>CANTUV010000003.1:20070000-30070000 GCA_947685225.1 Garcia nutans | reverse complement strand
TAGAAAATTTTTAAAAAAATTATATTATCGATCGATTTACCCGTGTAAAAACAAATGAATCAAGAGTATAAATGGACATGCCAAGAACACATATTTTAAAAAATATATTTCTTTTTATTATACAATATAGTTTATGAGTTTTTGAGCTGAATAATATTCGATACAAAATATTTTAAACTTGAGTCATTAAATATTTAACTATATATTATTTAATACATACAATAAGAAGATTTTTTCAATTATTTGATTTAGGAAAGAAATAGCTCCTATAATGATATGTGTAATATTACAGGCTAGTTTTTTAAATAAATTAAAGTTATTTCTATATTAATTTCAAGTAAAATCAATGAATTAAAATTAAAAATTAATATATACAGTTGAAGAGATAATTAAAAAATAAAGAATATTAATTTGAATATTTTTGACAAATTATATTGTAGAATAGATTAATTAATTTGTAAGATATTGTTCATAGCAAAATGATAACACTATATTTTAAACGTATGATACGTGACAATTGAAATAATCATACATATCTGCTAGCATTACTAAAATTGTTAAGAGAGTTTTTGACGTGGTGATGTGATTGAAGTCCAAAAATTATTATAGTTTCACATTTATACAGTTTTAATTTTTAATATTTTGATTTGTGGATATCATTATTAATTTATTTAATTATAATGAATTAGTTTATTCAGCTACTATTGAAATTTAAGAATGCCCCGTTAGCTTTAAATGTATGGATAAAAAAAGAGAAAATATAACCAAATAAAATTTAATTTATATTTTAATTCAATTTTAATTTTAATATAATTTTATCTATGTAGTTTGACTTAATTTATATTAAAACATTAAATATATATAACTGACAAACAGAATTAATATAATTCAATTTAATTTAATTATAACTAATTAAGAGTAAAAAAATATAAAATGCTCTTTTTAGTTTTATTTTTTGGTCTCGCTCAAGACAATATGAGGAAAGATGCTACATGAGTTAAATAAAATGAATGCCTAATAAATGAGTTAATTTTTTTTCCGTTGCTCAAGATTATCGGGAATGATTAAGTATTTTATGTCAATTTGAATTTCCAAAATGTTAAAAAAAATACTCCATCCATTTTATTTTCAAGTGTAGTATAAGAATAGTGTGCACAGAAAATGATTAATTATTATAAATTTTATAAAAATTTTATTATAATTTATCTAAATATCTTTTATCATCTCTCACTCTATTTATTCTCTTTCATTAATTAATAGGGATAATATTAAAAATTTTTAATTAATATTCTCTTAAATTTTTAAAAATAATATTTAAAGTAAAATAAAAAAAAATTCTTACGCCACGCTTGAAATAAAATAAAATGTGTAATTTCAATAGTTACAGATTTTAAAAAAGGATGTTTAAGTAATTTTAGCTTTGGTTTATACATTTTGTACATGATTAGTTTGTACAAATAGCAGCACCCTTCATCTTATTATGATACAGCTTATTGACTTAAAAAAAACAAACTTAATGACTACAAAATCCCTTGAATTTCCCCCTTTTTTTTCTTTTGCATTTCACTCATTTTTAAAATTTAATTAACTAGATCTAAATTTATTATATCTAAACTAATTTGTAATTTGTTTCCAAAATTAAACATCATTAATTATGTTCTAACCTTCAAATTTAGTAAAAAAATTACATGCATCCTTACATGTGTGACCTACTAAAATCTTTTATTGGACCAGAAACGAATTCGGTAAAATTAAGGGAATAATCGTTTCAATTTAATTATATTTAACTCAATTTGAGCTTTATTTCATATCCTAAATTTGGTTTGTCCCTTAAAAGTTACTGCACCTCTCTTCTAATCAATGCATCTCTTTCCTCAATGTCTTAAAACCCTCTAGCAAGAGGCTTACACCCAATTTTTCTTTTCAATTTTCTATTATATATTTTCAAAATTTTATATCTGGCCCTCAATTTTTTTATTCATGAAAATTTAATATTTAAGTATACTCGAAATCGTCTAACAAAAGAACAATTTGAAATTCAGTTCAATTTGTATATATTGCTTATAAAATTAAACTTCATTTGATTTATAATTTATGATTATCTTTAATCATCTTATAAAAATTATTTCCTACTATTCTCTTTATATAGATAAAATTTCTATTTAGAGCATCCTTTTTATATAGAGAAAATGCTTAGAATGAAAATTATTAGACAGTATTCTTTAGAAAATTTTAAAATTGCCCTTCAAATAACTATATTTTGCATATTAAACAATACTAGTGGTAGACAAATTTAAACTGTATAATTAGTATGTATCGCTTTCAATGCATGAATTAATACTACGATTATGAGAGAATCCTTTAAGTTGCACTCTATTTCATTAATTAGAACATAACTGTGAGTTAATTTTTGTCATATGTCATAATATATACACTAATTTTAACTATCGAATCCTAGTTATTTGAAAGATATATTGATATCAATATCAAATTAATAATTTATGGCACAATTTTAAATTATATCGACCGATATAATTTAAAATTTTTGTATCAAAGTTGTAGGTAAATTTTGAAATAAATATATTTATATTAAACGGTACGTTATTATTTTTAGGTCATAATTTACAAGCGTAAGAATTCTCAATAACGACTAATATTTATGTCCGAATTTATAGATTTATACACGATCGATATGTGTTTGTTTTTCTTTTTAATATTTTGTGTATATATTTATAAAGTGTTACATACTACAAAAAAATTTAATTATGCTCAATGATTCATATTGTTTGCGTGCGAATATGTGCCCTTATTGTATAAGTGGATGATAATTTATTTTCATTTTAAAACGAAAATTTATATCATAAATATTCCATAAAGTATTGTGTCCATAAATTATCTCAAACTTAACATTATAAATTATAATGTTAGGTTTATTTAAAGCTAATTAAGGTATATTGTGATTGATAAATTCATTAATTACTTCTTTAATTCTCGTAATTTTTTCTGTTTTCTCTATGTATAGAGAACGGAAGGTGTATTTGATAAAATGTGAGAAATATAAAATTTATCACTTAACAATTATCATTTTACTAAATTATTATAATCATCCAATAGAAAAATTATTTATATTTAATAATTATTTTTATATCAAATCATATATATGTTCTAATTTTAATTAAAGATACTAAAATGTATAATTATAAATATAATTTACTATCCTAAGAAATTTAATATATTTTTATAATTTAATATTATTTATATACTAAATTTTATAATTATATTATATTATTATAATTTTTACTAATTTTAAAAAAATAAATTTTACAATTACATAAGATTATACAACTTCAATTTTGTCAAGCCATTTTCATAAACAATTTAGAAGATCTATAAACTATTTTTTTAAAAAAATTATTATTAAATAAGAATCAACATAATTTTAATTGTATATATTATATAAATTCTTTTTCCTATATAAATTGTAGATAAAATTATATCGCATATCTCCTTTACACTATGTTTGGAAAGACTTTTATTATGATTTTTCATGGATTAATATAATATAGTTTAAATTTAAACCATATTTGAGAGAAATTTCACTCATTTTTTATGATTTATGATGGTTTATCCATGGTATGAGATTGACTGGGTTTGCTCAAATTTATTAAACCACAAAATCAGAGTATTGGGATGGTTTAAATTTTTTATTGACAAACTTACCCTTAATGAAATTCTAAAAAGTAAAAACTTGAGCAAACCCATTATACTACTGTTTTTCCTAAAATCTTTCTCCCATCGTAGAAAATAGTATTTTTGTGATTTTAATAGATTAATTATATTATTATTTCATAAATTATTGATTTAATTAAATTTTATTAATATTTTTAGTAGTATGTAAATTTTAATTAATTTTATTTTTTTAATAAAATATATATTTGCCAAAAATCTTATTAGTTTTTTAGATGAAGTTAATTAATTTTATAATTATAGCTTATTTATTTTAATATAAATTGTATAAAATATTAGACTTGATGACATTCTGATCATTTTATCTATTTAAACTAAACTATACCATAAAATAATTTAATGGTATTATATCATCTTCTTAAATATAGTATACTGTCAATATCATATCATACTATACTTCCTAAATCATACATTATTAAACTATATTGAACATACACTCAAACAGAGCCCCAGATTTTTTGTTTTCAAAATAGTGCGCCAACATATATTATTTTTTTTTCAATTCTAACAAAACATGGGATTTGTTTTTTCACTTTTATGTTTATCACGTTGATTTTTATTTTTCTATTTTATTTTTTATTTAAAAATATTTTTTTCATGTCATATTTTTAGTATACACAAAAAAAAAATATATATATACAATATTTATAAAATACACATACAACAAAATAAACAACAGTTATCATATTTGCCAAGCATCTATTAAATATCGGCTAAATATCTATTAAACATTCACTACAAAATTCACTATATATAGTTATGAAAAATATTGTGACTAAAATAATAAATTACCGTAGCTAAATAATTTTACCATAAAACTTTAATTCGTAGCCTGTTGTAGTTATAAATAGCGCAATTAAAATTTAGCTGCAGAATTTACAGATTTTATATCATTTTTATTTTGTTTTAGCTATACATTAAGATATAAAGTGGCTAAAAAGAATTAGACATTTTGCTACTAAAATATTTCGTAATAGTAAAAGAAATGAATCATTTGTTATGAAAATCAAATTGTACTTCAAATATTAAATATTGTACATATATTAAGATTTTTTAGCTAGAGCTCATTAAATTTGACCACTATCTCCATACTTATTTTTGTCAAACTATGAGCTTTGTTATTACTTGTTGGCACCTGAGAGCTCACTTATTTGAAAAATTCTTCATGAGTCTTATGAATGAATACACTTACTGAATTAACTCTATATTTCAAATGAAACTTTAAAGCAATAGATTAATAGATCTATTATACTTATATATCTCTCATTAGATCCGTCTTTTTTCGATGTGAGATTTCTCTTACAATATTTGAATAACATCAATTACATACAAATATGAAAATTTTATAGCTATTATCTTATATTTTAAGCCACAAGTTAATTTTTCATGGCTAATAATAAAAATAATTGCTATAAAAATTTTATATTCATTGTTAAAATATTTAATTTGTTACTAGATAAAAAATGTTATAGCTAAAAATTAATTATTGCTATGACAAATAAAAATTTAAATAAAATTTGAGAATTTATTTTGAGAGACTATTTTTAATAGTTAATGAAATTATAGTTAACTATAAATAATGTATTCTATAGCTAATATTATACATTAACCACTATCAAAAGTTTTATATCAAACATTCATAGCTATAGATAATAATTATTATAGTGATTTATATACTATTTTTAATATTTGTTTAATTTTATTTTTTAATTTTTTATTCTATAATATATACACAACATTCATATAAAATACATATATCTTTTAGATAACAAATATATATAATATACACATAATATCTATTAAACATGTATATCATTTATCAAATATATATATAACATCTATCAAACATTTATATAATATTTATATATTATTTTTACGTGTATAATATGTAAAATTTGTTTAAAATAAATTTAATATTTTCATTAATCTTTTTGTATATATTTTGCTTTTTTATTTTTTTGAGTATTTATTTGTTATTTTTAACCAAAATTAATTTTTTTAAAAATTATGCTAAAAATTAATTTTAAATATTAGTTTTTATTATTTTATTAGAATATTTTATTTAATAGTGAAGTTTGAAAAAAAATAAAAATTAAAGTAAAATATTAATTGTAGTGAGGGAAAAGATATTTTTTTTAAAAAAAATCTTATTTTAGTAAGAAATGAGATATTTTTAAAATTTTTCTTTAATTTTTTTTAAAAGTATAAATATTTTTATTTTTATATTTTTTAAATAAATTTTTTAAAAGTAGTTTTGCAAATGTCCCTAAATTATAGATCTTGATATCTCATTCTGGATCTGTCTTGCCTCTAACACTTTGGTAGCATCATTAATACAGTCCACCGACTCAGCAACTCTACATCTTCAATAATTTCAAGGGACAATTACAAAAATAACTTAAAAACATAAGCAGTTTTCAAAAATACTATGCTTAGAGAAAAAATTTTAAAAGTACGGTTCATTGGTTTCATATTTACAAAAACATGAAGGGCCCATCCATTAACTTCCAGAAAACCAATCCATACAATTTACTTGCAACATCCATAATTTTAATTTAAGTTTTTTAATACTTATATATTTAACTTTTTAACTTTTGACTTTTAACTTTTATTTTTTATTGAAATATATAGTTTATATTTATTTTGTATATACATTAAATATATACTATTCATATTATTCTTCCAACACTCAATTATCCTTCCACCTTAATTATTTTAATGTATATAAAAATTGAATATTATAATTCTCTCTCCTTTAAATAGTTTTATCCTCAAAACTATAGTAAATAACTCAACAAAAAGCAAACACTAATTTTCAACTCCCTATAAAATCAACCACACAATTGTTACCATAACTATTATCATCCCTAACCAACTAATTTCTACTCTCTCCCACATGGATCTTCTTAAACATCTTCACAAATAAGTAGCACAAAGAATTTTCAACTCTATAGCATCAATAAAGAATTAATCATTAATTTCAAATTAGGTAGTTATCTTAAAAGGCAGTACTGAACAATCCTTGTGCATAAACATTAATATCAAGTAAAAAGAATTTACCTTCATTTACCTCTGAGGCACTCTGCTTTCTCTGCATTACATACACTCTTTGTGATGTTCTAGCTTTCTCTAATCTATCCATAATTACAAATTTCTCTCTCTGCCACCTCTACCACCTCTGCCTCCTCTAAACTAGGCCTAGACTCAACAATCTCCATCTGTTTGACCACTGATGGTTCTGGAATATCTCTCATAAAGTGATCTCTAGATCCATATCTGTAACAACCTCTTGAACTAATTTCCTAACAAATACCCATGTGTGTCCTACCACACTGGATATAAATAGGTGGAATGAATCTCTGAGAAGTAGGAGTATGAGTACTAACTATTGATGATGCAAGCCTCTGTCTCGGCTGAAACATCCTACTAGACTACCTCTGACCCTCACCAATAGTCTGTAAAGAACTTTCTCACCCTCTCTTATGAGATGATGACTCTACTTCAAACTGAGATCCTCTACCCTTACTATATTCCAACACTAAAGCAATTGCAACCCCCCTGAGCCTTCTCTACACTCCTAGCAGCTGACACTAGTCTAAAGAAAATATCATACTATACTGCTGCTACCTGACATTGGATAGCAGGTGTCAACACCTCCTCAAATCATCTACATCTATCTCTTTTATTTGACAAAATACTACTAGCATACTTACTCAATCTGTATATGTTGCAACACAAATATTATCATATTAGATATCAATATAGGTGCCGATGCATATACATGTATTACTATTCAAACTACGATTTAAAATCCCCCCTTCTTTCTTTTAAAATTCACATAGGTTGAGAATATTAAATTTAGGCTCTGATATCAAAATAAATATAATATTCTTATACTCTAAATATGCATAATACATATACCTCATATATGTAAAACACATATTTAGGATATAAAAGTACTATATAAATATTTATAAAATTTACTATTTAATAATAAAAAATATAATTGTTAAAATTAAGCTTTAATTGAATAAAAAAATCTAAAAAAAATTATTAGAGTTTTTATATGTAATTTTATAAAATCCCAAAATCAACAATGCAAAATCTATAATAGGAAATACACTCCTACAATCACATTTTCACCAAAAACACCACTTCACTAGTTTATATTTAAAAGTTCCATCATTAAAAACATTTTTTTTAATCTTAAATACATATATATATATATATATATTATATAACATTCCCAAAACTTATTTTTAATATATATATGATGATATTAACATGTATAACCCAAAGTATACAAAAAATAGTTTTACATGTATGCAGCACTGTCCAAGTTGGTCTCGTGGCAAAACTCAACTATGGATATCAAAGACAATCTGGATCACTTTAGTATGTAGTTCTATCACATGCATGATACAATTCAACCGCACCTAGCTAACAACTTGGATTAGCTTAGTGATACATACTTTGATAATAGTAAATATTTTTAAATCAATGCATGCTGCAATACAAGTAACACTTATTTTTCACATTCTTTATCTTATAAAATATTTAATACCACTGCCATATAATATTTATTTTTCATCCATTAACTCATAATGTATACAAATAACTCAAAATACATACGTTGAGCCCAATAAGTCCCTACAAAATATTCAAATTCTAAAAATATTGATTTAACCTATTGCGACTTGAAGGTCCAATATCGGGGATCAAAGTGTTATATAATATCACTCGAAGGCTATCCCTTATTGATATTGGAGGTAAAGTGTCATATAATACTACCCAAAAGTTACATCTTATCGACACTGGTGGTCAAGTGTCATACAATACGGCCCCAAGGCCATCTCCTTGACATTGTAGTGTCCGATACTAATATGTCTCACCCGAAGGCGTAATAAAATATCATAACTTATCGTTGGCATGCAAACTCAACAGTTCCGAGATCAACATTCTAGAACAAATAATTGTACAAGGCAAACACATACATCAACATTATATATTTTCCTCATTCTCATCCTATTTATCATTTCTTTTTCACTATTTCCACATGTTTCGCGTGATCATCTCATTCTATGATCACCTCCACATTTCACATTATTCCATAATAATTTTTTTTTTCATATTTTTACTCACATTGAACATAACCCTTGATCACATTCAAAATATGATTCATTTTCATATTTTTCACATCACATTGCATAAAACATAATTTATCTTATCAAATTCAACCAATATATCACAATTACAATCACACACACTGTCACATCCGTGATTTTGAAAATATAAAAGTTGTATATACCCAATATATATATATCTAGTATATATATAACATATACATATGGTATATTAATTATATATGTTGGATTAATACATTAGATATTTAATATATTTAATACACATATAAGGTACATTTGATGTGTATATAAGATACACATTACTTGTGTATATGTATAATATCCCAAATTTTTTAAAAGTTCTAATTTTTGGAAATTTGATAAAATATATCATAATTAAATTGGATAAATTAAATTAATGATTTCAAATGAAAAATAAAGGAATTTTAAATGAAAAAGTGGAATATATATGTGATATATATGTAAAATATATATAACATATAAAAGTCAAAACTTTTTAAAAGAAAAGTCAAAGTAAAAGGGTATTTTGGTAATTAAATCTTAAAAATTTAAAATTAATAAAATAATTCAAAAATAAATAATTTTGGATGGAAGATAATATTTTGGGGTTTTAATTAATTAATTAAATAAATAACTAATTAATTAAAAATATATTAAAATAATAATATATATAATGTTGAAAATGTGAGTAGGAGGAAAGAGAAAATCACTTTTTTTTTTATCTTCTTCTCCTTCTTTCCTTCAAGGTCGATTTTCATGGCTTCAAGAGAGGAATTTGCTTCGTCCAAACTCATTTAATTGAAATATTTACAAAGTTTCAAATGGATTTTTAAGGCTTTCCTCTTTAATTAGTAAGTTTACTCACTTTTTCTTTAGATTTTCATGAAAATTTGAATATGTGTGTTTTGGATTTTTGAAGTTCTAAGATTTAATTATCTATTTGGATATGGATGAAGTTATTTTAAGTGATTAACAATGATTTTAAGATTATATTTAAGAAATGGTTGAATTTAAGTTGAGTTTGGTGAAAAGAGAGAATTTAGGGTTATGGAATATTTGAATTTTTGAAATCATGAGTTTTTATTGTGCAAATTGGTTCCAAATGTGTTGTTTTGATGCATAAACAAGGATTTTAAAATCAATTGATGGATTTAGTTAAGTTTGGATAGAGTTTGAAGATGGTAGTATTGATTTAGGGTTTTGAAAAAGTGAATTTTCAAAGAATGATTAATTATTTGATTTTAATGCTTAAATCATGTTATTTAATGATATAAGTGGTGGAAATAAGATTGAAACGATAATTAGATTGAGTTGTAATGGGGATCCTTCAATGGTGAAGGTTATGCCATTTTAGGGTTTTGAACATAAGCATGTGGTTAATTAATGCAATTAGTTTAAACATGTTAAAATATATTTGTAATGATATAAATAAACTCAAAACAATAATTTAATGGGTAAATATAGATTTACTAAGTTAAAGTAAGAAAAGACTTAATTTTTAAAATTTTGTAGGAGTGTTGTTAAATTAAGGTTTGATGTTGAGAATGCCTTAGAATGTGATATTAAATGATTATTTATGATCACATTTGATATAGACATTGAGGGAGGTTGATTTGCTTCATCCAAGTGGTAAAGGGCAAGTTGGAAGGATAGGATTGGAGGTTGTTTTAAGCTTCCTGTGGGTTGCTAGTGGAGGTATGTACAAACTTTGAATATATTGTTTATATTTGCATAACATTTGGGCTTAACACATTTTGGTTAAAAAATGTGTTAAGCTACTTGGTTCATTGATTGAGTATGAATAATATGCTATGACATTTATAATGTCATATATGTGTTAAATACATTTGTGAAAAGCTATTGATAATGGCTAAATTGTGTAAATGTGAAACATGTATATTATGTGAAAATACCCAAAGTAATTATGTAATGTCATGACATTGGGACTTAACACATTTAGTTAAGAAATGCGTTAAGTTACTTAATATACTGTTGATGAATGTGAATTATGTTATGATATGCATAATGTGCATTATGTTGAAGTACCAAGGTAATGTGCTGAAAATGAAAAGAAATGTGGTATAATGTGATGAGATATGTGAAAACAAAATGTAATGAATTGATTTTGATATAAAAGAGAAAATGAAAAAAATGAGAAAAAGATGATATAATAAGACAATGTGCCTAGTTTGATCATGAGAAAATGAGAAAAGTTTTGATAAAGGAATTATGAAAGAATTTGATAATGAGAAATATAAATAAATTGTGTGTCTAATATGTTGTTCAATTTTCAGAGTTCTGGGTTTGGCGGCATGCCTATGAATTGCTGGGCAGGTGAAAAGACCGGGTCGTAAGCCGGACCCAGCTGATAAATATGATATTTTTGGGGTAAAAAGACCGGGTCGTAAGCCTCAAAAATAAATCCTTGAAGCTAGACTGAGTAAAAAGACTGGGTCGTAAGCTCAGATCTAGTTGAATTATCCATGAATATATTGCCTACGGGGCTAGACACAAGATGTCATTGTGGACCAAAGCAGTAACTCTGAAATTTAAATAGTATATTAGATCCTTTTGGGCCCATGCTTGTCTTTGCTTTAACGTGAATAATGAATTGTGATATAATTGAGCAATATAATGAGATATAATGTTATGAGTTGTGATATATATATGTGTTGTGCATTGACATTACATTTGGACTATATTGTTATCAAAGTTTGTACTACTAGGCTTTGACTTAGCGTGATTGTAATTCGTCGCGTAGGTGTCATGGACGTTTTGGTAGAGTCAGAGAGTTCTACTAGACCTGGTTGGGTCTAGGTTTGTATTTATTGAGCTTGAATAGTTTTTCAGTATATCAAGATTAAAGTCAGTTGCCGGTATGTAGATATTTGATATTATAGTATATTTTGATATTATATATGTTATGATATGTTTTTGAAGTATATAATATAAATTGTAAAGAATGTTTTGAATAATTTTTGTAAGATGGGATCTTATATGTGATGATTATATATATATACCTATATATAAATATTTTGAGAAAATATGGAGAAATTGAGAAGTATTGGTGAAATGGTGAATTGATTTTATTTGGAGTGTTTGTTTTATGCAGGTTGTGTTTTGTTAAATTTTGGGAACGTCCAAATTACAGAAAAAACTCTGGCGAATTTTTTCTAGAGATTTTCATATAAAATGTTATTTCGGGTTACTATAGCAAGTAAAGAATATTTATATATATTTAATTTTATATATTTAGTATTTGAAATTTTAAAACAGAAATGTGAAATTTTTTTATTAAATCGATTTGTGACATTTTTGTACCGTATATGCGTATTTTACATATGCTAAAAATATGTATTGTACGTATATAGGGTATAAGGGTGTTACATTTATTTTGGTATCAGAGCCTAGGTTTGAGGATCTCGACTTAGGTGGGTTGTTAGAGAGAGAGAAAATTAGAATAAAAGATATGATTTTCAATTGTGATGCATGCATTGGCACTGACAATTTATCTGATCCCTGATGTGGCAATGTCCATTTAATTTAATGGATATGAGTTAAGATGATGTAACACCCCTTCCCGACTTATGAATAAGCCAAGGAGGAATGCTACATTGGGATACGAGCTCTGGTTATGTCAGCTTACTTAATGTTCCTTATAAAAATTTTCCAAAAATTTTGACGGAGTCTCCCTTAAAATTCTAGGTCCCAAGTATCGACAAAACTGATTTTTCTTATTTATTTAAAAACATTTTGTTTCACAATTCAACTCAAGCACACTCCCAATAATCCACCCTTATAACCTCAACTATAATTCTGCAAGAAGAATTCACACTTTTATATTCACAACCCAACTTAATTTAAAACCATACAGTTATTATACATTACTAGATTTACATGCTACATCAAGTTATCTCTTTGTATTATTCAAATAAGTACATGCCAGTTTCTAATACCAAAATACAAAATGTAGAGCACCACCTAAGTTTGTTGATGACCGACAGATTGCAGGACTCCTCTGCTCGCTACTGGCTCCTTGCTGATAGCCTATGAGTTTAGAAGAAACTAAACTCGCTAAGCATTGCTTAGTGGGTACTTTAGCTAATTACGAAAAATCAATAATAAAAGCATAATGCACTTTTAAAAGCAATGAGTCGTATTGAAAAATAATATCACAATAAAAACAATCCATACATGTCATATATTCAGTTATTATCATTTTATCAGTTCGCTCCACAAGGTAATTTGGTAGACTAACGTATGGTAAGGAACTAACTGAAATAACTGTATATTTATTCTGTGGCTGTGGCCCTAAAAAATTGCGGACCAAGCCCTGTGGAATCTGTGGCCGAAGCCCTCGGACCGGAGTCCTATATAACTCGAGCGATTGCCCTATATAACTCGAACCGAAGTCCTATATAGCTCGAGTCGTCACCCTATATAACTCAGACCGAAGTCCTATATTAAAGCAGCACTGCATATAGTATGATATATCATACCCTTACCCTACTCAGTACTATCCCAGATACCCAGTGGAGCCAAAATTTTCATGCCATTTCTTAATCGAATATGCATTATACAATTATCGACTTATGTTTCTTATATTATTTCAACGTGAAATATCATATTTTTTCATTTTAATAACATATTATGCTCATTTATATGCATAAGGAATCAATTGGATTACTTTTGAAAAATGACCAAATAAATATTAGCAAAATGACCATATGAATAGTAAATTCTGGTTTTGGACTCAACTTGATCCTTATTTTGAAAAATTGTATAAAATAATATACTTGACTAAAAACTCTAAAATTTTTACATAATTTAGTTTTACATCTTAAAATCATTCCTTTAATATTTCAGATCAAATTGGACACAAAATCTTAGTCAAGTAGTTCACCCAACCAGACTACTCCAGTTGCCCTGCATCCTGGCAGCAGTTCTGAATTTTGTGAATTCCGTAAATTAAATTCAATCAATGTGGTTCCAAATTATTTTTCTCAAATACTAGACTCACTAAAAAACAAAATATCCAAAATTAAATTGAAGATTATTTTTCTAAATTTTATTAAAAATCCGGAAACATGGCTGTCTTAGTCAAGGCACCTCCTGGAGCAGGTCTAACAGAAATAATTTTTCCATAATCATAACCATTCCTAATTCAACTCAAAATATTTTTCAGTCATTCTAGACGCATTGTGGCAAAATATATCAAAAATTCACTTCAAGAACATTTTTCTATATTTAATTAAAAATCATACAAGTCACAACATTTCACTAATTCTAAAACAGAAAAATTTCAAGAAAATGAACAAACAATTAGTTAAAGTACCAAACCTTGCTTTTTCTTAGTCCTTTATCTATATCACTTCCTTTCCTTCCTTGTCTCCTTGATTTCCTATGAAATTTAACATCACATATACAAAGGTAAGAACCCTAGGTATAGACATAGTCTTATCTTATGATTTTTCTAATGGTTTCTAGCTTATTTTCACCATTAAACACCATTATTTCTTTCATCAAATCCTTCAAATAATTATTTCTTGAATTTTCTCCAAATCTAGCTATATGAACCCTAATTTCAATCTCTTAAATTAACCATTAATCCATGAAATTAAAACTAGAGATAGGTTTCTCTTACCTTATAATCTTGTTTGTCACCAAAATCTTCAACCAAAAGCCTTAAACTTTGGAAAAATCACCTCCTTCTTCCTTTTCTTATGGTTTGGACGAGTTCACCATGTAAGAGAGGGCTTTTATATTCTTTCCTTAGCTTATTTTGATCCAAATGGCAGCCAAGAGAGGTTAAGATGTGTTGGTGTAAGTGTTGATTTCCCATTGGTACAACTTATGGCAAAAATGGCCACTTTTAATTGGTCCAAATGTCTCTTTCTTTTATTTATTTAAAACCCAAGCCATTGGGCTTTCTTTTATTCATACTTTGACCCCCTCAACTTTCTTGTTCTGAAATTTTTATAGTCTAGGGTGTGAAAATACCAAAATACCCTCCAGCGATTAATCGATTATAACTTTTGAACCGTGCGTTTTCGGGAAAAATTGAAACCCACGGTTATGACCCGATTAATCTTGAGAATATTCTTCCAGATATGGGCACTATTAAGAACTTCCGACACTTAATTTTTAAGTTTACACAGTTGCCCCTAACTTTTGAGAAATTTCCACTTAGGTCCTCGGCCTTTCGAAAAATTACCTTTAGGTCCCGTCGACTTCACGGGCCTCCTTTGCACACTGATTTTATTTTTGACTATCTCGAGCCTCTATTTGACCACTTATTTATGTCCTTCTTGCCTAATACTCGACTACCTAAACTTTGAGATGTGACAGATGACGTTTGAGTTATATAGATTAGAATGGCACAATAGAAACATCATTCTAGAGCGTATGGATTAAGAATTTTTGGAACTTTTATTTGGAATTAAAATTCATAGCTGATTCAATTGATGAATAAGTAAAATTAAGAAAAATAATTTATAAAATGATTTAAGATATGAAATAAAAAGTTTGAGAAATAGACATGATAGTTACAGAAAATTTTATAGGTGTGCTGTAAAATGATATTGTTGAATTTTTAAATAAATATAGGAATGTTGGATGAGTTTGAAAATTTAATGAAAAGTTTTTCTATATGTTAGAATTTAATGAATAAAATTTCATAATTTTTAAAGATGAATTACTAATTAAGAAAGGTAGAAGAACATAGATTGTTGGAGGAGTTCCAGAAACTCAGAATATGTAGAAATTGAGAAATATATTTAAAAACTATAGCAAACCAACATAGAAAAATATGAAAATTTACACCCAATATCATATGTATTCCTATAACATATGGTTAAAATTTCATGAATTTATATTAAGGTATGATACCTGAAAAAAAATGGACAATCGGATACTGCCAGAGAAATTATTAAAGAGATAGATTCTCTGATTTTGGAATATTTAATTTTTAAATATATTAAATCAACTTGGAAAAATATAAAACTTTAAATATAAGTCCATATATGTGTCAAGTGAACATGGATAAAAGTTTACAAGCTTTTTTAAAGAATTGGTATGGAATATAAAAATTGAAAATGAGAGTGACATGAAACTAAGGAAGTCATACAATTTTGTGTACATGAGTAATAAATTAATTTTATGAGACAAATGAATAAGAAAAATTATGAAAATTTATATGTATACAGGTAGAAGTATGAAGAAGGAATATGGAGTTTTTAATAATTTAGAACAAAGAGTTTATAAAAAAAATGAATGATACATGATTTAGGGTTTGAGTATGTAAAAGTAGGATATCTAATTGATGATGTTAATTAGTGTAAGAAAATGAATTAGTGTTGTTTAAAAGTAAATGTTATGATCTTAAGATTGAGTAAATGTTATGATCTTAAGGAAATTCATGTTGTTGGTTGCATTATATAAAATTTGAATTTTTGAAATGGGTTTCCATAATTGTGAAAGTGATGTGTTTTAATGTTATATTAATATAAAAATAATGTTTATAAAGTTAGCTCTTGAAAGTGAGATTGATAGAATGAAGTTTGAGTAAAGTAGTAAGTTGGAAATTTAGAGGTGTAAGAGAATTTCTATGAGGATTGTTTATATATTGATAGTTTAATGTTAATAAGCATGGGAGTAATTTTGAATGAGTAATATTATTTATAAAAGTACTAACTAAGGTGTAATGTGGTTGATAATATAAAAATTTGTTATGAAATAAAGAGAAAGGATTAAGTAAGTGAAAATGAGTTACTTTAGTTAATTGAATTGGAAATGATGAAAATGGATATGAAAGGTGTGATCAATGCATAAAAAAAAATGTGAGAGAGATGTGACATTAGAAACGTGACTAAAATTCATGTGAAGTGTTAGAAAAAAATATATAATAAGAAACTTATTTAAAAGATGGGCGATTAAATAAGAAAGATGTTAATTATGTTATGGTCAGAGTGTATATATATGTTGAATTGATGAATAACCTAAGTAATGTCAAAAGAATAAGAAATGATAATGTTCTCTGAAAGGTGATAAATGTTAACTTTGTATAGGTTGTATGCAAAAGAGGAATTGCGTATAATTGTATGATATGTGTGATGAGATTTTTCAATATGAACACAATTGTGATATATAAGAAAATGTGGAAAGTAAGTCACATTATGAATATGACTTATGAATGTGTATGTGGATGATTAAAAAAAATGTTATCGAGTGTTTGTTACCTTATACAATTAATTGTCTAGTGATATTGAGAATGATATTGCAAGTATTAATATACCTAAGAGAGATTAGGTCTTGACATGCGTAGAGTTAGGTCATATGGTGAAAATGAGATTGAAAATGGACCCGAGTAGCTTTGGACGGTGAAATTGTTATTGTAACAACTGAACTTGATGATTGTATAGTGTTTTGGGCCCAAAGTATATGAGTAGAAATAAGAGATTGTAAGGAAAAGGAAAGTATAATGAAGAAAGTATGGAAGTGAAAAAAAATGAATGAAAATTTTTATAAGAGATAGATTAGAAATGGAGTAATAAATGGAAATTGTGTAAAATTAGCATATAAATGAATGTGTATATGTAAGAGATGTTAATGATAATATTGTTGAAACTTGAGTTAGGCTAATGATGATCAAGTGATTAAGAGTAAATTGTTTTGAAATGGAAGTGATCAAATGTAACACCCCTATACCCCGTATACGTACACAGCATGCTATTACGATCATAATATACGTATACTGAATATAGGAATGCCACGGTTTACTAACCAAATGACTCACTTCTTTACAATAATATGAACAAATTTAAAACATTTAAAAGAAATTATAAAACACAAAAGATACAGTGTCTATTTAAAACGCAACGGAAAATATAAAAATTTTTACAAATACTTATACATCCAAAACTTAAGTTTTACAAAACATAAAACTATATATACATGTTTGGCAGTATGTCTTTGATCTTTAAGCTCCACTATCAACACCTCAAAATCTAGACTCTACTCGGCCTAGAGGAACTCTCCGGTTCTTCCCTGTCACCTGCGCGATGAACCACAATCGCGCTAAGCCAACGGCTTAGTGGTACAAACGACAATAATATTATACTATAATGAAATGCAAATGTCATAATTTCAAACATATAAACAATTCTCAATAATCTCATTATTTATTTATTTCATCATTCATAAATCACATTGAAAACAAAGACAAACATGGGCCCAAAAGACACTAATATGTTATTCAAAGTTCAGAGTTACTGCTTTGATCCATAATCACAATCATCAAGCCCGTAGGCGATACATATATATATATATCTCTATCCATGGATAGTGTAACAGACCCAGTCTCTTGGACCTCAACCCGGCTAAACTCGAGGAGATCCTTAACCCGGCTAGACTGTTACTGTTTTTGAGGCTTACGACCCAGTCTTTTCACCCCAAAAACATCACATTTCACATTTATCAACTAGAATCGGCTTACGACCCAGTCTTTTCACCTATCCAGTACTTTATAGGCATGCCGCCAAACCTAGAACTCTGAAGGTTGAATAACACATTAGACACACAATCTTTTCATTTATATCTTTATACATTTCTTTCTCAATTCATTTCTCATTTCATTTTCATAATAAAAATAGGCAACCATGCCTCAATCATCTCATTTGCATCATTGTAGCCAACAACCATGGCTTCATATCTCATCAAGATAATATACATAATCAATTATATTAAACATCATCATCATAGCCAACAACCATGGCTCATATATCTCATTATATTTCAATTCACATTCAAGTGTACACAACCAATTGCATTAACATACCTTTCATATTTCATCATATCATCAAATGTTTTAACCATGTAATCAATTCCTTAACATATGTATAATCAAATATGTTAAGTATCAAATCATGTGAGTGTATGCAATAATGTAGTTTGTACTTACCTCCAAAAGCAACTCACATAAAACACTAAACTCTTCTTCCAAGAATCCTTCAATACTTGGATTAGGGCAACTCAAACTCTTCACAACCTAATCCAAAAGGAATAATACACATGAGATAATAAGACTAAGGTCTAACTAGGGCAACTCTACACATGACACGCTCAACAACACGGGCGTGTCCTTGACCGTGCCCTAAACTCACAACACATAAGCTTTGACACGCTCAGAACCACGGGCGTGTCACTGAACGTGTAATACATTCTGTCTCACAGAAACATTGACACGTCCAACAACATGGGCGTGCTCATGGCCGTGTCAATTCTCCAACATCACAGATGACACGTCCAATAACACGGGCGTGTTAATAATCGTGTCACTCATCCAAAACACAGAACCATTGACACGTCCAAAGATCTGGCCGTGCTCAAGGGCGAGTCAGGCCAAAAATACAGATTCCGGCCACAACAACACTTAATCCAACAAATCACTTCCTTTCACCAAAATCCACTTCAAACAAACTTAGCTCAACATACCCAAGAACCATAACAAACTTGCAAAAATACCAAAACAACTAAAAACATACATCCAACACAAATCAAAATCATCACCACAAACCCAAAACACACCCACAACACTTTCTCTTACAACAAACTTACTCTTTCCTTCAAACCAACCCCAAAATCCAAAATCAATAGAATCCAAACACTCATAAACACACCACAATCAAACACACTCCTATTATCAACAATAATCCATCAAACTCAAACACAACTCCAAATAAAATAAAGGAAATCAAGAGAGAACTTACCAACAATGATGAAACCTCTTGAATTTCCAACTTGGTTACTTGAATCACCTTTCAACTTTGAGCTTGGAGCACAAAACTCTTTCTTGCTCTCTTGTCTTGATGATGCCCGACCAACAAAGGAAAAGAAAAGGAAATGGAGAAGAAATGAAGACAACAAGTCAAACACTTATCTCTTTAAACCTCCACCAAGTCATTTTAATATTAAAATAATCCAAACTAATCTCATCCATTCATAATTTCCTTATTAATTAATTCCATAAATCATAACATAAATCTCCTTCCACTAACTTTCTTTGACTTTGACTTGGGTATATGTTGTATATATTTTCATATACACAACATATACACTCTGTCTATAATTCTTTTCTCTTTCCAAAGAAACATATACATTAAATCCAATTATAACAATAATTATACCAAAACTTCTAGGGTACACTGTGGGATATTACATCAAAAGTAAATTGCTTTGAAACAGAGCTGAAATATGTTAACTCTTTGTGTAGCAAAAGATAAAAAAAATGAATATGTGATTTTTGTGATATGACTTAACGTTGTGATTGGAAATGTTTGAAGAAGAATGATAGAGGAGAAGTATTTATTTATAAGCCACAGGCATGACCATTATTATGCCATGGTCGTATGATTTGTTTAGTATATTGACCGATTAGTTTTGTTATCCACGATCATGGGCTTGAGATGACATGACCGTTGGATAGATTTGGTGAGATTGATAGTTATGCTACAAGAAACATGGTCAAGACTTATGGTTTGCATAGTTGTATCTTGTAATTTTATGTTAGAAATTTGTTTATAATTATAGAAAGTGTTGAACAGAAGAGAATTGTGAAAATATGATGAGCTTTAAATGATGTGTAAGAAAAATGATTTTTGTAAATATGGTAACTATAAGAAATGTGAGAAATGATAAATGAAATAAATTATGAAATGTGAGTAAGAGTTATTTTGAATGTGTTTGAAAGTGGTATAAAATGAATAAGTTGATGAAAATGATGTTTAAAGTGAATGAGACTAGGGAAAATGAATATTATCTGTAATGATGAATTCGAAGATAATTAAGATTTGAGAATAAATTTGACTTAATAGAATTAGGTCATGAATTGAAAATAGACTGATGAATTTAAAATAGAATAAAGGTTGGTCAGAATGGAATAAGGCTGTGATGGTCATATTGTGATAGTTAGATCAATTGATCTGAAATGTAATAAGTTTACAAGTATTTATTGAAATTCAATGTATGTATTTGTATTAAGAATATGCAAGCTATGTGATAATGTGCATAATACAACGTTCTGATATATATATGCATATGAAATGATCTAACTTATGTTAGTTATAGTATAATTGGAATGAGTCTCAATAAGAAAATAAGATTTTGTTGTTGTATAATGGTGATATTAAATTAATATATGGTAATTGTATAAAGAGTAGGATCAAAGTGAAGATGTGTAAAATTATTGTGTTAAGATAAAAGTTATTAACATTTGAATTTAAGGCGATAAGAGTATATTTTAAAATAATGAAGTGATAAAATATCTTGAGTGCAATAGGTGTGTGGTGTATATATATTAAAGAGATGAACTAATTTTGTGAATTTTCAATGAATGATTAATTGTTTGATTTTAATGCTTAAATCATGTTATTTAATGATATAAGTGGTGGAAATAAGATTGAAATGATAATTGGATTGAGTTGAAATGGAGATCCTTCAATGGTGAAGGTTATATGCCATTTTAGAGTTTTGAACAGAAGCATGTGGTTAATTAATGTAATTGGTTTAAACATGTTAAAATATGTTTGTAATGATATAAATAAACTCAAAACAATAATTTAATGGGTTAATATAGATTTGCTAAGTTAAAGTAAGGAAAGACTTAATTTTTAAAATTTTGTAGGAGTGTTGTTAAATTAAGGTTTGATGTTGAGAATGCCTTAGAATGTGATATTAAATAATTGTTTATGATCACATTTGATATAGGCATTGAGAAAGGTTGATTTGCTTCATCCAAGTGGTAAAGGGCAAGTTGGAAGGATAGGATTGGAGGTTATTTTAAGCTTGCTTTGGGTTGCTAGTGGAGGTATGTACAAACTTTGAATATATTGTTTATATTTGCATGACATTTAGGCTTAACACATTTTGATTGAAAAATGTGTTAAGCTACTTGGTTCATTGATTGAGTATCAATAATGTGCTATGACATTTGTAATGTCATATATTTGTTAAATGCATTGTGACAAGCCATTGATAATGGCTAAATTGTGTAAATGTAAAATATGTATATTATGTGAAAATACCCAAAGTAATTGGGTAATGTCATGACATTGGGACTTAACACATTTAGTTGAGAAATGTGTTAAGTTACTTAATATACTGTTGATGAATGTGAATTATGTTATGATATGCATAATGCGCATTATGTTGAAGTACCAAGGTAATGTGTTAAAAATGAAAAGAAATGTGGTATAATGTGATGAGATATATGAAAATAAAATGTAATGAATTGATTTTGATATAAAAGAGAAAAATGAAAAAATGAGAAAAAGATGATATTATAAGGCAATGTGTCTAGTTTGATCATGAGAAAATGAGAAAAGTTTTGATAAAGAAATTATGAAAGAATTTGATAATGAGAAATATAAATAAATTGTGTGCCTAGTATGTTATTCAATTTTCAGAGTTCTGGGTTTGGCGGCATGCCTATGAATTGCTGGGCAGGTGAAACGACTGGGTCGTAAGTCGAGCCCAGTTGATAAATATGATATTTTTGGGGTGAAAAGACCGGGTCGTAAGCCTCAAAAACAAATCCTTGAAGCTAGACTGAGTAAAAAGACTGGGTCGTAAGCTCAGATATAGTTGGATTATCCATGGATATATTTCCTATGGGGCTAGACACAAGGTGTCATTATGGACCAAAGCAGTAACTCTGAAATTTGAATAGCATATTAGATCCTTTTGGGCCCATGCTTATCTTTGCTTTAACGTGAATAATGAATTGTGATACAATTGAGCAATATAATGAGATATAATATTATGAATTGTGATATATATATATATGTGTGTTGTGCATTGACATTACATTTGGACTATGTTGTTATCAAAGTTTGTACTACTAGGCTTCAACTTAGCGCGATTGTAATTCGTCGCGCAAGTGTCATGGACGTTTTGGTAGAGCCTGAGAGTTCTACTAGACCTGGTTAGGTCTAGCTTTGTATTTATTGAGCTTGAAGAGTTTTTCAGTACATCAAGATTAGCGCCAGTTGCCAGTATGTAGATATTTGATATTATAGTATATTTTGATATTATATATGTTATGATATGTTTTGAAGTATATAATTTAAATTGTGAAGAATGTTTTGAATAATTTATTTAAGATGGGATCTTATATGTGATGATGATGATATATATATATACCTATATATAAGTATTTTGAGAAAATATGGAGAAATTGAGAAGTATTAGTGAAATGGTGAATTGATTTTATTTGGAGTGTTTGTTTTATGCAGGTTGCGTTTTGTTAAATTTTGGAAACGTCTAAATTACAGACAAAACTCTAGCGAATTTTTTCAGAGATTTTCATATAAAATGTTATTTCGGTTTACTATAGCAAGTAAAGAATATTTATATATATTTAATTTTATATATTTAGTATTTGAAATTTTAAAACAGAAATGTGAAATTTTTTTATTAAATCGGTCTATGATATTTTTGTATTGTATATGCTTATTTTACATATGCTGAAAATATGTATTATACGTATATATGATATAAGGGTGTTACACACACATTTATGCATAATGTTGCTTTAAAGGAAAAGCAAAGTTCTTCAAAGTGTGCAATGTTAATGATGCCAACCATGAATTTTCAATTTAAATGTCAATAAAGTATATATTAACCTTTCTTTGCCCCAAAATCCAATCATTTCCACTTTCCACCTCTTATCCTAAACTTCCTCACTTGGGCACTTTGACTTAATCGCTCCTAAACCAAATAATAAGAGAAATTATTTCATTAGAATCATATTTTTATTCATTTTATTCAAAACAATAACTAATTATAGAACTTCTACTCAAAATTTCATTAAAACCCTAGTTTTCCCCCTTACTACATTTTTCAAACTTCACAATAACCAACTCATTTCCATCTTCCAACTATAAAATCATCACATACATATTAAAATAACTTCAAAAAATCCATTTCTACAATTATAACTACCCTAATCAAAAACCCAAAATTTACATATTTTTCTATAAACTCTAGTTTCACTAATCAAGCTCACCTTAACCAATTAATCACCAAATCGTTATATTAGTTTCATAACTATCTATTTTAACAATTATAGTTTCCTCCATTAAAAACCCAAAACATAATCTTAAAACTTAACAAAACAAACTTAAATTGATGAAAACTTATCTAATGCTTGATTAAACCTCAAAGCCACCTTAAATCCTTTGGAATTTTTGAGAAATTTGAAGTGTTTGATGAAGAGAACTCCTCCCTCACTTCCTTTAAAATTTCGGCCACTTTCATGAAGAAGAAGTAGATGATGACTATATATAATTTCAACTTCCAACTTTACCCCTCACATTTACATATAATCACAAAATAATTAATTATTAAAATATTAAGATTTTTTTCTTCCTATCCAAAATTCAATTTTAATTTTTTAATAATTATATATTTAACTTTTTGACTTTTTTTAGTGAAATTTATACTTTATGTATATCTTGTTAATAGATTAAGTATATATTATTCATATTCTTCTTCCAACACTCTAATTATCTTTTCACCTTAATTATTCTAATGTATATAAAAAATGTGGATGTTGCATTATTGGTTACAACAAATAATTCATAAGTAGCCTAATCATTTTTAATTCGTTGTTTTCTTTACTAATTAATTTTTATAATATTTTAATGTATTAATTAATTAGGTATAATATTATATTAATATAATTTATTTAATTTATATTTGCTTTTATATATTTATTTAATTTATATTTTTTAAAATAATATTAATAAATATTATTAAAATTATTTAAAAATATTTTTTAACATATATCATAATTCACATTATTTTTATTCACATATATCTAATTTTATGTAGGGCTATTTACAAACCTAACCTAAACTAAAATCATTTTCAAAATATAATAATTAATTAGCATAAAATATAATTTACATTAATTAATTTTAAAATACATTTTTATATACATTTTTATATATTTATTTAATTAATTTATATTTTTAAAAAATAATTTTAATATATATTATAAAAATTACTTAAAAATATATGTCGATATATGCCAATATATATCCACATATATTCATATATATATATAACATATATTATTATTCTTTTGCAATATATATTCACATATATTTAGTTATAAGTAATATATACTAACATATATTGTTATTTTATTTGGTATATCTAGTTATATGTAATATATACCCACATAATATATTTACATATACCGATTTATACTCACATATATTATTATTCTTTAGCTAAAATATATGTAACATATATCGACATATACCAACATACATCCACATATATTATTATTCTTTAGTTAAAGTATATGTAACATATACCAATATATTCACATATATTATTATTCTTTAGTTAAAATATATGTAACATATACTAATATATACTAATATATACCAATATATATCGATATATGCCCACATATATTATCATTCTTTAATTAAAGTATATGTAATATATACCGATATATATCGACATATATCCATATATGCTATCATTCTTTAGTTAAAGGATATATAATATATACCAATATATATTGTTATTATTTAGTTAAAGTATATGTAACATATATAGATATATACCAACATATACCGATATGTAGCTACATATATGTCACTCTCTTATGCCACATGGCAAAGCATATGTCACCATTATGTGCCAACTTCAAGAAATTATACAATACAATCGTGATTGTAATATCTGTGATTTTAGACAAAACTAAATAAGTATATGGAGGTTAATTAGAGTGTGGGAAAGGTATATGTATAGCATATATACCTAACGTATACACAAGATATATATAGTGTATACATGGTATATACTTAATATATTTACTATAAATATTGGATACATATTATATACTCAATATATACATGATATATACATATATGTAAAGATATACATATTATATATAAAAAGGTATACATGACATATACATATATGCAAAGTATACAAATGGTGTTGGAAAGATAATAAATAAACAAATAAATAAAAAAAAGTCAAAAAGGAAAATAAGATATATGGATGGGGTTAAAAGATTAAAAATAAATAATAATAATAATAATAATAATAATAATAATAATAATAATATAAATATATATGGTTAGGAAGAAAGAAAGAAAAAAATTGCTATCTTTTTCTTCCTTTCTTCTTCAGGCTGAATGCTTAGAGAGAGAGAGAGAGAGAGAGAGAGAGAGAGAGAGAGAGAGAAAGAGGGAAATTTTTGATTCTTCAACACTCAAATTTTTACAAGAATTTTAAGGAAATCAAGTTTGTTTTGAAGAAAAATCAATATTTCATGCACGTATTGTTCTTTTAAGCTTGTTTTTATTTAATTCTAAGATGATGCTTGAAATAGTTAGAGACATAAAATTATTTTTAATTGAGAAAGATGATAGCTATGAAGTGATTGGGATGTATATATGATTTAGTTATTAGTTGGTCGGGATGGGCTTAATTGATTAAATTAGGGTTATGGGATGAATATGTAAAAATTTAAGGTTTTAATATGGATTTTTATAATTCTTGTAATGAGTTAATTTAATGTTATTTTAATATATATGTTTTGATTTTATGGTTGAAAGTTGTATATGAGTAAGTTTTGGTGAAGTTACAATTTTGTAGTAGGTTATATGAAATTAGGGTTTTTGAAGGAGGTTTCAATAATTGTTAAAATGAATTTTCATGGAGTTTTTTTTTATATATAAATGATTATTTTATGTTTGGATGATGAAAATAATTATGGATAGTTGAAGTTTAGATAAAGTGGTAAGGGGATTTTATTGAAAATTGGTTGAAAATTGAGCAATTAGTGATTAATTTGTATAAAATTAGTATGTGAATGATTCTAAATGAATAATGTTGCTTATTGTTTGCATTATGTGTGATTAGGCCAAAATAGATCAAGTGGAGGAACTTAAAATTTCATCAAAGTAAGATTTGAGAAGTGAAATAAGGTTAGTACATATTTTAATGACTTGAGGTTTTATTACATATAATTTTACAAAATCTATATTGTTTGTAACATTTGATATTCTAAATATTGTTAAATAATTAATTTAGAGGGTAGTAGTATGTTGGATGAGGGAAATATAAGTTATATACATAATATATACATGATAACCCATAATGTATACTTGATGTATACATAAAATACACATTACATATATGTTACATATACATTACATATACATATATATAAAATATACATAACATATAAATAAAATATAAATAAAATATAAATGTATATATATGATAATTGTGGATGGCAAGTGGATAATTAGTAAATAAATAAAAAGAAAAAAAATAAAGAAAGTCAAAGGAAGGAAAAATATTTGTGGATAGGAAAAAAAGGAAAAAATTAAAATAATAAAATAAGTAATTAATTTATAAATATATGGATAGGAAGGAAGATTACAAACTCAAAAGTCTTCATCTTCTTCTTCACACCATCACCATGAAAGAAATTGGAGAGAGAAATGGTGCAATGGTCAAGATTTTAAACAGGAACGTTTTAACTAATATTGAAAAATTGATAGTGTATAGTGAAAAAAGTATTGTGGATAAATGATATAAGTAGAGAATAGTAAATTGTATATCTCAAAAATTTACTGAAGAGATTATTTTTACTGTTTTATGAGATTAAAACTCGATTTAGAATCAACGGTTAAGAATGAGGGTGCACCATAGTTATTATGAGCATTCCCTCACTTGATTAAAAATATTATATATATATATATATATGTGTGTGTGTGTATATGTGTATGTGTGTAGAAATTTCTAATTTCCTCTCCATCTTCCACGCCATCTTCTACCATCATCACCATCTTCTCTCTATTTCTTCTTCCTTTCATCAAATTAATCAAGGATTAAGAGAAAATCACATATAGATATAGATTTTTAAAAGAATAAGCTAGAAAAGGCAAGATTATCAAGAATTAATCAAAGGGAGAGAGAGAAAAAGAAAGAGAAAGAGGAATTTTGAAGAGGTATGTGCTTTTGATTTATAATTGGAAAATATATGAAGTTTTATGAGTTTTAATGATTTAATTGAATGATTGAGTTATGTATAATGATATATGTCTTGAAAGTATTGATTAAAAGGATTGATGAGTGAAAAATAACTTTTATATGATGGTTTTGATTCTTAACTCAACCTTTATGAGAATTGAGTGGTTTGATAATGTTTTATCCATATGAAATGGTTAAAAGTTTGATTAAGTCAAGTTTTAGTAACATATTTGATATGAATTCTTTTTCTGTCAAAACTTTGAGTTTGATACATTATTATTTAGATCTTTGATATGTTTTGTGTTTAATGAAGTTAAAAGTGCAGAATACATGATTTTGGGATGCCATGGGCATGGCTTAAAGGTGTCATGGGTGTGGCAATCAAAGTTGGAATTGTTGGAGGAAGAATTACTCCGAAAGCAGTCCAAAATCAATGCCACGGTGGTGGCAATTGAGTGCCACAACCGTGGGATTGAAAGTGATGCTGTTTCTTTAAAAATTTTGATAAAACAGAGCAATTCTAAATGCCACGGCCGTGGCCCTGGAAGGCCATGACCGTAGGGGTTTCCATGGTCATTTGACAGATTCATTTGATTTCCCACGGGCGTGGGGTTGTGATGCCAATGCCATGGGGACCTAAATAATGTTTTTAGCTTGTATTTTATGATATACGAGCCTAGTATAAGGCTAATATGTTTATGTTTCTTACTTTTGTGTTGAGAATTCATGTGTATGTGTTAAAAGTAGGAAAAAGAGTGATGAACTTTAGATATGTGACAAATATATATCATACTAAATGTTGATAAAAATATTGTACCAGTGAAATGATATAAACAATTCAGTGTTAATCAAAACTAATGAATTGCTCAAATCATACTAAGTTTATATCTAGCTTTGGATTGAATGGCTAACCAAAGGAAGGATATCCATAGTGATAGTGTGCACCTTGTTCCATTAATGGACACATTGTGTTATTAGTGATAGTGGGCATAATTGTCATTATACAATTTTGAGATTTGACATTAAAATTGCTACACTAACATGTTATCCAAACCTTTGATCTAAGTTTAATATGTATGGGCATATTTAATGAAGATATCTAAATTGAAAATATATGTGAACATGATAGTTGTGACTAATGGAAGAAATGCAAAATAATAATGTAAGTCAATTACTTGAAATTGACTTACTGTATTACAATGCAAAAGTGAATGTTAATATATATACTAATGTTTACAAGTGAAAGTTCTAATGCACAAAATGGAAATGTTATGCTCAAGGTATTGAATTAATCAAATGATTGAAAGTGCATATCATGATATGAGATACAAAGTGCTCCAAAGTATAGTACTAAATTTAAGTGCTGAAAATTATAGATTGAATGAAATTATCCTATATGTGAAATTGAAAAGTAAGACTTATTGAAAAACAAAATAAGTGAATTGTGACTAATGTTATCAAATGAGAAAGCAAGTCTTAAATAAAATGATTCATAAAAAGAAAAGTTGCAGTACCAAAAGTATAGTATAGCATGATGAGTTTTATAAAGTTAAAGCTATTATTTTGTGTAATCAGAATATTATGTTGGTTTGTTACTGAAATTAGTTAATATATTGAAATATTTCTTAAAACTAAGTGTTATTACTATATTTTCATAAGTATTTTTCTTTAATATTAAGTGATAAAATATGTTTATACAAGCACCACTAAGCTTTGCTTAGCGTGTTAGAATTATTTTCTGACACGCAGGTATCAGATCATCGGAGCAAGTTAAGAAGTGGAATTAAGGATCTCAGGAAATTACCTATAGTACATATCGAGATCTTTTGTATATTAAACTCATAAGTTATGAAATGTATATATACAATTTATTTTGGCTATTTGAGAGATTGTACAAACTTGTACACATGAAAGGATTTTATGTATTTAGAGGATGAATCTTGAGATTCTAGTGAATGATTATCAAATAAAGCAATGTATTATATATTTATTTGATTTGATGAACTTATGATGTTTATCTGATTTATAAATACTATTTGGATTATTGGAGATATTGGATATTGGTTTAAATATTGGATTTATAAGTGTTGTATTATACAGATTGTATTATTGTTTAAAAATTTTATTAGTTGGAAGAGAATTTTCTATGCCTTGATTGGGACACGTACAGTATATCGAATAATATTCTCTGATAGTTTTTATGTATGAATTGTTAGAGGATGTTACATTTAGTGGTAACAGAGCGTGGTTTAGGAGTTTCTGGCATGTGGAGTTATGGGAGAAGTGAAATGCAATTTTCTAAGTTACGTGAATTGAATAAGTGGATATGTGTTTTGATACAATTGATATTCCATATGTTTATGGTAGTAGAACGTTTACTAAGAATTGATTGAGCATTCATAGTGTATTGTTTGGAGTGCACTAGATCTATTTGTGATAAAGAAGGATGTGAAAAGAAAATAAGATATGAGTAGCCAAAGAGATATGTCCAAGTAACACAGTGTAAGTATAATAATTTATTGGAATATGAAGAATCGATTATGACAGATAGATAAATTTCGAGAATGAAATTTCTTACGAGAATGAGAATTGTCATGTTTTACAACTTTAAGTATTGATGTTCTGCATTAAGTGAATATATGAGTGTAAATTTGGATTAATTATGATATTATTTGCAGCTTGAGCATTTGGAATTGACAGTGATAAGGTTAAAGAAGCCTTAATAAGAGTAACATTAAATTCGAGTATGGATAATATCCATATATTTGAAAAGGATTTCGAAGAGGTAAGAAATTATGAAAATACCTTTATAGCTCGAAATGAATTCGAGCTGTAATTTGAATGTGAAATATGGATACTGGAGTTTTCAAGTGTCAAAAGTAATTGTTTTTATAATGTTTCGACGTTAAGAATTGACGTGATAGTTAAATTAAAGAAAGTGAATGCATCGAAACTATTGTATAAGTGAGTATATTGGATAAAAATCCTAAAACTTATGTAATGATTTCTAGTGTCTTCTATGGCCTTCTAAAACATCATCAAAACAAAAGATTGAAATGAAAAGTGATGGAAGGGTATTGTTAAAGAGGTTAGTGCTTATATACTATTTATTTTACTAGTTAGTGAAATGATCTTGATTTTTACTATGTAAAGAGATTGTGAATTGATAAAATGCCATTATTTGTGAAAGATATGGTGTATTAAATAATTGTGAAAAATATGAGTATAAAACTTTACTTCTATGATAGTAAAGTTATTCTTGCAATATGTAAATGTGTATTTATATCATATTAACTGGAACAATGATTAAATCTATCATTGAATCATTTATGAGTTGCTATATGGTTGTGGAAGAAGATAAGGTTTTGAAAGATTTTAGGGTTATGAAAATTGCGATTTGAATTTGATTGTGCTTTGAAGAGTTGGATCCTGTTTCCTCAATTTGTATGAGTTGCATTATTAATAACTTATTGATTAAATCATGAAAAGAAATTCTAGCAGAGATATGCATGATTATTTGTATAGTCATGCATATGCTTGTGTAAATTTCTATTCTTCAAACTTTGAGAAGAAATTCCAATAGTGAGGTGCATGATCATTCATATGGACATGCATATATTTATGCCCTTAAAATTTTGAAATGCGATTTCAGTAGAGACATGTAAGACAATTCATATGAATATGCATCTGGCTATGCATATTTCTATTCTTCAAAACTTTAAAAATAATTGAAACAGTGATGTGCATGATCACTTGCATGGTCATGCATTTGCTTATGCATATTTCTACCTTCTTATACTTTCACAGAGTAGAATTTATGGGTGGAATTAGTAGTGAATTATTGAATATATCTTGGATAGTTCTAATTCTTGAAAGATTTCTTATAAGATTGAAATGAAATCAATCCATTAAATGATGAAACTTAGATGTGAAGAAAACTTGAGGAAAGTATGGATAAATGTAATTGGATATCTGAAATAAGTGTAAGGTTAAAGAAGAGAGAAAAGATGATTACAAGTGATTAGTGGATTTCATATTATTCATTACGAAATCAAATAATTTACAAAGCAAGGTGAGAAGAATGATATATTGATAAATCATTGATGATTTTACATAATTTGAAGAGCAAGATAAAGAAACACAAAGAGGTTATATACAAATTGATTGAGTAATGAAAGTAAGAATGTGAGATTTACATATTGTGTACTTATGAAATACGTAATAGTAACATTATTTAGTGATTAAAGACAATTTATAGATTATATATAGTAGTGTTAAAGAGTTAACTGACACTAATTGATTACAATAGAAAGAAAGGAATTGATAATGTAAAAAGAAAAGAATGCAGTGAGATTTGAAAGTAGTTTAACCCTTCTAGTGAAATGATGTAGTGTAGATCAAGTTAGAAATATATATATGTGTGTGTGTGAGTGTGTGTATTAAACATAGAGAATAAATTATAAATGTACATGTACTCTTAAAGTGAAAGAATAGTTGTAAATTCTTAATATGTTAAGAAAAGAATTAAACAAGTAAAGAGTGGAAATCTTTTTAGATTTCATTATTACAGTGGAAACACAGAAATGATTTGAAAAGATAAAGATTGATGAATAAATAAAATCATTCGAACTAATCAAAAACAAATATAATGTGTATATATGTTCATATGATAAATGTGTTCGAAATAATTGCTCATATATTATAATTTTACAGTAAGAAACAAACACTTCAAAGAGAAAGTGTTATATTCCAAAAGATATTATAATTGACAATAATTTGTAACAATGAAATAAATATATTGATCGATTATACTAATGTTAAATCTAGTTTCCGGATTATCTAAAGCGTAAATGTTCAAAGTGATAGTGGGCATTTTATGCCATATTGAAAGTGGGCACTCTGTGCCATAGAGGACATGTATGTCCCATAATGAAAGTGGGCACTTTGTGCCATAGAGAACATTTTTTTTTATATATGTCCTAGTGATATTGGCATTTATGCCATCAGTGGACGCTTTGTGTCATAGAGGACTTTTGGTTCCTTTCTCTCAGTGGACACTCTGTGACATCATATACAGTGGGCATTCATGCCATAGTGGGCCTTTGGCCATATTGATACAATGGACATTTACTTGTCATCAGTGACCCGCTATCCGGAACTAGGATTTAAAGTTCAGTACAAAAGAGAAAGAAAGAGATATATAAATAACAGTGGAATGTAATGATACAAATTGTTAAAAAAAAATTTCTAAAGAGAATTAAAGGTAATTACTGAATTGAGTTTGAACAGTGTAAGTGTGTAGAGCTGAATCTTCTGCAGTTCTATAATAAGATTATTCTGAAAGTATTACATTGAATGATATTAGACATAAATAAAAGTTATGTAAAGTAATAAAATAATTGATTTTATGTGAGAATTTAAATGGCTTATTGTCATAGCATGTAAATTTCGAGGACGAAATTTCTTTAGTGGGGGAGAATTGTAATGGTCAAGATTTTAAACAGGAACATTTTAACTAATATTGAAAAATTGATAGTATATAGTGACAAAAGTATTGTGGATAAATGCTATAAGTAGAGAATAGTAAATTGTATATCTCAAAAATTTACTGAAGAGATTATTTTTACTATTTTACGAGATTAAAACTCGATTTAAAATCAACAGTTAAGAATGAGGGTGCACCATAGTTATTATGAGCATTCCCTCACTTGATTAAAAATATTATATATATATATATGTGTATATGTGTATGTGTGTAGAAATTTCTGATTTCCTCTCCATCTTCCATGCCATCTTCTACCATCATCACCATCTTCTCTCTATTTCTTCTTCCTTTCATCAAATTAATCAAGGATTAAGAGAAAATCACATATAGATATAGATTTTTAGAAGAATAAGCTAGAAAAGGCAATATTATCAAGAAGTAATCAAAGGGAAAGAGAAAAAAATAAAGAGAAAGAGGAATTTTGAAGAGGTATGTGCTTTTGATTTATAATTTGCAAATATATGAAGTTTTATGAGTTTTAATGATTTAATTGAATGATTGAGTTATGTATAATGATATATTTCTTGAAAGTATTGATTAAAAGGATTGATGAGGGAAAAATAACTTTTATATGATTGTTTTGATTCTTAACTCAACCTTTATGAGAATTGAGTGGATTGATAATGTTTTATCAATATGAAATGGTTAAAAGTTTGATAAAGTGAAGTTTTAGTAACATATTTGATATGAATTCTTTTTATGTCAAAACTTTGAGTTTGATACATTATTATCTTAGATCTTCGATATGTTTGTGTTTAATGAAGTTAAAAGTACAGAATACATGATTTTGGGATGCCATGGCCGTGGCTTAAAGGTGTCATGGGCGTGGCCATCAAAGTTGGAACTATTGGAGGAAGAATTACTCCAAAAACAGTCCCAAAATCAATGCCACGGTCGTGGCAATTGAGTGCCACGACCTTGGGATTGAAAGTGATGTTGTTTCTTCAAAAATTTTGATAAAACAGAGCAGTTCTAAATGCCACGGCCGTGGCCCTGGAAGGCCATGACCGTGGGGGTTTCCATGGTCATTTGACAGATTCATTTGATATCCCACAGGCATGGGGTTGTGATGCCACAGTCGTAGGGACCTAAATAATATTTTTAGCTTGTATTTTGTGATATACGGGCCTAGTATGAGGCTAATATGTTTATGTTTCTTACTTTTGTATTGAGAATTCATGTTTATGTGTTAAAAGTATGAAAAAGAGTGATGAACTTTAGATATGTGACAAATATATATCATACTAAATGTTGATAAAAGTATTGTACAAGTGAAATGATATAAACAATTCAGTGTTAATCAAAACTAATGAATTGCTCAAATCATACTAAGTTTATATCTAGCTTTGGATTGAATGGCTAACCAGAGGAAGGATAGCCATAGTGATAGTGTGCACCTCGTGCCATTAATGGATACATTGTGTTATGAGTGACAGTGGGCATAATTGTCATTATACACGTTTGAGATTTGGCATTAAAATTGCTACACTAACATGTTATCCAAACCTATGATCTAAGTTTAATATGTATGGGCATATTTAATGAAGATATCTAAATTGAAAATATATGTGAACATGATAGTTGTGACTAATGGAAGAAATGCAAAATAATAATATAAGTCAATTACTTGAAATTGACTTACTGTGTTACAATGTAAAAGTGATTGTTAATATATATATTAATGTTTACAAGTGAAAGTTCTAATGCTCAAAATGGAAATGTTATGCTCAAGGTATTGAATTAATCAAATGATTGAAAGTGTATATAATGATATGAGATACAAAGTGCTCCAAAGTATAGTACTAAATTTAAGTGCTGAAAATTATAGATTGAATGAAATTATCCTATATATGAAATTGAAAAGTAAGACTTATTGAAAAACAAATAAGCGAATTGTGACTAATGTTATCAAATGAGAAAGCAAGTCTTAAATAAAATGATTCATAAAGAGAAAAGTTGCAGTACTAAAAGTGTAGTATAACATGATGAGTTTTATAAAGTTAAAGCTATTATTTTGTGTAATCAGAATATTATGTTGGTTTGTTACTGAAATTAGTTAATATATTGAAATATTTCTTAAAACTAAGTGTTATTACTATATTTTCATAAGTTTTTTTCTTTAATATTAAGTGATAAAATATGTTTATACAAGCACCACTAAGCTTTGCTTAGCATGTTAGAATTGTTTTCTGACACGCAGGTATCAGATCATCGGAGCAAGTTAAGAAGTGGAATTAAGGATCTCAGGAAATTACCTATAGTACATATCGAGATTTTTTGTATATTAAACTTATAAGTTATGAAATGTATATATACAATTTATTTTGGCTATTTGAGAGATTGTACAAACATGTACACATGAAAGGAATTTATGTATTTAGAGGATGAAGCTTGAGATTCTAGTGAATGATTATCAAATAAAGCAATGTATTATATATTTATTTGATTTGATGAACTTATGATGTTTATCTGATTTATAAATACTATTTGGATTATTGGAGATATTGGAGATTGGTTTAAATATTGGATTTATAAGTGTTGTATTATACAGATTGTATTATTATTTAAAAATTTTATTAGTTGGAAGAGAATTTTTTATGCCTTGATTGGGACACGTACAGTATATCAAATAATATTCTCTAATAGTTTTTATGTATGAATTTTCAGAGGATGTTACAAATGGAGGGATTTTCTTCATCCAAAATATCAAATTTTTTTAGAAGTCTAAAGGTTTTAAGTTGGTTTTGAAGATTAATCAAGATTACTAGTAAGTATTCTTCACTTTTAGCATGTATTGCTAGATTTTATGAATATGTGATTTTTGACTTCTACATGGAGATATTATAATTTATGAAATGGATTGTTTTTTATTTGTTTTGATGTGGGTGTTAAGATTATATGGTTGTATAGTGCAAATGGTTAAGTTTTGGTCAAGTTTGATGTTGTGAGGATTAGGGTTTATGTAGGTTATGTGAAATTAGAGTTTTGAATATAGTTGGTTATAATTATTTTAATACCTTGTTTTGATGTTGTTTTAATGTATATGTAATGAATTTATGGTTGGATGATGAAAATGATTATGGTTATTTGAAGTTTGAATAAGGTAGTAAGGGAAAAACTAGGGTTTTGGTGAAATTTGAGTAGAAATGGAAAATTTGATATTTGATTGAATATAATGATTTGGAATGTGATGCTAATGGTATAATTTCTATTTAAAATGTGATTTAGGATTGAGTAAAGTGGATTTGTAAAATTAAAGTGAAGAAGGGCAATTGGTGAAGTTGAAGTTGGAAGGTGATTTGAGCTTGGAGATTATTATATTTAAGGTTAGTATATACATTTGATAGCCTTTGTATTGATTGCTTTTGAATTTGCTTAGCACATTGTGAATTGTAAAAATGTGCTAAGTTACTTTGATATTGGAAGTCATAATAAAAGTGCATTGTTGTTTGTGAAATTATATGAAATGCTTGAATTGTGAGATATTAAGTCATTGTAGAATAGCCAATATCTTTGTTAAGTGTAAATGGTAAAAGTGCATTTTGTGCACTTGAAATAGAAAGTATGCCACATTGGGAACATGACAAGAAAATATACTTGAATAATTGAAATATGTGAAAAATATACAAATAGTATATAAAACTTGGAAATGCGTGGAAATTGGAAAGATATGAAAATATGATAAGAATGAAAAATGATGAGATAAAGAATATGTGCATGTTGTGATATGTTGATAATGTGTGATTGAGAATGATGACAATGTGATAGATTGTGATGTGTATAAAAGATGAATAAATGAATGTGTTATACTATGTTGATGAGATATGTAGTAATATATGATATGTATAATGTGATTTGTTGAGACGTGAAATTAATATATAAATGTGATTATTTATGAGATATGTGATGGTGATCATAAAATAATATGATCACGATACATATGAAAATTCCTGAGAAGGAATGTGAGATGAAAAACATGCCAAATGATGAGAAATGAGTTATTAAAAGACTTGAGCAGATTTAAGTCTTGTCATGAAAATGAGGTTATGAAAATATGATTTGATGAGATGAATAATTATGTGATGTGTGTGTTGCCCTACATAATAACTAGTTCCAGAAAATTAATGTTGGGAATTATATGATGATAAGCTTGAGCAGAGCTGGACCATGACCTGAGTAGAGCTAGGTCATGAGATTGAGGACCCGAGGAGAGTTGGGTTGAGAAATTTAAATGATTTTGCCTACAGGCTAGACATTAAATGCACAATAGACCAAATTAATTATTTTGAAACTTGATTATTGTGTAGGAAATAGTTGGGCCCAACGTGTGATGTGGTGTCATGTCTTATAAGTTTTGGTAATATTATAATGAATGATGAGATGAATTAAATGAGTTTAGTTAAGCAATATGTTGTGCTAGTAATGTGGCAACGAAATGTTGAGCTGATGAATATATGTGTGTGCGGTTGGATGTGGTGTGTATATGTGTGAGTATATATGTGTTGTATAAATATTATGAAATGTAAGTTTGAACATATATATGTGATGAAATAAAGAGTATTATATTGCAATAATATTTTTATGAGCCAAAGAATAAAGAAATGAGTGTGGTGTGTGTTAATGCGTATGTAATGAGTGATTGATGAGTATTAAGTATCATAAAAATAAAGAATATTTAAATAAAAGGTATATAGCATGGAGTGTGCCATGAAGTGATGGCATGATAACATATGGGTCATGATAAACATGCATTGAATTTTACATTGTTTGTATATACCACTAAGCTATATGTTTAGCGCGATAGTTTGTATCGCATAGGTATTAGAGGTGTAGACCAGAGTGGTTTGGATTTGTGATAGAGATTTGAAGAATTATTATGTGCCACGAGACCAACATGGGAGGTGTTGCATCCATATAAAAGATGGTTTTTGATGTACTTTGGTTTTTGTACATTTAGGTTACAATATATGTATGTTAAATCAATTTTGGAAAATATTATATATGAATATGTAAATAAGAGTAATATTGTTTTACATATGAGATTTTTGGATGTAAGTTAATAAAGTAATACTTTGGTAAAATAATGGATTTCATATATGGACATGTATTTTAAACATGTGAAGGTTTTAATGAGAATCTAAATAATAGGAGCGTAATAAATTTTATATGCAGCTTGTGTGTTTGTTATTTTGGAAAATATTAAAATTATATATAAAACTCTAGCGAATTTTTCCAGAGATTTTCTTATAAATATGTATTTTTAACAATTAATTACTTATTTATATACTTATAAACTATAAATTATTTTTTTAAAGAATAATATATCTTCATAAAATGGAATGAAGAATTTTCTAATGTCAAGGGTGATAGCACTCTTGTATTCTGCATATGTATATATATACGGGGTGTATGTATTATACGTATGTGGGGTATAAGGGTGTTACATTATTCTCTTAAAATGTGGATATTCACATAACCTATGCAATGTGGCATAGTTATGTGATGAGTGTGACATTTGGCACCTATTCAATGTAAAATTAATATTTAAATATGAAATGCATGAGGTATATTAGTGTTATGTACTATAATATACTATACGAATATGTTTATGAAATGTGATAAAATGTGTGGAATGAGTCACATTGTGAATATGACTCATGATTATATAATGTGATAGTGAAATAGTAATAAAATGTGATCAAATGTAAGGTGATCGTGAAAAGTGATGATCACTTGAAAAAATGTGGAATTGTAATGGGATACTGCATATTTGGAACCCAATACAATTATTTATCGAGTAATATTGAGATTGATTATGTATGCACTGATAGATCTGAGCAAAGTTAGATTTCGACCTGAGTGGAGTTAGGTTTTGAGAATAAGATTGATAAAAGACCTGAGTAGGGCCGGGTCTTAAGACTGGACATAATAATTGTATCGTGATTATTGAGCCCAATATATGTGTGTGGGTGTATTTTTGTGTGTATGGATTATGAGGTAATAAAAGTTTTGTATAAGTATTGCAAATTACTTTATGAGAAAAGCATTTAGATGTATATATATATGTATTGTTTTTAAATATATACCACTAAGTTATATGCTTAGCACGGTTATATGTATCCCGCAGGTGATAGGGTTGCAGATCGGAGTAGTCCAGTATAAGGTGGGATTAGAAGTTTTAGTTTGCTACATGACCAACCTTGAAGGTGATGCATTCATGTGTAGTTTTTCATACTATGCACTTTGGTTTTATACAACTTGGGCATGCCATATGTATAATAAATTATTTTTGGAAATGTTGTATATATGTATATATAAATATTTGTGATGGGAAATGTTTGGATATCAAATTTTGATATGTAAATTCATGAAGTGGTGATTTAGAGAATGTGTTATAAACATTAGTTTAGGAGTGTAATTTTCTTATACATGTTGTGTTTGTTTGATTTTGAAAATATTGAAATTACAAATAAAACTTTGACAAAAAATTTTTCAGAGAATTTCTTTTATGAATTTATAAATTATCCTTAATATTAAAGTGAGGGTTTTCATATATATTTGTTGTGGTACCTTTGCATTCTAGATATATTATATATATATATATTAGGTATATGTATTATACGTATTTAGGGTATAAGGGTGTTATAGTAATTCCAACTAAGCATTCTAATTGAAATGAAAAGGTAAGTTAATAATGACATGTGTGAATGATTTTTTTAAGGATTAATTACAAAAATAACTTTAAAAAGTTATTTTTGAAAATACTATAAAAAATGCTACCAATAATACTTTTTAACAAAAGTTTCTTTTTCCAAAAATATGGTAATGATGTGGACTTCAAAAGCACGGAGCCAAAAAAATTATAAAAATGTCATTATTTAGTGAAAGTATATATAACATATACCATATATACCCATATATAATATAAAAAATACAGTCTATATTTGCAAAAAATTTTAGTTATTATATATATAATATATACCAATATATGCTCATATATATTCACATATGCATACCATCATATACCCACATATACCAACATATACTGACATATACCTACATATATAATTCTTCTTTAGTTAAGTTATATGTAATATATATTGATACATTGTAACATCCTTAATAGACCTAGATTAATTTATGTAGATAGCAATTAGAGTGATGGAAGAAGAATATAAATAGTATATACTTAATGTATATGCAAGATATACATAAAGTATACATTTCACTAAAAGACAAAAGTCAAAAGTCAAAAAAGTTAAATATAAAAAATTTCTTAACATTATATTAATTAATTATTTAGTATATATATATATATATAAGTGAGTGGCAAAATTAGAATTAGGATAATATAAGAGTCTTCATCTTCTTCTTCTTCTCCATAGCTTGGCCGAAATTTTGAGAGAAAAGGAAGAGAGCAATTTTATCAAACACACCAAATTTCACAAAAAATCTTAAGGAACTAAAGTGGATTTAGAAGAGAAATCAAGGAATCAAGCAAGTATTTTCTTTAAAGCTTTATTTTCTTTAGATTTATGGGTTATGTTCAGTTATGGGTAAAGATAGAAATTGACTTTTATTTGAAAAGAAGATGTTATAATGTGCTTGAGATATGTATATATTGAATTTGTAGTTAAAAATAATAAGGTGAGTATGATTAGTGAAATTAGAGTTTATAGGTGAATATGTGAAATTTGGGTTTGTGATAGAGGTTGCTATAATTGTAGAAATGGTTGGTTTTGAGGTTATTTGGATGAGTATGTAATGATTTTATGGTTAGATGAAAAAAATGAGTTAGTTATGTTGAAGTTTGAGTAAGGTAGCAATAGGAGAAATTAAGGTTTTGATGAGATTTTGATAGAATTTATGTAATTAGTGATAGTTTTATATAAATTAAGTATGAAAATATTTTTAATTAAATAAGTTTGTTTAATGTATGGTTTATGTGTGTTTAGGCCAAGGTTGCTTTAAAGAAGGTAATTAGGGTTTTGGTGAAAGTAAGAGGAGGAGAGAGAATTGGTTTGATTTTAAAGCTTTTCCAAGGTTAGTACATACTTTGATAACTTATGTTTTAATTATATTTGATTTGGTATAACACATTATTATTTTAAGAATGTGTTATATGTAACACCCATATTTTAAGTAAACATAATTAAATAATAATGTGACAGGGTTAATTAATATGTTAGAAGAAGAATATGAATTGTATATACTTAATGTATATATAAGATATACATAACGTATATATTTCACTAAAAAACAAAGAGTCAAAATGTAAAAAATCAACAGCTAAAGTAAAAAGTTAAATATATAATTATTAAAAAAATTAAAATTAAAATTAATTTAATATAGGAGGATGAAAAATATCTTAATTATTAATTAATTATTTAATACATATATATATATATATATATGGTTAAGAAAGAAATAAAGAAATAATAAAAAAAGAAAGAACCCATCTTCTTCTTCTTCTTCTTGCCATCTACCATAGGAGTAAAAGGGAGAATTTTTGCTTCATCATATACTCCAAACTTCACAAAGTTTTCAAAGAATTCAAGGTGATTTTGAAGAATAAAAAAAAAATAGGTAAGTATTTTTCAAACTTAAGAAGTTTTCTTTGAATTCATGAATATGTGAAAATTGAAGTTTTGATGGAGGTGTTTATAATTATTGTAATAAGTTATTTTGAATTTTTTTTGATGTGGATGATATGATTTTAAGGCTGAATGGTGGAAATGGATTGGTTATGGTGAAGTTTGAAGAAGTTAGTAAGGAAAAATTAGGGTTTTGTTAGAAATTTGTTAGGTATTGTATAATTGATGTTTATTTTGAATAAAATTAATATAAATATGATTCTAATGACATATTTGTACTTATTATTTAATTTAGGAGTGAAAGAATCAAAGTTGTCCAATTGAGGAAGGTTAGGGTTTTGGTGGAAGTAAAGGCTGGATAGGGAATTGGAGCGAATTTTGAAACTTTTAAAGGTTAGTATATACTTTGATAGCTTATATTTTAATTATATTTGATTTGGTATAACACATTGTTGTTTGAGAATGTGTTATGTTATTTTGAATTTGGTTTTTCATATGACGTATGCATTGTACTATAAAAATATGTTTAGCGGATGGAGTTTAGAATTCTAAGCCATTGTATAATGACAAATGTTAATGTTATATACAAAGTTGTGATAATGTAAAATATGCATTAAAAATGTGGAAAACAGTATGTATGATGTATGTTGTGATTAGAAAATATGGGAAATGAATATGTGTTTAGATCATTTTTGTACTTGTTTTTAGTATGATTTTATGTGTGTTTTAGTTAATGTTTTGATTGATTTTTGTTTTAAGTTTGTTTAAATTGTTTGTTTTAGGTTTAAGTGCAAAAACTCCCTTGGATGATCAAAACAATCAAGAAAAATGAAGAAAGAGCATGAATCAAGCAAGACATGGCCAAGCCAAAGCAAGCTTGGCCATGTCCCTCAAAAGAATTCCAAGACAATAGCTGACACACCCAAGAGACACGGCCAAGCCACTGGCCGTGTCTCACCCAAGGAAAAGAAACCAAGAAAGAAATAAAATAGAGGCAGTGCTTGACACACTCACAGACATGGCCATGTCTGTGAGTGTGTCTGATCGACATGGCCATGTCACTTGAAGCTTGGCCATGTCTCAATGTCTTGGCCGTGTTTCATCCTAAAATAGAGGTCTTGGCCGTGTTTCATCCTAAAATAGAGGCAGTGCTTGACACACTCACAGACATGGTGTGTCTGATCGACACGGCCATGTCACTTGAAGCTTGGCCATGTCTCATTGTCTTGGCCGTGTCTATCATCAAAAGTGAAGAAATTGAAGAAAATTAAGTGACACGGCCAAGCTAAACATGTCTTGGCCGTGTCTCTCATCAAAACTGAAGAAATTGAAGAAAAACAAGTGACACGGCCAAGCTGCACATGTCTTGCCCGTGTCCCTCAAGAAATCAAGTCCAGAAGTGAACACGGTTATGAGACACGGCCAAGCCACTGGCCGTGTCTCACCAAAAGAACAAAGAAAAGAAAGAAACAAAGAAAAAGGCAGTGAAGGACACGGCCAGCAAGCTTGGCCGTGTCCCAAAGAAAAATGAGAGACACGACCAAGCCAAATCAAGCTTGGCCGTGTCACTCTTAATATCTATTTAAGTTCTTTCGCACGACAGAGAAAAGGAGGAGGACGGCTAGGGTTTTGAGGAAACAGAGAAAAGAAAAGAGAGGAGGGGCAAACACCAATTTGGGATGAGGAGAGAGTGACACTCTCATTGTCCCTCATCTTCATCCTCCATCTTCATCTTCTCCATCTTCCATTGATAAGATCTTTGAGGTTCTTTGGGATAAGTTGGGTTAACAAGCTCTTGAAGGTTGAAGAAGCTTCATTGAAAGGATTGGTGACTTGAGAAAGCTCCTTTCTATCTTCCAAAGGCACAATCAATTGAAAGGGTTGGTGACTTGAGAAAGCTCCATTCCATTTTGCAAAAGGGAAATCAACCATTAAAGAGGGGTTGAGTTCTTCATCAAACATCAAAGTGGAGCTAGGAGAAAGACTAGTAATCCTACTCTTGGCATCTTCACAAGGGGTTTTTCTATTCTCTCTTTTAATTCATTTCAATATTATTTTTGTCGTATTAAGAGATTGATATTACAATGAACAACTTGTATTTGATTTATATTGAGTTGAATGAATGTTCTAATTTGATGATGTTGAGCTAAATACCCATACCTAGGGTTTGTAGTATATTTGGTTGAATGTTTTGATTTGATATTTACATTGATGTACCTTGTGTTGGTTGATTGCATTGGATTGTATGCTAGGTTAATAGATTAGCTACCTATTGATCTCTAGATATTGAATGAAGGACCGAGAGGTGAAATCCGATATCAGAATTATGCAATCGACTACCCTATGAATGAATTAGAAATATAAGTTCTAGGGTTTCATTAATTTGGTAATGTAAATAATTAGTTATTGCTAATTCATGAATGTGAGAACTAATGAATTGGTAATTGACTAATTAACCTTAAAGAAACAAATTAATTACAAGGCTATGTTAATGGATAATTGAGAATTGAGCTTTGATTGAATGGACCTATAATCCTAGGCACTTTCCCAAGAACTGAATTGATCTTGTGCACCCATCACACACATCAAACCCTATGTACTTAATTTTAGGTTTAAATTGTTCTTTTACATTCCAACATAACAAACTTTTGCATTTAAATAATTTGTCAATCAAGCTATTACGAACCACACCTTCTTGGGGAAACGACCTTGGGGCGATCACCTTTGCTACAACTACCTCGTATACTTGTGAGTGACGTTTTGTAGTAGTACTTAATTTGAGCGCAACAATATGGAATGTGAAAAATATAGAAAAAGAACAAACACGATAACAATGTGATAAAATGTGTAATGCATGTTTGCCTTATATAATATCTTGTTCTAGAAATATGCATTTGACATTATTGAGTTGGTATGCCATAAGTCTTCGGGCTAGACACACTGGTGTCGGACACTACGGTGCTGAGGAGGCTGCCTTCTGGCGGTATCATATGACACTTGACCTCCGGTGTAAACAGGGATTGCACCTATGGAAGATATGATATGATACTTAGATCTCCGGTGTCGATAGATATGATATGACACTTAGATCCTTGGTGTCACGATAAACCAAATTAATATTTCTAGAATTTGAATATTGTATAGGGACTTTTGGATCCAATGTGTGTGGATGATTGTGATATATTAGTGAATTGTATGATTCATGTATTACATTGAAGGCATAATGCATTTCTATGATATAAGAAAACACATACTGTATTTTTTGGCATTTCTATGCATTTTAAATAGTTATTATTATCAAAGTATATACCGCTAAACTAGTAGCTTAGCTCGATTTATTTTATTGCGTAGGTGATAAAGTAGAGGCTGGGAGCCCTGATAGACCTAACTAGGTCAAGTTTTTAGGTACTACTAGAAGTTAGAGACTTTTGCCACAAGACCAGGGTGATTGGTGCCAGCTCGCATATAATGTAAACATACATTTTTTTTAAAATATACTATGCTTATGAACATTATGTTATTATGTAAAAATGTTATATAATTAATTCAAGGTAAAGTATTATAAAAATATTTAAAGTACATTGTATATGTGTTTATGGGATCTTTGATGATTTTGGAGAAAATGTAGAGTTTAAATTGAATTGAGAATTTAAGAGTGTTATTTTTTGCAGGTTGTATCTTGATTGATTTTTGAAAATTGTCCAATTTACAGATAAAATTTTGGTGAATTATTCCCTAAAATTTTCTTATAAAGTTTATCGAAGTGTTAGATTTATATGTATAAATTTCTTATAATTATTAAAGTATAAGTTATATTTATTTTTAATATTGAATTGTATCATTCTTATATTTTATTTACATATTTTACATATATGAGGTGTATGTATTATACTTATATAAGATATAAGGGTGTTACATTATGTTACTTTGAATTTGGCTTTTTATAAAACATATGCATTGTACTAAAAAAATGTGTTTAGTTTATGGAGTTTGGAATTATAAGTCACTGTATAAGGGCAACTGTTAATGTTATGTACAAAGTTGTGAAAATGTGAGATATGCACTGGAAATGTGGAAAGAGTCACATTGTAATTGTGATTAAGTATTATGTATGTTGTGATTAAAAAATATGAGAAATTGATAAATGAAATGAAAAAGTGAAAATGTGATGTGAAAGTGATCATGGTATGGGTTAATCATGTGGAAATTGGGAAAAAGAAATGATAAATCTGATAAGAAAGATGAATAGTAATGAGAATATGGAAAATGTGATATAAAATGATGTGTGTTTTGTGTTTCCCCTACACAATTACTTGTTCCGGAATATTAAGTTTGGTGCTGTTGAGTTGGCATGCCAATAACACGTCATGTTATTTTACTACACCTTCGGGCTAGACACACTAATGTTGGACACTACAGTGTCGAGGAGACAGTTTTCGGGCGGTATTATTTGTTACTTGACCTTCAATGTCAATAGGGAATTCGCCTTCGGGTGATATGATATGATACTAAGATCCTCGGTATCGATAGAGGATGCGACTTTAGGTGGTATATATAACACTTAGATCCCTAGTATCACGATAGGCCAAATCAATATTTCTGTAACTTGAATATTATGTAAGGACTTTTTGGCCCAATGTGTGTGTATGTTTATGATATGTTTATATATTTGATGAGTTGATGGATGTTAAGTGAATATTACAGTATAATGGTACTAAATAATTTATAAAATAATGAATGTGTAAATGTGTGTTGTTTTTTTGTAGAGTAGCATGAAAGCATGTATGGGTTTTTAAAATGTTTAATGTATGTACCACTAAGCTATTGGCTGTATTGCACAGGTGAGAGGATATGGATCAGAGTGGTCCAGATTATGGTTGATATTTGGAAATTGAGTGTGCCACGAGACTAACTTGGAAGGTGTTGCATACATGTATAATTTTTGTTACTATGTACTTTAGTTTTTGTATATTTAAATCATATCATATGTATGCTAAATGAATTTTGGTGTTAATGATAAATAATATTTTTAACTATGAAACATTTGGATGTAAATTAATGAAGTCATGATTTTGGAGAAATGATGGATTTTGTGAAAATGTGAATTTAGTGAGTGTTGTTTTATGAAAGTTGTGTTATTTGAATTTTTGAGATTTAATAAAATTACAGACGAAACTCTGAATTTTTTTTTCTAGAGAGTTTCTCTTATAAATTTATAATTATCTTTAATATTAAAATGAAGGTTTCTATAGGTATTTATTGTGAAACTTTTATACTATATATGTGTATTATATATACATATAGAGTATAAGAGTGTTACACATATATCTACATATAACCATATATAAATATAAATATTGTTATTTTTAGTTATATATAACATATACCTACATATATTAACATATACTCACATATATTTCTTATAATATGCAATTAATACCAATAAACCATATATTTAAAATTAATTAATTGAAGTAGACTAGCTAGGTGATAAAATTGGGCAAGAATATGTCAAAATTGATGAAAAGCTAAAAAAAAAAAAAATTTCTTTGAAGCATCTAATCAAACAAACATGTGGTGTGCAATATATTAGAAGAACAAAAAACCTCAATCAATATATTTGAAACCCAAAAAATAATCAAAACAAATAAAACATAAAAGATTTACAAATAAAAAATTCAAAAAACAAAAAACCACACTTTGATTCAATATTGCTAAAAAACCAAGATTCATATAGAACACCACTATTGCAACAAACAAATATCGAAAATAAGTAAAGATCAAACCCATTGCAACACCAGGTTCATTTTTCAATTTCGTTGAGCTTGCCGAAACCATCCAACTTATTAATTACAATCAAACAATAAAAATAACAAAATAAAAATATCAATTACATGTGCTTGCAATTACACTGTAAAATTACTAATATTTGCAAACTTCGCATCATCGATATCCACCGAGTAAAAGTTCAATTCCCAAGATTTCAACAAGATAAATCCAGTAAATTTCACAAATGAAACCCTAGAAAGCTCCTCTCTGGTCTCTCTAGTTTGGTTGCATAATCAAAAAATAAAATTAAACATTATACACAAGCAACAACGATCTACTGGAATATTATTTTTATTTTTAGAAAGATGACCGCTACATCTTATAGGCTCCTTCGTAGAGGCAGTGGGATAAGGTGAACTAAAATCCATAAAATTACTGAGACAATGCTCTGTTTTAGAGAAGTTTGAAGAAGTCGAGAATTTTGGAAAATTTCGACAATCAATCTCATAGATATTTGATTTTTCATAACAATTAAAACAAGTTTGTTATTGCAGTTTTCAACCTTTGGTTGTTTCTTGTTCTGCATGTCATTTCCCTTTCAGTCACATATCCAGCGAGTTTATATCTATAGAATGAAAAAAAAGGGAAAAAAATAGTTTCGTATTCCTAAAAAAAATAAAAGATAAAAAAGTTAAAAAGCTAAAATTACAAAGAAAAAGTAAAAGTAGTAAAATTGAAAATGAAACTTAAAAAATAGTATATTGTATAATTTTCTCAAATTTTAATTTCTTCTTTTCTTTTTAGAAAATAACAATGTGAAAATAAAATAAAATAAAAACTTGGAGACTGAAGTGGAAAAAATAAAAAATATAATTAAGAATATTAGTAACTAAACATCAATAAATTTTAGAAGCTACAAATTGGATTTTTCCAATAAAATTATACAGACAGTGACAATCAAAAATATACTTGTACCTCTTGCATGCAAAGTGAATATCTTATAATAATTTAACTCATGTTCCCGTTGATATTAAAAAAGTTACTTTATATATAATTAATTTAAATAAATTAAATTAAATTAAAATAAATATTTAAATGTATTCATCTTAATTATTATTTTATACTCAAATTAAATTCAAATTAATATTTAAATATATTCAACTAAATTATTATTTATATTTAAATTTAATTTAAATGAATATTTAAATATATTTAACTCATTTATCATTTGTCATTTATATTTAATTTAAATGAATATTTAAATATATTCAACTCATTTATTATTTTTGCTCTAATTAAATTCAAATAAATATTTAAATATATTCCAATAAATTATTATTTATAATAAGTAAATATAATTTATTAATGTTTGAATTAATTTATTTAAAATAAATATGTATTATTTCTTTAAAAAGTCATTTATTTATAATTACTAATTTCTTTAAAGTATTTTATTTATAATAATTTTTATTTGCAAAAAAAGATAATTTAAAAAATCAAATAAATTTTAAATTAACATTTGCTCTACTAAGAAGCATAAGCATAACATAGTGCCACATTTGTTTTTCGTTAATCGTATAAAAGGAAAATAGGTTGACGAAATTTTTTTGTTTTGAAGGAATAATAAGTAAAAACACATACACATAAGCAACAGTGACTAGACACAACTACAACAAAAGGATTGAGGAATTAAGTGTACATCATACTAATTATATTGTTACAAAGGCAACATATTCCATCATATCATCATAGATTACCATCTACTACTCCACTTTTATGAATGGGAATGCTGATTTCCAAGAGTTTTAACAGTAAACTGGAGAAACTTAAAGCAGTAAGAGAGGGGAAATAGCAGGTAGACCAAAAAGGAAGATGGCAAGAGAGGTCCTGCTACAGAGCAATCAAGCAATTCACAATAAGTTGCAAGAGCATTGTTGCAACATTTTGTAGATCCATGTTTAATATTTCCAAAGTCTTCCCTGAGGGAGCAGTTCAGCTGCTTATCGGAGCCCCCAAAAAAAAAAAAACAAAAACAAAAAATAGAAATAAGGGGTTTTGGAAGCTCTAACTGTCCTAGAACCAAGCCCAGACAAAATCTCTATCAAAAGACTGGCCTTTCCATCTGCCATCATTTATCGATCAACCCCAGCCACTATCTATGGAAGCCCCTGAAGAGCCCCCAACTGCAGGGCTTTGCATTGGTACCATGGCAGCAACTGGTCTAATGGATGGTGCTGATTCATGCGCCTCCAAGAATAGGCCACGAATCGATGCCCTCAAACATCCTCTTCCAGAACTTGAATCCCTAGGGACATTAATAATGCGGATTTGTGCTCCTAACACAAATCAGAATGTACGTGCCAGGATGTTCACGAGAAATGCCGAAAGAATAAACTATTCTTGTAGTATAATCTGATTTCTCAACCGTGAGATGCTCATCACTTCTGCTTTGGTGCCCTTTCTGAACTTGCGATAACTTACCGTTACCTTTCGATGAGCCACATGAGCCACCAAGGGATTAACATAACGGTCCATTACCTACATTTAAACGGCAGCCAACATAGATATATCCATCTTTAGTTTTGTCATCGTTTCAAATATACTTGATAAAAATGCTTAAGAATGTGTGATAAAAATGACTATAGACACTAATCTCATCCAAATCCTCGAAAATTTCACACTTTCCCAATTTTCAGTGTCTTTCCAATTCCAAGTAAATTAATGACCTTGCCTTGTGCATAATTCCATCATAAACTTGAAGAGTTGAGTTAAAAACGATGGCCCACGAGAACTAGGACTAATGATACCTTCCCAGGATCCATGCAAGATAAGATTTGTCAGCGGTAATTTTAATTAGAAAAACATTAAAGACTGAGCGATCAATTGCATTTATATGCAATTAAGAAATTTTGTGTAAAATAAATATTCATTTCTACAAAATAGAAGCAAAAAGCAAACCATTTCTATCCCCCCGTGAGCAAGTATATATTACATCAGCAAAAAGTAACTATCGTAATTCATGTCCAAAAATTCAGGTAAAATCCATACTAGATGTATTTCATCCTCAACATTTAACAATTTACCTAAATCATATTTGTAATTTGGCAATTCATTAATGAAGGGAACTAAGGAATGCTTAATCCACAATGCCTCTCCATTGAAGGCTGTCAACAGTAACCGCCAACTTGCTCACATGGGGAAAGTAGCTCACAATTGACAGCCTTTGAAGGAGAGGCCTCTTGCATTAAGACATTCCTTAGTTCACTCCATTAATGGATTTGTGAGCAATTAGGTAGTTAATGTGGTTTGAACCAGCGACCTCCAAGTCATAGTGAAGCACCCTTACATTGGAATCAAGGCTCAGTATCAACAAACGAAGAAAATGGTTTATCAATGAAGTTATTTGATTTAAAATATAAGCAATTGAAAGTTGAGCAAAGTCAATTTTTATAAACAATTCAACATGATCAAATATAAGATCTTCAATTCATTAACAAATTTGTCGTAAATGGATTGTACATGAACTCATGAACAAATGAACTCTATTTTCAAAATCTTTAACTTTAGAAATAATAAACATAATGCGCCAAAGATATCTTTAAATCACACTCCAAAAGTAATGCTGTAACTTGTTATATAAAGCTGCAGTATAATATTCAAAATGGCTTCGTTTCCATGTACGCTTACAGAATAAGTATTAAGCAAAAAATGGGCCAACACAGTGAATCACTTGATAAAGACAAACAAATTAGAAAAGCAAAAACTGAAAAAAAAAAAGGGAGAATAGCCAAATGAACCAGCAGTGAACAATCAATTCAACAACATTGCATCTTAATTTTCCCACAATCACCCTTACTAGTGAGCAAAAAGGTTTTCAAAGAGTTGTATGACAATGTGATTAACATAAACAACTAAAGATTTTACTTTCTAATTGTCAACATGCAGCACTGGCTTTCATATATAAAGCAGAAATCCAGATGCCCAAGCCAGCTTAGTTGTATTACTTGCAACTAGAAGACCACAATATCTGGTAATTTACTATTAATCTTGGTTGGAAATAAATTCAGGATAATAAGTAAAACGCTTATCAAATTCATTTTTGAAAGACTAGTTGAGTGGCCTTATCTTTTATTCAGCAAGGAAATTTACATAGGATGCAAAACCGCATTGTATTGTGTAGACAATGATAGGAAATCTTAATAAAGCCTAAGAATCAACCACCAAGTAGAAAATCAATATCATAGGGGCTTAACTATATATAGCCATGCGGCCTGTATGAAAAATTGTCTTATAACCATTAACCATAAAAATCTTCAATTTGGACTCATTCTACCAAACACACAACTAAATCATTATTAACAATCATGAACACTTGTTTATATAAAAATAAAATAATAATAATAATAATAAACACTTAACAAGATACTTCCATTGCTTTACCAGCTGTTATATTCTAGACAAGGATAAACAATCATCCTAGGCTCGAAGTGTTTCTTAGCATGCTCCTTCTCTCTGGAAGCCTTTTCTTGCTACTCTAAAGCCTTTGGATTGATTCTATCTCACAAGTGAGTATATTGATTGGTGGAATTTTTTTCATTAGCCATTAACCTCTCTCTCTTGATATATTTATAGATGCTAAGAGTTACTTTTTAAGGGTTGCAACTCTTCTAATGATTGCAACTCTTCCATTGGTTGCAACTCTTCTACAACTCTTGTAAGAGTCTTAACTCTTCCTAGAGGTTCGGTTCAACCCGTCATGGGTGACTCGGTTCATTAAATAATTCTAACGTCTCTCACTCACACATGACAGTTAAGACCCATATTGTGAAGTTTTCTAAAAACCAAACCACAACTTCATACTAGTAAATAGATCATGCGACCTAGCGAGTAAACCTACACTTTGGGAGCTTATACTATACATATGTTAGGAATAACATAGCAGCTTCAACCTTAAATAAGATTATTAAGACAATAATTCATAATACTCGCAGTATCCTAGACTTGTCTCTTCGTCATAACATCTCTAATTGCTCAAAAAACAGTATGTATCCATAATCAAGTCAAAATACTTTATAGTGACGAGATTGGCCAGCCAATGGACATCTGACAAAGTCTTTCTTTTTCATTCAGAGTTCATAATTTACACTCAGTTGCTTTTCTAGTCATGTTACATTTCTGAATCATCCTTAACCATAGGTAACATGCTAAGATAGCAAATGATAGAGTGAAATTATGATCAATATTTTATATAACTCTAACCATGATTTTAATTATTTTCCAATTGAATTTGATAGATTTTGTTTGTTTGAGTTAAAATTATATTATTTTAGCTTGAAAAGATAAGATTAAAGGTTTTTAATGATTAGTGGTGCAAAATTGAAGAAAAGTAAGCAAAATGAAGAAAATGCAAGTGCCACACACATGGCCCTTCAAAGGCCATGACCTTGAGATTCAAATTGAGTTTACCACATCAAAAATTGAAGAAAAATAAAATTTTCAGAACCAAAATGGATGCCACGACCGTGGCATTGAATAACCAGCCCGTGGGATACATTTCTTTATTGCTTGAGCTAAGAAAAAGAAAAAAAGTCAGAGTTTGCAATATTTATTCAAACGCCACGACCGTGGGATTTAAAGGGGCATGACAGTGGCCCACTTAGTCGCCATTTACAATTGGAAAATGACTCAAAACAGTCCATTCCAACCCAGTCTATGACAGTGGCACCCATATGCTACGACCGTGGGGCTGAAATTTATGAATTTTAGCCGAAAAAATTAAACTTTGAAGATCAAAACAACTGTAACTTGTTGGGTTCATGCATTTGACAGTTTGCCACCACCAAGAAGCTTTCAAGCACTCTATATAAACATCTTTCCTCCAAAGAATTCAAGAAGGAGTTTTTAAATTAAAGTTAGATTAAGATACTAGACAAAAGAGAGTTTAAGATACAGGTGAGAGTTGTAGTGAGCTTAGAATTTTGTTATTTAAACTTGTATCAGCCAAATTTTGGTCTTTCTTTTAAAGAGTGAATTAGGATTCAAAGAAGGATTCAAGAATCCAAGTGGAATTCTTCTTCAATCAAAAGTACTAGAGTTTGACCTTTTCTTATTATTTCAATTATGTTTTCATTTGTTATCTTTAATGATTGTTATGTTATCATTATAAATATGAGGAACTAAATCTTATTTAGGGATGGTCCCTTATATTGAATCTATTATGAAATACATATGTCTATTTGATTTAGTTAAGTCTACCTTTGATTATTTTGTTATATTTAATCTTAATGCTTTGATTATCTTGTCAATAATTAATTGAATTGAGATATTGAACGATGGAGCGAGAGTGGAAGCATAATATTCGTCCAAAGAGATAACAATCTTGAGGAAGTTTTTTCACTTAGAGATAAGGTTAAACACTTAAGAGGTTGATTCAAGATTCTCATAAAACTTAACGAATTGATTTAATTACTTATGATCACGCGAGTAGATGTAAGGATTAAATCGATATTAGTTTTAGTACTTGAGAGAGACTAAAGCTTGATTTAGGAGAATCCAACTATTAATCGAAAGGGAAGCTAAACTAAATCAATAATTTAGAAAATCCATAATAAATTCATAAAGGTGAATTAACACTAAGTTTCATATTATTAATTTTAATTCCATGTAATTTATTTTGTTTAAAGTTTAATTTAATCATAAATCAATTTTTGTTATCCAAATAATAATCAATTTAATTGTTTGGTACTCAGAACAACCCTCTTCGTGGGAATGATACTCCACTTATCACTTTATTACTTGATACGACCCGTGCACTTGCAGATAGCTATGCTAGAGTCTTAATAAATTTTTAGCACTGTTGTCGGGGAGGCGACCGCTCTAATATTAATAATATTAAATTGTTATTGCTTTAGATTTTTTATTTTAATTCCTTTATTTTTGAAAGTTTTTGGTTTATATGCGAAGAAATTCAAATACAAAATTGAGCCATATAATTCAGGAATGGAACAACTTTTCAGGATGGAGAAAGAGAGGAGAAAAGAACAAACAATGGAAGGAACCTCAGCAGCAACTATTAAAATTGACAATCTAACTGACTCTTCTGATGAAGAACCATTCTTGGCGGATCCACAAAATATGACTCTTAAGCAATATGCGATGGCCTCTGCTCAACCAAGATCCAGCATAGCTAAACCACATATTTAAACAAACACTTTTGATCTCAAGCCAACACTTATTAATTTAATTCAACAATAAGTTTTTCATGGCTTACCACATAAAGATGCTTATGCTTATATTTCAAATTTCTTAGATATGTGTGATTGTGAGTGGGAATTTTGCCCCTACTTTCATGTGGAATGGTTCTTGCTACTTCGGCACTATTAAGCTCAGGGCTTTAGAGAACACGGGCCTAAACTAGAAAAAAAATGGAGTCACCACCTGGATAGGCCAGAAAAAAGGGGTGGATGACTCGATTCCTAAGGAATCCCTAACCCCTAATGGGTTTGAAAAGTTAGGTACGTATATGGAAGGTGAGAAAGACCCAGTACCCCCGTAAAGTCTGGTTCATAGGAATCGACCTCCTTTTCAGGTCTAAATATTATTAAATTCTTAAATATTACAATATCATCCATACTACATGCAGTTACTGAAATAAATAATCATTGTATTAAAATCAAATAAGTTCAAATAAAACAATGGAATAAGCATCCATGCAAGATGAAAATATGCCCTTACAATGTCCAAGGTCTGAAAAAAGAAAAGAAAATAAATAAAATGGGACATCCATCATAGGTGAAAACTTGCCCCTTACATCAATCCAAAATTCTTAAAGTTTAATTACATAATTAAAACCAAGGCACCCATAAAGTGGAAATATGTCTTTTACAACTTTAGAAATCCCAAATAAATGTTGTAATTAAACCATTCATGGACAATATTCAATTCATCATTAGACAATATATATTAAATCATCCATCATAAAAGCATGTAATAATAAATCAAATAATCAAATCTAGAGTTTAATTTTAAATAAATTATTAAATGCATAAAATTAGGATTTTTATCTTAAATTAGGGTTTATAAGATTTTATATATAAAATTAGGGTTTTGGATGGAAAACTAGGGTTTTGGGGTTTAGGGTTTTAATTTGAACTAGGGTTCTAGATATTAGGGTTTAGGAGTTAGGGATTTTGGAATTAAGGTTTAAGGTTTTAGGTTAGGGTTTGGAAGTTAGGGATTAAGGTTTTGGGGTTTTACAAATTAGGTTTAGGAAGTTAGGGATTTTGTTTTGGATTAGGGTTTGGAAGCTAGGGTTTAGGAGTTAAGGTTTGTGAGTTAGGGTTCTGGACATTAGGTGTTTAGGTTTCTGTTTTATAGATCTAGGATTAGGGTTAAAGTTTGGGATTAGGTTACTCGACATTAAGGGTTTACGGTCAGGTATTAGGGTTTTGGTTTTCTTATAATTTAAGGTTAGGTATTAGGGTTTTACAAATTAGGGTTTTAATAATTGAATTAGAGGTTTTAAATTAAATTTTAGGCTACTGTAAAATTGAAACACATAAATATGGAGTGAGCTACTAGATGAAATAAACAGATTAGGTTTTGGTTTCATAAAATATGTAACTAAGGTTTTGGTAATTAAGTTACTAGAAGAAATAATATTTTGATAAACAAACTACTATGATAATATTTTAAAAGGTGACTTGCAAATACTGAATAAATAAATTGGATTAGAAAGCTAAACCTACATTTGAAGACTCCACCAAGGTCGAATATTGAACCAAACTTCGAGTCTGCCTGGATCAATTATAGTGTCGGTGGGGTGGAACAATTGCCGGGACAATTGTTAGAAGTTAATTTATGTTATTATTGCTTTTGTGTTAATCTTGTTGCCTTTCTTTGTTAATTGCTCCGTGTTTATTCCTATTGATCCCTGTTTCAATATTAATCCATGTTATTTATAGGCAAAGAAGGTTTAAAAAAAAACCCTAATACACTAATCCAATGGTCAAACAAATTCAAATCTTAATTAGGAAACCAAAATAGCTGGGTTAAAAATTAAAAACCAAAGGCTCATGGTGAATTGGGATGCCCTAATTCACCATGGGTCATTGCCAATTGGGACTCCCCAGGCCATGGCGAATTGGCATGCAATTCATCATGGTTTTGTTTTTAAAATTCGGTTTGGCTTAATTTTGTATTTTAATATTAGATCAAACCTGTTTTAATTTTTTAAATAATAAATCAGACTAGGTTTAGGGCTTCTAAAATTAAACCAACTTAATTTAGGCCTTGAAAAACTGGACCAACTTATTTAAAAGCTATAAACTAGGTTTAACCCTTTTGAAATCAGATCAAATTTAGCTTGGCCTTCATTAATTGGAATCAGACTAGTTTAGAGCTAAAATTAAGGGTCTACAGTGATACTTTAAAATCAATGTATCTGAGATGCAATTTGTTTGCAACTTTTTCCAGTTTCTTTAATGGATCAAGTAAAGGATTGTCTTACTTCTAAACCACTAGGCACGTTCACTACATGGGATCAATTGGACTCAAATTTTCTTGCCAAATATTTTCAACTAGCAAAAATGGCTAAGTTGAGAAATGATATCACAAGCTTTATTTAACTTGATGGAGAAATGATTATATGAAGCCTGGGAATATTTCAAAAATCTGGAAAGGAAGTGTCCACACCATGGAATACCTGAATGACTTTTGATTCAAACTTTCTATAATTGTCTTCATCCAAATATTAAAGGAACGATTGACACAGCAGTGGGAGGTGCAATTATGAACAAAGCTCCTTCAGAAGCCAATGATTTGATTAAAGAAATGGCAACAAATAACTACCATTGGACTCCAGAATGAGGTATGCATAAAAGAGTTGTAGGTTTACACGAAATTGATAATTTTTCTTTACTTGCAGCTAAGGTAGATACAATCGCCAAGAAATTGGAGCATGTAAACTTATCGCCATCATCTTCAACATACGAAGGAAGTAAACCCTAATACTATATATACGCATAATACACACACAACGATATATATAAATTATGCATATACAGTTTGACAATATCATAGTTCCATTTTTACAAACATTTCCATTTTTATAATAAAAATATTTTAAAAGCATAACATACTTAAAAGACAAATAAAAAGATAGATAATGTTTACAAAAACTAAACTACATATTTTACATTAAAAATATATGGGAAAAATTTGCAAGAATTTTATCTGTATTTTGGACAATCCCAAAATTTTAATTTATACAACTTGCAATACAATACACTCCCAAATATCCTTTTAATACATCCATTTCTCCAAAATGGCCTAACCGTCCAAATCCACCAATATTTCAGAGAAAAAAACATTCAAACATTTTTAGATATTAACATATTCATATATTCAATTTTCAACTTCCAACATTTAACCTAAACGAATAATTTTTATAATTTACATAATGTCCACATTTATAGATATAATTTACATACTTTACAAAATGTCAAAAATAAAGGTTAAAATATTTACATGAGATGCAATGGCTCTGGTTCGTGAGAGCTCAACGATCTCCAAAGTGACCATTACAACCTAGACCTGATGTGGTCTAGCAGCACTATCCAGAATCTCCGGATCGACCCTGTCACCTTATAACACTCTTATACCCTATTTACGTATAATTCATACACTTTATATATGTAAAATATGTATATAGAATACAAGACTATCACAAATATAGTCATTGTAAAGTTTACCAAAATTACCAGAAAAATAATTTTTAATTATAAAATCATAATTTTATAAAGTAAACCAACCTCATTAATCATTAAATATTTAAAATAATAATTATTAATGAAAATCTCTGGAAAAAATTTGCTAGAATTTTATTTGTAATTTTAATATTTTTCAAATATCAAATACTCAACCAAATCATCATATACTATTATCCACAGCACAACACACACACACACACACACATATACATAAACACATATACAAATATTGGGCCCAATTAACCATATATAATATTCAAATCCCAGAGTTATTATTTTGGTACCCAATTGTGAGTGAAAATTTTTGCCCCCACTCCCGGTGGAATGGTTCTTGCGACTTCGGTATTGTTTAGGCTCGGGACCTTAGAGAATACGGGCCTAAGACCGGAGAAAATGGAGTCGCCATTCGGACGGGCCAGAAAAAAGAAAGGGGTGGATGACTCAATTTCTAAGGAATCCCCAACCCCCTAATGGGTTTGAAAAGTTGGGTATGTATGGGGAAGGTGAGAAATGGCCCAACACCCCCACAACGCCCGATTCATTGGAACCGACCTCTTTTGTAGGTCTTAATATTATAAAATTCTTATATATAATAATATTATCCATACTGCATGCAACAGTTAAAATAAAGCATCATTATATTAAAATTAAAGCAATGTAGAAACAAAGCAAATAAATGGACACCTATCCGAGGATGGAAACATGTCCTTACATCGTCCATGTGTAAAACTAAATAGGACACCCACCGAAGGGTGGAAACATGTCCTTCACATTGGTCCAAAATATAAAAATCAATTTAAATTACATAAAGTTTAAATAATAAGGTACCCACAAAGTAAAAACATACCTCTTACAATAGTACCAAAATAAATCAATACTGATAACAAAGGAAACATTCATCCATAAATTAAATAAATCCATCACAGATCAAATAAGTCATCCATGAAAACATATAACAAATCTAATAAATAACTAAATCCAAAGTTTATATCATTAATGAGTTGAAAGTAGACAGTGAGGACACGGTCTTATAATTTTAAAAGATTGGAATTAGGGTTTAAGATTTTTTAGGTTTGGCAACTGGAATTAGGGTTTGAGGGTTTTTTAAATTTACTAGATGGGGGGGGGGGGGGGGGGGGGGGGGGGTTGGCAAAAATGAGGTTTTGGCATTTTGGGAATAAATTAGGGTTTTCTCGAATTAGGGTTTTGGTGGCTTTAGGTAGAATAGTTTGGATTAGGGTTACTAGGTGACAAGCTTTAAAATAAATTAAGGTTTTGATTTATCATTTTAGAAGAAACATTAATTCTGGAAATAAATTAAGATTTTGGAAAACAATTAGGATTTTGAGACTTTAATGGAATAATTTAGGGTTTAAAGTTTTGGAAAAATAGTTTAGGGTTTGAAAGTTTTGGAAACAAAAGAACAATTTAGAGTTTTGATAATTTAACCAATGACTTAGGCTACTGGATGAATGGAAAATCTGATTTATAAAACATACTATTAAGGTTTAATAATTTAGGTTACTGAAAGACTCAACATCAAAATAAATAACAGAAATATTTAAAATAAAATATGGCAATACTATCGTATACTTAAATAATTCATGAATAAAAAACGTAAGAATGCTGGAAATATAAACAAATCAAAGATTTATAATCAAACCTGCGTCCCGTTGGTTCAACCACAGTTGACTCTGGCTGAACAAGAATGCTACCTTTGATGGATTGATGACTGATGATTTATACTTGTTGCTAATTTCTTTTTTGCTATTTCTGCTTTGCTATTTTAATCTTTCCTAATCTCAATTGCTGACCTCTAGGGTTTTCTCCGTTTCCCTCTCTAGGGTTTTTTGTCTCTCCTTTTTTTGTTTTCCTTTTTTTTTCGTCCCCTTTTTCTTGTGTTTTAATGTGGTATTTATAGGAAAAATAAAGTCCTAATCCTATTTTAATAAGGAAATACTATCTATTTAGGAAAAACTACAAAATTAGGTAAAACAAGATTTGGTCAGAAAATCGGCAGCGCAAGGGTTGTCGGGTCCGAGGGCTGTGCTGGAAAAAATTATGCTGGCAAAACTTACTGTGGACGGGTGCGGCAGGCTAGCTGGGCAAGCCAGTTCATCGCAAAATTGGGCAAGTCCAGCTGCGGCGAATTGGGAAGTGCCCAATTCTCCCCAGATTGCTATTTGCGGCGAAATGGGCTGTCGCGCGCCGCTCGCCGATCTATCCGATTTTTTATTTTTTTTATTTTTTTATTTTTTTTAATTAAAAATAACTATTAAATATTATTAGTAATTGAAATATTATTAAAATAAATAAAAAACCATAAAAATTATTTTAGAATATCGGATTTGACTGGGTAAAAAATTAAGGGTCTATAGTTTGCCCCCTGCTTGAACGATCTGAGACTTGGTAGAAGAGAGTGAAAAGAAACAAGACTTAATTTTGACAAAATAGACTTAATTTTCCTGAGATGGTTTAGGTTTTGGGTTCTAGACACGGTTCAAGTTCCGGACTTGGAAAAGACTTGGGTTCTGGACTCGAGATGGTTTAGGTTCTTAACCCGGTTTGAGTTCTGGACTCGAAAAAGACTTGGATTCTGGACCTGAGATGGTTTGGGTTCTGGACTCGGTTTGAGTTTTGGACTAAAAAAAGACTTGGGTTCTGGACCCGAGATGGTTTGGATTCTAGACCCGAGCTAAGTTTTGGACTTAAGAGTAATTTGAGTTCTGGACCTGAGCTAGATTTTGGGTGCTCGACATGAAAATAGATTTGGATGCTCGATCCTAAACTGGATTTGGATACTCGATCCTAAACTGGATTTGGATACTCGATACTAAACTAAATTGGATACTCGATCCTAAACTGGACTTGGATACTCGATCCTAAACTGGATTTGAATACTCAATCCTAAACTGGATTTGGATACTCGATCCTAAGCTGGATTTGGATACTCGATCCTAACTGGACTTGGATATTCGATCCTAAACTAGATTTGGATACTCGATCCTAAACTGGATTTGGACTGGGATACTCGATCCTAAACTGGATTTGGATACTCGATCGAGTCTGGATTTGGATACTCGATCCTAAACTGGACTTGGATACTCGATCCTAAATTGGATTTGGATACTCGATACTAAATTGAATTGGATACTCGATCCTAAATTGGATTTGGATACTCGATCCTAAACTGGATTTGAATACTAGATCCTAAATTGGATTTGGATACTCGATCCTAAACAGGATTTGGATACTCAATACTAAACTAGATTTGGATACTCGATCTTAAACTGGATTTGGATGCTCGATCCTAAACTGGATTTGGGTACTCGATCCTAAACTGGATTTGGATTCTGGACCAAAATATTTGAAAGTGAGTTTGAAAATATTTTGTATATGCATAATCTCAAAAATTAAAATGGAGAAACTTTGCCCCCTGTATAGGCTCAAACCAATAATTTTTCTCATGCAGGCTCTGATTGATGTTTGTATTTTTTCTAGTTCCTTTCATAAACATGCATCTCTTCTTTCTTTTGCAAAATGACTACAGCTTCCTCAAGCAATGGGTCTTTCATGCCCCCTGATTCTATACCCACTTCATCTTTGCTTCATAGAGTATCTATTGTTCACTTAACAAAGAATAGACAATACAATAAAAGAAAATTCAATGTGATATGCTCATGTATGCATGAATAACACTTACAATGGTTCTATCGACTCACAGACTAAGATAATCAACTGAAGTGTTCTCATTGCCTCCTTCCAGATGCCCATTTAGGTCTTGCTTTGGAATGACAAAATACTTCACATTTATGGCTTTTATCTTCAAGATGTTGAAAATATGAGTGGTGGAGACCCCAAGCTGCAGAGTCAGGGATACATCCATTTCAAACTATGTTTCAGCATGTCAGTTGGTAGCTTCTTCATGACCTTGCCAATAATCATTTCCTTTGCCCAATGTGTTCTTTGAGGTTCAATAGTTCAACATACTCCCCTTAACTTGAAGGCTTTGTATATTATATATACATATATATATATATATATTTAAATTTTGATTTTGAAATCAAATGTTGGCTTTGTCAAATCAATGTCATTGTACCTCAGGACTCGATTTTCCAAATTAACATATCTATAACATGACAACTCTAGTTACCATACTAAGCTCGGGAATCATTTCTATTTAAGAAAGAATTGTTGCACTTCAGATAGGCACATACACATTACTTGGCCAAAGGTCTCTTTGAGTTTGAATATTGTCTATCTCATATGCATGCTTATTCAAACTATCTCCACTAATAGACTCTACCTACCAAGAGAGATCAATTGGTCTTTGATAGGCTTGAAATGGGGTCTATAAGGGACATGGGTTAAATGAAGGCCTTTTGTAAGTTGGTGCCATTGTGACACAATGGACAAACCTTCACACTACAAACTGCTTGTTGGAACTTTAGGCAGCTGGGAGCAATCTTGCCAGACTCCAAATTCCTTCTATCTTCTTAGCATTAATCTAGATCTTGATTAGGACAGTCTTTGCCCTTGCAAAAAGTTTGGTACCCAAATTCATTTCTTTTCTTCTTCTCCCTTTTCTTTCTTTTTATTTTTCTTAATCTTCCCTTTCTTTGAGTATTTTATTATTTTGTCATTCTTTCTTGTAGGACTATCAAGTACAGAACTTTCAAGAACTGGATGGTCTTTCTCATTTTTCTCTGATTTTGATCGAACTTTGGTTGGGTTGGACCAATTCAAGTTAAACTTTCCTTATAAACCAAATGGAAGCCTTTTGCTGCTTTAGGTAAAAGAGAACTCAGTTGGCTTTCTGAACTGCCTTTTTAGGTTTTATCTTTCTTTCTTTTCTTTTCTTTTTTCCTTTCTTTTTTTTTCTTTTGTCCTTTTTTTTTCTTTTCTTTTTTCTTTTGTCCTTTTTTTCTTCTTTTTTTCTTTTCTTTTTCTTTTTTTTTTAGTTCTAGCTCTAAAAGAGTTGTCTTGTTTGTACCAACTTGGGTTTCTAATAATGGATGAGTGGAGTGACATAAATCTCCTTTAACATGGATAAATCATTTGTTACTCTGATGTTATGTTGATAGATTGGAGATATTAGGTAAACTTTAACTACCCTTATGGTCTTGAGAACATCAACTATCCCTATGATCTTGACTATTCATTCCTTTCTTTAAACTTCTTGCCTCTTCATCTTAGTGATCATAAGACTTGTCAAAAGTATCACAATAGCTTAGGATAAGTTGTTGGGGTTATATGCCAATGAAAAGAAAGCTAAAATTTTATGAAGACTCAAAGGGACAACTAGGGATTGATATTTAATAGGGTGGATACTAGTTGTTGACTAACCAAACAATGCCTAGATCATCTCTCTCTTAAAATAAGCAGAATTCAATTTTGCCTCAAAAGTTTGTCAAAGCATGTTCTAAGACTAATTAGGACCTAGTCAAAGGTAATTATGCAGGAGCCCTCTCTAAGTAAGCATACACAACTCAATGCTATAGAGCAATTCCCTCACTTAGTAAAGTTATTCGAATTATGATGCATAGATATGCTAATTTATAAATATCAAGCTAGATTTATCATCGGTTGAGCACCGAAATGAGCAAAGACCAACAAAAATTTTAATGAAATTAATTTATTCAAACAATTTTAAATTTGAAAAATACGATTGTTCCATAAAACACCAAATAAAGAAAACAAGAAAAACAAACAAGCCAAGGGAAGTTTATTGAGTTAAGCTTTTTCTCCTTTCACATCTTCATTATTCCCATCTTGAAAGGAGGATAAGACAAGATCTTCCTCCAATCCTCCTCCTACCATGAAAGTTGCCGGTGGTGGCACTTTGTTGAACCTAGGCAGAGGATTACTTTTGGTATTGGGATTATCCAGCTCGGGTAGTTTATCACTGTCAATCAAATCTTGGATCTCGTGCCTTAAACGAGCACATTTATCCGTCTCATTCCCTTGCATTTGATGAAATTGACAGAAGGCCTCAGCATTGAAGTTTGGTGGCAGGGGATTATGTAGCGGTCGAGGAGCCAATAGTTGTAATAACCCTTTCTTTTGCAGCTTGCTGAAAACCCAAGATAGAGGTTTCTCCAATTCTGAGAATTGTCTTTTATTTCCTTGACCAGTCGCATTAACATCAACTTCTTCTTGCGTGCTTTGATTGCTAGGCTGATAATTTCCTTTCTCATTCCTTCTTGCCGAAAAGCGATTCTTCTCCCTTTCCCACTCTTCAATTTGTAGACCAGCTTGGAGAAGCTCTTTGAAGTCCCTTATAAGGGTGTGAGATAGCCTTTCATGGAGGTTGGGCAGGACGCCTCTGACTATCATTATGATATGATATGATTCATTGGGCCTCTTCTTGAGTAGTGCCTTATTTCTCCATCTTTATACATAGTCCACAAAATTCTCATTTGGTCTTTGCCTAATGGTTTCCACCTCCATCAAGGTTACTTCCAGCTCAACATTATGCCCATATTGCTGAATGAAAGCCTTGTACAACATGTTCCAATCTTTTTGAGTACTTTCCTCTAAGGTGTTGAACCAATTTTGGACAATAGGGTCCAATGAAAGCATAAAATACCTCAGAGTTTGATCTTTAGTAGCTTGGGCAGACTGCATAGCAGTGATGTACTACTTCACATGGAGATGAGGATTTCCAGTACCATTGTACCTAGTGAATGAAGGCATCTTGAAATTACAAGGGACCTCCTCATCTTGTTCAAATAGTTTGTCGATCTTGGACACCTCTTCGGTCTTTAGCTTCTTCTCAAATTTCTTTTCTAAATCAGCAATCATCTTCTCAACATCAGACATCTCGGTCTTTTCAATAGTTATCTTCTCAACAACCTTCGGCTCCTTTTCATCTTGAGGATCTTGAAAGTATTGAGCCCAGTCATCATCATCATCAAGGAATACCTTGTCATCATCAAAAGCCACTTCACCAACCTTAGCCTTCCCTTTGTCCTTTGGCTTCTTGGTGCTAGTAGATGCTTCGGCACTGTTCCCTAAAATTGCAGCCAATTGGTTCTTCATGGTCTAAGCTAGGGCCTCTTTTATTTCTTCTATCTTGGCATTGAAAGCATCATCCACCATTCTTTGAATTTGTAAGCTTTCAAACCATCATAATCCAGGGTTGTGAGCCAGAGAGGATCAATGATATGAGATGTGATGCATGTATGCACAAATAATAAACAAACAAGGATAAATAGGATGTTCCTTCCAACCTTATAACTTCCATACACGAATGGCGAGTCTCTTTTCCTAGGTAATATGGTTAACAAAATACCAACATGGGGTATCTTATTTTCAAATAATTTCCTCGGATGTTTCAACCAATAGTTATATTTTCAAAAATGGAAATCAGTTCACGATAATTTCCATTAATTAGGTTTTAATCCATTCAACCAACTAAAGTAGCTTTTATGCTATATTGGATTAAAACTAAATTAAGAGATTTATTATAAATAGATTTCTCACTTGAAAAAGTAACAAATGATTCATGCCAAAAACAAGCCCATGATTAATTATTCTTAGTATAAACTAGGCTCACAATTGATTTTTGGTATTTCGTAATTGACCTAAGTAATTTGCAAGCTCTTTGTAAGAAAAAGGTTGGATAAAAATAATTTTATTTCTAAGCCCATTGTAAAAAGATTTTAGAAAAAAATGGATTTTGGGTTTTGTATTTGAGTCTTGAGAAAAGAATTTTTTTGATTTATTTTTAGAAAAAAGTTTTATGTCCAAAGACCATCTTAAAAAGTTTTAAAAACAGCTTTAGTCTTTTGGACTTTGAAAATTTTTATTTTGAGCTTACAAATGTACTTGGGTCATATTAGAAAAAGAGCAAACCAAATAAGCCATGATTTAACCTAAGAAAAATTAACCATAGTCAAACAACAAACATTTAGGGTAAAATCTAAGGAAAGTAACTAGGCCAATTACATGAGCTTTAGTCTTTAGGTTAAAAGGCTTAGGTTCCCATAGCAAGTATATACCAAATGGTACAAGGCTATGAGTGGTTATGCCATGCTCGATCTCCATACCTTGAGTGAAAGTATGGTATCCCTTACATAACACAACACGGGTAACACGGGCGTTCTAACTCACGCACACGATGCAATCTAAATGATGCAATGGATAATATTATGATAAGAAAGAATAGAATAATATAAAGACCAACGGAATCAACTTCTCTTATCCCCAGTGGAGTCACCACTGTGAGCGGGGATTTTCGGCCCCACTCCCGGTGGAATGGTTCTTGCGACTTCGACACTGTTTAGGCTTGGGGCCTTAGAGAACACGAGCCTAAGCCCGGAGAAAATGGAGTCACCATCCGGACGGGCCGAAAAAAAGAAAGGGGTGGATGACTTGATTCCTAAGGAATCTCCAACCCCCTAATGGGTTTGGAAAGTTGGGTAGATTACATAACTATGAAACAATGCATAGATTATGTGTTTAACCTTCTTTTTAATTACATTTCATCTCACATATTGTTTCTACACTTAGTCTTAATATTATCATTATACAATCCTACTACTTTAAAGGCATAAGAACATCATTTAAAGTACACCAAAATAAGCAATGCCATTCATATAAATTTTACCAAGAAATATACTAACCTCAATTTGTCAATTTCCAAGCCAATTCCATCTTTCAACTCAAACTTTACCAATGCTCTTCTTCACTTTGATTTTACAATTTCACCTTAATTAATCCTAAATCATATTATAAGTTCCAATATAGCATTAGCAACTTATTTTAACACACTTTAGTCATTTAAACACCAGTTATATCATTTCTACACAAAATTTGACTGAAACCTTATTTTCACTATTACTACCTTATTTAAATTTCAACATTTTAAACTCATTTTTATCATTTTACCATAGAATAATCATTTATATATCAATATAACATCATTATAAACTATTTTAGCAATTATTTAAATCTCCTACAAAAAATCAAATTTCACATAATCTAACCCTAATCTCAACTTCATCCAAACTTGCCCATAATCAATTTCTAACCATAAAATCATCATATATATATTAACACAATTTTAAATAATCTCATTTCAACAATTATAATCACACATACTAGAAACCCTACACATATTCATCCCATAAACCTTCTTCCATCACTTATACTCAATTCAAATAACAACCCAATAATTTATTATATACTCATCATTTTAATATCATTTCTACCTATTTAACAATTTAAGCACACTTTATCTCTCTAAAAACTCCAAGCATAACTATAAAACTAAGAACTTAAATATTCAAAGAAAGGAAACTTACTTGATTTCTTAATTTCTTTTAAAAATCCACTTGATTCTTTAATAATTTTGATGAAATTTGATATGTTGGAAGAAGCCCTATCTCTTCATTTCTCTCTCTTCAATTTCGGAAAAGACATGGAGGAAGGAAGAAGAAAACTTTGATTTTTGATTCTTGCTTATTTTCCATCCATAAATATAATTATATTAATTATTCATTTAATTAATTAATAAATTAGTTAATTTACTTTAATTCTCTACCACAAATTCCTTTATTCCTTTGACTTTTCCTTTCCTTTTTCTTTCTTCTTCTTCTTTTTTAATTATTATAATTATCACTTTCCCATCCATAATTATTCACTATCTATTTATGCTTTCTTTTTTTTGTTACATATATTTAATATACACGTATATATCTTATACATGTTACTTATATTTTACGTATACCATTATGTACATCTTCATGCAATGTATATACTATATATATATAATGTATATTTAATGAATATAAATACCCATATGCACAAATAATGTATATCATATATACAAATCAACTATACCTTACATGTGAATTAAATATAACAAGTATGTAATATATATATATATCCAACATATATAATTAATATACAATACGTATATGTTATATATACATTAGGTATAAATATATATATTGGATATATATAACTTTTATACCTCCAAATACTTATTTAATTTTTCCAAAATCATGGATATGATAATTCTCTTCCCCTTAAATAATTTCATCCTTAAAATTACTTATTGTAGCAATTAACTCCATTATAATTAAACTCTAATATCCACTTTTTGCGTAGTTAACGACTAAATTATTGTTACCATTTATCATCATTACAAACCATATAATCTTTTACTCTCCCTCATATAGATACCTTTAACCATTTTGTTTTTTTTTTTGAGATTTCAATTCCCCCTCTTTCACTACTATTACATGATCAAATAATGCTAAATCAACTTATCACTATATTATTATATTATCACATTTGCAAATCTTCACATTAACACCTAAATTTTCTTAATTCCAATAATATCAACATAAAATTAATAATCCATTCCAAAGAAAATAATTATGTTATGTATAACTAATTATATCAAATGTAAAAGAATTTACTTGTACCCGCACTTGAAATTTTCTAATTCTTTAAAATTATGTAAACCATCTGTAATATTATCGTCTCTTCTTATCTATTCATTGGTGCAAACTTTTCTCTTTGATCTAAATGATTATACAACCATAAAAATTAAGAAATATTAAATTATATCTTTAAAAGTAAATACTAATTTATCAAAGTCACCTCTAAAATTTATACCTCTATTTAATTAGTTTCACTCTACATTTATAGATAAATATTTTTAATATTACAAAATATAACTCCAATCACCAAGTAGCATATTTCATACACACATTTATCATTATAACTTTATTATTTTCCTTAAGCATACTTTTTAGCTTTCATACCCTTGATTCAACACTTAAAATACTTTTTCCTGATTACCAACATCAACACCATACATTAAAAGTTGACCTTCATCATATTTTCTTTGATAATAGTAATTTCTTCTTTTTCAATCATTTATCATTGATATGATTTAGCTTATCACACACTTTATATGTTCACTCAATCAATTATTTTAAATTTCCAAATACTTCCATCATACTTTCTACTCTTTTCATCTTTATTCCGCTTATCCTCTTTTCTATACTATTCTAAATTACTAATAATTTATTATTCCATTCATCACTTTTCTTTAATTTTCAACAAATTCATAATTTATTAATTATATATATCTCCATCATTTATCTTTCTCTAATTACATACTCAATTGATTATACAAAATCATATATCAACACTTCCTCCGTAAGTTCACATCTTCTAAGTTTATCGTGTAATAATTTGATCTCATTTCAATCTTAGAAACAATCCATCTATATCTACAAACACTCCCAGGATTTTCTCAACATGTTTATATTATCCTTTATTAATCAAATATATCTAATACTTAAGAATATTACCAATTTCAAACTTAATTTTTCATAGACAACCCAACAAATTTATATTAGTATATTCATATAAATTTCAATCAATTACATGAGAATCTCTCTTACTCAAGTTAATTAAATATTTTTTTTTCAATTCCCATTTGATAGCACTTATCTTTTTCTTCAACCATATCTCAATATTTACTAACCATATCCACTCATCATCTATCCATACATTAACTATACATTCATTTTAATCCTTCACTTACATTGATCAATAGTTGCCTCAAATTTTTTTTTTAATTTCTTCAATTCACAAATAACTCTCTTGCATTATCTCATAACTACTTCCCATCAACTATTTATACTTCCATAATTAATAGATTTGCTAATATATATTAATTCTCCCTGAAATTTTAATTTTGAACTCCTTGTTCTAATTTATTAAAAACTCCACATCTCTTCTTCATACATCTACTAATCCATATGTAAATTTTCATAATTTACTTCAATCATTTCACATAAATTAATTTATTACTCAGTTCCACAAATCTGTATAACTTCCTAACTTTCATATCAATCTCAATTTTTAACTTTTGATTCATCACCCAAAGTTTCACTAAAGATTATAAAATTTTAACCATATGAACTTGACACAGATATGAACTTACATTTATAATTTTAGATTTTCTCAGCTGATTTACTAATTTAAAAAAAATTAAGTCTTCTAAACTCACAAAATCTGTCTTTTTAATAATTTCTCTGGCAGCACCTAGTTATGCATTTGTTTCAGGTATCAAACCTTAATAGAAATTCATGAAATTTTGACCACATGTTCTAGGAATATATATGATATTGTATGGATTGGTTCGCTATTGTTTTTAAATATGTTTCTCAACTTCTACAGATTCTGAGTTGCTGGAATTGTTCCAACAATCCGTGTTCTTTTTTTTTTTCTTAAATTATAATTCATCTTTAAAAATTATAAAATTTATGCATTACATTCTAACATATAGAAAACTTCCCATTAAATTTTCAAGTTCATCTAACATTCCTAGATTTGTCCAAAAATTCAGACAATATCACTTCACAACACATAAGTAGAATTTTCAGCAACCATCATACTCATCTCTTAAGATTTTTATTTTATATCTTAAATCATTTTCTTAATTTCATTTACTTATCAATTGTATTGACATAAATCTTAATTTCAACTAGAAGTTCTAAAAATTTATTTTTAATCTATAATCTCCAGAATCACGCTTTCACTGCATTACTCTTATATATGCGTCCCAGATGCCATCTCAATTTACATTCATTACATCAAACAGACATTACCACATCAGAGACCAACACAGATGCCGATGTATATGCATGTATTAAAATTTAATCACATTTTGAAATTCTCCTTCCTTATTTTTAAAACCCACATAGGTCGAGAATCTTAAATCTAGGCTCTGATACCAAAAAAAATATAACACCCTTATACCCTATATAAGTATATTACATACACTCCATATATGTAAAATATGTATATAAAATACAAGACTGTCACAAATATAGTCATTAGAAACTTTACCAAAATTACCAAAAAAATAATTTTAATTCTTAAATCATAATTTTATAAAGTAAACCAATGTACTCATTAATCATTAAATATTTAAAATAATAATATTAATGAAAATCTTTGGAAAAAATTTGCCAGTGTTTTATATGTTATTTTAGTATTTTCCAAATATCAAATACTCAACCAAATCATCATATAACATTATTCATAGCATAACATATATATATATATATATACATGAACACATATACAAACATTGGGCCTAATTAAACTTATATAATATTCAAGTCCTAGAGTTATTATTTTGGTTTATTTTGACACTTAGTGTCTAGCTTGAAGGTAATACAAGTGACGCCCAACGTCTAGCCTAAAGACAATACAAGTGACACCCAGCATCTAGCCCAAAGGCAAATTATATTGATGTCCAACGTCTAGCCCGAAGGCAAATCATATATCAGTGACACCCAATGTCTATCCCCAAAGACAAATGATGAGAATAATCTCACAGGCATGCCACCAAACACAAAACTCTGGAGCTGAATAATATACTAGGCAACACACAAATAGTACATATTTTCCATAATCAACTTTCTTATCACATTGCCTCTTTTACTTAGATTACATAACCGTTTTCATCATTTCTCCTTTCCATTATGTCATATTATCTCATTTCAACACATTCAATCATACTTTCATACCATTTTCATCATTTCTCCTTTGCATTATATCATATTTTCTCATTTCAACATGTTCAATCATACTTTCATAATGCAATACTCATTTAATCTTAATATTTTTCCACAATTTCCAAGTGATCAATCTTATCATGTTCACTTTTACATTTACACATTCTCAACGATCATTCCCACATTCTTATCACAATTCATAATCATATACATAATTCACATTATATTACATATTACTTAAACACCATTATAATATGAATATTTATTTAATCACTACTAGTTATCTCATGTTCCCACAATTTATGCATAACATTAATACTCGCCATAATTCCATGGCTTATCATCAAATTCATAAAATATTACATATAAAATGAACACTAACACACCATAGTCTCATTTTATCCATTTTCCATATTTTCGCTTATTTCATATTTTTAATATTTTTCAATCACATTACATTTTTCATCCTATTATGTATTTTATTAATTTTTCAAATTCCTCACATTTTTTATTTTATTTTCATTCATCAATTTCTCAATGAAACTTATATTACATAACTATGCAACAACACATAGATTATGTGTTTAACCTTCTTATTAATTATATTTCATCTCACATATTATTTCTCCACTTAGTCTTAATATTATCATTATATAATACTACTACTTTAAAGGCATAAGAACATCATTTAAAGTACACCAAAATAAGTAATGCCATTCATATAAATTTTACCAAGAAATGTACTAACCTCAATTCGTCAATTTCCAAGCCAATTCCATCTTCCAACTCAAACTTCACCAATGCTCTTCTTCACTTTGATTTTACAATTTCACCTTAATCAATCCTAAATCACATTATAAGTTCCAATATAGCATTGCCAACTTATTTTAACACACTTTAGCCATTTAAACACTAATTATATCATTTCTACACAAAATTTAACGAAAACCTTATTTTCACCATTACTACCTTATTTAAACTTCAATTTTTCAAACTCATTTCCAGTATTTTACCATAGAGTCATCATTTATATATCAATATAACATCATTTTAAACCATTTTAGCAATTATTGAAATCTCCTACAAAAAGTCAAATTTCACATAATCTAACCCTAATCTCAACCTCATCCAAACTTGCCCATAATCAATTTTTAACAATAAAATCATCACACACACACACACATATATATATATATATATATATATTAAAACAATATTAAATCATCTCATTTCAATAATTATAATAAAAAAAATACTAGAAACCCTAACTATACATATTCATCCCATAACCCTTCTTCCATCACTTAGACTCAATTCAAACAACAACCCAACAATTTATCATATACTCATCATTTTAACATCATTTCTACCTATTTAACAATTTAGACACACTTTCTCTCTCTAACAACTCCAAACATAACCATAAAACTAAGAATTTAAATATTCAAAGAAAGGAAACTTACTTGATTTCTTCATTTCTTTCAAAAATCTACTTGATTCTTTAATAATTTTGATGAAATTTGATATGTTGGAAGAATCCCTCTTTCTCCATTTCTCTCTCTTCAATTTCGCCTAAGACATGGAGGAAGGAAGAAGAAAACTTTGATTTTTGATTCTTGCTTATTTTCCATCCATAAATATAATTATATTAATTATTCATTTAATAAATAAATAAATTAATTAATTTACTTTAATTCTCCACCACAAATCCTTTTCTTCCTTTGACTTTTCTTTTTATTTTTCTTTCTTCTTCTTTTTAATTATTATAATTATCTCTTTTCCATCCATAATTATCCACTATCTATTTATGCTTCCTTTATATGTTACATATATTTAGTGTATATGTATATATCTTATATATGTTACTTATATTTTACATATACCATTATGTACATCTTCATGCAATGTATATACTATGTATATATAGTGTATATTTAATGAATATAAATACCCATATGCACAAATAATGTGTATCCTATATACAAATCAACTATACCTTATATGTGAATTAAATATAACAAGTATGTAATATATATACGTATATTGTTATATATATATCAGGTATAAATATATTGGGTATATACAACTTTATACCTTCAAATATTTATTTAATTTCTCTTAAATCATGGATATGACACACCTACTATCAGTGACACTAGTGTGTCTCGTCCGAAGGTGCCATGTTATCAGTGACACCAATGTGTTTCACCCGAAGGCGTCATGCTATTAGTGATACCAGTGTGTCTCGTCCGAAAGTGTCATACTATCCAATAATATTATTTTGGAATCAGACTATATATAAGGCAACATATAATTATATTTCATTATCTACTACTCAAAATCGATATCATTTCCTCATACATTACAAATGTAGCTTATTTTACATCCTAGTGCAATATTTTCACTTTTCTCATTTTTCACATATCATCACTTTTATTCATTTTGAAAGGTCATATCATACCATATTAATTCAAAATATGCATTTTTTACTTCAAATAATTCCACACATACATACACATTACCAATCAAGTATCATAACATATTTTCCTTATTCAATGTGTTATGACAAAAAAATAATGCAGTCAATGTTATTAAATGCCAAATGATGTACATATATCTTTAATGCACAAAAGTGAGCCAAAGCTCCACTTCACTTCAAAATTCCTTTTCACCCTTCACTACTAGGTTGGTGTAATAACTATTTACTCAACACCTTTATGTGAATGTATACCCTACATTAGAATCATATTTTAAGGTGTTTAAAACATAGGACATAAATTAAAACACATTCCACCATTTTCCCATTTTATTAGCCTTATGTACTTTAACATTAGAACTACAATTCAATCAATTCCAAATTGAGTTTTAAGCTCAAATATGTCTATAACATCATATGTTAAGACACTTTAAGCAATTAAACTTAATTTAGAAACATGCTTCCCAAAACCTAAAATGTGCCTTAAGCTTCTTCAATTCTGATTCTTCATTCCAACCCATTCCAAATATCAATTTGAGTCAATTTCCATCATTTTAATCACTTAATAACTCAATTTAAATCATGAAACCAAATAAACATGCATACTTTGACCAACTTCTTCCAAAACCCTAAAATCACATACTACTTCTGCCAAACCCCATCTAATCTTAATCAAATCTATCATTTAACTATAGAATCCTTGTTTAAGTACCAAAACAAAATCTTTTATACCCATTTGAACAATTAAAACACATAATTACAAACTCTCAAATCACATATAATGCTAAATCACCTTCTTCATCCCAACTTCAACTTTACCCAAGCTAATCAACTATCCAACCAAAAAATCATTGTTTACTCATCAAATAAACATCATTCTTACCTGTTCAAGTAATTAAATCATGCTTATGCAAAAACACAAATAATCATATTCATAAATTCAAAGATACTTGAAAATTCAAGTAAGAAACTTACTAATTTATGAAGAAATCACCAAAACTCTACTTGTTTCTTTGAAATCTCTTAGAAATTTGGTGCTGGTGAAGATGAGAGCTCACTCCCTTTCTCATCCATGGTGGCCGAAACTTGAAGGAAGAAGAAGAAGGTGAATAAGTCTAATTTCTTTCTTATTTTTTTTTCTAACCACTCATATTATATATATATTTAATATTTTAATAAATTAATCATTTATTTATTTTAAAAATACCAATATTCCTCTTCCATTCAAAATGATTATCAATTTAAAATTATTTTTTAATTTTTTAAATCTTACAAGATATATTTACTAAATTGCCCTTTTTTACTATTCATATTTTTGTCTTATTCTCTCTTATTATCAAGTTTATATGTTATATATATATATATATATTCAATATATACCTTACATATACAACTTATATTTTCACTTCCAACCCTTTAATTATCCCTCAAATTATTTATTTAATTTAATTTTTACAAATTAACGGATGCTATAATTCTCTCCCCTTAAAGAAAATTTCTTCCTCGAAATTATCTGGTATCAGCTCTGGAATAGCTAAGGATACTGACTATGAATTGTTTGCTCAGTCTCCCATGTCGCTCCTCAATGGAATGGTTCCTCCATAGAACTTTAACAAGTGGCACCTTCTTGTTTCTCAACTCCTTCATCTCTCGTGCCAAAATCGCCATTGGTTCTGCATTGTAAGTCAGATTCAAACTCACTTCGATAGACTCCACTATCAAGACATGAGATGGGTCTAATCTGTATCTCTAAAGCATAGAGTCATGGAAGACATTGTGTATCCGATCTAACTCAAGTGGCAGAGCTAATCTGTAAGCCACTGGTCCAACTCTCTCTAGTACCTCATACGGTCCTATAAAGCAAGGACTCAACTTCCTTTTCCGACCAAACCTCAGAATCTTCTTCCATGGAGACACCTTCAGGAATACCTTATCCCCCACACTAAACTCTATATCATTCCTCTTCAAATTTGTATAAGATTTCTATCGGTCTGAAGCTTCTTTCAAATAACCCTAAATTACCTTCATTTTCTCTTATGTTTGCATGATCAGTTCGAGACCTACCAATTTACCTTTTCCAACCTCATCCCAACATAATGATGTTCTGCACTTCCTGCCATACAGGGCCTCATATGGTGCCATCCCAATACTGGACTGATGACTATTGTTGTAAGCGAACTCTATCAGTGGCAAATATCTATCCCAGCTCCCAGTAAAGTTAATGATACAGCTCCTCAACATATCCTATAGAACCTGTGTCACTCTCTCTGATTGTCCATCTGTTTGTGGATGGAAGGTAGTACTAAAGTGCAATTGAGAACCCAACGCATCCTGTAACCTCCTCCAAAATCTTGATGTAAAATAGGGATCTCGATCCGACACCAATGAAACTAGGACTCCATACAATCTCACTATCTCACTAATATGCTGCTCAACCAACATATCAAGTGAGTAGTCCACCTAACTGGAAGAAAATGAGTTGTCTTAGTCATCCAATCAACTATCACTTAGATTGCATCATGTTTCTTCTGGGTCAAAGGTAGTCCAGTCGCAAAATCCATGGTCACTCACTCCCATTTCCACTCAGGTACTGACAATAGCTGTAGCAACCTTGAAGGAACTTGGTGCTCAGCCTTCACTCTCTGGCAAGTGAAGTATCTAGATACAAATTCTTCTATGTCCCTCTTCATACCTGGCCACCAATAGTGTTGCTTCAAGTCTTGATACATCTTGGTACTTCCGAGATTCATAGCATAGAATGATTGATGTGCTTCCTCTAAAATCTTCTTCTTCAATTCCACATCATCAAGAATACACAATCTATCTCTGTATCATAAACTACCATCATCTCTCACATAAAAGTCTCTACTCTCCCCCTTTTGGCAATCCTCCATAATGTTTTGGATTTTCTCATTTGCCTGTTGTGCTTCCTTAATCTGATTTATCAACACTAGCCTCAACTGCGGCTGAGCCATTAGTACACCATCATCACATAACTCAAATCTAGCATACAATGCTTTTAACTCAACAAGTAAGGAGAATGAATAGGCAGTCAAACCTATCATGGACTTCCGATTCAAGGCATCTGCAACTACATTCACCTTGCTGGGATGATAATAGATCAAGCAGTCATAGTCTTTTATCAACTCCAAACACCATCTTTGTCAAAGATTCAACTCTTTCTGAACACCTAGGTACTTTAAAATCTTATGATCTGTGTAGATGAAATATTTCTCCCCATATAAGTGGTGTCGCCAGATCTTCAACTAAAAAATAATGGCTACTAACTCTAAATCATGAGTCAAGTAATTCAACTCATGGGGCTTCAACTGTCAAGATCCATAAGCAATGACTCTGCCCTCATGTATCATAACACAACCTAAACCATTATGTGAAGCATCACTATAAATCACATATGGTTTACCTTCCATAGGTAGAGTAAGAATCAGAGCTTGAGTCAACAAATCTCTCAATTGCTTGAAGCTCGCTTGACATCTGTCCGTCCACATAAATCTCACACCTTTTTGAAGTAATCTGGTAAGTGGTGTAGCTATCAAAGAAAAGCCTTCATAAATCGACGATAATAGCTTGCCAATCCTAGAAAACTTCTAACCTCTATCACATTCTTTATGGACTCCAATTCAAAATAGCCTCGACTTTATATGGATTAACTCTAATACCCTCTGTTGATACCACATGTTTGAGGAAAGTTACCTGATCCAACCAGAACTCACACTTAGATAGCTTAACATATAACTGCTTCTCTCTCAATGTCTATAGTACAATTCGCAGATGCCTATCATGGTCTTTTTTCTTATGCAAATACATCAGAATATCATCAATGAAAACCACTACAAACTGATCCAAATACGATCAAAAGACCCAGTTCATCAAATACATGAATGATGTAGTACATTTATCAGTCCAAACGGCATCACCAGAAACTCATAATGCCCATACCTCATACAAAAAGTAGTCTTGGGTACATCTACATCTCTAACTCTCAACTGATGGTACCCTGATCTTAGATCAATCTTAGAGAATATTGCTGCTTCCTTTAACTGATTGAGGAGATCATCTATACGAGGTAATAGATACTTGTTCTTGATGGTCACCTTATTCAACTGCCGATAATCAATGCATAATCTCAAGGTGCCATCTTTCTTCATTACAAATAGAATAGGTGCTTCCTATGGTGATACATTAGGGCAGATGAATCCTTTATCCAGTAGCTCCTGCAACAACACCTTCAACTGCACATTCAACTCTTTTAATTCTACACGTGCCATCTGATAAGGGGTGATGAAGATGGAAGCGGTACTAGGTATCAGATCGATACCAAACTCTACCTCTCTCAGGAGGTACCCCTGGCAACTCATTTGAGAAAATATCTGGAAACTCAACAACTATAGGTATGCTGTCGAGCTAAGCCCTACTACTCTAGTATCTACAACATGAGCAAGATATGCCTCACACCCCTTTCAGATCATTCTCATAGCTAATATAGCTGAGATAAACATGGATGAGAGGTGTCTCTGCTCACTGGATATCACTACATCTCTTCCATCACATGTTTTCAGAGTAACACATTTTTGCTGATAGTCTACCACAACACCATGTTTGGATAACCAATCCATACCCAGAATCAGGTCATACTCCCTAAAGGGTATCTCAATCAAGTCACCGAGAAACTCCTCATCATGAACAACAACTGGACTATTTCAGCGTACCTTGCTAACTACGACACTGTGCTCTAAAGGATTTGTAACCATTACATTAAATCCTAGGGACTCTGAATGCATATCACTTATAGGTAGGATGAATGCACTGATGTGTGAATACGTTGACCCAAGGTCTATCGATGTATGAACTGAAGAACCAAATAAAGTAAAAATACCAGCTATGACAACTGAAGCATCTGGTTGTCTCTGCATCAAATATACCCGCTGTGATGGCCCTACATTATCTAGTCTACTTCCTTGCTGTTAAATCTCCTCATTGATATGACCCTGGTCTACCACCTCTGCCACTACCTCTACCACTATGACCCCCTCTAACACTAGGTTGAGATGTTGTTGTATTAGTTTGTTTGTGCTCAGGTGGCTCTAGAAAATCTTTGATAAGGTGGTCCCATGACACACATCTAAAACAACAAGGTAATGAATGAATCCCTCAACAAACACCTCTATGCACCCGTCCATACTGAGCACAAATAGGTAAAGTAGATCTCTGCATAACTGGAGTCGGTGCACTAGCAACTGAGGCTATAAGTCTCAGCCTCTACTGCTGTGGAGATCCCCTACTAGGCTACCCTTGGCCTTTGCCAGATCTTTATGGGAAAATCCCTCAGCCTCTCTTAGATGATGAAGACCCTGCCTCTAACTGTGGTCTTCTATCTCTGCTCTCTACTCTGACTGCAGTCGCAATTTCTTGAGCCTTCTCCACATTTTTTGGCTGCAGATACCAACCATGAAAAATCCTTATACTGTACAACTTCTACTTGGCACATAATGGATGGCCTCAACCCCTCCTCAAATCTTTGGCATCTATCAATCTCATCTGTCACAATCCCCCTATATACTTTCTCAGCCGGATGAACTCTATCTCAGACTCAGTCACCATCTTCATCTCCTACCTCAAGCTCAAGAATTCCTTCTTCTTAGCATCTTTGTACTCTTTAGGGGTATACTTCTTCTCGAATTCCCACAGGAAATTGACTTATGTTAGCACTGGAGGATAAGTTATTCCATGAGAAACTATCTTCCACCACTCGTAAGCATCTCCCTACAGAAGAGAATTGGCATAATCAAACATCTCTTATGCAGTGGCCTGTAACTGGATGAATATCCTCTGAACCTTATCCAACAACTGCTCTTCTACAATTGGATCAGTAGTGCTGATGAAATCTGTGGTTCCATACTTCCTCAGCTTGTCATACTTCCAAGTTGGTAGCTACTACAGAGGCTGCGACTATTGCATCGGACCCTGTCGTAACAGCTCTGCCATCTGCCGTACCCAGACCGGTGGAACCTCCTCTACTGCTAGTCTAGCTGACACTGATTCATCTCCAGCCATCTCTGCACCAAATCTAACATCACCCTCTCTAGGAGCAACACTCTCGGCACTCCCCTAACCAGAATCATGCGTTCGACATGTCATGTTTGTCTATGTCTGTAAATATAGAAAGAATCACTACATCAGGGACCATATAAAATGCTAATGCAAATGCATGCATGACATGTTAAAATCACATTTGAAATCCCATTTTCTCTCCCCAAAAACCCACCTAGGTTGAGAACCTCAAACCTAGGCTTTGATACAAAAATAAATGTAATACCCTTATACCATATATTCGCATAATACACACACAATGGTATATATAAAATACGCATATACAGTATGAGAATGTCATAGTTCCATTTTTACAAGCATTCCCATTTTTATAATAAAAATATTTTAAAATCATAACATACTTAAAAGACAAAAAAGATAGATTAATGTTAAAAAAAAAGCAAAAACTACATATTTTACATTAAAAATCTCTGAAAAAAATTTGTCAGAAATTTGTCTGTATTTTGGACAATTCCAAAATTTCAATTTACACAACCAGCAATGCAATACACTCCCAAATATCCTTTTAATGCATCAATTTCTCCAAAATGGCCTAACGGCCCAAGTCCACCAATATTTCAGAGAAAAATCAATCAAACATTTTTAGATATTAACAAATACATATATTTCATTTTCAGCTTCCAACATTTAACGTAAAAGAAGAATTTTTATAATTTCAATCATGTCCACATTTATAGATATAATGTACATACTTTACAAAATGTCAAAAATAAAGTTTAAAATATTTACATGAGATGTAATGGCTTTGGTCCGTGACAGCTCAGTGATCTCCAAAGTGACCACTATAACCTAGACCTGGTGTGGTCTAGCAGCACTATCTGGAATCTCTGGATTAACCCTCTCGCTTGTGTAATGAAACCGCGCTAAGCATATTGCTTAGTAGTACATTATTTGGTATAAACGAATAGAAATAATGTTATATATGTGATATCATAATATACAGTATGTCTTAATGCCAAGAAATATATATACATACACTTTATTAACATTCCAATCATCTATAGACATGCAATAGGCCTAACCCTATATACTGTTTTAATTCTAAAACCATTGTCTTGGGTTATCTCATTCATTCGTGACACCAGTGTGTCTTCCTCGAAGGTGTCATGCTATCAGTGACACTAGTGTATCTCGTTCGAAGGTGTCATGCTATTAGTGACACCAGTGTGTCTTGCCCAAAGGCGTCATATTATCCAATAACAATATTCTGGAATCAGACTGTATATAAGTCACCATACAATTATATTTTATTATCTACTGCTCATAATCAATATAATTTCTTCATACATTACAAATGTAGCTTATTTTACATCCTAGTGCAATATTTTCACTTTTCTCATTTTTCACATATCATCACTTTTATTTATTTTGAAAGGTCATGTCATAACACATTAATTCAAAACATACATTGTTACTTCAAACACTGTCACACATACATACACATTACCAATCAAGTATCTTAACACATTTTCCATATTCAATGTGTTATAACTAAAAACAATGCAATCAATGTTATGAAATACCAAATTACATGCATACCTCTTTAATGCACAAAAGTGGGCTAAAGCTCCACTCCACTTCAAAATTTCTTATCACCATTCACAACTAGGTTGGTGTAATAACTATTTACTTAACACCTATTCATTTTTTAATAATTTTAAATGTGTATGTGTAGTTTTTAGCTTAAAATAATGTTTAAAACAACTTTTGATTCTTAAAAATTCAATTTAGGGTTATGGAAAGTTTAGGGTTTAGAATTTAATATGGAACTAGATAGTGAAATAATTAATTATAAATTCATAAATGAGTGAAATTAAGTGTATTTGTGTAGTTGTTTCAGTAAAAGTGCTAAATTATAGTTTTCGCAAATTTAGGGTTTAGAAATAGATATGGAACTAATTCCTGAAGAAATTGATTTTGAATTCATAATTGATTAAAAATAAGTATATTTATGTAGTATTTAAAGAAAAACTAAGTTTTAAAGATATTTTGGATTTTCAAAGTATTGAATTTAGGGTTATGTAAGTTTATGGTTTTAAGAAAGTAAGATCTTGAAATTCAAATGATTGTTTATAATATGTTTGATGAATATGTTTCAAATGAAAAATGTTTGAATTAAAATTGCAGATTATTTTATTACATACATGGTTAAAGTAAAGAAGATTAAAAGATAAAGGATATTGAAAGGAAATATTTTTAGTTAAAATAGATATTCTAATTATGCAATTGATTAACGAGAAAATAAAGAAGTTTTTACTTAAAAGTAATGATTTAACAAAATTTATGTAATTGAAAAATTAATTAGAATGAGAAAAATAATTAAAATGCCCAAAAGTACTGATGTAAAATCCATTTATTGGATTGAATCAATAGCTAGAGGGGGACGTCCATAGTGTTAGTGGGCATTTTGTGCCATTAGTGGACACTTTGTGTCACCAGTGATATTGGACACTTGTGCCGTTAGTAGACACTTTGTGTCATAAATGATAGTGAGTACTTTGTGCCATCAATAGGCCATTGGCCGTATTCTTTATAGTGGGCATTTACTTACCATTAGTGACCCGTTATCCAAATCTAGGATTTTAAAATCAGTATATAAGGGCAAAAGAATTAAATGAAATTTAATGAAAATGAGCTAAGCATAGTGTAATTATTTACAAAAATTGTGTGAAAATTATAAATGTAATGTGGAACTTTTGTCATTGTTAAAAATGTTTTAATCATTAGCTATAAAGTGAATATTCTTTTATTTTAGTTAATGATATTTTAACAACTAACTACAAAGTCATTATTTTCTTTTTAATTTAATTCAAATTTTGGAGATTATTATGAATTAGATAAGTGTTTTGAATTCAATGGATGATATTAATTATTGATTTATTTTATATTCAAAGTGTTGGTTTTATTTTCATATACTATTATAAGTATTTTCAGTATGATATTACTTTTAACAAATTATGAATATGCAAGCACCACTACGCAATTACTTAGCGTTTTAGATTTATTTTTGATGCGTAGATCAGAGGGGCAGAATAGATCCAACAAAGTGAGATTTTAAAGTTCCATATCAACTGCATTATAGAATGTGTTATGTGAAGAATTTTGTATAATGTATTTTATTTAGTTTACATAGCAGTGTTTAAAATTTTGAATGAAGTTAAATAATTATGGGTAATTAGAGATTTTGTATACTTTGCAGTTGTGAGTTATATTTTGTAAGTTTGTTTTGAGATATGACTTTATAGTATATTATGAAAAATATGGAGTATGCGTAAGATGAAAACATATTGATATAAAGCAAATGAATTTGAATTAAAGTTAATTGATGAGATTGAAGTTGAGGTTGAATGTATGAAACATTAGGAGTGTTTTCTTTTGCAAGTTGTGTTTTGTTTTGAGGAGATGTTGGCAATGTCAAATTTAATGAAAGTCTCTGCCAAAATTTTTTATTGACATTAGCTTTAGTATTTATTAAAAATTAAATGAAAAGGTGTAAAAGCATTATGTGATATCTCTTAATAGATCTTAACAAGATTGTCAGGGAGTGTTACGTTTGGTGTCTCTAACCTATTCTATCTAAATAGGTAGGTTAGGAGCATCCCTTCACTAGGCATTTTGGAGGCTTCTAACTTATTTTTCTTAAGCATGTAGTATTTAGTTTTTTCTTCCTCATTTTTTATGGATAGGTTTATGTGGTCTAAGTCCTCTATGAGTTTGAGGTTGAGGTTGGGTATGGGTTTCCTTAAAGACAATCCCTTTTCCCTTTTCAGTTTGAGTGAGTTTCTTCTTAGATGCTTTGGTTTTGAGAGCCATTGATAAATAAAATAAGAAAAGAAATGTAGGAGAGAGAGTGTTGGTGCAGCTTTAAATCTTTATTGAAGAGTCTTCTAAATGCAAAAGTCTTGAGAATGCTTAAGATAGATGTTTGGGTGTTTGAAAAAGTGTTTTGAACTGAATATTTGACATATTTGTATGCAAATTTGAAGAACTAGCCATTTTATAATCATTGAGGCTAAAATGGGCAAAAACTAGCACTTTCCAACATATATATATTTTGATAGTTATTACTCTCTTGCGACCTCTCAATGTCTTGTTTAACTACAATAAGTTTTCTTGTGACTGTTAGATGAGGTAAGCAACCACTCAACTTTAGCTTATTAGATAATGTTGAAAAATTTTAAATTTGTGTAACTGCTCATGATTGTGTTTGATCACACAACACCAGATCCCAAAGTTATCATCAGGCCATTGTTTGTGTGACCATTCAAGTATATTGAGCAAACACAATAAGGTAATAATTCTAAAAATTTTAATTTCAACAAGGTTTTGATGATGGACTTCAATACAATGATCAAAATAGGTGTGAAGCAGTTTTAATGCATAGTCAAAGAAATAACAAACCATTAACCATTTCAATTTAAGAATTTAATTTCCAGTTTCTAAATTGCTTTCATCTATCATTTCTATGCATTCTTTCTTCATTCAAGGGTTTATTAAAGATATCTACAAGTTGATTTTGAGTGTCAATGAATTTTAGAACAACATTGTAGTTTTGCACATTATCCCTTAAAAATTTATATCTTATATCTATATGTTTTAACCTAGATTGTTGGATTGGATTTTTGAATAGATTTATGGCACTAGTGTTATCACATTTAATGGGAATGTGATAAAAAACTTTAACATAATCTAGCAATTGTTGCTTCATCCGTAGGACTTGAGTGCAACAAAAGCAAGATGTGACATATTTGACTTTTATGGTAGATAGGGCAATAGAAACTTGTTTCTTGCTAAACTAAGAAACTAGACAATCACCAAGAAAATGACATCAACCGATTGTGTTCTTCCTATCTAATAGGCTATCAATAAAATCGGCACCTGAAAAACCTAATATGTCAAATGATATATTTCTAGGATACCAAAGTCCTAAGTTCAAGGTTCCACTTAAGTATTTTAAAATTCTCTTAGTGGCATTTAAATGTGATTCCCTATGATTTGATAGAAATTTAGCACAAAAATAAACACTATACATTATATCGGGCCTAGGGGGTAGTAAGATAAAGAAGTAATCTAATAATACCTTGATATTTCTTCTCATCTACTTTCTTACCAATTTCATCCTTGTCCAACCTTAAGGATGTACTCATTGGAGTCTTGCTTTCTTTGCAACCATCGAAACCAAACTTTTTTTTATTAGTTCCTTTGTGTACTTAGATTGGTTGTATAACATCCGTAATTCTAAATACAACTAAATAATTTGGAAAGAGTAAATGCTTAAAGGTATATGTAGGATATATGTAATTATACATAAAATATAAATTTAACTAAAAAAATCAAACCAAAAAGTTGAAAAGTCAAAGTTAAAAGTTAAAAAGTTTAAAAAAATAAATAAAATAATAAAATAAATCAAAATTAAATTAAAGTTGGATGGAAGAGGAAAAAATAAATATTAAATATTAAATATTGATCAATTAAATAATTATAAATACATATATGGTTAAGAAGAAAAGAAGAATTAAAAGTCAAAAATATCATCTTTTTCCATCTTCTTCTTCCTCTTTCCTTCTTTGGGCCAATTTTTATTGTAGTAAATGGGAGATTTGGTTCTTCCAAATACTCAAAATTCCATCAAAATTTCAAGGATTAAGGGTGGTTTTGAAGGCTTTTCAAGTAATAGGTAAGGATTCTTTGAATTTTACTCAGTTGTCATTGAATATATGAATATGTAGGAATTGGAATTTTGATGGAAGTTGTGAAAAATTAATAATATGGATTATTTTGAAGTTATTTTGACATATATATAATGATTTTATGGTTAAAAGTTCAATATATATAGTTTTGGGAAAGTTAGGGTTTATGGAGTTATTATGTGAAGTTTGAGTTTTTGAAGGGGATTTCAATAATTGTTAAAATGGTTTGTAATGATGTTATTTTAATGTATAAGTAAAGATTTTATGGTTGGGTGATTGTAATGAATGGGTTTGATGGAAGTTTGAATGAAGTAGTAAGGGTAATTAGGGTTTTGATGGGATTTTTTGTTAGAATGGATATAATTAAAATTTAATTGATTAAATTGTATTAGAATGGGATTCTAATGCTACATTTAAACTTATAACTTAGTTAGGGATTGAATAAAGTGAGGTTGCGAATTTAAAGAATTGAAGGGAAATTGGTGAAGTTAATGTTGAAAGGTGATTAGGGCTTGGATTTTGGCAAAATGGAAGTTAGTACATACTTTCGTAATTTATATTTTAATTGCATTGAATTTGGCATAACACATTGTAATTTTATGAATGTGTTATGTCACTTTGATATTGTTTTTAACATGATATGTGCATTGTTATAAGTAAAAGTGAGTGAAATGCATAACAAGTGAGCTATTAAGCTATGGTAGATGACTAATGACATTATTGTGTGTAAATTGTGAAATTTGCATTATGTACTTTGAATGGTAAAGGAATCGGCCACATTATGAATGTGGCAAGAAATTATGCTTTTATGTTCTAAAAATATGGAAAATGAGCATGGAATGTAAAAAATGAGGAAAAGTGTCAATGTGATTGAAATCACACAATGAAGCTATAAGTGATTTTATTTGGCTCTAATGCCACTTGTCTCTCAGACCACCAAGAGGAGGAGTGAATTGATTCTTTTTAAAATAAAAGGAGAAATTAAAAAAAAAAGATTAGAGAAGATGTAACACCCGCAGACAATCTTGTTAGAGAACTGTCAGAAGATGCTATTAGTACTTAACAATCCTATATCCAATTTTAAATAAACTTTAAAAATAAACCAACTAAAAATTCTAGCAGAGTTTTCTATGTAATATTTACAACCAAAATCTTCTCCTACCTGACACCACCTGTGAAAAAAAAACTTCTAACTTCCTTTCAATCAATCTCTACTCCAGTTTTACCAATTTATCAATAATCAATCACAATCCAAAAAAAAATATTATACACTCATATCAACTTGTATATATACATACATATATCATTACATTCTTCCAACATAAAGACATATAACCCAAACCGACCTTATAATAAAATATGTGACCTAACTAAAATATGCACTATATACAATCCATAAATTTGACCATAATTATGCAACTGTCATATAACCAGAATACTATATATGTGTATAGTAATTAAATATATAATACAAAGCCTTTTCAAAAAGGAGACTATTTGCATTGCAGTTGATTCCAGATACTCTAAGACTTTACGTGCTAGATTCACTTTGGTCTATCTAATCTGCATTTTAAAAAATCTAACATGCTAAGCAAATTGGTTAATGGTGTTATATATATATAATTTGCTTTTCAATATTATAAGAAATAATTAAAATAATAAATGAAACATAAATCACAATTTTAAAAGGAACTTTTTTAATCAAATAAAATTCAAACAAATTCTCGACTAATTATAAATTTTATTTATCAGATTCAATTTATCTTCTTAATAATTCGAGTACTTTCAGTTTAATTTAAATACTAACTCAATTAATCAAGAATTGTATTGTTTAATTTATTATAGACAAACTAATAAAATTCATTAGCTTGTTCTTTCATATTCAATATCTTTACTCAACTTATTACATCATTTTAAGGAAATATTATTTCATTATATACGGACATTTTATTTCTAGAAATTGGACACATATTCCACAAATTAAATTCCCTTTATAGCAATCATCCAAATACTTAATTTATCTATTACTTATACCATTTACTTTAAGAAAGTCCACAATTATAGTCGCCTAATATGCATGTAAATATTTAACTTGAAAATCCCATGAAATTGATTTATTTTTTCATGCAACTTGAAAACTTATATATTTTTCATATTTAATTTGAGAAATTTAGAAATCGACCTAAAGTATAATACTAAGAAATACAAAACAGAAATGTTTGGCCAATTTCTTAACGTTAACGAATTCATCTTACTAAGCTTTTGTATTGTACATGTAAAAAATTTAAATTTTAACTCGATAGTCTAGTCCTCCAAAGTTTGCTCTTCCCACCTATATGAGTCTTATAAATTAATGTTTAAGTTTTAAAAGAAAATCATATTTCGTGCATATTGTACAAAGTGTATATTTTTCCATATAAAATTGATTTTTAGGCTAAATCTTCTACTAGTCTTTATTTTTTTTTATCAAATTTTCACAATCAATTACCAGTATAACTCCATATAGCATTCTTAAAGCATTTCTTGTATTTCAATAAATTTCACTTATTTTGCCCTCATATGCTGAGTTTCCAACTCTAGACTCGGATAATGGGTTCAGTAATGGCATTTAAATGACTAGTAACAAAGTTTAAGAAGAGAAGATAAAACCCATCATAAGCTATGTAGTACTTGTGCTTACATCAGTCAATGTAGCTAGTGGCCTAGTAATTGTACGTAGTACCCAGTAATAGTGACGACATATAGTGTCCAGTATTGGTACAGTGTGCCCAATAATAGTATAAATGTCTACCCTCTAGCTAGCCATTCTATCATATATCCAAGTTATCATAGGTATACTTGGGCAATTTATTTATTTACTTATTTTCTTATTTTTAGTCAATTTCATAGTCAATAATATTTTTTTTTTACTCAAGCTCACATCAAACTTTTGCAAGGTTTGTACTTCCTCACAACCCTTAGAAGCATTTTTACGAAGGATCACTATCTAACCTAGTCTTTTACAAGCTCACACCAAACTTACAACAAGGTGTTTAATATGCTCACACCCAAACACTCAAGAATTATAAATAAAATGTATAATACAATTCAAGAATTCAAAGTGAAATAGTTTGGCTAATAATTGCTTAAAAGATGCATTAAATGAAGTTTGGTGAGGAATTTATATATTTCACAACTCCATGGAGTCATTCGAGTTGCGTACCAAAAGTCAAGCCTTCACAAAATAAAATCTCCTACATTAAATGTTGTCGGAAGCTTCTTGTGGTAGTTTGACTTATGTCATGGTCATGAGACTGGTTTGGCAATTAGATTTGAAACTATCACAAGTTCGAGACTACTACTATGTCTACCAACTAATTCCAACAGCTTATCTATGTGGAACTAATCGGACATCAAGAACTACTCTGCACCACCTTTATGATTCTTTCAGTTTACTATTCTTTTGAAATATTTATTCATCATGGCTCTCTCTCATTCATTGGTAAAAGTTTCACCAAGGTCTTCAGACTTTTCAAATGTCATGATTATGCCAAGTCCAAATTATGATGATTAATGATTTCAGCATCGAGTCTTTGGCCGCGAACCTTACTACCACTTTGGCCAATTTGCCTTAAAGGATCTCATAGTCGGGCTTCACTAAGGGCAGTTGTAAGATGGTTCTGACAGTCTTAAGAATTTCCCATCCCTCTAAACATAAACTTTATTAAGAAATGAATGGATTTTTTTACCCTAAGGAGGCAGTCAAGCAAAAAAGGTCATAGTCATGACACTTGGTCACATAAGATTGTACAACTAGATGGACTGAAGGGTATGGTCGCATTATCTATGGGACGGTTGTGACTTTCAGGTTTTGTAGAGAACTTGAAAATTCCTAAGTTTTGAGGCAAAAAGCACTTAGTACAACATTTAGAACTTCTTAATTTGGTTGCTAAAGATCAAAATAGAGTTTATTGTCCATGGATTTAGCCAACAAGTATTAATAAAATTTGATGTTTCTATTTATATGATTAAGTCATCCTGTGATTTATGGCATGCAAGATTAGTGCATATTAATTTTATGTCAATTAAGGTTATGTCTAAACATGGGTTGATTCCTAATGTGCATAAAAATGATAAAAAAAAAGTGAAATATGCATACAAGCTAAGATGACTAAGAAACCATTTCCAAGTAATAAAAGAACAACTAAATTACTTGAACTTGTGTATTAAGATGTATGTGAATTTATTGGTCATTTAATGAGAGGTGGTAATAGATACTTTATTACATTTATAGATGATCACTCTAGATACACATATGTTTATTTAATGAAAACAAAAGATCAAACTTTTGTCATGTTTAAGAGTTACAATGCATTAGTCAAAAATTAATTGGAAAAAGAGAATAACAATCCTAAGTGATAGAGGAGGTTAATATTTTTCTAAAACTTTTCTTGTATTTTGTGCAGAAAATGGTTTGATTCACCAATAAAGTGCACCTTATACCCCACAACAAATATGGAAAGGAAGAAAGCCTCTACAACAAATGTGGAAAGTAAGAAAGCTTAATAATTATTATTGGTATAAGGTGCACTTAATAATTGTGATAATTCAAAATAATAATTGTTGAAGTGCCTATTTATAGTTGTATATATTTAGTCAATAATAGTTTTATTTAATCATTAATAGTTGTATTTATTTATGAATATTCATGAATAGTGGTACTTATTCATGAATAATTGTGACTATCTAAGAAGAGTTGTGATTATTTAAGAATAGTTGTGCCTATTGATGAAAAATTATACCTATTCATGACAGGAGATGACTATTCCTGAATAGTTATGTCTATTTAAGACATCCATTCAACAATTTTAAATATCTACCTCCCTTTACGATAAATGTTTTTTCACGTTTTCTCCAAATTCTATAGCAATAAAAATTATGTGTTATGTTGTAAAATTTAAGAATTATTTGATAGAAAAATGTAAGCCTTAGAATCATACACAAAATTAAAATCACATAGTCAAGAAATTAACTTACAAGTTTCTTAGTTGGCTTCATTTTTATTTCCATTAATGTAATCTTTAAATCAATCAACCATGCACACTTATCTATGGAATAGTTATGATCTTCCTCTCTATATTCTACTAATTCTTAGTGAGTAGAATAATATGTTATAGTAGATTATAAAGAGAGAGATGACATAACCTTCTTATTTATATTCATTAGGATACTCCCATCATAACCCTAATGGGTTTCCTAATCCTAATAAGATTAGAACCAGACTTATGATACAAAATACATAAGGATAAAATTATTTAGGCCTATCCTATTCGAATTTAATAATCACCCATGTAAATGGGATGTTAATATATTATTTTGGACTATAACGTTAACCCAATTATATATTTTAATAAAATATAAAATAAAATCAATAAAGCCAATATAAAATTCTAACATTCTACCACTTAGGTGTAATTGATTTTATAAAATTTATGTGAAAATCATTTTATTTATTAAAAAGATTTGGGTCAACAAAATAATTTTTTTATGGCCACAATTTAAAAAAAAACAACATAGTCCAAAAGATGCCTAAGTCCAATAGTTCAGTCCTATAAACAACCAATATTGAAATATGGCAATCATTGTATCAATTTATAAATACAATACCATCCATTATTACAAATGTTAATTAACTTATAGACATGAACTATCAATGTTTTTAGTTTGGGATGAATATTAGCACCTAGTATGTGATTAACTGTGCCAATTTCATCTTTGTCCTACTTTTACCTCTCATGAGACACCATGCATGTTTCACTAAGAAGCCTTTAGTTCAATAAACCATCATGCTTAAGAATATCTTAAGACTATTGCATGCGATACTTATAAATTTGCTTTATACAAAACAACAATAAAAGACAATGTTAATCATCCATGTATAAATAATAGCTCAATCATACATCATAAAAATTAATCCAAAAGAAGTTCAAATACATTATAAAATAAACATAAAACTCCCCTACTAATAAAAAATATAAAAGAACTAACTACACCAATATTCATCACCTAAATTCTATATGACTCTAGTGTAATCGCTTTAGTTAAAGGGCCAGCCAACATGTTCTCAGTTTCAATGTGCTCTAGTTCTATCTCTTTATTCTTTACCATCTCTTAAATAGCAAAGAACTTTATGCAAATATATTTTGAGCCACTAGAGCCTTTATTGTTATTAAAAAAATTCATAGCCACCATACTATCACAATATAACTGCATTGACTTAAAGATAAAATCAACAATTTTAAGCCAAAAAATAAAATTCTTCAACCAAATGGAATGAGTTGCGGCACCATAACATACTACATACTTTGCATGCATAGTAGATAAAGCAATAAGGGACTGCTATATACTCTTAAAAAAAATAGCACTACTTGCCAACATGAAAATGTATCTAGAAGTGGATTTCAATTCTTCTGGGCATCCACCGATATCCAAATCTGAATAGCCTATTACTGCAAACTCATCTACCTGCCTAAAAGTAGAATAAAGTCTCTTGTATGCTTTAGATAATGCATTACTTTCTTTGCAGCTACCCAATGATCCCAACCAGGATTGGACATATAACTACTAAGGACACTTACTGAATAGGATATATTAGGCCGTGTGCATATCATTGCATACATCAAGTTACCCACAACACTAGCATAAGGCATATTACTCATAAACCGTTTCTCAAACTCATTTTTAGAACACTGATCCTTCATGTATTTGTCCATTTTAGTCATGGGAACATACCGTGGCTTGTAATTCTCTATAATAAAATGCTTCAACAGTCTATCAATATAAGATCTTTGAGAAAGTCCCAAAACCTTTTGAGCTCTATCCCTAAGAATTTTAATTCTTAGAACAAAAGATGCTTCCCCTAAATCTTTCATATCAAAAGTCTTGGACAACAATGCTTTTGTCTCATGTAACCATCCTAAATTAGTATAAGAAAGTAACAATCCCAAATCAGTATAAGTAAGTAAAATATCACCAACATACAAAATAAGTAAAATAAATATCCTTCCACTAGTCTTGAGATATACACATTAATCAATCTAATTTTAAGTACCACTTCCTAAAAGCTTACTTAGACCATATATGGATCTTTTTAACCTACACACTATATGCACCTTTCCAGGAACTATGAAACCCTCAAGCTTACATCATGTAGACCTCTTCATCTGAATTCCCATTTAAGAAGACAGTTTTCACATCCATTTGATGCAATTCTAAATCAAAATGTACTACCACTGCCATAATAACTCTAAAATAGTACTTAGAAGATACAAGAGAAAAAGTTTCATTATAATCTACACCTTCCCTTTGAGTAAACCCCTTTGCTACTAGCCTTGCCTCAAATCTCTCTATGTTACCATTTCAGTCCCTGTTGATTTTAAATACCCACTTACAACTAATAGGCTTATAACCATTTGGCAATTTTATAAGTTCCCACACACCATTTTGTGACATTGACTCCATGTCATCATTCATAGTTTTTTTCCATGCACTACATTAGGGACTAAGCATCTCCTCATAATAGGAGATAAGATCTATTACATGCTCAACATAATAAATAAAATAATCACTAGATAAAGCAAATCTTCTTAGTCTGCTAGATCTCTTAATAGCTACATCTTCAACTAGTTGTGGTCCAGTCTCTATCACTTGAGGGTTCTCTACTAGTTATTTTCCTATTTCCCTAATCTCATGCTGATAAATTATTTTCTCATGCGTAACTTGCTGATAAATTATAAGAATAGTAACTTGCTCTTTTGGCGGAAGCAATTCAATATCACTACTAAAATCTTCATCACAAATGTCAAACTCTAAGAATTTAGTATTAATGGACTCAACAATATTTATACCACGGTTGTGAAAATAAAACTTGTATCCTTTAGACCATTTTGGATAGCTAATCAAGAAGCAACGAGAGGTTTTAAGGTCAGTTTTCCTCCAAAAAGGTTATATATCTTAAATTATGGAGGACATTCCCAAACATAAAAATGGTTAATACTAGGTTTTTGATAAATCCATAATTCTAAAGGAGTTTTAAGAATAGACTTCCTAGGCAATATATTTAAAATATAAATAGAAATCTTAAGTGCTTCACCCTAAAGGTGTCCAAGAAAATTACTACTAGCCATCATGGATCTAACCATGTCCATAAGTGTACGATTTTGTCTCTCTACCACACCATTTTGTTCGGGGGCATCCAACATAGTATATTTGGCAATAATCTCACACTCTTGTAAGTATTTGGCAAGTGGTCCTATATGTTGCCCCTTTTCATCATATTTTCCATAGTACTCACCACCAAGATCAGACCTCACAATCTTATTGTTCTTGCCTAATTGGTGTTCAACCTTAGTTTTGAAAATTTTAAACATATCAAGGGCCTCTAATTTTTCTTTAATGAGATGCACATATCCATAACGAGAAAAATCATCAATGAAAGTTATAAAATAAGATTGTCCAATAAAACAAGGTGATAAAGGGCCACTAGTATCGGTGTGAATAATTTCCAAAAGATTTTAACTACGAGTGGAACCTTTCCTTTTGTTCTTAGTATTTTGATCATTTGCGCATTTATTTTTAGTGCAATTTTATTGGCTTTTGATTGATTTTTCTTTTAATTTGTGTTTAAAGTATTTGATCTAGGTTGAAGAATAAAATAATGGTGCTTTATTTCAATTTGATGGATTATTAAGGTGGAAAAACATGAGACACGGCCAAGACACTTCGTGGCTTGGTCGTGTCCCTCATCCAAGGCAAGAGGCATGAATCACTCACATGACATGGCCAGGTCAAGTCAGCTTAGCTGTGTCCCTCATGAAAATTTGGCAAAGACAGACACCACCAAAAGACCAAAATAAAGAAGAAGCAAGGAGGATATGCATAAGTGAACACACCTAAGAGACACGGCCAAGCCATTGGCCGTGTAACATGACAAGGCTAAGGCCTTGGCCGTGTCTCAATTAGAACAGGAAGAAGATATTGAGGCAGCCATGGACACGACCACATGGCTTGGCCATGTCCATAAGAAAATGAGTGACATGACCAAGTCACTCATGACTTGGTCGTGTCTTGTGAGAATTATTTTAAATTGTTTACGCGAGATGGGAGACAAAGTGGGGGACAACAAGTGCTATCTTTTAAAAAGAAATAATAAAAGAAGAAAAAAGGTTGTCTAATTTATGGGATGAAGATTTAAATAATGAAAAAAGTGGGGGGCAAAGTGGAGGGTGTAAGTTTGCAAGACATGCTTTGTGTCTTAAGAAATTAAAAAGAATGAAAGGAGGAGATACATATACACGTTGGAGGTTCCATTGAAGGCAGATCTAATTCCTTTGGTTCATCTTCTTTTTCTTGGTCTTGAGAGAGACCATGAACATCACCTTCATCTTCATCTTCCTTTTCTTCCATAGACAAGATTCTTAACATTTTTAGGATAAAATTGGGTGAGCAAGCTCTTGTGAAGGTTAGGGTTTGAAGAAAGCTTGATTGAGAAGTTGGAGTCTTGAGAGAGTTACCATTCCATCTTTCAAAAGGAGAGCCATTGATTGAAGAAGGCTTGTTAATTCTTCATCATATTCAAAGTGAGCTAGGAGGAAGACTAGAAGTTCAACTCTTAGCATCTTCAAAGGGGTTTTTATATTCTCTCTTTTTATTCATTTCTAGATTATTGTTGTTTGTTAAGAACATTAATATTTCAATGGATAATTGTGATTTGATTTATATTGAGATGAATATTTATTTTAAATTGATGATGATGAGCTAAATTACTCATGCCTAGGATTTGTAGTAGATTTGATTGAATGACTTAATTTGATATTTTCATTAATATACCTTGTTATTAGTTGATTGTATTGGATTGAATGTTAGGTTGACAAATTAGCTACCTATTGATCTCTAGATATTGAATGAAGGACTGAGAAAATTATGCATTCAACTACCCTAAGCATGAATTAGAAATATAAGTTCTAGGGTTTTATTAATTTGCAATTTCAAAACAATTGGTTGTTGTTAATTCATGAATGTGAAAACTAATGAATTGGTAATTACTAATTAAACTCAAGGAACAAATTAAAAGACAAGGTTATATTAATGGATATTTGAGAATTAAGCTTTGATTAAATTGATCTACAACCCTAGGAACCATTCCAAGAATTTGAATTAATATTGTACAACCAATTACACACATTACTTTTAAATTTAAATTGTTTTTCACCATTCCAACATATCACACTCTTGCTTTTAAATTTACTTATCAATCAAACTATTGAAAAATAATTCCTTCCTTGTGAGATGACCTTGGGGTGATCACCGTTGCTACAATTACCTCATATACTTGTGAGTGTCACTTGTAGTAGTAATTAATCGAGCGTAACAAGTTTTTGGTGCCGCTGCTGGGGAAGGCAATTGTTGTTAGTAGTTTGATTTTTTAAAATTATTTGATTGTTTAAAGTGTTTATTATAAGGATGCAGCTTTCATGGCACAAGGGAGTTTATGATGTGAATGTTAATTCTGAAATGGCATGGCAATTAGGAGAATTAACAAGTCAACTTAAGATGCTAAATGCAAGAGGAAGAGCACCTATTCCTACTCGTGAAGTATGTCCAACATGTGGCATTGCAAGACATAGTGCAAACATGTGTTCATTTAATTTTGAACAATACCAGGAAAGGCAAGAGGAAGCATATGCCTTTGAAAGTTTCCAGCCAAGGGGTAGAAATGACCCATATTCCAATCCTTATGATCCAAGTTGGAGAAACTACCCAAATTTTTCTTGGGAAAATCAGCAGCAAATTCCACCTCAACAAATTTTTCAACCTTATCAAAGAAGTTCTTCCTTTCAAGGATAATTTTCAAATCAAGATCAACTTAAGAAACCCACATTGGAAGATTTCATTCAAATGAGCACACAAAATCAAGAAGGGAGCAATAACAGGTTTGATTCTTTGGAGGTATCATTGAAGAAGTTGAAAAATCAAGTTGGGCAACTGGCAAATCAACTCCAAGCACACCATAAAGTGGAATCTCCTAGCCAATTAGAGCAAGCCAATGCATTCACAATTTTGAGGAGTGAAAAGGTCATACATAACAAAGTTTGTGATTCCTTTGATGCAGGCACTAATCAAGAAGAAAATGACGAGGAGATACAACCCAACATAGAGGAACCAAGTCAATCAAAGGAGGAGAATTTGGAAGCATCAACCTCACCAAATTTGCATGAGCCTCTGAATCCTTATATGCCACCAATTCCATTCCTAAGTAGATTGAAGGATGAGAAGAAAGGTAAGCAACTTTCTGAAATCTATGACATGCCCTCCAAAGAAGATAGTGAAGATAAGCTTGAATGGCCATGACCTTAGAAGTAGAGCCTGAAATTTTCAATTCAGAAATTGAGAAGTGCAAGTTAATCTTAAATGCTGAGGTTATTGAGAGAGGACTTCAGATTGCTAAAGAGGATGAGAAAGAGATTCAACCAAACTTGGTTGAACTTAAAAAGACCTCAAAACTTTTGAAATATGTTTTGGTTGTGGAGAACAGTATGCAACCAATGATTATCTCTTCCACTCTCGGTGGTGAGGAAAAGAAAAAAATGAATATAACTATGTTACAGATTGAAAAAGGTTTTTACCAAGTTCCTATAGCATTGGAGGATCACCCCAAGACAACCTTTACATGTTCTCTTTGGATATTTTCTCTTCAAAGGATGCTATTTAGGTTTTGCAATACACTGGGTACCTTTCGGAGTTGCATGCTATTCATCTTTTCAAACATGGGTGAAAAATTCATTAAGGATAGAAGGAACACTTCATATCGCATATGGGAATGATGAAAATTAGGTTTCATATGAACTCTTCTCTTTTAAATTTATGCATGCTCACATTGGTGACAATGTGAATCTTTAAGTGTGGGGTGCAGCTTTTACTTTTAATTTATCTTTGTTTAAGTTTAGTTTTTTCTTTGAATAAATAAATTTTGAAAAGTTCAATTGTTATAAGATTGTTAATAGATGACCTTTGAATTTTTTTTGCATGAATTTGAGAATTGATTAGAATTGCTGCTTATTGTCAATTTTGATGGTTATTCTTTGCATCACCTTTAAACTAGTGAGGAATTGAGCCTATTAAGTTGAATATCAACTTATTATTCTTTATTGTGTGTAAACATCTTTGATTGATGAATTACTAGAACTTGCTTTGACATGCATTTTAAGACTACATAAAAATTTCAATTAGGCAACAATATGATTAAGGCAATTAGGTGAACCCATTTTGGCTTAAAAAGACCAACCTTATATTCGACCTTAGTTAGCTAATTTTGAGCTTATTTCATTTTTTCTTTTCTTTCTTTTTCACAACACCATTAGCTTGAACCTTGTTGTTTTAACTATTACCCTTTCATTAGGTCAAGAGCATTTTAAGAGTATTTATGATTAAGTGTTGTGATAAATAAAGTGTGGGTTAAATTTAGTGCGTTTAAAATTGAAAAGTATTATGTTCTTTAGTTGCAAACCCTATTTTGATTAAAAAAATAAAAATAAAAAATATAATAATAAAAAAAATAAAAAAAGAGAGAAAAATCAAAATAATAGAAGTTGTTGTTCTTTTTCGTAGGGTTGGAATAAGTTTGGGAATGATCATTGCAAAATTTAATAAGTGAGTTCCCTTGAAAAGCTCTTTAATGTCAAGTGGTAGGTGAGTGGAAGGTGTTTGGGGATTGTTAGGTTTTACATATGATCGGTTCTTCATTCTTGAAGTGCTCTTAAACTTTATGAATAAGCTCACATTTCCTAAATGTCATGCCTTTACCTTAGCCCCATTGCAACCCAATGAAAGATCTTATGATTGATGCTTGATTGTAATTAGGTGGTGGAGATTTGATTGATAAGCAAGCCTATAGAGATAATCTTTAATTGAATGTTGAGAGCTTAAACACTACCTGATTAAACAATTAAGAGGTTTTGTGAGGGAGTGATAATTTTTGGTATGCATGGATTGGCCATTAAATTGCTTGAGTACTGATTGTTCTTAATTTGATAATGATTGTGGATTTAATAAAATGGGAGTCTTGATACATCCTTATAACTCTTCAACTTGACTAAATTTCTTTGGTTTAATTTTGACTTTGCTTGGGGACAAGTAAAGAATTAAGTATGGGGTAGTTGTTTTAATCATTTGTATATTTATTTTTAGTGTAATTTTATTGGCTTTTGATTGATTTTTCTTTTAATTTGTGTTTAAAATTTGTTTGAAGTATTTGATCCAGGTTGAAGAACAAAACAATTGAGCTTTACTTCAATTTGATAGATTATTAAGGTGGAAAAATATGAGCAAAGGCCAAGACACTTCATGGCTTGGCCATGTCCCTCATCCAAGGCAAGAGGCATGAATCACTCACATGACATGGCCAGGTCAAGTCAGCTTGGCTATGTCCCTCAGGAAAATTTGGTAGAGACAGACACAAGCAAGAGACACGGCAAAGCCATTGGCCGTGTCTCACCAAGAGACCAAAATAAAGAAGAAGCAAGGAGGATATGTAGAAGTGAACACACCCAAGAGACACGGCCAAGCCATTGGCCATGTCACATGACAAGGCCAAGGCCTTGGCCATGTCCCATCTAAAGAGCAAAGCAAAGATAGAGACAGTGGAAAGCACACTCAAGTGACACGACCAAGCCACTGGACGTGTCACATGACATGGCCAAGGACTTGGCCGTATCTCACTTGGAAAAGGAAGAAGATATTGAGGCAGCCATGGACACAGCCATATGACTTGGTCGTGTCCATAAGAAAATGAGTGACACGGCCAAGTCACTCATGACTTGGCTGTGTCTTGTGAGAATTATTTCAAATTGTTTACACGAGATGGGGGACAAAGTGGGAGACAACAAGTGCTATCTTTTAAAAAGAAATAATAAAAGAAGAAAAAAGGTTGCCTAATTCATAGGATGAAGATTTAAATAATGAAAAAGTGGTAGACAAAGTGGAGTGTGTGAGTTGGCAAGACATGCTTTGTGTCTTAAGAAATTAAAAAGAATGGAAGGAGGAGATACATATACACATTGGAGGCTCCAATGAAGGGGGATCTAGTTCCTTTTGTTCATCTTCTTGTTCTTGGTCTTGAGAGAGACCATGAACATCACCTTCATCTTCTTTTTCTTCCATAGACAAGATTCTTAACATTTTCGAGATAAAATTGAGTGAGCAAGCTCTTGTGAAGGTTAAGTTTTGATGAAAGCTTGATTGAGGAGTTGGAGGCTTGAGAGAGTTACCATTCCATCTTTCAAGAGGAGAGCCATTGATTGAAAAAGGCTTGTTAGTTCTTCATCATATTCAAAGTGGAGCTAGGAGAAAGACTATGTAACACCTTCGTACCCCATATATGCACACCACATACTACTACATCTGTAATATACGTACACCAAATACAGGAGTGCCACGGTTTATATTAAACAACCCAATCTTTCAATTTAACAACAATATAAGAAAACTTAAAACATTTCATATATATTTATATATATATATATATATTATGGAACATAACAGGTAAAACATTTATTCATTATACAGCGAAAAATGTAGCTGTATTTACATATATATTTACATCAAAATCAATAGTTACAAAATATATAGAGTTTATACATGTTTAGCAGTTCGTCTCTGATCTTTAAGTCCACAATCAACACTTCACAAGCCTAGACTCGACTAGGTCTAGCTGAACTCTCCGGTTCTACCCTGTCACCTGCGTGACGAACCACAATTGCGCTAAGCCATAGGCTTAGTGGTACAAACCACAATAACAATATGCTTTAATGCAAATGTCAATGTCATACTTTCAAGCAATAGAGACAATATTCAAAAATGCTGTATTTCATAACATTACATTTCATTATCTTATTCAATTATTTCACCATTTATGATTCACATTGAAACAAAGACAAACATGGGCCCAAAAGAATTTAATATGCTATTCAAAGTTCAGAGTTACTGCTTTGGTCCATAATCACATTCATCAAGCCCGTAGACGATATATATATATATATATATCTATCCATGGATAGTGTAACAGACCCAGTCTCTTGGACCTCAACCTGGCTAGACCCTAGGGCCCCAGTCTCTTGGTCCTCAACCTGGCTAGACCCTAGGGCCCCAGTCTTTTGGTCCTCAACCCGGCTAGACTGTTACTGTTTTTAAGGCTTACGACCCTGTCTTTTCACCTCAAAAACATCATATTTCACATTTTTTAGCTGGGTTCGGCTTACGACCCGGTCTTTTCACCTGCCCAGCGATTCATAGGCATGCCGCCAAACCCAGAACTTTGAAAATTGAATAACATATTAGACACACAATTAATTCATTTATCTCATTATCAATCTCTTTCACAATTCATTTCTCATAATCAAACTAGGCAACCATGCCCTAATTATTTCATTTGCATCATTATAGCCAACAACAATGGCTTCTCATCTCATTATTAAAGTATACATAACCAATTGCATTGGACATACATTTTGAATGATCATCATATCTTTCACATTATGCAAATCATAACATTAATCAAATGTATTAATAATGTAATAAATTACTTAACACATTTACAACCAAATGTGTTAAGTCCCAAAGTCATGTAATTGTATGCAATAATGTAGGGTTTGTACTTACCTCAATAGCAACTCACACAACACCAAACTCCTCTTCCAAGAATCCTTCAACACTTGGATTAGGGCAACTCAATCTCTTCAAAACCTAATCCAAAAAGGATAATACACACTCACTTAAAGATACACATGAGATAATAAGGCTAAGAACCAACTAGGGCAAACTCTATACATGACACGCTCAACAACACGGGCGTGTACCTGACCGTGCCCTAAATCCACAACTCAGAAGCTTTGACAAGCTCAGAAACATGGGCATGTCACTGGATGTGTCATTCATTCTGTCTCACAGAAACATTGACACGTCCAACAACACGGGCGTGTTCATGGCCATGTCAATTCTTCCTCAACACAGTGACTATGACACGCTCAGTGACATGGGCATGTCACTGATCGTGTCACCCATCCAGAAAATAGAACAATTAACACGCCTAAAGACCTGGCCGTGCTCATGGGCGTGTCAGGCCAAAAATCCTGATTCCGGCAACAACAACATCACATCCAACAAACCTCTTACTTCCACCATTTTCCACTTCAAACAAACTTAACTAAACACACCCATAATGTAATACCCCAATGTATACCCTAGAAGTTTTAATATTATTGTTTTAATTGGAATTGAATGTATATGTTAATTTGAAAGAGAAAAGAATTTAAAATAAAGTGTATATGTTGTATATATGGAAGTATAAATAACATATATACGAAAGTATAAATAACATATATACAAGTCAAATGGATGGTCAAGGGAAGAGGATATTTATTTTGTGATGTGTGAAATTACTTAAAAGGGCAAGGGAATGATAAAGGAGTTAGGATTTATAGAAGAGGGTATTTTAGTAATTGTCTTTTAAATTGCTTGGTGGAGATTTAAAGATAAGAGGAAGTTGACTTTTCTTTATTTCTTCTTCTTTCTTTTCTTCATTGATGGCCGGCCACCCCAAAGCAAGAGAGAGCAAAATTTGTTTTGATGTTCAAGCTCAAAATTGAAAGGGTTTTCAAGTGATTAAGTGAAAGTCCAAGAAGTTTTATTATTTTGGTAAGTTCTTCTCTTGATTTCTTTTGTTTCTTTTGAAGTGGTGTATGAGTTTGATGGTAGATGTTTGAAAATAGGGGTGTGTTGGTTGTAGTATGTTGAGGTATGTTGATTTGATTAATTATGGTGTTGGTTTTGGTTTGAAGGAAGTAAGTTAAATTGTTGTTGGTTTTGAAAGTGTTTGTGTTGAAATTGTATTAGGGTTTTGAGTTGGTAAGTGTTGTCAATGTTAAGTTTGGTTTATTACTTTTGTTAGTCTTCATGATTTGTGGGTTTGATGGAATTAAAAGCTTGGAATACATGTTTTGGTGGGAGGCAGTAGCATCTTGGATGCCACGCCCGTGACCCTTTGATGCCATGGCCGTGGGGTGTTGGACATTTTTGGGCAGAAGCAATTCTTAACCCACGCCCGTGGGGGTCTTGGGTGACCACGACCGTGGGGTCCAAGGTAGAGTTGTTGGTTTGTAATGGTGGTCTATGGGTCTTGTATGAAGTTAATAAGTGATTGATTGTATTGGAATTGATGTGGTTCATCATTGTTTTGGTTTAGGTTGTGAAAGAAGTGAATTGCCTTAATTCTTTTGGTGAAGGACTTTTGAAAGAGAAAGTGTTTAGAGTTGTGTGGATTGCTCTTAAAGTAAGTACAAACCTTGCATTGTTGCATACGTTTGATGATATTGATGATGCATATGATGTTGAGATTGTTGCATACATTTGATGATATTGATGATGCATATGAATACTTTTATGATAAATGATCTTAATGTAACTTGAGATATATTGATGTACTATATGTATAATGATGAATTTCCTTGATGTGACTGGAGATATAATGAAGCCATTGTTGTTGGCTATGGTTATACAAATGAAATTGTTGAGGCATGATTGCCCATTTGTTTATGAGATATGAATTGAGAAAGAAATGTATAAAGATATAAATGAAATGACTATGTGTCTAATGTATTATTCAACCTTCAGAGTTCTGGGTTTGGCGGCATACCTATGAATTACTAGATAGGTGAAAAGACCGGGTCGTAAGCCGATTCCAGTTGAAAAATATAATGTGATGTTTTTGGGGTGAAAAGACTGGGTCGTAAGCCTCAAAAACAAATTATTGAAACTAGATTGAGTGAAAAGACTGGGTCGTAAGCTACAATCTAGTTGATTATCCATGGATAAATGTATTGATGATTGAAATGATGGACCAAAGCAGTAACTCTGAACTTTGAATAATATATTAGTGTCTTTTGGGCCCATATGTGTCTTTGTAATAGTTCAAATTATAAGTGATGAATTATATGATTAAAAGAATGAAATGTAACATTTATAAGTATGATCTTTATTGGTTGAATGCATGACATTGATATTGACATTGCATCATATCATTATGGTTTGTATTACTGAGTTGTGAGCTCAGCGCGATTGTGGTTCATCGCGCAGGTGATAGGGTTGAGACAAAGGATTCTCCTAGACCTAGTTGAGGTTTTGCTTGAAGAGTGGACTTAAAGCTTAAAGATCAGAGAGTCAAGCTGCCAATCATGTATATATTTGTGTTTTGTAAATATTGATTTATAATGTATTTGCATTTGCAAAGTATTTGTTATAACTTCCGCTGGGGATTAACAAACGTTTTTATATATGGTGTCTTTTGGATTTCTTTTAAATGTTTTGAGATTTGCTTTATTTTTTTAAAGATATGATTTGTGTACTTTTAAACTGTGGCATTTTCTATATTCAATATACGTATATTACGATCATATAAGCATGCTTTGTACGTATACGGGATATAGGGGTGTTACAATTATTTTAGTATCAGAGCCTAGGTTTGAGATTCTCAACCTAGGTCAAGTGTAAGAAAAAGAATATTTTGATTTTAAAAAGTGGGTTTTTGAATAAAATACATGTTTGGTGTTGGCAGTCTCTGATCTTTAATGAGGTGTATTCTGCTGTGTTTGCAGATATAGGTTATAATGGATCCTCATTCACGTCAATCTGTTGAGGGTAGTGCGGAGAGTGTAGCTCCTGATGATGGAGCTAGAGTGGATAGAACTGGAGAGGCACCTGCTTCTGTGTCTGGGAGACCAGCTGGTGAGGAGGTTCCGCCAGTTTGGCTGATGCATATGGTTGATTTATTGAGGCAGGCACCAGTGCAACCACTGCCACCCCCACCTCAGCCAATGGTACCAGTGAGACATTACGATAAATTAAGAAAGTATGGAGCAGAAGATTTTCTGGGTACTATTGATCCAGCGGTAGCTGAGCAGTGGCTGGATAAAGTTCAAAGAATATTCATTCAGTTGCAAGCCACTCCAGAGGAAAAATTTGATTATGCTAGATCACTATTGCAGAAGGATGCATATGATTGGTGGAAGATAGTTCCGCATGCTATGGACGATCCACCTACATTGTCCTACAATGATTTTCTACGGGAGTTTGAGCTGAAGTATACTCCGAGGGAGTATAAGGATGTGAAGAAGATGGAATTTTGACCTTGAGGCAAGATCACCGGTCTGTGATAGAGTATGAGCTAGAGTTCATCAGGTTGAGCCACTACGCCGGGGGAATTATATCTGATGAGATTGACAGGTGTAGAAGGTTTGAGGAGGGATTGAGACCCTTAATTATGTGTCTTATGGCTGGCTCTAGATATCAGGACTTCCCTCAGCTTGTTACAGCGGCTAGGAGTGTGGAGAGAGCCCAGAGTATTGCAGCAGCTACTACAGAAGAGGAAATCAGGGTTAGAAGACCCCAGTTTGAGGCAGGGTCTTCATCTGTGAAGAGAGGTAGGGGAAGTTTTGTTCCCAGGATCAGTCGGAGTTAGAGGCAGGCTGGTAGGTCAGTTTAGTTTCAGAGGCAGAGATCAAGACCTACAGCTTCTGTAGCCAGTGCTCCTACTCCCATGATTCAGAGGTCTACTCCACCCACATGTGAGCTTTGTGGTAGAGATCATGTGGGTGCTTGCGGGAGGGTTGCTGTATGCTTTAGATGTGGATCTCCTAATCATTTTATTAGAGAATGTCCAGAGATGAGCAAAGGCCAGCAGATTCTGCAGTCTCTCGATTTAGTGTCAGAGGTGGTCGAGGGAGCAGAGGTTTCAACAGAGGGGGTAGACCTGGGTATGGTCAGAGAGGAGGATTTTTATCCAGGGATTCTAGACCAGATGAGGCTGGGCCTTCTCAATGAGTATATGTGATGCAAAGACAACCAGATGCTTCTGCAGTCATTGCTGGTACTTTCTCTTTATTTGGCATTTTAGTTCTTGCTTTAATTGATCCAGGCTCCACTCATTCATATATTAGTGCATCAGTTTTGCCTGTGTCTGAATTGCATGCTGAGTCCCTAGGATTTGATGTGTTGGTGACAACCAGTTGTAGTACAAGGTGAAGAGTTTTCCGGAGATTTGATTGAAATGCCTTTTAAAGAGTATGATTTGATTTTGGGTATGGACTGGTTGTCTAAACATGGAGCTATGGTAGATTGTCAAAAGAAATGTGTCGCTTTGAGAACTAGTGATGGTAGAAGTGTAATGGTGTCCAGTGAGCAGAGACAGCTTGCATCTTTGTTCGTATCAGCCATATCAGCTAGAAGGTTGATTAAAAAAGGGTGTGATGCTTACCTTGCTCATGTTGTGGATACTAGAGTAGGGGGTTCTCAAATTGATGATATAACCACAGTTGCAGATTTTCCAGACGTGTTTCCAGAGGAGTTGCCAGGGTTGCCCGCTGAGAGAGAGGTTGAGTTTGGTATCGAATTGTTGCCTGGTACCACTCCCATCTCTATCACTCCTTATCGCATGGCGCCAGCAGAATTGAGAGAATTGAAGGTGCAGCTACAGGAGTTGTTGGATAAAGGATTTATTCGCCCCAGTGTTTCTCCTTGGGGAGCTCCTGTATTGTTTGTAAAGAAGAAGGATGGTACTATGAGATTGTGTATCGATTATAGGCAATTGAACAAAGTGACGATCAAGAATAAATATCCTTTGCCTAGGATTGATGATCTCTTTGATCAATTAAAGGGAGCAGCAGTGTTTTCTAAAATTGATTTGAGATCCGGGTACCATCAATTGAGGGTTAAAGCCGAAGATGTTTCTAAAACAGCTTTCCGCACCAGGTATGGGCATTATGAGTTTTTAGTAATGCCTTTTGGGTTGACGAATGCACCTGCAGCTTTTATGGATTTGATGAATAGGGTGTTTAGGCCCTATCTTGATCAATTTGTGGTGGTTTTCATCGATGATATTTTGGTGTATTCGCGTAATGCAGAAGAGCATGACAAGCATCTGCGAATTGTGCTGCAGATTTTGAGAGAGAAGCAGTTATATGCTAAGCTGTCAAAGTGTGAGTTTTGGCTTGACCAAGTAACTTTTCTGGGTCATATTGTTTCAGCAGATGGCATTCGAGTTGATCCAAGTAAAGTTGAAGCTATTTTGAATTGGAGTCCACCAAAGTCTGTAACTGAAGTTAGAAGTTTTCTGGGTTTGGCAGCTATTACCGACAGTTTGTAAAAGGTTTTTCTTTGATAGCTACTCCACTCACCAGATTGCTTCGGAAGGGAGTTAGATTTGTGTGGACAGATCAGTGTCAGACTAGTTTTGAGCAGTTGAAAGAGATGTTAACTCAAGCGCCTGTTCTTACTTTACCCATGGAAGATAAACCATATGTGATTTACAGTGATGCTTCACATAATGGTTTGGGGTGTGTCTTGATGCAAGAGGGTAAAGTTATAGCTTATGCTTCTCGACAGCTGAAGCCGCATGAGCTTAATTATCCGACTCATGATTTAGAGTTAGCAGCCATTGTGTTTGCATTGAAGATTTGGTGACACTATTTGTATGGGGAGAAGTGTTTTATCTATACAGATCATAAAAGTTTAAAATATTTGGGTGTCCAAAGAGAGCTCAATCTTCGACAGAGGAGATGGTTGGAGTTAATTAAAGACTATGACTGTTTGATTGATTATCATCCTGGTAAGGCAAATGTTGTTGCTGATGCCTTGAGTCGGAAATCTTTAGCAGGATTGACAGTTTATTCGCTCTCGTTGCTTGTTGAGTTGAGAGCATTGCATGCTAGTTTTGTATATTGTGATGATGGTGCCTTATTGGCACAGTTGCAATTGAAACCAGTATTGTTGGATCAGATTAAAGAGGCTCAATTAGTTGATGAGAAGATTCAAAAGATTGTTTCAGATTACCAGAATGGAAAAAGTCGAGATTTTATTGTGAGAAGTGATGGGAGTCTGTGGTTTAAGAATAGATTGTGTGTACCTGATGATGCTAATTTGAGAAGGATTATTTTAGAAGAAGCACATCAGTCAGTATTTGCTATGCATCCAGGCAATACGAAGATGTACCATGATTTGAAACAACACTACTGGTGGTCTGGTTTGAAGAGAGACATTGCGGATTTTGTATCCAAATGTCTCACTTGTCAGAGGGTGAAAGCTGAACATCAAGTTCCAACAGGGTTGCTTCAACCTTTATCAGTGCCTGAATGGAAATGGGATAGAGTAACCATGGATTTTGTATCTGGTTTTCCATTGACTTAGAGAAAACATGATGCTATTTGGGTAATTGTTGATAGGTTGACAAAGACAACTCATTTTCTTCCGGTTCGAATGGATTATTCTCTTGAGAAGTTGGCCGAGCTGTATATCCATGAGATTGTGAAGTTGTATGGAGTCCCAATTTCTTTAGTTTCGGATCAAGATCCCCGGTTTACTTCAAGGTTTTGGAAGAGTTTTCAGAGTGCTTTGGGTTCTCGATTGCACTTTAGTACTGCTTTTCACCCTCAGACAGATGGGTAGTCAGAGAGGGTGATACAGATTATTGAGGATATGTTAAGAAGCTGTGTCATTGATTTTTCTGGAAGTTGGGACAGATTTTTACCACTTGTGGAATTTGCTTATAACAACAGTCATCAATCCAATGTTGGAATGGCACCATTTGAGGCATTGTATGGTAGACGGTGTAGAACGCCTCTATGTTGGAATGAAACTGGTGAAGGTAAGTTAATTGGTCCTGATTTGGTTAGAGAAACTGAAGAGAAAGTGAAGATGATTCGAAATAGATTGAAAGCAGCATCTGATCGGCAAAAATCTTATTCAGATCTAAAGAGGAGAGACATTGAGTATAATGTGGGAGATAAAGTTTTTCTTAAAGTATCTCCTTGGAAAAAGATTTTGAGATTTGGTCGAAGAGGGAAACTAAGTCCTCGTTTCATTGGACCGTATGAAGTTTTAGAAAGAGTGGGACCAGTTGCTTATCGTCTTGCTTTGCCACCAGAATTGGATAGAATCCATAATGTCTTCCATGTTTCCATGTTGAGAAGGTATAGATCGGACCCATCTCATATCTTGCCAGTTGAATCCATTGAAGTGAGTTCGGATCTGACATTTGAAGAAGAACCAATTACTATTTTGGCACATGAAGTGAAAGAGTTGAGAAATAAGAAAGTGCCATTGGTGAAGGTTCTATGGAAGAATCATGGAAGAGAAGAGGCAACTTGGGAAAGCGAGCAAGCAATGCAAGATCAATATCCTCAACTGTTTCAGAGATAATATCAGGTAATTTCGAGGACAAAATTTCTTTTTAGAGGGGGAGAATTGTAATACCCCAATGTATACCCTAGAAGTTTTAATATTATTGTTTTAATTGGAATTGAATGTATATGTTAATTTGAAAGAGAAAAGAATTTAAAAGAAAGTGTATATGTTGTATATATGAAAGTATAAATAACATATATACAAGTCAAATGGATGGTCAAGGGAAGAGGATATTTATTTTGTTATGTGTGAAATTACTTAAAAGGGCAAGGGAATGATAAAGGAGTTAGGATTTATAGAAGAGGGTATTTTAGTAATTGTCTTTTAAATTGCTTGGTGGAGATTTAAAGAGAAGAGGAAGTTGACTTTTCTTTATTTCTTCTTCTTTCTTTTTTTCATGGATGGCCGGCAACCCCAAAGCAAGAGAGAGCAAATTTTTTTTTGATGTTCAAGCTCAAAATTGAAAGGGTTTTCAAGTGATTAAGTGAAAGTCCAAGAAGTTTTATTATTTTGGTAAGTTTTCTCTCTTGATTTCTTTTGTTTCTTTTGAAGTGGTGTATGAGTTTGATGGTAGATGTTTGAAAATAGGGGTGTGTTGGTTGTAGTATGTTGAGGTATGTTGATTTGATTAATTATGGTGTTGGTTTTGGTTTGAAGGAAGTAAGTTAAATCGTTGTTGGTTTTGAAAGTGTTTGTGTTGAAATTGTATTAGGGTTTTGAGTTGGTAAGTGTTGTCAATGTTAAGTTTGGTTTATTACTTTTGTTAGTCTTCATGATTTGTGGGTTTGATGGAATTAAAAGCTTGGAATACATGTTTTGGTGGGAGGCAGTAGCATCTTGGATGCCACGCCCGTGGCCCTTTGATGCCATGGCCGCGGGGTGTTGGACATTTTTAGGCAGAAGCAATTCTTAACCCACACCCGTGGGGGTCTTGGGTGACCATGACCGTGGGGTCCAAGGTAGAGTTGTTGGTTTGTAATGGTGGTCTATGGGTCTTGTATGAAGTTAATAAGTGATTGATTGTATTGGAATTGATGTGGTTCATCATTGTTTTGGTTTAGGTTGTGAAAGAAGTGAATTGCCTTAATTCTTTTGGTGAAGGACTTTTGAAAGAGAAAGTGTTTAGAGTTGTGTGGATTGCTCTTAAAGTAAGTACAAACCTTGCATTGTTGCATACGTTTGATGATATTGATGATGCATATGATGTTGAGATTGTTGCATACATTTGATGATATTGATGATGCATATGAATACTTTTATGATAAATGATCTTAATGTAACTTGAGATATATCGATGTACTATATGTATAATGATGAATTGCCTTGATGTGACTGGAGATATAATGAAGCCATTGTTGTTGGCTATGGTTATACAAATGAAATTGTTGAGGCATGATTGCCCATTTGTTTATGAGATATGAATTGAGAAAGAAATGTATAAAGATATAAATGAAATGACTATGTGTCTAATGTATTATTCAACCTTCAGAGTTCTGGGTTTGGCGGCATGCCTATGAATTATTGGATAGGTTAAAAGGCCGGGTCGTAAGCCGATTCCAGTTGAAAAATATAATGTGATGTTTTTGGGGTGAAAAGACTAGGTCGTAAGCCTCAAAAACAAATTATTGAAACTAGATTGAGTGAAAAGACTGGGTCGTAAGCTATAATCTAGTTGATTATCCATGGATAAATGTATTGATGATTGAAATGATGGGCCAAAGCAGTAACTCTGAACTTTGAATAATATATTAGTGTCTTTTGGGCCCATATGTGTCTTTGTAATAGTTCAAATTATAAGTGATGAATTATATGATTAAAAGAATGAAATGTAACATTTATAAGTATGATCTTTATTGGTTGAATGCATGACATTGATATTGACATTGCATCATATCATTATGGTTTGTATTACTGAGTTGTGAGCTCAACGAGATTGTGGTTCATCGCGCAGGTGATAAGGTTGAGACAGAGGATTCTCCTAGACCTAGTTGAAGTTTTGCTTGAAGAGTGGACTTAAAGCTTAAAGATCAGAGAGTTAAGCTGCCAATCATGTATATATTTGTGTTTTGTAAATATTGATTTATAATGTATTTGCATTTGCAAAGTATTTGTTATAACTTCCGCTGCGGATTAACAAACGTTTTTATATATGGTGTCTTTTGGATTTCTTTTAAATGTTTTGAGATTTGCTTTATTTTTTTTAAAGATATGATTTGTGTACTTTTAAACTGTGGCATTTTCTATATTCAGTATACGTATATTACGATCGTATAAGCATGCTTTGTATGTATACGAGATATAGGGGTGTTACACATAAACCATAATAACTTGCAAAAATACCAAAACAATTCAATACATACATCAAACACAAATCACAACTCATCACATACCCAAAACACAACACTTGCTCTTTCACCAAACCTAACTCTTTCTCTTCAATCCAACCCCAAAATCAAAATCAATTAATCCAAACACTCTCAAATACACCACAACCAAATATACACATACCATCAACAATCAAACACCAAACTCAAAACACAAACTTAGAAGAAAACCAAAGAATCAAGTGGAATACTTACCAAAAGTGATGAAAACCCTTAGAATTCCAACTTGATCACTTGAAACACCTTCAAATCTTGAGTTTGGAAAGACAAAATCTCACTTTCTCTCTTGCTATGGAGTTAACCAGCCAAGGAGAAAAGAAAAGAAGAAGAAGAATAGAGAAAAGCAAAGTCAACACTCAACTCTTCTCTCAACCACTAAAATTTCCTTTAATTCTCAACCAAGCAATTTTATAATAAAATATTCATAAATATCCTCATCCACTTCCTAATTTCCATTTCAATTAATTTAATTTAAAAAATAATAAAATCTTCTTTTGACCTTCCATTTCTTTGACTTGTATATGTTGTATATATAAGTATTTCGGATTCCCTTTTCCTTCAGAATGAGCTTCAATATATAGACAGATGCTTTAAAATTCCACTATTCTTGTCACATGCTTTGGCACTGTAGAGGAATAGTAACCTATCGTTACTATTTGCTTTTACTGTACCTTCACGCGTCTGGAACTGTGGATGAATAGTACCTTGTCTGGGGTACTGTTTGCTTTACTGAGGAGAACTATAGATGAACAGTTTTTCTGACTTTACTGTTGGAATCCATCTGGTGAATACTGTAGATGAACAGTATTTTGTCAGTGGGCACCGCCTTTATTGACTTTAGCAATCTGAGTGGAGAAATAAGGTTTCTCCTGCCTTTAATTAGATGAATCTGAATCAGATTCAACTTCTGACTCAATCTTCTTTTTACTTTTCTTTTCTTTTTTCTTTTCTTTATTTTTTCTTTTTCTTTTCTCTTTTCTCTTTTCTTTTCTTTTTTCTTTGTCTTTTTTCTCTTTTTCTTTATTCTTTTTCTCTTTTTCTTTTTTCTTTATTTTTTCTTTACTTTTCACTCTGATAGGAGACAATATACCATAGCAATCATCCCCATTACTGAGACAGTAATCCGAGTCAGATGTCTCGGTGGAAGATGATGTCAAGGATGATGTGGAAGAATCCGAGGAAGAAGAAGGAGATTTTCTTCTTCTGGATGGAACTTTAGATTTTTTAGAATGGGCTTTAGTTGAAGATCCAGCAGAGCAGGTTCTACTGGGCTTAACGGGCTCAGAGGTTGAAGGAAGAGTCTCAACCATCTGTTCCATTAAGGCTCTATATTCTTCTGCAGTCTTTGCAGCTGCAAGAAGGGAAATATTCTGGGCTCTTTGAGCTCCAAAAGAGACTGATAGTCTTGGGTCAAGACCATTGTGATTTCTCTTTAGGAGCCATGCTTTAACAGTTTCTTCAGTGGTAGAATTGCGAAAGGCAGTCCACCACTTGACTTTAGATTTTCTCAATACCACAGGGATATTGGTACCTGACTGAAATGAGGAGTCAAAAAACCATTGATATACCCAAGGTACATTGAAGTTTAAGCAAAAAAGAAGTAGAGGAGGGAAATTCCTCTCATATGGTGTAGGATTTAAGTGAGCTTTAAAATACTGGTAAGCTAATAGTACATCTTGTGGAAGAGTTTTTTCATCATTTCCACAATAATGCCACCAATCAACAAACCAGGATGGAAGGTTATTGATCTTTATATTGGTTTCACAATAGATGAGCCAGGAATGGGTTTTTCCAGGGTTTTGGAAAAATAGGGCTTTAGTCCAGGCATCAATATAATCCCAATAGTTATATGAAGGATAATGGTCTTTGGGAAGGGCTTTAAATTGCACAGGGATGTGCAAGGGTTTTCCCCATTCAGAAGGATGGAGAATTTTCTTTATTTTAAATGAGGAGTAAGCTATTACAGCTTTATACTGCTGATTATAATTGTGTTTAAAAAACAGAGATCCAGAATCCACAAGAATATTAAGATAATACTCTTGGGTTTTAAGAAAATCTGTAGGTTTAAAAAACCATCCTTTAGGATAAACAGAATCAATAACAGACCATGGGTTCTGTTGGACAGGCCCAAAGTTTATAATTAATTCTGTAAAATAAAAACTTGGTCTTTCTGATAGGCTATCAATAGGTGTGCATTACTGAAATTATTTTGTTCTAATATTTTTCTATTAGGGTCATCTTCAGATACTATTTTAAATGGTGCTATGTTTATTTCTTTATCTCCATGTAGGAATATACTTGATGCTTTAGGTGGATGTTCACTCTGTATTATTTTATCTTTTACTTTCCATTCTGTATCTTTATTCCTAATGGTTACTGGGTTTATTAATTTTTCTGCTTTAAGTTTTCCTCTATAAATTCTTTTAAACCAATAAAAGAATTTCATATTAACTTCATAATTTCTTATAAAGTCAATATATTCTTCTTTAACTGATTCAAAATCTTTTACCTTTTTATTACATTTTCTAATTTATCTTTATTTTTAATTGTTGTTAATTCTTTATTTAATTTATCATAATCAAAAACAATTTCTTTATTAATTACATTTAATTCTCTATCTATGTTGGCTATATTTTCTATCATGAAGGAAGTTGTAGGTGACATAGGTGGAGAGGGTGAGTGTTCTATATTCTGAGGTTGATTATAATTAGGGTTTGGTTCCAAAGGGTTCATTGTTCCTGTTGGATTATAATATAAGTGTGGTACTGTTGTACTATAATCTATACGTTTTAATTTATTACTAGACTCAGGTATATCTGATGTAGAATACCTAGGCTTTACTACTGTTTGTAATACAAGTTTAGGATCATTTTCTTTATATGAAGAGTATATTACAGAAGGTAACTGTGAGGCTCTACCTATATCTACTGTTGAAATAGAGGAGGAAGAGTCTGAATACCTACTGCTTACACTATGTCTACTAAATTTTAATTTAACTTTACCATCTTCATACTGTTCAATTTTACTGAGTTCTATATTAGGCTTAACTATAGCCTTTGGTTCAGGAAGAGGAACAGCATCCTCTAAGACCCATTCATTAGGGAGACTAATATCTTTCCACTGAATAGTCCTAGGAATTACTGTATTAGCTTTACTTAAATCTGTTTGCAAGAATTTGGTTTCTCCTAATTTAGGTTGCATTATATACTTCGTGGCAAAGGTAGATACCATTGCTTTATATTTTATTTTATACATTAATGCTACAGGAATAGATCCTTCAAGCATTTTATAATTATGTGTTTTAATTTCTAATACTACACTTTTTAATATATTTGGATCATTTAATGAAATTGTTATATCTGGGAAACAGTCAAATGAGATAGGTCCACTACTCAGACTGGTTTCTATAGTTCCTAATAGTGAGTCATTAAAATTTACAAACCTAGCATCTCTGACCACAGCCAGAATACTAGTATTTAATCTTTCTCTAGTTAAAGGTTTTATACCTATTTGTACTAATCCTATATGTATATACTTGTATTTTTTATTTTTATGGTGCTTTATTGATTCTGCAGAAAGTAAAGTTATTTTTTCAAAGGGTTTACTTAACTGTACATCCCTTTCTTCAGCTTTAATTATATAATCATTTTTAAATATATTTAGTTTTGGTATTTTATAAATCTATTCTTTATCTATATTTTACTGTACATCCCTTTCTTCAGCTTTAATTGGGTAATACCAAATATAGATAAAGAACAGATTTATAAAATACCAAAACTAAATATATTTAAAAATGATTATATAATTAAAGCTGAAGAAAGGGATATACAGTTAAGTAAACCCTTTGAAAAAATAACTTTACTTTCTGCAGAATCAATAAAGCACTATAAAAATAAAAAATACAAGTATATACATATAGGATTAGTACAAATAGGTATAAAACCTTTAACTAGAGAAGGATTAAATACTAGTATTCTGGCTGTGGTCAGAGATGCTAGGTTTGTAAATTTTAATGACTCACTATTAGAAACTATAGAAACCAGTCTGAGTAGTGGACCTATCTCATTTGACTGTTTCCCAGATATAACAATTTCATTAAATGATCCAAATATATTAAAAAGTGTAGTATTAGAAATTAAAACACATAATTATAAAATGCTTGAAGGATCTATTCCTGTAGCATTAATGTATAAAATAAAATATAAAGCAATGGTATCTGCCTTTGCCACGAAGTATATAATGCAACCTAAATTAGGAGAAACCAAATTCTTGCAAACAGATTTAAGTAAAGCTAATACAGTAATTCCTAGGACTATTCAGTGAAAAGATATTAGTCTCCCTAATGAATGGGTCTTAGAGGATGCTGTTCCTCTTCCTGAACCAAAGACTATAGTTAAGCCTAATATAGAACTCAGTAAAATTGAACAGTATGAAGACGGTAAAGTTAAATTAAAATTTAGTAGACATAGTGTAAGCAGTAGGTATTCAGACTCTTCCTCCTCTGTTTCAACAGTAGATATAGGTAGAGCCTCACAGTTACCTTCTGTAATATACGCTTCATATAAAGAAAATGATCCTAAACCTGTATTACAAATAGTAGTAAAGCCTAGGTATTCTACATCAGATATACCTGAGTCTAGTAATAAATTTAAAAGTGTAGATTATAGTACAACAGTACCACACTTATATTATAATCCAATAGGAACAATGAACCCTTTGGAACCAAACCCTAATTATAATCAACCTCAGAATATAGAACACTCACCCTCTCCACCTATGTCACCTACAGCTTCCTTCATGACAGAAAATGTAGCCAACATAGATAGAGAATTAAATGTAATTAATAAAGAATTTGTTTTTGATTATGATAAATTAAATAAAGAATTAACAGCAATTAAAAATAAAGATAAATTAGAAAATGTAATAAAAAGGTAAAAGATTTTGAATCTGTAACATCCCAAATTCCAGATTGGTAAGAAACAGACATAGAGGATATGATTTAGGCTTAGAACAAAGGAGTTTAGAACATGACCTATAACTTGAGTTTGAATTTCATCCAAGTTATTGACAGAATTAGAGAGTCTCAAAGAAGACTTAATTGTTTATTTGTGTCTTATCTAGATGTTTAACTTAAAATTACTCAATTTGGAGTTGTACAAAATAAGATATGATGGATTTAGTAGACAATGTGCAAGCTGCCTCAGGACAGCATAGTAGGCTTGACTTCAAAGGACCATCAAAAATCATATATAGCTTGGATCGACCTGAAATTTTGATATATTATGTCACCGGATGTCTAGTTTCAGTGGGAATAAGAATTACTTAATTTGGAGTTGTGAGTAAAAAGATATTAATAAAGAAAGACAGCAAGGTCAGGAAGGGATATCAAAAGGACCTAAGTGGAAATTTCTCAAAAGTTAGGGGCAACTATGTAAACTTAAAAATTAAGTATCGGAAGTTCTTAATAGTGCCCATATCTGACCCCGGAAGAATATTCTTGAGATTAATCAGGTCATAACCATGGATTTCAAATTTTCCCGAAAATGCACGGTTTAAAAGTTACAATCGATTAATCGTTGGAGGGTAATTTGATATTTTCACACCCTAGACTATAAAATTACAGCACAAGAAAGTTGAGGGGGTCAAAATATGAATAAAAGGAAGCCTAAGGGCTTGCCAAATAAATAAGGTAAAAGAAGGAGGCAAGTGGGCCAATCATAAGTAGCCATTTAGCATTTATTAAAAGAAGAAAAGAAAAAGAGATGGACAAATGGCCCTAAGGCATTCATCCACCCCAAAAGTGGATCATAATTAGCCATATAGCATTTATTAAAAGAAGAAGGCAAGTGGACCAATTAAAAGTGACCATTTTTGGTATAAGGTGTACCAATTAGAAGAAGGCAAATGGACCAATTAAAAGTGGCCATGTTTTGTTATAAGGTGTACCAATTAGAAGAAGGCAAATGGACCAATTAAAAGTGGCCATGTTTTGTTATAAGGTGTACCAATAAGAAGAAGGCAAATGGACCAATTAAAAGTGGCCATGTTTTGTTATAAGGTGTACCAATTAGAAGAAGGCAAATGGACCAATTAAAAGTGGCCATGTTTTGTTATAAGGTGTACCAATAAGAAGAAGGCAAATGGACCAATTAAAAGTGGCCATGTTTTGTTATAAGGTGTACCAATTAGAAGAAGGCAAATGGACCAATTAAAAGTGGCCATTTTTGCTATAAGGTATACCAATTGGAAGTCAACATCTATTCACCACTTATGGCTGCCATTTGTATCAAAATAAGCTAAGGAAAGAAAGTATAAAAGCCCCCTCTTGCATGATGAATTCGTCCAAACCATAAGAGAAGGAAGAAGGAGGTGATTTTTCCTAAGTTTAAGGCTTTTGATTTAAAGAGTTTGGTGACAAACAAGATTATAAGGAAATCAAGGAGACAAGGAAAGGAAGTGCTATAGAATAGGGACTAAGGAAAAGCAAGGTTTGGTACTTTAACCATTGAACTTCTTTTTGAAAATTTTTCTGTTTTACAATTAGTAAATTGCTGTGACTTGTACAATTTTTAATTAAATATAGAAAACTTATATTGAGTTGAATTTTGGATATGTTGTTGTTTAATAAGTTTAGTATTTGAGAAAAATAATTTGGAACCACATTGATTGAATTTAATTTACGGAATTTATAAAATTCAAAACTGCTGCCAGGATGCAGGGCAACTGGAGCAGTCTGGTTGGGTGAACTATTTGACCAAGATTTTGTGTCCATTTTGATCTGAAATTTTAAAGGAATGATTTTAACATGTAAAAATAAATTCTGTAAAAATTTTAGAATTTTTACTCAAGTGGATTATTTTATACGATTTTTCAAAATAAGGATCGAGTTGAGTCCAAAACCAGAATTTACTATTCATATGGTCACTTTGCTAATATTCATTTGGTCATTTTTCAAAAGTAATCCAATTGATTCTTTATGAATATAAATGAGTATAGTATGTTATTAAAATGATAAAATATGATATTTCACGGTGAAATAATATAAGAACCATAAGTCGATAATTGTATAATGCATATTCGATTAAGAAATGGTATGAGAATTTTGGCTCCACTTGGTATCTGGGACAGTACTGAGTACGGTAAGGGTATGATATATCATACTATATGCAGTGCTACTTTAATATAGGACTTCGGTCCGAGTTATATAGGGTGACGACCCGAGCTATATAGGACTTCGGTCCGAGTTATATAGGGCAATCGCCCGAGTTATATAGGACTCCGGTCCGAGGGCTTCGGTCACAGATTCCACAGGACTTGGTCCGTAATTTTTTTTTTGGGCCACAGCCACAGAATATATATACAGTTGTTTCAGTTAGTTCCTTACCATACATTAGTCTACCAAATTACCTTGTGGAGCGAAATGATAAAATGATAATAACTGAATATATGACATGTATGGATTGTTTTTACTGTGATATTATTTTTCAATACGACTCATTGTTTTTAAAAGTACATTATGCTTTTATTATTTATTTTCCGTAATTTAGTTAAAGTACCCACTAAGCAATGCTTAGCGAGTTTAGTTTATTCTAAACTCGTAGGTTATTAGCAAGGAGCCAGTAGCGAGCAGAGGAGTCCTGCGATTTGCGGGTCATCAAGAAGTTTAGGTGGTGCTCTTCATTTTGTATTTTGGTATTAGAAACTGGCATGTACTTATTTGAACAATACAAAGAGATAACTTGATGTAGCATGTAAATCTAGTAATGTATAATAACTTTATGATTTTGAATTGAGTTGGGTTGTGAATATAGAAGTGTGAATTCTTCTTGCAGGATTTGTAGTTGAGGTTATAAGGGTGGATTATTGGGAGTGTGCTTGTATTGAATTGTGAACAAAATATTTTTCATGAATAAGAAAAATCAGTTTTGTCGACACTTGGGACCACCAATTATAGGGGAAACTCTGGCAAAATTTTTTTAAAATATGCACTTAAAAATTTGCTAAGTAAAATATTAAGACACAACCATCATGAGATAACAGTCCATCTTGGTCTATAAAAGTAGGCTAAGATGGGGTGTTACAGAATCAATTAAAGAAGAATATATTGACTTTATAAGAAATTATGAAGTTAATATGAAATTCTTTTATTGGTTTAAAAGAATTTATAGAGGAAAACTTAAAGCAGAAAAATTAATAAACCCAGTAACCATTAGGAATAAAGATACAGAATGGAAAGTAAAAGATAAAATAATACAGAGTGAACATCCACCTAAAGCATCAAGTATATTCCTACATGGAGATAAAGAAATAAACATAGCACCATTTAAAATAGTATCTGAAGATGACCCTAATAGAAAAATATTAGAACAAAATAATTTCAGTAATGCACACCTATTAAGTATAGGGCAACAGTTAAATAGAATAGAAGATACTATTAAAGAAAGTAAAATAGTAAAAGTTGAAAAGGATATAAAAGATAAAAAAACTTAAATCTCATGTTTTTAAACCTTTCGAAGTTTCTAAAACAGGACAAAAAGAAGTCAAATCTAAGGATTCTGACTTTGTTAAAGCAATTAAAGAACAATTAAGTAAAATTGACTCTTCCTCTGGGTCAAAACAGGTAGTTCAAGAAACACCTCAATCTAAAGCTTCTAAAACTATTAGTATAGTCACCCAAGAACAAGAATCAGAATCAGTTGAGGATTCTTAACCTGAATCTGAAGATATTGAAACCTTTAGTAAAGCCTTAGAACCACAGATAAATCGTATAACATATAATCAGTCTGTTGTACCTAGAATGTCTGCCCCAGACTTAGGCATAGCAGAAAGACCTAATATCTTAACACAGTATAAATATAATGCCTCTTCAGTATATGAATGGAACATTGATAGCCTATCAGAATATAATATTCCGAGTCTTCTTCAACAGATGACAATGGCTGCTAATGCCTATAGAACTCAAACAGGAACTTCATATAGGACTATAGCTGAACTCCTTATAGTTGGTTTTACAGGCCAACTTAAAGGTTGGTGGGATAATCATCTCACTGATGAACAACATTTAGAAATTTTAAATGCTATAAAAACCTATGAGGATGGTATACCTATATTAGATGAACTTGGTGATACTATTCAAGATGTTGTGGCAACACTAATCTTGACTATATCACTTCATTTTATAGGTGATCCTACTCATTTAAAGGATAAAAATGCTGAATTACTAAGTAATCTTAGGTGTAAAAAACTTAGTGACTTTCAGTTTTATAAAACAACTTTTCTAACTAGGATAATGCTTAGAGAAGATTCTAACCAGGCTTTCTGGAAAGAAAAATTCTTAGCAAGATTACCCTTCTTCCTAGGAGAAAAAGTTAGGAACCATATAAAGCAGGAATTTGGAAACCCTATTCCTTATGACCTATTGACCTATGGACAATTATTCAGTATAGTTCAAAAAGAAGGATTAAAGCTTTGTCAAGACATAAAACTTCAAAAATCATTAAAATACGAAATGAGAAAGACTAAACAAGAATTAGGTTCTTTCTGTAAACAATTTGATTATAATATAACACAAACACATAAAGATTGTAATGGACAGTGTTCTACTACAAAAAGGTATAGAAAACCGTATAAGAAATATCATAAAAAAGGTTATAAGAAAAAATTTGATAAAGATGATTATTATAAAAAACAGAAACCTTATAAACCTTATAAATATAGAAAACCTAGTAGAAAACCATATAAACAAAAAGATAAAAGATTCACATCATATAAAGATTTAACATGCTATAAATGTGGAAGGAAAGGCCACACATCAAGATTTTGTAAATTTGATAAAAAAAATTACAAGAATTAAATTTAGAAGAATCTGTATTAAATAAAATTTATGAATTATATTTAGAATATTCAGATTCTGAAGAATTAAATCAGATAGATGAAATAGGAACAAGTTCAGATAGTGCTAATAGTAGTAAATCATTAAATGTATTAACTAAAGAACAAGAATCTATATTAGAAGCAATAAAATATATAAGTGATCCTAAAATTCAAGAGAAAATGTTAAATAAAATATTGGAAGATGATAGACCTAAACATTTTATGTTACCTAGTACTAGTAAACAGACATATGACCTAACAACAATATTAAATAAAAATAAAACAATAAAAAACAAACCAACTATAAATGATTTACAAAAAGAAATTAAAGAAATTAAATTAGAACTAAAAGAATTAAAAAAATAGGCAAGAACATGATTCACAAATAATAAAATCCTTATTAAATTCAACTCCTTCTTTTGATGAAGAAGCTGAAGAAGATATTGAACAAATAATTGGTAAAGAAACTGATAATGAAATTAGTTTAATTAATAAAGATAAAATTCCTGATAATTTAATTTTTATGTTGTATGAAATAACATCTAGGAAATATTTAATAAAAATAAAATTAAAATTTTCAGATAATTATAATATAGAAACTATAGCTTTATTTGACACAGGAGCTGACCTAAATTGCATTAAACCTAGTTTGGTACCAAAAAGATTTTGGCAAGAAACTAGAGAAAGTTTATCTGCAGCAAATAAATCTAAATTAAATATACTTGGTAAAGCAGAAGCATCAATAATAGATAAAAATTTAGAAATAAAAAATATATTTATTTTAACTAATATTCATCATATGGTAATCTTAGGAACACCATTTATGAATTTGATAACACCTTATTCAGTAAATGATGATAGTATAAGTTTTAAAGTTAGAAGTCAAAAGATAATTTTTCCATTTTTGGAAAAACCAAAAAAGAGAAATTTAAATCTTTTAAAGGCACATTCAATAAATGAATTACAAATAAATGCACTGATAAAAGCAAAGTCTGAACAACTTTGTAATTTAAAAAATAATTATCATTTACAAAAAATAAATGAATAATTGAAGGATAAATTTATGCAAGATAAAATTAATAAATTAAAGTCACAGATAGAAAAAGATTTGTGTGCTGATATTCCAAATGCATTTTGGAATAGAAAGCAGCATATGGTTGATTTACCATATGAAATGGGCTTTGATGAAAAGTCTATCACAACTAAAGCTCAGCCCATTCAGATGGTGCCTGATTTAATTGAATTTTGTAAAAAAGAGATAAATGATTTAGAGAATAAAGGATTAATCACTAAATATAGAAGCCCTTGGTCTTGTGCTGCATTTTATGTAAACAAGGCCTCTGAAATAGAAAGAGGAGCACCTAAATTAGTAATAAATTATAAACCTTTGAATAAAGCTTTAAAATGGATTAGGTATCCTATTCCAAATAAAAAAGATTTATTAGGAAGATTATATAAAGCAAACATTTTCAATAAATTTGATATGAAGTCTGGATTTTGGCAAATTCAGATTAACCCTAAAGATAGGTATAAGACTGCATTCACTGTTCCATTTGGACAGTATGAATGGAATGTTATGCCTTTTGGTTTAAAGAATGCACCCTCTGAGTTCCAGAGAGTGATGAATGATATTTTCAATCCATATACTAAATTTTGTATTGTATATATTGATGATGTTTTAATATATTCAACAACTATAGATGAACATTTTAAACACTTAAAAACATTTTTTATGGTAATAAAACATAATGGATTAGTACTAAGTAAAACGAAGATGTCTCTGTTTCAAACTAAGATTAGGTTCTTAGGACATTATATAGAACAAGGAATTATAGAACCTATAGAAAGAAACTTAGCCTTTGGGGACAAGTTTCCTGATCAAATTATTAATAAAGCTAAGTTACAAAGATTTTTAGGTTGTCTGAATTATGTTATAGAATTCTTTCCCAACCTAAATAGGACTATTAAACCTCTGCATGATAGATTAAAGAAAAACCCAGGCCCGTGGACTGAAGTCCATTCTGGCATAGTTAGACAGGTTAAAGACCTAGTTAAAACTATTCCTTGCCTACATATAGCTGATCCCTTAGCCTCCAAAATAGTAGAGACTGATGCATCAGATATAGGTTTTGGTGGAATATTAAAACAGGTTAAAGAGGGTAGAGAAGCCATAGTCCAATTCTATTCAAGACAATGGAGTCCAACCTAATTAAACTATTCTACTATAAAGAAAGAAATTTTGAGTATTGTTTTATGCATTTCAAAATTTCAATCTGATTTTTTAAATAAAAAATTTTTATTAAGAATTGATTGTAAAAGTGCAAAAGATGTTAAAAACCTTGCCTCAAAACAAATTTTTGCTAGATGGCAAGCTATTTTAAGTATTTTTGATTTTGCTATTGAGTTTATTAAAGGAGAAAACAATAGTTTGCCTGATTTCCTTACTCGTGAATTCCTTCTCAGGAATCATGGGGAGAAAAAAGAAAACAGCCAATAAAGCCAAAGAAACCCTAGAGGTTGACTCTCCTAAAGCTCTATCTGATCATTCAGATAGTATTCTTCAACCTAAACCCATAAAGTCTTGGGCTGATGTTGTCCAAGAAGAAGATAAAGCCATTATTGAACATTGGGTCTCCCAGCTGGCCCAATCTCCTGAGGTAATTAAAGCCTTATTAAAGATGGGACACGAACCTCCTCCAGGGGTTCCAGGTAAAGATTCTTTAATCCCTTATTTAAAAAACCAAATCGAGATAGGAGAATCTTCTTCTCACAAAACCCTATCTCATAATATTTCTAAAACTGAGTTGGATGTTTCAAAATCTTCAACTCAAATTGTTTCAACAAATTTTCCATTAAAGCAAAAAACCTTTTGGCATAATAAAAGTTTTTATTTTACAGAATTAATTATAAACTTTGGGCCTGTCCAACAGAACCCATGGTCTGTTATTGATTCTGTTTATCCTAAAGGATGGTTTTTTAAACCTACAGATTTTCTTAAAACCCAAGAGTATTATCTTAATATTCTTGTGGATTCTGGATCTCTGTTTTTTAAACACAATTATAATCAGCAGGATAAAGCTGTAATAGCTTACTCCTCATTTAAAATAAAGAAAATTCTCCATCCTTCTGAATGGGGAAAACCCTTGCACATCCCTGTGCAATTTAAAGCCCTTCCCAAAGACCATTATCCTTCATATAACTATTGGGATTATATTGATGCCTGGACTAAAGCCCTATTTTTCCAAAACCCTGGAAAAACCCATTCCTGGCTCATCTATTGTGAAACCAATATAAAGATCAATAACCTTCCATCCTGGTTTGTTGATTGGTGGCATTATTGTGGAAATGATGAAAAAACTCTTCCACAAGATGTACTATTAGCTTACCAGTATTTTAAAGCTCACTTAAATCCTACACCATATGAGAGGAATTTCCCTCCTCTACTTCTTTTTTGCTTAAACTTCAATGTACCTTGGGTATATCAATGGTTTTTTGACTCCTCATTTCAGTTAGGTACCAATATCCCTGTGGTATTGAGAAAATCTAAAGTCAAGTGGTGGACTACCTTTCGCAATTCTACCACTGAAGAAACTGTTAAAGCATGGCTCCTAAAGAGAAATCACAATGGTCTTGACCCAAGACTATCAGTCTCTTTTGGAGCTCAAAGAGCCCAGAATATTGCCCTTCTTGCAGCTGCAAAACTGCAGAAGAATATAGAGCCTTAATGGAACATATGGTTGAGACTCTTCCTTCAACCTCTGAGCCCGTTAAGCCCAGTAGAACCTGCTCTGCTGGATCTTCAACTAAAGCCCATTCTAAAAAATCTAAAGTTCCATCCAGAAGAAGAAAATCTCCTTCTTCTTCCTCGGATTCTTCCACATCATCCTTGACATCATCTTCCACCGAGACATCTGACTCGGATTACTGTCTCAGTAATGGGGATGATTGCTATGGTATATTGTCTCCTATCAGAGTGAAAAGTAAAGAAAAAATAAAGAAAAAAAAAGAGAAAAAGAATAAAGACAAAGAGAAAAAAGACAAAGAAAAAAGAAAAGAAAAAGAAAAAGAAAGAAAAAATAAAGAAAAGAAAATGAAAAGAAAAGTGAAAAGAAGATTGAGTCAGAAGTTGAATCTGATTCAGATTCGTCTAATTAAAGGCAGGATAAACCTTATTTCTCCACTCAGATTGCTAAAGTCAATAAAGGCGGTGCCCACTGACAAAATACTGTTTATCTACAGTATTCACCAGAGGGATTCCAACAGTAAAGTCAGAAGAACTGTTCATCTACAGTTCTCCTCAGTAAAGCAAACAGTACCCCCAGACAAGGTACTATTCATCCACAGTTCCAGACGCGTGAAGGTACAGTAAAAGCAAATAGTAACGACAGATTACTATTCCTCTACAGTGCCAAAGCATGTGACAAGAATAGTGGAATTTTAAAGCATCTGTCTATATATTGAAGCTCATTCTGAAGGAAAAGGGAATCTGAAATACTTCTCCCTCATACAGAAGACATTTAAGAACCCAAAGCCTTAGTCTTAGCTTCTTTTTCCTCTCCTCCTTCACTTATATTTCTTCCAGTTCTGTACTCCACACCTATTGATCTCCTTGTATAAGATAGTTATAATTTATAACTTGTATTTTAAATTTTAAAGTTTTATTCTGTATTGTATTTTGTTTATATTTATTTAAATAAATTTAAATTTTATATCTCATTTCCAATCTCCATCTATAAGTATGCTCTGTTCCAATTCTTGCAAGCAAAAAACGAGCAAGTTGAGCTTGATCTGGAATTAGAACATTAGAAATCATATATGCACTACTTACAAACTGAAAAGGACCTCTGTATTCTATCCTTTTCTGTCTTCCTCTCTCTCTATTCAACGCTGTATATTTATACGGGATCCGTATACTTATACCACATATAGTATAATTAGGTATACTAAAAGATATAGACTTAAGAGTGTGTACTGATAAACATAATAAAATATTTTAGACTTAAGATACAAATTTAATTAAAAATTTAATTGTAATCTTTAAAGTGGTATATAAGGCTGGAAACCTAAATATAAATTGGAGCAACGTCAGACTTGCACTTGTCTGAAGCCCTCCTTTGCACCAGGTATGAAACAACGCCGCCGTACCATTTAAAAGAGATTATAATTATTCTTTATATGTTTTTAATATATGCTTTTAAATTATCCCCTGTAATTTATTTTAATATATTCTTTTACATTCTGTTTATTTAATTAATCTGTTTTATCTATGCTGTTTATGCTTGATTTCATTTATGCTTGATTGTTTATTGTTTTTATTAAGCCATATATACAACATATACACTCTTCTCTTTACCTCTTTTCTCTTTCCACTTAAACATATACACTTATAACACTTAATCCAAATACAACAATAAATATTCCAAAACTTTTAGGGTATACTTTGGGATATTACAGACTAGAAGTTCAACTCTTAGCATCTTCAATGTGGTTTTTATATTCTCTCTTTTGATTCATTTCTAGATTGTTATTGTTTGTTAAGAACATTAATATTTCAATGGATAATTGCGATTCGATTTATATTAAGATGAATATTTATTTTAAATTAATGATGATGAGCTAAATTACTCATGCCTAGGGTTTGCAGTAGATTTGACTAAATAACTTGATTTGATATTTCCATTAATATACCTTATTAATAGAAATAAAAATTTGTCTCATGAACGATACAGAAAGAAAATCTTTCAAAACTAAAGTAAAACCAGAATCCAAAATAAAATTGACAAATCTTACTAGTTTAACTTTATCTCGAAGACTATTTCCTACGACCAAACTACTTTCTAATTTACTTTGCTTCTGTTTGTTTGTGAACCCCTATAAATGCTTACAAACATGAATAGATGCACCAGTATCAATCCACCAAGAATTAATAGGGACATCAACAAAATGGGATTCAAAACAAACGAAAGCTTAAGAGTTACCTTTTTTATTCTTATTTTAGCCAATTCTCATATTTTGTGCACTCAAATCTCTTATGGCTCTTCTTTTTCCAAAAATCAATCTTTTTCTTCTTTCTTTTATGTTACCTTTGGCACTAAGATTGTGATTTTAACCACTACCTCTATTAGGACCTTTCTTACAATGCCTATACTTTGATGGTGTAGACCTTTAATTTTGGCTCAGTTCAAATTTAATTTTAGTTTAAAATTTGGAAAGAGTTTGGTTTCAATAACAAGGTCTAAATTAAATCAAGTCTAGTTTTTAAAGTTTGGATTAGGTCCATTTCAATAAAAATTGGACCAATACAGCAAAAATCGATTAAGTCCCCTTTTCAATTAGATATGAGGGGCTCCTATTGAATTGGTGGCCACCAATTTGATATGAGCTTTGCATTGGCCTATAAGCTAAGCCAATGTCAAATTAGCTAGGCCAAATTCGACATGAGCTTCGTTTCTAGCAGAAATAAGTTTCCTAATAGTGTTAAAACATTAATACTCTAGGATTATAATCAGGTGTTCAAGCAGCATTAGGATTAAGGAATAAACTTCGCCCTAATTTAAGATTATAAATACAAATTAATAAGGAGGACTCGGGCAGCTTTTAGCAATCAAAGAATGAGAAATTAATAAAAAAAATTAAGAGATAGAAAGCAATTAAAAAGAAAAATAAGAGCAAAATAGAGGTAGTAGCTAGCGAAAAACTTTCCAATGGTTAAGATTCGGCCAAGATTTCAATTGATCTATGCTATCTATAAAGTAAACAATCGAGCCTGATTTACTAAATTCAACTTGGTGGAGCCAACAACATAGGTTTGATTTTCCAAATTCAATTTGTTTAAACTTTTATCGGTTGTTTTTATTCTTTAACATCATTAAGTAATTGTTATTTGGAATCATTAATTTGATTGTTAAAAAACCCTAATCCATCTAGTAGGGAATTATTTTAACCTAGATCAAACCTTAACAACATAATCTGTAACACCCCGATAATCCATATAAGTACTATACATATACCTGGTATACGTACAGTAAGTATATAAAGTATAAGGATGTCATTTTTCGTTACAATTTAAAAACCTTTAACATAGCTCAAACCACAATACATTAATTTAAAGAACATTTACAAATTTGATATACTTTTAATGATCTTATAAATATACCATAATCTTATCTTTCTCAAAACATCATTTATACAAATGAATACATTTTTGATAGAATACATCATAATTAAATTATACATGTATGCATCACCCTCTAGTTGGTCTCGATAAACTCTTACTCTTCTCGTGGCATAACGAAAGACTTCATATATTCCACCTGGTCACCTGCGCGATCATATAACCGCGCTAAGCCCGAGAGCTTAGTAGTACAAATATAAAATATACACATACATTATAAAAATACTAACATATAATGATATATCAATTCCATGTAACCTTAGCTTCTATCATATCTTTTCTTTTAGATTGTACCTTTCATATATCTCAACTAAATCATATTTCATAAACACACATTCCACAACATACTTCATAATCAACATATCAATACATACACATTAAATATCATACTTCATAACATTGTTCAATTCACAATTCACAAATCATAAGTCACATTGTCAACAAAGTCAATCATAGATCTCATTATTCATTTAATTCAACATTTGTATATCACATGGACAACAAAGACAGACTCGGGCCCAACAAACACTAATATGTTATTCAAAGATCAGAGTTACTGCTTTGGTCAATAGTGACACCATGTGTCTAGCCCCGTAGGCAACATATATCATATCATATCTCTATCCATGGATAGCGTAACAGACCCAGTCTCTTGGACCATCAACCCGACTAATCGGGGAGATCCTCAACCCAACTAGACTGTTACTTGTTTATGAGGTTTACGGGCCTCCCATTTCACCTCACAAACTTCACATTTCATATTTCATTTGGAAGTGGTTTACGGGCCTCCCATTTCACCATCATTCCAAGAATTTCATTTTTCAACTGGATTAGGCTTACGGGCCTCCCATTTCGCCTATCCAGTGATTCATAGGCATGCCGCCAAATGCAGAACTCTGAAAGTTGAATCAACATATTAGATACACAATCATTTTACATTTCTTTCTCAATTCATTTCTCATTTCATTTAAGCAAACATGCCTTGTTTCTTTCAATTGAATCATCATAGCCAATCACAATGGCTTCACATCACATTTGAGTTAACATAGCCAACCACAATGGCTTCATACCACATTTCAATCCACATTATAGCAATTCATCTTTTACATACATAATCATTTACCTCATCATATCCTTTACATGTCATATTCCATCATTAATATATACCACATTAATTACATTAACTAGGCAAACATGTCATTATTCAATCATATCATTTAGACATGCTTCAATCATATTATTCACATAATTATAAATTGCATTGTACATACCTTTTTGGATGATCCTTATCTCTTTCACTCTTCAGAGTTACTCCCACCAAGCTATCTATAATCAATTACTTCATCCTCTTCTTCACATTTTACATATAGCATCATTGATGTAACATTACAATGTACATTATTCATATAACAAATTGGCATTCACAAGATTGACAATGCATAATACATAACTTGGTTCCTATAGTATCATATGTATTATCAATTCCATATCATCTCACATTTCATGATTCAACAATGATGTTAGACAAATGATATCTATTTTGATCCTTGACAACTCAAATGGATGATCTATTTAACATGTATTTGAGAATCTGGTTGTAGAATTAGATTGCTTCCAATAAGGTGAACAGAACCTTTCTAGCGGTCGCGCCTCACCTGAATACGACCGCCCCATACAATTACAAAATGAAACCTTATTACAGTAGGTTTCGCGGTCAGAAACCCGACCTAAGTCGCGACCGCACATGAATAATAGCGACCGCACGTAAATAATAGCGACCGCTCCAACTTACGTATCTCTCATGCATAAACCCTAAATGTGGCCAAACCTCTTTCAATTGCATTTAAACACATTATACACAACACAACCTCATTCAAATGCATATAAATCACAATATTGCACATTAACAACACATTGAATCATCTACCATTTCAAAATCCTAAAATCATCATCACTCTTGATATTTCACTATCCAAATCCACTTAACTTACCATCTTCACAACAAAATCAACACCAATTCAATCCTTTAGCTTATAATCAATTTCAATACTTGTAAACACATATATAACACACCAAATCATAAAATCAATCCATCACAACCTATCTCAAACACCACTTCAAACATTAACAAGGGAAAACAAGTAAGTACTTACCTCAATTGATGAATTCCACCAAATCTTCAACTTAATCCTTTGATTCTTCCTTCAATTCTCTTAAAACCCTAAGGTTTTGGTGAAGATCATCTCATCTCTCTACCTCTCTCTCTCTCTCTCTCGTGCAAGAACCAAAAAGGAGAAGAAGAAGAAGAAGAAGAAGACAATATCTTGATTTCCTTTTTTTCCTCTTCCACGATAGCCACATATATACACATATAATAATAATAATAATATAATTACTTATTTCCAAAAATCCTCCACCAAGCATTTCATTTTCAGCAATTACTCATATACCCCTCATCACTTAACTTAGCTTTTGTCTCTTATAAACCCAATTAAGTAATTTCACATGCCATATAAAAATATCTCCTCTTGCATTGACTCTTTCTCTCTTTGACCATTTTATATGTTATATATATCACCATATACACAACATATACACTTGTCTCTAAACCCTAAATTTCCCCAAAACACATATACATATATTTTCTTTTCTCAATTTAAACCAACAACAACAACAACAACAACAACAACATACAAAACTTCTAGGGCATGCATAGGGATATTACAATTCTCTCCCCCTTAAATAATTTCGTCCTCGAAATTATCAGTACCGTAACGATTCATTCTTAACAAAATACTATCTCAACTTTCATATGAAGTTAATTATATGCTTAAGTCATAGTGTCATCAATTCATATAACTTTAACTCTTCCCTTTAAAATCAACCACCTTCTTTAAATTCATAACTCATCATTCTATATGAGTAGATATCTTATTACTTTCTTGATCAAACATTCAAAAGAACTCATTACATCTTTTATCAATGTCTTTACACAAGAATTAGATCATTTTATAATACACTTATACTTCATTCAATCTTTATATTCAATCTATTCTATTCCTTCACTTCTTTGTAATTACTCTCTTTAACTTTAAAATCATTGATTTAAATCTTAGCATTAATTATCCCGTCATCACAATCACTGTCTATATAGACATTTATCAAGCCTCAATGGATAACAAAATCCTTATTTCATAAATAACCAATCTTTTCCCTTTTTATCATGATTTATAACTACTATAACTCCATTTATTCATGTTCACTCATACTTTAAAATTTACATCATATACATAATCATGCAAACAATTATATTCTTAGCACAACTATACATGTCAAATCTCAATAATGATTCATAATCTTAGCCAATTCAGATCCATTGATCTATTTATCACAATATATCCACGTTCCAATCTTGTTCAATTCCAACTAACAATTAATTTATTCAAACTTATCATAAAATTTCACAATGTTCATATATGTATATATATAACTTAATTCCATTAAGGTAAACTTACATTTAATTCCTGGTCCTTTCCGATCCATATTTAATCCAATTATCATGATAACCAATTACTTCAAATTATCTTAATATAATTTCCAACCAATTCTCATAAAAATTTTATACCATATTTACTATCTATAGCTCATTCACTTAAACCTCAAATTCATTCATTTATTCATCACATATCATAAACATGTTTAGTATGACTTTCAGTCACATTTTGTATTTTCTCCCTTTTTAATATCTCCTCACATTTCATTTCCTTGTTATATTTATTTTAATCACCTCTTTGCCATATTATTCATAACTCGAAACATTTCCATAATTTCTTTTTCTCTCTTAACTATCATAAATATAACCAAATGCTTAACATAAAATTGATAAGATACAACTTTATCCATCATAACGTTTAACTATACTTCTCATCATAATTTCAATCTCATCAAATCCGTATTACAGTCATTATATCTAAGACCCAAATCCATGGATAACAAATTAATCAACCAAAGATACCGAACAAAACACATAGCTTTAAGAGGTTAATATTCAAGCCTGGAACCTTCAAATCAATTCTGTTCTTTCATAATTTTATTCTCAAATTTTTTTTTTTTTTTTTTTTTTTTTTTTTTTTACAAATACAAAACTAAGGTATATCTCAAGAATTATATATTCCTTCTTTACATTATTGCTATATCAAAAGTTAATACATTCCAACTCCATTTCAAACCACTTTGCACTCGATTATAATGTCTATCTCAACTTACTTCACATTTCAACAATATTACTATATACATATTTAATCATATGTAGTTTCTATAAAATTTCTTTTCGTCACTTCATTTCGAATCCATTTACAATCTCTTATAATATAATTACATGGAACTTCCATATGTGAACACTTTAGAACTCTAAATATCATATGATCATCAAATTCAATGCTCACTATAACAATTTCCACTGTCCAATATTATTCAAATCCATTCTCTACTCACTTCCATCATATAATCCATTTAGCTTTACATAGTTCAAAACCTAATATCTCTTAGGTCCACTAATACATACAACATCATTTCCATAACCATAATTCTATAATTATACCACATACATTTTCATAGGTCACCTTCATAATGTGATTCACACATTTGTTTATATATCAAAATTTCATTCTCCCAATATGATATAAAGTATTTATTCACATAATACACATATATATACATATATATATATTCTGACCATAATTGCACTTCACATCCATCTTAGTCACATTCCCAATGTGACATCTCTTTCACTTTCATCTTTAAAACATTTACTATGCTTCCATATCCATTTCTACCCTTTGTAATAAAATGACTTAAAATAGTTCATTTCACCTAACTCATGTATTGAATATACATTTAACTATCAATATCCAAATAATCTTTATCAAATTCCACTAGAACTTTAACTTTCCAATTTACTACTTTGCTTAAACTTCAATTGCCAAACTCATCTTTTCTTAATATCACCTTAGAAACATCTTATGTATATATATCACAAAGCAAAGTCAAAACATACTATTTCTCCAATTATTAAGCTCATTTCAGAAATCTCAAATATCATATATTACCATCATTACCATGAGCTTTCACAATATTCAAGCATCTTACATTTCTAACATTGCATTCACAATATTTACATTAAAATAACAATACCAATTTATATTCTTACTTAACCCATATCATTTCTTTTCCTTTAAACAACACCTTAACTTTATATATGTACATACTTCAAACTTTAAATAATCATACCTTGTTTATACTAATCAACTCATTCAATATCCCTCCATTCTTTCCTCATTTTAGTAACATATCTTTCAATAATAACAATCCAGCAATATTTCCTCTGTCTATTAACTCCAACATAAACCTTATTATAAAGAGGCTCAAAGTGTAGAAGAAAGAGTACATACTCTTATCTTAATTTGTTTTCAACTCATTTTCAACTTTATTCTCTTTATGTTTGAATTCATATTATGTCCTACATAATATTACTCATAAACATCAACATTACACTCCATATTGCACTCAACATGACATTTTCATATGCATCATCAATATACATATATCACATTACATTTCACAATTAGTTTCTCATAATCAATTAGGCACTAAGCCTCAATTATAATTCATTTGCAACATCATTGCCAACAATCACGGTTTCTCATCATATCAAAATGGTATACACATATATCATTAATTATGTTAAACATCTCATATAACACAAATATTCTACAATTCATATAATGCCACATCCGAGACCAACCTAGGTGTCAATGCATATGCATGTATTACCAATTGCATTTCAAAACTCTTCTTTTTAATTCATTTTAAGCGTTTCAAAACTTTTTCTTTTTAATTTCACTTAGGCCGAGAATCTCGAAACCTAAGCTCTGATACCAAAATAATTGTAACACCCCGATAATCCATATAAGTACTATACATATACCTGGTATACGTACAGTAAGTATATAAAGTATAAGGATGTCATTTTTCGTTACAATTTAAAAACCTTTAACATAGCTCAAACCACAATACATTAATTTAAAGAACATTTACAAATTTGATATACTTTTAATGATCTTATAAATATACCATAATCTTATCTTTCTCAAAACATCATTTATACAAATGAATACATTTTTGATAGAATACATCATAATTAAATTATACATGTATGCATCACCCTCTAGTTGGTCTCGATAAACTCTTACTCTTCTCGTGGCATAACGAAAGACTTCATATATTCCACCTGGTCACCTGCGCGATCATATAACCGCGCTAAGCCCGAGAGCTTAGTAGTACAAATATAAAATATACACATACATTATAAAAATACTAACATATAATGATATATCAATTCCATGTAACCTTAGCTTCTATCATATCTTTTCTTTTAGATTGTACCTTTCATATATCTCAACTAAATCATATTTCATAAACACACATTCCACAACATACTTCATAATCAACATATCAATACATACACATTAAATATCATACTTCATAACATTGTTCAATTCACAATTCACAAATCATAAGTCACATTGTCAACAAAGTCAATCATAGATCTCATTATTCATTTAATTCAACATTTGTATATCACATGGACAACAAAGACAGACTCGGGCCCAACAAACACTAATATGTTATTCAAAGATCAGAGTTACTGCTTTGGTCAATAGTGACACCATGTGTCTAGCCCCGTAGGCAACATATATCATATCATATCTCTATCCATGGATAGCGTAACAGACCCAGTCTCTTGGACCATCAACCCGACTAATCGGGGAGATCCTCAACCCAACTAGACTGTTACTTGTTTATGAGGTTTACGGGCCTCCCATTTCACCTCACAAACTTCACATTTCATATTTCATTTGGAAGTGGTTTACGGGCCTCCCATTTCACCATCATTCCAAGAATTTCATTTTTCAACTGGATTAGGCTTACGGGCCTCCCATTTCGCCTATCCAGTGATTCATAGGCATGCCGCCAAATGCAGAACTCTGAAAGTTGAATCAACATATTAGATACACAATCATTTTACATTTCTTTCTCAATTCATTTCTCATTTCATTTAAGCAAACATGCCTTGTTTCTTTCAATTGAATCATCATAGCCAATCACAATGGCTTCACATCACATTTGAGTTAACATAGCCAACCACAATGGCTTCATACCACATTTCAATCCACATTATAGCAATTCATCTTTTACATACATAATCATTTACCTCATCATATCCTTTACATGTCATATTCCATCATTAATATATACCACATTAATTACATTAACTAGGCAAACATGTCATTATTCAATCATATCATTTAGACATGCTTCAATCATATTATTCACATAATTATAAATTGCATTGTACATACCTTTTTGGATGATCCTTATCTCTTTCACTCTTCAGAGTTACTCCCACCAAGCTATCTATAATCAATTACTTCATCCTCTTCTTCACATTTTACATATAGCATCATTGATGTAACATTACAATGTACATTATTCATATAACAAATTGGCATTCACAAGATTGACAATGCATAATACATAACTTGGTTCCTATAGTATCATATGTATTATCAATTCCATATCATCTCACATTTCATGATTCAACAATGATGTTAGACAAATGATATCTATTTTGATCCTTGACAACTCAAATGGATGATCTATTTAACATGTATTTGAGAATCTGGTTGTAGAATTAGATTGCTTCCAATAAGGTGAACAGAACCTTTCTAGCGGTCGCGCCTCACCTGAATACGACCGCCCCATACAATTACAAAATGAAACCTTATTACAGTAGGTTTCGCGGTCAGAAACCCGACCTAAGTCGCGACCGCACATGAATAATAGCGACCGCACGTAAATAATAGCGACCGCTCCAACTTACGTATCTCTCATGCATAAACCCTAAATGTGGCCAAACCTCTTTCAATTGCATTTAAACACATTATACACAACACAACCTCATTCAAATGCATATAAATCACAATATTGCACATTAACAACACATTGAATCATCTACCATTTCAAAATCCTAAAATCATCATCACTCTTGATATTTCACTATCCAAATCCACTTAACTTACCATCTTCACAACAAAATCAACACCAATTCAATCCTTTAGCTTATAATCAATTTCAATACTTGTAAACACATATATAACACACCAAATCATAAAATCAATCCATCACAACCTATCTCAAACACCACTTCAAACATTAACAAGGGAAAACAAGTAAGTACTTACCTCAATTGATGAATTCCACCAAATCTTCAACTTAATCCTTTGATTCTTCCTTCAATTCTCTTAAAACCCTAAGGTTTTGGTGAAGATCATCTCATCTCTCTACCTCTCTCTCTCTCTCTCTCGTGCAAGAACCAAAAAGGAGAAGAAGAAGAAGAAGAAGAAGACAATATCTTGATTTCCTTTTTTTCCTCTTCCACGATAGCCACATATATACACATATAATAATAATAATAATATAATTACTTATTTCCAAAAATCCTCCACCAAGCATTTCATTTTCAGCAATTACTCATATACCCCTCATCACTTAACTTAGCTTTTGTCTCTTATAAACCCAATTAAGTAATTTCACATGCCATATAAAAATATCTCCTCTTGCATTGACTCTTTCTCTCTTTGACCATTTTATATGTTATATATATCACCATATACACAACATATACACTTGTCTCTAAACCCTAAATTTCCCCAAAACACATATACATATATTTTCTTTTCTCAATTTAAACCAACAACAACAACAACAACAACAACAACATACAAAACTTCTAGGGCATGCATAGGGATATTACATAATCCAATCCAAGTTATTTCAATCCAAAATCGTAATCTGTTAGGCTTAGCCCTAGCTTGCATGTTTTAGTCTAGTTTGCATATTAAATATTGGAATTATATCATAAACTTTCCCTTGCATGTTTTAATCCTATTTTGTATCTCAAAACCCTAATTTGCATTCTACAACCCTAATTTTGCATATTTTGATCCCAATCCCTAATTTCAAAAATCAAACCTATTTTTACTAAAACCATAATCTTATAATAAAAACCTTAATTTTGCATTTAACCCTTGTTTAGGACTAAAATTGTAATTTTACATGTTAAATCTAATTTAAGATTAAAACCCTAATTTGTATGCAAAAACCCAATTTCCATAACCAAAAACTAATTTCACAACAAGACCCAATCCTATAAATCATTTACCTTTCAGGGGTGCTACCCCTGATCCCCTGTAAGGGGCACTACCCCCCAGACCCTTGCCCGCTAACCGAATAGCAGGACCGCCATACGTGTTTCCCCTATACTTTGTTGACGGGTTAGTATTAAGATGTGTTTGTTTATTTTCCTTTTTTTAATTATTCAATTATTTTCATATACATTTGCATTATTTTTCCTTGCTTTATTTTCTTCCTTTGATTTACATGTATTTTTGAAGAGAATAATAAAAGGCATATTTCCACACTATATGGGTGTCTTATTTATTTGGTTTATGTAAACTAATTTATTTTAAGGACTTTAGGATATTGTAAGGGACATATTTCCACCTTTTGGTTCATATTTTATTATTTATTTTTATGGACATTTGGACAGTTATAAGGGTATGTTTCCATCTTGTATGGGTGTCCATTTTTGTTTGTTTAATTTATAGTATAGTGATTATTTATTTTAATAATTGCATGTAGTATGGATAATATTGTAAGAATCTAAGAATTTAATAATATTTGGACCTAAAAAGAAGGTCGGTTCCAACGAACCGGGCATTATGGGGGTGTTGTGTCATTCTCACCTTCATCATGCGTACTCAACTTTTTGAACTTACTAGCGGTTGGGGACTCCTTAGGAATCGAGTCATCCACCTCTTTCTATCTTTCTGGCCCGTCCGAGTGGAGACTCCTATTCTTTGGGTTTAGGCCCTAGTTCTCTAAGGCACAGAGCCTAACAGAGCCGAAGTCTCAAGAATCATTCCATCGAGAGTGGGAGCAAAAATCTCCACTCACAGTGGCAACTCCACCGGAGATAAGAGAAGTTAATTACGTTGGTCTTTATATTATTTTATTCTTTCTTATTATGACATTATCTATTGCATCACTTAGATTGCATTGTATACGTGAGTCAGGATGCCTTGTGTAACCCGAGTTATGTTGTGCAAGGGATACCATACTTTCACTCTGTAGACCCTTAATTTTTTACCCAATCCGATCCAATATGTTTTATTTAGTCCAAAATGATTTTTGTTGTCTAATTGGTCCAAAATAATTTTTATTAAATAATTTTTGCTTTAGTATCTAATTTTTATTAATAAAAATAAAAATAAACAAATGAAAATCAAAATATATAAATAAAAATAAAAATCGGAGTCGAAAAAATCGGCGACGAAAAAATCGTCGTTGCCCGCAGGCCCACCAAGATCCCACTGCCGCAGTTTCTTGCGGCAAAATTTTTTCCCCAGCACATTTTTTTCTGCATTAATTTTTTTTCGGCAGCTCAATTTTTTCCGATGCAAAATTTCCGAAACCTAATTTAATTATGTTTTGGTTTCCTTTTCTTATTTATATTACTTGCCGTGAATAATAAGGAATATACATAGAAAGACCTTTATAAATAAGGACCAAAGGCAACCAAATTGGGGGGAAAAAATTTCACAATAGCTTTGAGAATTTGAATCCGAAAGTGAAGTGGAAAAGCAATAATTGAATTCAATTGATTTTTAAGGAGCAGAAACACGATTTAAGCAATTCAAAGGAAAAAAAAGGCTTTTCTTTGGAGCTAGTTCATCCAAGAAGAATTATTTTTTGGAGGAATCATCAAAAGAAGGTATGTGTTAATTGATTTCCTTTAATTGTTTTTTTTTCCACAGTAGCTAAAATTAGGAAATTGTGTTATTCAAAATTAAAAACATTTGAACTTTAATTTAGTTTTTCTAAAGTCAAAAACACTAATCCATTGCTTTATTTTCCAAAGAATTTAAAGTAATTAATTTTATTTCTTCAAAACCCCAAAATTCCAATTTACTTTCCAAATTATGTAAACTCAAAAATGTAATTTGACGGAGCAGTAAACAGGAAAGGAGCAGGTTTGGGAGTTATACTAGAATTGCCCGAAGGGGAACTTATCCCTTTAGCAAAGAAGTTGAAATTTAGGGCAACCAATAATATGGTGGAGTACGAAGCATGTATTTTCGGTTTGGAAACCCTAATGATTATGAAGGTGGACAAAGTGGAAGTTTATGGCGATTTATTGCTAGTAGTATCCCAAGTAAATGGAGAGTGGGAGTTGAAAGAAGAAAAATTGAAACCATACCACCATTACTTGACCATGATGAAGAAGAATTTTAAGGAGTGTAGGTTTATACACCTGTCAAGAGAAGAAAATCAGATGGCTGATGCCCTGGCCACATTGGCTTCGGTATGGGAAAATCCTACCAGCCTATTCCTTAAGCGTCTAATCTTGACTAGTTCATCTACTCCTTGCTATGAATATGAGACAATCATTAAAATTGATACAGACCATGATGCGTGGTATGATACTATAAGACGATTTTTGGAGGAAAGAGAATACTCGCCGGGGGCAACAAAAAAAGAGAGAAGGGCCATAAGGGGATGGTCATTGCAATACATCACCTTCCATGGAGAGTTATATCGAAGATAGCCTGATGGAGTGCATTTGAGATGTTTAACAAAGCCTGAAGTAGAGCACATCATGTCAGAAATACATACGGAAAGTTACGGTCCACACATGAGTGGTTTGGCCCTAGTTAAGAAGATTATTTGATAAGGTTACTATTGGTTGACCATGGAGAGAGACTGTATTGAGTTTGTCAAGAAGTGCCAACAATGTCAGATGTATGGTAACTTGAATCATATGCCTCCTGAAGAACTGCATTCAATGTCTTCACCTTGGCCATTTGCCACCTGGGGTATCGACATTATAGGAGAGATACATCCGATAGTCTCAAACGGTCACCGTTTCATTGTAGTAGTAGTTGATTATTTTTCAAAATGGGTCGAAGCAGAATCCTTCAACAAGCTGGGTGCAAGTCAAATGGCTAGGTTTATCGAAAAGAATCTCATCTGCAGATATGGGGTCCTGCATAGTGTGATATCAGACAATGGGGTACAGTTTCAAGGAGCAGTTAAGGATTTATTCTCCAACTACCAAATCCATCATCATCGATCCTCTCCTTATAGACCAAAGGCTAATGGTGCAGTTGAAGCAACAAACAAGACAATTAAGCAAATTCTGTCCAAGATGACCAAGACTTACAGGAATTGGTCAGAGATGCTTCCCTTTGCTTTGTGGGGATATAGGACAAGCGTACGAGCACCTATTGGAATGACACCGTTCTCTTTGGTTTATGGGATGGAAGCGGTATTGCCAATTAAAATTGAGATCAAATCACTGAGAGTAGTCTTGGAAGCTGAACTGCCTAAAACGGAATGGGTAGCGAGCAGATACACACAATTAGCTTTATTAGAAGAGAGAAGATTAAAGGCGTTGTATCATCACCAACTGTATCAAAAGAAGATAGGTCGGGCCTTCAATAGAAGGGTCAAGGTCAGAAAATTTAGAGTTGGGGATTTGGTGTTGAAGCAATGTAAGCCTAATGTATCTGATTCAAGAGGAAAGTTCAGACCTAGCTGGGAATGGCCATATGTAGTGAAACAAGTCATGAGCAAAGGTGCAGCGAAGTTATCAGAAATGGATGGGAATGAATTTAGTGAGCCAGTAAATATTGACAGGTTGAAGAGGTTTTATGTATGATAGAAAAAAAGAAGAAAAAGGGAGCTCGCTAGGTTGAAAACCCAAAAAGGGCAGCCTAGGCAAAAGTTAGAGCAGTCTGCTAGTTCCGAAAACCTGAAAGGGCGAACTAGGCAACAATTAGGACTAAATGAGAGAAAATCATCAATTAGAAAACCTGAAAGGGGTAATTGGCAACTGGGGTGATCTTGTGTATGCTGGCTTTATGTTTGGTTATTCCCTAATTTAATAAAACATAATTGATGTTAAAATTGTTCTATGTGCATTTTTATAGGAATTTGACCAGATATGGATGAAATAAATAATCATAATTGCAAAAGGTGATGACAAATTATAAATGGAAAAGAAGCATCTTTTATTACTTTAGTTATTTTTCATCCTAACAAAACACTTTCTAAATTGACACATGTAAAATCTATGGCAGTCGATAAGTGTAACGTGCAGGCCAACTTTGCCTTAGCCGATCCAAGTAGGCTTCAGTCAAGCAAGGCATGTCTAGGTTAGGAGCAAAGTCAGAATCACGAGGCTCAGCTCCATACTGACGCCCAAGTCGGTGAGGATCATAGCATGTACCATGACGAAGAGCAGCAAGTTGACCGTACATCAAGTATGTCCGCATGGTGACACAAGAAATCTTCCACCAAGGTACCAACCAACGGATATTGACTTCGGAGCGTGAGTGGATCCAGTCAGCATATGAAGAAACAGGATGGAGTAGCTTCCTAGCAGAATGATGACGTGACAGGTATCTGGCAAAATCCATGGAGGGAGTATCAAGTAAATAAAGATGCTCCTGAAGCCAAATCTGTGAAGAAAGAATTAAGTTAAAAAAAGAAAAAAAAAAGAGAAGTCCGCTAAGTTGAAAACCCGCAAGGGCAGCTTAGGCAAAAATTAGGACAGCTCGCTAGTTCCGAAAATCCGCATGGGCATACTAGGAAAAAGTTAGAGCAATATATAAAAAAAACCTAAATTGAAAACCCGAAGGGCAGTTTAGGTAATTACCTGGAGCAGCAACGGACTCCCAGTCAGTCTCTTTGACAATCTTGATTTAAATCGGTCTAATCCAACTAAGGTCTCGGTTAAAATCACAGGTACCGGCGACAAGCCTCCTTCCATTTGGTCCATAATATCCAATACTCGTGGGTCAATATCGCCTTCAGAAGAAACAAGAGAGAATTGGTCGAGCAAGCAAAGACAAAACATGCATCCCCATGCCTTAATAGGAGCCAAATGAGAGAAACAAAAGTCAATCAAAGGAGCAAGTAGAATTTTTTCACCTCTCATCAACCGAAGAACCTCGGGTTTTGGAATTTGAAATAACATCTGCATCTTCTGTTGAGTCTTGGAAATTAATGTGGGTAACACCATTTGTTGATTATTGGGATGTCCAAGGATGGCCTCAAATTCTTCAATCAAGGGACACATTTGAAAGCCATTAATTCTAAATACCCTAGAATCTGTATCCCAAAAGGAAGCCACGGCATGTAAGAAGGAGTGGTCCAATTTGACATTTTGAAAACATTTTAAAACATCAAGCTTTGACCATGAAATTTGCTTCCAATGGATGACATCCATATTCTTAAATAGAATTTTTATTTTCTTTAAATGGTGCTCGGTCATGATTGATGAATAAAGGAGAACCAAAATTGCTAAAGGAAGTCTTCACGTTGAAAGAGGGAGATTTTTGGTTTATGAATTAAAATATGGCATGCAGGGTGATTTATATAGAGGAAACAAACTTTTTCCAAGAGTGAAATGGAAAAGATGATGGGAAAGGATAAGACCATATGGCATAAGGAAAGGAAGTGGCAATGAATTTCCTTCACCATATTGGATTTGGTTTAACAAAAGAAGTGGATGTAAATTAATGTACTGTAACAAATAATAAAAAAAAATTTATTATTGTACAATATTTTACAATTGCTACAATGTTTACATATCACTAAGAGGGTGGTGGTAATTCAAATCAATACCCTGCGAAGTAAAGAATCAAAAGAAGATATCAAATCAAGGGGGCATGGAAAGCCTATTTGCTTGTGGAAGCCCCAGTCATTTTGCAAAAAAAGAAATGCGTGCTTATGTAAAGAACTAGACAAGAAAAACATCAATCAAAGCTGGCATGAAAGAAAAAATCCTTAGGGGGCAAGGAGAGGATATAAGATCCAATCAAATTTGGAGAAGAAAGGAAAAAAGCAGTTGTAAGGGAAAAGTGGTTAAAGTACAAAAAATCCCTTGAAAGATCAAAACAAGGAAAGAAGAGCATGGATCAAGCAAGACATGGCCAAGCCAAATCGAGCTTAGCCGTGTCACCTCAAAAGAAATTTTGGCAGAACATGACACAGGCAGGCGACACGGCCAAGCCACTAGCCATGTCTCACCTAAAGGACAAAGTTAAGAAGGACCAAGCAAAGAAAGAAAAGAAACAGTAGGTGACACTGGCAGGCAACACGGCTAAGCCACTGGCCGTGTCCCATCCTAAGCCAAGAACAAAGAAGAACCAAAGAAAAGACACAGAAGCTGACACACCCAGGAGACACGGCCAAGCCACTGGCCGTGTCACTCCCATCTTCAAAGAACAAAGAAGACCCCGAACCCCAAGGATGAAGATCCATTTTCAAGGGTGAAGACCTGATCTCCAAGGGTGAAGATCCATTCTAAGGGTGAAGAATCACAATGCATAGAACATCTGGAGCAGTCAGACTTCTCAACTGATAAAATGTTAGTCAAATTCATTATCGGGTCCAAGTACCCAAATCGAATTCAACCCAATCCCGGGTCCAAGTACCCAAATCAATTCAAGCTCGGGTCTAAGTACCCAATCTTGGGTCCAAGTGCCCAATCTCGGGTCCAAGTACCCAATCTAGGGTCCAAGTACCCAAATCAAATCAATTTAGGGCTGAGTATCCCAATCCAGTGTAGGATCGAGTATCCAAATCCAAGTTAGGATAGAGTATTCAAATCAAGTTAGGATCGAATGTCCAAATCTAGTTTAGGATCGAGTATCCCAATCCAGTTTAGGATCGAGTATCCCAATCCAATTTAGGATCTAATATCCAAATCAAGTTAGGATCGAGTATCCAAATTCAGTTTAGGATCGAGTATCCCAACCCAATTTAGGATCGAGTATCTGAGTCTAGTTTAGGATCGAGTATCCAAATCTCTTGGCTCCAGAACCCAAATTTTTCTTGGGTCCAGAACCCAAATTTTCCTTAGGTCCAGAACCTAGAATTATCCTTGAGTCCAGAACTCGAAACGGGTCCAGAACCCAAATTTTTCTTAGGTCAAGAACCTAGAATTATTCTTGAGTCCAGAACTCGAACCGGGTCCAGAACCCAAATTTTTCTTAGGTCGAGAACCTAGAATCATCCTCGAGTCCAGAACTCAAACCGGGTCCAGAATCCAAATTTTTCTTAGGTCCAGAACTTAGAATCATCCTCGAGTCTAGAACTCCAATCGGGTCTAGAACCCAATTTTTTCTTAGATCCAGAACCTAGAATCATCCTCGAGTCCAGAACTCCAATCAGGTCCAGAACCCAAATTTTTCTTAGGTCCATAACCTAGAATTATCCTTGAGTCCAGAACTCGAATTGGGTCCAGAACCCAAATTTTCCTTAGGTCCAGAACCAAGAATTATCCTTGAGTCCAGAACTCGAATCGGGTCCAAAATCCAAAACCTCATCCATCTCAAAAATTAAGTCTTATTGCTTTTCACTCTCTTTCACTAAGGTTTCAGATCATTCAAGCAGGGGGCAAATTGTAGACCCTTAATTTTTGACTCAATCCGGTCCAATATGATTTTTGTTGTCTAATTGGTCCAAAATAATTTTTATTAAATAATTTTTGCTTTAGTATCTAATTTTTATTAATAAAAAATAAAAATAAACAAATAAAAATTAAAAAATAAAAATAAAATCAGAGTCGAAAAAATCGGCGACGAAAAAATCGTCGCGCGGGCCCGTGGGCATTTCCCCCCCAGGAAATTCCTGCGGGCAAAATAGTTTTCCTATTTCACCCACAGGCCCACCGAGATCCCACTGCAGTAGTTTCCTGCAGCAGAATTTTTTTGCCAACGCATTTTTTCCTGCGGCAATTTTTTTTCGGCAGCGCAATTTTTTCCGACGCAAAATTTTCGAAACCTAATTTAATTAGGTTTTGGTTTCCTTTTCTTATTTATATTACTTACCGTGAATAATAAGGAATATACATAGAAAGACCTCTATAAATAAGGACCAAAGGCAACCAAATTGGGGGGAGGGGGGGAGGAAATTTCACAGTAGCTTTGAGAATTTGATTCCGAAAGTGAAGTGGAAAAGCAATAATTGAATTCAATTGATTTTTAAGGAGCAGAAACACGATTTAAGCAATTCAAAGGAAAAAAAGGCTTGTCTTTGGAGCTAGTTCATCCAAGAAGAATTGTTTTTTGGAGGAATCATCAAAAGAATGTATGTGTTAATTGATTTCCTTTAATTGTTTTTTTTACACAGTAGCTAAAATTAGGAAATTGTGTTATTCAAAATTAAAAACCTTTGAACTTTAATATAGTTTTTCTAAAGTCAAAAACACTAATCCGTTGCTTTATTTTCCAAAGAATTTAAAGTTATTAATTTTATTTCTTCAAAACCCCAAAATTCCAATTTACTTTCCAAATTATGTAAACTCTTAAAACATATTCTGTTTTTTATAAAAAAAAACCCTAAAATACTTTTTCCAATTATATAAATCTTTTTTATTTATAAAAACTTTAATTTGTTTGGTTTAAACTTATAAAATCTCATGAAATCATCAAATTGTTTTTCTAAACCCTAATTCAAATTCATCACCCGAGACCCAAATTCTAAAATACTAAAACCCTAATTCAATTTCTAAACCTAAAATAATATACTCTAACTCCTTTAAAACCTTAAATCTTAATTTTTTCTAAGCCCTAATCCTTTGAAACATTAAAAAACCATAAAAATATAAATATTTTAAAATTACACAGTAGCTTAAAATCACCATTTAAAACCACAAATCAAAACAATTTCAAAGTGTCTAAAACCCTAGTTTCATGATCTCACCATTCAAATATTAATTTAGTTAATCAAAGAGTCTTACCAACCTTTTAAAACATAAAACCCTAATCTATTTTAATTTCATAAAAAGTCACAGTAGCTATAATTGGACTTTTATTTGCTTTATTTAATTCTATACTTGATTATGCTTTGATTTATCTCTTGTGCTTTAATTTATTTACTTTCAATACTTGATTTATTTAATTTATCATGGATGGATATTTATTTTCTATTTTGATTAATAGTTTTGATGAATGATTTATTTATGATGAATGATTATTTACTTTTATCAAGTAATTTAGATTTCCAAAAGTTGTAAGAGGTATGTTTCCACTTGGTGGTACCTCATTAGTTAAACATCATGTAATTTAATTTGCTTTTTTATTTTAGAACCAATGTAAAGGGCATGTTTCTACCTTTTGGTGGGTGTCCTATTTGGGCATGTGATGTAAGGACATGTTTCTATCCTTGGATGGGAGTCCATTTATTTGCTTTGTTTGGACTTTGCTTTGATTTTAATATATTGATGCTTTCTTTTAATTATTGTGTGTAATATGGATAATGTTGTTATATTTAAGAAATTTATAATATTAAGACCTGTAAAGGAGGTCGGTTCCAATGAACCGGGCATTGTGGGGGTGCTGGGCCATTTCTCACCTTCCCCACACGTACCCAACTTTCCGAACCTATTAGGGGGTTGGGAATTCCTTAGGAATCGAGTCATCCACCCCTTTCTTTTTCCTGGCCCGTCCGGGTGGCGACTCCATTTTCTCTGGACTTAGGTCCGTGTTCTCTAAGGCCCCGAGTCTAAACAGTGCCGAAGTCGCAAGAACCATTCCACTAGGAGTGGGGGCAAAAATCCCCGCTCACACACTCAAGATATATAGATCGAGCATGGTATAACAACTCATAGCCTCAAACCTTTTGGTATATACTTGTTATGAGAACTAGGCTTTTCAACCCAAAGACTAAAGCTCATATAGTTGGCCTAGTAACTTTTCTTTGGTTTACCTTAAATGCCTGTTGTTTGACTATGATTAACATATCTTGGTTTGAATTATAGCTCATTTGATTTGCTTTTTCCTAAAATGATCTAATTATGGTATAAGCCCAAAATAAATTTAATCTTTTAATTCCAAAAAATCAAAATTATTTTCAAACTTCTTCAAAATGAATTTTAGGCATAAAGCCTTTTTAAGATCATGGCCCAAACATTAATTTTTGAGATAAGCCTTTTTACAATGGGCTTTGAAATATTTTTTCAAAGATGGGATTAAAACTATTTTATACTTCATAGCTCAAAGTTTTTATTAAAATATTTTTTTAAATGGGCTTACTGCTAGTTAGGTCAATTATGGAATATTCAAATTAATTATGGGCTTGATTTATACCAAGACTTATTAATTATGGGCTTATTTTTGGCATAAATCATTAGTTGCCTATTTTCAAATGAGAAATCTATTTATGAGAAATCCATTAATTTAGTTTTAATTCACAATATAACATATGAGCTATTTTTCAGTTGACCCAATGGATTAAGGCTTAATTAACTGGAGTTATCATGGACTCATTTCTCTATTTTAAAAGATAATTATTGGTTAAACTGTTTGAGTAGATCTTTGAAAATAAAACATCTCTTGTTAATGTTTTGTTGACCATATACCTAGGAAAGAGACTTGCCATTCATGTGTGGGTGATATAAGGTTGGAAAGAATGTCCTTACTCTCTTTATTTGATTGTTACATGTGCATATATGCATACATGCATTACATTACATCACATTGATCCTTTCTGGCATGCAAACTTGGAGTAAGATAGTTCAAGAGCTTATGACAACCCGACCTATGGTTCAAAATTTAGTAAGAATTCAGTCAATTTCACATCAAATGCAATGGAACTTGAGCAAGTTCAAAAAATGGTGGATGATGCCCTCAGCTCAAAGATGGAAGAATTGAAGGGGGCCCTGGCTGCATCCATGAGTAGTTAATTACTTTCACTATTGGAGGATAACAATGCTAAAGCATCTACTACTAATAAGAAGTAAAAGGATAAGGGGAAGGCTAAGGTAGCTAAAGTGGCCTCTGAGCAGGACAAGTTAGTGATAGATGATGATGACTGGGATGTATATTTCTAAAACCCGCAAGAAAAGCCATAAGAAAAGAAGGTTGTGGAAAAAACTTAAACCCCTTATGTGGAAAAATTAATGGAAAAGAAGTTGAAAAAGAAGCTGAAGGCTAAGGAGATGTCAGAAGTAGACAAGTTATTTGAGCAAGATGAAGAAGTTTCTTACAAGTTTAAGATGCCTTCCTTCGTTAAGTTTGATGGAACTGGGAATCCACATTTGCATGTCAAGCAGGACATCACTACCATGTAGTATGCCAGATCTACTAAGGCTCAAACTCTAAGGTATTTCATGCTTTCATTAGATCCTATTATGCAAAATTGGTTCAACACCTTAGAGGCAAGTACTCAAAAGAACTGGGATTTATTGTACAAAGCCATCATCTAGCAATATGGGTACAATGCTAAATTGGAAGTGGCTTTGTTGATTAAGTGAAGAGATGGAGAAATAAGGCTGCACTTCTTAAGAAGAGGCCGGATGAGTCTGACCAAATTAGGATGATAATAAGAGGTGTCCTATCTAATCTTCATGAATGGATGTCTCACACTCTTATCAAAGACTTCAAATATCTTCTCCAAGCTGGCTTGCAAATAGAAGAATAGGAAAGAGAGAAGAACAACTTTTCTGGAAGGAGAAATGAGAAAGAGAATTATCAGTCTGAAAGTTAAGGTACACATAAAGCAGTGGATGTCAATGCAACTGGTCAATCAAATAGAAGACAGATTAGATCTAGGGAGACCTTTGTCTTGGGTTTTCGACAAGCTACAGAAGAAAGGGTTGTTACAGTCATTGGCTCCTTGACCTTTGTCGAATCATTCACCACTAAACTTTGATGCCAAAGCCTTTTGACAATTTTACCAGACACAATGACATGAGACAGATAGATGCATTTAGTTAAGACATGAAATTCAAGATCTTATTGACAGTGATAAGTTGCTCGAGCTCAAAAAACCTAGCACAAAGGACAGATCTTTGCCTAAGTTTAGAAGGGTACCTCTTCCAACAACCTTCTTGATAGGGGATGGATTGAATGAAAAGTTTATCTTGTCATCTTTTTGAGACATAGGTGAAGAAACCACAAAAGATGAATGTAACACTCTTATATTATATATACATATAATATATACACCCAGTATATATAATATATGCATATACAATACGAGAATGTCACAGGTTCTAGTCATATCAAATTTTTATAAATTCAATAAAATATTTTACAACTTAAATATACTTTAATAAATAAATAAAAATATTCATTAATAATTTAAAAACTAAAAATATTAATGAAAAATCTCTGGAAAAATTTGCTAGAGTTTTGTCTGTAATTCGGATAAATTTCAAAATAACAAGCACACAACCTGCATAAAAATTTTACACTTCCAAAACATTAATAATTCCATTCATTTTCTAAACTCAGTGCTTTATTAATATAGAATTAAAATCTCAATACTTTAAACTTTATCTATTAAAATCAAATACTGAAGTAGATATATACACACTGTCATCTTAAATCTTTATAAACCAACACAAGTATTATGAGTTAATTAATATAAACCAAAATACTTAAATCATAAATATACATGTATGCAAATGGCATGGTTGGTCTTGCAGCAGTCTTGATCACCAAGCATCTACCACAGTCTAGGCTCTATTGATCGACAACGCTCTTACTTGCGTGATTTACACAACCGTGCTAAGCTTTACAGCTTAGTGGTACATATCTATAAATAATAAATATTATACATACACTTCTTACTTTTTATTTTATTCCTATCTTTTTATTCTCCAATCTCAACTATCAAATCCTATACACATAATATCAATTTCATGACCCAGTTCTACTTAGGTCAATACCATCTCTAGACCCAGCTCTACTTAGGTCTGCTAACAAATATATCTTTAATAAATATTATAAACATCATAAATCATTTTACAATCCAAACATCATATTCCATTATCCACTACAATATATATATATATATATACAAAAAAAACATATCACTTACACACACATTGGGCCCAAATAATTCTATACTGTATTCAGGTTTCAGAGATATTGCCATGGTCTATTGCGACACCGGGGATCTAAGTGTCGCAGCCATCCCCTGTTGATACCTTTATGTCAAGCCCTAAAGGCAAATAATAGTGACGTCAACGTCTATCCCAAAGGCAAATAATAGTGATGCCCAGCATCTAGCCTGAAGGCAAACCATATCATAATTGACGCCCAACGTCTAGCCCGAAGGTAAATTATATAACACCAAAAATAATTCTCTAGAACAAAATACTATACAAGGCAAACACATATTTCATTCCACATTACCATTTAAACATCATTAATTTCCATATTTAAAAATTTTGCAACAAATTTCATCATCTTTCTAGCTACAACCACGATGTGACTTGTAAATCACATTTCTAGTACATTTGTCACATTTTTCATATCTCTTGTGATCATGTCAAACTATGATCATCATCACATGTCTTATATAGGTATCAAATTTCCATATTTTTTTCTAATTTTATAATTATTATCTACATTTCACATTCTTTTTCCATATTTTTTTTGACTCATAAACCAAACCATCATCACATTCAAATCAAATGTGGCTCACTTCCACATTTTAGTGCACAATTTGTACTTTCATATTTTATACAAACATCACATTACAAATCACATATAACACATTCCAATACATTTTATCATCATAACTCAACACATTCATTTATTTATTATTTATACACACCATAAATTTATTATTATGCACATTTGTCATATTTTATCAATTTCTATCATATTTACTCTTCTACCACAATTTTTCTTATTTTTCATATTCTTTATCTATTTTTCATATTTTATTTTTTTTCTTTTCATATTTTTCATTCATCAAATTTCATATCCATGAGTCACATTCACAATGTGACTCATTTCTACCTTTTCTCACAAGTCATAAATATATCCATTTTGGATATCGTAACATATATATATCAACCTATATTGGACTTTTGCCAATGTGATACCCCTCATATAACTATGCCACATTGCATAGATTATATACAAATTAATATTTAAAAAATAGCATTATACATACATAATGCCCATTTACATTTTAATGAAAACATAAAATTTAGTAATATGTACTAACCTCTTTTCTCTTTTCCAAGCCAAACTCTCAATTCTATTTCTTTTATCACTTTAACCTATAGATGCATAATCCCATAATAAGCAACATTACTTATTTGAAGTCACTTACATGCTCATTGATTACTAAATTACCATCATTTATTCAATTCTCATTAAAACCTCATTAATACTCTAATTTTACAAGTCACCACTTTATTTAAACTTCATTCTACCAATTCGTTTTCAATATTTAACCTTAAAACATTACATATACATTAATATAACACTAAAATAATTCACTTTCACAATTATGAAAACCTCTTTCAAAAATTTAAATTTCACATAATTCAACCATTAATATGAACTTCACCAAAACTTATCAATATTAAATTTCCAACCTTAAAATCACCACATTACAAATTCCAACATAGCATTAGAAATTCATTTTAATACACTTTAATTATTTATACACCATTTACATCAATTTTATATAACATTTCACCAAAATACTATTTTCACCATTACTAACTTATTCAAACTTCAACATATCAATCTCATTTTCAACATTTAACTATAAAATCATCCATAATACATCTATATAACATCAAAACAATGTATTACCACAATTAAAAACACATTCTCCACAAATCCTAATTTCACATAATATGGCCATAACCTTAATGTAATATCTCAGAGTATACCCTAAAAGTTTTGGAATATTTTATTTTTGTTGTATTTGGATTTAGTGTATATGTTAATGGAAAGAGAAAAGAAGTAAAGAGAGAGTGTATATGTTGTATATATATAGTGATATATACAACATATACAAGTCAAAGTGTGGAAGTCAAAAGAAGAGTAATTAATGATTTTAAGTTAATTAAATTAATTAAAAGGAAATTAAGTTAGTGGAAGAGGATATTTTAAAATATTATTTTAATTTAAAATTTGCTTGGCGGAGGTTTAAAGAGAAGAGTTGACTTGGTTCTTTGCCATTCATTTTGTTCTTTGTTTTCTTTTCTCTTTGGTTTGGCCGGCCATCAAAGAAGCAAGAGAGAAATAGAGTTTTGTTTTCCAAGCTCAAGATTGAAGGATATATCAAGTGATTAAGTTGGAAATCTAAGAAGTTTCATCAACTTTGGTAAGTTTTCCACTTGATTTCCTTGTTTTATTTTAAGTTGTATTTGAGTTTGATGATTGATTGTGGATGGCATGAGTATGTTTGATTGTGGTGTGTTTGAGAGTGTTGGGTCTAATTGATTGTGATTTTGGGGTTGAATTGAAGAGATGGAGTTAGGTTTGGTGTTAGAAGAGTAAGGGTTTTGTTTATGTTATGGTTGTGAATTGGTAATTGATGTATGTTGTGAGTTTGAGCAAATATTATTGTAGATCTTTAATGTGTTTGTGTTTAATGAAGTTGAAAACATAGAATGCATGAGTTTAATTGGAGCATTTTGGATGCCACGACCGTTGCCCTTGGATGCCACGACCGTGGGGGTGTTGGGCAAATTGGACAGATTCGTTTGCTAACCCACGACCGTGGGGGGTTGTGAGGCCACGACCGTGGGACCCTAGATAGTGGTTTTGGTTTGTAATTTGTGATCTATGGGTCTAGTATGAAACTAATAGGTGAATAATTGTATTGGAATTCATGTGTATTTGTAATTAAGTGTGTATTATTCCTTTTCAATTAGGTTGTGAAGAGGTTGAGTTGCCCTAACCTGAGTGTTGAGAATTCTTGGAAGAGAAGTGTATAGATTGGTGTGAGTTGTTCTTGAGGTAAGTACAAACTTACATTTTTACATACATTTACATGATTTTGAGGCTTAACACATTTGGTTGTAAAATGTGTTAAGTAATCTATTATATTGTTGATACAATTTGATTAATGTTATGATTTGTATAATGTGAAAGATATGATGATCATTCAAAATGTATGTGCAATGCAATTGGTTATGATGAATTGCTTTAATGTGAATTGAGATATGATGAGATGTGATTCCATTGTGGTTGGCTATAATGATTCAAATGAAATAAGTGGGGCATGTTTGCCTAGATGATGATGAATTTAAAATATATGTCCAATGCAATTGGTTATGTATATTCTATTGATGAGATGTGAAGCCATTGTTGTTGGCTATAATGATACAAATGAGATAATTGAGGCATGGTTGCCTAAATGATTATAAGAAAATGAGAATGGAATTGATAATGAAATAATGAATGAATTGTGTGTCTAATGTGTTATTCCATTTTCAGAGTTTTGTTGTTGGTGGCATGCCTAATAGTAAAAATCTCTTGAAGCTAGGTTGGATTTGATCCTTGAAGCCAAGTTGGGTTGAAGTTTAGCATGCTTAACGCCCCTTGAAGCTTGGTTGGATCTAGTCCTTGAAGCCTAGTTGAGATGTTACAACCCTTGAAGCTAGGTTGGGTTTGGTTCTTGAAGCCAAGTTGGGTTGATACTTAGCATGCTTTGTTCCCTTTGAAGCTTGGTTGAACCTAATCCTTGAAGCCTAGTTGGGATAATGATAAATGTGATAATTGAACCAAAACATTAACTCTGAAAGTTGAATGGCATATTAGTGTCTTTTGGGCCCATGGTTGTCTTTGTTTCAATGTGAATTATAAATGGTGAAACAATTGAACAAGATAATGAAATGTAGTGTTATGAAATAAATATACATATATCATTTATGAATATTGTCTTATTTGTTGAAATGTGTGACATTGGCATTGCATTGAAGCATATTGTTATTGTGGTTTGTACCACTAAGCTGTTGGCTTAGCGCGATTGTGGTTCATCGCGCAGGTGACAGGGTAGAGCCAGAGAGTTCATCTAGACCGAGTTGAGTCTAGACTTTGAAGTGTTGATTGTGGGCTTAAAGATCAGAGACGAACTGCCAAACATGTATAAACTTTATGTTTTGTAAAAAAATTGATTTTTGATGTTTATGTATTTGTAAATACCGCTACATTTTCCGCTGTGTATTGAATGAATGTTTTTATCTATTGTGTTTATAATATAACTTAAATGTTTTAAGTTTACTCGTATTATTGTTAACAAGGAATGATTTGTTTGTTTAGTAAACTGTGGCAGTCCTATATTCAATATACGTATATTACGATAGTGGTAGCATGTAATGTGCGTATACGAGGTATAGGGGTGTTACACTTAACTTCATCCAAACATAACCATATTCAATTTCTAACCATAAAATCACTACATATACATCCATACAACTTTAAAACAATTCATATTAATAATTATTGAAACCTTATTCAAATTTTCAATTTTCACATATTAACCCTAAAATCTTAACTTCATCAAATCCTACTCATATTCAATTATTAACCATAAAATCATTATATATATATATATATATATCAAACTAACTTCAAAATAATCCATATTATCAATTATAAACATCACCATCAAAATTTCAAAATTTATATAATCCTATATTTCAAGAAAACTCACTTAAAAAGAAAGATAACTTACCTAAAGCTTGAAAATTCTTCAAAATTACCTAAAATCTTTTAGAATCTTTGTGAAATTTGATGGATTGAAGAAAAGAAAAGATTTTCTTTCTTTGGCTATGGTGGGCAACGTGTGATGAGAAGAAGAAGAAGAAGAAGAAGAAGAAGAAATGTACTTTTATTTTTCTCTTTCTTTCTCATCCACATGAATATATATATTTAATTAAGTAATTATTAATTGATTAAGACATTTTTAGTTTCTTCCTATCAAAATCATTTTAATTTAAATTTTTTTTCAATTTTACTTTCTTTCTTTTCTCTTAACCATGTATATATAATAATATAATATATATAATAATATAATTTATTAATTATTAGAATCCTATAATTTTCCACTATCACCAAAAATTACTTTAATTTTTAATTATTTAATTAAATAATTAAATATCTTACTACCTTTAATTTCCACCAATTACTTTATTTCCTTCTTTGACTTTCTTTCCCTCTATTATTATTATTATTATTATTATTATTATTATTATTATTATTATTATTATTATTTGTGAGCGGAGATTTTCGCTCCCACTCCTACGTGGAATGGTTATTGCGACTTCGACACTATTAGGCTCAGGGCCTTAGAGAATACGGGCCTAAATCCGGAGAAAATGGAGTCGCCACCTGGACGGGCTGAAAAAAAGAAAGGGGTGAATGACTTGATTCCTAAGGAATCCCCAACCCTCTATTAGGTTCGAAAACTTAGGCACACGTGGGGAAGGTGAACAATAGCCAAGCACCCCCACAACGCTCGATTCATTAGAACCGGCCTCCTTTTCAGGTCTTAATATTATAAAATTCTTAAATATAATGATATTATCCATAATACATGCAATCATAAGAATAAACAGATACTTTATTAAAAATTATAGCAATGTTCAAACAAAATAAATAAATGGACACCCATTCGATAGTGGAAACATGTCCTTACATCGTCCAATATCTAAAAGAAGATAAATAAAATAGGATACCAGCAATTGGTGGAAACGTATCCTTTACATTGATCCAATACTTAAAATAAACTAAGTTACATGAAACTTAATCAATTGAGGTACCCAATCATAGAAACATATCTCCTACAATTTCTTGAAACTAGAAATAAATCAAAGCATTCATTCAAGCATTCATCATAAAATCAAATAAAAATAAACTATTTATTAAGACATAATAAATCATGCATCTAACTTAAATAAAGCAATAAATAAATAAATTTAGGTTTACATATTGAATTAGGATTTCTTGAATAAAATTAGGGTTTAGAGGGTTTATGTTTAAAAATTAGGGTTTTAGGGTTTAGATTTAAAAACTAGGGTTTAGGGTTTAAGAAAAGATTATGGTTTATGAAAATAGGGCTAAAGTTATTTAAATTAAAAAATATAGTTACGTGTAGTATTTATATTTACATGAAAGATATGAACAATTGCCAAAATTTAATATGATGTATTTAAATAAATTTAAATTTAGAGATGTACCTTCATTTGTTGATTCCACTAATAATCAAACTTTGATCCAAATGGAACATTTGTATCAACTTTGTATTTGTTGGTTGAATTGAGGACAAGACAATATGGTCGGCTACTACCCTTTTTAATATTTTTGGCTATTGCCTTGTTTGATCTTTGTATCTCGATGCCCACTGTTTAATATTTGAGGTTTCTTGCTCACTGTTTGATATTTCATTGCTTCATTGTTTGATGTTCAAGCTTTGTTGCTCACTGTCTGGTCTTTGCTAGTTTAGGGTTTCTTGTTGATATTATGCTGCTCAGGTTCCAATAGCTAGCCAAATTTCTAAAAGTCTACTCTTCCAAAAATAAATTGAAAAGTCCATTTCAATCTTATAACTGTGTTATTTATAGGAAAACAAAAAAAAGTTTGATACTATTTTAATAAGGAAATACAAACTGTTTAGGAAAAATAAAAAAAATTGAGTAAAATAAGAAAACCGAGTAAAATAAGATTTTGGCAAAAATCGGCCAAAGGTGCGGGCCGCAAGGAATTGGGCCTGTTGTACGCGGGCGCTGGGCGCTGGGGCAAGCTGCGGGCCATTACTACGAGGATTGGTGCTGGGCTGCGTATGAGATTCGTGCTGGGCGAGCAGCAATTCATCGCAGGTTGAACTGGCTTGCCCATGCCGCTCACTGATTGGTCCATCTAATTTTTTATATATATACTTTTATTCTTATTCTTATTTTTTAAAAATAATAAATAAATATTATATTATTAAAATAAATAATAAATACCATAAAAATTATTTCGGACTATTTTAATAAATTGGACTGGACTTGGTTAAAAAATAAGGGTCTATAATAATAATAATAATATTATTATTATTATTATTATTATTATTATTATTATTATTATTATTATTATTATTATTATTATTATATCATCATCATCATTATTAACTTTTCGAATACCACTTTATACTTAATAAATGTATGTGGTATATTTTATATATATGTATATATCATTTATATGTTACTTATATGTTACATATACTTTTATGTATATGTTTATGTAATATATTTATATTATGAATATATATAGTATATTTAATATATATATATATATATATATTATGTGTACCCATTTCCTACGGGCCACCTGTTGTTACTCCTACGGGAGGGCAAGGGTTCGATACTCAAAAACGTATTTCCGATGGTCGAACTTTTTTTAAATATATATATATTATGTGTACCCTATGTACACATTAAGTATACCATATATATTATATATAATATAATATATACATATATCCAACATACAATATATATATTATGTAAATACTACGTATACACTAGGTATATATTAGGTATATACAATACATATACCTCCAAATATTTTTTTAATTTTTCCAAGATCACGGATGCTACAAGGAAGCTCTGCTTAGCAAGTCTAAACCAGTTGTGGACGAGGAGACAATGACTATTTTGTTACGAATGAATTATGGGATTTAACTGACATCAATGGTGAATCAGAGTCTAGGGAAGAAGAATGTGCTTGGTCTGAACCTAAAGAAGAAGAAGTGAGAATGCTCACTCTAGCAATCCCTATGGAAGAGCTCCTCCAAAAGAAGTAGAGGTTGAAAAAGGTAAATATGCTGAGACAGAAATAAGGAAGGAAGAAGATGAAATTGTCCTTAAGCAATTGAAAAGGACCCAAGCTAGCATCAGTATCTGAGATTTGCTAGCTACATCCAAAATGTATGAAATATAAAACCTCATAGATCCTTGCCCCTGACACGTCCAAGTAGATGAAGCTTTTTCGACACCAACTTCCCTTGGCTTGTTTGGTTTTCATTTCATTTTCTTTATTTGGTGTTTTCTGGAACAATTATATTTTTCAAATTTAGATTGTTTGAATAAATTACTTTCACTAAATTTTTGTTTTTGTTGGTCTTTGTTCATTTTGGTGCTCAATCGATGACAAGTCTAACTTGACATTCAAAAAATTAGTGTATCTATGCATCATGATCCGAATGACTTTATTAGGCGAGGGAGTTGTTCTATAGCATTGAGTTGTATACTTAGAGAGGGCTCCAGCATAATTATGAGTGTTTAGGACCTAGTAGATCTTAAAACATGCTTTGATGAACTTTTGAGATGAAATTAAACTCTTCTTATTCAAGAGAGAGATTATCTAGGCATTTTTTATTGTGCCAAGAATTATAATCCACCCCATTAATATCAATCTCTAGTTTGTCTCTATGAGCCTCCATCAAATTTTAGCTTGCTTTTTATTGGCTTGTAAAACCTAATAATCATCCCTAAGCTATTGTATCACTTATGATAAATCTAATGATCATTGAGGTAAAGGGGCAAGAAGATCAAAGAAAAGGTTGCATATTCAAGGCCATAAAGATATTTGAAGTTTACTTGAACTATACTTAATACCTTAGATCTATTTCATCATTGAGATGAAGTTAGGGCAGCAAAGGATTCATCTACACTGAAGAAGACACATCCTGCTCCATTCATCCATAGTCAGAAGAATAAAATGGTGCAAAACAATACAACTCTTTTAGAACTAGGATCCTAAAACAAAGGAGAGAGAAAGAAAGAAAAAGTCAAAACAAAACAAATGAAAAGGAAGAAAAAAGAGAAAACAAAAAGAAAACAAAACCAAGAAAAAAGAAGAAGAAAAAAAAGAAAAAGAAGAAGAAGAAAGAACAATAGCGTTTCAAACTTTTTGCAAAAATAAAGGTCATCTTGATCAAATCCAGATTTTTACCAAGAAGATAAGCTCTATCTTTTCATGAAAGCAAGATTTCAAGTTCTGTCTTTTCATGATATAATATTTCAAGTTCTATTTTTCATGAAGAAAGATAACAAGATGTCTAAAAGGTGAAAATGAAGACTAGAGTTTAATGATTCCAACTATCTACAATTCTAGCAGAAAGTTTGTAGTGTGAAGGTTTATCCATAGTGTTACATAAGCTCCAATTTAAAAATGGCCTTTAATTAACCTCTATCCCTTATAAACCCCATTTCAAGCCTAATAAAGACCTACTGATCTCTCTTAGTAGGTACAGTCTATTAGTGGAGATTGTTTGAATAAGCATGCATGTGGGATAGACAATATTCAAACTCAATGAGACCTTTGGCCAAGTAATGTGTATGTGCCTATATAAAGTGCAACAATTTTTGCTCATATGATTTTTGAGTTTAGTATGATAACTAGGATTATTATGTTATAGATATGTTAATTTGTAAAATCAAGCCCTGAGGTATATTGACACTGATTTGACAAAGCCAAAATGTCATTTAAAAATAAAAAAAAGTGTGTTTTGTCATATGAGCCTTCAAGTTGAGGGAAGTATGTTGTATTATCAAACCTCAAAGGACATATTGGGCAAAAGTGGGACAATGAAAGGATAACTTGCAAGGTCATGTCATGAAGAAGTTGCCAACCAAATGTGTTGAAATAGATGTCTCTCGTGTCTCTAACTATGCTGCTTGAGCCCCACTACTCATGTTTTCATCTTGAAAATAAAAATCATAAATGTAAAGTCTTCTATTATTCTAATGCAAGACCTGAATAAGCATCTGGAAGGAACCAATAGTAGTGCTTTGGCCTAACACCTAGGTATGTGAACCAATCACTGTAAGTATCATTCATGCATATCGTGCATATATGAGCATGTCACACTACATTTTGTTGACTTGTATTTCCCATTCTTTATCAAAATGAACAACAAAACACTATGAAGTAAACAATCACAAGTAGACATAGCATCAAGGGGTATGGAAGGCCCATTGCTTGAGAAAAATCTAATCATTTTACAAATAGTAGAGACGCATGCTTGTGCAAAGAACCACACAAAATACAAATATTAGTCAGGGCCTACATCAGTTTGAGCATACACAGACATCAAAGCTTCTCTTTTCAATTTTTGATTTTATGGGTGTATAAAATATTTTCAGACATTCAATATTTTGCCACACATGGGATAAAGAGAGGATATGAGGGCTAAAAAATAGCTAATTTTTTTTTTGCAAAATGAAGAACCAAAAGAATGGAACAAGAAGTCAGAACTCTCAAATGAATAAATGTCCAAAGATAGAAGATCAGTCCAGCTAGAGAAGCTGAAGACAGAGCAGGACAAAGGTCCATAAATAGAATGTCAATCCAGCTAAAAGATCTACACTCGATGAATGACAAAGGTCCATCCCCAAGAATAAAGAATCAAAATAAAGATCCATTTTCATAAAGGCAGACATTTTTAAGCGAATTTGTTAAAGCATCCACTAATAAGCCTATATTGGATTTGTTGAAGTATTTTGACGGTGCAATCTCTAGCCTCTATTAGATTTATTGAAGTATCTGACAACACAATCTTTAGCCTATATTGAATTTGTTGAAGTATCTTGATGGTATAATTTCTAGCCTATATTGTGTTTGTTGAAGTATCTTGACGGTGCATTTTTGTGGAAGGATCCAAACCTCCAGCCTATATTGGATTTATTGAAGTATCCTAAGGGTGCATTTTTGTGGAAGTATCCAAACCTTCAGCCTATATTGGATTTGTTGAAGTATCCTGATGGTATAAATTTAAGGGACTAGAACCCAAACCAATTTGCGGGTATAAAATTCAAACCAATCCACATCCAGAACCCAAACCAATCTGGGTCCAGAAGCCAAACCAATCTAGATATATAACCCAAATCAAATCTCAGGTCTATAACCCAAACCAAGTCTCGGGTCTAAAACCCAAATCAAGTCTCGAGTCCATAAACCAAATCAAGTTTTGGGTCCAAAACCTAAATCAAATCTTGGGTTCAGAACCTAAACCAATTCACGGGTCCAGAACCCGATCCAAATCTAAGGTAAGGTCCATAACCTAAATCAAGTCTTGGGGCCAGAACCCAAACGAATTCGCGGGTCTAGAATCCAAACCAATTTTAGGGCCCAAAACAAGATAGTCTAGGTCCAGAACCCAACTTGCCAAAGCAATCTAGCTTCATTTTTCCAAACTAAAGCGCAAGATGATATGGGTTCAGAACCCAACTTGCCAAAGTAATCCGGTTTCATTTTTCCAAACTAAATCTGAATGTCTGAGATTAGCTCAAAGCCTATCGAGACAAATTACTTTTCACTCTCTGAATAAATTCAAGATCGTTCAAGCAGGTGGCAAGACTATAAATCCTTAATTTTGGCCCGATTCAAAGTTAGTTTTAATTTAAAGACTGGATCGAGTTTGGTTTCAAAAATAAGGTCCAAATTAAATCAAGTCTAATTTTTAAAGTTTGGATTAGGTCTGGTTCAATTAAAATTGGACCAATACAGTAAAAATCAGTTTGGTCCCCTTTCCAATTCGACATGAGGGGCTTATATCAAATTGGTGGCCAAATTTGACATGAGCTTGGTATCCATCTGAAATAAGTTTCCTAATCATGTTAAAACTTTAATAATTTTGGATTATAATCAAGTGTTCGAGCAACATTAGGATTAAGAACTAAAGTTTGCCTTAATTTAAGATTATAAATACAAATCAATCAGGAGGACTGGGGTAGCTCTTAGCAATCAAAGAATAAGAAATTAATAGAAAACAATTGAGAGACAGAAAGCAATTGAAAAGAAAAATAAGAGCAAAATAGAGGCAATAGCTAGAGAAAAACTTTCCAATTATTGAGATTTTGCCAAGACTTCAATTGATCCAGGCTATCCAGAAAGTAAACAATTGAGCCGGATTATGTACATTCAACTTGGTTCAACCAACAACGCAGGTTTAATTTTCCAAATTCAATTTGTTTAAACTTTTATTGGTTGTTTTTATTCTTTAATAGCATTAAGTAATTGTTATGTAGACTCATTAATTTGATTGTTAAAATTAAACCTTAGCCTTATATGTTTTAATCCTATTTTATATATTAAAACCCTAATCTGCATCCTAGAACCCTAATTTTGCATATTTTGATCCCAAACTCTAATTTCATAAATCAAACCCTATTTTTTACTAAAACCCTAAATTTGCATGTTAACCCTAGTTTAGGATTAAAATCCTAATTTTGCATGTTAACCCTATTTTAGGATTAAAACCCTAATTTGTATACTAAAACCCTAATTCCATAACCAAACCCTAATTCTACAATAAAACCCAATATTATAAATTATTTAACTTTCTACGGCGTTGCCTCCGATCCCCTGCAAGAAGCGCTACTCCCTTGACCCCTGCTCTCTAACCTGCTAGCGAGACCATCATATGTTTTCCCCTTATATATCATTGATGAGTTAGTATTAAGATGTATTTGTTCATTTTTCTTTTTAAATTATTCAATTATTTTCATACATGCTTGCAATATTTTTCCTTACTTTATTCTCTTCCTTATATTTACATGTATTTTTGAAGGGAATTATAAAAGGCATATTTTCATACTATGTGGGTGTCTTATTTATTTGGTGTATGTAAACAAATTTATTTTAATGACTTTGGGACATTGTAAGGGACATGTTTCCTCCTTTTGGTGGGTGTCCTATTTTATTTATTTATTTTTATGGATATTTGGACAGTTTGTATGTAACACCCCGATACCCCATATAAATATTGTACATATACCAGGTACACATACAATATGTATATAGAGTATAAGAATGTCACTTTTCATCACCATTATAACTCTTTACTTTAATTTTTAAAGCCATAATACATTTAAATCATATGAAAGTATTTACAAAATGGTTATTCTTATCATGGTAATACATAAATATAAGTTACATTGTTTCTTCCAAAGATTCATTTATACAAATGAATTCATTCTTATGAAAATACAGTATAATTACATGCATGCACCACCATCTAGTTGGTCTCGAACTATACTTGTCCTCGTTGTGACATAGTAGCTTATCTCCAGCTTCATCACCTATATACCTGCGCGATTAAGATAACCGCGCTAAGCTCGAAAGCTTAGTAGTACAAGTAACCATTAAAATATACAATATAAAGGAAACATACCTCATATGTTTAGTCTCATGTTTTAACATTTTCTTACTCTGTTTTCCCCTTTTTCAATGCATTCTTCATATAATCCTATTAACCTTATAGAGGATATACATATACACATATAACATAACCATCAAACATAATTCAATAAATTGATAGAACCTTCATATTATGATACTTACCAATTTCACCTCATACATATCATATATATCATTTTATACTTTATAATCGCATATTGCATATAACTTCACAAACCATATCTCCTTTCAATAATTCATGTATGTTATATAATCATATCACTAACCACAATTCATCATTCACAACTCACATTTCCAACAAAGGCAACATAGATCCCATTAATCATTTATTTCAACTTGTATATACATCACATTAACAACAAAGACAGACTCGGGCCCAAAAGACACTAATATGTCATTCAAAGTTCAGAGTTAATGCTTTGGTTTTGTTATCACATTTATCAATATCATATACCCAACTAGGCTTCAAGGATTAAGTTCAACCAAGCTTCAAGGGGAGCAAAGCATGCTAAGCTTCTACCCAACTTGGCTTCAAGAACTAACCCAACCTAGCTTCAAGGGTGGTAACATCTCAATTAGGCTTCAAGGATTCAATCCAACCTAACTTCAAGAGATTGTTACACTTATTAGGCATGCCACCAACAACAAAACTCTGAAAATGAATAACACATTAGCCACACAATTCATTTATTATTTCATTATCAATTTCATTCTCATTCTCATCATCATTTACATCATCATAGCCAACCACAATGGCATCATTTAGGCAAAACATGCCTCATTTATCTCATTCTCAATATCATAGCCAACCACAATGGCTTTATACATCATCACCTCTCAATTTACATTTCATATTCCATCACAATATCACATTTCATAGTTCACCACAATATCACATTATCACATTTCATAGTTCATCACAATATCACATTATCACATTTCATAGTTCACCACAATATCACATTATCACATTTCATAGTTCATCACAATATCACATTATCACATTTCATAGTTCATCACAATATCACATTATCACATTTCATAGTTCATCACAATATCACATTATCACATTTCATAGTTCATCACAATATCACATTATCACATTTCATAGTTCATCACAATATCACATTATCACATTTCATAGTTCATCTTTGATATTTATATACATAATCATTCATTACTCAAGTATGCACAATCAATTGCATTACCATATAAATTGGAATACACATCATACAAATCATATCCTCACATCTTTCACATTTCATAACATATATATATATTGAATGCCTTCACATCTTATATGTATTAATGTATTATCATATCTCTTATCTTTTCATTGCATATACAATATTAATATTTATTTTAACAATATACTTATATGCAATCCAATAGGGTTTTGTACTTACCTCTAAAGAACTCACTCCCATATAACTTCTCTTCCATAGATCTTTCAATACTTGGATTAGGGGCAATTCCATCTCTTAAAACCTAATCCAAAAGTAATCATACACACTCACTTAGAAATACACATGAGATAATACAAATAAGAATCAATTAGGGCAAACTCAACACATGACACGCTCATCAACACGGGCGTGTTCCTGATCGTGCCCTAACTCCACAACACAGAAACATTGACACGCTCATAACCACGGGCGTGTCACTGGGCGTGTAATACATTCTGTATCTCAAAAACATCAACACGTCCAATCAACAAGAGCGTGCTCATGGCCGTGTCAATTCTCCAAACTCACAGTAGCTATGACACGCTCAATAACACGGGCGTGTTACTGGTCGTGTCAATTCTACTGCCACACAGAACTTATGACACGCTCAATAACATGGGCGTGTCACTGCTCGTGCTACCAACTCCAGAAAACAGAACCAACGACACGCCTAACAAACTGGCCGTGTCTCTGGGCGTGTCCGACTAAAAACCCAGATTCCGGTCAACACACAACAACATCCAACAATACCCATCTTTTTATCATTACTCACTTCAAACAATCTTCATCAAACACACCTAAAAACCATAACAAACTTACCAAAACATCAACAACACTCAAAACACACACCAATCATCATTATAAACATCATTCATATACCAATTTATCAAATCCCCAAATTTCATTAAACTCAACCCTTATTCAACAATTCATCATCATCTTCACAAATAATCATATTATCATCATCCAATTACCAAATCAACACATATATATACTTAAATCTTTCAATATCATCATCATCACACATCAACCATACCAAACCCAACTCAAACAATGAAAATCAATTTAAAGAAATAAATACTTACTTGAATCCTTTATCAAATCTTCATCTCTATCATCAAATCTCTTGAATTCCTTAAGAAATTTGGTAAGAAAATCACATCTTTCTCTTTCTCTCTCTCTCTCTCTCTCTCTCTCTCTCTCTCTCGGCCAAGAAGAACGAAGAAGACGAAGAAGGAGTAGAAGGAAGAAGAAGTTTCTACTTCTTTCCTTTGTCCTTATCCATATATAATAATAATAATAATAATAATAATAATAATAATAATAATAATAACAATAACAATAACAATAGTAATAATAATAATAATACTTTAAATCTCCACCACATATTCTTTCTTTGATTTTCTTCTTCTCTTTTCTTTTTGTCTTTATTATTATTATTATTTAGTTATACAAATATATATACAACTCACTTATCCTTCACCATTATATATATCCCATGTATATGTGATGTATATGTATATGTCTTACATATATTATCCTTATATTTCACATATACACATATACATTAAATCCAAATACAACAACAATAACTCCAAAACTCTTAGGGTCTATTCCGGGATATTACATTGTAAGGGCATATTTTCATCTTATATAGGTGCCCATTTTTGTTTATTTGATTTATAGTATAATGATTATTTATTTCAATAATTGTATATAGTATAGATAATATTATAATAATCTAAAAATTGAATAATATTTAGACCTGAAAATGAGGTTGGTTCCAATGAATAGGGTGCTATGGGGGTCCTGAGTCATTCTCACATTTCTCATGCGTACCCAACTTTTCAAAACTAGTAGGGGTTATGGATTCCTTAGGAATCAAGTCATTCACTCCTTTCTATCTTCATAGCCCGTCCGGGTGGCGACTCCTATTCTCTGGGTTTAGGCTCATGTTCTCTAAAGCTTATAGCCTAATAGTGCTGAAGTCACAAGAACCATTCCTCTGGGAGTGGGGACAAAAATCCCCGCTCACATATGGTTTATGGTTCCTTTGACGATTATGGGTACAAGGAGAAGATTGAGTGACTATAAAAGATTTCATCATCACCTTTTCTTGATGTTATTTTTCCTCTTCTTTGAATATTTAGCTATGAGCTCACCAATGGACCATTTCTGTAACACCCTTATACTCTCTATATGTGTATTACATATATTCCATATGTGTAAAATACCTATATAGAATATAAGAATACTATAGTACTTAATAGTAGAAAGTTCTTTATTTGATATCAAAAATAAATGTAACTTATAAATAGACAATTATAAAAAAAAATTAAATACATTCAATTTAAATACTTCAATAAATTTTATAATAAAATCTCTGAAAAAAATTCATCAGAGTTTTTTCTGTAAATTGGTAATTCCCAAAATCATTAAAACACAACTTGTAAGGAAAAATACACTCCTAAAATATATTACTTCTCTAAATCCATCATTTTCTCCAAAATCATCAAACATCACACAAACATATATACAATGTACTTTAAATACTTTTATAATGCCATAATTATTTACGCATATTTATAAAATCTTATAAAGTACATAACCATAAGTACTTGAACAAAATACATTTACATGCCATGCAGTAAAGAAACACTAACAATACAGGTCTTGTGCCAAAAACACTAACTACATAATCAACCTCAGCTCATAAGCTCTCTCTCGGGTCTATGAAGGTTTCCTAGCTCTACCCTGTCACCTGTGTGATAAAATCAATCACCCTAAACTACTAGCTTAGCAGTACATACTTTGATAACAACAATTATTTAAAATGTAGAGAAACGCTTAGAATGCATATTGTTTTTCCTTATGTCATAAAAATGCATCATACTTTCAATGTACTACCGTATCACAATCACACACATTGAGCCTAAAGTCCCTATACAATATTCAAGTTCTAGAAGTATTGATGCGGCCTATTGCAATACCAGGGATCTAAGTGTTATATCATATCACCGAAGGCGCATCCCCTATCTACACCGGAGATTTGAGTATTATATCTTACTACCCGAAGGTGCATCCCCTATCGACACCGAAGGTCAAGTGTCATATAATACTACTCGAAGGCTACCTCCTTGACACTAGTGTGTCTCGCCTGAAAGTATGTTGCATGCCAACTCAATAATGCCAAATGCAACTCTCTAGAACTAGTTATTGTATAAGGCAACATACATCACACATTAATCACATTATGTCCATTGTCATCAAAATTTACTCCTTTTCCACATTTCTCACATTTCATAGTTATTTTCCACATTTTCCAATCATATAAAACATAGTTCTTAGCCACATTCACAATATGGTGCATTTCCATATTTTTACTACATAATATCAACAATCACCAATTTCCATGTTAGATTGTTCTTTAAATTCACACCAATGCACAATGCATATTTTATTTTAACAATAATGCATAAGAAATCAATAATGACACTTTAAAGAATGGTAACATTCTTTAAAGTGTGACAAAATGAATAATGTCAAGCACCATATATAATTAAAATGTTAACAAAATATGTACTAACCTTAAAAACTCCAAAATCAATGCAATATCGCCTCTCCAACCTTCACTTCCACAAAACCCTAACCTTTTTCAGTCAGAAACTTTGTGTAAAATACTTCTAAATTAAATAGGAAGTTAAATTATTAAATTAGAATCATTCAAATACTAATTTTATATAAACTAATCACTAATTATTCAAATCCTAACCAAACTTTCATGGAAACCCTAAATACTTTACTACCTTCTTGAAACTTCACCAAAACCAATCCATTTCCATCATGTAACCATAATATCATATCATCCACATCAAAACTACTTCAAAACAACCAATTCCAATAATTATATCTACCTCCATCAAAATCTCAAAATTTACATATTTTTAAAACTCACAAAAACTATGCTTAAAGTAAAAATTACTTACCTAATCTTTGATTATTCTTCAAAAACACCTTGCATCCTTTGAAAAATTGGTGACATTTGAAGGAGTTGAAGAAAACAAACTCTCCCTTCCTTTGATATTTGTGGCTGGCCATGGTAGAGAAGAAGAAGAAGAAGAAGAAGAAGCCTTGACTTTTGATATAGTTTTTCCTAGCCACATATTAATTAATTAATTAATTATTTTCTTCTTCCTATCTATAATTATTTTAATTTTAATTTTAATTTAATTTTTTTGCTTTTACTTTTAACTTTTTATTTTTTAGCGAAATGTATACTTTGTCTATATCTTGCATGTATATTAAGTATACACTATTTATATTCTTCTTTCAACACATTAATTAATTATTCTACAGTATTATTTAACTATGTTTACTAAAAATACAGGTATTATAACTTCTCTCTCATAACATTGTAGGCAGATTTGGGTTAATGAAATTGGGATGGGAGAGCGCTAAAGATTTGATGAATAATGAACTCATTAGGTAAGGTAATATTGATGGTTTTAAGTTGTTTCTGGTAACCCAATATGGTATGGATATAGTATCTCACTCCACCTACCCTATTATACCTCATAACCATTAGCTTACCCATAAGGTTTCCAGATTTCGCCTTATCTACTTGTCGGTAGAAATTTTCTATGGTATCAAAGAGGGTTTTAGCGTTGGTGATATCAGAAATGGAGTTATAAATGTTTTCTACTACAAATTTCTTAATGATAGCCATACAAAGACGATTGACTCTAACCCAACCCTTATGAGCTACAACATGCTTAGCAGTAATATTTTTTTATAGGCATAGGAGGCTCAGACTCATATAAAGCAATATCAGGTTCACTCGTTCCCAAAGCAAGTTCAATATCTAACTTCCACTTTGCATAATTAGCTCCATTGAAAATCTCATTATTGGCTAATTGATTGTTGTTAGCAACTGTTCAAGAGATTACCCAATACACAATATAAGCAACATGGACAATTAAAATTCAATAAATAAGCTTTATAGCACGATAGCCTTATTCTAAATGAGAATCCAAATGCATCATTATAAAATCTCCTTTGGGCAAAAAATATAACGTGCAAATAGGTTTCTCTAATATTAAAGTCCATATAGGATAACATGAACTCCCATGAAATGAAAAAAATATATCTCCTCTAGGTAGATGAACCTTCAAATCCTTGCACCTTTCTAATATTAAATCTTTTAATTCTCAAACTATCATATAAAATAATCTCCTTTGAGTAGATCAAACAATATAATAACTTAGAAAATTTCATCTCACATACATCACATAAAAGAATTTATAAATGAAGATAAATGAATCACTTTAGTGATGTACATTTAAATTGATCTGTAAATTTAAATATGAGATATCAATAGTTAGAAAAGCCCATAAATTATAATATTTCTATATCATTGTGACTAAATTTTTAATATCACAATTTTATACATGCTTACAAATAAGTATTGAGTGTATACGGCAAAGTAAAATATCAAATATGAGACAATCATGTAATAAAAAGAAACAAAATAATTGATAATTTAATGAGAAAAAATTGCTTATTTGTTTTATTTGCGGATTCCAACAATTACTCAAACCCATGGTCTTAAACTCAATAACACCAGTAGCCACATGAAAGGGAAAAATATATATATTCATTCGTTTCAACTTCAAATTGTAGCCATCCAATGATAGTTTTATTGAATTCAGTAGCCATGATTTTCCAGTAACTTTAGCCATCAACTTTTAAGTCCATGGCCATAAACATTTTAAATTCAATAATCGGTAGCCATAGAAACGTGACCATCTAATATCAAACAATTCAAGTCCATGGTCATAAATATTTTAAATTCCACAGGAGTGGCAAACTTTTTAAGATCAATTTCAATGTGGCCATCTAAAAAACAAATTTCAAAAGAATAAAATTAAAAAAAAAATATTATGGCCATAGTCTATTCACAATTTTTGATGTATACATCTATATATACAATAATTCAATCGGCAATTGTAAGATAAAAATAATAATAATTGCAATATTATGAATTTTAACTTTATAAAATTTAGCTCTGATATCACTTGATAGAAAAATATAAGCTCTAAAATTATACATAAAATTAAAATCACATAATTCAAAAAATTGACTTAAAAGTTTTTTTGTTTAGCTCCATGTCAGTCTCCATCAATATAATCTTCGAATCAATCAACTCTACACACTTATCCACATAACAATTATGATCTTTCTCTATATATTCTACTAATTTTATTGCAGTAGTAGATTAGAGAGAGATGATATAACTTTCATATTTATACTCATTAGGACACTCATATCATAACCCTACTAGGTTTTCTAATACTAATAGGATTAAAACTAAATTTATAATACAAAGGAAAAATGACACATCTATCATTTTTTTAATAAAATTTTTACTTTTTAATTTGTGGTATTTTAGTTATTTTATTTTAAACTTATAATAAACTTATAACAAACTATGTAAAATTTATAAACTTATAATAAACTCATAATAAATCCATAATAATCTGATAAAAATTTGGTATTTTGGTAAACTAATTATAAATTTTTATAAATTTGAACATATTTTATTTATTTTTTATTTTTTATATTTTTATCAAATGCCCTAATACAAAACACATAAGCATAAAATTACTTTAGCCCATCCTATTTACATTTAATTATGACCAATGTAAATAGGATATTATTATATTATTTTGGATCATAACACTAATCTAAATATATATTTTGTTAAAAATATAAAATAAAGTGAAAATTACTCTCACTACCATTTTTTATAAAAAAAAAAATTCATATTTTACCAGGGATATTTTAGTCATTTTATAAAAATATATAATAAACCCAAAATAAATCTATAATAAAATTATAAAAATTATATGTGCATAATAAACTCATAATAAACTATATAAATTTGATAAATTCATAAATTAATCATAAATTCTTGTAAATTTAAATATATTTTAAAAAAATATGATAAATTTGAAATTTTTTTAATTTTTGTGGTATTTTTGTGAAAACCCCAAAAATAAAATTAATAAGGCTAATCGAAAATTCAAACATTGTTGTCTTAAATTTATATTTTAGCTTATAAAATCCTAAAAGAATACTGTCATTAAAACCCAACAACAAAATATAGTGGGTACAATAATTCTCTAAGGATAATAATACACAATCAAACCTATTATTGAATTTTTATTGTTTCACCAATTTCCTCGAACATTAGTAATTCTATTTTTATATTATCTCAAGACCATCTTATGTAACTCCAATAATTAATTTAAGTTGAATCATTTCTCTCCATGGGATTGTGAATGATATTATCTAATAAATTCCACTTCTTGCCATGCATTCACACACATATATTATAAACATATATGAATTTAATAATGTGCTTCCGATTATCATTTACTACTAGACTAGATGTTGCATTACCTATTGTTCTACGAATGGGTTACGACAAAGTTCAGGAAAATTCTTATTTACATCAATTTATAATTTTATCTCGTACATTAACTTATTGAGTGATAAATATTGTAATTAAAATATATTATTTTTATCTTTTCTAATGAAAAGATATTATTTCCTTTGATACTATGTATTTTTATCTTATTCAAATGATATATGCATCTCGTGTTAATAAAACTTATATAGAGTTGGAAAAAATTTGATAATTTATTTTTAAAAAATATATTCCCTCTATTAAAAAATTAGAGTCTATATTTCTTTTTTTTAATGTCCAAAAACATTAGTTCACTTTCATTTTTAAATTAAAAAATATGATTCTGAGATATTGTTGAAATTGATCACGTTATTTTAGAATAATTAATGCTGGTGATTATAATAAGCGTGAAATAGCAAAGAACTACCAATTCTTAATTTTTATGTCAAAATAAAAATGAATTATAATTTTTGGTTAGAAGGAATTAAATCATTTGCCTCTCTTCTCATATTGCATCATGAAGGTAATATACATGTTAGTGATTCAATTTAATTAACAGTTCACTATCAAAATATCTATTATGACTAATAAAATCATATCATATGATACATCAATGTGACAGTAAATATTCAATAGAGAGAATTTTATCGTCATTGTGATTTTATCCGGCTCAACTCCGAAAAAATAGTATATATATATATATATATATATATTGGAAAGAATTTTTTGTTCAAAAATGCATGAGTAGGTTTTAACTTTTGTTTATTAGATAGAAACAATTTCTAGATAGTATATAATGATAAGAAGTTGGAAAGAAAGAAAGCCACATTCAACAATTTAATTAATCATATTACTAATTAGGTGCATTGTCTATTGAGCAAGCGCATGCTCATGTGATGAATAAAACCTACTCCAAAAACTCAGCCATGTTAGTGCAAAGTTTACACGTAAAGTGAAAGTGTGTATTATATATATATATATATATATATTGAGGCGGCACCTTCTATGAACATACTTATCTAGTTGTGTCATATCATTTGATCTGAATGAAGGATCTAATTGGCTATGTTTTTCTTTTCAAATTAGGTCTATAATCACACCTTAAGCGTATAGTGTCCTTATTTTAAAGACAATTTGGAAGGGACCAAATGCTCTTTTTTTTTGCTTTATAGTACAAAAAGCGTGAGCACTTTACCAATGACTTTGAAATTAAGTATTAAAAAAAATTGTATCAAACCCACTTTAAATAAAGATATGTAGCTCCATTCAAACTCTCGTACAAAAGTGATTCTGTTTCATTTCATGTTTACAATATTACATTTTCTTTCCCAAAACTTTCTTGTATCAGGTGGCTCCCACATTTGAGAGCTTTTTTGAATCATCATGGGATCTTCCTGCAGTGGTTGCATTATATTTACACTATATTCTTATGCCTTTGAAAGATACTATTTTTGAGATAAAATTATATAGTTATATCATTGGGTGGCTGGCATGTTAGTGGCCTTAGATGCTTTAAACACTAACTTTTTCTTCTTCTTTTTTTTTTTTGAGAGAACACTTTTTCTTTATTCCTTTATTATTATTATTTTTTTCTTTTTCAAAAGGACATTTGCAATTCTTGCAGGAATTTCATTCGAAACTTCTTGGATATCTTTTTCTTTAGGTCTCTATTTCAATTGGCCACGTTGGTCATTTAATTCACAAATAAAATTTTTAATTTTAAAGAAAAGACAAGTGGCAAAAACAGAAACAATGACTTGAATTATTTCACTTATTAATTTTTCATTATTTTTTATTGTATACAAAGTGATATCAATAATTTAATTTACATCAATTATTTGAGATAAAATATGAATCAAGTTTATCAAAATTATTAGAGTGATAAAGAAAAAATGCCTTCATTATAAATAAGACTTCAAAAATTCATTTATCTTAGTGAAATGAATAATTTACAGGGTAGATGAAGTTAACATGTAGGCAGATAGGTACAGCACTAAGTTGATGGTGTGTTTATACAAAATTGTATAATTTGATGTGCGACTATAATCGAGTGGAGCTAACCCGAATTTTAAAAAACTCAATTTTTTATTAAATTGAAACAATGGAGTTCAACAAAACCCTATCTGTGCAGATGAGGTTAACATATAGGTAGATAAGTATAGCACCGAGTTGATGGTGTGTTTACACAATATTGTATAGTTTGATGTGTGTTGAGTAGGTAAAAGGTGAAAAAGGAAGTACACAATAAGCATTGAAAATAATGAAAGGAAAGAATATAAATTAATGGAGATGATGGAAGAAAGCAACAATAATAGAAGAAAAAATGGAAATCCATCTGTATGCATTTATTTTGTTTCTTCTCTTTTTTGGTTTCTTTCAGTCATTTAATAAGAGCATGTTGGATAGGTTTTGGACATTGTGGGCGTACCTATTTCATCAATTTCGTCAATAAAACCTATCACGTATTTGCAAGATTTACCTTTCTATTCCATCTTTTTTTTTTAATTTAGTGCGGGGGACCAAGTTTGGTTTATATCATGTGTGAATTATTTGACTTATCTTTAATTATTCCTTTTTCATATTTCATTATTTCAACTTCTCTATATTTTGTAGACCCCTTTTCTTATCTTGCCTTTTTTTAATTATTTATTTTTCTTTTTTTTTCTTTCTTAAGAGTCTTTTTTTGTCCGAGTTTTTTTAAAAATTATATCATAAATGTTTGAAATGAAATTTTTTTAATTAAATTAAAATTGAATAAAACACATGAAAATTATTCAGTATATCTCATCAACTCTAGTAAATAGATTACTCAATTTTTTATTTCACGAATTCACTATTTTATTTTATCATAACTTTATTTATTAACAAAAAATTCCTAGTCTATTTCGATTTTTAAGTAGAGAACCTTTCAAAATAAAGCATTCATATAAATGAACTACCATAAGAAATCATTATTTAAACTATTTTTAGAGTTTATATTGTTCAAAAGAAATGTTAAAAAATATGTGGATGACTACTTAATTGGATCAACTTTATCTTATCAAGATTATAATTAACTTATATTCTATTTATATTAGGATTAACTCTATGATAATTATAATTTTCTGTTTTGATCTAAAGTCCACTTACACTATTATATATACCCAGTATAAATGGTGTATGAGAAATAATTCATAACAAAGAAATTTCTTATGTTTCTCTTTCTTTTATTTTATTTATAACATGTTATCAGCATGATAGTCTCTATAAATTATAATAGTGAATGAATAATTATCAAATAGGCCAAGGTACGCATCCTACAATATTTATATTCCTCATTTTGTTCTCAATAATGGATTTATTATATTCTTGGACTTGATTAAAATTATGAGTTAATTAATACATACTTAAGATAAGATTTATGTGATTAATTACATATAATTTTGGCTTAATAATATTTCTATGAGTGCAAGTATAGTTACTTTACTATAGATTCTTTGATAGTTTTATGATTAAAAAATTAACCCTAAATATTTTATTGAATTGGACTATTGATTTTGTTACTTTTTTCCTGATTTATTGTTCAAGAATTAAGGAATTAAAAAAAAAATTATAGTATGGCCATGAAGTTTATTGCCAAATTTATTGCAGTGGCTGATGGTTTTATGATAAAGAAGATATAATGGTTTAAAACAATGTATTCCTATGCATGTGCCAGTATTATAATCATATTGTACTTCCTTATTTTTAATTTTTGACTGCATGCAGCATATAAATATATGTAGTATGTGTTGCTGCCGCACCACATGATATTGCAAGCTTTGGAATCAGGGTGCAGTAGCATCAATTGGTTATTTAATTTTTTTTATAAGGTGGTAGATTAATTTTGGCCTATGAAATTTCAATATTTTAATTAATCTGAATTGATCTTGATGCTAAATTATTTTAGCCTAATTCTTGTTATTTTTTTAATTGATCAGGAATTGCTTAGGCTCAATCACAATTTAATTATTTTTAATTCATTTGAGATTCTTTAGTTATAATATCACAATTTTTTTTTGTATGAGAAATTGTCCATGGTAATTTAATCCTTTGTCTAATTATATTTTAGGTCATTATGATATTAAATTATGGTTGCTATCCAAAGGTAAAATTAAACTTCATTTTAGTATATGAAAATAAAAGAGATATAAAATTAAGAGTAAATATTTATGTATTGAGTAAAGTGGTGAATAAATTGATATGTACTATGATTTAATATCATCATTTATAATTTTAGAGTTATGATAATTAAACTCTAATTTTTAGCCTTTATTTATTTGATAGCTGTGAGCGGGGATTTTTGCCTCCACTCCTGGTGGAATGGTTCTTGCGACTTCGGCACTGTTTAGACTCGGGGCCTTAGAGAACACGGACCTAAGTTCGAAGAAAATGGAGTTGCCACCGAGACGGGCCGGGAAAAAGAAAGAGGTGGATGACTCGATTCCTAAGGAATCCCCAACACCCTAATGGGTTCGGAAAGTTGGGTACGTGTGGGGAAGGTAAGAAATGGCCCAACACCCCCACAACGCCCGGTTCATTGGAACCGGCCTCCTTTACAGGTCTTAATATTATAAAATTCTTAAATATAATAATATTATCCATATTACACACAATAATTAAAATAAAGCATCGATTTATTGAAAATCAAAACAATGTCCAAGCAAAACAAATAAATGGACACCCATCCGAAGATGGAAACATGCCCTTACATAATCCATGCCTAAATAGGACACCCACCGAAAGGTAGAAACATGTTCTTTACATTAGTTCTAAAATAGAAAAACAATTTAAATTACATGATATTTAACTAATGAGGTACCCACCAAGTGGAAACATACCTCTTACAACATTTGGAAATCTAAATAAATCGATAAAAGTAAATAACCATTCATCATAAATAAATCATTCATCAAAGGTATTAATCAAAATATAAAATAAACATTCATCCATGATAAACTAAATAAATCGAGCATTGAACTTAAATAAATCAATAAAGCATTAAAGCATATAAGGGACTACATAATCAAATATAAAATTAAATAAAGCAAGTAAAGATTCAAATTAGGGCTACTGTTTCTATTTAAAATTCTTTATTTAATGTTTAGGGTATTAGAATTTATTGATTTAAGCCACTGTAAGTTTTAAGGGAATTAAAAAGGATTAGGATTTTATAATTTAAGAAATTAGTAAGGTTCTTTGATTGATCAAAATAAGGTTTGAGGGGTAAAATTATGAAATTAGGAAAACTTAAGTTTTAGATTAATTGGTTTTGGGGTTACTGTTTGTATTTTGAATAATCATAATAATGGAAGTAAAACATAAAGATTTATAATGCATAAATAAATAATGACCCCAACCCATACGGCGGTCCCGCTAGCCGGTTAGCGGGCGGGGGTCAAGAGGGCAGTGCCCCTTACGGGGTCCGGGTTCGCACCCGGAAGATTTTGAAAATTGGCTTCTAGGATTATAGGTTTCGGTGTTGAAAATTAAGATTTTAGGATTTAAGATTTAAAAGAATAGGGTTTTGAAATTGGAAGAAACTAGTTTTATTTTTAAAAGAATAATGCTTACTGTGTGATTTTGGAAAGAAGGATTAATTAGGATTAAAGCTTTTAATGTTTAAAAAATAAGGCTACTGACTTTTTGGGATAGAGATTAGGGTTTGGGTTTTAAAGTTTTTGGAGAAAAAAGAAACAATTTAAGGTTTTTGAAAACAGAAAAGACGAATTAGGGATTTAAGGTTTAGAAGAAACAGAAGGATAATTTTTAGGGTTTTTGGAAAGAAACAGATTCAATTTAGGGTTTTGAAAAATTGAAAAGCAAATTAAGGTTTGGTAAATCTTGAAGCGATTTAAGGTTTTGAAAAGCTATAAAGTAGATTAGGGTTTTATGATTTTGAAGAAACAGAAACAACAATTTTTAATCTTTAGTGATGAAGCTACTGTAAAGAAAAATAAATAAAGAAATTCATACATTCGATTGTTGGTTCCACCAAAAATTGTTTCTTGGATGAACAAGAACAAAGACAAGCTTTGCTGCCTTTGATGGATTGAATTGCTTGTTTGCTCTCTCAAAAAGTCTGATTGATTTCAAAGTTTTTCAATTCACTCGACTGTCTTTTTTTTGAATTTCGATCCCCAAATTTCTCCTCTCCTCTGTTGTGTTGTTTTAGTCCTTATTTATATAAGATTTTTATGATTAATTTTAGTTATTCACGGAATCTAACATTAATTAAGAAAAGGAAACCGAAACCTAATTGTATTTGGTTTCGAAAAAATTTACGTCGAAAAAATTTTGCTGGCGAAAAAACTGCTGCAGAAAAATTGCGTTGGCAAAAAAAAACTGTTGCGAAAAAATTACGCTGGCGAAAAAGCTGCCGCAGGGGGCAGCGGGCTGCGGCGGGCGAAATTGGCCTGCGGTGGGCGAAATGGCCCACGGCCATTTCGTCCCACGCTGATTTTCTGTAATAATTTTTTCGCATCGAATTTTCCGTCGCTGATTTTTATTTTTATTTTTTATTATTTTATATTTATTTATTTTTTTGTATTATTTTTTAAAAATTATAAAAAATAAATGCTAAAACAAATATTATTTAATTAAGATAACATAAAATTATTTTGGACTAATTAAAATATATTGGACCGGACTGGGTCAAAAATTAAGGGTCTACAGTTTGCCCCCTGCTTGAACGATCTGAGACTTTAGTAAAAGAGAGTGAAAAGTAATAAGACTTAATTTTTGATGAGATGGTTACTTGAATTTTATTTGAGTACTTGGACCCGAGGCTGAACTTGATTTGGATACTTGGACCCGATACTAGATTAAATTTGGATACTTGGACCCAGGATTGGGTACTTGAACCCGAGATTGGGTACTTGGACCCGAGATTGAATTTGATTTGGGTACTTGGATCCAAGATTGAATTGGATTTGGGTACTTGGACCCGAGATTGAATTTGGTTTGGGTACTTGGATCCGAGAATTAATTTGATTTGGGTACTTGGACCCGAGATTGGATACTTAGACCCGAGACTTATTTGATTTGGGTACTTGGACCCGAGATTGAATTTGGTTTGAGTACTTGGACCTGAGATCGGGTACTTGAACTCGAGAATGAATTTGATTTGGGTACTTGGACCCGAGATTGGGTACTTAGACCCGAGACTGATTTGATTTGGGTACTTGGACCCGAGAATGAATTAAATTTTGGGTGCTTGGACACGAGACTGAGTTTGACTAACCTTTTATTCAGTTGAGAAGTCTGATTGCTCCGGCTGTTCTATGCATTGTGGTTCTTCACCCTCAAAATGGATCTTCGTCATTTGAGATCAGGTCTTCACCCTTGAAAATGGATCTTCATCTTTTGAGATCAGGTCTTCACCCTTGAAAATGGATCTTCATCCTTTAAGATCGGGCCTTTACCCTTGAAAACGGATCTTCATCCTTTGAGATCAGGTCTTCACCCTTGAAAATGGATCTTCATCCTTTGAGATCAGGTCTTCGCCCTTGAAAACGGATCTTCATACTTAGAGATCGGGTCTTCACCCTTGAAAATGGATCTTCATCCTTTGAGATTAGGTCTTCACCTTTGAAAATGGATCTTCATCCTTGGAGATCGGGTCTTCACCCTTGAAAATGGATCTTCATCCTTTGAGATTAGGTCTTCACCTTTGAAAATGGATCTTCATCCTTGGAGATCGGGTCTTCACCCTTGAAAATGGATCTTCAACCTTTGAGATCGGGTCTTTACCCTTGAAACATGGATCTCTATCCTTTGAGATCGGGTCTTCACCCTTGGAGATCGGGTGTCACATCCGCCTACTGCATTTATGCAGTGTAGACACGTGCATAGCGAGAGTAGGGAAAAGGAGAAGATAATTCTTGATAACAGCCCTAGATAAGGTTGTATGACAAAAGGGACATAATTGTAATTTTTAATAAAGTTGGGGACGTAGATGTAATTTCAAAGAAAGTTGCACCGGATGTTCTTAATAGTGCATATAACAGATTCCAAAAATGGAATGTAGAGAAAAATCGGATCGCAACGACGTGTAACGGTTTTTCCAGGAAATGTCCCGTTAAAGAAAAATGAAGAAATGTTGACTAAGGGCATTTTGGTCATTACCAATTAAAGTTATACATGAATTTAGGGTAGGAAATAAAGACGTGAGTACGTAGAGAATGGCGAGAGGTTAAATATGAAATGATCGTCAGTAGAAACGAAGCCGGAGAAAACCCGAGCAAAAATAGGACCAAAAGGGAATTTTGTAAAAAGTTGAGGGCTTACCGGTAATTTTTCAAAATGACTTAGAAACCTAAAATAGATCTTATAAATAGAAAGTAGAGGTCGAGAGGATCAAAACCATATATAGTTTGACTCGTGGAGCTATACGGTTTAAAAGATATGATCGATTAATCACCGGAACGTAATGTGGGCCCGGTTTCGTGTCGGGACCGGATGAGTAACCCGGGACAACTTTATGAGATCCAATGGGAAGAGAGACAAGTGGAAAGAAGTAAAGGAAAAAGGAAGTTACAAAAATCAAAGGTTGGCCAATCAAAAGAAAACATTTAGCATGTGTAATAAATGTGTAATAAATGAAGAAAGAGAAAAAGTGGACAAGTGGGCAAGGTGATCATCATTTCCTTTGTCTATAAATATATGTGATATGAAGAGCAAATTCTCTCTTTTTCCACTCACCAAATTCGGCCAACAAAAAAAAATACCAAGGGACTTCCAAGTTTCTTCAAACTTTGATTTTTAAGGTAAGTTCTAAGGTTTTTAAGTGTGTAGACTTTAATTTTAGTATTAGTTTTAGGTAGTTATATATTTATTGGAAGATTGGGAATTAGAGTCTTATATGGAATTGAAAAACATAATAATATTATTAAGTAAGTGATGAGATTAATTGATTAAATGGAAGAATCAAGATGTAGAAAGATTAATAAGGTTGGATTAGGGGTTTCGGTTGGAAAAGAAATAGAGGATAATTTATTATTTTGAAATTCTAAGGTTTATGTTGTATCTTGAATTGATTGAAGGAGAAATAAAGAATTAAAGAAGGAGAAGAAGGAAAAGCCAAGAGGAGTTAAAGAAATAAGGTTTGGTACTTTACTTTTGAATAATAAATTTTGGTTTGATGCTTTACAAACTTTGGTTTATGAAAGTTTTGTTGTTGATGCTTAAATATATTGATTTGAGTTAAACATGCAAAAGTTGTCAAAGGGAAGTGTTTGAATCTTCACTTTACCATTAAAGAAGCCTTAATATTGATTTGCAAAAGAAAAATAAACTATCCTATGCATTTTATGTGTTTGGGCCGAAATGGTCCCAAAAAGACAGCTTTCTGGACCTTTTTGTGGAAATCGTTTGAGGCAGCAAATGAATGAATTTTTCAACGAAATTTTACATGCAATTAGTCAACATATGAAATAAGTTTTCTGTAAAATTTCAGCTAAAAATAAGATCATTTACTTGGTCAAATGCATGACTGAAGTGGACTGAAATTTTGACGAAAACCCAGATTTTACTATTCATTTGGTCATGCCATTTTGCGTTGCCGATTTGTCTCGCCGCAACACTATTCATTTGGTCAATTTGTGATATTTTGAGAAATGCTTTGAAATGTTTGATGTGTTTATTGTGGATGTTAAATATGCGAAAAAGGGGAATGGTTTGACTGAAGAATGTGTTGCGCGGCATAAATGGCAAAGTGCGATGGGAATTTAAAATGATTTCGCGAGTCATTCTAAAATGAGGTTTGAGACTTAAATTGAATCATTTTAACCTTTTTGCTCTACTGGATAGTGAGAGTGGTAGATAAGGGTATGGTGCACTATACTAACTTATGCAGTACTGCTTGATATTGTGATTGAATTGATATGATCTGAACTCAATGGTGAGGGCCATTGGGGGCCAATGGTGAGGGCCATTGGTTATAACCAGGATGGTGAGGGCCATTCCTGTGATCTGATATCGGTGGTGAGGGCCACCTATGTTACAGTGGTGAGGGCCACTGCCTAATCACTATGGTTCCCTATATCCCAGTAGAGCCTGGATCAAAGACATATTATTTTTCGTTGAACTATATAATGCAAATGAATTTGAATTATGATTTTACATTATTGAAAGCATATCATACTGAATGTATCACGATTTCTATTGGTATAATGTTGGTTGATTGTTGATTTTATTATTTCCTTTTTACTTCGAATACTTTCATGTACTACTTTTATTTTTATTGGTAAAGTACCCACTGAGCGACAACGCTCAGCGAGTTAAGTTTCCCTTGACTCGTAGGTTCGGAGCAGTAGATAAATCTTGGGGAAGCAACGACCAGACCACAGCAAATCTCAGGGGTAGATCTTTTAGTTCCATTATGAGTTGATAGTTGTGGCATGTATATGAATAAATATAAAAGAGATTTTCTATGTTGTAATTGTATGTTAGTAGTATGTAATAATCATAAATCTTTACTTTATGTTATATTAGAAGTGTGAACTCTTCGTGCAGGTTTGTAGTTGAGGGTATAAGGTGGATTCATTGGGAGTGCATTAAATTTGATGGTATTCTTATTCACATTGGTATGTGTAAAATGTTTTCAAAAATCAGAAAAACAAGTTTTGACGACACTTGGGATCCAAATTTCTAGGCGGAACTATGGCAAAATTTCTGTAAAAATCAGAACTAAAATTTGACTAAGTAAATTGGTAGCAACAATTAGGATAGTGTGGCACCTCTACTCAGCTTACACATGTAGGTTGGGAAGGGGTGTTACAATTTGTGGTATCAGAGCTAAGGTTTAGCCGCTTCTGGGTAATCCAACATAGGAGGATGTACGTTTTACGTCGTGAGTGGCCATTACCGACGTAAAACGAGATATCATGTAGTAAATAAGAGATTGCACGATTTTATGGAGTCCTAAATTTTGCAATGTATATAAGGGCTTCTTAATATTGTAAAACTTTGTGTTTGAAAATAAATAAAAGTTGTGTTGTATATGTGTTATTTAAGAATTTTTATTTATATACATGCCACTTAGGATAAGATAATGCTGTTGGTCTGGGTCGTTACTAATGATGGGATGGTATATGTTTACTCTTTAGATGTCGCAAGCAGCGCAGCGTGATATAGAGGAGGAGGTCGAGTCTCAGGCCTCCCGAGTTGTAGAAATGCATGTATCAGAGACATCAGCATCTGAGCAACCACCCACTGATGCTCCTATTCCCAATGATATGTTGCAACAAATGGCTGCCGTATTTCGGCAGATAGCCGGCGTTGCCCCAGCCCCACCCCCAGCGCCAGCACCCATACCAGTACCTGCTGTAGGAGGGGAAAGGAAACCCCCAATAGAAAAGATAAGAAAGTATGGTGCGAAGGAGTTTAAGGCTCGAAGGGACGATGATTCTTCAACAGCCGAGTATTGGCTGGAAGGAACAATACGAGCCTTAGATCAGTTACAGTGTAAGCCAGAAGAGCGAGTGATATGTGCTACTTCCTTATTAGTGGAAGAAGCATATATATGGTGGGACACAGTTCACCAACGAGTTTCACCGGAACAGAGAACATGGGATTTCTTTGTGAATGAGTTCAAGAGGAAGTTTATATCGGAGGCATACCTAGATGCCAAGAAAAAGGAGTTTCTACACTTAAAGCAAGGTCGACTGACCGTTGCTGAATACGAGAGGGAATTTACTAGGTTGAGTAGGTATGCCAAGAAGACAATTGAAGACGAACATGATAGATGTAAGCAGTTCCAGGATGGATTGAATAATGAGATTAGGATGCAGCTAATTGCTGCTAATATCAAAGAATTTTCCGAGTTGGTCAATAGGGCTCTAGAAGTAGAGCAATGCCAGTCTGATGAACAGAATAGACGACAGAAGATGAAACAGAAGAGAGGTACCCAGAACTATTCGGGAAACTACCAATCATCAAGGAAACGATTCTGCGGCAGTGGTTCCACGGGAGGCGGTCAACGTCGAGGTTACAGTCAGGGATCAATTCGCGGTGGCTTAAGTCAAACTACCTCAGTTGCTAGTACGGGACGATCCGGAAGAGGACAAGGAAGAGGATTCAGCCGAAGCGGAGGTAACTTCTTTATCGGTCCGAGAGGTAATGAAGGCGAAAATAATAATCCACGCTGTGATCAATGCGGACGCCGTCACACGGGAGAATGTTGGGGTCGGACATTTGCATGTTATATATGTAGATCTTTAGACCACCTTATGCGAGAGTGTCCCCAGCGAATACAGAATCTACCTAGGGATATTGAGAGATCGCAAGCGGCAGCAGGTCGAGGCCGAGGCAGAGGAAGGAGCGAAAATCCGTCGCGTGTGCAATCTGAAACAGTGAATCGACCAGAAGCAAGGGCTCCTGCTAGAATGTATGCTATGAGGGGGCGAGAAGACGAAGAAGCGCTAGACGTGATTGCAGGTCAGTTGTCTATGTTTGGGGTTTCGCTTTACGTTTTAATAGATCCAGGTTCTTCACACTCATATATATGCACGAAAAATGAAAAACTTGAGGACCTAAAGGTAGAACTAGAGAAAGAGGGAATATTAGTTACTAACCCATTAGGAAATGAGGTGATTACTAGGAAGGTAGTGAAAGATTGCCCCGTAGAGATACACGGACATATCTTTTGGGGAGATTTATTTGAACTACCATTTCAAGAATTCGATGCTATTCTTGGGATGGATTGGTTGGCCAAACACGATGCACTAGTTGACTGTAAACGGAAGAGAGTTACCTTGTATACTGCAGACGGTGACGAAGTGACCCTAGTAGGAAAAAGGAAGGACTATCTAACTAACATTATTTCTGCCATGACGGCTAAGAGGTTAGTGCAAAAAGGTTGCGAGGCATACCTGGTATGTGCATTAGTAGCGAAAGAAGAGGCACCAAAGTTACAAGATATACCTACTGTATGCGATTTTCCCGACGTATTTCCTGATGATTTACCCGGATTACCACCTAAACGAGAGGTGGAATTCATCATAGACGTGTACCCGGGAGCTGCACCAGTATCCATCGCACCTTACCGAATGGCGCCAGCGGAGCTAAAAGAATTAAAGGTACAGCTACAAGAACTTTTAGACAAGGGGTTCATAAGGCCAAGTGTGTCACCATGGGGAGCACCAGTATTGTTCGTGAAAAAGAAAGACGGATCCTTAAGGTTGTGTGTAGATTACCGTCAACTTAATAAGCTGACCATCAAAAACAAGTATCCGTTACCTCGCATAGATGATCTGTTTGATCAACTCAAAGGTGCTGGAGTCTTTTCAAAAATTGATCTACGATCGGGTTATCATCAATTGAGAATTAAAGATGAAGACATATCAAAAACCGCATTCAGAACTCGCTATGGACATTATGAATTCATTGTTATGCCTTTCGGATTAACGAACGCACCTGCAGTATTCATGGATCTGATGAATAGAATCTTCCACCCGTATTTGGATCAGTTCGTGGTGGTATTTATTGACGACATATTGGTGTATTCAAAGAATCGAGAGGATCATGATCGTCACCTTAGAATTGTTTTGCAAACCCTGCGTGAGAAGCAGTTATACGCTAAGTTCAGCAAATGCGAATTTTGGTTGGAAGAAGTAGCTTTCTTGGGACATATTGTATCGGCAGAAGGAATAAGGGTCGATCCCAAGAAAATAGAAGCAGTATTGGAATGGAAGTCACCTAAGACAGTAACGGAAGTCCGTAGTTTCTTGGGATTAGCAGGATATTATCGGAGATTCGTTAAAGGGTTTTCCATGATCGCCGTACCTATGACCAAGCTACTTCAGAAGAATGCCAAATTCCAGTGGACCGACGCTTGTCAAAGGAGCTTTGAAAAGCTGAAACAAAAACTTACTGAAGCACCTATTCTTACACAACCAGAATCAGGAAAAGATTTTGTGATTTATAGCGATGCATCCCATATCGGGTTAGGTTGTGTATTGATGCAGGAAGGCAAAGTCATTGCGTATGTCTCTCGACAGCTCAAGCCACATGAAAAGAATTATCCTACGCATGACTTAGAGCTAGCAGCGATTGTTTTGGCTTTCAAGACGTGGAGGCATTACTTATACGGGGAAAAATGTTACATCTTTACGGATCATCAAAGCCTGAAATATTTGCCCACGCAGAAAGATTTAAACCTGCGACAGCGAAAATGGATGCAATTGGTTCCTTTTTGACGCTTGTTCAAGTGTTGTATTGGAATGATCGAAAGCTTTGCATTTGCGGCTTTTATCTTCAAGATGTTGAAAACACGAGTGGTGGAGACTCCAAGTAGCAGAGTCAGGGATTCATTCATTTCAAACTATGTTTCAGCATGCCATTTGGTAGCTTCTTCATGACCTCGCCAATAATTATTTCCTTTGCCCAATGTGTCCTTTGGAGGTTCAACATATTTCCCTTAACTTGAAGGTTTTATATGACAAAAATATTTTTTTTTATTTATATATATATTTTTTAATTTTTTTTAATTTTGAAATCCAATGTTGGCTTTGCCAAATTGATGTTAATGCACCTCAGGACTTGATTTTTCCAAATTAACATATCTATAACATGACAACCCTAGTTACCGTACTAAACTCGGGAATCATTTCTATTTAAGCAAGAATTGTTGCAATTCAGATAGGCACATACACATTACTTGGCCAAAGGTCTCATTGAGTTTAAATATTGTCTATCTCATATGCATACTTATCCAAACTATCTCCACTAATAGACTCTACCTACCAAGAGAGATCAACAGGTCTTTGATAGGCTTGAAATGGGGTCTATAAGGGACGAGTTTAAATGAAGGCCATTTTGAGATAGGAGCTGATGTGACACAATGGACAAACCTTCACACTATAAATTTCTTGTTGAAACTTTTGGGAGCATGAAAAGACAGAGCTTTGAACATTCTTCTTTCTTTTTGGCGTTAACTTGAATCTTGAGTGGGATAGTCTTTGCCCTTGCAAAAAGTTTGGTACCCAAATTCGTCTCTCTTCTTCTTCTCTTTTTTTTTTCTTACCCTTCCCTTTCTTTGAGCATTTTGTCATTTTGTCCTTCTTCCTTATAGGACTGTCAAGTACATAACTTTCAAGAACTGAATGGTCTTTCTCCTTTTTCTTTAATTTTGATTGAATCTTTGCTTGGGTTGGGACTAATTCAAGTCAATCCGTCCTTATAAACCAAATAGAACCCTTTTGTTGTCTTAAGTAAAAGAGAACTCAGTTGGCTTTTTGAACCACCTTTTAGATTTTATCTTTCTTTTATCTTTTTGTTTTCTTCTTTTTTCTTTTCTTTTATTTTCTTTCTCTTTTTTTTTCTTCTTTCTTTTTTCTTTCTTTCTTTCCTTATTTATTTTGGTTCTAGCTCAAACAGAGTTGTCTTGTTTGTAATGACTTTGGCTTCTAATAATGGATGAATGGAGTGACATAAATCTTCTTTAACAGGGATAAATCATTTGTTACTCTGATGTTGTCTTCATATATTGGAGATATTAAGTGAACTTCAACTTCCCTTATGATCTTGAAAACTTCAATTATCTTTATGGTCTTGAGAACTTCAACTATCTTTATGGTCTTAAGAACTTCAACTATCCTCGTGATCTTGACTAATCATTGCTTTCTTTGATCTTCTTGCCTCTTCATCTTAGTGATAATGAGACTTGTCAAATGTATCACAACAGCTCAGGGTAGGTTATTGGGGTTTGTAAGTTAATGAAAAGAAAGCTAAAATTTTATGAAGGCTCAAATGGACAACTAGGGATTGATATTTAATTGGGTAGATACTAGTTGTTGGCTCATCAAACAATGCCTAGATCATCTCTCCCTTAAATAAGCAGAGTTCAATTTCGCCTCGAAAGTTTGCCTAAGCATGTTCTAAGACTGACTAGGATCTAGACAAAGATAATTATGCAGGAGCCTTCTCTAAGTAAGCATACACAACTCAATGCTATAGAGCAATTCCCTCACCTAGTAAAGTCGTTCAAGTCATGATGCCTAGACACATTAATTTATGAACATCAAGCTTGATTCCTCATCGGTTGAGCACCAAAATGAACAAAGACCAACAAAAATTTTGATGAAAATAATTTATTCAAATAAATTTAAATTTGAAAAATAAGATTGTTCCAATTTAAATATTAAAGAAAGTAAAATTGAAAAGCAACATTCAAGCTAAGGAAAGTTCGTTGAGTTTAAGCTTCTTTTCCTTTCACATCTTCAACATTCCCATCTTGAAAAGAGGATAAAACAAAATCTTCTTCCAATCCTTTTCCCACCATAAAGGTTGTTGGTGGTGGCACTCTCCCAAATTTAGGCAAAGGGTTGTTCTTGGTATTGGGCTTATCCGGCTTGGGTAGCTTGCCATTATCGATTAGGTCTTGGATCTCATGCTTTAATCGGGTACATCTATCAGTCTCATGTCCTTGAGTCTGATGAAATTGACAAAAAGCCTTAGCATCAAATTTTGGGGGTAATGGACTAGGCAAAGGTCGAGGAGCTAACGGTTGTAACAACCCTTTCTTTTGCAGCTTGCTAAAAACCCAAGATAGAGGTTTCCCTAATTCTGAGAATTGTCTTTTATTTCCTTGACCGGTCACATTAACATCAACTTCTTTTTGTGTGCTTTGATTGCTAGGCTGAAAATTTCCTTTCTCATTCCTTCTTATTGAAAAGCGACTTTTCTCCCTTTCCCACTCTGTAGACCCTTAATTTTTTACCCAATCTGGTCCCATATGTTTTATTTAGTCCAAAATGATTTTTTTTTGTCTAATTGGTCCAAAATAATTTTTGTTAAATAATTTTTGCTTTAGTATCTAATTTTTATTAATAAAAAATAAAAATAAATAAATAAAAATCAAAAAATAAAAATAAAAATATAAATCGGAGTCGGAAATCGGCAGCGAAAAAATAGTCGCGCGGGCCCATGGGCACGGGCCCGTGGGCATTTCGCCATCACTGTGCTATTTCGCACCCATAATTTTTCTGCCTGCGAAATAGCTTACGGGCCCATTCTGTGCGCGCTGCCGCAGCCAGCTGCGGCAGATTTTTTAGCCAGCGCAGTTTTTCTGCAGCATTTTTTTTTCGGCAACGCAAATTTTCCGACACAAATTTTTCGAAACCTAATCCAATTAGGTTTTGGTTTCTTTTTTTTTATTAATATTACTTGCCTTAGCTAATTAGGATTAAACTACATCAAACCCTTATAAATAAGGACCAAAGGCAACCAAATTGGGGGAGGAAAAAATTTCACAGTGAGTTTGGAAAATTGAATCCGAAGGTGAAGTGGAAAAGCAAAAATTCAATTCAATTGATTTTTAAAGGAGCAGCATCACGATTTAAACAATTCAAAGGCAAAAAAGGTTTGTCTTTGGAGCTAATTCATCCAAGAAGAATTATTTTTGGAGGAATCATCAAAAGAAGGTATGTGTTAATTGATTTTCTTCAATTGTTTTTACACAGTAGCTAAAAACTAGGATTTTTGTGTTTTTCAAAAGTTAAAATCTTAAAACTTTAATTTAGTTTTTCTAAAGCTAAAAAACCTTATTTCGTTAGTTTATCTTCCAAAAGGCTTAAAATTGCTATTTTTACTTCTTAAAAATCCTAAAACTCTAATTGAACATATTTTTCAACAAAACTAAGATTTAAATTCTGTTTCTTTTAAAATTTTAAAGTAGGTTCTATTTCATTCAAAAAGCCTTAAAAAACATCTTTTCTACTTATAAAAACTTCAATATGTTTGTTTAAATTCATAAAACTTCATAAAATTATCAAATTATTTTTCCAAACTTTAAAATTAACAAATCACCCGTAACCATAAATTCTAAAAACACTAAACCCTAATTCAACTTTTAAACCTAAAATAGTACACCCTAACCCTTTAAAACCTTAAACCCTAACTTTTTCTAAGCTTTAATCCTTTAAAACATTAATAAACCATAAATTTACAAATATTCTAAGTTTACACAGTAGCTTGAAATCATCATTCAAAAATACAAATCAAAAGTATCTTAAAGTGTCTAAAACCCTAGTTTCATGATTTCAACATTCAAACCTTAATTTTGTTAATCAAAGAGTCTTACCAACCTTTTAAAATATAAAACCCTAATCTATTTTAATTCCATAAAAAGTCACAGTAGCTATAATTGAACTTTTATTTGCTTTATTCAATTCCATACTTGATTATACTTTGATTTATCTCTTATGCTTTAATTTATTTAATTTCAATACTTGATTTATTTAATTTATCATGGATGGATGTTTATTTTATATTTTGATTAATAGCTTTGATGAATGATTTATTTATGATGAATGATTATTTACTTTTATCAATTAATTTAGATTTTCAAAAGTTGTAAGAGGTATGTTTCCACTTGGTGAGTACCTCATTAGTTAAACATCATGTAATTTAATTTGCTTTTCTATTTTAGAACCTATGTAAAGGGCATGTTTCTACCTTTTGGTGGGTGTCCTATTTAGGCATGTGATGTAAGGACATGTTCCATCCTTGGATGGGTGTCCATTTATTTGCTTTGTTTTGACATTGCTTTATTTTTAATATATTGATGCTTTCTTTTAATTATTGTGTGTAATATGGATAATGTTGTTATACTTAAGAATTTTATAATATTAAGACCTGTAAAGGAGGCCGGTTCCAATGAACCGGGCATTGTGGGGATGCTGGGCCATTTCTCACCTTCCCCACACGTACCCAACTTTCCGAACCCATTAGGGGGTTGGGGATTCCTTAGGAATTGAGTCATCCACCCCTTTCTTTTTCCCAGCCCGTCCGGGTGGCGACTCCATTTTCTCCGGACTTAGGTCCGTGTTCTCTAAGGCCCCGAGCCTAAACAGTGCCGAAGTCGCAAGAACCATTCCACCGGGAGTGGGGGTGAAAATCCCCGCTCACAGTGGCGACTCCACTGGGGATAAGAGAAGTTGATTCCGTTGGTCTTTATATTATTCTATTCTTTCTTATAATGATATTATCCATTACATCATATTAGATTGCATAGTGTGCGTTAGTTAGGACGCCCGTGTTACCCGTGTTGTGTTATGTAAGGGATACCATACTTTCACTCAAGGTATGGAGATCGAGCATGGCATAACCACTCATAGCCTCGTACCATTTGGTATGTACTTGCTATGGGAACCTAAGCCTTTTAACCCAAAGACTAAAGCTCATGTAATTGGCCTAGTTACTTTCCTTAGGTTTTTACCCCAAATGCATGTTGTTTGACTATGTTTAGTTTATCTTAGTATAAATCAGGGCTTATTTGGTTTGTTCTTTTTCTAATATGACCTAAGTATATTGTAAGCTCAAAATAAATTTTTCTTTAAAATCCAAAAGACCAAAACTATTTTCAAAATTTTTCAAGATGGTCTTTGGACATAAGACTTTTCTAAAAACAAATCAAAAATACTTTGGCCCATGACCCAAATACTAAGCCCAAAATCCATTTTTCTAAAATCTTTTACAATGGGCTTAGAAACAAAACTATTTTCACCCAACCATTTTTTACAAAGAGCTTGCAAAAATATTTAGGCCAATTATGAAATACCAAAAGAATAAATTAACCATGGGCTTGTTTTTGGCATGAATCATTAGTTACTTTTTTAAGTGAGAAATCTATCTATAATAAACCTCTTAATTTAGTTTTAATCCAATATAGCATAAAAGCTATTATAGTTGGTTGAATGGATTAAGACCTAATTAATAGGAATTAACATGGATTGATTCCCATTTTTGAAAATATAACTATTGGTTGAAACGTCTGAGGGAATTATTCGAAAGCAAGATACCCCATGTTGGTATTTTGTAAACCATATACCTAGGAAAAGAGACTCGCCATTCGTGTGTGGATGTTATAAGGTTGGAAGAAACGTCCTATTTATCCTTATTTGTTGATTGCTTGTGCATACATGCATACATTTGCTTCTCATGTCATTGATCCTCTCTGGCTCAATACGATAGTTCAAAAGCTTACAACAATCCGACCTACGCCGGAGATGAAGTATCTAGCAACAACTCAATCACTTGCTCACCTAAAATGATGGAGCCCAAACAAATTCAAAGGATGGTATATGAGGCCCTCAATGCCAAGATGGAAGAAATCAAAGAGGCCCTAGCTGAGACCATGAAGAACCAATTGACTGCAATCTTAGAAAACCATGCCGAGGCATCTGCTAGCACTAAGAAACCAAAGGACAAAGGGAAGACCAAAGTTAGTGAAGTGGTTTTTGATGATGAAAAGGTGATCATTGATGATGATGATGATTGGGCTCAATACTACCAAGAGGTTCAAGAAAAGAAGAAAGAACCGAAGGCTGTTGAGAAGGCAACTATTAAAAAGACCGAGATATCCGATGTTGAAAAGATGATTGCTGATTTAGAAAAGAAATTTGAGAAGAAGTTGAAAACCGAAGAGATGTCTGAGATCAACAAACTATTTGAACAAGATGAAGAGGTCCCTTATAAATTCAAGATGCCTTCCTTTGCTAAGTACAATGGCACCGGAAATCCCCATCTTCATGTGAAGCAGTATATCACTGCCATGCAATCTGTCCGAGCTACTAAGGCTCAAACCCTAAGGTACTTTATGCTCTCATTGGACCCTGTTGTCCAAAATTGGTTCAATACCTTAGATGATGGAACACAAAAGAGTTGGGATATACTTTACAAAGCCTTCATCCAACAATATGGATATAATGTTGAGTTAGAAGTTACTTTAATGGAAGTGGAGTCCATAAGGCAAAGGCCAAATGAGAATTTTGTGGACTATGTGAAGCGATGGAGAAACAAGGCTGCTTTACTCAAGAAGAGGCCCGATGAATCTGATCAAATAAGGATGATTGTGAGAGGGGTGTTGCCTAGTCTTCGTGAGAGGATGTCTCATACACTCATCCGTGATTTCAAAGACCTTCTTCAAGCTGGTTTGCAAATTGAAGAATGGGAAAGGGAGAAGAGCCGCTTTGCAACAAAAAGAAACGAGAAAGGGAGCTATCAACCTGGTAGCCAAAGCATGCAAAAGGCCGTCGGTGTTAATGCTACTAACCAAGGAACAAGGAGACAATTTTCAGAATTGGGAAAATCGATGTCTTGGGTTGTCAACAAGCTTCAAAGAAAAGGATTGCTACAACCCTTAAATCCTCGTCCTTTGCCTAACCCTCTCCCACCTAACTTTGACACCAAAGCATTTTGTCAATTTCACCAAATGCAAGGACATGACATGGATAGATGTGTGAGTTTGAGACATGAGATCCAAAACCTAATTGATATTGGGAAGCTAGTCGAGCCCAATAAGCCAAACACTAAAGATAACCCATTGCCAAAATTCAATAGGGTACCACCGCCGGCAACCTTCATGATTGGAGGAGGTTTACATGAGGACTTTGTCATGTCTTCTTTTCAAGATGTGGGTGAAGAAGCAATCAAAGAAGAAGAGGCATTTGTCAAAATTGAACAAGCTATGATGGGTGGAGAAGTAGCAATTTGTGTCGTCAACGGATTTTGGGATTCAAGTGATAGTGATGATGATATTATATCCAAGAAGGAGGAGTGGACTTGGTCCGAGCCCGAAGAAGATGAGGTGATGAACACTAGATCTGGTAAGCCTTATGCAAGGTCACCACCTAAGGAGATAGAATCGAATATGGGGAAGGAAGTTGAAATAGAAGAAGATGATGCTGTGCTCAATCAATTGAAAAGAACCCAAGCAAGTGTTAGCATTTGGGACTTGTTAGCTACTTCTACAAAGCACCGAGAAACTAAGGCCAAAGCCTTAGCTAGCATGCCCATTTCTACCTCCGCAACACCGGAGGAGTTGATCAACTTCATAAAAATTGGGGAAGTAATGAAATGTGAAGAGGTCCAAGAAAAGAGTGAAGTTAATATGGGAGCAGTTTCTTTTTCTGATGCGGACTTACCAGAGGAGAGGAGAGACCACATCCGCCCTCTCTTTATCAAAATAGAAGTTACGGGGAAGAGGACTCCATGTGTAATGGTCGATGATGGGTCCGTCATAAATGTTTGTCCACTTAAAATATTACCAAAGCTAGCCATGTCAACAAGAGATCTAAACCCAACCGAGGTGACAATTCGTGCTTATGACAACACTAAGAGGCATGCCGAAGGGACTTTCAATAAATCTATTGTTGAATTTGTTGTTTTAGACATACCAGTTACTTTTGCCTTACTCTTGGGGCAACCATGGTTTCACCCTCTTGGTGGAGTTCCTTCCACCCTTCATCAAAAGATCAAATTCCCCAACGGAAATGAGACAGTGGTCATTGAAGCTGAAGATAATGAGATTGTTAACGCTCTAATGGTTGAGAGGCCTCTCAATGATTTTCAAGTGGCTGCAATTTCTGATGATGAAGTAGTGGACTCCAAAGTTTTGAATATGATGAAGAACATGAACTACCTTCCCAGAGCTGGTCTTGGAAAGGGAAAGGCTGGTTTGACAAAGTTGCCAGATTTTAGGACTCAAACTTCCAAGAAGGGGTTAGGATATGATGAAGACAACGATGTCTAGCCAAAGAAGAGTGAGAAGATGAATTTCCCACCACTTGAGGAGATCTTTGTCAAAGCTCCAGATATGGGACCACTCCAAGGAAAGCCCGAGCCGATCATGTTCATGGGTAAGTTAATTCCAGGTTTTGAAATTTTTGCAGATGTTGCTGAGCTAGTGGAGCAAGTGAAGAAAGAGCTCACCTTGTCAACCAACAAAGAATCCAATCCAAAAGAGAAGAATGAAGCTGCCCTGGAAGCCAAGAAGACTCCGGAAGAGATTGCTGCCTTGGTGAAGAGAAGTTTGAAGACATCCTGCTTTATGATTCTGAGAACAATGATTATGATTTTGATTTTAATTTATCTACTTTGTATGAGGATGATGATGTTTTCTTTTCCAAAATGAATGCAATAAAGTCTGATTTTGCTTACTTGTGTGATATTTCTCCTGATGGTTGCATACATTCAAATAGCAGTTACATGAGCATTTTTAATATTAATTCTGTTAACACGCAATCATTAAATTTGGGAACAACTGAAAATCCTAAAAACATTAGCATAGAATCTGACCTTACTCCTGATGAGAGAGAGAGATTTGAAAAAATATTCAAAAAATATGAAGAAGTGTTTGCTTGTTCTTATGAGGATATGCCGGGGATAGATCGGGACATAGCCGAGCATCATATTCCTACTTACACTGACATAAAACCTGCCAAACAAAAGCTTAGGCGATTAAGACCTGAGTTGGCTGAATTGGTTAAAGAAGAGGTCACTAAGCAAATACAGGTGAAGTTCCTTGAAGTGATAGAATATCCAGATTGGTTAGCCAACATAGTACCCGTGCCAAAGAAAGATGGAAGGATAAGGGTCTGCGTGGACTATAGAGATTTAAACAAGGCTTCCCCTAAGGATGATTTTCCTTTACCGCATATAGATGTTCTCATTGATAGTGCGGCCTCTAGCGTGCTACACTCGTTTGTAGATGGATTTTCCGGATACAATCAAGTGTTAATGGCCCAAGAGGATAAAGCCAAAACTGCCTTCACTACTACATGGGGTATATTTTGTTATAGGGTGATGCCTTTCGGCTTAAAGAATGCTGGAGCAACCTACCAAAGGATGGCCACCACACTATTTCATGACATGATGCACAAAGAAGTTGAAGTATATATTGATGATATGATGGTGAAGTCGGATACAAGGGAGCAACACTTCCAGAACTTGGAATTATTCTTCGATAGAGCTTTGAAATATAAGCTAAGATTAAATCTGAAGAAGTGTCTATTCGGTGTTACCTCAGGTAAATTGTTGGGACATGTAATTGGTCCGAATGGCATTGAGATAGATCCTGACAAAGTTAAAGTAATCAGGGATATGCCAGCCCCAAAGACGGAGAGAGAAGTTCGGGGATTCATTGGTAAACTACAGTACATTAGCAGATTTATGGCAAAGCTCACAACAATCTGTGAGCCTATCTTCAAATTGCTTAGAAAGAATTAGCCGGTCGTATGGAACGAAGAATGTTAAAAGGCCTTTGACAAAATAAAAGAGTATTTGTTGAATCCACATGTTCTGAAACCACCTAAACCCGAAAAACCTCTATTACTATACTTAGCAGTAGAAGAAGAGTCGATAGGAGCCATGCTAGCCCAAGCAGATGAGTCGGGGATTGAGCATGCTATTTCCTATTTGAGTAGAAAGCTCCTACCTTATTAAATTAAGTATAGTATCATCGAAAAGACATGTATAGCCGTGGTTTGGTCTTCTAAGAAGTTGCGGCATTACTTTCAATCATATAGTGTGCAAGCAATTTCCAGGTTGGATCCAATAAAATACTTAAGGGAGACACCCTCTTTAATTAGGAAATATGGTCGATAGTTCATAATATTAGAGGAATTTGAGATCGAGTATGTAACCAGAAAAAAAAATCAAAGGTAGAATGGTGGCAGAATTCCTGGCTCAACAACCATTACCAGAAAGTGAAGAGGTAATTTTGGAGTTTCCAGATGAACATTTAGAAGCAATTGAAGTACAAGGGTGGAAAATGTATTTTGATGGAGCAGCAAACAGGAAAGGAGCAGGTTTGGGAGTTATACTAGAATCGCCCAAAGGGGAACTCATCCCTTTAGCCAAAAAGTTGAAATTTAGGGCAACCAATAATATGGTGGAGTACGAAGCTTGTATTTTCAGTTTGGAAACCCTAATGATTATGAAGGTGGATAAGGTGGAAGTTTATGGTGATTCGTTGCTAGTTGTATCCCAAGTAAATGGAGAATGGGAGTTAAAAGAGGAAAAATTGAAACCATACCACCATTATTTGACCATGATGAAGAAGAATTTTAAGGAGTGTAGGTTCATACACATGTCAAGAGAAGAAAATCAGATGGCTGATGCCCTAGCCACATTGGCTTCGGTATGGAAAAATCCTGCCAGCTTATTCCTTAAGCCTCTGATCTTGACCAGCTCATCAACTCCTTGCTATGAATATGAGACAATCATGGAAGTTGATACAGATCATGATGCGTGGTATGATACTATAAGGCGATTTTTGGAGGAAAGAGAATACCCGCTGGGGCAACAAAGAAAGAGAGAAGAGCCAAAAGGAGGTGGTCATTGCAATACATCACCTTCCATGGAGAGTTATATCGAAGATGGCCTGATGGAGTGCATTTGAGATGTTTAAGAAAGCCTGAAGTGGAGCGTATCATGTCAGAAATACATGCGGAAAGTTGCGGTCCGCACATGAGTGGTTTGGCCCTAGTTAAGAAGATTATTCGACAAGGTTACTATTGGTTGACCATGGAGAGAGACTGTATTGAGTTTGTCAAGAAGTGCCAGCAATGTCAGATGTATGGTAATTTGAATCACATGCCTCCTGAAGAACTGCATTCAATGTCTTCACCCTGGCCATTTGCCACCTGGGGTATCGACATTATAAGAGAAATACATCCGACATCCTCAAACGGTCACCGTTTCATTGTAGTAGCAGTTGATTATTTTTCAAAATGGGTTGAAGCCGAATCCTTCAACAAGCTGGGTGCAAGTCAAATGGCTAGGTTTATTGAAAAGAATCTCATCTGCAGATATGGGGTCCCGCACAGTATGATATCAGACAACAGAGTACAGTTTCAAGGAGCAGTTAAGGATTTATTCTTCAAGTACCAAATCCATCATCATCGATCCTCTCCTTATAGACCAAAGGCTAATGGTGCAGTAGAAGCAACGAACAAGACAATTAAGCAAATTCTGTCCAAGATGACTAAGACTTACAGGGACTGGTAAAAAATGCTTCCCTTTGCTTTATGGGGATATAGGACGAGTGTGCGAACACCTACTGGAATGACACCATTCTCTTTGGTTTATGGGATGGAAGCGCTATTGCCAATTGAAATCGAGATCAAGTCGTTAAGGGTGGTATTGGAAGCTGAATTGCCTAAAATGGAATGGGTAACAGGCAGATACACACAATTAGCTTTACTAGAAGAGAGAAGGCTAAAGGCACTGTATCATCACCAACTGTATCAAAAGAGGATAGCTCGGGCATACAATAGAAGGGTTAAAATCAGAAAATTCAAAGTTGGGGATTTGGTGTTGAAGCAATGTAAGCCTAATGTATCTGATCCAAGAGGGAAGTTCAGACCTAGCTGGGAAAGGCCATATGTCGTGAAACAAGTCATGAGCAAAGGTGCGGTGAAGTTATCAGACATGGATGGGAATGAATTTAGTGAGCCAATAAATATTGACAGGTTGAAGAGGTTTTATGTATGATAGAAAAAAAAGAAAAAAAAAGAAAAAAGAAGTTCGCTAGGTTGAAAACCCAAAAAGGGCAGCCTAGGCAAAAGTTAGAGCAGTCCGCTAGTTCCGAAAACCCGAAAGGGCGAGCTAGGCAACAATTAGGGCTAAATGAGAGAAAATTGTTAATTAGAAAACCCGAAAGGGAAAATTGGCAACAGGAGTGATCTTGTGTATGCTGGCTTTATGTTTGGTTGTTCCCCAATTTAATAAAACAGAATTAATGATTAAATTTGTTCTATGTGCACTGTTATAAGTATTTGACCAGATACTGATGAAATAAATAATCATAATTGCAAAAGGTGATGACAAATTATAAATGGAAAAGAAGCATCTTTTATTACTTTAGTTATTTTTCATCCTAACAAAACTCTTTCTGAATTGACAAATGTAAAAGCTATGGCAGTCGATAAGTGTAACGTTCAGGCCAGCTTTGCCTCAGCCGATCCAAGTAGGCTTCAGTCAAGCAAGGCATGTCTAGGTCAGGAGCAAAGTCAGAATCACGAGGCTCAGCTCCATACTGACGCCCAAGTCAGCGAGGATCATAGCATGTACCTTGACGAAGAGCAGCAAGAGGAACATACATCAAGTATGTCTGCATGGTGATACGAGAAATCTTCCACCAAGGTACCAACCAACGGATATTGACTTCAGAGTGTGAATGGATCTAGTCAACCCAGTCAGCATATGAAGAAGCAGGATGGAGTAGCTTCCTAGCAGAATGATGACATGGCAGATATCTGGCAAAATCCATGGAGGGAGTATCACGTAAACAAAGACGCTCCTGAAGCCAAATCTGTGAAGAAAGAATTAAGTTAAAAAAAAAGAGAGAAGTCCGCCGAGTTGAAAACCCGCAAGGGCAGCTTAGGCAAAAATTAGGACAGCTCGCTAGTTCCTAAAACCCGCATGGGCGGACTAGGCAAAAGTTAGAGCAATAAAAAAAACCTAAATTGAAAACCCGAAAGGGCAGTTTAGGTAATTACCTTAAGTAGCAACGGACTCCCAGTCAGTCTCTTTGACAATCCTGATTTAAATCGGTCTAATCCAACTAAGGTCTCGGCTAAAATCACAGGTGCCGGCGACAAGCCTCCTTCCATTTGATCCATAATATCCAATACTCGTGGATCAATGTCGCCGTCAGAAGAAACAAGCAAGAATTGGCTAAGCAAGCAAAGACAAAGCATGCGTCCCCATGCCTTAGTAGGAGCCAAATAAGAGAAACAAAAGTCAATCAAAGGAGCAAGTAGAATTTTTTCACCTCTCATCAACTGAAGAACTTCGAGTTTTGGAATTTGAAATAACATCTGCTTTTTCTGTTGAGTTTTGGAAATCAATGTGGGTAATGCCATTTGTTGATTATTAGGATGTCTAAGGATGGCCTCAAATTCTTCAATCAAGGGACACATTTCAAAGTCATTAATTCTAAATAACCTAGAATCCGTATCCCACAGGGAAGCCACGGCATGTAAGAAGGAGTGGTCCAATTTGACATTTTGAAAGCATTTTAAAACATCAAGCTTTGACCATGAAATTTGCTTCCAATGGTTGGCATCCATATTCTTAAATAGAAATTTTATTTTCATTAATTGGTGCTCGGTCATGGTTGATGAATAAAGGGGAACCAAAATTGCTAAAGGGAATCTTCACGTTGAAAGAGAGAGATTTTTTGGTTTATGCATTGAAATATGGCATGCAAGGTGATTTATATAGAAGAAAATAAACCTTTTCCAAAAGTGAAATGGAAAAGATGATGGGAAAGGATAAGACCATATGGCATAAGGAAAGGAAGTGGTCACAATTTCTTTTTCCACTTTGGATTTGGTTTAACAAAAGAAGTGGATATTAATTATGATGTACTATATATATAAAAATAATAATAATAATAATAATAAATAATTTTGGCAGTAACGAAAAAAAAAAGAAAATTTGGCAGTAACGAAAAAATATGCAAAAAAAAAAGGATTACAGTAAAGAGGAAAATTGTATATTTTTCATTATTGTACAATGTTTTACAATTGCTACAATATTTACATATCACTAAGAGGGTGGTGGTAGGTCACCATATAAAGACTTGAAAAAGTTGTCGCCTGTTGGAGGAGGGGGTAAATTACTCATCCCGGGATTATCCGAAGCAGAAGCACTAAAATCCCTATTGCCTTGATGTTCCGATTTGTCATGGTCCTCATCAGAAGCAGATGAAAGGATCTCATGGTCATCAGTCTGGGGGCCTCTCGATGAAGAAGCACAGGGATCCCTCATTCCTTGAAAATGAAAGTCACATAAATTTTGTTCGGATTGGTGATATAAACTTTCAAAATGAGAAGTCTGTTGACGACTTGCAGCCAACTCTTCTTGAAGTTTCTTATTTTGTTCTTCAAGCATCCGCTGTGAGCCAAGAGAGAAAAAGGTAAGAGCATACATAATCATGCATACATATAGCATAAACTATTATAAAATGAGGAACGTACCAGGTAGTTCATATCAATACCCTACGGATGAGATGGCATATCCGGCGGGCTAGAATGAGCAAACGAAGGGGCAGTGAAAGAGGGTCCAGCTTCATGATCAAATGGGCCAACAGCCTGCAACAATCATTAAAGAATCAAAGGAAGGAAAAGCAGTTGCAACGGAAAAGTGGGTAAAGTGCAAAAAACTCCCTTGGAAGATCAAAATAAGGAAAGAAGAGCATTAATCAAGCAAGACATGGCCAAGCTAAATCAAGCTTAGCCATGTCACCTCAAAAGAAATTTTGGCAGAATATGACACGGGCAGGTGACACGGCCAAGCCACTGGCCGTGTCTCACCTAAAGGACAAAGTCAAGAAGGACCAAACAAAGAAAGAAAAGAAACAGTAGGTGACACTGGCAAGCAACATGGCCAAGCCACTGGCCGTGTCCCATCCTAAGCCTAGAACAAAGAAAAATCAAAGAAAAGACACAGAAGCTGACTCACCCAGGAAACACAGCCAAGCCACTGGCCGTGTCACTCCCATCTTCAAAGAACAAAGAAGACCTCGATCTCCAAGGGTGAAGATCCATTTTCAAGGGTGAAGACCCGATCTCCGAGGGTGAAGATCCATTATGAGGGTGAAGAATCACAATGCATAGAACATCCAGAGCAATCAGACTTCTCAACTGATAAAAGGTTAGTCAAATTCATTCTCGGGTCTAAGTACCCAATCTCGGGTCCAAGTACCCAAATAGAATTCGAACCGGGTCTAGAACCCAAATTTTCTTTAGGTCCAGAACCTAAAATTATCCTTGAGTCCAGAACCCAAATTTTTCTTTAGGCCTAGAACCTAGAATTATCCTTGAGTCCAGAACTCGAACCGGGTCCAGAACCCAAACTTTTCTTAGGTCCAGAACCTAGAATCATCCATTGAGTCCAGAACTCAAACCGGGTCCAGAACCCAAATTTTTCTTTAGGTCCGAAACCTAGAATTATCCTTGGGTCCAGAATCTAAATTTTCCTTAGGTCCAGAACCTAGAATCATCCTTGAGTCCAGAACTCGAATTGGGTCTAGAACCCAAATTTTCCTTAGGTCCAGAACCTAGAATCATCCTTGAGTCCAGAACTCGAACCGGGTCTAGAACCCAAATTTTCCTTAGGTCCAGAACCTAGAATCATCCATTGAGTCCAGAACTCGAACCGGGTCCAGAACCCAAATTTTTCTTTAGGTCTGAAACCTAGAATTATCCTTGGGTCCAGAATCTAAATTTTCCTTAGGTCCAGAACCTAGAATCATCCTTGAGTCCAGAACTCGAACCGGGTCTAGAACCCAAATTTTTCTTAGGTCCAGAACCTAGAATCATCCTTGAGTCTAGAACTTGAACCGTGTCTAGAACCCAAATTTTCCTTAGGTCCAGAACCTAGAATCATCCTTGAGTCCAGAACTCGAACCGGGTCTAGAACCAAATTTTCCTTAGGTCCAGAACCTAGAATCATCCTTGAGTCCATAACTCGAACCGGGTCTAGAACCCAAATTTTCCTTAGGTCGAGAACCTAGAATTATTCTTGAGTCCTAAACTCGAACCGGGTCTAGAACCCAAATTTTCCTTAGGTCGAGAACCTAGAATTACTCTTGAGTCTAGAACTCGAATTGGGTCCAGAATCCAAATTTTCCTTAGGTCTAGAACCTAGAATTATCCTTGAGTCCAGAACTCAAACCGGGTCCAGAACCCAAAACCTCAATCTCAAAAATTAAGTCTTATTGTTTTTCACTCTCTTTCACTAAGGTTTCAGATCATTCAAGTAGGAGGCAAACTGTAGACTGTTAATTTTTGACCCAATCTGGTCCTATATGTTTTATTTAGTCCAAAATAATTTTTATTGTCTAATTGGTCCAAAATAATTTTTGTTAAATAATTTTTGATTTAGTATCTAATTTTTATTAATAAAAAATAAAAATAAACAAATAAAAAACAAAAAATAAAAATAAAAATAAAAATCAGAGTCGAAAAAATCGGCAGCAAAAAACAGTCGCGCGGGCTCATAGGCATTTCGCCCGCAGGAAATGCCTGCGGGCGAAATCACTGTGCTATTTCGCACGCAGAATATTTTTGCCTGTGAAATAGTTGGGCTATTTTGCACGCATAAATTTTCTGCCTGCAAAATAGCTTACGGGCCCGCTCCGCGCGCCGCAGCAGTTTTTTTTCGGCAGCGCAAATTTTTTGACGCAAATTTTTCGAAACCTAATCTAATTAGGTTTTGGTTTCTTTTTTTTTTTTATTAATATTACTTGCCTTAGCTAATTAGGATTAAACTACATCAAACCCTTATAAATAAGGACCAAAGGCAACCAAATTGGGGGAGGAAAAAATTTCACAGTGAGTTTGGAAAATTGAATCCGAAGGTGAAGTGGAAAAGCAAAAATTCAATTCAATTGATTTTTAAAGGAGCAGCATCACGATTTAAACAATTCAAAGGCAAAAAAGGCTTGTCTTTGGAGCTAGTTCATCCAAGAAGAATTGTTTTTGGAGGAATCATCAAAAGAAGGTATGTGTTAATTGATTTTCTTCAATTGTTTTTACACAGTAGCTAAAAACTAGGATTTTTGTGTTTTTCAAAAGTTAAAATCTTAGAACTTTAATTTAGTTTTTCTAAAGCCAAAAAACCTTATTTCGTTAGTTTATCTTCCAAAAGGCTTAAAATTGCTATTTTTACTTCTTAAAAATCCTAAAACTCTAATTGAACATATTTTTCAACAAAACTAAGATTTAAATTCTGTTGCTTTTAAAATTTTAAAGTAGGTTCTATTTCATTCAAAAAGCCTTAAAAAACATCTTTTCTACTTATAAAAACTTCAATATGTTTGTTTAAATTCATAAAACTTCATAAAATTATCAAATTGTTTTTCCAAACTTTAAAATTAACAAATCACCCGTATCCATAAATTCTAAAAACACTAAACCCTAATTCAACTTTTAAACCTAAAATAGTAAACCCTAACCCTTTAAAACCTTAAACCCTAATATTAAGAATTTTATAATATTAAGACCTGTAAAGGAGGCCGGTTCCAATGAACCGGGCGTTGTGGGGGTACTGGGACATTTCTCACCTTCCCCACACATACCCAACTTTCCGAACCCATTAGGGGGTTGGGGATTCCTTAAGAATCGAGTCATCCACCCCTTTCATTTTCCCAGCCCATTTGGGTGGCGACTCTATTTTCTCCGGACTTAGTTCTGTGTTCTCTAAGGCCTCGAGCCTAAACAGTGCCGAAGTCGCAAGAACCATTCCACCGGGAGTGGGGGCGAAAATCCCCGCTCACACACTCTTCAATTTGCATACCAGCGTGAAGAAGATCTTTGAAATCCCTTATAAGGGTGTGAGACATCCTTTCACAGAGATTGGGCAGGACACCTCTCACGATCATCCTTATTTGATCAGATTCATCGGGCCTCTTCTTGAGCAAAGCAGCCTTATTTCTCCATATTTTCACATAGTCCACAAAATTCTCATTTGGCCTTTGTCTAATGGACTCAACTTCCATTAAGCTAACTTCCAACTCGACATTATACCCATATTGCTGGATGAAGGCCTTGTATAGCAAATCCCAATTCTTTTGTGTTCCATCATCTAAGGTATTGAACCGATTTTGGACAACAGGATCCAATGAGAGCATGAAGTACTTTAGAGTTTGAGCCTTAGTAGCTCGGGCAACTGCATGGCAGTGATATACTCCTTCACATAGAGATGAGGATTTCCTGTTCCATCAAACTTCACAAAAGATGGCACCTTGAACTTGTAAGGAACTTCTTCATCTAGCTCAAATAATTTGTCAACTTCGGACATTTCCTCGATTTTTAGTTTCTCCTCAAATTTCTTTTCTAAATCAGCAATCATCTTTTCAACATCAGAAGTCTTGATCTTTTCAATAGTTGCCTTCTCAACAACCTTCGACTCCTTTTTCTCTTGAGGATCTTGGTAGTATTGAGCCCAATCATCATCATCAATGATCACCTTTTCATCATCAAAAACTATTTCACCAACTTTAGTCTTCCCTTTGTCCTTTGGCTTCTTGGAGCTAGCAGACACTTCGGCATTATTTTCTAAAATTGCAGCCAATTGGTTCTTCACGGTCTCGGCCATGGCCTCTTTTATTTCTTCCATTTTGGCATTGAGGGCTTCATCCACCATTCTTTGAATTTATTCGGGATCCATTATTTTTGGTGAGCAAGTGATTAAGTCGTTGCTAGATTCTTCATCTCCGGCGTAGGTTGGATTATTGTAAGCTTTTGAAGTGTCATAATCCAGGGTTGTGAATCAGAGAGGATCAATAATATGAGATGCAAATTTATGCATATATGCACAAACAATCAACAAAGAAAGATAATTAGGACGTTCCTTCCAACCTTATAACATTCACACACGAATGGCGAGTCTCTTTTCCTAGGTATGTGGTTAACAAAATATCAACATGGGGTACCTTGTTTTCGAATATTTCCCTCGAACGTTTCAACCAATAGTTATATTTTCAAAAATAGAAATCAGTTCATGATAATTCCCATTAATAAGGTTTTAATCCATTTATCCAACCAAAGTAGCATTTATGCTATATTGGATTAAAACTAAATTAAGAGGTTTATTATAGATAGATTTCTCACTTGAAAAAGTAACTAATGATTCATGCAAAAAACAAGCCCAAGATTAATTATTCTTAGTATAAACTAGGCTCACAATTGATTTTTGGTATTTCATAATTGACCCAAATAATTTGCAAGCTCTTTGTAATATAATTTTGTTTATAAGCACATTGTAAAAAGATTTTAGAAAAAATAAATTTTGGGCTTTACATTTGGGCCATGAGAAAAAAAATTTTTGATTTGTTTTTAGAAAAATCTTATGTCCAAAGACCATTTTAAAAATTTTTTAAAAGTAGTTTTGGTCTTTTGGATTTTAAAGAAAAATTTATTTTGAGCTTACAATATACTTAGGTCATATTAGAAAAAGAACAAACCAAATAAGCTATGATTTAAGCCAAGATAAATTAACCATAGTCAAACAACATGCATTTGGGGTAAAACCTAAGGAAAGTAACTAGGCCAATTACATGAGCTTTAGTCTTTGGGTAAAAAGGCTTAGGTTCCCATAGCAAGTATATACCAAATGGTACGAGGCTATGAGTGGTTATGCCATGCACGATCTCCATACCTTGAGTGAAAGTATGGTATCCCTTACATAACACAACACTGGTAACACGGGCATCCTAACTCATGCACACAATGCAATCTAATATGATGCAATGGATAATATCATTATAAGAAAGAATATAATAATATAAAGACCAATGGAATCAACTTCTCTTATCCCCAATGGAGTCGCCACTGTGAGTGGAGATTTTCGTCCCCACTCCCGGTGGAATGGTTCTTGCGACTTCAGCACTGTTTAGGATCGGGGCCTTAGAGAACACGGACCTAAGTCTGGAGAAAATGGAGTCGCCACCTGGACGGGCCGAAAGAAAGAAAGGGGTGGATGACTCGATTCCTAAGGAATTCCCAACCCCCTAATGGGTTCAAAAAGTTGGGTACATGTGGGGAAGGTGAGAAATGGCCCAGCACCCCTACAACGCCCAGTTCATTGGAACCGGCCTCCTTTACAGGTCTTAATATTATAAAATTCTTAAATATAACAATATTATCCATATTACACATAATAATTAAAATAAAGCATCAATTTATTGAAAATCAAAACAATGTCTAAGCAAAACAAATAAATGGACACCCATCCGAAAATGGAAACATGCCCTTACATAGTCCATGCCTAAATAGGACACCCACCAAAAGGTAGAAACATGTCCTTTACATTGGTTCTAAAATAGAAAAGCAATTTAAATTACATGATATTTAACTAATGAGGTACCCACCAAGTGGAAACATACCTCTTACAACATTTGGAAATCTAAATAAATCGATAAAAGTAAATAACCATTCATCATAAATAAATCATTCATCAAAGGTATTAATCAAAATATAAAATAAACATTCATCCATGATAAACTAAATAAATCTAGCATTGAACTTAAATAAATCAACAAAGCATTAAAGCATATAAGGGACTACATAATCAAATATAAAATTAAATAAAGCAAGTAAAGATTCAAATTAGGGCTACTGTTTCTATTTAAAATTCTTTATTTAATGTTTAGGGTATTAGAATTTATTGATTTAAGCTACTGTAAGTTTTAAGGGAATTAAAAAGGATTAGGGTTTTATAATTTAAGAAATTAGTAAGGTTCTTTGATTGATCAAATTAGGGTTTGAGGGGTAAAATTATGAAATTATGAAAATTTAAGTTTTAGATTAATTGGTTTTGGGTTTACTGTTTGTATTTTGAATAATCATAATAATGAAAGTAAAACATAAAGATTTATAATGCATAAATAAATAATGAGCCGAACCCATACGGCGGTCCCACTAGCTGGTTAGCGGGCGGGGGTCAAGGGGGCAGTGCCCCTTACAGGGTCTGGGTCCGCACCCGGAAGATTTTGAAAATTGGCTTCTAGGATTATAGGTTTCAGTGTTGAAAATTAAGATTTTAGGATTTAAGATTTTAAAAAATAGGGTTTTCAAATTGGAAGAAACTAGTGTCATTTTTAAAAGAATAATGCTTACTGTGTGATTTTGGAAAGAAGGATTAATTAGGGTTAAAGCTTTTAATGTTTAAAAAATAAGGCTACTGACTTTTTGGGATAGAGATTAGGGTTTGGGTTTTAAAGTTTTTGGAGAAAAAAGAAAAAATTTAAGGTTTTTGTGGTTTTTGAAAACAAAAAAGATGAATTAGGGATTTAAGGTTTAGAAGAAACAGAGGATAATTTTTAGGATTTTTGGAAAGAAACAGATTCAATTTAGGGTTTTGAAAAATTGAAAAGCAAATTAGGGTTTTAAGATTTTGAAGAAACAGAAACAACAATTTTTAATCTTTAGTGATGAAGCTATTGTAAAGAAAAATAAATAAAGAAATGCATACCTTCATTTGTTGATTCCACCAAAAATTGTTTCTTGTATGAACAAGAAGAAAGACAAGCTTTGATGCCTTTGATGGATTCAATTGCTTGTTTGCTCTCTCAAAAAGTCCGATCGATTTCAAAGTTTTTCAATTCACTCGACTGTCTTTTTTTTTTTTAATTTCGATCCCCAAATTTCTCCTCTCCTCTACTGTGTTGTTTTAGTCCTTATTTATAAAAGATTTTTATGATTAATTTTAGTTATTCACGGAATCTAACATTAATTAAGAAAAGGAAACCAAAACCTAATTGTATTTGGTTTCGAAAAAATTTGCGTTGGAAAAATTTTGCTGGCGAAAAAACTACCGTGGAAAAATTGCGCTGGCAAAAATGCTGCCGCAGGGGGCGGCGGGCGAAATGGCCCACAGCCATTTCGTCCCACTCTGATTTTCGGCGACGATTTTTTTGTCATCGATTTTTCCGTCGCCGATTTTATTTTTATTTTTTATTATTTTATTTTTATTTATTATTTTGTATTATTTTTTGAAAATTATAAAAAATAAATACTAAAACAAATATTATTTATTTAAGATAACAGAAAATTATTTTGGACTAATTAAAATATATTGGACCGGACTGGGTCAAAAATTTAGGGTCTATATTAGCACTGCAAAATATCTATTTTATAATATTTTGTGTATATTTGCAATATTAAATCTTTTTTAAGTATTATCATATAATCTTTTATAAATAATAATTTTTCTTTTGATTATTCAAATGAGAAATTAAAAATTGATTATTTTATTATTGAGGATTTATTATAGCATTTTTAAAAAATATTAAACTTTTCATGCTTCAATATGCTTCTACAGTAGCAATATTGAGGGTATAGCTGCACAAAATATTTTAAACTAATTTTTTGTTTACCTGTAGCTAAATAAAATTTTTAGCTTCTAATGAAAAATCATCAAACTTATCCAACTGGCTTAATATCATTCCGTAAAGTGAATGTAATATTTTTTTTTCAAGACCATGGACAAAATCTTGATAAAAAGGGTCATAGTAGAAAAAAAATTTCTTTGCCAATTTTGAAAATAAAAGTGCTGAAAAGATGTATATTGACACAACTCCCTTAATTCTTCACAATAAAAAAATATTTTGTTATTGTTAACATTAGAAGAAATTAATGTTAATATGATATTTGGTTCTACAAATATGGTTGAAGACTCCAAAAAAGTCCACCTTATATTTTGAATTTGAACATTCTAAATTTGAGCAAAATGATATATTGATGATGTATTGTATTCAAGTAGATTACGAGAAAATCTACTAAGTTTTACAAAATACATCGGAGTGGATATCCTATTAAAATAAAGGGAGAGAGATATTGAATTTTCATGCGTTAACTGTAAGAATTTGAACCAGAAGTTTATATTTAAGAAATTCTAAATTTCTTAACTGGAATATACTTTATAAAAATAAAAATGATTGAGTTACATTATATGCACTGAAAATGCATAGATCCCAAAATTTTTATACTTTGGCATGATCATTTTGGTCATCCATGTTCAAATATAATGCGATGTATTATTAAGAATACAAATGGATATCTACTAAAAAATTAAAAAAATTTTGTGCCTGACGATTACTTTTATACTTCTTATACCTAAGGTAAATTAATTTTGAGATCTTCATCATCTAAATTACATTTAGAGTCCCTCGAATTTCTACAAAAAAACACATGAGGATATTTGTGGCTCTATCCATCAATCTTGTGGACCATTTAAATTATTTATAATTTTAAATGATGCTTCAATTTGATGGTCACATGTTTGTGTATTGTTAACTCATAATATTATTTTTGCTATATTTCTTACTCAAATTATAAAGTTAAGGTTATTGTTTCTTGATTACCATATCAAGATATTTTATCTGGATAATGCATATGAGCTCACTTAAAAGTATTTTATGATTATATTACCATTGAAAATTTTATTGCATATGTTCATGCTCAATATGATGTAGCTAAATCATTATTTATTAAGATTTTACGATCAATTATCACTCTTTTGCTTATGAAATTAAAACTTTCTATATTTTCTTGGATATATATTTGGATATATGTTATTATTTATGTTGCACCCTTAATTTGTATTTGATTATCTGCACATCACAAGTTTTTCACTTTATAACTTGTGTTTATCTGATATAATATATCTTATTTAGAATTTGTGATATTAAAATTTCTTATTGAAGTGTATACGTTCTTATTGCATTCCCTCAAAGAAATAAAATGGATTATCAACATTATCTTGATATCTATATATTTTTTTATTATCAAAAATAGATATTATGGATCTTTAGCGATAAATTTTCTAGAGCAAAATTTTTAGTAAGTTGGTTTTTCCACCATTAGGGGAAGATAAAAGTAAAGGGCCAAAAGCAAAAATGATTAGTTGGAATATACTAACTTTGTCTAATCTTGACGTAAACCAATGTGACCTAAAAGTTTAAAAACTAATTCATCTACAGAATATTGCAAATCAATTACTAGATGTCTTTACAGATTCACAGAAGGTGTCTAATCACATGTTTTAGTTGCCAATACTCCTGCTTGATTAATTATCCCTATAAGATATCTATTAGTATGGCAACCAATGAATCTAATATACACTTGAAGTATGATAGACTACTTGACTCAAAATATTATTCTTTGAAAGAAGGGAAAATGAATAATTTCAAAGTGATACTCCCGAAGAGGTCAAAGGCAACATAGATTAACAACCACATATTTCTAAAAAAAAGTAATCCTTGAAGTGGTTTTGGTACCAAAAATTATGAGATCTCATTAAAAACTAGAAATATGTGAAAAATGGGTGAAATTATTATTGAAAATATATTTACATATGTTGCTACTAAAATTATTAAATATGCTTAAGCCTAAAAATTATTAAAATTATCGATGCCGAAGTGATTGACCAAAATAGAAAGTAATTCAGGCTAAGCTATGTTCATTTGCTAAACATAAAATATTTGGACTAATAGTCCAAATGCTAGAAGATGTCAGGCATATGGGATATTATATGTAAAAGAAATGAATAAAATGAGATTATAAAAAGAGTACATTTCCTCTATTATGAATGCAATTACTCTTAGAGTCAGTTTGACAGCCTCAAAAGGGCTCAACATACATTATAACAACTTGCTCATATGACTTGTAAGAGAAATGAGTTAAATGAAATTGTGAAATGCATGGCATAACTTGTGCACAAGAATTCTCATAAAAACCTTATATAAATTATGATAAGACATATTCTCCTATCATGGATGTTATTACCTTTAGATTTTTAATCTGTTTGGTAGCCTTTGAAATTCTCAATATATATATTTGATGGATGTTGTGACAGTTTACTTACAAAATTCATTAGGTAATAACATATATGTGAAAATCACTAAAGGATTTAAGATGCCTGAAGCATATAATACCTTGACAAATATATTGTATTAAGCTTCAGAAATCCTGATATAAGATAAAGTAATCTAGGCAGATGTGGTATAATTGTCTATTTGAATATTTAGAGAAAATGAAAATGAAAATAATTTCATTTGCCTGCGTGTTTTCATTTGGAAGATAAATTCAGAATTTATCATAGTTGATGTTTATGTTAATGATATAAATATAGTTAGAACTCTAGAAGAGATCTCACTTACTGCAAACTCTTTAAAAAAGGAATTTGAAATGGAGGATCTTGGAAAAACCAAATTTTGTTTTGGATTTCAGGTTAAGTATCTGTCAGATGGAATTCTTGTCCATCAAACATCATCTTGAAATAATTTTGTATGGATAAATCTTATCCATTAAGCACTCCAATGGTTGTAAATTTTCTTGATGCAAAAGGAGATCCCTTTTACCCATGATAATATAATAAAGAGATTTTTTCCAGAAGTATCATATCTCAATGCAATAAGGGTACTTATATATCTTGCTAACAATACAAGACCAGATATTGTTTTACACTTAACTTATTTGTAATGTTTAGTTTTACACCAACTAGAAGACATTGAAATAGAGTGAAATATGTTATACACTATCTATGTGGCACAACTGATATGGGTTTGATTTTCATAAAAGGAATAAAAGTCTAAATTGGCAGGATATGCTGATGCTGGATATTTTTCTGATCCTCATAAAGCGCAGTCCCAAACAAGTTATGCCTTCACATATAATAATACTACTACTTCATGGCAATATATGAAGCAAACAATCCTGCTACTTCATCAAATTATTTAGAGCTACTAGCCATTCATGAAGCCAATTATGAATGTGTATGGTTGAGAACCATAATCAAACATATTAGAGAAGATTGTGAATCACCTATAGAAGGCAACAAACTGACAATATTGCATGAAGATATTGCACCGTGTATTGGACAAATTAAGAGAGGCTACATAAAAGGTGATAGGACTAAATATATATACCAAAGTTCTTTCACACTCATGAAGGAAGGAAAATTCAATATTTGCAAAGTTCGTTCAAGTGACAATTCAGTAGCTTTATTTACAAAGACACTACCGACATCCATCTTCAAAGGACATATATACAACATTAGGATGCATTCACTTAAAATATCTTAGTTGGATATATTTTTAGGGGAATTTACCCATGAATATTGTACTCTTTTTCCTTTACTAAGTTTTTATCCCAGAGTTTTTTTTAGCAAGATTTTAACGTGGCATATTCATAGAGATAGTCATCAAAGTGAAAGTATTAAGAAATATATGGATGACTCCTTAATTGGATCAACTTTATCTTATCAAGATTATGATTAATTTTATCCTATTCAAATTAGGATTAACTCTATGATAATTGTAATCTTCTATTCTTCTCTAGAGTTCACTTATACCACTATATATACTCATTATAATAAAAAAATTTCTCGTATTTCTCTTTCTCTTCTTTCTTCTTTTATTTATAACAAAAAAAACTACATTTAGAGTTTATATTGGAGGTGGAACAGTTTTATAGGAGGCCATAATTTTGATGTTGCTATGACGTTGAATTCGAATCGAGTCACTGTGACTTGTGTTCAAATTTCAAATGAATCATTGAATTAATGATCATAACGAATTTTAGTCCACTTTCAGTTTTTAAAATAAAATTTTCGTGCCAAATCATACGAAATTTATTTTTATGAAAGTAAATTTCATATATATAATATTTCAAATTTTAATAATTAAAATTAAAATTACAATTTTAGAATATTTCATATAAAATTTAAGTCAAATAAATATAAAATATTTAACATCTATTATCATATAATAATTTTTACACATTTACAATACTAACTTTTAGTACATGTATATATAATAACATATAATAATCAAAATAATGAAATTATTCAATTCTTTTTTTTTTCAGATTGAAATATAGAACTTTATTAGACAACAGAATTAGCAAAGTCATTCAAAATAAAAGGGTAAATAGATGATGGAACTTTCTTTATAAGAATAGAATCAATAAATTGTACTGAAGCAATTGCCTATTGAGCCATAACATGCGCTACATTATTCCCCTCTCTCTGAACATGGGAAAACTGGCACTTGAAGAAAGATTTTTCCAAATTCCATATGTCAATATGAATTAGGTTGCGAAAGGATTGAAAATGTTGATGCTCTTGGATAGCCTTAAACAAAGGCAGGCAGTCAGTCTTTACAATGACCCTACTCAAACAACAATCTCTTGCAATTGATAGCCCAAAAACTAAAGCCAAAGATTCAATCATCTCAGCATCCGTTACATTGCGCATACTTCTACCTGCTAAAGAAATGACCTCCCTTGAGCTAACTCTGATAACCATACTCAAACTTGCATCTCCTCGATCAGCTCTGTAGGAGGCATCAGTATTAATCATAAAAATAGGAGCAAGCCATCTGGTATCACATCTTGGCATAGCAACATCTCTTTCATTAGCTAGCTGATAATCAAAAAGGAGCTTATGAGCTCTACTAATCACCTGGCACTCTAAAAATTAGTTTTCAAAATGTAGGATCTGATTATGCTCTGTCCATATGCTCCACAAAATCATGCTAAATGGTTCCAATGATTCCTTGTCTACTTGCTTGAACTTTCTGAAACCAAGAGGCAACAAACATCTCATTAAAATCATTAGTATGCAGTCCAAGGGGTGATAGCATCCAAGTAACTTGACTCCTCTCATAGTTACAAAATAAATGTAGTATTGGCTCTGCACACATGCCACATTGAAGACAATAAGGATCTACTTGAACCCCTCCCTTCAGCGACACATTCTTGCTAGGCAAGATTTCATGGAGCCACCTTCATATAAAGAATTGAGATTTTAGAGGTATACAAAAATTCCAAACAGGTTTCCATGTTTCAAAAGAGTCAAAAGAAGGTGATGCCCTATCAGCAGTACCTAGCAGTCGTATAGCCATATGATATCCACTCTTGACCGTATATCTCCCATCCTTCAAGAACAACTAGAACTGAATGTCCTCTAGAAATCTACTACTCAACAGGATAAAAAGGATATAATTGACTTCACGGGATAAGAAATTTTCAAAAATTATACTTCATTTCTAGCAACCCATTTCAAAATAAATTAGATCGTTAACCTTGGATTATGGCATCAGTGACATCGTGACCATTGGTCTAAGCCAATATTCAATTAGAACCCACTTATCATACCAAATTTTAATAGAAAGCCCATTTCTAATTTGTCACCCCATAACTTTTTTCCAAAATATATTGAGCACTGAGAATGTTTTGCCAAACAAAGTGTTGCGCTCGGATTAAGTACTACTACAAGCGTCACTCGCAAGTATACGAGGTAGTTATAGCAAAGGTGATCGCCCCAAGGTAGTTTCCCAAAGAAGGTGTAGTTCGTAATAGCTTGATTGACAAGTTATTTAAATGCAGAAGTTTGTTGTGTTGGGATGGTGCGAGAATAATTTAAACCTAAAATTAACGTGCGTAGTGTTGATGTGTGAAGGTTGTACAAGATCAAATCGATTCTTGGGAAGGTGCCTAGGGTTATAGGTCCACTCAATCAAAGCTCAATTCTCAATTATCCATTAACATAACCTTGTAATTATTTTGTTTCTTAAGTTTAATTAGTCAATCACCAATTCATTAGTTCTCACATTCATGAATTAACAATAACCAATTATTTTGCATTACTAAATTAATAGAACCCTAGAACTTATATTTCTAATTCATTCATAGGGTAGTCGATTGTATAGTTCCGATATCGGATTTCACCACTCGGTCCTTCATCCAATATTCAAAGATTAATAGGTAGCTAATCTATCAACCTAGCATTTAATACAATACAATCAACCAATCAACAAGGAACATCAATGGAAATATCAAATCAAGACATTCAATCAAATATACTACAAACCCTAGGCACGACTATTTAGCCTTGTGAAGATGCCAAGAGTAGGATTACTAGTCTTCCTCCTAGCTCCACTTTGATGTTTGATGAAGAACTCAAGCCCTTTTCAATAGTTGATTCCCCTTTGCAATATGGAATGGAGCTTTCTCAAGTCACCAACCCTTCAATTAATTATGCCTTTGGAAGATGGAATGGAGCTTTCTCAAGTCACCAATCCTTTCAATGAAGCTTCTTCAACCTTCAAGAGCTTGTTAACCCAATTTATCCCAAAGAATCTCAAAGATCTTATCATTGGAAGATGGAGAAGGTGGAGAGGATGGAAATGGAGATGAAGATGAAGGTCTAAGGGAGAGTGTCACTCTCTCCCTCTCCCAAATGTGTACGCAGAATTTGGTTCCCAGAACTCCCCATTTCCCTCTTCTTCTCTTTTTAATTCATTCAAAAACACAACCCATGCCTTCCAACTCACACCACTTCCCTTTGTTCCCCACTTTTTCTTTGTTTAATATTTCTTTTGGCAAGCACAAGGTCTTGTCCCCCCACTTTGTCCCCCACTTCCTGCAAAAGAAATCAAATGTTTTAGGTGTGACACGGCCAAGCCAAGAGTAGCTTGGTCGTGTCTCTCATTTTCCTTTGGGACACAGCCAAGTTTGCTGGCCGTGTCCTTCACTGCCCTCTTTCTTTCTTTCTTTTCTTTCTTTTCTTTTGGTCTCAAGGGGTGACACGGCCACGTGACAAGGCCACAAGCTTGGCCGTGTCTTGTGAGTGTGTCACCTACTGCTTCTTTTCTTTCATTCTTTGCTTGCTCCAAGTGTTCTTTGGCATGAAATGGGACACGGCTAGTGGCTTGGCCATGTCATTGAGTGTCTCTTCCTGCTTCTTCATTTTTTGCTCTTTCTTTGTGGTTTCTTTGTTTTTACTCTTTAGGTGAGACACGGCCAGTGGCTTGGCCGTGTCAAGCTCTGCCATCACCATTCTTTGAGGGACACGGCCAAGCTTGATTTGGCTTGGCCATGTCTTGCTTGGTTCATGCTTTTCCTGCACCGTTTTGATCTTCCAAGGGATTTTTTGCACTTAAACCTAAAACAAACACTTTAAACAAACTTAAAACAAAAATCAATCAAAACATTAAATAAAAACACATAAAAGTCACACTAAAAACTAGTACAAAAATTATCTAAACAACTACCCCACACTTAATTCCTTGCTTGTCCCCAAGCAAGGCTATAATCAAACACACTAAACAAGATAAATTTTGTTAAGTTCAAGAGTTATAAAGATGCATCAAGACTTCCCTATCCCTAAATCCGCAGTCAATATCGAATCAAACAAAATTGACACCCATGCAATTAAGTAGTTTTCTATGCATAACCTATGTTGTCGCTCCCTCACCAACTCTTACAAGTGTTTGATCATGGTGGTGTTTACACTCATAAAAATCAATGAAAGATTATTGCCATAGGCTTGCTTATCAATCAAATCTCCACCACAAAATTACAATCAAGCATCAATCAAAAGGTCTTTTATTGGGTTGTAATGGGGCTAAGGTAAAGGCATGATATTTAGGAAATGTGAGTTTAATCATTAAGTTCAAGAGCACTTCAAGAATGAAGTAACCGATCATATGTATAACTAACAATCCCGAAGCACCTTCCTCTCATCTACCCCTTGACCTTAAAGAGCTTTTCAAGGGAACTCACTTATTAAATCTTGCAATGATACATTCCAACCCTTTCAACAAGAACAATGATTATTCTTATTATTATATTTTTTTTCTTTTTCTTTTTCTTTATATATATATATATCATTTTATTTTGCCTTGCAATCTTAAACCTACTAAATTTAACCCCACACTTAATTCGACACAACACTCGGTCATAAACGCTCTTAGAATGCTCTTGACCTAATGAAAGGGTAAGAGTTAAACAACAAGGTTCAAGCTAATGGTGTTGTGAAAAAGAAAGAAAAGGAAAAATAAAATAAGCTCAAAATTGGCTAACTAAGGTTGAATATAGGGTTGGTCTTTTTAAGTCAAAGTGGGTTCACCTAATTGCCTTAATCATCTTGATGCCTAATTGAAAATATTTATGTAATCTTAAAATGCATGTCAAAGCAAGTTCTAGCAATTCATCAATCAAAGATGTTCACCCACAACAATAATGATAAGTTGATGGCTCAATTCCTCACTAGGTTAATGGCAATGCAAGGGAAAAACCAACAAAATTGACAATAAGCACCAATTCTACTCAATTCTCCAATTCATGCTTCAAAAATTCAAAGGTCATCAATCAACAATTTATAATAATTGAACTTTCCAAAACTCATTTATTCAACGAAAAACATTAAAAACATTAACTAAACTTAAACAAAAATAACTTAAAAGTAAAAACACAAAAACACAAAATGCAATTAAAAGTAAAAACACAAAATTCACCCCACACTTAAAGATTCACATTGTCCTCAATGTGAGCATGCATCAACTAAAAGAGAGAAGGTTTAGAGGAAACCTGATTTCCATCATTCCCATATGCGGTGTACAATGCTCCTTCCACCCATAATGCAATTGTCGCTCATGTCTGCAGGGATGGATAGCATACAACTCCGAAGGATACCTGATGTATTGCTACGCCTAAGTAGCGTTATTTGAAAACATGTGAATGTCATCTTAGGGTAATCCTCCAATGCAATAGGAACTTTGTAAAACCCTATTTCACTGTGCAACATGGTTCTATCCATTATATGCTCTTCTTCACCACCAAGAGTAGGAGAGATGATTTTTGGGGACTCTTTAAGTTCAACCAAGTTTGGTTGAATCACTTTTTCATCCACTTTAACAATGTCAAGTCCCCTCTCAATAACCTCAGCATCTAAAATTAGTTTACACTCCTCAAGTTCTAAATTGGGCATTTCATGTTCTTCTTCTAAAGGCATACCCATCTCAAGCTTATTTCCACTTTCTCCTTGGGAGTGCATATCATAGATGTTAGAAAGTTGCTTACCTTGCTCCTCTTCTTTCAGCCTACTTGGGAATGGAATTGGTGGTAAAGGATTCGGAGGTTCATACAAATGTGATGAAGTTGATGAGTCCAAATTCTCCTCCTCCTTTGATTGACTTGGTTTCTCCATGTTGGGCAGTATCTCCTCACCAGTATCTTCTTGATTAGTCCCTGCATCAAAGGAATCACAAAAATTGTTATATATCACCTGTTCACTCCTCAAATTTGTGATTACCTTGACTTGCTCCAATTGGCTAGGAAATTCCTCCTTTTGTTGTGCTTGGAGTTGATGTGCCAGTTGCCCAACTTGAGTTTTCACCCTCTTCAATGATTCTTCCAAAGAATCAAACCTCTTATTGCTCCCTTCCTGATTTTGTGTGCTAATTTGAAGGTAAGCATTCAAATCATCTTCCACTGTGGATTTCTCGAATTGATCATGGTTTTGTGTGCTAATTTGAATGAAGGCATTCAAACTATCTTCCAAAGTGGGTTCCTTAAGTTTACTTTGATTTTGTACGCTAGTTTGAATGAAGGCATTCAAACTATCTTCAAATGTGGGTGTCTTAAGGTAATTTTGATTTGAATATTGTGCTTGAGAGTAAGAGTCTCTTTGGTAAGGTTGAAAAACATTTGGAGGTGGAATGTGCTGCTGATTTTTCAAGAAAAATTTGGTTGGCTTCCCCAGCTGGGATTATAAGGATTGGAATATGGGTCATTTCTACCCATTTGCTGGAACCCTTGGTAGTCATATTCTTCCTCATGCCATTCTTGGTATCGTCCAAAATGCATTGAACACGTGTTTGCACTATGGCCTACATTGTCACATGCTGCACATATCTCTTGGCGTGGCATAGGTGCTCTTCCTCTTGCATTTAGCACCTTAAGTTGATTCGTCAATTTTGCTAATTGCCATGCAATTTCAGAATCAGAGTTGTCCTCATAAGCTCCCACGTACCTTGAAAACTTCATATTTACAATAGACACATAGTAATTCAATGAAGACAAACAAACAATTTAATTAAAGAAAAATCAAACAAAACAAACAACAATTCAAAGAAAACAAATAAACAATTAAATAAAAAAAATCAAACTATCACTACTTAAATAGCCTTCCCCGACATTGGTGCCAAAAAATTGTTGCACTCGGATTAAGTACTACTACAAGTGTCACTCGCAAGTATATGAGGTAGTTGTAGCAAAGGTGATCGCCCCAAGGTCGTTTCCCAAAGAATGTGTAGTTCGTAATAGCTTGATTGACAAGTTATTTAAATGCGGAAGTTTTTTGTGTTGGGATGGTGCGAGAATAATTTAAACCTAAAATTAACTTGCGTAGTGTTGATGTGTGAAGGTTGTACAAGATCAAATCGATTCTTGGGAAGGTGCCTAGGGTTATAGGTCCACTCAATCAAAGCTCAATTCTCAATTATCCATTAACATAACCTTGTAATTAATTTGTTTCTTAAGTTTAATTAGTCAATCAACAATTCATTAGTTCTCACATTCATGAATTAACAATAACCAATTATTTTGCATTACTAAATTAATAGAACCCTAGAACTTATATTTCTAATTCATTCATAGGGTAGTCGATTGTATAGTTCAGATATCATATTTCACCTCTCGGTCCTTCATCCAATATTCAAAGATTAATAGGTAGCTAATCTATCAACCTAGTATTTAATACAATACAATTAACCAATCAACAAGGAACATCAATGGAAATATCAAATCAAGACATTCAATCAAATATACTACACTAGGCATGGGTATTTAGCTCAACATCATCAATTTAAAACAACCATTCAACTCAATATAAATCAAATACAAATTGTTCATTGCAATATCAATCTCTTAATACAACAACAATAATAGAAATGAATTAAAAGAGAGAATAGAAAAACCTCTTGTGAAGATGCCATGAGTAGGATTACTAGTATTCCTCCTAGCTCCACTTTGATGTTTGATGAAGAACTCAAGCCCTCTTCAATGGTTGATTCCCCTTTGCAATATGGAATGGAGCTTTCTCAAGTCACCAACCCTTCAATTGATTATGCCTTTGGAAGATGGAATGGAGCTTTCTCAAGTCACCAATCCTTTCAATGAAGCTTCTTCAACCTTCAAGAGCTTGTTAACCCAATTTATCCCAAAGAATCTCAAAGATCTTATCATTGGAAGATGGAGAAGGTGGAGAGGATGGAAATGGAGATGAGGATGAAGGGCTAAGGGAGAGTGTCACTCTCTCCCTCTCCCAAACGTGTATGCAGAATTTGGCTCCCAGAACTCCCCATTTCCCTCTTCTTCTCTTTTTAATTCATTCAAAAACACAACCCATGCCTTCCAACTCACACCACTTCCCTTTGTTCCCCACTTTTTCTTTGTTTAATATTTCTTTTGGCAAGCACAAGGTCTTGTCCCCCCAATTTGTCCCCCACTTCATGCAAAAGAAATCAAATGTTTTAGGTGTGACACAGCCAAGCCAAGAGTAGCTTGGCCGTGTCTCTCATTTTCCTTTGGGACACTGCCAAGCTTGTTGGCCGTGTCCTTCACTGCCCTCTTTCTTTCTTTCTTTTCTTTCTTTTCTTTTGGTCTCAAGGGGTGACACGGCCAAGCTAGTGGCCGTGTCATGTGACACGGCTACAAGCTTGGCCATGTCATGTGGGTGTGTCACCTACTGCTTCTTTTCTTTCATTCTTTGCTTGCTCCAAGTGTTCTTTGGCATGAAATGGGACACGGCCAAGCTTACTGGCTGTGTCATGTGACACGCCCAGTGGCTTGGCCGTGTCATTGAGTGTGTCTCTTCCTGCTTCTTCATTTTTTTCTCTTTCTTTGTGGTTTCTTTGTTTTTTCTCTTTAGGTGAGACACGGCCAGTGGCTTGGCCATGTCAAGCTCTGCCATCACCATTCTTTGAGGGACACGGCCAAGCTTGATTTGGCTTGGCCATGTCTTGCTTGGTTCATGCTTTTCCTGCACTGTTTTGATCTTCCAAGGGAGTTTTTGCACTTAAACCTAAAACAATCACTTTAAACAAACTTAAAACAAAAATCAATCAAAAAATTAACTAAAAACACATAAAAATCACACTAAAAACTAGTACAAAAATTATCTAAACACAAAGCTCGGCTGATATTCTATTGTAGCTTTTATGAAATCCTTCCTTGGTTAGTATTTGGCTTTCAAAACCTGAGCACAAAGTGAGACTTTATTGATCAATAGCCTCCACCCTTGTTTTGATAGTAAAGCATTGCTTAAACTTGCCAAATGTCTTAAACCTAACACACAACTACTTTTATTTCTACATAATGCCTCCCATCGAAGCCAATGAATCTTCTTCTCATTAGAAGTACTACCCCAATAAAACTTTCTTATTATCAATTAAATTTCCCTTAGTAGAGAGGAAGGGAGTGAAAAATAACTCATTAAGTGGGTAGGATTTGATTGAGCAACTGATTTAACAAGTACATCCTTTCTAGCACTAGATAATAGCTTCTCTTTCCATCCCCTCAACTTCTTATAAATTTTATCTTTCAACACAACAACAACACTTTTATTAGATCTCCCTATTATCATAGGGAGGCCTAGATATCTTGATGGATAAAAACATTCTTAGACACCTAACTTAGTTCTAATTTTATCCCTAGTAACCTCAGAATGATTCTTGCTAAAGGAGAGTGTAAACTTCTAAATATTAATCTTTTGACCCGATTCCAAGTCATACCACTATAAGAATTCCTTTAGAGCATCACATTTTAAATTCTAAGCATGAGCAAATAAAATGTTATCATCAGCAAAGAAGAGATGGGAAATAATTAGGCTACTCTTAGTCATACGAACTCCATGGACATGACCTGCTTGCTCCACCTTACCTATCATTACTGATAACCCTTATGCATAAAGAAAAAATAAATAAGGCAAAATAGGGTATCCTTTGTGATGACCCATATTTGGTTTTCAAAAAAACCTTAGGATGCCCATTAATTAGAAAAGAGAAATAAGTCAAATACAAGCAAGACATAATAAATTTTATGAAGTGTGGTGGGAATTTCATCTTAACAAGAACCTACTTGAGATACCTCCATTAAACTCTATTAATAGCTTTTGACATGTCTAATTTAAGTGCAAAAAACCTTTTTTTTCCCATGTATTCTATGTTTGAGAGAATGAAAAATCTCAAAGGCTATTATTGTGTTATCTGTATTAAGTCTGCCTAGGACAAAGCCACTCTATATATGGTGAATGACGCTTGGTAAAACAACTTTTAGTCAATTGGATAGGACCTTTGAAATAATTTTATAGAGTACATTACATAGGCTAATGGGTCGAATATCTTTCATAGACTTAGGACATCTAACTTTATGAATTAGAGTAACAAGAGTGTGATTGTGAGTGGGGATTTTTTCCCCCACTCCCAGTGGAATGGTTCTTGCCACTTTGGCACTATTTAGGCTCGGGGCCTTAGAGAACACGGGCCTAAGCCAGGAGAAAATGGAGTCGCCATCCGGATGGACAAAAAAAATGGGATGGATGACTCGATTCCTAAGGAATCCCTAACCCCCTAATGGGTTTGAAAAGTTGGGTACGTGTAGGGAAGGTGAGAAATGGCCCAGCATCCCCACAATGCCCGGTTCATTGGAACCGGACTCCTTTTCAGGTCTTAATATTATAAAATTCTTAAATATATTGATATTGCCCATACTACATTCAACAATTAAAATAAAGCATCATTATATTAAAATCAAACCAATGTCTAAACAAAGCAAATAAATGGACATCCATCCGAGGATGGAAACATGCCCTTACATTGTCCATATCTAAAACTAAATAGAAAACCCACCGAAAGGTGGAAACGTGTCCTTTACATTGGTCCAAAAACTTTAAAATAAAATAAATTACATGATGCTCATGAAATGAGATACCCAAAATATGGAAACATACCTCTTACAATGTTTTGAAACCAAAGCAAATTAATAAAAACAACCAACCAATCATTCATCATAAATAAATTATTCATTGAAGACATAAAGTGAATATATAAATAAAACATTAATCAAACTATATAATAAATACTCATTTGATAATGAAACAAATAAAGATGCAAATTTAAGTGTTTCAACTTAGGGTTTCTTAGATAACATTTAGGATTTTGGAATTTATATCTAAAAGCTAGGGTTTCAAAATCTTAAAGAACTATTATTATTGTTAGGTTTATTATTTTAAAATGATTACGCTACTGTGTGATTAAGATTATAATTTGGGATTTAAGTGAATAAGGTACAAGCCTATGAAAATAAGATTAAAACTTAAATATATTAAAAAGAAATAGCTACTGTGATAATAAAATAAACAAATTTGATTAAAGTTTTAATAAAATAAGTTAGGGTTTAATTTCAATTAGGGCTTGGATTTCTAAGAAAACTAACACTATTATATTTATTTTTGAAAGAAGAAGCTACTATGAAGATTTTAAAAAATTAATTTAATTAGGGTTTAATAATTTTAAGAAAGTACTAGGGTTTTTGGTTAATCAAATTAGGGTTTAGGGCTAACATCATGAAATAGGGTTTCTAGGGTTTTAAATATGAAATATGGCTTATGGCTATTAAGGTTTACTGTATTGATTAGGGTTTGATTAAATAGACTATTTTTTTTAGGTATTTAAAAATATGTGATTGAGGTTTTGATAATTAAGCTACTGCATGAAACAATATTTTGATAAATAAACTACTATGATCATATTCTAAAAGATGACTTGCAAATAGGATCCTAAACTGAATTTTGATACTCGATTCTAAATTGGATTTGGATGCTCGATCCTAAACTGGATTTGGATGCTCGATCCTAAACTAAATTTGGATACTCGATCCTAAATTAGATTTGGATGCTCGATCCTAAACTGGATTTGGATGTTAGATCCTAAACTGAATTTTGTGTACTCGAAGTGATACTAGATTTGGATTTGAGTTCTCGAAATTGGATTTTGGGTGCTCGACCCGAAACTGATTTTGGTTTTGGTTCTCGACTTGAAACTGGATTTTGGGTGCTCAACCCGATTTGAATTTGGATTTGGGTTCTTGACCCAAAACTAGATTCTCAATCCTGAATTGAATTTGGGTTTGGATTCTTGACCCGAAACTAAATTTTAGGTGCTCGACCCGAGATGAGTTCGGGACTCAAAAGTGATTTGGGTTCTGGACCCGGTGGTGAGTTATGGACTCAAAAGTTATTTGGGTTCTGGACCCAGTGGTGAGTTCTGGACTCAAAAGTGATTTGGCTTCTGGACCAAAATATTTGAATGTGAGTTTGAAAATATTTTGTATACGCATAAACTCAAAAATTAAAATGGAGAAACTTTGCCCCCTGTGTAGGCTCAAACCAATAATTTTTCTCATGCAGGCTCTGTTTAATGTTTGTATTTTGTCTGGTTCCTTTCATAAGCATGCATCTCTTCTTTCTTTTGCAAAATGACTAGAGCTTCCTCAAGAAATGGGCCCTCCATGACCCCTGATTCTATACCCGCTTCATCTTTGCTTCATAAAGTATCTGTTGTTCACTTTGACAAAGAATAAATAATATAATACAAGAAAATGCAATGTGATATGCTCATGTATGCATGATATGCATGAATAACATTTACAGTGGTTCTATCGACTCACATACCGAGATGATGAACTTAAGTTTTCTCATTGCCTCCTTCCAATTGCCCGTTCAGGTCTTGCTTTGGAATGACAGGATGCTTCATATTTATGACTTTTATCTTCGAGATATTGAGAACATGAGTGGTGAGGCCCAAGCAGTATAGTCAGGGATACATCCATTTTAAACTAGGTTTCAGTATGTTAGTTGGTAGCTTCTTCATGACCTTACTAATAATCATTTACTTTGCCCAATGTGTCCTTTGAGGTTCAATGGTTCAACAAACTTCTCTTAACTTGAAGGCTTCGTGTGACAAAAATATTTTTTTTTGAATTTTTATTTTGAAATCAAATGTTGGCTTTGCCAAATCAATGTCAATGTACCTCAAGACTTGAATTTCCAAATTAACATATCTATAACATGACAACCCTAGTTATCATACTAAAATCGGGAATCATTTCTATTTAAGCAAGAATTGTTGCACTTCATATAGGCAGATACACATTACTTGGCCAAAGATCTCATTTGAGATTGAATATTGTCTATCTCATATGCATGCTTATTCAAACTATCTCCACTAATAGACTCTACCTACCAAGAGAGATCAATAGGTCTTTGATAGGCTTATAGTAGGATCTATAAGGAACACAGGTTAAATGAAGGTTATTTTGAGATCGGAGCTGATGTGATACTGTTGACAAACCTTCATACTACAAACTGCTTGTTGGAACTTTAGTTAGTTGGGAGCAATCTTGCTAGACTCCAAATTCCATCTATCTTCTTAGCATTAATCTGGATCTTGATTGGGACAATCTTTGGCTTTGCAAAAAGTTTGGTACCCACATTCCTTTCTTTTTTTTTATCATTTTCTCTCTCTCTCTTTCTCTTTCTCTTTCTTTTCTTTGAGCATTTTATTCTTTTTTCCTTCTTCCCTGTAGGATTGTTAAGTTCAAGACTTTTAAAAACTAGATGGTCTTTCACCTTTTTCTCTAATTTTGATTGAATCTTTGGTTGAGTTGGATCAATTCAAATCAAATTGTCCTTATAAACCAAATGGAAGCCTTTTGCTGCTTTAGGTAAAAAGGAACTCAGTTGGCTTTCTTAACCATTTTGGGTTTTATTATTTTTTTTCCTCTTTTCTTTTCTTCTTTTTTTCCATCTTTTTTTTTGTTCTAGCTCTAAATGAGTTGTCTTGTTTGTACCAACATGGGTCTCTAATAATGGATGAGTGGAGTGACATAAATCTTCTTTAACAGGGATAAATCATTTGTTGCTCTAATGTTATCTTGATAGATTAGGTGAACTTCAACTACCCTTATGGTTTTGAGAACATCAACTATCCTTACGGTTTTGGCTATGCATTCCATTCTTTGATCTTCTTGCCTCTTCGCCTTTTTGATCATAAGACTTGTCAAAAGTGTAACAATAGCTCAGGGTGGGTCATCGGGCTTATAAGTCAATAAAGAGAAAGTTTAAAATCTTATGAAGGCTCAAAGGGACAACTAGGGATTGATATTTAATTGGGTGGATGCTAGTTGTTGGCTCGTCAAACAATGCCTAGATCCTTTCTCTCTTATATAAGCAAAGTTCAATTTCACCTTTAAAGTTTGTCAAAACATGTTCTAAGACTGACTAGGAATTAGACAAAGGTAATTATGTAGGAGCCCTCTCTAAGTAAGCATACACAACTCAATGCTATAGAGCAATTCCCTCATCTAGTAAAGTCATTCAAGTCATGATGCATAAATATATTAATTCATGAATCATCAAGCTAGATTCCTCATTGGTTGAGCACCAAAATGAACAAAGACCATGAAAAATTTGATGAAAATAATTTATTCAAACAAACATAATTTTAAAAACATAAATTTTCCAAATAAGTGCTAAAGAAAGCAAAATAAAAAGAACAACACTCCAAGTTAAGGTAATTTGCTGGATAAAATTTCTCCTTATTCCACATCTTCAATATTCCCATCTTAGAAGGAGGATAAGACAAGATCTTCCTCCAATCCTCCTCCTACTATGAAAGTTGGTGGTGGTAGCACTATGTTGAACTTAGGCAAATGATTGCTTTTGGTATTGGGCTTATCCGGCTCGGCTAGCTTACCATTGTCAATCAAATCTTGGATCTCATATCTTAGACGAGCACATTTATCCGTCTCACGCCCTTTCATTTGATGAAATTGACAGAAGGCCTCGGCATTGAAGTTTGGTGGCAGAGGATTATGTAGTGGTCGCGGAGCCAATGGTTGTAACAACCCTTCTTTTGTAGCTTGTTGAAAACCCAAGATAAAGGTTTCCCCAATTCTGAGAATTGTCTTTTATTTTCTTGACCAGTCACATTAACATCAACTTCTTTTTGCATGCTTTGATTGCTAGGATGATAATTTCCTTTCTCATTCCTTCTTACCGAAAAGCTGTTCTTCTCCCTTTCCCACTCTTTGATTTGCAAGCTAGCTTGCAAAAGGTCTTTGAAGTCCCTTATAAGGGTCTGAGACAGCCTTTCACGAAGGTTGGGCAGGACGCCTCTGACTATCATCCTAATTTGGTTCAACTCATCAGGTCTCCTTTTGAGAAGTGCAGCCTTATTTCTCCATCTTTTCACAGAGTCCACAAAATTCTCATTTGGTCTTTGCCTAATGGCTTCTACCTCCATCAAGGTAACTTGCAACTCGACATTGTACCCATATTGCTGAATGAAAGCTTTGTATAACAAATACCAGCTCTTTTGAGCACTATCCTCTAAGGTGTTGAACTAATTTTGGACAACAGGGTCCAATGAAAGCATGAAATACCTTAGAGTTTGAGCCTTAGGAGCTCTGGCAGACTGCATAGTAGTGATGTACTGCTTCATATGGAGATGAGGGTTTCTAGTACCATTGTACCTAGCAAAGAAGGCATCTTAAACTTATAAGGGACCTCCTCATCTTGTTCAAACAGTTTGTCGATCTCGGACATCTCTTTGGTTTTCAGTTTCTTCTCAAATTTCTTTTCTAGGTCAGCAATCATCTTCTCAACATCCGAATTTTTAGTCTTTTTAAAAGTTTTCTTCCCAGCAACCTTTGGCTCCTTCTTTTTATCTTGAGGATCTTAGAATTATTAAGCCCAGCCGTCATCGTCATCAATGACTACCTTGTCATTATCAAAAGCCACTTCACCAACCTTAGCCTCCCCTTTGTCCTTTGGCTTCTTGGTGCCAGCGGATGCTTTAGCATTGTTCCCTAAAATTGCAACCAATTGATTCTTCATGGTCTCGGCCAGGACCTCTTTTATTTCTTCCATCTTGGCATTGAGGGCGTCATCCACCATTCTTTGAATTTGTTCGGGCTCCATTGCTTTTGGTGAGAAAGTGATTGAGTCATTGCTAAATTCTTCATCTCCGGCATAGGTCAGATTGTCATAAGCTTTTGAACTGTCATAATCCAGGGCTGTGAGCCAGAAATGATCAATGATATGAGATGTGATGCATGTATGCATGTATGCACGGACAATAAACAAAGAAAGATAATTAGGACGTTCCTTCTAACCTTATAACTTCCATACAAGGATGGTGAGTCTCTTTTCCTAGGTATATGGTTAACAAAGTACCAACATGGGGTATCTTATTTTCAAAAAATTCTCTCGAATGTTTCAACCAATAGTTATCTTTTAAAAAATGAAAATCAGTTCATAATAATTCCCATTAATTAGGTTTTAATCCATTGAACCAACTAAGTAGCTTTTATGCTATATTGGATTAAAACTAAATTAAGAGGTTTATTATAAATAGATTTCTCACTTGAAAAAGTAACTAATGATTCATGCCAAAAACAAGCCCATGGTTAATAATTCTTAGTATAAACTAGGCTCACAATTGATTTTGGCATTTTCATAATTGACCTAAATAATTTGTGAGCTCTTTTAAATGATTATAAAAATAATTTTGTTTCTAAGCCCATTGTAAAAAGATTTTAGAAAAAATGGATTTTAGGCTTTGTATTTGGGTCATGAGAAAAGAAATTTTGACTTGTTTTTTTAGAAAAGATTTATGTCCAAAGACCATCTTGAAATGTTTTAAAAATAGCTTTGGTCTTTTAGACTTTAAAGAAAAATTTATTTTGAGCTTACAATGTACTTAGGTCATATTAGAAAAGAACAAACCAAATAAGCCATGATTTAAGCCAAGATAAATTAACCATAGTCAAACAACAAGCATTTGGAGTAAAAATCTAAGGAAAGTAACTAGGCCAATTACATTAGCTTTAGTCTTTGGGTTAAAAGGCTTAGGTTACCATAACAAGTATATACCAAAAAGTACAAGGCTATGAGTGATTATGCCATGCTCGTCTCCATACCTTGAGTGAAAGTATGGTATCCCTTACATAACACAACATGGGTAACACGGGCTGTAATACCCTGACTTTTGATGTACTTTGGAATAGTAGTTATGAGAGAGTATGTTGGTGAAATAGGTAAAGAAAATATAATAAGAGATAGATGTGTATGAAGGATGTTATATATATATATATATATTGTATTTGAAATATATGAGAAATATAAATACAATATATAAGACATATACATATATCAACATCTACACCACATATACATGAAGTATACATTGGTGTAGGAAAAGTAAATTTTAAGTAATTAATTAATAATAATAATGATGATAATAATGACAAGGGAAACAGGAGAAATGAAAGTCAAAAGAAGGACAAATATTTGTGGTGGGAAAATTTTAGGTGGAAATAACTATATTATTATATATATAAGATAAAGATGAAGTTGAACAGAGGGTTTTTTTTCTCTTTCTTTCTTTCTTCTTCTTCTTCCTCTTTGAAAGTGGGAGAGAGAGAGAGAGAGAGAAGAGTGTGATTTTGTTCATTTACACACCAAATTCATAAGAATCTTCAGAGAATTGAAGGTGAATATTGAAGATTTGGCAAAGAATTCTAGTAAGTGCTCTTTTTCTTGAGTTGATTTTTATAGATTTTGAGTTTATATGTGATATGGTTAGTGAGAAAAAAATTGATGATTAATTGAATAATATGATGTTGATGAAATATTGAAGTATGTATATATGTTGAATTGGTGCTTAAATGATGAAAATATGATTATTTGTGAGGATGATGATGAGTAGTTGAAATTGAGGAATAAGGGTGACAAGGAAAAGATTAAGGATTTAGTATAAATGAGTTGGGAATTGAGTAAATTGATAAATGGATGATTCTATAAATGAATTATTTAATGATTATTATTATAATATATTGGAGTTATATAAGTGTTGAATTGATGGGTTAATTATGAATATAAACTAAGATGATGATTAAGGGTGTTGTAGTATTGATTTTGGAATGATTGTGTCATATGGATGAGAGTTCAAAATGCAGAACTTTTACCTGATATGGCCAGTGGCACAACCATGTCATTGGGCATGTCAATTGTGCTGAGTTTAACATTGATGACACGACCATTAACACGCCCATATCATTGGACGTGTCGTGGCTACTATGAGATAGGATAATTGATACGGCCATGAACACGCCTGGGTTATTGGGTATGTTAATATTTCTATAAGGTAGAATGAATGACATGGACAGTGACACGCCCATGTCATTGGACGTGTCAATGCTTCTATATGAATGAATTAATGACACGGTCATTAACACGCCCGTGTTATTGGGCGTGTCACTTGAGAACAACTCTTTTTTTTATTTTTCATTTGTAATTCCTATTTAAATGATTTAAATGTTAAGAATGCCTTAGAATGTGATACTAAATGGTTGGTTATGATCACATTTGGTATAGGCATTGAGAGAGAGTAGTTTGCCCAACCTTAGTGTTGAAGGGCAACTTGGAAAAGAAGGTTAGAAGAAGTTCTAAAGCTTATTTTAGAGTGTTTCATAAGGTAAGTACAAACTTTGAATAATTGCTTATATTCACATGATATTGTGACTTAACACATTTGGTTAGAAAATGTGTTAAGTTACTTACTACATTATTTGTGCATGAAAAATATGCTATGATTTGTAAAATGTTACAAATGTATTATATGTGATATGAACTTTGTGCAAAATATGATAATGGCTCAAAATGTATGGGTATTGAAATTTGTTATGTATACATTAAAGATGGTATGTAAAGACATTGGTGATGATTATATTGATATAAATGAGATATGTAGAAACATAATAAAATGAATTGATATCAATATATATGAGAAATATGAATAAATTGTGTGCCTAGTAATGTTATTCAATTTTCAGAGTTCTGTGTTTGGCGGCATGCCTATGATTTGCCTACAGGTTAGACGATGGGCATCACTATGAAAATATTTTTGAGGTGAAATGACCGGGTCATAAGCCTCAAAAATTTCACCTCAAAAATAAGTCCTTAAAGCTAGGCTGGGTGAAATGACCGGGTCTTAAACTCAAACCTAGTTGGACTATTACATCAATGTATTGCCTACGAGGCTAGACACATCGTGTCATTTTAGACCAAAATAGTAACTCTGGGATTTGAATAGCATATTAGATTCTTTTGGGCCCATGCTTATGTTTGCTTTAATGTGAATTATGAATTATGGAATAATTGTGCAATATATTAAGATATAATGACATGAGAAATATGATGGTGATCCTGGAATGATATGCTCATAATACATAAGCAAATTACTAAAAAGGAATGTGGCTTAAGAAAATATGCTAAATGATGAGAAATGAATTATTGAAAGACTTGAGCAGAGCTAAGTCTTGATATTAAAAAGGAGATTATGAAAATATAATGTGATGTATAATATGTATATGGGTGTGGAAATTGTGTGTATTGTTTCATGAATATTATGATAAGCCATCGAATTATGGCTTATGTTAAAGATATATATAAATTATGAATTTAGTGAGAAGATATGAAAAGTGCATTGACAATGAAAAACATGATAAGAATATGATGATAAATGATGCTAGTATGTGAATATGATTTTCTGTAATGTATGTACACAATATTTATTTGTACTACTAAGCTTTCAAGATTAGCGCGGTTGTGTAAATCATGCAGGTGAGTAGATGATTGATCTGGGAGTCAAATAGTTGTGCCACAAGAAGAGTAAGAGTATTTCGAGACCAACTAGAAGGTGGTGCGTACATGTACAATTTTATTATGCTGTATTTTGATAAAAATGTATATGTACATAAATGAATTTTGGAAAAGACAATGTAATTTATATATATGTATTATAATCAAAAGTATAATGGTTTTGTAAATGTTCTTTAATTAAAAATATATCATTGTTTTAGAACTAAGGTAAGGTATTTAAATAATACTGAAACGTGACTTCCTTATATTTTATATACGTATTGTACGTATATAGGGTATATGTATAGTACTTATATAGAGTATATGGGTGTTATAATTATTTTGTATCAGAGCTTAGGTTTGAGATTCTCAGCTTAAGGAGATTTAAAAAAAAAGATTGAAATTTTCAAAAAAAATGAATGAAACTTGTGATACATACATATGCATTAACACCTAGGTTGGTCTCAGACGTGGCATTATGTGAATTGTGATGTGATATATTTGAATTACATGAGTTGGATGATAGTGTGTGAATGAGGCTTTACATGAAAGTAAAGTTTTGAAATTATTGGTTATTAAAATGTGTTTGTGAAATAGGTTATAAGAGAATGAATGTGAGAATAATATTGGAAATGAGTTAAAAAAATCATCAAGATTTAAGTAAGTACCTCTTCTCTAAAGCTTAGTTCTCTTTCTAATAAAGACTATGTTTGGATTGCTAGAGAGAGAAAATATTATTTGATTGTTAAAATGGGTAGATATGATATTAAAATGAGAGTATGGGGGAATTTTGAGTTGGTTGATGGATATGCACAAGGTGTGAAAATTTAGGGTTTGGTTATGTAAAGTTAATGTTTTTAAAAAATAGATGTTATTGGTCAATGTGAGGAGATATATTAGTGTTGTTTAATGCAAATATTGTGATTTTAATGTTAGAAATGTGATATGCTTGAGTGTTGTTAAAGCTCCTGTTAATGGTAGTAATATGTGAAATTTGGATTTTTTTTTAAATGGGCTTTTATAATTGTGAAAATGATGTGTTTTGATGTTATATTACTATATAAATAATTTTTTTAAAGTTAAATAAAAAAAATGAGATTAGTATATTGAAGTTTAAGTAAAGTAGTAAGTTGAGAGTTTGTAGTTTTAATGGAATTTTAATGAGGATTACTTAGATACCAATAGTTTAATGTATATTAAGCATATGAGCTATTTTGAATGAATAATATTGCTTATGAAAGTATTATGTGATGTGTAATGTTGTTAATAATATAAAATTTTGTTAGGAAATAAAGGGAAATGATTAAGCAAGTGAAATGGATTACTTTAGGTAATTGGATTGGAAATGATGAAAATGGATATGAAGGGTATAATAAATGCATAAAAAATGTGCGAGAGATGTCACATTGGAAATGTGACTAAGATTTATGTGAAGTCTTATAAAAAAAATATATAACAAGGAAATTATTTAAGAGAAGGCCGGTTAAAAAAAAAGATGCTAATTATGTTGTGGTCAGAGTGTATATATATGTTGAGTTGATGAATAACCTAAGTCATGTCAAAAGAATGAGAAATGATAATGTTCATTGAAATGTGATAAATGTTAAATTTGTATAGATTGTATGTAAAAGAGGAATTAAGTATAATTGTATGATTATGTGTATACATGTATATGATATGTGAGATGAGTTTTTCTATAAACGCAATTTTAATATGTAAGAAAATGTAGAAAGTAAGTCACATTATGAATGTGACTTACAAATGTGTATGTGGATGATTAAAAAAAAATATTATTGTGTGTTTGTTATCTTATACAATTACTTGTCCAGTGATATTGAGAATGATATTGCATGTATTAGTAGACCTAAGAGAGATTCGGTCTTGACCTGCGCAGAGCTAGGTTATGTGATGAAAATGAGAGAGAGAATGGACTCGAGTAACACTGGACGGTGAAATTGTTATTGTAATAACTGAACTTGATGATTGTGTAGTGTTTTGGGCCTAAAGTATTTGCATGTGGAAATGTTCAATGTATATGAGTATAATAAGAGATTGCAAGGAAAAAGGGAAGTATAATGAATGAAAATTTTTGTAAGAGAGATTAGAAATGGAGTAATAAATGGAAATTGTGTAAAATTTGCATATGAACAAATGTGTATATGTAAGAGATTTTAATGATAATATTGTTGAGACATGAGTTAGGCTAATGATGATCAAGTGATCAAGAGTAAATTTCTTTGAAACAAAGTTGAAATGTGTTAACTCTTTGTGTAGCAAAAGTTTAGAGAATGAATATGTGATCTTTGCGATACGAACTTAGCATTGTGATTGGAAATGTTTGAAGAAGAATGATAGCGGGATAGTATTGATTTATAAGCCACGGGCGTGATTATTGATGTGCCATGGTCGTATGATTTGTTTAATATATTGGCCGACTAGTTTTGTTATCCATAGGCATGGGCCTGAGATGACATGACCGTAGGATAATTTTGGTGAGATTGATAGTTATGCTTTAAGAATCATGGTCAAGATTTATGGTCTGTTTAGTTGTATTTTACAATTTAAAATTAGAAATTTGTTTATAATTATAGAGATTATGGAAAGAGAAGAGAATTGTGAAAATGTAATGAGTTATGAATAATGTGATAGAAAAGTGATTATGTAAGTATTGTAATGGTATGAAAATGTAAGGAGATGATAAATGGGAGAAATTACAAAATGTGATTGAGAGTTATATTGAATATGTTCAAAAATGGGATAATGTGAATAAGTTGATGGAAATGATGTTTAAGTGAATGAACTATGGGTAATGAATATGGTATGAGATAATCATGAAAATTATGTGAAAATTGTATAGAGATAATATATATATATATGAATATTGAAAAATAATTTGAAGTGATTTGTTATAAATAATCATTAATTCCTGAAAGTTGAAATGATGGATCCGAAGAGACCAGAATTTGAATATAAGTTTGACCTAATAGACTAAGGTCATATATTGTAATATAATGATAAGTTTAAATAAGTTAATTGTTGGCTTAAATCGAATAAGTTTGCGACGTTGGTATATTGTGATAGTTAGATCAATAATCTAGATTTTGCTAAGGCTGCGAATCATTATTGAGATTTAATATGTATAGTTGTATTAAGAATGTGAGAGATATGTGATACTGTATATGATATAATATTATGATATGTGTATGGACATGAAATGAAATAAAGTATATCAGTTGTAAATGATTATAAAAGGAAAAAGGTTAATTATCAGTAAAGTAAGTTTAAAGGCATTGTATTAATGTTAATGCTAAGTGAAGAACATGTTAAAAAAAAAGGAATTAAGTGTATCAAAAATAAGAAAATTGATATTAATTAAGGTTTGACAAGTGTCTATTTGTAATTATAAGAAAAATATAGATAAACAATGATACAATTCTGAAAATGACTGTGGTGACGGGATAGTCAGTGTTAAGATATAATTCAATAACCTTTAAATTTAAGGTTAAGAGAGTATATTTATAAAATGATAAAGTGATAAAATATCTTGGGCATAATAGACAGGTGAGGTATATATACTAATAAAATGAGTTGATTATTGTCTAATGATAATTTGATTGGTAACGTAATGAGTTATCATGAATACTTTGTTTAGAAAATAATAATATATATATATAATAATGAGTTATGAAATTGGGAGAAGATGATTGACCCTAAGGGGGAGAGTAGAGGTTATGTGATTTGAAGAAATAATAATTTAATAATATGATTAACTTCATATGAAAATTTAAGATGGTATTTTGTTAAGGATGGATTATTACCGTACTGAATAATTTCGAGGACGAAATTATTTAAGGGGGAGAGAATTGTAATACCCCGCTTTTTGATGTACTTTAGAATAGTAGTTATGAGAGAGTATGTTGGTGAAATAGGTAAAGAAAATATAATAAGAGATAGATGTGTATGAAGGATGTTATATATATATATATAGTATTTGAAATATATGATAAATATAAATACAATATATAAGACATATACTATATCAACATATACACCACATATACATGATGTATACATTGGTGTAGGAAAAGTAAATTTTAAGTATTTAATTAATTAGTAATAAATGATAATAATGACAAGGGAAAAAGGAGAAATGAAAGTCAAAAGAAGGACAAATATTTGTGGTGGGAAAATTTTAGGTGGAAATAATTATATTATTATATATATATAAGATAAGGATGAAGTTGAAAGGAGGGTTTTTTTTCTCTTTCTTTCTTTCTTCTTCTTCTTCCTCTTTGAATAAGGGAAAGAGAGAGAGAGAGAGAGAGAGAAAGAGAGAGAGAGAGAGAGAGTGATTTTGTTCATTTACACACTAAATTCATAAGAGTCTTAAGAGAATTGAAGGTGAATATTGAAGATTTGGCAAAGAATTCAAGTAAGTGCTCTTTTCCTTGAGTTGATTTTTATAGATTTTGAGTTTATATGTGATATGGTTAGTGAGAGAAAATGATGATTAATTGAATAATATGATGTTGATGAAATATTGAAGTATGTATATATGTTGAACTGGTGCTTAAATGATGAAAATATGATTAATTATGAGGATGATGATGAGTAGTTGAAATTGAGGAATAAGGGTGATAAGGAAAAGAGTAAGGATTTAGTATAAATGAGTTGGGAATTGAGTAAATTGATACATGGATTATTCTATAAATGAATTATATAATAATTATTATTATGATATATTAGAGTTATATAAGTGTTGAATTGATGAGTGAATTATGAATATAAACTAACACTATTAAGGGTGTTGTAGTATTGATTTTGGAATGATTGTGTTCATATGGATGAGAGTTTTAAATGCAGAAATTTTGCCTGACACGGCCAGTGAGACGGCCATATCATTGGGCGTGTCAATAGTGCTAAGTTTAACATTGATGACACGAACATTAACACACCCATGTCATTGGATGTGTCGTGGCTACTGTGAGATAAGATAATTGACAAGGCCATGAACACGCCCGTGTTGTGGGTGTGCCAATGTTTTTGTAAGGTAGAATTAATGACACGGACATTGACACGGACATTGACACGCCCAAAAATAAGTCCTTGAAGCTAGGCTGGGTGAAATGACTGGGTCGTACATTCAGACCTAGTTGGACTATTACATCGATGTATTGCTTATAGGGTTAGACACATGGTGTCATTTTAGACCAAAACAGTAACTTTGGGATTTGAATAGCATATTATATTCTTTTGGACCCATGCTTGTGTTTGCTTTAATGTGAATTATGAATTGTGGAATAATTGTGCAATTTATTAAGATATAATGACATGAGAAATATGATGGTGATCCTGGAATGATATGATCACAATACATAAGCAAATTACTGAAAAGGAATGTGGCTTAAGAAAATATGTTAAATGATGAGAAATGAATTGTTGAAAGACTTGAGCAGAGCTAAGTCTTGATATTAAAAAGGAGATTATGAAAATATAATGTGATGTATAATATGTATATGGGTGTGGAAATTGTGTATTGTTTCATGAATATTATGATAAGCCATCGAATTGTGGCTTATGTTAAAGATATATATAAATGATGAATTTAGTGAGAAGATATGAAAAGTGCATTGACAATGAAAAACATGATAAGAATATGATGATAAATGATGTTAGTATGTGAATATGATTTTCTGTAATGTATGTATACAATATTTATTTGTACTACTAAGCTTTCGAGCTTAATGCAGTTGCGTAAATCGCGCAGGTGAGTAGATGATTGATCTGGGAGTCAAATAGTTGTGCCACAAGAAGAGTAAGAGTATTTCGAGACCAACTAGAAGGCGGTGCATACATGTACAATTTTATTATGCTGTATTTTGATAAAAATGTATATGTACATAAATGAATTTTGGAAAAGACAATGTAATTTATATATATATATATGTATTATAATCAATAGTATAATGGTTTTGTGAATGTTCTTTAATTAAAAATGTATCATTATTTTGGAAGTAAGGTAGGGTATTTAAATAATACTGAAACGTGACATCCTTATATTTTATATATGTATTGTATGTATACAGGGTATATGTATAGTACTTATATAGAGTATATGGGTGTTACACAGGCGTCCTAACTCACGCACATGATGCAATCTAAATGATGCAAAGGATAATATCATGATAAGAAAGAATAGAATAATATAAAGACCAATAGAATCAACTTCTCTTATCCCAAGTGCAGTCGCCACTGTGAGCGGGAATTTTTGCCCTCACTCTCGGTAGAATAGTTCTTGCGACTTCGGCACTGTTTAGGCTCAGGGCCTTAGAAAACACGGGCCTAAGCCCAGAAAAAATGGAGTTACCACCCGGACAGGCCGAAAAAAAAAAAGGCGTGAATGACTCGATTCCTAAGGAATCCCCAATCCCCTAATGGGTTCGAAAAGTTGGGTACGTGTGGGGAAGGTGAGAAATGGCCCAGCACCCCCACAATGCCCGGTTCATTGGAACCAGCCTCCTTTTCAGGTCTTAATATTATAAAAATCTTAAATATATTGATATTATCCATACTACATGCAATAATTAAAATAAAGTATCATTATATTAAAATCAAAGCAATGTCCAAACAAAGCAAATAAATGGACACCCATCCGAGGATGGAAACATGTCCTTACATCGTCCATGTCTAAAACTAAATAGGACACCCACCAAAAGGTGGAAATGTGTCCTTTACATTGGTCCAAAAACTTCAAAATAAAATAAATTACATGATGCTCACGGCATGAGGTACCCAAAATATGGAAACATACCTCTTATAATGTTTTGAAACCAAAGCAAATTAATAAAAACAACCAACCAGCCATTCATCATAAATAAATCATTTATTTAAGACATAAATTGAATATATAAATAAATCATTAATCAAACTATATAATAAATACTCATTTGATAATGAAACAAATAAAGATGCAAATTTAAGTTTTTCAACTTAGGGTTTCTTAGATAACATTTAGAGTTTTGGAATTTATATCTAAAAGCTAGGATTTCAAAATCTTAAAGAACTAGTATTATTGTTAGGTTTATTATTTTAAAAAGATTATGCTACTGTGTGATTAAGATTATAATTTGGGATTTAAGTGAATAAGTTACAAGCCTATGAAAATAAGATTAAAACTTAAATATATTAAAAAGAAATAGCTATTGTGATAATAAAATAAACAAATTGATTAAGGTTTTAACAAAATAAGTTAGGGTTTAATTTTAATTAGGGCTTGGATTTCTAAGAAAACTAACACTATTATATTTATTTTTGAAAGAAGAGGCTACTGTGAAGATTTTGAAAAATTGATTTAATCAAGTTTTAATAATTTTAAGAAAGTACTAGGGTTTTTGGTTAATCAAATTAGGGTTTAGGGCTAACATCATGAAATAGGGTTTCTAGGGTTTTAAATATGAAATATGGCTTACGGCTATTAAGGTTTAGTGTATTGATTAGGGTTTGGTTAAATAGACTATTGTTTTGAGGTATTTAAAAATATGTGATTGAGGTTTTGATAATTAAGCTACTGCATAAAATAATATTTTGATAAATAAACTACTATGATCATATTCTAACAAATGACTTGCAAATATTGAATAAATAATTTAGATTGAAAAGCTAAACCTACGTTTGAAGGCTCCACCAAAGCTGAATCTTTGAACCAAACTTTGAGTTTGCTTAGATCAATTAAGGTGTTGGTGGGGTGGAACAATTGTCTGCGTAATTGTTGGAAGTTGATTTATTCTTGCTTCTGTCTCTCTGTGTCGCTTTTCTCAAAGTTCCTAGTTTCTTTAAAAAAATCGCCTCCCAATCCATGTGTTTTATGCTAGTATTTATAGGAAAGAAAAAGATCTAATCCTATTTTAATAAAGAAATACCAACTGTTTAGGAAAAAAATAACAAAACAGTGTGAAATAAGATTTGGTTAAAAAATGGGCAGCGCAAGCGGGCTGCTGGGCCTACAAGGCTGCACTGGCAAAAATTGCTGGGAGGATCGGGCTGGGTGGACTGCGGCTGCTTGTTGGCATGTGCATCGAACCGGCAAGCAATGATTTCGCCGTAGGTCTAGGCCTGCGGCGAATTGGCTGCCTACCAATTCGTACAATTCACCGTAGGTCCAAGCCTATGACGAAGTTCCTTGTCGCGCGTCGCTCGCTGATCTGTTTGATTTTTTATTTTTTCATTTTGTATTATTTTTTATATTTTTATTTAAAAATAACTATTCAATATTATAAGTGATTAAAATAATTAAAATAATTTAGTTTTGAGCTATTACACGTATCTTTTCTCAAGTACTAAGCCAAAAGTTTTCTCTCACTCAATTGGAGCAACTGAGTCTTCCCAATCAACTGATCTTACATAATTCCTAGAAAAACCCTTCTCTTATAAGGAAATCTTAATTGCTCTTCGTAAGATGCACTGAACAAATCTCTAGGACTAGATGGTATGTCTGCTTTATTTTTCCAAAGCTTTATTATGAAAAAATTTAGTATTCTTATCACCATCCTATAACCACACTACACATGACCTTCATCACCACGTTTTTCTTCCTTCAACAAGGAAGTGATAGAATTCTTTAAAGTTTCTAATTGAATATCCATTCCATTTCTCTAATCTGCAATAAGATACCACTAAAGCTACTCATTTCTCACTCCTTTAATTTTTTTGTATAATACTCTAATTTTTTTATTATACAGTTTCTCCCCATTTGGTTGCAAGAATCCCACATAATCTTATAACCTCTTTGCAGCCTTCTACTTTCAACCACATCTTTTTAAACCTAAAGATTTTCTTTTTCCAATTTCTTCAAACCTGAGGCCCTTCTAGATTTAAAATGATCAATGCATGATTAGAGGATATTCTACTCAAATGGTTAACTTCAACACTTGGAAATAAAAAATTTCTAGTTTTCATCTCTCATAAACAATCTAAACGCTCCTAGATATTAACTCTATCTGTTCTCTTATTAGTCCCAGTAAATGGGTAACCCATAAAGCCAAGGTCTCTCAAAACACATTGATCAATTATCTCTCCAAAAGCTCTCATAGATTTTTTTTTCTCACTAGCTCCACCGTCCTTCTTTTCTGAAGACAACAATATTTCATTAAAGTGGCCAAACGATAGCCATGGTAAAGAGGATCCTCTAGATAAAGTATGCATCAACTCCCATGTTTTAAATTTTTGTTCACCTTCCGGCCAACCATACTGCCCTAAGCCTTTCCATTTATTGTTATCTATACCATCAATCTAAAAATCAATAAAGTTCTTCCTAAACCCCATTATCTGCACCTGTACCCTTCCTTCATAATAAAGCTAGACCACCTTTCCATCCATTAGCATTAACTCCCAGGAAATTAAAATCAGACAAAGTTCATTTAATACCATCTAATTCATTCATAGCTAGTCTTGTTTCCATCAAAAATAAAATATCTGGATGTTGTTCCCTAATGAGAAATTTGAGTGCATGAACCATCTAGGGATTCCCAAGCCTTAGAAGTTCCAATTTAGGATTTTCATGGTGATTAGTGGAGAGTATCAAGTAACCCGCCGGAACAGAAACATCAGCCCATCAATGACTTACTTTGATTTTTTAGAAACAATATTATTATCTAACCCCACTTCCTTACCTATCCCTTTTCTTTTGAGGAATTCATAATTTTTGTGATATTGGCCACAATCTCTTCAAGTGTTATGAGCTTCTTACCTTGAGAAGAATGTCAATTTAGAGGAATAACTCTAGTCCTATGTGCTCTCGCTTTCATACTTCACCCTCTACCATGACTACCATTTTTACGAGAGACATGATGGCGAATCTGTGTTATTGCAATGTTACCATAAGTGCACGGGTCGCACAAGTAATAAAGTAGTGAGTAAGATATCATTCCACTGGAGACAAGGTCAATTACTAGTGCAAATTTCAACTGTCATTTAGCAATCCAATAGTTTTTGTGATGATTAAAATGAAAGGCGAATTACTTAATAAATTAAATTAAAGAAAAATTGATTATTGTGCAAAAAGATCTGATGATAGAAACACTATCCAGATATTGAATGCCCCTAGCATTAAAAATATTTATGAATATCAATTCAATTAAATCAAATAATAGAGTTGAATTGGCATTCTTCTAAATTAGACTAAAACCTCTCTCGAGTGAGTTAATCCCTAATTACCAAGTAGAATGCTAGGAATCTCTTCTCAAGCATAATTAAATAGATCTTATAATAGGAACAAGAAATTATAAACCAAAGGATCTTGTAAGTCTATCTCTAGCACTCCAATCAATCCTCGATTCTTATGAGAATTCTATTCATATCAAGCTTTCTCAAGTCAATAATATAAAAATTGCAACCAGTCAATAAGCATGTTATTATCAATTGAAAATAGACAATTAAGAATCATAAGAATAAGACAACTCAATTAAATGATTTAATTAAATAAAAACTATTCAATCCATACAATAAAGCTAGGGTTCATCAATATTCAGATAGAAATAATTTAGCTCATGTTCATAACTAGAAAACCAGAACAAAAGAAATAAGTAAAAGAATTCAAACAATCCATGATGAATGATTTGTGTTTCTTCACTTCAATCCTTGATTCTTGATTTAGATCTTGTATAAATTAGATCTTCACCTTCAATCTTAGTTGCCAAAACACTTTTTCTTCTAAGGAAGTCGGCTCTAAGTGATAAAAACTAGATCCCTAATTCTCACTTTAGCTAAAATTTTATAGCCCAAAAATTTTGTTGAACATGCCCAGTGACATAGGCATGTCACTGGACATGTCAACGATGTTGTTTTCAACATTAATGACATGGGTAGTGACATGCCCATGTCCTTGGGCATGTCACAACTACTATAATTCAGGATTAATGATACGTTCAATGACATGCCCATGTCCTTAGGCATGTCGAAGCTTCTGTAATGTAGGTGAACGACATGGTCATTGACACGCCCATGTCCTTGGGTGTGTCACTTGAAGAATTTGCCAAAAATAGTTCTTTCCCTTATCTTTCATCTGTGATTCCTGCCTAAATGACCATAAGGCCTCAAAATGTAAAAGATTCTTGAAATCAACCCTAACAAGCACTTGAACAAATAAATTAAACTCAATTTGACAATAAATATACTAAGAAATAGAGGCAAAAATATCAACAATGATACACTTATCAAGACACAAGGCTTCTTTCTTAAATCTAGAACTCATTTTATATTCCCAAATAATCGCTAACATCTTTTAGAATAATATCCTCTCTTCGAACACTATCCTAGTATTGAATCTCTATTTGATCAAATCATGTCTCAATACAAGTATTCCCATCTTCCTTATTACTGTCGGCGCTGACATTTTGAGAAGATTCCAAACCATTTTCATGGTTTCCCATTAGATTTTCCACCATATTCTTCTTTATGTGCATGGATTCTAAAGTATCATTCAAGCTTCTACTGGCTGCATGTCTAGGCTTCTCGCTATCACGGGGTTGATAGGAGACTTTCTTCATCTCTTAACTACAATCAATCTTCAATTTGTTAACAGCTCTATCCTAGAAAGGAGATACCCTCAATGTTGGACCATGTGGCCAATCATTCATTCCCACTTCTTTAGGCTGCTCCTCACAATCCACTTCAACATGGCCTGTCGCCCTACACTAGTAGCAAAAGTTAGGCAGACATTCATATCTAAAAATGATCTAAACCCTTTCTCCCTTACTATTATGGATCATAGAACCCTAAACCAAAGGCTTCCCAACCTTAGTACTAACATTTTTCCCAAGAATTCACATCCTCTTTATCAATCATAATCACTTCCCCAGCCTTGGATGCAACCATCAAAATTGACTGCTCATCCCATCGATTAAATGATAGGTTATAGAGTCTCACCTGTAATAAACACCTATCCAATTTAACCTTTGAATGTTATTCATCCCCTTTGATATTAGCCAAAACAAGTAGCTGAAGATCAAAGTGCCAAGGTTGTCTTTCAAAATGTGAGTTTTATCAAAGTGAGATCCAAACTCACAAAAAACATATTTTGCCCTATTTCTTGCATTATAAATCCCTTCTTTAACTGCCAAGTAGCCTCCTAAGCATTCAACATAGCCTTTTTATTAAAAGGTTTCCCTAAAAGAATCTGTCCAACTAAGCAATTCTCATGCTTTCTTCCCTCAACCAAGTCGCCAGCTTCCCCTAAGTCAACTACTTCTTCCTCATTCTCTGTTAGACTAAACGTCTTCCACAAAACCTCTATATCTTAAGCCATGACACAAAGACATCAAGTAAAAGAGCTAAAAGAGCCCACTAAGAGGGGCAATACATGACACAAAAGCTACAAAGGACACTAGAAAACTTTAATCCTAGACTAGGGAACCCTAGAGGAGGATAGAAAGACGACTCCACATGGAGAACCACTTCGAGTACATTTTAAATAATCTTAAAAAACCATACAGCTCTAATATATTATAACATCAAATATTTTTATAATAGTAAGCAATTTTATCAGAATGTTAATTAAACTTTGAAATAATAATGTTACAGGATAAAATGATTAAATAAATTTTAAAAATATAATATATTTAATTATATTAATTAAAATGAAATATATTTGACATGTTATTAATAATTTTTAATTTTTATTGTTATAAGAGTTTCATTGATGATAATTAAGTTTTTTTTTATATTATATTGTATTCCAATATATATTAATTATGTATTAATTATGTAAAAAAATAATATCAAGTTAAATCCCTATTAAAGTGAAAATTATCTCAATATACTCAAAAAAATTTATAGATTCAATTTCATTTAATAATATATTTAATATTAATTTTTTCAAATTTCTTAGGCTAAAATTTGGGTCATATCACATATTGACTCATTCATATTAGAAAATAACTACATCCATTGGATTAATAGTATCCTACTCAGTTAGAAACCTCAAAGTTTTCAAATTAAATTGGGTCATTTTAAATTTCAATTGAATTTGAGTTAAATTTTTATCCTCATTTTTTAGGTAAGTTCAAACGTTTTTGGGTTGGATAAGAAAGCCACCTCTAGTTTTAATAACCAAACTATATAAAATTGACTTTAAAAATAAGTTTTGACAGTTTAAATACATAACTAATCCTAATCTATTATCATTAAAAAAAATATGAGTCAGCCTTACAAAATTATCATAATTGATTAAAAAATATATTAAAATAATTAATTATAATCCCTAAATATGTATAATTTAAAAAAATACAATGTAGTAAATAAATTATTTGAGAAACATTGAAAATTTAGGATTTCAAATGGGGATTTTGATACTATGATGAATTAGCGAAATTTTTTGCTTTAAGATATTGATTTATCTTTATTAGAATTCGATTTTCCAAATAAAATTAAGAAAAAATTATATTTGAATTAAATAGAAACTAAACTTTTAAAGATAAAATTAAAATAAGTCAAAAACAATTCACTTACTAATTATAGATATCTTAATTATTATCAACTCTCTTCGACACCTAAACAATCCTTTTTTGTTTAAAATTTTTCTTCAAACTTCACAAGAAAAAAGAATAATATAAGGAAAAAGGGGAAAAAATAAAGAAGGACAATAGAATGAATGAGAGGAAAATTTGAAAAAACAAAATGAAAGATTTTTTTTTCATTTTTTTTAATTAACAATACGTTACCATTATTATGGTAGCAGTTAGATGGATCCCTCCACTATAAATATCTATTATTTTATTTTATTTTATTCATTTCAATTTATGTTTTATTAGATTAGACTTATAATGTTTCATAATTACAAGGATCAAGATCTATTTGCTTAAAAAATAATATATAAAATAAATATTTATATATATATATATAAAGTAATTGTTATTTTGGGGCAATGTGGGGGAGAAGGGCCAAGGCCCCCTCAAACTTAACTTAGTTTTGTCCCTGGACATGTCCATATTTTATGGCATTAAGGATGATAAGTTTACAAATTTTCATAACTTATTGCTCATATCAGTAGAATCTAGCTTGAATATAGAACCTATCTCTTTTAGATATTATCCAAATATAATTGTTCTAATTGTTTCTGCCAATGAAAAAAAATATTTTGCAAAGTATAGTTTTTTTTTTAAATCAAAACTCATAATTACAAAATGCTTAAAGGATCTATTCCAATATCATTAATCTTCAAAATCCATTATAAAACCATATTTTTGCTTTCACTGTGAAACACAAATTATATTCCTAAAAAGAAGAAATCTTACTTTTGCAAACAAATCTTACCTAATCAAATACAATTATATCTATATCCATCCAATTGAAAGACATTAGTTACCAAATGAATGGATCCTAGAAGGTCTATTTGTAATGTCTAAAAATTTTAAGTAATAATTTTCTATATTAAGTGCATATATAATTATATATCAGATTGATTATAATATTATGTGTGATTTGAGTATTTAAAATTAGTAGTAATAAGGTTGATTAAGCCACAATAAGTAAAAAATTAAATCAAGATATAGATTTAATCGGTATTACCAGAAAAGGATTTTAAAGAGGCAAAAAATTATAGAAATGCCCTTATAATTTTAAAATAATATTATGTTGTAAATGGGATATGAAATGTCGATAATAGGGCTTTAAATAATTAAATTAATTGTTTTTATACTTTTATAGAGTTAGAAACGGGATTAATGATTAATTAAATAAAGTAGGTGTACCAAAACAAAGTTACATGTAAAGTATGAGATTAAAACCCTAGATATTATAAAAGAAGTCAAAATTTCTACACTCTTCCATCATTTTGGCCAAACCTCCCATCTCCATCACCTCCATCTTATTTTTCTTTCTTTCTTCTTCTAAGCATTACTTAAAAATCATAGAATTTCTTGAAACAATTTAGGGTTTTGGATGAGAAATAATTAGTTTATGAGTGAATTCACAAGAAAATCATCGATGTAACATCCGTTAATTTACAAAAATTACATTAAATGAATTAAATATTTATTTGGGAGAAAATTGAAGTGTTAGAAGTGAGAAATATAAAGTGTAAGATATATATTGAATATATATAACATATACAAAAGTCAAAATTGAATAGTAAAGTCAAAGGGTAATTTGGTAAAAAGGTTAAAAGTTTAAAGTTTAAAAAAATTCAAAAAAAAATTAATTATGAATGGAAGGTAAAAATTATAATTTTAAAACAAATAACTAATTAATTAATTAAAATAATAAAATATTATATATATATGGTCTTTAGTAAAGAAAGAGAAAAATCAAAATAAAACTAAATCATCTTCTTTCTCTCTTCTTCTTGCTTGGGCTGAAACCTCCATGGCTATGAGAGAGTGAATTTTTCTTCATCCAATTACTCACTTTGGCAAGAATTTTCAAGAATTAATTGGAGTTTTGGTGGATTTTCAACAAGTTGGTAAGTTTCCTTTCCTAATTTCTTGAGTTTCCATGAAAAGTATGAATATGTGAAATATGAAGATTTGATTAGGAATGTTATAATTGTTGAAACTAGTGTGTGTGATGTTATTTTTGTGATAAAATAAGGATTCTATAGTTAAATGATGGATTTGATCAAGTTTGGTTAGAGTTTAAAAGAAGAAGATGACGATTTAGAGTTTTAGAAAAGTGATATTAAAGATTTGATATTTATTTGATATTTATAGTTTAAAATGTGTTATAAAATGATTTAAATGATGGATATGGGCTTAGATTAATATTTGGAATGGGTCAGAATGAAGAACTAGAATTGAGGAAGATTAGGGAATATTTTCGGGTATTGTTAAAGAATATGTATTTATTTGATATAATTGTTTAAAACATGTTCTAATGTGATTGTAATAATAAAAATAAACTTAAACACTATTTAGAATGAAATTCTAGAATTAAAGTGAGATAGGAAAAAATTTGGGAAATTAGTAGGAAAGTTGCTTAATTAGGGTTTAATGTTGAAAATGCATTAGAATGTGGTTCTAAATTATTATATTTATTCACATTTTGATTAGGAACTGAGTAGAAGCGTTTTGCCCAACGCTAGTATTGAAGAACATTTTGGAAGTGAAGGGTTAAGAATGATTTTAGCTTAGATTTGGGTATTGAAATAAGGTATGCACATACTTTTGATAGTTTGGATATATTTGCATTTAATTTGGCTTAACATATTTTAAATGGAAAATATATTAAGCTACTTGGTTATTTGAATGTTCATATGCATTGTAATATTGAATATGAAATGATGTATATGCATTATATGCACTATGAAAAGCCATTTTTAATGACTAAAATGAGTGGAATGTGATAGATGTGCATTATGAGAGAAAAGCCCAAAATATTTGGGTGATATAATTGTAATGCAAAGTGACATGTATTGTTGATATAATGATAAGATTCATTGAATTAAAGTGATTTTGCATAGTTATGAATGAGAAAAATAAGTAAAAGAGGCAATGTGATAAGAGAATTGATTATGGAAATATGCATTATTTGTATGTTGCCTAATATATTATTCAATTTCAGAGTTTTGTGATTGGTGGCATGCCTATGATTTGCCTTCAGGTTAGACACTAGGCATTACCATTTTACTGAGTGTCTTCGGGCTAGATGTTGGGTGTCATTATTTTCTACCTACGGGCTAGACACTAGGTGTCAATATAGACCAAAACAACAACGTTAGAATTTGAATATTATATAAGGTCATTTGGGCCCAGTGCATTTGAATGTATTAATGTAATGATTTAAAAAAAGATAATGGATATGATCTAAAATAGAATTTCATGTCACATTTTATAGTTTCATGAAATTGTATTATGCATTGTCATCCTTAAAGTTTCATTATTATCAAAGTATGTACCGCAGGCTTTTTGTAACACCCTTATACCCTATATACATACAAAACATATTTCTAGCATATGTAAAATAAGCATATACGGTACAAAAATATCACAGACGGATTTACTAAATTTTTTTTTACATTTCCAATTTAAAATTTTAAATTCTAAATATATAAAAATTAAATAGAATATAATTATTATTTACTTGTTATAAGAGCCCAAAATAAATAATATATATAAAAATCTCTAGAAAAAATTTGCCAGAGTTTTGTCTGTATTTTGGATATCCCAAAATTTAGCAATTACTTAACCTGCAAAAAGAAAACACTCCCATTAATTTCCAATCACCCTCTCAACCATACGTCTCAATTTCACCAATTTTCTCAAACATTTATACATATAGATATATATAATTTAAAACACACTTACTCTCCCATTTCAAATACATTGAGCCAAACATTTTTTATAATATACAATACGTAAAATTCAAAACATAATATATTATGCATAAAACTCAAAATGTACAATAACATAAAAATATATACATGTTGCTGGCAGTGTTTCTGATCTCGATAGCAACTCTACAAGCTCAACTACAAGTCTTGACCCGACCTGGTCTAGAAGAACTCTCTGGCTCAACTGGGTCTACCCTGTCACCTGCGCGATGGAAACAATCAAGCTAAACCGAAGCCTAGTGGTACAAACTTTGATAATAACAATATAACTCAATGCAATACGAAATGCACAATGCATATAGATGTCACATCAATCCACTTTCTTATATTTTTCAAATAATTCATAAGCACAACTCATAACATTATATTACTCAATTGTATCATAATTCATAATCAAAGACAAGCATGGGCCCAAAAAGGATCTAATATGATATTCAAATTTCAGAGTTACTGCTTTGGTCCATAATGACACCATGTGTCTAGCCTCGTATTCAATATATATATATATATCCATGGATACTGTAATAGCCCCAGTCTCTTGGACCTCAACCCGGCTAGACCCTTAGGCTCCAGTATCTTGGTCATCAACCCGGCTAGACTGCTACAGTTTTTGAGGCTTACGACCCAGTCTTTTCACCCCAAAACATCAATTTATCAGCTGGCCTGGCTTACGACCCAGTCTTTTCACCATTCCAGCGTATAGCCCGTAGGCAATCATAGGCATGCCGCCAAACCCAGAACTCTGAAAATTGAATAACATACTAAGCACACAATTTATTCATATTTCTCATTATTAATCTCTTTTTCATTTTTACATATTCAATCTAGGCACATTGCCTTATTTTCATTTTTTTTTCTCACTTTTCTCATTTTTCAAATCTTTCTCATTTTTCTCACTTTTCTCATTTTTATCAATATCAATTCATTGCATTATTACACATATCTCTTTTTTGCATTCACAACACATTACCCAATTACTTTGGGTATTTTCACATAATATGCATATTTCACATGTTACACAAATTAGCCATTATCAATGGCTTTTCACAATGCATTTAACACATATATGACATTACAAATGTCATAGCATATTATTCATACACAATCAATGAACCAATTATCCAAATGTTATGCAAATATAAACATTATATTCAAAGTTTGTACATACCTCCACTAGCAACCCAAAGCAAGCTAAAAACAACCTTCAATCCAATCTTTCTAACTTGCCCTTCACCACTTGGATGAAGCAAATCAATCTCCCTCAATGCCTAAACCAAATATGATAGCAAATAATCATTTAGTATCACATTTAATGGCATTTTCAACATTAAATCATAATTACACATCACTCCTACAAATTTCCAAAAATTTAGCCTTTCCTTACTTCTGTCACATCCGCCTACCGCATTTATGCAGAACAGTCACATGCATAGCGAGAGAACGGGAAAGGAGAAGATAATTCTTGATAACAGCCCTAGATAAGGTTGTATAACCAAAGGGACCTAGTTGTAATTTTTAAAAGTTTTGGGGATGTAAATGTAATTTCAAAAAAAGTTGCACTGGATGTTCTTAATAGTGCATATAACAGATTCCAAAAATGGAGTGTAGAGAAAAATCGGATCGCAACGACGTGTAACGGTTTTTTCAGGAAATGTCCCGTTAAAGAAAAACAAAGACATGTTGACTAGGGGCATTTTGGTCATTATCAATTAAAGTTATACATGAATTTAAAGTAGGAAATAAAAACATGAGTACGTAGAGGATGACGAGGGGTTAAATATGAAACGATCGTCAGTAGAAACGGAGCCGGAGAAAACCCGAGCAAAGAAAGGACCTAAAGGGAATTTTGTAAAATGTTGAGGGCTTATTGGTAATTTTTTAAAATGACTTGGAAACCTAAAATAGACCTTATAAATAGAAAGTAGAGGTTGAGAGGATCAAAACTATATATAGTTTGACTCGTGGAACTGTACGGTTTAAAAGATATGATCGATTAATCGCCGGAACGTAAAATGGGCCCGGTTTCGTGTCGGGACCGTATGGGTAACACGGGACAACTTTAGGGTATCCAATAGGAAGAGAGACAAGTGGGAAGAAGTAATGGGAAAGAAAACTATAAAAATCTCTTGTTGGCCAATCAAAAGTAACCATTTAGCATGAGTATTAAATGAAGAAAGAGAAAGGTGGACAAGTGGTCTTAAAGGATTTATCCAACACATAAGGTGATCATTATTTCCCTTATATATATATCATGAAATGAAGAACAAACTCTCTCTTTTCCACTTACAAGTTTCGGCCACACTAGGAAAATACCAAAGGACTTCCAAGTTTTTCCAAGTTTGATTTTCAAGGTAAGTTTTAAGGTTTTCAAGTATGTAGACTTTAATTTTAATATCAATTTTAGGTATTTATATATTTATTGGAAAATTGGAGATTAGAGTCTTTATGTGGAATTGGAAAAATTTTAAATAAGTGATGAGATTAATTGATTAAATGGAAAAATCAAGATGTATAAAGTTTAATAAGGTTGGATTAGGGTTTCGGTTGAAAAGAAATGGAGGATAACTTAGTATTTTAAATTTCTAAGGTTTATGTTGTATCTTGAATTTATTGAAGGAGAAATAAAGAATTAAGGAAGGAGAGGAAGGAAAGCTAAGAGGAATTAAAGAAATAAGGTTTGGTACTTTACCTTTGAATAATTAATTTTGGGTTGGTGCTTTACCATAAAAGAAATTCTATTTTTCTTACAAACTTTGGTTTATGGAAGTTTTGATGTTGGTGCTTAAATATATTATGTTTTTGTTTTCTTATGGCAATTGGGTTGTTTAAATTTAATTGAAACCAAATGTTTTGAGAAAATTTGGCAAGTTGATTTGGTAAGTTGTTTTGGACTTTAATTAGTTTGATTTGAGTTAAACATGCAAAAGTTGTCAAAGGGAAGTGTTTGAATCTTCACTTTACCATTAAAGAAGCCTTAATATTGATTTGCAAAAGAAAAATAAACTATCCTATGTATTTCATATGTTTGGGCCGAAATGGTCCCAAAATGACAGCTTTCTGGATCTTTTTGTGACAATTGTTTGAGGTAGCTAATGAATGAATTTTTCAACGAAATTTTACATGCAATTAGTCAACATATGAAATAAGTTTTCTGTAAATTTCAGCCAAAAATAAGATCATTTACTTGGTCAAATGGATGACTGAAGTGGACTGAAATTTTGACGAAAACCCAGATTTTACTATTCATTTGGTCATGCCATTTTGCGTTGCCGATTTTTCGTGCCGCTACACTATTCATTTGGTCAATTTGTGATCTTTTGAGGAAAGCTTTGAAATGTTTAATATGTTTATTGTGGATATTAAATATATGAAAAAGGGGAATGGTTTGACTAAAGAATGTGTTGCGCGACATAAATGGCAAAGTGCAATGGGAACTAAAAAGATTTCTCGAATCATTCTAAAAATGAAGTTTGAGACTTAAATTGAATCATTTTAATCTTTATGCTCTACTGGATAGTGGGAGTGGTAGATAAGGGTATGGTGCACTATACTAACGCATGCAGTACTGCTCATTATTGTGATATGATATGTTATTCAGTGATGAGGCCATTGAAGCCAATGGGGAGGCCCATTGGTTATAACCAGGATGGTGAGGGCCATTCCTGTGATCTGATATCGGTTGTGAGGGCCACCTATGTTACAGTGGTGAGGGCCACTGCCTTATCACTATGATTCCCTATATACCAATAGAGCCTGAGTCAAAGACATATTTTTTTTCGTTAAACTATATAATGCAAATGAGTTTGAATTATGATTTTACATTATTGAAAGCATATCACACTAAATGTAACACGATTTCTATTGGTATAATGTTGGTTGATTGTTGATTTAATTATTTCCTTTTATTTCGAATACTTTCATATATTACTTTTATTTTTATTGGTAAAGTACCCACTAAGCGACAACGCTCAGCGAGTTAAGTTTTCCTTGACTCGTAGGTTCAGAGCAGTAGATAAATCTTGGGGAAGCAATGACCAGACCACAGCAAATCTCAAGGGTAGATCTTTTAGTTCCATTATGAGTTAGCTAGTTGTGGCATGTATATAAATAAATATAAAAGAGAATTTCTATGTTATAATTATATGTTAGTAGTAGGTAATAATCATAAACCTTTACTTTATGTTGTATTAGAAGTGTGAACTCTTCTTGCAGGTTTGTAGTTGAGGGTATAAGGTGGATTCATTGGGAGTGCATTAAATTTGATGGTATTCACATTGGTCTGTGTAAAATGTTTTTAAAAATCAGAAAAACAAGTTTTGTCGACACTTGGGATCCAAATTTCTAGGCGAAACTATGGCAAAATTTCTGTAAAAATCGGAACTAAAATTTGACTAAGTAAATTGGTAGCAACGTTAGGATAGTGTGGCGCCTCTACTCGGCTTACACATGTAGGTTGGGAAGGGGTGTTACAACTTCAACATTAGAATTCCATTCTACTACAATTAAATTAGTGTTTTAAGTTTATTTATATTATTAAAAACGTATTTTAATACATTTAAATCATTTACATTATAAAAATACACTCTTATATACAAAATCTCAAAAATGGCATAACCTTCCCCCATTGAAGGTTTTCCATTCCAACACAATCCATTACTCATTCCAAGCTTATATTCATCACTTTTAACACTAAACAACATGCTTAAACAAATAAAATCACACAATTCAACCACTTTGGAAAATCACTTTTCCAAAACCCTAAATCTCCACTTCCATTCTCAAACTCCAACCCAACACCACCAAATCCAATATTTGACTTTAAAATATTTGTTTATGAATCAAAAAAACTCATTTGGAATCAATTTGCATAATTAAAATTCATATTTTCAAAACCCCAAAAATCCATAACCCTAAATTTTCTCTCTTCACCATTCTTTAACCAAACTCCATCATCTCTTCAATCTAACCTTAGAATCATTGTTAAATACCCAAAATAACATCATACACACCAATTCCAACAATTATAACATACTACATAAAAATTCAAATTCTCACATAATCTAAATTTCCAAGGAATTCAAAGAAAAGAGATGGAAACTTACTAATTTTGGTGGAAATCACCAAAAATCCACTTGAAACTTGTTAATTCCTTCAATTTATGGAGTATGGAAGAAGAAAAATTCTTGTTCTTCAAACATCCATGGAAGCCACGTTCTTGAGAAGAAGAAGAAGAAGAAGAAGAAGATTTTTAGTTTTCTTTCCTTTTCATCTTTTTTTTAACCACATATATATATTAAAATAATTTAATATTTAATATTTAATTATTTTTTAATAAATTAAAAGTTCTAATTTCCCTCTTCCATTCATAATTAATTTATTTTTGAATTAATTTATTAATTTTGAATTTATAAGATTTAATTACCAAAATACCATTTTCTTTTAAAAAGTGTTGACTTTTATATATGTTATGTATATTTTGCATATATATCATATATATATTCCACTTTTTCATTTAAAATCCCTTCATTTTTCATTTAAAACTATTAATTTAATTTATCCTTTAAAATTATAATTTATTTTATCAAATTTTCTAAAAATTAGAAGTTTTCAAAAAATTTTGGATGTTACACTTTTAGCTTAGCGCGATTGAAATTCATCGCGCAGGTGACAAGATTGATCCGGTGGATTCGGAGAGTTCATCTAGACTTGGTTAGGTCTAGGCTTGGGATTGTTTGTGCTTGAAGTGATATTGGCTACCATAAAATCAGAGCCAGCTGCTAACATGTATAAATTTTATTTTATAAAACATGACATAATTACATATATTATGTTTACATATTTGGGAGTGTTGTAAACTATAAAGAATTTTTGGATAAATTTTGTGATACGGGAATGTGTATATTGTTTAGATCATTTTTGTACTAGTTTTTAGTGTGATTTTTATGTGTTCTTAGTTAATGTTTTGATTGATTTTCGTTTTAAGTTTGTTTAAAGTGTTTGTTTTAGGTTTAAGTGCAAAAACTCCCTTGGAAGATCAAAATAGTGCAGGAAAAGTATGAATCAAGCAAGACATGGCCAAGCCAAATCAAGCTTGGCCATGTTCCCTTAAGAAATTCATGGCCAAATCAACCTTTTGATTGATGCTTGATTGTAATTTTGTGGTGGAGATTTGATTGATAAGCAAGCCTATGGTAATATTCTTTCATTGATTGTTATGAGTGTAAACACCACCATGATCAAACACTTGTAAGAGTTGGTGAGGGAGCGACAACATAGGTTATGCATGGAAAATCACTTAATTGCATGGTTATCGATTTTGTTCGATTTGATATTGATTGCAGACTTAGGAATAGGGAAGTCTTGATGCATTCTTATAACTCTTGAACTTAACAAAATTTATCTTGTTTAGTGTTTTGATTTTAGCCTTGCTTGGGGACAAGCAAGGAATTAAGTGTGGGGTAGTTGTTTAGATCATTTTTGTACTAGTTTTTAGTGTGATTTTTATGTGTTCTTAGTTAATGTTTTGATTATTTTTATTTTAAGTTTGTTTAAAGTGTTTGTTTTAGGTTTAATTGCAAAAACTCCCTTAGAAGATCAAAACAGTGCAGGAAAAGCGTGAATCAATCAAGACATGGCCAAGCCAAATCAAGCTTGGTCGTGTTCCATTAAGAAATTCAAGGCAGAGCTTGACACGGCCAGGAGACATGGCCAAGCCACTGGCCGTGTCTCATCCAAGGAGCAAAATAAAGAAACCAAAGCAAAGAAAGAGAAAAAATGAAGAGGCAGTACTTGACACACTCACATGACATGGCCATGTCGCTTGAAGCTTGGCCATATCTGCTCGTCTTGGCCATGTCTTTGCCCATGTCTGATCATCTTGGCCATGTCGCTTGAAGCTTGGCCATGTCTCATTGTCTTGGCTGTGTTTCATCCTAAGAAAATAAAATAATATGAAAATAGAAGCAGTGTTGAACACAAGCACCATCTTGGCCATGTCTCTGCCCATGTCGCTCGAAGCTTGGCCATGTCACTTGAAGCTTAGCCATGTCCAAGGAAAAATTGGTAGACATGGCCAAGTCACCCTTATCTTGGCCGTGTCCCTCAAAGAAATTGAAGTAGGGACTGACACTGGCAAGAGACACGGCCAAGCCACTGGTCGTGTCTCACCTAAAGAGCAAAATCCAAAGAAAGAAAAGAAAGAAGGCAGAAGGAGACACTGGCAAGAGACATGGCCAAGCCACTAGCCATGTCACATGACATGGCCAAGAGCTTGGCCGTGTCACTACTTGAGAACAAAGAAAAGAAAGAAGGCAGAAGGCGACACTGGCAAGAGACATGGCTAAGCCACTGGCCATGTCACATGACATGGCAGCAAGCTTGGCCGTGTCCCAAAGAAAAATGAGAGACATGGCCAAGCCAAAGCAAGCTTGGCCGTGTCACCCTTAATATATTTAAAATCTTTTGCACGAAACAGAGGAAGAGGTCGAGAAGAGAGAGAGGAGGCCTAGGGTTTTGCGAAAAAGAAAGGAGAAAGAGAAAAAACAAAGAAAAGAGTGGAGAAAAACGATTTAGGGAGAGGAGAGAGTGACACTCTCCTTGTCCCTTCATCTTCATCCTCCATTTCTATCCTCTCCATTTTCTCCATCTTCCATTGATAAGATCTTTGAGATTCTTTGGGATAAAGTGGGTTAACAAGCTCTTAAAGGTTGAAGAAGCTTCATTGAAGGATTGGTGACTTGAGAAAGCTCCATTCCATCTCTCAAAGGCATAATCAATTGAAGGATTGGTGACTTGAGAAAGCTCCATTCCACTTTGCAAAGGAGAATCATCCATTGAAGAGGGCTTGAGTTCTTCATCATATATCAAAGTGGAGCTAGGAGGAAGACTAGTAATCCTACTCTTGGCATCTACAAGGGGTTTTTCTATTCTCTCTTTTAATTCATTTCAATATTGTTTTTGTTATATTAAGAGAATTGATATTGCAATGAACAATTTATATTTGATTTATATTGAGTTGAATGAATGTTTTAAATTGATGATGTTGAGCTAAATACCCATGCCTAGGGTTTGTAGTATATTTGATTGAATGCTTTGATTTGATATTTCCATTGATGTACCTTGTTTATGGTTGATTGTATTGTATTAAATGTTAGGTTGATAGATTAGCTACCTATTAATCTTTGAATATCGGATGAAGGACCGAGAGGTGAAATCCGATATCGGAACTATATAATCAACCACCCTATGAATGAATTAGAAATATAAGTTCTAGGGTTTTGTTAATTTGCAAATGTAAAATAATTGGTTATTGCTATTTCATGAATGTGAGAACTAATGAATCGGTAATTGACTAATTAACCTTAAGGAACAAATTAATTTACAAGGTTATGTTAATGGATAATTGAGAATTGAGCTTTGATTGAATGGACCTATAACCCTAAGCACCTTCCCAAGAATCGATTTGATCTTGAACAACCATCACACATATTAACCCTTACACTCATTACTCTTAGGTTTAAATTACTCCTGCACCATTCCAAACAACAAACTCTAATTTTTAAATAAGTTGTCAATCAAGCTATTACGAACTACAACTTCCTTGTGAGACGACCTTGGGGCGATCACTTTTGCTACAACTACCTCGTATACTTGCGAGTGACTCTTGTAGTAGTACTTAATTCGAGCGCAACATATATGTTTATATATACTTGAATTTTTTTGGGGAAAATGGGAGGAGATTGAAAGGTTATGGTGAATTGTTTGATTTATTATTATTGGGAGTGTTTTTTCTGCAGGTTGAGAAATGTTAAAGTTTTTTTGATATCCAAATTATAGACAAAACTCTGATGAACTTTTTTCAAAGATTTTTATATAAAATACTTATTTGGGTACCTAAAACTAATGAGGAACATTTTATTTACTTACTAAAAATATTTTTTTAATGTTTGGGATATTAGTTTGAGAATATGAGAATTTTTATTAAAACTGAGTTGTGGCATTATTATACTGTATACACATTTTATATATACTAGGTGTATTTATTATACGTATATAGAATATAAGGGTGTTACAATCATCAAATCAACGGATTGAAAGGAAGAGTGGAAGAAAGTTACTCTAATGAGGTTAGTACTTGTATATTACTTCTTTTGCTATTAATTAAATTAACTGGGATTTTGTTTAATTAAAAAAACTTATGATTTGATAAAGTAAAGTTATTTGTGAAAAAAGTGTATATTTAAATGATTTGGAAAGAATGGATTGTGAAGCATTATTTCTTTGAAAGCAAAATCATTGATTTTTAAATGAATTTATGTTTAAAACAAATATTGAATCATTTATGAGTAAATTTAGGATTATGGAAGAAATTAGGGCTTTGGGAAAGTTTAGGGTTTTGGAAGATTTTTAGGTTTTGGACATTTCTATCTTGAAAGTATGATGATATTTGTGGTATTTGGAAGTGTATTTATTAGTTATTTAATTTAAAATCTTGTTTAATGGAATCTTTGAATTGATGATATGTTTGTTGTCCTAAAATAGCAACCAAGAGGGGGGGTCAATTGGTTGAGTTCAAGAGTGATGATAAATTCAAAATTCAAAAGCTAGAATGAAGATTGAGTAGAGTATCAAAGAAATAACACAAAGAGTTATAGCGGTTTGGATTTACCTTGATCCTACATCCACTTCCTTAACAACTTATTAAGGTTCCACTAGTCTTGAGTTTTTACAAGCTTAACTCTAACTTGGTGTTTTCACAATCTCACACCAAACTTTCACAAGTCCACACAATTTTTCCCAGGCTCACTCTAACAACCTAAGTATTTCCAAGCTCACACTCAAACTTTTGATGGTGTTTAATGTTCACATCCAATACTCAATCAATACAAAAGTAATTTTGATGCAAAGAAATGAAAGTTGTTAGACTTGGCTATTACAATCAATATATATCTTTAAAATGAAGTTTCTTAAGGTATTTATGGCCTTCAAGTCTTGATATAGTTGTTTAGGGTAGGAGCCAATATGTTTGATTCTTGTCTCCCACTAAATTATTTGCCAGAGCATTTTCATGGTCAGAGTAGGCTTGGTCCGATTGAAATTCATCAATACCGGTCGAAATTAGCAAGGTCCGACCATAATATTTAAAAACTTGGCTAATGCTTTTGCAATGGTTAGTACACGTGGCTACCACTAATTGAGTAGAGATGTAACGACTTCTAATTTGAAGAATTTTTATATGGTCCAGTCGGCACAATGATGGTATGTTCAAATTCTGGGTGTACCCGTAGTCGAGAGCTCTACTGGATAAATTTGGACAAAATCTACTTCATTAGTCCGGTCATGAATCCTTGATACTCTAAGAAAATGGGAGTACTTCTGGCCATGAAACACTCTGTGTGTTTTCTCACTTTTCTCAACCAATGGTCAGGTCGGACTTGTCCATGGTTCGAGCAGACTTATAATGGAACAGTAAGATTTTGAGAGTACTCTCCACCGTGAAACCTTCTATGTAAAATTTATTTAAGTGGAGTTCAAAGGTCCAGTCAATCTTTGTAGTGGTCTGATCATACCTTTCAAGGTTTCTTAAAAAGAATTACCTTCCTGCAAAATGTAACTTGATACAAATTTTAGTTTAATTCAATTTGATTATCTAAGAATAAAAATAGAGTAATTGGCTAACAATCTCCCCCTTTTTAACTTTGGCAATCAAATTGAATTTTAAAGTGTTCAAAGTGTGTCTAAGGTAAATTAATTGATTTGCTTCCCCTTAATAAGTGCTCCATGTAAATTCATATTATGCAATAGGTATTTTTAATGTTAATTACTTATTTGTTCAATTCAATTCATTTCTCCCCCTTTGACAAAGGCAAAAAGAATAGTCAAACAAAACATTCATTTGTAAGAAAAATTCAATGAATAAATATTTAAAACAAATTGCACTAGAACAACATTGAAATATAAAACAAGCACAAGTACAATGAAATGAAAAAACAAAATAAGAAACCAAGGCCTAATCATCTAGGTTGTCATTGTCACTTTCTTCATCACCTTCTTCTTCTTCATCCCCTTTATCTTCTTCATGTCCCCCTTCCTCTTCTTCATCCCTTGGATAAGAGATAACAGCTTCACCCTTTTCTTCATGAGGAAAGGAACCATTAATGGAAGGAGATAAGCTTGGTTCATCATCAAAGCATTTAGGTAGTCCTAAAGCTTCTTGGATAGTTTGAATGTCAAGATGAAGATGAGAAAGTTGGTTGGTAAGGCTATCAATTCTTGTTCCTTGAGAGCTTACTTGACCATGAATTTCTTGAAGAAGTTGGAGGATGGAGGATTGAGGTCTTGGAGTTGAAGTTCTAGGAAATTCCATTTAGAATGTCTCTTCTCCTTCTTCTACAATCCTAAGTCTCTTCCTTTATTGAGCTCTATCACCTAAGACTCCTAAAAGATAGACATATGTCCCATCATCATCCCTAATACATTTGGCATGTTTAAGATAGCCTATGTTTATGGATTTTTTTAGTAGGATCAAGAGGATTGGAGAGAGTTGCTTTTTTTATTGGTGTAAGTGCACCAACATATTTAGCAATTTGTATGATTTGTGAAGAGAGAAGAATAATACTGGGTTTGGTTTTCCTAATGTGTGGGAATGTGTCAATAAGGAACTTTTCAATTTAAATGGGTTGACCTTTAATTAGACAAAAAAAAAAGAGGAGATCTTTTTGTGTTACCTTCTGATTGCTTTCTTCCCTAGCACTAATTGTGTATGTAATAATCATATGCAACATCCAATAGGTCAAGGTCCTAAGGTTTTTGGCATTGGATTGTTTGTAAAGAGAGGTTTAAATGGAAATTTCTTTCCAAAATTCTGGTTGAACTCCGAGAATGAGGATAGGGTTTGTGATGTCAGAGATACCTTCTAATTGGAAACCCCAAAGAGATGAAACATCCTCAAATGTAAGACCATATTCTTGATTGAATAACCTAAAAGATCTCCCATAATAACCTAAGGGATTTGTGCTCTTTTTGCTCACAACCAAGGTTATGAGAAACTCCTTTGTCAAGCTCTCCCAACCAAGGTCATCATGTTCTAGGAAAATAAATTTCTCCCAACCTATTGTTCTAAGACATCCTCTAATATCATTCTCAATGTCTAAGGATTCTAGAGTAAGGTTAGAGAATAGACGGTTTAGTTCTACAATTTTATCTTTAAGGATACCATACCTTTGTCTTTCTTCATAATCTTTGAATCTAATCTTGTTGGTTCTCTTTGGTGGTTCTTCTAGTTGAGAAGGGGTAGCAATTCCCTTCCCTTTTTCATCTCTTGAAGCCTTTCTCCTGTGTTCTTTGGGAGCCATTTATTTTGATCAAGAAATTAGGTGAAGGAATGAAGAGATTTTAAGAGAATTTATGAGATTTGAGTGTTTAAGTGTTTAGAATTTGATAAAAAGATATAAATATTGATATTATTGGGCATTTATAGTGTTTTATTTGAGAACTAGCCATTTATAGCTGTTGGAGGACAAAAATACACGTTTGATTGAGTTTCAATGACTAGAAAATTTTTAATTCAAAGCAAAAGTCTAGTCGGACTACAAGAGTCTAGTGGTAAATTTTGAAAAATAGACAAAGTCTGGTCGGACTATATAAAGACCGAATGGAATTTTGGTTTTAGGCACAATGGTCATAAAAATTTATCAAAAATTTCAGTCATACCACAGAGGGTATGGTCATACTTTTACAAAAAAAAATTGAAATCAAGGATTTTCAAATAAGTATAGTCAAACTATAAGGTTGTGCAATCGGGAAACATCCAAAATTAAGAATTTTAGGAAAATTATGTGTTTTAATTAGAAGCCTCAATTTATGATCAAAAATAGATACAAATGGGAAATGAAATAAGATTTATCATGCACTTCCAATTCCTATAATAAGGTGTTTCCATCCATCATCCCTAAGTGTTGCTATATGAAGTTTAACTTTCTTCATTTAAGGGTTTTATAAAGATATCAACAAGTTGGTTTTGTGTATCTATGAATTCTAAGACAACACTTTGGTTTTGAACATTGTCTCTCAAAAATGATGTCTAATATCTATATGTTTTGACCTAGAATGTTGAAGTGGATTTTTAGATAGATTAATGACACTTGTGTTATCATATTTAATGGGAATGTGATCAAAAGTTTTTTCATAATCAAGCAATTGTTGTTTCATCCAAAGTACTTGTGTACAATAAAAGCATGCAACAACATGGCTTCTGCGGTAGATAAAGCAACCGATACTTATTTCTTGCTAAACCAAGAAACTAAGCAATCACCAAGAAAATTACATGCCCCAGTCATGCTTTTCCTATCCAAAAGACTACCGGCATAATCCACATCCGAAAAGCCTAAAATGTCAAATGATATATTTCTAGGATACTAAAGTCCTAAATGCAATATACCATTCCTCAAGTATTTCAAAATTCTTTTAGTGGCATTCAAGTGTGATTCCCTAGGACATGATTGAAATCTATCACACAAACATACACTATACATAATATAGGGTCTATAAGCAGTTAAGTAAAGTAGTGATCTGATAATACCTTGATATTTCTTTTCATCTACTACCTTACCACTTTCATCTTTATCAAGTTTCAAGGATGTGCTCATGTGGGTCTTTCTAACTTTGCAACTATCCATTCCAAATTTTTTGAGGAGTTCCTTTGTGTACTTAGATTGGTTGATAAAGATCCCATCCTTGTATTGCTTGATTTGTAGTCCAAGGAAGCATTTAAGTTCACCCATCATGCTCATTTCAAATTCCTTAGTTATACAAGAATCAAATTCCTTGCACAAAGATTCATTAGTAACACCAAATATAATGTCATCAACATAAATTTGCACAATTAAAATATTATGCATTTTCTTTTTAACAAAAAGGGTAGTGTCAACTTTGCCTTTTGAAAAATTATTTTCAAGCAAATATGCACCAAGTCTATCATACCAAGCTCTTGGAGCTTGTTTCAATCCATATAGTGCTTTGGTAAATTTAAAAACAAGATTTGGAAATTTATAATCTTCAAAACTGGGAGGTTGTTCAACATAAACTTCCTCATTAATAAACCCATTTAGAAATGCACTTTTAACAACCATTTGAAAAATTTTAAAATTCACGTGACATGCAAATGCAAGTAATATCCTAATAGCTTCTTATATAGCAACGGGGGCAAATGTCTCATCATAGTCAATGCCTTCCTCTTGGTTACAACATTTGGCTACCAATCTAGCTTTTTTCTAGTAATGAGACCATTTTTCTCAAGCTTATTCCTATATACCCATTTACAACCTATAATTGGATGGTCTTTAGGTCTAGGAATTGGATGGTCCTTAGGTCTTTGGTTGAATTCATCTTTCATAGAAATTACCCAACATTTATCACCAGGAGTCTCCTCAATGGTCCTTGGTGCAATTTGAGAAACAAAAGTAACATTAACATCTAAGTAATTAAATTTGGATCTAGTAGTTACTCCCTTTGATGTATCACCAATGATTTGTTCTTTTGGATGATCCTTCTTATATTGTCAATCTTTAGGTAGCTATTGAGACTCTTCTTCTTTTTCATCATGATTATTCTTTGGAACATCAATTGTTTCTTGTTGTTTAAATGTTCCTACAAAATCATCAAGAACATTACCTTTCCTTTGATCAAGTTTAGAATATTCATCAAAAACAATGTGCATTAATTCTTCAACTACTAGTGTTCTCTTATTAAATACTCTATATGCTTTGCTAGATAATGAATATCCTAAAAATATACCTTCATCCGACTTGGATGAGAATTTTCCAAGATTGTCCTTGGTATTCAATATAAAGCATTTGCATCCAAATACTCTAAGGTATGAAATTTTGGGTATTCTTTCATTCCATAACTCATAAGAAGTTTTGTTTATTAAGGGTCTTTTGTAAACATGATTTGAAATATAACATACGATATTTATAGCTTCTGCCCAAAAGTAAGATGGGAAATCATACACATTGAGCATTGTCCTAGCCATTTCAACAAATGTTTTATTTTTCTTTTCATCCAAACCATTTTGTTGTGGTGTTCTAGGAGTCGATTATGTGAAATTCCAAATTCATTACAAAAATTTTCAAAGTTCTCATTTTCAAATTTGTTGCCATGATCACTTCTAATAGATGTGATTACATAGCCTTTTTCATCTCGAACTCTTTTTGCAAAAATTTTAAAATGATTGAAAGCTTCATTATTTTGAGCTAAGAAATTAACCCATATGAACCTTGAGTAATCATCAACAAGTGCAAATGCATATAACTTGCCACCTAAGCTAGTAACTCTATTTGGTCAAAACAAATCTAAGTGAATGAGTTCTAAGGGTCTAGAAGTGCTTACAATGTTTTTATATTTGAATAAACTTTTATGTTGCTTACCAAATTGACAAGGTTCACAAGTCTTGTCTTTATCAAATTTTACTTTGGGGAGACCATCAACTAGCTCTTCTTTACTAATACATTTTAAGTGATTCATATTAGCATGTCGTAGTCTTCTATGCCATAACCAAGCATCATTACAAATTGTAATCAAACATTCAAATTCCTTGTTGGAATGTATGTCAATTTTATATGTATTGTCAATTCTAACTCCTTTGAATGCAAGTCCACCATTTGAATTGGTAACTTTGCATCCTTTAGAGTCTAAACTTACATCATATCTTTTATCACATAGTTGACTTACACTAAGGAAATTATGTTTTAACCCATCAACAAGCCATATATTTTCAATTAAATTTTTATCAAGTATGCCAATAGAACCAATGCCAATGATTTTACCTTTAGCATTGTTTCCAAAAGTAACATTACCTCTGTAACACCCCTTCCCGACCTACATATGTAAGCTGAGTAGAGGTGCCACACTAACCTAATGTTGCTACCAATTTTACTTAGTCAAATTTTAGTTCCGATTTTTACAAAATTTTTGCCATAGTTTCGCCTAAAAATTGAGTCCCAAGTGTCGACAAAACCGGTTTTTTTCTTATTTTTAAAAACATTTTACACAAACCAATGCAAACAAAATCATTCTCAGTACACTCCCAATAAATCCCCCTTGTAACCTCAACTACAACCTGCAAAAAGGATTTACACTTCTAGTACAACATAAAATAAAGGTTTTGTGACAACCCCCATATTTAAATATTACACAGCGGAAGTTATAAAATATTTACATATTTACAAATTCATATACATCAAAACCCAAGTTTTACAACACATAAAATTTATACATGATTGGCAAGTCTGCTCTGATCTTTAAGCTCCCAAAATGGATTCTTCAAGGTCTACTCTCACTAGGTCTGGATGAACTCTCGGGTTCAACTCTATCCACTCTATTACCTGCGCGATTAAACACTATCGCGCTAAGCCAACGGCTTAGTAAGATAAAACATGCTAATAGTATGCTTTAATGCAATACAATGCCACATATGCTATTGATAAGATCAACATTATAAATATAAAGTTAACACATAATTATGCATTTCACAAATCATAGTCATATGAGCATACCACATTCAACATTACTCAACAACCAACATCTTATTTCATTAACTCATAACATTATTTAGGACATTCATATAACCTTGACACCTATGGGCCCAACAAGTATTTAATATGATATTCAGAGTTCAGAGTTACTGCTTTGGTTCATAGTCACAATAATCACGCCCGTAGGCAAGTGTAACAGACCCAGTCTCTTGGATCATCAACTCAACACATATGAGGAGATCCTCAACCCGGCAAGACTGTTACAAATCATATATCTCATAGTGTAACAGACCCAGTCTCTTGGACCATCAACTCAACACCTATGAGGAGGTCCTCAACCCGGCAAGACTGTTACCTTTCATCATTTCTTAGGCATGCCACCCAAATCCAGAACTCTGAAACTGAATAACATATTAAACAAACAATTCATTTCCATTCTCAATTCTCATCACATTTAGGCAAACATGCCTTCTTTCTTTCAATTACATCATCTTAGCCAATAACAATGGCTTCACATTTCATTTCACAATATAACATCTCATTATTCAAGTATATATATATATCTCATCCATGATCACATTATATCTCACATAGCATCATTCATAAATATCAACATTTCATTCCACATTACTCATGAAACACATTACCATTCACAATGCACAACATAACATTGTTCAATCTCAACAATGCAATTAGGGCAAAGAACAATTGATTATAACATTCATTGATTCAAGTGTGTTTAAAGTGTTTAGGGTTAGGTTTAAGGACCAACCTACCTTTGGAAAACCAAAGCAATGCAAAAAGAACAAAGAATTAAAACCCTAACCATAAATAGTACATTCTGGTTTTAAACTCCATTTTATCCTTATTTTGAAAAATTGTATAAAATAATCTACTTGACTAAAAATTCTAAAATTTTTACAGAATTTAGTTTTGTATCTTAAAATCATCCCTTTAAAATTTCAGATCAAACTGAACACAAAATCTTGGTCAAATAGTTCACCTAACCAGACTGCCCCAATTGCCCTGCATCCTGGCAGCAGTTCTGAACTTTGTGAATTCCATAAATCAAATTCAATCAACGTGGTTCCAAATTATTTTTCTCAAATACTAGACTCACTAAGCAACAACATATCCAAAATTCGATTGGATATGATTTTTCTACATTTTATTAAAAATCACGAAATATAGCTGTCCCAGTTAAGGTACCTGCTGGAACAGGTCTAATGAAAATAATCTTTCTAAACTCATAACCATTCCAAAATCGAATCAACATATTTTTCAGTCATTCTAGACTCATAGAGGCACAACATATCAAAAATTCACTTCAAGAACATTTTTCTAAAATTAATTAAAAATCATACAAGTCACAGCCTTTACTAATCCTAAAACAGAAACCATTTCACTAAACACCAATCTTACTCTTCCATCACCAACACCAACCCAACTTCTCATCTATCAAGCAAAATCAATACTTACAATCATACCATAAGCAACTTAATCATACCACTTCAAAAGAATTGAAGAAATTAGAGAAAAGATCTTACCTTAGTTAAAAACTTCTTAAAGCAACACTTGAACACTTAATCTTTCTTCAATTTAAGCTTGAAATCATCAAAACCATCACTTGTCTCTTTCTTTCTCTTTGGCTATGGAGGGCCGGCCATCAACAAGAAGAAGAAGAAGAAATGGTGAAGAAAACACAAGTCAAACCTTCTTTAAATATCCACCATGTGATTTTATCCAAGCAATTACCAAAGTGCCCTTATTCACATAATTATCTTTTTGTCTTATATGTGCCCAATTAAGTAATTTACCAATCTCAAATAAATATCTTCTCTTGCCTTGACCAAGCCTTTTGACCACTTTATATGTCATATATATTAACATATACACAACATATAAATTTGTCTCTAAACCCTATTTCTTCCCAAAATACATATACATATACTTTCTCTTCTCAATTTCTTTTCTCTTACAATTTAACACATATATTCAATCCAATATATAACAATAACAACAACAACAATATGCAAAACTTCTAGGGCATAAATGAGGATATTACAACCTCCATGCTTGTAAGTGAGTATTGTAAAAAAACTTTGCATTACCTATCATATACCTTGAGCATCCACGATCCACAAGCCAAGTACTCTCATTGGTAGTAGATTTTAGGCATACCTACAAAATAATAATGTTCATCTTCTTTTAGGTACCCAAGTGAAGTTGGGTCCTTAGGAGTTAGTAGTAGAAGTATCTTCTAACTTGAGATGAGCCTTCCTAATATAGAAAAAGGTGATTTTATGACCAAAAATTTCATACAATATGTGCATTGATACAAGGTTCTATATTTATGCACTTTCTTACTAAATTTTAATGAATCATGCACACAATTGCAAGTATGTGTTGAATGAGTTTACTTTTGTGCATTTTTATGTACATATCTAGTATACATGAATGCATGATTTGCTTTTGGAACTTTAGTTCTAGAGCCTTGTGAACCCAATGTAATCCTTTTAGGATTTTTAGATTTGGTTCGTGTATTAGTGTTTTTAACAATTTCAACACTAGAGGTTTGAGTTGTAGATACTTTTACAAATATTGGTGCATTAGATGTAGTGATTGATGAGCCATTGAATCCTTTGATTATCTATCAATGCATCTAATGCCTCTTTTCCTTTATGAAATTTTGAAATTGATTCTTTAATCTCTTTTAGTTCATCCTTCAAAATTTCATTTTCCTTGATCACATTTTCTAAGCTATATGAATTTTTATTCATTTCATTAATTGATTTCAATAATTGTTCATTTGAGGTCTTTAATTCTAATGTAGAGTTTTTAAGCATACAAAATCCTTCTCTACCTTAGAACATTTATCCTTAAAAAATTTCATCTTAGTAAAATACTTTTCTACTCTAAGGTTTTTATGTTCAATCAAATCACTATCATCTAAAGCATCATCAACATCAATATCATATGCAATTGAGTTTAAGGATTGAGAACCTACCTCATTAGAGTCATCCTCAATAGCCATGAGACATAAATTAGCAATTCCTTCCACCTCTTTTTCTTCTTCTTTACTTGAGAAAGAATCATCCCATGTAGCTTTGAGTGATTTCTTTTTTTCGTTATTCCACTTCTTTTTTTTCTTCAACTTGAAGCAATTCAATTTGATGTGACCGAATTTGCCACATTCATAATATTTCACTTCATTCTTTTTATCTCTATCTTTGAAGGAGGATTTAGAAAATGTACCTTTGTTTGCTTGAAATCTTCTCTTTCTCTTCCAATCACTTATTCTTTTTGAAAGTATTGCCATTTCTTCTTCATCTTCACTAACTTCATTACTTGAGCTTTCAACTTCTTTGATTGCCTTGAGAGCTATTGCTTTCCTTTTCTCTTTCTCACCTTGTTCATCTTCCTTTTCATTGTGTAGCTCAAATGCGAATAGCTTTCCCATAAGTTCATTGGTTCTCAAGGTGCTAAGATTATGAGCCTCTTCAATGGAAGAAACTTTTGATTCAAAGCTCTTCCTTGCTCTAAGAGCTTTCAAGATTTTGCTATTGAAATCACCTTGATTATATACCATGCCATATTTCTTTAATTCATTGACAATGGCAAGCAAGCAGTTCATCATGTTGGTTATGTTTTCATTGGGCTTCATCTTGAACAACTCATACTCATGTACACGCATTTACTTCTTGGTAAATCTCACTTGGGTAGTGCCTTCATGATAGTTCTCAAGAGTTTTTCAAATGCAATGTGTACAGGTGAGATGTTGGACTCTCCCACCTTCTCTCTTGATATTGAATTCATCAAAATGGAGGCCGCTCTATTATTCTTGAACTAATCTTTCACATTGGCACTTGACCATTGTGATTTTGGAAGAGGAACTTGGATACCATCAACTTCATGAGTAGGAGGTTTCCACTCATTTTCAACAAAATTCCAAAGTTCAACTCATTCACTATCTAGGAACAAGTACATCTTATATTTTCAATAAGAAAAAATATTCCATCAAAATAGGGTCTAAGAGAAGAATTTAGGTTTCCATGGGTAGAGGTGTTTGTTGGTAGAATGGTTGCCATTTTGGATCAAATTTGACAATTAAGTTTAAAGAAATTTGCAAGCTCTAATACCAATTATATAGCAACCAGCAAGGGGTGAATTGGTTTAGTTAAGGATTGATGATAAATTCAAAATTAAAAAGCTAAAAATAAAGAAGATGCAAATGAAGTTTGAGTAAAGTAAGAAGAAAGAGCACAAAGAGTTATAGTGGTTCGGATTTACCTTGATCCTACATCTACTTCCTTAATAACTTGTTAAGGTTCCACTAGTCTTGAGTTTTTACAAGCTTAACTCTAACTTGTTGTTTTGGCAAGCTCACACCAAACTTTACAATGGTTTGATACCAATCCTCGCAACCCTTACAAGAGTTTTTCCAGGCACACTCTAACAACCTTAAGTGTTTCTAAGTGTACACTCAAACTTTTGATGGTGTTCAATGCTCACACCCAACACTCAATCAATACAAAAGTAATTTTCATGCAAAGAAATGAAAGTTATTAGACTTGGCTATTACAATCAAAATATATATTAAAAATGAAGTTTCTTAAGGTATTTATAGCCTTTAAGTCTTGATATAGCCGTTTGGGGTAGGAGCCAACATGTTTGATTCTTGTCTTCCACTAAATTATTTACCAAAGCATTTTCATAGTTGGACTAGGCTTATTCTAATCGAAATTCATCAATACCTATTGAAATTAGCAAGGTTTGATCATAATATTTAAAAAACTGGTTAATGCTCTTACAACAGTTAGTACACATGGCTTCCAGTAATTTAATGGAGATGTAATAGCTTCTGATTTGAAGAATTTTTAAATGGTTTTGTCGGACTTGCATCAGGTCTGGTCGGCACAATGATGGTACGTTCAAATTATGGGCGTACCCTTGGTCAGGAACTCTACTGAATATTTTGGACAAAATCTACTTCAATGGTCCGGTCGGGATGTATGATAGTCCAGTCGAGAATCCTTGGTAATCTGAGAAAATGAGACTACTTCTGGCTGTAAAACTCTCTGTGTGTTTTTCCATTTTTCTCAACCAATGGTCTTGTCGGACTTGTCCGTGGTCCGAGAGAACTTCTAATGGAACGGTGAGATTTTGGAAGTACTCTCCATCGTGAAACCTTTTGTGTAAAATTTGTTTAAGTTGAATTCAAAGGTCCGGTTGGTCTTTATAGGGGTCCGATCGTACCTCTCAAGGTTTCTTCAAAAAAACTATATTCCTGCAAAATGTAACTTGATACAAATATTAGTTCAATTTAATTTGATTGTCTAAGATCAAAAATAGAGTAATTGGCTAACAATGTTGAATTGTTGGATTATGGAAGATTTGAAAAATAAGAAAGAAAAACCCTATTCTTGATAAATATGATTAAAAGGTAATTTGGATTTATTTAAGTATTGATTCAATTGATTATGGAAGAAAAATATTCATGGAGCTAAATGTTTATTTGAAGTATAAATGATGATTTTGGCTTAAATGAATTGTATGTAGAGTCAATTGTGATGGAAGTTGCTAAATTATATTGTTAAAGCGTGTATATTTAAGAGTTTGTGAAGAAAAGAGAAAGAATAGTGTAAGTGAAGGAGAATTGAAGTGGGAAAATCAATCTGGATAAAGTAAGTGTATTAAAATATACTTAATTGATTTGCTTAAGGAATTTTATGATTACCTAATTGTGTTCTTAAAGTGTTGAATACTACTTTATTGGGTTACTTGAGTGTAATTAGTAATGTATTATTGACTAAACCATTGAAAATGTATACAATGGATGAAAAGTTGTTTATAAGGGAATTGATGAAAGATTAATTCATTAGATTGGGAAAAAAAACCTGGATAAAGTATGACCAAAGTCAGTCAAAGAAATATATTTTACTAATGTTAAGAAGAAAAAGTAAAATCATAATATATTTTTTGGATTTCTTGTCTGGTATCTCAAATTTTGCAAGACTAATTTTTTGATAGGTTATTAGATACATAAAAAATCTTAATGTAATTATTTGTTTTTCTACTTTGAATCTTTTTCTAGCATATTATATTCATGGGTAAAATTCATGGGTAACATAATATGCTGGAAAAAGATTCAAAGTAGACAAAAAAAATAATTACATTAAGATTTTTTATGTATCTAATAACCTATCAAAAAATTAGTCTTGCAAAATTTGAGATACCAGACAAGAAATCCAAAAGAAATATTATGATTTTACTTTTTCTTCTTAAAATTTTACTAATCTAAAATCAGTCAAAGAAATATATTTTACTAATGTTATATTTTACAAAGACAAGCATGGACCCAAAAGAATCTAATATGCTATTCAAAGTTTAGAGTTACGACTTTGGTCCATATTGACATCATGTGTCTAGCCCTGTAGGCAATATATATCCATGGATAATGTAACAGACCCAGTCTCTTGGACCTCAACTCGGCTAGACCCTTGGGCCACAGTATCTAGGTCCTCAACCCAGATAGACTGTTACTGTTTTAGGCTTACTACCCGGTCTTTTCACCTCAAAAATATCATATTTCACATTTATCAGCTGGGCTCGGCTTACGACCCGGTCTTTTCACCTGCCCAGTAATTCATAGGCATGCTGCCAAACCCAAAACTCTGAAAATTGAATAACATACTAGGCACACAATTAATTCATTTATCTCAATATCATTTTCTTTCACAATTCATTTCTCATAATCAACTAGGCTCATTGCCTTATTATATCCTCATTTTCTCATCTTTTCTCATTCTTCTCTTTTAGTATCAATATCAATTTGTTACATTATGTTTTCACATATCATATCACTTTATTCAACATTTCTTTTCATGTAAAACACATTACTCAATTGCATTGATACATCAACATAATTCACATCATGCATATCATAATATATAACTCATTCATCAACAATATATCAATTAACTTAACACATTTCTCCACTAAATGTGTTAAGTTCCAGTGTCATGTAAATGTATGCAATCATTGAAAGTTTGTACTTACCTCGAAGAGCAACAACACCACTCTATTAACTTCCTCTTTCAAAATGTCCCTCAACACTTGAATTAAGGTAGCTCAAAGCTCTTCAAAACCTAATCCAAAGGTGATCAACAACACTCACTTAGTGATACACATAAGAGAATAAGGAAGAGAACTATCTAGGGCAAACTCTACACTTGACACCCTCAACAACACGGGCGTGTCCCTAACCGTGCCCTAAACACATAACACAGAAGCTTTGACACGCTCAGTGACATGGGCGTGTTACTGCACATGTCAATTCTCCAACATCACTGAAGCTACGACACGTTCAGTGACATGGGCGTGTCACTGCACGTGTCAATCTTCCAACAATACGGTAGTTGTGACAAGCTCAGTGACATGGGCGTGTCACTGGACGTGTCACCAACACAGAAAACAGAACCAAAGACATGCCCAAAGACATGGTCATGCTCCTGAGCGTGTCAAGCCAAAAACCCTAAAATCGACACCCAAAACACCACATCCAGCAAACATCTTCCAATAACATATCAACAACACACAAACTCAATCAAAACCTTCAACAATCCATATAATACTTGAGTAAACCTTAAAACAACTCAATTACAAACATAAAAACACAATATCAACCATATCTCACAACTCAAACTCACAACACCCTCAACTCTTGTCTCTTTCACCAAACTTAACCCTTTTCTCTTCAATCCAAACCCAAAATCAAAGTTACCAAGACAAAACACTTCAAACACACCAAAAACACATCTACAACAACCATTCCAGCAAACCCATAACCACAACTCAAAAGGAAACAAAAGAAACAAGTTGGAAACTTACCAAAAATGAAGAAAATCCTTAAAACTCCAACTTGATCTCTTGAAAACCTTCAATCTCTTGAGTTTGGAAGCAAAAAAATCTCTTTTCCTTTGGTTGATAAGGGTGGCCGGTTCACTAGAAGGAAAGAAGAAGATGAAGATGAAAGAAGAAGAAGAAGAAAGGAAGGAAGTCAACCTTAAACAACCAATCTCTCCTCAAATCCCTCTCCACCAAGCAATTAAACAATAAAATAATCAACCCACTTACATCGTCTTCCACTAACAATATTTAATAATATAATCAAAATATCTCTTGACCAAAATAAACCCATTAACTTGTATATATTTTGTATATATCCTCATATATACAACATATACACATCTCCTCTTATTCCATTAGTCATATATACACTTTAAATTATTTAATCCAATTCTCACAAATAAGCATTCCAAAATTTTAGGGTACTATATGGCATATTACAATTCTCCCCCTCTATAAAACAATTTCGTCATCAAAATTACCTGTTCTCAAATCTGAAATAACTGAGGATACTGATCTCGCATCAATTGCTCATTCTCCCAAATTGCCTCTTCCTTAGCATGATTATTCCAAAGAACCTTCACAAGTGACACTTTCTTATTTTGTAACTCTTTCACTTCATGTGCCAAAATAGCCACTGGTTCTTCCTCCAAAGTCATATCCGGACTCACCTCAATGGATTCCACTGACAAAACATGAGATGGGTCTGACCTGTACCTCCGAAGCATAGAAACATGAAAGACATTGTGAATTCGATCCAACTCAGGCGGCAAAGTGAGTCGATAAGCCACTGGTCTAACTCTCTCCAGTACCTCATAAGGTCCAATGAAACGAGGACTCAGCTTCCCTTTGCAGCCAAATCTCAAAATTCTCTTCCAAGGAGACACTTTCAAAAATACTTTGTCTCCAACATTAAACTCTATGTCTCTTATCTTCAAATCTGAGTAGGATTTCTTTCGATCTAAAGCTGCTTTCAAATGATCCCGAATTATCTTCACTTTCTCTTTGGTTTCTTTAATCAAATCAGGACCAACCAACTTACCTTCTCCAACTTCACCCCAATATAGAGGCGTTCTGCATCTTCTACCATACAATGCCTCATAGGGTGCCATTCTAATACTGGACTGGTGACTATTGTTCTAAGCAAATTCCATCAATGGCAAGAATCTGTCCCAACTCCAGAGAAATCAATTACACAACTTCTCAAAATGTCCTCTAAAATCTGTATCACTCTCTCTGACTGTCCATCTGTCTGAGGATGAAAGCAGTGCTAAAGTGTAATCGAGAACCCAAAGCAGCATGCAAACTCTTCCAAAATCTTTAAGTAAACCGAGGATCTCGATCAGACACTAAAGAAATTGGGACTCCATGTAATCTCACTATCTCACTGATACACAGCTCAGCTAACTTCTCAAGGGAATAGTTCATCTGAACTGGAAGGAAATGAGCTGTCTTCATCAATCGATCAACAATCACCCAAATTACCTCATGCTTCTTCTGAGTCAAAGGCAGACCAGTCACAAAATCCATTGTTACTCGCTCCCATTTCCATTCTGGCACTGATAAAGGTTAGAGCAATCCCAAAGGAACTTGGTGCTCGACCTTCACTCTCTGACAAGTGAGACATTTGGATACAAACTCCGCTATGTCCACCTGACCACCAATAATGTTGCTTCAAATCATGATACATCTTAGTACTTCCAGGGTGCATAGCAAAAACCGACCGATGTGCTTCCTCTAAAATAATATTTTTCAAACTTACATCATTAGGAACACACAATCTATCTTTGTACCAAAGACTGCCATCATTCCTCACCAGAAAATCTCAGCTCTCCCCTTTTTGGCAATCCAAAACAACTTTCTGAATTCTTTCATCTGCCAACTAAGCCTCTCTAATCTAATCCAACAGGACTGGCCTCAACAGCAACTGAGCCAACAAAGCACCATCATCACATGATTCAAAACTAGCATGCAACGCTCTCAACTCAACAAGCAATGAGAGCAAATAAACAGTCAAACCTGCTAAAGACTTTCGACTCAAGTCATCAGCAACAAAATTCGCCTTACTAGGATGATAATCAATCAAACAGTCATAGTCTTTGATCAACTCTAACCACCGTCTCTGTCAAAGATTCAGCTCTCTCTAAACCCCTAAGTATTTCAAACTCTTGTGATCCATATAAATGAAACACTTCTCCCCATAAAGATAATATTGCCAAATCTTTAAAGCAAACACTATGGCGGCCAATTCCAAATTATGCGTCGGGTAATTCAACTCATGCAGCTTCAACTGCCGAGAAGCATAAGCTATGACTCTACCCTCTTGCATCAAAACACAACCTAAACCATTATGTGAAGCATCACTGTAAATCACATATGGTTTATCTTCCACATGCAAAGTAAGAATAGGAGATTGAGTCAACATCTCTGTAACACCCCCATACTCTATATAAGTACTATACATATACCTGGTATATATACAATACGTATATAAAGTATAAGAATGTCACTTTTCGTTTTACTTTAAAACGCTTTATTCAAGTTCAAGCGATATTACATTAAATTAAAGAACATTTACGAAAATCATTATTCTTATAAAAATACAACATAATTAAAATCACATATGTATGCATCACCTTCTAGTTGGTCTCGAGACACTCTTACCCTTCTCGTGGCATCACAGCTAGACTTCCAGATCAACCGCATAAATACCTGCGTGATTAAACATCCAAGCTAAGCCCGAAAGCTTAGTAGTACAACTAAATAATAAAATACACTTTACAAAATTATCATACCTCATATGTTTAGCATTATGTTTTATTGTTCTCTTACCACGTTTTCTTTTCTCAATGCATTCTTCATAAGTTCCCACTAATCTCATATACATAAACATATACATTAATTCAACCAATTACCATTCAAAGACCTATTCAACACCTTTATGAAAGCAATTCTCACAAATTCCATATTCATATATATATTTTACACATCATACTTTATTTTTATAAAATCATATATCAAGAAAGTCCCTCCAAATATATTCACCTTCAATACATCAATGCACATATTACAAAAGCATACTTCATAACATTATTTTATCGACAATTCATCAAACATGAATCATCCTTCCAATAAAGACAGTTATAGATCTCATTATTCATTTATTTCAACATTTAAATATCACATTGACAACAAAGACAGACTCGGGCCCAAACAACACACTAATATGTTATTCCAAGTTCAGAGTTACTGCTTTGGTCCATAATCATAATCATTAAGCCCGTAGGCATCATCTATATATATCTCTATCCATGGATAGTGTAACAGACCCAGTCTCTTGGACCATCAACTCGGCAAATCTCGAGGAGATCCTCAACCCGGCAAGACTATTACTATAATTCACATTTCACATTTATCAAGTAACAGACCCAGTCTCTTGGACCATCAACCCGACTAAATCGAGGAGATCCTCAACCCGGCAAGACTGTTACAAATCATATATCTCATAATCACAATTAGCATAGTGTAACAGACCCAGTCTCTTGGATCTCAATTCATCTCAAATTGAAGAGATCCTCAACCCGGCAAGACTGTTACCTTTCATTTTATAGGCATGCCTCCAAACTCAGAACTCTGAAAATGAATAACATATCAGACACACAATTCATCTATTATTTCATTATCAATTCTCATCATCATCTAGGCAAACATACCCCACTTAATTCAATTGAATCATCATAGCCAATCACAATGGCTTCATATCACATTTGAATTATCATAGCCAATAACAATGGCTTCACATCTCATTTGAGTTATCATAGCCAATCACAATGGCTTCACATCATATCCTTCACATTATATATATATAGCATCATTGAAATTCACAAGATTCACAATGCATAATACATAACATTGTTCATATAGTATCATAAGCATCACCATTATCACCAAATCATATTGATCAATTCATCACTCAAATATACATAATCAATGGCATTTCACATACCTTTCTCAATGATCATTATATCCTCCACATTTCCTATCTCATCATTGATATATACATAACAATTTATGTTATTCATGGATTTAGAATCTTCCATATACATTTGGTTGGATCATTATTATTTTAAGTGTGTTTAGGTACAAAAGACATTTGAAGATCCAACAATGTATGAAGAACAAATAACAAACACAAAAGCTAACACCCTCAAGGGACACGGCCAAGCTTGTGGCCGTGTCTCTCAACACAAACATCCAGTAGCCAACACACTTAAGGGACACGGCCAAGCTTGTGGCCGTGTCACTCAACACCAATTCAGGCAGTAGCAAACACGGGCAATGGACACGGCCAAGCCAGTGGCCGTGTCTCTTCACACAAAAATCCAGTAGCAGACACGGGCAAGGGACACGGCCGTGTCTCTCAACACAACATAGGCAGTAGCAAACACGGTCAAGGGACACGGCCAAGACAGTGGCCGTGTCTCTCCAAAAATCATCCAACACGGCCCAATTTGCCCTAACTTGGCCGTGTCTCCCATAACTTGGCCGTGTTCTTCAATGATTTAAAGATCAAATACTTCAACATTCATTCAAACCCTTCCAACTTCACACCACCACCCTCTTAAACATTATCTTTATTTACATTTATCAACTTCCTATCACTTTAACATTTATATATCTTCATTATATTCTCATAATAATCAATATATATATATATACATCACTATAAACAATTACCCAAAGTACCAATTCATTTATACTAAACTCTAACTCAACAATCCATCATCATCCTCACTATTATCTCCACTTATCATCATTTAGATATCAATTCAATACATTTATATACTTCAATCTTTTATTATCATCACCTTACACACCAATTATGTCAAACCTAGCCTCAATCCAAAAGAAATCCAAACAAGAAGATAAAGACTTATATATATGTATAATCACATAAATCAACTTAAAGGATAGGTACTTACTTGAATAGCTTGCCAAATCTTCATCTCCATCTTCAATTCTCTTGATATCCTCAATCTTTGGTGTAATTAGAAGCAAAATCATCTTTCTCTCTCTAGCTTCTCTCTCTCTCTCTCTCTCTCTCTCTCATTCACTAAGAAAAAGAAGACGAAGGAGAAGAAGAAGAAAGAAAGATCTCGTTCTTTCTTTCATTCTTATCATATATATATATATATAATAATAATAATAATAACAATAACAATAATAATAATAATAACAATAATAATATTAATATTAATATTAATACAATTAAATCTCCACCACACACCATTTCTTTTGACTTTCTTCTTCTTTTTCTTTTTGTCCTTATTATCATTATTATTAATCACATATATATATATAACTCACTTTTCCTACACCATTATATATATCATGTATATGTGATGTATATGTAAGTATATGTATATGTCATATGTATTGCATTTATATTTCCCAAATCTTCTCTTCACTTCTTTTCTCTTTCCCTTCAATACACACATTGAATTCAAATACAACAATAACCCCAACACTTTTAGGGTATACTTTAGGATATTACAATTCTCTCCCCCTTAAATAATTTCGTCCTCGAAATTATCCAGCATAATAACAACTCATTTAAAACAAATCACCATCATATGAAAATAATCGTATTCTTACATTATGATTTCATCAAGTCACATAACTTCTAGTCTCCCCCTTAGAAACAATCATCTTCTCTGACTTTCATAATTCATCATTGTAAAGATATATATATATCTTTATATCTTAGTACTTTCTCAACAAAGCAATCAAGATAACTTATTACATTTCCAATGAATTTTATCTTTGTATATGAGTCAGATTATCACATTATCTGGTTATAGATATTCTCTTAACTTTAACCTCAAAAATCATTAATTAATATCTTAGCATTGCTGATTCCGTTCTTACAATCACTTTCAAAATAAATATTTACCAAACTTCAATGAATAACAATATCCTTACTTTCTTTAGCTTGCTTCTCACTTAATATAAATATTAATACCAAGCTTTTAAACTTACATAACAGGTAAACAACATTTTTTTTATCATGTACAATTGATATAATTCAATTTATTTATGTTCATTCATAAGCCAAGATATTACATCATACACATTACCATTTAACTTTTACACTCCCAATACACCTGCACACATTAAATCTCAATATTGACTTGCAACTTTAACGAACTCTGGATCAATCGATCTATTAAACACAATATACTAACATCTCAACCTTATTTGATTCAATCCAACAATTATCTTATCAACATTTATCATTGGATTTCACAATATATATATATCCTAATTCCATTAGATCTAACTTATATTCAAATTCTAATCTTTTCAGATTCATATATTCAATCAATAAGAATCATGCTTATAAATATACATTTCATTATTTCAATAATTATATCATCATCTCTCATACTCATTCAAAGTTTATCAATATAGTCAACAACTATGGTTTCATAAACAAACTTTTCCCCAACCAGGTCGGTAGTCCAAGTTCGGTTGCCCAACACAATGGGTCCGCATGGTTCCGCAGGAGGCACACAAGTCCGTTCATTTATCTTTTCACAATTCATTTCTCACAATCAAATAAGCATTATACCTCAATTATAATTTATTTCCAACATCATTGCCAATAATCATAGTTTCTCATTACATCAAAATAGTATACACATATATCATTAATTATATTGAACATCTCAGTATTCATTCATATCATCTAAATATGCTTCAATCATATCTTTTAACCGATATGTCTAGAAACATAGTTATCAATCTCACCAAAACTGTACTACAGTTATACCATCTCGATTTAAATCTGAAGATAATAACACTAACCAATTTATCACACTAGCCAAGTCATATGACCATGATATTCTAGCAATCACACTTGGGGTTTACAAATCAATATTGTTCTTCTATTATTTGATTCCAACTTTTACAATTATAATGCTAAATTGCATCACAAAAATTATATATATATATTCTCCAAATTTTATTACACCGAGAGTTAACACATTTTAATTCTATCTCAAAACAGTTTGCTCTTGATGATTTGATCATCGTTAACCCAACTCATGTTCACTAATATTATCTTTAACATTTCCTATACCCCACCTTCAATCAGATACAAATCTTACACAAGTTTCATTCATTACTCCATTTCCAATCCATCTTTTCTAAGAATTTTCAAATACCATATTCTTTCCTTACATTTCCTTATTATATGCTTATACATAAAACATTTCCACACACAACCACTTTGAGTTCCAAAACATCTTACAATAGCCTCATTTAGTTATTGCCATAATAATCTCACTATTCAATATTACCCAAATCCATTTTTATCTTCTGTTTCATCACATAATCTATAGCTTAAATTAAGATTGAATCTCTATTAGATCTACTACTATATGCAATCTCATTTCTAATACCATTAAACATGTAATGGTATAAAATAATAAACATATTATATACACATTCATGTCAAAAAGTTCATTTCACCAATCCTCTTTATATAAACACATAATTATGCAATTTATTAAATTTCTCTTTTGCATATAGTTTATACAAATTTAATATATTTATCACTTTCTTTTGACTATTATCATTCCCATTTTTTTAACATAACTTAATTTATTCATTAACCTCAATAAATATATACATTCTACTTATCATATTATTTCACAAAAATCTTAATCACATTTCCAATGTGATGTCTCTCTCATATTTGTTTTTAATACCTTTAACACATCTTTCATAACTATTTCATCCTTTCCAATCAAATTACTTATAGTACTCATTTTCATTTGCTCAATTCCTTTTCTTTACTTTCAAACCAAATTTTCTTACTATCAATCACATCCCCTCAATTCCTAATACCTTCATGTGCACTAATATTCATTTCATATATCTCATGTATTACATACATTAAATTATCAATATTTACTTGGTCTTTATCCACATTCCATTTAAAACTATAAATTTCCAACTTACTAATTTACTTAAACTTCAATTTATTCATCTCACTCTCTTAATATCATTTTAAAACATCTTATATGAATATACCACCAAGCAACACCAAAACATATATGTTTCACAATTATTGAGCTCATTCCAAAAATCTAAATATCCCATATTACCACCATTAACATGAGCTTCCACAATATTCAAACATCTCACATTTCTAATATTGAAATCACCATGTTTGTATTAAAATAACAATACAAACAACACCAATATGTCTTCAAACTTGACCAACGTCATCTCTTTCTCCTTTAAACAAAACCTTAACTTTACATATCCACACTTTAAATTATCACACTTAATCTATACCAATCAACTCATTCAATATTTCACTGTACTCTTTGCATTTAAATAATGTATCTTTCCATATTACCCATCCAACAATATTTCCTCTTTCTAGAAATCCAAACATAAAGTTTATTAGAAAGAGATTCAAATAATAAAGGAAAGATTACATACTTTAATCTTAATTTTGTTTCTAACTCATTTCCAACTTTATTCTTCTAGCCATTTCTTTATAAATCAAACACATATCAATAATCAAACTTTTTACTTATAACTCCATATCATTTCTTTATATCACAATCACCTCTCAATTATCAACATTTCAAAATTTACTTTCATATGAAACCTCATTTACATACTATCATTTATCTCATGTAATTCAAATACATCACAATTCACATAATGCCACGTTCGAGACCAACCTAGGTGTGAATGCATATGCATGTATTACAAATTTCATTTCAAAACTTTTCTTTTTACTTCTCTTTAAGCTTTTCTAAACTTTCTCTTTTTAATTTCACTTAGGCCGAGAATCTCGAACCTAAGCTCTGATACCAAAATAATTGTAACACCCCCATACTCTATATAAGTACTATACATATACCTGGTATACATACAATACGTATATAAAGTATAAGAATGTCACTTTTCGTTTTACTTTAAAACGCTTTATTCAAGTTCAAGCGATATTACATTAAATTAAAGAACATTTACGAAAATCATTATTCTTATAAAAATACAACATAATTAAAATCACATATGTATGCATCACCTTCTAGTTGGTCTCGAGACACTCTTACCCTTCTCGTGGCATCACAGCTAGACTTCCAGATCAACCGCATAAATACCTGCGTGATTAAACATCCAAGCTAAGCCCGAAAGCTTAGTAGTACAACTAAATAATAAAATACACTTTACAAAATTATCATACCTCATATGTTTAGCATTATGTTTTATTGTTCTCTTACCACGTTTTCTTTTCTCAATGCATTCTTCATAAGTTCCCACTAATCTCATATACATAAACATATACATTAATTCAACCAATTACCATTCAAAGACCTATTCAACACCTTTATGAAAGCAATTCTCACAAATTCCATATTCATATATATATTTTACACATCATACTTTATTTTTATAAAATCATATATCAAGAAAGTCCCTCCAAACATATTCACCTTCAATACATCAATGCACATATTACAAAAGCATACTTCATAACATTATTTTATCGACAATTCATCAAACATGAATCATCCTTCCAATAAAGACAGTTATAGATCTCATTATTCATTTATTTCAACATTTAAATATCACATTGACAACAAAGACAGACTCGGGCCCAAACAACACACTAATATGTTATTCCAAGTTCAGAGTTATTGCTTTGGTCCATAATCATAATCATTAAGCCCGTAGGCATCATCTATATATATCTCTATCCATGGATAGTGTAACAGACCCAGTCTCTTGGACCATAACTCGGCAAATCTCGAGGAGATCCTCAACCCGGCAAGACTGTTACTATAATTCACATTTCACATTTATCAAGTAACAGACCCAGTCTCTTGGACCATCAACCCGACTAAATCGAGGAGATCCTCAACCCGGCAAGACTGTTACAAATCATATATCTCATAATCACAATTAGCATAGTGTAACAGACCCAGTCTCTTGGATCTCAATTCATCTCAAATTGAAGAGATCCTCAACCCGGCAAGACTGTTACCTTTCATTTTATAGGCATGCCTCCAAACTCAGAACTCTGAAAATGAATAACATATCAGACACACAATTCATCTATTATTTCATTATCAATTCTCATCATCATCTAGGCAAACATACCCCACTTAATTCAATTGAATCATCATAGCCAATCACAATGGCTTCATATCACATTTGAATTATCATAGCCAATAACAATGGCTTCACATCTCATTTGAGTTATCATAGCCAATCACAATGGCTTCACATCATATCCTTCACATTATATATATATAGCATCATTGAAATTCACAAGATTCACAATGCATAATACATAACATTGTTCATATAGTATCATAAGCATCACCATTATCACCAAATCATATTGATCAATTCATCACTCAAATATACATAATCAATGGCATTTCACATACCTTTCTCAATGATCATTATATCCTCCACATTTCCTATCTCATCATTGATATATACATAACAATTTATGTTATTCATGGATTTAGAATCTTCCATATACATTTGGTTGGATCATTATTATTTTAAGTGTGTTTAGGTACAAAAGACATTTGAAGATCCAACAATGTATGAAGAACAAATAACAAACACAAAAGCTAACACCCTCAAGGGACACGGCCAAGCTTGTGGCCGTGTCTCTCAACACAAACATCCAGTAGCCAACACACTTAAGGGACACGGCCAAGCTTGTGGCCGTGTCACTCAACACCAATTCAGGCAGTAGCAAACACGGGCAATGGACACGGCCAAGCCAGTGGCCGTGTCTCTTCACACAAAAATCCAGTAGCAGACACGGGCAAGGGACACGGCCGTGTCTCTCAACACAACATAGGCAGTAGCAAACACGGTCAAGGGACACGGCCAAGACAGTGGCCGTGTCTCTCCAAAAATCATCCAACACGGCCCAATTTTCCCTAACTTGGCCGTGTCTCCCATAACTTGGTCGTGTTCTTCAATGATTTAAAGATCAAATACTTCAACATTCATTCAAACCCTTCCAACTTCACACCACCACCCTCTTAAACATTATCTTTATTTACATTTATCAACTTCCTATCACTTTAACATTTATATATCTTCATTATATTCTCATAATAATCAATATATATATATACATCACTATAAACAATTACCCAAAGTACCAATTCATTTATACTAAACTCTAACTCAACAATCCATCATCATCCTCACTATTATCTCCACTTATCATCATTTAGATATCAATTCAATACATTTATATACTTCAATCTTTTATTATCATCACCTTACACACCAATTATGTCAAACCTAGCCTCAATCCAAAAGAAATCCAAACAAGAAGATAAAGACTTATATATATGTATAATCACATAAATCAACTTAAAGGATAGGTACTTACTTGAATAGCTTGCCAAATCTTCATCTCCATCTTCAATTCTCTTGATATCCTCAATCTTTGGTGTAATTAGAAGCAAAATCATCTTTCTCTCTCTAGCTTCTCTCTCTCTCTCTCTCTCGTTCACTAAGAAAAAGAAGACGAAGGAGAAGAAGAAGAAAGAAAGATCTCGTTCTTTCTTTCATTCTTATCATATATATATATATAATAATAATAATAATAACAATAATAATAATAATAACAATAATAATATTAATATTAATATTAATACAATTAAATCTCCACCACACACCATTTCTTTTGACTTTATTCTTCTTTTTCTTTTTGTCCTTATTATCATTATTATTAATCACATATATATATATAACTCACTTTTCCTACACCATTATATATATCATGTATATGTGATGTATATGTAAGTATATGTATATGTCAAATATATTGCATTTATATTTCCCAAATCTTCTCTTCACTTCTTTTCTCTTTCCCTTCAATACACACATTGAATTCAAATACAACAATAACCCCAACACTTTTAGGGTATACTTTAGGATATTACAATCTCCTTCAACTGCTCAAAGCTTGCTTGACACTGATTTGTCCACACAAATCTAACTCCCTTCCGAAGTAATCTGGTGAGTGGAGTAGCTATCAAAGAAAAACCTTTCACAAACCGTCGATAATAGCCTGCCAAACCCAGAAAACTTCTAACTTCTGTCACAGTATTCGATGGACTCCAATTCAAAATGGCTTTAACTTTACTCGGATCAACTCTTATACCATCTGCTGAAACCACATGACCAAGAAAAGTTACTTGATCAAGCTAAAACTCACACTTCGACAGCTTAGCATACAACTGCTTCTCTCTTAAAGTCTGCAAAGCAATCCATAAATGCTTGTCATGCTCCTCCTTATTATGCAAATACACCAAAATATCATCGATAAAGACCACCATAAACTGATCTAAATATGGTCTAAACACCCTATTCATCAAATCCATAAAAGTTGCAGGTGCATTCATCAACCGAAAAGGCATAACCAAAAACTCATAATGTCCATACCTTGTACAAAAAGCTGTCTTGGGAACATCTTCCTCTCTGATTCTCAACTGATGGTACCCTAATCTCAAATCAATCTTAGAGAAAACTGCTGCTTCTTTCAACTGATCAAAGAGATTGTCTATCCGAGGCAAAGGATACTTGTTCTTGATGGTCACCTTATTCAACTGCCTATAATCAATGCACAATCTTAAGGTACCATCCTTCTTTTTCACAAATAAAATAGGAGCTCCCCACAGAGAAACACTAGGATGAACAAACCCTTTATCCAACAACTCTTGGTACTGCACCTTCAACTCACTCAACTTAGCAGGTGCCATTCGATAAGGAGTAATAGAGATGGGAGTGGTACCAGGCAACAAATCGATACCAAACTCAACCTCTCTCTCAGGGGCTATTCCTGGCAACTCCTCAAGAAAACATCTGGAAAATCAGCTACTGTGGGTATACTATCAAGTTGAGAACCCACTACTCTGGTATCCACAACATGACCAAGATAAGCATCACACCCTTTCTGAATCAACCTCCTAGCTGCAACAGCTGAAACAAACATGGATGCAAGTTGTCTCTGCTCACTAGATACCATCACACTTCTACCAACACCTATTCTAAGGGTAACACACTTCTTCTGACAATCTACTATAGCTCCATGCTTAGACAACCAATCCATGCCTAAGATTAGATCATACTCCTTAAAAGGCATTTTAATCAAATCACCCAAGAACTCCTCATCCTAAACAACCACTGGACTATCTCGGTGCACCTTACTCACCACAACACTATACCATAAAGGATTTGTCACCAAAACATCAAATCCTAGGGACTCAGAATGCAATTTAGACACAGGCAAGATGGATGCACTTATATATGAATGCATAGATCCGGGATCAATTAGAGCAAGAATTGAAATGCCAAATAAAGAAAATGTACCCGCAATGACAGTTGAAGCATCCGGCTGCCTCTGCATACACTCGCTGAGATGGCCCAGCCTCATATGGCCTACTGCCTCCGAATGTAGAGCCTCCTCTCTTACTAAACCCAAGTCTACCACCTCTACTAAAACCTCTGCCACTACGACCTCCTCTGACACTAGGTCGAGAAACTGCAGAATCTGCCTGCCTATCCTCCTGTAGCTCAGGACAATCTCTGATGAAATGGTCAAGCGACCAGCATCTAAAACACACAGCTGATCCACCAATCTTCCAACAAACACCCCTATGTATCCTACCATAATGGACACATGTAGGTGGAGTAGGCCTCTAAGCCACTGGGGTCAGTGTACTGGCTACAGAAACTGTAGGTCTTGATCTCTGCCTCTGATGTGATACTGACCTAACAGGCTGCCTCTGGCCCCTACTGAACCTCTGAAAATGACCTCCTTGGCCTCTCTTTGCAGATGAAGACCCTGCCTCAAACTGGGGTCTCCTAACTCTGGTCTCCTCCTCAGTAGCAACTGCTGCAATACCTTGTGCTCTCTCAATACTCCGGGCCGCTACAACTAGCTGAGAAAGATTCTAATACTTGAAACAAGCAACAATACACATAATAGAGGGCCTCAATCCCTCCTCAAATCTCCTACACTAGTCTATCTCATCTGAAATAATCCCACTGGCATAATGACTCAACCGGATAAACTCAATCTCATACTTTGTCATAGTCCGATTATCCTGTCTCAAATTCAGAAACTTCATCTTCTTAGCATCCTTATACTCCCTCAGAGTGTACTTCTGCTCAAACTCCCGCAGAAAATAACCATAAGACAAGGTTGGTGGATCATCCATGGCATGAGGAACCGTCTTCCACCAATCATATGCATCTCTCTGCAGAAGTGATCTAGCATAATCAAATTTCTCTTCAGGAGTAGCTTGCAGCTGAATAAATACCCTCTGATTCTATCCAACCACTACTCAGCTACTGCAGGATCTGTAGTACCAAAGAAGTCCTCAGCCCCAAATTTCCTCATTTTATCATACTGCCTCACCAGTACTTGTGGCTGCGGTTGCGGTGGCGGCTGTTGCACTGGAGCCTGCCTCAACAATTCTACCATATGTGGTAACCAAACCAGCGAAATCTCATCAGCAGCTGGTCTCTCTAGCACAGGAGCAGGTGCCTCACCAGCTATCTCAACCTTAGCTCCATCTCTACCCTCAATTAGAGCTACACTCTCAGCACTACCTTATATAGACTGACATGACTGAGACGCCATCACTACCTATATCTGCAAACACAGCAGAAATACCTCATCAAAGATCAGAAACTCCAATGTCAATGCATGTATCTTATGTAAAAACCATATTTTAAAAAATCAAAATTTTCTTTTTTCCTTACAATTCACCTAGGTTGAGAACCTCAAACCTAGGCTCTGATACCAAAACAGTTGTAACACCCCTGTACCCCATATACACACACCGCATACACACACACACAATATGCGATATAAGTATACTGGATATAGGGGTGTCACAGTTCATTTTAAAACAAACCAACATATCTTTCATAAATATAAAACCAAGGTCATCATTACTAAAATCTGAATAAACTAAAAACATTTAACTTACATTATAGAAATCAATAGGGAAAACATTTCTCGTTAAAATACATATATAACATTAGTACCCAAAAGTTTATCCAAAACATTTGTTTAATAAGCAGCGGAAAATACATATGTATATATATCAAAATCAATAAGTACAAAATATGAAATTTATACATGCTGGCAGTTCGTCCCTGATCTTGATATCCACAACTATCTCTAATCTCAAGCCTAGACTCGACTCGGTCTAGACGAGCTCTCCGGCACAACCGGATCTACCCTGTCACCTGCGTGATAAACCACAATTGCGCTAAGCAGAAAGCTTAGTGGTACAAACTTTGATTCAATAAAGATCAATGCGATGCTCATACACAATACATATGAATATATATCAAGTCATTACATTATATCTCAACATATTAATCATTTGCATCACATTTCATAATTTACATTAAAATAAAGACAAGCATGGGCCCAAAAGAATCTAATATGCTATTCAAAGTTCAGAGTTACGACTTTGGTCCATATTGACACCTTGTGTCTAGCCCCGTAGGCAATATATATCCATGGATAATGTAACAGACCCAGTCTCTTGGACCTCAACCCGGCTAGACCCTTGGGCCCTAGTATCTTGGTCCTCAACCCGGCTAGACTGTTACTGTTTTTGCAGCTTACGACCCGGTCTTTTCACCTCAAAAACATCATATTTCACATTTATCAGCTGGGCTCAGCTTACGACCCGGTCTTTTCACCTTCCCAGCAATTCATAAGCATGCCGCCAAACTCAGAACTCTAAAAATTGAATAACAATCTAGGCACACAATTAATTCATTTATCTCAATATCATTTTCTTTCACAATTCATTTCTCATTTCATTTCTCATAATCAACTAGGCTCATTGCCTTATTATATCCTCATTTTCTCATCTTTTCTCATTCTTCTCTTTTAGTATCCATATCAATTTGTTACATTATGTTTTCACATATCATATCACTTTATTCAACATTTCTTTTCATGTGCAACACATTACTCAATTGCATTGATACATCAACATAATTCACATCATGCATATCATAATATATAACTCATTCATCAACAATATATCAATTCACTTAACACATTTCTCCAATAAATGTGTTAAGTCCGAGTGTCATGTAAATGTATGCAATCATTCAAAGTTTGTACTTACCTCTAAGAGCAACAACACCACTCTATTAACTTCCTCTTTCAAAATGTCCCTCAACACTTGAATTAAGGTAGCTCAAATCTCTTCAAAACCTAATCCAAAGGAGATCAACAACACTCACTTAGTGATACACATAAGAGAATAAGGAAGAGAACTATCTAGGGCAAACTCTACACTTGACACGCTCAATAACACGGGCTTGTCCCTGTCCGTGCCCTAAACTCACAACACAGAAGCTTTGACACGCTCAGTGACATGGGCGTATCACTGCACATTTCAATTCTCCAACATCTTAGAAGCTACGTCACGCTCAGTGACATGGGCGTGTCACTGCACATGTCAATCTACCAACAATACAGTAGTTGTGACACACTCAGGGACATGGGCGTGTCACTGGACATGTCACCAACCCAGAAAATAGAACCAACAACACGCCCAAAGACATGGCCGTGCTCCTGGGCGTGTCAGGCCAAAAACCCTGAAATCGACACACAAAACACCACATCCAACAAACATCTTCCAATAACCATATTAACAACACACAAACTCAATCAAAACCATCAACAATCCATATAAATACTTGAGTAAACCTTAAAAAAACTCAATTACAAACATCAAAACACAATATCAACCATATCTCACAACTCAAACTCATAACACCCACAACTCTTGTCTCTTTCACCAAACTTAACCCTTTTCTCTTCAATCCAAACCCAAAAATCAATGTTGCCAAGACAAAACACGTCAAACACACCAAAAACACATCTACAACAACCATTCCAACAAACCCATAAACACAACTCAAAAGGAAACAAAGAAACAAGTTAGAAACTTACCAAAAGTGAAGAAAAATCCTTAAAACTCCAACTTGATCTCTTGAAAACCTTCAATCTCTTGAGTTTGGAAGCAACAAAATCTCTTTTCCTTTGGTTGATAAGGGTGGCCGGCTCACTAGAAGGAAAGAAGAAGATGAAGATGAAAGAAGAAGAAGAAAGGAAGGAAGTCAACCTTAAACAACCACTCTTTCCTCAAATCACTCTCCACCAAGCATTTAAACAATAAAATAATCATCCCACTTACATCATTTTCCACTAGCAATATTTAATAATATAATCAAAATATCTCTTGATCAAAATAAACCCATTGACTTGTATATATTTTGTATATATCCTCATATATACAACATATACACATCTCCTCTTATTCCATTAGTCATATATACACTTTAAATTATTTAATCCAATTCTCACTAATAAGCATTCCAAAATTTTAGGGTACTATATAGGATATTACATCATGTGCCTCGCTCAGGGGCATAGTAACATCTTTGTGACACCCATTGTCGAACCCCATTGCTTATGGCATGCCAATCACCAAAAGAAATCATTTGGAAACTAGGTAAATTATAAGACAATACACAATATTCCACATTATGCATATATGAGCCATTCACCATGTGACTCAATAATAAACCAACAATTAATATAGTCAACATATTTTATCATAATTCTTTATTTTCTAATCACATATACATTTTTAACACAATATATATAAAGACATAGTTGTGTAAGCCATTTACTAAACCCATATAGTGTAAAATACGACAGTAAACATCAACAAACCAACCTTATGACCATGGCATCCAATAGCCATGCCCGTGGGATATGAAATGAAACTGTCAAACACCTTTGAATATGCCCACAGTTGTGGCACTCAAGGGCCACACCCATGGCATACTTTTTGCTTATGCATCTTCACAATTTTCACATGAAACAACTTCACTTCAAAGCCAAAGGTCATGGCCCTCCATGGCCACGCCTATGGCATCCCAAATCACTCTTTCACACCTTTTTTATTAATTCAACACACACGTAATCAACTTTAGAATGATACAAACCAAAAATAAGGGCATTATTTAAGTATATACTTACCTTTTAGGAGCTCAAATTGAAGAAATAACTCCTTTCCACAATAACTTCACCTAACCTTTCACTTCCCTCTATTGGTTCCTTCACTCAATTCAATCAACCCCTAATCAATTTATAGGTTTCAAGATAACATTAGAAACTCATACAAACTGTCACATCCGCCCACCGTATTTATGCATAGCAGTCACGTGCACAGTGAGAGAAGGGGAAAGGAGAAGTCAATTCCTGACAACGGCCCCAGATAAGGCTATAGGACCAATGGGACCTAATTGAAGAAATGCAAAGTTTTGGGGAGGTGATTGTAATTACAAAAAGTTGTTCTGAAGGTCCTTAATAGTGCATATAACAGACTACAGAAATGGAAAGTAGAGAAAAATCGGGTAGCAACGACGCGACACGATTTTTTTTGAAAACGCACGATTTGGAAAATATAGGGGATTTTGACCAGGGGCATTATGGTCATTTTTAAAAGTATCTCAAAAGTAATAATGGATCTCAAATATGAAAAGTAGAGGAAAACTGAGTCAAAAAGTGTACCACAGCATTCGGCGAAAGTGCACGGTTTAAAAGTTACGAACGAGTAATCACCGGAGGGTATTTTGGTCTTTTCACACCTTAGACCATAAAATTACAGCACAAGGAGGTTGAGGGGCCAAAATATAATTAAAAGAAAGTCCAAGGGCTTGGGTTTTAAATAAATAAAAGAAAGAGACATTTGGACCAATGAAAATTAGCCATTTTCCCACTTAAGTGTACCAATGGGAAACCAACACTTACACCAAATGAAAATTAGCCATTTTCCCACTTAAGAGATCATACGTCTCCACGGAGTTCCAACTTCAATCATATCAGATCGAGATCCATGCTTTACGTCAAATTTTAGGCAGAAATTCCAAACAGCCCTTGGGACTCGAACGTACCACAGTACAGCATTCCATCCCCAGACAGACGGACAGTCAGAAAGAGTGATTCAAGTTTTGGAAGATATGTTGAGGGCGTGCATTTTAGAATTTAAAGGCAGCTGGGACAAACACCTGAGCTTAATGGAATTCGCGTACAACAACAACTATCAATCCAGCATACAAATGGCTCCTTACGAAGCACTGTATGGTCGAAAATGCAGAGCTCCAGTTTGCTGGACAGAATTGAGCGAGGAAAAGATGTTGGGGCCAGACATAATTAAAGAAACTGAGGAAAAGGTAGAGATCATTCGAGACCGATTAAAAGCAGCGGCGGACAGGCAAAAATCATACGCGGACCTAAAGAGCAAAGACATACAGTTCGAGGTCAGCGACAGAGTATTCCTCAAAGTCTCTCCTTGGAAGAAGGTGTTACAATTTAAACAGAAAGATAAGCTAAGCCCTAGATTCATCGGACCATATGAGATCATCAAACGGGTAGGTCCGGTAGCTTACCAGTTGGCGTTACCACCCGAATTAAGTAAAATACATGATGTTTTCCACGTTTCAATGCTAAGGAGGCATCGTTCAGATCGAACCCACGTCATACAAGCTCAAGACATCGAGATTCAGCACAACCTGACATACGAGGAAGAGCGGGTAGAAATCCTAGCACGGGAAATCAAAGAGTTGCGAAATAAGAAGATCCCATTGGTCAAAGTGCTTTGGAGGAATCACAAAGTAGAAGAAGCTACATGGGAATGCGAAGAAACTATGAGGAAGCAGTACCCATATTTATTTCCACCTAATGGGCTTCGGGACGAAGCCTAAATTAACGAGGGAGGAACTGTCACATCCGCCCACCGCATTTATGCATAGCAGTCACGTGCACAGTGAGAGAAGGGGAAAGGAGAAGTCAATTCCTAACAACGGCCCCAGATAAGGCTATAGGACCAATGGGACCTAATTGAAGAAATGCAAAGTTTTGGGGAGGTGATTGTAATTACCAAAAGTTGTTCCGGAGGTCCTTAATAGTGTATATAACAGACTCCAGAAATGGAAAGTAGAGAAAAATCGGGGTAGCAACGGCGCGACACGGTTTTTCCTGAAAATGCACAGTTTGGAAGATATAGGAGATTTTGACCAGGGACATTATGGTCATTTTCAAAAGTGTCTCGAAAGTAATAATGGATATCAAAAATGAAAATTAGAGGAAAAACTGAGTCAAAAAGTGTACCACAGCATTCGGCGGAAGTGCGCGGTTTAAAAGTTACGAACGAGTAATTGCCGGAGGGTATTTTAGTCTTTTCACATCTTAGACCATAAAATTACAGCACAAGGAGGTTGAGGGGCCAAAATATAATTAAAAGAAAGTCCAAGGGCTTGGGTTTTAAATAAATAAAAGAAAGAGACATTTGGACCAATGAAAATTAGCCATTTTCCCACTTAAGTGTACCAATGGGAAACCAACACTTACACCAACACATCTTAACCTCTCTTGGCTGCCATTTGGAGGAGAGAACAGCAAAAAAATAAAAGCCAAGAGCTCTCCTTTGTTCTTACTTTGGCCGAATAGAAGAGAAAGGGAAAAGAGAGAGTGATTTTTTTTCAAGTAGCTATTTTTGGTTGCAAACTTTGGTGGAGAATAAGACTTTAAGGTAAGGGGTTTTATTTGTAGCTTTAATTTCATAAATTGTTGGCTATTTTAAGAGATCTAAGTTAAGGTTCATAAAGGTTGAATTTGGGGAAAGTTTGTAGGATGGTTAGAAAATGAATTTAATGGAAAAATATGTTGATTAATGATTAGAGATGGTTAATTTAGGTAGAAATTCATATGAATTTGGAGGGTAGCTTATTGTTCTAAATTTCTAAGGTTTATGTTTAAGGTTGTGTTCTTGAATTTCTTGAAGGAGAAACAAAGATTAAGGAAGGAGAAGAAGGAAAAACAAAGGGGAATTAAAAGAACAAGGTTTGGTACTTTACCTTGGAAGAATTAATTTTCCTTTCAATTTCTTACCAAAACTTTATCTATGGAACTTTTGCTATGGATGCATAAATGTGTTGTTTGAGTTTGAATTCAATTGTTGAGTGGTATTTTTAAATCCATGTGGTGATAGGGTTATTTAAATTCAAATGAAATCTAATGTTTCCAATGATTTTGGTAAAAGAGTTTATGAACTCCATTTAGTCCAAATTGATTTAAACAATCAAGTTATTTTAAAAGGGAAGTGTCTAAGTTTTCATTATATTATTAGGGAAGCTTTGAAATGGGTTTAAAACAGAAAAATAAACAAATTTTTCACCAAATGCAAGTGTGGGCCGAATTGGTGCCCTTTGGGATCCAATTATGGACCTAACTTTGGGCAGCAAGTTGAGGCAGCAAACGATGGAATTTTTCAACGAAATTTTTCATGCAATTAGTCAACATATGAAATAAGTTTTCTGTAAAATTTCAGACAAAAATAAGATCATTTACCTGGTCAAATGTAAGACTGAAGTGGACTGAAATCTTGACGAAAATCCAGATTTTACTATTCATTTGGCGCTTGCCTTTTGCGTTGCCGATTTTACGCGCCGCGACACTATTCATTTGGTCAATTTGTGACCTTTTGAGGAATGCTTTGAAATGTTTGATATGTTTATTGTGGATGTTAAAAATGTGAAAAGGGGTAATGGTTTGACTAAAGAATGTGGTGCGCGGTGCAAATGGCAAAGCGCGACAGGAATTAAAATGTTTTCTCGAGTCATTCTAAAATGAAGTTTGAGACTTAAATTGAATCATTTTAACCTTTATGCTCTGCTGGGTAGTTGGGGGTGGCAGATAAGGGTATGGTGCACTATACTAACTTATGCAGTACTGCTTGATATTGTGATTGAATTGTTATGATCTGAACTCAATGGTGAGGGCCATTGAAGCCAGTGGTGAGGTCCATTGGTTATAATCAGGATGGTGAGGGCCATTCCTGTGATATGATAATGGTGGTGAGGGCCACCTATGTTACAGTGGTGAAGGCCACTGCCTTATCGCTATGGTTCCCTTTATACCAGTAGAGCCAAAGTCCTACTTTTTTTTAAACTGCGTAATGCAAAATGAGTTTGAATTATGGTTTTTACATTTGTTGAAAGCATATTTACTCTGAATGTACAACAACTTCCATTGGTTTAATGTTGGTTGATTTTGGATTTAATTGTTTCCTTTTATTTCAAATGCTTTTATGTTTTACTTTTATTTCCATTGGTAAAGTACCCACTGAGCGACATTGCTTAGCGAGTTAAGTTTTCCTTGACTCGTAGGTGCGGAGCAGTAGCTAACTCTTGGGAAGCAACGACCAGACCCACAGCATCTCAGGGTAGATCTCCTAGTTTTCATTATGAGTTAACTAGTTGTGGCATGTATATGTATACATAAGTTTGAGAATTACTATGTTATACTGTACATTAGTAGTATGTAATAATAATAAATCTCTACTTTATTTTGTACTAGAAGTGTAAATTCTTCTTGCAGGTTTGTAGTTGAGCTTATAAGGGGGATTCATTGGGAGTGTATTGATACTGATTATGTTCGCATTGGTTTGTGTAAAAATGTTTTCAAAAATCAGAAAAACCAGTTTTGTCGACACTTGGGACCCAATTTCTAGGCGAACCTCTGGCAAAATTTCTGCAAAAACCGGAACTAAAATTTGACTAAGTAAAATTGGTAGCAACATTAGGTTAGTGTGGCGCCTCTACTCGGCCTATACACGTAGGCCGGGAAGGGGTGTTACAATTTTTGGTATCAGAGCCAGGTTTCGATCCTGGGACCTGTGGGTTATGGGCTCACCACGCTTCCGCTGCGCCACTCGAATTTAACCGAAACGGAGGTAATTGTTCTACCGGTCCGAGAGGTAATGAAGGAGAAAATACTAATCCACGCTGTGATCAATGCGGACGCCGCCACATGGGAGAATGTTGGGGTCGGACATTTGCATGTTACATATGTGGATCTCTAGATCACCTTATGCGAGAGTGTCCCCAGCGAATGCAGAATCTACCTAGGGAGACTGAGGGATCGCAAGCGGCAGCAGGGCGAGGCCAAGGCAGAGGTAGGGGCGAAAATCCATCACGTGTGCAATCTGAGACGGTGAATCGATCAGAAACGAGGGCTCCTACTAGAATGTATGCTATGAGGGGGCGAGAAGATGAAGAAGCACTAGACGTGATTGCAGGTCAGTTGTCTATATTTGGAGTTCCATTTTACGTTTTAATAGATCCGGGTTCTTCACACTCATATATATGCATGAAAAATGAAAAACTTGGGAAGCTAAAGGTAGATCTAGAGGAAGAGGGAATATTAGTTACTAGCCCATTAGGGAGTGAGGTGATTACGAGGAAGGTAGTGAAAGATTGCCCCGTGGAGATACACGGACGTATCTTTTGGGGAGACTTATTTGAACTACCATTTCAAGAATTCGACGCTATCCTTGGGATGGATTGGCTTGCCAAACACGATGCACTGGTTGACTATAAATGGAAGAGAGTTACTTTGCATACGTCAGACGGCGACGAAGTGACCTTAGTGGGAAAGAGGAAGGACTATATAACTAACATCATTTCCGCTGTGACAGCTAAGAGGTTAGTGCAAAAAGGCTGTGAGGCATACCTGTTATGCACGTTAGAAGTGAAAGAAGAGGCACCGAAGCTACAAGATATACCTACTGTTTGCGATTTCCCCGACGTATTTTCTGACGATTTACCTGGATTACCACCTAAACGAGAGGTGGAATTCACCATAAACGTGTACCCAGGAGCTGCACCAGTATCCATTGCACCTTACCGAATGGCGCCAACGGAGCTAAAAGAACTAAAGGTACAACTACAGGAACATTTAGACAAGGGGTTCATTAGGCCAAGCGTGTCACCATGGGGAGCGCCAATATTATTCGTAAAAAAGAAAGACAGATCCCTAAGGTTGTGTGTGGATTATCGTCAACTCAATAAGCTGACCATCAAGAACAAGTATCTGCTACCTCGTATAGACGATTTGTTTGATCAACTCAAATGTGCTAGAATCTTTTCAAAAATTGATCTACGATCGAGTTATCATCAATTGGGGATCAAAGACGAAGACATACCAAAAACAGCATTCAGAATTTGCTATGGACATTATGAATTCATTGTTATGCCTTTCGAATTAACGAACGCACCTACAGTATTCATGGATCTGATGAACAGAATTTTCCACCCGTATTTGGATCAGTTCGTGGTTGTATTCATTGACGACATATTGGTGTATTCAAAGAATCGAGAGGACCATGATTGTCACCTTAGGATCGTATTGCAAACCCTGCAAGAGAAATAGTTATACGTTAAATTCAGCAAATGCGAATTTTGGTTGGAAGAAGTAGCCTTCTTAGGACATATTGTATCGGCAGAAGGAATAAGGGTCGATCCCAAGAAAATAGAAGCAGTATTGGAATGGAAGCCACCTAAGACAGTAACGGAAGTACGTAGTTTCTTAGGGTTAGTAGGATATTATCAGAGATTCATCAAAGGGTTTTCCATGATCGCCTCACCTATGACCAAGCTACTTCAGAAGAATGCCAAATTCCAGTGGACCGACGCTTGCCAACATAGCTTCGAAAGGCTGAAGCAAAAACTTACTGAAGTGCCCATTCTTACACAACCCGAATCAGGAAAAGATTTTGTGATCTATAGCGATGCATCCCACATTGGGTTAGGTTGCGTATTGATGCAGGAGGGCAAAGTCATTGCGTATGTCTCTCAACAGCTCAAGCCATACGAAAAGAATTATCCCACGCATGACTTAGAACTAGCAGCGATTGTTTTGGCTTTCAAGACGTGGAGGCACTACTTATACGGGGAAAAGTGTTACATTTTTACGAATCATCAAAGTCTGAAGTACCTGCCCATGCAGAAAGATTTAAACCTGCGACAGCGAAAATGGATGCAATTGTTAGCCAACTACGACTATACGATTAAGTATCACCCGGGTAAAGCGAATGTCGTAGCAGATGCACTTAGTAGAAAGTCCATGCAAGCGCTACGTGCTATGAGAGTAGAATTAGAGCCCACACAAGATGGAGCTATCTTTGCAGAAATGCACGTGCGACCTACCTTACATCAACAAATACGTGAGGCTCAGAAGGAAGATGAACAAGTGAAGAAGTGGAGTCAACAGGCTCAGGAGAATTCATCAAGAGATTATCAAATTCGTCCAGATGGTATCCTATACTACAAGAAGAGAATGGTGGTACCTAAGTTCAAGGAACTGAAGAAACAGATTTTGCAAGAAGCTCATAACAGTCCTTATACAATGCATCCTGGAGCAACAAAAATGTATTGGGACTTGAAGGAGTATTACTGGTGGCCAGGAATGAAAAGAGACATCATGGATCACGTGACGAAGTGTCTGATCTGTCAGCAAGTGAAAGCAGAACATCAACTACCCTCAGGACTACTACAACCTATTACGATTCCAACCTAGAAATGGGACCGTATTACTATGGATTTTGTCACAGGATTGCCTATGACTAGGGACAAACATGACGCGATCTGGGTAATCGTGGATCTACTTACTAAGTCCGCTCATTTTTTACCAGTACGTGTGGATTACTCGCTAGACAAGTTGGCAGACTTGTACATCAAAGAGATCATACGTCTCCACGGAGTTCCAACTTCAATCATATCAGATCGAGATCCACGCTTTACGTCAAATTTTAGGCAGAAATTCCAAACAGCCCTTGGGACTCGAACGTACCACAGTACAGCATTCCATCCCCAGACAGACGGACAGTCAGAAAGAGTGATTCAAGTTTTGGAAGATATGCTGAGGGCGTGCATTTTAGAATTTAAAGGCAGCTGGGACAAACACCTGAGCTTAATGGAATTCGCGTACAACAACAACTATCAATCCAGCATACAAATGGCTCCTTACGAAGCACTGTATGGTCGAAAATGCAGAGCTCCAGTTTGCTGGACAGAATTGAGCGAGGAAAAGATGTTGGGGCCAGACATAATTAAAGAAACTGAGGAAAAGGTAGAGATCATTCGAGACCGATTAAAAGCAGCGGCGGACAGGCAAAAATCATACGCGGACCTAAAGAGCAAAGACATACAGTTCGAGGTCAGCGACAGAGTATTCCTCAAAGTCTCTCCTTGGAAGAAGGTGTTACAATTTAAACAGAAAGATAAGCTAAGCCCTAGATTCATCGGACCATATGAGATCATCAAACGGGTAGGTCCGGTAGCTTACCAGTTGGCGTTACCACCCGAATTAAGTAAAATACATGATGTTTTCCACGTTTCAATGCTAAGGAGGCATCGTTCAGATCGAACCCACGTCATACAAGCTCAAGACATCGAGATTCAGCACAACCTGACATACGAGGAAGAGCGGGTAGAAATCCTAGCACGGGAAATCAAAGAGTTGCGAAATAAGAAGATCCCATTGGTCAAAGTGCTTTGGAGGAATCACAAAGTAGAAGAAGCTACATGGGAATGCGAAGAAACTATGAGGAAGCAGTACCCATATTTATTTCCACCTAATGGGCTTCGGGACGAAGCCTAAATTAACGAGGGAGGAACTGTCACATCCGCCCACCGCATTTATGCATAGCAGTCACGTGCACAGTGAGAGAAGGGGAAAGGAGAAGTCAATTCCTAACAACGGCCCCAGATAAGGCTATAGGACCAATGGGACCTAATTGAAGAAATGCAAAGTTTTGGGGAGGTGATTGTAATTACCAAAAGTTGTTCCGGAGGTCCTTAATAGTGTATATAACAGACTCCAGAAATGGAAAGTAGAGAAAAATCGGGTAGCAACGGCGCGACACGGTTTTTCCTGAAAATGCACAGTTTGGAAGATATAGGAGATTTTGACCAGGGACATTATGGTCATTTTCAAAAGTGTCTCGAAAGTAATAATGGATATCAAAAATGAAAATTAGAGGAAAAACTGAGTCAAAAAGTGTACCACAGCATTCGGCGGAAGTGCGCGGTTTAAAAGTTACGAACGAGTAATTGCCGGAGGGTATTTTAGTCTTTTCACATCTTAGACCATAAAATTACAGCACAAGGAGGTTGAGGGGCCAAAATATAATTAAAAGAAAGTCCAAGGGCTTGGGTTTTAAATAAATAAAAGAAAGAGACATTTGGACCAATGAAAATTAGCCATTTTCCCACTTAAGTGTACCAATGGGAAACCAACACTTACACCAACACATCTTAACCTCTCTTGGCTGCCATTTGGAGGAGAGAACAGCAAAAAAATAAAAGCCAAGAGCTCTCCTTTGTTCTTACTTTGGCCGAATATAAGAGAAAGGGAAAAGAGAGAGTGATTTTTTTTCAAGTAGCTATTTTTGGTTGCAAACTTTGGTGGAGAATAAGACTTTAAGGTAAGGGGTTTTATTTGTAGCTTTAATTTCATAAATTGTTGGCTATTTTAAGAGATCTAAGTTAAGGTTCATAAAGGTTGAATTTGGGGAAAGTTTGTAGGATGGTTAGAAAATGAATTTAATGGAAAAATATGTTGATTAATGATTAGAGATGGTTAATTTAGGTAGAAATTCATATGAATTTGGAGGGTAGCTTATTGTTCTAAATTTCTAAGGTTTATGTTTAAGGTTGTGTTCTTGAATTTCTTGAAGGAGAAACAAAGATTAAGGAAGGAGAAGAAGGAAAAACAAAGGGGAATTAAAAGAACAAGGTTTGGTACTTTACCTTGGAAGAATTAATTTTCCTTTCAATTTCTTACCAAAACTTTATCTATGGAACTTTTGCTATGGATGCATAATTGTGTTGTTTGAGTTTGAATTCAATTGTTGAGTGGTATTTTTAAATCCATGTGGTGATAGGGTTGTTTAAATTCAAATGAAATCTAATGTTTCCAATGATTTTGGTAAAAGAGTTTATGAACTCCATTTAGTCCAAATTGATTTAAACAATCAAGTTATTTTAAAAGGGAAGTGTCTAAGTTTTCATTATATTATTAGGGAAGCTTTGAAATGGGTTTAAAACAGAAAAATAAACAAATTTTTCACCAAATGCAAGTGTGGGCCGAATTGGTGCCCTTTGGGATCCAATTATGGACCTAACTTTGGGCAGCAAGTTGAGGCAGCAAACGATGGAATTTTTCAACGAAATTTTTCATGCAATTAGTCAACATATGAAATAAGTTTTCTGTAAAATTTCAGACAAAAATAAGATCATTTACCTGGTCAAATGTAAGACTGAAGTGGACTGAAATCTTGACGAAAATCCAGATTTTACTATTCATTTGGCGCTTGCCTTTTGCGTTGCCGATTTTACGCGCCGCGACACTATTCATTTGGTCAATTTGTGACCTTTTGAGGAATGCTTTGAAATGTTTGATATGTTTATTGTGGATGTTAAAAATGTGAAAAAGGGTAATGGTTTGACTAAAGAATGTCGTGCGCGGTGCAAATGGCAAAGCGCGACAGGAATTAAAATGTTTTCTCGAGTCATTCTAAAATGAAGTTTGAGACTTAAATTGAATCATTTTAACCTATATGCTCTGCTGGGTAGTTGGGGGTGGCAGATAAGGGTATGGTGCACTATACTAACTTATGCAGTACTGCTTGATATTGTGATTGAATTGTTATGATCTGAACTCAATGGTGAGGGCCATTGAAGCCAGTGGTGAGGTCCATTGGTTATAACCAGGATGGTGAGGGCCATTCCTGTGATATGATAATGGTGGTGAGGGCCACCTATGTTACAGTGGTGAAGGCCACTGCCTTATCGCTATGGTTCCCTTTATACCAGTAGAGCCAAAGTCCTACTTTTTTTTAAACTGCGTAATGCAAAATGAGTTTGAATTATGGTTTTTACATTTGTTGAAAGCATATTTACTCTGAATGTACAACAACTTCCATTGGTTTAATGTTGGTTGATTTTTGATTTAATTATTTCCTTTTATTTCAAATGCTTTTATGTTTTACTTTTATTTCCATTGGTAAAGTACCCACTGAGCGACATTGCTTAGCGAGTTAAGTTTTCCTTGACTCGTAGGTGCGGAGCAGTAGCTAACTCTTGGGAAGCGACGACCAGACCCACAGCATCTCAGGGTAGATCTCCTAGTTTTCATTATGAGTTAACTAGTTGTGGCATGTATATGTATACATAAGTTTGAGAATTACTATGTTATACTGTACGTTAGTAGTATGTAATAATAATAAATCTCTACTTTATTTTGTACTAGAAGTGTAAATTCTTCTTGCAGGTTTGTAGTTGAGCTTATAAGGGGGATTCATTGGGAGTGTATTGATACTGATTGTGTTCGCATTGGTTTGTGTAAAAATGTTTTCAAAAATCAGAAAAACCAGTTTTGTCGACACTTGGGACCCAATTTCTAGGCGAACCTCTGGCAAAATTTCTGTAAAAGCCGGAACTAAAATTTGACTAAGTAAAATTGGTAGCAACATTAGGTTAGTATGGCGCCTCTACTCGGCCTATACACGTAGGCCGGGAAGGGGTGTTACACAAACACCCCTAAACACCCTAGACCAAATTCAAATATCAAAATTAGTCAAAGCCCTCAAAACCATAATTCTCATCTTACTTCTCTAAACCCATTCATTCAACCAATACCCTAATTATAGAATCATCATTTCTATGCCAAATTTACTTCATTAAAACAATTATGTAATAATGTATTCAAAAATTTACTTAAAGGAAACTTAATAAAAGTTAAAGCAAACTTACCAAATACTTCATTATCCACCAAAGCTATCTTTTATCTTTTATAATTTTTGCTAAAACTTGAGAAATGAAGAAATTAAAACAACCTCCCTTGTACCACCATGGGAGTCATCAAAAGAGAAGGAAGAAGAAGAAGATGATGGTGAATTCTAGACATTTGACTTTTCATCTTCTTTTAACAATTATATATGTTATTAATTAATTAAGATTTTTATATAAATTATTATTATTTTATATTTTAACTTTTCTACTTTAAACTTTTTACCATTTTACCATTTATATTTAACCTTTTATATGTGATATATATGTTATTTATATTTCTAACATCTTTCAGCTAAATCTCTCTTAACCTCTCATCAATTAGTGTGTCTAATTAGGTTCAATGAAAATTGGGGCGTTACAACTCTCTCCCCCTTAAATAATTTCATCCCCGAAATTACTTGATGTTAGTTTTTAAAAAGTTATGGATATTAACTCTGCATCACTTGCTCACTTTCTCATGTAGCCTTTTTTATTGAGTGATTCTTTCACAAAACCTTAACCAAAGGCACTTTCTTTCACTTCTCGTGCCAAGATTGCTATAGATTCTTCCTCATAACTTAGGTCTAGATTCACCTCAATAGATTCAACTGAAAAAATATGAGACGAATCTAACCTATATCTCCGCAATATAGAAACATGAAATATATTGTGAATTCTATCCAACTCTAGTGGTAATGTTAATCTATAGACAACTGGTCCAACTTTTTCTAACACTTCATATGGGCCAATAAAACGTGGACCTAGTTTTCCTTTCCTTCCAAATCTCAACATCTTCTTCCATGGAGACACTTTTAAAAATACCTTGTCACCCACCTTAAATTCTATGTCTCTTCTCTTTAGATTAGAGTAAGATTTTTGTTGGTCTGACAATGCTTTCAGTTTCTTTAATCAATTTAGGACTTACTATCTTCCTTTCTCCAACGTCGTCGAAATATAAAGGTGTTCTACATTTCCTCCAACACAGAGCTTCATACGGTGCCATACCAATACTAGATTAGTAGCTATTATTATATGCAAACTCAATCAATGGCAAGTGTTTATCCCAACTGCCAACAAAATCAATAACACAACCCCTCAGCATATCCTCCAATACTAATATCACCCTTTCAGACTGTCCATTAGTCTGCATATGGAAAGCAGTACTAAAATGTAATCCAGTACCCAATGCACCTTGCAATCTCTTTCAAAATCTTGAGGGGGATCTGGGATCTCGATCCGACACTAATGAAATTGGAACCCTATGTAGTATTACAATTTTACTGATATAAATTTTGGCCAATATATTAAGGGAGTAATCCCTTCACATCGGTAAGAAATGAGTTGACTTCGTCATTCTATCCACATTTCATCATGCTTTCTCTGGATCAAAGGTAATCTAGTAATAAAATCCATAATTACTCTATTTCACTTCCATTCAGGCACTGATAAAGGTTGCAACAATCCCGAAGGAACTTGATGTTCAGCTTTTATCCTCTAACAAGCGAGACACTTAGATATAAATTCCACTATATCCCTCTTCATACCATTCCACCAGTAATGTTGTTTTAAATCTTAATACATTTTAGTACTCCCAGGATGCATAGCATAAGCTGATTGATGTGCCTCTTCAAGAATTTTCTTCAATTATGCATTTTCTGATACACATAATCGTGTTCTATACCTAAAACTACCATCATTTCCAATTTGAAAATCTCCAAGCTCTGCCCTTTTGGCAATCTTGCGCAATTTTTTGAATCTTCACATCTACCTTTTGTGCTTCTTTAATTTGTTCCAAAAGTAATGGCTTAACTTGTAATTATGCCACTAGTATACCATCATCACTAATTCCAAAACTAGCATAGAAGGCCCTCAATTCAACTAATAACATGAGAGAATAGGCAGTTAATCTTGCCATAGACTTCCAACTCAGAGCATCTGTAACTACTTTAGCCTTTCTCGAATGGTATTTAATCAAGCAATCATAATCTTTGATCAACTCCAATCATCGCCTTTGTCAAAGATTTAGCTCTTTTTACACACCTAAATACTTCAAACTTTTATGATCTATATAGATAAAACATTTCTTCCCATATAGATAATGCCGCCAAATCTTCAATGCAAAAATTATAGCTGTCAACTCTAAATCATGGGTTGTGTAGTTTAACTCATGTGGCTTCAACTGTCTAGAGACATAGGCAGTAACTCTACCCTTTTGCATTAAAACACATCCCAAACCATTATTTGAAGCGCTTCTATATATCACATATGGTTTGTTTTCTACAGTAAGAATAAGAGCCTGAGTCACCATATCCTTTAACTGTTCAAAACTCACTTGACATTTATCTGTCCATACAAATTTTACCCCTTTCCGAAGTAATTTGGTGAGTGGCATGGCTATCATAGAAAACCCCTTTATAAATCAACGATAATAACCCGCCAATCCCAAAAAACTTCTTACTTCTATGGCATTTCTAGGTAGACTCCAATTCAAGATTGCCTCAACTTTACTTAGGTCTACTCTGATTCCTTCTGATGAAACAACATGTCCAAGGAAAGTTACTTGATTTAACCAAAACTCACACTTGGATAATTTTACAAACAACTACTTTTCCCTTAATGTCTGTTATACAATCTGTAAGTCTCTATCGTGATCCTCCTTACAACGCGAATACACTAAAATATCATCAATGAACATCATTATAAATTGATCCAAATAAGGTCAAAAAATTCGATTCATTAGATCCATGAAAGTCATTAGTGCATTTGTTAACCCAAAAGGCATCATAAGAAATTCGTAGTGTCCATACTTCATACGAGAAGCAGCCTTGGGCACATCTGCCTCTTTCACTATCAACTGATGATAACCTGATCTCAAATCAATTTTAGAAAACACAACTGCTCCCTTCAACTAATCAAAGAGATCATCAATATGAGGCAATGGATATTTATTCTTGACAGTCACCTTATTCAACTGTTGATCTATATTCATATGTATTGTGCATTAGCATCGCATTGATCTATATTGAATCAAAGTTTGTACCACTAAGCTTTCTGCTTAGCACGATTGTGGTTCATCGCGTAGGTGACAGGGTAGATTCAATTGTGTCGGAGAGCTCGTCTAGACCGATTTGAGTCTAGGCTTGAGTTTGTGAGAGCAGTGTTGAGTTGTGGACATCAAGATCAGAGACGAATTGCCAGCATGTATAAACTCTATAATTTTGTAAACATTGATTTTGATATATATACATATGTATTTTTCGCTGCTTATTAAACTAATGCTTTGGATAAACTTTTAGGGTAATGAAGATATATGAATATGTATTTTAGTAAGGATTGTTTTATCTATTATTTTCTATAATATACGATTAAATATTTTAAGTTTACTTAGATTGAGTTACAATGATTTGATGATAAAGTTTTAAAGATTGGTTTGTTTAAAATGAACTGTGACATTCCTGTATCCAGCATACGTATATCGCATATAGTGTGTGTGTATGTGGTGTACGTATATTGGGTGTAGGGGTGTTACAATGTTTCTCATATGGAAAGATGAAATAACTTAGGTTTGGCATGATAGATAGAATTATTAATAGTTATGCCTCTTTATCTAGGCTTTGCTATGATTTTCAATAATTTGATCTTTGAAGCATAATGATTAAAGTATATGTATAAGTTTGCTTGGAATAATTAGCTTATTTTTCATTAATGTGATTTTATCAAGTTGATATCATGAATATGATCTTTGATAATGTTAGTTTTGATATAATGATGGTGATGTTATGATATTTATTTGATCCATGCATACAAGGTTGTTTATTTATATATTTGTTATATATATATATATATATCAATTATCATTAGAATTGCATCTTAAAAAGGCTTTTAGGCAAATGTAAAGAGTGGTGCATATAGATCACTTGATCGAGTGACTAGTAGTTTGCCATCATCGAACCTAGTATAGAGAATCGGGTTTGACCTTTGTGTCAATCCACCTTTTGAGATGTGTAATCTAATTCTGCACCGAGTGGTGACTCCTTGTAGTTTTAGCTCGTTCATAGCGGTAACTTCACTGGGGATAAGTATTGCACTCATACTATTGATGGCATATGAAAGCACTAGGTTAGTCTATGTGTGGATTCTATATTTGCCTTGAAGCCTTCGTTTATTTTGTCCCTAAGGGCACCATGCAAACCACCTTCAATATCCCTGCAAAACTAGATATTGTTGTTGTATGGTCAGTGGCTACAACCCTCCCTTTTAGGATCTTAGAGCTTAAGCTAGAGTGTGATATTGAACCATAACAACTATCCACTAGGACCCGAGTCTTATTTGGTAGACTTTTTTAATTAACTCTTGTTTAGGTTGGTCTATGGTAAGACCAAAAGCCCAATAAGGATAACAAGGATTCACACACTTCTACTTTTAAGGACCATGGATTATTATGGGCTTCGCCGAAACTCACTTTAATCATCTATAACATCCGAAATTTTTGAAAATTAAATAAAATAAATTAAAATTTAATTGGATAAATTAAATAATTGATTTAAATGGAATATTGAATGATTTTAAGTAAAAAAAGTGGAATGTATATGTGAAATATATGAAATAGATATAAAGTATATAAAAGTCAACAAAAGTCAACTCTTTTAAAAGAAAAGTCAAAAGTCAAAGGTCCAATGGCATTTTTGTAATTAAATTTTAAAAATTAAAATTTATAAAAATAATTCAAAAATAATTTATTTTTTTATGGAAAAGAAAAATTATTATTATTTAAATAAAAAAATAAATAAGTAATTAAAAATTATTAAAATAATATATATATATATGGATATAAAAGAAAGTGGAAACAAAGAGAAATAATATTTGGTCTTCTTCTTCTTCTTCTTCATTGCAAAGACCAAACCTCCATTGTTGAAGAGCTCAAGGATTTGCTTCTTTTGTACTTCAAGAATTGAAGGGTTTTCAAGATTTTAAGTGTTAGTGATTTTCACCATAATTAATAAGTTTTCTAATTTTTTCCTTCAAAATCCATGAATTTGAGATTATGTTGATTTTGGGTTTTTGAAGTTGTATTATTTAATTGTCTATTTGGGTACGAATGAAGTTGTTTTGAGTAGTTAATAATGATTTAAGAGTTGGATTGAAAAAATGGTTAAGTTTGAGTGAGGTTTGGTGAAGATGGAGAATTTAAGGTTATAGGAGAATTGGACTTTTGAATTCATGTGATTTAATTGTGCAAATTGGTTCTAAATGTGTTGTTTTGATGCATGATTGAGGATTTTAAAGTCAAATGATGGATTTGGTTATGTTTGGATAGAGTTTGGATCAAGTAGTGTTGATTTAGGGTTTTGGAAAAGGGCATTTTCAAAGATGGTGAATTGTTTGATTTTAATGTTTAAAGCATGTTGTTTAATGATATAACTGATGAATATAAGCTTGGATTGATAATTGGATGGAGTTGGAATGGAAAACCTTCAATGGTGAAGGTTATGCCATTTTAGGATTTTGAACAAAAGTGCGTATTTAATTAACGTAATTGGTTTAAACATGTTAAAATATGTTTGTAATGATATAAATAAACTTAAAACACCAATTTGAATGCCTTAATATGGTTTATCAAAGTTAAAGTGAAGTAACGCTAAGTTTTGGGGTTTTGAATTAAATGATGTTTAATTAAGGTTTGATGTTGAGAATGCCTTAAAATGTGACATTAAATGATTGTATTTGATCACATTTGGTATAGGCATTGAGGAGTGGTAGTTTACCCAACCCTAGTGTTGAAGGGCAACTTGGAAGAGGAGGTTAGAGTTTGATTTTAAGCTTGCTTTTGGGTGCTTAAAGAGGTAAGTACAAACTTTTGATGAATTGGTTATGTTGTCATAAATTTGGGCTTAACACATTTTGGTTGGAAAATGTGTTCAGATACTTGATGCATTGAACATTCACAAACATTGTGGTATGACATGTGATTTGTCATATATGCATCATATGCATTCTGAAAAGTCATTGGTAATGTCTAATTTGCATAAAAGTGAAATATGTGAATTATTTAGAAATGGCCCAAAATATTTGGGTAATGTAATTTTGATGTGAAATGTGATACATTGTGATGAAATGATGAATTAAAATGAAATGACATTGATATGAATGAGAAAAAGAAAAAAATAAAAATGAGGCAATGTGCTTAATCGATAATGAGAAAAGAGGCAATGTGCCCAGTTGATTTTGTGAAAATGAAAAAGAAATTGATAATGGAAAATATGAAATAATTGTGTACCTGGTATGTTATTCAATTTTCAGAGTTCTGTGTTTGGCGGCATGCCTATGAGATTATCCTCATTATTTGCCTTCGAGGAACTCCGCCTGCGAGTATCGTAGCCGGTCCCAAGCCCGGATAAAGGAGGAGGGTTGCGGTAGGTTGGCGGCCAGTGTAAAAATTTTGCCAAACTTTCTATGGATTCTCAAAACTATCATTATACCGTTGGGACGTGCTCACCTAGGCACGCGCTACATCGGCACCCGGGTGTAGTGTTAAATGAGCAAGGGGTTCCATCACATCGACGCCTGGGTGTGGTGGAGTATGAGCAAAGGTTCCCATGCCATGGACGGGTATGGGTAAAGAAGTTAGTCCCGCCATATCAGCGCCCGGATGTGGTGTCAGACAGGAAAGGGCTACCGCATTATGGACGAATGCGGCTAAAGAAGCAAGTCCAAGGGAGCCGATTAAGATTAGGTAGTTGGAATATTGGCACTCTGACTGGGAAGTCTATAGAGCTTGTGGATACTTTGAAAAGAAGGAAGGTTAGTATTGCTTGTTTGCAGGAAACCAGGTGGAAGGGAAATAAAGCAAAAGAGATTGGTAACTCAGGATATAAGCTGTGGTATTGTGGCTTGGATAACAATAGGAATGGTGTGGGCATTATTATTGAGCCTACGCTTAAAGACAAGGTGGTGGAAGTGAAGAGAAAAGGAGACAGGATTATCTCTTTGAGGCTTGTTTTGGGAGATGACACTATTAATGTTATTAGTGCTTATGCTCCCCAAGTAGGTTTGGACGGAGCATCCAAGGTTCAGTTCTGGGAAGATATGGATGATATCATGCAAGGTATTCCGGATAATCAGCAAATCTTCATTGTCCGAAGAGTATCATGGTACCTATATATAAAAATAAGGGAGACATTCAATGCTGTACAAATTATCGGGGTATCAAACTTATGAGCCATACTATGAAATTATGGGAAAGGATTATTGAACACAGATTGAGGAAGCTTACAAGAGTTTCGGAGAATCAGTTTGGGTTTATGCCAGGGAGATCTACCATGGAGGCTATTTCTCTTCTAAGAAGACTAATGGAATTGTATCAAGAGAAGAAGAAAGATCTTCACATGGTATTTATTGACTTGGAGAAAGCCTATGATAGAGTACCAAGAGAAGTGTTATGGTGGGTTTTGAAGAGGAAAGGAGTCAACGGCAAATATATCAACATCATCAAGGACATGTATGAGAATGCATCCACTAGTGTGAAAACACCTGGTGGAGACACTGATGCTTTCCCTATTACTACCGGATTGCATCAAGGTTCGGCCATGAGTCCATATTTATTTACCCTGGTTATGGACGAGCTAACCAGAAGCATACAAGACGATGTTCCTTGGTGTATGTTGTTTGCTGATGACATTATTTTAATTGATGAGACTAGTGCTGGTGTAAACCGTAAGTTGGAAGTGTGGAGAAAAACCCTCGAGGACAAGGGTTTTAAGTTAAGTAGAAGTAAAACAGAATATATGCACTGTGAGTTCAGTCTAAGGAAGAAGCAGGAACATGAGGTTAAGTTGGATGGAGTTTTGGTTCCTAAAACCAAGCACTTCAAATATTTGGGTTCGGTGTTCCAGAATGATAGCCGTATAGATGAAGATGTGGCTCACAGAATACAGGTAGGGTGGTTGAAGTGGAAGGGTGCGACTGGGGTTCTATGTGATAAGAAAATACCTCTGAAAGTGAAAGGTAAATTCTATAGGACGGTTGTTAGACCTGCGATGCTCTATGGTAGTGAGTGTTGGGCACCAACGGGACAACAATTGCATAAGATGAGTGTGGCAGAAATGAGGATGCTAAGATGGATGTGTGGACATACCAGACTGGACAAAATTAAGAATGTTCATATTCGACAAAAAGTCCAAGTAGCGGACGTCGGAGATAAGGTGAGGGAAGGAAGACTTAAATGGTATGGGCATGTTTTAAGAAGACCTCCTAATGTTGCGGTTCGTAAGTGTGAGAATTTGTTGATTGAGGGGGCTAGAGGTCGTGGCAGACCTAGAACTATGTGGAAGGAGGTGATAGCAAGAGACTTACGTGCCTTAGATCTTGATGCGGATTTGATTAATGACAGACTTGAATGGAGACGTAAAATCCATGTCTTGGAAGGGGCCTAAGGCTGGAGTATCTTTTTTGGTGTCTTTTGAGCTTATTTTGTTGAGAATCCATACAGCCGACCCCAACTTGTTTGGGATTAAGGCTTAGTTGTTGTTGTTGTTATTTGCCTTCGAGGCTAGCTTTTGAGCAATACTTTGATTTGCCTTCGAGGCTAGACGCTTGGCATCACTGTGATATGATTTGCCTTTAAGGCTAGCTTTTGAGCATTATTATGATTTTTCTTCAGGGCTAAACACTTGGTGTCAATTTAGACTAAAATAGTAACTCTGAAATTTGAATGACATATTAGATCTTTTGGGCCCATGCTTGTATTTGTGCTTATGTGAATGGTAAAATGATTGAAGAATATGTTTTAAAATGAAATTATATGACACGTTGTGACATGATATGCAAGGCATTATGCATTGACATTGCTTTAAAATTTTATTATTATCAAATTTTGTACCGCTAGGCTTTTGAGTGAGCGCGATTGTAAGTCATCGCGCAGGTGACAGGAGTGATCCGGTTGAGCCGGAGAGTTCTTCTAGACTAGGTCGGGTCTAGATTTGTGATTTTGCTAGTAGAGTTAATTTTTGACATCAAGATCAGAGACACTGCCAACATGTATATGTTTTATATTACATTTTGATATTGTATATATTATACTATGTTTTGATGTGTATATTATAAATTATAAAGAATGTGATGAACAATTTTTTAATGTGGGTTTTATATTTGTGTTTTGGATAAATATATGTGTATATGTATAAATATTTTGAGAAACTTAGAGAAATTGAGGAGTATGGGTGAAATATATGATTAGTTTTTATTGGGAGTATTTTCTTATACAGGTTGTGATTTATTAAAATTTGGAAATATCCAAATTACAGACAAAACTCTAGCCAATTTTTTCTAGAGATTTTCATATAAAACTCTATTTTGGAACCTATAATTTATAAAGAATACTTATTTATTATTTAATTATACATTTAAAAGTCTTTTGGGGTTTAAATTTGAAATGTGAAAATTTTTATTTTTACCGAGTCGTGATATTTTTATACCTTATACACGTATTTTACATATACTGGGTGTATATATTATATGTATATAGGGTATAAGGGTATTATATTTATTTTGATATCAGAGTCTAGGTTTGAGGTTCTCGACCTAGGTGGATTGTTAGAGAGAGAAAATGAGGATTTTAATTATGGTTTTAAATTGTGATACATGTATTAGCACTGACATTATCTGATCTCTGATGTGGCATTTTTTGTTGTTTACGAATATAGGTAATTACAACATCTCAGACACACCCATCTGCAAAGGGTAGTGCAGATAGTGTAGCTCCAGATGAGGATAAAGTTGGAGCTGGTGTTGAGTCTGCTGGAGAGGCATCTACTTCTGTGCCTGTTAGACCAGCAGCTGATAAGGTTTCGCTGGGCTGGGTATGGCATATGGTGGAGTTATTGAGACAGGCTCTGATTCAGCAGCCTCAGCTGCAGTTGCTGACTCGGAAGTATGACAAGCTGAGAAAGTTTGAAGCCACAGATTTTATGGGTACTATAGACCCTATTGTACTAGAGCAGTGGATGGATAGGGTTCAGAGAGTGTTTATTCAACTGCAGGCTACTCTGGAGAAGTTTGATTATACCAGATCTCTGTTACAAAGGGATGTATATGAGTGGTGGAAGACATTTTCCTATGGTACAATTGCTCCACCGGTTCTGACTTATGACAATTTTCTATGGGAATTCAAGAAGAAGTATACTCCCAGGGAGTATAAGGATGCGAAAAAAATGGAGTTTCTGAGTTTGAGGCAGAAGTCAAAGTCAGTGATAGAGTATGAGGTTGAGTTTATCCGGCTGAGCCAATATGCTAGTGGCATTATTTCTAATGAGATTGACAGATGTCAGAGGTTTGAGGAGGGGCTGAGACCCTCTATCATGTGTCTTGTGGAAGGCTCTAGATATTAGAGTTTTCTTAGCTCGTTGCAGCTGCCAGGAGTGTTGAGAGAGAACAGGGTCTTATAGCAGCTACTAGAGTAGAGCAGAGCATAACTAGGAGACTCCAAAGTGAGGTAAGGTCTTCATCAGTGAAGAGAGGCCAAGAGGGATATTCCCATAGTTTCAGTAGGAGCCAGGGATAGTCTGGCAGGTCAGTATAGCAGCAGAGATAGAGACAGAGACTTGTAGCCTCAGTGGCTAGTGCTCCGACCCTAGTAGCTCAAAGGCCTGCTCCACCTACCTGTGTTCATTGTGGTAGGACACAAGGGGGTGTCTACTGGAGGACAGGTGCACCAGTAATGTGTTACAGATGTAGATCGCCAGACCATTTTCTTAGAGATTGTCCAGAGTCACTAGAGGACAGACAGACATATATAGCAGATTCTAGACCCAGTGTCAGAAGGGGTCGTGGTGGCAGAGGTGGTATATTAGGGATTGGTCAGAGTGGAAGTTCTACTATTGGGAGTAAACAAGGTGATGCAGGGCCATCACAGCGGGTCTATATGATGCAGAGGCAACCAAATGCTTTAGCTGTCATAACTGGTACTTTTACTTTATTTAGTGCTTTTGTTCTTGCATTGATATACCATGGATCGATGCATTCATACATCAGTGCATCCATCTTGCCCATGAGTGATTTGCATTCTGAGTCCCTAGGATTTGATGTTTTGATCACAAATCCTTTAGGGCACAGTGTTGTGGTTAGCAGGGTGCACCGAGATAGTCTAGTTATGGTTAAGGATGAGGAGTTTCTTGGTGATCTGATTGAGATGCCTTTTAGGGAGTATGATCTAATTCTGGGCATGGATTGGTTATCCAGGCATGGGGCTATAGTAGACTGTCAGCAAAAATATGTTACCCTAAGAACACATGATAGTAGAGATGTGATGGTATCTAGTGAGCAGAGACATCTTTCATTCATGTTAAATTCAGCTATATCAGCTAGAAGGATGATTCAGAAGGGATATGAGGCATATCTTGCTCATGTGATAGATGCTAAAGTAGTGGGGTTCCAGCTTGATAGTATACCCACAGTTGCCGAGTTTTCAAATATTTTTCCTGATGAGTTACCAGGGGTACCTCCTGAGAGAGAGGTGGAGTTTGGTATTGATATGATGCCCGATACTACTCCTATCTCCATTACCCCTTATTGGATGGCACATGCTGAATGGAAGGAGTTGAAGGTGCAATTACAGGAGTTGCTTGATAAAGGGTTCATCCGCGCTAGTGTATCCCTGTGGGGAGCGCCTATTTTATTTGTGAAGAAGAAGGATGGCACTTTGAGATTGTGTATTGATTACAGACCATTGAATAAGGTGACCATCAAGAACAAGTATCCATTACCTTGGATAGATGATCTCTTTAATCAGTCGAAGTGAGCAGCAGTATTCTCTAAAATTGATCTGAGATCGGGGTATCATCAGTTAAGATTCAAAGATGTGGATATACCAAAGACAACTTTCTGCAAGAGATATGGGCATTATGAGTTTCTGGTGATGTCTTTTGGATTGACGAATGTACCAGCAGCTTTTATGGATTTAATGAACATGGTGTTTAGACCATAATTAGATCAGTTTGTGGTGGCCTTCATTGATGATATTCTAGTGTATTTGCATAATGAGGAGGATCATGATAGGCATCTACGGATTGTATTGCATACTTTGAGAGAGAAGTAGTTGTATGCTAAGTTGTCTAAGTGTGAGTTCTGGCTTGATCAGGTGACTTTTCTCAGTCATGTGGTTTCAGCATAGGGTATTAGAGTTGATCCAAGTAAAGTTGAGGCTACCTTGAATTGGAGTCCACCAAAGACTGTGATAGAGGTTAGAAGTTTTCAAGGTTTGGCAGGCTATTATTGTCTGTTTATAAAGGGTTTTTCTATGATAGCTACACCACTCACCAGATTACTTCAAAAAGGAGTGAGATTTGTGTGGATAGATCGGTGTCAGGCTAGTTTGGAGCAGCTGAGGGATATGTTGACTCAAGCTCCTATCCTTAACCTGCCTGTAGAAGGTAAACCTTATATGATATACAATGATGCTTCACATAGTGGTTTAGGTTGTGCTCTTATGCAGGGGGTAGAGTCATTGTTTATGCCTCTAGACAGTTGAAGCCTCATGAGCTGAATTATCCAACTCATGATCTGGAGTTAGCAGCCATAGTCTTTACATTAAAGATTTGGCAGCATTATTTGTATGGAGAGAAATGTTTTAGTTATATTGATCACAAGAGTTTAAATTATCTGGGTGTTCAGAGAGAGTTGAATTTTTGGCAGAGATGATGGTTAGAGTTGATTAAAGATTATGATTGTTTGATTGATTATCATCCTGGCAAGGCAAATGTTGTTGTGGATGCCTTGAGTTGAAAATATATAGCAGGTTTGACTGCTTATTCGCTCTCGTTACTTTTTGAGTTAAGAGCATTGCATGCCAGATTTGAGTCTTGTGATGATGGTGCTTTGATAGCTCAGTTACAGTTGAGGCCAATTTTATTGGATCATATTAGGGAGGCCCAGTTGGTAGATGAGAAAATCCAGAAGATTGTGATAGATTGCCAAAAGGGGGAGAGCCGAGATTTTAATGTGAGAGATGATAACAGTCTATGGTACCGAGATAGGTTATGTATTCCCGATGATGCAGGTTTGAAGAGAAAGATTTTAGAGGAAGCATATCAGTCACTCCATGCTATGCACCCTAGTAGTACCAAAATGTATCAAGATTTGAAGCAATATTATTGGTGGTCAAATTTGAAGAGGAAAGACATAGAGTTCACTGTAGAAGATAAAGTGTTCCTAAAGATGTCATTGTGGAAGAAGATTCTAAGACTCAGCCGCAAAGGGAAGTTGAGTCACCTATAGGACCATATTAGGTACTTGAGAGAGTTGGTCCAGTAGCTTATAGATTGGCTCTGCCGCCTGAGTTGGATTGGATACACAATGTTTTCATGTCTCTATGCTGCGAAGATATAGGTCAGACCCATCTCATATCTTATCAGTGGAGTCCATTGAGGTGAGTCCAGATCTGACTTACGAGGAAGTACCAGTGGCTATTTTGGCACAAAAAGTAAAAGAGTTTAGGAATAAGAAGGTGCCACTTTTGAAAGTTCTTTGGAGGAAACATGCCACTGAGGAGGCAACATGGGAGAGTAGCAGTCGATGCAGAGCCAGTATCCTCAGTTATTTCAGAGTTAATATCAGCTAATTTCGAGGACGAAATTTTCTTTAGGGAGAGAGAATTGTAACATTTGAAATTTTTAAAAATTAAATAAAATAAATTAAAATTTAATTGGATAAATTAAATAAATAGTTTAAATAGAAAATTGAATGATTTTAAATGAAAAAGTGAAATGTATATGTAAAATATACATGAAATATACATAAAGTATATAAAAGTCAACTCTTTTAAAAGAAAAGTCAAAAGTCAAAGGTCCAATGACATTTTTGTAATTAAAGTTTAAAAATTAAAATTTATAAAAATAATTCAAAAATAATTTGTTTTTGTATGGATGAGGAAAATTATTATTTTTTAAATAAATAATTAATTAAAAATTATTAAAATAATATATATATATATGTAGATATAAAAGAAAGTGGGAAGAGAGAGAAACAACATTTGGTCTGCTTCTTCTTCTTCCTTGCAAAGGCTAAACCTTCATTGTTATAGAGCTCAAGTATTTGCTTCTTCCATACTTCAAGAATTGAAGGGTTTTTAAGGTTTTAAGTGGATTTTTGGTGATTTTCACCATAATTAGTAAGTTTTCCAGCATTTTCCTTGAAATTCCATTAATTTAAGATTATGTTGATTTTGAATTTTTGAAGTAGTATGATTTAAGTGTCTGTTTGGGTATGAATGAAGTTATTTTGAGTATTTAACAATGATTTTAAGGTTGGATTGAAAAATGGTTAAGTTTGAGTGAGGTTTGGTGAAGAGAGAGAATTTAGGGTTATGGGAGAATTGGACTTTTGAATTCATGTGATTTAATTATGCAATTTGGTTCTAAATGTGTTGTTTTGATGCATGAATGAGGATTTTAAAGTCAAATGATGGATTTGGTTATGTTTGAATAGAGTTTGGATAAAGTAGTGTTGATTTAGGATTTTGGAAAAGAGCATTTTCAAAGATGGTGAGTGGTTTGATTTTAATGTTTAAAGCATATTGTTTAATGATATAAGTGATGAATATAAGCTTGGATTGATAATTGGATGGAGTTGGAATGGAAAACCTTCAATGGTGAAGGTTATGTTATTTTAGGATTTTTGAACAAAAGTGTGTATTTAATTAATGTAATTGGTTTAAACATGTTAAAATATGTTTGTAATGATATAAATAAACTTAAAAGACTAATTTGATTGGCTTAATATGGTTTATCAAAGTTAAAGTGAGGTAAGGCTAAGTTTTGAGGTTTTGAATTGAATGATGTTTAATTAAGATTTGATGTTGAGAATGCCTTAAAATGTGATATTAAATTATTGTATTTGATCACATTTGGTATAGGCATTGAGGAGAGATAGTGTTGAAGGACAACTTGAAAGAGGAGGTTGGAGTTTGGATAAAGTAGTGTTGATTTAGGATTTTGGAAAAGAGCATTTTCAAAGATGGTGAATGGTTTGATTTTAATGTTTAAAGCATATTGTTTAATGATATAAGTGATGAATATAAGCTTGGATTGATAATTGGATGGAGTTGGAATGGAAAACCTTCAATGGTGAAGGTTATGCCATTTTAGGATTTTGAACAAAAGTGTGTATTTAATTAATGTAATTGGTTTAAACATGTTAAAATATGTTTATAATGATATAAATAAACTTAAAAGACTAATTTGATTGGCTTAATATGGTTTATCAAAGTTAAAGTGAGGTAAGGCTAAGTTTTGGGGTTTTGAATTGAATGATGTTTAATTAAGATTTGATGTTGAGAATGCCTTAAAATGTGATATTAAATTATTGTATTTGATCACATTTGGTATAGGCATTGAGGAGAGATAGTGTTGAAGGACAACTTGAAAGATGAGGTTGGAGTTTGATTTTAAGCTTGCTTTTGGGTGCTTAAAGAGGTAAGTACAAACTTTTGATGAATTGGTTATGTTGTCATAAATTTGGGCTTAACACATTTTGGTTGGAAAATGTATTAAGCTACTTGATGCATTGAACATTCATGAATATTGTGGTATGACATGTGATTTGTCATGTATGCATCATATGCATTACGAAAAGCTATTGGTAATGGCTAAAATACATAAAATGTGAAATATGTAAAAATGACCCAAAATATTTGAATAATTTAATTTTGATGTGAAATGTGATACATTGTGATGAAATGATGAAATATGATAAATTAAAATGAAATAACATTGATATGAATGAGACAAAAGAAAAAAATAAAAATGAGGCAATGTGCCTAATTGATAATAAGAAAAGAGGCAATGTGCCTAGTTGATTATGAGAAAATAAAAGAAATTGATAATGGAAAATATGAAATAATTATCTACCTAGTATGTTATTCAATTTTTAGAGTTCTGTGTTTGGCGGCATGCTTATGAGGTTATCCTCATTATTTGCCTTCGGGGCTAGCTTTTGAGCAATATTTTGATTTGCCTTCGGGGCTAGACGATTGGCGTCACTGTGATATGATTTGTCTTTGGGGCTAGCTTTTGAGCATTACTATGATTTGCCTTCGGGGCTAAATACTTGGTGTCAATTTAGACCAAAACAGTAACTTTAGAATTTGACTGGCATATTAGATCTTTTAGGCCCAAGTTTGTGTTTGTGCTTATGTGAATGGTAAAATGATTGAAGAATATGTTTTAAAATGAAATTATATGACACGTTGTAACATGATATGCAAGGTATTGTGCATTGGCATTACTTTAAAATTTTATTATTATCAAAGTTTGTACCGCTAGCTTTTTGGCTTAGCGCGATTGTAATTCATCGTGCAGGTGACAAGGGTGATCCGATTGAGCTGGAGAGTTCTTCTAGACCAGGTCGGGTCTAGATTTGAGATTTTGCTAGTAGAGTTGATTTTGGGCATCAGGATCAGAGACACTGCCAGCATGTATATATTTTATATTATATTTATATATTATGTATATTATACTATATTTTGATGTATATATTGTAAATTATAAATAATGTGTTGACAAATTTTATAATGTGGGTTTCATATATGTGTTTTTGATAAATATATATGTATATGTATAAATATTTTGAGAAACTTGAAGAAATTGAGGAGTATGGGTGAAATATATGATTGGTTTTTATTGGGAGTATTTTCTTATATAGATTGTAGTATGTTGAAATTTGGAGATGTCCAAATTATAGACAAAACTCTAGTAAATTTTTTCAGAGATTTTTATACAAAACTCTATTTTGGAACCTATAATTTATGAAGAATATTTATTTATTATTTAATTATACATTTAAAAGTATTTTTTTAATTTAAAATGTGAAAATTTTTATTTTTACCGGGTCGTGACATTTTTATACCGTATATACATATTTTATATATACTGGGTGTATGTATTATATGTATATAGAGTATAAGGGTGTTACATCATCAAATTCAAATCATTTTATGAGAAGAGCTTGCTTATCCCATGTTGATACCCAAGCTAAAACCACAAGCCTAGGTTAGTGATGAAATTTATCTTGTGTGGGAGCAATAAGATTTTAAGGAGCATGCTAACCCATAAACATTCATCCATTCATACATGTATGCATTTGGCCCATATAGTTGAGGCCTACTAACCCCTTTTACCTTAGCCACCATAGATCCATTTCAAGCCCAAGATCTATTCCATCAACTTAGAAGAGCATTATGTTGGACCTTAACTGAAGACATGTCCATGGAAGCCTAAGGTTCCACCAATAATAATGAAAACCTTCACAAGTTCCTCAGTGATATACTTGAAATGTAACATCCAGGATTTTGGAGAAATTAAATAAGTATTTGGAGATATAAATTGTATATACTCAATATATATATCTAGAGTATATATAATATATACACATGGCATACTAATTGTATAAGTTGGATTATTACATTACATACTTAATATTTAATACACATAAGGTACATTTGATGTGTATATAAGATACACATTACTTGTGCATATGTGTAATATCCTAAATTTTTGTAAAGTTCTAATTTTTTAAAATTTGATAAAATAAATTATAATTTAAATGGATAAATTAAATTAATAGTTTTAAATAAAAAATGAAGGGGTTTTAAATGAAAAAGTGGATAATATATCTGATATATATGCACAATATACATAACATATAAAAGTCAACACTTTTTAAAAGAAAAGTCAAAGTAAAAGGGTATTTTGGTAATTAAATCTTAGAAATTTAAAACTAATAAAATAATTCAAAAATAAATTATTTTTGAATGGAAGAGGAAATTTAGGACTTTTAATTTATTAAATAATTAATTATTAAATTATTTTAATATATATATATAAATGGTTTAAATTAAAGAGTGAAAGGGAAGAGAAATAAAAAAAAATAAAGTCTTCTTCTTCTTCTTTCCTTCAAAGCCAAATTTCATGGCTTCAAGAGAGGGATTTGCTTCTTCCATACTCCAAAAATTGAAGAGATTTTAAGGATTCAAGTGGAGTTTTAGAAGTTTCTTCATCAATTGGTAAGCTTTCTTACCAAATTTTCAAATTCTATGGAAAAGTGAGTTATGTAAATTTTGGAATTCTATAGTAGCATGATTTAATTGCTTAATTGGATATGAATGAAGTTGTTTTGATTGGTTATTAATGATTTTAAGGTTGGATTAAAGAAATGGTTGAGTTTGGGTAAGATTGGTGAAGAGAGAGAATTTAGGGTTATGTAATTTTTAGGGTTTTGAAATCATGGTTTTTAATTGTGTAAATTGATTCCAAATGAGTTGTTTTGATACATAAACAAGTATTTTAAAGTCAAATATTGGATTTGGTTGGAGTTTAAGAATGGAAGTGGAGATTTAGGGTTTTGGAAAAGTGATTTTCCAAAGTGGTTGAATTGTGTGATTTTATTTGTTTAAGCATGTTGTTTAGTGTTAAAAGTGATGAATATAAGCTTGAAATGAGTAATGGATTGTGTTGGAATGGAAAACCTTAAATAGGGGAAGGTTCAGCCATTTTTGAGATTTTGTGTATAAGAGTGTATTGTTATAATGTAAATGATTAAAATGTATTAAAATATATTTTTAATGATATTAATAAACTTAAAACACTAATTTAAATGGCTTGACATAGTTTTTCAAAGTTAAAGTGAGGTGAAGCTTAATTTTGGAATTTGGTTTAGTGTAATGTTTAATTATGGTTTGATGTTGAGAATACCTTAGAATATGATATTAAATGATTATGTATGATCACATTTGGTATAGGCATTGAGGGAGGTTGATTTGCTTCATCCAAGTGGTGAAGGACAAGTTGGAAGGATAGGATTGGAGGTTGTATTAAGCTTGTTTTGGGTTGCTAGTAGAGGTATGTACAAACTTTGAGTATAATGTTTATATTTGCATGACATTTGGACTTAACACATTTTGGTTGAAAAATGTGTTAAGCTACTTGGTTCATTGATTGAGTATGAATAATGTGCTATGACATTTGTAATGTCATATATGTGTTAAATGCATTGTGAAAAGCCATTGATAATGGCTAAATTGTGTAAAGTGTGAAATATGCATATTATGTGAAAATACCCAAAGTAATTGGGTAATGTGTTGTGAATGCAAAAAATGAGATATGTGGAATAATGAAATGAATTGATATTGATAAAAATGAGAAAAATGAGAAAGATGTGAAAAATGAGAAAAAAAAATGTGAAAATAAGGCAATGAGCCTAGTTTGATTATGAGAAATAAAATGAGAAATGAATTGTGAAAGTATTTGATAATGAGATAAATGAATTAATTGTGTGCCTAGTATGTTATTCAATTTTCAGAGTTCTGGGTTTGGCGGCATGCCTATGAATTGCTGGGCAGGTGAAAAGACCAAGTCGTAAGCCGAGCCCAGCTGATAAATGATAAATATGATGTTTTTGGGGTGAAAAGACTAGGTCGTAAGCCTCAAAAATCGTAGCAGTCTAGCCGGGTTGAGGACCAAGATACTGGGGCCTAAGGGCCTAGCCGGGTTGAGGTCCAAGAGACTGGGGCTATTACATTATCCATGGATATATATATTGCCTACGGGCTAGACACATGGTGTCATTATGGACCAAAGCAGTAACTCTGAAATTTGAATAGCATATTAGATCCTTTTTGGGCCCATGCTTGTCTTTGCTTTAATGTGAATTATGAATTGTGATACAATTGAGCAATATAATGTTATGAGTTGTGAGTATGAAATATTTGAAAAATATAATAAAGTGAAATGATGTGACCTCTATATGCATTGTGCATTGGCATTGCTTTACATTTTTATTATTATCAAAGTTTGTACCACTAGGCTTCGGCTTAGCGCGATTGTAATTTGTCGTGCAGGTGTCATGGACATTTTGGTAGAGCCAAAGAGTTTTACTAGACCTGGTCGGATCTAGGTTTGTATTTAGTGAGCTTGAAGAGTTGTTTTGGGTACATCAAGATCAGAGCCAGTTGCCAGCATGTACATTTTTTATATTATGTATGTTATGATATGTTTTTGAAGCATATATTGTAAATTGTAAAGAATGATTTGAATAATTTTGTTTAAGATGGGATTTCATATATAATGTTGATATATATATACCTATATATAAGTATTTTGAGAAAATATGGAGAAATTGAGAAGTATTGGTGAATTGGTAAATTGATTTTATTTGGAGTGTTTGTTTTATGCAGGTTGTGTTTTGTTGAATTTTAGAAACGTTCAAATTACAAATAAAAACTCTGGCGAATTTTTCTCAGAGATTTTCATATAAAATATTTATTTTTGATTCCTATAACAAGCAAAGAATATTTATATACTATTTATTTTATATATTAGTATTTGAAATCTTAAAATAAAAATGTGAAAATTTTTATTAAATCGGTCTGTGACATTTTTATACCGCATATGCATATTTTACATATGCTGAAAATATATATTGTACGTATATAGGGTATAAGGGTGTTACATTTATTTTGGTATCAGAGCCTAGGTTTGAGGTTCTCGACTTAGGTGGGATGATAGAGAGAGAAAATTGGAATAAAAAAATAATTTTTCAATTGTAATGCATGCATTGGCACTGGCAATTTATCTGTCCCTGATGTGGCAAGGTCCATTTGATATAATGGATATGAGTTGAGATGGTGTCTGGGTTGCATAGATCAGAGTGGCGCAGTGGAAACGTCATTCTAAAGATTATGGAATAAGAATTTTTGGAACTTTTATTTGAAATTTAAAATTTATAGCTGATTCAATTGATGAATAAGTGAAATTAGAAAAATAATCTAGGAAATAATTTAAGATATAAAAATAAAAAGTTTGAGAAATGAGCATGATAGTTACAGAAAATTTTATAGATGTACTGCAAAGTGATATTGTCTGAATTGTTGGACAAATCTAGAAATATTGGATGAGTTTGAACATTTAATAGAAAGTTTTTCTATATGTTAGAATCCAAATGTATAAAATTTTATAAATTTTAAAGATGGATCTCTAATTAAGAAAAATAGAAGAACACAGATTGTTGGAGAAATTTCAGCAACTCAGAATCTGTAGAAATTTTAAAAAATATATAAATCTAGAAACTATGGTAAACCAACCCATAAAAATCTAAAAATTTACACATAATATCATATCTATTCATATAATATATGGTTAAAATTTCATGAATTTTTATTAAGGTTTGATACCTGAAACAAATGGACAATCGGGTGCTGCCAGAGAAATTATTAAAGAGGCAGATTCTCTGATTTTAGAAGATTTAATTTTTAAATATATTAAATCAACTTGAAAAAATCTAAAAATTTAAATATAAGTCCATATATGTGTCAAGTGCATATGGATAAAAGTTTACAAGCTTTTATAAAGAATTGGTAAGGAATATAAAAATTAAAAGTGAGATTGACATGAAACTGAGGAAGTTATGAGGTTTTGTGTAAGTAATAAATTAATTTTATGAGACAAATGAATGAAGAAAATTATAAAAATTTATATGCATATGGGTATAAGTATAGAAGGAATATGGAGTTTTAATAATTTTAAACAAAGAGTTCATAATTAAAATCAAAGAGTGAAATCATATATGATAGCGAATTATTTATTATGGAACAATAATGCATAATTTAGGGTTGAATGTGTAAAATTAAAGTATCTAAATGGATGATGTTAATTAGTATAAGGAAATGAATTAGTGCTGTTTAAAAGTAAATGTTATGATCTTAAGATTGAGAATGTGATATGGGTGAGATTTGGTGAGGTTCATGTTGTTGGTTGCATTATATGAAATTTGAATTTTTGAAATGGGTTTCCATAATTGTGAAAGTGATGTGTTTTGATGTTATATTAATATAAAAATAATGTTTATAAAGTTAGCTCTTGAAAGTGAGATTAATAGAATGAAGTTTAAGTAAAATAGTAAATTGGAAATTTAGAGTTGTAAGGGAATTTCGATGAGGATTGTTTAGATATTGATAGTTTAATGTTTAATAAGCATGAGAGTAATTTTGAATGAGTAATGTTACTTATAAAAGTACTAACTAAGGTGTAATGTGGTTGATAATATAGAAATTTATTATGAAATAAAGGGAAATGATTAAGCAAGTGAAAATGAGTTACTTTAGTTAATTGAATTGGAAATAATGAAAATGGATATGAAAGGTGTGATCAATGCAAAAAAAAAATGTGAGAGAGATGTCACATTGGAAACGTGACTAAGATTTATGTGAAGTGTTAGAAAAAAAATATATAATAAGAAACTTATTTAAGAGATGGGCGATTGAATAAGGAAGATGTTAATTATGTTGTGGTCAGAGTGTGTATATATGTTGAATTGATGAATAACCTAAGTAATGTCAAAAGAATGAGAAATGATAATGTTCTCTGAAAGGTGGTAAATGTTAACTTTGTATAGGTTGTATGTAAAAGAGGAATTGAGTATAATTGTATGATTTGTGTGAAGGGATTTTTTTTTTCTATATGAATACAAATATGATATGTAAGAAAATGTGGAAAGTAACTCACATTGTGATTATGACTTACGAAGGTGTATGTGAATGATTAAAAAAAATATTATTGAGTGTTTACTACCTTATACAAATACGTGTCTGGTGATATTGAGAATGATATTGCATGTATTAATAGACCTAAGAGAGATTAGGTCTTGACCTGCGTAGAGTTAGGTCATGTGATGAAATGAGATTGAGAATGGACCCGAACAGAGCTGGACGGTGAAATTGTTATTTTAACAACTGAACTTCATGATTGTACAGTGTTTTGGGCCTAAAGTATATGCGTATAAATAAGAGATTGTAAGGAAAAAGTAAAGTATAATGAAGAAAGTATGGAAGTGAAAAAAAATGAATGAAAATTTTTATAAGAGATAGATTAGAAATGGAGTAATAAATGGAAATTATGTAAATTAGCATATGAACGAATGTGTATATGTAAGAGATGTTAATGATAATATTGTTGAAACATGAGTTAGGCTAATGATGATCAAGTGATCAAGAGTAAATTGCTTTGAAACAGAGCTGAAACGTGTTAACTTTTTGTGTATCAAAAGATTAGAAAATGAATATGTGATTTTTGCGATACGAACTTAACATTGTGATTGGAAATGTTTGAAGAAGAATGATAGAAGGGCAGTATTTATTTATAAGCCATGGATGTGACCATTATTATGGCATGACCGTTGGATAGTTTTGGTGAGATTGATAGTTATGCTTCAAGAAACATGGTCAGGACTTATGGTTTGCATAGTTGTATCTTATAATTTTATACTAGAAATTTGTTTATAATTATAGAAAGTGTGAAAACAGAAGAGAATTGTAAAAATATGATGAGCTTTAAATGATGTATAAGAAAAGTGATTTGTGTAAATAGGGTAACTATAAGAAATGTGAGAAAATGGTAAATGAAAGGAATTATGAAATGTGAGTAAGAGTTATAATAAATGTGTTTGAAAGTGGTATAAAATGAATAAGTTGATGAAATGATGTGTAAAGCAAATGAGACTAGGGGAAGTGAATATTATCTGTAATGATAAATTCGAAGAGAATTAAAATTTGAGAATAAATTTGACCTGATAGAATTAGGTCATGAATTGAAAACAGATTGATGAATTTAAAATAGACAAAAGGTTGGTCATAATAGAATAAGATTGTGATGGTCATATTGTGATAGTTAGATCAATTGATCCGAAATGTAATAAGTTTACAAGTATTTATTGAAATTCAATGTGTGTAATTGTATTAAGAATATGCGAGCTATATGATAATGTGCATAATACAGCATTTTGATATGTATATGCATATGAAAGGAGCTAAGTTATATTAGTTTCAAATAATTATAAGAGAAAAGTGTTAGTTATAGTATAATTGGAATGAATTTTAATAAGGAAATAAGATTTTGTTATTGTATAATGGTGATATTAAATTTATATGTGGTAATTGTATAAAGAGTAGGATCAAAGTGAAGATGTGTAAAATTATTGTGTTAAGATAAAAGATATTAACATTTGAATTTAAGTAAATAGACAGTATAATGATGTGTTAGGGAATGGTAAAAAAAAATTAAGAATGAACCTAAGGGGGGGGAATAGAAATTATGTAATTTGGTAAAATAATGATTTGGATGATTTATTACTATACTGGATAATTTCGAGGACGAAATTATTTAAGAGGGAGAAAATTGTAACATCCGTAATTTTGGAGAAATTAAATAAGTATTTGGAGATATAAATTGTATATACTCAATATATATATCTAGAGTATATATAACATATACATATGGCATATTAATTGTATATATTTGATTAATACATTACATACTTAATATTTAATACACATATAAGGTACATTTGATGTGTATATAAGAGACACATTACTTGTGCATATGTGTAATATCCTAAATTTTTGAAAAGTTCTAATTTTTTGAAATTTGATAAAATAAATTATAATTTAAATTGATAAATTAAATTAATGGTTTTAAATGAAAAATGAAGGGGTTTTAAATGAAAAAGTGGATAATATATGTGATATATATGTACAATATACATAACATATAAAAGTCAACACTTTTTAAAAGAAAAGTCAAAGTAAAAGGGTATTTTGGTAATTAAATCTTAGAAATTTAAAACTAATAAAATAATTCAAAAATAAATTATTTTTGAATGGAAGAGGAAATTTAGGACTTTTAATTTATTAAATAAATAAATAATTAATTAATTATTAAATTATTTTAATATATATATGGTTTAAAATTAAAGGGTGAAAGGGAAGAGAATTAAAAAAAAATAAAGTCTTCTTCTTCTTTTTTCCTTCAAGGCCGAATTTCATGGCTTCAAGAGAGGGATTTGCTTCTTCCATACTCCAAAAATTGAAGAGATTTTAAGGATTCAAGTGGAGTTTTAGAAGTTTCTTCATCAATTGGTAAGCTTTCTTACAAAATTTTCAAATTCTATGGAAAAGTGAGTTATGTAAATTTTGGAATTCTATAGTAGCATGATTTAATTGCTTAATTGGATATGAATGAAGTTGTTTTGATTGGTTATTAATGATTTTAAGGTTGGATTAAAGAAATGGTTGAGTTTGGGTAAGATTGGTGAAGAGAATTTAGGGTTATGTAAATTTTGGGGTTTTGAAATCATGGTTTTTAATTGTGTAAATTGATTCCAAATGAGTTGTTTTGATACATAAACAAGTATTTTAAAGTTAAATATTGGATTTGGTTGTGTTTGGTTGGAGTTTGAGAATGGAAGTGGAGATTTAGGGTTTTGAAAAAGTGATTTTCCAAAGTGGTTGAATTGTGTGATTTTATTTGTTTAAGCATGTTGTTTAGTGTTAAAAGTGATGAATATAAGCTTGAAATGAGTAATGGATTGTGTTGGAATGGAAAACCTTCAATGGGGGAAGGTTATGCCGTTTTTGAGATTTTGTGTATAAGAGTGTATTGTTATAATGTAAATGATTTAAATGTATTAAAATATGTTTTTAATGATATTAATAAACTTAAAACACTAATTTAAATGGCTTGATATGGTTTTTCAAAGTTAAAGTGAGGTGAAGCTTAATTTTGGAATTTGGTTTAGAGTGATGTTTAATTATGGTTTGATGTTGAGAATACCTTAGAATATGATATTAAATGATTATGTATGATCACATTTGGTATAGGCATTGAGGGAGGTTGATTTGCTTCATCCAAGTGGTGAAGGGCAAGTTGGAAGGATAGGATTGGAGGTTGTATTAAGCTTGTTTTGGGTTGCTAGTAGAGGTATGTACAAACTTTGAGTATAATGTTTATATTTGCATGACATTTGGACTTAACACATTTTGGTTGAAAAATTTGTTAAGCTACTTGGTTCATTGATTGAGTATGAATAATGTGCTATGACATTTGTAATGTCATATATGTGTTAAATGCATTGTGAAAAGCCATTGATAATGGCTAAATTGTGTAAAGTGTGAAATATGCATATTATGTGAAAATACCCAAAGTAATTGGGTAATGTGTTGTGAATGCAAAAAATGAGATATGTGGAATAATGAAATGAATTGATATTGATAAAAATGAGAAAAAAAATGAGAAAAGTGAGAAAAATGAGAAAGATGTGAAAAATGAGAAAAAAAATGTGAAAATAAGGCAATGAGCCTAGTTTGATTATGAGAAATAAAATGAGAAATGAATTGTGAAAGTATTTGATAATGAGATAGATGAATTAATTGTGTGCCTAGTATGTTATTCAATTTTCAGAGTTCTGGGTTTGGCGGCATGCCTATGAATTGCTGGGCAGGTGAAAAGACCAGGTCGTAAGCCGAGCCCAGCTGATAAATGATAAATATGATGTTTTTGGGGTGAAAAGACTGGGTCGTAAGCCTCAAAAATCGTAGCAGTCTAGCCGTGTTGAGGACCAAGATACTGGGGCCTAAGGGACTAGCCGGGTTGAGGTCCAAGAGACTGGGGCTGTTACATTATCCATGGATATATATATTGCCTACGGGCTAGACACATGGTGTCATTATGGACCAAAGCAATAACTCTGAAATTTGAATAGCATATTAGATCCTTTTTGGGCCCATGCTTGTCTTTGCTTTAATGTGAATTATGAATTGTGATACAATTGAGCAATATAATGTTATGAGTTGTGAGTATGAAATATTTGAAAAATATAAGAAAGTGAAATGATGTGACCTCTATATGCATTGTGCATTGGCATTGCTTTACATTTTTATTATTATCAAAGTTTGTACCACTAGGCTTCGGCTTAGTGCGATTGTAATTTGTCGTGCAGGTGTCATGGACATTTTGGTAGAGCCGAAGAGTTTTACTAGACCTGGTCGGATCTAGGTTTGTATTTAGTGAGCTTGAAGAGTTGTTTTGGGTACATCAAGATCAGAGCCAGTTGCCAGCATGTACATTTTTTATATTATGTATGTTATGATATGTTTTTGAAGCATATATTGTAAATTGTAAAGAATGATTTGAATAATTTTGTTTAAGATGGGATTTCATATATAATGTTGATATATATATACCTATATATAAGTATTTTGAGAAAATATGGAGAAATTGTGAAGTATTGGTGAATTGGTGAATTGATTTTATTTGGAGTGTTTGTTTTATGCAGGTTGTGTTTTATTGAATTTTAGAAATGTTCAAATTACAAACAAAACTCTGGCGAATTTTTCCCAGAGATTTTCATATAAAATATTTATTTTGGATTCCTATAACAAGCAAAGAATATTTATATACTATTTATTTTATATATTAGTATTTGAAATCTTAAAACAGAAATGTGAAAATTTTTATTAAATCGGTCTGTGATATGTTTATACTGTATATGCGTATTTTACATATACTGAAAATATATATTGTACGTATATAGGGTATAAGGGTGTTACATGAAATCCATAACCAAAGGATCAAGAATTAAACTGATGAAAAGCTTCACAAGTTCCTCAGTGATATACTTGAAATCCATAGCCAAAGGATCACGAATGAAACTGAGGCCAAATTTTCTAGATTAGGAAAGAACAAAGGGAAGGAGCCCATTGAAAAGGCCTATGTGCATGAAGAGATGGCTAGAAACAACTACAATTATGAGGGAGAAAAAGATTTTGAGGATTTAGAAGATAACTTCTTTGCCAAGAAAAATAAGATGCCCAAAGAAAAGACCAAAGCCTAATTTGAATCTAACCTAAGGGAGGAGATTAAGGAAAGCAAGAGGTTGGCCAAAGGGAAAGTGGAAAATGAAGTGGATCACTTCACCTTTATTAATCTAATGGGAGATGAACCATTGCCCCCAAAGTTCAAGATGTCTAATATGACCAAGTTTAAGATGTACCTAAGGCAATATGTTGCCTTGATGACTACAAATGGGTTTTTTGAGAAGCAAGTGACTTGCCTTTTTCCTTTGTTTTTGCATGAGCCCACTACAACTTGGTATCATAGGCTTGCAAAGTCCAGTGAAGGGGAATGGAGAGACCTAGCCAAGGCCTTTTTGAAGTAGCACTCCTACAACACTAGTATTAAGTTGATCTTGCATGATCTAGAGCTCACAAAGCAAAGGAGTGATGAATCGTTTATAGACTTCTTAACAAGATATAGAAGCAAAGTTGCGCAAATAAATGTGGTACCTTTAGAAAGGGATCAAATAAGGATAGTGGTAGAAAATGCCCTTCCATATATCACTAATAAGCTATAATACATGCCCCTCAAGACATTCTCAAATGTTTATGATGTTACTTTAAGGGTTGAAAATGTTGGGGGTAGAAAGAAGTTAACTCATTAGTAAGATCAGATCCTATAAATGAGGAAGATGATATCAATGCCATTAGAAGATTTTCCAACTTAAGAATGGCAATATCCAAGGTTTTAGAAAAGTTGATTGAGAAAGGGATTTTGAAACCATTCAAGCCGAAACCATTACAAAATCTACTTCCACCCCATTGGAGGACAAATGCATATTGTAAATTCCATCAAAAGAACGGGAATAATATAGATGAATGTGGACAACTAAGGAATGAAATTCAAGATTTGATCGATGATGGTACTCTTGCAAACCCTAAGAAGAGCTCTCCTTAAACTATGAGTATATTAGGATGGTCAAGTTCTTGAGTGTTCCTTATAATTTTCTCATTGAAGTGGAATAATGGTCTTGCTTGAATAAACTTAATTTTAAATTCAAGGAGTTAAAAAATGTTCATAATTAAATATCTATCTCAATCCATGGAAAAAGACCATGAAAATTTATCAAACCAATAAAATTTATCTCGTGCTCTTTATCTTTAAAGCCATAAGCATAAATAGCCTTATTTTAAGTTTAGAAAAATTATAACAAAAAGATCATGAGGAAATAATCACTAGACTTTTGATTACTCATCAAAGCGAAATCTTTAGATAAAACAAGATGGGAAAAATGATTTAGGCAATTCTTTGGCCTGTTATATATTAATCCCCCATTCAGCCCACCTTATTTTACATTGCCACTTGCTAGCCCTTTAAAGTATGCTAAATGCATACTTTGAATTTTCCATAATACCCACATCAACTTTGACTATATAACCTAAATGTGTAGACTCCCCTTAAAAGTGAGTTAGCCATCCAAATTGATAAATAAATATGGAGGAATTAGAAGATTGCAATGAAAATGGTGTGACTTGAGTCTCAAGATAACCAAGAATGAAAGTGCATCAATAAAGGGAAAACAAAAAGAAAAAAATAGAAGAAAAAAGAAACAAAAAGAAAAGAAAAGAAACAAGAAAGAAAGAAAGGCAAAGAAAAGAAAAAAGAAAACTTAAAATATGGGAAGTTGAAGATTTAATGAAACTGAGCCCATAGTTGAAAAAGGTTTCTAAGGTCTATATACATGCCTCAAGACTATTCATAAGAAAATTGGTTAATTTCCATGATTGTTTACACAAGGTTTCCATAAAAGAAAGAAAAGATGATTCTCTAAAATTCATACGGTAATTAGGTGGTTTAATATCTCTTTTTATTTAAATCTAATCTGTTTCTTTATAGCCAAAAACCCAAAACCATGTTACAACCCTTTTAAAAGACCTAATGATTTCCTATTTGTTTTGTCTCCCAATAATAGAGATGTGGTATTCAAGAAAAGACCTATGGTGATTTATGAGCCCATTGCAAAATCTATATTAATCATGATATTTGAGAACTATTTTGGCCTTAAACACATACACTCTAAAGATTTTAAGCATAGATAAATTTTTCTAGCCTTTAAAGTGAATTAATGTAGATACTTCACTATGCACTTGATTTATTTTGCAAAATGGTTAAAACAATTTGAGTTTGGATTTGAGTTGTATAAGAGGGTATTTGTTTCCTCTCAAGATATGAATAAGAATCCAAGAAACTAGAAAGATTTTCAAAGTTTAGAACTTATGGGAAGAACATGAACATTCAATGGTAGGGTCTTTATGATGAAATTAACATGATTCAGACATGGGGCAAGGTTACAATCAGAAGAGGGCATTCATTCTCAAGTGATTTGGTCATCAATTTAAGTGTAAGCTGTTAATTACTTTAGGGGCAAAAGAGCCAAAAGGTGATAATGATCTAATTGGAGACCATTCAATAGGGCAATCATGAGAAGATTGAATTGAAAAAAGAAATAAAAATCCTAAGGTTGTTCATCATTACTTAAATCATCGCACCTCTCTTGGGTTGGTCCTTATTGTACCTCTGCACCAAGGCCATCTCCAATGATTAGACCCTCAGACTTAGTCCACTCCTAGAAATCTTCAATGGTTGCATTAATAATTGACGTCCATTTGCTCCAATCTCTCTTGAAGGGCCTTATTCAAAGTTTCCATCCATTCATACCAACCCATACAGTGTTCAAGGGCCAATTTTATTTGCCTCAGCTTCTCAGCATGAGTGGCTTGAAAAGGAAATGGATCTATGATTAGAACTACTTTTGCATTTGCATATAGAGACCTTAAGACATGCAAACATGTGCATACATACACACATTTATTAACTATGCAGGGTCAGCTAGTTCTTTGGGCCCGTAATGACTTGATCATCAAATCCTAAAGAAGATTAGGGGCACAACAAGCTATAAAGAGAAGAAATTGGAAAAAGGAATGAAGTGAGGAAAAATGAAGAGAAGAATAAATGAACAAAGCAATTAAAGGCCCATTTTGATAAAAACATTGAAGGCCCATCAAGGTCAAACCATCAAAACCCATCTAGGTTGAAGCATTAAAAGCTCATCAAGGTCAATGGAAGGCCCAACTAGGCCAAAGAATTGAAAGGCCTGACTAGTTCAACTTACTAAATGACCAACTAAGTCAAGTCATCAAAAGCCATTCAAGAAGATGAATCTACATCATCTACTCAAGAGTATGATGAATCTGTATCCTCTATAAAGACAAGTCAATGTCATTTAGGAAGACAACTTAGTGTCATTTAAGAAGACAAATTTATGTCACCTTTGGAAGGAAAATCAAAGCCACCTAAGCCTAACTTGTGTCAACTTGGAAGGCTAATCCATGTCAAGTCGAGGACTATCTATGTCATTTTAGAAGACTAATCTAAGTCATCTTAAAAGACTAATATGTGTCATTTTAAAAGCCTAATTTGTGTCACTTTAAGAAGACAAATATGTGTCACCTTTAAAAGACAAATCAGTGTCATTGTTGAAGGCAAATCCAAGCCACTTTGAAAGATAAATCAATGTCACTATTGAAGTCAAATTTGAGCCACTTTAAAACACAAATCAATGTCACTTTTGAAGACAAATTTGAGCCACTTAGAAGAGAAATCAGTGTCACTTTTGAAGGCAAATCTAAGCCAATTTAAAAGACAAATCAATGTCATTTTGAAGGCAAATCTAAGTCATCTTAGAAAACCAATTAGTGTCATTTCGAAAGATAACTTGTGTCATTTTAAGAAGACAAATCTATGTGACCTTTAGAAGGAAAATTAGAGCCACCTTGGAAGACTAATCCATGTCAACTTGGAAGACTAATATGTATGAAGTTGGATGACTAATCTGTGTCAACTTGGAAGACTAATCTATGTCAAGTAGGATAACTAATCCAAGCTAACTTGGTTGACTAATTTGTGTCATCTTAAAAGACCAATCAATGCCAATTTTAGAAGAAAAATTATTGTCACCATGAAAAGGATAAAAAGTTAGATAATTGATGTCCACTTGCGAGACTAATCAGGTTCACATTAGAAAGCTAATCACTGTAAGGATGGAAGATTAATCTGAGTCACTTGGGAAAGCTAATCAGAGCTAATTTTAAGGAACTCACTAAAAATCAATCTGGGTCAACCAAATAAAGACTAATCTGGGGACAATTAACTAAGGTCAACCACATTATTTGAATCATTGAACGTTCATCAAGCAATCAAGGTAAGTATGTTCTGACTCCTTGTTTTGCACTCTAACTTTCTATCCCCTAGTGGCTAGCAAGTGTTGTGGAAATTATTTAGATCAAAATGCTTTTAGTCCTCATCAAACTTTAATGAAATTCAAAAGGTGAACCTTGATTAATTTCCATTAAAGTGGGGATAAACTATCACCACCTGATTTTGACTAAGTAATTTTCTCAACTTAAACCCAGTGATGAGAACCAAATTTACCTTCAAATTTGGGTAATTCCTTTTGGATAAGCCTTTAGAATTGAAATGATGGATTTAGTAGAGTGAAAGTGGACCTAGTAGTAGATCTAGATAATCCTCTACATGCTCCTTGAGACATATCTAAACAATTATTGGCTAGTTAATAATCAATAATATATTTTACTTAATACCACAAAAATTAAAATAAACATAAAAATTTTATACATGTTTATTATTTTTTAATCATCGCTTTCATCAATTTTTAACTCTTTAGATTCTGAGTCAAGTATTATTTCATATGATTCCACTGTTATATCTCCTAAATCAATATCCATTATTTGTCTAGTTAGACCATTCAAAGAACTTGGATCATCATCAACTATTCTATCTACATTATGTACATTGCCAAGACTATCATCATGAAATGTAAACTTTGTTTTAGGATTGTTGGTAGATGATTCAGGTAGATCAATCATTGACCTAGCTTTGATTTTACAAATCAAAAACCAATTAGCAGTGTCTCGTCTCGTGCTTGGATAAGGGACCTCATACACTTGTGCAACTTGACTCTCAAAAGCGAATGGTTCATATTTGGTATTTATTTGTCTTTTGTTTACATCAACCATATTATATTATGGGTGAACATTTGCCCCATTTATTGGATCATACCATTCACATTTAATTAACAATGCCCTCTTAATTGGCAGCGCCATATATTCCACCTCTACAAGGTCAATTAATTGACCACAAAAACCATATGAGCTATTACTATAGTTCCATAATTATATGATTATGTTCATATGCCTAGTAAATAAAAAAAATTAAATTTGAACTAAAGTTGAATTAATTTGAAATAATTACAATACTTGTGCAGTATAAACTAAACATACTTACATATTTTCTAAACCATATAGAAAAATATCTTTATCTAGTTCCCATGAGTGTGCAATGAAAATACTTAAACATTGAAAAAAAAAAAAAAGAATAAGTTAAATGGAAATTTGGATTTTTAGTAACATGATCACATAATTTATGTAAATGAATTTTAAACTTACTTGAGATAAGATATAACCTCATAGCAATTCAATAGAATGTATGTATTAGTTGCATTATATTTTCTATTTTCCAATTGATGAAAATTGATGAAAGGCCTTTTGATTGGTCATCCATGCCCCTATCATCATTCCAAGGTATTTGGTGTAACCTCATAATCACATGCAGCTCGAAACAATGGGAACTTCGTGCAACCTCGTAATCACATGCTGCTCAAAATAATGGAAACATAAAGTTGATGCCTCTTTTACTATGTATGCATTACATATTGAAACTTCAACTTTTGCTTTATTTTTTATATTCTTCTTCAAATAGAAAAGATATCTTTCAAATGGATACATTCAATAGGACTATAAAGGTCTAATTAATTTTGCTTCATATAGCAAATGTACTGGCAATTGTTCCCTTAAATTAAAGAAACTAGAAAGAAATATTCGCTCCAATTTGCAAAGAATGATTGGAATCTCTTCTTCCAGCCTTTTAACTTCGGTTACTTTCAAAGTTGTTGATGTAAATTCTTTAAAAAATAAGCTTAACTCGATCAATACTTCCCAAACATTCTTTAGTAGTCATTCTGTAAATGCAATTGGTACCAACCTTTGTATAAACATGTCAAAATCATGGCTCTTCATCTAAATAATTTATATTTTCTCATATTGACACATCCAGACCAATTTGAAACATATTCATTTAAGAACTTTAACTATTTCATCTATTAATATATAATTTGTTTTTGACCACGATACAATGTGTAACTTGCTTTAGTGTATTTATCGGGCCATTCACCCTGTTCCAACTCTAGCCTTTTACAAAATAACTTCAAGTCTTTTCGTAATTTGGCGTTATTTTTTATTTTATCTGGAACATCCATTATCATATTATATACATTCTCAAAACAGTTTTCTTAATATGCATCACATTGAGATTATATCTTATTAGATTGGTATTCTAGTACAGCAAATCCTAGAAACTGCTTCTTTTTTCAGCCACAATTCATAGAAAATGCTTCTTTTTCCATCCACAATTCCTACATCTAAGTTCATTGCATCAAGTTCAGTTACCTTTTTCAATCCCAAGTCCTTAATATGACTCAAAATTTATTCCTCACTCATAATCGATGATACTTTTGAAAATTGCATTGTACTTTTTCAAAAATATTTTTTGTTCCTTCTAAATGGGTAATCAAATCTCAGACATAATCGATGAGTAAATACTTTTATATGCTCCATACAATATAGACATGTTAACCTTCTAGCAGTACTTGATTCAGACAATATCATATAAGCTAGAAAATTACATACTGTCTACATAAAAACTGCTTTCAAATTATGTTGGATGATTTAGCTTAATAAAATATATTTCTTTTCAATAAAAAAGATATTCACAAAGTGTTGGCCTTAAAAAATCAAAATATGATTAAAACACATAAAAACTTATTCTCTTAGGCCCTATTTATTTATGTTGTAAGTTTTTAGTTTTTTTTTTTAAATCAAAATTTATTTTTAGTTTTATTTTATACTTTTTAAACCTTGTTTTATATTTTTTAAAATTATACCATAATTTTTTTACTATATATATAGAACACACATTTTATTCACATATTAAAAAATTATATTATTTATTCTAATAATATATCATAATATTAATTAGATACTATATATAATCATTAAAATAAAACAAAATTATTGAAAATAAAAAAAATTAAAAAAAAAAGATAAACCTCTCATTTTATAATTGGATTTGCAAAAATAAAAAGAGAAAATAAAAGAAAAGAAAAAAATATATATGAAAAATAAAATAAAAAAAAGTAGTAGAGAGAGAATAAATATTTACTGATATATATCTCTTCTCAAAATCAGAACCCTAAAACTCATATTTTATGGGCTTGATATTTCTCCAAAATTATTTCTTAAATAATAAAAAAAATCTAAAATTCAGAAATACTACCAAACATGTTTTTATTTTTTTTCTTTAAAAAAGAAACTAAAGCCAAAAGACAAAAACCGTTCTAAACACACCTTTAACAATTAGTTTAGGATTTTTTAATATTTTTTAAAGAGTGTTATTGCAAAAAAATGAATAAGAAAAAATAATATTAAGCTTTCAATTTGTAAAGTATATCTTATTAATTGCTCACAATTTTTTATCATATTAAATGCATAAAATGCATTAACAATCTCAAATTTTTATAAAAAGGACAAATAAAATGATAATTGTAAAAAATTATTTCAACTTTATCTCTAATTTTTTTCCTATGATAAATTTGATTTGTGTATTGTTGTCCAAAATGAGAGAATTTTTTGTAATTTGGTATTACAATTATTTTGAACACACGAATTTAATTTTTACTATATTATTAAATTCTTTATAAATGAAAGCATAACAATTTTATAAATTGATTATTTTTGTGGCAAGTATTAAACAATCATCTTTTAAAAAAATAATTGTAAATAAAAGATAAATATTTTTTTATAAAATCATACATTTCATGGTGATATCGAATAAAATAACAAATGACTTCAGAAAATTATGAAATTCATGCATGTAATAATATATTGATTTTTATAAATATAGCAATCAAATATCGGTTAAGTACATTGTTATAATGTTGAGTTCAAATCTTGAATTTTAATGATATAATAACACATTATGTAAATTTTTATTTATGTTTTAAGCTTATAATATAATATTAGATATCCGCATATTACTCAATATTATAAAATTCTATTCGATTATTATTTTTATTCTATAATAATGTTAACTTATTTACTTGTAATATTTAAATATTATATAATAAAATAAATTTTGAAATAATAAGAAAACATAAATAGGTTTTTGTTATTATTTGTTAGATATAATTATCTCAACATATATATATATATATGTGTGTGTGTGTGTGTGTGTGTGTGTGTGTGTGTGTGTGTATGTGTGTGTGTGTAATTTTCAGCATTTATGAAATTTGTTTAGTGTTTGGGGAAGAGTAGTCGCCCTAATTAATCTTACTATTTCATGCATGCAGACCAATAAATTAGGTTTGAGTCATAATGTTCTATCTCATATAATAGTATTAGATTTATAACCATTAAATAAGATGGAAATTTTTAATTTGCTTCATTAGGCAAACATCTATTGACTTGTCTTATTGATATTAATTATTTTTTTTAGTAATGTTATAATTTTGCTTTTTTTTTTCTATTTTCAAGGAAGGGAGTGAAATTCTATAAATTAACTTATCAACTTGGTTTTTCCTAATTAAATTAAATAGTTTAAATATGAATTTAATCTTTCACCTTCCTTAAAACGTGCACCATATGCTATGGAAGAGAATTCAAAGATATATATGCATATACAAGGAATTAAATTTCAAAGGTTGTAATAATCATATTCCTTTTTAGACTATTCATATAGAATCATATGAAATATAAATTCAAGCTTTTTCCATTTAAACATAAATTATGAGGATTTAATTCATCAGGTCTTTTTGTTTTAACTTATAACAGTTAACACAACTTGTTATAAAAAAATTAATAAATATTAATTGATACTCTTTAGTTATTGATTCCAAATATTTCATTTTTATAAAATGTTGTATTTAGACTATATTTTTATGTCTACAGAAAAATATTATTAAAATTTTTTTGAATTAATTTTTATATGATATCTTTAATATGATTCTCCAGAAATAGCAAATAATTATTTAAATATTATTTATAATATTTAAATTTAAAAAGAACATTTAACTATAATATTTATTTATTTTTTTAAAATAATAATTTTTGTTATTATAATGCATTAGAATTAGTAGGAATATATATATGTGTGTGTGTGTGTGAGAGAGAGAGAGAGAGAGAGAGATGAACCTAATTTTTTAATGATTATTTTACATTTTTTTACTAAGGAATGTTTGATTCACATTTACAAATTCTAAAATTCGATTTAGATGAAATTCAAATTCATCAAAAGAAAATTTCACATTTTAAACATAGGAGTTCCTATGTTTTTATAAAGTAATTAAATATTAATCAGTTACTACACTATTACAATTCAACTTCAATTTGTATACAATTGAACACCTCCCTTAGTGGCAGATTCAATGAACACAAAATTCCGCGAGAATATATGTATATGAGCATGGAGTTGTCCACTTGGAATAAATTTATAAATACTTGGCTGCCCCCTTTCAAAGGAAAAAAAAACAAAATAGAAATGATTTGTATGGTTGAAAATAATATATATATATATATATATTCCATTACTTGATTTTACTAGAGTTGATTGATTGATTTTAAATATAGGACATTACCCTTTAATTATTAGGATTTATCTATACTATTTATAATCCAAAGTCAAAAAGCCGCCCTAATTTTAATTTTTGCCTTTAGATTTTTAGAAAGTAAAATGAAATCTGAATTATTCAACAATATGTTCATGCAAGTCACCCTCCATAATTAATAATCCAATTAGGAAGTAAATATGCTCATGCGTTGGTTTTCTTAAATTTGTATTGATAAACCATATTGAAATTGCAAGTCGAATCACTTTATTTTTTAAATTTCGTATTTAAGTTATAAATAGATTTATTAGAATATATATTATTAAAATAATTTTTTTAGTAATTAAAGCGGATAATAGCTTCCAATTTTTATAAATTTTTTCATTTCAGTGAATGAAAATTTTACATTTTATTTTAATTGAATAAAGAAAATGAATCCACTAACCTAATGTTCTAAGTGTGATATCAAAAGAATAAATTTTTTTTATCTGCATAATAGAAATATTCTTCATGTACTTAAAAAAGGAAAATTATGAATAGGCAAGCATGTGGTTTGGCTTTAATTAATTTGATTCATTGTACTTATCATTTTTTTATGCATTAAATAAATAAACAATAATAAAATAAATAAATAACCCATCAAACCAAAATAATAATAATAATAATAATAAGAGTAATGCTAAATGAATTAAATTGATTTGAATTAAAAATATTTTATATATTAATTGTATTAAAAAAATAACTATTCTAATTTTATATTTATTATTATCTTTAATAATAAATATAAAATTAAAATAATTATTTTACTAACATAATTAATATATAAATACTTTTAATCTCAATCAATTTGATACATATACTATTTTTATAATAATAAATAAATAAATAGTATCATGGTCCGACATATCTTAGAGATTATGTCAATTTGATATTCAACAAAACAATTCATAACATATATCAGTATCATGTGCCTGCCCCATACCAAATTATTTACCCCTCCCTTTAGCCTATGCTATGTATAATTATTTGCCCTGTCCTGCTATACCCTACCTTCCTTGTCCGTACAGGGACACTAGTTAAAGGAGACAAGGTTGGCTAAGGAAGGAAACCGAAATGTATCAGTTGTGGGACCAGCAACAACTCCTTCTTCTATTAATAGGTTCCACCAAAACCCAAAAAGAGGCTGTCCCACGCAAACATTTTAACCTCTCCGTCGTCATGCCTTCATTACTTGTAGTTTTTGCCATGCCTATATTTCTATAGCCTTTAAACACTCACTCCTTCACACGCGTGACACTTGTGAAAGACGGGTCCCATGCTACAAGTCACGTTCACAACGGATCTTAATTTTCTTTTTTCTTTTTTTTTTCTCTCATCTGCTTACGTGGCAAAACAGTATGCAATCAATACGTGGCAAATATACCACCCAGTCAATTACCCGATCAATTTAATTTAATTTATTATGATCCAAAAAAATTTAATTTAATTTATTAATTCATAAGATCACAGCCGAGTAAAAAATTGCGGTTAGTAAATCGCTCGTTTTTGTTTTGTTGTCTTTAGTTCTGTTACCCTAAAATGGGTAACAAAATCTGAAATTCCTTAATTACCCCTACCAGTTTGGTGTTATTACTTGAAACATAAAACCAAAAATGCAATCTGCCACGCCACGCATATTTTTTCCTATCTTGAGCTTTGATGCAGAGATTTTTGCAAACTTAAAAAATTAAAAAATATAAGTCAGTTTGACTTTCATTGTCTCTCCTCCTCATCTCGTAACCAAACCTAAATAAATCAAGAAAATCTCTTTTATTTTTTCAAGTTGCCACCTCTATTGTATGTTCTCTCTGTCATTCTTGCTCATCTCTTTCTTATTTTCGCTAGCCATAAGGAAAACAAATAAATCACACAGAAGGAAAGAATATAACAACTTCTCATGGCAGTTGAAGCTCGGCATATAAACCTTTTTCCTTCTTCACAGCTAATCACAAATAGGTACTGTGAAAGCTTTTTTCTTTTTCATTTTCATTTTGATGGGTTTTGATTGTTTTCTTGTTTCTTGACATGGGTTTTTCTTGAATTTTTTTTCTTGCAGAGATTTCTTGAAAACCAATCAAGTGGACGCCAGTTTATGCTACGATATCCTGATGGATTCTGGCCTTGGTTTTAATGAAACAATGCCAACTACAGCGCTTTTTCCATTCTATCAATCTCTTGTATGTGATCCAATTTTGGCTAAATCATCCACGAATAAAGATGATAGTGGGCTCACATACAATGTTCCTGCTCCAAGAAAGCGTCTTAGAGATCCCATCAATGAATTGGATGCTTTTACAGTCACTCAGAAGAGCAAATTATCTGGTTTATCATCTTTTGTTGATGAAGATATTCTCTACCAGATCCAACAACACGAATCTGAAATTGATCGCTTTGTTGCTGAACATGTATGTTCTGTTAATAAATTTTGTCTGAAAATTCCTAGAAAGCAAATTTTCTTTTTTAATTTTTTGCTGATTTTGGTGTTGATTGTGTTTGTCTTATAATTCCAGACTCAGAAAGTGAGAATGGAGCTTGAAGAAAGAAGAAAGAAGCAATCAAGAATGTTGGTATCAGCAATCCAAGAAGCAATTACAAAGAAACTCAAGGAAAAAGATGATGAGATTCAAAGAATGGGAAAATTGAACTGGTTTCTTCAAGAAAGAGTGAAAAGCTTATTCGTAGAGAATCAAATATGGAGAGATTTAGCTCAGACCAATGAAGCCACAGCAAATTCTCTGCGGAGCAATCTTGAACAAGTCCTGGCTCACGTTAGCGAGGACCGCCATGCGAGTGTTGGTGGCGGCGGGGCTAACTTGGCAGATGATGCGGTGTCTAGCTATGGGAGCAGTGATTACGGGCGGAGCTGCACGTTAGCAGGGGAGGAAATGGGGGTGAAGGATAAGGTAGCGGTTGGGGCGAAGGATAAGTGCTGGGAATGCAAAAAGTGTGGGGAGAGGGAGTCTAGTGTGCTGTTGCTGCCATGCAGGCATCTATGCCTCTGTACATTGTGTGGGTCCACTCTGCTTGGCACTTGCCCCGTTTGTGATTCTGGCATGACTGGTAGTGTACGTGTTAACTTGTCTTGAAATTTTGGTAGACAAAAAAAGAAGAAAAATACTTCTTGGAATAAAATTTTAAAAAAAATAGCTAAATAGAAATTTTTTTTTTCATTATTTCTTGGCTTCTATTAACTTCTTTTTTAAGAATTGCTTATTGCGTACATGATTCTTTTTATATTCTTTCAAATTTTATTAATTTATAGTAAAATTTAAAATATTTTTAACTCTGGAAATTACTCTTAGGGTACGGTCATAATTCTTTTAAAAAAATTTAAATGAAATAACAAAAAATAAAGGTTATGAAGAAAAGATTTGTGAAAATTTGATTTTACTTGGCAGTGATCAAATGTACTTTTAATATATGGAGAGAGAGTAAATAGTAAGATTGATTTATTGATAATTGTTTGGCGTATTGATGCAAGAAAGAATATAATCCAAAAAGGAAAGGAAGTTGATGCCAAATTAGGTGTGAGTGGGGTAGGTTTCCGCAATTAGATCTTCCCTTCTCAATCGCTTTTCCTTGCAAGTATTTTTGTTTCTTTAATTTTAAAGGTTTTTTTGTTGTTTATAAATCTGAATCATCATTTTTTTAAAATAAAACATTTTTTTTAAAAATAATGCTTACCTGTTTAATGAACCCGCCATGTCTTACTATAATTTCTCATTTGAATTTTTTTTTTCTATTTATATGTTTTGCATTTTGGTATTTAGAGAGATTATTTTAACATAACAACTCATCAGCATTTTAATGTGAAATCAAATTTTAATTTTTTGTGATGATGCAATAACTGACGTGATTTCAAGGTGTGATTTTGAGTTTAAATTTTAAAAAATTGAATAATTTAAAAATTATAATCTTTAATAAATTAAACGTAATAATTAATCGCGCATTTGATTTTATGATAACTAAATTTTATACAAGCTTTTTTTTCTCCTGAGAGCAAGTTGTTCTTTTTTATTATTATTATTATTTTAGAATTTATTTTCTTTCATAATATTGAAATTATCTTTAAAATTATAAGGAATTAAATTATATTTAAAAAATATGAACTCCATTTGTTAATATTAAATATTATAAAAAAATTATAATAGATAAAAAAAAGTCAATGGCATTCTCTAACTCTAATCATATAATTTAACATATTAGTGAAAAGCGAAACCAATAATTTAAAAACTTTAGTGGAAAGAAAAATTCAAATAGACCCCAAGTAGAGATGCCATTGGGAAACCGTTGATTGAAGTTTTTGCGCAAAGTGATTTATCTGTTTGTCTTTAAAGAGTAACTAATTAAGGGTTTGCTCCGAATGCTTTTTGTTTTTTAGTTTTATTTTAAACAAATTAAAATATTTTCGATAATATTATTATGCTTTAGATTTTTATGATTAAATAAAAACTATCTAAAACTAAATATATAATCAACAAAATATAATTTTAAAAGTTTTAATTTTTAAAAAGACTATATATTAATAAATTTTTTTATATAACACATTTTATATTAATAAAAAAAATTTTACAATAAAAAATAGTTTTTGACATTATTTTTTAAAATTTTTTTATTTTTTTATTTTTAATAATTAAAATTTTAATAATTATAGTATGTAATTTTTAAAAACATAAAACAGATTGTTAAAAATATAAAATAATAAAATAAAAAATCAACACGAAAACAAATATTAATAAACTGTTATTGGCTTCAATTGTTATCAATTATGCTATAGCTTTATTGTTAGATAATTATTAATTTTCATTTTAAGCCATAAGATGACAACTTTTTCGGCTTATGAAAAAGCTGTAAATGACACTACATAATACGATTTACTTTTATTTAAAATTGAATAATTTCTATATAAATTAAGTAAAAAAAAAAGATAAAAACTTCATTTTCCGTGAAATAATTTATCAAAAAATTAAATTTATATAATTTTTTTGTTTTCGTTTTTCACATGATTGTATTTTAGAATTACAATAAAATCTAAACCACAACATTTTAATAATAACATAAATTAAAAACTCAATTATTGATTATCATATTATAATAAAATCACTATAATTTTATTGTATAATGTATTTATTTATTATTTTCTGTGTTATTGTATGTTATTTATTAGAAAAAAATTATATTTTAACTTAATTATAATTACAACTTATATGAATTAAACGTGCTTGTTCATTGAAACTGAATTCTTGAAAATCTCATTCAAAATAAAAAACAATGAACTTACATTTTAAAAAAATTAAAAATTAAGCAGATAATATATTTTTGGAACAGAATTATTTATTTTAAAATATTATTTATCAGTCACTAACAGAACATAAAAGTGAAACTTTAGCAATACTCTTTTCTTTCTTTTTCTCAAATGAATTGAACACGCCCACCAATTTCCTTTATTTTTTTTTATCTTTTCATAATTTACTTTTGGGTAAAAACAAGATAATTTTGCTTTGAAATGGAAAGTAATAATAAATAATAATAATAATAAAATATAGACGGGCAAATGGAAGTTGCATTAAGTTAAAGATGCCAAGTGGCAAAGAGAAACATTACACGTCAGATAAACCCAAAACTGATAATTAAAGAAGGGCCTACCACGTGTACACGCGCCTTGCTTGGCGTATTATTCATTGAAAAAGTAAACAGCGTGAAAACAAACTTTGGTACGACGAATCTTACACGCATGAAAATCAATTAGCACATCGATCTCTTTTTTTTTAATGCCAAATTTTTCTAAATTCTAATAACAATAACAATGTGAAAAGTCATATCCTTTATTGATTAGAAAAAAAAAGTATATCCTTTAATTTAGCCAATTCATTTCTAAATTTGCATGCATGATTTACCAAGCATAGTTGTATGTAAATTAAATAAATAATAAAAATTAATATTCTTTTTTTAATAAAAAATAAATAAAATATAAGATTGAAAATGAAATGTAAAACTTGAGTAACGTATATAGTAATAGTTGTTAGATTAATTATAGATATCTTTAGGACAATCAATATCTAAATCATAATATTATTTTTAAGCGATGATCAATTAAAAAATAATAAATAAAATAAATAAAATATAAGATTGAAAATGAAATGTAAAACTTGAGTAACGTATATATTAATAGTTGTTAGATTAATTATATATATCTTTAGGACAATCAATATCTAAAATTTCAATTTAAAATAATCAAAAGAAAAAGATATTAAAGTCGTAATTTTTATTAATATGAACCATAATTAATCTAAACTATAAAAAATATATTAAACTTAAATTGAAATGAAAAAGACACATTAAAGATCAAAATTATAAAATAAATCTAATTTTTATAATAAAACTTTCTTATTCTATTATAGTTAGATTTGATAATAATAATAATAATAATAATAATAATAATAATAATAATAATAATAATAATAATTGTTTAATTGAGAGGATATGAAAATTTTAATATGAATATTTTTCTTTTTTTCATATATTTATTTATAGAATTAGCTAGGTAGTGATTATTATTTTCCATCATGGAGAATGCAACTAGCGTTATTTATATTTTTAATTTATTTTAATTTTATATATTATTATAAATATTTATATTCTGTCTTATTTTAAAATTAGTTAGTAAATATTTATGTTCATCTATAAAAATAAACAAAAAAATTAATTGAAGAATATATTTAAGATAATAATAAATTATTTTAATAAATTTCATAATAATTTAGAGTAAACTCAAACTTTCAGTTAAAGAGAAAATTCTAAAATTAATGAAGCAGTTCCAATATTAATGAGTTGAAGATTCTAACATGGATGGCGATTTGAATAATAAAGAACCGAAGGCTCGTGAAAAAATATTAGTAAACGAATTAACATATTACTATAATGCTTACGTTATGTAATTTTTTAAATATTAATAATAAAAAATAAATTGATTTATTAAAAAATAAGGAAAATGCCAAAGATGGCGGGTGCAAAGCCGACAAATCTGGCCATCTCGGTAACGCACAAAACGCCATTAATATTTTTCCAATCCATACATCATAATTGCTGCCATTTTTCATTTTTCATTTTTCATTTTTTATTTTTATTTTTTCTTATTATTATTTCATGAGTATGTGAAAAATGACAAAACTAAATGGGTCCTCGTGCGATACATGTTTTCCTTTGTGGGGCTCCACGTGGCCTTCTGTTTTTTTACACGTTTAGTCACTATCATGTGATTATAAATATGCTTTTCTATTCCTAATCATGTCGTATGCTTAATTAATTAATTAATTAACAATAATAATAAATTTAAAAAATACTGCAGATTGAGATTTCAAACTATTTGAATTTATGGCTTTTGAAAATTTTAAAAAAAATCAGGAATATAATTATTGTCAATTAGAAGCTATATTTTCCTTTGACATTGTTGTTATTGAAATCAATTAATAGCCAAAGAGACATGTGGATCATGGAATATAGAAGATATAGATAATAGATTTATAATACAAGATCCTTTTATCTTTAATTTATCTTTAAAAATAATATTATATTTAAAAGTTTTTAAGTAATTTATTTAAATAAATTGAATGTGATATACATGTAAATTGCTGTGAAACGAATTAGGTTTAGTATCATTATATTAATTATGATAGATACATATCATTTAATAATTGTCTGCGTCAACTTTTATGATTGTCTGCAGCAATCTCTAAACCATAAAATATGAATTAAATAGCTTTGGTATTGCTTGAAAAAAAAATTTTATCTAATCAACAAGACAATTAAAAAAACAAATTTGAATTTTTGTTTAATTATTTTGGTAAATATGACCTAAAGTGAACTGATTATGATACTTAAATATGGATTATTATTTTAATTAGCACTCCTAGTTTTTTCTTGATCAATTTATTATGAATTATTATTATTGATAAAAAAATTAGCCCACCTAGTTAGTTACTTTGTTTGAATCAAAATTTATATTATTATTGTCAGTAATAAAATTAAAAATTTATTAAAAAAAAGTCGACGACAACGATGTAATAACCAGTAAGAGCTGATAACGGTACTGCAGTAGAGGCTACTATTGCCTGCTAATAGCTTAGGCAGAGGGAGAGGAGAGAAGAGAATGCAACTTTTTTTTTAATCTATCATAATAAAATGATGTCGTTTTACTTGAGCGATATTTTTTCTATAAAATTACTATTAATGAAGCACCGTTTCGTTAGGGGTCATTTTATATAAAAAAAATTAATCCCAAATAAAATAACGCCGTTTCGTCAATAGCTAAATTATAATAAAAAATAAAAAAATTTACAGCAAATAATTTATTTATCTGTCGCTGTGCAGCCATTAAACTCAGCCCTAATAAGGGGCTAAATTTAATTTCACCGGTTGCCTATATAAGTTTTCTCCTTTGGCCGCCAGTGAAAAAAAGTCGCGTGACCCCATAATTTGATGATTGTTCTGCCCTTGCTGTCCAAGTTGAAATATGATAATAAATTTTTAAAAAATATTTTTAATTAATTATATATATATATGAAAAAAAACACTTAAAATATTTGACTTTGAGATCTAGTTAAGCTACACTTTGATGGTTAATTTTATAAAAATATTGATAAAAAGTAAAAGGGGTGAAAAGATTTTATGATAAAATTAAATTTAAATATATAATTTTTTTATTCTAATAAAAATATTTACTGATGAATTTATTTAAAGTAAAATTTTTTAACCATCCTCATAAAAAGTGTATTGTTTATGGCACCACAAATTTGTGACCTTTTATTTCTCCATGACCAGCAGAATTTCATTTCAATTTCAATGAAATTCATAATAATTCATCCTTTTTGGGAAAGAAATACATGCACCTATTTTTTTTATTAGTGATAAATTAATAAAAATCTTTATCTTATTAACCAAACAGAATGAGAGAATATGGTAGTGTATTTCTTCATCATAATTTATATAATTGATGACCGATTCGAACTTACCCAAATTTTGAAAATGACACCTCCTCGAGCTCCTTTTTTTTTCAGTTTTTTCTTCTATTATATAAATATTATTTTTAGATGAATAATATAATGGCATTCAACATAATGCTGTCAAAAAACAATTTTTTTTAAAACTCTTGATTGTAATATATTTTTAATTAAAATTTAAATTTATTATAATCACATATCTTATATAATAATATAAAGATAGAAGCATATTAAATAATCACATCTTTTATAGTTGTTAAATTGGAACGTCAAATTAATTATTCACTCAAATAATAATTATATTTGGTTGCAAATTAGTATTGATTAAGAATTAACCTCTTTTATCGACAAGATGATTAATTTGGTCTCTGTACATCTGCCATTGAAATATATACGTGCAATATTTGATTCCTAGCTAGTTAAAAAATAATACTAATAACATAAACTTCGACCCATTACATTTCAAATTAAATTTTATTTTATTTCATTTTTCTTATATCATCAGAGTATGTTAGTTGGCTTTGCAAATGAAAATAAACCTATTTTGACATTTTAATTTTAAATTTACATTATAAATCACTAAATGTTATTTTAATTTAAACTTTTAAAATAATTAATTATAATATTAATAAAAATTAAACTCCGTATAAAAAGTAGAATTATATTTGAATATTTGTGTTTTATTTGCATTTTCAGAATAAAATATTTACCAAAAAAGAACTTCGCAATAAAATGGAAATATCACTATTTATCAGTTATCACTATTTTCTTCACATTGGTGAAGATATGAGATAAGATCCGTTGATCTATTCCTTGGAAATGGACCACAAAAAATAAAATAAAATAATAAGAAGAAAAAAGAATTTGTAAAATATGGAGCAATGAACCCTTTAATATTGTGTGCGTAAGAATTTGTGAGAAATGACGTAGTTTATGCAATTCGGATGATATGAAGATAGCCCACTATGTACATATCAAAATTTTTAAAAATTTTCAAATATATTGAAAAATATTTTAATTTTTTTAAAAAAATTTAACTCAATTTTTTTTAAATTTTATAATTTAATTATAAAATTATAAAATCAAAGAATGAGCCATAAACCATATGATTAAAATTATAACCAAGTAATTAATCATATGGTTTATGGCTCATTCTTAATTGCAATGTAAATGGATGTAGCATTTAATTAGTATTAACTCTGATTAAATTTTCTTTTTAAAACTATTTTATGTAAGGGAAAGAAAAAATCCAAAGTGTATGCATGTGTGATTAAACAATGGTGATTTGGCAAGTGCAGCACTTGCCAGTTGCCACCCTTATGAAACTTACTACAAATCATTTTCTGGCTGACAAATTTATCACAAATAAATAATGGGGAATATTCTATTTTTTTTAAAAGAAATTTCTTTTTTTTTTGTCCTTTGTTATGTATATACAAGCTTGTCACTGAAAAAATCATTTGAAATTGTGAAATATATATATTTTTTGAAAGCAATTGTGAAAAATATTTTATTCTTTAATTAAATTAGTATTTGAATAGATATACATATGTCATGTAGTGTTTTGGTTGCTTTATGCAAAGATAGAATAATAATTACAATAATAATAAGATAAGAGAGAGTCTTAATTAATTGATTAATTAATCAATCTCATATTTTAATTTAAAACTAATTAAACATCACCTCAATGACTAATTTTTATTTTAGCTTTTAAAGAAAGGAGGCCACCCACGCTCACGTCTCCCTCACTTGAAATAGGTAAGAAATGTAAATTATTAAATGGATTCTTGTCATTTACTTGACCAAGAAAGAGAATAGTCATTGAATTATATTCTTTTTAAGTATATATATATTTTTTGAACTCATGATATTATTTTTTAATCCTATGATTTGCAAATTTGGATCCTTCCTTCTTTTTATAACCCAATTAGGACAAGCAATAAGATGGAAAACTCTTGACTCAATCTTTAAGCAATCATGTCCTTCAGGGGTGAAAAATCATAGCAATTAATTTTGTTGATAAATTTTTTTATTTTTATTTTCTAAGACAATCTCTTTTTTTTGTTTCAAATACATGCATGATCTCTATATATCTTATGAATGATTGATGGCTAAATTTATAATTTAAATAAAGATGATTTTGTTTTTTTATTAATTAAGTCTTGGCTGAAATTTGAACCGCTAACTTCAAAACTTAATATAATTTTAATTTTATTGAATAAAAAAAGAATGGTGTAGATGTATCAATTTACCATGTGAAAAAGTATAAATTGTACAACCTTATTTTCAAAACGAATACAGGAGACTTTATTATCATGTGAATAAGGTTCACTGCTTTGGAAAACACATAAGAGATAGATTGGAGTTTTGTTCCCATTTCCACTAAAATAATAATAATAATAATAAAAGGAGAAAAGAATAGTGAATTTTGAGTTGGGTTGGGGTTTCAAATTTATGATACAAAATGGTCCATCACCTTAATTTGAACAAGAAAATATTAGATATAATTGATGTTGCTTACCTTTGTTCTCTTACAACCCACTTTAAGAAATGGACCCCTACAATCAAATGACAACTTGTCTCATAATAAAGATAAGAGAGGGAAAGGGAAATTGGAATCATTATCACTCTCAATGCGTATTTGTTTTTCTTTGGGAACTTTGATGACTACCTTTTGTTTACTTTTGGGAAGATGGATTTGGTAGGGATTTATAGGATGGTGGAGTAGAACCAAAGCTAGCAAGGCTTATTGTTGTTGTTTTTTATTTAATTTATTGGATCTAGATTATTATGCAAAAGTAATATGATTCTTTTTTTTTATATCATTTTTAATAATTTTTTTAAAAAAATTGATAAATGAGAAATTGAAATTTATAATATTATTTTATTATTATTATTAATTTTAGCTAAAATTTAATTTTGATTTTTTAGATTTAATATACTAATTGTAATTGTTATTCCATAGTTGAAAAAAAAAAGATATTAAAAGCTCAAGTATTGCAATTGGAATAGAAAGTAGAATTAAAGAAAAAGGAAGAAGAGGGGACCATTGGCAATGCAACCACTAATTCTATTTGCCTTGGGAAGAAGATGGTGCATATATATATGTATATATATATGATAATAATGATATTCTCCCACTAGCTAGCCTTTCTCTTTGTGCTGAACCCAATAGACTTATTACATGCAATTACTATTAGTTATCCGATTGATTGGGTTGTGGAGATTGCAACATCAGAGTTACATATTACTACCGGAAATTAATTAAATCAAGCACCTATCTTGGGTATAATGATTATGTCTTGCTTTTTGGAGTTTTAAACCTTAAAAGTTTTCATAATCAATACCCAACAAAAATAATAAATTTATTGGATGACTTTGTCTCTTCTCGTTGAGAGAGAGAGAGAGAGAAAAGGATACAGTGGGTGATTATGACGTGGAATAGAATTTGACATTTCTTAGAGGAGAAGAGGATATATATGTATTATATACCATGTAATGTTAGTGAAAGAAATTGACACGAGAATAATTTCAAGGTTTCAATTCAAAGAATAGTGCAAAGTGATATTAATAATAATGTATAGAATTATAGATAAAAAATTAGGAACAAACTCATTGTTTTTTTTATTCTTGTTGGACTTTGACGTTCCCCCTCTAGAATAGCAAATCCCTCTTTTACATTAGAAATCGGTTCTTTCTAGATGACATGAAATAAGCTTCACAGCTGTGGACCAACACACATGGATAAAAATAAATAAATAAATCTTAGGTGCAACAACCATAAACCTATTTTGGATATTTAAGCTTGTTTAGGATCTAGAAAATGCACAATGATGTGGACCACAATAATAACACATGCTTTAATGCCCAAATCGGAATTTTATTTATTTTGTGTTATTTTCAAATTGACAGCAGGTTCCTAAAATGTATGATCATAATTTCATATAATCTTTGTTAATCCAAATTAAGCAATTAATGGGACGTTTGATTCGAATTTCTAGATAGAAATAAAATAGAATCAGAATCAGAATTAAAATTAAAATTATTTATTCTTTTTATTTAGTTATGGTTGAAATTGAAATTAGATTCATTTGAAACTATTTGAATTATAATAAAATTGGACTAGGATCAATAGCGATATATAAAGTGTTTTGTTTTGAAAAATCAAAGATTAATGAAAGATATTAATAAATAATCAAAATACATCATTTTTAAACTTATTTAAGTTTTTCTAAGATAAAAATATAGATTACTATAAAATACATGAAATATTTAAATCATTAAAGTAGGATAAAGAAATTGAATTACCTACTGCTTTCTAAGATGTGTTGGAATTTGACAGAGTACATAGAATATCTGAAACTTATAAGGTTTACTATTAGTTACACCCTCAATTAAAAGTAAGTCATTTAGCACTTTATTACTTTTATCAGTCATTTCTTGCTCACATCCTTCTGCATGTTCATATTTTTCATAAAATTGTTAAAATTAGAAGAAACATTTTATAATGCAGTAGCTATAGTAAGATCTAGAGATATCTTATATTTTAATGTGCCTTCTTTCCTTTCTCTTATTAATAAAATTGAATTGATTCAATGAAATTTTGATATTTCTATAATGAGCCCGATAAAAAGGGTATTGAATACTTTTAGAATCAAATACCGCATAAAAAAAAGAAAAGAAAGAATTTTGGACATAAAAGATTCATCATGGAAAGACCCAATGTAATTTGCACAAAAATAAAATGCATTGATCTAATCGATGAAAAGAAAATATACATAATAAAAAATATAAATAATTAAAAAAATAAATACTTATTTTGAAAATTCGTGTGTTTTATTTTTTTTCCAAATTTTGATTTCAATTAAAAATCAAAATTGATTGATGGAAAAATAGCGAAAATAACTCAATTTTCTTACGTAGGATAATGAAATTTCCATTACTCTTTGGACTAAACAATAAGAATAAAAATAACCCATTCCTATTTTGATTTCCGCTTCAAATCAAACACCAGCTAGTAGTCTAACATGAAAGGAGGCTTCGCCAAGGAAACCTTTAGCTTTATCTTTTATCTGTTATGTGCGAAGGTATTATCTTATTGACAATGGGATGCTGAAAATAATGATCAGATTAATGGTGTAAAGTAAAGGTGTTGAGAGTATGGCATCTGGAATTAGTTTTCTTGTTTTATGGTTTTCATTTACTTTATTTTATTTCTTTAGCATATGGAATTTTGTTTTATTAAAAGCCAGATTGTCCGAGACATATTACTATTATTCACTGTTTATATCAAAAAAATTTATAGAATTTAAGGGGATTCAGTAACTTTATTAGTTATGTGCATTTTATATATTTTAAAATTATTTAATTTTATTTATACCTTATAGATATATTCTTTAATTTATTAATAAAATTTTCTTTACATTAAAAAAAAATAATAACAAAAAAAATGGAGATATGTTTGTAAATTGTACTTGATAAATGCTATAATTCTTTTTTAGATATGTTTATTTGGATTATTTTTTTAAGAAATTACCCAGTTCACGTAATTTCCTCTTTTAATGGGATATATTATGGAGTACTATAAGTGTCAACGATTATTTTTGTTGAATTTCACTTATTGTTATGGTATATTATGGCCTGTTATGGTATGTCATAGAGTGTTATAGTGTGCCGTAAAAAAATAAATTTCTTTATATTGTTATTGTAACACTCTTACATCACATGTATATATAATATATATATTCTGCATACGTAAAATACACATATAAAATATAATAGTATTACTTTAATAATCAGTGTTAATCTCTCAATTCACCAAAATTTTATCTGTATTTATCAAATCCCAAAAATACAAATAATAAATCCTGCTTTAAACAACTCCTAAATACTTATTTTTATATAATCTGTCACTTCTCCAAAATATCATAATTCATCACATTACATCCAAAAGTATTATGTACATGTGCAATATTTTCCAAAACAAATTTAATATACAAATAATGCTTATTTACTGTACAAAATCCACATTACACAATACATAAAATAATATATGAATGCAGCACCTTCAAGGTTGGTCTCTTGACACCTACAATTTCAAGTCTTAATCACACACCGGATCACCTTAGTATGTACTTTTAATACTTGTGCGATATATACTACTGTGCTATAACTCAAGAGCTTAGTGATATATACTTTAATTATAACATCTTTATACTCTATATACGTATAGTACACACTCCCTGAGCATGTAATATATGTACATAGAATATAAGAATGCCACAATTATTATTATTAGAGAATATTTTCTTAACTTGGTAAATATAGTGTAACCTTTAGAACTATAAATTGGTAAGTAAAATTTCATAGTCAATATAGTGATGAAGTGCTAAAATACCAATTTAAAAAAAAATCTCCGAGAAAAATTTATCAAAGTTTTATCTGCAAATTGAACATTCCCGAAATCAAACAAACTCAACCTGTTAAAAGATTTGTACTTTCAAAATACATACATCCATAACTTCAACAATTCACTAAATATCATTCAAACAATTCAAAAGCTCAAAACATATCATCACGTATATATATGTATATAGTATCTCAAAAACTTAAGTGATATAAACAAATATTATGTTTTACGATTTTTATACTTTTTAACATACTCCATACACATTATAAAATTACAGAGATAAAATAAGTACATGATATGCTGGCTTTGGTATTGTGGCACCAAAATCAATCTTCTAACGTCAACTATCAGCCTAGACCCGATCTAGCCTAGTAGGACTTTTGGCTTCTGTCTTGTCACCTGCACGATGAGACTTGATCATGCTAAGCTAATAGCCTAGTAGTATATACTTTAATAATAAAAGAAATTTGTAAAACAATGCAAATGCATTTAATACTTATATATTATTTTTGTAGTTCCATCATATATCATGATTACATGCAATTGGCCCAAATGATCATATATAATACTCAGGTTCCAAAGGTATTATCTAGGTTTATCCTGACACTTAGTGTCTAACCCAAAGGCAAATAAAGTCACAAGTAACGCTCAACGTCTAGCCTGAAGGCAATTATCATTATAAGTGACGCCTAATGTCTAACCCCAAAAGCAAATCATATAATAGGCAGGCCAAATCAATCTCACCAAAGACAACCCTCTGGAACGGGATATTATATAAGGCAATCACACACACATTTCACATTCATTATCTTTATCATATTCACTTGGAATATTTCTTTGATTTCATATTTTCTCTTTAATTTTGATTTATAGTCATTATTGTCATCACATTTCCACATTTTTCTTAATGTCACAAAAGTTTTATCAAGTGCCATGACTGTGTTACCTGATAGCCACACCCGTGTACTTTAATACAAATCTGTCATATAACTAATAATCAAGCCCATGACCATGGCAATCTAGGGCCATGCCTATGGGTTATAAATCACTTCTCTCCACCCATGTAGAAATCATCCACATGGCTTGGCAATACAGGGCCTCGCTAGTGGGTTTTGATTCACTTTTGCCCTCGGAGATTTCTCCTTGGGCAGGCCCGTGCCCTTTTCTTGAGCATGCCCATGCCTTTTCCAACTGATGTACTAATCAAATAATTTCACACAAAAACACACATATCACATTTGAAAATCAAACCATATGCAAAATCAATATCAAAGTATGTACTAACCTCTAGTTAGGCTAATTTCACCTTTAGTTCTTCACTCTTCCAAAACACTCTTCACATATTTAACTAGACAAGCCTACTCTATCAATTCCTAGCTAAGTTATGAAGTTAAACATAGTATTAGAAATTCATTTCAATATATTTTAATTAATTAAACTTCATTTATACTCATTTTAACCATAATTCCCATCAAAACCCTAATCCAACCTTAACCTTACTCAAACTTCCACCCAACTCATCAATTTCAATCATCTAACCTTAAAATCATTACCTTCACATCACAATAACTTCTTCACTAACCATTTAAATAATTATCAATATCCTCATCAAAAATCAACTTTTCACATAATCAAGATTTCAAGTGAAAAATACTTAAATTCAAGATATACTTTTCTTTTGATAGAAAATGATTATTATTTATTATATATTATTAAAATTGCAGAGGGGATCACAATATCTTGAACCCAACATTACAACGATTTAAGACCCTGAAATCTAACCTAAACTCCTCCTATTAAGACAACAGATACCAAAACAGACTAAGTTATCAAAACTCAATATCACATGCAACAAAGGAAAAAATAATAAGCCAATAAGCTTGCCAAATAGGACCCAGTAGAAGAAGACCCCAAAATTCAAGATATAGTTACCTATTTGTAAATCTTTCTTAAAAACCTCCTTAATTTTTTTGATCTCCTTACAATGTTTTAAGTAATTTAAGAAAAAAAAAATCTTCCCATATACTTTAATGAGGAAGTCGGCCATGAGAGGAAGAGAGAGGAAGAAGAAGATGTTGCTAGATTTGACTTTCTAATCTTACTAACCAATAATATATATATATATTTAAGTAATTTAACTTAGATATTTTCTTTTTAATCTTCTAACTAATTACACATGTATACTTATTTATTTACTTATTATTACTATTACTACTACTACTACTACTACTACTACTACTACTACTACTACTACTACTACTTTTTTAACTTTACCTTTCACCATTTTTTGTTTTCTAGTAACCTTTATACTTTATGTATATTTCATTTATATTTCACATATACCTAAGTTGTTTTCTTCTTCCATAACCTCCTTAACCCTTTTTAAATTGTGTGTTCAACTATGTTTAATAAAATTAGGGGCATTACATTAATAACATATAACAATTTAAAATCAATGTATAATTACCATGACACACAAATTACCATGCCATTAATTCATGGCACACTTCACATAATGTACTTTTTATTTAAATGTTCTTTACCTTTTATAATATTTACTACTCATCCAATCACTCAATGCATACACATCAACACACACGACTCTCATTTCCTTATAACATTATACTAGCTACAATGCAACTATAATTACACATTCATCATTATACGGTAACATCGAATATCATTGCAATAATAAAAATGCATTAACTTAACATATATATTACAATATCTCACAAAAACACATGTTGGTACCAATAAGTCCCTACACAATATTTAACTTTTAGAATAATTGATTAGCCCATCGTGATACCAGCTTGTCTAGCCCCAAAGGCATAGTATATCAATGACATCATTGTATCTCACTGAAGGCGTAATTATGTCTGTGACACCATCATGTTTTGCCTAGTGTAACCATATCTATGACACCAACTTATCTCGCCTAAAAATATATGGAATGCCAAACATCACAAAAATAACATTCGGAAACTAGATATTGAACAAGGCAACATGCATCACTTTTTCATATTTACATTTCCTTTTCTCTTTCTCATCACTATTTTCATATTTTCCATCTTTGTCATATTATTTATTAATCATATAACTTAACCATGAGTCACATTCACAATGTGACTCTATTCCACATTATATCATATTCATTCACTTTTCATATCCATGTTTAACATTTCCCAAGTGATCATTTCAATCCATGATCACTTACACCTTTCCTTATGTCATCCTCTTCCACATTACACATTTAAAAACACACCACAGTTAAGCAACCAAATATAGATTACATGTATAACCTCAACTCATACTAACATAACACATTTCATTCACACATTCTTTTATACTCATTTCTACAATTTTAATCACATCTCATAAATTATTATCATTTCTCATTCTCATGACATTATTTATATTTTTTTTACAATTTCCAACCTTATAAAGACATATCTCTAAGCCACATTCATAATGTGGCCCATTTTCCCATTTATAATACATATTATACACTTTTCACAATTTAGACGTAATATTATCATTAACCATTCTATAATGGTTTGACAATTCACATTACATGCAACTCACTCAATTTTATTAATACAATGCACATATCAAGTAACACTAATATTAATGTAGCATAACACATTCACTAAATCTCAATTTGTTATGCCAAATTAAATGTAATTAAAACATAAGCTATTAAGGTATGTACTAACCTTAAATATACCAAGTTCCAAGCTCTAATCACATTCCAACTTTAACTTCATCATTTGCCCTTTAATACTTTAATTACAAAAATTCACCATACTCAATCCTAAATCAAATTATAAATAGAAATAATAATCTATTAACAACACATTCCAAGCCATTTAAATCAATCAAACACCAATTATACCCATTCTTCCCAAATTCCACCATAAACCCTAATTCAACACTACTACTTCTTTCAAACTACCACTCAACCTATCCATTTCCATCATCCAATCATAAAATCATTTACAATACATCAATATAACATAATTACAAAACATTTTAACAATTATTAAAATCTCCTACAAAAACTCAAATTTCACATTTCAATTCCATAAACCCTAATTTTTCCAAAACCCAATCCTTTTCATCAATCAACCTTAAAATCATATTATTCATTTTAAAATAACTTCAAAATAATCCAAATTAGCAATTGTTAAACTCTCCATCAAAAATCCATAATTCACATAATCTAACATTCAATAAAGCTTACTTAAATTCAAAGAAAATTTACCTAATTCTTAATTAAACTTCAAAATCACCTTGATTCCTTTGAAATCTCCATGAAATTTGGTGTTTAGATGATGAAATCCTCTTATTTCTCCCTTAAAAATTTTAGCCTCCATGGGTAAAAGAATAAGAAGATAAAAGATTTTTAATTTCTCTCTTAATTTCCATCCATATATATATTATTTAATTAATTTCCTATTTTTCCCATCCACACATTTATTCTCTTCCTTGACTTTTCTCTTTTTTTATTTACTTATTTATTTATTATTTCCATCTTCCATCCATAATTATGTATATGTACATATTATATGTAATATCCCAAACTATACCCTAAAATTTTGAAAATGCTTATTGTTGTAATGGAATTAAATGCTAAATGCATATATGATTAAGTGGAAAGATAAGAGAGGAAAGTGTGTATATGTTGTATATATGAAGATATATACAACATATACAAGTCAACTTTATTGATGGTCAAATGGGGTAATTAATTATTTTAAATAGAAATTATGTGATGGTGGAAGATGATATTTATCATATTATAATATTTAAATACTTGGTTGAGATTAAAGAGGGAATTTAGTGGTTAAGAGAAGTAATTTGTTTTGACTTTTCTATCTTTATCTTCTTCTTCTTTCTTCTCTTTGGCCGGCCACCATTATCAACCAAAGGAAAAGGGATTTTGTTGCTTCGAAACTCAAGATTGAAGGGTTTTTCAAGAGATCAAGTTAGAATTTTAAGGATTTTCTTCACTTTTGATAAGTTTCCAACTTGTTTCTTTGTGTTCTTTTGGAGTTTGTGTATTTAAGTTTGGTGAATGGTTGTTGTAGATGTGTTTATGGTTGATTTGATATGTTTGAGATTGTTTGGTCTAATTAACTTTGATTTTGGGGTTAGATTGAAGAAAATGTTAAGTTTGGTGAAAAAAACAAGAATTGTGGATTGTGTATGTGTTGAGTTGTAAAATATGGTTGTGATTGTATTTTGATGCATATAATTGAGTTGTTTTGATGTTATGCAAGTTTATTATGGTATATTGATGGTTTTGGTTAAGTTGTTTGGAGTGGAAAAGGGTAAAAGAAAGATATTTTTTGGATGTGGTTTTTTTGGTGTCGATTTCAGGTTTTTGGCCTGACACGCCCAGTAGTACGGCCATGTCCTTGGGCATGTCGTTGGTTCTATTTTTAGTGTGGGTGACACAAGCAGTGACATGCCCATGTCACTGAGCGTGTCACAGCTTCTGTGTGGTTGTAGTTTTGACACGTCTAGTGACACGCCCATGTCACTGAACGTGTCATAGCTTCTGTGTTGGAGGAGGATTGACATGTGCAGTTACACGCCCATGTCACTGAGTGTGTCAAAGCTTCTGTGTTGTGGGTTTAGGGCATGATCAGGGACACGCCCGTGTTGTTGAGTGTGTCATGTGTAGGGTTTGCCCTAGATAGTTCTTATTCTTATTTTCTTATGTGTATCACTAAGTGAGTGTGTATGATCACCTTTGGATTAGGTTTTGAAGAGATTTGAGGTAACCAATCCAAGTGTTGAAGGATTCTTGGAAGAGGAAGTTGATAGATTGGTGTGTGTAGCTCTTAGAGGTAAGTATAAACCTTACATGATTGCATACATTTACATGACTTTGGGACTTAACACATTTGGTTAGAAAATGTGTTAGGTTACTTATTATATTGTTGATTTATGAGAATGGTGCTATGATTTGCATTATGTGAAATATATGTTGAGGATTCAAAATGTATGATTAATGTAATTCGTTATGTATACCCTAATGATGGTATTTGAAGCCATTGGTGTTGGCTAATAATGATGTAAATGAAATATTTGGGGCATTGTGCCTAGATGATCAATGAGAAAATGAGAATGGATTGGATAATGAAATAAAGAAAGAATTGTGTGCCTAATATGTTATTCAATTTTCAGAGTTTTGTTGTTGGTGTCATGCCTAAAAGTAACAATCCCTTAAAGTTTTGTTGGGCTTGCTCCTTGAAGCCAAGTTAGGTTGATGCTATGCTCCCCTTGAAGCTTGGTTGGGCCTAGTCCTTGAAGCCTAGTTGGGATGTTACATATGAGATGTTTCTCATTGTGATAATGATTCGCCTACAGGCTTGATAAATGTGATTATTGGACCAAAACAGTAACTCTGGAATTTGAATGGCATATTAGTTTCTTTTGGGACCATTCTTGTCTTTGCGTAAATGTGAATCATGAATGATGAAACAAATGAATAATATAATGAGATGTAATGTTATGAAATATGATATTCTTGTGTATTGTTTATAATTCTTGAAAGTTTGACATTGGCATTACATTGAATCATATTGTTATCGTGGTTTGTACCACTAAGCCCTTGGCTTAGCGCGATTGTGATTTATCGCGCAGGTGACAGGGTAGATCCGGTTGAGCCGGAGAGTTCAGCTAGACCAAGTCGAGTCTAGTCTTGTGATTCCTTGTGAAGTGTCGATTTTTAGACTTCAAGATCAGAGACAAATTGCCAAGCATGTATAAACTCTATAATTTTGTAAATATTATTTTTTATGTATATATATGTATATTCCGCTACATTTTCCGCTGCTTATTAAACAAATGTTTTGGATAAACTTTGGGTGTAATGAAGATATATATGTATATGTATTTTAACAAAGAATGTTTTATCTATTACTATTTATAATGATCATTTGATGATAAAGATTTAAGGATGGGTTTGCTTCAATTAGACTGTGACATCCTTATATCCGGTATACGTATATTACATATTGAGAGTATATGTGGTGTATATATATGGGGTATAGGGGTGTTACATTATATATATTTTATGTATATGTATATTTATATGTAATATATATTTTATGTATACATCAAGTATACAATATATATATCTTATTTATATTATGTGTATGTCTTATATTTCTCTCTTCCAATTTATTAACTACTCTCCAAATTAATTATTTAATATATTTAAAATTCACGGGTGTTACAATTATGGAGTGGAATGAGATATGTTATGGAGTATTATGGAATGTTAGAGACTATTTAATTGAATTTGATGTATTGTTATAGTATGTTATGGCGTGTTATTATGAAGTATTGTGAAATATTGTAAATTTTTTTCAACTATCATAGATTGGATTAGGATATGTTATGGAATACTATGGAGTTTCAGAGACTATTTTATTGGGTTTCATGTATTGTTATGGTATTGTGAGTAGGGATTTTTTGCCCTCACTCATAATGGAATAATTCTTATACTTCGACATTGTTACATTCTGGACTTTATGGAACATAGGACTAAGCTTGAAGAATAGGAGTTGCCACCTAGACAGGTTGAAAAGATAATAAAAGTGATGGATAACTAGATTTTTAAGGAATCCTCAATTCCTACTAGGTTTGAAAAGTTGGATACACATGAGAAAAGTGAGAAATGACTCGGCACCTTCAATAGACTCGATTCATTAGAAACGACATCCTTTTATAACATCTTTATATCCTACATACATATAGTACATGTACCTATATATGTCGAGTAAATATATAGAATACATGAATGTTACGACAAATCACCGTAGAAACCATTATAATTAACCTCAAAATATTTATAGTTTTTAAAGAAAAAATTAATTGATAAACTCATACATTTCATAAATTTAAAATAGTATAAAAAAGGGCAGCTCGGTGCACGAATGCTCCCGCAATGAGCGGGGTCCGGGAAAGGGTCGGACCCATTGGGTCTTTGTACGCGGCCTTCCCTTGCAATTAATTGCAAGAGGCCGTTTCCACGACTCAAACCTGTGACTTCAGGTCACACGGTGACAACACTTACCGTTGCGCCAAGGCTCCCCTTCAAATTTAAAATAGTATATCTGAAAGAAAATCTTTGAAAAATTTTCGCTAGAGTTTTATCTGTAATTTTAATAATTCCAAATTATCAATCAAAACTACAACCTACAAAATCAAGTAACACTTCCAAAATAATAATTTCATGAAAATTTCCTCAAACCATAGCTTTATAAAATTTACAACCACTTACACATAAATTTTTTTTTATTTTTTAAAGATGTCTTAAGAATACGAAATATGTATTTTACATTATATAATTCCAAAGTATGTAGTAACTTAAAATAATACATGTATACAAACCACCGACACAGCTGATCTCTTGGAAACCTAACATTTCAATATGAACCTCACTCTAAACCACTATGGTCTGCAACTCTCTCACCTATGTGATTCACACAACTGTGCTAAGCCTACATCTTAGTGGTACAAGTTTAAAAATAACATATATATACATATATATTTAAACATTTTTTTTCTCATAATGTACTTTTGCAATATTAATATAGCCATATTTTGATCATAATTCATTCGATAATAAATATAAGTCCAACCCATAATCACACACATTCACATATATTGGGCCTAATAACCCCTATACAATTACCAAGTCCAGTTATCACATCATTTCCATGACCCAACTACCCAACTTTGCTCGGGTTCATTTTCAATTTTAATCTCATGACCTAGCTCTGCTCAGGTGACCTAGCGCTTCTCAAGTCTATCAAAGTATGCATAATCAATCTCAACAGTACTGGAAAAGTAATAATATATATTACAAACACATAATAACATATTATTCTTTTTATATTCTTTTCTCTTTATCACATTTGCTCCATCTTTCATAGTTTCCACATTTTCTTCCCCATTCTTGTCACATTGTTCATTTTAAATCTTTTTATTCAGTTTTAGCTTATCTCAAGCATTAATCATTCTTTTTCCATAATTTCTCATATTTTCATAATTTTTATCTATTTTTCACATTTTATATTTAATATTCATAATTCCACATCTCATCCAATCTAATGTGCATTTCACACAATTTATACATAATAATTACATTAGCCATAATACAATGGCTTAGCATTTCATACCTCATGCTTTTCACACAATTTTACATAAAACCATTCACTCATCATATAAAAACCCATATCAAAGTGATATAATACATTCTTAAATTCACAATGTGTTATGCCAATTACCATATTACTTAAACATAATCATTACAACTTATACTAATCTTAATTCACTCCAGAACTAAGTTAAAACCTCTTTCCAAGCTTTACTTTGGTGAAACTCTGCACTTCTTCACTTGATTTATTTTGACCTAATTACACATAACCCAAACAACAATCAACATTATTCATTTTAAATAACTTCCATGTCCAATGTTTACCAAATTATCTTTATTTCTACAATTTTCATCAAAAACCCATTAAAATCTTAAATTCACAACTTACTGCTTTATCTAAACTTTAACCAACCCAACTCATTTCCAATACATAACCATAAAAACATTACTTAAATACTAAAATAACAATAAAATTGTAATATCCCAAAGTACACCCTAAAAGTTTGGAATAATTACGGTTGTATATGGATTTAATGTGTATATTTAATGAATTAATTTAATACCCCGATTTTGGTATACATTGGAGTAGTAGTTGTGAGAAGATATGTTGGTAAAATATATATGGGAAAATATAAAAGCAATATATAAGAGATATACATATACCAACATATACATCACATATGCATAATGTATAAAGTGGTGTAGGAAAAGTAAGTTTAATTAATTAATTAATAATAATAATAATAATAATAATAATAATAATAATAATAATAACACAAGGAAAAGAAGAAAGGAAAGTCAAAGGGAAGGTTATGTGGTGGAGGTTTGTTGTGATATTTATTTTATTATATATATATATATATATATATATATGATAAGTATGAGAAAGAGAGGAAAGGATCTTCTTTCTTCTTCTTCTTCTTCTTGCACGAGAGAGAGAGAGAAAGAGAAAAAGATGTGATTTTATCCTCATACACATCAAATCCATAGGGATTTTGAGAGAATTGAAGATGGTTATTGAAAATTTGGCATAATATTCAAGTAAGTATTCATTTCCTTGCATTTATTCCTATTGTTTGAGTTTGGATTTGATATGGTTGGTGTGTGATGATGATGTTAATGAAAGATTGAAGTATATAAATATGTTGAATTGGTATTTAGATGATGATAATTTGGGGTATTTGTGAGGATGATGATGAATTGTTGAGATTGTTGAGTTATGGTTTAGTATAAATGAATTGGGGATTTGAGTAGTTGATTCATGGTGATGTATATAATGAATATTATTATGATATATTAAAGTTATATAAGTGTTAAATTGATGGGTAATTGATGAATATAACCAAGATGTTGATTAAGGGTGTTGTAGTTTGGGTTTTGAAGTGTTTGTGTTTTCATGGATGGGAGTTCGAAATTCATGATTTTTGCCTGACACGGCCAGTGACACGGCCGTGTGGTTGGGCGTGTCGTTGGTACTGAGTTTGACGTTTGTGACATGACCATTAACACGGCCATGTTACTGAGCGTGTTATAGCTACTGTGAGAAAAAGTAATTGACACGGCCATGAACACGCCCGTGTTGTTGGGCGTGTCAATGTTTCTGTAAGGCAGAATGAGTGACACATCCAGTAACATGCCCGTGTTACTGAGCGTGTCAAAGCTTCTGTATTGTTGGTTTAGGGCATGATCAGGGACACGCCCGTGTTGATGAGTGTGTCAAGTGTTGAGTTTGCCCTAGTTAGTTACCATTCTTATTTTCTTATATGAATAATTATCTTTGGATTAGGTTTTGAAGAGATTTTGTTGCCATAATCCAAGTGTTGGAGGATCCTTGGAAAAAGGAATTTAGTTTTGGTGTGAGTTCTCTAGAGGTAAGTACAAACTTACATGAAAGCATTCTTTTACATGATTGTGAGACTTAACGCATTTAGTTATAAATGAGTTAAGTAATTTACTATATTGTTAATACAATTTGACTAACGTTATGATTTGCATAGTGTGAAAGATATGATGATCGTTCAAAAAGGTATGTACAATGCAATTTGTTATGATAAATACTTTATTGGTGAATTCAAAATATATATTATGTATATTCTATTGTTGAGTTGTTTTAATGTGAATTGAAGTATGAACAGATGTAAAATCATTGTGATTGGTTATGATTATTCAAATGAAGTAAGTGGGGCATGTTTGCCTAAATGATAATGTTTAATGTAATTAATGAAATATACTCTCTCGATGAGATGATTGAGGCATGGTTGCCTATTATGATTATGAAATATGAAGCCATGATTGTTGGCTATAATGATGAGAATGAAATGAATTGAGAAAGAAATGTATAAAGTTATAAATGGAATGATTTTGTGTCTAATATGTTGATTCAAGTTTCAGAGTTCTGAATTTGGCGGCATGCCTATGAATTATAGTAACAGTCTTGCCGGGTTGAGGATCTCTTCAATTTGAGTTGAATTGAGGTCCAAGAGACTGGGTCTGTTACACTATGTGAATTATGGATATGAAATATATGAAAAGTAACAGTCTTGCCGGGTTGAGGATCTCCTCGATACAGTCGGGTTGATGGTCCAAGAGACTGGGTCTGTTATAGGTAACAGTCTTGCCGGGTTGAGGATCTCCTCAAGTTTATTGAGTTGATGGTCCAAGAGACTGGGTCTGTTACACTATCCATGGATAGAGATATATATGTGTATCGCCTACGGGCTTGATGATTATGATTATAGACCAAAGCAGTAACTCTGAACTTTGAATAACATATTAGTGTCTTTTGGGCCCGAGTCTGTCTTTGTTTTCAATGTGATATACAAATGATGAAATAAATGAGTAATGAGATCTATGGTTGCTTTTGTTGGAAATGTGATTCATGATTGGTGAATTGTAAATAATGAATTAATTGAATAAATGAAGGACATGAAATATTATGAAGTATGATATGTAATATGTGTATTGATATATTCATTGTGAATATTAATGATGGAATTGTGAGTGGTGTTAATGATATCAATATATGTATGTAATATATGAGATTAGTAGAGATATATGAAAGATGTAATTAAAAAGGGAAAACATGATATGCAACTAATAGTATATGGAATTGATATATCATTATATGTTATTGTTTCTGTAATGGATGTTTATATTATATATTTGTACTACTAAGCTCTCGGGCTTAGCGCGGATGTCTATTCGCGCAGGTGAGTAGATGGTGGATCTGAAGTCTTTCATTATGCCACGAGAAGAGTAAGAGTTTGTCGAGACCAACTAGAGGGTGATGCATACATGTAAAATTTTAATTATGCTGTATTTCTGACAAGAATATATTCATATGTATAAATGAAGTTTTGATAAAGATAAGATTATTCTATATATATGTAAGATCATTAAAAGTATAATGATTTTGTAAATGCTCTTTAAATTAATGTAATATGATTTGAACTCAGTTAAAGGTTTTTAAATAATTGTAACGAAAAGTGACATCCTTATACTTTATATGCTTACTATATGTATACAAGGTATATGTATAGTATTTATATAGAGTATCGGGGTGTTACAAAAATAATAATAAAATAACTCACTTTCACAATTATCATAATCTCTTTCAAAAACCCTAATTACACATAATATACCCATAAACCGTAACTTCATTCAAACCTACTCATATCAAATTTTTAACCATAAAATCATCACTTATATATTAAAAAAAAAATACTAAATTCATCCATTACCATAATTATAACCACCTGTACTAGAAACCCTAATTACACATATTCACTACAAATCCCTAATTTCACCAGCTATGTTCTTTTCAACCAACCAACTATCAATTCATCATATACTCATCATTTGAATTTTATTACTATCTATTTTTGCAATTTAAAGTCACTTTCTCTCTCTAGCCATTTCAAACATCATCATAAAAATCAAATAAAACTAATTGAAATTAAAGAATACTTATTTGAATCTTGATTTTTCTTCAAATCTCATTTGTTTCCTTCAAAATTCTTGTAATATTTGAGTGATTTAAGAAATCAAAATTCTCTTTCTCTTTCTATTAAATTTTTGGCATACACACAAGGAAGAAGAAGAAGAAGACATTTCTTTACTTCTTTCTTCATTTTCTATCCATAAATATGAATATATTAATTAATTAATTAACTAATTATTTATTTAACTTTTATTTAATTCTAAACACATATTTCTTTCTTCTTTTGACTTCTTATTTATTTATTTATTTCCATCTTCCATCCATAAATATATGTGTTAGATGTATTTTATATCTTAGGTATATGCTTATGTCATTTATATTTTAAGTATATATTATGTATATTTTTACTTATATGTATATGTAATGTGTATTTTATATATACATCAAGTATACATTAAATATATATCATATTTATATTAAGTACATAATATGTATCCAACATATATAATAAGTATATGTGAGGTATATACTATATATATACTAGGTATACATTAGGTATATGCTATACATATATCTCTCCCAATATTTTAATTAACCTCCAAATACTTATTTAATTTATCCAAAATCACGGATATTACACCTTTTCTTGTCAAAATGTTATTATGTTTTATATTACCCATATTACAAACATTATTAAATAAATAAATAACTAAATAATCATCCATAAAATAAATAATCCAAAGAATTCAAATATAATACTTGGAAATTTTAAGCAAAAATGTTTTTGTATTAAGTACTTATATAAGTACATATAGGAGTGATTATGATATAATTTGTGGTTTGAGTATTTAGAATTAGTAAAAATAAGATTGATTAAGCTCTAATAAGTAAAAAATTAAATCTAAGTATGGATTTAATCAATATTTCCTGAAAAGAATTTTAAAGGGTAAAAAATTATGAAAATACCCTTATGGAACTAAAATGATATTGTACCATAATTAGAATGTGAAATATGGATTATATGACTCTAAAATAGTTAAAGCAATTATTTTTATAATTTTACGAAGTTAAAAGTTGAATTAAGAGGTAATTAAAGAAAATAGGAGTACCGAAGTTAAGATATGAGTAATACATGGTGACACAAGTCCATGAAAAAAAACTTTGAAGGCCCAAAACTAAATATAAGGCTAGATTTAAGGGCTGAAATATTAATTATGGAATCATTAGAGGTGAAAGTACTTAAACAAGACATATTTTGTAATTTCCAGATTAGGGGATATTTGACTTTTGAAGATTTACTTGAGAATTTGAAGATCTTAGAGCTCTAGAATGAGAAAGTGTTATTCATGAATTTCTAGAAGGCATCTCAAGCTTTTCAGAATGGGCTTATTTGTATAGATCTAAGTTTGTTTATGCCTCCAAACATCAATGCAAAATTAGAACCGCAGAATCATATCATATTAGTATTTTTTGTCTATATCAATTTACTTCAAAAGGCCATAACTTGAGCTTTTGAAGTCCAAATCGAGTGATTAAAAAATAAATAAATCATCTATACCTCTAGAGATACAATTATTATAAAGAGTCCAAGCCTAGATTTAGAATTTATCAAATGGATAATTGGCTTCCAATTTTCTATATTAATTTTATAATTTTAGTTTTCTTATTTTGTGAGGATTTCTCTTTCCTTTTATGAATTAGGGTTCATTTAAGTTTTATAACCTATAAATAATTCTTATGTTTGAAATGTAATGGTTTTTTAGTTGGTTGATTAATTAGTAAAAAGTTTTGAATTTTTGTTCTTAGAAAGAGTTATTCTCTTGTTCTTGGTTCTTTCTAGAATCAAGATTTTCTATTGTCAAAGTTAATTATTTTATGATAGGTAATTCTAAGGTTCTCTTCTACATGTTGAAATTGGGTCAAGGACTTGGCAAGGATCTAATTTGGCTTTCCAAGGAGTCACTTCCAAGCATAAAGGCTAGGTCTCCAGTTTTATTTACTGGTAGTTCGCGTCAGTTTGGTATCAGAGCATAGGCTCTAAATCATGTTGGCCATACTATCTGATATATTTATCCTATCCTACTTATCTTATTCTTTCTTCGTTCATTATTCTTATTTATTCAAATTCATTTATAAAAAAGCATAATTTTATTTCACACAATTGTTCATTGTATTCTTCAATTCCAAGTTTAAATTCTTCATTGTGTTAATTACATCTTGTTTCCATTCCATTAAAAAAACTGTTACCTTTGAATTCCTTGTTCTTATGTTCTTGCTAAATTCAATTAAAATAAAAGTGTTACTGATCTTGATTTTGTTCAAAGTTGTGTCTGTATTGTATTGGGGGGCTGCCAAAATATCATTTCAAAACCTTAAAGGCTACTAAAGAGTTACTAAATTAGTAAAAACTCTAAAGTTTTTCATAACCCAGTCTATGTTCAGTTTCTTTGTCAGACCACTCATCAACCTAGTCAGATCATATTGTTACATCCAAATTCTCATCGTACCATCCACCGTGGTCTTTACTACCTAGAATTTAAAGATTTTCGTAGCCCTTCCTGGTCGGACCTCACCTTTCCCAATCGATCCTTTTTTGTCTCGTTAAGTAGTCTGATCGTATTATCCTTAGTCCAGTTGGACCAGCCATCTCTTAACCACACTTCACATATTCTGCCTAAATTTTTATCGCACCATCAACTGTGAATCTTATTGTATTTATTTGATATTACTTTCCTGGTCGAACCTCCCCTAGTATGGTCGTGAAAGCCTTCGCTCATGAATTAATTTTTTACTTCTTTGTGATTGTGTAACTTGTGGAAATTGTGATCCTTACAACTTATCTTGACAAGATATTTGAGAGGTACAAGGCAAGAGTGAGAGCTCATCTAGAGAAAATCCATACATCGAGAACAACACATGAGTGATCTTGAGTGAAAATTACATTTGAGTAAAACATGTGAGGGAGTGAAGTGAGGATTTATTTTTAAATTCTTATTTTACTAGCCAATTCTTTGTAGCTTGATAATTGTTCCAAGATGAGAATCCAAACTAAAAATAACTAAGGTAACATAGATCCTTTTGTTGGATGAGGTTGAATCCTTGGACAAGAAGCTTCAAAAAATATTTAAAAGAATGGATCACATTAAGCATTCACTAGCAAAGAAGAAGCCAACTAATGCTACTATTCAGCATACTAAATGAATTTCAAGGAAAATACAAGTGGATGAAGTATATGATAATAAAATTTGCTTTTTCATAAAAGAGCAAGCCCCACAAGATTTTTGAAAATCATCTAAAGGAGAATTCTTTTGAGGAATGCTGTAAAAACCTATTGACTCTGCTTAAAGAGGAAAAAGATTACGAGCTTTCATTTATGGAGTTAAAGATTAAAGTTGAAGTTGAAGTTGAGTTAGTGTGTGCTGAGGACATAAACCAAGACCAAAATTGCTTCCATTGGAACTTTCTAATGAGGATTCTTTGCTATCTTTGTGTGATAAAGACAATATGATTCAAGTAGTTGAGGAAGAAGCTGAAGAAGAGAACTTGATTCAATGTAATAAGAATGAGGTTGAGGACAAAAAAGAAGTGCAACAAGTGAAGGTGGAAGAAGTTAAAGATTTGAGTTAGCTCTAACTGTATCAAGTTGAAGATGTTCAAGAATTTGCTTGTGATGAACTTCACAATGTTGAAGCTCTTGTCTCACCAACAACTTCTTTAATTGATTTTGTTTTTCCTAATGATTTCTTTGATGATGTTTTAGCAGGAATTCAAGTTCTCCATGTACTAATACTTCAAGGTTAAAGGACAAGTTCACACCAATAAGGGAAGGATGGCCTTACCAAAAGAAGTTCCACTTTCATATACTACCTTGATGCATGATTCGAGGATGAATTATTTTAAAAGGAGGCCAAAATGATGCAAGCATGGGCACACAAACCCATGAAAAGAAACCTTAAAGACCCAAAAATAAATATAAGGCTTGATTCAAGGGCTGGAATATCGATTATGGAAGCATTAAAGGTGAAAGAATTTAAAAAGGACATATTTTGTAATCTCCAGATTAGGGCATATTTGACCTTTAAAAATTTAATTAAGAATTTAAAGATCTTATAGTTTCAGAATAAGAAATTTTTATTCATTAAGTTTTTAGATGACATCTTAAGCTTTCCAGAATGGGCTAATTTGTATAGATCTGAGTTTATTTGGGCCTCCAAACATCTATACAAATTTAGAACCATGGAATAAAATTGGATTAGTATTTTCTGTCCAGACCAGTTTACTTCAAAAGGCTTTAACTTGAGCTTTTGAAGCCAAATCAAGTGATTCAAAAGCCTAAAGTCATATACACTTCTAGAGATATAATTCATATGAGGAGACTAACTCAAATTTGGACTTTATCAAATAGATAATTGGCTTCCAATTTTCTATACGAATTTTATATTTTATAGTTTCCTTATTTTGTTAGGATTTCTCTTTCATTTTATGAATTAGGGTTAGGTTAAGTTTTGTAACCTATAAATACTTCTTATTTTAGGAATTTAATGGTTGTTTAGTTGGTTTCTTATTAATAAAAAGTTTAGAAATTTTATTCTTGAAAGAGAGTTCATCTCTTGCTCTTAGTTCTTTCTCGAATTGAGGTTTGTTATTGTCAAAGTTAACACTTTATGATAAGTAATTCCAAGGTTCTCTTATATAGGTTGGAATTGGGTTAAAGACTTGGCAAGGATCCGATTTGGCTTTCTAAGAAATTACTTCCAAGCGTAAAGGAACGTGGGCCTTGTTTTCCCAAATTAGCAGCCAAGAGGGGTGGTGAATTGGTTGATATGAAGAGTAATGGTGAATTTAAAATTCAAAAGCAAGAGATGAAGAAGATGTAGAAGAAGATTGAGTAGAGTATGGAAGAAAGAACACAAAGAGTTATAGTGGTTCAAATTTACCTCAATCCTACATCCACTTCCTTAATAACTTGTTAATGTTCCACTAGTCTTGAGTTTTTACAAGCTTAACTCTAACTTGGTGTTTTCACTAGCTCACACCAAACTATTACAATGGTTTGAGATCAATCCTCACAACCCTGACAAGAGTTTTTCCAGGCACATTCTAACAACCCAAGTGTTTTAAGCTCACACTCAAACTTTTCATGGTGTTTAATGCTCACACTCAATACTTAATTAATGCAAATGTAGTTTTGATGTAAAGAAATTAAAGTTGTTTTGTTTGGTAATTACAATTACTATTCTTTTCAAAAATGATGTTTCTTGAGGTATTTATAGCCTTCAAGTCTTGATAAAGCCATTTGAAGTGGGTGCTAACATGTTTGATTATTGTCTCCCACTAAATTATTGTCCAGAGCATTCTTATGGTCAAACTAGTCTAAGTCCGGCCGTACTTAAATAAGGCTGGTATGACTACTTGAAGTCCGATCATTCTTTTTAAAAATCTAACTAATGTTCCTTCAACGGTTGGTCCACGGGTCATCCATTAACTTAGTGGCAATATAACAACTTTTGATTTGAAGAATTTTTAAATAGTCCAATCAAAATTGCATCTGGTCTAGTCGAATGTCTGATGGTACTTTCAATTTCTAGATGTACCTTTGGTTGTGGACTTTACTGGATGTTTTTGGACAATTTCTACTTTAAAGGTTCGGTCGACATTTTTTATGGTCCGATCAAACTTCGATGGTACTCTAAGAAATTAGGAGTACCTTTGATTGTGAACCTTACTGTGTGAATTTTCCTTTACCAGAACGAATGGTGCAGTCAGATTGTCTAAGGTCCGAGCGGACTTGTGATGGTATGGTTCGATCTTGGGAGTATTTTCCACCGCGAACCTTTCTATGTAAATTTTACTCATGTTGGTATTAAAAGGCTGGTCGATCTTCAGTTTGGTCCTATCGAACCTTTCAAGATTTCTTCAAAAGTTTATCTTCCTGCAAAATATAACTTGATACAAAGGTTAGTTCTATTCAATTTGATTGCCTAAGATAAAAAATAGAGTAATCATGCCAAGAGTTTGGCTAACAATCTCCCCCTTTCTGACTTTGGCAATTAAATTGAATTCAATGTGTGTTTAAGTGAAATTGAGTTGATTTTCTCCCCCTTAATAAGTGCTTCATGTATAGTATCCCTCTTTGAGTTTTTGTTCAATTGGTCTATTCAATTGGTCTTTTAATGTTAACTTCAATTATTCAAATTGATTCAATTCACTTTTTCCCCTTTGACAAAGGCAAAAAAACATTCAGATAATTAAGAAAGAAAGAGTTAAACAATTTCAAAAGCATTCATTAAAGGCGAAATCATTCGAGAAAAACATTAAAGATGAAATTATAGCAGCAAGTATAATGAAATGATAAATGATAAATTAAGTTTTAATCTTTTTGGTTATCACTGTCATCATCATCATCAGTTCCTTCATCCCCTTCCTCTTCTGCTTCCCTTGGGTGAGAGACAGTAGCTTCACATACTTCTTCATGAGGAGAGGAAGCATGGATTGAAGGAGATAAGCTTGGTTCGTCATCAAAACATTTTGGTAGTCCCAAAGCTTCTTGAATTTGTTGAATGTCAAGATGAAGATGAGAGATTTGGTTGGTAAGGCTACCAATTCTTTTTCCTTGGGAGCTCACTTGACCATGAATATCTTAGAGAATTTAGAGGATAGAGGATTGGGGTCTTATGGATGGTGTTCTAGGAAATTCTATTTGGAATATCTCTTCACCTTCTTCTACACTTCTGTGTCTTTTCCTTTTGAGCTCTAGCACCTGGTGCTCCTAAAAGGTAGGCATATGTCCCATCATTATCGCTAATACACTTGGCATGTTTGAGATAGCCTATGTTCATGGATTTTGTTATGGGATTAAGAGGATTAGAGAGTGTGACTTTGTTTGTTGGAGTAAGTACACCAACATATTTGGCAATTTATGTGATTTGGGAAGAGAGAAGAATAAGTCTAGCTTTGGTTTTCCTAATGTGTAGAAATGTGTCAATTAGAAATATTCTGGTTTGGATGGCTTGACCTCTAATGAGACAATAAAGGAAGAGGAGATCTTTTTGTGTTGCTTTTTCATTAATTTCTCCCCTAGCACTTATTGTATAGGTGATAATCCTATGTAGCATCCAATAGGTCAAAGGCCTAAGGTTCTTGGCATTGGATTGCTTGTGAAGTGAGGTTTCAATGGATATTTCTTTCCAAAATTCCAATTGAACTTCAGGAGTGAGGACAATGTTTGAGATGTGAGAAATTATTTCTAATTGAAAACCCAAAATAGATGAAAAATCCCCTAAGGTAAGACCATATTCTTGGTTAAAGAGACTAAAGGATATGCCATAATAACCTAAGGGGTTAGTGCTCTTTTTGCTAACAACCAAGGTTGTGAGAAACTCCTTTGTCAAGGTCTCCCAACTAAGGTCATCATGCTACAAGACGATAAAATTTTCCCATCTTAAGGTTTGAAGACAACCTCTAACATCATTTTCAATACCTAGAGATTCTAGAGTGAGGGTGGAGAAGAGACGGTTTGGTTCAACCATCTTGTCTTTAAGGATAACATAACTTTTTCTCTCATCATCATCCTTGAACTTAATCTTGTGACTTCTTCTTGGTGTTTCTTCTTATTGAGAAGAGGCATCAATTTCTTACCTTTTTTTAGCTGTTGATGCTTTTCTTTCATGTTCTTTAAGAGCTTTGAGTTTGATTGATAAACTAGATGAAGGAAAGAAGAAGTTTTAAGAGAATTTGTGTGTTTTGAGTGTTTAGAATTTGATAAAAAGTTGCAAACACTTATATTGGGGGGGGGGGGGGGGGGGGTATTTATAGTATTTTGGTTGAAAACTAGCCATTTATAGCTATTAGAGGAGTAATTTGCATGTTTTGAATGAGTTCCAATGGCTAGAAAATTTTTAATTCAGAGTAATAGTCGGGTCGAACTACTGTGAGTCAGGTGGGAGAATTTAAAAAAATCATAGAAAGTCAGTTCATACTATAGTAAGACCGAACAAAATTTTAATTTTTGACACAATGGTCAGAAAATTTTGAAATATGCCGATCGTGCCACTGAGGTTAATGTCATGCTTTTATGAAAGATTTTTAAGGTCAAGGATTTTCAAACACATACGGTCAGACTGCAAATGTGGTCCGATAGAGAAAAATCCAAAAATTAAGACTTTTAGGGAAATTGTGTGTTTTAATTAGAAGCTTCAATGTATGATAAAAAATAGATACAAGTGAAAATTTTAGATCATGTAAAATAAGTTTTTCAAGCCATTCCAACTCCTACATTAAGGTGTTTCCATCCATCATCCCTAAGTGTTGCTTTATGAAATTTAACCTTTCTCCATTTAAGGATTTTGTAAAGATATTAACAAGTTAGTTTTGAGTATCAATGAATTCTAAGACAACATTTTGGTTTTGAACAATGTCTCTTAAGAAATGATGCCTAATATCTATATGTTTTGATCTAGAATGCTGAGTGAGATTCTTGGATAGATTAATGGCACTAGTGTTATCACATTTAATGGGAATGTGATCAAAAGTTTTGTCATAATCCAACAATTATTGTTTTATCTAAAGAATTTGAGTGGAACAAAAACAAGCAACAACATATTCATCTTTCGCAGTAGAAAGAGCAACCAACACTTGTTTCTTGCTAAACCAAGAAACTAAGCATTCACTAAGAAAATGGCATGCCTCAGTCATGTTTTTTCTATCCAAAAGACTACCAACATAATTCGCATCCGAAAAGCCTAAAATATCAAATGATGTATTTCTAGGATACCAAAGTCCTAAGTGTAATGTTCCACTTAAATACTTTAAAATTCTTTTAGTAGCATTCAAATGTGATTCTTTAGGGCATGATTGAAATCTAGCACACAAATAAAGACTATACATTATATCAGGTCTAGAAGTATTTAAGCAAAGTAGTGACCCAATAATAGCTCCATATTTCTTCTTATCAACTTTTTTACCAATTTCATCTTTGTCTGGATGTGCTTATTGGAGTTTTTCTAGCTTTGCAACCATCAATATCAAACTTCTTGAGAAGTTCCTTTGTGTATTTGAATTGGTTGATGAATATGCCATCCTTGCATTGTTTGACTTGTAAACCAAGGAAAAATTTAAGTTCACCCATTATACTCATTTCAAATTCCCTAGTCATACAAGAAGCAAATTCTTCGTACAAAGATTCATTAGTGGCACAAAATATAATGCCATCAACATAAATTTGTACAATCAAAATATTATGCAAATCTTTTTGACAAAAAGAGTTATGTCAACTTTGCCTTTTCAAAAACCATTTTCTAGCAAGTAAGCACTAAGTATATCATACCAAGCTCTTGGAGCTATGTTTCAATCCATATAATGCTTTGGTAATTTGAAAACATGATTTGGAAATTTATAATCTTCAAAACTGGGAGGTTGTTCAACATAAGCTCCCACACCCAATATACGCACACCGCATACGCCCGTACAACAAGCGATATATGCATACCGGATAAAGGGGTGCTACGGTTCATTTCTAAACAACCCAAAACTTTAGTCTTTAACATATAAGCATCATAAGTCAGTCCGAATAAACTTAAAACATTCAACCTATATTATAAATAGTAATAGAGAAAATATTTCTTCGTTAAAATACATATATATATATATAACATTAGTACCCAAAAGCTTATCTAAAACAGTCTGTTCAAAATATTTGTTAATTAAGCAGCAGAAAATACATATGTTTACATCAAAATCATTAAGTACAAAAATATGAATTTATACATGCTGGCAGTTCGTCTCTGATTGTGATGTCCACAACTCAACACTGCTCTCACAACTCAAGCCTAGACTCGACTCGGTCTAGACGAGCCCTCCGGCACAACCGGATCTACCCTGTCACCTGCTCGATGAACCACAATCGCGCTAAGCAGAAAGCTTAGTGGTACAAACTTTGATTCAATATAAATCAATGCGATGCTTATACACAATACATATGAATATGTCAACTCATTACATTATATATTTCAATATATTAATCATTTGCATCACATTTCATAATTCACATTAAAACAAAGACAAACATGGGCCCAAAACGAAACTAATATGCTATTCAAAGTTCAGAGTTACTGCTTTGGTCCATAATGACACCATGTGTCTAGCCCCATAGGCAATATATATCCATGGATTGTAACAGAACCAGTCTCTTGGACCTCAACCCGGCTAGACCTTAGGGCCCCAGTTTCTTGGTCCTCAACCCGACTAGACTGTTACAGTTTTTGAGGCTTACGACCCAGTCTTTTCACCTCAAAAACATCATATTTCACATTTTCAGCTGGACTCGGCTTACGACCCGGTCTTTTCACCTGTCCAGCAATTCATAGGCATGCTGCCAAACCCAGAACTCTGAAAATTGAATAACATACTAGGCACACAATTAATTGATTTATCTCATTTCATTTCTCATAATCAAAATAGGCTCATTGCCTTATAATAATATCATCTTTTCTCATTCTTCTATTTCATCTCAATATCGATTGGTTACATTATGTTTTCACATCTCATATCACCTATTTCCACATTTCTTTTCATATACAATACTTTACTCAATTGCATTGATACATCAATAAAATTCACATTATGCATACCACAACATATAACTCATTCATCAATAATGTATCAAGTAACTTAACAAAGTTCTAACTAAATGTGTTAAGTCCCAATGTCATATTAATGTATGCAATCATTCAAAGTTTGTACTTACCTCTTAAAGCAACAACACCACTCTATCAACTCCTCTTCCAAGATAACTCTCAACACTTGAATAAAGGTAGCTCAACTCTCTTTAAAACCTAATCAAAAGGTGATCATACACACTCACTTAGAAATACACAAGAAGAAAATAAGAAAGAGAACTATCTAGGGCAAACTCTACACTTGACACGCTCTACAACACGGGCGTGTCCTTGACCGTGCCCTAAACTCACAACACAGAAGCTTTGACACGCTCAGTGATATGGGTGTGTCACTGGCCATGTCAATCCTCCAACAACACAGTAGCTATGACACGCTCAGTGACATGGGCGTGTCACTGGCCGTGTCAATCCTCCAACAACACAGTAGCTATGACACGCTCAGTGACATGGGCGTGTCACTGGCCGTGTCAATGCTACTACAACACAGAATTTGTGACACGCTCAGTGACATGGGCGTGTCACCAACCCAGAAAACATAACAAACGACATGCCCAAAGACATGGCCGTGTTCCTGGGCGTGTCAGGCCAAAAACCCTGAAATCGACACCAACAAAGCCACAACCAACACTCATCTTCCAATAGCCAAATCAACCACACATAACTCAACCAAAACCATCAACAACTAAAAATGCTTGAGTAAACCTTAAAACAACTCAAAAATCACACAATCCGCATACTTGCCTCTCAATCCACACACTTGCCTCTTTCACCAAACTCATCCCTTTACTCTCTTCAATCCAACCCCAAAAAATAAAGTTAATAAAACAATACAGACCTCAAATAAACCAAAATGACCATCCAACAAACCCAAGAACACAAACTCAAGAGAAAACCAAGAAACAAATTGGAAACTTACCAAAGGTGAAGAAAATCCTTAAAACTCCAACTTGATCTCTTGAAGACCTTCAATCTTTTGAGCTTGGAAGCAACAAAATCTCTTCTCCTTTGGTTGATAAGGGTGGCCGGCCAAAGAGAAGGAAAGAAGAAGATGAAGGTGAACGAGGAAGAAGAAAGAATGAAAGAAAGAAGGAAAGAAAGAAAGTCAACACTCTTCAACTACTCTCTCCTCAAAACACTCTCCACCATACATTTAAACAATAAAATATTCACCCACTAACATCATCATCCACTAACATAATTAAATCCATTTAATTAATCAAAATATCTCTTTTGACTTCTAAGACCCAATGACTTGTATATATATTGTTTTTATCTCCATATACATAACATATACACTTTAAATTATTTAATCCAATACAACAATTAACACTCCAAAATTTTAGGGTATACTTTGCGATATTACAATTCTCCCCCTCTAAAAAGAAATTTTGTCCTCGAAATTACCTGTTCTCAAGTCTGGAATAATTGAGGACACTGATCTCGCATCACTTGCTCACTCTTCCAAGTGGCCTCTTCTCTACCATGATTCTTCCAAAGAACCCTCACAATGGGCACTTTCTTATGTCTCAACTCTTTCACTCCATGTGCTAAAATGACCACTGGTTCTTCTTCAAATGTCAGATCCGGACTCACCTCAATGGATTCCACTGATAGAACATGAGATGGGTTTGACCTGTACCTTCATAGCATAGATACATGGAAGACATTGTGAATTTTATCCAACTCAGGAGGCAAAGCTAATCGATAAGCCACTGGTCCAACTCTCTCCAGTACCTCGTAAGGTCCAATGAAACGAGGACTTAACTTCCCTTTGCGGCCAAATCTCAAAATTCTCTTCCAAGGAGACACTTTTAAAAATACTTTATCTCCAACATCAAACTCTATGTCTCTCCTTTTCAAATCTGAATAGGACTTCTGCCGATCTGAGGCTGCTTTCAACCTATCCCGAATTATTTTCACTTTCTCTTCTGACTCATTAATCAAATCGGGACCAACCAATTTGCCTTCTCCAACTTCATTCCAACATAGAAGCATCCTGCGTCTTCTACCATATAATGCCTCATAAGGTGCCATTCTAATACTAGATTGATGACTGTTGTTGTAAGCAAATTCCATCAATGGCAAGAGTTTGTCCCAACTTCTAGAGAAATAAATGATATAGCTTCTCAACATGTCCTCTAAAATTTGTATCACTCTCTCTGGCTGCCCATCTGTCTGCGGATGAAAAGCAGTGCTAAAGTGCAATCGAAAACCCAAAGCAGCATGCAAACTCTTCCAAAACCTTGAAGTAAACCGAGGATCTCGATCAGACACTAAAGAAATTGGGACTCCATGCAATCTCACTGATATACAGCTCGGCCAACTTCTCAAGAGAATAGTCCATCCGAACTGGAAGGAAATGAGCTGCCTTCATCAACCGATCAACAATCACCTAAATTGCATCATGCTTCTTTTGAGTCAACGGCAAACCAGTCACAAAATCCATTGTTACACGCTCCCACTTCCATTCAGGCACTGATAAAGGTTGAAGCAACCCTGTTGGAACTTGGTGCTCGGCCTTCACTCTCTGAAAAGCGAGACACTTGGATACAAACTCTGCTATATCCCTCTTCATACCTGACCACCAATAGTTTTGTTTTGAATCGTGATACATCTTGGTACTCCCAGGGTGCATAGCAAAAGTCGACTGATGTGCTTCCTCTAAAATAATCGTTCTCAATCTTGCATCATTAGGAACACACAGTCTATCTTTAAACCAAAGGCTGCCATCATCTCTCACAAGAAAATCTCGGCTCTCTCCTTTTTGGCATTCTGACACAACTTTCTGAATTTTCTCATCAGCCAATTGAGCCTCTTTAATTTGATCCAACAACGCCGGTCTCAACTGCAATTGAGCCAACAACGCACCATCATCACATGATTCAAAACTAGCATGCAACACTCTCAACTCAACAAGCAACGAGAGGGAATAAGCAGTCAAACCTGCCAAAGACTTTCGACTCAAGGCATCAACAATAATATTTGCCTTACCAGGATGATAATCAATCAAACAGTCGTAGTCTTTGATCAATTCCAACCACCGTCTCTGCCGAAGATTCAGCTCTCTCTGAACACCCAAGTATTTCAAACTCTTATGATTCGTATAGATAAAACACTTCTCCCCATACAAATAGTGTCGCCAAATCTTCAAAGCAAAAACTATAGCTGCTAACTCCAAATTATGCGTCGGGTAGTTCAACTCATGTGGCTTCAACTGCCGAGAAGCATAAGCTATGACTCTACCCTCTTGCATCAAGACACATCCTAAACCATTATGTGAAGCATCAATGTAAATCACATATGGTTTATCTTCCACAGGCAAGGTAAGAACAGGAGCTGGAGTCAACATCTCCTTCAACTGCTCAAAGCTTGCTTGACACTGATCTGTCCACACAAATCTAACTCCTTTTTGAAGTAATCTGGTGAGTGGAGTAGCTATCAAAGAAAAATCCTTCACAAATCATCGATAATAGCCTGCCAAACCCAGAAAACTTCTAACTTCAGTCACTGACTTTGGTGGACTCCAATTCAAAATGGCCTCAACTTTACTGGGATCAACTCTAATACCATATGCTGAAACTAAATGACCAAGAAAAGTCACTTGATCAAGCCAAAACTCATACTTCAACAGCTTAGCATACAACTGCTTCTCTCTCAAGGTCTACAATACAATCTGCAAGTGCTCGTCATGCTCCTCCTTATTATGCGAATATACCAAAATATCATCAATAAAGACCACCACAAACTGATCCAAATAGGGTCTAAATACCCTATTCATCAAATCCATAAAAGCTGTAGGTGCATTCGTCAATCCAAAAGGCATTACCAAAAACTCATAATGCCCATACCTCGTGCGGAAAGCTGTCTTAGGAACATCTTCCTCTCTGATTCTCAACTGATGGTACCTTGATCTCAAATCAATCTTGGAGAAAACTGCTGCTCCCTTCAACTGATCAAAGAGATCATCTATTCTAGGCAAAGGATACTTATTCTTGATGGTCACTTTATTCAACTGCCTATAATCAATGCACAATCTCAAAGTACCATCCTTCTTCTTCACAAACAAAACAGGAGCTCCCCACGGAGAAACACTAGGGTGAACAAACCCTTTATCTAACAACTCCTGTAACTGCACCTTCAACTCTCTCAACTCAGCAGGTGCCATTCGATAGGGAGTAATAGAGATGGGAGTGGTACCAGGCAACTAATCGATACCAAACTCAACCTCTCTCTCAGGGGATAACCTTGGCAACTCCTCAGGAAACACATCTGGAAATTCAGCAACTGTGGGTATATTATCAAGTTGAGAACCCACTATTCTGGTATCTACAACATGAGCAAGATAAGCATCACACCCTTTCTGAATCATCCTCCTAGCTGCAACAGCTGAAACAAACATGGATGCAAGTTGTCTCTGCTCACTAGATACCATCACATCTCTACCATCACCGGTTTTCAGGGTAACACACTTCTTCTGACAATCTACTACAGCTCCATGCTTAGACAACCAATCCATGCCTAAAATTAAATCATACTCCTTAAAAGGCATTTCAATCAAATCACCAAGAAACTCCTCATCTTGAACAACAACTGGACTATCTCGGTGCACCTTACTCACCACAACACTATGCCCTAAAGGATTTGTTACCAAGACACGAAATCCTAGGGACTCAGAATTCAATACAGACACATGCAAGATGGATGCACTTATATATGAATGAGTAGATCCTGGATCAATCAAAGCAAGAACTGAAATGCCAAATAAAGAAAATGTACCCGCAATGATAGCTGAAGCATCCGGCTGCCTCTGCATCACATACACTCGCTGAGAAGGCCCAGCCTCATCTGGCCTACTGCCTCCGGAGGTAGAGCCCCCTCTCTGACTGAACCCAAGTCTACCACCTCTACTAAAACCTCTGCTACTATAACCTCCTCTCACACTAGGTCGAGAAACTGCAGAATCTGCCTGCCTATCCTCCTGTAGCTCGGGACAATCTCTGATGAAGTGGTCTGGCGACCCGCATCTGAAACATACCTCCGAAGTACTCCTCCACCTGCATTCACCTCCGTGTGCTCTACTACAATGAACACAAACAGGTGGAATAGATCTCTGAACCACTGGGGTCGGTGCACTAGCCACATAAACTATAGGTCTCAATCTCTGCCTCTGATGTGGTGCTGACCTAACAGGCTGCCTCTGGCCCTTACTGAACCTTTGAAAATGACCTCCTCGACCTCTCTTTACAGATGAAGACCCTGCCTCAAACTGGGATCTCCTAACTCTGGTCTCCTCTTCAGTAGCAGCTGCTGCAATAGCCTGTGCTCTCTCAACACTTCTGGCTGCTGCAACAAGCTGGAAAAGATCCTGATACCAGGAGCCAGCAACAATACACATAATAGAGGGACTCAACCCCGCCTCAAATCTCCTGCACCGATCTATCTCATCTGAAATAATCCCACCGGAATAATGACTCAACCAGATGAACTCTATCTCATACTCTATCACCGTCCAGTTATCTTGTCTCAGATTCAGAAATTCCATCTTCTTGGCATCCTTATACTCCCTTGGAGTATATTTCTGCTCAAACTCTCGCAGAAAATCACCATAAGACAAAGTAGGTGGATCATCCATGGCATGGGGAACCGTCTTCCACCAATCATAAGCATCTCTCTGTAGAAGAGATCTAGCATAATCAAACTTCTCTTCAGGAGTGGCTTGCAACTGGATAAATACCCTCTGAACTCTATCCAACCACTGCTCAGCTACAGCAGGATCTGTAGTACCAAAGAAGTTCTCAGCTCCGAATTTCCTTAATTTATCATACTGCCTCACCGGTACTTGCGGCTGTGGCGGCGGTGGCGGCTGCTGCACTGGAGCCTGCCTCAACAAATCTACTATATGTCGTAACCAAACTAGCGGCATCTCATCAGCAGCTGGTCTCTCTGGCACAGGAGCAGGTGCCTCTCCAGCTATCTCAACCCTAGCTCCATCTCTACCCTCAACAGGAGCTACACTCACAGCACTACCTTCTACAGACTAACGTGACTGAGACGCCATCACTACCTATATCTGTAAACATAGCAGAAAATACCTCATCACTGATCAGAAACTGCCAGTGCCAATGCATGTATCTTATTTAAAAATCATTTTTTAAAATCAAAAATTTTTTTTCTTACAATTCACCTAGGTTGAGAATCTCAAACCTAGGCTCTGATACAAAAATAGATGTAACACCCCCACACCCAATATACGCACATCGCATACGCCCGCACAACAAGCGATATACGCATACCGGATAAAGGGGTGCTATGGTTCATTTCTAAACAACCCAAAACTTTAGTCTTTAACATATAAGCATCATAAGTCAGTCCGAATAAACTTAAAACATTCAACCTATATTATAAATAGTAATAGAGAAAATATTTCTTTGTTAAAATACACATATATATATATATAACATTAGTACCCAAAAGCTTATCTAAAACAGTCTGTTCAAAATATTTGTTAATTAAGCAGCGGAAAATACATATGTTTACATCAAAATCAATAAGTACAAAAATAAGAATTTATACATGCTGGCAGTTCGTCTCTGATCGTGATGTCCACAACTCAACACTGCTCTCACAACTCAAGCCTAGACTCGACTTGGTCTAGACGAGCCCTCCGGCACAACCGGATCTACCCTGTCACCTGAGCGATGAACCACAATTGCGCTAAGCAGAAAGCTTAGTGGTACAAACTTTGATTCAATATAAAGCAATGCGATGCTTATACACAATACATATGAATATGTCAACTCATTACATTATATATTTCAATATATTAATCATTTGCATCACATTTCATAATTCACATTAAAACAAAGACAAACATGGGCCCAAAACGAAACTAATATGCTATTCAAAGTTCAGAGTTACTGCTTTGGTCCATAATGACACCATATGTCTAGCCCCGTAGGCAATATATATCCATGGATTATAACAGACCCAGTCTCTTGGACCTTAACCCGGCTAGACCCTAGGGCCCCAGTTTCTTGGTCCTCAACCCGGCTAGACTGTTACAGTTTTTGTGACTTACGACCCAGTCTTTTCACCTTTAAAACATCATATTTCACATTTTTCAGCTGGACTCGGCTTACGACCCGGTCTTTTCACCTGTCCAGCAATTCATAGGCATGCCGCCAAACCCAGAACTCTGAAAATTGAATAACATACTAGGCACACAATTAATTGATTTATCTCATTTCATTTCTCATAATCAAAATAGGCTCATTGCCTTATAATAATATCATCTTTTCTCATTCTTCTATTTCATCTCAATATCGATTGGTTACATTATGTTTTCACATCTCATATCACCTATTTCCACATTTCTTTTCATATACAATACTTTTCTCAATTGCATTGATACATCAATAAAATTCACATTATGAATATCACAACATATAACTCATTCATCAACAATGCATCAAGTAACTTAACACATTTCTAACTAAATGTTACTACAACACAGAAGTTGTGACACGCTCAGTGACATGGGCGTGTCACTACTCGTGTCACTAACCTAGAAAATAGAACCAATAACACGCCCAAAGACATGGCCATGCTCCTGGGTGTGTCAGGCCAAAAACCCTGAAATCGACACCAACAAAGCCACAACCAACACTCATCTTCCAATAGCCAAATCAACCACACATAACTCAACCAAAACCATCAACAACTCAAAAATACTTGAGTAAACCTTAAAACAACTCAAAAATCACACAATCCACACACTTGCCTCTCAATCCACACACTTGCCTCTTTCACCAAACTCATCCCTTTACTCTCTTCAATCTAACCCCAAAAAACAAAGTTAATAAAACAATACAGCCCTTAAATAAACCAAAACGACCATCCAACAATCCCAAGAACACAAACTCAAGAGAAAACCAAGAAACAAATTGGAAACTTACCAAAAGTGAAGAAAATCCTTAAAACTCCAACTTGATCTCTTGAAGACCTTCAATCTTTTGAGCTTGGAAGCAACAAAATCTCTTCTTCTTTGGTTGATAAGGGTGGTCGGCCAAAGAGAAGGAAAGAAGAAGATGAAGGTGAACGAGGAAGAAGAAAGAAAGAAAGAAAGAAGGAAAGAAAGAAAGTCAACACTCTTCAACTACTCTCTCCTCAAAACACTCTCCACCATACATTTAAACAATAAAATATTCACCCACTAACATCATCATCCACTAACATAATTAAATCCATTTAATTAATCAAAATATCTCTTTTGACTTCTAAGACACAATGACTTGTATATATATATTGTTTTTATCTCCATATACATAACATATACACTTTAAATTATTTAATCCAATACAACAATTAACACTCCAAAATTTTAGGGTATACTTTGGGATATTACGAGCTTCCTCATATATTAATCCATTTAGAAATGCACTTTTAACATCCATTTGAAAGAGTTTAAAATTCACGTGATAAGCAAATGCAAGCAATATTCTAATGGCTTCTAATCAAGCAATGGGAGCAAATGTCTCATCATAGTCAATGCCTTCCTCTTGGTTATAGCCTTTAGTTACCAATCTAGCTTTATTTCTAGTAATAAAACCATTTTCATCAAGCTTATTCCTATAAACCCATCTACATCCTATAATTGGATGATTTTTAGGTTTAGGAACAAGTTCCTATATTTTGATTCTTTCAAATTGGTTGAGTTCATCTTGCATAGTAATCACCCAACACTCATCACTAAGAGCCTTCTCAATATGCCTTGGCTTAATTTGAGAAATAAAAGCAATGTTAGCATCCAAGTATTTAAATTGAGATCTAGTAGTTACTCCCTTTGAGATGTCACCAATGATTAGTTCTTTTGGATGATCCTTCTTGTATTTCCAATCTTTGGGCAGTTCTTAAGTCTCTTCTTCTTGTCCATCATGGTTATTCTTTAGAACATTAATTGTTTCTTGTTATTCCAATGTGCCTACAAAATCATCAAGAACACTACCTTTCCTTTGATCAAGTTCAAAGGATTCATAAAAAATAACATACATTGATTCTTCGACTACTAGTATTCTCTTATTAAATACTCTATATGCTTTGCTAGATGATGAATACCCTAAAAATATGCATTCATCCAATTTGGATGAGAATTTTCCAAGATTTTCCTTGGTATTCAATATAAAGCATTTACATCTAACATTCTAAGATATGAAATTTTTGGTATTTTTCCATTCCATAGCTCATAATAAGTTTTTTTTTTATTAAAAGCCTTTTATAAACATGATTTGAAATATAACATGTAGTATTAACGACTTCCGTCCCAAAGTAAGGTAGTAAATCATACTCATTGAGCATTGTCCTAGCCATTTCAACCAATGTTTTATTTTCCCTTTCTACCACACCATTTTGTTATGGTGTTCTAAGAGCCGAAAAGTTATGTGAAATACCAAACTCATTGCAAAAATTTTCAAAGTTCTCATTTTCAAATTCTTTGCCATGATCATTTATAATAGATGTGATTACATAACCTTTTAAGCTAAGAAATTAACCCATGTAAACCTTGAGTAATCATCAATAAGTACAAATGCATATAACTTGCTACCTAAACTAGCAATTCTATTTGGTCAAAACAAATCCAAGTGAATGAGTTCTAAGGGTCTAGAAGTGCTTATAATATTTTTAGATTTGAATGAACTTTTATGTTGCTTACCGAATTGACAAGCTTCACAAGTCCTATCTTTATTAAATTTTACTTTAGGGAGACCATCAACTATTTGTTCTTTACTAATGTATTATAAGTGATCCATACTAGCATGTCCTAGTTTTCTATTCCATAACCAAGCATCATTACTAATGGTAATAAAAAATTCAAATGCATTATTGGAATGTAAGTCAATTTTATATGCATTGCCAATTCTAACTCCTTTGAATGCAATTGCACCATTTGAATTGGTAACTTTACATCCCTTAGAGTCAGAACTTACATCATATCCTTTATCACATAATTGACTTGTACTAAATAAATTATGTTTTAACCCATCAACAAGCCACACATTTTCAATCATATTCTTACAAAGCATGCAAATGGAACCAATGCCAATGATTTTACCTTTAGCATGATTTCCAAAAACATTACTGTGAGCGGGATTTTTACCCCCACTCCCGGTGGAATGGTTCTTGTGACTTCGGCATTTTTAGGCTCGGGGCTTTAGAGAACACGTGCCTAAGCCCGGAGAAAATGGAGTCTCCACCCGGACGGGCTGGGAAAAAGAAAGGGGTGAATGACTCGATTCCTAAGGAATCCTCAACTCCCTAATGGGTTTGAAAAGTTGGGTACGTGTGGGGAAGGTGAGAAATGGCCCAGCACCCCCACAACGCCGGGTTCATTGGAACCGGCCTCCTTTGCAGGTCTTAATATTATAAAATTCTTAAGTATAACAATATTATCCATATTACATACAATAATTAAAATAAAGCATCATTATATTAAAATCAAAGTAATGTCCAAACAAAGTAAATAAATGGACACCCACCCGAAGATGGAAACATGTCCTTACATCATCCATGTCTAAACTAAATAGGACACCCACCGAAAGATGGAAAAATGTTCCTTACAGTGGTCCAAAATATAAAAGCAATTTAAATTACATAATACTTAACAATGAGGTACCCATAAGGTGGAAACATACCTCTTACAATTTTAATACTAAAATAAGCAAATAATAATCATAACAATAAAGAAAATAATTATCCATGATAAATTAAATAAATCAAGCATTGAAATTAAATAAATCAACCATTAAAACATATAATAAACTACATAATCAAATCTAAAATTAAATAAAGCACATAAAGATACAAATTTGGGTTTATGTCTCAATTTAGAGTTCTTTAATTAACATTTAGGGTTTTGGGATTTTAGAATTATTATTATTATTATTTAGGCTACTGTAAAGATTTGAAAAATTGGAATGGATTAGAGTTTTATAAATTTAAGAAAGTAGTAGGGTTTTTTGGTTAATCAAATTAGGGTTTAGGGGGTTTAGATTTACTAGATTGGATTTTAAGTTCACTAGATTAAGGTTTATGGTGTTGATGAATTTGTCATAAAGTTTTGATGTTTTAAGAATTTAGGGTTTAGGAAAAGTAGGGTTTACTGTATTGGGTTTTGATAAAAAGAGTGTTTTTGATATTTTGAAAAATATATTGGATCTTAGGATTTAAGAAAACAGTTTAGAGTTTTATAAAAACAATTATGATTAAAGTTTTTAGAAACTGTAAAGAAGACTAGGGTTTGGAGATTTTAAGAAAATACTTGGAAATTTTGGACAAAAAGTTAGAGTTTAAATGAAAATAGTTCAGGGAAAACAATTTATGGTTTTTAAAGTTTTTGGAAACAAAAGAAACAATTTAGGGTTTTTAAGGTTTTTGGAAGCAGAAGAGTAATTTAGGGATTTTAAAGTTTTAGAAACAGAAGAGTAATTTAGGATTTTTAAAGTTTTAGAAACAGAAGGATGATTTAGGGCTTTTGAAGTTTTTAGTTTTTATAAAACATGGAAGTGGAGTTTTGAAAACCAACTAATTAATGTATTAACCAAAGTAAACAATTAAAGTTATTGAAACAAAGATCAAATTACTACATATTTAAAGATCAAGGTACTGCATGCATGTTCTTATTAATCAAAGAAATGAAGCTACTGTGAATATATAATCTATGATTAAAGATCAAACCTGCATAGTTGGTTCCACCAAAATTGACTTCTGGATGAACAATAATTAAGGCAATGCCGTTGCCGTTGCCTTTGATGGATTGATGATTGCTTCTTGTTGCTAATTTCTCTTGCTTGCTAGGGCTTTTCTTTTGGCCGATCGAGTGGTTGAGTCTCCGATCCAATAAAACAATTTTTTCCTCCTCAAGTCAGAAGTCCAAAGTTTCATCTCTGATCCCCCAGTCCTCTAATTCTGTGTTTTAATGTGGTAATTATAGGAAAAATAAAAAACCTACTTCTAATTGTCTAAGGAAATTAAAACCATTTAGGAAAAGAAACCAAAACCAAATAGAATTTGGTTTCGGAAAAAACTGCGCTGACGAAAAAACTGCTGGTGAAAACTGCGAGAATTGCTAGGGCGGGCACCAATTCACCGCAGGAAATTCCTGCGGGAAATTGGCCCAGCCGATTCACTTTCAGGGGCGAAATTTTGTGTAGCCAATTTTTTCTTCGTCGATTTTTATTTATTTATTTTTTATATATTTTTTAACTTTATTAATATTCCCTTTTTTATTTTTATTAACAATTATAAATAATAAATACTAAAATAAATATTATTTAATTAAAATACCACAAAAATTATTTTGGACTATAAAAAAATATTGGGCCTGACTGGGTTAAAAATTAAGGGTCTACAGTTTGCCCCTTGCTTGAACGATATGAGACTACGTCAAAAGAGAGTGAAAAGCAATAAGACTTAATTTTTCTGAGATGGTTAAGTTTTTGGGTTCTAGACCCGGTTCTAATTCTAGACTCAAGGGTAATTTTAAGTTCTGGACCTAAGGGTAATTTGGGTTTTGGACCTGAGTTAAGTTATAGACTTAAGGATAATTTCGGTTCTGGACCTGAGCTAAGTTCTGGACTTAAGAGAGATTTTAGGTTCTGGACCTAAGGGTAATTTGGGTTTGGACCCAAACTAAGTTTTGAACTTAAAGGTAATTTGGGTTCTAGACCCGAGCTAAGTTCTGGACTTAATCTAAGTTTTGGACTTAAGGATAATTTGGGTTCTGAACCCGAGCTAAGTTTTGAACTTAAAGGTAATTTGGTTTCTGGACTTGAGCTAAGTTCTGGATTTAAGAGGGATTTTAGGTTCTGGACCTAAGTTAAGTTCTGTACTTAAGGGTAATTTGGGTTCTGAACCCGAGCTAATTTCTGGACTTAAGAGAGATTTTAGGTTCTGGACCTAAGGGTAATTTGGGTTTAGACCCAAACTAAGTTCTGGACTTAAAGGTAATTTGGGTTCTGGACCCGAGCTAAGTTCTGGACTTAAGGGAGATTTTAGGTTTTGGACCTAAGGTAAAAGAGATTTGATTATCTGCTAGTCAGAATACCAAAGGAATTTGCAAAAAATTTAGCTAATTTTTGCCATGCACATATTTTCTCCTTGCCCCCTGCGTGTAAAAATATATAAAAGTGCAAAAATATTTATATACACGCAAATATTTGAATGATTGAATTGAATAATTGAGTTTCCTATTTATTTACTGTGTAGTTACTGTTTATGTACTATTTACCACTATTTATTTACTATATATAAATAGCAATTTACTATTTATTAATAGTAAAATTTACCTTTTCTCTTTTTTTCACGAGAATACTGTTTTTTTTATTTTTGTTTTTTTCCTTTGCCATTTCTCTATATAAACGTCATTGTAGCTCATTTCTTCATTTCATTCATAGCTATACATCTTTTATTTTAGAAAGTTTAGCGTATAGTTTTTAGAAAAAATGCATGCTTCAAGATCAAAAACTCGTTCTAATGCTGAGTTATTGGAGTTTATTCGGCGGCATGAAGATGGAAATATAAGTCTACTAGCCGGAATGCCGCTTCATCTCATTTCAAATCAAAATAGCAAGGTAATTATTTATTTTAACAGTAGATTATTTCATTTTCTCGTTTTTTCCTTTTTTGTGTTTTTATTATTTATTATTTTTTGTGTGTTTGTTTTTTTTTTGTTTTCCTTTTTTGTTTCCCTTTTTATATATTTTTTGTTTATTTTTTTTTGTTTTTTTTAAGATTTAGAAAAAATAAATTAATTAGATGAATGTATTTAAGAATTTAAGTAAATAGATAGACTAAAAATAAATTTAGCCTAAAAATTAATGGTATTGATATGATGATATACTCACCTTGTGTTGACTTACCTGGCTCCATGTTAGCGTGATTGTTGTGTTATCCGGGGAGAAGGATGTGTCTATAAAGCCCGACAATGGTATGATGTAGTCGGGTAAGACAGATTATTTGAGATTACGATTTTGAAAGCTTCATCTTGTAATTACCATCCGAGGAGTATCCGATAGACAGGAGTGTAGTTCAAGCATTGTTAGAATGGTGGATGGACACAACCCATACTTTTCACCTACCTATAGGAGAAATGACCATTGGTCTGGTCGATTATACAGCCATAATTGGTATCCGGTACTATGGCCTTCTGGTTCCTCTTACCAATGATATTCTGACATTCGAAGAAGTTCAACAATTAATTGGTACGGAACCATCATTTAAAGGGCCTTTTGAGATAAAAATTGAGCCAATTCAGAGTTATTGGATGAACTACGAAGGACGGGTTCACAAAGACAGCCAAATAATATGCTTGAGGATTTTTGCTGTATTTGCTCAGGTTGACCATTTTAGGCAACACCGAATCCGCCATCCATTTGTCGGTGTTGAGGGCCCTTACTTTACCGCTTTATGGCTGGGGTAAAGCTGGTCTTGCCTGTCTTTACCATGAACTTGACAAAATTTACAAAAATAAGAAGGCTTTTGTTGGCTTTATGGAGGTTGTCGAGGTACTCTTCTTCCACCAATGTCAATTCCATTCTTATTCTTGCATGAATTTGATTTTTATTATTGTTGTAGGCATGAGCATATGAGCACAATCTTGTGAGGGTGCCTAGTATTTCCCAAGAGAGAGTCGGGTATCCGAGATTAAATTTTTAGTTGTCATATTGTGTAGAAGTTCCCGGCTCTTACCATGTGCATACCCAACGCTTTGTCTTGAGCTGCTTAACCTGGGGCCAGGTAAAATAACATTAGTATACTTTAAAATTTATATAAAAGTTCACTTACCTTATGTCTTTTTGTAGGTCAATTTAGCCTGGTGGAACACAGAAGAGCGGACGAACTAGACTTTCTCCATGAATGCCGCACTGCTTTTTCAATATACCCGCCGAGTCATAGCCGACCCTGTGTCTAGTGGCTGGTTTCTCAGAGAGAGAGTATATGAGTGGTTTCTTGGTCCTGAGAAGTGGAGGATCCCGATGCATTGCCTGAAATATACTTTAAATATCACATCAATGCCGGAGAATGCATGGTAGTTGGCTCGGCACGGTTATGATGTTGAAACATTTCTCTATCCATCGGGTGCATCTTATACACAGTTTATTTAAATAGGGCTCTTGAACTTTGATGTATCCCCTGTTGGTGTACTGGATATTCCCGAGGAAAATGAGGATAGAGATGAAGAGGAGTATCATGGAGAGGGAGGAGAGTTTGTCTCACATCTCGGGGCTAGCACTTCTCAGGTAAACTTTTACCATTTTTCCATTGTAATCGCTTCTTTCTTAACTTATTTTGACTTTTTTAATGATTGTTATAGGCTGCTGGCTTGTTTGGTCATGAGGCTGGACCTTCTTTTATCGCTCCTCCATTTGCTCAATCTAATCAACCGGAGATGTCATATCAACTCCACAGGGCATTGATATGAATTACCAGGAAGGTTTTCTCGTTCCATGATAATTTATGCTATATGTATGCATGATTATGTATGCTCTTACTCTTTTCCTTTCTGGCTTACAGCGGATGCTTGAGGAACAAAACAAGAAACTTCAAGAAGAGTTGGCCGCTAGTCGCCAATAGGTTTTCCATTTTGAAAAATTGTACCATCAGTCAGAGCAAAATTTTTGAGACTTCCGGTTTCAGGGGATGAGAGATCCTGGTGCTTCTTCATCTAGAGGCCCCCAAGTTGATGACCATGAAATCCTTTCATCTACTTCGGATGAGGATCATTATAGATTTGAATTCCAAGATAATAGAGATTCAGGTGCTCCTACTTCGGGAGTATTCGGGACAGGTGATATGCCTCCTCCTCTGACAGGCGATGATTTTTTTAGAGCTTTATTTGATGATCTACCACCTTCTTCTTAGTGATCTATCAATATTGTATCAATTGAGGAAATATTGTATAATAAGTATAAAAATAATAATGACAATATATAATTTTTATTTTTACTGCAACTCTCTTTTTTTATCTAGCCTTCATATCTTCTCCTTGCCCCCAATGATTTTTCTCATGCAGGCTCTAATTGATGTTTGTGTTGTCTAGTTTTTCGCACAAGTATGGATCTCTTATTTTTATAAAGTGACTGAAGCTTCTTTGAGTAATGGGCCTTCCATGCCCCCCTGATTCAATATAGTGGCTTCATTGACTCACAGACCGAGGTGATCAGCTGAAGTGTTTTCATTGACTCCTTCCATATGCTTGTTCAGTTCTTGCTTTGGAATGACAGGATGCTTCACATTTATGGCTTTTATCTTAAAGATGTTGAAAATATGAATAATGGAGACCCCAAGCAGCAGAGATGCATCCATTTCAAATTATGATTCAGTAGCTTCTTCATAACCTTGCCATTAATCATTTCCTTTGCCTAATATGTCCTTCGAGATTTGATAGTTCAACATACTCCCCTTAACTTGAAGGCTTTGTATGACAAAAACATTATATATATATATTTTTTGAATTTTGATTTTGAAATCAAATGTTGGCTTTGCCAAATCAATGCCAATGTATCTCAGGACTTGATTTTTCCAAATTAACATATTTATAACATGACAACCTTAGTTACCGTACTAAACTCGAGAATTATTTCTATTTAAGTAAGAACTGTTGCACTTCAGATAGGCACATACACATTACTTGGCCAAAGGTCTCATTGAGTTTAAATATTGTCTATCTCATATGCATGCTTATTCAAACTATCTCCACTAATAGACTCTACCTACCAAGAGAGATCAACAGGTCTTTAATAGGCTTGAAATGGGGTCTATAAGGGACATGGGTTTAAATGAAGGTAATTTTGAGATAGGAGCTGATGTGACACAATGGACAAACCCTCACACTACAAATTTCTTGTTCAAACTTTAGGCAGCTGGGAGCAATCTTGCTAGACTCCAAATTTCTTCTATCTTCTTAGCATTAATCTGAATCTTGATTAGGACAGTCTTTGTCCTTGCAAAAAGTTTGGTGCCCAAATTCGTTTCTTTTCTTCTTCTCCCTTTTCTTTCTCTAATTATTTTTCTTACTCTTCCCTTTCTTTGATCATTTTGTCCTTCTTCCTTGTAGAACTGTCAAGTACGGAACTTTCAAGAACTGGATGGTCTTTCTCCTTTTTCTCTAATTTTGGTTGAATCTTTAGTTGGGTTGGACAAATTCAAATCAAACTGTCCTTATAAACCAAATAAAAGCCTTTTGCTGCTTTAGGTAAAAGAGAACTCAGTTGGCTTTCTGAACCGCCTTTTTAGGTTTTATCTTTTTTTCTCCTCTTTTTTTGTTTTGTCTTCTTTTTTCCTTTTCTTCTTTTTTTCTCTTCTTCTTTCTTCTTCTTTTTTTTTTGTTCTAGCTCTAAAAGAGTTGTCTTGGTTGTACCAACTTGGGTTTCCAATAATGGATGAGTGGAGTGACATAAATCTTCTTTAATAGGGATAAATAATTTGTTACTCTGATGTTGTCTTGATATATTGGAGATATTAGAAAAACTTCAACTACCCTTACGGTCTCGAGAACTTCAACTATCCTTACGATCTTGATTGTGTATTCCTTTCTTTAATCTTCTTGCCTCTTCATCTTAGTGGTCATAAGACTTGTCAAAAGTATCACAACAGCTCAGGGTAGGTTATTGGGGTTATATGCCAATGAAAAGAAAGCTAAAATTTTATGAAGGCTCAAAGGGACAACTAGGGATTGATATTTATTTGGGTGGATACTAGTTGTTGGCTCGTCAAATAATGCCTAGATCATTTCTCCCTTAAAATAAGCAGAGCTCAATTTCACCTCAAAAGTTTATCAAAGCATGTTCTAAGACTGACTAGGACCTAGACAAAGGTAATTATGCAGGAGCCCTCTCTAAGTAAGCATACACAACTCAATGCTATAGAGCAATTTCCTCACCTAGTACAGTCATTCAAGTCAAGATGCATAAATATATTAATTTATGAACATCAAGCTAGATTCCTCATTGGTTGAGCACCAAAAGGAACAAAGACCAACAAAATTTTTGATGAAAGTAATTTATTCAAACAAAAATAGAAAAACATAATTGTTCCAATTAAAGATTAAATAAAGCAAAATTAAAAAAAAAAGCAACATTCAAGCTAAGGAAAGTTTGTTGAGTTGGAGTCAAAGATACTCCATCTATTTAGACATATCAATGGCAAGGATTTTTTTCATCATTAAGGATCATTGCTTCATCATTCACAGTTAATCCAAACTTGTTTAGTAGTACATCCTCTTTAGTAGCTTCTCTATCATGATGAGATGATAAGATAAAACTCTTCATGAAGGTTGCAAGCAGTGGTGCCCTTCCAAATTTAGGTAGAGGATTATTCTTAGTGTTGTGCTTATCAGGCTCAGAAAGCTTACCATTGTCAATTAGATCTTGAATCTCATGCTTTATTCGAGTACATATATCGGTCTCATGTCCTTGCATTTGATGGAATTGACAGAAGACCTTGGCATCAAAATTTGGTGGCAGAGGCTTATATAGAGGCTGAGGTGCCAATGGTTGTATCAAATCCATCTTTATTAGATTTTCTAATATCTTTGACAAAGGTTCCCCCAAGTTTGAAAATTTATGCTTCTTTGCTGGTTCAGTTGCTACATTTTTCTCAACACCTCTTCTTTTCCTTTGATTTTGCTCATTGGGGTGGTAGCTGCCCTTATTGCCTGCTTATATAGCACATGGTTTGGTCGGTCTTATAGAATAAGGATTGATCCTTCATTTGCCATTCGATCTCTATTAGTGAACATGTTCTCCGTGGATGCTGCCTTTCCCTTCTTTCTTATGTCAATGTGAGATGCCTCCATAATTTCAATCAACTGCATCTTCATAATTTCAACCAATTGATCTTGTAGCTCGGCCATCCTAGCTTTGACAACTTGATCGATTATATCCCTTATTTGGTTTGCATCCATCCTCCCAATGAAGCACTTGAATAAAAATCAATGTTGTAGGTGTTATTGTTGTATGCTCTTGAATTGTTGTACTTTAGGTCTATGAGCTAGAAAGGATTAATGATATGTCATGTGATGTATGTATGTATGTCTGCATGCATGTATGCACAAACAATAAACAAACAAGGATAAATAGGATGTTCCTTCCACCCTTATAACATCCACACAAGAATGGCGAGTCTCTTTTCCTAGGTAATATGGTTAACAAAATACCAACATGGGGTATCTTGTTTTTCGAATAATTTCCTCAGACGTTTCAACCAATAGTTATATTTTCAAAAATGGAAATCAGTTCATGATAATTCCCATTAATTAGGTTTTAATCCATTTAACCAACTAAAGTAGCTTTTATGCTACATTAGATTAAAACTAAATTAAAAGGTTTATTACAAATATATTTCTCACTTGAAAAAGCAACTAGTGGTTCATGCCAAAAACAAGCCCGTGATTAATTATTCTTAGTATAAACTAGACTCACAATTGATTTTTTGTATTTCATAATTGACCTAAATATTTGTGAGCTCTTTTAAAGGTTGAAAATAATTTTGTTTCTAAGCCCATTGTAAAAAGGATTTTAGAAAAAAAGGATTTTGGGCTTAGTATTTGGGTTTTGAGAAAAAAATTTTTTTTGATTTATTTTTAGAAAAGTTTTATGTCTAAAGACCATTTTGAAAAGTTTTGAAAATAGCTTTGGTCTTTTGGACTTTAAAGAAAAATTTATTTGAGCTCACAATATAATTTAGGTCATATTAGAAAAAGGACAAACCAAATAAGCCATGATTTAAACCAAGATAAACTAACCATAGTCAAACAACAAACATTTGGGGTAAAAACCTAAAAAAAATAACTAGGCCAATTACATGAGCTTTAGTCTTTAGGTTAAAAGGCTTAGGTTCCCATAGCAAGTATATACCAAAAGGTACGAGGCTATAAGTTGTTATGCCATGCTCGATCTCCATACCTTGAGTGAAAGTATGGTATCCCTTGCATAACACAACACGGGTAACACGGGCGTCCTAACTCACACACACAATGCAATATAATATGATGCAATGGATAATATCATGATAAGAAAGAATATAATAATATAAAGACCAATGGAATCAACTTGTCTTGTCCCCAGTGGAGTCGCCACAGTGAGCGGAGATTTTTGCCCCCACTCCCGGTGGAATGGTTCTTGAGACTTTGGCACTGTTTAGGCTCGGGGCCTGAGAGAACATGGGCCTAAGCCCGAAGAAAATGGTGTCGCCACCCGGACGGGCTAGGAAAAAGAAAGGGGTGAATGACTCGATTCCTAAGGAATCCCTAACTCCCAAATGGGTTTGAAAAGTTGGGTACGTGTGGGGAAGGTGAGAAATGGCCCAGCACCCCCACAATGCCCGGTTCATTAGAATCAGCGTCCTTTGCAGGTATTAATATTATAAAATTCTTAAGTATAACAATATTATCTATATTACATACAACAATTAAAATAAAGCATCATTATATTAAAATCAAAGCAATGTCCAAACAAAGTAAATAAATGGACACCCACCTGAAGATGAAAACATGTCCTTACATCATCCATGTCTAAACTAAATAGGATGCCCAGCGAAAGGTGGAAAGATGTCCTTTACATTGGTCCAAAATATAAAAGCAATTTAAATTACATAATACTTAACTAATGAGGTACTCACAATGTGGAAACATACCTCTTATAATTTTAATACTAAAACAAATAAATAATAATCATAACAATAAAGAAAATAATTATCCATGATAAATTAAATAAATCAAGCATTGAAATTAAATAAATTAACCATTAAAACATATAATAAACTACATAATCAAATCTAAAATTTAATAAAGCAAATAAAGATACAAATTTGGGTTTATGTCTCAATTTAGAGTTCTTTAATTAACATTTAGGGTTTTGAGATTTTAGAATTATTATTATTATTATTTAGGCTACTGTAAAGATTTTGGAAAATTGGAATGGATTAGGGTTTTATAAATTTAAGAAAGTAGTAGTGTTTTTTGGTTAATCAAATTAGGGTTTAGGGGTAACATCATGAAATTAGGGTTTTGAAATCTTAAGACATTAGGGTTTATAATTCACGGTTATTGGATTATGATTTTAGGTTTATTGGATTATGGCTTTAGGGTTTAGATTTACTAGATTGGATTTTAAGTTCACTGGATTAGGGTTTAGGGTGTTGATGAATTTGTCATAAAGTTTTGATGTTTTAAGAATTTAGGGTTTAGGAAAACTAGGGTTTACTGTATTGGGTTTTGAGAAAATTAGGGTTTTTGATATTTTGGAAAACATATTTGATCTTAGGATTTAAGAAAACAGTTTAGAGTGTTATAAAAACAATTATGATTAAAGTTTTTAGAAACTATAAAGAAGATTAGGGTTTGGAGATTTTAAGAAAATACTTGGAAATTTTGGACAAAAAGTTAGAGTTTAAATGAAAATAGTTCAGGGAAAACAATTTATGGTTTTTAAAGTTTTTGGAAACAAAAGAAATAATTTAGGGTTTTTAAGGTTTTTGGAAGCAGAAGAGTAATTTAGGGTTTTTAAAGTTTTAGAAACAGAAGAGTAATTTAGGGTTTTTAAAGTTTTAGAAACAGAAGGATGATTTAGGGCTTTTGAAGTTTTTAGTTTTTATAAAACATGGAAGTGGAGTTTTGAAAATGAACTGATTAATGTATTAACCAAAGTAAACAATTAAAGTTATTGAAACAAAGATCAAATTAGTACATATTTAAAGATCAAGGTATTGCAATCATGTTCTTATTAATCAAAGAAACGAAACTACTGTGAATATATAATCTATGATTAAAGATCAAACCTGCATAGTTGGTTCTACCAAAATTGACTTCTGGATGAACAATAATAAAGGCATTGCTGTTGCCTTTGATGGATTGATATTGCTTCTTGTCACTAATTTCTCTTGCTTGCTAGGGCTTTTCTTTTGGCTGATCGAATGGTCGAGTCTCCGATCCAATAAAACAATTTTTTCCTCCTTAAGTCAGAAGTCCAAAGTTTCATCCATGATCCCCCCTGTCCCCTAATTTTGTGTTTTAATGTGGTATTTATAGGAAAAATAAAAAATCTACTTTTAATTGTCTAAGAAAATTAAAACCATTTAGGAAAAGAAACCAAAACCAAATAGAATTTGGTTTCGAAAAAAACTATGCTGGAAAATTGTGCTGACGAAAAAACTGCAGGCAAAAACTGTGAGAATTGCGAGAATTGATGGGGCGGGCACCAATTCGCCACAGGAATTTCCTGCAGCGAATTGGCCCGTTGGAAATTCTTATGGGAAATTGGCCCAGCCGATTCATTTTTGGCAACGAAATTTTTCGTCGCAGATTTTTATTTATTTATTTATTATATAATTTTTAACTTTATTAATATTCCCTTTTTTTATTTTTATTAACAATTATAAATAATAAATACTAAAATAAATATTATTTAATTAAAATACCACAAAAATTCTTTTGGACTATAAAAAATATTGGACCAGACTGGGTAAAAAATTAAGGGTCTGCAATTACCTCCATGCTTGTATGTGAGTGTTGTAAAAAGTTTTATATTACCCGTCATATACCTTGAGCATCCACTATCCACAAGCCAAACATTTTCATTGATAGTTAATTTTAGGCATACCTACAAAACAACAATGTTCATCTTCTTTTAGGTACCTAAATGAAGTTGGGTCCTTAGGAGTTAGTAGTATAGGGACCCTCTAACTTGATATGAGCCTTCCTAATATGGAAAAATGTTCTCTTATGTCCAAATTTCATACGATAAGTGAATTGATATAAGGTTCCATACTTATGCACTTTCCTATTGAAATTCAATGAACCATGCACCCAATTGCAAGTGTGTGTTGAATGAGATTGTTTTTGTGTTTATGTACATGCTTTGTATACATGAATGCATGGTTTGCTCTTGGAACTTTAGTTCTAGAGACTTGCGGACCTAATGTAATCCTTTTAGGATTTTAGGGTTTGGTTTGTGCATTAGTGTTCTTTACAACTTCAATACTAGAGGTTTCAGTTGTAGATGCTTTTACAAATGTTGGTGCATTAGATGTAGCAATGGATGAGCCATTTAATCATAAACCATGTTTCAAATATGGTGACCTTTGATTGTTGATCAATGTATCTAAGGTCTCTTTTTCCCTTGTGAAATTTTGAAATAGGTTCTTTTAACTCATTTATTTCATCCTTCAATATTTTATTTTCCTTGATCACATTTTCTAAGCTATGTGAATTTTTAGTCATTTCATCAATTGATTTTAATAATTATTCATTTGACGTCTTTAATTTTAATTTAGAGTTTTTCAAGCACACAAAATCCTTTTTTAGCTTAGAACATTTATCCTTATAAAATTTCATCTGAGAAAAATACTTTGATTTTCTGGACTCTTGGTAATTATTCTTGGACTTTTGAATTTTGAGAAACAGAAAGCAACCCTAAGCAATCAAAAACAAAAAGAACACTCCAATTCACAAGGCAACAAGATTGTGTTGTTTTGATCAAGCTCCCCAAAATTTCAACGGTGCAATTGTGGTGGAACCAACAAACGATGGTATTTTCTTAATTAATTCATTATAACATGCTTTTGATAATTTTTAACATGGAACATGCATGATCTTTATTTAAAATTGAATCCAGTAGCCTGTTAGCATAACCTCTTCCAAATATATGATTATTTAGTCAGCGTACTAATAGCTTTGTTTAAAGTTTTTTTTTGATGTATTATCACAATAGCTTCACTTAATTTTTCTCAAATATTTTTAGTAGTAGCCTGTTTATTCCAACTTCAAAGCTTTGATCATTATTTTTATAAATTCCAAAATCCTAATTTATTTCTTCCTAAACCCTAATTGCATGGTATGAGCCCTAAACCCTAATCAATTCTATTTTTCAAAATCTTTACAGTAGCCTAATACTTAAAAAATAATTATAATAATATTAGTTTCTCCAAACCCTAAAACCCTAGTTTTTGAATCTAAACCCTAAAAACTTTAGAACCCTAATCCTATTTTTCAAAAGAAACCCTAAACCTTAATTGTATTTTCCTAAACCATAATTCATAAAACTCTAGCTTGTATATTTAGTCTTTAATTGCTATTTGAATCTAGCTTTACATACTGTAATCTTAGTTTATATCTTCATATCTTGATCTTTGTTTGACTTGTAATGAATTGTTTACTATCATGATGAATGGTTGAATGTCTTTTATTGGTTTATTTTATTTTCATTATGTAAGAGGTATGTTTTCACTTTGTGGATACCTCATTAATTAAGCTTCATATAATTTAAATTATTTTCATATTTTGGGATTAATTTAAAGGATATGTTTCCATCTTTTTTTGGGTGTCCTATTTAGTTTTAGACATTGGACGATGTAAGGACATGTTTTCATCTTTGGATGGGTGTCCATTTATTTATTTTATTTGGACATTGCTATGATTTTTAATAAAGTATTTATTTATTCTTATGATTGCATGTAGTATGGTCAATGTCATTATATTTAAGATTTTTATAATATTAAGAACTGATAAGGAGGCCGATTTCAATGAACTAGGCGTTGTGACGGTGCTGGGTCATTCTCACCTTCCCCACACGTACCCAACTTTCCTAACCCAATAGAGGGTTGGAGATTCCTTAGGAATCAAATCATCCACCCCTTTCTCTTTCCTAGCTCATCTGGGTGGCGACTCCATTTTTTTCGGTGTTCTCTAAGGCCCCGAGCCTAAAGTGCCGAAGTTGCAAGAACCATTCCATGTAGGAGTGGGGGCAAAAATCCCCGCTCACAGTGGCGACTCCAATGGGGATAAGAAAAGTTGATTCTGTTGGTCTTTATATTATTCTATGCTTTCTTATTATGATATTATCCATTGCATCATTTAGATTGCATCGTGTGGTGAGTGAGGACGCCCGTGTTACCCGTGTTGTGTTATATAAGAAATACCATACTTTCATTCAAGGTATGGAGATCGTGCATGACATAACCACTCATAGCCTTGTACCTTTTGGTATATACTTGCTATGGGAACCTAAACCCTTCAACCCAAAGACTAAAGCTCATGTAATTGGCCTAGTTACTTTTCTTAGGTTTTACCTCAAATGCTTGTTGTTTTACTATGGTTAATTTATCTTGGCTTAAATCATGGCTTATTTGGTGTGTTCTTTTTATAATATGACCTAATTACATTGTGAGCTCAAATAATTTTTTCCTCTAAACCCAAAAGACCAAAGCTATTTTTAAAACTTTTCAAGATGGTCTTTGGACATAAAAACTTTTAAAAATGGATCAAAAAATTCTTTTTTACAACATCGCCCAAGCTCAAAGCCCAAAATTCATTTTTTCTAAAATCTTTTTATGGGCTTTGAAACAAAACTATTTTTCACTTCATTACAACTTTTCCTAAAATGAGCTTACAAAATATTTGGATTAATTATGCAATACTAAAAACCAATTGTGAGCCTAGTTTATACTAAGAATTATTAATCATGGGCTTGTTTTTGGCATGAATCATTAGTTACTTTTTCAAGTAAGAAATCTATTGATGATAAACCTCTTAATTTAGTTTTAATCCAACATAGCATAAAACCTATTTTAATTGAGATTCAATGGATTAAAACCTAATTAATGGGAATTATCATGGACCGACTTCTATGTTAGAAAATGTAACTATTGGTTAAACTGTCCAAGGAAACTTTTCAAAAATAAAATATCCCATGTTAGTATTTTGTTGACCATAAACCTAGAAAAAGAGACTCGCCATTCTTGTGTGGAAGTTTTAAGGTTGGAAGGAACGTGCTAATTATTTTTGTTTGTTTATTGTTTATGCATACATACATACACACATACACACATTGCATAACATATCATTAATCCTTTCTGGTTCATAGATCTGGAGTATAGTAGCTCAAGAGCATACGATAACCCCACCTATGCCAGTGACATAGAATCTAGTAGTGACTCAATTACCTTCTCACCAAGAACAATGGAGCCGAAACAAATTCAAAGAATGGTAGATAACGCCCTCAATGCTAAAATGGAAGAACTAAAGGAGGCCCTGGCTGAGACCATGAAGAACCAATTGACTGCAATTTTAGGAAATAATGCTGAAGCATATGCTAGCACCAAGAAGCCGAAGGACAAAGGGAAGGCTAAGGTTGGTGAAGTGGCTTTTGATGATGACAAGGTAGTCATTGATGATGATGATGACTGGGCTCAATACTTTCAAGATCCTCAAGACAAGAAGAAGGAGCCGAAGGTTGTTGAAAGATCAGCCGTGGAAAAGACTGAAACTTCAGATGTTGAGAATTCGATCGTTGACCTGGAAAAGAAGTTTGAAAAGAAGCTAAAAATTGAAAAAATGTCTGAGGTTGACAAGTTGTTTGAGCTAGATGAAGATGTTCCGTACAAGTTCAAGATGCCATCCTTTGCAAAGTTTGATGGAACTAGAAATCCTCACCTCCATGTGAAGCAATATATCACTACTATGCAATATGCCCGAGCTACTAAGGCTCAAACTCTAAGATACTTCATACTGTTATTGGATCCTATTATCCAAAATTAGTTCAATACCTTAGATGATGACACTCAAAAGAGCTGCGATTTACTATACAAGACTTTCATCCAACAATATGGACAAAATACTGAATTTCAAGTTACTTTAATGGAGGTGGAGTCCATTAGACAAAGGCCAAATGAGAACTTCATGGACTATGTGAAGAGGTGGAAGAATAAGGCCCAATGAATTGGATCAAATTAGAATGATTGTGAGAGGGGTGTTGCCTAGCCTTCGTGAAAGGATGTCTCATACACTTATCCAAGATTTCAAGGACCTTTTGCAAGCTAGTTTGCAAATTGAAGAGTGGGAAAGGGAGAAGAAAAACTTTTCAGCAATAAGGAACAAGAAAGAAAACTACCAGCCTGGTAACCAAAGCACGGAAAAGGCGGTTGATGTTAATGCCACTAGCCAAGAAGGAGGAAGATTGTTTTCATAATTGGGGAAGCCGCTATCTTGGGTTCTCAAAAAGCTACAAAAGAAAGGATTGTTACATCCCTTGAATCCTCGTCCTTTTCCTAACCCTCTTCCACCTAACTTTGACACTAAGGCATTTTGCCAATTTCATAAAATGCAAGGACATGACACGGATAAATGTTTGAGGTTTAGGCATGAAATTTAGAATTTGATTGATAATGGGAAATTGTCTGAGCCCAACAAGCCAAACACCAAAGACAATCCATTGCCAAGATTCAATAGAGTACCACCACTGGCGACCTTCATGATTGGAGAAGGTATGCATGAAAGTTTTGTCATTTCTTCTTTCCAAGATGTAAATGGAGAAGCAACCAAAGAAGAAATGGTGTTTAACAAAATTGAACAAGATGTGGTTGGTAAAGAAGTAGCAATTTATGTTGTGAATGAATTTTGGGTCTCAAGCGATAGTTATGATGATCTTGAACCCAAAAAGGAGGAATGAACCTAGTCCGAGCCTGAAGAAGATGAGGTGATGAACACTAGATCTGGTAAGCCTTATGCAAGGCCACTGCCCAAGGAAGTAGAAACTAATAAAGGAAAGGAAGTAGAAGTTGGGAATAAAGATGAAAAAGATGACACTGTTCTTAAGCTATTGAAGAGGACCCAAGCAAGTGTTAGTATTTGGGACCTATTGGCTACTTCCAAGAAGCGCTGTGAAACTATGGCCATGGCTCTGGCTGGCATACTGATTTCCACTTCCATAATGCCAGATGAGCTGGTTAACTTTATGAAAGTTGAAAGAGTCATGAAGTGTGAAGATATTCAAAAGAAGAGCGAAGTTGACATGGGATTAGTATTGTTCTCGGATGCGAATTTACCGAAAGAGGGGAGAGATCACATCCGCCCTCTCTTTATCAAAGTAGAAGTAAAAAAAAAAGGACTCCATGTGTGATGGTTGATGATGGGTCCGCCATAAATGTTTGCCCACTTAAAATCTTACCAAATATAGCTATGTTAATAAGAGATCTAAGCCGAACCGAAGTGACCATTAGGGCTTATGACAATACTAAGAGGCACACTGAAGGGACTTTCAAAGCTATTGTGAAGGTTGGTCTAATTGAGTCTATGGTAGAATTTATGGTTTTGGACATACCTGTTACTTTTGTATTGCTATTGGGACGACCCTGGTTTCAACCTCTTGGTGGAGTTTCTTTAACACTCCATCAAAAGATCAAGTTCCCAAACAGAGATGAGATTGTGGCCATCGAGGCCGAGGATAATAAAGTGGTCAATGCTCAAATGATTGAGAAACCTCTCAATGGTTTCCATGTAGCCACAATTTCTGATGATGGAATAGTGGACTTCAAGGTCCTAAACATGATGAAGAATATGAGCTACCTTCCTGGTACTGGTCTTGGAAAGGGTAAGGCCGGTGTGACAAAGCTTCCAGACTTCAAGACTCAAGCTTCCAAGAAAGGGTTGGGGTATGAAGAAGCTAGCAAAGATGTTCAGCCAAAGAAGAATGAGAAGATGAGATTCCCACCACTTGAAGAGATTTTTGTCAAAGCTCCAGACATGGGACCACTGTAAGGGAAGCCTGAGCCACTCATGTTCATGGGAAAGTTGATCTCGAATTTTGAGATTTTGCTGAACTGGTGGAACAAGTGAAGAAAGAGATCATCCTACTGTCCTGAAAGCCGAAAGACCTCGAGGAGATTGCTGCTCTGGTTGAAGAAAAGTTCAAAGATATTCTACTTTATGATTTTGAGAGCAATAATTTTGATTTTGATTTTAATTTGTCTACTTTGTATGAGGATGATGATGTTTTCTTTTTCAAAATGAATGCAATAAAGTCAGATTTTACTTACTTATGTGACATTTTTCCTGATGGTTGCATACATTCAAATAGTGGTTACATGAGCATTTTTAATATTAACTCTGTTGATACACAATCATTAAATTTGGGAACAACCGATAATCCTAAAAATATTAGCATAACATCCAACCTTACTCCTAATGAGAGAGAGAGATTTGAAAAAATATTTAAAAAAATATGAAGAGGTTTTTGCTTGCACTTATGAGCATATGTCTGGAATAGATCGAGACATAGCTGAGCATCTGATTCCTACCTACACTCACATGAAACCTATCAAACAAAAGCTTAGATGGTTAAGACTGAAATGGGCTGAATTGGTTAAAGAAGAGGTCACTAAACAAATACAAGTAAAGTTCCTTGAAATGATAGATTATCTAGATTGGCTAGCCAATATAGTACCCGTGCCAAAGAAAGATGGAGGAATTGGGGTCTGTGTGGACTATAGAGACTTGAACAAAGCTTCCCCTAAAGATGATTTTCCTTTACCCCATATAGATGTCCTTATTGATAGTGTAGTCTTTAGTGTGATACACTCGTTTGTAGATGGATTTTTTGGATACAATCAAGTGTTAATGGCTCAAGAGGATAAAGCCAAAATTGCCTTCATTACTACGTGGGGTATATTCTGTTATAGGGTGATGCTGTTTGGGTTAAAGAATGCTAGAGCAACCTACCAAGGAATGGCTACCACTTTGTTTTATGATATGATGCACAAAGAAGTTGAGGTCTACGTTGATGATATGATGGTAAAGTCGGATACAAGGGAACAACACTTCCAAAACTTAGAGTTACTCTTTGAGATAGCAGTGAAGTATAAGCTAAGGTTAAATCCAAAGAAGTGTGTATTTGGAGTTACTTCAGGCAAGTTGTTGGGACACGTGATTGGTCCAAATGGCAATGAGATTGACCCTGACAAGGTTAAGGTAATCAGAGATATGCCAACCCCTAAGATGGAGAGAGAAGTTTGGGGGTTTATTAGCAAGTTGCAGTATATTAGCAGGTTCATAGCAAAGCTCACCACGATATGCGAACCTATCTTTAAATTGCTTAAAAAGCATCAGCCAGTCAAGTGGAATGAAGAGTGTCAAAAGGCCTTTGAACATATAAAGGAGTATCTACTAAATCCACCTATTTTGAAACCACCTAAACCCGATAAACCTTTATTACTATACTTAGCAGTAGAGGAAGAGTCGATAGGAGCTATGCTAGCCCAAACAGATGAGTCAGGGGTTGAGCACACAGTCTACTATTTGAATAGAAAACTCCTACCTTATGAAATAAAGTATAGTATCATTGAAAAGGCCTGCATAGCTGTGGTTTGGTCTTCTAAGAAGTTGCGGCATTACTTTCAGTCTTATAGTGTGCAAGCAATTTCCAGGTTGGATCTGATGAAGTACTTAATTGAGACACCCTCTTTGATTTGGAAATATGGTCGATGGTTGATAATTTTGGAAGAATTTGAGATTGAGTATATAACCAGGAAAACAATCAAAGGTAGAGCGATGGCAGAATTCTTGGCTCAGCAACCATTGCCGGATTATGAAGAGGTAGTCTTGGAATTTTCTGAAGAGCACTTAGAGGCCATAGAAGTACAAGGGTGGAAGATGTATTTTGATGGAGCAGTGAATAGAAAAGGAGCACGTTTGGGAGTCATACTAGATTCACCTGAAGGGGAGTTTATCCCTTTAGATAAGAAGTTGAAGTTTAGGGTAACCAATAATATGGTAGAGTATGAGGCATGTATTATGAAGGAAGATAAGGTGCAGGTCTTTGGTGATTTATTGTTAGTAGTATCCCAAGTAAATGGAGAGTGGGAGTTAAAAGAAGAAAAGCTAAAACTATACCACCATTACTTGACCATGATGAAGAAGAATTTTAAGGAGTGCAGATTTATACACCTACCCAAAGAAGAAAACTAGATGGCCGATGCCCTAGCTACATTGGCTTCGGTATGGGAAAATCCTGAAAACTTGTTTCTTAAGCCTTTGGTTTTGACCAGTTCATCGACTCCTTGCTACAAATATGAAACAATCATGAAAACTGACACAGACCATGATGCATGGTATGACACCATAAGATGATTTTTGAAGAATATGGAATACCTGTTGGGGGCAACGAGGGAAGAGAGAAGAGCCATAAGGCAATGGTCTTTACAATATATCACCTTTCATGGAGAGTTGTATCGAAGATGGCTTGATGGGATGCACTTGAGATGATTGAGGAAACCTGAAGTTGAGCACATCATGTCTGAAGTACATGCGGGAAGTTATGGTCCACACATGAATGGGTTAGCCATAGTTAAGAAGATAGTTTGACAAGGTTACTACTGGTTGACCATGGAGAGAGATTATATTTAGTTTGTGAAGAAGTGCCAGCAATGTCAGATGTATGGTAATTTGAACCACATGCCTCATAAAGAATTGCATTCTATGTCTTCACTCTGGCCCTTTGTGACCTGGGGGATTGATATTATAGGAGAGATACATCCAACAGCTTCAAACAGTCACTGCTTTATCATGGTAGCAGTGGATTATTTTTCAAAATGGGTTGAAGCAGAATCTTTCAACAGGCTGTATGCAAGGCAAATGGCTAAGTTTATTGAAAAGAATCTCATCTGTAGATATGGGGTCCCGCACAGTGTAATATCGAATAATGAGGTATAGTTTCAAGGAGCAGTTAGGGACTTATACTTGAAGTACCAAATTCATCATCATCGATCCTCCCCTTATAGAACGAAGGCTAATGGTGCAGTAGAAGTGATAAACAAGACAATTAAGTAGATTCTATCCAAGATGACCAAGACATGTAGGGATTGATAAAAATGCTTCCTTTTGCTTTATGGGGATACATAACAAGTGTACGAATGCCGATTGGAATGACACCATTTTTCTTTGTTTATGGGATGGAAATAGTGTGACCAATTGAGATAGAGATCAAGTCATTAAAAGTGGTCCTGAAAGTCGAACTGCCTGAGGCAGAGTGGGTAGTAAGCAGATACACACAGTTAGCCTTATTAGAAGAGAGGAGGTTGAAAGCACTATATCATCATCAACTGTATCAAAGGAAGATAGCTCGGGCCTTCAATAGAAGTGTTAAGGTCAGAAAGTTTAGAATCGGTGACTTAGTGTTGAAGCAGTGTAAGCGTAATGTCTCTGATCCAAGAGAAAAATTTAGGCATAGTTGGGAAGGACCATATGTTGTGAAACAAGTCATGAGCAAGGGTGAGGTCAAAATATCAAACATGGACGGGAATGAGTTTAGTGAGCCGGTGAACATGGACAGGTTGAAGTGATTTTATGTGTAAATAAAAAAAAGAGCTCGTTAAGTTGAAAATCCAAAAGGGCGGCCTAGGCAAAAGATAGAATTCCACTAGTTTTGAAAAGCCGAAAGGGTAGACTAAGCAACAATTAGGGCTAAACGAGAGAAAATTGTCAATTAGAAAACCCGAAAGGGATGGTTGGCGACAGGAGTGATCTTATGTATGCTAGCTTTATGTTTAGTTGCTCCCTAATTTAATAAAATGGAGTTAATATCAACGTTGTTATATGTGCACTATTTTAAGTATTTTGACCAAATATGGTGAGATAAATAACACAATAGCAAAAGGTGATGACAAGTTATAAAAGGAAAAGAAATATCTCTTATTATTTTTATTATTGTTCATCCTAACATTATTTATTCTAAAAGAATTAATAATTGTTAAATCTATGGCAGACAATAAGTGTAGCTCGTAAGCCAGCTTTGCTTCAATCGATCTAAGAAGGCCTCAGTTAATCGAGGCTTGTCCAAATCAGGAGTAAACTCAAAATCTCAAGGCTCGACTCCATATTGACTATTAAGACGGTGAGGATCATAATAGGTACCTCAACGAAGTGTAGTAAGGGGAACATACATCAAATACATTTGAGTGGTGGCATGAGTGATTTTCCACCAAGGTACCAACCAATGGATATTAACTGCAACTCGAGAGCGAATCTAGTCGATCCAATTAGCACATGAAGAGGCAGGATGGAGAAGTTTCCTAGAAGAATGATGTTGTGGCAAATATTTGGTAAAATCCATGGATGGAATGCTAAGCAAGCAAAGGCGGTCTTGAAGCCAAATCTGTAAGCCCAAGAAAACAAATTAAAAAAAATGATGATGCCCGTTAGGTTGAAAACCCACATGGGCAGCCTAAGCAAAAGTTAGGGCGGTTTGCTAGTTTTGAAAAATCACAAGTGCAATTTAGAAAAAAATTATAACCAATAATAATAATAATAAGAAAAAGGGTCCGCTAAGTTGAAAACCCACAAGGGTGACTTAGGCAAAAGTTAGGACAACTCGCTAGTTTTAAAAAGCAGCAAGGGCGGACTAGGTAAAAATTAAAGCAATAAAAAGAAAAAGAAAAAGGCCTACATTGAAAACTCGAAAGGGCGATTTGGGTAATTACTAGTAGAAGCAAGGGACTTTTCGGCCAATCTCCTTGAAGATTCTAATTTGAATTGATCCAATCCAATTAGGGTCTCGACCAGGATCACAGGTATCAGCGACAAGCATCCTTTCATTTGATTCACGATATCCAATACTCATGGATCGATGTCTCCATCTGGAGAAACAAGAAGGAATTGGCCAAGCAAGCATAGACAAAGCTGTCTCCATGTCTTGGTGGGAGCCAAATGAGAAGTGCAAAAGTCAGTCAAGGGACCAAGCAGAATTTTCTCATCTCTAATTAATTGTAAAACTTTAGGCTTTGAAATTTGAAGCAACATTTGCATCTTTTGTTGAGTTTTTGAAGTCAATATGGGCAATGCCATTGGTTGATTACTTGGATATCCAAGGATTGCCTCAAATTCTTCAATCATGGGACATATCTCAAAGTCACATCCTAAAAGGAAACCATGTCATGAAGAAAAGAACGGTCTAATTTAACATTTTGAAAGCACTTCAAAGTGTTAATTTGAGACCAAGATATTTTCTCCCAATGAATAACTTTCATAGTTTTAAATAAACCTTTAATTTTTTTCAAATTGAGTTTTGTCATTGTTGAAATTAAAGAAAAAAAATTAAAATTGTTGAAGGGGATTTTGATGCTGAAATAAAATTTCGTGGAGAATTTCTTAGTTTTCATTTGGAATTATTGCATTGAAAGCAACTTTATATAAGAGATTACTTTATCCACCGAGGTTGACAAGGAAAGAGCAATAATTCGGGCTGAGACGCGCAAGGAAAGGAAATTTAAGTTGAAAAGATTTTGAGTTGCCGCGTTACTTTTTGTTTTGCAAATCAGCGGTGCCTTAGGATTTTGAATTGTGAGAGGAAAGACTTCTGTGTATACTGTAATAATAATGATGATGATAATAATAATACAAAATGATAAATAAAAAAAAGTAAAAAGTTGCAGTAAAAGTAATGATAATAATAATAATTATTATCATCGTTGTTATTATTATTATTATTATTGTTGTTGTTATTCTTAATAATAATAATAATAATAATATAATATTTTCTCAATAATACAAGGATGATGGATCAGTGAGAAGGTGGAGGTGGTCCATAATCAAACAAAGCCCTGATCGTTAACTGTTGGATGAGGAGGCATATCTCTGTCCTGAGTCCACCCGAAGAAGGAGCACCTGAACCTCTATTACCCTGGAATTTAGGTCTATAGTTGTAATCATCTGGAGTAGACGAAGGGATTTCATGGTCATCAGTTTGGGGCCCCCTAGAAGATGAAGCACTAGGATCCCTCATTCCCTAGAGCTGGAAGTCTAGGAAGTTTTGCTCCGACTGATGATACAATCTTTCTAGATGGATGATTTGTTGGCAGCTAGTAGCTAACTCCTCTTGTAGTTTCTTGTTTTGCTCCTCAAGCATCCGCTGTGAGTCAAAAAAAGGAAAGGGTAAGAGCATGCATAATCATGCATACATATAGCATAAATCATCATAGAACAGGATGACCTACCAGGTAACTCGTATCAAAGCCTTGTGGACGAGATGGCACTTCCGGTTGGTGAGAAGGAGCAAATGGAGGAACAACAGAGGAAGGTCTAGCCTCGTGATCAAATGAGCCGGCAGCCTGCAATAATTATGAGAAGAGTCAAAATAAGTTGAAAAAGAAGCAATTGTGATGATAGAATGAGAGATAGATTCTCTCTCCTCCTCTTCATCATTGGTTTCCTCATCATTTCCTTCTTCCTCCACGGGAAATCCCCGAATGCCAACAGGCTACACATCAAAGTTTAAAAGCCGTGTTCGAATGAATTGTGTGTATGACGTGCTCGGTACACAAAGATAATTTTCAACAGCATTTTCGAGCTAACTGCCATCAATTCTCTGGCATTGATGTAATATTCAAAGTATATGTTGGACAGTTCATCAGGACCCTCCGCTGCTCAGGACCAAGGAACCAATTATGCACCCTTTTTTCGAGAAACCAACCACTAGACACAGGACCAGCAATGATTCAGCGAGAGTTCTGGTAAGGCAGTGCAACATTCATAAAAGAAGTCCAATTCGCTCGCTCTTCAACTTTCCACCAAGCTAAGTCGACCTATAGGATGAAAAAAGGTACGTAAATTTTTTACATAAACTGTAAAGCATACTAATACTATTTTATCTGGTCCTAGGTTAGGCAACTCAAGTGATAACGCTGGGTGTGCACATGATGAGAGCCGAGAATTGTTGTGCGATCGGACAATAAAAAACTTAACCTTGGATATCAGACTATCTCTCGAAAAATATCAGGCACCCTTACGAGATTATGCTTATAAGCCCATACCTGTAATAACAATGGAAATCAAATTCATGTGAATATATGAGTTGAATTAACAATGGCAGGAGATAGTACCTCGACAATCACCATGAAGCCAATGAAAGACTTCTTATTTCTGTAAATTTTGTCTAGGCCATGATAGAGACAGGCAAGGCCAGCTTCACCCCAGCCGTAAAGCGATACCATATCCATTTCAACAAGGGCCCTCAACACCAACAAATGGATGGTGAATTTGGTATTGCATAAAATGGTCGACCCAAGCAAATACAATAAAAATTCTCGAGCATATTGCTTGGCTATTTCTCTGCAAACCTGTCCATCATAGCTCATCCAATAACTTTGAATCAGCTCAATTTTTATCTTAAAAGGTTATTTTAGTGATGATTCCATACCGATTAACTGTTGAATTTCTTCGTGTGTCAGGATATTGTTGGTAAGAGGGATCAGGAGGCCATAGTACCGGATACTAGCTATGCCTATAAAATCAATTGGGCTAATGATCATCTCTCCCATAGGTAGGTGGAACGTATGGGTCATGTCCATCCACCGCTCAGACAATGCTTGAACTACACTCCGGTCTATTGGACATTCCTCGGATGGTAATTGTAGAATAAAGCTTTCAAAAATGCGCTTTTGGATGATCCATTTTACCCGAGAAGGTGCTACGCATACCATTTCCGTGCTTTATAGACACAGCCTCCGCCTTAGACAACGCAACAATCACGCTAACACCGAACAAGGTAAGACAATACGAGGTAAGTATATCATCTCACAAATACAATTGTTTTAAAGTCTGAAATTACTCATTACTCTCTATTTTAATCTATTTATTTATTTATTTATTTATTTATTTTAGCATTAGAATATTTCCTACTATTTGTTACAATTCATTCGCTAATGCTAATATACTAAATTATAACTAAACAAAATAAAATAAAAGAAAAAGATAAAAATAATAATAAATAATAATAAAATAAAATGATAAGTATTTGTGCTACTAAAATATTAAATTGCAGTGTTACCTCAGTCTTTTGACTAGAACTATGATGAAGTTGCATTCTAGCTAGTAGATTGACAGTTCCACTTTCATGTTGTCGAATAAATTTTAGCAACTCAGTATTAGATTGAGGCTCAGATCTTGAAGCATGCCTTCCTTCCATTTGATGGCTAAACTATCTATTCTCTTTACTCAAACTAATATTTCTGCTATCACTTAAGCTCTCTGTGTTTGTAAGTAAAGAAAAGTGAATATGAATGAAAAATGATGGTAAGATGAGCCTTTATATAGGCAAATGGCAGCTGAAAAGACAAAAAAAGAAAAACAGTAATGCCCGTGAAAAAAAATCACAGTGAATTTACTATTAGTAAATAGTGAGCAAATAGTGATAAACAATGTCTAAATAGTAAATTCAATTATTTAATTTAATTATTCAGCTATTTGCATGTCTAAAAATATTTTTTGTACTTTTAAAATATTTTTTCACGTAGGGGGCAAGAGGATATAGGTATGGTAGGTATGGTAAAAAATAGCTAATTTTTTTTGTAGATTTTTTTATTAATATCCTACAAACTATAATTATCTTTTGCAAGCACGGATCTAAAACCCAAATCATTTTCGAGTCTAGAACTCACCTTAGGTTTAGAACCCAAATCATCTTCGAGTCCAGAATTCACCCCGGGTCTAGAATCCAAATCACTTTTGAGTCCAAAACTCACCTCACATCCAGAACCCAAATTATTTTTAAGTCCAGAACTCATCTCGTGTCCAGAACCCAAATTATTTTTTAGTCCAAAACTCAACTTAGGTCTAGAACCTAAATCATTTTTGAGTCCAGAACTCACCCAGGTTCAGAACCCAAAACATTTTTGAGTCCATAACTCACCTTCGGGTCCAAAATTCAAATCATTTTTTGAGTCCAGAACTCACCTTGGTCCAGAACCCAAATCATATTCGAGTCCAAAACTCACCCCGGGTCCAGAACTCAAATTATTTTTTAGTCCAGAACTCACCCCGGGTCCAGAACTCAAATTATTTTTGAGTCTAAAACTCACCCTCGGGTTTAGAACTCAAATCATTTTTTGAGTCAAGAACTCACCTCGGGTCTAGAACCCAAATCATCTTCGAGTCCAAAACTCACCCGGATCCAGAACCTAAATAACTTTTGAGTCCAGAACTCACCCCGGATCTAAAATCCAAATCAGGTCCAGAACTCACCTCGGGTCCAAAATCCAAATTATTTTTGAGTCTAGAACTCATCCTAGTGTGTAGAACCCAAATCATTTTTTAAGTCCAGAACTCACCTCGGGTCTAAAACCAAAATTATTTTTGAGTCCAGAACACACCTCGGGTCCATAACCCAAATCATTTTTGAGTCCAGAACTCAACCGGGTCTAGAACCCAAATTATATTTGAATTTAGAACTCGATCTGACTTCGGGTACAGGGTCAGTCTGACTCTAAACCCAGTTGAAAATCATGTTGCTTTTCACTCTCTTTTGCTATAAGCAGTGGGTGAACTGTAGACCCTTAATTTTTGACCAAATCCAGTCCAATATTTTAAAATAAGTTTGAAATAATTTTTGTGTTATTTATTATTTATATTATTTATTATTTATTTTAATAATATAATTAAAGATATAATATTTATTTTTTTAAAATGCATATATATATAAAATAAAAAATTGGACGAACCAATCGGTGAGCGGCACGCGGCACGCGGCAAGCCATTTGGCCTGTGGCGAATCGTGCAGCGCCTCTCAAATCATTGCAGCACTCGCACGCCCAATCCCAGCAGCCTAGGTCCGCAACGCGCAGGCCCAATGCCCAGCAGCCAGCGCCCACGAGCAATTTCTGTCCAAACCTTGTTTTAGTCAATTTTTAAGTTTTTTTCCTTAACAGTCTGTTATTTCCTTAACCAATTAGCATTAGGTTTTGATTTTTTCTATGAATAATACATTAAAACACAGTTCACAGGGACTTTGGCAATTTATTCAAGAGGACTTTGATTTTCTGGACTATTGGCAATTATTCTTGGACTTTTGAACTTTTAGAAACAGAAAGCAACCCTAAGTAATCAAAAATAAAAAGAAAAATCCAATTCACAAGGCAACAAGGCTGTGTTGTCTTGATCAAGCTCCCCCAGAATATCAAGAGTGCAATTGTGGTAGAACCAATAAACAATGATATTTTCTTAATTAATTCATTATAACATGCTTTTGACAATTTTTAACATGGAACATGTATGATCTTTGTTTAAAATTGAATCCAGTAGCCTGTTAGCATAACCTCTTCCAAATATATGATTATTTAGTCAGCATACTAATAGCTTTGTTTAAAATTTTTTTTGATGCACTATCACAATAGCTTCACTTAATTTTTCTCAAATATTTTTAGCAGCACCTTGTTTATTCCAACTTCAAAGCTTTGATCATTATTTTTATAAATTGTAAAACCCTAATTTATTTCTTCCTAACCCTAATTGCATGGTACGAGCCCTAAACCCTAATTAATTCTATTTTCTGAAATCTTTACAATAGCCTAATACTTAAAAAATAATTATAATAATATTAGTTTCTCCAAACCCTAAAACCCTAGTTTTTGAATCTAAACCTAAAAACTTTAGAACCCTAATCCTATTTTTAAAAAGAAACCCTAAACCCTAATTGTATTTTCCTAAACCATAATTCATAAAACCCTAGCTTGTATATTTAGTCTTTAATTGCTATTTGAATCCATCTTTACATACTGTAATCTTAGTTTACATATTCATATCTTGATCTTTATTAGACTTATAATGAATGGTTTACTTTTATGATGAATAGTTAAATATCTTTTATTGGTTTATTTTATTTTTTTTACGTAAGAGGTATGTTTCCACTTTGTGGATACCTCATTAATTAAGCTTCATGCAATTTAAATTATTTTCATATTTTGGGATTAATGTAAAGGATACGTTTTCACCTTTTGGTGGGTGTCCTATTTAGTTTTAGACATTGGACGATGTAAGGACACGTGTCCATCCTTGAATGGGTGTCCATTTATTTATTTTATTTGGACATTGCTATGATTTCTAATAAATTATTTATTTATTCTTATGATCGCATGTAGTATGGATAATGTTATTATATTTAAGAATTTTATAATATTAAGACCTGAAAAGGAGGTCGGTTCTAATGAACTGGGCATTATGGGGGTGCTGGGTTATTCTCACCTTCCCCACATGTACCCAACTTTTCGAACCCAATAGGGGGTTGGGGATTCCTTAGGAATCGAGTCATCCACCTCTTTCTCTTACCTAGCTCGTCTGGGTTGTGAATCCATTTTCTCTGGGTTTAGGGTTTTATGTTTAATCTAACTACTGTGATTAATCTAACTACTGTGATTAAATCCATATTTTAATGGCCGTTGGATGCTGGCTTTATTACATGAGAATGTATTGATATCAATTGAATGTAGCTACTGTATGATGATATTGTTTTCTTTTTTTAATAGTGACTGCTTATTGTAACTTTAAACAAGTGAGATATAGAAAACAAAACCTACATTTAAAGGGTCCATCAATAATAATCTGTTGATTTTAGCTTGCTAATTGACTGCTTGAACCAACGTGGATATTGGTTGAGAGAAACAATTGTTGGGAGCAATTGGTCTGTGTTGTCTATGTCTTTGACAATTGTTGCTTTGATAATTGTAGTTTCTAAAATCCCTTGCTAATTATAACTGCCTTTTGATAACTGTGGCTCCTTATTAAGTGTTGCGCTCTGTTTAAATTTTAAATCTGTATTTATAGGAATGGATTAGGTTAAAACCAGTGAATATTGAGCTAAATTCGAGCTCAATTTGGATTTTTGATTTAAGCATAGCTCGGATTAAGTCCAAAATAGGAACCATATCGAATTAAAATAAATTTATTTTGACATGGAACCCATCCATATTGAATTAAACCTTGTTTTATTTGATAAAAACCAACCATATCAAATTGGATTGTATCCAATTCGATATGGAAGGTGTCCATATCGAATTAGATGCATTGAAATTTGATATGGAATATCCATGTTGAATTGGAAGGCATCCAATTTGATATGGATGTTGTCCATATCAAATTGGCCAGGCCTAATTCATCTTTGCATGGCCTATGACCAATTATGATGAACCAAACCTATTCAAACTCTAGATCAGATCATTTTAGGGCTTTGAAGGTTGAACTGGCTTATTTTAGGCCTTTTAAAATTTGGACTGACCTAAATCAAAGCTATAAACAAGGTTTAAGCTTTAAAATTGGATCAAATTTGGCTTGGCCTTCTTTAATTGAGATCAAACTAGCTTAGGGCCAAAATTAAGGTTCTACAGTTTGCCCCATCCTTGAATGATCTAAGACTTCAGTAGAAGAGAGTAAAAAGCAATGCTACAACTTTTAAATTTTGGTGCCAAGCATTCGCAAAATAAAACACAGAGACAAGCTAATAGAAATCCAAAGGATGGATACCCTAGGGTGAGGAACCATTGAGTACCGACATCCGACTAATGAAAACCACCATGCAACTCTAATATCTTGGTTTTGATGAACTTGAATTGGTTTGGGTTATGGACCCGATGTTGGATTTGGGTTCTTGACCTGAGACTAAATATGGGTTCTCAACTTGAGACTAGATTTGGATTTTCAACCAGATGTTGGATTTAGGTTCTCGACCCAAGACTGGATTTGAGTTCTTGACCCAAGACTGTATTTGGGTTCTTGACCTGATGCTGGATTTGATTTGGGTGCTCGACTAGAGGCTAAATTTTGGTTCTCTACTTGATGCTGGATTTGGGTTCTAGACCTTAGACTGGATTTGGGTTCTCGACCATAGACTGGATTTGGATTCTTGACACTAAATTGGATTTGGGTTCTCGACCTTAAATTGGATTTAGGTTCTTGACCCGAGACTAGATCTGGGTTCACGACCTGAGACTGGATTTAGGTTTGCAACCCAAGATTAGATTCTTTAAGAAATAACAAATTAACTTTAGCTCTTGTGAGCGGGGATTTTTGCCCCCACTCCGGGTGGAATGGTTCTTGCGACTTCGGCACTGTTTAGGCTCGGGGCCTTAGAGAACACGGACCTAAGTCCGGAGAATATGGAGTCGCCACCTGGACAGGCCGGGAAAAAGAAAGGGGTGGATGACTCGATTCCTAAGGAATCCCCAACCCTCTAATAGGTTCGGAAAGTTGGGTATGTGTGGGGAAGGTGAGAAATGGCCCAGCACCCCCACAACGCCCGGTTCATTGGAACCGGCCTCCTTTACATGTCCTAATATTATAAAATTCTTAAATATAACAACATTATCTATACTACACACAATAAAAAGAAAGCATCATTATATTAAAATCAAAGCAATGTCCAAACAAAACAAAACAAATAAATGGACACCCATCCAAGAATGGAAACGTGTCCTTACATCACATGCCTAAATAGGACACCCACCGAAAGGTTGAAACGTGCCCTTTAAATTGGTTCTAAAATGGAAAAGCAAATTAAATTACATGATATTTAACTAATGAGGTACCCACCAAGTGGAAACATACCTCTTACAACATTTGGAAATCTAAATAAATTGATAAAAGTAAATAACCATTCATAATAAATAAATCATTCATCAAAGGTATCAAATAACAATAAAAAGTAAACATCCATCCATGATAAATAAAATAAACCAAGCATTGAATTTAAATAAATTAAAGCATAAGAAATAAAACCAAGCATGATCAAATATGGAATTGAATAAGGTAAATAAAAATTCAAATTATAGCTAGTGTTTCCATTTAGGGTTCTTTATCTCATGTGTTAAGGTTTTGGAATTCATAAAATTAAGCTACTGTGACTTTTTTATGGAATTAAAATAGATTGAGGTTTTATGTTTTAAAAGGTTGGTAAGACTCTTTGATTAAAAAAATTAAGGTTTGAATGGTGAAATCATGAAACTAGGGTTTTAGACACTTTAAAATATTTTTGATTTGTGGTTTATGGTTATTCATTGTGTTTTTAAGCTATTGTGTAAAATTAAAATATTTATGTTTTTATGTTTTTAATGTTTTAAAGGATTAAGGTTTAGAAAAAGTTAGGGTTTAAGGTTTTAAAGGAGTTAGAGTTTAATATTTTAGGTTTAGAAGTTGAATTAAGGTTTTAGGATTTAAAATTAGGGTCTCGGGTGATGAATTTGAATTAGGGTTTAGAAAGACAATTTGATGATTTCATGAAGTTTTATGAATTTAAAAAAACAGATTAAATTTTTTATAAATAGAAAAGATGTTTTTTTATGGCTTTTTGTGTAATATCCCCAAATATGCCCTAGAAGTCTTGATATTGTTGTTGTGTTATTTGATTTGTGTATATGTTAATTTGAGAAGAGAATGTTGTGTTAAGTTAATAAGGTGAATATTGTGTAGAGAGAAGTGTATATGTTGGGTATATAGCAATATATATCACATATACATAGGTCAACCTTGATGGTCAATGCTACATAGTGGAGGAAGATATTTTTATATTTTTTGAGTAATTAAATAATTAGTGGAATTATGAGTGGAAGAGGTTGGTTTGGATTATTTTAATAAAAATAAATTGCTTGGAGGAGAGGATTTGAAGGAAAAGTGGTTTTGACTTTTTGGTTTCTTTCTTTTCTTTCTTCTTCACCGTAGCCACTTTCTTTTTCTTTCTTTCTTTCATTTTGGCCGGCTCCCTCACAAGACAAAGGAAAACAAAGAGACCAAGGGAGAGATTGAAGTTCTAAGCTCAAGTTGAAGGGAGAATCAAGTGATTAAGTTGAAGATTTGTCAACTTAGGTAAGTTATTTCTTGATCTCTTGTATTGTTTGAGCTTGGGTTGATTTTGATGGTGTGTTTGTGATGTTAGAAGTGTGGATGAGTGTGTGAAGTGTGTTTGTGAGTGATTGATTCTTGTGATTTTAGATTTTGGGGTTTGATTGAAGAAAGAGTAAAGTTGGTTTTAGGGTTTTGATTTGGTAGTGATAAATTGTATTGTATTGTATTGTTTTGGATAAGGTTTTGGAAGAAGGTGCTTTATTTTAAGTTGAGAAGTGAAGGATTCTTGAAGAAAGAAAGTGTTTAGAAGGTGTATTTTGGTGCTTAAGGTAAGTACAACCATTTGATTACAAACATGTATATAATGTGTAAGCCTAATATGCTTTTATTTGTAAATGTGTTTTGGTAATATGAATATTGTGATGAGCATGTAATTAAGTGTTGAGGATGTTGTTTGTGTCTATTTTAATGAGGTTGTGTTGTGTAATGTGTTTGAAGTTAGCCAAAAGGAAATTTCTAAATTTAGGGTTTTTGCATGAGAAACCGTAATTTGGGGCGGTCGCTATTATGTGAAGTGCGGTCGCTATTATGTGAAGTGCGGTCGCGACTTAGGTCGGATTTCTGACCGCGAAAGCTACTGTGTTAGGGTTCATCTTTTGATTGTGAGGTGCGGTCGCGACTTAGATCGGACTTCTGACCGCGAAACCTACTGTGGTAAGGTTTCATCTTTTGACTGTGTAACGCGGTCGTATTTGGGTCTGGCGCGACCGCGAGAAACGTTTTGTTCTACTTTATTGAAGTAACCAAATTTTCAACAAGATTCTCAAACACATGTTAAATAAATCATCCATTTGAGTTGTCAAGGATCACAATAGAGATAATTCTTAATGAATGTGTAATGTGTTGGATTATGTATACTTGAGTGATGAAGTGTTATAATGTGATTAATATTATGACTTGTATAGTGTGGAAGAGATGAGGATCATTCACAAAGGTATGTGCAATGCAATTTATTATTATTATAATTACTTTTATAATGAATTACCTTAGTGTAAATTGAGACATAAAGAGATGTGAACTAATATTTTGAGTTATAATGAGGTGAATGATATGATTGAATAATGATACATTTGTTTAATTAATGTAATTGATGTTGTATATTAATATGATGCCATTGTGATTGGCTATGATGATTCAAATGTGATATGATGCCATTGTGATTGGCTATGATGATTCAAATGTGATATGATGCCATTGTGATTGGCTATGATGATTCAATTGAAATGGAAATTGATAATGAAATAATTAATGAATTGTATATCTAATATGTTGATTCAACTTTCAGAGTCCTGTTTTGATGGCATGCCTATGAACCATTGGATAGGTGAAATGGGAGGCCCGTAAACCGTTTCCAATTGGTAATTATGATATGAATTCCTGGATAGGCGAAATGGGAGGCCCGTAAGCCGATTCCAGATGAGAAATGTGAAAATGGAATGATGGTGAAATGGGAGGCCCGTAAACCACTTCCATTTGTAACAGTTTAGCCGGGTTGAGGATCTCCTCATGTTAATGGGTTGATGGTCCAAGAGACTGGGTCTGTTACACTATCCATGGATAGAAATATGATACATGTTGCCTACGGGCTTGATTATTGTGAATATGATCAAAGCAGTTGACTCTGAACTTTGAATAATATATTAGTGTGTTTTGGGCCCGAGTCTGTCTTTGTTTTAATGTGTTATCTAAAGGTTGAACTAAATGAGTAATGAGATTTATGATTGCCTTTGTTGGAAATGTGATTCATAATTGGTGAATTGTGAATAGAATAATAACATGAAATGTTATGAATTATGGTATGTAATATGTATGTTGATATATTGATGATGAGTATTAGTGATGGATCTGTGATTGGTGATAATGATATGTATATATATATGAAATTAGACGAGACATATGAAGGGTGCAATTAAGAAGGAAAATATAAACAGGATAAGAAATTAATAGTACTTAGAATTGATATATCTTTATATGTTAGAATTTCTATAATGTACGTTTATATTTTATATTTGTACTACTAAGCTTTCGGGCTTAGCGCGGATGTATTATCGCGCAGGTGACTAGGTGGAAGGTATGAAGTCTTTCGGTTAGCCACGAGAAGAGTATGAATTTGTCGAGACCAACTAGAGGGTGATGCATACATGTATATCTTTTGAATTATAATGTAATTCTTTTTATGAAGCATATTCATTTGTATAAAGGAAATTTTGATAAATGTAAGATTAATATATATGTAAGATCATTAAAGTATAATGATTTCGTAAATGTTTCTTTCAATTAATATAGTGTGATTTGAACTCTGATCAAGGATTTTCTTAAATGGCGACAAAAAGTGACATCCTTATGCTTTATATAGGTACTGTATGTATACTAGGTATATGTATAGTAGTTATATGGAGTATCGGGGTGTTACAAATATTTTGGTATCAGAGCTTAGGTTCGAGATTCTCGGCCTAAGTGAAATTTAAAAAGAAAAAGTTTTGAGATGCTTAAAATGAATTAAAAAGAAGAGTTTTGAAAAGTTTAAATAGAAGTAAAGAGGAAAAGTTTGAAAATAGAATTTGTAAAACATGCATATGCATTAACACCTAGGTTGGTCTCAAATGTGGCATTATGTGATGTGTGATAAATTGGAAGTATATGAGAAGGATGATAGTGATTGAATAAGGTTCTGCAGGAAAGTAAAATAAAATAAGATTAGTAAATAAAATTTCAACAAAGAATACTTGAATTTTGACAATTTAATGTATAGTAAGTATATGAGCTATGTGGACTGTATAGTATTGCATATTTAAAAAATGAATTACGAATATATAATTTGATGGAATAGTCGTGATAATGTTGACTACTTAGAATGTGATAAAGTGATGTAGTATGTTAGTGATCAAGGATTGAGTTGATCACTTGAGAATGTAATGTACGCATAGTATTGCGTGTTTGTAACCTATACAACTACATAGCTATTAATTTTGAGAATGATTACACTTGCATTGACAAACTTGTGCGAAGTAAGGTCATGTGATAAGATTGATAGTGAGAATTGGATTGAACAATGTTGATTCAAGAAACTAAGATCTGTGATAATTAGACTTGGAAATTGTATAGAGATTTTTGGGCTCAATGTGTAGATGATTGGATGTAATGTGTATATATATAAACATATGAGTGATATATATATAGAATGGTAAACAAATGGATATAAAGATGGTATACTAAATACATTTAAAAATAAGTGTGAGAGAGATGTCACCTCAGTATTGTGATTAAGATTTTGTGAAGTTTTCTCATGATTAGAATGTATATGTGTTGAGTTGATAAATAAATTAAGTCATATCAAAAAGGGATAAGAATGATGTTGTACAATGAAAAGTAATAGATGTTAAATTGTGTTGATGATATGTAAAAGAGAAATTAAATTGATTGTATGATTATGTGTACACATGTAAGAAATGTGGAAAGCAAGTCACATTGTGAATGTGACCTATGTATGTAAATGGGATATAATTACTTGTCTAGTGGTATGGAGAATAATATAGTATGAATTAGTGGACCTATGAGAGATTAGGTCTTAATCTATGCGGAGTTAGGCTATGAGATGAAATGAAGAGTGAGAAAGGGCTCGGGTAACACTGGACGATGAAATTATTATGATAAATATTTTAAATGATGAATTGTGCTACTGTGCCTTGAAATATGGTAAGATATGAAAATTCTAAATCTATGAATAAAGTATATTGCTATGTATATATATATATATATGAATGATGATCATTCTTAATAGATGTACAATGTAATTACTTGTGAGTACTTAAATGATGAAGTGAGATGATTGAAACATGTCTATATGAAATATGGAACATGATAATGTGATGAATTGTATTGATGTGATGAAAAGCCATGATTGTTGGCTATGAGAATGCAAATGAATTATAATTGAGGCATGATTGCCTATTTTGAAAATGAGAATGAAATAATAAATGAAATTTGGATATGATTGAATGTTGTGCATAAAAGTGTTATAAGTAATATTGTTGATATGAGTTAAGCTAACGATGATCTTATGATCATGAGTAAATTGTTTTGAAACAAAGTTGAATTATGATAACTCTTGGGAATAGCAAAGTATAAAAAAAAAAAAAATAAAAAAAATAATATTGATTTATAAACTACAGACGTGATTATTAAGATACTCTGGCCGTATGATTTGTAAGTGTAATTGGCTGATTAATTTTGTTATCAGTAGATTTGGGACTAAGATGATATGATTGTAGTATTATGTGGGTAAGGTTGATAATTTTATTTCAAGGAACATGGTTACGAGTTATGAATGGTAAAGTTGTATCTTATCAGTTCTATGTTAGAAATTTGTTTATAATTATAAAAAGTATGGAAAGAGAAGAGAACTGTGTAAATGCTTTGAATTATGAAAAATGGTTAGAAAAGTGATTATGTAAACATAGTAATGATGTGATGATACGAGGAGATGATTGATGGGAGAAATTATGAAATGTGATTGAAAATGATACTGAATATATTTTTGTTATAAGATAAATTAATTGATGGAAACATTGTTAAGTGAATGAACTATAGGTAATAATTATATTGTGAGAATTATGTGAGATTACACTGCTATTACAGAAAGCAGAATATATATATATGAATAAAATAATTTGAAGTAAATTGTTATTAATGAGTATGGTCTCAAAGGTCGAACAGATGGATCATGAGGGATTAGAATTTGAGAATAAGTTTGATCTAATCGAATTGGGTCATATATATTGAGATGTGGTTATATTATGATAGCTAGATCAATTGATCTAAATTTTGCTAAGATTGCGAATTATTATTATGGAGATCTAATATGTATAGTTGTGCTAAGAGTATAGAATATATGTGATAATGTATATGATGGGTACTATGTTGATATATGAATGAGTTAGAATATATCAATTATAATCGATGAAATAACGAAAAAGGTTGATTATCTGTAACGTAAGTTTAAAGAGGTTGTATCAATATTATGTTAAATGAAAACATGGTAAAGAAGGACTTAAGAGTAAGTAAAATGGAAATATTGTTATTAATCAAGATTTGATAAGTGGCTATTTTCAAAAATGATTGTAATGATAGGATAAGCTATAGTAAGATATAATTATCAATTAAGGAGTGATAAATATCTTTTCTGAAAGTGATGATAAAGAGGAGATAAGTAATATGGATGAATATATTAATTTAAGACCGATTGTGAATTGTGTTTGTAATCCTGATTGTTTTTATAATGATGTTAACAAGATTAGGGATTATCAATCCTCTGAGTATGTTCTGTATAGATATTTTTTTTTAGAAGATTGAATAGAAGTTATAAACAGTTAGGTCTCAGATTTTGGTAGTGGAGCCCTTGCCTTAATTGCTCAACATAAACGTTAATTTGAGTATCCTGAGAATCTTTTCCTGGTGATATAAGTTCTGTTGCCCCATCCTTGTCTATTGTGAGTGCTGCTTATGCTGGGAATTTTCAGTTAGGTGGTTATATGCAGTATATCAATGCTTTTAAATAGCCTATTTGTATACATTGTAATCTTCTTGGATAATGTTCAACAATGTTATAAGATTATAGATTATCCATCGTGATTGGAATCAAGAGCTTAACTGGGGTCCTATGTCTCGAAGGTTATTCAAGTTTCTTTTATTGAAGATTAAGGTGATGTTTTGTTAAGAATGAATTGTTATTGTATTGGGTAATTTCGAGGACGAAATTTCTTTTTAGAGGGGGAGAATTGTAATATCCCCAAATATGCCCTAGAAGTCTTGATATTGTTGTTGTGTTATTTGATTTGTGTATATGTTAATTTGAGAAGAGAATGTTGTGTTAAGTTAATAAGGTGAATATTGTGTAGAGAGAAGTGTATATGTTGGGTATATAGCAATATATATCACATATACATAGGTCAACCTTGATGGTCAATGCTACATAGTGGAGGAAGATATTTTTATATTTTTTGAGTAATTAAATAATTAGTGGAATTATGAGTGGAAGAGGTTGGTTTGGATTATTTTAATAAAAATAAATTGCTTGGAGGAGAGGATTTGAAGGAAAAGTGGTTTTGACTTTTTGGTTTCTTTCTTTTCTTTCTTCTTCACCGTAGCCACTTTCTTTTTCTTTCTTTCTTTCATTTTGGCCGGCTCCCTCACAAGACAAAGGAAAACAAAGAGACCAAGGGAGAGATTGAAGTTCTAAGCTCAAGTTGAAGGGAGAATCAAGTGATTAAGTTGAAGATTTGTCAACTTAGGTAAGTTATTTCTTGATCTCTTGTATTGTTTGAGCTTGGGTTGATTTTGATGGTGTGTTTGTGATGTTAGAAGTGTGGATGAGTGTGTGAAGTGTGTTTGTGAGTGATTGATTCTTGTGATTTTAGATTTTGGGGTTTGATTGAAGAAAGAGTAAAGTTGGTTTTAGGGTTTTGATTTGGTAGTGATAAATTGTATTGTATTGTATTGTTTTGGATAAGGTTTTGGAAGAAGGTGCTTTATTTTAAGTTGAGAAGTGAAGGATTCTTGAAGAAAGAAAGTGTTTAGAAGGTGTATTTTGGTGCTTAAGGTAAGTACAACCATTTGATTACAAACATGTATATAATGTGTAAGCCTAATATGCTTTTATTTGTAAATGTGTTTTGGTAATATGAATATTGTGATGAGCATGTAATTAAGTGTTGAGGATGTTGTTTGTGTCTATTTTAATGAGGTTGTGTTGTGTAATGTGTTTGAAGTTAGCCAAAAGGAAATTTCTAAATTTAGGGTTTTTGCATGAGAAACCGTAATTTGGGGCGGTCGCTATTATGTGAAGTGCGGTCGCTATTATGTGAAGTGCGGTCGCGACTTAGGTCGGATTTCTGACCGCGAAAGCTACTGTGTTAGGGTTCATCTTTTGATTGTGAGGTGCGGTCGCGACTTAGATCGGACTTCTGACCGCGAAACCTACTGTGGTAAGGTTTCATCTTTTGACTGTGTAACGCGGTCGTATTTGGGTCTGGCGCGACCGCGAGAAACGTTTTGTTCTACTTTATTGAAGTAACCAAATTTTCAACAAGATTCTCAAACACATGTTAAATAAATCATCCATTTGAGTTGTCAAGGATCACAATAGAGATAATTCTTAATGAATGTGTAATGTGTTGGATTATGTATACTTGAGTGATGAAGTGTTATAATGTGATTAATATTATGACTTGTATAGTGTGGAAGAGATGAGGATCATTCACAAAGGTATGTGCAATGCAATTTATTATTATTATAATTACTTTTATAATGAATTACCTTAGTGTAAATTGAGACATAAAGAGATGTGAACTAATATTTTGAGTTATAATGAGGTGAATGATATGATTGAATAATGATACATTTGTTTAATTAATGTAATTGATGTTGTATATTAATATGATGCCATTGTGATTGGCTATGATGATTCAAATGTGATATGATGCCATTGTGATTGGCTATGATGATTCAAATGTGATATGATGCCATTGTGATTGGCTATGATGATTCAATTGAAATGGAAATTGATAATGAAATAATTAATGAATTGTATATCTAATATGTTGATTCAACTTTCAGAGTCCTGTTTTGATGGCATGCCTATGAACCATTGGATAGGTGAAATGGGAGGCCCGTAAACCGTTTCCAATTGGTAATTATGATATGAATTCCTGGATAGGCGAAATGGGAGGCCCGTAAGCCGATTCCAGATGAGAAATGTGAAAATGGAATGATGGTGAAATGGGAGGCCCGTAAACCACTTCCATTTGTAACAGTTTAGCCGGGTTGAGGATCTCCTCATGTTAATGGGTTGATGGTCCAAGAGACTGGGTCTGTTACACTATCCATGGATAGAAATATGATACATGTTGCCTACGGGCTTGATTATTGTGAATATGATCAAAGCAGTTGACTCTGAACTTTGAATAATATATTAGTGTGTTTTGGGCCCGAGTCTGTCTTTGTTTTAATGTGTTATCTAAAGGTTGAACTAAATGAGTAATGAGATTTATGATTGCCTTTGTTGGAAATGTGATTCATAATTGGTGAATTGTGAATAGAATAATAACATGAAATGTTATGAATTATGGTATGTAATATGTATGTTGATATATTGATGATGAGTATTAGTGATGGATCTGTGATTGGTGATAATGATATGTATATATATATGAAATTAGACGAGACATATGAAGGGTGCAATTAAGAAGGAAAATATAAACAGGATAAGAAATTAATAGTACTTAGAATTGATATATCTTTATATGTTAGAATTTCTATAATGTACGTTTATATTTTATATTTGTACTACTAAGCTTTCGGGCTTAGCGCGGATGTATTATCGCGCAGGTGACTAGGTGGAAGGTATGAAGTCTTTCGGTTAGCCACGAGAAGAGTATGAATTTGTCGAGACCAACTAGAGGGTGATGCATACATGTATATCTTTTGAATTATAATGTAATTCTTTTTATGAAGCATATTCATTTGTATAAAGGAAATTTTGATAAATGTAAGATTAATATATATGTAAGATCATTAAAGTATAATGATTTCGTAAATGTTTCTTTCAATTAATATAGTGTGATTTGAACTCTGATCAAGGATTTTCTTAAATGGCGACAAAAAGTGACATCCTTATGCTTTATATAGGTACTGTATGTATACTAGGTATATGTATAGTAGTTATATGGAGTATCGGGGTGTTACATTTTGGAAGAAACAGAACCAAGTTTAAAATTTTGAAAGAAACAGAATCAAATTTTGGTTTTGTTGAAAAATATGTTTAATTAGGGTTTTAAGATTTTAAAGAAGAAAAAATAACAATTTTAAGCCTTTTGGAAAATAAACCAACGAAATAAGGTTTTTGACTTTAGAAAAACTAAATTAAAGTTCTAAGATTTTAACTTTTGAAAAACACAAAATACTAATTTTAGCTACTGTGAAAAAATATAAAGAAATTAGAATTTCATACCTTATTTTGTAAGTTGCACCAAAATTGCTTTTTGGATGAACAAGCTCAAAAGACCAGCCTTTTTGCCTTTTTAATCCTTTAAATCGTGTTTCTGCTACTTTAAAAATAATTGAATTCAAGCTTTTCCTTCACGAATTTGGATTTTCTTTTCCACTGTCCCTTTCGGCCTCCCCTTTTTTTGTGTTGTTTAATCCATATTTATAGAAGTTTTATATCCTTCATTCCTAATTATTCACGACATCTTTATTGAATAAGAAAAGGAAACCAAAACCAAATTGTATTAGGTTTCAGAAAATTTGCGTCGAAAAAATTTCGCTGGCGAAAAAAAACTGCTGCGGAAAAAGTGCGCTGGCAAAAAAATATGCAGTAGCTGGCTGCGACAGTGCGCGCGGAACGGACCCGTAGGCCATTTCGCCCACAGGAAATTCCTGCGGGCGAAATAGTTGAGCCATTTCACATGCAGAATTTTTCTGCATGTGAAATGGCTTGGGCCATTTCTCCCGCAGGAAATTCCTGCAGGCGAAATGCCCACGGGCCCGCGCTAACTTTCGTCGTCGATTTTTTCGTCGCCATTTTTTTTATTTTTTTGTTATTTTTTTGAATTTGTATTCATTTTACTATTTTTTACTAAAATAAATATTAAAATTAATTAAGATACCATAAAAATTATTTTGGACTAACTAAAATATATTGGACAACACAAAAATTATTTTCGACTAATTAAAATATATTGGACCGGCCCGGGTCAAAAATTAAGGGTCTACAGCTCTTTTAGATGGTTAACATTTTATCATATGAAAATTGCAACTTTCTTCTAACCACCAGTTCCATTCTTTAATGGATCATGCCAACATTTTGTCATCGAAGAGTTCTAGCTTTCTTTTAGCTATTTGCTCCATTCTTTAATGGATTATGGGTCTGTAGACCCTTAATTTTTTGGCCCAAAGCTAGTATAGTCCTAATTAAAAAAAGGCCTAAGTCATGATTGGTCCATTCTTAATGGCTTAAACTTTTTTTAAAGCCTTTAATTAGATTGATCCAGTTTTATAAAGCCTGAAATATGTCTGTTCAACCTTTAAAGCCCTAAAATGACCCAATCTAAAATTCAATTGGGTTTATTTGGATATGGGCCAGGCTAATTCGATATGGGCAGCATCCATATTGAATTGGAGCCACCAAATTCAATATGGATGGCTCCATATCGAATTGGAATGCATTCAATTCGATATGGACACCATCTATATCAAATTGGATGCAAACCAATTCAATATTGTAGGCCCATATCGAATTAAACTAGGTTTAATTTGATATGGACGGGTTCTATATTGAATTAAACTGATTTTAATTTTATATGGCCTCAGTTTCATGTCGAATTTAAAATAATTGAATTCGATATGCTTCTTATTTTAATTTTTAATCCTAGCCATGCTTAAATAAAAAAATCCTAATTAGGCTCTGAATTAACCAAATCTATTTTCTATAAATACATGTTTAAAGGAAGAGACTCAGGGAGTAGCCACAGTTATCAAGGAGCAGAGAGTTAGCAAGAGGCAAGTAGTAACCATTAACATGTTATCAACCCATAAAACACACACTATACAAAGGCAATGATTACTGTCTTTGTTTTTCTCGGCCAAAATTCAAAGATCAATGTTTAATTTTGGTGGAGCCAATATACGAAGGTACGTTCTCTAAGTTTAATTCATTTAAATTCAACAGAGGATGATTTGGTGATGGTTTTAAATACTGAGTATATTTATTCTTTGTCCAAATAAGTTTCAGTAGTTTATATTCAGGTTTTTCAATTCATATTTGTTTTATTAAAGCATGATCAATAGCTGTTGGTTTTAAAATTCACAATAGTTTATTTATTCAATTTTGTTTTGTCCAGTAGCATTTCATAAAAGCATATCCCATGAAATTATTTATAAAATCAATATTACAGTGGCCCTAAGTTTTCATAGTAACTAAACTTGAATTAAAAAAATACTAATTCCTAACTAAAGTAACATTTTTATTCTCAAAACCCTAAAAAACCCTAATCTCATCCAAAAATATCCAGTTTCGGGTCGAGCACCCAACTCCTGTCTTGGGTCCAAGTACCCAAATCAAACTCAATTTAGTCTTAGGTCTAAGTACCCAAATATTTTTCAAGTCCATAACTCATTTCGGGTCAAAACCCAAACCAACTTCAACCTCGGGTCGAGGACCCATCCTCATCCAAAATCTGCTCAAAGTCATGTTGCTTTTCACTCTCTTCAACTGAAAGTCTCAGATCATTCAGGCATGGGGAAAACTAAGGAGAAGATATGAGGGCCAGCCAAAAAATAGATAAATGTTTTGCAAAAGGAAGAACAAAAAAGAATGGAATAGCCGGTTCAGCCAGAATTCTCAACTGATAAAAGGTTAGTCAAAATCCAGTATTGGGTCGAGCACAAGAACCCAAATCCAGTTTGGGATCAAGAATCCAAATTTGGATCGAGAATCCAAGTCCAGTTTAGGATCGAGAATCCAGTTTTATGTTGAGCACCCAAATCAAATTTTGGGTCGAGCACCCACAAATCTAGTTTCGGGTTGAGTACTCAAAATTCAATTTCAGGTCGAGCACCCATAATCCAGTCATGGATCAAGCATACAAATTAGCCTCAGGTTAAGAATCCAAAATTCAGTGTAACGCCCCTATACTTCATATAAGCACTATACATATACCTGGTATACATACAATGCATATATAAAATATAAGAATGTCACTTTTAGCTTTTTATTTAACAATCTTTATCCAAGGTCAAGCAATATTATATTAAATTAAGAAACATTTATAAGAATCATTATTGTTATCAAAAATAAAACCTAAATAAAATTATACATGTATGCATCACCTTCTAGTTGGTCTCGAGACACTCTTACCTTACTCGTGGCATAGCAGCTAGGCATCCAGATCATTCGCATAAATACCTGCGCGATCACACAACCGCGCTAAGCCCGAGAGCTTAGTAGTACAAATAAATAATAAAGTATACATTACAAAATAATCATACCTTATAATTTTAGCATCATGTTTTATTGTTCTCTTACCACGTTTTCCTTTCTCAATGGATTCTTCATATATTGCCACTAATCTCATAAATTAAATACATCATTACATAGCATATTCACAACACAATACTTACCCTTTCTATTTCATATACATATATATATGTATACATTATTACAACAAAACATCATTCAAACCTTTATAAGAACAATTCTCACAAATTCCACATTCACAAACATGTTACACATCATACAACAATTCCATAACCTCATATCTTAAAAAAACTCCTTAAGCCATATTCACTTTCAACATATCAATACACATATTACAAACTCATACTTCATAACATCATTTTATTCACAATTCATTAATCATGAAACACATTTCCATCAAAAGCATTCATAGATCTCATTATTCATTTGTTTCAACATTGTTTCCATATACCTTATTTATCAATCATGTTACCATTCATGACTCACATTACACAAAAAAACAAGCATGGGCCCAAGACACACTAATATGCCATTCAATTTTCAGAGTAATGCTTTGGTTTAATCATCACATTTATCATTATCATAGACCCAACTAGGCTTCAAGGATTAGGCTCAACCAAGCTTCAAGGGGAACAAAGCATGCTAAGTATCAACCCAACTTGGCTTCAAGAACCAAACCCAACCTAGCTTCAAGGGTTGTAACATCTCAATTAGGCTTCAAGGATTAGACCCAACCAAGCTTCAAGGGGAGTAAAACATGTTAAACTTCAACCCAACTTGGCTTCAAGGATCAAATCCAACCTAACTTCAAGAGATTGTTACTAATAGGCATGCCACCAACATCCAGTAGCAAACACGCCCAAGGGACACGGCCAAGCTTGTGGCCGTGTCACTCAACACCAATTCAAGCAGTAATGGACACGGCCAAGCCAGTGGCCGTGTCTCTCAACACAACAATCCAGTACCAGACACGGGCAAGGGACACGGCCGTGTCTCTCAACATAAATCAGACAGTAACAAACACAGGCAAGGGACACGGCCAAGCCAGTGGCCGTGTCTCTCCAAAACTCATCCAACACGGCCAAATTTGCCCTAACTTGGCCGTGTCTCTCATAACTTGGCCGTGTCCTACAATAATTTAAAGACCAAACACTCGAAATTCATCCAAACCAAACCCCAAATCAACATTTCATCATTTTTCTCACAATTTTCTCAACTAATCATCACTTAGATATCAATTCCACACATTTACATACTTAAATCTCTTGTTATCCTCCTTTTACCCACCAATCATACCAAACATAACCTCTATCCAAAAGAAATCAAAACAAGAAGATATATACCTATATATATATATAATCAATAAAATTCATTCAAGAAATATGTACTTACTTGTATAGCTTGCCAAATCTTCATTTTCATCTTCAATACTCTTAAAATCCTTAAGAAATTTTGATGAAGATCACATTTCTCTCTCTCTCTCGTGCTCTCTCTCTCTCTCTCGTGCTCTCTTGTCCACGAAGAAGAAGAACAGAAGAAGAAGAAAGAAAGAAGGTTCTCCTCCCTTCCTTCGTTCTTATCTCATATATAATAATAATAATAATAATAATAATAATAATAATAATAATAATAATAACAACAACAACAACAACAATAACAATAATAATAACAATAATAACAATTATACCATTAAATCTCCACCACACACAATTCCTTTTGACTTTCTTCTTCTTTTCTCTTTCCTTCAATACACACATTGAATCCAATTACAACAGTAATCCCAACACTTTTAGGGTATACTTTAGGATATTATAATTCTCTCCCCCTTAAATAATTTCGTCCTCGAAATTATCCAGTATAATAACAACCCATTTAGAACAATTCACCATCTTAATTTTCATATGTAGATAATCGTATCTTACAATATAGTTTTATCAAATCTCATATCTTTTACTCTCCCCCTTAGAGATAATCATCTTCTCTGAAATTCATAATTCATCATTGTATAGGTATATATATATATATCTTTACCTCTTATTACTTTCTCAACAAAGCAATCAAGATATCTCATAACATCTCCAATACATTTTATCTTTATACTAAAGTCAGATTATCACTTTAACTCTTTATAGATATTCTTTTAACTTTAACCTCAAAAATCATTAATCAATATCTTAGCATTGTTTATTCCATTCTTACCATCACTTTCAAAATAAACATTTACCAAACATCAATGGATAAGTATATCCTTACTCTCATGAGTTTATTCCTCACCATGTACAATTAATATACCTCAATTTATTTATGTTCATTCATAAATCAGAATATTACATCATACACATTACCATTAAATCTTACACTCCCAATACAATTGCACATATTAAATCTCAATATTGCCTTGCAACTTTAACGAAACCTAGATCAATCGATTTATCTATCACAATATACTAACATTTCCACTTTATTTGATTCAAACCAACAATTAACTTATTGAAATTTATCATTGAATTTTTACCATATATACTTATATATAACCTAAGTTCATTAGGTCAAACTTATATTCAAATTCTAATCTTTCCAAATTCATATATTCAATCAATATGAATCATGCTTATACATATACATTTCCTTATTTCAATAATTATATCATCATTTCTTATACTCATTCAAAATTTATCAATATTGCCAACAACTATAACTTCATAAACGATCTTTTCCCCCAACCAGGTTGGTAATCCAAGTTTGGTTGCCCAACACATTGGGTCCGCATGGTTCCACAGGAGGCAGATAAGTCCGTTCATTTATCTTTTCACAATTCTTTTTTAACATCATTGCCAACAATTATGGTTTCTCATCACATCAAAATAGTATACTCATATATCATCAACTATATTGAACATCTCATTATACAATCATATCATTTCCAACATTATTGATATATACATATTAATTTACATTATTCATACTCCCATAAATTTTAAGTTCATTCACATAATCACTTTACACTGTAAATGTATCCTATATAACTTTCAGTCATGATTACAAATTTCTTCCTTTTTTTTTATTTCTTCACTTCACCTAATATTACTATATTTATATAATTATTGTTCTATCACACAATTCATAGCTTAAAACATTATCACAATTCTCTTCCCTTGCTTTACTTCTCATAGTTACAATTAAATTTTTAATATCGAAATTATAAGATATAACTTCACCAATCATATCTTTTAATCATGTTTCTGAAAACATAGTTATCCATCTCAGTTCTAAATCTGAAGATAATAAAACTAATCACTAATCACACTAACTAAATCATATGACAATGATATATTAACAATCACACTTAGGGGTTGTAAATCAATATTGTTCTTCTATTATTCAATTTGCAACCTTTACAATTATAATACTAACTGGTATCACATAAATTATATATTTATTCTCCAAACTTTTATTACACCAAGAATTAACACATTTTAATTCCATCTCAAAACACTTTGCTTTTGATTATCTGATCATCATTAACCCAACTCATGTTCGATAATATTATCCTTAACATTTTCGACTCCCAACCTTCAATTAGATACAAATCTTACACAAGTATCATTCATTACTCCATTTCCAATCCATCTCTTTTAAAAATTTCAAGTACATAATTCTTTCCTTACCATTTCTTATTATACATTTATACATAAAACACTTTCACACACAAATACTTTGAGTTCCAACACATCTTATGATAGCCTCATTTAGTTATTGCTATAACAATTTCACTGTTCAATATTACCCAGGTCCATTCTCACTTCTAATACCATTAAACATGTAATGGTATAAGATAATAAACATATTATATAGACCTTCATAGGTCACATTCATATCGAAAAGTTCATTTCACAAATCCTCTTTATATAAACACATAATTATGGAATTTATTAAATTTTCCTTTTACATATAGTTTATACAAATTTAATATTTATCACTTTCCTTTGACTATTATCATTCTCATTTGTTTATCATAACTTAAGTTATTCATTAACTTCAATAAATATACATATTCTACTTATAATATTATTTCACAAGGAGCTTAATCACATTTCCAATGTGATATCTCTTTCACATTTGTTTATAAATATCTTTAACACATCTTTCATAATCATTTTTATCCTTTCCAATCAAATTACTTAAAGTAACTCATTTTCTTTTGCTCAATTCCTTTTTCTTTTATCTCAAACCAAATTTTCCTACTATCAATCACATCTCCCAATTCATAATACTTTCATGAGCACTAATATCCATTTCATATATCTCATGTATTAAATACATTAAACTATCAATATTTCATTGATCTCTATCCACATTCCACTAAAACTATAAATTTCCAACTTACTACTCTATTTAAACTTCAATTTATTCATCTCATTCTCTTGATATCAACTTTAAAACATCTTATATATATATATCACTAAATAACATCAAAACATCTATGTTTCACAATTATTAAGCTCATTCCAAAGAAAATCTAAATATCTCATATCTCCACTATTAACATGAGCTATCACAATATTCAAGCATATCACATTTCTAATATTGAAATCACCATGTTTGCATTAAAATAACAATACAAACAACACCAATGTATATTTGTACTTAACCAACGTCATCTCTTTTTCTTTTGAACATAACCTTAACTTTACATATCGACACCTTACATTATCACACTTAATCTATACCAATCAACTCATTCAATAGTTCACTATACTTTTTGCATTTACATAATATATCTTTTCATATTACCCATCCAACAATATTTCCTCTTTCTATAAATCCAACCATCAAGTTTATTTGAAAGAGATTCAAACAATAGGGGAAAGATCACATACTTTAATCTTAATTTGTTTCTAACTCATTTCCCACTTAATTCTTCTAGCCATTCTTTATATGCCAAATACATACCAATACTCAAACTTTTTACTTATACTTTCCATATCATTTCTTTATATCACACTCATCTCTCAATTATCAACATTTCTAGATTTGCTTTCATATGAAACCTCGTTTACACACTATCATTTATCTCATCTCATGTAACTCAAATACATCACAATTCACAATTCACAATTCACTCAATGCCACGTTCGAGACCAACTTAGATGTGAATGCATATGCATGTCTTACCAATTGCATTTCCAAAATCTTCTTTTCAATTCTTATATAAACTCTTCAAAAATTTTCTTTTTAATTTCACTTAGGCCGAGAATCTCGAACCTAAGCTCTGATACCAAAATAACTGTAACGCCCCTATACTTCATATAAGCACTATACATATACCTGGTATACATACAATGCATATATAAAATATAAGAATGTCACTTTTAGCTTTTTATTTAACAATCTTTATCCAAGGTCAAGCAATATTATATTAAATTAAGAAACATTTATAAGAATCATTATTGTTATAAAAAATAAAACCTAAATAAAATTATACATGTATGCATCACCTTCTAGTTGGTCTCGAGACACTCTTACCTTCTCGTGGCATAGCAGCTAGGCATCCAGATCATCCGCATAAATACATGCACGATCACACAACCACGCTAAGCCCGAGAGCTTAGTAGTACAAATAAATAATAAAGTATACATTGCAAAATAATCATACCTTATAATTTTAGCATCATGTTTTATTGTTCTCTTACCACGTTTTCCTTTCTCAATGGATTCTTCATATATTGCCACTAATCTCATAAATTAAATACATCATTACATAGCATATTCACAACACAATACTTACCCTTTCTATTTCATATACATATATATATGTATACATTATTACAACAAAACATCATTCAAACCTTTATAAGAACAATTCTCACAAATTCCACATTCACAAACATGTTACACATCATACAACAATTCCATAACCTCATATCTTAACAAAACTCCTTAAGCCATATTCACTTTCAACATATCAATACACATATTACAAACTCATACTTCATAACATCATTTTATTCACAATTCATTAATCATGAAACACATTTCCATCAAAAGCATTCATAGATCTCATTATTCATTTGTTTCAACATTGTTTCCATATACCTTATTTATCAATCATGTTACCATTCATGACTCACATTACACAAAAAAACAAGCATGGGCCCAAGACACACTAATATGCCATTCAATTTTCAGAGTAATGCTTTGGTTTAATAATCACATTTATCATTATCATAGACCCAACTAGGCTTCAAGGATTAGGCTCAACCAAGCTTCAAGGGGAACAAAGCATGCTAAGTATCAACCCAACTTGGCTTCAAGAACCAAACCCAACCTAGCTTCAAGGGTTGTAACATCTCAATTAGGCTTCAAGGATTAGACCCAACCAAGCTTCAAGGGGAGTAAAACATGTTAAACTTCAACCCAACTTGGCTTCAAGGATCAAATCCAACCTAACTTCAAGAGATTGTTACTAATAGGCATGCCACCAACAACAAACTCTGAAAATGGAATAACACATTAGTCACACAATTCATTTATTATTTCATTATCATTTCCATTCTCAATTCTCATCATCATTTAGGCAAACAAGCCTTATTTCTTTTAATTGCATCATCATAGCCAATCACAATGGCTTTACATTTCATTTCACAATATAACACTTAAATCTTCAATATTCAAATGTACATTTATATCATCAATTAGGCAAACAAGCCTCAATCATAACATTAAGGTAATTCATCATCAATGATCTCATGATATTCCACGTTGTACCCAACATATCATTCTACATATGCATCATCAATCTACATATAGCACAATACAATTCATAATATTTACAATACATAAAACATCACATGGTTCATATAATATCAACATTATCATCAAATCATATTGATCAATTCAATTCATCACTCAAGTATACATAATCAATGACATTGCACATACTTTTTCATTGATCACTATATCTTTCACATTTCCTATATCATCATTGATATATTCATACATAACAATTTACCTTATTCAAGGACTTAGAATCTTCCATATACATTTGGTTGGATCATTATTGGTTTAAGTGTGTTTAGGTACAAAAGACATTTGAAGATCCAACAATGTATGAAAACCAAATAACAAACACAATAACAAACACCCTCAAGGAACACGGCCAAGCTTGTGGCCGTGTCTCTCAATACAATTGTAATATCCTCATTTGTGGTCTAGAAGTTTTGATTATGTTGTTGTTATTGTTTTTGTTGTTGTTGGTTTAAATTGAGAAAAGGAAAGTATATGTATATGTGTTTTGGGAAGAAATAGGGTTTAGAGACAAGTTTATATGTTGTGTATATGGTGATATATATAACATATAAAATGGTCAAAGAGAGAGAGTCAATGCAAGAGGAGATTTTTTTTATATGGATGTGAAATTACTTAATTGGGTTTATAAGAGACAAAAGCTAAGTTAAGTGATGAGGGGTATATGAGTAATTGCTTGAAATGAAATGCATGGTGGAGATTAAAAGAAGAAAAGGTGTTTGACTTGTGCATTTTTCTTCTTTCTTTCTTAAAGTGGCCGGCTCTCCAAATAGCAAAGAGAAAGGGAGGTGTTCTTGAGGCAAGAAGTAAATTGAAGAAGGAATCAAGGGTGTTGGTTAGAGATTTGTGGAAATTCTTCATTTAAGGTAAGTAATTTCTTGTTTTCTTTTATTAATTTTGAAGTTGTGGCTAAGGTGTATTGTGAATTGTTGAGTTGATGATTTGGTGTGTTTGATATGTGTTTACAAGTGTTAAAGTTGATTGTTAGTTAAAAGATTGAATTGAGGTTGGTTTGGTTGTGAAGGTTGTAAGTTTAAATGGATTTTGATAGTGGAAGTTCAAGTGTAAAGTTGGTTTTAGGGTTTGAGATGGTATGTGTTTAAATGATTTGGTTGATGTGTTTTAATAAGGAATATTGTGTTAAACATGTAGAATTTGTGTTTAGAACATTGATTTCATTCATTTGAAACATGTTATATGGTGTTTGATGAGTTTGACTGCAATTGGAGGAGAGTTGTGCATATTAGGGTTTGTGTTTTGGGAGACACGGCCAAAAGCAATGTGAGACACGGCCAAGCTAAGGGATTTTGGGCGTGTTGGATTAGTTTTTGGGTGACATGGCCGTGTTCCCAAGCCGTGTTAGCTACTGTGAGTTTTGGTTTAAGAGACACGGCCACAAGCTTGGCCCTGTCCCTTGCCCGTGTTGCTTACTGTCCAAGTGGGTTGAGTGACACGGCCACAAGCTTGGCCGTGTCCCTCAAGTGGCTGCCCGTGTCCCTCAATTGTATGGGTTGGGGTTTTTATTCTTTGTTCTAATTGCATTGTTTTGGTTCTCCAAGGGTAGGTTGGTCCCTAAACCTAACCCTAAACACTTTAAACACACTTGAATCAATGAATGATATAATCAAATGCATGTGTAAGGTCCTAAAACTATGAATCATATCAATTGTTCTTTGCCCTAATTGCATTGTTGAGATTGAACAATGTTATGTTATGCATTGTGAATGGTTATGTGTTTCATGAATTATGTATATTGAAATGTTATATCAAAGATGCTATGATGATTCAAATAAGAGGTGAAATGTGATGTAAAGCCATTGTGATTGGCTATGATGATGATATTGAAAGAAAGAAGGCATGTTTGCCTAAATGTGATGAGAATTTGAGAATGGAAATGGTAACTATATAATAAATGAATTGTTTGTTTAATATGTTATTCAGTTTCAGAGTTCTGGATTTGGGTGGCATGCCTAAGAAATGATGAAAGGTAACAGTCTTGCCGGGTTGAGGATCTCCTCATATGTGTTGAGTTGATGGTCCAAGAGACTGGGTCTGTTACACTATGAGAATTGTGAATATGAGATATATGATTTGTAACAGTCTTGCCGGGTTGAGGATCTCCTCATATGTGTTGAGTTGATGGTCCAAGAGACTGGGTCTGTTACACTATCCATGGATAGAGATACATGTATATACATTGCCTACGGGCGTGATTATTGTGACTATGAACCAAAGCAGTAACTCTGAACTCTGAATATCGTATTAAATACTTGTTGGGCCCATAGGTGTCAAGGTTATATGAATGTCCTAAATAATGTTACTGAGTATGATTGATTAATGTTGAATGTGGAAAGATGTTGAAATATGGTATGCTCATATGACTATGATTTGTGAAATGCATAATTATGTGGTTAACTTTATATTTATGATGTTGATCTTATCAATAACATATGTGGCATTGCATTACATTAAAGCATACCATTAGCATGTTTTATCTTACTAAGCCGTTGGCTTAGCGCGATAGTGTTTAATCGCGCAGGTAATAGAGTTGATAGAGGTGAACCCGAGAGTTCATCAAGACCAAGTGAGAGTAGACCTTGAAGAATTCATTTTGGGAGCTTAAAGATCAGAACAGACTTGCCAATCATGTATACTTCTTTATATTTTGTAAAGAAATGTTTTATATGTAAATATGTACATATTTTATAACTTCCGCTGTGTAATATTAAAATGTATATATATATATATATGTAACTAATATGTTTTGTTTTATAAGTAAATGATCTACTTTTCTATAATGTATAATGATAAGGGTATTGTATCAAATTTAAAGTGTTTTGAATGTTAAGAAAATCGTAGCATCCCTATGTTTGGTGCACTTATGCTACATTGTGGTGGTTGTAGTATGTGTGCATTGGATATGGGGGTGTTACAATTGTTTTGGTATCAGAGCCTAGGTTTGAGATTCTCAACCTAGGTAAAATGTAACAAAAAGAATATTTTTACTTAAAATGTTGGTTTTGAATAAAAAAATACATGTTTGGGATTGGCAATCTCTGATCTTTAATAAGGTGTGTCCTTTGGTGTTTGCAGTGTTAGGTGTTGATGGATCCTCTTTTGAGACAGTCGGTTGAGGGTAGTGAGGAGAGCGTTGCTCCTGATGAGGGAGCTAGGATTGATAGTGTTGAGGAGGCACCTGCTTCGGTGTCGGGTAGACCAGCTGGAGAGGAGGTTCCGCCAGCCTGGTTTAGGCATATGATGGAAGTTATGAGACAAGCACCTGTGCAACCACAGCCACCACCCCCTCAACCTTCAGTACCAGTGAGGCACTATGATAAGCTAAGGAAATATGGAGCAGAGGATTTCCTTGGTACTACTGACCCAGCTGTAGCAGAACAGTGGCTTGACAAAGTACAGAGGATCTTTATTCAGTTACAAGCCACCCCTGAGGAAAAGTTTGACTATGCAAGATCTTTGCTACAGAAGGACGCCTACGATTGGTGGAAGACGGTGCCCCATTCTATGGATGATCCTCCAACACTGTCTTACACTGATTTTCTGAGGGAATTTGAGTTGAAGTATACTCCTAGGGAGTATAAAGACATGAAGAAGATGGAGTTCTTAAGCTTGAAGCAAGACAGCAAGACTGTTACTGAGTATGAAGTTGAGTTTATTCGACTGAGTCAGTATGCTGGGGGTATCATTGCTGATGAGATTGATAGATGTCGGCGATTTGAGGAGGGATTGAGGCCCTCGATCATGTGCTTAGTGGCTGGATCCAGATATCAGGATTTCTCACAGCTTGTGGCAGCAGCTCGAAGTGTAGAGCGAGCTCAAGTTATTGCAGCTGCTTCAGAGGAAGAGGTTAGGGTTAGGAGGCCCCAGTTTGAGGCAGGGTCTTCTTCTATTAAAAGAGGTAAAGGAAGCTTTGTTCCTAGAGTTAGTAGGAGCCAGAGGTTAGCTGGTAGGTCAGTGCAGTTCCAGAGGCAGAGATTTAGACCTGCAGCTTCAGTAGCGAGTGCTCCTACTCCTGGAGTTCAGAGATCCACCTTACTTGTGTGTAACCAGTGTGGTGGAAGACATGGGGGCGTTTGTTGGAGGCATAGTAGATCAGGGGTATGCTTCAGGTGTGGATCACCTGACCACTTTGTGAGAGACTGTCCTGAGAGGCAGGAGCAGATGCCAGTTGATTCTGCTGCTTCTCGAGCTAGTGTGAGGGGAGGCAGAGGAGGCAGAGGTGCCAGCCGAGGAGGTAGACCAGGGTTCAGTTCTAGAGGAGGTGCTACATCCAGGGAGGGTAGACCAGAGGAGGTTGGATCTTCCCAGAGGATGTATGTTATGTAGAGGCAGCCAGATGCATCGGCAGTCATAGCTGGTACTTTTTCTTTATTTGATATTTCAGTACTTGCTTTGATTGATCCGGGTTCCACACATTCATATGTTAGTGCATCTATTTTTCCTGTGTCTGATATGCATGCTGAGTCCCTAGGATTTGATGTGTTGGTGACAAATCCGTTAGGGCATAGTGTGGTTGTGAGTAAGGTGCATCGAGATAGTGCAGTAGTGGTGCAGGGTGAGGAGTTCTTTGGGGATTTGATTGAGATGCCATTTAAGGAATATGATGTGATCTTAGGTATGGATTGGCTATCTCGACATGGAGCTGTGGTGGATTGTAAAAAGAAAATTGTTTCTTTGAAAACTGTTGATGGTAGAGAGGTGATAGTATCTAATGAGCAGGAACAGCTAGCCTCCTTATTTGTTTCAGCTGTTGCAGCCAGGAGGTTGATTAGAAAGGGGTGTGAAGCCTATCTTGCTCATGTGGTGGATACTAGAGTGAAGGGTTCCCCTATTGATAGCATTGCCACAGTTGCTGAGTTCTCGGATGTGTTTCCAGAGGAGTTGCCAGGGTTGCCTCCTGAGAGAGAGGTGGAGTTCGGTATTGAATTGTTACCTGGTACCACTCCTATCTCGATTACTCCTTACAGAATGGCACCAGCAGAATTAAGGGAGTTGAAAGTGCAATTACAGGAGTTGTTGGACAAAGGATTTATTCGCCCCAGTGTTTCTCCTTGGGGAGCTCCTGTGCTATTTGTGAAAAAGAAAGATGGTACTATGAGGTTGTGTATCGATTATAGGCAATTGAACAACGTGACTATTAAAAATAAATATCCTTTGCCTAGAATCAATGATCTCTTTGATCAATTGAAGGGTGCAGCTGTGTTTTCTAAAATTGATTTGAGATCTGGGTACCATCAATTGAGAGTTAAAGCTGAAGACATTTCCAAAACCGCCTTTCGGACCAGGTATGGGCATTATGAATTTCTAGTTATGCCTTTTGGTCTGACGAATGCACCTGCAGCTTTCATGGATTTGATGAATAGGGTGTTCAGGCCCTATCTAGATCAGTTTGTAGTGGTCTTCATTGATGATATTCTGGTGTATTCGCGGAATAAAGAGGAACATGACAAGCATCTGCGGATTGTATTACAGATTTTGAGAGAGAAGCAGTTGTTTGCCAAATTGTCGAAGTGTGAGTTCTGGTTGGATCAAGTCGCTTTTCTCAGACATATTGTTTCAGCTGAAGGCATTAGAGTTGATCCAAGTAAAGTTGAAGCTATTCTGAATTGGAGTCCACCTAAGTCTGTGACAGAGATTAGAAGTTTTCTGGGTTTGGCAGGCTATTACCGGCGGTTTGTGAAAGGATTTTCTTTGATAGCTACTCTACTCACCAGATTGCTTCGTAAGGGAGTGAGATTTGTGTGGACGGATCAGTGTCAAGCTAGCTTTGAGCAGTTGAGAGATATGTTGACTCAAGCGCCTGTTCTTACTTTACCTGTGGAAGGCAAACCATATGTGATTTTCAGTGATGCTTTACATAGTGGTTTGGGTTGTGTGCTTATGCAGGAAGGTAAAGTTATAGCTTATGCATCTAGGCAGTTGAAACCGCATGAGCTTAACTATCCGATCCATGATTTGGAATTGGCTGCCATTGTGTTTGCATTAAAGATTTGGCGCCACTATCTGTTTGGGGAGAAATGTTTCATCTACACTGATCACAAGAGTTTGAAGTATTTCGGTGTCCAGAAAGAACTCAATCTTCGTCAGAGGAGATGGTTAGAATTGATTAAAGACTACGACTGCTTGATTGACTATCATCCAGGTAAAGCAAATGTTGTTGCTGATGCCTTGAGTCGGAAGTCTTTAGCTGGTTTAACAGTTTACTCGCTCTCGTTGCTTGTTGAGTTAAGAGCATTGCATGCCAATTTTGTACTTTGTGTTGATGGTGCATTATTGGCACAGTTGCAATTGAAGCCGGTTTTGTTAGATCAGATCAAAGAAGCTCAGTTGGCCGATAAGAAGATACAGAAGATTGTTTCGGATTGTCAGAGTGGAAAGGGTAGAGATTTTATTGTGAAGAGTGATGGAAGTCTCTGGTTCAAGAGCAGATTGTGCGTACCCGATGATGCTGATCTAAAAAGGGTCATTTTGGAAGAAGCTCATCAGTCAATGTTTGCTATGCATCCAGGTAATACGAAGATGTATCATGATTTGAGACAGCATTATTGGTGGATTGGGTTGAAGAGAGACATTGCAGATTTTGTATCAAAATGTCTCACTTGTCAGAAGGTAAAAGCAGAGCATCAAGTTCCAACCGGGTTGCTTCAACCATTGTCAGTGCCAGAATGGAAGTGGGAAAGAGTGACAATGGACTTTGTGTCTGGATTGCCATTGACACAAAGGAAACATGATGCCATATGGGTGATTGTGGATAGATTGACTAAGACAGCTCATTTCCTTCCGGTGCGGATGGATTACTCTTTGGAGAGGTTGGCTGAGCTGTATATCCATGAGATTGTGAAATTGCATGGTGTTCCAACTTCTTTAGTATCTGATCGAGATCCCAGGTTTACTTCAAGATTTTGGAAGAGTTTGCATAATGCTTTGGGTTCTCGATTACACTTAAGTACTGCTTTTCATCCACAGACGGATGGACAGTCAGAGAGGGTGATACAGATTATTGAGGATATGTTGAGAAGCTGTGTCATCAATTTCTCTGGAAGTTGGGATAGGTTTTTACCTCTTGTGGAGTTTGCATACAACAACAGTCACCAATCCAGCATTGGTATGGCGCCGTTTGAAGCATTGTATGGCAGACGGTGTAGGACACCTTTGTGTTGGAAGGAGATTGGTGAAGGTAAGTTAATTGGGCCTGATTTGATTCAAGAAACTGAAGAGAAAGTAAAGTTGATTCGAGGCAGGTTAAAAGCAGCTTCAGACCGACAGAAGTCTTATGCAGATCTGAAAAGGAGAGACATAGAGTTTGATGTTGGAGATAAGGTATTTCTGAAAGTGTCTCCTTGGAAGAAGATTTTGAGGTTCGGTTGGAAAGGGAAATTGAGTCCTCATTTCATTGGGCCATATGAAGTGTTAGAAAGAGTTGGGCCAGTGGCGTATCGACTTGCTTTGCCACCTAAGTTGGATCGTATTCATAATGTATTCCACGTTTCTATGTTGAGGAGGTACAGGTCGGATCCATCTCATGTGTTGCCAATTGAATCTATTGAAGTGAGCCCAGATTTGACTTTTGAAGAGGAACCAGTTGCTATCCTGGCACGAGAAGTGAAAGAGTTGAGGAACAAGAGTGTGCCATTGGTGAAAGTTCTATGGAAGAATCATGGAAAAGAAGAAGCAACTTGGGAAAGTGAACAATCCATGCGAGAGCAATATCCTCAGTTGTTTCAGAGTTGATATCAGGTAATTTCGAGGACGAAATTTCTTATTAGAGGGGGAGAATTGTAATATCCTCATTTGTGGTCTAGAAGTTTTGATTATGTTGTTGTTATTGTTGTTGTTGTTGTTGGTTTAAATTGAGAAAAGGAAAGTATATGTATATGTGTTTTGGGAAGAAATAGGGTTTAGAGACAAGTTTATATGTTGTGTATATGGTGATATATATAACATATAAAATGGTCAAAGAGAGAGAGTCAATGCAAGAGGAGATTTTTTTTATATGGCATGTGAAATTACTTAATTGGGTTTATAAGAGACAAAAGCTAAGTTAAGTGATGAGGGGTATATGAGTAATTGCTTGAAATGAAATGCATGGTGGAGATTAAAAGAAGAAAAGGTGTTTGACTTGTGCATTTTTCTTCTTTCTTTCTTGAAGTGGCCGGCTCTCCAAATAGCAAAGAGAAAGGGAGGTGTTCTTGAGGCAAGAAGTAAATTGAAGAAGGAATCAAGGGTGTTGGTTAGAGATTTGTGGAAATTCTTCATTTAAGGTAAGTAATTTCTTGTTTTCTTTTATTAATTTTGAAGTTGTGGCTAAGGTGTATTGTGAATTGTTGAGTTGATGATTTGGTGTGTTTGATATGTGTTTACAAGTGTTAAAGTTGATTGTTAGTTAAAAGATTGAATTGAGGTTGGTTTGGTTGTGAAGGTTGTAAGTTTAAATGGATTTTGATAGTGGAAGTTCAAGTGTAAAGTTGGTTTTAGGGTTTGAGATGGTATGTGTTTAAATGATTTGGTTGATGTGTTTTAATAAGGAATATTGTGTTAAACATGTAGAATTTGTGTTTAGAACATTGATTTCATTCATTTGAAACATGTTATATGGTGTTTGATGAGTTTGACTGCAATTGGAGGAGAGTTGTGCATATTAGGGTTTGTGTTTTGGGAGACACGGCCAAAAGCAATGTGAGACACGGCCAAGCTAAGGGATTTTGGGCGTGTTGGATTAGTTTTTGGGTGACATGGCCGTGTTCCCAAGCCGTGTTAGCTACTGTGAGTTTTGGTTTAAGAGACACGGCCACAAGCTTGGCCCTGTCCCTTGCCCGTGTTGCTTACTGTCCAAGTGGGTTGAGTGACACGGCCACAAGCTTGGCCGTGTCCCTCAAGTGGCTGCCCGTGTCCCTCAATTGTATGGGTTGGGGTTTTTATTCTTTGTTCTAATTGCATTGTTTTGGTTCTCCAAGGGTAGGTTGGTCCCTAAACCTAACCCTAAACACTTTAAACACACTTGAATCAATGAATGATATAATCAAATGCATGTGTAAGGTCCTAAAACTATGAATCATATCAATTGTTCTTTGCCCTAATTGCATTGTTGAGATTGAACAATGTTATGTTATGCATTGTGAATGGTTATGTGTTTCATGAATTATGTATATTGAAATGTTATATCAAAGATGCTATGATGATTCAAATAAGAGGTGAAATGTGATGTAAAGCCATTGTGATTGGCTATGATGATGATATTGAAAGAAAGAAGGCATGTTTGCCTAAATGTGATGAGAATTTGAGAATGGAAATGGTAACTATATAATAAATGAATTGTTTGTTTAATATGTTATTCAGTTTCAGAGTTCTGGATTTGGGTGGCATGCCTAAGAAATGATGAAAGGTAACAGTCTTGCCGGGTTGAGGATCTCCTCATATGTGTTGAGTTGATGGTCCAAGAGACTGGGTCTGTTACACTATGAGAATTGTGAATATGAGATATATGATTTGTAACAGTCTTGCCGGGTTGAGGATCTCCTCATATGTGTTGAGTTGATGGTCCAAGAGACTGGGTCTGTTACACTATCCATGGATAGAGATACATGTATATACATTGCCTACGGGCGTGATTATTGTGACTATGAACCAAAGCAGTAACTCTGAACTCTGAATATCGTATTAAATACTTGTTGGGCCCATAGGTGTCAAGGTTATATGAATGTCCTAAATAATGTTACTGAGTATGATTGATTAATGTTGAATGTGGAAAGATGTTGAAATATGGTATGCTCATATGACTATGATTTGTGAAATGCATAATTATGTGGTTAACTTTATATTTATGATGTTGATCTTATCAATAACATATGTGGCATTGCATTACATTAAAGCATACCATTAGCATGTTTTATCTTACTAAGCCGTTGGCTTAGCGCGATAGTGTTTAATCGCGCAGGTAATAGAGTTGATAGAGGTGAACCCGAGAGTTCATCAAGACCAAGTGAGAGTAGACCTTGAAGAATTCATTTTGGGAGCTTAAAGATCAGAACAGACTTGCCAATCATGTATACTTCTTTATATTTTGTAAAGAAATGTTTTATATGTAAATATGTACATATTTTATAACTTCCGCTGTGTAATATTAAAATGTATATATATATATATATGTAACTAATATGTTTTGTTTTATAAGTAAATGATCTACTTTTCTATAATGTATAATGATAAGGGTATTGTATCAAATTTAAAGTGTTTTGAATGTTAAGAAAATCGTAGCATCCCTATGTTTGGTGCACTTATGCTACATTGTGGTGGTTGTAGTATGTGTGCATTGGATATGGGGGTGTTACAACAATCATCCAGTAGCAAACACGCCCAAGGGACACGGCCAAGCTTGTGGCCGTGTCACTCAACACCAATTCAAGCAGTAATGGACACGGCCAAGCCAGTGGCCGTGTCTCTCAACACAACAATCCAGTACCAGACACGGGCAAGGGACACGGCCGTGTCTCTCAACATAAATCAGACAGTAACAAACACAGGCAAGGGACACGGCCAAGCCAGTGGCCGTGTCTCTCCAAAACTCATCCAACACGGCCAAATTTGCCCTAACTTGGCCGTGTCTCTCATAACTTGGCCGTGTCCTACAATAATTTAAAGACCAAACACTCGAAATTCATCCAAACCAAACCCCAAATCAACATTTCATCATTTTTCTCACAATTTTCTCAACTAATCATCACTTAGATATCAATTCCACACATTTACATACTTAAATCTCTTGTTATCCTCCTTTTACCCACCAATCATACCAAACATAACCTCTATCCAAAAGAAATCAAAACAAGAAGATATATACCTATATATATATATAATCAATAAAATTCATTCAAGAAATATGTACTTACTTGTATAGCTTGCCAAATCTTCATTTTCATCTTCAATACTCTTAAAATCCTTAAGAAATTTTGATGAAGATCACATTTCTCTCTCTCTCTCGTGCTCTCTCTCTCTCTCTCGTGCTCTCTTGTCCACGAAGAAGAAGAACAGAAGAAGAAGAAAGAAAGAAGGTTCTCCTCCCTTCCTTCGTTCTTATCTCATATATAATAATAATAATAATAATAATAATAATAATAATAATAATAATAATAATAATAATAATAATAACAACAATAACAATAATAATAACAATAATAACAATTATACCATTAAATCTCCACCACACACAATTCCTTTTGACTTTCTTCTTCTTTTCTCTTTCCTTCAATACACACATTGAATCCAATTACAACAGTAATCCCAACACTTTTAGGGTATACTTTAGGATATTACATTCAGTGTCAGGTCGAGCACTCAAAATTTAGTTTTGGGTTGAGAACCCAAATCCAACTCCTAGCTTGGGTCCAAGTACCTAATCCAATTTCGAATCGAGTATCCAAATCTAGTTAGGGATCGAGAATCCAAATCCAACTTAGGACAGAGCATCCACATCTAGTTTAGGCTTGAGCACCCAAATCCAATTCCAGTTTTGGGTCCAAGTACCCAATCCAGTTTAGGGTCTAACATCCAAATTCCAGTTACCCAATCCAGTTTCGGGTCGAGCACACCCAAATCCAGTTTTGAGTTGAGCACCCAACTCCTATCTCGGGTCCAAGTATCCAAATCCAATTTTGGGTCGAGAATCCAAAACTAGTTTCAGGACGAGCATCCAAATCCAATTTAGGATCGAGCATCCACATCTAGTTTAAGATTGAGAATCCAATTCAATCTCGGGTCCAAATACCCAATCCAGTTTTGGGTCGAACACCCAACTCCTGTCTCTGGTCCAAGTGCCCAAATCAAACTCAATTCAGTCTCAGATTTAAGTACCCAATTCTTTTTCGAGTCTAGAACTCATTTCGGGTCTAGAACCCAAACTAACTTCAACCTCGGGTCGAGGACCCATCCTCATCCAAAATCTGCTCAAAATCATGTATCTTTTCACTCTCTTCAACTGAAAATCTCAGACCGTTCAAGCAGGGGGCAAACTGTAGTCCCTTAATTTTTGACCGAGTTCAGTCCGATATTATAAAATAGTTCAAAATAATTTTTGTGGTATTTATTTTATTTATTATTTATAATATTTATTATTTATTATTTATTTTTAGAATATTTAATAGTAATTTTTAATAAAAAAAATCAAAAAATAAATAATAAAAAAAATCGATGACGGTAGAATCGGCGACGGAAGTTGCTGGCGCGACGAATGGGCTTAGGCCAATTTGCCGCAGGCTTTGCTCCCCACCCGCAGTTTTGTCCCGCTCCCAGTAGTAGCTCACCCAGTAGCCAATTCTTGCCCAACGCCAATCTAGCCCGAGCCCACGTGCGCTGCCGATTTCTGCCCAAATCTTATTTTACTCGATTTTAGTTTTATTTCCTTAACAATTTTTAATTTTCTTAACATACTAGGTTTTTATTTTAGTTGCCTATAAATACCACATTAAAAAGGACACAGAAGGGGGAGAAAAATTTTGTTCAACAAGGACAACATAATTATTGGAGAATTATTCAAGAATTATTGAAGTACTTTTATACTTTCTTTTGAAATTGGAAAAAGCAACAGAGACAAGAGACGACCCATAATCAAGGCAGCAAGCTAGGTCTTTTGTCTTAGTTTCAAGATAAACCAGAATTTCATTCTACAAATTGTGGTGGAGCTAACAAATTACGATACACATCTAACTTAACTCAATATAACATGATTTGATGATTTTAAATGCTGAATATAATGGTTATTTGGTTGGATTAATTCAAGTAGGTTATAGCCTTTTGTTTTATTTTCATATTAGTTCATGTGAAGTGATTTTATGACGTTGTTTGTTATTTAATATCTTATAGACACCCGCCTGCTAACCAGCTAGCGGGACCGCCGTATGGGCTCGTCGAAGGGGTCAATATTTATTTGTGTATTATAAGTCTTTGTGTTTAACTTTCTTTATTTTAAATCCTAATTTAGTTATTAAAATTCTAAAAACCTTAATTTAAGATGTAAATCCTAAATTTATATATTTATTGCTTTATTTAATTTTAGATTTGATTTTGTATTTTATTATATGTTTTGATGATTGATTTATTTAATTTTAATGTTTGGTTTATTTAATTTATAATGGATGAATATTTTTTTAATTATTATTTATTTATTAAAATTGTAAGAGGTATGTTTCCATGATTGGATACCTCATTAATTAATTTTCATGTAATTTAAATTATTTTTATATTTTAGGATTAATGTAAAGGACATGTTTCCACCTTTTGGTGGGTGTCCTATTTAATTTTAGACATTAAACGATGTAAGGACACATTTCTATCCTCAGATGGGTGTCCATTTATTTATTTTGTTTGAACATTGCTTTGATTTTAATATAACGATGCTTTATTTTAATTATTGGATGTAGTATGGATAATATTATATTTAAGAATTCTATAATATTAAGACCTAAAAAGGAGGCCAGTTCCAATGAACCCGGTGTTGTAGGGGTGCTAGGTCATTTCTCACCTTCCCCACACATACCCAACTTTTCGAACCCATTAGGGGGTTGGGGATTCCTTAGGAATCGAGTCATCCACCCCTTTCTTTTCCTGGCCCGTCCAGGTGGCAATTCCATTTTCTCCGGGCTTAGACCTGTATTCTTTAAGGCCCCGAGCCTAACATTGCCAAAGTCACAAGAATCATTCTATCAGGAGTGGGGGCAAAAATCCCCGCTCACAAGACCATTCTAGTTTAGGACCAAAATTAAGGGTCTATAGTTTTGCCCCCTACTTGAATGATCTGAGACTTCAGTGGAAGAGAGTGAAAAGCATTGATACAACTTCACCAATCATCTGTAAAACAAAACACAGAGACAGGTGAACATAAATCCAAAAGATGGATGCTCTATGGTGAAGAACCATTGTGTATCAACATCTAATCATTGAACAATTCTAATATTTCAATGGGATATTGGGCAACTCTAATATCCCAATGAAAACCGCCAAGAGACTCTAATGTCATAGTTTTGATGAAGTTGAACTTATTTGGGTTCTATGCTCGGATTAGTTTGGATTCTCGACCCGAGACTGGATTTGGGTTCTCGATCTTATGCTGGATTTGGGTTCTCAACCCAAGTTTGGACTTGGGTTCTTGACCCATTACTGGATTTGATATTTCAATGGATTATTGGGCAACCCTAATATCCTGATGAAATCCACCAAGTCACAAAAAATAATTGAGAGACTCTAATATCTGAATGGGACATTGGGCAATTCTAATATCTCAATGGGTTCATCATGCGACTCTTATATTCTAATGACCATGCAACACAATCATTGAGCGATTCTAATATCTCAACGGGTCATTGGGAAACTCTAATATCCCGATAAAATCTACCAAGTGACTCTAATATCTTGGTAAATTAAAATAATCATTGAGCTACCCTAGTATCTCGATAAAAACCACCAAGTGACTCTAATATCTTGGCAAATCAAAATAGTCATCGAGCGACTCTAATATTCCATTGAAAACCACCAAGCAACTCCGACACCGTGGTAGGATAGTGAGCAACTCTAATATCTCTCTAGAAACAAACCTGGATATCATATCAAGAAAAATTGGCCATCAGGGTACTTTAACAAATCAAATATAGGTTGGGAGTTTCAATTTTCTTTTAGCTAATAGGTTCCATTCTTCAATGGATTTTGCTGACATTCTGTCATCTGAAAGTTTTAGCTTTCTTCTAACAATCAACTTTAGGTCTTCACCTTTCACAATGAATCTTCAAATATTGGGCCTTCATCCTTCATAATGGATTTCATCCTCTGAACATGGGGTATTTACCCTTAAAAATGGATCTTCATCCTTGGACATTGGGTCTTTGCCCTTCACAATGGATCTTCATCCTTAGACAAAGGGTCTGCATTGGCTTCAGCTCTTCTAGCTGGACTAATCTTCTTTTGGAGTTCTTACTTTCTTCTTGTTCCATTCTTTTTCTTCTTCCTTTTGCAAAAAAAAAAATAAAAAAATTCAGCTATTTTTTAGCAAGCACTTTCTTTTTATTCTTCGTTTTGCAAAAAAATTCAGTTATTTTTTAGCTAGCCCTTATATCCTCTCTTTACCCCATGTGTGGAAAAATATTGAAAGCGAGTCTAAAAATATTTTGTACAAGTATAAACTCAAAAATTAGAAGGAGAAACTTTGCCCCTTGTGTGGCAAAATATTGAAAGCGAGTTTAAAAATGTTTTGTACAAGCATAAACTCAAAAATTGAAAGGAGAAACTTTTCCCCCTATGTAGGCTCAAACTAATGATTTTGTTCCCATATAGGCTCTTATTGATGTTTGCATTTTGTCTAGTTCTTTGCACAAGCATACATCTCTTCTTTCTACAAAGTGATTGGATCTTTCTGAAGCAATGGGCCTGCCATTCCCCCTAATCTCATATATGCTTCATGTTTGTTTTATAGAGTATTGTTAGTTAAAGAAAATGCAACACAAGAAAAAAATATAGTGTGATATGCTTATATATGTGCGTATGCATGATATACATAAGAGATACTTACAGTGGTTCTATTGACTTATAGACCAAGGAGATAAGCCTAATCACTCCTCTTGGTTCTTTCCATATTCTAGTTCTTGCCTTGCATTAGAATAGTAGGAGACTTCATATCTATGGCTTTATTTCAAAAATGTTGGAAACATGAGTAGGGGGCTAAGCAGCATAGTTAGAGACATAAGAGATGCTCGTTTCAGCTTATGATTAAACACATTGGTTGGTGACCTCTTCATGACCTTGTAAATATCCTTTTATTAGCCCACTTTTGCCTAGTATATCTTTTGAGGTTCGATAGTACAATGTACTTCCCTAAACTTGGAGGCTTGTTATGATAAAAAGCACACTTTTTTTTTTTACACTTTCCTAAACTTGGAGGCTTGTTATGATAAAAAAAAACAATCATTTTTTATTTTAAAATCACATTTTGACTTTGTCAGATCATTGTCAATATACATCAGAGCTTAATTTTTTTAAATTAATATATCTATAACTTACCATACTAAACTTAGGAATCAATTCTATTTAAGCAAGAACTGTTGCACTTTAGATAGGCACATACTCATTACTCAGCTAAAGGTCTCATTGAGTTTAAATATTGTCTATCTCACATGCATGCTTATCCAAACAATCTCCACTAATAGCCTATACCTACCAAAAGAGATCAACATGTCTTTAGCAGGCTTGAAATGGTGTCTATAAGAGACATGGGTTAAGTGAAGAAAATTTTTAAATTGGAGTTAATGTGACACTACTGACAAATCCTCACACTGTAAACTTCCTTGTTGGAATTGTATATTGTTAGAGGTTACATCTTTTTTTTTTATCTTACTTCATGAAAAGATAGCTCTTGAAATCATGCCTCATGACAAGAGAGAACTTGAGATCTTTCTTCATAAAAAAGAAAGGTTTGAAGTTTTATCTCATTAGGAGAAATTTTGATCTTTGCTGTTGCTAAAGAGTTTAAATCCCCTATAATTATTTCCTCTTTGTCTTTTCTTCTCTTCTCTTTTCCTTCTTTTTATTGTTTCTTCTTTTCTCTCTCTTTTTTTTTCTCTTATTTTTTCCTTTTCCTTTTTTCCTTTTCCTTTATTTCTTTTTCGCTTTGTCTTTTGTTTTTTTATGTTTATGTTTTTGTCTTTTTTTAACTCTAAGAGAGTTGTCTTGTTTGTACCATTCTATGCATCTGACCATGGATGAGTGGAGTAGAGTGAGTCTGCTTCAATGAGGAGGAATCCTTTGTTACGCTGATGTTATCTAAATGGTGAAATAGATCTAAGATAGTTAATGTGAGCTTCAACTATCTTTATAGTGAATATCCCTAATTTTTAAAAATTAAATAAATTAAATTAAGATTAAAGTGGATAAATTAAATAAATAATTTAAATGGAAAATGAATGTATTTTAAGTGAAAAAGTGAAATATATGTGATATTTATACAAAATATATATAATATATACAAAATCAACAAAAAGTCAACTCTTTTAAAAAGAAAAGACAAAAGTCAAATGGCATTTTTATAAATATACTTTAGAAATTAAAAATTATTTAAATAATTTTAAAATAATTTATTTTTGTATGAAAGATGTAAATTTTGGATTTTTATTAAATAAATAAATAAATAATTTAAAATATAATATAATATTATATATTTATGGTTAATAAGTTAGTGGAAGGAAAGAGAAAATCAAATGTTATCATCTTCTTCTTCTTCCTTTGAAGGGCCAAACCTCGATTGATGAGCAACTCAAAGATTTTTCTTCTTCCATGCTTCAAGAATTGAAGGATTTTCAAGGATTCAATGGTGGTTTTAGTGATTTCCACTTGAAAAAGTAAGTTCTTTAACTCTTTCTTTGGATTTCCATGGAAATTAAGAATATGTTGATTTTAGACTTTTGAAGTAGTATGCTTTAATTGATTAATTGGATATGAATGAAGTTGTTTTGAGTAGTTATTAATGATTTTAAGGTTGGATTGGAGAAATAGTTGAATTTAAGTTGAGTTTGGTGAAGAGAGAGAATTTAGGGTTATGTAACCTTTGGGTTTGTGAAATCATGTGATCTAATTGTGCAATTTGGTTCTAAATATGTTATTTTGATGCATGAATAAGGATTTTAAAGTCAAATGATGGATTTTGTTATGTTTAGATAGAGTTTGGATGAAGTTGTGTTGATTTAAGGTTTTGGAAAAGTGAATTTTAAAAGTATGGTGAATTGTTTGATTTAAATGTTTAAAACATGTTGTTTAATGATATAAGTGATGAAAATAAACTTGGATTGATTTGGAATGGAAAACCTTCAATGGTGAAGGTTATGCCATTTTAGGGTTTTGTACTACGTTATGTGTTTAATTAATGTAATTGGTCTAAACATGTTAAAATATGTTTATAATGATATAAATAAACTTAAAACACCAATTTATATGATTTAATACGGTTTTTCAAAGTTAAAGTGAGGTAAGGCTTAATTTTGGGATTTTTTCTAGAATGATGTTTAACTATGGTTTAAGTTTGCAAATGCCTTTAAATGTGATACTAAATGATTATTTATGATCATATTTAGTATAGGCATTGATAGATAGTAGTTTACCCAACCCTACTGCTGAAGGGCAACTTGGAAGAGAAGGTTGGTGAGAGTTTTGAGCTTGCATTTGAAAGCTTTTAGAGGTAAGTACAAACTTTGGATAAATTGGATATGTTTGCATTACATTGGGTTTAAAACATTTTTGATTGAAAAATGTGTTAAGCTACTTGGTACATTGAACATTCATGAATAATGTGCTATGACATGTGTAATGTTATGTATGCATTATAATCATTATGAAAAGCCATTGTTAATGGCTAAATTGAAAAAAATGTGAAATATGTGCATTATGTGAAAATAACCCAAAATATTTAGGTGATGTGTTCTTAAATGAGAAATGTGCATACATTGTGATAAAATGATGAAATAAGATGAATTAAAGTGAATTGATATTGATATGAATGAGATAAATGAGAAAATGAGACAATGTGCCTAGTTGATTATGGGAAAATGAGAAAGAAATTGATAATGAAAATTATGAAATAATTGTGTGCCTAGTATGTTATTCAATTTTCAGAGTTTTGTGTTTAGTGGTATACCTATGAAATTATCCTCATTATTTGCCTTCAGGCTAGATGCTATGCATTATTGTGATATGATTGGCCTTTGGGGCTAGACGCTTGGTGTCACTGTGATATGATTTACCTTCAAGGCTAGCTTTTGAGCATTACTATGATTTGCCTTCGGGGCTAGACACTTGGCATCAATTTAGACCAAAACAGTAACTCTGGGATTTGAATAATGAATTAGTTTGTTTGGGCCCATGCTTGTGTATGTGTTTTATGTGAATTATGAAAAGATGAGAAAATTATGTTATAACTTGGAATTGAATGCCATATTGTGATATGACATACAAATGCATTGGCATTGTATTTAAATTTTATTGTTATCCAGTTTCTACAGCTAGGCTTTTAGCCTAGTGCGATTGTAATTCATCACACAGGTAATAGGGGTGATCCGGTTGAGCCAAAAAGTTCTTCTAAACTGGGTCTAGTCTAGATTTGAGACTTTGCTTGTAGAGTTGGTTTTGGCAATCGAGATCAAAGACACTGCCAGCATGTATATGTTTTATATTACATTTTGATATTATGTATATTATACTATATTTTGGTGTATATATTATAAATTATAAAGGATATTTTGGATAAATTGGGTAATGTGAGGTTTATATGTGTTTTGATATATATATATATATATATATATAGGTATACGTATAAGTATTTTGAGAAATATGGAGAAATTGAAAAGTGTTGGGCAAATGTGAGATGTATTGTTTATTGGGAGTGGTTTTCTTTTACAGGTTGTGATTTTTTGAAAATTTGGGGATGTCCAAATTATAGACAAAACTCTGACGAATTTTTTTCAAAGATTTTTATGAAAAATATTATTTTTGAACTTATGGCTTATAATAAATATTTTAGTTATTATTTAAAAATACATTTTTACGTATTTGGGATTTTAAATTTGAAATGAAATTTTTTTATTAAACTGGGTTGTGACATTTTTATACCATATATGCATATTTTATATATAATGGGTGTATATATTATACGTGTATAGGGTATAAAGGGTGTTACATATAGTCTCGACTATGTATCCTTTTCCTTGGTCTTCTTTGGTCCTTAGTACCTTAGTGATCATTAGACTTATCATAAATGTCACAATAGCTCAATGTAGGTTATTGGGGTTCACAAGCCAATAAAAGCAAGATAAAATCTTATGAAGGCTTAAGGGGACAAACTAAGGATTGATGTTAACAGGATGTATTCTAGTTGTTGGCTCAACAAACAATGCCTAGATCATTTTCCTCTTAAATAAGTAGAGTTCAATTTTGCCTCAAAAGTTTGTCAAAGCATGGTATAAGATCAACTAGGATCTAGACAAAGATAAATATGCAGGAGCCCTTTCTAAGTAAGCATGCATAGCTCAATGCTATAGAACAACTCCCTCGCTTAGTAATGTCATTCGAATTATAAAGCATAAATATATTAATTTATGAATATCAAGTTAGACTCATCATTGGTTAAGCACTAAGATGAACAAAGACCAACAAGAATTTAATGAAAGTAATTAATTCAAATAATCTTAATTTGAAAAATATAATTATTCTATAAAACATTAAAGAAACAAAATGAAACAAAAACCAAACAAGTTGAGGGATGTTTGTTGAGTAGGAGTTGAAAAATGCTTCATCTACTTGGATATGTTAGGGGCAAGGGCCAAAACTAGCAACCCCTTTCTCAGCAATTTCTCCATCTATATCTTGAAAAGATGACAAGACAAAACTTTTTATCAATCCTTCTTCTATCATGAAGGTCGCTGGTGGTGGCACTGTTCCAAACTTAGGCAATGGATTGCTTTTAGTGTTGGGTTTATTGGGCTCAGGCAGCTTGCAACTGTCGATCAAATCTTGGATCTCATGCCTTAAATGAATGCATCTATTTGTTTTGTACCCTTGCACTTGATGGAATTCACAGAAGGCCTTGGCATCAAAGCTTGATAGCAGAGGATTCAAAAAATGTCGGAGAGCCAATGGCTGTAATAGCCCATTTTTCTGCAACTTGTTGAAAACCCAAGATAGAGGTTTCCCCAACTGTAAAAATTGTCTTCCATTTGTTTAGCCAGTTTTTGTATTAACATCTACTAATTTCTGTGTACCCTGACTGCCAGACTGATAATTCTCCATCTCATTTTTTCTTCTAAAAAAATGGCTCTTCTCTCGTTCCCATTCTTCTATCTATAAGCCAGCTTGGAGAATATCTTTGAAATCCCTTATGGGATTGTGAGACATTCATTCACACAGGCTGGATAGAACACCCCTTACTATCATTGGAATCTGGTCGGACTCATCTGGTCTCTTCTTAAGTAGTACAACCTTGTTTCTCTACCTCTTCACATAGTCAACAAAATTCTCATTTTGCTTTTGTCTAATACTTTCCACCTCCATTTGGGTCACTTTTAGTTCAACATTTTAACCATATTGCTGAATGAAGGCTTTGTACAACATATCTCAATCTTTTTGGGTACTTTCTTCCAAAGTATTAAACCAAATTTGCACTACATGGTCCAAAGAAAGCATAAAATACCTCCTAGTTTTGGCTTTTATAGCTCGAGCAGACTGTATGGGAGTGATGTACTGCTTAACATGCAAGTGGGGATTTCCTATGCCATTGTACTTAGAGAAAGAAGGCATTTTGAACTTGTAAGGGACTTCTTCATCTTGCTCAAATAGCTTGTTTACCTTTGATACCTCATCAACCTTCAACTTCTTTTTAAACTTCTTCTCCAAATCATCAATCATTTTCTCCACATCCGCAGTTTCAGTTTTCTCCATAGCCTTGTTTTCTTCCTTCTTATCTTGAGGAGCTTGGAAATATTGAGCCCAGACATCATCAGCATCAATTATCACTTTGTCATCATCAAAGGCTACCTCACCTAGCTTAACCTTTTCCATGTCCTTCTGCTTCTTAGTACTAGCAGATGCTCCAATAGTATTTCGTAAGAGTGCAGCCAGCTGGTTTTTCATGGTTTTAGTTAGGACCCCTTTTAGCTCTTTTATTTTGGAGTTGAGTGTGCCATCCACCATCATCTGAATTTATTTAGGTTCTATTGCTTTTGGTGAGAAGCTGAGTGAGTCGTTACTGAATTCTACGTCACTGGCATAGGTCGGATATTGTAAGCTCTTGAAATATTATACTTCAAGTCTATGAGCTAGAAAAGATCAATGCTATACAATGCAATGTATGCATGTATGCATGTTTGCACAAATAATAGACAAACAAAGATAATTAGGACATTCTTTCCAACCTTATATCTTCCACACACGAATGACAAGTCCCTTTTCCTAGGTATACGATCAATAAAATATCAACATAGGATATCTTATTTTCAAAAAATTCACTCAGACGGTTTAACCAATAGTTGTATCTTCAAATTTAGAAGTCGGTCCATGATAATTCTTATTAATCAAGTCTTAATCCATTGGGCCAACAAAAAGATAGCTTTTATGTTATATTTTGGATTAAAACCAAATTAAAGAGTTTATCATAAATATATTTCCTATTTGGAAGAAAAATTAATGATTTCCTACAAATAAGCCCATAATTAAAAAAATTTAGTGTAAATTAGGCCCACAAATTGATTTTAATATTTCATAATTGACCTAAATAGTTGTAAGTCCATTTAAGAAAAAGTTTAAGAAAAGTTATAATTTGAATGAAGTGAAGAAATAGTTTTGTTTCAAAGCCCATAGTAAAAAGGTTTATTTAAAAATGAATGTTGGGCTTTGTACTTGGGCCATGAGGTAAAAAAGAAATTTTGGCCCATTTTAGAAAAGTTTTATGTCCAAAGAATATCTTGAAAATTTTTAAAAATAATTTTGGTCTTTTGGGCTTAAAGGAATAAAACTATTTGGAGTTTACAACATAGTTAGGTTATATTAGAAAAAAAGAACAAACCAAATAAGCCATGGTTCACACCAAGATATATCAATCATAGACAAACAACAAGCATTTGGGTAAAAATCTAAGAAAAGTAACTACGCCAATTACATGAGTTTGAGTCACTAGGTTGCAAAGTTTAGGTTGCAAAGTATATACCAAAAGGTACGAGGATATGAGTGGTTATGCCATGCTCGATCTCCATACCTTGATTGAAAGTATGGTATCCCTTACTTAACACAATATAGGTTACACGGGGCATCCTGAATCAAGCACACAATGCAATCTAAATAATGTAATGGACAATAATATAATAAGAAATAATAAAATAATATAAAGACCAATGTAATTAAATTCTCTTATCCCCAGTGGAGTTGCCACTGTGAGTGGAGATTTTTGCCCCCACTCTTTTTTTTGGAATAGTTCTTACGACTTTGGCATTGTTCAGCTCAGGGCCTTAGAAAACACGGGCCTAAACCTAGAGAAAATGGATTCACCACCCAAACGGGCTAGCGAAATAGAAAGGGGTGGATGACTTGAATCCTAAGAAATCTCTAACTCTTTATTAGGTTCAAAAAGTTGGGTACGCATGGGGAAGGTGCGAATGACCCAGCATGTCATATCCGTAATTTTGGAGAAATTAAATAAGTATTTGGAGATATAAAAGTTATATATACCCAATATATATACCTAGTGTATATATAACATATACATATGGTATATTAATTGTATATGTTGGATATATAAATTACATACTTAATATGTTTAATAGACATATATGGTACATTTGATTTGTATATAAGATACACATTATTTATGCATATATGTAATATCCTAAATTTTTTTTGAAAATTTCTAATTTTTGAAAATTTGATAAAATATATTATAATTAAATTGGGTAAATTAAATTAATAGTTTTAAATGAAAAATGAAGGGATTTTAAATGAAAAAGTGGAATATATATGTGATATAAATGTAAAATATACATAACATATAAAAGTCAACACTTTTTAAAAGAAAAGTCAAAAGTCTAAGGGCAAAATGGTAATTATATCTTATAAACTTAAAATTATTTAAATAAATTAAAAATAAATTATTTTTGGTTGGAAGAGGTAATTTGGAATTTTAAAATAATTAAATAATTAATTATTTATTAAAAATAAAATAATATATATGTGGTGATATTTTTAAGTGGAAAGAAAGAGAAAGTCAAATAAATTCGTCTTTTTCCTTCTTCTTCTTCTTTAAAATCATGCCACCATTAGAGAGAAAGAGAGATCATCTTTTCTTCCAAGCTACCTAAGATTGAAGACATTTTAAGGAACTAAGTGGAGTTTTGATGATTTTCTAACAAGTAAGCTTTCTTCCCTAAATTTTGAATTTCTAGGAAAACTATGAATATGTGGATTTTGAAATTTTCTATTAGCATGATTTAATTATTTAATTGGATATGAATGAAGCTATTTTGATTAATTATTAATGATTTTCAAGTTAAATGGAAGAAAGGATTAAGTTTGGGATGATTAGGGTGAAGAGAGAGAATTTAGGGTTATGAAAAATTTGGATTCTTGGAATCATAGTTTTTAATTGTGTAAATTGGTTCTAAATGAGTTGTTTTGGTGCTTAAACAAGTATTTTAAATTCAAATATTGGATTTGGTTGTGTTTGGTTGGAGTTTGAAAATGGAAGTGTGATTTAGGGTTTTGAAAAGTAATTTTTTTTCAAAGTTGTAGAATTGTATAATTTTATTGGTTTAATCTTGTTGTTTAGTGATATAAGTGATGAATATAAGCTTAAAATGATTAATGGATTGTGTTTAAATAGAAAACCTTCAATGGCGGAAGGTTATGCCAATTTAGGATTTTGTGTGTAAGAGTGTGTTTTATAATGTAAATAGTTTAAATATATTAAAATATGTTTCTAATAATATAAATAAACTTAATATATTAAAATGAATGGCCTAGTATGAGAATCCAAAGTTAAAGTGAGGTTAGCTTTAAATTTTGGATTTTTGCTTAGATGGAATTTAATTATGGTTTAATATTAGAAATGCCATTAAATGTGATACTAAATGATTATTTGCTATCACATTTGTTTTAAGCATTGAGGAAGGTTGATTTGCTTCATTCAAGTAGTGAAGGGCAAGTTGGAAGGATAGGATTGGAGGTTGTTTTAAGCTTGTTTTGGTTGCTATTTGAGGTAAGTACAAACTTTGAATACATTGGTTATATTTGCATGACATTTGGGCTTAACACATTTTAGTTGAAAAATGTGTTAAGCGACTCGATACATTGATTATGTATGAATAATGTGCTATGACATTTGTAATGTCATATATGTGTTAAATGCATTATTAAAAGCCATTGGTATTGGCTAGATTACATTAAATATGATTAATATGTGAATTATGTGGAAATGCGCAAAGTAATTGGGTAATGTGTTGTAAATGCAAAAATGTGGTATAATGTAGTGAGATATGTGGAAACATAATGAAATGAATTGATATCGATATAAATGAGAAAAATGAGAAAAGTGAGAAAAAGATGAGAAAATAAGGCAATGTGCCTAGCTTGATTATGTGACAATGAGAAAGAGATTGATAATAAGAAATATGAAAAAATTGTGTGCCTAGTATATTATTCAATTTTCAGAGTTTTGTGTTTGGTGGCATGCCTATAATTTACCTACGGGCTAGATGCTGGGCATCACTGTGAAAATATTTTTGAGGTAAAATGATCGTGTCGTAAGCCTCAAAAATAAGTCCTTAAAGCTGGGCTTGGTGAAATGACTGGGTTGTAAGCTCAGACCTAGTTGGACTATTACATTGATATTTTGCCTACGGGGCTAGGCACATGGTGTCATTATAGACCAAAATAGTAACTCTAGAATTTGAATAGCATATTAGTTATCTTTGGTCCTACGTTTGTGTTTGTTTTTATCTGAATTGTGGATTGTGAAATATTTTAAAAGTATGAGAAAATGGAATGATGTGATATCCATAAGCATTTTGCATTGGCATTACTTTACAGTTTTATTATTATCAAAATTTGTACCACTAAGTTTTTAGCTTAGTGCGATTATAATTTGTCGCATAGGTGACATGGGCAATTTGGTAGAGCCGGAGAGTCCTACTAGATCTAGTCATGTCTAGGCTTGCATTTAGCAAGCTTGAAGTGTTTTTAGGTACATCAAGATCAGAGCCATTTGCCAGCATGTACATATTTGATATTATAGTATATTTTGATATTATGTATATTATGTTTATTTTTGAAGTATATATTGTAAATTATAAAGAATGTTTTGGATAATTTGTTTAAAATGGGATTCTATATGTGTTGTTGATATATATATCTATGTATAAATATTTTGAGAAAATATGGATAAATTGAGAAGTATTGGTGAAATGGAGATTTGATTTTATTGGGAGTGTTTGTTTTATGCAGGTTGAGTTTATTAAATTTTGGAATGTCCAATTTACAGACAAAACTCTGGCAATTTTTTTTCCAGAGATTTTCATATAAAATGTTTATTTTGGATTCAGATAACAAATAAAGAATATTTATATACTATTTAATTTTATATATTTAGTTTTGAAATTTTAAATCAAAAATGTGAAAATTTTTTATTAAACAGGTATGTGGCATTTTTGTACCATATATGCGTACTGTACATATGCTGAAAATATGTATTGTACGTATATAGGGTATAAGGGTGTTACACAGCACCCCCATAATGACCGGTTCATTGGAATCGGCCTCCTTTTTAGTTCTAAATATTATTAAATTCTAAACTTGTTGAAATATCATCCATACTACATGCAATTTAAAATAAATAAACATTTAATGTATTAACGCAAAGAAGGTCCAAACAATAAATAAAAATAGGCACCCATACAAGATGAAAATATGCCCTTACAATAGTTGTTCTATGTCTAAAACTAAATAAAGTAGGACACCCACCATTTGGTGGAAACATGTCCTTTACATTATTCAAAATAAATGAAATTATATTGAACTTAACAAATGAGATACCCACAAAATGAAAACATACATCTTACATCCTTGAAATCAAAATAAACAAATGAAAGTATTCAACCATTCATTATAAATAAAATAAAAGTAAATCATCCATCAAAAGCGTACAATAACGAATTAAATAATCAAATCTAGGTTTTAATATTACATTGAATAATAGATATGTAAAACTAGGGTTTTAATATATGAATTAGGGTTTCTTAATGTTTAGAATGCTAAATTAGGGTTTAGGGTTTTAAAAAACATGATTAGGGTTTATAATGAAAATTAGGGCTTTTGGTGATCAAATTAGGGTTTTTAAGGTTAAAACATGATTTTAGACTTTTAGGATGACAATTAGGGTCTTTAAGGGAAAAATAGGGTTTTATGGATTACTAAAAAAAAAATTAGGGTTTTAAAACTATAATTTATGATTTTAGTTTTTTTTAAACATGCAAACTAGTATTTTGAGTATTGAAATAAAAGGTACCAATTAAATCTTAAGTTACTATGAATCTTAAACAAATAAAAAGTTGACTAACTAAGCTATTGGACAAAATGAAGTTGAATGAATAAGCTACTCTGAATTTGAAACCAATGAATGCAAGCTACTGGACATACTTTAATAAAACAAATATAAATTGAAATTGATGAATATAAACTACTAGACATACTTTAAATAAAAGAACAATAAATATAAATTGATGGCATTAATAATGTATCAAGACTAAACAAGAAAATTTAGTCAAGTTCAAGAGTTATAAGAATGTATCAAGACTTCCAATTTCTTAAATCCGCAATCAATATCAAACGAAACAAAACCAATACTCATGCAATTTAGTGGTTCTCCATGCATAACCAATGTTGTTACTCCCTCACCAACTCTTTGAAGTGTTTAATAAAGTAGTGTTTACACTCATAACATTCAATGAATGATTATCACCATAAGCTTTCTTATCAATCAAACTTCTACCACTAAATTCCAATCAATCATCAATCATAAGGACTTTCATTTGGTTGTAATGGGGCTAAGGTAAGGGCATGATTGGGAGTGTGAGTTTATCCACTAAGTTCAAGAGCACTTCAAGAGTGAAATAAGCAACGCAGTACGACCAGCAATCCCAACGTACCTCCCAATCACTTAGTACTTAGACATTAAAGAACTTTTTAGGAACTCCACTTATTAAATTTGCAAAGATCATTCCCAAACTCAATTCAACCCTTCCAACAAGAACAATAATTTTTTTTATTATTTTTTTTTCTTTTTTTTTCTCTTTTTTTATAAATTATGGTTTGCAACTAAAGAATACAATAGTTTGTAATTTTAAACCCACTAAATTTAACCCCACACTTTATTTAACACAACACTCAATCATATATGCTCTTAAAATGGGTAAGAGACAAAATATCATGGTTCAAAGCTAGTAGTGTTGTGGAAAAGAAAGAAAAAGAGAAATGAAATAGGCTCAAAATTGGCTAACTAAGGTTGAATATAAGGTTGGTCTTTTAAAGCCAAAATGCGTTCACCTAATTGCCTTAATCATATTGATGCCCAATTGAAATTTTTATATAGTCTTAAAATGCATGTCAAAGCAAGTTCTAACAATTCATCAAGCAAAGATGTTTACACACAATAAAGAATAATAAGTTTATATCCAACTTAATAGGCTCAATTCCTCAAAAGTTTAAAAAGGCAATGCAAGGAATATCCACCAAATCAATAATAAGCACCAATTTTATCCAATTCTCCAATTCATGCTTCAAAAATTAAAAGGTCATCTATCAAGAAACTTATAACAATTGAACTTAAAAATATATATATATACTTCAAAACAATGTGTAAAGTAAGGCAAAACACTTAACAAAATGACTAAAACAAAGACTTAAAAATAACTAATTTACGAAAAACAAAAGCTTGCATTTATGAACAAAAACTTAGCACCCCACACTTTAAGATTGACATTGTCCTTAATGGAAACTAGGATAATTTAAAAGAAGTAAGAGTTAAAGTACAACCTGATTTCTATCATTTTCTTTGTGAGGCAAGTGCTACCTTTCATCCACAAAACAATAATTATTCAAGATTAAAAAGCAATAAATATAAACTAACCAAAAATATAAAGTTTTAATAACAAACAACAATAATGAAAAATAGCAACTAAAATATTCAAAAACTGAAAATAAGAAAAATAAAAAGTGTTCTCAAAAGGCAGAAGCTGATATGATTTATAGTGATGGAGGATGTGACGATGATGCTGCTGAAGGGTGGAGGCTAAGAATCTTAGCAAGGTTGCTATTGATTTGCTCCAACTGAGAAAGGACTTCAGCATGATTATGATCTACTTGCTTTTCCAATACTTCAATCCTACTAATAATCTCTTGATTGTCCGGAGTCGGAGCACCTTCATCCAAACTGAGTAAATTTGAGTCGGACTCTTCATCAACTTGTGGTCTCTTTTGCCGGTCCTCTGGTGCAACTTGCTCATCTGAAGCCGTCACATAAGCCCCTCCCCTTTTTGTAACCATATGCATCTTCTCAAGGGTAGCAATGTCTAATGAATCACTTCAGAGAATTCTAGTCATATGGCAAGCACTCCGGTCAAAACCATCAACAAGTGCCATAGCTAAGGTGGTCACCAATCCCTTTATACAAATTACACCCTTTTTTCTATTTGCTACTCTATTAAAAATATCGGCTAACCAATAGCCGGTACTCACGGGTATAGCATTGCTAGCACAATCTAAGAAAAATAGCTCGCTTAGTTTCACCACACTCGTACTTTTTTCCCGTGCAAAGAACCCACATGACATAAATCTATGTAAATATCTTAAGGCAAGATTTATCAATTTTGTTGCCTTGGCTGATTTGGCCACATTCATTCCACCCGAGCATATTGCTCTCCATGTGAATGACTGTCTAAAACCTTTAGACACAGATTTTTCCCTTGTTGATGAAAACCAAAAATAGCATTCAATTATTTAATATCAAGAACACATGGTTTTCAAAGGGACCATATGAGACACGACTAAGCCTTGAGTGACTTGGCCGTGTCACTCATTCTTCTTGGGACATGGCCAAGCCTTGAGGCCATGTCCATAGCTTACCAATCTTTCCTCTTCTTTTCCAGGTGTGACATGGCCAAGTCACTGGCCGTGTCATGTGACACGGCTATTGGCTTGGCCATGTCTTCTGCTTGTGCTCACCTCTACCATTCGGTTTGCTCTTTGGTTTCATCAAGTGGGACATGGCCAAGGCCTTGGCCATGTCTTCTGCCAGTGTCTGCCTTTGCCCAATTTTTTTGAAGGACACAACCATGCCAATTTGCCTCAGCTTGTGTCATGTGAGTGGTTCATGCCTCTTGCCTTGGATGAGGGACACGGCCAAGCCATGAAGTGTCTTGGTCGTGTCTCATATTTTTCCACCATTTTGATCCATCAATTCATTCTTTTGCACTTCCATCTAAATCTAACACTTTAAGCAAACTTTAAACTTAAATTAAAAGAAAAATTAACTTAAAGCCAATAAAATTAACTTAAACATGTATACATATTTGATCAAAACAAGTTCACACCTATCTTCTGAGCATAAGGTAAAGCTCATCGAGTTGTTACAAAAGCATAAGAAAGTTATAGCTTGGAAGATAGCAGACATCAAGGGTATCATTCCATCCTATTGCACTCACAAGATACTGATGGAGGATGAATTCAAGCCGATGGTGCAACCACAGTAAAGACTTAACCCAAAGATGAAAGATGTAGTGAAAGTTGAAGTAATCAAACTACTTGGTGTGGGAATTATATATCTGATTTTGGATAGCTCTTGGGTGAGCCCAGTTCAGGTAGTACCAAAGAAAGGAGGATTGCCGGTGGTTCCCAATGAAAATAGTGAGCTAATTCCAACAAGAACAGTTACAGGCTGGAGGCTTTGCATCGACTTTTAGAAATTGAATGATGCAACTAGAAAGTACCATTTTCCTTTGCCCTTCATTGATCATATGTTGGAGAGGTTATCAGGGCATGAATATTACTGCTTTTTGAAATGTCTTTTGGGCTGCTTTGAAATTCCTACTGCCCCAAAAGAACAAAAGAAAACTACATTCACCTGTCCATATGGGACATTCTCATATTGAATAATGCCATTCAGACTATGCAATGCACCTGCAACTTTTCAATAGTGCATGGTGGAAATCTTCAATGAGCTTATTGAGGATATTATGAGGTGTTCATGGATGATTTCTTGATTTATGGCAGCTCATTCAAAGGATGTTTGGAAAACCTTTGATAAGGTGTTGGTAAAGTGTGAGGAAATGAACATGGTGCTTAATTGGGAAAAATGTCATTTCATGGTTCAAGAGGGAATCATTTCGGGACATAAGATTTCAAGCAAGGGTGTTGAAGTGGACCGGGCTAAGGAGGAAACCATTGAGAAACTACCACCACCCATATCAGTTAAAGCTATTAGAAGTTTTTTAGGACATGCGGTCTTCTATTGGAGGTTTATATAAGATTTTTCTAAGATAGCTCATCCTCTAACAAGAGTCCTTGAGAAGGATGTTCATTTTGTGTTTGATGAGGAATGTCTAAGAGCTTTCACAACTCTTAAGGAAAAATTGACCTATGCTCCAAACATGGTGTCTCCCGATTGGAATTTACCTTTTGAACTAATGTGTGATGCAAGTGATTTCGTAGTGGGAGCAGTCTTGGGTCAACACAAGGAGAAGTATTTTTAGCCCATGTATTATGCAAGTAAGACACTGAATGCAACTCAGGCCAATTACACAACTACATAGAAAGAACTACTAGTTGTGGTTTTTTGCTTTTGATAAGTTTAGATCATACCTGATCTTGTCAAAAGTGATAGTTTATACGGACCACTCCGCTTTGAGGTATTTATTTGCAAAAACTAATGTAAAGCCTAGGCTAATTTGATGGGTTTTGTTATTGTAGGAATTTGACTTGAAGATTTAAGACAAAAAAGGAGCTAAAAATCTGGTAGCAGATCACCTTTCTCGTTTGGAGACCCCAACCTTGGAGAGGTTTTAAGAAGGGGACATTAATGATCACGTCCCCGATGAGCAGTTGTATGCCATGATAAGTGAGATAAGTAGTTTAACCTTTGAAATTCCTTGGTTTGCAGATTTTGCTAATTACTTTGTTGTTAGGGAACTCCATAAGGATCTAACTTATCAAGAAAATAAGAAATTCTTTTCCAATTTAAAATATTACTTTTGGGAGGATACCTTTTAGTTGAAGTTATTTAAGGACCACATGATCCGACGTTGCATGGCATGTCCCGAAACAATGAATATTCTCTATCATTGCCACACTGGACCAGCTGATGGTCATGTGGGAGCCAATAGGACTACTTAAAAGGTACTAGAATCAGGATTTTATTGGCCCACTTTGTTTAGTGATAGATATGACTTTGTAAAATGTTGTGATCATTGCCAAAGAACTGGAAACATCTCATTTCATGATGAGAGCCCCAAAATGAAATTCTAGTGTGTGAAGTCTTTGATGTATGAGGCATCGACTTTATGGGACCATTTCCTAGTTACTTTGGTAAAAAATATATTCTCGTAGCTATAGATTATGTTTCTAAATGGCTAGAAGCCCAAGCCTTAGCAACAAATGATGTTAGGGTAGTGATGAATGTTTTATTAGTTTTTGTCATAGAATTATATCTTATTTATTATGATGATTATTGTTTTCTTCAGGTATTTTGGTAGTTTTAATATGTTTATTTAGTGATTTCATCAATTTTGGTAGTTTTAATTTATTCTAGTGTTTATGTAATTTTTGTCCTAGTTTTTAGTGTGGTGTTTATGTGTTTTTGGTTAATGTTTCATTTGATTCTTGTTTAAAGTTTGTTTTAGGTTAATAAGCAAAATATTTCATTGGAAGAAAGAATAGCATGAAGCAGCAAGACACGGCCAAGCCACTGGCCGCCTTAAGGGAAAAACCAAGGGAACCAAGAAAGGAAGAAAAATCTGGCAGAAGTTGACACTGGCAGGTGACACGACCAAGCCACTGGTCGTGTCACATGACAAGACCACAAGCTTAGTCGTGTACCATATTTAGCCAAGAAAGAAGAGCAAAGAATGAAGAGAATCAGTAGAGGACACACCCAGGTGATACAGCCAAGCCACTGGTCGTGTCACATGACACGGCCAGGAGCTTGGCCGTGTCACACTCAATTCCACAGAAGCAAAGAAGAAAGATTACACAGAAGGTGACACACTTAGGTGACACGGCCAAGCCACTAGTCGTGTCACATGACACGGCCACAAGCTTGGCCGTGTCACTCCATGGAGCTAAGGAAAGAAAGGAAATGCGGATTTTGAGCAAGGATTTTGTATAAATAAGAAGATTAGGGTTTTTAAAAGAGTTACACATTTTTTCAGCCGTCAACATAAACTTTTGAGTTGTTCTTCATTTTCTTTTGGAATTTTGATTACACTTTCATGCAAACACTCTAGATTAAATTAGTTTTAGCCATTACATTATTCTTTTAGCAAAGATCTGAGCAAGAGATTCTTCAGAAGCCAAAGGAAGTTTGTAATTTGGTTTTATTTTCAAACTCTATCTCTTAAGATTCATTGGAATTGTATTCATGAACTCTTTAATGTCTAAATTAATTTCTTAGAATTTTAATGAGATGAATTTGTTTGATAGCATCATTATGAACTGATTTTGATATGGTCTAGGGTTTGTATGGATCTACTATGATTGTATGAAATGGTTATTGATCTTAACTGAATTATTTCTTTTATCCTTAATTGAATGGATTAGTGTTAATATATAATTGATTGGCCACCAATTATGTGTTTAAGGTATTAGATGAAGAATTGAGAAATGAAGTCTAATGCTGGAACAATTCAATTAAGGACTTAGGTGAATTAGAAATATAAACCTAAGAAAAAGATCACTTTAATTGTAACAAGATTATTTGAAAGAGGTTTGAATGTGAGAGCTTATTTTCTTGATTCGATTAATTAAGTTGCTTGAAATATGATCTTTGAAATTAAATTGGTTGAGAGGAATAGCCATTCATACATATAAGTTAGTAGAGAAGTGCAAACCCTAGACCTTTCTATTAAGTGAATCAATATATATAAGTTCAGTTTACTTTCATTGTTTTTAAATTCAATTCGATCTATCTTCATTAGTTGTTTAGCAATTTAAATTTATTGATAATTTGTTATTTGCAATTTGTTAAATAATTAGCTTATCTAGCTTCCTTGTGAGATGACCTTGAGGTGTTCACCAAAATACTACAGCAGCATCATATACTTGCGAGTGTAGTTCTAGTAGTGTTAATTAGAGCGCAACAAGTTTTTGGCGCCACTGACGGGGAAGCTAATTGGCGTAATTGTTTATTAGGCATAAATATTTTAAATTATTTTTCATTGTTTACATTTTATTTTATTTGTCTTTTGCTTTTAATAATTCCTTTTTTCTAGAAATTTTGTTTATGCAAGGCAGGAGATCACTCGGAGGAGAGCTATACCCAGTTATTCCATAAATTTAGAGAGTGAAAAGGAGCAGAGAAGAGTTTGAACTATATACCGGATTTGATATAGAGGAGGACACTTCTGATTTTGAGTCGAATACTGCACAATCTACCAATGTGGGAGACGAAAGGCAAAGAACTATGAGGGATTTTGCCAGATCTGTCATTGGAACTTCCACCTCTTGTATAAGATTGACAGATGCAGCAAGAAATTATGAGTTGAAGAATATCCATTACAACATGCTGCCATCTTTCTATGGAGTTTTGAATGAAGATCCTTTGAATTTTATCAGGGATTTCTACTCCACCCTCAACACATTTCTATTGGGAGGACTAATAGAGGACCAGTTGAGGATGAGGTGTTTTCCGTACACATTGAAGGATAGGGCAAAAAGCTGGCTTATGATGTTGCCTGAAAATTCTTTGACAACTTAGGAGCAAGACTATAACAAGTTTATGGGCAAATTTTACTCACATTAGAAGACAGCTGAATTGAGAGGGAAAATAGCTACATTCTCTCAATTTGAAGGAGAGCCATTTCATGAGGCTTGGGACAGGTTTAAGATGTTATTGATCCAGTGTCCACACCATCACTACCCACTTCAACTTCTGAATAAGTTTTTCTATGATGGTCTAACCTAGCAATTTCAGAATACTGTTGATAACGCAGCTGGGGGAGCTATGGGAGAAAAGACAGCAGATGAAACTTATGAAATCTTTGAAATGTTGGGAGCTAATTCTCAACAGAAAAGTGTAAGAGGAAGAAGTAAAGGGGTAAATCAATTGGAAGCCAACAGTGAGATGGTCAATTAGATAGCTGAATTGACAAGGCAAGTGCAGATGCTGAACATGAAGAACAATACCTCTTCATCCACTCAAGAAGTGTGTGGAAATTGTGGAACTTTTGGGCATGGAGCAAATATATGCCCCTCTGCATACGAATCTTATGGAAATGAGGCTGAGAAAGTTAATGCTATGGGGGGGTATCAACCAAGGGCCCGAAATGATCCTTATTCAAAAACTTACAATCTGGGGTGGCGGAACCATCCAAACTTTTCCTGGGCAACAAATAATTCTCAACAACCTTTCCATTTGCTCCAAAGACAAAATCAACCGCAGGGTCAATCTTCAAATCAAGGGCAGCCTAAGAGAGAGAGTTTGGAGGATAGTTTACAGGCCTTTATCCAAGTCAGTGCTAAGAATCAAGAGATGAATAATAAAAGGCTGGATTCATTAGAAGCATCTTTTAAGAAAGTGGAGACCCAAGTGGGACAACTTGCACAACAGATACAGATTCAACAAAAAGGGAAATTTTCGAGTCAACCTGAGCAGGCACAAGCAGTGACTATTCTTAGAAGTGGCAAGGTAATAAATAATAATGTTGAAAATAATTCTGTGAATGCAGGTGATCAAAAGAACAAAAAGTAAGGAGAACCAGAGGACAAAGGTGCTGGAGAAAAATCAATGGAGAAATCCCCTTCAGCAGATTTACACAAGGCAAGTAATCCTTACCGGCCACCTATACCATTCCCCAGCAGGTTGAAGAATGATAAACAAGATAAGCAATTTTCATACATCTTCAACATGCTGTCTAAGGTAAGTATTAACTTACCTTTACTTGAAGCAATAAAGAACATGCCGGCTTATGCCAAATTCTTCAAGGAATTGAACACTAAGAAAAAGAGGTATGAGCCAAATGAAAAGGTGATAGTGTCAGAGGTAGCTAGTGCTATTTTGCAACATAAACTACCTCCGAAACTAAAGGATCCTGGTAGTTTCATAATTCAAATTACTATGGGTAATGGGAAGGGGACTGATGGCATGTGTGATTTAGGAGCCAGTGTTAATTTAATGCCTTATTCTATGTATCTCAATAGAACTTGGGGAACTTAAACCTACCAAAATGGTTTTGCAATTAGCTTACAGATCTCTTAGATTCCCAAAAGGAGTTATAGAAGATGTGTTAGTTAAGGTTGGTGGGTTGATAGTGCCTGTGGATTTTATAGTTCTTGACATGGAAGGAAGTAACCCTACACCATCCGCACACACTATTCTACTGGGTAGGCCTTTTATGGCTACTACCAACACCTTGATAGATGTTAAAAATGGTAAATTGTCAATGACTGTCTTGGGACAAACGATTGAATTTTCTATTTTTTACACTTCTCCCATTCCTACAACTGCATTATATGAGGATTGCTCTTTAATTGATTGTATTGACGCAGTTGTTTCAGATGTTTTCTTGCAGACAAGTTCCTCGGATAAATTGGAGCTGGCACTGACCTTAGATCGTGGCTTGGATATTTTTGACTCAGAAATAGCCAGTTGCCTTGAGATATTAGAGAGTGCTGAAATAGAGGAACTTAAGGAGGACCCAACAATTGAACTTCCCTCCATCCAAAAGGAAGAGAATAATCCTTCACTTGAGTTAGAGCTGAAAGAGTTGCCTAAAAATCTAAAATATGTGTTTTTAGGAGATCACAACACCTTACCTGTGATAATATCTAGCGAACTTAGTGAAAAGGAAGAGATGAGGTTGGTAAGTGAGCTAAAAAGATTGAAAAGAGCAATAGGATGGGGATTGAGTGATATCAAAGGTATTAGCCCTTCAATGTGCATGCATAGAATCACCTTAGAAGAGGGAGCTAAACCTGTGAGGGAGACCCAAAGGCGCCTTAATCCAAACATGAGTGAAGTGGTTAAGAAGGAAGTGCTTAAATTGCTTGATGAAGGAGTGATATATCCAATAGCTAATAGTGAGTGGGTGAGCCCAGTACATGTAGTGCCTAAGAAATCAGGAATCACTATGGTGAAAAATTAAAAAAATGAATTGGTTCCTACTAGGACTAATATTGGGTGGAGAATGTGTATCGATTATAGGAAGTTGAACAATGCCACAAAGAAAGATCATTTCCCTCTTCCTTTTATTGATCAGATGTTGGATAAACTTTATGGACACTCACATTATTGTTTTTTGGATGGACTTTCAGGTTATTATTAGGTGCTGATATCACCAGAAGATCAATCCAAGACTACTTTTACGTGCCCTTTTGGGACTTATACATTTCGGCGTATGCCCTTTGGCTTGTGCAATGCGCCTGTAACTTTTCAGAGATGCATGATGTCTGTTTTCACATACATGATAGATGATTTTATTGAGGTATTTGTGGATGACTTTTCTATTTTCGGTGATTCTTTTGATAATTGACTCAATAAACTTGTTCTTGTGCTTGAGAGATTCATTGAATGTAACCTCACTTTGAGTTGGGAAAAGAGTCATTTCATGGTTACTCAGGGCATTGTATTAGGCCATGTTGTGTTGAGTAAAGGGATTGAGGTGGATAAAGCTAAGGTAGAGTTGATTACTAAGTTACCCCCACCTACCTCTGTTAGGGGAATAAGAAGTTTTCTAGGGCATGCAGGTTTTACCGGAGGTTTATTAAAGATTTTTCTAAAATAAGCCAACCATTGTGTCATTTGCTTGGGAAAGATGTTCCATTTGAGTTTACTGCACAATGCATGCAAGCCTTTAATTCCCTTAAGGAAAAATTGACTAGTGCACCGGTAATTGTAGCTCCTGTTTGGTCTTTACCTTTTGAAATTATGTGTGATGCCTCTAATCATGGAGTAGGAGATATCCTTGGGCAAAGGGTTGAGAAATTTTTGAGAGTGATTTATTATGTTAGCTTGACCCTAAATAGTGCGCAAGTGAATTACACAACAACTAAAAAGGAAATTTTAGTTGTTGTTTTTGCCTTAGATAAGTTTAGAGCATATTTAATTGGGTCGAAAATTATTGTGCATTCAGATCATGCAGCTCTAAAATATCTCCTGACAAAACAACATGCTAAACCTCGTTTAATTAGATGGGTGTTATTATTGCAAGAATTTGATTTTGAAATCAAAGATACTAAGGGAAGTGAAAATGTTGTAGCTGATCATTTATCTAGATTACCTTTCTTTGGTGAAAATCTTGCATCTGATAGCATTCATAAAAATCTAGAAGCATTTCCTGATGAGCAGTTGTTTGTGGTAATGAATGCTCCTTGGTTTGTAGATATTGCTAACTATCTTGCTTGTGGTATTTTGCATTCTGACATGTCATTTCAGGAAAAGAAAAGGTTTTTGCACGTGAGTAAATTTTATTTTTGGGATGAACCTTTCCTATTCCGGATATGCAAAGATGAGATAGTTCATAGGTGTGTATCTGAGGAAGAACAATTGAGTGTTCTTCAATTTTGTCATGACCTTCACTGTGGTGGTCATTTTGGAGGGAGAAAGACTGCAGAAAAGGTGCTTCAAAGTGGTTTTTACTGGCCTACTCTATTCAAAGATGCTCAAGAATATTGTAAGCATTGTGACCGCTGTCAAAGAGTAGGTGACATTGGGAGAAGGAATGAAATGCCCCTTCAATCTTATATTGTTGTTGAACTGTTTAATGTGTGGAGAATAGACTTTATGGGTCCTTTTCCCAAGTCTTTTAGTTATGAGTACATTTTAGTTGTTGTTGATTATGTTTCAAAATGGGTGGAGGCAATCCCCACCCGTACTAATGATGCTAATGTGGTTGTTAAATTTGTGAAGGAATATATTCTTAGCAGATTTGGCAAGCAAAGAGTGATAGTCAATGATGGGGGAAGTCATTTCTGCAACAAACTTTTTGAGAAATTGATGCACAAATTGGGTGTGAAACACAAGGTGGCGATCCCATACCATCCACAGACTTCAGGACAAGTTGAGACATCCAACAAGCAAATCAAAGGAATTCTGGAGAAAACAGTCAACTTATCAAGGAAGGATTGGGCGAGTAGATTGCATGATGCATTGTGGGCATATCGAACTGCTTTCAAGACTCCTTTGGGAATGAGTCCATACCGATTGGTTTTCGGTAAGGCTTGTCATTTGCCAGTTGAGTTGGAGCACAAGGCATATTGGGCAATTAAGACTCTGAACTTAGACTTGGACAAGGCAAAGAGAGAACGTTTTCTGCAAATTTCAGAGTTAGATGAACTGAGGAATGAGGCATATGAGAGTTCGAGGATTTATAAGGATCGCACTAAAGCACTTCATGACAGAATTATAGTGCGAAAGACATTGAGCCCAGGTATGAAAGTTTTGCTTTTTAATTCTCATCTCCGTCTGTTTCCAGGAAAACTCAAGTCTCGATGGAGTGGTCCTTTCGAGATAACTCAGGTATATCCTTCTGGTGCTATAGAATTGCTTAACTCTCGAACAAATGAAACTTTTAAAGTAAATGGATAGAGAGTTAAACCATATAATGAAGGGTTCCAAGAAGTAAGGATCATCGATAGCACTTTGATCTACGATCCTTAAGTCTTGCAGTAATGTCCAGCTACAAGACATTAAAGAAGCGCTAAATGGGAGGCAACCCATCGGTTTACATTTCATTTCATAGTTACAATTTTATATTTAGCAATTTTGATTTCATGTTTGGTTTAACTAAATGGAATGGGTGCTTTGATCAGTTTTTATTTTTTTTAATGTGTTTCAGGGTTAATCAAGGAAGAGTATTGCATTTCTTTAAGATTTGGTGACACAAAAATAAAAAAAAATATATAAAAAAAGAACCAAAATGGCAGTGAAGGACACTGCCACTTGACACGGCCAAGCCACTGGCCGTGTCAAGCAAACCCAAAATCACACAGTCCCTGACACGGCCAACAAGCTTGGCCGTGTCCTTGACACGGCCAAGCTTCTACCCATGTCCTTTTTCTTTGTCTTGCAACCTTTTGTTTACAGTGTCAAACATGGTCATGGGACACGGCCAAGTCACTGGCCGTGTCCCTCCAAACCCATCAAACATGACCAAGCTAAACCAAGCTTGGCCGTGTCACCTCAATTTCAAAGTTTAAAAACACGGTTTTAGCCCTTTTCGTTCATTTAAATCCCTAGTTTTCTTTCTTTTTCCTTTCTCTCTCTCGACTCTTTCTCTCAAAAACCTTCATTGTTGTTCTTTCAAAGCTTCCAAAATCCCATTAATTCTCAATTTTCTTCACCAAAACTGAAATTAATCCATTCAATCTTCTTCTTCTCTCATAAAAAATCAATTTAATCTGTTTAAGTTTCAAAATTTTCCAAATCTTTCAATATGTTAAGAACAAAGATGGTGTCTCACCACAAGAGGAAACAACCTCCAACTGCAGTTGCATCTTCATCTTCTTCATCTTTAAAGAGAGCGACTCTTTTGGCTAGGGGTTTCTTTCCGACAGGGTATGTAAGCGATGAATCCCTTAGTGCTCTTCATATTCGGGATAATTTTTATAGCTATGTTCAAAACCTTGGGTGGGAGAAATTAGTCTCCCTTCGACCTTTGCAATTTCAAGAGCTTACTTTGGAATTTTTAACATCTCTTAAGGTTGAAAGAGATGAACAGAAAATTTGCTCTAGGTTAAATTTTAAATTGCTTGGGAAATCATGTGTATTTAGTATTGAGCAATTGAATGCTATATTTGGTTTCCATCAACACGGTGAAAAATTTGTACCTAAGGATTTTAAACAGCAATTTGCATGGGGAGCATTGGGCTCGGGAACTTATGTGGCCAAATCGGCCAAGGCAATAAATTTAGTAATCCCGCTCTAAGGTATTTGCATTGCTTTATGTCTTGTGGGTTCTTTGCACGGAAGGAAAGCCCAGTTGTAGTGGAAATTAGTGAGCTCTTTTTCTTAGATTGTGCTTGTAATGCCATACCCATTAGTGCCAGCTATTGGTTGGCCGATGTTTTTGATAATGTGGCGAACAAAAAGAAGGGGGCTATTTGCATTGGAGGATTGGTTACCACATTGGCGACAGCCCTTCTTGATGATTTTGACTCGAGTAACTGCCGTATGACTAGAATTTCGGGTAATGATTCATTAGATTTGGCCACACTAGAGAAGATGCATATGGTTGTGAATAGGGGAGGGGCCTATGTGTTGGCTTCAGCTGAGCCAGAAGCACTGGGGGTCCGACAAAAGAGAGCACGAGTACATGAGGAGTCCAACTCAGATTCTCTTGATTTGGATGAAGATGCTTCGGTCACGAACAATCAGGAGATACTTAATAGGATAGAGGCACTGGAAAGCAAGGTCGATCGTAACCATGCTGCGGTCTTGCAACAGTTGGACCAAATCAATAGCAACATTGCTAAGATTCTGAGTCTCCATCCTTCAGCTGCATCATCATCGCATCCTCCTTCACCGTAGATCAAATTGGCTCTAATCTTTTGAGAGAATTCCTTTCTTTCTTGTGTTTAGTTATAGCATATTTTTTTTGTTGTTATTTTTCATTTTTATTTTTAATGTTAGCACTTTATATTTTAGTTATTTTATATATTGTATTTTATTTTTGAACAATTGATGTTTGTGATGAAAAGGTAGAGTTTGCCTCACAAGGGAACGATGGAAAACAGGTTGTACCTTCACTCTTTTTCTTTATTATCCTTGTTTCCATTGAGGACAATGTAATTTATAAGTGTGAGGTAATCTTTAAGCTTTCCTTTAAATCTTGTTTTGTTTGTCTTTGTGTGTTATATTGTGCGTTGTGCATGGCATAATTGTTGAAAACTTATTGACTTTTCTGTAATTCTAGTATTATATTTGAGCCTTTAGTATCAGCATAGAGATTAGCATTTGAATTCATTCAGGATCAATTTTCACATTCTGCAATTCATGACATATAAATCTTTGAGAACCCACTCTTTGTGAGTTTTGAGCCTCATATATTGAATATTATTGTCAATTGATTTTCTTTTCTTAAGTGTGCACCTTCATGATTTTGCATCTCTAGAGCTTGCTTTTGCATACTAATTGAACTCACATTATGATTTCATCTCAAGTTTTAAAATGATGAAGGCAAACTAGTGGCCAGGTTTAGAACACAAATAGGTAGATAAAAGAGAATTCTTGAGAAAACTATAAAGCGATCCCGAAAGGATTGGTCTGAGAAATTAGATAATGATCTACGGGCCTTTAGGACTGCAGTAAAAAATCCTTTGGGTACTACACCATTTAGGCTAGTATATGGAAAGGCTTGCCATTTACCTGTAGAAATTGAACATAATGCTTATTGGGCTATAAAATAGATTAACCTTGATCTAGCTAGTGCAGGTGAAAGAAGCAAATTGCAAGTCAATGAGCTAGATGAATGGAGATTGCAAGCTTATGATAATGCAAGGATGTATAAGGAGCAGACCAAGAGATGGTATGATACTCGCATTAAGGAATGGAAAGAGTTTCAAGCTAGAGATTAGGTATTATTATACAATTTGAGGCTTTGACTTTTCCAGATGAGTTAAAATCTTGATGGTCTAGCCCTTTTACAGTTAAGGAAGTCTTCCCCTATGGGACGATCAAAATTACTCATCCAGAAAAAGAGGATTTTAAGGTGACTGGGCAAAGGCTCAAACTATATTTAGGTGGAGAGTTGAATGAGTTGAAGGAAGTTTTATACCTCCAAGACTAAGGGTAAATTACCCCTGAACATCCAACTAATACAATGTTAAAGAAGTGCTGGGTGGAAGACAACCCATATTTATTTCTTTAATTTGATGTTTTTAGTTTGTTTCTTTAATTTTTATTTCTTCTCTCATGGGTTAGGGGTGGGTTGTTTTAAGTTCATTTTATATGTAGAGGATTTTTTTTTCTTTTGAGGGACAACTTGAGCTTGATTTTGGACAAGCCCATGTCCCTGGGCATGTCATTCATTTTTAGAGATAGTAGCTTCAACATGCCTAGTGACATGCCATGTCACTAGATGTGTCATTTAAATTGCACCATGGTAGCTGCAACACGTCCAGTGACACTCCCGTGTCACTATCATGTCATTTTGGCTAAAATTTAAGGAGTCACAGTGGCAACAACACGCCTAGCGACACGCCCATGTCTCTAAATGTGTCATTTTATTTCAGTTATAGTAGCAACAACACACCAAGCGACATGTCCATGTCACTGGAAGTGTCATTTTGTCTACATTGCAGTAGCGGTGACACGCCCATCGACATGGGAGTGTCTGTGGGCATGTTGACGTGTTTTAAAAACATCCCGACTCCCATTTAAGTCGACTTTTCCCTTTTCTCTCTCCCTCTTTGTTGATTTTCTCTGAAAATTCTCATACTCTCTGTGAGCGGGGATTTTTGCCCCCACTCTCGGTGGAATGGTTCTTGCGACTTCGGCACTATTTAGGCTCGGGGCCTTAGAGAACACGGACCTAAGTCTGGAGAAAATGGAGTCGCCACCCGGACGGGCAGGGAAAAAAGAAAGGGGTGGATGACTCGATTCCTAAGGAATCCCCAACCCCCTAATGGGTTCGGAAAGTTGGGTACATGTGGGGAAGGTGAGAAATGGCCCAGCACCACCACAATGCCCGGTTCATTGGAACCGGCCTCCTTTACAGGTCTTAATATTATAAAATTCTTAAATATAACAATATTATCCATATTACACATAATAATTAAAAGAAAGCATCATTATATTAAAATCAAAGCAATGTCCAAACAAAGCAAATAAATGGACACCCATCCGAAGATGGAAACATGTCCTTACATCACATGCCTAAATAGGACACCCACCAAAAGGTAGAAACATGCCCTTTATATTGGTTCTAAGATCGAAAAACAAATTAAATTACATGATATTTAACTAATGAGGTACCCACCAAGTGGAAACATACCTCTTACAACATTTGGAAGTCTAAATAAATTGATAAAAGTAAATAACCATTCATCATAAACAAATCATTCATCAAAGGTATTAAATAGAAATTAAACATCCATTCATGATAAATTAAATAAACCAAGTATTAAAGTTAAATAAATTAAAGCATATAAAATAAATTAAAAGCATAATCAAATATAGAATTGAATAAGGCAAATAAAAAGCTATTGTTTCCATTTAAGGCTCTTTATTACATGTGTTTAAGGTTTTAGATTTTATGGAATTAGGCTACTGTGACTTTTTAAGAGAATTAAAATAGATTAGGGTTTTATGTTTTAAAAGGTTGATAAAATTATTTGATTAACCAAATTAATGTTTGAATGGAGAAATCATGAAACTAGGGGTTGGACACTTTAAAACACTTTTGATTTATGATTCCAAGCTCACTGTATGAATTTAAAATATTTGTGTTTTTATGATTTTTTAAGTTTTAAAAGATTAGGGTTTAGAAGAAATTAGGGTTTAAAGTTTTAAAGGGTTTGGGTTTACAATTTTGAGTTTTGGAGTTGAATTAGGATTTAGGATTCTTCGATTAAAGTTTCGGGTGATGAGTTTTTATGAAGTTTTATGAATTTAAACAAACGGATTAAAGTTTTTATAAATAGAAAAGATTTTTTTTAAGGCTTTTTTAAAGAAACAGAACCAAGTTTAAACTTTTGAAAGAAACAGAATCAAATTTTGGTTTTATTGAAAAATATGTTTAATTAGGGTTTTAAGATTTTAAAGACGTAAAAATAACAATTTTAAGCCTTTTGGAAAATAAACTAACGAAATAAGGTTTTTTGACTTTAGAAAAACTAAATTAAAGTTCTAAGATTTTAAATTTTGAAAAACACAAATTCCTAGTTTTAGCTACTGTGAAAAAAAAATAAAGAATTTAATACATACCTCCTTTTGATGATTCCTCCAAAAATTATTTTTCTTGGATGAATTAAAACAAAGACAATTTCTGCCTTTTGAATTCCTTCAATCGTGTCCCTGCTATTTTAGAATAAATATCAAATTCAATTGCTCCTTTTCCTTCACGGATTTGGTTCCATTTTTTCAAGCTACCGTCCAATTTTTCTCCCTTTATTTCATTGCCTTTGGTCCTTATTTATAGAGGTTCCATATGGTTTATTTCTAATTAATCACGGCAAGTAATATTGATAAGAAAAGGAAACCGAAACCTAATTGAATTAGGTTTCAGAAATTTTGTGTCGGAAAAATTGCGCTGCCGAAAAAATTGCTGCAAGAAAAAAATGCGCGGGCAAAAAAAATCTGCCACAGCTGGCTGCAGTAGTAGGCGAGGAGCGGGCGACCATTTCGCCCATAGGATTTTCCTGCGGGCGAAATGCGAATGGGCCCGCGCGATGATTTTTTACCGCCGATTTTTTCGATGCTGATTTTTATTTTTATTTTTTGACTTTTAATTTTTATTAATAAAAATTAGATACTAAAGCAAAAATTATTTAACAAAAATTATTTTGGACCAATTAGACAATAAAAATTATTTTGGACTAAATAAAATATATTAGACCGGACTGGGTAAAAAATTAAGGGTCTACACTCTCACACTCAAAATCACACACCCACTCAGGGGATTTTGATTCCGATTTCAAGCTTTTAAGAGGATTTACTTACCTTTCGTTCAATTTTCTCACATTCGCCACTCCTACTCTCAGGTATGAACCCTAATTTTTGCAATTTTGTTTTATTTTCTTTGAAAATCTTTTTAGATTTCTTGCAATTCTTATAGACTCTTAGGGATTTTGTGGTTTGACCCCAGTTTTTAAAGGTTCGTTGTTCTTTACTCATCATATTCTTGGGGATTCTATGGCTGGGTCTGTGTTGAACATGTTTATGCACTATTCATTAATTATTTCTTCACCCATCTAGTAATTTCTTTATTTTAATTTATTGGGCTATGGAGACATATATAATTGGAGTGCTGCATTTTGTATTCCATGGTCGCTAGACGCAATGATTTAATTTCTTTTTGTGGATTTCACAATTCTATTATTGTTGTTGGTTGACTTGTGTTAGCATAATTGGAATTATTTCCATTGGATTTTATGTTGTGCTATGTTGTTTTAAAGTTGGTATTTCCATAACCCTATCCAATGTTTTTAGTATTACTATTGTTTTTGAGGATGTTCTTATTTATTTTGAAGATAATGGGCCATCATAAGCAACTTTCTTCCAAGTTACCCACCAAACGGGCTAGAGGGGATGACAACTCAAGCCAGCTAGCTACACATCCGACCTCTAAATTTATGGCTAGTCACAAGTGTCTTCGATTCTCAAATCTGGAGGAACAAAAGCGGTTTGAATTATTAGAAAATGATGATTGGTCTCCTGCTAGGATTTTGGATTGGGGTGTTATGGAACAAGCAAACATTGCAGCTAAGATCTGGGGTTTGATAAACCAACTAGGATGGGAACAACTCTTCTTCATCAATGAGCCTTCATATAGAGAAATAACACTGGAATTCTATTGCATTTTCCAATTCAATAGGACAAGATCTCAATTGCCGAGCTAATAGTGAAGTTTCGATTGGGAGGGCAATGATTCCACATGAGTATCAATGAATTTGGCATGCATTTAGGGTTATATACTGTGGAGGAGGTGTAAACTTCTTATTAACTTAAGTCTGAGGTAGATTTTGCATAATAAAAAGTCATTCCTCCCCAGGTTTGGAGGATATTTGCACCCAATACAGACAGGTATCAGCCTAAGGTGTCCAAAGCATCGAATTTTGAATCTTTTCCTTGCTGCATGGTATATAATCTTTTGGTTCACACTATTACAGATCAGCAAAGTAGTATAAGGGTGGTTGGCCTGAGGGATCTATTCTTCTTGAATTGCATGGTTTAGAGAACCGATGCAATGTAGCTCATGCTATCACACAATTCTTCTACAAGCAGTCTAAGAAAGGGGTACCGGATAATTTACATGGTGACATGTACATCACAAGGCAGTTTGGGTGTGTTGGATGGATGCCTTCAGATGACTATGGATGGATTCACTAGATTGTTGGGTTTGGACACTTTAAAGCTATTAGATCGAGAGAAGGTGGTGGAACTGCAAGCACTACCTATGGATTCTAAGCCAGTCCCTCCTGCTCCCACTTCTGACATACCTCCACCTCCACCAACAAACATCCTTGGCCCATCCACCACTACTGGACCTTCTTCCTCAGCTGGCCCATCCTTTACCCCAACCCCTACCTTTAGAGACTGGAGCCATTCGATTAATGTTGAGTGGGATGATGATAAGAAACCTATTGATTTTGAGAGGCAAATATGCCAGATCGAAGGAAAATTAGGGAACCTTGATTTGAATCAAAATAAGATATTATGTAAGTAGAACCATATCCAGCTTTTCATGGAGCAACATGCCTCTTCCTTTCAAGCGCAATTGGATCACTAGATATTGCGGAGGTAATGGTTAGAGTAGTCCATGCTTGAGTTTTGGAGGTCTTGGGGGTTTAGCCCTTCACAGCCACTGCCTCCACCATATCATCCCCCGGTGCTAAGTTTTGATGTTTCAAATGACAATGCCAGTGATGATACCAGTGCCAGCGGTAAGGATACCAGTGCCGAGCCCATGACTAACTAGCTCCTTCTCTTCCTTCTAGTGGATTCTTTTTCTTTACTTAATTAATTTCTTTTTATTTTTCTTTCTTTTGGATGATTGTACTTTTAACTCATTCATATTTTTTGTTACTTTTCTTTTTTATTTTAATTATGTATTTCTTTCTCTATTTTTATTTTAATATATATGAATCTTTACAATTTTGCATGTCAGTATTTGTTCTGTAGCTAATTTGACTTCGTAATGCTTTTTGGACCATATTCATATATGTCGATTCATGAACATGACAGGGCAGTTCTCACTCTCTCTTTTATTGTCTTTCTTGTTCTACATACATTGGGGACAATGTGCGTCTTAAGTGTGGGGGAGAGGTACATTTCCTAGATTGAGTTGTATTGTTATTTATTTCATTCTTGTCATTTGCTTCATTAATCTCATTCAGTCTTTTTAACTTGACTTTTTGGGTTCAAGTAAACTGGATTGCCATAATAGTATGAATTGAAATGGTTCCTCTTTATATTCAATTAATGGTTGATTTACTAAATGACAATATCTTGTTAAGGTTAACTCGGTTTTCTTAATCAATTACTAAGGGCCGAATGTGATAGTTATAATTAGGTAGTTGATTGATGAGAGTAGCACGCACCTGATGTTTGAAACCTTAGTTACATTTTTTAGCATGTTAAAATTCTTTCGATACTTGAGTCACACTTGGTAGGACATACTTAATATCTTATGTTCTTCGTCACTTGAGTATTATTATAAAAAAAATAGCACTTGAGTATTATTATAAAAAAATAACACTTGAGTATTCTTATAAAAAAAGAAAAAAATTGCACAAGGAGCTTTGAAAATTAATCCATATTCCACTGATTTTAACTCTTGAGTTGAAATGAAGGAGTTGGAATCATGAATAGTGCTAGTGCTAGTAGCCATTTGAACGTTGATTCTAAGAGAGTAAGCAGGGGTCGGCATCACACATATTTACCTTCGCGTCAAAAAGCTAGTATCAGTTCAAATAAGTCGAGCTTCTTAAAAAAAGTCACAGAACTTAAGAGAAAATCTACACTTCTTGCTTTATTCATAACTTTTGAGTTCTTGGAATTTTATGCTCAATATTTTAACTTTGGATTTTTAAATTTTAGATTTGTCAAATTTTTGTTTTGACACTTCTTAATTCAGCTGTCATGTTTGCGAATTAGTTTTTGGTTGAGACTGTCGGGTTTTCTAATTCGAGTATTATAAAAAAAATTTTTCTTTTTGGATATAGAGGGGTCCTTCATTTATGCTTATTATAGTGATTTAGTTTGCTTTAGGACAAGTAAAAACTCAAGTGCGGGGGAATTTGATAAGTGTATAATTGATGATATTTTTGTACCTATTTCTTAGTATATTTATTGTCAAATTGAGTTTAATTTGTTTGTTCAAGTGCTTATTAGGGTTGATTTCAGGAAGCTTTTATATTTTGAGGCCTTATGATCCTTTAGGCCGAAATCACGGATGAAAGACAAGGAAAATAGCTATTTTAGGCAAATTCTTCAAGTGACATGCCCAACGACATAGGTGTGTCAATAACCATGTCGTTAGCCCAACTTACAGAAGCTTCAACATGCCTAAGGACATAGGCATGTCACTGCCTGTGTCATTAATCCAGTATTGCATGAGCTACAACATGCCCAGAGACATGGGTGTGCCATTGCCCATGTCATTAACATTGAGAAACAGTAGTGGCAACACGTCCAGAGGCATGGTGTGTCATTGGGCATGTCAGGCTAAATTTTTAGGGTATAAAATTCGAACTAAAGTAAGAATTAGGTATCCAGTTTTTTATCACTTAGAGATGACTTCCTTAGAAGAAAAAGAGTTTTTGCAACTGAGATTGAAGGTGAAGATCCAATTTATACAAGATCTAAATCAAGAATCAAGGATTGAAGTGAAGTAATACAAATCACTCATCATGGATTGTTTGGATTCTTTTACTTATTTCTTTTGATTTGGTTTCCTGGTTTTGAACATGAGCTAAATTATTTATGTCTGAAAATTGATGAACCCTAGCTATATTGTATGGATTGAATAGTTTTTATTTAATTAAATCATTTAATTGAGTTGTCTTATTCTTATGATTCTTAATTATCTATTTTCAATTGATAATAGAATGTTTATTGATTGGTTAAAATTTTCATATTATTGACTTGAGAAAGTTTGATATGAATAGAATTCTAATGGGGATTGAGGGTTGATTGGAGTGCTAGAGATAGACTTACAAGATCCTTTGGTTCATAATTCCCTGTTCCTTTTGCAAGATCTATTTAATTATGCTTGAGAAGAGATTCCTAACATTCTACTTAGTGATTAGGGATTAACTCACTCAAGAGAGGTTTTAGTCTAATTTAGAGGAATGCCAATTCAACTCTACTATTTGATTTAATTGAATTGATATTCATAAATATTTTTAATACTAGGGGGATTCAATATTTGCATAGTAATTCTATCATCAGATCTTTTTGCATAATACTCAATTTTTCTTTAATTTAATTTATTAAGTAAATCATATTTTATTTTAATCATCACAAAAACTATTGGATTGCTAAACATCAGTTGAAATTTGCACTAGTAATTGGCCTTGTCTCCAGTGGAACGATATCTTACTCACTATTTTATTACTTGTGCGACCCATGCACTTGCTGTAATATTGTAATAGCATAGATTTGCCATCACTGATCAAAATCAAAATCAGTTTTCTCATAATCATAAAATACAAGGCTTTCAAAATGTTCTTCTAGAGTCTTCTGGATCGTTAGGGCAGCTTCCTTCGTATGTCCTTGGCTAGATTCCTAATTAACTGGTAAGACAAGCTTCTTTTCCACCTGTTCCACAAGCTCAGCAACATCAGTAAATACCCCAAAACTTCAGCTTTCCTATGAACATAATCGACTCCATGTAATATTAGTGGTTTTAGTTAAATTAAATAAGTATTTGATGATTAATTAAAGTGTGGATAGAAGTATATGTGAGTGTATGCTTAATGTTTACATAAAAGATATATTATATATAAAGTATATACCTAACATAAACTTATTGTATATGTTGAATACATATTATACTCTTAATATATATGAGATATACAAATGTTAGATGCATAATATACATATAATGTAACACCCCTTCCCGACCTACGTGTGTAAGCTGAGTAGAGGCGCCACCCTATCCTAATGTTGCTACCACTTTTACTTAGTCAAATTTTTGTTCCGATTTTTATAGAAATTTTGCCATAGTTTTGCCTAAAAATTCAATCCCAAGTGTCGACAAAACTGGTTTTTTTCTAATTTTTTGAAAACATTTTTACACAAACCAATGCAAACAAAATCATTCTCAATACACTTCCAATAAATCCCCCTTATAACCTCAACTACAACCTGCAAAAAGGATTTACACTTCTAGTACAAAATAAAGTAAAGGTTTATTATGAAATACAGCAGATAAAATCTTTGTTCACTATGCAACGGAAAGTAACAATATTTACAAATTCATATACATCAAAACTCAAGTTTTACAACACATAAAATTTATACATGTTTGGCAGTCAGTCTTCGATCTTAAAGCCCACTATTCAATCTTCAAAATCTAGACTCGACTCGGCCTAGAGGAACTCTCTGGTTCTTCCTTGTCACCTGCGCGAAGAATCACATTCGCGCTAAGCCAACGGCTTAGTAAGATAAAACATGCTAATGGTATGCTTTAATGTAATGCAATGCCACATATGTTATTGATAAGATCAATATCATAAATATAAAGTTAACCACATAATTATGCATTTCACAAATCATAGTCATATGAGCATACCACATTTCAACATCTTTCCACATTCAACATTAATCAATCATACTCAATAACCAACATCTCATTTCATTAACTCATAACATTATTTAGGACATTCATATAACCCTGACACCTATGGGCCCAACAAGTATTTAATACGATATTCAGAGTTCAGAGTTACTGCTTTGGTTCATAGTCACAATAATCACGCCCGTAGGCAATGTATATACATGTATCTCTATCCATGGATAGTGTAACAGACCCAGTCTCTTGGATCATCAACTCAATACATATGAGGAGATCCTCAACCCGGCAAGACTGTTACAAATCATGTATCTCATAGTGTAACAGACCCAGTCTCTTGGACCATCAACTCAACACCTATGAGGAGGTCCTCAACCCGGCAAGACTGTTACCTTTCATCATTTCTTAGGCATGCCACCCAAATCCAGAACTCTGAAACTGAATAACATATTAAACAAACAATTCATTTCAATTCTCAATTCTCATCACATTTAGGCAAACATGCCTTCTTTCTTTCAATTACATCATCTTAGCCAATAACAATGGCTTCACATTTCATTTCATAATATAACATCTCATTATTCAAGTATATATATATATATATATATATCTCATCCATGATCACAGTATATCTCACATAGCATCATTCATAAATATCAACATTTCATTCCACATTACTCATGAAACACATTACCATTCACAATGCACAACATAACATTGTTCAATCTCAACAATGCAATTAGGGCAAAGAACAATTGATTATAACATTCATTGATTCAAGTGTGTTTAAAGTGTTTAGGGTTAGGTTTAAGGACCAACCTACCTTTGGAGAACCAAAGCAATGCAAGAAGAACAAAGAATTAAAACCCTAACCATAAATAGTACATTCTGGTTTTAAACTCCATTTTATCCTTATTTTGAAAAATTGTATAAAATATTCTACTTGACTAAAAATTCTAAAATTTTTACAGAATTTAGTTTTATATCTTAAAATCATCCCTTTAAAATTTCAGATCAAACTGAACACAAAATCTTGGTCAAATAGTTCACCTAACCAGACTGCCCCAATTGCCCTGCATCCTGGCAGCAGTTCTGAACTTTGTGAATTCCATAAATCAAATTCAATCAACGTGGTTCCAAATTATTTTTCTCAAATACTAGACTCACTAATAAACAACATATCCAAAATTCAATTGAATATGATTTTTCTACATTTTATTAAAAATCCCGAAATATAGCTGTCCCAGTTAAGGTACCTGCTGGAACAGGTCTAATGAAAATAATTTTTCTAAACTCATAACCATTCCAAAATCGAATCAACATATTTTTCAGTCATTCTAGACTCATATAGGCACAACATATCAAAAATTCACTTCAAGAACATTTTTCTAAAATTAATTAAAAATCATACAAGTCACAGCCTTTACTAATCCTAAAACAGAAACAATTTCACTAAACACCAATCTTACTCTTCCATCACCAACACCAACCCAACTTCTCATCTATCAAGCAAAATCAATACTTATAATCATACCATAAGCAACTTAATCATACCACTTCAAAAGAATTGAAGAAATTAGAGAAAAGATCTTACCTCAAATGAAGAAATCCACAAATCTTTAACCAAAACCCTTGTTTCTTTCTTCAAAATGCTTCAAACCTCAAGATCACCTCTCTTTCTCTCTTTGTCTATGGAGAATCCGGCCACTTCAAGAAAGAAAGAAGAAAATGCACAAGTCAAACACCTTTTCTTCTTTTAATCTCCACCATGCATCTTATAAGGAAAATTACCAAAACACCCTTAACCATATAACTAACTCTTTGTCTCATATAAGCCCTTTATAGTAATTTCATTAACAACCAAAAATATCTTCTTCCACTTAACCATCACCTTGACTCTTCATTTGACCAATGTATATGTTAATTATATCATCATATAAACAACATATACATTTGTCTCTAAACCCTAAATTTCTTCTCCAAAACACATATACATATACATTCTCTTCCCATTTCTTTTCTCTTACAATTTAACACATATATGCACAAACATTCACTTCCCAATATATATATCAACAACCACAATAACAACAACATACTCAAAACTTCTAGGGCATAAATGAGGATATTACAATTCTCCCCCTCTAAAAAGAAAATTTCGTCCTCGAAATTACCTGATATCAAAGCTGAAACAATTGCGGATACTGCTCTCGCATGGTATGCTCACTTTCCCAAGTCGCTTCTTCTTTTGCATGATTCTTCCAAAGAATCTTCACCAATGGCACTCTCTTGTTCCTTAACTCTTTCACTTCTCGTGCCAAGATAGCAACTGGTTCCTCTTCAAATGTCAAATCTGGGCTCACTTCAATAGACTCAAATGGCAACACATGAGATGGATCCGACCTATATCTCCTCAACATAGAAACATGGAATACATTATGAATACGATCCAACTCAGGTGGCAAAGCAAGTCGATACGCCACTGGCCCAACTCTTTCTAACACTTCATACGGCCCAATGAAACGAGGACTCAATTTTCCTTTCCGACCGAACCTCAAAATTTTCTTCCAAGGAGACACTTTCAGAAATACCTTATCTCCAACATCAAACTCTATATCTCTCCTTTTTAGATCTGCATAAGACTTCTGTCGGTCTGAAGCTGCTTTTAACCTGCCTCGAATCAACTTTACTTTATCTTCAGTTTCTTGAATCAAATCAGGACCAACCAACTTATTATCTCCAAGCTCATTCCAACAAAGAGGTGTCCTACACCGTCTGCCATACAATGCTTCAAACGGTGCCATACCAATGCTGGATTGGTGACTGTTGTTGTAAGCAAACTCCACAAGAGGTAAAAACCTATCCCAACTTCCAGAGAAATCGATAACACAGCTTCTCAACATGTCCTCAATAATCTGTATCACCCTCTCTGACTGTCCATCCGTCTGTGGATGAAAAGCAGTGCTGAAGTGCAGTCGAGAACCTAAAGCACTATGCAAACTCTTCCAAAATCTGGAAGTAAACCTGGGATCTCGATCAGACACTAAAGAAGTTGGAACACCATGCAGTTTCACAATCTCATGGATATACAGCTCAGCCAATCTCTCCAAAGAGTAATCCATTCGAACCGGAAGGAAATGAGCTGTCTTAGTCAATCTATCCACAATCACCCATATAGCATCATGCTTCTTTTGTGTCAATGGCAAACCAGACACAAAATCCATTGTCACTCTTTCCCACTTCCATTCTGGCACTGACAATGGTTGAAGCAACCCGGTTGGAACTTGATGCTCTGCTTTAACCTTCTGACAAGTGAGACATTTCGATACAAACTCAGCAATGTCTCTCTTCAAACCAATCCACCAATAATGCTGTCTCAAATCATGATACATCTTCGTATTACCCGGATGCATAGCAAACATTGACTGATGAGCTTCTTCTAAAATGACTCTTTTCAAATCAGCATCATCGGGTACACACAATCGGTTCTTAAACCAGAGACTCCCATCATCTTTCACAACAAAATCTCTAGTCTTCCCATTCTTGCAATCTGAAAAAATCTTCTGAATCTTCTTATCGGCCAACTGAGCTTCTTTGATCTGATCTAACAAAATCGGCTTTAATTGCAACTGTGCCAATAATGCACCATCAACACAAGGTACAAAACTGGCATGCAATGCTCTCAACTCAACAAGCAACGAGAGCGAGTAAACAGTTAAACCAGCTAAAGACTTCCGACTCAAGGCATCAGCAACAACATTTGCTTTACCTGGATGATAGTCAATCAAGCAGTCGTAGTCTTTAATCAATTCTAACCATCTCCTCTGACGAAGATTGAGTTCTTTCTGGACACCCAAATACTTCAAACTCTTGTGATCAGTGTAGATGAAACATTTCTCCCCAAACAGATAGTGGCGCCAAATCTTTAATGCAAACACAATGGCAGCCAATTCTAAATCATGGGTCGGATAGTTAAGCTCATGCGGTTTCAACTGTCGAGATGCATAAGCTATAACTTTCCCTTCCTGCATCAATACACACCCCAAACCTCTATGTGAAGCATCACTGTAGATCACATATGGTTTGCCTTCAACAGGTAAAGTAAGAACAGGCGCTTGAGTCAACAACTCTCTCAACTGCTCAAAACTAGCCTGACACTGATCTGTCCACACAAATCTCACTCCCTTTCGAAGTAATCTGGTGAGTGGAGTAGCTATCAAAGAAAACCCTTTCACAAACCGTCGGTAATAGCCTGCCAAACCCAGAAAACTTCTAATCTCTGTCACAGACTTGGGTGGACTCCAATTTAAAATGGCTTCAACTTTGCTCGGATCAACTCTGATGCCTTCTGCAGAAACAATATGTCCGAGAAAAGCAACTTGATCCAACCAGAACTCACACTTCGACAATTTGGCAAATAACTGATTCTCTCTCAAAATCTGCAACACAATCCGCAGATGCATATCATGCTCCTCTTCATTCCGCGAATACACCAGTATATCATCAATGAAGACCACTACAAACTGATCCAAATAGGGCCTAAACACCCTATTCATCAAATCCATAAAAGCTGCAGGTGCATTCGTTAGACCAAAAGGCATAACTAAAAACTCATAATGCCCATACCTGGTCCGAAAAGCAGTCTTAGGAACATCTTCACTTCTTACCCTCAGCTGATGGTACCCAGATCTCAAATCAATTTTGGAGAACACTGACGCTCCCTTCAACTGATCAAAGAGATCATCGATTCTAGGCAAAGGATATTTATTTTTAATAGTCACCTTGTTCAATTGCCTATAATCGATACACAACCTCATAGTACCATCTTTCTTCTTCACAAATAGCACAGGAGCTCCCCAAGGAGAAACACTGGGGCGAATGAATCCTTTGTCCAACAACTCCTGTAATTGCACTTTCAACTCCCTCAATTCTGCTGGTGCCATTCTATAAGGAGTAATAGAGATAGGAGTGGTACCAGGCAACAATTCAATACCGAACTCCACCTCTCTCTCAGGAGGCAACCCTGGCAACTCCTCTGGAAACACATCCGGGAACTCAGCAACTGTGGCAATGCTATCAATAGGGGAACCCTTCACTCTAGTATCCACCACATGAGCAAGATAGGCTTCACACCCCTTTCTAATCAACCTCCTGGCTGCAACAGCTGAAACAAATAAGGAGGCTAGCTGTTCCTGCTCATTAGATACTATCACCTCTCTACCATCACCCGTTCTCAAAGAAACAATTTTCTTTTTACAATCCACCACAGCTTCATGTCGAGATAGCCAATCCATACCTAAGATCACGTCATATTCCTTAAATGGCATCTCAATCAAATCCCCAAGGAACTCCTCACCCTGCACCACTACTGCACTATCTCTATGCACCTTACTCACAACCACACTATGCCCTAACGGATTTGTTACCAACACATCAAATCCTAGGGACTCAGCATGCAAATCAGATACAGGCAAAACAGATGCACTAATATATGAATGTGTGGAACCCGGATCAATCAAAGCAAGTACTGGAGTATTAAATAAAGAAAAAGTACCAGCTATGACTGCCGATGTATCTGGCTGTCTCTGCATAACATACATCCTCTTGGAAGATCCAACCTCCTCTGGTCTACCCTCCCTGGATGTAGCACCTCTTCTAGAACTGAATCCTGGTCTACCTCCCCGGCTGGCACCTCTGCCTCCTCTGCCTCCCCTCACACTAGCTCGAGAAGCAGCAGAATCAACTGGCATCTGATCCTGCCTCTCAGGACAGTCTCTCACAAAGTGGTCAGGTGATCCACACCTGAAGCATACCCCTGATCTACTATGCCTCCAACAAACGCCCCCATGTCTTCCACCACACTGGTTACACACAGGTAAGGTGGATCTCTGAACTCCAGGAGTAGGAGCACTCGCTACTGAAGCTGCAGGTCTAAATCTCTGCCTCTGGAACTGCACTGACCTACCCACTGGTCTCTGGCTCCTACTACTCCGAGGAACAAAACTTCCTCTACCCCTCTTCGCAGAAGAAGACCCTGCCTCGAACTGGGGCCTTCTAACCCTAACCTCTTCCTCTGAAGCAGCTGCAATAACTTGAGCTCGCTCTACACTTCGAGCTGCTGCCACAAGCTGTGAGAAATCCTGATATCTGGATCCAGCCACTAAGCACATGATCGAGGGCCTCAATCCCTCCTCAAATCGCCGACATCTATCAATCTCATCAGTAATGATACCTCCAGCATACTGACTCAGTCGAATAAACTCAACTTCATACTCAGTTACGGTCCGATGATCTTGCTTCAAATCTAGAAACTCTCTTTTCTTCCCATCTTTATACTCCCTAGGAGTATACTTCAACTCAAATTCTCTCAGAAAATCCGCATAAGACAAGGTTGGTGGATCATCCATAGAATGGGGCACTGTCTTCCACCAGTCGTAGGCATCCTTCTGTAGCAAAGATCTTGCATAGTCAAACTTCTCCTCTGAAGTGGCTTGCAACTGCACAAATACCCTCTGAACTCTATCAAGCCACTGTTCTGCTACAGCCGGATCAACTGTACCAAAGAAATCCTCTGCTCCATATTTCCTTAGCTTATCATAGTGCCTTACTGGTACTGAAGGCTGAGGGGGTGGTGGCGGTGGCTGTGGTTGCACAGGTGCTTGTCTCATAGCTTCCAACATAGGCCTAAACCAGGCTGGCGGAACCTCCTCCCCAGCTGGTCTACCCGACACCGAAGCAGGTGCCTCCTCAACACTATCAACCCTAGCTCCCTCAGCAGGAGCAATACTCTCGGCACTACCCTCAACAGATTGTCGCGAATGAGATGCCATCTCTACCTATATCTGCAAACACAGCAGAATATTCCTCATTAAAGATCAAAGACTGCCATACCAAAACATGTATTTTACTCAAAAACCCACTTTAAAAATCAAAATATTCTTTTTCTTACAATTGATCTAGGTTGAGAATCTCAAACCTAGGCTCTGATACCAAAAATTGTAACACCCCTTCCCGACCTACGTGTGTAAGCTGAGTAGAGGCGCCACCCTATCCTAATGTTGCTACCACTTTTACTTAGTCAAATTTTTGTTCCGATTTTTATAGAAATTTTGCCATAGTTTTGCCTAAAAATTCAATCCCAAGTGTCGACAAAACTGGTTTTTTTCTAATTTTTTGAAAACATTTTTACACAAACCAATGCAAACAAAATCATTCTCAATACACTTCCAATAAATCCCCCTTATAACCTCAACTACAACCTGCAAAAAGGATTTACACTTCTAGTACAAAATAAAGTAAAGGTTTATTATGAAATACAGCAGATAAAATCTTTGTTCACTATGCAACGGAAAGTAACAATATTTACAAATTCATATACATCAAAACTCAAGTTTTACAACACATAAAATTTATACATGTTTGGCAGTCAGTCTTCGATCTTAAAGCCCACTATTCAATCTTCAAAATCTAGACTCGACTCGGCCTAGAGGAACTCTCTGGTTCTTCCTTGTCACCTGCGCGAAGAATCACATTCGCGCTAAGCCAACGGCTTAGTAAGATAAAACATGCTAATGGTATGCTTTAATGTAATGCAATGCCACATATGTTATTGATAAGATCAATATCATAAATATAAAGTTAACCACATAATTATGCATTTCACAAATCATAGTCATATGAGCATACCACATTTCAACATCTTTCCACATTCAACATTAATCAATCATACTCAATAACCAACATCTCATTTCATTAACTCATAACATTATTTAGGACATTCATATAACCCTGACACCTATGGGCCCAACAAGTATTTAATACGATATTCAGAGTTCAGAGTTACTGCTTTGGTTCATAGTCACAATAATCACGCCCGTAGGCAATGTATATACATGTATCTCTATCCATGGATAGTGTAACAGACCCAGTCTCTTGGATCATCAACTCAATACATATGAGGAGATCCTCAACCCGGCAAGACTGTTACAAATCATGTATCTCATAGTGTAACAGACCCAGTCTCTTGGACCATCAACTCAACACCTATGAGGAGGTCCTCAACCCGGCAAGACTGTTACCTTTCATCATTTCTTAGGCATGCCACCCAAATCCAGAACTCTGAAACTGAATAACATATTAAACAAACAATTCATTTCAATTCTCAATTCTCATCACATTTAGGCAAACATGCCTTCTTTCTTTCAATTACATCATCTTAGCCAATAACAATGGCTTCACATTTCATTTCATAATATAACATCTCATTATTCAAGTATATATATATATATATATATCTCATCCATGATCACAGTATATCTCACATAGCATCATTCATAAATATCAACATTTCATTCCACATTACTCATGAAACACATTACCATTCACAATGCACAACATAACATTGTTCAATCTCAACAATGCAATTAGGGCAAAGAACAATTGATTATAACATTCATTGATTCAAGTGTGTTTAAAGTGTTTAGGGTTAGGTTTAAGGACCAACCTACCTTTGGAGAACCAAAGCAATGCAAGAAGAACAAAGAATTAAAACCCTAACCATAAATAGTACATTCTGGTTTTAAACTCCATTTTATCCTTATTTTGAAAAATTGTATAAAATATTCTACTTGACTAAAAATTCTAAAATTTTTACAGAATTTAGTTTTATATCTTAAAATCATCCCTTTAAAATTTCAGATCAAACTGAACACAAAATCTTGGTCAAATAGTTCACCTAACCAGACTGCCCCAATTGCCCTGCATCCTGGCAGCAGTTCTGAACTTTGTGAATTCCATAAATCAAATTCAATCAACGTGGTTCCAAATTATTTTTCTCAAATACTAGACTCACTAATAAACAACATATCCAAAATTCAATTGAATATGATTTTTCTACATTTTATTAAAAATCCCGAAATATAGCTGTCCCAGTTAAGGTACCTGCTGGAACAGGTCTAATGAAAATAATTTTTCTAAACTCATAACCATTCCAAAATCGAATCAACATATTTTTCAGTCATTCTAGACTCATATAGGCACAACATATCAAAAATTCACTTCAAGAACATTTTTCTAAAATTAATTAAAAATCATACAAGTCACAGCCTTTACTAATCCTAAAACAGAAACAATTTCACTAAACACCAATCTTACTCTTCCATCACCAACACCAACCCAACTTCTCATCTATCAAGCAAAATCAATACTTATAATCATACCATAAGCAACTTAATCATACCACTTCAAAAGAATTGAAGAAATTAGAGAAAAGATCTTACCTCAAATGAAGAAATCCACAAATCTTTAACCAAAACCCTTGTTTCTTTCTTCAAAATGCTTCAAACCTCAAGATCACCTCTCTTTCTCTCTTTGTCTATGGAGAATCCGGCCACTTCAAGAAAGAAAGAAGAAAATGCACAAGTCAAACACCTTTTCTTCTTTTAATCTCCACCATGCATCTTATAAGGAAAATTACCAAAACACCCTTAACCATATAACTAACTCTTTGTCTCATATAAGCCCTTTATAGTAATTTCATTAACAACCAAAAATATCTTCTTCCACTTAACCATCACCTTGACTCTTCATTTGACCAATGTATATGTTAATTATATCATCATATAAACAACATATACATTTGTCTCTAAACCCTAAATTTCTTCTCCAAAACACATATACATATACATTCTCTTCCCATTTCTTTTCTCTTACAATTTAACACATATATGCACAAACATTCACTTCCCAATATATATATCAACAACCACAATAACAACAACATACTCAAAACTTCTAGGGCATAAATGAGGATATTACATATAAAATATACTTTGTCTATGTATTAGTTATATAAAATATATGTAGAATATAAATAACATATGCATATACATAGGATATACCATTCATATATATCTAGAATACAATTGTGGTAATAATAATAATAATAATAATAATAATAATAATAATAATAATAATAATAATAATAGGGAAAGAAAGAAAGTCAAAGAAGGAAGAAAGTTGATTGGTAGGAATCATATAATTAATTATTATATATGTATAATTATGAATCAAAAGTTGTTAAATAAGAAAATAAATAATTCACAATTAAAATGATTTTTGGATAATGGAAAATGATGGAAAAATTTGAAAAGTAATTAAATAATTCAAAACTAAATTAATTCAAAAATAAATTATATATGTGGTTAGTAAAATAAGAGGAAAAATAAAAACATATTTCATCTTCTTCTTCCTCCTTTCTTCTTCTCCAAAAACGTTACTCTCCATTGATGTCCAAGAAAATTTTTGACTTCTTCAAAACACTTAGAATTTTACAAGAATTTCAAAGTAACCAAGTGGATTTTGAAGGGAAATCAAGAAAATCAAGTAAGTACATCTCTTTAAGCTTTTATTTTTGAGCTTTTAAGTTTATGTATGGAATTTCTAGAGAAAGAAAGTGTGAATAATTTTTTAAGTTGATAATAATTAAATTAAAGTGATGGATGAGTGATAATTTGATGAGTAATTAGAGAAGATGAGCTAGAATGATTAAAATAGGATTATGTAGTGAAGATGTATAAATTAGGGTTTTGGATGGGATGACTATAATTGTTGCCATGGAGTAGTTAAATGTTATTTTAATGTATATGGTATGATTCTTTGGTTAGAATTTTGATATGGATGAGTTTGGGTAAGTTAGAAACATGGAAAGAAAATGTATAATTAGGGTTTCCAACATAGATGATTTTAGTTATTGAAATGAAATGAATTAGGGTTGTTATAATGTAAATGTTATGAATTAATGAGTGAAAAAGGGATATGAGTGGATTTTGGTAAAGTTGATATTTATGGTTATAATATGTGAAATTAGAGTTTTGGAAGGAGGATGTTATAATTGTTGTAACAAGATGAATTAGTGTTGTTTTAATGTAAATAATATGATTTTAAGGATTGAAATGTGATTTGGATAAGTTTTGATAAAGTATATGTTAATGGTTGTATTGTGTGAAAATTGGATTTTTGAATGAGATTTTCATAATTGTGAAGGTGAATTATTTTGATGTTATATTAATGTATAAATAATGTTTTTAAGGAAAAATGTTGAAAATGAGATTTGTAGGTTGAAGTTTAAATAAAGTGGCAAATGGTGGAATTGGAGTATTAATGAGATTTTGATGAGAATTGAATAAAGAATGATAAGTTAATAATTGGCGAGCATGTAAGTGACTCTAAATGAGTAATGTTGTTTATTATTAAGTTATGCATGTGTAGATTAATGAGAAAAAGGAAGTGGATTTGAGAGTTTGGTTTGGGGAAGTAGAAGGGAAGTTAGTATATATTTATTTAAATGATTGAGATTCTATAAAATATTATTTTGTCATAATGTCTATGATTGTTTTGTAATATGGGTATTCACATAATCTATGCAAGGTGGCATAGTTATGTGATGTGTATCACATTGGTCATTTGCCCAATATGAGATTAATATTTATACATAGATATGTGAAATATATTAATATATCGTAGTAAGGTTTACTCAATGGATAAGTTTATAGAAAGTGAAAATATGTAGAATGAGTCACATTTTGATGTGACTCATGGTTATAAAATGTAAATGTGCTTTAATGTATAATGTTTGTGAAATGTGGAGAATGAGCCACATTGTGATGTGACTCATGGCTATGTATACTATAATGTGCATGTGAGGTATGTTTGAATGTGTAAGATGGAAATGGTCATAAAAGATTTATGTTGGCACTATAGAGTCAGTTTTCCAATGGTATGTCATGATGTTTATTATGCTTACGAGCAAGACACATTTGTGTCGAATACCTTTGTGTTGAGGAGGCGGCCTTTGGGCAATGATAGACACTTTGTCTCCGGTGTCGAGAGAGGGTGAGATACGGGTGATTTAAATGACACTTGCCCTCGGTGTTGATAGAGGCGGCCTACAAGTGATGGTATGACGCTAGCCTCAGTGTCCAAAGGGGTGGCCTTCGGATGATTGCTATGACACTTGCTCTAGTGCCGAAATGAATTAAATGTGTTTTGTGCATAAACTGGTTGGGCCCAATGTGTGTATATGTATGAGAATGTATGCATGTATAAGCTACTGAGGGGTTTTGTATTAGGGTTTATTTAATCTTAGGTATCTTTTGGAAATATGTGATGCATTGTGTAATGGTCTTTATATGTTAATAAGCATTTATTTTTATATTTTTAATTGTTTATTGTTATTAAAATATGTACTACTAAGCAAAATTGCTTAGCGTGGTGCTCAGGTGATGGAACTGCAGAGTAGAGTGACCAGAGTTAGTTTATGATTGAAGCATTAAGTTTTCCATGAGACCAATAGTGTCAGGGTTAGTATACATGTATTAATTACAATATCGTGCATTTTAGTAAATACATTGTATGCATTTTAAACATATGTTGGGAAATTATATGTATATATATGTATATATATATTACATATGATGTTTTGGTTAAATTGTTGAGACTATTGGAATATTGTTGCTAGATGGAGGTTTTTAGGAAATTATTATTATATTTCAGGAGTGAAATTTCATGCAGGTTGTGTAATTGAATTTTTAGAGATTTTGAATTACAAACAAAACTCTGGCGAATTTTTTTTTCTAGAGATTTTTTCCCTTAAACTATGCATTTTTGATATCTAATCTACTAATGAATATTTTATTTAATAATTAAAGTACATTATAAGATTTAAAATCTTTTTTTATAAACACGGTAAATTTTAAAGGATGGTGTAGACCCTTAATGTTTTACCCATTTAAATTCGATAGTCCAAAATAATTTGTGGTATTTTATTTATTTTAATAATATTTTAATTACTAATAATATTTAATATTTATTTTTAATAAAAATATAAAATATAAAAAATATAAAAAATAATTAAAAATAAAAAAATCGGACGGATCAGCTAGCGATGTGCAGCAGCCCATTTCGCAGCAGAAAATATTTGCGGCGAATTGGGCATTGCCCAATTCGCCATAGCTGGTCTTGCCCAGTTCTGTGATGAATTGGCTTGCCCAACTAGCCCATCGCGCCCATAGCTTGCAGCAATTTTCACCAGCGGAGCCCGCGGGCCCGACAGCCCGAGCGCTGCCAATTTTTTTACCAAACCTTGTTTTACCTGGTTTTATAGTTTTTCCTAAATAGATAGCGTTTCCTTATTAAAATATGTGTAGATACTTAATTTTGGCCCTAATTTGATACGGTCATTATTAAAGGATGCCAAAATAAATTTGATCCAATTTACAACTTCCAATAAGTTGGTCCAATTTTAAAAGTCACAAACTCAACTACAAACCCTAAACCAAGTCTTTTTTTAGAAGGTCTGGTCCAAAAAATTAAAAAATGAGAAATTAGTTCAAGTTCAAAGGGCCCAAGTGACATGAACCTTGGCTCATATCAACCTGGAGGCCCCAGGTCGACATGGCTTTGGTCCATGTCGATCTGGTTGCCCCAGGTCAACATGGTTTCAATTTTTTTTGAAATTAGTTTTCGAATTGAATTAAAATTTATTTTAAGGACGGATTAATATTAGGGTTAGGGATTCTGAGTGAGGTTTGCCTATAAATAATAACGTTTCAAAATTTAGAAAGGTGGCAATTAACATTAAAGAGGGTCTGCAATTAACATTAAAAAGGTTCAGCAATGAATATTAAGAGAGATTAAACCACAAAACATAAGAGACGGCAAACAGAGAAGAACAGCAGCAGCTTTTTTGGAGAACGAAGGAAACCACAAACAGAAATATCAAGACAAACAAAGAAGAAGGCAGAGTACATACTGTCTTCACATTGTTCATCCAGAAATCAATTTTTTTTTTGTGGAACCAACGACGGAGGTTTGATCTTTAATCATAAATTATTCATGCTCACAGTAGCTTCATTTTCTTTGATTAATAAGAACATGCAGTAACATGATCTTTGAACATGTAATAACTTGATCTTTGAACGTGCAACAACTTGATCTTTGAACATGCAGTAAATTGATCTTTGTTTAAAACTTTAATTTTTTGCTTTAGTTAATACATTAATCAGTTGGTGTTCGTAACCCCACTTACATGTTTTACAAAAAAAACTTAAAACTACCCAGTAGCTTTCAAGGATTTAAATTAATTGTCAGAATCTATTTTTTTTTTTTACTAAAACTTCAAGAACCGTAGGTTATTTTATTGAAACTCAAAACCTTAAACTATTTCTATCCAAAAGCTTAAACCATTTCATTATTAAACTCCAAAATATTGATTCTTTTTCCAAAACCTTAATTTATCTCTCCAAATTCAAAATTATTTTTTAAAGGATAGTAAGTTAAAATCCTAAACCTTTTTTAGTTTCAAAAATCATAATTCCAAAACCCTAGTTTCAAAATCATTAATTCCAAAACCTTAATTCCAAAACCCTAGTTTCAAAAACCCTAATTACTAAACCCTAATTACAAAACTCTAGTTTCCAAAACCCTAAGTTCCAAAAATCCTAAATTCTTTAAAACCCTAAACTTATACTTTTTATTAATTTATTTAATTTTAGATTTGATTACATAGTTTATTATATGTTTTTTATGGTTGATTTATTTAATTTCAATACTTGATTTATTTAATTTATCATCGATGGATATTTTCTTTATTGTTATGATTATTATTTGTTTATTTTGGTTATAATGTAAGAGGTATGTTTCCACTTTGTGGGTATCTCATTATTTAAACATTATGTAATTTAATTTATTTTATATTTTGGGATCAACGTAAAGGACATGTTTTCACCTTTCGGTGGGTGTCCTATTTAGTTTTAGACATGGACGATGTAAGGACATGTTTCCATCCTTGGATGGGTGTCCATTTATTTACTTTGTTTGGACATTGTTTTGATTTTAATATAATGATGTTTTATTTTAATTGTTGCATGTAGTATGGATAATGTCATTATATTTAAGAATTTTATAATATTAAGACCTGAAAAGGAGGTCGGTTCCAATGAACCGGGCATTGTGGGGGGGAGCTGGGCCATTTCTCACCTTCCCCACACGTACCCAACTTTTCGAACCCATTAGGGGGTTGGGGATTCCTTAGGAATCAAGTCATCCACCCTTTCTTTTTCCCGGCCTGTCTGAGTGGCGACTCCATTTTCTCCGGACTTAGGCCCGTGTTCTCTAAGGCCCAAAGCCTAAACAATGCCGAAGTCGCAAGAACCATTCCACCGGGAGTGGGGGGCAAAAATCCCCGCTCACAATAGGATTAGGGCTTTTTTTTTCCTATAAATACTACATTAAAATAAAAGAAAGAAGGAGGGGAAAAAAGGGACAGAACACAGAAAACCCTAAAGAAAAAAGAAAAGCAGAGAGCAGCCATTAACATTAAGAGGATTAAACAAAAAATCAAGAGACGACAAAAAGGAATTAGCAGCAAGTAAACATTCATCAATCATCAATCCATCAAAGGCAGCAACATTGCCTTTGTTATTGTTCATCCAGAAATCAATTTTTTAGTGGAACCGACTATGCAGTTTTGATCTTTAATCATAAATTATATGTTCACAGTAGCTTCATTTTCTTTGATAACTTTAATTGTTTACTTTAGTTAATACATTAATTAGTTGGTTTTCAAAACTCCACTTGCATGTTTTATAGAAACTAAAAACTTAAAACCATCCAGTAGCCGAAGTCATTGATTAAATTATCAAAGCCCTAAATCGTTCTTTTGTTTCTAAAATTTTGAAACCATAAATCTTTCTATCTTAAACCCTAAATTTCTTAATCATCTAAACCCTAACTTATTTGTCTGAAACTTCAAAATGTCTTCTTAATTCTCCAAACCCTAATCTTCTTTACAGTTTCTAAAAACTTTAATCTTAATTGTTTCTATAAAACTCTAAACTATTTTCATAAATCCTAAGATCGAATATGTTTTTCAAAATATCAAAAACCCTAAACTATCTTATTAATTCTCAAAACCCTAACCCCAGTGTCTTAATTCCTTAATTTTCGTAAACCTTAATTTTCTGAAAACCCAATCCAGTAAACCCTAGTTTTCCTAAACCCTAATTCTTAAAACATCAAAACCTTATGACAAGTTCATCAACACCTAAAGCCCTAATCCAGTGAACCTAAAACCCAATCTAGTAAATTTAAAATCCTAATTCCTAACTCAGTAACCATAATCCTCAGAACCTAAAATCTTAAATTCCAAATCTCAAACCCTAATTTTATTTACTTGGTGAATTAAATTCCAATTTTAATTGTTTATTTGGTTTGCTATTTATTATATGATGAATGATTTATTTTACTTATGATGTATGTTTTATTTTAGTTATATCAATTGAATGATTTAATTTTGCTTAATTATTTATTTGGTATTAAAATTATAAGAGGTATGTTTCCATTATTGAGTACCTCATTAGTTAAATTTTATGTAATTTAAATTGCTTTTATATTTTTTGACAAATGTAAAGGACATGTTTCCACCTTTCGTTGGGTGTCCTATTTAATTTTAGACATGGACGATGTAAGGACATGTTTCCATCCTCGGATGGGTGTCCATTTATTTGCTTTGTTTGGATATTGCTTTGATTTTAATATAATGATGCTTTATTTTAATTGTTGCATGTAATATGGATAATATTGTTATATTTAAGAATTTTATAATATTAAGACCTGTAAAAGAGGCCGGTTTCAATGAATCAAGCGTTGTGGGGGTGCCGGGCTATTTATCACCTTTCCCACATGTACCCAACTTTCTGAACCCATTAGGGAGTTGGGGATTCCTTAGGAATAGAGTCATCCTCCCCTTTCTTTTTTCCGGCCTGTCGGGGTTTTGACTCCATTTTCTCTGGGCTTAGGCCCATGTTCTCTAAGGCCCAGAGCCTAAATAGTGCCAAAGTCGCAAGAACCATTCCACCGGGAGTGAGGGCAAAAATCCCCGCTCACAAATGGGTAATGATGACACTTTCATATTTTATATACTTATTTTACATATACATAGTGCATGTATTGTACTTATAAGGGATATAAGGGAATTACACTCTGGCTTCCCCTATAGTGGACCCAGATCTGGAGCTTTGACAAATGTCTCTTCAAGTGGAGGAAATTCCATCTTATTTCCCTTCCGGGAGACACCTTCATCAGTTTCCCTATAACCCAACCCTTTTTTGGAAACTTGAGTCTTGAAATCTGGAAGCTTTGTCACACCTATTCTCCTTTCCCAAGGCCAGTTTCTGGTAGATAATTCATCTGCTTCATCATAGTCAAGTCTTTGGAATCCACTATCTCATCGTCAAAAAATAACATCCACCCAAAATCTATTAAGAGGCCTCTCTATCATCAGGGCATTCACTGCCTCATTGTCTAGCCTCGATCATCACTATCTCACCCCTATTTGAAAACTTAATCTTTTGATTGAGTGTTGAAGGAACTCCGCCAAGAGGATGAAACCAAGGACGACCCAACAATAATGTGAAGGTGACTGGTATATCCAAAACCATAAACTACACCTTGTATTCAATAGGGCACACCTTCATGATATCTTTAAAAGTCCCTTCAGCTTGCCTTTTAGTATTATCATAAGCCTATATTGACACCTCAGTTTGACTCAGATCACGTGTTGACATTCCTAACTTTGGTAGTATCTTAAGTGGGCACACATTTATAGCAAATCCATCATCAACCATGCCATAAGGGGTTCTATTTCCTTTGACTTCCACCTTAATGAAAAGCGGATGGATGTGGTCTCTTCTTCTTCCGACAAGTCAAAATCTAAGAAGGAAACCATCCCAACCTCAATCTTGTTTTCATTCGAAGTGTCTTCACCGTTCTTCACCTCTTTAACTTTCTTTACTCCCATGAAATTAACCAGCTCTTCTGGTGTTGTAGAAGTGAAAATCTGCATGATAGCCATAGTTTTAACCATAGTCTCCCGATGCTTCTTGGATGTAGCTAGTAAATTCTCAAATACTAATGCTAGCTTATTTTTCAATTGCTTAAGGATTGCATCATCTTCTTCTTTTTTTCATCCTTTTTCAGCATCTTTCCTTTTGTTAGCCTCTACTTCTTTTAGTGGATCCCTCCCATAAGGCTTGACAGAGCGAGTATTAAGCACTTCTTTCTCTTTAGGCTCAAACCAAGCCCACCCTTCTTCCCTATACTTTGATTCACCATTACTGTCAGTCGAGTGCCAAAGTTCATTCACAACAAAGATGGTCATTACACTCTCATCCTCAGTCGGTTCAATCTTGTTCCATAAAACCTTATTCTTTGTAGTTTCTCCATCTACATCTTAAAAAGATGATAAGAAAAAACTTTCCTTCAATCCTTCTCCTATCATGAAAGTTGTTGGAGGTGGCACTCTTTTGAACTTAGACAACATATTACTCTAGGTGCTGGGCTTATTTAGCTTTTATAGTTTACCATTGTCTATCAAATCTTAGACCTCGTGCCTTAGTTGAATATATTTATCTATCTCATGCCCCTCTATTTAATGGAATTGACAGAAGGTCTTAGTATCAAAGTTTGGTGGTAAGGGATTCGACATAGGTCGAGAAGCCAACGAGTATAACAACCCCTTTTTCTGCAACTATTGAAAATATTAGATAGTAGTCTCCCATATATGAAAAATGTTTCCTATTTGCATGGCCAGTTGTTACATTGACATCTACTGCCTTTTTTGTACCCTGACTACCAGACTGATAATTTCCCCACTCATTTCTTCTTCCAGAAAAATGGTGTAGACCCTTAATTTTTACCCTAAGCTAGTCTAATCCCAATTAATAGAGGCCAAGTCAAATTTGATCTAACTTTAAAACCTTTAGCCTAATTTAAAGCCATAAATTAGGTCAGTCCAGTTTTAAAAGGCCTAAAATAAGCCTATTAAAATTTTAAAGCCCTAAAGAGGTCTGATCCGAAGTTAAATGGGTTTTGTTTTGGTTTAATTAGATATGGACCATGCCCATTATGAGCGGAGATTTCCACCCCCACTCCCATGTGAAATGGTTCTTGCGACTTTAGTACTGTTAGACTCAAGGCCTTAGAGAACACGGGCCTAAATTTGGAGAAAATGGAGTCGCCACCCAGATAGGCTGGAAAAAAGAAAGGGATGGATGACTCAATTTATAAGAAATTTCCAACCTCCTAATGGGTTTGGAAAGTTGGGTACGCATTGGGAAGGTGAGAAATGGCCCAGGACCCCCATAACACTCAGTTTATTAGTACCGGCCTCCTTTTCAAGTCTAAATATTATTAAATTCTTAAGTATTATAATATTATCCATACTACATGCGAATTAAAATAAATAAATATTCATTGTATTGAAATCAAACAAATAAATAAATGGACACCCATTGATAGTTGGAAACATGCCCTTACAAATGTCCAAATGTCCACAAAGAGAAAATAAAGTAAATAAAATGGGATATCCACCATAAGTGGAAACATGCCCCTTACATCAATCCAAAATCTTTAAAATAAGCTAAATTACATAAACTAAGTAAACAAGGCAACCATGCTACATGGAAACATGCCTTTTACAAATCCCTTGAAAAGTACATAAAAATCTAAGGAAAAAGCAACGAAATAATACAGTAATGAAATAATACAACACATATGAAAATAATTGGATACTTAAAAAGAAAATAAACAAACACATCTTAATACTATCCCATTAAGGAAATATAGTGCGCTACAACGGGGGTTGCACCTATGGCAGTCCAACTAGCCAGTTAGCGCCGGGGGGGGGGGGGGGGGGGAGGGGGGGTCAAAGGGGCAGCACCCCTTGCGGGCGATCGGGAGCTGCACCCCCAAAAAGCAATGATTTTCAAAATAAGTTTTTTGGAAAATTGGGATTTTTATCTAAACTAGAGTTTTATATATATATACATTAGGGTTTTCCTAAACTAGTGTTTTTGAATCCAAACAGGTTGGTTTAGGGTTTCTAAATCAAGTTTATTAGGGTTTTAGAGTTTCAAGGTTTGAAAACTAGTTTTATTAGTTTTAGGGTTTAAAAACTAGTTTTATTATTTTATAAATGAAAATTGGGGTTTTGGTTACTAAAATAATGCTCTTATTAAAAAAACCAAGCTACTATGACTATATTTATAAATTTTAGATCACTAGAATTTGTTTAATTCAAATTAACATTGGATAATATCAATTGCTATGGCTACTGTGATATTGAAAATAGGTTAAACAAACTAACATAAATAAAGTAGTTTACTGTACAATCAAAATAGGTTTTGTGGGCATGAGTCTTAAAATAATTTACTGTATATTTTATTAAACAAATAGAAGAGTGAAATAAAATAATTCAATGAAATAATAATGGATGAATTACTTTGAATGTTAAAATAAATTTAGATAAGGAATTTCAAACCTCCGTTGTTGGTTCCACCGATACTTTACGTTGATCTAAGCTTTATATTTGCACCAGTGGTAAAATATAGGTTGAACAAGATGAAGACAGTCATCCACTGCCTTCTGGATTGATTATTTGATGTTTTGTGTCTCTGTTCATGCAATACTCAATATTGCTTTAATGTTGGCTGCTAGGGTTTTCTCCATTTAATTCTTGCCTACTGCTTGATAGTTCCTCCCCCCTTACTGTATGTTTTAAAACATGTATTTATAAGAACATATTAGATTAAACCCTGTTAAACGAGTGTTAGCTTTCTCATTAAGCACGATCCTTCTGAGGCATTTTGAATTAAAACAATTTCAATTTGGGATAAACCGTGACCATGTCGAACTTAAAAACATTTTAATATAACATGGACCAAGGTCCATATTGAATTGTCAGCCCTAGTTCGACATGGACAACATCCATATTGAACCAGGAATGCTCTAATTTGATATGGACACCATTCCCTAGTTTGATATGGACATGGTCCATATTGAATTAGGCATGCCCTAGTTCGATATGGACATGGTTCATGTCAAATTAGGCATTGTCTAATTCTATACGGACCACCCATATCGAATTGGGCAGGCCCACTTCAATATGGTATGGTCCATATCGACCTAAATTTACTTTCAAACCATTTCAAGTTTTTAAAAACTAAACCGGACTTATTTAGGCCTTATAAAAATTGAAAAAATCAAATTAAAATCTTGAAATAGGTTTAATCTATTAAGAATGGACTGATATGTACTTAGGCCATCTTTAATTAGGACCAAACTAGCTTAGGGCCAAAATCAAGGGTCTACAGTTTGCCCTCTGCTTAAAAAATTTTTAATTTATTCAGAGAGTGAAAAGCAACATGACTTTTAGCTGATTTTGGACACGGATGAGTTTTGAACCCGAGGTTGATTTTGCTTGGGTTTGAGTCACATTTACAATGTGACTCATCTCCACATTTTATCATTTTACCCAAACACATACATATTACATATCAACATACATATTATGTTGCATTTTATATTCCATACCAATTTCATATTTTCATTATCGTCTTTTCAAGTCATTTTATAGCATATTTCATACTTTTAATCATATTTTATATTTTTTCATACTTTTTCCATTCTACACAAAATAATATTATTTCTCACATTAATTTGTTTTAACCACATACTCATTTATACATGTCACTTGAAAGAATATCTTTATTCTTTAAAGAATCCTCACATATGTAATAGCATTCATTATCAATTAAATTAAATGTTATAAAAGAATGTACTAACCTTGCCAAAATCCAAGCCAATTCCTCCTCCCAACTTCAACTTTTATCAATGCCCTTCATTACTTGTTTTATACAAACTTAGTCTATCCAACACCTAACCACATTTTCAATTTAAATACTCTATTATAATCATATTTCTACACACTTTAATTAATTAAACTCAATTTATCACTCTCCTATAAAATTATAAGGTTATACCCTAATGCACTTTAACTTTTAATCAATTTCGAATTAAGTTTTAAGCTCAATTAAGTCTCTAGATTCACATTTCAATACATTTTAAGCAATAAAAGTTAATTTACATTCATTTCCTTCAAACTACCAAAATTTGCCCTGTAACAACCCCTACGTAGCCTATACACTTAATTACATAGAAGATGTCACCTAACATTCACACTTGTTCTACATGCGTGTCTATGTATGTGTTAAAGAAATAAAAATAAATTACTTCTAATTATTAATGCAGTTGTTAAGCTTTCAAAATAACTACTACAACCAATCCCATATTACAAACATATATTTGTTAAATTATAAAGAACTCCTATTGATAACTTACATTAATAAAATTCCTAAACTACTCTCAAATTTGTACAACTGTCATACAAAATATAAGGTATTACCATTTAAACTATACAAAACACAATATTTACAATATTGTTATTGAACCTTTATGATGCAGTTGACCAAGAACGTAAATCTTTTACTCCGCAGTCTCAACTCTTCTTGTTTGATCTGCGCGTCAGAAAACAGTTCTAACACACTAAGCAAAGCTTAGTGGTGCTTATGTATTCACAGTAGTTAATAAATAATGAAAAGGAAAGAGATCTAAACATTAAATAGTTAATAAATAATGAAAAGTATTACTTTCAAAACATTAAATAAAGAAAGTAATAAATCCATTGAACCATGAAATACTGAACACAATTAAATGCAAAATTGATTAATTTAACAATAACCATATAACACATTATTTTTAAAGTAGATAACTTCTTTAATTATGCCCATACATACTGAACTCAGATTCTAGGTTTGAATAACGGGTCACTGTTGGCAATTTAATGCCCACTGTATAAAATTTCGGCCAATGGCCCACTATGGCACGAATGTCCACTGAGTATGGTGACACAGAGTGTCTATTAATAACACACAGTGCCCACTATCACTTTGGATATCCTCCCTTTGGCTAGCCATTCAATCCCATGCTAGATCTAAAATTAGTATGATTTGGGCAATTCAATAGTTATTAATTAACAGTAAATTATGCAAAGCACTTCAATGAAACAGTTCTTTGACCAACACTTAGTATCACACATACTTTATCATATAATCAAATAAATCTATTACACTACTTGTTAAGGTTAACTTCAAAAAGAGATCTTTTACACTTTGAGAACTTATAATCATTACAGCTAGAATTACAAAAGAAAAAAAAACAAAAAGTTATTCTGATAAATTTCTTTAAGTGACACGCCCAGTGCCATGGGCGTGTCATTGACCGTGTCATAAGCTCATTCTCACAAAAGTTTTGACAGGTCCAATGACATGGACATGTCTCTGGCTGTGTCATTTAAGTTACATTACAGTAGCTATGACACGCCCATTGACACAGTCATGTCACTGGCCATGTCATTTATCTTTTATCACAATAGCTATGACACGCCCAATGACACGGGCGTGTTGCTGGTCATGTCTTCAATGTTAAAACACAACATCATTGATACAACCAGTGACATGGCCTTGTCACTGGTGGTGTCAATCAAAACTCTATATTTCGAACACTTATCAACCTAAATTACATATATCCAAATATATGATATCAATGGATCAAAACTAGTTTTTTTTAACATAGAAAGAACATATATCAAATATTTTTCAGTAAAATCTCATCAAGACAACTCAATCAATCATTTTAAATAATAAATTCATAGAAATTTAGATAGTTGCAAATAAAAAATACATAAGTACATACCTCATCAAACTCTTCTTTTTCTCCAATCACTTATTGATAATCTCAACTTTTCCAGTTTAATCTTCTAAAAACTTATAACTAGATATTATTTTCTCTTAGGTTTTGATCAAAGTCTTGGAAAGAAGAAAGAAAGAAGGAGTTTTGGTGGTGAAGATGGTGATGAACGTGGAAAGAAGAAAGAAGAAGAAAGAAAGAAAGAGAAGTTTCAACATAAATACACCTGTCCATTCACCTTTATATATACAGCTTAATCTAGTGTGGCCAACCTCATCTTAGCTATGGTGCACCCTCTTTCTTATCCTTTGATTCTAATTTGATTTTTAATCTCTTAAAACCGTAAAAATACATAATTTTTTCAATAAATTTTTAAGATTTACTATTTAAATCACTTATCCATACCACTTATATCACAATTCATTATCAATTATCAATATTAAATCAAAGTTTAGTTTTTAAAATTTTTAACATTACAATTCTCCCCACTAAAGAAATTTCATCCTCAAAATTTACCTGTTATAGACGCTTGAAATAATTGAGGGTATTATTGCCTCATTGTCTCTTCACTTTCCCAAGTGGCTTCTTCTATCGAATGATTTCTCCACAACACTTTTACTAAAGGAATGCGTTTATTACGCAACTCTTTTATTTCATGAGCTAAGATAGCCACTGGTTCTTCTTCATAATTCAAATATGGCTGAATTTCCATGGACTCTGCTTGAATCACATGTGTAGGATCTGATCTATATCATCTATTCATTGACACATAGAATACATTATGAATCTTAGCCAGTTCTGGAGGCAAAGCTAGTCGATAAGCTACTGGACCTATACGTTCAAGTATTTCATATCGCCCAATAAACCTAGGACTTAGTTTACCTTTCTTTCCAAAGAGAAAAACTTTCTTCCACGGTGATACTTTCAAAAATACTTTATCCCCCATACTATATTCAATATCATGCCATTTCAAATCTGCATAAGATTTTTGTCTATCCATTGCAATTTGTAATCGATCCTTAATAAGCTTTACTTTGTCTTCAGTTTGTCTTATGAGATCAGGTCCCATAAGTTTGCTCTCATTCAATTCCACCCAACACAATGGAGTTCTACACCTTCTTCTATAGAGTGCCTCATATGGAGCCATTCCAATACTCGTTTGATAACCGTTGTTATAGGCAAATTCTACTAAAGGCAAATATTTATCTCAGCTACCTTGAAAATCGATTACACAACTTCTAAGCATATCCTCAAGCACTTGTATCACCCTTTCCGATTGACCATCCGTCTGTGGATGAAATGCAGTACTAAAATGAAGTCGAGTACCCAATGCTTTTTGAAAACTTTCCTAAAATCTTGAAGTAAAGCGAGGGTCTCGATCTGAAATAATAGACATTGGTACTCCATAAAGAATGACTATCTCATTAACATACAACTTCGCAAGTCTATCCATTGAATAGTCAACTCAAATGGGAAGGAAATGAGCTGATTTGGTTAATCGATCAATAATTACCCAAATTGTATCATACTTCTTTTGGGTGTTTGGAAGACCAGTCACAAAATCCATAGCGATTCTATCCCACTTCCATTCTGGTATTGATATAGGTTGCAAAAGTCCCGATGGAACTTGATGTTCTGCTTTGACTTATTGACACACTAAACATCGAGTCACATATTTAGTAATATCACTTTTCATACCAGGCCACCAATAATAAGATTTCAAATTTCGGTACATCTTATTGCTTTCGGGATGTACAGTATATGTAGTATTGTAAGCTTCACCAAGAATACACTCCTTTAGTTCCTTCACATCAGGTACACACAATCGATCTCTATAATACACTCCACCATATTTTGACATAACATAATCTGGCTTTTCCCCTTCGTGCACTTGTTTCAAAAGTTCTAAAAATTTTTTATTTTGTTTCTGAGCTTCTATCACTTTTTTGCCGAATGGTTGGTTCAACCCTCAATTCTACTAAAGTCTTTCGACTCAAAGCATTGGCTACCACATTAGCTTTCCCAGGATGATAGTCGATGATACAATCATAATCCATGATCAATTTCATCCATCTTCTCTGCCTTAAGTTTAGTTCTTTTTGTGTTGGCAAGTATTTTAAACTTTTATGATCAGTGAAAATATAACACCTTTCACCATACAAATAATGTCGCCAAATCTTAAGAGCAAATACAATAGCAGCTAACTCCAAATCATGTGTAGGGTAATTCAATTCAAGAGATTTTAATTGCTTAGAAGCATAAGCAATTACCTTACCCTTTTGCATCAGTACACAACCAAGTCCTTGATGAGAAGCATCACTACAAATAACATAGTCTTTGCCTGCAGTCGGTTATGTCAAGATAGGCGCTTCAGTCAACATAGCCTTCAATTGTTCAAAACTAGCTTGACACTGAGCATTCCACTCAAATTTAGTTTCTTTTCTAAGGAGCTTAGTTAAAGGAAGTGTTATCTTTGAAAACCCTTGCACAAATCTTCTAGAGTATCCAGCCAACCCCAGAAAACTCCGAACTTCTGTTATATTCTTTAGTGGCTGCCAATTCAAGATAGTCTCAATCTTACTTGGATCCAAACGAATACTATTAGCTGACACTACATGACCTAGAAACGCCACTTCCGTCAACCAAAAATCACACTTCGATAATTTAGCATACATTAATTCTCCCTTAGTGTCTATAGTACAATTCTCAAATGCTTATTATGCTCCTCTCTATTTTTGGAATAAATCAGTATATCATCATTGAGAACAACTACAAACTGGTCTAAATAGGGTTTAAAGACTCAATTCATCAAATTCATAAAAGCTGCTGGAGCATTAGTTAAACCAAAGGGTATAACCAAAAATTCATAATGTCCATATCGAGTTCTAAAAGCTGTCTTCGAAATATCTATTTCTTTAATTTTCATCTGATAATAACTCATTTTAAGATCAATCTTAGAGAAAATACCTGCTCCTCTCAACTGATCAAACAAGTCATTAATCCTAGGTAACGGATACTTATTCTTAATAGTCACTTTATTCAACTGTCGATAATCTATACATAATCTTAAGGTACCATCCTTCTTCTTCACAAACAAAACTGGTGTGCCCCAAGGTGACACACTAAGTCTTATGAATCCTTTATCAAGCAACTCTTAGAGTTGCACCTTTAATTCTTTTAATTCCAGAGGTGCCATTCTATAAGGTGGAATAGAAATTGGTGATATACCTAGAACTACATCAATAACAAATTCTACCTCCCTCTTTGGTGGTATTCCAGGTAATTCTTCCAAAAAAAATCTGAAAAATCACTCACTGTAAGTATGTCTCCCAAAACCTTGCTTGAATGCCGTGTATCATTAATATAAATAAGGTAAGCTTCACACTTCTTCCTAATCAACCTTCTAGCTTTAGCTACAGAAATCAAACTAGAAGGATAAAATTATTTTTCTCCTTGAACTATAATTTCACCATAACCTGAAATCTTAAAAGATATAACTTTACTACAGCAGTCCATAACTGCTTGATGTTGGGATAACCAATCCATTCCTAAGATTACATCAAAGTCATGGAATGGACGTTCAATCAAATCAGCAGAAAAAGCTCTACATCATGAACTCTAAGTGGATAATTTCAATATACTCTATTTACCTTCACACTATGGCCTAAGGGATTTGTAACTTCTATTTCATAATCAAGTTTATCAACATACATTTTCTTCCCTGAAGCTATAGATGTATAAATATAAGAATGTGTAGAACCAAGATCTAATAATGCATACACATCAAGACCAAGTAAAGAAAATTTACCAACTACAATATCAGGAGCATCATGGTTCTCCACAACTTTTATGGCATAAGCCCTAGCTGGAGCACTGCCTCGAGTCTGAGGTCTATCCACTGTTTCAGTTTCTTTCTGCTGACTAACACTGGGTCGACCACCTCTACATGTCCTACGGCTTGACTGAGTCCTCTGTACAGAACTATGTCCTTCAACAACTTCTAATCCTTTTAACATTGGACAATATCTAATTCTATGTTCTAAAGAACCACATTTCAAACAAGCCCCCTTTTGATACCAACAATCTTCACTTGCATGGCCCTTACCACAATATTGACAAGGTGTAGTAACAACCCTTGAAGATGAGCTTGTAGCCACTCTAAACCTACCACCTCTAAATTTCTGAAACTAGCTCCACTTCCTCTACTAGAACTTTGAGTTTGGGCTTGAATATTTCTTTGTCTTTTCTGGCCACCTTGTTGTTGTTCAATAGAAAATCCCTTCTTTGATTATTGTTTACTTTCCTGCTCTTGTTTAATCTCATTTTCTATAGCAACTGTCACATTAATAAGAATGAAAAACTCTTTAATCCTCATCACTATTAAATACACCTAAATCTGATTGTTCAAACCCTGTTCAAATCGCTTATACTTCTCTTCCTCAGATGCAACTAACTCTGAAAAATATTTGCTGAGGTGAACGAACTGCCTCTCATATTCAAATATAGATGATTGACTTTGCTTAAGATATAAAAACTCCCAATGCTTCTCTAAATAAATCTCACTAATATATTCCTTTTTAAATTCTTCTTGAAAAAATGCCCAAGTAAGTCTACCTATGGGCACACCTTTTTGCTTTGTATCCCACCAGGCATAAGCTTGTTCTTGCAACAAGAAAATTTCACACTCTAATCTTTTCTCATCAGTACAATGTAGAATATCAAAAGCTCTCACAATTCTCTCCATCTAATACTCCACTACAGAAGACTCATCAGTATCACGAGCTTTAAAATCTTCTGCACCTAATTTTCTAATTTTCTCCAAAGGAGATCTTTGGGGTACTGGTAGTAGAGGTTGTGTAGGAGGAGCAACTCTTACAATTTGCCTGAGAACCTCCCCCATATTTCTCATAAATTGGGGATCTAATGGAATTTGTTCTGCAGAAGGTTTCGATGGCTGCTGATTCCCCACATTAGCTTGACTGTGTGAGGATGCAGCTTGTTCCTCGGCACCTTGATGGGATTCAGAGGCCATCTTATACCTTTAAACATTAAAAATCAACTGCATTAAATATTTATTCAGTTATATAGTTCATATAGCAATGACAGTTGTACTTTTTTTTTCTTTTTAACCCATAATTTAGGACTGCCTAAACCTGCTCTGATACTACTAAATGTAACAACCCCTACATAGCTTATACACTTAACTACATAGAAGATGTCACCTAACATTCACACTTGTTCTACATACGTGTCTATGTATGTGTTAAAGAAATAAAAACAAAATACTTCTATTTATTAATGCAGTTGTTAAGCTTTCAAAATAACTACTACAACCAATCCCTTATTACAAACATATATTTGTTAAATTATAAAGAACTCTTGTTTATAACTTACATTAATAGAATTCTCAAACTACTCTCAAATTTGTACAACTATCATACAAAATATAAGGTATTGCCATGTGAACTATATAAAACACAATATTTACAATATTGTTATCCAACCTTTATGATGCAATTGACCAGGAACGTAAATCTCTCACTCTGCAGTCTCAACTCTTCTTATTTGATCTGCTCCTCAGAAAATAGGTCTAACATGCTAAACAAAGCTTAGTGGTGCTTATGTATTTGCAATATGCAAGAAAAATTAAAGGAAAGAGATCTAAACATTAAATAGTTTAGAAATAATGAAAAGTACTACTTTCAGAACATTAAATAAAGAAAATAATAAATCCATTGAATCCTGAAATACCGAACACAATTAAATGAAAAATTGATTAATTTAACAATAACCACATAAAACATTGTTTTCAAAGTAGATAACTTCTTTAATTATGCCCATACATACTGAACTCAAATTCTAGGTTTGGATAACGGGTCACTGTTGACAATTTAATGACCACTGTATAAAATTTTGGCCAATGGCCCACTATGGCACAAATGTCCACTGAGTATGGTGACACAGAGTGTCTATTAATAACACACAGTGCCCACTATCACTTTGGATATCCTCCCTTTGGCTAGCCATTCAATCCCAAGTTAGATCTAAAATCAGTATGATTTGGGCAATTCAATAGTTATTAATTAACAGTAAATTATGCACAGCACTTCAATGAAACAGTTCTTTGACCAACACTTAGTATCACACATACTTTATCATATAATCAAATAAATCTATTACACTACTTGTTAAGGTTAACTTCAAAAAGAGATATTTTACACTTTGAGAACTTATAATCGTTACAGCTAGAATTATAAATGAAAAACAAAACAAAAAGTTATTTTGATCAATTTCTTCAAGTGACACGCCCAGTGACATAGGCATGTCATTGACCGTGTCATAAGCTCACTCTCACAGAAGTTTTGACACGTCCAATGACATGGGCGTGTTTCTGGCCGTGTCATTTAAGTTGCATTACAGTATCTACGATACGCTCATTGACATAGCCATGCCGCTGGCTGTGTCATTTATCTTTTATCACAGTAGCTATGACACGCCAAATGACACGGACGTGTTACAGATCGTGTCTTTAATGTTGAAACGCAGCATCATTGACACACCTAGTGACATGGCCTTGTCACTTGTGGTGTCAAGCAAAACTCTGTATTTCAAACACTTATCAACTTAAATTCCATATATCCAAATATATGATATCAATGGATCAAAACTAGTTTCTTTAACATAAAAAGAGCATATATCAAATATTTTTTTAGTAAAATCTCATCAAGACAACTCAATCAATCATTTTAAACAATAAATTCATAGAAATTAAGATAGTTGCAAATCAAAAATACATAAGCACATACCTCTTCAAACTCTTCTTTTTCTCTAATCACTTATTGATAATCTCAACTTTTCCAGCTTAATCTTCTAAAAACTTATAACTAGATATTATTTTCTCTTAGGTTTTGATCAAAGTCTTGGAAAGAAGAAAGAAAGAAGGAGTTTTGGTGGTGAAGATGGTGATGAACGTGGAAAGAAGAAAGAAGAAGAAAGAAAGAAAGAGAAGTTTCTACATAAATACACTTGTCCATTCACCTATATATATACAACTTAATCTAGTGTGGCTATCCTCATCTTAGCTGTGGTACACCCTCTTTCTTATCATTTGATTCTAATTTAACTTTTAATCATAAAATCGTAAAAATACATAATTTTTTCAGTAAATTTTTAAGATCCGCTATTTAAGTCACTTATCCATACTACTTATATCACAATTCATTATCAATTATCAATATTAAATTGAAGTTTAGTATTTAAAATTTTTAACATTACATGTTCTAACCCTCTTTAATTTTAGAAATCTATTCTAACCAATTCCAACTCATATTTTAAATTCAATTATATCTTTAAAATCATATTTTAACATTATTTTAGAAATTAAATTCATCCTATATCAATTTATTTTTTTATCAAATTTCCATCCAAATCCTAAATTACCTTCTTTTTCCAAACTCCAACCAAACCCAATCTTTTCTTCAATTCAACCTTAAAATCATTATCTACATATCAAAATAACACAAACAATTTTATTTATTAACCATAATCAATTCCATATAAAACTCTAATTTCATATAATATATCCATAATCCTAACTTCATCCAAACTTACTATTAATCAATTTCTAACTATAAAATCATCATATATTTATTAAAGTAACATTAAATATCTCATTACAATAATTAAAACCACCCATGTTAAAACTCTAATTTTTACATAATTTTTTTTATAATCCTAAATTCCTCAACTTAGTTCATTTCAAACAACCAACCATTAATTCATCAAATACTCACCAATTTAACATCATTTCTATCTATTTAATAATTTAAAATACTTTCTCTCTCTGGCCATCTTAAACGTAAACTTAAAATTAATTAAAACAAGCTTAAAAATGAAAAATACATACTTGATTTCTTAATTAATCTCCAAAATCTTCTTAAAATTTTTGAAATCTCCATGAAATTTGGTGCTTACTTGATGAAACAAAAATCTCCTTTCCCTCCCTCTTGCACTTGGGTTCCATTGAAGAAGAAGGAAAAAAATGACAATTTTTAAGTCTTTTCTCATTTCCTAAACATTTATATTAATATATTTATTTATTTATTTATTTTAAGTAACTTTTAATCTCCACCACATTTTTTCTCTCTTCTTTTTGACTTTTGACTTATTTATTTATTTATTTCATAATTATCTTCTTCTCATTCTTAATTATCTATATATATTTATATATCATTTATTTGTCAATTATATGTTATATATTTTATGTATATATATGTAATGTATATATAATATATATGCAATGTATATTTTTACTTATGTGTACATATAATGGGTATTCTGTAATATCCCAAAGTATACCCTAAAAGTTTTGATATTATTGTTGTATTTGGATTTAAAGTATATGTTTAATGGAAAGAGAAAAGAAATAAAGAGAGAGTGTATATGTTATATATATGGTGATATATATAACATATACAAGTCAAAGTAAATGGTCAAAAGAAGAAATAATTGATTTTAATTAATTAGTGGAAAATGAAAATTAATTAAAAGGAAATTAAAATGAGTGGAAGAGAAATATTTGAATATTTTATTAAATTAATTGCTTGGTGAAGGTTTAAGTGGAGGTTGAGTATTTGACTTTGCATCTTTTTCTTCTTCATTCTCGGTTGGCCGAGCATCACAAAGCAAGAGAGCTAGAGAGAGGTTTTGATTTCCAAGATCAAAATTGAAGGAAGTTTCAAGTGATCAAGTTGGAAATTTGAGAAATTTCATTAACTTTGGTAAGTTCCCTCTTGATTCTCTTGTTTTATTTTGAGTTGTGATTGAGTTTGATTGTTGATATTTGATAGTATGATTATGTTTGAGTGTGGTGTGTTTGAAAGTGTTGGAATTGAATTAAAGATAAGAAGTTAGGTTGGTGTTGGTGTTAGAAGTGTATGAGTTGTGTTTGTGTTAGGGTTTTGACTTGGTGATTGTTGTAGATGTTGAGTTTGATTAACTATTCTTGTAGATCTTCATGATAATTGTGTTTGATGAAGTTTAAAGCATAGAATACATGAGTTTGGTCTGAAACAGAAGCATTTTGGATGCCACGCCTGTGGCCCTTGGCTGCCACGACCGTAGCCATTGGAAGCCATGGCCGTGGGGGTTTTGAGCAAGGGAGGAAGATCCATTTGCTAACCCACGCCCGTGGGGGCTGCGAATCCATGACCATGGGGTCCTAGAGAGAGATGTTGGTTTGTAATTTATGATCTATGGGTCTAGTATGAGACTAATAGGTGTATAATTGTATTGAAGATTCATGTGTATTATTCTTTTTGAATTAGGTTGTGAAGAAGTTAAGTTTCCCTAATTCAAATTGTGAGGATTCTTGGAAGAAGAAGTGTATAGATTGGTGTGAGTTGTTCTTGAGGTAAGTACAAACTACATGGTTGCATACACTTACATGATTTTGATACTTAACATATTTGGTTGTAAATATGTAAAGTAATTTATTACATTGTTAATACATTTGATTAATGTTATGATTTGTGTAATGTGAATGATATGATGAGCATTCAAAATGTATGTTAGTGCAATTGGTTATGTACACTTGAATGATGAATTGATTTAATGTGAATTGAGATATAATGAGATGTGAAGCCATTGTGGTTGGCTATCATGATTCAAATGAAATAAATGGGGCATGTTGCCTAGATGATGATGAGAAATGAGAATGGAATTGATAATGAAATAATAAATGAATTGTGTGGCTAATGTGTTATTCCATTTTCAAAGTTTTTTTGTTGGTGGCATGCCTAATAGTAACAATCTCTTGAAGTTAGGTTGGGCTTGATCCTTGAAGCCAAGTTGGGTTGAAGTCTAGCATGCTTAACTCCCCTTGAAGCTTGGTTGGGTATAGTCATTGAAGCCTAATTGAGATGTTACAACCCTTGAAGCTAGGTTGGGTTTGGTTCTTGAAGCCAAGTTGGATTGATACTTAGCATGCTTTGTTCCCCTTGAAGCTTGGTTGAGCCTAATCCTTGAAGCCTAGTTGGGATAATGATAATGATAAATGTGATAATTTAACCAAAACATTAACTCTGAAAGTTGAATGGCATATTAGTGTCTTTTGGGCCCATGCTTGTCTTTGTTTTAATATGAACTATGGAGTGAGACATGATGTTATGATATGATTATAATACATAAGTAAATTATTGAGATGTGATATTGTGAGTATTACTCCATGAATGTTTTAATAAGTTATTGGATGATGTAAGGTTTGGAAATATAATATTCTTTTGAATTGTTTTTATAAAACTTGATTGTGTGACATTGGCATTGCATTGAAGCATAATATTATTGTAGTTTGCACCACTAAGCCGTTGGCTTAGCGGGATTGTGGTTCGTCGCGCAGGTGACAGGGTAGAACCAGAGTGTTCGTCTAGACCGAGTCGAGTCTAGATTCCGAAGTGTTGATAGTGGGCTTAAAGATCAGAGACAAACTGCCAAACATGTATATATTTTTATGTTTTGTAAACATGGATTTTGATGTAATTATATATATGTAAATATCACTATATTTTCTGCTGCGTATTGAATAAATGTTTTATTTATTGTGTTTTATGATATAACCTAAATGTTTAAGTTTGCTTATATTATTGTATAAAGAAGTAAGTTGTTTGTTTAGTAAACCATAGCATTCCTATATTCAGTATATGTATATTACAGATACGGTGGTATGTAGTGTGCGTATACGGGGTATAGGGGTGTTACAATTGTTTTGGTATCAGAGCCTAGGTTTGAGATTCTCAACCTAGGTAAATTGTAAGAAAAAGAATATTTTGATTTTAAAAGTTGGTTTTTGAATAAAATACATGTTTTGGTATTGGCAGTCTCTGATCTTTAATGAGGTATATTCTGCTGTGTTTGCAGATATAGGTAGTGATGGCGTCTCAGTCACGTCAGTCTGTAGAAGGTAGTGCTGAGAGTGTAGCTCCTGAAAAGGGTAGAGATGAAGCTAGGGTTGAGAGATCTAGAGAGACACCTGTTCTTGTACCAGAGAGATCAGTTGCTGATGAGGTTCCGCCAGTTTGGCTAAGACATGTGGTAGAATTGTTGAGGCAAGTTCCGGTACAGCAGTCGCCACTGCCACCGCAGCCTCAAGTGCCAGTGAGACATTATGATAAATTAAGAAAGTATGGGGCTGAGGATTTCTTTGATACTACAGGTCCTGCAGTAGCTGAGCAGTGGTTGGATAGAGTGCAGAGGGTATTTATCCAGTTGCAAGCCACTCCTGAAGAGAAATTTGATTATGCTAGATCCCTTCTACAGAAAGATGCTTATGATTGGTGGAAGACGGTTCCTCATGCCATGGATGGTCTACCAATGTTGTCTTATGGTGATTTTCTGCGGGAGTTTGAGCAGAAATATACTCCGAGGGAGTATAAGGATGTCAAGAAGATGGAATTTCTGAATTTGAGACAGGAGAATCGGACTGTAACAGAATATGAGATTGAGTATATCCGGTTGAGTCACTATGCCGGTGGGATTATTTCCAATGGGATTGATCGGTGCAGGAGATTTGAGGAGGGGTTGAGGCCCTCTATTATGTGCATTGTTGTTGGTTCTCGGTACCAGGATTTTTCTCAGTTAGTTGCAGTAGCTAGAAGTGTTGAGAGAGCACAGGGTATTGCAGCAGCTGATACTGAGGAGGAGACTAAAGTTAGGAGATCCCAGTTTGAGGCAGGATCTTCATCTATGAAGAGAGGCAGAGGAAGTTTTATTCCAAAGATCAGTAGGAGCCAGAGGCAGTCTGGTAGGTTAGTTCAGTATCAGAGGCAGAGACCGAGACCTATAGTTTCTGTAGCTAGTGCTCCGACTCCAGTGGTTCAGAGATCTACTCCACCTATATGTGTTCATTGTGGTAGGACACATGGGGGTGTTTGTTGGAAGACAGGTGGATCAGGAGTTTGTTTCAGATGTGGGTCACCAGCTCATTTTATTAAAGATTGCCCTGAGCTTCAGGAGGATAGACAGACTGATATTGCAGCTTCTCGACCTAGTGTCAGCAGAGGTGGTCGAGGAGGCAGAGGTTTCAGTAGAGGTAGTCGACCTGGGATCAGTCAGAGAGGAGGCTCTACATCTGGAGGCAGTAGGCCAGATGAGGCTGGGTCTTCTCAGAGAGTGTATGTGATGCAGAGGCAGCCAGATGCTTCAGCAGTTATTGCGGGTACATTTTCTTTATTTGGCATTTCAGTTCTTGCTTTGATTGATCCAGGATCTACTCAGTCAAACATAAGTGCATCTATCTTGCCTGTGTCTGAATTGCATTCAGAGTCCTTGGGATTTGATGTGTTGGTGACAAATCCTTTAGGACATAGTGTTGTGGTGAGTAAGGTGCATCGTGATAGTTCAGTTGTGGTGCAAGGAGAGGAGTTTTTGGGTGATTTGATTGAAATGCCTTTTAAGGAATATGATTTGATCTTAGGCATGGATTGGTTGTCTAAGCATGGAGCTGTGATAGATTGTCAAAAGAAGTGTGTTACCCTGAGAACCGGTGATGGTAGAAATGTGATGGTATCTAGTGAGCAGAGACAACTTGCATCCTTGTTTGTTTCAGCTGTTACAGCTAGAAAGTTGATTAGAAAAGGGTGTGATGCTTATCTTGCTCATGTTGTGGATACTAGAGTAGTGGGTTCTCAACTTGATAGTATACCCACAATTGCGGAATTTCCAGATGTGTTTCCTAAGGAGTTGCCAGGGTTACCCCCTGAGAGAGAGGTTGAGTTTGGTATCGATTTGTTGCCTGGTACCACTCCCATCTCTATTACTCCTTATCGAATGGCACCTGCTGAGTTGAGAGAGTTGAAGGTGCAGTTGCAGGAGTTGTTGGATAAAGGGTTTATTCGCCCTAGTGTTTCTCTGTGGGGAGCTCCTGTTTTGTTTGTGAAGAAGAAGGATGGTACTTTGAGGTTGTGCATCGATTATAGGCAAATGAACAAGGTGACTATCAAGAATAAGTATCCTTTGCCTAGGATTGATGATCTTTTTTATCAGTTGAAGGGAGCAGCAGTGTTTTCCAAGATTGATTTGAGATCAGGGTACCATCAGTTGAAGGTTAGAGCTGAAGATGTTCCTAAGACAGCTTTCTGCACAAGGTATGGGCATTATGAGTTTTTGTTAATGCCTTTTGGATTGACGAATGCACCTGTAGTTTTTATGAATTTGATGAATAGGGTGTTTAGACCCTATCTAGATCAATTCATGGTAGTCTTCATTGATGATATTTTGGTGTATTCGCGTAATCAAAAGGATCATGACAAGCATTTGCGAATTGTGTTGCAGACTTTGAGAGAGAAGCAATTGTATGCTAAGCTGTCGAAGTGTGAGTTTTGGCTTGATCAAGTGACTTTTCTCGGTCATATAGTGTCAGCGGATGGTATAAGAGTTGATCCTAGTAAAGTTGAGGCTATTTTGAATTGGAGTCCACCGAAGTCAGTGACTGAAGTTAGAAGTTTTCTGGGTTTGGCAGGCTATTATCTACGCTTTGTGAAAGGTTTTTCTTTGATAGCTACTCCACTCACCAGATTACTTTGAAAGGGAGTTAGATTTGTGTGGACAGATCTGTGTCAAGCTAGCTTTGAGCAGTTGAAGGAAATGTTGACTCAAGCGCCTATTCTTGCTTTGCCTATGGAAGATAAACCATATATGATTTACAGTGATACTTCACATAATGGTTTAGGTTGTGTTTTGATGCAAGAAGGTAAAGTCATAGCTTATGCTTCTCGGCAGTTGAAGCTGCATGAGCTTAATTACTTGACAGATGATTTGTAGTTAGCAGCCATAGTGTTTGCTTTGAAGATTTGGCAACACTATTTGTATGGAGAGAAGTGTTTCATTTACATGGATCATAAGAGTTTGAAATATTTGGGGGGTTCAAAGAGAGCTTACTCTTCGGCAAAGGCGATGGTTGGAGCTGATCAAAGACTATGATTGTTTGATTGATTACCATCCTGGTAAGGCGAATGTTGTTGCAGATGCTTTGAGTTGGAAGTCTTTGGCAGGCTTGACTGTTTATTCGCTCTCGTTGCTTGTTGAGTTGAGAGCGTTGCATGATAGTTTTGAATCATGTGATGATGGTGCATTGTTAGCTCAATTGCAGTTGAAACCGGTGTTGTTGGATCAGATTAAAGAGGCTCAATTGGTTGATGAGAAAATTCAGAAGATTGTGTTAGATTGCCAAATTGGGGAGAGCCGATAATTCCAGGTGAGAGAAGATGGTGGCCTTTGGTTCAAGAATAGATTGTGTGTTCCTGATGATGCAAGTTTCAGAAGAACTATTTTAGAGGAAGCACATCAATCAGTTTTTGCTATGCACCCTGGGAGTACTAAAATGTATCATGATTTAAAGCAGCATTACTGGTGGTCAGGTATGAAGAGGGACATAGTAGAGTTTGTATCCAAGTGTCTCAATTGTCAGAGGGTAAAAGCTGAGCATCAAGTTCCAACAGGGTTGCTTCAGCCTTTATCAGTGCCTGAATGGAAATGGGAAAGAGTGACAATGGATTTTGTTGCTGGTTTGCCATTGACTCAGAAGAAGCATGAGGCTATCTGGGTGATTGTTGATCTGTTGACAAAGACAGCTCATTTTCTTTCAGTTAGGATGGATTATTCTCTGGAGAAGTTAGCTGAGCTGTATATCAGTGAAATAGTAAAGTTGCATGGAGTTCCAATTTCTTTAGTGTCTAATCAAGATCCCAGGTTTACTTCGAGGTTTTGGAAGAGTTTACATGGTGCTTTGGGTTCTCGATTGCACTTTAGCACTACTTTTCATCCACAGACAGATGGGTAGTCAGAGAGAGTGATACAGATTATAGAGGATATGTTGAGAAGTTGTGTCATTGATTTTTCTGGAAGTTGGGACAGATTTTTTTCACTTGTGGAATTTGCTTATAACAACAGTCATCAAACCAGTATTGGAATGGCACCATTTGAGGCATTGTATGGCAGAAGATGTAGGATGCCTCTATGTTGGAATGAAGTTGGGGAAGGCAAATTGGTTGGTCCTGATTTGATTAAAGAAATGGAAGAAAAAGTGAAGATAATTCGGGATCGGTTGAAAGCAGCTTCAGATCGGCAGAAATCTTATTCAGATTTAAAAAGGAGAGACATAGAGTTTGATGTTGGAGATAAAGTATTTCTGAAAGTGTCTCCTTGGAAAACGATTTTGAGATTTGGTCGAAGAGGGAAGCTAAGTCCTCATTTTATTGGACCTTATGAAGTATTGGAGAGAGTTGGACCAGTTGCTTATCGACTTGCTTTGCCACCTAAGTTGGATAGAATCCATAAGGTTTTCCATGTTTCTATGCTGAGGAGGTACAGATCTGACCCATCTCATGTTTTGCCATTGGAATCTGTTGAAGTGAGTCCGGATCTAACTTTTGAAGAAGAACCAGTTGCTATTTTGGCACATGAAGTGAAAGAGTTGAGAAATAAGAAAGTGCCACTTGTGAAAGTTCTTTGGAAGAATTATGCAAAGGAAGAGGCAACTTGGGAAAGTGAGTGAGCGATGCGTGATCAATATCCTCAACTATTTCAGACTTGATATCAGGTAATTTCGAGGACGAAATTTCTTTTTAGAGGGGGAGAATTGTAATATCCCAAAGTATACCCTAAAAGTTTTGGTATTATTGTTGTATTTGGATTTAAAGTATATGTTTAATGGAAAGAGAAAAGAAATAAAGAGAGAGTGTATATGTTATATATATGGTGATATATATAACATATAAAAGTCAAAGTAAATGGTCAAAAGAAGAAATAATTGATTTTAATTAATTAGTGCAAAATGGAAATTAATTAAAAGGAAATTAAAATGAGTGGAAGAGAAATATTTGAATATTTTATTAAATTAATTGCTTGGTGGAGGTTTAAGTGGAGGTTGTGTATTTGACTTTGCATCTTTTTCTTCTTCATTCTCTTCTTCTTTCTTGGTTGGCCGGGCATCACAAAGCAAGAGAGCTAGAGAGAGGTTTTGATTTCCAAGATCAAAATTGAAGGAAGTTTCAATTGATCAAGTTGGAAATTTGAGAAATTTCATTAACTTTGTTAAGTTCCCTCTTGATTCTCTTATTTTATTTTGAGTTGTGATTGAGTTTGATTGTTGATATTTGATAGTATGCTTATGTTTGAGTGTGGTGTGTTTGAAAGTGTTGGAATTGAATTAAAGATAAGAAGTTAGGTTGGTGTTGGTGTTAGAAGTGTATGAGTTGTGTTTGTGCTAGGGTTTTGACTTGGTGATTGTTGTAGATGTTGAGTTTGATTAACTATTCTTATAGATCTTCATGATAATTGTGTTTGATGAAGTTTAAAGCATAGAATACATGAGTTTAGTCTGAAACAGAAGCATTTTGGATGCCACGCCCATGGCCCTTGGCTGCCACGACCGTGGCCATTGGAAGCCATGGCCGTGGGGGTTTTGAGCAAGGGAGGCAGATCCATTTGCTAACCCACGCCCATGGGGGTTGGGAAGCCATGACCGTGGGGTTCTAGAGAGAGATGTTGGTTTGTAATTTATGATCTATGGGTCTAGTATGAGACTAATAGGTGTATAATTGTATTGAAGATTCATGTGTATTATTCTTTTTGAATTAGGTTGTGAAGAAGTTAAGTTGCCCTAATTCAAATTGTGAGGATTCTTGGAAGAAGAAGTGTATAGATTGGTGTGAGTTGTTCTTGAGGTAAGTACAAACTACATGGTTTCATACACTTACATGATTTTGATACTTAACATATTTAGTTGTAAATATGTTAAGTAATTTATTACATTGTTAATACATTTGATTAATGTTATGATTTGTGTAATGTGAATGATATGATGAGCATTCAAAATGTATGTTAGTGCAATTGGTTATGTACACTTGAATGATGAATTGATTTAATGTGAATTGAGATATAATGAGATGTGAAGCCATTGTGGTTGGCTATCATGATTCAAATGAAATAAATTGGGCATGTTGCCTAGATGATGATGAGAAATGAGAATGGAATTGATAATGAAATAATAAATGAATTGTGTGGCTAATGTGTTATTCCATTTTCAGAGTTTTGTTGTTGGTGGCATGCCTAATATTAACAATCTCTTGAAGTTAGGTTGGGCTTGATCCTTGAAGCCAAGTTGGGTTGAAGTCTAGCATGCTTAACTCCCCTTGAAGCTTGGTTGGGTATAGTCATTGAAGCCTAATTGAGATGTTACAACCCTTGAAGCTAGGTTGGGTTTGGTTCTTGATGCCAAGTTGGATTGATACTTAGCATGCTTTGTTCCCCTTGAAGCTTGGTTGAGCCTAATCCTTGAAGCCTAGTTGGGATAATGATAATGATAAATGTGATAATTTAACCAAAACATTAACTCTGAAAGTTGAATGGCATATTAGTGTCTTTTGGGCCCATGCTTGTCTTTGTTTTAATATGAACTATGGAGTGAGACATGATGTTATGATATGATTATAATACATAAGTAAATTACTGAGATGTGATATTGTGAGTATTACTCCATGAATGTTTTGATAAGTTATTGGATGATGTAAGGTTTGGAAATATAATATTCTTTTGAATTATTTATAAAACTTGATTGTGTGACATTGGCATTGCATTGAAGCTGTAACACCCCGATACCCTATATAAGTACTATGCGTATACCTAGTATACATACAGTAAATATATAAAGTATAAGGATGTCACTTTTCGTTACCTTTTAAAAACCTGTAACAGAGTTCAAACCATAATACATTAATTTAAATACATTTACAAAATCATTATCTTTATCAAAACTTCATTTATACATATAAATACTCTCTCGTCAGAAATACATCATAATTAAAATTTATACATGTATGCATTACCCTCTAGTTGGTCTCGACAAACTTTACTCTTCTTGTGGCATAACAAAAGACTTCATATCTTCCACCTAGTTACCTGCGCAAGTACACATCCGCGCTAAGCCCGAGAGCTTAGTAGTACAAATATAAAATATAAACTTATATTATAAACATGCTAACATATAATAATATACCAATTTCATGTACCATTAGTTTCTTATCATGTTTTCCCTTTTTGATTACACCTTTTATATATCTTGACTAATTTCATATAATATATGCATATATACACATTTATCTCACTAACCATAATCCATTACTAATTCTTACAATCACTATATCAATACACACATGATATATTATATCTCATGACATTATTTTATTCACAATTCACCAATCCTGATTCATCATTTATACTCACAATCGATATTGCTATACACACAATACATATCATACTAATCATAAATCACATTCCAAAGAAGATAATCATTATCATCAATCACAATTCATTTACATATTATACTTCATATCATTATTTCAATATTTATATCATCATCTATTATACACATTCAAAGTTTCTCAATATAGCCAACAACTATAACAGCATATACGAACTTTTCCCCAGCCAGGTCGGTTGCCCACTGGCCTCAGGCCACTGCCAATCCCAGGGGTCCGCAGGAGGCAGATAAGTACGTATAAAACTACCAAATACAATCCTTTCCCCAACCAGGTCGGTGGTCCAAGTTCGGTTGCCCACTCACAGGGTCCGCATGGTTCCGCAGGAGGCAGATAGGAACGTATAAGACTATCAGTAATGTACCTTTCCCCAACCAGGTCGGTAGTCCAAGTTCGGTTGCCCAACCACAGGGTCCGCATGGTTCCGCAGGAGGCAGATAGGTTTGCTCATTTATATCTTTTAACATTACTTTCTCAACCCATTTCTATCATTATCAAATAGGCAAACATGCCTTATCTCTTTCAATTGAATCATCATAGCCAATCACAATGGCTTCACATTACATTTGAGTTATCATAGCCAATCACAATGGCTTCACATCACATCATATCCCAAATCACATTTCATATTTTATCATTGATATATGCAACATTAATTACATTAACTAAACAAACATATCATTCAAGCACATATACTCCATTTCATTGCACATGTATCTTAAATTCATTGTCATATAATCCATATGTCCATTTATTTCATTTTGATCATCATTATCAATCATGATAACATCACATTTCATCATTTCTCAAAACACATTAACACCTTTCATTACTAGAGCATTTATCATAACAAATTGCACATACCTTAAGAATGATCCTCATTTCTTCCTACTTTTCCCATTTCATATTTCATCCTTTATATAAATATATATATATAGCAACTTACATTCTTCATTTACATTCACAATATAATAGTTTATTTAACACTTTCATCCCAATGTGTTAATGTTCAAAGACATATAAGGATATACAATCACATAGGGTTTATGCTTACCTTGTTAATGATCTTCACATCCTTCACATCATTCAATCATCACCTTAGTCCAATTATATTAACAATATAATAGATCACTTAACACATTTGCAAACAAATGTGTTAAGTCTCAAATTATGTAATTAAATACAATCATATGTATTGGTACTTACCTCAAGAACTATTCCCATCCATCTATACATTTCCTCTTCCAAGAATTCTCAACATTTAGGTTAATGCAACACAATCTCTTCAAAACCTAATTCAAAGTTCATTATTCATAGGTTTAGAATCATCCACATACATTTGTTTAGGTCATTCTTTGATTACAAAGTATTTAGAGTGTATATAAAATGTTTAGGAACAAAAGACTTTTGAAGAATCAAACAATGCATGAAGAACCAAAAACCATCACAGTAGCAAACACACCCAAGGGACACGGCCAAGCTTGTGGCCGTGTCTCTCAAGACCAAAACTTCCCGAGGCAGACACGGGCAAGGACACGGCCGTGTCTCTCAACACAACTCAGGCAGTAGCAAACACATTCAAGGGACACGGCCAAGCCAGTGGCCGTGTCACCCCAAAACCTATCCAACACGGCCAAAATTCTCTAAACTTGGCCGTGTTTCTCAAAAATAATAAGTCTTGGCCGTGTCTCATCTTGCTTATGGCCGTGTCACTCAAGAACACAAACCCTAATTTGGCCAAAGCTCTTTCACTTGCACTTTCACACTTTTTGCACAACAATAATCTCATTCAATTGGTTCTAATCAATGTTGTTAACACATATCTTATATATTCATTATATTAATCACTTAACCAACACATTAACATTACACTTTAAACACAAACCATCTCAAAACCCTAAAACCAAATTCCACTCTTGATCCTCCACTTAACTTACCATATTTAAAACCAAACCCACACCAATTCAATCTTATAACTTATAATCCATTTTAAAACTTATAAACACATCACAAACACATTTAATCATCAAATCAACAAATCCTAATTCACTTAAAACACCACTTCAAAAGAATAGAAGAAATCAAGGAAAAGAACTTACCAAAGTTGTTGAATTCCACAAATCTTCAACTTAATTCCTTGATTCTCCCTTCAATCTTGATGTTAGAAACCAAAACACTTCAATTGCCCTCTCTTTTCTTTGGATAGCTGGCCACCACTTCAAGCAAAGAAAAGAAATAACAAGTCAACCTTTCTTTCCTTCTTTTAATCTCCACCAAGAGATTTCCAAAAGAGAATTACCTCAATGCCCTTAACCATTTACTTTAGCTCTCTTTTAACTCACATGTCCTTTATAGTAATTTCACATATCATAAATGAAAATATCTTCTTGCATTGACTCTCCCTTTTGACCAACTTATATGTTATATATATTACCATATAATCAACATATACATTTCTCTCTAACCCTCTTTTCTTTCCCAAAACACATATACATAAACCTTCTCTTCCCATTTCTTTTCTCTTCACAAAACATATACATTCAATCCAACTTACAACAACAACATAATCAAAACTTCTAAGGCATACATGAGGATATTACAGAAGCATAATATTATTATAGTTTGTACCATTAAGCCGTTGGCTTAGCGCGATTGTCGTTCGTCGCTCAGGTGACAGGGTAGAGCCAGAGAGTTCGTCTAGACCGAGTCGAGTCTAGATTCTGAAGTATTGATAGCGGGCTTAAAGATCAGAGACAAACTGCCAAACATGTAAATATTTTTATGTTTTGTAAACATGGATTTTGATGTAATTATATATATGTAAATATCACTATATTTTCCACTGCGTCTTGAATAAATGTTTTATTTATTGTGTTTTATGATATAACCTAAATGTTTAAGTTTGCTTATATTATTGTATAAAGAAGTGAGTTGTTTGTTTAGTAAACCGTAGCATTCCTATATTCAGTATACGTATATTACAGATACGGTGGTATGTAGTGTGCGTATACGGGGTATAGGGGTGTTACATATTCCATGTATACATCAAGTATATATTATGTGTGTAATATCCCAAAGTATACCCTAAAAGTTTTGGAATACTTATTGTTATAAGTATATATGTTTAATTGGAAAGAGAAAGAGGTAAGGGAAGAGTGTATATGTTGTATATATAGTGATATATATAACATATATAAGTCAAACTAATGGAAGTCAAAAGAAGATTGTTTATTTTTATTATTAATTAAAAGGAAATTAAGTTAGCGGAAGAGGATTTTATGAATATTATATTATACAAATTGCTTGGTAGAGATTCAAAGAGATTAAGTGTTTGACTTTGCTCCTCATTCTTCTTCTTCTCTTTTTCTTTTCCTTCTTGGCCGGCACTCTCCATAGCAAAAGAGAAAGAAAGTTTTGATCTTCCAAGATCAAAATTAAAGAATGTTTCAAGTGAATAGAGTAATGAAATGTAGTGTTATGAACAATATAAAGATATCAATTGTGAATATTGTCTTAATATATTGTCTTAATTGTTAAAATGTGTGACATTAGCATTGCATTGAAGCAAGTTGTTATAGTAGTTTGTACCACTAAGCCGTTGGCTTAGCGCGATTGTGGTTCATCGCGCAGGTGACAGGGAAGAGCCAGAGAGTTCATCTAGACCAAGTCGAGTCTAGACCTTGAGGTATTAATAGTGGGCGTAAAGATCAGAGACGAATTGCTAAACATGTATAAATGTTATGTTTTTGTAAAAATTGATTTGGATGTTTATATATTTTGATGTGTATAAATATATGTAAATATAACTATATTTTCCGCTACGTATTGAATGAATGTTTTATATTATTGTATAAAGAAGTGAGTCGTTTGTCTAGTAAACTGTGGCATTCCTATATTCAGTATACGTATATTATGATCGTAGTTGCATGCAGTGTACGTATACGGAGTATAGGGGTGTTACAATTATTTTGGTATCAGAGCCTAGGTTTGAGATTCTCAACCTAGGTCAATTGTAAGAAAAAGAATATTTTGATTTTAAAAGTTGGTTTTTGAATAAAATACATGTTTTGGTATTGGCAGTCTCTGATCTTTAATGAGGTATATTATGCTGTGTTTGCAGATATAGGTAGTGATGGCGTCTCAGTCATGTCAGTCCATAGAAGGTAGTGCTGAGAGTGTAGCTCCTGAAGAGGGTAGAGATGGAGCTAGGGTTAAGAGAGCTAGTGAGGCACCTGCTCTTGTGCCAGAGAGATCAGCTGCTGATGAGGTTCTACCGGTTTGGTTACAGCATGTAGTAGAATTGTTGAGGCAAGTTCCGGTACAGCAGCCACCACCGCCACCACAGCCTCAAGTGCCGGTGATACATTATGATAAATTGAGAAAGTTTGGAGCTGAGGATTTTCTTGGTACTACAGATCCTGCAGTGGCTGAACAGTGGTTGGATAGAGTGCAGAGGATATTTATTCAGTTGCAATCCACTTCTGAAGATAAATTTGATTATGCTAGATCTTTACTGCAGAGAGATGCTTACGATTGGTGGAAGACAGTTCCACATGCCATGGATGATCCACCAATGTTATCTTATAGTGATTTTTTGAGGGAGTTTGAGCAGAAATATACTCCGAGGGAGTATAAGGATGTCAAGAAGATGGAATTTTTGAATTTGAGACAAGATAACCGGACTGTAACAGAGTATGAGGTAGAATTCATCCAATTGAGTCATTATGCCGGTGGGATTATTTCTGATGAGATTGACCGATGTAGCAGGTTTAGGAGGGGTTGAGGCCCTCTATTATGTGTATTGTTGCTGGTTCCTGATACCAAGACTTTTCTCAATTGGTTGTAGCAGCCAGAAGTGTTGAGAGAGCACAAGCTTTTGCAGCAGCTGCTACTGAGGAGGAGACCAGAGTTAGGAGATCTCAGTTTGAGGCAGGGTCTTCATCTATTAAGAGAGGGCGAGGAAGTTTTGTTCCGAGAATTAGTAGGAGCCAGAGACAGTCAGGTAGGTCAGTTCAGTATCAGAGGCAGAGACCGAGACCTACAGTTTCTGTAGCGAGTGCTTCGACTCCAGTGGTTCAGAGATCCATTCCACCTGTATGTGTTCATTGTGGTAGGACCCATGGGGGTGTTTGTTGGAAGATAGGTAAATTAGGAGTTTGTTTCAGATGTGGGTCACTAGCTCATTTTATTAAAGATTGCCCTGAGTTTTAGGAGGATAGACAGACTGATACTGCAGCTTCTCGACCCAGTGTCAGCAGAGGTGGTCGAGGAGGCAGAGGTTTTAGTAGAGGCGGTCGACCTGGGATCAGTCAAAGAGGAGGCTCTACATCCGGAGGCAGTAGGCCAGATGAGGCTTGATCTTCTCAGAGAGTGTATGTGATGCAGAGATAGCCGGATGCTTCAGCAGTTATTGCAGGTACATTTTGTTTATTTGATACTTCAGTTCTTGCTTTGATTGATCCAGGATCCACTCATTCATACATAAGTGCATCTATCTTGCCTGTGTCTGAGTTGCATTCAGAATCTTTAGGATTTGATGTGTTGGTGACAAATCCTTTAGGGCATAGTGTGGTAGTTAGCAAGGTGCATCGGGATAGTGCAGTTGTGGTGCAAGGTAAGGAATTTTTGGGTGATTTGATTGAAATGCCTTTTAAGGAGTATGATTTGATCTTAGGCATGGATTGGTTGTCTAAGCATGGAGCTGTTGTAGATTGTCAAAAGAAGTGTGTTACTTTGAGAACCGGTGATGGTAGAAGTGTGATAGTGTCTAGTGAGCAGAGACAACTTGCATCATTGTTTGTTTCATCTGTTACAGCTAGAAAGTTAATTAGAAAAGGGTGTGATGTTTATTTTACTCATGTTGTGGATACCATAATAGTGGGTTCTCAGCTTGATAGTATACCCACGGTTGCAGAATTCCTAGATGTTTTTCCGAAGGAGTTGCTAGGATTACCCCCTGAAAGAGAGGTTGAGTTTGGTATTGAATTGTTGCCTGGTACCACTCCCATCTCTATTACTCCGTATCGAATGGCACCTGCTGAGTTAAGAGAGTTGAAGGTGCAGTTACAAGAGTTGTTGGATAAAGGGTTTATTCGCCCTAGTGTTTCTCCGTGGGGAGCTCCTGTTTTGTTCGTGAAGAAGAAGGATGGTACTTTGAGGTTGTGCATCGATTATAGGCAATTGAACAAAGTAACTATCAAGAATAAGTATCCTTTGCTTAGGATTGATGATCTCTTTGATCAATTGAAGGGAGCAGCAGTGTTTTCCAAGATTAATTTGAGATCAGGGTACCATCAGTTGAGAGTCAGAGCTGAAGATGTTCCTAAGACAGCTTTTCGCACAAGGTATGGGCATTATGAGTTTTTAGTAATGCCTTTTGGGTTGACGAATGCACCTGCAGCTTTCATGGATTTGATGAATAGGGTGTTTAGGCCCTATTTGGATCAGTTTGTGGTGGTCTTTATTGATGATATTTTGGTGTATTCGCGTAATGAAGAGGATCATGACAAGCATTTGCGGATTGTATTGCAGACTTTGAGAGACAAGAAATTATATGCTAAGCTGTCGAAGTGTGAGTTTTGGCTTGATCAAGTAACTTTTCTGGGTCATATAGTTTCAGCAGATGGTTTAAGAGTTGATCCAAGTAAAGTTGAGGCCATTTTTAATTGGAGTCCACTGAAGTCAGTGACTAAAGTTAGAAGTTTTCTGGGTTTGGCAGGCTATTATAGACGCTTTGTGAAAGGTTTTTCTTTGATAGCTACTCCACTCACCAGATTACTTTGGAAAGGAGTTAGATTTGTGTGGACAGATCAGTGCAAAGCTAGTTTTGAACAGTTGAAGAAAATGTTGACTCAAGCGCCTGTTCTTGCTTTGCCTGTGGAAGATAAACCATATGTGATTTACAGCGACACTTCACATAATGGTTTAGGTTGTGTTTTGATGCAAGAGGGTAAAGTCATAGCTTATGCTTCTCGGCAGTTGAAGCCGCATGAGTTAAATTACCCTACGCATGATTTGGAATTGGCAGCTATAGTGTTTGCTTTGAAGATTTGGCGACATTATTTGTATGGGGAGAAGTGTTTTATTTATACAGATCATAAGAGTTTAAAATATTTGGAGGTTCAAAGAGAGCTTAATCTTCGGCAGAGACGGTGGTTGGAATTGATCAAAGACTATGATTGTTTGATTGATTATCATCCTGGTAAGGCAAATGTTGTTGCGGATGCTTTGAGTTAGAAGTCTTTGGCAAGCTTGACTGTTTATTCGCTCTCGTTGCTTTTTGAGTTGAGAACGTTGCATGTTAGTTTTGAATCATGTGATGATGGTGCATTGTTAGCTCAATTGCAGTTGAAACCAGTGTTGTTGGATCAGATTAAAGAGGCTCAATTGGCTGATGAGAAAATTTAGAAGATTGTTTCATATTGCCAAAATGGGGAGAGCCGAGAATTCCAGGTGAGAGAAGATGGTAGCCTTTGGTTCAAGAATAGATTGTGTGTTCCTAATGATGTAAGTTTGAGAAGAACTATTTTAGAGGAAGCACATCAATCAGTTTTTGCTATGCACCCTGGGAGTACTAAAATGTATCATGATTTGAAGCAGCATTATTGGTGGTCAGGTATGAAGAGGGACATCGCATAATTTGTATCCAAATGTCTCACTTGTCAGAGGGTGAAAGCTGAGCATCAAGTTCCAACAGGGTTGCTTCAACCTTTAGTAGTACCTGAATGGAAATGGGAACGTGTGACAATGGATTTTGTGTCTGGTTTGCCATTGACTCAAAAGAAGCATGATGCTATCTGGGTGGTTGTTGATCGGTTGACAAAGACAGCTCATTTTCTTCCAGTTCGGATGGACTATTCTCTTGAGATGTTAGCTGAGCTGTATATCAGTGAAATAGTGAAGTTACATGGAGTTCCAATTTATTTAGTGTCTGATCGAGATCCCCGGTTTACTTCGAGGTTTTGGAAGAGTTTACATGGTGCTTTGGGTTCTCAATTGCATTTAGCACTGCTTTTCATCCACAGACAGATGGGCAATCAGAGAGAGTGATACAGATTATAGAGGACATGTTGAGAAGCTGTGTCATTGATTTCTCTGGAAGTTGGGACAGATTTTTGCCACTTGTGGAATTTGCTTACAACAACAGTCATCAATCCAGTATTAGAATGGCGTCGTTTGAGGCTTTATATGGAAGAAGATGCAAAACGCCTCTGTGTTGGAATGAAGTTGGAGAAGGCAAATTGGTTGGTCCTGATTTGATTAAAGAAACAGAAGAGAAAGTAAAAATAATTCGGGATCGGTTGAAAGCAACTGCAGATCGACAAAAATCTTACTCAGATTTGAAGAGGAGAGACATAGAGTTTGATGTTGGAGATAAAGTATTTTTGAAAGTGTCTCCTTGGAAAAAGATTTTCATATTTGGTCGAAAAGGGAAGTTAAGTCCTCGTTTTATTGGACCTTATGAAGTATTAGAAAAAGTGGGACCAGTTGCTTATCGACTCGCTTTGCCGCCTGAGTTGGATAGAATCCATAATGTTTTCCATGTTTCTATGTTGCGGAGGTACAGATCATATTCATCTCATGTTTTACCAGTTGAATCTATTGAGGTGAGTCCGGATTTGACATTTGAAGAAGAACCAGTGGTCATTTTAGCACATGGAGTGAAAGAGTTTAGACATAAGAAAGTGCCAATTGTGAAGGTTCTTTGGAAGAATCATGGTGGAGAAGAATCAACTTGGGAAAATGAGCAAGCGATGAGAGATCAGTATCCTCAACTATTTCAGAATTAAGATCAGGTAATTTCGAGGACAAAATTTCTTTTTAGAGGGGGAGAATTGTAATATCCCAAAGTATACCCTAAAAGTTTTGGAGTATTTATTGTTGTATTTGGATTAAGTGTATATATTTTAGTGGGAAGAGAAAAGAAGTAATGAGGAGAGTGTAAATGTTGTATATATTGAGATATATACAACATATACAAGTCAAAAGAAGTGAAAAGTCAAAGAAAGAGTTAATTTTTATTAATTAATTATAAGGAAATTAATTAAGTGAAATAAGAGTGAGTGGAAGTGGATGGAGATATTTTGGATTATTTTATTGTATATTGCTTGGTGGAGAGGGTTTTGAGGAAGAGAGTTGACTTTGCTTTCTTTCTTTTCTTCTTTCTTTCTTTCTTTCTTCTTCGTGGCTCATTTTCTTTTCTTTCCTTTTCTTTTCTTTTGGCCGGCTATCAAAGAAGCAAGAGAGCAAGAGAGAGATTTGATCTTCCAAACTCAAGATTGAAGGAAGTTTTCAAGTGATCAAGTTGGAAGTTTAAGAGTTTCTTCATCCTTGGTAAGTTTTCCACTTGATTCTTTGATTTTCTTTGAGTTTGTGAGTTGAGGTTGTGGTTGATATGTGTTTGTTTGATTGTGGTGTGTTTAAGAGTATTTGGTTCAATTGATTTTGGATTTTGGGGTTGGATTGAAAGAAAGAGTAAGTTTGTTGGAAGAGAAAGTGTTGTGGTTGTGTTTTGGGTTTGTGGTTATGATTATGATTTGTGTTTGATGTATGTTTTGTATTGTTTTGGTGTTTTTGCAAGTTATTATGGTTTTTGGGTGTGTTTAGTTAAGTTTGTTTGAAGTGGATAATGGTGGAAGAAAGTGGTTTGTTGGGTGTAGAGTTGTTGTTACTGGAATCAGGATTTTTGGCCTGACATGCCCGTGAGCACGGCCAGGTCTTTGGGCGTGTCAATGGTTCTGTTTTCTTGATGGGTGACACGAGCAGTGACACGCCCATGTCACTGAGCATGTCATAGCTACTGTGTTGGTGAAGGATTGACACGGCCATGAACACGCCCGTGTTGTTGGACGTGTCAATGTTTCTGTGAGACAGAATGTATTACACGTTCAGTGACACGCCCGTGGTTCTAAGCGTGTCAAAGCTTCTGTATTGTGGAGTGAGGGCACGGTCAGGGACACGCCCATGTTGTTGAGCGTGTCATGTTTAGAGTTTGCCCTAGTTGGTTCTTAGCTTTATTATCTTATGTGTATCTCTAAGTGAATGTGTATGATTACCTTTGGTTTAGATTTTAAAGAGAGTTGAGTTGCCATAATCCAAGTGTTGAAGGATTCTTGGAAGAGGAGTTTGGTGTGGAGTGAGTTGCTCTTGAGGTAAGTACAAACTTACATGGTTGCATTCATTTACATGATTTTGAGACTTAACACATTTAGTTATAAATGTGTTAAGTAATCTACTATATTCTTATTACTATTTGATTAATGTTATGATTTGTATAATGTGAATGATATGATGATCATTCAAAAGGTATGTACAATGCAATTGGTTATGATGAATACTTTAATGATGAATTGCTATAATGTGAATTGAGATATGATGCCATTGTTGTTGGCTATAATGATGCAAATGAGATGATTGAGGCATGGATGCCTAAATGATGATAAGAAATGAGAATGAAATTGATAATGAAATAATGAATGAACTGTGTGTCTAATGTGTTATTCCATTTTCAGAGTTTTGTTGTTGGTGGCATGCTTAATGGTAACAATCTCTTGAAGCTAGGTTGGATTTAGTCCTTGAAGCCTAGTTGAGATGTTACAACCCTTGAAACTAGGTTGGGTTTGGTTCTTGAAGCCAAGTTGGGTTGATACTTAGCATGCTTTGTTCCCCTTGAAGCTTGGTTAAACCTAATCCTTGAAGCCTAGTTGGGACAATGATAATGATAAATGTGATAATTGAACCAAAACATTAACTCTGAAAGTGGAATGGCATATTAGTGTCTTTTGGGCCCATGTTTGTCTTTGTTTCAATGTAATTCATAATTGATGAAAAAAAAAGTGAATAGAGTAATGAAATGTAGTGTTATGAACAATATAAAGATATCAATTGTGAATATTGTCTTAATTGTTAAAATGTGTGACATTAGCATTGCATTGAAGCAAGTTGTTATAGTAGTTTGTACCACTAAGCCGTTGGCTTAGCGCGATTGTGGTTCATCGCGCAGGTGATAGGGAAGAGCTAGAGAGTTCATCTAGACCAAGTCGAGTCTTGAGGTATTGATAGTGGGCGTAAAGATCAGAGACGAACTGCCAAACATGTATAAATGTTATGTTTTTGTAAAAATTGATTTGGATGTTTATATATTTTGATGTGTATAAATATATGTAAATATAACTATATTTTCCGCTGCGCATTGAATGAATGTTTTATATTATTGTATAAAGAAGTGAGTCATTTGTCTAGTAAACCATGGCATTCCTATATTCAGTATACATATATTACGATCGTAGTTGCATGCAGCGTATATGGGGTATAGGGGTGTTACAGATGCTTTCTTTTTATTGTGTGTAATATGGATAATGTTATTATACTTAAGAATTTTATAATATTAAGACCTGTAAAGGAGGCCGGTTCCAATGAACCGGGCGTTGTGGGGGTGCTGGGCCATTTCTCACCTTCCCTACACGTACCCAACTTTCTGAACCCATTAGGGGGTTGGGGATTCCTTAGGAATCGAGTCATCCACCCCTTTCTTTTTTCCCGGCCCTTCCGGGTGGCTACTCCATTTTCTCCGGACTTAGGTCCGTGTTCTCTAAGGCCCTGAGCCTAAACAGTGCCGAAGTCGCAAGAACCATTCCACCGGGAGTGGGGACGAAAATTTTCGCTCACAGTGGCGACTCCATTGGGGACAAGAGAAGTTGATTCCGTTGGTCTTTATATTATTCTATTCTTTCTTATAATGATTTTATCCATTGCATCATATTAGTTTGCATCGTGTGCGTGAGTTAGGACGCCCGTGTTACCCGTGTTGTGTTATGTAAGGGATACCATACTTTCACTCAAGGTATGGAGATCGAGCATGGCATAAGCACTCATAGCCTCGTACCGTTTGGTATATACTTGCTATGGGAACCTAAGCCTTTCTACCCAAAGACTAAAGCTCATGTAATTGGCCTAGTTACTTTCCTTAGGTTTTACCCTAAACGCATGTTGTTTGACTATGGTTAGTTTATCTTAGTCTAAATCATGGCTTATTTGGTTTGTTCTTTTTCTAATATGACCTAAGTATATTGTAAGCTCAAAATAAATTTTTCTTTAAAAGACTAAAACTATTTTCAAAATTTTTTAAGATGGTCTTTGGACATAAGACTTTTCTAAAAAAAATAAAAAAATTCTTTGGCCCATGGCCCAAATACTAAGCCCAAAATCCATTTTTCTAAAATCTTTTATAATGGGCTTAGAAACAAAACTATTTTTACCCAACCTTTTCTTATAAAAAGCTTGCAAAAATATTTAGGTCAATTATGTAATACCAAAAATCAATTGTGGCCCTAGTTTACACTAAGAATAAATTAACTATGGGCTTGTTTTTGGCATGAACCACTAGTTACCTCTTTTCAAGTGAGAAATCTATTTATAATAAGCCTCTTAATTTTGTTTTAAACCAATATAGCATAAAAGATACTTTAGTTGGTTGAATGGATTAAAACCTAATTAATGGGAATTATCATGGATTGATTTCCATTTTTGAAAATACAACTATTGGTTGAAACGTCCGAGGGAATTATTCGAAAGCAAGATACCCCATGTTGGTATTTTGTTAACCATATACCTAGGAAAAGAGACTCGCCATTCGTGTATGGATGTTATAAGGTTGGAAGGAACATCCTATTTTTATATGTTGATTGTTTGTGCATACATGCATACCTTTGCATCTCATATCATTTATCCTCTCTGGCTCACAGCCCTGGATTACAAAAGTTCAAAAGCTTATGACAATCCGACTTACACCGGAGATGAGATATCTAGCAACGACTCAATCACTTGCTCACCAAGAACAATGGAGCCCGAATAAATTCAAAGAATGGTGGATGAAGCCCTCAATGCCAAGATGGAAGAAATAAAAGAGGCCCTAGCTGAGACCATGAGGAACCAATTGACTACAATCTTAGAGAATCATGCCGAGGCTTCTGCTAGCACTAAGAAGCCAAAGGACAAAGGGAAGATGAAAGTTAATGAAGTGGCTTGTGATGATGAGAAGGTGATCATTGATGATGATGATTGGGCTCAATACTACCAAGATCTTCAAGATAAAAAGGAGCCAAAGGTTGTTGAGAAAGCAACTATTAAAAAGACCGAGACATCTGATATTGAAAAGATGATTGCTGATTTAGAAAAGAAATTTGAGAAAAAGCTGAAAACTGAAGAAATGTCCGAAGTTGACAAATTATTTGAGCTAGATGAAGAGGTCCCATACAAGTTCAAGATGCCATCTTTTGCAAAGTATAATGGCACTGGAAATCCTCATCTCCATGTGAAGTAGTATATCACTGCCATGCAATCTGCCCGAGCTACTAAGGCTCAAACCCTAAGGTACTTCATGCTCTCATTGGATCCTGCTGTCCAAAATTGGTTCAATACCTTAGATGATGGAACACAAAAGAGTTAGGATCTACTTTACAAAGCCTTCATCCAACAATATGGATACAATGTTGAAATGGAAGTTACCTTAATGGAAGTTGAGTCCATTAGGCAACGACCAAATGAAAATTTTGTAGATTATGTCAAGAGATGGAGAAACAAGGCTACTATACTCAAGAAGAGGCCTGAAGAATCCGATCAAATAAGGATGATTGTTAGAGGGGTGTTGCCTAATCTTCGTGAGAGGATGTCTCATACACTCATACGTGATTTCAAACATCTTCTCCAAGCTGGTCTACAAATTGAAGAGTGGGAAAGGGAGAATAATCGCTTTTCAATAAAAAGGAATGAGAAAGGGAACTACCAGTCGGGCAATCAAAGCACACAAAAAGAAGTTGATGTTAATGCCGCTAGTGAAAGAGGAATGAGGTAGTTTTCAGATCTGGGGAAGCCACTGTCTTGGGTTCTCAATAAGCTACAAAAGAAGGGATTGTTACAACCCTTGACTCCTCGTCCTTTTCCTAATCCTCTTCCACCTAACTTTGATACTAAAGCATTTTGCCAATTCCATCAAAGGCCTGGACACGAAACGGACAATTGCATGAAGTTGAGGCATGAGATCCAAAATTTAATTGATAATGGCAAGTTGCCCGAGCCTGATAAGCCCAACACTAAGAATAATCCTCTGCCTAAAATTGGAAGGGCGCCACCGCTTGCAACCCTCATGAAGAGTTTTATCTTGTCATCTCATCATGATATGGATAGAGAAGCTGCTAAAAATGATGTACTACTAAACAAGTTCGGATTAACTATGGATGATGAAGCCATGATCCTTAATGATGGAAAAAATCCTTGCCCTTGATATGTCTAAATGAATGGAGTGTCTTTGACTCCAATTCAACAAACTTTCCTTAGCTTGAATGTTGCTTTTCAATTTTACTTTCTTTAATATTTTGGAACTATCGTGTTTTTCAAATTTAAATTTGTTTGAATAAATTTTTGTTGGTCTTTGTTCATTTTGATGCTCAACCAATGAGGAATTTAGCTTGATGTTTATAAATTAATGTGTCTAGGCATCATGACTCGAATGACTTTACTAGATGAGGGAATTACTCTATAGCATCGCGTTGTGTATGCTTACTTAGAGAGGGCTCCTGCATAATTATCTTTGTCTAGGTCTTAGTCAGTCTTAGAACATGCTTTGACAAACTTTCGAGGCGAAATTGAACTCTACTTATTTAAGGGAGAGATGATCTAGGCATTGTTTGATTAGCCAACAACTAGTATCCACCCAATTAAATATTAATCCCTAGTTGTCCCTTTGAGCCTTCATAAAATTTTAGCTTTCTTTTCATTGGCATATAACCTCAACAATCTACCTTGAGCTGTTGTGATACTTTTGGCAAGTCTTATGATCACTAAGATGAAGAGACAAGAAGATCAAAGAAAGCAATGCCATGAAGATAGTTGAAGTTTCCAAGACCATAAGGGTAGTTGAAGTTTTCAAGACCATAAGGGTAGTTGAAGTTCACCTAATATCTCTAATCTATCAAGACAATATCAGAGTAACAATTGATTTATCCCTGTTAAAGAAGATTTATGTCACTCCACTCATCCATTATTGGAAGCCCAAGCTAGTATAAACGAGACAACTCTTTTAGAGCTAGAACCAAAAAAAAAAGAGAAAGGAGAGAAGAAGAAAAAAAGAAGGAAAAAAGAAAAAGAAAAGACAAAAGAAAAGAAAAAGAAAAAAAAGAGAAAAAAAAAGAAAAGAAAAAGAAGACCCGAGATGGTTCAAAAAGCCAACTGAGTTATCTTTTACCTAAAGCAGCAAAAGGCTTCCATTTGGTTCATAAAGATATTTTTACTTAAATTGGCCCAACGCAACCAAAGATTCAATCAAAATTGGAGAAAAGGAGGGAGACCATCCAGTTCTTGAAAGTTTTGTACTTGATAGTCCAACAAGAAAGAAGGACAAAATGATAAAATGCTCAAAGAAAGGGAAGATTAAGGAAAACAAAGAGAAAGAAAAGGGAGTAAGAAAAAGAAAAAAGAAAAGGGAAAAGAAGAAAGGAAACAAATTTGGGTACCAAACTTTTTGCAAGGACAAAGACTGTCCCTATCAAGATCCAGATTAATGCCAAGAAGATATAGAAGGAATTTGGAGTCTAGCAAGATTGCCTCCAAGCCGCTTAAAATTCAAACAAGAAATTTATAGTGTAAAGGCTTGTCCATTGTATCACATCAGCCCCAACTTACAAATGGCCTTCACTTTAACCCATATCCCTTATAGACCCCATTTCAAGCCTATCAAAGAGTTGTTGATCTCTCTTGGTAGGTAGAATATATTAGTGGAGATAGTTGGAATAAGCATGCATATGAGATAGACAATATCTAAACTCAAACGAGACCTTTGGCCAAGTAATGTGTATGTGCCTATCTGAAGTGCAACAGTTCTTGTCTAAATAGAAATGATTCCCGAGTTTAGTATGGTAACTAGGGTTGTCATGTTATAGATATGTTAATTTGGAAAATCAAGTCCTGAGGTACAATGATATTAATTTGGCAAAGCCAACATTTGATTTCAAAATCAAAATTCAAAAAATTCAAAAAGTTCAAAAAATGTTTTGTCATACAAAGCCTTCAAGTTAAGGGAAGTATGTTGAACTTCCAAAGGACAAATTTGGCAAAGTCATGAAGAAACTACCAACCGACATGCTAAAATATAGTTTGAAATGGATACATCCCTGACTCTGCTGCTTAGGGTCTCCACCACTCATGTTTTCAACATCTCAAAGATAAAAGCTACCAATACAAAGCTTTCGATCATTCTAATGCAAGACTTGAACAAGCGTCAAAAGGGAACCAATGAGAACACTTATGCTGATCACCTTAGTTTGTGAGTCATTGGAACAACTGTAAGTATTATTCATGCATATCATGCATACATGAGCATATCACATCGCACTTTCTTGTCTTGTGTTCTTTGGCAAAATGAATAGAAAACACCCTGTGAAGTAAAGAATCAAAAGAAGATATCAAATCAGGGGGGCATAGAAAGCCCGTTGCTTGAGAAAGCTCCAGTAATTTTTCAAAGAGAAGAAATGCTTGCTTGTGCGAAGAACTAGACAACAGGAACGTCAATCAAAGCCAGCAAAGAGCATCATAGGTTTGAGCCTACACAGGGGGCAAAGTTTCTCCTTTTCAATTTTTTTAGTTTATATACTAAATATTTTTAAACTCACTTACAAATGTTTTGCCACATAGGGGGGCAAGGAGAGGATATAAGGTCCAATTAAAAGTAGCTGAATTTTTACAAAAGGAAGAGCAAAAGAATGGAACAACAAGTTAAGTTAGAATCCTCAACTAATAAAAGGTCAATCAAATCAAATTTAAATCTAATTTAGGATCGAGTATCCCAATCCAGTTTAGGATCGAGTATCCAAAACCAGTTAGGATCGAGTATCCCAATCCAGTTAGGATCGAGTATCCCAATCCAAATTAGGATCGAGAATCCCAATCCAATTTAGGATCGAGTATCCAAATCCAGTTTAGGATCGAGTATCCCAATCTAGTTTAGGATTGAGTATCCCAATCCATTTTAGGATCGAGGATCCAAAACCAGTTAGGATCGAGTATCCCAATCCAGTTAGGATCGAGTATCCCAATCCAAATTAGTATCGAGTATCCAAATCCAGTTTAGGATCGAGTATCCAAATCCAGTTTAGGATCGAGTATCCGAATCTAGTTAGGATCAAGTATCCAAATCTAGTTTAGGATTGAGTATCCAAATTTTCCTTAGGTCCAGAACCTAGAACATCCTTGAGTCCAGAACTCAAACCTGGTCCAGAACCCAAATTTTCCTTAGGTCCAGAACCTAGAACATCCTTGAGTCCAGAACCCGAACCGGGTCCAAAACCCAAATTTTTCTTAGGTCCAGAACCTAGAATCCCCATTGAGTCCAGAACTCGAAACGGGTCTAGAACCCACATTTTTCTTAGGTCCAGAACCTAGAATCATCCAGTCCAGAACTCGAAACGGGTCCAGAATCCAAATTTTTCTTAGGTCCAGAACCTAGAATCATCCTTGAGTCCAGAACTCGAACCGGGTCCAGAACTCAAATTTTTCTTAGGTCCAGAACCTAGAATCATCCATTGAGTCCAGAACTTGAAACGGGTCCAGAACCCAAATTTTTCTTAGGTCCAGAACCTAGAATCATCCTTGAGTCCAGAACTCGAACCGGGTCCAGAACCCAAATTTTCCTTAGGTCCAGAACCTAGAATTATCCTTGAGTCCAGAACTCGAATCGGGTCCAGAACCCAAATTTTTGTTAGGCCCAGAACCTAGAATTATCCTTGAGTTCAGAACTCGAACCGGGTCCAGAACCCAAATTTTTCTTAGGTCCAGAACCTAGAATCATCCGTGAGTCCAGAACTCAAATTGGGTCCAAGTACCCAAAATAAGTCACCATCTCAAAAATTAAGTCTTTTTACTTTTCACTCTCTTTCACTAAGGTTTCAGATAATTCAAGCAGGGGGCAAACTGTAGACCCTTAATTTTTTACCCAATCCGATCTAATATGTTTTATTTAGCCCAAAATGATTTTTGTTGTCTAATTGGTCCAAAATAATTTTAATTAAATAATTTTTGCTTTAATATCTAATTTTTATTAATAAAAAATAGAAATAAACAATTAAAAGTCAAAAATAAAAATAAAAATCAGAGTCGGAAAAATCGGCGACGAAAAATTCGTCGCGCGGGCCCGTGGGTATTTCGCACGCAGAAAAATTCTGCCTGCGAAATAGCTTACGGGCCCGTTCCCCGCACACTGCCGCAGTTTTCTGCGGCAGAAATTTTTCGGCAGCGCATTTTTTCCTGCGGCAGTTTTTTTCGGCAGCGCAAATTTTCCGACTCAAATTTTTTGAAACCTAATCCAATTAGGTTTTGGTTTCTTTTTTTTATTAATATTACTTACCTTAATTAATTAGGAATAAATAACCTTAAACTACTATAAAAAGGACCAAAGGCAATTAAAATTGGAGGAGGCCGAGAGGAGGAAAAAAAGAGGCAGTAGCTTGATTTTTTGAAACCAAATCAGTGAAGGAAAAGGGAACTCAATTCAAGACATTTTTAAAAGCAGCAGCAACACGAATTAAGCAATTCAAAGGCAACAAAGGCTTGTCTTTGGAGCTAGTTCATCCAAGAAGAATTGTTTTTGGAGGAATCAACAAAAGAAGGTATGTTAAATTCTTTTTGATTTATGTTTTCACAGTAGCAAATGTTGCGCTCAAATTAAGTACTACTACAAAGCGTCACTCGCAAGTATACGAGGTAGCTGTAGCAAAGGTGATCGCCCCAAGGTCGTTTCCCCAAAAAGGTGTGGTTCGTAATAGCTTGATTGACAATTTATTTAAATGCGAGAGTTTGTTGTTTGGAGTGGTGCGAGAATAATTAAACCTAAATTAACCGTGCGTAGAGATTAATGTGTGTGGGTGTACAAGATCGAATCGATTCTTGGGAAGGTGCCTAGGGTCATACGTCCATTAAATCAAAGCTCAATTCTCAATTGTCCATTAACATAACCTTGTAAATTAATTTGTTCCTTAAGATTAATTAGTCAATTACCCATCCATTAGTTCTCACATTCATGAATTAGCAATGACCAATTCTTTTACATTACCAAATTAATAAACCTTAGAACTTATATTTCTAATTCATTCATAGGGTGGTCGATTATATAGTTCTGATATCGAATTTCACCTCTCGGTCCGTCATCCAATATTCAAAGATTAATAGGTAGCTAATCTATCAACCTAGCATTTAATACAATACAATCAACCAATCAACAAGGAACATCAATGTAGATATCAAATCAAAGCATTCAACCAAATATGCTATAAGCCCTAAACATGGGTATTTAGTTCAACATCATCAATTTATAACATTCATTCAACTCAATATAAAACAAATACAAATTGTCCATTGCAATATCAATATTCTTAATACAACAACAACAATAATACATGAATTAAAAGAGAGAATAGAAAAACCCCTTGTGAAGATGCCAAGAGTAGGATTGCTAGTCTTCCTCCTAGCTCCACTTAATGTATTTGATGAAGAACCCAAGCCCTCTTCAATGGTTGATTTCCCTTTGCAATGTGGAATGGAGCTTTCTCAAGTCACCAAACCTTTGGATGGAGCTTTCTCAAGTCACCAACCTTCAATGGATATGCCTTTGGAAGATGGAATGGAGCTTTCTCAAGTCACCAATCCCTTCAATGAAGCTTCTTCAACCTTTGAGAACTTGTAACCCAATTTATCCCAAAGAACCTCAAAGATCCTTTCAATGGAAGATGGAGAAGGTGGAGAGGATGGAAATGGAGGTTTGGAGGTGAAGGGACAAGGGAGAGTGTCACTCTCTCCCTCTCCCACGTTTTGCAGAAATTTGGCTCCAAGAAAACCAAGAACTCCCTCCATTTTCCTCTTCCTCTCCTTTTAATTCATTCAAAATACACACCCATGCCTTCCAACTCATCCCATTTCCCTTTGTCCCCCACTTTTTATTTGTTTAATAATTCTTTTGGCAAGCAATAAGTCTTTGTCTCCCACTTGTTCCCCACTTTGTTGAAAGAATTTTGACTTTTCAGGTAGGACACGGCCAAGCCAAGAGTGTCTTGGCCGTGTCTCTTGGTCTCTTCCTTGAGGTGACACGACCAAGCCAAGAGTGGCTTGGCCGTGTCTCTTGATTTTTCATGGGACACGGCCGTGTCATTTGGCCGTGTCCCTCACTGGACCTTTCTTTTCTTTCTTTCTTCTCTTTGGTTGTGAGAGGTGACACGGCCAAGCCATTTGGAGCTTGGCCGTGTCTCTTGATTTTTTTTCTTTGGGTCACGGCCAAGCTCCTGGCCGTGTCCCTCACTCTCTTTGATACAGATTGAGACACGGCCGTGTCCCTTGATAGTGTCCATTTCTGCTTCTTTTTTTTGCTTGCTCTTTGTTCTTGGCTTGAAATGGGACACGGCCAAGCCATTCTTGTCCTGGCCGTGTCACTGAGTGTGTCCACTTCTGTTGCTCATTTTCCTTCTTTTCTTTGTCTTGTTCTTTGTTTTGTTCTTTGAAAGAGACACGGCCAGAGGCTTGGCCATGCCTCTGGGTGTGTCTGCTTCTGCCTTGAATTTCTTTTGAGGGACATGGCCATGTCTTGCTTGGCTTGGCCATGTCTTGCTTGGTTCATGCTTTTCTTGCCCGGTTTTGATCTTCCAAGGGTGTTTTTACACCTAAACCTAAAACAAACACTTAAAACACACTTAAAACAAAAATCAATCAAAACATTAACTAAAACACACATAAAATCATACTAAAAACTAGTACAAAAATGACCTAAACAGCAAACCTATGAAATTAGGGTTTTTTAAATAAAAAATCTTAGAGCTATAATTTAATTTTTCCAAGATTAAAACACTAATGCATTACTTTATTTTCCAAAAAGACTTAAAGTTATTATTTTTTGCTTCTTCAAAAGTAGCAAACCCTAATTGAACAAATTCTTTAACAAAACCAAAACTTGATTCTGTTTCTTTTAAAATATTAAAATAAGTTCTATTTCATTCAAAAAGTCTTAAAAAATATCTTTTCTACTTATAAAAAACTTCAATCTGTGTGTTTAAATTCATAAAACCTCATGAAATCATCAAATTGTCTTTTTAAACCCTAATTCAACAAATCACCCGAGAACCCTAATTTTAAAGCATAAAACCCTAATTCAACTTTTAAACCTAAAATAGTAAACCCTAAACCTTTTAAAACATTAAACCCTAACTTTTTCTAAACTTTAATCCTTTAAAACATAAAAAAACCAAAAACACAAAAATGCTAATTTTACATAGTAGCTTAAAAATACAATTTAAAATCACAAATCAAAGTACTTTAAAGTGTCTAAAACCCTAGTTTCATGATTTCACCATTCAAACCTTAATTTGGTTAATCAAAGTGTCTTACCAACCTTTTAAAACATAAAACCCTAATCTATTTTAATTCCATAAAAAGTCACAGTAGCTATAATTGAACTTTTATTTGCTTTATTCAATTCCATATTTACTTATACCTTGATTTATCTCTTATGCTTTAATCTATTTAATTTCAATACTTGATTTATTTAATTTATCATGGATGGATGTTTATTTTATATCTTGATTAATAGCTTTGATGAATGATTTATTTATGATGAATGATTATTTATTTTTATCAATTAATTTAGACTTCCAAAAGTTGTAAGAGGTATGTTTCCACTTGGTGGGTACCTCATTAGTTAAACATCATGTAATTTAATTTTCTTTTCTATTTTAGAACCTTTGTAAAGGGCATGTTTCTACCTTTTGGTGGGTGTCCTATCTAGGCAGGTGATGTAAGGACATGTTTCCATCCTTGGATGGGTGTCCATTTATTTGTTTTGTTTGGACATTACTTTGATTTTAATATAATGATGCTTTCTTTTTATTGTGTGTAATATGGATAACATTATTATACTTAAGAATTTTATAATATCAAAACCTGTAAAGGAGGCCAGTTCCAATGAACCGGGCGTTGTGGGGGTGCTGGGCCATTTCTCACCTTCCCCACATGTACCCAACTTTTCAAACCCATTAGGGGGTTGGGGATTCCTTAGGAATCGAGTCATCCACCCCTTTCTTTTTTCCCGGCCCATTCGGGTGGTGACTCCATTTTCTCTGAACTTAGGTCCATGTTCTCTAAGGCCCCGAGCCTAAACAGTGCCGAAGTCGCAAGAACCAATCCACCGGGAGTGGGGGCAAAAATCTCCGCTCACACTATCCCTTTTGGATTAGGTCTTGAAGAGAGTTGAGTTGCCCTAATTCAAGTGTTGAGGATTCTTGGAAGCGGATTTTGTGTTGTGTGAGTTGCTCTTGAGGTAAGTACAAACCCTACATTATTGCATACATGTACATGACATTGGGACTTAACACATTGGGGTTGTAAATGTGTTAAGTAATCTATTACATTGTTGATACATTTTATTAATGCTATGAATTGTATATTGTGAAAGATATGATGATCATTCAAATTGTATATCCAATGTAATTGGTTGTGTATACCCTAATGATGAGATGTGAAGCCATTGTGGTTGGCTATAATGATGCAAATGAAATAATTGAGGCATGTTTGCCTAGATGATTATGAAGAAATGAGAATGGAATTGATAATGAAATAATGAAAGAATTGTGTGTCTAATATGTTAGTCAATTTTTAGAGTTTTGTTGTTAGTGGCATGCCTAATAGTAACAATCTCTTGAAGCTGGGTTGGGCTTGATCCTTGAAGCCAAGTTGGGTTGAAGTTTAGCATGCTTAACTCCCCTTGAAGCTTGGTTGGGTCTAGTCCTTGAAGCCTAGTTGAGATGTTACAACCCTTGAAGCTCGGTTGGGTTTGGTTCTTGAAGCCAAATTGGGTTGATGCTTAGCATGCTTCGCTCCCCTTGAAGTTTGGTTGAGCCTAATCCTTGAAGCCTAGTTGGGATAATGATAAATGTGATAATTGAACCAAAACATTAACTCTGAAATTTCAATGGCATATTAGTTTCTTTTGGGCCCATGCTTGTCTTTGTTTAAATGTGATTCATGAATGGTGAAATAAAATAAATAATATGATTTAATGTAAGGTTTGAAATATGATATATAATTGTGTGACATTAGCATTACATTAAAGCATATTATTATTGTGGTTTGTACCACTAAGCCGTTGGCTTAGCGCGAATGTGGTTCATCGCGCAGGGGACAGGGTAGAATTGGAGAGTTCATCTAGACCGAGTCGAGTCTAGACTCTGAAGTGTTGATTGTGGGCTTAAAGATCAGAGACGAACTGCCAAACATGTCTAACTTTATGTTTTGTAAACATTGATTTTGATGTATTTATATATGTAAATATCACTACATTTTCCGCTGCGTAATAAATAAACTTTTTTATCTATTGTACTTTATAATATAATTTGAATGTTTTAAGTTTTCTTATAATGTTGTTAAATTGAAAGATTGGTTTGTTTATTATAAATCGTGGCACTCCTGTATTTGGTATACGTATATTACAGGTGTAGTAGTATGTAGTGTGCGTATACGGGGTATAGGGGTGTTACAATTGTTTTGGTATCAGAGCCTAGGTTTGAGATTCTTAACCTAGGTAAATTGTAAGAAAAAGAAAATTTTGATTTTTAAAATGTGATTTTTAAATAAGATACATGTTTTGGTATTGCAATCTCTGATCTTTGATGAGGTATATTCTGCTGTGTTTGCAGATATAGGTAGTGATGGCGTCTCAGTCACGTCAGTCCATAGAAGGTAGTGCTAAGAGTGTAGCTCCTGAAGAGGGTAGAGATGGAGCTAGGGTTGAGAGAGCTGGAGAGGCACCTGTTCCTGTGCTAGACAGATTAGCTGCTAATGAGGTTCCGCCGGTTTGGTTACGGCATGTGGTAGAATTATTGAGGCAAGCTCCGGTGCAGCCACCGCCACCACAGCCACAAGTATCTGTGAGACATTATGATAAATTGAGGAAATTTGGGGCTGAAGATTTCTTTGGTACTACAAATCCTGCAGTAGCTGAGCAGTGGTTGGATAGAGTACAGAGGGTATTTATCCAGTTGCAAGCCACTCCTGAAGAGAAATTTGATTATGCTAGATCCCTTCTGCAGAAAGATGCTTATGATTGGTGGAAGACGGTTCCTCATGCCATGGATGATCCACCTACTTTGTCATATGGTGATTTTCTGAGGAAATTTGAGCAGAAATATACTCCGAGGGAGTATAAGGATGTCAAAAAGATGGAATTTCTGAATCTAAGACAAGATAACCGGACTGTAACAGAGTATGAGATTGAGTATATCCGGTTGAGTCACTATGTTGGTGGGATTATTTCTGATGAGATTGACCGGTGTAGGAGATTTGATGAGGGATTTGATGAGGGATTGAGGCCCTCTATTATGTGTATTGTTGTTGGTTCTCAGTACCAAGACTTTTCTCAGTTAGTTGTCGCAGCTAGAAGTGTTGAGAGAGCACAGGGTATTGCAGCAGCTGCTACCGAGGGGGAGACCAGAGTTAGGAGATCCCAGTTTGAGGCAGGGTCTTCATCTATGAAGAGAGGCCGAGGAATTTTTGTTTCGAGAGTTAGTAGGAGCCAGAGGCAGTCAGGTAGGTCAGTTCAGTATCAGAGGCAGAGATCGAGACCTACAGTTTCTGTAGCAAGTGCTCCGACTCCAGTGGTTCAGAGATCCATTCCATCTATATGTGTTCATTATGGTAGGACACATGGGGGTGCTTGTTGGAAGACGGGTGGATCAGGAGTACGTTTTAGATGTGGGTCACCAGCTCACTTTATTAAAGATTACCCTGAGCTATAGGAGGATAGACAGACTGATACAGCAGCTTCTCGACCCAGTGTTAGCAGAGGTGGTCGAGGGGGCAGAGGTTTTAATAGAGGCAGTCGACCCGGGATTAGTCAGAGAGGAGGCTCGACATCTGGAGACAATAGGCCAGATGAGGCTGGATCTTCTCAGAGAGTGTATGTGATGCAGAGGCAACCGGATGCTTCGGCAGTTATTGCGGGTACATTTTCTTTATTTGGCATTTCAGTTCTTACTTTGATTGATCCAGGATCTACTCATTCATATATAAGCGCATCTATCTTGCCTGTGTCTGAATTGCATTCTGAGTCCTTAGGATTTGATGTCTTGGTGACAAATCCTTTAGGACATAGTGTTGTGGTGAGTAAGGTGCATCGTGGTAGTTCAGTTGTGGTGCAAGGTGAAGAGCTTTTGGGTGATTTGATTGAAATGCCTTTTAAGGAGTATGATTTGATCTTAGGCATGGATTGGTTGTCTAAGCATGGAGCTGTGGTAGACTGTCAAAAGAAGTGTGTTACCCTGAGAACTGGTCATGGTAGAAGTGTGATGGTATCTAGTGAGCAGAGACAACTTGCATCCATGTTTGTTTCAGTTGTAGCAGCTAGGAAGTTGATTAGAAAAGGGTGTGATGCTTATCTTGCTCATGTTGTGAATACCAGAATAGTGGGTTCTCAACTTGATAGTATACCCACAGTTGCGGAATTTCCAAATGTGTTTCCTAAGGAGTTGCCAGGTTTACCCCCTGAGAGAGAGGTTGAGTTTGGTATCGATTTGTTGCCTGGTACCACTCCCATCTCTATTACTCCTTATCGAATGGCACCTGCTAAGTTGAGAGAGTTGAAGGTGCAGTTGCAGGAGTTGTTGGATAAAGGGTTTATTTGCCCTAGTGTTTCTCCGTGGGGAGCTCCTGTTTTGTTTGTGAAGAAGAAGGATGGTACTTTGAGGTTGTGCATCGATTATAGGCAATTGAATAAGGTGACCATCAAGAATGAATATCCTTTGCCTCGGATAGATGATCTCTTTGATCAATTGAAGGGAGCAGTAGTTTTCTCCAAGATTGATTTGAGATCAGGGTACCATCAGTTGAGAGTCAGAGCTGAAGATGTTCTTAAGACAGCTTTCTGCACAAGATATGGGCATTATGAGTTTTTGGTGATGCCTTTTGGGTTGACGAACGCACCTGCAGCTTTCATGGATTTGATGAATAGGGTGTTTAGGCCCTATCTGGATTAATTTGTGGTGGTTTTTATTGATGATATTTTGGTGTATTCGCGTAATGAAGAGGATCATGATAAGCATCTGCGGATTGTATTGCAGACCTTAAGAGAGAAGCAATTGTATGCTAAACTGTCGAAGTGTGAGTTTTGGCTTGATCAAGTGACTTTTCTAGGTCATGTGGTTTCAGCAGATGGTATAAGAGTTGATTCGAGTAAAGTTGAGGCCATTTTGAATTGGAGTCCACCGAAGTCAGTGACTGAAGTTAGAAGTTTTTTGGGTTTGGCAGGCTATTATCGACGGTTTGTGAAAGGTTTTTCTTTGATAGCTACTCCACTCACCAGATTACTTCGAAAGGGAGTTAGATTTGTGTGGACAGATCAGTGTCAAGCAAGCTTTGAGCAGTTGAAAGAGATGTTGACTCAAGCTCCTGTTCTTACTTTGCCTGTGGAAGATAAACCATATGTGATTTACAGTGATGCTTCACATAATGGTTTAGGTTGTGTTTTAATGCAAGAGGGTAAAGTCATAGCTTATGCTTCTCGACAGTTGAAGCCGCATGAGCTTAATTATCCGACGCATGATTTGGAGTTGGCAGCTATAGTGTTTGCTTTGAAGATTTGGCGACACTACTTGTATGGGGAGAAGTGTTTTATCTATACGGATCATAAGAGTTTAAAATATTTGGGGGTTCAGAGAGATCTTAATCTTCGGCAAAGACGGTGGTTGGAGCTGATCAAAGATTGCGACTGTTTGATTGATTATCATCCTGGTAAGGCAAATGTTGTTGCAGATGCCTTGAGTCAGAAGTCTTTGGTAGGTTTGACTATTTATTCACTCTCGTTGCTTGTTGAGTTGAGAGCGGTTCATGCTAGTTTTGAATCATGTGATGATGGTGCGATGTTGGCTCAGTTGCAGTTGAGACCGGTGTTGTTGGATCAGATTAAAGAGGCTCAATTGGTTGATGAGAAAATTCAAAAAGTTGTGTCAGAATGCCAAAAAGGAGAGAGCCGAGATTTTCTTATGAGAGGTGATGGTAGCCTTTGGTTTAAGGATAGATTGTGTGTTCCTGATGATGCAAGATTGAGAAAGATTATTTTGGAGGAAGCACATCAGTCGATTTTTGCTATACACCCTGGGAATACTAAAATGTATCATGATTTGAAGCAGCATTTCTGGTGGGTAGGTATGAAGAGAGATATAGCGGAATTTGTATCCAAGTGTCTCACTTGTCAGAGGGTGAAAGCTGAGCATCAAGTTCCAACATAGTTGCTTCAACCTTTATCAGTGCCTGAATGGAAATGGGAACGTGTGACAATGGATTTTGTGTCTGGTTTGCCATTGACTTAGAAAAAGCATGATGCTATTTGGGTAATTGTTGATCGGTTGACGAAGACAGCTCATTTTCTTCCAGTTCGGATGGACTTTTCTCTTGAGAAGTTGGCTGAGCTGTATATCAGTGAGATAGTGAAGTTGCATGGAATCCCAATTTCTTTAGTGTCTGATCGAGATCCTCGGTTTACTTCAAGGTTTTGGAAAAGTTTACATGGTGCTTTGGGTTCTCAATTGCACTTTAGCACTGCTTTTCATCCGCAGACAGATGGCCAGTCAGAGAGAGTGATACAAATTTTGGAGGACATGTTGAGAAGCTGTGTCATTGAATTCTCTGGAAGTTGGGACAGATTTTTATCACTGATGGAATTTGCTTACAACAATAGTTATCAGTCCAGTATTAGAATGGCACCTTATGAGGCATTGTATGGAAGAAGATGCAGAATGCCTCTATGTTGGAATGAAGTTGGAGAAGGCAAATTGGTTGTTCCCGATTTAATTAAAGAAACGGAAGAGAAAGTAAAAATAATTCGGGATCGGTTGAAAGCAGCTTCAGATCAGCAGAAATCTTATTCGGATTTGAAGATGACAGACATAGAGTTTGATGTTGGAGATAAAGTTTTTCTTAAAGTGTCTCCTTGGAAGAAGATTTTGAAATTTGGCCACAAAGGAAAGCTAAGTCCTCTTTTTATTGGACCTTATGAGGTATTGGAGAAAGTGGGACCAGTTGCTTATCGAATTGCTTTGCCGCCTGAATTGGATAGAATCCACAATGTTTTTCATGTTTCTATGCTGCGGAGGTACAGATCAGACCCATCTCATGTTTTACCAGTTGAATCTGTTGAGGTAAGTTCGGATCTGACATTTGAAGAAGAACCAATTGCTATTTCGGCATATGGAGTGAAAGAGTTGAGACATAAGAAAGTGCCAATTGTGAAGGTTCTTTGGAAGAATCATGCGAAAGAAGAGGCAACTTGGGAGAGTGAGCAAGCGATGTGAGATCAGTATCCTCAGTTGTTCCAGACTTGAAATCAGGTAATTTCGAGGACGAAATTTCTTTTTAGAGGGGGAGAATTGTAATATCCCAAAGTATACCCTAAAAGTTTTGGAATACTTATTGTTATAAGTATATATGTTTAATTGGAAAGAGAAAGAGGTAAGGGAAGAGTGTATATGTTGTATATATAGTGATATATATAACATATACAAGTCAAACTAATGGAAGTCAAAAGAAGATTGTTTATTTTTATTATTAATTAAAAGGAAATTAAGTTAGTGGAAGAGGATTTTATGAATATTATATTATACAAATTGCTTGGTTGAGATTTAAAGAGATTAAGTGTTTGACTTTGCTCCTCATTCTTCTTCTTCTCTTTTTCTTTTCCTTCTTGGCCGGCACTCTCCATAGCAAAAGAGAAAGAAAGTTTTTGATCTTCCAAGATCAAAATTAAAGAATGTTTCAAGTGATCAAGTTGGAAATCTAAGAAGTTTCATCACTTTTGGTAAGTTTTCCACTTGATTCCCTTGTTTTCTTTTAAGTTTGTGTTGTGGGTTTGGTGTTTGATTATTGATGGTATGAGTATTTTAGATTGTGGGGTGTTTGAGAGTATTTGGTTTAATTGATTTTGATTTTGGAGTTTGATTGAAGAGAAGGAGTTAGGTTTGGTGTTGGAAGAGTAAGAGTTGTGTTTATGTACTGGTTGTGAATTGGTGTTTGATGTATGTTGTGAATTGTTTTGGTGTTTTTGCAAGTTATTATGGTTTATGGGTGTGTTTAGTTAAGTTTGTTTGGAGTGGAAGATGGTGGAAGAAAGCGGTTTGTTGGATGTAGTGTTGATGTTGCCGGAATCTGCATTTTTGGCCTGACACACCCATGAGCACGGCCAGGTCTTTAGGCGTGTCAATGGTTCTATTTTCTGGATGGGTGACACGACCAGTGACACGCCCATGTCACTGAGCATGTCACAGCTTCTGTGTTGTAGCAGTATTGACACGGCCGGTAACACGCCCGTGTTATTGAACGTGTCATAGCTACTGTGTTGGTGAGGAATTGATACGGCCAGGAGCACGCCCGTGTTGTTGTACTTGTCAATGTTTCTGTGAGACAGAATGTATTACATGTTCAGTGACAAGCCCGTGGTTCTAAGCATGTCAAAGTTTCTGTGTTGTGAGTTTAGGGCACGGTCAGGGACACGCCCGTGTTGTTGAGTGTGTCATGTGTAGAGTTTGCCCTAGTTGTTTCTTAACCTTATTATCTCATGTGTATCTCTAAGTGAGTGTGTACTATCCCTTTTGGATTAGGTCTTGAAGAGAGTTGAGTTGCCCTAATCCAAGTGTTGAGGATTCTTGGAAGAGGAGTTTTGTGTTGTGTGAGTTGCTCTTGAGGTAAGTACAAACCCTACATTATTGCATACATTTACATGACATTGGGACTTAACACATTGGGGTTGTAAATGTGTTAAGTAATCTATTACAATGTTGATACATTTGATTAATGCTATGAGTTGTATATTGTGAAAGATATGATGATCATTCAAATTGTATATCCAATGTAATTGGTTGTGTATACCCTAATGATGAGATGTGAAGCCATTGTGGTTGCCTAAAATCATGCAAATGAAATAATTGAGGCATGTTTGCCTAGATGATTATGAAGAAATGAGAATGGAATTGATAATGAAATAATGAAAGAATTGTGTGTCTAATATGTTAGTCAATTTTCAGAGTTTTGTTGTTGGTGGCATGCCTAATAGTAACAATCTCTTGAAGCTGGGTTGGGTTTGATCCTTGAAGCCAAGTTGGGTTGAAGTTTAGCATGCTTAACTCCCCTTGAAGCTTGGTTGGGTCTAGTCCTTGAAGCCTAGTTGAGATGTTACAACCCTTGAAGCTAGGTTGGGTTTGGTTCTTGAAGCCAAATTAGGTTGATGCTTAGCATGCTTCGCTCCCCTTGAAGTTTGGTTGAGCCTAATCCTTGAAGCCTAGTTGGGATAATGATATATGTGATAATTGAACCAAAACATTAACTCTGAAAGTTGAATGGCATATTAGTTTCTTTTGGGCCCATGCTTGTCTTTGTTTAAATGTGATTCATGAATGGTGAAATAAAATAAATAATATGATTTAATGTAAGGTTTGAAATATGATATATGAATGTGTGACACTAGCATTACATTAAAGCATATTGTTATTGTGGTTTGTACCACTAAGCCGTTGGCTTAGCGCGAATGTGGTTCATCGCGCAGGGGACAGGGTAGAACCGGAGAGTTCATCTAGATCGAGTCGAGTCTAGACTCTGAAGTGTTGATTGTGGGCTTAATGATCAGAGACGAACTGCCAAACATGTATAACTTTATGTTTTGTAAACATTGATTTTGATGTATTTATATATGTAAATATCACTACATTTTCCGCTGCGTCATAAATAAACTTTTTTATCTATTGTACTTTATAATATAATTTGAATGTTTTAAGTTTTCTTATAATGTTGTTAAATTGAAATATTGGTTTGTTTATTATAAATCGTGGCACTCCTGTATTCGGTATACGTATATTACAGGTGTAGTAGTATGTAGTGTGCGTGTACGGGGTATAGGGGTGTTACAATGTGTATATTGTATATATTAAATATATAATATGTATATAACATATATTATAAATATATAATAGGTATGTACTCTGTATACTCTATGTATACATTAAGTATATACAACATATATACACCTCTCAATATTTTAATTAACCTCCAAATTAATTATTTAATTTATCTAAGACCACGAATATTACAATTCTCTCCCCTTAAATAATTTTGCCCTCGAAATTACTTACTGTAGTAATCAAACTCCACTAAAAATTAATCAACAATATTCACTTTCTACATAATTAACTACTAAAACATTACTACAACTTATCATCACTACTATCCACATAATCTTTTACTCTCAATTTTTACATCTTAATTAAAGATTGAATAACCAATCCATGCATAAACAATAATACCATTTAAAAAGTATTAACCATTATATTCCTTATATATAAAATAAATTCTTTCTCTCAACCATTAGCAATCAACATATTTTAACTTTTTAGAAACTTCCATAAATAGTTTATATACTTACTATTTCTAATATTTAACTTTCATCATTTAGTTATGATTGTTTTACTCTTTATTTTCTTTATCATCTTTTCCAAGCTATTTAATACCATCAATAATTTATTATTCTATTAACCTTCTTTCTTTAATCTATAAATTATTCTCTTTCTTGAAAAATAAACTAAAATCAACTTATCATATTTAATTGCTATATATCTATTATTTAATTTACAATACTTCCAAACATTTCATTGCTAACCTCATTTACTTATGTCTAATATTTATATATATAGTTTCTAATTCTTCAAGAATATAATTAAATTTCCAAATCTATACTTCCATACATTAATTATTTACAAGTCAATATCTATTACCAAGTACTTAAATAACATTAACCAAATATTTATATTGTACAAATTAATTCAGAATTCTAACCAAACGATAGTAATAACAATATAAAAACATGTCCATGTATTACAAATCATTTATGTCGTTAACTTCCAATTCTTTGATTCTCAACTTTGCTTCTTTATCTCACTCCCTAAATTATCTAAAATCATCAGTAATTCCTTAATATGCTATTCTTCTTATCTTGTTTCTCCAATTGTCTTATTTTCTTACAAATAATATAAAATCTTCTAATCAAGTATAATTATCTTTTATTCATACTTCAACTATGCACTTTTTTATTCAATATATATACGTTAAACTTTTCTAATGTAAATCTTACCTTTTAAACTCATCCAATGAATTAGTCTTATTTTTATCTTTAATAATCTGATATCAATTTTGAGTACTCCCACAATTTACTCATCATGTCTAGATTAATTTTATCTACCTAAATCAAATGAATGATAATTAGCATACCCAAAACACAATTCAAAACTCAATTTACTTTCACTCTAAACTTTCATAAGTTAATCAGCCAAATACCATTCATAAGACAATTTAAAATCCATTTATTATATGTAATCATTATATATCCATTATTAAATTTTTACCTTCACTTTAAATAACTAAAAACATATTTATTACTTTTCTCATAATATCCACTTCCACTGAACATAGTAATAAACATATCTCAGTCAAGCAACCAAATATGGATTGTATACATAACCTCAACTCATATAAAGTCAGTAAACCCTTTATGTAACTTCACATTTTAATTACTTATACTTACTTATAACTTGGAAAATACTCAATATGATAAAAAAAAATATCATTACTTATACTTACTTATGATAAGAAAAATATCATTAAATTTTGATTTACTTATAGTAAATCTTAACTTAACCAAAGTTGTAAGTCATTTTAATAAATTCTCAATATACTTCCATAGTAAACAAAATTGCTATCATAAACTAGTTATTCCATTGATTTTAATTATGAACCATTAGTTCTTATTATAAACTCCAAATTCATTCTTTACATATCTGCCAACCCATATATAGGTGTTCATAATTTTCTTCATCCATTTGTTACACAATATTTAATTTGTTACTCAATTTCACAAATTCACATGACTTCTTAACTTCCATGTCAATCTCAGTTTTTAACTTTTCATTTATCACTGAATCTTTAATAAAATTATAAAATTTTTAACCATGACTTGACACATATATGAACTTATACTTAAAATTTTAGATTTTTATCAGCTGATTTACTATTTTTAAAAATTAAGTTTTTCAAACTCACAGATTCTATTTCTTTAATAATTTCTCTAGTAGTAACTGTTTACCTATTTGTTTCAGGTATCAAACCTTAATAAAAATTTATGAAAGTTTAACCATATATTATATAAATACATATAATATTGTATATAAATTTTTGAAATTTTCTGGGTTCTTTTGCTATAGTTTTGAAATATATTTCTCAACTTTTATGAATTCTGAATTGTTGGAATTACTCCAACAATCTGTGTTCTTCTATTTTTATTAAATAGTAAATCATCATTAAAAATTATGAAATTATATAAATCAAATATTAACATATATATATATAATTTCCATTAAAAGTTTAAATTCATTTAACATCTCTAGATTAGTATAAAAATTCAGACAAAATCACTTCACAACATATAAGCAAAATTTTCGGCAACCATTATACTCATCTCTCAAACTTTTTATTTCATATCTTAAATTACTTCCTTTAATTTTATTTATTTATCAATTGAATTAACATAAATCTTAATTTCTATGTGAATATTCTAAAAATCCTTAATCTAAAATATCTAGAATGACACTTTTTGCTGCGCCACTCTAATCTACGCTTCACAAATATCACCTTAACTTATATCAATTATATTGGACATACATTATCATATCAGAGACCAACATAGATGCCAATATATATGCATATATTAAAACATAAATCTCATTTTATTTTAAAAATTCTTCTTCCTAATTTTCAAAATCCACCTAGATCGAGAATTTCAAACTTAGCTCTATAACCAAAATAAATGTAACAACTCTTATACCTTATATACGCACAATATATATACTCCGTATGCGTAAAATACATATATAGAATACAAGAATGATACGATAATTTATAATATAATTATTTTTTTCAAACTAAATTAAGTTAAAATTTAAATAAATAAATATTTTATAAAGACAAATTCTCTGGGAAATTTTACCAGAGAATTTTTCTTTATAAAATATTTATTTATTTATATTTTAACTTAATATAGTTTGAAAAAAATATTTATACTGTAAATTATGGTACCACCCTTGTATTCTATATATGTATTTTACATATATAGAGTATATATATTGTGTATATATAAGGTATAAAAATGTTACAACTTGCATGATACAATCAACTGCGCTAAGCTAACAGCTTAGTGGTACATATTTTGATAACATAAAATATTTTTTAAAAAAAGTCAATGCATTTCAATGCATGCCTTCTTATTACACAACACATCATGCTACCAACACAAACAACAGTTATTATCATATTTTATATCTTATAAAATATTCAATACCATTAACATATAAAATTCATTTTATATCCATTAACTCATAATATATACATACATCTCACAAACACACACATTGGATCCAATAAGTTCCTACACAATATCTAAGTTTTAGAAATATTGATTTGGCCTATCGAGACATCAGGGATCTAAGTGTCGCATAATACTACCCGAAGGTTGTCCCCTCTCGATACCAGAGGTCAAGTGTCATTAAATACCACCCGAAGGTTGTATCCTATTAACTTTAGAGGTCAAGTGTCATATAATACCGCCCAAAGGCTACCTCCTCGACTCCACTATGTCTTGTTTATAGGTGTAATAAAATATCATGACATATCATTAATATGCCAACTTGAAAGTGCCAACCTTAATATTTTGGAACATGTAATTGTGCAAGGCTAACATACATGACAATATATCACATCTATCATTTTCCTCATGTTCATCCCATTTATCATTTCTTTATCACAATTTCCAAATTTTACTAGTGACCAACTCATACCATGATCACTTTCACATTTCACATTATTTCATAACCATTTTCAATCACATTAGGCATAACCCTTAGTCACATTCAAAATGTGACTTATTTCCACATTTTCATTATATGTTATTAAATATTATCATATTTACCATAAAATGATGGTATTAATGCCAAACTAATGCATAAATCACAGTTTAGACAAGAATGCACACACTTGTACATAATGTCGCTTTAAAGGAACAACAACATCCTTTGAAGCATACTAATATGGATAATACCAAATATAAATATTCAATTTAAATGTTAACAAAGTATATACTAACCTTTCATAGCTTTCAAATCAACTCAATAACACATTCCAAGTCCAACTTCCACCAAACCTTAAATACATTCTTTAGGGCAACTTTGGCCTAATAATACATAAACCAAACAATAAGCAAAATTATTCAATTAAAATTATTTTATGCTTAGTTTATACCAAACTACCATTAATTACACCAATTCTATCAAACTTCAAATAAAAACCCTAATATCTCCTCGTACTACCTTACTCAAACTTCACTATAACTAACTCATTTCCATAATCCTATCATAAAATCATCACATACACATCAAATAACTTTAAAACAATCTATTCTAATAATTATAAACACCTCCAACAAAAACCCAAATTTCACTAAATCATCATATTTTCGTTATATTAGTTTCATAACTATCTATTTTAACATTATAGTTTCCTCCACTAAAACCCCATAACTCACATAACCTTAAAACTTAACAAAACAAACTTAGATTGATGAAAACTTACCTAATGCTTGATTAAACTTCAAAATCACCTTAAATCCTTTGGAATTCTTGGAAGATTTGAAGTATAAATTGAAGCAAGCTCCCACTCTTTTAAGCTCTCAAAATCGACCAAAGGTGGAAGAAGAAGAAGAAGAAGACTTTTAATTTTCTTTCTTTCTTTTCTCATCCACACATATATATTAAACAATTAATTAATTAAAATAATAAGATATTTATTTTCTTCTTCCTATCGAAATAATTTTAACCTTTATTTATTTATTTATTATTATTATTCTATTTAACTTTTAACTTTTAACTTTTAGCTTTTTACCATTCTTTATTTTTTGGTGAAAATATATTTATAAGTATATACTATGTATATATTAGGTATCCAATGTATAGTTTATGTATATCTCGTGTATACATTAGGTATATACTATGCATATTCCTCTTTCATCACTCCAATTACCCTTCATATAAATTGTTTAATTGTATTCTAAAATTATGAATATTATAATTCTCTCCCTCTTAAATAATTTTGTCCTCTAAATTACCTATTATGGTAAGCAAATCCATCCAAAACATAAATACCAATCTCAACTCCTTGTAAAACCAATCACATAATTGTTACCACAATTATCACCATCTCTAACCAAATAATTTCTACTCTCCCCTTATGAATCTCATTATACATCTTCACAAATCCTTAAACTAGCACAAAGAATTCTCAACTCTATTAGCATCCACAAAAGATACATAATCAACCAATACATACAAAATAATATCAAGTAATAAGAATTTACCTTCATGAGGCACTTTGCTTTCTCTACATCGTATAAACTCTTTGTAATATTCTAGCTCCCTTTGGTCTATCCATAGATACAGACTCCTCTCTCTGACCATATCCTACTCTGCTACTTCTACCACCTTTGCCTCCTCTAACACTATGCCTAAACTCAATTGTCTCGGTCTGTCCAACCGTTGGTGGCTTTGGACAATCTCTCACAAAGTGATTTCTAGATCCACACCTATAACAATCTCCTGCATGAACTCCCTAACAAATACCCCTGTGTTCCCTACCATACCATACCAGGTGCAAGTAAATGGAATGGATCTCTGAGGAGAAAGGATAGGGGCATTAACTATGAGGATGCTAGCTTCTACCAAGGCTGAAATGTCCTACCAGAATGCCCCTGTCCCTTACCAACACTCTGTAAAGGATTTTCTTGCCCTCTTTTATGAGATGATGACTCCACTTCTGACTGGGGTCCTCTATCCTTACCTTCTTCTAACAATGAAACAACTACAACTCCTTGAGCCTTCTACACACTCTTAGCAACTGATACTAACATGGAGAAAATCTCATACTGTACTACTATAACCTGACATCTGATAGCAGGCTTCAACCCTCCTAAAATCTCCTACACCTATCTCTCTCTTCTGTAATAATCCCTCCAACATGCTTACTTAACCTCATGAACTCTTTCTCATACTCTGTCACTGATTTCATCCCCTGCCTATAATTCAAAACTCTCTCTTGTTCTCTTCTTTATAATCCTTAGGCATATATTTCTCCTCAAAATCTCTCAGAAAATCATCATAATTCAATACTGGTGGTTATCTAACCCATGTGGAACCATCTTCCACCAGTCATAGGCATCTGCTTGCAACAAGGAAATTGCATAATCAAGCTTCTCTTCTATAGTAGCCTTCAGCTGCACGAAAATGCTCTCCACTCTATCCAACCATTGCTCCGCCTCAGCTGGATCTGTAGTACTCATAAAATCAGTTGCTCCATACTTTCTAAGTTTGTCATGCCTCCTACTCTGCTAAGGTACTAGGGCTTGATAGAAATACTCCACTATCTATTGAACCGAAGTTGGAGGAGAACCACGTACCCTTGGTCTAGCTACCTTTGAAGCCTGTCCGACACCCACTACACTCATTCCCAATCTACCCTCAACTCTTCCCTCTTTTGGAGCATTACTCTCAACATTATCCTCCTCTGATCTATGCTTCTCGAATGCCATCTCAACCTCTATCTTTCACAACATACAAATATCACCACATTAGAGACTAACATAGGTGCTAATGCATATGCATGTATCACAATTTAAAATATCCTTTCTGATTTAAAATACACTTAGGTCAAGAATCTCAAACCTAGGCTCTGATACCAAAATAAATGTAATACTCTTATACCATGTATATGTATAATACATATGTGCACGTAAAATACTTATGTAGAATATAAGAGTGCAATATTAATGATCTGTAATAACCCCTCATTTTAATAATAAAAATAACCATACATTTATAAGAAAAAATCTCTAGAAAAAATTATCCAAAATTTTATTTGTATTTTCATAAAATCTCAAAATCAACATTACACAACCTGCAATAGAAATACACTCTCAAAATCATATTTTCTCCAAACCACAATTTCATTAACTTAACATCCTAATGTTTCATATTTAAAAATATTTCTCATTAGAAGAACATGCATATATATATATATAACATTCCTAAAACATATTTAACATTCATATGATGTGTTCAAAATGTATAAAACCAAAGTATATAGTAACATAAATTATACACATATACAACATTGTCCAAGTTGGTCTCGTGGCAAAACTCAACTCCATATATTAACCACAATCTGAACCACTCTGACCTGCAGTCATATCACCTGCATGATACAATTAACCTTGCTAAGCCAACAACTTAGTGGTTCATACTTTGATAACAAAAAATATTTTAAAAAAAACACACTACAAGAGAATTGAGAATTAGCAATGGAGAAATCCTTCCTCAAATATCTGCCGTTAATAATAATTAGCGAGGAAATAGCATTTATAGCTATTCATGTAGTAGTTGAAAATTAGCGACGAATTTTTGAGTTCATCGGTATTTAATTTGTCGCTAATTATATATATTTTGTCGCTATTTAATCTTATCGTCCTCTATTGAAGACAAATTTGGCGATAGTTTTTCATCTTAAAATTATTAATATATTTTAAAAAATAAATTATTTTTTAAAAAATAAAATAATATATATATAAATATTTTATTTTATTTTTTAAAAATAATTAATTTTTTAAAAAATATATTTTATTCTGCTAAAAATAATTTATTTTATTTTTAATTTGTAAAATAATTTATTCCCAAAAATTATTTATTCTATTAAATAACTTATTTTAAAAAATATTTATTCAAATAAATAATTTATTTACATAAAAATTAAATTATTTATCAAACAATTTCTAAAAAATAATTTATTTTTTCAACTGATTTCTCTAAAAATTATTTAATCAAATAATTTATTTATTCTAAAAATTATTATTCTAACAAATAATTTATTCAATCTCAAAATAAATTATTCCATTAAATAATTCCTAAAAAATTTATTCTAACATTTCTCTAAAACATAAATTAATCTATCAAATAATTTCAAAAATTTTATTTTAAAAATTATTTATTCAATCAAATGATTAATTCAATCTAAAAATAACATTATTTACTCAATCAAATACTTTAGTCAATCTAAAAATAAATTATTCAACCTAATAATTTCTAAAAATTATTTATTCAACAAAATATAATATTTATTCTAAAAATTATTACTAATTACAAAAATATAAATAAACAAAATAAAAATGCATACATTTAATCTGAATGCAAGAGAAGAAAGGACAAAGAGGAGGAAGAGGAAAAAGAAATAGAAAAAGAAGAAAGAAAGAAAAAGAAGCAAGAAGCAAGAAAAGAGAAGAAAAAAGAAGCAAGAAAGAAGGAGAAACAGAGAAACAGAGAAAGAAAGGAAGAATGAGAGAAGGAAGAAGAAAGAAGAAAGAAATGAAGGAAAAAAGTTGGGAAAAATAAATATTAATGTTTTAGCGACGCAAAATATTTCCATTGCTAAAAAGCTCAGACAAAAATCTTGCCCGTAGTTTAAAAAATTAAAAATTAGTGACGAAAAATAAATCTATCGCTAATTAATTTTCGTCGCTAATTAGCTAGCACAAAAATTCTGCTCCTATTTTATAATATTTAAAATTAGCAACAAATAGAGGTTTATTTGCTAATTAGTGATGAAATTAGTAACGAAAACAAATTATGTCGCTAATTAGTGACGAAAATAAAGTTATGTCGCTAAATTCTCAGCGCTAATATTTGGCACATGATTTGACTGCAAATTAGCAATGAATTTTTCTAGTTCGTTGCTAAATGCAAGGTGCCAATTGTAGATGCCATATTTAGAGATGAATTTAGCAACGGATTTTTTTCTGTCTCTAAATTCGTCATTAATCTGTCGCCAATTCGTTCGCAAATAATTTTTTGTCTCCAATCTATCGCAAATTAGTGATAGATAAAAATTCATCGCTAATTTTCGTCACCAATTTATATTTTTCTTGTAGTGTCAATACATGCCTTCATGTTACATAACACATCATGCTACCAACACAAATAAGAGTTATTATCACATTCTTTACCTTATAAAATATTAATTCCATTACCGCATAAAATTCATTTTACATTCATTAAATCATAATATATACGAACATCTCATAAACAAACATATTGGGCCCAATAAGGCCTTACACATTATCAAAGTACCAGAAATATTGAATTGGCCTATTGTAACATGAGAGATCTAAATGTCATATAATATCACTCGAAGATCGTCCTCTTTCAACACCGGAGGTCAAGTATCATATAATACCGCCCAAAGGTCGTCTTCTATCTACACTGGAGGTCAAGGATCATATAATACCACTCGAATGCCGCTTCTTCAACATTGTAGTATCTAACACCACTGTGTCTCGCTCGTAGGCATAATAAAACATCATGATATATCATTGGCATACCAAATCGACAGTACCAACCTTAATATTCTGGAACATATAATTGTACAAGGCTAATACACATGACATAATATCACATTAATCAATTTCCACATTTTCCTAGTGATCAACTCATATTATGATCACTTTCATATTTCACATTATTTCACAACCATTTTCAATCACATTAGGCATAACCCTTAGTCACATTCACAATAAGATCTATTTCTACATTTTCATTCTATGTTATTAAATATTATTATTCATCATAAAGAAATGACATTTAGTGCCAAACCAATACGTAAATCACAATTTTGATAAGAATGCACACACTTGTACATAATGTTGCTTTAAAGGAATAATAACATCCTTTAAAGCATAATAATATGATAATACCAAACATAAAGTATGTGCTAACATTTCTTAGTTTCTAAATCAACTCAATAACAATTTTCAAGCCTAACTTCAACCAAACCCTAAATACCTTCTTTAGGGCAACTTTGGCCTAATAACACATAAACCAAATGACAAGCAAAAATATTCAATGAGAATCATTTTTATGCTTAGTTTATACCAAACTACGATTGATCACACCAATTCTATCAAACTTCCAACAAAAACCCTAATTTCTTCTCATACCACCTTACTCAAACTTCACCATAACCAACTCATATAAAATGCACATCAAAATAACTTAAAAACAATCCATTTTAACAATTATAAACACCTCCATCAAATACCCAAATTTTACATATTTACCCATAAACCCTAATTTCACCAATCAAGCTCATCTTAACCAATTAATCTCCAAATCATCATATTTTCATTATATTAGTTTCATAACTATATATTTTAACAATTATAGTTTCCTCCATTAAAACCCCAAAACTCACATAATCTACAAACTTAACAAAACAAACTTAATTTGATGAAAACTTACCTAGTGCTTGATTAAACTTCAAAACCACCTTAAATCTTTTGGAATCCTTTGAAATTATTTAATATATCTATTAATTAATCAATTAAAATATTAAGATATTTATTTTATTCTTCCTTTCAAAAATAATTTTAACCTTTTTTTTCTTTATTTATTATTTTTATTATTATATTTAATTTTTAACTTTTTAGTTTTGACTTTTTACCATTTTTTGTTTTTCAGTGAAAATGTATCTATTAGGTATATACCATATATACATTAGGTATCAAATGTATATTATATATATATTGTAATACTCTTATACCCTATATACGTATAATACATACATATGTATATGTAAAATGTATATATAGAGTACAAGAATGCTACAGTACAATATCAAAAATAATAGCTTATACATTAATAATAATTATTAGCAATTTATACATATATGTTTAATACTTCAATAAATTTTATAAGAAAATCTTTGAAAAAAATTCACCATAGTTTTGCCTATAAATTGGATAAATTCTAAAAAATAAATCAACACATCCTGCAAGAAGAAAACACTCCAATATAAACATTTATCCAAAATTCACCATTTCCCCCGAACTTCTCAAGAATTTACAAAAATTCATCATTTCCTATATATATACAAATACTTAACAAACGTAGTTTATATACATAATATATATCCTCAAAATCTTACAAAATATTACTTAATTCATACATAATGTATAAAGAGACCAATATATACAAAAACCAAAGTGTAGTAAAATCAAATTATACATGTAATATTGTACCAACTGTTCGGTCCTGCTGCAAAAAGCTTTAACTTCTAAAACAACTCTAAAGCTAGGTTTGGTCATATCTACCTGGGCTTCCTGCATTTACCCTGTCATCTATATGATGAAATTAATTCTTGCTAAGCTATTAACTCAGTAGTGCATACTTTGATAACAATAATTATCAAAAAAACCATGCAATGTACTTTCCTTATGACATAGAAATATTGTATGCATACAATGTAATACTAAAGTCATAAAATTTACTAACTTATCATAATAACACACATTGGACTCAAAAGTCCCTACACTATATTCAAATTTTAAAAATATTGATTTGGCCTATCGCGACATCGAGGATCTAAGTGTCATATTATATCGCTCGAAGGTTTGTCCCATATCGACTCCGGGGATCTGAGTGTCATATAATACCGCCTTAAGGCACATCCCTTATCGACATTGGAGGTCCTGAAGGCGTATGGCATGCCAACTCGATAGTACTAAATGTAATTCTCTGAAACAAGTTATTGTTTAAGGCAAACATGCATCATACATTATTACATTGTATCCATTTACATCAAATGTACTCTTTTTCCACATTTTTCGTATTCTATATACATTTTTCATATTTTTCCACATTTTTTAATCACATTATGCTTACTTCTTAGTCACAATTACAATGTGACTCTTTTCCACATTTTTATAGCAATGCACATTCTTATTCTTAATCACATTTTTCACATTTTTTTAGTCATAACAATGCACAAAGCACTTTTTTTTTTAATAAAATGTATACACATATACACAATGCTTCTTTAAAGGAATAACAACATCCTTTAAAGTTTACCAAAATGGATGATACACAATATAAACATTCAATAAAAATGTTAACAAATTATGTACTAATATTTTAAATTTCCAAAATCAATTACAATCTACTCTTCAATCCTTATTTTTCAAAAACCCTAAATGCCTCCACTTGGATAACTTGACTTCCTCACTCCTAAACCAAATAATATGTAGAAATATTTCATTAGAATCATATTTATATCCATTTTATTAATAACAAACATCAATTATATAATTTTTACCCAATTTCTAGCAAAACCCTGATTTTCCCTTTGTAACTTCTTCAAAATTCACCTTAATCAATTGATTTCCACCAACCAACCATAAAATCATTACATATACATCAAAATAGCTTTAAAACAACCCATTTCAACAATTATATCTACCCCCATCAAAACCTCAAAATTTACATATTCTTAAAACTCATAAAAACTATGCGTAAAGTAAAATTTATTAACTTAAACCTTGATTACTCTTCAAAAATACATTGAATCCTTTGGAAACTTTTTGAAATTTGAAGTATTTAATAAAGGAAAATCTCTCTTGCTTAACCATGGAATTCGGCCACCAAGAAGAAGGAAGAAGAAGATGACAACTTCTTAATTTTCTTTCTTCCTAACCACATATGTTAATTAATTAATGATTAAATTTAGATATTTATCTTCTTCCAACCATAAATATTTTCATTTTCTTTTTTTATTTACTTTTAACTTTTAACTTTTTCACTTAACTTTGTTTTTAGTGATATGTATATATTATGTATACACCATGTATACATTAGGTATTCAATGCATATTTTATTTATATCTTGTATACATTAGGTATATATTATACATATCCCTCTTCTATCACTCTAATTACTCTCCATATTCATTATTTAATTTTATTTAATGGAAATATGGATATTATATATATCTTGTGTATACATTAGCTATATACTATTCATATTCATTTTTCATCAATCTAATTACCCTCCATATAAATTGTTTAATTGTATTCTAAAATTATAGATGTATATTTTGGGACTAAATTTTGGGACATAGAAATTCTTTTGAATTGCATTCACATTAAAAAATCAATTAAATTTAATTTTCTCCTCTATTTCTTCTATGAATTAATTTTATTCACTTTTTCCTGCATAAGTGAAGTTACAAAGTGGAAAAACTCTCCAACCATTTATCAAAAATAGGTGACTACCTAAGGTATCATATTCTTTTCTATCTCCATTTCAGTTCATTAATTAATTAACTAAAATTGGTTGATTTACCTCCTTTGTAGTCAAAGGGGGCGAACTATTTATGGCTATGATTTTCATTCAAACGGGATAAGTAGGCACATTCGGAATATCACTTTGAGTGACAAGCCTATATCTAAACAACCAACCTACTCTTTATTCTATTTTTTTCTTATTATTATTGTTGTTTGCTAGTTTCAATATTATTATCATTTTTCCTCCTCATTTCTTGATATTGAGAGGATCCATTATAAATTTGGTTAGTTTTGCGATGAATATCATTATGATTATATTTGCTTCTTTTTTCTTTTTATTTGAGTTAATTTATTTAATTTGAGATTTATGTTCAACTTAGAATCTATAAGAGCTAGAGTTAAAGCTCCCCTAAAAATGCTATTTTGGTGGAGTTGTAATATTTATTACTCTATACTGCATTTGTGGATGTCATATTATTAAATGTTCATACATATGATAATATCATTCATAATTAATTATGATATAATCCATAAAAAATCACATTTTTTTATCAAATCCAAAAAAAAAAAGTTAAAGTCAATTTAAGGGAAAATCTTTTATTAAAATTGGTTTAGAAAATTTTTTAACATTCGTAATTTTTAAAAATTAAATTAAATAAATTAAATAAAAATTAAATTAAATAAATTAAAATTAAATTAAATTAAATAAATAAATAATTTAAATGGAAAATTGAAGGATTTTAAATGAAAAAGTGAAGTGGAGTTTTTGAAAATTCTTCATCAATTGGTAAGTTTCTTTACCAATTTTGCAAATTCTTTGAATTTCCATGAAATTGTGAATATGTGAATTTTAAAATTTTATATTAACATGATTTAATGGATTGAATGAGTTTTTATGAAGCTATTTTGAGTAGTTATTAATGATTCTTAAGTTGGATTGAAGGAATAATTAGGTTTGCGTGGGGTTTGGAGGAAAAAGTGGATTTAGGGTTATGTTAAATTTGGATTTTTAGAATCATGTGTTTTAATAATGCAAATTGATTCCAAATGTATTATTTTGATGCATAAACATAGATTTTAAAGTCAAATAATAGATTTAACCAAGTTTGGTTAGAGATTGGATAAGGTAGTGTTGAATTTAGGGTTTTGGAAGGAAATTCTCAAAGTATTGGTATTTGTTTGATATTAATGATTAAATCATGTTATTTAATGATATAAGTGATGAAAATAAGCTTGGATAAATAATTGGAATGATTTGGAATGAAGAACCTTAATTGATAAAAAGTTGTGGCATTTTAGGGTTTTGTTTAAAGAGTATGTGTTTATTTAATGTAATTGGTTAAAATATTTTATAATATGTTTGTAATGATATAATTAAACTTAAAAACCAATTTAAATGGATTAACATGGTTTTTCAATGTTAAAGTAAGGTTAGGCTAAATTTTGGGGTATTGGTTAGAGTGAGATTTAATTAAGGTTTAATGCTTGTAATGCCTTAAAATGTTATTCTAAATGATAGTATTTGTTCACATTTGGAATAGGCATTAAGAGGAAGTGAATTGCCCAACCCTAGTGTTGAAGGGTAAGTTGGAAGTAAAGGTTGGAAGGAGATTTTTAGCTTGCATTTGAGTGCTTTTTAAGATATGTATAAACTCTTGATAAATGCGATATAACTGCATTACATATGGCCTAACACATTTTGGATGAAAAATGTGTTAAGGTACCTGGTGGCTTAAACATTCACGGATATTATGTTATAACATGTGTGTTGTTATGTATGCATTATATGTATTATGAGAAGCCATTATTAATGGCTAAATTGACTAAAATTTGATTTATGTATATTATGTGAGAATGACCTAAAAATATTTGAGTAATGTGATTTTAATATGAAATGAGATACATTGTGAAGAAATAATGAGATATGATGAATTAAAATTGACATTGATTTGAATGAGAAAAATAAGAAAACGAGGCAATAGGGTGAGAAAAATGAGAAATTGAAACAATGTAATAAGAAAAGTTGATTATGAAAAAAATGTATTATTTGTGTGCCTAGTATGTTATTCAATTTTCTAGAGTTCTATGTTTGGCGGCATGTCTATGAGGTTATCTTCAATATTTAACTTCGAGGCTAGATGCTAGGCGTTACTGATACATGATTTTCCTTCAGGGTTAGATGCTAGGGGTCACTGATATATGATTTACCTTCGGGGCTAGACACTAGATGTCAATATGGACCAAAATAATAATTCCGGGATTTAAATAGTATATTAGTTTGTTTGGGCCCATACTGTTGTATGTGTTTATGTGAATTATAAAAAGATGAAAGGTTATGTTTTAAAAGTGGAATTGAGTGCTACATTGTGACATAACATGCAAAAGTATTATGCATTGGTATTATATTAAAGTTTTATTACTATCAAAGTTTGTACCGCTAAGCTTTTAGTTTAGCAAGATTGTAATTCATCTTACAGGTGACAGGGGTGATCCAATAGATCCGAATGGTTCTTCTAGACCTGGTAGGGTCTAGCTTTGTAGTGATTTTGCTACTTTAAAATTGAGCTAGTTGCCATCATGTATATATTTTATGTTATAGTACACTTTGTTATTATGTACATTATGTTATATTTTTGGGGTATATATTTTAAATTATAAAGACTTTTTAGATAAATTTTACAATGTGGGAATGCATATATATATTTGTTTGATATTTGTATGTATGTGTATAAATATTTTGAGAAAATATAGAGAAATTGAGAAATTGAGGTGAAATTTATGATTTATTGTTTATTGGAAGTGTTTTTATATAGATTGTGCTTTGTTAAATTTTTGGAATGTCCTATTTACAGACAAAACTCTGATAATTTTTTCTTAGAGATTTTATGTAAAATGCTTATTTTAGAACCTATAATTAATAAAAAAAATATTTTATTTTCTATTTAAATATACATTTTAAAGTATTTGGGATTTTAAATTGAAAATATGAAATTTTTTTATTAATTCGGGTTGTGAAATTTTTATACTGTATATGCATATTTTACATATACTAAGTGTATATATTATACATATATAAGATATAAGGGTGTTATATATTTAGTCTGCGACCCATCGTGATTATCTTTGGACTAGTATCTTTTGGGTATAAAATTAACCAAATTTAATGGAGCCAATAAAATAGATTTTTTTCTTAATTTTTTCAAAATAAAATAAACTAAAATAGCGGCTTTTCAATTTTTGTTTTTCAAAACAAAAGTCACTCTCTTTTTTCAAAACAAAAAGGAGAGTTTCTTTTCAAAAGTAAAGAAAACCAAATATTTTCAAATTAAAAGATTATCTTTAAATCACATGCTTACCAAACTGGCTGAAAATTATGTCTGATAGTATCATATGGGACTAAGCTTGAAAGAGCATTTTCGACTCCCTTCTTGTGGGCTAAATCCAGTGCTCTAGCGAGGCCCCATAGTTTGGAACATATATATATATATATATATATATATATTACTGCCAATCAAACATCACATATGCAAGTAATACCATACATAACTCTATGAACATAACATCATAACATGCATTAAAATATTAATATATATATATATATATATACTAGAACAATTTGGCCAACTTTATCCATGTAAAGAGTTCATCTTCTCAAGCTCATATTTCACATTCTACTTGTGATAATAAAATTCTAAATAGATATTCTAGTTCCTCTTAATTAGCTCTTTCCAAATATATAGATTTCATAAATTATCATCACCATTCTAAAGTTGTATATTTTATGTATATACTATGTATATTTTATGTATATTTTTCATTATTTAAGTATAACCTGTAGTAAACTTTCATTGTTTTCCTTCTAGCTGTTGTAAATACTAAATATTTACATAAAATCCAACCCTTATCATCATTCTTTTAGCTTAAGGTTCATATCATGTTTCAAAAATATTCCTTACTAACTTCCTTCTACATGCAACATTTCATAAGGCTATCTTTTTGCATGATTTCTTTTGTTTGAATTCTTTATATTATTATTGCTAATTTTTATAGTTTGATAAAAATAAAAAAAAAATTCCAAATTTTAAACTTTTCATTCTTAAAGTTTCAAACAAGTCATTTCTGCAATATGTTACTATGTAGAGGTTGTGAACGCTCACTTGGATTCTTGAACTTGATACAACTTCTTAAATCTTGACCTTTAGACTCTAAAAATCAGCCCTTTCACATCTTGTATCCTCCTCACGCCAAGATCTCTCTCAATTTGTCTAAGAGGAAGAAGAACTTTCTCTTTAATTTGTCTAAAGAAGGAAAAAGGATTTGCATGCAAATTTCTCTAAAATATTGAAGATAAAAAGAGAGGTTTTATAAACTCAAGCTCCTTTAGTCTTCTTCCAATCCAAAAAAAAAAAAAAAAAAACAGATTTTATAACATGTATTGATGTATTTTCTTGGCTCCCTATTGGTTCTTATTGTTTGTTTTTCAGCACCTCAACTTGGAGTTGGAAGTTGTCTTTGGACATTTGTCTCTTTTATCTTATTATTTTATTTACTAAAAATTTCCACGCTTGCCACATCATCATCCTTTTACCATGCATTGCGCCAAGTATTTTTTATTTCTCAATTAATTATGATAAATTTTCTCGGAACCATTCAAGTTATGTAATAGGTTTTTGATAAAAATAAAAATATAAAAATAAATTCTAAATTTATTATATTTTTAAAATATGTTTGAATTAATAAAGATTGATGGTTTTTTTTTATCGAAATATCTATTTTTTTTAATATTTTTATAAATTTTTTATAAATTGTTTATAAATTTATAAAATTTATTAAAAATAATTCAACTACTACAAATAAAATATAAAAATTTTATAAAAAATAATAAAGGGTGTCATTCGTCCCTTATGGAATGAGATTGCTTTAGCTTAAGATATTATTCTAATTTCTCTCTTGGACTTCTCATTTTCTAATCGCAGATTCATGCATCCAATTGTACAATATTTTGTCATCCATCAATCACCTTTCATATTTCAATTTTAACTCACCTTTATTGTTTTAATATTTCTTTTATAAACCAAAATCTTACATTTGGGCTTACTCTCATCTCTTCGGCTTACTCTTATCTCATGTTGGGCTTTACTTTTAATGTTTCTATAACTCTTTATTTAGTCCAACCCAACATCCAGACTTGGGTTCTTATGCATGCTTAATGTTTAATTATTCATTTTATTTCATAATAAAAATATACAAGGCTTTTGATAAAAATACAAAAAAAAATAAAAATAAAAATAATTTTAAATTTATCATATTTATCAAAATATTTATCAAAATATCAGAATCTATAAAATATTTATCAAAATACCAGATTTTTATTAATTTATAATGAGTTTATAAATTTTACAATGAATTTATAATGAGTTTATAATTAGTTTACAATGAGTTTATAATTAGTTTATAAATTTTATAAAATTTATAATGAGTTTATAATAAAATAATTAAAATATCTCTTATAAAAAAGTAAAAATTTATAAAAAAAACGACGGAGGGTGTCATTTTTTTAACTATAAATATACAAACAGAAACCATACACGTACTCATCCATGTTTTTCTTATTTCATACTAATTAATCCATAGAATATAAGTCTTATATTCTATATTGCTCTCTTTTAGCAATTGGACTTAATATTTCTTATTAACTTTCTTTTACTTGGTTCGGGGTATTACACCTACAAACATTGCCAAATAATCAGTATCTGCATTCTTCTTATTCTAAATCAAAATGTACTAAACTTTTAGATAAACTCTCGACTCAAACCTAGAAAAATTCCCAATTATTACTGATGGAAATCAATCAAACTACAAGTGAAAACCAGACGATTATGATAGAAACAATCAATTTGGTGTCTAGATTTTTCTAAAATAGTTGAAAATTCATAAAAGCAAAAGAAATTGACCAATGATAATGAAAATTGAGAAATTGAGGATGTAGTTTGATCGACTTTGATGGAGTATTGTCAGTATAACAACTTTTTTTTTTATCGGTTGCCAAGAAAAAGGCAACCTCAACCAACTAATCAAATTTATGATGCTAAAAGGTAACAGGGGTATGCATATAGCAATTTACATATAACTTGCAAACTAATCAAATTTATGTATAAAAGATATCACAGTTCAACATAGCCTAAGCAATTTAATAAAATAATCAAATCATCCTTATCAACCTTCTCCGTGACTTAGCAGCCACTGCATGTGCAGTTGGCTATGGAAGCCCAACAGAGACCCTCAATCCGTAATCGTCAGCAACTTGCTGCATCACCTCAGGTGTGGATTCTTAGCTTGATCCAGCCATTGCATTCTCCATATGGACCTCCATATTTACAAATTGTTTCTCAAATTGATCCATAGTCTCCGACATCTTCTACAACTTTTCTCTATCATCATCAACAAAATGGACCCAAGAATAAAAAATCGTCAACGACAAATAATTTGAAGCCCCTGAACCAAAAATTAAAGCTTTTTTACTAATTTCTATAGCATAAATATTTATTTTTGAAAGATAACCCATTATCATAATTATCATCCCAAGATAAAATCTACAATAAACAACATATTTTATAAGACCTTGCCTACCATAGAACCAAAGTTCTCATTCTTTGAAAAACCAATAAAACCCTAAATTAGCAATTATGGAGAAATACCAAAATTACTGGTAGAGAGAGAAGTCTCGAGTGGTTTAACAATTGAAGCCATGGACTTGTTAATGGTAGTCATCTTAGCTTGGGTATCAAGCCTAGTAAAAACAACATCAAGCCTAGAAGTGAGTCTGAGGTAGTTGATCTGCTCAGTTCTTTTCCAGATAGAATTCTCGGCATAGATCCGAGCACCAGCCATATTCCTCTCCTGGATCGCCTTCTTGACCTTAACTTTCTTTGCCTTCTCATCCTTTTCACACTTTTGAGCCTGCCGTTGCAGTGATTTCAATGAGAACTTAAGGTCCATTAACTGATTCAATAGTTTCTGTGTGTTGCCCATGGCATTGGAGAATGGAAATCAACTAAATTTCGATTCTAGAGTTTTGTGTTTTTTTTGCAAGGAATTGAACAATCTGGAAATCAACCTTTCTCAATTGAACATATGGCAACGTGATTTGCCCTTCATATAATATAATTAGCGTACTCTTAATTGTGGAAGAGCTAATATTTAGAGAAGATAAGAGTAAGAAATTGAAAACATAGAGAGAAATTGAGAGATTGTGAAATTGCTCTTTTTTAAGAATATGTATGACGTGGTAATTTCAAAAAAGGGCTCATTTCCTAAACTTTTATATATTTATATAAATTATATTAAATTGTATGACATAATAATATATTTGTTATTTATAATATTTGGAAGGATGATATAATAAAGATAAAATTTTAAGATCACCAAAACCTATCACATTAATGATTTAAAAAACTCATTAATTATAATATTATAGTAATAATTATACTATAAAAATATAAATTAAAACAAATTAAAAATGAAACTATATCATATACTTTATGAAAACACGACAAATTATCATTCAACAGACTTTAAAATGTCAAAATGTGAGTAGGCATTTTTGTCTTCATTTTGAGTAGAGTAGTTTTTGCGACTTTACACTGTTAGACTCAGAGTTTTAGAGAATACAGGTCTAAATCTGGAGAAAATAGAGTTGCCACCCGGACGGTCCAAAAAAATAGAAAGTGGTGCATGACCCGATTCCTAAAGAATTTTTAACCCTCTATTTTGTTCAAAAAGTTGGGTAAGTATGGGAAATGTGAGAAATGACCCAACACCCCCACAATACCCTGTTCATTGGAACCGACCTCTTTTTCAGGTCTAAATATTATTAAATTCTTAAGCATTATAATATTATTCATACTGTATGCAATGAAAATAAAGAAATATTCATTAAAATTAAAAAAGTTTAAACCAACAAAATGAACACCCATACAAAGTGAAAACATGTCCTTACAATAATGTCCAATGTCCACAAAGAAAGTAAAATAAATAAAATAAAATAATCACCATAAGTGAAAACGTGTCTCTTATAATAGTCTCAAAATCTTAAAATAAATCAAATTGCATAAACTAAATAAATAAGGTATCCACACTAGATGGAAACATACATTTTATAATCACCTTTAAAAATACATATAAATCTAAAAAAAATAATAAAGTAAGGAAAAAATAATACAATACATGTGAAAAATAATTGAATAATTAAAAAATAAATAAACAATTGCATCTTAATATTATCCCATTAAAGAAATATAGTGCCACAACGACGCAAGTCGCGCCTATAGCAGTCCCGCTAGCCGGTTAGAGGGCGGGGGTCAAGGAGGCAGCACCCTCCGAAAAGTAAACGATTTATTGAATAAGTTTTATTGGGGAATTATGGTTTCCATCTAAACTAGGATTTTATATTTATAGAAATTAAGATTTTTCTTAAACTTGTATTTTAATATTAAAAAAAAAAAGAGTTTTTGGGATAAAATTATGGTTTTAGGGTTTTAAATCAAAATAGGTTAAATTAAAGCATTTTATAGAGTTTATGTAAAATCATAACCAATATTATTTAATTGCTGGACTAATAATCATATTACTATAATTATTAACTACTAGATATTTTTAAAATGAATAATGGCTTGATGTTCGTTTATGTAACACTTTTATACCTTATATATGCATAATACATACATTTGATATATGTAAAATCTCCATTTATAGTATAAAAAATGTCACTATTATTGTCTTTTCAAAATTTTTCCGTAGATTTAATAAAAATATTTTAATATTTATAATGTAGTTTAAATGAATAAATAATATTATTCTTAAATAATTTAAAACATCAAAATACATAATTAATTATTAAAATATATGAAAAAAATTCGTCAGAGTTTTGTAAGAAAACACACTCCCAAATATTTTCAACCATTTCATACTCTAAAAAACCCCCCCTTCATTTCTCCAAAATATTCAAACACACATATATACATATACATATCCATAAATCGTAAAATTAAAACCAAACTTTAATAATTTACATCAATTTCATATTTACAAACTTAATGTACATAATTAAAAGATAAGTTTTCAAAATGAAATCATTACATGTTTGCAACCGGTCCTAGTCCATGGCAACAAAATAAAACACCAAAAATAAGCAAGAAACTCTACTCCTACACAAGTCCCGCGGGCTCTCTAGATCAACTCTATTACCTGCACGATAAACAAATCATGCTAAGCGTCCAGCTTAGCGGTACATGCTTTAATAATATAAATAACTTTAAACAATGCATTATGAATCTCCCTTAAAATTACACCATAAATGAAGACCATATGTAATACATTTACATAATTTTCATCAAACTATCACAAACACATGCAATGGGCCCATATAACTTTATATACTATTCTAATTCCATAACGATTGTCTTGAGCTATCTCATTCATTTGTAACACTAATATGTCTCGTCCGAAGGCATCATACTATTTAGTAATAATATTTTCGAAGCAGACTGTATATAAAGCAACATACAATCATATTTTATTATCTACTACTCATAATCATCATTATTCCTTATACATTTTGGACTTTTCTCATTTTTAACAAATCATCACTTTTATTCATTTTTGTTATTACAATGGCCTATCGTGATGCACATCATGCATTTAACATCATTTCACAATCAACAATGCAATACATTTGAAAAGTCAAATATTAAAGTAGCTTGATACATTTATTATCAAAATGTGCTAAGCTAATTCGAATGCAAATGTATTATAACTTATCAAAGTATATACATACCTTAGCTTATATAACTCCCTAGCTAAAAAGCACTCCTTCCACACCACTCCTACAATGTGCCCTTCACCACTAGGGTTGAACAAATACTATTTACTCAATACCTATCCCAAATGTGAATGTTTTCAATTATTTAGAATCAAATTTTAAAGCATTTAAACTATTAAATATTAATTAAACATCTTTCCCTCTAAATTTTAAATTTTATCCCTAATACTATTTAATTCTAAAAATACATTCTATTCAATTATAAATAGCATTTTAAATTCATTTCTATCATTAAAAGCATATTATAACACGATTTAAACAATTGAATTACATTAACATCATTTCTTTAATCAAGTTCTTCCAAAACCCTAATCTCTTTAATTTAAAAATATAATCCAATCATTTCTAAAACATAATTTAAGTTCAAATATATCATTAAACTCATACTCTAACACATCCTAAACAATTAAATTCAATTAAAAATAATTCCTTACAAAAATCCCTTGGAAACCCTAATTTCATCACTAACTCAATCAAACTTTTACTAAACCCTAACAAATCAATCATTTAAGTACAAAATCATTATCTCCTCATCAAAATAACACCTCCTATAACCATTTAACAAATTAAAATACACCCTATCAAAAGTCTAATTGTTACATAATAGAAATTTCAAAGAAAACTTCACAAATTCAAGAAAGTACTTACTAATTATTTAGAAAATTACCAAAGCTCTTATTGATTCTTGAAAATCCTTGCCAAAGTTAGTGTTTGGATGAAGAAAAACTCATCCTTTAGCCATGGAGAAAAACGTGTTTGAGAGAAAAGAGAGGAAGAAGATTGTTTCTTTAAATTTTGACTTTTTCTTCTCTTCTTCACTTAATACCACATATATATAATATTTAATTATTTTAATTAATTAATTATCTAATTATTTTTAAAATGCTAACTTTTATCTTCTATTAAAAAATATTATATTTTTTAATTAATTTATTAATTATTAATTATTATTTAATTAATTAATATTTAATAAATATCTAACTTTCCATCATTTTTACTATCCAAAATTATTTTTAATTTTGATTTATTTTAAAACTTCAATTTTCTATCTTCCATTCAAATTATTTTAATTTTAAATTATGTAATAAGTTTAAATTTTTCTCATCATCTTCCACCTTTAATTTTCACCAATCATGTTATTTCCTTCTTTGACTTTCTCTTCTCTTATTTTTTATTATTGTTATCACTTTTTTCACCACCAACCTATACTTGATATATACGTGTGATATATTTTATGTATATGTATATGCCTTATTTATTTTACTTATATATTATGTATATTTTTACCTACATATAAATAATGTATACGTAATGTGCATTCCATGTATACATCATGTGTACACTAGGGGTATATCATGTATATATTATGAATTCAACATATTTAATAAGTATATGTGGGGTATATATTATATATACACTAGGTACACATTAGGTATATACTATAGATATATCTTTTTCAATACTTTAATTAACCATCAAATTAATTTTTAATTATATCTAAAATCTTCGGATGTTACAGTTTAAGTGAACTATTGCATGATGGTTTTTTGATTTATGGAATGTAAACGTTTGCTGTGAAATTAAATAACATGTAGACCACTGTATGAAATCATGATAAACATATCTACTATAATAAACAAGTGAAACACAGAAAATACACCTTCATTTTTTGCTCTACCAAATTGAAAGAGACGAACTAAGCTTACTATCTGAATCAACTTTAGGTTTTGGCTGGAGGTTCAATGCAATCAAGGACGGTCTTGGTTCATGCTTCTTAGATTGCTCTATTTGTTAATTGATTGCTCTTAAGTCTTGTTGTTTGTTAATTCTTGTCGTCTCTCTTATTGCTAATGATCACTTTTTGCCAGTTTAATTGCTAATCACCACTCTCGGTCTCTTGTTATCTTAGTTGATGATTTTGGCTCCCCTTTTCACTGAATGTAATCTTGTATTTATAAGGCACAGCCAGGGCAACCTTCGCTCGGCAATCCGCATCCCACTCAGACTCTCCCTTGCTTATCCAAATTTTATTTGAATTTAAACCCAATTAAAACTCAAATTTGTTTGGATTTTTATATTTACAGTAGCCTCTTTATTCAATTTGATCAATTATTTGAGCATACAATAGATGGGTTTTTATTTAATCACATTGAATAATTGTTTTATTTATCATATAGTTTCTATCTAAAACCCTAAAAATTATTTTTCAAAACCCTAATTTCTTAATACCTATTAAACTAATTTTTGATAACTAAAACCCTAATTACACTTTTCTAATACCACAAAACCATAATCTGTTTTCTCAAAACCATAATCAATTTTATTTTTCTAAAAATCATAGTAGCTTATTCTTTCCAAATACCTAACTTTTAATCCTAATTTCATGATCTCCAATTTTATTTACTTAAACCCTAAACCTTAATATTTTTTATACAACTTTCGAAACCCTAAATCTAAAATATTCATTTTTTAGATTGAAGCCCTAATTTATTTCAAAATCTAATCTTTAATTCAACCTATTTGTACATCCAGTAGCCATGTTATTTTTTTATATTAAATATTTCTTAGTTAACTAATCTAGTAATTAAAATACCCCAATTGTTAAACATAAAACTTACAAAATCCTAATTTTATTCAAGAAACCCTAAATGATGCATAAACCCTAAATTTGTATACTTACTGCTTTATTTAAATTAGGTAAATCTTTATTATGTATTTTGATTGATGTTTCATGTCCTGGATGAATATTTTACTTATGATGAATGGTTGGTTACTTTTATTGATTTGCTTTAGTTTCAAAATATTGTAAGAGGTATGTTTCCATGTTTTGGGTACCTCATATCGTGAGCATCATGTAATTTAATTTATTTTAAAGTTTTTGGATCAATTTAAAGTACACATTTCCACCTTTCGGTGTGTGTCCTATTTAGTTTTGCATATTAGACGATGTAAGGACATGTTTCCATCCTCGGATGGGTGTCCATTTATTTATTTTGTTTGGAGATTATTGTGATTTTAATAAAGTATTTATTTGTTCTTATGATCGCATGTAGTATGGATAATATCATTATATTTAAGAATTTTATAATATTAAGACCTGAAAATGAGGTCGGCTCCAATGAACCGGACATTGTGGGTGTGCTGGGCTATTTCTCACCTTCCCCACACGTACCCAACTTTCCGAACTCATTAGGGGGTTTGGGATTCCTTAGGAATTGAGTCATGTATCCCTTTCTATTTTCCCGGCCTATTCGGGTGGCGACTCTATTTTCTCTGGGTTTAGGCCCATGTTCTCTAAGGCCCTGAGCCTAACAATGCCAAAATCGTAAGAATCATTCCACGTGGGAGTGGGGATGAAAATCCCCTCTCACACCTGGGCCAACTTGTCTTGGGATTTTAATATTGTACCACACCATTTTAGGCTTTCAAAATCATTCTAGACTGGCTTATGCCTTTATACTTGATCTAATTCCTTTTTAACTAGGGCTAGACTAGATTAGGTCCAAAATTAAGGGTATACAGTATGCCCCTTACTTGAATGACCTGGAGTTTATTCAAAAAGTGAAAAAGCAACATGACATTGAGCTGATTTTAGATAAGGATGGGCTCTGGGCTAAAAAAAATCATTTGTTTGAGTTTTGAACTTGAAAAAGATTTGAGTCCTGGACCCGCCATGGTTTGGGTTTCTTAAACCAAATTGAGTTCTTGGCTTAAACAAAAATTGGGTTTTGGACCCAAGATAGTTTGGGTTCTGGACCTAGATTGAGTTACGGACTCGAAAAAAAAATTGGGTTCTAGACCAGAGTTAGTTTAAGTTCTGGACCTGGATTGAGTTATGGATTCAAAAATGGTTTGGGTTCTATAACCGAGTTAGTTTGGGTTCTGGACCTGAGGTGATTTGGGTTCTGGACCCGGATTGAGTTATGGGCTAAAAAATGGTTTGGGTTCTGGGCTTTAGTTAGCTTGGGTTCTGGGCTTTAGACAGCTTGGGTTATGGACTGGATTAAGTTATAGACTTGAAAAAGATATAGGTTCTAGACCCAAGGTTGTTTGGGTTCTGGACTTGGATTGAGTTCTGGACTAAAAAATGACTTAGGTTCTAGACCTGAGGTGGTTTAGGTTATGGACCCGGATTGAGTTATGGACTCAAAAATGGTTTGGGTTCTGGACCCAAGGTTATTTGGCTTATGGACTAGGATTGAATTCATGACTCAAAAATAATTTGGGTTATAGACCCTAGGTGGTTTGGGTTCTATACTCGAATTAAGTTATGGACTAAAAAATGACTTGGGTTTTGGACCCGGATTGAGTTCTGGACTAAAAAAGGGTTTGGGTTCTGGATCCGAATTGAGTTTTGGACTAAAAAATGGTTTGGGTTCTGGACCCGAGGTCATTTGGGTTATAGACTAGGATTGAGTTCTAGACTTAAAAAAGATTTGGGTTCTAGACCCGAGTTGGTTTTGGCTTTGGACCTGGATTTACTTCTGTATTTGAAAATGACTTTTGTTCTAGACCAAAGGTGGTTTGGATTTTCGACACGAGTGGTTTGGGTTCTAGATACAAATTGAGTTATGGACTCAAAAAATATTTAAGTTTTGGACTCGAAAAATATTTAGGTTCTAGACCCGAGGTATTTGTAAAAAATTAATTTCAATTGACAGCAAAAAGTTAGGTTATTTTTTTCTGTACCTATATATTGTTGCCCCCTTCCTGGAAAAAAATAATTGTAAGTACAAAAAAATTTTTTAGACACGCAAATATTTATATATACATATGAAGAGCAATAATAATTGACATTCATTATTAATGTCAGTTGCTTTGAAAAGTAATAATAATTGACATGAACTATTGATGCATAGTATTTTTCTTTGCTTTGCTTCATGCTTTATTGACTTTGAATGCTTCTGAGCACTTAGCTAATAACAAGGTATATTAATAAAAATATCAAATCAAGTCATTTAATCAAATATACTTAAAACTCGAGGCATGAGTAATTTAGCTCATCATCATCAAACCAAAACACATGTTTATCTCAATAAAAATCAAATCACAAATATCCATTGAAATATTAATGCTCATAACAAATCAACAAAATTTTGGCAATGAATTAAATGAAAGAATATGACAAACCCCTTAAAGATGCCAAGAGTTGATCTTTTTATTCTTCCTTCTATCTCAACTTGAATATGATGAAGAACTCCCAAGCCCTCTTTAACCCTTCAATTAATGGTTAAATCCTTGCAAATGGAATGGAAACTTTCTCAAGCCTCCAACCCACTCTATATATTCCTCCAAGTTCAATCTGTGACACGGCCAGTGGCTTGGCTGTCATCTGCATATGTTTGCCTCTGCCTTCCATTTTTATTTCTTATCAAAGGGACATGTGACATAGCCATTACATGTTGACACACCCAAGGACATGACCAAGACATGTTGACACACCCATGGACATAGCCAAGACATTTGGGTGCGTTCACTGTTGTCTAAATTTCAATTCTTTCTCATGAGAGACATGGCTAAGATGGTGCTTGTGTTCAACACTAATTCTATTTACACATGATTTTCTTTTCTTGGGATGAAACACGACTAAGACAATTAGACATGGTCAGCGACATGGCCATGATGAGGAGGCATGGCTAAGCTTCAAGTTGTCTTGGCCATGTTATGAGACATGGTCAGCAACATGGCTAAGATGATCAGACATTGGTAGAGACATGGCCAGGTCATGTGAGTGTGTCTAGTATTGCCTAAAATTTATAATTCTTTTAATGGAGGACACAACCAAGCTTGAGCCATCTTTGTTGTGCTTAATGTTTTTGTTTCCAAAATAACTTCATCAAGTGGATTTAGCTCCATTTGAACATGTTCATCCAAATCATCAAAATTCAAGAAAACTTGAACACACATATTAGAAAAATAACTAAAAAGAAAATAAAATTATCCTAAACAGATCATAACATGAGGGTGCCACATATTTCCTAAGAGAGTCGGATATCCGAGGTTTAATTTTTGGTTGTCCGATCATACAACGGTTCTTGGCTCTCATCGTGTGCACTCCCAGCGTTATCATTTAAGTCGTTTAACTTGTGGTCATGTAAAATAGTGTTAGTATACCTTGATATTTTATTTAAAGTCCACTTACCTTTTATAACCTTACAGGTTGACTTAGCTTGGTGGAAAGCTGAGGAGCAGGCGAATCAGACTCCTTTCATGAATATTGCACTACCTTACCAGCACTCCCGTTGGTCCTATGTCCAATGGTTGGTTTTGTGGGAGAGGTTGTTAGACTGGTTTCTTGGTCCCAATTAATGGAGGGTTTCAGTGAATAGTCTGACATATACTTTGAAAATTACATCAATGATGAAAAATTGGTGGTGACTTACTCGGAATGGTTATGATGTTGAAACTTATCTCTTTCCACCTGCTGTGCCACATGTCCAATTTATTCGAGAATAGCTCTTGAACTTTGATATATCTCATGTTAGTGTCCTAGGAGTTCTCAAGGCAGGGGAAAGAGGAGAGGAAGAATGAGAAGGAGAAGAAAACAGTGATGAGGAAGAATATGAATGAGAGGGAAGAGAAACTATTTCTCATCCTTGTGACCATCCCGGGACCGGTACTTCTCATGTGAATTTTTAACATGCCGTCCATTATTACTGCTAACTCTAAAATTATTCTGAATCTCATTTATTTTTATTATAGGCTACTGGTCAATCTTCTTCACTCACTCCTTCTTCTTTCCCAAATATGCTGCCTCATCCTCAAAGCTTTGATTTAAACTATCTGATATGTCATTCTTTTTTATGTTGATTTGTGCTATATGTATGTATGACTATTTATGGACTTACCTTTCTTCTTGTTTGGCTCACAATGGATGTTTCAGAAGTAAAATAAGAATATGTAAGAAGAACTAGCTGTCAGCCGTCAATAGATTGCCCATCTCGAAGGATTGTATCAATAATCAGAATAAAACTTTCGAGACTTCAGGTTCTGTGGCATCAGGGATCCTGGAGCTTCATCTTCTAGGGGGCCCCAAATTGTAGACCATGAGGTGCCTCCTCCTGTCTCAGGCGATGAATATTACATACATAATTTTCAAGATAATAAGGACTTAGATATACCTTATCCTCCATCATGCGATAACTTTTTCAGGGCTTTATTCGATCACGGACTATCTCTCCCTTCTCAGTAATCAACTTGTATTAAATTTCAATGAAGAGCTTGTATGCATGTAATGTAAAACATAATAATATAATAATAATAGTTTGACTTTTTTTTGCTTTTCTATTTTTTTTATATATATACATACAAATTTATGTAGGATGTGCACAACAAATCAACAACTTGAATTTGTCATGGACTCAAATTTATGAAACCATGTTAGATTTGGCATCCTAACCATCACTTACCGTGAACACCTTTTCCATGCACGTCTTGGTTTAAAGCTAGTGCCTATTCCTTGTGTAATTCGACTTATAAGCTATTACCTATTTAAATACGCCTCACTTCGCCACAACTCCCCAACCATGCCATGATTCTCAACTTCAACAAATCTATCAACCTTCTTCTCTCAATTCTCACCTCATGAATTTTATCACAGCGATAGAAACAATTGCAACACTTTATCAATGCTTCCTTATAAACTTAAATCAAATTCAATTGTTACACTCCCACGCTGACAGAAGCCAATTTGAAAAAGAAAAAGAATTTATTTAAGAACATCAAAGTTACTCATTGGGAAAAATATCATGGTCTCAATTCAATGTCTTAAAGTGCTTTCAAAATGTCAAACAAGACCAACCATTTTTACATGCCGTGGCTTTCTTTTGGGATATGAAAACTAAGACTTTCAAGATAAACAGTTTTGAAATATGTCCTATGATTGAAGAATTTAAGCCATTCTTGGATATCCAATTAATCAACTAATGGCATTACCCATACCGACTTCTAAAACTCAACAAAAGATGCAGATGCTATTTTAACTTTCAAAATTTGAAGTCCTGCAATTGACTAGAGGTGAGAAAATCTTGCGTCGTTCTTTGATTAATTTTTCCATTTGTCATATGGCTCCCACCAAAGCTTGGGGATGCATGTTTTATCTATGCTTGCTTGGCCAATTCCCGCTTGTTTCTCTTGATGGCGACATCGATCTGCGAGAACCATATATCATGGACCAAATGGAAGGATGCTTCCCACCAGTACCCGTGATCTTCGCAAAAACCCTAGTTGGATTGGACCAATTCAAGATAGGTTCTTCAAGAAGATTGGTTGGAAATCTGTTGCTGCTTTAGGTAACTACCTAAATCGTCCTTTCAGGTTTTCAATTTAGGCTTTTATTTTTATTGCTCTAATTTTGCCTAGTCCATCCTTATGGATTTTCGAAACAAGCGAGCTGTCCTAATTTTTGCCTAGGCCGCCCTTGTAGGTTTTCATCATAGTGGACCCCCTTTTTTTTTATTGGTTCTAATTTTGCCTAGACTTCCCTTACGAGTTTTTGGAACTGGCGGTAATTTTTGGTTAAGCCTTCCTTGTGGGTTTTCAATCTAACGAGCTCTTTTTTATATGTTTTTCTTCTTTACAAATCTGGTTATAGGGGCGCCTCTACTTGCTTGATACTCAATCTGTGGACTTCACCAAGTATCTGCCACTACATCATTCTTCTAGAAAACTACTTCGTCCTGCTTCCTCATATGCCGATTGGGTCAACTAGATCCACTTTTGAGCCTCGATTAACATTCATTGGTTGATGCCTTAGTGGAAGATTACCCATGTCAGCATCTGAACATATCTGATGTATGTTCTTTTGGCTACTCTCCGTTAGGGTACTTGTTATGATCCTTATCAACTTGACTGTCAGTATAGAGCCGAGCCTCGAGGTTTTGAGTTCACTTCTAATTTGGACATGTCTTGTCTGACTAAAGCCTTATTGGATCGACTAAAGCAAAGTTGGCCCGCACACTACACTTATCATCTTCCATAGATTTTACACTTGTCAATTCTTTAGAAAAATGATGTTAGGATGAACAATAATGATAAATAAAAGATGTTTTCTTTCCTTTTATAATTTATAATCACTTTTTGCTTTTGTGGTATTTATTTTATCATAATGGTCAGATTAATCCAAATAGTGCACATATAACAACTTAAATATTAACTTTGTTTTATTAAATTGGGGAACAACTAAAAACATAAAGCTAGGATATCCAAGATCACTCCTGGCAATAACTAGCCCTTTAGGTCTTTCTAATTGACAATTTTCTCTCATTCAACCCTAATTGTAACCTAGCCCACCCTTTCAATTTTTGGGGCTAGTGGCGTGCTTTAACTTTTGCTAGGCCATCCTTTTAGGTTTTCAACCTAGCGAGCCTCTCTCTCTCTCTCTTTTTTTTTTTTAATTTCAAACATAAAACCTCTTCAATCTATCAATGTTTACTGGCTCATTGAACTTGTTCCCGTCCACGTCTGATAGCTTGACTGCATCCTTACTTATGACTTATTTCATAACATGCTGCCCTTCCCAACAAGGTCTAAATTTCCCTCTTAGATCATAGACATTTAACTTGCACTACTTTAACACTAAGTCATTGACTCTAAGCTTTATGATATTGTGATTATAGATCCAATCTATCGTCCTTAGATACAGCTAGTGATGATACTGTGCCTTCAAACTTCTTTCTTCTAACAAGGCCAGCTACACATATCTACTTGCCACCCATTCTGCCACAGACAATTTAACTTATAGTACCACCCTCAGCTATTAGATCTAGATCTCAATTGGCAATACTGCTTCCATCCCATAAACCAAAGAAAATGGTGTCATTCTAGTTAGGGTTCACACACTTGTCCTGTAACCCTATAAAGCAAAAAAAAAAAAAAGCATTTCTGACCAATCCCTATACATCTTGGACATCTTGGACAAAATCTTTTTAATCATTTTGTTTATTGCTTCCACTACACCATTGGACTTTGATCGATAAGTGGAAGACTAGTGATGGAAAATCTAGTACTTCAAGAACAAATCCTTAACGGCCTCTTGAAACTGCACCTCATTGTCTGATATCACACTGTGCAGGACTCCATATCTACAGATGATATTCTTCTCAATAAATCTAGCCATTTATCTTGCCCCTAAATTGTTAAAAGGCTCAGCTTCAACCCATTTTGAAAAATAATCCACTACTACTATGATGAATTGGTGATCGTTCGAAGTCATCGGATGTATTTCTCTAATAATGTCGATTCCCCAAGTTGCAAATGGCCAGGATGAAGACATAGAATGCAATTCTTTCGGAGGTAAGTTAACATCCCTAATTTTTTAAAATTCAGTGAAATAAATTAAAATTAAATTTGATAAATGATTTAAATGGAAAATTGAATGATTTTAAGTAAAAAAGTTGAATGTATATGTAAAATATATATGAAATATACATAATATATACAAAGTCAACAAAAGTCAACATTTTTCAAAGAAAAGCAAAAAAGTCAAATGGCATTTTTATAATTATACTTTGAAAATTAAAATTATTTAAATTATTTAAAAATAAATTATTTTGGATGAAAGATGTAATTTTAGGATTTTTATTAATTAATTAAATAATTAATTAATTAAATAAAAACATATTAACATATTATATATATAAGCTTTGAAATAAAAGTGGAAAGAGAGAGAAATTCCCATTCGGTCTTCTTCTTCTTCTTTCTTGCATGGCTGAACTCCATGGATGTCCAAAGACAAGGTTTTGCTTCTTCCAAGCTCATTTAATTGAAAGGTTTTCAAGGTTTTAATTGAAGTTTTGGGGTTTTTCACCATAATTAGCATTGAGTAGAGGTAGTTTGCCCATCCCTAGTGTTGAAGGGAAACTTGGAAGAGGAGGTTGGAATTTGATTTTGAGCTTGCTTTTGAGAACTTAAAGAGGTATATACAAACTCTTAATAATTGTGGCATAATTGCATTACATTTGGGCTTTACACATTTTAGTTGAAAAATGTGTTAACCTACTTGATACATTGAACATTGGTGAGCAATGTGCTATGATATGTGACTTCTTATGTATGCATTATATGCATTGTAAAATGCCATTAGTAATGGCTAAAATGCATAAAATGTGAAATATGTGAATTATGTAAAAATGACCCAAAATATTTTGGTAATGTGATTTTGATGTGAAATGTGATACATTATGATGAAATGAGATGAATTAAAATCAAATGACAATGATATGAATGAGAAAAAGAAATGAAAATGAAAATGATGCATTGTGAGAAAAATGAGAAAAATGATGCAATGTGCCTAGTTGATTATGGAAAAATGAGAAAGAAAATTGATGATGAAAAATATAAAATAATTGTGTGCCTAGTATGTTATTCAATTTTCAGAGTTATGTGTTTGGCGGCATGCCTATGAGGTTATCCTCATTATTTTCCTTCGGGGCTAGGTGTTATGCCTCACTGTGATATGATTTACCTTTGGGGATAAACACTTGGCATCACAGAGATATGATTTGCCTTCAGTGCTAGCTTTTGAGCATTACTTTGATTTGCCTTCGGGGATAGACACCTGGTGTCAATTTGGACCAAAATAGTAATTCTGGAATTTGAATAATATATTAGGTTATTGGGTCCTTACTTGTATATGTGTTTATGTGAATTAGTAAATGATGAAAGAATATGTTTAAAAGTGAGCTTGGATGCCACATTGTGGCATGGCATACAAATGCATTATGCATTAGCATTGTATTTAAATTTTATTGTTATCAAAGTTTGTACCGCTGGGCTTTTAGCTTAGCAATTGTAATTTATCGCGCAGGTGAAGAGGTGATCTAGTTGAGCCGAAGAGTTCTTCTAGACCTGATGGGGTCTAGATTTGAGTTGATTTTTAGAGCATCAAGATCAAAGACACTACCAGCATATATATATATTTTATATTATATTGTACATTGTGATATTATCTACATTATGCTATAATTTTGAAGTATATAATGTAAATTATAAAGAATATTTTTGATAAGTTATATAATGTGGTTTTACATGTGTTTGATAAATATATATGTATAAGCATAAATGTTTTGAGAAATATGGAGAACTTGAGAAGTCTTAGGGAAAGGTGAGATGTAATGTATATTGGGAGTGTTCTTGGCACAGGTTATGTTTTGTTGAAATTTGGGGACGTCAAAATTACAAGAAAAACTCTGGCGATTTTTTCCTAGAGATTTTTATGAAAAATACTATTTTAGAAGCTATGTTTTATGAAGAATATTTTATTTGTTATTTAAATATACATTTTTAAGTATTTGGGATTTTAAATTTGAAATGTGAAAATTTTTATTAAACCGGGTTGTGACATTTTTATACCATATACGCATATTTTACATATACGTGGTGTATGTATTATATATATATAGGGTATAAGGGTGTTACAGTGGGTGATTCAAGTTTCTGTACATTTGACATTGCTGGCACTTCTTCACAAAGTCAATACAGTCATTTTCCATAGTCAACCAACAATATCCTTGTCCGATTATCTTATTAATCAGGGTAAAACCATTCATGTGGGGTCTATAACTTTTGGCATGTATTACTAGCATGATATGCTCGACTTCAACTTCCTTAAGCACCTTAAATTCACTCCATCGAGCCATCTTTGATACAACTCTCCATGAAAGGTGATGTATTGCAAGGATCATCGCCTTATAACTCTCCTCTCTTCTTTTGTTGCATCTTGTGGGTATTCTCTACTTTCGAAGAACCATCTTATAATGTCATGCCACGCATCATGGTCTGTATCAGTTTCTATGACCATTTCATACTAATAGCAAGGAGTAGATGAGTTGGTCAAAACCAAAGGCTTAAGAAATAACTTAACATGATCCTCCCATATCGAAGCCAAGTTGGCTAGGGCATTGGCCATTTGATTTTCCTCTCTTGGTAGGTGTATAAACTTGCACTCCTCAAAGTTCTTCTTCATCAGGTTCAAGTAATCGTGGTATGGCTTTAACTTCTCTTCTTTCAACTCCCACTCTCCATTCACTTGGGATACTACTAATAACGAATCACTGAAAGCTTGCACTTTATCAATCTTCATGATCATCAAGGTTTATAGGCCAAAAATATATGCTTCGTACTCCACCATATTATTAGTTGCCCTACACTTCAACTTCTTGGCTAGAGGGATGAGCTCCCCTTCTGGTGATTTCAAAATTATTCCCAATCTAGCTCCCTTTCTATTCACTGCTCCGTCAAAGTACATATTCCCTCCTTGAACTTCTATGGCCTCTAAATTTTTATTAAAAAAATTCTAAAATTACCTTCTCACTGTCCAACAATGGCTGTTGGGCTAGAAATTTTGCTACTACTCTTCCTTTAATGGTTTTCCTGCTTATATGCTCAATTTCAAATTCTTCTAAAATTATCAACCATCTGCCATATTTCCCAATCAATGAAGGCGCCTCCCTTAAATACTTCACTGGATCCATCCTCAAAAATGGATCCATCATAGAGATTGCAAGTACACTATAAGATTGTAAGTAATGCTGCAACTTCTTAGAAGACCAAACCACAGCTACACACGTATTTTTTATGATACTATACTTAATCTCTTAAGGTATGAGCTTTCTACTTAAATAGTAAATTGCATACTCAACCTTTGATTTATCTGCTTGGGTGAGCATTTCTCCTATCAATTTCTCTTCTATTGCTAAGTATAGTAATAAAGGTCTGTCGAGTCTAGGTGGCTTTAAAATAGGTGGATTTAGTTAACATTCCTTCATATGCTCAAAGGCCTTTTGGCACTCTTCATTCCACTTAACTGGCTGGTTATTTTTAAGCAGTTAAAAGATAGGTTCACGGGTTATGGTAAGCTTTGCTATGAACATGTTAATGTACTGTAACCTGCCAATAAACCCTCAAACTTCCTTTGTCTTAGGGGCTGGCATATCCCTGATTGCCTTGACTTTGTTAGGGTTAATCTCAAAGTTATTTGGGCCAATCACATGTCCCAACAACTTGCCTGAAGTAACCCCAAACACACACTTCTTTGGGTTCAACCTTAACTTATACTTCACAGCTCATTCAAAGAAAATATCTAAGTTTTGAAAATGATGCTCCCTTGTATCCAACTTAACAATCATATCATCCACATAGACCTCAAATTCTTTGTGCATCATGTCATGAAACAAGGTTGTGGCCATCCTCTGGTAGGTTGCTCCGCCATTCTTCAACCCAAATGGCATCAACCTATAGAAATATGTACCCCATGTAATGATGAAGGCAGTTTTGGTTTTATCCTCTTGGGCCATTAACACCTTATTGTATCTGAAAAATCCATCTACGAACTAGTGTTGAATGCTAGAGGTTGTGCTATCGATAAGGAAATCTATATGGGGTAAAGGAAAATCATATTTAGGGAAAGCCTTATTCAAGTTTCTATAGTCAACACAAACCTTAATTCTTCAATCTTTCTTTGGTATGGGAACTGTGTTAGCTAATTAACTAGGGTAGTCTATCACCTCAAGGAACTTGACTTGTATCTACTTAATGACTTCTTCTTTGACTAGTTATGCCCATTCTAGCCTTAACGATCTAAGCTTTTATTTGACATGATTCATGTGAGTGTAATTAGGAATCATGTGCTCGACTATATCTCGATCAATCACAGACATATCTTCATAAGAAAAAGCAAAGACTTCTTTATATTTCTTAAATATTTTTTCAAATCTCTCTCTCTCTTTTCAGGAGTAAGGTCAGATGCTATGCTAATATTTTTTGGATTGTCGGTTGTTCCCAAATTTAATAATTGTGTGTCAACAAAAGAATGCTTATGTAATCATTATTTGAATGTATGCAACCATCAAGAAAAATATCACAGAAGTAAACAAAATCAGACTTTATTGCATTCATATTGGAAAAGAAAACATTATCTGTAACACCCTTATACTCTATATACGTACAATACATATTTTCAGCATATGTAAAATACGCATATACGGTACAAAAATGTCACAGACCGGTTAAATAAAAAATTTTCACATTTCCAATTTAAAACTTCAAATTCTAAATATATAAAAATTAAATATTCTTTACTTGTTATAAGAACCCAAAATAAATAATATATATAAAAAAATTTTTGAAAAAATTTGCCAGAGTTTTGTCTGTAAATTTAGCAATCACTCAACCTGCAAAAAGAAAATACACCCAAATAATTTCAAATTACCATCTCAACCACTTCTCAATTTCACCAAGTTTCTCAAACATTTATATATATAGATATATATAATTTAAAACACACTTATTCTCCCATTTTAAATACATTGACCCAAACATTTTTTATAATATACAATACTTAAAATCCAAAACATAATATATTATACATAATACTCAAAATGTACAATACATGAAAATATATACATGCTGCTAGCAATGTTTCTGATCTCGATAGCAACTCAACAAGCTCAACTACAAGTCTAGACCCGGCCTGGTCTAGAAGAACTCTCTGGCTCAACTGGATCTATCTTGTCACCTGCGCGATAAAAACAATCTCGCTAAGCCGAAGCCTAGTGGTACAAACTTTTATAATAACAATAAAACTCAATGCAATATTAATGCACAATGCATATAGATGTCACATCATTCCACTTTCTTATATTTTTCAAATATTTCATAATCACAACTCATAACATTATATTGCTCAATTGTATCAAAATTCATAAGTCAAATTAAAATAAAGACAAGCATGGGCCCAAAACGGATCTAATATGCTATTCAAATTTTAGAGTTACTACTTTGGTCCATAATAACACCATGTGTCTAGCCCTGTAGGAAATATATCCATAGATAATGTAACAGCCCCAGTCTCTTGGACCTCAACCCGGCTAGACCCTTAGGCCCCAGTATCTTAGTGCTCAACCTGGCTAGATTGCTACAGTTTTTGAGGCTTAGGACCCAGTCTTTTCACCCCAAAAACATCATATTTATCAGCTGGCCTGGCTTACGTCCCAATCTTTTCACCATTCCAGCATTTAGCCCATAGGTAATCATAGGCATGCTGCCAAACCCAGAACTCTAAAAATTGAATAACATACTAGGCACACAATTTATTCATATTTTTCATTATTAATCTCTTTCTCATTTTCACATATTCAATCTAGGCACATTGCCTTATTTTCACATTTTTTTTCTCACTTTTCTCACTTTTCTCATTTTTCTCATTTTTCTCATTTTCTCATTTTTATCAATATCAATCCATTTCATTATGCCACATATCTCATTTTTGCATTCACAACACATTACCCAATTACTTTGGGTATTTTCACATAATACGCATATTTCACATGTTACGCAATTTAGTCATTATCAATGGCTTTTCACAATGCATTTAACACATATATGACATTACAAATGTCATAGCACATTGTTCATACACAATCAATTAACCAAGTAGCTTAACGCATTTTCCAACCAAAATGTGTTAAGTCCAAATGTTATGCAAATATAAACATTATATTCAAAGTTTGTACATACCTCCACTAACAACCCAAAGCAAGCTTAAAAAACCTCCAATCCAATCTTTCCAACTTGCCCTTCACCACTTGGATGAAGCAAATCAACCTCCTTCATTGCCGAAACTAAATGTGATAGCAAATAATCATTTAGTATCACATTTAATGGCATTTCCAACATTAAACCATAATTACACATCACTCCTACAAATTTTCAAAAATTTAGCCTTTCCTTACTTCAACATTGGAATTCCATTCTGCTACAATTAAATTAGTATTTTAAGTTTATTTATATTATTAAAAACATATTTTAATACATTTAAATCATTTACATTATAAAAATACACTCTTATACACAAAATCTCAAAAATGGCATAACTTTCCCCCATTGAAGGTTTTCCATTCCAACACAATCCATTACTCATTTCAAGCTTATATTCATTACTTTTAACACTAAACAACATGCTTAAACAAATAAAATCACACAATTCAACCACTTTGGAAAATCACTTTTCCAAAACCCTAAATCTCCACTACCATTCTCAAACTCCAAACCAACACCACCAAATCCAATATTTGACTTTAAAATACTTGTTTATGAATCAAAACAACTTGTTTGGAATCAATTTGCACAATTAAAGTTCATGTTTTCAAAACCCCAAAAATCCATAACCCTAAATTCTCTCTCTTCACCATTCTTTAACCAAACTCCATCATCTCTTCAATCTAACCTTAGAATCATTGTTAATACCCAAAATAACATCATACACACCAATTCCAACAATTATAACATACTACATCAAAATCCAAATTCTCACATAATACAATCTTCCATGGAATTCAAAGAAAAGAGATGAAAACTTACTAATTTTGGTGGAGATCACCAAAAATCCACTTGAAACTTGCTAAATCCTTCAATTTCTAGAGTATGGAAGAAGTATATCCTTGGTCTAGCTCCCATGGAATTTGGCCCTTGAAGAAGAAGAAGAAAAAGATGAAGACTTTTAATATTTCTTTTCCTTTTCATCTTTTTTTTAAAACCATATATATATATATATAAATAATTTAATATTTAATTATTTTTTTAATAAATTAAAAGTCATAATTTCCCTCTTCCAATAAAAAATAATTTGTTTTTGAATTATTTTATTAATTTTGAATTCATAAGATTTAATTACCAAAATACCCTTTTCTTTTAAAAAGTATTGACTTTTATATGTTATGTATATTTTGCATATATATCACATATATATTCCACTTTTTCATTTAAAATACCTTCATTTTTTATTTAAAATCATTAATTTAATTTTTTCTTTTAAATTATAATTTATTTTATCATATTTTTCAAAAATTAAAAATTTTAAAAAATTTTAGGATGTTACAATTCTCTCCCCTTAAAACAAATTTCGTCCTCGAAATTACCTGTCCTCAAGTCTGGAACAATTGGGGAAACTGACTCTGCATCGCCTGCTTACTTTCCCATGTCGTCTCCTCAGTGGCATGATTCCTCCAAAGGACCTTCACAAGTGGTACCCTCTTATTCCTCAATTCTTTAACCTCTCGTGCCAAAATTGCCACTGGTTCTTCCTCGTAAGTCAGATCTGGACTCACCTCAATGGACTCCACTGACAAGATATGAGATGAGTCATACCTATATCTCCGAAGCATCGAGACATGGAAAACATTATGTATTCAATCCAACTCAGGCGGCAAAGCTAGTCTATAAGCCACTGGACCAACTCTCTCCAACACCTCATATGGTCCTATAAAACGAGGACTCAGCTTTCCTTTGCGGCCAAATTTCAAAATCTTCTTCCATAGAGACACATTTAGAAACACTTTATCTCCCACACTGAACTCAATGTTTCTTCTCTTTAAATCTGAATAGAATTTCTATCGATCTGAAGCTGCTTTCAAATGACCCCGAATCACCTTTACTTTCTCCTCTATTTCCTTAATCAAATCAGGACCAACTAGTTTACCTTCTCCAACTTCATCCCAACACAAAGGTGTCCTGCATCTCCTGTCATATAAAGCCTCATAAGAAGTCATCCCAATGCTCGACTGATGACTATTGTTATGAGCAAACTCAATTAATGGCAAAAATCTATCCCAATTCCCGGTAAAATCAATGATACAGCTCCTCAACATATCCTCCAGAATCTGTATCACTCTCTCTGACTGTCCATCTATATGAGGATGGAAAGTAGTACTAAAATGCAATTGAGAACCCAAAGCATCATGAAAACTCTTCCAAAATCTCAAATTAAACCGGGGATCTTGATTCGACAGCAAAGAAACTGGGACTCCATGCAACCTGACTATCTCATTGATATACAGCTCAACCAACCTCTCAAGAGAAAAATCCATTTGAACTGGAAGAAAATGAGCTATCTTCGTCATCCGATCAACTATCACCTAGATTGCATCATGCTTCTTTTGGGTCAAAGGTAGTCCAGTCGCAAAATCCATTATCACTCGCTCCCATTTTCACTCTGGCACTGATAAAGGTTGGAGCAACCCTGAAGGAACTTGGTGCTCAGCCTTCACTTTCTGGAAAATGAGACATTTGGATACAAACTCTACTATGTCCCTCTTCATACATGACCACCAATAATGTCACTTCAAGTCTTGATACATCTTGGTACTCCCAGGGTGCATAGCAAAAAGTGACTGATGTGCTTCCTCTAATATCATTCTTTTCAATTCTGCATCATTAGGAATACACAATCTATCTCTATACCATAGAATTCCATCATCCCTCACATAAAAGTCTCGACTCTCCCCCTTCTGACAAACCAACACAATTTTTTAAATTCTCTCATCTGCCAACTAAGCCTCCCTAAGATGATCCAACAAGACTGGTCTCAACTGCAACTGAGCCATCAAAGCACCATCATCAGAAGACTCAAATCTAGCATGCAATGCTCTCAACTCAACAAGCAACGAGAGCAAATAAGCAGTCAATCCTGCCAAAGACTTTCCACTCAAGGCATCAGCAACAAAATTTGCCTTACCAGGATGATAATCAATCAAACAGTCGTAGTCTTTAATCAACTCTAACCATTGTCTCTGCCAAAGATTTAGCTCTCTTTGAACACCTAGGTATTTCAAACTCTTGTGATCCGTATAAATGAAACAAGTTTCCCCATACAAATAATGCTGCCAAATCTTCAAGGCAAAAACTATTACTGCTAATTCCAAATCATGCATTGAATAATTCATCTCATGCGGTTTCAACTATCGAGAGGCATAAGCAATGACTCTACCCTCTTGCATCAGAACACAACCTAAACCATTGTGTGAAGTATCACTGTATATCACATATGGTTTAACTTTCACAGGCAGGTAAGGACAGGAGCCTGAGTCAACATCTCCCTCAGCTACTCAAAACTTGCCTGACACCGATCTGTCCACACAAATTTAACTCCTTTCTGAAGTAATCTAGTGAGTGGTGTAGCTATTATAGAAAAACCCTTCACAAATCGACGATAATAGTTTGCCAATCCCAGAAAACTTCTAACTTCTGTCACAGTCTTCGGTGGGCTCCAATTCAAGATAGCCTCAACTTTACTCGGATCAACATAATACCCTCTGCTGAAACCATATGACCAAGAAAAGCTACCTGATCGAGCAAGAATTCACACTTAGACAGCTTAGCATACAACTGCTTCTCTCTCAGAGTCTGCAATACAATCCGCAAATGTCTATCATGATCATCCTCATTAAGCGAATACACCAAGATGTCATCAATGAAGACCACCACAAACTGATCTAAATATGGTCTGAATACCCTGTTCATCAAATCCATAAAAGCTGTTGGTGCATTCATCAATCCAAAGGGCATCACCAGAAACTCATAATGCCCATACCTCATATGAAAAGCTGTCTTGGGTCCATCCGCATCTCTGACTCTCAATTGATGGTACCCTAATCTTAGATCAATCTTAGAGAATATTGCTGCTCCCTTCAACTGATCAAAGAGATCATCTATCCAAGGCAAAGGATACTTGTTCTTGATGGTCATCTTATTCAACTGCCTATAATCAATACACAATCTCATGGTGTCATCCTTCTTCTTCACAAATAACATAGGCGCTCCCCACGGGGACACACTAGGGCGGATAAACCCTTTATCCAATAATTTCTACAATTGCACCTTCAACACTCTTAACTTAGCAGGTTCCATCTGATAAGGGGTGATAGAGATAGGAGTGGTACCAGGCAACAAATCGATACCAAATTCCACTTCTCTCTCAGGAGGTACCCCTGGCAACTCATTAGGGAAAATATCTGGAAACTCAACAACTGTGGGTATACTTTCAAGTAGGGATCCCACTACTCTAGTATCTACAACATGAACAAGATAAGCCTTGCATCCCTTCCGAATCATCCTCCCAGCTGAAACAACTGAAATAAACATGGATAAAAGATACCTTTGCTCACCAGATACCATCACATCCCTACCATCATGTGTTCTCAAAGTAACACATTTTTTTTACAGTCTACCACAGCCCCATGCTTGGATAACCAATCCATGCCTAAAATCATATCATTTCTGAAAGGCATCTCAATCAGGTCACCGAGAAACTCCTCATCCTGAACAACAACTGGACTATCTCGGTGCACCTTGCTCACGATAACACTATGCCCTAAAGGATTTGTGACCAAAACATCAAATCCTAGGGATTCAGAATGCAAATCAATCATAGGCAAGATGGATGCACTGATGTAAGAATGAGTCGACCCAGGGTCTAATAATGCAAGAGCTGACGTACCAAATAATGTAAAATTACCAGCAATAACCACTAAAGCATCTGGCTGCCTCTGCATCACATAAACCCGCTGTGATGGTCCTGCCTCATCTGGTTTACTACCTCCAGCTGTAGGACCTCCTCTCAGACTAGACCCAGATCGACCACCTCTACCAAAACCTTTGCCCCCACAACTGGGTCAAGAAGTTACAGTATCTACCTGTCTAACCTCTGGTGGCTCGGGATAATCTCTGATAAAATGGTCTGATGACCCACATCTAAAACACACTCCCGAAGCACCTCTCCACTAGTAGACACCTCCGTGTGCTCTACCACAATGAATGCAAGTAGGCGGAGTAGGCCTCTGAGCACTAGCCACTGAAACTGCAGGTCTCTATCTCTGCTGTTGTACTAACAGCCAAACTGCCCCTGACTCCTACTAAACCTCTAAAAATGTCCCCCTCAGCTTCTCTTCATTGATGAAGACCCTGCCTCACTCTAGGTCTCTTAACTCTGGTCTCCTTAACCCTGGCAGCTGCTGAAAGACTCTGTACCCTCTCAACACTCCTGGTAGTTGCAACTAACTGGGAAAATCCTAATACCGAGAGCCTGTGATGATGCACATGATAGAGGGTCTCCATCCCTCCTCAAACCTCCTGCATATGTCAAACTCTCAGAAATGATCCCACCAGTATAGTGACTCAATCGAATAAACTCGATCTCATACTCGGTCACTGTCCTGGTATCCTATCTCAGACTCAAGAACTCCATCTTCTTTGCATCTTTATACTCTCTTGGAGTATACTTCTGCTCAAATTCCCACAGGAAATCATCATAGGTCAGGACTAGTGGATCATCCAGAGCATGTGGAACCGTCTTTCGCCAATCATATGCATCGCTTTGCAGAAGAGATCTGGCATAATCAAACTTCTCTTCTGGACTAGCCTGTAACTGAATGAATACCCTCTGAATTCAATCTAGCCACTGCTCGGCTATAGCAGGGTCTGTAGTACTAACAAAGTCCTCAGCTCCATACATTCTCAGTTTATCATACTGCCTCACCGACAACCGCGGTTGCGGCTGTGGCTATGTCGGCTGCAAAACTAGAGCCTGCCTCAACAACTCTACCTTATGCCATACCTAGCCAGGCGGAATCTCATCAGCTACTGGTCTCACAAGCATAGAAACAGACACCTCACCAGCAGATACAACTCCAGCTCCATCTCTACCCTCATTTGGAGCCACTCTCTGCACTACCCTCAGCAGCTTGATGCGGCTGAGACGCCATAACTACCTATATCTGCAAACAAAGCAGAAAAATACTATATCAGAGATTAGAAACTACCAGTGCCAATGCATGTATTACAATTAAAAACTATTTTAAAATCTCCCATTTTCTCTCTCTATCGTCTCACCTAGGTCGAGAACCTAAAACCTAGGCTCTGATACAAAACAAATGTAACACCCTTATACCCTATATACGTACAATACATATTTCTAGCATATGTAAAATATGTATATACGGTACAAAAATGTCACATACCAGTTTAATAAAAAAATTTCACATTTCCAATTTAAAATTTCAAATTCTAAATATGTAAAAATTAAATAGAATATAAATATTCTTTACTTGTTATAAGAACCTAAAATAAAAAATATATATAAAAATCTCTAGAAAAAATTTACTAGAGTTTTGTTTATAATTTGGACATCCCAAAAGTTAGCAATTACTCAACCTGCAAAAAGAAAACACTCCCAAATAATTTCAAATCACCATCTCAACCATACTTCTCAATTTCACCAAGTTTCTCAAACATTTATATATGTAGATATATATAATTTATAACACACTTACTCTCCCATTTCAAATACATTGACCCAAACATTCTTTATAATATACAATACGTAAAATCCAAAACATAATATATTATACAATAACATAAAAATATATACATGCTGCTGGCAGTGTTTCTAATCTCGATAGCAACTCAACAAGCTCAACTACAAGTCTAGACCTGGCCTGGTCTAGAAGAACTCTCTGGCTCAACTGGGTCTACCCTGTCATCTGCGTGATGTAAACAATCATGCTAAGCCGAAGTTTAGTGGTACAAACTTTGATAATAACAACAAAATTCAATGCAATGCCAATGCACAATGCATATATTTCTCATATTTTTCAAATATTTCATAATCACAACTCATAACATTATATTGCTCAATTGCATCACAATTCATAAATCACAATAAAACAAAGATAAGCATGGGCCGAAAAAGGATTTAATATGCTATTCAAATTTCAAAGTTACTGCTTTGGTCCATAATGACACCATGTGTCTAATCCCATAGGCAATATATCTATGGATAATGTAACAGCCCCAGTCTCTTGGACCTCAACCCAGCTAGACCCTTAGGCCCCAGTATCTTGGTCCTTAACCCGGCTAGACTGCTACAGTTTTTGAGGCATACGACCCAGTCTTTTCACCCTGAAAACATCATATTTATCAGCTGGCCTGGCTTACGACCCAGTCTTTTCACCATTCTAGCGTTTAGCCCGTAGGCAATCATATGCATGCCGCCAAACCAGAACTCTAAAAATTGAATAACATTCTAGGCACACAATTTATTCATATTTCTCATTATTAATCTCTTTCTCATTTTCACATATTCAAATCTAGGAACATTACCTTATTTTCACATTTTTTTTTTCTCACTTTTCTAATTTTTCTCACTTTTCTCTTTTTTATCAATATCAATCCATTTCATTATTCCACATATATCATTTTTTCATTCACAACACATTACCCAATTACTTTGGGTATTTTCACATAATATGCATATTTCACATTTTGCACAATTTAGTCATTATCAATGGCTTTTCACAATGCATTTAACACATATATGACATTACAAATGTCATAGCACATTATTCATACACAATCAATCAACCCAGTAGCTTAACACATTTTTCAACCAAAATGTGTTAAGTCCAAATGTTATGCAAATATAAACATTATATTCAAACTTTGTACACACCTCCACTAGCAACCCAAAGAAAGCTTAAAACAACCTGCAATCCAATCTTTCCAACTTGCCCTTCACCACTTGGATGAAGCAAATCAACCTTCCTCAATGCCAAAACCAAATGTGATAGCAAATAATCATTTAGTATCACATTTAATGGCATTTTCAACATTAAACCATAATTACACATCACTCCTACAAATTTCCAAAAATTTAGCCTTTCCTTACTTCAACATTGGAATTCCATTCTACTACAATTAAATTAGTATTTTAAGTTTATTTATATTATTAAAAGCATATTTTAATACATTTAAATCATTTACATTATAAAAATATACTCTTATACACAAAATCTCAAAAATGGCATAACCTTCCTCCATTGAAGGTTTTCCATTCCAACACAATCCATTACTCATTTCAATCTTATATTCATTACTTTTAACACTAAACAACATGCTTAAACAAATAAAATCACACAATTCAAAAACTTTGGAAAATCACTTTTCCAAAACCCTAAATCTCCACTTTCATTCTCAAACTCCAACCCAGCACCACCAAATCCAATATTTGACTTTAAAATACTTGTTTATGAATCAAAACAACTCATTTGGAATAAATTTGCACAATTAAAGTTCATGTTTTCAAAACCCCAAAAATCCATAACCCTAAATTCTCTCTCTTCACCATTCTTTAACCAAACTCCATCATCTCTTCAATCTAACCTTAGAATCATTGTTAACTACCCAAAATAGCATCATATACACCAATTCCAACAATTATAACATACTACATCAAAATCCAAATTCTCACATAATATAATCTTCCATGGAATTCAAAGAAAAGAGATGGAAACTTACTAATTTTGGTGGAGATCACCAAAAATCCACTTGAAACTTGTTAAATCCTTCAATTTATGGAGTATGGAAGAAGTAAAATCCTTGGTCTAGCTCCCATGGAATTCGGCCCTTGAAGAAGAAGAAGAAGACTTTTAATAGTTCTTTTCCTTTTCTTCTTTTTTTTTAAAACCACATATATATATTAAAATAATTTAATACTTAATTATTTAATTATTTTTTTAATAAATTAAAAGTTCTAATTTCCCCCTTTCATTAAAAAATAATAGGTTTTTGAATTATTTTATTAATTTTGAATTCATAAGATTTAATTACCAAAATACCCTTTTCTTTTAAAAAGTGTTGACTTTTATATGTTATGTATATTTTGCATATATATCACATAAATATTCCACTTTTTTTTATTTAAAATCCCTTCATTTTTCATTTAAAACCATTTATTTAATTTATCCTTCTAAATTATAATTTATTTTATCAAATTTTCTAAAAATTAGAAATTTTCAAAAATTTTAGGATGTTACATTGTCATCCTCATACAAAGCGGGTAAATTAAAATCAAAATTAAAGTCATTGTTCTCATAATCATAAACTAAAAGATCTTCAAATTATTCTTCAACTAGAGCAGCAATCTCCTCTGGAGTCATTGTCAGTTGGCAGGATGAGCTTTTTCCCAATTTTTCCACCAGTTCAGCAACATTAGCAAAAATCTCAAAATCTGGGATCATCTTCCCCATGAACATGATTGGCTCGGGCTTCCCTTAGAGTGGTCCCATGTATGGTGCTTTGAAAAGACCTTTTCAAGTGGACGGAAAACCATTTTCTCTTTCTCCTTCGGCTGAACACCTTCATTAACTTCATCATATCCTAACCCTTTCTCAAAATCTGAGTCTTGAAGTCTGGAAGCACTGTCACACCTATCTTCCCCTTCCCAAGGACAACATCTGGTAGATAATTCATGTTCTTCATTATAGTCAGGACTTTGGGGTCCTCCACTTTATCATTAGAAATAACAGCTACTTGGAAACCATTGAGGGGCCTTTGAATCAATAGAGCATTCATCACTTCATTTTCCTCGACTTCAATGACCACTATCTTATCCCCATTTGGGAACTTGATCTTTTGATGGAGCGTATAAGGAGCACCACCAAAAGGATGAAACCAAGGTTGTCCAATAGTAGTGTCAAAGTAAGGGGTATATCTAAGACCACAAATTCCACCATGGATTCAATAGGACCAGCCTTCAGAATAACTTTGAAGGTTCCCTCAGCACGCCTCATGGTATTTTCATAAGCCCTAATTGTCATCTTGGTTAGGCTCAAATACCTTATTTACATAGCTAGCTTTGGCAAGATTTTGAGTGGGCAGACATTTATGGCGGACCCATCATCAACCACCACACATGGAGTCCTTTTCCTAATAACCTATACCTTGATGAAAAGCGGGCAGATGTGGTCTCTTCCCTCTTCTGGTAAATCAACATCTCAAAATGACACCATTCCCACAGCAAGTTTGTTCTTCATCTGAGCATCCTCACATTTCATCACTCCTGCAATTTTCATGAAATTAACAAGCTCCTCTGGTGTTATAGAAGTGGAAATTGGCATGCTAGCCACGACTTTAGCCATAGTTTCTCGATGCTTTTTTGATGTAGCTTGTACGACCCAGATGTTAATACTAGCTTGAGTTCTTTTTAACTACTTAAGAACAACATTGTCTTCTTCTTCTTTATTACAAATTTTGACATCTTTCCCTTTATCATCTTCCATTTCATTTAATGGGCCTTACATAAGCCTTACCAGATCAGGTGTTCATTACTTCATCCTCTTTAGGCTAGGACTAGGTCCACTCTTTCTTCTTTGGCTCAAAATCATCATTGCTGTTAGCTAAGTCCCAAAACTCATTCATAACACAAATAACTACTTCCTTCTCAACCATAATTTTCTTCATCTTGATAAACACCACTTCATCTTTGACTACTTCATCACCCACATCTTGGAAAGTGGACATGGCAAATTACTCATTTAAACCACCCCCGATCATGAAAGTTGTCGGTGGTGGTACTACGTTGAACCTTGATTGGCGGATTATCCTTCATTCTAGGCTTGTTAGGTTTGGGGCAACTTCTCACTATCAATCAATCAAATTCTTGATCTCATACCTTAGCCTCAAACATTTATCAGTCTTGTGCCCTTGAAATTGGTGGAATTGGCAAAATGCCTTAGTATCAAAATTAGGTGGTAAAGGATTTGGCAATGAGCGTGGAGTCAAAGATTATAACAACCCTCTCTTCTGTAACTTATTGAAAACCAAAGATAATGGTTTTCCCAATTCTGAAAATTGCCTCCTACTTTCTTGGCCGGTTGCATTAACATCGACTGCCTTTTGTGTACTTTGATTTTTAGACTAGTAGTTCCCTTTCTCATTTCTTCCTATAGAAAAGCAGTTTTTCTCCCTTTCCCACTCTTCAATTTGCAAACCAGTTTGAAGAAGGCCTATAAAATCCCTAATATGAGTGTGGGACATTCTCTCATAAAGATTAGGTAGTACCCCTCTCATAATCATCCTAATATTATCTAATTCATCGAGCCTCTTCTTGAGCAATGTGGACTTATTTCTCCATCTCTTCACATAATCAACAAAGTTTTCACTCTATTTCAGCCTAATCGACTCAACCTTCATTAAAGTGACCTCCAACTCGGTATTGTACACATATTGTTGGATGAAGGCCTTATCTAGAGAATCCCAGTTCTTTTGATTAATATCTGTGAGCGAAAATTTTTGCCCCCACTCCCGGTAGAATGGTTCTTGCAACTTTGGCACTGTTAGGCTCAGGGCCTTAGAGAACACGGGCCTAAGCTGGGATAAGATGGAGTCACCATCTGGACAGGCTAAGAAAAAGAAAGGGGTGGGTGACTCAATTTTTAAGGAATTCCCGACCCCCTAATGGGTTCAAAAAGTTGGATACGTGTGGGGAAGTTGAGAAATGGCCCAGCACCACCACAACACCCGGTTCATTGGAACTGGCCTCCTTTTCAGGTCTTAATATTATAAAATTCTTAAATATAATGATATTATCCATACTACATGCGATTATAAGAATAAATAAATACTTTGTTAAAATCACAATAATGTCCAAACAAAATAAATAAATGGACACCCATCCAAGGATGAGAACATGTCCTTACATCGTCTAACATCTAAAACTAAATAGGACACCCACCAAAAGGTGGAAACATGTCCTTTACATTAATCCCAAAATATTAAAGTAATTTAAATTACATGAAAATTAATTAATGTGGTACGCAATCATGGAAACATACCTCTTACATTTTTAATAAATAAATAATAATTGAAAAATATTCATCCATGATAAATTAAATAAATCAAACATTGAAATTAAATAAATCAATAATCAAAACATTTAATAAACTACATAATTAAATCTAAAATTAAATGGAACAATAAATATATAAATTTAGGGTTTATATCTTAAATTAAGGTTTTTAGAATAACTAGTTTAGGGTTTAAAATAAAGGAAGTTAAACACGAAAACTTATAATACACAACTAACTATTGACCCCATCGATGAGCCCATACGGTGGTCCCTGTGTATTTGGGTTAGGAGTTGAGAAAAATATGATTAAGGGTTTTTTAGTTTAGAAATTAGGGTTAGGGTTTTGATAAAAATTTGAAACTTTGATGAAGACAGTGCTAGGGTTTAGGGTTTTGATAAAAACATGGTCACTGTGTAATTCAAATTAGGGTTTGGATTTTAATATCCACTACTATGATGAGTAAAACAAATATAAATACGGTTGCTGATTTGTTTGAATGTCTAGTAAATTAATGCATGAGATAACAATAATGTAACTATTATAATTTAAATGAATTAAACATAACAAACGAACCTTCATTCGTTAGCTCCACCGAAATTTAAAGATTTGAACCAAGCTTTTGTTTGATTTTTGCTACTACCTTTGTCAATTACATTTTCGGTTGAAGTTTGGTAATTTGGCAATTGCCTTGACACTGCCAGTTGCTTTCTTCTTTCAATATTTTTTGCTCCTTTGACAGCTAGGGTTTCTCCTTTATTTTTTTTGCTTTCTCCTTTCAAATTTCCAAAGTCTAGTCCCAATTTCTAAGAAAAAGTCCAAATAATTATTCCGTAAATTTTCCCTTCTGGCCGAATAAAATTCCCTTTTCTCCTGGCTGAATAAAATTCTTACCCCTCTTCTGTGTGTTTTTAATATGGTATTTTTAGGAAAAAAAATAAAAAACCTAGTATGTTAATGAAGTTAAAAACTATTTTGGAAATAAAATAAAAAATCAAGTAAAATAAGGTTTCGGCAAAAATTACGCGCGGGCCCGTGCGAGCTAGGGGCGAGCTGCTGCTCGGCACGGGCGAAATTGCTCACAGGGTGCAATTTTACCGCAGGTTTTGCCTACGGCAAATTGCCTCATGGCCAATTTGCCTCAAGCAAAACCTGCTGTGAATTGGTCTGTGGCCAATTCACAGCTAGCGACTTTCGTTGCTGATTCTGCCGTCGTCGATTTTTTTATTTTTTTTATATTTTTTGATATTTTTTTATTAAAAATAATTATTAAATTTTATAATAATAAATAAAATAAAAATTATAAGTAATAAAAATTATTAAAATAAATTTTATTAAAATAAATATTAAATATTAAAATACCACAAAAAATTATTTTGGACTGTTTTAAAATCTTTGGAATGGACTGGGTCAAAAATTAAGGGTATATAGTTTGCCCCCTACTTGAATGATCTGAGACTTTCAGCAAAATAGAGTGAAAACCAACATGATTAGGATGGGTTCTTGACCCGAAAAGAGTTATGGATTCAAGAATGGCTACTTGGACCCGAGACTGAATTTGATTTCAGTACTTGGACTCAAAAAATATTTGGGTACTTAGATCCGAGATTGAATTGGGTACTTGGACCTGAGATTGGATTGGATACTTTGACCCGAGGATGGGTACTTGGACCCAAAAAATATTTGGGTACTTAGACCCAAGATTGGGTACATGGACCCGAGACTAAATTAGGTACATGGACCCAAGATTGGGTACTTGGATCCGAGACTGAATTAGGTACATGGACCAAAGATTGGGTAATTGGATCCGAGACTGAATTTGACTAACCTTTTATCAGTTGAGAATCTTAGCTGTTTCGGCTGATCCATTCTTTAATGGATTGTGGGTCTTCACCCTCAAAATGGATCTTCATCCTTGGACCTTGGATCTTCGTCCTTGGCATCGGGTCTTCACCCTTGAAAATGAAACTTCATCCTTGGAGATCGGGTCTTCACCCTTGAAAGTGGATCTTCATCCTTGACATCGGTTTTCACCCTTGAAAATGGATTTTCATCCTTGGATATCGGGACTTACCCTTGAAAGTGGATCTTCATCCTTGGCATCGGGTCTTCAACCTTGAAAATGGATCTTCATCCTTGGAAATCAAGTCTTCACCCTTGAAAGTGGATCTTCATCCTTGGCATCTGGTCTTCACCCTTGAAAACGAATCTTCATCCTTGAAAATTGGGTCTTCACCCTTGAAATTGGATCTTCATCCTTTAAGCTGGATATTCATCCTTGGAATTGGGTCTTCACCCTTTAAACTAGATCTTCATCCTTTGGACATCAGGTCTTTACCCTTCAAAGTGGATCTTCATCCTTAGCATTGGGTCTTCACCCTTTAAACTGGATCTTCATCCTTGAAAATCGGGTCTTCACCCTTTAAAGTGGATCTTCATCCTTTTGACTTCGGGTCTTCACCCTTTGAAATGGATCTTCATCCTTGGCAGGGTCCTCACCCTTCAAAATGGATCTTCATCCTTTGGACTTCGGGTCTTCACTCTTGAAATTGGATCTTCATCCTTTTGAACTTTTTTCCTATATTGGCTTCAGCTCTTCTAGCTGGACTGATATTTTTTCTTTTGCATTTTTATTCTTTTGATAGTTCTAATGTTTCATTCTTTTGTTCTTCCTTTTGCAAAAAAAATGAGCTATTTTTTATCTGGCCTTCATATCTTCTCCTTGCCCCCTGCATGGTAAAATATTTGGAAGTGAGTTTGAAAATGTTTTGTACATGCATAAACTCAAAAATTGAAAAGGAGAAACTTCACCCCCTGTGTAGGCTCAAACCAATGATTTTTTCATGTAGGCTCTGATTGATTTTTGTCTTATCTAGCTCTTCACATAAGCATGTATTTCTTCTTTCGCAAAATGACTAGAGCATCCTCAAGCAATGGGGCCTTCGATGCCCCCTGATATCATTCCTGCTTCATGTGTTGCTTCATGGAGTATCGCTATTTACTTTTGACCAAGAAAAATGTAGTGTGATATGCTCATGTATGCATTGTATGCATGAGTAATACTTACAGTGGCTTCATCGACTCACAGACTGAGGTGATTAGCTGAAGTGTTCTTATTGACTCCTTCCAGATGCTCGCTCAGGTCTTGCATTGGAATGACAAAAGGTTTTGCATTTATGGTTTTTATCTTTGAGATATTAAAAACATGAATGGTGAGGACCAAGCAGCATTGTCAGGGATACATCCATTTCAAACTATGATTCAGCATGTCAATTGGTAGCTTCTTTACAACCTTGCAAATAATCATTTACTTTGCCTAATGTGTCCTTTGAGGTTTGACTGTTCAACATATTTCCCTTAACTTAAAGGTTTTTATAACATGAAAATAGTTTTTTTAAAAAAATCAAATGTTGACTTTGTCAAATCAATGTCATTGTACCTTAGGACTCAATTTTTAATTATAATTAACATATCTATAACATGACAACCCTAGTTACCATACTAAACTTAGGAATCATTTCTATTTAAGCAAGAATTGTTGCACTTCAGATAGGCACATACACATTACTTGGCCAAAGGTCTCATTGAGTTTGGATATTGTCTATCTCATATGCATGCTTATTCAAACTATCTCCACTAATAGACTCTACCTACTAAGAGAGATCAAAAGGTATTTAATAGGCTTGAAATGGGGTGCATAAGGGGCACGAGTTAAACGAAGGCCATTTGTAAGTTGGAGCCGTTATAACACTATGGGCAAACCCACACACTACAAACTTCTTGTTGGAAATTTAGGCAGTTGGAAATATGAAAAGATGGAGCTTTGAATGTTCTCCTATCTTCTTGGCGTTAATCTGGATCTTGATTGGGATAGTCTTTTCCCTTATAAAAAGGTTGATACCCACATTCCTTTCTTCTTTTCCCTTTTCTTTGTCTCTCTTTCTCTGTCTCTTTTTTTTCTTTGAGCATTTTATCATTTTTTCCTTCTTCCCTGTAGGATTGTCAAGCATAGGACTTTCAAGAACTAGATGACTTTTAAGAACTGGATGACCTTTCTCCTTTTTCTCTGATTTTGATTGAATCTTTTGTTGGGTTGGACCAATTCAAGTCAAACTGTCCTTATGGAAGTCTTTTACTACTTTAGGTAAAAGAGAACTTGGTTGGCTTTCTGAACCGTTTTGGGTTTTAATTTCTTTTCTTTTTTTTTCTTCTTTTTTTTTCTTCTTTTCTTTTTGGTTCTAGCTCTAAAAGAGTTGTCTTGTTTATACCAACTTGGGCTTCTAATAATGGATGAGTGGAGTGACATAAATCTTCTTTAACAGTGATATATCATTTGTTACTCTGATGTTATCTTAATAGATTGGACATATTAGGTGAACTTCAACTACCCTTATGGTCTTGAGAACATTAACTATCCTTATGATTTTGGCTATGCATTCCATTCTTTGATCTTCTTGCCTCTTCACCTTAGTGATCATAAGACTTGTCAAAAGTATAACAATAACTCAAGGCAGGTCATTGGGCTTATAAGTCAATGAATAGAAAGCTAAAATTCTATGAAGGCTCAAAGGGACAACTACAGATTAATATTTAATTAGGCGGATACTAGTTGTTGGCTCGTTAAACAATGCCTAAATCATCTCTCCCTTAAATAAGCAGAGTTCAATTTCACCTCAAAAATCTGTCAAAGCATGTTCTAAGACTGACTAGGACCTAGACAATCATAATTATGTCGGAGCCCTCTCTATGTAAGCATACACAACTCAAGACTATAGAACAATTCCCTCACCTAGTAAAGTCATTCAAATCATGATGCATAGAAATGCTAATTTATAAATATCAAGCTAGATTTGTCATCGTTTGAGCACTAAAATGAGCAAAAATCAACAAAAATGTAATGAGTATATTCAAATAATCTTAATTTTAAAAATATAATTGTTCCAAATAAGTACTAAAGAAAGTGAAATAAAATAAAAAGAGCAACACTTCAAGCTAATGGATGTTTGTTGAATAAAATTTATTCTTATTCCTCATCTTCAATACTCCCATTTTTAAAGGAGGATAAGACAAAATCTTCCTCCATTCCTCTTCCTACCATGAAGGTTGCTGGTGGTGGCACTCTGTTGAACCTAGGCAAAGGATTGTCCTTTGTATTAGGCTTATCGGGCTCGGGTAGCTTACCACTATCGATTAGATCTTGGATCTCATGCTTCAATAAGGTACATCTATTGGTTTCATGTCCTTGAGTCTAATGAAATTGACAAAAAACCTTAGCATCAAATTTTTAGGGTAAAGGATTTGGCAAAGGTCGAGGGGCCAATGGTTGTAATAGTCCCTCATTTTATAGCTTATTGAAAACCCAAGACAAAGGCTTCCCTAGATCTGAAAACTATCTTCTATTTGCTTGACCAGTTACATTAATATCAACATCCTTTTGCATGCTTTGATTACCCGACTGGTAATTTCCTTTCTCATTCCTTCTTGCCAAAAAGCGATTCTTCTCCCTTTCCCATTCTTCAATTTGTAGACCAGCTTGGAGAAGATCTTTGAAATTCTGGATGAGTGTATGAGACATCTTTTCGCGAAGACTAGGCAATACCCTTTTCACAATCATCCTAATCTGATCTGATTCATTAGGCCTCTTCTTGAGCAAAGTATCCTTATTTCTCTTTACATAATCAATAAAGTTCTCATTTGGTCCTTGGCTAATGGTCTCCACCTCTATTAAGGTAACTTACAACTGGACATTATACCCATACTATTGAACAAAGGCTTTGAACAACATGTCCCAATCTTTTTGGATACTTTCTTCTAAGGTATTGAACTATTTTTGCACAACAGGATCCAATGAGAGCATAAAATACCTCAGAGTTTGAGCTTTAGTAGCTCTGGTAGACTGTAGGGCAGTGATGTACTATTTAACATGCAAGTAAGGATTTCCTGTACCATTGTATCTAGCGAAGGAAGGAATTTTGAACTTATAAGGGACCTCCTCATCTAGTTCAAACAACTTGTCGATCTCGGACATCTCTTCAACTTTCAGCTTGTTTTCAAATTTCTTTTCTAGATCAGCAATCATCTTCTCAACATCAAAATTTTCGGTCTTTTCAAAAGTTATCTTCTCAACAACCTTTGGCTCCTTCTTTTATCTTAAGGATCTTGGAAGCATTGGGCCCAGTGTTCATCACCATCCATAACCATCTTGTCATCATCAAAGACTACTTCACCTACCTTAGCCTTCCCTTTGTCTTTTAGCTTCTTGGTGCTTGCAGATGCTTCGGCATTGTTCCCTAAAATTGCAGCCAATTGGTTCTTTATGGTCTCAACTAGGGCCTCCTTTAGTTCTTCCATTTTAGCATTGAAGGTGTCGTCTACCATTCTTTGAATTTGTTCGGGCTCCATTTCTTTTGGTGAGAAGTTTGCTGGATTCTTCATCTTCGGTGTAGGTCGGATTGTCATAGGCTTTTGAACTGTTATAATCTAGGGCTGTGAGCCAGAGAGAATTAATGATATGAGATGCAAATGTATGTATGCATGTATGCATAAACAATAAACAAAGCAAGGTAGAACGTCCCTTCCAACCTTAGAACTTCCACACACAGATGGCGAGTCTCTTTTTCTAGGTATATGGTTAACAAAATACCAACATGGGGTATCTTGTTTTTGAATAATTCCCTCGGATGGTTCAACCAATAGTTACATTTTCTAATATAGAAGTCGGTCCATGATAATTCCCATTATTTAAGCTTTAATCTATTGAATCTTAACTAAAATAGCTTTTATTTTATATTGGATTAAAACTAAATTAAGAGGTTTATCATAAATAGATTTCTTTATTTGAAAAAGTAACTAGTTGATTCATGCCAAAAATAAGCCCATGGTTATTAATTCTTGGTATAAGCTAGGCTCTCAATTAAATTTTAGTATTTCATAATTGACCTAAATATTTATAAGCCCTTTTGAAAAGGTTGTGAAAATAATTTTGTTTCTAAGCCCATTGTAAAAAGATTTTAGAAAAAAAATGGATTTTAGGCTTTGTATTTGGGTCATGAGAAAAGAATTTTTGATTTGTTTTTTAGAAAAATTTTATGTCCAAAGACCATCTTGAAAAGTTTTGAAAATAACTTTAGTCTTTTGGACTTTAAAGAAAAATTTATTTTGTGCTTAAAATTTTACTTAGGTCATATTAGAAAAAGAACAAACCAAATAAGCCATGATTTAAACTAAGATAAATTAACCATAGTCAAACAACAAGCATTTAGGGTAAAACCTAAGGAAAGTAACAAGGCCAACTACATGAGCTTTATTCTTTGGGTTAAAAGGCTTAGGTTCCCATAGCAAGTATATACCAAAAGGTACAAGGCTATGAGTGGTTAGGCTATGCTCGATCTCCATACCTTGAGTGAAAGTATGGTATCCCTTACATAACACAACATCGGTAACACGAGCATCCTAACTCACGCACATGATGCAATCTAATATGATGCAATGGATAATATCATAATAAGAAATAATAGAATAATATAAAGACCAATGGAATAAACTTTTTTTATCCCCAGTGGAGTCGCCACTGTGAGCTGGGATTTTCGGCCCCACTCTCAGTGGAATGGTTCTTTCGACTTTGACACTGTTAGGCTCAGGGCCTTAGAGAACATGGGCCTAAGCCCGAATAAAATAGAGTCGCCACTCGGACGGGACGGGAAAAAGAAAGGGATGGATGACTCAATTCCTAGGGAATCCCCAACCTCCTAATGGGTTTAAAAAGTTAGGTATGTGTGGGGAAGGTGAGAAATGGCCCAACACCCCTATAACGCCCGGTTCATTGGAACCAACATCCTTTTTAGGTCTTAATATTTTAAAATTCTTAAATATAATGATATTATCCATACTACATTCGACCATAAGAATAAATAAATACTTGATTAAAATCACAATAATATCTAAACAAAACAAATAAATGGACACCCATCCGAGGATGGAAACATGTTCTTACATCATCTAATATCTAAAACTAAATAGGACACCCACCAAAGATGGAAATGAGTTCTTTACATTAATCCTAAAATATAAAAAAAATTTAAATTACATGAAAATTAATTAATGAGGCACCCAATCATGGAAACATACCTCTTATAATTTTTATAAACAAATAATAATTGAAAAAATATTCATCCAGGATAAATTAAATAAATCAAACATTTAAATTAAATAAATAAATCATCAAAACATATAATAAACTACATAATTAAATCTAAAATTAAATAAAGCAAGAAATATATAAATTTAGGGTTTATATCTTAAATTAAGGTTTTTGAATAACTAAATTAGGGTTTAAAATAAAGGAAGTTAAAAACAAAGACTTATAATACATAACTAACTATTGACCCCTTCGACGAGCCCATGCGGCGGTCCCTGTGTATTTGGGCAGGGGTTGAGAAAAATATGATTAGGGGTTTTTTAGTTTAGAAATTAGGGTTAGGGTTTTGATAAAAATTTGAAACTTTTATGAAGACAATGCTAGGCTTTAGGGTTTTGATAAAAACATAGCCACTGTGTATTTCAAATTAGGGTTTGGATTTTAATATCTGCTACTATGATGAATAAAACAAACATAAATATGGCTACTGATTTGTTTGAATGTCTAGTAAATTAATGCATGAGATAACAATAATGTAACTATTATAATTTAAATTAATTAAACATAACAAACAAACCTTCATTCATTGGCTCCACTAAAATTAAAAGATTTGAACCAAGCTTTTGTTTGATTTTTGCTACTACCTGAGTCAATTACTTTTTTTGTTGAAGTTTGGCAATTTGGCAATTGCATTGACACTGCCAGTTGCTTTCTTCCCCCCCCCCCTCTGTATGTTTTTAATATGGTATTTATAGGCAAAAAATAAAAAACCTAGTATGTTAAGGAAATTAAAAACTATTTGGAAATAAAATAAAAAACCAAGTAAAATAAGGTTTTGACAAAAATTGCGCGTGGGCCCGGGCGAGCTGGGGGTTAGCTGCTGCTGGCTGAGGGCGAAATTGTTCGTGGGACGCAATTTTACAGCAGATTTTGCCTGCGGCAAATTGGCCCTTGGCCAATTTTCCTTGCCGCAGATTTTACCTGCGGCGAATTGGCCCATGCCAATTCGTCGGTAGCGACTTTCGTTGCCGATTTTTTATTTTTTATTTATCTTTTTTGATATCTTTTATTTTTATTAAAATTAACTATTAAATTTTATAAAAATAAATAATAAATAAAATAAATTTATAAGTAATAAATATTATTAAAATAAATTTTATTAAAATAAATATTAAATATTAAAATACCACAAAAAATTATTTTGGACTATTTTAAAATCTTTGGACTGGATTGGGTCAAAATTTTATGGTATACAAATATCCTTTATTGTGTTGAATCAATTTTTCACAATAGGATCCAATGAAAGTATGAAGTAGCTTAGCATTTGAGCCTTAGTGGCTCGAGAAGACTGAGTAGCAATGATGTATTACTCCACATGAAGATAAGGGTTGCCAGCTCCATAGAACTTAGCAAAACAAGCCATCCTGAATTTGTAAGGAACTTTCTCATCTTGTTCAAATAACTTATCCAACTCTGACATCTCTTCGATTTTAGCTTCTTCTTAAACTTCTTCTCCATATTAGGAATCATCTTCTTCACATCGAAAGTTTTAGTTTTTTCAACGATTGATTTCTCCACAACCTTCGGCTCTTTCTTCTTATTTTAAAAATCTTGCAAATACTGAGCCTAGTCATCATTATCATTGGCAACCACCTTTTCATCATCAAAGGCTACTTCACCAACCTTAGCCTTTCCCTTGTCTTTCTGCTTCTTGGTACTAGCAGATGCTTCAGTAGTATTCCTAAATATTATAGCCATTTGGCTTTTCATGGTCTATGTCAGGACCACTTTTATTTCTTCTTTTTTTTGGCATTGAGGCCATTATCCACCATCTTTTGAATCTGTTCTTGTTCCATTACTTTTGGTAAGAAGCTAACTAAGTCATTGTTGGATTATACGTTACTAGCATAGGTTGGGTTGTCGTAGGCACTTGAACTATTATACTCCAGGTCTGTGAGCCAGAAAGGATCAATGATATGAGATGCAATGCATGCATGCATATATGCGTGGATGCACAAATAACAAACAAACAAAGAGAGTAAAGATGTATGTGAGCGGGATTTTTGCCCTAACTCCCATGTATAATGATTCTTGAGATTTTGGCACTGTTAGGCTCAGGGCCTTAGAGAGCATGGGCCTAAACCCAACGAAAATGGAGTTGCCACCTGGACAGGCCGGGAAAATAGAAAGGGGTGGATGACTTAATTCCTAAGGAATCCCCAACTCCCTATTGGGTTCAAAAAGTTGGAAACATATGGGGAAGGCAAGAAAAGGCCCAACACCCCCAAAACGCTTGATTCATTGGAACCGGCCTCCTTTTCAAGTCTAAATATTATAAAATTCTTAAGTAATATGTTATTATCCATACTACATGTGATTCAAAATAAATAAAGAATTTTTATTGCATCGAAACAAATCAAAACGTAATAATAAATAGGCACCCATCTAAAGATGGAAACATGCCTTTACAATATCCCAATGTCCATAAAGAGAATGAAATAGGACACCCACCAAAAGATGGAAACATGTCCTTTACAATAATCCCCAAATCTTTAAATGATAAACTAATTACATACTAAAAACCGAGCCACCAACAAAGTGGAAACGTGCCCTTTACAATTTAAGAAATTACATAAATAATCAATTAAGCAAATTAAATCATTCAAGCACGATAATTAAAAAAAAACATCCATCATAAAGTAAAATAATCATCCATCATATAACAAATAGGAAACCAAATAAATAACTAAAACTGAAGTTTAGATCATTAAACAAATAAAATTAGGCTTAAGGAATTATGGTTTGGAAATTAGAGTTTATGGTTTTAAATTATTTGAATTAGGTTTTGGACCTAAATTTGGGAATTGAGCCACTGAAATTAGGGTTTTAGGGTTTACTGGATTTTAAGAAATAATTAGGGCTTTTGGGACTTTAGAAATGAATTAGGGTATTTGGAATTTTAGAAAAAAATTAGGGTTTCTGGGATTGAGCCAGTGGTTTAAATCAAACCTTAAGCTATTGGTGAATGAATTGAACCTTGGTTTATAAAACATATAATTTAGATTTAACAATTTTATGCTACTGGAAAAATTAATGTCAAAACACATTAACGAAACATATAAGAGAAAGCATGTTATGGCTACTATGAATATAAAAAAATTATTCGTAATGACTAAAACTTCGTTGTTGGTTCCACCAAAACTAATATTTGATTCTGGCTGAAAAAAAGCCAAAGAAAGTGTGGCTACCTTTGATGAATTTGATGGTTGATGAAAGTTGTTGGTTGATTACTCCTTGATTATTGATTGCTGCTCCAATTTTTATGATCCTGTTAAAGTATTAAAGCTTATTATTTATAGGCAAAATCAGACTTAACCTAAAACTAATCTGCCTAATCTAAGACATAAAAGGATTCTAATTTAATTAGGAAACCCAAAAATGCTTCAGAATCAAATTCCATGTCAATTTGGCTGTGCCAAATCGATATGAACCAAGGCCATGTCAATTTGGTATGCCAAATCAACATGAGCCTTAGCTCATGTCGATTTTGACCCTCCAGGTTGACATGAACCATGGTTCAAGTCGCCTGGGGCCCTGCTGACGATCTAAAAATACTTTAATCAGACTGAATAATTGAATTTGAACCCAATAAATTAAGCTTGACATTCAAAATATTAATCATTTGAATGCATGCCCTTTAAAACTGATCTAAGCCATTTAAAAGTTATAACTTAGGTTTAAATTTTTAAAAGTTTGTCCGAATTTAGTTTGGCATCCTTTAATCAGGATTGTACCAAATTAAGGTCAAAATTAAGGGTCTATAGTTTTCCCCCTACTTGAACAATCTTGAATTGATTTTAGAGAGTGAAAACCAATATGAATTTTAAATTAATTTTGACCAAAATGGGTTCTAGTCTCAAAAAAGATTTAGAATCTAGACCCGAGGTGGTTTGGGTTCTGGACTCAGTTTGAGTTTTGGACTTGAAAAAGATTTGGGTTTTGGACCCAATTTGAGTTCTAGCCTTCAAAATGATTTGGGTTCTCGACTTGAGGTGGTTTGGGTTTTGGATCTTAGAGAACACGGGCCTAAATCTAGAGAAAATGGAGTTGCCACCCGAACAGGTCGGACAAAAAGAAAGGGGTGGATGACTTGATTCCTAAGGAATCCCTAACCCCCTAATGGATTTGAAAAAGTTGGGTACGTGTGGGGATGGTGAGAAAGATCCAGTATCCTCACAACGCCCGGTTCATTGGAACTGGCCTCCTTTTCAGGTATAAATATTATAAAATTCTTAAATATTATGTTATTATCCATATACATGTGATTCAAAATAAATAAAGAATTCATTGCATCAAAATAAGTCCAAAAACAAAATAGTAAATGGGCACCCATTAAAAGATGGAAACATGCCCTTGCAATGTTTAAAAGTCCATAAAGAAAAAAAGAAATAGGATACCCACCAAAAGGTGGAAACATGCCTTTACAATAGTCCCAAAACTAAAACTGAATTACATAATAAAATTCAAGGTACCCACATTGTGGAAACGTACCTTTTACAATGCAAATGAACAATTAATTACATCATCCAACAATAATAATTAAAACATAAAACATCCATTATAGCTAAGTAACATAAATTATCCATCATAAAAACATATGAAAAATTAACAAAAACCAAGGTTTAAAATATTAATGATATATAATTAGGATTTACATATTAAATTAGGGCTTATGGAATGAAGATTAGGATTTTAGTGTTACTGGATAAAATTGGTTTTGGGTTACTGGATTAAGGTTAGGAAATTGGAAAAATAGGGTTATTGGATTAAAGATTTAAGGGTTTTGGTGATTTAATGAAACAATGTAAGGTTTTGGACAAAAATAGTTTAGAGCTTTGAGTTTTAACAAAATAATTTAGGGTTTTTAGGGTTATTTAGCCACTAAGATATTAGGGTTTAAAGGTTTTAATGCTCCTTAGATGAGGGTTTAAGGATTTAATAAATTAGGCTTTTAGGATTTACTAGATTAGAGTTTAAGGGCTTAATGAATTGAACCTTGGTTTATAAAACATAAAATTCAAATTTAACAATTTTATGCTACTAGAAAAATTAATGTCAAAACACATCAATGAAACATTTAAAAGAAAGCATGGTATGTCTACTTTTAATATAAAAAATTATTGGTTAAGACAAAACCTTCGTTGTTGGTTCCACCAAAACTGATATTTGATTCTGGCTGAACAAAAGCCAATGATAGTGTGGCTGCCTTTGATGAATTTGATGGTTGATGAACGTTGTTGGTTGCTTACTCCTTGATTGTTGATTGCTGCTCCAATTTTTCCTATCTGTGTTAAAATATTAAAGCTTATTATTTATAGGCAAAATCAGGCTTAACCCAAACCTAGACTACCTAATCCAAGACATAAAAGGATTATAATTTAATTAGGAAACTGAAAAATGCTTCATAATAAAATTCCATTATTCGGTCTGATTAAAGTATTTTTAGATCGGTTTTAAGTTAGCAGGGCCTCAAGTAACTTGAACCATGGTTCATGTCGACCTGGAATGCCAAAATAGACTTGAGCCTTGGCTCATGTCGATTTGGGAAAATTGGTTTTAAGCATGCAATATCCGGGTTTTCTTTTTCTTTGAGAACTTTAATTAATTTAATACCTTAATTAATATCTTGATTAGTTTAAGTTTATGAAATCTTAAAACCCAAATTTGTTTCACCGTTTACAAAGCACTAAACTATTTTCTTAATCATCAAAACCCTAACTTATTTTTCAAAACTTTAAAATGTCTTCTTAATTTTCCAAACCCTAATCTTCTTTACAGCTTCTAAAAGCCCTAATCTTAATTGTTTCCATAATATTAAAAGCTATAAACTATCTTTTTAAATCCTAAAGATCAAATATGTTTTCCAAAATATTGAAAACCCTAAACTATTTTATTAATTCTCAAAACCCTAACTCTAATGGCTTAATTCCTAAACACATGCCAATACCCTAATTTTCCTAAAACCCAATCCAATAAGCCCTAATCCTATAAACCCTAATTTTGCTAAACCCTAATTCCTAAAACCCTATCCAACAAATTATAATCTTGTAAATCCTACTTTTTCGAAACCCTATTTCTTAAAACATCAAAACCCTAAGAACAATTCATGAACATCCTAAAGCCTTAATCCAGTGAACCTAAAATCCTAATCTAGAGAATTTAAAATCCTGATTCCTAACTCAGTAACCATAATCCTCAGAACCTAAAATCTTAAATTCCAAATCTCAAACCCTAATTTTATTTACTTAGTGAATTAAATTCCAGTTTTAATTATTTATTTGGTTTGCTATTTGTTAAATGATGAATGATTTATTTTACTTGTGATGGATGTTTTATTTTAATTATAGCACTTGAATGATTTGCCCCCTGCTTGAATGATCTTGAATTGATTTTAGAGAGTGAAAAGCAACAAGACTTTTAAATTAATTTTGGCCAAAATGGGTTCTGGTCTTAAAAAAAGATTTGGGTTCTAGACCCAAGATGGTTTCAATTTTTTACCCGATTTGATTTATGTACTTGAAAAAGATTTAGGTTCTGAACCCAGTTTGAGTTTTGGACTCAAGGTGGTTTGGATTTTTGACTCGGTTTGAGTTATAGATTCAAAAAATATTTGGGTTTTGGACCCGAGGTGGTTTGGGTTCTGGACCCGGTTTGAGTTCTGGACTAAAAAAAGATTTAGGTTCTGGACACGAGATGGTTTAGGTTCTGCACCCATTTTGAGTTTTGAACTAAAAAAAGATTTGGGTCCTAGACCCAAGATGGATTGGATTCTGGACCCAGTTTGAGTGATGGACTAGAGGTGGCTTGGGTTCTGGACCTGATTTGAGTCCTGGACTAAAAAAAGATTCGGATTCTAGATCCGAGGTGGTTCTGGACTTGAAAATAATTAGAGCTCTAGATTCAGCATGAGTTCTAGATGCGAAAATGATTTAGGTTCTAGACCCAGGGTGAGTTTTAGACTAAAAAATGATTTGGGTTCTGGACTCACGGTGAGTTCTGGACTCGAAAATAATTTGGGTTCTAAACTAGGGTAGGTCCTAGACTCAAACAATAAGTTGAGTTCTGGACTCGATGATGGGTACTTGTGCCCGAGACTGAATTGGATTTGGGTACTTGGACCCAGGGTGAGTTCTGGACTTGAAAATAAATTGGGTTTTGGACCCAACGTGAGTTTGGACTTAAAAAATAATTTGGGTTCTAAACCTGAGGTTGGGTACTTGGACCCAAGATTGAATTGGATTTGGGTACTTGGACCCCAAGACTGGATACTTGGACCCGAGACTAAATTTTATTTGGGCACTTGGACCCAAGACTGGGTACTTTGACCTGAGATTGGATTTTAGGTTCTCAACCTGAGATTGAATTTTGGGTTCTCGATCAAAAACTGGATTTGGGTTCTCGACCCAAAACTGGATTTGACTGACCTTTTATCAGTTGATAATTCTGGCTTCCTTCTAACCGAATGTTCCATTCTTTAATGGATTGTGGGTCTTTATCCATTAAAAATGGATCTTTATCCATTGGTGATCAAGTCTTTACCCTTCAAAATGGATCTTTATCCATTGAAAATCCAGTCTTTACCCTTAAAACATTGATCTTTATCCATTGGAGATCAGGTTTTTACACTTAAAAAGTGGATCTTTATCCTTTGAAGATTGGGTCTTTACCATTAAAACATGGATCTTTATCCATTGGAGATTGGGTCTTTACCCTTGAAACATGGATCTTTATCCATTGGGGATCGAGTCTTTACCCTTAAAACATGGATCATTATCCACTGAAGATCGGGTCTTTACCCTTAAAAAGTGGATCTTTATCATTTGGAGATCGGGTCTTTACCCTTAAAACATGGATCTTTATCCATTGGAGATCAGGTTTTTACACTTAAAACATGGATCTTTATCCATTGGAGATAAGGTCTTTACCATTTAAACATGGATCTTTATCCTTGGACATTTGTCCTATATTGGCTTCAACTCTTCTAGCTGGACCGATCTTTTGCATCTTCATTCTTTTGAGATTCTTACTATCTCCTTGTTTTGTTTTGTTTTTTGTCCTTCCTTTTGGAAAAAATTCTACTGTTTTTTATCTGGCTCTTATATCATCTCCTTCCATCTCCTTGTCCCTGCATGGAAAAATATTAAAAGTGAGTCTGAAAATATTTTGTACATGCATAAACTAAAAAATTGAAAGGAGAAACTTTTCCCCTGTGTAGGCTTAAACCAATAATGTTTTCCATGCAGGCTCATATTGATGTTTGTGTTATCTAGTTCCTCGTATAAGCATGCATTTCTTCTTTTGCAAAATGATTGGAGCTTCCTCAAGCAATGGGCTTTCCATGCCCCCTAATTCCATATCCGCATCATCTTTGCTTTATAGTGTATTTGTTATTTATTTGACAAAGAATAGACAACACAATACAATAAAATATAGTGTGATATGCTCATGTATGCATGGATGATACTTATAGTGGTTTCATCGACTCACATACCGAAGTGTTTTCATTGGTTCCTTCCAGATGCTCGTTTAGGTCTTGCATTGGAATGACATAAGGCTTCACTTTTATGGCTATTATCTTCAATATGTTGAAAACATGAGTAGTGGAGGCCCCAAGTAGCAGAGATACATCCATTTCAAATTATGATTCAGCATGCCAGTTGGTAACTTCTTCATAACCTTGCAAATAATCCTTTTTTTGCCCAATGTGTCATTCGAGGATTGACGGTTCAACATACTTCCCTTAACTTGAAGGCTTTGTATGACAAAAACATACTCCCTCCGTATCATTTACATAGAAAAAGTAAAATGGACACGAAAATTAAGGAAATTTCACTTTTTCCATCTCTATTTACTTAAATACCCCTAAAAAAAATATCCCTCAAAACCTACTTTTAAGACAAGGGTATAAATGGTATTTTGTCTCATTCCACTCCCCAAAATTTACCTAAAATGGCATATTTTCTATATAAAAGATACACCAAAAAATGAAATTTTCCCTATATAAATGATACGGAGGGAGTATATTTTTTTAAAAAATCATAAAATCATATTTTTGGTTTGTCAAATCAGTGTCATTATACCTCAAGACTCAATTTTTCAAATTAACATATCTATAACATGACAACCTTAGTTACCATACTAAACTCGGGAATCATCTTGATTTAAGTAAGAATTATTGCACTTCATATAAGCACATACACATTACTTGGCAAAAGTCACATTGAGTAAAAATATTATCTAACTCATATGCATACTTATTCAAATTATCTCCACTAAGATACTCTACCTACAAAGAGAGATTAATAGGTCTTTAATGAGCTTGAAACATGGTCTATAAGGGACATGGTTTAAGGGAATGCCATTTTGAGATTAGAGCTAATGTGGCACTACTGACAAACCTTCACATAAAAATCTTCTGTTAGAGCCATAGGTAGCTGGGAGAAATCTTACTAGACTCCAATTTCCTTCTATCTCCTTGGAAGAATTATAGAACTGATTAAATGATTTTCATCTTTTCTGTTTGCTTTTGCATAAATTCAGGACCCATTTTTTCATTTTTGTTTTTTTTTTCTTTCTTTTCCGCTTTTTATTTTTTATTTTTTTCCTCTTTTTTGCTCCAACTCTAAGAGGATTATTCTGTCTGTACTATTCTATGCTTCTGACTATGGATGAGTAGAGTAGAGTGAGTTTGCTTCAATAAGGATAAACCATTTGTTGTCCTGATGTCATCTTAATAAATTTGAGATATTAGGTCTAGCATCAGGTGAACTTCAACTACCCATGTGGTCTTGAGAACTTCAACTGTCCTTATGGTCTTGACTATTCCTTTCTTTGATCTTCTTGCCTCTTCACCTTAGTGATCATTAGAGTCTCAACAGCTCAGGGTAGGTTATCGGGCTTATAAGCCAATAAAGAGCAAATATCATGAAGGCTCAAGAAGACAAACTAAGGATTGATGTTAACATGGGTGGATACTAGTTCTTGGCTTATCAAACAATGCCTTGATCATCTCTCCCTAAAATAAGCAGAGTTCAATTTCACCTCAAAAGTTCATCAAAGCATGTTCTAAGATTGACTAAGACCTAGACAAAGGTAATTATGTAGGAGCCCTCTCTAAGTAAGCATACAAAACTCAATGCTATGGAACAATTCCCTCACCTAGTAAAGTCATTCGGATCATGATACATAGATACACTAATTTATGAACATCAAGCTAGATTTGTCATTAGTTGAGTACCAAAATGAACAAAGATCATTATAAAAATTTAATGAAAGTAATAAATTCAAATAATCTTAATTTTAAAAACATAATTGTTCCAAATAAGTACTAAAGAAAGAAAAATAAAAAGAGCAACACTTCAAGTTAAGGGAGGTTTGTTGAATAAAATTTCTCATTATTTCATATATTCAATATTCCCGTCTTGAAAAGAGGATAAGACAAAATTTTCGTCCAATCCTCTTCCTACCATGAAGGTTGCCACTGGTGGCATTCCGTTGAACCTAGGCAGAGGATTGTCCTTTGTATTGGTCTTATAGGGCTTGAGCAGCTTACCACTCTAGATCAAATCTATGATCTCATGCTTCAATCAAGTGCATCTATCTATCTCATGTCTTTGAGTCTAATGAAATTGACAAAAAAGCCTTTGTATCAAAGTTTGGAGGTAAAGTATTCGGCAAAGGTCGTGGGGCCAATGGCTATAATAGTCCCTTGTTTTGTAGCTTGTTGAAAACCCAAGACAAAGGCTTGCTTATATCTGAAAATTGTCTTCTATTCGCTTGACTAGTTGTATTGACATCAACTTCTTTATGTGTACTTTGATTTCCATACTGGTAATTCCATTTTGCAGAAAAATAGTTCTCTCTTTCCCACACTTCTATTTGCAATCCAGTGTGAGCAAGGATTTTTACCCCCACTCCCACTCTTCAATTTGTAAACCAACTTGAAGAAGATCCTTGAAATCCCAGATGAGTGTGTGAGACATTCTTTCATGAAGACTTGGTAGCACCCCTCTTACAATCATCATAATCTGATCAGATTCATCAGGCCTCTTCTTAAGCAATGAGGCCTTGTTTCTCCACATCTTCACATAGTCCACAAAGTTTTCATTTGATTTCTACCTTATTTATTTAACTTCCATCAAAGAGACCTCAAATTCAGCATTATACCCATATTGTTGGATGAAAGCCTTGTACAACAAATCTCAGCTGTTTTGAGTATGATCCTCTAAGGTGTTGAACCAATTTTGCACAATCGAATCAAACAAAAGCATGAAGTACCTTAGAGTTTGAGCCTTAGTAGCTCAGGCAGATTGCATAGCCATGATATATTATTTCACATTAAGATGAGGATTGTCAATTCCATCAAATTTAGCAAACGATGGCATCTTAAACTTATAATGGACCTCATCATCTTGTTCAAATAGTTTGTAGACCTTGGACATCTCTTCAGTTTTTAGCTTCTTCTCAAACCTCTTCTCCAGATCAGCAACAATCCATAACAATCTTGTCATCATCAAAGACTACTTCACCAACTTTAGACTTTCCTTTGTCTTTCTTGGTGCTTGTAGATGCTTCAGCAGTGTTCCCAAACATTGTAGCCATTTGGCTTTTAATGATCTCAGCCAGGGCCCTCTTTAGTTCTTCCATCTTGACTTTAAGGGCATCATCCAACATCTTTTGAATTTGCTCTAGTTCCATTGCTTTTGGTGAGAAGCTAATTGAGTTATTGTTGGATTCTTCATCACTGGCGTAGGTCAGATTGTCATAGGCTTTTGAACTATTGTAATCCAGGGCTATGAGCCAGAAAGGATCAATGATATGAGATGCAAATGCATGTATACATGTATGCATGGATGCACAAGTAAGTAACAAACAAAACAACTCAACACAATAGGAACGAACCTTCCAACCTTATAACTTCCACATGCAAATGACGAGTCTCTTTTCCTAGGTATATGGCCAACAAAATACCAACATGGGGTATCTTATTTTTGAATAATTCCCTTGGACATTTTAACCAACAGTTATATTTTTAAACTTAGTAATCGGTCCATGATAATTTCCATTAATTAAGTCTTAATCTATTGGGCCAACTAAAAATAGCATTTATGCTATATTGGAATTAAAACTAAATTAAAAAGGTTTATCATAAATAGTTTTCCCATTTTGGAAAAACAACTAATGGTTCATGCTTCAAACAAGTTCTTGATTAATGAATCCTAGTGTAAACTAGGCCCACAATTGATTTTACGCATTTCATAATCGACCTAAATATTTGTAAGTCCATTGAAAAGGTTTGCTTAAAATGATTTTGTTTCAAAGCCTATTCTAAAAAGATTTATTTGAAAATGAATTTGAGGCTTTGACCTTGGGCCTTGGGCCTTGAGGTAAAAAATATTTTTTTTATTTCAAAGCCCATTGTGAAAAGATTTGTTTAAATATAGATTTTGGGCTTTTAACTTGGGCCATGAGGTAAAAAGAATTTTTGACCCATCTTAGAAAAGGTTTTTATATCCAAAGACCATCTTGAAAAATTTTAAAAATAATTTTGGTGTCTTGGGCTTAACAAATTATTTTGGGATTACAATAGAATTAGGTCATTTTAGGAATGCCACAAATACCATGATTCAAACCAAGATATATCAATCATAGTCAAACAACAAGCATTTGGGTATAAATCTAAAGAAAATAACTAGGCCAACTACATGGGCTTTACTCTTTGGGTTAAAAAGCTTAGGCTCCTATAACAAGTATATACCAAATGGTACGAGGCTATGAGTAGATATTCCATACTTGATTTCCATACCTTGAGTGAAGATATGGTATCCCTTACATGACACAATACAGGTAACATGGATGTCATAACTCATGCACACAATGCTATTTAATATGATGCAATGGACAATATCATAATAAAAGAATGAAATAATATAAAGACCAACAGAATCAACTTCTCTTATCCTCAGTGGAGTCGCCATTGTGAGCGGAAATTTTTGCCCATAGTCCCATGTGGAATGGTTCTTGCGACTTCGGTACTGTTAGGCTCAGGGCCTTAGAGAACATGGGACTAAACTCGGAGAAAATGGAGTTGCCACCCGGACAGGCTGGGAAAATAGAAAGGGGTGGATGGCTCGATTCCTAAGGAATCTCCAACCCCCTAATGGGTTTAGAAAGTTGAGTATGTATAAGGAAGGTAAGAAATGGCCCAGCACCTCCATAATGCCCAATTTATTGGAACTGGCCTCCTTTTTAGGTCTAAATATTATAAAATTATTAAATATTATGTTATTATCCATACTACATGTGATTCAAAATAAATAAAGAATTTTATTGCATCGAAACAAATCAAAAGACAATAATAAATAACCACCCATCCAAAGATGGAAACATGCCTTTACAATGTCCCAATTTCCATAAAGAGAATGAAATAGGACACCCACCAAAAGGTGGAAATATGTCCTTTACAATAATCCCAAAATCTTTAAACGATAGACTAATTGCATACTAAAAACTGAGGCACCCACAAAGTGGAAACATGCCTTTTACAATTCAAGAAATTACATAAATAATCAATTAGCAAATTAAATCATTCAAGCACGATAATTAAAATAAAAAATCCATCATAAAGTAAAATAATCATCCATCATATAACAAATAGCAAACCAAATAAATAACCAAAACTAAAGTTTAAATCATTAAACAAACGAAATTAGGCTTTAAGGAATTATGTCTTGGAAACTAGGGTTTATTGTTTTAAATTATTGAAATTAGGGTGTGGACCACTGGAATTAGGATTTTAGGGTTTACTGGATTTTAAGAAACAATTAGGGTTTTTGGGGCTTTAGAAAACAATTAGGGTATTTGAGATTTTAGAAAATAATTAGGGTTTCTGGGATTGAGCCAGTGGTTTAAATCAAACCTTAAGTTATTGGTTAATGAATTGAACCTTGGTTTATTAAACATATAATTCAGATTTAGCAATTTTATGCTACTAGAAAAATCAATGTCAAAACACATCAATGAAACATTTAAAAGAAAGTATGTTATGGCTACTGTGAATATAACAAAAATTATTGGTTAAAACCAAACCTTTATTGTTGGTTCCACCAAAATTAATATTTGATTCTGGCTGAACAAAAGCCAAAGATTGTGTGGTTGGCTTTGATGAATTTGATGGTTGATGAACGGTGTTGGTTGCTTACTCCTTGAATGTTGATTGCTGCTCCAATTTTTTCGATCCCTGTTAAAGTATTAAAGCTTATTATTTATAGGTAAAATTAGGCTTAACCTAAACCTAATATGCCTAATCCAAGACATAAAAGGATTCTAATTTAATTAGGAATCCCAAAACTCCTTCAGAATCAAATTCCATGTCGATTTGGCTATCAGAATTGACATGAGCCAAGGCCATGTCGATTTGGTGTGCCAAATCAACATGGAACCAAGGCCATGTCCATTTTAGCCACCAAATTGACATGAGCCATGGCTCATGTCAATTTTGGCCCTCCAGGTTAGCATAAACCATGGTTCAAGTTGCCTGGGGCCCTGCTGACTTAAAATCGGTCTAAAAAATACTTTAATCAGACCAAATAATTGAATTTGAACTTAATAAATTAAGCTTGGACATTCAAAATTAATCATTTGAATATATGCCCTTTGAAATTGAACTGAACCATTTAAAAGTTATAACTTGGGTTTAAATTTTTTAAAGTCAGTCCGAATTTAGTTTGGCATCCTTTAATCAGGACCGTACCAAATTAGGGTCAAATTTAAGGATATACACTATCCAAAACCATAGCTTCCTAAACCCCTAATTCCTAAACCTTAATTCTAGAAGCCCTAAACCTGAGTTTGCAAATAGTTTAATTATTAAAATTGATCCAATAACCAAATTTCTAAACCCTAACTCCAGTAAACTCCAAGTCCCAAACCCTAATTTACCTTGTATTTCCTAAAACCCCAAAATAGTTTGCAATTATGAAAACCCAAAATTATTTTCTTAAATTCTAAAATTCAAAATTGCTTTCTTAAATCCTAATATGTTTTCCAAATATCCAATAATCCCAAAAAATAACTTTCAAACCTTAGATCCCAAATTCTTAAGCTCTTCTTCTAGAACCATAAATTATTCTTCAAACAAACCCTAAAGTGCTTTATTTTTCAAAAAACCCTAAATTATTTTTCCCAAACCCTAAATTCTTTAAAACCATAATTCTAAATGCCAAAACCTTAATTCCTCAAAGCCAAAATCCAAAAATCATAATTTCTTAAGCGAACACCCAACACTCCCAATAGCCTAAAACCATAACCAAAACCCTATTTCCTTAAACTTTAAACCCCATAACCCTAATTTTTTAAATCCTAAATCTTAAACCTTAACCTTGTTTATTTAATGGATTGAATTCTAATTTTATTTATTTATTTGATTATGTGATTTGTTATATGTTAATGATGAATGTTTTATTTTATTTTATGGATGCTTTGCTTTTATTTATAATTAGATGATTGAATGTTCTTTTATTTGTCTTAGTTTTAAAATTGTAAGAGGTATGTTTTTACTTTTTGGGTACCTCATTAGTTAAATTTCATATACTTAAAATTATTTTATGTTTTGGGACCAATGTAAAGGACACGTTTTCACCTTTTGGTGGGTGTCTTATTTAGTTTTAAATATTTGGTGATGTAAGGACATGTTTTCATCTTTGGATGGGTGTCTATTTATTTGTTTTGATTGAATATTATTTTGATTATTAATACGATGATGTTTTTATTTTAATTATCACATGTAGTATGGATTATATAGTAATGATTAAGAATTCTATAATATTTAGACTTGAAAAGAAGGCCAGTTCTAATGAACAGGGCATTGTGGGGGTACTGGGTCATTCTCACCTTCCCCACATGTACCCAACTTTTCAAACCCACTAGGGGTTGAGGATTCCTTAGGAATCGAGTCATCCACCCCTTTCTTTTCTCAGTCTATCCAGGTAGTGACTCAATTTTCACTGAGTTTAAGCCCGTGTTCTCTAAGATCCCGAGCCTGACAGTGCTGAAGTCGCAAGAACCATTCCACATGGGAGTGGAGGAAAAAATCCCCGCTCACAGTGGCGACTCCACCTAGGATAAGAGAAGTTGATTTTGTTGGTATTTATATTATTTTATTCTTTCTTATTATGATATTATCCATTGCATCATTTAGATTGCAATGTGTGTGTGAGTTAGGATGCCCGTGTTACCCGTGTTGTGTTTTGTAAGGGATACTTTCACTCAAGGTATGGAGATCCAGCATGGCATAGCCACTCATAGCGTTGTACCTTTTGGTATATACTTGCCATAGGAACCTAAGCTTTTCAACCAAAAGACTAAAGCCCATGTAGTTGGCCTAGTTACATTTCTTAGGTTTATACCCAAATGCTTGCTCTTTGACTATGTTTGATATATCTTAGTTTGAATCATGGCTTATTTGGTTTGTTCCATTCCTAACATGACCTAATTATAATGTAAGCCCAAAGTAATTTTTAAGCCCAAAAGACCAAAACTAATTTCAAAATTATTTTCAAAACTTTTCAAAGTTGGTCTTTGGACATAAAAACCTGTTCCATGATGGATCAAAAAATTCCTTTACCTCATGGCCCCAGCTCAAAGCCCAAAATCTATTTTTCAAACAAATATTTTCACAATGGGCTTTGAAATAAAAATATTTTTCACCTCATGGCCCAAGTTCAAAGCCCAAAATTCCTTTATAATGGGCTTTGAAACAAAACTATTATAAATGAACCTTTTCATTGGGCTTATAACTATTTTGGTCAATTATGGAATACTTAAAATCAATTATGGGCCTAGTTCACACTAGGACTTATTTATCATGGGCTTGTTTGTGGTATGAATCATTAGTTGCTTTTCCAAAATGGGAAATCTATTTATGATAAACCCTTTAATTTTGTTTTAATCTAATATAGCATAAAAGCTAGCTTTTTGTTAGACCAATAGATTAAGGCTTAATTAGTGGAAATTATCATTACCTGACTTCTAAGTTTGAAAATACAAATATTGATTCTATCGTCTGAGAGAATTCTTTCAAAAATAAGATATCCCATTTTGATATTTTGTTGACCATATACCTAGGAAAAGAGATTCTCCATTCTTGTGTGGGTGATATAAGGTTGGAAGGGACGTTCCTACTCTTTTTATTTGTTGGTTTACTTATGCATCCATGCATTCATGCATACATGCATCGAATCTCATATCATTGATCCTTTTTGGCTCACAACGGAGCCTTAGAGTATAGCAGTTCAAGAGCATACGATAACCCAACCTATGCCAGTGATGTAGAATCCAGCAATAACTCGGTCATCTTTTCACCAAAGGCAATGAATCCCGAGCAAATTTAGAATATGGTGGATGAGGCACTCAATGTCAAAATGGAAGACCTAAAGGGTGTCCTAGCTGAGACCATGAAAAGCCAACTAGCTATAATGTTTGGGAATGTTGCTGAAGCATCTGCTAGTACCAAGAAAAATGATAAGGGTAAGGCTAAGATAGGCGAAGTAGCCTTCGATGATGATAAGATGGTTATGGATGATGATGAATACTAGGCTCAGTACTTTGAAGATCCTCAAGATAAGAAGAAAGAGCTAAAAGTTATGGAGAAGCTGACTGTTGAAAAGACCGAGACTTCCGATATGGAAAAGATGATTGCTGACTTGGAGAAGAAATTTTACAAAAAGCTGAAAACAGAAGAAATGTCAGAGTTGGACAAGATATTTGAACAAGATGATGAGGTCCCTTATAAGTTTAAGATGCCATCCTTTGCCAAGTTTGACAGAACTGGCAACCCTCATCTTCATGTGAAGTAGTATATCACAACCATGCAGTTTGCCCGAGCTACTAAGGCTCAAACTCTAAGGTACTTTATGCTTTCGTTGGACCCAATCATGCAAAATTGGTTCAACACCTTAGAGGATAGTACCTGTGAGCGAGGATTTTTCCCCCCACTCCCAGTGGAATGGTTCTTGCAACTTCGGCATTATTTAGGCTCAGGGCCTTAGAGAACACGAACCTAAGTCCGGAGAAAATGTAGTCTCCACCCGAATGGGCCAGGAAAAAGAAAGGGGTGGATAACTCAATTCCTAAGGAATCCCCAACCCCTAATGGGTTCAAAAAGTTAGGTAAGTGTGGGGAAGGTGAGAAATGGCCCAGCACCCCCACAATGTCCGGTTCATTGGAACCGGCCTCCTTTACAGGTCTTAATATTATAAAATTCTTAAATATAACAATATTATCCATATTACATGCAACAATTGAAATAAAGCATCGTTATATTAAAATCAAAGCAATGTCCAAGCAAAGCAAATAAATAGACACCCACCCTAGGATAGAAACATGTCCTTACATTGTTCATGTCTAAACTAAATAGGACACCCACCAAAAGGTAGAAACATGTTCTTTACATTGGTCCAAAATATAAAGGCAACTTAAATTATATGATATTTAACTAATGAGGGACTCACAAAGTGGAAACATACCTCTTACAATATTTGGAAATCAAAATAAATTGATAGAAGTAAATAACCATTCATCATAATTAAATCATTCATCAAAGATATTAAACAACAATCAAAATATATAATAAACATTCATCCATGATAAATTAAATCAATCATTGCAAATAAATCAAAGCATATAATGAAATACATAATTAAATCTAAAAATAAAGCAAATAAAGATACAAATTAGGGTTTATTGTTTCTACTTAAAGTTCTTTAATTAACATTTAGGGTTTTGGGATTTTAGTATTATTATTATTATTATTTTCATTTGTTTAGGCTACTGCAGGTTTTAAGAGAATTGAAAGGGATTAGGGTTTTATAAATTAAATTAGGGTTTAGGGGTAACATTATGAAATTAGGGTTTTAGGATATTAAAACATTAGGTTTATAATTCTTGGCTACTGGATTGTTGTTTTGGATTTACTATATTGAGTTTGAATGTTTAGGTTTGTAAGGTTTTAAGGTTTTAAGGATTAGAGTTTAGGAAAACTAGGGTTTACGGTTTTGGTTTTGAGTGAATTAGGGTTTAGGAAAACTTAGGGTTTAGATTAACTAGTTTAGGGTTTACTGATTTGGTTTTGGAGTTGAAGAAAATAGTTTAGAGTTTTATAAAGTTTTTTATGATTTTTAGAAACTGTAAGGTAAGTTTAGAGTTTGGATATTTAACAAAACAATTGGAAATTTTGGAAAAGAATTAGAAGAAAACCGTTTAGGGTTTTTAAAAACTTTTGGAAATAGGAAAAAATGATTTAAGGTTTTTTGGAAACAAAAGAAATGAAAGAAGAAAAGAAGGTTTTTTAAGTATTTGAAAACAGAAGAAATCATTTAAGGTTTTTGCAAACAAAAGAAGTGAATTAGGATTTTTAAGGTATTTGGAAACAAAAGACATCATTTAGGGTTTTTGAAACGAAAGAAGTGAATTAGGGTTTTTAAGGTATTTGGAAATAGAAAACATCATTTAGGGTTTTTGAAACGAAAGAAGTGAATTAAGGTTTTTAAGGTATTTGGAAACAGAAAACATTATTTAAGGTTTTTGAAATGAAGATCAAGTTATTACATATTCAAAGATCAAAGTTTTGTATGTATATTATTATGAATCAAAGAAACAAAGCTATGAGTAGTTTATGATTAAGGATCAAACATGCGTAGTTGGTTCCACCAAAATTAACTTCTGGATGAAAGGAGACAAAGGCAAAGTTTTAGCCTTTGATAAATTGTTGATGGCTTTGCTTGTTACTCTCAATTCCGAAGTCCCAAATTTACAGTTCTGCTTCTCCAAGAGTTTCTCTTCAAAATCCAGTCCGGTCCCCTCCAAAAATTCCTCCCCCTTTTCTCTCTTTTTTAGTGTTCTTTATAGGAAAATTTAGAAGATTAATTCCAATTGCTTAAGGAAAATATCATTATTTAGGAAAAGAAAACCAAAACCAAATAGAATTTGGTTTTAGAAAAAATTGCGTTGGAAAAATTTTGCTAGCGAAAACTGTGACAGGCTGCGAGCTTGCGAGCGCTGGAGTGGAAAATTGTGGGCGAAATGGCCCAAGGCCATTTCGTCCAATGACTTTCGGTGACAAAATTTTCCGTCGCCAATTTTTCCGTCGTCAAATTTTTTTTATTTGTTTATTATTATTATAATAATTTTTTAAAATTATAAAAAATAAATACTAAAAAAATATTATTTAATTAAGATAACACAAAAATATTTTGGACTATATAAAAAATAACGGACCGGACTGGGTAAAAAATTAAGGGTCTACAGTTTGCCACCTACTTGAATGATCTGAGACTACAACAAAAGAGAGTAAAAAGCAATAAGACTTAATTTTTGAGATGGTTGAGGTTTTGGGTTCTTGGATTTGATTTGGGTACTTAGACCCGAGATTGAATTTGATTTGACAGACCGTTTATCAGTTGAGAATTCTGGCATAACTGGTTGTTTCATTTTTATAAATTGTGGGTCTTTACACACCAAAATAGATCTTTATCTATTGGAAATTGGGACTTTAACCTAGGAACATGGATCATTATCCATTGGAGATTGGGTCTTTACCCTTGAAACATGCATCTTTATCCATTTGAAAATCGGGTCTTTACCCTTAAAACATGGATCTTTATCCATTGAAAATTGGGTCTTTACCCTTGAAACATGGATCTTTATCCTTTGGACTTTGGGTCTTTACCCTTTGAAATATGGATCTTTATACATTGGAAATCGGGTCTTTACCCTTGAAATATGGATCTTTATCCATTGAAAATCAAGACTTTACCCTTGAAACATGGATCTTTATCCATTAGAGATCGGGTCTTTACCCTTGAAATATGGATCTTTATCCATTGGAAATCGAGTCTTTAACTTTGAAAAATGGATCTTTATCCATTAGAAATCATGTCTTTACCCTTGAAACATGGATCTTTATCCATTGGAAATTGGGTCTTTACCCTTGAAAAATAGATCTTTATCCATTAGAAATCAGGTCTTTACCCTTGAAAAGGGATCTTCGTCCTTTGGACGTCGGGTCTTTACCCTTGAAACATGGATCTTTATCCATTGGAGGTTGGGTCTTTACCCTTGAAACATGGATCTTTATCCACTGGAGATCAGGTCTTTACCCTTGAAACATGGATCTTTAACCATTGGAGGTTGGGTCTTTAACTTGGCTTAAGCTCTTTTAGTTGGACTGATATTTTGTCTTTTGCATCTTCATTCTTTTGAGAATTCTAATTTTCTATTCTTTTGTTCTTCCTTTTTACAAAAATTCAGCTATTTTAAATTGGACTTTATATCCTCTCCTTTCCCCCCTACGTGGTAAAATATTAGAAGTGAGTCAAAATGTTTTGTTCATGCATAAACTTAAAAATTGAAAAGGAGAAACTTTGCCCCCTGTGTAGGCTCAAACCCATGATTTTTCTATGCGGGCTCTGATTGATGTTCTTGTTGTCTAGTTCTTCACAAAAGCACGCATTCCTTCTCTTTGCAAAATTACTGGAACTTTCTCAAGCAATGGGCTTTCCAAGCCCTCCTAATTTGATATCTTCTTTTGATTGTTTACTTCATAGGGTATTTGTTGTTCACTTTAATAAAGAATAGATAATACAAGACAAGAAAGTGCGATGTGATATGCTCATGTATGCATGGCATGCATGAATGATACTTACAGTCGTTCCATCGATTCACAGACCGAGGTGATCAGTAGAAGTGTTCTCATTGACTCCTTTGAGATGTTTGTTCAGTCCTTACTTTGGAATGATAGGATGCTTCACATTTATGGCTTTTATCTTTGGGATATTGAAAATATGAGTAATGGAGGCCCTAAACAGTAGAGATACATCCATTTTAAATTATGATTTAGCATGTCAGTTGGTAGCTTCTTCATGACCTCGCCAGTAATCATTTCCTTTGCCCAATGTGTTCTTCAAGGTTTGATAGTTTAACATACTCCCCTTAACTTGAAGGCTTCGTGTGACAAAAACATTTTTTATTTTTTGAATTTTGATTTTGAAATTAAGTGTTGGCTTTTCCAAAATAGATGTCAATGTACCTCAGGACATGATTTTTCTAAATTAACATATCTATAACATGATAACCCTAGTTACCGTACTAAACTCAGGAATCATTTCTATTTAAGCAAGAACTGTTGCACTTCAAATAGGCACATACACATTACTTGGCCAAAGGTCTCATTGAGTTTAAATATTGTCTATCTCATATGCATGCTTATCCAAACTATCTCCACTAATAGACTCTACCTACCAAGAGAGATCAACAAGTCTTTGATAGGCTTGAAATGGGGTCTATAAGGGACACGGGTTTAAGTGAAGACCATTTGTAAGTCGGGGCCATTGTGACACTATATGCAAACCCTCACACTACAAATTTCTTGTTTGAACTTTAGGCAGCTGGGAGCAATCTTGCTAGACTCTAAATTCCTTCTATATCTTCTTGGCATTAATCTGGATCTTGATTAGGACAGTCTTTACCCTTGCAAAAAGTTTGGTTCCCAAATTCATTTCTTTTCTTCTTCTCCCTTTTCTTTCTTTTTATTTTTCTTACTCTTCCCTTTCTTTGAGCATTTTATCATTTTGTCCTTCTTCTTTGCAGGACTGTTAAGTACATAACTTTAAATAACTAGATGGTATTTCTCCCTCTTTTTTTTTTGATCGAATCTTTGGTTGGGTTGGACCAATTTAAGTCAAATTGTTCTTATGAACCAAATGGAAGCCTTTTTCTACTTTAGGTAAAAGAGAACTCGGTTGGCTTTATGAACCGCCTTTTTAGGTTTTATTTTCTTGTTGTTTTTTCTTATTTTTTTTCTTATTTTCTTTTCTTTTGTTTTTTTTTGTTCTAGCTCTAAAAGAGTTATCTTGTTTGTACCAACTTGAGCTTCTAATAATGGATGAGTGGAGTGACATAAATCTTCTCTAATAGGGATAAATCATTTGTTACTCTGATGTTGTCTTGATATATTGGAGATATTAAGAAAACTTCAACTACCTTTATGGTCTTGAGAACTTCAACTACCTTCATGGTATTGAAAACTTCAACTATCTTCATGGTATTGAGAACTTCAACTATCTTCGTGGTATTCATTTCTTTCTTTGATCTTCTTGCCTCTTTATTTTAGTGATCATAAGACTTCTCAAAAGTATCACAATAGCTCAGAGTAGGTTGTTGAGCTTATAAGTCAAATGAAAAGAAAGCTAAAAATTTTATGAAGGCTCAAAGGGGCAACTAGGGATTGATATTTAATAGGGTGGATACTAGTTGTTGGCTAACCAAATAATGCCTAGATCATTTCTCTCTTAAATAAGCAGAGTTCAATTTCACCTTGAAAGTTTGTCATAGCATGTTCTAAGACTGACTAGGACCTAGACAAAGGTCATTATGCAGGAGCCCTCTCTGAGTAAGCATACACAACTCAATGCTATAGAGCAATTCCCTTACCTAGTAAAGTCATTCAAGTCATGATACCTAGATACATTAATTTATAAATATCAAGCTAGATTCCTCATTGGTTGAGCACCAAAATGAATAAAGACCAACAAAAATTTTGATGAAAGTAATTTATTTCAAGCAACATTAAATTTGAAAAACACAATAGTTCCAAAATATTAAAGAAAGTAAAATTGAAAAGCAACATTCAAGCTAAGGAAAGTTCATTGAGTTTAAGCTTCTTTTCCTTTCACATCTTCAATATTTCCATCTTGAAAGGATGATAAAACAAAATCTTCTTCCAATCCTTTTCCCACCATGAAGGTTGCTAGTGGAGGTACTCTTCCAAACATAGGCAAATGATTGTCTTTTGTGCTGGTCTTATCAGGCTCGGGCAGCTTACCACTATCAATTAAATTTTGGATCTCATGTTTTAATCGCAAGCATTTGTCTATCTCATGTCCTTGTGTTTGATGAAACTCACAAAAGGCTTTAGTATTAAATTTTGGGGGTAAAGGATTTGGCAAAGGTCGAGGGGCCAATGGCTGTAATAGTCCCTTCTTTTGTAGTTTGTTGAAGACCGAAGACAAAAGCTTCCCCAGATCTGAAAACTACCTTCTATTTGCTTGACCAGTTGTATTGACATCAACTTCTTTTTGTGTGCTTTGATTGCTTGGCTGATAATTCCCTTTCTCATTCCTTCTTATTGAAAAGCGATTCTTCTCCCTTTCTCATTCTTCAATTTGTAGACCAGCTTAGAGAAGATCTTTAAAATCACAGATGAGTGCATGAGACATCTTTTCACGAAGACTAGGCAACACCCCTCTCACAATCATCCTTATTTGATCAGATTGATCGGGCATTTTCTTGAGCAAAGCGGCCTTATTTCTCCACCTTTTCACATAGTCCACAAAATTCTCATTTGGCCTTTGTCTAATGGACTCAACTTCCATTAAGGTAACTTCCAGCTCGACATTGTACCCATATTGCTAAATGAAAGCCTTGTACAACATGTCCCAATCTTTTTTAGTACTTTCCTCTAAAGTATTGAACCAATTTTGGACAACAGGGTCCAATGAGAGCATGAAATATCTCAGAGTTTGAGTTTTAGTAGCTCAGGCAGACTGTATGGCAGTGATGTACTGCTTCACATGGAGATGAGGATTTCTAGTACCATTGTATCTATCAAAGGATGGCATCTTGAATTTGTATAGAACTTCTTCATCTAGCTCAAATAATTTGTCAACTTCGGACATTTCTTCGATTTTCAACTTCTTCTCGAATTTCTTTTCTAAATCAGCAATCATCTTCTCAACATCAGACGTCTTGGTCTTTTCAATAGTTGCCTTTTCAACAACCTTCGGCTCCTTTTTGTCTTGAGCATCTTGGTAGTATTGAGCCTAATCATCATCATCAATGATCACCTTATCATCATCAAAAGCTACTTCACCAACTTTAGCCTTCCCTTTGTCCATTGGCTTCTTGGAGCTAGCAGACGCTTTGGCATTATTTCCTAAAATTGCAGCCAATTGGTTCTTCACGGTTTTGGCCATGGCCTCTTTTATTTCTTCCATCTTGGCATTGAGGGCATCATCCACCATTCTTTGAATTTGTTCTGGCTCCATTGCTTTTGTTGAAAAAGAGATTGAGTCGTTGCTAAATTCTTCATCTCCGGCGTAGGTTGAATTATTGTAAGCTTTTGAACTATCGTAATGCAGGGCTGTGAGCTAGAGAGGATTAATGATATGAGATGCAAATGTATGTAAGTATCCATGTATGCATGAACAATTAACAAACAAGGACAAATAGGACGTTCCTTCCAACCTTATAACATCCACACACGAATGGCGAGTCTCTTTTCCTAGGTATATGGTTCATAAAATACCAACATGGGGTATTTTATTTTCAAATAATTCCCTCGGACGTTTCAACCAATAGTTATATATTCAAAATGGAAATCAGTTCATGATAATTCCTATTAATTAGGCTTTAATCCATTCAACCAACTATAGTAGCATTTATGTTATTTTGGATTAAAACTAAATTAAGAGGTTTATTATAAATAGATTTCTCACTTGAAAAAGTAACTAATGATTTATGCCAAAAACAAACTCATGATTAATTATTCTTAGTATAAACTAGGCTCACAATTGATTTTTGGTATTTCGTAATTGACCTAAATAATTTGCAAGCTCTTTGTAAGAAAAGATTGGATGAAAATCATTTTGTTTCTAAGCCTATTGTAAAAAGATTTTAGAAAAAACATATTTTCGTCTTTGTATTCGGGTCATGAGCAAAAGAATTTTTGATTTATTTTTAGAAAAGTTTCATGCCCAAAGACCATCTTGAAAAGTTTTGAAAATAGCTTTGGTCTTTTGGATTTTAAAGAAAAAATTTATTTGATCTTGCAAATGTACTTGGGTCATATTAGAAAAAGAACAAACCAAATAAACCATGATTTAAGCCAAGATAAATTAACCATAGTCAAACAACATGCATTTAGGGTAAAACCTAAGGAAAGTAACTAGGCCAATTACATGAGCTTTAGTCTTTGGGTTAAAAGGCTTTAGTTCCCATAGCAAGTATAAACCAAATAGTATGAGGCTATGAGTGGTTATGCCATGCTTGATCTCCATACCTTGAATGAAAGTATGGTATCCCTTACATAACACAACATGGGTAACACGGGTGTCCTAACTCACGCACACGATGCAATCTAATATGATGCAATGGATAATACCATTATAAGAAAGAATAGAATAATATAAAGACCAACAGAATCAACTTCTCTTGTCCCCAGTGGAGTAGCCACTATGAGCGGGGATTTTTGCCCCCACTCTCAGTGGAATGGTTCTTGCGACTTCGGCACTATTTAGGCTCGGGGCCTTAGAGAACACAGACCTAAGTCAGGAGAAAATGGAGTCGCCACCCGGACAGGCCGGGAAAAAGAAAGGGGTGGATGGCTTGATTCCTAAGGAATCCCCAACTCCCTAAAGGGTTTGAAAAGTTGAATACGTGTGGGGAAGGTGAGAAATGGCCCAGCACCCCCACAACGCCTTGTTTATTGGAACTGACCTCCTTTACAGGTCTTAATATTATAAAATTCTTAAATATAACACTATTATCCATATTACATGCAACAATTGAAATAAAGCATCGTTATATTAAAATCAAAGCAATGCCCAAGCAAAGTAAATAAATGGACATCCATCCGAGGATGGAAACATATCCTTACATCATTCATGCCTAAACTAAATAGGACACCTACCAAAAGGTAGAAACATGTCCTTTACATTGGTCCAAAATATAAAAGCAATTTAAATTACATGATATTTAACTAATGATGTACCCACAAAGTGGAAACATACCTCTTACAACATTTGGAAATCAAAATAAATCAATAGAAGTAAATAACCATTCATCATAATTAAATCATTCATCAAAGATATTAAACAATAATCAAAATATATAATAAACATTCATGCATGATAAATTAAATCAAGCATTGCAAATAAATCAAAGCATATAATGAACTACATAATTAAATCTAAAAATAAAGCAAATAAAGATACAAATTAGGGTTTATTGTTTCTAGTATTATTATTACCATTTGTTTAGGCTACTGTAGGTTTTAAGAGAATTGAAAGGGATTAGGGTTTTATAAATTAAATTAGGGTTTAGGGGTAACATTATGAAATTAGGGTTTTAGGATATTAAAACATTAGGTTTATAATTCTTGGCTACTGGATTGTTGTTTTGGATTTACTATATTGAGTTTGAATGTTTAGGTTTGTAAGGTTTTAAGGTTTTAAGGATTAGGATTTAGGAAAACTAGGGTTTACGGTTTTGGTTTTGAGGGAATTAGGGTTTAGGAAAACTTAGGGTTTAGATTAACTAGTTTGGGGTTTATTGTTTTGGTTTTGGTGTTGAAGAAAATAGTTTACAGTTTTATAAAGCTTTTTATGATTTTTAGAAACTGTAAGGTAAGTTTAGAGTTTGGATATTTAATAAACATTTGGAAATTTTGGAAAAGAATTAGAAGAAAATAGTTTAGGGTTTTTAAAAGCTTTTGGAAATAGGAAAAAATGATTTAAGGTTTTTTGGAAACAAAAGAAACGAATTAGGGTTTTTAAAGTATTTGAAAACAGAAGAAATCATTCAAGGTTTTTGCAAACAAAAGAAGTGAATTAGGGTTTTTAAGGTATTTGGAAACAAAAGACATCATTTAGGGGTTTTGAAACGAAAGAAGTGAAGGTATTTGGAAATAGAAAACATCATTTAGCATTTTTGAAATGAAAGAAGTGAATTAGGGTTTTAAGGTATTTGGAAACAGAAAACATCATTTTAGGTTTTTGAAATGAAGATCAAGTTATTACATATTCAAAGATTAAAGTTTTGTATATATATTATTATGAATCAAAGAAACAAAGCTATGAGTAGTTTATGATTACGGATCAAACCTGCGTAGTTGGTTCCACCAAAATTAACTTCTGGATGAACGGAGATAAAGGCAAAGTAATTCCTCCCCCTTTTCTGTGTTTTTTAGTGTTATTTATAGGAAAATTTAGAAGATTAATTCCAAGTGTTTAAGGAAACTATCATTAATTAGAAAAGAAAATCGAAACCAAATAGAATTTGGTTTCAAAAAAAAATTACGTTGGAAAAATTTCGCTGGCAAAAACTGCGACGGGCTGCTAGCTTGCGAGCGCTGGGGTGGAAAATTGAGGGCGAAGTCATTTCGTCCAATGACTTTCGTCGATTTTTATTTTTATTTTTTTATTTTTTTGTTTATTATTATTATCTTTTATTATTATAATAATTTTTAAAAATTATAAAAAATAAATACTAAAACAAATATTATTTAATTAAGATAACACAAAAATTATTTTGGACTATATAAAAAATAACGGACCAGACTGGGTAAAAAATTAAGGGTCTACAATACCTAAAATAGTTAGGATTTGTTGTACAAGACTTTCATTCAACAATACAGATACAATGCTGAGTTAGAAGTCACCTTGATGGAAGTCGAATCAATTAGGCAATGATCGAATGAAAACTTTGTTGACTATGTGAAGAGATGGAGGAACAAGGCAGCTTTGATCAAGAAAATGCCCAGCGAATCAGATCAGATTAGGATGATTATAAGAGAGGTGCTGCCTAGTCTGCGTGAAAGGATGTCCCATACTCTCATCCGAGATTTTAAGGATCTTCTTCAAGCTGGTTTACAGATTGAAGAGTGGAGTGGGAGAAGAATCGTTTTTCTGTAAGAAGAAATGAAAAGGGGAGCTACAAGTTTGGCAATCAAAGTATGCAAAAGGCGGTTGATGTTAATACAATAGGCCAAGGAAGTAAGAGATGATTTTCAAAATTAGGAAAGCCTTCTGGTTCCTGGGCCATACATGTCAATCTCACTTTTCAATTTTTATATTCCTTACTAATTCTTTATAAAAGCTTACAAATTTTTAACTATGTGCACTTGACACATATATGGACTTATATTTAAAATTTTAGATTTTTCCAAGCTGATTTACTATATTTAAAAATTAAGTCTTCCAAACCCATAGAATCTATCTCTTTAATAATTCCTCTAGCAGCATTCGATTATCCATTTTTTTCGGATATCAACCCTAACTTGGTCTAGAAGAACTCTCTGGCTCAACCAGATCACCCATGTCACTGGCGCGATGAATTATAATCTCGCTAAGCTAAAAGTCTAGCGGTACAAACGTTGATAGCAATAAAACTATTAAACAATGCCAACGTAAAATGCTTTAACATGATATTTCAAAATGTAGTACTCAATTTCACCTTAAAATATATCCTTTAATCATTTTACAATTCACATAAGAACAAACACAAGCATGGGCCCAAAGGATCTAATATGTCATTCAAATCCCAAAGTTACTATTTTGGTCCAAATTGACAACAAGTGTCTAGCCTTGAAGGAAAATCAAAGTAATGCTCAAAAGCTAGCCCGGAAGGCAAATCATATCACAGTGATGCCAAGTGTCTATGTAATATCCCAAACTATACCCTAAAATTTTTGGAATACTTATTGTTGTTTTTGGATTAAATGTTATAATTGTATATATGTTTAAGTGGGAAGATAAGAAAGGTTAGAGGAGTGTGTATATGTTGTATATATAGAGATATATACAACATATACAAGTCAACATTTAATTAAGGTCAAAAGGAGATTTATTAATTATTTTTAATATGGAAATTAAAGTAAGTGGAAGATGATATATATGAATATTATATTATTATAATTGCTTGGTGGAGATTAATTGGAGAATTGTGTAGTTTAAGAGTTGAGAGTTGTTTGACTTTTCCATTATCGTCTTCTTTCTTTCTTCAAGAGCCGGCCACCATTATCAACCAAGGAAGAGAGGGTTTTGTGATTTCCTAACTCAAGATTTAAAGATGTTTCAAGTGATCAAGTTGGAATTGTAAGGGTTTTCATCACTTTTGGTAATTTTTCCACTTGATTCTTTGGTTTTCTTTTGAGTTTATGAATGGAGGTTGTTGATTGGTTGTTGATGATATGTGCATGATTATTTTGATGTGTTTGAGATTATGTGGTCTATTTGGCTTTGATTTTGAGATTGGTTTGAAGGAAAGGATAAGTTTAGTGTTAGAAAGCAAGTGTTGTGTTTTGTGTATGTGATGAGTTGTGATGATGATTGTGATTTGTGTTTAATGTATGTATTGAGTTGTTTTGATGTTTTTGCAAGTTTATTATGGTTTATTGGTTTGTTTGGTTAAGTTTGTTTGGAGTGGAAGATGGTAAAAGAAAGAGGTTTGTTGGATGTGGTGTTGTTGTTGCTGGAATCAAGATTTTTGGCCTGACACGCCCATGAGCATGACCAAGTCTTTGGGTATGTCAATGGTTCTATTTTCTGGATGGGTGACACGAGCAGTGACACGCCCATGTCACTGAGCTGGGCGTGTCACTACTTCTGTGTAGTAGTAGCATTGACACGACCAGTGACATGCCCATGTCATTGAGCGTGTCATAGCTACTGTGTTGAGGAAGGATTGACACGGCCAGTGACACATCCATGTCACTGAGCGTGTCAAAGTTTCTATGTTGTGAATTTAGGGCATGGTTAGGGACATGCCCGTGTTGTTGAGCGTGTCATGTGTAGAGTTTGCCCTAGTTGGTTTTTATCTATATTATCTCATGTGTATCTCTAAGTGAGTGTGTATGATCACTTTTGGATTAGGTTTTGAAGAGATTGAGTTGCCCTAATTCAAGTGTTGAGAGTTATCTTGGAAGAGGAGTGGTTAGATTGGTGTGAGTTGCTCTTGAGGTAAGTACAAATTTTGAGTGATTGCATACATTTATATGACATTGGGACTTAACACATTTAGTTGAGAAATGTGTTAAGCTACTTGATATATAGTTGATGAATGCGTTATATGTTATGATATGCATAATGTGAATTATGTTGATGTGTCAATGCAATTGAGTAATGTATTGTATATGAAAGGGAATGTGGAATAACATGATGAGATATATGAAGACATAATGAAACCAATCGATATTGAGATAAAATAGAAGAATGAGAAAAATGTGAAAAGATGATATACTAAGGCAATGCGCCTAGTTTGATTATGAGAAATGAAATGAAAAATGAATTGTGAAAGAGATTGATAATGAAATAAATGAATTAATTGTGTGCCTAGTATGTTATTCAATTTTCAGAGTTCTGGGTTTGGCAGCATGCCTATGAATCACTGGGCAGGTGAAAAGACCGAGTCGTAAGCCAAGCCCAGCTAAAAAATATGAAGGTGAAAAGACCGGGTCATAAGCCTCAAAAACTGTAACAGTCTATCCGGGTTGAGGACCAAGATACTAGGGCCCTAGGGTCTAGCCGGGTTGAGGTCCAAGAGACTGGGTTTGTTACATTATCCATGGATATATATATATATATAAATCACCTACGGGCTTGATAAATATGATTATGGACCAAAGCAATAACTCTGAACTTTGAATAGCATATTAGATCCTTTTTGGGCCCATGCTTGTCTTTTCTTAAATGTGAATCATGAATGATGAAACAATTAAATAATATAATGAAATGTAATATTATGAAATATGATGTTCTTGTGAATTGTTTATAATATTTGAAAGTATGACATTTGCATTACATTAAAGCATATTGTTATCATGGTTTGTACCACTAAGCCGTTGGCTTAGCGCGATTGTGATTCATCGCACAGGTGACAGGGTAGAACCGGAGAGTTTAGCTAGACCGAGTTGAGTCTAGACTTGTGAAGTGTTGATTGTGGACTTAAAGATCATAGACGAACTACCAAGCATGTATAAACTCTATATATTTTGTAATTATTAATATTTATGTAAATATATATACCGCTACATTTTCCGCTGCTTAATAAATAAATATTTTATCTATTATGTTTTATAATACAACTTAAATGTTTTAAGTTTCTTATATTGTATAATGTGAAAGATTGGTTTGGTTTCAAATAGACCGTAACATTTCTATATCCGGTATACGTATATTACAGATATGGTTGTACGTAGTGTGGGTATATGGGGTATAGGGGTGTTACAGTCTAGCCCCAAAGGCAAATAGTAAGGATAACCTCATAGGCATGTTGTCAAACACAAAACTCTGGAAATTGATTAACATACCAGACCCACAATTATTTCATATTTTTCGTCATCAATTTTCTTTCTCATTTTTTCATAATTAACTAGGCACATTGCCTCTTTTCTAATTATAAATTAGGCATATTACCTAATTTTCTCATCATCAATTAGGCACATTGCCTCATTTTCTCATTATTAATTAGGTACATTGCCTCATTTTCTCATTATCAATTGCCTCATTTTCTCATTATCAATTAAGCACATTGCCTCATTTTCTCATTTATATCAATGTCAATTCACTTTAATTCATCATATTTCATCATTTCATCATCACGTATACACATTTCTCATCACAAACACATCACCCAAATATTTTGGGTTATTTTCACATAATTCATATAAATCACATTTTATGCAATTTAGCCATTAATAATGGCATTTCACAATGCATTTAATTCATATATAATAAATAACTTATTATAGCACATTGTTCATGAATGTTCAATGTATCATATAGCTTAACACATTTTAAGCGCAATTTAATGCCAAACATATCTAATTTACCAAAAGTTTGTACTTACCTTAGTAAGCACTCAAGAGTAAGCTTAAAATCTCCCCCAAACCTTCATCCAAGTTTCCCTTCAACACTAGGATTGGGCAAATCACCTCTCTTTAATGCATAACCAAATGTGATCAAATACAATCATTTAATATCACATTATAAGGCATTCTCAACATCAAACCTTAATATCATGTTTTAAACATTAAAATTAAACAATTCACCATACTTTGAAAAGCTCCTTTCCAAAATCCTAAATCAACATTACCATTTTTAAACTATAACCAAACTTAACCAAATCTAGCATTTGACTTTAAAATCCTTGTTTTTTCACCAAAACAACACATTTGGAACCAAATTGCACAGTTAAAACTCATAATTTCACAAACCAAAAAATTTCATAACCATAAATTCTCTCTCTTCATCAAACTTCACAAACCTTAAAATCATTATTAACTAAGCAAAATAACTTCATACACACCAATTCCAACAAATAAATCATACTACTTCAAAATCCCAAATCAAACATGTTCTCAATTTCATAAAAATCAAAGGAAAGAAGTTAGGGAACTTACTAATTCAAGAGAAAAACCCCCAAAACTTCACTTGAAACCTTGAAAACCCTTCAATTTATGGAGCTTGGAAAAAGAAAAATCTCCTCTCTTGAAGCTATGGAGGTTCGGCCTACAAGAAGGAAGAAGAAGAAGATAACTCAAATATTTTCTCTTTCCATCCACTTTCATCTTAACCATATATATATATAATATTTTATTATATTTTTAATTAATTAATTAATTATTTATTTATTTAATAAAAACCTTAAATTACTTCTTCCATACAAAAATAAATTATTTTAAAATTATTTTTTATAAATTTTAATTTTTAAAGTATAATTAAAAATTGCCACTTGACCTTTGACTTTTCTTTTAAAAGAGTTGACTTTTGTTAATTGTTATATACTTTATGTATATTTCATGTATATTTTACATATACATCCATTTTCTCACTTAAAATCCTTCTATTTTTCATTTAAATTATTTATTTAATGTATCCAATTTAATTTTAATTTATTTTATTTAATTTTAAAAAATTAGGGATGTTACATGAATTTAGTACAAGCTATTATTTTAAGCACAATAACTTAATACAAGTTTTTTTTTTTAAATTTAATCACTGTGAAGGAGGAATCAGTCTGTAATCAAATAAATCACTGAGGAATTCATCACCCGACAGAGGTGGAGGAACATCATCTGCCCAATTTCCTCCTAAGAAAAGAAGCACTATGGTCCCGGTTGTCTTAAAAATTAGTCCTACTATAGTCAATGGCTGAGAAGGGAGGAGGCACATCATGGTCATCAGTCCTGTAACACCCCCTATATAGTCCATACACTTACCTACATAGGAGATGTAACCTAACATTCACAATTGTTCTATATATATCTATGTATGTACTAAAAAAATAAAGTCATAATATCTTTAAGCAATAATACCACTATTAAGTTCTCTATATTACACACACATTTTCATATATTTATAAGAACTCTTAATAAAAACTTACATTATTATAAGTATTCTCAAAGAACACTCAAAACTAATACAACTGTCATACAAACTTATAAAGATTTGCTATGTGAACCATAACGAGTACAATATTTACAATATTGTTCATTGAACCTTGATGATGCAGTTGTCCAAGAACGTAAGTCTCTCACTCTGTGGTTTCAACTCTCCTTCTTTGATCTGCACGTCAGAAAACAGTTCTAACACGCTAAGCAAAGCTTAGTGGTGTTTATGTATTTATAATATACAAGAAAATTTAAAGAAAAGAGATATAGCAATAAAAGAGATATAGCAAGTAAATAATTTAGAAACATCGACTTGCAAACTAAATTCATTATAAATTAAAATTCTAAATACAATTAGGTTCAGAATTGTCTAGTTTATCGACCTTGAAGAACAAATTATTTTCATTCTAGATAATTATTTTTAATTATGCCCAAACACACTGAACTCAGATTCTAGATTTGGATAACGGGTCACTGATGGCAATTGAATGCCGCTGTATAGAATTTTGGCCAATGGCCCACTATGGCAAGAATGCCCACTGAATATGATGACACCGAGTGTCTATTGATGGCACGGAGTGCCCACTAACACTTTGGATATCCTTCCTTTTGGCTAGCCATTCAATCCCAAGCTAGATCTAAAATCAGTATGATTAGGGCAATTCATTAAGTTGTGTTGATACTGAATTATTTATATATCATTTCTATGAAACAATACTTTCATTAACATTTGGTATTCTTTACATTTATCACAAATTCAAGGTTTATCACTCTTTTTTATACTTTGAACACTTACACAACACAAAAGTAATAAATATAAATATAATAGCCTCATACTAGGCCCGTATCTCACAAAATACAAGTCAAAAACATCATTTAGGTACCCAACGGCCGTGGCGGCTCAACCCCACGCCCGTGGGATACAAAAGGAAGCTGCAAAATGATGTTGAAGACCCCCACGGTCGTGGCCTTTCAGGCCATGATAGTGGCATATGAAACTCCTCTGTTTTATCGAATATTTTTTAAGAAACAGCATCATTTTCAATCCCACGGTCGTGGCATCTCAGGGCCACGACCGTGGCATTGATTTTGGGACTGTTTTCGGAGTAATTTTTCATCCAACACTCCGAACTTCGATCCCACACTCATGGAACCTTAAAACCACTCCCTTGGCATCTTAAAATCATGTCTTTTACACTTGTAATTTCATAAAACAAAAATATAATGAAGATCAAAGATAAAAATGAATCAACATCAAAGTTTTGACATGAAAAGAATTTTTATCTAATATCTTACTAAAACTTTAATTAATCAAGTATTTAACAAATGATCTACTCATCAACTTTCACAATCATCATTCAAAATGAAGAAAAACAACATTAACAACTTCAATTTCTACTTATCTCACACAATAATTCATTTATCCGATAGTTAGCACATATCTCCTCTAAATGACTCAATAAACTAATTTAAACATGAAACTCAAAGAAACATAAATATTTGTAAATTCAAATACATAAACACATACCTCTTTAACTCTTCTTTTCTCTAGTTACTTATTAATAATCTCAATTTTCTATCTTAATTTTCTCAAAACTTATAACTAAACATTGTTTGTTCTTTGTTTTTAATCAAAACCTTAGAAGTTAGGAAGCAAGAAGGAGTTTTGATGAGGAAGGTGGTGCTGAACGTGAATGATGAAGAAAGAAATGAAGTTTCTACACTCTTACACCTGTCCACACACACACACACATATATATTCAGCTCAATCTAGTGTGGCCAATCTCATCTTAGTTATGGTGCAGCCTCTTTCTTAACCGTTGATTCTAATTCGATTTTAACTCTCATAAGACTGTAAAAATAATTAATTTCTTCGGTAAATTTTTGAGATCCCCTATTGACATTACTTATCCATATCACTTATATCACAATTCCCTATTAATTATCTCTATTCATTTAAAAGTTTAGTATCTAACATTTTAAACATTACAATTCTCCCCCTCTAAAGAAATTTCGTCCTCGAAATTTACCTGTTATAGATGCTTGAAATAGTTGAGGATATTGTTGTCTCATTATCACTTCGCTTTCCCAAGTGGCTTCCTCCATCGAATGATTCCTCCATAACACTTTTACTAAAGGAATGCGCTTATTACGCAACTCCTTTATTTCATGAGCTAAGATAGCCACTGGTTCTTCTTCATAATTCAAATCTGGTTGAATTTCAATAGATTCTACCTGAATCACATGTGTAGGATCTGATCTATAGCCCCTAAGCATCGACACATGAAATACATTATGAATCTTAGCCAATTCTGGAGGCAAAGCTAGTCGATAGACTACTGGACCTACACGTTCCAGTATTTCATATGGTACAATGAACCTAGGACTTAATTTACCTTTCTTTCCAAAGCGAAGAACTTTCTTCCGTGGTGATACTTTTAAAAATACTTTATCCCCCACATTATACTCAATATCACGCCGTTTCAAATCTGCATAAGATTTTTTGTCTGTCCATCGCAATTTGTAATCGATCCTTTATAAGCTTTACTTTGTCTTTAGTTTGTTTTATAAGATGAGGCCCTACAAGTTTGCTCTCATTCAATTCCACCCAACACAATGGAGTCCCACACTTCCTTCCATAGAGTGCCTCATATGGAGCCATTCCAATACTCGTTTGATAACTATTTTTATAGGCAAATTCTATTAAAGGTAGATATTTATCCCAGCTACCTTCATAATCGATTACACAACTTCGAAGCATATCCTCAAGTATTTGTATCACCCTTTCTGATTGACCATCTGTTTGGGGATGAAAAGCAGTACTAAAATGAAGTGAGTGCCCAATGCTTTCTGAAAACTATCCCAAAATCTGGATGTAAGGTGAGGGTCTCGATATGAGATAATAGACATTGGTACTCCATGAAGCCTAACTATCTCATTAATATACAACTCTGCAAGTTTATTCATTGAATAGTCAACTCAAATGGGAAGGAAATGAGTTGATTTAGTTAATCGATCAACAATTACCCAAATTGTATCATGCTTCTTTTGGGTATTTGGAAGTCCAGTCACAAAATCCATAGTGATTCTATCCCACTTCCATTCGGCTATGGACATAGGTTGCAAAAGACCCGATGGAACTTGATGTTCTGCTTTGACTTGTTGACATACTAAACATCGAGTCACATATTCAGTAATATCTCTTTTCATACCAGGCCGCCAATAATGAGATTTCAAATCCTGGTACATTTTATTGCTTCCGGGATGTACAGTATACATAGTATTGTGAGCTTCACCAAGAATACATTCCTTTAGTTCCTTCACATTAGGTACACACAATCTATCTCTATAATACACTCCACCATCTTTTGAGACAACATAATCTGGCTTTTCCCCATCCTGCACTTGTTTCAACAGTTCTAACAATTTTTGATTTTGTTTCTGAGCTTCTATCACTTTTTGCCTAATGGTTGGTTCAACCCTCAATTCTGCTAACATAACACATGATATCATTTAGTTTATGTAATACATATATATATAATGTTAAAATATTCTATATACAACATACCTGCTAAAGTCTTTCGACTTAAAGCATCGGCTACCACATTAGCTTTTCCAGGATGATAGTCGATGATACAATCATAATCCTTGATCAATTCCATCCATCTTCTCTGCCTTAAATTCAATTCTTTTTGTGTTGGCAAATATTTCAAACTTTTATGAACAGTGAAAATATAACACCGTTCACCATACAAATAATGTCGCTAGATTTTAAGAGTAAATACAATAGCAGCTAACTCCAAATCATGTGTAGGGTAATTCAATTCATGAGATTTTAATTGCCTAGAAGCATAAGCAATTACCTTACCCTCTTGCATCAATACACAACCAAGTCCTTGATGAGAAGCATCACTATAAATAACATAGTCTTTACCTGGAATTGGTTGAGTTAAGACAGGCGCTTCAATCAATATCGCCTTCAATTGTTTAAAACTAGCTTGACACTGAGCATTCCACTCAAATTTAATTTCTTTTCTAAGGAGCTTCGTTAAGGGAAGTGCTATCTTCGAAAACCCTTGCACAAATCTTCTATAATATCCAGCCAACCCAAGGAAACTTCAGACTTCAGTTATGTTCTTTGGTGGCTGCCAATTCAAAATAGTCTCAATTTTACTTGGATCCACACGAATACCATCAGCTGACACTACATGTCCTAGAAATGCCACTTTCGTCAACCAAAAATCACACTTCGATAATTTAGCATACAATTGATTCTCTCTGAGAGTTTGTAGTACAATTCTCAAATGCTTATCATGATCTTCCCTATTTTTAGAATAAACCAGTATATCATCAATAAAAACAACTACGAACTGGTCCAAATAGGGTTTAAAGACTCATTCATCAAGTCCAAAAAAGCTGCTGGAGCATTAGTTAAACCAAAGGGCATAACCAAAAATTCATAATGTCCATATCGAATTCTAAAAGCTATCTTTGGAATATCTACTTCTTTAATTTTTATCTGATAATAACCCAATTTAAGATCAATTTTTGAGAAAACACCTGCTCCTCTCAACTGATCAAATAAGTCATCAATCCTAGGTAACGGGTACTTATTCTTAATAGTCACTTTATTCAACTGTCGATAATCTATACATAATCTTAAGGTACCATCCTTCTTCTTTACAAACAAAACCGGTGCACCCCAAGGTGACACACTAGGTTTTATAAATCCTTTGTCAAGCAATTCTTGGAGTTGCACCTTTAATTCTTTTAATTTCGGAGGTGCCATTCTATAAGGTGGAATAGAAATTGGTGTTGTACCTGGAACTACATCAATAACAAATTCTACCTCTCTCTCTGGTGGTACTCCAGGTAATTCTTCCGGAAAAACATCCGAAAACTCACTCACTGTAGGTATGTCTCCAAAAACCTTGCTTGAATGTCGTGTATCATTAACATAAGCAAGATAAGCTTTACATCTTTTCCTAATTAACCTTCTAGCTTTAGCTGCAGAAATCAAACTAGAAGGATAAAATTGTTTTTCTCCTTGGACTACAATTTCACCATAACCCGGACTCTTACAAGTTACAGCTTTCCTACAGCAGTCCATAACTTCTTGATGTCGGAACAACCAATCCATTCCCAAGATTACATCAAAATCATGGAATGGTAGTTTAATTAAATCAGCAAAAAGCTCTACATCATGAACTCTAAGTGGACAATTTCGATATACTCTATTTACCTTCACACTATGGCCTAAGGGATTTGTAACTTCTATCTCATAATCAAGTTTATCAACACACATTTTCCTTCCTGAAGCTATAGTTGTACAAATATAAGAATGTGTAGAACCATGATCTAACAATGCATACACATCAAGACCAAGTGAAGAAAATTTACCAACTACAACATTAGGAGCATCCTGGTCTTCCACAGCTTTCATGGCATAAGCCCTAGCTGGAGCATTGCCTCGAGTCTGAGGTCTATCCACTATTTCAGATCCTCTCTGTTGTCTACCACTGAGTCGACCACCTCTACCTGCCCTACAATTTGATTAAGACCTCTGTACAAAACTTTGTCCTTTTACAACTTCTAATTCTTTTATTATTGGACAATCTTTGATTTTATGGTCCAAAGAACCACATTTCAAACAAGCCCCATTTTGAACCCAACAATCTTCACCTGCATGACCCTTACCACAATATTGACAAGGTGTAGTAACAATTCTTGAAGAAGAGCCTGAAGCCACTCCAAACCTCCCACCTCTAGATTTCTGAAAACTAGTTCCACTTCCTCTACTAAATCCCTGAGTTTGGGCTTGAATATTTCTCTGTCTTTTCTGACTACCTTGTTGTTGTTCACTAGCAATTCCCTTCTTGAATTGTTGTTTTCTTCCCTGCACAGGTTTAATCTCATTTCTATAGCGACTGCCGCATTGACAAGAGTAGAAACTCCTTAATCCTCATTACTATTAAATACACCCGAATCTGACTATTCAAACCTTGTTTAAACCGCTTACACTTCTCTTCCTCAGATACAACCAACTCTAGAAAATATTTACTGAGGCGAACAAACTGTCACTCATATTCAGACACAGATAATTGCCTTTGCTTAAGATACAAAAATTCTCGACGCTTCTCCTCCAAATAGATCTCACTAATATATTCCTTTTTGAATTCTTCTTGGAAAAATTCCCAAGTAAGTCTACCTGCAGGTATACCTTTCTGCTTTGTATCCCACCAGGAAAAAGCTTGTTCTTGCAATAAGGAAACTGCACATTCTAATCTTTCATCATCAGTACAATGCAGAATATCAAAAACTCTCACAATTCTCTCCATCCAATACTCTGCTACTGAAGACTCAACAGTGTCACAAGCTTTAAAATCTTCTGCTCCCAATTTTCTAATTCTCTCCAAAGGAGATCTTTGGAGTACTGGCGGTGGAGGTTGTGCAGGAGGAGTAATGCTCATAATTTGCCTAAGGATTTCCCCCATATTTCTCACAAATTGAGGATCTAATGGAATTTGTTCCGCAGAAGGTTCCGATGGCTGATGATTTCCCACACTAGCTTGACTGTGTGAGGATGCAGCTTGATCCTCGGCACCTTGACGGGATTCAGAGGCCATCTTATACCTTTAAACATAAAAAAAAAATATCAACTGCATCAAACATTTGTTCAATCATATAGTTCACATAGCAATGACAGTTGTACTTTTCTTTTCTTTAAACCCACAACTTAGAACCGTCTAAACCTGCTCTGATACCACTAATTGTAACACCCCCTATATAGTCCATACACTTACCTACATAGGAGATGTCACCTAACATTCACAATTGTTCTATATATATCTATGTATGTACTAAAGAAATAAAGTCATAATATCTTTAAGCAATAATACCACTATTAAGTTCTCTATATTACATACACATTTTCATATATTTGTAAGAACTCTTAATAACAACTTACATTATTATAAGTATTCTCAAACTACACTCAAAACTAATACAACTGTCATACAAACTTATAAAGATTTGCTATGTGAACCATAACGATTACAATATTTACAATATTGTTCATTGAACCTTGATGATGCAGTTGTCCAAGAACGTAAGTCTCTCACTCTGCGGTTTCAACTCTCCTTCTTTGATCTGCGCATCAGAAAACAATTCCAATGCACTAAGCAAAGCTTAGTGGTGTTTATGTATTTATAATATATAAGAAAATTTAAAGAAAAGAGATATAACAATAAAAGAGATATAGCAAGTAAATAATTTAGAAACATCGACTTGCAAACTAAATTCATTATAAATTAAAATTCTAAATAAAATTAGGTTCAGAATTGTCTAGTTTATCGACCTTGAAGAACACATTATTTTCATTCTAGATAACTATTTTTAATTATACCCAAACACACTGAACTCAAATTCTAGATTTGGATAACGGGTCACTGATGGCAATTGAATGCCGTTGTATAGAATTTTGGCCAATGGCACACTATGGCAAGAATGCCCACTGAATATGATGACACCGAGTGTCTATTGATGGCACGGAGTGCCCACTAACACTTTGGATATCCTCCCTTTTGGCTAGTCATTCAATCCCAAGCTAGATCTAAAATCAGTATGATTAGGGCAATTCATTAAGTTATGTGTTGATACTGAATTATTTATATATCATTTCTATGAAACAATACTTTCATTAACATTTGGTATTCTTTACATTTATCACAAATTCAAGGTTTATCACTCTTTTTTATACATTCAACACTTACACAACACAAAAGTAATAAATATAAACATAATAGCCTCATACTAGGCCCGTATCTCACAAAATACAAGTCAAAAACATCATTTAGGTACCCCACGGCCGTGGCAACTCAACCCCACGCCCGTGGGATACAAAAGGAAGCTGTAAAATGATGTTGAAGACCCCCACGGTCGTGGCCTTTCAAGGCCACGGTCGTGGCATATGAAACTCCTCTGTTTTATTGAATATTTTGAAGAAACAGCATCATTTTCAATCCCACGGTCGTGGCATCTCAGGGCCACGACTGTGGCATTGATTTTGGGACTGTTTTCGGAGTAATTCTTCATCCAACACTCCGAACTTCGATCCCACACTCATGGAACCTTAAAACCACTCCCTTGGCATCTTAAAATCATGTCTTTTACACTTGTAATTTCATAAAACAAAAATATAATGAAGATCAAAGATAAAAATGAATCAACATCAAAGTTTTGACATGAAAAGAATTTTTATCTAATATCTTACTAAAACTTTAATTAATCAAGTATTTAACAAATGATCTACTCATCAACTTTCACAATCATCATTCAAAATGAAGAAAAACAACATTAACAACTTCAATTTCTACTTATCTCACACAATAATTCATTTATCCAATAGTTAGCACATATCTCCTCTAAATGACTCAATAAACTAATTTAAACATGAAACCCAAAGAAACATAAATATTTGTAAATTCAAATACATAAACACATACCTCTTTAACTCTTTTTTTCTCTAGTTACTTATTAATAATCTCAATTTTCTATCTTAATTTTCTCAAAACTTATAACTAAACATTGTTTGTTCTTTGTTTTTAATCAAAACCTTAGAAGTTAGGAAGCAAGAAGGAGTTTTGATGAGGAAGGTGGTGCTGAACGTGAATGATGAAGAAAGAAATGAAGTTTCTACACTCTTACACCTGTCTACACACACACACACACATATATATTCAGCTCAATCTAGTGTGGCCAATCTCATCTTAGTTATGGTGCAGCCTCTTTCTTAACCGTTGATTCTAATTCGATTTTAACTCTCATAAGACTGTAAAAATAATTAATTGCTTCGGTAAATTTTTGAGATCCCCTATTTACATTACTTATCCATATCACTTATATCACAATTCCCTATTAATTATCACTATTCATTTAAAAGTTTAGTATCTAACATTTTAAACATTACAAGTCCAGGGCCTCTTTTATGAATATGTACTAGGATCCCTATAGCCCTAAAATCTAAAGTCCTGGATATTTCGTTCAAGGTAATTAGCACGCCAGTGGCTGGAGGCCAATTCTTCTTGTAATTTCCAATTTTGTTCTTTAAGCGTCCACTGTGAGCCAGAAAAGGAATAGTTGGGTTCATACATTTTCATGCATACATTTGGCATATATAAATATGAAACATGGATTATCATGGCTAGGTCCACCTGGTTGTTCAGCTGCCTGTAAAGATTCATAAAAGTTAGCCAAGTGCAATGAACAAACAAATCTAGAAAACAAAAGAGCATATCTAATCAACCTAAGAGGAGACAACCATAGCATCATCATGGGCAGCAGAACCTCACGTACAATCCTCTTCATCCACCTCCTTCATGTGACCCAACAACTAAAGGCTCAATCTCAGGCATCCCACCCATCTCCCAGGAATACTAGGCACCCTCATAAAATTATGTTCGTATGCCCACACCTGTCAAGATGGAAAAAAGGTTAAGCTTGCACTCACATAATTATTTCCATAAACAAAGGGAAGAACACATACCTCAGCAATGACCATAAAACCAATGACCCATAAAGACAGGCAAGGTTGGCTTCTCCCCAGGCATAAAATGAAAAGAGATCGAAATTAGCTAGAGCACGTAATATCGATAGGTGAATGGCTAACTCAGTGCTGCATAGGACCATCGTGTCTAGTAGATATAATAAGAATCCACAAGTGTATCATTCCGCCCATTCGCCATGTATTGGTCGGGTCTGCCTCATCTAATACTATCAAATATATTTATATTTTATTTTGAATGCTCCTTTATATCGGGCATTAGACCAATTAGCTATCGAATCTCATCCTTAGTCAATATGTCATTGGTTAAAGGAACAGGGATCCTGTCACATCTCAAACTTGTGATTACATTAAAATCCACTGGATCGATGGTTATCTCCCCAATAGGTAAGTGAAAGATGTGGGTGGCATCCATCCACCGCTCAACAGCCACATAAAATACACTTATTTCAATCTGGTATCCCCTCTTTTGGCAGCTGCATCATAAATTCCTCGAAACCACATTCTTAAATCATCCTCTGAAATGGGGATGGCACTTACTCATATCACTGGTGGGCCTTATGGACATTTCCACCACCATGGATCACACAACTATCATACTGCCACAACAAAGGCAAGTCCAGTCAGGTAAGTATATCAACCCTACTAATAGTTTTGTTTTAAAAAAATAATAATAAAAATAATTTGAAATAATATAAAATAATAAAATAATAATAATATTATTTATTTTTTCTAAGCCAGTCAAAATCAAATGTAAAAAATTAGCTTTCAAGCATATAAATATTTTCTACTTTAATTTGTTTATTTTAATACTAGTACTATTTGTTTTTCATACATTTTTGTTAAATTAGTCCTAAAATTAATTTTTATGCATATAGCAATTTTTCATGTTACTTTGTCTATTTTTTTCACAAATGTTTGCTAAATAAGTCCTCAAAATTAATTTCCATGCATAAGTTTATTCTCTATACTAATTTGTTTATTTTTACTACTACAATAATAAAATTGTAGTAAAAAATAAAAAAAAAGAAAGAAAAAGAAATACTTGTGTTTTTTCTTTTGAACTTTGGTGGAGGTGCATTCCCGCTAGAATAGAAACCCAATCTGACCTGCTAATTCTAAGGGAAGCGTGCAATTCAACATCCATACGAGGTCCAATCCTAGATGCATGTTGATTTACTGACATTTTTATATATGCTGAAGGTTGAAAATTTTAAATGTACAAAGAAATTGAAATTGTTTTCTGAAAGCTTAAAAGATTGTAATTTTGCCTGAAGGCTTTGAATTAACTTCTTTGAATGAAATGCTACATATTTATAAATAATGAGTTTGAGGGATAAGATCAAAACTAAACATCATTCACATGCTTTACTTCCAAGTCAGAAAAAGGAATGGCAAGGACTGTACACAGAATAAAGCAAAGTTAAAAAGGATAAAGCAACACAAAGCCAAACAAGTAAAGTTATGCACTGCATCATATGAATTATCTAGATCAATAATTCACAAATTTTACTTTCTAAATCAATAATGCGTCACACACACAGTGCACTAATATTTATTATGGGTACAACTATTTTTTGCTATTCTAAAAATATTTAATACTCATAAATATTTTTTCTACGCAGGGGCAAGAGTGCATAGGTGCCTATATATAGTAAAAATAGCTAATTTTTTTGCAAATGCATTATTAACTATTAAAATTAATTTTTTGTAGATAATATGGGTCCAGAACCTAAACTAGTTCAACCATCTCAGATTTTACGGATCCATAACTCAAAATCCAATCTTGGATCCAAAACCCAAACCCGTCTCAGGTCTAGAATCCAACCAATCACATCTCGGGTCCAAGTACCCAAACCAATCAAATCTCGGGTCTAGAACCTAAACCAATCCTGGGTCCAAAATCCAAACTAGTCTCAGGTCCTGAACCAAAATCCAGTCTTCGGTTGTAACACCCTTATACTATATATATGTGTAATATATACATCCAATATATGTAAAATACATATATAGAACATAAAAATGTAACAGTAAAGTTTTTCCAAAAATTTCCATAATTTCATGGAAACCATTTAAAACACTTAAAATGTATTTTAATAAATAAAAGCAATCATCAGTAATTTGAAGAGTAAAAAGATATATTAAAAAGAAAATCTCTAGGAAAAAGTTGCCAAAGTTTTGTCTATATTTTGAATAATTCCAAATTTCAAATATCACAACCTGCAATTAAAATACAATTCCAATTATTTATTCAATACATACATTTCTCCAAAATAGCCCAACGACTCAATCCATCAATATTTTACCAAAAACATATCCATATATATATATAATTCCCATTTTTTTTCAATATATTGCACAAAAGGAAAAACTTATAATTTACACCACATACATGGTTATATATATAATGTACATACTCAAATGCATTTCTAAAGGTTAAAAGTGTATACATGATACTGGTCCTGATCTACCTTGCCACTTGAGTGATAGAATTCAATCACGCTAAGTATATTGCCTAGTAGTACATACTTTAATAAAATTTAGAAATGATGTCATATATATGTATAATGCCATGTTTGCATCATGTTATAAATGCCAAACATTATTTATATACATTAAACAACAAACTAAACATCCACATACATTAGGCCCAAACACCTTATACAATTAACTAGTCCAAAGTCATTGCCTTAGTCTATCATTAGTATCTCACTCGAGCGTAAGCACATCTCTGTGACACCCAATGACTCATCCCATTTGTCATATGGTATGCCAACATCTAATCACAATCTTCTAGCAACTATAAAGTGTATAAGGTACACAAAATATACATTCATTTTTCAATGTGTTTTTACATTCTAACTCACTCATATCATGGTTTCCACAAATCATTATAATATATAATGCAAATGTGGTTTACTTCCTCATATTAGTACACAACTTGCACTCTACACATTTTACACAAACATTTTATTTAGCCATTCTCAAATGGCTTATCATGCCACAATTAACACAAATCAAGCAATTTTACTTCAAACAATGCTATGCACACATGTTCATAAAAATTAAGTATCATCACACATTTAACATATGTAATGTGTCATGCTAAAATTTAGTATAATAACACATTGTGAATAAAGTATGTACTAACTTCTTTAAAGCAATAAATGGAGTTAAAACTCCACTCTACTTCTAACAAACCTAAAAATCCTTCACTACTAGGTTGATAAAACAATAGCCTATTCAACACCTATTGAAAATGTGAATGAGCATAATCATTTAACATCACATTTCCTGGTGTTTAAAGCCTATTGCATAAATTAAGGCATAATTATACAATTTTCTAAGTTTTTGTCATAATGCACTTTAACTTTGGAAAATCATTCCAACAAATTACAAATTGAGTTTTAAGCTTAAATGTATCTAATACATTATATTTTAACACATTTTAAGCATTAAAAATACAAAGTATCACATTTTTTTCAAAATTTCAAAATTTTGTCCTAAGCCACTTTAATTTTGGTTCAATATTTTAAACAAATCAAAATTCCAATTTTAATTCATTTTCATCATTAACATCATTTAATAAGATGATTTAAACTATCAAATCAAATAATCACCTATACTTTAACAAATTCCAAAACCCTAAATCACTTTCTTCCTCCTCCAAACCCTAACTAATTCCAATCTTTTCTTAAGTTCAACCTTAAAATCATCATACATACATCAAAATAACATCACCCAACACCATTTAAATAATTAAAACTAGCCCCTTCACAAATCATAATTTCACATAATTCATAAATTCATAATAACTTAAAAAAACTTAGAAAAAACTTACTTGTTAGAAAATCACCAAAACTATCATTGATTCTTGAAAATCTACTTAAAATTTAGTATTTAGAAGAAAAGAAAATCATGCTTGTGCTCCCATAGAAGTTCAGCCCAAGCAAGAAGAAGAGAGGAAGAAGAAAATGAATACTTGACCTTTTCTTTTCTTTTTTCTTATTTAAAATCATATATATATATATGTTTTATTATTTTAAATTAATTATTTAATTAATTAATTTTTAAATTTCAAAAATTCTATCTTCCATCCATTTTTATTTTAGTTTAAAGTTATTTAATTAATTTAATTTTTATAAGGGTTATTTACCATTTTTAACTTTATATGTAATGTATATTTCACTTATATTTCACATATACATTACCTATTTTTCACTTGTAACCCATCATTTCTCCCTTAAATTATTTAATTTAATTTAAATTAAATTAAATCTTTGCAATTAGGTGGATGCTACAACTCTCTCCCCTTAAGTAATTTTGCCCCCAAAATTACCTGGCATCATCTTTGAAATAGTTAAGGATACTGGCTCCGCATTGTCTGCTCACTCTCTCATATTGCCTCCTCAGTAGAATGATTCCTCTAAAGAACTTTAACCAATGGCACCTTCTTGTTTCTTAGCTCCTTCACCTCATGTGCCAAAACCTCCACTGGTTCCTCTTCGTAAGTTAGAACATGATTCGCCTCAATAGTTCCACTATCAATTTATGAGACGGGTTTGATCTATACTTCCAAATCATAAAAACATGAAAGAAATTGTGTAACTAATCCATCTCAAGAGGTAAAGCCAACCTATAGGCCACTGGTCCTACTATCTTTAATACCTCATATGGCCCAATGAATCGAGGACTTAATTTTTCTTTCCGACCAAATCTCAGAATCCTCTTCTATGGAGATACTTTCAAGAACACCTTATCCCTCAAATTGAACTCTATGTCTTTTCTATTTAAACATGAATAGGATTTCTATTGGTCTGAAGCTGCTTTCAACCGATCCCAAATCACCATAACCTTATCTTCTATGTCTTCAATCAAATAGGGACCTGCCAACTTTTCTTCACCAATCTCATCCCAACATAAAGGTGTCATGCACTTCTTACCATATAATGCTTCATATGGTGACATTCCAATGTTGGACTAGAACTATTATTATACGCAAAATCTAGTTGAGACAAATGCCTATCTCAGCTTCATGTAAACTTAATAATATAGCTCCACAGCATATCCTCCAATAATTGTATCACTCTCTCAAACTATCCATCTGTCTGCGGATGGAAAACAATACTAAAATGCAATCGCGCACCCAATGCACCTTGCAAACTTTTCCAAAATCTCTATGTAAATATGGGATCTCGGTATGAAACTATTGAAATTGGGACTCCATGTAACCTCACTATCTCATTGATATACAACTCAGCCAACCTATCCAAGCAGTAGTCCATCCTGAACAGAAGGAAATGAGCTAACTTCATCAATTCATTCACAATCACCCAGATTGCATCATGCTTTCTCTAGGTCAAAGGCAATCTAGTCAAAAAGTCTATGTTACATGCTCCTATTTCCATTTAGGTTCTGATAAAGGTTCCAATAATCCTGAAGGAACCTGATGTTCAACCTTCACTCTCTAACAGGTGAGACATTTGGAAACAAACTTTGCTGTGTCCCTTTTTATACCAGAGCAACAATAATGTTGCTTCAAATCCTGATACATCTTGGTACTTCCAGGGTACATAGCATATGAAGACTGGTGTGCTTCTTTCAAAATCCTCTTTCTCAAGTCTACATTCTTAGGATCACACAATCTATGTATGTACCATACACCACCATCATCTCTTATAAGAAAATCCCTACTCTCCCTCTTTTTACAATGCTCTATAATCTTCTTGAGTTTTATATCTAATGTATGTGCTTCTTTAATATGATCAATCAGTAATGGCCTCACCTACAACTGAGCCAAAAGAGCATTATCATCACAAAGCTCAAATCTAACATGCAATGCTCTCAACTTAATAAGCAACATAAGAGCATAGGTAGTCAATCCTATCATTGACTTCCGACTCAAGGCATCTACAACTAAATTTTTCTTGCCGGGGTTATAATCAATTAGACAGTCAAAATCCTTTATCAATTCTAACCACTACCTTTGCTGAAGATTCAACTCTATTTGGAAACCAAAATACTTTAAACTCTTATTATCATTGTCAATAAAACACTTCTCTCTATAGAAGTCATGTCTCCAAATCTTCAATCCAAATACAATGGTTGCCAAATCTAAATCATGAGTCGAATAGTTTAATTCATGAGGCTTCAACTATCTTGAAGCATATGCAATAGCTCTACCTTCTTGCTTCAACACACAACCCAAACCATTATGTGATGCATCACTATATATCACATATGGTTTACCTTTTATAGGTAAAGTAAGAACTGGAGCTTGAGTCAATCTATCTCTCAACTGCTCAAAACTCACCTTACATTGATCAGCCCACACAAATTTCACATCTTTCCAAAGTAGTCTGGTGAGTAGCAAAGCTATCATGGAAAATCCCTTCACAACTGCTCAAAACTCACCTTACATCAATCAGTCCACAGATTTCACATCTTTCCAAAGTAGTCTGGTGAGTAGCAAAGCTATTATGGAAAATCCCTTCACAAATAGATGGTAATAACCAGTCAATCCCAGAAAACTTCTAATTTCAGTTACATTATTTAGTGGACTCCAATTCAAGATTGCTTCAACTTTAATCGAATCAACTTTTATATCCTTTGCTGAAACAACATGCCCGAGGAAAGTCACTTTATCCAACCAAAATTCACACTTGGGCCACTTGGCATACAATTGTTTCTCCCTTAAGATTTGCAACACAATCCATAAATGTTTGTCATACTCTTCTTTACTGTGAGAGTATACAAGGATATCATCGATGAACACTACCACAAACTGATCCAAGCATGGCCTAAACACCTGATCCATCAAATTCATGAATGCAGTTGGTGCATTCATTAGCCCAAAAGGCATTTCTTAGGTACATTTGCATCCCTAGCCCTCAACTGATGATACCCCAATCTCAAATCAATCTTGGAAAATACTATATCCCCCTTCAACTAATGAAAGAGATAATCAATGTGAGGCAATGGGTATTTATTCTTGATGGCCACTTTATTCAATTGCCAATAATCAATGCATAACCTTAAAGTTCCATCCTTCTTCTTTACAAACAACAACGGTGCTCCCCACAGTGATACACTAGGGCGAATAAACCATTTATCGAGCAGTTCCTGTAACTGCACGTTCAACTCCTTTAATTCAACAGGTGTCATCCGATGAAGAGTAATTGAGATAGGAGTGGTAACAGACATCAAATCAATACCAAATTCCACCTCTCTCTCTCTCTCTTTGGAGGTAATTTTAGACCCTTAATTTTTGACCCACTCTAGTCCAATATTTTTTATATAGTCCAAAATAATTTTTGTGATATTTTAATTAAATAATATTTATTTTAATATTCATTAGTTATAATATTTATTTTTAATAAAAAAGGGATAATAGTAAAAAATAGAAAATCATAAATAAATAAAAATCGGCGACGGGAAAATCGGCGATGAAAAATTTTGTCCCCGAAAGTGAATTGGCTAGCCCGCCCTAGCTTTCACTCCCAATTTTTGTAGCCCGCAGCAGTTTTTTTGCCAACGTTATTTTCCAGCACTGTTTTTTCCTAAACCGAATTCTATTTGTTTTTAATTTCTTTTCCTAAATGATTTTAATTTCCTTTAAAAAATTAGAATAAGGTTTGGATTTTTTTCCTATAAATACCGCATTAAAACACAGAATTAGGGATCTTGATTGGGGAGCTAGACTTTGGACTTCTAACTTAGGAGAAATAAGGAGACAGAAAACCCTAGGGGAAGAGACGGCAAAAAGGAATTAGCAACATTCATCAATCATCAATCCATCAAAGACAACAACATTGCCTTTGTTATTGTTCATCCAGAAATCAATTTTTTGGTGGAACCTATAATGCAAGTTTGATCTTTAATCATAAATTATATATTCACAGTAGCTTTGTTTTCTTTGATTAATAAGAATATGCAGTAACTTGATCTTTGTTTTAATAACTTTAACTTTAATTGTTTACTTTAGTTAATACATTACTCAGTTGGTTTTCAAAACTCCACTTGCATGTTTTATAAAAAGTAAAAACTAAAAACTGTCCAGTTGCCTAAGACATTGATTAAATTATCAAAAACCCTAAATTATTCTTCTGTTTCTAAAACTTTAAAAGCCCTAAATTTTTCTTCTGTTTTCAAAACTTTAAAACCCTAAACTGTCCTTCTGTTTCCAAAACTTTAAAACCCTAAATTATTTTTCCCCGAACTATTTTCTTAATCATCTAAACCCTAGCTTTTTTGTCCGAAACTTCAAAATGTCTTCTTAATTCTCCAAACCCTAATCTTCTTTATAGTTTCTAAAATCATTAATCATAATTGTTTCTATAAAACTCTAAACTGTTTTTGTAAATCCTAAGATCGAATATGTTTTCCAAAATATCAAAAACCCTAAACTATCTTATTAATTCTCAAAACCCAATCCAGTAAACCCTAGTTTTCCTAAACCCTAATTCTTAAAACATCAAAACTTTATGACAAGTTCATCAACACTTAAAGCCCTAATCCGGTGAACTTAAAATCCAATCAAGTAAATCTAAATCCTAATTCTTAATTTAGTAACCATAATCCAGTGAACCTAAAATCCAATCTTTTAAAATTATAAACCCTAATGTCTTAAGGTTCCAAAATCCTAATTTCATGATGTTACCCCTAAACCCTAATTTGATTAACCAAAAGCCTTACTACTTTCTTAAATTTATGAAACTTTAATCCACTCTATTTTTTCAAAAATCATCGTAGTATCCTAAATAATAAATATAATAATTTCAAAATCCCACTAAATGTTAATTAAAGAACCCTAAAATGAGACAAAAACCTAAATTTGTATCTTTATTTGCTTTATTTAATTTTAGATTTGATTACGTAGTTTATTATATGTTTTGATTTATTTAATTTCAATGCTTGATTTATTTAATTTATCATGGATGGATATTCTCTTGATTATTGTGATTACTATTTGTCTGTTTTGGTATTAAAATTGGAAGGGGGTATGTTTCCACTTTGTGGGTACCTCATTAGTTAAATTTTATGTTATTTAAATTGCTTTTATATTTTGGACCAATGTAAAGGATATGTTTCCACCTTTCGGTGGGTGTCCTATTTAGTTTTAGACATGGACAATGTAAGGACATGTTTCCATCCTCAGATGGGTGTCCATTTATTTGCTTTGTTTGGACATTGCTTAGATTTTAATATAATGATGCTTTATTTTAATTGTTGAATGCAATATGGATAATATTGCTATATTTAAGAATTTTATAATATTAAGACCTGCAAAGGAGGACGGTTCTAATGAACCGGGCGTTGTGGGGGTGCTACGCCATTTCTCACCCTCCCCACACGTACCCAACTTTTCAAACCCATTAGGGGGTTAGGGATTCCTTAGGAATCGAGTCATCCACCCCTTTCTTTTTCCTAGCCTGTCCGAGTGGCGACTCAATTTTCTCCAGGCTTAGGTCCGTGTTCTCTAAGGGCCCGAGCCTAAATAGTGCCGAAGTCAGAAGAACCATTCCACCGGGAGTAGGGGCAAAAATCTCTGCTCATAATGGCGACTCCACTGAGGATAAGAGAAGTTGATTCCATTGGTCTTTATATTATTCTATTATTTCTTATCATGATATTATCCATTGCATCATATTATATTGCATCGTGTGCATGAGTTAGGACGCCCTTGTTACCCATGTTGTGTTATGTAAGGGATACCATACTTTCACTCAAGGTATGGAGATCGAGCATGGCATAACCACTCATAGCCTCGTACCATTTGGTATATACTTGCTATGGGGACCTAAGCCTTTTTGCCTAAAGACTAAAGCTCATGTATTTGGCCTAGTTATTTACCTTAGGTTTTTACCCCAAATGCTTTTTGTTTGACTATGGTTAATTTATCTTAATTTAAATCATGGCTTATTTGGTTTGTTCTTTTTCTAATATGACCTAATTACATTGCGAGCTCAAATAAATTTTTCTTTAAAGTCCAAAAGACGAAAGCAATTTTCAAAAATTTTCAAAATGGTATTTGGATATAAAACTTTTCCATAAACAAATTCTTTTCTCATGACCCAAATACTAAACCCATTTTTTCTAAAATCTTTTTACAATGGGCTTAGAAAATAAAATTATTTTCAACCTTTAAAAGAGCTCACAAATGTTTAGGTCAATTATGAAATACCAAAAATCAATTATGAGCCTAGTTTATACTAAGAGTTATTAATCATGGGCTTGTTTTTTGCATGAATCATTAGTTACTTTTTTTAAGTGAGAAATCTATTATAGTAAACCTCTTAATTTAGTTTTAATCCAATATAGCATAAAAGCTACTTTAGTTGGTTGAATGGATTAAAACCTAATTAATGGGAATTATCATGAACTGATTTCCATTTTTGAAAATATAACTATTGGTTGAAACGTCCGAGGAAATTATTCAAAAACAAAATATCCCATGTTGGTATTTTTGTTAACCATATTACCTAGGAAAAGAGACTCGCCATTAGTGTCTGGATGTTATAAGGTTGGAAGGAATGCCCTACTTATCTTTGTCTATTGTTTGTACATACATGAATACATACATTTACATCTCATATCATTGATCCTCTCTGGCTCACAGCCTTGGATTATGATAGTTCAAAAGCTTATGACAATTCAAGCTACGCCAGAGATGAAGAATCTAGTAGCAACTCAATCACTTGCTCACCAAAAGCAATGGAACTCGAACAAATTCAAAGAATGGTGGACGACACCCTCAATGTCAAGATGGAAGAAATAAAAGAGGCCCTGGCTGAGACCGTGAAGAACCAATTGGCTACAATTTTAGAAAATAATGCCGAAGCATCTGCTAGTACTAAGAAGCCAAAGGACAAGGGGAAAACTAAAATTGGTGATGTCGTTTTTGATGATGATAAGGTGATCATTGATGATGATGATTGGGCGCAATACTTCTAAGATCCTCAAGATAAGAAGAAAGAACCAAAGATTATTGAAAGATCAGCTATGGAGAAAACTAAAACTTCTGATGTTGAAAAGATGATTGTGGATTTGGAAAAGAAATTTGAAAAGAAGCTGAAAAACGAAGAAATGTTCGAAGTTGACAAATTATTTGAGCTAGATGAAGAAGTTCCGTACAAATTCAAGATGCCATCTTTTGTAAAGTTTGATGGAACCAGAAATCCTTACCTCCATGTGAAGCAGTATATCACTGTTATGCAGTCTGCCCGAGCTACTAAAGCTCAAACTTTAAAGTACTTTATACTCTCATTGGATCCTATTATCCAAAACGGGTTCAATACCTTAGACGATGGCATACAAAAGAGTTGGGATCTAATATACAAGGCCTTCATCCAATAATATGGATAAAATGTCGAGATGGAAGTTACCTTAATGGAAGTGGAGTCCATTAGACAAAGGCCAAATGAAAATTTTGTGGACTATATGAAAAGATGGAGAAATAAGGCCGCTTTGCTCAAGAAGAGGCCTGATGAATATGATCAAATAAGAATGATTGTGAGAGGGGTGTTGCCTAGTCTTCGTGAAAGGATGTATGATACACTCATCTGTGATTTCAAATATCTCCTCCAAGCTAGTTAGCAAATTGAAGAATGGGAAAGAGAGAAGAACCATTTTTCAATAAAAAGGAACGAGAAAGGAAACTATCAGTCTGGTAACCAGGGCACGCAAAAGGTAGTTGGCATTAACGTTTCTAGCCAAGGAACAAGAAGGCAGTTTTCAAAATTGAGGAAACCGCTATCTTGGGTTCTCAATAAGCTTCAAAGGAAAGGATTGTTGCAACCCTTAAATACTCGTCCTTTGCCTAACCCTCTCCCACCTAATTTCGACATTAAGGCATTTTGTCAATTTCATCAAATGCAAGGATATGACATGGATAGATGTGTGAGGTTGAGGCATGAGATCCAAAATTTAATTGATAGTGAAAAGTTACCTGAGCCCAACAAGCCAAACACCAAAGACAATCCATTACCAAGGTTCAACAGAGTACCACCACCAGCAACTTTCATGGTTGGAAAAGGATTGGAAGAAGATTTTGTTTTATCATTCTTTTAAGATGGAAATATTGAAGATGTGAAAGGAAAAGAAGCTTAACTCAACAAACTTTCCTTAGCTTGAATGTTGCTTTTCCATTTTACTTTCTTTAATATTTAATTGGAACAATCGTGTTTTTTAAATTTAAATTTGTTTGAATAATTTACTTTTATCAAAATTTTTGTTGGTCTTTGTTCATTTTAGTGCTCAACTAATGAGGAATCTAGCTTGATGATTCATGAATTAATATATTTATGCATCATGACTTGAATGACTTTACTAGGTGAGGGAATGACTCTATAGCATTGAGTTGTGTATGCTTACTTAGATAGGGCTCCTGCATAATTACCATTGTCTAGGTCCTAGTCAGTCTTAGAACATGTTTTGACAAACTTTTGAGATGAAATTTAACTCTACTTATTTAAGGGAGAGATGATCTAGGCATTGTTTGGTTAGCCAACAACTAGTATCCACCCTATTAAATATCAATCCCTAGTTATCCCTTTGAGCCTTCATAAAATTTTTGCTTTCTTTTTATTGGCTTACAAACCCCAACAACCTACCCTGAGCTATTGTGATACTTTTGACAAATCTTATGATCACTAAGGTGAAGAGGCAAGAATATCAAAGAAAGGAATGCATAGCCAAGACTGTAAGGATAGTTGATGTTATCAAGACCATAAGGGTAGTTGAAGTTCACCTAATATCTCCAATCTATCAAGATAACATTAGAGTAACAAATGATTTATCCCTGTTAAAGAAGATTTATGTCACTTCACTCATCCATTATTAGAAACCTAAGTTGGTACAAACAAGACAACTCTTTTAGAGCTAGAACTAAAAAAAAAAAAGAAAAAGAAAAGGAAAAGAAAAGAAAGGAAAAGACAAAAGAGAAAAAAAAAGGAAAAGACAAAAGAGAAAAGACAAAAAAGACAAAAAAAGAAAAGAAAATAAAACCCAAAAAGACGGTTCAGAAAGCCAACCGAGTTCTCTTTTACCTAAGGCAGCAAAAGGCTTCTATTTAGTTTAAAAGGACAGTTGACTTGAATTGGTCCAACCCAACTAAAGATTTATGAAAATTAGAGAAAAAGGAGGAAGGTCACCCAGTTTTTGAAAGTCCTATACTTAACAATCCTACAGAGAAGAAGGACAAAATGATAAAATGTTCAAAGAAAAGGAAGAGTAAGAAAAATAAAGAGAAAGAAAAGGGAAGAGTAAGAAAAATAAAGAGAAAGAAAAGGGAAAAGAAGAAAAGAAATGAAGACCATCCCAATCAAGATCTAGATTAATGCCAAGAAGATTGGAGGATTCTCAAGCTCTATCATTTCATGCTCCCAACTATCTAAAGTTCCAACAAGAAATTTGTAGTGTGAAGATTTGTCCATTGTGTCACATCAGCTCCAATCTCAAAATGGCTTTTATTTATCCCCTATCCCTAATAGACCCCATTTCAAGCCTATCAAAGACCCGTTGATTTCTCTTGGTAGGTAGAGTCTATTAGTGGAGATAGTTTGAATAAGCATGCATATGAGATAGACAATATTCAAACTTAATGAGACCTTCGGCCAAGTAATGTGTATGTGCCTATCTGAAGTGCAACAGTTCTTGCATAAATAAAAATGATTCTCGAACTTAGTATGGTAACTAGGGTTGTCATGTTATAGATATGTTAATTTGAAAAATCAAGTCCTGAGCTAAATTGATATTAATTTGGCAAAACCAACATTTGATTTCAAAATCAAATTTCAAAATTGAAAAAAAAAATCAAGTTAAGGGGAGTATATTGAACTATCGAATCTCGAAGGACACATTAGGCAAAGAAAATGATTAATGGCAAGGTTATGAAGAAGCTACTAAATCATAATTTGAAATGGATGTATCTCTACTGGTTGGGGCCTCCGTTATTCATGTTTTCAACATCTCTAAGATAAAAGCCATAAATGTGAAGCATTCTATAATTCCAATGCAAGGCCTGAACGAGCATCTGAAAGGAACCAATGAGAACATTTCTACAGATCACCTCGATATGTGAGTCAATGAAACCATTGTGAGTATTATTCATGCACATCATGCATACATGAGCATACCACATTGCATTTTTCTTGTATTGTATTGTCTATTCTTTGTCAAAGTAAACAACAAACACCCTGTGAAGTTAAGAATCAAAAGAAGATATGAAATCAGGGGGGCATGGAAGGCCCATTGCTCAAAGAAGCTCTAGTCACATTATAAAAAAAAGAGATCCATGCTTGTGCAAAGAACTAGACAACACAAACATCAATCAGAGCCTACATGAGAAAAATCATTAGAGGCAAGGAGAAGATATGAAAGCTAGACAAAAAAAGAGAGCTGCAGTAAAAATAAAAATTATATATCATCATTATTATTTTTATCATTATACTTATTATACAATATTTCCTCAATTGATACAATACTCATACATCACTAAAAATGAGGTGGTGGATTATGATCAAACAAAGCCTTAAAAAAATCATTGCCTATTGAAGAAGGAGGCATATCACCCATTCTGAGTCCGCCCGAAGTAGGAGCACCTGAATCTCTATTACCTTAAAATTCAGATCTGTAATCATCCTCATCCAAAGTAGATGAAAGGATCTCATGGTCATCAGCTTGGTGGCCTCTAGATGAAGAAGTACCAGGATCTCTCATCCCCTGAAATCGGATGTCTCAAAAATCTTGCTCTGACTTGTTATATAATTTTTTAAAATGGGAAACCTGTTGACGACTAGCAGCCAACTCTTCTTGAAGTTTCTTATTTTGTTCCTCAAGCATCCACTGTGAGCCAAAAAGGAAAAGAGTAAGAGCATACATAATCATGCATACCTATAGCATAAATTATCATGGAACAAGAAAACCTACTAGGTAATTCATATCAATGCCCTGTGGATGAGATGACATCTCTAGTTGATTAGAATAAGCAAACAGAGGAGCAGTAAAATAAGGTCCAGCCTCATGACCAAACGAGCCAGTAGCCTGCAACAATCATTAAAAAAGTTAAAACAAGTTAAGAATGAAGCAATTGCAATGGAAAAATGGTAAAAGTTTACCTGAGAAGTGCTAGCCCCAAGTTATGAGACAGACTCTCTTCCCTCTCCATGATACTCCTCCTCATCTCTATTCTCATTTTCCTCGGGAATCTCCCGTACACCAACAGGGGATACATCAAAGTTCAAAAGTCCTACTTGAATAAACTGGATATAAGATGCACCTAGTGGATAGAGAAAGGTTTCAACATCATAACCGTGCCGAGCAAAACACCATGCATTCTCTGGCATTGATGTGATATTTAAAGTATACTCCGGGCAATGCATCGGGATCTTCCGCTACTCGGGACCAAGAAACCACTCATATGCTCTCTCTCTGAGAAACCAGCCACTAGACATGGGGCCGACAATGACTCGGTGGGTATGTTGAAAAGCCAATGCAACATTCATAGAGGAAGTCCAGTTCATCCGCTCTTCTGTGTTCCACCAGGCCAAATTAACCTACAAAATGACATAACGTAAGTGAACTTTTATATAAATTTTAAAGTATACTAATGCTATTTTACCTGGCCCCAGGTTAAGCAACTCAGGAGATAGCATTGGGTGTGCACATGGTGAGAGCCAAGAACTTCTACATGATCTGACAACTAAAAATTTAATCTCGGATACCCGACTCTCTCTTGGGAAATGCTAGGCAACTTCACAAGATTGTGCTCATATGCCCATATCTACAACAATAATAAAAATCAAATTCATGCAAGAATAAGAATGGAATTGACATTGGTGGAAGAAGAGTACCTCGGCAACCGCCATAAAGCCAACAAAAGACTTCTTATTTTTTCAAGTCCATGGTAAAGACAGGCAAGGCTAGCTTCACCCCAGCCGTAAAGTGGTACCATAATCATATCAGTAAGGGCCCTCAACATCGACAAATGGATGGCGGATTCGGTGCTGCCTAAAATGGTCAACCCAAGCAAATACAGTAAAAATCCTCGAGCATATTATTTAGTTGTTTCTTTATGAACCCGTCCTTCGTAGTTCATCCAATAACTCCGAATTGGTTCAATTTTTATCTTGAAAGGCCCTTTAAATGATGGTTCCATACCGATAAACTGTTGGATTTCTTCGAATGTTAGAATATCATTGGTAAGAGGGACTGGAAGGTCATAGTACAGGATACCAGTTATGGCTGTATAATCGACCAGGCCAATGGTCATTTCTCCTATAGGTAGGTGAAAAGTATGGGTCGTGTCCATCCACTCCTGTCTATCGAACACTCCTCGGATGGTAATTGTAAGATAAAGCTTTCAAAATCGCAATCTCAGATAATCCATCTTACCCGAGAAGGCGCTACATCATACCATTGTCAGGCTTTGTAGACACACCCTCCACCCCGGATAACGCAACGATCACGCTAACACGGAGCCAAGTAAGTTAACACAAGGTAAGTATATCATCATATCAATACCACTGATTTTTAGTCTATCTATTTGCTTATTTGTTAAATTCTTAAATATACTCATCTAATTAATTTATTTTTGCTAAATCCTAAAAATATAAAAAAATAATAAAAATAATAAAAAAAAGAAAGAAAAACACACAAAAACACACAAAAATATGAAAAATAATTTGCTGTTAAAATAAATAATTGAATTATTACCTTGGTCTTTTGATTTGAACTGCGATGAAGTTGCATCCCGGCTAGTAGACTTATATTTCCATTTTCATGCTGCCGAATAAACTCAATAACTTATCATTAGATTGAGTTCCTGATCTTGAAGCATGCATTTTTTCCTCAACTCTATGATAAACTCTTTAAACCCTCTGAATTCAAAATTTATATGAGTATGGATGAAATGAAGAAATGAGCCGATGTTTATATAGAAATATTACAAGGGAAAAAGACAAAAATAAAAAGAGGAAAACAGTATTCTCGTGAGGAAAAAAAAGAAGAAAAAAAAAGAAAAAGAAAATGTTACTATTGATAAATAGTAAATGACTATTTACAAATAGTTGGTAAATAGTACATAAATAGTAACTACACAGTGAATAAATAGGAAACTCAATTATTTAATTCAATCATTCAGATACTTGCGTGTATATAAATATTTTTGCACTTTTAAAATATTTTTACATGCAGGGGGCAAGAAGATATGGGCATAGTAAAAATTATCTAAATTTTTTGCAAATTCCATTAGTATCATACTGACTACAATTATTTTTTGCAGACAATCAAATCTCTCTTATGTTTAAAACTTAGCTCGGGTACAGAATCTAAATTATCTTTAAGTCCAGAACTTAGCTCGGACCCATAACCAAAATTACCCTTAAGTCCAAAACTTAGCTTGCGTCCAGAACCCAAGTCTTTTCTGAATCCATAACTTGAACCGGGTCCAGAACCCAAACCATCTCAGGTCCAGAGTACAAATTACTCTTATGTTTAGAACTTAGCTTAGGTCTAAAACCCAAACCATCTCGAGTCTAGAATCCAAATTACTCTTAAGTCTAGAACTTAGCTAGAATCCAGAACCCAAATTACTCTTAAATCCAGAACTTAGCTCGGGTCCAGAACCCAAACCATCTCGAGTCCAGAATCCAAATTACTCTTAAATTTAGAACTTAGCTTAGGTCCAGAACCTAAATTCCTTCTTAAGTCTAGAACTTAGCTCGGGTCCAGAACCTAAATCTCTCTTGAATCCAGAACTTCGCTCGGGACCAAAACCCAAATTACCCTTAAGTCCAGAAGCTCGGGTCTAGAATCCAAATTACCATTAAGTCAAGAACTTAGCTCGGGTCCAGAATCCAAATTACCCTTAAGTCTAGAACTTAGCTCGGGTCCATAACCCAAATTATTTTTAAGTCCAGAGCTCAAACAAACCTTGGAAGTCTAGCATGTCTCCAAACCCAATAAAAAATCATTGTGTTTTTCGCTCTCTTTTGCCGTAGTCTCAGATTGCTCAAGCAGGGGGCAAACTGTAGATCCTTAATTTTTTACCCAGTCTAGTCCAATATTTTATATAGTCCAAAATAATTTTTGTGGTATTTTAATTAAATAATATTTATTTTAATATTCATTACTTATAATATTTATTTTTAATAAAAAAAGATAACATTAAAAAATAGAAAATAATAAATAAATAAAAATCATTGATGAAAAAATTGGCGACGAAAAATTTCACCGCAGGAATTTCCTGCGGCGAATTGGACATAAGTTTCCTGTGGCAAAATGGCCTTGGGCCAATTTAGCATAGGAAATTCCTGCGGCGAATTGGCTGGACCGCCCCAGCTTTCGCTCGCAATTTTCATAGTCCGCAGCAGTTTCTTTGCCAGCGCAATTTTTCAGCGCATGTTTTTTCGAAACTGAATACTATTTGGTTTTAATTTATTTTCCTAAATGATTTTAATTTCCTTAGACAACTAGAATTAGGTTTTGATTTTTTTCCTATAAATACTGCATTAAAACACAGAATTAGGGATCTTGATTCGGAAGCTAGACTTTGGACTTCTGACTTGGGAAGAAAGGAGGAGACAGAAAACCCTAGGAGAAGAGACGACAAAAAGGAATTAGCAGCATTCATCAATCATCAATCCATCAAAGGCAGCAACATTGCCTTTGTTATTGTTCATCCAGAAATCAATTTTTTGGTGGAACCGAATATGCAGGTTTGATCTTTAGTCATAAATTATATATTCACAGGTGCTTTATTTTCTTTGATTGATAAGAATATGCAGTAACTTGATCTTTGTTTTAATAACTTTAACTTTAATTATTTACTTTAGTTAATACCTTACGCAGTTGGTTTTCAAAACTCCACTTACATGTTTTAGAAAAACTAAAAACTTAAAATCATCCAGTAGCCTAAAACATTGATTAAATTATCAAAAAACCTAAATTATTCTTCTGTTTTCAAAATTTCAAAAACCCTAAATTATTATTCTATTTCCAAAACTTCAAAAATCCTAAATTATTCTGTTGTTTACAAAACTTCAAAAACCCTAAATTGTTCTTTTATTTCCAAAACTTTAAAACCCTAAACTGTCCTTATGTTTCCAAAACTTTAAAACCCTAAATTATTTTTCCTCGAACTATTTTCTTAGTCATCTAAACCCTAACATTTTTGTCCAAAACATCAAAATGTCTTCTTAATTCTCCAAACCCTAATCTTCTTTATAGTTTATAAAAAGTTTAATCATAATTTTTTCTATAAAACTCTAAACAGTTTTCTTAAATCCTAATATCGAATATGTTTTCCAAAATATCAAAAACCCTAAACTATCTTATTAATTCTCAAAACCCAATCCAGAAAACCCTAGTTTTCCTAAACCATAATTCTTAAAACATCAAAAGTTTATGACAAGTTGATCAACACTTAAAGCCCTAATCCAGTGAACTTAAAATCCAATCAAGTAAATCTAAATCCTAATTCTTAACTTAGTAACCATAATATAGTGAACCTAAAATCCAATCTTTTAAAATTATAAACCCTAATGTCTTAAGGTTCCAAAACCCTAATTTCATGATGTTACCCCTAAACCCTAATTTTATTAACCAAAAACATTACTACTTTCTTAAATTTATAAAACTTTAATCCACTCTATTTTTTCAAAAATCATCACAGTATCCTAAATAATAAATATAATAATTTCAAAATCCCCCTAAATGTTAATTAAAGAACCCTAAAATGAGACATAAACCTAAATTTGTATCTTTATTTGCTTTATTTAATTTTTTGATTTGATTACGTAGTTCATTATATGTTTTGATTTATTTAATTTCAATGCTTAATTTATTTAATTTATCATGGATGGATATTCTCTTGATTATTGTGATTATTATTTGTTTGTTTTGGTTTTAAAATTGTAAGAGGTATGTTTCCACTTTGTGGGTACCTCATTAGTTAAATTTTATGTAATTTAAATTGCTTTTATATTTTGGACCAATGTAAAGGACATGTTTCTACCTTTCGGTGGGTGTCCTATTTAGTTTTAGACATGGACGATGTAAGGACATGTTTCCATCCTCGGATGGGTGTCCATTTATTTGCTTTGTTTGGACATTGCTTAGATTTTAATATAATGATGCTTTATTTTAATTGTTGCATGTAGTATGGATAATATTGTTATATTTAAGAATTTTATAATATTAAGACCTACAAAGGAGGCCGGTTCCAATGAATCGGGCGTTGTGGAGGTGCTGGGCCATTCTCACCTTCCCCACACGTATCCAACTTTCCAAACCCATTATGGGGTTGGGGATTCCTTAGGAATTGAGTCATCCACCCCTTTCTTTTTCCCAGCCCATCCGGGTGGCGACTCCATTTTCTCCGGTCTTAGGCCCGTATTCTCTAAGGCCCCAAGCCTAAACTGTGCCAAAGTCGCAAGAACCATTCCATCAGGAGTGGAGACAAAAATTCCCGCTCACAGTAATCTTGGAAAATCATCAATGAACATATCTAAAAACTCTGCTATTGTAGGGATACTATCTAGCTTAGACCTCACTATCTTGGTATATGTAATATGAGCCAAATATGTCTCACACCTCTTCTGGATCATCCTCCTAAGTGACATAACTGAAATGAACATAGATGCAAGGTGTCTTTGCTCACCATATACCACTACATCTTTACCATCATGTATTTCAATGTAACATATTTTCACCGACAGTCTACCATAGCCCCATGTTTGGATAACCAGTCCATACCCAAAATCACATCATACTCTCTAAAGTGCATCTCAATCAAGTCACTAAGAAACTCCTCATCAAGAACAACAACTGGACTATCTCGGTGTATCCTACTTACTACTACACTGTGCCTTAAAGGGTTAGTACCAGCATATCAAATAATAACGACTCGGAGTACATATCACTAATAGGCAAGATGGATGCATTGACGTATGAATGTGTCCACCTAGGATCAATTAATGCATGCACATAAATATCGAGTAAAGAAAATGTACCTGTTATAACATCAGAAACACTAGGCTGCTGTTGCATCACATATACTCTATGTGATGACCCTGCCAACTATGGTCTACTAGTCCCTACTGTGGATCCTTCTTTCTAACTGGATCCAAATATGCCACCTCTATCACCTCTGCCACCTTGACCCCCTCTGTCATTGGGTCTGGACACTGCTGTCTCAGTTTGTCTATCCATAGGTGACTCTAGACAATCTCTAATGAAATGGTCATGAGACCTACATCTAAAATAGCCGACTGATGATGGAGTGATACCCCAACAAACTCCCCTGTTAATCCGACCATACTGGGAACAAGTGGATAGAGGAGATCTCTATGAAACTAGGGTTGGAGCACTAGCCACTTAAGTAGTAGATCCCTGACTCTACCTCTGCTGCTGAGACCCCCCACCAATCTGCCCCTGGCCTCTACTAGACCTCTGTAAAGAACCTCCTCTACTTCTCTTTGATGATGAAGACCCCACCTCAGTCTAAGGTCTCCTATCTCTGCTCTCTACTCTAGCAATAGTTGCAAGTCCCTGCGCCTTCTCTACACTTCTGGTAGCTGCAACCAACTTAGAGAAATCCTCATACTGTGATGTTGCCACTAAACAAATGATGGATGGCCTTAAACACTTCTCAAATCTTCGACACCTGTCAAACTCATTAGACACAATCCCTCTTGCATACTTACTCAGTCTAATGAAATCTTTCTCATAGTCTGTCACTATCTTTGATTCTTGCTTTAAACCCAAAAACTCTTTCTTCTTAGCATCCTTATACTCCCGAGGAGTATATTTCTTATCAAAATCCTATATTAAATCATCATATGTCAACATCAGAGGATCATCCGTAGCATGAGGAACTATCTTCCACCATTAATAAGTGCCCCCTACAGAAGAGACTTAGCATAATCAAACTTCTCTTCTGCACTAGCTTGTAGCTAGATAAATACCCTCTAAACTCTTTCCAGCCATGTCTCCTCTATAGTTGGATCTGTAGTACCAAAGAAATATATAGCTTTGAATTTTCTTAGCTTGTCATAATTTCTTAGCTCTCGAGTCGGTAGTAATAATTCCACCATATGTTGCACCCACCCTGGCAAAACCTCCTCAACTGTTGGTCTAGCTGGCACTGACGCCTCTCCAACTATCTCTACACCAGATCTAACATCACCCTTTCTAGAATCAACACTCTCAATACTCCCCTCACTAGACTCATGCATCTGAGATGCCATATTCGCCACTGTCTGTAAATATAGAAAGAATCACCACATCAGGAACCAGATAAAATGATAGTGCAATCCATGTATGACATGTTAAAATCACATTTAAAATTCCATTTCCTCTCTCCAAAAACCCACCTAGGTCGAGAACCTCAAACCTAGGCTCTAATGCCAAAATAAATGTAACACCCTTATACCTTATATACTTATAATATATACACCAAGTATATATAAAATATGTATATAAAATATAAAAATGCCACAGTACAGTTTTTCAAAAAAAAAAAACCATTTAAAACACTTAAAATGTGTTTTAATGAATAAATAAAAATTATCATTAGTGATTTAAAGAGTAAAAAGATATATTAAAAAGAAATTCTCTAGAAAAATTTTGCCAATCTGTATTTTGAATAATCCTAAAATTTAAATATCACAACCTGCAATTAAAATACATTCACAATTATTTATTCAGAACATACATTTCTCCAAAATAGTCCAACAACTCAATCCACAAATATTTTACCAAAAACATATCCATATATGTATAAAAATAATTCCCATTTTTCTCAATATATTACACAAAAGGAGAAACTTATAATTTAAATCACATACATGCTTATATATATAATGTACAAACACAAATGCATTTCAAAAGTTTAAAAGTGTATGCATGATATGCACATGGCACTGGTTCACGGTAGCTCAAAGATCTTCACACATAATAACATAGACCTAGTGTGGTCTAGTAACACTCTCTGTATCTTCTGGATCTATCCTGTCACCCTCACGATAGAATTCAATCCATGTAGACCCTTAATTTTTGACCAAGTCCAGTCTAACATTTTAAAATAAGTTTGAAATAATTTTTGTGATATTTATTATTTATTTTAGTATTTATTATTTATTTTATTATTTAATATTTATTTACTTTTAAAAATATATATATAAAAAATAAAAAATATAAAGTCGGACGGACCAATCGGTGGGCGACACACAGCAAGGCAATTCACCTTAGGCCGAAAGGACCTGCGGAGAATTGGCCTGGGCCAATTCGCCGTAGGCATAATCAGCGGCGAATTGGCTTGGGCCAATTTACCGCAGATACTTGCTGCGATTAATTGGCCTGCCCCAAATCGCCACAGTACATGCTGAGGTGAATTGGGGTAGCGCCTCGCAGGCCCTTGCCCAAATGTTTGTATCCCAGCCAGTTGCTCGCCCGTTGCTCGAGTCTTAGCAGCCCGTGCTAGCGTGTTGGCCAATTTTTTCTAAAATTCAATTTTCTCTTAGAAAGGTCAATTAATTTCCTAAATAGGTTGAACTTCCTTAAGATATTAGGTTTTACATTAAAAATGTAATATCCCAAAGTGTACCATAGAAGTTTTGATATAATTGTTGTTTTAATTGGATTTAATGTATATGTGTAGTTGGAAAGAAAAAGGAAGTGAAGAGAGAGTGTATATGTTGTATATATAGCAATATATACAACATATACAAGTCAAGTTAGTGGAGGTCAAAAGATGATTAGTTATTGATTTTAAATTAATTAAGTTAATTAAGTGGAATTTGAGTTAGTGGAAGTGGAAGAAGATATTTTATTATTTTAATATTAAATGCTTGGAGGAGAGGGTTTTGAGGAGTTAGTGGTTGGGAGTTTGACTTTGTTTCTTCTTTCCTTCTTTCTTCTTCGTGGATCACTTGCTTTCATTTTCTTTTCTTTCCTTTTCTTTTCTTTTGGCCGGCTATCAAAGAATCAAGAGAGTAAGAGAGAGATTTGATCTTCTAAACTCAAGATTTAAGGAAGTTTTCAAGTGATCAAGTTGGAAATTTAAGAGTTTCTTCATCCTTGGTAAGTTTCCTCTTGATTCCTTGATTTTTCTTTTAAGATGTGTTTGAGTTTGTTGGTTGATTGTTGATGGTATGTGAATATGTTTGATTAAGATGTATTTGAGAGTGTTTGGGTTAATTGATTTTGATGTTGGTGTTGGATTGGGAAGAAAGAGTTAGGTTTGATGTTGAAAGAGTAAGAGTTGTGTGTATGTGATGGTTGTAAAGTGGTGTTTGATGTATGTTTTGAAGCGTTTTGGTGTTTTTGCAAGTTTGTTATGGTTTTGGGTGTGTTTAGTTCAGTTTGTTTGAAGTGGAAAATAGTGGAAGAAAGTGGTTTGTTGGTTGTGTTGTTGATGTTGCCGGAATCTAGATTTTTGGTCTGACATGCCCATGAGCACGGCCAGGTAACAGTCTTGCCGGGTTGAGGATTTCCTCGAGTTTAGTCGGGTTGAGGTCCAAGAGACTGGGTCTGTTACCCTATCCATGGATAGAAATATATGTGTATCGCCTACGAGCTTTATGATTATGATTATGGATCAAAGCAGTAACTCTGAATTCTGAATAATATATTAATGTATTTTGGGCCCATGTTGATCTTAATATGTTTATGGATGTGATAAATTGTGAGTATTATCTTATGAACGTTCTGATTAAGTATTGAAAAATGTAAGATTGTGAAATGTAATATTCTTTTGAAATGTTTATGAAATCTGATTGCGTGACATTAGCATTGCATTGAAGTATAATATTATTATAGTTTGTACCACTAAGTCGTAGGCTTAGCGCGATTGTGGTTCATCGTGCAGGTAACAGGGAAGAACCGGAGAGTTCCTCTAGGCTGAGTAGAGTCTAGATTTTGAGGTGTTGATAGTGGAGCTTAAAGATCAAAGACATACTGCCAAACATGTATATATTTTATATTTTGTAAAATTTGAGTTTTGGATATATATGTATTTGTAAATATTTGTTATATTTTCCGCTGCGTTTTGAATAAACGTTTTATCTACGGTATTTTATGATATAACTTAAATGTTTTGAGTTTGCTTATACTATTGTAAAATAAGTGAGTCATTTGCTTAATAAACAGTGGCATTCCTATATTCAGTATACATATATTATGATCGTAATAGCATGCTGTGTACGTATACGAGGTATAGGGGTGTGACAAAAAATTCTATAAATACTATATTAAAACACAGAATGGGGGACACCCAAAATTAATCAAGAATTCCAATTGGACTTTTAAACCTTAAAGCAATCTGAAGCCGCAAAAAAAAAGAACAATTCCATCTACAAGGCAACGAGGCAGTGTTGTCTTGATCAAGGTTTCTCCATAATTCAACGGTGCTATTTTGGTCGAACCAACAATGAATGTTTGATCTTAACCATTAACTTTTTATATTCACAGTAGCCATAACATGCTTTCTTTTAAATGTTTTGTTGATGTGTTTTGATATTATTTTTTTTAGTAGCGTAAAATTATTAAATCTAAATTATATGTTTTATGAACTGAAACCCTAATTCATTAAATCCTTAAACCCCCATCTAATTCCTTAAAAACCTTCAACCCTAAAGTCCCAGTGGCTAATTAATCCCAAAAACCATAAATTATTTTATTAAAAATCAAAGCCATAAACTATTTATGAGCGGGGATTTTCACCTCCACTCCCGGTGGAATGGTTCTTGCGACTTCTGCACTGTTTAGGCTCGGGGCCTTAGAGAATCCGGGCCTAAGCCAAGAGAAAATGGAGTCGCCACCCGGACAGGCTGGGAAAAAGAAAAGGGTGGATGACTCAATTTGTAACACCCCTATACTCCATATACGTACACCACATATACTCTCAACATGTAATATAAATATACCGGATATAAGGATGTCACAGTCTAATTGAAGCAAACCAGTCCTTAAAACTTTAACATCAAATCATTATTATAAATAGTAATAGATAAAACATTCTTTATTAAAATACATATTCATATATCTTCATTACATTAAAAGTTTATCTAAAATATTTGTTTATTAAGCAACGAAATATACATATATATATATATCAAAAACAATATTTACAAAAATATATAGTTTATACATGCTTGGCAGTTTGCCTCTGATCTTGAAGTCCAAAAATCAACACTTCACAAGAAATCGCAAGTCTAGACTCGACTCGGTCTAGCTGAACACTCCGGTTCAACCGGATCTACCCTGTCACCTACACGATGAACCATAATCGTGCTAAGCCATAGGCCTAGTGGTACAAACCTCGATAACAATATGCTTCAAATGTAATGCCAATGTCAAACTTTCAAGAATTATAAACAATACACAAGGATATCATATTTCATAACATAACATTTCATTACATTGTTCAATTGTTTCGTTATTCATAATTCACATTAAAGCAAAGACAAGCATGGACCCAAAAGAAACTAATATGCCATTCAAATTTCAGAGTTACTGTTTTGGTCCAGTAATCACATTTATCAAGCTCGTAGGCGTATCATTATCACAATGAGAAACATCTCATATGTAACATCCCAACTAGGCTTTAAGGACTAGGCCCAACCAAGTTTCAAGGGGAGCATTGCATCAATCCAACTTGGCTTCAAGGACCAAGCCCAACCCATCTTCAAGGGAGTGTTACTTTTAGGCATGCCACCAATAACAAAACTCTAAAAATTGAATAACATACTAGGCACACAATTCTTTCATTATTTCATTATCAATTCCATTCTCATTTTCTCATAATTATCTAGGCACAATGCCTCAATATTTCATTTACATCATTATAGCCAACATCAATGGCTTCACATTTCATCATTTGAGTGCACATCACAACTTACATTGTTCATATATTTTGAATCCTCAACATGTAATTCACATAAAGCACATAATACAAATCATTGCACCATTCTCATATATCAATAATATGACAGGCAACCTAACACATTTTCCAACCAAATGTGTTAAGTGCCACATTCATGTAAATGTATGAAATCATGTAGGGTTTGTACTTATCTTAAGAGCAACAAACACCAATCTATCAACCCTTTCTTCCAAGAATCCTTCAACACTTGGATAAAGACAACTCAATCTCTTCAAAACCTAATCCAAAGGTGATCATACACACTCAATTAGTGATACACATAAGAAAATAAGGATAAGAACTATCTAGGGCAACCTCTACACATGACATGCTCAACAACATGGGCGTGTCCCTAACCGTGCCCTAAACCCACAACACAGAAGCTTTGACAAGCTCAGTGACATGGGCGTGTCACTGCACTTGTCAATCCTCCAACAACACAGTAGCTATGACACGCTCAGTGACATGGGTGTGTCACTGGACGTGTCAATACTACCACAACACAGAAGTTGTGACACGCTCAGTGACATGGGCGTGTCACTGCTCGTGTCACCCACACTGAAAAACAGAACCAACGGCATGCCCAAGGACATGGCCGTGCTACTGGGCATGTCAGGCCAAAAACCTGATTTCGACACCATCAACACCACATCCAACAATAAACTTTCTTTTACCCTTTTCCACTCCGAACAAACTTAACCAAATACATCAATAAACCAAAATAAACTTGCATAACATCAAAACAACTCAATTCCATGCATCAAACACAAATCACAATCATACTTCACAACTCAACACAAACACAATCCACAACTCTTGTTTTCTTCACCAAACTTAACATTTTCATCAATCTAACCCCAAAATCAAAGTTAATTAAACCAAACAACCATTCACCAAACTCAAATACACAAACTCCATCATATAATCAAACAAACTCTAAAGAACACAAAGAAACAAGTTGGAAACTTACCAAAAGTGAAGAAAATCTTTAAAATTCCAACTTGATCACTTGAAACACCCTTCAATCTTGAGTGAGGAATCAATAAAACCTCTCTTTTCTTCATGCAAAAGTGATGGCCGGCTAACCAAGAAGAAAGAAGAAGAAGATGATGATGATGAACAATAATAAAATCAACCTCTTATAACCACTAACCTCCCTCTTTAAATCTCAACCAAGCAATTATGTATATTAATTATTATTATATTATAAATATCCTCTTCCACAAATATGTAATTTCTAATCCAATTAATCCAAATATCCTTTGACCTTATAGTAAAATGTTAACTTGTATATGTCGTATATATTTTTTTATATACAACATATACACACATCTTCTTTTATCTTCTCACTTAATTTCATTTAATCCAATTGCATTAATTAACATTTCAAAAATTTTAGGGTATATTTTGGGATATTACTCAATTCCTAAGGAATCCCCAACCCGCTAATGGGTTCAAAAAGTTGGGTGCATGTGGGGAAGGTGAGAAATAGCCCAACACCCCCACAACACCCGGTTCATTGGAATCGGCCTCCTTTGCAGGTCTTAATATTATAAAATTCTTAAATATAACAATATTATCCATACTACATGCGATCATAAGAATAAATAAACACTTTACTAAAATCACAACAATGTCCAAACAAAGCAAATAAATGGACACCCATCCGAGGATGGAAATATTTCCTTACATTGTCCATGTCTAAAACTAAATAGGACACCCACCAAAAAGGTGGAAATGTGTCCTTTACATTGGTCCAAAAAATTTTAAAATAAAATAAAATACATGATGCTCACGACATGAGGTACCCAAAACAAGGAAACATACCTCTTACAACATTTTGAAATCAAAACAAATCAATAAAAATAGCCAACAATTCATTATAAATAAATCATTCATCAAAGACATTAAACATTAATCAAAATATATAATAAACATTCATCTAATTTAAATAAAATAGTAACTATATAAATTTAGGGCTCATGCATCAATTTAGGTTTCTTTGGTTTCATGTTTAACTATTAGGGTCTTGTAATTTAGTTTACTGGATTAAATAATTTAAGAAATATTTAATATAAAAGAAGTAATATAGCTACTGGATGTTTTAAAGATTTAGACTTTCAAAAGTCTTATGAAAATAATATTAAAGTTTAGGGTTTAAATAAATAAGATTGAAGATCATGAAAATTGAATTTTAAATTAGATATTTAGAAAGAATAGGCTACTGTGACTCTTTCAGAAAAATAGATTTGGTTAGGGTTTTAAGAAAATAGTCTATTATTTTGTGGTTTAGAAAAGTGTAATTAGGGTTTTAGATTTCAAAAATATGTTTTATGGGTATTATGATATTAGGGTTTTGAAAATCATTTTTAGGGTTTTAAATAGAGTTTGGGTGGTAAATAGAATAATTGATCAAATAACAAAAAAATCATCTATTGTATATTTAAACAATTAATTATTTGAATGATAAAGCTATTGTAAACATAAACAAGTCAATAGAAACTCAAGCCTCCGTTGTTGGTTCCACCATAATTTGAATTCTGGTAGAACAATAACAAAAGATAGAGTATGCTAGCTTTGATGGATTTCCTTCTTGCTTGTTGATTGCTTCTTGCTTTTTCAAGTCTAAGATTCTGAAAAAAAAGGTCCCGCTCCTTCCAAAAGCTCGATATCCTTTTAAAAGATCAAAGTCCACTTTTAATGTGGTATTTATAAGAAAAATAAAAACCTAATAATAATTGGTTAAGGAAATAAAAATCCTTTAGGAAATAAAATTAAAAACCAAAACCAAGTGGAATAGGGTTTTCGCAAAAATTATGCTGGCTAAAATTACTGCCGGGCGTGCGGGCTGGGTACGAGCTAGGCGCGGGCTGGGCGAGGGCCACAGGCCAATTTATCACGGGAAAAACCTATGATGAATTGGCCACAAGTCAATTCGAAGCAGGTAAAAACCTGCAACAAATTGGCTTGTGGCCAATTCATCCCAGGTTTTTCCTGCGACGAATTGGCCCAGGCCCATTCATCGCCAACGATGAAAAATTTCATCGTCGATTTTAACATCGCCGATTTTTATTTTTAATTTATTTTTTATCTTTTCTTATCTTTTTATTTTTTATTTTAATTAAAAATAAATACTATAAGTAATAAATATTATTAAAATTACCATAAAAATTGTTTTAGACTGATTAAAAATATCAAACTAGACTGGGTCAAAAATTAATGGTCTACAGTTTGCCCCTTGCTTGAGCGATCTAAGATTACATCAAAAGAGTGCAAAAAGCAATGTGATTTTTTACTGGGTTTAGAGCCATTCTGGACTCCGTAATCAATGTTAATTTGAGTTCTAAACCCGGGATAAGTTTTGGACTTAAAGAATAATTTGGGTTCTGGATCCGAGATAAGTTCTGGACTTAAAAATAATTTGGATTCTTGACCCGGGATAAGTTCTGAACTTAAAAGATAATTTGAGTTATGGACCCGTGATAAGTTCTGGACTTAAAAGGTAATTTGGGTTCTGAACCTGAGGTAGGTTCTAGATTTAAAAAATAATTTGGGTTTTGGACCCGAGATAAGTTCTGGACTTAAAAATAATTTGGGTTCTAGATCCAAGATAAGTTATGGACTTAAAAGTAAGTACTGTTTATCTGCAAAAAATGATTGTAGTTAGTAGGATACTAAAGAAATTTGCAAAAAAATTAGCTATTTTTTACCATGCCTATATCCTATTGCCACCTGCGTGTAAAAATATTTTAAAAGTGCCAAAATATTTTTAGACATGCAAATATCTAGATAATTGAATTGAATAATTAAATTTACTATTTAGACATTGTTCCTCACTATTTATTTACTAACTATTCATTTACTATTTACCAACAGTTATATTGACTTTTTTTTTTCAAGAGAATTACTATTTTTCCCTTTTTGGTTTTTATCTTCTTACTTTAGTATTTTCCTATATAAACCCTTTCCTTTTCCTTTTTATTTTTTATTCAAAATCACGAAAGTTTCATCTTCATTTTCTTTTTTCCTTTCCTTTGTGATTTGTCTATATAAACGACTCATTTCTTCAATACTCATCCACATTTACATATTCTCATAATTAATGCATAGAGTTTAGCAGAGAGTTAAGGAGAAAATGCATGCTTCGAGATCAGGACCTCGATCCAATGCTGAGTTATTGGAATTTATTCGACGGCATAAAAATAAAATTGTAAGTCTACTAGCTGGGATGCAGGTTCATCGCAGTTCAAGTAAAAAACTAAGGTAACAATGTAATAACACAAATATATATTCATTATTTGATTTTATTGAAAATTTTTTATTATTTTTTATTATTATTTATTTTATTATTTTTTATTATTTAATGCTAAAGTTTAGAAAAAAAAAATTAGTTAGTAGACTATTTAATAAATAAATAAATAGATAAATTAAAATAGGACATAATGAATAAATGTAGTCTATGAATCAGTAGTATTGGTATGATGATATACTTACCTCGTGTTAACTTACCTGACTCCGTGTTAGAGCGATGGTTGTGTTATCCGGGGTGGAGGGTGTGTCTATAAAGGCCGACAATGGTATGATGTAGCACCCTCTCGAGAGAGAAAGCTTTATCTTGCAATTATCATCTGAGGAGTGTTTGATAGATAGGAGTGTAGTTCAAGCATTGTCGCAGTGGTGGATGGACACGACCCATACTTTTCACCTACCTATAGGAGAGATGACCGTTGGCCCAGTCGATTATACAACCATAACTGGTATTCGGTACTATAGCCTTTCGGTCCTTCTTACCAATGATATTCTGACATACGAAGAAGTCCAACAATTAATTGGTATGGAACCGTCATTAAAAGAGCCCTTTAAGATAAAAATTGAGCCAATTCAGATTTATTGGATGAACTATGAAGGACGAATTCATAGGGAGACAACCAAACAATATGCTTAAGGATTTTTACTGTATTTGCTCGGGTCGACCATTTTATGCAGCACCAAAACCGTCATCCATCTGTCGGTGTTGAGAGCCCTTACTGACATGAGTATGGTACCACTTTATGGCCGAGGTAAAGCTAGCCTTGCCTGTCTCTATCATGGAATAGATAAGATTTACAGGAATAAGAAGTCTTTCGTTGGTTTCATGGTAGTTGTCGAGGTACTCTTCTTCTACCAATGTCAATTCCATTCTTATACTTGCATAAATTTGATTTTTATTATTATTGTAGGTATCGGCATATGAGCATAATCTTATGAAGGTGCCTGGTATTTCCTGAGAGAGAGTCGGGTATCCAAGATTGAATTTTTAGTTGTCAGATCGTGTAGCAGTTTTTGGCTCTCACCATCTGCACACCCAGCGCTATCTCTTGAGTTGCTTAACTTGGGGCTAGGTAAAATAATATTAGTACACTTTAAAATTTATATTAAAGTTTACTTACCTTATGTCATTTTGTAGTTCAATTTGCTTTGGTGGAACACGGAAGAGCAGACGAACTGGACTGTAGACCCTTAATTTTTTACCCAGTCCGGTCCAATATGTTTTATTTAGTCCAAAATGATTTTTGTTGTCTAATTGGTCCAAAATAATTTTTGTTAAATAATTTTTGCTTTAGTATTTAATTTTTATTAATAAAAAATAAAAGTCAAAAAATAAAAAAAAAATAAAAATCGGCGACGAAAAAATCGTCGCGCGGGCTCATGGGCATTTCGCTATTCCAAATAAAAATAAAAATAAAAATCGGTGTCGGAAAAATCGGAGATGAAAAAATTGTCGCACGGGCCCGTGGGCATTTGGCCGCAGGAATTTCCTGAGGGAGATGCCCGTAGCCCGCCCACTACTCCAATTTCCTGTGGCAGATTTTTTTCGCCAGCACATTTTTTCCTGCAACAAATTTTTTCGGCAGCGTAATTTTTTTGACACAAATTTTTCAAAACCTAGTTCAATTAGGTTTCGGTTTCTTTTTTTATTATTATTAATATTACTTGCCATGGCTAATTAGGAATAAACCATATCAAACCACTATAAATAAGGAACAAAGACAATGAAATTAGGGGGGGGGGGGGCGAAAATCAAACAGGAGCTTGAAAAATTTGAAACCAAATCAGTGAAGAAAAAGCAGCAATTCAATATCTTTTTTTTCTGGAATAGTAGGAACACGATTTAAGCAATTCAAAGGCAGCAATTATCTTTGTTCTTGTTCATCCAAGAAGAATTTTTTTTGGAGAATCAACAAAAGGAGGTATGTATTAAATTCTTTTTTTTGTTTCATTTTTTCACAGTAGCATAAACTATGAAATTTTGTTTTTTAAATCAAAAACCTTAGAACTTTAATTTAGTTTTTCCAAAGTTAAAAACACTAATACGTTACTTTATTTTCCAAAAAGACTTAAAATTGTTATTTTTACCTCTTCAAAATCTTAAAACTTTAAATAAACATATTTTTCACAAAACCAAAACTTGACTCTGTTTCTTTCAAAATTTTAAACTGGGTTCTGTTTCTTCCAAAAAGCCATAAAAAACATCTTTTCTATTTATAAAAACTTTAATCTGTTTGTTTAAATTCATAAAACCTCATGAAATCATCAAATTGTCTTTCTAAACCCTAATTCAAATTCATCACCCGAGACCCTAATTTTAAATCCTAAAACCCTAATTCAACTTCTAAACCTAAAATAATAAACTCTAACTCCTTTAAAACCTTAAACCTTAATTTTTTCTAAGCCCTAATCCTTAAAACATTAAAAACCATAAAACCATAAATATTTTAAATTTACATAGTAGCTTGAAATCATCATTTAAAACCACAAATCAAAAGTATTTCAAAGTGTCTAAAACCCTAGTTTCATGATTTCACCATTCAAATATTAATTTAGTTAATCAAAGAGTCTTACCAACCTTTTAAAACATAAAACCCTAATATATTTTAATTCCATAAAAAGTCACAGTAGCTATAATTGGACTTTTATTTGCTTTATTCAATTCCATATTTGATTATGTTTTGATTTATTTTATATGCTTTAATTTATGTAAGTTCAATGCTTGGTTTATTTTATTTATCATGGATGGATGTTTACTTTTTATTGATATTTGGTACCTTTGATGAATGATTTATTTATTATGCATGGTTATTTACTTTTATCAATTTATTTAGATTTCCAAATGTTGTAAGAGGTATGTTTCCACTTGGTGGGTACCTCATTAGTTAAATATCATGTAATTTAATTTGCTTTTCTATTTTAGAACCAATGTAAAGGGCATGTTTCAACCTTTTGGTGGGTGTCCTATTTAGGCATGTGATGTAAGGACATGTTTCCATCCATTTATTTACTTTGTTTGGACATTGCTTTGAGTTTATAATGATGCTTTCTTTTAATTATTGTGTGTAATATGGATAATATTGTTATATTTAAGAATTTTATAATATTAAGACCTGTAAAGGAGGCCTGTTTGAATGAACCGGGCATTGTGGGGGTGCTAGGCCATTTATCACCTTCCCCACACGTACCCAACTTTCCGAACCCATTAGGGGGTTGGGGTTCCTTAGGAATTGAATTATCCACCCCTTTCTTTTTCCCGGCCCGTCCGGGTGGCGACTCCATTTTCTCCAGACTTAGGTCTGTGTTCTCTAAGGCCCCAAGCCTAAACAGTGCCGAAGTCGCAAGAACCATTCCACCGGGAGTGGGGGCAAAAATCCCCGCTCACAGTGGCAACTCCACTGGGGATAAGAGAAGTTGATTCTGTTGGTCTTTATATTATTCTATTCTTTCTTATAATGATATTATCCATTGCATCATCTTAGATTGCATCGTGTGCGTGAGTTAGGACGCCTGTGTTACCCATGTTGTGTTATGTAAGGGATACCATACTTTCACTCAAGGTATGGAGATCGAGCATGGCATAACCGCTCATAGCCCCGTACCATTTGGTATAGACTTGCTATGGGAACCTAAGCCTTTTAACCCAAAGACTAAAGCTCATGTAATTGGCCTAGTTACTTTCCTTAGGTTTTACCTCAAATGCATGTTGTTTGACTATGGTTAATTTATTTTGGCTTAAATCATGGCTTATTTGGTTTGTTCTTTTTCTAATATTACCTAAGTATATTGTAAGCTCAAAAGAAATTTTTCTTTAAAGTCCAAAAGACCAAAGCTATTTTCAAAATTTTTTCAAAATGGTCTTTGGACATAAGACTTTGCTAAAAACAAATCGAAAATTCTTTGGCCCATGGCCCAAACACTAAGCCCAAAATCCATTTTTTTCTAAAATCTTTTTACAATGGGCTTAGAAATAAAATTACTTTTATTCAACCTTTTCTTACAAAGAGCTTGCAAAATATTTAGGTCAATTATGAAATACCAAAAATCAATTGTGGGCCTAGTTTACACTAAGAATAAATTAACCATGGGCTTGTTTTTGGCATGAACTATTAGTTACCTTTTTTCAAGTGAGAAATCTATCTATAATAAGCCTGTTAATTTCGTTTTAATCCAATATAGCATAAAAGCTACTATAGTTGGTTGAATGAATTAAAACCTAATTAATAGGAATTATCATGGATTGATTTCCATTTTCGAAAATATAACTATTGGTTGAAGCGTCCGAGGGAATTATTCGAAAGCAAGATACCCCATGTTGGTATTTTGTTAACCATATACCTAGGAAAAGGGACTCGCCATTCGTGTGTGGATGTTATAAGGTTGGAAGGAACGTCCTATTTTTATTTGTTGATTGTTTGTGCATACATGTATACTTGCATACATTAGCATCTCATATCATTGATCCTCTCTGGCTCACAGCCCTAGATTACAATAGTTCTAAAGCTTACAACAATCCGACCTATGCCGAAGACGAAGTATCTAGCAACGACTCAATCACTTGCTCACCTAAAACAATGGAGCCCGAACAAATTCAAAGGATGGTGGATGAAGCCCTCAATGCCAAAATGGAAGAAATAAAAGAGGCCCTAGCTGAGACCGTGAAGAACCAATTGACTGCAATCTTAGAGAATCATGCCGAGGCATCTGCTAGCACTAAGAAACCAAAGGACAAAGGGAAGACTAAAATTAGTGAAGTGGTTTTTGATGATGAAAAGGTGATCATTGATGATGATGATGATGATGATTGGGCTCAATACTACCAAGATATTCAAGAAAAGAAGAAAGAACCGAAGGCTGTTGAGAAGGCAACTATTGAAAAGATCGAGACATCCGATGTTGAAAAGATGATTCCTGATTTAGAAAAGAAATTTGAGAAGAAGCTGAAAACCCAAGAGATGTTCGAGATTGATAAACTATTTGAACTAGATGAAAAAGTTCCGTACAAATTCAAAATGCCATCTTTTGCAAAGTACAATGGCACTGGAAATCCTCATCTCCATGTGAAGCAGTATATCACTGCTATGCAATCTGCTCGAGCTACTAAGGCTCAAACTCTAAGGCACTTTATGCTCTCATTGGACCCTGTTGTCCAAAATTGGTTCAATACCTTAGATGATGGAACACAAAAGAGTTGGGATCTACTTTACAAAGCCTTCATCCAACAATATGGATATAATGTTGTGTTGGAAGTTACCTTGATGGAAGTGGAGTCCATTAGGCAAAGACCGAATGAGAATTTTGTAGATTATGTCAAGAGATGGAGAAACAAGGCCGCTTTACTCAAGAAGAGGCCCGATGAATCGGATCAAATAAGGATGATTGTGAGAGGGGTGTTGCCTAATCTTCGTGAGAGGATGTCTCATACACTCATCCGCAATTTCAAAGACCTTCTCCAAGCTGGTTTGCAAATTGAAGAATGGGAAAGGGAGAAGAGCCAATTTGCAACAAAAAGGAACAAGAAAGGGAGCTATCAACCTGGTAGCCAAAGCATGCAAAAGGCCGTCGGTGTTAATGCTACTAACCAAGGAACAAGGAGACAATTTTCAGAATTTGGAAAATCGATGTCTTGGGTTCTCAACAAGCTTCAAAGAAAAGGATTGCTACAACCCTTAAATCCTCGTCCTTTGCCTAACCCTCTCCCACCTAACTTTGACACCAAAGCATTTTGTCAATTTCACCAAATGCAAGGATATGATATGGATAGATGTGTGAGGTTGAGATATGAGATTCAAAATCTAATTGATAATGGGAAGCTACCCGAGTCCAATAAGCCAAACACCAAAGACAACCCATTACCAAAATTCAATAGGGTACCACCACCGGCAACCTTCATGATTAGAGGAGGTTTGCATGAGGCCTTTGTCATGTCTTCTTTTCAAGATGTGGGTGGAGAAGCAGCCAAACAAGAAGAGGCATTTGAACAAGCTATGATGGGTGCAGAAGTAGCAATTTGTGTTGTCAACGGGTTTTGGGATTCAAGTGATAGTGATGATGATATTGTACCCAAGAAGGAGGAGTGGACTTAGTCCTAGCCCGAAGAAGATGAGTTGATGAATACTAGATCCGGTAAGACTTACGCAAGGCCACCACCTAAGGAGATAGAAACTAATAAGGGTAAGGAAGTCAAAATAGAAGAAGATGATGCTGTGCTTAAGCAATTGAAAAGAACCCAAGCAAGTGTTAGCATTTGGGACTTGTTAGCTACTTCTAAAAAGCATCGAGAAACTATGGCTAAAGCCTTAGCTAGCATGCCAATTTCTACCTCCACAACACCGAAGGAGTTGATCAACTTCATAAAAATTGGGGAAGTAATGAAATGTGAAGAGGTCCAAGAAAAGAGTGAAGTTAATATGGGAGCAGTTTCTTTTTCAGATGCGGACTTACCAGACGAGGGGAGAGACCACATCCGCCCTCTCTTTATCAAAATAGAAGTCAAGGGGAAGAGGACTCCATGTGTAATGGTTGATGATGGGTTTGCCATAAATGTTTGTCCACTTAAGATATTGCCAAAGCTAGCCATGTCAACAAGAGATCTAAACCCAACCGAGGTGACAATTCATGCTTATGACAACACTAAGAGGCATGCCGAAGGGACTTTCAAAGCGGTCGTCAAGGTTGCGCTAATTGAATCTATTGTTGAATTTGTTGTTAGACATACCGGTTACCTTCGCCTTACTCTTGGGACAACCATGGTTTCACCCTCTTGGTTGAGTTCCTTCCACCCTTCATCAAAAGATCAAATTCCCCAACGAAAATGAGACAGTGGTCATTGAAGCTGGAGATAATGAGATTGTTAACGTTCTAATGGTTGAGAGGCCTCTCAATGGTTTTCAAGTGGCTGCAATTTTTGATGATGAAGTAGTGGAATCCAAAGTCTTGAATATGATGAGGAACATGAACTACCTTCCCGGAGCTGGTCTTGGTAAGGGTAAGGCCGGTTTAACAAAGTTACCAGATTTTAGAACTCAAACTTCCAAGAAAGGGTTGGGATATGATGAAGACAACAATGTCCAGCCAAAGAAGAATGAGAAGATGACCTTCCCACCACTTGAAGAGATCTTTGTCAAAGCTCCAGATATAGGACCACTCCAAGGAAAGCCCAAGCCAATCATGTTCATGGGTAAGTTAATCCCAGGTTTTGAAATTTTTGCAGATGTTGCCGAGCTAGTGAAGCAAGTGAAGAAAGAGCTCACCTTGTGAACCAAAAAAGAATCCAATCCAAAAGAGAAGAATGAAGCTGCCCTGAAAGCCGAGAAGACTCCGGAAGAGATTGCTGCCCTGGTTGAAGAGAAGTTTGAAGACATCCTGCTTTATGATTCTGAGAACAATGATTTTGATTTTGATTTTAATTTGTCTGCTTTTTATGAGGATGATGATGCTTTCTTTTCCAAAATGAATGCAATAAAGTCTGATTTTGCTTACTTGTGTGATGTTTCTCCTGATGGTTGCATACATTCAAATAGCAGTAACATGAGCATTTTTAATATTAATTCTGTTAACACACAATCATTAAATTTGGGAACAACTGAAAATCCTAAAAACATTAGCATAGCATCCGACCTTACTCCTGATGAGAGAGAGAGATTTGAAAAAATATTCAAAAAATATGAAGAAGTGTTTGCTTGGTCTTATGAAGATATACCGGGGATAGATCGAGACATAGCTGAGCATCATATTCCTACTTACACTCACATAAAACCTGTCAAATAAAAGCTTAGGCGATTAAGACCTGAGTGGGCTGAATTGGTTAAAGAAAAGGTCACAAAGCAAATACAAGTGAAGTTCCTTGAAGTGATGAATACCCAGATTGGCTAGCCAACATAGTACCTGTGCCAAAGAAAGATGGGAGGATAAGGGTCTGCGTGGACTATAAAGATTTAAACAAGGCTTCCCCTAAGGATGATTTTCCTTTACCTCATATAAATGTTCTCATTGATAGTGCAGCCTCTAGCGTGCTACACTCATTTGTAGATGGATTTTCTAGATACAATCAAGTGTTAATGGCCCAAGAGGATAAAGCCAATACTGCCTTCATTACTACAAGGGGTATATTTTGTTATAGGGTGATGCCGTTCGGCTTAAAGAATGCTGGAGCAACCTACCAAAGGATGGCCACCACGCTATTTCATGACATGATGCACAAAGAAGTTGAAGTATATGTTGATGATATGATGGTGAAGTCGGATACAAGGGAGCAACACTTCCAGAATTTAGAATTATTCTTCGATAAAGCTTTAAAATATAAGCTAAGATTAAGCCCGAAGAAGTGTGTATTTGGTGTTACTTCAGGCAAATTATTGGGACATGTAATTGGTCTGAATGGTATTAAGATAGATCCTGACAAAGTCAAAGCAATCAGGGATATGCCAGCCCCAAAAACGGAGAGAGAAGTTCGAGGATTCATTGGTAAACTGCAGTACATTAGCAGATTTATAGCAAAGCTCGCAATAATCTGTGAGCCTATCTTCAGGTTGCTTAGAAAGAATCAGCCGGTCGTATGGAATGAAGAATGTCAAAAGGCCTTTGACCGAATAAAAGAGTATTTGTTGAATCCACCTATTTTGAAACCACCTAAACCCGGCAAACCTCTATTTCTATACTTAGCAGTAGAAGAAGAGTCGATAGGAGCCATGCTAGCCCAAGTAGATGAGTCGGGGATTGAGCATGTCGTTTACTATTTGAGTAGAAAGCTCCTACCTTATGAAATTAAGTATAGTATCATCGAAAAGACATGTATAGTCGTGGTTTGGTCTTTAAAGAAGTTGCAGAATTACTTTCAATCATATAGTGTGCAAGCAATTCCAGGTTGGATCCAATGAAATACTTAAGGGAGACACCCTCTTTGATCGGGAAATATGGTCGATGGTTGATAATATTAGAAGAATTTGAGATCGAGTATGTAACCAGGAAAATAATCAAAGGAAGAGCGGTGACAAAATTCCTAGCCCAATAACCATTATCAGAAAGTGAAGAGGTAATTTTGGACTTTCCAGATGAACATTTAGAAGCAATTGAAGTACAAGGGTGGAAAATGTATTTTGATGGAGTAGTAAACAGGAAAGGAGCAGGTTTGGGAGTTATACTAGAATCGCCCGAAGGAGAACTTATCCCTTTAGCCAAAAAGTTAAAATTTAGGGCAACCAATAATATGGTGGAGTACGAAGCTTGTATTTTCGGTTTAGAAACCCTAATGATTATGAAGGTGGATAAGGTGGAAGTTTATGGTGATTCGTTGCTAGTAGTATCCCAAGTAAATGGAGAGTGGGAGTTGAAAGAAGAAAAATTGAAACCATACCACCATTACCTGACCATGATGAAGAAGAATTTTAAGGAGTGTAGGTTTATACACCTGTCAAGAGAAGAAAATCAGATGGCTGATGCCCTAGCCACATTGGCTTCGGTATGGGAAAATCCTGCCAGCCTATTCCTTAAGTCTCTAATCTTGACCAGTTCATCAACTCCTTGTTATGAATATGAAACAATCATGGAAATTGATACTGTAACACCACGATACCCCATATAAGTACTATACATATACCGGGTATACATACAGTAAGTATATAAAGTATGAGGATGTCACTTTTCGTTACAATTTAAAAACCTTTAACAGAGTTTAAACCACAATACATTAATTTAAAGAACATTTACAAATCATTATACTTTTAATGATCTTACCTATATATAAGAATCTTATCTTTATCAAAACTTCATTTATACATATAAATACACTCTTGTCAGAAAATACATCATAATTAAAAATTATACATGTATGCATCACCCTCTAGTTGGTCTCGATAAACTCTTACTCTTCTCGTGGCAACAAAAGACTTCATATCTTCCACCTAGTCACCTGCGCGATTACACATCCGCACTAAGTCCGAGAGCTTAGTAGTACAAATATAACATATAAACATACATTATAGAAATTCTAACATATAATGAAATATCACTTCCATGTACCATTAGTTTCTTATCATGTTTTTCCTTTTAAATTGCACCTTTCATATATCTCGACTGATTTCATATCTTATATACATATCATTATCACCAACCACATTCCATCATTAATACTCACAATCAATACATCGATACACACATTACACAACATACTTCATAACATTATTTTATTCACAATTCACCAATCATGAATCACATTTCCAACAAAGTCAACCTTAGATCTCATTACTCATTTATTTCAACATTTTATATCATATTGACAACAAAGACAGACTCGGGCTCAAAAGACACTAATATGCCATTCAATTTTCAGAGTTAATGCTTTGGTTTTGTTATCACATTTATCATTATCATAGACCCAACTAGGCTTCAAGGATTTAGGTTCAACCAAGCTTCAAGGGGAACAAAGCATGCTAAGTATCAACCCAACTTGGCTTCAAGAACCAACCCAACCTAGCTTCAAGGGTTGTAACATCTCAATTAGGCTTCAAGGACTAGACCCAACTAAGCTTCAAGGGGAGTAAAACATGTTAAACTTCTACCCAACTTGGCTTCAAGGATCAAGCCCAACCTAACTTCAAGAGATTGTTACTAATATTAGGCATGCCACCAACAACAAACTCTGAAAATGGAATAACACATTAGCTACACAATTCATTTATCAATTTCATTCTCAATTCTCATCATCAATTAGGCAAACATGCCTTATGTCTTTCAATTGAATCATCATAGCCAATCACAATGGCTTCACATCACATTTGTGTTATCATAGCCAATCACAATGGCTTCATATCTCATTTGAATCATCATATAATATACAACCTCAATTACATTAACTAAGCAAACATATCATTATAACTCAGAACATTAGTTTCACATCTCTTTATGTCTCAATTTACATTCAGGTATATTTATCATAATAAATTGCATTGTACATAACTTTTTGAATGATCCTCGTCTCTTTCACACTATACAAGTCATAATACTTATCACATTATATTAACAACATAATAAATTAATTAGCATTGTTTTAAGTCTCAAAATCATATAAAAGAATGCATCTAGGTAAGTTTGTACTTACCTCAAGAACTACTCCCATCAAGCTATACATAATCAATTACTTCATCATCTCCTTCACATTTTACATATAGCATCTTTGATGTAACATTACAAAGTACATTATTTATATAACACATTACCATTTACAAGATTCACAATGCATAAAACATAACCTTGTTCATATAGTATCATATGTATCATCAAATGTATGTTCAATCTCATCAATACAAAAAGAGCAAAGAACCATCACAGCAGCCAACACACTCAAGGGACACGGCCAAGCTTGGGGTCGTGTCTCTCAACACCAAATCAACCGAGGCAAACACGGGCAAGGGACACAGCCGTGTCTCTTAACAAAAATCAGGCAGTGGCAAACATGGGCAAGGGACACGGCCAAGCCAGTGGCCGTGTCTCTCCAAAAATCTTTAGTTTTTGCCGTGTCTCATCCTTGGTTTGACCATGTCTCACATAAATAAAAACCCTAAACATGGCCAAATCTCTTTTGATTGAATTAAAACACATTATACACAACATAACCTTATTCAAATGGATATAATCAATGTCTTTAACACTTATTTTACATGTTCATCACAACAATCACATTAACAATACATTTAAACACATACCACTTCAAAACCCTAAAACCAACATCATTCTTATTCTTTCAATATCAACATCCACTTAACTTACCATATTCAAACCAAAACCAACACCAATTTAACTTTGTAACTTACAATCAATTTCAACACTTATAAACACATCTCAAACATACTTAATCATAATACCAACAAATCATAACTCACCTCAAACACAACTTCACAAATAACAAAGGAAAACAAGAGAGTACTTACCAAAATTGAGGAAATTCCACAAATCTCCAACTTAATCCTTTGATTCTTCCTTCAATTTGATTTTAGAAATCAAAGCACCTCTCTTGCTCTCTTCTTCCTTTGGTAGCCGGCCACACAAAGCAAAGAAAAGAAAAATGAAAACAAGTCAAACTTTTCTTCTTCTTTAAATCTCCACCAAGCAATTCTAACAAAGCAATTACCTAAATGCCCTTCATCCATTTAACTTAACTTCTTTTCACTTATATGCCATTTAAGTAATTTCACATATCACAAATAAAATATCTTCTTCCCTTGACTCCTCATTTTGACCAACATATATGTTATATATATTACCATATACCCAACATATACACTTTCTCTCTACACATTATTTTCCTTTTTAAACAATACCTAAACATTCTCTTTTCAATTTCTTTTCTTATCAACATAACATATACACATAATTCAAACAAACAACAATTGTATCCAAACTTCTAGGGCACACATTGGGATATTACAATTCTCTCCCCCTTAAATAATTTCGTCCTCGAAATTATCAGTACCGTATCAATTCATTCTTAACAAAATACTATCTTAACTTCCATATGAAGTTAATTATATGCTTAAGTTATTATGTCATCAAATCATATACCTTTAACTCTCCCCTTTAGAATTAACCATCTTCTCAAAATTCCATAACTCATCATTCTATATGTTTATATATCTTATTACTTCCTTGATCAACCATTCAAAAGAACTCATTACATTCCTATTAATATCTTTATACAATAATCAGATCATTTTTTAGTACACTTATACTTCATCCAATCTTTATATTCAATATATTTTGTTCATCCACCTCTTTGAAATTACTCTCTTAACTTTAACCTTAAAAATCATTGGTTTCTATCTTAGCATTAATTATCCTGTCATTACAATCACTATTTAACTAGACATTTATCAAACCTCAAAGGATAACAAGATCCTTATTTTTCATAAATGGAGTTATTTCTTTAGCATGCTTTTCGCTTAACTTACATATTAATACATTACCTTTCAATTTATTTTATAAATAACCAATCTTTTCCCTTTTTATCATGATTTATAACTACTATAACTCCATTCGTTCATGTTCATTCACACTTTAAAATTTTACATCATATACATTATCATGTAAATAATTATACTCTTAGTACAACTATACATGTTAAATCTCAATAATGATTCATAATCTTAGCCAAATCCAGATCAATTGATCTATCTGTCACAATATGCCCACGTTCCAATCTTGTTCAATTCCAACCAACGATTAATTTATTTAACTTATCATGAAATTTCACAATATTCATATATGCATATATATAACCTAATTCCATTAGGGCAAACTTATATTCAATTCCTGATCTATTCCGATCCATATTCAGTCAAATTATCATGATAACAAATCACTTCGAATTATCTTATTATAATTCCCACCAATTCTCATAATAATTTTATACTATATTTACTATCTATAGTTCATTCACTTAAACCTCAAGTCCATTCATTTATTCATTATATACCATAAACATATTAAGTATAATTTTCAGTCACATTTTATATTTTCTCCCTTTTTAATATCTCCTCACATTTCATATCATTGTTATATTTATTTTGATTACCTTTTTGTCATATTATCCATAACTCAAAACATTTCCATAATTTCCTTTTCTCTCTTTACCATCATAATTATAACCAATTTCTTAACATAAAATGATAAGGTACAACTTTATCCACATAACTTTTAATTATACTTTTCAAACATAATTTTCAATCTCACCAAATCTGTATTACAATCATTTTATCTAAGACCCAAATCTATAGATAACAAAATTAACCGACCAAATATACTGAACAAAACACATATGGCTTTAAAAGATTAATATTCAAGCCTGGGACTTTCAAATCAATATTGTTCTTTTTATAATTTATTCTCAATCTTTACGAATACAAAGCTAAGGTGTATCTCTAGAGTTACATATTCCTTCTTTACAATTTTTTTTTATATCAGAAGTTAACACATTCCAACTCCGTTTCAAACCAATTTGCACTCGATTATATGATCTTTATCAACTTAATTCATGTTCCAACAATATTACTTTATATATTTTCAACCATATGCAGTTCTTATACAATTTCTATTCGTCACTTCATTTCTAATCCATTTACAATCTCTTATAATATATAATTACATGGAACTTTCCATATGTGAATACCTTGGAACTCTAAATATCATATGATCATTAAGTTCAATGCTCACTAAAACAATTTCCACTGTCCAATATTACTCAAGTCCATTCCATTCTCACTTCCATCACATAATCCATCTAGCTTTACACAGTTCAAGACCTAATCTCTCTTAGGTCCACTAATACATACAACATCGTTTCCATATCACTAATTCTATAATTATACCACATACATATACATGTACACATTTAATTATATGCTCTTATTTTATTTTCCTTTTTCATACATTCAATACACATTTAATGTTTATCACTTTCTTTTAAACACTATCATACTCATTCTTCCAATATGATGTAAAGTATTTATTCACACAACATATATATATATATTCTGACTATAATAGCACTTCACATCCATCTTAGTCACATTCCCAATGTGACATCTCTTTCACTTTCGTCTTTAAAAGCATTTAATATACTTCCATATCCATTTTTACCCATTGCAGTAAAATGACTTAAAATAGTTCATTTTCATTTGCTTATCCACTTCCCTTTTTACTTCAAAACAAATTCTCATACTATCAATCATATTACTCAATTCATACTACTTTCATGTGCAATATTAGTCATTTCACCTAGCTCATGTATTGAATATACATTTAACTATCAATATCCAAATAATCTTTATCAAATTCCACTAAAACTTTAACTTTTCAACTTACTACTTTGCTTAAACTTCAATTTGCCAAACTCATCTTTTCTTAATATCACTTTAAAAACATCTTATGTATATATATCACAAAGCAATATCAAAACATATAATTTTCACAATTATCAAGCTCATTTCAAAAATCCAAATGTCACATATTACCACCAATACCATGGGCTTTCACAATATTCAAACATCTCACATTTCTAACATTGAATTTACAATGTTTGCATTAAAATAACAATACTAATTTATATTCTTACTTAACCAATATCATCTCTTTTTCTTTAAACAAAACCTTAACTTTATATATATATATACCCCAAACTTTAAATAGTCACACTTTGTCTATACTAATCAACTCATTCAATATTCCATCATACTCTCCTCATTTAAATAACATATCTTTCAATATTAACAATTCAACAATATTTCCTTTGTCTAGCAAACCCAACATAAACTTTATTATAAAGAGGTTCAAAGTGTAGAGGAAAAAGTACATACTCTTATCTTGATTTGATTTCAACTCATTTTCAACTTTATTCTCCTTTTCATTTTTTTATACTCCAACACAGTTAACAATTCACTTTACTTGCATAAATTTTATCAATTAAACTTATATAAATCCATATCATTTCTTTCTCTGGCTTTACTTTCATGTAAAACATCATTCACACTCTAGCATCCATCTCATATAACACAAATATTCTACAATTCATATAATGCCACATCCGAGACCAACCTAGGTGTCAATGCATATGCATGTATTACAAATTTCATTTCAAAACTTTTCCTTTTTACTTCTATTTAAACTTTTCAAAACTTTTTCTTTTTAATTTCACTTAGGACGAGAATCTCGAACCTAAGCTCTGATACCAAAATAATTGTAACACCCCGATACCTTATATAAGTACTATACATATACCGGGTATACATACAATAAGTATATAAAGTATGAGGATGTCACTTTTCGTTACAATTTAAAAACCTTTAACAGAGTTTAAACCACAATACATTAATTTAAAGAGCATTTACAAATCATTATACTTTTAATGATCTTACCTATATATAAGAATCTTATCTTTATCAAAACTTCATTTATACATATAAATACACTCTTGTCAGAAATACATCATAATTAAAAATTATACATGTATGCATCACCCTCTAGTTGGTCTCGATAAACTCTTACTCTTCTCGTGGCAACAAAAGACTTCATATCTTCCACCTAGTCACCTACACGATTACACATCCGCGCTAAGCCCGAGAGCTTAGTAGTACAAATATAACATATAAACATACATTATAGAAATTCTAACATATAATGAAATATCACTTCTATGTACCATTAGTTTCTTATCATGTTTTTCCTTTTAAATTGCACCTTTCATATATCTCGACTGATTTCATATCTTATATACATATCATTATCACCAACCACATTCCATCATTAATACTCACAATCAATATATCGATACACACATTACACAACATACTTCATAACATTATTTTATTCACAATTCACCAATCATGAATCACATTTCCAACAAATTCAACCTTAGATCTCATTACTCATTTATTTCAACATTTGTATATCATATTGACAACAAAGACAGACTCGGGCCCAAAATACACTAATATGCCATTCAATTTTCAGAGTTAATGCTTTGGTTTTGTTATCACATTTATCATTATCATAGACCCAACTAGGCTTCAAGGATTTAGGTTCAACCAAGCTTCAAGGGGAACAAAGCATGCTAAGTATCAACCCAACTTGGCTTCAAGAACCAACCCAACCTAGCTTCAAGGGTTGTAACATCTCAATTAGGCTTCAAGGACTAGACCCAACCAAGCTTCAAGGGGAGTAAAACATGTTAAACTTCTACCCAACTTGGCTTCAAGGATCAAGCCCAACCTAACTTCAAGAGATTGTTACTAATATTAGGCATGCCACCAACAACAAACTCTGAAAATGGAATAACACATTAGCTACACAATTCATTTATCAATTTCATTCTCAATTCTCATCATCAATTAGGCAAACATGCCTTATGTCTTTCAATTGAATCATCATAGCCAATCACAATGGCTTCACATCACATTTGTGTTATCATAGCCAATCACAATGGCTTCATATCTCATTTGAATCATCATATAATATACAACCTCAATTACATTAACTAAGTAAACATATCATTATAACTCAGAACATTAGTTTCACATCTCTTTATGTCTCAATTTACATTCAGGTAATTCATCATAAAAGTATTTATCATAATAAATTGCATTGTACATACCTTTTTGAATGATCCTCGTCACTTTCACACTATACAAGTCATAATACTTATCACATTATATTAACAACATAATAAATTAATTAACATTGTTTTAAGTCTCAAAATCATATAAAAGAATGCATCTAGGTAAGTTTGTACTTACCTCAAGAACTACTCCCATCAAGCTATACATAATCAATTATTTCATCATCTCCTTCACATTTTACATATAACATCTTTGATGTAACATTACAAAGTACATTATTTATATAACACATTACCATTTACAAGATTCACAATGCATAAAACATAACCTTGTTCATATAGTATCATATGTATCATCAAATGTATGTTCAATCTCATCAATACAAAAAGAGCAAAGAACCATCACAGCAGCCAACACACTCAAGGGACACGGCCAAATGGCTTGAAGCCGAATCCTTCAACAAGCTATGTGCAAGTCAAATGGCTAGGTTTATCGAAAAGAACCTCATCTGCAGATATGGGGTCCCGCATAGTGTGATATCAGACAATGAGGTACAGTTTCAAGGAGCAGTTAAGGATTTATTCTCGAAGTACTAAATCCATCATCATCGTTCCTCTCCTTATAGACCAAAGGCTAATGGTGCCGTGGAAGCAACAAACAAGACAATTAAGCAAATTCTGTCCAAGATGACCAAGACTTACAGGGACTAGTCGAAAATGCTTCCTTTGCTTTATGGGGATATAGGACAAGTGTGCGAACACCTACTGGGATGACACCGTTCTCTTTGGTTTATGGGATGGAAGCGGTATTGCCAATTGAAATTGAGATCAAGTCACTAAGAGTAGTCTTGGAAGCTGAACTGCCTGAAACGGAATGGGTAGCAAGCAGATACACACAATTAGCTCTGCTAGAAGAGAGAATGTTAAAAGCACTGTATCATCACCAACTGTATCAAAAGAAGATAGCTCGGGCCTATAATAAAAGGGTTAAAATCCAAAAATTCAGAGTCGGGGATTTGGTGTTGAAGCAATGTAAGCCTAATGTATCTGATCCAAGAGGGAAGTTCAGACCTAGTTGGGAAGGGCCATATGTCATGAAACAAGTCATGAGCAAAGGTACGGTGAAGTTATCAGACATGGATGGGAACAAATTTAGTGAGCTAGTAAACATTGACAGGTTTAAGAGGTTTTATGTATGATAGAAAAAAAGAAGAAAAAAGGAGCTCGCTAGGTTGAAAACCCAAAAAGGGCAGCCTAGGCAAAAGTTAGAGCAGTCTGCTAGTTTCAAAAACCCGAAAGGGCAAGCTAGACAACAATTAGGACTAAATGAGAGAAAATCATCAATTAGAAAACCCGAAAGGGCTAATTGGCAACAGGAGTGATCATGTGTATGCTAGCTTTATGTTTGGTTATTCCCTAATTTAATAAAATAGAATTAATAGTTAAAATTGTTCTATGTGCACTGTTATAAGTATTTGACCAGACATGGATGAAATAAATAATCATAATTACAAAAGGTGATGACAAATTATAAATGGAAAAGAAGCATCTTTTATTACTTTAATTATAATTTCATCATAACAATACACTTTCTGAATTGACAAATGTAAAATCTATAGCAGTCGATAAGTGTAACGTGCAGGCCAGCTTTGCCTCAGCCGATCCAAGTAGGCTTCAGTCAAGCAAGGAATGTCTAGGTCAGGAGCAAAGTCAGAATCACAAGGCTCAGCTCTATACTTATGCCCAAGTCGGCGAGGATTATAGCATGTACCTTGACGAAGAGCAGCAAGGGGAACGTACATCAAGTATGTCTGCATGGTGATATGAGAAATCTTCCACCAAGGTACCAACCAACGGATATTAACTTCAGAGCGTGAGTGGATCCAGTCAACCCAGTCAGCATATGAAGAAGCAGGATGGAGTAGCTTCCTAGCAGAATGATGACGTGGCAGGTATCTGGCAAAATCCATGGAGGGAGTATCAAGCAAACAAAGATGCTCCTGAAGCCAAATCTGTGAAGGAAGAATTAAATTTAACAAAAAAAAAGAGAGTCCCCTAAGTTGAGAACCCGCAAGGGCAGCTTAGGCAAAAATTAGGACAGCTCGCTAGTTTCGAAAACCCGCATGGGCGAACTAGGCAAAAGTTAGAGTAATAAAAAGAAAAAAGAAAACCTAAATTGAAAACCTAAAAGGGCAGTTTAGGTAATTAACTGAAGCAGCAAAGGACTCCCAGTTAGTCTCTTTGACAATCCCAATTTAAATCGGTCTAATCCAACAAAGGTCTCGGCTAAGATCACAAGTACCGGCGACAAGCCTCCTTCCATTTGGTCCATAATATCCAATACTCATGGATCAATATCGCCGTCAGAAGAAAAAAGCAAGAATTGGCCGAGCAAGCAAAGACAAAGCATGCATCCCCATGCCTTAGTAGGAGCCAAATAAGAGAAACAAAAGTCAATCAAAGGAGCAAGTAGAATTTTTTCACCTTTCATCAATCGAAGAACTTCGGGTTTTGGAATTTGAAATAACATCTTCATCTTCTGTTGAGTCTTGGAAATCAATGTGGGTAATGCCATTTGTTGATTATTGGGATATCCAAGGATGGATTCAAATTCTTCAATCAAGGGACACATTTCAAAGCTATTAATTCTAAATACCCTAGAATCCATATCCCACAAGGAAGCCATGGCATGCAAGAAGGAGTGGTCCAATTTGACATTTTGAAAACATTTTAAAACATCAAGCTTTGACCATGAAATTTACTTCCAATGGATGGCATCCATATTCTTAAATAGAATTTTTATTTTCTTTAAATGGTGCTCGGTCATGGTTGATGAATAAAGGAGAACCAAAATTGCTAAAGGGAGTCTTCATGTTGAAAGAAAGAGATTTTGGTTTACGTATTAAAATATGGCATGAAGGGTGATTTATATAGAGGAAACAAACCTTTTCCAAAAGTGAAATGGAAAAGATGATGGGAAAGGATAAGACCATTTGGCATAAGGAAAGGAAGTGGCAATGAATTTCCTTTACCATATTGGATTTGGTTTAACAAAAGAAGTGGATGTAAATTAATGTACTGTAACAAATAAAAAATAAAAAAAAAGTTTTGCAGTAACGAAAAAATAATGAAAAAAAAGAAGAAGAAAAGAGTTACAGTAAAGAGGAAAATTGTATATTTTTCATTATTGTATAATGTTTTACAATTGCTATAATATTTACATATCACTAAGAGGGTAGTGGTAGGTCACCAAATAAAGACTTAAAAAATCGTCGCCTGTTGGAGGAGGGGACAAATTACTCATCCCGGGATCACCCGAAGCAGAAGCACTAAAATCCCTATTGCCTTGGAGTTCCGATCTATCATGGTCTTCATCAGAAGTAGACGAAAGGATCTCATGTTCATCAGTCTGGGGGCCTCTTAATGAAGAAGCTCCGGGATCCCTTATCCCCCGAAATCGGAAGTTATGAAAATTTTATTCGGATTGATGATATAAACTTTCAAAATGAGAAGCCTACTGGCGACTTGCAGCTAACTCTTCTTGAAGTTTCTTATTTTGTTCTTCGAGCATCCGCTGTGAGCCAGGAAGGAAAACGTAAGAGCATACATAATCATGCATACATATAGCATAAACTATTATGAAATAAGGAACGTACCAGGTAGTTCATATCAATACCCTGCGGATGAGATGGCATATCCGGCGGGCTAGAATGAGCAAATGAAGGGGCAGTGAAAGAAGGTCAAGCCTCATGATCAAACGAGCCAACAACCTGCAATAATCATTAAGGAATCAAAGAAAGAAAAAGCAGTTGCAAGGGAAAAGTGGTAAAAGTTTTACCTGAGAAGTGCTGACCCCGAGATGTGGAATGGACTCTCCTGCATCTCCGTGATGTTCCTCCTCATCTATACCCTCATTTTCATCGAAAATCTCCCACACACTGATAGGGGATACATCAAAGTGCAAGAGTCTTATTTGAATAAAACGGGCATAAAATGGACCTGGTAAATGGAGAAATGACTCAGCATTATAACCATACCAGGCCGACCACAATGCATCCTCCGGCATCGACATAATATTTAAAGTATATTTCAGGTTTTGCATCGGAAACCTCCGCTGCTCTGGACTGAGAAACCATTCATAAACTCTCTCCCCAAGAAACCAGCCACTAGACACTAGGCTAGCAATAATTCGGCGAGAATGTTGGAAAGACAGTGCAGCCCTCATCAAAGGAGACCAGTTTGCTTGCTCTTCTGGATTCCACCAGGCCAAATTTACCTGCAGGATAACATAAGGTAAGTAAAACTTTCACATAAAATTTAAAGCATACTAATGTTATTTTACCTGATCCTAGGTTAAGCGGCTCAACACAAAGCGGTGAGTATGCACATGATGAGAGCCGGGAACATCCACACGATCGGACAACCAGCAATTTAATCTCGGATACCCGATTCTCTCTCAGGAAATGCCGGGTACCCTCACGAGGTTATGTTCATATGCCCATATCTACAATAACAATAAAGATCACATTCATGCAAGAAAAGAGGAGAAAAGACATTGGTGGAAGAAAGAATACCTCGACAACCACCATCAAGCCGACAAAAGAATTCTTGTTTCGGCAAAGCTTATCAAGACCATGGTAAAGACATGCGAGACCAGCTTCACCCCAGCTAGAAGATGGTACCATTTTGAGATAAGAAAGGGAACTCAATACTGACAAGTGAATGGACGATTCAGTGCTGCCTAAGATGGTCGACCCGAGCAGATATAATAAAAATCCTCAAGCATACTGTTTGGCCCTATTTCTGCCAACCCGACTTTCGTAGTTAATCCAATAACTACGAATTGGCTCAATTTTTATCTTAAAAGGCCCTTTATATTATGGTTCCATACCAATTAATTCCTGAATTTCTACAAATGGTAAAATTTTATTGGTCAAAGGAACTAGAGCACCATCATATAGAAGGCTGGTTATGGCAGTAAAATTGACCGGACCAATTGTCATCTCCCCATGGGCAAGTGAAAAGTGTGAGTTGTATCCAGCCATCGCTCTGCAAGCGCCTGGACTATGCTTCGGTCTATCTACTATTCTTCGGATAGCAATTATAAGATGAACTGCTCAAAGCCGCAATCTCGGATAATCCGCCTTACCCGAGAAGGCATTACATCGTACCATTGTCGGGCTTTATAGATGCACCCTCCAGCCCGAACAACACAACGATCATGCTAACACAAACCCAGGTAAGTACATATTATTCTATCTACTTAAATTAATTTATTTTTCATAATAATAAAAAAACAACAAAGTATAAAAATATATATAATAAAAAAAGAGATAAAAAAGCGGAAAACAGAAAGACAAAAGGAAAAAAAAAATAATAATTACCTCACTCTTTGGAGCGATGAAGCGGCATTATGGCCAGTATATCTAGATTTTCGTATTCATGATGCTGAATAAACTCTAATAACTCGGCATTAGAATGAGTCCCCGACCTCGAAGCATGCATTGTTTTTGAAAAATATATGCTAAAATTGAAAAGAAATTTGAGAGAATTACGAAATTGAAATTGGAATTGTGAAATGAAGTGAAGGATTGGTGGCCTTTTATAGTGGAACGATAAGCAAAAAACCAAATTCAAAACTGTTTATGAATAGTAAATTTCACTATTCATGAACAGTAAATTTTACTATTTATAAATAGTATTACTATTGATAAATAGTAAATATTACTATTGATATTTATAAATATTATTACTATTGATGAATAGTAAATATTACTATTTATAAATAGTATTACTATTGGTGAATAGTAAAATTATTATTTTCAATAGTAAATATTATTTGATACTATTTACGAATAGTAAATAGTGCATAAACAGTGACTACACAAAAAATAAACAGTAAATTCAATTATTCACTTTAATCATTCAAATAATTGTGTGTATATAAATATTTTTACATGCATGGGGCAAGAAGAAGGTATATGCATAAAAATTAGCCAAACTTTTTGAAATAAAAAATTATTAGCTCGGGTCCAGAACCCAAATTTTCCTTAGGTCCAGAAACCAGAATTATTTCTAAGTCAAGAACTTAGCTCGGGTTCAGAATCCAAAATTTTCTTAGGTCCAGAACCTAGAATTATTTCTAAGTTCAGAACTTAGCTCGGGTCCAGAACCCAAATTTTCCTTAAGTCCAGAACCTAGAATTATTTCTAAGTTCAGAACTTAGCTCGGGTCCAGAACCCAAATTTTTCTTAGGTCCAGAACCTAGAATTATTTCTAAGTCCAGAACATAGCTCGGGTCCAGAACCCAAATTTTTCTTAGGTCCAGAAACTAGAATTATCCTTGAGTCCAGAACTCGAATCGGGTCCAGAACCCAAATTTTTCTTTAGGTCCAGAACCTAGAATTATCCTTGAGTACAAAACTCAAATTTTTCTTTAGGTCCAGAACCTAGAATCATCCTTGAGTCTAGAACTCGAATCGGGTCCAGAATCCAAATTTTTCTTTAGGTCCATAACCTAGAATTATCCTTGAGTCCAGAACTCGAACTAGGTCCAGAACCCAAATTTTTCTTTAGGTCTAAAACCTAGAATTATCCTTGAGTCCAGAACTCGAACCGGGCCCAGAACCCAAATTTTTTTAGGTCTAGAACCCAAAATCATCCTTGAGTCCAGAACTCGAACCGGGTCCAGAACACAAATTTTTCTTTAGGTCCAGAACCTAGAATCATCCTTGAGTCCAAAACTCGAACCTGGTCCAGAACTCAAATTTTTCTTTAGGTCGAGAACCTAGAATTATTCTTGAGTCCAGAACTCGAACTGGGTCCAGAACCCAAATTTTTCTTAGGTCTAGAACCTAGAATTTATCCTTGAGTCCAGAACTCAAACCGGGTCCAGAACCCAAAACTTCAACCATCTCAAAAATTAAGTCTTATTTCTTTTCACTCTCTTTCACTAAAGTTTTAGATTTTTCAAGCAGGGGGCAAACTGTAGACCCTTAATTTTTGACCCAGTCCGGTCCAATATGTTTTATTTAGTCCAAAATGATTTTTGTTGTCTAATTGGTCCAAAATAATTTTTGTTAAATAATTTTTGATTTAGTATTTAATTTTTATTAATAAAAAATAAAAATAAACAAATAAAAGTCAAAAAATAAAAATAAAAATTGGCGTCGAAAAAATCAGCGATGAAAAAATTGTCACGCGGGCCCGTGGGCATTTGGCCGCAGGAATTTCCTGAGGGAGACGCCCGCAGCCCGCCCACTGCTCCAATTTTCTGTGGCAGATTTTTTTCGCCAGCGCATTTTTTCCTGCAACAAATTTTTTCGGCAGCGTAATTTTTTCGACGCAAATTTTTCAAAACCTAGTTCAATTAGGTTTCGGTTTCTTTTTTTATTATTAATATTACTTGCCGTGGCTAATTAGGAATAAACCATATCAAACCACTATAAATAAGGAACAAAGACAATGAAATTAGGGGGGGGGGGCTGAAAATCAAACAGGAGCTTGAAAATTTTGAAACCAGACTTCTTCCATGAATGTCGCATTGCCTTTTCAGCATACCCACCGAGTTATTACTTGCCCTGTTTCTAGTGGCTGGTTTCTCGGGGAGAGGGTGTATGAGTGGTTCCTTAGTCTCGAGCAATGGAGGATCCTAATGAATAACCCACAGTATACTTTAAATATCACATCAATACCTCACAATGCGTGGTGGTTGGCTCAGCACAGTTATGATGTTGAAACCTTTCTCTATCCACTGGGTGCATCATATGCCCAGTTTATTCGAGTAGAACTCTTGAACTTTGATGTGTCTCCTATTAAAGAGGAGTATCACGGAGAGGGAGGAGGGTCCGTCTAGCATCCCGGGGCTAACACCTCTCAGGTACACTTTTACCATTTTTCCATTGCAATTACTTCTTTCTTAACTTGTTTTGACTGTCTCAATTATTATCGTAGGCTATTGGCTTGTTTGGTCATGAGGCTGGACCTTCCTCTACCACTCCTCCATTTGCTCATTCTAATCAATTAGAGATGCTATCTCATCCACAAGGTGTTGATATGAATTACCTTGTAGGTTATCCTATTCTATGATGATTTATGCTACATGTATGCATGATTATGTATGCTCTTACCCTTTTCTTTCTGGCTCACAATGGATAATTGAGGAACAAAATAAGAAACTTCAAGAAGAATTAGCTGCTAGTCGTCAACAGGTTGCCCATTTTGAAAAATTGTATCATCAGTCAGAGCAAGACTTTTGAGACTTTCGATTTAAGGGGCTGAGAGATCCTGGTGCTTCATCGTCTAGGGGACCTCAAACTAATGACTATGAGATTCTTTCATCTACTTCAGATGAGGATCGTTACATATCTGAATTCTAAGGTAATAGAGGTTCATGTGCTCCTGCTCTGGGTGGACTTGGGATAGATGATAGGCCTCCTCCTTCAATAGGCGATGACTTCTTCAGGGCTTTGTTTGATCATAATCCACCACCTCCTCCTCAGTTATCTATTATTGTACTAATTGAAAAATATTGTATAATAATGATAATTATAATTTGCACTTTTACTGCAACTTTTGACTTTCAAATATATTATTATTTATTTTTTTTGGTATTATCATTTTTATTATTTCTGCATTACAATAATTCAGAAATCCATAGTAGCACTAATTTACAAAACTGAAGGCAATGCAGCCACTCAAAACCATTTCATCACAAATTTCTTATCCTTGCGCGTCTCAGTCTCAAACCATTCCTTGTAAACTTTGGTATGGCCAATCATCCTATATAAATCTTCTTTCCCAGCTATTACCTGATACAGAAGCCATAAATTTTCAACTTTAGCATCAAAATTCCTTTTAACAATTCTAACTTCCCTTCAATTGTCAACAATGACCGAACCCAATTTGAAGAAAATAAAAGGTCTATTTAAAATTATGAATGCCATGCACTAGGAACAAATATCTTAGTCTAAAATTAATACTTTGAAGCATTTTCAAAATATTAAATTGAACTATTCTTTTTTACATGCCATGTTTTCTTTTTGGAATGTGAATTCTAGGACTTTTAAGATAAATGACTTTGAGATATGTCCCATGATTAAAGAGTTTGAGGCCATCCTTGGTTATCCAAGCAATCAACCAATGGCATTACCTATATTGATTTCCAAGACTCAACAAAAGGTGTAAATTTTGTTTCAACTTTCAAAGCCTGAAGTTCTGCAGTTGATGAGAAGTGAGAAGATTCTGCTTGGTCCCGTAATTGATTTTTGCATTTTTCACTTGGCTCCTACCAAGGCATGGGGACGTATACTTTGTCTATGCTTGGTTGGCCAATTTGATCTTTTAATGAAGGTGGAAGGAACTCCGCCAAGAGGATAAAACCACGGTCATCCCAAAAGTAGAGAAAAAGTAACAAGTATGTCCAAAACAACAAATTCAACAATAGATTCAATTGGACCAACATTCACAACAGCTTTAAAAGTCCCCTCGGCATGCCTCTTAGTATTGTCATAAGCCCTAATGGTTACCTTGGTTGGTCTTCGATCCCTCATTGACATATCTAGCTTTGGCAATATTTTAAGTGGACAAATATTTATGGCGGACCCATCATCAACTATCACACATGGAGTCCTTTTTCCTTTGATTTCTACTTTGATAAAGAGAGGACGAATGTGATCCCTTCCCTCTTTCGGTAAATCTGCATCTGAGAAAGATACCATTTCCATATTAACTTTGCTCTTCTTTTGAATATCTTCACTTTTCATTACTCTTTCAACTTTTATGAAGTTAATCAGTTCCTCCAGTGTTTTAGAAGTGGAAATTGGCCTGCTAGCCAAGGCCTTGGCCATAGTTTCATGGTGCTTCTTAGAAGTGGCCAATAAGTCCCAAATGTTGACACTTGCTTGGGTTCTTTTTAACTGCTTAAGCACAGTGTCATCTTCCTCTTCTTTATCTCCTACTTTGACTTCATTTCCTTTATTAGCTTCTACCTCCTTAAGTGGTGGCCTTGCATAAGGCTTACCAGATCTAGTGTTCATTACTTGATCTTCTTCAGGCTTAGACTAGGTCCATTCCTCCTTCTTGGGTACAAGATCATCATCACTATCGCTTAAATCCCAAAACTCATTCACAACACAGTTTGTTACGCCTTTACCCACCATAGCTTGTTCAACTTTGCTAAATACCACTTCTTTCTTGGTTGCTTCTCCATCCACATCTTGGAAAGAAGACATGACAAAACTTTCATGCAAACCTCCTCCAATATGTAGGTCGCCGGTGGTGGTACTCTATTGAACCTTGGTAATGGATTGTCTTTGGTGTTTGGCTTATTGGGCTTGGGCAGCTTCCCACTATCAATCAAATTTTGGATCTCATGCCTCAATCTCACACATCTATCCGTGTTGTGCCCTTACATTTGATGAAATTGACAAAATGCCTTAGTGTCAAAATTAGGTGGGAGAGGGTTAGGCAAAGGATGAGGATTTAAGGGTTGTAACAATCCCTTCTTTTATAGCTTATTGAGAACCCAAGACAGCAACTTTCCCAATTCTGAAAACTACCTTCTTCCTCCTTGGCCAGTAGCATTAACACCAACTGCCTTTTGCATGCTTTGGTTACTAGACTAGTAGTTTCCTTTCTCATTCCTTGTTGAAAAGTGGTTCTTCTCTCTTTCCCACTCTTCAATTTGTAGACCAGCTTGCAAAAGGTCTTTAAAATCCAAAATGAGTGTATGAGACATCCTTTCGCGAAGGCTAGGTAACACTCTTCTCACAATCATTCTAATTTAATCGAATTCATCAAGCCTTCTCTTGAGCAAAGCAGCCTTATTCCTCCATCTTTTCATATAGTCCATAAAATTCTCATTTGGCCTTTGTCTAATGGATTCAACTTCCATTAAGGTAACTTTCATCTCAACATTGTATCCATATTGTTGGATGAAGGCCTTGTATAGCAGATCCCATCTCTTTTGTGTGCTATCATCTAAGGTATTGAACCAATTTTGGATAATAAGATCCAATGAGAGCATGAAGTACCTTAGAGTTTGAGCCTTAGTAGCTCGGGCAGACTGCATAGCAGTGATATACTACTTCACATGGAGGTGAGGATTTTTGGTTCCATCAAACTTTGCAAATGATGGCATCTTGAACTTGTACGAAACTTCTTCATCTAGCTCAAATAATTTGTCAACTTCAAACATTTCTTCGGTTTTCAGCTTCTTTTCAAACTTCTTTTCCAGATCAGCAATCATCTTTTCAACATCTGAAGTTTTAGTTTTCTCCACAACTGATCTTTCAACAACCTTTGACTCTTTCTTCTTGTCTCGAGGATCTTGGAAATATTGAGCTCAATCGTCATCATCAACAACGATCACCTTATCTGTAACACCCCTATATCCCATATACGTACACAGCATGCTAATACGATCGTAATATACGTATACTAAATATAGAAATGCCACGGTTTACTAAACAAATGACTCACTTCTTTCTACAAAAATATACATAACTTAAACACAATAAATAAAACATTCATTTAATACGCAGCGGAAAATATAGTTATATTTACAAATACAAATACATCAAAAACAAATTTTACAAAACATAAAGTTTATACATGTTTGGCAGTCAGTCTTTGATCTTTAAGCTCACTATCCACACTTCAGAATCTAAACTCTACTCGGCCTAGAGGAACTCTCCGGTTCGACCCTGTCACATGCGCGATGAACCACAATTGCGCTAAGCCAACGGCTTAGTGGTACAAACTACAATAATATTATGCTTCAATGCAATGCCAATGTCACACAATCAAGTTTCATAAATAATTCAAAAGAATATTATATTTCAAAACCTTACATTATTCAATAACTTACCAAAACATTCATGAAGTAATACTCACAATTTCCACATCCATAAACATATTACACATCATGATGTATCTTCATAGTTTCATATTAAAGCAAAGACAAACATGGGCCCAAAATACACTAATATGTTATTCAAAGTTCAGAGTTACTGCTTTGGTCCATAATCACAATCATCAAGCCCGTAGGCAATATATATATATCTCTATCCATGGATAGTGTAACAGACCCAGTCTCTTGGACCTCAACCCGGCTAGACTGTTACTGTTTTTGAGGCTTACGACCCAGTCTTTTCACCCCAAAAACATCACATTTCACATTTTTCACATTTTTCAACTAGAATCGGCTTACGACCCGGTCTTTTCACCTATCCAGTGATTCATAGGCATGCCGCCAAACTCAAAACTCTGAAAATTGAATAACATATTAATCACACAATTATTTCATTTATCTCTTTATCAATCTCTTTCTCAATTCATTTCTCATTTCATTTCTCATTTCATTTCTCATTTCATATTCCATAATCAAATAGGCAACCATGCCCCAATTATTTCATTTGCACTATCATAGCCAACAACAAGGGTTTCATTTCTCATCATGTCTCATATCACATTAACTCAATTCATCATTCAAGTGTACATAACCAATTACATTAACATACATATTGAAGGCTCATCATATCATTCACATTATACAAATCATAACATTTATCAAGTATATCAACAATACAATAGATCACTTAACACATTTACAACCAAATATGTATTAAGTATCAAAATCATGTAAGTGTATGCAACCATGTAGTTTGTACTTACCTCAAAACCAACTCACACCAATCTATACACTTCCTCTTCCAAGAATCCTTCACACTTAGGTTAGGTCAACTCAACCTCTTCACAACCTAATTCAAACAGAAATAATACACACTCACTTAGAAATACACATGAGATAATAAGACTAAGAACCAACTAGGGCAAACTCTACACATGACACGCTCAACAACGCGGGCGTGTCCCTAACCGTGCCCTAAATCCACAACACAGAAGCTTTAACACGCTCAGAACCACGGGTGTGTCATTGAACGTGTAATACATTTTGTCTTACAGAAACATTGACAAGTCCAACAACACGGGCGTGTTCATGGCCGTGTCAATCCTTCACCCACACAGTAGCTATGACATGCTCAGTGACATGGGTGTGTCACTAGACGTGTCAATACTACTCCAACACATAAGCTGTGACATGCTCAGTGACATGGGCATGTCACTGCTTGTGTCACCCATCCAAGATCACAGAACTATTGACACGCCTAAAGACCTGGCCGTGCTCATGGGCGTGTCAAGCCAAAAATCCAGATTCCGGCTACAACAACAATACATCAAACAAACCTCTTACTTCCACCATTTTCCACTTCAAACAAACTTAATTAAACACACTCAAAAACCATAACAAACTTGCAAAAACACCAAAACAACTCAAAACATACATCAAATACAAATCATAATCATCACCACAAACCCAAAACACAACCACAACACTTACTCTTCCAACAATCTTACTCTTTCCTTCAATCCAACCCCAAAATCCAAAATCAATTAAACCAAACACTCTTAAACACACCACAGTCAAACAAACACATATCAACCACAAACTCAACTCACAAACTCAAAGAAAACCAAAGAATCAAGTGGAAAACTTACCAAAGATGAAGAAACTCTTAAATTTCCAACTTGATCACTTGAAAACTTCCTTTAATCTAGAGTTTGGAAGATCAAATCTCTCTCTTGCTCTCTTGCTATGGAGCTGCCGGCCAACACAGAAAAGGAGAAGAAGTAGAAAATACATGAAGAAGAAAGAAAGAAAGAAAGAAAACAAAGAAAGAAAACAAAGTCAAACACTCAACCTTCTCTCGCCTCAAAACCCTCTCCACCAAGCAATTAACTATTAAAATATTCCAAATATCTTCTTCCACTTCCACTAACTCAATTTCCAAATATTTAATTCCATTTCCAATTAATTAATTTCATTAATTCAAAATAATTAAATATCTTTCTTTGACTTTCATCTCTTTGACTTGTATATGTTGTATATATCTCAATATATACAACATATACACTCTCCTCATTATCTCTTTTTCTCTTTCCATTTAAACACATATACATTAAATCTAAATATAACAATAAATTTTCCAAAACTTCTAGGGCATACTTTGGGATATTACAATTCTTCCCCTCTAAAGAGAAATTTCGTCCTCGAAATTACCTGATATTAAGTCCGAAACAGTTGAGGATACTGATCACGCATCACTTGCTCACTCTCCCAAGTTGCTTCTTCCTTTGCATGATTCTTCCAAAGAACTTTCACCAGTGGCACTCTCTTATTTCTCAACTCTTTTACTTCATGTGCCAAAATAGCAATTGGTTCTTCTTCAAAAGTTAGATCCGGACTTACCTCAATAGATTCCACTAGTAAAACATGAGATGGGTCTGATCTGTACCTCCGCAACATAGAAACATGGAAAACATTATGGATTCTGTCCAACTCAGGTGGCAAAGCAAGACGATAAGCAACTGGTCCAACTCTTTCTAATATCTCATACGATCCAATAAAACGAGGACTCAGCTTCCCTCTTCGACCAAATCTTAAAATCTTTTTCCATGGAGACACTTTCAGAAACACTTTATCTCCAACATCAAATTCTATGTCTCTCCTCTTCAAATCTAAATAAGATTTCTGCCGATCCGAAGCTTCTTTTAATCGATCCCGAATTATCTTCACTTTCTCTTCTGTCTCTTTCACCAAATCAGGACAAATCAATTTGCCTTCCCCAACTTCATTCCAACACAAGGCGTTCTGCATCTTCTACCATACAATGCCTCATAAGGTGCCATTCCAATACTGGATTGATGACTGTTGTTGTAAGCAAATTCCACAAGTGGCAAAAATCTGTCCCAACTTCCTGAAAAATTAATGACACAGCTTCTTAACATATCCTCTATAATCTGTCTGTCTGCGGATGAAAAGCAGTGCTAAAGTGCAATCGAGAACCCAAAGCACCATGCAAACTCTTCCAAAACCTTGAAGTAAACCGTGGATCTCGATCAGACACTAAAGAAATTGGGACACCATGCAACTTCACTATTTCACTGATATACAACTCGGCTAACTTTTCCAGAGAATAATCCATCCTAACTGGAAGAAAATGAGCTGTCTTTGTCAATCGATCAACAATCACCCAAATAGCATCATGCTTCTTTTGAGTCAATGGCAAACCAGACACAAAATGCATTGTCATTCTTTCCCATTTCCATTCAGGCACTGTTAAAGGTTGAAGCAACCCTGTTGGAACTTGGTGCTCAGCTTTCACCCTCTGACACATGAGACACTTGGATACAAATTCCGCTATGTCTCTCTTCATCCCTGACCACCAATAATGCTGCTTCAAATCCTGATACATCTTTGTACTCCCAGGGTGCATAGCAAAAACTGATTGATGTGCTTCCTCTAAAATAACCTTTCTCAAACTAGCATCATCAGGAACACATAACCTATCTTTAAACCAAAGGCTACCATCACTTCTCACATGAAAATCTCTACTTTCTCCATTTTGGCAATCTGAAACAATTTTCTAAATTTTCTCATATGCCAATTGAGCCTCCCTTATCTGGTCCAACAACATCGGTCTCAACTGCAACTGAGCCAACAATGCACCATCATCACATGATTTAAAACTAGCATGCAACGCTCTCAACTCAACAATCAACAAGAGCGAATAAGCAGTCAAACCTGCCAAAGACTTCCGACTCAAAGCATCCGCAACAACATTTTCCTTGCCAGGATGATAATCAATCAAACAATCATAATCTTTAATCAGCTCTAACCATCGTCTCTGCCGAAGATTAAGCTCTCTTTGAACCCCCAAATATTTCAAACTCTTATGATCAGTGTAGATAAAACATTTCTCCCCATAGAAGTAGTGTCACCAAATCTTCAAAGCAAACACTATAGCTGCTAATTCCAAATCATGCGTCGGGTAATTCAACTCATGCGGCTTCAACTGCCGAGAAGCATAAGCTATGACTTTACCCTCTTGCATCAAAACACATCCTAAACCATTATGTGAAGCATCACTGTAAATCACATATGGTTTATCTTCCACAGGCAAAGTAAGAACAGGTGCTTGAGTCAACATCTCTTTCAACTGCTCAAAACTATCTTGACACTGATCTGTCCACACAAATCTAACTCCCTTTCGCAGTAATCTGGTGAGTGGAGTAGCTATCAAAGAAAAACCTTTCACAAAGCATCGGTAATAACCTGCCAAACGAGAAAACTTCTAACTTCAGTTATAGACTTCGGTGGACTCCAATTCAAAATAACTTCAACTTTACTCGGATCAACTCTTATACCATCTACTGAAACTATATGACCGAGAAAAGTAACTTGATCAAGCCAAAACTCACACTTCGATAGCTTAGCATACAATTGCTTCTCTCTCAAGGTCTGCAACACAATCCATAAATGCTTGTCATGCTCCTCTTCATTACATGAATACAATAAAATATCATCAATGAAGACCACAACAAACTGATCCAGATAGGGCCTAAACACTCTATTCATCAAATCCATGAAAGCTGCAAGTGCATTAGTCAACCCAAAAGGCATCACTAAAAACTCATAATGCCCATACCTTGTGCGAAAAGTTGTCTTAGACACATCTTCAGCTTTAACCCTCAATTGATGGTACCCTGATCTCAAATCAATTTTGGAAAAACTCCTGCTCCCTTTAACTGATCGAAGAGATCATCAATCTGAGGCAAAGGATACTTATTCTTGATAGTCACTTTGTTCAATTGCCTATAATCCATGCACAATCTCAAAGTACCATCCTTTTTCTTCACAAACAAAACAGGAGCTCCCCACGGAGAAACACTAGGGCGAACAAACCCTTTATCCAACAACTCCTGCAACTGCACCTTCAACTCTCTCAACTCAGCAGGTGCCATTCGATAGGGAGTAATAGAGATGGGAGTGGTACCAGGCAACAAATCGATACTAAACTCAATCTCTCTCTCAGAGGGTAATCCTGGCAACTCCTTCGGAAAAACACCTGGGAATTCCATAACTGTGGGTATACTATCAAGTTGAGAACCCACTACTCTGGTATCCACCACATGAGCAAGATAAGCATCACCCCCTTTTCTAATCAATTTCCTAGCTGCTACTGCTGACACAAACAAGGATGCAAGTTGTCTCTGCTCACTAGACACCATCACATTTCTACCATCACCGGTTCTCAAAGTAACACATTTCTTTTGACAGTCTACCACAGCTCCATGTTTGGACAACCAATCCATGCCTAAGATCAAATCATACTCCTTAAAAGGCATTTCAATCAAATCACCCAAAAATTCCTCACCTTGCACCACAACTGAACTATCATGATGCACCTTGCTAACTACCACACTATGCCCTAAAGGATTTGTCACCAACACATCAAATCCTAAAGATTCTGAATGCAACTCAGACACAGGCAAGATAGATGCACTTATGTATGAATGAGTAGATCCTGGATCAATCAAAGCAAGAACTGGAATATCAAATAAAGAAAATGTACCCGCTATAACTGCTGAAGCATCCGGCTGCCTCTGCATCACAAATACTCTCTGAGAAGATCTGGCCTCATCTGGCCTACTGCCTCTGGATGAAGATCCTCCTCTCTGACTAAACTCAGGTCTACCACCTCTACTGAAACCTCTGCCCCCTCGACCACCTCTGCTGACACTGGGTTGAGAAGCTGCAGTATCAGTCTGTCTATCATCCTGTGTCTCAGGACACTCTCTAATGAAATGGTCAAGCGATCCACATCTGAAACACACAGCTGATCCACCAATCTTCCAACAAACACCCCCACGTATGCTACCACAATGGGCACATACAGGTGGAGTAGATCTCTGAACCACTGGAGTCGGAGCACTCGCTACAGAAACTGTAAGTCTCGGTCTCTGTCTCTGATATTAAACTGACCTACCAGACTGCCTCTGGCTTCCACTGACTCTTGGAATAAAACTTCCTCTGCCTCTCTTCATAGATGAAGACCCTGTCTCAAACAGGGGTCTCCTAACTCTGGTCTCTTCCTCGGTAGCAGCTGCTGATATGCCCTGTGCTCTCTCAACACTTCTGGCTGCTGCAACCAATTGAGAAAAATCCTGGTATCGAGAACCAGCAATAATGCACATAATAGAGGGCCTCAACCCCTCCTCAAACCTCCTGCACCGGTCAATCTCATCGAAAATAATCCCACCGGTATAGTGACTCAACCGGATGAACTCTATCTCATACTCTGTCACTGTCCGATTATCTTGTCTCAGATTCAGAAATTCCATCTTCTTAACATCTTTATACTCCCTCGGAGTATATTTCTGCTCAAACTCCCTCAGAAAATCATTATAAGATAATGTAGGTGGATCATCCATGGCATGAGGAATCATCTTCCACCAATCATAAGCATCTTTCTGAAGAAGGGATCTAGCATAATCAAATTTCTCATCAGGAGTAGCTTGCAACTGGATAAATATCCTCTGCACTTTATCCAACCATTGCTCAGCTACTGCAGGATCTGTAGTACCCAAAAAATCCTCAACTCCATACTTCCTCAATTTATCATAATGCCTCACCAGCACTTGAGGCTGTGGCGGCGGTGGTGGCTGCTGTACGGGAGCTCTCCTCAACAATTCTACCATATGCCGTAACCAACCCGGTGGAACCTCATCAGCATCTGATCTCCCTGGCACAGGAGCAGGAGTCTCACTAATTCTATCAACCCTAGCTCCATCTCTACCCTCTTCAGGAGCTACACTCTCAGCACTACCTTCTACGGATTGACGTGACTGAGACATGTATCTTATTTAAAAACATATATCTGCAAACACAGCAGAATATACCTCATTAAAGATCAAAGACTGCCAATACCAAAACATGTATCTTATTTAAAAACCAACTTTTGAAATCAAAATTTTCTTTTTCTTACAATTTACCTAGGTTGAGAATCTTAAACCTAGGATCTGATACCAAAACAATTCTAACACCCCTATACCCCGTATACGTACACAACATGCTAATACGATCGTAATATACGTATACTGAATATAGAAATGCCACGGTTTACTAAACAAATGACTCACTTCTTTCTACAAAAATATACATAACTTAAACACAATAAATAAAACATTCATTTAATACGCAGCGGAAAATATAGTTATATTTACAAATACAAATACATCAAAAACAAATTTTACAAAACATAAAGTTTATACATATTTGGCAGTCAGTCTTTGATCTTTAAGCTCACTATCCACACTTCAGAATCTGAACTCTACTCAGCCTAGAGGAACTCTCCGGTTCGACCCTATCACCTGCGCGATGAACCACAATCGTGCTAAGCCAACGGCTTAGTGGTACAAACTACAATAATATTATGCTTCAATGCAATGCCAATGTCACAAAATCAAGTTTCATAAACAATTCAAAAGAATATTATATTTCAAAACCTTACATTATTCAATAACTTACCAAAACATTCATGAAGTAATACTCACAATTTCCACATCCATAAACATATTACACATCATGATGTATCTTCATAGTTTCATATTAAAGCAAAGACAAGCATGGGCCCAAAATACACTAATATGTTATTCAAAGTTTAGAGTTACTGCTTTGGTCCATAATCACAATCATCAAGCCCGTAGGCGATATATATATATCTCTATCCATGGATAGTGTAACAGACCCAGTCTCTTGGACCTCAACCCGGCTAAACTCGAGGAGATCCTCAACCCGGCTAGACTGTTACTGTTTTTGAGTCTTACGACCCAGTCTTTTCACCCCCAAAAACATCACATTTCACATATTTCACATTTTTCAACCGGTCTTTTCACCTATCCAGTGATTCATAGGCATGCCGCCAAACTCAGAACTCTGAAAATTGAATAACATATTAATTATTTCATTTATCTCTTTATCAATCTCTTTCTCAATTCATTTCTCATTTCATTTCTCTTTTAATTTCTCATTTCATATTCCATAATCAAATAGGCAACCATGCCCCAATTATTTCATTTGCACTATCATAGCCAACAACAAGGGTTTCATTTCTCATCATGTCTCATATCACATTAACTCAATTCATCATTCAAGTGTACATAACCAATTACATTAACATATATATTGAAGGCTCATCATATCATTCACATTATACAAATCATAACATTTATCAAGTATATCAACAATACAATAGATCACTTAACACATTTACAACAAAATATGTATTAAGTATCAAAATCATGTAAGTGTATGCAACCATGTAGTTTGTACTTACCTCAAAACCAACTCACACCAATCTATACACTTCCCCTTCCAAGAATCCTTCACACTTAGGTTAGGTCAACTCAACCTCTTCACAACCTAATTCAAAAAGAAATAATACACACTCACTTAGAAATACACATGAGATAATAAGACTAAGAACCAACTAGGGCAAACTCTACACATGACACGCTTAACAATACGGGCGTGTCCCTGACCGTGCCCTAAATCCACAACACAGAAGCTTTAACACGCTCAGAACCATGGGCGTGTCATTGAACGTGTAATACATTCTGTCTCACAGAAACATTAACACGTCCAACAACACGGGCGTGTTCATGGCCGTGTCAATCCTTCACCCACACAGTAGCTATGACACGCTTAGTGACATGGGCGTGTCACTGGACGTGTCAATACTACTCCAACACAGAAGATGTGACACGCTCCGTGACATGGGCGTGTCACTGCTCGTGTCACCCATCCAAGATCACAGAACTATTGACACGCCTAAAGACCTGGCCGTGCTCATGGGTGTGTCTGGCCAAAAATCCAGATTCCTGCTACAACAACAATACATCCAACAAACCTCTTACTTCCACCATTTTCCACTTCAAATAAACTTAATTAAACGCACTCAAAAACCATAACAAACTTGCAAAAACACCAAAACAACTCAAAACATACATCAAACACAAATCATAATCATCACCAAAAACCCAAAACACAACCACAACACTTACTCTTCCAACAATCTTACTCTTTCCTTCAATCCAACCCCAAAATCCAAAATTAATTGAACCAAACACTCTTAAACACACCACAATCAAACAAACACATATCAACCACAAACTCAACTCACAAACTCAAAAAAAATCAAAGAATCAAGTGGAAAACTTACCAAAGATGAAGAAACTCATAAATTTCCAACTTGATCACTTGAAAACTTCCTTCAATCTAGAGTTTGGAAGATCAAATCTCTCTCTTGCTCTCTTGCTATGGAGCTGCCGGCCAACACAGAAAAGGAGAAGAAGAAGAAAATACACGAAGAAGAAAGAAAGAAAGAAAGAAAACAAAGAAAGAAAACAAAGTCAAACACTCAACCTTCTCTCTCCTCAAAACCCTCTCCACCAAGCAATTAACTATTAAAATATTCCAAATATCTTCTTCCACTTCCACTAACTCAATTTCCAAATATTTAATTCCATTTCCAATTAATTAATTTCATTAATTCAAAATAATTAAATATCTTCCTTTGACTTTCATCTCTTTGACTTGTATATGTTGTATATATCTCAATATATACAACATATACACTCTCCTCATTATCTCTTTTCTCTTTCCATTTAAACACATATACATTAAATCCAAATATAACAATAAATTTTCCAAAACTTCTAGGGCATACTTTGGGATATTACATTATCATCATCAAAAGCTACTTTACCAACTTTAGCCTTCCCCTTATCTTGCTTGGTGCTTGGGGATGCTTCGACATTGTTCCCAAATATTGTAGTCAGTTGATTCTTCATGATCTCAGCTAAGGCCCCCTTTAGTTCTTCCATTTTAGCATCGAGGGCGTCGTCCACCATTCTTTGAATTTGTTCGGGCTCCATTGCTTTTGGTGAAAAAGTGATTGAGTTGCTGCTAGATTCTTCATCTCTGGCATAAGTCGGATTATCGTAAGCTCTTGAACTATCGTAATCCAGGACTGTGAGACAGAAAGGATTAATTATATGTGATGTGATGCATGTATGCACAAACAATAAACAAAAAAGGATTAATAGGACGTTCCTTCCAGCCTTATAACATCCACACATGAATAGCAAGTCTTTTTTCCTAGGTAATATGGTTAACAAAATACTAACATGGGGTATCTCATTTTTAAAAATTCTCTTGGACGTTTTATCCAATAGTTATATTTTAAAAATGAAAATTAGTTCATGATAATTCCCATTAATAAGGTTTTAATCCATTCAACCAACTATAGTAGCTTTTATGCCATATTAGATTAAAACTAAATTAAAAGGTTTATTATAAATAGATTTCTCACTAAAAAAAGTAACTAATGATTCATGCCAAAAATAAGCCCATGGTTAATAATTGTTAGTACAAACTAGGCTCACAATTGATTTTCAGTATTTTCATAATTGACCTAAATATTCACAAGCCCTTTTAAAAGATTATGAAAATAAATTTTTTTTCTAAGCCCGTTTGTAAAAAGATTTTAGAAAAAATGGATTTTGGGCTTTGTATTTGGGTCATGAGAAAAGAATTTTTATTTGTTTTTAGAAAAAATTTTATATACAAAGACCATCTTGAAAAAGCTTTGAAAATAGCTTTGGTCTTTTGGATATAGAGGAATAAATTATTTGAACTCACAATGTAATTAGGTCATATTAGAAAAACAACAAACCAAATAAGTCAAGATTTAAGCCAAGATAAATTAACCATAGTCAAACAACAAGCATTTAGGGTAAAAACGTAAGGAAAGTAACTAGGCCAATTACATGAGCTTTAGTCTTTGGGTTAAAAGGCTTTGGTTCCCATAGCAAGTATATACCAAAAGGTACAAAGCTATGAGTGGTTATGCCATGCTCGATCTCCATACCTTGAGTAAAAGTATGGTATCCATTACATAACACAACACAGGTAACACGGGCATCCTAACTCACGCACATGATTTAATCTAATATGATGCAATGGATAATATCATGATAAGAAAGAATAGAATAATATAAAGGTCAATGGAATCAATGGAATAATATAAGCCATAAACCCCAGTTTCCTAAGCCATTGTTCATAAAACCCTAGTTTGTATATTTAGTCTTTAATTGTTATTTGAATCCTACTTTACATACTTCGTTTACATCTTCATATCTTGATTTTTATTTGGCTTATAATGAATGGTTTACTTGCATAATGAATGGTTGTTATTAGTTTACTTTATCTGTCATTATGTAAGAGGTATGTTTTTACCTTGTTGGTACCTCATTAATTAAGCTTCATGCAATTTAAAACTATTTTCATATTTTGGAATTAATATAAAGGATACGTTTCCACCTTTTGGTGGGTGTCCTATTTAGTTTTAGACATTGGACGATGTAAGGACTTATTTCCATCCTTGGATGGTGTCCATTTATTTATTTTATTTGGACATTGCTATGATTTTTAATAAAATATTTATTTATTCTTATGATTGCATGTAGTATAGATAATGTCATTATATTTAAGAATTTTATAATTTTAAAACCTGTCCTTCAATTTACTCTAGCCAAAGACACCAATACCATAATCGAATAAACTTAAAAAGAAAAACCCTAATTTTTTCCCAAAATGTCAAAACCCAATTTTCCCAAACCCTAGTCAAGGAATCTTAAAATCCTTAAATTGTGATTCCCAAAATAAAGACCCAAAACCTAAAACCCTATTTCCAGTGGCTCAATTCTCGAATTTAGGTCTAAACCCTAGTTCCAATAATTTAAAACCATAAACCCTAGTTTCCTAAACCATGATTCATAAAACCCTAGTTTGTATATTTAGTCTTTAATTATTATTTGAATCCTACTTTACATACTTCGTTTACACCTTCATATCTTGATTTTTATTTGGCTTATAATGAATGGTTTACTTGCATAATGAATGGTTGTTATTAGTTTACTTTATCTGTCATTATGTAAGAGGTATGTTTTCACCTTGTTGGTACCTCATTAATTAAGCTTCAAGCAATTTTAAACTATTTTCATATTTTGGAATTAATATAAAGGATACGTTTCCACCTTTTGGTGGGTGTCCTATTTAGTTTTAGACATTGGACGATGGAAAGACTTATTTCCATCCTTGGATGGGTGTCCATTTATTTATTTTGTTTGGACATTGCTATGATTTTTAATAAAATATTTATTTATTCTTATGATCACATGTAGTATGGATAATGTCATTATATTTAAGAATTTTATAATATTACTATATATACATAACATATAGTATACATTCATCCAATGAACCAGGCATTGTGGGGGTGCTGGGTCATTCTCACCTTCCCCATATGTATCTGACTTTCCAAACCAAATAGGCAGTTGGAGATTCCTTAGGAAGCTAGTCTTCCACCCCTTTCTTTTTTTTGACCCATCCAGGTAGCGACTCCATTTTCTCTAGGTTTAGGCCCGTGTTCTCTAAGGCCCTAAGCCTAACAGTGCCAAAGTCGTAAGAACCATTCCACGTGGGAGTGGGGGCAAAAATCCCCGCTCACAGTGGCGACTTCACTGGGGATAAGAGAAGTTGATTCTGTTGGTCTTTATATTATTCTATTATTTCTTATCATGATATTATCCATTGCATCATTTAGATTGCATCGTGTGAATCAGTTAGGATTCCCGTGTTACCCGTGTCGTGTTATGTAAGGGATATCATGCTTTCACTCAAGGTATGGAGATCGAGCATGGCATAACCACTCATAGCTTTGTACCTTTTGGTATATACTTGGTATGAGAACCTAAGCCTTTTAACCCAAAGACTAAAGCTCATGTAATTGGCCTAGTTACTTTCCTTAGGTTTTTACCCCAAATGCTTGTTGTTTTGACTCTGGTTAATTTATCTTGGCTTAAATCATGGCTTATTTGGTTTGTTCTTTTTCTAATATGACCTAATTACATTGTGAGCTCAAATAATTTTTTCCTCTAAATCCAAAAGACCAAAGCTATTTTCAAAACTTTTTAAAATGGTCATGGGACATAAAACTTTTCCAAAAATAAGTTAAAAAAAATTCTTTTCTCAAGACTCAAATACAAGCCAAAAATTTATTTTTTCTAAAATCTTTTTACAATGGGCTTAGAAATAAAATTATTTCACAATCTTTTTTAAAGAGCTTACGAATATTTAGGTCAATTATGAAAATACTAAAATTCAATTGTGAGCCTAGTTTATACCAAGAATTATTAATCATGGGCTTATTTTTGGCATGAATCATTAGTTACTTTTTTAAGTGAGAAATATATTTATAAGAAACCTCTTAATTTAGTTTTAATCAAATATAGCATAAAAGTTGCTTTAGTTGATTGGATGGATTAAAGACTAATTAAAAAGAATTATCATGAACTGATTTCCATGTTTGAAAATATAACTATTGGTTGAAGCATCCGAGGGAATTATTCAAAAATAAAATATCCCATATTGGTATTTTGTTAACCATATACCTAGGAAAAGAGACTCACCATTCATGTGTGGAAGTTATAAGGTTGGAAGGGACATCCTAGCTATCTTTGTTTATTGTTTGTGCATACATGCATACATACATTTGCATCACATATCATTAATCCTTTTTGGCTCACATCCTTGGATTGCAACAGTACAAAAGCCTATGAAAATCCAACCTACGCCGGTGACGAAGAATCCACCAGCAACTCAGTTAGCTTCTCACCAAAAGTAATGGAACCTGAGCAGATTCAAAAGATGTTGGACAACGCCCTTGAAGTCAAGATGGAAGAACTAAAGGGGGCCCTGGTTGAGATCATGAAGAGTCAAATGGCTATAATGTTTGGGAACACTGCTGAAGCATCCGCAAGCACCAAGAAAGACAAGGGAAAGGCTAAAGCCAGTGAAGTAGCTTTTGATGATGACAAGGTAATCATTGATGATGATAACGATTGGGCTCAATACTTTCAAGATCCTCAAGATAAGAAGAAGAAGTCGAAGGTTGTTGAAAGATAAGCCGTAGAAAAAATTGATACTTCAGATGTTGAGAAGTTTGAGAAGTTGATCGCTGACCTAGAAAAAAAGTTTGAAAAGAAGCTGAAAACAGAAGAAATGTCTGAGGTTGAGAAATTGTTTGAGTTAGATAAAGAAGTTTCATAAAAGTTCATGATGCCATCCTCTACAAAGTTTGATGAAACTGGAAATCCTCATCTCCATGTGAAGCAATATATCATTGCTATGCAGTCTGCCCGATCTACTAAGGCTCAAACTTTAAGGCACTTCATGCTCTCATTGGATCCATTATCCAAAATTCATTTAATACCTTAGATAATGGCACTAAAAAGAGCTGGGATTTACTATACAAGGCCTTCATCCAACAATATGGATACAATGTTGAATTAGAAGTTACTTTAATGGAGGTGGAGTCCATTAGACAAAGGCCAAACGAGAACTTTGTGGACTATGTGAAGAGGTGGAGGAATAAGGTCGCACTGCTCAAAAGGAGGCCCGATGAATCAAATCAAATTAGAATGATTGTGAGAGGGGTGCTACCTATCCTTCATGAAAGAATGTCTCATATGCTTATCTGGGATTTTAAGGACCTTTTGCAAGATGGTTTGCAAACTGAAGAGTGGAAAAGGGAGAAGAACCACTTTTTGGTAAGAAGGAATGAGAAAGGAAACTGCCAGTCTGGTAAACAAAGCATGTAAAAGGTAGTTGATGTTAATGCTGCTGGCCAAGGAGGAAGAAGGCAGTTTTCAAAATTGGGGGGTTCTCAATAAGCTACAAAAGAAGGGATTATTACAACCCTTGAATCCTCGTCATTTTACCTAATCCTCTTCCACCTAACTTTGACACTAAGGCATTTTGCCAATTTCATCATATGCAAGGACATGACACGGATAAATGTTTGAGGTTGAGATATGAAATCTATAATTTGATTGATAATGGGAAATCGCCCAAGCCCAACAAGCCAAACACCAAAGACAACTCAGTACCAAGATTTAATAGAGTACCTGCGCCACAACCTTCATGATTGGAGGAGGTTTGCATGAAAGTTTTGTTATGTCTTCTTTCCAAGATGTAGATGGAGAAGCAACCAAAAAAGAAGTGGTGTTTAGCAAAGTTGGACAAGCTATGGTTGGTAAAGAAGTAGCAACTTGTTTTGTGGGTGAATTTTGGGACTCAAGCAATAGTGATGATGATCTTGAACCCAAGAAGGAAGAATGGACCTGGTCCGAGCTTGAGGAAGATGAAGTGATGAACACTAAATCTAGTAAACCTTATGCAAGGTCACCACCCAAGGAAGTAGAAGCTGATAAAGGAAAGGAAGTCAAAGTTAGGAACAAAGAAGAGGAAGATGACACTGTGCTTAAGCAGTTGAAGAGAACCCAAGCAAATGTTAGCATTTGGGACCTATTGGCCACTTCTAAGAAGCATCGTGAAATTATGGCAAAGGCTTTGGCTAGCATGACAATTTCCACCTCTATAACACCAGAGGAGCTGGTTAACTTCATAAAAGTTGAAATAGTGATGAAATGTGAAGATATTCAAAAGAAGAGTGAAGTTGATGTGGTAATGGTATCATTCTCAGATCTGGATTTACCAGAAGAGGGGAGAGATCACATCCACCCTCTCTTTATCAAAGAAGAAGTCAAAGGAAAAAGGACTCCATGTGTGATGGTTGATGATGGGTCCACCATAAATGTTTGTCCACTTAAATTTTTGCCAAAGCTTGCTATGTCAACAAGAGATCTAAGCCCAACCGAGGTAACTATTAGGGCTTATGACAATGCCAAGAGGCATGCTGAGGGGACCTTCAAAGATATTGTGAAGGTTGGTCCAATTGAGTCCATGGTAGAATTTGTAGTTTTGGACATACTCGTTACTTTTGTTCTACTTTTGGGACGACCATGGTTTCATCTTATTGGTGGAGTTCTTTCCATCCTTCATCAAAAGATCAAGTTCCCTAATAGAGATGAGACGGTGGTCATCGAGGCTGAGGATAATTAAGTGGTCAATGCTTTAATGATTGAGAGACCTCTCAACGGTTTCCAAGTAATCACAATTTCTAATGATGGAATAATGGCCTCCAAGGTCCTAAACAAGATGAAGAATATGAGCTATCTTCCTGGTGCTAGTCTTGGAAAGGGTAAGGCCAGTGTGACAAAGCTTTCAGACTTTAAGACTCAAGCTTCCAAGAAAGGGTTGGGATATGAAGAAGCTAGCAAAGATGTTCAGCTAAAGAAGAATGAGAAGATGAGCTTCCCACCACTTGAATAAATTTTTATCAAAGCTCCAGACATGGGACCACTCGAAGGGAAGCCCGAGCTAGTCATGTTTATAGGAAAGTTGATCCCGAGTTTTGAGATTTTTGCTAATGTTGTTGAACTGGTGGAACAAGTGAAGAAAGAGCTCATGCTGCCAACTGACAAGGAGCTCAATCCAGAAGGAAAGAAGGAAGTTGTCCTGAAGGTTGAGAAGATCCTGAGGAGATTACTGCTCTGGTTGAAGAAAAGTTTGAAGATGTTCTGCTTTATGATTTGAAAATAATGATTTTGATTTTAATTTTAATTTATCTGCTTTGTATGAGGATGATGATGTTTTCTTTTCCAAAAAGAATGCAATAAAGTCTAATTTTGCTTACTTGTGTGATGTTTTTCCTAATGGCCGCATACATTCAAATAGTGGTTGCATGAGCACTTTTAATATTAACTCTGTTGACACATAATAATTAAATTTGGGAACAACTGATAATCCTAAAACATTAGCATAACATCCGACCTTACTCCTGATGAGAGAGAGGGATTTGAAAAAATATTTAAAAAATATGAAGAGGTATTTGCTTTGTCTTATGAAGATATGCCTGGAATAGGTTGAGACATAGCCGAGCATCTGACTCCTACCTACACTCACATAAAACCTATCAAACAAAAGCTTAGATGGTTAAGTCCAAAATGGGCTGAATTAGTTAAAGAAAAGGTCACCAAACAAATACAAGAAAAGTTCCTTGAAGTAATAGATTATCCAGATTGGCTAGCCAACATAGTACTTGTGCCAAAGAAAGATGGAAGAATTAGGGTTTGTGTAGACTATAGAGACTTGAACAAAGCTTCCCCTAAAGATGATTTTCCTTTACTCCATATAGATGTCCTCATTGACAGTGCAGCCTCTAGCGTGCTACACTCGTTTGTAGATGGATTTTTTGGATACAACCAAGTGTTAATGGCCCAAGAGGATAAAGCCAAAACTACCTTCATTACAACGTGGGGTATATTCTATTATAGGGTGATGCCATTTGGGTTGAAGAATGCTGGAGCAACCTACCAAAGGATGGCTAACACTTTGTTTCATGATATTATGCATAAAAAAGTCAAGGCCTATGTCGATGATATGATGGTAAAGTTGGATACAAGGGAGCAACACTTTCAAAACTTAGAGTTATTCTTTGAGAGAGCAGTGAATGATAAGCTAAGATTAAACTCAAAGAAGTGTGTATTTGGGGTTACTTCAGGCAAGTTGTTGGGACACATGATTGGTCCAAATGGCATTGAGATTAACTCTGACAAGGTTAAGGCAATCAGAGATATGCCAACCCCAAAGACAGAGAGAGAAGTTTGGGGGTTTATTGGCATATTACAGTACATTAGCAGGTTCATAGCAAAGCTCACCACGATAACCTATCTTTAAATTGCTTAAAAAGAATTAGCCAGTCGAGTGGAATGAAGAATGTCAAAAGGCCTTTGAACGCATAAAGGAGTATCTACTAAATCTGCCTATTTTGAAGCTACCTAAACTCAATAAACCATTATTACTATACTTAGCAATAGAGGAAGAGTCAATAGGAGCTATGCTAGCCCAAGCAGATGAGGAAGAGATTGAGTATGCAGTCTACTATCTGAGTTGAAAGCTCCTACCTTATGAGATTAAGTATAGTATAATTGAAAAGACTTGTATAGTTGTGGTTTGGTGTTCTAAGAAGTTGCGGCATTACTTTCAATATTATAGTGTGCAAGCAATTTCCAGGTTGGATCCAATGAACTACTTAAGGGAGACACCTCTTTGATAAGAAAATATGGTCGATGGTTGATAATTTTGGAAGAATTTGAGATTGAGTATGTAACCAAGAAAATAATCAAAGGTAGAGCAATGGCAGAATTCCTGGCTCAGCAACCATTGTAAAATAGTGAAGAGGTAATCTTGGAATTCCCTGATGAACATTTAGAGGCCATAAAAGTACAAGGATGAAAGATGTATTTCAATGGAGCAGTAAATAGGAAAGGAGCAGGTTTGGGAGTCATACTGGAATCACCTGAAGGGGAGCTTATCCCTTTATCTAAGAAGTTGAAATTCAGGGCAACAAATAATATGGTGGAATATGAAGCATGTAATTTTGGTTTAGAAACCCTAATGATTATGAAGGTAGATAAAGTGCAAGTCTTTGGTGATTCATTGCTAGTAGTATCCCAAGTGAATGGAGAGTGGGAGTTGAAAGAAGAGAAGCTAAAATCATACCACCATAACTTAACCATAATGAAGAAGAACTTTAAGGAGTGCAGGTTTATAAAGACCATGACACATGGTATGACACTATAAGACTATTTTTGGAGAATAAGGAATACTTTTTAGGGGCAACAAGAGAAGAAAGAAGAGCCATAAGGCGATGGTCCTTACAATACATCACCTTTATTGGAGAGTTATATCGAAGATGGCCTGATGGGGTACACTTGAGATGCTTAAGAAAGCCTGAAGCTGAGCGTAACATGTCAGAAATACATGCAGGAAGTTGTGGTCCACACATGAGTGGTTTAGCCCTAGTCAAGAAGATAATTCAATAAGGTTACTATTGGTTAACCATGGAGAGAGATTGCATTGAGTTTGTGAAGAAATGTCAGCAATGTAAGATGCATGGTAATTTGAATCACATGCCTCCTGAAGAATTGCATTCTATGTCTTCACCCTGGCCCTTTGCAACTTGGGGAATTGACATTATAGGAGAGATACATTCGACGGCTTCAAGCGGTCGCCACTTTATCATGGTAGCAGTGGATTATTTTTCAAAATGGGTTGAAGCTGAATCTTTCAACAAGCTGGGGGCAAGGCAAATTGTAATATCCCAAAGTATACCCTAAAAGTTTTGGAATATTTTATTGTTGTATTTGGTTTGAGTGTTATAAATGTATATGTTTAAATGGAAAGAGAAATGAGGTAAGGGAAGAGTGTATATGTTGTATATATAGTGATATATGCAACATATACAAGTCAAAGAAATGGAAGTCAAAGAAGATTAATTAATTATTTTAAATTAATTAAATTAATTAAAATGGAAAATTGAATTAGTGAGTGGATGAAGATGATTGATTATTTTAATATTTAATTGCTTGGTGGAGGTTTAAAGAGAAGAAGTGTTGACTTTGCTTTTCTTCTTTCTTCATCATCTTCTTCTTCTTTCTTTGTTGGCCGACCATCACAATAGCAAGAGAGGAAGAGAGTTTTTGATTTTCCAAGCTTATGATTGAAGGATGTTTCAAGTGATCAAGTTGGAAATCTAAGAAGTTTCATCATTTTTGGTAAGTTTTCCACTTGATTCCCTTGTTTTCTTTTAAGTTGTATTTGAGTTTGATGGTTGATTATTAATGGTATGAGTATGTTTGATTTTGGTGTATTTGAGAGTGTTTGGTCTTATTGATTTTGATTTTGGGGTTGGATTGAAGAGAAAGAGTTAGGTTTGGTGAAAGAACAAGTGTTGTGTTTGAGTTGTGTGCATGTGATGGTTGTGAATTGGTGTTTGATATATGTATTGAGTTGTTTTGATGTTTTTGCAAGTTAGTATGGTTTATGGGTGTGTTTAGTTAAGTTTGTTTGGAGTGGAAGATGGTGGAAGTTAGAGGTTTGTTGGATGTGTTGTTGTTGTTGCCGGAATCAGGATTTTTGGCCTGACACGCCCATGAGCACGGCCATGTCTTTAGGCATGTCAATGATTCTATTTTCTGGATGGGTGACACGACCAGTGACACGCCCATGTCACTGAGCATGTCACAGCTTCAGTGTTGTAGTAGTATTGACACGTCCAGTGACACGCCCATGTCACTGAGCGTGTCATAGCTACTGTGTAGGTGAAGAATTGACACGGCCATGAGCATGCCCGTGTTGTTGGACGTGTCAATGTTTCTATGAGACAGAATGTATTACACGTTCAGTGACACGCCTGTGGTTTTGAGCATGTCAAAGCTTCTGTGTTGTGAGTTTAGGGCGCGGTCAGGGACACGCCCGTGTTGTTGAGCGTGTCATGTGTAGAGTTGGCCCTAGTTGGTCCTTAGCCTTATTATATCACGTGTATCTCTAAGTGAGTGTGTATGATCACCTTTGGTTTAGATTTTGAAGAGAGTTGAGTTGCCATAATCCAAGTGTTGAAGGATTCTTGGAAGAGGACTTTGGTGTGGAGTGAGTTGCTCTTGAGGTAAGTACAAACCCTACATTATTGCATACATTTACATGATATTGGGACTTAACACATTTGGTTATAAATGTGCTAAGTAATCTATTACATTGTTAATATATTTGATTAATATCATGAATTGCATAATGTGAAAGATATGATAATCATTCAAAATGTATATCCAATGCAATTGGTTGTGTATACCTTAAAGATAAGATGTGATGCCATTGTTGTTGGCTATAATGATGCAAATGAAATAATTGGGGCATGTTTGCCTAGATGATTATGAGGAAATGAGAATGGAATTGATAATGAAATAATGAAAGAATTGTGTGCCTAATGTGTTATTCACTTTTCAGAGTTTGTTGTTGGTGGCATGCCTAATAGTAACAATCTCTTGAAGCTGGGTTGGGCTTGATCCTTGAAGCCAAGTTGGGTTGAAGTTTAGCATGCTTAACTCCCCTTGAAGCTTGGTTGGGTCTAGTCCTTGAAGCCTAGTTGAGATGTTATAACCCTTGAAGCTAGGTTGGGTTTGGTTCTTGAAGCCAAGTTGGGTTGATGCTTAGCGTGCTTTGCTCCCCTTGAAACTTAGTTGAGCTTAATCCTTGAAGCCTAGTTGGGATAATGATAAATGTGATAATTAAACCAAAACATTAACTCTAAAAGTTGAATGGCATATTAATGTCTTTTGGGCCCATGCTTGTCTTTGTTTAAATGTGAATCCTAAATGGTGCAATAAATGAATTATAAGATTTAATGTAAGGTTTTGAAATATGATATTCTTATGTATTGTTTATGATATATGAATGTGTGACATTAACATTACATTAAAGCATATTGTTATTGTGGTTTGTACCACTAAGCCTATGGATTAGCGCGATTGTGGTTCATCGCGCAGGTGACAGGGTAGAACCGGAGAGTTCATCTAGACCGAGTCGAGTCTAGACTTTGAAGTGTTGATTGTGGGCTTAAAGATCAGAGACGAACTACCAAACATGTATAAACTTTATGTTTTGTAAACATTGATTTTGATGTATATATATATGTAAATACCGCTACATTTTTCGCTGCGTAATAAATAAATGTTTTATCTATTATATTCTATAACATAAATATATTTTATAATATAATTTGAATGTTTTAAGTTTACTTATATTGTTGTTAAATTGAAAGATTGGGTTGTTTAATATAAACCGTGGCACTCTTGTATCCAGTATACATATATTACAGATGTAGTAGTGTGTAGTGTGCGTATATGGGATATAGGGGTGTTACGACTTTTTTGGTATTAGAGCCTAGGTTTGAGATTCTCAACCTAGGTAAATTGTTAAAAAAAAAACAAACATTTTGATTCTAAAAGTTGGTTTTTAAATAAGATACATGTTTTGGCACTGGGAGTCTCTAATCTTTGATGAAGTATATTCTGCTGTGTTTGCAGATATAGGTAGTGATGGCGTCTCAGTTACGTCAGTCCATAGAAGGTAGTGCTGAGAGTGTAGCTCCTAAAGAGGGTAGAGATGGAGCTAGGGCTGAGAGAGCTGGAGAGGCACTTGCTCCTGTGCGAGAGAGACTAGCTGCTGATGAGGTTCCACCAGTTTGGCTAAGATGTGGTAGAATTGTTGAGGCAAGCTCCAGTGCAGCCGCCACCGCCATCACAGCCACAAGTACCGGTGAGACATTATGATAAATTGAGGAAATTTGGGGCTGAAGATTTCTTTGGTACTACAGATCCTGAAGTAGATGAGCAGTGGTTGGATAAAGTGCAGAGGGTATTTATTTAGTTGCAAGCCACTCCTAAAGAGAAATTTGACTATGCTAGATCCTTATTGCAGAAAGATGCTTATGATTGGTGGAAGACAGTTCCACATGCCATGGATGATCCACCGACTTTGTTTTATAGTGATTTTCTGCGGGAATTTGAGCAGAAATATACTCCGAGGGAGTATAAGGATGCTAAGAAGATGGAATTTCTGAATCTGAGGCAGGAGAACCGGACAGTGACAGAGTATGAGATTGAGTATATCAGGTTGAGTCACTATGCCGGTGGGATTATTTCTGATGAGATTGACCGGTGTAGGAGATTTGAGGAGGGATTGAGGCCCTCTATTATGTGTATTGTTGCTGGTTCTCGGTACCAAGACTTTTCTCAGTTAGTTGCTGCAGCTAGAAGTGTTGAGAGAGCACAGGGTATTGCAGCAGCTGCTACCGAGGAGGAGACCAGAGTTAGGAGATCCCAGTTTGAGGTAGGGTCTTCATCTATGAAGAGAGGCCAAGGAAGTTTTATTCTGAGAGTCAGTAGGAGCCTGAGGCAGTCGGGTAGGTCAGTTCAGTATCAAAGGTAGAGGCCGAGACCTACAGTTTCTGTAGCGAGTGCTCCGACTCCAGTGGTTCAGAGATCCATTCCACCTATATGTGTTCATTGTGGTAGGACACATGGGGGTGCTTGTTGGAAGATGGGTGGATCAGGAGTATGTTTTAGATGTGGGTCACCAGCTCACTTTATTAAAGATTGCCCTGAGCTACAAGAGGATAGACAGACTGATACTGTAGCTTCTCGACCTAGTGTTAGCAGAGGTGGTCGAGGGGGCAGAGGTTTTAGTAGAGGTGGTCGACCTGGAATCAGTCAGAGAGGAGGTTCTACATCCGGAGGCAGTAGGCCAGATGAGGTTGGGTCTTCTCAGTGAGTGTATGTGATGCAGAGGCAGCTGGATGCTTCAGCAGTTATTGATGGTACATTTTCTTTATTTGGCATTTTAGTTCTTGCTTTGATTGATCCAGGATCTACTCATTCATACATAAGTGCATCTATCTTGCCTGTGTCTGAATTGCATTCTGAGTCCTTAGGATTTGATGTGTTGGTGACAAATCCTTTAGGACATAGTGTTGTGGTGAGTAAGGTGCATCGTGATAGTTCAGTTGTGGTGCAAGGTGAGGAATTTTTGGGGGATTTGATTGAAATGCCTTTTAAAGAGTATGATTTGATCTTAGGCATGGATTGGTTGTCTAAGCATGGAGTTGTGGTAGACTGTCAAAAGAAGTGTGTTACCCTGAGAACCAGTGATGGTAGAAGTGTGGTGGTATCTAGTGAGCAGAGACAACTTGCATCCATGATTGTTTCAGCTGTTGCAACTAGGAAGTTGATTAGAAAAGGGTGTGATGCTTATCTTGCTCATGTTATGGATACCAGAGTAATGGGTTCTCAACTTGATAGTATACCCACAGTTGCGAAATTCCTAGATGTTTTTCCTAAGGAGTTGCCAGGGTTACCCCCTGAGAGAGAGGTTGAGTTTGGTATCGATTTGTTGCCTTGTACCACTCCCATCTCTATTACTCCTTATTAAATGACACCTGCTAAGTTGAAAGAGTCGAAGGTGCAGTTGCAGGAGTTGTTGGATAAAGGGTTTGTTCGCCCTAGTGTTTCTCCGTGGGGAGCTCCTGTTTTGTTTGTGAAGAAGAAGGATGGTACTTTGAGGTTGCGCATCGATTATAGGCAATTGAATAAGATAACCATCAAGAATAAGTATCATTTGCCTCGGATTGATGATCTCTTTGATCAGTTGAAGGGAGCAGCAGTGTTTTCTAAGATTGATTTGAGATCAGGGTACCATCAATTGAGAGTTAGAGAGGAAGATGTTCCTAAGACAGCTTTCCGCACAAGGTATGAGCATTATGAGTTCTTAGTGATGCCTTTTAGGTTGATGAATGCACCTGCAGCTTTTATGGATTTGAAGAATAGGGTGTTTAGACTCTATCTAGATCAGTTTGTGGTAGTCTTTATTAATGATATTTTGGTGTATTGGCGTAATGAAGAGGAACATGATAAGCATCTACGGATTGTGTTGCAGACATTGAGAGAGAAGCAATTATATGCTAAACTATCGAAGTGTGAGTTTTGGCTTGATCAAGTGACTTTTCTAAGTCATATAGTTTCAGCAGATGGTATAAAAGTTGATCCAAATAAAGTTGAGGCCATTTTGGATTGGAGTCCACCGAAGTCTGTGACTGAAGTCCGAAGTTTTCTGGGTTTGGCAGGCTATTATCGATGGTTTGTGAAGGGTTTTTCTTTGATAACTACTCCACTCACCAGACGAAAAGGAGTTAGATTTGTGTGGACAGATCAGTGTCAAGCTAGTTCTGAGCAGTTGAAGGAGATGTTGACTCAAGCTCCTGTTCTTACTTTGCCTGTGGAGGATAAACCATATGTGATTTACAGTGATGCTTCACATAATGGTTTAGGTTGTGTTTTGATGCAAGAGGGTAAAGTCATAGCTTATGCTTCTAGGCTGTAATATCCCAATGCATGCCCTAAAAGTTTTGATTATGTTGTTGTTGTATATTGGATTGAATGTATATGTATGTGATAAGAAAAGAATTTGGAAAAGAATGTTTATGTATATGTGTTTTGGGAAAGAAAAGAGGGTTTAGAGAGAAGTGTATATGTTGTTTATATGGTGATATATATAACATATAAGTTGGTCAAATATGTGGTCAAGGGAAGAAGATATTTTTAGTTGAGATTGGTGAAATGTCTAAAAAGGGCAAGTGTTTTAAAAAGAAACAAAACAATTTGTAGAAGGGTGTTTTGGTAATTGCTTGAATTGAAACACTTGGTGGAGATTAAAAGAAGAGTTGACTTTGTTTCTTGTGGTTCATTTTCTTCTTTCTTCTTTGTGTGGCCGGCTTCTCCATAGACAAAGGAAAGCAAGAGACAAAGAGAAGATCTTGATGTGTTAAGTTCAAAGTGAAGGAAGATTCAAGTGATCAAGTTGTTGATTCAAGAAGTTTTGTTACTTTGGTAAGTTCTCTTGTGATCTTTGTGCTTATTTGAAATGATAATTGAGTTTGATAGATTTTTAAGAGTGTGTTGGTTGATTTTGAGATGTGAGAAGTGTTTGAGTGATTTGATGATGGATTTTGAGTATGGATTGAAGAAAAGAGTAAGTGGTTGGAAGAGATGATGTTGTATATGTGGTGAGGGTTTTGAGATGATTTTGTATTTTGTGTTTGATATGTGTTTTGGTTTGTTTTGGTGTTGTTACAAGTGAGATAGGTTTTTGGGTATGTTTTGTTAAGATTGTTTGAAGTGAATGTTAGTGAATAGAAATGTGTTGTTGAGTGTTTGGTTGTTTTGATCGGAGTCTTGATTTGTGGCCGGACACGCCCATGAGCACGTCCAGGGTTTTTAGGCGTGTCAATTGTGTTGGAGGCAGTAGGTTTGACACGACCAGTAACACGCTCGTGTTATTGAGCGTGTCATAGCTACTGTGAGTTTGGAGAATTTACACGGCCAGGAGCACGTTCATGATGTTGGACGTGTTGTTATGGTTGAGAGGCAGTAGGTATTACACGCCCATGAACACGCCCGTGTGGGTGATCGTGTCAGGGTTAGGGTTTGCCCTAATTAATTCCTAATTGGATTATCTCTTGTGTATCCCTAAGCAAGTATATGCTATTACTTTTGATTTAGGTCTTAAAGATAGTGATTGATCATTGATTTAAGAGGTAGAAGGATCTTGAACAAGGTAGTGTTAAGAGTGGTGTGATTTGCTTTTGAGGTAAGTACAAAACCTATATGATTGTATGTAAGTACAAAACCTATATGATTGTATGTAAGTACAAAACCTATATGATTGTATGTAAGTACAAATGTGGCATTACTACATTGTTAATTTATATGAGCAATGTGTGTTGTTATGCTTATATCAATGATGATATATATATATATGAATAATGTGAATGACATGATGATGCAAATGATGGTGTATATTAAAGATTGAAATGCTATGATGTGAATTGAGATGAAATGGAATATAAAGCCATTGTGATTGGCTATATTGATTCATTTGAGAATGAAATTGATAACAAATTAATAAATGAGTTGTGTGGCTAATGTGTTATTCTATTTTCAGAGTTTGTTGTTGGCGGCATGCCTAATGATAGTAATAATCTCTTGAAGTTAGGTTGGGCTTGATCCTTGAAGCCAAGTTGGGTTGAAGTTTAACATGTTTTACTCCCCTTGAAGCTTGGTTGGGTCTAGTCCTTGAAGCCTAATTGAGATGTTACAACCCTTGAAGCTAGGTTGGGTTTGGTTCTTGAAGCCAAGTTGGGTTGAGACTTAGCATGCTTTGTTCCCCTTGAAGCTTGGTTGAACCTAATCCTTGAAGCCTAGTTGGGTATATGTGATAATGATAAATGTGATAAAACCAAAGCATTAACTCTGAAAATTGAATGGCATATTAGTGTGTTTTGGGCCCATGCTTGTCTTTGTTTATATGTAATTCATTGATGGTAAAATAATTGAATAATGAAATTCATGAAAGGACTTTGAGATGTGATATGCTTATATGATTATGATTTGTGAAAGGCAAAGGTTTGATGTTAGCTCTTCACTTATGATGTTGATATTAATGGAATGTGTGACATTGCATAGCATACAAGCATAATGTTAGCATGTTTTGTACTACTAAGCCTTGGCTTAGCGCGATAGTGTTGATCGCGCAGGTGATAGAGTTGATAGAGTTGAACCCGAGAGCTCATCGAGGCCGAGTGAGAGTAGACATTGAAGAGTTGATTTTGGGACTTAAAGATCAGAGAAGATTTGCCAATCATGTATAACTCTTTTAATATTTTGTAAAGTATTGTTTATAATGTGAATATATGTACATTTGTAAATATAAATATTTAAATGTTTTCCTATATGTAAATAGTTGTTAAATTCCGCTGCGTAATAAGTATATATATATCTATTTTATTTTATATTACAGATTAATCACTTATTTTTCTATAATGTGTAATGAGAAAGATTATAGTATCATTGGAAATGTTTTGAATGTTAAGAAAATCCGTAGCATTCCTATATTCGATGCATGTATACTACATTGTGGTGTATGTAGTGTGCATGTATTGGATGTGGGGGTGTTACATAGGCAGTTGAAGCCGCATGAGCTTAATTACCAGACGCATGATTTGGAGTTAGCAGCCATAGTTTTTGCTTTGAAGATTTGGCGACACTACTTATATGGAGAGAAGTGTTTTATCTATACAGATCATAAGAGTTTGAAATATTTGGGGGTTCAGAGGGAGCTGAATCTTTGACAAAGATGGTGGTTGGAGTTGATTAAAGATTACGACTGTTTGATTGATTATCATCCTGGTAAGGCGAATGTTGTTGCGGATGCCTTGAGTCGGAAGTGTTTGGCAGGTTTGACTGTTTATTCGTTCTAGTTGCTTATTAAGTTGAGAGCGTTGCATGCTAATTTTGAGCTATGTGATGATGGTATGTTGTTAGCTCAGTTGCATTTGAGACCAATGTTGTTGGATCAAATTAAAGAGGCTCAATTGGTAGATGAGAAAATTCAGAAAGTTGTGTCAGATTACCAAAATGGGGAGAGCCGAGATTTCCATGTGAGAAGTGATGGTAGTCTTTGGTTCAAGGATAGATTGTGTGCTCCTGATGATGCAAGATTGAGAAAGACTATTTTGGAAGAGGCACATCAATCGGTTTTTGCTATGCACCCTGGGAGTACCAAGTTGCATCATGATTTGAAGCAGCATTATTGGTGGTCAGGTATGAAGAGGGACATAGCGGAGTTTATATCTAAGTGTCTCACTTGTCAGAGGGTGAAAGCTGAGCATCAAGTTCCAACAGGGTTGCTTCAACCTTTATCAGTGCCTGAATGGAAATGGGAACATGTGACAATGGATTTTGTATTTGGTTTGCCGTTGACTCAGAAGAAGCATGATGCTATCTAGGTGATTGTTGATCGGTTGACAAAGACAGCTCATTTTCTTCCAGTTCGGATGAACTTTTCTCTTGAGAAGTTGGCTGAGCTGTATATCAGTGAGATAGTAAAGTTGCATGGAATCCCAATTTCTTTAGTGTCTGATCGAGATCCTCGGTTTACTTCGAGGTTTTAGAAAAGTTTACATGGTGCTTTGGGTTCTCGATTACACTTTAGCACTGTTTTTCATCCGTAGACAGATGGGCAGTCAGAGAGAGTGATACAGATTTTAGAGGACATGTTGAGAAGCTGTGTCATTGAATTCTCTGGAAGTTGGGATAGAGTTTTGGCATTAATGGAATTTGCTTATAACAACAGTCATCAATCTAGTATTAAAATGGCACCATTTGAGGCTTTGTATGGAAGAAGATGCAGAACGCCTCTGTGTTGGAATGAAATTGGAGAAGGCAAGTTGGTTGGTCCTGATTTGATTAAAGAAATGGAAGAGAAAGTGAAAATAATTCAGGATCGATTGAAAGCAGCTTCAGATCGGCATAAATCTTATTCAGATTTAAAGAGGAGAGACATAGAGTTTGATGTTGGAGATAAAGTTTTTCTAAAAGTGTCTCCTTGGAAGAAGATTTTGAGATTTGGCAGAAAAGGGAAGCTAAGTCCTCGTTTTATTGGACCTTATGAAGTATTAGAAAGAGTTGGACCAGTTGCTTATCGACTCACTTTACCGCCTGAGTTGGATAGAATTCAAAATGTTTTCCATGATTCTATATTGCGGAGGTACAGATCAAATCCATCTCATTTTCTGTCTGTTGAATCTATTGAAGTGAGTCTAGATCTGACTTTTGAAGAAGAACCAGCTACTATTTTGGCACATGAAGTGAAAGAATTGAGACATAAGAAAGTGCCAATTGTGAAGGTTCTTTGGAAGAATCATGGTAGAGAAGAGGCAACTTGGGAGAATGAGCAAGCGATGCGAGATCAATATCCCCAGTTGTTTCAGACTTGAGATCAGGTAATTTCGAGGACGAAATTTCTTTTTAGAGGGGGAGAATTGTAATATCCCAAAGTATACCCTAAAAGTTTTGGAATATTTTATTGTTGTATTTGGTTTAAGTGTTATAAATGTATATGTTTAAATGGAAAGAGAAATGAGGTAAGGGAAGAGTGTATATGTTGTATATATAGTGATATATGCAACATATACAAGTCAAAGAAATGGAAGTCAAAGAAGATTAATTAATTATTTTAAATTAATTAAATTAATTAAAATGGAAAATTGAATTAGTGAGTGGATGAAGATGATTGATTATTTTAATATTTAATTGCTTGGTGGAGGTTTAAAGAGAAGAAGTGTTGACTTTGCTTTTCTTCTTTCTTCATCATCTTCTTCTTCTTTCTTTGTTGGCCGACCATCACAATAGCAAGAGAGGAAGAGAGTTTTTGATTTTCCAAGCTTATGATTGAAGGATGTTTCAAGTGATCAAGTTGGAAATCTAAGAAGTTTCATCATTTTTTGTAAGTTTTCCACTTGATTCCCTTGTTTTCTTTTAAGTTGTATTTGAGTTTGATGGTTGATTATTAATGGTATGAGTATGTTTGATTTTGGTGTATTTGAGAGTGTTTGGTCTTATTGATTTTGATTTTGGGGTTGGATTGAAGAGAAAGAGTTAGGTTTGGTGAAAGAATAAGTGTTATGTTTGAGTTGTGTGCATGTGATGGTTGTGAATTGGTGTTTGATGTATGTATTGAGTTGTTTTGATGTTTTTGCAAGTTAGTATGGTTTATGGGTGTGTTTAGTTAAGTTTGTTTGGAGTGGAAGATGGTGGAAGTTAGAGGTTTGTTGGATGTGTTGTTGTTGTTGCCGGAATCAGGATTTCTGGCCTGACATGCCCATGAACACGGCCATGTCTTTAGGCGTGTCAATGATTCTATTTTCTGGATAGGTAACACGACCAGTGACACGCCATGTCACTGAGTGTGTCACAGCTTTTGTGTTGTAGTAGTATTGACACGTCCAGTGACACGCCCATGTCACTGAGCGTGTCATAGCTACTGTGTGGGTGAAGAATTGACACGGCCATGAGAACGGCCGTGTTGTTGGACATGTCAATGTTTCTATGAGATAGAATGTATTACACGTTCAGTGACACGCCCGTGGTTCTGAGCGTGTCAAAGCTTCTGTGTTGTGAGTTTAGGGCACGGTCAGGGACACGCCCGTGTTGTTGAGCGTGTCATGTGTAGAGTTGGCCCTAGTTGGTCCTTAGCCTTATTATATCATGTGTATCTCTAAGTGAGTGTGTATGATCACCTTTGGTTTAGATTTTGAAGAGAGTTGAGTTTCCAAAACCCAAGTGTTGAAGGATTCTTGGAAGAGGAGTTTGGTGTGGAGTGAGTTGCTCTTGAGGTAAGTACAAGCCCTACATTATTGCATACATTTACATGATATTGGGACTTAACACATTTGGTTGTAAATGTGTTAAGTAATCTATTACATTATTAATATATTTGATTAATATCATGAATTGCATAATGTGAAAGATATGATAATCATTCAAAATGTATATCCAATGCAATTGGTTGTGTATACCTTAATGATAAGATGTGATGCCATTGTTGTTGGCTATAATGATGCAAATGAAATAATTGGGGCATGTTTTCCTAGATGATTATGAGGAAATGAGAATGGAATTGATAATGAAATAATGAAAGAATTGTGTGCCTAATGTATTATTCACTTTTCGGAGTTTGTTGTTGGTGGCATGCCTAATAGTAACAATCTCTTGAAGCTGGGTTGGACTTGATCCTTGAATCCAAGTTGGGTTGAAGTTTAGCATGCTTAACTCCCCTTGAAGCTTGGTTGGGTCTAGTCCTTGAAGCCTAGTTGAGATGTTACAACCCTTGAAGCTAGGTTGGGTTTGGTTCTTGAAGCCAAGTTGGGTTGATGCTTAGCATGCTTTGCTCCCCTTGAAGCTTGGTTGAGCCTAATCCTTGAAGCGTAGTTGGGATAATGATAAATGTGATAATTAAACCAAAACATTAACTCTAAAAGTTGAGTGGCATATTAGTGTCTTTTGGGCCCATGCTTGTCTTTGTTTAAATGTGAACCCTAAATGGTGCAATAAATGAATTATAAGATTTAATGTAAGGTTTTGAAATATGATATTCTTATGTATTGTTTATGATATATGAATGTGTGACATTAGCATTACATTAATGCATATTGTTATTGTGGTTTGTACCACTAAGCCTATGGCTTAGCGTGATTGTAGTTCATCGCGCAGGTGACAGGGTAGAACCGGAGAGTTCATCTAGATCGAGTCGATTCTAGACTTTGAAGTGTTGATTGTGGGCTTAAAGATCAGAGACGAACTACCAAACATGTATAAACTTTATGTTTTGTAAACATTGATTTTGATGTATATATATATATATGTAAATACCGCTACATTTTTCGCTGCGTAATAAATAAATGTTTTATCTATTATGTTCTATAACATAAATATATTTTATAATATAATTTGAATGTTTTAAGTTTACTTATATTGTTGTTAAATTGAAAGATTGGGTTGTTTAATATAAACCGTGGCACTCTTGTATCCGGTATACGTATATTATAGATGTAGTAGTGTGTAGTGTACGTATATGGGATATAGGGGTGTTACACAAATGGCTAGATTTGTTGAAAATAATCTCATCTGCAGATATGGAGTCCCGCACAGTGTGATATCGGACAATGGGGTACAATTTCAAAAAGCAGTTAAGGACTTGTTCTTGAAGTACCAAATTCATCATCATCGATCCTCCCCTTATAGACCAAAGGCTAATGGTGAAGTAGAAATGACATATAAGACAATTAATCAAATCTTATCCAAGATTACCAAGACATACAGGGATTGCTTGAAAATGCTTCCTTTTGCTTTATGGGGATACAGAACAAGTGTATAAATGCCTACTGGAATAACACCATTTTCCTTAGTTTATGGGATGGAAGCAGTGTTACCAATTAAAATAGAGATCGAGTCATTAAGAGTGGTCCTAGAAGCCAAACTACCTAAGACGGAGTGGGTAGCAAGTGGATACACACAGTTAGCCTCATTAGAGGAGGTTGAAAGCACTGTATCATCATCAGTTGTATCAAAGGAAGAAAGCTCGAGCCTACAATAGAAGGGGTTAAGGTCAGAAAGTTCAGAAAGGTGACTTAGTGTTGAAGCAGTGTAAGCCTAATGTCTCTAATCCATGAGGAAAATTTAGACTTAATTTGGAAGGACCATATATTGTGAAACAAGTCATGAATAAGGGTGCAGTCAAAATATCATACATGGACGAGAATGAATTTAATGAGCCGGTGAATATGGACGGGTTAAAAAGGTTTTATGTGTATATTTAAAAGAAAGAGCTTGCTAGGTTGAAAACAAAAAATGGAGGCCTAGGAAAAAGTTAGAGCAGTCCGCTAGTTCTAAAAACCCGAAAGGGCAGACTGGGCAACAATTAGGGCTAAATGAGAGAAAATTGTCAATTAAAAAACCTAAAAGGGCTGGTTGGCGACAGGAGTGATCTTGTGTATGCTGGCTTTATGTTTGGTTGTTTCCCAATTTAATAAAATAGAGTTAATATTAAAATTGTTCTATGTGCACTATTTCAAGTATTTAACCAAATATGGTAAGATAAATAACACAATAGCAAAAGGTGATGACAAATTATAAAAGGAAAAGAAACATTTTTATTATGTTCATTATCTTTCATCCTAACATTGTTCTTTCTAAAGAATTAACAAAATGTAAAATCTATGGCAGACTATAAGTGTGATGTGTAGGCCAGCTTTGCTTCAATCGATCCAAGAAGGCTTCAGTCAGAAGAGGCATGTCCAAGTCAGAAGTAAACCCAGAACCTCAAGGATTGGCTCCATACTGACGATCAAGCCGATGAGGATCATGGGAAGTACCTCGACGAAGAGCAGCAAGAGGAACATACATCAAATATGTCTGAATGGTGATACGAGAAATCTTCCACCATGGTACTGTGAGCGGGGATTTTCGCCCCCACTCCCGGTGGAATGGTTCTTGCGACTTCGGCACTGTGTAGGCTCGGGGCCTTAGAGAACACGGACCTAAGTTTGGAGAAAATGGAGTCGCCACCCAGACGGGCAGGTAAAAAGAAAGGGGTGGATGACTAGATTGCTATGGAATCCCCAACCCCTTAATGGGTTCGAAAAGTTGGGTACGTGTGGGGAAGGTGAGAAATGGCCCAGCACCCCCACAACGCCCGGTTCATTGGAACCGGCCTCCTTTACAGGTCTTAATATTATAAAATTCTTAAATATAATAACATTATCCATATTACACACAATAATTAAAAGAAAGCATCAATATATTAAAATCAAAGCAATGTCCAAACAAAGTAAATAAATGGACACCCATCCAAGGATGGAAACATGTCCTTACATCACATGCCTAAATAGGACACCCACCAAAAGGTAGAAACATGCCCTTTACATAGGTTCTAAAATAGAAAAGCAAATTAAATTACATAATGTTTGACTAATGAGGTACCCACCAAGTGGAAACATACCTCTTACAACTTTTGGAAATCTAAATTAATTGATAAAAGTAAATAATCATTCATCATAAATAAATCATTCATCAAATCTATTAATCAAAATATAAAATAAACATCCATCCATGATAAATTAAATAAATCAAGTATTGAAATTAAATTAAAGCATAAGAGATAAATCAAAGTATAATCAAGTATAGAATTGAATAAGGCAAATAAAAGTTCAATTATAGCTACTGTGACTTTTTGTGGAATTAAAATAAATTAGGGTTTTAAGTTTTAAAAGGTTGGTAAGACTCTTTGATTAATTAAATTAATATTTGAATGGTGAAATCATGAAACTAGGGTTTTAGACACTTTAAAATACTTTAATTTGTGATTTTTGGTTATTGGGTTCCTAAGCTACTGTGTAAAATTTAGGTTTTTATGTTTTTATGTTTTTTACTGTTTTAAAAGGATTAGGGTTCATAAAAATTAGGGTTTAAGGTTTTAAAAGTATTAGTGTTCATTATTTTGAATTTTCGAAGTTGAATTTGGATTTGATATTTTGAAAGTAGGGTCACGGGTGGTGAATAATTTTTAGGAATTTAGAAATCAATTTGATATTTTATGGAATTTTATGAATTTAAAAAAATAAATTAAAGTTTTTATAACGAGAAAAGATGTTTTAATGGAAAAAGTACCAAGTTTTAAGTTTTGAAAAAACAGAATTTGATTTTGGTTTTGTTGAAGAATATGTTCAATTAGAGTTTTAAGGTTTTTAAGAAGAAAAAATAACAATTTTAAGCCTTTTGGATGATAAACCAACGAAATAAGGTTTTTTTTTTACTTTAGAAAAACTAAATTAAAGTTCAAAGGCTTTTAATTTTGATTTCATAAATTTGCTACTGTGTAAAAAAACAATTAAAGAAAATTAATTAATACATACCTTCTTTTGATGATTTCTCCAAAAATAATTCTTCTTGGATGAACTAGCTTCAAAGACAAGCCTTTTTTTTGCCTTTGAATCCTCTAAATCGTGCTGCTGCTGTTCCAGAAAAGAGTTGAATTGAATTTCTTCTTTTCCTTCCTTGATTTGGTTTCAAATTTTCCAAACCACTCTTGGATTTTTGCCTCCTCCTTTTTTAATTGCCTTTGGTCCTTATTTATAGTGGTTTGAGGTTGTTTATTCCTAATTAGCTAAGGTAAGTAATATTAATAAAAAAAAAAGAAACCAAAACCTAATTGGATTAGGTTTCGAAAAATTTGCATCGAAAAATTTGCGCTGCCGAAAAAAAACTGCTGCGGAAAAACTGCGCTGGCAAAAAAAAATATGCTGCAACTGGCTGCGGCAGTGAGCGAGGAGTGGGCCCGTAAGCTATTTCACAGGCAGAAAATTTTTGCGTACGAAATAGCACAGTGATTTTCCTGCCGGCGAAATGCCTATGGGCCCGCGTAACGATTTTTTCGTCGCCGATTTTTCCGACTTCGATTTTAATTTTAATTTTATTTTTTGACTTTTATTTGTTTATTTCTATTTTTTATTAATAAAAATTAGATACTAAAGCAAAAATTATTTAATAAAATTATTTTGGACCAATTAGACAACAAAAATCATTTTAGACTAAATAAAACATATTGGACCGGATTGGGTAAAAAATTAAGGGTCTACAGTTTGCCCCCTTCTTGAATGATCTAAAACCTTTGTGAAAGAGAGTGAAAAGCAATAAGACTTAATTTTTGATGAAACGGTTGAGGTTTTGGGTTTTGGACCCGATTCGAGTTCTGGACTCAAGGATAATTGTAGGTTCTGGACCTAAGGAAAATTTGGGTTCTGGACCCGGTTAGAGTTCTGGACTCAAGGATAATTCTAGGTTCTGGACCTAAGAAAAATTTGGTTTCTGGATCCGGTTCGAGTTCTGGACTCAAGGATAATTCTAGGTTCTGGTCCTAAGGAAAATTTGGGTTCTGGACCGGGTTCGAGTTTTGGACTAAAGGATAATTATAGGTTCTGGTCCTAAGAAAAATTTGCGTTCTGGACCTGGTTCGAGTTCTGGACTCAAGGATAATTCTAGGTTCTGGACCTAAGGAAAATTTGGGTTCTGGACCCAGTTCGAGTTATGGACTCAAGGATAATTCTAGGTTCTGGACCTAAGGAAAATTTGGGTTTTGGACCCGGTATTGGGTACTTGGACCCGAGATTGATTTGAATTGGGTACTTGGACCCGAGATTGATTTGATTTGGTACTTGGACCCGAGATTGATTTAATTTGGGTACTTGGACCCGAGATTGATTTGATTTGGGTACTTGGACCCGAGATTGATTTAATTTGGGTACTTGGACCCGGGATTGGGTACTTGGACCCGAGATTGATTTGATTTGGGTACTTGGACCCGAGAATGGGTACTTAGACTCGAGAATAGGTACTTGGACCAGAGCTTGGGTACTTGGACCTGAGAATGGGTGCTTGGACCCGAGATTGAGTTTGACTGACCTTTTATCATTTGAGAAGTCTGACTGCTCGCTGTTTTATGCATTGTGATTCTTCACCATCAAAATGGATCTTCATCCTTTAAGATCGGGTCTTCACCCTTGAAAATGGATCTTCATCCTTTGAGATCGGGTCTTCACCCTTGAAAATGGATCTTCATCCCTTGAGATCGGGTCTTCACCCTTGAAAATGGATCTTCATCCTTTGAGATCGGGTCTTCTTTGTTCTTTAAAGATGGGAGTGACACGGCCAGTGGCTTGGCCGCGTCCCCTGGGTGTGTCAGCTTTTGTGTTTTTTCTTTGGTCCTTCTTTATTCTTGGCTTAGGATGGGACACGGCCAAGCTTGTGGCCGTGTCATGTAACACGTCCAGTGGCTTGACCGTGTTGCCTGCAAGTGTCACCTACTGCTTCCCTTCTCTCTTTGCTTGGTCTTTCTTGACTTTGCCCTTTAGGTGAGACACGACCACTGGCTTGGCCGTGTCTCCTGCCTGTGTCATGTTCTACAAAAATTTCCTTTGAGGTGACACAGCCAAGCTTGATTTGGCTTGGTCATGTTTTGCTTGATCCATGTTCTTCTTTCCTTGTTTTGATCTTCCAAGGGAGTTTTTGCACTTTAACCACTTTTCCCTTGCAACTGCTTTTCCTTTTTTCTCCAATTTTGATTGGATCTTATATCCTCTCCTTGCCCCCCCAAAGATTTTTTCTTTCATGCAAGCTTTGATTGATGTTTTTCTTGTCTAGTTCTTTGCATAAGCATCATTTCTTCTCTTTGCAAAGTGACTGGGGCTTCCACAAGTGAATAGGCTTTCCATGCCCCTTTGATTCAATATCTTCTTTTGATTCTTTAATTCGCAGGGTGTTTGTTGTTCATTAAGACAAGAAAGTGCGATGTAATATGCTCATGTATGCATGATATGTATGAATAATACTTACAGTCGTTCCATCGACTCACAGACTGAGGTGATTAGTAGAAGTGTTCTCATTGGTTCCTTTTTGATGCTCGTTCAAGTCTCGCATTAAAATGATCAAAAGCTTTGCATTTGGCTTTTATCTTCAAGGTGTTGAAAACATGAGTGGTGGAGACCCTAAGTAGCAGAGTCAGGGGTGTATCCATTTCAAGTTATGTTTTAGCTTGTTAGTTGGTAGTTTCTTCATGACCTTGCCAATAATCAATTCAACATACTTCCCTTAACTTGAAGGCTTTGTATGACAAAACACTCTCTTTTTTTTTTTGAATTTTGATTTTGAAATCAAATGTTGGTTTTGCCAAATCTATGTCAATGTACCTCAGGACTTGATTTTTCCAAATTAATATATCTATAACATGACAACCCTAGTTACCATACTAAACTCGGGAATCATTTCTATTTAAGCAAGAATTGTTGCACTTTAGATAGGCACATACACATTGCTTGGCCAAAGGTCTCATTTGAGTTTAAATATTGTCTATCTCATATGCATGCTTATCTAAACTATCTCCACTAATAGACTCTACCTACCAAGAGAGATCAACAGGTCTTTGATAGGCTTGAAACGGGGTCTATAAGGGACATGGGTTAAAGTGGAGGCCATTTTGAGATTGGAGCTGGTGTGACACAATGGACAAACCCTCACACTACAAATTTCTTGTTGGAACTTTAGACAGTTGGGAGCAATCTGGATCTTGATTGGGACAGTTTTTGCCCTTGCAAAAAGTTTAAAACCCAAATCTGTTTCTTTTCTTCTTTTCCCTTTTTTCCTCTTTAGTTTTCTTACTCTTCCCTTTTCTTTCTCTTTCCTTACTCTTCCCTTTCTTTTATCATTTTGTCCTTCTTTCTCGTAGGACTATCAAGTATATAAATTTCAAGAACTGGATGGTCTTCCTCCTTTTTCTTTGATTTTGATTGAATCTTTGGTTGTGTTGGGACCAATTCAAGTCAATCCATAAATGGAAACCTTTTGTTGTCTTAGGTAAAAGAGAACTCAGTTGGATTTTTGAACCACCTTTTCATAATTTATCTTTCTTCCTTTTCTTTTTTTTTTTCTTTTTTTTTCTTTTTTTTGTTTTCTTCTTTTTTGTTTTTTTTAGCTCTAAAAAGATTTGTCTTGGTTTGTACTAACTTGGGCTTTTAATAATGGATAAGTGGAGTAACATAAATCTTCTTTAATAGGGATAAATCATTTGTTACTCTGATGTTGATGTTGATATATTAGAGATATTAGGAAAACTTCAACTACCCTTATGGTTTTGAGAACATCAACTATCCTTATGATCTTAAGAACTTCAACTATCTTCATGGTCTTGAGAACTTCAACTATCTTCATGGTCTTGAAACTTCAACTATCCTCATGATCTTGACTAATCATTGCTTTCTTTAATCTTCTTGCCTATTCATCTTAGTAATCATAAGACTTGTCAAAAGTATCACAACAGCTCAGGGTAGGTTATTGGGGTTTGTAAGCCAATAAAAAGAAAGGTAAAATTTTATGAAGGCTCAAAGGGACAACTATGGATTGATATTTAATTGGGTGGATACTAGTTGTTGGCTAACCAAACAATGCCTAGACCATTTCTCTCTTAAATAAGCAGAGTTCAATTTCGCCTCAAAAGTTTGTCAAAGCATGTTCTAAGACTGACTAGGACCTAGATAAAGGTAATTATGCAAGAGCCCTCTCTAAGTAAGCATACACAACTCAATGCTATGGAGTCATTCCCTCACCTAGTAAAGTCATTCAAGTCATGATGCATAAATATATTAATTCATGAATTATCAAGATAGATTCCTCATTGGTCGAGCACCAAAATGAACAAAGACCAACAAAAATTTTGATGAAAGTAATTTATTCAAACAACTTTAAATTTGAAAAACACAATAGTTCCAAAATATTAAATAAAGTAAGATTGAAAAGCAACATTCAAGCTAAGGAAAGTTCATTGAGTTAGGCTTCTTTTCCTTTCACATCTTCAACATTCCCATCTTGAAAAGAGGATAAAACAAAATCTTCTTCCAATCCTTTTCCTACCATAATGGTTGCTAGTGGTTGCACTTTTCCAAATTTAGGCAAAGGTTTGTCCTTGGTATTGGGCTTATCCGGCTCGGGTAGCTTGCCACTATCAATCAAATCTTGGATCTCATGCCTTAATCGGGTACACCTATCAGTCTCATGTCCTTGAGTATGATGAAATTGACAAAAAGCCTTAGTATCAAATTTTGGGGGTAATGGACTAGGTAAAGGTTGAGGAGCCAATGGTTGTAACAACCCTTTCTTTTGTAGCTTATCGAAGACCAAAGACAAAGGCTTCCCCAAATCTGAAAACTGCCTTCTATTTGCTTGACCGGTTACATTAACATCAACTTCTTTTTGTGTGCTTTGATTGTTAGGCTAGTTGTTCCCTTTCTCATTCTTCAATTTCCAAAGCGATTCTTCTCCCTTTTCCACTCTTCAATTTGTAGACCAACTTGGAGAAGATCTTTGAAATCACGGATGAGTGTATGAGACATCCTCTCACAAAGATTAGGTAACACCCCTCTCACAATTATCCTTATTTGATCGGATTCATCGGGCCTCTTCTTGAGTAAAGAGGCCTTGTTTCTCCATCGCTTCACATAGTCCACAAAATTCTCATTTGGCCTTTGTCTAATGGACTCCACTTTCATTAAAGTAACTTCTAACTCAACATTATATCCGTATTGTTGGATGAAGGCTTTGTAAAGTAGATCCCAACTCTTTTGTGTTCCATCATCTAAGGTATTGAACCAATTTTGGACAACCGGGTCTAATGAGAGCATGAAGTACCTTAGGGTTTGAGCCTTAGTAGCTCGAGCAGACTGTATGGCAGTGATATACTGCTTCACATAGTGATGAGGATTTCCGGTGCCATTGTACTTAGCAAAGGAAGGCATCTTGAATTTATAAGGGACCTCTTCATCTTGTTCAAATAGTTTGTCGATCTCAGACTTTCAACTTCTTCTCAAATTTCTTTTCTAAATCAACAATCATCTTTTCAACATTGGATGTATCGGTCTTTTCAATAGTTTCCTTCTCAACAGCCTTCGGTTATTTCTTCTTTTCTTGAACTTCTTGGTAGTATTGAGCCCAATCATCATCATCATCAATGATCACCTTTTCATCATTAAAAGCTACTTCATCAATTTTAGCCTTCCCCTTGACTTTCTTGGTGCTAGCAGATGCTTCGGCATTATTTTTTAAAATTGCAGCTAGTTGATTCTTTATGATCTCAGCGATGGCCTCTTTTATTTCTTCCATCTTGGCGTTGAGGGCCTCATCCACCATTCTTTGGATTTGTTCGGGTTCCATTATTTTTGGTGAGCAATTGATTGAGTCGTTGCTAGATACTTCATCTCCGGTGTAAGTCGGATTGTCGTAAGCTTTTGAACTATCGTAATCCAGGGCTGTGAGCTAGAGAGGATCAATGATATGAGATGCAAATGTATGCATGTATGCATAAACAATCAACAGATAAAAATAGGACGTTCCTTCCAACCTTATAACATCCATACACGAATGGCGAGTCTCTTTTCCTAGGTATATGGTTAACAAAATACTAACATGGGGTATCTTGCTTTCGAATAATTCCCTCGGACGTTTCAACCAATAGTTGTATTTTTGAAAATGGAAATCAATCCATGATAATTCCCATTAATTAGGTTTTAATCTATTTATCCAACTAAAGTAGCTTTTATGATATGCTGGATTAAAACAAAATTAAGAGGTTTATTATAAATAGATTTTTCACTTGAAAAAGGTAACTAATGATTCATGCCAAAAACAAGCCCATGGTTAATTTATTCTTAGTGTAAACTAGGCCCACAATTGATTTTTGGTATTTCATAATTGATCTAAATATTTTTGCAAGCTCTTTGTAAGAAAATGTTGGGTGAAAATAGTTTTGTTTCTAAGCCCATTGTAAAAGAGGTTAGAAAAATGGATTTTGGGCTTAGTATTTGGGCCATGGGCCAAAGAATTTATTTATTTATTTTTTAGAAAAGTATTATGTCCAAAGACCATCTTGAAAAATTTTTAAAATAGTTTTGGTCTTTTGGATTTTAGAGAAAAGTTTATTTCGAGCTTACAATATACTTAGGTCATATTAGAAAAAAGAACAAACCAAATAAACCATGATTTAGACTAAGATAAACTAACCATAGTCAAACAACATGCCTTTGGGGTAAAACCTAAGGAAAGTAGCTAGGCCAATTACATGAGCTTTAGTCTTTGGGTTAAAAGGCTTAGGTTCCCATAGCAAGTATATACCAAATGGTATGAGGCTATGAGTGGTTATGCCATGCTCGATCTCCATACCTTGAGTGAAAGTATGGTATCCCTTACATAACATAACACGGGCATCCTAACTCACGCACACGATGCAATCTAAGATGATGAAATGGATAATATCATTATAAGAAAGAATAGAATAATATAAAGACCAACAGAATCAACTTCTCTTATCCCCAGTGGAGTCGCCACTGTGAGCGGGGATTTTTTCCCCCACTCCCGGTGGAATGGTTCTTGCGACTTCGGCACTATTTAGGCTTGGGGCCTTAGAGAACATGGACCTAAGTCCGGAGAAAATGGAGTCGCCACCCGGACGGGCCGGGAAAAAGAAAGGGGTGGATGACTCAATTCTTAAGGAGTCTCCAACCCCTTAGTGGGTTCGAAAAGTTGGGTACGTGTAGGGAAGGTGAGAAATGGCCCAGCACCCCCACAACGCCCGGTTCATTGGAATCGGTCTCCTTTACAGGTCTTAATATTATAAAATTCTTAAATATAATAACATTATCCATATTACACACAATAATTAAAAGAAAGCATCAATATATTAAAATCAAAGCAATGTCCAAACAAAACAAATAAATGGACACCCATCCAAGGATGGAAACATATCCTTACATCACATGCCTAAATAGGACACCCACCAAAAGGTATAAACATGCCCTTTACATAGGTTCTAAAATAGAAAAGCAAATTAAATTACATGATGTTTGACTAATGAGGTACCCACCAAGTGGAACCATACCTCTTACAACTTTTGGAAATCTAAATTAATTGATAAAAGTAAATAATCATTCATCATAAATAAATCATTCATCAAAGTTATTAATCAAAATATAAAATAAACATCCATCCATGATAAATTAAATAAATCAAGTATTGAAATTAAATTAAAGCATAAGAGATAAATCAAAGTATAATCAAGTATAGAATTGAATAAAGCAAAAAAAAAGGTTCAATTATAGCTACTGTGACTTTCTGTGGAATTAAAATAAATTAGGGTTTTAAGTTTTAAAAGGTTGGTAAGACTCTCTGATTAACTAAATTAATATTTGAATGATGAAATCATGAAACTAGGGTTTTAGACACTTTAAAATACTTTAATTTGTAATTTTTGGTTATTGGGTTCCTAAGCTACTGTGTAAAATTTAGGTTTTTATGTTTTTTAATGTTTTAAAAGGATTAGGGTTCATAAAAATTAGGGTTTAAGGTTTTAAAAGTGTTAGTGTTCATTATTTTGAATTTTGAAAGTTGAATTTGGATTTGATATTTTGGAAGTAGGGTCACGGGTGGTGAATAATTTTTAGGAATTTGGAAATCAATTTGATATTTTATGGAATTTTATGAATTTAAACAAATAAATTAACGTTTTTATAACTAGAAAAGATGTTTTAGAAGACTTTTTGAAGGAAAAATACCAAGTTTAAAGTTTTGAAAGAAACAAAATTTGATTTTGGTTTTGTTGAAGAATATGTTCAATTAGAGTTTTAAGGTTTTAAAGAAGAAAAAATAACAATTTTAAGCCTTTTGGATGATAAACGAACGAAATAAGGTTTTTTTTTGCTTTAGAAAAACTAAATTAAAGTTCAAAGGTTTTTAATTTTGATTTCATAAATTTTCTATTGTGTAAAAAAATAATTAAAGAAAATTAATTAACACATACATTCTTTTGATGATTTCTCCAAAAACAATTCTTCTTGGATGAACTAGCTTCAAAGACAAGCCTTTTTTTGCCTTTGAATCCTCTAAATCATGTTGCTGCTGTTCCAGAAAAGAGTTGAATTGAATTTCTTCTTTTCCTTCCTTGATTAATTTTCCAAACCACTCTTGGATTTTTGCCTCCTCCTTTTTTAATTGTCTTTGGTCCTTATTTATAGTTGTTTGAGGTTGTTTATTCCTAATTAGCTAAGGTAAGTAATATTAATATAAAAAAAGAAACCAAAACCTAATTGGATTATGTTTCAAAAAATTTGTGTTGGAAAATTTGCGCTGCCGAAAAAAAACTGTTGCAGAAAAACTGCGCTGGAGAAAAAAATCTGCTGCAGTTGGCTGAGGCAGCACTCGCGGAGCGGGCCCGTAAGCTATTTCGCAGGCAAAAAATTTCTGCGTGCGAAATAGCCTAGGTATTTCGTAGATAGAAAATTTCTGCGTGCGAAATAGCACAGTGATTTCGCCTGCAGGAATTTCCTGCGGGCGAAATTCCCACGGGCCCGCGCGATTTATTCGACTCCGATTTTATTTTTATTTTTATTTTTTGACTTTTATTTTTTATTTCTATTTTTTATTAATAAAAATTAGATACTAAAGCAAAAATTATTTAATAAAAATTATTTTGGACCAATTAGACAACAAAAATCATTTTAGACTAAATAAAACATATTGGACCGGATTGGGTCAAAAATTAAGGGTTTATAGGTACTAACCAATGAATGTCGACTGCAGCACGTGTACAGATCCAATCAATCCAGTCGGCATATGATGAAGCAAGATGGGATAGTTTCCTAGCAGAGTGATGTCGTGACAGATATCTGGTGAAATCCATGGATGGAATGTCAAGCAAACAGAGGCGCTCTTAAAGCCAAATCTATGAACCCAAAAAAACAAAAATATAAAAAATAATAATAATAAAAATGATGATGCTCGTTAGGTTGAAAACTCGCAAGGGTGACCTAAGCAAAAGTTAGGGCCGTTTGGTTGTTTCAAAAACCCGCAAGGGCGGTCTAGGCAATAATTAGAACCAATAATAAAATAATAAGAAAAAAAGGTCCGCTAAGTTGAAAACCCACAAGGGCGACTTAGGCAAAAGTTAGGACAACTCGCTAGTTTTGAAAACCCGCAAGGGTAGACTAGGCAAAAATTAGAGCGATAAAAATAAAAAGAAAAAGGCCTAAATTAAAAACTTGAAAGAGCAATTTAGGTAATTACCTGTAGTAGTAAGGGACTTCCAGCCAATCTCCTCAAAGATTCTAATTTGAATTGATCCAATCCCACTTAAATCTCGGCCAATATCACAGGTATCGGTGACAAGCCTCCTTCCATTTGGTCCATGATATCCAATATTCATGGATCAATGACCCCATCGGGAGAAACAAGTAAGAATTGTCCAAGCAGGCATAGACAAAGCATGCATCCCCATGCCTTGGTAGGAGCCAAATGAGAAATGCAAAAGTCAATCAAGAGACCAAGCAGAATTTTCTCGCCTTTAGTCAATTGCAAGACTTCAGGCTTTGAAATATGGAACAACATTTGCATCTTTTATTATGTTTTGGAAATCAATATGGGCAACACCATTGGTTGATTGCTTGGATATCCAAGGGTGGCCTCAAATTCTTCAATCATGGGACATATCTCAAAGTCATTTACCTTGAATGTCCTAGAATTCACATCCCAAAAGGAAACCATGGCATGAAGAAAAAAATAGTCTAATTTAACATTTTAAAAGCACTTTAAAGTATTAATTTGAGACCAAGATATTTGCTCCCAATGAATAGCTTTCATATTTTTAAATAAACCTTTAATTTTCCTCAAATTAAGATTTGTCATTGTTGAAATTAAGGAAAAAATTTAAAGTTGTTGAAAGGGATCTTTGAATACTGAAACAAAATTTCATGGAAAATTTCTTGGTTTTCATTGGGAATTATAACAATGAAAGATGCTTTATATAAGGGATTATTTTGTTCACCGAGTTTGGCAAGGAAAGAGCAATAGTTCGAGCCGAGAAGCGCATGGAAAGAAAATTTCAAAAGATTTTGAGTTACCACATCACGTTTGGATTTGCAAATCAGAGGTGCTTTATGGTTTTAAATTGCGAGAGGGGTTTTTGTGTATGCTATAATAATAATAATGAAAAAAACAAAAAGAAAGAAGAGAAGGAAGAAAAAAAAGAAAAAAAGAAAAAAAGGTCAAAAGTTACAGTAAAAGTAAAAATTATTGTTATTATTATTATAATCATCATTGTTGATATTATTGTTATTAATAATAATACAATATTTTCTCAATTAATACAATGATCAATTAGGAGGAGGAGGTGGTCCATAATCAAACAAAGCTCTAAGAAAGTCGTCGCCTCTTGGAGGAGGAGGCATATCATCTGTCCTATGTCTACCTAATAAAGGATCACTTGAATCTCTATCTTGGAATTCAAGCCTATATCAGTAATCATCTAGAGTAGACACAGGAATCTCATGGTCTACAGTTTGGGGTCCCCTAGAAGATGAAGCCCTGTGATCCCTCATTCCATGGAATAGAAAGTCTCAAAAGTTTTACTTCGACCGATGATATAATCTTTCAAGATGGGCGATCTGTTGGAGGTAGCAGCCAACTCTTCCTGCAGTTTCTTGTTTTGCTCTTCAAGCATTCGTTGCGAGTAAAAAAAGAAAAGGGTAAGAACATACATAATCATGCATACATATAACATAAAATCACTATGAAACAGGATGACCCACCAGGTAACTCGTATCAGAGCCTTGCGGATGAGATGGCACTTTTGGTTGGTGAGAAGGAGCAAATAGAGGAACATTAGAGGAAGGTCTAGCCTCATGATCAAATGAACTGGCAGCCTACAATAATCATGAGAACAATCAAAATAAGTTGAAAAAGAAGCAATTGCAATGATAGAATGACGCATATTTACCCGAAGGTTCTAGCCTTAGAATAAGAGATAGATTCTCTCTCCTCCTCTTCAACACCGGTTTCCTCATCATCTTCTTCTTCCTCCTCAGAAAGTCCTCGAATGCCAATAGGAGATAGATCAAAGTTTAAAAGCTGTGTTTGAATGAATTATGTGTATGACGCACCCGGTACACAAAGATACTCTTTAACATCATAGCCATTTTGTGCTAACCACTATGAATTTTCCAGCATCGATGTAATATTCAAAGTATACATTGGGCATTTCATTGAGACCCTCTGCTGCTCAAGACCAAGGAATTAATCATACACCCTTTCCCTAAGAAACCAGCCACTAGATACAGGACCAATAATGATTCGGTGGGAGTGCTGGTAAGGCAGTGCAAAATTCATAAAAGGAGTCCAATTCATCCACTCTTCAACTTTCCACCAAGCCAAGTTGACCTAAAAAATGAAAAAAGGTAAGTAAACCTTTTACATAAACTATAAAGCATACAAATACTATTTTACCTGGTCCCTGGTAAGGCAACTCAAGTGATAACGTTGGGTGTGCGCATGGTGAGAGCCGAAAACTGTCGTGCGATCGGGCAACCAAAAATCTAACCTTGGATATCCGACTATCTCTCAAGAAATAACAGGCATCCTCACGAGATTATGCTCATAAGCCCATACCTTTGATAACAATGGAAGTCAAATTCATGCAAATATATGAGTTGAATTAGCAATGGCAGGAGACAGTACCTTGACAATCACCATGAAGCCAATGAAAGACTTCTTATTCCTGCAAATCTTGTCTAGGCCATGATATAGACAAGCAAGGCCAACTTCACCCCAGCCGTAAAGAGGTACCATATCCATTTCAGTAAAAGCCCTCAACATCGACAAATGGATGGCAGATTTGGTGTTGCATAAAATGGTTGACCCATGCAAATACAATAAAAATCCCCAAGCATATTGTTTGGCTGTTTCCCTACGAACCTGCCCATCATAGCTCATCCAATAACTCTGAATCGGCTTAATTTTTATCTTGAAAGGCTTTTTGAGTGAAGGTTCCATACCGATTAATTATTGAAGCTCTTCGTGTGTTAGGATATCGTTGGTAAGAGGAACCGGAAGGCCATGGTACCGAATACCAGTTATGGCTGAAAAATTAACTGCGCCAATAATCAATTCTCCCACAGGTAGGTGGAAAGTATGGGTCGTGTCCATCCACTGCTCTGATAACGCTTGAATTACACTATGATCTATTGGACATTCCTCATATGGTAATGGCAGAACAAAGCTTTCAAAAATAAACTCTCAGATGATTTGCTTTACCTAAGAAGGTGCTATGCCATACTATTGTCGAGCTTTATAGGCACACCCTCTGCCCCGAACAACACAATGATCACGCTAAAATTGAACAAGGTAAGCCAATACGAGGTAAGTATATCATCTCACAACTCTTATTATTTCCATGTCTGGAATTACTCATTAATGTATTTTATTTTATTATTTTAGCATTAGAATATTTTTTTACCATTCATTTGCTAATATACTAAATTATAATTTAAAAATAATAAAATAAAATAAAATAAAATAAAAAATAATAAAAAATAATAAAATAATAATAAAATGATAAATGTTTATGCTGCTAAAGTTGCAGTGTTACCTCAGTTTTTAGACTAGAACTACGATGAAGTTGCATTCCAGCTAGTGGATTGATAGTCCCACATTCATATTGTCGAATAAATTCTAGCAACTCAGCATTAGATCGAGGTTCGGATCTTAAAGCATGCCTTCCTTCCATTTGATGGCTAAACTCTCTGTACTTAATTTTTTACCAAGTCCAGTTCGATATTTTAAAACAGTCTAAAATAATTTTTGTAGTATTTATTATTTATTTTAATATTTATTACTTATTTTAATAATATAATATTTATTATTTAATATAGGAAAAAGAAGAAAAGAAAAAAAAAAGAAAATTGTAAATATTTATTTTAAATAATAAAAAATAAATAAAAATAAATAAATAAAAATCAAAATAAAAAATTGGGTAAATCGGCGAGCGACGCGCGGCAGGCAGCAATTTACTGCTAGCCAAATTTGCCGCAGATCAAGAGACTTGCTGCAAATTGGCTGCAGCAGGAATGCTACCTTCTACTTCACCGCATGCAAACAAGGCCCAGCCAGCAATTTGCCTCAAGCAATCTCGCCTAGTAGCCCATTCCTTGCAATCTCGCCCAGCGCAGTCTCGCACGACTAGCGCAATCCTCGCGCAGCAGTGCCTAGCTCCAGTCTCGCCTAGGCCCACGTGCAGTTTTCACCGAAACCTTTTTAATCTCAATTTTTAATTTTATTTCCTAGACAGTTTTATTTCCTTAACCAATTAGTATTATGTTTTTATTTTTTGTTATAAATACCACATTAAAAAAAATAGAGAGAGGGAACAATTTTATTTTGGCTAGGAGGGAAATTGACTCAAGAATTATTCAGACTCTTCTTAGCAATTTACTCAGGTCTTTGGACTTTGGCTTTTGGTTGGCTGCTAGAACTCTGGAAAATTTAGTATCCATCAATTTCAAGCAACAAAACAGTAAAAAGGAGAGAGAAGCATCAAACAGTTTGAACAATTTTACAAAGGCAGTAAGACACTTTCTTGGTTTCTGCCCAGCCAGAGTTTAAGTTATTAAATTGTTGTGGAGTCTTCAAACGCAGGTACAACATCCTAAACTCTCTAAAATCATAATGAGTTCTGTTTACTAATATTATGAAGTTCATATATGTTGTTTAGTTTAAACACATCCAAATAAAGTTCTGTTTGATAACATTATCAATTTATATCCACAATGTCTTCATTGAAAAGTTATTAGGGTTTACACAGGGACCACCGTATGGGCTTGTATAAGGGGTCAATATTTATTTGTGAATTATAAGTCTTTGTGTTTAACTTCCTTTATTTTCAATTCTAATTTAATTATTAAAATTCCAAAAACTTTAATTCAAGATGCGAACCCTAAATTTATATATTTATTTCTTTATTTAATTTTAAATTTGATTATGTAGTCTATTATATGTTTTGATGATTGATTTATTTAATTTTGATGTTTAGTTTATTTAATTTATCATGGATGAATATTTTTTTTCAATTATTATTTGTTTATAAAAATTTTAAGAGGCATGTTTCCATGATTGGGTACCTTATTAATTAATTTTTATGTAATTTAAATTATTTTCATATTTTGAAATTAATGTAAAGGACACGTTTCCACCTTTCGGTGGGTGCCTCATTTAGTTTTGGACATTGAAAAATTGTAAAGACATATTTTCATCATTGGATGGGTGCCTATTTATTTGTTTTGTTTGGACCTTGCCATGATTTTTAATAAAGTATTTGTTTATTTTTATGATTGCATGTAGTATGGATAATATCATTATATTTAAGAATTTTATAATATTAAGACCTGCAAAGGAGGCAAGTTCCAATGAACCGGGCGTTGTGGGGGTCCTGGGTCATTTCTCACATTCTCCACATCTACCCAACTTTTCGAACCCATTAGGGGGTTGGGAATTCCATAGGAATCGAGTCATCCACCTCTTCATTTTCCTAGCCCATCCGGATGGCGACTCCATTTTCTTTGGGCTTAGACCCGTGTTCTCTAAGGCCCTGAGCCTAATAGTGCCGAAAATCACAAGAATCATTCCACGTGAGAGTGGGGGCAAAAATCTCCGCTCACAACATGCTTTCTTTTAAATGTTTTGTTGATGTGTTTTGATATTATTTTTTTTCAGTAGCATAAAATTATTAAATCTAAATTATATGTTTTATGAATCGAAATCCTAATTCATTAAATCCTTAAACCCCTATCTAATTTCTTAAAACCTTTTGTAAACCCTTAATTTTTGACCAAGTTCAGTCCAAAGATTTTAAAACAGTCCCAAATAATTTTTGTAGGATTTATTATTTATTTTATTACTTATTATTATTTTAATTGTATAATATTCATTCTATAATATTTATTTTAATATATATAATATTTATTATCATTTACTATTTATTTTAATAATATAATATTTATTTTATAATATTTATTATTTATTTTTAAAAATATTATTTATTGTAATTTATTATTTATTATTTATCATAAATGTTTTTAATAGTAAAAATAAAAAATAAAAATATATACATATAAAAATAGAAAGTAAAAATCGGAGAGTCGAATCGGTTGCGGCACGCGACGACAAGTGATTGGCCTCGCCAGCTCGCATATTTTTTTCGGCCAAACCTTATTTTACTCGAGTTTAAAATTATATTTCTAAAACAATTTTATTTTCTTAAACAATTTTATTTTCTTAACCAATTTGTATTAGGTTTTTTATTTTTTTTTATAAATACCACATTAAAACAATTACACAAGGACTTTGGAGCTTTTTAGACTTTTAGACTTTTGGAACTCTGGAAAATTTTGGAGTTTGGATTATTGGAGACTTTTTTTGGTAGAAGCTAAGAACTATAAAACTATAGCAATTTTTAACAAGAAGAATAAGGCAGCAGTAAGTAAGCAGTGACTGTCTTGGTGTTAGCTCATCCCATATTTTCATCCAAAAATTTTGGTGGAGCCTTCAAACATAGGTATGTTTATCTAACTTGTTTAATCAAAAATCATCTTCATCCATTAGTTATTGATCCATTAAAATTAATAAATTACAACTCTCAAAACTCATGTAATAATCCCATAATTATGAAAATCAACAGACAAGGTTTTTCTATTTCTTTTGAAGAACAGTAGCCATCAATTAGCTTTTATAAAAAAAATTATTACAGTAGCTATTTTGTTATTTTAATTATTATAGTAGCTTAGTTTTTATTAATCAAAACCATAAACCACTTAAAATTGTAATATCCTAATTAAATCAATTTTTCAAAATCTTCATAGTAGCCATTCTCCTTTCAAAAATAAATATAATTGTGTTAGTTTTCTTAGAAATCCAAACGCTAGTTTAAATCAAACCCTAATCTATTTTGTTAAAACCCTAATCAATTCTTTTTCTTTATTTAATCATCATAGTAGCTTATTATTTTCAAATATCTAAGTTTTAATCTTATTTTCATTATTTTTTACCTTATTTACTTCAATCCTAAATTCTAATTTTAATCACACAGTAGCATAATTCTTTTAAAAAAAAACATAGCAACAATATTAGTTCTTTAAAATTTCAAAACCCTAGCTTTTAAATATAAATTCCAAAACCCTAAATGTTATTTAAGAAACTCTAAGTTGATACATAAACCTAAACTTACATCTTTATTTGCTTCATTATTAAGTGAAAATTTATTATATACTTTGGTTAGTGATTTATTTATATCTTTGATTTATGTCTACAATGAATGATTTATTTATGATGAATGGTTGGTTGGTTATTTTTATTTTATTTTGTTTCAAAACATTGTAAGAGGTATGTCTCCATATTTTGGGTACTTCATGTATTGAGTATCATATAATTTAATTTATGTTCTAGTTTTGGGATTAATGTAAAGGACATGCTTCTACCTTTTGGTGGGTGTCCTATTTAGTTTTAGATATTGGATGATGTAAGGACATGTTTCCATCCTTGGATGAGTTTCCATTTATTTGTTTTGTTTGGACCTTGCTATGATTTTAAAAAAATGTATTTATTTATTCTATTGATCACAAGTAGTATGGATAATATTATATTAATTAAGAATTTTATAATATTGAGACTTGAGAAGGAGGTCGATTCCAATGATCAGGTCATTGTGGGGGTGCTGGGTCATTCTCACCTTCCCCACAAGTGCCCAACTTTTTGAACCCATTAGGGAGTTGGGGATTCCTTAGGAATCGAGTCATCCACTCCTTTCTTTTTCCCAGCCCGTCTAGGTGGGGACTCCATTTTCTCTGAGCTTAGGCCCGTGTTCTCTAAGGCCCTAAGCCTAATAGTGCGGAAGTCGCAAGAACCTGTAACACCCCTTCCCGACCTACGTGTGTAAGCTGAGTAGAGGCGCCACACTAACCTAATGTTGCTACCAATTTTACTTAGTCAAATTTTAGTTCCAATTTTTATAGAAATTTTGCCATAGTTTCACTTAAAAATTGAGTCCCAAGTGTCGACAAAACTGGTTTTTTTTTTCTGATTTTTGAAAATATTTTTACACAAACCAATGCAACCAAAATCATTCTCAGTACACTTCCAATAAATCCCCCTTATAACCTCAACTACAACCTGCAAAAAGGATTTACACTTCTTATAACACCCCCATATCCAATGCCCACACACTACAACCACAACAATGTAGCATAAGTGCATCAAACATAGGGATGCTACGGTTTTCTTAATATTCAAAACACTTTAAACTTGATACAATACCCATATCATTATACATTATAGAAAAGTAGATCATTTACTTATAAAACAAAACATATTAGTTATATATATATACATTTAAATATTACCCAGCGGAAGTTATAAAATATGTACATATTTACAAACACTTGATTACATATTTAAATATATCCATACTTTTACATTATAAACATTACTTTACAAAATATAAAGAAGTATACATGATTGGCAATACTCTTCTGATCTTTAAGTTCCCAAAATCAACTCTTCAAGGTCTACTCTCACTTGGTCTTGATGAACTCTCGGGTTCGACTCTATCAGCTCTATTACCTGCGCGATTAAACACTATCGCTCTAAGCCAAGGGCTTAGTAAGATAATTCATGCTAAAATGCAATGTCACAAATTAATTACATATATCAATCAAAAGCATATTATTTATTCAATATGTTGCTTTGTTCAATGTCACATCAATATTCATATAATAGCACCATTCATTATACTCATTTAAATTTATCATTATAGCCAACAACTATGACTTTATATACGTACCCTTTCCCAACCAGGTCGGTTGCCCTCCAATCCCAAGGGTCCGCAGGAGGCAAATAGGCACGTATAACATTATCAGTAACATACCTTTCCCCATCCAGGTCGGTTGTCCAAGTTCGGTTGCCCATTCCAATGGGTCCGCATGGTTCCGCAGGAGGCAAATAGGTACGTATAATACTAACTATATCGAACCTTCCTCCTACCAGATCGGTAGTCCAAGATCGGTTGCCCAACCCACTGGGTCCGCATGGTTCCGCAGGAGACGGATAGGTCCGTTCATTAAACTTATCAATACCTTTTCAATTCATTTCTTTTTCACAAGCAAGTTAAGCAATCATTATATACAATATTCATTACATTATCTAAACACTCACATTATAATTCAATCCTATCATCAATGCATGCTTCAATCATATTTCATTTGAATCACTATAACATCTTTGGTATAACATTTCAATGTGCATTACTCATGAAACACATTACCATTCACAATGCATAACATAACATTATTCAATCTCAACAATGCAATTAGGGCAATTCAACCTCTTCACAACCTAATCCAAAAGGAATATTAGCAAAATGACCATATGAATAGTACATTCTGGTTTTAGACTCCATTTTATCCTTATTTTGAAAAATTGTATAAAATAATCTACTTGACTAAAAATTCTAAAATTTTTACAGAATTTAGTTTTGTATCTTAAAATCATTTCTTTAAAATTTCAGATCAAACTGAACACAAAATCTTGGTCAAATAGTTCACCTAACCAGACTGCCCCAATTGCCCTGCATCCTGGCAGCAATTCTGAACTTTGTGAATTCCATAAATCAAATTCAATCAACGTGGTTCCAAATTATTTTTCTCAAATACTAGACTCACTAAGCAACAACATATCCAAAATTCAATTGGATATGATTTTTCTACATTTTATTAAAAATCCCGAAATACAGCTGTCTCAGTTAAGGTACCTGCTGGAACAGGTCTAATAAAAATAATCTTTCTAAACTCATAACCATTCCAAAATCGAATCAACATATTTTTCAGTCATTCTAGACTCATAGAGACACAACATATCAAAAATTCACTTCAAAAACATTTTTCTATAATTAATTAAAAATCATACAAATCACAGCCTTTACTAATTGTAAAACAGAAACAATTTCACTAAACACAACTCTTACTCTTCCATCACCAACACCAACCCAACTTCTCATCTATCAAGCAAAATCAATACTTAAAATCACACCATAAGCAACTTAATCATACCATCATCAAATCACAACTCAACTCAAGCATAACTTCAAAAATAACAAGGGTAAACAAGAGCAAACTTACCAAATAATGAAATTCCTTGAAACTCCAACTTGTAACTTTGAAAACTTCCTTCACTTTGAACTTGAAATCATCAAAACCATCACTTGTTCTCTTGCTCTCTTCTCTCTTTGATGAGCCGGCCACACAACAACAAGAAGAAGAAGAAATGATGAAGAAACACAAAGTCAATAGGCATTAAATACCCATCCAAAAGAAAATTACTATAATACCCTCATCCATTTAACTAAGCTTTTGTCATATCTATACCCATTTAAGTAATTCACAACCAACATAAAAATATCCTCTTTCCTTGACTTTCCATTTTGACCACTTTATATGTTATATATATCACCATATAAGCAACATATACAATTATCTCTAAACCCTCTTTTCTTTCCCAACCACCATACAAAAACATTCTCTTCCCATTTCTCAATTCAAACCAACAACAACAACAACAAAACTTCTAGGGCATGCATAGGGATATTACAATTCTCCCCCTCTAAAAAGAAAATTTCATCCTCGAAATTACCTGATATCAAAGCTGAAACAACTGCAGATATTGCTCTCGCATGGATTGTTCACTCTCCCAAGTCGCTTCTTCTTTTGCATGATTCTTCCAAAGAATCTTCACCAATGGCACTTGCTTGTTTCTCAATTCTTTCACATCATGTGCCAAGATAGCAACTGGTTCCTCTTCAAATGTCAAATCTAGGCTCACTTCGATAGACTCAAATGGCAACACATGAGATGGATCCGACCTATATCTCCTCAACATAGAAACATGGAATACACTATGAATACGATCCAACTCAGGTGGCAAAGCAAGTCGATACGCCACTGGCCCAACTCTTTCTAACACTTCATACGGCCCAATGAAACGAGGACTCAATTTTCCTTTCCGACTGAACCTCAAAATCTTCTTCCAAGGAGACACTTTCAGAAATACCTTATCTCCAACATTAAACTCTATATCTCTCCTTTTCAGATCTGCATAAGATTTCTGTCGGTCTGAAGCTGCTTTTAACCTGCCTCGAATCAACTTTACTTTTTCTTCAGTTTCTTGAATCAAATCAGGACCAACCAACTTATTATCTCCAAGCTCATTCCAACAAAGAGGTGTCCTACACCGTCTGCCATACAATGCTTCAAACGGTGCCATACCAATGCTGGATTGGTGACTGTTGTTGTAAGCAAACTCCACAAGAGGTAAAAACCTATCCCAACTTCCAGAGAAATCGATGACACAGCTTCTCAACATGTCCTCAATAATCTGTATCACCCTCTCTGACTGTCCATCCGTCTGTGGATGAAAAGCAGTGCTGAAGTGCAGTCGAGAACCCAAAGCACTATGCAAACTCTTCCAAAATCTGGAAGTAAACCTGGGATCTTGATCAGACACTAAAGAAGTTGGAACACCATGCAGTTTCACAATCTCATGGATATACAGCTCAGCCAATATCTCCAAAGAGTAATCCATTCGAACCGGAAGGAAATGAGCTGTCTTAGTCAATCTATCCACAATCACCCATATAGCATCATGCTTCTTTTGTGTCAATGGCAAACCAGACACAAAATCCATTGTCACTCTTTCCCACTTCCATTCTGGCACTGACAATGGTTGAAGCAACCCGGTTGGAACCTGATGCTCTGCTTTAACCTTCTGACAAGTGAGACATTTCGACACAAAATCTGCAATGTCTCTCTTCAACCCAATCCACCAATAATGCTGTCTCAAATCATGATACATCTTCATATTACCCGGATGCATAGCAAACACTGACTGATGTGCTTCTTCCAAAATGACTCTTTTCAATTCAGCATCATCGGGTACACACAATCGGTTTTTAAACCAGAGACTCCCATCGTCTTTCACAACAAAATCTCTTGTCTTCCCATTCTTACAATCTGAAATAATCTTCTGAATCTTCTTATCGGCCAACTGAGCTTCTTTGATCTGATCTAACAAAATCGGCTTCAATTGCAACTGTGCCAATAATGCACCATCAACACAAGGTACAAAACTGGCATGCAATGCTCTCAACTCAACAAGCAACGAGAGCGAGTAAACTGTTAAACCAGCTAAAGACTTCCGACTCAAGGCATCAGCAACAACATTTGCTTTACTTGGATGATAGTCAATCAAGCAGTCGTAGTCTTTAATCAATTCTAACCATCTCCTCTGACGAAGATTGAGTTCTTTCTGGACACCTAAATACTTCAAACTCTTGTGATCAGTGTAGATGAAACATTTCTCCCCAAACAGATAGTGGCGCCAAATCTTTAATGCAAACACAATGGCAGCCAATTCCAAATCATGTGTCGGATAGTTAAGCTCATGCGGTTTCGACTGTCGAGATGCATAAGCTATAACTTTCCCTTCCTGCATCAATACACACCCCAAACCTCTATGTGAAGCATCACTGTAGATCACATATGGTTTGCCTTCAACAGGTAAAGTAAGAACAGGCGCTTGAGTCAACAACTCTCTCAACTGCTCAAAATCAGCCTGACACTGATTTGTCCACACAAATCTCACTCCCTTTCAAAGTAATCTGGTGAGTGGAGTAGCTATCAAAGAAAACCCTTTCACAAACCGTCGGTAATAGCCTGCCAAACCCAGAAAACTTCTAATCTCTGTCACAGACTTGGGTGGACTCCAATTCAGAATAGCTTCAACTTTACTTGGATCAACTCTAATGCCTTCTGCTGAAACAATATGTCCGAGAAAAGCAACTTGATCCAACCAGAACTCACACTTCGACAATTTGGCAAATAACTGCTTCTCTCTCAAAATCTGCAACACAATCCGCAGATGCATATCATGTTCCTCTTCATTCCGCGAATACACCAGTATATCATCAATGAAGACCACTACAAACTGATCCAAATAGGGCCTAAACACCCTATTCATCAAATCCATAAAAGCTGCAGGTGCATTCGTTAGACCAAAAGGCATAACTAGAAATTCATAATGCCCATACCTGGTCCGAAAGGCAGTCTTCGGAACATCCTCAGCTCTGACTCTCAGCTGATGGTACCCAGATCTCAAATCAATTTTAGAAAACACAGCTGCACCTTTCAATTGATCAAAGAGATCATCGATTCTAGGCAAAGGATATTTATTTTTAATAGTCACCTTGTTCAATTGCCTATAATCGATACACAACCTCATAGTACCATCTTTCTTCTTCACAAATAGCACAGGAGCTCCCCAAGGAGAAACACTGGGGCGAATAAATCCTTTGTCCAACAACTCCTGTAATTGCACTTTCAACTCCCTCAATTCTGCTGGTGCCATTCTGTAAGGAGTAATAGAGATAGGAGTGGTACCAGGCAACAATTCAATACCAAACTCCACCTCTCTCTCAGGAGGCAATCCTGGCAACTCCTCTGGAAAAACATCAGGGAACTCTGCAACTGTGGCAATACTATCAATGGAAGAACCCTTCACTCTAGTATCTACCACATGAGCAAGATAGGCTTCACACCCCTTTCTAATCAACCTCCTGGCTGCAACAGCTGAAACAAATAAGGAGGCTAGCTGTTCCTGCTCATTAGATACTATCACCTCTCTACCATCACCCGTTCTCAAAGAAACAATTTTCTTTTTACAATCCACCACAGCTCCATGTCGAGATAGCCAATCCATACCTAAGATCACGTCATATTCCTTAAATGGCATCTCAATCAAATCCCCAAGGAACTCCTCACCCTGCACCACTACTGCACTATCTCTATGCACCTTACTCACAACCACACTATGCCCTAACGGATTTGTCACCAACACATCAAATCCTAGGGACTCAGCATGCACATCAAATACAGGCAAAACAGATGCACTAATATATGAATGCGTGGAACCCGGATCAATCAAAGCAAGTACTGGAGTATTAAATAAAGAAAAAGTACCAGCTATGACTGCCGATGTATCTGGCTACCTCTGCATAACATACATCCTCTGGGAAGATCCAACCTCCTCTAGTCTACCCTCCCTGGATGTAGCACCTCCTCTAGAACTGAATCCTGGTCTACCTCCCCGGCTGGCACCTCTGCCTCCTCTGCCTCCCCTCACACTAGCTCGAGAAGCAGCAGAATCAACTGGCATCTGCTCCTGCCTCTCAAGACAGTCTCTCACAAAGTGGTCAGGTGATCCACACCTGAAGCATACAGCTGGTCCACCACTCTTCCAACAAACACCTCTATGATAACCCCCACACTGAGCACATCTAGGTGGAGCGGATCTCTGAGTCATAGGGATCGGAGCACTTGCCACTGAAGCTGCAGGTCTAAATCTCTGTCTCTGGAACTGCACAGACCTACCAGCTGGTCTCTGGCTCCTACTACTCCGAGGAACAAAACTTCCTCTACCCCTCTTCGCAGAGGAAGACCCTGCCTCGAACTGGGGCCTTCTAACCCTAACCTCTTCTTCTGAAGCAGCTGCAATAACTTGAGCTCGCTCTACACTTCGAGCTGCTGTCACAAGCTGTGAGAAATCCTGATATCTGGATCCAGCCACTAAGCACATGATCGAGGGCCTCAATCCCTCCTCAAACCTCCTGCATCTATCAATCTCATCAGCAATGATACCCCCAGCATACTGACTCAGTCGAATAAACTCAACTTAATACTCAGTTACGGTCCGATGATCTTGCTTCAAATCTAGAAACTCTCTTTTCTTCCCATCTTTATACTCCCTAGGAGTATACTTCAACTCAAATTCCTTCAGAAAATCAGTGTAAGACAGTGTTGGATGATCATCCATAGAATGGGGCACCGTCTTCCACCAATCGTAGGCATCTTTCTGCAGCAAAGATCTTGCATAGTCAAATTTTTCCTCAGGGGTAGCTTGTAACTGAATAAAGATCCTCTGTACTTTGTCAAGCCACTGTTCTGCTACAGCTGGATCAGTAGTACCAAGGAAATCCTCTGCTCCATACTTCCTTAGTTTATCATAGTGCCTCACAGATACCAAAGGCTGAGGGGGTGGTGGCACTGGTTGCACTGGTGCTTGTCTCATAACTTCCATCATATGTCTAAACCAGGCTGGCGGAACCTCCTCTCCAGCTGGTCTACCCGACACCGAAGCAGGTGCCTCCTCAACACTATCAACTCTAGCTCCCTCAGCAGGAGCGATACTCTCGGTACTACCCTCAATCGACTGACGTGAGTGAGAATCCATCACAACCTAAGTCTGCAAACACAACATACTACATCTTATTAAAGATCAGAGGTTGCCAATCCCAAACATGTATATTATTTCAAAACCAACTTTTTAAGTAAAATATTCTTTTTATTACATTTTACCTAGGCTGAGAATCTCAAACCTAGGCTCTGATACCAAAAATTGTAACACCCCTTCCCGACCTACGTGTGTAAGCTGAGTAGAGGCGCCACACTAACCTAATGTTGCTACCAATTTTACTTAGTCAAATTTTAGTTCCAATTTTTATAGAAATTTTGCCATAGTTTCACTTAAAAATTGAGTCCCAAGTGTCGACAAAACTGGTTTTTTTTTTTTCTGATTTTTGAAAATATTTTTACACAAACCAATGCAACCAAAATCATTCTCAGTACACTTCCAATAAATCCCCCTTATAACCTCAACTACAACCTGCAAAAAGGATTTACACTTCTTGTAACACCCCCATATCCAATGCCCACACACTACAACCACAACAATGTAGCATAAGTGCATCAAACATAGGGATGCTACGGTTTTCTTAATATTCAAAACACTTTAAACTTGATACAATACCCATATCATTATACATTATAGAAAAGTAGATCATTTACTTATAAAACAAAACATATTAGTTATATATATATACATTTAAATATTACCCAGCGGAAGTTATAAAATATGTACATATTTACAAACACTTGATTACATATTTAAATATATCCATACTTTTACATTATAAACATTACTTTACAAAATATAAAAAAGTATACATGATTGGCAATTCTCTTCTGATCTTTAAGTTCCCAAAATCAACTCTTCAAGGTCTACTCTCACTTGGTCTTGATGAACTCTCGGGTTCGACTCTATCAGCTCTATTACCTGCGCGATTAAACACTATCGCTCTAAGCCAAGGGCTTAGTAAGATAATTCATGCTAAAATGCAATGTCACAAATTAATTACATATATCAATCAAAAGCATATTTTTTATTCAATATGTTGCTTTGTTCAATGTCACATCAATATTCATATAATAGCACCATTCATTATACTCATTTAAATTTATCATTATAGCCAACAACTATGACTTTATATACGTACCCTTTCCCAACCAGGTCGGTTGCCCTCCAATCCCAAGGGTCCGCAGGAGGCAAATAGGCACGTATAACATTATCAGTAACATACCTTTCCCCATCCAGGTCGGTTGTCCAAGTTCGGTTGCCCATTCCAATGGGTCCGCATGGTTCCGCAGGAGGCAAATAGGTACGTATAATACTGACTATATCGAACCTTCCTCCTACCAGATCGGTAGTCCAAGATCGGTTGCCCAACCCACTGGGTCCGCATGGTTCCGCAGGAGACGGATAGGTCCGTTCATTAAACTTATCAATACCTTTTCAATTCATTTCTTTTTCACAAGCAAGTTAAGCAATCATTATATACAATATTCATTACATTATCTAAACACTCACATTATAATTCAATCCTATCATCAATGCATGCTTCAATCATATTTCATTTGAATCACTATAACATCTTTGGTATAACATTTCAATGTGCATTACTCATGAAACACATTACCATTCACAATGCATAACATAACATTATTCAATCTCAACAATGCAATTAGGGCAATTCAACCTCTTCACAACCTAATCCAAAAGGAATATTAGCAAAATGACCATATGAATAGTACATTCTGGTTTTAGACTCCATTTTATCCTTATTTGGAAAAATTGTATAAAATAATCTACTTGACTAAAAATTCTAAAATTTTTACAGAATTTAGTTTTGTATCTTAAAATCATTCCTTTAAAATTTCAGATCAAACTGAACACAAAATCTTGGTCAAATAGTTCACCTAACCAGACTGCCCCAATTGCCCTGCATCCTGGCAGCAATTCTGAACTTTGTGAATTCCATAAATCAAATTCAATCAACGTGGTTCCAAATTATTTTTCTCAAATACTAGACTCACTAAGAAACAACATATCCAAAATTCAATTGGATATGATTTTTCTACATTTTATTAAAAATCCCGAAATACAGCTGTCTCAGTTAAGGTACCTGCTGGAACAGGTCTAATAAAAATAATCTTTCTAAACTCATAACCATTCCAAAATCGAATCAACATATTTTTCAGTCATTATAGACTCATAGAGACACAACATATCAAAAATTCACTTCAAAAACATTTTTCTATAATTAATTAAAAATCATACAAATCACAGCCTTTACTAATTGTAAAACAGAAACAATTTCACTAAACACAACTCTTACTCTTCCATCACCAACACCAACCCAACTTCTCATCTATCAAGCAAAATCAATACTTAAAATCACACCATAAGCAACTTAATCATACCATCATCAAATCACAACTCAACTCAAGCATAACTTCAAAAATAACAAGGGTAAACAAGAGCAAACTTACCAAATAATGAAATTCCTTGAAACTCCAACTTGTAACTTTGAAAACTTCCTTCACTTTGAACTTGAAATCATCAAAACCATCACTTATTCTCTTGCTCTCTTCTCTCTTTGATGAGCCGGCCACACAACAACAAGAAGAAGAAGAAATGATGAAGAAACACAGAGTCAATAGGCATTAAATACCCATCCAAAAGAAAATTACTATAATACCCTCATCCATTTAACTAAACTTTTGTCATATCTATACCCATTTAAGTAATTCACAACCAACATAAAAATATCCTCTTTCCTTGACTTTCCATTTTGACCACTTTATATGTTATATATATCACCATATAAGCAACATATACAATTATCTCTAAACCCTCTTTTCTTTCCCAACCACCATACAAAAACATTCTCTTCCCATTTCTCAATTCAAACCAACAACAACAACAACAAAACTTCTAGGGCATGCATAGGGATATTACAGAACCATTCCACCGGGAGTGAAGGCGAAAATCCCCGCTCATAGTGGCAACTCCAATGGGGATAAGAGAAGTTGATTCATTGGTCTTTATATTATTATATTATTTCTTATTATGATATTATCCATTGCATCATTTAGTTTGCATTGTGTATGTGAGTTAAGACGATAGTGCTATCCGTGTTGTGTCATGTAAGGGATACCATACTTTCACTCAAGGTATGGAGATTGAGCATGGCATAACCACTCGTAGCCTTGTACCTTTTGGTATATACTAGCTATGGGAACCTAAGCTTATTAACCCAAGACTTAAGCCCATATAATTGATCAACTTACTTTTTCTTAGGTTTCTACCCCAAATGCTTGTTGTTTGACTATAATTGATATATCTTGGTTTAACCATGGCTTATTTGGTTTATTCTTTTTCTAATATGACCTACCTATATTGTAAGCTCAAAAATAATTTTTTTCCTTTAAGATCCAAAAGGACAAAACTATTTTTAAATTTTTGAAGAAGGTCTTTGGACATTAAAACCTTTCAAGATAGGTAAAAAATCTTTTTACACCTTATGGCCCAAACAAACAAAATTATCTTTCACTTCATCTAAAAATACAACCTTTTCATATAAAGAGCTTACAAATTATTTAGGTCAATTATGAAATACCAAAAATCAATTGTGAGCCTAGCTTATACCAAGAATTATTAACCATGGGCTTGTTTTTGGCATGAATCTCCGGTTACTTTTTCAAATAAAGAAATCTATTTATGATGAACCTCTTAATTTTATTTTAATCCAACATAGGATAAAAGCCATTTTAGTTGAAATGCAATGGATTAAAACTTAATTAATGGAAATTATCATGGACCAACTTTTATGTTAGAAAATACAACTATTGGTTAAATCGTCCGAGGGAATTTTTCGAAAACAAATTATCCCATGTTGGTATTTTGTTGACCATATTCCTAGAAAAAGAGACTCATAATTCCTGTGTGGAGTTATAAGGGTGAAAGGAACTTCCTAACTATCTCTGTTTGTTTATTATTTCTGCATTCATGCATACATGCATACACGCATTGCATAACATGTCATTGATCCTTTCTGGCTCACCGACCTGGAGTAGAGCAACTCAAGAGCATACGACAACCCCACCTATGCCAATGATGTAGAATCCAGCAATGACTTAATTACCTTCTCACCAAGAGCAATGGAGCCTGAATAACTATGCCAAAATGGAAGAACTAAAGGAGGCCCTAGCTGAGACTATGAAGAACCAATTGGCTGCAATTTTAGGGAACAATGTCGAGGCATCCGCTAGCACTAAGAAGCCAAAGGACAAAGTGAAGGCTAAGGTTTGTGAAGTGACTTTTGATGATGACAAGGTAATAATTGATGATGATGACTGGGAATAATACTTCCAAAATCCTCAAGATAAGAAGAAAGAGCTGAAGGTTGTGGAAAGAGCAACTATCAAAAAGACTAAAACTTCAAATGTTGAGAAGCAAATTGCAATTTTGGAAAAGAAGTTTGAAAAGAAGCTGAAAACTGAAGAAATGTCAAAGGTAGATAAGTTGTTCAAACAAGATGAGGAGGTCCCTTATAAGTTCAAGATGCCTTCCTTCGCTAGGTACAATGGTACAGAAAATCCTCACTTGCATGTTAAGCAGTACATCACTGCCATGCAGTCTGTTAGAACTACTAAGGCTCAAACTCTAAGGTACTTCATGTTTCATTGGACCCTACTGTCCAGAATTGGTTCAACACCTTAGAGGATAGTACTCAAAAGAGTTGGAATTTGTTATACAAGGCTTTCATTCAACAATATGGGTACAATGTCGAGCTAAAAGTTACCTTAATGGAATTTGAGTCCATTAGACAAAGGCTAAATGAGAATTTTGTGGACTATGTGAAAAGATGGAGGAATAAGGTTGCATTGCTCAAGAAGAGGCCCGATGAATATGATCAAATAAGAATGATTGTGAGAGAGGTATTTCCTAGTCTTCGTGAAAGGATATCTCATACACTCATCCAGGATTTCAATGATCTTCTCTAAGCTGGTCTGCAAATTGAAGAATGGGAAAGGGAGAATAACCACTTTTTGGCAAGAAGGAATGAGAAAGGGAATTACCAGTTAGGTAATCAAAGCATGCAAAAGGAAGTTAATGTTAATGTGACTGGTCAAAGAAATAAAAGACAGTTCTCAAAGTTGGAGAAAACTCTATCTTGGGTTTTCAACAAGCTACAAAAGGAGGGACTATACGAGGTAAGTATATCATCTCACAACTCTTATTATTTCCAATACGAGGTAAGTATATCATCTCACAACTCTTATTATTTCCATTTCTGGAATTACTCATTAATGTATTTTATTTTATTATTTTAGCATTAGAATATTTTTTTTACCATTCATTTGCTAATATACTAAATTATAATTTAAAAATAATAAAATAAAATAAAATAAATAATAAAAAAATTAATAAAATGATAAATGTTTATGCTGCTAAAGTTGCAGTGTTACCTCAGTTTTTAGACTAGAATTATGATGAAGTTGCATTCCAGCTAGTGGATTGATAGTCCCACATTCATATTGTCGAATAAATTCTAGCAACTCAGCATTAGATCGAGGTTCGGATCTTAAAGCATGCCTTCCTTCCATTTGATGGCTAAACTATCTGTACTCAAATTTATATATAACATTTAACTGAATAAAAGAGAATTAAATAGAGGAAAAATGAGAGCCTTTATATAGGCAAATTGCAAGACAAAAAGGCAAAAAAGAATAGCAATTCCGTCAACTAAAAAAAACTACTGGTGAATAGTGAGCTAATAGTACTGAACAATATCCAAATAGTAAATTCAAATCATTCTTTCCAATTAGTCAACAGTTTATGTGTTTAAAAATATTTTTTGGTACTTTTAAAAATTATTTTCCACATAGGGAGCAAGAGGATATAGGTATGGTAAAAAATAGCTTTTTTTTTTTTTTGCAATTTTGCAAGTTTATTATTAATACTCTACTAACTATAATTATCTTTTACAGCCATAGGTTTTAGAACCCAAATCATTTTTTAGTCCAAAACTCATTCCGGGTCCAGAACCTAAATTATTTTTAAGTCCAGAACTCACCACCGGGTCTAGAACCCAAATCTTTTTTGATCCTTGAACTCACCACCGGGTCCAGAACCCAAATCATTTTTTGAGTCCATAACTCACCACCAGGTCCAGAACCAAAATCATATTTTAGTTTAGAACTCACCACCGGGTCTAGAGCCCAAATTATTTTCAAGTCCAGAACTCACCCTCGGGTCCAGAACCTAAATTATTTTTAAGTCCAGAACTCATCCCGGGTTAAGAACTTAAATCAAATTCAATCTCGGGTCCAAGTATCTAGTCTTGGATCCAAGTACCCAAATCAATTCAGTCTCGGGTCCAAGTATCCAAATCAACTCAATCTTGGGTCCAAGTACCCAAATCAAATTCAATTTCGGGTTCAAGTATCCAGTCTAGGGTCCAAGTACCTAAATCATTTTTCAATCTTGAGTCCAAGTACCCAAATCAAACTCAATCTCGGGTCCAAGTACCCAAATCAAATTCAATCTCCAGTCCAAATATCAAGTCTCAAGTCTAAGTACTCAAATCAAATTTAATCTCGGGTCTAAGTATCTAGTCTCGAGTCCAAGTACCCAAATCAATTCAGTCTCAAGTCCAAGTAACCAAATCAACTCAATCTCGGATCCAAGTACCCAAATCAAATTCAATCTCGAGTCTAAGACCCAGCCTCAGGTATAAGTACTCAAATCATTTTTCAATCTCAGGTCTAAGTACCCAAATCAAACTCAATCTCAGATCCAAGTATCCAAATCAAATTCAATCTTGGATCCAAGTACCTAGTCTCGAGTCCAAGTACCCAAAACAATTCGGTCTAGGGTCTAAATACCCATTCTCGCGTCCAAGTACCCAAACCCAAAATATTTTTTAGTCCAGTACCCAATCTCAGGTCTAAGTACCCAAATCTTGGGTCAAGAACCCATCCTCATCAAAAATCTGCTCAAAGTCATGTAGCTTTTTACTCTCTTCTACTAAAAGTCTCAGATCGTTCAAGCAGGGGGTAAACTGTAGACCCTTAATTTTTTACCAAGCCCAGTCCAATATTTTAAAATAAGTCTAAAATAATTTTTGTGGTATTTATTATTTATTTTAGTATTTATTATTTATTTTAATATTTATTTTATTACTTATTATTTTATTTATTTTTTAAAAATATATATATAAAAAATAAAAAACCGGATGGACCAATCGGTGGGCGATAAGCGGCAAGGTAATTCGCCGCAAGCCGAAAGGACCTGCAGCAAATTGGCCTGGACCAATTCGGCCAATTTTCTGTAGGCATAATCTGCGGTGAATTGGTCTAAGGCAAATTGGCTCGGACCAATTCGCCGCAGAGTATGATGCAGCAAATTGGCTTGGGCCAATTCCCCGCAGCTACTTGCTGCGACGAATTGGCCTGCCCCAATTTGCCGCAGCTGCATGCTGCGGAAAATTAGGCAGTGTCTCATAGGCCCTCGCCCACATATTTGTATCTCAACCCATTATCGCGCGTTGCTTGCATCATAGCAACTCGTGCCAGCGCATTGGCCAATTTTTGCTAAATTTCAATTTTCACTCGAAAAGGTCAATTAATTTCCTAAATAGCTTTAACTTCCTTAAGATATTAGGTTTTACTTTAAAAATTCTATAAATACTAGCATTAAAACACAGAATGGGGGACGACCAAAATTAATCAAGAATTCTAATTGGACTTTTAAACCTTGAAGCAATCTGATGCAGCAAAAAAAAGAGAAAAGAAAAATTCCATCTATAAAGAAACAAGGCAGTGTTGTCTTGATCAAGGTTTCTCCAGAATTCAACCGTCCAATTGTGGTGGAACCAACAACGAAGATTTGATCTTAACCAATAATTTTTTATATCCACAGCAGCCATAACTTTTGTAGACCCTTAATTTTTTACCAAGTCCAGTTCGATATTTTAAAACAGTCTAAAATAATTTTTGTAGTATTTATTATTTATTTCAATATTTATTACTTATTTTAATAATATAATATTTATTATTTAATATAGGAAAAAGAAGAAAAGAAAAAAAAAGAAAATTGTAAATATTTATTTTAAATAATAAAAAATAAATAAAAATAAATAAATAAAAATCAAAATAAAAAATTGGGTAAATCGGCGAGCGACGCGCGGCAGGCAGCAATTTACTGCTAGCCAAATTTGCCGCAGATCAAGAGACTTGCTGCAAATTGGCTGCAGCAGGAATGCTACCTTCTACTTCACCGCATGCAAACAAGGCCCAGCCAGCAATTTGCCTCAAGCAATCTCGCCTAGTAGCCCATTCCTTGCAATCTCGCCCAGCGCAGTCTCGCACGACTAGCGCAATCCTCGCGCAGCAGTGCCTAGCTCCAGTCTCGCCTAGGCCCACGTGCAGTTTTCACCGAAACCTTTTTAATCTCAATTTTTAATTTTATTTCCTAGACAGTTTTATTTCCTTAACCAATTAGTATTATGTTTTTATTTTTTGTTATAAATACCACATTAAAAAAAATAGAGAGAGGGAACAATTTTATTTTGGCTAGGAGGGAAATTGACTCAAGAATTATTCAGACTCTTCTTAGCAATTTACTCAGGTCTTTGGACTTTGGCTTTTGGTTGGCTGCTAGAACTCTGGAAAATTTAGTATCCATCAATTTCAAGCAACAAAACAGTAAAAAGGAGAGAGAAGCATCAAACAGTTTGAACAATTTTACAAAGGCAGTAAGACACTTTCTTGGTTTCTGCCCAGCCAGAGTTTAAGTTATTAAATTGTTGTGGAGTCTTCAAACGCAGGTACAACATCCTAAACTCTCTAAAATCATAATGAGTTCTGTTTACTAATATTATGAAGTTCATATATGTTGTTTAGTTTAAACACATCCAAATAAAGTTCTGTTTGATAACATTATCAATTTATATCCACAATGTCTTCATTGAAAAGTTATTAGGGTTTACACAGGGACCGCCGTATGGGCTTGTATAAGGGGTCAATATTTATTTGTGAATTATAAGTCTTTGTGTTTAACTTCCTTTATTTTCAATTCTAATTTAATTATTAAAATTCCAAAAACTTTAATTCAAGATGCGAACCCTAAATTTATATATTTATTTCTTTATTTAATTTTAAATTTGATTATGTAGTCTATTATATGTTTTGATGATTGATTTATTTAATTTTGATGTTTAGTTTATTTAATTTATCATGGATGAATATTTTTTTTCAATTATTATTTGTTTATAAAAATTTTAAGAGGCATGTTTCCATGATTGGGTACCTTATTAATTAATTTTTATGTAATTTAAATTATTTTCATATTTTGAAATTAATGTAAAGGACACGTTTCCACCTTTCGGTGGGTGCCTCATTTAGTTTTGGACATTGAAAAATAGTAAAGACATATTTTCATCATTGGATGGGTGCCTATTTATTTGTTTTGTTTGGACCTTGCCATGATTTTTAATAAAGTATTTGTTTATTTTTATGATTGCATGTAGTATGGATAATATCATTATATTTAAGAATTTTATAATATTAAGACCTGCAAAGGAGGCCAGTTCCAATGAACCGGGCGTTGTGGGGGTCCTGGGTCATTTCTCACATTCTCCACATCTACCCAACTTTTCGAACCCATTAGGGGGTTGGGAATTCCTTAGGAATCGAGTCATCCACCTCTTCTTTTTCCTAGCCCATCCGGATGGCGACTCCATTTTCTTTGGGCTTAGGCCCGTGTTCTCTAAGGCCCTGAGCCTAATAGTGCCGAAAATCACAAGAATCATTCCACGTGAGAGTGGGGGCAAAAATCTCCGCTCACAACATGCTTTCTTTTAAATGTTTTGTTGATGTGTTTTGATATTATTTTTTTTCAGTAGCATAAAATTATTAAATCTAAATTATATGTTTTATGAATCGAAATCCTAATTCATTAAATCCTTAAACCCCTATCTAATTTCTTAAAACCTTTTGTAAACCCTTAATTTTTGACCAAGTTCAGTCCAAAGATTTTAAAACAGTCCCAAATAATTTTTGTAGGATTTATTATTTATTTTATTACTTATTATTATTTTAATTGTATAATATTCATTCTATAATATTTAATTTAATATATATAATATTTATTATCATTTACTATTTATTTTAATAATATAATATTTATTTTATAATATTTATTATTTATTTTTAAAAATATTATTTATTGTAATTTATTATTTATTATTTATCATAAATGTTTTTAATAGTAAAAATAAAAAATAAAAATATATACATATAAAAATAGAAAGTAAAAATCGGAGAGTCGAATCGGTTGCGGCACGCGACGACAAGTGATTGGCCTCGCCAGCTCGCATATTTTTTTCGGCCAAACCTTATTTTACTCGAGTTTAAAATTATATTTCTAAAACAATTTTATTTTCTTAAACAATTTTATTTTCTTAACCAATTTGTATTAGGTTTTTTATTTTTTTTTTATAAATACCACATTAAAACAATTACACAAGGACTTTGGAGCTTTTTAGACTTTTAGACTTTTGGAACTCTGGAAAATTTTGGAGTTTGGATTATTGGAGACTTTTTTTGGTAGAAGCTAAGAACTATAAAACTATAGCAATTTTTAACAAGAAGAATAAGGCAGCAGTAAGTAAGCAGTGACTGTCTTGGTGTTAGCTCATCCCATATTTTCATCCAAAAATTTTGGTGGAGCCTTCAAACATAGGTATGTTTATCTAACTTGTTTAATCAAAAATCATCTTCATCCATTAGTTATTGATCCATTAAAATTAATAAATTACAACTCTCAAAACTCATGTAATAATCCCATAATTATGAAAATCAACAGACAAGGTTTTTCTATTTCTTTTGAAGAACAGTAGCCATCAATTAGCTTTTATAAAAAAAATTATTACAGTAGCTATTTTGTTATTTTAATTATTATAGTAGCTTAGTTTTTGTTAATCAAAACCATAAACCACTTAAAATTGTAATATCCTAATTAAATCAATTTTTCAAAATCTTCATAGTAGCCATTCTCCTTTCAAAAATAAATATAATTGTGTTAGTTTTCTTAGAAATCCAAACCCTAGTTTAAATCAAACCCTAATCTATTTTGTTAAAACCCTAATCAATTCTTTTTCTTTATTTAATCATCATAGTAGCTTATTATTTTCAAATATCTAAGTTTTAATCTTATTTTCATTATTTTTTACCTTATTTACTTCAATCCTAAATTCTAATTTTAATCACACAGTAGCATAATTCTTTTTTTTTTTAAAAAAAACATAGCAACAATATTAGTTCTTTAAAATTTCAAAACCCTAGCTTTTAAATATAAATTCCAAAACCCTAAATGTTATTTAAGAAACTCTAAGTTGATACATAAACCTAAACTTACATCTTTATTTGCTTCATTATTAAGTGAACATTTATTATATACTTTGATTAGTGATTTATTTATATCTTTGATTTATGTCTTCAATGAATGATTTATTTATGATGAATGGTTGGTTGGTTATTTTTATTTTATTTGGTTTCAAAACATTGTAAGAGGTATGTCTCCATATTTTGGGTACCTCATGTATTGAGTATCATATAATTTAATTTATGTTCTAGTTTTGGGATTAATGTAAAGGACATGCTTCTACCTTTTGGTGGGTGTCCTATTTAGTTTTAGATATTGGATGATGTAAGGACATGTTTCCAACCTTGGATGAGTTTCCATTTATTTGTTTTGTTTGGACCTTGCTATGATTTAAAAAAAAATATTTATTTATTCTATTGATCACAAGTAGTATGGATAATATTATATTAATTAAGAATTTTATAATATTGAGACATGAAAAGGAGGTCGATTCCAATGATCAGGTCATTGTGGGGGTGCTGGGTTATTCTCACCTTCCCCACAAGTGCCCAACTTTTTGAACCCATTAGGGAGTTAGGGATTCCTTAGGAATCGAGTCATCCACTCCTTTTTTTTTCCTGGCCCATCTGGGTGGCGACTCCATTTTCTCTGAGCTTAGGCCCATGTTCTCTAAAGCCCTGAGCCTAATAGTGTGGAAGTCGCAAGAACCATTCCGCCGGGAGTGAGGGCGAAAATCCCTGCTCATAGTGGCAACTCCAATGGGGATAAGAGAAGTTGATTCCATTGGTCTTTATATTATTATATTATTTCTTATTATGATATTATCCATTGCATCATTTAGTTTGCATTGTGTATGTGAGTTAGGACGATCGTGCTATCCGTGTTGTGTCATGTAAGGGATACCATACTTTCACTCAAGGTATGGAGATTGAGCATGGCATAACCACTCGTAGCCTTATACCTTTTGGTATATACTTGTTATGGAAACCTAAGCTTATTAACCCGAGACTTAAGCCCATATAATTGATCAAGTTACTTTTCTTAGGTTTCTACCCCAAATGCTTGTTGTTTGACTATAATTGATATATCTTGGTTTAACCATGGCTTATTTGGTTAATTCTTTTTCTAATATGACCTACCTATATTGTAAGCTCAAAAATAATTCTTTTCCTTTAACATCCAAAAGGCCAAAACTATTTTTAAATTTTTGAAGAAGGTCTTTGGACATTAAAACCTTTCAAGATAGGTCAAAAATCTTTTTACACCTTATGGCCTAAACAAACAAAATTATCTTTCACTTCATCTAAAAATACAACCTTTTCATACAAAGAGCTTACAAATTATTTAGGTCAATTATGAAATACCAAAAATCAATTGTGAGCCTAGCTTATACCAAGAATTATTAACCATGGGCTTGTTTTTGGCATGAATCTCTAGTTTCTTTTTCAAATAAAGAAATCTATTTATGATGAACCTCTTAATTTTATTTTAATCCAACATAGGATAAAAGCTATTTTAGTTGAAATGCAATGGATTAAAACTTAATTAATGGAAATTATCATGGACCAACTTTTATGTTAGAAAATACAACTATTGGTTAAATCGTCCGAGGGAATTTTTCGAAAACAAATTATCCCATGTTGGTATTTTGTTGACCATATACCTAGAAAAAGAGACGCATAATTCCTGTGTGGAGTTATAAGGGTGAAAGGAACTTCCTAACTATCTCTGTTTGTTTATTGTTTATGCATTCATGCATACATGCATACACGCATTGCATAACATGTCATTGATCCTTTCTGGCTCACCGACCTGGAGTAGAGCAACTCAAGAGCATACGACAACCCCACCTATGCCAGTGATGTAGAAGCCAGCAACGACTTAATTACCTTCTCACCAAGAGCAATGGAGCCTGAATAACTATGCCAAAATGGAAGAACTAAAGGAGGCCCTGGCTGAGACTATGAAGAACCAATTGGCTGCAATTTTAGGGAACAATGTCGAGGCATCCGCTAGCACTAAAAAGCCAAAGGACAAAGTGAAGGCTAAGGTTTGTGAAGTGACTTTTGATGATGACAAGGTAATAATTGATGATGATGACTGGGAACAATACTTCCAAAATTTATCAAGATAAGAAGAAAGAGCTGAAGGTTGTGGAAAGAACAACTATCAAAAAGACTAAAACTTCAAATGTTGAGAAGCTAATTGCAAATTTGGAAAAGAAGTTTGAAAAGAAGCTGAAAACTGAAGAAATGTCAGAGGTAGATAAGTTGTTCGAACAAGATGAGGAGGTCCCTTATAAGTTCAAGATGCCTTCCTTCGCTAGGTACAATGGTACAGAAAATCCTCACTTGCATGTTAAGCCGTACATCACTGCCATGCAGTCTGTTAGAGCTACTAAGGCTTAAACTCTAAGGTACTTCATGTTTCATTGTACCCTACTGTCCAGAATTGGTTCAACACCTTAGAGGATAGTACTCAAAAGAGTTGGGATTCGTTATACAAGGCTTTCATTCAACAATATGGGTACACTGTTGAGCTAAAAGTTACCTTAATGGAATTTGAGTCCATTAGACAAAGGCTAAATGAGAATTTTGTGGACTAAGTGAAAAGATGGAGGAATAAGGTTGCATTGCTAAAGAAGAGGCCCGATGAATCTGATAAAATAAGAATGATTGTGAGAGAGGTATTACCTAGTCTTCATGAAAGGATATCTCATACACTCATCCAGGATTTCAATGATCTTCTTCAAGCTGGTCTGCAAATTGAAGAATGGGAAAGGGAGAAGAACCACTTTTTGGCAAGAAGGAATGAGAAAGGGAATTACCAGTTAGGTAATCAAAGCATGCAAAAGGAAGTTGATGTTAATGTGACTGGTCAAAGAAATAAAAGATAGTTCTCAAAGTTGGAGAAACCTCTATCTTGGGTTTTCAACAAGCTACAAAAGGAGGGACTATTACAACCATTGGCCCCTCGACCTTTGCCAAATCCGTTACCCCTAAAATTTGATACTAAGGCTTTTTATCAATTTCATCAAACACAATGATATGTACCCGATTGAAGCAAGAGATCCAAGATCTAATAGACAGTGGTAAGCTATCTGAGTTGAACAAGCCCAATACCAGGAATAATCCTTTGCCTAAATTTGGAAGAGTATCTCCACCTGCAACCTTCATGGTAGGAAGAGGATTGGAGGAAGATTTTTTCTTATCCACTTTTCAAAACGGGAGTATTGAAGATGTGGAAAAAGGAGAAATTTTATTCAACAAACGTCCCTTAGCTTGGAGTGTTGTTCTATTTATTTTGCTTTTTTAATATTTAATTGGAACAATTATGTTTTTTTAAATTAAGATTATTTGATTAAATTACTTTCATAAAAAATTTTATTGGTATTTGTTCATTTTGGTGCTCAACTGATGACGAATCTAGTTTGATATTTATAAATTAATATATCTAGGCATCATGATTTGAATAACTTTACTAGATGATGGAATTGTTCTATAGCATTGAGTTGTGTATGCTTACTTAGAGAGGGCTCCTACATAATGACCTTTGTCTAGGAACTAGCCAATCTTAGAACATGCTTTGACAAATTTTCGAGGAAAAATTGAACTCTGCTTATTTAAGGGAGAGATGATCTAGGCATTGTTTGGTTAGCCAACAACTAGTATCCACCCAATTAAATAGCGGTCCCTAGTTGTCCTTTTAAACCTTCATAAGATTTCAACCTTCTCTTTATTGACTAATAAGCCCAATAACCTACCCTGTAATATTCCAAATCTTTAAAAATTTCTAATTTTTAGAAATTTGATAAAATAAATTATAATTTAAATAGATAAATTAAATTAAGAGTTTTAAATGAAAAATGAAGGTATTTTAAATGAAAAAAGTGGAATATATATATATGTGATATATATATATATACAACATATATAAAACATATAAAAGTCAATAAAAAAGTCAACATTTTAAAAGAAAAGTCAAAAGTCAAAGTAAAAGGGTATTTTGGCAATTAAATCTTAGAAATTCCAAATTAATAAATTAATTCAAAAATAAATAATTTTTGAATGAAAGAGGGATTTTTTGACTTTTAATTTATTAAATAAATAAATAATTAATTAATAAAATATTATAATATATATATGGTTTAAAATAAAAGATGAAAGGAAAGAGAAATTAAAAATTTGTCTTCATTTCTTCTTCTTCTTCATCAAGGCCGAACCACCATAAGAGCTTAGACCAAGGATTTTGATTCTTCCATACTCCACAAATTGAAGGATTTAAAAAGTTTAAAGTGGATTTTTGGTGCTTTCCACCAAATTTAGTAAGTTTACAACTCCTTTCTTTGAATTCCATGAAAATTTTAATTATGCGTGATTTTGAAATTTTAAGTAGTATATTATAATTATTGGAATTGGTGTGTATGATGTTATTTTGGGTAGTTAACAATGATTTTATGGTTGGATTGAAGAGATGATGGAGTTTGGATAAAGAATGATGAAGAGGGAGAATTTTGAGTCATGGATTTTTAGGGTTTGAGAAATCATGGTTTTAAATTGTGAAAATTGGTTCTAAATGAGTTGTTTTGGTGCATAAACAAGTATTTTAAAGTCAAATATTGGATTTGGTTGTGTTTGGTTGGAGTTTGACAATGGAAGTGGAGATTTAGGGTTTTGGAAAAGTGATTTTCCAAAGTTGTTGAATTGTTTGATTTTATTTGTTTAAGCATGTTGTTTAGTGTTAAAAGTGAGGAATCTAAGCTTGAAATGATTAATGGATTGTGTTGGAATGGAAAACCTTCAATGAGGGAAGGTTATGCCATTTTAGGGTTTTGTGTATAAGAGTGTGTTTTTGTAATGTAAATAGTTTAAATGTATTAAAATATATTTTTAATAATATAAATAAACTTAAAACTCTAATTTAAATGGAATAGAATGGAATTCTAATGTTAAAGTAAGGAAAGGCTAAATTTTGAAATTTATAGGAGTGGTGTTTAATTATGGTTTAATATTGGAAATACCATTAAATGTGAAACTAAATGATTATTTGCTATCACATTTGGTTTAGGCATTGAGGGAGGTTGATTTGCTTCATCCAAGTGGTGAAGGGCAAGTTGGAAGGATAGGATTGGAGGCTGTTTTAAGCTTGTTTTGGTTGCTATTTGAGGTAAGTACAAGCTTTGAATACATTGGTTATGTTTACATGACATTTGGACTTAACACATTTTGGTTGAAAAATGTGTTAAGCTACTTGATACATTGTTTACGTATGAATAATGTGAGGGGGTCGTTGCTTGTTGAGTTAAGAGCGTTGCATGCTAGATTTGAGTCTTGTGATGATGGTGCTTTGATGGCTTAGCTGCAGTTGAGGCCAGTCTTGTTGGATCATATTAGGGAGGCTCAGTTAGCAAAGAGAGAATCTAGAAAATTGTGTTGGTTTGTCAGAAGGGGGAGAGTCGAGACTTTTTATGTGAGGGATGATGGCAATCTATGGTACAGAGATAGGTTGTGTATTCCTGATGATGTAGAATTGAAAAGGATGATATTAGAGGAAGCACATCAGTCACTTTATGCTATGCACCCTGGGATTACCAAGATGTATCAGGACTTGAAGCAACATTATTGGTGGTCAGGTATGAAGAGGGATATAGCAGAGTTTGTATCCAGATGTCTCACTTGACAGAGAGTGAAAGATGAGCACCAGGTTCCTTCAAGGTTGCTCTAACCTTTATTAATGCTAGAGTAGAAATGGGGGCGAGTGACAATGAATTTTGTGACTGGACTGCCTTTGACCCAGAAGAAGCATGATTCTGGGTGATAGTTTATTGGATGATGAAGATAACTCATTTTCTTCTAGTTTGGATGGATTATTCTCTTGAGAGGTTGGCTGAGCTGTATATTAGTGATATAGTGAGGTTGCATGGAGTCCTAGTTTCTTTGGTGTCGAATCGAGATCCTCGATTTACTTTGAGGTTTTGGAAGAGTTTGCATAATGCTTTGGGTTCTCAATTGTATTTTAGTACTACTTTTCATCCTCAGACAGATGGGCAGTCAGAGAGAGTGATACAGATTCTAGAGGATATGTTGAGGAGCTAAATCATTGATTTTATCGGGAATTAGGATAGATTTTTGCCACTAATTGAGTTTGCTTATTACAACAGTCATCAGTCTAGTATTGGGATGGCTCCTTATGAGGCCTTGTATCGCAGGAGATACAAGACACCTTTAGTGTTGGGATGAGGTTGGAGAAGGTAAACTGGTTGGTCCTAATTTGATAAGGAAACAAAAGAGAAAGTGAAGGTGATTTAGGGTCATTTGAAAGCAGCTTCAAACCGACAGAAATCATATTCAGTTTTGAAGAGAAGAGATATAAAGTTCAATGTGGGAGATAAAATGTTTTTGAAGGTGTCTCCATGGAAGAAGATTCTATGGTTCGGTCGAAAAGGGAAGTTGAGTCCTCATTTTATAGGACCATATGAGGTGTTGGAGAGAGTTGGTCCAGTGACTTATAGACTAGCTTTGCCGCCTGAGTTGGATTGAATTCATAATGTCTTCCATGTCTCAATTCTTCGGACATACAGGTCTGACCCATCTCATATCATATCAGTGGAGTCTATTGAGGTGAGTCTAGATCTGACTTACGAGAAAGAACCAGTGTCGATTTTGGCACGAGAGGTTAAAGAATTGAGGAATAAGAGGGTGCCACTTGTGAAAGTCCTTTGAAGGAATCATGCCACTGAGGAGGCGACATGGGAGAGTGAGCAGGTGATGCAGAGTCAGTTTTTCCAATTGTTCCAGACTTGAGAATAGGTAATTTCGAGGACGAAATTTATTTTAGGGTGAGATCATTGTAATATCCCAAATTTATGAAAATTTCTAATTTTTAAAAATTTGATAAAATAAATTATAATTTAAATGGATAAATTAAATTAATGATTTTAAATGAAAAATGAAGGGATTTTAAATGGAAAAAGTGAAATATATATGTGATATATATATACAACATATAAAAGTAAACATTTTAAAAGAAAAGTCAAAAGTCAAAGTAAAAGGGTATTTTAGTAATTAAACCTTAGAAATCCAAAATTATTAAATTAATTCAAAAATAAATAATTTTTAAATGGAAGAGGAATTTTTGGACTTTTAATTTATTAAATAAATAATTAATTAATTATTAAAATATTATTATATATATATTTGGTTTAAAATAAAAGATGAAAGGAAAGAGAAATTAAAAAGTTGTCTTCATTTCTTCTTCTTCTTCATCAAGGTTGAACCACCATGAGAGCTTAGACCAAGGATTTTAATCCTTCCATGCTCCACAAATTGAAGGATTTAACAAGTTTAAAGTGGATTTTTGGTGATTTCCACCAAATTTGGTAAGTTTCCAACTCCTTTCTTTGAATTTCATGGAAATTTTAATTATGTGTGATTTTGGATTTTTAAGTAGTATGTTATAATTATTGAATTTGGTGTGTATGATGTTATTTTGGGTAGTTAGCAATGATTTTAAGGTTGGATTGAATAGATGATGGAGTTTGGATAAAGAATGGTGAAGAGAGAGAATTTAGGGTTATGGATTTTTAGGGTTTGAGAAATCATGGTTTTTAATTGTGCAAATTGGTTCTAAATGAGTTGTTTTGGTGCATTAACAAATATTTTAAAGTCAAATATTAGATTTGGTTGTGTTTGGCTGGAGTTTAAGATTGGAAGTGGAGATTTAGGGTTTTGGAAAAGTGATTTTCCAAAGTTGTTGAATTGTTTGATTTTATTTTTTTTAAGCATGTTTTTTAGTGTTAAAAGTGATTAATATAAGCTTGAAATGTTTAATGGATTGTGTTGGAATGGAAAACCTTCAATGGGGGAAGGTTATGCCATTTTAGGATTTTATGTATAAGAGTGTGTTTTTGTAATGCAAATGGTTGAAATGTATTAAAATATGTTTTTAATAATATAAATAAACTTAAAACACTAATTTAAATGGAATAGAATGAAATTCTAATGTTAAAGTAACAAAAGGCTAAATTTTTGAAATTTTTAGGAGTGATGTTTAATTATAAATTAATACTGAAAATGTCATTAAATGTGATACTAAATGATTATTTGCTATCACATTTGGTTTAGGCATTAAGGGAGGTTGATTTCCTTCATCCAAGTGGTAAAGGGCAAGTTGGAAGGATAGGATTAGAGGTTGTTTTAAGCTTGTTTTGGTTGTTATTTGAGGTAAGTACAAACTTTGAATACATTGGTTATGTTTGCATGACATTTGGGCTTAACACATTTTGGTTGGAAAATGTGTTAAGCTACTTGATACATTGGTTCCATATGAATAATGTTCTATGACATTTGTAATGTCATACATGAGTTAAATGCATTGTAAAAAACCATTGATAATGGCTAAATTGTGTAAGATGTGAAATATGTGTATTATGAGGAAATTACCCAAAGTGTTTGGGTAATGCCATTTGTTATTTATGCATTATGTGCATTGTTGAAAAGCCATTGGTATTGGCTAGATTACATTAAATGTGATTAATATGTGAATTATGTTGAAATACCCAAGGTAATTGGGTAATGTGTTGTAAATGCAAAAATGTGGTATAATGTAATGAGATATGTGGAAACATAATGAAATGAATTGATATCAATATAAATGAGAAATATAAATAAATTGTGTGCCTAGTATGTTATTCAAATTTTAGAGTTCTGTGTTTGGTGGCATGCCTATGATTTGCCTACGGGCTAGACATTGGGCATCATTGTGAAAATATTTTTAAGGTGAAATGATTGGGTCGTAAGCCTCAAAAATAAGTCCTTGAAGCTAGGCTAGGTGAAATGATCGGGTCGTAAGCTCAGACCTAGTTGGATTTTTACATTGATATATTGCCTACGGGGCTAGATACATGGTGTTATTATAGTCCAAAACAGTAACTCTGGAATTTGAATAGCATATTAGTTATCTTTGGGCCCATGTTTGTGTTTGTTTTATGAGAATTGTGGATTGTGAAATATTTGAAAAGTATGAGAAAATGGAATGATGTGATATCCATATGCATTGTGCATTGGCATTGCATTTGAGTTTTATTATTATCAAAGTTTGTATTACTAGGCTTTTGGCTTAGAGCGATTGTTTACATCGCGCAGGTGACAGGGTAGATTCGGCTAAGCTGGAGAGTTCTTCTAGACCATGTTGGGTCTAGACTTGTGTTTGTGCTTGTAGAGTTGATATAAAGATTAGAAACACTGTCAGCAGCATGTATATATTTTATGTTATTGTATATTTTGGTTATTATGCATAGTATATTATGTCTTTTTTAGATTTTATGTATTGTAACTATAAAGAATGTTTGGGTTTAGTTATTTGAAATGGGGTGTAAATGTGTTCTAAATTATATATATATATATATATGTTTGAGAAACTTGGTGAAATTGAGGAGAATGGTTGAGATGGTGATTTGAAATTATTTGGGAGTGTGTTCTTTTTGCAGGTTATGTAATTGATAAATTTAGTGATGTCTAAATTACAGACAAAACTCTAGCGAATTTTTCCCAGAGATTTTTATAAAAAAATGTTTATTTTGGATTCCTATAACAAGTAAAGAATATTTATATACTATTTAATTTATATATTTAGTATTTGAAATTTTAAATCAGATATGTGAAATTTTTTTTATTAAACCGGTCTGTGACATTTTTGTACCGTATATGCATAGTTTACATATGCTGGAAATATGTATTGTACGTATATAGGGTGTTAGGGTATTACATACCCTGAGCTGCTGTGATACTTTTGACAAGTCTGATGATCACTATGGTGAAGAGGCAAGAAGATCAAAAAGAAAGGAATGCATAGCCAAGACCGTAAGGATAGTTGGTATTCTTAAAAACATAAGGGTAGTTGAAGTTCACCTAATGCTCGACCTAATATCTCCAATTTATTAAGATGACATCAGAACAACAAATAATTTATCCTCACTAAAGTAGACTCACTCAACTCCACTCATCTTTAGTCACGACAATTCTTATGGAATTAAGAACCAATAAAAAAAGAAAAAAAAAGAAAAAAAGAGGAAAAAAGAAGAAAAAGAAAATAAAATAAAACCCAAAACGGTTTAGAAATCCAACCGAGTTCTCTTTTACCTAAAGCAGCAAAAGACTTCCATTTGGTTTAGAAGGTTAGTTTGACTTGAATTGGTCTAACCAAACCAAAGATGCAATCAAAATCAGAGAAAAAGGAGAAAGGTCATCCAGTTCTTGAAAGTCCTGTACTTGATAGTCCTACAGGGAAGAAGGACAAAATGATAAAAATGCTCAAAGAAAAGAAGGAGTAAGAAAAATAAAGAGAAAGAAAAGGGAAAAGAAGAAAAGAAATGAATTTGGGTACCAAACTTTTTGCAAAGGCAAAGACTATCTCAATCAAGAACCAAATTAATGCCAAAAAGATGGGAGAACATTTAAAGCTCTATCTTTTCATGCTCCCAACTACCTAAAGATCAAACAAGAAATTTGTAGTGTGAGGGTTTGCCCATAGTATCATAATGACTCTAAATTACAAATGGCCTTCATTTAACTCGTGTCCCTTATAGACTCCGTTTCAAGCCTATTAAAGGCCTGTTGATCTCTCTTGTTAGGTAGAGTCTATTAGTGGAGATAGTTTGAATAAGCATGCATATTTGATAGACAATATTCAAACTCAATGAAACCTTTGACCAAGTAATGTGTATATGCCTATCTGAAGTATAATAGTTCTTGCTTAAATAGAAATGATTTCCATGTTTAGTACGGTAACTAGGGTTGTCATGTTATAGATATGTTAATTTAGGAAATCAAGTCCTGAGGTATAATGACACTGATTTAGCAAAGCTAATACTTGATTTCAAAATCAAAATTGAAAATTCAAAAAATAAAATTTAAAGCCTTCAAGTTAAGGGGAGTATACCAAACCATCAAACGTCGAAGGACACATGGGGCAAAGGAAATGATTACTGGCAATGTTATAAAGAAGCTACCAATTTACAGGCTCGATCATAGTTTGAAATGAATGTCTCTCTGACTCTGCCACTTGGGGTCTCCAACATTCATGTCCTTAACATCTTGAAGATAAAAGCTATAAATGAGAAGCCTTCTGTCATTTCAATGCAAGATTTGAACGAGCATCTGAAAGGGGTCAATGAGAACACATCAGCTTATCACCTCAGTCTATGAGTCGATGGAACCACTGTAAGTATTATTCATGCATACCATACATACATAAGCATATCATATTACCGATTATTTGTCAAAGTGAATAGCAAACACCCTATGAAGTAAAGAATCAAAAGAAGATATTGAATTAGGGGGCATAGAAAGCCCATTGCTTGAAGAAGCTCCAGTCATTTTGCAAAAGAAGAAATGCATGCTTATATGAAGAACTAGACAACAAAAACATCAACCAAAGCCCACATAGAAAAATCATGGGTTTGAGCCTACACAGGGGCAAAGTTTCTCCTTTCAATCTTTTTAGTTTATGCGTGTACAAAATATTTTCAAACTCACTTTCAAATATTTTGCCACGCAGGCGGCAAGGAGAAGATATAAGAGGCTAGCTAAAAAATGGCCAAATTTTTTGCAAAAGTGCAAAAGAATGGAACATTAGAACTATCAAAAGAATGAAGATGCAAAAGACAAAAGATTAGTCCAGCTAGAAGAGCTAAAGCCAATATAGGACAAAAGTTCAAAAGGATGAAGATCCTTTTTGAAGGGTGAAGACCTTACCAAGGATGAAGATCCAGCTTAAAGGATGAAGATCCAATTTCAAGGGTGAAGAGCCAATTTCCAAGGTTGAAGATCTATTTTCAAAGGTGAAGACCTAATGCCAAGGATGAAGATCCACTTTCAAGGGTAAAGACCCGATCTCCAAGGATGAAGATCTAATTTCAAGGGGGGCGAAGACCTGATGTCAAGGATGATGATCCAATTTAAAAGGTGAAGACCCGATGCTAAGGATGAAGATCCAATTTCAAAGGTGAAGACCTGATCTCCAAGGATGAAGATCTGTTTTCAAAGGGTGAAGACCCAAAGTCTAAGGGATGAAGATTCATTCCAAAGGGTGACGACCCAATGACCAAATATGAAGATCCAAGGTCCAAGGATGAAGATCTATTTTGAGGGTGAAAACCCACAATCCATTAAAGAATGGAATAGTCGGATGTGAGCGGGGATTTTTGCCCCCATTCCCGGTGGAATGGTTCTTGCGACTTCGACACTGTTTAGGCTCGAGGCCTTAGAGAACACGGACCTAAGTCCAGAGAGAATGGAGTCGCCACCCGGACAGGCCTGGAAAAAAAAGGGGTGGATGACTCGATTCCTAATGAATCCCCAACCCCCTAATAGGTTTGGAAAGTTGGGTATGTGTGGGGAAGGTGAGAAATGACCTAGCACCCCCACAACGCCCGGTTCATTAGAACCAGCCTCTATTACAGGTCTTAATATTATAAAATTCTTAAATATAATAACATTATCCATACTATACACAATAAAACGAAAGCATCATTATATTAAAATCAAAGCAATGTCCAAACTAAGCAAATAAATGGACACCCATCCGAGGATGGAAACATGTCCTTACATCACATGCCTAAATAGGACACCCACCGAAAGGTAGAAACATGCCCTTTACATTGGTTCTAAAATAGAAAAGCAATTTAAATTACATGACTTTAACTAATGAGGTACCCACCAAGTAGAAACATACCTCTTACAACATTTAAAAATCTAAATAAATTGATAAAAGTAAATAACCATTCATCATAAATAAATCATTCATCAAGGATATTAAATATCAATAAAAAGTGAACATCCATACATGATAAATAAAATAAACCAAGCATTGAATTTAAATAAATTAAAGCATAAGAAATAAAACAAAGCATTATCAAATATGGAATTGAATAAGGTAAATAAAAATCCAAATTATAGCTACTGTTTCCATTTAGGGTTCTTTATCTCATGTGTTAAGGTTTTGGAATTCATAAAATTAGGCTGCTGTGACTTTTTTATGGAATTAAAATAGATTGTGGTTTTATGTTTTAAAAGGTTGGTAAGACTCTTTGATTAAACAAATTAAGGTTTGAATGGTGAAATCATGAAACTAGGGTTTTAGACACTTTAAAATACTTTTGATTTATGGTTTTAAATGGTGATTTCAAGCTTACTGTGTAAATTTAAAATATTTATGTTTTTATGGTTTTTAATGTTTTAAAGGATTAAGGTTTAGAAAAAGTTACGGTTTAAGGTTTTAAAGAGGTTAAAGTTTACTATTTTAAGTTTGGAAGTTGAATTAGGGTTTTAGGATTTAAAATTAGGGTCTCGGGTGATGAATTGGCTTTTAGAATTTGGAAATTAATTTGATAATTTTATGAAGTTTAATGAATTTAAACAAACGGATTAAAGTTTTTATAAATAGAAAAGATGTTTTTTTTTAAACTTTTTGAAACAAACAGAACCTAGTTTAAAATTTTGAAAGAAACAGAATCAAATTGTGGTTTTGTTGAAAAACATGTTCAATTAGGGTCTTAAGATTTTGAAGGAGTAAAAATAACAATTTTAAGTCTTTTTGGAAAATAAAACAATGAATTAGTGTTTTTAAACTTTGAACAAAGGGAATTAAGGTTTTAGGGTTTTTGAATTAAAAGACATCATTTATTAGTTTATGCTACTGTGTAAAATATAAAGAAATTAGAATTTCATACCTTATTTTGTAAGTTGCACCAAAATTGCTTCTTGGATGAACAAGCTCCAATGACCAGCCTTTTTGCCTTTCGAATTCCTTAAATCGTGTTTCTGCTACTTTAAAACTCAATTGAATTTATGCTTTTCCTTGACGGATTTGGATTTCCCTTCTACTGTCCAATTTTTGTCCCCCTTTTGCCCCCCCCCCTTCATTTGATTACCTTTGGTCCTTATTTACAGAGGTTTCATATGGTTTATTCCTAATTAATCACGACAAGTAATATTGATAAGAAAATGAAACCGAAACCTAATTGAATTAGGTTTCGAAAAATTTACGTTGGAAAATTGCGCTGCCGAAAAAAATTGCCGCAGGAAAAAATGCGCTGGCGAAAAAATCTATTGCAGTCAATTGCGGCAGTGGGCAAGGAGCGGGCGTCGCCCGCAGGAAATTCCTACAGGCGACCATTTCATCCGCAGGAAATTCTTGCGGGCGAAATGGCCCACGACCCTCGGCCGCAGCTGCCCAGCACTGATTTTTGGCGACGAATCCATCGCCGATTTTTATTTTTATTTTTATTTTTTGATTTTTATTTGTTTATTTTTATTTTTTATTAATAAAATTAAATACTAAAGCAAAAAATTATTTAATTAAGATAACAAAAAATATTTTGGATAAAAAAAAATATGTTAGGCAACACAAAAATTATTTTGGACTAAATAAAATATATTGGACAGAATCGGGTCAAAAATTAAGGGTCTACAGTTTGCCCCCTGCTTGAAAAATCTGAAACTTTAGTAAAAGAGAGTGAAAAGCAATAAGACTTAATTTTTGAGATAGTTGAGGTTTTGGGTTCTAGACCCGGTTTGAGTTCTGAACTCAAGGATAAATTCTAGGTTCTAGACCTAAGGAAAATTTGGGTTCTGGACCCGGTTTGAGTTCTGGACTCAAGGATAATTCTAGGTTCTCGACCTAAAGAAAATTTGGGTTCTAGACCCGGTTCGAGTTCTGGACTCAAGGATGATTCTAGGTTCTGGACCTAAGGAAAATTTGGGTTCTGGACCCGGTTCGAGTTCTGGACTTAAGGAAGATTCTAGGTACTGGATCTAAGGAAAATTTGGGTTCTGGACCCGAGCTAAATTCTGGACATAGAAATAAATTCTAGGTTCTGGACCTAAGGAAAATTTGGGTTCTGGACCCGGTTAGAGTTTTGGACTCAAGGATAATTCTAGGTTCTGGACCTAAGGGAAATTTGGGTTCTGGACCCGGTTTGAGTTCTGGACTAAAGGATAATTCTAGGTTCTGGACCTAAGAAAAATTTGGGTTCTAGACCCGGTTCGAGTTCTGGACTCAACGATAATTCTAGGTTCTGGACCTAAGGAAAATTTGGATTCTGGACCTGGTTCGAGTTCTGAACTCAAGGATAATTCTAGGTTCTGGACCTAAGAAAAATTTGGGTTCTGGACCCGGTTCGAGTTCTGGACTTAAGGATAATTCTAGATTCTCGACCTAAGGAAAATTTGGGTTCTAGACCCGAGCTAATAAAAAAAGTTTGGCTAATTTTTAGGCATATGTCTTCTTATTGCCCCCTAGGTGTAAAGTATTTATATACCTGCAATTATTTGAATGATTAAAATGAATAAATGAATTTACTGTTTATTTACTGTGTTCACTGTTCATGCACTATTTACTATTCATAAATAGTAAATTTACTATTCGCAAATAGTATCAAATAGTATTTACTATTAGAAGTAGTAATTTAATATTCACCAATAGTAATACTATTTATGAATAGTAATATTTACTATTTATCAATAGTAATACTATTTATAAATAGTAAAATTTACTATTCATAAATAGTAAAATTTACTATTCATGAACAGTTTGAATTTGGTTTCTTTGCTTGCCGTTTCTCTATAAAAAGCCACAATTTCTTCATTTCATTTCACAATTTCAATTTCAATTTCGTAACTCTCTCAATTTCTTTTCAATTTTAGCATATATTTTTCAAAAATAATGCATGCTTCAAGGTCGGGGACTCATTCTAATGCCGAGTTATTAGAGTTTATAAGGCATCATGAAGACGAAAATCTAGATATACTGGTTGGGATGCCGCTTCACCGCAGTTCCAATGAAAAGAGCGCGGTAATTATTTTTCTTTCTTATTGCTCTTGATTTTTTTTTTGCGTTATATATATATATATTTTTTTTTTGCTATTATTTGTTATTGTGAAAAATAAATTAATTTAAGTAGATAGAATAACACGTACTTACCTGGTATTAACTTACCTGGGTCTGTGTTAGCATGATCGTTGTGTCGTTAGGGCCGAAGGGTGTATTTATAAAGCCCGATAATGTTACGATGCAATGCCTTCTCGGGTAAGGCGGATTATCCGAGATTGCACCTTTGAACTGTTCATCTTGCAATTGCCGTCTGAGGAATATCAGATAGACCGGAGCGTAGTCCAGGCGCTCGCAGAGCGATGGTTGGATACAACCCACACTTTTCACCTGCCCATTGGAGAGATGACAATTGGTCCTGTCAATTTTACTGCCATTATCGGTCTTCGATATGATGGTGTTCTGGTTCCTCTGACTAATGAAATTTTAACATTTGAAGAAATTCAGGAATTAATTGGTATGGAACCATCATGTAAAGGGCCTTTTAAGATAAAAATCGAGCCAACTTGTAGTTATTGGATTAACTACGAAGGTCAGGTTAGTAGAGGCAGGGCCGAACAGTATGCTTGAGGATTTTTGTTATATCTGGTCGGGTCAACCATCTTAGACAGCACTGAATCATCCATTCACTTGGCCAGTGTTGAGTGCTCTTTCTTATCTCAGAATGGTACCATCTTCTGGCTAGGGTGAAGCTGGTCTCGCATGTCTTTACCATGGTCTCGATAAGCTTTGCCAAAACAATAATTCTTTTATCGGCTTGATGGCGATTGTCGAGGTATTCTTTCTTCCACCAATGTCTTTTCCACTCTTTTCTTGCATGAATGTGATCTTTATTGTTGTTGTAGATATGGGCATATGAACACAACCTCGTGAGGGTACCCGGCATTTCCCGAGAGAGAATCGGGTTTTCGAGATTAAATTACTGGTTGTCCAATCGTGTGGATGTTCTCGGCTCTCATCATGTAAATACTCATCGCTATGTGTTGAGCCGCTTAACCTGGGATCAGGTAAAATAACATTAGTATGCTTTAAATTTTATGTGAGAGTTTTACTTACCTTATGTTATCCTGCAGGTGAATTTGGCCTGGTGGAATCCAGAAGAGCGAGCAAACTGGTCTCCTTTGATGAGGGCTGCACTGTCTTTCCAATATTCTCACTGAATTATTGCTGGCCCAGTATCTAGTGGCTGTTTTCTTGGGGAGAGAGTTTATGAATGGTTTCTCGGTCCAGAGCAGCGAAGGTTTCCGATGCAAATCCTGGAATATACTTTAAATATTATGTCGATGCCGGAGGATGCATGGTGGTCGGCCCAGTATGGTTATGATGCCGAGTCATTTCTCCATTTACCGGGTCCATTTTATGCCTGTTTTATTTAAATGAGACTCTTGCACTTTGATGTATCTCCTGTCGATATGCGGGAGATTTTCGATGAAAGTGAGGGTAGAGATGAGGAGGAACATCACGGAGATGCAGGAGAGTCTGTTCCACATCTCAGGGCTAGTACTTCTCAGGTAAAACTTTTACCACTTTTCCCTTGCAACTGCTCTTTCTTTCTTTGATTCTTTAATGATTGTTGCAGGTTGTTGGCTTGTTTTATCATGAGGATGGACCTTCTTTCACTGCCCCTTCGTTTGCTCATTATAGCCTGCAGGATATGCCATCTCATCTGCAGGGTATTGATATGAATTCCCTAGTACGTTTCTTATTTCATAATAGTTTATGCTATATGTATGCGTGATTATGTATGCTCTTACCTTTTCCTTCTTGGCTCACAGCGGATGCTCAAAGAACAAAATAAGAAACTTCAAGAAGAGTTAGCTGCAAGTCGTCCGCAAGCTTCTCATTTTGAGAGTTTATATCATCAATCTGAACAACATTTCCGAGACTTCTGATTTTAGGGAATGAGGGATCCCGGTGCTTCTTCATCGAGAGGCCCCCAGACTGATGACCATGAGATCCTTTCGTCTGCTTCTGACGAGGACCATGACGGATCAGAACCTCAAGGTAATAGGGATTTTGGTGTTCCCGCTTCGAGTGATTCCAGGATGAGTAATTTGCCAAGTTTTGGTGCTCCCGCTTCGGGCAGACTAGGGATGAGTGGTTTGCCCCCTCCTCCAACAGGCGATGATTTTTTCAAATCTTTATTTGGTGACCTACCACCACCCTCTTAGTGATATGTAAATATTGTAGCAATTGTAAAACATTGTACAATAATGAAAAATATACAATTTTCCTCTTTACTGTAAACCTTCTTTTTTTTCTTTTTTTTTCATTATTTTTCATTATTTTTTTGTTACTGCAAAATTTTTTTTTTCACAGTATATCATAATTTCATAATTAATATCCACCTTATTTGCTAAACCAAATCCAACGTGGTAAAGGAAATGGTCACCAATTCCTTTCATTATGCCATATGTTCTTAACCTTCCCCATCACTTTTCCTTATCACCTTTGGAAAAGGTTTATTTTCTTCTATATAAATCACCTTGCTTGCCCCTTTTAATACAAAAACCAAAATTCTTTTCCCTTTCAACGTGAAGACCCTTCTAACAATTATGGTTCTCCTTTATTCATCACCATGACCGAACACCATTTAAAGAAAATAAAAATTCTATTTAAGAATATGGATGCCATCCATTGGAAGCAAATTTCATGGTCAAAGCTTTATGTTTTAAAATATTTTCAAAATGTCAAATTGGACCACTCCTTCTTACATGTCGTGGCTTCCTTTTGTATTCGGATTCTAGGGTATTTAGAATTAATGGCTTTGAAATGTGTCCCTTGATTGATGAATTTGAGGCCGTCCTTGGATATCCAAATAATCAACAAATGGCATTACCCACACTGATTTCCAAGACTCAACAGAAGATGTAGATGTTATTTCAAATTCCAAAACCCGAAGTTCTTCGGTTAATGAGAGGTGAAAAAATTATACTTGCTCTTTTGATTGACTTTTGTTTCTCTCATTTGGCTCCTACTAAGGTATGGGGACGCATGCTTTGTCTTTCCTTGCTTGGCCAATTCTTGCTTGTTTCTTTTGACTACGATATTGATCCACGAGTATTGGATATTATGGACCAAATGGAAGGAGGCTTGTCGCCGGTATCTGTGATCTTAGCCGAGACCTTAGTTGGATTAGACCGATTTAAATTAGGATTGTCAAAGAGACTGAATTGGAGTCCGTTGCTGCTTCAGGTAATTACCTAAACTGCCCTTTCGGGTTTTCAATTTAGGTTTTCTTTTTTAATTTTATTGCTCTAACTTTTGCCTAGTCCGCCCATGTGGGTTTTCGGAACTAACGAGCTGTCCTAACTTTTGCCTAAGCTGCTCTTGCGGGTTTTCAACTTAGCGGACTCTTTTTTTTTTCACATATTTGGCTTCAGGAGCGTCTTTGTTTGCTTGATACTCCCTCTATGGATTTTGCCAGATACCTACCACGTCATCATTCTGCTAGGAAGCTACTCCATCCTGCTTCTTCATATGCTGACTGGGTTGACTGGATCCACTCACGCTCTGAAGTCAATATCCGTTGGTTGGTACCTTGGTGGAAGATTTTTCGTATCACCATGCGGACATACTTGATGTACGTTCCCCTTTCTGCTCTTCGTCAAGGTATATGCTATGATCCTCGCTGACTTGGGCATCAGTATGAAGCTGAGCCTCGTGATTCTGACTTCGCTCTCGACTTAGACATGCCTTGCTTGACTGAAGCCTACTTGGATCAGTTAAGGCAAAACTGGCCTGCACGTTACACTTATCTACTACCATAGATTTTACATTTGTCAATTCAGAAAGTGTATTGTTAGGATGAAAAAATAATTAAAGTAATAAAAGATGCTTCTTTTCCATTTATAACTTGTCATCACCTTTTGCTATTGTGTTTATTTATTTCATTCATATTTGGTCGAATACTTATAACAGTGCACATAGAACAATTTTAACATTAATTCTGTTTTATTAAATTAGGGAACAACCAAACATAAAGCCAGCATACACAAGATTACTCCTGTTGCCAATTAGCCCTTCCGGGTTTTCTAATTGACGATTTTCTCTCGTTTAGCCCTAATTGTTGCCTAGCCCGCCCTTCGGGTTTTTGGAACTAGCGGACTGCTCTAACTTTTGCCTAGGCCGCCCTTTTTGGGTTTTCAACTTAGTGAGCTCTTTCTTTTTATTTTTTATTTTTCATACATAAAATTTCTTCAACCTGTCAACGTTTACGGGCTCACTAAATTCATTCCCGTCCATATCTGATAACTTTACTGCACCTTTGTTCATGACTTGTTTCACTACATATGGCCCTTCCAAGCTAGGTCTGAACTTCCCTCTTGGATAAGATGCATTAGGCTTACATTTCTTTAACACCAAATCCCCAACTCTGAATTTTCTGACCTTAACCCTTCTATTGTAGGCCCGAGCTATATTCTTTTGATACAGTTGGTGATGATACAATGCCTTTAACCTTCTCTCTTCTAGTAGAGCTAACTGTGTGTATCTACTTGCTACAAATTTCGTTTTAGGCAGTTCTGCTTCTAGGACTACTCTTAACGACTTGATCTCAATTTCAATTGGCAATACCGCTTCCATCCCATAAACCAAAGAGAACGGTGCCATCCCAGTATGTGTTCGTACACTTGTCCTATATCCCCATAAAGCAAAGGGAAGCATCTCTGACCAATCCCTGTAAGTCTTGGTCATTTTGGACAGAATTTGCCTAATTGTCTTGTTTGTTGCTTCCACGGCACCATTAGCCTTTGGTCTATAAGGAGAGGACCGATGATGATGGATTTGGTCCTTCGAGAATAAATCCTTAACTGCTCCTTGAAACTATACCCCATTATCTGATACCACACTGTGTGGGACCCCGTATCTGCAGATGAGGTTCCTTTCAATAAATCTAGCCATTTGACTTTCACCTAGTTTGTTGAAAGATTCAGCTTCAACCCATTTTGAAAAATAATCAACTGCTACTACAATGAAATGGTGACCTTTTGAGGCTGTCGGATGTATCTCTCCTATAATGTCGATACCCAGGTGGCAAATGGCCAGGGTGAAGACATTGAATGCAGTTCTTCAGGAGGCATGTGATTCAAGTTACCATACATCTGACATTGTTTGCATTTCTTGACAAACTCAATAGAGTCTCTCTCCATGGTCAACCAATAGTAACCTTGTCGAATAACCTTCTTAACTAGGGCCAAACCACTCATGTGCGGACCGCAACTTCCCGCATGTATTTCTGACATGATGCGCTCCACTTTAGGTTTTCTTAAACATCTCAAATGCACCCCCATCAGGCCATCTTCGATATAACTCACCATGGAAGGTGATGTATTGCAATGACCACTGCCTTATGGCTCTTCTCTCTCTTTTTGTTGCCCCCGGCGGGTATTCTCTTTCCTCCAAAAATCATCTTATAGTATCATACAACGCATCATGGTCTGTATCAACTTCTATGATTGTCTCATATTCATAGCAAGGAGTTGATGAACTGGTCAAGATTAGAGGCTTAAAGAATAGGCTGGTAGGATTTTCCCATACCGAAGCCAATGTGGCCAGGGCATTAGCCATCTGATTTTCTTCTCTTGACAGGTGTATAAACCTACACTCCTTAAAATTCTTCTTCATCATGGTCAAATAAAGGTGGTATGGTTTTAATTTTTCCTCTTTCAACTCCCACTCTCCATTTACTTGGGATACTACTAGCAATGAATCACCATAAACTTCCACCTTATCCACCTTCATAATCATTAGGGTTTCCAAACCGAAAATACAAGCTTCGTACTCCACCATATTATTGGTTGCCCTAAATTTCAACTTTTTGGCTAAAAGGATAAGTTCCCCTTCGGGCAATTCTAGTATAACTCCTAAACCTGCTCCTTTCCTATTTACTGCTCCATCGAAATACATTTTCCACCCTTATACTTCAATTGCTTCTAAATATTCATCTGGAAATTCCAAGATTACCACTTCACTTTCTGGTAATGGTTATTGAGCCAGGAATTCTGCCACCACTCTACCTTTGATTGTTTCCTGGTTACATACTCAATCTCAAAATCCTCTAATATTATCAACCATCGACCATATTTCCCAATTAAAGAGGGTGTCTCCCTTAAGTACTTTATTGGATCCAACCTGGAAATTGCTTGCACACTATACGATTGAAAGTAATGCCGCAACCTCTTAGAAGACCAAACCACGGCTATACAGGTCTTTTCGATGATACTATACTTAATTTCATAAGGTAGGAGCTTTCTACTCAAATAGTAAATGGCATGCTCAATTCCCGACTCATCTGCTTGGGTTAGCATGGCTCCTATCGACTCTTCTTCTACTGCTAAGTATAGTAATAGAGGTTTGCCGGGTTTAGGTGGCTTCAAAACAGGTGGATTCAACAAATACTCTTTTATTCGATCAAAGGCCTTTTGACATTCTTCATCCCATACAATCGGCTGATTCTTTCTAAGCAATTTGAAGATAGGCTCACAAATTGTTGTGAGTTTTGCTATAAATCTGCTAATGTACTACAGTTTACCAATAAATCCCCGAACTTCTCTCTCTGTCTTTGGGGCTGGCATATCCCTGATTGCTTTGACTTTGTCAGGATCTATCTCAATACCATTCAAACCAATTACATGTCCCAATAATTTGCCTAAAGTAACACTGAATACACACTTCTTCGGGTTTAATCTTAGCTTATATTTCAAAGCTCTATCGAAGAATAATTCTATGTTTTGGAAGTGTTGCTCCCTTGTATCCGACTTAACCATCATATCATCAATATATACTTCATCTTCTTTGTGCATCATGTCATGAAATAGTGTGGTGGCCATCCTTTGGTAGGTTGCTCCAGCATTCTTTAAGCCAAAAGGCATCACCCCATAACAAAATATACCCCATGTAGTAATGAAAGCAGTTTTGGCTTTATCCTCTTAGGCCATTAACACTTGATTGTATCCGGAAAATCCATCTACAAATGAGTGTAGCACGCTAGAGGCTGCACTATCAATGAGAACATCTATATGAGGTAAAGGAAAATCATCCTTAGGGGAAGCCTTGTTTAAATCTCTATAGTCCATGCAGACCCTTATCCTCCCATCTTTCTTTGGCACAGGTACTATGTTGGCTAGCCAATCTGGGTATTCTATCACTTCAAGGAACTTCACTTGTATTTGCTTAGTGACCTCTTCTTTAACCAATTTAGCCCACCCAGGTCTTAATCGCCTAAGCTTTTGTTTGACAGGCTTAATGTGAGTGTAAGTAGGAATGTGATGCTCGGCTATGTCTCGATCTATCCCCGGCATATCTTCATAAGACCAAGCAAACACTTCTTCACATTTTTGAATATTTTTTCAAATCTCTCTCTCTCTCTCATCAGGAGTAAGGTCGGATGCTATGCTAATGTTTTTAGGATTTTTAGTTGTTCCCAAATTTAATGATTGTGTGTTAACATAATTAATATTAAAGATGCTCGTGTAACTGCTATTTGAATGTATGTGACCATCAGGAGAAACATCACACAAGTAAGTAAAATCAGACTTTATTGCATCCATTTTGGAAAAGAAAACATCATCATCCTCATACAAAGCGGACAAATTAAAATCAAAATCAAAATCATAAAGCAGGATGTCTTCAAACTTCTCTTCAACCAGGGCAGCAATCTCTTCCGGAGTCTTCTCGACTTTTAGGGTAGCTTCATTCTTCTCTTTTGGATTGGATTCTTTGTTTGTTAACAAGGTGAGCTCTTTCTTCACTTGCTCCACTAGCTCAACAACATCTGTAAAAATTTCAAAACCTGGGATTAACTTACCCATGAACATGATTGGCTCAGGCCTTCCTTGGAGTGGTCCCATATTTGGATCTTTGACAAAGATCTCTTCAAGTGGTGGGAAGCTCATCTTCTCACTCTTCTTTGGCTAGACATCATTGTCTTCATCATATCCTAACCCTTTCTTGGAAGTTTGGGTTCTAAAATCTAGTAACTTTGTTAAACCGGCCTTACCCTTTCCAAGACCAGCTCCGGAAAGGTAGTTCATGTTCTTCATCATATTCAAGACTTTGGAGTCCGCTACTTCATCATCAGAAATTGCAGCCACTTGAAAACCATTGAGAGGCCTCTCAACCATTAGAGCGTTAACAATCTCATTATCTTCAGCTTCAATGACCACTGTCTCATTTCCGTTGGGGAATTTGATCTTCTGATGAAGGGTGGAAGGAACTCCACCAAGAGGGTGAAACCATGGTCACCCCAAGAGTAAGGCAACTATAACTGGTATGCCTAAAACAACAAATTCAACAATAGATTCAATTGGCCAAACCTTGACGGCCGCTTTGAAAGTCCCTTCCGCATGCCTCTTAGTGTTGTCATAAGCACGAATTGTCACCTCGGTTGGGTTTAGATCTCTTATTGACATGGCTAGCTTTGGTAATATCTTAAGTGGACAAACATTTATGGCGAACCCATCATTGACCATTACACATGAATTCCTCTTCCCTTTGACTTCTATTTTGATAAAGAGAGGGCGGATGTGGTCTCTCCCCTCCTTCGGTAAGTCCGCATCTGAAAAAGAAACTGCTCCCATATTAACTTCACTCTTTTCTTGGACCTCTTCACATTTCATTACTTTCCCAATTTTTATGAAGTTGATCAACTCCGGTGTTGTGGAGGTAGAAATTGGCATGCTAGCTAAGGCTTTGGCCATAGTTTCTCGGTGATTTTTAGAAGTAGCTAATAAGTCCCAAATGCTAATACTCGCTTGGGTTCTTTTCAATTGCTTGAGCACAACGTCATCTTCTTCTACTTCAACTTCCTTCCCCTTATTAGTTTCTATCTCCTTAGGTGGTGGCCTTGCGTAAGGCTTACCGGATCTAGTATTCATCACCTCATCTTCTTCAGGCTTGAACCAAGTCCACTCCTCCTTCTTGGATACAATATCATCATCACTATCACTTGAATCCCAAAACCCGTTGACAACACAAATTGCTATTTCTCCACCCATCATAGCTTGTTCAATTTTGACAAATGCCTCTTCTTCTTTGGTTGCTTTTTCATCCACATCTTGAAAAGAAGACATGACAAAGTCCTCATGCAAACCTCCTCCAATCATGAAGGTCGCCGGTGGTGGTACCCTATTGAATTTTGGTAATGGGTTGTCTTTGGTGTTTGGCTTGTTGGGCTCGGGTAACTTCCCATTATCAATTAGATTTTGGATCTCATGTCTCAACCTCACACATCTATCCATGTCATGTCCTTGCATTTGGTGAAATTGACAAAATGCTTTGGTGTCAAAATTAGGTGGGAGAGGGTTAGGCAAAGGACGAGGATTTAATGGTTGTAGCAATCCTTTTCTTTGAAGCTTGTTGAGAACCCAAGACATCGGTTTTCCCAATTTCAAAAATTGTCTCCTTGTTCCTTGGTTAGTAGCATTAACACCAACGGCCTTTTGCATGCTTTGGCTACTAGGTTGATAGCTCCCTTTCTCGTTCCTTTTTGTTGCAAAGCGGCTCTTCTCCCTTTCCCATTCTTCAATTTGCAAATCGGCTTGGAGAAGGTCTTTGAAATCACGGATGAGTGTATGAGACATCCTCTCACGAAGATTAGGCAATACCCCTCTCACAATCATCCTTATTTGATCAGATTCATCGGGCCTCTTCTTGAGTAAAGCGGCCTTGTTTCTCCATCCCTTGACATAATCGACAAAATTCTCATTCGGCCTTTTCCTAATAGACTCCACTTCCATTAAGGTAACTTCTAAATCAACATTATACCCATATTATTGGATGAAGGCTTTGTAAAGTAGATCCCAACTCTTTTGTGTTCCATCATCTAAGGTATTGAACCAAATTTGGACAACAGGGTCCAATGAGAGCATAAAGTACCTTAAGGTTTGAGCCTTAGTAGCTTGGGCAGACTACATGGCAGTGATATACTGCTTCACATGGAGATGAGGATTTTCGGTGCCATTGTACTTTGCAAAGGATGGCATCTTGAACTTGTATGGATTCTTCATCTTGTTCAAATAGTTTGTCGATCTCGGACATCTCTTCGGTTTTCAGCTTCTTCTCAAATTTCTTTTCTAAATTAGCAATCATCTTTTCAACATTAGATGTCTCGGTCTTTTCAATAGTTTCCTTCTCAACAGCCTTCGGTTCTTTCTTCTTTTCTTGAACATCTTGGTAGTATTGAGCCCAATCATCATCATCATCAATGATCACCTTTTCATCATCAAAAACCACTTCAATAACTTTAGTCTTCCCTTTGTCCTTTGGTTTCTTAGTGCTAGCAGATGCCTCGACATGATTCTCTAAGATTGCAGTCAATTGGTTCTTCATGGTCTCAGCTAGGGCCTCTTTTATTTCTTCCATTTTGGCGTTGAGGGCCTCATCCATCGTCCTTTGAATTTGTTTGGGCTCCATTGTTTTTGGTGAGCAAGTGATTGAGTCGTTGCTAGATACTTCATCTCTGGCGTAAGTCGAATTGTTGTAAGCTTTAGAACTATCGTAATCCAGGGCTGTGAGCCAGAAAGGATCAATGATATGTGATGCAAATGTATGCATGTATACATGTGTGCACAAACAATTAGCAAACATGGACAAATAGAACATTCCTTCCAACCTTATATCATCCACACATGAATGGCGAGTCTCTTTTCCTAGGTATGTGGTTAACAAAATACCAACATGGGGTATCTTGTTTTCGAATAATTCCCTTAGACGTTTCAACTAATAGGTATATTCTCGAAAAATGGAAATCAATCCATGATAATTCCCATTAATTAGGTTTTAATCCATTCAACCAACCAAAGTAGCTTTTATGCTATATTGGATTAAAACTAAATTAAGAGGTTTATCATAGATAGATTTCTCACTTGAAAAAAGGTAACTAATGGTTTATGCCAAAAACAAGCCCATGGTTAATTTATTCTTAGTGTAAACTAGGTCCACAATTGATTTATTGTATCTCATAATTGACCTAAATATTTTTGCAAGCTCTTTGTAAGAAAAGGTTGGGTGAAAATAGTTTTGTTTTCTAGCCCATTGTAAAAGATTTTAGAAAAATGGATATTGGGCTTAGTATTTGGGCCATGGGCCAAAGAATTTTTGATTTGTTTTTAGAAAAGTCTCATTTCCAAAGACCAACTTGAAAAAAAAATTGAAAATAGCTTTGGTCTTTTGGACTTTAAAGAAAAGTTTATTTTGAGCTTACAATATACTTAGGTCATATTAGAAAAAGAGCAAACCAAATAAGCCATGATTTAGACTAAGATAAACTAACCATAGTCAAACAACATGCATTTGGGGTAAAACCTAAGGAAAGTAACTAGGCCAATTACATGAGCTTTAGTCTTTGGGTTAAAAGGCTTAGGTTCCCATAGCAAGTATATACCAAACGGTATGAGGCTATGAGTGGTTATGCCATGCTTGATCTCCATACCTTGAGTGAAAGTATGGTATCCCTTACATAACATAACACGGGTAACACGGGCATCCTAACTCATGCACACGATGCAATCTAAGATGATGCAATGGATAATATCATTATAAGAAAGAATATAATAATATAAAGACTAACGGAATCAACTTCTCTTATCCCAGTGGAGTCGCCACTGTGAGCGGAGATTTTCACCCCCACACCCGGTGGAATAGTTCTTGTGACTTTAACACTATTTAGGCTTGGGGCCTTAGAGAACACGGACCTAAGTTCGGAGAAAATGGAGTCGCCACCCGGACAGGCTGGGAAAAAGAAAGGGGTGGATGACTCGATTCCTAAGGAATTCCCAACCCCCAAATGGGTTCGGAAAGTTGGGTACATGTGGGGAAGGTGAGAAATGGCGCAGCACCCCCACAACGCCCGGTTCATTAGAACCGGCTCCTTTACAGGTCTTAATATTATAAAATTCTTAAATATAATAACATTACCCATACTACACACAATAAAAAGAAAGCATCATTATATTAAAATCAAAGCAATGTCCAAACAAAGTAAATAAATGGACACCCATCCGAGGATGGAAACATGTCCTTTCATCACATGCCTAAATAGGACACCCACCGAAAGGTAGAAACATGCCCTTTACATTGGTTCTAAAATAGAAAAGCAATTTAAATTACATGACTTTAACTAATGAGGTACCCACCAAGTGGAAACATACCTCTTACAACATGTAACAATCTAAATAAATTGATAAAAGTAAATAACCATTCATCATAAATAAATCATTCATCAAAGGTATTAAATATCAATAAAAAGTAAACATCCATCCATGATAAATAAAATAAACCAAGCATTGAATTTAAATAAATTAAAGCATAAGAAATAAAACAAAGCATGATCAAATATGGAATTGAATAAGGTAAATAAAAATCCAAATTATAGCTACTGTTTCCATTTAGGGTTCTTTATCTCATGTGTTAAGATTTTGGAATTTTCATAAAATTAGGCTACTGTGACTTTTTTATGGAATTAAAATAGATTGTGGTTTTATGTTTTAAAAGGTTGGTAAGACTCTTTGATTAAACAAATTAAGGTTTGAATGGTGAAATCATGAAACTAAAGTTTTAGACACTTTAAAATACTTTTGATTCATGGTTTTAAATGGTGATTTCAAGCTTACTGTGTAAATTTAAAATATTTATGTTTTTATGGTTTTTAATGTTTTAAAGGATTAAGGTTTAGAAAAAGTTAGGGTTTAAGGTTTTAAAGGGGTTAAAGTTTACTATTTTAAGTTTGGAAGTTGAATTAGGGTTTTAGGATTTAAAATTAGGGTGTCGGGTGATGAATTGGCTTTTAGAATTTGGAAATCAATTTGATAATTTTATGAAGTTTTATGAATTTAAACAAACGGATTAAAGTTTTTATAAATAGAAAAGATGTTTTTTTAAAGCTTTTTGAAAGAAACAAAACCTAGTTTAAAATTTTGAAAGAAACAGAATCAAATTTTGGTTTTGTTGAAAAACATGTTCAATTAGGATCTTAAGATTTTGAAGGAGTAAAAATAACAATTTTAAGTCTTTTTGGAAAATAAAACAATGAATTAATATTTTTAAACTTTGAATAAAGAGAATTAAGGTTTTAGGGTTTTTGAATTAAAAGACATCATTTATTAGTTTATGCTACTGTGTAAAATATAAAGAAATTAGAATTTAATACCTTATTTTGTATGTTGCACCAAAATTGCTTCTTGGATGAGCAAGCTCCAAAGACCAGCCTTTTTTACTTTCAAATTCCTTAAATCGTGTTTCTGCTACTTTAAAAATCAATTGAATTCAAGTTTTTCCATTTTTGGATTTGGATTTCCCTCCTACTGTCCAATTTTTGTCCCTCTTTCGCCCCCCCCCCCCCCCCCCCCTTTATTTGATTGCCTTTGGTCTTTATTTATAGAGATTTCATATGGTTTATTCCTAATTAATCATGGTAAGTAATATTGATAAGAAAAGGAAATCGAAACCTAATTGAATTAGGTTTCAAAAAATTTGCGTCGGCGCAGGAAAAAATGTGATGGCGAAAAAATCTGCCGCTGTCAACTGCGATAGTGGGCAAGGAGTGGGCGTCGCCCGCAGGAAATTCTTGTGGGCGACCATTTCACCCGTAGAAAAAATCTGCTGGCAAAATGGCCCACGGCCCTCGCCCGCAGCTGCCCTGCACTGAGTCATCGATTTTTCCGTCGCTGATTTTTATTTTTATTTTCATTTTTTTATTTTGATTTGTTTATTTTTATTTTTTATTAATAAAATTAAATAATAAAGCAAAAAATTATTTAATTAAGATAAAAAAAATTATTTTGGACCAAAAAAAATATATTAGGCAACACAAAAATTATTTTGGACTAAATAAAATATATTAGACCGGACCGGGTCAAAAATTAAGGGTCTACATCGGAGCAGCCAGAATTCTCAACTGATAAAAGGTCAGTCAAGTACCTAATCTTAGGTCCAAGTACCCAGTCTCGGGTCCAAGTATCCAATTTTGAGTCCAAATAACCAAATCCAATTCAAAATTTATTCTCGGATCCAAGTACCCAATTTAGTCTCGGGTCTAAGTGTCCAATCTTTGGTCCAAGAACTCATCTCGGGTCTAGAATTCAAATTATTTTTTAGTCCAAAATTCACCTCGGGTCTAGAACTCAAATTATTTTTGAGTTCAGAACTCACAGCGGGTCCAAAATCCAAAATATTTTTGAGTCCAGAACTCAAATTATTTTTGAGTACAGAACTCACCTCGGGTCTAGAATCCAAATTATTTTTGAGACTAGAACTCACCCTGGGTCCAGAACCCAAGTTATTTTTAAGTCCAGAACTCAAACCAACCTCAGATACAGAGTCCAGTCTAACTCTAAACTCCAATAAAAATCATATTGCTTTTCACTCTCTTTTGCTGCAGTCTCAGATCGTTCAAGCAAAGAGCAAACTGTAGACCCTTAATTTTTATCAAGTCCAGTCCAAAGATTTTAAAACAGTCCCAAATAATTTTTGTAGGATTTATTATTTATTTTAATTATATAATATTTATTCTATAATATTTATTTTAATATATATAGTATTTATTATCATTTACTAATTATTTTAGTAATATAATATTTATTTTAATAATATTTAATATTTACTTTTAAAGATATTATTTATTATAAATTTATTATTTATTATTTATTATAAATATTTTTAATAGTAAAAATAAAAAAATATACATATAAAAATAATAAAAAATAAAAAATAAAAAATGGAGGGTCGAATCAGTGTGCGACATGCGACGACAGGTGATTGGCCTGCCACAGGCCAATTTGTTGCAGACGTGGCCTGTGGCGAATTGCCGATCCTCTCGCAGGCGAGCGACGCAGCGCACCTTGCCAGCTCGCATATTTTTTTCGGCCAAACCTTATTTTACTCGGGTTTAAAATTTTATTTCTAAAATAATTTTATTTCCTTAAACAATTTTATTTTCTTAACCAATTAGTATTAGTTTTTTTATTTTATTCTTATAAATTCCACATTAAAACAATTACAGAAGGACTTTGGAGGTTTTAGACTTTTAGATTTTTGGAAATCTGAAAAATTTTGGACTTTGGATTATTGGAGACTTTTTTCGGCAAAAGCTAAGAACTCTAAAACTATAGCAATTTTTAGCAAGAAGATAAAGGCAGCAAGCAAGCAAGCAGTGACTATCTTGGTGTTAGCTCATCCCAAATTTTCATCCAACAATTTTAGTAGAGCCTTCAAACATAGGTATGTTTATCTAACTTTTTTAATTAAAAATTATCTTCATCCATTAGTTATTGAACCATTTAAATTAATAAATTACAACTCTCAAAACTCATGTAATAATCCCATAATTATGAAAATAAATGGACAAAGTTTTTTTTATTTCTTTTGAAGACACAATAGCCATCAATTAGCTTTTATTAAAAAAATTATTACAGTAGCTATTTTGTTATTTTAATTATTACAGTAGCTTAGTTCTTGTTAATCAAAACCATAAACCACTTAAAATTGTAAAGCCCTAATTAAATTAAATTTTCAAAATCTTCACAGTAACCATTCTCCTTTCAAAAATAAATATAATAATGTTAGTTTTCTTAGAAATCCAAACCCTAGTTTAATTCAAACCCTAATCTATTTTGTTTAAACCCTAATCAATTCATTTTCTTTATTTAATCATCATAGTAGCTTATTCTTTTCAAATATCCAAGTTTTAATCTTATTTTCATAAGTTTTTACCTTATTTACTTAAATCCTAAATTCTAATTTTAATCACACAGTAGCATAATTCTTTAAAAAAATAACAATAATATTATTCTTTAAAATTCCAAAACCCTAGCTTTTAAATATAAATTCTAAAACCCTAAATGTTATTTAAGAAACCCTAAGTTGATACATAAACCTAAACTTGCATCTTTATTTGCTTCATTATTAAGTGAATATTAATTATATATTTTGATTAGTGATTTATTTATATATTTGATTTATGTCTTCAATGAATGATTTATTTTATGATCAATGGTTGGTTGGTTATTTTTATTTGCTTTGGTTTCAAAACATTGTAAGAGGTATGTCTCCATATTTTGGGTACCTCATGTATTGAGCATCATGTAATTTAATTTATGTTATAGTTTTGGGATTAATATAAAGGACACGTTTCTACCTTTTGGTGGGTGTCCTATTTAGTTTTAGATATTGGATGATGTAAAGACATGTTTCCATCATTGGATGGTTGTCCATTTGTTTGTTTTGTTTGGACCTTGCCATGATTTGTAATAAAGTATTTATTTATTCTATTGATCGCATGTAGTATGGATAATATTGTATTAATTACGAATTTTATAATATTGAGACATGAAAAGGAGGCCAGTTCCAATGAATCGGGCGTTGTGGGAGTGCTAGGTCATTCTTACCTTCCCCACACGTACCCAACTTTTCGAACCCATTAGGGATTTAGGGATTCCTTAGGAATTAAGTCATCCACCCTTTTCTTTTTCTCGGCCCATCTGGGTGGTGACTCTATTTTCTCCGAGCTTAGGCCCGTGTTCTCTATGGCCCTGAGCCTAACAATGCCGAAGTCGCAAGAACCATTCTACCAGGAGTGGGGGCAAAAATCCCCGCTCACGCAATTAAACCCTAATGTCCCAGTGGCTAATTAATCCCAAAAACCCTAAATTATTTTGTTAAAACTCAAAGACATAAACTATTTTTTTTGTCCAAAACCTTATACTATTTCATCAAATCCCAAAACCCTAATTGTTTTTCCAAAACCTTGATTTATTTCCACAAATCACTGTTTTTTCAAAATAATGAATTAAAACACTAATTTCTTTTTAAAAATTGTCCTTCAATTCATTCTACCCAAAAACACCAAAACCATGATCTAATAAACTTAAAAAGAAAAACCCTAATTTGTTCCCAAATTGTCAAAACCCAATTTTCCCAAACCCTAGTCAAGGAGCCTTAAAATCCTTAAACTGTGATTTCCAAAACCAAGACCCCAAAACCTAAAATCCTATTTCCAGTGGCTCAATTTCTGAATTTAGGTCCAAATCCTAATTCTAATAATTTAAAACCATAAACCCTAGTTTCCTAAACCATGATTCATAAAATCCTAGTTTGTATATTTAGTCTTTAATTGTTATTTGAATCCTACTTTACATACTTCATTTACATCTTCATATCTTGTTTTTTATTTGGCATATAATGAATTGTTTACTTGCATAATGAATGGTTGTTATTAGTTTACTTTATTTTTTCATTATGTAAGAGGTATGTTTCCACCTTGTGGGTACCTCATTAATTAAGCTTCATGTAATTTAAAACTATTTTCATATTTTGGAATTAATGTAAAGGATATGTTTCCACCTTTTGGTGGGTGTCCTATTTAGTTTTAGACATTGGACGATGTAAGGACATGTTTCCATCCTTGGATGGGTGCCCATTTATTTGTTTTGTTTGGACATTGCTATGATTTTTAATAAAGCATTTTTTTATTCTTATGATCGAATGTAGTATAGATAATGTCATTATATTTAAGAATTTTATAATATTAAGACCCAAAAAGGAGGCTGGTTCCAATGAACCGGGCATTGTGGGGGTGCTGGGTCATTCTCACCTTCCTCACACGTATCCAACTTTCCAAACCCAATAGGGGGTTGGGGATTTCTTAGGAATCGAGTCATCCACCCCTTTCTTTTTCCTGGCCCGTCTGGGTGGCCACTCCATTTTCTTCGAGTTTAGGCTCGTGTTCTCTAAGGCCCTGAGCCTAACAGTGCCAAAGTCGTAAGAACCATTCCACATGGGATTGGGGGCAAAAATCCCCGCTCACAATCATGCTAAGCATATTGCCTAATAGTACATATGTTGTGGACTATTTAATACTACTACAAAGCGACACTCGCAAGTATATGATGTTATTGTAGTGATGGTGATTGCCCTAAGGTCATCTCACAAGGAAGGTGTTATTCGTAATAATTTGATTAAATCCAAATATTAAAGTTTGAATATATGTTGTTGAAATGGTGAAATGTAATTAAAATTAAAAAGTAAGAGCGGGTGATGATTGTTCAAGATTAATTCAAATTCTTTGAATGGCACCTAGGGTTGTAGATTAATTTAATCAAAGCTTAATTCTCAAATTATTCATTAATATAACCTTGTAATTCAATTTGTTCCTTGTGTTTAATTAGCAAATATCAATTCATTAGTTCTCACATTCACGAATTAACAACAACCAATTATTTTGAATTTACAAATTAATAGAACCCTAGAACTTATATTTCTAATTCATTCTTAGGGTAGTTGATTACATAGTTCTGATATTAAATTTCACCTCTCAGTCCATCATTCAATATTAATAGATCAATAGGTGGCCAATCTATCAACCTAACATTCAATCCAATACAATCAACTAATAACAAGGTATATTAATGGAATTATCAAATCAAGTGATTCAATCAAATCTACTACACCCCTAGGCATGGGTAATTTAGCTCGTCATCATTTCAAAATAAACATTCAATCTCAATATAAATAAAATTAAAATTATCCATTGAAATACTAATGTTCATAATAAAATAACAACAATCTAGAAATGAATTAAGTGAGAGAATATGAAAAACCCTTGAAGATGCTAAGAGTTGAACTTCTTGTTCTTCCTTCTAGCTTCTACTTGAATGTAATGATGAATTCCCAAGCCCTCTTAAAACCTTCAATCAAATGTTCTACCCTTGAAAGATAAAGTGAATACTCTCTCAAGCCTCCAACCCTTGAATCAAGCTTTCTTCAAATCCTAACTCTCTCAAGAGCTTGTTCACCAAAATTTATCCCAAAAATATTTAAGTCTTGTCTATAGAAGAAGTTAAAGATGGCAAAAAGATGAAGATGTAGGTGTTGATAAGAATAATGTTTTATAAAAAACAAGAACAAGATGAATGTATGGAGAATTGTCTTTTAATGGGTTCCCTCATGTTTTTGTCTCCCTCCATTCTAAATTATTTTAATCTTGAGGCCTAAAATTATTTCTTTTCCACACCTCACTCCCATTTGTCTCCCTCCTTATTTTTATTTTTAAATCTTCATCCAATAAATTAGGTCAATTTTTGCTTCTTTTATTATTTCATTTTAAAAGAAAATTCTTGTTGTCTCCCACCTTGATTATGCTAATGATTTAAGGGATCACATACGACACGACCAAGTCATGAGTGACTTGGCCATGTCACTCAACTTTCCATTGGACACTGCCAAATCATGAGGTCATGTCTCTTGCTGCCTTTAAAGCTTTCTTTTCTTGGGAAGTCACACGGCCAGTGACTTAGCCGTGTCACTTGTATGTGTTCACTTCTGCCTCTCCTCTTTACTTCTCTTTTTTTTATTCTTCAGGTGGGATATGACCAGTGGCTTGGTTGTGTCACATGTGTGTGTCCTCTTCTGTCGTTCTACCTCTATCCCTCTTTTTATTGCTCTTCAATTAGAACACGACCAATGAATTGGCTGTGTCATATGAATGTGTATGCATATGCTCAAGATTTCTTAGGGATATGACCAAGTTGATTTGTCCTGGTCATGTCATGTGAATGTGTCATATTTCTTCCCTTTGATGAGGGATACGGACAAGCCAATGAGTGTCTTGGTCGTGTTCAATGTCTTTCCACCAAATTTGGATCCAATAAGTGAATTTAAGCTCCATTTTTGCACTCAACATAAATCAAACACTTCAAGCATTCTTTAAACATAAATTAAAGGAAAAATTAACTAAAAGCCAATAAAATTACCCTAAAAATGCATACATAAATTATCAAAATAATTACCCCACACTTAATCCTTTGCTTGTCCCTAAGAAAAGTTAAATCAAAACAAAACTACACAAGAAAAATTTAATCGAGTTCAAGAGTTATAGGAATATTCCAAGACTCCCCTTTTTCTTAAATCTGCAATCATTATCAAATCAAAAAAATCAATATTCATGTAATTTAATGGCTTTCCATGCATAACCAATGTTGTCACTCCCTTACCAACTCTTTAAAATGTTTAAATAAGTTTGTGTTTACCATGGGCTTGCTTATCAATCAAATTTCCACCACTAAATTCCAATCAATCATCAATCATAAGGCCTTTCATTTGGTTGTAATGGGGCTGTGGTAAGGGCATGATATTTGGGAGTGTGAGTTTATTTATCAAGTTCCAGAGCACTTCAAGAATGAAGTAAGCAAACACCTTCCACTCACCTAGCTCTTGACATTAATCAAATTTTTAAGGGACTCCACTTATTAAATTTGCAAAGATTATTCCCAAACTTATTCCAACCCTATCCAAAAGAATAACAACTTCTATTTTTTATATTTTTTTAATATATTTTTTTTATATTTTTACTCTTTTTAATAAATCAAAATAGGATTTGATTTGGTTCATATTTAAAATTTAATTTAATAAAAATATGAAGAGAAAAAAATCTAATAGAGGAACACACTAATTACAACATTCTTTTTTTGAACTGTCGACCCATAAAATTTAACCCCACACTTAATTTGACACAATACCCAATTACTTAAGCTCTTAAAATTCTCTTGATCCTAATAAAAGGGTAAGAGTTAAGACATACCGGTTCAAGGCTAATGATGTTGCATAAAAGAAGGAAAAATAAAAATAAAATGGGCTCAAAATTGGCGAACTAAAGTCAAATACAAGGTTGGTCTTTTAAGCTAAAATGGGTACACCTAATTTCCTTGATCATATTGATGCCTAATCAAAATTTTTATGTAGTCTCAAAATGCATGTCAAAGCAATTTATAGAAATTCATCAATCAAGGATGTTCACACACAAAAAAAATATTAAGTTGGCATCCAACTTAAGAGGCTCAATTTCTCACAAGTTCAAGGGTAATGCAAGGAATAACCATCCAAATTAATAATGAGCACTAATTTTATGCAATTCTCAACTCATGCTTCAGAAATTAAAAAGGTCATCTATTAGTAATCTTATAACAATTGAACTCTTCAACATCCTAATCAATATAAAACAAGACACTTCAATTTATCATCACAACTAAATTAAAAACAAAAGCTTTGCAGCCCACACTTAAGATTGACATTGTCCTCAATGGAAACAAGCATGATTTAAAAGAAGAAGAGTTAAGGTAAGACCTATTTTCCATCGTTTCCCTGTGTGAGACAAAGTGATACCTTATCCTTTCATCAACAAAACATTAATTGTTTCAAGAACAAAATAGCAATAACATAAGATAACAAAAGTTTAAGGTTTTAATAACTTAAAATCGTATGTAAACCAACTAAAACATCCAACAACTGAAAATAAATAAATAAGTTGTGTTCTCAATAAGTTAAAGCTGATAGAATCTATGGCGATGGAGGATGTGATGATGATGCGGCTGAAGGGTGAAGGCTAAGAATCTTGGCTAGGTTGTTGTTATTGAGCTCCAATTGGTTTAAGACTTCAACATGATTGTGATTTACTTTGCTTTTTAGGGCTTCTATCCTATTAATGACCTCATAATTTTCTAGAACCGAAGCATCTTCAACCAAATCGAGTGAATCCAAATCAGATTCCTCATCAACTCTTTGTCTCTTTTGTCGGTCCCCCTATGCACTTGGCTCCTCAGACGCCATCACATAAGCTCCTCCCCTCTTGGTAATCATGCGCATTTTCTCAAGAGTAGCAAGATCAAGCTAGTCACTGCCCAAAATTCTTATCATGTTCCAATTATTCGGGTCAAAACCATAAGTACCATGGCTAGGATGGTCACTATAATATCACAAAAATTTGAAAATAAATATTAATTGTTGTAAATTAATTAAATGATTTATAAGTGTATATATTTAATTAAGTGAAAAGAAAGGAAAAAGAAAAAAGGGAAGTGTGTATATGTTGTATATATGTAGATATATCCATTATATACAAGTCAACATGTTTAGTTGGTCAATGATATTTTAAATTATTAAGATATTAATATGTTATGATAGTGGAAGATGATATTATAATATAATATTATTAATGCTTGGTGGAGATTAAAAAAGGATATTTGTGTGGTTAAATAGAGAAGTGGTTGGTTTGAGTGGAGAATGACTATTTTCATCTTCTTCTTTCTTCTCCAAGAGGACCAGCCATCACCATGTTCATCAAAGGGAAAAGAGGTTTTGTTTCTTCCTAACTCAAGCAATTGAAGGATTTCAAGTGATCAAGTTGGAGTTTTAAGGATTTTTCTTCATATTTGGTAAGTTCCCAACTTGTTTCTTTGATTTCCTTTGAGAGTGTGTTTATGAGTTTGTTGGATGTTTGATGTAGTTGTGTTTATGGTTGATTTTGGTATGTTTGAAGTTGTTTTGTTTTGTTAACTATGAAGTTTGGGGTTGGATTGAAGGAAAGGTTAAGTTTGGTGAAGAGAATAAGAGTTTTGAATTTGTGTAATTTTTTAGTTGTTATGTCTTGGTTGTGATTGTGTATATTTATGCGTCTAATTGAGTTGTGTTGATGTTCATACAAGTTTATTGTGGTATCATGATGGTTTTGATTGTGTTGGTTTGGAGTTGAAAAGGTTAATGAAAGATGATAGTTGGATGTGGTAATTTTTGTGTCGATATCAGGTTTTTGGCCTGACACGCCCGGTGGCACGACCACGTCTTTGGGTGTGTCGATGGTTCTATTTTCAATGTTGGTGACACGAACAGTGACATGCCCATGTCACTGAGCGTGTCATAGCTACTGTGTTATTGTAGAATTGACACGTGCAGTGACACGCCCATGTCACTGAGCGTGTCATAGCCACTGTGTTGTTGGAGAATTGACACGTGCCGTGACATGTCCATGTCACTGAGCGTGTCAAAGCTTCTATGTTATGGGTTTAAGGCACGGTCATAGACACACCCGTGCTATTGACCGTGTCAAGTGTAGAGTTTGCCCTAGATAGTGCTTTTCCTTATTTCCTATGTGTATCACTAACTGAGTATTTATAATCACCTTTGGTTTAGGCTTTGAAGAGAATTGAGTTATCAATCCAAGTGTTGAGGGATATATTAGAAGAGGAGATTGAAGTGGTGTTGTTGCTTTTAGAGGTAAGTACAAACTTTGAATGATTGCATACATTGACATGACATTGGGACGTAACACATTTGGTTGGAAAAATGTGTTAAGTTACTTAATATATTGTTGATGTATGAGAAACATGTTATGGTATACATAATGTGAATTATGTTGTTGTATCAAAGTAATGTGTTGTAATTGAAAAGAAATGTGGAATAATGTGATGAGATATGTAAAAAAATAATGTAATAAATTGATATTGATAGAAAAGAGAAAAGTGAGAAAAAGATGATATAATAAGGAAATGTGCCTAGTTTGATTATGAAAAAATGAGAAAGGATTTGAGAATGGAATTATGAAAGGATTTGATAATGAGAAATATGAATAAATTATGTTCCTAGTATGTTATTCAATTTTTAGAGTTCTGGGTTTGGCGGCATGCCTATGAATTGCCTACGGGCTAGACGCTGGGCTGGTGAAAAGACCAGGTCACAAGCCAGGCCAAGCTGATAAACATGATATTTTTGGGGTGAAAAGATCAGGTTGTAAACCTCAAAAACAAATCCTTGAAGCTATGCTGAGTGAAAAGACCGGGGCGTAAGCTCAGATCTAGTTGGATTATCCATGGATATATTGCCTACGGGGCTAGACACAACATGTCATTATGGACCAAAGCAGTAGCTCTGAAATTTGAATAGCATATTTGATTCTTTTTGGGCCCATGCTTGTCTTTGCTTTAATGTGAATTATTAATTAAGATACAATTGAGTAATATAATGAGATATAATGTTATTAGTTGTGATATTCATATGTGTTGTGCATTGACATTGCATTTGAATTATATTGTTATCAAAGTTTGTATCACTAGGCCTTTAGCTTAGCACAATTATGGTTCATCACGCAGGTGATAGGGTAGATCCAGTTGTGCCGGAGAGCTCGTCTAGACCGAGTCGAGTCTAGGCTTGAGACTTTGAGATTAGAGTTGTTAGCGGAACATCAAGATCAGAGACAAACTGCCAGCATGTATAAATTTCATATTTTGTACATATTGATTTTGATGTATATAAATATGTATATTCCACTGCTTATTAAAAATATTTTGGATAAACTTTTGGGTAATAAAGATACATATGTGTTTTAACAAGAAATGTTTCCTCTATTTTTTATATAAAATAAGTTAAACGTTTTAAGTTTATACAAATTTTTTTTACTATGAAGAATTGTTTTGTTTTTAAATGGTTGTGACATTCTTGTATCCTCTATATGTATATTACATATATGAGTGTATGTAGTGTACGTATATTGGGTATAAGGGTGTTACAGTCACCAATCCCCCAATACAAATTGCCCCCTTTTTTCTATTAGCCACACTATCAAAAACATCGGCTAAATAATAATCGATACTCACAAGTATAACATTATTAGCACAATCCAAGAAAAATAGCTCGCTAAGTTCAACTACTCCTGGACTTTCCTTCCGATCAAAGAATCCACAAGACATAAAACGGTGCAAATATTACAAAGCAGGATTTATCAATTTTGTTGCTTTAGCTGATCTGGCCACATACATCCCGCCCGATTCTAATGCTCCCCACATAAATTGTTGTTTGGCATAGATTTTCCCCCTCTTGGTTAAAAATAAACATATCATTTAAGCACGCATTATCAATCGTATATGGTTTCCCAAGCAATTTTAATTCTAACCTAGTACAAATCTTAGATTCATCTCTTTAAACTCTAATAGAGGCTAGAAATTCAATTATGAGTTCTTGAAATTGCAAAGGTTTGAGGACAACAAATCTTTCCCATCCTAGGTTTTGCACATACCTAGTAAAATTCTCCCTAATTTGTAGAGCATTAAAAGATTCTTCACTTGCATAACTTGTTAGAAAGAAGCCCCTTGCGATGAAAGCCATTCTTCTTGAAGAAGATGATGATGGTTGCTTGATGAGACACCATTTTGGTCCTTAGCATTTTGAAATTTGATGAAAATTGAAGATTTGAATGATTTAATTGAGTTTTTATAAAGAAAAATAGAGCATTTTCATGAGAAAATTGAAGATTTTGGGCGATTATCGGTTGGATTGAAAGAAGGATACGAGAGAGTGAGAGAGAGAATGTAGGTTAAGTTTTTAAGTGAAGAAGAAGAATTGGAAAAATTGGCCAAGTTGGAATAGACTTGGTCGTGTCATGTGATTTGGAAAGCTAGTGGATGTGTTCGCATTTGTGTAACTTTGGCTTCAGAGGATGATGGGTGACATGGCTTGGACGACTTGGCAGTGTTCACTTGACATACCACGGTCACGACCAAGTCGATTGGATGTGTCCACTTTTGTGAAAATGGGATTTTTTTTGGGATGCTTGACATAGCCAGTAGCTTGGTTGTGTCACTTGGCAGTGTCTGCCACTGCCATTTTAACACCATTCTTTTCTATTTTAATCATGTTTTAGTCATGTCACCTAAATCTAATTAATGCAACCCCTTCTTCATTCCTAGCCCTGAAACTCAATCATAACAAAATACCAATCACAAAACTCGTTCCATTCTCTTCATCATAAACAAAAAACAAAATTTTAAATTTCAATGTAGGATAATTTAATTATGAAAAAAAATACAAACCAATGGGTTGCCTCCCATTAAGTGTTCCTTTAACATCATGTAGATGGACATTGTTGTATCACTCATCAATAAGTACTACACTTTCTAGGGTTTTTGCAACTTCGATCTCTTCAAAATAGGGCTTCACTCTTTGCCCATTCACCTTAAATGTCTCGTTGGTTTTTAAATTTAATAATTCAACAACTCCATAGGGAAATGTTTGAACTACTTGAAATGGTCCACTCCAACAGGACTTTAATTTTCTGGGAAATAACTGCATCCGTGAATTGAATAAGAAGACTTTCATTCCCGGTAAGGTTCTTCTAAGGATCATTCTGTCATGCATAGTGTGAGCGGGGATTTTTGTCCCCACTCCTGGTGGAATGGTTTTTGCGACTTCGACACTATTTAGGCTCAGGGCCTTAGAGAACACGGGCCTAGGCCCGAAGAAAATGGAGTCACCACCCGGACAGGCAGGGAAAAAAAAGGGGGTGGATGACTCGATTCCTAAGGAATCCCCAACCCCCTAATGGGTTCAGAAAGTTGGGTACGTGTGGAGAAGGTGAGAAATGGCCCAACACCCCCACAATGCCCGGTTCATTGGAACCGGCCTCCTTTGCAGGTCTTAATATTATAAAATTCTTAAGTATAACAATATTATCCATATTACATGCAACAATTAAAATAAAGCATCATTATATTGAAATCAAAGCAATGTCCAAACGAAGCAAATAAATGGACACCCATCCAAGGATGGAAACACGTCCTTACATCGTTCATGTCTAAACTAAATAGGACACCCACCGAAAGGTGGAAACATGTCCTTTACATTGGTCCAAAATATAAAAGCAATCTAAATTACATAATACTTAACCAATGAGATACCCATTAGGTGGAAACATACCTCTTACAACATTTGGAATAAAAAACAAATCAATAAAAGTAAATATCTATTCATGATAAACAAATCAAATATCAAAATTAAATCAATCAATCAAAACATATAATAAACATTCATCCAATTTAAATAAAACTTTAGGGTTCATATATCAATTAGGGTTTCTTGGGTTTTCGAATTATTAATATTATTATTTAGGCTACTGTGAGAATTTTTGGAAAAATGGAATGGATTTGGGTTTTATAAATTTAAGGAAGCAGTAAGGTTTTTGGTTAATCAAATTAGGGTTTAAGGCTAACATCATGAAATTAGGGTTTTGGAACCTTAAGATATTAGGGATTAGGGCTTTCAGTTAAGATATTAGGGATTAAGGCTCACGGTTAAGATATTAGGGTTTTATGGTTTGAAACCCTGATTTTGCAGATTATGATTTAGGATTTGATGCTTTGCCGTGATCAAAGTTAAGTATGGTTTTAGTATTGACTATAATAACTACTTAAGTATTTTTAAATGAAACAAACATAGAAAGTCTTTAATGGAGTTATTGAAAGATTAAAATATCCAGTGAATAAAATTATAAAAAGCTATTGTGAAGATTTGAAAACAGAATTATGATTTATGGTTTGAATAAATTAGGGTTTAGGTTTATATTTTGAATAAAGCTACTGTATTTTGAATAATCATAATAAAGGAAGTTAAACATAAAGATTTATAATACACAAATAAATATTAACTCGAGCCCATACGACAATTTCGCTAGCCGGTTAGCGGGCGAGGGTCAAGGGGGCAGCGCCCCTTATGGGGTTGGGGCCACACCTGGGAAGATTTTGAAAACTGGCTTTTAGGGTTGTAGGTTTTGGTGTTGAAAATTAAGATTTTAGGATTTAAGATTTAGAAAATAGGGTTTCGAGATTCGAAGAAACTAATGTTATTTTTAAAAGAATAATGCTTACTGTGTGATTTTGGAAAGAATAATTAATTAGGGTTAAAGCTTTTGATACTTGAAAAAAATAAGGCTACTGGATTTTTGAAATAGAGATTAGGTTAGGGTTTTAAAGTTTTGGAAGCAGAAGAGTAATTTAGGGTTTTTGAAGTTTTAGAAATAGAAGGATGATTTAGGGTTTTTGAAGTTTTGAAGTTTTGGATCAAATTGTATGATGAAACAATTAATCCAATTTGAATGATGAAGCTACTGTAAAGAAATAAATAAAGAAAATAGAGATTCAAATCTCTGTTCATTGGTTCCTCCACAATTGACTTCTGGATAAACAATTAAAAGGCAATGCCTTTGATGGATTGATGATTGTTTGCTGCCTCTTAATCTTTCAAGCTTGTGGTTGGCCGAAGAAATACAAAAGTCCCAAGGTCAAGTCCAAAATTTCCAATCGAGTAAAAAAATTTTCTCCCCTTGTAAAATAATTTTTTTGACCCCTAATTCTATGTTTTAATATGGTATTTATATGAAAAATCTTAAACCTACTTCTAATTCTCTAAGGAAACTAAAACTAATTAGGTAAAGAAACCAAAACCAAATAGAATTTGGTTTCGAAAAAAATTGCATTGGAAAATTACTCTGGCGAAAAAACTACTGTGGGCCAAGAATTGCTAGCGCTGAAATATTGCTGGCGAAAAACTGAGCGGCCAACCAATTCGCCACAGGAAATTCCTGTGGCGAGTTGGCCCAAGGCCAAATCCTGCAGCGAATTGGCCTGTAGCCAATTCACCCACAGGAAATTCCTGCGGGGGGCTGATTCTCTTGCTGATTTTTTATTTATTTATTTTTAACTTTACTCATATTACCATTTTTATTTTTATTAAAAATTATAAATAATAAATACTAAAAAATATTATTTAATTAAAATAACACAAGAAATTATTTTGGACTATAAAAAAATATCGAACTAGACTGGGTCAAAAATTAAGGGTCTACAGTTTGCCCCCTGTTGAACGATCTGAGACTACAGCAAAAGAGAGTGAAAAGCAACAAGACTTAATTTTGATGAGATGGTCACTTAAATTTGATTTGGGTACTGGGACCCGAGACTGAACTTGATTTGCGTACTTGGACCCAAGACTGGATGGAATTTGGTTACTTGGACCCGAGATTGGGTACTTGGACCTGAGGTTGAATTTGATTTGGGTACTTGGACCCAAGATAGAATTTGATTTGGGTACTTGGACCAGAGATTGAATTTGATTTGGGTACTTGGACCCGAGATTGAATTTGATTTGGGTACTTGAACCCAAGATTGGGTACTTGGATGTGAGGTTAAATTTGATTTGGGTACTTGGACCCGAGATTGGGTACTTGGACCCGAGGTTGAATTTGATTTGGGTACTTGGACTTGAGACTGGGTGCTTAGACCCGAGGTTGAATTTGATTTAGGTACTTGGACCCGAGATTAGGTACTTGGACCCGAGACTAAATTTATTTTGGGTACTTGGACCCGAGATTGGGTACTTAGACCCGAGATTGAATTTGATTTGGGAACATGGACCCGAGATTGAATTTGATTTGACTAACCTTTTATCAGTTGAGAATTCTAGCATAACTGGTTGTTCCATTTTTATGGATTGTGGGTCTTTGTCCACCAAAAATAGATCTTTATCTATTGGAAATTGGGTCTTTAACCTGGGAACATGGATCTTTATCCACTGGAGATTGGGTCTTTGCCCTTGAAACATGGATCTTTATCCATTAGAGATCGGGTCTTTACCCTTGAAATATGGATCTTTATCCATTGGAAATCGGGTTTTTACCCTTGAAATATGGATATTTATCCATTAGAAATCGGGTCTTTATCCTTGAAACATGGATCTTTATCCATTAGAAATTGGGTCTTTACCCTTGAAATATGGATCTTTATCCATTGGAGATCAGGTCTTTATGGATCTTTATCCATTAGAGATCGGGTCTTTACCCTTGAAATATGGATCTTTACCCATTGAAAATTACGTCTTTACCCTTGAAACATGGATCTTTATTTATTAGAGATCGGGTCATTACCCTTGAAATATGATCTTTATCCATTGGAAATCGGGTCTTTACCCTGGCTTCAGCTCTTTTAGCTAGACTGATTTTTTATCTTTTGCATTCTTTTGAGAATTCTAATTTTCTCTTTTTCTTTTTTTTATTCTTTTGACAATTCTTTTTCTTGTTCATCAATTATGCAAAAAAATTTAGCCTTTTTTAGTTAGCCTTCATATCTTCTCATTGCCCCCTGTGCGGCAAGATATTTGAAAGTGAGTCTCAAAATATTTTGTTCATGCATAAATTCAAAAATTGAAAAGGAGAAACTTTTCCCCCCTATGAAGGCTCAAACCCATGATTTTCCTATGCGGGCTCTAATTGATGTTTGTCTTGTCTAGCTCTTCACACAAACACGTATTTCTTCTTTTGCAAAATGACTAGAGCTTCCTCAAGTAAATAGGCTTTCCATGCCCCCCTTGATTCAATATCTTCTTTTGATTCTTTACTTCATAGGGTATTTGTTGTTCACTTTGACAAAGAATAGACAATACAAGACAAGAAAGTGCGATGTGATATGCTCATGCATCCATGATATGCATGAATAATACTTACAATGGTTCCATCGACTCACAGATTGAGATTATCAGCTGAAATGCTCTCATGGATTTCTTTTAGATGCCCGTTCAGTTCTTGCACTGGAATTACAGGATGCTTCACATTTATGGCTTTTATCTTTGAGATGTTGAAAATATGAGTGGTGGAGATCCCAAGTTGCAGAGTCAGGGATACATCCATTTCAAACTATGTTTTAGCATGTCAGTTGGTAGCTTCTTCATGACCTTGCTAATAATCATTTACTTTGCCCAATGTATTCTTCGAGATTAAATGATTCGACATCCTTCCTTTAACTTGAAGGCTTTGTAATTTTTTTTTTAATTTTGATTTTGAAATCAGATGTTGGCTTTTCCAAATCGATGTCAATGTACCTGAGGACTTGATTTTCCAAATTAACATATCTATAACATGACAACCCTAGTTACCATACTAAACTCGGGAATCATTTCTATTTAAGCAAGAATTGTTGACTTTAGATAGGCACATACACATTCCTTGGCCAAAGGTCTCATTGACTTTAAATATTGTCTATCTCATATGCATGCTTATTCAAACTATCTCCACTAATAGACTCTACCTACCAAGAGAGATCAACAGGTCTTTGATAGGCTTGAAATGTGGTGTATAAGGGACACGGGTTTAAGTGAAGGCCATTTGACATAGGAGTTGATGTGACACAATGGACAAACCCTCACACTACAAACATCTTATTTGAACTTTATGTAGCTTGTAGGAAATCTTGCTAGACTCCAAATTCCTTCTATCTTTGGCATTAATCTGGATCTTGATTGGAACAGTCTTTGCCCTTGCATAAAGTTTGATACCCAAATTCATTTCTTTTCTTCTTCTCCCTTTTCTTTCTTTTAATTTATTTTTTTTCTCTTCCCTTTCTTTGAGTATTTTATTATTTTGTCCTTCTTCCTTGTAGGACTGTCAAACACAAAACTTTCAGGAACTGGATGACCTTTCTCCTTTTCCTCTGATTTTGATTGAATCTTTGGTTGGGTTGGACCAATTCAAGTCAAACTGTCATTATAAACCAAATGGAAGCTGTAGACCCTTAATTTTTGACCCAGTCTGGTCTAATATATTTTATTTAGTCCAAAATAATTTTTGTGTTATCTTAATTAAGTAATATTTGTTTTAGTATTTATTTTTTATAATTATAGTAATAAATAATAATAATAATAAATAAATAAATAAATAAAAATAAAAATCAACGACGAATTGCCCAAGGCCATTTCATCCAATGGCTTTCAGCGACGAATTTTTCCAACGTAATTTTTTTCGAAACCAAATTCTAATTGGTTTCGGTTTTCTTTTCCTAATTAATTATAATTTCCTTAAACAATGGGAATGAAGCTTGAAAAATTTCTTATAAATAACACTAAAAAAAACACAAAAAAAAAAGATCTTGAGATCGGGACTTGGAAGATTAAAAACTTCAAATTTAGGACTTGAGATTTGAAAGGAGCAATAAGCAAGCAATTCAAAATTTATCAAAGGCAGCAACCTTGCCTTTGTCCTTGTTCATCCAAGAAGCAATTTTTGGTGGAACCAACGAACGAAGGTTTGAATCTCTAATTTCTTTTTATTTTCTTACAGTAGCTTTGTTTTTTTTTTTTTGTTGATTCATAAGATTATACACACAAAACCTTGATCTATAAATATGTAGTAACGTTGATCTTCATTTCAATGACATAAATGGTCTTTTCTGTTCTTCTAAACCTTAAAAACCCTAAAAATACTTTTTTGTTTCCAAATACCTTAAAAACCCTAAATCGTCTTTTCTATTTTCAAAAACCCTACAGATCATTTTTCTGTTTCTTATAAAACTTAAGAGCACTAATCTATTTCTTCAAAACCATAGAACCCTAAATCTTTCCTTTTTCCAAAAACTCTGCAAAAAATACACTTTTTGTTTCCAAAAACCTTAAATAGTTTTTCCTATTTCCAAAAGCTTTTAAAAACCCTAAACTGTTTTCTTCTAATTCTTTTTCAAAATTCCAAATGTTTTGTTAAAGATCCAAACTCTAAACTTACTTTACAGTTTCTAAAATCATAATTGCTTTATGAAACTTTAAACTATTTTCTTCAACTTCAAAACCAAAACAGTAAACCCCAAAACTAGTTAATCTAAACCCCAAGTTTTCTTAAATCCTAATTCCCTCAAAACCGTAAACCCTAGTTTTTCCTAAACCCTAATCCTTAAAACCTTAAGATCTTATAAACCTAAACATTCAAACTCATCACAGTAATCCTAAAAACAACAATCAAGTAACAAAGAACTATAAACCTAATGTTTTAATATTCTAAAACCCTAATTTCATAATGTTACCCATAAACCCTAATTTGATTCATGAAACCTTAATCGATTTTAATTTTCTTAAACCTTTACTGTAGCTAAGAATTATAAACCTTAACATACTAAAATCCCAAAACCCTAAATATTAATTAAAGAACTTTAAATAGAAACAGTAACCCTAATTTGCATCTTTACTTGCTTTATTTTAGGTTTGATTATGTAGTCTATTTTATGCTTTGGTGGTTGATTTATTTAATTTCAATGCTTGAATTATATAATTTATCATGGATGGATGTTTACTTTCTATTTGGTTGATGCTTAATATCTTTGATGAATGATTTATTTATGATGAATGGTTATTTACTTCTATCAATTTATTTTGATTTCCAAATGTTGTACGAGGTATGTTTCCACTTTGTGGGTACCTCATTAGTTAAAAATCATGTAATTTAAATTGCTTTTATATTTTAGACCAATGTAAGGGACATGTTTCTACCTTTTGGTGGGTGTACTATTAGCTTAGACATGGATGATGTAAGGACATGTTTCCATCCTTGGATGGGTGTCCATTTATTTGTTTTGCTTGGACATTGCTTTGATTTTTAATATAACGATGCTTTATTTCAATTATTGCATGTAATATGGATAATATTGTTATATTTAAGAATTTTATAATATTAAGACCTGTAAAGGAGGCCGGTTCCAATGAACCGGGTGTTGTGGGGGTACTGGGCCATTTCTCACCTTCCCCACACATACCCAACATTTCGAACCCATTAAGGGGTTGGGGATTCCTTAGGAATCGAGTCATCCACTCCTTTCTTTTTCCCGGCCCGTCTGGGCGGCGACTCCATTTTCTCCGGACTTAGGTCTGTTTTCTCTAAGGCCCTGAGCCTAAACAGTGCCGAAGTCGCAAGAACCATTCCACCGGGAGTGGGGGCAAAATCCCCACTCACAGTGGCGACTCCACTGGGGATAAGAGAAGTTGATTCCATTGGTCTTTGTATTATTCTATTCTTTCTTATAATGATATTATCCATTACATCATTTAGATTGCATTGTGTGCATGAGTTAGGGTGCCCGTGTTACCCATGTTGTACTATATAAGGGATACTATACTTTTACTCAAGGTATGGAGATCGAGCATGGCATAACCACTCATAGCCTCATACCATTTGTTATATACTTGCTATGGGAACCTAAGCCTTTTAACCTAAAGACTAAAGCTCATGTAATTAGCCTAGTTACTTTCCTTAGGTTTTACCCTAAATGCATGTTGTTTGACTATGGTTAATTTCTCTTGGCTTAAATCATGGCTTATTTGGTTTCTTCTTTTTCTAATATGACCCAAGTACATTTGCAAGCTCAAATAAATTTTTCTTTAAAATCCAAAAGACCAAAGCTATCTTCAAAATATTTCAAGATGGTCTTTGGATATAAAACTTTTCTAAAAATAAATCAAAAATTCTTTTGCTCATGGCCCAAATACTAAGCCCAAAATCCATTTTTTCTAAAATCTTTTTACAATGGGCTTAGAAATAAAATTATTTTTAACCGACCTTTTCTTACAAAGAGCTTGCAAATTATTGAGGTCAATTATGAAATACCAAAAATCAATTGTGAGCCTAGTTTATACTAAGAATAATTAATCATGGGCTTGTTTTTGGCATGAACCATTAGTTATTTTTTTCAAGTGAGAAATCTATCTATAATAAACCTCTTAATTTAGTTTTAATCCAATGTAGCATAAAAGCTACTATAGTTGGTTAATTGGATTAAAACCTAATTAATGAGAATTATTATGAATTGATTTCCATTTTTAAAAATATAGCTATTGGTTGAAACGTCTGAGGGAAATATTTAAAAACAAGGTACCCCATGTTGGTATTTTGTTAACCATATAACTAGAAAAAGAGACACGCCATTCGTGTGTGGATGTTATAAGGTTGGAAGGAACATCCTAATTATATTTCTTTATTGATTATTTGTGCATACATACATACATGCATTTGTGTGAGCGGGGATTTTTGCCCCCACTCCCGGTGGAATGATTCTTGTGACTTCGGCACTGTTTAGGCTTGGGGCCTTGAAGAACACGGACCTAAGTCCAGAGAAAATGGAGTCGCCACTCGGACGGGCTGGAAAAAAGAAAGGGGTGGATGACTCGATTGCTAAGGAATCCCCAACCCCCTAATGGGTTTGAAAAGTTGGGTACGTGTGGGGAAGATGTGAAATGGCCCAGTACCCCCACAACGCCCGGTTCATTGGAACCAGCCTCCTTTACAGGTCTTAATATTATAAAATTCTTAAATATAACAACATTATCCATATTACACACAATAATTAAAATAAAGCCTCGATATATTGAAAATCAAAACAATGTCCAAGCAAAACAAATAAATGGACACCCATCCGAAGATGGAAACATGCCCTTACATAATCCATGCCTAAATAGGACGCCCACTGAAAGGTAGAAACATGTCCTTTACATTGGTTCTAAAATACAAAAGCAATTTAAATTACATGATATTTAACTAATGAGGTACCTACCAAGTGGAAACATACCTCTTACAACATTTGGAAATCTAAATAAATCGATAAAAGTAAATAAACATTCATCATAAATAAATCATTCATCAAAGGTATTAAACATCAATAGAAAGTAAACATCCATCCATGATAAATTAAATAAACCAAGCATTGAACTTAAATAAATTAAAGCGTATAAAATAAATTAAAGCATAATCAAATATGAAATTGAATAAGGCAAATAAAGATTCAAATTAGGGTTACTGTTTCTATTTAAGATTCTTTATTTTCATGTGTTTAGGGTTTTGGAATTTATGGTTTCAAGCTACTGTGAATTTTAAAAGAATTGAAATGCAGCAAAGTTTTAGAATTTAAGAGGTTGATAAAGTTCTTTGATTAACCAAATTAGTGTTTGAGAAGTGAAATCATGAAACTAGGGTTTGGACACTTTAAAACATTGGATTTATGATTATTAGCTACTGAATTATGGTTTTTAGGCTTACTGTGTTTGAATTTTAATATTTATGTTTATAAGGTTTTAAAGTTTAATGGATTAGGGTTTAGAAAAATTAGTTTTTAAGGTTTTAAGGGAGTTAGGGTTTACTGTTTTGGGTTTTGGAGTTGAATTAGGGTTTTAGAATTTTAGAATTAGGGTTTCGGAGAATGCATTAGATTTTAGAATTTGAAAATCAATTGATAATTTTATGATGCTTTATGAAAATAAACAAATCAATTTAAGGTTTATAGAAACATAAAAGATATTTTTTAAGGTTTATTAAAAGAAACTGATTCAATTTAGGGCTTTGAAAAGAAACATATTAAAATTAGGGTTTTGGTAAATTTTGATGCAATAAAAACAACAATTTTATGATTTTTGAAAAACAAAGAGATGAATTAAGGTTTTTAAGCTTTAGAAAAGGTAAATTAAGGTTCTAGGGTTTTTTGATTTTGAAGAAGCAGAAACAACAATTTTTTATCTTGAGTGATGAAGCTACTGTAAATTAATGAAACAAATAAAGAAATTCATACCTTCATTTGTTGGTTCCACCAAAAATCACTTCTTGGATGAACAAGAACAAAGACAAGCTTTGCTGCCTTTGATGGATTGAATTGCTTGTTTGCTCTCTCAAAAATCCGATCGATTTTTCAAAGTTTTCCTCCTCAATTTCGGTTCCCAAATTTTTTCCCCCTAATTTGTGTTGTTCTAGTCCTTATTTATAGAAGATTTTTATGGTTAATTTTAGTTATTCACAGAATCTAACATTAATTAAGAAAAGAAAATCGAAACCTAATTGTATTTGGTTTCGAAAAAATTTGCATCGAAAAAATTTTACTGGCAAAAAAAACTACTATTGAAAAATTGTGCTGGCAAAAAAGCTACCGCAGGTGGCTGTAGGCTGCGGGCAAAAATTGGCTTGCGTGCCATTTCGCTCGCGAGATTTTCCTGCGAGTGAAATGGCCAGGCCATTTTGCCCGTAGGAAAATCCTGCGGTCGCAACCCTTTTCCGAGATGAAATTTTTTGTCGTCGATTTTTTTATTATTATTTATTATTTATTAATTATAAAAATTAAATACTAAAGCAAATATTATTTAATTAAGATAACAAAAATTGTTTTGGACTAATTAAAACATATTGGACAACACAAAAATATTTTGGACTAATTAAAATATATTGGACCGGACTGGGTTAAAAATTAAGGGTCTACAGTTTGCCCCCTGCTTGAATGATTTGAGACTTTAGTGAAAGAGAGTGAAAAGCATTAAGACTTAATTTTTGAGATGGTTGAGGTTTTGAGTTCTGGATCCGGTTCGAGTTCTAGACTCAAGGATAATTTTAGGTTCTGGACATAAGCGTAATTTTAGGTTCTGGACCTAAGGAAAATTTGGGTTCTGGACCCGAGCTAAGTTTTTGACTTAGAAAAGATTCTAGGTTCTGGACCTAAGGGTAATTTGGATTCTAGACTCAAGCTAAGTTCTGGACTTAGAAAAAATTCCAGGTTCTGGACCTAAGGATAATTTGGGTTCTGGACCCGAGCTAAGTTCTGGACTTAAAAGAGATTCTATGTTCTGGACCTAAGGAAAATTTGGGTTCTGAACCCGAGCTAAGTTCTAGACTTAAAAGAGATTCTAGGTTCTGGACCTAAGAAAAATTTGGGTTCTGGACCTGAGCTAAGTTCTGGACTTAAAAGAGATTCTAGGTTCTAGACCTAAGGAAAATTTGGGTTCTGGACCCAAGCTAAGTTCTGGACTTAAAAGAGATTCTAGGTTTTGGACCTAAGAAAAATTTGGGTTCTTAACCCCAGCTAAGTTCTGGACATAGAAAAAAAATTCTAGGTTCTGGACCTAAGGAAAATTTGGGTTCTGGACCCGAGCTAATAATTTTTTATTTAAAAAAGTTTGGCTAATTTTTATGCACATGTCTTCTTCTTGCCCCCTGCGTGTAAAAATATTTATATACACGCAAGTATTTGAAGGATTAAATTGAATAATTGAATTTAATGTTTATTTACTGTGTAGTCACTGTTCATGAACTTTTACTATTTATAAATAGTAACTTACTATTCGTAAATGGTAGTAAATAGTATTTTACTATTGGAAATAGTAATTTACTATTTGATTTACTATTCATAAATAGTAAAATGTAATATTCATCAATAGTAAAAATTACTATTCATAAACAGTAAAACTTACTTTTGAATTTTGTTTTTTTCCTTGCCGTTTCTCTATATAAATGAACGAATTCATTCATTTCATTCACAGCTAAATTCTCAATTTCTATAATTCTCTCAAATTCTTTCAAATTTAGCAAATAGTTTTTTAAAAAATGCATGCTTCAAAGTCAGGGACTCATTCTAATACTGAGTTATTAGAGTTTATTCGGCATCATGAAGATGGAAATATAGATCTACTAGTCGGGATGGCACTTCATCGTAGTTCAAACCAAAAGAGCGCGGTAATTATTTTTCCTTTCTTTTTTCTTTTTTTCGTCTTTCTGTCATTATTATTTTTTCCTTTTTTATTTTTATATATATTTTTTATTATTTTATTATTTTTATTTATTTTTGTTCTTTTTTTATCTTTTATTTATTATTTATTTTTTGTCTATATTATTATTTTTTATTATTTTTAATTTTTAATTTTTGATTTTATATTATGCTCTCTTATTATTATTGTGTTTACCTTTATTTATATTTTTTATTTATATTTTTAGAAAATTTAGGGAAAATATATTAATTTAAGCAGATAGGATAATATGTACTTACTTGTATTAACTTTCCTGGCTCCGTGTTAGCATGGTCGTTGTGTTGTTCGAGCCGGAGGGTGTATTTACAAAGCCCGACAATGGTACGACGTAGTGCCTGCTCGGGTAAGGCAGATTATCCGAGATTGTGGCTTTGAGCACTTCATCTTACAATTAACATCCGAGAAGTATCAGATAGACTGAAGCGTAGTCCAAGCACTCAAAATGATGGTTGGACACAACCCTATAATTTTCACTTGCCCATTGGAGAGATAACAATTGGTCCGGTTGATTTTACTGCTATAATCGGCCTTCGATATGATGGTGTTCCGGTTCCTCTGACCAATGATATTTTAACATTTGAAGAGATTCAGGAATTAATTGGTACCTCATATAAAGGGCCTTTTAAGATAAAAATTGAACCTATTCGTAGCAATTGGATGAACTACGAAGGACGGGTTAACAGAGACACAACCCAATAGTATGCTCGAGGATTTTTGTTATATTTGCTTGGGTTGACCATCTTAGGCAGCACTAAATCCTCCATCCATTTGTCAGCGTTGAAGGCCCTTTCTTATTTTAGGACGGTACCATCTTCTGGCTGGGGTGAAGCTGGTCTCGTCTATCTTTACCATGGTCTTGATAAACTTTGCCGAAACAGGAAGTCTTTCATCGACTTGATGGCGGTTGTCGAGGTATTCTTCTTCTACCAATGTCAATTCCGCTCCTTTCTTGTATGAATTTGATCTTTACTATTATTGTAGGCATGGGCATATGAACACAACCTCGTGAGGGTACCCGGTATTTTTTGAGAGAGAATCCGGTATCTGAGATTAAATTTTTGGTTGTTTGATCGTGTGGACATTCCCAGCTCTCACCATGTGCATACTCACCGCTTTGTGTTGAGCCGCTTAACCTGGGACCACGTAAAATAACATTAGTATGCTTTAAATTTTATGTGAAATTTTACCTACCTTATGTTATTTTGCAGGTGAATTTGGCCTGGTGGAACCCAGAAGAGCGGACAAACTGGTCCCCCTTCATGAAGGCTGCGCTATCTTTCCAACATTCTCGTCGAGTCATCGCCGGCCCAGTGTCTAGTGGCTGGTTTCACGGAGAGAGAGTTTATGAGTGGTTTCTCAGTCCAGAGCAGCGGAGGATTCTGATGCCTTGCCTGGAATTCACTTTAAATATTATGTTGATGCCAGAGGATGCATGGTGGCCGGTTCGGTACGATTATGGTATTGAAGCATTTCTCTATCCGTCGAGTGCATCTTATGCCCACTTTATTCAAAGAAGGCTTTTGAACTTTGATGTATCTCCTGTTGGCGTACGGGAGATTCCCGAGGAAAATGAGGGTAGAGATGAAGAGGAACATCACAGAGATGTAGGAGAGTTTGTTCCACATCTCGGGGCTAGTACTTCTCAGGTAAAACTTTTACCATTCTTCCTTTACCACCTCTACTTTCCTTTTTTGATTCTTTAATGATTGTTGCAGGCTGTTGGCTCATTTGAGCATGAGGCAAGACCTTCTTTTACTGCCCCTTCATTTTCTCATTCTAGCCTGCCAGATATTCCATCTCATCCGTAGGGTATTGATATGAATTACCTGGTAAGTTCCTTATTTCATGGTAATTTATGCTATATGTATGCATGATTATGTATGCTCTTACCTTTTTCCTTCTTGGCTTACAGCGGATGCTCGAAGAACAAAATAGGAAACTTTAAGAAGAGTTGGCTGCAAGTCATCAGCAGGATTCTCATTTTGAAAATTTATATCATCAATCCGAACAAAATTTTCGAGACTTTCGATTTCAGGGGATGAGGGATCCTGGCGCTTCTTCATCAAGAGGCCCCCAGACTGATGACCATGAGATCCTTTCATCTGCTTCTGATGAGGACTGTGACAGATCGGAACTCCAAGGTAATAGGGATTTTGGTGCTCCCACTTCGGGCGATCTTGGGATGAGTAATTTGCCCCCTCCTCCAACAGGCGATGACTTTTTAATGGCTTTATTTGATGACTTACCACCACCTTCTTAGTGATGTATAAATATTATATCAATTGTATAAACATTGTACAATAAGCATAATAATGAAAAATACAATTTTCATCTTTACTGTAACTTTTTTTTTACCACTGTGCCACAATTATTATACTACCTTTTTTTTATCACATCATAAACAGTGCATCACAATTTTCTTTTTCACAGCCACATCATTTGCTAAAACAAAATGCAACACGGTAAAGGATTTTGTTGCTAATTCTTTTCCTTACGCAATATGGTTTCATCCTTTTCCATCACCTTTACCTCATCACTTTTGGAAAAGTTTATTTCCTCTATATAAATCACCTTTCATACCATATTTCATACAGAAGCCAAAATACTTTCCATTCCAACGTAAACAATTTTGATTTTTCCTCTTTCATCAACCATGACCGAACTTCATTAGATAAAAACTTTATTCAAGAATATGGATGCCATTCACTGGAAACAAATTTCGTGGTCAAAACTTGATATTTTAAAGTGTTTTCAAAATGATAAATTGGACCACTCCTTACATGCCATGTCTTCCTTTTGGAACATGGATTCTAGGGCATTTAAAATTAATGGCTTTAAAATATGTCCCTTGATTGAAGAATTTGAGCCATCCTTGGATATCCAAATAATCAACAAATGGTGTTACCCACATTGATTTCTAAAAACTCAATAGAAGATGCAGATGTTATTTCAAATTCCAAAACCCGAAGTTCTTCAGTTGATGAGAGGTGAAAAAATTCTACTTGCTCCCTTGATTGATTTTTGTCTCTCTCATTTGGCTCCTACTAAGGCAAGGGGATGTATGCTTTGTCTTTGCTTGCTTGGCCAATTCTTGCTTGTTTCTTCCGACGGTGATATTGATCCATGAGCATTGGATATTATGGACAAAATGAAAGGAGGCTTGTCGCCGGTACCTGTGATCATAGCCGAGACTTTAGTTGGATTAGACCGAATTAAATCAAGATTGTCAAAGAGACTGACTGGGAGTCCATTGCTACTTTAGGTAATTACCTAAACTGCCCTTTCGGGTTTTCAATTTAGGTTTTTTTCTTTATTGGTCTAATTTTTGCCTAGTTCGCCCGTATGGGTTTTCGAAACTAGCGAGCTATCCTTATTTTTGCCTAAGCTGCCCTTGCGGGTTTTCAACTTAGCGAACTTTTTTTTATTGCTCTAATTTTTTTATTGCCCTTGCTGCTCTTCGTCAAGGTACATACTATGATCCTCGCTGACTTGGCCGTCAGTACGGAGCTGAGCCTCTTGATTCTAGCTTTACTCCCAATTTAGACATGCCTTGCTTGACTGAAGCCTACTTGGATCCGTTGAGACAAAGCTGGCCTGGACGTTATACTTATCGACTGCCAAAGATTTTACATTTGTCAATTCAGAAAGTGTATTGTTAGGATGAAAAATAATTAAAGTAATAAAAGATGCTTCTTTTCCATTTATAATTTGTCATCACCTTTTGCTATTGTGTGTATTTATTTCATCCATATATAGTCAAATACTTATAGCTTTGCACATAGAACAATTTTAACATTAATCCTGTTTTATTAAATTGGGGAACAACCAAACATAAAGCCAGCATACACAAGATTACTCATGTTGCTGTTTTGTTAGTTTTTGTTATAGATTTGTGTCTTGTTTATTATAATAATTATTGTTTTATTTAGGTATTTTATTATTTTAAATCGGTTTATTTAGTGTTTTTGTTAATTTTGTAATTTTAGTTTATTTCAGTGTTTATGTCGTTTTTGATCTAGTTTTTAGTATGGTGTTTATGTTTTGTTGGTTATTGTTTATTTACTTTTTGTTTAAAGTTTGTTTGAGTTTTGTTTTAGGTTAAAAAAGCCAGGAACCAAGACTGAAGAAAAGATATCATCACAGTAGGCGACACTGGCAAGCGACATGGCCATGTCAGGCGACACTGGCAAGCGACATGGCCATGTCAGTTGGCCATGTCTCTCAAAAATGAAGCAACACGGCCAAGTCACCTCTGACTTGGCCGTGTCTCACCAATTCCAAAGGCAAAGAAGATTTAACACTCACAGTAGAGGACACTGGCAAGGGACACGGCCATGTCACCTGGCTGTGTCCCTCCAAAGAAGTGCAACACGGCCAAGTCACCTCTGACTTGGCCGTGTCACTCAATCAAAGAAGAAAAGGAAGAGAACATGCAGTAGCGAACACAGGCAAGGGACACGGCCAAGTCACCTGGCCGTGTCCCTCCAAAAGCCACTCACACGGCCAAGTCACATCTGACTTGGCCGTGTCCCTCATGAAATATACGCGCACCGAATTTTAAAGCCGCGTTTCGTATAAAAGGAAGAAAGAAAGTTAGGTTTTGGGGGGTTGGACGATTTAGAATAGATTTTGGAGCCGTCAGAGATTAGAGCTAGGGTTTTAACTTTGTTTTCTTTGATTTTAATTTCATTTTGGATTAAACTAGATTAGATTAAATTGTTCTAGCCATCAAGACATCCTTCTTGCAAGATTGAACAAGAGATTCTTCAAAAGCTTCAAGGAGTTTGTAACTTGGTTTTGTTCTTGAACTTATTCTCTTTATTTTTATTGAATGGATATTATCATGTCTATTTTGATTTCTTTGAACATTAATAAGATGAATATGTTTAATTGCATTATGAACTAATTTGATCTAGTCTAGGGTTTGTATGGATCTGCTATGATTGTATGAATTGGTTTTTCTCTTAGCTAATAATTTCTTTAGCCTTGATTGAATGAAACATTGTTAATATATAATTGATTGATCACCAATTATGTGTTTTAAGGTATTAGATGATGGATCGAGAGATGAAGTTTAATACTTGAACAATTCAATTAGGGACTTAGGTGAATTAGAGATATAACCTATTAAAAAGATTATTTCACTTGTAACAAGATTAGTTGAAAGAGGTTTGAATGCGAAAGCTTATTTCCTTGACTTGATTAGTTGAGTTGTTTGAGATTTAATCTTTGAAATTGAATTAGTTAAGAGGAATAACCGTTCATACATATAAGTAGTAGAGAAGTGCAAACCCTAGACCATTCTATCAAGTGAATCAAAACACAGCTCAATTTACTTTTATTGTTTTAAACTTTAATCAATCTTCTTCATTATTTAGCAATTTATAAATCTCTTTATTACTTGTTAAACATAATCTGATAAGCAATTAACCACTTTAGCTTCCTTGAGAGAACGACCTTGGGGCGATCACCTTTGCTACAGCTACCTCGTATACTTGCGAGTGACGCTTTGTGGTAGAGTTAATTTGAGCGTAACAGTTGCCAACTAGCCCTTTCGGGTTTTCTAATTGATGATTTTCTCTCTTTTAGCCCTAATTGTTGCCTAGCCCACCCTTTCCGGTTTTTGGAACTAGCGGGCTGTTCTAACTTTTACCTAGGCCGCCCTTTTTGGGTTTTCAACCTAGCGAGCTCTTTTTTTTTTATATCATACATAAAACCTCTTCAACCTATCAATGTTTACTGACTCACTAAATTTGTTCCCATCCATGTCTAATAACTTCACCGCACCTTTGTTCATGACTTGTTTCATGACATATGGCCCTTCCCAGCTGGGCCTAAACTTCCCTCTCGGATCAGATACATTAGGCTAACATTGCTTCAACACCAAATCCCCAACTCTGAGTTTTCTAATTTTTAACCCTTCTATTGTAGGCCCGAGCTATCTTCTTTTGATACAGTTGGTGATGATACGGTGCCTTTAACCTTCTCTCTTCTAGTAAAGCTAACTGTGTGTATCTGCTTGCTACCCATTTCATTTCAGGCAGTTCGGTTTCCAAGACTACTCTTAATGGCTTGATTTCTATTTCAATTGGCAACACTGCTTCCATCCTGTAAACCAAAGAGAACGGTGTCATTCCAGTAGGCATTCGCACACTTGTCCTATATCCCCATAAAGCAAAGGGAAGCATCTCTGACCAATCCCTGTAAGTCTTGGTCATCTTGGACATAATTTGCTTAATTGTCTTGTTAGTTGCTTCTACTGCACCATTAGCCTTTAGTCTATAAGGAGAGGATCTATGATGATGGATTCTGTACTTTGAAAATAAATCCTTAACTGCTCCTTGAAACTGTACCCCATTGTCTGATATCACATTATGCGGAACCCCGTACTGGCAGTTGAGGTTCTTTTCAATAAATCTAGCCGTTTGACTTGCACCCAGTTTGTTGAAGGATTCAGCTTCGACCCATTTTGAAAAATAATCTACTGCTACCACAATGAAACGGTGACTGTTTGAGGCTATTGGATGTATCTCTCCGATAATGTCAATACCTAGGTGGCAAAGGGCCAGGGTGAAGACATAGAATGCAATTCTTCAGGAGGCATGTGATTCAAGTTACCATACATATGACATTGTTGGCACTTCTTTACAAACTCAATACAATCTCTCTCCATGGTCAACCAGTAGGGCCATGTGAGCAGGGATTTTTGCCCCCACTCCCGGTGGAATGGTTCTTGCAACTTCCGCACTGTTTAGGCTCGGGGCCCTAGAGAACACGAACCTAAGTTCGGAGAAAATGGAGTCGCCACCCAAACGGGCTGGGAAAAAAGAAAGGGGTGGATGACTCGATTCCTAAGGAATCCCCAACCCCCTAATGGGTTCAAAAAGTTGGGTACGTGTGGGGAAGGTGAGAAATGGCCCAGCACCCCCACAATGCTCGGTTCATTGGAACCGGCCTCCTTTACAGGTCTTAATATTATAAAATTCTTAAATATAACAACATTATCCATATTACACACAATGAAAAGAAAGCATCATTGTATTAAAATCAAAGCAAGGTCCAAGCAAAACAAATAAATGGACACCCATCCGAAGATGGAAACATGTCCTTACATCACATGCCTAAATAGGACACCCACCGAAAGGTAGAAACATGCCCTTTACATAGGTTTTAAAATAGAAAAGCAAATTAAATTACTTGATATTTAATTAATGAGGTACCCATCAAGTGGAAACATACCTCTTACAACATTTAGAAACCTAGATAAATTGATAAAAGTAAATAATCATTCATTATAAATAAATCATTCATCAAAGATATTAAATATCAATAGAAAGTAAACATCCATTGATGATAAGCTAAATAAACCAATCATTGAACTAAAATAAATTAAAGCATGTAAAATAAATCAAAGCATAATCAAATATGGAATTGAATAAGGCAAATAAAAATCCAAATTATAGCTACTGTTTCCATTTAGGATCCTTTATTTCATTTGTTTAGGGTTTTGGATTTTCATGGGTTTAAGCTACTGTGACTTTTTAAAGAATTAAAATAGATTAAGGATTTTATGTTTTAAAAGATTGGTAAGACACTTTGATTAACCAAATTAAGGTTTGAATGGTGAAATCATGAAACTAGGGTTTTAGACACTTTAAAATACTTTTGATTTGTGGTTTTAAATGATGATTTCAAGCTTACTGTGTAAAATTAAAATATTTATGTTTATATGATTTTTAAGGTTTTAAAGGATTAGGGTTTATAAAAAAATTAGGGTTTAAGGCTTTAAAGGGCTAGGGTTTTATTATTCGAGTTGAGTTAGGGTTTAGTGTTTTAAAATTAGGGTTTCGGTGGATGCATGAAGCTTTTTGGGTTTGAAAATCAATTTGATACTTTTATGAGGTTTTTATGAAAATAAACAAACGATTTAAAGTTTATAAAAGCAAAAAAGAAGTTTTTAAAGCTCTTGGAAAGAAACAAAATATAATTTAAGGGTTTTGATAATTTGGAAAGTAAATTAGGGTTTTGGGGTTTTGAAGAAACTAAATTAATAACTTTAAATTCATTGAAAAATAAAGCAACGAATTAGTGTTTTTAACTTTAGAAAAGCTAAATTAAAGTTCTGGGATTTTTGAATTAAAAGAAAGAATGAGATGTTTAGCTACTGTGAAAAAATAAAAGGAATCAAGAATTCAAACCTTCTTTTCGTGGGGTTGCACCAAAATTGCTTCTTGGATGAACCAGGTCAAAGACAAGCTTTTCTTGCCTTTGAATTGCTTGATTTGCTTATTTTCTCCCTCCAAAATCCAATTTAGTTTACTGCCAGAAGGAATTTTTAAAGTTTCCAAGTTTTCCTACTCACTCTCGGTCATCAATTTCTCCTCCCTTTTTGTGTTGTAATCATACTTATTTCTAGAAGTTTTTTTTTGTGGTTTTTTTCTAGTTGCTCACGGCATACATTATTTATTAAGAAAGGGAAACCGAAATCTAATTGCATTAGGTTTCGAAAAATTTGCATCAGAAAATTTCGCTGGCGAAAAAAAACTGCTGCGAAAAAATCGCGCTGGCAAAAAAGCTGCCGTAGCCATCTGAAGCAGCTGCGGGCGAAACAGGCTTTCGGGCCATTTCGTCCACAGGAAAGTCCTACGGGCGAAATGCCCACAGGCCCGCTGACTTTTGGCAACGATTTTTTTGTCACCGATTTTTATTTTTATTTTTATTTGTTTATTTTTATTTTTTATTAATAAAAATTAAATACTAAAGCAAAAATTATTTAATTAAGGTAAAAAAAATTATTTTGGACTAAATAAAATATATTAGACAACACAAAAATATATTGGACCAGACTGGGTCAAAAATTAAGGGTCTACAGGCCAAACCACTCATGTGCGGACCGCAACTTCTCGCATGTATTTCTGACATGATACGCTCCACTTTAGGCTTCCTTAAGCTTCTTAAATGCACCCCCATCAGGCCATCTTCTATATAACTCTCCATGGAATGTGATGTATTGCAATGACCACCGCCTTATGGCTCTTCTCTCTTTCTTTGTTGCCCCCAGCGGGTATTCTCTTTCACCCAAAAATTGCCTTATAGTATCATACCACGCATCATGGTCTGTATCAATTTCCATTATTGTCTCATATTCATAGCAAGGAGTTGAGGAACTGGTCAAAATCAGAGGCTTAAGAAATAAACTGGCAGAATTTTCCCATACCTAAGCCAATGTGGCTAGGGCATTAGCCATTTAATTTTCTTCTCTTGATAGGTGTACAAACCTACACTCCTTAAAGTTCTTCTTCATCATGGTCAAGTAGTGGTGGTATGGTTTTAATTTTTCTTCTTTCAACTCCCACTCTCCATTTACTTGGGATACTACTAGCAATGAATCGCCATAAACTTCCACCATAATCATTAGGGTTTCCAAACCGAAAATACAAGCTTCGTACTCCACCATATTATTGGTTGCCCTAAATTTCAACTTTTTGGCTAAAGGGATAAGTTCCCTTTCGGGAGATTCTAGTATATCTCCCAAACCTGCTCCTTTCCTATTTACTGCTCCATCAAAATACATTTTCCACCCTTGTACTTCAATTACTTCTAAATGTTCATCCAGAAATTCCAAGATTACCTCTTCGCTATCTGGTAATGGTTGTTGGGCCAGGAATTCTGCCACCGCTCTATCAAATTCTTCTAATATTATCAACCATCGACCATATTTCCCAATCAAAGAGGGTGTCTCCCTTAAGTACTTCATTGGATCTAGCCTAGAAATTTCTTGCACACTATAAGATTGAAAGTAATGCCGCAACTTCTTTGAAGACCAAACCATGGCTATACAGGTCTTTTCAATGATGCTATACTTAATTTCATAAGGTAGGAGCTTTCTACTAAAATAGTAAACTGCATGCTCAATCCCTTACTCATCTGCTTGGGCTAGCATGGCTCCTATTGACTCTTCTTCTACTACTAAGTATAGTAATAGAGGTTTGCCGGGTTTAGGTGGTTTCAAAACAGGTGGATTCAACAAATACTCTTTTACTAGATCAAAGGCCTTTTGACATTCTTCATTCCATATGACCGGCTGATTCTTTCTAAGCAATTTGAAGATAGGCTCACAAATTCTTGTGAGTTTTGCTATGAAGATGCTAATGTATTGTAATTTATGAATAAATTCCCGAACTTCGCTCTCCGTCTTAGGGGCTGGCATATCCTTGATTGCTTTAAATTTGTCAGGATCAATTTCAATGCCATTTGGACCAATCACATGTCCCAATAATTTACCTGAGGTAACACCGAACAAACACTTCTTCAGGCTTAATCTTTGCTTATATTTCAAAGCTCTATTGAAGAATAATTCTAAGTTTTAGAAGTGTTGTTCCCTTGTGTCCGATTTAACCATCATATTATCAACATATACTTCAACTTCTTTGTGTATCATGTCATGAAATAGTGTGGTGGCCATCCTCTGGTAGGTTGCTCCATCATTCTTTAAGCCGAATGGCATCACCCTATAACAAAATATACTCCATGTAGTAATGAAAGCAGTTTTGGCTTTATCCTCTTGGGCCATTAACACTTGAATTTATCTAGAAAATCCATCTACAAACAAGTGTAGCACGCTAGAGGCTGCACTATCAATGAGAACATCTATATGAGGTAAAGGAAAATCATCTTTAGGGGAAGCCTTGTTTAAATTTCTATAATCGACACAGACCCTTATTCTTCCATCTTTCTTTGACACAGGTACTATGTTGGCTAGCCAATCTGGATATTCTATCACTTCAAGGAACTTCACTTGTATTTGCTTAGTGACCTCTTCTTTAACCAATTCAGCCCACTAAGGTCTTAATTGCCTAAGTTGTTGTTTGACAGGTTTCATGTGAGTGTAAGTAGGAATATCATGCTCGGCTATGTCTCGATCTATACCAGGCATATCCTCATAAGACTAAGCAAACACTTCTTCATATTTTTTGAATATATTTCAAATCTCCCTCTCTCATCAGGAGTAAGGTCGGATGCTATGCTAATGATTTTAGGATTTTTGGTTGTTCCCAAATTTAATGATTGTGTGTTAACAGAATTAATATTAAAGATGCTCATGTAACTGCTATTTGAATGTATGCAACCATCAGGAGAAGCATCACACAAGTAAGCAAAATCAAACTTTATTGCATTCATTTTGGAAAAGAAAACATCATCATCCTCATACAAAGCAGACAAATTAAAATCAAAATCAAAATCATTGTTCTCAAAATCATAAGGCAGGATGTCTTCAAACTTTTCTTCAACCAGGGCAGTAATCTCCTCCGGAGTCTTCTCGATTTTCAGGACAGCTTCATTCTTCTCTTTTGGATTGGATTCTTTGTTGGCTGATAAGGTGAGCTCTTTATTCATTTGGTGGACTAGCTTGGTCACATCTGCAAAAATTTGAAAACCTGGGATCAACTTACCCATGAACATGATCGGCTCGGGCTTTCCTTGGAGTGGTCCCATATCTGGAGCTTTGACAAAGATTTCTTCAAGTGGTGGGAAGCCCATCTTCTCATTTTTCTTTGGCTGGACATAGTTGGCTTCATCATATCCCAACCCCTTCTTGGAAGTTTGAGTTCTAAAGTCTGGCAGCTTTGTCAAACCGTCCTTACCCTTTCCAAGACCAGCTCCGGGAAGGTAGTTCATGTTCTTCATCATATTCAAAACTTTGGAGTCCACTACTTCATCATCAGAAATTGCAGCTACTTGGAAACCATTGAGAGACCTCTCAATCATTAGAGCGTTAACAATCTCATTATCTTTAGCTTCAATGACCACTGTCTCATCTTCGTTGGGGAACTTGATCTATTGATGAAGGGTGGAAGGAACTCCACCAAGAGGATGAAACTATGATCTCGCCAAGAGTAAGGCGAAGGTAACCGGTATGTCTAAAACAACAAACTCAACAATAGATTCAATTGGACCAACATTGACAACAACTTTGAAAGTTCCTTTAGTGTGTCTCTTAGTGTTGTCATAAGCCCGAATTGTTACTTCAGACGGGTTTAGATCCCTTGTTGACATGGCTACATTTGGCAATATCTTAAGTGGGCAAACATTTATGGAGGACCCATCATCGACCATTACACATGGAGTCCTCTTCCCCTGGACTTCTATTTTGATAAAGAGAGGGCGGATGTGATCTCTCCCCTCCTCCGGTAAGTCCGCATCTGAAAAAAAAAACTGCTCCCATATTAACTTCACTCTTTTCTTGAACATCTTCACAATTCATTACTTCTCCAATTTTTATGAAGTTGATTAGCTCCTCCAGTGTTGTGGAGGTAGAAATTTGCATGCTAGCTAAGGCTTTGGCCATAGTTTCTCGGTGCTTTTTAGAAGTAGCTAATAAGTCCCAAATGCTAACACTTGCTTGGGTTCTTTTCAATTGCTTGAGCACAGCATCATCTTCCTCTTCTTTATTTCCTACTTCAACTTCCTTACCCTTATTAGTTTCTGCCTCTCAGGTGGTGGCCTTGCATAAGGCTTACTGGATCTAGTGTTCATTACTTCATCTTCTTCGGGCTCGGACCAAGTCCACTCCTCCTTCTTGGATACAAGATCATCATCACTATCGCTTGAATCCCAAAACCCATTGACAACACAAATTTTTACTTCTTCACCCACCATAGCTTGTTTAATTCCACCAAATACCTCTTCTTCTTTGGTTGCTTCTCCACCCACATCTTGAAAAGAAGATATGACAAAATCTTCATGCAAACCTCCTCCAATCATGAAGGTTGCCGGTGGTGGTACCCTATTGAGCTTTGGTAAGGGATTATCTTTGGTGTTTGGCTTATCAGGCTCGGGCAGCTTCCCATTGTCGATTAGATTTTGGATCTCATGTCTCAACCTCACACATCTATCCATGTCATGCCCTTGCATTTGGTGAAATTGACAAAATGCTTTAGTGTCGAAATTAGGTGGGAGATGGTTAGGCAAAGGATGAGGATTTAAAGGTTGTAGCAATCCCTTTCTTTGAAGCTTATTGAGAACCCAAGACATCAGTTTCCCCAATTCCAAAAATTGTCTCCTTGTTCCTTGGTCGGTAGCATTAACACCGACTGCCTTTTGCATGCTTTGGCTACCAGACTGATAGTTTCCTTTCTCGTTCCTTCTTATTGAAAAATGGTTCTTCTCTCTTTCCCATTCTTCAATTTGCAAACCCGCTTGGAAAAGGTCTTTGAAATCACTGATGAGTGTTTGGGACATCCTCTCATGAAGACTAGTCAACACCCCTCTCACAATCATCCTTATTTGATCGGATTCATCGGGCCTCTTCTTGAGCAAAGCGGCCTTTTTTCTCCATATCTTCACATAATCCACAAAATTTTCATTCGACCTTTGCCTAATGGACTCCACTTCCATTAAGGTAACTTCCATGTCGACATTATATCCATATTGTTGGATGAAGGCTTTGTAAAGAAGATCCCAACTCTTTTGTGTTCCATCATCTAAGGTATTGAACCAATTTTGGACAACAGGGTCCAATGAGAGCATAAAGTACATTAGAGTTTGAGCCTTAGTAGCTCGGGCAGACTGCATGGCAGTGATATATTGCTTCACATGGAGATGAGGATTTCTGGTTCCATCAAACTTTGCAAAAGATGACATCTTGAATTAGTATGGAACTTCATCATCTAGCTCAAATAATTTGTCAACTTTGGACATTTCCTCGGTTTTTAGTTTCTTCTCAAATTTCTTTTCTAAATCAGCAATCATCTTTTCAACATCAGAAGTTTTAGTCTTCTCCATAGCTGATCTTTCAACAATCTTAGGCTCTTTCTTCTTGTCTTGAGCATCTTGGTAGTATTGAGCCCAATCATCATCATCATCAACGATCACCTTTTCATCATCAAAAACCACTTCACCAACTTTAGTCTTCCCTTTGTCCTTTGGCTTCTTAGTGCTAGCAGACGCCTTGGCATGATTTTCTAAAATTGCAGTCAATTGGTTCTTTATGGTCTCAGCTAGGGTATCTTTTATTTCTTCCATCTTGGCGTTGAGGGCCTCATCCACCATCCTTTGAATTTGTTCAGGATCCATAATTTTTGTGAGCAAGTGATTGAGTCGTTGCTAGATACTCGTCTTCGGCATAGGTCGGATTGTCATAAGCTTTTGAACTGTCGTAATCCAAGGCTGTGAGCCAGAGAGAATCAATGATATGAGATACAAATGTATGCATGTATGCACAAACAATAAACAAGGACAAATAGGTCGTTCCTTCCAACCTTATAACATCCATACACGAATGGCAAGTCTCTTTTCCTAGTTATATGGGTTAACAAAATAACAACATGGGGTATCTTGTTTTTGAATAATTCCCTCGGATGTTTCAACCAATAGTTATATTTTCAAAAATGGAAATCAACTTATGATAATTCCCATTAATTAGGTTTTAATCCATTCAACTAACTATAGTAGCTTTTATGCTACATTGGATTAAAACTAAATTAAAAGGTTTATTATAGATAGATTTCTCACTTGAAAAGAGTAACTAATGGTTCATGCCAGAAACAAGCCCATGATTAATTATACTTAGTATAAACTAGGCTCACAATTGATTTTTGGTATTTCTTAATTGACCTAAATAATTTGCAAGTTCTTTGTGAGAAAAGGTTGGATAAAAAAATATGTTGGGCTTAGTATTTGGGCCATGAGCAAAAGAATTTTTGATTTATTTTTAGAAAAGTTTTATGTCCAAAGACCATTTTGAAAACTTTTGAAAATTGTTTTGGTCTTTTGGACTTTAAAGAAAAATTTATTTGAGCTTGCAAATGTACTTGGGTCATATTAGAAAAAGAACAAACTAAATAAGCCATGATTTAAGCCAAGACAAATCAACCATAGTCAAACAACATGCATTTGGGGTAAAAACCTAAGGAAAGTAACTAGGCCAATTACATGAGCTTTAGTCTTTGGGTTAAAAGGCTTAGGTTCCAATAGCAAGTATAAACCAAATGGTATGAGGCTATGAGTGGTTCTGCCATGCTCGATCTCCATACCTTGAGTGAAAGTATGGTATCCCTTACATAACATAACACGGGTAACACGGGCGTCCTAACTCACGCACACGATGCAATCTAAGATGATGCAATGGATAATATCATTATAAGAAAGAATAGAATAATATAAAGACCAATGGAATCAACTTCTCTTATCCCTAGTGGAGTTGCCACTGTGAGCGGGGGTTTTTTCCCCCGCTCCCGATGGAATGGTTCTCTCGACTTCGGCACTATTTAGGCTCGGGGCCTTAGAGAACACGAACCTAAGTCCGGAGAAAATGGAGTCACCACCCGGATGGACCAGGAAAAACAAAGGGGTGGATGCCTCGATTCTTAAGGAATCCCCAACCCCCTAATGGGTTTGGAAAGTTGGATACGTGTGGGGAAGGTGAGAAATGGCCCAGCACCCCCATAATGCCCGGTTCACTGGAACCGGCCTCCTTTACAGGTCTTAATATTATAAAATTCTTAAATATAACAACATTATCCATATTACACACAATAATTAAAATAAAGCCTCGATATATTAAAAATCAAAACAATGTCCAAGCAAACAAATAAATGGACACCCATCCGAAGATGGAAACATGCCCTTACATAATCCATGCCTAAATAGGACACCCACCGAAAGGTAGAAACATGTCCTTTACATTGGTTCTAAAATAGAAAAGCAATTTAAATTACATGATATTTAACTAATGAGGTACCCACCAAGTGGAAACATACCTCTTATAACATTTGGAAATCTAAATAAATCGATAAAAGTAAATAACCATTCATCATAAATAAATCATTCATCAAAGGTATTAAACATCAATAGAAAGTAAACATCCATCCATGATAAATTAAATAAACCAAGCATTGAACTTAAATAAATTAAAGCATATAAAATAAATCAAAGCATAATCAAATATGAAATTTAATAAGGCAAATAAAGATTCAAATTAGGGCTACTGTTTCTATTTAAGATTCTTTAATTCGTGTGTTTAGGGTTTTGGAATTTATGGGTTCAAGCTACTGTGAATTTTAAAAGAATTGAAGTTCTTTTATTAAGTTTTATAATTTAAGAGGTTGATAAAGTTCTTTGATTAACCAAATTAGTGTTTAAGAAGTGAAATCATGAAACTAGGGTTTGGACACTTTAAAACTAGGGTTTGGACACTTTATTAGCTATTGAATTATGGTTTTTAGGCTTACTGTGTTTGAATTTTAATATTTATGTTTATAAGGTTTTAAAGTTTAAAGGATTAGGGTTTAGAAAAATTAGGGTTTAAGTTTTTAAGGGAGTTAGGGTTTATTGTTTAGGGTTTTGGAGTTGAATTAGGGTTTTAGAATTTTAGAATTAGGGTTTTGGAGAATGCATTAGATTTTAGAATTTGAAAATCAATTGATAATTTTATGATGCTTTATGAAAATAAACAAAATGATTTAAGGTTTATAGAAATAGAAAAGATATTTTTTAAGGTTTTTGGAAAGAAATATATTCAATTTAGGGCTTTGAAAAGAAACAGATTCAAATTAGGGTTTTGGTAAATTTTGAAGCAATAAAAACAACAATTTTATGATTTTTGAAAAACAAAGAGACGAATTAAGGTTTTTAAAGCTTTAGAAAAGGTAAATTAATGTTCTAGCGTTTTTAGATTTTGAAGAAATAGAAACAACAATTTTTGATCTTGAGTGATGAAGCTACTGTAAATTAATGAAATAAATAAAGAAATTCATATATTCGTTTGTTGGTTCCACCAAAAATCACTTCTTGGATGAACAAGAACAAAGACAAGCTTTGCTACCTTTGATGGATTGAATTGCTTGTTTGCTCTCTCAAAAATCCGATCGATTTCACTGCCAGAAGAAATTCTTAAAATCCGATTTATTTTTCAAAGTTTTCCTCCTCAATTTCATTCCCAAAATTTTCCCCCTAATCTACGTTGTTCTAGTCCTTATTTATAGAAGATTTTTATGATTAATTTTAGTTATTCATGAAATCTAATATTAATTAAGAAAAGGAAATCAAAACCTAATTGTATTTGGTTTTGGAAAAAATTGCGTTGGAAAAATTTCGCTAGCGAAAAAAACTGCTGCGGAAAAATTACGCTGGAAAAAAAAAACTGCTGCGGAAAAATTGCATTGGCAAAAAAGCTGCCGCAGGTGGCTGCGGGCTGCAGGCGAAAATCCTGCGGGTCATTTTGCTTGCAGGATTTTCTTGCGAGCGAAATGGCCGCAACCCTTTTCGGAGATGAAATTTTTCGTTGCCGATTTTTTATTTTTTTTATTAATTATAAAAATTAAATACTAAAGCAAATATTACTTAATTAAGATAACAAAAATTATTTTGGGCAAATTAAACAACACAAAATTTTTTTGGACTAATTAAAATATATTGGACTGGACTTGATAAAAAATTAACGATCTGCAATTTGCATCTCATATCATTGATCCTTTCTAGCTCACAGCCATGGATTACGACAGTTCAAAAGCTTATGATAATCCGAGCGAAGAAGCTAGCAATGACTGTGTAATATCCCAAAATATACCATAGATGTTTTGGTATTATTGTTATAATTGGATTTAAAGTATATGTTGCTTTGGAAAGAGAAAAGAATTATATAGAGAGTGTATATGATGTGTATATGAAAATATATACAACATATACACAAGTCAAGTCAAAGAAGGTTAGTGGAAGAAGATATTTAGTTATTTTAATTAATTAAGTTAATTAGTGGAAATGGGAAATTAAATGAATGGAAGAGGTTATTTTGAATTATTTTAATATTATAATTGCTTGGATGAGAGGGTTTTAAGGAAAAGTTTGACTTTGATTTCTTTGGTTCCTTTCTTTCCTTCTTTCTTCATCGTGGTTCTCTTTCCTTTTCTTTCCTTTTCCTTTTATTGTCCGGCCATCAAAGAAGCAAGAGAGCAAGAAGAGTTTTGATCTTTCTAGTTCAAGATTAAAGGAAGTTTTCAAGAGATCAAGTTGGAGATTTAAGAGTTTACTCATTCTTGGTAAGTCTTTCCACTTGATTCTTTGATTTGTTTGGGTTTGTGAGTTGAAGTTGTGTTTGTGAATGTGTTTGTTTGATTTTGGGTGTGTTTAAGAGTGTTTGGTTCTATTGATTTTGGATTTTTGGGTTGGATGGAAGGAAAGAGTAAGTTTATTGGTATAGAAGTGTTGTGGTGGTGTTTAGGGTTGTGATGATATTTTTAAATTGTGTTTGATGTATATTTTGGGTTGTTTTGTTGTTTTTGCAAGTTTGATATGGTTTTGGGTATGTTTGGCTAAGTTGGTTTGAAGTGGATGATGGTGGTAAGAAGAGAAATGTTGGTTGTGAGGTTGTTGTGGCCGGAATCTGGGTTTTTGGCCTGACACGCCCATGAGCACGTCTAGGTCTTTAGGCATGTCAATGGTTATGTGTGGCAGTAGGATTGACACAGCCAGTAGCACATCCGTGTTATTGAACGTGTCATAGCCACTGTGTTGTTGGAGAATTGACACGGCCATGAGCACACTCATGTTGTTGGACGTGTCAATATTTCTGAGAGACAGAATGTATTACACGCCCAGTGACACACCCGTGGTTCTGAGCGTGTCAATGCTTCTGTGTTGTAGAGTTAGGGCACGGTCATGGACACGCCCGTGTTTTTTAGCATGTCATGTTTAGAATTTGCCCTAGTTGGTTCTTAGCCTTATGATCTCATGTGGGTTTCATCATTTTTTTTGGAATAGATTGTGAAGAAGGTGATTTGCCATAATTTAAGAAGTGAAAGATTTTTTGGAAAAGGAAGTCAATAGAGTTGTGTGAGTTGTTTTGAGGTAAGTACAAACCTTGCATTATTGCATACATTCATATGATTTTGGAACTTATACATTTGAGTATGAATGTACTAAGTAATCTTATTGCATTGTTGATATATATGAATAATGTTATGTTTTATACAATGTGAACCTTGTGAAATGCAATATGATATATGTACATTGATTATGAGTATTTGAATGTGAATTGAAATAGAATGAAATGTGAAGCCATTGTGGTTGGCTATGATAAGGTAAATGATGTTGGAGGCATGATTGCCTAATTGTTTATAAGACATGAATTGAGAAAAAGAATGGTAAAGAGGTGAATGAATTGATTGTATGCCTAATATGTTATTCAATTTTCAGAGTGCTGGGTTTTGTGGCATGCCTATTAAAGGTAACAGTCTTGCCGAGTTGAGGATCTCTTCAAATTGAGTTGAATTGATGTCCAAGAGACTGGGTCTGTTACACTATGTGAACTATTGATATGAAATATATGAAAAGTAACAGTCTTGCCGGGTTGAGGATCTCCTCGATTCAGTCGGGTTGATGGTCCAAGAGACTGGGTCTGTTACAGGTAATAGTCTTGCTGGGTTGAGGATCTCCTTAAGTTTAGTGGGTTGAGGTCCAAGAGACTGGGTCTGTTACCCTATCCATGGATAGAGATATATATATATATATGTTGCCTACGGGCTTGATTATTGTGATTATGAACCAAAGCAGCAACTCTGAACTTTGAATATCATATTAAATACTTGTTGGGCCCATGTGTGTCTATGTTGAATGAGTATGATGGATGATGATATAATTATTGAAATATTGAAATGTAACATTGATAGTACGATCTCTATTGTTTGAATGCATGACATCGATATTGATATTGCATAATATCATTATGGTTTGTACTACTTAGTCGTTGGCTCAGCGCGATTGTGGTTCATCGCGCAGGTGATAGGGTTGATAGGTTTGTAACGGAGGATTCCTCTAGACCTAGTTGAGTTTGTGCTTGAAGAGTTGGCCTAAAGCTTAAAGATCAAAGAGTCAAGCTGCCAATCATGTATATATTTCATGTTTTGTAAATTTTGGTTTTAATGTATTTGTACTTATACACATTTGTTATAATTTCCGGTGTGTATTAATAAACGTTTTTATCTATTATGTTTTATGAAATTCTTTTAAACGTTTGGTATTTGCTTTATTTCTTTTCGAGAGATGATTTGTGTCTTTTGTAAACTGTGGCATTTTCTATATTCAGTATACGTATATTACGATCGTATAAGCATGCTGTGTACGTATACGTGATATAGAGGTGTTACAATTATTTTGGTATCAGAGCCTAGGTTTGAGATTCTCAACCTAGGTCAATTGTAAGAAAAAGAATATTTTGATTTTAAAAAGTGGGTTTTTGAATAAAATACATGTTTGGTGTTGGCAGTCTCTGATCGTTAATGAGGTGTATCCTGCTGTGTTTGCAGAGATAGGTTATAATAGATTCTCATTCACGTCAGTCTGTTGAGGGTAGTGCTGAGAGTGTAGCTCCTGAAGATGGTGGAGATGGAGCTAGAGTGGATAGAACTGGAGAGACACCTGTATCTGTGGCAGGGAGACCAGCTGGTGAGGAGGCTCTGCCAGTTTGGTTTAGGCATGTGGTTGAATTATTGAGGCAGGCACCAGTGCAACCACCGCCACCCCCACCCCAGCCAATGGTACCAGTGAGACAATACGATATATTAAGAAAGTATGGAGCGGAAGATTTTTTGGGTACTATTGATCCAGCAGTGGCTGAACAATGGTTGGATAAGATACAGAGGATATTCATTCAGTTGCAAGCCACTCCAGAAGAAAATTTTGATTATGCTAGATCACTGTTGCAGAAGGATGCGTATGATTGGTGGAAGACAGTTCCTCATGCTATGGATGATCCACCTACATTGTCCTACAGTGATTTTCTACGAGAGTTTGAGCTGAAATATACTCTGAGGGAGTATAAAGATGTGAAGAAGATGGAATTCCTGACTTTGAGGCAAGATCACCGGACTGTGACCGAATATGAGTTAGAGTTTATCCGGTTGAGCCACTATGCCGGAGGGATTATCTCTGATGAGATTGACCGGTGTAGAAGGTTTGAGGAGGGATTGAGACCCTCAATTATGTGTCTTGTGGCTAGTTTTAGATACCAAGATTTTTGCCAGCTTGTTGCAGCAGCTAGGAGTGTGGAGAGAGCTCAAGGTATTGCAGCAGCTGCTACCGAGGAGGAGACTAGGGTTAGGAGACCCCAGTTTGAGGCAGGGTCTTCATCTGTGAAGAGAGGTAGAGGAAGTTTTGTTCCCAGGCTCAATAGGAGTCAGAGGCAGGCTGGTAGGTCAGTTCAGTTTTAGAGACAGAGATCGAGACCTACAGTTTCAGTAGCGAGTGCTCCGACTTCAATAATTCAGAGATCCACTCTACCTATATGTGCTCAGTGTGGGGGGGTTCTCATAGAGGTGCTTGTTGGAAGAATAGTGGACCGGCTGTATGCTTCAGATGTGGATCTCCTGATCATTTTATTAGAGAGTGTCCAGAGATGCAGGAGCAGAGGCCGGCAGATTCTGCAGTTTCTTGACTTAGTGTCAGAGGTGGTCGAGGGAGTAGAGGTTTCAGCAAAGGGGGTAGACCTGGGTATAGTCAGAGAGGAGGATCTTCATCCAGGGATGATAGGCCAGATGAGGCTGGACCTTCTCAACGAGTATATGTGATGCAAAGACAACCAGATGTTTCAGCAGTCATTGCGGGTACTTTCTCTTTATTTGGCATTTCAGTTCTTGCTTTGATTGATTCAGGATCTTCTCATTCATATATTAGTGCATCTATTCTGCCTGTGTCTGAATTGCATTCTGAGTCCCTAGGATTTGATGTGTTGGTGACAAATCCTTTAGGGCATAGTATAATTGTTAGCAAGGTGCACCGAGATAGTGCAGTTGTGGTGCAAGGTGAGGAGTTTCGTGGTGATTTGATCGAAATGCCTTTTAAAGAATATGATTTTTTTTAGGCATGGACTGGTTGTCTAGGCATGGAGCTGTGGTAGATTGTCAAAAGAAATGTGTCACTTTGAGAACTAGTGATGGTAGGAGTGTGATGGTGTCTAGTGAGCAGAGACAGCTTGCATCCTTATTTGTATCAGCTGTAACAGCTAGAAGGTTGATTAGAAAAGGGTGTGATGCTTATCTTGCTCATGTTGTGGATACTAGAGTAGGGGGTTCTCAACTTGACGATATAACCACAGTTGCAGATTTCCCAGATGTGTTTCCAGAGGAGTTGCCAAGGTTGCCCCCTGAGAGAGAGGTTGAGTTTGGTATCGATTTGTTGCCTGGTACCACTCCCATCTCTATCACTCCTTATCGCATGGCACCTGCTGAATTGAGAGAGTTGAAGGTACAGTTACAGGAGTTATTAGATAAAGGGTTTATTTGTCCCAGTGTTTCTCCTTGGGGAGCTCCTGTGTTGTTTGTAAATAAGAAGGATGGGGCCATGAGGTTATGCATTGATTATAGGCAATTGAATAAAGTGACTATTAAGAATAAATATCCTTTGCCTAGAATTGATGATCTCTTTGATCAATTGAAAGGAGCATCAGTGTTTTCCAAGATTGATTTGAGATCAGGATATCACCAATTGAGGATTAGAGCTGAAGATGTTTCTAAGACAGCTTTCCGCACCAGGTATGGGCATTATGAGTTTTTGGTAATGCCTTTTGGGTTGACGAATGCACCTGCAGTTTTCATGGATTTGATGAATAGGGTGTTCAGGCCCTATCTGGATCAATTTGTGGTGGTTTTCATTGATGATATTTTGGTATATTCGCGTAATGAAGAGGAGCATGACAAGCATTTGCGGATTGTGTTGCAGATCTTGAGAGAAAAGCAATTGTATGCTAAGCTGTCAAAGTGTGAGTATTGGCTTGACAAGTGACTTTTCTGGGTCATGTAGTTTCAGCAGATGGTATTAGAGTTGATCCGAGTAAAGTTGAGGCTATTTTGAATTGGAGTCCACCGAAGTCAGTGACTGAAGTTAGAAGTTTTTTGGGTTTGGCAGGCTATTACCGATGTTTTGTAAAAGGTTTTTCTTTGATAGCTACTCCACTCACCAGATTGCTTCGGAAGGGAGTTAGATTTGTGTGGACGGATCAGTGTCAAGCTAGCTTTGAATAGTTGAAAGAAATGTTGACACAAGCACCTGTTCTTACTTTACCCGTGGAAGATAAACCATATGTGATTTACAGTGATGCTTCACATAATGGTTTAGTATGTGTTTTGATGCAAGAGGGTAAAGTCATAGCTTATGCTTCTCGGCAGTTGAAGTCGCATGATGGTGGTATAGAAGTGTTGTGGTGGTGTTTAGGGTTGTGATGATATTTTTAAATTGTGTTTGATGTATGTTTTGGGTTGTTTTGTTGTTTTTGCAAGTTTGATATGGTTTTGGGTATGTTTGGCTAAGTTGGTTTGAAGTGGATGATGGTGGTAAGAAGAGAAATGTTGGTTGTGAGGTTGTTGTGGCCGGAATCTGGGTTTTTGGCCTGACACGCCCATGAGCACGTCCAAGTCTTTAGGCGTGTCAATGGTTATGTGTGGCAGTAGGATTGACACGGCCAGTAGCACGTCCGTCTTATTGAACGTGTCATAGCCACTGTGTTGTTGGAGAATTGACACGGCCATGAGCACGCTCATGTTGTTGGACGTGTCAATATTTCTGAGAGACAGAATGTATTACACGACAAGTGACACGCCCGTGGTTCTGTGTGTCAATGCTTCTGTGTTGTAGAGTTAGGGCACGGTCAGGGACACGCCCGTGTTTTTGAGCGTGTCATGTTTAGAATTTGCCCTAGTTGATTCTTAGCCTTATGATCTCATGTGGGTTTCATCATTCTTTTGGAATAGATTGTGAAGAAGGTGATTTTCCATAATTTAAGAAGTGAAAGATTTTTTGGAAAAGGAAGTCAATAGAGTTGTGAGAGTTGTTTTGAGGTAAGTACAAACCTTGCATTATTGCATACATTCATATGATTTTGGAACTTATACATTTGAGTATGAATGTACTAAGTAATCTTATTGCATTGTTGATATATATGAATAATGTTATGTTTTATACAATGTGAACCTTGTGAAATGCAATATGATATATGTACATTGATTATGAGTATTTGAATGTGAATTGAAATAGAATGAAATGTGAAGCCATTGTGGTTGGCTATGATAAGGTAAATGATGTTGGAGGCATGATTGCGTAATTGTTTATAAGACATGAATTGAGAAAAAGAATGGTAAAGAGGTGAATGAATTGATTGTATGCCTAATATGTTATTCAATTTTCAGAGTGCTGGGTTTGGTGGCATGCCTATGAAAGGTAACAGTCTTGCCAGGTTGAGGATCTCTTCAAATTGAGTTGAATTGAGGTCCAAGAGACTGGGTCTGTTACACTATGTGAACTATTGATATGAAATATATGAAAAGTAACAGTCTTGCCGGGTTGAGGATCTCCTCGATTCAGTCGGGTTGATGGTCCAAGAGACTGGGTCTGTTACAGGTAATAGTCTTGCTGGGTTGAGGATCTCCTTAAGTTTAGTGGGTTGAGGTCCAAGAGACTGGGTCTGTTACCCTATCCATGGATAGAGATATATATATATATATGTTGCCTACGGGCTTGATTATTGTGATTATGAACCAAAGCAGCAACTCTGAACTTTGAATATCATATTAAATACTTGTTGGGCCCATGTGTGTCTATGTTGAATGAGTATGATGGATGATGATATAATTATTGAAATATTGAAATGTAACATTGATAGTATGATCTCTATTGTTTGAATGCATGACATCGATATTGATATTGCATAATATCATTATGGTTTGTACTACTGAGTCGTTGGCTCAGCGCGATTGTGGTTCATCGCGCAGGTGATAGGGTTGATAGGTTTGTAACGGAGGATTCCTCTAGACCTAGTTGAATTTGTGCTTGAAGAGTTGGCCTAAAGCTTAAAGATCAGAGAGTCAAGCTGCCAATCATGTATATATTTCATGTTTTGTAAATTTTGGTTTTAATGTATTTGTACTTATACACATTTGTTATAATTTCCGTTGTGTATTAATAAACGCTTTTATCTATTATTTTTTATGAAATTCTTTTAAACGTTTGGTATTTGCTTTATTTCTTTTCAAGAGATGATTTGTGTCTTTTGTAAACTGTGGCATTTTCTATATTCAGTATACATATATTACGATCGTATAAGCATGCTGTGTACGTATATGTGATATAGAGGTGTTACAGACTCAATCTCTTTTTCATCAAAAGAAATAGAGCCCGAACAAATTCAAAGAATGGTGGATGAAGCCCTCAATGCCAAAATGGAAGAGATAAAAGAGGCCCTAGCTGAGACCATGAAGAACTAATTAACTACAATTTTAGAAAATCTTGCCGAAGCATTTGTTAGCACTAAGAAACCGAAGGACAAAGGGAAGACTAAAGTTGGTGAAGTGGTTTTTGATGATGAAAAGGTGATCATTGATGATGATGATTTTTGGGCTCAATACTACTAAGATCCTCAAGACAAGAAGAAAGAACCAAAGATTGTTGAAAGATTAGCTATGGAGAAAATCAAAACTTTTGATGTTGAAAAGATGATTGCTAATTTAGAAAAGAAATTTGAGAAGAAACTAAAAACCGAAGAAATGTCTGAAGTTGACAAATTATTTGAGCTAGATGAAGAAGTTTCGTATAAGTTCAAGATGCCATCTTTTGCGAAGTTTGATGGATCCAAAAATCCTCACCTCCATATGAAGCAATATATCACTGCTATGCAGTCTGCCCGAGCTACTAAGGCTCAAACTCTGAGATATTTTTTGCTCTCATTGGACCCTGCTGTCCAAAATTAGTTCAATACCTTAGATGATGGAACACAAAAGAGTTGGGATTTGCTATACAAGGCCTTCATCCAGCAATACGGATATAATATAAAGATGGAAGTTACCTTAATGGAAGTGGAGTCTATTAGACAAAGGCCGTGTGAGCGGGAATTTTTGGCCCCACTCCCGGTGAAATGGTTCTTGCGACTTCGGCATTGTTTAGGCTCGGGGCCTTAGAGAACATGGACCTAAGTCCGGAGAAAATGGAGTCGCCACCCGGATGGACCGGGAAAAAGAAAGGGGTGGATGACTCGATTGCTAAGGAAGTCCCAACCCCCTAATGGGTTCGGAAAGTTGGGTACGTGTGGGGAAGGTGAGAAATGGCCCAGCACCCCCACAACGCCCGGTTCATTGGAACCGGCCTCCTTTATAGGTCTTAATATTATAAAATTCTTAAGTATAACAACATTATCCATATTACACACAATAATCAAAAGAAAGCATCATTATATTAAAATCAAAGCAATGTCCAAACCAAAACAAATAAATGGACACCCATCCAAGGATGGAAACATGTCATTACATCACATGCCTAAATAGGACACCCACCGAAAGGTAGAAACATGCCCTTTACATTGGTTCTAAAATAGAAAAGCAAATTAAATTACATGATGTTTAACTAATGAGGTACCCACCAAGTGGAAACATACCTCTTACAACTTTTGAAAATCTAAATTACTTGATAAAAGTAAATAATCATTCATCATAAATAAATCATTCATCAAAGCTATTAATCAAAATAGAAAATAAATATCCATCCATGATAAATTAAATAAATCAAGTATTAAAATTAAATAAATTAAAGCACAAGAGATAAATCAAAGCATAATCAAGTATAGAATTAAATAAAGCAAACAAAAGTCCAATTATAACTACTGTGACTTTTTATGGAATTAAAATCAATTAGGGTTTTATGTTTTAAAAGGTTGGCAAGTGTTTAGTTCATTTTTGTTATTATTTTTAGTATGCTTTTATGTGTGTTTTAGTTAATGTTTTGATTGATTTTTGTTTTAATTTTGTTTTAAGTGTTGTTTTTAGGTTTAGGTGGAAAAACACCCTTGGAAGATCAAAACCGGGCTAGAAAAGCATGAACCAAGCAAGACATGGCCATGTCCCTCAAAATTTCTTCAAGGCAGTAGCTGACACACCCAGAGACATGGCCAAGCCTCTGGCCATGTCTCATTCAAAGGACAAATCAAAGAACAAACCAAAGAAAAGAAGGAAAATGAGCAACAGAAGTGGACACACTCGGTGACACGGCCAAGCCTCTGGCCGTGTCACATGTCACGGCCAGGCCAAGAATGGCTTGGCCGTGTCCCATTTCATGCCAAGAACAAAAGAGCAAGCAAAAAAGAAGCAGAAACGGACACCATCAAGGGACACGGCAAAGACACTGGACGTGTCACATGACACGGCTGTGTCCTCTGGCTGTGTCTCACCCTGGATCAAAGAGAATAAGGGACACGGCCAGGAGCTTGGCCGTGTCTCAAAGAAAAAAATCAAGAGACACGGCCAAGATCCAAATGGCTTGGCCGTGCACCTCTCACCACCAAAGAAAGAAAAGAAAGAAAGAAAGAGGTCCAGTGAGGGACACGGCCAACTGACTTGGCCGTGTCCCATAAAGAATCAAGAGACACGGCCAAGACAACCTTGGCTTGGCAGTGTCACCTCATGGAAAGAACAAAAATTTGCAAGAGACACAGCCAAGCTTGTCATGGCTTGGCCGTGTCCCACCTGAAAAGTCTAATTTCTTTTGCACGAAGTAGGGAACAAGTGGGAGACAAAGACTTATTGCTAGCCAAAAGAAATATTAAACAAATAAATAGTGGGGAAAAAAGGGTAATGGTGTGAGTTGGAAGGCATGGGTGTTGATTTTTGAATGAATTAAAAGGAAAGGAAGAGGAAAATGGGAGGAGTTCTTGGGTTCTTGGAGCCAAAATTTCTGCAAAAACGTGGGAGAGGGAGAGAGTGACACTCCCCCTTGTCCCTTCACCTCCAACCTCCATTTCCATCCTCTCCACCTTCTCCATCTTCCATTGATAGGATCTTTGAGGTTCTTTGGGATAAATTGGGTTACAAGTTCTCAAAGGTTGAAGAAGCTTCATTGAAGGGAGTGGTGACTTGAAAAAGCTCCATTCCATCTTCCAAAGGCATATCCATTGAAGGTTTGGAGACTTGAGAAAGCTCCATTCCACATTGCAAAGGGAAATCAACCATTGAAGAGGGCTTGAGTTCTTCATCAAATATCAAAGTGGAGCTAGGAGGAAGACTAGTAATCCTACTCTTGGCATCTTCACAAGGGGTTTTTCTATTCTCTCTTTTAATTCATTTCTTATTGTTGTTGTTGTATTAAGAATATTGATATTGCAATGAACAATTTGTATTTGTTTTATACTGAGTTGAATGAATGTTATAAATTGATGATGTTGAGCTAAATACCCATGTTTAGGGCTTGTAGTATATTTGGTTGAATGTCTTGATTTGATATTTAAATTGATGTTCCTTGTTGATTAGTTGATTGTATTGCATTAAATGCTACTTTGGAACTAGCACACGAAACCAAGATCACCTTAAGGAACCCACCTTAGAAGAAAGTTTGAATGCCTTCATTCAAACTAGCGTGCAAAATCAAAATCACCTTAAGGAACCCACTTTGGAAGATAGTTTGAATGCCTTCATTCAAACCAGCTCACAAAACCATGACCAATTTGAGAAATCCACAGTGGACGATGATTTGAATGCTTACCTTCAAATTAGCACATAAAATCAGGAAGGGAGCAATGAGAGGTTTGATTCTTTGGAGGAATCATTGAAGAGGGTGGAAATGCAAATTGGGCAATTGGCACATCAACTCCAAGCACGCCAAGAGCAGGAATTTCCTAGCCAATTGGAGCAAATAGAGGTAATCACAAATTTTAAGAATGAATAGGTGATATATAACAGTTTTTGTGATTCCTTTGATGCAGGAACTAACAAAGAAGAAGATGGCGAAGAAATGCAATCAAACATAGAGGAGTTAATTCAATCAAAGGAGGAGGAGAATTTGGAACCATCGACTTCAACAAAATTGCATGAATCTCCAAATCCTTGTATGCCACCAATCCCATTCCCATGTAAGCTGAATGCAGAGAAACAAGGTATGCAACTTTCTGAACTCCATGACATGCCCTATAGTGAAGATAGTGTAGATAAGTTTGAGGTGGCCATGACCATAGAAGTAGAGCCTAATTCTTCCAATTTAGAAATTGAGGAGAGTAATTTACTAGTAAATAATGAGATTGTTGAGGGAGGGCTTAAAATTGCTAAAGAGGATGTAGAAGAGATTCAACCAAACTTGGTTGAACTTAAAAAGACCCCAAGAATTTCGAAAGATGTTTCAGTTGGGGATTACAATATGCAACAAATTATAATCTCTCCCACCCTTGGTGGTGAGAATGAGCAAAAACCATATATAACCATGTTGTAAACTGAAAAAGATTCTTACCACATCCCTATAGCATTAGAGAATCAAGCTAAGACAACCCTCACATATTCTTTTTGGACAATTGCTCATCCAAGGATGCTACCTAGGCTTTTCAATACATTGGGCACTTTTCAAAGTTGCATGGTGTTCATCCTCTCAGTCATGGGCTCCAATTGCATTATGGGTGGAAGGAGCCCTACACATCGTATATGGGAACGATGGAAATTAGGTATCATCTAAACTCCCTGTAGTATGCATGCTCACATTGAGGACAATGTGAATCTTTAAGTGTGGGGTGCATTTTGTGTTTTGTGTTTTTATTGCATTTTGTGTTTTGTGTTTTTACTTTTGTTTTGTGTTTTTACTTTTAAGTTATTTTTGTTTAAGTTTGGTTAATGTTTTTAATGTTTTTCGTTGAATAAATGAATTTTAGGAAGTTCAATTGTTATAAAATTGTTGATTGATGACCTTTGAATTTTTGAAGCATGAATTGGAGAATTGAGTAGAATTGGTGCTTATTGTCAATTTTGTCGGTTTTTCCTTTGCATTGCCATTAACCTAGTGAGGAATTGAGCCATCAACTTATCATTATTGTTGTGGGTGAACATCTTTGATTGATGATTTGCTAGAACTTGCATTGAAATGAATTTTAAGATTGCATAAAAATTTCAATTTGGCATCAAGATGATTAAGGCAATTAGGTGAACCCACTTTGGCTTAAAAAGACCAACCCTATTTTTAACCTTAGTTAGCCAATTTTGAGCCTATTTCATTTCCCTTTTCTTTCTTTTTCACAACACCATTATCTTGAACCTTGTTATTTAACTCTTATCCCTTCATTAGGTCAAGAGCATTTTAAGAGCGTTTATAACTGAGTGTTGTGTTGAATTAAGTGTGGGGTTAAATTTAGTAGGTTTAAGATTGCAAAGCAAAATAAAAATAAAAAAAAAGAAAAAAAATATATATATATAAAAAATAAATAAAGTAAAAAAATAATATATATATATAATAATAAGAATAATTGTTGTTCTTGTTGAAAGGGTTGGAATGTATCATTATAAGATCTAATAAGTGAGTTCCCTTGAGAAGCTCTTTAATGTCAAGGGGTAGATGAAAGGAAGGTGTTTTGGGATTGTTGGGTTATATATATGATCGGGTGCTTCATTCTTAAAGTGCTCTTGAACTTAATGATTAAGCTCACACTTCCTAAATGCCATGCCTTTACCTTAGCCCCATTACAACCAAAATAAGACCTTTTGATTGATGCTTGATTGTTATTTTGAGGTGGAGATTTGATTGATAAGCAAGCCTATGGTAATAATCTTTCATTGATTGTTATGAATGTAAACACCACCATGATCAAACACTTGTAAGAGTTGGTAAGGGAGCGATAACATTGGTTACGCATGGAAAACCACTTAATTGCATGAATGTCGATTTTGTTTGATTCGATATTGATTGCGGATTTAGGATAGGGAAGTCTTGATGCATCTTTATAACTCTTGAACTTAACAAAATTCATCTTCTTTATTGTGTTTTGATTTTAGCCTTGCTTGGGGACAAGCAAGGAGTTAAGTGTGGGGTATTTGTTTAGTTCATTTTTGTTATTGTTTTTAGTATGATTTTATGTGTGTTTTAGTTAATGTTTTGATTGATTTTTGTTTTAATTTTGTTTTAAGTGTTGTTTTTAGGTTTAGGTGGAAAAACACCCTTGGAAGATCAAAACTGGGCAACAAAAGCATGAACCAAGCAAGACATGGCCATGTCCCTCAAAATTTCTTGAAGGCAGTAGCTGACACACCCAGAGACACGGCCAAGCCTCTGGCCGTGTCTCATTCAAAGGACAAATCAAAGAACAAACCAAAGAAAAGAAGGAAAATGAGCAACAGAAGTGGACACACTCAGTGACACGGCCAAGCCTCTAGCCGTGTCACATGACACGGCCAGTCCAAGAATGGCTTGGCCGTGTCTCATTTCATGCCAAGAACAAAAGAGCAAGCAAAAAAGAAGCAGAAATGGACAGCATCAAGGGACACGGCCAAGACACTGGCCGTGTCACATGACACGGCCGTGTCCTCTGGCCATGTCTCACCCTGGATCAAAGAGAATGAGGGACACGGCTAGGAGCTTGGCCATGTCCCAAAGAAAAAAATCAAGAGACACGGCCAAGTTCCAAATGGCTTGGCCGTGTCACCTCTCACCACCAAAGAAAGAAAAGAAAGAAAGAAAGAGGTCCAGTGAGGGACACGGCCAACTGACTTGGCCGTGTCCCATGAAGAATCAAGAGACACGGCCAAGCCAACCTTGGCTTGGCCGTGTCACCTCATGGAAAGAATAAAAATTTACAAGAGACACGGCCAAGCTTGTCATGGCTTGGCCGTGTCCCACCTGAAAAGTCTAATTTCTTTTGCACAAAGTGGGGAACAAGTGGGAGACAAAGACTTATTGCTTGCCAAAAGAAATATTAAACAAATAAAAAGTGGTGAACAAAGGGTAATGGTGTGAGTTGGAAGGCATGGGTGTTGATTTTTGAATGAATTAAAAGGAGAGGAAGAGGAAAATGGGAGGAGTTCTTGGGTTCTTGGAGCCAAAATTTCTGCAAAAACGTGGGAGAGGGAGAGAGTGACACTCTCCTTTGTCCCTTCACCTCCAACCTCCATTTCCATCCGCTCCACCTTCTCCATCTTCCATTGATAGGATCTTTGAGGTTCTTTGGGATAAATTGGGTTACAAGTTCTCAAAGGTTGAAGAAGCTTCATTGAAGGGAGTGGTGACTTGAGAAAGCTCCATTCCATCTTCCAAAGGCATATCAATTGAAGGTTTGGTGACTTGAGAAAGCTCCATTCCACATTGCAAAGGGAAATCAACCATTGAAGAGGGCTTGAGTTCTTCATCAAATATCAAAGTGGAGCTAGGAGGAAGACTAGTAATCCTACTCTTGGCATCTTCACAAGGGGTTTTTCTATTCTCTCTTTTAATTCATTTCTTATTGTTGTTGTTGTATTAAGAATATTGATATTGCAATGAACAATTTGTATTTGTTTTATATTGAGTTGAATGAATGTTATAAATTGATGATGTTGAGCTAAATAACCATGTTTAGGGCTTGTAGTATATTTGGTTGAATGTCTTGATTTGATATTTAAATTGATGTTCCTTGTTGATTGGTTGATTGTATTGCATTAAATGCTAGGTTGATAGATTAGCTACCTATTGATCTTTGAATATTGGATGATGGACCGAGAGGTGAAATCCAATATCAGAACTATGTAATCGACCACCCTATGAATGAATTAGAAATATAAGTTCTAGGGTTTCATTAATTTTGTAATGTAAAAGAATTGGTCATTGTTAATTCATGAATGTGAGAACTAATGGATTGGTAATTGACTAATTAATCTTAAGGAACAAATTAATTTACAAGGTTATGTTAATGGACAATTGAGAATTGAGCTTTGATTGAATGGACCTATAACCCTAGGCACCTTCCCAAGAATCAATTTGATCTTGCACGCCCACACAAATTAATCTCTACGCACGGTTAAATTTTAGGTTTAAATTAATCTCACACATTTCATACAACAAACACTTCCGCATTTAAATAAATTGTCAACCAAGCTATTACGAACCACACCTTATTGGGGAAACGACCTTGGGATGATCACCTTTGCTACAGCTACCTTGTATACTTGTGAGTGACGCTTTGTAGTAGTACTTAATTTGAGCGCAACAGTAAGACTCTTTGATTAACTAAATTAAGGTTTTAATGGTGAAATCATGAAACTAGGGTTTTAGACTCTTTAAAACACTTTTGATTTGTGGTTTTAAATGGTGATTTTAAGCTACTGTGTAATTTTAAAATATTTATATTTTTATGGTTTTTTAATGTTTTAAAGGATTAGGGCTTAGAAAAAATTAAGATTTAAGGTTTTAAAGGAGTTAGAGTATATTATTTTAGGTTTAGAAATTGAATTAAGGTTTTTGTATTTTAAAATTTGGGTCTCGGGTGATGAATTTGAATTAGGGTTTAGAAAAACAATTTGATGATTTCATGAGATTTTATAAGTTTAAACCAAACAAATTAAAGTTTTATAAATAAAAAAGATTCATATAATTGGAAAAAGTATTTTAGGTTTTTTTTTATAAGAAATAGAATATGTTTTAAGAGTTTACATAATTCGAAAAGTAAATTGGAATTTTGGGGTTTTGAAGAAATAAAATTAATAACTTTAAATTCTTTGGGAAATAAAGCAATGGATTAATGTTTTTAACTTTGAACAAAAGGGATTAGGTTCTGGGATTTTTGAATTAAAAGAACAAAGGAAAATTTAGCTACTGTATAAAAAAAACAAAGAATTTAATACATACCTTTTTTTATGATTCCTCCAAAAATAATTCTTGTTGGATGAACAAGCTCCAAAGATAAGCCTTTTTTGCCTTTGAATTACTTAAATCGTGTTTCTGCTCCTTAAAAATCAATTGAATTCAATTATTGCTTTTCCACTTCACTTTCGGATTCAAATTCTCAAAGCTACTATGAAATTTTTCCTCCCCCAATTTGGTTATTTTTGGTCCTTATTTATAGAGGTCTTTCTATGTATATTCCTTATTATTCACGGCAAGTAATATAAATAAGAAAAGAAAACCAAAACCTAATTAAATTAGGTTTTCTGAAATTTTGCATCGGAAAAAATTGCGCTGTCGAAAAAAATTACAGCAGGGAAAAATGCGCTGGCAAAAAAATTCTGCCACAGGAAACTGCAGCAGTGGGATCTCGGTGGACCTGCGGGTGACTCGCTCATAGAAAATTCCTACGGGTGAGCTATTTCGCCCACAGGATTTTGCTGCGGGTGAAATAGAAAATCTATTTCGCTCGCAGGAAAATCCTACGAGCGAAATAGAAAAGCTATTTCGCTCGCAGGAATTTCCTAAGCGAAGAAGCTAGCAATGACTCAATCTCTTTTTCACCAAAAGCAATAGAGCCCGAACAAATTCAAAGAATGGTGGATGAAGCCCTCAATGCCAAAATGGAAGAGATAATAGAGGCCCTAGCTGAGACTATGAAGAACTAATTAACTACAATTTTAGAAAATCATGCTGAAGCATCTGTTAGCACTAAGAAACCAAAGGACAAAGGGAAGACTAAAGTTGGTGAAGTGGTTTTTGATGATGAAAAGGTGATCATTGATGATGATGATGTTTGGGCTCAATACTACTAAGATCCTCAAGACAAGAAGAAAGAACCAAAGATTGTTGAAAGATCAGCTATGGAGAAAATAAAAACTTTTGATGTTGAAAAGATGATTGTTGATTTAGAAAAGAAATTTGAGAAGAAACTAAAAACCAAAGAAATGTCCGAAGTTGACAAATTATTTGAGCTAGATGAAGAAGTTTCGTATAAGTTCAAGATGCCATCTTTTGTGAAGTTTGATGGAACCGGAAATCCTCACCTCCATATGAAGCAATATATCACTGCTATGCAGTCTGCCCGAGCTACTAAGGCTCAAACTCTGAGATATTTTTTGCTCTCATTGGACCCTGTTGTCCAAAATTTGTTCAATACCTTAGATGATGGAACACAAAAGAGTTGGGATTTACTATACAAGGCCTTCATTCAGCAATACGGATATAATATAGAGATGGAAGTTACCTTAATGGAAGTGGAGTCCATTAGACAAAGGCCGTGTGAGGGGGAATTTTCGGCCCCACTCCCGGTGGAATGGTTCTTGCGACTTCGGCACTGTTTAGGCTAGGGACCTTAGAGAACACGGACCTAAGTCCGAAAAAAATGGAGTCGCCACCCAGACGGGCCGGGAAAAAGAAAGGGATGCATGGCTCGATTCCTAAGGAATCCCCAACCCCCTAAAAGAACAAAGGAAATTTTAGCTACTGTATAAAAAAAACAAAGAATTTAATACATACCTTTTTTTTCATGATTCCCCCAAAAAATATTCTTCTTGGATGAACAAGCTCCAAAGACAAGCCTTTTTTGCCTTTGAATTGCTTAAATCGTGTTTCTGGTCCTTAAAAATCAATTGAATTCAATTATTGCTTTTCCACTTCACTTTCGGATTCAAATTCTCAAAGCTACTGTGAAATTTTTCCTCCCCCAATTTGGTTGCCTTTGGTCCTTATTTATAGAGGTCTTTTTATGTATATTCCTTATTATTCACGGCAAGTAATATAAATAAAAAAAAGGAAACCAAAACCTAATTAAATTAGGTTTCGAAAATTTTGCATCGGAAAAAATTGCGCTGGCGAAAAAATTCTGCCGTAGGAAACTGCGGCAGTGGGATCTCGGTGGGCCTGCGGGTGAGCTATTTCGCCAGCAGGATTTTCCTGCGGGCAAAATGCCCACGGGCCCGCGCGACTATTTTTTCATCGCCGATTTTTTCGACTCCGATTTTTATTTTTATTTTTATTTTTTTTACTTTTATTTGTTTATTTTTATTTTTTATTAATAAAAATTAGGTAATAAAGCAAAAACTATTTAACTAAAATTATTTTGGACCAATTAGACAACAAAAATCATTATGGACTAAATAAAACATATTGGACCGGATTGGGTCAAAAATTAAGGGTCTACAGGCCGAATGAGAATTTTTTTAATTATGTGAAAAGATGGAGAAACAAGGTCGCTTTGCTTAAGAAGAGGCCCGAAGAATCCAATCAAATAAGGATGATTGTAAGAGGGGTGTTACCTAGTCTTCGTGAAAGGATGTCTTATACACTCATCCATGATTTCAAAGACCTTCTCCAAGCTGGTTTGCAAATTGAAGAATGGGAGAGAGAGAAGAACCATTTTTCAATAAGAAGGAACGAGAAAGGAAACTATCAATCTGGTAGCCAAAGCATGCAAAAGGCAGTCAGTGTTAACGCTACTAGCCAAGGAACAAGGAGACAGTTTTTGAAATTGGGGAAACCGATGTCTTGGGTTCTCAATATGCTTCAAAGAAAGGGATTATTACAACCCTTAAATCCTCACTCTTTGCCTAACCCTCTCCCGCCTAATTTCGACACTAAAGCATTTTGTCAGTTTCATCAAATGCAAGGGATGACACGGATAGATGTGTGAGGTTGAGACATGAGATCCAAAACTTAATTGATAGTGGAAAGTTGCTCGAGCCTAACAAGCCAAACACCAAAGACAACCCAATACTAAAGTTCAATAGAGTACCACCACCGGCAACCTTCATGATTGTAGGAGGTTCGCATGAAGACTTCGTCATGTCTTCTTTCCAAGATGTGGGTGGAGAAGCAACCAAAGAAGAAGAGATATGTGGCAAAATTAAACAAGCTATGGTGGGTAGAGAAGTAGCAATTTGTGTTGTCAATGGGTTTTGGAATTCAAGCGATCGTGAGGATGATCTTGTATCCAAGAAGGAGGAATGGACTTGGTTCGAGCCCGAAGAAGATGAAGTAATGAACACTAGATCTGGTAAGCCTTATGCAAGGCCACCACCTAAGGAGGTAGAAACTAATAAGGGAAAGGAAGTTGAAGTAGGGAATAAAGAAGAGGAAGATGATGTTGTACTCAAACAATTGAAAAGAACCCAAGCAAGTGTTAGCATTTGGGACCTATTGGCTACTTCTAAAAAGCACCGAGAAACTATGGCCAAGGCCTTAGCTAGCATGCTAATCTATACCTCCACAACACCGGAGGAGCTAATCAACTTCATAAAAATTGGAGGAGTAATGAAATTTGAAGATATTCAGGAGAAGAGCAGAGTTAATATGGGAGCAGTTTCTTTCTCAAATGTGGATTTACCGGAAGAGGGGAGAGATCACATCCGCCCTCTCTTTATCAAAATAGAAATAAAAAAAAAGGACTCCATGTGTGATGGTCGATGATGGGTCTGCCATAAATTTTTGTAAACTTAAGATATTGTAAAAGCTAGCCATGTCAACAAGGGATCTAAACCCAACCGAGGTAACCATTCGGGCTTATGACAACACTAAGAGACATGGTGAAGGAACTTTCAAAGCTATTGTCAAGGTTGGTCCAATTGAATCTATTATTGAATTTGTTGTTTTGGACATACCTGTTACCTTCGCCTTACTCTTTGGATGACCATGGTTTCATCCTCTTGGTGGAGTTCGTTCCACTCCTCATCAAAAGATCAAGTTCCCTAACGGAGATGAGACAGTGGTCATCTAGGCCGAAGATAATGAGATTGTTAATGCTCTAATGATTGAGAGGCCTCTCAATGGTTTCCAAGTAGCTGCAATTTCTGATAATGAAGTAGTGGACTCCAAAGTCTTGAATATGATGAAGAGCATGAACTGTAATATCCCAAAGTATACCCTAAAAGTTTTGGATGTTTTGTTGTATTTGGATTTAATGTATATGTTTTAAAGAAAGAGAAAAGAAGTAAAGAGAGAGTGTATATGTTGTATATATAGATATATATAACATATACAAGTCCAAGAAATGGAAGTCAAAAGAAGATAAATTAATTAAAAGGAATTATTATAAGAGATAAATGTATATGAAGGATGATATGTATATATATAGTATTTGAAAAATATGGGAAATATAAATACAATATATAAGAGATATACATAAAGCAACATATACATCACATATACATGATGTATATATTGGTGTAAGATAAGTAAGTGTATATAATTAAATAATAATAATAATAATAATAATAATAATGATAATGATAATGATAATAATGACAAAAGAAAAAGAAGAAAAGTAAGTCAAAGGGAAGAAAATTGTGGTGGAGGATTTATGTGATATTTTATTTTTATTATTATATATATATAAGATAAGGTTGATTAAAGAAAGAAGATTTTCTTTCTTTCTTCTTCTTCTTCTTCTTCTTGTTCTTGACATGGAGAGAGAGAGAGAGAGAGAGAGAGAGAGAGAGAGAGAGAGAGAGAGATATGATTTTATTTACATACACATCAAATTTATAAGGGTTTTGAGAGAATTGAAGGTGGATATTGAAGATTTGGTAAAATATTCAAGTAAGTATTCATTTCTTTGTATTGATTTCTATTGATTGAGCTTATAATTGATATGATTAGTGTGTGAAGAAGATGATAATGAAAGATATGATGATCATTCAAAAAGGTATGTGCAATGCAATTTGTTATGATAAATACTTTAATGATGAATTGCTTTAATGTGGATTGAGAAATGATGAGATGTGATGCCATTGTAGTTGGCTATAATGATTCAAATGAAATAAATGGGGCATGTTTGCCTAGATGATGATGAATTCAAAATATATGTTCAATGCAATTGATTATGTATATTCTATTGATGAGATGTGAAGCTATTGTTGTTGGCTATAATGATGCAAATGAGATGATTGAGGCATGGTTGCCTAAATGATGATAAGAAAATGAGAATGAAATTGATGATGAAATAATGAATTGTGTGTCTAATATGTTATTCCATTTTTAGAGTTTTGTTATTGGTGGCATGCCTAATGGTAACAATCTCTTGAAGCTAGGTGGGGCTTGATCCTTGAAGCCAAGTTGGGTTGAAGTTTAACATGTTTTACTCCCCTTGAAGCTTGGTTGGGTCTAATCCTTGAAGCCTAGTTGAGATGTTACAACCCTTGAAGCTAGGTTGGGTTTGGTTCTTGAAGCCAAGTTGGGTTGGTACTTAGCATGCTTTGTTCCCCTTGAAGCTTGGTTGAGCCTAATCCTTGAAGCCTAGTTGGGATAATGATAATGATAAATGTGATAATTGAACCAAAACAATAACTCTGAAAGTTGAATGGCATATTAGTGTCTTTTGGGCCCATGCTTGTCTTTGCTTTAATATGAACTATGAAGTGAGATATAATGTTATGAGATGATTATAATACATAAGCAACTTAATGAAAATGACTGTGGCTTGGAAAGCTATGTTGAGTAATGAAACTATGAAGATACGACATGATGTGTAATAAGTTTATGGATGTGGAAAATTGTGATTATTACCTCATGAATGTTTTCATAAGTTATTGAATAATGCAAGGTATTCTTTTGAAATGTAATGTTATGAAGTATGATATGATTACAATACATAAGTAAATTATTGAAAAGAAATATGGCTGGAGAAGTTATGTTGAAAGATGAGATTCTGAAAGTATAATATGGCATGTAATATGTATATGGATGTGGACATTGTGAGTATTATTTTATGAATGTTCTAATAAGTTATGGAATTGTGGTTTATGTTAATGATATATGTATATATGTATATAATTATGAGATTGGTAGAAACATACAAAAAGTGTAATTGAAATGAGGAAAACATGATAAGAAAATAATGATACATGAATTTAAGATATAAGTATGATTTTCGGTAATATATGTTTATAATATTTATTTGTACTACTAAGCTTTCTAGCTTAGCGCGGTTGTGTAAATCGCGCAGGTGAGTGGGTGGTTGATCTAAAGTCAAGTCGTTATGCCACGAGAAGGGTAAGAGTATTTCGAGACCAACTAGAAGGTGATGCATACATGTATAATTTTAATTTTGTTGTATTTTGATAAATATATATTCATATGTATAAATGAATTTTTGGTAAAGACAAGATCATTATATATATATGTAATATCATTAAAAGTATAATGAGTTTGTAAATGTTCTTTAAATAAAATGTGTTACTGTTTGGAACTAAAGGAAAGGTTTTAATCTGAAACGAAAAGTGACATTCTTATACTTTATATATGTACTGCATGTATACAAGGTATATGTATAGTACTTATATAGAGTATGGGGGTGTTACAATTATTTTGGTATCAGAGCTTAGGTCTAAGATTCTCGGCCTAAGTAAATTTAAAATGAAAAGAAGAAAATTTAAAAAAAAAATGAAAATGAAATTTGTGATACATGCATATGCATTAACACCTAGGTTGGTCTCGGATGTGACATTATGTGATTTGTAGTATATCTGAATTATATGAGATGGATGATAGTGTGTGAATGAGGTTTTACATGAAAGTAAAGCTAGAGAAAGAAATGATATAGAAAAATTTGTACAAGTATAATTGATAAATTAAAGAATTGAAGTTTACTTAAGTAAAGTAAATTTTGAAATTTTTGAGTATGGATGTGTGCTTGTGAAAAAGGTTATAAAGAAATGAATAGGAGAATAATGTTGGAAATGAGATATATATAAAAAAATTTAAGATTTAAGTAATTACTCTTTTATCTAAAGTTTGGATCTCTCTCTAATAAAGCTTATGTTTGGATTGCTAGAGAGAGGAAATATTGTTTGAATGTTAAAATGGATAAATATGTTATTAAATTGAAGAAAGTATGGTGGAATATTGAGTGAGTTGATTGGTATAGACAAAGTGTGACAATTTAAGGTTTTGAGTATGTAAAGTTAAGGTTTTTAAAAGAAAAAGAGATGATGTTGGTTAAGTAAGGAAATATAATGGTATTGTTTGTATTTTTATTTTAATACAAACATTGTGATTTCAATGTTAGAAATGTGATATGCTTAAGTGTTGTTAAAGCTCATGTTAATGGTGGGAATATGTGATATTTGGATTTTTGAAATGAGCTTTAATAATTGTGAAAATTATATGTTTTGATGTTGCTTTGTGGTATATATATATATAAGATGTTTTTAAAATTGATATTAAGAAAAATGAGATTTGTAAATTGAAGTTTAGGTAAAGTAGTAAGTTGAGAGTTAGAATTTTAATGGAATTCTAATGAGGATTATTTAGATATTGATAGTTTAATATATATTAAACATATGAGCTATTTGCAATGAATATTATCTCATAATAAAGTACTATGAATTGGGTAATGTGATTGATGATATGAAAATTTGTTTTGTAATAAAGGGAAAACGATTAAGCCAGTGAAAATGAGTTACTTTAAGTAATTTGACTGGAAATGATGAAAATGGATATGAAGGGTATACCAAATGTTTTTAAAACCAAATGTGAGAGAGATGTCACATTAGAAATGTGACTAAGACTTATGTGAAGTCTTATTATGGTTAAAGTGCATACATTTGTTAAGTTGATGAATAATTTAAGTCATGTTAAAAGAATAAGACTGATAATGTTCAAAGAAAAATAATAAATGTTAAATTTCTATATATTATATGCAAAAGAGGAATTAAATATAATTGCATGAGTATGTGTATACATGTATAGGATATGTGGGATGAGTTTTTCGATATGAATGTAATTGTATTATGTAAGAAATGTGGAAAGTAAGTCATATTATGAATGTGTCCTATGAATGTGTAGGTGGTATAACTACTGGTATAGTGATATTAAGAATGATATTGTATGTGTTAGTGAACCTAAGAGAGCGCAGAGCTAGACTATGAGACGGAATTGAGAGTGGGAATGGACTCGAGTAATACTGGGCAGTGAAATTATTATGGTAATCACTGAACTTGATGATTATATACTATTTTAAGTCCCAAAGTATTTACATGTGGAAAGGTTCTATGTATATGTGTATAATAAGAAATTGTAAGGAAAAAGGGAAAGTATAATGTATAAAAATTTCTAGAAGAGATGGACTAGAAATGAAGTAACAAATGAAAATTTTGTAAAGATTTGCATATGATCGAATATGTATATGTAAGAAATATTAATAGTACTATTGTTGAAACATGAATTAGGCTAATGATGATCATATAATCGAGTGCAAATTGGTTTGAAACGGAGTTGAAATGTGTTAACTATTGGTGTAGCAAAGGTTTAGAGAATGAATATGTAATCCTTGTGATACAAATTTAGCATTGTTATTGGAAAAGTTGGAAGCAGGATAATAAAGGGATAGTATTAATTTATAAGCCACAGGCGTGACCATTAATCTCTTATGGCCATATGATTTGTTTAGTATATCTGGCCGGTTTGTTTTGTTATCCACAGATTTGAGCCTGAGATAACATGAATGTAGTATAGTTTTGATAAGATTGACAATTATGTTTCTAGAAACATGGTCAAGAGTTATGATGGGTAAAGTTGTATTTTCTCATTTGATGTTAGAAACTTGTCTATAATTATAGAAAGTATGAAAGGAAAGAGAATTGTAAAAATGTTTTGAGTTATGGATAATGTGATATAAAGATAATTATTGTAAAAATAGTAAAGGTATGAAATGTGAGGAGATATTAAATAGGAGAAATTACAAAATGTGATTGAAAGTTATACTGAATATATTTATGGAATTAGGTTATATATATATTGTGAAATCTAATGATAAGTTTAAATAAGTTAATTGTTGGTTTGAATCGAACAAGATTGAAACGTGGGTATATTATGTCAGATAGATCAATTGATCTAGATTTCGCTAAGGTTGCGAATCATTTTTGAGATTTAATATGTATAGTTGTACTAAGAATATAAAATTTAAATGATAATGTATATGATGTAATATTCTGATACATGAATGAACATGAATGAATTGAGCTATATCAGTTATAAATGTTGATAAAAAGGGAAAAGGTTGATTACCTGTAAAGTAAGTTTAAGGGCATTGTATTAATATTTATGTTAAGTGAGAAGCATGCTAAAGATAAAATTAAGTGTATGAAGAATAAGGATATTGTTATCAATTAAGGTTTGATAAATGTCTATTCTGAAAGTGATTGTAATGACGGGATAATCAATAATAAGATATAAATCAATGATTTTTAAGGTTAAAGTTAAGAGAATATTTATAAAGAGATGAAGTGATAAAATATCTTAAATGTAGTAGATGGACGAAGTATATGGATATTATAAGATGATTTGATTCTTGTATAAAGATAAATTAATTGGGAATGTAATGAGTTATTTTGAATGTTTGGTTAAGAAGTAATAAGATATATATATATATATATAATGGTGAGTTATGAAATTTAGAGAAGATGATTGACTCTAAGGGGGAGAGTAGAAGTTATGTGATTTGATGACATAATAACTTAATAATATAATTAACTTCATATGAAAGTCAAGATGGTATTTTGTTAAGAATGGGTTGTTACTATACTGGATAATTTTGAGGACGAAATTATTTAAGGGGGAGAGAATTGTAATATCCCAAAGTATACTCTAAAAGTTTTGGAAGTTTTGTTGTATCTGGATTTAATGTATATGTTTTATAGAAAGAGAAAAGAAGTAAAGAGAGAGTGTATATGTTGTATATATAGATATATATATAACATATACAAGTCCAAGAAATGGAAGTCAAAAGAAGATAAATTAATTAAAAGGAATTATTATAAGAGATAAATGTATATGAAGGATGATATATATATATATAGTATTTGAAAAATATGGGAAATATAAATACAATATATAAGAGATATACATATAGCAACATATACATCACATATACATGATGTATATATTGGTGTAGGATAAGTAAGTTTATATAATTAAATAATAATAATAATAATAATAATAATAATAATGATGATAATGATAATAATGACAAAAGAAAAAGAAGAAAAGTAAGTCAAAGGGAAGAAAATTGTGGTGGAGGATTTATGTGATATTTTATTTTTATTATTATATATATATATATAAGATAAGGTTGATTAAAGAAAGAAGATTTTCTTTCTTTCTTCTTCTTCTTCTTCTTCTTGACGTGGAGAGAGAGAGAGAGAGAGAGAGAGAGAGAAAGAGAGAGATGTGATTTTATTTACATACACATCAAATTCATAAGGGTTTTGAGACAATTGAAGGTGGATATTGAAGATTTGGTAAAATATTCAAGCAAGTATTCATTTCTTTGTATTGATTTCTATTGATTGAGTTTATAATTGATATGATTAGTGTGTGAAGATGATGATAATGAAAGATATGATGATCATTCAAAAAGGTATGTGCAATGCAATTTGTTATGATAAATACTTTAATGATGAATTCCTTTAATGTGGATTGAGAAATGATGAGATGTGATGCCATTGTGGTTGGCTATAATGATTCAAATGAAATAAATGGGGCATGTTTGCCTAGATGATGATGAATTCAAAATATATGTTCAATGCAATTGATTATTTATATTCTATTGATGAGATGTGAAGCTATTGTTGTTGGCTATAATGATGCAAATGAGATGATTGAGGCATGGTTGCCTAAATTATGATAAGAAAATGAGAATGAAATTGATGATGAAATAATGAATTGTGTGTCTAATATGTTATTCCATTTTCAGAGTTTTGATGTTGGTGGCATGCCTAAAGGTAACAATCTCTTGAAGCTAGGTTGGGCTTGATCCTTGAAGGCAAGTTGGGTTGAAGTTTAATATGTTTTACTCCCCTTGAAGCTTGGTTGGGTCTAATCCTTGAAGCCTAGTTGAGATGCTACAACCCTTGAAGCTAGGTTGGGTTTGGTTCTTGAAGCCAAGTTGGGTTGATACTTAGCATGCTTTGTTCCCCTTGAAGCTTGGTTGAGCCTAATCCTTGAAGCCTGGTTGGGATAATGATAATGATAAATGTGATAATTGAACCAAAAGATTAACTCTGAAAGTTGAATGGCATATTAGTGTCTTTTGGGACCATGCTTGTCTTTCCTTTAATATGAACTATGAAGTGAGATATAATGTTATGAGATGATTATAATACATAAGTAACTTAATGAAAATGAATCTGGCTTGGAAAGCTATGTTGAGTAATGAAACTATGAAGATACAACATGATGTGTAATAAGTTTATGGATGTGGAAAATTGTGAATATTACCTCATGAATGTTTTGATAAGTTATTGAATAATGCAAGGTTGTGAAATATAATATTCTTTTGAAATGTAATGTTATGAAGTATGATATGATTACAATACATAAGTAAATTATTGAAAAGAAATATGGCCTGAGAAGTTATGTTGAAAGATGAGATTCTGAAAGTATAATATGGCATGTAATATGTATATGGATGTGGACATTGTGAGTATTATTTTATGAATGTTCTAATAAGTTATGGAATTGTGGTTTATGTTAATGATATATGTATATATGTATATAATTATGAGATTGGTAGAAACATATAAAAAGTGTAATTGAAATGAGGAAAACATGATAAGAAAATAATGATACATGAATTTAAGATATAAGTATGATTTTCTGTAATATATGTTTATAATATTTATTTGTACTACTAAGCTTTCTAGCTTAGCGCGGTTGTGTAAATCGCGCAGTTGAGTAGGTGGTTGATCTGAAGTCAAGTCGTTATGCCACGAGAAGGGTAAGAGTATTTCGAGACCAACTAGAAGGTAATGCATACATGTATAATTTTAATTATGTTGTATTTTGATAAATATATATTCATATGTATAAATGAATTTTTGGTAAAGACAAGATCATTATATATATATGTAATATCATTAAAAGTATAATGAGTTTGTAAATGTTCTTTAAATAAAATGTGTTACTGTTTGGAACTAAATGAAAGGTTTTTAATCTGAAACGAAAAGTGACATTCTTATACTTTATATATGTACTGCATGTATACAAGGTATATGTATAGTACTTATATAGAGTATGGGGGTGTTACAATTATTTTGGTATCAGAGCTTAGGTATGAGATTCTCGGCCTAAGTAAATTTAAAATGAAAAGAAGAAAATTTAAAAAAAAAAAGAAAATGAAATTTGTGATACATGCATATGCATTAACACCTAGGTTGGTCTCGGATGTGACATTATGTGATTTGTAGTATATCTGAATTATATGAGATGGATGATAGTGTGTGAATGAGGTTTTACATGAAAGTAAAGCTAGAGAAAGAAATGATATAGAAAAATTTGTACAAGTATAATTGATAAATTAAAGAATTGAAGTTTACTTAAGTAAAGTAAATTTTGAAATTTTTGAGTATGGATGTGTGCTTGTGAAAAAGGTTATAAAGAAATGAATAGGAGAATAATGTTGGAAATGAGATATATATAAAAAAAAAATTTAAGATTTAAGTAATTACTCTTTTCTCTAAAGTTTGGATCTCTCTCTAATAAAGCTTATGTTTGGATTGCTTGAGAGAGGAAATATTGTTTGAATGTTAAAATGGATAAATATGTTATTAAATTGAAGAAAGTATGGTGGAATATTGAGTGAGTTGATTGGTATTGACAAAGTGTGACAATTTAAGGTTTTGAGTATGTAAAGTTAAGGTTTTTAAAAGAAAAAGAGATGATGTTGGTAAAGTAAGGAAACATAATGGTGTTGTTTGTATTGTTATTTTAATACAAACATTGTGATTTCAATGTTAGAAATGTGATATGCTTAAGTGTTGTTAAAGCTCATGTTAATGGTGGGAATATGTGATATTTGGATTTTTGAAATGAGCTTTAATAATTGTGAAAATTATATGTTTTGATGTTGCTTTGTGGCATATATATATATATGAGATGTTTTTAAAATTGATATTAAGAAAAATGAGATTTGTAAATTGAAGTTTAGGTAAAGTAGTAAGTTGAGAGTTAGAATTTTAATGGAATTCTAATGAGGATTATTTAGATATTGATAGTTTAATATATATTAAACATATGAGCTATTTGCAATGAATATTATTGCATAAGAAAGTACTATGAATTGGGTAATGTGATTGATGATATGAAAATTTGTTTTGTAATAAAGGGAAAACGAATAAGCCAGTGAAAATGAGTTACTTTAAGTAATTTGACTGGAAATGATGAAAATGGATATGAAGGGTATACCAAATGTTTTTAAAACCAAATGTGAGAGAGATGTCACATTAGAAATGTGACTAAGACTTATGTGAAGTCTTATTATGGTTAAAGTGCATATATTTGTTGAGTTGATGAATAATTTAAGTCATGTTAAAAGAATAAGATTGATAATTTTCAAAGAAAAGTAATAAATGTTAAATTTGTATAGATTATATGCAAAAGAGGAATTAAATATAATTACATGAGTATGTGTATACATGTATAGGATATGTGGGATGAGTTTTTCGATATGAATGTAATTGTATTATGTAAGAAATGTGGAAAGTAAGTCATATTATGAATGTGACCTATGAATGTGTAGGTGGTATAACTACTGGTATAGTGATATTGAGAATGATATTGTATGTGTTAGTGAACCTAAGAGAGATTAGGTTTTGACCTGCGCAGAGCTAGACTATGAGACGGAATTGAGAGTGGGAATGAACTCGAGTAATACTGGGCAGTGAAATTATTATGGTAATCACTGAACTTGATGATTATATACTATTTTAAGTCCCAAAGTATTTACATGTGGAAAGGTTCTATGTATATGTGTATAATAAGAAATTGTAAGGAAAAAGGGAAAGTATAATGTATAAAAATTTCTAGAAGAGATGGACTAGAAATGAAGTAACAAATGAAAATTTTGTAAAGATTTGCATATGATCGAATATGTATATGTAAGAAATATTAATAGTACTATTGTTGAAACATGAATTAGGCTAATGATGATCATATAATCGAGTGCAAATTGGTTTGAAACGGAGTTGAAATGTGTTAACTATTGGTGTAGCAAAGGTTTAGAGAATGAATATGTAATCTTTGTGATACAAATTTAGCATTGTAATTGGAAAAGTTGGAAGCAGAATAATAAAGGGATAGTATTGATTTATAAGCCACAGGCGTGACCATTAATCTCTTATGGCCATATGATTTGTTTAGTATATCTGGCCGGTTTGTTTTGTTATCCACAGATTTGAGCCTGAGATAACATGAATGTAGTATATTTTTGAAAAGGTTGACAATTATGTTTCTAGAAACATGGTCAAGAGTTATGATGGGTAAAGTTTTATTTTCTCATTTGATGTTAGAAACTTGTCTATAATTATAGAAAATATGAAAGGAAAGAGAACTGTAAAAATGTTTTGACTTATGGATAATGTGATATAAAGATAATTATTGTAAAAATAGTAAAGGTATGAAATGTGAGGAGATATTAAATAGGAGAAATTACAAAATGTGATTGAAAGTTATACTGAATATATTTATGGAATTAGGTTATATATATATATATTGTGAAATCTAATGATAAGTTTAAATAAGTTAATTGTTGGTGTGAATCGAATAAGATTGAAACATCGGTATATTGTGTCAGATAAATCAATTGATCTAGATTTCGCTAAGGTTGCGAATCATTTTTGAGATTTAATATGTATAGTTGTACTAAGAGTATAAAATTTAAATGATAATGTATATGATGTAATATTCTGATACATGAATGAACATGAATGAATTGAGCTATATCTGATATAAATGATGATAAAAAAGGGAAAAGGTTGATTACCTGTAAAGTAAGTTTAAGGGCATTGTATTAATATTTATGTTAAGTGAGAAGCATGCTAAAGATAAAATTAAGTGTATGAAGAATAAGGATATTGTTATCAATTAAGGTTTGATAAATGTCTATTCTGAAAGTTATTGTAATGACGGGATAATTAATAATAAGATATAAATCAATGATTTTTAAGGTTAAAGTTAAGAGAATATTTATAAAGAGATGAAGTGATAAAATATCTTAAATGTAGTAGATGGACGAAGTATATGGATATTATAAGAAGATTTGATTCTTGTATAAAGATAAATTAATTGGGAATGTAATGAGTTATTTTGAATGTTTGGTTAAGAAGTAATAAGATATATATATATATATATATAATGGTGAGTTATGAAATTTAGAGAAGATGATTGACTCTAAGGGGAAGAGTAGAAGTTATGTGATTTGATGACATAATAACTTAATAATATAATTAACTTCATATGAAAGTCAAGATGGTATTTTGTTAAGAATGGGTTGTTATTATACTGGATAATTTTGAGGACGAAATTATTTAAGGGGGAGAGGATTGTAATATCCCAAAGTATACCCTAAAAGTTTTGCAAGTTTTGTTGTATTTGGATTTAATGTATATGTTTTATAGAAAGAGAAAAGAAGTAAAGAGAGAGTGTATATGTAATATCCCAATGTAATCCCTAGAAGTTTTAATATAATTGTTGTTTGATTTGAATTTAATGTACATATGTTTTTGCAAAGGAAATGATTGTGTTAATGGAATGTATATGTTGTATATATGTTAATATATATAACATATATATTGGTCAAATGGAGAGTCAAGGGAAGAAGAGATTTTATTTGGGATGATGTGAAATTACTTCAATGGGCATATAAGTGACAAAGGTTAAGTTAAATGGATGAGGGCATTTAGGTAATTGCTTGGCTAGAATTGCTTGGTGGAGATTTAAAGAAGAAAAGAAGTTGACTTGTGTTTATTTTTCTTTTCTTCTCATTTGTGTGCCGGCTATCCAAGAAAAGAGAGAGCAAGAGAGGTGTTCTTAATGCTAGAATCAAATTGAAGGAGAAATCAAAGGTTTTGGTTGGAGATTTGTGAAATTTCTTCATTTAAGGTAAGTACTCTCTTGTTTCTTTTTGTTATTTTGAAGTTGTGTATAAGATGAGTTATAGTTTGTTGATATTATGATTTGGTGTGTTTGAGATGTGTTTATAAGTGTTGAAATTGATTGTAAGTTAAAAGAAATTGAATTGGTGTTGGTTTTGTTTTGAAGATGGTGAGTTAAGTGGATGTTGATGGTGAAAGATCAAGAGTGAAGTTGGTTTTAGGGTTTTGAAGTGGTAAATGATTATATGTATGGTTAATGTGGATATTGTGTTAAACATGCAAAATAAGTGTTAATGACTTTGATTACATCCATTTGAATGAGTTTATGTTGTGCATAATGTGTTTAATTTCAATCAAAAGAGTGTTGGCTATGGTTAGGGTTTTTGTTCATAAGAGACACGGCTAAACCAAGGAAGAGACACGGCCAAGCTAAAGAATTTTTGAGAGACACGGCCAAGTCTATGGAAATTTGGCCGTGTTGGATGATTTTTGGAGAGGAAACGGCCGTGTCCCTTGCCCATGTTTGATTCTGTTGCTTTTGGTTGAGAGACACGGCCACAAGCTTGTCCGTGTCCCTTGAGTGTGTTGGTTACTGTGTTTGGTTTTTGTTCTTCTTGCATTGATGAGATTGAACATACATTTGATTATGCTTATGATACTATATGAACAATGTTATGTTATATGCATTGTGAATCTTGTGAATGATAAGATGCTATATGAAATGTGATGTGAAGCCATTGTAATTGGCTATGATGATTCCATTGAAAGAGGCATGTTTGCCTAATGGATGATGAGATTTGAGAATGAAATAATAAATGAATTGTGTGTCTAATGTGTTATTCATTTTCAGAGTTTTGTTATTGGTGGCATGCCTATTGGTAACATTCTCTTGAAGTTAGGTTGGATTTGGTCCTTGAAGCCTAATTGAGATGTTACAACCCTTGAAGCTAGGTTGGGTTGGTTCTTTAAGCCAAGTTGGGTTGATACTTAGCATGCTTTGTTCCCCTTGAAGCTTGGTTGAACCTAATCCTTGAAGCCTAGTTGGGTTTATAATAATGATAAATGTGATAATAAAACCAAAGCACTAACTTTGAAAATTGAATGGCATATTAGAGTGTTTTGGGCCCATGCTTGTCTTTGTATATAATATGATTCTTGAATGGTAAAATCAATGAAACTATGAGGATGTAATATGAATATTGTTATGACATTGAATGTAGTATGATGTGATAATGTGATGTGCTTCTATGTGTATGGTTTATGAAATATAAAGGCGTGATGTTAGCTTTTCACTTATGATGCTAACTTTATGATTTAGATGTGTAACATTACTTTGCCTTAAAGTATAATGTTGGTATATTTTGTACTACTAAGCCGATGGCTTAGCGCGGTAGTGTTTGATCGCGCAGGTGACAGAGTTGAACCTGAGAGCTCCTCGAGACCAAGTGAGACTAGACATTGAGGATTTTTCTTTTGAGACTTAAAGATCATAGAAGAGCTGCCAATCATGTATATATTCTATGTTTTGTAAACTTTGATTTATAACAAATTTGTAATAACTTCCGCTGTGAATTATTAAACATGTTATATATAGTGTCTTCTGGATTTCTTTTATTTGTTTGAGATTGGTTTCACTTATTTACAAAGATATTTGCTGTGTCTTTTTAAACCGTGGCATTTTCTATATTAAGTATACGTATATTACGATCGTTTAAGCATGCTTGGTACGTATATAGGGTATAGAGGTGTTACAATTGTTTTGGTATCAGAGCCTAGGTTTGAGATTCTCAACCTAGGTCAAGGGTAAGAAAAAGAGTGTTTTGATTTTAAAACGTGGATTTTTGAATAACATACATGTTTGGCATTGGCAGTCTCTGATCTTTAATGAGAGGTACTCTGCTGTGTTTGCAGATATAGGTTGTGATGGATTCTCACTCACGTCAGTCAGTCGAGGGTAGTGCTGAGAGTATTGCTCCTGATGAGATTAGAGAGGGAGCTAGAGTGGATAGTGCTGGAGAGGTACCTGCTTCTGTGTCGGGGAGACCAGCTGGTGAGGAGGTTCCGCCAGGTTGGTTTAGGTATGTGATTGATTTGTTGAGGCAAGCACCAGTACAACCACCACCGCCACCCCCACAGCCTTTGGTATCAGTGAGACAGTATGATAAATTAAGGAAGTATGGAGCAGAAGACTTCTTGAGTACTATTGATCCAGCTGTAGCTGAGCAGTGACTAGATAAAGTACAGAGAATATTTGTTCAGTTGCAAGCCACTCCAGAGGAAAAGTTTGATTATGCAAGATCATTGTTGCAAAAGGACGCATATGACTGGTGGAAGACAGTGCCCCATGCTATGGATGATCCACCAACATTGTCCTATGCTGATTTTCTAAGAGAGTTTGAATTGAAGTATACTCCTAGGGAGTACAAAGATGTGAAGAAAATGGAGTTTCTAAGCTTGAAGCAAGATCACCGGATTGTGACGGAATATGAGTTAGAGTTTATCTGGTTGAGCCAGTATGCTGGGGGTATTATATCTGATGAGATAGATAGATGCCGGAGATTTGAGGACGGATTGAGGCCCTCTATCATGTGTTTTGTGGCTGGATTTAGATATCGTGATTTTTCCCAGCTGGTTGTAGCAGCTAGGAGTGTGGAGAGAGCTCAGGTTATTGCAGCTGCTTCAGAGGAAGAGATCAGGGTTAGGAGGCCCCAGTTTGAGGCAGGGTCTTCGTCTGTGAAAAGAGGTAAAGGAAGTTTTGTTCCTCGGGTTAGTAGGAGTCAGAGGTCAGCGGGTAGGTCAGTACAGTTTCAGAGGCAGAGATCTAGACCTACAGTTTCAGTGGCGAGTGCTCCAACCCCAGTGACTCAGAGATCCACCTTACCCATATGCATTCATTGTGGTAGGCCACATGGTGGTACTTGTTGGAAGACTGGTGTAGCAGGGGTATGTTTCAGATGTGGATCTCCCGATCATTTTGTGAGAGATTGTTCTGAGAGACAGGAGCGGATGTCAGTGGATACTGCAGCTTCCCGACCTAGTGTGAGGGGAGGTCGAGGAGGCAGAGGTTTCTGCAGAGGAGGCAGATCTGGGTTCAGTTCTAGAGGAGGCTCTACATCCAGGGAGAGTAGACCAGAGGAGGCTGGATCTTCTCAGAGGATTTATGTGATGCAGAGGCAACCAGATGCTTCGGCAGTCATAGCTGGTACTTTTTCTTTATTTGGTATTTCAGTACTTGCTTTGATTGATCCCGGATCCACACATTCATATATTAGTGCATCTGTTTTGCCTGTGTCTGATGTACATGTTGAATCCCTAGGATTTGATGTATTGGTGACAAATCCGTTAGGGCATAGTGTGATTGTTAGCAAAGTGCACCGAGATAGTGCAGTGATGGTGCAAGGTGAGGAGTCTCTTGGAGATTTGATTGAGATGCCTTTTAAGGAATATGATGTGATCCTAGGCATGGACTGGCTATCTAGACATAGAGCTATGGTTGACTACCAAAAGAAAGTTGTTACCTTGAGAACCAGCGATGGTAGAGAGGTGTTAGTATCTAGTGAGCAGGGACAGCTAGCATCCTTGTTTGTTTCAGCTGTTGCAGCTAGGAGATTGATTAGAAAAGGGTGTGATGCTTACCTTGCTTATGTTGTGGATACTAGAGTAAAAGGTTCTCAACTTGATGATATACCCACAGTTGCAGAGTTTCCAGATGTGTTTCCAAAGGAGTTGCCAGGGTTGCCTCCTGAGAGAGAGGTGGAGTTCGGTATTGAATTATTGCCTGGTACCACTCCTATCTCTATTACTCCTTACAAAATGGTTCCTGCTGAACTGAGAGAACTGAAGGTGCAGTTACAGGAGTTGCTAGATAAAGGGTTTGTTCGCCCTAGTGTTTCACCGTGGGGAGCTCCTATTCTGTTTGTAAAGAAGAAGGATGGTACTATGAGATTGTGTATCGATTATAGGCAGTTGAACAAGGTGACTATTAAAAATAAATATCCTTTGCCTAGAATTGATGATCTCTTTGATCAATTGAAAGGTGCAGCAGTGTTTTCCAAAATTGATTTGAGATCAGGGTACCATCAGTTGAGAGTCAGAGCTGAAGATGTTCCTAAGACCGCCTTTCGGACCAGGTATGGGCATTATGAGTTTCTAGTTATGCCTTTTGGTCTGACGAATGCACCTGCAGTTTTTATGGATTTGATGAATAGGGTGTTTAGGCCCTATTTGGATCAGTTTGTGGTGGTCTTTATTGATGACATTCTGGTGTATTCGCGTAATAAGGAGGAGCATGATAAGCATTTGCGGATTGTGCTACAGATTTTGATAGAGAAGCAATTGTTTGCTAAACTGTCGAAATGTGAGTTTTGGCTTGACCAAGTTACTTTTCTCGGTCATATAGTTTCAGCAAAGGGTATTAGAGTTGATCCGAGTAAAGTTGAAGCTATTTTGAATTGGAGTCCACCAAAGTCTGTGACTGAAGTTAGAAGTTTTCTGGGTTTGGCAGGCTATTACCGACGGTTTGTGAAAGGATTTTCTTTGATAGCTACTCCACTTACCAGATTGCTTCAAAAGGGAGTTAGATTTGTGTGGACAGATTAGTGTCAGGCTAGTTTCGAACAGTTGAGAGAAATGTTGACTCAAGCGCCTATTCTTACTTTACCTGTGGAAGATAAACCATATGTGATTTACAGTGATGCTTCACATAGTGGTTTGGGTTGTGTTCTGATGCAAGAAGGTAAAGTGATAGCTTATGCTTCTCGACAGTTGAAACCGCATAAGCTTAATTATCCGACCCATGATTTAGAGTTGGCAGCCATTGTGTTTGCATTGAAGATTTGGCGACATTATCTGTATGGGGAAAAGTGTTTTATCTATACTGATCATAAAAGTTTAAAATATTTGGGTGTCCAAAAAGAGCTTAATCTTCGACAGAGGAGATGGTTGGAGTTGATTAAGGACTATGACTGTTTGATTGATTATCATCCTGGTAAAGCAAATGTTGTTGCTGATGCCTTGAGTCGGAAGTCTTTAGCAGGTTTGACTGTTTATTCGCTCTCGTTGCTTGTTGAGTTGAGAGCGTTGCATGCCAGTTTTGTATCTTGTGATGATGGTGCATTGTTGGCACAATTGCAATTGAAACCAGTATTGTTGGATTAGATTAAAGAGGCTCAATTGGCTGATGATAAAATTCAGAAGATTATTTCAGATTGTCAGAATGGAAAGAGTCGAGATTTCATTGTGAGAAGTGATGGAAGTCTTTGGTTTAAGAACAGATTGTGTGTACCTGATGATATTAATTTGAGAAAGATCATTTTAGAAAAAGCACATCTGTCAGTATTTGCTATGCATCCGGGCAGTACAAAGATGTATCATGATTTGAAACAGTTTTACTGGTGGTCTGGTCTGAAGAGAGACATTGCAGATTTTGTGTCTAAATGTCTCACATGTCAAAAGGTAAAAGCTGAGCATCAGGTTCCAACAGGGTTACTTCAACCTTTAACAGTACCTGAGTGGAAATGGGATAGAGTAACCATGGATTTTGTATCTGGTTTACCATTGACACAAAGGAAGCATGATGCTATTTGGGTGATTGTTGACAGGTTGACTAAAACAGCTCATTTCCTTCCGGTTCGGATGGATTACTCTTTGGAGAGGTTAGCTGAGCTATATATTCATGAAATTGTGAAGTTGCATGGTGTCCCAATTTCTATAGTGTCTGATCGAGATCCCCGGTTTACTTCAAGGTTTTGGAAGAGTTTACATGGTGCTTTGGGTTCTCGATTACACTTCAGTACTGCTTTCCATCCGCAGACAGAAGGGCAGTCAGAGAGAGTGATACAGATTATTGAGGATATGTTGAGAAGCTGTGTCTTTGATTTCTTTGGAGGTTGGGATAAATTCCTACCACTTGTGGAATTTGCTTATAATAACAGTCATCAATCCAGCATCGTTATGGCCCCATTTGAGGCATTGTATGGTAGACGATGTAGGGCATCTCTATGTTGGAATGAGCTTGGAGAAGGTAAGATAATTGGTCCTGATTTGGTTAAAGAAACTAAAAAGAAAGTGAAAATGATTCGAGATAGGTTGAAAACAGCTTCAGACCGACATAAATCTTATTCAGATTTGAAGAGGAGGGACATTGAGTACAATGTGGGAGATAAGGTATTTTTGAAAGTGTCTCCTTGGAAAAAGATCTTGAGGTTTGGTCGGAAAGGGAAATTGAGTCCTCGTTTCATTGGACCGTATGAAGTTTTGGAAAGAGTTGGGCCAGTTGCTTATCGGCTTGCTTTGCCACCTGAGTTGGAGAGGATCCATAATGTATTCCATGTTTCCATGTTGAGGAGATACAGATCGGATCCATCTCATGTGTTGCCAATTGAATCTATCGAAGTGAATCCAGATTTAACATTTGAAGAGGAACCAGTTGCTATCTTGGCACGTGATGTAAAAGAGTTGAGAAATAAGAAAGTGCCTTTGGTGAAGGTTCTGTGGAAGAATCATGGAAGAGAAGAGGCAACTTGGGAGAGTGAGCAATCAATGCGAGATCAATATCCTCAACTATTTCAGACTTGATATCAGGTAATTTCGAGGACGAAATAACTTTTTAGAGGGGGAGAATTGTAATATCCCAATGTAAGCCCTAGAAGTTTTAATATAATTGTTGTTTGATTTGAATTTAATGTACATATGTTTTTGCAAAGGAAATGATTGTGTTAATGGAATGTATATGTTGTATATATGTTAATATATATAACATATATGTTGGTCAAATGGAGAGTCAAGGGAAGAAGAGATTTTATTTGGGATGATGTGAAATTACTTCAATGGGCATATAAGTGACAAAGGTTAAGTTAAATGGATGAGGGCATTTAGGTAATTGCTTGGCTAGAATTGCTTGGTGGAGATTTAAAGAAGAAAAGAAGTTGACTTGTGTTTATTTTTCTTTTCTTCTCATTTGTGTGCCGGCTATCCAAGAAAAGAGAGAGCAAGAGAGTTGTTCTTAATGCTACAATCAAATTGAAGGAGGAATCAAAGGTTTTGGTTGGAGATTTGTGAAATTTCTTCATTTAAGGTAAGTACTCTCTTGTTTCTTTTTGTTATTTTGAAGTTGTGTATAAGATGAGTTATAGTTTGTTGATATTATGATTTGGTGTGTTTGAGATGTGTTTATAAGTGTTGAAATTGATTGTAAGTTAAAAGAAATTGAATTGGTGTTGGTTTTGTTTTGAAGATGGTGAGTTAAGCGGATGTTGATGGTGAAAGATCAAGAGTGAAGTTGGTTTTAGGGTTTTGAAGTGGTAAATGATTATATGTATGGTTAATGTGGATATTGTGTTAAACATGCAAAATAAGTGTTAATGACTTTGATTACATCCATTTGAATGAGTTTATGTTGTGCATAATGTGTTTAATTTCAATCAAAAGAGTGTTGGCTATGGTTAGGGTTTTTGTTCATAAGAAACACGGCTAAACCAAGGAAGAGACAAGGCCAAGCTAAAGAATTTTTGAGAGACACGGCCAAGTCTATGGAAATTTGGCCGTGTTGGATGATTTTTGGAGAGGACACGGCCGTGTCCCTTGCCCATGTTTGATTCTGTTGCTTTTGGTTGAGAGACACGGCCACAAGCTTGTCCGTGTCCCTTGATTGTGTTGGTTACTGTGTTTGGTTTTTGTTCTTCTTGCATTGATGAGATTGAACATACATTTGATTATGCTTATGATACTATATGAACAATGTTATGTTATATGCATTGTGAATCTTGTGAATGATAAGATGCTATATGAAATGTGATGTGAAGCCATTGTAATTGGCTATGATGATTCCATTGAAAGAACATAAGGCATGTTTGCCTAATGGATGATGAGATTTGAGAATGAAATAATAAATGAATTGTGTGTCTAATGTGTTATTCATTTTCAGAGTTTTGTTATTAGTGGCATGCCTATTGGTAACATTCTCTTGAAGTTAGGTTGGATTTGGTCCTTGAAGCCTAATTGAGATGTTACAACCCTTGAAGCTAGGTTGGGTTGGTTCTTTAAGCCAAGTTGGGTTTATAATAATGATAAATGTGATAATAAAACCAAAGCACTAACTCTGAAAATTGAATGGCATATTAGAGTGTTTTGGGCCCATGCTTGTCTTTGTATATAATATGATTCTTGAATGGTAAAATCAATGAAACTATGAGGATGTAATATGAATATTGTTATGACATTGAATGTAGTATGATGTGGTAATGTGATGTGCTTCTATGTGTATGGTTTATGAAATATAAAGGCGTGATGTTAGCTTTTCACTTATGATGTTAACTTTATGATTTAGATGTGTAACATTACTTTGCCTTAAATTATAATGTTGGTATATTTTGTACTACTAAGCCGATGGCTTAGCGCGATAGTGTTTGATCGCGCAAGTGACATAGTTGAACCTGAGAGCTCCTCGAGACCAAGTGAGACTAGACATTGAGGATTTTTCTTTTGGGACATAAAGATCAGAGAAGAGCTGCCAATCATGTATATATTCTATGTTTTGTAAACTTTGATTTATAACAAATTTGTAATAACTTCCGCTGTGAATTATTAAACATTTTATATATAGTGTCTTTTGGATTTCTTTTATTTGTTTGAGATTGGTTTCACTTATTTACAAAGATATTTGTTGTGTCTTTTTAAACCATGGCATTTTCTATATTCAGTATACGTATATTACGATCGTTTAAGCATGCTTGGTACGTATACAGGGTATAGAGGTGTTACAATTGTTTTAGCAGAAATGGTACTGGATTGCGCTCGCTGGCTCTCTTAAGGGGGAGGTCAGGTGTTCGATCCGGGGAGGCGACTTAATTTGAATTTCCCCCAATTAAGCCAAATAAACAAATCCTGCTGGAGGGCCCGTGAGAGTAGTCCAGTACTGTAGCACAGCCCGTGGACCTGGTGATGCCAGTAGGCCGGGACTGTTACAGTATATTAAGATAAGGTTGATTAAATAATAATAATAATAATAATAATAATAATAATAATAATAATGACAAAAGAAAAAGAAGAAAAGAAAGTCAAAGGGAAGAAAATTGTGGTGGAGGATTTATGTGATATTTTATTTTTATTATTATATATATATATAAGATAAGGTTGATTAAGGAAAGAAGATTTTCTTTCTTTCTTCTTCTTCTTCTTCTTCTTCTTCTTCTTGACGTGGAGAGAGAGAGAGAGAGAGAGAGAGAGAGATGTGATTTTATTTACATACACATCAAAATCATAAGGGTTTTGAGAGAATTGAAGGTGGATATTGAAGATTTGGTAAAATATTCAAGTAAGTATTCATTTCTTTGTATTGATTTCTATTGATTGAGCTTATAATTGATATGATTAGTGTGTGAAGATGATGATAATGAAAGATATGATGATCATTCAAAAAGGTATGTGCAATGCAATTTGTTATGATAAATACTTTAATGATGAATTGCTTTAATGTGGATTGAGAAATGATGAGATGTGATGCCATTGTGGTTGGCTATAATGATTCAAATGAAATAAATGGGGCATGTTTGCGTAGACGATGATGAATTCAAAATATATGTTCAATGCAATTGATTATTTATATTCTATTGATGAGATGTGAAGCTATTGTTGTTGGCTATAATGATGCAAATGAGATGATTGAGGCATGGTTGTCTAAATGATGATAAGAGAATGAAATTGATGATGAAATAATGAATTGTGTGTCTAATATGTTATTCCATTTAGGGTTTTGTTGTTGATGGCATGCCTAATGGTAACAATCTCTTGAAGCTAGGTTGGGCTTGATCCTTGAAGGCAAGTTGGGTTGAAGTTTAACATGTTTTACTCCCCTTGAAGCTTGGTTGGGTCTAATCCTTAAGGCCTAGTAGAGATGTTACAACCCTTGAAGCTAGGTTGGGTTTGGTTCTTGAAGCCAAGTTGGGTTGATACTTAGCATGCTTTGTTCCCCTTGAAGCTTGGTTGAGCCTAATCCTTGAAGCCTTGTTGGGATAATGATAATGATAAATGTGATAATTGAACCAAAACATTAACTCTGAAAGTTGAATGGCATATTAGTGTCTTTTGGGCCCATGCTTGTCTTTGCTTTAATATGAACTATGAAGTGAGATATAATGTTATGAAATGATTATAATACATAAGTAATTTAATGAAAATGAATGTGGCTTGGAATGCTATGTTGAATAATGAAACTATGAAGATACAACATGATATGTAATAAGTTTATGGATGTGGAAAATTGTGAATATTACCTCATGAATGTTTTGATAAGTTATTGAAAAATGCAAGGTTGTGAAATATAATATTCTTTTGAAATGTAATGTTATGAAGTATGATATGATTACAATACATAAGTAAATTATTGAAAAGAAATATGGCCTGAGACGTTATGTTGAAAGATGAGATTCTGAAAGTATAATATGGCATGTAATATGTATATGGATGTGGACATTGTGAGTATTATTTTATGAATGTTCTAATAAGTTATGGAATTGTGGTTTATGTTAATGATATATGTATATATGTATATAATTATGAGATTGGTAGAAACATATAAAAAGTGTAATTGAAATGAGGAAAACATGATAAGAAAATAACGATACATGAATTTAAGATATAAGTATGATTTTCTGTAATATATGTTTATAATATTTATTTGTACTACTAAGCTTTCTAGCTTATCGCGGTTGTGTAAATCGCGCAGGTGAGTAGGTGGTTGATCTGAAGTCAAGTCGTTATGCCACGAGAAGGGTAAGAGTATTTCGAGACCAACTAGAAGGTGATGCATACATGTATATTTTTAATTATGTTGTATTTTGATAAATATATATTCATATGTATAAATGAATTTTTGGTAAAGACAAGATCATTATATATACATGTAATATCATTAAAAGTATAATGAGTTTGTAAATGTTCTTTAAATAAAATGTGTTACTGTTTGGAACCAAAGGAAAGGTTTTTAATCTGAAACAAAAAGTGACATTCTTATACTTTATATATGTACTGCATGTATACAAGGTATATGTATAGTACTTATATAGAGTATGGGGGTGTTGCATGAACTACCTTCCCGGAGCTGGTCTTGGAAAGGGTAAGGCTGGTTTTACAAAGCTGCCAGATTTTAGAACTCAAACTTCCAAGAAGGGGTTGGGATATGATGAAGCCAACAATGTCCAGCCAAAGAGGAATGAGAAGATGAACTTCCCACGACTCGAAGAAATCTTTGTCAAAGCTCCAGATATGGGACCACTCTAGGGAAAGCCCGAATCAATCATGTTCAAGGGAAAGTTGATCCCAGGTTTTAAAACTTTTGCAGATGTTGCCAAGCTAGTGGAGCAAGTGAAGAAAGAGCTCACCCTGTTAACCAACAAAGAGCCCAATCCGAAAGAGAAGAATGAAGCTATCCTAAAAGCCAAGAAGACTCTGGAAGAGATTGTTGTCTTGGTTAAAGAGAAGTTTGAAGACATTCTGCCTTATGATTCTAAAAATAATGAATTTGATTTTGATTTTAATTTGTCTGCTCTGTATGAGGATGATGATGTTTTCTTTTCCAAAATGACTGTAATAAAGTCTGATTTTGCTTACTTGTGTGATGTTTCTCCTGATGGTTGCATACATTCAAATAACAGTTACGTAAGCATCTTTAATATTAATTCTGTTAACACACAATCATTAAACTTGGGAATAATAAAAAATCCTAAAAACATTAGCATAGCATCCGACCTTACTCCTGATGAGAGAGAGAGATTTAAAAAAATATTCAAAAAATATGAAGAAGTATTTGCTTGGTCTTATGAGGATATGCTTGGAATAGATCGAGACATAGCCAAACATCTTATTCCTACTTACGCTCACATGAAACCTGTCAAACAAAAGCTTAGGCAATTAAGACCTGAGTGGGCTGAATTGGTTAAAGAAGAGGTCACTAAACAAATACAAGTGAAGTTCCTTGAAGTGATAGAATATCCAGATTGACTAGCCAACATAGTACCTGTGCCAAAAAAAGATGGAAGAATAAAAGTCTGTGTGGATTATAGAGATTTAAACAAGGCTTCCCCTAAAGATGATTTTCCTTTACCTCATATAGATGTTCTCATTGATAGTGCAGCCTCTAGCGTGCTACACTCATTTGTAGATGGATTTTCTGGATACAACCAAGTGTTAATGGCCCAATAAGATAAAGCCAAAACTGCTTTCATTACTATATAGGGTATATTTTGTTATAAGGTGATGCCGTTCGGTTTAAAGAATGCTGGAGCAACCTACCAAAGGATGGCCACCACACTATTTCATGACATGATGCACAAAAAAGTTAAAGTATGTGTTGATGATATGATGGTGAAATCGGATACAAGGGAACAACACTTCCAAAACTTAGAGCTATTCTTCGATAGAGCCTTGAGATATAAGTTAAGATTGAACCCGAAGAAGTGTGTGTTCGGGGTTACCTCAGGTAAATTATTGGGACATGTGATTGGTCCAAATGGTATTGAGATTGATCCTGACAAAGTTAAAACAATCATGGATATGCCAGTCCCAAAGACGGAGAGAGAAGTACGGGGATTCATTGGTAAATTATAATACATTAGCAGATTCATAGCAAAACTCACAACAATCTGTGAGCCTATCTTCAAATTGCTTAAAAAGAATCAGCCGGTCATATGGAATAAAGAGTGTCAAAAGGCCTTTGAGCGAATAAAAGAGTATTTGTTGAATCTACCTATTTTGAAACCACCTAAACCTGGCAAACCTCTATTACTATACTTAGCAGTAGAAGAAGAGCCAATAGGAGCCATGCTAGCCCAAGCAGATGAGTCAGGGATTGAGCATGTAGTCTACTATTTGAGTAGAAAGCTCCTACCTTATGAAATTAAGTATAGTATCATTGAAAATACCTATATAGCCGTGGTTTGGTCTTCTGAGAAGTTGCGGCATTACTTTCAATCGTATAGTGTGCAAACAATTTCCAGGTTGAACCCAATGAAGTACTTAAGGGAGACACCCTCTTTGATTGGGAAGTATGGTCGATGGTTGATAATAGTAGAAGAATTTGAGATTGAATATGTAACCAGGAAAATAATCAAAGGTAGAGCAATGGCAGAATTCTTGGCCCAACAACCATTACTAGATAGCAAAGAGGTAATCGTGGAATTTCTGGATGAATATTTAGGGGCAATTGATGTACAGGGGTGGAAAATATATTTTGATGGAGCAGTAAACAAGATAGGAGCAGGTTTGGGAGTCATACTAAAATTGTCTGAAGGGGAACTTATCCCTTTAGCCAAAAAGTTGAAATTTAGGGCAACCAATAATATGTTGGAATACAAAGCTTGCATCTTTGGTTTAGAAACCCTAATAATTATGAAGGTGGATAAGGTGGAAGTTTTTGGTGATTCATTGCTAGTAGTATCCCAAGTAAATGGAGAGTGGGAGTTGAAAGAGGAAAAATTAAAACCATACCACCATTACCTGACCATGATGAAGAAGAACTTTAAAGAGTGTAGGTTTATACACCTATCAAGAGAAGAAAATCAGATGGCTAATGCCCTAGCCACATTGGCTTCGGTATGGGAAAATTTGGTCAGCTTATTCCTTAAGCCTTTGATTTTGACCAGTTCATCAACTCCTTGCTATGAATATGAGACAATCATGGAAACTGATATAGACCATGATGTGTGGTATGAAACTATAAGACAATTTTTGGAGGAAAGGGAATACCCGTCGGGGGCAACAAAGAAAGAAAGAAGAGCCATAAGGTGGTGGTCTTTGCAATACATCACATTCCATGGAGAGTTATATCAAAGATAGCTTGATGGGGTGCATTTGAGATGTTTAAGGAAGCCTGAAGTGGAGCGTATCATGTCAGAAATATATGCGGGAAGTTGCAGTCCGCACATGAGTGGTTTGACCCTAGTAAAGAAGACTATTCGATAAGGTTACTACCGGTTGACCATGGAGAGAGATTGTATTGAGTTTGTAAAGAAGTGCCAACAATGTCAGATGTATGGTAACTTGAATCACATGCCTCCTGAAGAATTGCATTCTATGTCTTCACCCTTGCCCTTTATCACTTAGGGTATTGACATTATAGGGAAGATACATCCGACAGCCTCAAACGGTCACCATTTCATTGTATTAGCAATAGATTATTTTTTGAAATGGGTCAAAGCCGAATCCTTCAACAAACTGGGCGCAAGTCAAATGGCTAGATTCATTGAATAGAACCTCATTTGCAGGTATGGGGTCCCGCACAGTGTGATATCAAACATGGGGTATAGTTTCAAGGAGCAGTTAAGGATTTATTCTCGAAGTACCGAATCCATCATCATAGATCCTCTCCTTATAGACCAAAGGCTAATGGTGCGGTAGAAGCAACAAACAAGACAATTAAGTAAATCTTATCCAAGATGACCAAGACATACAGGGATTGGTCAGAGAGGCTTCCTTTTGCTTTGTGGGGATATAGAACAAGTGTGTGAACACCTACTGGAATGACACCGTTCTCTTTGGTTTATGGAATGGAAGCAGCGTTGCCAATTGAAATTGAGATCAAGTCGTTAAGAGTGGTCTTGGAAGCTAAACTTCCTAAAACGAAATGGGTAGTGAGCAGATACACGCAGTTAGCTTTACTAGAAGAGAGAAGGTTAAAGGCATTATATCATCATCAACTGTATCGAAAGAAGATAGCTCGGGCCTACAATAGAAGGGTTAAAATCAGAAAACTCAATGTCGGGGATTTAGTGTTGAAACAATGTAAGCCTAATGTATTTTATCCAAGAGGCAAGTTTAGGCCTAGTTGGGAAGGGCCATATGTCGTGAAACAAGTCATGAACAAGGGAGCAGTGAAGCTATCAGACATGGATGGAAACGAGTTTAGTGAGCCAGTAAACATTGACAGGTTGAAGAGGTTTTATGTATAAAATAAAAAAAAGAGCTCGCTAGGTTGAAAATCCAAAAGGACGGGCTAGGCAAAAGTTAGAGCAGTCCGTTATTTTCAAAAACCGAAAAGGGCGGGCTAGGCAACAATTAGGGCTAAATGAGAGAAAATCGTCAATTAGAAAACCCAAAAGGGCTAGTTGGCAACAGGAGTGATCTTGTGTATGCTGGCTTTATGTTTGGTTGTTCCCCAATTTAATAAAATAAAATTAATATTAAAATTGTTCTATGTGCATTATTATAAGTATTTGACAAGATATGGATGAAATAAATAAACACAATAGCAAAAGGTGATGACAAACTATAAAAGGAAAAGAAATGTCTCTTATTATCACTTTAATTATTCTTTCATCCTAACAATACACTTTCTGAATTGACAAATGTAAAATCTATGGCAGACAATAAGTGTAACGTGTAGGCTAGCTTTGCCTCAGCCGATCCAAGTAGGCTTCAGTCAAGCAAGGCATGTCTAAATCGGGAGTGAATTCAGAATCGCAAGGCTCAGCTCCGTACTGACGGCCAAGTCGGCGAGGATCATAGCAAGTACCTCGATGAAGAGCTGCAAGAGGAACATACATCAAGTATGTCCGCATTGTGATACGAGAAATCTGCCACCAAGGTACCAACCAACGAATGTTGACTTTAGCACGTGAGTGGATCCAGTCAACCCAGTCAGCATACGAAGAAGCAAGATGGAGTAGTTTCCTAGAGGAATGATGCCGTGGTAGATATCTTGCAAAATCCATGGATGGAGTATCAAGCAAGCAGAGACACTCCTGAAGCCAAATCTGTAAGGAAATAATTAATTAAAAAAAAGAAAAAAAAAAAGAAAGAGTCCGCTAAGTTGAAAACCTGCAAGGGCAGCTTAGATAAAAATTAGGACAGCTCGCTAGCTCTGAAAACCCACATTGGCAGACTAGGCAAAAATTAGAGCAATATAAAAAAAATAAAAAATAATAATAAAAGAGGTCGGCTAAGTTGAAAACCCGAAAGGGTAGCTTAGGCAAAAATTAGGACAGCTCGCTAGCTCTGAAAACCCGCATGGGCGAACTAGGCAAAAATTAGAGCAATAAGAAAAAACCTAAATTGAAAACTTGAAAGGGCAGTTTAGGTATTTACCTGAAGCAGTAATGGACTCCTGATCATCTCTTCGACGATCCTGATTTAAGTTGGTCTAATCCAACTAAAGTCTCGGCTAAGATCACAGGTATTAGCGACAAGCCTCCTTCCATTTGGTCCATGATATCCAATACTCGTGGATCAATATTACCATCAGAAGAAATAAAGCAGGAATTGGCCAAGCAAGCAAAGACAAAGCATGCGTCCCCATGCCTTAGTAGGAGCCAAATGAGAGAGACAAAAATCAATCAAGGGAGCAAGTAGAATTTTCTCACCTCTCATCAACTGAAGAACTTCGGGCTTTGAAATTTGAAATAACATCTGCATCTTCTGTTGAGTCTTGGAAATCAGTATGGGTAATGCCATTTGTTGATTATTTGGATATCCAAGGATGGCCTCAAATTCTTCAATTAAGGGACATATTTCAAAGCCATTAATTTTAAATGTCCTGGATTCCACATTCCAAAAAGAAGCCATGGCATGTAACAAGGAGTGGTCAAATTTAACATTTTGAAAATACTTTAAAATATCAAGTTTTGACCAAGACATTTGCTTCTAGTGAATAGTATCCATATTCTTAAATAGAGTTTTTATCTTCTTTAAATGAAGTTCAGTCATTGTTGAAGGATGAAGGAAAATTATAATTGATAAAAGGAGTTTTTGGTTTCTGTATGAAATTATGGCGTGAAGAGTAATTTATATAGTAGAAACATCCTTTTCCAAAATTGATAAGGAAAAGATGATAAGGAAAAACCATGAGATCGTGATGCATGAGGAAAAGAATTAGCGGCGAAATTACTTTACCGTGTTGCATTTGGTTTTAGCTAAGTGATGCAGCTGTGAATTGTGAAAAGGAAATTGTGGTGCAATGATTATGATGTGATATATATATTAAAAAAAAGAGAGAGAGTTGCAGTAAAGATGGAAATTATATATTGTCATTTTTATACTTATTGTACAATGTTTATACAATTGATATAATATTTATACATTACTAAGAAGGTGGTGGTAGGTCATCAAATAAACCCCTGAAAAAATCATCGCCTATTGGAGGAGGAGGCAAATCTCCCGTCCCAAGTCCACCCAAAGCAGGAGCACCAAAATCCCTATAACCTTGGAGTTTCAATCTGTCATGGTCCTCATCAGAAGTAGATGAAAGGATCTCATGGTCATCAGTTTGGGGGCCTCTAGATGAAGAAGCACCAGGATCCCTCATCCCCTGAAATCAGAAGTCTCAAAAATTTTGTTCTGATTGATGATACAAATTTTCAAAATGAGAAGCCTGCTGACGACTAGCGGCCAACTCTTCTTGAAGTTTCTTATTTTGTTCTTCAAGCATCCACTGTGATCCAAGAAGAAAAAGAGTAAGAGCATACATAATCATGCATACATGTAGCATAGATTACCATGAAACAAGAGAACTTACCAGATATTTCAGATCAATACCCTGTGGATGAGATGGCATATTTGGAGGACTAAAATGAGCAAATGAAGGAGTAGTAAAAAAAGGTCCAGCCTCATGATCAAATGAGCCAACAACCTACAACAATCATTAAAGAATCAAAATAAATTAAGAAAGAAGCGATTACAATGAAAAAAGGTAAAGTTTTACCTAAGAAGTGCCAGCCCCGAAATGTGGAGCGAATTCCCCTGCCTCTCCATGATGTTCCGTTTCATCTCTACCCTTATTTTCTTTAGGAATTTCCCATACACCAATAGGAGATACATCAAAGTTCAAGAGCCTCATTTGAATAAAATGGGCATAAGATGCACCCGGTGGATAGAGAAATATTTCAACACCATAACCATGCCGAGCCAACTACCATGCATCCTCTGGCATTGATATAATATTTAAAGTATATTCTAGGCAAGGCATCGGAATCCTCCGCTACTCGGGACCAAGAAACCACTCATAAACTCTCTCTCTGAGAAACCAGCCACTAAACACTGGGCCAGCGATGACTCGACGAGTATATTGAAAAGATAGTGCAAGATTCATGGAGGGAGTCCAGTTTGCCCACTCTTTTGGGTTTCACCAGGCCATAATCACCTACAAAATGACATAAGATAAGTAAACTTTCATATAAATTTTAAAGTATACTAATGCTATTTTACCTGGTCCTAGGTTAAGCTGCTCAACACGAAGCGTTGGGTATGCACATGCTGAGAGCCAGGAACATCCACGTGATCTGACAACCAGAAATTTAATCTCGGATACCCGACTCTATCTCGGGAAATATCAGGCACCCTCATAAGGTTGTGCTCGTATGCCCATGCCTACAACAACAATAGAGATCAAATTCATATAAGAAAAGAATGAAATTGACATTGGTAGAAGAAGAGTAACTCAACAAATGCCATCAAGCCGACAAAAGACTTATTATTTCGGCAAATTTTATCAAGACCATGGTAAAGGCAGGCGAGACCAGCTTCATCCCAGCCATAAAGTGTTACTATCCTAAATTAAGAAAGGGCCCTCAACACTAACAAATGGATGGCGGATTCAATGCTGCCTAAGATGGTGGACCCAAGCAAATATAACAAAAATCCTCGAGCATACTGTTGGGCCGTGTCTCTGTGAATCCGTCCTTCGTAGTTCATCCAATAACTACGAATTGTCTCAATTTTTATTTTAAAAGGCCCTTTATATGATGGTTCCATACCAATTAATTGTTGAATTTCTTCAAATGTCAAAATATCATTGGTAAGAGGAACCGGAACACCATCATACCGAATGCTGGTTATAGCAGCAAAATCGACCGGACCAATTGTCATCTCTCCAATGGGCAAGTGAAAAGTATGAGTTGTGTCCAACCATCATTCTGCAAGCGCCTGGAGTACGCTTCGGTCTATCAGATATTCCTCGGATGGTAATTATAAGATGAAGCTCTCAAAGCCGCAATCTCAGATAATCTGCCTTACCCGAGAAGGCGTTACATCATACCATTGTCGGGCTTTATAGATTCACCCTCCAGCCCAAACAACGCAATGATCACGCTAACACGGAGCCAAGTAAGTTAACACCAGGCAAGTATATCATTATTCTATCTACTTAAATTAATATATTTTTCTTAAATTTTCTAAAAAACAAAAATAATAAAATAATAAAAAAAATGAAAAAGAAAATAAAACAAACAAAAAAAAAGAAAAAAGAAAAATAACAAAAAAAACAAAGAAAAAATCAAAAAGGAAAAAATAATAATTACCTGGCTCTTTTGGTTTGAACTACGATGAAACGGCATCCCGGCTAGTAGATTTATATTTCCATCTTCATAATGCCGAATAAACTCCAATAACTCATCATTAGAATGAGTTCCTGATCTTGAAGCATGAATTTTTTTTCAAAACTATATTTGAGAGAATTATAGCTATTAAGGAAAGGAATGAAAATTTGATGTGAATGAAATGAATGAATTCGTTCGTTTATATAGAGAAACAGCAAGGAAAAAAATAAAATTTAAAAAGTAAATTTTACTATTGATAAATAGTAAATTACTATTGATGAATAGTAAATTACTATTTACAAATAATAGGTTACTATTTATGAATAGCAATAGTGCATGAACAATGACTACATAGTAAATAAATAGTAAACTCGATCATTCAATGTAATCATTTAAATACTTGCGTGTATATAAATATTTTTTGCACTATTAAAATATTTTTACAACCAAGGGGCAAGGAGAAGATATGTGCATAAAAAAATTAGCTAAATTTTTTGCAAACGAAATTTATATGCTACTCACTATAATTATTTTTTGCAGATAATTAAATAGCTCGGGTCCAAAACCCAAATTACCGTTAGGTCCAGAACCTAAAATCTCTTCTAAGTCCAGAACTTTGCTCGGGTCAAGAACCCAAATTATCTTTGGGTCTAGAACCTAAAATCTCTTTTAAGTTCAGAACTTAGCTCGGGTCCAGAACCCAAATTACTGTTAGGTCCAGAACCTAAAATCTCTTCTAAGTCAAGAACTTAGCTCAGGTTAAGAACCCAAATTATCCTTAGGTCCAGAACCTAAAATCTCTTCTAAGTCCAGAACTTAGCTCAGGTCCAGAACCCAAATTATCCTTAGGTCCAGAACCTAAAATCTCTTAGCTCGGGTCCAGAACACAAATTATCCTTAGGTCCAGAACCTAAAATCTCTTAGTTCGAGTTTAGAGCCCAAAATTACCCTTAGGTCCAGAACCTAAAATTATTCTTTGAGTCCAGAACTCAAACCGGGTCCAGAACCCAAAACCTCAACCATCTCAAAAATTAAGTCTTATTGCTTTTCACTCTCTTTCACTAAAGTCTCAGATCGTTCAAGCAGGGGGCAAACTGTAGACCCTTAATTTTTGGCCCAGTCCGGTCTAATATATTTTATTTAGTCCAAAATAATTGTTGTGTTATCTTAATTAAGTAATATTTGTTTTAGTATTTATTTTTTATAATTATAGTAATAAAAAATGATAAAAATAAATAAATAAAAATAAAAATCGGTGACGAAATAATTCATCGCCGAAAGCCATTGGACGAAATGGCCTTGGGCCATTTCACCCGCAGGAGTTTCCTGCGGGCAAAATGGCTTTGCCCGCAATTTTCCAGGCCAGCGCTCGCAAGCTCGCAGCCCGTCACAGTTTTTGCCAGTAAAATTGTTCCAACTCAATTTTTTCCCAAACCAAATTCCATTTGGTTTCAGTTTTCTTTCCCTAATTAATTATAATTTCCTTAAACAATGGGAATGAAGCTTCAAAAATTTCTTATAAATAACACTAAAAAAACACAAAAAAAAAAGATCTTGAGATTGGGACTTGGAAGATTAAAAACTTTGAATTTAGGACTTGAGATTTGAAAGGAGCAATAAGCAAGCAATTCAAAATTTATCAAAGGCAGCAACCTTGCCTTTGTCCTTGTTCATCCAAGAAGCAATTTTTGGTGGAGCCAACGAACGAAGGTTTGAATCTCTAATTTCTTTTTTATTTTCTTGCAGTAGCTTTGTTTTTTCTTGTTGATTCATAAGATTATACACACAAAACCTTAATCTATAAATATGTAGTAGTGTTGATCTTCATTTCAATGACATAAATGGTCTTTTCTGTTCTTCCAAACCTTTAAAACCCTAAAAATACTTTTCTGTTTCCAAATACCTTAAAAACCCTAAATTGTCTTTTCTATTTTCAATCCTAATTCCCTCAAACCGTAAACCCTAGTTTTTCCTAAACCCTAATCCTTAAAACTTAATATCTTATAAACCTAAACATTCAAACTCAACACAGTAAGCCTAAAAACAACAATCCAGTAACCAAGAACTATAAACCTAATGTTTTAATATTCTAAAACCCTAATTTCATAATGTAACCCTAACCGTAATTTGATTCATGAAACCTTAATCCATTTTAATTTTCTTAAACCTTTACAGTAGCTAAGAATTATAAACCTTAACATACTAAAACCCCAAAACTCTAAATATTAATTAAAGAACTTTAAATAGAAACAGTAACCCTAATTTGCATCTTTACTTGCTTTATTTTAGATTTGATTATGTAGTCTATTCTATGCTTTGGTGGTTGATTTATTTAATTTCACTACTTGATTTATTTAATTTATCATGGATGGATGTTTACTTTCTATTTTGATTGATGTTTAATATCTTTGATGAATGATTTATTTATGATGAATGGTTATTTACTTCTATCGATTTATTTTGATTTCCAAATGTTGTAAGAGGTATGTTTCCACTTTGTGGGTAACTCATTAGTTAAATATCATGTAATTTAAATTGCTTTTATATTTTAGACCAATGTAAGGGACATGTTTCTACCTTTTGGTGGGTGTCCTATTAGTTTAGACATAGATGATGTAAGGACATGTTTCCATCCTCGGATGGGTGTCCATTTATTTGTTTTGCTTGGACATTGCTTTGATTTTTAATATAAAGATGCTTTATTTCAATTATTGCATGTAATATGGATAATATTGTCATATTGAAGAATTTTATAATATTAAGACCTGTAAAGGAGGCCGGTTCCGATGAACCGGGCATTGTGGGGGTGCTGGGCCATTTCTCACCTTCCCCACACGTACCCAACTTTCCGAACCCATTAGGGGGTTGGGGATTCCTTAGAAATTGAGCCATCCACCCCTTTCTTTTTCTCGGCCCGTCCGGGTGGCGACTCCATTTTCTCCGGACTTAGGTTCGTGTTCTCTAAGGCCCCGAGCCTAAACAGTGTCGAAGTCGTAATAACCATTCCAATGGGAGTGGCGGCGATAATCCTCGCTCGCAGAAGCCTTTTGCTACTTTAGGCAAAAGAGAACTCAGTTGGCTTTCTGAACCGCCTTTTTAGGTTTTATCTTTCTCTTTTTTCCTTTTTTTTTCTCTCTTTTTTTTTGTTATGTGCTTTTTTCTTCTTCTTTTTTCCTCTTCTTTTCTCTTTTTTTTTGGTTCTAGCTCCAAAAGAGTTGTCTTGTTTGTACCAACTTGTATTTCCAAAAATGGATGAGTGGAGTGGTATAAATCTTCTTTAACAGGGATAAATCATTTGTTACTCTGATGTTGTCTTGATAGATTGGAGATACTAGGTGAAATTTAACTACCCTTATGGTCTTGAGAGCATCAACTATCCCCATGGTCTTGATAGCATCAACTATCCTTACAGTCTTGGCTATGCATTCCTTTCTTTGATCTTCTTGCCTCTTCGCCTTAGTGATCATAAGACTTGTCAAGAGTATCACAATAGCTCAGGATAGGTTGTTGGGCTTATAAGTCAATGAAAAGAAAGCTAAAATTTTATGAAGGCTCAAAGGGACAACTAGGGATTGATATTTAATTGGGTGGATACTAGTTGTTAGCTCGTCAAACAATGCCTAGATCATTTCTCCCTTAAATAAGTATAGTTTAATTTCACCTCGAAAGTTTGTCAATGCATGTTTTAAGACTGACTAGAACCTAGATAAAGGTAATTAAGCGGGAGCTCTCTCTAAGTAAGCATACACAACTCAATGCTATAGAGCAATTTCCTCACCTAGTAAAGTCATTCAAGTTATGATATCTAGATACATTAATTTATGAACATCAAGCTAGATTCCTCATTGGTTGAGCACCAAAATGAACAAAGACCAACAAAAATTTTGATGAAAGTAATTTATTCAAACAACTTTAAATTTGAAAAACACGATTCTTCCATAAAACACCAAATAAAGAAAATAAAACAAGAAAACAAACAAGCCAAGGGAAGTTTGTTGAGTTAAGCTTCTTCTCCTTTCACATCTTCAATATTCCCATCTTGAAAGGAGGATAAGGCAAGATCTTCCTCCAATCCTACTCCTACCATAAAAGTTGCTGGTGGTGGCACTCTGTTGAACTTAGGCAGAGGATTGTTTTTGGTATTAGGCTTATTCAGCTCGAGTAGCTTACCACTCTCAATCAAATCTTGGATCTCGTGCCTTAGGTGAGCACATTTATCCATTTCATGCCCTTGAATTTGATGAAATTAACATAAGGCCTTGGCATTAAAGTTTGGTGGCAGGGGATTATATAGCGGTTGTAATAACCCTTTCATTTGCAGCTTGCTAAAAACCCAAGATAGAGGTTTCCCCAATTATGAGAATTGTCTTTTATTTCCTTGACCAGTCGCATTAATATCAACTTCTTTTTTCGTGCTTTGATTGTTAGGCTGGTAGTTCCCTTTCTCATTCCTTCTTATTGAAAAGTGATTCTTCTCCCTCTCCCATTCTTCAATTTGCAGACCAGCTTGGAGAAGATCTTTGAAATCACGGATGAGTGTATGATACATCTTTTCACGAAGACTAGGCAACACCCCTCTCACAATTATCCTTATTTGATCAGATTCATCGGGCCTCTTCTTGAGCAAAGCAGCCTTATTTCTCCATCTTTTGACATAGTCCACAAAATTCTCATTTGGCCTTTGTCTAATGGACTCAACTTCCATTAAGGTAACTTCCAGCTCGACATTGTACCCATATTGTTGAATGAAAGCCTTGTACAACATGTCCCAATCTTTTTGAGTACTTTCCTCTAAGGTTTTGAACCAATTTTGGACATTAGGGTCCAATGAGAGCATGAAATATCTTAGAGTTTGAGCCTTAGTAGCTCGGGCATAATGCATAGCAGTGATGTACTACTTCACAAGGAGATGGGGGTTTCCTGTACCATTGTACCTAGAGAAGGAAGGCATCTTGAACTTATAAGGGACCTCCTCATCTTGTTCAAATAGTTTGTCGATCGCGGGCATCTCTTCAATTTTTAGTTTCTTCTCAAATTTCTTTTCTAGGTTAGCAATCATCTCCTCAACATCAAAATTTTCAGTCTTTTCAAAAATTGTCTTCTCAACAACCTTTGGCTCCTTTTTATCTTGAGGATCTTGGAAGTATTGAGCTCAATCATCATCATCAATGATCACCTTATCATCATCAAAAGCCACTTCACCAACCTTAGACTTTCCCTTGTCTTTCTTGGTGCTAGTGTAGACCCTTAATTTTTGACCCAGTCCGATTTAGTCCAAAATAATTTTTGTGTTATCCAATTGGTTCAAAATAATTTTTTTAATCTTAATTAAATAATTTTTGCTTTATTATCTAATTTTTATTAATAAAAAATAATAAACAAATAAAAAGAAAAAAAGAAAAAGAAAAAGAAAAATCGGCGACGAAAAAATCATCTCCGAAAATTCCAGCGGGCTTGGCCGTGGGCCATTTCGCCCACAGGAGTTTCCTGTGGCAGATTTTTTTGCCAGCGTAATTTTTTCCGCAGCAATTTTTTTCGCCAGCACAATTTTTCGACCCAAATTTTCTGAAACCTAATACAATTAGGTTTCGGTTTCTTTTTCTTATTAAATATTGTATGCCGTGAGTAACTAGGAAAAAACATAAAAAAGATCTCTATAAATAACAGCACAAAAAAGAGGAAAAGGGATTAGAAATTAAGGAGGAAATTAGAGGGAACTTTAAAACTGAATCTGTGAAGGAAAGCAGTGAAATTAAATCTGACTTTTTGAGAGACGAAGAGGAGAAAGAAACCATCAAAGGCAGCAATTATCTTTGTTTTAATTCATCCAAGGAAAATGATTTTTGGAGGAATCATCAAAAGGAGGTAGGAATTACATTCTTTTTTTTTTTGCTTTTCACAGTAGCTTAGATTATACAATTTGTTTTTCAAAATTTAAGACCTTAGAACTTTAATTTAGTTTTTCTTAAGTTAAAAACCTTATTTCGTTGGTTTATTTTCCAAAAGGCTTAAAATTTTTATTTTTACTTCTTTAAAATCTTAAAACCCTAAATGAACATTTTTTTCAACAAAACCAAATTTTGATTCTGTTTCTTTCAAAATCTTAAACTTGGTTCTATTTCTTGTAAAAAACCTTAACAAATATCTTTTCTACTTTTATAAACTTTAAATCATTTGTTTAAATTCATAAAACTTCATAAAATTATCAAATTGATTTCCAAATTCTAAAAATCAATTCATCACCCGAAACCCTAAATCCAAAAAACACTAAACCCTAACTCAACTTCAAACTCAAAATAGTGAACCCTAACTCCTTTAAAACCTTGAACCTTAATTTTTTCTAAACCCTAATCCTTTAAAACTTTAAAAAACCATATAAACACAAATATTTAATTTTACACAACAAGCTTGAAACATAATTCAATGAATAGCCATAAACCACAAATCAAAAATGTTTTAAAGTGTCCAAACCCTAGCTTTATGATTTCACCATTCAAATATTAATTTAGTTAATCAAAGAGCTTTATCAACCTTTTAAAACATAAAACCTTAACCTATTTTATTTTCTTAAAAAACTCACAGTAGCTATAATTAGAATTTTATTTGTCTTATTCAATTCTATATTTGATATGCTTTGATTTATTTTATATGCTTTAATTTATTTAAGTTCAATGCTTCGTTTATTTTATTTATCATGGATGGATGTTTACTTTCTATTGATATTTAATGCCTTTAATGAATGATTTATTTATTATGAATGGTTATTTATTTTTATCAATTTATTTAGATTTCCAAATGTTGTAAGAGGTATGTTTCCACTTGGTGGGTACCTCATTAGTTGAATATCATGTAACTTAATTTTTTTTCTATTTTAGAACTAATGTAAAGGGCATATTTCTACTTTTCAGTGGGTGTCCTATTAAGTCATGAGATGTAAGGACATGTTTCCATCCTTGGATGGGTGTCCATTTATCTGCTTTGTTTGGACATTGCTTTGATTTTAATATAATGATGCTTTCTTTCAATTATTGTGTGTAATATGGATAATATAATTATACTTAAGAATTTTATAATATTAAGACCTGTAAAGGAGGCCCGTTCCAATGAACCGAGCGTTGTGGGGGTGCTGGGCCATTTCTCACCTTCCCCACACGTACCCAACTTTCCGAACCCATTAGGGGGTTGGGGATTCATTAGTAATCGAGTCATCCACCCCTTTCTTTTTTCCCAGCCCATCCGGGTTGCAACTCCATTTTCTCTGGACTTAAGTCCGTGTTCTCTAAGGCCCTGAGCCTAAACAGTGTCAAAGTCGCAAGAACCATTCCACCGGGAGTGGGGGTAAAAATCCCCGCTCACAGTGGTGACTCCACTGGGGATAAGAGAAGTTGATTCTGTTGGTCTTTATATTATTCTATTCTTTCTTATAATGATATTATCCATTGCATCATCTTAGATCGCATCGTGTGCGTGAGTTAGGATGCCCGTGTTACCCGTGTTATGTTATGTAAGGTATATCATACTTTCACTCAAGGTATGGAGATCGAGCATGGAATAACCACTCATAGCCTCGTACCATTTGGTATATACTTGCTATGGGAACCTAAGCTTTTTTACCCAAAGACTAAAACTCATGTAATTGGCCTAGTTACTTTCCTTAAGTTGTACCCCAAACGCATGTTGTTTGACTATGGTTAATTTATCTTAGCTTAAATCATGGCTTATTTGGTTTGTTCATTTTCTAATATGACCAAAGTACATTGTAAGCTCAAAATAAATTTTTCTTTAAAATCCAAAAAAGACCAAAGCTATTTTCAAAATTTTTCAAGATGGTCTTTGGACATAAGACTTTTCTAAAAGCAAATCAAAAATTCTTTGGCCCATGGCCTAAATACTAAGCTCAAATTCCATTTTTCTAAAATCTTTTTACAATGGGCTTAGAAACAAAATTATTTCTCAATCTTTTCTTACAAAGTGCTTGCAAATTATTTAGGTCAATTATGAAATACCAAAAATCAATTGTGGGCCTAGTTTACACTAAGAATAAATTAACCATGGGCTTGTTTTTGGCATGAACCATTAGTTACCTTTTTCAAGTGAGAAATCTATCTATAATAAATCTCTTAATTTAGTTTTAATCCAATGTAGCATAAAAGCTACTTTAGTCAGTTAAACATATTAAAACCTAATTAATGGGAAATATTATGAGTTTGATTTCTATTTTTGAAAATATAACTATTGGTTGAAATGTCTGAGGGAATTATTCGAAAGTAAGATACCCCATGTTAGTATTTTGTCAACCATATACCTAAGAAAAGAGACTCGCCATTCGTGTGTGGATGTTATAAGGTTGGAAGGAATGTCTTAATTATCTTTCTTTGTTGATTGTTTGTGCATACATGCATACATGCATACATTTGCATCTCATATCATTGATCCTTTCTGGCTCACAGCCCTGGATTATGATAGTTCAAAAGCCTACAACAATCCAACCTACGCCGGAGATAAAGTATCTAGTAATGACTCAATCACTTGCTCACCTAAAACAATGGAACCCGAACAAATTCAAAGGATGGTGGATGAGGCCCTTAATGCCAAGATGGAAGAAATCAAAGAGGCCCTAGCTGAGACCATGAAGAACCAGTTGACTGCAATCTTAGAGAATCATGTCGAGGCATCTGCTAGCACTAAGAAACCAAAGGACAAAGGGAAGACCAAAGTTAGTGAAGTGGTTTTTGATGATGAAAAGGTGATCATTGATGATGATGATGATTGGGCTCAATATTACCAAGATGTTCAAGAGAAGAAGAAAGAACCGAAGGTTGTTGAGAAAGCAACTATCGAAAAGACCGAGACATCCGATGTTGAAAAGATGATTGCTGATTTAGAAAAGAAATTTGAGAAGAAGCTGAAAACCGAAGAGATGTCTGAGATCGACAAACTATTTGAACAGGATGAAGAGGTCCCTTATAAATTCAAGATGCCTTCCTTTGCTAAGTACAATGGCACCGGAAATCCTCATCTTCATGTGAAGTAGTACATCACTGCCATGCAGTCTGCCCGAGCTACTAAGGCTCAAACCCTAAGGTACTTTATGCTCTCATTGGACCCTGTTGTCCAAAACTGGTTCAATACCTTAGATGATGGAACACAAAAGAGTTGGGATCTACTTTTCAAAGCCTTCATTCAACAATATGGATATAATGTTGAGTTAGAAGTTGCCTTAATAGAAGTGGAGTCCATTAGGCAAAGGCCAAATGAGAATTGTGTGGACTATGTGAAAGGGTGGAGAAACAAGGCCGCTTTACTCAAGAAGAGGCCCGATGAATCCGATCAAATAAGGATGATTGTGAGAGGGGTGTTGCCTAGTCTTCGTGAGAGGATGTCTCATACACTCATTCGCGATTTCAAAGACCTTCTTCAAGCTAGTTTGCAAATTGAAGAATGGGAAAGGGAGAAGAGCCATTTTGCAACAAAAAGGAACGAGAAAGGGAGCTATCAACCTGATAGCCAAAGCATGCAAAAGGCCGTTGGTGTTAATGCTACTAACCAAGGAACGAGGAGACAATATTTGGAATTGGAAAAATCGATGTCTTGAGTTCTCAATAAGCTTCAAAGAAAGGGATTACTACAACCCTTAAATCCTCATCCTTTGCCTAACCCTCTCCCACCTATTTTGACACCAAAGCATTTTGTCAATTTCACCAAGTGCAAGGGCATGACACGAATAGATGTGTGAGGTTGAGACATGAGATTCAAAATATAATTGATAATGGGAAGCTACCCGAGCCCAACAAGCCAAACACCAAAGACAACCCATTACCAAAGTTCAATAGGGTACCACCACCGGCAACCTTCATGATTGGAGGAGGTTTGCATGAGGATTTTGTTATGTCTTCTTTTCATGATGTGGATGGAGAAGCAACCAAAGAAGAAGAGATATTTGGTGAAATTAAACAAGCTGTGATGGATGAAGAAGTAACAATTTGTATTGTCAATGGGTTTTGGGATTCAAGTGATAGTGACGATGATATTATATCCAAGAAGGAGGATTGGACTTAGTCCGAGCCCGAAGAAGATGAGGTGATGAACACTAGATCTGGTAAGCCTTATGCAAGGCCACCACCTAAGGAGGTAGAAACTAATAAGGGAAAGGAAGAGGAAGTAGAAGAAGATGATGCTGTGTTCAAACAATTGAAAAGAACCCAAGCGAGTGTTAGCATTTGGGACTTATTAGCTACTTCTAAAAAGCACTGAGAAACTATGGCCAAAGCCTTAGCTAGCATGTTGATTTCTACCTCCACAACACCGGAAGAGTTGATTAACTTCATAAAAATTGGGGAAGTAATGAAATGTGAAGAGGTTCAAGAAAAGAGTGAAGTTAATGTGGGAGCAGTTTCTTTTTCAGATGCGGACTTACCAGAGGAGGGGAGAGACCACATCCGCCCTCTCTTTATCAAAATAGAAGTCAAGGGGAAGAGAACTCCTTATGTAATGGTTGATGATGGGTCCACCATAAATGTTTGTCCACTTAAGATACTGCCAAGGCTAGCCATGTCAACAAGAGATCTAAACCCAACCGAGGTAACAATTCGTGCTTATGACAACACTAAGAGGCATGTCGAAGGGACTTTCAAAGCCGCTGTCAAGGTTGGTCCAATTGAATCTATTGTTGAGTTTGTTGTTTTAGACATACCGATTACCTTTGCCTTACTCTTGGGGTGACCATGGTTCCATCCTCTTGGTGGAGTTCCTTCCACCCTTCATCAAAAGATCAAGTTCTCCAACGAAAATGAGACAGTGGTCATTGAAGCTGAAGATAATGAGATTGTTAACGCTCTAATGATCGAGAGCCCTCTCAATAGTTTTCAAGTAGCTGTAATTTATGATGATGAAATAGTAGACTCAAAAGTCTTGAATACGATGAAAAACATGAACTACCTTCCCGGAGCTGGTCTTGGAAAGGGTAAGGCCGGTTTGACAAAGTTGCCAGACTTTAGAACTCAAACTTCCAAGAAAGGATTGGGATATGATGAAGACAATGATGTCCAGCCAAAGAAGAGTGATAAGATGAGTTTCCCACCACTTGAAGAGATCTTTGTCAAAGCTCCAGATATGGGACCACTCCAGGGAAAGCCTGAGCCAATCATGTTCATGGGTAAGTTAATCCCAGGTTTTGAAATTTTTGCAGATGTTGCCGAGATAGTGGAGAAAGTGAAGAAAGAGATCACCCTGTCAACCAACAAAGAATCCAATCCAAAAGAGAAGAATGAAGCTACCCTAAAAGCCGAGAAGACTCCGGAAGAGATTGCTGCCCTGGTTGAAGAGAAGTTTGAAGACATCTTGCTTTATGATTCTGAGAACAATGATTTTGATTTTGATTTTAATTTGCCTGCTTTGTATGAGGCTGATGATGTTTTCTTTTCCAAAATGAATGCAATAAAGTCTGATTTTGCTTACTTGTGTGATGTTTCTCCTGATGGTTGCATACATTCAAATAGCGGTTACATGAGCATCTTTAATATTAATTCTGTTAACACACAATCATTAAATTTGGGAACAACTGAAAATCCTAAAAACATTAGCATATCATCCGACCTTACTCCTGATGAGAGAGAGAGATTTGAAAAAATATTCAAAAGATATGAAGAAGTGTTTGCTTGGTCTTATGAAGATATGCCTGGAATAGATCGAGACATAGCCGAGCATCATATTCCAACTCACACTCACATAAAACCTGTCAAACAAAAGCTTAGGCGATTAAGACCTGAGTGGGCTGAATTGGTTAAAGAAGAGGTCACTAAGCAAATACAAGTGAAGTTCCTTAAAGTGATAGAATACCTAGATTGGCTAGCCAACATAGTACCCATGCCAAAGAAAGATGGAAGAATAAGGGTCTTTGTGGACTATAGAGATTTGAACAAGGCTTTCCCTAAGGATGATTTTTCTTTACCTCATATAGGTGTTCTCATTGATAGTACAGCCTCTAGCGTGCTACACTCATTTGTAGATGGATTTTTTAGATACAACCAAGTGTTAATGGCCCAAGAGGATAAAGCTAAAACTGCTTTCATTACTACATGGGGTATATTTTGTTATAGGGTGATGCTGTTCGGTTTAAAGAATGCTGGAGCAACTTAACAAAGGATGGCCACCACATTATTCCATGACATGATGCACAAAGAAGTTTAAGTATATGTTGATGATATGATGGTTAAGTCGGATACAAGGGAGCAACACTTCCAAAACTTAGAGTTATTCTTCGATAGAGCTTTGAAATATAAGCTAAGATTAAACCCAAAGAAGTGTGTATTCGGTGTTACTTCAGGCAAATTATTGGGACATGTAATTAGTCCAAATGGCATTGAGATTGATCCTGACAAAGTTAAAGTAATCAGGGATATGCCAGCCCCTAAGACGGAGAGAGAAGTTTAGGGATTCATTGGTAAACTGTAGTACATTAGCAGATTTATAGCAAAGCTCACAACAATTTGTGAGCCTATCTTCAAATTGCTTAGAAAGAATTAGCTGGTCATATGGAATGAAGAATGTCAAAAGGCCTTTGATCGAGTAAAAGAGTATTTGTTGAATCCACCTAAACCCAGCAAACCTCTATTACTACACTTAGCAGTAGAAGAAGAGTCAATAGGAGCCACGCTAGCCCAAGCAGATGAGTGAGGGATTGAGCATGCCATTTACTATTTGAGTAGAAAGCTCATACCTTATGAAATTAAGTATAGTGTCATTGAAAAGACATGTATAGCCATGGTTTGGTCTTCTAAGAAGTTACGGCATTACTTTCAATAGTATAGTGTGCAAGTAATTTCTAGGTTGGATCCAATGAAGTACTTAAGGGGGACACCCTCTTTGATTGGGAAATATGGTCGATGGTTGATAATATTAGAAGAATTTGAGATTGAGTATGTAACCAGGAAAACAATCAAAGGTAGAATGGTGGCAGAATTCCTGGCCCAACAACCATTACCAGATAGCGAAGAGGTAATCTTGGAATTTCCAGATGAACATTTAGAAGTAATTGAGGTACAAGGGTGGAAAATGTATTTTGATAGAGCCGTGAACAGGAAAGGAGCAGGTTTGGGAGTTATACTAGAATCGCCCGAAGGGGAACTCATCCCTTTAGCCTAAAATTTAAAATTTAGGGCAACCAATAATATGGTGGAGTACAAAGCTTGTATTTTCAGTTTGGAAACCCAAATGATTATGATGGTGGATAAGGTGGAAGTTTATGGCGATTCATTACTAGTTGTATCCCAAGTAAATGGAGAGTGGGAGTTGAAAGAAGAAAAATTAAAACCATACCACCATTACTTAACCATGATGAAGAAGAACTTTAAGGAGTATAGGTTTATACACCTATCAAGGGAAGAAAATCAGATAGCTGATGCCCTAGCCACATTGGCTTCGGTATGGGAAAACCCTATTAGCCTATTCCTTAAGCCTCTAATCTTGTCCAGTTCATCAACTCCTTGCTATGAATATGAAATAATCATGGAAATTGATATGGAACATGATGCGTGGTATGATACTATAAGATAATTTTTAGAAGAAAGAGAATACCCGCCGAGGGCAACGAAGAAAGAGAGAAGAGCCATAAGGAGGTGGTCATTGCAATACATCACCTTCCATGGGGAGTTATATCGAAGATGGCCTGATGGAGTGCATTTAAGATGTTTAGGAAAACCTGAAGTGGAGCGCATCATGTCAGAAATACATGTGGGAAGTTGCGGTCCGCACATGAGTGGTTTGGCCCTAGTTAAGAAGGTTATTCGACAAGGTTACTATTGGTTGACCATGGAGAGAGACTGTATTGAGTTTGTCAAGAAGTGCCAACAATATCAGATGTATGGTAACTTGAATCACATGCCTCCTGAAGAACTGCATTCAATGTCTTCACCCTGGCCATTTGCCACCTGGGTATCGACATTATAGGAGAGATACATCCGACAGCTTCAAACGGTCATCGATTCATTGTGATAGCAGTAGATTATTTTTCAAAATGGGTCGAAGCTGAATCCTTCAATAAGCTGGGTGCAAGCCAAATGGCTAGGTTTATTGAAAAGAACCTCATCTGGAGATACGGGGTCCCGCATAGTGTGATATCAGACAATGGGGTACAGTTTCAAGGAGCAGTTAAGGATTTATTCTCCAAGTACCACATCCATCATCATCGATCCTCTCCTTATAGACCAAAGGCTAATGGTGCAGTAGAAATAACAAACAAGACAATTAAGCAAATTCAGTCCAAGATGACCAAGACTTATAGGGATTGGTTAGAGATGCTTCCCTTTGCTTTGTGGGGATATAGGACAAGTGATCGAACACCTACTGGAATGACACCGTTCTCTTTGGTTTATGGAATGGAAGCAGTGTTGCCTATCGAAATTGAGATCAAGTCGTTAAGAGTAGTCTTGGAAGCTAAACTGCCTGAAATGGAATGGGTAGCAAGCAGATACACACAGTTAGCTTTTCTAGAAGAGAGAAGGTTAAAAGCACTGTATCATCACCAACTGTATCAAAAGAAGATAGCTCAGGCCTACAATAAAAGGGTTAAAATTCGAAAATTCAGAGTCGGGGATTTATTGTTGAAACAATGTAAGCCTAATGTATCTGATCCAAGAGGGAAGTTTAGGCCTAGCTAGGAAGGGCCATATGTCATGAAACAAGTCATGTGCCAAGGTGCGGTGAAGTTGTCAGATCTGGATGGGAACAAATTTAGTGAGCTAGTAAACATTGACAGGTTGAAGAAGTTTTATGTATGAATTGAAAAGCAAAAAAGAAAGAGCTTGCTAGGTTGAAAACCCAAAAAGGGCTGCCTAGGCAAAAGTTAGAGCAGTCCGCTAGATCTGAAAACCCAAAAGGGCCGGCTAGGCAACAATTAGGGCTAAATGAGAGAAAATTGTCAATTAGAAAACCCAAAAGGGCTAATTGGCAACAGGAGTGACCTTGTGCATGCTAGCTTTATGTTTGGTTGTTCCCCAATTTAATAAAACAGAATTAATGTTAAAATTGTTCTATGTGCACTATTATAAGTATTTGACCAGATATAGATGAAACAAATAAGCACAATAGCAAAAGGTGATGACAAATTATAAATGGAAAAGAAGCATCCGTTATTACTTTAATTATTTTTTCATCCTAACAATACACTTTCTAAATTGACAAATGTAAAATCTATGGCAATCGATAAGTGTAACATGCAGGCCAGCTTTGCCTCAACCAATCCAAGTACACTTCAGTCAAGCAAGGCATGTCTAAGTCGGGAGCAAAGTCAGAATCACAAGGCTCAGCTCCATACTGACGCCCAAGTCGGCGAGGATCATAGCATGTACCTTGATGAAGAGCAGCAAGGGGAACGTACATCAAGTATGTCCGTATGGTGATATGAGAAATCTTAAACCAAGGTACCAACCAATGGATATTGACTTTGGAGCGTGAGTGGATCCAGTCAACCCAGTCAGCATATGAAGAAGTAGGATGGAGTAGCTTCCTAGCAGAATGATGACGTGGCAGGTATCTAGCAAAGTCCATGGATGGAGTATCAAGCAAACAAAGACACTCCTGAAGCCAAATATGTGAAGAAAGAATTAAGTAAAAAGAAAAAGGGGTCCACTAAGTTGAAAACCCGCAAGGGCAGCTTAGGCAAAAATTAGGACAGCTCGCTAGTTCCTAAAACCCGTATGGGTGGATTAGGCAAAAGTTAGAGCAATAAAAAGGAAAAAAGAAAACCTAAATTAAAACCCGAAAGGGAAGTTTAGGTAATTACCTAAAGCAGCAACGGAATCCCAGTCAATCTCTTTGACAATCCTGATTTAAATCGGCCTAATCCAACTAAGGTCTCGGCTAAGATCACAGGTACCGGCTACAAGCCTCCTTCCATTTGGTCCATAATATCCAATACCCATGGATCAATATCACCATCGGAAGAAACAAGCAAGAATTGGCTGAGCAAGCAAAGACAAAACATGCGTCCTCATGCCTTAGTAGGGGCCAAATGAGAGAAACAAAAGTTAATCAAAGGAGCAAGTTGAATTTTTTCACCTCTCATCAACCGAAGAACTTCGGGTTTTGGAAATTGAAATAACATCTGCATCTTTTGTGGAGCCTTGGAAATTAATGTGGGTAATGCCATTTATTGATTATTTGGATATCCAAGGATGGCCTCAAATTCTTCAATCAAGGGACATATTTCAAAGCCATTAATATTAAATACCCTAGAATCTGTATCTCAAAAGGAAGCCACGGCATGTAAGAAGGAGAGGTCCAATTTGACATTTTGAAAACATTTTAAAACATCAAGTTTTGACCATGAAATTTGCTTCCAATGAATGGCATCCATATTCTTAAATAAAATTTTTATTCTCTTTAAATGATGCTCGGTCATGATGAATGAATGAAGAAAAAGTTAAAATTATTAAAGGGAGTCTTCATGTTGAAAGAGAAAGAATTTTGATTTATGAATTAAAATATGGCATGAAGGGTGATTTATATAGAGAAAACAAACCCTTTCAAAAAGTGAAAAGGAAAAGATGATGGGAAAGGATAAGACTATATGGCATAAGGAAAGGAATTTGTGGCAATTTTCTTTACCACGTTGGATTGGGTTTAGCAAAAATTATGATGCATGGTAATGATAAAAAAAAAGTTACAGTAAAGAGGAAAATTGTATATTTTTTATTGTACAATGTTTTACAATTGCTACAATATTTACATATCACTAAGAGGGTGGTGGTAGGTCACCAAATAGAGACTTGAAAAAATCGTCGCCTGTTGGAGGTGGGGGCAAATCACTCATCCCGAGTCCACCCGAAGCGAGGGCACCAAAATCCCTATTACCTTAAATTTTTGATCTGTCATGGTCCTCATCAGAAACAGATGAAAGGATCTCATGGTAGTCAGTCTGGGGGCCTCTTGATGAAGAAGCAACTGGATCCCTCATCCCTTGAAATCGGAAGTCTCGAAAATGTTGTTCGGATTGGTGATATAAACTTTCAAAATGAGAAACCTGCTGACGACTTGCACCTAACTCTTCTTGAAGCTTCCTATTTTGTTCTTCGAGCATCCACTATGAGCCAAGAAGGAAAAGCTAAGAGCATACATAATCATGCATACATATAGCATAAGTTGCCATGAAATAAGGAATGTACCAGGTAATTCAAATTAATACCCTGCGGATGAGATGGCATATTTTGTAACACCCCTTCCCGACCTATAATAAGCCGAGGAGGAATGCTACATCAAGATACGAGCTCTGGTTATGTCAGCTTACTTAATGTTCCTTATAAAAATTTTTCAAAAAAAAAAAATTTTGACGGAGTCTCCCTTAAAATTCTAGGTCCCAAGTGTCGACAAAATTGATTTTTCTTATATTTGAAAAACATTTTGTTTCACAATTCAACTCAAGTACACTCCCAATAATCCACCCTTATAACCTCAACTACAATCCTGCAAGAAGAATTCACACTTCTATATTCACAATCCGACTCAATTTAAAACCATACAGTTATTATACATTACTAGATTTATACATATAAATACTCTCTCGTCAGAAATACATCATAATTAAAATTTATACATGTATGCATAACCCTCTAGTTGGTCTCGACAAACTTTACTCTTCTTGTGGCATAACAAAAGACTTCATATCTTCCATCTAAAAACCTGCGCGAATAAACACCCGCGCTAAGCCCGAGAGCTTAGTAGTCCAAATATAAAATATAAACATATAGTATAGAAGTATTGATATGTAATGATACATCGATTCAATATATAATTAGTTCTTATCATATCTTCTTTTCTTTTTAACTTTATCTTTAATATATCCTAGCTAATTTCATATAAGATGTATATATATATATAATATTATCACCAACCCCAATGCATCACCAATACTCAAAACCAATATATTAATACCCCTACATTATATATATACCATACCAACCATTATTGCAATACACACATTACACATCATATCACTCATTATTGCAATACACAATCTACATATCATATAAATCATAAATCATATTTCCAATAAAGACAACCTTTATCATCAACCACAATTCATTTTCCTATTACACTTAATAACATTATATTATTCACAATCCACCAAGCATAATTCATTATTAATACTCACAATCAATATTTCAATACTTGCATTTCACATTGACAATAAAGACAGACTCGGGCCCAAAACACTAATATGTTATTCAAAGTTCAGAGTTACTGCTTTGATCCATAATCACAATAATCAAGCCCGTAGGCAACATATATCATATCTCTATCCATGGAGAGTGTAACAGACCCAGTCTCTTGGACCATCCACCCGACTAATCGAGAAGATCCTCAACCCGGCAAGACTGTTACTTTTCATATATTTCACATTTATAATTCATATAGTGTAACAGACCCAGTCTCTTGGACCATCAACTCAACAACTTGAGGAGATCCTCAACCCGGCTAGACTGTTACATTTCATATGTTATAGGCATGCCGTCAAATCCAGAACTCTGAAAGTTGAATTAACATATTAGACACAACTCTTTTCATTTATATCTTTGTACATTTCTTTCTCAATTCATTTCATTTTCATAACAGGCAACCATGCCTCAATTATAATTCATTTACATTCTCGTAGCCAACACAATGGCTTCACATCTCATTTGATTCATCATAGCCAATCTCAATGGCTTGACCTCTTATCATATTTCAATTCACGTTATAGCACTTCATCATTCAAGTATACATAAACAATTATATTGAGCATATATCTTAAATTCATCATCATATAATCAACATGTCTATTTATTTCATTTCAATCATTATTACCAACCACAATTACAATACATTTCATCATTTCTCAAAACACATTAGCACAATTCATCATTACAATATTTATCATAACAAATTGCATTGTACTTACCTATTTGAATGATCTTCATATCTTTCACATCATCCAATCATAACCTTAATCAAATTATATTGACAATATAGTAATTCACTTAACACATTTACAAACAAATGTGTTAAGTCTTAATTCATGTAAATAAGTGCAATCATATAAACTTTGTACTTACCTTAAAACCAACTTACACCACTCTATACACCTACTCTTCCAAGAATCCTCAACACTTAGATTAGGGCAATTCAACCTCTTCACAACCTAATCCAAAAGGAATATTAGCAAAATGACCATATGAATAGTAAATTCTGGTTTTAGACTAAATTTTATCCTTATTTTGAAAATTTGTATAAAATAATATACTTGACTAAAAACTCTAAAATTTTTACAGAACTTAATTTTACATCTTAAAATCATTCCTTTAAAATTTCAGATCAAACTGAACACAAAATCTTGGTCAAATAGTTCACCCAAACAGACTGCCCCAATTGCCCTGCATCCTGGCAGCAGTTCTAAACTTTGTGAATTCCATAACTTAAATTCAATCAACTTGGTTCCAAATTATTTTTCTCAAATACTAGACTCATTAAGCAACAACATATCCAAAATTCAATTGAATATAATTTTTCTACATTTTATTAAAAATCCCGAAATATAGCTGTCTCAGTTAAGGTACCTGCTGGAACAGATCTAATAAAAATAATCTTTCTAAACTCATAACCTATCCAAAATCGAATCAACATATTTTTCAGTCATTCTAGACTCATAGAGGCACAACATATCAAAAATTCACTTCAAGAACATTTTTCTATAATTAATTAAAAATCATACAAATCACAGCCTTTACTAATTGTAAAACAGAAACAATTTCACTAAACACAAACATACATCAATTATTCCATTTTCCAACTCATATATATATCAAACCCTTACTAACCAATTTAATAATCCATCATCATCCTCACAAATAACCATTTAAATCTACACATATCTTTCAATCTTTCACTATTATCATCTTAACATACTAACTACATCCCATATCAATACAATCAATGGAAATCAATTCAAAGAAATGAATACTTACTTGAGTAGTCTTTGCCAAATCTTCAATCTTCACTTCAATTCTCTTTAAGCCCTTAAAAATTTTGATGTGCATAATTAAAATCTCCTTTCTCTCTTTCTCTCTCTCTCTCTCTCGTAAGAAGAAGAAGAAGAAGGAGACAAGAAGATTTTTCTTCTTTTCTTCATACTTATCCTATATATATATATAATAATAATAATATTAATTATTTCTAAAAATTCTCCACCACAACCTTCATTCAACCCTTTGACTTTCTTTTCTTCTTTCTCTTTTATAAATATTATTATCATTATTATTAATTAATTAATATTATATATATATATATATTCACTTTTCCTACACCACTTTATACATTATGTATATGTGGTGTATATGTGGGTATATGTATATTCCTTTTATATTTCCCATATATTTTCCAAATACCAAATATACATCTCATCCCTCAAATACATCTACCTCTTCATTTCTTTTCTCTTTTCATCAAACATATACATTTAATCCAAATACAACAATAACTCTAAAACTTTTAGGGTATATTTTGGGATATTACATATTTGGCGGGCTAGAGTGAGTAGATGAAGGGGCAATAAAGGAAGGTCCAGCCTCATGATCAAATGAGCCAACAACCTGCAATAATCATTGAAAAAATCAAAGAAAGAAAAATTGCAAGGGAAAAGTGGTTAAAATGCAAAAATTCCTTTGGAAGATCAAAACAAGGAAAGAAGAGCATGAATCAAGCAAGACATGGCCAAGCCAAATCAAGCTTGGCCATGTCACCTCAAATGAAATCTTGGCAGAACATGACACGGGCAGGAGACACGGCCAAGCCCCTGGCCGTGTCTCACCTAAAGGGCAAAGCCTAGAAGGACCAAGCAAAGAAAGAAAAGAAGCAGTAGGTGACACTGGCAGGCAACATGGCCAAGTCACTGGCCGTGTCACATGACACGGCCACAAACTTGGTCGTGTCACGTCCTAAGCCAATAACAAAGAAGAATCAAAGAAAGAAACAGAGAAGCTGGCACAACCAGGACACACGGCCAAGCCACTGGCCGTGTCACTCTCATCTTCAAAGAACAAAGAAACTCTCATCTTCAAAGAACAAAGAAGAACAAAAAAAAAAACATAGAAGCTGACACACCCAGGAGACACGGCCAAGCCACTGGCCGTGTCACTCTCATCTTCAAAGAATAAAGAAGAACCAAAAAAACACAGAAGCTGACACACCCAGGAGACACGGCCAAGTCACTGGCCATGTCACTCTCATCTTCAAAGAACAAAAAGACCAGAGCAGAAACAGAAGCCGACACACACTCAAGTGACGCGGCCATTGACCTAAGAAGTACTGACCCCGAGATGTGGAACAGACTCTCCTGCAGCGCCGGGATGTTCTTCTTCATCTCTATCTTCAGTTTCATCAGAAATCTCCCGCACACCAATAGGAGATACATCAAAGTTCAAGAGTCTTCTTTGAATAAAATAGGCATAAAATGGACCCGGTAAATGGAGAAATGACTCGGCATCATAACCATACCGGGCGGACCACCATGCATTCTCTGGCATTGACATAATATTTAAAGTATATACCGGGATTTGCATTGGAAACCTCCGCTGCTCTGGACCGAGAAACCATTCATAAACTCTCTCCCCGAGGAACTAGCCTCTAGACACTGGGCTAACAATAATTCGGTGAGAATGTTGAAAAGACAGTGCAGCCCTCATCAAAGGAGACCAGTTTGCTCGCTCTTCTGGGCTCCACCAGGCCAAATTCACCTGCAAAATAACATGAGGTAAGTAAAGCTTTTACATAAAATTTAAAGCATATTAATGTTATTTTACCTAGTCCTAGGTTAAGCGGCTCAACACATAGCGGTGAGTATGCACATGATGAGAGCCGGGAACGTCCACACGATCGGACAACCAAAAATTTAATCTCGGATACCCAACTCTCTTTCGGGAAATACTGGGTACCCTCACGAGGTTATGTTCACATACCCATACCTACAACAATGATAATAAAGATCACATTCATGCAAGAAAAAAGTGGAAATGACATTGGTGGAAGAAAGAATACCTCGACAACCGCCATCAAGCCAACAAAAGACTTCTTATTTCGGCAAAGCTTATCAAGACCATGATAAAGACACGCGAGACCAGCTTCACCCCAACCAGAAGATGGTACCATTCTAAGATAAGAAAGGGCACTCAATACTGACAAGTGAATGGAGGATTCAGTGCTGCCTAAGATGGTCGATTCGAGTAGATATAATAAAAATCCTCGGGCATACTGTTCGGCCATGTCTCTGCCAACCCGCCCTTCGTAGTTCATCCAATAACTACGAATTGGCTCGATTTTTATCTTAAAAGGCCCTTTATATGATGGTTCCATACCAATTAATTCCTGAATTTCTTCAAATGTTAAAATATCATTGGTCAGGGAAATCAAAGCACCATCATGTCGAAGGCCGGTAATGGCAGTAAAATCGACTGGACCAATTGTCATTTCTCTAATGGGCAAGTGAAAATTGTGGGTTGTATCCAACCATCGCTCTACAAATGCCTGGACTACGCTTCGGTCTATCTGATATTCCTCAGACGGCAATTGTAAGATGAACTGCTGAAAGCCGCAATCTCGAATAATCCGCCTTACCCGAGAAGGCACTACATCGTACCATTGGAGGGCTTTGTAAATACACCCTCCAGCCCGAACAACGCAACGATCATGCTAACACAGACCCAGGTAAGTTAATACCAGGTAAGCACATATTATTCTATCTACTTAAATTAATTTATTTTTCACAATAACAAATAATAACAAAAAAAACACAAAAAATATATCACAAAAAAATCAAAATCAAGAGAAAAATAAAGAAAAATAATTACCGCGCTTTTTTCGTTGGAACTGCGGTGAAGCGGCATCCCAGCCAGTATATCTAGATTTCTATCTTCATGATGCCGAATGAACTCCAATAACTCGGCATTAGAATGAGTCCCTGACCTCGAAGCATGCATTGTTTTTGAAAAATATGTGCTAAAATTTAAAGAAATTTGAGAGAATTAGAATGTGAAAATTTTTGCTATGAATTGAAATGAAGAATCAACTCCTTTATATAGAGGAACAGTAAGCAAAAAAACAAAATTAAAAACTGTTCATGAATAGTTTTTTTACTATTCTTGAATAGTATTACTTTCCATAACAGTATTACTATTGATGAATAGTAATGTAACACCCCGATACCCCATATAAATACTGTACATATACCAGGTACACATACAATATGTATATAGAGTATAAGAATGTCACTTTTCATCACCATTATAACTCTTTACTTTAATTTTTAAAACCATAATACATTTAAATCATATGAAAGTATTTACAAAATGGTTATTCTTATCATGGTAATACATAAATATAAGTTACATTGTTTCTTCCAAAGATTCATTTATACAAATGAATACATTCTTATGAAAATACAGTATAATTACATGCATGCACCACCATCTAGTTGGTCTCGAACTACACTTGTCCTCGTTGTGACATAGTAGCTTATCTCCAGCTTCATCACCTATATACCTGCGCGATTAAGATAACCGCGCTAAGCTCGAAAGCTTAGTAGTACAAGTAACCATTAAAATATACAATATAAATGAAACATACCTCATATGTTTAGTCTCATGTTTTAACATTTTCTTACTCTGTTTTCCCCTTTTTCAATGCATTCTTCATATAATCCTATTAACCTTATAGAGGATATACATATACACATATAACATAACCATCAAACATAATTCAATAAATTGATAGAACCTTCATATTATGATACTTACCAATTTCACCTCATACATATCATATATATCATTTTATACTTTATAATCGCATATTGCATATAACTTCACAAACCATATCTCCTTTCAATAATTCATGTATGTTATATAATCATATCACTAACCACAATTCATCATTCACAACTCACATTTCCAACAAAGGCAACATAAATCCCATTACTCATTTATTTCAACTTGTATATACATCACATTAACAACAAAGACAGACTCGGGCCCAAAAGACACTAATATGTCATTCAAAGTTCAGAGTTAATGCTTTGGTTTTGTTATCACATTTATCAATATCATATACCCAACTAGGCTTCAAGGATTAAGTTCAACCAAGCTTCAAGGGGAGCAAAGCATGCTAAGCTTCTACCCAACTTGGCTTCAAGAACTAACCCAACCTAGCTTCAAGGGTGGTAACATCTCAATTAGGCTTCAAGGATTCAATCCAACCTAACTTCAAGAGATTGTTACACTTATTAGGCATGCCACCAACAACAAAACTCTGAAAATGAATAACACATTAGTCACACAATTCATTTATTATTTCATTATCAATTTCATTCTCATTCTCATCATCATTTACATCATCATAGCCAACCACAATGGCATCATTTAGGCAAAACATGCCTCATTTATCTCATTCTCAATATCATAGCCAACCACAATGGCTTTATACATCATCACCTCTCAATTTACATTTCATATTCCATCACAATATCACATTTCATAGTTCACCACAATATCACATTATCACATTTCATAGTTCATCACAATATCACATTATCACATTTCATAGTTCATCACAATATCACATTATCACATTTCATAGTTCATCACAATATCACATTATCACATTTCATAGTTCATCTTTGATATTTATATACATAATCATTCATTACTCAAGTACGCACAATCAATTGCATTACCATATAAATTGGAATACACATCATACAAATCATATCCTCACATCTTTCACATTTCATAACATATATATATTGAATGCCTTCACATCTTATATGTATTAATGTATTATCATATCTCTTATCTTTTCATTGCGTATACAATATTAATATTTATTTTAACAATATACTTATATGCAATCCAATAGGGTTTTGTACTTACCTCTAAAGAACTCACTCCCATATAACTTCTCTTCCATAGATCTTTCAATACTTGGATTAGAGCAATTCCATCTCTTAAAACCTAATCCAAAAGTAATCATACACACTCACTTAGAAATACACATGAGGTAATACAAATAAGAATCAATTAGGGCAAACTCAACACATGACACGCTCATCAACACGGGCGTGTTCCTGATCGTGCCCTAACTCCACAACACAGAAACATTGACACGCTCATAACCACGGGCGTGTCACTGGGCGTGTAATACATTCTGTATCTCAAAAACATCAACACGTCCAATCAACAAGAGCGTGCTCATGGCCGTGTCAATTCTCCAAACTCACAGTAGCTATGACACGCTCAATAACACGGGCGTGTTACTGGTCGTGTCAATTCTACTGCCACACAGAACTTATGACACGCTCAATAACATGGGCGTGTCACTGCTCGTGCTACCAACTCCAGAAAACAGAACCAACGACACGCCTAACAAACTGGCCGTGTCTCTGGGCGTGTCCGACTAAAAACCCAGATTCCGGTCAACACACAACAACATCCAACAATACCCATCTTTTTATCATTACTCACTTCAAACAATCTTCATCAAACACACCCAAAAACCATAACAAACTTACCAAAACATCAACAACACTCAAAACACACACCAATCATCATTATAAACTTCATTCATATACCAATTTATCAAATCCCCAAATTTCATTAAACTCAACCCTTATTCAACAATTCATCATCATCTTCACAAATAATCATATTATCATCATCCAATTACCAAATCAACACATATATATACTTAAATCTTTCAATATCATCATCATCACACATCAACCATACCAAACCCAACTCAAACAATGAAAATCAATTTAAAGAAATAAATACTTACTTGAATCCTTTATCAAATCTTCATCTCTATCATCAAATCTCTTGAATTCCTTAAGAAATTTGGTAAGAAAATCACATCTTTCTCTCTTTCTCTCTCTCTCTCTCTCTCTCTCTCTCTCTCTCTCGGCCAAGAAGAACGAAGAAGACGAAGAAGGAGTAGAAGGAAGAAGAAGTTTCTACTTCTTTCCTTTGTCCTTATCCATATATATATATATATAATAATAATAATAATAATAATAATAATAACAATAACAATAACAATAACAATAGTAATAATAATAATAATACTTTAAATCTCCACCACATATTCTTTCTTTGATTTTCTTCTTCTCTTTTCTTTTTGTCTTTATTATTATTATTATTATTTAGTTATACAAATATATATACAACTCACTTATCCTTCACCATTATATATATCCCATGTATATGTGATGTATATGTATATGTCTTACATATATTATCCTTATATTTCACATATACACATATACATTAAATCCAAATACAACAACAATAACTCCAAAACTCTTAGGGTCTATTCCGGGATATTACAAGTAAATTTTACTATTCATGAATAATATTACTATTGATGAATGGCGAGTACTATTTCCAATAGTAAATACTATTTGATACTATTTGTGAATGGTAAATTTACTATTTATGAATAGTAAATAGTGCATGAACAGTGATTACATGGTAAATAAACGGTAAATTCATATATTCACTTTAATCATTCAAATAATTGCAGGTCTATAAATATTTTTGCATCCAGGGGGCAATAAGAAGACATATGCATAAAAATTTTCAGAACTTTTTGAAATAAAAATTTTTAGCTCGGGTCCAGAACCAAAATTTCTTTAGGTCCAGAACCTAGAATCTTCCTTGAGTCTAGAACTCAAACTGGGTCCAGACCCAAATTTTTCTTAGGTCTAGAACCTAGAATCTTCCTTGAGTGCAGAACTCGAACCGGGTCCAGAATCCAAATTTTCCTTAGGTCTCGAACCTAGAATCTTCTTTGAGTCCAGAACGCGAACCGGGTCCAAAATCCAAATTTTCCTTAGGTCCAGAACCTAGAATCTTCCTTGAGTCCAGAACTCGAACTGGGTCCAGAACCCAAATTTTTCTTAGGTCCATAACTTAGAATTTATTTCTAAGTCCAAGAACTTAGCTCGGGTCCAGAACCCAAATTTTACCATCAGGTCCAGAACCTAGAATTTTTTCTAAGTCTAAAACTTAGCTCAGGTCCAGAACCCAAATTTTACCATTAGGTCCAGAACCTAGAATTATTTCTAAGTCTAGAACTTAGCTCGAGTCTAGAACTAAAATTTTACCATTAGGTCCAGACCCTAGAATTATTTCTAAGTCTAGAACTTAGCTCGGGTCCATAACCTAAATTTTCCTTAGGTCCAAAACCTAGAATTATCCTTGAGTCCCGAACTCGAACCAGGTCCAAAACTCAAATTTTCCTTAGGTCCAGAATCTAGAATTTGTTTCTATGTCCAGAACTTAGCTCGGGTCCAGAACCCAAATTTTTCTTAGGTCCAGAACCTAGAATTTATTTCTAAGTCCGAGAATTTAGCTCAGGTCTAGAACCCAAATTTTCCTTAGGTTCAGAATCTAGAATTATCCTTAAGTCCAGAACTCGAACTGGATCCAGAACCCAAAACCTTTACCATCTCAAAAATTAAGTCTTGTTGCTTTTCACTCTCTTTCACTAACGTTTCAGATTATTCATACAGGGAGCAAACTGTAGACCCTTAATTTTTTACCTAGTCCGGTTTAGTCCAAAATAATTTTTGTGTTATCTAATTGGTTCAAAATAATTTTTTGTTATCTTAATTAAATAATTTTTACTTTATTATCTAATTTTTATTAATAAAAAAATAATAAACAAATAAAAATCAAAAAAAGAAAAAGAAAAATCGGCGATGGAAAAATCGGCGACGAAAAAATCATCTCCAAAAATTCCAGTGGGCTTGGCCGTGGGCCATTTTGCCCGCAGGAGTTTCCTGAGGGCGAAATGGCCCGCAGGCCTGTTACCCGCCCCCCTGCCACAGCCAACTGCGGCAGATTTTTTTCACTAGAGCAATTTTTTTCGCAGTAGTTTTTTTTTGCCAGCGAAATTTTCCGACGCAAATTTTTTGAAACCTAATACAATTAGGTTTTAGTTTCCTTTTCTTTATTAAATTTTGTATGCCATGAGTAACTAAGAAAAAATATGTGCTAAAAACACGCCCAGCCACTTGCCCGCTGCCACAGTTTTCGCCAGCGCAAAATTTTTTGACCCAAATTTTTGAAACCTAATCCAATTTGGTTTTAATTTCTTTTTTTATTAATATTACTTATCTTAATTAATTAGGAATAAATAACCTAAAAACCATTATAAATAAGGACCAATAGAACCAAATGAAGTGGAGGAAATTTTTTCACAGTGAGCTTAGGATTGGAAACCAAATCAAGGAAGGAAAAGCAACAATTCAATTCAACTAATTTTTAAGGGAGTAGCAGCACGTATTAAGGGATTCAAAGGCAATAAAGTCTTGTCTTTGGAGCTAGTTCATCCAAGAAGAATTATTTTTGGAAGAATCAACAAAAGAAGGTATGTTAAATTCTTTTTGATTTATGTTTTACAGTAACTAAATTATGGAATTAGGGTTTTTTAAATAAAAAAACTTTAGAACTTTAACTTAATTCTTCCAAAGTTAAATTCTGTTTCTTTTAAGATTTTAAAGTAGGTTCTATTTCATTCAAAAAGCCTTAAGAAACATCTTTTCTACTTATAAAAACTTCAATCCATTTGTTTAAATTCATAAAACTTCATAAATCATCAAATTGCTTTTTAAAACTCTAATTCAAATTCATTACCCGAGAACCCTAATTTCAAAGGCTAAATCCAAAATTCAACTTTTAAACCTAAAATAATGAACACTAACCCTTTTAAAACCTTAAACCCTAATTTTTATGAACCCTAGTCCTTTTAAAACATTAAAAAAAACATAAAAACATAAAAACTCAAAAAATACACAGTAGCTTAAATCACTATTTAAAATCATGAATTAAAAAGTATTTCAAAGTATCTAAAACCCTAGTTTCATTATTTCACCATTCAAACCTTAATTTGGTTAATCAAAGAGTCTTACCAACCTTTTAAAACATAAAACCCTAATATATTTTAATTCCATAAAAAGTCACAGTAGCTATAATTGAACTTTTATTTGTTTTATTCAATTCCATATTTATTTATACCTTGGTTTATCTCTTATGCTTTAATCTATTTAATTTTAATACTTGATTTATTTAATTTATCATGGATGGATGTTTATTTTATTGATATTTAAATACTTTTCATGAATGATTTATTTATCATGGATGATTATTTACTTTTATCAATTAATTTAGACTTCCAAAAGTTGTAAGGGGTATGTTTCCACTTGGTGGGTACCTCATTAGTTAAACATCATGTAATTTAATTTTCTTTTCTATTTTAGAACCTTTGTAAAGGGCATGTTTCTACCTTTTGGTGGGTGTCCTATCTAGACATGTGATGTAAGGACATGTTTCCATCCTTGGATGGGTGTCCATTTATTTGTTTTGTTTTGTTTGGACATTGCTTTGATTTTAATATAATGATGCTTTCTTTTTATTGTGTGTAGTATGGATAATGTTATTATACTTAAGACTTTTATAATATTAAGGCCTGTAAAGGAGGCCGGTTCCAATGAACTGGGCGTTGTGGGGGTGCTGGGCCATTTCTCACCTTTCCCACACGTACCCAACTTTCCGAACCCATTAAGGGGTTGGGGATTCCTTAGGAATTGAGTCATCCACCCCTTTCTTTTTTCCGACCATTTCGGGTGGCGACTCCATTTTCTCCGGACTTAGGTCCGTGTTCTCTAAGGCCCCGAGCCTAAATAGTGCCGAAGTCGCAAGAACCATTCTACTGGGAGTGGGGGCGAAAATCCTTGCTCACAGTGGTGACTCCACTGGGGATAAGTGAAGTTGATTCCATTGGTCTTTATATTATTCTATTCTTTCTTATAATGATTTTATCCATTGCATCATATTAGTTTGCATCGTGTGCGTGAGTTAGGACGCCCGTGTTACCCGTGTTGTGTTATGTAAGGGATACCATACTTTCACTCAAGGTATGGAGATCAAGCATGGCATAACCAGTCATAGCCTCGTACCATTTGATATATACTTGCTATGGGAACCTAAGCCTTTTAACCCAAAGACTAAAGCTCATGTAATTGGCCTAGTTACTTTCCTTAGGGTTTTACCCCAAATGCATGTTGTTTGACTATGGTTAGTTTATCTTAGTCAAAATCATGGCTTATTTTGGTTTGTTCTTTTTCTAATATGACCTAAGTATATTGTAAGCTCAAAATAAACTTTTCTCTAAAATCCAAAAGACAAAAACTATTTTTAAAATTTTTCAAGATGGTCTTTGGACATAAGATTTTTTTGTAAAAACAAGTCAAAAAAATTTTTTGGCCCATGGCCCAAATACTAAGTCCAAAATCCATTTTTCTAAAATCTTTTACAATGAGCTTAGAAACAAAACTATTTTCACCCAACCATTTTTTACAAAGAGCTTGCAAAAATATTTAGGTCAATTATGAAATACCAAAAATCAATTGTGGGCCTAGTTTACACTAAGAACAAATTAACCATGGGCTTATTTTTGGCATGAATTATTAGTTACTTTTTCAAGTGAGAAATCTATTTATAATAAACCTCTTAATTTCATTTTAATCCAACATAGCATAAAAGCTACTTTAGTTGGTTGAATGGATTAAAACCTAATTAATGGAAATTATCATGGATTGATTTTCATTTTCGAAAATATAACTATTGGTTGAAACGTCCGAGGGAATTATTCGAAAGCAAGATACCCCGTGTTGGTATTTTGTTAACCATATGCCTAGGAAAAAGAGACTCGCCATTCGTGTGTGGATGTTATAAGGTTGGAAGGAACGTCCTAATTATCTTTCTTCGTTGATTGTTCGTGCATACATGCATACATTTGCATCTCATATCATTGATCCTTTCTGGCTCATAGACCTAAAGTACAGCAATTCAAGAGCATACAATGATACCAACTACAACATTGATTTAGATTCAAGTACTTCATTGGAAGGATGGATGCAAACCAGCTAAGGGACATCGTCGATGAAGTTGTCAAAGCTAGGATGGCCGAGCTACGAGATCAATTGGTTGAAATTATGAAGACCCAGTTGATTGAAATTCTGGAGATCATCAACAATGCTAATAACGCATCTCCCATTGACATAAGGAAGAAGGAAAAGGCATCATTAACAAGGAACATGTCTACTGATAGAGATCGAATGAAAAATGAGAGATCAATCCCTATTCTACAAGACCAACCGAATCATGTGCTATCTAAGTGGAGCAATAAGAGAGGCTATCACCCTAGTGTGCAAAGTCAAAGAGAAAAAGGAGGTGTTGAGGAAAATGCAACAACTGAGCCTACAAAGAAGCATAAATTTTCAAACTTAAGGGAGCCTTTGTCAAAGATGTTAGAAAATCGAATGAAAATGGATTTGCTACAACCATTGGCACCTCGGCTCTACATAAGCCTCTACCGCCAAATTTTTATACCAAGGCCTTCTATCAATTCCATCAAATGCAAGGGCATGAGACAGATAAATGTGTTCGATTAAGGCATGAAATCCAAGATTTAATTAATAGTGGAAAGCTGCTTGAGCCTGATAAGCCCAACACTAAGAATAATCCTCAGCCTAAAATTGGAAGGGCATCATCGCTTACAACCTTCATGAAGTGTTTTATCTTGTCACCTTGTCATGATATGGATAGAGAAGCTGCTAAAGATGATATGCTACTAAGCAAGCTTGGACTAACTGTGGATGATGAAGCCATGATCCTTAATGATGGAAAAAATCATTGCCCTTGATGAATGGAGCATCTTTGACACCAACTCAATAAACTTTCCTTAGCTTGAATGTTGCTTTTCAATTTTACTTTCTTTAATTGGAACTATCATGTTTTTCAAATTTAAATTTGTTTGAATAAATTACTTTTATCAAAAAATTTGTTGGTCTTTTTTCATTTTGATGCTCAACCAATGAGGAATCTAGCTTGATAATTCATGAATTAATATATCTAGGCATCATGACTTGAATGACTTTACTGGGTGAGGAAATTGCTCTATAGCATTGAGTTGTGTATGCTTACTTAGAGAGGGCTCCTGCATAATTACCTTTGTCTGGGTCCTAGTCAGTCTTAGAACATGCTTTGACAAATTTTCAAGGCGAAATTGAACTCTACTTATTTAAGAGAGAAATGATCTAGGCATTGTTTGGTTAGCCAACAACTAGTATCCACCCTATTAAATATCAATCCCTAGTTGTCCCTTTGAGCCTTCATAAAATTTTAGCTTTCTTTTCATTGGCTTACAAACCTCAACAACCTACCTTGAGCTGTTGTGATACTTTTGACAAGTCTTATGATCACAAAGGTGAGAAGGCAAGAAGATCAAAGAAATAAATGAATAGTCAAGACTATGAAGATAGTTGAAGTTCTCAAGACCATAAGGGTAGTTGATGTTTTCAAGACCATAAGGATAGTTGATGTTCTCAAAACCTTAAGGGTAGTTGAAGTTCCCTTAATGTCTCCAATATATCAAGACAACATCAGCATTAGAGTAACAGATGATTTATCCCTATTAAAGAAGATTTATGTTACTCCACTCATCCATTATTGGAAGCCCAAGTTGGTACAAACAAGATAACTATGTTTGAGCTAGAACCAAAAAAAAGAAAAAAAGGAAAAAAGAAAATAGAAAAAGAAAAGAAAGAAAAAAAAAAGAGAAGAAGAAGAAGAAGATAAAACCTAAAAAGGCGGTTCATAAAGCCAACTGAGTTATCTTTTACCTAAGCAGCAAAAGGCTTCCATTTGGACAGTTTGACTTGAATTAGTCCAACCCATCCAAGGATTCAATCAAAATCAGAGGAAAAGGAGAAAGACCATCTAATTCTTGAAAGTTCTATACTTGACGGACCTATAAGGAAGAAGGACAAAATGATAGGGAAGAGTAAGAGAAATAAAGAAAAGGGAGAAGAGTAAGAGAAATAATGAATTTGGGTCTTAAACTTTTTGCAAGAGCAAAGACTGTCCTAGTCAATATCCAGATTAATGCCAAGAAGATATAGAAGGAATTTGGAGTCTAGAAAAATTGCTCCCAACTGCCTAAAGTTCAAACAAGAAATTTATAGTGTGAGGGTTTGTCCATTGTGTCACACCAGCTCCTATCTCAAAATGGCCTTCATTTAACCCATGTCCCTTATAGACCCCATTTCAAGCCTATCAAAGACCTGTTGATCTCTCTTGGTAGGTAGAGTCTATTAGTGGAGATAGTTTGAAAAAGCATGCATATGGGATAGACAATATTTAAACTCAAATGAGACCTTTGGCCAAGTAATGTGTATGTGCCTATCTGAAGTGCAACAATTCTTGCTTAAATAGAAATGATTCCCGAGTTTAGTACTGTAACTAGGGTTGTCATGTTATAGATATATTAATTTGGAAAAATCAAGTCCTGAGGTACATTGACATTAATTTGGCAAAGCCAACATTTGATTTCAGAATCAAAATTCAAAAAAAAAAGTGTTTGGTCATACAAAGCCTTCATGATAAGGGAAATATGTTGAACCTCCAAAGGACATATTGGGCAAAGGAAATGATTATTGGCAAACTGCCAATTGACATGCTGAAACACAATTCGAAATGGATGCATCCCTGACTCAACCATTAGGGGTCTCTACCACTCATGTTCTCAACATATAGAAGATAAAAGCCACAAATGCAAAGCTTTCGATCATTCCAATGCAAGACTTGAACAAGCGTCAAAATGGAGTCAATGAGAACACTTCTGATGATAACCTCAGTTAATGAGTCAATAATACCGCTGTAAGTATCATTCATGCATACACGAGCATATCACATCGCACTTTCTTGTCTTGTGTTGTCTATTCCTTGTCAAAATGAATAGCAAGCAATCAAAAGAAGACATCAAATCAGGGGGGCATAGAAAGCCCATTGCTTAAGAAAGCTCTAGTAATCTTGTAAAGAGAAGAAATGCATGCTTATGCGAAGAATAAGACGGCAAAAACATCAATCAAAGCTTGCATGGATAAAATCTTTGGTTTGAACCTATACAGGGGGCAAAGTTTCTCCTTTTCAATTTTTTGAGTTTATATACCAAATATTTTTAAACTCACTTACAAATATTTTGCCACATAGGGGGGGCAAGCAGAGGATATAAGGTCCAATTAAAAATAGCTAAATCTTTATAAAAAGGAAGAAAAAAAGAATGGAACAATAGAACTCTCAAAAGAATGAAGATGCAAAAGACAAAAGACCAATACAGCTAAAAGAGCTGAAGCCAGGGTGAAGACCCGATCTCAAAGGATGAAGATCCACTTTTCAAGGGTGAAGACCCGATGTCAAAAGATGAAGATCCATTTGCAAGGGTGAAGACCCGATCTCAAAGAATAAAGATCCATTTTTCAAGGGTAAAGACTCGATGTCAAAAGATGAAGATTCATTTGCAAGGGTGAAGGCCTGCGGGCTGGCACGCTGTTGCGCTCGAATTAAGTACTACTACAAGCGTCACTCGCAAGTATACGAGGTAGTTGTAGCAAAGGTGATCGCCCCAAGGTTGTTTCCCCAAAAAGGTGTGGTTCGTAATAGCTTGATTGAGAAGTTATTTAAATACGAAAGTGTTTGTTGTTCAGAATTGTGGAAGGATAATTTAAACCTAAAATTAACGTGTGTAGGGTTGATGTGTGAAGGTTGTACAAGATCAAATCAATTCATGGGAAGGTGCCTAGGGTCATAGGTCCATTCAATCAAAGCTCAATTCTCAATTATCCATTAACATATCCTTGTAACTAATTTGTTCCTTAAGGTTAATTAGTCAATTATCAATCCATTAGTTCTCACATTCATGAATTAACAATGACCAATTCTTTTACATTACCAAATTAATAAACCCTAGAACTTATATTTCTAATTCATTCATAGGGTGGTCGATTGTATAGTTTCGATATCGGATTTCACCTCTCGGTCCGTCATCCAATATTCAAAGATCAATAGGTAGCTAATCTATCAACCTAGCATTTAATGCAATACAATCAACCAATCAACAAGGAAAATCAATGGAAATATTAAATCAAAGCATTCAACCAAATATGCTGCAAGCCCTAGGCATGGGTATTTAGCTCAACATCATTAATTTAAAACATTCATTCAACTCAATATAAAACAAATACAAATTGTTCATTGCAATATCAATCTCTTAATACAACAACAACAATAGAAATGAATTAAAAGAGAGAATAGAAAAACCCCTTGTGAAGATGCCAAGAGTAGGATTACTAGTCTTCCTCCTAGCTCCACTTTGATATTTGATGAAGAACTCAAGCCCTCTTCAATGGTTGATTCCCCTTTGCAATGTGGAATGGAGCTTTCTCAAGTCACCAAACCTTTGGATGGAGCTTTCTCAAGTCACCAACCCTTCAATTGATTGTGCCATTGGAAGATGGAATGGAGCTTTCTCAAGTCACCAATCCCTTCAATGAAGCTTCTTCAACATTCAAGAGCTTGTTTAACCCAATTTATCCCAAAGAATCTCAAAGAACTTGTCAATGGAAGATGGAGAAGGTGGAGAGGATGGAAATGGAGATGGAGATGAAGGGACAAGGGAGAGTGTCACTCTCTCCCTCTCCCAAACGTGTAGCATAAATTGTTCAAGAACAAGAAGAACTCCCTCCAATTTCCTCTTCCTCTCCTTTTAATTCATTCAAAAATCAACACCCATGCCTTCCAACTCACACCATTTAACTTTGTTCCCCACTATTTCTTTGTTTAGTATTTCTTTTGGCAAGCATAAGGCATTGTCACCCACTTTGTCCCCCACTTCGTACAAAAGAAATCAAGTTTTTCAGGTGGCACACGGCCAAGCCAAGAGTAGCTTGGCCGTGTCTCTTGCATTTTTTTCTTCTTTCCATGAGGTGACACGGCCAAGACAAGGTTGGCTTGGCCGTGTCTCTTGATTTCCATGGGACACGGCCAAGCCAGCTGGCCGTGTCCCTCACTGGCTCTCTTTCTTTCTTTCTTTCTTTCTTTTCTTTGGTAGTGAGAGGTGACACGGCCAAGCCATGTGGAGCTTGGCCGTGTCTCTTGATTTTCTTTCTTGGGACACGGCCAAGCTTCTGGCCGTGTCCCTCACTGTTTGTTTGATCCAAGGTGAGACACGGCCAAGGACACGGCCGTGTCATGTGACACGGCCAGTGTCTTGGCCGTGTCCCTTGATGGTGTCCGTCTCTGCTTCCTTTTTTCCTTCTTTGCTTGCTCTCTTATCTTAGGCATGAAATGGGACACGGCCATGTGACACGGCCAGAGGCTTGGCCGTGTCACCTGGGTGTGTCTACTTTTGTTGCTCATTTTCCTTCTTTTCCTTCTCTTCTTTGGCTTGTTCTTTGATTTGTTCTTTGAATGAGACACGGCCAGTGGCTTGGCCATGTCTCTGAGTGTGTCTGCTTCTGCCTTGAATTTATTTTTGAGGGACATGGCTATGTCTTGCTTGGCTTGGCCATGTCTTGCTTGGTTCATGATTTTCTTGCCCTGTTTTGATCTTCCAAGGGTGTTTTTGCACCTAAACCTAAAAAAAACACTTTAAACACACTTAAAACAAAAATTAATCAAAACATCAACTAAAACACACATAAAATCATACTAAAAACTAGTACAAAAATGATCTAAACAAATACCCCACACTAAAATCTTGCTTGTCCCCAAGCAAGGCTAAAATCAAAACACAATAAACAAGATGGATTTTGTTAAGTTCAAGAGTTATAAAGAATGTTTCAAGACTTCCCTATCCTTAAATCCGCAATCAATATCAAATCAAACAAAGTCGACAACAATGCAATTAAGTGGTTTTCCATGCATAACCAATGTTGTCACTCCCTCACCAACTCTTACAAGTGTTTGATCATGGTGGTGTTTACACTCATAACAATCAATGAAAGATTATTACCATAGGCTTGCTTATCAATCAAATCTCCACCACAAAATAACAATCGAGCATCAATCAAAAGGTCTTTATTGGGTTGTAATGGGGCTAAGGTAAAGGCATGGCATTTAGGAAATGTGAGCTTAATCATTAAGTTCAAGAGCACTCCAAGAATGAAGTAACCATTCATATATATATACCCCAACAATTCCAAAACACCTTCCTCTCATCTACCCCTTGACATTAAAGAGCTTTTCAAGGGAACTCACTTATTACATCTTGTAGTGGTACATTCCAACCCTTTCAACAAGAACAACAATTATTCTTATATATATATTTATTTTATTTTTCTCTTTTTCTTCTTTTTATAATAATTATTATTATTTTTTTTTTTTGCAATCTTAAACCTACTAAATTTAACCCCACACTTAATTCAACACAACACTCGGTCATAAACGCTCTTAAAATGCTCTTGACCTAATGAAAGGATAAGAGTTAACAACTAGGTTCAAGCTAATGGTGTTGTGAAAAAGAAAGAAAAGGAAAAATAAAATAGGCTCAAAATTGGCTAACTAAGGTTAAAGATAGGGTTGGTCTTTTTAAGCCAAAGTGGGTTCACCTAATTGCCTTAATCATTTTGATGCCAAATTGAAATTTTTTATGTAATCTTAAAATGTATGTCAAAGCAAGTTCTAGCAACTCATCAATCAAAGATGTTCACCCACAACAATAATGATAAGTTGATGGCTCAATTCCTCACTAGGTTAATGGCAATGCAAAGAAAAACCAACAAAATTAGACAATAAGCACCAATTGCAATTAAGTGGTTTTCCATGCATAACCAATGTTGTCACTCCCTCACCAACTCTTACAAGTGTTTGATCATGGTGGTGTTTACACTCATAATAATCAATGAAAGATTATTACCATAGGCTTGCTTATCAATCAAATCTCCACCACAAAATGACAATCGAGCATCAATCAAAAGGTCTTTATTGGATTGTAATGGGGCTAAGGTAAAGGCATGGCATTTGGGAAATTTGAGCTTAATCATTAAGTTCAAGAGCACTCCAAGAATAAAGTAACCATTCATATATATATACCCCAACAATTCCAAAACACCTTCCTCTCATCTACCCCTTGACATTAAAGAGCTTTTCAAGGGAACTCACTTATTACATCTTGTAGTGGTACATTCCAACCCTTTCAACAAGAACAACAATTATTCTTATATATATATTTATTTTATTTTTCTCTTTTTCTTCTTTTTTTTATCATTATTATTATTATTATTATTATTCTTTTTTTTGCAATCTTAAACCTATTAAATTTAACCCCACACTTAATTCAACACAACACTCGGTCATAAACGCTCTTAAAATGCTCTTGACCTAATGAAAGGATAAGAGTTAACAACAAGGTTCAAGCTAATGGTGTTGTGAAAAAGAAAGAAAAATAAAAATAAAATAGGCTCAAATTTGGCTAACTAAGGTTAAAGATAGGGTTGGTCTTTTTAAGCCAAAGTGGGTTAACCTAATTGTCTTAATCATTTTGATGCCAAATTGAAATTTTTTAAGTAATCTTAAAATGTATGTCAAAGCAAGTTCTAGCAACTCATCAATCAAAGGTGTTCACCCACAACAATAATGATAAGTTGATGGCTCAATTCCTCACTAGGTTAATGGCAATGCAAAGAAAAACCAACAAAATTAGACAATAAGCACCAATTCTACTCAATTCTCAATTTCATGCTTCAAAAATTCAAAGGTCATCAATCAACCATTTTATAACAATTGAACTTTCTAAAACTCATTTATTTAAAGAAAAACATTCAAAAACATTAACTAAAACTTAAACAAAAACAAGTTAAAAGTAAAAGCACAAAAACACAAATTGCAATTAAAAGTAAAAACACAAAATACAAAATGCACGCCACACTTAAAGATTCATATTGTCCTCAATGTGAGCATGCATACTACAGGGAGGGTTTAGATGAAACCTGATTTCCATCATTCCCATATACGATGTGTAGGGCTCCTTCCACCCATAATGCAACTGGAGCCCATGGCTGAGAAGATGAACAACATGTAACTTTGAAATGCACCCGATGTACGGCAACCCTTAAATATTTTTCCTTGAAGGGAACATGTCTCAAAGGGACATGTGAAGGTCACCTCGGGGTTATCCTCTAGTGTTATAGGAATGTGGTAAAATCCTATTTCATTGTGCAGCATGGTTCTATCCATTGTATGCTCTTCTTCACCGCCAAGAGTAGAGGAGATGATTTTTGGGAACTCTTTAAGTTCAACCAAATTTGGTTGAATAACTTCTTCATTCACTTTAACAATGTCAAGTCCCCTCTCAACAACCTCAACATCTAAAACTAGCTTACACTCCTCAAGTTCTAAATTGGGCATTTCATGTTCTTCTTCTAAAGACATACCCATTTCAAGCTTATTTCCACTTTTTCCTTGGGAGTGCATAATATAGATGTTAGAAAGTTGCTTACCTTGATCCTCTTCTTTTAGCCTACCTGGGAATGGAATTGATTGCAAAGGATTCGAAGGTTCATACAAATGTGATGAAGTTGATGAGTCCAAATTCTCCTCCTCCTTTGATTGACTTTGTTTCTCCATGTTGGGCAGCATTTCCTCACCATTGTCTTCTTGATTAGTCCCTACACCAAAGGAATCACAAAAATTGTTATATATCACCTGTTCATTCGTCAAATTTGTGATTACCTTGACTTGCTCCAATTGGCTAGGAAATTCCTCCTTTTTTTGTGCTTGGAGTTGATGTGCCAGTTGCCCAACTTGCATTTCCATCCTCTTAAATGATTCCTCCAAAGAATCAAACCTCTCATTGCTCCCTTCCTGATTTTGTGTGCTAATTTGAAGGTAAGCATTCAAATCATCTTCCATTGTGGATTTCTCGAATTGATCATGGTTTTGTGAGCTAATTTGAATGAAGGCATTCAAACTATCTTCCAAAGTGGGTTCCTTAAGGTGAATTTGATTTTGCGCGCTAGTTTGAATGAAGGCATTCAAACTTTCTTCAAAGGTGGGTTCCTTAAGGTGATCTTGGTTTCGTGTGCTAGTTTGAATGAAGGCATTCAAACTATCTTCTAATGTGGGTGGCTTAAGGTACTCTTGATTTGAATATTGTTCTTGAGAGTAAGGCTTTCTTTGGTAAGGTTGAAAAAAATTTTAGGTGGAATTCGCTGTTGATTTTCCCAAGAAAAATTTGGTTGGCTTCCCCAGCTGGGATTATAAGGATTGGAATATGTGTCATTTCTACCCATTTGCTGGAAAACTTCGTAGTCATATTCTTCCTCTTGCCATTCTTGGTATTGTCCAAAACCCATTGAACACATGTTTGCACTATGGCCTACATTGCCACATGCTACGCATATCTCTTGGCGTGGCATAGGTGCTCTTCCTCTTGCATTTAGCACCTTAAGTTGATTCTTCAATTCTGCTAATTGCCATGCCATTTCAGAATCGTCGTTCCTATCGTAAACTCCTCCGTGCCTTGAAAACTGCATCTTTTCAAAAGGCACTTAATAACTTAATGAAAACAAATAACAAAAAAATTTAAACAAAACAAACAAACAATTTAAAAGAAAACAACAAACAATTCAAAGAAAACAAATAAACAATTAAGTAAAAAAATCAAACTACTACTACTACGACAGCCTTCCCCGGCAGCGGTGCCAAAAACTTGTTGCGCTCGAATTAAGTACTACTACAAGCATCACTCGCAAGTATACAAGGTAGTTGTAGCAAAGGTGATCACCCCAAGGTCGTTTCCCCAAGAAGGTGTGGTTCGTAATAGCTTGATTGACAAGTTATTTAAATACGAAAGTGTTTGTTGTTCGGAATTGTGGAAGGAAAATTTAAACCTAAAATTAACGTGCGTAGGGTTGATGTGTGAAGGTTGTACAAGATCAAATCGATTCTTGGGAAGGTGCCTAAGGTCATAGGTCCATTAAATCAAAGCTCAATTCTCAATTATCCATTAACATATCCTTGAAATTAATTTATTCCTTAAGGTTAATTAGTCAATTATCAATCCATTAGTTCTCACATTCATGAATTAAAAATGACCAATTCTTTTACATTACTAAATTAATAAACCCTAGAACTTATATTTCTAATTCATTCATAGGGTGGTCGATTGTATAGTTCCGATATCGGATTTCACCTCTCGGTCCATTATCCAATATTCAAAGATCAATAGGTAGCTAATCTATCAACCTAGAATTTAATCCAATACAATCAACCAATCAACAAGGAACATCAATGGAAATATCAAATCAAAGCATTCAACCAAATATGCTACAAGCCCTAGGCATAGGTATTTAGCTCAACATCATCAATTTAAAACATTCATTCAACTCAATATAAAACAAATACAAATTGTTCATTGCAATATCAATCTCTTGATACAACAACAACAATAGAAATGAATTAAAAGAGAGAATAGAAAAACCCCTTGTGAAGATGCCAAGAGTAGGATTACTAGTCTTCCTCCTAGCTCCACTTTGATATTGATGAAGAACTCAAGCCCTCTTCAATGGTTGATTCCCCTTTGCAATGTGGAATGGAGATTTCTCAAGTCACCAAACCTTTGGATGGAGCTTTCTCAAGTCACCAACCCTTCAATTGATTGTGCCTTTGGAAGATGGAATGGAGCTTTCTCAAGTCACCAATCCCTTCAATGAAGCTTCTTCAACCTTCAAGAGCTTGTTTAACCCAATTTATCCCAAAGAATCTCAAAGAACTTGTCAATGGAAGATGGAGAAGGTGGAGAGGATGGAAATGGAGATGGAGATGAAGGGACAAGGGAGAGTGTCACTCTCTCCCTCTCCCAAATGTGTAGCAGAAATTGTTCAAGAACAAGAAGAACTCCCTCCAATTTCCTCTTCCTCTCCTTTTAATTCATTCAAAAATCAACACCCATGCCTTCCAACTCACACCATTTCACTTTGTTCCCCACTATTTCTTTGTTTAGTATTTCTTTTGGCAAGCATAAGGCATTGTCTCCCACTTTGTCCCCCACTTCGTACAAAAGAAATCAAGTTTTTCAGGTGGGACACGGCCAAGCCAAGAGTAGCTTGGCCGTGTCTCTTGCATTTTTTCTTCTTTCCATGAGGTGACATGGCTAAGACAAGGTTGGCTTGGCCATGTCTCTTGATTTCCATGGGACACGGCCAAGCCAACTGGCCGTGTCCCTCACTGGCTCTCTTTCTTTCTTTCTTTCTTTTCTTTGGTAGTGAGAGGTGACATGGCCAAGCCATGAGGAGCTTGGCCGTGTCTCTTGATTTTCTTTCTTGGGACACAGCCAAGCTTCTGGCCGTGTCCCTCACTGTTTGTTTGATCCAAGGTGAGACACGGCCGAGGACACGGCCGTGTCATGTGACACGGCCAGTGTCTTGGCCGTGTCCCTTGATGGTGTCCGTCTCTGCTTCTTTTCTTTCCTTCTTTGCTTGCTCTCTTGTCTTAGGCATGAAATGGGACATGGCCAAGCTTGCTGGCCATGTCATGTGACATGGCCAGAGACTTGGCCGTGTCATGTGACACTGCCAGAGGCTTGGCCGTGTCATGTGACACTGCCAGAGGCTTGGCCGTGTCACCTGGGTGTGTCTACTTCTGTTGCTCATTTTCCTTTTTTTCCTTCTCTTCTTTGGCTTGTTCTTTGATTTTTTCTTTGAATGAGACACGGCCAGTGGCTTGGCCATGTCTCTGAGCGTGTTTGCTTCTGCCTTGAATTTCTTTTTGAGGGACATGGCTATGTCTTGCTTGGCTTGGCCATGTCTTGCTTGGTTCATGCTTTTATTGCCCTGTTTTGATCTTCCAAGGGTGTTTTTGCACCTAAACCTAAAAACAACACTTTAAACACACTTAAAACAAAAATTAATCAAAGCATCAACTAAAACACACATAAAGTTATACTAAAAACTAGTACAAAAATAATCTAAACACAAGCTCACACGCCCAGCCAACGGGCCCGTTCGCCAGCGCAAAATTTTTTTGAACTCAATTTTTTTTGAAACCTAATCTAATTAGGTTTTAATTTCTTTTTTTATTTATATTACTTGCCGTGTATAATTAGGAAAAAACAACTTAAAACCAATATAAATAAGGACCAATAGAACCAAATTAGGGGAGGGAAAATAAAAAGGCAGTAGCTTGATTTTTTGAAACCAAATCTTTGAAGGAAAAGGGAAACTCAATTCAATTGATCTTTAAAGCTGCAGCAGCACGAATTAAGCAATTCAAAGGCAACAAAGGCTTGTCTTTGGAGCTAGTTCATCCAAGAAGAATTGTTTTTGGAGAAATCAACAAAAGAAGGTATGTTAAATTCTTTTTTGATTTATGTTTTCACAGTAGCAAACTTATGAAATTAAAGTTTTTTTAAATCAAAAACTTTAGAACTTTAATTTAATTTTTCCAAGATTAAAAACACTAATACATTACTTTATTTTCCAAAAAGATTTAAAATTATTTTTTTTTTTGCTTCTTCAAAAGTCTCAAAACCCTAATTGAACAAATTCTTTAACAAAACCAAAACATGATTCTGTTTCTTTCAAATTTTTCAAATAAGTTCTATTTCATTTAAAAAGTCTTCAAAAACATCTTTTCTACTTATAAAAACTTCAATCCTTGTGTTTAAATTCATAAAACCTCTTGAAATCATCAAATTATCTTTTTAAACCCTAATCACCCGAGAACCCTAATTTTAAAGCATAAAACCCTAAAATCCAAAATTTAGCTTTTAAACCTAAAATAATGAACACTAACCCTTTTAAAACCTTAAACCATAATTTTTATGAACCCTAATCCTTTTAAAACATTGAAAAACATAAAAACATAAAAACTCAAAAATTACACAGTAGCTTAAAGTTCAATAAACCAAAAATCACAAATTAAAGTATTTTAAGGTATTTAAAACCCTAGTTTCATGATTTCATCATTCAAACCTTAATTTGTTTAATCAAAGAGTCTTATCAATCTTTTAAAACATAAAACCTTAATTTATTTTAATTCCATAAAAAGTCACAGTAGCTTAATTTTAGAATTTCCAAAACCTTAACACATGAGATAAAGAACCCTAAATGGAAATAGTAGCTATGCTTGAACTTTTATTTGCTTTATTCAATTCCATACTTGATTATGCTTTGATTTATTTCTTATGCTTTAATTTATTTGAATTCAATACTTGATTTATTTAATTTATCATGGATGGATGTTTATTTTATATCTTGATTAATAGCATTGATGAATGATTTATTTATGATGTATGATTATTTATTTTTATCAATTAATTTAGATTTCCAAAAGTTGTAAGAGGTGTGTTTCCACTTGGTGGGTACCTCATTATTTAAACATCATGTAATTTAATTTGCTTTTCTATTTTAGAACTTATGTAAAGGGCATGTTTCTACCTTTTGGTGGGTGTCCTATCTAGGCATATGATGTAAGGACATGTTTCCATCCTTGGATGGGTGTCCATTTATTTGCTTTGTTTGGACATGGCATTGATTTTAATATATTGATGTTTTCTTTTAATTATTGTGTGTAATATGGATAATGTTATTATACTTAAGAATTTTATAATATTAAGACCTGTAAAGGAGGTCGGTTCCAATGAACCGGGTGTTATGGGGGTGCTGGGCCATTTCTCATCTTCCCCACACGTACCCAACTTTTCGAACCCATTAGGGGGTTGGGGATTCCTTAGGAATAGAGTCATCCACCCCTTTCTTTTTCCCGGCCCGTCCGGGTGGCAACTCCATTTTTCTCCAGACTTAGGTCCGTGTTCTCTAAGGCCCCGAGCCTAAACAGTGCCGAAGTCGCAAGAACCATTCCACCGGGAGTGGGGGTGAAAATCCCCGCTCACAGTGGCGACTCCACTGGGGAAAAGAGAAGTTGATTCCGTTGGTCTTTATATTATTCTATTCTTTTTTATAATGATTTTATCCATTGCATCATATTAGTTTGCATCGTGTGCGTGAGTTAGGATGCCCATGTTACCCGTGTTGTGTTATGTAAGGAATACCATACTTTCACTCAAGGTATGGAGATCGAGCATGGCATAACCACTCATAGCCTCATACCATTTGGTATATACTTGCTATGGGAACCTAAGCCTTTCTACCCAAAGACTAAAGCTCATGTAATTGGCCTAGTTACTTTCCTTAGGTTTTACCCTAAATGCATGTTGTTTGACTATGGTTAGTTTATCTTAGTCTAAATCATGGCTTATTTGGTTTGTTCTTTTTCTAATATAACCCAAGTACATTTGCAAGCTCAAAATAAATTTTTTCTTTAAAATCCAAAAGACCAAAACTATTTTCAAAACTTTTTAAGATGGTCTTTGGACATAATACTTTTCTAAAATCCTTTGGCTCATGGCCCAAATACTAAGCCCAAAATCCATTTTTCTAAAATCTTTTACAATGGGCTTAGAAACAAAACTATTTTCACCCAACCATTTTTACAAAGTGCTTGCAAAAATATTTAGGTCAATTATGAAATACCAAAAATCAATTGTGGCCTAGTTTACACTAAGAATAAATTAACTATGGGCTTTTTTTTAGCATGAATCATTAGTTACCTTTTTCAAGTGAGAAATCTATCTATGATAAACCTCTTAATTTTGTTTTAATCCAATATAGCATAAAAGTTACTTTGGTTGGTTGAATGGATTAAAACCTAATTAATGGGAATTATCATGGATTGATTTCCATTTTCAAGGATATAACTATTGGTTGAAACGTCCGAGGGAATTATTTGAAAGCAAGGTACCCCATGTTGGTATTTTGGTTAACCATATACCTAGGAAAAGAGACTCGCCATTCGTGTGTGGATGTTATAAGGTTGGAAGGAACGTCCTAATTTGTCTATTGTTTGTGCATACATGCATACATGTATACATTTGCATCTCATATCATTGATCCTTTATGGCTCACAGCCCTAGATTACGATAGTTCAAAAGCTTACAATCTGACCTACGCCGGAGATGAGATATCTAGCAACGACTCAATCACTTGCTCACCAAGAACAATGGAGCTCAAACAAATTCAAAGAATGGTGGATGAAGCCCTCAATGCCAAGATGGAAGAAATAAAAGAGGCCCTAGCTGAGACCATGAGGAACCAATTGACTACAATCTTAGAGAATCATGCCGAGGTTTCTGCTAGCACTAAGAAGCCAAAGGACAAAGGGAAGACGAAAGTTAATGAAGTGGCTTGTGATGATGAGAAGGTGATCATTGATGATGATGATTGGGCTCAATACTACCAAGATCTTCAAGATAAAAAGGAGCCAAAGGTTGTTGAGAAGGCAACTATTGAAAAGACCGAGACATCTGATATTGAAAAGATGATTGCTGATTTAGAAAAGAAATTTGAGAAAAAATTGAAAACCGAAGAGGTGTCCGAGATTGACAAATTGTTTGAGCTAGATGAAGAAGTTCCGTACAAGTTCAAGATGCCATCATTTGCTAAGTACAATGGCACCGAAAATCCTCATCTTCATGTGAAGCAGTATATCACTGCCATGCAGTCTGCCCGAGCTACTAAGGCTCAAACCCTAAGGTACTTCATGCTCTCATTGGACCCTGCTGTCCAAAATTGGTTCAATACCTTAGATGATGGAACACAAAAGAGTTGGGATCTACTTTACAAAGCCTTCATTCAACAATATGGATATAATGTTGAGTTGGAAGTTACCTTGATGGAAGTGGAGTCCATTAGGCAAAGATCGAATGAGAACTTTGTGGATTATGTGAAGAGATGGAGAAACAAGGCTGCTTTGCTCAAGAAAAGGCCCGATGAATATGATCAAATAAGGATGATCGTGAGAGGTGTCCTGCCCAATCTCCGCGAAAGGATGTCTCACACCCTTATAAGGGAGTTCAAAGATCTTCTCCAAGCTGGTCTACAAATTGAAGAATGGGAAAGAGAGAAGAATCGCTTTTCAATAAGAAGGAATGAGAAAGGGAACAACCAGCCTAACAATCAAAGCACACAAAAAGAAGTTGATGTTAATGTAACCGGTCAAGGGAATAAAAGACAATTCTCATAATTGGGGAAACCTCTATCTTGGGTTTTTAGCAAGCTGCAAAAGAAAGGGTTATTACAACCGTTAGCTCCTCGACCTCTACATAATCCACTGCCACCAAACTTCAATTCCGAGGCCTTCTGTCAATTTCATCAAATGCGAGGGCATGAAACAGATAAATGTGCTCGTCTAAGGCATGAGATTCAAGACCTAATCGATAGTGGCAAACTACCCGAGCCGGATAAGCCCAACACCAAAGACAATCCATTACCAAGGTTCAATAGAGTACCTCCACCGGCAACCTTCATGGTGGGAAAAGGATTGGAAGAAGATTTTGTTTTATCATCCTTTCAAGATGGGGATATTGAGGATGTAAAAGGAAAAGAAGCCTAACTCAATGAACTTTCCTTACCTCGAATATTGCTTTTCAATCTTACTTTCTTTAATATTTTGGAACTATTGTGTTTTTCAAATTTAAATTTGTTTGAATAAATTATTTTTATCAAAAAAATTTGTTGGTCTTTGTTCATTTTGATGCTCAACCAATGAGGAATTTAGCTTGATGTTTATAAATTAATGTGTCTAGGCATCATGACTCGAATGACTTTACTAGATGAGGGAATTACTCTATAGCATTGAGTTGTGTATGCTTACTTAGAGAGGGCTCTTGCATAATTACCTTTGTCTGGGTCTTAGTCAGTCTTAGAACATGCTTTGACAAATTTTCAAGGCGAAATTGAACTCTACTTATTTAAGAGAGAAATGATCTAGGCATTGTTTGGTTAGCCAACAACTAGTATCCACCCTATTAAACGTCAATCCCTAGTTGTCCCTTTGAGCCTTCATAAAATTTTAGCTTTCTTTTCATTAGCTTACAAACCCCAATAACCTACCCTGAGCTGTTGTGATACTTTTGACAAGTCTTATGATCACTAAGATGAATAGGCAAGAAGATCAAAGAAAGCAATGATTAATCAAGATCATGAGGATAGTTGAAGTTTCAAGACCATGAAGATAGTTGAAGTTCTCAAGACCATAAGGGTAGTTGATGTTCTCAAGACCATAAGGGTAGTTGATGTTTTCAAGATCATAAGGTAGTTGAATTTTTCAAGACCATAAGGGTAGTTGAAGTTCACTTAATATCTCTAATATATCAAGACAACATTAGAGTAACAAATGGTTTATCCCTGTTAATGAAGATTTATGTTACTCCCCTCATCCATTATTGAAAGCCCAAGCTAGTACAAACAAGACAACTCTTTTAGAGCTAGAATAAAAAAAAACAACAAAAAAACAACAAAAAAAAAGAAAAGAAAAAAAAAAGAAAAGAAAAGAAAACCCAAGATGGTTCAAAAAGCCAACTGAGTTCTCTTTTAAGTAAGAAGCAAAAGGCTTCCATTTGGACAGTTTGACTTGAATTAGTCCAACCCAACAAAGGATTCAATCAAAATCAGAGGAAAAGGAGAAAGACCATCCAATTGTTGAAAGTTCTGTACTTGACAGTCCTATAAGGAAGAAGGATAAAATGATAGGGAAGAGTAAGAGAAATATAGAAAAGGGAGAAAAGAAATGAATTTGGGAACCAAACTTTTTGCAAGGGCAAAAACTATCCTAATCAAGATCTAGATTAATGCAAAGAAGATAGAAAGAATTTGGAGTCTAGCAAGATTGCTCCCAACTGCCTAAAGTTCAAACAAGAAATTTATAGTGTGAGGGTTTGTCCATTGTGTCACACCAGCTCCTATCTCAAAATGGCCTTCATTTAAACCTGTGTCCCTTATAGACCCCATTTCAAGCTTATCAAAGACCTGTTGATCTCTCTTGGTAGGTAGAATCTATTAGTGGAGATAGTTTGGATAAGCATGCATATGAGATAGACAATATTTAAACTCAAATGAGACCTTTGGCCAAGTAATCTGTATGTGCCTATCTGAAGTGCAACAATTCTTGCTTAAATAAAAATGATTCCCGAGTTTAGTACGGTAACTAGGGTTATCATATTATAGATATGTTAATTTGGAAAAATCAAGTCCTGAGGTACATTGACATTAATTTGGCAAAGCCAACATTTGATTACAAAATCAAAATTCAAAAAAAAAAATTGTTTTGTCATACAAAGCCTTTAAGTTAAGGGAAGTATGTTGAACCTCCAAAGGACATATTGGGCAAAGGAAATGATTATTGGCAAGCTGCCAATTGACATGCTGAAACATAATTTGAAATGGATGCATCCCTGACTCTACCATTAGGGGTCTCTACCACTCATGTTCTCAACATATAGAAGATAAAAGCCACAAATGCAAAGCTTTCGATCATTCCAATGCAAGACTTGAACAAGCATCAAAACGAAACCAATGAGAACACTTCTGCTGATCACCTCGGTCTGTGAGTCGATGGAACAACTGTAAGTATTATTCATGCATATCATGCATACATGAGCATATCACATCGCACTTTCTTGTCTTGTGTTGTCTATTCTTTATCAAAGTGAACAACAAACACTCTGTGAAGTGAAGAATCAAATGAAGATGTCAAATCAGGGGGGCATGGAAAGCCCATTGCTTGAGAAAGCTCCAGTAATTTTGCAAAGAGAAGAAATGTGTGCTTGTGTGAAGAACTAGACAAGAAAAATATCAATCAAAGCTTGCATGGAAAAAATCTTTGGTTTGAGCCTACACAGGGGGCAAAGTTTCTCCTTTTTAATTTTTTGAGTGTATATACCAAATATTTTTAAACTCACTTACAAATATTTTGCCACACAGGAGGGCAAGGAGAGGATATAAGGTCCAATTAAAAATAGCTAAATCTTTGCAAAAAGGAAGAACAAAAGAATGGAACAATAGAACTCTCAAAAGAATGAAGGTGCAAAAGACAAAAGACCAATCCAGCTAAAAGAGCTGAAGCCAGGGTGAAGACCCAATCTCAAAGGATGAAGATCCATTTGCAAAGGTGAAGACCCGATCTCAAAGGATGAAGATCCATTTTTCAAGGGTAAAGACCCGATGTCAAAAGATGAAGATCCATTTTTAAGGGTGAAGACCCGATCTCAAAGGGTGAAGATCCATTTTGATGGTGAAGAATCACAATGCATAAAACAATCGGAGCAGTCAGACTTCTCAAATGATAAAAGGTCAGTCAAACTCAATCGCAAGTCCAAGCACCCATTCTCGGGTCCAAGTACCAAATCAAATCTAATGTCTGGTCTAAGTACCCAAATTAAATAAAAATCAATTCAAATCTCAAGTCAAAGTACCCAGGTTAGGATCGAGTATCCCAATCAAGTTTAGAATCGAGTATCCAAATCAAGTTAGGATCAAGTATCCCAATCCAATTTAGGATCGAGTATCCAAATCTAATTTAGGATCGAGTATCCAAATCTAGTTAGGATCGAGTATCCCAATCAAGTTTAGGATCGAGTATCCGAATCCAAGTTTAGGATCGAGTATCCAAATCAAGTTAGGATCGAGTATCCCAATCCAATTTAGGATCGAGTATCCAAATCTGATTTAGGATCGAGTATCCAAATCCAGTTAGGATTGAGTATCCAAATCAAGGTTAGGATCGAGTATCCCAATCAAGTTTAGGATTGAGTATCCGAATCCAGTTAGGATCGAGTGTCCGAATCCATTTAGGATCGAGTATCCCAATCCAATTTAGGATCGAGTATCCAAATCAAGTTAGAATCGAGTATCCTAATCCAATTTCAGATCGAGTATCCAAATCCGATTTAGGATTGAGTATCCAAATCCATTTAGGATTGAGTATCCCAATCAAGTTTAGGATCGAGTATCCGAATCCAGTTAGGATCGAGTGTCCGAATTTAGTTAGGATCGAGTATCCCAATCCAATTTAGGATCGAGTATCCAAATCAAGTTAGGATCGAGTATCCCAATCCAATTTCGGATCGAGTATCCAAATCCGATTTAGGATCGAGTATCCAAATCCATATAGGATCGAGTATCCAAATCAAGTTTAGGATCGAGTATCCAAATCCAGTTAGGATCGAGTGTCCGAATCCAGTTAGGATCGAGTATCCCAATCCAATTTAGGATCGAGTATCCCAATCCAATTTAGAGTTGAGTACCCAAATTCAATTTAGGATCGAGTATCCAAATCCAGTTTAGGATCGAGTATCCAAATCTAATTTAGGATCGAGTACCCAAATCCAGATAGGATCGAGTATTCAAGTCTAGTTTAGGATCGAGTGTCCAAATCTCTTGGGTCCAGAACCCAAAACCTCAAAAATTAAGTCTTATTGCATTTCACTCTCTTTCACTACGGTTTCAGATCATTCAAGCAGGGGGCAAACTGTAGACCCTTAATTTTTGACCCAATCCGATCCAATATGCTTTATTTAGTCCAAAATGATTTTTGTTGTCTAATTGGTCCAAAATAATTTTAATTAAATAGTTTTTGCTTTATTATCTAAGTTTTATTAATAAAAATTAAAAATAAACAAATAAAAATCAAAAAATAAAAATAAAAATAAAAATCGGAGTAGAAAAAAAAATCGGCAGCGAAAAGTGGTCGCGCGGGCCCGTCGGCCTAGCAGCAGCTCACCCGCAGGAATTTCATGCGGGTGAAATAACTTCTAGCAGGAATTTCCTGCGGCTGGCACGCCCACACGCTCAGCCAACAGGCCCGTTCGCCAACGCAAAATTTTTTTCAACTCAATTTTTTTTGAAACCTAATCTAATTAGGTTTTAATTTCTTTTTTATTTATATTACTTGCCGTGTATAATTAGTAAAAAACAACTTAAAACCAATATAAATAAGGACCAATAGAACCAAATTAGGGGAGGGAAAATAAAAAGGCAGTAGCTTGATTTTTTGAAACCAAATCTGTGAAGGAAAAGGTAAACTCAATTCAATTGATCTTTAAAGCAACAGTAGCACGAATTAAGCAATTCAAAGGCAACAAAGGCTTGTCTTTAGAGCTAGTTCATCCAAGAAAAATTGTTTTTGGAGGAATCAACAAAAGAAGGTATGTTAAATTCTTTTTTATTTATGTTTTCACAGTAGCAAACTTATGAAATTAAGGTTTTTTTTAAATCAAAAACTTTAGAACTTTAATTTAATTTTTCCAAGATTAAAAACACTAATACATTACTTTATTTTCCAAAAAGATTTAAAATTATTATTTTTTTGCTTCTTCAAAAGTCTCAAAACCCTAATTAAACAAATTCTTTAACAAAACCAAAACTTGATTCTGTTTCTTTCAAATTTTTCAAATAAGTTCTATTTCATTCAAAAAGTCTTCAAAAACATCTTTTCTACTTATAAAAACTTCAATCCGTGTGTTTAAATTCATAAAACCTCATGAAATCATGAAATTATCTTTTTAAACCCTAATCACCCGAGAACCCTAATTTTAAAGCATAAAACCCTAAAATCCAAAATTTAACTTTTAAAACTAAAATAATGAACAATAACCCTTTTAAAACCTTAAACCATAATTTTTATGAACCCTAATCCTTTTAAAACATTAAAAAACATAAAAACATAAAACTCAAAAATTACACAGTAGCTTAAAGTTCAATAAACCAAAAATCACAAATTAAAGTATTTTAAGGTATTTAAAACCCTAGTTTCATGATTTCATCATTCAAACCTTAATTTGTTTAATCAAAGAGTCTTATTAATCTTTTAAAACATAAAACCTTAATTTATTTTAATTCCATAAAAAGTCACAGTAGCTTAATTTTAGAATTTCCAAAACCTTAACACATGAGATAAAGAACCCTTAATGGAAATAGTAGCTATACTTGAACTTTTATTTACTTTATTCAATTCCATACTTGATTATGCTTTGATTTATTTCTTATGCTTTAATTTATTTGAATTCAATACTTGATTTATTTAATTTATCATGGATGGATGTTTATTTTATATCTTGATTAATAGCTTTGATGAATGATTTATTTATGATGTATGATTATTTATTTTTATCAATTAATTTAGATTTCCAAAAGTTGTAAGAGGTATGTTCCCACTTGGTGGGTACCTCATTATTTAAACTTCATGTAATTTAATTTGCTTTTCTATTTTAGAACTTATGTAAAGGGCATGTTTCTACCTTTTGGTGGGTGTCCTATCTAGGCATGTGATGTAAGGACGTGTTTCCATCCTTGGATGGGTGTCCATTTATTTGCTTTGTTTGGACATTGCTTTGATTTTAATATATTGATGCTTTCTTTTAATTATTGTGTGTAATATGGATAATGTTATTATACTTAAGAATTTTATAATATTAAGACCTGTAAAGGAAGCCGGTTCCAATGAATCGGGCATTGTGGGTGTGCTGGGCCATTTCTCACCTTCCCCACACGTACCCAACTTTCCGAACCCATTAGGGGGTTGGGGATTCCTTAGGAATCGAGTCATCCACCCCTTTCTTTTTCTCGGCCAGTCCGAGTGGCGACTCCATTTTTCTCCAGACTTAGGTCCGTGTTCTCTAAGGCCCCGAGCCTAAACAGTGCTGAAGTCGCAAGAACCATTCCACCGGGAGTGGGGGTGAAAATTCCCGCTTACACATAGAAATTCTTTAATGGAGTTATTGAAAGATTAAAATATCCAATGAATAAAACTATAAAAAGCTATTGTGAAGATTTGAAAACAGAATTAAGATTTATGGTTTGAATAAATTAGGGTTTAGGTTTGTATTTTGAATAGAGCTACTGTATTTTGAATAATCATAATAAAGGAAGTTAAACATAAAGATTTATAATAAACAAATAAATATTGACCCGAGCTCATACGGCTATCCCCCTAACCGGTTAGCGGGCGAGGGTCAAGGGGGCAGCACCCCTTACGGGGTCCGGGGCTGCGCCTGGGAAGATTTTAAAAACTGGCTTTTAGGGTTATAGGTTTTGATGTTGAAAATTAAGATTTTAGGGTTTAAGATTTAGAAAATAGGGTTTCGAGATTGGAAGAAACTAAGATTATTTTTAAAAGAATAATGCTTACTATGTGATTTTGGAAAGAAGAATTAATTAGGGTTAAAGCTTTTGATACTTGAAAAAAATAAGGCTACTGGATTTTTGAAATAGAGATTAGGTTAGGGTTTTAAAGTTTTGGAAGTAGAAGAGTAATTTAGGGTTTTTGAAGTTTCAGAAGCAGAAGGATGATTTAGGGTTTTTGAAGTTTTTGAAGTTTTGAAGTTTTTGATCAAATTGTATGATGAAATAATTAATCCAATTTGAATGATAAAGCTACTGTAAAGAAATAAATAAAGAAAATAGAGATTCAAATCTTTGTTCGTTGGTTTCTCCATAATTGGCTTTTGAAAAACAATGACAAAGGCAATGTTGCTGCCTTTGATGGATTAATGATTGTTTGCTGTCTCTTGATCTTTCAAGCTTGAGGTTGGCTAAAGAAATCCACAAGTCCCAAGGTCAAGTCCAAAATTTCTGATCCAGTAAAATAAATTTTTCTCCTTGTAAAACAATTTTTCCGACCCCTAATTCTGTGTTTTAATGTGGTATTTATAGGAAAAATCTTAAACCTACTTCTAATTGTCTAAGGAAACTAAAACTAATTAGGAAAAGAAACCAAAACCAAATAGAATTTGGTTTCAGAAAAAACTGCGTTGGAAAATTATGCTGGCGAAAAAAATGCTGTGGGCCAAGATTTGCGAGCGCTGAAAAATTACTAGGGAAAAACTGGGCGGCCAGCCAATTCACCGCAAGATTTTATTGCTGTGAATTGGCCTGTGGCCAATTCGCCTGCAGGAATTTCCTGGGGGAATTGGCCCAGGCCAATTCTCCTTCGGCGATGAAAAATTTCGTCGCCGATTTTTTATTTTAAATTTTACTCATATTACCATTTATATTTTTATTAAAAATTATAAATAATAAATACTAAAATAAATATTATTTAATTAAAATACCACAAAAAATTATTTTGGACTATAAAAAAAATATCGAACTAGACTGGGTCAAAAATTAAGGGTCTACACATACGGCTTTTGTTTTCTCCTTGTAGATCCTTGCACTTTCATAAGCCTCGTTCCTAAGCTCATCAAGCTATGAAATTTGCAACATCCTTTGCTCTTTTGCTCCATCCAAGTCCATATTTGTAGCCTTGATTGCCTAATAAGCAATATGCTTTAATTCTACCAGTAGGTGGCAAGCCTTGCCAAAGACCAATCTTTACGGACTCATTCCCAAAGGTGTCAAAAAGTCGTCCGATAAGCCCATAATGCTTCCAGAAGATGAATCAACTAGTCATTTCTTGTCATGCTCACTATTTTCTCCAAGATCCTCTTAATTTGCTTGTTGGATATCTAGGCTTGTCCATAAATTTGGGGGTGATATGGGGTTACCACCTTATGTCAAATGCCCATCTTGGTCATCAACCTTTCAAACCATTTATTGCAAAAAATTGCTTCCTCCAACACTCACAATTGCTTTGGGGGTTCCAAACCTACTTAGCAAAACAACATTAGCATAATTGGTCCTAGTAGGGATAGCCTTAACCCACTTGGACACATAATTCACTGTAAGAAGGATATATTTAAAGCCAAACAACTTGGGAAACGGCCCCATGAAGTCTATTCTCCACACATCAAAAATTTCTGCAACAATAAATATATTGAGAGGCATTTCATTTCTTTTTCTTATGTTCCCTACTCTTTGGAATTTATCACATCTTATACAAAAATTATAAGCATATTTGAAAATAGTAGGCCAATACAAAAATCTTTGAAGAACATTCTCGATGGTCTTCTTTGCACCAAAATGCCCTCCACAATACATGTTGTGGCAAAATTGCAACACTTGTATTTGCTCTTCTTTTGGCAAACATCTTCTGATAATTTCATCCCTGCAAATTCTAAACAAATATGGCTCATCCCAAAAATAGTACTTATAGGAATACAGGAACCTCTTCTTTGCCTAAAAATTCAAATCCTTTCTTACAGCACCACAAGAAAGATGGATAGCAATAGCAGCATACCATGGTGCTTGATTTAAAATAAACAAGTGTTCATCCAAAAATTTTTCAAAAGCATTTTCACAAGCAATTTATGTATCATTATCATGAGAATTCAATCTAGAAAGATGGTTGGCTACCACATTCTCGCTTCCTTTCCTATCATTGATTTTAACATCAAATTATTGCAACATCAAAACCCATCGAATGAGCCTATGTTTAGCTTGTGGTTTAGTTAATAGGTATTTCAAGGTTGTGTGGTCCAAAAATACTATGACTTTGGAACCTATCAAGTAAGATCTAAATTTGTCAAAGTGCAAATACCACAGCTAATATTTCTCTTTCAGTGGTTGTGTAATTCACTTGTGCATCATTTAAAGATAAACTTGCACAATAAATTGCACACATCAATTTGTTCACTCTTTGGCCCAAAACAGCTCTAATGGCATTATTTGATGTATCACACAATATTTCAAAAGGCAAGTCCTAATTAGGTGTAACAATTATAGGGGCAGAAGTCAATTTTTCTTTCAAGATTTTAAATACTTTTAGACACTTATCATCAAAACCAAATGGGACATCATTCTCATCAAAAGAATTACCAAAAATAGAGAAGTCGTCCATAAATACCTCGATGCACTTATCCAACATATCAAAAAAATGGAAAGCATACATCTTTGAAATGTTCGTGGTGCATTACAAAGTCCGAATAGCATCCTCCGAAAGGCAAATGTCCCGAAGGGACAAGTGAAAGTTTTCTTTGGTTGATCTTCTAGTGCTATAGGACTTGGTAGTAACCTGAAATATAACACCCTTATACCCTATATACGTATAATACACACGCCCAATATATGTAAAAATACGCATATAAGGTATAAAAATGTCACGACCCAGTTTAATAAAATTTTCAACTTTCAAATTTAAAATCTTAAATATTTTAAAATGTATATTTAATAACAAATAAAATATTTATTATTAACTATATGTTCCAAAATAGTATTTTTCATAAAATCTCTGGAAAAAAATTTGCCAGAGTTTTATTTGTAATTTGAACATTCCCAAATTCAAAAAAACCATAACCTGTACACAAAAGCACTCCCAATAAACCAATTCATACATTTCCCTAATACTCCTCAATTTCTCAAAGTTTCACCAAATATTTATACATATATATATGCATGTTTATCCAAAAGCACATATAAAATCCATAATATAAAACTTATCTAAAACATCTTTATAATTTACAATATATACACCAAAAATATAATATAATATATGAAATATCAAAATGTAATAAAAACATATACATGATGGTTGTGTCTCTTATCTTGTTGCTTACAAAACCACTCTACAATCAAGACCTCAAATTTAGACCCGACCCGGTCTAGAAGAACTCTCCTACTCTACCAGATCTCCCATGTCACATGTGCGATGAATTACAGTCGTGCTATGGCAAAAGCCTAGCTGTACAAACTTTGATAATAGTAAAACTTATATGCAATGCCAATGCACAACGCTTATGTATATCATGTCACCATGTAACATACCATTTCATTTTAAACATATTTTTCAATCATTTTACAATTCACATAACAACAAACACAAGCATGGGCCTATAGGATCTAATATGCTATTCAAATTCCAGAGTTATTGTTCGAAATTGACAATATGTGTCCGCCCCAAAGGCAAATCATAATAATTGCTCAAAAGCTAGCCCTGAAGGTAGATCATAATAATTGCTCAAAAGCTAGCCCCGAAAGCAAATCATATCACAGTGACGCCAAACGTCTAGCCCCGAAGGAAAATTAAATAATTACTTAAAAGCTAGCCCTGAAGGCAAATAATGAGGATAACCTCATAGGCATGCCACCAAATACAGAACTCTGACAATTGAAAAACATACTAGGCACACAATTATTTCATATTTTCCATCATCAATTTCTTTCTCATTTTTCCATAATCAAGCTAGGCACAATGCCTCATTTCTCATTATCAACTAGGCACATTACCTTATTTTCTCATTTATCTCATTTATATCAATGTCATCTCATTTCGTATCATCATATATCAACATATAATCATAATATATCACATTTTACATTTACAACACATTACCCAATTATTTTAGGTATTTTCACATAATTCACATATAAATCACATTTTATGTAATCTAGCCATTAGCAATAGCTTTTCACAATGTATTTAATGCATGCACAACAAACCACATTATCCAAACACTTTGGGTCATTTTCACATAATGCACATATTTCACTTTTTACTCAATTTAGCCATTATCATTGGCTTTTCACAATGCATATAATGCATTCTTAATAAATCACATAACATAGCACAATGTTCATGCATATTCAATGCATCAAGTAACTTAACACATTTTTCAACCAAAATGTGTTAAGCACAAATGTCATGTAAACATACCCAATTTATTCAAAGTTTGAACTTACCTCTAAAAGTGACAAAAAGCAAGTTCAAACACCATCTACAACCTTCTCTTCCAACTTGCCCTTCAACACTTGGCTTGGCCAAATCAATTCTCCTCAATGCCTATACCACATGTGATTTTAAATAATCATTTAGTATCACATTATAAGGCATTTCCAATTTTAAATCATAATTAAACACCATTCAAACTAAAATCCCAAAGTTAAGGCTAAACTCACTTTAACTTTGGAAAACCATATTAAGCCATTCAATTTGGTGTTTTAAGTTTATTTATATTATTAAAAACATATTTTAACATGTTTAAACCAATTACATTACAAAAACACACAATTATGACCAAAACCCTAAAATGGCATAACCTTCACAATTGAAGGTTTTCCATTCCAACTCAATCCAATTATCATTTAAGCTTATATTCATCACTTTTATCACTAAAGAACATGCTTTAACCAATAAAATCAAACAAATCATCATTTTCACTCTCAAACTCTATCCAAACATAATCAAATCTAATATTTGACTTTAAAATACTTGTCCATGCATCAAAAAAACTCATTTAGAATCAATTTGCACAATTAAAACCCATGAATTCAAATGTCCAAAAGTTACATAATCCTAAACTCTCTCTCTTCACCAATCTTTACTCAAACTCAACCATTTCTTTAATCTAACCTTAAAATCATTGTTAACTACTTAAAAAAACTTCATCCATGCCCAAATAGACAATTAAATATTAGAAATTCAAAAACCCAAATCACATATATTCATTCTTGGATGAAATTTCAAGAAAAGAAGTTGAAAACTTACTAATTTTGGTAGAAATCACCAAAAATGCACTTTAAACACTTAAAATCCTTCAATTTATGGACTATGGAAGAAGTAAAGTCCTAGAGCTTTGCATCCATAGAGGTTGACCTTGAATGTAAGAAGAAGAAGAACAACAACAAATTAACTCTCTTTCTTTCCACTTTCAATTCAAACCTTATATATATATATATTATTTTAATAATTTAATAATTAATAATTTATTCATTTAAAATCCCAAAATACATCTTCCATTCAAAAATTATTTATTTTTGAATTATTTTAATAATTTTAAATTTTCAAAGTTTATTTACAAAAATGCCATTGGACTTTGACTTTTGACTTTTAAAAATTGTCTTTTGTTGACTTTATATATGTTATGTATATTTTGCATATATATCATATATACATTTCACTTTTTCACTTAAAATCCTTCCATTTTTCATTTAAAATCATTTATTTAATTTATCCAATTAAATTATAATTTATTTTATTAAATTTTTAAAATTTAAAAATATTCAAAAATTAGGATATTACATGAAAGACCATCAAGAAAATAGTAAAAAGCATGTCCATATAATCTATCAAGCATTTGATTAATAAATTGTAAAGAAAAGTGATCTTTCTTGGTGACATTATTTAATTTTCTATAATCTATGTACATTTGCCACCCGGTTTGAGATCGTGTAGGAACTAACTCTCCCTTCTCTTTATGGGCTACAGTTAACCCTACTTTCTTTGGCACAACGTGTATGGGACTAACCCACTCACTATCAGCAATGGGGTAAATTACCCCTTCATCAAGGAATTTGAGAACCTCTTTTTCTACTACTTCACTCATATGGGTTAAGCCTCCTTTGAGCTTCTCTCACCGGTTTAGCTCCCTCTTCTAAAATTATCTTATGCATACACACAGAGGGACTAATACCCTTGATATCACTCAACCCCCAACCAATGGCTCTCTTGAATTTTTTCAACATTTTCACAAGTTTATCTTCTTCATCACTATTGAGAGCTGTAGAAATTATCATGGTTGTGTGTTGTTCTCCCCAAGAAAAACATACTTCAAATGCTTTGCGAGTTCTTTAAGTTCAACCTCTTCTAGTTGAATCTCCTCTTCGTCAATTTCAAGTTCCCTCTCAACACTCTTATCATCCAACATGGACTTGCATTCCTTAAATTTCGCATCAGAAACCTCAACTTCTTCACCTAAAGTTAGGGCCATCTCTAGCTTGTCTTTACTACTTTCCTACAAGAAAACTTCCTCAGCATCAAGGTCAGTAAAATTAATAAAAGAGTAAACTTCATACACAACAGTAGTGGGAATAGGGAAAGTGTTAAAAATTAAAAATTCTACAGTTTGTCCCAAAATAGCCATGGTTAATTTTTCATTTTTAACATCAATCAACGTGTTAGTTGTAGCCATAAAAGGCCTCCCTAATAAAATTGTATGTTCTGAGTCTCTAGGAATTTCTCCCCCCATATTCATGATAGTGAAATCAACGGGTGCAATCAAACCACTTACCTTAACAAGAACATCTTTTATAATTCCCTTAGAGTATTGAAGAGTTCTATCTGCATGATACAACACCATTTTTGTTAGTTTAAGTTCCCTTAGCTCTAATTTCAAATAAATGGAGTATGACTTCAAGTTTATACAGGCTCCTATATCCCAAATGCCAATGGTTTCTTTCCCATTCCCCATAGAGATGCTAACTATGAAGCTTGTATGATCTTTTGGCTTAGGAGTTAACTTGTGCTGTAAAACATCACTTGGCACATCCGAGACTATCTCCTTCTCATTCAACTCATGCCTTTTCTTTTTATGCTTAGCTCCTTAGAGAATTTGGCATAAGATGTCATATTTTTAATCACCTCAAGTACAGGTATGTTAATACTTACCTTTGAAAGCATGTTATAAATTTTAGAAAATTGTTTATAATGCTTCTTATTTTTTAACTTGCTTAGAAAAGGGATTGGTATTCTATAAGGATTTGGAGATTTGTATAGCTTTGGTGCAATGGATGCCTCCTCACTATCCTCCTTCGGCTCACTTGGTTGAGCTTTGCCTTCTTACATTTCCTCGCCATTTTCTTGAATTGTACTTGTATCCAAAGAATCACTAATTTTATTATCAATTACCCAACCAATTCTCAAAATCGTGATTGCTTTAGGTTGCTCCAGTTGAGTTGGAAATTTTCCTTTTTGATGAGCTTGAAGTTTATTAGCCAATTGACCTACTTGAGTTTCCACCTTCTTAAGTGATTCTTCCAAAGAGTCAAACCCCTTGTTGTTCACTTCTTGATTTTGAGTGCTAATTTGAATGAAAGCATTCAAATTATCTTCAAGTGAAGGTTCTTAGCTTTCTCTTGATTTAATGTTTTCCCTTGGAAATTGGGTCCTCTTTGATAAGGTTGGAAGGAATGTTGAGATGGAGCTTGTTATTGGTTCTTCCGTGAAACATTTAGGTGATTTCTCTAACCGGGATTGTAAGAATTTAAATATGGGTCATTCCTACCACTTTGTTGGAAACTTTCAAAGGCATATACTTGCTCTTGCCCTTCTTGGAATTGGTCAATGCTTGAAGGGCACACATTTCCATTATGGCCTACAATACCACATGATGCACAAGTTTCTTGATTTGGCATAAGCAAATTTCCTCTAGCATTTAGTAATTTTACTTGCCTTGTTAACTCTACAATTTATCTTGTAATTTCTGAATTTGCATTCAACTCATATGCTCCTCTATGCCTCTCCCCAATACTCTTTTTCTGCAAATTTGCTCCAAACATTTAAAATAATGCAACCATTTTTGCAATTTTCTTTTCATCCATTGCACCTCATACTGCATTATCCACTATATTTTGGCTTTACTGAGTAAGCCCATCATAAAAGAACTGATTGAGCAATTGTTATGGATAATAACGATGAGGGCATTGAAACAATATGGATTTGAAGTGATCCCACACCTCATGAAATGGTTCTCCATCAAATTGGATGAATGTTGAAATATTTCCCCTAAGCTCCTTTATTTTTTGGTGTGAATAGAATTTTCCCATGAATTTGTTATAGACTTCGGTCCATGTGGTTAATGAATTTTTTAGTAACGTCATCAACCATTCTTTTTTCTTATCCTTCAAACTATATGGGAAATATCTCATTTTAAGTCCATCCTCCGTCAATCCTTACAAAGGGAATGTATGCAATGTTGTGTAAAAATCATGAATGAAGTTGAGAGGATCTTCATTCGACAATCTGTGAAAAGAGGGCAGCATAGTATAATGAGTTTTTTTGAGTTCATAATTTCTTACTGCGTTGCTCAACCGGATACATGATGTGGTTACTCTAAAGATTGGTCGAAAAACTCCTTCATAGGTGGTTCCTCTACTTCACCCATTTCTACCTCCGTGCTCTCCACAAATTGCTCTTCAGTTTCTTCTCCTTCTTGCCCCGAAGGATCCACTCCCTCAGTTCTAGGAAGTCTATGAATATCATCTATATATGGAAAAAGTTCATTTCCTTGGGACTTTCTTCCTTGCATAAATCACCTAGAAATTCAAAAGGAAACACTTTAAACAATTAAACAATTAAAATAAAAGAATCAAACTACTACTATGATAGTGTGCAAAATTAGCTAATATTTGCATGGATAATTTAGTATAGTGTTATATGATTTTACTGATTTTGAGGCATTTTTGTATAAGTTATAGTTAAAGAGGGAATAAAAGCCAAGTTGGAGAAAGTTGAAAGAAAGCAGCTGCAAAAGAGCTGGAAACACCCTCGGGTGTAACCCTTGGGCAAGGCTTGTGCGTAAGGGTATCTAATACTTGAAGATTGTATGTGCCAACTACAAATCCAAATTTGTTTGGGACTTTTGAAATATGATTTTTGAAGTAGATTTTCAAAGATATTAAGACTTAATTATCTTCTTATTCAGTAGTTATTAATTAGAAAATTTAAAGGCTGTAATTTATTATTTATTTTTATTTTATTTACTTTTCCTAAATAGGGTAGGAAACTAAATAGATATTTAAGCCAATATATTTGGTAGCCTTAGGAGTGGATATCTCATCTCTTCTTATCTCCTATGTTACTGTTCACATTTTACAACAGCCATTGAATATATCTTTATTTTTCATTTTTAAAGAACTTGTGTAACTAAACTTAAATTTAGTTAAAGAGGTAATCAATGTTATCATTTCGCCAAGATTTGTGAGATCTAATTGACTCTTTATTTGATTTCTTTAATTTCAATATTTATGTATGTAATATCCCAAGTGATACCCTAAGATTTTGGAATGTTAATTGTTGAAATGGGATTAAATGATTTTAAGTGTATTTTTTATAAAGTGATAAAGATAAGATAATAGGAAGATGTGTATATGTTATGTATATGAGGATATATATACAATATATATAAAAAAATTAAGGTTTTATTATGGTCAAGAGATATTTTTATTTAAAGTGATTAAATTAAAGTTAGTGGAAGATGATGTAAGTGGGTTGATAAGTATATTATTAAAATTGCTTGGTGGGGAGTAATTTGAGGAAAGTGGTTGTTTTAAGAGGTTGACTTTCTTTCTTTCTTTCTTTTTCTTTCATTTTCTTCTTCCTCTTCTTCTTTCTTCTTTGGCCGGCCATCACCACCATCTTCAAGAGGGAGAGATTTTGTTGCTTCCAAACTCAAGAAATTGAAGGATTTTAAGAGATCACGTTGGAGTTTTAAGGATTTTCTTCACTTTTGGTAAGTTTCCAACTTGTTTCTTTGTTTTCTTTTGAGTTTGTGTTCTTGAGTTTGGTGAATGGTTGTTGTAGATGAGTTTATGGTTGATTTGGTATATTTGAGGTTGTGTTGTTTTGATAACTTTGATTTTTGGGGTTGGATTGAAGAGAAAAGGGTTAAGTTTGGCGAAAGAGGTAAGAGTTGTGGGTGTTGTGATCTTAAGTTGTGTTATATGGTTGTAATTGTGTTTTGATGTTTGTAATTGAGTTATTTTAAGGTTTACTCAAGTATTATATGGCTCGTTGATGGTTTTGATTGAGTTTGTGTGTTGTTGATATTGTTATTAAAAGATGATTGTTGGATGTGGCATTTTGGTGTCGATTTTAGGGTTTTTGGCTTCTATGTCAAAGCTTCTGTGTTGTCGGTTTAGGGCATGGTCAGGGACATGCCCGTGTTGTTGAGTGTGTCAAGTGTAAAGTTTGCCCTAGATAGTTCTCTTCCTTATTCACTTATGTGTATCAATAATTGAGTGTTGTTAATCAGCTTTAGGTTTTTAAGTGTTCTGAGCTACCTAAATCTAAGTGCTGATAGATATCTTGGAAGAGGAGTTTGTTAGAGTGGTGTTGTTGCTCTTAAGGTAAGTACAAACTTTGAATGATTGCATACATTTACATGACATTGAGACTTAACACATTTAGTTGAGAAATATGTTAAGTTACTTGATATATTGTTAATGTGCATAATGTGAATTATGTTGATGTATCAAAGCAAGTGAGTAATGTGTTATAAATGAAAGGAAATGTGGAATAACATAATGAGATATAAGAAAACATAATGTAACCAATCTATATTGAGATAAAATAGAAGAATGAGAAAAAATGATATAATAAGGTAATGAACCTAGTTTGATTATGATAAATGAAATGAGAAATGAATTGTTAAAGTATTTGACAATGAAATAAATGAATTAATTGTGTGCCTAGTATGTTATTCAATTTTCATATTTCTGGGTTTGTGTTGCGCTCGAATTAAGTACTACTACAAAGCATCACTCGCAAGTATACGAGGTAGCTGTAGCAAAGGTGATCGCCCCAAGGTCGTTTCCCCAAGAAGGTGTGGTTCGTAATAGCTTGATTGACAAATATTTAAATGCAAAAGTGTTTGTTGTATGAAATGTGCAAGATTAAATTAAACCTAAAATTAACGTGCGTAGGTTGAAGTGTGTGATGGGTGTGCAAGATCAAATCGATTCTTGGGAAGATGCCTAGGGTTATAGGTCCATTCAATCAAAGCTCAATTCTCAATTGTCCATTAACATAACCTTGTAATTAATTTGTTCCTTAAGGTTAATTAGCCAATTACCAATCCATTAGTTCTCACATTCATGAATTAACAATGACCAATTCTTTTACATTACCAAATTAATGAAAACCCTAGAACTTATATTTCTAATTCATTCATAGGGTGGTCGATTATATAGTTCCGATATCGGATTTCACCTCTCGGTCCGTCATCCAATATTCAAAGATCAATAGGTAGCTAATCTATCAACCTAGCATTTAATACAATACAATCAACCAATCAACAAGGAACATCAATGTAAATATCAAATCAAGACATTCAACCAAATATACTATAAACCCTAAACAAGGGTATTTAGCTCAACATCATCAATTTAACACATTCATTCAACTCGATATAAAACAAATACAAATTGTTCATTGCAATATCAATCTCTTAATACAACAACAACAATAGAAATGAATTAAAAAAGAGGATAGAAAACCCCTTGTGAAGATGCCAAGAGTAGGATTACTAGTCTTCCTCCTAGCTCCACTTTGATATTTGATGAAGAACTCAAGCCCTCTTCAATGGTTGATTTCCCTTTGCAATGTGGAATGGAGCTTTCTCAAGTCACCAAACCTTTGGATGGAGCTTTCTGAAGTCACCAACCTTCAATGGATATGCCTTTGGAAGATGGAATGGAGCTTTCTCAAGTCACCAATCCCTTCAATGAAGCTTCTTCAACCCTTGAGAACTTGTAACCCAATTTATCCCAAAGAACCTCAAAGATCCTATCAATGGAAGATGGAGAAGGTGGAGAGGATGGAAATGGAGGTTAGAGGTGAAGGGACAAGGGAGAGTGTCACTCTCTCCCTCTCCCACGTTTTTTGCAGAAATTTGGCTCCAAGAAGCCAAGAACTCTCTCCATTTTCCACTTTCTCTCCTTTTAATTCATTCAAAATACACACCCATGCCTTCCAACTCATCCCATTTCCCTTTGTCCCCCACTTTTTCTTTGTTTTCTATTTCTTTTGGCAAGCAATAGTGTTTGTCTCCCACTTTGTCCCCCACTTTGTTGAAAGAAATTTGACTTTTCAGGTGGGACACGGCCAAGCCAAGACAAGCTTTGCCGTGTCTCTTGCAATTTTTTCTCTTTTTCATGAGGTGACACGGCCAAGCCTTGGTTGGCTTGGCCGTGTCTCTTGATTCTTCATGGGACACGGTAGTTTCCCTTGGACGTGTCCCTCACTGGACCTCTTTCTTTCTTTCTTATCTTTTCTTTGGTTGTGAGAGGTGACACGGTCAAGCCAGATGGAGCTTGGCCATGTCTCTTGATTTTCTTTCTTGGGACACGGCCAAGCTCCTGGCCGTGTCCCTCACTCTCTTTGATACAGTGTGAGACACGGCCAGAGGACACGGCCGTGTCATGTGACACGGCCAGTGTCTTGGCCGTGTCCCTTGACAGTGTCAATCTCTGCCTCTTTTCTTTCCTTCTTTGCTTACTCTCTTGTTCTTTGGTATGAATGGGACATGGCCAAGCCATTTTTGTCTTGGCCAAGCCATTTTTGTCTTGGTCGTGTCATGTGACACGGCCAGAGGTTTGGCCGTGTCACCTGGGTATGTCTCTTCCTATTGCTCATTTTCCTTCTTTTCCTTCTCTTCTTTGGCTTGTTCTTTGAATGAGACACGGCCAGAGGCTTGGCCGTGTCTCTGGGTGTGTCTGCTTCTGCCTTGAATTTCTTTTGAGGGACATGGCCATGTCTTGCTTGGTTCATGCTTTTCTTGCCCGGTTTTGATCTTCCAAGGGTGTTTTTCCACCTAAACCTAAAAACAACACTTAAAAGAAAATTAAAACAACAATCAATCAAAACATTAACTAAAACACACATAAAATCGTACTAAAAACAAGTACAAAAATGAACTAAACAAATACCCCACACTTAACTCCTTGCTTGTCCCCAAGCAAGGCTAAAATCAAAACATAATAAACAAGATTAATTTTGTTAAGTTCAAGAGTTATAAAGATGCATCAAGACTTCCCTATCCTTAAATCCGCAATCAATATCGAATCAAACAAAATCGACACTCATGCAATTAAGTGGCTTTCATGCATAACCAATGTTGTCACTCCCTCACCAACTCTTATAAGTGTTTGATCATGGTGGTGTTTACACTCATAACAATCAATGAAAGATTATTACCATAGGCTTGCTTATCAATCAAATCTCCACCACAAAATAACAATCAAGCATCAATCAAAAGGTCTTTATTGGGTTGTAATGAGGCTAAGGTAAAGGCATGATATTTAGGAAATGTGAGCTTAATCATTAAGTTCAAGAGCACTTCAAGAATGAAGTAACCGATCTATGAATAACTAACAATCCCAAAACACCTTCCTCTCATATACCCATTGACATTAAAGAGCTTTTCAAGGGAACTCACTTATTAAATTTTGCAATGATACATTCCAACCCTTTCAACAAGAACAACAATTATTCTTATTAATATATATATATATTCTCTTTTTTTTATTTTGCTTTGTAATCTTAAACCTACTAAACTTAACCCCACACTTAATTCAACACAATACTCAGTCATAAACGCTCTTGAACTGATGAAAGGATAAGAGTTAAACAACAAGGTTCAAGCTAATGGTGTTGTACAAAAGAAAGAAAAGGAAAAATAAAATAGGCTCAAATTAGGCTAACTAAGATTGAATATAGGGTTGGTGTTTTTAAGCCAAAGTGGGTTCACCTAATTGCCTTAATCATTTTGATGCTAAATTGAAATTTTTTTATGTAATCTTAAAATGTATTTCAAAGCAAGTTCTAGCAAATCATCAATCAAATATGTTTACCCACAAAATGAATAATAAGTTGATGGCTCAATTCCTCACTAGGTTAATGGAAATGCAAAGACAAACCAACAAAATTGACAATAAGCACCAATTCTACTCAATTCTCAAATTCATGCTTCAAAAATTAAAAGGTCATCTATTGTAACACCCCCACACCCAATACATACACACTACATACACCACAATGTAGTATACATATATCGAATATAGGAATGCTACGGATTTTTATTAACATTCAAAACATTTTAAAAGATACTATAAGCTTTCTCATTATACATTAGAGAAAAATAAGTTATTAACTTGTAATATAAAACAAAATAGATATAAATACATTTACTTAATACGCAGCGGAATTTATAAAATATTTACATATATGAAAACATTTAAGTCCATATCTATAAATATACATATATTTACTTTATACACAATACTTTACAAAACATAAAGAATTTATACATGATTGGCAGCTCTTCTCTGATCTTTAAATCCAAGAATAAACCCTTCAATGTCTACTCTCACTAGGTCTTGAAGAACTCTCCGGTTCAACTCTGTTACCTGCACGATTAAACACTATCGCGCTAAGCCAACGGCTTAGTAAGACAAATCATGCTTTAATGCAATGCAATGTCATACATATTATTCACAAAAACAACACCATAGTTGAAAAGCTAATAACATACCTTTACATTTAATATTCACACATATATATATATACCACATTTCAACAATCTTCCATATATCTCATTAGTCAAACATTTTACCATTCATGAATCACATTAAACAAAGACAAGCATTGGGCCCAAGACACACTAATATGCCATTCAATTTTCAGAGTTAATGTTTTGGTTTTGTTATCACATTTATCAATATCATATACCCAACTAGGCTTCAAGGATTAGGTTCAACCAAGCTTCAAGGGGAGCAAAGCATGCTAAGCTTCAACCCAACTTGGCTTCAAGAACCAACCCAACCTAGCTTCAAGGGTTGTAACATCTCAATTAGGCTTCAAGGATTCAATCCAACCTAACTTCAAGAGACTGTTACACTTATTAGGCATGCCACCAACAACAAACTCTGAAAATGGAATAACACATTAGCCACACAATTCATTTATTATTTAGTTATCATTTCCATTCTCAATTCTCATCAACATTTAGGCAAACATGCCTTATTTCTTTCAATTGCATCATCATAGCCAATCACAATGGCTTTATAGCATTTCATATCTCAATTCATATTGTGCATATAGCATTATTGGTATCACATTTCAAAGTACATTATTCATAATACACATCACCATTCACAAGCCTCACAATACACAATACATAACCTTGTTCATGTAATATCATCTCACATTTCATGATTCAACAATGATGTTAGACAAATGATCTCTATTTTGATCCTTGACAACTCAAATGGATGATCTATTTAACATGTATTTGAGAATCTTGTTGCAGGATTAGGTTGCTTCCAATAAGGTGAACAGAACCTTTCTAGCGGTCGCGCCTCACCTGAATACGACCGCTCCCTACAATTACAAGATGAAACCTTATTACAGTAGGTTTCGCGGCCAGAAGCCCGACCTAAGTCGCGACCGCACTTCACAATCAAAAGATGAAACCTTATTACAGTAGGTTTCGCGGCCAGAATCCCGACCTAAGTCGCGACCGCACATGAATAATAGCGACCGCCCCAAATTACGTGTCTCTCATGCATAAACCCTAAATGTAGCCAAATTTCTTTTGGTTAACTTAAAACACATTGTACACAACATAACCTCATTCAAATGGACATAATCAACATCATTAGCAATTATTTTACATGCTCATCACAATATTTTCATCACCAACATTCATTAACAATACATTTGATACCTTATCACATTTACAAACAAAAGTGTTTTAAGATTAAACAACATATGCATGTTTGTAACCATATAGTTTGTACTTACCTTTAGCACCAATTATACAACTCTAAACACTTTCTTTTCTCCAAGAATTCTTCACTTCTCAAATTAGAGCAAATCACCTTCTTCCAAAACCTAATCCAAAATAACACAATATAATTTATCACTTACCATTTCCAAAACCCTAAAACCAACATCACTCTTAACTTATCATCTTCAAATCCAAAACCAACACCACAACCAATTAAATCCAACATATAATAATCAACACAACCCTACCATCAAAAATCCACAACCAAACTCACAACCAACTTAAATAAACTAAGAGAATCAAGAGAGACTTACCAAAATAATGAATCTTCTTGGATTTCCACTTAACCACTTGAAAACTTCTTCAATTTGAGCTTCAAATATCATCAACTCTTATTTTCTCTCTTCCTCTCTAAGTTGGCCGGCCACACGTGAAAAGAAGAAAAGAAATTGATCAAACAAAAGTCAAATCCTCTTTTAACCTCCACCACACAATTTCCAAAAGAAGAAATACCAAAATGCCCTCTTAAACATAATTACACTTCCTTTTATTTAGCATGCCCTTTATAGTAATTTCAATAACAACAACTAAATATCTTCTTCCACTATATCCAACACCTTGACTCTCCCTTTGACCAACATATATGCCATATATATTGCCATATACACTACATATACATCTTCTCTACACATCACTTTTCTTTCAAATAACACATGAACATTTTCTTTTCAATTTTTTTTTATCACACAACATATACACTCAATCACATTTTAAAACAACAACAACAACAACAACAACAACAATAACAACATAATCAAAACTTCTAGGGCATACATGAGGATATTACAATTCTCCCCCTCTAAAAAGAAATTTCATCCTCGAAATTACCTGATATCATGTCCGAAATAATTGAGGATATTGCTGTCGCATGATTTGTTCACTTTCCCAAGTTGCCTCTTCCTTTCCATGATTCTTCCATAGAACTTTCACCAATGGCACACTCTTGTTTCTCAACTCTTTCACTTCACGTGCCAAAATAGCAACTGGTTCCTCTTCAAATGTCAAATCTTAATTCACCTCGATAGATTCAATCGGCAACACATGAGATGGATCCGATCTGTATCTCCTCAACATAGAAACATGGAATACATTATGGATACGATCCAACTCAGGTGGCAAAGCGAGTTGATAAGCAACTGGCCCAACTCTTTCCAAAACTTCATACGGTCCAATGAAACGAGGACTCAGCTTCCCTTTTCGACCAAATCTCAAAATCTTCTTCCAAGGAGACACTTTCAAAAATACCTTATCTCCAACATCAAACTCTATTTCTCTCCTTTTCAGATCCGAATAAGACTTCTGTCGATCTGAAGCTGCTTTCAATCTATCTCGAATCATTTTCACTTTCTCTTCAGTCTCTTTAACTAAATCTGGACCAATTATCTTACTTTCACCAATCTCATTCCAACACAAAGGTGTCCTACACCGTCTACCATACAATGCCTCAAATGGGGCCATAGCGATGCTGGATTGGTGACTGTTATTGTATGCAAACTCCACAAGTGGTAAGAATCCATCCTTCCTTCCAGAGAAATCAATGACACAGCTTCTCAACATATCCTCAATAATCTGTATCACCCTCTCTGACTGCCCATCCGTCTGTGGATGAAAAGCAGTGCTGAAGTGCAGTCGAGAACCCAAAGCACCTTGCAAACTCTTCCAAAATCTTGAAGTAAACCGGGGATCTCGATCAGACACTAAAGAAATTGGGACACCATGCAACTTTACAATCTCATGGATATACAGCTCAGCTAACCTTTCTAAAGAGTAATCCATCCGAACCGGAAGGAAATGAGCTGTCTTAGTCAACCTATCAACAATCACCCAAATAGCATCATGCTTCCTTTGTGTCAATGGCAACCCAGACACAAAATCCATTGTCACTCTTTCCCACTTCCATTCAGGCACTGACAACGGTTGAAGTAACCCGGTTGGAACTTGATGCTCTGCTTTTATCTTCTGACATGTGAGACATCTGGATACAAACTCCGCAATGTCTCTCTTCATACCAGACCACCAGTAAAATTGCCTCAAATCATGATACATCTTTGTATTACCTGGATGCATAGCAAACACTGACTGATGTGCTTCTTCCAAAATGATTCTTTTTAAATCAGCATCATTAGGTACACACAATCGGTTCTTAAACCAGAGACTCCCATCATCTCTCACAATAAAATCTTGACTCTTTCCACTCTGGCAACCTGAAACAATCTTTTGAATCTTTTCATCAGCCAACTGAGCCTCTTTAATCTGACCCAACAAAACTGGTTTCAAATGCAACTGTGCCAACAATGCACCATCATCACAAGGTACAAAACTGGCATGCAATGCTCTCAACTCAACAAGCAACGAGAGCGAATAAACAGTCAAACCTGCCAAAGACTTTCGACTCAAGGCATCAGCAACAACATTTGCTTTACCTGGATGATAATCAATCAAACAGTCGTAGTCTTTAATCAATTCCAACCATCTCCTCTGTCGAAGATTAAGCTCTTTCTGAACCCCCAAATATTTCAAACTTTTGTGATCAGTGTAGATGAAACATTTCTCCCCAAACAAATAGTGTCGCCAAATCTTCAATGCAAAAACAATGGCTGCTAGCTCCAAATCATGGGTCGGATAATTAAGCTCATGCGGCTTCAACTGTGAGAAGCATAAGCTATCACTCTACCTTCTTGCATCAGTACACAACCCAAACCATTATGTGAAGCATCATTGTAGATTACATATGGTTTGCCTTCTACAGGTAAAGTAAGAACAGGCGCTTGAGTCAACATTTCTCTCAACTGATTAAAGCTAGCCTGACATTGATCTGTCCACACAAATCTAACTCCCTTCCGAAGCAATCTGGTGAGTGGAGTAGCTATCAAAGAAAAATCTTTCACAAACCGTCGGTAATAACCTGCCAAACCCAGAAAACTTCTAACTTCAGTCACAGACTTGGGTGGACTCCAATTCAGAATAGCTTCAACTTTACTCGAATCAACTCTAATACCCTCTGCTGAAACTATATGACCGAGAAAAGTTACTTGGTCGAACCAAAACTCACACTTCGACAGTTTAGCAAACAATTGCTTCTCTCTCAAGATTTGCAGCACAATCCGTAGATGCTTGTCATGTTCCTCTTCATTCCGCGAATACACCAGAATATCATCTATAAACACTACCACAAACTGATCCAAATAGGGCCTAAACACCCTATTCATCAAATCCATAAAAGCTGCAGGTGCATTCGTCAAACCAAAAGGCATAACTAAAAACTCATAATGCCCATACCTGGTCCGGAAGGCGGTCTTAGGAACATCTTCAGCTCTGACTCTCAACTGATGGTACCCTGATCTCAAATCAATCTTAGAAAACACAGCTGCACCCTTCAGTTGATCAAAGAGATCATCGATTCTAGGCAAAGGATATTTATTTTTAATAGTCACCTTGTTCAATTGCCTATAATTGATACACAACCTCATAGTACCATCTTTCTTCTTCACAAATAACACAGGAGCTCCCCAAGGAGAAACACTGGGGTGAATAAATCCTTTGTCCAACAACTCCTGCAATTGCACTTTCAACTCCCTCAATTCTGCTGGTGCCATTCTATAAGGAGTACTAGAGATAGGAGTGGTACCAGGCAACAATTCAATACCGAACTCCACCTCTCTCTCAGGAGGTAACCCTGGCAACTCCTCTGGAAACACATCTGGGAACTCTACAACTGTGGCAATACTATCAATAGGGAAACCCTTCATTCTAGTATCTACCACATGAGCAAGATAAGCTTCACACCCCTTTCTAACCAATCTCCTAGCTGCAACAGCTGAAACAAATAAGGAGGCTAGCTGTTCCTGCTCATTAGATACTATCACCTCTCTACCATCAGCAGTTCTCAAAGAAACAATTTTCCTTTTACAGTCTACCACAGCTCCATGTCTAGATAGCCAATCCATACCTAGGATCACATCATATTCCTTAAATGGCATCTCAATCAAATCTCCAAGGAACTCCTCACCTTTCACCCTCACTGCACTATCTCGGTGCACCCTGCTCACAATCACACTATGCCCTAAAGGATTTGTCACCAACACATCAAATCCTAGGGACTCAGCATGCATATCAGACACAGGTAAAACAGATGCACTAATATAAGAATGGGTGGATCCAGGATCAATCAAAGCAAGTACTAAGGTATCAAATAAAGAAAAAGTACCAGCTATGACTGCCGAAGCATCTGGCTGCCTCTGCATAACATATATCCTCTGGGAAGACCCAACCTCCTCTGGTCTACTCTCTCTGGATGTAGAACCTCCTCTAGCACTGAACCCAGATCTGCCTCCCTGGCTAACACCTCTGCCTCCTCGACCTCCCCTCACACTAGGTCGAGAAGCTGCAGTATCAACTGACATCTGCTCTTGCCTCTCAGGACAATCTCTCACAAAGTGATTAGGTGATCCACATCTGAAGCATACCCCTGCTACACCAGTCTTCCAGCAAGGACCACCATGTGGCCTACCACAATGAATGCAGATGGGTGGAGTGGATCTCTGAATTATTGGGGTCGGAGCACTCGCCACTGAAGCTGCAGGTCTAAATCTCTGCCTCTGAAACTGCACTGACCTACCAGCTGACCTCTGACTCCTACTAACTTTGGGAACAAAGCTTCCTTTACCTCTCTTCGCAGAAGAAGACACTGTCTCAAACTGGGGCCTCCTAACCCTAACATCTTCCTCTGAAGCAGCTGCAATAACTTGAGCTCGCTCTACAATTTGAGCTGCTGCCACAAGCTGGGAAAAATCGTGATATCTAGATCCAGCCACCAAACACATGATAGAGGGCCTCAATCCCTCCTCAAATCTCCTGCATCTATCTATCTCATCAGCTATAATGCCCCCAGCATAATGGCTCAATCTAACAAACTCAACCTCATATTCAGTTACAGTCCTGCTGTCTTGCTTCAAGCTCAAAAACTCCATCTTCTTCATGTCCTTGTACTCCCTAGGAGTATACTTCAATTCAAATTCTCTTAGAAAGTCAGCATAGGACAAGGTTGGTGGATCATCCATAGAATGGGGCACTGTCCTCCACCAGTCATATGCATCCTTCTGTAGCAAAGATCTTGCATAGTCAAACTTTTCCTCCGATGTGGCTTGCAACTGAATAAAGATCCTTTGTACTTTATCAAGCCATTACTCCACTACAGTTGGATCAACTGTACCAAGGAAATCCTCTGCTCCATACTTCCTTAGTTTATCATAGTGCCTCACTGATACCAAAGTCTGTGGGGGTGGCGGCGGCGGTTGCACTGGTGCTTGTCTCAAAGCTTCAACCACATGCCTAAGCCAAGCTGGTGGAACCTCCTCACCAACTGGTCTCCCCGACACCGAAGCAGGTGCCTCCTCAGCACTATCAACTCTAGCTCTATCCTCCGGAGCTACACTCTCCTCACTACCCTCAACTGATTGACGCAAATGAGGATCCATCACAACCTATTTCTGCAAACACAGCAGAATACATCTTATTAAAGATCAGAGACTGCCAATCCCAAACATATATGTTATTCAAAACCACTTTTTAAGTAAAAATATTCTTTTTATTACATTTTACCTAGGTTGAGAATCTCAAACCTAGGCTCTGATACCAAAACAACTGTAACACCCCCACACCCAATACATACACACTACATACACCACAATGTAGTATACATGTATCGAATATAGGAATGCTACGGATTTTTATTAACATTCAAAACATTTTAAAAGATACTATAAGCTTTCTCATTATACATTAGAGAAAAATAAGTAATTAACTTGTAATATAAAACAAAATAGATATAAATACATTTACTTAATACGCAGCGGAATTTATAAAATATTTACATATATGAAAACATTTAAGTCCATATCTATAAATATACATATATTTACATTATACACAATACTTTACAAAACATAAAGAATTTATACATGATTGGCAGCTCTTCTCTGATCTTTAAATCCAAGAATAAACCCTTCAATGTCTACTCTCACTAGGTCTTGAAGAACTCTCCGGTTCAACTTTGTTACCTGCGCGATTAAACACTATCGCGCTAAGCCAACGGCTTAGTAAGACAAATCATGCTTTAATGCAATGCAATGTCATACATATTATTCACAAAAACAACACCATAGTTGAAAAGCTAATAACATACCTTTACATTTAATATTCACACATATATATATATATACCACATTTCAACAATCTTCCATATATCTCATTAGTCAAACATTTTACCATTCATGAATCACATTAAACAAAGACAAGCATTGGGCCCAAGACACACTAATATGCCATTCAATTTTCAGAGTTAATGTTTTGGTTTTGTTATCACATTTATCAATATCATATACCCAACTAGGCTTCAAGGATTAGGTTCAACCAAGCTTCAAGGGGAGCAAAAGCATGCTAAGCTTCAACCCAACTTGGCTTCAAGAACCAACCCAACCTAGCTTCAAGGGTTGTAACATCTCAATTAGGCTTCAAGGATTCAATCCAACCTAACTTCAAGAGACTGTTACACTTATTAGGCATGCCACCAACAACAAACTCTGAAAATGGAATAACACATTAGCCACACAATTCATTTATTATTTAGTTATCATTTCCATTCTCAATTCTCATCAACATTTAGGCAAACATGCCTTATTTCTTTCAATTGCATCATCATAGCCAATCACAATGGCTTTATAGCATTTCATATCTCAATTCATATTGTGCATATAGCATTATTGGTATCACATTTCAAAGTACATTATTCATAATACACATCACCATTCACAAGCCTCACAATACACAATACATAACCTTGTTCATGTAATATCATCTCACATTTCATGATTCAACAATGATGTTAGACAAATGATCTCTATTTTGATCCTTGACAACTCAAATGGATGATCTATTTAACATGTATTTGAGAATCTTGTTGCAGGATTAGGTTGCTTCCAATAAGGTGAACAGAACCTTTCTAGCGGTCGCGCCTCACCTGAATACGACCGCTCCCTACAATTACAAGATGAAACCTTATTACAGTAGGTTTCGCGGCCAGAAGCCCGACCTAAGTCGCGACCGCACTTCACAATCAAAAGATGAAACCTTATTACAGTAGGTTTCGCGGCCAGAATCCCGACCTAAGTCGCGACCGCACATGAATAATAGCGACCGCCCCAAATTACGTGTCTCTCATGCATAAACCCTAAATGTAGCCAAATTTCTTTTGGTTAACTTAAAACACATTGTACACAACATAACCTCATTCAAATGGACATAATCAACATCATTAGCAATTATTTTACATGCTCATCACAATATTTTCATCACCAACATTCATTAACAATACATTTGATACCTTATCACATTTACAAACAAAAGTGTTTTAAGATTAAACAACATATGCATGTTTGTAACCATATAGTTTGTACTTACCTTTAGCACCAATTATACAACTCTAAACACTTTCTTTTCTCCAAGAATTCTTCACTTCTCAAATTAGAGCAAATCACCTTCTTCCAAAACCTAATCCAAAATAACACAATATAATTTATCACTTACCATTTCCAAAACCCTAAAACCAACATCACTCTTAACTTATCATCTTCAAATCCAAAACCAACACCACAACCAATTAAATCCAACATATAATAATCAACACAACCCTACCATCAAAAATCCACAACCAAACTCACAACCAACTTAAATAAACTAAGAGAATCAAGAGAGACTTACCAAAATAATGAATCTTCTTGGATTTCCACTTAACCACTTGAAAACTTCTTCAATTTGAGCTTCAAATATCATCAACTCTTATTTTCTCTCTTCCTCTCTAAGTTGGCCGGCCACACGTGAAAAGAAGAAAAGAAATTGATCAAACAAAAGTCAAATCCTCTTTTAACCTCCACCACACAATTTCCAAAAGAAGAAATACCAAAATGCCCTCTTAAACATAATTACACTTCCTTTTATTTAGCATGCCCTTTATAGTAATTTCAATAACAACAACTAAATATCTTCTTCCACTATATCCAACACCTTGACTCTCCCTTTGACCAACATATATGCCATATATATTGCCATATACACTACATATACATCTTCTCTACACATCACTTTTCTTTCAAATAACACATGAACATTCTCTTTTCAATTTTTTTTATCACACAACATATACACTCAATCACATTTTAAAACAACAACAACAACAACAACAATAACAACATAATCAAAACTTCTAGGGCATACATGAGGATATTACATCTATCATCAATTTTTATAACAATTGAACCCCTTATTTTTAAATTCATTAATTCTACGAAAAACATTAAAAACATTAGCTAAACTTAACAAAAACAAGTTAAAAGTAAAAACACAAAAAACAAAAGTAAAAACACAAAACATATAATGCACCCCACACTTAAAGATTCACATTGTCCTCAATGTGAGAATGCATACTACAGGGAGGGTTTAGATGAAACCTGATTTCCATCGTTCCCATATACGATGTGTAGGGCTCCTTCCACCCATAATGCAATTGGAGCCCAAGACTGAGAGGATGAAACGGCAACCCTTAAATATTTTTCCTTGAAGGGAACATGTCTCAAAGGGACATGTGAAGGTCACCTCGGGGTTATCCTCCAGTGTTATAGGAACGTGGTAAAATCCTATTTCATTGTGCAGCCTGGTTCTATCCATTGTATGCTCTTCTTCACCACCAAGAGTAGAGGAGATGATTTTTGGGAACTCTTTAAGTTCAACCAAGTTTGGTTGAATCACTTCTTCATTCACTTTAACAATGTCAAATCCCCTCTCAACAACCTCAACATTTAAAACTAGCTTACACTCCTCAAGTTCTAAATTGGTCAATTCATGTTCTTCTTCTAAAGACATACCCATCTCAAGCTTATTTCCACTTTCTCCTTGGGAGTGCATAATATAGATGTTAGAAGGTTGCTTACCTTGCTCCTCTTCTTTTAGCCTACCTGGGAATGGGATTGAGTGCAAAGGATTCGGAGGTTCATACAAATGTGATGAAGTTGATGAGTCCAAATTCTCCTCCTCCTTTGATTGACTTTGTTTCTCCATGTTGGGCAGCATTTCCTCACCATTGTCTTCTTGATTAGTTCCTACATCAAAGGAATCACAAAAATTGTTATATATCACCTGTTCACTCGTCAAATTTGTGATTACCTTGACTTGCTCCAATTGGCTAGGAAATTCCTCCTTTTGTTGTGCTTGGAGTTGATGTGCCAGTTACCCAACTTGCATTTCCACCCTCTTCAAGGATTCCTCCAAAGAATCAAATCTCTCATTTCTCCCTTCCTGATTTTGTGTGCTAATTTGAAGGTAAGCATTCAAATCATCGTCCACTGTGGATTTCTCGAATTGATCATAGTTTTGTGAGCTAGTTTGAATGAAGGCATTCAAACTATCTTCCAAAGTGGGTTCCTTAAGGTGATTTTGATTTTGCACGCTAGTTTGAATGAAGGCATTCAAACTTTCTTCTAAGGTGGGTTCCTTAAGGTGATCTTGGTTTTGTGTGCTAGTTTGAATGAAGGCATTCAAACTATCTTCTAATGTGGGTGGCTTAAGGTACTCTTGATTTGAATATTGTTCTTGAGAGTAAGGGTTTCTTTGGTAAGGTTGAAAAAAATTTTGAGGTGGAATTTTCTGTTGATTTTCCCAAGAAAAATTTGGTTGGCTTCTCCAGCTGGGATTATAAGGATTGAAATATGTGTCATTTCTACCCATTTGCTGGAAACCTTGGTGGTTATATTCTTCCTCTTTCCATTCTTGGTATCGTCCAAAACCCATTGAACACGTGTTTGCACTATGGCCTAAATTGCCACATGCTGCGCATATCTCTTGGCGTGGCATAGGTGCTATTCCTCTTGCATTTAGCACCTTTAGTTGATTCGTCAATTTTGCTAATTGCCATGCCATGTCAGAATCATCGTTCCTATCGTAAACTCCTCCGTGCCTTGAAAACTGCAACTTTACACAAGGCACTTAGAAACTTAAAGAAAACAAACAACAAAAAATTCAAGCAATACAAACAAACAATTTAAAAAGAAAACAAACAAACAATTAAATTGAAAGAAAAACAAAACAAACAAACAATTCACAGAAAATAAACAAACAATGAAAAGAAAAATCAAACTATTACTATTGCGACAGCCTTCCCCTGCAGCGACGCCAAAAACTTGTTGCGCTCGAATTAAGTACTACTACAAAGCGTCACTCGCAAGTATACGAGGTAGATGTTGCAAAGGTGATCGCCCCAAGGTCATTTCCCCAAGAAGGTGTGGTTCGTAATAGCTTGATTGACAAATATTTAAATGCAAAAGTGTTTGTTGTATGAAATGTGCAAGATTAAATTAAACCTAAAATTAACGTGCGTAGGTTGAAGTGTGTGATGGGTGTGCAAGATCAAATCGATTCTTGGGAAGGTGCCTAGGGTTATAGGTCCATTCAATCAAAGCTCAATTCTCAATTGTCCATTAACATAACCTTGTAATTAATTTGTTCCTTAAGGTTAATTAGCCAATTACCAATCCATTAGTTCTCACATTCATGAATTAACAATGACCAATTCTTTTACATTACCAAATTAATGAAAACCCTAGAACTTATATTTCTAATTCATTCATAGGGTGGTCGATTATATAGTTCCGATATCGGATTTCACCTCTCGGTCCATCATCCAATATTCAAAGATCAATAGGTAGCTAATCTATCAACCTAGCATTTAATACAATACAATCAACCAATCAACAAGGAACATCAATGTAAATATCAAATCAAGACATTCAACCAAATATACTATAAACCCTAAACATGGGTATTTAGCTCAACGTCATCAATTTAACACATTCATTCAACTCAATATAAAACAAATACAAATTGTTCAATGCAATATCAATCTCTTAATACAACAACAACAATAGAAATGAATTAAAAGAGAGGATAGAAAAACCCCTTGTGAAGATGCCAAGAGTAGGATTACTAGTCTTCCTCCTAGCTCCACTTTGATATTTGATGAAGAACTCAAGCCCTCTTCAATGGTTGATTTCCCTTTGCAATGTGGAATGGAGCTTTCTCAAGTCACCAAACCTTTGGATGGAGCTTTCTGAAGTCACCAACCTTCAATGGATATGCCTTTGGAAGATGGAATGGAGCTTTCTCAAGTCATCAATCCCTTCAATGAAGCTTCTTCAACCCTTGAGAACTTGTAACCCAATTTATCCCAAAGAACCTCAAAGATCCTATCACTGGAAGATGGAGAAGGTGGAGAGGATGGAAATGGAGGTTGGAGGTGAAGGGACAAGGGAGAGTGTCACTCTCTCCCTCTCCCATGTTTTTTGCAGAAATTTGGCTCCAAGAAGCCAAGAACTCCCTCCATTTTCCACTTTCTCTCCTTTTAATTCATTCAAAATACACACCCATGCCTTCCAACTCTTCCCATTTCCCTTGTCCCCCACTTTTTCTTTGTTTTCTATTTCTTTTGGCAAGCAATAGTGTTTGTCTCCCACTTTGTCCCCCACTTTGTTGAAAGAAATTTGACTTTTCAGGTGGGACACGGCCAAGCCAAGACAAGCTTGGCCGTGTCTCTTGCAATTTTTTCAATTACTCCCATCTCTATTACTCCTTATCGAATGGCACCTGCTGAGTTGAGAGAGTTGAAGGTGCAGTTGTTTGAGTTGTTGGATAAAGGGTTTGTTCGCCTTAGCGTGTCTCCATGGGGAGCACCTGTTTTTTTTGTGAAGAAGAAGGATGGTACCTTAAGATTGTGCATTGATTATCGGTAGTTGAATAAGGTGACCATCAAGAACAAGTATCCTTTGCCTAGATAGACAATCTCTTTGATCAGTTGAAAGTAGCAGTAGTTTTCTCTAAGATTGATCTGAGATCAGGGTACCATTAGTTGAGAATTAGAGAAGAAGATGTTCCCAAAAAATCTTTTCGCACAAGGTATGGGCATTATGAGTTTTTGGTAATGCCTTTTGGATTGACGAATGCACCTGCAGCTTTTATGGTTTGATGAACAGGGTGTTTAGACCCTATCTAGATCGGTTTGTGGTGGTCTTTATCGATGATATTTTGGTGTATTCGCATAATAAGGAGGAGCATGACGAGCACTTGCGGATTGTATTACAGACTTTAAGAGAGAAGCAGTTGTATGTTAAGCTATCTAAGTGTGAGTTTTGGCTTGATCAAATAACTTTTCTTGGTCATGTGGTTTCAGCAGATGGTATAAGAGTTGATCCGAGTAATGTTGAAGCTATTTTGAATTGGAGTCCACCGAAGTCAGTGACTGAAGTTAGAAGCTTTTTGGGTTTGGCAGGCTATTATCGACAGTTTGTGAAAGGCTTTTCTTTGATAGCTACTCCACTCACCAGATTACTTCGGAAGGGAGTTAGATTTGTGTGGACTGATCATTGTCAAGTGAGCTTTGAGCAGTTCAAGTGTAACACCCCATCTCAGCCTACGTTTATAGACCAAGATGGACTGTTATCTCATAATGATTGAGTCTTAATATTTTACTTAGCCAATTTTAAGTGTAGATTTTAAAAAATTTTGCCAGAGTTTCCCCTATATTTAGGGGTCCCAAGTGTCGCCAAAACTGATTTTTTTTTAAAAAACAATTTTGTTCTCAATCCAACAATCTCAATCAATCTCAAACACTTCCATAGTCGAACTCCTTATACCCTCCACTACAACCTGCATTAAAGTTTCACACTTCTATACACACATCCATACACACTAATTCATACAACATACATTAGTTAATATACTTAGCACACGTACTATGGTCTTTTACTAGTCATACATACAATTCTTAGTTACACTAACATATGTACATGCCATTCTAGTTACATTACTTATAATATCTTTCTATCCGAAGAGTTGCCAACACCAGCTGCTCGGAACACTGTAGAAACCAGCTTCGTGCTCAACCTACGAGTTTAGAAAGGAAACTAAACTCGCTAAGCATTTGCTTAGTGGGTACATAAATCATTGCATTTCATAAATAAAATAAATGAGTAATTCAAAACATGCAATTGAATACTTTAATTAAATGAATAAGATATAAACATAATGATAAAAGATTAAATCCCATATTCTGAATTTATAAAGTACTCATTTTGCTTTTATCAATTTAGGTGCTCTACTGGTCTAACAGAACATCAGCGGATAAGGAAGAGTCGTGATAAACATATCTCATCATGATCATATTTCATTATCTTTCATCATATTTCTTGCACATGTGCCAATGGCCATTATCATTGCATCATTGATCATATCATTGTAATCATCGGCCTTCAGCCGGAATATCATATCATGTCATAAGCAGTACTGCAGTAATAGTATGATGCATCATACCCTTATCTCAAGGGTTCTGATATACCAAGTAGAGCATAAATAATTTATTAAATTACTTTGATCATGATATTCAATAAACCATGATTTGTCCATAATGCATGTATTGTCGGAATAGCTTGTCATGATGCCTTTCTGATCATTTCCAATTCTCCTTCATGTCATTTTATATGATTTAACATCAATCCATATCATAATATTCAAGTTTTAACACATTTAGAAAAATGACCAAAGGAATAGTAGCGTGGCGCGTAAAATCGGCAACGCAATGGCGCGCGACAACTAAATGGTAAAATCTGTTTTTACTGCTGAAAATCAGTCAACTTTGGCAACGGTTTTGACCAAGTAAACAAACTTATTTTTGGCTAAAATTTTTGCAGGAAAACATTTTCATAAGTTAACTAAATGCATGTAAAATTTCGTCGAAAAATTCTTTCGTTTGCCCCTTCAACGGACTGCCCAAAATGAAAGCTGCAGAATGGTGCCCAAAAGGGACCATTCGGCCCAATTTTCCAAACTTGAGGGAAATTCATTTTTTTCTTGCAAAATTGATTTTTAGAATCCTTTTGTGATACCATTGAAGGACTAAGGATCCCTCTTCCAAAAATCAAACCAAAGGAGTGATTAAAAACTCATCAAAGTTTATGAATAATTGCATAAATTTAGCTAGTTTGTTTTGTTTTCATTCTTTTCACAATCAATTGATTACAAATGGTTCAAGAGCACTTTCCCACATATTTACCACACATAATAACATCATTTCAAAACCATTTCAAAAATCCCATAATGCAAAATATGTGAATTAATTGAAAAGGCAATGATTTAAGTACCAAACCTTATTTCTTTTCACTTGTTTCTAGTTCTTTTATGTCTTCTTTGCTTCCTTCTCTCTCACTTCTTGATTTCCTATAATTTTCATAAAATCCATGTCAAGAACATAATAAAATTTAAGTGCTTCATGCCTTCTTTTGCTAACTAAACTACTAGTCATCCTTTTTATCCTTAATCTTATATGTGCAAATCACCTCTTTCACTTTTCCTCAACTTCTTAAATTTTCTATAATCATCATATTTATTATTTCATTTTTTTATCTTACAAATACTATAACCAATGAAAAAAAATAGAACCATAGATGAATTTCCTTACCTCAAAATCTTATTCTCCACCAAAGTTTGCAATCTCTCCCAATTCTCCAAATTTGGCTACGTGAAAAGAAAAACAATCTCTCTCTCTTTTCCCTTCCTCCTATTTTCGGCCAAGCAAGAACAAAGAGAGTTCTTGGCTTTATTTTTGTGGTGTTCTCTCCTCCAAATGGCAGCCAAGAGAGGTTGATAGGTCATGGTGTAGATGTTGATTTCCCATTGGTACACATATGTGAGAAAATGGCCAATTCTCATTGGTCCAAATGTCTCCTTCTTTAATTTATTTACAACCCAAGCCCTTGGACTTCATCTTAATTATATTTTGGCCCCTCAACCTCATTGTGCTGTAATTTGATGCTCTAAGGTGTGAAAAGACCAAAATACCCTCCGGCGGTTACTCGTTCGTAACTTTTAAACCGCGCACTTTCGCCGAATGCTGTGGTACACTTTTTGACTCAATTTTTCCTCTACTTTTCATTTTTGAGATCCTTTATTACTTTCGAGACACTTTTAAAAATGACCATGATGCCCCTGGTCAAAATCCCCTATATCTTCCAAACCGTACTTTTTCGGGAAAAACCGTGTCGCACCGTTACTGTCCTATTTTTCTCTACTTTCCATTTATGGAGTCTGTTATGTGCACTATTAAGGACCTCCGGAACAACTTTTGGTAATTACGGTCACCTCCCCAAAACTTTACAATCTTTTCAAATAGGTCCTTTCAATTTTACAGAACTTCCCTTCACTTCGCGCTTTTGAGTAGCTTCTCGGGAGGGTTCCTCTTACTGTACATGGACGTACTGTACATATGTACAAATTGGGTCGTGACATCAAGAAGATGTTGACTCAAGCTTCTATTCTTACTTTCCCTGTGGAAAATAAACCATATGTGATTTACAGTGATGCTTCGCATAGTGGTTTAGGTTGTGTTTTGATGCAGAAAGTTATTTCGGATTGCCAAAAAGGGGAGAGCTGAGATTTCCATGTGAGGAGTGATGGTAGTCTTTGGTACAAAGATAGATTGTGTGTTCCTAATGATGCAAGATTGAAAAAGAATATTTTTGAGGAAGCACATCAGTCGGCTTTTGCTATGCACCCTGTGAGTACCAAGATGTATCATGATTTGAAGCAACATTATTGGTGGTCAGATATGAAGAGGGACATAGCAGAGTTTGTATCCAAGTGTCTCACTTGTCAAAGAGTGAAGGCTGAGTACCAAGTTCTTTCAGGGTTGCTCCAACCTTTATCAGTGCCTGAGTGGAAATGGGAGCGAGTGACAATGGATTTTGTGACCGGTTTACCTTTGACTCAGAAGAAGCATGATGTCATTTGGGTGATTGTTAATCGATTGACAAAGACAGCTCATTTTCTTCCAGTTTGGATGGACTATTCTCTTAAGAAGTTAGCTGAGCTGTATATCAGTGAGATAGTGAAGCTGCAAGGAGTCCCGATTTCTTTAGTGTATGATCGAGATCCCTGGTTTACTTTAAGGTCTTGGAAGAGTTTGCATGCTGCTTTGGGTTCTCGATTGCACTTTAGAACTGCTTTTCATGCTCAGACAGATGGGCAGTCAGAGAGAGTGATACAGATTTTAGAGGACATGTTGAGAAGCTGTGTCATTGATTTCTCCAGGAGTTGGGATAGATTCTTGCCATTGATGGAATTTGCTTATAACAACAGTCATCAGTCCAGTATTAAAATGGAACCTTATGAGGCATTGTATGGTAGAAGATGTAAGATGCCCCTATGTTGGGATGAAGTTGGAGAAGGTAAGTTGGTTGGTCCTGATTTGATAAAAGAAACAGAAGAGAAAGTGAAGATAATTTTGGACCATTTGAAAGCAGCTTCAGATCGATAGAAATCCTATTCAGATTTGAAGAGGAGAGACATAGAGTTCATTGTAGGAGATAAAGTATTTCTGAAAGTGTCTCCTTGGAAGAAGATTTTGAGATTTGCCTGCAAAGGGAAGCTGAGTCCTCATTTCATTGGACCTTACGAGGTACTGGAGAGTGTTGGACCAGTGATTTATCAACTCGCTTTACCACCTGAGTTGGATAGAATTCACAATGTCTTTCATGTTTCTATGCTACGGAGGTACAGATCAGACCCATCTCACATTCTGCCAGTAGAATCTATTAAGGTGAGTTCGAATCTGACTTTTGAAGAAGAACTAGTGGCTATTTTGGCACATGAAGTGAAGGAGTTTAGAAATAAGAAAGTACCACTTGTGAATGTAAGGTTCTTTGGAAGAATCATACTAGAGAAGAGGCAACTTGGGAGAGTGAGTAAGTGATGCGAGATCAGTATCCCTAGTTATCCCAGACTTGAGAACAGGTAATTTCAAGGACAAAATTATTTTGTAGAGGGGGAGAATTGTAATATCCCAAGTGATACCCTAAAATTTTGGAATGTTAATTGTTGAAATTGGATTAAATGATTTTAAGTGTATTTTTATTAAGTGATAAAGATAAGATAATAGGAAGATGTGTATATGTCTTGTATATGAGGATATATATACAAAATTAAGGTTTTATTATGGTCAAGAGATATTTTTATATAAAGTGATTAAATTAAAGTTAGTGGAAGATGATGTAAGTGAGTTAATTAGTGTATTATTAAAATTTCTTGGTGGAGAGTAATTTGAGGAAAGTGGTTGTTTTAAGAGGTTGACTTTCTTTCTTTCTTTCTTTCTTTTTCTTTCATTTTCTTCTTCTTCTTCTTCTTCTTTCTTCTTTGGTCGGCCATCACCACCATCTTCAAGAGGGAGAGATTTTGTTGCTTCCAAACTCAAGAAATTGAAGGATTTCAAGAGATCAAGTTGGAGTTTTAAGGATTTTCTTCACTTTTGGTAAGTTTCCAACTTGTTTCTTTGTTTTCTTTTGAGTTTGTGTTCTTGAGTTTGATGAATGGTTGTTGTAGATGTGTTTATGGTTGATTTGGTATATTTGAGGTTGTGTTGTTTTGTTAACTTTGATTTTTGGGGTTAGATTGAAGAGAAGAGGGTTAAGTTTAGTGAAAGAGGCAAGAGTTGTGGATGTTGTGATATTGAGTTGTGTTATATGATTGTGATTGTGTTTTGATGTTTGTAATTGAGTTGTTTTAAGGTTTACTCAAGTATTATATGGGTAGTTGATGGTTTGGATTGAGTTTGTGTGTTGTTGATATGGTTATTGGAAGATGATTGTTGGATGTGGCGTTTTGGTGTCTATTTCAGGATTTTTGGCCTGACAGGCCCATTAACATAGCCATGTCTTTGGGCATGTTGTTAGTTCTATTTTTTGGGTTGGTGACACATCCAGTGACATGCCCATGTGATTGAGCGCATCACAACTTCTGTGTTGTGGTAGATTGACACGTCCAGTGACACGCCCATGTCACTGAGCGTGTCACAACTACTGTGTTGTTGGATTATTGACACGTCCAGTGACACGACCATGTCACTAAGCGTGTCATAGCTTCTATGTTGGAGGAGAATTGACACGTGCAGTGACACGCCCAAGTCACTGAATGTGTCAAAGCTTCTAAGTTGTAGGTTTAGGGCACGTTCAGGGACACGCCCGTGTTGTTGAGTGTGTCAAGTGTAGAGTTTGCCCTAGATAGTTCTCTTCCTTGTTCTCTTATGTGTATCAATAAGTGAGTGTTGTTAATCACCTTTGGATTAGGTTTTGAAGAGTTCTGAGCTACCTTAATCCAAGTGTTAATAGAGATCTTGGAAGAGGAGTTTGTTAGAGTGGTGTTGTTGCTCTTAAGGTAAGTACAAACTTTGAATGATTCCATACATTTACATGACATTGAGACTTAACACATTTCGTTGAGAAATGTGTTAAGTTACTTGATATATTGTTGATGAATGAATTATATGTTACGATATGCATAATGTGAATTATGTTGATGTATCAAAACAATTGAGTAATGTGTTATAAATGAAAGGAAATGTGGAATAACATGATGAGATATATGAAAACATAATGTAACCAATCGATATTGAGATAAAATAGAAGAATGAGAAAAATGAGAAAAGATGATATAATAAGGCAATGAGCCTAGTTTGATTATGAGAAATGAAATGAGAAATGAGTTGTGAAAGTATCTGATAATGAAATAAATGAATTAATTGTGTGCCTAGTATGTTATTCAATTTTCAGAGTTCTGGGTTTGGCGACATGCCTATGAATTGCTAGGCAGGTGAAAAGACGAGTCGTAAGCCAAGCCCAGCTGAAAAATGATAAATGTGATGTTTTTGTGATGAAAAGACTGGGTCGTAAGCCTCAAAAACTATAACAGTCTAGCCGGGTTGAGGACCAAGATACTGGGGTCCAAGGGTCTAGCTGGGTTGAGGTCCAATAGACTGGGGCTATTACATTATCCATGGATATATATATATATATATTGCCTACGGGGCTAGACACAAGGTGTCATAATGGACCAAAGTAGTAACTCTGAACTTTGAATAGCATATTAGATCTTTTTGGGCCCATGTTTGTCTTTGTTTTAATGTGAATTATGAAATATGATGCAAATGATTAATATGTTGAGATATAATGCAATGAGTTGGTATATTCATATATATTGTGCATGAGTATCGCATTGATCTATATTGAATCAAAGTTTGTACCACTAAGCTTTCTGCTTAGCGCGATTGTGGTTCATCGCGCAGGTGACAGGGTAGATCCAGTTATGCTGGAGAGCTCGTCTAGACCGAGTCGAGTCTAGGCTTGAGATTAGAGATAGTTATGGACATCAAGATTAGAGATGAACTGTCAGCATGTATAAATTCTATAATTTTGTAAACATTGATTTTGATATATATACATATGTATTTTCCGCTGCTTATTAAACAAATATTTTGGATAAACTTTTGGGGTAATGAAGATATATATGTATTTGTATTTTAACAAGGGTTGTTTCATCTATTACTATTTACAATATAAGTTAAATGTTTTTAGTTTATTCAGATTTTAGTAATGATGACTTTGGTTTTATATTTATGAAGGATGGGTTGGTTTGTTTAAAATGGACTGTGACACCCTTATATCCTCTATACATATATCACGTGTTGTGTGGGTGTATGCGGTGTACGTATATGGGGTACGGGGTGTTACAATGTATCTTTTGTGGCTTACTATTATTATTATTTTGCTAGTTAAACAGTAAGGCCCATTGCTTAATTGGTAGAATGATATCTTGCCTTTCAAAACTAAGAATCCATAATTGTTCTTTTGCTTTTGATACTTGTGGCAATTAGGCGTAGTTCTAAGAAGATGTATGATCTAATTTAAATGAATTTCGCATTAGAATTTATTAATTAGAATTAGGTTCTTCTAAATCTTAAAGCTGTTAGTGAGTTAAATCTTAAAAGGGCGTTCCTAATAGGGTTATTCATTAATAAGGGTTAGTTATAGAGCATCTCTTAACTAATTTTACAATCTAAGGAAGAATTGGCTAATTCGAGTATCTCGGTTAGCTAGAACTAATTTGCTGAAAAATTAAAGAGAATTATTTTTATATCAATGATCAAATCTACAGATTGAAACCAAGATTATTCCCTTTGACTAAAATCCTCAACATTGTTATTTTTCAAATTTAATTTGATGTTATTTATTTATTTAGTTTTCAATTTTAGATCTCAATTTATTTTTAATTTTTCAATTTTAAACTCTCCAATTTATTTTAGTTAAGTTTTACTTTAAGTTTTCAAAAGAAATTAATTTAAGTAATCAATTCCTTGAGGATTTGACACTCTATTAACCTTTATTACAATTTTAATTTTGTCCAAGAATAGGATTTTTATTTTTTGTGGATTCGACACCCATCAAAATTTTGTGCCATTTTTGGGGAATTAATATTAACTTATTTTTTTTATTACCATGTCTTTTATGGCTACTAATTTATATCAATTTGGATACCAAAGAGAAATTCAAAACGAGGTAAATATATCTTCTCTTGAATCCAAGATTTCTGATTTAACTATTTGGGTGCATAGAATGGTTGTAGGTAATACCCAGCAGGCTAGAGTCTATGAAAGTTGTGCATATATGAGTTATCCTACAGTTCAAGAAGATGATCAACCACAATGGATTTATGATCCATACTTTAACGCTTATAATTCTGAGTGGGGTGATCATTCAAATTTCAATTATGGAGTGGAGTTATCAAATTTTCATCAATTTCAACCATGGCTACCTCAACAATAGCAGCCACCAACATCCACACCAGGTATGTCTCTTAAACAGATGTTTGAATTATTCATGACTAACACTTAACAATTTCAAAAAGAGACAAGAACATCTATTCAAAATCTGGAGAGCCAAATTAGCCAACTAACATCATCAATCAGCAAGCTAGAGTCTCAAGTCAATTTTCCCTCTCAAATAGTGGTTAATCTAGAGCAAAATTTAGGTGAAATTATCTTGAATAATGAAGAAAAGATGTTGGATAGGGCACCCCAGAAGCAGACTCTTGGGCAGAGATTAAGCAAAAGGAAAAAATTTGAAATTGTTATCCAAGAGAAAACCCAACCTATTAAGCATAAATCTAATAAGCCCTTGCCATTGGTGATTCAACCCCTTTTTCCTAAAATAATTTTCCAGCTTAAGAAAGAAAAAGACGAGAAAGAAACTTCGTAATGTTTTTACAAAGTAATAGACTCTAGTATAACAATTATGAAGAATCTCATGCGCCCAATATCAAAGAGATTAATTTGGGATGTCCACTAGAGCACAAGGGTAATATTTAGCCAAAGACTCTAAACAAAGGCGCTAATGGGAGGCAACCCATATTTCTTTTCCTTTTTTACATTTTATTTCTTTTATTCTTTATTTCATTTGCATATTCACAGTCTTTCTTTTGTTTTTGATTCATTTGATTTTAGTTTAGTTTTGTTTAGATTTTATCTTAGATTCACAATGATTTTCATTTTCTCTACTTCTATTTTTAGTTGTTAAAAAAATTAAAAAATATAAATATAATAAAAAATATAATAATAATAATAATAATAATAATAATAATAAATCAACAATGTCTACTGTTCATCTTCTCTTTCCTTAGGAGCCACTGATGTTTGTTTTTTTTCTCTTTTCTAATTTTTCAGGTCTATAATGGAGGAGTTAAGGGGTAGTAATGGTATTTTTTAATATTGGAGATCTGTAGCTTTATTTTGTAGATTTAAAAATATATTAAGGGGTATAATTTGTATTCTACTTACTCCTAACTAATTTAAAACCCTACACCATATTTTTTTTTCTTTTCTCTCTCCCTTTCTTTTCTTCACGCCACCAGCCACCTCTCTCCCTTTCTTTTCATTTTTTTTTTACTAAACCTCTAGCCCTCTCTCTTTTCTCCATTTTAGCATACTACTAGTAGTAATCTGATCAAGCTCCACCTCCTATTTCTTCAAGATGCAGTGCAGAATTGCTAAACCCAGTCAATCAGATCTATACTGAACCAAGGAGGAGTCATTCGCGTGTCAAGAAAGGGAGTTTTATGGGAGAAAATTTAGAAGAAATTTAAAATCAGAATTTGGAGTTTGAAAATCACACATAATGGCAGAGGTTTGAATAGATTAGTCAGCTCTTTGTCCTTCCAGGTAAGGAACTCACTTCTCAACTCTTGATTCATTGGATATCATTGGTGACTATGTTGATTTAATTAGAGATATTAGGTGGGATTCATTTTTTGTGATGGATTGCCCAATTTATGTGGAGCTAGTTAGGAAATTTTATGCTACTAATTGAGTTTGCCAAAACTAAAATTTCTTTAATTTAAATGCCCCTAAATTGATTATTTTTAATTTAATGGGTAAATTAATCACTGATTGCATTCAATGAAGTGATGGGTTTTAGTGGAAATGTTGATTTGTGCAAATTTTAATGGTTTTATTAATGATGATATTTACTGAGCACTTTGTGAAAATGCACCTGATCAATTCAGCCCAAGCAAGTCTAAAGATCTCTATTTTAAAGAGTCAAGTTTTAAAAATATTCATGGATTTTTAGCTTATTTTTTTCAGGTAGGAAAAAAGCATCTGATATTGTGTTTGAAACTAAATTATTTTTCTTATGATGCATGAGTTAAGAAAAAGAAAATTAATTTAGGATTTGGTTAGTGACATAATTTATGAATGTTATTTCTTTTAAAATACCATTAATCCTAGGTTGTGCTTCTGAGTTGTTATCATTTGGTTGTTCATGAGTAAGTTAGTTGATTTAATAATGACGATTTACACTCTTGCAACTTTGAATTTGAATTTTTTTTATGAGATGGATTTATTGTGCAAGGAGAATGGTATTTTTGGCTTAATTTTAGTTGGTCCAGTTGTTCTAAGAAATCAAAGAGTAGCTATAGAAATGCCACCCTTGTCGTTTTATCTACTGTAATGTCAGACATTCTTTTGTTGTGCTCCAATTGTAATATCAATAACTAAAATAAAGGATTAGCAGATTAGAAGGCAATAACATCTAAATGGTGGCAAAACTCATTAAGATGGAGCAAATACTAATCAGTATAGTATAAAGCTTGTGAATCTGACTTTTCTAACAACACTGACATCCTCTCACGCCACCCTTTCTCCAAACAAAATTTCAAGGGAGTCCTATGTTCTTCATTTTTATTTATATTTATTCTTACATTAAGGACAATGCAAGATTTAAGTGTGGGGGAGGAATATTCTAATATTGAGTTTTGAAATTTTTGAGGTTTCTTGAATATTTTGTGAAAAATTTTTAAAATTTCTTAAGATTTTGATATTGTCCTCTCTGTTACTTTATAATTTTTGATCAAAAGTCTCATTTTATCTTTGAAATAATTCAAACTGTGATGCTTTGAAAAACAATTGTTATGGCAACCCTTATCTAGCTTTTATAGATTGATTTTTCACTTTTCCACTTGTTATAAATGATTATTTTTGATAGGTATTATTTATATGAAATGTTTTGAGTTTTGCTCTAACTAACCTAATTAATCAACATTAAATAGCCATCAAAGCATAGTTAAACTTCACTTGATATTCTTGAATTTGTGCTTAAAATTTTAAAATACTTGTGTTGAGAACTAAGTAAATAAATAAAAAGAGCATAAAAAAGTTCAAAAATGAACAATTTACTCTGCTGGTCAAAAGACTATAAGTAGAGCTAGTTGCCACTTGAAACTGTGACCAATTGAGTAACCAGGTGCCGGCATCATAAATATTTACCCTCGCATCAAAAGGTTGTTGACATTTCATGCAAGTCTTAAAAGTGCTCAAGTAAACTAAACAGAAATTTTTTAAGTTCTTGGCATAAGTCTAACATATAAAATGTATATATCTTAGTGGATTGTGTGTTGTTTTGCTATGTATTGATTGACTTCCAAGTGGAAACTAAAATGTACATTAACTATTTTTTGAAAAACTATTTTTTCATTTTATGTTTATAATATTTATCAAATTGATCATTCATTCTTGTGGAATTTTGAAAAACTTATGCTATGAGTTGTTAGTTTCCGGTTGCCTTTCAATTTGAGTTTTGAAATATTATATATTAAGTTATGATTGGATGAATGTGGGTATGATGATTTAAAATTGTGAAGTGCTTGAGGGCAAGCACAGTTTAAGTGTGGGAGAATTTGACAGTGTGCAAAATTAGCTAAGATTTGCATGGATAATTTAGCATAGTGTTATATGATTTTACTGATTTTGAGATATTTTTGAACAGGTTATAGTTAAAGAGGGAATAAAAGCCAAGTTGAAATAAGTTGCAAGAAAGTTGCTAAAAAAGAGCTGGAAACACCCTTGGGTGTAACCCTTGGGCAAGGCTTGTGCCTAAGGGTATCTAATACTTGAAGATTGTATGTGCCAGCTACGAATCCTAATCTATTTGGGACTTTTCAAATATGATTTTTAAAGCAGATTTTCAAAGATAGTAAGAATTAATTATCTCCTTATTCAGTAGGCATTAATTAGGAAATTTGAGGGCTGTAATTTATTATTTATTTTTATTTTATTTACTTTTCCTAAATAGGGTAGGAAACTAAATATATATTTAAGCCAATCTATTTGGCATCCCTAGGAGTGGATATCTCATCTCTTCTTTTTCTCCTTTGTTATTGTTCACATTTTATAGAAGCCATTTAATATATTTTTAGTTTTCTTTTCTAAAGAACTTGTATAACTAAACTTAAATTTAGTTAAAGAGGTAATCATGGTTATCAATTCGCCAAGATTTATGAGATCTAATCGACTCTTTATTTGCTTTCTTTAATTTCAGTATTTGTGCATCTTTTATGTCTTATTACTATTATTAATTTGCTAGTTAAATAATAAGGGCCCATTGCTTAATTGGTAGAATAATATATCGCCATTCAAAACTAAGAATCCATAATTATTCTTTAGTTTTTGATACTTGTGGCAATTAGGCATAGTTCTAAGAAGATGCATGATCTAATTTAAATGAATTCCACAGTAGAATTTATTGAATAGAATTAGGTTCTTCTAAATCTTAAAGTTGTTAGTGAGCTAAATCTTAGAAGGGCCTTCCTAATAGGGTTATTTATTAATGAGGGTTAGTTATAGAGCGTCTCTTAACTAATTTTACAATCTAAGGAAAAATTGGCTAATGCAAGCGTCTCGGTTAGCTAGAACTAATTTACTGAAAAATTAAAGAGAATTATTTTTATTTCAATGATCAAATCTACTGATTGAAACCAAGATTATTCCCTTTGACTGAAATCCTCAACATTGTTATTTTCTAAATTTAATTTTTTATGTTATTTATTTATTTAGTTTTCAATTTTAGATCTCAATTTATTTTTAATTTTTCAATTTTGAACTCCCCCAATTTATTTTAGTTAAGTTTTACATTAGATTTTCGAAAGAAATTAATTTAAGTAATCAATTCCTTGATGATTCAACACCCTATTCAACGCTATTACATTTTTATTTTTGTCCAAGAATAGGATTTTTATTTTTGGTGAATTCGAAACTCATCATACTAATAATTGCCTTCCCGACAACGGAGCCAAAAACTTGTTGTGCTCTATTTAATACCACTACAAAGTGATAATCGTAAGTATACGAGGTTATTATAGCGACGGTGATCGCCCCAAGGTCATCTCACAAGGAAGGTGTTGTTTGTAATAATTTGATTAAAGCCAAATATTAAAGTTTGAATATATGTTTTTATAATGGTGAAATATAATTAAAATTAAAAAAAGTAAGAGCGGGTGATGATTGTTCAAGATTAATTCAAATTCTTGGAATGGCACCTAAGGTTGTAGATCAATTTAATCAAAGCTTAATTCTCAAATTATCAATTAATATAACCTTGTAATTTAATTTGTTCCTTGTGTTCAATTAGCAATTATCAATTCATTAGTTCTCACATTCATGAATTAACAATAACTAGATGTTGTGAATTTACAAATTAATTGAACCCTAGAACTTATATTTCTAATTCATAGTTCATATATCAAATTTTACCTCTCGGTCCATCATTCAATATTAAGAGATCAATAGGTGGCCAATCTATCAACCTAACATTCAATCCAATACAATAAACAAATGACAAGGTATATTAATTGAATTATATAATCAAGTCATTCAATCAAATCTACTACACCCCTAGGCATGGGTAATTTAGCTCATCATCATTTCAAAATAAACATTCATCTCAATATAAATGAAATTAAAATTATCCATTGAAATATTAATGTTCATAACAAAACAACAACAATCTAGAAATGAATTGAGAGAATATGAAAAACCCCTTGAAGATGACAAGGGATGAACTTCTTGTTCTTCCTCCCAGCTTCTAATTGAATGTGATGAAGAACTCCCAAGCCCTCTTCAAACCTTCAATCAAATGTTTTACCCTTGAAAGATAAAGTGAAGACTCTCTTAAGCCTCCAATCAAGCTTTCTTCAAACCCTAACCCTCTCAACAGCTTGTTCATCTAAATTTATCCCAAAAATTTTTAAGTCTTGTCTATAGAAGAAGTTGAAGATGGAAAGAAAATCAAGATGGAGGTGGTGATTAGATTGGTGTCTTCTAAAAACCAAGAACAAGATGAATGTATGGAGAATTGTCTTTTAATAGGTTCCCCTCATGTTTTTTTCTCCCTCCATTCCCAATTATTTTAACCTTGAGTCCCAAAAAATATTGCTTTTCCACACCTCACTCCATTTTTCCCCATCCTTTTTTTTTATTTTTAAATCTTCATCCCATAAATCAGGTTAACTTTTGCTTCTTTTATTATTTATTTTTAAAAGAAAATTCTTATTGTCTCCCACCTTAACTGTGTTAATGATTTAAGGGATCACATAAGACACGGCCAAGTCATGAATGACTTGGTCGTGTCACTCAACTTTCCATTCGACACGACAAAGTCATGAGGTTGTGTCTCTTGCTGCCTTCATTGCATTCTTTCCGTGGGGAGTGACATGGCCAGTGACTTGGTCGGGTCACTTACATGTGTTCACTTCTGCCTCTCCTTTTTGCTTCTCTCTTTGTTGTTCTTCAGGTGGGACACAGCTAAGTCTCCGACCATGTCATGGGACATAGCTAGTGGCTTGGTCGTGTCTCATGCTTGGGTCCTCTTCTACCTTTCAGCCTCTGTCCCTCTTTTTATTATTCTTTAGTTAGAACACGGCCAAGCCTCTGGCTGTATCATGGGACACGGCTAGTGACTTGGCCGTGTCATATGAATGTGTTTGCATCTGCTCATGATTTCTTAGGGACACAGCCAAGTTGATTTGTCCTGGCCATGTTATGTTAGTGTGTCATATTTCTTGCGGTTGATGAGGGAAACGGCCAAGCCAGTGACTATCTTGGTTGTGTTCAATGCCTTTCCACCAAATTTGGATCCAGCAAGTTAATTTAAGCTCCATTTTTGCACTTTAACCTAAATCAAACACTTCAAGCAATCTTTAAACACAAATTAAAAGAAAAATTAACTAAAAGCCAAAAAATTACCCTAAAAAATATATACATAAATGATCAAAATAACATACTTTAATAAAATTTAGAAATGATGGCATACATATATAATGCCATGTTTGCATCACGTTATAAATCTCAAATATTGTTTATACACATTAAACAACACACTAAACATATGCATATATTGGGCCCAAACACCTTATACAATTATCTAGTCCCAAGCTAATTGCCTTAGTCTATCATTTGTGTCTCACTCAGGGATAAGCACATCTCGGTGACACCCATTGTGTCATTCCTTTTGGCGTATAGTATGCCAACATCCAAGCACAATGTTCTAGCAACTAGATAGTGTATAAGGTACACACAATACACATTCCTTTTTAAATATGTTTTTACATCCCGACTCACTCATATCATGGTTTCCACAATTCATTATCCTATATAATGCAAATGTGGTTTACTTCCTCATGTTAGTGCACAACTTTCACTCTACACATTTTGCACAAACATTTTATTTAGCCATTCTCAAATGGATTATTATGCCACAATCAACACAAATCAAGCATTGTTACTTCAAGCAATGCTATACACACATGCTCATAAAAATTAAGTATCATCACACATTTAACATATGTAATGTGTTAGTTAAAATTTAATACAATCACACACATTGTGAATAAAGTATGTACTAACATCTTTAAAGTAATAAATGGAGTTAAAACTCCACTACACATTCAACACACCTGAAAATCCTTCACCACTAGGTTGGTGAAACAACAAACTATTCAACACCTATTGAAAATGTGAATGAACATAATCAATTAACATCACATTTCTAGGTGTTTAAAGCCTAAAATAAAAATTAAGGCATAATTCTATAATTTTTTAAGTTTTTGCAATAATGCACTTCAAATTTGAAAAATCATTCCAACAAATTTCAAATTGAGTTTTAAGCTTAAATATATCTTATACATTATATTTTAATACATTTTAAGTTTTAAAATACAAAGTATCACATTTTCTTCGAAATTCCCTAAGCCACTTTAATTTTGATTCAATATTCTAACCAAATCTAAATGTCAATTTAAGTTCATTTTCATCATTAACATCATTTAATAACATGATTTAAACTATAAAATCAAATAATCACCCATACTTTAAAAAATTCAAAACCCTAAATCACTTTCTTCCTCCTCCAAACCCTAACTAATTCCAATCTTTTATTAAGTTCAACCTTAAAATCATCCCTTCACCCAACATATATCAAACTAACATCACCCAACACCATTTAAATAATTAAAACCAACCCCTTCACAAATGATAATTTCACATAATTCATAAATTCATAATAACTTTAAAAAGACTTAAAAAAAAAACCTTAATTGTTAGAAAATCACCAAAACTACCCTTAATTCTTGAAAATCTACTTAAAATTTAGTGTTTGGAAGAAAAGAAAATCACTCTCATGCTCCCATGGAGGTCGGCCCAAGCAAGAAGAAAATGAATATTTGACTTTTTCTTTTCTTTTTCTTATTTTAAACCATATATTTTTTTATTATTTTAAATTAATTATTTACTTAATTAATTTAAATTTCAAACATTCTATCTTCCATTCATTTTATTTTTTTAATTTTTTAATTAATTTAATTTTTTAAGGTTTATTTACCATTTTACCCATCTTTTACTATTCAACTTTTGGCTTTTCTAATTAATGTTTGACTTTATATGTAATGTATATTTCCCTTATATTTCACATATACAATATATATTTCTCACTTCGAACTCATTATTTTTCCATTAAAATATTTAATTTAATTTAAATTAAATTAAATCTTCGCAATTAAGCAGATGTTACAACTCTCTCCCCTTTAAGTAATTTCATCCTCGAAATTACCTGGCATCAGCTTTGAAATAGTTGAGAATACTTTCTCTGCATCGTCTGCTCACTCTTCCATGTTACCTCCTCAGTAGAATGAATCCTCTAAAGAACTTTAACCAATGGCGCCTTCTCATTTCTCAGCTCCTTCACCTTACACGCCAAAATCGCCAATGGTTCCTCTTCATAAGTTAGATCTAGATTCACCTAAATAGATTCCACTAACAATATATGAGATGGATCCAATTTTTACTTTCGAAGTATAGAAGCATGGAAGACAATGTGTATCTGATCCAACTCATGCAATAAAGCCAACCTATAGGCCACTGATCCTGCTCTATCTAATACCTAATATGGCCCAATGAATCGAGGACTTAATTTTCCTTTCTGACCAAATCTCAGAATCCTCTTCCATAGAGATACTTTCAAAAACACCTTATTCTCCACATTGAAACCTATGTCTTTTCTCTTTACATCTGAATAGGATTTCTGTCACTCTGAAACAGCTTTCAACTAATCTTGAATCACCCTAACCTTATCTTCTTTTTCTTTGATAAAATCGGGACCTACCAACTTTCCTTCACCAATCTCATCCCAGCTTAAAGGTGTCCTACACTTTCAGAACCTAACCAATCTAGTCTCGGGTCCAAGTACCCAAATCAAATCAAATCCTGGGTTAAGAACCCAACTAATCCAGTCTCGGGTAGAAGTACCCAAATTAAATCCAGTCTTGGGTCTAGAATCCAACCAATCCAATCTCAAGTCTAGAACCCAAACTAGTCTTGCGTTCAGAACCTAATTCAATTTTGAGTCCAAAACCCAACCAATCATATCCTGAGTCTAGAACCCAAACCAATCTCAGGTTCAAAACCTAATCTAGTCTCGAGTTTAGAACTTAATCAATCATATCTCGGGTCCAGAACCCAAACCAGTCTCAGTTCCAGAACCCAACCATTCACATCTTGGGTCTAGAACCCAATCCAATCTTAGGTCTAGAACCCAAATAATCCAATCTCAAGTCCAAAACCCAATCCATTCTCAGGTCCAAAACCCAATCCATTCTCAGGTCCAAAACCCAAATGAATCCCCGGGTCCAGAACCCATGTCATCCAGAATTAGCTCAAAGTCATGTTGCTTTTTGCTCTTTAAATAAATTCAATATCATTGAAGCAAGGGGAAAACTATAGACCCTTAATTTTGGCCCTAAGCTAAGTCTAATCTAAATTAAATAAGGCCTAGTCAACATTGGTCCATTCTTAATGCCTTAAACATAATTTAAAACTTTTAATTATATTGATCTAGTTTTATAAGACCTAAAATAAGTCGATTCGACTTTGAAAGCTCTAAAATGGCCTGATTTGAGGTTTAAGTAGGTATTAGTTTAGTATGGGCCATACCATATCGAATTAGACTTATCCAAATTGATATGGATGGTCCATATTGAATTAGAACCCATCTAATTTGATATGGAGACATATATATCAAATTAGATGGAACTAATTCGATACGGATGGCCCATATCGAATTAGAACAAGTCTAATTTGATATGGAGGATATCAAATTGGACTTGCTAATTCGATATGGATATTGGTCCATGTCAAATTAAACTCATTTTAATTAGATATGGTCATGGTTTCATGCCAAACTTAATGAATTTTAATTTGATATGGTTATTGATGGGACTTAACTTATTTTTGAAATCCGGATTTAGCTCATATTTAGCTCGGTATCTTCTGATTTTAACCTAGTTTATTCGTATAAATAGGGAGTCCTAACAATTAAGATGGGCAGGGTGAATTATTAAGGACTTTAGTAGCCACAATTATCCAAAGGCAGTGAAAAAGCAATAAACAACTAATGAAAAACAAATACACGAACTGCCTTTCCCTCACTCAACCAAGACTCAACATTGGTGTAGGCAAAAGGCTTAGATCAATGTAAAAAGTTGGTGGAGACAACAAATGGAGGTTTGCTTTCCATGTTTAACTGATTTAAACTTATAGTGGCCATTATTATTACTTCATTCAATGATTTGCAATTAAATTTTTCATAAGAATTCTCTATTATTATACAATATGCTTAGTTTCTATTATCATACAGTACACTTGTTTCATCAAGTAGCAATTTATATTCTATGAACCAGCATATCTCGTGCAATATTTATCTAAATTAATATTCAGTGGCTTTAAGTTTATGAACATATACACAATAGCCAAACCCTAATTTTGATGATAATTTTACATAAATCCTAAAAAAAAATTTAATTTAACCTATTATGATTCAAAATCCTAAAACCATAATTTTAACCCAAAAGCCCTAATTTTCAGCTTAAAACCCTGGTTTGATCATTAAAATCCTAATTGTCATCTTAAAACCCTAAATTCATGTTTTAACCCTAAAAACCCTAATTTTATACTAAAACCCTAATTTTCATCCTAAAACCCTGAAATCATGTTTTGATCTTATAAAAACCCTAATCATATTTTCCAAAAGTCTAAAACCCTAATTTAGCATTCTAAACTTTAAGAAATCCTAATTCACATATGTAAACCCTAATTTTATATATCTTATACCTTATTTAGAATTAAAACTTAGATTTAACTATTTGATCTATAATGTATGCTTGTGATGGATAATTTATTTTTAGTTATGATGAATGGTTTAATGCTTTAATTAGTTTATTTTGATTCAAGAATGTAAGAGGTACGTTTCCACTTTGTGGGTATCTCATTAGTTAAGTTCAATGTAATTTTATTTATTTTAAGTTTTGGATTAATGTAAAGGACATGTTTCCACCAAATAGTGGGTGTCCTATTTTATTTATTTTTTGGACATTGGACATTATTGTAAGGGCATGTTTCTATCTTGTATGGGTGCCCATTTTTATTTGTTTGGACCTTCTTTGCTTTAATACAATGAATTCTTATTTATTTTGAATTGCATGTAGTATGAATGATAATTCAATAAGTTAAGATTTCAATAATATTTAGACCTAAAAAGTAGGTTAGATCCAATTAACTGGGCGTTATGGGGGTGCTAGGTCATTCTCACCTTTCCCATACGTACCTAACTTTTTGAATCTATTAGGGAGTTGGAGATTCCTTAGGAATCAAGTCATCCTCCCCTTTTTTTGTTCCCAGCCCATCTGGGTGGTGACTCCATTTTCTCTGGGTTTAGGCCCATGTTCTCTAAGGCCCTGAGCCTAACAGTGCCAAAGTCATAAGAACCATTCCACATGAGAGTGGGGACGAAAATCCCCACTCACACTTGGGTAACCCATCATGTCTTGTTTGAAATCTAGGGAAATAAGGTTTCTAATTTAAGCATTATTTATTGAATGCTCCTTCTATTGGAGGGTGATGGTATGACCTTGGTCATTCATGAAATATCTTTTCTAAGATTATAGCTCCAATGGAAATGATTAGTAATTTCAAGAAGTTTATAAGTGTAACAACTTGGGCAATTTTATGTGTTTGGTTCAAGGTCCCATGATAAAGTGCAACTAATAAATATTGGTGAATGGATTAGATGGAGACATTAGGGAGGAGGTTGCACCTACACCTAAGGTTTAAATGATAAATTTGGGGTATGTATCATGAGAGATATAACTTTGAGATTTTAATTCTTTCATTGTAGGCTTAACTTTGGCAAGCCCTGACTTGAGTAAAACATGTTTTTTTATCTCTAATTTTTGCCAAAGCTGCCCTTGTGGGTTTTTAACTCGACAAGCTTCCTTAATTTTTGCCTAAGCCTTTCAGGTTTTTAGTTTAGCGAGCTTTTCTTCTTTTTTTTTCACATGACTTTGGCATGAAAATATTTGACATTACTTAACCAACTTGGACTGGGTTGGAATAAATGGGACCAAATCTAATAAGGGTTGCCTATGTATCAATTTAATTTGCAAGAGAATTAGGTCTACATAGTTCTTGTTTAAATCTCATCTAAATCTATAAAGATGGTAGCTCATCGAACAAATGTTTATTTGAGAAAGCATGGATTTTCATGTACTTGCTTCAAGGGTTATTGGGTAACCTTTCTATTAAAGTGTTAGGCTGATTTTTGTTTATAGCCCTTTCTCATATTTTGTCTAGATTAGTGTTTATAGCCCTTTCACATATTTTGTCTAGACATTCAAATCCATTAAACAATAAGGTTTTAATTCATTCATAGGGTAGTTGAATGCATAATTTCAATATCAAATTTCACTTCTCGGTCCTTCATTCAATATCTAGAGATTGATAGGTAGCTAATCTATCAACCTAACATTCAATCCAATGCAATCAACCAAAAACAAGATATATTAATGGAAATATCAAATCAAGTCATTCAATCAAATCTACTACAAATCCTAGGCATGAGTAATTTAACTCATCATCATCAATTTAAAATAAATATTCATCTCAATATAAATCAAATCACAATTGTGCATTGAAATATTAATGTTCTTAACAAATAATAACAATCTAAAAATGAATTAAAAGAGAGAATATAAAAACCCCTTTGAAGATGCTAAGAGTTGAACTTCTAGTCTTCCTCCTAGCTCCACCATGAATATGATGAAGAACTAACAAGCCTTCTTCAATCAATGGCTCTTCTCTTGAAAGATGGAATGGTCACTCTCTCAAGCCCATAACTCCTCAATCAAGCTTTCTTTAAACCCTAACTTTCACATAATTTTATCCCTAAAATGTCAAAGATCTTGTCTGTGAAAGAAATGAAAGATGAAGATGAAGGTGATGTTCATAGCCTCTCTCAAGACCAAGAATAAGATGATGAACCAAGACAGAGCTCCAACGTGTATATCTATCCCCTCCCCTTTCTTTCTTTTTTTTCATTTCTTAAGACACAAAGCATGCCTTGCCAACTCACACACTCCACTTTGTCTCCCACTTTCTCATTATTTAAGTCTTCATCCCATGAATTAGGCAACCTTTTTCTTCTTTTAATATTTCTTTTTAAAAGATAGCACTTGTTGTCCCCCATTTCATGTAAAATAATTGAAATAATTTTCACAAGACACAGCCAAGTCATTAGTGACTTGGCCATGTCACTCATTTTCTTGTGGACACAGCCAAGCCATGTGGCCGTGTCCATGGCTACCCAAATATTTTCTTACTTTTCCAAGTGGGACATGACCAATGCCTTAGTCGTGTCATGTGACATGGCCAGTGGCTTAGCCGTGTCTCTTGAGTGTGTCTCTTGAATGTGTTCTCCATTATTTGCTATCTTTGCTTTGATCTTTAGATGGGACATGGCCAAGGCCTTGGCCATGTCATGTGACACGGCCAATGGCTTGGTCATGTTTCTTGGGTGTGTTCACTTCTGCATATACTCCTTGCTTCTTCTTTGCTTTGCTCTTTTTGTAGGACACGACTAAGGCCTTGGTTGTGTCACCAGTGGCTTGGTCGTGTCTCTTGCTTGTGTCAATCTCTGCCGTGTCTCTCAAAAATCTTAAGTCTTGGCCGTGTTCCTCCTTTGGTTTGGCCGTGTCTCACATGAACAAAACCCTAAATGTGGTCAAAACTCTTTTAATTGCATTTAAACTCATTGTGCACAACATAACCTCATTCAAATGGATATAAACAATGTCATCAACACTTATTTTACATATTCATCACAATATTCTCATTAACAAATCATTAGCAACACATTTAAACACATACCACTTCAAAACCCTAAATCAACATCCTTCTTATTCTTTCAATTCCAATATCCACTCAACTTACCATTTTCAAACCAAAACCAACACCAATTTAACTTACAACCAATTTAAACACTTATAATTACATCTCAACCCCACCAAATCATAATCTCAACAAATCAAAACTCACTTCAAATACAACTTCAAAAATCACAAAGGAAAACAGGAGAGTACTTACCTAATTTGAAGAAATTCCACAAATCTCCAACTTAATCCTTTGATTCTTCCTTCAATTTGAGCTTAGAATTTAGAAGACCTCTCTTGCTCTCTCTTTCCCTTTGGTAGCCAGCCAAGAAATGCAAAGAAAAGAAAATGAATACAAATCAACCTTTTCTTCCTCTTTAAATCTCCACCAAGCAATTCTACAAGCACAATTACTAATATACCCTCTTCTCATATGGTCTAGTTTTCTTCTTAATCAAGTGTCCTTTATAGTAATTTCACACATCCCAAACTAAAATATCTTTTCCCCTTGACTCTACATTTGACCAACATATATGTTATATATATTAACATATATACAACATATACATTCCATTAACACAATCATTTCCTTTACAAAAACATATATACATCTAATTCCAATCAAACAACAATTGTATTAAAACTTCTAGGGCACACTTTGGGATATTACATCTCATGTCTCAACGTTACACATCTATTTGTGTCATGCCCTTGTATTTGATGAAACTGACAAAATGCTTTAGTGTCGAAATTAGGTGGGAGAGGGTTAGGCAAAGGGTGAGGATTTAAGGGTTGTAGCAATCCCTTTCTTTGAAGCTTATTGAGAGCCCAAGACATCGATTTTCCCAATTCTGAAAATTGTCTCCTTGTTCCTTGGTTAGTAGCATTGACACCGATTGCCTTATGCATGCTTTGGCGACCAGACTGATAGTTTCCTTTCTCGTTCATTCTTGTTGAAAAATGGTTCTTCTCTCTTTCTCATTCTTCAATTTGCAGACCAGCTTGGAGAAGATCATTGAAATCACGGATGAGTATATGAGACATCCTCTCATGAAGACTAGGCAACACCCCTCTCACAATCATCCTTATTTGATCAGATTCATCGGGCCTTTTCTTGAGCAAAGCGGCCTTGTTTCTCCATCTCTTCACATAGTCCATAAAATTCTTATTTGGCCTTTGTCTAATGGACTCCACGTCCATTAAGGTAACTTCGATCTTGTGAGCGGGGATTTTCGCTGCCACTCCCGGTGGAATGGTTCTTGCGACTTCGACACTATTTAGGCTGGGGCCTTAAAGAACACGGACCTAAGTCCAGAGAAAATAGAGTCTCCACCGGGATGGGCTGGGAAAAAAGAAAGGGGTGGATGACTCAATTCCTAAGGAATCCCCAACCCCCTAATGGGTTCAGAAAGTTGGGTACGTGTGGGGAAGGTGAGAATGGCCCAGCACCCCCCAAAACGCCCGGTTCATTGGAACCGGCCTCCTTTACAGGTCTTAATATTATAAAATCTTAAATATAACTACACTATCCATATTACACATAATAATTAAAAGAAAGCATCATTATATTAAAATCAAAGCAATGTCCAAACAAAGCAAATAAATGGACATCCATCCAAGGATGAAAACATGTCCTTACATCACATGGCTAGATAGGACACCCACCAAGAGGTAGAAACATGCCCTTTACATAGGTTCTAAAATAGAAAAGCAAATTAAATTACATGATGTTTAACTAATGAGGTACCCACCAAGTGGAAACATGCCTCTTACAACTTTTGGAAATCTAAATTAATTGATAATAGTAAATAATCATTCATCATAAATAAATCATTCATCAAAGCTATTAATCAAAATATAAAATAAACATCCATCCATGATAAATTAAATAAATCAAGTATTGAAAATAAATTAAAGCATAAGAGATAAATTAAAGTATAATTAAGTATGGAATTGAATAAAGCAAATAAAAGTTTAATTATAGCTACTGTGACTTTTTATGGAATTAAAATAGATTAGGGTTTTATGTTTTAAAATGTTGGTAAGACTCTTTGATTAACTAAATTAATATTTGAATGGTGAAATCATGAAACTAGGGTTTTAGACACTTTGAAATGCTTTTGATTTGTGGTTTTAAATGGTGATTCATTGTGTTGTTAAGCTACTGTGTAAAATTTATGTTTTTATGTTTTTATGTTTTATAATGTTTTAAAAGGATTAGGGTTCATAAAAATTAGGGTTTAAGGTTTTAAAAGGGTTAGTGTTCATTATTTTGAATTTTGGAAGTTGAATTTGGGTTTAGTATTTTTAGAATTTAGGGTCACGGGTGATGCATGGAACTTTTAGGATTAAAAATCAATTTGATACTTTTATGTGATTTTATGAAAATAAACCAAACAAATTAAAGTTTTTATAAATAGAAAAGATTTATATAATTGGAAAAAAGTGTTTTTAGGGTTTTTTTTTTAGAAACAGAACATGTTTTAAGATTTTGTAAATTTAGAAAACAAATTTTGGTTTTGAGGTTTTGAAGAAATAAAACTAATAACTTTAAATTCTTTGGGAAATAAAGCAACGGATTAATATTTTTAACTTTAGAAAAACTAAATTAAAGTTCAAAGGTTTTTAATTTTGGATAACCTAAATTTCATAGATTTGCTACTGTGTAAAAAACAATTAAAGAACATCAACTAACACATACCTTCTTTTGATTATTCCTCCAAAAATAATTCTTCTTGGATGAACTAGCTCCAAAGACAAGCCTTTTTTGCCTTTGAATTGCTTAAATCGTGATGCTGCTCCTTTAAAAATCAATTGAATTGAATTTTTGCTTTTCCACTTCACCTTCGGATTCCAATTCTCCAAGCACTGTGAAATTTTTCCTCCCTTTCAAATTAATTGCCTTTGGTCATTATTTATAGTGGTTTGAGGTTGTTTATTCCTAATTAGTTAAGGTAAGTAATATTAATAAAAAAAAAAGAAACTGAAACCTAATTGAATTAGGTTTCGAAAAATTTGCGTCGAAAAATTTGCGCTGACGAAAAAAATTGCAGCAGGAAAAAATGCGCTGGCAAAAAAAAATTGCCGCAGAAAACTGCTGCAGTGGACGGGCTGGGGCGTTGCCCTCAGGAAAATCCTGCGGGAGAAATAGCACAGTGATTTCGCCTGCAGGAATTTCCTGCGGGCAAAATATCCCACAGGCCCGTGTGACTGTTTTTCACTGCCAATTTTTCCGACACCAATTTTTTTTTAATTTTATTTTTTGATTTTGATTTGTTTATTTTTATTTTTTTATTAATAAAAATTAGATACTAAAGCAAAAATTATTTAACAAAAATTATTTTGGACCAATTAGACAACAAAAATCATTTTGGACTAAATAAAACATATGAGACCGGATTGGGTCAAAAATTAAGGGTCTACACATCTCGACATTGTATCCATATTGTTGGATGAAGGCCTTGTATAGCAAATCCCAACTCTTTTGTGTTCCATCATCTAAGGTATTGAACCAATTTTGGATAACAGGTCCAATGAGAGCATAAAGTACCTTAGAGTTTGAGCCTTAGTAGCTCAGGCAAACTACATAGCAGTGATATACTACTTTACATGGAGATGAGGATTTCCGGTTCCATCAAACTTCACAAAAGATGGCATTTTGAACTTTTACAAAACTTCTTCATCTAGCTCAAATAATTTGTCAACTTCGGACATTTCTTTAGTTTTCAGTCTATTCTCAAATTTCTTTTCTAAATCAGCAATCACTTTTTCAACATTAGAAGTTTCAGTTTTCTCTATAGTTGATCTTTCAATAATCTTTGGTTCTTTCTTCTTGTCTTGAGGATCTTGGTAGTATTGAGCCCAATCATCATCATCATCAATGATCACTTTTTCATCATCAAAAACCACTTCACCAACTTTAGTCTTCCCTTTGTCCTTTGGCTTCTTAGTGCTAGTAGATGCTTCGGCATGATTTTCTGAAATTGCATTCAATTGGTTCTTTATGGTCTCAGCTAGGGCCTCTTTTATTTCTTCCATTTTGGCATTGAGGGCTTCATCCACCATTCTTTGAATTTTTTCAGGCTCCATTGCTTTTGGTGAGCAAGTGATTGAGTCATTGCTATATTATTCGCTTCCAGCGTAGGTCTGATTGTCATAAGCTTTTGAATTGTCGTAATCCAGGGCTGTGAGCCAGAGAGCATTAATGATATGAGATGCAAATGTATGCATGTATGCACAAACAATTAACAAACAAGGATAAATAGAACACTCCTTCAAACCTTATAACATCCACTCGCGAATGGCAAGTCTTTTTTCCTAGGTAATATGGTTAACAAAATACCAACATGGGGTATCTTATTTTTCGAATAATTCCCTCCAACGTTTCAACCAATAGTTATATTTTCAAAAATGAAAATTAGTTCACGATAATTCCCATTAATTAGGTTTTAATCCATTCAACCAACTAAAGTAGCTTTTATGCTATATTGGATTAAAACTAAATTAAGAGGTTTATTATAAATAGATTTCTCTCTTGAAAAAGTAACTAGTGATTCATGCCAAAAAGAAGCCCATGATTAATTATTTCTTAGTATAAACTAGGCTCACAATTGATTTTTGGTATCTCGTAATTGACCTAAATAATTTGCAAGCTTTTTGTAAGAAAAGGTTGGATGAAAATAATTTTGTTTCTAAGCCCATTGTAAAAAGATTTTAGAAAAAAAAATGTATTTTGGGCTTTGTATTTGAGTCAAGAGAAAAAGAATTTTTATTTTGTTTTTAGAAAAATTTTATGTTCAAAGACCATTTTGAAAAGTTTTGAAAATAGCTTTGATCTTTTGGACTTTCAAGAAAAAATTTATTTTGAGCTTACAATGTATTTAGGTCATATTAGAAAAAGAAACAAACCAAATAAGCCATGATTTAAACCAAGATAAATTAACCATAGTCAAACAACATGCATTTGGGGTAAAACCTAAGGAAAGTAACTAGGCCAATTACATGAGCTTTAGTCTTTGGGTTAAAAAGCTTAGGTTCCCATAGCAAGTATATACCAAAAGGTACAAGGCTATGAGTGGTTATGCCGTGCTCGATCTCCATACCTTGAGTGAAAGTATGGTATCCCTTACATAACACAACACGGGTATCACGGGCATCCTAACTCACGCACACGATGCAATCTAATATGATGTAATGGATAATATCATTATAAAAAAGAATAGAATAATATAAAGACCAACGGAATCAACTTCTCTTATCCCTAGTGGAGTTGCCACTGTGCGCGGGGATTTTTGCCCCTGGTGGAATGGTTTTTGTGACTTTGGCATTGTTTAGGCTCGGGGCCTTAGAGAACACGGACCTAAGACCAGAGAAAATAGAGTCGCCTCCCGGACGAGCTGAAAAAAAGAAAGGGGTGGATGACTCGATTCCTAAGGAATCCCCAACCCCCTAATGGGTTCGAAAAGTTGGGTACGTGTAGGGAAGGTGAGAAATGGCCCAGCACCCCTACAATGCCCGGTTCATTGGAACCGGGCTCCTTTACAAGTCTTAATAATATAAAATTCTTAAATATAACAATATTATCCAATTTACACGCAACAATTGAAATAAAGCGTCATTATATTAAAATCAAAGCAATGTCCAAACAAAGCAAATAAATTGACACCAATCCGAAGATGGAAACATGTCCTTACATCATCCATGTCTAAACTAAATAGGACACCCACCAAAAGGTAGAAACATGTCCTTTACATTGGTCCAAAATATAAAAGCAATTTAAATTACATAGAAATTATTTAATGAGGTACCCACAAAGTGGAAACATACCTCTTACAACATTTGGAAATCAAAATAAATCAAATAACCATTCATCATAAATAAATCATTCATCAAAGCTATTAAACATCAATCAAAATGTATAATAAATGTTCATCCATGATAAATTAAATAAATCAAGCATTGAAATTAAATAAATCAACCATCAAAGCATATAATAGACTATATAATCAAATCTAAAAATAAAGCAAGTAAAGATATAAATTAGGGTTTACTGTTTAAAGTTCTTTAATTAATATTTAGGGGTTTGGAATTTTAGTATTATTATTATTATTATTACTATTTATTTAACCTATTGCAAAGGTTTTGGAAAATTGGAATTGATTAGGGTTTCATGAATAAAATTAGGGTTTAGGGGTAACATTATGAAATTAGGGTTTTAGGATATTAAAACATTAGGCTTATAATTCTTGGTTACTGAATTGTTGTTTTGGATTTACTGTATTGAGTTTCAATGTTTAGGTTTATAAGGTTTTAAGGTTTTAAGGATTAGGGTTTAGGAAAACTAGGGTTTACGTATTAGTTTTGAGGGAATTAGGAAAACTAGGGTTTACGTATTAGGTTTAGATTAACTGTTTTGGGGTTTACTGTTTTGGTTTTGGAGTTAAAGAAAATAGCTTAGAGTTTATGAAGTAATTGTGAGTTTTAGAAACTGTAAAGTAAGTTAGGATATGGAGATTTAACAAAACATTTGGAAATTTTGGAAAAGAGTTAGAGGAAAACAGTTTAGGGTTTTTTTAAAGTTTTGGAAATAAACAAAACGATTTAAGGTTTTTGGAAACAAAAGAAACGAATTAGGCTTTTAAGTTATTTGGAAACAGAAGAAGTCATTTAAGGTTTTTGGAAACAAAAGAAATGAATTAGGGTTTTTAAGGTATTTGGAAACAGAAGAAATAATTTAAGGTTTTTGGAAACAAAAGAAGTGAATTAGGGTTTTTAAGGTATTTGGAAACAGAAGAAATCATTTAAGGTTTTTGAAACGAAGATCAAGTTATTACATATTCAAAGATCAAAGTTTTATATGTATATTATTATGAATCAAAGAAACAAAGCTATGAGTAGTTTATGATTAAGGATTAAAGCTGCATAGTTGGTTCCACCAAAATTAACTTCTGGATGTGTAACACCCCTATACCCCATATACACACACTACAACCACATGTGTAATATACGTATACCAGATACAGGAATGTTACGTTCTATTTTAAACCAAACCAATCTTTCAATTTAAAAATATAAGAAACTTAAAACATTTAAGTTGTATTATAAAACATACTAGATAAAATATTTATTTATTATGCAGCGGAAAATGTAGCGATATATACATATACATACATCAAAATCAATATTTACAAAATATATAGAGTTTATACATGCTTGGCGTCTCTGATCTTGAAGTTCAAAAAAATCAACACTTCATAAGCCTAGACTAGACTCGGTCTAGCTGAACTCTCCGGTTCAACCAGATCTACCTTGTCACCTGCGCGATGAACCACAATCGCGCTAAGCCGTAGGCTTAGTGGTACAAACCACAAATAGCAATATGCTTCAATGTAATGCCAATGTCATACTCATAACGTTACTTTTCATTATATTATTCAATTGTTTCGTCATTCATGATTCACATTTAAGCAAAGACAAGCATGGGCCCAAAAGAAACTAATATGCCATTCAACTTCCAGAGTTACTGTTTTGGTCCAATAATCACATTTATCAAGCCCTTAGGCTATTCATTATCACAATGAGAAACATCTCATATGTAACATCCCAACTAGGCTTCAAGGACTAGGCCCAACCAAGCTTCAAGGGGAGTTAAGCATGCTAAACTTCAACCCAACTTGGCTTCAAGGACCAAGCCCAACCCAGCTTCAAGGGATTGTTACTTTTAGGCATGCCACCAACAACAAAACTCTAAAAATTGAGTAACATATTAGTCACACAATTCTTTTATTATTTCATTATCAATTCCACTCTCATTTTGTCATAATCATCTAGGCAACCATGCCCCAATTATTTCATTTGCATCATTATAGCCAACAACAATGGCTTCACATCTCATCATTAGGGTGTGCATAACCAATTGCATTGTACATACATTTTGAATGATCATTATATATATTTCACATATGCAAATCATAACATTTATCAAATGTATCAACATGTAATAGATTACTGTAGACCCTTAATTTTGACCCAGTTCGGTCCAATATATTTTATTTAGTCCAAAATAATTTTTGTATTATCAAAAATATTTTAATTGGTCCAAAATAATTTTTGTTATCTTAGTTAAATAATTTTTTTAGTATCTAATGTTTATTAATAAAAAATAAAAATAAACAAATAAAAATCAAAAAATAAAAATAAAAAATCGGAGAGGAAAAAATCGTCGACAAAATGGCCTTCGTCTGCCCGCAGGCCAGCTCGTGAGCCCGCTACAGCAGCCAGCTGTTGTAGCTTTTTCGCCAGCGCATTTTTTCAGCAGTAGTTTTTTTCGCCAACAAAATTTTTTCGACGTAAATTTTTCGAAACCTAAAGCAATTAGGTTTCGGTTTCCTTTTCTTAATGAATAATGGATGCCATGAATAACTAGAATTAGTCATACAAAACATCTATAAATAAGACCAAAAACAACAAAAAATCAATCAAGAAATTGGACAGAAGCTTGGAGGAGAAAGTGGAGACTGAAACTAAGAAGGAAAACCTTGAATTAAGCTGATTTTTTGAGAGAGCAGAAAAACAATTCAAGTAATTCAAAGGCAGCAAAGCTTGTCTTTAACCTTGTTCATCCAAAAAGCAATTTTTGGTGTAACCTACGAAAGAAGGTTTGAATTCTTAATTTCTTTTATTTTTTTACAGTAGCTAAATCATCCCATTCTTTCTTTTCATTCAAAAATTTTAGAACCTCAATTCACTTTTTCTAAGGTTTAAAAATCTTAATTCGTTGCTTTATTTTCTAAAAAGTTCAAAGTTGTTAGTTTTGTTCCTTCAAAACCCCAAAACCCTAATTTGCTTTCCAAATTACCAAAACCCTAAATTGAGTTCTGTTTCTTCCCAAAAGCCCTAAAAAATTTCTTTTTTGCTTTTATCATTTTGTTTACTTTCATAAAACTTCATACAATTGTCAATTGTTTTTCCAAATCCTAAAATAAAATACATTCCCCAAAACCCCAAATAAAAAATTCTAAAACCCTAAATTAAAAATCCTAAAACCCTAATTCAACTCCAAAACCTAAAATAGGGAACCCTAACCCCCTTTAAAACCCTATTTTTTTCTAAACTCTAATCCTTTAAAACTTTAAAAACCATAAAAACACAAATATTATAATTTTACACAGTAAGCTTAAAACATATTTCAATGAATAACCGTAAACCATAAATCTAGGTATCTTAAAGTGTTCAAACCCTGATTTCAATACAAACCTTAATTTGGTTAATCAAAGAGTTTTACCAACTTTTTAAATCATAAAACTTTAATCCATTTTAGTTCCTTTAAAAACTCACAGTAGCCTAATTCCACAAATTCAAAAAAACCTTAAACACATGAAATAAAGAATCTTAAATAGAAATAGTAGCCATAATTTGAATTTTTATTTGCCTTATTCAATTTTATATTTGATTATGCTTTGATTTATTTTATATGCTTTAATTTATTTAATTTATCATGATTGGATGTTTACTTTCTATTGATATTTAATATCTTTCATGGATTATTTATTTATTATGAATGGTTATTTACTTTTATTGTTTTATTTAGATTTCCAAATGTTGTAAGAGATGTATGTTTCCACTTGGTGGGTACCTCATTAGTTAAGTATCATGTAATTTAAATTGCTTTTCGATTTTAGAACCAATGTAAAGGGCATGTTTCTACCTTTCAGTGGGTGTCCTATTTAGGCATGGGATGTAAGGACATGTTTCCATCTTCGGGTGGGTGTCCATTTATTTGTTTTGTTTTGCTTGGACATTGCTTTGACTTTAATATAATGATGCTTTCTTTTAATTATTGTGTGTAATGTGGATAATGTTATATTTAAGAATTTTATAATATTAAGACCTGTAAAAGAGGCTGGTTCCAATGAATAGGGCATTGTGGGGGTGCTGGGCCATTTCTCACCTTCCCCACAAGTACCCAACTTTTCGAACCCATTAGGGGGTTAGGGATTCCTTAGGAATCGAGTCATCCACCCCTTTCTTTTTCCAGGCCCATCCGGGTGGTGACTCCTTTTTCTCCCGACTTAGGTTCGTGTTCTCTAAGGCCCCGAGCCTATACAATGCCTAAGTCACAAGAACCATTCCACAGGGAGTGGGGACAAAAATTCCCGCTCACAGTGGCGACTCCACTGGGGATAAGAGAAGTTGATTCCGTTAGTCTTTATATTATTCTATTCTTTCTTATAATGATATTATCCACTGTATCATATTAGATTGCATTGTGTGCGTGAGTTCAGATGCCCGTGTTGCCCGTGTTGTGTTATGTAAGGGATACCATACTTTCACTCAAAGTATGGAGATCGAGCATGGAATAACCACTCATAGCCTCATACCATTTGGTATATACTTGCTATGGGAACCTAAGCCTTTTAACCCAAAGACAAAAGCTCATGTAATTGGCTTAGTTACTTTCCTTAGGTTTTACCCCAAATGCATGTTGTTTGACTATGGTTAATTTATCTTGGCTTAAATCATGGCTTATTTGGTTTGTTCTTTTTCTAATATGACCTAAGTATATTGTAAGCTCTAAATAAATTTTTCTTTAAAGTCCAAAAGACCAAAACTATTTTAAAAACTTTTCAAGATGGTCTTTGGATATAAAACTTTTCTAAAATAAATCAAAAATTCTTTTGCTCATGGCCCAAATACTAAGCCCAAAATCCATTTTTCTAAGATCTTTTTACAATGGGCTTAGAAACAAAATTGTTTTTATCCAACCTTTTCTTATAAAGAGCTTGCAAATTATTTAGGTCAATTAAGAAATACCAAAAATCAATTGTGAGCCTAGTTTATACTAAGAAAAATTAATCATTGGCTTGTTTTTGGCATGAATCATTAGTTACTTTTTCAAGTGAGAAATCTATCTATAATAAACCTCTTAATTTAGTTTTAATCCAATGTAGCATAAAAGCTACTATAGTTGGTTGAATGGATTAAAACCTAATTAATGGGAATTATCATAAGTTGATTTAAATTTTCAAAAATATAACTATTGGTTGCAACGTCCGAGGGAATTATTCAAAAACAAGATGCCCCATGTTGGTATTTTGTTAACCATATACCTAGGAAGAGAGACTCTCCATTCATGTGTGGATGTTATAAGGTTGGAAGGAACGTCATAGTTATCCTTGTTTGTTAATGGTTTGTGCATACATGCATACACTTGCATCTCATATCATTGATCCTCTCTGGCTCACAGCCCTGGATTACAAAAGTTCAAAAGCTTATGACAATCCGACCTACGCTGGAGATAAAGTATCTAGCAATGACTCAATCACTTGCTCACCAAAAGCAATGGATCCCGAAAAAATTCAAAGAATGGTGGATGATGCCCTCAATGCCAAGATGGAAGAAATAAAAGAGGCCATGGCCGAGACAATAAAGAATCAACTAGCTGCAATTTTAGGAAATAATGCCAAAGCGTCTGCTAGCTCCAGGAATCCAAAGGACAATGGGAAGGCTAAAATTGGTGAAGTAGCTTTTGATGATGAAAAGGTGATCATTGATGATGATGATTGGGCTCAATACTACCAAGATCTCCAAGACAAAAAGGAGACAAAGGTTGTTGAGAAGGTAACTATTGAAAAGATCAAGACATCTGATGTTGAAAAGATGATTGCTGATTTAGAAAAAAAATTTGAGAAGAAGCTAAAAACCAAAGAGATGTCTGAGATCGACAAACTATTTGAACAAGATGAGGAGGTCCCTTATAAGTTCAAGATGCCATCCTTTGCTAGATATGATGGAACCAAAAATTCCCATCTCCATATGAAGCAGTATATCACTGCTATGCAGTCTGCCCGAGCTACTAAGGCTCAAACTCTAAGGTACTTCATGCTCTCATTGGACCCTGTTGTCCAAAATTGATTCAATACCTTAGATGATGGAACACAAAAGAATTATGATTTGCTATACAAGGCCTTCATCCAACAATATGGGTATAATGTCGAGTTGGAGGTTACCTTAATGGAAGTGGAGTCCATAAGGCAAAGGCCAAATGAGAATTTTGTGGACTATGTGAAAAGATGGAGAAATAAGGCTGCTTTGCTCAAGAAAAGGCCTGATGAATCTGATCAAATAAGGATGATCATGAGACGTGTCTTTCCCAATCTCCATGAAAGGATGTCTCACACCCTTATAAGGGATTTCAAAGATCTTCTCCAAGCTGGTCTGCAAATTGAAGAGTGGGAAAGAGAGAAGAACCGTTTTTCAATAAAAAGGAATGAGAAAGGAAATTTTTAGCCTAAAAATCAAAGCACACAAAAAGAAGTTGGGGTTGATACCACTAGTCAAGGAGGAATGAGGCAGTTTTCAGAATTAGGGAAGCCACTGTCTTGGTTTTTTAGAAAACTACAAAAGAAATGGTTGTTACAACCATTGGCTCCTCGACCTTTGCCTAGTCCATTACCCCCAAAATTTGATACTAAGGCTTTTTGTCAATTTTATCAGACTCAAGGACATGAGACTAATAGATGTACCCGATTAAGGCATGAGATCCGAGATTTGATTGATAGTGGCAAGCTACCAGAGCTGGATAAGCCCAACACCAAAGACAATCCATTACCAAGGTTCAATAGAGTACCTCCACCGGCAACCTTCATGGTAGGAAAAGGATTGGAAGAAGATTTTGTTTTATCATCCTTTCAAGATGGAAATATTGAAGATGTGAAGGGAAAAGAAGCTTAAACTCAACGAACTTTCCTTAGCTTGAATGTTGCTTTTCAATTTTACTTTCTTTAATATTTAATTGGAACTATCGTGTTTTTCAAATTTAAATTTGTTTGAATAAATTACTTTTATCAAAAAAAAATTTTGGTCTTTATTCAATTTGATGCTCAACCAATGAGGAATCTAGCTTGATAATTTATGAATTAATATATTTATGCATCATGACTTGAATGACTTTACTAGGTGAGGGAATTGCTCTATAGCATTAAGTTGTGTATGCTTACTTAGAGAGGGCTCCTGCATAATTATCTTTGTCTAGGTCCTAGTCAGTCTTAGAACATGTTTTGACTAACTTTCGAGGCAAAATTGAACTCTGTTTATTTAAGGGAGAGATAATCTAGGTATTGTTTGGTTAGCCAACAACTAGTATCCACCCATTAAATATCAATCTCTAGTTGTCCCTTTGAGCCTTCATAAAATTTTAGCTTTCTTTTCATTGGCATATAACCTCAACAACCTACCCTAAGCTGTTGTGATACTTTTGACAAATCTTATGATCACTAATATGAAGAGGCAAGAAGATCAAATAAAGAAATGAATACCATGAAGATAGTTGAAGCTCTCAAGACAATAAGGATAGTTGATGTTTTCAAGACCATAAGGATAGTTGACGTTCTCAAAACCATAAGGGTAGTTGAAGTTCCCTTAATATCTCTAATACATCATGACAACATCAACATCAGAGTAGCAAATGATTTATCCCTGTTAATGAAGATTTATGTTACTCCACTCGTCCATTATTGGAAGCCCAAGTTGGTACAAACAAGACAACTCTGTTTGAGCTAGAAAAAAAAACAAAAAAACAAAAAAGAAAAAAAAGGACAAAAGAAAAAAAAAGAAAAAAGGACAAAAAAGAAAAAAGGACAAAAGGAAAAAGGAAAAGAAAAAAGATAAAAAAGATAAAAAGGCGGTTCAGAAAGCCAACTGAGTTCTCTTTTACCTAAGACAACAAAAGGCTTCCATTTGGGTTATAAGGACATTTTGACCTTAATTGGTCGAACCCAACCAAAGAAAAATGAGAAAGACCATCCAATTCTTGAAAGTTCTGTACTTGACAGTCCTACAAGGAAGAAGGACAAAATGATAAAGTGCTCAAAGAAAGGGAAGAGTAAGAAAAAGAAAGAAAAGAGAGAAGAAGAAAAGCAACGAATGTGGAAACCAAACTTTATGCAAGGGCAAAAACTATCCTAATCAAGATCCAGATTAATGTCAAGAAGATAGAAGGAATTTGGAGTCTATCAAGATTGCCTCCAAGCTGCCTAAAATTCAAACAAGAAATTTAAAGTGTGAGGGTTTGTCCATTGTGTCACATCAGCTCCTATCTCAAAATGGCCTTCATTTAACCTATGTCCCTCATAGACCCCATTTCAAGCCTATCAAAGACCTGTTGATCTCTCTTGGTAGGTAGAGTCTATTAGTGCAGATAGTTTGGATAAGCATGCATATGAGATAGATAATATTTAAACTTAAATGAGACCTTTGGCCAAGTAATGTGTATGTGCATATCTGAAGTGCAACAATTCATGCTTAAATAGAAATGATTCTTGAGTTTAGTACGGTAACTAGGGTTGTCATATTATAGATATGTTAATTTGGAAAATCAAGTCCTGAGGTACATTAACATTGATTTGGCAAAGCCAACATTTGATTTCAAAATCAACATTCAAAAAATGTTTTGTCATACAAAGCCTTCAAGTTAAGAGAAGTATGTTGAACCTCCAAAGGACACATTGGTCAAAGGAAATGATTATTGGCAATGTTATGAAGAAGCTATCAACCGACATGCTGAAACATAGTTTGAAATAGATGAATCCCTGACTCTGCTGCTTGGGGTCTCCATTATTCATATTTTCAACATCTTGAAGATAAAAGCCATAAATGTGAAGCAGTCTGTCATTCCAATGCAAGACCTGAATGAGTATCTGAAAGGAACCAATAAGAACACTTCTGCTGATCACCTCGGTCTGTGAGTCAATAAAACCGCTGTAAGTATCATTCATGCATATCATGCATACATGAGCATATCACATCACACTTTCTTGTCTTGTATTGTCTATTCTTTATCAAGGTAAACAGCAAATACCTTGCGAAGTAAAGAATCAAAAGAAGATATCAAATCAGGGGGGGACATGGAAAGCCTATTTGCTTGTGGAAGCTCCAGTCGTTTTGCAAAAGAAGAAATGCGTGCTTGTTTGAAGAACTAGATGGCAAAATCATCAATCAAAGCCTGCATAGAAAAATCATGGGTTTGAGCCTACACAGGGGACAAAGTTTCTCCTTTTCAATTTTTTGAGTCTATATATAAAATGTTTTCAAACTCACTTGCAAATATTTTGCCACACAGGGGGGACAAGGAGAGGGTATAAGGTCCAATTAAAAATAGCTGAATTTTTGCAAAAAGGAAGAATAAAAGAATCAAACATTAGAACTCTCAAAATAATGAAGATGCAAAAGACAAAAGATCAGCTCAGCTAAAAGAGCTGAAGCCAGGGTAAAGACCCGACCTCCAATGGATAAAGATCCATGTTCTAAGGGTGAAGATCCGATCTCAAAGGATGAAGATCCATATTTTCAAGGGTGAAGACCTAATCTCAAAGGATGAAGATCCATTTACAAAGGGTGAAGACCCGAAGTCTCAAAGGATGAAGATCCATTTTTCAAGGGTGAAGACTCTATCTCAAAGGATGAAGATCCATTTTCAAGGGTGAAGACCCGATCTCAAAGGATGAAGATCCATTTTCAAGGGTGAAGACCCGATCTCAAAGGATGAAGATCCATTTTCAAGAGTGAAGACTCGATCTCAAAGGATGAAGATCCATTTTCAAGGGTGAAGACCCGATCTCAAAGGATGAAGATCCATTTTCAAGGGTGAAGACTCGATCTCAAAGGATGAAGACCCGATTTTCAAGGATGAAGATCCATTTTCAAAGGTGGAGACCTGATTCCAAGGATGAAGATCCAATTTCAAAAGGTGAAGACCCGAAATTTAAAAGATGAAGATCCACTTTCAAGGGTGAAGACCCGAAGTCCAAAGGATGAAGATCCGTTTTCAAAGGGTGAAAACCCGATGCCAAGGATAAAGATCCAGTTCAAAGGATGAAGATCCATTTTCAAGGGTGAAGACCCGATCTCAAAGGATGAAGATCCATTTTGATGGTGAAGAATCACAATGCATAAAACAGCCGGAGCAATCAGACTTCTCAAATGATAAAAGGTCAATCAAACTCAGTCTCAGGTCCAATCACCCAAATTAAATTCAATATCGGGTCCAAAACCCAAATTACCCTAGGTCTAGAACCTAGAATTTATTTCTAAGTCCAAGAACTTAGCTCGGGTCCAGAACCCAAATTTTTCTTAGGTCCAGAACCTAGAATCTTTTCTAAGTCCAGAACTTAGCTCGGGTCCAAAATCCAAATTTTCCTTAGGTCCAGAACCTAAAATCTCTTTTAAGTCCAGAACTTAACTCGGGTCCAGAACCCAAATTTTCCTTAGGTCCAAAACCTAGAATTTATTTCTAATTCTAAGAACTTAGCTCGGGTCCAGAACCCAAATTTTTCTTAGGTCCAAAACCTAGAATTATCCTTGAGTGCAGACTCGAACCGGGTCCAGAACCCAAAACCTCCACCATCTCAAAAATTAAGTCTTATTGCTTTTCACTCTCTTTCACTAAAGTTTCAGATCATTCAAGCAGAGGGCAAACTGTAGACCCTTAATTTTTGACCCAGTTCGGTCCAATATATTTTATTTAGTCCAAAATAATTTTTGTGTTGTCCAAAATATTTTAATTGGTCCAAAATAATTTTTGTTATCTTAATTAAATAATTTTTATTTTAGTATCTAATTTTTATTAATAAAAAATAAAAATAAAAATAAAAATAAAAATAAAAATAAAAAATCGGCAATGAAAAAATCATCTCCAAAAACAAGCGCGCGGGGCATGGCCATGGGCCATTTCACCCACAAGAGTTTCCTATGGGTGAAATGGCCTTCTGCTGCCCGTAGGCCAGCTCCACGCCCGCTGCCACAGCTTTTTTGCCAGAGCATTTTTTCCGCACTAGTTTTTTTTCGCCAGCAAAATTTTTTCGACGCAAATTTTTCGAAACCTAATGCAATTAGGTTTTGGTTTCCTTTTCTTAATGAATAATAGATGCCGTGAATAACTAGAATTAGTCATACAAAACTTCTATAAATAAGACCAAAAACAACACAAAAATCAATCAAGAATAATCAAGAAATCAGACAGAAGCTTGGAGGAGAAAGTAGAGACGAAAACTAAGAAGGAAAACCTTGAATCAAGCTGATTTTTTTGAGGGAGCAGAAAAACAATTCAAGAAATTCAAAGGCAGCAAAGGTTGTCTTTGACCTTGTTCATCCAAGAAGCAATTTTTGGTGTAATCTACGAAAGAAGGTTTAAATTCTTAATTTCTTTTATTTTTTCACAGTAGCTAAATCATCCCATTCTTTCTTTTAATTCAAAAATTTTAGAACCTCAATTCACTTTTTCTAAGGTTTAAAAATCTTAATTCGTTGCTTTGTTTTCTAAAAAGTTTAAAGTTGTTAGTTTTGTTCCTTCAAAATCCCAAAACCCTAATTTGCTTTCCAAATTATCAAAACATTAAATTGAGTTCTGTTTCTTCCCAAAAGCCCTAAAAAATTTCTTTTTTGCTTTTATCGTTTTTTTTTTACTTTCATAAAACTTCATACAATTGTCAATTGTTTTTCCAAATCCTAAAATAAAATACATTCCCCAAAACCCCAAATAAAAAATTCTAAAACCCTAAATCAAAAATCCTAAAACCCTAATTCAACTCCAAAACCTAAAGCAGTGAACCCTAACCCCTTTAAAACCCTAATTTTTTCTAAACCCTAATCCTTTAAAACTTTAAAAACCATAAAAACACAAATATTATAATTTTACACAGTAAGCTTAAAACATATTTCAATGAATAACCGTAAACCATAAATCTAGGTATCTTAAAGTGTTCAAACCCTGATTTCAATACAAACCTTAATTTGGTTAATCAAAGAGTTTTACCAACTTTTTAAATCATAAAACTTTAATCCATTTTAGTTCCTTTAAAAACTCACAGTAGCCTAATTCCACAAATTCAAAAAAACCTTAAACACATGAAATAAAGAATCTTAAATAGAAATAGTAGCCATAATTTGAATTTTTATTTGCCTTATTCAATTTTATATTTGATTATGCTTTGATTTATTTTATATGCTTTGATTTATTTAATTTATCATGATTGGATGTTTACTTTCTATTGATATTTAATATCTTTGATGGATGATTTATTTATTATGAATGGTTATTTACTTTTATTGTTTTATTTAGATTTCCAAATGTTGTAAGAGATGTATGTTTCCACTTGGTGGGTACCTCATTAGTTAAGTATCATGTAATTTAAATTGCTTTTCGATTTTAGAACCAATGTAAAGGGCATGTTTCTACCTTTCAGTGGGTGTCCTATTTAGGCATGGGATGTAAGGACATGTTTCCATCTTCGGGTGGGTGTCCATTTATTTGTTTTGTTTTGCTTGGACATTGCTTTGACTTTAATATAATGATGCTTTCTTTTAATTATTGTGTGTAATGTGGATAATGTTGTTATATTTAAGAATTTTATAATATTAAGACCTGTAAAGGAGGCCGGTTCCAATGAACCGGGCGTTGTGGGGGTGCTGGGCCATTTCTCACCTTCCCATAAGTACCCAACTTTTCGAACCCATTAGGGGGTTGGGATTCCTTAGGAATTGAGTCATCCACCCCTTTCTTTTTTCCTGGCCTGTCCGGGTGGCTACTCCATTTTCTCCGGACTTAGGTCCGTGTTCTCTAAAGCCTCGAGCCTAAACAATGTCATAGTCGCAAGAACCATTCCTTCGGGAGTGGGGGCAAAAATTCCCGCTCATAATTACTTTTACAACTAAATGTGTTAAGTCCCAAGGTCATGTAAATGTATGCAATAATGTAGGGTTTATACTTAACTCAAAAGCAACTCACACCAAACTGACCACTTCTTCTTCCAAGAATCCTTCAACACTTGGATTAGGGAAACTTAATCTCTTCAAAACCTAATCCAAAAGTGATGATACACACTCACTTAGAGATACATATAAGGAAATAAGGATAAGAACCAAATAGGGCAAACTCTACACATGACACGCTCAACAACACGGGCGTGTCCCTGATCATGCCCTAAATTTACAACACATAAGCTTTGACACGCTCAGTGACATAGGCATGTCACTGGCCGTGTCAATCCTCCCTCAACACAGTAGCTCTGACAAGCTCAGTGACATGGGTGTGTCATTGGTCGTGTCAATCCACCAACAGCACAGTGGCTATGACACGCTCAGTGACATGGGCGTGTCACTGGTCGTGTCAATCCACCAACAACACAGTGGCTATGACACGCTCAGTGACATGGGCGTGTCACTGGACGTGTCAATACTACTCCAACACAGAAGCTGTGACACGCTCAGTGTCATGGGTGTGTCACTGGTCGTGTCACCCATCCAGAAAATAGAACCATTGACACGCCCAAAGACTTGGCCGTGTTCGCGGGCGTGTCAAGCTAAAAATCCTAATTCCGACACCAACAACTTCACATCCAACACCGAAAAATAAACCATACCAAACTTGCATAAACAATCTTACCAAACTTAAACCTTTTCCATTCCAAATAATCTTACCCAAATCATTAATAAACCATACCAAACTTGCATAAACACCAAAAATAACTCAAAACATACATCAAAACACAAATCACAATCATAATCACAACTCATCACATATACAAAACACAACACTTGCTTTCCATCATTAAGCTTAACCATTCCTCAAACCAACCCCAAAATCAAAGTCAATAAGTCCAAACACACTCAAACACACCACAATCAAACATACACATATCAACAATAACCATACACCAAGCTCAAAACACAACATCAAAAGAAAACCAAAGAAACAAGTGGAAAACTTACCAAATGTAATGAAAACCCTTAGAATTCCATCTTGATCACTTGAAACACCCTTCAATCTTGAGTTTGGATGAGCAAAATCTCTCTTTCCTCTCTTGCTATGGTGATAGCCGGCCAAAACAAAGAAATAAGAAGAAGAAGATGATAGAAAAACAAAGTCAACTTCTCTTAACCACAAAACCTCACTTAATATATCCACCAAGCAATTAAATATAATAAAATATTATAAATATCCTTGTGAGCAGGGATTTTTTCCCCCACTTCCGGTGGAATGATTCTTGCGACTTCTGTAATGTTTAGGCTCAGGGCCTTAAAGAACACGGACCTAAGTCCAGAGAAAATGGAGTCGCCACCCGGACAGGCCGAAAAAAAGAAAGGGGTGGATGACTCGATTCCTAAGGAATTCCCAACCCCCTAATGAGTTCGAAAAGTTGGGTACGTGTGGGGAAGGTGAGAAATGGCCCAGCACCCCACAATGCCCGGTTCATTTGAACTGGCCTCCTTTCCAGGTCTTAATATTATAAAATTCTTAAATATAACAATATTATCCATATTACACACAATAATTAAAATAAAGCATCCATATATTGAAAATCAAAATAATGTCCAAGAAAAACAAATAAATGGACACCCATCCGAAGGTGGAAACATGCCCTTACATAATCCATGCCTAAATAGGACACCCACCGAAAGGTAGAAACATGTCCTTTACATTGGTCTAAAATATAAAAGCAATTTAATTTACATGATATTTAACTAATGAGGTACCCACCAAGTGGAAACATACCTCTTACAACATTTGGAAATCTAAATAAATCGATAAAGGTAAATAACCATTCATCATAAATAAATCATTCATCAAAGATATTAAACATCAATAGAATGTAAATATCCATCCATGATAAACTAAATAAATCAAGCATTGAACTTAAATAAATCAAAGCATATAATAAACTACATAATCACATAAAACAAGTAAAGATACAAATTGACGTTTACTGTTTCTATTTAAGATTCTTTATTTATTGTTTAGGGTTTTGGAATTTATTGGTTTACGCTACTGTATGTTTTAAGGGAATTAAAATAGAATAAGGTTTTATAATTTAAGAGATTGAAAAGGTTCTTTGATTAACAAAATTAGGATTTGAGTGGTAAAATCATGAAATTAGGGTTTGAATACTTTAAAACATTAGATTTATGATTATTTACTACTTACTGTGTTGAATTTTAATATTTAGGTTTATAAGGTTTTAAAGTTTTAAGGATTAGGATTTAGAAAAAATAGGGTTTAAGGTTTTAAGGCAATTAGAGTTTTAGAGAACTTTGGGGTTTAGGTTAGCTAGTTTGGGGTAACTGGGGTTACTGTCTTTGGTTTTGAAGTTGAAGAAAATAGTTTAGGGTTTTTAAAAGCTTTTGGAAATAAGAAAAGCAATTTAAGGTTTATAGAAACAGAAAATATATTTTTTAGGGTTTTTGGAAAAAAAAAAAGGATTCAATTTAGAGTTTGAAAAATTGGAAAGCAGATTAGGGTTTTGATAAATTAATGAAACGATTTAAGGTTTTGAAAAATTGGAAAAAACAAATTAGGGTTTTGGGGAATTAATAAAATGATTTAAGGTTTTTGAAAGTTGGAAAGTAGATTAGGGTTTTAAGATTTTGAGGAAATAAATTAGGGTTCTTAGATTTTAGAAGAAACAGAAAAGTAATTTTAAGGCTTTTGAAAATAGAGGAGACGATTTAAGGTTCTAAGGTTTAGAAAAGGTAAATTAAGGTTCTAAGGTTTTTAAAATCAAAAGAAACCATTTAATGATTCAAGCTACTGTAAAGAAAAAAGAGATTTGATATTCATACCTTCGTTTGTTGGTTCCACCAAAAATTACTTCTTGGATGAACAAGGAAAAGGCAAGATGGCTGCCTTTGATGGATTGATTGTTTGGTTGCTTATTCTTCTCTCAAAAAGTTCGATTGATTTCACTGCCAAAGGTTTCTCCTAATGTAATCGATTCAAAGTTTTCTCAGCTCACTCCATTCTCCTCCCCCTTCTGTGTTGTTTTTAGTCCTATTTATAGAAAATTTTGATGATTAATCTTAATTGTTTATGGAATCTAACATTAATTAAGAAAAGGAAACCAAAACCAAATTGAATTTGGTTTCGAAAAAAATTGCGTCGGAAAAATTTCTCTGGCGAAAAAAAACTACTGCGGAAAAATTTTGCTGGCGAAAAAAACTGCCGTGGGAATTTGCGGGCTGCGGGAGTGAAACTGGCTGCGGGCCATTTTGCCCATAGAAAATTTCTGCGGGCGAAATGGCCTTGGACATTTCGCCCGCAGGATTTTCCTGTGAGGTAATGGTAAAGCCATTTCGCTCGCAGAAAAATTCTGCGGCCGAAATGGCTTTGGCCATTTCGTCCGTAGGAAACTCCTGCGAGCGAAATGGCCGTGGGCCATTTCGTCAACCTGCTTTTCGGCGACGAATTTTTTCATCGTCAATTTTTTCGTCGCCGATTTTTATTTTTATTTTTGTTTATTTATTTATTATTATTATTTTTTATTTTTTATAAAAACTAAATTATTCAATTAAGATAACACAAAAATAATTTTGAACTAATTAAAATATATTGGACCAGACTGGGTCAAAATTAAGGGTCTACAGTTTGCCCCCTGCTTGAATGATTTGAGACTTTAGTAAAAGAGAGTGAAAAGCAATAAGACTTAATTTTTGAGATGGTTGAGGCTTTGGGTTTTGGACCCGGCTTGAGTTTTGGACTCAAGGATAATTTTAGGTTCTGGACCTAAGCGTAATTTTAGGTTCTGGACCTAAGGAAAAATTGGGTTCTGGACCCGAGCTAAGTTCTGGACTTAGAAAAGATTCTAGGTTCTGGACCTAAGGAAAATTTGGGTTCTGGACCCGAGCTAAGTTCTAGACTTAGAAAAGATTCTAGGTTCTGGACCTAATCAAAATTTGGATTCTGAACCCGAGCTAAATTATGGACTTAGAAAAGATTCTAGGTTCTGGACCTAAAAATAAATTTGGGTTCAGGACCCGAGCTAATAAAGATTTAATTATCTGCAAAAAATAATTTTTTAGCTTCAAAAAGTTTGACTAATTTTTATGCACATGTCTTCTCATTGCCCCTGCGTGTAAAAATATTTATACACATGCAAGCATTTGAATAATTAATTGAATTTACTATTTATTTACTGTGCAGTCACTATTTATACACTATTTATTATTCATAAATAGCAACTTACTATTCGTAAATAGTAGTAAATAGTATTTTATTATTATCAATAGTAATTTACTATTCATAAATAGAAAAATATACTATTCATCAATAGTAAGTTTACTATTCATGAACAGTAAAACTTACTTTTGAATTTTATTTTTTTTCTTGCCGTTTCTCTATATAAACGAACGAATTCCTTCATTTCATTCACAGCGAAATCCTTAATTTCTAAAATTCTCTCAAACTCTTTCAAATTTAGCACATAGTTTTAAAAAAAAAATGCATGCTTTAAGGTCAGGAACTCATTCTAATGCTGAGTTATTAGAGTTTATTCGGCATCATGAAGATGGAAATATAGATCTAATAGTCGGGATGCCGCTTCATTGTAGTTCAAACCAAAAGAGCGCGGTAATTATTTTTTCCCTATCTTTTTTCGTTTTGATTTTTTCGTCTTTCTGTTATTTTTTTCTTTCTTTGTTTTCTGTTTCTTTTTTTTGTTTTTCTGTTATTTGTTTATATTATTATTTTTTATTTTTTATTATTTTTGATTTTTGATTTATGTTTTTATATTAATCTCTTTTATCATTATTGTGTTTGCCTTTATTTTTTTATTTATATTTTTATATTATTATAGTTTTTTAGAAAATTTAAGAAAAATATATTAATTTAAGCAGATAGGATAATATGTACTTACCTTGTATTAACTTACATGGTTTCATGTTAGCGTGATCGTTGTGTTATTCGGGCCGGAGGGTGTATCTACAAAGCCAGACAATGGTATGATGTAGGGCCTTCTCGGGTAAAGCAGATTATCCAAGATTGCGGCTTTGAGAGCTTCATCTTACAATTGCCATCCGAGGAGTATCTGATAGACAGGAGTGTAGTGTAGGAGCTTGCAGAATAATGGTTGGACACAACCCACACTTTTCACTTGCCCATTGGAGAGATGATAATTGGTCCGGTCGATTTTACTGCTATAACTAGCCTTCGATATGATGGTGTTCTGGTTCCTCTGACCAACGATATTTTGACATTTGAAGAAATTCAGCAATTAATTGGTATAGAACCATCGTATAAAGGGCCTTTTAAGATAAAGATCTAGCCAATTCATAGTTATTGGATGAACTACGAAGGACGAGTTCACAGAGACACGGCCCAACAGTATGCTGGAGGATTTTTGTTATATTTGCTTGGGTCGACCATCTTAGGCAGCACTGAATCTTCCATCCATTTTTTAGTGTTGAGGGCCCTTTCTTATTTCAGGACGGTACCATCTTATGGCTGGGGTGAAGCTGGTCTCGCCTGTCTTTACCATGGTCTTGATAAAATTTGCCGAAATAAGAACTCTTTTGTCAGCTTGATGGCGGTTGTCGAGGTATTCTTCTTCTACCAATGTTAATTCCAATCCTTTCTTGTATGAATTTGATCTTCACTATTGTTGTAGGCATGGGCATACGAACACAACCTCGTGAGAGTACCTGGTATTTCCGAGAGAATCGGGTATCGGAGGTTAAATCTCTGGTTGTCAGATCATGAGGATGTTCCGGGCTCTCACCATGTGCATACCCAACGCTTCGTGTTGAGATGCTTAACCTAGGACCAGGTAAAATAGCATTAGTATGCTTTAAATTTTATGTGAAAGTTTACTTAACTTATGCTATTTTGCAGGTGAATTTGGCCTGGTGGTACCCAGAAGAGCGGACAAACTGGTCTCCCTTCATGAAGGCTGTGATATCTTTCCAACATACTCGCCGAGTCATCGCTGGCCCAGTGTTTAGAGGTTGGTTTTTCAGAGAGAGAGTTTATGAGTAGTTTCTTGGTCCAAAGCAGTGAAGGGTCCCGATGCATTGCCCAGAATATACTTTAAATATTATATCAATGCCGGAGGATGCATGGTGGTCGGCTCGGTACGGTTATGGTGTTGAGACATTTCTCCATCTACCAGGTGCATTTTATGCCCTTTTATTCAAAGAAGGCTCTTGAACTTTGATGTATCTCTTGTTGGTGTACGGAAAATTTCCGAAGAGATGAAGAGGAACATCATGGAGATGCAGGAGAATTCGTTCCACATCTTTGGGCTAGCACTTCTCAGGTAAACCTTTTCCATTTTTCCCTTGCAACTGCTTCTTTCTTTTTTTGCTTATTTAATGATTATTGCAGGCTATTGGCTCATTTGATCATGAGGCTAGACCTTCTTTTGCTGCCCTTTCATTTGCTCATTCTAGCCCACCAGATACGCCATCTCATCCGCATGGCATTAATATGAATTACCTGGTGGGTTTTCTTATTTCATGGTAATTTATGCTATGTGTATGCATGATTATGTATGCTCTTAACTTTTTCCTTTATGGTTCACAGCGGATGCTTGAAGAACAAAATAAGAAACTTCAAGAAGAGTTAGCCGCAAGTCGTCAGCAAGCTTCTCATTTTGAAAATTTGTATCATCAATCAAAACAAAATTTTTGAGACTTTCAATTTCAGGGGATGAGGGATCCTGGTGCTTCTTCATCAAGAGGCCCCCAGACTGATGACCATGAGATCCTTTCGTCTACCTTCGATGAGGACCGTGACAGATCAGAACTCCAAGGTGATAGGGATTTTGGTACTCTTGCTTCGGGTGATCCTAGGACGAGTAATTTGCCCCCTCCTCCAACAGGCGATGACTTTTTCAGGGCTTTATTTGATGACCTACCACCTCCCTCTTAGTGATGTATAATATTGTGTCAATTATATAAACATTGTACAATAAGCATAATAATACATAATTTCTGCCTTTACTGTAACTACTTTTTTTTTTCGTTACTGCGCCACAATTATTATACTTTTTTCATGTTTCAATATTTACACAGCATCACCACAAAAGCCAAATGCAACACAGTAAAGGACTTTTGTCACTAATTCTTTTCCTCATACAACATGGTCTCGTCCTTTTCCATCACCTTTACCTTATCAATTTTGGAAAAGTTTATTTCCTCTATATAAATCACCTTTCATGCCATAATTTTATATAGAAACCAAAAGACTTTCCATTTCAACGTAAAAACTCCTTTAACAATTTTAATTATTCTTCATTCATCCACCATGACCGAACTTCGTTTAAAGAAGATAAAAATTCTATTTAAGAATATGGATGCCATTCATTGGAAGCAAATTTCGTGGTCAAAACTTGATATCTTAAAGTGTTTTCAAAATGTTAAATTGGACCACTCCTTTTTACATGTCATGGCTTCCTTTTGGAATGTGGATTCTAGGACATTTAAAATTAATGGCTTTGAATATGTCCCTTGATCGAAGAATTTGAGGCAATTCTCGAATATCCAAATAATCAACAAATGGCATTACCCACATTGATTTCCAAAACTCAACAAAAGATGCAGATGTTATTTTAAATTCCAAAACCCGAAGTTCTTCAGTTGATGAGAGGTGAAAAAATTCTACTTGCTCCCTTGATTGATTTTTGTCTCTCTCATTTGGCCCCTACTAAGGCATGGGGACGCATGCTCTGTCTTTGCTTGCTTGGCCAATTCTTGCTTGTTTCTTCTGACGGCGATATTGATCCACGGGTATTGGATATTATGGACTAAATAGAAGGAGGTGTGAGCGGGGATTTTTGCCCCAACTCCCGGTGGAATGATTCTTGCGACTTCGGCACTGTTTAGGCTCGGGGCCTTAGAGAACAAGGACCTAAGTCCGGAGAAAATGGAGTCGCTACCCGGACAGGCGAGGAAAAAAGAAAGGGGTGGATGACTCAATTCCTAAGGAATCCCTAATCCCTTAATGGGTTCGGAAAGTTGGGTACATGTGGGGAAGGTGAGAAATGGCCTAGCACCCCCACAACGCCCGGTTCATTGGAACCGGCCTCTTTACAGGTCTTAATATTATAAAATTCTTAAATATAACAACATTATCCATATTACACACAATAATTAAAAGAAAGCATCATTATATTAAAATCAAAGCAATGTCCAAGCAAAACAAATAAATGGACACTCATCCAAGGATGGAAACATGTCCTTACATCACATGCCTAAATAGGACACCCACCAAAAGGTAGAAACATTCCCTTTACATTGGTTCTAAAATAGAAAAGCAAATTAAATTACATGATATTTAACTAATGAGGTACCCATCAAGTGGAAACATACCTCTTACAACATTTGGAAGTCTAAACAAATTGATAAAGTAAATAACCATTCACAATAAATAAATCATTCATCAAAGCTATTAATTAAAATATAAAATAAACATCCATCTATGATAAATTAAATAAATCAAGCATTGAAATTAAAGCATAAGAAATAAATCAAAACATAATCAAATATGGAATTGAATAAAGCAAATAAAAGTACAATTATAGCTACTATGACTTTTTATGGAATTAAAATAGATTAGGGTTTTATGTTTTAAAAGGTTGGTAAGACTCTTTGATTAACTAAATTAATATTTGAATGGTGAAATCATGAAACTAGGGTTTTAGACACTTTAAAATACTTTTGATTCATGTTTTTAAATGATGATTTCAAGCTACTGTGTGAATTTAAAATATTTGTGTTTTTATGGTTTTTAATGTTTTAAAGGATTAGAGCTTAGAAAAAATTAGGGTTTAAGGTTTTAAAGGAGTTAGAGCTTATTATTTTACGTTTGGAAGTTGAATTAGGGTTTTAGGAGCTTTGAATTGGAATTTCGGGTGATGAATTGGCTTTTGGAATTTGGAAATCAATTGGATAATTTTATGAAGTTTTATGAATTTAAACAAACGGACTAAAGTTTTGATAAGTAGAAAAGATGTTTTTTAAAGCCTTTTGAATGAAATAGAACCTAGTTTAAAATTTTGAAAGAAACATAATCAAATTTTGGTTTTGATGAAAAATATGCTTAATTAGGGTTTTAAGATTTTAAAGAAGAAAAAAAAACAATTTAAAGCCTTTTTTGAAAAATAAAGTAACGTATTAGTGTTTTTAACTTTGGAAAAACTAAATTAAAGTTCTAAGGTTTTTTATTTAAAAAACAAAATTTCATAGTTTATGCTACTGTGAAAAAAAAATAAAATAAAAAGAATTTAACATACCTCCTTTTGTTGATTCTCCAAAAATAATTCTTCTTGGATGAACAAGAACAAAGACAATTGCTACCTTTGAATTGCTTAAATCGTGTCCCTGCTTTTCCAGAAAAAAAAGTAATTGAATTGCTCCTTTTCCTTCCTTGATTTGGTTTCAAAATTTCATGTCCCTGTTGCTTATTCGCCCCACCCCCCCCCCCCCAATTTAATTGCCTTTGGTCCTTATTTATAGTTGTTTGATGTGGTTTATTCCTAATTATTCACGACAAGTAAACAACAACAACAACAACTAAGCCTTAATCCCAAACAAGTTGGGGTCGGCTGTATGGATTCTCAACAAAATAAGCTCAAAAGACACCAAAAAAGATACTCCAGCCTTAGGCCCCTTCCAAGACACGGATTTTACGTCTCCATTCAAGTCTGTCATTAATCAAATCCGCATCAAGATCTAAGGCACGTAAGTCTCTTGCTATCACCTCCTTCCACACAGTTCTAGGTCTGCCACGACCTCTAGCCCCCTCAATCAACAAATTCTCACACTTACGAACCGCAGCATTAGGAGGTCTTCTTAAAACATGCCCATACCATCTAAGTCTTCCTTCCCTCACCTTATCTCCGACGTCCGCTACTTGGACTTTTTGTCGAATATGAACATTCTTAATTTTGTCCAGTCTGGTATGTCCACACATCCATCTTAGCATCCTCATTTCTGCCACACTCATCTTATGCAAATGTTGTCCCGTTGGTGCCCAACACTCACTACCATAGAGCATCGCAGGTCTAACAACCGTCCTATAGAATTTACCTTTCACTTTCAGAGGTATTTTCTTATCACATAGAACCCCAGTCGCACCCTTCCACTTCAACCACCCTACCAGTATTCTGTGAGCCACATCTTCATCTATACGGCCATCATTCTGGAACACCGAACCCAAATATTTGAAGTGCTTGGTTTTAGGAACCAAAACTCCATCCAACTTAACCTCATGTTCCTACTTCTTCCTTAGACTGAACTCACAGTGCATATATTCCGTTTTACTCCTACTTAACTTAAAACCCTTGTCCTTGAGGGTTTTTCTCCACACTTTCAACTTACGGTTTACACCAGCACTAGTCTCATCAATTAAAATAATGTCATCAGCAAACAACATACACCAAGGAACATCGTCTTGTATGCTTCTGGTTAGCTCGTCCATAACCAGGGTAAATAAATATGGACTCATGGCCGAACCTTGATGCAATCCGGTAGTAATAGGGAAAGCCTCAGTGTCTCCACCAGGTGTTTTCACACTAGTGGATGCATTCTCATACATGTCCTTGATGATGTTGATATATTTGCCGTTGACTCCTTTCCTCTTCAAAACCCACCATAACACTTCTCTTGGTACTCTATCATAGGCTTTCTCCAAGTCAATAAATACCATGTGGAGATCTTTCTTCTTCTCTTGATACAATTCCATTAGTCTTCTTAGAAGAGAAATAGCCTCCATGGTAGATCTCCCTGGCATAAACCCAAACTGATTCTCCGAAACTCTTGTAAGCTTCCTCAATCTGTGTTCAATAATCCTTTCCCATAATTTCATAGTATGGCTCATAAGTTTGATACCCCGATAATTTGTACAGCATTGAATGTCTCCCTTATTTTTATATATGGGTACCATGATACTCTTCCTCCAGGCATTTGGCATCTTACGTCCTTTCACAATAGCATTAAAGAGTTTAGTTAACCAGGCAACTCCTACCTCTCCAAGGTTCTTCCAAACCTCTATAGGAATACCATCCGGGCCACAAGCTTTACCAACTTTCATATACTTCAAGCCTTCTCTTACTTCACTATGCAAGATCCTCCTAGACCAGCTGATATAATCATTTGTTGCATGAAGACCTTGAAAATCTTGTTCATGTTCAGGGTTGAATAACTGCTCAAAATAAGCCTTCCACCTCTCCTTAATCTCAACATCTCCTATCAACACCCGTTGATCTTCGTCCTTTATACATTTGACTTGGCTTAAATCTCTGCTTTTCCTTTCTCTCATCCTTGCAATCTTATAAATGCCCATTTCTCCCTCTTTAGTACCTAACTTTTGATAAATCCCTTCTAAGGCTCTGCCACGAGCTACACTAACAGCCTTCTTTGCCTCTTTCTTAGCCCTCTTATATTCCTCAAAGGCCTCGCTATTAACCGCATTCGGTAACTTTTTATACCATTCCCTCTTAGCCTTAATAGCCTTTTGAACCTCCTCATCCCACCACCATGCATCGTGCGGTCGAGGCCCTGCCCCTTTAGAGATCCCAAGCAATTTACTACCTGCTTTCTTAATGCCACCTTCCATTTTTGTCCACAAGTCCTCTGCACTAGCCTCAAGGTTCCAAATTTCTTCCTTTAGTAACTCCTCCTTAAAGGTACCTTGAGCTAGGTCTTTCAATTTCCACCATCTTATCCTTGGTTCCAATATTTTCTTATCATTCCTCCAGCTACTTTTATTCTTAACATCTAAAACCACAATACGATGTTGCGCCGTCAATGCTTCACCCGGATTGACCTTGCAATCCTTACACTTACTTTTGAATTAGGAAAAGTAATATTAATTATTCATGACAAGTAATATTAATAAAAAAAGAAACCAAAACCTAATTGAATTAGGTTTCGAAAAATTTGCGTTGAAAAAATTGCACTGTCGAAAAAACTGCCACAGGAAAAAATGAGCTGGCGAAAAAATTCTGCCGCAGGAAATTGCGGCAGGGGCGGGCTGCGGGCAAAATAGCGTGAGCTATTTTGCTCAAAGGAAAATTCTATGAGCTAAATAGAAAAGCTATTTCGCCCGCAGATTTTTTCTGCGGGCGAAATGCCCACGGGCCCGTGTGACGATTTTTTCTTCGCCGATTTTTCCGACTCCGATTTTTATTTTTATTTTTTGACTTTTATTTGTTTATTTTTATTTTTTATTAATAAAAATTAGATACTAAAGCAAAAATTATTTAATAAAAATTATTTTGGACCAATTAGACAACAAAAATCATTTTGGACTAAATAAAACACATTGGACCGGATTGGGTCAAAAATTAAGGGTTTACAGTTTGCCCCCTGCTTGAATGATCTGAAACTTTAGTGAAAGAGAGTGAAAAGCAATAAGACTTAATTTTTGAGATGGCTTAGGTTTTGGGTTATGGACCCGGCTTGAGTTCTGGACTCAAAGATAAATTCTAGGTTCTAAGCCTACGGAAAATTTGGGTTCTAGACCCGGTTCGAGTTCTGGACTCAAGGATAATTCTATGTTCTCGACCTAAAGAAAATTTGGGTTCTGGACCCGGTTTGAGTTCTGGACTCAAGGATAATTCTAGGTTCTCGACCTAAGAAAAATTTGGGTTCTGGACCTGGTTCGAGTTCTGGACTCAAGGATAATTCTAGGTTCTCGACCTAAGGGAAAATTTGGGTTCGGGACCCGGTTCGAGTTCTGGACTCAAGGATGATTCTAGGTTCTGGACCTAAGGAAAATTTGGGTTATGGACCCGAGAGATTCAGATACTCGATCCTAAACTAGACTCGGATACTCAATCCTAAATTAGCTTTGGATACTCGATCCTAAACTGGATTGGGATACTCAATCCTAACTAGATTCAGACACTCGATCCTATTTGGATTTGGATACTTGATCCTAAATTGTATTTGGATACTCGATCCTAAACTGGATTGGGATACTCGATCCTAAATTGGGTTTGGATACTCAATCCTAAACTTGATTGTGATACTCGATCCTAAATTGGATTGGGACACTCGATCCTAAATTGGGTTCGGACACTCGATCCTAAACTTGATTTGGATACTCGATCCTAACTGGACTCGGATACTCGATACTAACTGGATTCGGATACTTGATTCTAAATGGATTTGGATTGGGATACTCGATCCTAAATTGGGTTCGGATACTCGATCCTAACTAGATTTGGACACTCGATCCTAAATAGGATTTGGATACTCGATCCTAAACTTGATTTTTGTACTTGGACCCGAGCTTGGGTACTTGGACTCGAGATTGGGTACTTGGACCCGAGAATGGGTACTTGGACCCAGGATTGAATTGATTTGGGTACTTGGACCCAGGATTGGATTGAATTTGGATACTTGGACCCGGGATTGGGTACTTGGACTCGAGATAGATTTGATTTGGGTACTTGGACCCAAGAATGGGTGCTTGGACCCGAGAGTGGGTGCTTGGACCCGAAAATGGGTACTTGGACCCGAGAATGGGTACTTGGACCCGAGCTTGGGTACTTGGACCCGAGAATGGGTGCTTGGACCGGAGATTGAGTTTGACTGACCTTTTATCATTTGAGGAGTCTGAATGCTCTGGCTGTTTTATGCATTGTGATTCTTCACCATCAAAATGGATCTTCATCCTTTGAGATCGGGTCTTCATCCTTAAAAATGGATCTTCATCTTTTGACATTGGCTCTCCACCCTTGAAAATGGATTTCCATCCTTTGAGATCGGGTCTTCATCCTGGCTTTAGTTCTTTTAGCTGGATTAATCTTTTATCTTTTGTATCTTCATTCTTTTGAGAGTTCTAATATTTCATTCTTTTGTTCTTCCCTTTTGCAAAAATTCAGCTATTTTTAATTGGACCTTATATCCTCTCCTTGCCCCCTCTGTGTGGCAAAATATTTGTAAGTGAGTTTAAAAATATTTGGTATATAAACTCAAAAAATTGAAAAGGAGAAACTTTGCCCCTTGTGTAGGCTTAAAACAAAGATTTTATCCATGCAAGCTTTGATTGATGTTTTTGCCATCTAGTTCTTTGCACAAGCACGTATTTATTCTCTTTGCAAATTTACCAGAGCTTTCTCAAGCAATGGGCTTTCCATGCCCCCCTGATTTGACATCTTCTTTTGATTCTTCACTTCACAGAGTGTTTGTTGTTCACCTTGATAAAGAATAGACAATATAAGACAAGAAAGTGCGATGTGATATGTTCATGTATGCATGATATGCATGAATAATACTTACAGTTTTTCCATCGACTCACAGACCGAGGCAATCAGCAGAAGTGTTCTCATTGGTTCCATTTGACGCTTGTTCAAGTCTTGTATTGGAATGATTGAAAGCTTTGCATTTGTGGCTTTTATCTTCAAGATGTTGAGAACATGAGTGGTGGAGACCCTAAGCAGCAGAGTCAGGGATTCATCTATTTTGAACTATGTCTCAGCATGTCAGTTGGTAGTTTCTTCATAACTTTGCCAATAATAATTTCCTTTGCCCAATGTGTCCTTTGGAGGTTCAACATACTCCCCTTAACTTGAAGGATTTGTATGACAAAACATTTTTTGAAATTTTTGAATTTTCATTTTGAAATCAAATGTTAGCTTTGCCAAATCAATGTCAATGTACCTTAGGACTTGATTTTCCAAATTAACATATCTACCACATGACAACCCTAGTTACCGTACTAAACTCGAGAATCATTTCGATTTAAGCAAGAACTGTTGCACTTCAGATAGGCACATACACATTACTTTGCCAAAGGTCTCATTTGAGTTTAAATATTGTCTATCTCATATGCATGCTTATCCAAACTATCTCCACTAATAGACTCTACCTACCAAGAGAGATCAACAGGTTTTTGATAGGCTTGAAATGGGGTCTATAAGGGACAAGGGTTTAAATGAAGGCCATTTTGAGATAGGAGCTGATGTGACACAAGGGACAAATCCTCACACTACAAATTTCTTGTTTGAATTTTAGACAGCTGGGAGGCAATCTTGCTAGACTCCAAATTCCTTCTATCTTCTTGGCATTAATCTGGATTTTGATTAGGATAGTCTTTGCCCTTGCAAAAAGTTTAAGACCCAAATATGTTTCTTTTCTTCTTTTCCCTTTTTTTCCACTTTATTTTTCTTACTCTTCCCTCTTCTTTCTCTTTATTTTCCTTACTCTCCCCTTTCTTTGAGCATTTTATCAATTTGCCCTTCTTCCTTGTAGGACTGTTAAGTAAAAAACTTTCAAGAACTAAATGGTCACCCTCCTTTTCTCCAATTTTGATTGAATCTTTGGATGGGTTGGACCAATTCAAGTAAAAATGTCTTTATGAACCAAATGGAAGCCTTTTGTTGTCTTAAGTAAAAGAGAACTCAGTTGGCTTTTTGAACCACCTTTTTAGGTTTTATTTTCCCTTTTTTTTTCTTTTTTTTTCTTCTTCTCTTTTTTTTTATATTTTTTTCTTTTATTTATTTCTTTCTCTTTCTTTCTTTCCTTTTTTGGTTCTAGCTCAAACAGAGTTGTCTTGTTTTGTACCAACTTGGGCTTCCAATAATGGCTGAGTGGATTAACATAAATCTTCTTTAACAGGGATAAATCATTTGTTACTCTGTCTTGATATATTGAAAAATTCAACTATCCTTATGGTCTTGAAAACATCAACTACCCTTATGGTCTTGACTAATAATTGTTTTCTCTGATTTTCTTACCTATTCATCTCAGTGATCATAAGATTTGTCAAAAGTATCACAACAACTCAGGGTAGGTTATTGAGGTTTGTATGCCAATGAAAAGACAGCTAAAATTTTATGAAGGCTCAAAGGGACAACTAATGATTGAGATTTAATTGGGGGGATACTAGTTGTTGGCTAACCAAACAATGCCTAGATCATTTCTCCCTTGAATAAGTAAAGTTCAATTATGCCTCGAAAGTTTGTCAAAGCATGTTCTAAGACTGACTAGGACCTAGACAAAGGTAATTATGCAGGAGCCCTCTCTAAGTAAGCATACACAACTCAATGCTATAGAGCAATTCCCTCATCTAGTAAAGTCATTCAAGTCATGATGCCTAGACACATTAATTTATGAATTATCAAGCTAGATTCCTCATCGATTGAGCACCAAAATGAACAAAGACTAACAAAATTCCTCATCGGTATTGAACCAATTTTGGACAACAGGGTCTAATGAGAGCATAAAGTACCTTAGAGTTTGAGCCTTAGTAGCTCGGGCAGACTGCATAGTAGTGATATACAGCTTCACGTGAAGATGAGGATTTCCGGTGCCATTGTACTTTGCAAAGGATGGCATCTTGAACTTGTATGGAACTTCTTCATCTTTTTCAAATAGTTTGTCAATTTCAGACATCTCTTCGGTTTTCAGCTTCTTCTCAAATTTCCTTTCTAAATCAGCAATCATCTTCTCAACATCGGATGTCTCGATCTTTTCAATAGTTTCCTTCTCAACAGCCTTCGGTTCTTTCTTCTTTTCTTGAATATCTTGGTAGTATTGAGCCCAATCATCATGATCATCAATGATCAACTTTTCATAATCAAAAACCACTTCACTAACTTTGGTCTTCCTTTTGTCCTTTGGTTTTTTAGTGCTAGCAGATGCCTCGGCATGGTTCTCTAAGATTGCAGCTAATTGGTTCTTCATGGTCTCAGCTAGGGCCTCTTTGATTTCTTCCATCTTGGCATTGAGGGCCTCATCCACCATCCTTTGAATTTGTTCGAGCTCCATTGTTTTAGGTGAGCAAGTGATTGAGTCGTTGCTAGATACTTCATCTCCTGTGTAGGTCGGATTGTTGTAAGCTTTATAACTATCGTAATCTAGGGTTGTGAGCCAGAGAGGATCAATGATATGAGATGCAAATGTATGCATGTATGCATGGATGCACAAACGATAGTCAAACAAGGATGAATAGGACGTTCCTTCCAACCTTATAACATCCATACACGAATGGCGAGTCTCTTTTCCTAGGTATATGGTTAACAAAATACCAACATGGGGTATCTTGCTTTCAAATAATTCCCTCGGATGTTTCAACCAATAGTTATATTTTCGAAAATGGAAATCAATCCATGATAATTCCCATTAATTAGGTTTTAATCCATTCAACCAACTAAAGTAGCATTTATGCTATATTGTATTAAAACTAAATTAAGAGGTTTATTATAAATTGATTTCTCACTTGAAAAAGGTAACTAATGGTTCATGCCAAAAACAAGCCCATGGTTAATTTATTCTTAGTGTAAACTAGGCCCACAATTGATTTTTGGTATTTCATAATTGACCTAAATATTTTTGCAAGCTCTTTTTAAGAAAGTTTGGATGAAAATAATTTTGTTTCTAAGCCCATTGTAAAAGATCTTTAAAAAAAATGGATTTTGGGCTAAGTATTTGGGCCATGGGCCAAAGAATTTTTGATTTGTTTTTAGAAAAGTCTTATGTCCAAAGACCATCTTGAAAAATTTTGAAAATAGCTTTAGTCTTTTGGACTTTAAAGAAAAGTTTATTTTGAGCTCACAATATACTTAGGTCATATTAGAAAAAGAACAAACCAAATAAGCCATGATTTAGACTAAGATAAACTAACCATAGTCAAACAACATGCATTTGGGGTAAAACCTAAGGAAAGTAACTAGGCCAATTACATGAGCTTTAGTCTTTAGGTTAAAAAGGCTTAGGTTCCCATAGCAAGTATATACCAAAAGGTACGAGGCTATGAGTTGTTATGCCATGCTCGATCTCCATACCTTGAGTGAAAGTATGGTATCCCTCACATAACACAACACGGGTAACACGGGCGTCCTAACTCACGCACACGATGCAATCTAAGATGATGCAATGGATAATATCATTATAAGAAAGAATAGAATAATATAAAGACCAACGGAATCAACTTCTCTTATCCCCAGTGGAGTCGCCACTGTGAGCGGGGATTTTCGCCCCCACTCCCGGTGGAATGGTTCTTGCGACTTCGGCACTGTTTAGGCTCGAGGCCTTAGAGAACACAGACCTAAGTCTGGAGAAAATGGAGTCGCCACCCGGACGGGCCGGGAAAAAGAAAGGGGTGGATGACTCGATTCATAAGGAATCCCCAAGCCCTTAATGGGTTCGGAAAGTTGGGTACGTGTGGGGAAGGTGAAAAATGGCCCAGCACCCCCCACAACACCCGGTTCATTGGAACCGACCTCCTTTACAGGTCTTAATATTATAAAATTCTTAAATATAACAACATTATCCATATTACACACAATAATTAAAAGAAAGCATCATTATATTAAAATCAAAGCAAGGTCCAAGCAAAACAAATAAATGGACACCCATCCAAGGATGGAAACATGTCCTTACATCACATGCCTAACTAGGACACCCACCAAAAGGTAGAAATATGCCCTTTACATTGGTTCTAAAATAGAAAAGCAAATTAAATTACATGATATTTAACTAATGAGGCACCCACCAAGTGGAAACATACCTCTTACAACATTTGGAAGTCTAAACAAATTGATAAAATAAATAACCATTCACCATAAATAAATCATTCATCAAAGCTATTAATTAAAATATAAAATAAACATCCATCTATGATAAATTAAATAAATCAAGCATTGAAATTAAAGCATAAGAAATAAATCAAAACATGATCAAATATGGAATTGAATAAAGCAAATAAAAGTCAAATTATAGCTACTGTGACTTTTTATGGAATTAAAATAGATTAGGGTTTTATGTTTTAAAAGGTTGGTAAGACTCTTTGATTAACTAAATTAATATTTGAATGGTGAAATCATGAAACTAGGGTTTTAGACACTTTAAAATACTTTTGATTCATGGTTTTAAATGATGATTTCAAGCTACTATGTGAATTTAAAATATTTGTGTTTTTATGGTTTTTAATGTTGTAAAGGATTAGAGCTTAGAAAAAATTAGGGTTTAAGGTTTTAAAGGAGTTAGAGCTTATTATTTTAAGTTTGGAAGTTGAATTAAGGTTTTAGGAGCTTTGAATTGGAATTTCGGGTGATGAATTGGCTTTTGGAATTTGGAAATCAATTGGATAATTTTATGAAGTTTTATGAATTTAAACAAATGGACTAAAGTTTTGATAAGTAGAAAAGATATTTTTTAAAGCCTTTTGAATGAAATAGAACCTAGTTTAAAATTTTAAAGAAACAGAATCAAATTTTGGTTTTGTTGAAAAATATGTTTAATTAGGGTTTTAAGATTTTAAAGAAGAAAAAATAACAAATTTAAGCCTTTTTTGAAAAATAAAGTAACATATTAGTGTTTTTAACTTTGGAAAAACTAAATTAAAGTTCTAAGGTTTTTTATTAAAAAATAAAATTTCATAGTTTATGCTATTGTGAAAAAAAAAAACAAAAAGAATTTAACATACCTCTTTTTGTTGATTCTCCAAAAATAATTCTTCTTGGATGAACAAGAACAAAGACAATTGCTGCCTTTGAATTGCTTAAATCGTGTCCCTGCTATTTCAGAAAAAAAAAAAAGAAATTGAATTGCTCCTTTTCCTTCCTTGATTTGGTTTCAAAATTTCAAGTCCCTGTTGCTTATTCGCCCCCCCACCCCAATTTAATTGCCTTTTGTCCTTATTTATAGTGGTTTGATGTGGTTTATTCCTAATTAGTTACGACAAGTAATATTAATAAAAAAAAGAAACCAAAACTTAATTGAATTAGGTTTCGAAAAATTTACGTCGGAAAAATTGTGCTGGCGAAAAAATTCTGCCGCAGTAATTTGCGGTAGGGGCGGGCTCACGCTATTTCGCTCGCAGATTTTTTCATCTCCGATTTTTTCGAATCCGATTTTTATTTTTATTTTTATTTTTTGACTTTTATTTGTTTATTTTTATTTTTTATTAATAAAAATTAGATAATAAAGCAAAAATTTTTTAATAAAATTTTTTTTGGACCAATTAGACAACAAAAATCATTTTGGACTAAATAAAACATATTGGACCAGATTGGGTCAAAAATTAAGGGTCTACAGGAGGCTTGTCGCTGGTACCTATGATCTTAGATGAGACTTTAGTTGGGTTAGACCTGCTTAAATCAGGGTTGACAAAGAGATTGACTGGGAGTCCGTTGCTGCTTCAGGTAATTACCTAAACTGCCCTGTCGGGTTTTCAATTTAGTTTTTCTTTTTTTCCTTCTTTTCTTTATTGCTCTAATTTTTACCTAGTTTGCCATGTGGGTTTTCGGAACTAGCGAGCTGTCCTAAGTTTTACCTAAGCTGCCCTCGCAGGTTTTCAACTTAGGGGACCTCTTTTTTTTATTATATATATTTTTTATTGCTCTAATTTTTGCCTAGTCCACCCATGCGGGTTTTCGGAACTAGCGAGTTGTCCTAATTTTTGCCTAAGCTTCCCTTGCGGGTTTTCAACTTAGCAGACTCTTTTTTTTAATTTAATTCTTTCTTCATAGATTTGGCTTCAGGAGTGTCTTTGTTTGCTTGATACTCCATCCATGCTTTTTGCCAGATATCTGCCACATCATCATTCTGCTAGGAAACTACTCCATCCTGCTTCTTCATATGCTGACTGGGTTGACTGGATCCACTCACGCGCTGAAGTCAATATCAATTGGTTGGTACCTTGGTGGAAGATTTCTCGTATCACCATGCAGACATACTTGATGTATGTTCCCCTTGCTGCTCTTCGTCAAGGTATATGATATGATCCTCGCCGACTTAGCCGTCAGTACGGAGCTGAGCCTCGCGATTCTGACATTACTCTCGATTTAGACATACCTTGATTGACTGAAGCCTACTTGGATTGGCTGAGGCAAAGCTGGCCTGCACGTTGCATTTATCGACTGCCATAGATTTTACATTTGTCAATTCAAAAAGTGTATTGTTAGGATGAAAAATAATTAAAGTAATGAAAGATGTTTCTTTTCCTTTTTATAATTTGTCATCACTTTTTGCTATTGTGTTTATTTATTTCATCCATATCTGGTCAAATACTTATAACAGTGCACATAGAATAATTTTAACATTAATTCTATTTTATTAAATTAAGGAACAACCAAACATAAAGCCAGCATACACAAGATCACTCTTGTTGCCAACTAGCCCTCTCGGGTTTTCTAATTGATGATTTTCTCTCATTTAGCCCTAATTGTTGCCTAGCCCGCCCTTTCGGGTTTTTGAAACTAGCAGACTACTCTAACTTTTGTCTAGGCCGCCCTTTTGGGTTTTCAACCTAGCGAGTTCCCTCTCTCTCTCTCTTTTTATATATATCATACATAAAACCTCTTCAACCTGTCAATGTTTACTGGCTCACTAAACTCGTTCCCATCCATGTCTGATAACTTCATCACACCTTTATTCATGACTCGTTTCACAACATAAGGCCCTTCCCAGCTAGGCCTAAACTTCCCTCATGGATCAGATACATTAGGCTTACATTGCTTTAACACCAAATCCCCGACTCTGAGTTTTCTGATTTTAACCCTTCTATTATAGGCCTGAGCTATCTTCTTTTGATACAGTTGGTGATGATATAGTACCTTTAACCTTCTCTCTTCTAGTAAAGCTAACTGTGTGTATCTGCTTGCTGCCCATTCTGTTTCAGGCAGTTTGGCTTTCAAGACTACTCTCAATGACTTGATTTCTATTTCAATTAGCAACACTGCTTCCATCCCGTAAACCAAAGAGAACGGTGTCATTCCAGTAGGTGTTCGCACACTTGTCCATATCCCTATGAAGCAAAGGGAAGCATCTCTGACCAATCCCTGTAAGTCTTGGTAATCTTGGACAGAATTTGCTTAATTGTTTTGTTTGTTGCTTCTACTGCGCCATTAGCCTTTGGTCTATAAGGAGAGGATCTATGATGATGGATTCGGTACTTTGAGAATAAATCCTTAACTGCTCCTTGAAACTGTACCCCATTGTCTGATATTACACTATGCGAGACCCCGTATCTATAGATGAGGTTCTTTTCGATAAAACTAGCCATTTGAATTGCACCCACTTTGTTAAAGGATTCGGCTTCGACCCATTTTTAAAAATAATCTACTGCTACCACAATGAAACGGTGATCGTTTGAGGCTATCGGATGTATCTCTCCTATAATGTCGATACCCCAAGTGGCAAATGGCCAGAGTGAAGACATAGAATGCAATTCTTCAGGAGGCATGTGATTCAAGTTACCATACATCTGACATTATTGGCACTTCTTGACAAACTAAATACAATCTTTCTCCATGGTCAACCAGTAGTAACCTTGTCAAATAATCTTCTTAACTAGGGCCAAACCACTCATGAGTGGACCGCAATTTCCCGCATGTATTTTTGACATGATACACTCTACTTCAGGTTTTCTTAAACATCTTAAATGCACCCCCATCGGGCCATCTTTGATATAACTCCCCATGGAATGTGGTGTATTGCAAAGACCACCGCCTTATGGCTATTCTCTCTTTCTTTGTTGCCCCCGGCGGGTATTCTCTTTCCTCCAGAAATTGCCTTATAGTATCATACCATGCATCATGGTCTATATCAATTTCCATGATTGTCTCATATTTATAGCAAGGAGTTGATGAACTGGTCAAGATCAGAGGCTTAAGAAATAAACTAACAGGATTTTCCCATACAGAAGCCAATGTGGCCAGGGCATCAGCCATCAACCTGAAAATTGCTTGCACACTATACGATTGAAAGTAATGCCGCAACTTCTTAGAAGACCAAACCATGGCTATACAAGTCTTTTCAATTATACTATACTTAATTTCATAGGGTAGGAGCTTTCTACTCAAATAGTAAGCTGCATGCTCAATCCCTAACTCATCTGCTTGGGCTAGCATGGCTTCTATTGACTCTTCTTCTGCTGCTAAGTATAGTAATAGAGGTTTGTCGGGTTTAGGTGGCTTAAAAATAGGTGGATTCAACAAATACTCTTTTATTCGCTCAAAGGCCTTTTGACATTCTTCATTCCATATGACCGGCTAATTCTTTTTAAGCAATTTGAAGATAGGCTCACAAATTGTTGTGAGCTTTGCTATAAATCTGCTAATGTATTGTAATTTACCAATGAATCCCCAAACTTCTTTCTCCATCTTCGGGGTTGATGTAACACCCCTATACCCCGTATACGCACACTACATACCATCATATCTGTAATATACGTATAATGAATATATGAATGCTACGGTTTACTAAACAAACAAATCATTCCTTTTAGCAGTAATATGAGAAAACTTGAAAACATTCAAATCATATTATAAAGTACAATAGATAAAACATTTATGTGATACGCAGCGGAAAATATAGCGGTATTGACAAATACATATACAGCAAAATCCATGTTTTACAAAACATAAAATTTTATACATGTTTGGTAGTTTATCTTTGATCTTTAAGCCCCCTATCAATGCTTCAGAATCTAGACTCAATTCGGTCTAGCTGAACTCTCTGGTTCTACCCTGTCACCTGCGCGATGAACCATAATCGCGCTAAGCCAATGGCTTAGTGGTACAAACCACAATAACAATATGTTTCGATGTAATGTCAATGTCACACATTTCAACAATAAAGACAATATTCATAAATGATATATTAATATTTTTCATAACACTACATTCCATTATTTTATTCAAGTGTTTCACCATTCATGAATCACATTGAAACAAAGACAAGCATGGGCCCAAAAGACACTAATATATTATTCAATGTTCAGAGTTACTGCTTTGGTCCATAATCATAATCATCAAGCCCGTAGGTGATACATATATATATATATCTATCCATGGATAGTGTAACAGACCCAGTCTCTTGGACCTCAACCCGGCTAGACCCAAGGGCCCCAGTATCTTGGTCCTCAACCCGGCTAGACTGTTACTGTTTTTGAGGCTTACGACCCAGTCTTTTCACCCCAAAAACATCATATTTCACATTTCTCAGCTGGACTCGGCTTACGACCCGGTCTTTTCACCTGTCCAGCAATTCATAGGCATGTCACCAAACCCAGAACTCTGAAAATTGAATAACATAATAGGCACACAATTAATTCATTTATCTCTTTATCAATCTTTTTCTCAATTCATTTCTCATTTCATATTCCATAATCAAATAGGCAACCATGCCCCAATTATTTCATTTGCACTATCATAGCCAACAACAATGGCTTCACATCTCATCATATCTCAATTCACATTTAAGCAATTCATCATGAAAGTATACATAACCAAATGCATTGAACATACATTTTGAATGATCATCATATCTTCCACATTATGCAAATCATAGCATTAATCAAATGTATCGACAATGTAATGGATTACTTAACACATTTACAACCAAATGTGTTAAGTCCCAATGTTATGTAAATGTATGCAATAATGTAGGGTTTATACTTACCACAAGAACAACTCACACCAATCTATACACTTCCTCTTCCAAGAAATCTTCACTACTAGGGTTAGGACAACTCAACCTCTTCACAACCTAATTCAAAAGGAATAATACACACTTATATAAACATACACATGAATTCTAATACAATTATTCACCTATTAGTCTCATACTAGACCCATAGATCATAAATTACAAACCAAAACCACTATCTAGGGCCCCACGGTCGTGGGTTAGAAAATGAATCTGTCCAATTTACTTAACACCCCACGGTCGTGGCATCTAAGGGCCACGGGCATGGCATCCAAAATGCTTCTGTTTCGGACCAAACTCATGTATTCTATGCTTTCAACTCCATTAAACACAAACATATGGAAAATCTAAGATAAAGAATTAATCAAACTCAATATTTACATCAATTACCAAGTCACAACTCTTACTCTTTCAACACCAACCTAATTCCTTTTCTTCAATTCAATTCCAAAACCACAATCAATTAAACCCAACACACTCAAACACAACACAATCAAACATACTCATGCTCTTAATAATCCAACACCAAACTCAAACACAACTTAAAATAAAACAAGAGAATCAAAAGGAAACTTACCAAAGTTAATGAAACTTCTTAAATTTTCAACTTGATCACTTGAAATCTTCTTCAATTTTGAGCTTGGAAAACAAAAACTCTCTTTCTCTCTATTGCCTTTGTGATGCCCGGCCAACCAAAGAAAGAAGAAGAAAATGAAGAAGAAGAAGAGGCAAAGTCAAACATTTATTCTCCACTTAAACCTCCACCAAGCAATATATCATTAAAATATTCTAATATATTCTCTTCCACTCAATAATTTTCCTTTTTATGAATTTAATTTAAAATCATTAAATAATCATCTTTTGACTTCCACATTTTGACTTGTATATGTTGTATATATCTATATATATACAACATATACACTCTTCTCTTCTTATCTTTTATCTCTTCTCACTTAACATATACACTTAATCCAAATACAACAATAATTCCAAAACTTTTAGGGTAAACTTTGGGATATTACAATTCTCCCCCTCTAAAAAGAAATTTCATCCTCGAAATTACCTGATTTCAAGTCTAGAACAACTGAGGATACTGATCTCACATCGCTTGTTCACTCTCCCAAGTTGCCTCTTCTTTTGCATGATTCTTCCAAAGAACTTTCACCAGTGGCACTTTCTTATTTCTCAACTCTTTCACTTCATGTGCCAAAATAGCAATTGGTTCTTCTTCAAATGTCAGATCTGGACTCACCTCAATAGATTCAACGGACAGAACATGAGATGGATCTGATCTGTACTTCCACAGCATAGAAACATGGAAGACATTGTGGATTCTATCCAACTCAGGCGACAAAGCAAGTCGATAAGCAACTGGTCCAACTCTTTCTAATACTTCATAAGGTCCAATAAAACGAGGACTTAGCTTCCCTTTCCTACCAAATCTTAAAATCTTTTTCCAAGGAGACACTCTCAGAAATACTTTCTCTCCAACATCAAACTCTATGTCTCTCCTCTTCAAATCTAAATAAGATTTCTGCCGATCTGAAGCTGCTTTCAACCGATCCCGAATTATTTTCACTTTCTCTTCCGTTTCTTTAATCAAATCAGGACCAACCAATTTACTTTCCCCAACTTCATTCCAACACAGAGGCGTCCTACATCTTCTACCATACAATGCCTCATATGGTGCCATTCCAATACTGGATTGATGACTGTTGTTGTAAGCAAATTCCACAAGTGGCAAAAATCTGTCCCAACTTCTAGAGAAATCAATAACACAGCTTCTCAACATATCCTCAATAATCTGTATTACTCTCTCTGACTGTTCATCTGTCTGCGGATGAAAAGCAGTGCTAAAGTGCAATTGAGAACCCAAAGCACCATGTAAACTCTTCCAAAATCTCGAAGTAAACCGAGGATCTCGATTAGACACCAAAGAAATTGGAACTCCATGCAACTTCACTATCTCACTGATATATAGCTGAGCTAACTTCTCAAGAGAATAGTCCATTCTAACTGGAAGAAAATGAGCTATCTTTGTCAACCGATCAACAATCACCCAAATAGCATCATGCTTCTTCTGAGTCAATGGCAAACCAGACACAAAATCCATTGTCACTCTCTCCCATTTCCTTTCAGGCACTGATAAAGGTTGAAGCAACCCAGTTGGAACTTGATGCTCAGCTTTCACCTTCTGACAAGTGAGACACTTGGATACAAATTCTGCTATATCTCTCTTCATACCTAACCACTAGTAATGCTGCTTCAAATCATGATACATTTTAGTACTCCTAGGGTGCATAGCAAAAACTGATTAATGTGCTTCTTCCAAAATAATCTTTCTTAAACTAGCATCATCAGGAACACACAGCCTATCTTTAAACCAAAGGCTACCATCACTTTTCACATGGAAATCTCGGCTCTCCCCATTTTGATAATCTGACACAACTTTTTGAATTTTCTCATCTGCTAATTGAGCCTCTTTAATCTGGTCCAACAACACCGGTCTCAATTGCAACTGAGCCAACAATGCACCATCATCACATGATTCAAAACTAGCATGCAACGCTCTCAACTCAACAAGCAACGAGAGCGAATAAATAGACAAACCTGCTAAAGACTTCTGACTCAAGGCATCTGCAACAACATTTGCCTTACCAGGATGATAATCAATCAAACAGTCATAGTCTTTGATCAACTCTAACCACCGTCTCTGTCGAAGATTCAGCTCCCTCTGAACACCCAAATATTTCAAACTCTTATGATCTGTGTAGATAAAACACTTCTCTCCATACAAATAATGTTGCCAAAATCTTCAAAGCAAACACTATAACTGCCAATTCCAAATCATGCGTCGGGTAATTAAGCTCATGTGGCTTCAACTGCCGAGAAGCATAAGCTATGACTCTACCCTCTTGCATCAAAACACAACCTAAACCATTATGTGAAGCATCACTATAAATCACATATGGTTTATCTTCCACATGTAAAGCAAGAACATGCGCTTGAGTCAACATATCCTTCAAATGCTCAAAACTAGCTTGACACTGATATGTCCACACAAATCTAACTCCCTTTCGAAGTAATATGGTGAGTGGAGTAGCTATCAAAGAAAAACCTTTCACAAAGCGTCGATAATAACCTGCCAAACCCAGAAAACTTCTGACTTCAGTCACAGACTTCGGTGGACTCCAATTCAAAATGGCCTTAACTTTACTTGGATCAACTCTAATACCATCTGCTAAAACTATATGACCGAGAAAAGTCACTTGATCAAGCCAAAACTCACACTTCGACAACTTAGCATACAATTGCCTCTCTCTCAAGGTCTGCAATACAATCCGCAGATGCTTGTCATGTTCCTCTTCATTACGCGAGTACACCAAAATATCATCAATGAAAACCACCAAAAACTGATCTAGATAGGGCCTAAACACCCTATTCATCAAATCCATGAAAGCTGCAGGTGCATTCGTCAATCCAAAAGGCATCACTAAAAACTCATAATGTCCATATCTTGTGCGAAAAGCTGTCTTAGAAACATCTTCCTCTCTGACCTTCAACTGATGGTACCCTGATCTCAAATCAATCTTGGAGAAAACTGCTGCTCCCTTTAATTTATCAAAGAGATCATCAATCCTAGACAAAGGATACTTATTCTTGATAGTCACTTTATTCAATTGCTTATAATCAATGCATAACCTCAAAGTACCATCCTTCTTCTTCACAAACAAAACACGAGCTCCCCACGGAGAAACACTAGGGCGAATAAACCCTTTATCCAATAACTCCTGCAACTGCACCTTTAACTCTCTCAACTTAGCAGGTGCCATTCGATAGGGAGTAATAGAGATGGGAGTGGTACCAGGCAACAAATCGATACCAAACTCAACCTCTCTCTCAGAGGGTAACCCTGGCAACTCCTCAGGAAAAACATCTGGAAATTCAGCAACTGTTGGTATACTATCAAGTTGAGAACCCACTACTCTGGTATCCATAACATGAGCAAGATAAGCATCACACCCTTTTCTAATCAACTTCCTAGCTGTAAAAGCTGATACAAACAAGGATGCAAGTTGTCTCTACTCACTAGATACCACACACTTCTGCCATCACCGGTTCTCAAGGTAACACACTTCTTTTGACAATCTACCACAACTCCATGCTTAGATAACCAATCCATACCTAAAATCAAATCATACTCCTTAAAAGGCATTTCAATGAAATCACCCAAAAATTCCTCACCTTGCACCACAACTGAACTATCACGATGCACCTTGCTAACAACCACACTATGCCCTAAAGGATTTGTCACCAACACATCAAATCCTAAGGACTCTGAATGCAATTCAGACACAGGCAAGATAGATGCACTTATGTATGAATGAGTGGATCCTGGATCAATCAAAGCAAGAACTGAAATGCCAAATAAAGAAAATGTACCCGCAATGACTGCTGAAGCATCCAGTTGCCTCTGCATCACATACACTAGCTGAGAAGACCCAGCCTCATCTGGCCTACTACCTCCGGATGTAGAGCCTCCTCTCTGACTGATCCCAGGTCGACCACCTCTACTAAACCTCTACTACTTCGACCTCCTCTCACACTAGGTCGAGAAACTGCACAATCTGCTTGCCTACGCTCCTGTATCTCAGGACAATCTCTAATGAAATGGTCAGACGATCCACATCTGAAACACACAGCTAATCCACCAATCTTCCAACAAACACCCCCATGTATCCTACCCAATGGACACATGTAGGTGGAGTAGACCTCTGAACCATTGGAGTCGGAGCACTCGCTACAGAAACTGTAGGTCTCGGTCTCTGCCTCTGATACTGAACCGACCTACCAGATGGCTCAGGCTCCTACTGACTCTCAAAATAAAACTTCCTCGGCCTCTCTTCATAGATGAAGACCCTGCCTCAAACTGAAATCTCCTAACTCTGGTCTCCTCCTCAGTAGCAGCTGCTGCAATAGCTTGTGCTCTCTCAACACTTCTGGCTGCTGCAACCAGTTGAGAAAAATCTTTGTACCGAGAACCAGCAACAATACACATAATAGAGGGCCTCAATCCCTCCTCAAATCTTCTACACCGATCAATCTCATCAGAAATAATCCCACCGGCATAGTGACTCAGCCGGATGAACTCTACCTCATACTCTGTCACTATCCGGTTATCTTGCCTCAGATTCAGAAATTCCATCTTCTTGACATCTTTATACTCTCTCGGAGTATATTTCTGCTCAAATTCCCTCAGAAAATCACTATACGACAAAGTCTGTGGATCATCCATGGCATGTGGAACTGTCTTCCACCAATCATAAGCATCTTTCTGCAGAAGGGATCTAGCATAATCAAATTTCTCTTTAGGAGTAGCTTGCAACTGAATAAATACCCTCTGCACTCTATCCAACCACTGCTCAGCTACTGCAAGATCTATAGTACCAAAGAAATCTTCAGCCCCATACTTTCTCAATTTATCATAATGTTTCACCGGCACTTGAGACTGTGGTGGCGGCGGCGGCTGATGCACCGGAGCTTGCCTCAACAGTTCTACCACATGCCGTAACCAAACTAGCGGCACCTCATCAGCAGCTAATCTCTCTGGCACAGGAACAGGTGCCTCTCCAGATCTATCTACCCTAGCTCCATCTCTACCCTCTTCAGGAGCTACACTCTCAGCACTACCTTCTACGGACTGACGTGACTGAGACGCCATCACTACCTATATCTGCAAACACAGCAGAATATACCTCATTAAAGATCAGAGACTGCCAATACCAAAACATGTATTTTATTCAAAAACCAACTTTTAAAATCAAAATATTCTTTTTCTTACAATTAACCTAGGTTGAGAATCTCAAACCTAGGCTGTGATACCAAAACAATTGTAACACCCCTATACCCCATATACGCACACTACATACCACCATATCTGTAATATACGTATACTAAATATAGGAATGCTACGGTTTACTAAACAAACAAATCATTCCTTTTAGCAGTAATATGAGAAAACTTGAAAACATTCAAATCATATTATAAAGTACAATAGATAAAACATTTATGTGATACGCAGTGGAAAATATAGCGGTATTGACAAATAAATATATAGCAAAATCCATGTTTTACAAAACATAAAATTTTATACATGTTTGGCAGTTTGTCTTTGATCTTTAAGCCCTCTATCAACACTTCACAATCTAGACTCAACTCGGTCTAGCTGAACTCTCTGGTTCTACCCTGTCACCTGCACGATGAACCACAATCGCGTTAAGCCAACGGCTTAGTGGTACAAACCACAATAACAATATGTTTTGATGTAATGTCAATGTCATACATTTCAACAATAAAGACAATATTCATAAATGATATATTAATATTTTTCATAACACTACATTCCATTATTTTATTAAAGTGTTTCACCATTCATGAATCACATTGAAACAAAGACAAGAATGGGCGCAAAAGACACTAATATATTATTCAAAGTTCAGAGTTACTGCTTTGGTCCATAATCATAATCATCAAGCCCGTAGGCGATACATATATATATCTATCCATGGATAGTGTAACAGACCCAGTCTCTTAGACCTCAACCCGGCTAGACCCAAGGGCCCCAGTATCTTGGTCCTCAACCCGGCTAGACTGTTACTGTTTTTGAGGCTTACGACCCAGTCTTTTCACCCCAAAACCATCATATTTCACATTTCTCAGCTGGACTCGGCTTACGACCCGGTCTTTTCACCTGTCCAGCAATTCATAGGCATGTCGCCAAACCCAGAACTCTTAAAATTGAATAACATACTAGGCATACAATTAATTCATTTATCTCTTTATCAATCTTTTTCTCATTTCATATTCCATAATCAAATAGGCAACCATGCCCCAATTATTTCATTTGCATTATCATAGCCAACAACAATGGCTTCACATCTCATCATATCTCAATTCACATTTAAGCAATTCATCATGAAAGTATACATAACCAAATGCATTGAAGATACATTTTGAATGATCATCATATCTTCCACATTATGCAAATCATAGCATTAATCAAATGTATCAATAATGTAATGGATTACTTAACACATTTACAACCAAATGTGTTAAGTCCCAATGTCATGTAAATGTATGCAATAATGTAGGGTTTGTACTTACCTTAAGAACAAGTCACACCAATCTATACACTTCATCTTCCAAGAATTCTTCACTACTAGGGTTAGGGCAACTCAACCTCTTCACAACCTAATTCAAAAGGAATAATACACACTTATATAAACATACACATGAATTCTAATACAATTATTCACCTATTAGTCTCATACTAGACCCATAGATCACAAATTACAAACCAAAACCACTATCTAGGGCCCTACGGTCGTGGCCTCACAACCCCACGGTCGTGGCATCTAAGGGCCACGGGCGTGGCATCCAAAATGCTTCTGTTTCGGACCAAACTCATGTAGTCTATGCTTTCAACTCCATTAAACACAAACATATGGAAAATCTAAGATAAAGAATTAATCAAACTCAATATCTACATCAATCACCAAGTCACAACTCTTACTCTTTCAACACCAACCTAATTCCTTTTCTTCAATTCAATTCCAAAACCACAATCAATTAAACCCAACACACTCAAACATAACACAATCAAACATACTCATGCTCTTAATAATCCAACACAAAACTCAAACACAACTTAAAATAAAACAAGAGAATCAAAAGGAAACTTACCAAAGTTAATGAAACTTCTTAAATTTTCAACTTGATCACTTGAAATCCTCTTCAATTTTGAGCTTGGAAAACAAAAACTCTCTTTCTCTCTATTGCCTTTGTGATGCCCGGCCAACCAAAGAAAGAAGAAGAAAATGAAGAAGAAGAAGAAGAGGCAAAGTCAAACATTTATTCTCCACTTAAATCTCCACCAAGCAATATATCATTAAAATATTCTAATATATTCTCTTCCACTCAATAATTTTCCTTTTTATGAATTTAATTTAAAATCATTAAATAATCATCTTTTGACTTCCACATTTTGACTTGTATATGTTGTATATATCTATATATATACAACATATACACTCTTCTCTTCTTATCTTTTATCTCTTCTCACTTAACATATACACTTAATCCAAATACAACAATAATTCCAAAACTTTTAGGGTATACTTTGGGATATTACAGCTGGCATATCCCTGATTACCTTAACTTTATCAAGATCAATCTCAATGCCATTCGAACCAATCACATGTCCCAATAATTTACCTGAGGTAACCCCGAACACACACTTCTTCGGGTTCAATCTTAGCTTATATTTCAAGGCTCTATCGAAGAATAATTCCAAGTTTTGGAAGTGTTGTTCTCTAGTATTTGATTTAACCGTCATATCATTAACATATACTTCAACTTCTTTATGCATCATGTCATGAAATTGTGTGGTGGCCATCCTTTGGTAGGTTGCCCTAGCATTCTTTAAGCCGAATGGCATCACCCTATAACAAAATATACCCCATGTAGTAATGAAAGCAGTTTTGGCTTTATCCTCTTGGGCCATTAACACTTGATTGTATCCAGAAAATCCATCTACAAATAAGTGTAGCACTCTAGAGGCTGCACTATCAATGAGAACATCTATATGAGGTAAAGGAAAATCATCTTTAGGGGAAGCCTTGTTCAAATCTCTATAGTCCACACAGACCCTTATCCTTCCATCTTTCATTGGCATGGGTACTATGTTGGCTAGCCAATCTGGATATTCTATCACTTTAAGGAACTTCACTTGTACTTGTTTAGTAACCTCTTCGTTAACCAATTTAGCCCACTCAAGCCTTAATCGCCTAAGCTTTTGATTGACAGGTTTCATGTGAGCGTAAGTAGGAATATGATATTCGGCTATGTCTCGATCTATTCCAGGCAGATCCTCATAAGACCAAGCAAACACTTCTTCACATTTTTTGAATATTTTTTCAAATCTCTCTCTCTCCTCAAGAGTAAGGTCAGATGATATGCTAATGTTTTTAGGATTTTTTATTGTTCCCAAATTTAATGATTGTGTGTTATTAGAATTAATATTAAAGATGCTCATGTAACTGTTATTTGAATGTATGCAACCATCAGGAGAAATATCACACAAGTAAGCAAAATCAGACTTTATTGCATTCATTTTGGAAAAGAAAACATCATCATCCTCATACAAAGTAGACAAATTAAAATCAAAATCAAGATCATTGTTCTCAAAATCAAAAGGCAGGATGTCTTCAAACTTTTCTTCGATCAAGGCAGCAATATCCTCCAGAGTCTTCTCAGCTTTTAGGAGAGCTTCATTCTTCTCTTCTGGATTAGATTGTTTGTTGGCTGATAGGGTGAGCTCTTTCTTTACTTGCTCCACTAGCTCGGCCACATCTACAAAAATTTCAAAACCAGAGATGAACTTTCCCATGAACATGATTGGTTTGGGCTTTCCCTGGAGTGGACCCATATCTGGAGCTTTGACAAAGATCTCTTCAAGTGGTGGGAAGCTTATCTTCTCACTCTTCTTTGGTTGGATATCGTTGTTTTCATCATATCCCAACCCTTTCTTGGAAGTTTGAGTTCTAAAGTCAAGCAGCTTTGTCAAACCAGCCTTACCCTTTCCAAGACCAGCTCCGGGAAGGTAGTTCATGTTCTTCATCATATTCAAGACTTTGGAGTCCACTACTTCATCATCAGAAATTGCAGCTACTTGAAAACCATTGAGAGGCCTCTCAATCATTAGAGCGTTAACAATCTCATTATCTTCAGCTTCGATGACCACTGTCTCATCTCCGTTGGGAACTTGATCTTTTGATGAAGGGTGGAAGGAACTCCACCAAGAGGATGAAACCATGATCACCCCAAGAGTAAGGCGAAGGTAACCGGTATGTCTAAAACAACAAATTCAATAATAGATTCAATTGGACCAACCTTGACAGCAGCTTTGAAAATCCCTCTGGCGTGTCTCTTAGTGTTGTCATAAGCCCGATTTGTTACCTCGGTCGGGTTTAGATCTCTTGTTGACATGGCTAGCTTTGGCAATATCTTAAGTAGGCAAACATTTACGGTGGACCCATCATTGACCATTACACATGGATTCCTCTTCCCCTTGACTTCAATTTTGATAAAGAGAGGGCGGATGTGATCTCTCCCCTCCTCTGGTAAGTTCGCATCTGAAAAAGAAACTGCTCCCATATTAACTTCACTCTTCTCTTGAACCTCTTCACATTTCATTACCCCTATAATTTTTTTGAAGTTGATCAGCTCCTCCGGTGTCGTGGAGGTAGAAATTGGCATGCTAGCCAAGGCTTTGGCCATAGTTTCTCGGTGCTTTTTAGAAGTAGCTAATAAGTCCCAAAGCTAACACTTGCTTGTGTTCTTTTCAATTGCTTGAGCACAACATCATCTTCCTCTTCTTTATTTCCTACTTCAACTTCCTTACCCTTATTAGTTTCTACCTCCTTAGGTGGTGGCCTTGCATAAGGCTTACCGGATCTAGTGTTAATTACTTCATCTTCTTCGGGCTCCATTCCTCCTTCTTGGATACAAGATCATCATCACTATCGCTTGAATCCCAAAACCCATTGACAACACAAATTGTTGCTTCTTTACCCCCCCCATAGCTTATTTAATTTCACCAAATACCTCTTCTTCTTTGGTTGCTTCCCCACCCACATCTTGAAAAAGAAGACATGACAAAATCTTCCTGCAAACCCCCTCCAATCATGAAGGTTACCGGCGGTGGTACCCTATTGAACTTTGGTAATGGGTTGTCTTTGGTGTTTGGCTTGTTGGGCTCAGGTAGCTTCCCATTATCAATTAGATTTTGGATCTCATGTCTCAACCTTACACATCTATCCGTGTCGTGACCTTGCATTGGGTGAAATTGACAAAATGCTTTAGTGTCAAAATTAAGTGGGAGAGGTATATGCAAAGGACGAGGATTTAAGGGTTGTAGCAATCCCTTTCTTTGAAGCTTATTGAGAACCCAAGACATCGGCTTCCCTAATTCTAAAAACTATCTCATTGTTTCTTGGTTAGTAGCGTTAATACCGACTTCCTTTTGCATGCTTTGGTTATCAGACTTATAATTTCCTTTCTCGTTCCTTCTTGTTGAAAAATGGTTCTTCTCTCTTTCCCTTTCTTCAATTTGCAAACCCGCTTGGAGAAGTTTTTTGAAATCACGGATGAGTGTATGAGACATCCTCTCACGAAGACTAGGCAACTGTCCTCTCACAATCATCCTTATTTGATCGGATTCGTAGGGCCTCTTCTTGAGCAAAGCGGCCTTGTTTCTCCATTTCTTCACATAATCTACAAAATTCTCATTCGACCTTTGCCTAATGGACTCCACTTCCATTAAGGAACTTCCATTTCAACATTATATCCTTATTGTTGGATGAAGGCTTTGTAAAGCAGATCCCAACTCTTTTGTGTTCCATCATCTAAGGTATTGAACCAATTTTGGACAACAGGGTCCAATGAGAGCATAAAGTACCTTAGAAATTGAGCCTTAGCAGCTCGAGCGGACTGCATGGCAGTGATATATTGCTTCACATGGAGATGAGGATTTTTGGTTCCATCAAACTTCGCAAAAGATGGCATCTTGAACTTGTACAGAACTTCTTCATCTAGCTCAAATAATTTGTCAACTTCGGACATTTCCTCGGTTTTCAGTTTCTTCTCAAATTTCTTTTCTAAATCAGCAATCATCTTTTCAACATTAGAAGTTTCGGTCTTCTCCATAGTTGATCTTTTAACAATCTTCGGTTCTTTTTTCTTCTCTTGAGCATCTTGGTAGTATTGAGCCCAATCATCATCATCATCAATGATCACCTTTTCATCATTAAAAACCACTTCACCAACTTTGGTCTTCCCTTTGTCCTTTGGCTTCTCAGTGCTAGTAGATGCTTCGGCATGATTTTCTAAAATTGCAGTCAATTGGTTCTTCATGGTCTCAGCCAGGGCCTCTTTTATTTCTTCCATATTGGCGTTGAGGGCATCATCCACCATTCTTTGAATTTGTTTAGGATCCATTATTTTTGGTAAGCAAGTGATTGAGTCATTGCTAGATACTTCATCTTCGGCATAGGTCAGATTGTCGTAAGCTTTTGAACTGTCGTAATCCAGGGCTGTGAGCCAGAGAGGATCAATGATATGAGATGCAAATGTATGCATGTATGCACAAATAATCAAGGATAATTAGGATGCTCCTTCCAACCTTATAATATCCACACACGAATGGCGAGTCTCTTTTCCTAGGTATATGGTTAACAAAATACCAACATGGGGTACCTTGTTTTCGAATATTTCCCTCGAACGTTTCAACCAATAGTTATATTTTCAAAAGTGGAAATCAGTTCATGATAATTCCCATGAATTAGGTTTTAATCCATTCAATCAACTATAGTAGCTTTTATGCTATATTGGATTAAAACTAAATTAAGAGGTTTATTATAAATAGATTTCTTACTCGAAAAGGTAACTAATGATTCATGCCAAAAATAAGCCCATGATTAATTATTCTTAGTATAAACTAGGCTCACAATTGATTTTTGGTATTTCGTAATTGACCCAAATAATTTGCAAGCTCTTTGTAACATAATTTTGTTTAAAAGCCCATTGTAAAAAGATTTTTAAAAAAATGGATTTTGGGCTTAATATTTGGGCCATGAGCAAAAGAATTTTTGATTTATTTTTAGAAAAGTCTTATGTCCAAAGAAAAATTTTGAAAATAGCATTGGTCTTTTGGATTTTAAATAAAAATTTATTTTGAGCTTACAATATACTTAGGTCATATTAGTGTGAGCAGGGATTTTTGCTCCCACTCATGGTGGAATGTTTTTGCGACTTCGGCACTGTTTAGGCACGGGGCCTTATAAAACACAGACCTATGTCCGGAGAAAATGGAGTCGCCACCCAGACGGGCCGGGAAAAAAGAAAGGGATGGATGACTTGATTCTTAAGGAATCCCCAACCCTCTAATGGGTTCGAAAAGTTGGGTACGTGTGGGGAAGGTGAGAAATGGCCAAGCACCCCCTCAACGCCCGGTTCATTGGAACCGGCCTCCTTTACAGGTCTTAATATTATAAAATTCTTAAGTATAACAACATTATCCATATTACACACAATAATTAAAATAAAGCATCGATATATTGAAAATCAAAACAATGTCCAAGTAAAACAAATAAATGGACACTCACCCGAAGACAGAAACATGTCCTTACATCCCATGCCTAAATAGGACACCCACCGGAAGGTAGAAATATGTCCTTTACATTGGTTCTAAAATAGAAAAGCAATTTAAATTACATGATATTGAACCAATGAGGTATCCACCAAGTGAAAACATACCTCTTACAACATTTGGAAATCTAGATAAAAGTAAATAACCATTCATCATAAATAAATCATTCATCAAAGGTATTAAACATCAATAGAAAGTAAACATCCATCCATGATAAATTAAATGAACCAAGCATTGAACTTAAATAAATTAAAGCATATAAAATAAATCAAAACATAATAAGGCAAATAAACATCTAAATTATAACTACTATTTCCATTTAGGGTTCTTTATTTCATGTGTTTAGGGTTTTGGAATTTATGGAATTTGGCTACTGTGAGTTTCTTGTAACACCCCTTCCCGACTTACGAATAAGCCGGGGAGGAATGTCACATCTGGATGCGAGCTTTGGTTATAATGTCTTAATTAAGAATTCTTATGAAAAATTTATCGAAAAATTGGGCGGAGTTTCCCCTAAAAAGCGGGTTCCCAAGTGTCACCAAAACTGATTTTTTTAAAAAACACTTTTGTTCAAAATTCTACTCAAGAACACTCCCAATAATAATCTCCCTTATATCCTCAACTACACCCTGCAAGAAAATTTCACACTTCTATATCATTTCTCAAGAGTGCATATCATTTGCTAAGTTTCATTACCATACTACTGTTTATTCTCTTGTTACATACACTATAATACTTAATATGTTTAACAAACCTTTACAATAGATATAACGTACATGCCATACTACTATTTTATGTCAAAAGTCCTACCCTATTCGCCGTCAAACTGGTGCGGGCCGCTGCAGAAATGCTGATCTTCTATCCACTACCTGTGAGTTAGACATATAACTCGCTGAGCAGCTTATTGCCCAGTGGGTACTTTACCCATTGCTGAATATAAATAGTGCAAGGAAGGTTGTTGAAACACATATAAAAGTAGAATACTGCATAATTAAACTATTTTCATACAATCATCATATTTATATTTTCTAATTAAGTTAAGATTCACATTCTATATGTAAACAACATGTAATATAACTTCATTTTAATTACGAGTTAATTTGCTCCACCAGGTAATTATGAATACACCGATCTTGAAATGAGGCCTCGTATAGAGTTACGCGTGGTCTTGACCTCACACGACTAATTGCCATGGTCTTGGTCTTACACGATATGGAATATACAACATAACTGCGTGGTCTTGGTCTCACATGGCTAGTTGCCATGATCTTGACCTCACACGTTATAACCGCGCACGCGTAAGTAATATCCAGACCGAAGCCGTTAAGACAGTACTGCCGGTAGGATGGCATGCCAAACCCCCATTCCAGACCGGTTTTACCCATTTACTGAGTAGAGCATATATAACATTTCATATATACCCATTCACTTCGTATATATACCACATATTCTCCATGTATATACAATATATACTTACACAAATACCACATATACTCACATATGTATCATATGTATTCACATCATGTGACTTTTATCACGGTTATGAAATTCAGATTGATTTTCTCCTCTTTTCCATCTAATTTATTCTTCATATTCATACTTAAACTCAATACCAAAAATAAAATGATAAAACGCCCACACCAAGTTTTTGACCATGTTAATAATGAAAAATTACCATATGAACAATAAACTCTGGTTCTTGACCCAACTTGATCCTTGTTTTAGAAAATTTGTATAAAATAATCTACTTGGCTAAAATCTAAAAATTTTTTACAGAATTTAGTTTTGCATCTTAAAATCAATCCTTTGAAATTTTATATCACACTGGACATAAAATCTTGATCAACTAGTTCACCTAACCAGACTGCTCCAGTTGCCCTGCATCCTGGCAGCAGTTCTGCATTTTGTGAATTCCATAAATTAAATTCAATCAATGTGGTTCCAAATTATTTTCATCAAATACTAGACTCACTAAACAACAACATATCCAAAATTCAATTGGATATTATTTTTTTACATTTTATTAAAAATCCAGAAATATGGTTGTCTCAATCAAGGTACCTGCTGGAGCAGGTCTAATAAAAATACTTTTTCCAAACTCATAACCATTCCAAATTCAACTCAAAATATTTTTCAGTCATTCTAGACTCATTGAGACACAACATATCAAAAATTCAACTCAAGATAATTTTTCTATATTTAATTAAAAATCATACAAGTCACAGCATTTTACTAATTGTAAAACAGAAAAATTTCAAAAGGAGTTCAATGGTTAAAGTACCAAACCTTACTATTTCTTAGTCCTTTATCTATTTCACTTCCTTTCCTTCCTTGTCTCCTTGATTTCCTATGAAATTTAACATCACATATACAAAGGTAAGAACCCTAAGTATAGACATAGTCTTATCTTATGATTTTTCTAATGGTTGCTAGCTTATTTTCACCATTAAATACCATTATTTCTTTCATCAAATCCTTCAAATAATTATTTCTTGAATTTTCCCCAAATCTAGCTACATGAACCCTAATTTCAATCTCTTAATTAACCGTTAATCCATGAAATTAAAACTAGAGATAGGTTTCTCTTACCTTATAATCTTGTTTATCACCAAAATCTTCAACCAAAAGCCTTAAACTTTGGAAAAATCACCTCCTTCTTCCTTCTCTTATGGTTTGGATGAGTTCACCATGTAAGAGAGGGCTTTTATTTTCTTTCCTTATCTTATTTTGATCCAAATGGCAGCCATAAGTGGTGAAAATATGTTGGTATAGATGTTGACTTCCAATTGGTACACCTTATAGCAAAAATGGCCACTTTTAATTGGTCCACTGGCCTTCTTCTTTTATCTATTTATTTGGCAAGCCATTAGGCTTCCTTTTATTCATATTTTGACTCCGTCAACTTTCTTGTGCTGTAATTTTATAGTCTAAGATGTGAAAATATCAAAATACCCTCCAGCGATTAATCGATTGTAACTTTTAAACCATGCGTTTTTGGGAAAAATTGAAACCCACGGTTATGACCCGATTAATCTCGAGAATATTCTTCCGGGGATATGGGCACTATTAAGAACTTTCGACACTTAATTTTTAAGTTTACACAGTTGCTCCTAACTTTTGAGAAATTTCCACTTAGGTCCCGTCAGCTCCACTGTGTACACCAATTTCATATTTGACTATCCCGAGCCTCTATTTGACCACTCGTTCATGTCCTCCTTGCCTATTACTCGACTATCTAGCCTTTGGGATGTGACAGTTCTACCCTCCTTAATTTAAGTTTCGCCCCGAAACTTGCTTGTTCATACATGTAAATACATTGCTGGCCCTAGTCCTGGTCCATGGGCTTCCTCAACACCTATTGGTGCGGAGGCTTGGGATTCTGTCTCCTGTTCCATAGCTTGTTGCGAGTCTAGAGACATCCTACAATATAAAAGTAATCAGCAGTCTGCACAGCTCGACATATAACTTTTTTCCTATATGGCATGTACATTAGACTCAATAACTCATGCTTAATTATTCTCGACTCTTTCTTATTTCACAAACATAATTTCATATATAACTGTTTCACAAATACCATAACTACACAAGGTATCCCGTTTTACGTTGGTAATGGCCACTCCCAACATAAAATGTATATCCTCCTATATTTTCCTCTTCCTATCAAAAGTCTTTCTAACTCACTTCGTTTACTATCTCTCGATATCCTAATTATCATACACTTTCCTATGTCTAACCGCCCAGGAACGGCTAAACCAATGCTCTGATACCACAAATTGTAACACCCCTTCCCGACTTACGAATAAGCCGGGGAGGAATGTCACATCTGGATGCGAGAGCTGGTTACAATGTCTTAATTAAGAATTCTTATGAAAAATTTATCGAAAAATTGGGCGGAGTTTCCCCTAAAAAGCGGGTTCCCAAGTGTCACCAAAACTGATTTTTTTAAATCACTTTTGTTCAAAATTCTACTCAAGAACACTCCCAATAATAATCTCCCTTATATCCTCAACCACACCCTGCAAGAAAATTTCACACTTCTATATCGTTTCTCAAGAGCGCATATCATTTGCTAAGTTTCATTACCATACTACTGTTTATTCTCTTGTTACATACACTATAATACTTAATATGTTTAACAAACCTTTACAATAGATATAACGTACATGTCATACTACTATTTTATGTCAAAAGTCCTACCTATTTGCCATCGAGCTAGTGCAGGCCGCTGCAGAAATGCTGATCTTCTATCCACTACCTGCGAGTTAGACATATAACTCGCTGAGCAACTTATTGCCCAGTGGGTACTTTACCCATTGCCGAATATAAATAGTGCAAGGAAGGTTGTTGAAACACATATAAAAGTAGAATACTGCATAATTAAACTATTTTCATACAATCATCATATTTATATTTTCTAATTAAGTTAAGATTCACATTCTGTATGTAAACAACATGTAATATAACTTCATTATAATTACGAGTTAATATGCTCCACTAAGTAATTATGAATACATAGATCTCGAAATGAGGCCTCATATAGAGTTACGCCTGGTCTTGACCTCACATGACTAATTGCCATGGTCTTGGTCTCACATGATATGGAATATACAACATAACTGCGTGGTCTTGGTCTCACATGGCTAGTTGCCATGATCTTGACCTCACAAGTTATAACCGCGCGCGCGTAAGTAATATTCAGACCGAAGCCGTTAAGACAGTACTGCCGGTAGGATGGCATGCCAAACCCCCATTCCAGACCGGTTTTACCCATTTACCGAGTAGAGCATATATAACATTTCATATTTACCCATTCACTTCGTATATATACCACATATTCTCCATGTATATACAATATATACATACACAAATACCACATATACTCACATATCTATCATATGTATTCACATCACGTGACTTTTATCACGGTTATGAAATTCAGATTGATTTTCTCCTCTTTTCCATCTAATTTATTCTTCATATTCATACTTAAACTCAATACCAAAAATAAAATGATAAAACGCCCACACCAAGTTTTTGACAAATTAAATAATAAAAAAATTACCATATGAACAATAAACTCTGGTTCTTGACCCAACTTGATCCTTGCTTTAGAAAATTTGTATAAAATAATCCACTTGGCTAAAATCTCAAAACTTTTTACAAAATTTAGTTTTTCATCTTAAAATCATTCCTTTAAAATTTTATATCAAACTGGACATAAAATCTTGATTAACTAGTTCACCTAACCAGACTGCTCCAGTTGCCCTGCATCCTGGCAGCAGTTCTGAATTTTGTGAATTCCGTAAATTAAATTCAATCAATATGGTTCCAAATTATTTTTTTCAAATACTAGACTCACTAAACAAAAACATATCCAAAATTCAATTGGATATTATTTTTCTACAGTTTATTGAAAATCTAGAAAGATGGCTGTCTCAATCAAGGTACCTGCTGGAGCAGGTCTAATAAAAATAATTTTTCCAAAATCATAACCATTCCAAATTCAACTCAACATATTTTTTAGTCATTCCAGACTCATTGAGACACAACATATCAAAAATTCAACTCAATATAATTTTTCTATATTTAATTAAAAATCATACAAGTCACAGAATTTTACTAATTGTAAAACAGAAAAATTTCAAAAGGAGTTCAATGGTTAAAGTACCAAACCTTACTATTTCTTAGTCCTTTATCTATATCACTTCATTTCCTTCCTTGTCTTCTTGATTTCCTATGAAATTTAACATCACATATACAAAGGTAAGAACCCTAAGTATAGACATAGTCTTATCTTATGATTTTTCTAATGGTTGCTAGCTTATTTTCACCATTAAACACCATTATTTCTTTCATCAAATCCTTCCAGTAATTATTTCTTGAATTTTCTCCAAATCTAGCCGCATGAACCCTAATTTCAATCTCTTAAATTAACCATTAATCCATGAAATTAAAACTAGAGATAGGTTTCTCTTACCTTATAATCTTGTTTATCACCAAAATCTTCAACCAAAAGCCTTAAACTTAGTTTGGAAATTAAAACTGGAAAAATCACCTCCTTCTTCCTTCTCTTATGGTTTGGACGAGTTCACCATGTAAGAGAGGGCTTTTATTTTTTTTCCTTAGCTTAGTTTGATCCAAATGGCAGCCATAAATGGTGAAAATATGTTGGTATAGATGTTGACTTCCAATTGGTACACCTTATAGCAAAAATGGCCACTTTTAATTGGTCCACTTGCCTTCTTCTTTTATCTATTTATTTGGCAAGCCATTAGGCTTCCTTTTATTCATATTTTGACTCCTTCAACTTTCTTGTGCTGTAATTTTATAGTCTAAGATGTGAAAATATCAAAATACCCTCCAGCGATTAATCGATTGTAACTTTTAAACCATGCGTTTTTGGGAAAATTTGAAACCCACGGTTATGACCCGATTAATCTCGAGAATATTCTTCCACGGTCGGATATGGGCACTATTAAGAACTTCTGACACTTAAATTTTAAGTTTACACAATTGCCCCTAACTTTTGAGAAATTTCCACTTAGGTCCCATCAGCTCCACTGTGTACACCAATTTCATATTTGACTATCCCGAGCCTCTATTTGACCACTCGTTCATGTCCTCCTTGCATATTACTCGACTATCTAGCCTTTGGGATGTGACATTTCTTTTTTTAAGGAATTAAAATAGATTAAGGTTTTATGTTTTAAAAGGTTGATGAAGTTCTTTGATTAACCAAATTAGTGTTTGAATGGTTAAATAATGAATCTAGGGTTTGAACACTTTAAAATACTTTTGATTTGTGGTTTACAGTTACTCATATGGTTTCAAGCTTACTGTGTAAAATTAAACATTTGTGTTTTTATTAAAGGATTTAGGGTTTAGAAAAAAAAATAAGGTTTAAGGTTTTAAGGGGTTAGAGTTTACTATTTTGAGTTTTGGAATTAAATTAGGGTTTTAGGATTTTTGAATTTAGGGTTTCGGGTAATGAATTTTATTTTAGGATTTGGAAAGGCAATTGACAATTTCATGAAGTTTTATGAATTTAAACAAAATGATTTAAAGTTTATGAGAGCAAAAAAGATATTTTTAAGGCTTTTGGAAGGAAACAGCACACAATTTAAAGTTTTGATAATTTGGAAAGCAAATCTTAGTTTTGGGGTTTTGAAGAAATAAAGCTAATAGCTTTAAACTTTGGGAAAATAAAGCCACAATTTAAGATTTTCATACTTCAGAAAAGGTGAATTGAGGTTATGAGGTTTTTAATTTAAAAGAAACAATTATATGATCTAGCTACTGTGAAAAAAATAAAAGAAATTAAGAATTCAGACCTTCTTTTGTAAGTTACACCAAAAATTGCTTCTTGGATGAACAAGGTCAAAGATAAGCCTTTTTGCCTTTGAATTGCTTGAATTGTTTTTCTGCTCTCTCAAAAAATTAGCTTGATTCAAGGTTTTCCTTCACAGTTTCGGTTTCCACTTTTGTTCAAGCTTCTGTCTGATTTCTTCCTTATTTCTAATTTATTTTTTGTGTTGTAATTGTACTTATTTATAGAAGAATTCTTTATTAATTCTAGTTGCTCATGGCATACATTATTCATTAAGAAAAGGAAACTGAAACCTAATTGCATTAGGTTTCAAAAAATTTGCATCGGAAAAATTTCGCTGGCGAAAAAAAACTACTGCGAAAAAAATGAGCTGGAAAAAAAGCTACCTCAGTGGGCACGCGAGCTGGCCTGCAGGCAGGCGAAGGCCATTTCGTCCATAGGATTTTCCTGCTACAGGAATGTAATATCCTCATATGTGGTCTAGAAGTTTTGATTATGTTGTTGATGTTGTTGTTATTGTTGTTGTAGTGATATATTGGATTGAATATATGTGTTAAATTGCAAGAGAAAAGATATTGGAAAGTGAATGCTTGTGTATATGTGTTTTGGGGAACAAAATTAGGGTTTAGAGAGAGTGGTATATGTTGTGTATATGATGATATATATAACATATAAATTGGTCAAATGAAGAGTCAAGGGGGTAGAGATATTTTATGTGGAATGTGTAATGACATATAAGGGCTTATATGAGACAAAAAGTTAGTTATATGATTGAGGGCATTTTGGTAATTGCTTGGATAAGATCACTTGGTGGAGATTAAAAGCAAAATTTGACTTTGCTTCTTCATATTTTTCTTCTTCTTTTCCATTGTGGCCGGCTCCTCCTTACACAAAGGAAGCAAGAGGCAAAGAGAAGATCTTGTTGAGTGAAGCACAAATTGAAGAAAGATTAAGTGATCAAGTTGGTGATTCAAGAAGTTTTGTAACTTTGGTAAGTTCTCTTGTGATTTTTGTGTTTATTTGAAATGATATTTGAGTTTGATAGATTTTTAAGAGTGTGTTGGTTGATTTTGAGATGTGAGAAGTGTTTGAGTGATTTGATGATGGATTTTGAGTATGGATGGAAGAAAAGAGTAAGTGGTTGGAAGAGATGATGTTGTATATGTGGTAAGGGTTTTGAGATGATTTTGTGTTTTGTATTTGATGTGTGTTTTGGCTTGTTTTGGGTGTGTTGCAAGTTTGTGATGAGTTTTGAGTATGTTTTGTTAAGACTATTTGAAGAGGATGTTAGTGTATAGAAGTGTGTTGTTGAGTGTTTGGTTGTTTTTGATTGGGGTCTTGTTTTGTGGCCGGACACGCCCATGAGCACGTCCAGGGTTTTTAGGCATGTCAATTGTGTTGGAGGCAGTAGGTTTGACACGACCAGTAGCACGCCCGTGTTATTGAGCGTGTCATAGCTACTGTAAGATTTGAGAATTTACACGCCCAGGAACACGCCCATGTTGTTGAGCGTGTAAATGTTTCTATGTTGTGGAGTTAGGGCACGGCCATGAACACGCCCGTGTGGGTGAACGTGTCAGGGTTTAGGTTTGCCCTAATTAATTCCTAATTGGATTATCTCTTGTGTATCCCTAAACAAGTATATGCTATTACTTTTGATTTAAGTCTTGAAGATAGTGATTGATCATTGATCTAAGAGGTTAAAGAATCTTGGACAAGGAAATGTTAGGAGTTGTATGAATTGTTAGTAAAATAAGTACAAATTTTGTATTATTGCATTGTTGCATATGATGATAATGGCAATGTATATGATACTATGTGAACAATGTGATATTTCATGTATTGTGACTCATGTGATGAGTAATGTGTTTGGTTATGTTTATATCAATAATGCTATATGTATAATGTGATGGAATAAAATGCCATTGTGATTGGCTATGGTAACTTATATGTGATATGAGGCCATTGTTATTGGCTATGATGAGAGTTGAGAATGGAAATGATAATTGAATAATAAATGATTTGTGTGGCTAATGTGTTATTCCATTTTCAGAGTTTGTTGTTGGTGGCATGCCTAATAAGTGTAACAATCTCTTGAAGTTAGGTTGGATTGAATCCTTGAAGCCTAATTGAGATGTTACCACCCTTGAAGCTAGGTTGGGTTGGTTCTTGAAGCCAAGTTGGGTTGATGCTTAGCATGCTTTGCTCCCCTTGAAGCTTGGTTGAACCTAATCCTTGAAGCCTAGTTGGGTTTATGATATTGATAAATGTGATGATAAAACCAAAACATTAACTCTGAAAATTGAATGGCATATTAGTGTGTTTTGGGCCCATGCTTGTCTTTGTTTAGTGTTGATTATGAATGATTAAATGAATACTAATGAGGCATATAATAAGATGTTGAAATATGATATGTCTATTTATGTTGAGTTATGAAATGTAAAGGTATGTTTTTAGCTTTGCATATATGTTGTTACATGTATAATATGGATTGAGAATTGGCATTGCATTGCATTAAAGCATAACATTAGCATGAATTATCTTACTAAGCCGTTGGCTTAGCGCGATAGTGTTTGATCGCGCAGGTATTAGGGTTGAACCCGAGAGCTCTTCGAGACCGAGTGAGAGTAGACAGTGAAGAGTTGATTTTGGGAACTTAAAGATCAGAGGAGACTTGCCAATCATGTACAACTCTTTTATATTTTGTAAAGTAATGATTTTAATGTACATATGTGTATATTTGTAAATATGAAATTAAATGTTTTCATATATGTAAATATTTGATAAATTCCGCTGCGTAACAACTAAATGTATCTATATATATATATATCTATTTAGTTTTGTATTACAAGTTATCTACTTATCTTTCTATAATGTATACAATTGAAAAATTATGGTATCATTTAAAATGTTTTGAATGTTAAAAAAAAAAAAAATCCGTAGCATCTCTATGTTTAGTGCATGTATACTACATTGTGGTGTTTGTAGGGTGCATGTATTGAATGTAGGGGTGTTACAAGGAAACTCCAGCGGGCAAAATGGCCCACGGCCATGCCCCGCGCTGGTTTTCATTGCCGATTTTTCCTTCGTCGATTTTTATTTTTATTTTTTATTTGTTTATTTTTATTTTTTATTAATAAAAATCAGATACTAAAGCAAAGATTATTTAATTAAGATAACAAAATTTATTTTGGACCAATTAAAATATATTAGATAACACAAAAATTATTTTGGACTAAATAAAATATATTGGACCAGACTGGGTCAAAAATTAAAGGTCTACAGTTTGCCCCCTGCTTGAATGATCTGAAACTTTAGTGAAAGAGAGTGAAAAGCAATAAGACTTAATTTTTGAGATGGTAGAGGTTTTGGGTTCTGGACCCGGTTCGAGTTCTGGACTCAAGGATAATTCTAGGTCCCAGACCTAAGGAAAATTTGTGTTCTGGACCTGATCTAAGTTCAAGGACTTAGAAATAAATTCTAGGTTCTGGACCTAAGGGTAATTTGGGTTCTGGACCCGAGCTAAGTTCTAGACTTAGAAGAGATTCTAGGTTCTTGACCTAAGGAAAATTTGGGTTCTGGACCCAAGCTAAGTTCTTGGACTTAGAAATAAATTCTAGGTTCTGGACCTAAGAAAAATTTGGATTATGGACCCGAGCTAAGTTCTTGACCTAGAAATAAATTCTAGGTTTTGGACCTTAGGAAAATTTGGGTTCTGGACCTGAGCTAAGTTCTGGACTTAGAAATAAATTCTAGGTTCTGGACCTAATGGTAATTTGGGTTCTGGACTCGAGCTAAGTTCTGGACTTAGAAATAAATTCTAGGTTCTGGACCTAACAGTAATTTGGGTTCTGGACTTAGAAATAAATTCTAGGTTCTGGACCTAAGGAAAATTTGGGTTCTGGACCCGACCTAGGTTCTGAACTTAGAAATAAATTCTAGGTTCTCGACCTAAGGAAAATTTGGATTCTGGACCCGAGCTAATAATTTTTAATTTCAAAAAGTTTGGCTAATTTTTATGCATATGTCTTCTTATTGCCCCCTGGGTGTAAAAATATTTATATAACCGTAATTATTTGAATGATTAAAGTGAATAATTGAATTTACTGTTTATTTACTGTGTAGTCACTATTCATGAACTATTACTATTCATAAATAGTAATTTTACTATTTATAAATAGTAGTAAATAGTATTTACTATTAGAAATAGTAATGTTACTATTTATCAATAGTAATACTATTTATAAAAAGGACATTTACTATTTATCAATAGTAATATTATTCATGAATAGTGAAATTTACTATTCATCAATAGTTTTGAATTTTGTTTTTTTTTTCTTGCCGTTTCTCTATATAAAGGAGCTGATTCTTCATTTCATTTCACAGCAAAACTCAATTTCATAATTCTCTCAAATTTCTTTCAATTTTAGCACATTTTTTCAAAAACAATGGATGCTTCGAGGTCAGGGACTCATTCTAATGCCGAGTTATTGGAGTTTATTCGGCATCATGAAGATGAAAATATAGATATACTAGCTGGGATACCGCTTCACCGCAGTTCCAATGAAAAGAGCGCGGTAATTATTTTTTCCTTTTTCTTTTCTCTTGATTTTTCGTCTTTCTGTTTTGCGCTCTTTTTTTTTGTTATATTTATTTTTTGTTATTTTTTCGTTATATATTTTTTGTTATTATTTTTTTTTTGATTTTTTGATTTTTTTTGCCATTCATATTTTTTCTATTATTTTTTATTTTTTTATTTTTTGTTTGTTTTTTTATTATTTTTTAGAAAATTTAAAAAAATATTAATTTAAGTAGATAGAATATTAACTTACCTGGGTCTGTGTTAGCATGATCTGTAATATCCCAAAATGTACCCTAGAAGTATTGGAGTAATTATTGTTATTATTGGATTAAGTGTATTTATTTTATTGGAAAGAGAGTTGAGGTTAGAGTAATGTGTATATGTTGTATATATTGTGATATACTTAACATATACAAATATTTGTTTGAAGGGTATAAATGTAATTATTTTGAAATTGAGTTAGTGGATTAAGATGGGTGGATGGTGATGTTTGAGATTATTTTATTTTTATTTGTGTGGAGGAGAATGTTTGAGGAGAGAGAGGGTTAATGTTTGACTTTTCTTTCTTTTCCTTTTCTTCCTTCTTCCTCTCTTCTCGTGTCTCTCATTTTCCTTTTCTTCTCCTTTCTTTGCTTTGGACGGCAGCAGCAAGAGAACAAGAGAGAGGGAGAGATTTGACCTTCCAAGCTCAAGATTGAAGAAGTTTTCAAGAGATCAAGGAGGAATTTAAGAGTTTTCTTCATTCTTGGTAAGTTTCCTCTTGATTCCCTTGTTTTCTTTGAGTTTGTGTTGTGGGTTTGGTGATTTATGGTTGTTGGTATGGATATGTTTGAGTGTGTTGTGTTTAAGAGTGTTGGGTTTACTTGATCTTTGATTCTTGGGTTGGATTGAAGAAAAGAGTAAGATTGAAAGGAAGAATAAGTTTGTTGGTTAAGATTGAGTTGTGGTTGTGTTTAGAGTTTTTGATGATGTTGTGATTTGGTGTTGGATGTGTATTTTGAGTTGTGTTGGTGTTTTTGCAAGGTTGTTATGGTTTTGGGTGTGTCTAGTTGAGTTTTGTTGAAGTGGAAGATGGTGGAAGATTGTTGTTTGTTGGTTGGATTGTTGTTTTGGCCGGAATCTGGGTTTTTGGCCTGACACGCCCAGGAGCACGTCCAAGTCTTTAGGCGTGTCAATTGTGTTGGATGGCAGTAGGTGTGACACGGCCATTAACACGCCCGTGTTAGTGAGCGTGTCATAGCTACTGTGACTTTGGAGAATTGACACGGCCAGGAACACGTTCATGATGTTGGACATGTCGATACTTCTGAGAGACAGTAGGTATTACACGCCCAGTGACACGCCCGTGGTCCTGAACGTGTAAATGCTTTTGTGTTGTGGAGTTAGGGCACGGTCAGGGACACTCCCGTGTGGGTGAGCGTGTCCAGTTTAGAGTTTGCCCTAATTGATTCTTAGCCTTATGATCTTATGTGAGTTTCCTCATTGTTTTGAATTAGGTTGTGAAGAAGGTGAATTGCCTTAATTATTTGGTGAAGGACTTGTTAAGAGGAAGTGTTTAGAATTGTGTGGATTTCTTTTGAGGTAAGTACAAACCTTGCATTATAACATACATTCATGTGATTTTGGAACTTATACATTTGAGTGTGAATGTACTAAGTAATTTCATTGTATTGTTGATATGTTTGAATAATGTTACGTTTTATACAATATGAACCTCATGAAATGTAATATGGTATATGTATGTGTTACGAAAATGAAAGATGTGATGATAAGATGATGTGTAAAGCCATTGTGATTGGCTATATTGATTCAAATGAGGCATGTTTGCCTAGTTGATTGTGGAATGAGAAATGAATTGAGAAAAAGTTTGATAAAGAGATATATGAAATGGTTGTGTGCCTAATATGTTTATTCAAATTTCAGAGTACTGGTTTTGGTGGCATGCCTATATAAAGGTAACAGTCTAGCCGGGTTGAGGATCTCTTCAATTGAATTGAATTGATGGTCCAAGAGACTGGGTCTGTTACACTAAATGAAATGTGAAAATGAAATTTATGAAAAGTAACAGTCTAGCCGGGTTGAGGATCTCCTCGATTAGTCGGGTTGATGGTCCAAGAGACTGGGTCTGTTACTAGTAACAGTCTAGCTGGGTTGAGGATCTCCTCATGTTAATGGGTTGATGGTCCAAGAGACTGGGTCTGTTACACTATCCATGGATAGAAATATGATATATATATCGCCTATGGGCTTGATCATTGTGATTATAAACCAAAGCAGTAATTCTGAACTTTGAATATCATATTAAATGCTTGTTGGGCCCATGTGTGTCTATGTTAAATGTGTGAGTGATGGATGATGATATAATTATTGAAATAATGAAATGTAACATCCATAAAATAAAGTGTATTGAGTATGATCTATATTGTTTGAATGTATGACATAGCATAATATCATTATAGTTTGTTCTACTGAGCTGTTGGCTCAGCGCGATTGTGGTTCATCGCGCAGGTGACAGGATTAAACCCGAGAGTTCCTCTAGACCTAGTGAGTCTAGGCATTGAAGAGTTGATTTTTGGACTTAAAGATCAGAGAAGAGCTGCCACTCATGTATATATTTTATATTTGTAACTTTTGATTTTGATGCAAATGTATTGGGAAACATTTGTTATATTTTCCGCTGCGTTTTAAATCAACTTTCTATCTATTTCGTTTTATAAACTCATTTAAAAGTTTTGAATTTGTTCATAGTATATAAGAGTCATGTCATGTGTGTTTTGTAACCGTGACATTTCTATATTCAGTATACGTATATTATGATCGTATTAGCATGCTGTGTACGTATACGGGGTATAGGGGTGTTACATGATCGTTGCATTGTTCGGGCTTGAGGGTGTATTTACAAAGCCCGACAATGGTACGATGCAGTGCCTTCTCGGGTAAGATAGATTATCCGAGATTGCGGCTAGGAGCAGTTTATCTTACAATTGCCATCCGAGGAATATTAGATAGACCGGAGTGTAGTCCAGGCGCTTGCAGAGCAATGATTGGACACAACTCACACATTTCACTTACCCATTGGAGAGATGACAATTGGTTCGACCGATTTTACTGCTATAACCGGCCTTCGATATGATGGCGTTCCGGTTCCTCTGACTAACGATAATTTAATATTTGAAGAAATTCAGGAATTAATTGGTATGGAACCATCATATAAAGGGTCCTTTCAGATAAAAATAGAGTCAATTCGTAGTTATTGGATGAACTACGAAGGACGGGTTGGCAGAGACATGGCCGAACAGTATGCTCGAGGATTTTTGTTATATCTGCTCGGGTCGACCATCTTAGGCAACACTGAATCCTCCATCCACTTGTCAGTGTTGAGTGCCCTTTCTTATCTCAGAATGGTACCATCTTCTGGCTGGGGTGAAGCTGGTCTCGCGTTTCTTTACCATGGTCTTGATAAGCTTTGCCGAAACAAGAAGTCTTTTGTCGGCTTGATGGCGGTTGTCGAGGCATTCTTTTCCTTCACCAATGTTATTTCCACTCTTTTCTTGCATGAATTTGATCTTCATTGTTTTTGTAGGTATGGGCATATGAACACAACCTCGTGAGGGTACCCAGTATTTCTCGAGAGAGAATCAGGTATCCAAGATTAAATTTCTGGTTGTCCAATCGTGTGGACGTTCCCTGCTCTCATCATGTACATACTCACTGCTATGTGTTGAGCCGCTTAACCTGGGACCAAGTAAAATAACATTAGTATACTTTAAATTTTATGTGAAAGTTTACATATCTTATTTTATTTTGCAGGTGAATTTGGCCTGATGGAGCCCAGAAGAGCGAGCAAACTGGTCTCCTTTGATGAGGGCTGCACTGTCTTTCCAACATTCTCGCCGAGTTATTGCTGGCCCAGTGTCTAGTGGCTGGTTTCTCGTTGAGAGAGTTTATGAATGGTTTCTCGGTGTAGAGCAGCAGAGTGTTCCGATGCAAATCCCGAAATATACTTTAAATATTATGTCAATGCCGAAGGATGCATGGTGGCTGGCCCGGTATGGTTATGGTGCCAAGTCATTTCTTCATTTACCGAGTCCATTTTATACTCATTTTATTCAAAGAAGACTCTTGAACTTTGATGTATCTCCTGTTGGTGTGTGGGAGATTTCTAACGAAATGAGGGTAGAGATGAAGAAGAACATCACGGAGCTACAGGAGAGCTTGTTCCACATCTCGGGACTAGTACTTCTCAGGTAAAACTTTTATTACTTTTCCCTTGTAACTACTTTTTTCTTTCCTTGATTCTTTAATGATTGTTGCTGGCTGTTGGCTCATTTGACCATGAGGCTAGACCTTCTTTTACTGCCCCTTCGTTTGCTCATTTTAGCCCGCCAGATATGTCATCTCATCCGTAGGGCATTGATATGAACTACCTAGTACGTTTCTTATTTCATAGTAGTTTATGCTATATGTATGCATGATTATGTATGCTCTTACCTTTTCCTTCTTGGCTCACAGCGGATGCTCGAAGAACAAAATAGGAAACTTCAAGAAGAGTTGGCTGCAAGTCATCAGCAGACTTTTCATTTTGAAAGTTTATATCATCAATCCGAACAACATTTTCGAGACTTCCGATTTTAGGGGATGAGGGATCCCGGCGCTTCTTCATCAAGAGGCCCCCAGACTGATGAACATGAGATCCTTTCGTCTGCTTCTGATTAGGACCATGATGGATTGGAACCTCAAGGTAATAGGGATTTTGGTGCTCCTGCTTCGGGTGATCCTGGGATGACTAATTTGTCGGGTTTTGGTGCTCTCGCTTCGGGAGGACTCGGGACGAGTGATTTCCCCCCTCCTCCAATAGGCGATGATTTTTTCAAGGCTTTATTTGATGACCTACCACCACCCTCTTAGTGATATTGTAGCAATTGTAAAATATTGTACAATAATGAAAAAATACAATTTTTCCTCTTTACTGTAACTTTTTTTTCCATTACTGGACCACTTTTTTTTTATATATATCACAGTACATCATAATTTCATAATCCACATCATTTGCTAAACCAAATCCAACGTGGTAAAGGAAATTGCCACCAATTCCTTTCCTTATGCCATATTGTCTTACCCTTTCCCATCACCCTTTCCTCATCACTTTTGGAAAAGGTTTATTTTCTTCTATATAAATCACCTTGCATGCCCTATTTTAATACAGAAACCAAAATTCTTTCTCTTTCAACGTGAAGACTCCCTTTAACAATTTTAATTTTTTCTTTAGTCATTCACCATGACCGAGCATCATTCAAAGAAGATAAAAATTCTATTTAAGAATATGGATGCCATCCATTGGAAGCAGATTTCATGGTCAAAACTTGATGTTTTAAAATGTTTTCAAAATGTTAAATTGGACCACTCCTTCTTACATGCCGTGGCTTCCTTTTGGGATAAGTAATCTAGGGTATTTAGAATTAATGGCTTTGAAATATGTCTCTTGATTGATGAATTTGAGGCCATCCTTGGATATCCAAATAATCAACAAATGGCATTACCCACATTGATTTTTAAGACTCAACAGAAGATGCAAATGTTATTTCAAATTCCAAAACCCGAAGTTCTTCGGTTGATGAGAGGTGAAAAAATTCTACTTGCTTCTTTGATTGACTTTTGTCTCTCTCATTTGGCCCTTACTAAGGCATGGGGATGCATGCTCTATGTTTAGATCATTTTTGTACTAGTTTTTAGTGTGATTTTTATGTGTTTTTAGTTAATGTTTTGATTGATTTTTGTTTTAAGTTTGTTTAAAGTTTTTGTTTTAGGTTTAAGTGCAAAAACACCCTTGGAAGATCAAAACAGTGCAGGAAAAGCATGAACCAAGCAAGACATGGCCAAGCCAAATCAAGCTTGGCCGTGTCCCTCAAAGAATGAAGAGGGCAGAGCATGACACGACCAAGCCTCTGGTCGTGTCTCATCCAAGGAGCAAAACCAAAGAAACCAAGAAAAGAAGAGCAAAAATGAAGAAGCAGGAAGAGACACACTCAGTGACACAGCCAAGCCACTGGCTGTGTCACATGACATGGCTAGCAAGCTTGGTCATGTCCCATTTCATGCCAAAGAACAAGGGAGCAAACAAAGAAGGAAAGAAAAGAGACAGTACTGAACACACCCACATGACACGACCAAGCTTGTGGTGACACGGCCAAGACCAAAAGGAAAGAAAGAAAATAAAGAAGCAAGGAAAGCAGCAAAGGACACGGCCAGCTAGCTTGGCCGTGTCCCATGAAAATTGAGGGACACGGACACTGGCTTGGCTGTGTCACCTCATGAAAAGAAAGAAAAGAACAAGAGACACGGCCAAGCTACTCATGGCTTGGCCGTGTCGCACTGAATATATTTGATTTCTTTTGCACGAAGTGGGGGACAAAGTGGGGAACAAGGCCTTGTGCTTGCCAAAAGAAGTATTAAACAAAGAAAAAGTGGGGAACAAAGTGAAATGGTGTGAGTTGGAAGGCATGGGTTGTGTATTTTGAATGAATTAAAAGGAGAGGAAGAGGGAAATTGGAGAGAGTTCTTGTTCTTGGTTTTTCTTAGAGCCAATTTCTGCTACACGTTTGGGAGAGGGAGAGAGTGACACTCTCCCTTATCCCTTCATCTTCACCTCCATTTCCATTCTCTCCACCTTCTCCATCTTCCATTGACAAGTTCTTTGAGATTCTTTGGGATAAATTGGGTTAACAAGCTCTTGAAGGTTGAAGAAGCTTCATTGAAGGGATTGGTGACTTGAGAAAGCTCCATTCCATCTTCCAAAGGCACAATCAATTGAAGGGTTGGTAACTTGAGAAAGCTCCATCCAAAGGTTTGGTGACTTGAGAAAGCTCCATTCCACATTGCAAAGGGGAATCAACCATTGAAGAGGGCTTGAGTTCTTCATCATACATCAAGTGGAGCTAGGAGGAAGACTAGTAATCCTACTCTTGGCATCTTCACAAGGGGTTTTTCTATTCTCTCTTTTAATTCATTTCTATTGTTGTTGTTGTATTAAGAGATTTCTATTGCAATGAACAATTTGTATTTGTTTTATATTGAGTTGAATGAATGTTATAAATTGATGATGTTGAGCTAAATACCCATGCCTAGGGTTTGTAGTATATTTGGTTGAATGTCTTGATTTGATATTTCCATTGATATTCCTTGTTGTTTGGTTGATTGTATTGTATTAAATGCTAGGTTGATAGATTAGCTACCTATTGATCTTTGAATATTGGATGACGGACCGAGAGGTGAAATTCGATATCGAAACTTTATAATCGACCACCTTATGAATGAATTAGAAATATAAGTTCTAGGGTTTCATTAATTTGGTAATGTAAAAGAATTGGTTATTGCTAATTCATGAATGTGAGAACTAATGGATTGGTAATTGACTAATTAACCTTAAGGAACAAATTAATTTACTAGGTTATGTTAATGGATAATTGAGAATTGGGCTTTGATTGAATGGACCTATGACCCTAGGCACCTTCCTAAGAATCGACTTGATCTTGTATCACATTCACATATCAATTCCTACGCACGTTAATCATAGGTTTAAATTATTCTCGCACCATTCCAACACAATAAACTTCCGCATTTAAATAAATTGTCAATCAAGCAATTACGAACCACACCTTCTTGGGGAAACGACCTTGGGGCGATCATCTTTGCTACAGCTACCATGTATACTTGCGAGTGACGCTTTGTAGTAGTACTTAATTTGAGCGCAACACTCTGTCTTTGCTTGCTCGGCCAATTCTTGCTTGTTTCTTCTGACGGCGATATTGATCCATGGGTATTGGATAATATGGACCAAATGGAAGGAGGCTTGTCGCCGGTACCTGTGATCTTAGCCAAGACCTTAGTTGGATTACATCAATTTAAATCAGAATTGTCAAAGAGACTGACTGGGAGTCCATTGTGCTTCAGGTAATTACCTAAACTACCCTTTCAGGTTTTCAATTTAGGTTTTCTTTTTTTCTTTTTTTCTTTATTGCTCTAATTTTTGCCTAGTCCGCCCATGTGGATTTTTGGAACTAGCGAGTTGTCCTAATTTTTGCCTAAGTTGCCCTTGCAGTTTTTCAACTTAGCGGACTCTTTTTTTTTTAAACTCTTTCTTCATAGATTTGGCTTCGGGAGCATCATTGTTTGCTTGATACTCCATTCATGGACTTTGCCAGATACCTGCCACATCATCATTCTGCTAGGAAGCTACTCCATCCTGCTTCTTCATATGTTGAATGGGTTGACTGGATCCACTCACGCTCTGAAGTCAATATCCGTTGGTTGGTACCTTGGTGGAAAATTTCTCGTATCACCATGCAGACATACTTGATGTATGTTCCCCTTTCTGCTCTTCGTCAAGGTACATGCTATGATCCTCGTCGACTTGGCCGTCAATACAGAGCTGAGCCTCGCGATTCTGACCTTACCACCGATTTAGACATGCCTTGCTTGACTGAAGCCTACTTGGATCAACTGAGACAAAGCTAGCCTGCACGTTACATTTATCGATTGCCATAGATTTTACATTTGTCAATTGAGAAAGTGTATCATTAGGATAAAAAATAATTAAAGTAATAAAAGATGCTTCTTTTCCATTTATAATTTGTCATCACCTTCTGATATTGTGTTTATTTATTTCATCCATATCTGGTCAAATACTTATAACAGTGCTCATAGAACAATTTTTACATTAATTCTGTTTTATTAAATTAGGGAACAACCAAACATAAAGCCAGTATACACAAGATCAATCTTGTTGCCAACTAGCCCTTTCGGGTTTTCTAATTGACGATTTTCTCTCATTTAGCCCTAATTGTTGCCTAGCCCGCCCTTTCGGGTTTTTAGAACTAGCAGACTGCTCTAACTTTGCCTAGGCTACCCTTTTTGGGTTTTCAACCTAGCGAGCTCTTTTTTGTTTTCTTTTTTTTTATCATACATAAAACCTCTTCAAGCTGTCAATGTTTACTGGCTCACTAAACTCGTTCCCATCCATGTCTGATAGCTTTATCGCACCTTTGTTCATGACTTGTTTCATGACATATGGCCCTTCCCAGCTAGGTCTGAACTTCCCTCTTGGATCAGATACATTAGGCATACATTGTTTCAACACTAAATCCCTAACTCTGAGTTTTCTGACCTTAACCCTTCTATTGTAAGCCCGAGCTATCTTCTTTTGATACAGTTGGTGATGATACAACGCTTTTAACCTTCTTTCTTCTAGTAAAGCTAACTATGTGTATCTGCTCGCTACCATTCTATTTCAGGCAGTTCAGCTTCCAAGACTACTCTTAACGACTTGATCTCAATTTCGATTGGCAATACTGCTTCCATCCCGTAAACCAAAGAGAATGGTGTCATTCCAGTAGGTGTTCGCACACTTGTCCTATATCCCCATAAAGCAAAGGGAAGCATCCCTGACCAATCCCGGTAAGTCTTGGTCATTTTGGACATAATTTGCTTAATTGTCTTGTTTGTTGCTTCTACTACACCATTAGCCTTTGGTCTATAAGGAGAGGATCTATGATGATGGATACGGTACTTTGAGAATAAATCCTTAACGGCTCCTTGAAACTGAACCCCATTGTCTGATATCACACTATGTGGGACCCCGTATCTGCAGATGAGGTTCTTTTCAATAAACCTAGCCATTTGGCTTGCACCCAGCTTGTTGAAGGATTCAGCTTCAACCCATTTTGAAAAATAATCTACTGCTACCACAATGAAACGGTGACCATTTAAAGCTGTCGGATGTATCTCTCCTATAATGTCGATACCCCAGGTGGCAAATGGCCAGGGTAAAGACATTGAATGCAGTTCTTCAGGAGGCATGTGATTCAAGTTACCATACATCTGACATTGTTGGCACTTCTTGACAAACTCAATACAATCTTTCTCAATGGTCAACCAGTAGTAACCTTGTCAAATAATCTTCTTAACTAGGGCCAAACCCCTCATGAGTGGACCGCAATTTCCCACATGTATTTTTGACATGATACACTCCACTTCAGGTTTTCTTAAACATCTTAAATGCACCCCCATCAGGCCATCTTTGATATAACTCCCCATGGAATGTGATGTATTGCAAAGACCACCGCCTTATGGCTCTTCTCTCTTTCTTTGTTGCCCCCGGCGGGTATTCTCTTTCCTCCAGAAATCGCCTTATAGTATCATACCATGCATCATAGTCTGTATCAATTTCCATGATTGTCTCATATTCATAGCAAGGAGTTGATGAACTGGTCAATATCAGAGGCTTAAGAAATAAACTAACAGGATTTTCCCATACAGAAGCCAATGTGGCCAGGGCATCAGCCATCTGATTTTCTTCTCTTGACAGGTGTATAAACATACACTCCTTAAAATTCTTCTTCATCATGGTTAAGTAATGGTGGTATGGTTTTAATTTTTCTTCTTTCAACTCCCACTCTCCATTTACTTGGGATACTACTAGCAATGAATCACCATAAACTTCCACCTTATCCACCTTCATAATCATTAGGGTTTTCAAACCGAAAATGCAAGCTTCGTACTCCACCATATTATTGGTTGCCCTAAATTTCAACTTTTTGGCTAAAGGGATGAGTTCCCCTTCGGGTTATTGTATCCAGCCTGGAAATTGCTTGCACACTGTACGATTGAAAGTAATGCCGCAACTTCTTAGAAGACCAAACCACAGCTATACAGGTCTTTTCAATGATACTATACTTAATTTCATAAGGTAGGAGCTTTCTACTCAAATAGTAAACTGTATGCTCAATCCCTAACTCATCTGCTTGGGCTAGCATGGCTCCTATCGACTCTTCTTCTACTGCTAAGTATAGTAATAGAGGTTTGTCGGGTTTAGGTGGTTTTAAAACTGGTGGATTCAACAAATACTCTTTTATTATCTCAAAGGCCTTTTGACACTCTTCATTCCATATGACTGGCTGATTCTTTCTAAGCAATTTGAAGATAGGCTCATAGATTTTTGTGAGCTTTGCTATAAATCTGCTAATGTACTGTAGTTTACCATTGAATCCCTGAACTTCTCTATCCGTCTTTGGGGCTGGCATTTCCCTGATTGCTTTGACTTTGTCAGGATCAATCTCAATGCCATTTGAACCAATTACATGTCCCAATAATTTACCTGAGGTAACACCGAATACACACTTCTTCGAGTTTAATCTTAGCTTATATTTCAAAGCTCTATCGAAGAATAATTCTAAGTTTTGGAAGTGTTGCTTCCTTGTGTCCAATTTAACCATCATATCATCAACATATACTTTAACTTCTTTGTGCATCATGTCATGAAATAGTGTGGTGGCCATCCTTTGGTAGGTTGCTCCAGCATTCTTTAAACCGAACGGCATCACCCTATACAAAATATACCCCATGTAGTAATGAAAGCAGTTTTGGCTTTATCCTTTGGGGCCATTAACACTTGATTGTATCCGAAAAATACATCTACAAATGAGTGTAGCACACTAAAGGCTGCACTATCAATGAGAACATCTATATGAGGTAAAGGAAAATCATCCTTAGGAGAAGCCTTGTTCAAATCTCTATAGTCTACACAGACCCTTATTCTCCCATCTTTCTTTGGCACGGGTACTATGTTGGCTAACCAATCTGGATATTCTATTACTTCAAGAAACTTCACTTGTATTTGCTTAGTGACCTCTTCTTTAACCAATTTAGCCCACTCTGGTCTTAATCATCTAAGCTTTTGTTTCACAGGTTTCATGTGAGTGTAAGTAGGAATATGATGCTCGGCTATGTCTCGATCTATTCCAGGCATATCCTTAAAAGACCAAGCAAACACTTCTTCATATTTTTTGAATATTTTTTCAAATATCTCTCTCTCATCAGGACTAAGGTCGGATGCTATGCTAATGTTTTTAGGATTTTTAGTTGTTCCCAAATTTAATGATTGTGTGTTAACAAAATTAATATTAAAGATGCTCATGTAACTATTATTTAAATGTATGCAACTATCAGGAGAAACATCACACAAGTAAGCAAAATCAAACTTTACTGCATTCATTTTGGAAAAGAAAACATCATCATCCTCATACAAAGCAGACAAATTAAAATCAAAATTGTTCTCAAAATCAAAAGGTAGGATGTCTTCAAACTTTTCTTCAACCAGGGCAGCAATCTCCTCCGGAGTCTTCTCAGCTTTCAAGATAGCTTCATTCTTCTCTTGTGGATCAGATTCTTTGTCGGCTGGCAAGGTGAGCTCTTTCTTCACTTGGTTGACTAGCTCGGCCACATCTGCAAAAATTTCAAAACCTGAGATTAACTTACCCATGAACATGATTGGCTCGGGCTTTCCTTGGAGTGGTCCCATATCTGGAGCTTTGACAAAGATCTCTTCAAGTGGTGGGAAGCTCATCTTCTCATTCTTGTTTGGCTGGACATCATTGTCTTCATCATATCCCAACCCTTTCTTGGAAGTTTGAGTTCTAAAATCTGGCAACTTTGTCAAACCGGCCTTACCCTTTCCAAGACCAGCTCCAGGAAGGTAGTTCATGTTCTTCATCATATTCAAGACTTTGGAGTCCACTACTTCATCATTAGAAATTGTAGCTACTTGAAAACCATTGAGAGGCCTCTCAATAATTAGAGTATTAACAATCTCATTATCTTCAGCTTTGATGACCACTGTTTCGTTTCCATTGGGGAACTTGATCTTTTGATGAAGGGTGGAAGAAACTCCACCAAGAGGATGAAACCATGGTCATCCCAAGAGCAAGGAGAAGGTGACTGGTATGTCTAAAACAACAAACTCAATAATAGATTCAATTGGACCAACCTTGACAGCTACTTTGAAAGTCCCTTCGGCATGCCTCTTAGTGTTGTCATAAGCACGAATCGTTACCTCGGTCGGGTTTAGATCTCTTGTTGACATGGCTACCTTTGGCAATATCTTAAGTGGATAAATATTTATGGCGGACCCATCATCGAGCATTACACATGGAGTCCTCTTCCCCTTGACTTCTATTTTGATAAAGAGAGGGCAAATGTGGTCTCTCCCCTCCTCCGGTAAGTCCACATCTGAAAAAGAAACTGCTCCCATATTAACTTCACTCTTTTCTTCACATTTCATTACCCCTCCAATTTTTATGATGTTGATCAGCTCCTCCGGTGTCGTGGAGGTAGAAGTTGGCATGCTAGCCAAGGCTTTGGCCATAGTTTCTCGGTGCTTTTTAGAAGTAGCTAATAAGTCCCAAATGTTAACACTTGCTTGGGTTCTTTTCAATTTCTTAAGCACAACATCATCTTATTCTACTTCAACTTCCTTTCCCTTATTAGTTTCTACCTCCTTAGGTGGTGGCCTTGCATAAGGCTTACCAGATCTAGTGTTCATTACTTCATCTTCCTCGGGCTCGGACCAAGTCCACTCCACCTTCTTGGATACAATATCATCATCACTATCACTTGAATCCCAAAACCCATTGACAACACAAATTGTTACTTCTCCACCCATCATTGCTTGTTTAATTTCACCAAATACCTCTTCTTCTTTGGTTGCTTCTCCACCCACATCTTGAAAAGAAGACATGACAAAATCCTCATGCAAACCTCCTCCAATTATGAAGGTTGCTGGTGGTGGTACCCTATTGAATTTTGGTAATGGGTTGTCTTTGGTGTTTGGCTTATTGGGCTCGGGTAGCTTCCGATTATCAATTAGATTTTGGATCTCATGTCTCAACCTCACACATATATCTGTGTCATACCCTTGCATTTGGTGAAATTGACATAATGCTTTAGTGTCAAAATTAGGTGGGAGAGGGTTAGGCAAAGGATGAGGATTTAGGAGTTGTAGTAATCCCTTTCTTTGAAGTTTATTGAGAACCCAAGACATCAGCTTCCCTAATCCCGAAAATTGTCTCCTCGTTCCTTGGTTAGTAGCATTAACACCGATGGCCTTTTGCATGCTTTGGCTACCAGATTGATAGCTCCCTTTCTCGTTCCTTTTTGTTGCAAAACGGTTCTTCTCTCTTTCCCATTCTTCAATTTACAAACTAGCTTGGAGAAGGTCTTTGAAATCACGGATGAGTGTATGAGACATCCTCTCAAGAAGACTAGGCAATACCCCTCTCACAATCATCCTTATTTGATCAGATTCATCGGGCCTCTTCTTGAGCAAAGCAGCCTTGTTTCTCCATCTCTTCGCATAATCCACAAAGTTCTCATTCAACCTTTGCCTAATGGACTCCACTTCCATTAAGGTAACTTCCAACTCGACATTATACCTATATTGCTAGATGAAGGCCTTGTATAGCAAATCCCAATTCTTTTGTGTTCCATCATCTAAGGTATTGAACCAATTTTGGACAACATAGTCCAATGAGAGCATGAAGTACCTTAGAGTTTGAGCCTTAGTAGCTCGGGCGGAATGCATAGCAGTGATATACTGCTTCACATGGAGATGAGGATTTCCAGTACCATTGTATCTAGCAAAGGAAGGCATCTTGAACTTATAAGGGACCTCCTCATCTTGTTCAAATAGTTTGTCGATCTCGGACATCTCTTCGGTTTTCAGCTTCTTCTCAAATTTCTTTTCTAAATCAGTAATCATCTTTTCAATATCAGAAGTTTCGGTCTTCTCCATAGTTGATCCTTCAATAATCTTTGGTTCCTTTTTCTTCTCTTGAGCATCTTGGTAGTATTGAGCCCAATCATCATCGTCATCAATGATCACCTTTTCATCATCAAAAACCACTTCACCAACTTTACTCTTTCCTTTGTCCTTTGGCTTCTTAGTGCCAGCAGATGCCTCAGCATGATTCTCCAAGATTGCAGTCAATTGGTTCTTCATGGTCTCAGCTAGGGCCTCTTTTATTTCTTCCATTTTGGCATTGAGGGCTTCATCCACCATTCTTTGAATTTGTTCAGGCTCCATTGTTTTTGGTGAGTGTGAGCATGGATTTTCGCCCCCCCCCCCACTCCCGGTGGAATGGTTCTTACGTCTTCGGTAATGTTTAGGCTCGGGGTCTTAGAGAACACGGACCTAAGTCCGGAGAAAATGGAGTCACCACTCGGACGGGCAGGGAAAAAAGAAGGGGTGGATGACTCGATTCCTAAGGAATTCCCAACCCCCTAATGGGTTCGGAAAGTTGTGTACGTGTGGGGAAGGTGAGAAATGGCCCAGCACCCCCACTCCTTTACAGGTCTTAATATTATAAAATTCTTAAATATAACAACATTATCCATATTACACACAATAATTGAAAGAAAGCATCATTATATTAAAATCAAAGCAATGTCTAAACAAAGTAAATAAATGGACACCCATCCAAGGATGGGAACATGTCCTTACATCTCATGCCTAAATAGGACACCCACCGAAAGGTAGAAACATGTCCTTTACATTGGTTCTAAAATAGAAAAGCAATTTAAATTACATGATATTTAACTAATGAGGTACCCACCAAGTGGAAACATACCTCTTACAACATTTGAAAACCTAAATAAATTGATAAAAGTAAATAACTATTCAAAATAAATGAATCATTCATCAAAGGTATTAAATATCAATAGAAAGTAAACATCCATCCATGATAAATAAAATAAACCAAGCATTGAACTTAAATAAATTAAGGCATATAAAATATAGAATTGAATAAAGCAAATAAAAATCTAAATTATAGCTACTGTGAGTTTTTAAAGGAATTAAAATAGATCAAGGTTTTATGTTTTAAAAGGTTGATAAAGCTCTTTGATTAACTAAATTAATATTTGAATGGTGAAATCATGAAACTAGGGTTTGGACACTTTAAAACATTTTTGATTTGTGGTTTATGGCTATTCATTGAATTATGGTTTCAAGCTTACTGTGTAAAATTAAATATTTGTGTTTATATGGTTTTTTAAAGTTTTAAAGGATTAGGGTTTAGAAAAAATTAAGGTTTAAGGTTTTAAGGAGGTTAGGGTTCACTATTTTAGGTTTTGGAGTTGAATTAGGGTTTTAGGATTTTTGAATTTATGGTTTCGGGTAATGAGTTATTTTTCAGATTTGAAAAATCAATTGATAATTTTATGAAGTTTTATGAAGATAAACAACACGATTTAAAATTTATAAAAGCAAAAAGATGTTTTTAAGTCTTTTGGAAGAAACAGAATACAATTTAGAGTTTTGAAAATTTGGAAAACAAATTTTGGTTTTAGGGTTTTGAAGAAACAAAACTAGCAACTTTAAACTTTTTAGAAAACAAAGCAACGAATTAAGGTTTTTAAACTTTAGAAAAAGTGAATTGAGGTTCTAAGGTTTTTGAATTAAAAGACACAATTTGATAATTTAGCTACTGTGACCAAATAAAAGAAATTAAGAATTCAAACCTTATTTTGTAAGTTTCACCAAAAATTGCTTCTTGGATGAACAAGGTCAAAGACAAGCCTTTTTACCTTTGAATTGCTTGAATTGTTTTTCGGCTCTCTCAAAAAATCAGCTTCGTTCAAGGTTTTCCTTCAAAGATTCGGTTTCCACTTTTGTTCAAGTTTCTGTCCAATATTCTTCCTTATTTCCTCCCCTTTTTTTGTGTTGTTTAGTCCATATTTATAGAAGAATTCTATGGGTAATTCTAATTATTCACGGCATACAATATTCAATAAGAAAAGGAAACTGAAACCTAATGGCATTAGGTTTCGAAAAAATTACGTCGAAAAAATTTCGCTGGCAAAAAAATACTGCTACGAAAAAACTGCGCTGGTGAAAAAAGCTGCCGCAGTTGGCTGCAGCAGCGGGGCGGAACGGGCCCGCGGGCCATTTCGCCCACAGGAAATTCCTACGGGCAAAATGGCCTGGCCATTTCACCTGCAGAAAATTTCTGCGGGAGAAATGGCCTGGGCCATTTCGCTCGCAGGAGTTTCCTGCGGGCGAAATGCCCACGGGCCCGCGCTGACTTTCGGCGATGATTTTTTCGTGGCCGATTTTTTCGTCGCCGATATTTTTAAAATTTTTATTCATTTCACCATTTTTTACTAAAATAAATATTAAAATTAATCAAGATACCATAAAAATTATTTTGGACTAACTAAAATATATTGGACAATACAAAAATTATTTTGGACTAATTAAAATATATTAGACCGGACTAGGTCAAAAATTAAGGGTCTACAGTGAGCAAGTGATTAAGTCGTTGCTAGATACTTCATCTCCGGCATAGGTTGGATTGTTGTAATCTTTTGAACTATTGTAATCCAGGGCTGTGAGCCAGAGAGGATCAATGATATGAGATGCAAATGTATGCATCTATGCATGTATGCACAAACAATCAACAAACAAGGATAATTAGGACGTTCCTTCCAACCTTATAACATCCACACACGAATGGCGAGTCTCTTTTCCTAGGTATATGGTTAACAAAATACCAACATGGGGTATCTTATTTTCGAATAATTCCCTCGGACGTTTCAACCAATAGTTATATTTTCGAAAATAGAAATCCATCCATGATAATTCATATTAATTAGGTTTTAATCCATCCAACCAACTAAAGCATCTTTTATGCTATATTGGATTAAAACTAAATTAAGAGGTTTATCATATATATATTTCCTAATTGAAAAAGGTAACTAATGATTCATGCCAAAAACAAGCCCATGGTTAATTTATTCTTAGTGTAAACTAGGCCCACAATTGATTTTTGGTATTTCTTAATTGACCTAAATATTTTTGCAAGCTCTTTATAAGGAGAGGTTGGATAAAAATAATTTTGTTTCTAAGCCCATTATAAAAAGATTTTAGAAAAATAGATTTCGGGCTTAGTATTTGGGCCATGACCAAAGAATTTTTGATATATTTTTAGAAAAGTTTTATGTCTAAAGAACATCTTGAAAAATTTTGAAAATAGCTTTGGTCTTTTGGATTTCTAAAGAAAAATTTATTTTGAGCTTACAATGTACTTAGGTCATATTAGAAAAAGAACAAACCAAATAAGTCGTGATTTAAGCCAAGATAAATGAACCATAGTCAAACAACATGCATTAGGGGTAAAAACCTAAGGAAAGTAACTAGGCCAATTACATGAGCTTTGGTCTTCGGGTTAAAGGGCTTAGGTTCCCATAGCAAGAATATACCAAATGGTACGAGGCTATGAGTGGTTATGCCATGCTCGATCTCCATACCTTGAGTGAAAGTATGGTATCCCTTACATAACACAACACAGGTAACACGGGCGTCCTAACTCACGCACACAATGCAATCTAATATGATGCAATGGATAATATCATTATAAGAAAGAATAGAATAATATAAAGACCAACGAAATCAACTTCTCTTGTCCCCAGTGGAGTCGCCATTGTGAACGGAGATTTTTGCCCCCACTCCCGGTGGAATGGTTCTTGCTACTTCGGCACTGTTTAGGCTCGGGGCCTTAGAGAACACGAACCTGAGTCCGGAGAAAATGGAGTCGCCACCCGGACGGGCCGGTAAAAAAGAAATGGGTGGATGACTCGATTCTTAAGGAATCTCCAACCCCCTAATGGGTTCGGAAAGTTGGGTACGTGTGGGGAATGTAATATCCCAAAGTATACCCTAAAAGTTTTGGAATAATTGTTGTTGTATTTGGATTTAATATATATATGTGTTTAATTGGAAAGAGGAAAGAAGTGAAGAGAGTGTATATGTTATATATATATATGGAAATATATACAACATATACACAAGTCAAAGTGTGGAAGTCAAAGAAGATATTTATTTTTATTATTAATGGAATTAATTAAAAAGGAAATTAAAATAAGTGGAAGAGAGGAAATTGATTATTTTATTATTAAAATACTTGGTGGAGGTTTTAAAGAGAAAAGTGTTTGACTTGGCAACTTAATTTTCTTCTTCTTTTCTTTCCTTTTCCTTTGTTGGCCAGGCATCATCAAAGCAATAGAGAGGAAGAGAGGTTTTGATTTCCAAGCTCAAATTCAAAGGTGATTCAAGTAACCAAGTTGGAAATTCAAGAAGTTTCATCATTGTTGGTAAGTTCTCTCTTGATTTCCTTTGTTTTATTTGGAGTTGCGTTTGAGTTTGATGGATTGTTGTTGATAGTAGGAGTGTATTTGATTGTGGGGTGTTTGAGAGCGTTGAGTTTAATTTTTTTTTATTTTGGAGTTGAATGGAAGAAGTGAGAGTTATGTTTGTGTTAGGGTTTTAATTTGGTAATTGATGTTGTTTTGAGTTTGATCAATTATTTTTGTAAAACTTTCAAGATGTTTGTGTTTAATGAAGTTAGAAGCATAGAATACATGAGTTTGGTCCGAAACAGAAGCTTTTTGGATGCCACGCCCGTGTCCCTAGGATGCCACGACCGTGGGGGTGTTGGACAAATTAGACAGATTCGTTTTCTAACCCACGCCCGTGGGGGTTTGTGAGGTCACGACCGTGGGGTTGTGAGGCCATGACCGTGGGCCCTAGTTAGTGGTTTTTTGTTGTAATTTGTGATCTATGGGTCTAGTATGAGACTAATAGATGTATAAGTGTATTGGAATTTATGTGTATCTTTAAGTGAATGTGTTATTTCTTTTGGATTAGGTTTGAGGAAGTTGTTTTGCCCTAATTCAAAAGTTGTGAAGAATTCTTGGAAGAGGAAGTGTTTAGATTGGTGTGAGTGGTTCTTGAGGTAAGTACAAATCATACATTATTGCATATATTATATGATCTTGAGACTTAACACATTTGGTTGTAAATGTGTTAAGTAACTTATTGCATTGTTGATGCATATGAATAATGTTATGTTTTGCATAATGTGAACTTGGTGGAGTGTATGTTGAAGATTTTAAATACATAATGATATGATTGAATATGAAATGTGAAAGCTATGATAATCATTCAAAATGTATGTTCAATGCAATTGATTATGAATACTTTAATGATGAATTGCCTTAATGTGAATTGAGATATGATGTGACATGAAGCCATTGTGATTGGCTATGACAATGTAAATGAAATAATTGGGGCATGGTTGCCTATTGATTGTGGAATATGAAATGAATTGAGAAAGAGATTGATAAAGAGATAAATGAAATAATTATGTGCTTAATATGTTATTCAATTTTTAGAGTTCTGGGTTTGGCGACATGCCTATGAATCACTGGATAGGTGAAAAGATCGGGTCGTAAGCCAATTCCAGTTGAGAAATGTGAAATATGATGTTTTTGGGGTGAAAAGACCGGGTCGTAAGCCTCAAAAATAGTAACAGTCTAGACGGGTTGAGGATCACCTTGGGTTTATCCGGGTTGAGGTTCAAGAGACTGGGTCTGTTACACTATCCATGGATAGATATATAGATATCGCCTACGGGCTTGATGATTATGATTATGGACCAAAGCAGTAACTCTAAACTTTGAATATCATATTAAATTCTTTTTGGGCCCATGTTTATCCTTGTTTAAATGTCATTTATTAATGGTGGAAACAAATGAATAATGAGATTTAATATAAGACTTTGAAATGTGATGTTCTTATATATATTGTTTTGATTTACAAATGTGTGACATTCACATTCCATTTATGAAGGTTGTCCTTATGGTTGAATTGTGTGATATTAGAATTGCATTTAAGCATATTATTATTATGGTTTGTAACACTAAGCCGTTGGCTTAGCGCGATTGTGGTTCATCGAGCAGGTGACAGGGTAGAACCGGAGAGTTCCTCTAGGCGGAGTCAAGTTTAGATTCTGAAGTGTGGATAGTGGGCTTAAAGATCAAAGACTGACTGCCAAATATGTATAAGCTTTATGTTTTGTAGAATTTGTTTTGATGTATTTGTATTTGTGAATATAACTATATTTTCCGCTGCGTATTAAATGAATGTTTTTATTTATTGTGTTTTAAGTTTAACCTAAATGTTTAAGTTTATGTATACTTTTATAGAAAGAGGTGAGTCATTTGTTTACTAAACTGTGGCATTCCTATATTCAGTATACCTATATTATGATCGTATTAGCATGCTGTGTACGTATACGGGGTATAGGGGTGTTACAGGGAAGGTGAGAAATGGCTCAGCACCCCCACAACGCCCGGTTCATTGGAACCGGCCTCCTTTATAGGTCTTAATATTATAAGATTCTTAAGTATAACAACATTATCCATATTACACACAATAATTAAAATAAAGCATCGATATATTGAAAATCAAAACAATGTCCAAGCAAAAGAAATAAATGGGCACCCACCCAAAGATGGAAACATGTCCTTACATCCCATGCCTAAATAGGACACCCACCGAAAGGTAGAAACATGTCCTTTACATTGGTTCTAAAATAGAAAAGCAATTTAAATTACATGATATTTAACCAATGAGGTATCCACTAGGTGAAAACATACCTCTTACAACATTTGGAAATCTAGATAAAAGTAAATAACCATTCACCATAAATAAATCATTCATCAAAGGTATTAAACATCAATAGAAAGTAAATATTCATCCATGATAAATTAAATGAACCAAGCATTGAACTTAAATAAATTAAAGCATATAAAATAAATCAAAACATAATAAGGCAAATAAACATCTAAATTATAACTACTATTTCCATTTAGTGTTCTTTATTTCATGTGTTTAGGGTTTTGGAATTTATGGAATTTGGCTACTGTGAGTTTTTTTTAAGGAATTAAAATAGACTAAGGTTTTATGTTTTAAAAGGTTGATGAAGTTCTTTGATTAATCAAATTAGTGTTTGAATGGTGAAATCATGAAACTAGGGTTTGAACACTTTAAAATACTTTTGATTTGTGGTTTACGGTTACTCATATGGTTTCAAGCTTACTGTGCAAAATTAAACATTTGTGTTTTTATGGTTTTTAAAGTTTTAAAGGATTTAGGGTTTAGAATAAATTAAGGTTTAAGGTTTTAAGGGGTTAGGGTTTACTATTTTGAGTTTTGGAATTAAATTAGGGTTTTAGGATTTTTGAATTCAGGGTTTCGGGTAATGAATTTTATTTTAGGATTTGGAAAGACAATTGACAATTTCATGAAGTTTTATGAATTTAAACAAAACGATTTAAAGTTTATAAGAGCAAAAAATCATGAAATTAGGGTTTGAATACTTTAAAACATTAGATTTATGATTATTTGCTACTTGCTGTGTTGAATTTTAATATTTAGTTTTATAAGGTTTTATAGTTTTAAGGATTAGGATTTAAAAAAATTAGGGTTTAAGTTTTTAAGGGAATTAGGGTTTTAGAGAACTTTAGGGTTTAGGTTAGCTAGTTTGGGGTTACTGGGGTTACTATCTTTGGTTTTGAAGTTGAAAAAAATAGTTTAGGGTTTATAAAAGCTTTTGGAAATAAGAAAAATGATTTAAGGTTTATAGAAACAGAAAATATATTTTTTAGGGTTTTTGGAAAGAAAAGGATTCAATTTAGAGTTTTGAAAATTGGAAAGCAGATTAGGGTTTTGGTAAATTTATGAAATGATTTAAGGTTTTGAAAAATTGGAAAAAACATATTAGGGTTTTGGGGAATTAATAAAACGATTTAAGGTTTTTGAAAGTTGGAAAGTAGATTAGGGTTTTAAGATTTTGAGGAAATAAATTAGGGTTCTCAGATTTTAGAAGAAACAAAAAAGTAATTTTAAGGTTTTTGAAAATAGAGGATACGATTTAAGATTCTAAGATTTAGAAAAGGTAAATTAAGGTTCTAAGGTTTTTAAAATCAAAAGAAACCATTTAATGATTCAAGCTACTGTAATGAAAAAAGAGATTTGATATTCATACCTTCATTTGTTGGTTCCACCAAAAATTACTTCTTGGATGAACAAGGACAAAGGCAAGATGGCTGCCTTTGATGGATTGATTGTTTGTCTGCTTATTCTTCTCTCAAAAAGTCCGATTGATTTCACTGCCAAAGGTTTCTCCTAATGCAATCGATTCAAAGTTTTCTCAGTTCACTCCATTCTCCTCCCCCTTCTGTGTTGTTTTTAGTCCTATTTATAGAAAATTTTGATGATTAATCTTAATTGTTTACAAAATCTAACATTAATTAAGAAAAGGAAACCAAAACCAAATTGAATTTGGTTTCAAAAAAAATTACGTCGGAAAAACTTCGCTGGCAAAAAAAACTGCTGCGGAAAAATTTCGCTAGCGAAAAAAACTATCGTGGGATTTGCGGGCTGCGGGCCATTTCACCCATAGGAAATTCCTGTGGGCAAAATGGGATTGGCCATTTCATCCGCAGGAAACTCCTGCGGGCGAAATGGCCCACGGCCATTTCGTCAACTTGCTTTTAGGCGACGAAATTTTTCGTCTTCGATTTTTCCGTTGCCGATTTTTATTTTTATTTTTGTTTATTTATTTATTATTATTATTATTTATTTTTTTATTAATTATAAAAACTAAATTATTCAATTAAGATAACACAAAAATTATTTTGGACTAATTAAAATATATTGGACAACACAAAAATTATTTTGGACTAACTAAAATATATTGGACAACACAAAAATTATTTTGGACTAATTAAAATATATTGGACCGGACTGGATCAAAAATTAAGGGTCTACAATCCTCTTCCACTTAATAATTTCCATTTTAATTAATTCAAATAAAATTAAATATTTCTTTTGACCAACTCATTAGTTGACTTGTATATGTTGTATATATCTCTATATATACAACATATACACACTTATATTCTCCTCTCTTATCTTCCCACTTAAACATAAATATACTTTATATCATTTAATCCAATTTCAACAATAATCATTCCAAAAATTTTAGGGTATAGTTTGGGATATTATAATTCTCCCCCTCTATAAATAAATTTCATCCTCGAAATTACCTGATCTCAGTTTGAAACAATTGAGGATGCTGATCTCGCATCACCTGCTCACTCTCCCAAGTTGCCTCTTCCTTTGCATGATTCTTCCAAAGAACCTTCACAAGTGGCATTTTCTTATTTCTCAACTCTTTCACTTCATGTCCCAAGATAGGCACAGGTTCTTCTTCATAAGACAGATCTGGATTCACCTCAATAGATTTAACTGACAGAATGTGAGAGGGGACTGACATGTACCTCCGTAGCATAGAAACTTGAAAGACATTATGGATTCGATCCAATTCAGGCGGCAAAGCGAGTCAATAGGCAACTGGTCCAACCCTCCCCAATATTTCATAAGGTCCAATAAAACGAGGACTCGGCTTTCCTTTGCGGCCAAATCTCAAAATTCTCTTCCAAGGAGACACTTTCAGAAAAACTTTATCTCCAACATTGAACTCTATGTCTCTCCTCTTCAAATCTGAATAAGATTTCTATCGGTCTGAAGCTGCTTTCAACTGATCCCGAATTATTTTCACTTTCTCTTCTGTTTCCTTAATCAAATTGGGACCAACCAACTTGCCTTCTCCAACCTTATTCCAACATAGAGGCATCCTGCATCTTCTACAATACAATGCTTCATAAGGTGCCATTCCAATACTGAATTGATGACTGTTGTTGTAAGCAAATTCCATTAATGGAAAAAATCTATCCCAACTTCCAGAGAGTTCAATGACACAGTTTCTCAACATATCCTCTAAAATCTGTATCACTCTCTCTGACTACCCATCTATCTGTGGATGAAAAGCAGTGCTAAAATGCAATCGAGAACCCAAAGTAGCATGTAAAATCTTCCAAAACCTTGAAGTAAATCTGGGATCTCGATCATATACCAAAAAAATTGGGACTCCATGCAACTTCACTATCTCATTGATATACTGCTCAGCCAACTTCTCAAGAGAATAGTCCATTCTAACTGGAAGAAAATGAGTTGTCTTTGTCAACCGATCAACAATAACCAAAATGGCATCATGCTTCCTCTGAGTCAACAACAAACCAGTCACAAAATCCATCGCTACTCGCTCCCATTTCCATTCAGGCACTGATAAAGGTTGAAGCAACCCTGTTGGAACTTGATATTCAGCTTTCACTCTCTGACAAGTGAGACATTTAGATACAAACTCCGCTATGTCCCTCTTTATACCTAACCACCAATAATGTTGCTTCAAATCATGATACATCTTAGTATTCCCAGGGTGCATAGCAAAAACCAATTGATGTGCTTCCTCTAAAATTATCTTTCTCAATCTTGCATCATCAGGAACACACAATTTATCTTTGTACCAAAGGCTACCATCATCTCTCACAAGAAAACCTCGGCTCGCCCCCTTTTGGCAATCCGACACAACTTTTTGAATTTTCTCATCAGCCAACTGAGCCTCTTTAATCTGATCCAACAACACTGGTCTCAATTGCAAATGAGCTAACAAAGCACCATCACCACATGATTCAAAACTAGCATGCAACGCTCTCAACTCAACAAGCAATGAGAGCGAATAAGCAGTCAAACCTGCCAAAGACTTCCGACTCAATGCATCTACAACAACATTTGCCTTACTAGGATGATAATCAATCAAACAGTCATAGCCTTTGATCAACTCCAACCACCGTCTCTACCGAAGATTTAGCTCTCTCTGAACCCCCAAATATTTCAAACTCTTGTGATCCATATAGATGAAACACTTCTCCCTATACAAGTAGTGTCGCCAAATCTTCAAAGCAAAAACTATGGCTGCTAACTCCAAATCATGTGTAGGATAATTAAGCTCATGCGGCTTCAACTGCCGAGAAGCATAAGCTATGACTTTACATTCTTGCATCAAAACACAACCTAAACCACTATATGAAGCATCGCTGTAAATCACATATGGTTTATCTTCTACAGGCAAGGTAAGAACAGGAGCTTGAGTCAACATCTCCTTCAATTTGTCAAAGTTTGCTTGACACTGATCTGTCCACATAAATCTAACTCCCTTTCGAAGTAATCTGGTGAGTGGAGTAGCTATCAAAGAAAAATCCTTCACAAACCGATGATAATAGCATGCCAAACCCAAAAAACTTCTAACTTCAGTCACTGACTTCAGTGGACTCCAATTCAAAATGGCCTCAACTTTACTCAAATCAACTCTTATTCCATTTGCTGACACCACATGACCGAGAAAAGTCACTTGATCAAGCCAAAACTCACACTTAGATAGCTTAGCATACACCTGCTTTTCTTTCAAAGTCTATAATACAATCCGCAAATGCTTATCATGATCCTCTTCATTATGCGAATACACAAAAATATCATCTATAAAGACCACCACATATTGATCTAGATTGTAACACCCCGATACTCCATATAAGTACTATACATATACCTGGTACACATACAGTAAGTATATAAAGTATAAGGATGTCACTTTTCGATACATTGTTAAAACCTTTAAAAGAGTTCAAACCACAATACATAAATTTAAAGAAAAATTACAAAATCATTAAATTTTTAATGATCTTACATATATGTCATAATCTTATCTTTATCAAAACTTCATATATACATATAAATATATTCTTATCAGAAAAACATCATAATTAAAAATTATACATGTATGCATCACCCTCTAGTTGGTCTCGACAAACTCTTACTCTTCTCGTGGCATAACGAAAGACTTCATATCTTCCACCTAGTCACCTGCACGATTACACATCCGCGCTAAGCCCAAAAGCTTAGTAGTACAAATATAAAATATAAACATACATTATAGAAATTCTAACATATAATGAAATATCACTTTCATATACCATTAATATCTTATCATGTTTTTTCCTTTTGAATTGTACCTTTCATATATCTCGACTAATTCCATTTATAATATACATATCATTATCATCAACCACAATCCATCATTAATACTCACAATCAATATATCAATATACACATTACACATCATACTTCATAACATTGTTTTATTCACAATTCATCAATCATAATCCATCACTAACACTCACAATCAATATATCAATACACACATTACACAACATACTTCATAATATTATATTACTCACAATTCACCAATCATGAATCACATTTCCAACAAAGTCAACCATAGATCTCACTTGTTTCAACATTTGTATATCATATTGACAACAAAGACAGACTCGGGCCCAAAAGACACTAATATGCCATTCGACTTTCAGAGTTAATGCTTTGGTTTTATTATCACATTATCATTATCATTATCCCAACTAGGCTTCAAGGATTTAGGTTCAACCAAGCTTCAAGGGGAACAAAGCATGCTAAGTATCAACCCAACTTGGCTTCAAGAACCAATCCAACCTAGCTTCAAGGGTTGTAACATCTCAATTAGGCTTCAAGGCCTTAGCCAACCTAACTTCAAGAGATTGTTACTATTATTAGGCATGCCACCAACAACAAACTCTGAAAATGGAATAACACATTAGCTACACAATTCATTTATCAATTTCATTCTCAATTTTCATCATCAATTTGGCAAACATTCCTTGTGTCTTTCAATTGAATCATCATAGCCAATCACAATGGCTTCACATCACATTTGAGTTATCATAGCCAATCACAATGGTTTCACATAATACATATATCATCATAGCCAAACACAATGGCTTCACCTCACATTTGATCTCAATTCATATTATACACTTCATCATTCAAGCATACATAATCAATTTCATTGCACATGTATCTTAAATTCATCGTCATCTAAACAACATGTCCCTCTATTTCATCATTATTAAAACATTTATCATAATAAATTGCATTGCACATACCTTTTTGGATGATAGCTTTTGTAATATCCTCATTTATGCCCTAGAAGTTTTGCATATTGTTGTTGTTGTTATTGTTATATATTGGATTGAATATATGTGTTAAATTGTAAGAGAAAAGAAATTGAGAAGAGAAAGTATATGTATATGTATTTTGGGAAGAAATAGGGTTTAGAGACAAATTTATATGTTGTGTATATGTTAATATATATGACATATAAAGTGGTCAAAAGGCTTGGTCAATGCAAGAGAAGATATTTATTTGAGATTGGTAAATTACTTAATTGGGCACATATAAGACAAAAAGATAATTATGTGAATAAGGGCACTTTGGTAATTGCGTGGATAAAATCACATGGTGGATATTTAAAGAAGGTTTGACTTGTGTTTTCTTCATCATTTCTTCTTCTTCTTCTTGTTGATGGCCGGCCCTCCATAGCCAAAGAGAAAGAAAGAGACAAGTGATGGTTTTGATGATTTCAAGCTTAAATTGAAGAAAGATTAAGTGTTCAAGTGTTGATTTAAGAAGTTTTTAACTAAGGTAAGATCTTTTCTCTAATTTCTTCAATTCTTTTGAAGTGGTATGATTAAGTTGCTTATGGTATGATTGTAAGTATTGATTTTGCTTGATAGATGAGAAGTTGGGTTGGTGTTGGTGATGGAAGAGTAGGATTGGTGTTTAGTGAAATTGTTTCTGTTTTAGGATTAGTAAAGGCTGTGACTTGTATGATTTTTAATTAATTTTAGAAAAATGTTCTTGAAGTGAATTTTTGATATGTTGTGCCTCTATGAGTCTAGAATGACTGAAAAATATGTTGATTCGATTTTGGAATGGTTATGAGTTTAGAAAGATTATTTTCATTAGACCTGTTCCAGCAAGTACCTTAACTGGGACAGCTATATTTCGGGATTTTTAATAAAATGTAGAAAAATCATATCCAATCGAATTTTGGATATGTTGTTGCTTAGTGAGTTTAGTATTTGAGAAAAATAATTTGGAATCACGTTGATTGAATTTGATTTATGGAATTCACAAAGTTCAGAACTGCTGCCAGGATGCAGGGCAATTGGGGCAGTCTGGTTAGGTGAACTATTTGACCAAGATTTTGTGTTCAGTTTGATCTGAAATTTTAAAGGGATGATTTTAAGATACAAAACTAAATTCTGTAAAAATTTTAGAATTTTTAGTCAAGTAGATTATTTTATACAATTTTTCAAAATAAGGATAAAATGGAGTTTAAAAACCAGAATGTACTATTTATGGTTAGGGTTTTAATTCTTTGTTCTTCTTGCATTGCTTTGGTTCTCCAAAGGTAGGTTGGTCCTTAAACCTAACCCTAAACACTTTAAACACACTTGAATCAATGAATGTTATAATCAATTGTTCTTTGCCCTAATTGCATTGTTGAGATTGAACAATGTTATGTTGTGCATTGTGAATGGTAATGTGTTTCATGAGTAATGTGGAATGAAATGTTGATATTTATGAATGATGCTATATGAAATATAATGTGATCATGGATGAGATATATATATATATATACTTGAATAATGAGATGTTATATTGTGAAATGAAATGTGAAGCCATTGTTATTGGCTAAGATGATGTAATTGAAAGAAAGAAGGCATGTTTGCCTAAATGTGATGAGAATTGAGAATGGAAATGAATTGTTTGTTTAATATGTTATTCAGTTTCAGAGTTCTAGATTTGGGTGGCATGCCTAAGAAATGATGAAAGGTAACAGTCTTGCCGGGTTGAGGACCTCCTCATAGGTGTTGAGTTGATGGTCCAAGAGACTGGGTCTGTTACACTATGAGATATATGATTTGTAACAGTCTTGCCGGGTTGAGGATCTCCTCATATGTGTTGAGTTGATGATCCAAGAGACTGGGTCTGTTACACTATCCATGGATAGAGATACATGTATATACATTGCCTATGGGCATGATTATTGTGACTATGAAGCAAAGTAGTAACTCTGAACTCTGAATATCGTATTAAATACTTGTTGGGCCCATAGGTGTCAAGGTTATATGAATGTCCTAAATAATGTTATGAGTTTAATGAAATGAGATGTTGGTTATGGAGTATGATTGATTAATGTTGAATGTGAAAAGATGTTGAAATGTGGTATGCTCATATGACTATGATTTGTGAAATGCATAATTGTGTGGTTAACTTTATATTTATGATGTTGATCTTATCAATAACATATGTGGCATTGCATTTCATTAAAGCATACCGTTAGCATGTTTTATCTTACTAAGCCGTTGGCTTAGCGCGATAGTGTTTAATCGCGCAGGTAGTAGAGTGGATAGAGTTGAACCCGAGAGTTCATCAAGACCTAGTGAGAGTAGACCTTGAAGAATCCATTTTGGGAGCTTAAAGATCAAAGCAGACTTGCCAATCATGTATAAATTTTATGTGTTGTAAAACTTGAGTTTTGATGTATATGAATTTGTAAATATGTAAATATTTTATAACTTCCGCTGTGTAATATTTAAATATGGGGGTTGTCACAAAACCTTTATTTTATGTTGTACTAGAAGTGTAAATCCTTTTTGCAGGTTGTAGTTGAGGTTACAAGGGGGATTTATTGGGAGTGTACTGAGAATGATTTTGTTTGCATTGGTTTGTGTAAAATGTTTTTGAAAATAAGAAAAAAACCGGTTTTGTCGACACTTGGGACTCAATTTTTAGGCGAAACTATGGCAAAAATTTTGTAAAAATCGGAACTAAAATTTGACTAAGTAAAATTGGTAGCAACATTAGGTTAGTGTGGCGCCTCTACTCAGCTTACATATGTAGGTTGGGAAGGGGTGTTACAATTGTTTTGGTATCAGAGCCTAGGTTTGAGATTCTCAACCTAGGTAAAATGTAAGAAAAAGACTATTTTTACTTAAAAAGTGAGTTTTTGAACAAAAATACATGTTTGGGATTGGCAGTCTCTGATCTTTAATAAGAGGTATTCTGTTGTGTTTGCAGACTTAGGTTGTGATGGATTCTCACTCACGTCAGTCGATTGAGGGTAGTGCCGAGAGTATTGCTCCTGCTGAGGGAGCTAGAGTTGATAGTGTTGAGGAGGCACCTGCTTCGGTGTCGGGTAGACCAGCTGGGGAGGAGGTTCCGCCAGCCTGGTTTAGACCTATGATGGAAGCTATGAGACAAGCACCTGTGCAACCACAGCCACCGCCACCACCCCCTCAGCCTTCAGTACCAGTAAGGCACTATGATAAGCTAAGGAAATATGGAGCAGAGGATTTCTTTGGTACAGTTGATCCGGCTGTAGCAGAACAGTGGCTTGATAGAGTTCAGAGGGTATTTGTGCAGTTGCAAGCCACTTCAGAGGAGAAGTTTGACTATGCAAGATCTTTGCTACAGAAGGATGCCTACGACTGGTGGAAGACAGTGCCCCATTCTATGGATGATCCTCCAACACTGTCTTACACTGATTTTCTGAGGGAATTTGAGTTGAAGTATACTCCTAGGGAGTATAAAGATGGGAAGAAAAAAGAGTTTCTAGATTTGAAGCAAGATTATCGGACCGTAACTGAGTATGAGGTTGAGTTTATTCGACTGAGTCAGTATGCTGGGGGCATCATTGCTGATGAGATTGATAGATGTCGGCGATTTGAGGAGGGATTGAGGCCCTCGATCATGTGCTTAGTGGCTGGATCCAGATATCAGGATTTTTCATAGCTTGTGGCAGCAGCTCGAAGTGTAGAGCGAGCTTAAGTTATTGCAGCTGCTTCAGAGGAAGAGGTTAGGGTTAGGAGGCCCCAGTTTGAGGCAGGGTCTTCTTCTGCGAAGAGGGGTAGAGGAAGTTATGTTCCTCGGAGTAGTAGGAGCCAGAGACCAGCGGGTAGGTCAGTACAGTTCCAGAGGCAGAGATTTAGACCTGCAGCTTCAGTAGCGAGTGCTCCTACTCCTGAAGTTCAGAGATCCACCTTACCTGTGTGTAACCAGTGTGGTGGAAGACATGGGGGCGTTTGTTGGAGGCATAGTAGATCAGGGGTATGCTTCAGGTGTGGATCACCTGACCACTTTGTGAGAGATTGTCCTGAGAGGCAGGAGCAGATGCCAGTTGATTCTGCTGCTTCTCGAGCTAGTGTGAGGGGAGGCAGAGGAGGCAGAGGTGCCAGCCGGGGAGGTAGACCAGGATTCAGTTCTAGAGGAGGTGCTACATCCAGGGAGGGTAGACCAGAGGAGGTTGGATCTTCCCAGAGGATGTATGTTATGCAGAGGCAGCCAGATGCATCAGCAATCATAGCTGGTACTTTTTCTTTATTTAATACTCCAGTACTTGCTTTGATTGATCCGGGTTCCACGCATTCATATATTAGTGCATCTGTTTTGCCTGTATCTGATTTGCATGCTGAGTCCCTAGGATTTGATGTGTTGGTAACAAATCCGTTAGGGCATAGTGTGGTTGTGAGTAAGGTGCATAGAGATAGTGCAGTAGTGGTGCATGGTGAGGAGTTCCTTGGGGATTTGATTGAGATGCCATTTAAGGATTATGATGTGATCTTAGGTATGGATTGGCTATCTCGACATGGAGCTGTGGTGGATTGTAAAAAGAAAATTGTTTCTTTGAGAATGGGTGATGGTAGAGAGGTGATAGTATCTAATGAGAAGGAACAGCTAGCCTCCTTATTTGTTTCAGCTGTTGCAGCCAGGAGGTTGATTAGAAAGGGGTGTGAAGCCTATCTTGCTCATGTGGTAGATACTAGAGTAAGAAGTTCTCCCATTGATAGCATTGCCACAGTTGCAGAGTTCCCAGATGTGTTTCCAGAGGAGTTGCCAGGGTTACCTCCTGAGAGAGAGGTGGAGTTCGGTATTGAATTGTTGCCTGGTACCACTCCTATCTCTATTACTCCTTATAGAATGGCACCAGCAGAATTGAGGGAGTTGAAAGTGCAATTACAGGAGTTGTTGGACAAAGGATTTATTCGCCCCAGTGTTTCTCCTTGGGGAGCTCCTGTGCTTTTTGTGAAGAAGAAAGATGGTACTATGAGGTTGTGTATCGATTATAGGCAATTGAACAAGGTGACCATTAAGAATAAATATCCTTTGCCTAGAATCGATGATCTCTTTGATCAGTTGAAGGGAGCGTCAGTGTTCTCCAAAATTGATTTGAGATCTGGGTACCATTAGCTGAGGGTAAGAAGTGAAGATGTTCCTAAGACTGCTTTTCGGACCAGGTATGGGCATTATGAATTTCTAGTTATGCCTTTTGGTCTGACGAATGCACCTGCAGCTTTTATGGATTTGATGAATAGGGTGTTCAGGCCCTATCTAGATCAGTTTGTAGTGGTCTTCATCGATGACATTCTGGTGTATTCGCGGAATGAAGAGGAACATGATATGCATCTGCGGATTGTGTTGCAGATTTTGAGAGAAAAGCAGTTATTTGCCAAATTGTCAAAATGTGAGTTCTGGTTGGATCAAGTAGCTTTTCTCGGACATATAGTTTCAGCAGAGGGTATTAGAGTTGATCCGAGCAAAGTTGAAGCTATATTGAATTGGAGTCCACCCAAGTCTGTGACTGAGATTAGAAGTTTTCTGGGTTTGGCAGGCTATTACAGGCGGTTTGTGAAAGGGTTTTCTTTGATAGCTACTCCACTCACCAGATTGCTTCGTAAGGGAGTGAGATTTGTGTGGACGGATCAGTGTCAGGCGAGTTTTGAGCAGTTGAGAGAATTGTTAACTCAAGCGCCTGTTCTTACTTTACCTGTTGAAGGTAAACCTTATGTGATCTACAGTGATGCTTCACATAGAGGTTTGGGGTGTGTATTGATGCAGGAAGGGAAAGTTATAGCTTATGCATCTCGACAGTTGAAACCGCATGAGCTTAACTATCCGACCCATGATTTGGAATTGGCTGCCATTGTGTTTGCATTGAAGATTTGGCGCCACTATCTGTTTGGGGAGAAATGTTTTATCTACACTGATCACAAGAGTTTGAAGTATTTGGGTGTCCAGAAAGAACTCAATCTTCGTCAGAGGAGATGGTTAGAATTGATTAAAGACTACGACTGCTTGATTGACTATCATCCAGGTAAAGCAAATGTTGTTGCTGATGCCTTGAGTCGGAAGTCTTTAGCTGGTTTAACTGTTTACTCGCTCTCGTTGCTTGTTGAGTTGAGAGCTTTGCATGCCAGTTTTGTAGCTTGTGACGATGGTGCATTGTTGGCACAGTTGCTTTTGAAACCAGTTTTGTTAGATCAGATCAAAGAGGCTCAGTTGATTGATATGAAGATTCAGAAGATTATTTCAGATTGCAAGAATGGGAAGACTAGAGATTTTGTTGTGAAAGATGATGGGAGTCTCTGGTTTAAGAACCGATTGTGTGTACCCGATGATACTGATTTGAAAAGAGTCATTTTAGAAGAAGCTCATCAGTCAATGTTTGCTATGCATCCGGGTAATACGAAGATGTATCATGATTTGAGACAGCATTATTGGTGGATTGGTTTGAAGAGAGACATTGCTGAGTTTGTATCGAAATGTCTCACTTGTCAGAAGGTTAAAGCAGAGCATCAAGTCCCAACCGGGTTGCTTCAACCATTGTCAGTGCCAGAATAGAAGTGGGAAAGAGTGACAATGGATTTTGTGTCTGGTTTGCCATTGACACAAAAGAAGCATGATGCTATATGGGTGATTGTGGATAGATTGACTAAAACAGCTCATTTCCTTCCGGTTCGAATGGATTACTCTTTGGAGAGATTGGCTGAGCTGTATATCCATGAGATTGTGAAACTGCATGGTGTTCCAACTTCTTTAGTGTCTGATCGAGATCCCAGGTTTACTTCCAGATTTTGGAAGAGTTTGCATAGTGCTTTGGGTTCTCGACTGCACTTCAGCACTGCTTTTCATCCACAGACGGATGGACAGTCAGAGAGGGTGATACAGATTATTGAGGACATGTTGAGAAGCTGTGTCATCGATTTCTCTGGAAGTTGGGATAGGTTTTTACCTCTTGTGGAGTTTGCTTACAACAACAGTCACCAATCCAGCATTGGTATGGCACCGTTTGAAGCATTGTATGGCAGACGGTGTAGGACACCTCTTTGTTGGAATGAGCTTGGAGATGATAAGTTGGTTGGTCCTGATTTGATTCAAGAAACTGAGGAAAAAGTAAAGTTGATTCGAGGTAGGTTAAAAGCAGCTTCAGACCGACAGAAGTCTTATGCAGATCTGAAGAGGAGAGACATTCAGTTTGATGTTGGAGATAAGGTGTTTTTGAAAGTATCTCCTTGGAAGAAGATTTTGAGGTTCGGTCGGAAAGAAAAATTGAGTCCTCGTTTCATTGGGCCGTATGAAGTGTTAGAAAGAGTTGGGCCAGTTGCATATCGACTTGCTTTGCCACCTGAGTTGGATCGTATTCATAATGTATTCCATGTTTCTATGTTGAGGAGGTACAGGTCAGATCCATCTCATGTGTTGCCATTTGAGTCTATCGAAGTGAGCCCAGATTTGACATTTGAAGAAGAACCAGTTGCTATCTTGGCACGTGATGTGAAAGAATTGAGGAACAAGAAAGTGCCATTGGTGAAGATTCTTTGGAAGAATCATGCAAAAGAAGAAGCAACTTGGGAAAGTGAGCAAACTATGCGAGAGCAATATCCTCTGTTGTTTCAGACTTGATATCAGGTAATTTCGAGGATGAAATTTCTTTTTAGAGGGGGAGAATTGTAATATCCTCATTTAGGCCCTAGAAGTTTTGCATATTGTTGTTGTTGTTATTGTTATATATTGGATTGAATATATGTGTTAAATTGTAAGAGAAAAGAAATTGAGAAGAGAAAGTATATGTATATGTATTTTGGGAAGAAATAGGGTTTAGAGACAAATTTATATGTTGTGTATATGTTAATATATATGACATATAAAGTGGTCAAAAGGCTTGGTCAATGCAAGAGAAGATATTTATTTGAGATTGGTAAATTACTTAATTGGGCACATATAAGACAAAAAGATAATTATGTGAATAAGGGCACTTTGGTAATTGCGTGGATAAAATCACATGGTGGATATTTAAAGAAGGTTTGACTTGTGTTTTCTTCATCATTTCTTCTTCTTCTTGTTGTTGATGGCCGGCCCTCCATAGCCAAAGAGAAAGAAAGAGACAAGTGATGGTTTTGATGATTTCAAGCTTAAATTGAAGAAAGATTAAGTGTTCAAGTGTTGATTTAAGAAGTTTTTAACTAAGGTAAGATCTTTTCTCTAATTTCTTCAATTCTTTTGAAGTGGTATGATTAAGTTGCTTATGGTATGATTGTAAGTATTGATTTTGCTTGATAGATGAGAAGTTGGGTTGGTGTTGGTGATGGAAGAGTAGGATTGGTGTTTAGTGAAATTGTTTCTGTTTTAGGATTAGTAAAGGCTGTGACTTGTATGATTTTTAATTAATTTTAGAAAAATGTTCTTGAAGTGAATTTTTGATATGTTGTGCCTCTATGAGTCTAGAATGACTGAAAAATATGTTGATTCGATTTTGGAATGGTTATGAGTTTAGAAAGATTATTTTCATTAGACCTGTTCCAGCAAGTACCTTAACTGGGACAGCTATATTTCGGGATTTTTAATAAAATTTAGAAAAATCATATCCAATCGAATTTTGGATATGTTGTTTCTTAGTGAGTTTAGTATTTGAGAAAAATAATTTGGAATCACGTTGATTGAATTTGATTTATGGAATTCACAAAGTTCAGAACTGCTGCCAGGATGCAGGGCAATTGGGGCAGTCTGGTTAGGTGAACTATTTGACCAAGATTTTGTGTTCAGTTTGATCTGAAATTTTAAAGGGATGATTTTAAGATACAAAACTAAATTCTGTAAAAATTTTAGAATTTTTAGTCAATTAGATTATTTTATACAATTTTTCAAAATAAGGATAAAATGGAGTTTAAAAACCAGAATGTACTATTTATGGTTAGGGTTTTAATTCTTTGTTCTTCTTGCATTGCTTTGGTTCTCCAAAGGTAGGTTGGTCCTTAAACCTAACCCTAAACACTTTAAACACACTTGAATCAATGAATGTTATAATCAATTGTTCTTTGCCCTAATTGCATTGTTGAGATTGAACAATGTTATGTTGTGCATTGTGAATGGTAATGTGTTTCATGAGTAATGTGGAATGAAATGTTGATATTTATGAATGATGCTATGTGAAATATAATGTGATCATGGATGAGATATATATATATATACTTGAATAATGAGATGTTATATTGTGAAATGAAATGTGAAGCCATTGTTATTGGCTAAGATGATGTAATTGAAAGAAAGAAGGCATGTTTGCCTAAATGTGATGAGAATTGAGAATGGAAATGAATTGTTTGTTTAATATGTTATTCAGTTTCAGAGTTCTGGATTTGGGTGGCATGCCTAAGAAATGATGAAAGGTAACAGTCTTGCCGGGTTGAGGACCTCCTCATAGGTGTTGAGTTGATGGTCCAAGAGACTGGGTCTGTTACACTATGAGATATATGATTTGTAACAGTCTTGCCGGGTTGAGGATCTCCTCATATGTGTTGAGTTGATGATCCAAGAGACTGGGTCTGTTACACTATCCATGGATAGAGATACATGTATATACATTGCCTACGGGCGTGATTATTGTGACTATGAACCAAAGTAGTAACTCTGAACTCTGAATATCGTATTAAATACATGTTGGGCCCATAGGTGTCAAGGTTATATGAATGTCCTAAATAATTTTATGAGTTTAATGAAATGAGATGTTGGTTATGGAGTATGATTGATTAATGTTGAATGTGAAAAGATGTTGAAATGTGGTATGCTCATATGACTATGATTTGTGAAATGCATAATTGTGTGGTTAACTTTATATTTATGATGTTGATCTTATCAATAACATATGTGGCATTGCATTTCATTAAAGCATACCGTTAGCATGTTTTATCTTACTAAGTCGTTGGCTTAGCGCGATAGTGTTTAATCGCGCAGGTAGTAGAGTGGATAGAGTTGAACCCGAGAGTTCATCAAGACCTAGTGAGAGTAGACCTTGAAGAATCCATTTTGGGAGCTTAAAGATCAGAGCAGACTTGCCAATCATGTATAAATTTTATGTGTTGTAAAACTTGAGTTTTGATGTATATGAATTTGTAAATATGTAAATATTTTATAACTTCCGCTGTGTAATATTTAAATATGGGGGTTGTCACAAAACCTTTATTTTATGTTGTACTAGAAGTGTAAATCCTTTTTGCAGGTTGTAGTTGAGGTTACAAGGGGGATTTATTGGGAGTGTACTGAGAATGATTTTGTTTGCATTGGTTTGTGTAAAATGTTTTTGAAAATAAGAAAAAAACCGGTTTTGTCGACACTTGGGACTCAATTTTTAGGCGAAACTATGGCAAAAATTTTGTAAAAATCGGAACTAAAATTTGACTAAGTAAAATTGGTAGCAACATTAGGTTAGTGTGGCGCCTCTACTCAGCTTACATATGTAGGTTGGGAAGGGGTGTTACAGCTTTCACCTTCAAGAACTACTCCCATCAAGCTATACATAATCAATTACCTCATCATATCCTTCACATTTTACATATAGCATCATGGATATAACATTACAAAGTACATTATTCATATAACACATTACCATTCACAAGATTCACAATGTGTATAATACATAACCTTGTTCATTTAGTATCATATGCACCATCAAATGTAGGTTCAATCTCAATCATGTAAGAAGAGCAAAAACCAAACACAGTAACCAACACACTCAAGGGCCGTGTCTCTCAACCAAAAACAACAGAAGTCAACATGGGCAAGGGACACGGCCATGTCCTCTCCAAAAATCACCAAACACGGCCAAATTTCCATGGACTTGGCCGTATCTCTCAAAAATATTTTAGGTTGGTCGTGTCTCTTCCTTGGTTTGGTCGTGTCTCTCATGTATTCATACCCTAACTATGGCCAACTCTCTTTTGATTGAATAAAAACACAATATACACAACATAAACTCATTCAAATGGATGTAATCAAAGTCATTAACACTTATTTTGCATGTTTAACACAATATTCACATTAACCATACATTAACAATCCATTTAATCATCTACCATTTCAAAACCCTAAAACCAAACATCACTCTTAACTTATCATCTTCAAACCAAAACCAACATCAATCCAACCTTTTTAACTTATAATCAATCTCAACACTTATAAACTCATCTCAAACACACCTATTCATAATCTCAACACATCACAACCCACCTCAAACATAACTTCAAAAATAACAAAGATAAACAAGAGAGTACTTACCTCAATTGAAGAAATTTCACAAATCTCCAACTTGATCCTTTGATTTTCCCATCAAATTGATGTTTAGAACTTAGAACACTTCTCTTCCTCCTTCTTTCCTTTGGTAGCCGGCCACACCAAAAATGAGAAGAGAAGAAATAAAAATCAAGTCAAACTTCTCTTCTTCTTTAAATCTCCACCAAGCAATTCTACATGAGCAATTACTTAAATGCCCTCATCCATTTAACTTAACCTTTGTCACTTATATGCCCATTAAAGTAATTTCACATATCACACATAAATATCCTCTTCCATTGACCATCCCTTTTGACTAATGTATATGTTATATATATAACAATATACCCAACATATACACTTTCTCTCTACACATTACTTTCCTTTTTAAACAATACATAAACATTCTCTTTTCAATTTCTTTTCTTATCAACATAACATATACACATAATTCAAACAAACAACAATTGTATCCAAACTTCTAGGGCACACATTGGGATATTACATAGATAGGGTTTAAACACCCTATTCATCAAATCCATAAAAGTTGCTGGTGCATTCTTCAATCCAAAAGGCATCACCAAAAACTCATAATGCCCATACCTTATGCGGAAAGCTATCTTAGGAACATCTTCAGCTGTGACTCTCAACTGATGGTACCCTGATCTCAAATCAATCTTGGAAAACACTGCTGCTCCCTTTAATTGATCAAAGAGATCATCTATCCTAGGCAAAGGATACTTATTCTTAATAATCACCTTATTCAACTGTCTACCATCCTTTTCTTTACAAACAAAACAGGTGCTCCCCACGGAGAAACACTAGGGCGAACAAACCCTTTATCCAAAAACTCCTGCAACTGCATCTTCAACTCCATCAACTCAGCAGGTTCCATTCGATAAGGAGTAATAGAGATAGTAGTGGTACCAGGCAACAAATCGATACCAAACTCAACCTCTCTCTCAGGGGGTAACCCTGGCAACTCCTCAGGAAAAACATCTGGGAATTCCGCAACTGTGGGTATACTATCAAGTTGAGAACCCACTACTCTGGTATCTACAACATGAGTAAGATAAGCATCACACCCTTTTCGAATCAACTTCCTAACTACAACAGCTGAAATAAACATGGATGCAAGATGTCTCTGCTCACTAGATACCATCACACTTCTACCATCACCGGTTCTCAGGGTAACACACTTCTTTTGACAGTCTACCACAGCCCCATGCTTAGACAACTAGTCCATGCCTAAGATCAGATCATACTCCTTAGAAGGCATTTCAATCAAATCACCAAGAAACTCCTCATCCTGCATCACAACTGAACTATCTCGGTGCACCTTGCTAACTACCACACTATGCCCTAAAGGATTTGTCACCAACACATCAAATCCTAGGGACTCTGAATGCAATTCAGACACAGGCAAAATAGATGCACTTATGTATGAATGAGTAGATCCTAGATCAATAAGAGCAAGAACTGAAATGCCAAATAAAGAAAATGTACCCGCAATCACTGCTGAAGCATCCGGATACCTCTGCATCATATACACTCTTCCTCTGGCTCCTACTGACTCTCGGAACAAAACTTCCTCTACCTCTCTTCATAGATGAAGACCCTACCTCAAACTGGGGTCTCCTAACTCTAGTCTCCTCCTCAGTAGCAGCTGCTGCAATACCCTGTGCTCTCTCAACACTTCTGGCCGCTGCAACCAATTGAGAAAAATCTTAGTACTGAGAACCGGCAACAATACACATAATAGAGGGCCTCAATCCCTCCTCAAATCTCTAGCACCGGTCAATCTCATCTGAAATAATTCCACCTGCAATGAACTCAATCTCATACTTCGTCACTGTTCGGTTATCTTATCTCAGATTCAGAAACTCCATCTTCTTAGCATCCTTATACTCGCTTGGAGTATACTTCTGCTCAAACTCCCACGGAAAATCACTATAAGTCAAGGTCGGTGGATCATCCATCGCATGAGGAACCGTCTTCTACCAATCATAAGCATCTTTCTGCATAAGTGATCTAGCATAATCAAATTTCTCTTCAAGAGTGGCTTGCAACTGAATGAATATCCTTTACACTCTATCTAACCACTGTTCAGCTACTGCAGGATCGGTGGTACCAAAGAAATCCTCAGCCCCAAACTTCCTCAATTTATCATAATGCCTCACTGGTACTTGTGGTCGTGGTTGAGGAGGTGGCGGCAGCTGCACTAGAGCTTGCCTCAACAATTCTACCATATGCCGTAACCAAACCAGTGGAATCTCATCAGCAGCTGGTCTCTTTGGCACAGGAGCAGGTGCCTCTCTAGCTCTTTCAACCCTAGATCCATCTCTACCCTCTTCAGGAGCTACACTCTCAGCACTACCCTCTATGGACTGACGTGACTGAGACGCCATCACTACCTATATCTGCAAGCACAGCAGAATATGCCTCATCAAAGATCAGAAACTGCCAGTGCCAAAGCATGTATCTTATTTAAAAACCATATTTTAAAATCAAAATTTTCTTTTTTTACAATTCACCTAGGTTGAGAATCTCAAACCTAGGCTCTAATACCAAAACAGTTGTAACACCCCTAGACCCCATATACGCACACTACATATAACCATATGTGTAATATACATATACCAGATACAGGAATGTTACGGTCTATTTTAAACCAAACTAATCTTTCAATTTAACAATATAAGAAACTTAAAACATTTAAGTTGTATTATAAAACATACTAGATAATACATTTATTTATTATGCAGCGGAAAATGTAGAGTATATACATATACATACATCAAAATCAATATTTACAAAATATATAGAATTTATACATGCTTGGCAGTTCATCTCCGATCTTGAAGTCTAAAAAAATCAACACTTCACAAGCCTAGACTCGACTAGGTCTAGCTGAACTCTCCGGTTCAACCGGATCTACCCTGTCACCTGCACGATGAACCACAATCGCACTAAGCCATAGGCTTAGTGGTACAAACCACAATAGCAATATGCTTCAATGTAATGCCAATGTCATACTTTCAAGAATTAGAAACAATATACAAGAATATCATATCTCATAACATTACATTTCATTATATTATTCAATTGTTTCGTCATTCATGATTCACATTTAAGCAAAGACAAGCATGGGCCCAAAAGAAACTAATATTCCATTCAACTTCCAGAGTTACTGTTTTGGTCCAATAATCACATTTATCAAGCCCTTAGGTGATTCATTATCACAATGAGAAACATCTCATATGTAACATCCCAACTAGGCTTCAAGGACTAGGCCCAACCAAGCTTCAAAGGGAGTTAAGCATTCTAAAATTCAACCCAACTTGCCTTCAAGGACCAAGCCCAACCCAGCTTCAAGGGATTGTTACTTTTAGGCATGCCACCAACAACAAAACTCTAGAAATTGAATAACATATTAGGCACACAATTCTTTTATTATTTCATTATCAATTCCATTCTCATTTTCTCTCATAATCATCTAGGCAATCATGCCCCAATTATTTCATTTGCATCATTATAGCCAACAATAATGGCTTTACATCTCATCATTAGGGTATGCATAACCAATTGCATTGTACATACATTTTGAATGATCATTATATATATTTCACATACGCAAATCATAACATTTATCAAATGTATCAACAATGTAATAGATTACTTAACACATTTACAACTAAATGTGTTAAGTTCCAAGGTCATGTAAATGTATGCAATCATGTAGGGTTTGTACTTACCTCAAAAGCAAGTCACACCAAACTAACCACTTCTTCTTCCAAGAATCCTTCAACACTTGGATTAGGGCAACTTAATCTCTTCAAAACCTAATCTAAAAGTAATGATACACACTCACTTCAAAACCTAATCTAATCAAACTCTACACATGACACGCTCAACAACACGGGCGTGTCTCTGATCGTGCCCTAAACTCACAACACATAAGCTTTGACACGCTCAGTGACATGGGCATGTCACTGGCCATGTCAATCCTCCCTCAACACAGTAGCTATGACACGCTCAGTGACATGGGCGTGTCACTGGCCATGTTAATCTACCAACAACACAGTGGCTATGACACGCTCAGTGACATGGGCGTGTCACTGGCCATGTCAATCCACCAACAACATAGTGGCTATGACACGCTCAGTGACATGGGCTTGTCACTAGACGTGTCAATACTACTCCAACACAGAAGCTGTGACATGCTCAGTGACATGGGCATGTCACTGGTCGTGTCACCCACCCAGAAAATAGAACCAATGACACGCCGAAAGACTTGGCTGTGTTCATGGGCGTGTGAGGCCAAAAATCCTGATTCTGACACCAACAAATTCACATCCAACAAACATCATACTTAACCCTTTTCCACTCCAAAAAATCTTACCCCAAATCATTAATAAACCATACTAAACTTGCATAAACACCAAAAACAACTCAAAACATACATCAAAACACAAATCACAATCATCATCACAACTCATTACATACACAAAACACAACACTTACTTTCCATCATCAAGCTTAACCATTCCTTCAAACCAACCCCAAAATCAAAGTCAATAAGACTAAACACTCTCAAACACACCACAATCAATCATACACATATCAACAATAACCATACACCAAGCTCAAAACACAACCTCAAAAGAAAACCAAAGAAACAAGTGGAAAACTTACCAAAAGTGATGAAAACCTTAGAATTCCAACTTGATCACTTGAAACACCCTTCAATCTTGAGTTTGGATGAGTAAAATCTCTCTTTCCTCTCTTGCTATGGTGATAGCAGGCCAAAACAAAGAAAGAAGAAGAAAAAGATGATAGAAAAACAAAGTCAACTTCTCTTAACCGCAAAACCTCTCTTTAGATATCCACCAAGCAATTAAAAATAATAAATATTATAAATATCCTCTTCCACTTAATAATTTCCATTTCAATTAATTCAAATAAAATTAAATATTTCTTTTGACCAACTCATTGTTGACTTGTATATGTTGTATATATCTCTATATATACAACATATACACACTTCTCTTCTCCCCTCTTATCTTCCCACTTAAACATAAATATACTTTCTATCATTTAATCCAATTTCAATAATAATCATTCCAAAAATTTTAGGGTATAGTTTGGATATTACAGGACGAACAAAGACAAAGGCAGTGTGGCTACCTTTAATAAATTGTTGATTGCTTGCTTATTGCTCCTCTCCAATCTGAAGTCCCAAATTCCAGTCCCTCGTCCAAAGTCCTCTTGTTAATCCTTTTTTTCTTTCCCCCTTTTCTTGTCCTTTGAAGTGTTATTTATAGGAAAATTTATATGATTAATCCTAATTATTTAAGAAAACTAAAATTCATTAGGAAAAGAAACCAAAACCAAATAGAATTTGGTTTCGAAAAATTTTGCTGGCGAAAAAACTGCTACGGGCCGCAAGGAAATTTGTAGGAAACAGCGTGGAAAATTGCGAGCTGGGTGCGGACAGCCAATTTTTCCACAGGAATTTCCTGCGGCGAAATTGGCCTTGGCCAATTACTTTCGGCGACAAATTTTTTCGTCGTCGATTTTTTCGTCGCCGATTTTTATTTTTATTTATTTATTATTATTTTATTTTTTAAAAAAATTATAAAAAATAAATACTAAAATAAATATTATTTAATTAAAATAATAAAAATTATTTTAGACTATATAAAATATATTGGACCGGACTGGGTCAAAAATTAAGGGTCTACACATCTATTCTTTCTTTTGCGAAATGACTAGAGCTTCCTCAAGCAAAGGACCCTCCATGCCCCCTGATTAAATATATTCTTTTGATTATTTACTTCATAGGGTGTTTGCTATTCACTTTGACAAAGAATAGACGATACAATACAAGAAAATGCAATGTGATATGTTCATGTATGCATGATATGCATGAATAAAACTTACAATGGTTCTATCGACTCACATACCGAGATGATCAACTAAAGTGTTCTCATTGCCTCCTTTCAGATGCCCGTTCAGGTCTTGCTTTGGAATGACAAGATGCTTCACATTTATGGCTTTTATCTTCGAGATATTGAAAATACGAGTGGTGGAGACCCCAAGTTGCAGAGTCAGGGATACATCCATTTCAAACTATGTTTCAGCATGTCGGTTGGTAGCTTCTTCATGACCTTGCCAATAATCATTTACTTTGCCCAATGTGTCCTTTGAGATTTAATGGTTAGACAAACTTCTCTTAACTTGAACGCTTCGTGTGACAAAAACATTTTTTTTTAATCTTTATTTTGAAATCAAATGTTGGCTTTGCCAAATCAATGTCAATGTACCTCAGGATTTGACTTTCCAAATTAACATATCTATAACATGACAACCCTTATTACCATACCAAACTCAGGAATCATTTCCATTTAAACAAGAATTATTGCACTTCAGATAGGCACTACACATTACTTAGTCAAAGGTCTCATTTGAGTTTGAATATTGTCTATCTCATATGCATGCTTATTCAAACTATCTCCACTAATAGACTCTACCTATCAAGAGAGATCAACAGGTCTTTGATAGGCTTGAAATGGGGTCTATAATAGACATGGATTAAGTGAAGGCATTTTGTAAGTTGGAATTGTTGTGACACTATGGCCAAACCTCACATCATGATTTTTTGTTGGAGTCGTAGGTAGTTGGACATATGAAAAGACAGAGCTTTGAACATTCTTCTTTCTTTTTGGCATTAACCTAAATCTTGATTAGGATAGTCTTTGCCTTTGCAAAAAGTTTGGTAACCATATTCATTTCTTTCTTTTTTTTCTTTTCTTTATCTTTCTTTTTCTTACTCTTCCCTTTCTTTAAGCATTTTATCATTTTGTCCTTCTTCCCTGTAGGAATGTCAAGTACAGGACTTTCAAGAACTGAATGAATTTTCTCCTTTTTCTCCCTAATTTTGATTGAATCTTTGGTTGAGTTGGACCAATTCAAGTCAAATTGTTTTTATAAACCAAACAGAAACCTTTTGTTGCCTGAGGTAAAAGAGAACTCGGTTGGATTTCTGAACCATTTTGGGCTTTCTTTTCTTTTCTTTTCTTTTTTCTTTTTTTTTCTTTTCTTCTTTTTTTTCTTTTTCTTTTCTTTCTTTTTTTTCTTTTCTTCTTTTTTCTTTCTTTCTTTTTGTTCTAGCTCTAAAAAGAGTTGTCCTGTTTGTACCAACTTGGGTTTCTAATAATGGATGAGTGGAGTGACATAAATCTTCTTTAACAGGGATAAATCATTTGTTACTCTGATGTTATCTTGATATATTGGAGATATTAGGTGAACTTCAACTACCCTTATGGTCTTGATAACATCAACTATCCTTACAGTTTTGGCTATGCATTCCTTTCTTTGATCTTATTGCCTCTTTTCCTTAGTGATCATAAGACTTGTCATAAGTATCACAACTACTCAGGGTAGGTTGTTGGGATTTGTAAGCCAATAAAAAGAAAGCTAAAATTTTACGAAGGCTCAACAGGAAAACTAGGGATTGATATTTAATTGGGAGGATACTGGTTATTGGCTAACCAAACAATGCCTAGATCATCTCTCCCTTAAATAAATAGAGTTTAATTTTGCCTTGAAAATTTGTCAAAGCATGTTCTAAGACTAACTAAGACCTAGACAAAGGTACTTATGCAGGAGCCCTCTCTAAGTAAGCATACACAACTCAATGCTATAGAACAATTCCCTCACCTAGCAAAGTCATTCAAGTCATGATGCATAAATATATTAATTCATGAATCATCAAGCTAGATTCCTCATTGGTTGAGCACCAAAATGAATAAAGACCAATAAAAATTTTGATGAAAGTAATTTATTCAAACAATCTTAATTTTAAGAAATATAATTGTTCCATAAAACACTAAATAAAGAAAATAAAACAAAAAAAAACAAACAAGCCAAGGGAAGTTTATTGAGTTAAGCTTCTTCTCCTTTCACATCTTCAATATTCTTATCTTGAAAGGAGGATAAGACAAGATCTTCCTCCAATCCTCCTCCTACCAAGAAAGTTGCTGGTGGTGGCACTCTGTTGAACTTAGGTAGAGGATTGCTTTTGGTATTGGGCTTATCCAGCTCAGGTAGCTTACTACTTTCAATCAAATCTTGGATCTCGTGTCTTAGATGAGCACATTTATCCATCTCATGCCCTTGCATTTGATAAAATGGACAGAAGGCCTCAACATTGAAGTTTGTTGACAGAGGATTATGTAGCAGTCGAGGAGCCAATGGTTGTAACAATTTTTTCTTTTGTATCTTACGAAAAACCCAAGATAGAGATTTTCCCAACTCTGAGAATTGTTTTTTATTTCCCTAATCAGTCACATTAACATCAACTTCTTTTTGCGTGCTTTGATTACCCGACTGGTAGTTCCCTTTCTCATTCCTTCTTAACGAAAAGCGATTCTTCTCCCTTTCCCATTCTTCAATTTGCAGACCAGCTTGGAGAAGATCTTTGAAATCTCATATGAGTGTATGAGACATCCTTTCATGATGGCTAGGCAACACCCCTCTCACAATCATTATAATTTGATCGAATTCATCAGGCCTTCTTTTGAGAAGTGCAGCCTTATTTCTCCATCTCTTCACATAGTCCACAAAATTCTCATTTGGTCTTTTCCTAATGGCCTCTACCTCCATCAAGGTAACTTCCAGCTCGATATTGTACCCATATTGCTGAATGAAAGCTTTGTATAACAAATCCCAGCTCTTCTGAGAATTATCTTATAAGGTGTTAAACTAATTATGGACAGCAGGGTCCAGTAAAAGCATGAAATACCTCAGAGTTTGAGCCTTAGTAGCTCTGGTAGAATGCATAGTAGTGATGTACTACTTCACATGGAGATGAGGGTTTCCAGTACCATTGTACCTAGTAAAAGAAGGCATCTTGAACTTATAAGGGACCTCCTCATCTTGTTCAAACAGTTTATCGATCTCGGACATCTCTTCAGTTTTCAGTTTCTTCTCAAATTTCTTTTTCAAGTTCGCAATTATCTTCTCAACATTAGACGTTTTGGTCTTTTCAACAGTTGTCTTCTCAACAACCTTTGGCTCCTTCTTTTTATCTTGAGGATCTTGGAAGTATTGAGCCTAGTCGTCATCATCATCAATGATCAGCTTATCATCATTAAAAGCTACTTCACTAACTTTAGCCTTCCCCTTATCTTTCTTGGTGCTTGCGGATGCTTTGGCATTGTTCCCAAACATTGTAGTCATTTTGTCACATCCGTGATTTTGGAGATATAAAATTTTATATATACTCAATATATATATCTAGAGTATATATATAACATATACATATGGTATGTTAATTGTATATGTTTGGATTAATACATTATATACTTAATATATTTAATACACACATAAGGTACATTTGATGTGTATATAAGATACACATTACTTGTGCATATGTGTAATATCCCAAATTTTTTGAAAAGTTCTAATTTTTAAAAATTTAATAAAATAAATTATAATTTAAAATGAATAAATTAAATTAATGATTTTAAATGAAAAATAAAGGGATTTTAAATGAAAAAGTAGAATATATATGTGATATATATGTAAAATATATACAACATATAAAAGTCAATACTTTTTAAAAGAATAGTCAAAGTAAAAGGGTATTTGGGTAATTAAATCTTAGAAATTTATAATTAATAAAATAATTCAAAAATAAATAATTTTGGATGGAAGATAATATTTTCAAATTTTAATTAATTAAATAATTAATTAATTAATTAATTAAAATATATATTAAAATAATAATATATATAAGGTTGAAAATGTGAGTGGGAGGAAAGAGAAAATTATTTTTTTTTTCATCTTCTTCTTCTTCTTTCCTTCAAGGTCGACTTTCATGGCTTCAAGAGAGGATTTTCCTTCTTCCAAGCAACCATAATTGAAGAGATTTCAAGGATTTAAGTGAAGTTTTAGAAGATTCTTCATAAATTCGTAAGCTTCTTTACCAATTTTGCCTATTCTATGGAAAAGTGTGTTATGTGAATTTTTGGATTTCATAGTAGCATGATTTAATTGATTAATTGGATATAAATGAAGTTGTTTTGATTGGTTATTAATGATTTTAAGGTTAGATTTAAGACATGGTTGAATTTAAGTTGAGTTTAGTGAAGAGAGAATTTAGAGATGGAACATTTGAGTTTTTGAAATCATGAGTTTTAATTGTGCAAATTGGTTCCAAATGTGTTATTTTGATGCATAAACAAGGATTTTAAAATCAAATGATGGATTTAGTTAAGTTTGGATAGAGTTTGAAGATGGTAATATTGATTTAGGGTTTTGGAGAAGTGAATTTTAAAAGAATGATTAATTGTTTGAGTTTAGTGCTTAAATCATGTTATTTAATAATATAAGTGGTGAAAATAAGATTGAAATGATAATTGGATTGAGTTGGAATGGAGATCCTTCAATGGTGAAGGTTATGCCATTTTAGTGTTTTGAAAATAAGCATGTGGTTAATTAATGTAATTGGTTTAAACATGTTAAAATATGTTTGTAATGATATAAATAAACTCAAAACAATAATTTAATGGGTTAATATGGATTTGCTAAGTTAAAGTAAGGAAAGACTTAAATTTTGAAATTTTGTAGGAATGTTGTTAAATTAAGGTTTGATGTTGAGAATGCCTTAGAATGTGATATTAAATGATTATTTATGATCACATTTGATATAGGCATTGAGGGAGGTTGATTTGCTTCATCCCAGTGGTGAAGGGAAAGTTAGAAGGATAGGATTGGAGGTTGTTTTATGCTTGCTTTGGGTTACTAGTGGAGGTATGTATAAACTTTGAATATATTGTTTATATTTGCATGACATTTGGACTTAACACATTTTGGTTGGAAAATGTGTAAATGTGTTAAGCTACTTGGTTCATTGATTGTGTATGAATAATGTGCTATGAAATTTGTAATGTCATATAAGTGTTAAATGCATTGTGAAAGCCATTGATAATGGCTAAATTATGTAAAATGTGAAATATGCATATTATGTGAAAATACCCAAAGTAATTGGGTAATGTGGTGTGAATGCAAAAATGAGATATGTGGAATAATGAAATGAATTGATATTGATAAAAATGAGAAAAGTGAGAAAAGTGAGAAAAATGAGAATGATGTGAAAAATGAGAAAAGTGAGAAAAAATGTGAAAATAAGGCAATGTGCCTAGATTGAATAAGTGGCAAAGAGAAAGAGATTAATAATGAGAAAAATGAATAAATTGTGTGTTTAGTATGCTATTTAATTTTCAGAGTTCTGGGTTTGGTGGCATGCCTATGATTGCCTACGGGCTAAATGCTGGAATGGTGAAAAGACTGGGTCGTAAGCCATGCTAGCTGATAAATATGATGTTTTTAGGGTGAAAAGACTGGGGCGTAAGCCTCAAAAACTGTAGCAGTCTAGCCGAGTTGATGACCAAGATACTGGGGCCTAAGGATCTAGCCGAGTTGAGGTCCAAGAGACTGGGGCTGTTACATTATCCATGGATATATTGCCTACGGGCTAGACACATGGTGTCATTATGAACCGAAGTAGTAACTCTGAAATTTAAATATCATATTAGATCCTTTTTGGGCCCATGCTTGTCTTTGTTTTAATATAAATTATGAATTGTGATACAATTGAGCAATATAATGTTATGAGTTGTGATTATGAAATATTTGAAAAATATAAGAAAGTGGAATGATGTGACATCTATATGCATTGTGCATTGACATTACATTTGGACTATATTGTTATCAAAGTTTGTGCCACTAGGCTTCGACTTAGCGCGATTGTAATTCGTTGCGCCGGTGTCATGAACGTTTTGGTAGAGCTGGAGAGTTCTACTAGACCTAGTCGGGTCTAGGTTTGTATTTATTAAGCTTGAAGAGTTTTTCAGTACATCAAGATCAACGCCAGTTGCCAGCATGTAGATATTTGATATTACAGTATATTTTCATATTATATATGTTATGATATGTTTTTGAAGTATATAATGTAAATTGTAAAGAATGATTTGAATAATTTGTTTAAGATGGGATCTTATATGTGATGTTGATATATATACCTATATATAACTATTTTGAGAAAATATGGAGAAATTGAGAAGTGTTGGTGAAATGGTGAATTGATTTTATTTGGAGTGTTTGTTTTATGCAGGTTCTGTTTTGTTGAATTTTAGAAACGTCCAAATTACAAATAAAACTCTGGCGAACTTTTCCAGAGATTTTCATATAAAATGTTATTTTGGGTTACTATAGCAAGTAAATAATATTTATATATTATTTAATTTTATATATTTAGTATTTGAAATTTTAAAACAGAGATGTGAAAATTTTTATTAAATTAATCTGTGATATTTTGTACCTTATATGCATATTTTATATATGCTGGAAATATATATTGTACGTATATAGGGTATAAGGGTGTTACATTTATTTTGGCATCAGAGCCTAGGTTTGAGGTTCTCGCCCTAGGTGGGTTGTTAGAGAGAGAAAATTGGAATAAAAAAATTAATTTTCAATTGTGATGTATGCATTGGCACTGACAATTTATCTGATCTCTGATGTGGCAATGTCTATTTGATATAATGGATATGAGTTGAGATGGCGTCTGGGTTATATAGATCAGAGTGGCACAATAGAAACGTCATTCTGGGGCATACAGATTAAGAATTTTTGAAACTTTTATTTGAAATTAAAATTCATAGCCAATTCAATTGATGAATAAGTGAAATTAAGAAAAATAATTTGTGAAATGATTTAAGATATGAAATAAAAAGTTTAAAAAATGGGCATAATAGTTATAGAAAATTTTATAGGTGTGCTGTAAAATTATATTGTCGAATTTTTGAATAAATATAGCAATGTTGAATGAGTTTGAAAATTTAATAAAAAGTTTTTCTATATGTTAGAATCTAATGTATAAAATTTTATAATTTTTAAGATGAATTACTAATTAAGAAAGGTAGAAGAACACAGATTGTTGGAGGAGTTCCAGAAACTCAGAATCTGTAGAAATTGAGAAACATATTTAAAAACTATAGCAAAAAAACCCAGAAAAATATGAAAATTTACACCCAATATCATATGTATTATTATAACACATGGTTAAAATTTCATCAATTTTTTTAAGGTATGATACCTGAAAAAAATGGACAACCGGGTGCTGACAGAGAAATTATTAAAGAGACAGATTCTCTGATTTTGAAAGATTTAATTTTTAAATATAATAAATCAACTTGGAAAAATCTAAAACTTTAAATTTAAGTCCATATATGTGTCAAGTGCACATGGATAAAATTTTACAAGCTTTTATAAAAAATTGGTAAGGAATATAAAAATTGAAATTAAGAGTGACATAAAACTAAAAAAGTCAAACAATTTTGTATACATGAGTAATAAATTAATTTCATGAGACAAATGAATAAGAATAATTATGAAAATTTGTATGCATACGGGTAGAAGTATGAAGAAGGAATATGGAGTTTTAATAATTTAGAACAAAGAGTTCATAAAAAAAATAAATGATACATGATTTAGGGTTTGAGTATGTAAAAGTAGGATATCTAATTAATGATGTTAATTAGTGTAAGGAAATGAATTAGTGTTGTTTAAAAGTAAATGTTATGATCTTAAGATTGAGAATGTGATATGGATGAGATTTGGTAAGGTTCATGTTGTTGGTTGCATTATATGAAATTTAAAATTTTAAAATGGGTTTCCATAATTGTGAAAGTGATGTGTTTTGATGTTATAGTAATATAAAAATAATGTTTATAAAGTTAGCTCTTGAAAGTGAGATTAATAGAATGAAGTTTAAGTAAAGTAGTAAGTTGAAAATTTTGAGTTGTAAGGGAATTTCGATGAGGATTGTTTAGATATTGATAGTTTAATGTTTCATAAGCATGGTAGTAATTTTGAATGAGTAATATTATTTATAAAAGTACTAACTAAGGTGTAATGTGGTTGATAATATAGAAATTTGTTATAAAATAAAGAGAAATTATTAAGCATGTGAAAATGAGTTACTTTAGTTAATTAAATTGGAAATGATGAAAATAGATATAAAAGGTGTGACAATGCATAAAAAAAAGGTGAGAGAGATGTCACATTGGAAATGTGACTAAGATTTATGTGAAGCGTTAAAAATATATATATAATAAGAAACTTATTTAAAAGATGGGCGATTAAATAAGAAAGATATTAATTATGTTGTGGTTAGAGTATATATATATATATATATATATATGTTGAATTGATGAATAACCTAAGTAATGTCAAAAGAATGAGAAATTATAATATTCTCTGAAAGGTGATAAATGTTAACTTTGTATAGGTTGTATGTAAAAGAGAAATTGTGTATAATTGTATGATATGTGTGATGAGATTTTTCAATATAAACACAATTGTGATATATAAGAAAATGTGAAAAGTAAGTCACATTGTCAATATGACTTACGAATGTGTATGTGGATGATTAAAAAAATATATTATCAAGTGTTTGTTACCTTATACAATTACTTGTCTAGTAATATTGAGAATGATATTGCAAGTATTAATATACCTAAGAGAGATTAGGTCTTGACATGCGTAGAGTTAGGTCATGTGATGAAATTGAGATTGAGAACGGACTCGAGGAGCGTTGGACGGTGAAATTGTTATTGTAACAACTGAACTTGATGATTATATAGTATTTTGGGCCCAAAGTATATGCGTATAAATAAGATATTGTAAGGAAAAGGAAAGTATAATGAAGAAAGTATGGAAGTGAAAAAAAATGAATGAAAATTTTATAAGTGATAGATTAGAAATGGAGTAATAAATAGAAATTGTGTAAAATTAGCATATGAACGAATGTGTATATGTAAGATGTTAATGATAATATTGTTGAAACTTGAGTTAGACTAATGATATTCAAGTGATTACGAGTAAATTGTTTAGAAACAGAAGTGATCAAAAGTAAATTTCTTTGAAACAGAGTTGAAATGTTTTAACTCTTTATGTAGCAAAAGATTAAAAAAAATGAATATGTGATTTTTGCAATACGAACTTAATGTTGTAATTGGAAATGTTTGAAGAAGAATGTTAGAGGAGAAGTATTTATTTATGAGCCACAGGCATGACCATGATTATGCCATGGTCGTATGATTTGTTTAGTATATTGGCCGATTAATTTTGTTATCCATGGGCATGGGCCTGAGATGACATGACCGTTGGATAGATTTGGTGAGATTGATAGTTATGCTACAAGAAACATGGTCAAGATTTATGGTTTTCATAGTTGTATCTTATAATTTTATGTTAGAAATTTGTTTATAATTATAGAAAGTGTGGAACAGAAGAGAATTGTGAAAATATGAAGAGCTTTAAATGATGTGTAAGAAAAGTGATTTTTGTAAATATGGTAACTATAAGAAATGTGAGAAAATGATAAATGAAAGGAATTATGAAATGTGAGTAAGAGCTATATTGAATGTGTTTGAAAGTGGTATAAAATGAATAAGTTGATGAAAATGATTTTTAAAGTGAATGAGATTAGATGGAATGAATATTATCTGTAATGATGATTTCGAAGGGAATTAAGATTTCAGAATAAATTTGACCTAATAGAATTAGGTCATGAATTGAAAACAGATTGATGAATTTAAAATAAACTAAAGGTTGGTCAGAATGGAATAAGGCTGTGATGGTCATATTGTGATAGTTAGATCAATTGATCTGAAATGTAATAAGTTTATAAGTATTTATTGAAATTCAATATATGTAGTTGTATTAAGAATATGCAAGCTTTGTGATAATGTGCATAATATAGCATTCTGATATGTATATGCATATGAAAGGAGCTAAGTTATGTTAGTTATAGTATATTTGGAATGAATCTTAATATGGAAATAAGATTTTATTGTTGTATAACGGTGATATTAAATTAATGTGTGGTAATTATATAAAGAGTAGGATCAAAGTGAAGATATGTAAAATTATTATGTTAAGATAAAAGTTATTAACATTTGAATTTAAGGTGATAAGAGTATATTTAAGATAATGAAGTAATCAAATATCTTGAGTGCAATAGGTGTGTGGTGTATATATATTAAAGAGATGAACTAATTTTGTCTAATGGTAATTCGATTGATGATATGATAATCTATTGTGATTGTTTGAGTAAATAGACAGTATAATGATGAGTTATGGAATGGTAAAAAGGTAATTGAGAATGAACCTAAGGAGGAGAATAGAAATTATGCAATTTGATGAAATAATAATTTTGATGAGATTTTAAGATTATGTTTCATTTGGATGATTTATTACCGTACTGGATAATTTCGAGGACAAAATTATTTAAGCGGGAGAAAATTGTCACATCCGTGATTTTGGAGATATAAAATTTTATATGCACTCAATATATATATATATCTAGAGTATATATATAACATATACATATGGTATATTAATTGTATATGTTGGATTAATATATTACATACTTAATATATTTAATACACATATATGGTACATTTGATGTGTATATAAGATACACATTACTTGTGCATATGTGTAATATCCCAAAATTTTTGAAAAGTTCTAATTTTTAAAAATTTAATAAAATAAATTATAATTTAAAATTAATAAATTAAATTAATGATTTTAAATGAAAAATAAAGGGATTTTAAATGAAAAAGTAGAATATATATGTGATATATATGTAAAATATATATAACATATAAAAATCAATACTTTTTAAAAGAAAAGTCAAAGGGTATTTGGGTAATTAAATCTTAGAAATTTAAAATTAATAAAATAATTTAAAAATAAATAATTTTGGATGGAAGATAATATTTTGGGATATTAATTAATTAAATAATTAATTAAAATAATAATATATATAACGTTGAAAATGTGAGTGGAAGGAAAGAGAAAATTATTTTTTTTTCATCTTCTTCTTCTTCTTTGCTTCAAGGTCGACTTTCATGGCTTCAAGAGAGGATTTTCCTTCTTCCAAGCAACCATAATTGAAGAGATTTCAAGGATTTAAGTGAAGTTTTAGAAGATTCTTCACAAATTGGTAAGCTTCTTTACCAATTTTGCCTGTTCTATGGAAAAGTGTGTAATGTGAATTTTTGGATTTCATAGTAGCATGATTTAATTGCTTAATTGGATATGAATGAAATTGTTTTGATTGATTATTAATGATTTTAAGGTTAGATTTAAGACATGATTGAATTTAAGTTGAGTTTAGTGAAGAGAGAGAATTTAGGGTTATGGCACATTTGAGTTTTTGAAACCATGAGTTTTAATTGTGCAAATTGGTTCCAAATGTGTTATTTTGATGCATAAACAAGGATTTTAAAATCAAATGATGGATTTAGTTAAGTTTGGATAGAGTTTGAAGATGGTAGTATCGATTTAGGGTTTTGGAGAAGTGAATTTTTAAAGAATGATTAATTGTTTGATTTTAGTGCTTAAATCATGTTATTTAATGATATAAGTGGTGGAAATAAGATTGAAATGATAATTGGATTGAGTTGGAATGGAGATCCTTCAATGGTGAAGGTTATGCCATTTTAGGGTTTTGAACATAAGCATGCGGTTAATTAATGTAATTGGTTTAAACATGTTAAAATATGTTTGTAATGATATAAATAAACTCAAAACAATAATTTAATGGGTTAATATGGATTTGCTAAGTTAAAGTAAGGAAAGACTTAAATTTTGAAATTTTGTAGGAGTGTTGTTAAATTAAGGTTTGATGTTGAGAATGCCTTAGAATGTGATATTAAATGATTGTTTATGATCACATTTGATATAGGCATTGAGGGAGGTTGATTTACTTCATCCAAGTGGTGAAGGAAAAGTTGGAAGGATAGGATTGGAGGTTTTTTTAAACTTGATTTGGGTTGCTAGTGGAGGTATGTACAAACTTTGAATATAATGTTTATATTTGCATAACATTTGGACTTAACACATTTTGGTTGAAAAATGGGTTAAGCTACTTGATTCATTGATTATGTATGAATAATGTGCTATGACATTTGTATTGTCATATATGTGTTAAATGAATTGTGAAAAGCCATTGATAATGGCTAAATTGTGTAAAATGTGAAATATGCATATTATGTGAAAATACCCAAAGTAATTGGATAATGTGGTGTGAATGCAAAAATGAGATATTTGGAATAATGAAATGAATTGATATTGATAAAAATGAGAAAAGTGAGAAAAATGAGAAAGATGTGAAAAATGAGAAAAGTGAGAAAAAAAATGTGAAAATAAGGCAATGTGCTTAGATTGAATATGTGGCCAAGAGAAAGAGATTAATAATGAGAAAAATGAATAAATTGTGTGTTTAGTATGTTATTTAATTTTCAAAGTTCTAGGTTTGGCGGCATGCCTATGATTGTCTACGGGCTAAACGCTGGAATGGTGAAAAGACTGGGCCGTAAGCCAGGCTAGCTGATAAATATGATATTTTTAGGGTGAAAAGACTGGGTCGTAAGCCTCAAAAACTGTAGCAGTCTAGCCGGGTTGAGGACCAAGATATTGGGACCTAAGATTCTAGCCGGGTTGAGGTCCAAGAGACTGGGGCTATTACATTATCCATGGATATGTTGCCTACGGGGCTGGACACATGGTGTCATTATGGACCGAAGCAGTAACTCTGAAATTTGAATAGCATATTAGATCCTTTTTGGGCCCATGCTTGTCTTTGTTTTAATGTGAATTATGAATTGTGATACAATTAAGCAATATAATGTTATGAGTTGTGATTATGAAATACTTAAAAAATATAAGAAAGTGGAATGATGTGACATCTATACGCATTGTGCATTGACATTACATTTGGACAATATTGTTATCAAAGTTTGTACCACTAGGCTTCGGCTTAGCGCGATTGTAATTCGTTGTGCCGGTGTCATGAATGTTTTGGTAGAGTGGAGAGTTCTACTAGACCTAGTCGGGTCTAGGTTTGTATTTATTGAGCTTGAAGAGTTATTCAGTACATCAAGATCAACGCCAGTTGCCAGCATGTAGATATTTGATATTACAGTATATTTTCATATTATATATGTGATGATATGTTTTTGAAGTATATAATGTAAATTGTAAAGAATGATTTGAATAATTTGTTTAAGATGGGATCTTATATGTGATGTTGATATATATACCTATATATAACTATTTTGAGAAAATATGGAGAAATTGAGAAGTGTTGGTGAAATGGTGAATTGATTTTATTTGGAGTGTTTGTTTTATGCAGGTTGTGTTTTGATGAATTTTGGAAACGTCCAAATTACAAAAAAAAAACTCTGGCGAATTTTTCCTAGAGATTTTCATATAAAATGTTATTTCGGGTTACTATAGCAAGTAAAGAATATTTATATATTATTTAATTTTATATATTTATTATTTGAAATCTTAAAACAAAAATGTGAAAATTTTTATTAAATCGGTCTGTGACATTTTTGTACCGTATATGCATATTTTATATATGTTAGAAATATGTATTGTACGTATATAGGGTATAAGGGTGTTTCACATTTGATTCTTCATGATCTCAGCTAGGCCCCCCTTTAATTCTTCCATTTTAGCATTGAGGGTGTCATCCACCATTCTTTGAATTTGTTCAGGCTCAATTGCTTTTGGCGAAAAAGAGATTGAGTCACTGCTAGATTCTTCATCCTCGGCGTAGGTCAGGTTATCGTAAGCTTTTGAACTATTGTAATCCAGGGCTGTGAGCCAGAAAGGATCAATGATATAAGATGCAAATGTATGTGTGCATGTATGCATGTATGTATAAATAATAAACAAAGAAAGATAATTAGGGCGTTCCTTCCAACCTTATAACTTCCACACACGAATGGCGAGTCTCTTTTCCTAGGTAATATGGTTAACAAAATACCAATATGGGGTATCTTGTTTTCGAATAATTCCCTCTGGCGTTTTAACCAATAGTTATATTTTCAAAAATGAAAATCAGTTCATAATAATTCCCATTAATTAGGTTTTAATCCATTCAACCAACTAAAGTAGCTTTTATGCTAAATTGGATTAAAACTAAATTAAGAGGTTTATTATAAATAGATTTCTCACTTGAAAAAGTAACTAATGATTCATGCCAAAAACAAGCACATGATTAATAATTCTTAGTATAAGCTAGGCTCATAATTGATTTTTGGCATTTCCATAATTGACCTAAATAATTTGTAAGCTCTTTTAAATAATTTTATTTCTAAGACCATTAAAAAATATTTTAGAAAAAAAATGGATTTTGGGCTTTGTATTTGGGTCATGAGAAAATAATATTTGGCTTGTTTTTTAGAAAAGTTTTACATCCAAAGACCATCTTGTAAAGTTTTAAAAATAGCTTTGGTCTTTTAGACTTTAAAGAAAAATTTATTTTGAGCTTACAATGTACTTAGGTCATATTAGAAAAAGAACAAACCAAATAAGCCATGATTTAAGCCAAGATAAATTAACCGTAGTCAAACAACAAGCATTTTAGGTAAAAACAGAAGGAAAGTAACTAGGCCAATTACATGAGCTTTAGTCTTTGGGTTGAAAAGGCTTAGGTTCCCATAGCAAGTATATACCAAAAGGTACAAGGCTATGAGTGGTTATGTCATGCTCGATCTCCATACCTTGAGTGAAAGTATGGTATCCCTTACATAACACAACACGGGTAACACGGACATCCTAACTCACGCACATAATATAATCTAATATGATGCAATGGATAATATCATGATAAGAAAGAATAGAATAATATAAAGATCAACGGAATCAACTTCTCTTATCCCCAGTGGAGTCGCCACTGTGAGCGAGGATTTTTGCCCCCACTCCCGGTGGAATGGTTCTTGCAACTTCGGCACTGTTTAGGCTCGGGGCCTAAGAGAACATGGACCTAAGCTCGGAGAAAATGAAGTTGCCACCCAAACGGGTTGGGAAAAAGAAAGGGGTGGATGACTCGATTTCTAAGGAATCTCCAACCCCCTAATGGGTTTGAAAAGTTAGGTACATGTGGAGAAGGTGAGAGATGACCCAGCACCCCCACAACGCCCTGTTCATTGAAACCGGCCTCCTTTGCAAGTCTTAATATTATAAAATTCTTAAATATAATAATATTATCCATACTACATAAAACAATTAAAACAAAGCATCATTATATTAAAATCAAAGCAATGTCCAAACAAAACAATAAATAGGACACCCATCCGAGGATGGAAACATGTCCTTACATCGTCCATGTCTAAAACTAAATAGGGCACCCACCGAAAGGTGGAAATGCGTCCTTTACATTGGTCCAAAAACTTTAAAATAAAATAAATTACATGATGCTCATGCGGTATCCAAAATATGGAAACATGCCTCTTACAATGTTTTGAAACCAAAGCAAATTAATAAAAACAACCAACCAACCATTCATCATAAATAAATCATTCATTGAAGACATAAATTGAATATATAAATAAATCATTAATCAAACTATATAATAAATACACATTTAATAATAAAACAAATAAAGATGCAAATTTAAGTGTATCAACTTAGGGCTTCTTAGATAACATTTAGGGTTTTGGAATTTATATCTAAAAGCTAGGGTTTCAAAATCTTAAAGAACTAGTATTATTGTTAGGTTTATTATTTTAAAAAGATTACACGACTGTGTGATTAAGATTATAATTTGGGATTTAAGTGAATAAGGTACAAGCCTATGAAAATAAGATTAAAACTTAAATATATTAAAAAGAAATAGCTACTGTGATAATAAAATAAACAAATTTGATTAAGGTTTTAACAAAATAAGTTAGGGTTTAATTTCAATTAGGGCTTGGATTTCTAAGAAAACTAACACTATCATATTTATTTTTGAAAGGAGAGGCTACTATGAATATTTTGGAAAATTGATTTAATTAGGGTTTAATAATTTTAAGAAAGTAATAGGGTTTTTGGTTAATCAAATTAGGGTTTAGGGCTAACATCATGAAATAGGGTTTCTAGGGTTTAAATATGAAATATGGCTTACGGCTATTAAGGTTTACTGTATTGAATAGGGTTTGAGAAAATAGACTATTGTTTTGAGGTATTTAAAAAAATGTGATTGAGGTTTTGATAATTAAGCTACTGCATGAAACAATATTTTGATAAATAAACTACTATGATTGTATTCTAAAAGATGACTTGCAAATACTGAATAAATAATTTAGATTGAAAAGCTAATCCTGCGTTTGAAGGCTCCACCCAAGCTGAATCTTTGAACCAAACTTTTAGTTTGCTTAGATCAATTAAGGTGTTGGTGGGGTGGAACAATTGTCTGCACAATTGTTGGATGTTGATTTATTCTTGCTTCTGTCTCTCTGTCTCGCTTTTCTCAAAGTCCCTAGTTTCTTTAAAAAAAATTTCCCTTTTCATCTGTGTGTTTTATGCTAGTATTTATAGGAAAACAAAAGACCTAATCCTATTTTAATAAGGAAATACCAACTGTTTAGGAAAAAAATCACAAAACAGTGTGAAATAAGGTTTGGTTAAACAATTGGCAGCACGCGGGCTGCTGTGCCTGCGAGGCTGATCTAGCAAAAATTACTACGAGGATTGGGCTGGGTGGACTAGGGTTGCTTGCTGGCATGTGCGGCGAATTGGAAAGCAATAATTTCGCTGTAGGTCCAGGCCTGCGGCGAATTGGCTGCTTGCCAATTCGTTGCAGGTCCAGGCCTGCAACGAAGTTCCTTGCCTGCCACGCATCGTCGCCGATCCGTCCAAATTTTTATTTTTTTATATATATTTTTATTTTTATCATTAAAAATAACTATTAAATATTATAAAGATAAACATTATAAATAATAAATAAAATAAATACCACAAGAATTATTTTGGACTGTTATGAAAAATATCAGACTGGATTGGGTCAAAAATTAAGGGTCTACATGAGGATTTGGAGGTTCATGCAATTTAGTTGAAGTTGATGCTTCCAAATTCTCCTCCTCCTTTGATTGACTTGGCTCCTCTATGTTGGGTTGTATCTCCTCCCCATTTTCTTCTTGATTAGTACCTGTATCAAAGGAATCACTAAATTTGTTATATATCACTTGTTCACTTCTCAAAATTGTGATTGCATTGACTGGCTCTATTGGCTAGGAAATTCCACTTTTTGGTTTGTTTGGAGTTGATTTGCCAGTTGTCCAACTTGAGTTTCCACCTTCTTTAATGATACCTCTAAAGAATCAAACCTCTTATTGCTCCCTTCCTGATTTTCTGTACTAATTTGAATGAAGGCATTCAAATTATCTTCCAATGTGGGTTCCTTATGTTGATCTTGATTTTGTGTGCTAATTTGAATAAAGGCATTCAAATTGTCTTCCAATGTGGGTTTCTTAAGGTGATCTTGATTTGAACATTGTTCTTGAAAGTAAGAACTTCTTTGGTAAGGTTAAAAAAATTGTTGAGTGTTGTGCTCGAATTACGTTCTACTACAAGCATCACTCGCAAGTATACGAGGTAGCTGTAGCAAAGGTGATCGCCCCAAGGTCGTTTCCCCAAGAAGGTGTGGTTCGTAATAGCTTGATTGACAAATTATTTAAAAGAGAAAGTTTGTTGTTTGGAATTGTAAAAGAACAATTTAAACCTAAGATTAAGGAATGTAGGGTTGAAGTATGAAGCTTGTACAAGATCAAATCGATTCTTGGGAATATGCCTAGGGTTATAGGTCCATTCAATCAAATCTCAATTCTCAATTATCCATTAACATAACCTTGTATATTAATTTGTTCCTTACGGTTGATTAGTCAATTACCAATTCATTAGTTCTCACATTCATGTAATAGCAATAACCAATTATTTTACATTTGCAAATTAATGAAACCCTAGAACTTATATTTCTAATTCATTCATAGGGTAGTCGATTGCATAACTCCGATATCAAATTTCACCTCTCGGTCCTTCATTCAATATCTAGAGATCAATAGGTAGCTAATCTATTAACCTAGCATACAATCCAATGCAATCAACCAACAACAAGGTACATCAATGGAAATATCAAATCAAAGCATTCAATCAAATATACTACAAACCCTAAGCATGGGTTTTTAGCTCAACATCATCAAATTAAAACATTTATTCAACTCAATATAAATCAAATACAAGTTGTTCATTGTAATATCAATCTCTTAATACGACAAAAACAATATTGAAATGAATTTAAAGAGAGAATAGAAAAACCCCTTGTGAAGATGCCAAGAGTAGGATTACTAGTCTTCCTCCTAGCTCCACTTGATGTATGATGAAGAAATCAAGCCCTCTTCAATAGTTGATTCCCCTTTTGCAATATGGAATGGAGCTTTCTCAAGTCACCAACCCTTCAATTGATTGTGCCTTTGGAAGATAGAATGGAGCTTTCTCAAGTCACCAATCCTTTCAATGAAGCTTCTTCAACCTTCAAGAGCTTGTTAACCCAACTTATCCCAAAGAATCTCAAAGAACTTGTCAATGGAAGATGGAGAAGATGAAGATGGAGGATGAAGATGAGGGACAAGGAGAGTGTCACTCTCTCCTCATCCGAAATTATGTTTGCCCTCTCCTTCTCTTTTCTTTTCTCTAACTCAAACCCTAGCCGTCCTCCCCTCTCTTTTTTTCTTTTGAGCAGACGATTTTATAGAGATTAAGGGTGACACAGCTAAGCCAAGAGTGGCTTGGCCGTGTCTCTTGATTTTCCTTGCTTTCCATTAGGTGACACGGCCAAGCCTAGGTTGGCTTGGCCATGTCTCTTAATTTTCATGGGACACGGCCAAGCCAGTTGGTCGTGTCCCTCACTGGATCTTCTTTTCTTTCTTTTGAAGTTGAGTGTGTGACACGGCCAAGCCAAGGTGAGCTTGGCTGTGTCTGAGGTATTTGGAGGGACACGGCCACAAGCTTGGCCGTGTCCCTTGAGTGTGTCTCCCTCTGTTGCTCATTTTCCTTCTTTTCCTTCTCTTCTTTGGCTTGTTCTTTGATTTGCTCTTTGAGTGAGACACGGCCAGAGGCTTGGCCGTGTCTCTGGGTGTGTCTACTTCTGCCTTGAATTTCTTTTGAGGGACATGGCCAAGCTTGCTTTTGCTTGGCCATGTCTTGCTTGGTTCATGCTTTTCTTGCCCTGTTTTGATCTTCCAATGGTGTTTTTGTACCTAAACCTAAAAACAACACTTTAAACACACTTAAAACAACAATTAATCGAAACATTAACTAAAACACACATAAAATCATACTAAAAACTAGTACAAAAATGATCTAAATAACTAACCCACACTTAAATCCTTGCTTGTCCCCAAGCAAGGCTAAAATCAAAACACACTAACCAGATGAATTTTATTAAGTTCAAGAGTTATAAAGATGCATCAAGACTTCCCTATCCCTAAATCTGCAATCAATATCGAATCAAACAAAATCGACACCAATGCAATTAAGTGGTTTTCCATGCATAACCAATGTTGTCACTCCCTCACCAACTCTTATAAGTGTTTGATCATAGTGGTGTTTACACTCATAACAATCAATGAAAGATTATTACCATAGGCTTGCTTATCAATCAAATCTCCACCACAAAATAACAATCAAGCATCAATCAAAAGGTCTTTCTTTTGGTTGTAATGGGGCTAAGGTAAAGGCATGGCATTTAAGAAATGTGAGCTTAATCATTAAGTTCAAGAGCACTTTAAGTATGAAGTACCCGATCATATGTATAACTAACAATCCTAAAACACCTTCCTTTCATATACCCATTGACATTAAAGAACTTTTCAAGGGAACTCACTTATTACATTTTGCAATGATACATTCCAACCCTTTCAACAAGAACAACAATTATTCTTATTATTATATATATTTTTTTCTTTTTCTTTTTTTTTCTTTTTTTTCTTCTTCTTTTTTTTCTCTTTTTTCTTTATTTTATTTTATTTTATTTTATTTTATTTTTATTATTTTGTTTTGCAATCTTAAACCTACTAAATTTAACCCCACACTTAATTCAATACAACACTCGGTCATAAACGCTCTTAAAATGCTCTTTACCTAATGAAAGGGTAAGAGTTAAACAACAAGGTCCAAGCTAATGGTGTTGTGAAAAAGAAAGAAAAGGTAAAATAAAATAAGCTCAAAATTGGCTATCTAAGGTTGAATATAGGGTTGATCTTTTTAAGCCAAAGTGGGTTCACCTAATTGCCTTAATCATCTTGATGCCAAATTGAAATTTTTTATGTAGTCTTAAAAAGCATTTCAAAGCAAGTTCTAGCAAATCATCAATCAAAGATGTTTACCCACAAAAAGAATAAAAAGTTGATGGCTCAATTCCTCACTAGGTTAATGGCAATGCAAGGAAAAACCAACAAAATTGACAATAAGCACCAATTCTACTCAATCCTCAAATTCATGCTTCAAAAATTCAAAGGTCATCCATCAACAATTTTTATAACAATTGAACTTTCTAGAACTCATTTATTCAAAGAAAAACATTAAAAACATTAACTAAAACCTAAACAAAAACAAGTTAAAAGTAAAAACACAAAATGCAATTAAAGGTAAAAACACAAAACATAAAATGTACCCCACACTTAAAGATTCACATTGTCCTCAATGTGAGCATGAATACTACAGAGGGGGTTTACATGAAACCTGATTTCCATCGTTCCCATATACAATGTGTAGGGCTCCTTCCATCCATAATGCAATTGGAGCCCATGATTGAGAGGATGAACAAAATGTAACTTTTAAATGTACCCGATGTACGGCAACCCTTTAATAGTATTCCTTGAAGAGAACATGTCTCAAAGGGACATGTGAAGGCCGCCTCAGGGTGATCCTCCAGTGGTATAGGAATGTGGTAATAATCTTTGTCTTTGCGCAACCCAGGCATATCAGATTTCTGCTCTTCCTTACTACCAAGAGTAGTAGAGATGACTTTTGGGGACCCTTTAAGTTCAACCAAGTTTGGTTGAATCACTTCTTCATCTACTTTAACAATGTCAAGTCCCATCCCAACAACCTCAGCATCTTGCTCCTCATCCTTCAAGCTATATGGAAATGGATTTGGTGGCCTATCAGGATTAGAAAATTCATGCAACTTTGGTGAGGTTAATGCCTCCAAATTCTCCTTCTCGTTTGATTGGCTCAACTCCTCAATGTTGGTTTGTATCTCCTCGCCATTATCTTCTTGATTAGTGCCTGCATCCAAAGAATCACAAAATTTGTTATATATTACCTGTTCACTCCTCAAATTTGTGATTACCTTGACTTGCTCCAATTGGCTAGGAAATTCCTCTTCTTGGTGTGCTTGGAGTTGATGTGCCAGTTGCCTAACTTGAATTTCCACCCTCTTCAATGATTTCTCCAAAGAATCAAGCCTCTCATTGATCCCTTCCTGATTTTGTGTGCTAATTTGAATGTAAGCATTCAAATCATCTTCCACTGTGGATTTCTTGCATTGACCTTGATTTTGTGCACTAATTTGAATGAAGGCATTCAAACTATCTTCCAAAGTGGGTTCCTTAAGTTTATCTTGATTTTGCTAGCTAATTCGAATGAAGGCATTCAAACTATCTTCAAGTTCAGGTGTCTTAAGGTAATTTGGATTTGAATATTGCTCTTGAGAGTAAGAGTCTCTTTGGTAAGGTTGAAAAAAATTTGGAGGTGGAATGTGCTGCTGATTTTCCCAAGAAAAATTTGGTTGGCTTCCCCAGTTGGGATTATAAGGATTGGAATATGTGTCATTTCTACCCATTTGCTGGAAACATTGATAGTCATATTCTTCCTCTTGCCATTCTTGGTATCGTCCAAAACCCATTGAACATGTATTTGCACTATGGCCTACATTGCCACATGTTGCACATATCTCTTGGCGTGGCATAGGTGCTCTTCCTCTTGCATTTAGCACCCTAAGTTGATTCGTCAATTCTACTAATTGCCATACCATTTCAGAATCATCGTTCCTATCATAAACTCCCCCGTGCCTTGAAAACTGCATCTTTACAAAAGGCACTTAGCAATTTAAAGAAAACAAACAAATAATTAAATTAAAAGAAAAGTAAACAAAACAAACAAACAATTAAAAGAAAAACAAACAAACAATTAAATAAAGAAAAATCAAACTATCACTACTTAAATAGCCTTCCCCGACAGCGGCGCCAAAAACTTGTTGCACTCAAATTATGTTCTATTACAAGCGTCACTCGCAAGTATACGAGGTAGATGTAGCAAAGGTGATCGCCCCAAGGTCGTTTCCCCAAGAAGGTGTGGTTCGTAATAGCTTGATTGACAAATTATTTAAAAGAGAAAGTTTGTTGTTTGGAATTGTAAAAGAACAATTTAAACCTAAGATTAAGGAATGTAGGGTTGAAGTATGAAGGTTGTACAAGATCAAATCGATTCTTGGGAATATGCCTAGGGTTATAGGTCCATTCAATCAAAGCTCAATTCTCAATTATCCATTAACATAACCTTGTATATTAATTTGTTCCTTACGGTTGATTAGTCAATTACCAATTCATTAGTTCTCACATTCATGAAATAGCAATAACCAATTATTTTATATTTGCAAATTAATGAAACCCTAGAACTTATATTTCTAATTCATTCATAGGGTAGTCGATTGCATAATTCCAATATCAAATTTCACCTCTCGGTCCTTCATTCAATATCTAGAGATCAATAGGTAGCTAATCTATTAACCTAGCATACAATCCAATGCAATCAACCAACAACAAGGTACATCAATGGAAATATCAAATCAAAGCATTCAATCAAATATACTACAAACCCTAAGCATGGGTTTTTAGCTCAACATCATCAAATTAAAACATTTATTCAACTCAATATAAATCAAATACAAGTTGTTCATTGTAATATCAATCTCTTAATACGACAAAAACAATATTGAAATGAATTAAAAGAGAGAATAGAAAAACCCCTTGTGAAGATGCCAAGAGTAGGATTACTAGTCTTCCTCCTAGCTCCACTTGATGTATGATGAAGAACTCAAGCCCTCTTCAATAGTTGATTCCCCTTTTGCAATATGGAATGGAGCTTTCTCAAGTCACCAACCCTTCAATTGATTGTGCCTTTGGAAGATAGAATGGAGCTTTCTCAAGTCACCAATCTTTTCAATGAAGCTTCTTCAACCTTCAAGAGCTTGTTAACCCAACTTATCCCAAAGAATCTCAAAGAACTTGTCAATGGAAGATGGAGAAGATGAAGATGGAGGATGAAGATGAGGGACAAGGAGAGTGTCACTCTCTCCTCATCCCAAATTATGTTTGTCCTCTCCTTCTCTTTTCTTTTCTCTAACTCAAACCCTAGCCGTCCTCCCCTCTTTTTTTTTCTTTTGAGCAGACGATTTTATAGAGATTAAGGGTGACACGGCCAAGCCAAGAGTGGCTTGGCCGTGTCTCTTGATTTTCCTTGCTTTCCATTAGGTGACACGGCCAAGCCTAGGTTGGCTTGGCCGTGTCTCTTGATTTCCATGGGACACGGCCAAGCCAGTTGGTCGTGTCTCTCACTGGATCTTCTTTTCTTTCTTTCTTTTCTTTCTTTTGAAGTTGAGTGTGTGACACAGCCAAGCCAAGGTGAGCTTGGCCGTGTCTGAGGTATTTGGAGGGACACGGCCATAAGCTTTGTCGTGTCCCTTGAGTGTGTCTCCCTCTGTTGCTCATTTTCCTTCTTTTCCTTCTCTTCTTTGGCTTGTTTTTTGATTTGCTCTTTGAGTGAGACACGGCCAGAGGCTTGGCCATGTCTCTGGGTGTGTCTGCTTCTGCCTTGAATTTCTTTTGAGGGACATGGCCAAGCTTGCTTTGGCTTGGCCATGTCTTGCTTGGTTCATACTTTTCTTGCCCTGTTTTGATCTTCCAATGGTGTTTTTGTACCTAAACCTAAAAACAACACTTTAAACACACTTAAAACAACAATTAATCAAAACATTAACTAAAACACACATAAAATTATACTAAAAACTAGTACAAAAATGATCTAAACATTGAGGTGTAATTTGCTGCTGGTTTTCCCAAGAAAAATTTGGGTGGTTTCTCCAACTTAGATTATAAGGATCGGAATATAGGGAATTTCTACCCCTTGGCTGGAAACTTTCAAAGGCATATTCTTCCTCTTGCCTCTATTGGTATTATTCAAAACCAAATGAACACATGTTTGCACTATGTCCTACAATGCCACATGCTGGACATACTTCTTGACTAGGCATAGGTGCTCTTCCTTGTGCATTTAGCATCTTAAGTTGACTTGTTAATTCTGCTAATTGCCATGCCATTTCAGAATTAGCATTCACATCATAAACTCCCTTGTGTCTTAAAAACTGCATCCTTACAATAAACACTTATTAATTCAAAAAGAAACACTTTAAATGATTAAACAATTTAAATAAAAAAAATTAAACTACTAACAACAATTGCCTTCCCCGGCAACGGGGCTAAAAACTTGTTGTGCTTGACTTATTACTACTACAAGAGATACTCGCAAGTATACAAGGTAATTATAGCAATGGTGATCACCCCAAGGTCATCTCACAAGGAAGGAATTGTTTTACAATAGTTTCATTAGCAAGAAATTTAAAAACAAGAGTGTGATGTTTGAAGTAGTGGTGAAAAGCAATTAAAATTAAAAGGAATGTGTGTAATGGTTGTACATGATTAATACAATTCTAGGAATGGTTCCTAGGATTGTAGATCAATTTAATCAAAGCTCAATTCTCAAATTATCCATTAATATGACCTTGTATTTTAATTTGTTCCTTAATTTTAATTAGTAATTACCAATTCATTAGTTTTCACATTCATGAATTAACAACAACCAATTATTTTGAAATTGCAAATTAATAAAACCTTAGAACTTATATTTCTAATTCGTTCTTAGGGTAGTTGAATGCATAATTCCAATATCAAATTTCACCTCTCGATCCTTCATTCAATATCTAGAGATTAATAGGTAGCAACCTATCAACCTAACATTCAATCCAATGCAATCGACCAACAACAAGGTATATTAATAGAAATATCAAATCAAGTCATTCAATCAAATCTACTACAAACCCTAGGCATGAGTAATTAACTCATCATCGTCAATTTAAAATAAATATTCATCTCAATATAAATCAAATTACAATTGCACATTGAAATACTAATGTTCTTAGCAAACAATAACAATCTAGAAATGAATTAAAAGAGAGAATATAAAAACCCCTTTGTAGATGCTAAGAGTTAAACTTCTAGTCTTCCCCCTAGCTCCACCATGAATATGATGAAGAACTAACAAGCCTTCTTCAATCAACGGCTCTCCTTTTGATAGATGGAATGGTCACTCTCTCAAGCCCACAACTCCTCAATCAAGCTTTCTTCAAAACCTACCTTTCACAAGAGTTTGCTCACCAATTTTATCCTAAAAATGTCAAAGATCTTGTCTGTGAAAGAAATTGAAGATGAAGATGAAGGTGATATTCATGGTCTCTCTCAAGACCAAGAACAAGATGATGAACCAAGATAGAGCTCCAATGTGTATATCTATCCCCTCCCCTTTCTTTTTTTCATTTCTTAAGATAAAGCATGCCTTGCCAACTCACACACTCCACTTTGTCTCCCACTTTCTCATTATTTAAGTCTTCATCCCATGAATTAGGCAACCTTTTTGTTCTTTTAATATTTCTTTTTAAAAGATGGCACTTGTTGTCCCCCATTTCGTGTAAAATAATTGAAAGAATTTTCACAAGACACGGCCAAGCCATGAGTGGCTTGGCTGTGTCACTCATTTTCTTGCGGACACAGCCAAGCCATGTGGTCGTGTCCATGGCTGCCCTAATATTTTCTTTCTTTTCCAAGTGGGACACAGTGGCTTGGCCATGTCTCTTGAGTGTGTTCTCCCCTATTTGCTATCTTTACTTTGATCTTTAGATGGGACATGACCAAGGCCTTGACCGTGTCATGTAACACGGCCAATGGCTTGGCCGTGTTTCTTGGGTGTGTTCACTTCTGCATATACTCCTTGCTTTTTCTTTGCTTTTCTCTTTTGGTAGGACATGGCCAAGGCCTTGGTCGTGTCACAAGTGGCTTGGCCATGTCTCTTGCTTAAGTCAATCTCTGCCAAATTTTCCTGCCTCTTTCCTTAGTTGAGGGACATGGCTAAGCCATGAAGTGTCTTAAGGATGTACATTGTCCCCAATGTGAGCATTCACCACTTAAATATTCACATTGTCCCCAATGTAAGCTTCACCACTTAAAGATTCGCATTCACCACTTAAAAATTCACATTGTCCCCTATATGAGCATGCATAAATTAAAAGAGCAGAGTTCTGATGAAACCTAATTTCCATCATTCCCATATGTGATATGAAGTGCTCCTTCCCACCTTAATGAAATTGTCGCCCATGTTTGAAAAAATGAATAGCATGCAACTCTGAAAGGTACCCAATGTATTACAAAGCCTAAGTAGCATCCTTTACAAACCCTAACCTTCACAAGAGCTTGCTCACCCAATTTTATCCCAAAAATTTCAAAGATCTTGTCTATGAAAGAAATGGAAGATGAAGATGAAGGTGATGTTCATGGTCTCTCTCAAGACCAATAATAAGATGATGAACCAAGACAAAGCTCTAACGTGTATATCTATCCCCTCCCCTTTCTTTTTTTTTTCATTTTTTAAGACACAAAGCATGCCTTGCCAACTCACACACTCCACTTTGTCTCCCACTTTCTCATTATTTAAGTCTCCATCTCATGAATTAGGCAACCTTTTTCTTCTTTTAATATGTTTTTTCAAAAGATGGCATTTGTTGTTCCCCATTTTATTGTCCATTTCATGTAAAATAATTGAAAGAATTTTTACAAGACACGGCCAAGTCATGAGTGACTTGGCCTTGTCACTCAGTTTCTTATGGACATGACCAAGCCATGTGGCCGTGTCCATGGCTGCCCAAATATTTTCTTTCTTTTCCAAGTGGAACACGGCCAAGGCCTTGGCCGTGTCATATGACACGGCCAGTGGCTTGGCTGTATCTCTTGAGTGTGTTCTCCACCATTTGCTATCTTTGCTTTGATCTTTAGATGGGGCACGGCCAAGGCCTTGGCCGTGTCATGTGACATGACCAATGGCTTGGCCGTGTCATGTGACAAGGCCAATGGCTTGGCGGTGTTTCTTAGGTGTGTTCACTTCTGCATATACTCCTTGCTTCTTCTTTGCTTTGCTCTTTTGGTGGGATATGGCCAAGGCCTTAGCCATGTCATGTGACATGGCCAGTAGATTGGCCGTGTCTCTTTCTTGTGTCAATCTCTGCCAAATTTTCCTACCTCTTTCCTTGGATGAGGGACAAGGCTAAGCCATGAAGGGTCTTGGCAGTGTCTCATGTTTTTCCACCTTAATAATCCATCAAATTGAATTAAAGCTCCATCATTTTGTTCTTCATCCTGGATTAAATACTTTAAACACAAATTAAAAGAAAAATCAATCAAAAGCCAATAAAATTATGCTAAAAATAAATACGCAATGATCAAAACACAATGGTCAGAAAATTTTGAAATATGCCAGTCGTACCTCTGAGGGTATGTTCATATTTTTACGAAAGATTTGAGGTCAAAGATTTTCAAACACATAAGGTCGGACTGCAATTTGATCCGATCAAGAAAAGTCAAAAAAATTAAGACTTTTAGGAAAATTGTGTGTTTTAATTAAAAGCTTCAATGTATGATCAAAAATAGATACAGGTGGGAAAATCATGTAAAATAAGTTTTTCAAGTAATTCTAATTCCTATATTAAGGTGTTTCCATCCATCATTCCTAAATGTTGCTTTATAAAGTTTAACCTTTCTTCATTTAAAGGTTTTATAAAGATATCAGCAAGTTGGTTTTGAGTATCAATTAATTCTAAGACAACATTTTGGTTTTGAATATTGTCTCTTAAGAAATGGTGCCTAATATCTATATGTTTTGATCTAGAATGTTGAATGGGATTTTTGGATAGATTAATGGCACTAGTGTTATCACATTTAATGGGAATGTGATCAAAATTTTTTTCATAATCCAACAATTATTATTTTATCCAAAGAACTTAAGTGTAATAAAAACAAGCAGCAACATATTCAGTTTTCATGGTAGAAAGAGCAACTGATACTTGTTTCTTGCAAAACTAAGAAACTAGGCATTCACCAAGAAAATTGCATGCCTCGATGCTTTTTATATCCAAAAGACTATCGACATAATTCGCATTCAAAAGCCTAAAATGTCAAATGATGTATTTCTAGAATACCAAAGTCCTAAGTGCAATGTTCTACTTAAATACTTTAAAATTCTTTTAGTAGCATTCAAATGTGATTATTTAGGGCATGATTTAAATATAGCACACAAGTAAACACTATACATTATATCTGGTCTAGAGGTGGTTAAGTAAAGTAGTGATCCGATGATTCCTCGATATTTCTTCTCATCTACTGCCTTACCACTTTCATCTTTATCAAGTTTCAAGGATATGTTCATTGGAGTCTTGCTTATCTTTTAGCCATCCATTCCAAATTTCTTAAGGAGTTCCTTTGTATACTTAGATTGATTGATGAAGATCCCATCCTTGAATTGCTTAATTTGTAGTCCAAGGAAGAATTTGAATTCACCCGTTATACTAATTTTAAATTCTCTAGTCATACAAGAAGCAAATTCCTTACACAAAGATTCATTAGTAGCACCAAATATAATGTCATCAATATAAAAATGTCATCAATATTAGTAGCACAATCAAAATGGTATGCATTTTCTTTTTAACAAAAAGAGTTGTGTCAACTTTGCCTTTTGAAAAACCATTTTCAAGCAAATATGCACTAAGTCTATCATATCAAGCTCTTAGAGTTTGTTTTAATCAATATAGAGCTTTGATAAGTTTAAAAACATGATTTAGAAATTTATAATCTTTAAAATCGAGAAGTTGTTCAACATAAATATCCTCATTAATAAACTTATTTAGATATGCACTTTTAACATCCATTTAAAAAAGTTTAAAATTTATGTTACATGCAAATGCAAGCAATATTCTAATGGATTTTATTCTAGCAACGGGAGCAAATGTCTCATCATAGTCAATGCCTTCCTCTTGGCTATAGCTTTGGCTATCAATCTAGATTTGTTTCTAGTAATGAGACCATTTTCATCAAGCTTATTCCTATATACCCATTTACAACATATAATTGGATTATCTTTTGGTTTAGGAAGAAGTTCACATACTTTATTTCTCTCAAATTAGTTAAGTTCATCTTGCATAGCAATCACCCAAAAATCATCACTAAAAGCCTCTTTAATGTTCCTTGGCTCAATTTGAGAAACAAAAGCGATGTTATCATCCAAGTATTTAAATTGAGCTCTAGTAGTTGCTCCCTTTGAGATGTTACCAATGATTAGTTCCTTTGGATGATCGTTCTTGTATTGTGAATCTTTGGGTAGCTCTTGAGACTCTTCTTCTTGTTCATCATGATTATTAATTGTTTCTTGTTGTTCAAATGTACCTACAAAATAATCAAGCATACTACTTTTCCTTTTATCAAGTTTAAAGGATTCATAAAAAAAAAACATGCTTTGATTCTTCATCTACTAGTGTTCTCTTATTAAATATTCTATATGCTTTGCTAGATGATAAATAAACTAAAAATATGCCTTCATCCAATTTGGATAAGAATTTTCCAAGATTGTCCTATGTATTCAATATAATGCATTTGCATTCAAACACTCTAAGGTATAAAATTTTTGGTATTTTTCTATTCCACAGCTCATAAGAAGTTTGGTTTATCAAAGGCCTTTTGTAAATACTATTTGAAATATAGCATGCACTATTAATGGCTTCCACCCTAAAGTAAGATGGAAAATCATACTCATGAAGAATTGTCCTAGCCATTTCAACTAATGTTCTATTTTTTCTTTTAACCACACCATTTTGTTATGGTGTTCTAGGAGTCGAAAAGTTATGTAAAATACCAAACTCATTGCAAAAATTTTCAAAGTTTTCATTTTCAAATTCTTTGCCATGATCACTTCTAGATGTGATTACATAGCCTTTTTCATTTTGAACTCTTTTTACAAATATTTTAAAACGATTGAATGCTTCATTCTTTTGAGCTAAGAAATTAACTCATGTAAACCTTGAGTAATCATCAACAAGTACAAATGCATATAACTTGGCACTTAAGCTAGCAACTCTATTTGGTCTAAACAAATCCAAGTGGATGAGTTCTAAGGGTCTTGAAGTGCTTAAAATATTTTTAGATTTAAAAGAATTTTTATGTTGCTTACCAAATTGACAAGGTTCACAAGTCCTATCTTTATTAAATTTTACTTTACGGAGACCATTAACTAGTTCTTCTTTGCTAATACATTGTAAGTGATCCATACAAGCATGTCCTAGTCTAATATGCCATAACCAAGCATCATTACTAATGGTAATCAAACATTCAAATGAATTATTGGAATGTAAGTCAATTTTATATGTATTTCCAATTCTAACTCCTTTGAATAGAAGTTTACCATTTGAATTGGTAACTTTGCATCCTTTAGATTCAAAACTTATATTATATCCTTTATCACATAATTGACTTACAATAAAAAAATTATGTTTCAAACCATCAACAAGACACACATTTTCAATCATATTCTTACCAAGCATGCCAATGGAACCAATGCCAATGATTTTACCTTTAGCATTATTTTCAAAAGTAACATTACCTTCATACTTGAAAGTGAGTATTGTAAAAGCTTTGCATTACCCGCCATATTCCCTGAGCATCCACTATCCACAAGCCAAACATTTTCATTGACAATGGATTTTAGGCATACATGTAAAACAATAATGTTCATCTTCTTTTAGCTACCCAAATAAAGTTGGGTCCTCGGAGGTTAGCAGTAGAAGGATCCTCTAACTTGAGATGAGCCTTTCTAATATAGTAAAATGTGTTCTTATGTCCAAATTTCATACAATAAATGCATTGATACAAGGTTTTATACTTATGCACTTTCCTATTGAAATTCAATGAACTATGCATACAATTGCAAGTGTGTGTTGAATGAGATTGTTTAGTGCATTTTTATGTTTATGTATATGCCTTGTATACATGAATGCATGGTTTGCACTTAGAACTTTAGTTATAGAGCCTTGTGAACCCAATGTAGTCCTTTTAGAATTTTAGGTTTGGTTTGTGCATTAGTGTTCTTTACAACTTCAACACTAGAGGTTTGAGTTGTAAATACTTTTACAAATATTGGTGTATTAGATGTAGCAATGGATGAGACATTGAATCCTAAACCATGTTTCAAAGAGGGTGACCTTTGATTGTTGGTTAATGTATCTAAGGCATCTTTTCCCTTGCGAAATTTTGAAATAGATTCTTTTAACTCATTTATTTCATCCTTCAATATTTTATTTTCCTTGATCACATTTTCTAAACTATATGAATTTTTAGTCATTTCATCAATTGACTTCAATATATTTTCATTCGAGGTCTTCAATTCTAATGTAGAGTTTTTCAAAGACACAAAATCCTTTTCTAACTTGGAACATTTATCTTTATAAAATTTCATCTTTGAGAAATACTTTTCTACTCTAAGGTTTATGTGTTCAATCAAATCATTATCATCTAAAGCATCAACAACATCATTATCATATGCAATTAAGTTCAAGGATTGAGTACCTACCTCATTGGAGTAATTTTCATCCTTAATAGCTATGAGACATAGATTAGCAATTCCTTCCTCCTCTTCTTCTTCTTCTTCACTTAAGGAACAATCATTCCATGTTGCTTTGAGTAATTTTTTCTTTTCCTTATCCCACTTCATTTTGTTCTTCAACTTAAAGCAATTCGATTTTGACGTGACCAGATTTGCCACATCATAACATTTCACTTCATTCTTTTTTATCTTTGTCTTTGAGGGAGGATTTAGAAAATGTACCTTTGCTAGTTTATAATCTTCTCTTTCTTTTCTAATTACTTATTCTTTTTGAAAGCATTGCCATTTCTTCTTCATTGTCACTATCTTCATTACTTAAGCTCTCAACTTCTTTGATTGCATTGAGAGCTATTATTTTCCTTTTCTCTTTCTCACCTTGTTCTTCTTCATTTTTGTTGCGTAGTTCAAAAGTGAGTAGCTTTCCCATAAGTTCATCGATTCTCAAGGTGCTAATGTCATGAGCCTCTTCAATAGATGAAACTTTTGACTCAAAGTTCTTCCTTGCTCTAAGAGCTCTCAAGATTTTGCTATCGATATCACCTTGATCATATATCTTGCCATATTTCTTTAATTCATTGACAATGGCAAGCAAGCGGATCATCATGTCGGTTACATTTTCATTGGGTTTCATCTTGAATAACTCATACTTATGTACATGCATTTACTTCTTGGTGAACCTCACTTGGGTAGTACCCTCATGATAATTCTCAAGAGTTTTCTAAATGCAATGTGTACAAGTGAGATGTTTGAATCTCCCACCTTCTTTTCTTGATATTGAATTCATCAAGATGGAGGCTGCTCTATTGTTCTTGAACCGATCTCTCACATTATCACTTGACCATTGTGATTTAGGAAAGGAACTTGGAAACCATCAACTTTATGAGTTGGAGGTTTCCACTCATTTTGAACAAATTCCCATAACTCAATTCCTTCACCATCTAGGATCTAATACATCTTGTGTTTCCATTAGGAATAATCCATTCCATCAAAATAAGGTCTAAGAAATGAATTTAGGTTTCCATTTATAGTGGTGTTTGTTGGTGGAATGGCTACCATTTTGGATCAAATTTCATAATTAAGTTTAAAGAAATTTACTAGCTCTGATAACAATTGTTATCTCAAATTAGCAGCCAAGAGGGGGTGAATTGGTTGATATGAAGAATGATAATAAATTTAAAATTCAAAAGCAGGAGATGAAAAAGATGTAGAAAAAGATTGAGTAGAGTATAGAAGAAATAACATAAAGAATTATAGTGGTTCGAATTTACCTCAATCTTACATCCACTTCCTTAACAACTTGTTAAGGTTCCACTAGTCTTGAGTTTTAATAAGCTTAACTCTAACTTGATGTTTTAACTAGCTCACACCGAACTATTATAATGGTTTAAGATCAATTTTCACAACCCTTACAAGAGTTTTTCCATGCTCACTCTAACAACCTAAGTGTTTTCAATCTCACACTTAAACTTTTTATGGTGTTTAATGCTCACACCCAACACTCAATCAATACAAATGTAGTTTTGATACAAAGAAATTAAATTTGTTTTGTTTGGCAATTACAATCACTATTTTTTTAAAAAAATGAAGTTTCTTGAGGTATTTATAGACTTCAAGTCTTGATATGGCCATTTGAAGTGGGTGCTAACATGTCTGATTCTTGTCTCCCACTAAATTATTATCCATAGCATTTTCATGGACGGACTAGCTTCAGTCTGATCATACTTAAATAAGGCCGATAGGACTATTTGAAGTCCATTCGTACTTTTTGAAAATCTGATTAATGCTCCTTCAATGGTTAGTCCATGTGTCATCCACTAACTGAGTGGAGATATAACAGGTTCTAATTTGAAGAATTTTTAAATAGTCTGATTGGACTTGCATCTAGTCTGGTTGGATGTCTGATGGTACGTTCAATTTCTGGACATACTTTTGGTCATGAACTTTACTGAATGTTTTTATACAATTTCTGCTTCAAAGGTCCGGTCGGCATTTTTTGATGGTCTGATCAGACTTCGATGGTACTCTAAGAAAATAGGAGTACCTTTGACCGTGAATCTTACTGTGTGAATTTCTATTTATCAAAACCAATGGTGTGGTAGAACTCTTCCATGGTCTGAGGCGACTGGTGATGGTATGGTAAGATCTTGTGAGTACTTTTCACTTTAATCCTTTCTTTGTAAATTTTACTCATTGGTATCAAAAGGTCGGCCAGTCTTCAGTGCGGTCTGATTGGACCTTTCATGATTTCATCAAAAGTTTATCTTCATACAAATTGTAACTTGATACAAATATTATTTTTATTCAATTTGATTGCCTAAAATAAAAAATAGAGTAATAATGCTAAGGGTTTGGCTAACAAGGCTCATGGTGAATTGGCCATGAAAAATGGCCAATTTGTCATGACTTGTCCAACCAATTTGATAATTTGGTTTTTTAAATCAGATCGGAGTCGTTTGGGTTTTTTAATTGGGGCTGGGTTTAATTTACACCTTTTAATTAAAACTGGATTTGATTTGGGCCTTTTAATTAAAATTGAATTTATTCAGGGCAAAAATTAAAGGTCTACAGTGTTGCATCCTACTTGAACAATCTTGAATTGATTCTGAGAGTGACAAAGCAATCTGCCTTGATAGATTTAAGCTTATATTGGATAAATTTGGACTGGTTCAGGTGCATCAAATAAACCCGAGCTAATTTAGACGCTTAAATTAATCCAAAATTTTCTAATTGATGCTTTAATAAATCTAAGTTCTTTCGGCTACTCCAAATAAATCTAGAATCTTTTAACAGATGCTTTAATAAATTCGAACTGTAAATAATAATTTGGATTTTTTTTAATATATAAAAAATAATTATTATTATTATTATATTAAAAATGTAACACATGTGGCACAATATAATGTTATTGACTATATATTTAGTATAATATATAAACTTAATTCTTTTACTATTTTTATATTCTTTTAAAATACCTCAACCCCTCAATTTATTTTTCTATTGATTTTTTTTAAATTAAAAAAAAAGCTATTAGTACTTAAATTCTTTTCATAATTAAAAAATTATATTGATAATTTATAAGTTTAGTGGTTATCTCAAGTTTTGTGACATTTTTGCAATTTTATTCTATTTATAAAAATTTAATGATTTTAACTAAAACAAGTTTTAGCCATAGCTAATCTATTCAATCAGTTAGTAGTCTTATATGTTATGTCATTAAGAAAAATTATATTATTTTATATTTTATATTTCCATTGATGATAGTACAATCAGGATGCAATCAACAACCCCATGTAATTTTTTATATCTTTTTAGAAAAAAAAAAGTTATAAAAGCATGATGATCAAATAAAAATAAACAAACTAAAAAAATAATTAATGGACTAAATAAAACATAGAAAAAAAATATCAAAAATAAAAACATAGAAAATATGATTTGTTACCTACACATAGAAAATTAATAATTTTAATTTACTTTACAATTTATTTGAAGGATTTAAATTTGAAAATTGAAATTTAAACATTAATTTAAAATTTTTATTTAATATATAAAAAATAATAATAATTAGTATTTTTTAAAAAAATATAATACATGGCGAGATCATAGAGAGACATAAGGCACAACATATGTAACACCCTTTTACCCTATATACGTACAATACATATTTTCAGCATATGTAAAATACGCATATACGGTATAAAAGTATCACAAATCGATTTAATAAAAATTTTCACATTTTTGTTTTAAAATTTCAAATACTAAATATATAAAATTAAATAGTATATAAATATTCTTTACTATCTATAGTAACTCGAAATAACACTTTATATGAAAATCTCTGGAAAAAATTCGCCAGAGTTTTGTCTGTAATTTGGACGTTTCTAAAATTCAACAAAACACAACCTGCATAAAACAAACACTCCAAATAAAATCAATTCACCATTTCACCAATACTTCTCAATTTCTCCATATTTTCTAAAAATACTTATATATAGTTATATATATCAACATCACATGTAAGATCCCATCTTAAACAAATTATTCAAAATATTCTTTATAATTTATATTATATACTTCAAAAACATATCATAGCATATATAATATTAAAATATACTGTAATATCAAATATCTATATGCTGACAACTGGCTCTAATCTTGATATACCCAAAAATAACTCTTCAAGCTCAATAAATACTAACCTAGACCCTACCAGGTCTAGTAGAACTCTCCGTCTCTACCAAATTATCCATGACACCTGCGCGACGAATTACAATTGTGCTAAGCCGAAGCCTAGTGGTACAAAGTTTGATAATAACAACAAAACCCAATGCAATGTCAATGCACAATGCATATAGATGTCACATCATTCTACTTTCTTATATTTTTTAAATATTTCATAATCACAACTCATAGCATTATATTGCTCAATTGTATCACAATTCATAATTTACATTAAAACAAAGACAAGCATGGGCCCAAAAAAGATCTAATATGCTATTCAAATTTCAGAGTTACTGCTTTGGTCCATAATAACACCATGTGTCTAGTCCCGTAGGTAATATATCCATGGATAATGTAACAGCCCCAGTATCTTGGACCTCAACCCGGCTAGACCCTTAGGCCCCAGTATCTTGGTCCTCAACCCGGCTAGACTGCTATAATTTTTTAGGCTTACGACCCAGTCTTTTCACCCCAAAAATATCATATTTATCAACTAGCCTGGCTTACAACCCAGTCTTTTCACCATTCTAGCATTTAGCCCGTAGGCAATCATAGGCATGCCGCCAAACCCAGAACTCTAAAAATTGAATAACATACTAAGCACACAATTTATTCATATTTCTCATTATCAAATTTTTTCATAATTCTTTTATCAAAACTTTTCTCATTTTCTCATGATCAAACTAGGCACATTGTCTTATTATATTATCTTTTTCTCATTTTTTTCATTTATTTATTTTTCTCATTATTAATCTCTTTCTCATTGTCACATATTCAATCTAGGCACATTGCCTTATTTTCACATTTTTGTTCTCATTTTTCTCATTTTTCACATCTTTCTCATTTTTCTCACTTTTCTCATTTTTATCAATATCAATTTACTTTATTATTTCACATATCTCATTTTTGCATTCACAACACATTACCCAATTACTTTGGGTATTTTCACATAATATACATATTTCACATTCTACACAATTTAACCATTATCAATGGCTTTTTATAATGCATTTAACGCATATATGACATTACAAATGTCATAACACATTATTCATACTCAATCAATGAACCAAGTAACTTAACACATTTTTCAACCAAAATGTGTTAAGCCCAAATGTCATACAAATATAAACAATATATTCAAAGTTTGTACATACCTCCACTAGCAACCCAAAGCAAGCTTAAAATAACCTCCAATCCTATTCTTTCAACTTGCCCTTCACCACTTGGATGAAGCAAATCAACCTCCCTCAATGCCTATACCAAATGTGATCATACATAATCATTTAATATCACATTCTAGGGTATTCTCAACATCAAACTATAATTAAACATCACTCTAAACCAAATCTCAAAATTAAGCTTCACCTCACTTTAACTTTGAAAAACCATATCAACCCATTTAAATTAGTGTTTTAAGTTTATTAATATCATTAGAAACATGTTTTAGAATGTTTAAACTAATTACATTAATTAACCACATGCTTATGCTCAAAATCCTAAAATGGCATAACCTTCACCATTGAAGGATCTCCATTCCAACTCAATCCAATTATCATTTCAATCTTATTTCCACCACTTATATCATTAAATAACATGATTTAAGCATTAAAATCAAACAATTAATCATTCTTTGAAAATTCACTTTTTCAAAACCCTAAATCAATACTACCATCTTCAAACTCCAACCAAAAACAACCAAATCTAATATTTGACTTTAAAATACTTGTTTATGAATCAAAACAATACATTTGGAACCAATTTACACAATTAAAACTCATGATTTCAAAAACCCAAATGTTCCATTACCCTAAATTCTCTCTCTTCACCAAACTCAACTTAAATTCAACCATTTCTTCAATCTAACCTTAAAATTATTATCAATCACTTAAAATAACTTCATCTATATCCAAATAGACAATTAAATCTTAGAACTTCAAAAACCCAAAACACACATATTCATACTTTCATAAAATCCAAATAAAGAAGTTGAAAACTTACTAATTTTGTGAAAATCACAAAAAATCCACTTTAAACTTGTTAAATCCTTCAATTTGTGGACTATGGAAGAATCAAAACCTTGGTCTTAAGCTCTCGTGGTGGCCGGCCTTGAAGAAGAAGAAGAAGAGATGAAGACAACTTTTAAATTTTCTTTTTCTTTTCATCTTTTATTTTAAACCATATATATATATATTAAAATAATTTAATAATTATTTATTTATTTATTTATTTAATAAATTAAAAGTTCTAAATTCTTTCTTTCATTTAAAAATAATTTATTTTTGAATTATTTTATTAATTTTGAATTTCTAAGATTTAATTACCAAAATACCCTTTTACTTTGACTTTTTTTAAAAAGTGTTGACTTTTATATGTTGTATATATTTTACATATATATCACATATATGTTCCACTTTTTTATTTAAAATCTCTTCATTTTTCATTTAAAACCATTAATTTGATTTATCCATTTAAATTATAATTTATTTTATCAAATTTTTAAAAATTAGAACTTTTTAAAATTTTGGGATATTACACATGCACAAGTAATTTGTATCTTATATACACATCAAATGGTACTGGATTGTGCTCGCTGGCTCTCTTAAGGGAGAGGTCAGGTGTTTGATCCGGGGAGGCGACTCCTTTGGGATCCAAATAAATAAATCCTGCTGGAGGGCCTGCGAGGACAATCCAGTACTGTGGCGGCCTACCAGGTTGAGGGCTGGGACTACGGTCCACCTACGGGAGAAAAGGCCCAATAGACCAGCTGTCGTAAGACCGTGCAGGTGGGGTCGTTACATGGTCACTTGAGGTGTGATCATCTCAACAAATGGACGATCACTACTAATGTTGTCATGGTCGCTACTAAGGCTGAGACTCTAACCGTGAACCCTACTATAACTCATCTTGGACTTCAAATCATCAAGGACGGTCGCCCTTAGGTCTAGAGTGACTGCACCTTTTGCCATGTTCTGGTTATGTATTGAGCAACTTATTCCTGTATCAAGTAACTTAAATACATATTAAATTTATCATTCAATTTGAGTGCTGAAAATCAAAATTGAGATTATTTGGATAACAACTCAAATCATACATATCTATAAACTTCTATAAAACTTGAAAGTTAGATAAGAAAGCTTACCTTTGATAGTAGAATCTTTAAATTCACCCCAAAACCTTTGGAAAACTTGAAGAATTTAAGGTAAAATGGAACAAAAAAAATCCTCCCTTGGACCCTTGTAAAAATCGGCACACCATAAGGAAAAAGGAAGAAGATGAACATATGTATATATGATTTTTCTTCTTTAATTAATAGCCATATATATTATTTTATTACTTAATTAATTATTAATAATTAATAGTTCAATAAATTTTTTTCATCATCTTCCACTATTTATTTATTATTATTATTATTATTATTATTATTATTATTATTATTATTATTAACTTTTGACCTTTTACCATTTTGCCCCTTTTACTATTCAACTTTTGTCTTTTTCTTTTTACTATTTAACTTTATATGTTATGTGTACTTTCTTTATATTTCACATAAAAATTTTCTATTTTTCTCACTTCCAACACTTTATTTATCTCTCAAATTATCTAATTTAATTTAGTTAAATTTTATTTTAGCAAAAATGTAGATGTTACAATAAACATCATATTTTAATACATTCCAAGCATTAAAATATAATGTATCACTTTTCCATTAAAATTCTAAAATTTTTCCCTAAGCTTTTTTAATTTTGATTTTTCATTATAACAAATTTCAAATAGTAATTTAAGCTCATTTATATCGTTAACAACACAAAATAATACAATTCAAATCATAAAACCAAATGCACCATCACTTTTTATCAAAATCCTAACTTCCATACTACCCCTTTCAAACTCCAACTAAACCTACTCAATTCCAATATTTAACCATAAAAATTTACTTACTCGTCAAAATAACATCATACATATCCATTTCAATAATTATAATATACTCTTTCCAAAACTCAATTCACACATATTCATATTTAACTATAAAAGTTTCCAAAATAAGGTAAGAAAGCTTATCTTTGAATGAAGAAACAACTAAATATTACTTCATTCTTTGAAAATCCTTCAAAATTTTGTTGTTGGAAGAATCAAATCACCTAGCCCATCTATGGAGTATCGGCCTAAAGAAGGAAGAGGAAGAAGAAAGTGTTTCTTTTTAATTTTTAACCTTTTTCTTTCTTCATTTTTATCCTTATATATATTATAATACTATTTTTATTTATTAATTATTTAAATATTTTTAATTCTTTAATTTTCATCATCTATCCAAAATTAATTTTATTTTATTATTTTCATTTTTTTATAATTACCATTTTGCCCCTCCTTTCACTTTTTAAATTTTTCTTTTTTAACTTGTTTTTGACTTTATATGTAATGTATATTTTCTTTATATTTCTCATATACATTACCTATTTCTCACTTCGAACACTTCATTTAACCCTTCAACTTATTAATTTAATTTAATTTAAATTTTATTGTATTTATTTTAGCAATTATGCGGGCGTTACATATGCATTGACACTTAAGTTGGTGTTTGATTTGGCAATATTTGTTTGTTGTTGTAGATATAGGTTGAGATGGCATCGGAGACGAATCGATCAGAGGATAGTTTGGAGAGTGTGGCTCTAGGTGAGGGTAGAGCTAGAGATAGAGTTGATGCTACAGAGGTCACTAAGGCAGTTAGAAAAGGGTACAAGGTCCTCCGGCGTGGATGCAGCGGATGGCAAAGTTTTTTCATTAAGCCTCAGCACATCAGTATAGTAGAAAATATGAGAAGCTTAGGAAATATGGTGCTATAGATTTTATAGGTACTATTGATCAATTGAGGTAGAGCACTGGCTAGATAGGATAGAGAGGGTGTTTGTTCAACTGGAAGCTACTGCAGAAGAAAATTTTGATTATGCTGTGTCTCTTCTATAGGGGAATGCCTACAACTAGTGAAACATGGTTCCATATGACATATGATGATTTCTTGCAAGAGTTTGGGAGGAAGTATACACCCTGGGATTATAAAGATAAAAAGAAGAGAGAGTTTCTAAATTTAAAACGAGGGGAGAGACTATTACTAAGTATGAGAAAGAGTTTCTCCGATTGAGTAAATATGTCGCTGAAATTATGTCTGATGATGTAAACAGATGTAGGAGATTTGAAGAGGGATTGAGGTTGGCTATAATGTGTGAGGTGGCTATAGTGCAATATGAGGATTTTTCTATGTTAGTATCAGCTACTAGGAGCATGGAGAAAGCTCAGGGAATCACAACTACTTCAGCATTAGAGGAGAGTAAGGGTAGAGGACTTCGGTCAAAAGTGGAGACATCATCTCGCAATAGGGATGAGAAGATTTATCCCAAAGTGTTAGTGAGAGTCAGGAGCATACTAGTAGGATATTTCAGTAGAGGCAGAGGCCTACAGTGTCAGTGTCTAGTGCTCCTACCCCTACTTCTCAGAGACCTGCTCCACCCACTTGTATCCAGTATGGTAGAGCACATAGGGATATTTGTTGGTGAGTAAATTCAAGAGGTTGTTATAGGTATGGATCCCAAGACCATTATGTTAGGAATTGTGCATAGCCACTAAAGGACAGATCAATGGAGACTGTTGAGTTTAGGCCTAGTTTAGTGGAAGCAGGAGTGGCAGAGGTGACAGGGCAGAATATAATCCAAGAGAGGGGTTTGTATCTGTGGATAGACCAGAGGGAGCTAGATCATCACAAAGAATCTATGGGATGCAGAAGCAGCAAAATGTTCGGAGGTGGATGAAGGTAAATTTTTGTTATATGGTATCAATGTTTATGCATGAATTTAATGTTTATTCTTTGGTAATGTTGTTAGAAGTTAAGAATACTTTAAGCTAGTTAGAGATTTACGTAAATGAATAAGGAGGTTCATAAGGGGGAAAGCAAAGGTTACTTGGTTAGAGATTGTGTGATTATTTTACTAGCAGTTGAGAGTAGTATTTAATTTTGAACTATAATAGATAATTTCAAGGATGAAATTATTTTAGGGGGAAAGAATTGTAATATCCATGATTTTAGTCAAAATTAAAATTCTAAATGGATAGTCAATTAGAGTATAGGGAGATGTATATGTATAGTACATACCTAATGTATACACAAGATATATGTAAGATATGCATTGGACATACATAGTGTATACAATGTATATACCTAACATATACTTATCATAAACATTGGTTACATATAATATATGCCTAAGATGTACATGACATACACATATATGAAAATATATACATAATGTATACAAAAAGTATACATTAGATATACATATAGATTAATATATATATATAACATATATACAAAATGTACAAGTGGAGGTGGGAAGATATAAATAATAATAATAATAATAATAATAATAATAATAATAATAATAAATAAAAGAAGAAAATTCAAAAGAAGAAATAAAATATATAGATGGGAATTTAAGAGAGAAAAAATTAAATTAAATAAATATTTAATTAAATAAATAGTTAATATATAGTTAATTAAATATTTAATTAAATAAATAGTTAATTAATATATATGGATAGGAAAAGAGTAAGAAAATAAAAAGAAACCTTCTTCTTCTTTTTTCACCATGGGAGGTCGATTCTTGTAGAAAGAGGGAGAGAGATTTTTACTTCATGATCTATACCAAATTTTATGGAAAATCAAAGTATTTCAAATTGATTTTAAAGAAAGAACAAAGTATCAAGTAAGTTATTTTTCCTTTAAACTTGTTATTCTTGAATTTTTAAGGTTATGTATGATTTGAGTAGAGAGTGAAATAGATGTTAATGGTTAATATAGATATTAATAAAGCTAGTATGATGGATGTATATTGATTTGAGTAATTGATTGAGATGAGCATGCTTGATGAAATTAGGTTTTAGCAATGAATATTTAAAATTAGAATTTTTAGTAGGAGTGTTTTTAATTATTGTAATGGGTGGATTAAATATTGTTTTGATGTATATATTATAATTTTAAGGATAATTATTGAATATGAGTGAGTTTTGATGAAGTTAGGGTTTATGGGTAGATTATGTGAATTTAGGGCTTTTGAAAGAGGTATTTATAATTATTGTAATGAATTTTTTTGATGTTATATTGATGTACTATTAATGATTTTATGGTTGGATGGTAGAAAAGAGTTGGTTATGATGAAATTTAAAAAAGGTAGTAAGGTGAAATTAGAGTTTTATGGGTATCTTGATAGAAATTATGTAAATAATGATAGTTTGATATAAAATTAAGCATGGAAGTGATTTTAATTGAATAATTTGGTTTGTTGCTGAATTTATGTGTGTTACAAGTGATGAAGTTTAGGGTTTTAACTTGGAAAAAAATTTTGAGTTGATTTTAAAGTAAATTAAGGTTAGTATATATTTTAATGACTTATGCTTTCTGTTTCAATCATTTATGTTTATATTTTTAGGATAATTTTATTGGTTCTTAGTTAATTTTTCTTTTAATTTGTGTTTAAAGATTGTTTGAAGTATTTAATTTAGGTTGAAGTACAAAACAATGGATTGATGGATCAAAGTTTGAGAAAAATCAAGAGACACAGCCAAGACACCACTTAGCTTGGCTATGTCACTCATCAAAGGCAAGGAAGAAGCAAGACACAGGCTGAGGCAACTTGGCTTGGTCGTGTCCTTCAGAAAAATTGGGCAGAGGCAGACACTGGCAAGAGACACAGCCAAGCCATTGGCAGTGTCACATGACACGCCCAAGGCCAAGGCCTTGGGCGTGTCCCACTTGATGAAACCAAAGAATAAAGAAAGCAAAGCAAATGGCAGAGGTGAACACAAGTAGAAGACAAGGCCAAAGCACTAGTCGTGTCACATAACATGGCCAGAGCCTTGGTCGTATCCCACCCGAAGAAGAAAGAAGTGTTAGAAGCAGCCATGGACGCGACCACATGACTTGGCCATGTCCATAAGAAAATGAGTGACACAGCCAAGTCACTCATGACTTGGTCGTGTCTCATTTGGTCCCTTTGAATTATATTGCATGAAGTGAGGGACAAATGGGGGACAAAAGACTCTTTCTTTTTAAAAAGAAATATTAAAAATGAGTAAAAGTTGGATGGATTTATGGAAAGAAATATTAAACAAAGAAAAAGAAGGAGACAAGAGTGGTGTGTGAGTTCGCAAGACATGCTTGGTGTCTTAAAAAATTAAAAAGAATTGGAAGTGGAGGGGGATGGAAAATACTTAGACGTTGGGATTGATTGAAGGAAGCTAGTTCTTAGTTTTTAGTTTTTTTGTTTTGGAGGGGGAGACATCATTCTCTCTTCATCTTCATTTACATTCATCTTTCATTTCTTCCATAGATAAAATTTAATCAAGTTTGGTGATTAAATTGAGTGAACAAGCTCTTTAGAAGATTAGGGTTTGAAGAAAGCTTGAATGGAGTTGTAAGCTTGAGAGAGTTACCATTCCATCTTTCAAGAAGAGAGCCATTGATTGAAGAGGGCTTGGAAGTTCTTCATCATACATCAAGGTCGAAGCTAGGAGGAAGACAAGTAGTTCAACTCTTGGCGTCTATAAGAGGTTTTTCATATTCTCTCTTTTAATTCATTTCTAGATTGTTGTTATTTTATTATGAACATTAATATTACAATACATAATTTTGATTTGATGAATATTCAGATGGATATTTGTTTTAAATTGATGATGAGTTAATTTACTCATGCCTTAGGTTGTATTAGATTTGATTAAACGACTTAATTTGATAATTTCATTAGTATACCTTGTTATTGGTTGATTGCATTGGACTTAAAGCTAGTTTGATAGATTGGTCACCTATTAAACACTTAATATTGAACGATGGACCGAGAGGTGAAATTTGATATCAGAAGTATGTAATTAACCACCCTAAGAATAAAATAGAAATATAAGTTCTAGGGTTTTATTAATTTGTAATTTCAAAACAATTGGTTGTTGCTAATTCATGAATGTGAAAACTAATGAATTGATAATTAATAATTAAACTCAAGGAACAAATTAAAATACAAGGTTATATTAATGGATAATTTGAGAATCAAGATTTAATTAAATTGATCTATAACCCTAGGCACCATTCCTAGAATTGAATTAATCTTGCATAGCTACTACTCATTTTTACTTTAAAATTTTAATTACAATTCACCAATTCAACAACATGCACTCAATTTTATTTATTTTGTTTAAATCAAAATATTGTAAAATAATTCCTTTCTTGTGAGACTACCTTGGGGCGATCATCGTTGCTATAATTACCTCGTATACTTGCAAGTGTCGCTTTGTAGCAGTGTTAATTAGAGTGCAACATTTTCCATTAAGTGTGAGTTGGCATATTATATATGGTTACTATGAAATATGAAAATTCACATAACTTATGCAATGTTGCATAGTTATATGATGAGTGTTACATTATACTTTTGTCCAATGAAATTGATGTTTGTACATGATATGCATGAAGTATATTAATGTTATGTGATATGATGTACATTATGTACATATTTCTGAAGTATGATAAAATGGGTGTCAATGGGTTACATTGTGAACGTGACTTATAGTTATGCATGGTGAATTTGAAATGGTAATGAGAAAAGTATAATGTGATAAGTATTGAGAAAAAAAATGTGGGAAATAGCTAAAATTATGGAAAGTGTGGATAATGTGAAATAGACATGAGAACTATGTTAAAATGTGAAAATTTAAAAAGATATTGTGTGTTTGTTAACCCTATACAATTACTTATCTAGAAAGTTGATAGAGGTAATCCATATGCTGATAAACCATAGTAGAGCTAGATCTTGTGATTGAGTTTGAAAAGAGATCTGAGAAAAGCTGGGTCATTGTAATATCCGTGGTTTTAGTTAAATTAAATAAGTATTTACATGTTAATTAAAGTATTGGGGGAGGTATAGGTGTTGTATATGCCTAATGTATACCTAATTTATACCTAATTTATACATATTATATATTCATTGTATAGTATGCATTTATACCCTATATACATACAGTACATATATCTCGTATATATATAATACATATATAGAATATAAAATTACCACAATAAACTCTATAATAAAAATTCTCATTTTAATTAATATAGATAATTACTAATAAATAATATATACTCAAGAAGTAAATTATTAAAAATATATATTTATTATAAAAATCTCTAAAAATATTTTGCCAATAAGTCCCAATTTCAAATATCACAGCCTACACATAAAACTTTAACACTCCCAAAATACAGTTTTCACCTATTCTCCAAATCACCAATTAATAAATACACATAATCATTGATATTGCCATTCTACAATGGCTCATCCTCCAAATCATATGCTTTCATGAATAAACATTAACTTTATATTGAGCAAATGTCCAATGTGACACTATCGCATAACTATGTCATATTACATAGACTATGTGATTTCCCACATTTTCAAATACTTTACATACATAATGCCAAACCATATTTAACAAAATCTCAAGTAAATAAATATATGTACTAACTTTGTTTCATTTTCTAAGCTTTATCTTTGATAAAACTTTACATTTCTCCACTTTTATCAATATGATTTACACACACATAACCCAAAAACAATTAACATTACTCATTCATATCCATTTCTATGCTCAGTGTATATTAAACTATCATTATTTTAATAATTTTCATTAAAATCTCATTAAAACTTTAAATTCACCACTTACTACTTTGGTTAAACTTCATCCAACCTCCAACATTCAATCTTAAAAAACATTACTTACAAACCAAAATAATAACAAAACAACTCATTTTCACAATTATCAAAACTTCTCTCGAAAATCTTAACTTTCACATAATATGCCAGAACCCTAACTTTATCCAATCTCACCCATATCCAATTTCTAACTATAAAATCACAACATATATACCTAAACAACATTAAATTATACCATAATAACAATTATATGCATTTATTCCAAAACCCTAATTTATAGATATCATCCAAAACCTTAAATTTATCAATTATGCCCTCTTCAATCATCAAACCAACAAATCACTATATAATCATCATTTTAATTTCAGTTCTGTAATGTTTAAAATTTTAAATACTAAAATTTTAATTTAATATAGATAATTGATAGTGAATTGTGATATAAGTGGTATGGATAAGTGATGTAAATAGTAGATCTTAAAAATTTACTGAAGAAATTATATTTTTTTTACGGTTTTACGAGACTAAAAATCGAATTAGAATCAAAGAATAAGAAAGAGGGTGCACCATAGTTAAGATAAGAGTGGCCACACTAGATTAAACTATATATATATAAGTGGATATGAGTGTGTGTTTGTGTAGAATCTTCTTCCCCCTTCTTCCATCATCCACGCCATTTACCACCACCATCGCCATCTTCTCTATTTTCTTCTTCCTTTCATAAAAGAATCGAGGGAAATCTATCTTTTCCAACAATTTTTTTAAGAGAATTAGTTAGAATAGGTGGGATTATCAACAAGTGATCAAAGAAAAAGAGGAAAAAGAGAGATTTTGAAAGAGGTATGTGCTTTTGTATTTTAATTTATAAATATTTGAATTTCTATGAATTTTAATGTTTGAATTTGTTAATTGAGTCATCTATAATGAATTATTACTGAAAAGTATTGGTTAAATGGATTCATGAGTGAAAAATGAGTTAAATGAACTTATAATAATGAGTATGATTCTTAATTCAATCATTATAAGAATTGAGTGGTTTGATATTATTTTTAGCCATGAGTGATAGTTAAAGATTGATTAACTGATGTTTGAGTAAAGTATTTGATATAGATTCTTTCTATGTCAAAGAAATTAGTTCTTGATTCATTTTTATTATAGATCTTGAGTATATTGTATTTAAGTGATTGAGTGTACGAAACACAGAATTTTGCCTGACATAACTAGTGACACCGCCATATCACTGGGCATATCAACGATGTTATGTTTCAATATTGGAGACACGACCAGGAACACGCCCGTGTCATTGGGCGTGTCATAGCTTCTGTGATGAAAATGACACGACCAGTAATATGCCAGTGTCATTGGGCATGTCATAGCTACTGTGATGAAAGATAAATAACACGGCCAGTGATATGCCCATGTCATTGGGCGTGTCAAAGCCTCTGTAAAATGGGCAAATGACACGGTCATTAACATGCCCATGTCGTTGGGCATGTCACTTGAAGAATTTGCCTAAAGTAGTTCTTTTCCTTGTCTTTCATCTGTGATTTTGGCCTAAATGACTATAAGGCCTCAAAGTGTAAAAGATTTTTGAAATCAGCCCTAACAAGTAGTGCAATAAATTTTGAATATATGATAAATATGTGTGATACCAAGTGTTGATCAAAGAATTATTCCATTGAAGTGATATACATAATTCAGTGTTAATTAAAACTAATGAATTGCCCAAATCATACTGATTTTAGATCTAGCTTTGGATTAAATAGTGATAGTGGGCACCTCGTGCCATTAATGGACACATTGTATCATCAGTGACAGTGGGCATAATTGTCATTATATATTCTTGAGATTTACCATTAAAATTGCTACACTAACCCGTTATCCAAACCTATGCTCTGATTTCAGTATGTATGGGCATATTTAATGAAGTTATCTAAATTGAAAATATATGTGAATCTGATGTTATAAATAATGGAAGAAATGCAAAATAATAATATAAGTCAATTACTTAAAATCGACTTACCGTGTTACAATAGGAAAGTGATTGTTAATGTTTATATTAATGCTTCCAATTGAAAGTTCTAATACACGGAATAGAAATATTATGCTCAAGTTATTGAATTGATCAATAACTTTCTAAGTGTTATAATGATTGAAAGTGTATATAATGATATAAGTTACAAAGTGCCCCAAAATATATTACTAAATTTAAGTGCCAAAAATTATAGATTGAATGAAATTATCCTATATGTGAAACTAAAAAGTTAGACTTATTGAAAAACAAAATAAGCGTATTATGAGCAATGTTAACAAATGAGAAAGTAAGTCTTAAATAAAATGATTCATAAAGAGAAAAGTTGCAATACCGAAAGTATAGTATAGCATGATGACTTTTATAAAGTTAAAGTTGTTATTTTGTGTAATCAAAATATTATGTTGGTTTGTTATTGAAAATATTTAATATACTGAAATATTTATTTAAACTAAGTATTATTACTATATTTTCATAAGTACTTTTCTTTAATATTAAGAGATAAAATATGTTTATACAAGCACCACTAAGCTTTGCTTAGCATGTTAGAATTGTTCTCTGACACGCAAGTATCATGTTATTAGAGCAAGTTAAGCAGAAAGGATCTCAGAAATTATCTACAGTACACATAGAGATCTTTTATATATTGTACTCATAAGTTATGAAATGTGTATATACAATTTAATTTGGCTATTTGAGAGATTGTACAAATTTGTAAACATGAAAGGAATTATGTATTTAGAGGATGAAGTTTGATATTCTAGTGAATGATTATCAAATAAAGCAATTTATTATATATTTATTTGATTTGACAAACTTATGATGGTTATCTGATTTATAATTAGTATTTGGATTATTGGAGATATTGGAGATTGGTTTAAATGTTGGATTTATAAGTGTTATATTATACAGATTGTATTATTATTTAAAAATTTTTGTTAGTAAAACGTTAAAAGGAAACTTTGCCGATGAAATAATTAGAGTACTAACAGTATATTGAGTAACATTCTCTAATAATTCTAATGAGAATTTTCAGGGGATGCTATATTTAGTGGTATCAGAGCGTGGTTTAGGCGTTTATGGTATGTGAAATTATGGGAGAAGTGAAATGCAATTGTCTAAGTTATGTGAATTGAATAAGTGAGTATGTGTTTGATACAATTGATATTTCATATGTTTATGGTAGTAGAATATTTTCTAAGAATTGATTGAGAATTCATAGTATATTGTTTAGAGTGCACTAGACATATTTGTGAAAAAGAAGGATATGAAAAGAAAACAAGTATGAGTAGTTAAAGAGATATATCAAAGTAACACAGTGGAAGTGTAGTAATTTATTGGAATCTGAGGAATGAATTATGACAGATAGATAAATTTTGAGAATAAAATTTCTTACGAGAATGAGAATTGTAATGCTCTAAAATTTTAAGTATTTATTTTCTACATTAAGTGAATATATGAGTGTAAATTGGATTGATTATGATATTATGTGTAGCTTGAGCATTTGGAACTGATAGTAATAAGGTTAAATAAGCCTTAATAAGAGTAATATTAAATCTGAGTATGGATAATAGAGGTTTTAAAGTATCTAAAGTAATTGTTTTTATAATGTTTTAACATTAAAAATTGGAGTAATAGTTAATTAAAGAAAGTGAATGCACCAAAACTATTGTATGAGTGAGTGTATTGGATAAAAATTCTAAAGCCTATTTAAAGATTTCTAGTGTCTTCTATTGTCTTCTAAAACATCATAATTATCATCTTCACCTCCATCTTCATCTCTTTTTCTTTTTCTTCCATTTCTCACCATAGAAAACATGGAGAATTGGTGGAAAACCCAAGTTTTGATGGATTTTAGATAATTTAAGCTTGATCTATTGAGAAAAACATCATCAAAATAAAAGATTCAAATTAAAAGTGATGGAAGAGTATTTTTAAAGAGGTTAGTGCTTCTATAATACTTATTTTGCTATTTATTGAATTGATCTTGATTTTTATTATGAAACGAGATTTGTGAACTGATAAAACATCATTACTTGTGAAAGATATTGTGTATTGAATAATTGTGAAAAATATGAGTATAAAACTTTGCTTCTATGATAGTAAAGTTATTCTTGCAATATGTTAATGTGTATTTATTGATTATTAACTAAAAAAATGATTAAATCCATCATTGAATCATTTATGAGTTGATATAATGTTGTGAAAGAAAATAAGATTTTGAAAGATTTTAGGGTTATGGAAGTTTGGATTTGAATTTGATTGTGTTGGATCTTGTTTCCTTAATTTGTTTGAGTTGAATTATTGATAAATTCTTGATTAAATCATAAAAAGAAATTTTAGCAGAGATACGCGTGATTATTTGTATAGTCATGCGTATGCTTGTGCAACTTTCTATTCTTCAAACTTTGAGAAGAAATCCCAATAGTAAGGCGTATGATCATTCATATGGACTTGCATATATTTGTGCCCTTAAAACTTTGAAAGGAGATTTCAGTAGAGACGTGTATGACCATTCGCATGGTCATGCATCTGACTATGCATACTTCTATTCTTCAAAACTTTAAAAATAATTTAAGCAGTGATGTGCATGATCACTTGCACTGTCATGCATTTGTCCATGTATATTTCTACCTTCTTATACCTTCACAAAGTAGAGTTTATGGGTGGAATTAGTAGTGAATTATTGAATGCATCTTGGAAATAGTTATAATTGACAAAAGATTGCTTATAAGATCGAAATGAAATCAATCCATTAAATGATGAAACTTAGATGTGAAGAAAACTTGAGGAAAGTATGGATAAATGTAATTGGATATTTGAAATAAGTGTAAGGTTAGAGAAAAGGTAAAAGATGATTACAAGTGATTAGTGGATTTCACATTATTCATGAAGAAATAAGATAATTTATGAAGCAAAGTGAGAAGAATGATATACTGATGAATCATTGATGATTTTAAATAGTTTGAAGAGCAAGATAAAGAAAACAAAGAGGTGTATATATGAATTGATTGAGTAATGAAAGTAAGAATTTGAGTTTTACATATTGTGTACTTATGAAATACTTGATAGTAACATTATTTGGTGATTAAAGACAAGTTATAGATTATATATAGAAGTGTTAAAGAGTTAACTGATACTAATTGATTACAATAGAAAGAAAGGAATTGATAAGGTGAAAAGGAAAGAATGTAGTGAGATTTGTAGGTAGTTTAACCCTTCTAGTGAAATGATATACTGTGGATCAAGTTAGAAATATATATATATGTGTGAGTGTGTGTATTAAACATAGTGAATACATTATATATGTACATATACTCTTAAAGTGAAAGAATAGTTGTGAATTCTTAAAATGATAAGAAAAGAATTAAATAAGTAAGAGTGGAAATCTATTTAGATTTCATCATTAAAGTGGAAACATGGAAATGATATGAAAGATATTATGATTGAAAATAATTTGAATAGTGAAATAAATGTATTACCCGATTATAATGATATTAAATCTAGTTTTTGAATTAGCTAAAGGGTGAATATCCAAAGTGACAGTGGGCATTTTATGCTATAGTGACAGTGGGCACTATGTGCCATAGAGGACACATTTTATGACCCAGTGATATTGGCTTTTATGCCAACAATGGATGCTTTGCGTCATAGAGGATCTTTGATCCCATTATCATTATAGTGGGCATTCATGCCATAGTGGGCCTTTGGCCATATCATTACAGTGGGCATTCGTGCCATAGTGGGCCTTTAGCCATATCATTACAGTGAGCATTTACTTATCATCAGTGACCCACTATTAGAAACTAGGATTTAAAGTTTAGTATATAAGGGAAACAAAGAAATATATATATATATATAACAGTGAAATGTAATGATACAAATTATATTAAAAAAAATTCTACAGAGAATTAAAGGCAATTATTGAATTGAACTTGAATAGTGTAAGTGTGTAGAGTTAAATCTTCTGCAATTCTATAATAAGATTATTTTGAAAGTGTTACATTGAGTGATATCAGACATAAAAAAATAATAAATAAAAGTTATGTCAATTAATAAAATAATTGATTTTATGTGAGATTTTAAGACTAGTTATGAATTAAATGGCTTATTGCCATAACATGAAAATTTTGAGGGTGAAATTTCTTTAGTAGGGGAGAATTGTAATATTTAAAATTTTAAATACTAAACTTTTAATTTAATATAGATAATTGATAGTGAATTGTGATATAAGTGGAATAGATAAGAGATGTAAATAGTGGATCTTAAAAATTTACTGAAGAAATTATATATTTTTACGGTTTTACGAGACTAAAAATCGAATTAGAATCAAAAGATAAGAAAGAGGGTGCACCATAGTTAAGACGAGAGTAGCCACACTAGATTAAACTATATATATAAGTAGATATGAGTGTGTGTGTGTGTAGCATCTTCTTCCCTCTTCTTCCATCATCCACGCCATTTACCACCACCATTACCATCTTTTCTATTTTCTTCTTCCTTTCATAAAAGAATCAAGGGAAATCTATCTTTTCCAACAATTTTTTTTAAGAGAATTAGTTAGAATAGGTGGGATTATCAACAAGTAATCAAAGAAAAAGATGAAAAAGAGAGATTTTGAAAGAGGTATGTGCTTTTGTATTTTAATTTATAAATATTTGAATTTCTATGAATTTTAATGTTTGAATTTGTTAATTAAGTCATCTATAATGAATTATTACTGAAAAGTGTTGGTTAAATGGATTAATGAGTGAAAAATGAGTTAAAGGAACTTATAGTGATGAGTATGATTCTTAATTCAATCATTATAAGAATTGAGTGGTTTGGTATTATTTTTAGCCATGGGTGATGGTTAGAGATTGATTAATTGATGTTTGAGTAAAGTATTTGATATAGATTCTTTCTATGTCAAAGAAACTAGTTCTTGATTCATTTTTATCATAGATCTTGAGTATATTGTGTTTAAGTGGTTGAGTGTACGAAACATAGAATTTTACCTGACACGGCCAGTGATACAGCCATATCACTGGGCGTGTCAATGATGTTGTGTTTCAATATTGGAGACACGACCAGGAACACGCCCGTGTCATTGGGCGTGGTATAGCTACTGTGATAAAAATTAAATGACACGACCAGTAATACGCCTGTGTCATTGGGCGTTTCATCAGCCTAAATGACTATAAGGCCTCAAAGTATAAAAGATTTTTGAAATCAACCCTAACAAGTAGTGCAATAAATTTTGAATATATGATAAATATGTGTAATACCAAGTGTTGATCAAAGAATTATTTCATTGAAATGATATACATAATTTAGTATTAATCAAAACTAATGAATTGTCCAAATCATACTGATTTTAGATCTAGCTTTGGATTACATGGCTAGCCAGAGGGAGGATATCCATAGTGATAGTGGGCACCTCGTGCCATTAATGGACACATTGTGTCATCAGTGACAGTGGGTATAATTGCCATTATATATTCTTGAGATTTTGCATTAAAATTGCTACACTAATCTATTATCCAAACCAATGATTTGATTTCAGTATGTATGGCCATATTTAATAAAGTTATCCAAATTAAAAAGTATATGTGAATATGATGTTATGAATAATAGAAGAAATGCAAAATAATAATATTAGTCAATTGCTTAAAATTGACTTACTGTGTTACAATAAGAAAGTGATTGATAATGTATATGTTAATGTTTCCAATTGAAAGTTCTAATGCATGGAATAGAAATGTTATGCTCAAGTTATTGAATTGATCAATAACTTTCTAAGTGTTATAATGATTGAAAATATATATAATGATATAAGGTATAAAGTGCCCCAAAGTATAGTACAAAATTTAAGTGCCAAAAATTATAGATTGAATGAAATTATCCTATATGTGAAACTAAAAAGTTAGACTTATTGAAAAAAAAATAAGCGTATTATGAGCAATGTTAATAAATGAGAAAGTAAGTCTTAAATAAAATGATTCATAAAGAGAAAAGTTGTAATGCCGAAAGTATAATATTGCATGATGACTTTTATAAAGTTAAAGTTATTATTTTGTGTAATCAAAATATTATGTTGGTTTGTTATTGAAAATATTTAATATATTGAAATATTTATTTAAACTGAGTATTATTACTATATTTTTGTAAGTATTTTTCTTTAATATTAAGCTACAAAATAAATTTATACAAGCACCACTAAACTTTGCTTAGCAGTTAGAATTATTTTCTGACACGCGTGTATCGTGTCATCAGAGCAAGTTAAGCAGTAGAATTAAGGATCTCAGAAATTATCTATAGTACATGTAGAGATCTTTTGTACATTGTACTCATAAGTTATGAAATATGTATATACAATTTAATTTGGCTATTTGAGAGATTGTACAAATTTATAAACATGAAAGGAATATATGTATTTAGAGGACGAAGTTTGATATTCTAGTGAATGATTATCAAATAAAGTAATATATTATATATTTATTTGATTTGACAAACTTATGATGGTTATCTGATTTATAATTAGTATTTGGATTATTGGAGATATTGGAGATTAGTTTAAATGTTAGATTTATAAATGTTATATGATACAGATTGTATTATTATTTGAAAATTTTTGTTAGTAAAACTTTCAAAGAAAACTTTGTCAATGAAATAATTAGAGTACTAACATTATATTAAGTAATATTCTCTGATTGTTCTAATGAGAATTGTTAGGGGATGTTACAAGTTCTATCTATTATAAACAATTTAAAATCGCTTTCTCTCTCTAGCCATCTTACACATAAACTTAAAATTAATGAAAATAAACTTAAAAGAAATATTACTTATTTGCTTCTTAATTTTTTCTTCAAAAATCCACTTGAAACCTTAGAATTCCTAATTAATTTGAAGTATTTTAAAATAAAACTCTCTCTCTCTCTCTCTCTCTCTCTCGACAAAGTAAAATCAACCATGGCTTTAGGAAGGAAGAAGAAGACCTTTTTTTTTTACTTCTTTCTAATTTCCTATCCATAATTATAAATATATTATTTATTTATTTATTTTTACTTTAATTTTCACCACTCATTTTCTTTCTTCTTTGACTTTCTTTCTCTTTTTTTATAATTTTTTAATTAATATCTTCCCAACACCTTATTTATATCTTATACATATACTAAATATATCTCATATATATGTATATGTCATATATATTTTACATATATATTATATATATCTTTAGATACATGTATATGTAATGTGTATTTTTACTTATATACATATAGGGTGCATTTTAGGTATACCTCAAGCATACATCATGTGAACCGTTGTTGTGACAACTGAATTTGATAATTTGTATAGGGGGTGTTGGGCCCAATGTGTGTGTGGATTTGTTGTATTTTTATGAATAATAAAAATAACAAATGTATTGTATAATAAATGCATATTACATTATGAGAAAAGCCATTTTTATTCATATAATGTTCTTAAAATTTATACCACTAAGTTATATACTTAGTTTATGTATCACACAAATGGAAGGGCTGCAGACTAGAATGGTCCAAACTGAGGTGAGATTAGAAGTTTAAATTTTACCATAAGACCAACCTGATGGTATTGCATTCGTTTGTTATTTTTCTTGCTATGTACTTTGGTTTTGTAAATCTCAAACATATCATACATATATTATTTAAAATTTTTGAGAATATTATATATATACATATATAAATATTTATGATGTGAAGTGTTTTGGACATAAAATTTTGTTATGTAAATTAATGAAATGGTGATTTAGAGGATTGATTGTAAATATTATTTTGGCAGTGTTGTTTTATATAGGTTGAGTCTTTATAGATTTGGAATTTATTGAATATATAGATAAATTACAGTGAATTTTTTCAAAACTTTTCCCCTAAAATTTGTATTTTTGTCATTTAATTAATTACATATATATTTATTTACCTACTAAATTTATCATTAAAAATAATTTATTTTATTTTAAATTAAAGAGGATTTTTTATTGTTAATTATGATAACATTCTTGTATTCTACATATATTATATATATATAGTGTATATATTATACGGATGTTACAATATAGACTCAATTCTTTTACTATTTTTATTTTTCTTTCAAAATATTTCAACCTCTCAATTTATTTTTCTATTTATTTTTTTAAAAAAATAATTAAGCTATTAATACTTAAATTCTTTTTCATAATTAAAAACTATATTGATAGTTTCTATGTTTAATGGTTATCACAAATTTTGTGATTTTTTTTTTTTGCAATTCTAGTCTATTTATAAAATTTTAATGATTTTAACTAAAAAAAAGTTTCATTCATAACTAATTTATTCAGTTAGGTTGCCCTTTATGTTATGCCATTAAGAAAAATTGTGTTGTTCTTTGTCATATACTCTAGCCGATGATAATATAGTTGGCGTGGAATCAATAACCCCCACTTAATTTTTTATATCCATTTAGAAAATAAAGTTATAAAAGCATGATGATCGAACAAAAATAAATAAATTAAAAAAATAATTAATTGACCAAATGAGAAATAAGAAAAATTTTATCAAAAATAAAAATAAAAATATAGAAAATATGATTTGTTACCTACATATAAAAACTTTATGATTTTAATCTATTTTACAATATATTTAAAGGATTTTAATTTGAAAAATCTAAACTTAAATATTAATTTGAATTTTTTATTAACATATAAAAAATAATTATCATTATTATTTTAAAAATATAACACATGGTGAGATCATAGAGAGATATGTGACAAAATATAATATTATTGACTATAAATTTAGTATAATATATAGACTTAATTCTTTTAGTATTCTTATTTTCTTTCAAAATACTTCAATCCCTCAATTTATTTTCAATTGATTTTTTTTAAAAAAAAATAAGGAAGCTATTAATACTTAAATTCTTTTTATAATTAAAAAATTACATTAATAATTTTTAAGTTTAATGTTTATCTCAAACTTTGTGATCTTTTTGCAATTCTAATCTATCTATAAAAATTTAATACTTTTAATTAAAAATAGTTTTATGCATAGCTAATCTATTCAGTTAGCAGGTTGTTCCATATATTATATCATTAAGAAAAATTATTTTATTCTTTACAATATACTTCCACTGATAATAATACAGTTGAAGTACAATCAAAAACCCCATTTATTTTTTTGTCCTTTTAGAAAAAAAAAAGTTATAAAAGCATGATGACCAAGTGAAAACAAACAAAGTAAAAAAAAAAATTAATAGACTATACGAAATGTAAAAAATATCAAAAGTAAAAATAAAAAGCATAGAAAATAAGATTTGTTACCTATTGTGATTTTAATTTATTTTACAACTTATTTAAAGTTTTTAATTTAAAAATTAAAATTTAAAACATTAATTTAAATTATTTATTTATTATATAAAAATAATTATTGTTATTATTTTAAAAATAAAATATATGGCGAGATCTGTAACACCCTTATACTCTATATACGTATACACATACACCTCGTATATGCAACATATGTATACAATATATAAGAATGTCACCAGTACCAGTTCTTTCAAAATTCTTCTTTCTCAAGAAAAATATTTAAATCTTTATAACATACTTTTATGAGTAAATAAGAATATTTATTAATAGATTTAATATTGAAAATACATATTTTAATAAAAAAATCTCTGAAAAAAATTCGCCAGAATTTTATCTATAGATTTGGATAATCCCAAAAATATTAAATTTTACAACCTGTACAAAATTAATTTAACACTACCAAAATATAATTCCACACTTCCACTATACATCAAAAATTTTTCTATTTACCATTTATAATAATATTTATCATAATTAAGTTCTTATATAAACATATTTATATAATCATTTCAAGTCTTTAAAACAAAATCAAGTATTATGTTTTAATTTATATAAACCAAAATGCATAATACAAAACACAAATATACATGAATGCAGTTGGCCCAGTTGATCTCGTGGCACTCTCGAACTCCAAAAAATAACCAACAATCAGGATCTCTCATATCAATAATTCTCTTACCTGCATGATTCAAACAGCCGCGTTAAGCTATGTAGCTTAGTGGTACACATTCTTAAATACAATATATATATATTACAATCAATTATACATTCTCATAGCACAATTTATATTATTCCTGCAACATCTTCACTTTTAATTTAAAAACTCACATACATACAACACTTTCACACACAAATATTTGGGCCCAACACACCTATATAATTATCAAGTCCAGTAATCACAATATCAAATTCATGACCCAACTCTGTTGGGGCCCATTCTCAATCTCAATTTCAATCTCAATCTCATCACATGACCTAGCTCTGCTCAGGTCACGACCTAGACTCACTTAGGTCTATTAATGCATGCAAAATCATTCTCAATATTACTGGACAAGTAATTATATGGGATTAAAAACACACAATAACACTTTTACAAGTGATCAACTTAATTCTTGACCACTTTCACATCACATCCCATTATCACAATTTCTAAGTGATCAACCTTATCATGATCACTTTCACTTTACATTCTCATATTAAATCACATAACATCAATTTTTATGTTTTTAGATCATTCACATATGTAATCGTAAGTCACATTCACAATATGACTTACTTTTTGTGTCTTCTCACAAATCACAATAGTGTCCAAATTGGACAACTCACTACACATATCACATACATGTATACATACAATCTCACCATTATACCCAATTCTTCATTTACACATAATCTATATAAATTTAACATTTATCACATTTCATAGAACATTATCATTTCTCATTCTTATGACATTATTTAGATCATTTTCCCAATTCTCCCATCCTATAAAACCTATTATACAAATCATTCTTTTTTTTTATCTCTTTTTCACATTTCACATAATTCTTAGTAGGGGTGGGCATCAGTTGGGTTTAGTCGGGTTGAGAGTATATTTTAACCCGACCGAACCCGTATATATAAAAAATAAAATAAAATTGAATTCGACCGAATCTATATATATTTTCGACCGACCCACAAATTTTTAATTTCAATCGGGTTCGATCGAATTATAATATATATAATATATATTATAAATATAACTAACTTATAAAATATTATATAAAAAAAATTTATTGTCGGGTTGATTCGGGTCTGGTCGAGTTAGGTTAAATAATATATATTATAATTTATAATATATATATATGTATTGGTCGGGTTTGGGTTGAACAAAAAAATAATTCTCAACCCGACCACCCTACTAAACCCAAAAAATTTTAAAATTTTAACTCGATTTCACCCGTATATACAATATAAGCTAACCGAATCCAACCAAAATATACTCGATTCGGTCGGATTCGATCAAGTTCGATAAATTTGCACACCCTTAATTCTTAGTCATATTTCCAATTTGAAATCTTTCTCGCATTTTCTATGCATTTAACATACTTTTTATATTCATTTTTATCATTTCCAATTAAATTACCTAATGTAGTTCATTTTTACCTTTTTAAACTATTTCTCATTATTTCATAGTCAATTCCTACATTATCAAACACATTACACATTACATGGTCCTTTCATAAGCAACAATATTATTTAAAATCACTCTAATGCCCAATGTACATTAAACTATCAATATCTAAACAATTCTCGTCAAAATTACATTAAAACCTTAAATTCACCAATTTACTACTTTACTTAAACTTTATTATACTAATCTCATTTTTCACACTTAACATTAAAAACATTACTTATATATTAATATATCATCAAAGCAATTCTCTTTCACAATTATGGAAGCTTCACTCAAAAATCCAAATTTCACATATTGCCACCATTAACATGAGCTTTAAAAACACTTAACCATATCACATTTCTAACCTTAAAATCACAACATTTGCATTAAAACAATACTAATACATCTCATTACAATAACCAACATCATCCATATTTAGAAACCTTAACTTTACATAACCAAACCCTAAATTTAAACTTTAACCAAACTTGCCCATAATCAAATTCTAACCATAGAATCATTGCATACATATTGAAATAACACTAATTTCATGCATCCCATCAATTTAAAACCATCCATACCAAAACCCTAAATCAAGCATCATCCTCCCATAACCCTAAATTTTAACAACTTGCTCATACTAACCAATTAACCAACATTTCATCATGTTCACCTTATTTTTACATCAATTCTACCTATTTTAATAATTAAATATCATTTTCTCTCTAGTAATCCATACATATTCATCAAAGAAAAGAAATCAAAGCTTTAAAGACTATGTACTTACTTGAATCTTCCTTTTTCTTTTAAAAATCCACTTGAAATCCCTTATAAAATCTTATGTATGGAAGAAATCATATCTCCTCACCCTCTTTCCAAATTCACGTGAAGAAGAAGAAGAAGAGGAAGAAATGTCTTCTTTTCTCCATCTTTATCTGTTATATTTAATAATACAATTAATTATTTAATTTCCACCAATCACAAATCTTCCTTCTTTAACTTTTCTTCTTCTCTTATTATTATTATTATTATTATTATTATTATTATTATTATTATTATTATCATCATCATCATCATCATCATCATCATCATCATCATCATAATCATCATCATCACCACCACCACCACCTATTCCACCACAAATTTATACTTCATATATATAATATATATTTTATGTATATGTATATGTTATATATATTTTACTTATATATTATATATATCTTTAGGTACATGTATATATAATGTGTATACTATGGATATGTAATGCATATTTAATATATATGAATACTTATATGCACATACCATGTATATCCTACGTACACATCAAATACACTTTATATGTATATCATTATATCATGTATATAATATATATATATATATATATCCAATATATACAATTAATATATAATATGTACATACTATATATGTACTGGGTATACATTAGGTATATACAATACCTATACCTCTAAATACTTATCTAATTCTCCAAAATTACTGATATTACAATATCATAGAGAGAGACGTGGCCAATATAATGTTAGTAACTATATATTTAGTATAATAAATAGATATACTAAATCTTAATAATTATAAAAAAAAGAGATGAAATTGCCTAATAATGACTTAATTCTTTTATTATAGAAAGATACATTATGCAATATAGTATTAGTGACTATAAATTTCATATAATATTTATTACATAAATTAAAGTGGGATGTATTTGCACTATAGAAATATAGTGCAAGTGTATCCAAATTTAAAAATATAAAAATAATAAAAAAATTAAAGAATTGTAACTTAAAACATAGAGAGAGAGAGAGAGAGAAACTTAACATATGTAATGTATAATATGTGAATAAATATATTATAAATTATATTACAGTTATTCCACCAAATTACTATAATATTTTATTTTAAAAATAAATATACAAAAATGATATAACTTGTTTTTTTTTATTATTATAACTTAAAATAATTTATAACATAAATAATTAAAATGATTTTATGATCATTATAATACCATATTAAAGTAAAATTATATAAAATTCATAATTTAAATAAACTAAAATTTTAATTTTGCTCATGCTAATTATTATAATTTAATTAAAATTTTAATCATCTATCATTAAAAAGCTTTGTTTGAAAATTTAATTTTAGTAATTATTATTATTAATTCAATAAATTTGTAACTAGAACAAAAAAAATATTACCTCATTACAATTTAAATAATTAAACATATATATAATTATTATGAGTAACCTAAATAAATGTCATAATTATTATAATTTAATTAGAAAATTAAAATCGTATATATATATATATTAAAGTTGGATGCATTTGCACTGTATGTTTATAAGTGCATCCAATATGTGACATTTTTTCATCCACCATCTTATTTTTTTGCCTCTATTAATATTCTAAAATATTTTGTTATCTTTGCTATGTATGTTAATATTTAGGTAATTTTAAGTATGTATCTATTATTATGAATACTATATATGTTGCATCCATTAATTAAATTATTCAATGATTCCAATAAAATTATATGTAGTATGAACTTTGTATCTATCTATAACTTTTTTCCTTATACTCATATTAAATTGATTTCATTTGTAATGTTTATTTTCTTTTAATTTCATAGTCTATCTCTATATTAAGTGAAATTTTCGTTTTAATTTAATTCTTTATGTTTTTATTATCTAATATGAAGAATTATCACAATTTAATGTAACATAAGACTTTTAAATAGTATCTTTTAATTAATTATCAACATTAATTCTAAAAAAGAATTACACGATCTTAAATAAATAACATAAAAGAGTAGACAACATTATATTTTTATAGTTAATTGCCGACATTAATTTAAAATAAATAAATAATCTTAAATACATAGCAAAAAATTAATCGATATCATTGTTTAATTAATAAAAAATATCTCGAAGCACAACAATGGCTTTTCCTAGTATATATCTACACACATATATATGCATTATAATTATAAATTTAGTGAAAGTTATAATTAATTCTAATAATAATTTACATAAATGTGATTTGAATATTTTGCTCATGGCTAGTAATATTTAAGCTTTAATACATGTGTAGGCCCCTTCAATTTGGTAACATTTAACATTTAGTCTCATATACTTTTTGAGTAATCACTTAACCCCTTCAACTCACATTTTTATTAACTAATTGACCCCTAAAATAACATAAATGAAAATGTTACTACTCGTGAAGCACACTCCATCTGACATAGAGCTATACGTGGATGCCATGTAATGAAAAAAATGACACGTCATTTTGAGACAAAATCAAAAGCCCTAATTTGCTATTGTGAAATCGATTTCTCCAAGTTGAACTTCTCTCCCAATTTGTTTTTCCCCAAATTGAAGAACATCTATTGCAAACCCTAAATCCCATTTCGAAAGTGATAAAGATATCTGCTAATTCAATTATCACATTCAAATTCCACTAATGGTAAATAGCATTTTGATAATTTGTGTATTTATTTTTAGTGTAATTTTATTGGCTTTTGATTAATTTTTCTTTTAATTTTTGTTTAAAGTTTATTTGAAGTATTTGATTCAGGATGAACAACAAAACAATGGAGCTTTAATTCAATTTGATGGATTATTAAGGAGAAAAAAAATATGAGACACAGCCAAGACACTTCTTGGCTTGGTCGTGTCCCTCATCCAAGGAAAGAGGTAGGAAAATTTGGCAGAGATAGACACACCCAAGAGACACGGCCAAGCCACTGGCCGTGTCACATGACTCGGCCAAGACCTTGGCCATGTCTCACCAAAAGAACAAAATAAAGAAAAATCAAAGAAGCAAAGGCAGAAGTGAACACACCCAAGAGACATGGCCAAGCCATTGACCGTGTCACATGACACGGCCAAGGCCTTGGACGTGTCTCACTTGGAAAAGAAAGAAGAAATTAGGGCAGCCATAGACACAGCCACATGGCTTGGCCATATCCATAAGAAAATGAGTGATTCGACCAAGTCACTCATGACTTGGTCGTGTGTTGTGAGAATTTTTTCAATCATTTATATGAAATGGGGGACAACAAGTGCTATCTTTAAAAAAAAGAAATAATAAAAGAAGAAAAAGGTTATCTAATTTATGGGATGAAGATTTAAAAAATGAAAAAGTGGGAGACAAAGTGAAGTGTGTGAGTTGGCAAGGCTTGCTTTGTGTCTTAAGAAATTAAAAAGAAAGGGAAGAAGGAGAGATATACATGTGGGAGCATCTTCAAAGGGAGGAGCTTGTTCCTTAGCTCATCTTCTTATTCTTGGTCTTGAGAGAGACTATGAACATCACTTCCATCTTCATCTTCTACTTCTTCCATAGACAAGATTCTTAATATTTTTGGGATAAAATTGGGTGTGCAAGCTCTTGTGAAGGTTAGGATTTGAAGAAAGCTTGAATGAGGAGTTGTGGGCTTAAGAGAAGAGCCATTGATTGGAGAAGGCTTATTAGTTCTTCATCATATTCAAAGTGGAGCTATGAGAAAGACTAGAAGTTCAACTCTTAGCATCTTCAAAGGGATTTTTATATTCTCTCTTTTAATTCATTTCTAAATTGTTGTTGTTTGTTAAGAACATTAATATTTCAATGGATAATTGTGATTTGATTTATATTGAGATGAATATTTATTTTAAATTGATGATGATGAACTAAATTACTCATGCCTAGGGTTTTTAGTAGATTTGATTGAATGACTTGATTTGATATTTTCATTAATATACCTGTAGACCCTTAATTTTTTACCTAGTCCAGTCCAATATATTTTGTTTAGCCCAAAATAATTTTTGTATTATCTAATATATTTTAATTGGTCCAAAATAATTTTTGTTATCTTAATTAAATAATTTTTGCTTTATTATCTAATTTTTATTAATAAAAAATAAAAATAAACAAATAAAAAAAAAGTTGAATTGCGGAGAAATGGCCCGCAGGCCTTTGCCTGCCCACAGGTTAGCTTGCGCGCCCGCAGCTGCAACAGCTGGCTGCGGCAGCTTTTTCACCAGCGCAATTTTTCCTGCAGCAGATTTTTTTCGCCAGCGCAATTTTTCCGCAGCAGTTTTTTTTCGCCAGCGCAATTTTTCCGCAGCAGTTTTTTTTCGCCAGTGAAATTTTTCCGACGCAAATTTTCCAAAACCTAATACAATTAGTTTTCGGTTTCCTTTTCTTATTTAATATTGTATGCCGTGTGTAACTAGAAAAAAACCACAAAAAAAAACTTCTATAAATAAGTATAATTACAACACAAAAGAGGAGGAGAAATTAGGAAGGAAAATCGGGAGAGTTTGTAAACCAAATCCGGGAAGGAAAACTTTAATGAAGCTGATTTTTTTAGGGCAGAAAAGCAAGGCCAGAAACGATCAAAGGTAGTAATTGTCTTTGTTTTAATTCATCCAAGAAGAATTATTTTTTGGAGGAACCATCAAAAGGAGGTATGGATTAAATTCTTATTTTGTTATATTTTTCACAGTAACATAAACTATATAATTGTGGCTTTCAAAATCAAAATCCCAGAACTTTAATTTAGCTTTTCAAAAGTTAAAAACACTAATTCATTGCTTTATTTTCTAAAGAATTTAAAGTTATTAATTTAGTTTCTTCAAAATCCCAAAATCCCTAATTTACTTTCCAAATCATTAAAACCCTTAAATAATATGCTGTCTCTTTCCAAAGCCTTAAAAACTACCTTTTTTTGCTTTATAAACTTTAAATCATTGGTGTATTTTCATTAAACTCCCTAAAAATATTCAATTGCTTTTTCCAAATTCTAAAATTATAAGATCACCCGAAACCCTAATTCAAAACTTCTAAAACCCTAATTCAATTCCTAAGCTCAAAATAGTTAACCCTAACCCCTTAAAACCTTAAACCTTAATTTTTTTTTTCTAAACTTTAATCCTTTAAAACTTAAAAAACCATAAAAACACAAATATTTTAAATTTACACAGTAAGCTTGAAATCATCATTTAAAACCATGAATCAAAAGTATTTTAAAGTGTCCAAAACCCTAGTTTCATGATTTCACCATTCAAACCTTAATTTGTTTAATCAAAGAGTCTTACCAACCTTTCAAAACATAAAACCTTAATCTATTTTAATTCCATAAAAAAGTCACAGTAGCCTAATTCTATGAATTCCAAAACCTTAACACATGAGATAAAGAGCCCTAAATGGAAACAGTAGCTATAATTGGAATTTTATTTACTTTATTCAATTCTATATTTGATTATGCTTTGATTTATTTCTTATGATTTAATTTATTTAAATTCAATGCTTGGTTCATTTAATTTATCATGGATGAATGTTTACTTTCTATTGATATTTAATATCTTTGATGAATGATTTATTTATGATGAATGATTATTTACTTTTATCAATTTATTTTAGGTTTTCAAATGTTGTAAGAGGTATGTTTCTACTTGGTGGGTACCTCATTAGTTAAATATCATGTAATTTAAATTGCTTTTCTATTTTAGAACCAATGTAAAGGGCATGTTTCTACCTTTTGGTGGGTGTCCTATTTAGGCATGTGGTGTAAGGACATGTTTCCATCCTTGGATGGGTGTCCATTTATTTGTTTTGCTTAGACTTTGCTACATTGCTTTGATTTTAATATAATGATGCTTTCTTTTAATTATTGTGTGTAATATGGATAATATTATTATACTTAAGAATTTTATAATATTAAGACCTGTAAAGGAGGCCAGTTCCAATGAACTGGGCGTTGTGGGGGTGCTAGGCCATTTCTCATCTTCCCCACACGTACCCAACTTTCCAAACCCATTAGGGGGTTAGGGATTCCTTAGGAATCGAGTCATCCACCCTTTCTTTTTTCCCGGCCGATCTGGGTGGCGACTCCAATTTCTCTGGACTTAGGTCCGTGTTCTCTAAGGACCCGAGCCTAAACAGTGCCGAAGTCGCAAGAACAATTCCACCAGGAGTGGGGGCCAAAATCCCCGCTCACAGTGGCGACTCCACTGGGGACAAGAGAAGTTGATTCCGTTGGTCTTTATATTATTCTATTCTTTCTTATAATGATATTATCCATTGCATCATCTTAGATTTCATCGTGTGCGTGAGTTAGGACGCCCGCGTTACCCGTGTTATGTTATGTAAGGGATACCATACTTTCACTCAAGGTATGGAGATCGAGCATGGCATAACCACTCATAGCCTCGTACCATTTGGTATATACTTGCTATGGGAACCTAATCCTTTTTACCCAAAGACTAAAGCTCATGTAATTAGCCTAGTTACTTTCCTTAGGTTTTACCCCAAATGCATGTTGTTTGACTATGGTTAATTTATCTTGGCTTAAATCATGGCTTATTTGGTTTGTTCTTTTTCTAATATGACCTAAGTACAATGTAAGCTCAAAATAACTTTTTCTTTGGAAAATCCAAAAGACCAAAGCTATTTTCAAAAATTTTCAAGATGGTCTTTGGACATAAGACTTTTCTAAAAACAAATAAAAATTCTTTGGCCCATGGCCCAAATACTAAGCCCAAAATCCATTTTTCTAAATGGGCTTAGAAACGAAACTATTTTCAGCCAACCTTTTCTTACAAAGAGCTTGCAAATTATTTAGGTCAATTACGAAATATCAAAAATCAAGTGTGAGCCTAGTTTATCCTAAGAATAAATTAACCATGGGCTTGTTTTTGGCATGAATTATTAGTTACCTTTTTCAAGTGAGAAATCTATTTATAATAAACCTCTTAATTTTATTTTAATCCAATATAGCATAAAAGCTACTATAGTTGGTTGAATGGATTAAAACCTAATTAATAGGAATTATCATGGATTGATTTCCATTTTCGAAAATATAACTATTGGTTGAAACGTCCGAGGGAATTATTCGAAAGCAAGATACCCCATGTTGGTATTTTGTTAACCATATACCTAGGAAAAGGGACTCGCCATTCGTGTGTGGATGTTATAAGGTTGGAAGGAACATCCTATTTATTTTTATTTGTTGATTATTTGTGCATACATGCATACATGCATACATTTGCATCTCATATCATTGATCCTCTCTGGCTCACAGCCCTGGATTACGATAGTTCTAAAGCTTACAACAATCTGACCTATGCCAGAGATGAAGCATCTAGCAGCAACTCAATCACTTGCTCACCTAAAATAATGGAGCCCGAACAAATTCAAAGGATGGTGGATGAGGCCCTCAATGCCAAGATGGAAGAAATCAAAGAGGCCCTCACTGAGACCATGAAGAACCAGTTGACTGCAATCTTAGAGAATCATGCCGAGGCATCAGCTAGCACTAAGAAACCAAAGGAAAAAGGAAAGACTAAAGTTGGTGAGATGGTTTTTGATGATGAAAAAGTAATCATTGATGATGATAATGATTGGGCTCAATATTACCAAGATGTTCAAGAGAAGAAGAAAGAACCGAAGGTTGTTGAGAAAGCAACTATCGAAAAGACCGAGACATCCGATGTTGAAAAGATGATTGCTGATTTAGAAAAGAAATTTGAGAAGAAGCTGAAAACCGAAGAGATGTCTGAGATTGACAAACTATTTGAACAAGATGAAGAGGTCCCTTATAAATTCAAGATGCCTTCCTTTGCTAAGTACAATGGCACTGGAAATCCTCATCTTCATGTGAAGCAGTATGTAATATCCCAAAGTGTGCCCTAGAAGTTTTGATATGATTATTGTTAAATTTGGATTTAAGGTATATGATAAAGTGGAAAGAGAAAAGAATTAAAGAGAGAGTGTATATGTTGTATATATGGAAATATATACAACATATACAAGTCAATATGTGATGGTCAAGAGAAGATAATTAATTATTTGAAATTGATTAAATTAATTAATTAAAATTTGAGTTAGTGGAAGTGGAAGAAGATATTTTAATATTTTATTGTATTTTGCTTGGTGGAGAGGGTTTTGAGGAAGAAAGTTGACTTTGCTTTCTTGGTTTTCTTCTTTCCTTCTTTCTTCTTCGTGGTTCACTTGCTTTCCTTTTCTTTTCTTTCCTTTTCTTTTGTTTTGGCCGGCACTTCATAGCAAGAGAGCAAGAGAGAGATTTGATCATCCAAACTCAAGATTGAAGGAAGATTCAAGTGATTAAGTTGGAAAATTTTGAAGTTTCATCAACTTTGGTAAGTTCTCTCTTGATTTCCCTTGTTTTATTTGAGTTGTGATTGAGTTTGCTTGTGGATTTGTGATAGTGTGATTATGGTATGTTTGGAAGTGTTTGGTTCAATTGATTTTTGATTTTGGGGTTGGATTGAAGGAAAAAGTAAGTTTGTTAGAAGAGAAAGTGTTGTGGTTGTGTTTTAGGTTTGTGATGATGATTATGACTTGTGTTTAATGTGTGTTTTGAGTTGTTTTGTGTTTTTGCAAGTTTGTTATGGTTTTTGGGTATGTTTAGTTAAGTTTGTTTGAAGTAGAAGATGGTGGAAGTAAGTGATTTGTTGGATGAAGTGTTGATGTTGCCGGAATCTGTATTTTTGGCCTGACACGCCCATGAGCATGGCCAAGTCTTTGGGCGTGTCAATGGTTCTGTGTTGCAATAGCATTTACACGTCCAGTGACACGCCCATGTCACTGAGCGTGTCATAGCTACTGTGTGGTTAAAGGATTGACATGGCCATGAGAGCGTGTCATGTTTAGAGTTTGCCCTAGTTGGTTCTTATCTTTATTATCTTATATGTATTTCTAAGTGAGTGTGTATGGTTATCTTTTGTTTAGGTGGTAAAGAAGTTGAATTGCCCTAACCTAAGTGTTGAGAAGTCTTGGAAGAGGAAGGTTGTAGATTGGTGTGAGTTGTTCTTAAGGTAAGTACAAACTATATGGTTGCATGCATTTACATGAGTTTGACACTTAATATATTTGATTACATATATGTTAAGTGATTGATTACATTATTACTACATTTGATTAATGTTATGATTGGTATAATGTGAATTGAGATATAATGAGATGTGAATCCAATGTGGTTGGTTATAATGATGTAAATGACATAATTGAGGCATGTTTGCCTAGATGATGAGATTCAATGTAATTAATCATGTATACTCTATTAATGAGATATGAGGCCATGGTTGTTGGCTATGATAATGCAGATGAAATATAATGGAGGCATAGTTGTCTATTTGATATTGGGAATGAAATGAAAAGAGATAAATAAAATAATTGTGTGCCTAATGTGTTATTCAAGTTTCATAGTTCTGGGTTTGGCGGCATACCTATGAATCACTGGATAGGTGAAAAGATCGGGTCGTAAGCCAATTCCAGTTGAATAATATGAAATATGATATGATGTTTTGGGGTGAAAAGACTGGGTCATAAGCCTCAAAAACAGTAACAGTCTTGCCGGGTTGAGGATTTCCTTGAGTTTAGTCGGGTTGAGATCCAAGAGACTGGGTCTGTTACAGTAACAATCTTGCCGGGTTGAGGATTTCCTCGGGTTTAGCCGGGTTGAGGTCCAAGAGACTGGGTCTGTTACACTATCCATGGATAGAGATATATATGTATTGCCTACGGGCTTGATGATTGTGATTATGGACCAAAGCAGTAACTCTGAACTTTGAATAACATATTAGATTTCCTTTTGGGCCCATGCTTGTGTTTGTGTAAATGTGATTCTTGAATGGTGAAATAAATGAATAATGAGATACATATTTGTCTTTGTTTTAATATGAAACTTAATTGTGTGACATTGGCATTGCATTGAAGCATAATATTATTGTAGTTTGTACCACTAAGCATTTGGCTTAGCGCGAGTGTGATTCATCGCGCAGGTGAAGGGAAGAACCAGAGGGTTTCTCTAGGCCGAGTAGAGTCTAGATTTTGAAGTGCTGATCGTGGAGCTTAAAGATCAAAGACATACTGCCAAACATGTATATATTTTATGTTTTGTAAAACTTAAGTCTTGATGTATATGTATTTGTAAATATTTGTTATATTTTCGCTGCGTTTTGAATAAACATTTTATCTATTGTGTTTTTATAATATAACTTAAATGTTTTTAAATTTGTTCATATTTTTGTAAAGGGGATGATTTGTGTGTTTAGTAAACCGTGGCATTTCTATATTCAGTATACATATATTACGATCGTAATAGCATGTTGTGTACGTATACGGGGTATAGGGGTGTTACAATTATTTTGGTATCAGAGCCTAGGTTTTGAGATTCTCAACCTAGGTCAATTGTAAGAAAAAAATATTTTGATTTTAAAAGTTCATTTTTAAATAAGATACATGTTTTGGTATTGGCAGTCTTTGATCTTTAATGGGGTATATTCTGCTGTGTTTGCAGAGATAGGTAGTGATGGCGTCCCATTCACGTCAGTCTATAGAAGGTAGTGCGGAGAGTGTAGCTCTTGAAGAGGGTAGAGATGGAGCTAAGGTTGAGAGAGTTAGTGAGGCACCTGTTTCTATGTCAGAGAGATAAGCTGCTGAGGAGGTTCTGCCGGGTTGGTTAAGGCATATGGTAGAACTATTGAGGGGAGCTCCAGTGCAGCCACCTCCGCCACCACAGCCTCAAGTGCCGGTGAGGCATTATGATAAATTGATGAAATATGGGGCTGAAGATTTCTTTGGTACTACCGATCCTGCAGTAGCTGAGCAGTGGTTGGATAAAGTGCAGAGGATATTTATTCAGTTGCAAGCTACTCCTGATGAGAAATTTGATTATGCAAGATCCCTTCTTCAAAAAGATGCTTATGATTGGTGGAAGACGGTTCCTCATGCCATGGATGATCCACCTACATTATCTTATGGGGATTTTTTGAGGGAGTTCGAGCAGAAATATACTCCAAGGGAGTATAAAGATGTTAAGAAGATGGAATTCCTGAATTTGAGGCAAGACAACCGGACAGTGACAGAATATGAGATTGAGTATATCCGGTTGAGTCACTATGCCAGTGGGATTATCTCTGATGAAATTGACCGGTGCAGAAGATTTGAGGAGGGGTTGAGGCCCTCTATTATGTGCATTGTTGCTGGTTCTCGGTACCAGGATTTCTCTCAGTTAGTTGCAGCTGCTAGAAGTGTTGAGAGAGCACAGGGCATTGCAGCAGCTACTACTGAGGAGGAGATCAGAGTGAGAAGATTTCAGTTTGAGGCAGGGTCTTCGTCTATGAAGAGGGGCCGAGGAAGTTTTATTCCGAGGACTAGTAGGAGCCAGAGGCAGTCGGATAGATCAGTTCAGTATCAGAGACAGAGGCCGAGACCTACAGCTTCTATAGCTAGTGCTCCGACTCCAATGGTTCAGAGGTCTACTCTACCTGCATGTGAGCTTTGTGGTAGGAACCATGTGGGTGTTTGTTGGAAGATTGGTAGATCAGCTGGGTGTTTCAGGTGTGGATCACCTGACCATTTCATTAGGGAGTGTCCTGAGATGCAGGAGCATAGGCAGGCTGAGTCTGCAGCTTCTCGACCCAGTGTCACCAGAGGTGGTTGAGGGGGCAGAAGTTTCAGTAGAGGTGGTTGACCTGGGGTTAGTCAGAGAGGAGGATCGACATCTAGAGGCAGTAGGCCAGATGAGGCCGGATCTTCTCAGAGAGTTTATGTGATGCAGAGGTAGCCGGATGCTTTAGCAGTTATAGCTGGTACATTCTCTTTATTTGGCATTTCAGTTCTTACTTTGATTGATCCAGGATCTACTCATTCATACATAAGTGTATCCATATTGCCTGTGTCTGAATTGCATTCAGAGTCCTTAGGATTTGATGTCTTGGTGACAAATCCTTTAGGACATAGTGTTGTGGTGAGTAAAGTGCACCGTGACAGTGCAGTGGTAGTTCAAGGTGAAGAGTTTCGTGGTGATTTAATTGAAATGCCTTTTAAGGAGTATGATTTGATCTTAGGCATGGATTGGTTGTCTAAGCATGGAGTTGTGGTAGACTATCAAAAGAAGTGTGTTACTTTGAGAACCGGTGATGGTAGAAGTGTGATGGTATCTAGTGAGCAGAGACAACTTGCAACCTTGTTTGTTTCAGCTGTTACAGCTAGGAAGTTGATTAGAAAAGGGTGTGATGCTTATCTTGCTCATGTTGTGGATACCAGAATAGTGGGTTCTCAACGTGATAGTATAACCATAGTTGCAGATTTTCCAGACGTGTTTCCTGAGGAGTTGCCAGGATTACCCCCTAAGAGAGAGGTTGAGTTTGGTATCGATTTATTGCCTGGTACCACTCCCATCTCTATTACTCCATATCGAATGGTACCTGCTGAGTTGAGAGAGTTGAAGGTGCAGTTACAGGAGTTGTTGGATAAAGGGTTTATTCGCCCTAGTGTTTCTCCATGGGGAGCTCATGTGTTGTTTGTGAAGAAGAAGGATGGTACTTTGAGGTTATGCATTGATTATAGGCAATTGAACAAAGTGACTATCAAAAATAAGTATCCTTTGCCTAGAATTGATGATCTCTTTGATCAGTTAAGGGGAACAGCAGTGTTTTCCAAGATTGATTTGAGATCAGGGTACCATCAGTTGAGGGTTAGAGCTGAAGTAGGCTTCAGTCAAGCAAGGCATGTCTAAGTCAGGAGCAAAGTCAGAATCACGAGGCTCAGCTCCATACTGACGGCCAAGTCGGCGAGGATCATAGCATGTACCTTGACGAAGAGCAGCAAGGGGAACGTACATCAAGTATGTCCACATGGTGATATGAGAAATCTTCTACTAAGGTATCGACCGACTGATATTGACTTCAGAGTGTGAGTGGATCCAGTCAACCCAGTCAGTATATGAAGAAGCAGGATGGAGTAGCTTCCTAGCAGAATGATGACATGGCATGTATCTGGCAAAATCCATGGATGGAGTATCAAGCAAGCAAAGACGCTCCTGAAGCCAAATCTGTGAAAAAAAGAGTCCGCTAAGTTGAAAACCCGCAAGGGCAGCTTAGGCAAAAGTTAGGACAGCTCGCTAGTTCCGAAAACCCACTTGGGCAGACTAGGCAAAAATTAGAGCTATAAAGAAAAGAAGAAAAAAGAAAACCTAAATTGAAAACCCGAAAGGGCAGTTTAGGTAATTACCTGAAGTAGCAATGGACTCCCAGTCAGTCTCTTTGACAATTTCGATTTAAATCGGTCTAATCCAACTAAGGTCCCGGCTAAGATCACAGGTACCAGCGACAAGCCTCCTTCCATTTGGTCCATAATATCCAATACTCGTGGATCAACATCGCCATCGGAAGAAACAAGAAAGAATTGGCTGAGCAAGCACAGATAGAGCATGCATCCCCATGCCTTAGTAGGGGCCAAATGAGAGAGACAAAAGTCAATCAAAGGAGCAAGTAGAATTTTTTCACCTCTCATCAACCGAAGAACTTCAGATTTTGGAATTTGAAATAACATCTGCATCTTCTGTTGAGTCTTGGAAATCAATGTGGGTAACGCCATTTGTTGATTATTTGGATATCCAAGGATGGCCTCAAATTCTTCAACCAAGGGACATATTTCAAAGCTATTAATTTTAAATACCCTAGAATCCATATCCCAAAAGGAAGCCACGGCATGTAAGAAGGAGTCGTCTAATTTAACATTTTGAAAACATTTTAAAACATCAAGTTTTGACCATGAAATTTGCTTCTAATGAATGGCATCCATATTCTTAAATAGAATTTTTATTCTCTTTAAATGATGCTCGGTCATGGTGAATAAATGAAGGAAAAATTAAAATTGTTAAAAGGGGGTCTTCACGTTGAAAGAGAAAGAATTTTGGTTTATGTATTAAAATATGACATGAAGAAGAAACAAACCTTTTCCAAAAGTGAAAAGGAAAAGGTAATGGGAAAAGGTAAGACCATATGGCATAAGGAAAGAAATTGGTCACAATTTCCTTTTCCACTTTGGATTTGGTTTAGCAAATGATTATGTGCTGTGATATAAAAAAAATATAAAAAATAAAAAAGGTGGTGCTGTAACAAAAAAAAAAGATTTACAGCAAAGAGGCAAATTGTATATTTTTCATTATTGTACAATATTTTACAATTGCTACAATATTTATATATTACTAAGAGGGTGGTGGTAGGTCATCAAATAAAGCCCTGAAAAAGTCATCGCCTATTAGAGGAGGGGGCAAATTACTCGTCCCGGGATCACCCGAAGCAGAAGCACTAAAATCCCTATTGCCTTGGAGTTCCGATCTGTCATGGTCTTCATCAAAAGCAAACGAAAGGATCTCATGTTCATCAGTCTGGGGGCCTCTTGATGAAGAAGCGTTGGGATCCCTCATCCCCCGAAATCGAAAGTTATGAAAAATTTGTTCGGATTGATGATATAAACTTTCAAAATGAGAAGCCTGCTGACTACTTGCAACCAACTATTCTTGAAGTTTCTTATTTTGTTCTTCGAGCATCCGCTGTGAGCCAAGAAGGAAAAAGGTAAGACCATACATAATCATGCATACATATAGCATAAAATACTATAAAATAAGAAACATACCAGGTAGTTCATATCAATGCCTTGCGGATGAGATGACATATCTGGCGGGCTAGAATGAGCAAACGAAGGGGCAGTAAAAGAAGGTCCAGCCTCATGATCAAACGAGTGAACAGCCTGCAGCAATCATTAAAGAGTCAAAAAAGAAAGAAGCAGTTGCAAGGGAAAAGTGGTAAAAGTTTTACCTGAGAAGTACTGGCCCCAAGATGTGGAATAGACTCTCCTGCAGCTCCGTGATGTTCTTCTTCATCTCTACCCTCATTTTTGTCGAAAATCTCCCACACACCAACAGGAGATACATCAAAGTTCAAGAGTCTTCTTTGAATAAAATGGACATAAAATGGACCTGGTAAATGGAGAAATGACTCGGCACCATAACCATACCAGGCCGACTACCATGCATCCTCCGGCATTGATATAATATTTAAAGTATATTCTGGGATTTGCATCGAAAACCTCCGCTGCTCTAGACCGAGAAACCATTCATAAACTCTCTCCCCGAGGAACCAGCCACTAGACACTGGACCAGCAATAATTCGGCGAGAATGTTGGAAAGACAGTGCAACCCTCATCAAAGGAGACCAGTTTGCTCGCTCTTCTGGGCTCCACCAGGCCAAATTCACCTGCAAAATAACATAAGGTAAGTAAACTTTCACATAAAATTTAAAGCATACTAATATTATTTTACCTGGTCCCAGGTTAAGCAGCTTAACACATAGCAGTGAGTATGCACATGATGAGAGTCGGGAGCGTCCACACTATCGGACATCCAGTAATTTAATCTCGGATATCCGATTCTCTCTCGGGAAATACCGGGTACCCTCACGAGGTTATGTTCATATGCCCATACCTACAATAACAATAAAGATCACATTCAATACAAGAAAAGAGTGGAAATGACATTGGTGGAAGAAAGAATACCTCAACAACCGCCATCAAGCCGACAAAAGACTTCTTGTTTCGGCAAAGCTTATCAAGACCATGATAAAGACACGTGAGACCAGCTTCACCCCAACCAGAAGATGGTACCATTCTGAGATAAGAAAGAGCACTCAACACTGACAAGTGAATGGAGGATTCAGTGCTGCCTTAGATGGTCGATCCGAGCAGATATAATAAAAATCCTTGAGCATACTGTTCGGCCGTGTCTCTCCAACCCATCCTTCGTAGTTCATCCAATAACTACGAATCGGCTCGATTTTTATCTTAAAAGGTCTTTTATATGATGGTTCCATACCAATTAATTCCTAAATTTCTTCAAATGTTAAAATTTCATTAGTCAGAGGAACCGGAGCACCATCATATCGAAGGCCGGTTATGGTAGTAAAATCGACCGGACCAATTGTCATTTCCCCAATGGGCAAGTGAAAAGTGTGAGTTGTATCCGGCCATCTCTCTGCAAGTTCCTGGACTACGCTCCGGTCTATCTGATATTTTTCGGATGGCAATTGTAAGATGAACTGCTCAAAGCCGCAATCTCGAATAATCCGCCTTACCCGAGAAGGCACTATATCATACCATTGTCGGGCTTTGTAAATACACCCTCCAGCCCGAACAACGCAACGATCATGCTAACACAGACCCAGGTAAGTTAATACCAGGTAAGTACATATTATTCTATCTACTTAAATTAATTTATTTTTCACAATAACAAATAATAACAACAAGTATAAAAATATATATGACAAAAAAAAAGCGCAAAACAGAAAGACAAAAAAAATAATTACCTCGCTCTTTGGATTAGAACTGCGATGGAGCGGCATCCCGGCCAGTATATCTAAATTTCCATCTTCATGATGCCGAATAAACTCCAATAACTCGACATTAGAATGAGTCCCTGACCTCGAAGCATGCATTGTTTTTGAAAAATATATGCTAAAATTGAAAAGAAATTTGAGAGAATTACGAAATTGAAATTGAAATTGTGAAATGAAATGAAGGATTGGTGGCCTTTTATAGAGGAACGGCAAGCAAAAAAATAAAATTCAAAACTGTTCATTAATAGTAAATTTTAGTATTCATGAATAGTAAGAATAGTAAATTTTACTATTTATTAATAGTATTACTATTTATAAAAAGTAAATTTTACTTTTATGAATAGTAAATTTCACTATTGATGAATAGTAAAATTTACTATTTATAAATAGTATTACTATTGATAAATAGTAAAAGTACTATTTCCAATAGTAAATACTATTTGATACTATTTATGAATAGTAAATTTACTATTTATAAATAGTAAATAGTATGTAAATAGTGACTGCACAGTAAATAAATAGTAAATTCAATTATTCACTTTAATCATTTAAATAATTGCGTGTATATAAATATTCTTACACCCAGGGACAATAAGTAGACATATGCATAAAAATTAGCCAAACTTTTTTGAAATAAAAAATTATTAGCTCGGGTCCAGAACCCAAATTTTCCTTAGGTCCAGAACCTAGAATTATTCTTGAGTCCATAACTTGAACCGGGTCTAGAACCCAAATTTTTCTTAGGTCCAGAACCTAGAATTTATTTCTAAGTCCAGAACTTAGCTTGGGTCCAGAACCCAAATTTCCCTTAGGTCCAGAACCTAGAATTATCCTTGAGTCCAGAACTCAAACCGGGTTCAGAACCCAAATTTTTCTTAGGTCCAGAACCTAGAATTATCTCTGAGTCCAGAACTCGAACCGGGTCCAAAACCCAAAGCCTACACCATCTCAAAAATTAAGTCTTGTTGCTTTTCACTCTCTTTCACTAAAGTTTCAGATCATTCAAGCAGGGGGCAAACTGTAAACCCTTAATTTTTGACCTAGTCCGGTCCAATATATTTTGTTTAGCCCAATATAATTTTTGTGTTGTCTAATATATTTTAATTGGTCCAAAATAATTTTTGATTTGATTATTTTTATTTTTATTAATAAAAATTAGATAATAAAGCAAAAATTATTTCGCAGGAAAAATTGCGCTGGTGAAAAAGCTGCCACAGCTAGGGCAATTTTTCAGCAGCAATTTTTTTTTTGCCAGCGAAATTTTTTCGACGCAAATTTTCCGAAACCTAATACAATTAGGTTTCGGTTTCCTTTTCTTATTTAATATAGTATAATTACAACACAAAAGAGGAGGAGAAATTAGGAAGGAAAATCGGGAGAGTTTGTAAACCAAATCTGGGAAGGAAAACTTTAATGAAGCTGATTTTTTGAGGGCAGAAAAGCAAGGCCAGAAACGATCAAAGGCAACAATTGTCTTTGTTTTAATTCATCCAAGAAGAATTATTTTTTGGAGGAACCATCAAAACGAGGTATGGATTAAATTCTTGTTTTGTTATATTTTTCACAAAAACATAAACTATATAATTGTGGCTTTCAAAATCAAAATCCCAGAACTTTAATTTATCTTTTCAAAAGTTAAAAATACTAATTCGTTGCTTTATTTTCTAAAGAATTTAAAGTTATTAATTTAGTTTCTTCAAAACCCCAAAATCCTAATTTACTTTCCAAATCATTAAAACCCTTAAATAATATGCTGTCTCTTTCCAAAAGCCTTAAAAACTACCTTTTTTGTTTTATAAATTTTAAATCGTTGGTGTATTTTCATAAAACTCCATAAAAATATTCAATTGCTTTTTCCAAATTCTAAAATACTAAGATCACCCGAAACCCTAATTCAAAACTTCTAAAACCCTAATTCAATTCCTAAGCTCAAAATAGTTAACCCTAACCCCTTAAAACCTTAAACCTTAATTTTTTTTCTAAACTTTAATCCTTTAAAACATAAAAAACCATAAAACCACAAATATTTTAAATTTACGCAGTAAGCTTAAAATCATCATTTAAAACCATGAATAAAAAGTATTTTAAAGTGTCCAAAATCCTAGTTTCATGATTTCACCATTCAAACCTTAATTTGTTTAATTAAAGAGTTTTACCAACCTTTCAAAACATAAAACCTTAATCTATTTTAATTCCATAAAAAAAGTCACAGTAGCCTAATTCTATGAATTCCAAAACCTTAACACATGAGATAAAGAGCCCTAAATGGAAACAGTAGCTATAATTGAAATTTTATTTACTTTATTCAATTCTATATTTGATTATGCTTTGATTTATTTCTTATGCTTTAATTTATTTAAATTCAATGCTTGGTTCATTTAATTTATCATGGATGAATGTTTACTTTCTATTGATATTTAATATCTTTGATGAATGATTTATTTATGATGAATGATTATTTACTTTTATCAATTTATTTTAGGTTTCCAAATGTTGTAAGAGGTATGTTTTCACTTGGTGGGTACCTCATTAGTTAAATATCATATAATTTATATTGCTTTTCTATTTTAGAACCAATGTAAAGGGCATGTTTCTACTTTTTGGTGGGTGTCCTATTTAGGCATGTGGTGTAAGGACATGTTTCTATCTTTGGATGGGTGTCCATTTATTTGTTTTCCTTAGACTTTGCTACATTGCTTTGATTTTAATATAATGATGCTTTCTTTTAATTATTGTGTGTAATATGGATAATATTATTATACTTAAGAATTTTATAATATTAAGACCTGTAAAGGAGGCCGGTTCCAATGAACCGGCATTGTGGGGGTGCTGGGCCATTTCTCACCTTCCCCACACGTACCCAACTTTTCGAACCCATTAGGGGGTTGGGGATTCCTTAGGAATCGAGTCATCCACCCCTTTCTTTTTTTCCAGCCCGTCCGGGTGGCGACTCCATTTTCTCCGAACTTAGGTCCGTGGTCTCTAAGGCCCCGAGCTTAAACAGTGCCGAAGTCGCAAGAACCATTCCACCGAGAGTGGGAGCAAAAATCCCCGCTCACAATACCTTATTATTATTTGATTATATTTGATTGAATGTTAGGTTGATAGATTAACTACTTATTGATCTTTAGATATTGAATGATGTAATATCCCCATATATGCCCTAGAAGTTGTGATTATGTTGTTGTTGTTGTTATATAATTGGATTGAATATATGTGTTAAATTACAAGAGAAAAGAAACAGAGAAAAGAATGTTTATGTATATGTGATTTGGGAAAGAATTTAGGGTTTAGAGAGAATGGTATATGTTGTGTATATGATGATATATATAACATATAAGTTGGTCAAAATGAAGAGTCAAGGAAAGAAGATATTTATTTTTGTTAAGTGTGAAGTTACTATAAAGGGCATGTAATGAATGGTAATCAAGACAAATGGTATAAGGGTGTTTAGGTAATTACTCTTGTTGAATCACTTGGTGGAGATTTAAAGAGGTGATATTTTGTCTTTTCTTCATTTCCTTCTTCTTCTTCTTCTCTTCTCCACGTTGGTTGGCTCCTCCTTAGACAAGAGAGAGCAAAGTGAGATTTGTTTAATTCTAACATCAAATTGAAGGTAGAATCAAAGGATTTAATTGAAAATTTGTGGAATTCAACAACTTAGGTAAGTTCTCTTTCTTGATTTCTTTGGTTTATTTGAAGTTGTATGAAGGTTTGATTGTTGATAATTGAAATTAGGGTTGTATTATTGTAGTATGTTGGAGTATGTTTGATTTAATTAGGTTGGTGTTGGTGATTGAAGAGCAAGAGTTGTGTTTAGTGGAATTTCTTTCTGTTTTACAACTAGTAAAGGCTGTGACTTGTATGATTTTTAATTAAATATAGAAAAATGTTCCTGAAGTGAATTTTTGATATGTTGTGCCTATATGAGTCTAGAATGACTGAAAAATATGTTGATTCGATTTTGGAATGGTTATGAGTTTAGAAAGATTATTTTTATTAGACCTGTTCCAGCAGGTACCTTAACTGAGACAGCTATATTTTGGGATTTTTAATAAAATGTAGAAAAATCATATCCAATTGAATTTTGGATATGTTGTTGCTTAGTGAGTCTAGTATTTGAGAAAAATAATTTGGAACCACGTTGATTGAATTTGATTTATGGAATTCACAAAGTTCAGAACTGCTGCCAGGATGCAGGGCAATTGGGGCAGTCTGGTTAGGTGAACTATTTGACCAAGATTTTGTGTTCAGTTTGATCTGAAATTTTAAAGGAATGATTTTAAGATACAAAACTAAATTCTATAAAAATTTTAGAATTTTTAGTCAAGTAGATTATTTTATACAATTTTTCAAAATAAGGATAAAATGGAGTCTTAAACCAGAATGTACTATTCATATGGTCATTTTGCTAATATTCCTTTGGAATAGGTTTTGAAGAGATTGGGTTGCATTAACCTAAATGTGGAGAATTCTTGGAAAGAAAAGAAATGTATAGATTGATGGGACTAGTTCTTGAGGTAAGTACCAATACATATGATTGTATTTAATTACATAATTTGAGGCTTAACACATTTGTTTGTAAATGTGTTAAGTGATCTATTATATTGTTAACATAATTGGACTAAGGTGATGATTGAATGATGTGAAGGATGTGAAGATCATTAACCAGGTAAGCATAAACCCTATTTGATTGTATATCCTTATATGTCTTTGAACATTAACACATTGGGATGAAAGTGTTAAATAAGCTATTATATTGTGAATGTAAATGAAGAATATATATAAAGGATGAAATATGAAAGGGGAAAGGTAGGAAGAAATGAGGATCATTCTTAAGGTATGTGCAATTTGTTATGATAAATGCTCTAGTAATGAATGATGTTAATGTGTTTTGAGAAGTGAGAAAATGTTATGTTATATGCATTGTGAATCTTGTGTATGGCAATGTATTATATGAATAATATACTTTGAAATGTGATATCAATGATGCTATATGTATCATATGGATTGAGATATGATATGATATGAAGCCATTGTGATTGGCTATGATAATTCAATTGAAAGAGATAAGGCATGTTGGCCTAATTGATGATGAGATTGATAATGAAATAATAAATGAATTGTTTGTTTAATATGTTATTCAGTTTCAGAGTTCTGGATTTGGGTGGCATGCCTAAGAAATGATGAAAGGTAATAGTCTTGCCAGGTTGAGGATCTCCTCATATGTGTTGAGTTGATGGTCCAAGAGACTGGGTCTGTTACACTATGAGAATTGTGAATATGAGATATATGATTTGTAACAGTCTTGCCGGGTTGAGGATCTCCTCATATGTGTTGAGTTGATGGTCCAAGAGACTGGGTCTGTTACACTATCCATGGATAGAGATACATGTATATACATTGCCTACGGGCGTGATGATTGTGACTATGAACCAAAGCAGTAACTCTGAACTTTGAATAACATATTAGTGTTTTGGGCCCGAGTCTGTCTTTATTGTCAATGTGAATTGCAAGTATTGAAATATTGATTGTGAGTATTAATAATGAATTATGCTTGGTGAATTGTGAATAATATAATGTTATTAAGTGTAATATGTAAATGAATTGTGGTTGATGATAAAGGTTGTCTTTATTGTAAATGTGATTTATGATTTGTATGATATGTAATTTGTGTATTGCAATAATGATTGGTATGGTATATATAATGTAGGGGTATTAATATATTGGTTTTGAGTATTGGTGATGCATTGGGGTTGGTGATAATATTATGTATATATGTACATCATATTTGAAATTAGCTAGGATATATTAAAGATGAAATTAAAAAGAAAAGAAGATATGATAAGAACTAATTATATATTGAATTGATGTATCATTATATGTCAATACTTCTATACTATATGTTTATATTTTATAGTTGGACTACTAAGCTCTCGGGCTTAGCGCGGGTGTTTATTCGCGCAGGTATATAGATGGAAGATATGAAGTCTTTTGTTATGCCACAAGAAGATTAAAGTTTGTCGAGACCAACTAGAGGGTAATGCATACATGTATAAACTTTAATTATGATGTATTTCTGACGAGAGAGTATTTATATGTATAAATGAAGTTTTTGATAAAGATAATGATTTTGTAAATGTTATTTAAATTAATGTATTATGGTTTGAACTCTGTTACAGGTTTTTAAAAGGTAACGAAAAGTGACATCCTTATACTTTATATATTTACTGTATGTATACTAGGTATACGCATAGTACTTATATAGGGTATCGGGGTGTTACAATTATTTTGGTATCAGAGCTTAGGTTCGAGATTCTCGGCCTAAGTGAGAAAAAAAAAATTTTTTTTTTTGAAAAGTTTAAATAAAAGTAAAAAGGAAAAGTTTTGAAATGAAATTTGTAATACATGCATATGCATTGACACCTAGGTTGGTCTCGGATGTGGCATTATATGAATTATAGAATATTTGTGTTATATGAGATGTTCAATATAGTTGATGATATATGTGTATACTATTTTGATGTGATGAGAAATTATGATTGTTGACAATGATGTTGGAAATGAATTATAATTGAGGCATAGTGCCTAATTGATTATGAGAAACTAATTGTGAAATGTAATATGATATATGTATATTGATGATGCATATGAAAATGTCATGTTGTGTGCAACATGGAATGTAATGTTGATGTTTATGAGCAATATTATGTAGGACATAATATGAATTGAAACATAAAGAAATGAAAAGGAGAATAAATTTGAAAATGAGTTGAAAATTAAATCAAGATAAGAGTATGTACTTTTTCTTCTATACTTTGAACCTCTTTATAATAAAGTTTATGTTGGTTTTGCTAATGTTGAATTTACTAGACAGCGGAAATGATATCGAATTGTTAAAATTGAAAGTTATGTTATTTAAATGAGGAGAGTATGGTGGAATGTTGAATGAGTTGTTTAGTAGAGACAAAGTGTGATTATGTAAAGTTGGGATGTGTATACAGTTAAGGTTGTGTTTAAAGGAAAAAGAGATGATAGTGGTTAAGTAAGAATATAACTTAGTATTGTTACTATAATGCGAGCATAGTAAATTCAATATTAGAAATGTGAGATGCTTGGATATTGTGAAAGCTCATGGTAATGGTGATAATATGTGATATTTGAGATTTTTGAAGTGAGCTTTATGATTGTGGAAATTATATGTTTTAATATTGCTTTGTGATATATATTTGTAAGATGTTTTTAAAGTGATGATAGAAAAGATGAGTTTGGCAAATTGAAGCTTAAACGAAGTAGTAAATTGAGAAGTTAAAGTTTTAGTGGAATTTGATAAAGATTATTGGGATATTGATAGTTAACTGTATATGCAATGCATGAGCTAAGTGAAATGACTAGTATTGCATATGGAAGTATTATGAATTGAGTAATGTGATTGATAGTATGAGAATTTGTTTTGAAATAATCAAGGAAGTGGATAAGTAAATAGAAATGAGTTATTTTAAGTCATTTTACTGAACAGGGTAAGAATGAATATGGGAGTGTACTAAATATTTTTAAAGACGAAAGTGAAAGAGATGTCACATTGGGAATGTGACTGAGATGAATATGAAGTGTTACTATAGTCGGAATATATATGTTTGTAGTGTGAATAAATACTTTATATCATATTGGAAGAATGAGAAGGATAGTGTTTAAAAGAAAATGATAAACACTAAATTTGTATTGAATGTGTTAGACAAATGACCTTAATTTTGATCCTTGACAACTCAAATGGATGATCTATTTAACTTGTGTTTGAGAAATCTTGTTGCAGGATTAGGTTGCTTCAAATAAGGTGAACAGAACACTTATAGCGGTCGCACCTCACCTGAATACGACCGCTCCATGTAATTAAAAGAAGAAATCTTATCACAGTAGGTTTCGCGGTCAGAAGTTCGACCTATGTCGCGACCGCTCCTACAGAATAGCGACCGTCCGAATATTTGCACGACCGCTACTCAAGGAACTTAAATCATTACAATCACAGTAAGGTTCGCGGTGACAAGAACGGTGAATGACTCGACCTCGCTTATCACTTTAGCGACCGCCCCATTCAGAATCGCGACCGCTCTACCATTCAAGAAGAAATTGTTTGAAGAGACAGTAGGTTTCGCGTCCTCAGGAGCGTCCAGAAGTTCGACGCGAGTTTCTCAATTCGACCGCGATAATCTACATAGGGCGACCGCGACATTCAAATTATGGCGGACATTCAATTTTGCCCTGTCAGAGAATGACACGTAATATGACCGTTATAAACCCACTTGATTATTCAAAAAGGGCGACCGCACCATTGCTAGGCGCGACCGTCCCGACAAACACAGCTGGGCAAGAAGCCGGTCCGACAAACACAGCATGGGCAAGATTCCAGCTGCAGAGCACTAAAATTCGACCGTTGAAGTCTTTTCAAAAGTAGCGACCGTCCCCTGTTAAAGGACGACCGCAAGAAGCATGAGCGCGACCATCCTTGCATGAAGGGCGACCGCGAAGTGCTTCGGGCAGTTTAAGTAAAGAAGGTCTAATCTACCAATACATTATTCTTAATGTCTATAACGGCTAGTAAGACCACAATGGCTATAAATACAATGTCTCTCTGAGAAAACAAAAAAAGAAATAAGCAAGAAATCAGATTGTAATAGCCAAGCAACAAATTTTCATTTACTTAAACTTACAATTAAATTGTAATGTATGTTAGGTGTTAGCATTGAAAACACCATTGTATAAGTTTGAGTGTAAGCTTGGGAAACACTTGGGTTGTGAGAGTAAGCCTTGTAAAACTCTTGTTAGGTTGTGAGAGTAAGCCTTGTAAAACTCTTGTTTGGGTTGTGAGTGTGAGCCTAAGAAAAACACTTGTGAAGTTAGGTGTGAACTTGTGAAAACACCAAAGTTGGAAGTAAGCTTGTAAAAACTTCAAAGATTAGTGGAACCTTAACAAGTTGTTAAGGAAGTGGATGTAGGATTGAAGTAAATCCGAACCACTATAAATCTTGTGTGTTCTTTCTTTCTTCCATTACTCAACCAACTCTCTATTCCGCATTTCTTGATTGTTGAGTTTTTTAAATTGTCATTAATTCTTGAGAAAACCAATTCACCCCCCCTCTTGGTTGCCATCTTGGGACAACAATTGGTATCAGAGCCCTTAGATTTCTTAAACTTAATTGTGAAATCTGATCCACTATGGCAACTTCTTCTTCATCAAGCTCTCATGGAAATCTTAATTCTATTCTTAGACCCTACTTTGATGGAACTGATTATTCATACTGGAAACACAAAATGTATTTGTTTCCAGATAGTGAAGGGATTGAACTATGGGATTTCGTGGAAAATGAATGGAAATCTCCTACCCACGAAGTTGACGGTATTCAAGTTCCACTTCCCAAAGCTCAATGGTCAACTAGCAATGTCAGAGATCGATTCAAGAACAATAGAGCTGCTTCCATCTTGATGAATTCCATTTCAAGGGAAGAAGGCGGAAGAGTTCAACATTTAACTTGTGCACATTGCATTTGGAAAACACTTGAAAACTACCATGAAGGTACGACTCAAGTGAGATTTACCAAAAAACAAATGCATGTTCATGAATATGAGCTATTCAAGATGAAACCAAATGAAAATGTCACCGACATGACCAATCGCTTACTTGCAATTGTCAATGAACTAAAGAAGTATGGCAAGGTATATGATCAAGGTGATGTAAACAGCAAAATCTTGAGAGCCCTAAGAGCTAGAAAGAACTTTGAATCCAAAGTATCATCCATAGAAGAAGCTCATGATCTCAGCACATTAAGAACCGATGAGCTAGTTGGAAAATTACTCACATTTGAGCTACACAGTGAGAAAGAAGAAGATCAAGGTGAGAAAGAAAAGAGAAAACCAATTGCACTCAAAGCAATCAAAGAAGCTGAGAGCTCAAGCAATGAAGGTACTGATGATGAAGATGAAATGGCAATGTTCTCTAAAAGAATCAATGAATGGAAAAGGAAGAAAAGATTACAAGCAAACAAAGGTACACCTCCTAAATTCTCCTTCAAAGATAAAGAAAAGAAAAATGAGGTAAAATGCTATGAATGTGGAAAAACCGGTCACATCAAGTCGGATTGCTACAAATTAAATAACAAAAGGAAATGGGATAAAGAAAAGAAAAAGTCTCTCAAAGCCACATGGGATGACTCTTCCTCAAGTGAAGAAGAAGAAGAGGAAGGAATTGCAAATCTTTGTCTCATGGCTATTGAAGATGACTCCAATGAGGTAAGTACTCAATCCTTTGATCTTGTAGCACATGATGATATAAGTGATATAGATGATAGTGATTTGATTGAGCACATGAATTCTAAAATAGAAAAATATTTCTCCAAAATGATGCTCTATAAAGAGAAAAACTCTAAGTTAGAAAAAGATTTTATATGCTTAAAGAACTCTACCTTAGAATTGAAAACCTCAAATGAACATTTGATGAATACAATAGGAGAATTAAATAAAAGCTCACATGACTTAGAAAAAGTGATTAAAGAGAATGAGGCATTGAAGCATGAACTAAAAGAACTAAAAGAATCAATTTCCAGATTTCATAAAGGAAAGGAAGCATTGAACACATTAATTAATAATCAAAGGTCACCTTCCTTGAAATATGGATTAGGATTCAATGGCTCAACCAACATTGCACCTAGCAAACCAACATTTGTGAAAGCATCTACAACTGAAATTTCTGATGTTCATATCAAAAATGCTTGCACCAAGTCTAAAAGAACTTCTTATGGTTCACTAGGAGATAAAGCCAAAAATAACTATGCATTGTTGTTCACTAAACTTGCACAAAAGAAATCACATACTTGTAGTTGTATGTACAATGCAAAAAGAAAAATGCAGAAGCATAGAACACCATGGCAATGCACATATTGCATGAAATTTGGTCACAAAAACTTCTATTGTTATATAAGAAAAGCTCATCTCAATTTAGAAGGCACTCTTTCTACTAACCATCAAGGACCCAACTTCATGTGGGTACCTAAAAGAAGATGATCACAATTGTCTTGCAGGTATGCCTAAAATCTACTATCAATGAAAGCACATGGCTTGTGGATAGTGGATGCTCAAGGCATATGACTGGAAATGCAAAGCTCTTTACAAATATTACCTATAAACATGGAGGTAATGTAACTTTTGGAAACAATGCTAAAGGTAAAATTCTTGGTGTTGGCTCCATTGGTTCTATTGGTAAGGATTTAATTGAAGATGTATGGCTTGTTGATGGTTTGAAACATAACTTGCTAAGTGTTAGTCAACTTTGTGATAAAGCATACTTCGTTAAGTTTGATTCCAAGGAATGCAAAATCACAAATTCAAATGATGTTATCATATTTAAGGGTACTAGAACAAACAACACTTACAATGTTAGCATACATTCAAATCATACATGTTTAATGTCCACTAATAATGATGCATGGTTATGGCATAGAAGACTAGGACATGCTGGTATGGATCAATTGAAACATATTTGCAATGAGAATTTAGTTGATGGCTTACCTAAGATAAAATATGATAAAGACAGAATTTGTGAACCTTGTCAACATGGTAAGCAACACAAAAGCTCATTTAAAACAAAGAGTGTTATAAGCATCTCTAGACCTTTAGAGCTCATTCATTTAGATTTGTTTGGACCAAATAGAGTTACAAGCTTAGGAGGCAAATCATATGCATTTGTTCTTGTTGATGACTACTCTAGATTCACATGGGTTAATTTCTTAGCTCAAAAGAATGAAGCCTTTAATTTCTTCAAAACGTTTGCAAAAAGAGTTCAAAATGAAAAAGGATATGTGATCACATCTATTAGAAGTGATCATGGCAAAGAATTTGAAAATGAAAATTTTGAAGACTTTTGCAATGAACTTGGCATTTCACATAATTTTTCTGCTCCTAGAACTCCACAGCAAAATGGTGTAGTTGAAAGGAAAAATAGAACTTTAATCGAAATGGCTAGGACAATGCTCAATGAATATGATTTACCATCTTATTTTTGGGCGGAAGCCGTTAATACAGCTTGTTACATTGCAAATCGTGTTTATAAAAGGCATTTAACTAATAAAACTTCTTATGAGCTATGGAATGGAAGAATACCCAGAATTGGATATTTTAGAGTATTTGGATGCAAATGCTTCATATTGAATACCAAGGATAATCTTGGAAAATTCTCATCCAAATCAGATGAAGGCATATTCTTAGGATATTCATCATTTAGCAAAGCATATAGGGTATTTAACATGAAAACTCTAGTTATAGAAGAATCAATGCATGTTGTATTTGATGAGTCATCTAAACTTGATCAAAAGAAAGGTATTACTTTCAATGACCCTGCAGGTACTCTTGAACCTCTTGAATCTATTGATGCTCCAAAGATCAATCAACTTGAAGAAAAGACTCAAGATCTACCTAAGGATTGGCAATACAAGAAAGATCATCCAAAGGAACTCATCATTGGAGAAACATCAAAGGGAGTAACTACTAGATCTAAAATTAATCATGTTGATGTTAATTTTGATTTTGTTTCTCAAATTGAACCAAAAACTGTTGAGGAAGCTTTAAATGATGAAAATTGGATAACTGCAATGCAAGATGAACTTAATCAATTTGAAAGAAATAATGTTTGGCAACTTACTCCTAGACCTATAGATCATTCTATAATAGGATGCAAATGGATTTATAGGAATAAGCTTGATGAAAATGGTCACATCATTAGAAATAAAGCAAGATTGGTAGCCAAAGGTTATAATCAAGAAGAAGGTATTGACTATGATGAAACCTTTGCCCCAGTAGCCAGATTAGAAGCTATTAGAATATTACTTGCCTTTGCATGTCATATGAATTTTAAGCTTTATCAAATGGATGTTAAAAGTGCATTTCTAAACGGACTCATAAATGAAGAAGTTTATGTTGAACAACCTCCTGGTTTTGAAAACTACAAATTTCCTGATCATGTTTTCAAACTTACCAAAGCTTTATATGGATTAAAGCAAGCACCTAGAGCTTGGTATGACAAACTTAGTGCATATTTACTTGAAAATGGTTTTGCAAAAGGAAAAGTAGACACAACTCTTTTTGTTAAAAAGGATAAGCATAACATCTTGATTGTACAAATTTATGTGGATGACATAATATTTGGAGCTACTAATGAAACCTTGTGCAAAGAATTTGCTTCTTGTATGACTAGGGAATTTGAAATGAGCATGATGGGTGAACTCAAGTTTTTCCTTGGACTGCAAGTCAAGCAATGTAAAGATGGGATCTTCATCAACCAATCCAAATATACAAAAGAACTCATCAAGAAATTTGGAATGGATGGCTGCAAAACTAGCAAAACTCCCATGAGCACATCATTGAAATTAGGTAAAGATGAAAATGGTAAAGCAGTAGATGAGAAGAAATATCGAGGTATCATCGGATCACTACTTTACTTAACTGCTTCTAGGCCTGATATAATGTTTAGTGTATGTCTTTGTGCTAGATTTCAAACTAGTCCTAAAGAATCACACTTGAATGCCACTAAGAGAATCTTGAAATATTTGAGTGGTACAATACATTTAGGACTTTGGTATCCTAAAAACACATCATTTCATATTATAGGATTTTCAGATGCAGATTACGCTGGTAGTATATTAGATAGGAAAAGCACAATAGGAGCATGTCACTTTCTTGGTAATTGTCTAGTTTCTTGGCATAGTAAGAAACAAGCATCGGTTGCTTTATCCACAACGGAAGCTGAGTATGTTGCAGCTTGTTTTTGTTGCACACAAGTATTATGGATGAAACAACAATTGCTTGACTATGGTAAGGTTTTTAACAATATTTCCATTAAATGTGACAACACTAGTGCTATCAATTTGTCTAAAAATCCTATACAACATTCTAGATCCAAGCATATAGATATTAGACATCATTTTTTAAGGGAAAATGTGCAAAATCAGAACATAATTCTAGAATTTATTGAAACACAAAATCAACTTGCGGATGTCTTTACAAAACCCTTGAATGAAGATAGACTTAATTTTATTAAACTTAATTTAGGAATGATTGATGGAAACACTCTGAATTAATTGCCTATCAATAAAGTTTCTATGTGCATGAATTTAATGCTTCTTAACACAATAGAAATATTCTCCATCTTTCCTTGAATCTTTCATTTTTAAGTATGTCGCGGTCGCTCCAGTATTCTTTAGCGTTCGTTATCCTGTCTGTCAGTTTCATTCAAACTAATGACTCTGTGCGCGGTCGAGAAAATTTGTGCGCGGCCGCACCAATTTGAATAGTTTCGACCGTTACAGTTACATTCCTCACTCGCGAGCATACTTATCTTGACAATGGTCGCTAGATCATAAGTCGCGATCGCACCTTGTTAAATCTGCGACCGCACCCTGTACACTCTGCTCGAAAATTTATAACCGTTGGTTGTGTGACAGGTCGCAACTCTTAACTTTCAACAGTCAAAAACGGCTATTTTCTTAAATCCATCTATTTAAGAGTGTTTTGCATCAGTTTATCTGATATTTTGCCTATTAAAGCACACAAACCTTCCTCTGAAACCCTAAAAACCTCTCAATATCATCTGTTTCTCAATCACTCTCTGTTTTCCTACTCTCTTCTGTTCTAATGGCCCCCAAAAGAAAAACCACTTCCAAAATAAAAGGTCAAGCCAAGAGAGTTCCAGGAGTCACCATTAGAGAACCCATTGTTGATCCTCCATCTCCTCCTCAATCTAAAAGAGGTGAGAAAATTCACAAACCTCACCATCAAACCACTGAAGAAGATGTTAGGTATGCCATGCTAAAGAGAAAGAAGGTTGAAGGCACCAAATCTCCTTTTGGTGGGATGCTTTCTGCCTTGAACATCAAGGACGAAATTGAGAGATTGCTGGATGTCCTTGGATGGAGAAAATTTGTCTTTCCAGAAGAGGTAGGCTACTCTAGTCTGAGTAAGGAGTTTTTAATGTCTCTTCAAATAGAGAAGAGTGCAAATTCTGCACTAGGGTGGTATGGGGTCAGATTTAAGCTCTTTGATCAATACCAAGCCCTATCTCTAGAAGATTTTGGCAGCATTTGGGACTTCCCCTCTGAAGGTATAACCTCCTACAATGACCAAATCTTCTCAAACCCAACACTTTCTGATTTCTGGAGAGAAATTTCCATTGAAACCTCTTTTGAAAAGGAATCTAAAGCCAGACATATCAAATCTCTCACCCACTGGATGCTCCATAGGATTATCACCTATACCATTCACCAAAGAGCAGATGGGAATGAGAAAGTAACCAAGAGAGACCTTATATTTCTGTATGCTTTCACCCACAACATCAAAATAAACACCACCAAGTTCTTGATTGATACTCTTTATCATCATGTTGTAACAAGAACTGGTACCTTCTTCCTATCCTCTCAAGTTACTCAAATAGCTAGGCACCTAAACCTTCTGAATGATTTGAACTTAGCTACTTTGAGGAACCCTTTCACTCTAGCCTCCAATGCTATCACAATGGATTACTTAGAGCATGCTGGTTGTGTAAGGAAGATAGAAGGGTCATATGTATACTGCTATGGCAAGAAAGGAGTTATGGATAAACAAAAGAAAAGGCCAAGGTATACAATTGAGGAAGAGGGAGATTCTGTAGAAGTTGCAGTAGAATTACATCCAAAAGCAACTTCATCAAAAGCTGCTAAAGAAACTGCTTCATCCTCCACACAACTCATTCTCCAAGCTATCAAGACTCTCTCAAGGAAACTCACTAAGTTCAAGAAAAGTGTTTCCAAGAGATTCCAGCACTTAAACAAGAGGATAGACCTTATATCCCACATGCATCATGATCTTTATGATATGCAAGGCAAATTGGACTTGCCTCAATGCAATCTTGAAGATTGGGATATAAGTGATCACACCCAAAGCGTTGCTGAAGAAGAAGAGTCCATTAGCACTAGCTCTGCCTCTGTTGCACCTCAAGATAAGGGGAAAGCTCCTTTAGTTGAAGAAGAGTTAGAGTTAGATGATGACTCAGAATAGCTTAGCTTTAGTCTGTTTTTGCTTGCATTTTCATATGTTTGCTAATTTGCTTTCTGTTTTGTATTTTCCTCCACTTCAATCTATATATTTCCATGTTTATATTTCCATTTGTATTTTGCTTAACATTTATTTCATTTTGCCTATGCCAATGGGGGAGAGAAAATTATAAATGGAATGTCAATAAAATTATGGGGGAGAAATAAGAAGATTATGGGGGAGAAATAAGAACAAGAACAACAATCTGTTTGAACATTTGCAAATTAGGGAAAAATGTTTATGGGGGAGTTAATTTCTTGTTGAAATTTATTGAACATTTGCAAATAAGAAAAAATGTTTGCATCAAACAATAACATGTGCACAAAGATAATCTAATAATCACAATGCTCTTAACCATGATTGTTGCATATGTTAAGAGGGAGCATTTTAGACTTATTATTTTTCTTATCATTCCATTTGAAATTGTCAAAGTCAAAATGGGGGAGATTGTTAGACAAATGACCTTAATTTTGATCCTTGACAACTCAAATGGATGATCTATTTAACTTGTGTTTGAGAAATCTTGTTGCAGGATTAGGTTGCTTCAAATAAGGTGAACAGAACACTTATAGCGGTCGCACCTCACCTGAATACGACCGCTCCATGTAATTAAAAGAAGAAATCTTATCACAGTAGGTTTCGCGGTCAGAAGTTCGACCTATGTCGCGACCGCTCCTACAGAATAGCGACCGTCCGAATATTTGCACGACCGCTACTCAAGGAACTTAAATCATTACAATCACAGTAAGGTTCGCGGTGACAAGAACGGTGAATGACTCGACCTCGCTTATCACTTTAGCGACCGCCCCATTCAGAATCGCGACCGCTCTACCATTCAAGAAGAAATTGTTTGAAGAGACAGTAGGTTTCGCGTCCTCAGGAGCGTCCAGAAGTTCGACGCGAGTTTCTCAATTCGACCGAGATAATCTACATAGGGCGACCGCGACATTCAAATTATGGCGGACATTCAATTTTGCCCTGTCAGAGAATGACACGTAATATGACCGTTATAAACCCACTTGATTATTCAAAAAGGGCGACCGCACCATTGCTAGGCGCGACCGTCCCGACAAACACAGCTGGGCAAGAAGCCGGTCCGACAAACACAGCATGGGCAAGATTCCAGCTGCAGAGCACTAAAATTCGACCGTTGAAGTCTTTTCAAAAGTAGCGACCGTCCCCTGTTAAAGGACGACCGCAAGAAGCATGAGCGCGACCATCCTTGCATGAAGGGCGACCGCGAAGTGCTTCGGGCAGTTTAAGTAAAGAAGGTCTAATCTACCAATACATTATTCTTAATGTCTATAACGGCTAGTAAGACCACAATGGCTATAAATACAATGTCTCTCTGAGAAAACAAAAAAAGAAATAAGCAAGAAATCAGATTGTAATAGCCAAGCAACAAATTTTCATTTACTTAAACTTACAATTAAATTGTAATGTATGTTAGGTGTTAGCATTGAAAACACCATTGTATAAGTTTGAGTGTAAGCTTGGGAAACACTTGGGTTGTGAGAGTAAGCCTTGTAAAACTCTTGTTAGGTTGTGAGAGTAAGCCTTGTAAAACTCTTGTTTGGGTTGTGAGTGTGAGCCTAAGAAAAACACTTGTGAAGTTAGGTGTGAACTTGTGAAAACACCAAAGTTGGAAGTAACCTTGTAAAAACTTCAAAGATTAGTGGAATCTTAACAAGTTGTTAAGGAAGTGGATGTAGGATTGAAGTAAATCCGAACCACTATAAATCTTGTGTGTTCTTTCTTTCTTCCATTACTCAACCAACTCTCTATTCCGCATTTCTTGATTGTTGAGTTTTTTAAATTGTCATTAATTCTTGAGAAAACCAATTCACCCCCCCTCTTGGTTGCCATCTTGGGACAACAGAATGTATGAAAAAGGAAAATACTATAAGAGCATATAATTAAGTGTATACATGTATATGATATGTGAATTGAGTTTTCCAATATGAATGAAATTATGATATATAAACACATTTGTGAATCACATTATGAGGATGGCTTATGAAGATATATGTGGTATAATTATAGAATTAGTGATATGGAAAAACAATGTTATATGTATTAGTGGACCTAAGAGAGATTAGGTCTTGAACTGTGTAAAGCTAGATGGATTATGTGATGGAAGTGAGAATGGAAAGAACTTGAGTAATATTGGACAGTGGAAATTGTTATAATGAGTATTGAACTTGATGATTATATTATATTTAGAGTTTCAAAGTATTCACATATGAAAAGTTCTATGTAATTATATTATAAGAGATTGTAGATGGATTAGAAATGAAGTGATGAATAGAAATTGTATAAGAACTGTATATGATTGAATATGTATATAGTAATATTGTTAAAGCATGAGTTAAGTTGATAAGGATCATATAAGCGAATACAAATTGGTTGAAACGAAGTTGGAATGTGTTAACTTCTGTTATACTAAAAATGTTAAGATTGAGAATAGAATTATAAAAGAACAGTATTGAATTGAAAGTTCTAGGTTTGAATATTAATCTCTTAAAGTCATGTGTTTTGTTCAGTATTTTGGATCGGTTAATTTGTTATCCATGGATTTGGATCTTAGATATAATGATTGTAATACGGATTTGGTGAGGTTGACAATTTTGTTTGAGAAGTATAGTTAAAAATTATGATGGTTAAAGTTGTACCTTATTATTATTATTTTTTTTTTTATGTTAAGAATTTGGTTATAACTGTGAAAAAAAAAATTTTTAAAAAAATTTGAAATGTGTTGAGTTATGGATAATATGACAAAAAGGTAATCAAAATAAATATACCAATGATAGGAAATGTGAAGAGTTAGTAAAAGGGAGAAATTATATTATATGAATGAAAGTTATACTGAATATGTTTATGGTATGTAACTTGAGGTTTAAGGGAATGAACTCAAAGTTTGAGTGAATGAATTATAGATATTAAGTATGATATAACATTTTTATGAGAATTGGTGGAAATTATACTAAGATAATAAAGAATAAACTGTGTATATTAAAAGATATTAGAAGTGATTTGTTATCATGATGATTTGACTGAAAATAGATTGAAAGAGAGCAGAAATTGAATATAAGTTTGCTCTTATGGAATTAAGTTATATTTATACTTATATGAAAATTGTGAAATTTCATGATAAGTTAGATTACTTAATCGTTGGTTGGAATTGAACAAGATTGGAACGTGGGTATATTGTGACAGATAGATTAATTGATCTGGATTTGGCTAAGATTATGGATCATTAATAAAATTTAATGTGTATAGTTGTATTAAGAAAATAGGTATTTACATGATAATGTATATGATGTAAATTTTAAAGTATGATTGGACATGAATGAGTGGAGTATAGTAATTGTTAATCATGATAAGAAGAGAAAAAGATTGGTTATCTATAAAATAAGTTGAAAGATAATGTATTAATATGTAAGTTAAGTGAAAAGCATGCTAAAGAAATAACTCCATTTATGAAAAATCAGGATTTTGTTATCTATTGAGAGTGATAAATGTCTATTTAGACAGTGATTGTAATGAAGGGATAATTAATGTTCAGATATAAGTCAATGGTTTTTAATGTTAAAGTTAAGAGAGTAATTATACAGAGGTGAAATAACAAAATATATTAAATATAAAGATTTGACAAAGTATTATTGTGCTATATGATGATCTGATTCTGGTATAAAGATATTAATAGGAAATGTAATGTGATCTTTTGAATGTTTGATTAAGAAAGTAACCAGATGTATAAACATATAGAATGATGAGTTATAGAATTTAAAGAAGGTGGTTGATTCTAAAGAGGAGAGTTGGAGTTATATGATTTGATGATATAATGACTTAAGCATATAATTAACTTCATATGGGAGTTAAGATAGTATTTTGTTAAGAATAAATTGTTATGGTACTGATAATTTCGAGGACGAAATTATTTAAGGGGGAGAGAATTGTAATATCCTCATATATGCCCTAGAAGTTGTGATTATGTTGTTGTTGTTGTTATATAATTGGATTGAATATATGTGTTAAATTACAAGAGAAAAGAAATAGAGAAAAGAATGTTTATGTATATGTGATTTGGGAAAGAATTTAGGGTTTAGAGAGAATGGTATATGTTGTGTATATGATGATATATATAACATATAAGTTGGTCAAAATGAAGAGTCAAGGAAAGAAGATATTTATTTTTGTTAAGTGTGAAGTTACTATAAAGGGCATGTAATGAATGGTAATCAAGACAAATGGTATAAGGGTGTTTAGGTAATTACTCTTGTTGAATCACTTGGTGGAGATTTAAAGAGGTGATATTTTGTCTTTTCTTCATTTCCTTCTTCTTCTTCTTCTCTTCTCCACGTTGGTTGGCTCCTCCTTAGACAAGAGAGAGCAAAGTGAGATTTGTTTAATTCTAACATCAAATTGAAGGTAGAATCAAAGGATTTAATTGAAGATTTGTGGAATTCAACAACTTAGGTAAGTTCTCTTTCTTGATTTCTTTGGTTTATTTGAAGTTGTATGAAGATTTGATTGTTGATAATTGAAATTAGGGTTGTATTATTGTAGTATGTTGGAGTATGTTTGATTTAATTAGGTTGGTGTTGGTGATTGAAGAGCAAGAGTTGTGTTTAGTGGAATTTCTTTCTGTTTTACAACTAGTAAAGGCTGTGACTTGTATGATTTTTAATTAAATATAGAAAAATGTTCCTGAAGTGAATTTTTGATATGTTGTGCCTATATGAGTCTAGAATGACTGAAAAATATGTTGATTCGATTTTGGAATGGTTATGAGTTTAGAAAGATTATTTTTATTAGACCTGTTCCAGCAGGTACCTTAACTAAGACAGCTATATTTCAGGATTTTTAATAAAATGTAGAAAAATCATATCCAATTGAATTTTGGATATGTTGTTGCTTAGTGAGTCTAGTATTTGAGAAAAATAATTTGGAACCACGTTGATTGAATTTGATTTATGGAATTCACAAAGTTCAGAACTGCTGCCAGGATGCAGGGCAATTGGGGCAGTCTGGTTAGGTGAACTATTTGACCAAGATTTTGTGTTCAGTTTGATCTGAAATTTTAAAGGAATGATTTTAAGATACAAAACTAAATTCTATAAAAATTTTAGAATTTTTAGTCAAGTAGATTATTTTATACAATTTTTCAAAATAAGGATAAAATGGAGTCTTAAACCAGAATGTACTATTCATATGGTCATTTTGCTAATATTCCTTTGGAATAGGTTTTGAAGAGATTGGGTTGCATTAACCTAAATGTGGAGAATTCTTGGAAAGAAAAGAAATGTATAGATTGATGGGACTAGTTCTTGAGGTAAGTACCAATACATATGATTGTATTTAATTACATAATTTGAGGCTTAACACATTTGTTTGTAAATGTGTTAAGTGATCTATTATATTGTTAACATAATTGGACTAAGGTGATGATTGAATGATGTGAAGGATGTGAAGATCATTAACCAGGTAAGCATAAACCCTATTTGATTGTATATCCTTATATGTCTTTGAACATTAACACATTGGGATGAAAGTGTTAAATAAGCTATTATATTGTGAATGTAAATGAAGAATATATATAAAGGATGAAATATGAAATGGGAAAGGTAGGAAGAAATGAGGATCATTCTTAAGGTATGTGCAATTTGTTATGATAAATGCTCTAGTAATGAATGATGTTAATGTGTTTTGAGAAGTGAGAAAATGTTATGTTATATGCATTGTGAATCTTGTGTATGGCAATGTATTATATGAATAATATACTTTGAAATGTGATATCAATGATGCTATATGTATCATATGGATTGAGATATGATATGATATGAAGCCATTGTGATTGGCTATGATAATTCAATTGAAAGAGATAAGGCATGTTGGCCTAATTGATGATGAGATTGATAATGAAATAATAAATGAATTGTTTGTTTAATATGTTATTCAGTTTCAGAGTTCTGGATTTGGGTGGCATGCCTAAGAAATGATGAAAGGTAATAGTCTTGCCAGGTTGAGGATCTCCTCATATGTGTTGAGTTGATGGTCCAAGAGACTGGGTCTGTTACACTATGAGAATTGTGAATATGAGATATATGATTTGTAATAGTCTTGCCGGGTTGAGGATCTCCTCATATGTGTTGAGTTGATGGTCCAAGAGACTAGGTCTGTTACACTATCCATGGATAGAGATACATGTATATACATTGCCTACGGGCGTGATGATTGTGACTATGAACCAAAGCAGTAACTCTGAACTTTGAATAACATATTAGTGTTTTGGGCCCGAGTCTGTCTTTATTGTCAATGTGAATTGCAAGTATTGAAATATTGATTGTGAGTATTAATAATGAATTATGCTTGGTGAATTGTGAATAATATAATGTTATTAAGTGTAATATGTAAATGAATTGTGGTTGATGATAAAGGTTGTCTTTATTGTAAATGTGATTTATGATTTGTATGATATGTAATTTGTGTATTGCAATAATGATTGGTATGGTATATATAATGTAGGGGTATTAATATATTGGTTTTGAGTATTGGTGATGCATTGGGGTTGGTGATAATATTATGTATATATGTACATCATATTTGAAATTAGCTAGGATATATTAAAGATGAAATTAAAAAGAAAAGAAGATATGATAAGAACTAATTATATATTGAATTGATGTATCATTATATGTCAATACTTCTATACTATATGTTTATATTTTATAGTTGGACTACTAAGCTCTCGGGCTTAGTGCGGGTGTTTATTTGCGCAGGTATATAGATGGAAGATATGAAGTCTTTTGTTATGCCACAAGAAGATTAAAGTTTGTCGAGACCAACTAGAGGGTAATGCATACATGTATAAACTTTAATTATGATGTATTTCTGACGAGAGAGTATTTATATGTATAAATGAAGTTTTTGATAAAGATAATGATTTTGTAAATGTTATTTAAATTAGTGTATTATGGTTTGAACTCTGTTACATGTTTTTAAAAGGTAACGAAAAGTGACATCCTTATACTTTATATATTTACTGTATGTATACTAGGTATACGCATAGTACTTATATAGGGTATCGGGGTGTTACAATTATTAGTAGCAGAAATGGTACTGGATGGTTCTCGCTGGCTCTCTTAAGTGGGAGGTCAGGGGTTCGATCCAGGGAGGCGACCCCTTGGGGCCAAATAAACAAATTCCTGCTGGGTGGGCCGCGAGGGCTGTCCAGTACTGTAGCGATCGCTTGCCTCCTGCGGACTCCGTGCCCAGGTGGTGAAAAGGCCGGGCCGTAAGCCACTAGTGGGCCGGGCAGCCGACCTGGTCGGGGAGGGTCGTTACAAATGAAGGATCGAGAGGTGAAATTTGATATTGAAATTATGCATTCAACTACCATAAGAATGAATTAGAAATATAAGTTCTAGGATTTTTTTAATTTATAATTTCAAAATAATTGGTTGTTGTTAATTCATGAATGTAAAAACTAATGAATTGGTAATTACTAATTAAACTCAAGGAACAAATTAAAATATAAGATTATATTAATGGATAATTTGAGAATTAAGCTTTGATTAAATTGATCTAGAACCCTAGGCACCATTTTTAGAATTGGAATAATCTTGTACAATCATTGTGCATATTACTTTTAATTTTAATTGTTTTTCACCACTACTTCAAATATGACACTCTTATTTTTAAATTTTTTGCTAATCAAACTATTGCAAAATAATTGCTTCCTTGTGAGACGGCTTTAAGGCGATCACTGTTGCTACAATTAAATCTTATACTTTTGAGTGTTGCTTGTAGTAATAATTAATCAAACGCAATAATTATAGAGAGTTCCATCAATATCAAATGCTAGTGCTTCCGATGAAGTGAGTTTGGAAAAACAACCTTCACTGCAGAAAAAAAAAGGTCTAAAAAATTTAAACAATGAACTATAGAGGTAAATAGATTTTCTAGTCTAGGTTTCTAGAAAAATTCACAAGAGAATATAAAAACTATTAAAATTGTGTTTTCTAGAAACATCGAGTTTGCACTTTTGTGATTTTACAAAAATCCAATCGAATAAAAAGTTAAAAAGCATAGACAAATTATTAACCTCAACTGGGTTTTAACCAGAACAGAACTAAGAGTTATATATTGATTGGTGACATAACTATCAAAAGAATTTGTTCAATATTTTATACTAGATCAAAAATTGAATACTAAGCAATGGACCTACTTAATTGATGAATGGAGTCGCAATAGCTATGAGTAAGAAAACGTGAAAGCCTGGTTTTATTGAGTAGAATTAGAAATAACAGAGTTGATTGAGCACTAACACTTCTATACCCAATTTCTGTAACATTTTCCCCTCCAAAGTAGCACTAGTAGAATTGCCATTGAACTTGTTTTTCTAGTACGGCTCTCTCATTTTCTTCTTAGTTTCAATTTGGAGAAAGAGAGATAAAAAAGTAAAAAAAAATTAATTTTTAATTTATCTGTTAAAATATTTTATAAAATAAAATATCTTCATGCGTGTTGTAAGCTGTGCACATGTGCTATGCCATCTTAGCATCGAAACGTTAATTAGCTAATGAAAATGCAAGTTAAAGAAGTTACGTGATTACTCAAAAAAAAGATAAGGGTTAAATGATGGTGATACATGCTATCAAACTAGAGCGACTACGTATTAAACCAATATTTAAATAATGAAATCTACAAGAATTGTAAAAACCTTGACGTAAAAGTAGAAAAAAAAAGTCGAGGAAGAAGCAGGAATGCCAGCAAAGCAAATTGGCCTTTCCTTTGTTCTCTGTCCATCAATATACACACCAACAGTACTAACTGTTTGGCTGTTTTTTCTTTCTCCTTCTCTCTCTCTTCATCCACTAATAATATTTCTTAATCCATAAAACAAATCAACGAAGATAATTTCATAGGCCAGATTAGGGTTTTTTATATTTTTAATTTTTTGTTGAATTTTTTTATTAACACTCGACAGACAGCCCAAAAGGAATCATCAGAAGATTAAATTCCATCGCCACATCATGGTATGGAAACTTCAGTTGTTCTTCTTGTCATTAAATTGATACTTTCTTTAAATATTTTTAATTTTTTTTTCATGTATCTTAAATATTTTTAATCTTAAAATTGCCTTTTGTTTTTTTTTTTTATGGAAATAGATAAAATCTTTGTTCTTTATGCATGGTTATTTTTGTATTAATGGGTTAATATCAAATTTGGATTGATCTGTTGTTGGGTTTTGGTTTATTATTGTTATTTTTATTTTCTGGTATTTTTTGGGGAAGTATGTGCTAGATTCTAGAGTTTTGGATCGATTATTAAATGGGTTTCTTTCAATTTCAGTTTTGAACATGTCGGAGGAGCTAATGGATTGTGCTTTGACATGAATTTTTCTTGTGATTTACGAAGAAATAGAAGCTGTATCTCAGAGTTGTTGGATTAATGCGTTGGTGGGCTTTGCTTGGAATTTGATAAAATCGTATCTAGAAGTTTTGGTGAACCGTCGTGGGAGTTTTGCAGAACTTATCGTGAAGATGGATCAGGCAGGATGTTGCGATGCGGCATCCCTGGATTTGGTCAGGGAAATGAAATTGGAAGAAGATGATGAAGAGTTTCGAAGTTGTTGCGATGATGATGATGATGAAGTATGGAAAGAGCCTGAAGAAATTGTAAAGGAAGAGTCCCAGGAAAACCACCTTGATGAATTTTCAGTCAATATGTTTTTTAAGGGTATATCTATAGCTGAAGCAGAGGAGTCTGGTTCTGGTTTTTCTGGAATCGGTATTGTCATGGAAAGAACAGCAAATGCTCCTGTTATTCAGGTACAAAAGAAGCTGGATTTCTCTGTGGAAGAATCTGTTGCTGACTATTTGGCTCTTATGGATGGACTAGCTGAGGCTTTACAGCAGAATATCCGCCGGGTGTATGCATTCACTGATTCTGAATTGTTATATGATCAGGTGAGCCTCATTTCACATGATTTTGACCCTTGTTTTTAAATTATACTAAAGACTATGTAATTTATTAGATGAGAAGCTAAAATGTTGTTGTATGTGAAATTTTAGTGTAGGATGTTCTTACATCTTTAAATTTATATCTAAGGTTCTCAAATGAAATAATTTTAGGTAGGAACGGCAATTTAATCCTGTCCTGCAGGTTTTCGTCCCCGCCCCAAATTTGATGGAAAATCCCCACCCTATTCTACCCCTATTTTTTCTTAAGGAAAAAACATTTAGATCATAATTTTGGAAGAGACACACATGGCAGTATGTGACAATATCCTTGTTTCACAGTATCTTTAATGAAAAGCTTTTCATATTTTGTTTTACACGACTTGTATTTTTGTGAAATAATATCTATAACTTAAAGTAATAGAAGTTACCTTTCATGGATATTATATATTTGAAGATCAATTTGTATTTTCTACATAATTTGTTTTAACTTCAACGCTATATGTCTTTTTGTTTTACACTTTCCAAGTGGCTATAGTGATGATAGCTTTTGATTAGATAACGCATGAGGAGAAAGTTGAGATTCCGCTTCTGATTGCTCTGAGGCAGAGGATCCTTGAACATGCCAGCAACCTGGAAGATTTTGTACTGAAACTCATTCCCAGCTTAGATCTTGAGAGGCCTTTGAGTTTGGCCCGGGTAGCAATTGGGGTTGTCTCTTTTCCTGCCAATGGAAATAATTCACGTGACAACTGCTCTATTTGTTGTGAGGAAAAGATATCTCCAATGATGATCACAATGAAATGTTCTCACAAATTCTGTTCCCATTGTATGAGAACCTATGTTGATGGGAAGGTACAGTCATCTCAGGTGCCTATCAGATGCCCTCAGTTAGGCTGCAAATATTACATCTCCAGCACTGAATGCAGATCTTTTCTCCCTTTTACTTCATATGAATGTTTGGACAAAGCACTTGCAGAAGCTAATGTTCTCCACTCAGATAGAATTTACTGCCCCTATCCAAATTGTTCCATCCTGCTTGATCCCCGTGAGTGCTTGTCAGCTAGGGCCAGTTCGTCAAGTCAGTCTGATAACAGTTGCGTTGAGTGCCCAGTTTGTCAAAGGTTTATTTGTGTGGAATGTGCTGTTCCTTGGCACTCTTTAATGAGTTGTGAAGAATTCCAAAACCTTCCATTGGAAGAAAGAGATGCTGCAGATATTACCCTGCATCATTTGGCACAAAACAAAAGGTGGAGGCGTTGCCAACAGTGCTGCAGAATGATTGAGCTCGACCAAGGTTGTTATCATATGACCTGCTGGTGAGTTGCATTTATCTTATTTTTCACTTTGTCTTTTTCTTATTTTATTTCATTATTCTCTCTCTTCCTCTCTGAATAGCACACAATTTGCTCTCCCCTCCACAACACGTGCGCACAATAAGTATAGACATAGCTCAGGTTCTTAGAAAGAATGTTCTTGGATAATCAAGAACTGATGAGCTAATCCTCTATGTAATTCTTAGAAAATTGGTTTATTATGGAGGAAATTATTATATCTTTAATACATCATTTGATTTTTTTTTTACTTCATCTACTCTTTCATGTTTTACTTTAATTGATGAAAAAAATGAAACATGAAAGAATTTGGGATGGTCGAGAGGGAATTATAATTATGAGAGGGCATACATGGAAGTGGTAAAGGAAAACCAACTACAGCGCTTAGCTATTTTACTGATCAAAGGTTGCCACTCCGCCTTTTATAAGAATTGGTACAGGTTTTTCTTTGTAGTTGTGGAAATGCTCTAAAAAAGTATCAATGCCTACCTCGAATACCCAAAGTTTAAGGTACACTTTTTATGCAAATTTACCCTGTAAAATCACTTTAAATGTAACAAAATCTGCACAACTAGGAGATTCACAATATCCAAAAGAAATAAAATATTTATTTGTCATCTTTATATGTCTGTCTCTCTCTCAACTAATGCTTATAATAGTTTTTTTCACTTTGGCAAAACCCTAAAACAACCTCCAATCAACCAGGCATAATTTTAATGTTCCTCTAATAATATGCTTCTGTGGTCTCTCTCTTTTATCACCTTGTTCTTCAGACCACTTCATATTTCACATACCAATGAGATCTTCAATATTTTGTTTCTTTTGGCATTTCATGATTCTTCTTTATTATATGTGATATTTATTCTTTTGCCACATGTCAATACTTTTTAGTTTTAGGAAGTTTTCCAACATATGTGCAGCCAGTTGTTGGTTTTCACATTGCTTGTCCCATATTTTCTTGGTGCATCTTCTGCCTCATGGAGTGCTTTATGATGCATTGTTACATTGTTAAATTAGGGTTTTAGCAGCTTCCACAAATGTTCTAGCTTTTGTAAAGCATACAAATTGTCTTCTCTTTTGCCTTAATGCAAAAAACCAAGTACTGTAACTCCTTATACAAATGCCTTGGTGTTTGAAAATGGAACTTGTTAGGGACCAATTTTGATGGTGGTGGAAAATTAGTGGAGAAATTGATTTGAGTAGTTCTATTCTCTTCGCATAACATAGAGACATTACAATTTAAGTAAGACCTTGAATAGGTACACTACTAACATTATTGGACAGAGATATTTCAATTAACAAACATTTTATTAATATTTGATCTAAATAGCATTTTAATGATAAGCAATTTTGACTTCCGAGTCTTGCATTTTAGCAATTATGCATTAACTGAATTTGTGGAAGCATGTGCAATACCCAGGTTACTTGATAGAGAGATGTATGTAGTATATCATATCACCCTGGCAGCTATGCTGTTCAAGATTAAACGCCATATAAGCTCTGGTTCATATTGAAGTATTGTCTTGAAGGCATCTTGATGTAGTGATTCTAACTTTTCAGTGAGCTTTTGTTATGACTAGTTCTCTACATCTCTGGAAAATTTATCTCACTTTATGCCATTTGATGATGGATTCAACTAAAGTTAGAAACTTTGCAAACTAAGGTATTGCCTTAATAGTGGAGAACCCACAAGTGTGGACAAGTTACTGATTCAAATTAATGGTGTGGAGATGTTGAAAAGAAAGTGATAAGATTTAAAAAAGATCCCTTAAAGATGTTTGGATGTGTGTCCCATTTACTTGATCCCATTGTATAGGAGTTAAAAGGGTTTTGTATGGTTGATCTCATTTACTTGCTTTTTTGTAGAAGTGAGACCTTTTAAAGAATTGAAATGCTTTGGATGTGTATCCTGGTCAACAAATGGAAAGTTGAGAATATTGAAGTTAAAGGGAAAAAGAAAGAGAAGGGTAAACCTAGGATGATGTAGAAGTAGCAAAAAAGGATTTAAAAACTCTGAATCTCCAAATAGTGGTAGTCCTAAATTGGGTGGGACGAGGGAATGGTCAATATGGTTGAACCATACTATCTGTGATTCAAAGTTTGATTGAATTGAGCTGGGAAACAAAGTTTGATTGAATTATATCCTTTTAGTTGCAATAAGGTAAGAAATAAATGGGTCTAAATGCTAGTTGCTTGGGTGCTTTACAGAGATATGGAAAAATTCCCTTCAGATATGGTTTTTGAATGATTCAATGCTTTAGTTTAGATGATTAACCTTTTTGGAGTGGACCTGGGTGTTGAGCTCCTCTTACTCTTTTAAGTTGTTGATGTCATTTTAGTAGGGAGCTAAACAATTTTTTTCTTCAGCCAAAATGTTTTTATTTATTATTATTTTTCTTTAGGGTGGGGGACGAAGCACATACTTGCTTCCTCTCTCTCTCTCTCTCTCTCCTTTGAAGCTTTATATGCATATTTGCCTCCTCAATCCTCACTCTCTTTTTATCTGTCCTTCTAAGCTTTATATGTTGTGTTGTTGATCTCAGTTAAAAAAAGAGATGTTCTAGGCCTGCGCCCATGTATACTAGATTGCTTCATTGTGCATGTTCATTCACGTCATTTATAGAACCAAAATTTATTTAAATATAGGGGTATTATTGGTTGAATATATGTTTTATTTTCTGATTCCACTGAGACCAATGAAGTTAACAACTTCTGCTAACTGTTGGATAAAAACTATTACATTGTCCTCTTCCAATTACATCCATTGGTTTCTTTGTGTACATACTTTTGCATGATCAGTAATTAGCATACAGGGAATAGTGAAAGGTTGCATTCATCTTCCTAAGTTCCTAAAGCAAAATCTGCTCCCTTTTTCCAGGTGTGGACATGAGTTCTGTTATTCTTGTGGTGCTGAGTACAGGGATGGGCAACAGACCTGCCAATGTGCCTTTTGGGATGAAAACAACTGTGAAGATTTGGTTACACAATCTGTCCAAGAATCAGAACAATGGGCATGGGAGACTTTTAACTCGCTACCTATGCTCATGGACGCATACTCAGAGCAAGAGAGATACCAACTGGCATTGATCCAAAGATTCCTTTCTGGGGGTTTCAGTTTGAGTGATCATCACCATTACCAATCCCCTCCCCGCTGTACAGATTCTTATGTAGATGCAATGAAGGATCTTCATCAACTTCCTTGGCTCGAGAGGTTTGTCTCCGTTATTAGTGACAGCTACTATGAAGACTATATTCAATGAAAGCTAGTATAGGACTGCTAAGAAATTAGGAAAGAGTTGAAAATCTGCTCAATGATGCTTATAAAAGGGAGTAAAAGAGCTTCACTCTATTTACTCCATTTACAGTTACAAAGGATTGCAGAAATTGGCATTTCTTTCCCTTGTAGTCTTGCTTTTATTACTATATATGCTGGACAATATGTGACCGTGTAGGTCTTTTGCATATGCATGAGAGTGAAGGCGAAGAGGCAGCATATGATGATTGCTTTCTTGTGTAAAGAAAATGAAAATAGATAAAAACATTTATCACATTTGGTGAATTGAAAGAAATTGAAACAAAGTTGCTCATCTTCTGTTGCAGTGCTGCATGTTTGCATCTGGTGCGCGCAATAAAAATTAGCATTATTGTGTTATAGATTTATTTCAAAGTAAAGCATTCTCTTTTATTTTGATTTTTTTTCCTCTAATCTTCCTTGGGAAAAGCGCAATTGACTGATTTCAGCACTGTGATCTAATTTCATTTGAAGGAAAAAATGAAGAGTTTACTACCATGGTTTATACTCATTGTCATAGGTTCTGTTATAGATTTTGTTGTAATCTTATTGTCAGGTTTTGTTATAGGTTTTTGCTGTAATCTTATTGTCATAGGTTTTGTTATAGACTTTGCCGAATTTCAGGCTGGGATCCACTCTAGCTCGCAGCACGGCCAAAGAAGCCTGAGAATCCTTCGGGCCTGAAAATATAGTTTGAAGTCTGGCCTTAGACTCAAATGGTCAGAGCACTCGAGCCTCTTGGGTTGATGGGTCGGGTTTGGGCCAACCTTTCTTAACATACGCAGTTAAAAAGAAGATGAGAATGTTGTTCAGAAAGGTAAAACGCAAAAAAAGTACAAATTAACAAAATTAAATTCTGAACATAAATAGTTAAACCCATAAAAAATAAATCAGAAGAGATTAACAAACTCAAAATCAATAAAACTAGGAAAAAAAAAAGAAATTATATGAAATACTATTTTTTAAAAATTTTATTTTATCACTTTTTTTTTTCAGTTTACAAAAGCATTTTTTTTTATTTTTTTATTTTTATGAAAAAAAAAATATACTCGGTATATATTAAGAATCTATTTAACATAATATATTATATTTTTATTATATGCACAGTACCTTTATAAAATTTTGATTTATGTGGAATATTTTTTTAACTTTTTTTTTTTTGCATACAAATTGGAGGCAAAACCTCAAAGCATTAGGCAACAATTAATCTACTATATGAAATCTCAATACTATCATGCTGCAATTAGCTCTTAACTCCCTCCGGCAGGTAGTCTAGATAGTGGATATCCATCGGCTGCTCTAGTGCATGTGAGGCCGAAGTAACTTTTTTGTTACATAATATTTTTGTAATTTTTTAATGTTATTTTTATAAATTTTCCCAAAAAAAAAAAACCAAGAAAGTAATGTTTTTATATATATATTTTTATGTTATTATTTTTAACATTTTAAATTACACAATTTACTACTTTTTTTAATTTTTATTTTAATTTTCACTTTTTAACTTTTTTATTTATTGTTCATTAGGTTTTTCTCTTTTAAAATGTCTCTTCCTCTTTTTCTTCCTCTTTGTCTTTCTCTTCTTTATCTCTCTTTCTTTTCATCTATTTTTATTCTTTTACTCCATTGCCTTCTCATCCTCCACTACCATTGTTTCTTTTCCACTAATGGTGCCTCTCTCCTTCATTACCGATCCATTTTTCTACTTCTTTTGATTTTTCTCATTTTTTTTTGTTTTATTGTTGCGCTCTACTTAATACTACTAAAAACGACTCTCCTAAGTATACGAGGTTGTTCCAGTAATGAGTGAACATCCTAAGGTCGTCTCTCAAGAAAGTTGTTTATATGCAATAATTTGTTTAAAAGAAAAGAATTAAAGAATAAATTGAAATGTTGAAATAATAAAAGAAGTTTTAAATTCAAAATAAAATAAATAGTCATTGCACAGAATTAATGTGATCTTTCAAGGGAGACCTAAGATTTATAGTTCAATTTAATCAATGCCTAATTCTCAAAATTTTCCATTAGCATAACTTTTCAACTTAATTTATTCATTAATTTTAATTAGCAATTATTAATTCATTAGTTCTCAGATTCATGAATTAATAAACACAAATTACATTGAATTGCAAATTAAATGAACCCTAAAATTTATATTTTTAATTTGTACTTAAGGTAGTCGAATATATAATTTCAATATCTAGTTTCACCTCTGAGTCCTTCACTCGATATCTAGAGACTAATAGGTCACCAATCTATTAAACTAACAAACATTCTAATGCAATCAACTCAAAATAAGGCATATTAATGGATATTATTGAATTAGAACATTAAACTAAATCTACTGCAAACCATATGGATAAATAATTTAGTTCCTCATCATAACACAATAGAAACTCAACTCAATAAATCACAAATCTTCATTGATAAATTGATGTATTTAAATAATAAAATTCTAGACAATGAATTAATTGAAAGAATAGAAAAAACCCCTTGTGCAGATGTTTAGAGCTAGAACTCTCGTTCATCCTCTAGCTCCACTTGAATATGTTGAAGAACTCAAAAATCCCCTTCAAAGCTTCCTAATAATTCTCAGGCTAAATAAAAATAGACCATAAAAACCGTCTCTTTTTTTTTGTTTCTTTATATCCACCTCTATTTGTATGTCCCCATATATTTTCCTATCTTTCATTTTTAATCTCCCCTAATCAGCTTAATTTTTGCTCCACCAAATCGTTTATTGTATCTGATCCAATCCGCTTTTAAAAATAAAAAAATGTGCTTTTAACTTATCAAGTGGGACATGGCCAAGCCAAGTCTGTCCTGGCCATGTCTCTTAGCTTCCTTCTTGGACATGGCCAAGCTCCTTGGCCATGTCGAGTTCTGCTTGTATTCAGGTTTTCCTCTTTGATGTTGGAACACGGCCAAGACAAGTCTGTCTTGGCCAAGACCTCATGTAACACAGCCAGGAAAAGTTTGCCTTGGCCAAGAAAATGGGACATGGTCAGTGACACGGCCACGTCAAGTCTTGTCCTGGCCATGTCTAATGAGACAAGGCTAGAACGTGTGGGTGTGTCTAGTTTTGTATAAATTTCAATTTATTCTTGTGAGGGATACGACCAACACACTGAATGTATCTAGTTATGACTTCAAATCTTGCTCATTTTAGACTTGCAGTTGGAAGGCACAACCAAGACGTGTGGGAGTTTTCAATTCTGTTTCCTGTCATGAAATTTCAACCAAGAGACACGGCCATGCTTTGTATGACTTGGTCGTGTTCAATATTCTTCTTTTTCTAATTAGCTTCAACCAATGAATTTAGCCATTTAGCCCCTTTTTATAAGCTTCCATGGCTCAACCTGAAACACAATAAATCCTAAAAATAAACTTGAACATACTATTTAGAAAATAACTAAAAAGCAAATAAAATTACCTTAAAAATACATGTAAAAATGATCATAACATTTATCAAAATCGAATTGGTTTTGATTTTGTAACCACTACATGATGAAGAAGAAATATGAATCAAATTGGAAGTATCTTACGACATTATGTGTTTGTAAATATTTTGGTTTTTTTTTTATTTTGATTGTTTTTCATTTTCAAAGAAACATGAATAAAATTTGATAGATCTTGTGGCATTTTGCGATTATAAATCTTTTGATGTTTTTTGTTTTGATTGTTTTTCATTTTTGAATGTAAGGTTTTTTTTTTTTTAATTTCAATTGTAACGCACTCCATATGTTCAATAAAATGTTATAAAAGAAAAATTTTTAAATTTTTTTTTTTATCTTTCTTACATTCTCTTGTAGTTCTTTTTTCAATCTCATCACATTATCAAATTATATGCAATATATAATATATAAAATTATATAAATAATTTTTTATACTTCTTATCTTGGAATCCATCTCATTAATTAAATAATATGCAACATATATAAAATATAAAATTGCATAAAAATTTTTCTATGCTTCTTCATTTGGAATCTATCACATTTATTAATTATATGCAGTATATATAATATATACATCGATATAAAAGATTTAGTATGCTTTTTCATATAGAGTCTATCATATTTATCAATTTATATGTAGCACATATAACATAGAAAATGACAAAGTTTTTTTTTTCTTCATATGAAATCCGTTATAATTATCAAATTATATGTAACATATGAAAGCTTTATATATTTCTTTATCTTGAATCTATCATGTTTATTAAATTATATTCAATATATATAATATATGAAATGGCATTTACAAGCTTTATATGCTTCTTCATCTTGAATTCATTGTTAGATATGTATGCCTTAGAGACAATCATTTTAGGTTGTAATATGCACACCATATTCATTTACATTAATGAATTAAGGTATTCTTTATTATAAAAAGTACTCATGTGATATATGTATTTGATAATAAATTTTAAATTGTTTATTAAAATCCCTAGTATAAAGGTAAAGGAAATCATGATGAGATCATTGATATGAGATTTTTATTATATGCAAATGTATTTATATTAAAATTATTCCTAGTAATAGTATTAATAAGATAGGACATTGTTAATGCTGATAGACTAGTGTAGACCCTTAATTTTAGCCTTAAACAAGTATGGTCCAATTTTAAAAGCTAAAATCTAGTCTGATCCAGTTTTAGAAGCTTAAACCTAGTATGATCCAGTTTTAAAAGTTTAAACCTACTCTGATCCAATTTTAAAAGGCCAAATCAGGTATGGACCGATCTTAAAAGCCCAAACCAAGCCGGTTCGAGCCCAAAATATAAAATCATGACAAATTGGTCTAGCCACTTAGCCATGGGGCTAACTCATGGCGAATTAGCCAAAGTCAATTCACCATGGGTCTTGAACTCGGGCTTTAATTTGGTTTCTAGGCATAATTAGGCATCCTAATTAGGTTAAAGCTAAAAAAAAACATTTGGAGAGGTAGAAGGTTTTGGTTGCCCTAATTACCGCTTATAAGTAAGAAGCTACAACAAAGTATCAGGGAGCCATAATGATTAAAAATAGATTAGCAGAACCTTTAGTAGATCAAAGCAATTAAAGAAACAGTGAGCATAAAGAAATAGAGAGCAAGAGACAAAAGCCAAACAAAAGAGAGAAAGTAACCAAAGACTGATCCATGGGTCATTGAACCTCCTACCAAAAGCCAATTGATCCAGGCAGTGAGCAAAATAAAAGCTTGGTTCAACACATCAAATTAGTGGAGTCAACAAACGCAACTTTGAATTCTTTTAACTAACTCAATTCAATTGTTTACTCTTACCAATTAATTTATTGCATTGTTCCATTAATAAGTAGTATTGCAAATCATTCACAGCAAGCCACAAGTTTGGAATCAAAATAGACAGTAGCATTAATACCCGTTCTACCATTATTTTCATGAATCCAAAACCCTAATCTTATAATATTGTATCTTAGTTTTCAGATTAAATCTTACTATTGCATGACCAAGCCCTCATCGTGCATGTTTTAATTATAGCTTGCATATCAACCCTAAATTTGCATGTTTTAACTTAATTTACATATTAAAACCAATTTTGTTTACAAAACCTTAAAACCCTAATTTTATTTTAAAAACACTAATTCACACCTTCAAACCCTAATTTTATTTTCAAAACCCTAATTCACACCTTAAAACTCTAATTTCATTCTCAAAACCTTAATTTACATATTAAAGCCCTAATTTTATTTCCAAAACCCTAATTTGCACCTTAAAAATTGTTACAAAAATCCTAATTTGAATGTTTACACCTTAAAAATCCTAATTTTGTACTAAATACCCTAATTTAACTTTTTCAAACACTAGATTTAGGTTCAAAACCCTAATTTAATCTTCCAAACCCTAGTTTTAGGTTTAAAACCCTATTTTATACTTCAAAACCCTAATTTTAGGTTAAAAATCCTAATTTTATTATTACACCCTAATTTTGTGTTATAACCATAATTTAGCCCTAATTGCATTAATTGAAACCATAGTTTTATGTTTAATGGCATGCTTAAATTAATTGTCTACTATGAATGAATTAAATGCTTAAATAAATTATTTTCCATGATTGGTTCAATTATATTTGCTTAAATGTTTGGATTTTGAGGATAATATAAAAGACATGTTTCTACTTTGTGGGTGCCTTATTTTTTTTTTCTTTTATTTCATTTATGTTAAAAGTTTTGGGACTATTGTACGAGATATGTTTTCACCTTTTGATGGGTATCTTATTTTACTTATTTAATTGTATGGATATTTAAATATTGTAAGGGCATATTTTCATCTTCAGATGGGTGCTCATTTTTATTTGATTTATTTCAATAATATGATGGATGTTTTATTTTCTTTAAATTGCATGTAATATGGATGATGATATAATAATTAAGAATTAAATAATATTTAGACTTGAAAATGAGGTTGGTTCCAATGAACCGGGCTCTAAGGGGGGTGCTAGGTCATTTTCACATTCCCCATACATACCCAACTTTCTGAACCTAGTAGGGGTTGGAGATTCCTTAGGAATCGAGTCATCCACCATTTTCTACTTTTTTGGCCAGTCTGAGTGGCGACTCCTATTCTTTAGATTTAGGCCCATTGTAGACCCTTAATTTTTGACCCAGTCCGGTCTAATATATTTTATTTAGTCCAAAATAATTTTTGTGTTGTCTAATATATCTTAATTGGTCCAAAATAATTTTTGTTATATTAATTAAATAAATTTTGCTTTATTATCTAATTTTTATTAATAAAAAAATAAAAATAAACAAATAAAAAATAAAAAAAAGTTGGATTGCGGCGAAATGGCTTGGCCATTTTGCTCGCAGGAAAAACCTGCGAGCGAAATGGCCAATGGCTCGCTGCAGTAGCTTTTTCGCCAGCACATTTTTTCCGCAGCCAATTTTTTTCGCCTGCGCATTTTTTCCGCAGCAGTTTTTTTTCACCAGCGAAATTTTTTCGACGCAAATTTTTCGAAACCTAATACAATTAGGTTTTAGTTTCCTTTTCTTATTGAATATTGTATGCTGTGAATAATTAGAATTATCCATAGAATTCTTCTATAAATATGGACTAAACAACACAAAAAAAGGCGAGGAAAAAAGGAAGGAAATTGGACAGAAACTTGGGAGAGTTTGAATCCGAATCTGTGAAGGAAAGCAGTGGAACCAAGCTGATTTTTTGAGAGAGCTGAAAAAAAATTCAAGAAATCCAAAGACAAAAAGCTTGTCTTTGACCTTGTTCATCCAAGAAGCAATTTTTTTGGTGAAACTTACAAAATAAGTTTTGAATTCTTAATTTCTTTTATTTTGTCACAGTAGCTTAATTCATTTAATTGTTTCTTTCAATTCAAAAATCCTAGAACCTCAATTCACTTTTTCTAAAGTTCAAAAATCTTAATTTGTTTCTTTGTTTTCTAAAAAGTTTAAAGTTGTTAGTTTTGTTTCTTCAAAACCCCAAAACCAAAATTTGCTTTCCAAGTTTTCAAAAGCTAAAATTGAGTTCTGTTTATTTTCAAAAACTCCAAAAACTTCTTTTTTGCTTTATAAACTTTAAATTGTTTGTTTATTTTCATAAAACTTCATAAAATTATCAAATTGATTTTCAAATTCTAAAAATTAACTCATTACCTGTAACCCTAATCCAAAAATTCTAAAACCCTAATTCAACTCCAAAACCTAAAATAGTAAACCCTAACCCCTTAAAACCTTAAATCCTAATCTTTTTCTAAACCCTAATCCTTTAAAACTTTAAAAATCATACAAATACAAATTTTACAACTTTACACAGTAGCTTAAAAACACAATGCAATAACCAAAAATCATAAATCAAAGTATTTTAAAGTGTCCAAGAACTAATTTCATAATTATACATCTCAAACCCTAATTATATTAATCAAAGAATTTTACCAACTTTTTAAATCATAAAACTTTTGCTCCATTTTAATCCCATTAAAATCACAGTAGCTTCCAAAACTCTAAATACTTGGAATAAAGGATCCTAAATGGAAACAATAGCTATAATTTGGTTTTTTATTTTCCTTATTCAATTCCATATTTGATTATGCTTTGATTTATCTTATATGCTTTAAATTATTTAAGTTCAATGCTTGGTTCATTTAATTTATCATGGATAGATGTTTACTTTCTATTGATGTTTAATACCTTTGATGAATGATTTATTTATGATGAATGGTTATTTACTTTTATCAATTTATTTAGATTTCCAAATGTTGTAAGAGGTATGTTTCCACTTGGTGGGTACCTCATTAGTTAAATATCATGTAATTTAATTTGCTTTTCTATTTTAGAACCCATGTAAAGGACATGTTTCTACCTTTCGGTGGGTGTCCTATTTAGGCATGTGATGTAAGGACATATTTCACTACAAAAATATTCGGCATTTGCGACGGATATCTGTGACGGACTTGTTTCCGTCGCAAATTTGCTACGGATCTGCGACGTATTTGCGACGGAAGGACAAGTTAGAGGAATTTTGAGAAATTGGTCGCAAATCGGTTGCAAATCCGTAGTAAATCTGCGACGAAAATCATTCCGTCGCAAATAATCGTCGCAAAAGTTGGCGCGGATACTTGGCGGGAGAGAGACCCGTGTATATTTTTTCGCGAAAATTTTTTCCGTCGCAGATTGGTTGTAGAAAACACTAAAAAAAGAAATTTGCAACGGAGATCTGCTACCATCTATTGCCGTCGCAAATTTCACTACAAAAATATTCGGCATTTGCGACGGATATCTGCGACGGAATTGTTTCCGTCACAAATTTGCTACGGATCTGCAACGCATTTGCGACGGAAAGACAAGTTAGAGGATCTGCAACGCATTTTCGTCACGAATTTGCTACGGATAACTACCAACCCTAATCCCATTATTCCACACAGCCGCACATATCTCCTTCTTCCCTTCCCTATTGTCCATTTCCAAAGAAGACAGAAACAAAAAAAAAAAAAAGCAAAAGACAAAACACCACCCGCTCAATATAAGAAATAATTCTGCTATGATGCATAAATTTACGCAGTTGTAGCTATGATGAAAAAGCTTGGACAGAGAAAATTCTGCGAGATTTAAAGCTTGAGAACTTTCAGGTGTTCCTTTATAATAATTTTCTGCATTTACACTTTTTAAATATCGTTGATTTTCTTTCATATTTTCCATTGTTAAGTGCTTCTGATCTTCCTCTCTTCTTTAAATTTCTTTTGCAGTTGGGTAGGACCAAAGTGTTTCTCAGGGCTGGTCAGATTGGGGTTTTAGACTCACGACAGGCCAAGGTTCTGGACAATGCTGCAAAGCGCATCTAGCATCGCTTGAGAACATTTATTGCTCGCCGGAACTTTATTTCAACAAGGGCTGCTGCAGTTGCAGTCCAAGCATATTGTAGAGGTTCATTTTTTCTTACTGGCTCTGACCTAGTTTTAATTTATGATTCATTTTCTGTAACTTCTTAATATCATCAAGTTATCTTTGAAATGTTTGTTACCATCCATAATTTTATGTGTACATTCCTCTATCCTCTGTGTGCAAAGATTGAAATATATTTCTGTAAAGGTTGCTGTCCTCTTGGTACTGGCTTAAAAGGCTCAACAAGTTTTTCAGTGTGATATTTAGGGTTGCAATCTTGATGTAGAAGCTGTCAGTACTTGCTATCAATGCCATTGTTGTGTTTGTATTGTAATTCCAATGGCATTACCCTTGCGGTTAACTGGTTTTGTTGTCCATGTCACTAGCATCACTTCGATAATTTTTTTTCGATGTTACCTTACCCTTCAAAACTTGATGAACACTTATTATTATTATTATTATTATTATTATTATTATTATTATTATTATTATTATTATTTAACTGCTTTTTTGTATCACAAATCAAATCAATTTATTATATTTTTGTTGGATGAGTATTTTTCTGTTTCTCCAGTCAATTTTTTTTTGCTTTAGCTCTTGGCTGTTCATTTGCAGGGCGCCTTGCTCGAAAGATGTATGTTCAGATGCAGGAAACAACAGCTGCTATTACAATACAAAAATATGTCCGCAAGTGGTTACTAGGGCGTGCTTATTCCAAATTGTTATTGGCGGCCATTATTGTGCAGTCAAATATCCGTGGTTTTTTAACTCGCCAAAGATTTCTACATGGAAAGCAGTGCAGAGCTACCCAAATAATTCAGGTAAATTTATAGAAAGCGGAGCAGTGTTTATCAGTTAATATTTTGAGAGTACATTGATTTCAAGTTGAGATTATGATTTCAACTTGAGAACTTGATAATGATGCATGCAGAATGCATATGATATTAGTCTTAAGTTCATTCCTTGTGTGGAATGAGAGAATATTTCAGAATACATATTCACTGCATTGTTCCTTTTTTGATATGTAATTTAAATATTCTAGGCTCGGTGGAGAATGTACAAGTTCCGATCTGCTATACGACGTCATCAGACTTCAATCATTGCGATACAATGTCGCTGGAGACAAAAGCTGGAAAAAAGAGAATTCCGTAGACTTAAATAGGTAGGAAAATTGCTATCTACTCCTTCACATATATATGAATCCTTGTCCCACTTTTATCCAAAAGTGTTTAACAGCAGCACCTCTTTATTAATCACTTCTATCAGGAGGCTAATGAAGCAGGTGCCTTGCGTTTAGCCAAGAATAAACTTGAGAAGCAGTTAGAAGATCTTGCTTGGCGATTGAAGCTGGAAAAAAGACTGCGGGTATTGCCTTTTTTTTTTTAATTCCAATCTGGTTTCAATATTAAAGTATATAACTTTAAAAAGTCTTGCTTCAGTATTAAAATTTTTTTTACTGCATTTGAATGTCATTCCAGTTAAATATTTTTTACTATATATATTGCCTTTTTTTTAGTCCAATCTTTAGAAGCAGTTAGAAGATCTTGCTTGCTGTTTGCATTCATAATTTACTTCTTACTAATCATAAAAACTTGTTCATTATATGAAGAATGAATTACTATGTAGCTGAATGTTCATAAGATTTGATCAATGGCTTTATTTCCCTTGGCAATTCTTTTTGTTTCATTTTTGTAACTTGAATGTTTGTGGTATCTCCTTGCTTTCTCTTCTTCTTTCTTTGAATATTCTTGCTGGGCTTCTTGTGACTGGAACGCAGATTTCAAATGAAGACGCTAAGTCTATATTGAAATTTCAAAGCTTTAGAAAACATTGGAATCCTTGACTCTTGAGCTAGATGCAGCCAAGTTGTCTACTATCAATGAGTGCAACAAGAATGCGGTGTTGCTAAATCAACTGCAACTATCAATGAAGGAAAAATTAGCTTTGGAAAGAGAACTCACTGCAATGGCCGAGTTGAGAAAAGAAAATGCTTTACTAAAGGTGATTCAGACAGAATTGCTTAGTATTGTGTGCATGTGCGCATGTATTCAGGATGTGGCTTTAGTGTATCAATTTTCTTTTGGCTGTGCTATGCTTCTTGCGCCTTCATTCTCCTATGTTTAATTCTACATATGCTAATCGAATCCTTATTGAGTATAAACTTCTTATCAACAAATTCAGCTGCATGTTCTAATATCATTAACTTGAATGACGAGTTTATAGAGATCGTACTAGTGTTAATTGGAGGTTTATACAATTCTTAAAATATTGATAGCAATTGAAATGAAAATGGTATCGAAATGCCTGCAGTTATTTATCAAGACTGAAGGGTCTTTCATTTGGAGAAAGTGAAGTTGTGATGATGGATTTGATTACACTTCAAATAACCAACTAATTTCTGTTGGTTTCTTGAAGTAAACAATGCAGATATCATTATACTTTCTAGGTCTTCATTCTTGAGTACAGTTGCCGGGATCAATATTTTTATTTAAATGTGGATCTAAAAGCTAGTAAATTTAAAGGTTATTGAATTTAGTGGTACTATTGTTACATCTTCCAGATTCATTTAGGGTGTTTTTTTCATGAATTTAACAGTTTTGGTTAATATTTTTGTCACTCTTGATTGATTTAATAATGGTTGATCTGTGGAAAATCATCCTGCCTCTTCCTTAACCTTTTTGTTTTTCTCTTTTTTCTTGCTTAGACAGAGTTCCTTGGATTCTTTGGAAAAGAAGAACTCAGCGCTAGAGCATGAGCTTATCAAGGCTCAAAAGGATAGTAATGATACTATCAAGAAGTTGATGGATACGGAAGAGAAGTGTTCTCAGTTGAAACAGAATGTCCAAAGGTATTGTAAGTTTTTTTAGGAATAACTAGCCAACTTTTCAATTATTCCAATGAGATTAATCCACTTCTCACATCATGTTCATTATGCTTCTGTACCTTCTTCCCTATTGTGTTTCAACATGAGTTTTATATTAAATTCTATAGGTCTATATGTGGTTGATCCACTAATCATATATGCAATTTATCAGGAATGTTTACATGTACTCAAATAACTTGCACATTCCACTTACTGAGCAATTAGATGATTGTTAGTCAGTTGATGGTGTCAGTATAACTACTAAACATCCGAATGTTACCATTGATTGACTGTATAACCAGGATATTTTTTCATTTCTTGTTTTTGTAAGCTTACTTAACCATTGCAAACATTGGGCTTTTATTTCTGCATATCATGATACTTGATTCTTATATTGTAGTTTCGAGGAGAAGCTCTCACGTTTAGAAGATGAGAATCAATGGTGATTTTTTTGTTTGGTGCATGTGAAATTTCTTTCAATATGAAGTAATAATCATTTCACGTCAAAATTAAACCAATTATTCAAAGTATTAGGTAAGAGAATGTGTAAAACTCTCATCTCCAAGCCACATCCTATTTTTGCAATATACATCTATGTGTTGGTTATTTTCTGTTCATGATTTTCAATGATGTTAAGGATTTTCTACTTTTCTGTTCATGATTTTCAATGTTTTTATTGTCATACTTGATAACAATCTGCATGAGCATTTCATCTCTCTTTCATCTGAAGTGAGAAAATTTATTGATACATTCAAGAATGAAACTTGGTGTACTAATTAATCCTGCTTGGTTTTAGGCTGCCCGGGTTATTGTCAAGCAGTATATTGCAAACACATTTTCTCACCTGCTGCACAATATCTCAGGTTATTGTTACATTTTAAATGAAGTTTTATTTCTCTAGTTGCATATCATTGACAAAGAAGGTAGGTTCAGTGGGTGTTATATTACAATTGTTAGTTGTTTAGAAAGGGATAATAGCACAACAAAGAATCTTCTAGTGGCATTAAACTCTTGTTTTTTGTGAATGTGCAATGAGATTCATTCATTACTATAATCTGAATGCATCAGAATCTCCATCTATCGGGAGAAATTACGGGCATTGACAGCTTGAAGGAACATCCAAATGTGCACAAAGATCAATCACAGAAACTATAATTTGTCTCTCTAATAGATCCAAGCTCTAAACACACTTCAATGGTTGAGAAAACACTGGACTTATCCTCTCTGTGGAATCTCATCTTCACTTTGGGGTCATAAGACCATAACTGTAGGGATTTTTAGCCAACATCTTGATATTGTGTTCTGCTTTGATTATTGCTGTCTTTTGCTCTAAGTTGTTCTAATTTCAGCTGCGAGAGGAGAACAAAATGGATTTCACTCCAGTCAATACCTTAGGTGACCAAATGGACGAGAAGAGGTAATGATTTCCTATATCTGCAAAAAAAAATGTAAACTGTGCCCATTAATGCTTTTTTGATGATTGTACACTTCCACTTTGAATCTCTGATTGTTTTGGTTGCTGTTGAGAAATCAGATTCCCATTTTGGCTTAATCTTGCTTTTTTGCTCTGAGGTGCAACTATAATTTTTGATGGATAGCCTTGTGCAAGAATTTAGTAATCATTTTGAATCTTTTTGGTTTCTCCAAACTTCTGAAAATGCGTGGAAGATGCTCGATGAAATGTCTTACCGAACTCTGTCCCTTTGCTCAATGAATTTACATAAGGTTTTAGAGCAGGAGTGTGATGTCAGTTTTAATAAATTAAAGATATAAAATAATAGCTAAATGAATACAGTTTATGATACTGAATTCCCTCATTGAATGGTTAATTTAATTAAAATATTCAAGAGTCCACAGATGATTGAAGAAATAGCATCTGATATGATCTGACCCAACAATATTGCTCGAGAATCAACTACCATTTTGTATTAATTTTATTTGTAAAATACTTTTTCTCTTTAATAAGATAATGGGTGTAGTAATTTGATTTTTACTTAAGAAAATTAGATCAACTACCAATTTGCAGTAGGGATAAATACTGAAATGGAAAAGTGATAAATGTATCCTTATGCTTGTCATTGGTTAAACTTGAAGAAAAGGTAAGGAACATTTTTTAATCTATAAGAACATTTTTGTAATGTATGCTGATTGCTTATCATTTTTAATGAATTATTAATGTAAAAGAGGCAGACAAGTCATTGAGGAGCAAAAGCTGCACCAAGTTAATTTTAGTTAATTTATGTAAATTAACTCAACTTTCTTATTCTTTTTATAAAAAATCATCATTTAAATAATCAAATATTGTTAGAATACCTGTTGATTATCACTAATTATTAACAATAAAATAACAATAGTTGATGTGGATGAATTAGAAAAGTCAATGCAAAGAGAGCTGGAAAACCTGCACCCGACGACAAACAGCTTGTGTATATACAAAATTCTTGAGCAGCTACACGAGTTGAATGAAAAAGCCTACACACCACGGTTAGTATTACTTTGTTAACGTGTATCATATTATTCTTTTCATTTACTCTTTTTAATATTATTTGCAGGTTAATAATGATGATGCAAGTCATGATTCAATGGAAAATGATAATTGAAGATCTATATTGTTATTTTCAAGATAGATTATTTATAGTAGTGTTCTTAACACTTGTATAGTTAAATTGTAAAATATTTTATTCTATTGAAGATTAATAAAAGAATAATTTTTATCAATATAATTAGTGTTTTTTTAGATTGTGTTTAAATGTTCCAAATGTATTTATAAAGTTCTCATAAAATTAATTGATAATACAAATAGTTCCAATAAAAATTAATATTAAATTACTACGAATTTGCTACGAATCTGCGACGGATATTTGAAATCTATGATGGAATCTGCGACAGATACTGCGATGACAATCTGCGACGGAATCTGTAACGAATTTGAGACGGAAATCTGTGACGGAATCTGCGACAGAAATCTGCGACGGAATCTGCGACGGCTGCCCTTTACCCGCGAAAATTTAAGCGCGAGATTTGCAACCGCCGAGTGGTTGCAAATCCGTCGCAATCTACGACGGCCTGTCGCAAAATTGAAATTTGCGACGCCTTTTTTATTAACGGATCGCATCCGTCGCAGATCAGTCGCAAGACTTGATTTGCGACGGATTTGCGACAGATCTGCGATGGATTCTGTCCGTTGCAAATAGTGTGTTTTTTTGTAGTGTTTCCATCTTCGGATGGGTGTCCATTTATTTATTTTATTTTGCTTGGACATTGCTTTGATTTTAATATAATGATGCTTTCTTTTCATTGTGTGTAATATGGATAATGTTGTTATATTTAAGAATTTTATAATATTAAGACCTGTAAAGGAGGCTGGTTCCAATGAACCGGGCGTTGTGGGGGTGCTGGGCCATTTCTCACCTTCCCCACACGTACCCAACTTTTCGAACCCATTAGGGGGCTTGGGATTCCTTAGGAATCGAGTCATCCAACCCTTTCTTTTTTCCCGGCCCGTCCAAGTGGCGACTCCATTTTCTTCGGACTTAGGTCCGTGTTCTCTAAGGCCCCGAGCCTAAACAGTGCCGAAGTCGTAAGAACCATTCCACATAGGAGTGGGGGCAAAAATCTCCACTCACAGTGGCTACTCCGCTGGGGAGAAGAGAAGTTAATTTCATTGGTCTTTATATTATTATATTATTTTTTATTATGATAATATTCATTGCATCACTTAGATTACATTATATGCGTGAGTTAGGATGTCCTATGTAACTCGTGTTATATTGTGTAAGGGATACCATACTTTCACTCGAGGTATGGAGATTGAGCATAACATAACCACTCATAACCTCATACCTTTTGGTATATACTTGCTATGAGAAACTAAGCTTTTGAACCTAAAGACTAAAGCCCATGGAGTTGGCCCAGTAACTTTCCTTATGTTTACCTCAAATGCTTGTTGTTTGACTATGATTAACATATCTTGATTTGAGTTATAGCCTATTTGATTTGTTTTTTCCTAATATGACCTAATTATGGTGTATACCTAAAATGATTTTTATTCTTTTAAGCCCAAAAGAACAAAACTATTTTTAAATACTTTTTCAAAATGGTATTTGGACATAAAACCTTTTTAAGATGGGTCAAAAACCATTTTCCTCCTCATGGCCCAAGTTCAAAGCCCAAAATTTATTTTTAAACAAACCTTTTTACAATGGGCTTAGAAATATTTTTAAAGATGGATTCAAAACTATTTTCTCACTTCATGGCCCAAAATAAGCTTTTGCTACATTTTGAAACTAAAACCTTTTCTTGAATGACCTTATAACTAGTTAAGTCAATTATGGAATATTAAAATAAATTATGGGCCTAATTTATACCAAGACTTGTTAATCATGGGCTTGTTTGTGGCATGAATCCTTATTTGCCTATTTTCAAAAGAGAAATCTATTTATGATAAACACTTTAATTTAGTTTTAATCCACAATATAACATAAAAGCTATTTTCAATTAATCCAATGGATTAAAGTTTAATTAGTGGGAGTTACCATGGTCTGATTTCTCTATTTGAAAATATAACTATTGGTTAAACCATTCAAGTGGATGTTTCAAAAGCAAAGTATCCCATGTTGATATTTTATTGACCATATACCTAGGAAAAGAGATTCATCATTTGTGTGTGAGTGATATAATGTTGGAAGAAACATTCTTACTCTCTTTGTTTATTTGTTACATGTGCATACAAGCATTGTATTACATAGCATTGATCCTTTCTGGCTCACAGATATGGAGTATAATAGTTCAAGAGGTTACGACAACTCAACCTACGATTAAAAATTCGGTGAGAATATAGTCAATTTCACATCAAAAGCAATAGAACCTAAGCAAGTTCATAAGATGGTGAATGATGCCCTTAACTCTAAGATGAAAGAATTGAAGGGGCCCTGGCTGAGACCGTGAGGAGTCAGTTACTTTTACTATTGGAGAATAATAATACTAAAGCATCTGTTAGTAACAAGAAGTAAAAAGATAAGGGAAACACTAAAGTAGCTAAAGTGGCCTTTGATGAAGGCAAGGTAGTGATGGATGATGATGATTGGAAAGCATATTTCCAAGATCCTTAGGAAAATAAGAAAGAATAAAATCCTATAGAAAATATTGAAACTGCTGATGTGGAAAAATTGATTACCTATATAGAAAAGAAGTTTGAGAAGAAGCTAAAATTGAAGAAGTGTTAGAGGTGGACAAGCTATTTGAACAAGACGAAGAAGTTCCTTACAGGTTCAAGATGCTTTCTTTCACTAAGTTTGATGAAACTGAAAATCCTCACTTGCATGTCAAGCAATACATAATTGTCATGCAGTCAACCAGAGCTACTAAGGCTCAAACTATAAGGTATTTCATGCTTTCATCGGATCCCATTGTGCAAAACTGGTTCAATACCTTAGAGAAAAGTACTTAAAAGTATGGGTATAATGCTGAATTAGAAGTAACTTTGTTGGAGGTAGAATCAATTAGGCAGACATAAAATGAGAACTTTATTGATTATGTGAAAGGATGGAGAAATAAGGCTGCACTTCTTAAAAAGAGGTCGAATGAATCTGACCAAATTAGAATGATAGTGAGGGGTATCCTGCCTAATCTGCTTGAATGAATGTCTCACACTCTTATTAGAGAATTCAAAGATATTCATCAAGTTGGCTTATAGATAGAAGAATGGAAATAAGAGAAGAACCATTTTTTTGGAAGGAGGAATGAGAGGGGAAATTATCAGTCTGGCAGTCAGGGTACACAGTAATTAGTGGATGTTAATGTAACAACTGGTCAAGCAAATAGAAGATAGTTTTTAGAGTTGGAGAAACCTCTGTCTTGGATTTTCAATAGCTTACATAAAAGAGTTATTACAGTTGTTGGCTCCTCGACCACTACTAATTCTCTGCCATCAAACTTTGATGCTAAGGCCTTTTATCAATTTCATCAAATGTGTTTGATTAAGACATGAGATCCAAAATTTGATCGACAGCGGTAAGCTAATTGAGCCCTATAAGCCCAATACCAAGAATAATACTTTGCCTAAATTTGGAAGAGTGCCACTGCTAGCAACCTTCATAAAAGGGAAAGGATTGAAATAAAGTTTATCCTGTCATCTTTTCGAGACATAGATGGAGAAACATCTATAAAGAAGGTGCTACTAAGAAAGCTTGAACTAACTACGGATAAGGAGGAGATGACTATTTTAAAACAGATCAACAGAACTCATTGATGATGGAAAAATCCTTGTCCCTGATATGTCCAAGTAGATGAAACTTTTTCAACTACAATTTAACAAACTTCCTTAGGCTTGAGTGCTGCTTATTTTATTTCTTCTTTCTTTGATATTTTTTGGAAAATTATTTTTCAATTAACATTTTTGCGAATAAATTATTTTTGTTACATTTATGTTTTTATTGATCTTTGCTAATTTTAGTGGACAACCGATGATGAATCTAGCTTGATATTCGCGCATCACTATTTGAATGACTTTACTAGGTGAGAAAATTATTCTATAGCATTTAGATGTATATGCATACTTAGAGAGGGCTCTTACATAATTATGAGTGTCTAAGTCCTAGTCAATCTTAGAACATGCTTTGAAAAACTTTCGAGGCAAAATTGAACTTCGTTTATTTAAGAGAGAAATGATCTAGGCATTTTTTGGTAGCCAACAACTAGAATCCACCCTATTAACATCAATTCTTAGTTTGTCTCCTTGAGCTTTCATAAGATTTTAGCTTGCTTTTTATTGTCTTGTAAGCCGATAACCTACCCTATGCTATTTTGACACTTATGACAAGTCTGATGATCATTTAGGTAAAAGGGCATGAAGATCAAGGAAAAGGATGCATGGTCAAAACCATAAAGATAGTTGAAGTTTACCTTAATTAGACTTAATATCTCATATCTATTTCATCATTGATGTAACATCAAAGTAATAAAGGATTCATCCTCATTAAAGAAAACTTGTGCCACTCCTCTCATCCATTATTAGAAGCATAAAATGGTACAAACAATATAACTCTTTTAGACCTAGAACCTAAAAAACCAAAAAAAAAAGAAGAAAAAAACAAAAAAAATAAAAACAAGAAAAGAAAGAAGAAAGGAAAAAAAGAGAAAGAAAAGAAAAAAAGAAAAAAGAAAGAAAAAAAGAGAAGAAAGGGAAGAACAATAGGTTTTAAAAGTAAAGATCATCCTGATCAAATCCAAATTTGTGTCAAGGAGATAAAAACTCAAGCTCTGTATTCTTATGAAGCAAGATTTCAAGATCTATCTTTTCACGAAGTAAGATTTCAAGTTCTATCTTTTTATGAAGCAAGGTTTTAAGTTCTATCTTTTCATGAAGCAAGATAACAAGATATCTAAAAGGTAAAGATGAAATCTAGAGTTTAATGCTTCCAACTGTCTATGGTTCGAATAGAAAGTTTATAGTGTGAAGATTTGTCTATAGTGTTACATCAGCTCCAATCTAAAAATGGCCTTCACTACCCATATCCCTTATAGACCCCATTTCAAGCCTATTAAAGACATATTGAACTCTTTTAGTAGGTGGAGTCTATTAGTGCAGATTGTTTGAAAAAGTATGCATATGAGATATACAATATTTAAACTTAATGAGACCTTTGACTGAGTAATGTGTATATACCTATCTGAAGTACAATAGTTCTTGCTTAGATGGAATTAATTCTCAAGTTTAGTTTTGTAACTAGGGTTGTCATGTTATAAATGTGTTAAGTTAGAAAAATCAAGCCCTAAGTTATAATGACATTGATTTGACAAAGCCAAAAGGTGATTTGAAAAATAAAAATAATGCGTTATTTGTCATACGAGCCTTCAAGTTTAGGGAAGTGTATTGTACTGCCAAACCTCAAAGGACATATTGGTCAAAAGTGGGATAATGGAAGGATCATTTGCAAAGTCATGGAGAAGTTACCAATTAATGTGTTAAATCATGAGCTGAAATGGTTATCCCCTATGTCTCTAACTACCATGCTTGGGCCTCCACTACTCATGCTTTCTTCTTGAAGATAAAGCCATAGATGTAAAATCTTCTGCTATTGTAATGCAAGACCTGAACGAGCATATGGAAGGAACCAATGGGAGTGATTTGGCTTATCACCTCGGTCTATGAGTCAATAGAACTACTGTAAGTATCACTCATACATATCACGCATACATGAACATATCACACTATATTTTGTTATCTTGGGTTGCCTATTCTTTGTCAAAGTGAACAACATACCCTGTGAAGTAATCAATCAGAAGCAGATATGGAATCAAGAGGGCATGAAAGGCCCATTGCTTGAGAAAGATCCAGTCATTTTGAAAATAGTAGAGATGCATGCTTATGCAAAGAACTAGAAAAAAAATACAAATATCGGTCAGAGACTGCATCAGTTGAGCCTACATAGGGGCAAAGCTTTTCCTTTCAATTTTTGATTTTATACGTATATAAAATATTTTTAGACTCTCTTTCAATATTTTACCAGGGGGGGGGGGGCAAAGAGAGGATATGAAGACTAGCTTAAAAATAGATAAATTTTTTGCAAAGCAAAGAACTAAAAGAATGGAACAAGAAAAACTCAAAGTTCTTAAATGAATTAAGACACAAAAAATAAAAGATTAAGACAAAGGTCCAAGAATAAAAGATTAGCCTAGCTAGAAGAGCTGAAGTCGAGGCAAGACAAAGGTTCATCCCCAAGAATGAAGAATTAAGATTCATTTTTGTAAAGGCATTTGGTTCTTCTTGATTTATCCAGGCATCAAATAAACATCAAGTAGCCGAAGGACGAGCATGTCTGACGGAGGGGTGAGCATGACCTATCAATATCAATCAGCCGGAGGGCAAGCATGTCCGAAGGAAACTACATTGAACAATATCACCCAGCCTATATTTGATTTGTTGAAGTTTCCTGACAGTGTAATTTTTTTTTGATATTGTAGACCCCTAATTTTAGCCCTAAACAAGTCCAATCCCAATTAATAAAGGCCAAGCTAAATTTGGTCAGAATTTAAAAGCTTAAACCTAGTTTAAAGCCTTGCATTATATTGATCCAATTTTAAAAGGCTCAAATTAAACTGCTCTAATTTTTAAAGTTTGAGTTAGGTCTGATTCAAAATTAAAATTCATTCAGTTTGGTTTAGCCCATATTGAATTGGATAATGTCTAATTTGATATGAACTTTAGCCATATTGAATTGGACAATGTCTAATTCGATATGAGCACAAAGCTCATATCAAATTAGCCATTGTCCAGTTTGATATGAGCTTTTGCTCATATCGGATTGACCATAGTCTATTTTGACATGAGCCCATAGTTCATTCTTTAATCCGTGCCAGATTCAGTTTGAATTTATTTTAAATTCTAATTACATTCGGATAAGTAGAAAAGGGTTTGAATTGACAAGGTTTATTATAGATGGGATTAAACCTAATGTTGCCTATATATACAGAGTGAAGAAACACAAGCAGAGGCCACAAATAATTAACCAGAAAGCAAAACTTTGAGCCACAATTAAAAGGAACTCAAATAAAGAGCAAAGAAGTAGAATTTAGGCAATAACTATGCAATTTGTAATTATTTAAGTTCAGCCAAACCATTGTATAATCTAGTTTGGCTTGGCAAATTTACGTTGGAGGAACCAACAATGCAGGTATGTTGCATTAACAAATTCCATATAATTTCCTCTAGTCATCTTTATCTTTCAATACTATTAAAGTTCATTATTTTTTTAGATTAGTTGGTCGATTTCAAAATTGTATAGAACAAGTCATGATTTTATATTCAAATCAAATCTTAACTTCAAATTGCATGTTTTAATATTGACTTTTATCTTAAAACCCTAATCTTATATGTAGGACATTAGTTTTAGGGTTAAACCTTAGTATTGCATGCAAAAAACCCTAGGTTAGCATAAAAACCCTAATCTTGCATACTTTGACTCCAAATCCTAATATATTTCTCCAAACCCTAATTTATTTCTCAAAACCCATATTTGTTTTCAAAAACCCTAATTTATTATTATGACTACATGTAATATGGATAGTATGGAAATAAGTTAAGAATTTAATAATATATAGACCTGAAAAAGGAGGTCAGTTCCAATGAACCAGGCGCTATGAGGTGCTGGGTCATTCTCACTTTCCTTATGCATACCAAAATTTCCAAACCTAATAGGGGTTGGAGATTCCTTAGGAATCTAGTCATCTACCCCTTTCTATCTTCTCAACCTGTACAGGTGGCGACTCCAATTCTTTAAGATTAGGCCCATGTTCTCCAAGGCCCTGAGTCTAACAGTGCTAACTTTGCAAGAACCATTTCACTAAGAGTGAGGTCAAAAATCCCTGCTCACAGTGATGACTCTACTGGAGATAAGAGAAGTTGATTTCATTGGTCTTTATATTATTTTATCTTTCTTATTATGATATTATCCATTGTATCACTTAGATTGCATTGTGTACATGAGTTAGATGCCTTGCATAACCCGTGTTATGTTGTGTAAGGGATACCATATTTTCACTCAAGGTATGGAGATTAAGCATGACATAACCACTTATAGCCTCGTACCATTTGGTACATACTTTCTACGAGAACCTAAGCTTTTCAACCCAAAGACTAAAGCCCATGTAGTTGTCCTAATAACTTTTCTTATGTCTACCTCAAATGTTTATTGTTTAACTGTGACTAACATATCTTGGTTTAAGTTATAGCCCATTTGGTTTTCTCTTTCCTAACATGATCTAATTATGGTGTAGGCCCAAAATGTTTTTTATTCTTTTAAGCCCAAAAGACTAAAACTAATTTTAAATTATTTTTTAAGATGGTCTTTGGATATAAAACGTTTTTAAGATGGGTCAAAAATCCTTTTCCGCCTCATGGCCCAAGCTCAAAGCCCAAAATTTATTTTTAAATAAACCTTTTTAAATTGGGCGTAGAAATATTTTCAAAGATGGGCTTAAGAATATTTTTTCTCTTTATGACCCAAATTCAAAACTTTTATTACAACCTTTTCTTTTATAGAATTACAAGTAGTGGGGTTAATTATGGAATATTAAAATCAATTGTAGGCCTAATTTACACTAAGACTTGTTAATCATAGGTTTGTTTGTGGCATGAATCATTAGTTGCTTTTTCAGTTGAGAAATCTATTTATGATATACTCTTTAATTTGGTTTTAATCCATAATATAGCATAAAAACTATTTTTAGTTGACCCAAAAGATTAAGGCTTAATTAGTTGAAATTATCATGAACTAACTTCTAAATTTGAAAATACAACTATCGATCTGATTGGATCTCACAAAAATAAAATATTCCATGTTGATACTTTGTTGACCATATACCTAGAAAAAATGACTCGCCATTCGTGTGTGGGTGATATAAGGTTGGAAGGAACATCATTACTCTTTTTTTAATTTGTTACATGTGCATAGATGCATACATCATTGCATTACATAGTATTGATTATTTTTGGCTCATAGACTTGGAGTACAACAATTTAAGAGCCTACGATAACCTGACCAATGGTTCAGAATCGAGTGGGAATTCAGTCAATTTCACATCAAAATCAATGGATCCTGAGCAAGTTCCGGAGATGGTGAATGATTCCCTCAACTCCAAGATGGAAGAATTGAAGGGGGGCCCTGGCTGAGATTGTGAGGAGTCAGTTACTTTCAATATTAGAGGATAACAATGTTGAAGTATCTGGTAGTAATAAGAAGCAAAAGGATAAGGGAAAGGTTAAGGTAGCTGAGGTGGCCTCTGTGGAAGATAGGGTAGTGATGGATGATGATGATTGGGAAGCATATTTCCAAGATCCTCAAGAAAAGTAGAAAGAAAAGAAGCCTATGGAGAAAACTGAAGCTACTGATATGGAGAAATTGATTGCTGATTTGGAAAATAAGTTTGAAAAGAAGCTAAAAGCTGAAGTGGTGTCAGAGGTGGATAAGCTATTTTAGCAAGGTGAATAAGTCCCTTACCAGTTCAATATACCTTCCTTCGCTAAGTTTTCAGAGTTAGAGAAACCTCTGTCCTGGGTTTTAAACAAGCTAAAGAAGAAACGGTTGTTATAACCATAACTCCTCGACCTTTGCCAAATCCTTTACCACCCAACTTTGATGCCAAAGCTTTTTGTCAATTCCATCAAATGTAAGGGCATGAGATAGACAAATGCTTGTGATTAAGGCATGAGATCTAAAATTTGATTGACAGTGAAAAGTTGCCTAAACCCACAAGTCTAGCATGAAGGAGAATTCTTTGCCTAAGTTTAATAGAGTACCACCACCAACAAATTTCATGATAAGAGGGGGATTGAATGAGAAGTTTGTCCTTTCATATTTTCAAGAAATGGATGGGAAAAGCTGCTAAAGAAGAGGAGTTGCTTAGTAGGATTGAACCAACTATGGTTAAGGAGGAGGTGACCATTTATGTTGTGAATGAGTTTTGGGACTCAACAGACAGTGATGGTGAGTTAGAATTCAAGAAATAAGAATGGACCTAGTCTGAGCCTAAATAGAATGAGGTACTGAATACTCGCTCTAGTAAATCTTATAGGAGGCCTCCACCAAAGGAAGTAGAAGTTGATAAAGGAAAAGATGAAGTAGAAGCTGATAAAGGAAAAGATATTGAAACAAGAGGGAAAGAAGAGGAAGACAATTATGTCCCTAAGCAGTTGAAAAGAACTTAAGATAATATCAGTATTTAGGATTTACTAGCTACATCCAAGAAGCATCAAGAGATATGGCTAAAGCTATGGCTAGTATGAAGATTTCTACTTCTGCAATACCAAATGAGATGATTAACTTTACAGTGGTAAATAAGGTTGAGGAAGTAAAGAAGGGTGAAGATGCCCAAAAAAGAAACAAGGTTAATGTTGGGATATTTTCATTCTCAGATACTAACTTACCAGAAGAAGGGAGAGATCACATCCGTCCACTATTTATTAAGGTGGAAGTCAAAGAACAAAGAACCCCTTGTGTCATGGTTGATGATGGATCTACTATAAATGTGTGCCTACTCAAGATTTTACCAAAACTAGCCATGTCAACATGAGATTTGAGCCCAACTAAAATGACAACTAGGGCTTATAACAATACTAAGAGGCAAGTGGTGGGAACCTTTAAAACTATTGTGAAGGCTGGCCCTATTGAATCCATAGTGGAGTTTATAGTTCTGGATATATCAGTGACCTTTGCATTGCTGTTAGGTTGACCATGGTTTCATCCTCTTGGTAGAGTTCATTCAACACTTCATCAAAAGATCAAGTTCTCAAATGGGGATGAGATAGTGGTTATCGAGGCTGAAGACGATAAAGCAGTGAATGCTTTGATGATTGAAGGGTCTCTTAATGGATTTCGAGTAGCTGTTATTTCTGATGATGAGATGGTGGACTCCAAAGTCTTGACCATGATGAAGAAAATACATTATCTACCAGGAACTGGCCTTGGGAAAGGGAAGACAGGTGTGATAGAGCTTCCAAAATTTAAGATCTAGGTTTCTAGAAAAGGGTTAGGATATAAGGAAGCTAATGGAGGTATTCTACTGAAAAGGAATAAGAAGATGGATTTTCCTCCACTCGAAGAGAAATTTATCAAAGCTCTAGATATGGGACCACTCTAATGAAAGTCGGAGCCAATCATGTTCATAGGAAAGTTGATTCCATGTTTTAAGATATTTACTGATGCTGCTAAGCTTATGGAATAGATAGAGAAGAAGCTTGTTTTGCCTGCTGACAAGGAATCCAGCCTAGAAGAAAAGAAGAAAGCTACCCTGAAGACTCCAGAGAAGAATGCTGCTCTCATTAAGGAACAATTTGAAAGCCCTATAGTTTATGATTATGAGAATGCTGATTTTAATTTTGATTTTGAATTTGATTTATCTGTTGTTTATGAGGATGATGATGTTTTCTTTTGCAAAATGAATGCAATAAAGTCTGATTTTGCTTACTTGTGTGATGTTTTTCCTGATGGTTGCATACATTCATGAGGTGATTATATAAGCATTTTTAATATTAATTATGTTGATACACATTCATTAAATTTGGGAACAATTGACAATCCTAAAAATATTAGCATAACATCTGACCTTACTCATGAAGAGAGAAATATTTGAAAAAATATTCAAAAAATATGAAGAAGTCTTTGCTTGGTCTTTTGAGGATATGCCTGAAATTGATCGAGATATTGCCGAGCAAATGATTCTTACTTATACTGACATGAAACCTGTCAAGCAAAAGTTAAGGTGTTTAAGGCTAGAATGGGCAGAGTTGATAAAAAAAGAAGTCACCAAGCAGATACAAGTGAAATTCCTAGAGGTGATAGGTTATCCTAACTCATTAGCTAATATAGTTCTCGTGCCAAAGAAAGATGGGAGAATTGTAGTTTGTGTAGATTATAGAGATTTGAACAAGTCTTTCCCTAAGGATGACTTTCCTTTACCCAATATAGATGTCCTTATCAATAGTGCAACCTCTAGCATGCTACACTCATTCGTAGATGAATTTTTTTGATACAATCAAGTGTTAACAGCCCAAGACGATAAAGCTAAAACTGCCTTCATTACTACATGGGGTGTATTTTGTTAAAGGTTGATGCCGTTTGGATTAAAGAATGCTGGAGCTGTTAGTGTATGTGCCTTAGGCCATTTATTTGGATCTTTATGTTATACATTCATTATTAATAAATGAGGTTTTATTATCATTATTGTTTGTTTGCATGTTACACAATTTTGATATTTGTCCCTGGTTTATTATTGTTATAGAGATAAAAAAAAATAATTCTTAACCAGTATGAACATTGATTTGATAATCATCAGATGGTTATGTGTATAGTGATACAAATCAATTTCATAGATACTTGTTAGAGAACAATGTATTGGATAGACCCATCATGAGATTACTACATGGGTTAGTGTCATAAGTAAATCTCATGATAGTTATGTATTAATTCTTTGACTTGAGATTGTCATAGTTTCCAATATAAGGGCTATTATATTTTGACATGATCAAACATTATCCGTAACTGGATAGTAATAAAAGTTATGATCATATATGATAGAAATTATGTAGAGGATAATGAACAATCAAGATAGAATTTGTCCCTCTCTTTGAGAGAGATATCTTTTAGGCCCCTCGATAAGTGAGACTGTGAAATGCATGGCCGTGCTCAAATGAATTGATAGTGTGATCAATTTCATTTGTTTTTATCAGTCTACTTGGAGATCGAGTAATCATAAGTTTGGACAATATAAGTATGACGTTGACCATGACTTATGTTCAAGCTAGATATCGTGTGACAAAGGGATTAATGCATGTACTATTATTAGGCAAATTGGACATTCCTTATATTAATTGGATAGTTGTAACGCCTTGCTAGAGGCCAATTATGACTTGTTGGTTTAATAGAGATTAAATTGACTGCCAATTAATATGGGCCTATCGGGTCACACACAAGAATGCGCTTTGCGCTGGATATAATATTAATAATATTAATATTAGATATTAATATTTATTATTATTAATATTTTCATTTTTTTTATATATATATTATTAGATAATATATTCAGAATCCTAATTAGATTTGGATTCTGAATTTGACTTACCTTATCCAATTTCGAATTGGATTCTGGAGTGATTATATTCACTCCAGACGTTAAGTCTTGATATAGGTAACTTTAGAAAATAAAAAGAGAACAAAAAAAAAAAAGAAACCCTAATACGTTTTAGAGAAAACATTTTTCAGCTTTCGCCATTGCAGAGAGCTAGCACTCCAGACGGTAGCATTCGTGTGGATACGCGATAGAGGGTGTTTCGCGATCGAGGCATCTCTTCCAAACAGTGATTTCGAATCATCAACAGGTTAGTTCTTTGTACACTTTCGTCGAATTAAATGAATAACATGGATCCTGGTGGGAAATCATAGATCAAAAATTTTTTCACTGCGTGTTTTTGTTTGCAGTGATCTCCTTGATTTCCTAACAGAAGCAACCTATGAGAGGATGACCACTACCTTGTTTCATGATATGATGCATAAGGAGGTTGAGGTTTACATTGATGATATGATAGTGAAGTTGGATACAAGAGAACAACATTTCTAAAACTTGAAAATCTTCTTTGAGAGTGCAGTGAAGTTTAAATTAAGGTTAAACCCAAAGAATTGCTTGTTTGGGGTTACTTTGGGTAACATATTGGGGCACATCACTGGGCCAAATGGCATTGAGATTGATCTCGATAAGGTTAAGGCAATTAGGGATATATTAGCCCCTAAAATGGAAAAGGAAGTTTGGGGTTTGTCAGAAGGTTACAGTATATCAGTAGGTTTATTGTAAAACTCACAACAATTTATGAACCTATCTTTAAATTGCTTAAAAAGAACTAGCTAGTTGAGTGGAATGAAGAGTGTCAAAAGGCCTTTGAGAGAATGAAAGAGTATTTATTAAATCCTCATGTGGTTTGGTCATAAAAAAAGTTGTGGCATTGCTTCCAATCTTATAGTGTGCAAGCAATTTCTAGTATGGATCCCGTGAAATATTTGAAAGAGATGCCCTCAATGATTGGGAAGTATGGCTGATGGTTGATAATCCTAAAAGAATTTGAGATTGAGTATTTAATTAGAAAAACCATTAAAGGCAGAGCAATAGCATAATTTCTGGCTCAACAACCACTACTTGACAGTGAGAAAGTAACTTTAGAATTTCCAGATGAACATTTGGAGGCCATAGAATCACAAGGATTGAAGATGTATTTTGATGGAGCAGTGAATAGAAAAGTGAGCTAGTTTAGGAGTAATGTTAGAGTCACAAGAAAGAGAACTCATCCCTTTAGACAAGAAATTGAGATTCAGGGCAACCAATAATATGGTAGAATATGAAGCATGCATCTTTGGTTTGGAAACCTTGATGATAATGAAGGTTGATAAAGTGTAAGTTTTTAGTGATTCATTGTTAGTGATATCCTTGGTGAATGGAGAATGGGAATTGAAAGAAGAAAAGTTGAAGCCATACCATGACTACTTGACCATGATAAAGAAGAACTTCAAGCATTATAGGTTCGTACACCTGCTAAGGGAGGGAAACCAGATGGTCGATGCTCTGCCACCCTGGCTTTAGTATGGAAGGATTCTATCAAATTATTCCTTAAACCTCTGGTTTTAACCAGTTCATTGACTCCTTGTTATAATTATAAAATTGTCATGGAAACTGATATAGACCATGATGCATGGTAAAGCAAGTATAAAATGATTTCTAGAAGATAGGAAATACCCTTGGGGGCAACAAAGGAGGAAAGAAGAGCTATAAAGCAATGGTCTTTCCAATACATTACCTTTCAAGGAGAGTTGCATCGAAGATGGCAAGATGGGGGGTGCATTTATGATGATTGAGGAAGTCTGAAATTAGGCAGATCGTGTCAGAAATACTTATAGTAAGCTATAGGCCCCACATAAATGGCTTATCCTTGGTTAAGAAGATAATCCGGCAAGGTTTCTATTAGTTGACTATGGAAAAAGATTGTATTTATTTTGTGAAGAGGTGCCAACAATGCCAGATCTACCAAAACATGAATCATCAAACTCCTGAAGAATTGCATTCTATGTCTTCGCCCTGGCCTTTTACAACCATGGGGATTGATATTATTAGGGAGATACATCTGATAGTTTCAAAAGGTCATTGATACAATAGTAGTTATGGATTACTTTTCAAAATGAGTTGAAGCTTATTCTTTCATTAAGCTGGGGGCAAATCAAATGGCTCAATTTATTGAGAAAATTCTAATTTATAGATATGGAGTCCCGTATAGTGTGGTATTAGACAATGGGGTGCAGTTTCAAGGAGCAGTTAAGGACTTAATTTTAAAGTACCAGATCTCTCATCATCAATCCTCCCCTTATAGACCAAAGCTAATGGTGCAGTAGAAGTAGCAAAAAAGACAATTAAGCAAAATTTTTTTTCCAAAATGACCAAGACATACATGGATTAGTAAAAAAATGCTTCCTTTTGCTTTATGGGGATATAGAACTAGTGTGTGAACTCCGATCGTGATGATGCCATTTTCTTTGATTTATGGAATGAAAGCGGTATTGTCAATTGTGATTGAGATCAAGTGATTGAGAGTGGTCTTGGAATCTAGGTTGCCTCAGATAGAATGGGTAGTAAGTAGGTATACATAGCTAGCTTTAATAGAAGAAAGAAGGTTGAAGGCACTATATCATCACCAAATGTACCAAAGAAAGATAGCACGAGCCTATAATAGAAGTGTTAGAATCATGAGTCTTAAATCTAGGGACTTGGTGTTAAAGCAGTGCATGCCTAATGTTCCTGTAGACCCTTAATTTTTGACCCAATTCGATCTAATATGTTTTATTTAGCCCAAAATGATTTTTGTTGTCTAATTGGTCCAAAATAATTTTAATTAAATAATTTTTACCTTAGTATTTAATTTTTATTGATAAAAATGAAAATAAACAAATAAAAATAAAAATAAAAATCGGAGTAAAAAAGTGGTCGCGCGGGCCCGTCGGCCCAGCAGCTCACCCGCAGGCCTGTGGGCGTTTGGCCCGCAGGGATTTCCTGCGGGCGAAATAACTTTTTTATTTCACCCGCAGGAATTTCCTACGGGTAAAATAGTCGCCCGCAGGAATTTTCTACGGGCTGGCACGCCCACACGCCCAGCCAACGGGCTCGGCTACTGGAGATTTCGCCAGCGCAAAATTTTTCAACGCAATTTTTTTGAAACCTAATCCAATTAAGTTTTAATTTCTATTTTTTATTAATATTACTTACCTTAATTAATTATGAATAAATAACCTTAAACCACTATAAATAAGGACCAAAGGCATTGAAATTAGGGTGGCCGAGAGAGAGGAAATCCAAAGGGAGTTTGGAAAGTTTGAAACCAAATCAAGGAAGGAAAAGAAGAAATTCAATTTAAATCTTTTCTGGACAGCAGTATCAGGAGAAAAGGGATTCCAAAGGCAAAAAAGGCTTGTCTTTGGACTAGTTCATCCAAGAAGAAGCAATTTTGGAGCAACTTATAAAAGAAGGTATGAAATTCTAAATTCTAATTTTTTTACACAGTAGCTAAAACTAGGATTTTTTTTTGTGTTTTTCAAAAGTTTAAATCTTAGAACTTTAATTTAGTTTTCCAAAGTTAAAACACTAAAACGTGACCTTTTTTTCTAAAAAGACTTAAAATTGTTATTTTTTCTCTTAAAGACCTTAAAACACTAATTGAACATATTTTTCAACAAAACCAAAATTAAATTCTATTTCTTTTAAGATTTTAAAGTAGGTTCTATTTCATTCAAAAAGCCTTAAAAAACATCTTTTCTAATTCAAATCTTTTACCCGTGACCTAAATTCTAAAACCCTAAAATCCAAAATTCAACTTTTAAACCTAAAATAATGAACCCTAATCCTTTTAAAACATTGAAAACCATAAAAACATAAAAACTCTAAAATTACACAGTAGCTTACATCACTATTCAAAACCATGAATTAAAAAGTATTTCAAAGTGTCCAAAACCCTAGTTTCATGATTTCACCATTCAAATCTTAATTTGGTTAATCAAAGAGTCTTACCAACCCTTTAAAACATAAAACCCTAATTTATTTTAATTCCATAAAAAGTCACAGTAGCTATAATTGAACTTTTATTTGCTTTATTCAATTCCATATTTACTTATACCTTGATTTATCTCTTATGCTTTAATCATTTAATTTCAGTACTTGATTTATTTAATTTATCATGGATGGATGTTTATTTTATTGATATTTAAATACTTTTGATGAATGATTTATTTATGATGAATGATTACTTACTTTTATCAATCAATTTAGATTTCCAAAAGTTGTAAGAGGTATGTTTCCACTTGGTGGGTACCTCATTAGTTAAACATCATGTAATTTAATTTTCTTTTCTATTTTAGAACCTTTGTAAAGGACATGTTTCTACCTTTTGGTGGGTGTCCTATCTAGGCATGTGATGTAAGGACATGTTTCCATCCTTGGATGGGTGTCCATTTATTTGTTTTGTTTTGTTTGGACATTGCTTTGATTTTAATATAATGATGCTTTCTTTTTATTATGTGTAGTATGGATAATATTGTTATATTTAAGAATTTTATAATATTAAGACTTGTAAAGGAGGCCGATTCCAATGAACCGGGCTTTGTGGGGGTGCTGGGCCATTTCTTACCTTCCCCACACGTACCCAACTTTCCGAACCCATTAAAGGGTTAGGGATTCCTTAGGAATCGAGTCATCCACCCCTTTCTTTTCCCGGCCCGTCCGGGTGGCGACTCCATTTTCTCTGGACTTAGGTCCGTGTTCTCTAAGGCCCCGAGCTACTAAGGCTCAAACTCTAAGGTACTTCATGCTCTCATTGGATCCTGCTGTCCAAAATTGGTTCAATACCTTAGATGATGGAACACAAAAGAGTTGGGATCTACTTTACAAAGCCTTCATCCAACAATATGGATACAATGTTGAAATGGAAGTTACGTTAATGGAAGTTGAGTCCATTAGGCAACGAACAAATGAAAATTTTGTAGATTATGTCAAGAGATGGAGAAACAAGGCTGCTTTACTCAAGAAGAGGCCCGATGAATATGATCAAATAAGGATGATTGTGAGAGGGGTGTTGCCTAATCTTCGTGAGAGGATGTCTCATACACTCATTTCAAAGATCTTCTCCAAGCTGGTCTACAAATTGAAGAGTGGGAAAGGGAGAAGAATCGCTTTTCAATAAAAAGGAATGAGAAAGGGAACTACCAGTCGGGCAATCAAAGCACACAAAAAGAAGTTGATGTTAATGCCGCTAGTGAAAGAGGAATGAGGCAGTTTTCAGATCTGGGGAAGCCACTGTCTTGGGTTCTCAATAAGCTACAAAAGAAGGGATTGTTACAACCCTTGACTCCTCGACCTTTGCCTAGTCCATTACCCCTAAAATTTGATACTAAGGCTTTTTGTCAATTTCATTAGACTCAAGGACATGAGACTGATAGATGTACCCGATTAAGGCATGAGATCCAAGACCTAATCGATAGTGGCAAGCTACCCGAGCCGGATAAGCCCAGCGCCAAAGACAATCCATTACCAAGGTTCAATAAAGTACCTCCGCCGGCAACCTTTATGATGGGAAAGGGATTGGAAGAAGATTTTGTTTTATCATCCTTTCAAGATGGAAATGTTGAAGATGTGAAGGGAAAAGAAGCCTAACTCAATGAACTTTCCTTAGCTTGAATGTTGCTTTTCAATCTTACTTTCTTTAATATTTTAGAACTATTGTGTTTTTCAAATTTAAATTATTTTTATCATAAATTTTTGTTGGTCTTTGTTCATTTTGATGCTCAACCAATGAGGAATTTAGCTTGATGTTTATAAATTAATGTGTCTAGGCATCATGACTCGAATGACTTTACTAGATGAGGGAATTACTCTATAGCATTGAGTTGTGTATGCTTACTTAAAGAGGGCTCCTGCATAATTATCTTTGTCTAGGTCTTAGTCAGTCTTAGAACATGATTTGACAAACTTTCGAGGTGAAATTGAACTCTGCTTATTTAAGGGAGAGATGATCTAGGCATTGTTTGATTAGCCAACAACTAGTATCCACCCAATTAAATATTAATCCCTAGTTGTCCCTTTGAGCCTTCATAAAATTTTAGCTTTCTTTTCATTGGCATATAACCTCAACAACCTACCTTGAGCTGTTGTGGTACTTTTGACAAGTCTTATGATCACAAAGGTGAAAAGGCAAGAAGATCAAAGAAAGAAATGAATAGTCAAGACTATGAAGATAGTTGAAGTTCTCAAGACTATAAGGGTAGTTGATGTTTTCAAGACCATAAGGATAGTTGATGTTCTCAAAACCTTAAGGGTAGTTGAAGTTCCCTTAATGTCTCCAATATATCAAGACAACATCAACATTAGAGTAACAAATGATTTATCCCTATTAAAGAAGATTTATGTTACTCCACTCATCCATTATTGGAGGCCCAAGTTGGTACAAACAAGACAACTATGTTTGAGCTAGAACCAAAAAAGCAAAAAAAAAAAGAAGGAAAAAAGAGAATAGAAAAAGAATAGAAAGAAAAAAAAAGAGAATAGAAAAAGAAAAAAGAAGATAAAACCTAAAAAGGCGGTTAACAAAACCAACTGAGTTCTCTTTTACCTAAAGCAGCAAAAGGCTTCCATAAGGATGGATTGACTTGAATTGGTCCCAACCCAACCAAAGATTCTATCAAAATCAAAAGAAAAAGAGAAAGACCATCCAGTACTTAAATTTTCTGTACTTGACAGTCCTATAAGGAAGAATGATAAAATGCTCAAAGAAAGGGAAGATTAAGGAAAATAAAGAGAAAGAAAAGGGAAGAGTAAGAGAAATAAAGAAAAGGGAGAAGAAGAAAAGAAACGAATTTGGGTACCAAACTTTTTACAAGGGCAAAGACTGTTCCAATCAAGATCCGGATTAATGCCAAGAAGATATAGAAGGAATTTGGAGTCTAGCAAGATTACCTCCAAGATGTCTAAAGTTCCAACAAGAAATTTGTAGTGTGAGGGTTTGTCCCTTGTGTCACATAAGCTCCAATCTCAAAATAACCTTCATTTAACCCATGTCCCTTATAGACCCCATTTCAAGCCTATCAAAGACCTGTTGATCTCTCTTGGTAGGTAGTGTCTATTAGTGGAGATAGTTTGGATAAGCATGCATATGAGATAGACAATATTTAAACTCAAATGAGACCTTTGGCCAAGTAATGTGTATGTGCCTATCTGAAGTGCAAAAATTCTTGCTTAAATAGAATTGATTCCCGAGTTTAGTACGGTAACTAGGGTTGTCATGTTATAGATATGTTAATTTATCAAGTCTTGAGGTACATTGACATTGATTTGGCAAAGCCAACATTTGATTTCAAAATCAAAATTCAAAAAATTCAAAAAATGTTTTGTCATACAAAGCCTTCAAGTTAAGGGAAGTATGTTGAACCTCCAAAGGACACATTGGGCAAAGGAAATTATTATTGGCAAAGTTGTGAAGAAACTACCAACCGACGTGCTGAAATATAGTTTGAAATGGATACATCCCTGACTCTGCTGCTTAGGGTCTCCACCACTCATGTTTTCAACATCTCAAAGATAAAAACTACAAATACAAAGCTTTTGATCATTCTAATGCAAGACTTGAACAGGCGTCAAAAGGGAACCAATGAGAACACTTATGCTGATCACCTCAGTCTGTGAATCAATGGAACAACTGTAAGTATTATTCATGCATATCATGCATACATGAGCATATAACATCGCACTTTCTTGTCTTGTGTTCTTTGGCAAAATGAATAGCAAACACCCTGTGAAGTAAAGAATCAAAAGAAGATATCAAATCAGGGGGGCATAGAAAGCCCGTTGCTTGAGAAAGCTCCAGTAATTTTTCAAAGAGAAGAAATGCTTGCTTGTGTGAAGAACTAGACAACAGGAACATCAATCAAAGCCAGCAAAGAGCATCATGGGTTTGAGCCTACACAGGGGGCAAAGTTTCTCCTTTTCAATTTTTTGAGTTTATATACCAAATATTTTTAAACTCACTTACGAATATTTTTCCACACAGGGGGGCAAGGAGAGGATATAAGGTCCAATTAAAAATAGCTAAATTTTTGCAAAAAGGAAGAACAAAAGAATGGAACATTAGAACTCTCAAAAGAATGAAGATGCAAAAGACAAAAGACCAATCCAACTAAAAGAGCTGAAGCATGGGTAAAGACCCGACCTCCAATGGATAAAGACCCATGTTTCAAGGGTAAAGGCCCAATCTCAAAGGATGAAGATCCATTCGCAAGGGTGAAGACCCGATCTCAAAGGATGAAGATCCATTCGCAAGGGTAAAGACACGATCTCAAAGAATGAAGATCCATTTTTCAAGTGTAAAGACCTGATCTTAAAGGATGAAGATCCATTTACAAAGGTGAAGACCCGATCTCAAAGGATGAAGATCCATTTTTCAAGGGCAAAGACCCAATGTCAAAAGATGAAGATTCATTTTCAAGGATGAAGATCCATTTGCAAGGGTGAAGACCCAATCTCCAAGGATGAAGATCTATTCTGAGGGTGAAGAATCACAATGCATAGAACAGTCGGAGCAGTCAGACTTCTCAACTAATAAAAGGTTAGTCAAATTCATTCTCGGGTCCAAGTACCCATTCTCGGGTCCAAGTACCCAAATCAAATCTAATCTCGGGTCCAAGTACCCAAATTAAATTGAAATCAATTCAAATCTCAAGTCAAAGTACCCAGGTTAGGATCGAGTATCCCAATCAAGTTTAGGATCGAGTATCCAAATCAAGTTAGGATTGAGTATCCCAATCTAATTTAGGATCGAGTATCCAAATCCAATTTAGGATCGAGTATACAAATCCAGTTAGGATCGAGTATCCCAATCAAGTTTAGGATCGAGTATTCGAATCCAATTTAGGGTTAAGTACCCAAATTCAATTTAGGATCGAGTATCCAAATCCAGTTAGGATCAAGTATCCAAATCCAGTTTAGGATCGAGTATCCCAATCCAGCTTAGGATCGAGTATCCAAATCCAGTTAGGATCGAGTGTCCGAATCCAGTTAGGATCGAGTATCCCAATCCAATTTAGGATCGAGTATCCAAAGCCAATTTAGGATCGAGTATCCAAATTCGATTTAGGATCGAGTATCCAAATCCAGTTTAGGGTCAAGTATCCAAATCCAGTTTAGGATCGAGTATCCCAATCCGATTTAAGATCGAGTATCCAAATCCAGTTAGGATCGAGTATCCCAATCAAGTTTAGGATCGAGTATCCGAATCCAAGTTAGGATCGAGTATCCAAATCACGTTAGGATCGAGTATCCCAATCCAATTTAGGGTTGAGTACCCAAATCCAATTTAGGATCGAGTATCCAAATCCAGTTAGGATCGAGTATCCGAATCCAGTTTAGGATCGAGTACCCAAATCCAGATAGGATCGAGTATTCAAGTCTAGTTTAGGATTGAGTGTCCAAATCTCTCGGGTCCAGAACCCAAAACCTTAAAAATTAAGTCTTATTGATTTTCACTCTCTTTCACTAAGGTTTTAGATCATTCAAGCAGGGGGCAAACTGTAGACCCTTAATTTTTGACCCAATATGATATAATATGTTTTATTTAGCCCAAAATGATTTTTGTTGTCTAATTGGTCCAAAATAATTTTAATTAAAGAATTTTTACCTTAGTATTTAATTTTTATTGATAAAAAATGAAAATAAACAAATAAAAATTAAAAATTAAAAATAAAAATAAAAATCGGAGTCGAAAAAAAAATCGGCAGCGAAAAGTGGTCGCCGGGGCCCTCGGCCCAACAGCTCACCCGCAGGCCTGTGGGCGTTTCGCCCTCAGGGATTTCCTGCGGGCGAAATAACTTTTTTATTTCACTCGTAGGAATTTCCTGCGAGTGAAATAGCCGCCCGCAGGAATTTCCTGCGGGCTGGCACGCCCACGCGCCCAGCCAACGGGCCCGGCTGCTGCAGTTTTCACCGGCGTAAAATTTTTCAACACAATTTTTTTGAAACCTAATCCAATTAGGTTTTAATTTCTATTTTTTTATTAATATTACTTACCTTAATTAATTAGGAATAAATAACCTTAAACCACTATAAATAAGGACCAAAGGCATTGAATTAGGGTGGCCGAGAGAGAGGAAATCCAAAGGGAGTTTGGAAAGTTTGAAACCAAATCAAGCAAGGAAAAGAAGAAATTCAATTTAAATATTTTCTGGACAACAACATCAAAAGAAAAGGGATTGCAAAGGCAAAAAAGGCTTGTCTTTGGAGCTAGTTCATCCAAGAAGAAGCAATTTTGGAGCAACTTATAAAAGAAGGTATGAAATTCTAAATTCTAATTTTTTTACACAGTAGCTAAAACTAGGATTTTTTTTTGTGTTTTTCAAAAGTTAAAATCTGAGAACTTTAATTTAGTTTTCCAAAGTTAAAACACTAAAACGTGACCTTATTTTCTAAAAAGACTTAAAATTGTTATTTTTTCTTCTTAAAGACCTTAAAACACTAATTGAACATATTTTTCAACAAAACCAAAATTAAATTCTGTTTCTTTTAAGATTTTAAAGTAGGTTCTATTTCATTCAAAAAGCCTTAAAAAACATCTTTTCTACTTATAAAAACTTCAATCCGTTTGTTTAAATTCATAAAACTTCATAAAATTATCAAATTGATTTCTAAAACCCTAATTCAAATCTTTTACCCGTGACCTAAATTCTAAAACCCTAAAATCCAAAATTCAACTTTTAAACCTAAAATAATGAACCCTAATCCTTTTAAAACATTGAAAACCATAAAAACATAAAAACTCTAAAATTACACAGTAGCTTACATCACTATTCAAAACCATGAATTAAAAAGTATTTCAAAGTGTCTAAAACCCTAGTTTCATGATTTCACCATTCAAATCTTAATTTGGTTAATCAAAGAGTCTTACCAACCCTTTAAAACATAAAACTTTAATTTATTTTAATTCCATAAAAAGTCATAGTAGCTATAATTGAACTTTTATTTGCTTTATTCAATTCCATATTTACTTATACCTTGATTTATCTCTTATGCTTTAATCTATTTAATTTCAATACTTGATTTATTTAATTTATCATGGATGGATGTTTATTTTATTGATATTTAAATACTTTTGATGAATAATTTATTTATGATGAATGATTACTTACTTTTATCAATCAATTTAGATTTCCAAAAGTTGTAAGAGGTATGTTTCCACTTGGTGGGTACCTCATTAGTTAAACATCATGTAATTTAATTTTCTTTTCTATTTTAGAACCTTTGTAAAGGATATGTTTCTACCTTTTGGTGGGTGTCCTATCTAGGCATGTGATGTAAGGACATGTTTCCATCCTTGGATGGGTGTCCATTTATTTGTTTTGTTTTGTTTGGACATTGCTTTGATTTTAATATAATGATGCTTTCTCTTTATTGTGTATAGTATGGATAATATTGTTATATTTAAGAATTTTATAATATTAAGACCTGTAAAGGAGGCCGGTTCCAATGAACCAGGCGTTGTGGGGGTGCTGGGCCATTTCTCACCTTCCCCACACGTACCCAACTTTCCGAACCCATTAAAGGTTTGGGGATTCCTTAGGAATCGAATCATCCACCCCTTTCTTTTTCCCGGCCCGTCCGGGTGGCGACTCCATTTTCTCCGGACTTAGGTCCATGTTCTCTAAGGCCCCGAGCCTAAACAGTGCCGAAGTCTCAAAAACCATTCCATTGGGAGTGGGGGCGAAAATCCCCGCTCACAGTTCCTTATCCAAGAGGAAAGTTTAGACTAGGTTGGAAAGGACCGTATGTCATAAAATAAGTCATGAAGAGGGCTGCGGTCAAATTTTTAGACATGGATGGAAACGAATTCAGTGAACCAATGAATATCGACAAACTGAAGAAGTTTTATGTTTAAATATAAACATCAAAAAGAAAAATAAAATTAGCTTGCTAGGTTGAAAATTCAAAAGGAAAGCCTAGGAAAAAATTAGAGTACCCGCTAGATTTGAAAACCTAAAAGCCCGGGCTATGCAACAATTAGGGCTAAGATGAGAGAAAATTATCAATTCGAAAACTCGAAAGGGCTGGTTAGCTGCAGGAGTGATCTTGTGCATGTAGGATTTATGTTTTTGGTTGTTCCCAAATTAATGAGATAGAGTTATTAATAAAACTGTTCTATGTGCAAAATTTTAAATATCTGACCAACAGGGTAAAATAAATAGCAAAATAGGAAAAAGTGATGACAAATTATAGAATAAAAGAAAACATCTTTTATTATTCATCCTAACATCATTTTATCTAAAGAATTGACAAATGTAGAATTCATGGCAACCGGTAAGTGTAAGACGTAGACTAACTCTGCCTCAGTCGATCCGAGAAGGCTTCAGTTTAGCAGGGCCCTAAAACAGGACTAAACTCAAAACCTCAATGCTCGACTCCATACTGGCAGTCAAGTTGATGAGGATCATAGCTAATGCCTTGGTAGAGAGTAGCAAGGGGAACATACATCATAGACATTTGAATGGTTACATGGGTAATCTTCCACTAAGGTACCAACCAATGGATTTTGATTACACCTCGTGAATAGATCTAATCAATCCACTCAGCATGTAAATAAGCAGCATGAAGTAGTTTCCTCTCAGAATGGTGTTAGTGTAGATATATGGTGATTCCATAGATGGGGTTTCAAGCAAGCGAAAGTGTTCCTGTAACCAGATTTGAAAAGAAGCACAATTTGTATATATATACAAAAAAAAGAGGCCCGCCAGGTTGAAAACCTGCGAGGGCAGCTTAGGCAAAAATTAGGACCGCCTGTTACTTCTAAAGAACCTCAAAGGCGATTTAGGGAAAAATTAAGACCAAAATAAAAAAAGAGCTTGCTGCGTTAAAAACCCACAAGTGCGGCCCAGGCAAAAATTAGGGCAGCTTGCTAGTTTCAAAAACCCATAAGGAAGGGTTAGGCAAAAATTAGAGTAATAAAAAATGACCTAAATTTAAAAATTGAAAGGGTGGTTTAGGTAATTACCTAAAGCAGTAAGGGACTTCCAACCAACCTTCTTGAAGAACCAGTCTTGAATTGATCCAAGCCAACCAGTGTTTCAATTAAGACCACAGGTATTGGTGAAAATCCTTCCTCCATTTGGTCCATAATATCCAATACCTATGGATCAATGTCAACATCAGAAGAAATAAGCAAAAATTGATAAAGCAAGTATAGACAGAACATATGCCCTCATGCTTTGGTGGGAGGTAAATGGGATGCACAAAAATCAATCAAATGGCTAAGCAAGATCTTCTCACCTTTGGTCAATTGAAGAGCTTTAGGTTTTGAAAGGTGAAACATCATTTGCATTTTTTGATGAGTTTTAAAGGTCAATATGGGCAATGCCATTGGATGATTGCTAGGATATTCAAGCAAGGCTTTAAATTCTTCAATCATAGGACACAAGTCAAAGTTGTTTATCTTGAAAGTTATAGATTCTACATCCCAAACATGTAAAATGGATTGATTCAACTTGATATTTTAGAAGCATTCAAAGCATTAATTTGAGACCAAGATATTTGTTCCCAATGTATAGCTTTAAGGGTATTGAATAAATCTTTCATCTTTTTTTAAGTTGGCTTTGGTCATGGTTGAAATTGCGAGAAAAAATGATGGGAGATTTATTTAAATAGCTTTGGCAAATTTTTATGAGAAGGAGAAAATGAGGTGATTGGAATTATGGAAATTGAATTTGCTTGCCTTGATCCGAGAGTTGTCTGAATAAATTTAAGTTAAATTAGTGAGAAGAAAGAAGGTGAATTGATGGTTTAAATCGATGATGGGTTGAATGCTGAGTTGAGCAAGGAAGAAAAGGCTCATGTCGAATTGAGGTTGGACTCTGAATTCATTATGGCTTTGTAAACTATGATACCTAATCCATGTAAAATCAATTTTTAATGGATTTGACATGGGTGCTGCAATATGTATATATATAAATATTAAAAAAAGTCAAAAGTGATTTAAATTTTTTTGATGAAAAGTCAAAATTAGGAAAAAGTTAAATATTATTATATTAAATATCATTACAAGAACATTACATATAATGCAAGTCAATCCAGGATGACTGCTTCCTGAGGAAACTCTTTGTAATCATAAAAACTAGTCTACATGACTCATAATGGCTAGTTAGACCAAATTGGCTATAAATACCTTAAGGAATCTCTTGTTTAAGAGGTTCTTACGATTGACATAGCTAAGGCAAACAACTTCCATTTTTCTTGTATCAAAATCTATACTTGTATGGATTGAGTGTTAGGTGTGAGCATTAAACACCATTGCAATTTTGAGTGTGAGCTTGGAAACACTTAGGTTTTAGAGTGAGCCCGGGAAAACTTTTGTTGGGGTTGTGAGGAAGATACTCAAATTTGTAAAAGTTGGGTGTGAACTTGTGAAAACACCAAGTTAGAGTTGAGCTCGTAAAAACTCAAGATTAGTGGAACCTTATCAAGTTGTTAGGGAAGTAGATGTAGGATTGAGGTAATTCAAACCATTATAAACTCCTTGTGTATGTTCTCTTCTTCTCTACTCCCACTCCCACTCTTACTTTGATTTTATTTTAATCTTCAATTTGTCATTAATTCTTCAAATCAACCAATTCAGCCCCCTCTTGGTTGATATCTTGGGACAACAATTGGTACCAGAGCCTCAAAATCTAAAAAAGCTTAAGTGTTAAATTTGATCCACCATGGAAACCACTTCTAATACTTTAACCTCTTCTTCACATGGAAATCTCAATCCCCACCTTAAATCCTACTTTAATGGAGTGGACTACTCCTCAAAGTAAGGGAGTTGAGCTTTGGAAATACATGGAATAAGAGTGGAAACTTCCTACACATGAAGTTGAAGGTGTTCAGGTGCCTCTCCCTAGAAAAAAATGGAATGATGCTCATGAAAGGGCCTTCTACAAGAACAATAGGGTAGCCTCTATCCTGATGAATTCCTTGTCTAGAGAAGAAGGTGGAAGCATCCAAAATCTTATATGTGCCCATAACATTTTGAGGGCTCTTGAGAATTATCATGAGGGCACCACCCAAGTGAGATTCACCAAGATCAAAATGCTTATACATGAGTACGAACTCTTTAAAATGAAGCCCAACAAAAATATCACCGAGATGATGAATCAATTGCTTGCTATATTGTCAATGACTTGAGAAAATATGAAAAATTCTATGATCAAGGTGATATCGATAGCAAAATATTGAGGGCACTTAGAGCTAAAAAGAACTTTGAATCAAAGGTCTCATTAAGTGAAGAAGCTCATGATCTTAGCACATTAAGAACCAATGAACTAGTTGAAAAGCTCCTCACCTTTGAATTGCACACTGAGAAAGATGATGACAAAGGTAAGAAGGATAAGAGGAAATCAATTGCTCTCAAAGTTACTAATGAAGATGAGAGCTCACATGAAGAAGATTGTGATAATGATGAAGAGATGGCCATGCTTTCTAAAAGAGTAAGTGAATGAAAAAGAAAGAGGAGATGGCAAGCCAACAAAAGCAACTTATCAAAATCTTCTTTCAAAGATAAGGAGAAAAAGAATGAAGTAAAATGTTATGAATGTAGCAAACTGGGTCACATCAAAATGGACTGCTTCAAAATGAAGAACAATAAGAAATGGGACAAAGAGAAGAAAAAAATCTCTTAAGGCCACATGAGATGATGACTCCTCAAGTGAAGAAGAAGAGGAGGAGGAATAGGGAATTTCAAATTTATGTCTCATGGCTGTGAGCGGGGATTTTCATCCTCACTCTTGGTGGAATGGTTCTTGCGACTTCGGCACTATTTAGGCTCAGGGCCTTAGAGAACACGGGCCTAAGCCCGAAGAAATTGAAGTCGCCACCCGGATGGGCCGGGAAAAAGAAAGGGGTAAATGACTCGATTCCTAAGGAATCCCCAACCCCCTAATGGATTTAGAAAGTTGGGTACGTGTGGGGAAGGTGAGAAATGGCCCAGCACTCCCACAACGCCCGGTTCATTGGAACTGGTCTCCTTTGCAGGTCTTAATATTATAAAATTCTTAAATATAACAATATTATCCATACTACATGTAACAATTAAAATAAAGCATCATTATATTAAAATCAAAGCAATGTCCAAAAAAAATAAATAAATGGACACCCATCTGAGGATGGAAACATGTTCTTACATCGTCTATGTCTAAAACTAAATAGGACACCCATCGAAAGGCGAAAATGTATCCTTTACATTGGTTCAAAATATAAAAGCAATTTAAATTACATGATGTTTAATACATGTGGTACCCAACATATGGAAACATACCTCTTACAAAGTTTTGAAATCAAAACAAATTAATAAAAGTAAATATCCATTCATGATAAATAAATAAATATTGAAATTAAATAAATCAATCATCAAAACATATAATAAACTACATAATCTAATTTAAAATTAAATAAGGTAATAAATGTATAAATTTAGGGTTCACATCTTAAAATAATGTTTTAGAATTTTAATTATTAAGTTAGGGATTTGAAAAAAAGAAAGTTAAGTACACAAACTCATAATGTAACAAATAATTATTGACCCCTTCGACGAGCCCATACGGTGGTCCCACTAACCGGTTAGCGGACGGGGGTCAAGGGGGCAGTGCCCCAAAAAATTTTGAAAACTAACTTTTAGGGTTGTAGGTTTTGGTGTTAAAAATTAAGATTTTAGGGTTTAAGATTTAGAAAATAGGGTTTCGAAATTGGAAGAAACAAGCTACTGTAAATCTTAGAAAAATAGATTTGGTAGGGTTTTAAGAAAACAGATTATTATTTTGTGGTTTTAGAAAAGTGTAATTGGGGTTTTATATTTCAAAAGTTAGTTTTACGGGTATTAAGGTTTTAGGGTTTTGAAAAAAATACTTCTTAGGGTTTTAAATAAAGTTTAGAGGGTAAACAAAATAATTGATCAAATAACAAAAACATGTATATTTAAATAGTTGATCAAATTGTATGATGAAGCTACTGTGAACAGAAACAAAGAAATAGAGATTCAAACCTCCGTTGTTGGTTCCACCAGAATCTTGAATCCTGGTTGAACAATAACAAAGACAGTGTGGGCTGCCTTTGATGGGTTGTACATTGTTTGCTGCCTCTTGATTATTCAAGCTTAAGATTATGAATAGACTGCCAAAAATAATTTTGAGCTCCAAAGGTCCAGATCCTCTTTTAAGATCAAAAGTCCAAAGTCCAATAAAAAATTTCAGATCCAAAAATTTTGAGCTCCCTCAATCTGTCTTTAATGTGGTATTTATAAGAAAAAAATAAAAACCTAATACTAATTGGCTAAGGAAATAAAAAATGTTTTAGGAAACAAAATTAAAAACTGAGTAGAATAAGGTTTTGGTAAAATTGTGTGCGGGCCGGGCGTGCGAAAGTGCATTGGCGAAGAAAATCTACGGGTGCTGGGCTTTGGTGCTGCTGGCTCAGGTGCGGGCCAGGCCAATTTGTCGCCCACCACAAAAATTTTTTGTCGTTGATTCTTTCGTCGTCGATTTTTATTTATTTATTATTTATTATCCTTTTTATTATTACTTTTTTTATTTTTATTAAAAATAAATATTATTTAATTAAAACACCACAAAAATTATTTTGGACTGTTTAAAAATATCGGATTGGACTGGGTAAAAAATTAAGGGTCTACAGTTTGCCCCCTGCTTGAGTGATATGAGACTACAACAAAAGAGAGCGAAAAACAATGTGATTTTTGACTGGATTTAGAGCTATATTGGATTCTATACCCAAGGTTGGTTTGAGTTCTGGACCTAAGGTGAATTTAGGATTTGGGTTCTGGACCCGAGGTAAGTTCTGGATTTAATTAAAAATAATTTGGGTTCTGGACTCGAGGTGAATTTAGGATTTGGGTTCTGGACCCGAGGTAAGTTCTGGACTTAAAAATAATTTGGGTTCTAGATTCGAGATAAGTTCTAGAGTTAAAAATAATTTCAGTTCTGGACCCGAGATGTAACACCCCGATACCCTATATAAGTACTATACATATACCTAGTATACATACAGTAAATATATAAAGTATAAGGATGTCACTTTTCGTTACCTTTTAAAAACCTGTAACAGAGTTCAAACCATAATACATTAATTTAAAGAACATTTACAAAATCATTATCTTTATCAAAACTTCATTTATACATATAAATACTCTCTCGTCAGAAATACATGATAATTAAAAATTTATACATGTATGCATTACCCTCTAGTTGGTCTCGACAAACTTTACTCTTCTTGTGGCATAATAAAAGACTTCATATCTTCCATCTATAAACCTGCGCGAATAAACACCCGCGCTAAGCCCGAGAGCTTAGTAGTCCAACTATAAAGATATAAACATATAGTATAGAAGTATTGACATATAATGATACATCAATTCAATATATAATTAGTTCTTATCATATCTTCTTTTCTTTTTAATTTCATCTTTAATATATCATAGCTAATTTCATATATGATGTACATATATACATAATATTATCACCAACCCCAATGCATCACCAATACTCAAAACCAATATATTAATACCCCTACATTATATATATACCATACCAATCATTATTGCAATACACACTTTACCTATCATACCACTCATTATTGCAATACACACATTACATATCATACAAATCATAAATCACAATTCATTTACATATTACACTTAATAACATTATATTATTCACAATTCACCAAGCATAATTCAGTATTAATACTCACAATCAATATTTCAATACTTGCATTTCACATTGACAATAAAGACAGACTCGGGCCCAAAACACTAATATGTTATTCAAAGTTCAGAGTTACTGCTTTGGTCTATAATCATAATTATCAAGCCCGTAGGCATCATATATCAATATCTCTATCCATGGATAGCGTAACAGACCCAGTCTCTTGGATCATCAACTCGGCTAAACTCGAGGTGATCCTCAACCCGGCAAGACTGTTACCAATCATATATCTCATAATTACAATTTCTCATAGTGTAACAGACCCAGTCTCTTGGATCTCAATTCAACTCAAAATGAAGAGATCCTCAACCCGGCAAGACTGTTACCTTTTTCATTTTATAGGCATGCCTCCAAACCCAGAACTCTGAAATCGAATAACACATTAGTTACACAATTCATTTATTATTTCATTATCAATCTCATCATCAATTAGGCAAACATGCCTTATCTCTTTCAATTGAATCATCATAGCCAATCACAATGGCTTCACATCTCATTTGAATCATCATTGCCAATCACAATGGCTTTATATCACATTTAAATCATCATTGCACATTTGAATCATCATATCACATTTCATTCATTATATCACATTTGAATCATCATAGCCAATCACAATGGCTTCACATCATACACATCATTATTGATATATATATATATATACAACACCAATTACATTAACTACACGAACATGTCATTATTCGAACATACATCATTAATTTCATTGCATATGTATCTTAAATTCATCGTCATATAAACAATATGTCTATTTATTTCATTTCAATCATTTCTCAAGACACATTAACATCATTCATTATTAAAACGTTTATCATAACAAATTACATTGTACGTACCTTTTTGAATGATCATCGCCTCTTTCGCGCTATTTAAGTCATAACACTAGTCACGTTATGCAAACAATATAATACATTACCATTCACAATACATAATATAACATTGTTCAATCTCAACAATGATGTTAGACAAATGATCTCTATTTTGATCCTTGACAACTCATATGGATGATCTATTTAACATGTATTTGAGAATCTTGTTACAAAATTAAATTGCTTCAAATAAAGCAGAACAGAACACTTCTAGCGGTCGCGCCTCACCTGAATACGACCGCGCCATACAGTTACACGATGAAACCTTATCACAGTAGATTTCGCGGTCAGAAGTCCGACCTAAGTCGCGACCGCACTTCACAATCAAAAGATGAAACCCTATCACAGTAGGTTTCGCGGTCAGAAGTCCGACCTAAGTCGCGACCGCACATGACTAAATAGCGACCGCCCAAGACTAATAGCGACCGTTCCAAATTACATTTCTCATACATAAACCCTAAATGTAGCCAAACTTCTTTTGGTTAACTTAAAACACATTGTACACAACATAACCTCATTCAAATGGACATAATCAACATTATTAACAATTATTTTACATACTCATCACAACATTTTCATCACCAACATATAACAATCAAACCTTCAAACAACTTCAATTAGCAAGAGAAACAAGTGTGTACTTACCTTAAGCACCACTTCTAAACACTTCCTTTTCCAAGACTTCTTCACTTCCCAAATCAATGACAATTCACTTCCTTCAAAACTTAATACTTAAAAACACATCACAAACACACTTAATCAACCATCCATATCAACTCACCAATCCCAAACACAATTTCAAAAGAACAAAGGAAAATCAAGAGAAAGAACTTACCTAAGTTGTTGAATTCCACAAATCTTCAATTAAATCCTTTGATTCTCCCTTCAATTTGATGTTAGAATTAAACAAATCTCACTTTGCTCTCTCTTGTCTAAGGAGGAGCCAACCAACGTGGAGAAGAGAAGAAGAAGAAGAAGAAGGAAATGAAGAAAAGACAAAATATCACCTCTTTAAATCTCCACCAAGTGATTCAACAAGAGTAATTACCTAAACACCCTTATACCATTTGTCTTGATTACCATTCATTACATGCCCTTTATAGTAACTTCACACTTAACAAAATAAATATCTTCTTTCCTTGACTCTTCATTTTGACCAACTTATATGTTATATATATCATCATATATGTAATATCCCTAAGTGTGCCTAGAAGTTGTGATAATATTGTTATTAGTGAATTGAATGTGTGATTGATAAGTGGTAATTGTGTATGATTTATTTGGAGAATAATAGAAGTTGAGAAAATAATGTATATGTGTGTAGTTGGAAGGAATGCATTGTGTAGAGAGAAGTGTATATGTAGTGTATATGGTGATATATATAACATATAAGTTGGTCAAAGGGCTTGGTCAAGGGAAGAAGATATTTTATTTGTGATTTGTGAAATTACCTATATGGGTATATATGTGACAAAAGTTTAGTTAAATGGATGAGGGCATTATAGTAATTTTCTTTTGGATGAGTATTTAATGCATGTGGACTTTGTGTTTTCTTCATCATTTCTTCTTCTTCTCCTTGTGTTGGCCGGCTCCTTCATTGGCAAAGAAAAACAAAAGAACAAAGAAAGGTTTTGATGATTTTAAGCTCCAAAGTTGAGAGAGATTTCAAGTAGCTAAGTTGGATTTCAAGGAATTTTATCATCTTGGTAAGTTTTCTCTTGTTTACCTTGATTCTTTTTGAAGTTGTGTTTGGATTGAGTTATGTTTAGTAATAGTATGATTAAGTATGTTTGTAATTTGTTGAGAAGAGTTGAAATAGATTTGAAAAGGAGAAGTAAATTGGTGTTGGTGATGGAAGAGTAAGAGTTGTGTTTAGTGAATATTTTTCTGTTTTACAATTAGTAAAGGCTGTGACTTGTATGATTTTTAATTAATTCTAGAAAAATGTTCTTGAAGTGAATTTTTGATATGTTGTGCCTCTATGAGTCTAGAATGACTGAAAAATATGTTGATTCGATTTTGGAATGGTTATGAGTTTAGAAAGATTATTTTTATTAGATCTGTTCCAGCAGGTACCTTAACTGAGACAGCTATATTTCGGGATTTTTAATAAAATGTAGAAAAATTATATTCAATTGAATTTTGGATATGTTGTTGCTTAATGAGTCTAGTATTTGAGAAAAATAATTTGGAACCAAGTTGATTGAATTTAATTTATGGAATTCACAAAGTTTAGAACTGCTGCCAGGATGCAGGGCAATTGGGGCAGTCTGTTTGGGTGAACTATTTGACCAAGATTTTGTGTTCAGTTTGATCTGAAATTTTAAAGGAATGATTTTAAGATGTAAAATTAAGTTCTGCAAAAATTTTAGAGTTTTTAGTCAAGTATATTATTTTATACAAATTTTCAAAATAAGGATAAAATTTAGTCTAAAACCAGAATTTACTATTCATATGGTCATTTTGCTAATATTCCTTTTGGATTAGGTTGTGAAGAGGTTGAATTGCCCTAATCTAAGTGTTGAGGATTCTTGGAAGAGTAGGTGTATAGAGTGGTGTAAGTTGGTTTTAAGGTAAGTACAAAGTTTATATGATTGCACTTATTTACATGAATTAAGACTTAACACATTTGTTTGTAAATGTGTTAAGTGAATTACTATATTGTCAATATAATTTGATTAAGGTTATGATTGGATGATGTGAAAGATATGAAGATCATTCAAATAGGTAAGTACAATGCAATTTGTTATGATAAATATTGTAATGATGAATTGTGCTAATGTGTTTTGAGAAATGATGAAATGTATTGTAATTGTGGTTGGTAATAATGATTGAAATGAAATAAATAGACATGTTGATGATATGATGATGAATTTAAGATATATGCTCAATATAATTGTTTATGTATACTTGAATGATGAAGTGCTATAACGTGAATTGAAATATGATAAGAGGTGAAGCCATTGTGTTGGCTACGAGAATGTAAATGAATTATAATTGAGGCATGGTTGCCTGTTTTGAAAATGAAATGAATTGAGAAAGAAATGTACAAAGATATAAATGAAAAGAGTTGTGTCTAATATGTTAATTCAACTTTCAGAGTTCTGGATTTGACGACATGCCTATAACATATGAAATGTAACAGTCTTGCCGGGTTGAGGATCTCCTCAAGTTGTTGAGTTGATGGTCCAAGAGACTGGGTCTGTTACACTATATGAATTATAAATGTGAAATATAAGAAAAGTAACAGTCTTGCCGGGTTGAGGATCTTCTCGATTAGTCGGGTGGATGGTCCAAGAGACTGGGTCTGTTACACTCTCCATGGATAGAGATATGATATATGTTGCCTACGGGCTTGATTATTGTGATTATGGATCAAAGCAGTAACTCTGAACTTTGAATAACATATTAGTGTTTTGGGCCCGAGTCTGTCTTTATTGTCAATGTGAAATGCAAGTATTGAAATATTGATTGTGAGTATTAATAATGAATTATGCTTGGTGGATTGTGAATAATATAATGTTATTAAGTGTAATAGGAAAATGAATTGTGGTTGATGATAAAGGTTGTCTTTATTGGAAATATGATTTATGATTTATATGATATGTAGATTGTGTATTGCAATAATGAGTGATATGATGTGTAATGTGTGTATTGCAATAATGGTTGGTATGGTATATATATAATGTAGGGGTATTAATATATTGGTTTTGAGTATTGGTGATGCATTGGGGTTGGTGATAATATTATATATATATATACATCTTATATGAAATTAGCTAGGATATATTAAAGATAAAGTTAAAAAGAAAAGAAGATATGATAAGAACTAATTATATATTGAATCGATGTATCATTACATATCAATACTTCTATACTATATGTTTATATTTTATATTTGGACTACTAAGCTCTCGGGCTTAGCGCGGGTGTTTATTCGCGCAGGTATTTAGATGGAAGATTTGAAGTCTTTTGTTATGCCACAAGAAGAGTAAAGTTTGTCGAGACCAACTAGAGGGTTATGCATACATGTATAAATTTTAATTATGATGTATTTCTGACGAGAGAGTATTTATATGTATAAATCTAGTAATGTATAATAACTGTATGGTTTTAAATTGAGTTGGATTGTGAATATAGAAGTGTGAATTCTTCTTGCAGGATTGTAGTTGAGGTTATAAGGGTGGATTATTGGGAGTGTACTTGAGTTGAATTGTGAAACAAAATGTTTTTTCAAATATAAGAAAAATCAGTTTTGTTGACACTTGGGACCTAGAATTTTAAGGGAGACTCCGTCAAAATTTTTTTTTTTGAAAAATTTTTATAAGGAACATTAAGTAAGCTGACATAACCAGAGCTCGTATCTTGATGTAGCATTCCTCCTCGGCTTATTATAGGTCGGGAAGGGGTGTTACAATTGTTTTGGTATCAGAGCTTAGGTTCGAGATTCTCGGCCTAAGTAAAATTAAAAAGAAAAAGTTTTGAAACGCTTAAAATGAATTAAAAAGAAGAGTTTTGAAAATGAAATATGTAATACATGCATATGCATTCACACCTAGGTTGGTCTCGGAGGTGGCATTATATGATTTATAGTATATCTGTGTTATATGAAATGGATGTTAATGTGTGAATGATATGATGTTATGAGAAAACTGTTTTGTTGTAATGCGAGATGTTGAGGCATGATTACTTAACTTGCTTGTGAAAAAAGAAATGAATTAAAAAAATATTGATAAGTTTAATGAACGGACCTATCCGTCTCCTGCGGAACCATGCGGACCCAGTGGGTTGGGCAACCGATCTTGGACTACCGATCTGGTAGGAGGAAGGTTCGATATAGTCAGTATTATACGTACCTATTTGCCTCCTGCGGAACCATGCGGACCCATTGGAATGGGCAACCGAACTTGGACAACCGACCTGGATGGGGAAAGGTATGTTACTGATAATGTTATACGTGCCTATTTGCCTCCTGCGGACCCTTGGGATTGGAGGGCAACCGACCTGGTTGGGAAAGGGTACGTATATAAAGTCATAGTTGTTGGCTATAATGATAAATTTAAATGAGTATAATGAATGATATGAATTTATATAAGTCTAATTGATAATTAAAAAATGGAAATTTATGCAAGTAAAGTGAAGTGTTAAATGTGTTGAAGCATAAAGAAATGAAAAGGAAAATAATATTGAATGAGTTGATTAGTAAAGACAAGGTATGATTATTTAAAGTTTGGGGTATATATATAAAGTCAAGGTATTATTTAAAGGAAAAAGAGATGATATTGGTTATGTAAGAATATAAATTGGTATGGTTATTTTAATGTAAACATTGTGAATTTAAGGTTAGAAATGTGAGATGCTTGGATATTGTGAAAGCTCATGGTAATGGTAATAATATGTGATATTTGAGATTTTTCGAAATGAGCTTAATAATTGGGGAAGAAATATGTGTTGATATTGCTTTATGATATATATATATATCCGAGATGTTTTTAAAGTTGATTTTAAGAAAAGATGAGTTTGGTAAATTTAAAGTTTAAGCGAAGTAGTAAGTTGAAAAGTTAAAGTTCTACTAGAAACTGATAAAGATTGATTGGATATTGATGATTTAATGTATATTCAATACCTGAGCCAGGTGAAATGATTAATATTGCACATGAAAGTATTATGAATTAAGTAATGTGATTGATGGTATGAGAATTTGTTTTGAAGTAAAAAGAGAAATAGATAAGCAAATGAAAAGGAGCTATTTTAAGTCATTTTATTGCAAAAAAAAAAATGTTTTTTTTAGATATGGAAGTATATTAAATTTTTTTTAAAAAAAAAAAATGAAAGTAAAGAGATGTCACATTGGGAATGTGACCAAGATGGATGTGAAGTATTATTATAGTCAGAATATATATTTGTAGTGTGATTAAATACTTTTTATCATATTGGAAGAATGAGAATAATAGTATTCAAAAGAAAGTGATAAACACTAAATTTATAGTGAATGTATGAAAAAGGAAAATAAAAATCAGAGCATATAATTAAGTGTATAGGAGCTATTAGGCTCAATGTGTATATTATTAGGTGTAATGTACATATGTATAAATATATGAGTAAAATATATATATACGTTGAATGGTAAACAAACGGATATAAAGATGATATATTAAATGCATTTCAAAATAAAGGTGAGAGAGATGTCACCTTAGTAAGGTGACTAAGAATTTGTGAAGTATTATTGTAGTTAGGAAATATATATGTGTTGAGTTGATAAATAATTTAAGTTATGTCAAAAAGGGGTAAGAATGATGTTGATTAAGGAAAAGTAATAAATGTTAAATTGTGTTAAAGATATGTAAAAGAGGAATTATATATAATTGTATGACTATGTGTATACATGTATGGAAAATGTGGAATGAGCTTTTCGATATGAATGTAAATGGAAATGTAAGAAATGTGGAAAGCAAGTCATATTGTGAATGTGACCTAAGTATGTGAATGTGATATAATTATTTGTTTAGTGGTGTGGAGAATAATAGGGCATGTATCAGTGGATCTATGAGAGAATAGATTTTAACCTATGTAGAGTTAGATTATGGGATGAAATGGAGAGTGAGAAAGGACTCAAGTAACACTAGAAGATGAAATTGTTATGATAATAACTGAGTTAAACTATCATATAATGTTTCCTGGATTAAGGATTTTGTTTGTAGAAATTCTATATGTATAAGTATATAATAAAAAGGAAAGTATACTGTATGAAAAGTGTTACAAGAGATAAATTAGAAGTGGAGTAATAAATGGAATTTGTATATGATTAAATGTTGTGTATAAGGATGTTATATATAATATTGTTAATGTGAGTTAGACTAATGATAATCGTATGTTCAAGAGAAAATTTATGGAGATGGAGTTGAAATGTGTTAACTCTTGGTGTAGTAAAAGTGTGGAGAATGGATATATAATTCTTGTGATACAACTAAATAGTGTAATTAAAAAGTTTGGATACAGAATAATCGAGAAACAGTATTGATTTATGAGTTACAGGTGTGTGACCATTCATCTCCTATGGCTATATGATTTGGTTAGTATGTGTAGCCGGTTAATTTTAGTATCCATAAATTTGGGACTGAGACAATATGACTGTAGTACAAATTGGTGAGATTGAAAATTTTGTTTAAGAAGCATAGTTAAATAGTTATTATAAGATTTGGTGGGAACTATACTAATATGATTTGAAGTGATTTGTTATCACAATAATTTGATTGAATATGGATTGGAAAAGATCAAGAAATTGTATATAAGTTTGCCCTAATTGAATTAGATCATATATACATATATGAATATGGTGCAATTTCATGATAAGTTATATAAATTAATCGTTGGATGGAATTGAACAAGATTGGAAAATGGATATATTGTGACAGAGAGATCAATTGATCTGAATTGGACTAAGATTATGAAGTATTATTGAGATTTAATATGTATAGTTGTATTAAGAATGTAATTAATTACGTGTCAATGTATATGATGTAAAATATTAAAGTAAGAATGGATAGGAATGTATGGAATTATAGTAATTATAAATTATGATAATAAGGGAGAAGATTGGTTATTTATAAAATAAATTGAAAGGCAATGTATTAAAATGTAAGTTAAGAGAAAAGCATGCTAAAGAGGTAACTCCAATTGTGGAAAATAAGGACCTTGTTATCCATTGAGGGTTGATAAATGTCTATTTAGACAGTGATTGTAATGACGGGATAATTAATGCTAAGATTCAAACCAATAATTGTTGAGGCTAAAGTTAAGAAAGTAATTACATAGAGGTGAAGGAACAAAATATATTGAATATAAAGATTGGATGAAGTATAAGTGTACTATAAAATGATTTGATTCCTGATTAAAAATGTTAATAGGAGATGTAATGAGTATTTTGAATGTTTGATCAAGGAAATAAGAAGGTATATAAACATATAGAACGATGAATTATGGAATTTAGAGGAGATTGTTGATTCTAAAAGAAGGAATTGAAGTTATATGATTGGATGACATAATAATTTAAGCATATATTTAACTTCAGGTGGAAGTGAAGATAGTATTTTTGTTAAGAATGAATTGTTATGGCATGGATAATTTCGAGGACGAAATTATTTAAGGGGGAGAGAATTGTAATATCCCTAAGTGTGCCTAGAAGTTGTGATAATATTGTTATTAGTGAATTGAATGTGTGATTGATAAGTGGTAATTGTGTATGATTTATTTGGAGAATAATAGAAGTTGAGAAAATAATGTATATGTGTGTAGTTGGAAGGAATGCATTGTGTAGAGAGAAGTGTATATGTAGTGTATATGGTGATATATATAACATATAAGTTGGTCAAAGGGCTTGGTCAAGGGAAGAAGATATTTTATTTGTGATTTGTGAAATTACCTATATGGGTATATATGTGACAAAAGTTTAGTTAAATGGATGAGGGCATTATAGTAATTTTCTTTTGGATGAGTATTTAATGCATGTGGACTTTGTGTTTTCTTCATCATTTCTTCTTCTTCTCCTTGTGTTGGCCGGCTCCTTCATTGGCAAAGAAAAACAAAAGAACAAAGAAAGGTTTTGATGATTTTAAGCTCCAAAGTTGAGAGAGATTTCAAGTAGCTAAGTTGGATTTCAAGGAATTTTATCATCTTGGTAAGTTTTCTCTTGTTTACCTTGATTCTTTTTGAAGTTGTGTTTGGATTGAGTTATGTTTAGTAATAGTATGATTAAGTATGTTTGTAATTTGTTGAGAAGAGTTGAAATAGATTTGAAAAGGAGAAGTAAATTGGTGTTGGTGATGGAAGAGTAAGAGTTGTGTTTAGTGAATATTTTTCTGTTTTACAATTAGTAAAGGCTGTGACTTGTATGATTTTTAATTAATTCTAGAAAAATGTTCTTGAAGTGAATTTTTGATATGTTGTGCCTCTATGAGTCTAGAATGACTGAAAAATATGTTGATTCGATTTTGGAATGGTTATGAGTTTAGAAAGATTATTTTTATTAGATCTGTTCCAGCAGGTACCTTAACTGAGACAGCTATATTTCGGGATTTTTAATAAAATGTAGAAAAATTATATTCAATTGAATTTTGGATATGTTGTTGCTTAATGAGTCTAGTATTTGAGAAAAATAATTTGGAACCAAGTTGATTGAATTTAATTTATGGAATTCACAAAGTTTAGAACTGCTGCCAGGATGCAGGGCAATTGGGGCAGTCTGTTTGGGTGAACTATTTGACCAAGATTTTGTGTTCAGTTTGATCTGAAATTTTAAAGGAATGATTTTAAGATGTAAAATTAAGTTCTGTAAAAATTTTAGAGTTTTTAGTCAAGTATATTATTTTATACAAATTTTCAAAATAAGGATAAAATTTAGTCTAAAACCAGAATTTACTATTCATATGGTCATTTTGCTAATATTCCTTTTGGATTAGGTTGTGAAGAGGTTGAATTGCCCTAATCTAAGTGTTGAGGATTCTTGGAAGAGTAGGTGTATAGAGTGGTGTAAGTTGGTTTTAAGGTAAGTACAAAGTTTATATGATTGCACTTATTTACATGAATTAAGACTTAACACATTTGTTTGTAAATGTGTTAAGTGAATTACTATATTGTCAATATAATTTGATTAAGGTTATGATTGGATGATGTGAAAGATATGAAGATCATTCAAATAGGTAAGTACAATGCAATTTGTTATGATAAATATTGTAATGATGAATTGTGCTAATGTGTTTTGAGAAATGATGAAATGTATTGTAATTGTGGTTGGTAATAATGATTGAAATGAAATAAATAGACATGTTGATGATATGATGATGAATTTAAGATATATGCTCAATATAATTGTTTATGTATACTTGAATGATGAAGTGCTATAACGTGAATTGAAATATGATAAGAGGTGAAGCCATTGTGTTGGCTACGAGAATGTAAATGAATTATAATTGAGGCATGGTTGCCTGTTTTGAAAATGAAATGAATTGAGAAAGAAATGTACAAAGATATAAATGAAAAGAGTTGTGTCTAATATGTTAATTCAACTTTCAGAGTTCTGGATTTGACGACATGCCTATAACATATGAAATGTAACAGTCTTGCCGGGTTGAGGATCTCCTCAAGTTGTTGAGTTGATGGTCCAAGAGACTGGGTCTGTTACACTATATGAATTATAAATGTGAAATATAAGAAAAGTAACAGTCTTGCCGGGTTGAGGATCTTCTCGATTAGTCGGGTGGATGGTCCAAGAGACTGGGTCTGTTACACTCTCCATGGATAGAGATATGATATATGTTGCCTACGGGCTTGATTATTGTGATTATGGATCAAAGCAGTAACTCTGAACTTTGAATAACATATTAGTGTTTTGGGCCCGAGTCTGTCTTTATTGTCAATGTGAAATGCAAGTATTGAAATATTGATTGTGAGTATTAATAATGAATTATGCTTGGTGGATTGTGAATAATATAATGTTATTAAGTGTAATAGGAAAATGAATTGTGGTTGATGATAAAGGTTGTCTTTATTGGAAATATGATTTATGATTTATATGATATGTAGATTGTGTATTGCAATAATGAGTGATATGATGTGTAATGTGTGTATTGCAATAATGGTTGGTATGGTATATATATAATGTAGGGGTATTAATATATTGGTTTTGAGTATTGGTGATGCATTGGGGTTGGTGATAATATTATATATATATATACATCTTATATGAAATTAGCTAGGATATATTAAAGATAAAGTTAAAAAGAAAAGAAGATATGATAAGAACTAATTATATATTGAATCGATGTATCATTACATATCAATACTTCTATACTATATGTTTATATTTTATATTTGGACTACTAAGCTCTCGGGCTTAGCGCGGGTGTTTATTCGCGCAGGTATTTAGATGGAAGATTTGAAGTCTTTTGTTATGCCACAAGAAGAGTAAAGTTTGTCGAGACCAACTAGAGGGTTATGCATACATGTATAAATTTTAATTATGATGTATTTCTGACGAGAGAGTATTTATATGTATAAATCTAGTAATGTATAATAACTGTATGGTTTTAAATTGAGTTGGATTGTGAATATAGAAGTGTGAATTCTTCTTGCAGGATTGTAGTTGAGGTTATAAGGGTGGATTATTGGGAGTGTACTTGAGTTGAATTGTGAAACAAAATGTTTTTTCAAATATAAGAAAAATCAGTTTTGTTGACACTTGGGACCTAGAATTTTAAGGGAGACTCCGTCAAAATTTTTTTTTTTGAAAAATTTTTATAAGGAACATTAAGTAAGCTGACATAACCAGAGCTCGTATCTTGATGTAGCATTCCTCCTCGGCTTATTATAGGTCGGGAAGGGGTGTTACAATATACACAACATATACCATTCTCTCTAAACCCTAAATTCTTTCCCAAATCACATATACATAAACATTCTTTTCTCTAGTTCTTTTCTCTTGTAATTTAACACATATATTCAATCCAATTATATAACAACAACAACAACATAATCACAACTTCTAGGGCATATATGAGGATATTACACGAGATAAGTTCTAGACTTAAAAGTAATTTAGGTTCTGGACCCGAGGTAAATTTAGAATTTGGGTTCTAGACCCGTGGTAAGTTTTGGACTTAAAAATAATTTGGGTTCTAGACCCGAGGAAAGTTCTGGACTTAATTTGGGTTCTGGATCCGAGGTAAGTTCTAGACTTAAAAATAATTTGGGTTCTAGACCCGAGGTAAGTTCTGAAATTAAAAGTAATTTGGGTTCTGGACTCGAGCTAGAGTAATTTGGGTTATAGACCCGAGGTAAGTTTTGGACTTAAAAATAATTTGGGTTCTGGACCTGAGGTAAGTTCTAGACCTAAAAATAATTTGGTTATTTGCAAAAAATGATTGTAGTCAATAGGATACTAAAGAAATTTGCAAAAAAAAATCTAATTATTTTTTACCATGCCTATATCTTCTTGCTCCCTGCGTGTAAAAATATTTTAAAAGTGCAAAAATATTTGTTTACATGCAAATATTTGAATAATTGAATTGAATAATTGAGTTTACTATTTATTCACTGTGTAGTCACTATTTGTGCACTATTTACTAACTATTTATTCACTATTTATCAACAATAATATTTATTTTTTTTCTTTTTCTTTTCTTTTTTTTTCATGAGAATAATATTTTTTCTTTTTTCTTTTTATCTTTTTCCTTTGCAATTTTCTATATAAAGTGCCACTCATTTCTACCATATTCATCCAGACTCACATATTTTGATAGTTAAATCATAGAGTCTAGCATAGAGTTGAGGAGAAAATGCATGTTTCGAGATCAGGACCTCGATCCAATGCTGAGTTATTGGAATTTATTCGACGGCATGAAAATGAAACTGTAAGTCTACTAGGTGGGATGCAGCTTCATCGCAAATCAAGTAAAAAAACTAAGGTAACAATGCAATTTGATATTTATTATTTTATTATATATATATATATTTTGGTCTTTGTTTTTTTTTTGTTTTTGTGTTGTTTTTTTAAGATTTAGGAAAAATAAATTAATTAGAGGACTATATTTAAGAATTTAATAAACAAGTAAATAGATAGACTAAAAATAGAACATAATGAATAAATTTAGTCTATAGATAAGTGGTATTGGTATGATGATATACTTACCTTGTGTTAACTTACCTGGCTCCGTGTTAGCACGATCGTTGTGTTATCTAGGGCAGAGGATGTGTCTATAAAGCCTGACAATGGTATGATGTAGCATGCTCTCAGGTAAAATGGATTGTTCGAGATTGTAGTTTTGAAAGCTTTATCTTGCAATTACCTTCTGTTCGATAGATAGGAGTATAGTTCAAGCATTGTCGGAGTGGTGGATGGACACGACCCATACTTTTCACCTACCTATAGGAGAGATGACCATTGACCCAGTCAATTAGACAGCCATAACTGGTATCCGGTACTATGGCCTTCTGGTCCCTCTTACCAATGATATTCTGACATTCAAAGAAGTCCAACAGTTAATAGGTATATAACCATCATTAAAAGGGCCTTTCAAGATAAAAATTGAGCCAATTTAGATTTATTGGATGAACTATGAAGAATAGGTTTGTAGGGAAACAACCAAACAATATGCTTGAGGATTTTTACTGTATTTGCTCGGGTCGACCATTTTATGCAGCACCAAATCTGCCATCCATTTGTTGGTGTTGAGGGCCCTTATTGATATGAGTATGGTATCACTTTATGGCTGGGGTGAAGCTGGCCTTGCCTGTCTCTATCATGGTCTAGACAAGATTTGTAGAAATAAGAAGTCTTTCGTTGGTTTCATGGTGGTTGTCGAGGTACTCTTCTTCCACCAATATCAATTCCATTCTTATTCTTGCATGAATTTGATTTTTATTGTTGTTGTAGGTATGACCATATGAGCATAATCTCGTGAGGGTGCCTGGCATTTCCTGAGAGACAGTCGGGTATTCGAGATTGAATTTTTGGTTATCAAATCATGTAGCAGTTCCCGGCTCTCACCATGTGCACACCCAGCGCTATCTCTTGAGTTGCTTAACCTGGGGCCAAGTAAAATAGTATTAGTATACTTTAAAATTTATATAAAAGTTCACTTATCTTATGTCATTTTGTAGGTCAATTTGGCTTGGTGGAACACATAAGAGTGGATGAGTTGGACTTCTTCCATGAACGCCACATTGCCTTTTCAGCATATGGCTAGTGGCTGATTTCTCGGGGAGAGAGTGTATGGGTGGTTCCTTGGTCCCGAGCGGCGAAGGATCCCAATGAGTTATCTAGAGTATACTTTAAATATCACATCAATGCCAGAGAACACATGGTGGTTAGCTCGGCATGGTTATGACGTTCAAACCTTTCTCTATCAATCGGGTGCATCATATACCCAGTTTATTTGAGTAGGACTCTTGAAATTTGATGTATATCCTATTGGTGTCTGGGAGATTTTCGAGGAAAAGGAGGATAGCGATGAAGAGGAGTATCATGGAGAGGGAAGAGGGTCCGTCCCATATCTCGGGGCTAGCACCTCTCAGGTAAACTTTTACCATTTTTCCATTGCAATTGCTTCTTTCTTAACTTGTTTTTAACTATTTTAATGATTATTTTTAGGCTACTAGCTCATTTGTTCATGAGGCTAGACTTTCCTTTACCGCTCCTCCATTTGCTCATTCTAATCAATCGGAGATCCCATCTCATCCATAGGGCATTGATATGAATTACTTGGTAGGTTTTCCTTATCCATGATAATTTATGCTACATGTATGCATGATTATGTATGCTCTTACACTTTCTCTTCTGACTCACAGCGAATGCTTGAGGAATAAAATAAGAAACTTCAAGAAGAGTTAGATGCTAGTAATCAACAGGTTGCCCATTTTGAAAAATTGTATCACCAGTTAGAGAAAGATTTTTGAGACTTCCGGTTTCAGGGGGTAAGAGATCCTGGTGCTTCATCATCTAGGGGACCCCAAGCTGATGACCATGAGAACCTTTCATCTACTTCGGATGAGGACTGTTACAGATCTAAATTCCAAGGTAATAGGGATTCAGGTGTGTAATATCCTCATTTATGCCCTAGAAGTTTTGCATATTGTTGTTGTTGTTATTGTTATATATTGGATTGAATATATGTGTTAAATTGTAAGAGAAAAGAAATGGGAAGAGAATGTATATGTATATGTATTTTGGGAAGAAATAGGGTTTAGAGACAAATTTATATGTTGTGTATATGTTAATATATATGACATATAAAGTGGTCAAAAGGCTTGGTCAATGCAAGAGAAGATATTTATTTGAGATTGGTAAATTACTTAATTGGGCACATATAAGACAAAAAGATAATTATGTGAATAAGGGCACTTTGGTAATTGCTTGGATAAAATCACATGGTGGATATTTAAAGAAGGTTTGACTTGTGTTTTCTTCATCATTTCTTCTTCTTCTTCTTGTTGATGGCCGGCCCTCCATAGCCAAAGAGAAAGAAAGAGACAAGTGATGGTTTTGATGATTTCAAGCTTAAATTGAAGAAAGATTAAGTGTTCAAGTGTTGATTTAAGAAGTTTTTAACTAAGGTAAGATCTTTTCTCTAATTTCTTCAATTCTTTTGAAGTGGTATGATTAAGTTGTTTATGGTATGATTGTAAGTATTGATTTTGCTTGATAGATGAGAAGTTGGGTTGGTGTTGGTGATGGAAGAGTAAGATTGATGTTTAGTGAAATTGTTTCTGTTTTAGGATTAGTAAAGGCTGTGACTTGTATGATTTTTAATTAATTATAGAAAAATTTTCTTGAAGTGAATTTTTGATATGTTGTGCCTCTATGAGTCTAGAATGACTGAAAAATATGTTGATTCGATTTTGGAATGGTTATGAGTTTAGAAAGATTATTTTCATTAGACCTGTTCCAGCAGGTACCTTAACTGGGACAGCTATATTTCGTGATTTTTAATAAAATGTAGAAAAATCATATCCAATCTAATTTTGGATATGTTGTTTCTTAGTGAGTCTAGTATTTGAGAAAAATAATTTGGAATCACGTTGATTGAATTTGGTTTATGGAATTCACAAAGTTCAGAACTGCTGCCAGGATGCAGGGCAATTGGGGCAGTCTGGTTAGGTGAACTATTTGACCAAGATTTTGTGTTCAGTTTGATCTGAAATTTTAAAGGGATGATTTTAAGATACAAAACTAAATTCTGTAAAAAGTTTAGAATTTTTAGTCAAGTAGATTATTTTATACAATTTTTCAAAATAAGGATAAAATGGAGTTTAAAAATCAGAAGGTACTATTTATGGTTAGGGTTTTAATTCTTTGATCTTCTTGCATTGCTTTGGTTCTCCAAAGGTAGGTTGGTCCTTAAACCTAACCCTAAACACTTTAAACACACTTGAATCAATGAATGTTATAATCAATTGTTCTTTGCCCTAATTGCATTGTTGAGATTGAACAATGTTATGTTGTGCATTGTGAATGGTAATGTGTTTCATGAGTAATGTGGAATGAAATGTTGATATTTATGAATGATGCTATGTGAGATATAATGTGATCATGGATGAGATATATATATATATACTTGAATAATGAGATGTTATATTGTGAAATGAAATGTGAAGCCATTGTTATTGGCTAAGATGATGTAATTGAAAGAAAGAAGGCATGTTTGCCTAAATGTGATGAGAATTGAGAATGGAAATGAATTGTTTGTTTAATATGTTATTCAGTTTCAGAGTTCTGGATTTGGGTGGCATGCCTAAGAAATGATGAAAGGTAACAGTCTTGCCGGGTTGAGGACCTCCTCATAGGTGTTGAGTTGATGGTCCAAGAGACTGGGTCTGTTACACTATGAGATATATGATTTGTAACAGTCTTGCCGGGTTGAGGATCTCCTCATATGTGTTGAGTTGATGATCCAAGAGACTGGGTCTGTTACACTATCCATGGATAGAGATACATGTATCTACATTGCCTACGGGCGTGATTATTATGACTATGAAACAAAGCAGTAACTCTGAACTCTGAATATCGTATTAAATACTTGTTGGGCCCATAGGTGTCAAGGTTATATGAATGTCCTAAATAATGTTATGAGTTTAATGAAATGAGATGTTGGTTATGGAGTATGATTGATTAATGTTGAAATGTGGTATGCTCATATGACTATGATTTGTGAAATGCATAATTGTGTGGTTAACTTTATATTTATGATGTCGATCTTATCAATAACATATTTGGCATTGCATTTCATTAAAGCATACCGTTAGCATGTTTTATCTTACTAAGCCGTTGGCTTAGCGCGATAGTGTTTAATCGCGCAGGTAGTAGAGTGGATAGAGTTGAACCCGAGAGTTCATCAAGACCTAGTGAGAGTAGACCTTGAAGAATCCATTTTGGGAGCTTAAAGATCAGAGCAGACTTGCCAATCATGTATAAATTTTATGTGTTGTAAAACTTGAGTTTTGATGTATATGAATTTGTAAATATGTAAATATTTTATAACTTCCGCTGTGTAATATTTAAATATGGGGATTGTCACAAAACCTTTATTTTATGTTGTACTAGAAGTGTAAATCTTTTTTGCAGGTTGTAGTTGAGGTTACAAGGGGGATTTATTGGGAGTGTACTGAGAATGATTTTGTTTGCATTGGTTTGTGTAAAATGTTTTTAAAAATAAGAAAAAAACCGGTTTTGTCGACACTTGGGACTCAATTTTTAGGCGAAACTATGGCAAAAATTTTGTAAAAATCGGAACTAAAATTTGACTAAGTAAAATTGGTAGCAACATTAGGTTAGTGTGGCGCCTCTACTCAGCTTACATATGTAGGTTGGGAAGGGGTGTTACAATTGTTTTGGTATCAGAGCCTAGGTTTGAGATTCTCAACCTAGGTAAAATGTAAGAAAAAGACTATTTTTACTTAAAAAGTGAGTTTTTGAACAAAAATACATGTTTGGGATTGGCAGTCTCTGATCTTTAATAAGAGGTATTCTGTTGTGTTTGCAGACTTAGGTTGTGATGGATTCTCACTCTCGTCGGTCGATTGAGGGTAGTGCCGAGAGTATTGCTCTTGCTGAGGGAGCTAGAGTTGATAGTGTTGAGGAGGCACCTGCTTCGGTGTCGGGTAGACCAGCTGGGGAGGAGGTTCCGCCAGCCTGGTTTAGGCCTATGATGGAAGCTATGAGACAAGCACCTGTGCAACCACAGCCACCGCCACCACCCCCTCAGCCTTTAGTACCAGTAAGGCACTATGATAAGCTAAGGAAATATGGAGCAGAGGATTTCTTTGGTACAGTTGATCCGGCTGTAGCAGAACAGTGGCTTGATAGAGTTCAGAGGGTATTTGTGCAGTTGCAAGCCACTTCAGAGGAGAAGTTTGACTATGCAAGATCTTTGCTACAGAAGGATGCCTACGACTGGTGGAAGACAGTGCCCCATTCTATGGATGATCCACCAACCTTGTCTTATGCGGATTTTCTGAGTGAATTTGAGTTGAAGTATACTCCTAGGGAGTATAAAGATGGGAAGAAAAGAGAGTTTCTAGATTTGAAGCAAGATCATCGGACCGTAACTGAGTATGAAGTTGAGTTTATTCGACTGAGTCAGTATGATGGGGGTATCATTGCTGATGAGATTGATAGATGTCGGCGATTTGAGGAGGGATTGAGACCCTCGATCATGTGCTTAGTGGCTGGATCCAGATATCAGGATTTCTCACAGCTTGTGGCAGCAGCTCGAAGTGTAGAGCGAGCTCAAGTTATTGCAGCTGCTTCAGAGGAAGAGGTTAGGGTTAGAAGGCCCCAGTTCGAGGCAGGGTCTTCTTCTGCAAAGAGGGGTAGAGGAAGTTTTGTTCCTCGGAGTAGTAGGAGCCAGAGACCAGCGGGTAGGTCAATGCAGTTCCAGAGGCAGAGATTTAGACCTGCAGCTTCAGTAGCGAGTGCTCCTACTCCTGGAGTTCAGAGATCCACCTTACCTGTGTGTAACCAGTGTGGTGGAAGACATGGGGGCGTTTGTTGGAGGCATAGTAGATCAGGGGTATGCTTCAGGTGTGGATCACCTGACCACTTTGTGAGAGACTGTCCTGAGAGGCAGGAGCAGATGCCAGTTGATTCTGCTGCTTCTCGAGCTAGTGTGAGGGGAGGCAGAGGAGGCAGAGGTGCCAGCCGGGGAGGTAGACCAGGATTCAGTTCTAGAGGAGGTGCTACATCCAGGGAGGGTAGACCAGTGGAGGTTGGATCTTCCCAGAGGATGTATGTTATGCAGAGGCAGCCAGATACATCGGCAGTCATAGCTGGTACTTTTTCTTTATTTAATACTCCAGTACTTGCTTTGATTGATCCAGGTTCCACGCATTCATATATTAGTGTATCTGTTTTGCCTGTATCTGATTTGCATGCTGAGTCCCTAGGATTTGATGTGTTGGTGACAAATCCGTTAGGGCATAGTGTGGTTGTGAGTAAGGTGCATAGAGATAGTGCAGTAGTGGTGCAGGGTGAGGAGTTCTTAGGGGATTTGATTGAGATGCCATTTAAGGAATATGATGTGATCTTAGGTATGGATTGGCTATCTCGACATGGAGCTGTGGTAGATTGTAAGAAGAAAATTGTTTCTTTGAGGACGGGTGATGGTAGAGAGGTGATAGTATCTAATGAGCAGGAACAGCTAGCCTCCTTATTTGTTTCAGCTGTTGCAGCCAGGAGGTTGATTAGAAAGGGATGTGAAGCCTATCTTGCTCATGTGGTAGATACTAGAGTAAGAAGTTCTCCCATTGATAGCATTGCCACAGTTGCAGAGTTCCCAGATGTGTTTCCAGAGGAGTTGCCAGGGTTACCTCCTGAGAGAGAGGTGGAGTTCGGTATTGAATTGTTGCCTGGTACAACTCCTATCTCTATTACTCCTTATAGAATGGCACCAGCAGAATTGAGGGAGTTGAAAGTGCAATTACAGGAGTTGTTGGACAAAGGATTTATTCGCCCCAGTGTTTCTCCTTGGGGAGCTCCTGTTCTATTTGTGAAAAAGAAAGATGGTACTATGAGGTTGTGTATCGATTATAGGCAATTGAACAAGGTGACCATTAAGAATAAATATCCTTTGCCTAGAATCGATGATCTCTTTGATCAGTTGAAGGGAGCGTCAGTGTTCTCCAAAATTGATTTGCGATCTGGGTATCATCAGTTGAGAGTCAAAGCTGAAGATGTTCCTAAGACCGCTTTTCAGACCAGGTATGGGCATTATGAATTTTTAGTTATGCCTTTTGGTCTGACGAATGCACCTGCAGCTTTCATGGATTTGATGAATAGGGTGTTTAGGCCCTATTTGGATCAGTTTGTAGTGGTCTTCATTGATGATATACTGGTGTATTCGCGGAATGAGGAGGAACATAATATGCATCTGCGGATTGTGTTGCAGATTTTGAGAGAGAGGCAGTTGTTTACTAAATTGTCGAAGTGTGAGTTCTGGTTGGATCAGGTAGCTTTTCTCGGACATGTTGTTTCAGCAGAAGGCATTAAAGTTGATCCGAGCAAAGTTGAAGCTGTATTGAATTGGAATCCACCTAAATCAGTGACAGAGATTAGAAGTTTTCTGGGTTTGGCAGGCTATTACCGGCGGTTTGTGAAAGGGTTTTCTTTGATAGCTACTCCACTCACCAGATTGCTTCGTAAGGGAGTGAGATTTGTGTGGACGGATCAGTGTCAGGCGAGTTTTGAGCAGTTGAGAAAATTGTTAACTCAAGCGCCTGTTCTTACTTTACCTGTTGAAGGTAAACCTTATGTGATCTACAGTGATGCTTCACATAGAGGTTTGGGGTGTGTATTGATGCAAGAAGGTAAAGTTATAGCTTATGCATCTCGACAGTTGAAACTGCATGAGCTTAACTATCCGACCCATGATTTGGAATTGGCTGCCATTGTTTTTGCATTGAAGATTTGGCGCCATTATCTGTTTGGGGAGAAATGTTTCATCTACACTGATCACAAGAGTTTGAAGTATTTGGGTGTCCAGAAAGAACTCAATCTTCGTCAGAGGAGATGGTTAGAATTGATTAAAGACTACGACTGCTTGATTGACTATCATCCAGGTAAAGCAAATGTTGTTGCTGATGCCTTGAGTCGGAAGTCTTTAGCTGGTTTAACAGTTTACTCGCTCTCGTTGCTTGTTAAGTTGAGAGCATTGCATGCCAGTTTTGTACCTTGTGTTGATGGTGCATTATTGGCACAGTTGCAATTAAAGCCGATTTTGTTAGATCAGATCAAAGAAGCTCAGTTGGCTGATAAGAAGATACAGAAGATTGTTTCAGATTGTCAGAGTGGAAAGGGTAGAGATTTTATTGTGAAGAGCGATGGGAGTCTCTGGTTTAAGAACCGATTGTGTGTACCCGATGATGCTGATTTGAAAAGGGTCATTTTGGAAGAAGCTCACCAGTCAATGTTTGCTATGCATCCGGGTAATACGAAGATGTATCATGATTTGAGACAGCATTATTGGTGGATTGGTTTGAAGAGAGACATTGCAGATTTTGTGTCGAAATGTCTCACTTGTCAGAAGGTTAAAGCAGAGCATCAAGTTCCAACCGGGTTGCTTCAACCATTGTTAGTGCCAGAATGGAAGTGGGAAAGAGTGACAATGGATTTTGTGTCTGGTTTGCCATTGACACAAAAGAAGCATGATGCTATATGGGTGATTGTGGATAGATTGACTAAGACAGCTCATTTCCTTCCGGTTCGAATGGATTACTCTTTGGAGAGATTGGCTGAGCTGTATATCCATGAGATTGTGAAACTGCATGGTGTTCCAACTTCTTTAGTGTCTGATCGAGATCCCAGGTTTACTTCCATATTTTGGAAGAGTTTGCATAGTGCTTTGGGTTCTCGACTGCACTTCAGCACTGCTTTTCATCCACAGACGGATGGACAGTCAGAGAGGGTGATACAGATTATTGAGGACATGTTGAGAAGCTGTGTCATCGATTTTTCTGGAAGTTGGGATAGGTTTTTACCTCTTGTGGAGTTTGCTTACAACAACAGTCACCAATCCAGCATTGGTATGGCACCGTTTGAAGCATTGTATGGCAGACGGTGTAGGACACCTCTTTGTTGGAATGAGCTTGGAGATAATAAGTTGGTTGGACCTGATTTGATTCAAGAAACTGAAGAAAAAGTAAAGTTGATTCGAGGCAGGTTAAAAGCAGCTTCAGACCGACAGAAGTCTTATGCAGATCTGAAGAGGAGAGATATAGAGTTTGATGTTGGAGATAAGGTGTTTTTGAAAGTATCTCCTTGGAAGAAGATTTTGAGGTTCGGTCGGAAAGGAAAATTGAGTCCTCGTTTCATTGGGCCGTATGAAGTGTTAGAAAGAGTTGGGCCAGTTGCATATCGACTTGCTTTGCCACCTGAGTTGGATCGTATTCATAATGTATTCCATGTTTCTATGTTGAGGAGGTACAGGTCAGATCCATCTCATGTGTTGCCATTTGAGTCTATCGAAGTGAGCCCAGACTTGACATTTGAAGAAGAACCAGTTGCTATCTTGGCACGTGATGTGAAAGAATTGAGGAACAAGAAAGTGCCATTGGTGAAGATTCTTTTGAAGAATCATGCAAAAGAAGAAGCAACTTGGGAAAGTGAGCAAACTATGCGAGAGCAATATCCTCAACTATTTCAGAGTTGATATCAGGTAATTTCGAGGACGAAATTTCTTTTTAGAGGGGGAGAATTGTAATATCCTCATTTATGCCCTAGAAGTTTTGCATATTGTTGTTGCTGTTATTGTTATATATTGGATTGAATATATGTGTTAAATTGTAAGAGAAAAGAAATTGAGAAGAGAAAGTATATGTATATGTATTTTGGGAAGAAATAGGGTTTAGAGACAAATTTATATGTTGTGTATATGTTAATATATATGACATATAAAGTGGTCAAAAGGCTTGGTCAATGCAAGAGAAGATATTTATTTGAGATTGGTAAATTACTTAATTGGGCACATATAAGACAAAAAGATAATTATGTGAATAAGGGCACTTTGGTAATTGCTTAGATAAAATCATATGGTGGATATTTAAAGAAGGTTTGACTTGTGTTTTCTTCATCATTTCTTCTTCTTCTTCTTGTTGATGGCCGGCCCTCCATAGCCAAAGAGAAAGAAAGAGACAAGTGATGGTTTTGAGGATTTCAAGCTTAAATTGAAGAAAGATTAAGTGTTCAAGTGTTGATTTAAGAAGTTTTTAACTAAGGTAAGATCTTTTCTCTAATTTCTTCAATTCTTTTGAAGTGGTATGATTAAGTTGCTTATGGTATGATTGTAAGTATTGATTTTTCTTGATAGATGAGAAGTTGGGTTGGTGTTGGTGATGGAAGAGTAAGATTGATGTTTAGTGAAATTGTTTTTGTTTTAGGATTAGTAAAGGCTGTGACTTGTATGATTTTTAATTAATTATAGAAAAATTTTCTTGAAGTGAATTTTTGATATGTTGTGCCTCTATGAGTCTAGAATGACTGAAAAATATGTTGATTCAATTTTGGAATGGTTATGAGTTTAGAAAGATTATTTTCATTAGACCTGTTCCAGCAGGTACCTTAACTGGGACAGCTATATTTCGTGATTTTTAATAAAATGTAGAAAACTCATATCCAATCGAATTTTGGATATGTTGTTTCTTAGTGAGTCTAGTATTTGAGAAAAATAATTTGGAATCACGTTGATTGAATTTGGTTTATGGAATTCACAAAGTTCAGAACTGCTGCCAGGATGCAGGGCAATTGGGGCAGTCTGGTTAGGTGAACTATTTGACCAAGAGTTTGTGTTCAGTTTGATCTGAAATTTTAAAGGGATGATTTTAAGATACAAAACTAAATTCTGTAAAAAGTTTAGAATTTTTAGTCAAGTAGATTATTTTATACAATTTTTCAAAATAAGGATAAAATGGAGTTTAAAAATCAGAAGGTACTATTTATGGTTAGGGTTTTAATTCTTTGTTCTTCTTGCATTGCTTTGGTTCTCCAAAGGTAGGTTGGTCCTTAAACCTAACCCTAAACACTTTAAACACACTTGAATCAATGAATGTTATAATCAATTGTTCTTTGCCCTAATTGCATTGTTGAGATTGAACAATGTTATGTTGTGCATTGTGAATGGTAATGTGTTTCATGAGTAATGTGGAATGAAATGTTGATATTTATGAATGATGCTATGTGAGATATAATGTGATCATGGATGAGATATATATATATACTTGAATAATGAGATGTTATATTGTGAAATGAAATGTGAAGCCATTGTTATTGGCTAAGATGATGTAATTGAAAGAAAGAAGGCATGTTTGCCTAAATGTGATGAGAATTGAGAATGGAAATGAATTGTTTGTTTAATATGTTATTCAGTTTCAGAGTTCTGGATTTGGGTGGCATGCCTAAGAAATGATGAAAGGTAACAGTCTTGCCGGGTTGAGGACCTCCTCATATGTGTTGAGTTGATGGTCCAAGAGACTGGGTCTGTTACACTATGAGATATATGATTTGTAACAGTCTTGCCGGGTTGAGGATCTCCTCATATGTGTTGAGTTGATGATCCAAGAGACTGGGTCTGTTACACTATCCATGGATAGAGATACATGTATCTACATTGCCTACGGGCGTGATTATTGTGACTATGAACCAAAGCAGTAACTCTGAACTCTGAATATCGTATTAAATACTTGTTGGGCCCATAGGTGTCAAGGTTATATGAATGTCCTAAATAATGTTATGAGTTTAATGAAATGAGATGTTGGTTATGGAGTATGATTGATTAATGTTGAAATGTGGTATGCTCATATGACTATGATTTGTGAAATGCATAATTGTGTGGTTAACTTTATATTTATGATGTCGATCTTATCAATAACATATGTAGCATTGCATTTCATTAAAGCATACCGTTAGCATGTTTTATCTTACTAAGCCGTTGGCTTAGCGCGATAGTGTTTAATCGCGCAGGTAGTAGAGTGGATAGAGTTGAACCCGAGAGTTCATCAAGACCTAGTGAGAGTAGACCTTGAAGAATCCATTTTGGGAGCTTAAAGATCAGAGCAGACTTGCCAATCATGTATAAATTATATGTGTTGTAAAACTTGAGTTTTGATGTATATGAATTTGTAAATATGTAAATATTTTATAACTTCCGCTGTGTAATATTTAAATATGGGGGTTGTCACAAAACCTTTATTTTATGTTGTACTAGAAGTGTTAATCTTTTTTGCAGGTTGTAGTTGAGGTTACAAGGGGGATTTATTGGGAGTGTGCTGAGAATGATTTTGTTTGCATTGGTTTGTGTAAAATGTTTTTAAAAATAAGAAAAAAACCGGTTTTGTCGACACTTGGGACTCAATTTTTAGGCGAAACTATGGCAAAAATTTTGTAAAAATCGGAACTAAAATTTGACTAAGTAAAATTGGTAGCAACATTAGGTTAGTGTGGCGCCTCTACTCAGCTTACATATGTAGGTTGAGAAGGGGTGTTACAAGGTGCTCTTGCTTCGGGCGGACTCGGGGTAGGTGATATGCTTCCTCCTCCAACAGGCGATGACTTTTTCAGGACTTTGTTTGATCATGATCCACCACCTCCTTCTCAGTGATATATTATTGTATTAATTAAAGAAATATTTTATAATAAAAATAATGATAAAAATAATAATGATGATATATAATTTGCACTTTTACTGCAACTTTTGACTTTTAAAATTTTTTCTTCTTTTTTCTAATCATCATTTTTATTTCTATGCTAAAATTATTGGTCTTTTCTCTTCACATTCAAAATTTTCACATTAGCAATAATTTACAAAACCAAAGGCAACGCGGCAACTCAAAAATGTTTCATCGCTAATTTTCTATCCTTGCGCATCTCGGTCTCAAGCTATTCCTTGTTAATTTTGGAATAGCCAATCATCCTATATAAATCTCTTTCCATGCCATGACCTCATACAGAAGTGTAATATCCTCATTTATGCCCTAGAAGTTTTGCATATTGTTGTTGCTGTTATTGTTATATATTGGATTGAATATATGTGTTAAATTGTAAGAGAAAAAAAATTGAGAAGAGAAAGTATATGTATATGTATTTTGGGAAGAAATAGGGTTTAGAGACAAATTTATATGTTATGTATATGTTAATATATATGACATATAAAGTGGTCAAAAGGCTTGGTCAATGCAAGAGAAGATATTTATTTGAGATTGGTAAATTACTTAATTGGGCACATATAAGACAAAAAGATAATTATGTGAATAAGGGCACTTTGGTAATTGCTTAGATAAAATCATATGGTGGATATTTAAAGAAGGTTTGACTTGTGTTTTCTTCATCATTTCTTCTTCTTCTTCTTGTTGATGGCCGGCCCTCCATAGCCAAAGAGAAAGAAAGAGACAAGTGATGGTTTTGATGATTTCAAGCTTAAATTGAAGAAAGATTAAGTGTTCAAGTGTTGATTTAAGAAGTTTTTAACTAAGGTAAGATCTTTTCTCTAATTTCTTCAATTCTTTTGAAGTGGTATGATTAAGTTGCTTATGGTATGATTGTAAGTATTGATTTTGCTTGATAGATGAGAAGTTGGGTTGGTGTTGGTGATGGAAGAGTAAGATTGGTGTTTAGTGAAATTGTTTCTGTTTTAGGATTAGTAAAGGCTGTGACTTGTATGATTTTTAATTAATTATAGAAAAATGTTCTTGAAGTGAATTTTTGATATGTTGTGCCTCTATGAGTCTAGAATGACTGAAAAATATGTTGATTCGATTTTGGAATGGTTATGAGTTTAGAAAGATTATTTTCATTAGACCTGTTCCAGCAGGTACCTTAACTGGGACAACTATATTTCGTGATTTTTAATAAAATGTAGAAAACTCATATCCAATCGAATTTTGGATATGTTGTTTCTTAGTGAGTCTAGTATTTGAGAAAAATAATTTGGAATCACGTTGATTGAATTTGGTTTATGGAATTCACAAAGTTCAGAACTGCTGCCAGGATGCAGGGCAATTGGGGCAGTCTGGTTAGGTGAACTATTTGACCAAGATTTTGTGTTCAGTTTGATCTGAAATTTTAAAGGGATGATTTTAAGATACAAAACTAAATTCTGTAAAAATTTTAGAATTTTTAGTCAAGTAGATTATTTTATACAATTTTTCAAAATAAGGATAAAATGGAGTTTAAAACCAGAATGTACTATTTATGGTTAGGGTTTTAATTCTTTGTTCTTCTTGCATTGCTTTGGTTTTCCAAAGGTAGGTTGGTCCTTAAACCTAACCCTAAACACTTTAAACACACTTGAATCAATGAATGTTATAATCAATTGTTCTTTTCCCTGATTGCATTGTTGAGATTGAACAATGTTATGTTGTGCATTGTGAATGGTAATGTGTTTCATGAGTAATGTGGAATGAAATGTTGATATTTATGAATGATGCTATGTGAGATATAATGTGATCATGGATGAGATATATATATATACATGAATAATGAGATGTTATATTGTGAAATGAAATGTGAAGCCATTGTTATTGGCTAAGATGATGTAATTGAAAGAAAGAAGGCATGTTTGCCTAAATGTGATGAGAATTGAGAATGGAAATGAATTGTTTGTTTAATATGTTATTCAGTTTCAGAGTTCTGGATTTGGGTGGCATGCCTAAGAAATGATGAAAGGTAACAGTCTTGCCGGGTTGAGAACCTCCTCATAGGTGTTGAGTTGATGGTCCAAGAGACTGGGTCTGTTACACTATGAGATATATGATTTGTAACAGTCTTGCCGGGTTGAGGATCTCCTCATATGTGTTGAGTTGATGATCCAAGAGACTGGGTCTGTTACACTATCCATGGATAGAGATGCATGTATATACATGATTGATTAATGTTGAATGTGAAAAGATGTTGAAATGTGGTATGCTCATATGACTATGATTTGTGAAATGCATAATTGTGTGGTTAACTTTATATTTATGATGTTGATCTTATCAATAACATATGTGGCATTGCATTTCATTAAAGCATACCGTTAGCATGTTTTATCTTACTAAGCCGTTGGCTTAGCGCGATAGTGTTTAATCGCGCAGGTAGTAGAGTGGATAGAGTTGAACCCGAGAGTTCATCAAGACCTAGTGAGAGTAGACCTTGAAGAATCCATTTTGGGAGCTTAAAGATCAGAGCAGACTTGCCAATCATGTATAAATTTTATGTGTTGTAAAACTTGAGTTTTGATGTATATGAATTTGTAAATATGTAAATATTTTATAACTTCCGCTGTGTAATATTTAAATATGGGGATTGTCACAAAACCTTTATTTTATGTTGTACTAGAAGTGTAAATCTTTTTTGCAGGTTGTAGTTGAGGTTACAAGGGGGATTTATTGGGAGTGTACTGAGAATGATTTTGTTTGCATTGGTTTGTGTAAAATGTTTTTAAAAATAAGAAAAAAACCGGTTTTGTCGACACTTGGGACTCAATTTTTAGGCGAAACTATGGCAAAAATTTTGTAAAAATCGGAACTAAAATTTGACTAAGTAAAATTGGTAGCAACATTAGGTTAGTGTGGCGCCTCTACTCAGCTTACATATGTAGGTTGGGAAGGTGTGTTACAGAAGCCAGAAAATTTTCCACGAATTTTCAATTTCAGCATTAAAATTCCTTTTAACAATTTCAATTTTCCTTCAATTGTCAACAATGACCGATCTCAATTTGAAGAAAATAAAAAGTCTATTTAAAAGTATGAATGCCATTCATTGAAAACAAATATCTTGGTCAAAAATTGATACTTTAAAGTATTTTCAAAATATTAAATCGGACCATTCTTTTTTACATGCCATGGCTTCTTTTGGAATGTGAATTCTAGGGTATTTAAGATTAATGGCTTTGAGATATGTCCCATGATTGAAGAATTTGAGGCCACCCTTGGATATCCAAGCAATCAACCAATGGCATTACCTATATTGATTTCCAAGACTCAACAAAAGATGCAAATGTTATTTCAACTTTTAAAGTTCGAAGTTCTACAGTTGATGAGAGGTGAGAAAATTCTGCTTGGTCCCTTAATTGACTTTTGCCTTTCTCACTTGGCTCCTACTAAGGCATGGGGATGTATGCTTTGTCTATGCTTGCTTGGCCAATTCTTGCTTGTATCTTCTGATGGTGATATTGATCCACAAGTATTGGATATCATGGACCAAATGGAAGGAGGCTTGTCGCCGATACCCATGATCTTAGCTGAGACTTTAGTTGGACTAGACCAACTTAAATCAGGGTTGTCAAAGAGATTAGTCGGAAGTCTATTATTGCTTTAGGTAATTACCTAAATTGTCTTTTTGGGTTTTCAATTTAGGTCTCCTTTTTATTTATTATTATTATTAATTTTATTTTTTTAATGCTCTAATTTTTGCCTAGTCCGCCCTTACGGGTTTTTGGAACTAGCGAGCTATCCTAGTTTTTTTTTCCTAAGTCGTCCTTGCGGGTTTTCAACTTAACGAACCTTCTTTTTTTAAATTCTTTTCTCGTACTTATAGATTTGGCTTCAGGAGATCTCTGCTTGCTCGATACTCCATCTATGGATTTTTTCAAATATCTGCCATGACATCACTCTGTTAGTAAACTACTCCACCCTGCTTCTTCATATGCCGACTGGGTTGACTGGATCCGTTCTCGTGCTGAAGTCAACATCCATTGGTTAGTACCTTGGTGAAAGATTTCTCGTATCACCATTCGGACATACTTGATGTATGTTCCTCTTGCTACTCTTCGTCGAGGTACTTGTTATGATCCTCGCTGGCTTGACCGTCAGTATGGAGCTAAGTCTCGAGATTCTAATTTTACTCCTGATTTGGACATGCCTTGTCTGACTGAAGCCTACTTGGATCGGCTAAAGCAAAGTTGGCCTGTACATTACACTTATCGTCTGCTATAGATTTTACATTTGTCAATTTCTTTAGAAAGAATATTGTTAGGATGAAAATATTGAAAATAATAAAAGTAATAATAAGAGATGTTTGTTTTCCTTTTATAATTTGTCATCACCTTTTGCTATTGTGTTTATTTATTTTATCCATATCTGGTCAAATACTTAAAATAATGCACATAGAACAATTTTAATATTAATTCTGCTTTATTAAATTAGGGAACAACCAAACATAAAGCCAGCATACACAAGTAACTCCTATTGCCAACTAGCCCTTTCAGGTTTTCTAATTGATGAATTTCTCTTGCTTAACCCTAATTATTGCCTAGCCCGCCCTTTCGGGTTTTTAAAACTAGCAGAATGCTCTAACTTTTGCCTAGGCCGGCCTTTTGGGTTTTCAACCTAGCGAGCTCTCTTTTTTTATACATAAAACCTCTTCAACCTGTCAATGTTCACTGGCTCGCTAAACTCGTTCCCGTCCATGTCTGATAACTTCACTGTACCCTTGTTCATGACTTGTTTCACAACATATGGCCCTTCCCAGCTAGGCCTAAATTTCCTTCTTGGATCGTATACGTTAGGCTTACATTGTTTCAACACTAAATCACCAATTTTGAGTTTTCTGATCTTATATAGTTGATGATGATACAATGCTTTTAACCTTCTCTCCTCTAGTAAAGCTAACTGTGTATATCTGCTCACTACCCATTCTGTCTCAGGCAGTTCAGCTTTTAAGACCATTGTTAATGACTTGATCTCAATTTCAATTGTCAACACTACTTCCATCCCGTAATCCAAAGAGAACGGTGTCATTCCAGTCGGCATTTGCACACTTGTTCTGTATCCCCATAAAGCAAAAGGAAGTATTTTTGACCAATCCCTGTATGTCTTGATTATCTTGGACAGGATCTGCTTAATTGTCTTATTGGTTGCTTCTACTATACCATTAGCCTTTGGTCTATAAGGAGAGGATCGGTGATGATGGATTTAGTACTTCGAGAATAAGTCCTTAACTAAACTTTAAAATTATACCCCATTGTCTGATATCACATTGTGCGGGACCCATATCTGCAGATGAGAATCTTTTCAATAAATCTAGCCATTTGTCTTGTCCCTAGTTTGTTGAAAGATTCGGCTTTGACCCATTTTCAAAACTAATCTACCGCTACTATAATAAAATGGTGACCGTTTGAGGCTGTCGGATGTATCTCTCCTATAATGTCAATCCCCCAAGTGGCAAAGGGCCAGGGTGAAGACATAGAATACAATTCTTCATGAGGCATGTGATTCAAATTACCATACATCTAACATTGCTGGCACTTCTTTACAAACTCAATACAATCTCTCTCCATGGTCAACCAGTAGTAACCTTGTTGAATTATATTTTAACTAGGGCTAAACCACTCATGTGTGGACCGCAACTTTCCGCGTGTATTTCTGACATGATGAGCTCCACTTCAGGCTTCCTCAAGCATCTCAAGTGCACCCCATCTGGCCATCTTCGATATAACTCTCCATGGAAGGTAATGTATTGTAAGGACCACCGCCTTATGGCTCTTCTTTCTTTCTTTGTTGCCCCTAATGGTTATTCCTTTTCCTCCAAAAACTGTCTTATAGTATCATACCATGCATTATGGTTTATATCAGTTTCCATGATTGTCTCATATTCATAGCAAGGAGTTGATGAACTGGTCAGAATCAAAGGCTTAAGGAATAAGTTGATAGGATTTTCCCATACCAAAGCCAGTGTGGCTAGGGCATCATGTAATATCCCAAAGTATACCCTAAAAGTTTGGTATAATTATTGTTGTAATTGGATTAAATGTATATGTTTTATTGGAAAGAGAAAGGAAATAAGGGAGGAGTGTATATGTTGTATATATGGTGATATATACTACATATACAAGTCAAATTAAAGCAGGTCAAAAGAAGATTTTTATTTTTATAATTAATTAAAGTAATTAAAAAAGAAATTTAAAATGAGTGGAAGAGAGAAAATTGAATATTTTAATATTATTTTTACTTGGAGGAGGTTTAAGAGGTGGAGTATTTGACTATTCTTCTTCATTTTCTTCTTCTTTTCTTTCCTTTTCCTTGTTGGCCGACTCACCAAAGGCAATAGAGAGAAAAAGAGGTTTTGATTTCCAAGCTCAAAATTGAAGGAAGTTTCAAGTGATTAAGTTGGAAATTTAAGAAGTTTCATCAACTTTGGTAAGTTTCCTTTTGATTTCCCTTGTTTTATTTGAAGTTGTGTTTGAGTTGATTGATGATATTTGATAGTATGATTAGGTTTGATTGTGGTGTGTTTGAAAGTGTTGGAATTGAATTAAAGATAAGAAGTTAGGTTGGTGTTGGTGTTGGAAGTGTATGAGTTGTGTTTGCGTTAGGGTTTTGAATTGGTGATTGTTGTATATGTTGAGTTTGATTAACTATTCTTGTAGATCTTCATGATAATTGTGTTTGATGAAGTTTGAAGCATAGAATACATGAGTTTGGTTTGAAGCAGAAGCATTTTGGATGCCATGACCGTGGCCATTGGAAGCCATGGCCGTGGGGGTTTTGAGCAAGGGAGGCAAAACCATTTGCTAACCCATGCCCATGGGGGTTGGGAGGCCACGACCGTGGGGTCCTAGAGAGAGATGTTGGTTTGTAATTTATGATCTATGGGTCTAGTATGAGACTAATAGGTGAATATTTGTATTGGAATTCATGTGTATCATTCTTTTTGAATTAGGTTGTGAAGAGGTTGACTTGACCTAATTCAAGTGGTAAAGGATTCTTGGAAGAGGAAGTGTATAGATTGGTGTGAGTTGGTTTTGAGGTAAGTAAAAACTCTATATTCTTGTATACCATTGTATGACATTGAGATTTAACACATTTGGTTGTAAATGTGTTAAGTGTTGTATTGCATTGTTGATATACTTGATAAATGTTATGATTTGTATAATGTGAATGATATGATGAGCATTCAAAATGTATGTTAATGTATTTGGTTATGTACACTTGATGATGAATTGATTTAATGCGATATGAGACATGATGAGAAATGAAACCCTTGTTGTTGGCTAAGAGAATGCAATTGAAATAAGTGGGGCATGATTGCCTATTTGATTATGAAATATGAAATGAGAAATGAATTGAGAAAGAGAATGATAAAGAAATAAATGAAATAATTGTGTGCTTAATATGTTATTCAATTTTCAGAGTTCTGAGTTTGGCGGCATGCCTATGAATTGCTGGATAGGTGAAAAGACCGGGTCTAAAGCCGAATCCAGCTGAAAAATGTGAAATATGATGATTTTGGGGTGAAAAGATTGGGTCGTAAGCCTCAAAAACAGTAATAGTCTAGCCGGGTTGAGGACCAAGATACTGGGGCCCTCAGGTCTAGCCGGGTTGAAGTCCAAGAGACTAGGTCTGTTACACTACCCATGGATAGAGATATATATATTGCCTACGGGCTTGATGATTGTGATTATGGACCAAAGCAGTAACTCTGAACTTTGAATATCATATTATTCTTTTTGGGCCCATGCTTGTCTTTGATATAAATGTGATCCATGAATGATGAAACAATTAAATAATATAGATGTGATTCATGAATAGTGAAATAGTTGAATAATATAATGAAAGGTAATGTTATGAAATATGATGTTCTTGTGAATTGTTTATGATGTTTGAAAGTATGACATTTGCATTTCATTATAGCATATTGTTATTGTGGCTTGTACCACTAAGCCGTAGGCTTAGCGCGATTGTGGTTCATCGCGCAGGTGACAGGGTAGAACCAGAGGGTTCAACTAGACCGAGTTGAGTCTATATTTCTGAAGTGTTGATTGTGGGCTGTAAGATCAGAGACAAACTGCCAAACATGTATAAACTTTATGTTTTGTAAACATGGATTTTGATGTATTTATATATGTAAATATCGCTATATTTTCCGCTGCGTATTGAATGAACGTTTTATCTATTATACTTTATAATATAACTTGAATGTTTTAAGTTTTCTTATAATGTTGTTACCGCTGCTTGATAATAAACATTTTATCTATTTTGTTTTATATTACAATTAAATGCTCTATCTTTCCTATATTGTATAAGTTGGAAAATTGGTTTGGTTTAAAATAGACCGTAACATTTCCGTGTCCGGTATACATATATTACAGATATGGTGGTACGTAGTATGCGTATATGGGATTTAGGGGTGTTACAAATATTTTGGTATCAGAGCATAGGTTTGAGATTCTCAACCTAGGTAAAATGTAAGAAAAAGAAATATTTTGATTTTAAAAGTTGGTTTTTTAAATAAGATACATGTTTTGGTATTGGCAGTCTCTGATCTTTAATGAGGTATATTATGCTGTGTTTGCAGATATAGGTAGTGATGGCGTCTCAGTCACGTCAGTCTGTAGAAGGTAGTGCTGAGAGTGTAGCTCCTGAAGAGGGTAGAGATGGAGTTAGGGTTGAGAGATCTAGAGAGGCACCTGCTCTTGTGCCAGAGATGTAATATCCCAAAGTGTGCCCTAGGAGTTTTGATATAATTGTTGTTTTATTTGAATTAAAATGTATATGTGTAATTGGAAAGAGAAAAGAATTTAAAAGAGAGTGTGTATGTTGTATATATGGAAATATATATAACATATATACAAGTCAAATGGATGGTCAAAGGAAGAAGATATTTATTTTGTTAATTATGAAATTACTAAAAAGGGCATGTAAGTGAAAGGAAGTTAAAATAAATAGATGAGGGTATTTAAGTAATTTTCTTTTTGAAATGCTTGGTGGAGGTTTAAAGAGATGAGAAGTTTGACTTTGTCTCTTTCACTTGTTCATTTTCTTCTCTTTCCCTTTTGTTGGCCGGCCATCCAAAGCAAGAGAGCAAGAGTGAGTTTTGTTTGTTCCAAACTCAAAATTGAAGGAGTTTTCAAGAGATTAAGTTGGAAATTCAAGAAGTTCATCATTTTTGGTAAGTTTTCTCTTGATTTCTCTTGTTCTATTTGGAATTTTGTTTGAGTTTGATGGAGTGTTGTTGATGGTTGGAGTGTGTTTGTGTATGGTGTGTGTAAAAGTATTGAAATGGAATTAAAGATAAGAAGTTAGGTTGGTGTTGGTGATGGAAGAGTAAGAGTTGTGTTTAGTGAAGTTGAAATTTTTCTGTTTTACAATTAGTAAATGCTGTGACTTGTATGATTTTTAATTAAATATAGAAAAATTTTCTTGAAGTGAAGTTTTGATATGTTGTGCCTCTAGGAGTCTAGAATGACTGAAAAATATGTTGATTCGATTTTGGAATGGTTATGATTTTGGAAAGATTATTTTTATTAGACCTGTTCCAGCAGGTACCTTAACTGCGACAGCTATCTTTCGGGATTTTTAATAAAATGTAGAAAAATAATATCCAATTGAATTTTGGATATGTTGTTTCTTAGTGAGTCTAGTATTTGAGAAAAATAATTTGGAACCACGTTGATTGAATTTGATTTATGGAATTCACAAAGTTAAGAACTGCTGCCAGGATGCAGGGCAATTGGGGCAGTCTGCTTGGGTGAACTATTTGACCAAGATTTTGTGTTCAGTTGGTTCTGAAATTTTAAAGGAATGCTTTTAAGATGTAAAATTAAGTTCTGTAAAAATTTTAGAATTTTTAGTCAAGTAGATTATTTTATACAATTTTTCAAAATAAGGATAAAGTGGAGTCTAAAACCAGAATTTACTATTCATATGGTCATTTTGCTAATATTCCTTTTGGATTAGGTTGTGAAGAGGTTGAATTGCCCTAAGTGTTGAGGATTCTTGGAAGAGTAAGTGTATAGATTGGTGTGAGTTGGTTTTAAGGTAAGTACAAACTACACTATTGCATACATTCATGTGATATTGAGACTTGACACACATTTGATTGTAAATGTGATAAGGAACCTAATGCATTGTTGATGGATATTAAAAATCACATTATGTTTGGTAATATGTGAATGTTGTGATGAGCATGTAAAATATGTGTTAATTCCATTGATTATATCCATTTGAATAATGAACTGATTAATGTGATTTGAAATATAATATGAGATGGTTGAAACATATTTGCTTATATGATGATGAAATGAAATATGGAAATGAAATGTGAAAGATATGATATTATGAAGAATTGTTTTATTATGATTTGAGATCATATGAGATATGATGCCATGGTTTTTGGTTATGATGATGCAAATGAGATATATAATGGAGGCATGGTTGCCTAATTAATTATGAGAAATGAAATGAAAAGAGATTAAAAAAAAAAGATAAATAAAATGATTGTGTGCCTAATATGTTTATTCAATTTTTAGAGTTCTGATTTTGGCGGCATGCCTATGAATCACTGGATAGGTGAAATGACCGGGTCGTAAGCCGATTCCAGTTAGAAAATGTGAAATGTGATGTTTTTGGGGTGAAATGACCGGGTCGTAAACCTCAAAAACAAATTATTGAAACTAGATTGAGTGAAATGACTAGGTCGTAAGCTCAAATCTAGTTAATTATCCATGGATAAATGTATTAATGATTATGATTATGGACCAAAGCAGTAACTCTGAACTTTGAATAACATATTAGTGTGCCCATGCTTGTCTTTGTTTTCAATGTGAATCATGAATGTTTTGATTAATTATTAAATAATGTAAGATTGTGAAATATAATATTCTTTTGAATTATTTATGAAACTTGATTGTGTGACATTGGCATTGCATTGAGGCATAATATTATGGTTGTTTGTATCACTAAGTCGTGGGCTTAGCGCGATTGTGGTTCATCACGCAGGTGTCAGGGAAAAACCAGAGAGTTCCTCTAGGCCGAGTCGAGTCTAGATTTTGAAGTGTGAATAGTGGGCTTAAAGATCGAAGACTGACTGCCAAACATGTATAAATTTTATGTTTTGTAAAACTGAAGTTTTGATGTATATGAATTTGTAAATATTGTTACTTTTCGCTGCATAGTGAACAAATATTTTATCTACTGTGTTTCATAATAAACCTTTACTTTATTTTGTACTAGAAGTGTAAATCCTTTTTGCAGGTTGTAGTTGAGGTTATAAGGGGGATTTATTGGGAGTGTACTGAGAATGATTTTGTTTGCATTGGTTTGTGTAAAATGTTTTCAAAAATCAGAAAAAAACCCGTTTTGTCGACACTTGGGATTCAATTTCTAGGCGAAACTATGGCAAAATTTCTGTAAAAATCGGAACTAAAATTTGACTAAGTAAAATTGGTAGCAACATTAGGATAGTGTGGCACCTCTACTTAGCTTACACACGTAGGTCGGGAAGGGGTGTTACAAGAGAGATCAGCTGCTGACGAGGTTCCGCCAGTTTGGCTAAGGCATGTGGTAGAATTGTTGAGGCAAGCTCCGGTACAGCAGACGCCACCGCCACCACAGCCACAAGTGCCGGTGAGACATTATGATAAATTGAAGAAGTATGAAGCTGAGGATTTCTTTGGTACTACAGATCTTGCAGTAGCAGAGCAGTGGTTGGATAGAGTGCAGAGGGTATTTATCCAGTTGCAAGCCACTCCTGAAGAGAAATTTGATTATGCTAGATCCCTTCTGCAGAAAGATGCTTATGATTGGTGGAAGACAGTTCCACATGCTATGGATGATCCACCTACATTGTCTTATAGTGATTTTCTGCGGGAGTTTGAGCAGAAATATACTCCGAGGGAGTATAAGGATGCTAAGAAGATGGAATTTTTGAATCTGAGACAGGAGAACCGGACTGTGACAGAGTATGAGGTAGATTTCATCCGGTTGAGTCACTATGCCGGTGGGATTATTTCCGATGAGATTGACCGGTGTAGGAGATTTGAGGAGGGGTTGAGGCCCTCTATTATGTGCATTGTTGCTGGTTCTCAATACCAGGATTTTTCCCAATTGGTTGCAATAGCTAGAAGTGTTGAGAGAGCACAGGGTATTGCAACAGCTGCTACTGAAGAAGAGACCAGAGTTAGGAGACTCCAGTTTGAGGCAGGCTTCATCTATAAAGAGAGGTAGATGAAGTTTTATTTCAAGAATCAGTAGGAGCCAGAGGCAGTCTGGTAGGTCAGTTCAATATCAGAGGTAGAGATCGAGACCTACAGTTTCTGTAGCGAGTGCTCCGACTCCTATGGTTCAGAGATCTACTACATCTACATGTGTCCATTGTGGTAGGATACATGGGGGTGTTTGTTGGAAGATTGGTGGATCAGCTGTGTGTTTCAGATGTGGATCGCCTGACCATTTCATTTGAGAGTGTCCTGAGATGCAGGAGCATAGGCAGGCAGATTCTGCAGTTTCTCGACCTAGTGTGAGAGGAGGTCGAAGTGGTAGAGGTGTTAGTAGAGGTGGTCGACCTGGGATTAGTCAGAGAGGAGGCTCTACATCCGGAGGCAGTAGGCCAGATGAGGCTGGGTCTTCTCAGAGAGTGTATGTGATGCAGAGACAGCCGGATGCTTCAGCAATTATTGCGGGTACATTTTCTTTATTTGGCATTTCAGTTCTTGCTTTGATTGATCTAGGATCTACTCATTCATACATAAGTGCATCTATCTTGCCTGTGTCTAAATTGCATTCTGAGTCCTTAGGATTTGATGTGTTGGTGACAAATCCTTTAGGACATAGTGTTGTGGTGAGTAAGGTGCATCGTGATAGTTTAGTTGTGGTGCAAGGAGAGGAGTTTTTGGGTGATTTGATTGAAATGCCTTTTAAGGAGTATGATTTGATTTTAGGCATGGATTGGTTATCTAAGCATGGAGCTGTGGTAGACTGTCAAAAGAAGTGTGTTACCTTGAGAACCGGTGACGGCAGAAGTGTGATGGTATCTAGTGAGCAGAGACAACTTGCATCCTTGTTTGTTTCAGCTGTTGCAGCTAGGAAATTGATTAGAAAAGAATGTGATGCTTATCTTGCTCATGTTGTGGATACTAGAGTGGTGGGTTCTCAACTTGATAGTATACCCACAGTTGCGGAATTTCCAGATGTGTTTCCTAAGGAGTTGCCAGGGTTGCCCCTTGAGAGAGAGGTTGAGTTTGGTATCGATTTGTTGTTTGGTGCCACTCCCATCTCTATTACTCCCTATCGAATGGCACCTGCTGAGTTGAGAGAGTTGAAGGTGCAGTTGCAGGAGTTGTTGGATAAAGGGTTTGTTCGCCCTAGTGTGTCTCCGTGGGGAGCACCTGTTTTGTTTGTTAAGAAGAAGGATAGTACTTTGAGGTTGTGCATCGATTATAGGCAATTGAATAAGGTGACTATCAAGAATAAGTATCCTTTGCCTAGAATTGATGATCTCTTTGATCAATTGAAGGGAGCAGCAGTATTCTCCAAGATTCATTTGAGATCAGGGTACCATCAGTTGAGAGTCAGAGCTGAAGATGTTCCCAAAACAGCTTTTCGCACAAGATATGGGCATTATGAGTTTTTGGTGATGCCTTTTGGGTTGACGAATGCACCTGCAGCTTTCATGGATTTGATGAATAGGGTGTTTAGACCCTATCTGGATTAGTTTGTGGTGGTCTTCAGTGATGATATTTTGGTGTATTCACGTAATGAAGAGGATCATGACAAGCATCTATGAATTGTGTTGCAGACCTTGAGAGAGAAGCATTTGTATGTTAAGTTGTCGAAGTGTGAGTTTTGGCTTGATCAAGTAACTTTTCTCGGTCATATAGTTTCAGCAGATGGTATAAGAGTTGATCCAAATAAAGTTGAGGCTATTTTGAATTGGAGTCCACCGAAGTTAGTGACTGAAGTTAGAAGTTTTCTGGGTTTGGCAGGCTATTATCGACGCTCTGTGAAAGGTTTTTCTTTGATAGCTACTCCGCTCACCAGATTACTTTGAAAGGGAGTTAGATTTGTGTGGACAGATCAGTGTCAAGCAAGCTTTGAGCAGTTGAAAGAAATGTTGACTCAAGCACCTGTTCTTGCTTTGCCTATGGAAGATAAACCATATGTTATTTATAGTGATGCTTCACATAATGGTTTAGGTTGTGTTTTGATGCAAGAGGGTAAAGTTATAGCTTATGCTTCTCGGCAGTTGAAGCCGCATGAACTTAATTACCCAACGCATGATTTGGAGTTAGCAGCCATAGTGTTTGCTTTGAAGATATGGCGACATTATTTGTATGGGGAGAAGTGTTTTATCTATACGGATCATAAGAGTTTGAAATATTTGGGGGTTCAGAGAGAGCTTAATCTTCGGCAAAGACGATGGTTGGAATTGATCAAAGACTACGACTATTTGATTGATTATCATCCTGGTAAGGCGAATGTTGTTGCTGATGCCTGAAGTCGAAAGTCTTTGGCAGGTTTGACTGTTTATTCGCTCTCGTTGCTTATTGAGTTGAGAGTGTTGCATGCTAGTTTTGAATCATGTGATGATGGAGCCTTGTTAGTTCAGTTGCATATAAGACTGATATTGTTGGATCAGATTAAAGAGGCTCAATTGGTTGATGAGAAAATTCAGAAGATTGTGTTAGATTGCCAAAATGGGGAGAGCCGAGTATTCCATGTGAGAGGTGATGGTAGCCTTTGGTTCAAGGATAGATTGTGTGTTCCTGATGATGCTAAATTGAGAAAGATTATTTTGGACGAAGCACATCAGTTAGTTTTTGATATGCACCTTGGGAGTACAAAGATGTATCAGGATTTGAAGCAACATTATTGGTGGTCAGGTATGAAGAGGGATATAGCAGAGTTTGTATCCAAGTGTCTCACTTGTCAGAGGGTGAAAGCTGAGCATCAAGTTCCAACAGGGTTGCTTCAACCTTTATCAGTGCCTGAATGGAAATGGGGGAGAGTGACAATGGATTTTGTGACTGGTTTGCCATTGACGCAGAAGAAGCATGATGCTATATGGGTGATTGTTGATCGGTTGACAAAGACAGCTCATCTTCTTCCAGTTCGGAGGGACTATTCTCTTGAGAAGTTGGCTGAGCTGTATATTAGTGAGATAGTGAGGTTGCATGGAATTCTAATTTCTTTAGTGTCTGATCGAGATCCTCGGTTTACTTCAAGGTTTTGGAAAAGTTTACATGGTGCTTTGGGTTCTTGATTGCACTTTAGCACTGCTTTTCATCCACAGACATATGGGCAGTCAGAGAGAGTGATACAGATTATAGAGGATATGTTGAGAAGCTGTGTTATTGATTTTTCTGGAAGTTGGGATAGATTTTTGCCACTTGTAGAATTTGCTTACAACAACAGTCATCAATCCAGTATTGGAATGGCACCATTTGAGGCATTGTATGGTAGAAGATGTAGGACTCCTCTATGTTGGAATGAAGTTGGAGAAGGCAAATTGGTTGGTCCTGATTTGATTAAAGAAACGGAAGAGAAAGTGAAGATAATTCGGGATCGGTTGAAAGCAGCTTCAGATCGACAGAAATCTTATTCAGATTTGAAGAGAAGAGACATAGAGTTTGATGTTGGAGATAGAGTATTTTTGAAAGTGTCTCCTTGGAAGAAGATTTTGAGATTTGGTCGAAGAGGGAAGCTAAGTCCTCGTTTTATTGGACCTTATGAAGTATTGGAGAGTTGGACCAGTTGCTTATCGACTTACTTTGCCGCCTGAGTTGGATAGAATCCACAATGTCTTCCATGTTTCTATGCTGAGGAGGTACAGATCTGACCCATCTCATGTTCTGTCCGTTGAATCTATTGAGGTGAGACCGGATCTAACTTTTGAAGAAGAACCAGTTGCTATTTTGGAAAATGAAGTGAAAGAGTTGAGCAATAAGAAAGTGCCACTTGTGAAAGTTCTTTGGAAGAATCATGCAAAGGAAGAGGCAACTTGGGAGAGTGAGCGAGCGATGCGTGATCAATATCCTCAACTGTTTCAGACTTGATATCAGGTAATTTCGAGGATGAAATTTCTTTTTAGAGGGTGAGAATTGTAATATCCCAAAGTATACCCTAAAAGTTTGGTATAATTATTGTTGTAATTGGATTAAATGTATATGTTTCATTGGAAAGAGAAAGGAAATAAGGGAGGAGTGTATATGTAACACCCCTTCACAACCTACATGTGTAAGCTGAGTAGAGGTGCCACACTATCCTAATTGTTGCTACCAATTTACTTAGTCAAATTTTAGTTCTGATTTTTACAGAAATTTTGCCATAGTTCCGCCTAGAAATTTGGATCCCAAGTGTCGTCAAAACTTGTTTTTCTGATTTTTGAAAACATTTTACACATACCAATGGGGTCTATAAGGGACATAGGTTAAATGAAAGCCATTTTGAGATTGGAGCTGGTGTGACACAAAGGACAAACCTTCACACTACAAACTACTTGTTGGAACTTTAGATAGTTGGGAGCATGAAAAGATAGAGCTTTGAACGTTCTCCCATCTTCTTGTTGTTAATCTAGATCTTGATTGGGACAGTCTTCATTTCTTTCTTCTTTTTCCTTTTCTTTCTCTTTATTTTTCTTACTCTTCCCTTTTCTTTCTCTTTATTTTTCTTACTCTCCCCTTTCTTTGAGCATTTTATCATTTTGTCCTTCTTCTCTGTAGGATTGTTAAGTATAGGACTTTTAAAAACTGGGTTACCTTTCTCCTTTTTCTCCAATTTTGATTGAATCTTTGGTTGGGTTGGACCAATTCAAGTCAAACTGTCCTTATAAACTAAATGGAAGCCTTTTGCTGTCTTAGGTAAAAGAAAACTCAATTGGCTTTCTAAATCGCCTTTTTAGGTTTTATCTTATCTTCTTTTTTTTTTCTTTTTTTTCTCTTCTTCTTCTTCTTCTTCTTCTTCTTCTTTTCTTTTTTGGTTCTAGCTCTTAAAGAGTTGTCTTATTTGTACCAACTTGTATGTCTAATAATGGATGAGTGGAGTGGTATTAATCTGCTTCAGTCCTAACTTTATTTGTGATATTTGGTCTAATTTAGGTGAACTTCAACTACCCTTATGGTCTTGAGAACTTCAACTATCTTCATGGTCTTGACTATTCATTTCTTTCTTTGATCTTTTTGCCTCTTCATCTTAGTGATCATAAGACTTGTCAAAAGTATCACAACAGCTCAGGGTAGGTTATTGGGGTTTGTAAGCCAATGAAAAGAAAGCTAAAATTTCATGAAGGTTCAAAGGGACAACTAGGGATTGATATTTAATAAGGTGGATACTAGTTGTTGGCTCATCAAACAATGCCTACATCATCTCTCTCTTAAACAAGCAGAGTTCAATTTCACCTCGAATGTCCGTCAAAGCATGTTCTAAGACTGACTAGGACCTAGACAAATGTAATTATGCAGGAGCCCTCTCTAAGTAAGCATATGCAACTCAATGCTATAGAGCAATTCCCTCACCTAGTAAAGTCATTCAAGTCATGATGCAAAATATATTAATTCATGAATTATCAAGCTGGATTCCTCATTGGTTGTGCACCAAAATGAACAAAGACCCATAAAAATTTTATGAAAGGAATTTATTCAAACAACTTTAAATTTGAAAAACACGATTGTTTGAATTGAATATTAAAGAAAGTAAAATAAATAGAGTGATATTGAAGCTAAGGAAATTTGTTGAGTTGGAGCCAATTAAATATTAAAGAAAGAAAAATAAATAGAGTAATATTCAAGCTAAGGAGAGTTTGTTCAGTTGGAGTCGAAGATACTCCATTTATCAAGGGTAAGGATTTTTTCCATCATCAAGGATCATTGCTTCATCATTCACAGTTAGTCCAAGCACATCATCTTTAGCAGCTTCTCTATCCACATCATCACAGGATGACAAGATGAAACTCTTCATGAAGGTTGTAAGCGGTGGCGCCCTTCCAAATTTAGGAAGAGGATTATTCTTAGTGTTGTGCTTATCAGGCTCAGGCAGCTTTTCATTATCAATTAAATTATGGATCTCATGCCTCAACTTCATACAGTTGTCTATTTTGTGTTCAGGCCTTTGATGGAATTGGCAAAATGCCTTAGTATCAAAGTTAGGTGGAAGAGGATTAGGCAAAGGACGAGGAGTCAAGGGTTGTAACAATCCCTTCTTTTATAGCTTATTGAGAACCCAAGACAACGGCTTCCCTAATTCTGAAAACTATCTCATTCCTCCTTGACCAATGTCATTAACATCAACTTCCTTTTGTGTATTTTGATTTCTAGGCTGATAATTTCATTTTGCAGAAAAAGGTTCTTCTCTCTTTCCATTTGACTTTGCCAACTAGGGTGGTAGCAACCCTTATTGCTCCGTTTAGACAGCACATAGTTCGGCCGATCTCGTAGAATATGGATTGATCCCTCATTTTTCATTCGATATCTATTAGTGAACATGTTCTCCATGGATGTTGCCTCAGCATTGTTGATGAGGTCCAGAATTTCAATCACCTGGGTCTTTATAATTTCAACCAATTGATCTTGCAGCTCGGCTGTGAGCAGGGATTTTCGCCCCCACTGCCGGTGGAATGGTTCTTGCTACTTTGGCACTGTTTAGGCTCGGGGCCTTAGAGAACACGAACCTAGGTTCGGAGAAAATAGAGTCGCCACCCGGACGGGATGGGAAAAAGAAAGGGGTGGATGACTCAATTCCTAAGGAATCCCCAACCCCCTAATGGGTTCGGAAAGTTGGGTACGTATGGGGAAGGTGAGAAATGGCCCAGCACCCCCACAGCGCCCGGTTCATTGGAACTGGCCTCCTTTACAGGTCTTAATATTATAAAATTCTTAAATATAACAATATTATCCATATTACACATAACAATTAAAATAAAGCATCGATATATTAAAAATCAAAACAATGTCCAAACAAAGCAAATAAATGGACACCCATTCAAGGATGGAAACATGTCCTTACATCCCATGCCTAAATAGGACACCCACCGAAAGGTAGAAACATGTCCTTTACACTGGTCTAAAATATAAAAGCAATTTAAATTACATGATATTTAACTAATGAGGTACCCACAAAGTGGAAACATACCTCTTACAACATTTGGAAATAAAAAATAAATCGATAAAAAGTAAATAACCATTCATAATAAATAAATCATTCATCAAAGATATCAATCAAAATATAAAATAAACATCCATCCATGATAAATTAAATAAATCAATCATTGAAATTAAATAAACCAACAAAGCATTCAAATTAAATTAAAGCATATAATAGACTACATAATCAAATATAAAATTAAATAAAGCAAGTAAAGATTTAAATTAGGGCTACTGTTTCTATTTAAGATTCTCTATTTAATATGTTTAGGGTTTTGAAATTATGGGTTTAAGCTACTGTAAGTTTTAAAGGAATTGAAATGGATTAAAGTTCTATAATTTAAGAGGTTGATAAAGTTCTTTGATTAACCAAATTAGTGTTTGAGGAGTGAAATCATGAAATTAGGGTTTAGACACTTTAAATCATTAGGTTTATGATTATTAGCTACTGAATTGTTGTTTTTAGGCTTACTGTGTTTGAATTTTAATATTTAGGTTTATAAGGTTTAAAGGATTAGAGTTTAGAAAAATTAGGGTTTAAGGTTTTAAGGGAGTTAGGGTTTAAGAAAAATAGGGTTTAGTGTTAGCTAGTTTGAGGTTACTGTCTTGGTTTTAAAGTTGAATTAGGGTTTAAGGTTTCGGAGAATGTATTTAATTTTAGAATTTGGAAAAACAATTTATAGTTTTATGAAGCTTTATGAAAATAAACAAAATGATTTAAGGTTTACAGAAACAGAAAAGATATTTTTTAGGGTTTTTGGAAAGAAAAGGATTCAATTTAGAGTTTTGAAAAATTGGAAAGTAGATTAGGATTTTGGTAAATTAATGAAATGATTTAAGGTTTTGCAAAGTTAGAAAGTAGATTAGGGTTTTAAGATTTTGAAGAAATAGAAACAACAATTTTAAGATTTTTGGAAAACATAGAAACGAATTAAGGTTTTTAAAATAAAAAGAAACAATTGAATGATTGAAGCTACTGTGAAAAAATTAGATATTCATACCTTCGTTTGTTGGTTCCACAAAAAATTACTTCTTGGATGAACAAGAACAAAGGCAAGATGGTTGCCTTTGATGGATTGAATTGCTTGTTTGCTCTCTTAAAAGTTCGATCGTTAATCTCCTAATTTTCTTGATTCCTCGGTCCAAAGTTTTTCCTCTAAAATTTTTCTCCCTCGATTTTCCTTTTTTCCTTCTTTGTTGTTTTTAGTCCTATTTATAGATGATTTTGGTGATTAATCTTAATTGTTTATGGAATCTAACATAAATTAAGAAAAGGAAACCGAAACCAAATTGAATTTGGTTTTGAAAAATATTACGTCGAAAAAATTTCGCAGGCGAAAAAAAACTTTTGAGGAAAAATTTGCTGGCGAAAAAAACTGCCGTGGGAAAAACTGCCGTGGGAATTTGCGGGCTGTGGGAGCAAAATTGCTTGCAAGCCATTTCACCCACAGGAGCCACAGCAAAATCCTGTGGATGAAATGGCCCAAGGCCATTTCGTCCGCCCCCTTTTTGGCGATGAAATTTTTCGTCGCCGATTTTTATTTTTATTTATTTATTACCATTTTTATTTATTTTTTATTAATTATAAAAACTAAATGCTAAAGCAAATATTATTTAATTAAGATAACACAAGCATTATTTTGGACTAATTAAAATATATTGGACCGAACTCGATAAAAAATTAAGGGTCTACAGTTTGCCCCCTGCTTGAATGATCTGAGACTTTAGTAAAAGAGAGTGAAAAGAAATAAGACTTAATTTTTGAGATGGTTGAGGCTTTAGATTTTGGACCCGGCTTGAGTTATGGACTCAAGGATAATTTTAGGTTCTAGAACTAAGTGTAATTTTAGGTTCTGGACCTAAGAAAAATTTGGATTCTAGACCCGAGCTAAGTTCTGGGCTTAGAAAAGATTCTAGGTTCTGGACTTAAGGATAATTTGGGTTCTGGACCCGAGCTAAGTTTTGGACTTAGAAGAGATTCTAGGTTCTGGACCTAAGCGTAAATTTAGGTTCTGGACCTAAGGAAAATTTGGGCTCTGGACTCGAGCTAAGTTCTGGACTTAGAAAAGATTCTAGGTTATGGACCTAAGGATAATTTGGGTTCTGGACCCGAGCTAAGTTCTGGACTTAGAAGAGATTCTAGGTTCTAGACCTAAGGATAATTTGGATTCTGGACCCGAGCTAAGTTCTGGACTTAGAAAAGATTTTAGGTTCTAGACCTAATCAAAATTTGGGTTCTGGACCCGAGCTAAGTTCTGGACTTAAAAAAAATTCTAGGTTATGGACCTAAGGGTAATATGGGTTCTGGACTTAGAAGAGATTCTAGGTGCTGGACCTAAAGATAATTTGGGTTCTGGACTCGAGCTAAGTTCTAGACTTAGAAGAGATTTTAGGTTCTAGACCTAAGGGAAATTTGGGTTCTGGACCCGAGCTAAGTTCTGGACTTAGGAGAGATTCTAGGTTCTGGACTTAAAGATAATTTGGGTTCTGGACCCGAGCTGCAAAAAAATAATTTTTTTGGTTTAAAAAAAGTTTGACTAATTTTTATGCACGTCTTCTTGCCCCCTGCGTGTAAAAATATTTATATACACGCAAGTATTTGAATGATTGAATTGAATAATTGAGTTTTACTGTTTATTTACTATGTAGTAACTGTTTATGCACTATTTACTATTTATAAATAGTAACTTACTATTTATAAATAGTAATAAATAGTATTTTACTATTAAAAATAGTAATATACTATTCATCAATAGTAATTTACTATTTATAAATAGTAAATTGTACTATTCATCAATAGTAAAGTTTACTATTCATGAACAGTAACTTACTTTTGGATTTTGTTTTTTTTCCTTGCTGTTTCTCTATATAAACCAATGAATTCCTTCATTTCATTCACAGCGAAATCTATAATTCTCTCAAATTCTTTCAAATTTAGCATATAGTTTTGAAAAAAAATGCATACTTCAAGGTCTGGAACTCATTCTAATGCCAAGTTATTAGAGTTTATTTGGCATCATGAAGATAGAAATATAGATCTACTAGCCGAGATGCCGCTTCATTGTAGTTCAAAGCAAAAGAGCGCGGTAATTATTTTTTCCCTTTCTTTTTTCTTTTTTTTTGATTTTTTGTCTTTTTGTTATTTATTTATTTTTGTTTTATATTTTTATATTTTTTCGTCTTTCTGTTATTTATTTATATTATTTATTTATTATTTTAAAATTTTGATTTATGTTTTTATATTATGCTCTTTTATTATTATTGTGTTTGCCTTTATTTTTGATTTATATTTTTATAATATTATAATTTCTTAGAAAATTTAGGAAAAATATATTAATTTAAGCAGATAGGATAATATGTACTTGCCTTGTATTAACTTACCTGGCTCCGTGTTAGCGTGATCGTTGCGTTGTTCAGGCCGAAGGGTGTATCTACAAAGCCCAACAATGGTATGATGTAGTGCCTTCTCGGGTAAGGCAGATTATCCGAGATTGCAGCTTTGAGAGCTTCATCTTACAATTGCCATCTGAGGAGTATCTGATAGACTGGAGTGTAGTCTAGGCGCTTGCAGAATGATGGTTGGACACAACCCACACTTTTCACTTGCCCATTGGAGAGATGATAATTGGTCCGGTCGATTTTACTGCTCTAACCAGCCTTCGATATGATGGTGTTCCGGTTCCTCTGACCAATAATATTTTAACATTTAAAGAAATTTAGCAATTAATTGGTATGGAACCATCATATAAGGGGCCTTTTAAGATAAAAATTGAACCGATTCGTAGCTATTGGATGAACTACGAAGGACGGGTTCACAGGGACACGGCCCAACAGTATGCTTGAGGATTTTTATTATATTTGCTTGGGTCGACCATCTTAGGCAGCACTGAATCCTCCATCCACTTGTCAGTGTTGAGAGCCCTTTCTTATTTTAGGATGGTGCCATCTTCTGGCTGGGGTGAAGTTGGTCTTGCCTATCTTTACTGTGGTCTTGATAAAATTTGCCGAAACAAGAAGTCTTTTGTCGGCTTGATGGCGGTTGTCGAGGTATCCTTCTTCTACCAATGTCAATTCAGCTCCTTTCTTGTATGAATTTGATATTTACTATTATTGTAGGCATGGGCATATGAACACAACCTCATGATGGTACCTGGTATTTCCAGAGAGAGAGTCAGGTATCCGAGATTAAATTTCTGGTTGTCAGATCGCATGGACGCTCTCGGCTCTCACCATGTGCATACCCAACGCTTCGTGTTGAGCTGCTTAACCTGGAACTAGGTAAAATAACATTAGTATATTTTAAAATTTATGTGAAAGTTTACTTACCTTATGTTATTTTGCAGGTGAATTTGGCCTGGTGGAACCCAGAAGAGCAGACAAACTGGTCTCCCTTCATGAAGGCTGCGCTATCTTTCCAACATACTCGTCGAGTCATCGCTGGCCCAGTGTCTAGTGGCTGGTTTCTTGGAGAGAGAGTTTATGAGTGGTTTCTTGGTCCAGAGTAGCAGAGGGTTCCAATGAATTGCCTGAAATATACTTTAAATATTATGTCAATGTTGGAGGATGCATGGTGGTCGACTCGGTATGGTTATGATGTTGAGACATTTCTCCATCTACTGGGTGCATTTTATGCCCATTTTATTCAAAGAAGGCTCTTGAACTTTGATGTATCTCCTGTTGGCATATGGGAGATTCCCAAAGAAAATGAGGGTAGAGATGAAGAGGAACATCATGGAGATGCAGGAGAGTTTGTTCCACATCTCGGGTATAGTACTTCTCAGGTAAAACTTTACCATTTTTCCCTTGCAACTGCTTCTTTCTTTTTTGATTCTTTAATGATTGTTACAGGCTGTTGGCTCATTTGATCATGAGGCTGGACCTTCTTTTACTGCCCCTTCATTTGCTCATTCTAGCCCACCAGATATGCCATCTCATCCACAGGGCATTGATATGAATTACCTGGTAAGTTCTCTTATTTCATGGTAATTTATGCTATATGTATGCATGATTATATATGCTCTTACCTTTTTCCTATATTGCTTACAGCGGATGCTTGAAGATCAAAATAAGAAACTTCAAGAAGAGTTGGCTGTAAGTCGTCAATAGGCTTCTCATTTTGAAAATTTATATCATCAATCCGAACAAAATTTTCGAGACTTCCGATTTCTGGGCATGAGGGATCCTGGCGCTTCTTCATCAAGAGGCCCCCAGACTGATGACCATGAGATCCTTTCGTCTACCTCTGATGAGGACGGTGACAGATCGAAACTCCAAGGTAATAGGGATTTTGGTGCTCCCGCTTCAGGTGGACTCGGGACGAGTGATTTGCCCCCTCCTCCAACAGGCGATGATTTTTTTAGAGCTTTATTTGATGGCCTACCACCACCTTCTTAGTATTGTATAAATTGTATCAATTGTATGAACATTGTACAATAAGCATAAAAATAATAATACATAATTTATGCCTTTACTATAATTGACCTTTTTTTTTCTCATTATTGCACCATAATTATTACACTTTCTTTTTCATATATACACATTACACAGCATCACCACAAAAGCCAAATGCAACACAGTAAAGTAAATTCGTCGCTAATTCCTTTCCTTATACAACATGGTTCCACCCTTTTCTCATCACCTTTTCCTTATCAATTTTAGAAAAGCTTATTTACCCTATATAAATCACCTTTTACTCCAAATTTTATACAGAAGCTAAAAGACTTTCCATTTCAATGTAAAAAACTCTCTTTAACAATTTTGATTTTCTTTCATTCATCAACCATGATCGAACATCATTTAAAGAAGATAAAAATTATGTTTAAGAATATGGATGCCATTCATTGGAAGCAAATTTCGTGGTCAAAACTTGATATTTTAAAGTTTTTTCAAAATATTAAATTGGACCACTCCTTCTTACATGCCATGTCTTCCTTTTGGAATACGGATTCTAGGGCATTTAAAATTAATGGCTTTGAAATATGTCCCTTGATCGAAGAATTTGAGGCAATTCTCGGATATCCAAATAATCAACAAATGGCATTACCTACATTGATTTCCAAAACTCAACAGAAGATGCAGATGTTATTTCAAATTCCAAAACCCGAAGTTCTTCAGTTGATGAGAGGTGAACAAATTCTACTTGCTCCTTTGATTGATTTTTGTCTCTCTCATTTGGCCCCTACTAAGGTATGGGGATGCATGCTCTATCTTTGCTTGCTTGGCCAATTCTTGCTTGTCTCTTTTGACGGTGATATTGATCAATGACTATTGGATATTATGGACCAAATTGAAGGAGGCTTGTCGCCGGTACCTGTGATCTTAGTTGAGACTTTAGTTGGGTTACACCAGCTTAAATAAGGATTGACAAAGAGACTGACTGGGAGTCCATTGTTGCTTTAGGTAATTACCTAAACTACCCTTTCAGATTTTCAATTTAGGTTTTCTTTTTTCCTTCTTTTCTTTATTGTTCTAATTTTTGCCTAGTCCGCCCATGTGGGTTTTTGAAACTAGGGAGATGTCCTAATTTTTGCCTAAGCTGCCCATCCAGGAGTGTCTTTGTTTGCTTGATACTCCATCCATGGATTTTGCCAGATATCTACCATGTCATCATTCTGCTAGGAAACTACTCCATCCTACTTCTTCATACGCTGACTGGGTTGATTGGATCCACTCACGCGCTGAAGTCAATATCCATTGGTTGGTACCTTGGTGGAAGATTTCTCGTATCATCATGTAGACAGACTTGATGTATGTTCCCCTTGCTGCTCTTCATCAAGATACATACTATGATCCTCGCCGACTTGGCCGTCATTATGAAGCTGAGCCTCGCGATTCTGACTTTACTCCCAATTTAGACAGGCCTTGTTTGACTGAAGCGTACTTGGATTGGCTGAGGCAAAGCTGGCCTGCACGTTATACTTATCGTCTGCCATAGATTTTACATTTTTCAATTCAGAAAGTGTATTGTTAGGATGAAAAAATAATTAAAGTAATAAAAGATGCTTCTTTTCCATTTAAAATTTGTCATCAACTTTTGCTATTGTGTTTATTTATATCACCCATATCTAGTCAAATACTTATAATAGTGCACATAGAATAATTTTAACATTAATTCTGTTTTATTAAATTGGGGAACAACCAAACATAAAGCCAGCATACACAAGATCACTCCTGTTGTCAACTAGCCCTTACGGGTTTTCTAATTGACAATTTTCTCTCATTTAGTCCTAATTGTTGCCTAGCCCGCCCTTTCAGGTTTTCAGAACTAGCGGACTGCTCTAACTTTTGCCTAGGCCGTCCTTTTTGGGTTTTCAACCTAGCGAGCTCTCTCTTTTTATATATATATATCATACATAAAACCTCTTCAACCTGTCAATGTTTACTAGCTCATTAAACTCATTCCCGTCCATGTTTGATGACTTCACCGCACCTTTGTTCATGACTCGTTTCACGACATATGGCCCTTCCCAGCTAGGCCTGAACTTCCCTCTTGGATAAAATACATTAGGCTTACATTGCTTCAACACCAAATCCCCAACTCTGAGTTTTTTGATTTAAACCCTTCTATTGTAGGCCCGAGCTATCTTCTTTTGATATAGTTGGTGATGATACAGTGCCTTTAACTTCTCTCTTCTAGTAAAGCTAACTGTGTGTATCTGCTTGCTACCCATTCTGTTTCAGGTAGTTCAGCTTCTAAGACTACTCTCAATGACTTGATTTCTATTTCATTTGGCAACACTGCTTCCATCCCATAAATAAGAGAACAGTGTCATTCCAGTAGGTGTTCGCACACTTGTCCTATATCACCATAAAGCAAAGGGAAGCATCTCTGACCAATCCCTGTAAGTCTTGGTCATCTTGGATAGAATTTGCTTAATTGTCTTGTTTATTGCTTCTACCACACCATTAGCCTTTGGCCTATAAGGAGAGGATTGATGATGATGGATTTGGTACTTCGAGAATAAATCCTTAACTGCTCCTTGAAACTGTACCCCATTGTCTGATATCACACTGTGCGAGACCCTGTACCGGCAGATGAGGTTCTTTTCAATAAATCTAGCCATTTGACTTGCACCCAGTTTGTTAAAGGATTCGGCTTTGACCCATTTTGAAAAATAATCTACTACTACCACAATGAAATGGTGACCATTTGAGGCTGTCGGATGTATCTCTCCTATAATGTCGATACCCCAAGTGGCAAATGGCCAGGGTGAAGACATAGAATGCAATTCTTCAGGAGGCATGTGATTCAAGTTACCATACATCTGACATTGTTGGCACTTCTTTACAAACTCAATACAATCTCTCTCCATGGTCAACCAGTAGTAACCTTGCCGAATAATCTTCTTAACTAGGGCCAAACCACTCATATGCGGTCCATAACTTCCTGCATGTATTTCTGACATGATACGCTCTACTTCAGGCTTCCTTAAACATCTTAAATGCACCCCATCAGGCCATCTTCGATATAACTCTCCATGGATTGTGATGTATTGAAATGACCACCGCCTTATGGCTCTTCTCTCTTTCTTTTTGCCCCCGACGGGTTTTCTCTTTCTTCCAAAAATTGCCTTATAATATCATACCATGCATCATGGTCTGTATCAATTTCCATGATTATCTCATATTCATAGCAAGGAGTTGATGAACTGGTCAAAATCAGAGGCTTAAGAAATAAACTGATAGGATTTTCCCATACTAAAGCCAATGTGGCTAGGGCATCAGCCATCTGATTTTCTTCTCTTAATAGGTGTATAAACCTACACTCCTTAAAGTTCTTCTTCATCATGGTCAGTTAATGGTGGTATGGTTTTAATTTTTCCTCTTTCAACTCCCACTCTTCATTTACTTGGGATACTACTAGCAATGAATCGCCAAAAACTTCCACCTTATCCACCTTCATAATTATTAGGGTTTCCAAACCGAAAATACAAGCTTCGTACTCCACCATATTATTGGTTTCCCTAAATTTCAACTTTTTGGCTAAAGGGATAAGTTCCCCTTCGGGCAATTCTAGTATAACTCCCAAACCTGCTCCTTTCTTGTTTACTGCTCCATCAAAATACATTTTCCACCCTTGTACTTCAATTGCTTCTAAATGTTCATCCTGAAATTCCAAGATTGCCTCTTCGCTTTCTGGTAATGGTTGTTGGGCTAGGAATTCTGCCATCGCTTTACCTTTGATTATTTTCCTGGTTACATATTTAATCTCAAATTCTTCTAATATTATCAATCATAGACCATATTTCCCAATCAAAGAGGGTGTCTCCCTTAAGTACTTCATTGGATCCAACCTGGAAATTGCTTGCACACTATACGATTGAAAGTAATGCCGCAACTTCTTAGAAGACCAAACCGTGGCTATACATGTCTTTTTAATGATACTATACTTAATTTCATAAGGTAGGAGCTTTCTACTCAAATAGTAAACTGCATTCTCAATCTCTGACTCATCTGCTTGGGCCAGCATGGCTCCTATTGACTCTTCTTCTATTGCTATGTATAGTGATAGAGGTTTGCCGGGTTTAGGTGGTTTTAAAACAGGTGGATTCAACAAATACTCTTTTATTCACTCAAAGGCCTTTTGACATTCTTCATTCCATAGGACTAGCTAATTATTTTTAAGCAATTTGAAGATAGGCTCACAAATTGTTGTGAGCTTTGCTATAAATATGCTAATGTATTGTAATTTACTAATAAATCCCCGGACTTCTCTCTCCATTTTTGGGGCTGGCATATCCCTGATTGCCTTAACTTTATCAGGATCAATCTCAATGCCATTCGGACCAATCACATGTCTCAATAATTTAGCTGATGTAACCCCAAACGCACACTTCTTCGGGTTCAATCTTAACTTATATTTCAAAGCTCTATCGAAGAATAATTCTAAGTTTTGGAAGTGTTGTTCCCTTGTATCCGATTTAACCATCATATCATCAACATATACTTCAACTTCTTTATGTATCATGTCATGAAATAGTGTGGTGGCCATCCTTTGGTAGGTTGCCCAGCATTCTTTAAGTCAAATGGCATCACCCTAGAACAAAATATACCACATGTAGTAATGAAAGTAGTTTTGGCTTTATCCTCTTGGGCCATTAAGACTTGATTGTATCCAGAAAATCCATCTACAAATGAGTGTATCACGCTAGAGGCTGCACTATCAATAAGGACATCTATATGGGGTAAAGGGAAATCATCTTTAGGGGAAGCCTTGTTTAAATCTCTATAATCCACACAGATCCTTATCCTTCCATCTTTCTTTGGCACAGGTACTATGTTGGCTAGCCAATCTAGATATTCTATAACTTCAAGGAACTTCACTTGTATTTGCTTAGTGACCTCTTCTTTAACCAATTCAGCCCACTTAGGTCTTAATCGCCTAAGCTTTTGTTTAACAGGTTTCATGTGAGTGTAAGTAGGAATATGATGCTCTGCTATGTGTCAATCTATTCCAGGCATATCCTCATAAGACCACACTTCTTCATATTTTTTGAATATTTTTTCAAATCTCTCTCTCTCATCAGGAGTAAGGTCGGATGCTATGCTAATGTTTTTAGGATTTTCGGTTGTTCCCAAATTTAATGATTGTGTGTTAACAGAATTAATATTAAAGATGCCCATGTAACTGTTATTTGAATGTATGCAACCATCAGGAGAAACATCACACAAGTAAGCAAAATCAAACTTTATTGCATTCATTTTGGAAAAGAAAACATCATCATCCTCATATAAAGCAGAAAAATTAAAATCAAAATCAAAATAAAAATCATTGTTCTCAAAATCATAAGGCAGGATGTCTTCAAACTTTTCTTCAACCAAGGCAGCAATCTCTTTCGGAGTCTTCTCAGCTTTCAGGACAACTTCATTCTTCTCTTTTTGATTGGATTCTTTGTTGGCTGACAGGGTGAGCTTTTCTTCACTTGGTACACTAGCTCGGCCACATCTGCAAAAATTTCAAAACCCAGGATCAACTTTCCCATGAACATGATTGGCTAAGGCTTTCCTTGGAGTGGTCCCATATCTGGAGCTTTGACAAAGATCTCTTCAAGTGGTGGGAAGCTCATCTTCTCACTCTTCTTTGGCTGGACATCGTTGTTTTCATCATATCCCAACCCTTTCTTAAAAGTTTAAGTTCTAAAGTCTGGCAGCTTTGTCAAACCGGCCTTACCCTTTCCAAGACCAGCTCCGGGAAGGTAGTTCATGTTCTTCATCATATTCAAGACTTTGGAGTCCACTACTTCATCATTAGAAATTACAACTACTTGAAAACCATTGAGAGGCCTCTCAATCATTAGAGCATTAACAATCTCATTATCTTCAGCTTCAATGACCACTGTCTCATCTCTGTTAGGGAACTTGATCTTTTGATGAAGGGTGGAAGGAACTCCACCAAGAGGATGAAACCATGGTTGCCCCAAGAGTAAGGCGAAGGTAACCGATATGTCTAAAACAACAAACTCAACAATAGATTCAATTGGACCAACCTTGACAGCAGCTTTGAAATTCCCATCAGCGTGTCTCTTAGTGTTGTCATAAGCCCGAATTATTACTTCGGTCGAGTTTAGATCCCTTGTTGACATGGCTAGCTTTGGCAATATCTTAAGTGGGCAAACATTTATGGTGGACCCATCATCGACCATTACACATGGAGTCCTCTTCCCCTTGACTTCTATTTTGATAAAGAGAGGGCGGATGTGATCTCTCCCCTCCTCCGGTAAGTCCGCATCTGAAAAAGAAACTGATCCCATATTAACTTCACTCTTCTCTTGAACCTCTTCACATTTCATTACCCCTCCAATTTTTATGAAGTTGATCAGCTCCTCCGGTGTCATGGATGCTAGCTAAGGCTTTGGCCATAGTTTCTTGGTGGTGTTTTTTAGAAGTAGCTAATAAGTCCCAAATGCTAACACTTGCTCGTGTTCTTTTCAATTGCTTGAGCACAACATCATCTTCCTCTTCTTGTTTTCCTACTTCAACTTCCTTACCCTTATTAGTTTCTACCTCCTTAGGTGGTGTCCTTGCATAAGGCTTACCGGATCTAGTGTTCATTACTTCATCTTCTTCGGGCTCGGACCAAGTCCACTCCTCCTTCTTGGATACAAGATCATCATCACTATCGCTTGAATCCCAAAACCCATTGGCAACACAAATTGTTACTTCTTTACCCACCATAACTTGTTTAATTCCACCAAATACCTCTTCTTCTTTGGTTGCTTCTCTACCCACATCTTGAAAAGAAGAGATGACAAAATCCTCATGCAAACCTCCTCCAATCATGAAAGTTGCCGACAGTGGTATTCTATTGAACTTTGGTAATGGGTTGTCTTTGGTGTTTAGCTTATTGGGCTCGGGTAACTTCCCATTATCAATTAGATTTTGGATCTCATGTCTCAACCTCACACATCTATCCATGTCATGCCCTTGCATTTGGTGAAATTGACAAAATGCTTTAGTGTCGAAATTAGGTGGGAGAGGGTTAGGCAAAGGATGAGGATTTAAGGGTTGAAGCAATCCCTTTCTTTGAAGCTTATTGAGAACCCAAGACATCGGCTTCCCTAATTTCGAAAACTGTTTTCTTGTTCCTTGGTTAGTAGCGTTAACACCGACTGCCTTTTGCATGCTTTGGCTACCAAATTGATAGTTTCCTTTCTCGTTCCTTCTTGTTGAAAAACGGTTCTTCTCTCTTTCCCATTTTTCAATTTGCAAACTTGCTTGGAGAAGGTCTTTGAAATCACGGATGAGTGTATGAGACATCCTTTCACGAAGACTAGGCAACACCCCTCTCACAATCATCCTCATTTGATCGGATTCATCGGGCCTCTTCTTCAGTAAAGCGGCCTTGTTTCTCCATCTCTTCACATAATCCACAAAATTCTCATTTGACCTTTGCTTAATGGATTCCACTTCCATTAAGGTAACTTCCATTTCAATATTATATCCATATTGCTGGATGAAGGCCTTGTATAGCAAATCCCAACTCTTTTATGTTCCATCATCTAAGGTATTGAACCAATTTTGGACAACAGGGTCCAATGAGAGCATAAAGTACCTTAGAGTTTGATCCTTAGTAGCTCGGGTAGACTGCATAGCAGTGATATAATGCTTCACATGGAGGTGAGGATTTTCGGTCCCATCGAACTTCGCAAAAGATGGCATCTTGAACTTGTACGGGACTTCTTCATCTAGCTCAAATAATTTGTCAACTTCGGACATTTCCTCGATTTTCAGTTTCTTCTCAAAATTTTTTCTAAATTAGCAATCATTTTTTCAACATCAGAAGTTTTGGTTTTCTCCATAGTTGACCTTTCAACAACCTTAGGTTCTTTTTTCTTCTCTTGAGCATCTTGGTAGTATTGAGCCCAATCATCATCATCATCAATGATCACCTTTTCATCATCAAAAACAACTTCACCAACTTTGGTCTTCCCTTTGTCCTTTGGCTTCTTAGTGCTAGCAGATGCTTCGGCATGATTTTCTAAAATTACAGTTAATTGGTTCTTCATGGTCTCAGCTAGGGCCTCTTTTATTTCTTCCATCTTGGCGTTGAGGGCATCATCCACCATTCTTTGAATTTGTTCGAGATCCATTGTTTTTGGTGAGGAAGTGATTGAGTTGTTGCTAGATACTTCGTCTCCAGCATAGGTTGAATTGTCGTAAGTTTTTGAACTGTCGTAATTGTAGACCCTTAATTTTTGACCCGGTTCGGTCCAATATATTTTAATTAGTCCAAAATAATTTTTGTGTTGTCCGATATATTTTAGTTAGCCCAAAATAATTTTTATGGTATCTTAATTAATTTTAATATTTATTTTAGTAAAAAATGGTGAAATGAAAAAAAATTCAAAAATAATAAAAAAAAATCGGCGACAAAAAAATAGTGGCCAAAAGTTAGCTCCATTTCGCCGCAGAAAATTCCTGCGGGCGAAATGGTTTACGGGCCCGTTCCGCGGGCGCTGCCGCAGCCAGCTGCGACACTTTTTTTCGCCAGCACAGTTTTTCCGCACCAGTTTTTTTTTGCCAGTGAAATTTTTTCGACGCAAATTTTCTGAAACCTAATACAATTAGGTTTCGGCTTCCTTTTCTTAATGAATAAAGATGCCGTGATTAATTAGGAATGAACCATATAAAACTTCTACAAATAAGGACTAAACAACACAAAAAAAGGGGAGGTGGAAAAAAAAGAAAATTGGATAGGAACTTGGATCAAGAAGTGGAAACCAAAACTGTGAAGGAAAAACGGGAATCAAGAAGTTTTTTAAGGGAGCCGAAAAACAATTCAAGCAATTCAAAGACAAAAAGGCTTGTCTTTGACCTTGTTCATCCAAGAAGCAATTTTTGGTGAAACTTACAAAATAAGGTTTGAATTCTTAATTTCTTTTGTTTTTTTTTTCACAGTAGCTTAATCATCACTTTGTTTCTTTTAATTCAAAAATTTTAGGACCTCAATTCACTTTTTCTAAGGCTTAAAAATCTTAAATCGTGGATTTATTTTCTAAAAGTTTAAAGATATTAGTTTTATTTCTTCAAAACCCCAAAACTAAGATTTGCTTTCCAAATTATCAAAACTTCAATTTGTGTTATGTTTCCTTCCAAAAGACTTAAAAATATCTTTTTTGTTTTTTATAAACTTTAAATCATTTTGTTTAATTCATAAAACTTCATAAAATTATCAATTGTTTTTTCCAAATCCTAAAAATAACTCATTACCCGAAACCCTAATTCAAAAGTCTTAAAACCCTAATTCAATTCTAAAAATCAAAATAGTAAACCCTAACCCCTTTAAAACCTTAAACCCTAATTTTTTCTAAACCCTAATCCTTTAAAACATTAAAAACCATACAAACACAAATTTTACAATTTTGCACAGTAAGTTTGAAACCATAATTCAATGAATAGCCGTAAACCACAAAACTTAATATTTTAAAGTGTCCAAACCTAAGTTTCATGATTTCACCATTCAAACCTTAATTTGTTTAATCAAAGAACTTTACCAATCTTTTAAAACATAAAATCTTAATCTATTTTAATTCCTTAAAAAATTCACAGTAGCTATAATTGGAATTTTATTTGTCTTATTCAATTCTATATTTGATATGCTTTGATTTATTTTATATGCTTTAATTTATTTAAGTTCAATTCTTGGTTTATTTTATTTATCATATATGGATGTTTACTTTCTATTGATATTTAATACCTTTGATGAATAATTTATTTATTTTGAATATTTATTTACTTTTATCAATTTATTTAGATTTCCAAATGTTGTAAGAGATGTGTTTCCACTTGTTGGATACCTCATTAGTTAAATATCATATAATTTAAATTGTTTTTCTATTTTAGAACCAATGTAAAGGGCATGTTTCTACCTTTCTATGGGTGTCCTATTTAGGCATGTGATGTAAGGACATGTTTGCATCTTCGGATAGGTGTCCATTTATTTGTTTTGCTTGGACATTGCTTTGATTTTAATATATTGATGCTTTCTTTTAATTATTGTGTGTAATATGGATAATGTTGTTATATTTAAGAATTTTATAATATTAAGACCTGTAAAGGAGGCCAGTTCCAATGAACCGGGCATTGTGGGGGTGCTGGGCCATTTCTCACCTTCCCCACACGTACCCAACTTTTCAAACCCATTAGGGGATTGGGGATTCCTTAGGAATCGAGTCATCCACCCCTTTCTTTTTTCCCGGCCCGTCTGGGTGGCGACTCCATTTTCTCCAGACTTATGTCCGTGTTCTCTAAGGCCCCGAGCCTAAATAGTGCCGAAGTTGCAAGAACCATTCCACCGGGAGTGGGGGCGAAAATCCCCGCTCACAGTGGCGACTCCACTGGGGATAAGAAAAGTTGATTCCGTTGATCTTTATATTATTCTGTTCTTTCTTATAATGACATTATCCATTGCATCATATTAGATTGCATTGTGTGCATGTGTTAGGACGCCCGTGTTACTTGTGTTATGTTATGTAAGGGATACCATACATTCACTCAAGGTATGGAGATTGAGCATGGCATAACCACTCATAGCCTCGTACTTTTTGGTATATACTTACTATGGGAACCTAAGCCTTTTTACCCAAAGACTAAAGCTCATGTAATTGGCCTAGTTACTTTTCTTAGGTTTTTATCCCGAATGCATGTAGTTTGACTATGGTTAATTTATCTTGGCTTAAATCATGGCTTATTTGGTTTGTTCTTTTTCTAATATGACCTAAGTATATTGTAAGCTCAAAATAAATTTTTCTTTAAAGTCCAAAAGACCTAAGCTATTTTCAAAATTTTTCAAGATGGTATTTGGACATAAGTCTTTTCTAAAAGTGAATAAAAAATTCTTTGGTCCATGGCCCAAATACTAAGCCCAAAAGCCATTTTTCTAAAATCTTTTACAATGGGCTTAGAAACAAAACTATTTTCACCCAACCTTTTCTTACAAAGAGATTGCAAAAATATTTAGGTCAATTAAGAAATACCAAAAATCAATTGTGAGCCTAGTTTATACTAAGAACAAATTAACCATAGGCTTGTTTTTGGCATGAATCATTAGTTACCTTTTTCAAATGAGAAATCTATCTATGATAAACCTCTTAATTTAGTTTTAATCCAATATAGCATAAAAGCTACTTTAGTTGGTTGGATGGATTAAAACCTAATTAATGGGAATTATCATGGATGGATTTCCATTTTCGAAAATATAACTATTGGTTAAAACGTCCGAGGGAATTATTCGAAAACAAGATACCCCATGTTGGTATTTTGTTAACCATATACCTAGGAAAAGAGACTCGCCATTCGTGTGTGGATGTTATAAGGTTGGAAGGAACATCCTAATTATCTTTCTTTGTTGATTGTTTGTGCATACATGCATACATGCATACATTTGCATCTCATATCAATGATCCTCTCTGGCTCACAGCCCTGGATTACGAGAGTTTAAAAGCTTACAATAATCCGACCTACGCCAGAGATGAAGTATCTATCAATGACTCAATCACTTGCTCACCAAAAATAATGGATCCCGAACAAATTCAAAGAATGGTGGATGAAGCCCTCAATGCCAAGATGGAAGAAATAAAAGAGGCCATAGCTGAGACCATGAAGAACCAATTGACTGCAATTTTAGAAAATCATGTTGAAGCATCTGCTAGCACTAAGAAGCCAAAGGACAAAGGGAAGACTAGAGTTGGTGAATTACTTTTTGATGATGATAAGGTGATCATTGTTGATGATGATTGGGCTCAATACTATGAAGATCCTCAAGACAAAAAGGAGCCGAAGGTTGTTGAGAAGGCAACTATTGAAAAGACTGAGATTTCTGATACTGAAAAGATGATTGCTGATTTTGAAAAGAAATTTGAGAAGAAATTGAAAACCGAAGAGGTGTCCGAGATCAACAAATTGTTTGAGCTAGATGAAGAAGTTCCACACAAGTTCAAGATGCCATCTTTTGCGAAGTACGATGGTACTGAAAATCCTCATCTCCATATGAAGCAGTATATCACTGCTATGCAGTCTGCCCGAGCTACTAAGGCTCAAACTCTAAGGTACTTCATGCTCTCATTGGACCCTGTTGTCCAAAATTGGTTCAATACCTCAGATGATGGAACACAAAAGAATTGGGATTTGCTATACAAAGCCTTCATCCAACAATATGGGTATAATGTCGAGATGGAAGTTACCTTAATGGAAGTAGAGTCCATTAGGCAAAGGCCAAATGAGAATTTTGTGGACTATGTGAAGAGATGGAGAAACAACGCCGCTTTGCTCAAGAAAAGGCCTGATGAATCTGATCAAACAAGGATGATCGTGAGAGGCATCCTGCCTAATCTCCGTGAAAGGATGTCTCACACCCTTATAAGGGATTTCAAAGATCTTCTCCAAGTTGGTCTACAAATTGAAGATTGGGAAAGGGAGAAGAATCATTTTTCAATAAAAAGGAATGAGAAAGGGAACTACCAGTCGGGCAATCAAAGCACACAAAAGGAAGCTGATGTTAATGCCACTAATCAAGGAGGAATGAGGCAATTTTTAGAATTAGGGAAGCCACTGTCTTGGGTTCTCAATAAGCTACAAAAGAAGGGATTGTTACATCCCTTGACTCCTCGTCCTTTGCCTAATCCTCTTCCACCTAACTTTGATACTAATGCATTTTGCCAATTCCATCAAAGGCCTAGACACGAAATGGACAATTGTATGAAGTTGAGGCATGAGATCCATAATTTAATTGATAATGGCAAGTTGCCTGATCCAAATAAGCCCAATACCAAAGGTAATCCATTTCCAAGGTTCAACAGGGTGCCACCACCAGCAGCCTTCATGGTAGGAAAAGGATTGGAAGAAGATATTATTTTATCATCATTTCAAGATGGGGATATTAAAGAGGTTAAAGGAAAAGAAGCTTAAACTCAATGAACTTTCCTTAGCTTGAATGTTGCTTTTCAATTTTACTTTCTTTAATATTTTGGAACTATTGTGTTTTTCAAATTTAAAGTTGCTTTGAATAAATTATTTTCATAAAAATTTTATTGGTCTTTGTTCATTTTGGTGATCAACCAATGAGGAATCTAGCTTGATAATTCATGAATTAATATATTTATGCATCATGACTCGAATGACTTTACTAGATGAGGGAATTGCTCTACAGCATTGAGTTGTGTATGCTTACTTAGAGAGGGCTACTGCATAATTATCTTTGTCTATGTCCTAGTCAGTCTTAGAACATGCTTTGACAAACTTTCAAGGCAAAATTGAACTCTGCTTATTTAAGGGAGAAATGATCTAGGCATTGTTTGATGAACCAACAACTAGTATCCACCCAATTAAATATCAATCCCTAGTTGTCCCTTTGAGCCTTCATAAAATTTTAGCTTTCTTTTCATTGGCTTACAAACCCCAATAACCTACCTTGAGTTGTTGTGATACTTTTAACAAGTCTTTTGATCACTAAGATGAAGAGGCAAGAAGATAAAAGAAAGTAATGAATAGTCAAGACCATGAAGATAGTTGAAGTTCTCAAGACCATAAGGGTAGTTGATGTTCTCAAGACCATAAGGGTAGTTGATGTTCTCAAGACCATAAGAGTAGTTGATGTTCTCAAGACCATGAAGAAAGTTGAAGTTCTCAAGACCATAAGGGTAGTTGATGTTCTCAAGACCATAAGGGTAGTTGATGTTCTCAAGACCTTAAGGGTAGTTGAAGTTCTCAAGACCATAAGGGTAGTTGATGTTCTCAAGACCATAAGAGTAGCTGATGTTTTCAAGACCATAAGGATAGTTGATGTTCTCAAAACCATAAGGGTAGTTGGAGTTCACCTAGTATCTCCAATATATCAAGACAACATCAGAGTAACAAATGATTTATCCCTATTAAAGAAGATTTATGTCACTCCACTCATCCATTATTGGAAGCCCAAGTTAGTACAAACAAGACAACTCTGTTTGAGCTAGAAACAACAAAAAAACAAAAAAAAGAAAGGAAAAGAAGAAAAGAAAAAAGAAAAAAAAAGAAGAAAAAAAAGGAAAAAGAAAAGAGCGGTTCAAAAAGCCAAATGAGTTCTCTTTTACCTAAGATAACAAAAGGCTTCCATTTGGTTTATAAGGATGGTTTGACCTGAATTGGTCCCAACCCAACCAAAGATTCAATCAAAATCAAAGAAAAAGGGGAAAGACCATCCGGCTACAAGAAAGAAGGACAAAATGATAAAATGCTCAAAGAAAGGGAGGAATAATAAAAAAATGAGAAAAGGGAGTAGAAGAAAAGAAACAAATTTGGTTACCAAACTTTATACAAGGGCAAAAACTGTCCTAATCAAGATCCAAATTAATGCTAAGAAGATAGAAGGAATTTGGAGTCTAGAAAGATTGCTCCCAATTGTCTAAAGTTCCAACAAGAAATTTGTAGTGTGAAGGTTTGTCCTTTGTGTCACACCAGCTCCAATCTCAAAATGGCCTTCATTTAACCCATGTCCCTCATAGACCCCATTTCAAGCCTATCAAAGACCTGTTGATCTCTCTTGGTAGGTAGAGTCTATTAGTGGAGATAGTGTGGATAAGCATGCATATGAGATAGACAATATTTAAACTCAAATGAGACCTTTGGCCAAGTAATGTGTATGTGCCTATCTAAAGTGCAACAATTCTTGCTTAAATAGGAATGATTCCCGAGTTTAGTATGGTAACTAGGGTTGTCATGTTTTAGATATGTTAATTTGTAAACTTGTCCTGAGGTACATTGACATTAATTTGGCAAATCCAACATTTGATTTCAAAACAAAAATTCAAAAATTAAAAAAAAATGTTTTGTCATACAAAGCCTTCAAGTTAAGGGAAGTATGTTGAACCTCCAAAGGACACATTGGGCAAAGGAAATGATTATTGGCAAGGTCATGAAGAAGCTATCAACTGACATGCTGAGACATAGTTTGATATAGATGAATCCCTGACTCTACTGCTTGGGGTCTCCATTATTCATATTTTCAACATCTTGAAGATAAAAGCCATAAATGTAAAGCTTTCTATCATTCCAATGCAAGACTTGAATGAGCGTCGAAAAGGAGTCAATGAGAATACTTATGCTGATCACCTTGGTCTGTGAGTCAATGAAACCACTGTGAGTATTATCATACATATCATGCATACATGAGCATATCACATCATACTTTCTTGTCTTGTGTTGTCTATTCCTTGTCAAAATGAACAGCAAACACCTTGCAAAGTAAAGAATCAAAACAAGATATTGAATCAAGACGGCACAGAAAGCCTATTTGCTTGTGGAAGCTCCAATCATTTTGCAAAGATAAGAAATACGTGCTTGTGCGAAGAACTAGACAACAACAACATCAATCGGAGTCCGCATAGAAAAATCATGGGTTTGAGCCTACACAGGGGCAAAGTTTCTCCTTTTCAATTTTTTGAGTTTATATATAAAACATTTTCAAACTCACTTGCAAATATCTCGCCACACAGGGGGAAAAGGAGAGGATATGAAGGCTAGCTAAAAAGGGCTGAATTTTTTGCAAAAGTGCAAAGGAAGAATAAAAAAGAATGAAAAAAGAAGAAAATTAGAATTCTCAAAAGAATGAAGATACAAAAGACAAAAGATCAGTCCAGTTAAAAGATCTGAAGCCAGGGAAAAGACCCAATTTAAAGGATGAAGATCCAATTTCAAGGGTGAAGACCCGATGTCAAAGAAGGAAGATCCATTTTCAAATGTGAAGATCCGTTTTGAGGGTGAAGAACCACAATGCATAGAACGGCCAGAGCAGTCAGACTTCTCAACTGATAAAAGGTTAGTCGAACTCATTCTCGGTCCAAGTACCCAAATCAATTGAAGCTCGGGTCCAAGTACCCAAATCAAATCAATCTCAGGTCCAAGTACACAATCCTGGGTCAAAGTACCCAAATCAAATTCAATCCAATCTCGGGTCCAAGCACCCAATCTCGGGTCCAAGCATCCAATCTTGGGTCCAAGTACCCAAATCAATTCAAGGTCGGGTCCAAGTACCCAATCTCGGGTCCAAGCACCCATTCTTGGGTCCAAGTACCCAAATCAATTCAATCTTGGGTCCAAGTACCCAAATCAAATTCAACCCAATCTTGGGTCCAAGTACCCAATCTCGGGTCCAAGTACCCAAATCAAACCCAATCTTCGCTCCAAGTACCCAATCTTGGGTCCAAGTACCCAATCTCAGGTCCAAGTACCCAAATCAAATCCAATCTTGGGTCCAAGTACCCAATCTCGGGTCCAAGCACCCAATCTCGGGTCCAAGTGCCCAAATCAATTGAAGCTCGGGTCTAAGTACCAAATCTCGGGTCCAAGCACCCATTCTAGGGTCCAAGTACCCAAATCAATTCAAGCTCGGGTCCAAGTACCCAATCTCAGGTCCAAGTATCCAAATCAAATTCAATCCAATCTCGGGTCCAAGTACTCAATCTCGGGTCCAAGTACCCAATCTCGGGTCCAAGAACCCAAATCAAATCCAATCTCGGGTCCAAGCACCCAATCTCGGGTCCAAGTACCCAAATCAAATCAATCTCGGGTCCAAGTACCCAATCCCGGGTCCAAGTACCCAAATTCAATCCAATCTCGGGTCCAAGTACCCAAATCAAATTAGTCTCTGGTCCAAGTACTCAATCTCGGGTCCAAGTACCCAAATCAAAATCAATCTTGAGTCCAAGTACCCAATCCCGAGTCCAAGTACCCAAATTCAATCCAATCTCGGGTCCAAGTACCCAAATCAAATCAATCTCGGGTCCAAGTACCCAATCTCGGGTCCAAGTACTCAAATCAAATTTAATCTCGGGTCCAAGTACCTAAATCAAATTCAAGCTTGGGTCCAAGTACCCAATCTCTGGTACAAGTACCCAAATCAAGTCCAGAACTCGAACTGGGTCCAGAACCCAAAAAAAATTCAAATAATAATCTCATCAAAAATTAAGTCTTATTGCTTTTCACTCTCTTTCACTAAAGTTTCAGATCATTCAAGTAGGGGGCAAACTGTAGACCCTTAATTTTTGACCTGGTCCGGTCCAATATATATTAATTAGTCCAAAATAATTTTTGTATTGTCCGATATATTTTAGTTAGTCCAAAATAATTTTTATGGTATCGTAATTAATTTTAATATTTATTTTAGTAAAAAAATGGTGAAATGAATAAAATTCAAAAATAATAAAAAATAAAAAATAACAAAAAAAATCGGCGACGATAGTCAGCGCTGGCCCGTGGGCATTTCGCCCGCAGGAATTTCTTACAGGCGAAATGGTCTACGAGCCCATTCCACGCACGCTGCTGCAGTTGGCTCCGGCACTTTTTTTTGCCAGCGCAGTTTTTCCGCAGTAGTTTTTTTTCACCAGCGAAATTTTTTCGACGCAAATTTTCCAAAACCTAATGCAAATAGGTTTCGGTTTCCTTTTCTTAATGAATAAAGATGCCGTCATTAATTAGGAATGAACCATATAAAACGACTATAAATAAGGACTAAACAAAACAAAAAAAGGGGGAGGTGGAAAAAAAAGAAAATTGGACAGGAACTTGGATCAAGAAGTGGAAACCGAAACTGTGAAGGAAAAACGTGAATCAAGCAGTTTTTTGAGGGAGCCGAAAAACAATTCAAGCAATTCAAAGACAAAAAGGCTTGTCTTTGACCTTGTTCATCCAAGAAGCAATTTTTGGTGAAACTTACAAAATAAGGTTGGAATTCTTAATTTCTTTTGTTTTTTTTTCACAGTAGCTTAATCATCACTTTGTTTCTTTTAATTCAAAAATTTTAGGACCTCAATTCACTTTTTCTAAGGCTTAAAAATCTTAAATCGTGGCTTTATTTTCTAAAGGTTTAAAGATATTAGTTTTATTTCTTCAAAACCCCAAAACTAAGATTTGCTTTCCAAATTATCAAAACTTCAATTTGTGTTCCGTTTCCTTCCAAAAGCCTTAAAAATATCTTTTTTGTTTTTTATAAACTTTAAATCATTTTGTTTAATTCATAAAACTTCATAAAATTGTCAATTGTTTTTTCCAAATCCTAAAAATAACTCATTACCCGAAACCCTAATTCAAAAGTCTTAAAACCCTAATTCAATTCTAAAACTCAAAATATTAAACCCTAACCCCTTTAAAACCTTAAACCCTAATTTTTTCTAAACCCTAATCCTTTAAAACTTTAAAAACCATACAAACACAAATTTTACAATTTTGCACAGTAAGTTTGAAACCATAATTCAATGAATAGCCGCAAACCACAAAACTTAATATTTTAAAGTGTCCAAACCTAAGTTTCATGATTTCACCATTCAAACCTTAATTTGGTTAATCAAAGAACTTTACCAATCTTTTAAAACATAAAATCGTAATCTATTTTAATTCCTTAAAAAATTCACAGTATAATTGGAATTTTATTTGTCTTATTCAATTCTATATTTGATATGCTTTGATTTATTTTATATGCTTTAATTTATTTAAGTTCAATGCCTGGTTTATTTTATTTTATCATGGATGGATGTTTACTTTCTATTAATATTTAATACCTTTGATGAATGATTTATTTATTTTGAATAGTTATTTACTTTTATCAATTTATTTAGATTTCCAAATGTTGTAAGAGGTATGTTTCCACTTGTTGGATACCTCATTAGTTAAATATCATGTAATTTAAATTGTTTTTCTATTTTAGAACCAATGTAAAGGGGATGTTTCTACCTTTCGGTGGGTGTCCTATTTAGGCATGTGATGTAAGGACATGTTTCCATCTTCGGATGGGTGTCCATTTATTTGTTTTGCTTGGACATTGCTTTGATTTTAATATATTGATGCTTTCTTTTAATTATTGTGTGTAATATGGATAATGTTGTTATATTAAGAATTTATAATATTAAGACCTGTAAAGGAGGTCAGTTCCAATGAACCGGGCGTTGTGGGGGTGCTGGGCCATTTCTTACCTTCCCCACACATACCCAACTTTCTGAACCCATTAGGGGGTTGGGGATTCCTTAGGAATCAAGTCATCCACCCCTTTCTTTTTTCCCGGCCCGTCCGGGTGGCGACTCCATTTTCTCCGGACTTATGTCCGTGTTCTCTAAGGCCCCGTGTAACACCCCCACACCCAATACATACACACTACATACACCACAATGTAGTATACATGTATCGAATATAGGAATGCTATGTATTTTTCTTAACATTCAAGAACACCTTTTTAAATGATATCATAATCTTTTTCAGTATACAATATAGATAATAAGTAATTAACTTGTAAAATAAAACAAAGTAGATATAAATATGTTTATTTAGTACGCAGCGGAATTTATAAAATAGTTACATATATGAAAGCATTTAAATCCATATTTAAATATATATATATATATTCACATTATAAACAATATTACAAAATATAAAGAAGTTATACATGATTGGCAGCTTTCTCTGATCTTTAAGTCCCAAAATAAACTCTTCAATTTCTACTCTCACTCGGTCTCGAGGAGCTCTCGGGTTCAACTCTGTTACCTGCGCGATCAACACTATCGCGCTAAGCCAACGGCTTAGTAAGACAAATCATGCTAATATTATGCTCTAGTGCAATGCAATGTCACACATGTTATCAATAAAGACAACAACATAGGTGAAAAGCTAACATCACACCTTTGCACATCACAAATCACAACCATATAAACATACCACATTTCAACATCTTTCCATCTCCTTCATTAATCAATCAAGTTATCATTCATGACTCACATTAAACAAAGACAAGCATGGGCCCAAAACACACTAATATGCTATTCAATTTTCAGAGTTAATGCTTTGGTTTTGTTATCACATTTATCATTATCATAATCCCAACTAGGCTTCAAGGATTTAGGTTCAACCAAGCTTCAAGGGGAGCAAAGCATGCTAAGCATCAACCCAACTTGGCTTCAAGAACCAATCCAACCTAGCTTCAAGGGTTGCAACATCTCAATTAGGCTTCAAGGATCAAATCCAACCTAACTTCAAGAGATTGTTACCATTATTAGGCATGCCACCAACAACATACTATGAAAATGGAATAACACATTAGCCACACAATTCAATTATTATTTAATTATCATTTCCATTCTCAATTCTCATAATCATTTAGGCAACATGCCTTATTTCTTTCAATTGCATCAACATAGCCAATCACAATGGCTTCAATTACATTTGCATCATTATCACCAAACACATTGATCTTACATCTCACTATATCTCAAATCACAATTCATGTTATTCACATAGCATCATCATTGGTATAACATTTCAAGATACATTATTCCTATAACACATTGCCATTCACAAGTTTACAATGCATAATACCTAACCTTAATCATGTAATATCATATGCATTATTGATACCACATTTCAAAGTACATATCATATTACCATTCACAATGCATGTAGCCTAACATTGTTCATATGCTTCATCATTATCATCAAATGTGTGCTAACATCTCAACATCATATGAATGTATGTTCCACATACATTTGTTTGGATCATTATTGTTTTAAATGTGTTTATGTTTAGGTTTAGGTACAAAAATACCTTTGGAGAATCAAACCAATGCAAGAAAAACAAATAATAAAAACCTTAACTAACACATTTGAGGGACACGGGCAGCACACTTGAGGGACACGGCCAAGCTTGTGGCCGTGTCTCTCAACACAATTTTGGCAGTAGCAAACACATGCATAAGACACGACCGTGTCTCTCCAAAATCAATCCAACACGGGCTAAATTTCCTTGACTTGGCCGTGTCTCTCATGAATTGGCCGTGTCTCTCCTTGCTTTTGGCCGTGTCACTCATGAACAACACCCTAACCAAAGCCAACACTCTTTCAATTGCATTCACACACTTTTTGCACAACATTAATCTTATGCAAATGGATACAATCAATAACATAAACACATATCTTACACAATCATCACAATAATCACTTTAACAACACATTAACATTACATTTAAACACAACTACTTCAAAACCCTAAATCCAACATCATTCATAATCTTTCAAAATCAACATCCACCACTTCCAACAACAACACCTATTTAACCTCTTAACTTAAAACCAAATTTAACACTTGAAAACACATCACAAACACCTCTCATCATCAAATCAACAAACCCTAATTCACTTCAAATACCACTACAAAAGAATAAAAGAAATCAAAGAAAAGAACTTACCAAAGTTGTTGAATTCCACAAATCTCCAACTTGATTCCTTGATTCTCTCTTCAATCTTGATTTTGGAACAACAAAAATCAACTCTTGTTCTTTGGTTTTGGAGAGCCGGCCACCACTAAGGAAAAGAGAAGAAATGAAAATAAATAAAGTCAACTTCCTCTTCTTCTTTAAATCTCCACCAAGAGATTTCCAAAAGAAAATTACCTCAATGCCCTTAACCATTTGCTCTAACTCTCTTTTAACTTATAAGCCCATTTAGGTAATTTCATATTCAACAAGATAAATATCTCTTCCCCCTTGACTCTTCATTTGACCAACTTATATGTTATATATATTACAATATAATCAACATATACACTTTCCTTTAATTCTTTTCTCTTGCAAATTGACACCTACATTAAATCCAATTTTTAAAACAACAACAACAACAACAACAACATTCAAAACTTCTAGGGCATATATGGGGATATTACACCCCGAGCCTAAATAGTGCCGAAGTCGCAAGAACCATTCCACCGGGAGTGGGGGCTAAAATCCCCGCTCACAGTAATCCAGGGCTATGAGCCAGAAAGGATCAATGATGTGAGATGTAAACGTATGCATGTATGCACAAAAAATAGACAAACAAGGACAAATAGGACGTTCCTTCCAACCTTATAACATCCATACACGAATGGCGAGTCTCTTTTCCTAGGTATATGGTTAACAAAATACCAACACGGGGCATCTTATTTTCGAATAATTCCCTCGGATGTTTCAACCAATAGTTATATTTTCAAAAATGGAAATCATTTTATAATAATTCCCATTAATTAGGTTTTAATCCATTAAAGTAGCTTAGCTTTTATGCTATATTGGATTAAAACAAAATTAAGAGGTTTATTATAAATAGAATTCTCACTTAAAAAAAGTAACTAATGATTCATGCCAAAAACAAGCCTATGATTAATTATTCTTAGTATAAACTAGGCTCACAATTGATTTTTGGTATTTCGTAATTGACCCAAATAATTTGCAAGCTCTTTGTAACATAATTTTGTTTATAAGCCCATTGTAAAAAGATTTTAGAAAAAATGGATTTTGGGCTTTATATTTGGGCCATGAGCAAAAGAAGTTTTGATTTATTTTTAGAAAAGTCTTATGTCCAAAGACCATCTTGAAAGGTTTTGAAAATAGCTTTGGTCTTTTGGACTTTAAAGAAAATTTTATTTAAGCTTGCAAATGTACTTAGGTCATATTAGAAAAAGAGCAAACCAAATAAGCCATGATTTAAGCCAAGACAAATTAAACATAGTCAAACAACAAGCATTTGGGGTAAAAACCTAAGGAAAGTAACTAGGCCAATTACATGAGCTTTAGTCTTTGGGTTAAAAGGCTTAGGTTCCCATAGCAAGTATATACCAAATGGTACGAGGCTATGAGTGGTTATGCCATACTCGATCTCCATACCTTGAGTGAAAGTATGGTATCCCTTACATAACACAACACGGGTAAGACGGGCATCCTAACTTGCGTACACGATGCAATCTAATATGATGCAATGGATAATATCATTATAAGAAAGAATAGAATAATATAAAGACCAACGGAATCAACTTCTCTTATCCCTAGTGGAGTCGCCAACTCTCAGTGGAATGGTTCTTGCGACTTCGGCACTGTTTAGGCTTGGGGCCTTAGAGAACACGGACCTAGGTCCGGAGAAAATGGAGTCTCCACCGGACGGGCCGGGAAAAAAAAAGGGATGGATGACTCGATTTCTAAGGAATCTCCAACCCCCTAATGGGTTCGGAAAGTTGGGTACGTGTGGGGAAGGTGAGAAATGGCCCAGCATCCCCATAATGCCCAGCTCATTGGAACTGACCTCCTTTATAGGTCTTAATATTATAAATTTCTTAAATATAACTATATTATCCATATTACACACAATAATTAAAATAAAGCATCGATATATTAAAAATCAAAACAATTTCCAAACAAAGCAAATAAATGGACACCCATCCGAGGATGGAAACATGTCCTTACATCCCATGCCTAAATAGGACACCCATAGAAAGGTAGAAACATGTCCTTTACATTGGTCTAAAATATAAAATCAATTTAAATTACATGATATTTAACTAATGAGGTACCCACAAAGTGGAAACATACCTCTTACAACATTTGGAAATAAAAAATGAATCGATAAAAGGTAAATAACCATTCATAATAAATGAATCATTCATCAAAGATATCAATCAAAATATAAAATAAACATCCATCCATGATAAATTAAATAAATAAATCATTAAAATTAAATAAACCAACAAAGCATTGAAAATAAATTAAATCATATAATAGACTACATAATCAAATATAAAATTAAATAAAGTAAGTAAAGATTCAAATTAGGGCTACTGTTTCTATTTAAGATTCTCTATTTAATATGTTTAGGGTTTTGGAATTTATGGGTTTAAGCTACTGTAAGTTTTAAAGGAATTGAAATGGATTAAAGTTTTATAATTTAAGAGGTTGATAAAGTTCTTTGATTAACCAAATTAGTGTTTGGGGAGTGAAATCATGAAATTAGAGTTTAGACACTTTAAATCATTAGATTTATGATTATTAGCTACTGAATTGTTTTTTTTAGGCTTACTATGTTTGAATTTTAATATTTAGGTTTATAAGGTTTAAAGGTTTAAAGGATTAGGGTTTAGAAAAATTAGGGTTTAAGGTTTTAAAGGTGTTAGGGTTTAAGAAAACTAGGGTTTAGTGTTAGCTAGTTTGAGGTTACTGTCTTGGTTTTAAATTTGAATTAGGGTTTAAGGTTTCGGAGAATGTATTTAATTTTAGAATTTGGAAAAACAATTTATAGTTTTATGAAGCTTTATGAAAATAAACAAAATGATTTAAGGTTTATAGAAACAGAAAAAATATTTTTTAGGGTTTTTGGAAAGAAAAGGATTCAATTTAATGTTTTGGAAAATTGGAAAGCAGATTAGGATTTTGATAAATTAATGAAACGATTTAAGGTTTTGAAAAGTTAGAAATTAGATTAGGGTTTTAAGATTTTGAAAAAATAGAAACAACAATTTTAAGATTTTTGGAAAACATAGAAATGAATTAAGGTTTTTAAAATCAAAAGAAACAATTGAATGATTGAAGCTACTGTGAAAAAATTAGATATTCATACCTTCGTTTGTTGTTTCCACCAAAAATTACTTCTTGGATGAACAAGAACAAAGGCAAGATGGTTGCCTTTGATGGATTGAATTGATTGTTTACTCTCTCAAACATCCGATCATTAATCTCCTAATTTTCTTGATTCCTCGGTCCAAAGTTTTTCCTCTAAAATTTTTCTCCCTTGATTTTCCTTTTTTTTCCTTCTGTGTTGTTTTTAGTCCTATTTATAGATGATTTTGGTGATTAATCTTAATTGTTTACGGAATCTAACATTAATTAAGAAAAGGAAACTGAAACCAAATTGAATTTGGTTTCGAAAAAAATTGTGTCGAAAAAATTTCACTGGCAAAAAAAAAACTGCTGCTGAAAAGTTTTGCTGGCGAAAAAAACTGCCGTGGGAATTTGCCAGCTGCGGGAGTGAAATTGCCTGCGGGCCATTTCGTCCGACCCCTTTTCTACGACAAAATTTTTCATCGCCGATTTTTTGTCGCCGATTTTTATTTTTATTTTTATTTATTTGTTTATTTTTTATTTATTATAAAAACTAAATACTAAAGCAAATATTATTTAATTAAAATAACACAAGGATTATTTTGGATTAATTAAAATATATTGGACCGGATTGGGTCAAAAATTAAGGGTCTACATCGGCCATCCTAGCTTTGACAACTTCATCAATTATTATCCCTTAGCTGGTTTGCATCCATCCTCCCAATGAAGCACTTGAATCAAAAATCAATGCTGTAGGTGGTATTATTGTATGCTCTTGAATTGCTGTACTCCAAGTTTGTGAGCTAGAAAGGATTAAAGATATGTCATTTGATGCATGTATGCATGTATGCACAATAAACAAATAAGGATAAATAGGACGTTCCTTCCAACTTTATAATTTTCACACACGAATGGCGAGTCTCCTTTCCTTGATATATGGTTAACAAAATACCAACATGGGATATTAAATTTCCCTCGGACATTTCAATCAATAGCTATATTTTAAAAATGAAAATCCGTTCATGATAATTCCCATTAATTAGGTTTTAATCCATTGAATCTTAACTAAAATAGCTTTTATACTATATTGGATTAAAACTAAATTAAGAGGTTTATTACAAACAGATTTCTCACTTGAAAAAGTAACTAATGATTCATGCCAAAAAAAGCCATGATTAATAATTCTTAGTATAAACTAGGCTTACAATTGATTTTTGGTATTCCCATAATTGACCTAAATAATTTGTAAGCTCTTTCAAAAGTTGGATGAAAATAATTTTGTTTCTAAGGCCATTGTAAAATGATTTTAGAAAAAATGGAGTTTGGGCTTTGTATTTGAGTCATGAAAAAAGAATTTTTGATTTGTTTTTTAGAAAAGTTTTACTTCGAAAGATCATCTTGAAAAATTTTGAAAATTGCTTTGGTCTTTTGGACTTTTAAAAAAATTTATTTTGAGCTTACAATGTACTAAGGTCATATTAGAAAAAGAACAAACCAAATAAGCCATGATTTAAGCCAAGATAAATTAACCATAGTCAAACAACATGCATTTGGGGAAAAACCTAAGGAAAGTAACTAGGCCAATTACAAGAGCTTTAGTCTTTGGGTTAAAAGGCTTAGGTTCCCATAGCAAGTATATACCAAATGGTACGAGGCTATAGTGATTATGCCATGCTCAATCTCCATACGTTGAGTGAAAGTATGGTATCCCTTACATAGCACAACACGGGTAACATGGGCATCCTAACTCATGCACATGATGAAATCTAATATGATGCAATGGATAATATCATGATAAGAAAGAATAGAATAATATCAAGACCAACGAAATCAACTTCTCTTATCCCCAGTGGAGTCGCCACCGTGAGAGGGGATTTTCACCCCAACTCCCGATGGAATGGTTCTTGCGACTTCGGCACTGCTTAGGATCGGGGCCTTAGAGAACACGGGCCTAAGCCTGGAGAAAATAGAGTCGCCACCCGGATGGCCAGGAAAAAGAAAGGGGTGGATGACTCAATTTCTAAGGAATTCCACCCCTTAATGGGTTCGGAAAGTTGGGTACGTATGGGGAAGGCGGGAAATGGCCCAGTACCCCCACAATGCCTGGTTCATTGGAACTGACCTCCTTTGCAGGTCTTTATATTATAAAATTCTTAAATATAATAATATTATCCATAAAACATGGAACAATTAAAATAAAAGCATCATCATATTAAAATCAAAGCAATGTCCAAACAAAGCAAATAAATGGACACCCATCCTAATATGGAAACATGTCCTTACATCGTCCATGTCTAAAATTAAATGGGACACCCACCGAAAGGTGGAAACATGTCCTTTACATTAATACAAAAATATAAAAGCAATTTAAATTACGTAAAATTTAACTAATGAGTTACCCACAAAGTGAAAACATACCTCTTACAATTTTAATACCAAAACAAACAAATAATAATCATAATAATAAATAAAATATCCATCCATGATAAATTAAATAAATCAAGCATTCAAATTAAATAAATTAAAATATATAATAAACTACGTAATCAAATCTAAAATTAAATAAAGCAAATAAAGACACAAATTTTGGTTTATGTCTCAATTTAGAGTTCTTTAATTAACATTTAGGGTTTTGGAATTTTAAAATTATTATATTTATTATTTAGGCTACTGTGAGGGTTTTTGAAAAAATGAAATTAATTAGGGTTTTATAATTTTAAGAAGGTTTTTCGTTAATCAAATTAGGGCTTAGGGCTAACATCATGAATTTAGGCTTTTGGATCCTTAAGATATTAAGGTTTAGGGCTCACGATTTTAAATTAGGGTTAGGGTTTCTAAGAAAACTAACCTATCATATTTATTTTTGAAAGAAGAGGCTACTGTGAAGATTTTGAAAAACTAATTTAATTAGGGTTTGGGACTAACATCATGAAATAGGATTTCTAGGGTTTTTAAATATGAAATATGGCTTACGGCTATTAAGGTTTACTGTATTAATTAGGGTTTAAGAAAATAGACTATTATTTTAAGTTATTTAAAAATATGTGATTGAGATTTAATAATTAAGCTACTGCATGAAATAAAATTTTGATAAATAAACTACTATGATCACTGTATATTTGTATATGAATTAAAAGTCAAAAGAATGAACTTTAAACGAAGAAAGTTTGATAGATGAAACAATAATAAGTTATCTCAATATAAATTTAAATAAATAAAGTTAGAAAGGCACACCTCCGTTTGTTGGCTCCACCAAAATAGTTTGAATGAAATTTTGGATAAGCTTTGATAAAGACAATGGTTACACTGCCTTTGTATTTATTGGTTGAATTGAGAATAAGACGGTGAGCTAAGTCACTGCCTTGTTGATTGCTTTTCTGCTTGATATTTTAGATTCGTTGGCTTCTGTTCTATGTTACTATTATGGATTTCTTCTTGGTTGCTAGGGTTTGTTTTGGCGGAAAGAATTCAAGAGTCCCAAGTCCAGTTAAAAATTTCAGTTCCAGAATTTCTTTCCTTTTAAAAGATCAAAGTCCCTTTCTGTGTGTTTTAATGTGGTATTTATGGGAAAAAATCAAAACCTAATTCTAATTGTATAAGGAAATAAAAACCATTTAGGAAAAGAAATAAAAACCAAATAGAATTGGGTTTCGAAAAAAACTGCGCTGGAAAAAATTACTCCGGCAAAAATTGCGTTGGCCAAAATTGCTGCGGGCTGTAGGCAGGCTAGCTATGAGAATTATGTGCAAGCTAGAACATGGGCCAGCCAATTCGCTGCATAAATTTCCTGCGGTGAATTGGCCCAAGCCAATTCATCTTCGCAGATGAAAATTTTTCATCGCCGATTCTTCTGTCGCATATTTTTATTTATTTTTTATCTTTTTTTACTGTTACCCTTTTTGATTTTTATTAAAAATAAGTAATGAATATTAAAATAAATATTATTTAATTAAAATACCACAAAAAATATTTTGGTATTTTTAAAAATATCGGACTGGACTGGGTCAAAAATTAAGGGTCTACAGTAAGTACAAAACAATAAATTTGTAACACCCCTATATCCCGTATACGTACCAAGCATGCTTATACGATCGTAATATACGTATACTGAATATAGAAAATGCCATAGTTTAAAAAAAATACACAACATATATTTTTGTAAATAAGTGAAACTAATTTCAAACATTTAAAAGAAATCCAAAAGACACCATATATAAAAACGTTTATTAAACCGCAGCGGAAGTTATTACAAATATTTACAAATGCAAATACGTTATAAATCAAAGTTTACAAAACATAAAATATATACATGATTGGCAGCTTTTCTCTGATATTTAAGTTCCAAAAATAAATTCTTCAATTCCTAGTCTCACTTGGTCTCGAGGAGCTCTCAGGTTCAATTCTGTCACCTGCGCGATCAAACACTATCGCGCTAAGCCAACGGCTTAGTAGTACAAAGTATACCAACATTATGCTTTAATGCAATGTAATGTCACACATTTTAATAATAAAGACAATATCATAGTTGGAAGGCTAATATTACACCTTTATATTTCATAAACCATACACATATAGACATATCACATTTCAAAGTCCTTCCACAAATCTCATTATTCAATTACTTTACCATTAATAAATCACATTTAAACAAAGACAAGCATGGGCCCAAAAGACACTAATATGCCATTCAATTTTCAGAGTTAATGTTTTGGTTCAACTATCACATTCATCATTATCATAATCCCAACTAGGCTTCAAGGATTAGGTTCAACCAAGCTTCAAGGGGAACAAAGCATGCTAAGTATCAACCCAACTTGGCTTCAAGAACCAACCCAACCTAGCTTCAAGGGTTGTAACATCTCAATTAAGCTTCAAGGACTAGACCCAACCAAGCTTCAAGGGGAGTAAAACATGTTAAACTTCAACCTAACTTGGCTTCAAGAATCAAGCCCAACTTAACTTCAAGAGATTGTTACTAATAGGCATGCCACCAATAAACAAAACTCTGAAAATGAATAACATATTAGACACACAATTCATTTATTATTTCATTATCAATTTCATTTTCAATTCTCATTATCATCTAGGCAAACATGCCCCATATAACTCAATTGAATCATCATAGCCAATCACAATGGCTTTATATTCCACCATATCTCAATCTACATTATAACAATTCATCTTTCAAATACACAATCATTTGCATCATCATATCCTTCACATTATACATATAGCATCATTGATATAAACATAACAAATTACATTATTCATATGAGTCAACAATGTAATAATGCAATATTTGTACTTACCTCAATAACAATTCACACAACTCTACACACTTCCTTTTCCAAGATTCTTTTACTTCTTAGATCAATGACAAATCACTTTCTTCAAGACCTAATCCAAAAATAATAATATACACTTGCTTAGGGATACACTTAAGATAATCAAGTTAAGAGTTAACTAGGGCAAACCCTAAACATGACACTCTCACCCACACGGGCGTGTCCCTGACCGTGCCCTAACTCCACAACACAGAAGCTTTTACACGCTCAAAACCACGGGCGTGTCACTGGGCGTGTAATACCTTCTGCCTCTCAGAAATAACGACACGTCCAACAACGTGAGCGTGCTCATGGCCGTGTCAATTCTCCAATCTCACAGTAGCTATGACACGCTCAATAACACGAGCGTGTTACTGGTCGTGTCAATCCTACTGCCTCTAACACAATTGACACACCTAAGAATCTGGACGTGCTCATGGGCGTGTCAGGCGAAAAACACAAATTCCGGCCAAAACCACACAACACCCAACAAAACACTTCTTTTCACCAACATCCACTTCAAACAAACTTCACAAAACATACCCAAAAACCATCTTAAACTTACAAAAACACCAAAACAGCTCCACACCCACATCAAACACAAATCACAAATATCATCACAAACCCCAAACACAAATACAACACCATCTCTTCTAACCAACTTACTCTTTTCTTCAATCTATCCTTAAAATCCATCATCAAATCCATAATCAAATAACCAAACACTCTAAAACATATCACAATCAAACAACACACCCTTAAATAATCTATCAAACTTACACAGAACTTCAAATAAGGAAAGAAATCAAAAGAGGACTTACCAAAGTAATGAAACTTCTTGAATCACCAACTTGATCACTTAGATCTTCCTTCAATTGGAGCTTAGAACATTAAAATCCTCTCTTGTTCTCTTGCTTTCTCTTGTCTTTGGATGAGCCGGCCAACACAATGGAAAAGAAGAAAAGAACATAAAGAAACAAAGTCAAACTTCTCTTTAAATCTCCACCAAGTATTTCAACATAAGCAATTACCTAAACACCCTCTTACAATTTGTTTTGACTTCCTTTAAAACACTTGCCCTTATTAGTAATTTCACAAATCACAAATCAAAATATCTTCATCCCTTGACCACCCATTTGACTTGCATATATGTTATATATATTGGCATATATACAACATATACATTCCTTCTAAACAATATTTTTCCTTTCCAATAACACATATACATTTGATTCAAATCAAACAACAATTATATCAAAACTTCTAGGGCACACTTAGGGATATTACAAAATTCAACAATAGATTCAATTGAACCAACCTTAGCAATAGCTTTGAATGTCCCCTCGGCGTGCCTCTTGGTATTGTCATAAGCCCTAATGGTTACCTTAGTTGGGCTTAGATTTCTTGTTGACATAGCTAGCTTTGGTAAAATTTTAAGTGGGCAAACATTTATGGCGGACCCATCATCAACCATTACGCATGGAGTCCTTTTTCCTTTGACTTCTACTTTGATAAAGAGAGGGCGGATGTGATCTCTCCCCTTTTCTAATAAATCTGCATTTGAGAAAGATACCATTCCCATGTCAACTTCGCTCTTCTTTTGAACCTCTTCACACTTCGTTACTCCTTCAACTTTTATGAAGTTAATCAGTTCCTCTGGTGTTATGGAGGTGGAAATTGGCATGCTAGCCAAGGCCTTGGCCATAGTTTCACGGTGCTTTTTAGAAGTAGCCAATAAGTCCCAAATGCTAACACTTGCTTTGGTTCTCTTCAATTTCTTATGCACAGTATCATCTTCCTCTTCTTTGTTCCCCACTTCAGATTCCTTTCCTTTATTAGCTTCTACCTCCTTAGGTGGTGGCCTTGTATAAGGCTTACCAGATCTAGTGTTCATTACTTCATCTTCTTCGGGTTTAGACCAGGGCCATTCCTCCTTCTTGGGTACAAGATCGTCATCACAATTGCTTGAATCCCAAAACTCATTCACAACATAGATTGCTACTTCTTTTCCAACCATAGCTTGTTCAATTTTGCTAAATACCACTTCTTCTTTGGTTGCTTCTTCATCCACATCTTGGAAGAAGACATGACAAAACTTTCATGCAAACCTCCTCCAATCATGAAGGTTGCTGGTGGTGGTACTCTATTAAACCTGGGCAATGGATTATCTTTAGTGTTTGGCTTGTTGGGCTCGGGCAGCTTCCCATTATCAATCAAATTCTGGATCTCATGCCTCAACCTCACACATCTATCCGTGTCTTGCCCTTGCATTTGATGAAATTGAAAAAATGCCTTAGTGTCAAAATTAGGTGGGAGAGGGTTAGGAAAAGGATGAGGATTTAAGGGTTGTAACAATCCCTTCTTTTGTAGCTTATTGAGGACCCAAGGCAGCGGCTTCCCTAATTCTGAAAACTGCCTTCTTCCTCCATGGCCAGTATGGTTAACATCAATTGCCTTTTGCATGTTTTGGTTACCATACTGGTAGTTTCCTTTCTCGTTCTTTCTTGTTGAAAATTGGTTCTTCTCTCTTTCCCACTCTTCAATTTGTAGACCTGCTTGTAAAAGGTCCTGGAAATCCCGAATGAGTGTATGAGACATCCTTTCATGAAGGCTTGGTAACTCTCCTCTCACAATCATTCTAATTTGATCAAATTCACCAGGCCTTCTCTTGAGCAAAGCAGCCTTATTCCTCCATCTTTTCAGATAGTCCACAAAATTCTCATTTGGCCTTTGTCTAAAGGATTCAACTTCCATAAAGGTAACTTCCGTCTCGACATTGTATCCATATTGTTGGATGAAGGCCTTGTATAGTGGATCCCAACCATTTTGTGTGCCATCATCTAAGGTATTGAACCAATTTTGGATGATAGGGTCCAATGAGAGCATAAAATACCTCAGAGTTTGAGCCTTAGTAGCTCGGGCAGATTGCATAGCAGTGATTTACTGCTTCACATGGAGGTGAGGATTTTTTGTTCCATCAAACTTTGCAAAGGATGTCATCTTGAACTTGTATGAAATTTCTTCATCTAGCTTAAATAATTTGTCAACTTCAGACATTTCTTCAGCTTTCAGCTTCTTTTAAAACTTCTTTTCCAGATCAGCAATCATCTTTTCAACATTTGAAGTTTAGTTTTCTCCATAGCTGATCTTTCAACAACCTTTGACTCTTTCTTCTTGTCTTGAGCATCTTGAAAGTATTGAGCCCAATCGTCATCATCATCAATGATCACCTTATCATCATCAAAAACCACTTCACCAACTTTAGCCTTCCCCTTATTTTTTTTTTGTGCTTGCGGATGCTTCAATATTGTTCCCAAACATTGTAGTCATTTGATTCTTTATGATCTCAGCTAGGGCCCCCTTTAGTTCTTCCATTTTAGCATTGAGTGTGTCGTCCACCATTCTTTGAATTTGTTCAGGCTCCATTGCTTTTGGTGAAAAAGAGATTGACTCGTTGCTAGATACTTCATCTCCGGCATAGGTCAGATTGTCGTAAGCTTTTGAACTGTCATAATCCAGGGCTGTGAGCCATAAAGGATTAATGATATGTGATGTGATGTATGTATGCATGTATGCACAAACAAACAAAGATAAATAGGACATTCCTTCCCACCTTATAACTTCCACACTCGAATGATGAGTCTCTTTTCCTAGGTATATGGTTAACAAAATACCAACATGGGGTATCTTGTTTTTGAATATTTTCCTCAGACGTTTCAACCAATAGTTATATTTTTAAAAATGGAAATCAATAAATGATAATCCCCATTAATTAGGCTTTAATCCATCCAATCAACTAAAGCAGCATTTTTGCTATATTGGATTAAAACTAAATTAAGAGGTTTATAATAAATAGATTTCTCACTTGAAAAAGTAACTAATGATTCATGCCAAAAACAAGCCCATGATTAATAATTCTTAGTATAAACTAGGCTCACAATTGATTTTTGGTATTTCATAATTGACAAATAATTTGTAAGCTCTTTTAAAAGCTTATGAAAATAATTTTATTTCTAAGCCCATTTGTAAAAAAAATTTAGAAAATTTGGATTTTGGGCTTTGTATTTGAGTCATGAGAAAATAATTTTTGATTTGTTTTTAAAAAAATTTTATGTCCAAAGACCATCTTAAAAAGTTTTAAAAATAGCTTTGGTCTTTTGGACTTTAAAGAAAAATTTATTTTGAGCTTACAGCGTACTTAGGTCATATTAGAAAAGGAACAAACCAAATAAGCCATGATTTAAGCCAAGATAAATTCACCATAGTCAAACAACAAGCATTTGGGGTAAAAACCTAAGGAAAGTAACTAGGCCAATTACATGTGCTTTAGTCTTTGGGTTAAAAGGCTTAGGTTCCCATAGCAAGTATATACCAAAAGGCACAAGGCTATGAGTGGTTATGCCATGCTCGATCTCCATACCTTGAGTGAAAGTATGGTATCCCTTACACAACAAAACATGGGTAACACGGGCATCCTAACTCACGCGCACAATGAAAACTAAACGATGCATTGGATAATACCATGATAATTAAGAATAGAATAATAAAAAGACCAACGGAATCAACTTCTCTTATCCCCAGGGGAGTCACCACTGTGAACGAAAATTTTTGCCCCCACTCCCAGTGAAATGGTTCTTGCGACTTTGGCACTGTTTAGGCTCAGGGCCTTAGAGAACACGGGCCTAAGCCTGAAAAAAATGGAGTTTCCAACCTGAATGGGCCGGAAAAAAGAAAGGGGTGGATGACTAGATTCCTAAGGAATACCAACTCCTTAATGGGTTTAGAAAGTTGGGTACATGTGGGGAAGTTGAGAATTGGACCAGCACCCCCACAACGCGCGATTCATTGGAACCGACCTCCTTTGTAGGTCTTAATAGTATAATATTCTTAAATATAACAATATTATCCATACTACATGCAACAATTAAAATAAAGCATCATTATATTAAAATCAAAGCAATGTCCAAACAAAACAAATAAATGGATGCCCATCCGAGGATGGAAACATGTCCTTACATGATCCATATCTAAAACTAAATAGGACACCCACCGAAAGGTGAAAACGTGTCCTTTACATTGGTATGAAATATAAAAGAAATTTAAATTACATGATTTTTAATACATGAGGCACCCAACATACGTAAACATACCTCTTACAAAGTTTTGAAATCAAAACAAATCAATAAAAGTAAACATCCATTCATGATAAATAAATCAAATATTGAAATTAAATAAATCAATCATCAAATCATATAATAAACTACATAATCTAATTTAAAATTAAATAAAGTAATACATGTATAAATTTAGGGTTTACATCTTAAAATAAGATTTTAGAATTTTAATTACTAAATTAGGGCTTTGGAAAAAAGAAAGTTAAGTACACAAACTCATAATGTACAAATAAATATTGACCCCTTCGACGAGCCCATATGGCAGTCCTGCTAGCCGGTTAGCAGGTGGGGGTCAAGGGGGCAGCACCCGAGAAAATTTTTAAAACTGGCCTTTAGGGTTGTAGGTTTTGGTGTTAAAAATTAAGATTTTAGGGTTTAAGATTTAGAAAATAGGGTTTCAGAATTGGAAGAAACAAGCTGCTGTAAATCTTAAAAAAATAGATTTGGTTAGGGTTTTAAGAAAATGGATTATTGTTTTCTAATTTAGAAAAGTGTAATTAGGGTTTTATATTTCAAAAAGTTAGTTTTATAGGTATTAAGGTTTTAGAGTTTTGAAAAAAATACTTTTTAGGGCTTTAAATAAAGTTTAGAGGATAAACAAAATAATTGATCAAATAACAAAAACATGTATGTTTAAATAATTGATCAAATTGTACGATGAAGCTACTGTGAATAGAAACAAAGATATAGAGATTCAAACCTACGTTGTTGGTTCAACCACAATCTTGAATCCTAGTTGAACAATAACAAAGACAGTGTGGACTGCCTTTGATGGGTTGTATATTGTTTGTTGCCTCTTGATTCTTCAAGCTTGAGATTATGAATAGACTGCCAAAAATAATTCCGAGCTCCAAAGGTCCAGATCCTCTTTTAAGATCAAAAGTCCAAAGTCCAATAAAAAATTTTAGATCCAAAAATTGTGAGCTCCCTCAATCTGTGTCTTTAATGTGGTACTTATAAGAAAAAATAAAAACCTAATACTAATTGGCTAAGAAAATAAAAAATATTTTAGGAAACAAAATTAAAAACTGAGTAGAATAGGGTTTTGGCAAAACCGTGTGTGGGCCGGGCATACGAAAGTGTGCCGGAGAAGAAAATCTACAGGTGTTTGGCTTTGGTGCTGTTGGCTCGAGAATGGGCCAGGCCAATTAGGTTTTTCCTGCGGTGAATTGGCCCAATCCAATTCGTTGCCGATTCTTTCATCGTTTATTTTTATTTTTTATTTTTTTATCCTTATTATTTTTTTTATTTTTATTAAAAGTAAATATTATTTAATTAAAACACCATAAAAATTATTTTAGACTGTTTAAAAATATCGGATTGGACTGGGTCAAAAATTAAGGGTTTATAATGGCTTTTGGGGATGATGATCACACAAATGAGGTAAGTACTCAATCTTTAAATTTTAATGCATACGGTAATGATGTTTATGATGCTTTGGATGATAATGATTTAGTTGAGCATATAAACTTAAGAGTCCAAAAATACTTTTCTAAAATGAAGTTCTATAAGGAAAAATGTACTAAGCTGGAAAAAGATTTTATCGCTTTAAGGAATTCTACATTAGAATTAAAGGTTTCAAATGAAAAATTATCAAAATCCATTAATGAAATGTCTAAAAATTCATCTAGCTTAGAAAAAATTGCTAAAGAAAATGACATCTTAAAAAGGGAGATAAATGAATTAAAGAAATCCACTTCTAAATTCCATAAGGGTAAGGAAGCCTTAGATACATTGATTACCATTCAAAGGTCACCCTCATCCAAGTATGGTTTATGATTCAATGGATCTACTACTACTTTATCCAATGCACCAACATTTGTTAAAGCTTTTACAACCCAAACATATAATGTTGAAGTTATAAAGAATATAAATACACATAATAAGCCTAAAAGTCCTAAAAAGACTAATCAAGGCATTATAGGGATGAGAAATAAAATTTCCAAAGCAAATTAAACATATATGTGCACCAAGCATGAACATAACCACAAATATGCACAAAAGCAATTCTATCTAACACACGTTTGTGATCATCAATTTAATTATTCAAGATTAAATAGAAAAAGAATGCAAAAACATAACATAAGAGCTCTTTCAAATCCAAGAATATAGTAAGTACTTCTAGACCTTTAGAATTAATTCATTTGGATTTGTTTGGTCCTAATAAAGTTGATAGTGTATGAGATAATGAGATAAGTTGTATGCATTTGTGCTTGTTGATGATTATTCAAGGTTTACATGGGTTAATTTCTTATCTCAAAAGAATGAAGCTTTTACTCATTTCAAATTTTTTACAAAAAGAGTTCAAAGTGAAAAAGGCTATGTGATCACATCTATTAGGAGTTATCATGGCAAAGAATTTGAAATATTAGGGATCTCCATTCTCAATTTTGCATTTTATCAAACAGCTAGTACACCTTCAAAAAAAAAAACAAAAACAAAAACACGCCCAATGCAATAAACGATCAAGCTAACAGACCATTGATCAAAACTTGAAGATACATCAAACGAACTTGCCATAAATTCTTATTGTTTGGTTCAATTAATAATCATTTCTCTATATCTGCATTTCAAATATAAAAGTTAACATTGAATTAAATTTTCAATATATCACTTTTAGCATATAAATAAAATTTGTAACTTGTAGCCTAATGTTTAGATGTTAATGAATGAAAAGAAAGGATGATTTGAGAGAAAGGAAGAGAAAGATTGATTGCTTCTTGGATGCTTATAAATGGACTAATTAATCAAATCAAGATCTTCTTTTCAGTGGGAAAGAATCATAATGATGAACTGGAAAAAGAAAAAAAAAGTTTATCAATATCAAGACTGTATGCTTACATATCAATGGATGATATTGTGTTTTAGAATAGCCCAACCAAATACAGCTCTAAAGGCATTACTTGGTAAACCCAAATAATTGGAGAGTGAATACTATAGATGCTTAAAACATGGTGTGGAAGGTGAGTGAAAGCAGATGTCCCAATTGAAAAGTGAACCTGTTCTATATCATTCAATTACATGTGGTGATTACATTTCAATTGCAAGTTCAATGTAAGCTAGTTCAAAAAATCATGCAAGTTCAATTGCAATACACGTCCATTTATCCAAATAGAAACTTAACTTGCAGCAAGTTTTCATATGTAAAGGTTTTCGTAAGTTTTCTATTTGTATGAACATTTGCCATACATGTCAAAATATAAATGAGAAACCTAAAGTAAAGAATTGCACTATTAGACTGAAAGTAACAGTTGACAAGCATGTTCAGCTTTGACACCATGCATGAAGAAATGCTACAAAAATTTATAAGGACAGAATAGAAATCCAGGGAAAAGGAAGATGAGTAAATAAGGTTATATTCTTCCAACTTATGAAGTACCACTTTTAATGAATAATGATGTTTACTGTGTCATTGGTATTTCAAGCCAAGTCACTAATGCACAAGCAAGGCCAAAACAAATAGGCTTATATATTATTAATAATGTCAAACTACACTAAACCAAGAGGCATCACAAGTCGTCATGGGCAAAAAAGTAACCAACTAAAAAGGAAAGGCAAATATATCATCATCTCCAATTGATCCTTATTTGTTCATCACTCAACTAATAGAACAATGGTCATATTAAGTAGAAAATAAACATTTGTAAATTAACTGACGTGTCTAGCTCCAAAACCTGAACCATAAATCCTTTCATAAATCCTCGTCCTTCACAAATTCAGTCACTTTAATCTGGAGACATTCTACACCATTATACAAACAAAATATTCAAATCATTTAGTATGATTTGCCAAACACCTTTTTACCATAACAGATAAAAGTTGCATAAGGTGATAAGTCAAGCAATCAATTAATTAACTGATTAAGGAAGCATAACAGATAAAAGCCATTCACTGATATGTAATTTGTTCCTTGATTCAATGGTATAATTACAAATAATTCTTTTTGAGTATATTTAAAAAATATATGTTGCACTTCTAAGATAAAATTGAACATTTAATATTATAGTAAAATTTAGATTGTACAAATTTATTAAATTTTTTACATGTCTTTTTATTTTAATATTTGATCTATTAATTTTATTTAGAGAATTTTTCTAAATTAAATTTTATAAAAATATTACTTCAAATGAAAATATTAGTTTTACCTCATTCATAATTAAATTACAAATTTCTAGTATTAACCTATGTATCTAATCACAAAACTCTAAATACTCACTAATTAATATATATATATGTGGTGTAAAAAAGGCCAATAATTTATCTATATGTATAATTTATCTAATTATAAATATATTTATATATTTATATATTATTATCTCTATATATATTTATAATTATATAAATTATATATATACATTCATATGTATATATGTGGGAAGGGGAATGGGGGTCCATTCATCCAAAGCATCATCAACACGTGGCCAATTCGCCGCCAGGGAAGAAAAATTTCATCGCCGATTTTGCTCATTGTCAATTTTTATTTTTAATTTGTTTTTTTTGTCTTTTTTTATTTTAATTAAAAATGAATATTATAAGTAATAAATATTATTATTTATTTAAAATACCAGAAAAATTATTTTAGACTGTTTAAAAATATCGAACTGGACAGAGTAAAAAATTAAGGGTCTACAGTTTGTCCCCTGCTTGAGCGACCTAAAACTACAAAAAAAGAGAGAGAAAAGCAATGTAATTTTTGACTGGGTTTAGAGTCATACTAGATTCCGTAACCAAGCTTGGTTTGAGTTCTGGACTCAAAAATAATTTGTGTTCTGGACCTGAGGTGAGTTCTGGACTCAAAAAATAATTTGGGTTCTGGACCCAAGGTGAGTTATGGACTCAAAAAATAATTTAAATTCTGAACCCAGGGTGAGTTCTGGACTCAAAAAATAATTTGGGATCTGGACCCGAGGTGAGTTCCGGACTCAAAAAATAATTTAGGTTCTGGACCGAGGTGAGTTCTGGACTCAAAAAATAATTTGGGTTCTGGACCCTAGGTGAGTTCTTAACTTAAAAAATAATTTGGGTTCTGGACCCGGGGTGAGTTTTAGACTCAAAAAATAATTTAGATTCTAGACCCGGTGTGAGTTCTGGACTAAAAAACAATTTTGGGTTCTGGAACCAAGGTGAGTTCTAGACTCAAAAAATAATTTGGGTTCTGGACCCGAGGTAAGTTTTGGACTTAAAAATAATTTGGGTTCTGGACCCTTGGTAAGTTCTGGACTTAAAAAATAATTTGAGTGGACTCGTGGTGAGTTATGGACTTAAAAAATAATTTGGAAGACTCAAAAAATAATTTGGGTCTGGACCCGGGGTGAGTTCTGGACTCAAAAAAATAATTTGGTTATCTGCGAAAAATGATTGTATTCAGTAGGATAATAAAGAAATTTGCAAAAAATTTAGAAATTTTTTTACCATGCCTATATCCTATTGCCCCCTGCGTGTAAAATTATTTTAGAAATGCCAAAATATTTTTAGAAACACAAATATCTAGATAATTGAATTGAATAATTGAATTTATTGTTTATTCACTGTGTAATAACTATTTACTCACTATTCACTAACTATTCATTTACTTTTTATAAACAGTGATATTGACTTTTTTTCTTTTTTCATGAGAATTACTATTTTTCTCCTTTTGGTTTTTTTCTTAGTTTTTTTATATATCAACCCTCTTTTATCCTTGCATTCTCACACCATTTCCTTTTCCTTTTTTATTTTTCATTCAAAATCACGAAAGTTTTATCTTCATTCCTCTTTCTTTTCCCTTGCAATTTGTCTATATAAACTGCTTATGTCTTCAATACTCATCCACACTTACATATTCTCATAATTAAACCAGAGAGTTTAGTAGAGAGTTAAGGAGAAAATGCATGCTTCGAGATCAGGACCTCGATCCAATGCTGAGATATTGGAATATATTCGACAATATGAAAACAGAACTATAAGTCTACTAGCTGGGATGCAGCTTCATCATAGTTCAAGTCAAAAGAAAAATGTAACAATACAACTTAATATTTTAATAGCACAAATATGTATTTATTATTTTATTATCTCTTTTTTTTTAGGAAAAATAAATTAGAGGACTATTTTTAAGAATTTAATAAATAAATAAATCGATAGATTAAATTAGAACATAACGAGTAAGTTTAGTCTACGAATCAGTAGTATTGGTATGATGATGTACTTACCTCATGTTAACTTACCTGGCTCCGTGTTAGCGTGATCTCTGTGTTATCCGGGGCAGAGGGTGTGTCTATAAAGCCCGACAATGGTATGATGTAGTACCTTCTCGGATAAAATGGATTGTCTGAGATTGTAGTTTTGAAAGCTTTATCTTGCAATTACCATCTAAAGAGTGTTCGATAGATAGGAGTGTAGTTCAAACATTATCGGAATGGTGGATGGACACGGCCCATACTTTTCATCTACCTGTAGGAGAGATGACCATTGGCCCAGTCGATTATACAACCATAACTGGTATCCAGTACTATAGCCTTTCGGTCCCTTTTACCAATGATATTTCGACACATGAAGAAATTCAACAGTTAATTGGTATGGAACCGTTATTGAAAGGGCATTTCAAGATAAAAATTGAGCCGATTCGGAGTTATTGGATGAACTATGAAGGACGGGTTCGTAGGAAAACATTCAAACAATATGCTTGAGGATTTTTATTGTATTTGCTCAGGTCGACTATTTTATGTAGCACCGAATCTTCCATCCATTTGTCGATGTTGAGGACCCTTACTGACTTGAGTATGGTATCGCTTTACGGCTGGGGTGAAGCTGGCCTTGACTGTCTCTATCATGGACTAGATAAGATTTGCAGGAATAAGAAGTCTTTCGTTGGTTTCATGGTGGTTGTTGAGGTACTCTTCTTCTACCCATGTCAATTCCATTCTTGTACTTGCACAAATTTGATTTTCATTATTGTTATAGGTATGGGCATATAAGCATAATCTTGTAAGGGTTCCTGGCATTTCCCAAGATAGATTCAGGTATCCAAGATTGAATTTTTGGTTGTCAGATCATGTAGCAGTTCCTGGCTCACCATGTGCATACCCAGCGTTAAATCTTGAGTTGCTTAACCTAGGGCCAGGTAAAATAGTATTAGTATACTTTAAAATTTATGTAAAAAGCTCACTTACCTTCTGTCATTTTGTAAGTCAATTTGGCTTGGTGGAACACAGAAGAGTAGACGAATTGGACTTCTTCCATGAACGCCGCACTGCCTTTTCAGCATACCTACCGAGTCATTGTCGGCCCTGTGTCTAGTGGCTGGTTTCTCAGAGAGAGGGTGTATGAGTTGTTCCTTGGTCCTGAGCAATGGATGATCGTGATGAATTACCCAGAGTATACCTGGTAGGTTATCCAGTTCTATGATGATTTATGCTACATGTATGCATGATTATGTATGCTCTTACCCTTTTCTTTCTGGCTCATAGCAGATGCTTGTGGAACAAAATAAGAAACTTTAAGAAGAGTTAGCTGCAAGTCATCAACAGGTTGCCCATTTTGAAAAATTGTATCATCAGTCAGAGTAAGACTTACGAGACTTTTAGTTTTAGGGGCTGAGAGATCCTAGTGCTTTGTCGTCTAGGGGACCCCAAACTGATGACCATGAATTTCTTTCGTCTACTTCGGATGAGGATCATTACAGATCTGAATTCCAAGGTAATAGAGGTTCAGATGCTCCTGCTTCAGGTGGACTTGGGATAGATGATATGCCTCCTCCTTCAATAGGCGATGACTTCTTCAGGGCTTTGTTTCATCATAATCCACCACCTCCTCCTCAGTGATCTATTATCATACTAATTGAGAAAATATTGTATAACAATAATGATAATTATAATTTTCACTTTTACTGTAACTTTTGACTTTCAAATATATTATTTTTTTGTTTTCTTTTTTTGGTATTATCATTTTTATTATTTCTGCATTACAATAATTCAGAATTCCACAGTAGCACTGATTTACAAAATCGAAGGCAACGCAGCCACTCAAAACCATTTCTTCTCTAATTTCCTATCCTTGGATGTCTTGGTCTCAAACCATTCCTTGTAAACTTTGGTATGGCCAATCATCCTATAAAAATCTTCTTTCCCTGCTATGACCTCATACATAAGCCATGAATTTTCAACTTCAGCATCAAAATTCCTTTTAATAATTCTAATTTCCCTTCAATTATTAACAATGACTGAACTCAATTTGAAGAAAATAAAAAGTCTATTTAAAAATATGAATACCATTCACTGGGAACAAATATCTTGGTCTAAGATTAATACTTTGAAGTGTTTTCAAAATATTAAATTGGACCATTCTTTTTTACATGCCATGGTTTCTTTTTGGAATGTGAATTCTAGGACTTTTAAGATAAATGACTTGGAGATATGTCCCATGATTGAAGAGTTTGAAGCCATCCTTGGTTATCCAAGCAATCAACCAATGGCATTACCCATATTGATTTCCATGACTCAACAAAAGATGCAAATGTTGTTTCAACTTTCAAAGCCAAAAGTTCTATAGTTGATGAGAGGTGAGAAGATTCTGCTTGGTCCCGTAATTGACTTTTGCATTTCTCACTTGACTCCTACCAAGGCATTGGGACATATGCTTTGTCTATGATTGCTTGGCCAATTTTTGCCTATTTCTTATGATGGCGATATTGACCCACGAGTATTGGATATCATGGACCAAATGGAAGGAGGCTTGTTGCCAATACCTGTAATCTTAGCTGAGACTTTAGTAGAATTAGACCAACTTAAATCAGAATTGTCAAAGAGATTGACCGGGAGTCCATTATTGCTTCAGGTAATTACATAAACCGCTCTTTTGGGTTTTTAATTTAGGCCTTTATTATTATTATTATTATTATTATTATTATTATTATTTTATTGCTCTAATTTTTGCCTAGTCTACCCTTGCGGGTTTTCAGAGCTAGCGAGTCGGCCTAATTTTACCTTGGCCATCCTTGTGAATTTTTGGCCTAACGGGTCTCTCTCTCTTTTTTTATGTTTACAGATTTGGCTTCAAGAGCATCTATATTTTCTCGACACTCCATCTATGGATTTTTCCAGGTATTTGCCACGACATCACTCTGCTAGGAAACTACTCAACCCTGCTTCTTCATATGCGGACTGGGTTGACTGGATCCACTCACGTGCTGAAGTCAACATCCGTTGGTTAGTACCTTAGTGGAAGATTTCTTGTACCACCATTCAGACGTATTTGATGTATGTTTCTCTCGCTGCTCTTCGTCGGTGTACTTGCTATAATCCTCGTTGGACTGTTAGTATGGAGCCGAGCCTCGAGATTTCGATTTTACTCTTGATTTGGATATGCCTTGTCTGACTAAAGCCTACTTCGATCGATTGAAGCAAAGCTGGCATGCATGCTACACTTATCATCTGCCATAGATTTTACATTTATCCATTTTTTAGAAAGAATATTGTTAGAAAATAATGACAACAATAATAAGAGACGTTTCTTTTCCTCTCATAATTTGTCATCACCTTTTGCTATTGTATTTATTTATTTTATCCGTATTCTAGTAAAATACTTAAAACAGTGCACATGGAACAATTTTAATATTAATTCTGCTTTATTAAATTAAGGAACAATCAAACATAAAGCCAGCATATACAAGATCACTCCTGTTGCCAACTTGCCCTTTTCGATTTTCTAATTGACGATTTTCTCTCTCTTAGTCCTAATTGTTGCCTAGCCCGCCCTTTTGGGTTTTTGAATTTAGCGGACTGCTCTAACTTTTGCCTAGGCCGCCCTTTTGGGTTTTCAACCTAGCGAGTTCTCTTTTATTTTATGCATAAAACCTCTTCAACCAATCAATTTTCACTGGCTCACTAACTCATTCTTGTCCATGTCTGATAACTTGACTGCACCCTTGTTCATGACTTATTTCACAATAAATGGTCCTTCCCAGCTAGGCCTAAATTTTCCTCTTGGATCAGATACATTAGGCTTACATTATTTCAACATAAATCCCTGACTCTGAGTTTTCTGACCTTAACCCTTCTATTGTAGGCCCGAGCTATCTTCCTTTGATACAGTTGATGATGATACAATGCTTTTAACCTTCTCGCCTCTAATAAAGCTAACTGTGTGTATCTGCTCACTACCCACTTCATCTCAAGCAGTTCAGCTTCTAAGACTACTCTCAATGATTTGATCTCAATTTCAATTGGCAACACCGCCTCCATCCCATAAACCAAAGAGAATGGTGTCATTCCAGCGGTGTTCGCACACTTGTTCTATATCCCCACAAAGAAAAAGGAAGCATCTCTGAGCAATCCCTGTATGTCTTGGTCATCTTGGACATGATCTACTTAATTGTCTTATTGGTTGCTTCTACTGTACCATTGGCCTTTGGTTTATAAGGGGAGAATCGGTGATGATGGATTCGATATTTTGAGAATAAGTCCTTAATTGCACCTTGAAACTGTACCCCATTGTTTGATATCACACCGTGTGGGACCCCATACCTGTAGATGAGATTCTTTTCAATAAATCTAGCCATTTGACTTGCCCCCAATTTGTTGAAGAATTTGGCTTCGACCCATTTTGAAAAATAATCTACCGCTAGTATAATGAAACAATGACCATTTGTGGCTGTCGGACGTATCTCTCTTATAATGTCAATTCCCCAAGTTGTGAAGGGCCAGGGTGAAGACATAGAATGCAATTCTTTAGGAGGCATGTGATTCAAATTACCATACATCTGACATTGTTGGCACTTCTTTACAAACTCAATACAATCTCTCTCCATGGTCAACCAGTAGTAACCTTGTCGAATTATCTTTTTAACTAGGGCTAAACCACTCATGTGTGGACCGCAACTTCTCGCGTGTATTTCTGACATGATATGCTCCACTTCAGGCTTCCTCAAGCATCTCAAGTGCACCCCATCAAGCCATCTTCGATACAACTCTCCATGGAAGGTGATGTATTGTAAGGACCACCGTCTTATGGCTCTTCTTTCTTTCTTTGTTGCTCCCAACGGGTATTCCTTCTCCTCCAAAATCTTTCTTATAGTGTCATACCACGCATCATGGTCTGTATCAGTTTCCATGATTATCTCATATTCATAATAAGGAGTTGATGAACTAGTCAAAATCAGAGGCTTAAGGAATAAATTGACAGGATTTTCCCATACCGAAGCCAATGTGGCTAGGGCATCAACCATCTGATTTTCTTCTCTTGCTAGGTGTATAAACCTGCACTCCTTAAAGTTCTTCTTCATCATGGTCAAGTAATGGTGGTATGGTTTTAGCTTTCTTCTTTTAACTCCCACTCCATTTACTTGGGATACTACTAGTAATGAATCGCCAAAGACTTCCACCTTATCCACCTTTATAATCATCAGGGTTTCCAAACCAAAGATACATGCTTCATACTCCACCGTATTATTAGTCGCCTTGAACTTCAACTTCTTAGGTAAATGGATAAGTTTCCTTTTAGATGATTCTAGTATGACTCCCAAACCTGCTTCTTTCCTATTCACTGCCCCATCAAAATACATTTTCCATCCTTGTACTTCTACGGCCTCTAAATGTTCATCTGAAAATTCCAAGACTGCCTCATTGCTATCCGACAATGGTTGTTGGGCCAGGAATTTTGCCACTACTCTACCTTTGATTGTTTTCCTTGTTACATACTTAATCTCAAATACTTCTAATATAATCAACCATCGCCCATACTTCCTAATCGAAGAGGGTGTCTCCCTTAAGTACTTCACCGGATCCAATCTGGAAATGGCTTGCACACTATAAGATTAAAAGTAATGCCGCAACATTTTTGAAGGCCAAACCACAGCTATACAGGTATTTTCAATGATACTGTACTTAATTTCATAAGGTAGGAGCTTTCTACTCAAATAGTAAACTATGTGCTCTATCCCTGACTCATCTGCTTGGGCTAGCATGGCTCCTATTGACTCTTCTTCTACTGCTAAGTATAGTAATAAGGGTTTACTGGGTTTAGGTGGTTTTAAAATAGATGGATTTAGCATATACTCTTTTATTCTCTCAAAGGCCTTTTGACACTCTTCATTCCACAGGAGTGGTTAATTCTTTTTAAGCAATTTGAAGATAGGTTCATAGATTGTGGTGAGCTTTGCTATAAACCTGCTAATATACTGCAATTTGCCAATGAATCCCTAAACTTCTCTCTCCATCTTAGGGGTTGTCATATCCCTGATAGCTTTAACTTTGTTAGGGTTAATCTTAATGCCATATGGACAAATCACATGTCCCAACAATTTGCTTGAGGTAACCCCAAACGCACGCTTCTTCGGGTTTAATCTTAGCTTATACTTCACTGCTCTTTCGAAGAATAATTCTAAGTTTTTGATGTGTTGTTCCCTTATATCTGATTTCACCATCATATCATCAACATACACTTCAACTTCTTTGTGCATCATATCATGAAACAATGTGGTGGCTGTAGACCCTTAATTTTTGATCCATTCAAATCCGATAGCCCAAAATAATTTTTGTGGTATTTTATTTATTTTAATAATATTTTAATTACTAATAATATTTAATAGTTATTTTTAATAAAAATAAGAAATATAAAAAATAAAAAAAATAAAAAAATCAGACTGATCGGCGAACGACGCGCAACTACGCTGCAGCCCGAATTGGCAGTGCCCAATTCGCCGCAGATAGCAATCTGGGGCAAATTGGGCACTGCCCAATTCGCTGCAGCCAATTCTGCAATGAATTGGCTTGCCAACTAGCCCGCAGCGCCCTTTTTGCCAGTGCAATTTTTGCCAACGCAGCTCACGAGCCCGACAGCCTTGCGCTACCGATTTTTTGACCAAACCTTGTTTTACCCGGTTTTCTAATTTTTCCTAAACAATTGGTATTTCCTTATTAAAATAGGATTAGGACTTTTTATTTTCCTATAAATACTAGCATTAAACACACGGATGAAGAAAAAAGGAGAAAAAAGCCCTAAAAAGAAAAGCAGAGAGCGGCAATTGAGATGAAGAAAGATTAAAATAGCAAAGCAGGAACGACAAAAAGAAATTAGCAACAAGTATCAAGTATCAATCATCAATCCACTAAAGGCAACAACACTACCTTTGTTGTTGTTCATCCAGAAAACAATTTGGTGGAACCTTCAACGCAGGTTTTGTGTCTTAATCTTGAATTTGCTTAAACATTCAATTGTTATATCATTCTTGTTCTTACTGGTTTTTGTTTATTTATTTTTATTATCACTTTGATTCAATAGTATAAATTGGTAAACCCTAATTATATATTTTGTTCATTATTATTTCATCCAATAGCTCAAAAATCCAGAGAAATCCAAAAGCCTCGAACTATCTTCTTAATTCTCTAAACCCTAAACTTCTTTACAGTTTCTAAAAACTTTAATCTTAATTATTTCTATAAAACTCTAAACTGTTCTCTTAAATCCTAAGATCGAATATGTTTTCCAAAATATACAAAACCCTAAACTATCTTATCAATTCTCAAAACCCTAACCCTAGTGTCTTAATTCCTTAATTTTCCTAAACCCTAATCTTCTTAAAACTCAATCCGAGAAAACCATAATTTATTCCCAAAATACCAAAACCTCATTTTTCAAACCCCCATCCAGTAAACCTAATAAACCCTTAAGCCCAAATACAATAAATTTCATAAATCTTTCTCTCCCGTAAACCTAAAATATCTTAAACCCTAGTCCCAATCTTTTAAAATTATAATCCCTAATATCTTAAGGTTCCAAAACCCTAATTTCATGATGTTAGCCCTAAACCCTAATTTGATTAACTAAATACCTTACTACTTTCTTAAATTTATAAAACCCAAATCCATTCCATTTTTTCAAAAATTCTCATAGTAACCTAAATAATAATAATAATAATTCAAAAACCCATGAAACCCTAATTGATATGTGAACCCTAAAGTTACATACTTACTGTTTTATTTAAATTGAATGAATGTTTATTATATGTTTTGATGATTGATTTATTTAATTTTGATATTTGATTTGTTTATCATGAATGGATATTTACTTTTATTGATTTGTTTTTTATTTCAAAACTTTGTAAGAGGTATGTTTCCACTTTGTGGGTACCTCATTAGTTAAATTTTATGTAATTTAAATTGCTTTTATATTTTGGACCAATGTAAAAGACATATTTCCACCTTTCGGTGGGTGTCCTATTTAGTTTAGACATGGGCGATGTAAGGACATATTTCCATCCTCGGATGAGTGTCCATTTATTTTCTTTGTTTGGACATTGCTTTGATTTTAATATGATGATGCTTTATTTTAATTATTTCATGTAGTATGGATAATATTGTTATATTTAAGAATTTTATAATATTAAGACCTGCAAAGGAGGTTGATTCCAATGAACCGGGCATTGTTGGGGTGCTGGGCCATTTCTCACCTTCCCCACACGTACCCAACTTTTTGAAACCATTAGGGGGTTGGGAATTCCTTAGGAATTGAGTCATCCACCCCTTTCTTTTTCCCGGCCCGTCCGGGTGGCTTCTCCATTTTTTTTCCGAGCTTAAGCCCATGTTCTCTAAGGCCTTGAGCCTAAACAGTGCCAAAGTCGCAAGAACCATTCCACCGGGAGTGGGGCTGAAAATCCCCGCTCACAGTGGCGACTCCACTGGGGAAAAGAGAAGTTGATTCCTTTGGTCTTTATATTATTTTATTCTTTCTTATCATGATATTATCCATTGCATCATATTAGTTTGCATCGTATGCGTGAGTTAGGACGCCCATGTTACCCGTGTTGTGTTATGTAAGGGATACCATACTTTCACTCAAGGAATGAAGATCGAGCTTGGCATAACTACTCATAGCCTTGTACCATTTGGTATATACTTGCTATAGGAACCTAAGCCTTTTAACCCAAAGACTAAAGCTCATGTAATTGGCCTAGTTACTTTCCTTAGGTTTTACCCTAAATGCTTGTTGTTTGACTATGGTTAATTTATCTTAGCTTAAATCATGGCTTATTTGGTTTGTTCTTTTTCTATTATGACCTACGTATATGGTAAGCTCAAAATAATTTTTTTTTCTTTAAAGTCCAAAAGACCAAAGCTATTTTCAAAACTTTTCAAGATGGTCTTTGTACATAAAACTTTTTCTAAAAAATAAATCAAAACTTCTTTTCTCATGATCCAAATATAAAGCCCAAAATCTATTTTTTCTAAAATCTTTTTACAATGGGCTTAGAAACAAAATTATTTTCATCCAACCTTTAAAAGAGCTAACAAATATTTAGGTTAATTATGAAATACCAAAAATCAATTGTGAGCCTAGTTTATACTAAGAATAATTAACCATGGCTTGTTTTTGGCATGAACCACTAGTGATTTTTTTAAGTGAGAAATCTATTTATAATAAACCTCTTAATTTAGTTTTAATCCACTATAGCGTAAAAGCTATTTTAGTTGGTTGAATGGATTAAAATCTAATTATTGGGAATTATCATGAACTGATTTCCGTTTTTGAAAATATAACAATTGGTTGAAACGTCTGAGGGAAATATTCAAAAATAAGATACCCCATGTTGGTATTTTGCTAACCATATTACCTAGGAAAAGAGACTCGCCATTCATGTGTGAATGTTATAAGGTTGTAAGGAACGTCCTATTTATCCCTGTTTGTTTATTATGCATACATGCATACATTTGCATCTCATATCATTAATCCCTTCTGGCTATAGCCCTGGATTACGATAGTTTAAAAGCTTACGACAATTTGACCTACGCCGGAGATGAAGAATCTAGTAACGACTCAATCTCCTTTTCACCAAAAGCAATGGAGCCCAAAAAAATTCAAAGAATGGTGGATGAAGTCCTCAATGCCAAGATGGAAGAAATAAAGGAGGCCCTGGCCGAGACCATGAAGAATCAATTGGCTGCAATTTTAGGAAATAATGCTGAAGTATCTGCTAGCACCAAGAAGCCAAAGGACAAAGGGAAGACTAAGGTTGGTGAAGTAGCTTTTGATGATGACAAGGTAGTCATTGATGATGATGACAACTGGGCTCAATACTTCCAAGATCCTCAAGACAAAAAGGAGTCAAAGGTTGTTGACAATACAACTTTTGAAAAGATTGAAAATTCTAATGTTGAGAAGATGATTGCTGATTTAGAAAAGAAATTTGAAAAGAAACTGAAAACCAAAGAGATGTCCGAGATCGACAAACTATTTGACAAAGATGAGGAGGTCCCTTATAAGTTCAAGATGCCATCCTTTGCAAAGTTTGATGGAATCGAAAATCCTCACCTCCATGTGAAGCAGTATATCACTGCTATGCAATCTGCCCGAGCTACTACAGCTCAAACTCTGAGGTATTTTATGCTCTCATTGGACCCTATTGTCCAAAATTGGTTCAACACCTTAGAGGAAAGTACTCCAAAAAGATTGGGACATGTTGTATAAGGCTTTTATTCAGTAATATGGGTACAATGTTGAGCTGGAAGTTACCTTAATGGAAGTTGAGTCCATTAGACAAAGGCCAAATGAGAATTTTGTGGACTATGTGAAAAGATGGAGAAATAAGGCTGCTTTGCTCAAGAAGAGACCCGATGAATCTGATCAAATAAGGATGATTGTGAGAGGGGTCTTGCCTAGTCTTCGTGAAAGGATGTCTCATACACTCATCCAGGATTTCAAAGATCTTCTCCAAGCTGGTCTACAAATTGAAGAGTGGGAAAGGGAAAAGAGTCATTTTTCTGCAAAATAAAATTATCAGCCTAGCAATCAAAGTACACAAATGGAAGCTGATGTTAATACAACTTGTCAAGAAAATAGAAGGCAGTTTTCAGATCTGGGGAAGCCTTTATTTTGGATCTTCAATCAGCTACAAAAGAAGGGACTATTACAGCCATTGGCCCCTCAACCTTTGCCTAATCCTTTACCCCCAAAATTTGATACTAAGGCTTTTTGTCAATTTCATCATACTCAAGGACATGAGACTGATAGATGTACATGATTGAAGTATGAGATCCAAGATCTAATCGATAGTGGTAAGCTACCTGAGCCGAACAAGCCCAATACTAAGAATAATCATTTGCCTAAGTTTGGAAGAGTACCTCCACCAGCAACCTTCATGGTGGGAAAAGGATTGGAAGAAGATTTTATTTTATCATCCTTTCAAGATGGAAAAATTGAAGTTTGAAAGGAAAAGAAGCTTAACTCAACAAACTTTCCTTAGCTTGAATGTTGCTTTTTAATTTTGCTTTCTTTAATATTTAATTGGAACAATTATGTTTTTCTATTTTTGTTTGAATAAATTACTTTCATCAAAATTTTTATTGGTCTTTGTTCATTTTGTTGCTCAACCAATGAGGAATCTAGCTTGATGATTCATGAGTTAATATATTTAAGCATCATGACTTGAATGACTTTACTAGGTGAGGGAATTAGTCTATAGCATTGAGTTGTGTATGCTTACTTAGAGAGGGCTCCTGCATAATTACCTTTAGGTCCTAGTCAGTCTTAGAACATGCTTTGACAAATTTTTGAGGCAAAATTGAACTCTACTTATTTAAGGGAGAAATGATTTAGGCATTGTTTGGTTAGCCAACAACTAGTATCCACCCAATTAAATATCAATCCCTAGTTGCCCCTTTGAGCCTTCATAAAATTTTAGCTTTCTTTTCATTGGAATATGACCTCAACAACCTACCCTGAGCTATTGTGATACTTTTGACATGTCTTATGATCACTAAGGTGAAGAGTCAAGAAGATCAAAGAATGGAATGCATAGCCAAAGCCGTAAGGATAGTTGATGTTTTAAAGACCATAAGGATAGTTGAAGTTCACCTAATATCTCTAATCTATCAAGATAACATCAAAGTAATAAATGATTTATCCCTGTTAAAGGAGATTTATGTCTCTCCACTCATCCATTATTAAAAACCCAAGTTGTTACAACAAGGCAACTCTTTTAGAGCTAGAACAAAAAAAAAGAGAAAAGAAAAAGGAAAAAAATTAATAATAATAAGAAAAAATAAAGAAAGAAGAAGAAAAAAAAAAGAAAAAAAGGAAAAAGAAAAGAAAAAGAAAAGAAAAAAAGAGAGGAAGATAATACCTAAAAAGGCGGCTCAAAAAGCCAACTGAGTTCTCTTTTATCTAAAGCAGCAAAAGGCTTCCATTTAGTTTATAAGGACAGTTTGACTTAAATTGGTCAACCCAACCAAAGATTCGATCAAAATCAAAGAAAAAGGAGAAAGATCACCTAGTTTTTGAAAGTTCTATACTTGACAATCCTACAAGGAAGAAGGACAAAATGATAAAATGCTCAAAGAAAGCAAAGAGTAAGAAAATAAAAAGAAAGAAAAGGGAGAAGAAGAAAAGAAACAAATTTAGGTACCAAACTTTTTTGCAAGGGCAAAGACTGTCCTAATCAAGATCCATATTAATGCCAAGAAGATATAAGGAATTTCGAGTCTAGCAAGATTGCTCCCAGCTGCCTAAAGTTCAAATAAGAAATTTGTAGTGTGAAGGTTTGTCCATTATGTCACATCGGCTCCAATTTACAAATAGCCTTCATTTAACCCATGTCTCTTGTAGACCCCATTTCAAGCCTATCAAAGACCTGTTGATCTCTCTTGGTAGATAGAGTCTATTAGTGGAGATAGTTTGAATAAGCATGCATATGAGATAGAGAATATTCAAATTCAAATGAGATCTTTGACCAAGTAATGTGTATGTGCCTATCTGAAGTGTAACAGTTCTTGCTTAAATAGAAATGATTCCTGAAGTTTAGTATAGTAACTAGGGTTTTCATATTATAGATATTTTAATTTGGAAAATCAAGTCCTGAGGTAAATTGACATTAATTTGGCAAAGCCAACATTTGATTTCAAAATCAAAATTCAAAATTAAAAATTGAAAATTCAAAAAAAAATCAAGTTAAGGGTAGTATGTTGAACTATCAAACCTCGAAGGACACATTGGGCAAAGGAAATGATTATTGGCAAGGTATATAAAGAAGCTACCAGTTGACATACTGAATCATAAATTGAAATGGATGTATATCTACTATTTGGGACCTCCATTATTCATATTTTCAACATCTTGAAGATAAAAGCCATAAATGTAAAGCTTTCTATCATTTCAATGCAAAACCTGAATGGGCATCTGGAAGGAGTCAATGAAAATACTTCTGCTAATCACCTCGGTCTGTGAGTTGATGGAACCACTGTAAGTATTACTCATGCATATCATGCATACATGAGCATATCACATGGCATTTTTTTTCTCGTATTATTTGTTCTTTGTCAAAGTGAACAGCAAACACTCTGTGAAGTAAAGAATCAAAAGAATATATTGAATCAAGGGGGGCATGGAAAGCCTATTTACTTGAGGAATGTAACACCCTTATACCCTATATACGTACAATACATATTTTCAGCATATGTAAAATACGCATATACGGTACAAAAATGTCACAGACCGATTTACTAATTTTTTTTACATTTACAATTTAAAATTTCAAATTCTAAATATATAAAAATTAAATAGAATATAAATATTATTTACTTGTTATAAGAACCCAAAATAATTAATATATAAAAAAATCTCTGGGAAAAATTCGCTAGAGTTTTGTCTGTAATTTGGATATTCCAAAATTTAGCAATTACTCAACCTGCAAAAAGAAAACACTCCCAAATAATTTCCAACCACCATCTCAACCATACTTCTCAATTTCACCAAGTTTCTCAAACATTTATATATGTAGATATATATATATATAATTTAAAACACACTTACTTTCCTATTTCAAATACATTGACCCAAACATTCTTTATAATTTACAATACATAAAATTCAAAACATAATATATTATGCATAAAACTCAAAATGTACAATAACATAAAAATATATACATGCTGCTGGTAGTGTTTCTAATCTCGATAGCAACTCAACAAGCTCAACTACAAGTCTAGACCCGACCTGGTCTAGAAGAACTCTTTGGATCAGCTGGGTCTACATTGTCACCTGCACGATGGAAACAATCTCGCTAAGCCAAAGCCTAGTAGTACAAACTTTGATAATAACAATAAAATTCAATGCAATGCCAATGCATAATACATATAGATGTCACATCATTCCACTTTCTTATATTTTTCAAATATTTCATAATCACAACTCATAACATTATATTGCTCAATTGTATCATAATTCATAATTCACATTAAAACAAAGACAAGCATGGGCCCAAAAAGGATCTAATATGCTATTCAAATTTGAGAGTTATTGTTTGGTCCATAATGACACCATGTGTCTATCCCCGTAGGCAATATATCCATGGATAATGTAACAGCCCTAGTCTCTTGGACCTCAGCCCGGCTAGACCCTTAGGCCCCAGTATCTTGGTCCTCAACCCGGCTAGACCCTTAGGCCCCAGTATCTTGGTCCTCAACCCGGCTAGACTACTACAGTTTTTGAGGCTTACAACCCAGTCTTTTCACCCCAAAAACATCTTTTTTATTAGCTGGTCTGGCTTATAACCCAGTCTTTTCACCGTTTAAGCGTTTAGCCCGTAGGCAATCATAGGCATGCCACCAAACCCAGAACTCTGAAAATTGAATAACATACTAGGCACACAATTTATTCATATTTCTCATTATTAATCTCTTTCTCATTTTCACATATTCAATATAGGCACATTGCCTTATTTTGACATTTTTTTCTCACTTTTCACATCTTTCTCACTTTTCTCACTTTTCTCATTTTTATCAATATCAATTCATTTCATTATTACACATATCTCATTTTTGCATTCACAACGCATTACCCAATTACTTTGGGTATTTTCACATAATAAGCATATTTTACATTTTACACAATTTAGCCATTATCAATGGCTTTTCACAATACATTTAACACATATATGACATTACAAATGTCATAGCACATTATTCATACACAATCAATGAACCAAGTAGCTTAACACATTTTCCAACCAAAATGTGTTAAGTCCAAATATTATGCAAATATAAACATTATATTCAAAGTTTGTCCATACCTCCACTAGCAACCCAAAGCAAGCTAAAAACAACCTTTAATCCAATCTTTCTAACTTGCCCTTCACCACTTGGATGAAGCAAATCAACCTCCCTCAATGCCTAAACCAAATGTGATAACGAATAATCATTTAGTATCACATTTAATGGCATTTCCAACATTAAAACATAATTACACATCACTCCTACAAATTTCCAAAAATGTAGCCTTTCCTTACTTCAACATTAGAATTCAATCTACTACAATTAAATTAGTGTTTTAAGTTTATTTATATTATTAAAAACATATTTTAATACATTTAAATCATTTACATTATAAAAATACACTCTTATACACAAAATCTCAAAAATGACATAACCTTCCCCCATTGAAGGTTTTCTATTCCAACACAATCCATTATGCATTCCAAGCTTATATTCATCACTTTTAACACTAAACAACATGCTTAAACAAATAAAATCACACAATTCAACCACTTTGGAAAATCACTTTTCCAAAACCCTAAATGTCCACTTCCATTCTCAAACTCCAACCCAACACCACCAAATCCAATATTTGACTTTCAAATACTTGTTTATGAATCAAAAAAACTCATTTAGAACAAATTTGCACAATTAAAGTTCATGTTTTCAAAACCCCAAAAATCCATAACCCTAAATTCTCTCTCTTCACCATTCTTTAACCAAACTCCATCATCTCTTCAATCTAACCTTAGAATCATTGTTAACTACCCAAAATAACATCATACACATCAATTCCAACAATTATAACATACTACATAAAAATCTAAATTCTCACATAATCCAAATTTCCAAGGAATTCAATGAAAAGAGATGGAAACTTACTAATTTTGGTGGAAATCACCAAAAATCCACTTGAAACTTGTTAATTCCTTCAATTTATGGAGTATGGAAGAAGCAAAATCCTTGGTCTTCAAACTCCCATGGAAAACACATCCTTGAAGAAGAAGATGATGATGATGAAGACTTTTATATTCTTTTCCTTTTCATATTTTTTTAACCACATATATATATATATTAAAATAATTTAATATTTAATATTTAATTACTTTTTTAATAAATTAAAAGTCCTAATTTCCCTCTTCCATTTAAAATTAATTTGTTTTTGAATTATTTTATTAATTTTGAATTTATAAGATTTAATTACTAAAATACCCTTTTCTTTTAAAAAGTGTTGACTTTTATATATGTTATGTATATTTTGCATATATATCATATATATATATATATATATTCCACTTTTTCATTTAAAATCCCTTCATTTTTCATTTAAAACCATTAATTTAATTTATTCTTTTAAATTATAATTTATTTTACCAAATTTTCCAAAAATTAAAAATTTTCAAAAATTTTAGGATGTTACAAGGAAGCTCCAGTAATTTTGCAAAGAGAAGAAAGGCGTGCTTGTACAAAGAACTAGACAACAAAAACATCAATCAAAGCTTGCATGGAAAAAATCATTAGTTTGAGCCTACATAGGGGGCCAAGTTTCTCCTTTTCAATTTTTTGAGTTTATATACCAAACATTTTTAAACTCACTTGCAAATATTTCGCCATGCAGGGGGCAAGGAGAAGATATGAAGGCTAGCTAAAAAAATGGCTAAAATTTTTTTTGCTTTGCAAAAAGTACAAAGGAAAAACAAAGAGAATGGAAAAAAGAAGAAAATTAGAACTCTCAAAAGAATAAAGACGCAAAAGGCAAAAGATCAGTTCAGCTAGAAGAGCTGAAACCAATATAGGACAAATCTCTAAGGATGAAGATCCACTTTAAAAGGTGAAAACCAATTCCAAGGATGAAGATCCAGCTTAAAGGATGAAGATCAACTTTCAAGGGTGAAGACCTAATTCCAAGGATGAAGATATAGTTTAAAGAATGAAGATCCACTTTCAAGGGTGAAGACCCAATTTTCAAGGATGAAGATCCATTTTCAAAGGTGAAGACCTGATTCCAAGGATGAAGATCCAATTTCAAAGGGTGAAGACCTGATTTCCTAGGATGAAGATCTAGCTAAAAGGATGAAGATCCACTTTCAAGGGTTGAAGACCCGATTTCCAAGGATGAAGATCCAGTTTAAAGGATGAAGATCCACTTTCAAGGGTGAAGACCCAATTTCCAAGGATGAAGATCCATTTTCAAAGGTGAAGACCTGATTCTAATGATGGAGATCCAATTTCAAAGGGTGAAGACCCGAAGTCCAAAGGATGAAGATCCATTTTCAAGGGTGAAGACCCGATGCTAAGGATGAAGATCCAGTTTAAAGGACGAAGATCTAATTTCAAGGGTAAAGACCTGACGTCCAAAGGATAAAGATCCATTTTCAAGGGTGAAGACCCGATCTCAAAAGATGAAGATCCATTTTCAAGGGTAAAGACCCGATCTCCAAGGATGAAGATCCATTTTCAAGGGTAAAGACCCGATCTCCAAAGGATGAAGATCCATTTTCATGGGTGAAGACCCGATCTCAAAGGATGAAGATCCATTTTCATGGGTGAAGACCCGATCTCCAAGGATGAAGATCCATTTTTAAGGGTGAAGACCCGATCTCCAAGGATGAAGATCCATTCACAAGGGTGAAGACCCAATCTCCAAGGATGAAGATCCATTTTCAAAGGTGAAGATCCAATGCTAAGGATGAAGATCCAAGATCCAACGATGAAGATCCATTTTTAGGGTGAAGAACCACAATGTGTTAATGAATAGAATAGCTCGAGCAGTCAGACTTTTCAACAGATAAAAGGTCAGTCAATCTCAGTCTTGGTCCAAGCACCCAAATTTAATTCAGCCTCGGGTCCGAGTACCCAATCTCGGGTCTAAGTACCCAAATCAAATCAATCTCGGGTCAAAGTATCCAATCTCGAGTCTAAGTACCCAAATCAAATCCAAGTACCCATCCACATCAAAAATTAGTCAAAGATCTTATTGCTTTTCACTCAGATCATTCAAGTAGGGGGCAAACTGTAGACCCTTAATTTTTGACCCATTCAAATATGATAGCCCAAAATAATTTTTATGGTATTTTATTTATTTTAATAATATTTTAATTACTAATAATATTTAATAGTTATTTTTAATAAAAATAAGAAATATAAAAAATAAAAAAATAAAAAAAAATTGAACGGATCTGCGAGCGTCGCGCGGTAGCCCATTTCGCCACAGAAATTGTTTGCGGTGAATTGGGCACTGCCTAATTTGCCGCAGCCAATTCTACGACGCATTGGCTTGCCAGCTAGCCTGCCACACCCATTTTTTCCAAAGCAGCCCACGGGCTCGACAGCCCGCGTGCTGCCGATTTTTTTACCAAACTTTGTTTTACCCGGTTTTCTAATTTTTCCTAAACAAATGGTATTTCCTTATTAAAATAGGATTATGACTTTTTTATTTTCCTATAAATACTAGCACTAAACACACGGATGGAGAAAAAAGGAGAAAAAAAAACTAAAAAGAAAAGCAGAGAGCAGCAATCGAGATGAAGAAAGATTAAAATAGCAAAGCAGGAACGACAAAAGGAAATTAGCAACAAGTATCAATCATCAATCCATCAAAGGCAGCAACGCTGCCTTTGTTGTTGTTCATCCAGAAAATAATTTGGTGGAACCTTCAACGTAGGTTTTGTGTCTTAATCTTGAATTTGCTTAAACATTCAATTGTTATATCATTCTTGTTCTTACTTGTTTTTGTTTGTTTATTTTTATTATCACTTTGATTCAATAGTATAAATTGGTAAACCCTAATTATATATTCCATTCATTATTGTTTCATCCAATAGCTCAAAAATCCAGAGAAATTCAAAAGCCCCGAACTATCTTCTTAATTCTCTAAACCCTAAACTTCTTTACAGTTTCTAAAACTTTAATCTTAATTATTTATATAAAACTCTAAATTGTTCTCTTAAATCCTAAGATCGAATATGTTTTCCAAAATATACAAAACTCTAAACTATCTTATCAATTCTCAAAACCCTAACCCCAGTGTCTTCATTCCTTAATTTTCCTAAACCCTAATCTTCTTAAAACTCAATCCGAGAAAACCATAATTTATTCCCAAAATACCAAAACATCATTTCAAACCCCCATCCAATAAACCTAATAAACCCTTAAGCCCAAATCCAATAAATTTCATAAATCTTTCTCTCCAGTAAACCTAAAAAATCTTAAACCCTAATCCCAATCTTTTAAAACTATAAGCCCTAATATCTTAAGGTTCCAAAACCCTAATTTCATGATGTTAGCCCTAAACCCTAATTTGATTCACCAAAAACCTTACTACTTACTTAAATTTATAAAACCCAGATCCATTCTATTTTTCCAAAAATTCTCACAGTAGCCTAAATAATAATATAATAATAATTCCAAAACCCAAGAAACCCTAATTGATATGTGAACCCTAAAGTTACATACTTACTATTTTATTTAAATTGAATGAATGTTTATTATATGTTTTGATGATTGACTTATTTAATTTTGATATTTGATTTGTTTATCATGAATGGATATTTACTTTTATTGATTTGTTTTTTATTTCAAAACTTTGTAAGAGGTATGTTTCCACTTTGTGGGTACCTCATTAGTTATATTTTATGTAATTTAAATTGCTTTTATATTTTAGACTAACGTAAAAGACATGTTTCCAAATTTCGGTGGGTGTCTTATTTAGTTTAGACATGAAATATGTAAGAACATGTTTCCATCCTCGGATGGGTGTCCATTTATTTGCTTTGTTTGGACACTGCTTTGATTTTAATATGATAATGGTTTATTTTATTTATTGCATGTAGTATGGATAATATTGTTATATTTAAGAATTTTATAATATTAAGACCTGCAAAGGAGGCCGACTCCAATGAACCGGGCGTTGTGGGGATGTTGGGCCATTTCTCACCTTTTCCACACGTACTTTCTGAACCCTCTAGATTCCTTAGGAATCGAGTCATCCACCCCTTTCTTTTTCCTAGCCCATCTGGGTGGTGACTCCATTTTTCTTCGGGCTTAGGCTTGTGTTCTCTAAGGCCCTAAGCCTAAACAGTGCCAAAGTCGCAAGAACCATTCCACCGGGAGTGGGGGCAAAAATCCCCGCTTACAGTGGCCATCCTTTGATAGGTTGCTCCAGCATTCTTTAACCCAAACAACATTACCCTATAACAAAATATATCCCATGTAGTAATAAAAGCATTTTTGGCTTTATCCTGTTGGGCCATTAACACTTGGTTGTATCCAAAAAATCCATCTACAAATGAGTGTAGCACGCTAGAGGCTGCACTATCAATGAGGACATCTATATTGGTTAAAGGAAAATCATCTTTAGGGGAAGCCTTGATTAAGTCTCTATAGTCCACACAGACCCTAATTCTTCTATCTTTCTTTGGCACGGGTACTATATTGGCTAGCCAGTCTGGATAATCTATCACTTTAAGGAACTTGTATTTGTTTATTGACCTCTTCTTTAACCAATTCAGCCCATTCTGGCCTCAAACGCTTATGCTTTTGTTTGGCAGGTTTCATGTGAGTGTAATTAGGAATCAGATGTTCGGCTATGTCTCGATCTATTCCAGGCATATCCTCGTAAGACCAAGCAAATACTTCTTCATATCTTTTAAATATTTTTTAAATCTCTCTCTCACATCAGGAGTAAGGTCGGATGCTATGGATTTTTTATTGTTCCTAAATTTAATGATTGTTTATCAACAGAGTTAATATTAAAGATGCTCATGCGACCACTATTTGAATGTATGCAGCCATTAGGAAAAACATCGCACAAGTAAGCAAACTTAAACTTTATTGCATTCATTTGTAGAAAAGAAAGCATCATCATCCTCATACGAAGTAGATAAATTAAAATTAAAATCAAAATCATTTTCATTGTTCTCAAAATCATAAAGCAGGACATCTTCAAACTTTTCTTCAACCAGGGCAGCAATCTCTTATGGAGTTTTCTCTGCTTTCAGGATAGCTTCCTTTTTCCTTTCCTGATTGGGCTCCTTATTGGTTGGTAGGGTGAGCTCTTTCTTCACTTGTTTCACTATCTCAGCAACATCAGCAAAAATTTTAAAATTCGGGATCAACTTTCCCATGAACATGACTGGCTCGGGCTTTCCTTGGAGTGGTCCCATGTCTAGAGCTTTGACAAAGATTTCATCAAGTGGTGGGAAACTCATCTTGTCATTTTTCTTTAGATGAACATCTTTGCTAGCTTTTTCATACCCTAACCCTTTCTTGGAAGTTTGAGTTTTGAAATCTGAAATCTTTGTCATACCGGCCTTGCCTTTTCTAAGACCAGCTCGGGGAAGGTAACTCATGTTCTTCATCATGTTCAATACCTTAGAGTCCACTACTTCATCATCAGAAATTGCAGCTACTTGGAAACCATTGAAAGGCCTCTCTACCATTAGAGCATTAACAACCTCATTATCTTCGGCCTCGATGACCACCATCTCATCTTCGTTAGGGAACTTGATCTTTTGATTAAGGGTGGAAGGAACTCCACTAAGGGGATGAAACCATGGCCGTCCCAAAAATAGAGCAAAACTAACTGGAATGTCCAAAATAACAAATTCAACAATAGATTCAATTGGACCAATCTTCACAACAGCTTTGAAAGTCCCTTCGGCATGCCTCTTGGTATTGTCTCCCCTCTTTCGATAAATCCATATCTGAGAAAGATACCATTCCCATATTAACTTCGCTCTTCTTTTGAATATCTTCACATTTCATTACTCCTTCAACTTTTATAAAGTTAATCAACTCCTTCGGTGTTATAGAGGTGGAAATTGGCATGTTAGCCAAGGCCTTGGCCATAGTTTCATGGTGCTTTTTAGAAGTGGCCAACAAGTCCCAAATGCTAACACTTGCTTGGGTTCTCTTCAACTACTTAAGTATAGTATCATCTTCCTCTTATTTAGTCCCCACTTTAACTTCCTTTTCTTTATTAGCCTCTACTTCTTTAGGTGGTGGCCTCACATAAGGCTTAGCAGATCTAGTGTTCATTACTTCATCTTCTTCGAGCTCAGACTAAGTCCATTACTCCTTTTTGGGAACAAGATCATCATCGCTATCACTTGAATCCTAAAACTCATTCACAACACAGATTGCTACTTCTTTTCCAACCACAATTTGTTCAATTTTGCTAAACACCACTTCTTCTTTGGTTTCTTCTCTACCCACATCTTGGAAAGAAGGCATGACAAAATTTTCATGTAAACCTCCTCCAATCATGAAAGTTGCCGGTGGTGGCACTCTATTAAACCTTAGATATGGATTGTCTTTAGTGTTTGGTTTGTTGGGCTCGGGCAGCTTTCCACTATCAATTAAATTCTGGATCTCATGCCTCAACCTCATACATCTATCTGTGTCGTGCCCTTGCATTTGATGAAATTGACAAAATGCCTTAGTGTAAAAATTAGGTGGGAGAGGGTTAGGCAAAGGACGGAGATTTAAAGGTTGTAACAATCCCTTCTTTTGAAGCTTATTGAGAACTCAAGACAACGGTTTTCCCAATTCTGAAAACTGCCTTCTTCCTCCTTGGCCAGTAACATTAACATCAACTGCCTTTTGTGTGCTTTGATTACAAGCCTGGTAGTTTCCTTTCTCCCTCCTTGTTAAAAAGCGGTTCTTCTCTCTTTCCCACTCTTCAATTTGTAGACCAGCTTACAAAAGGTCCTTGAAATCTCGAATGAGTGTATGCGACATCCTTTCTTAAAGGCTAGGTAACACCTCTCTCACAATTATTCTAATTTGATCAGATTCATCAGGCCTTCTCTTAAGCAATGCAGCCTTATTCCTCCACCTCTTCATATAATCCACGAAATTCTCATTTGACCTTTGTCTAATGGACTCCACCTCCATTAGAGTAACTTCTAATTCAGTATTGTATCCATATTGCTGGATGAAGGCCTAGTGTAGCAGACTCTTTTGTGTGCCATCATCTAAGGTATTTAACCAATTTTGGATAATAGGATCCAATGAGAGCATGAAGTACCTTAGAGTTTGAGCCTTAGTAGCCCGGGCAGACTGCATAGTAGTTATATACAGCTTCACATGGAGGTGAGAATTTACGGTTCCATCAAACTTTGCAAAGGATGGCATCTTGAACTTGTACAGAACTCCTTCATCTAACTCAAATAATTTGTCAACTTTGAACATTTTTTTGGTTTTTAGTTTCTTTTCAAACTTCTTTTCCAGGTCAGCAATCATCTTTTCAACATCTGAAGTTTCAGTTTTCTCCATAGCTGATCTTTCAACAACCTTTGACTCTTTCTTTTTGTCTTAAGGATCTTAAAAGTATGAAGTCCAATCGTCATCATCATCAATGATCACCTTATCATCATCAAAAGCCACTTCACCAACTTTATCCTTCCCCTTATCTTTCTTGGTGCTTGCAGATGCTTCAGCATTGTTTCCAAACATTGTAGTTATTTGATTATTCATGATCTTAGCTAGAGCCCCCTTTAGTTCTTCCATTTTAGCATTGAGGGCGTCGTCCACCATTCTTTGAATTTGTTTAGGCTCCATTGCTTTTGGTGAAAAAGTAATTGAGTCGCTGCTAGATTCTTCATCTTCGGCATAGGTCAGATTGTCGTAAGCTTTGGAATTGTCATAATCCAGGGCTGTGAGCCAGAAAGGATTAATGATATGTGATGTGATGCATGTATGCATGTATGCAAAAATAATAAACAAACAAGGATAAATAGGACGTTCCTTCCCACCTTATAACATCCACACGCGAATGGCGAATCTCTTTTTCTAGGTAATATGGTTAACAAAATACTAATATGGGGTATCTTGTTTTTGAATATTTTCCTCGGACATTTCAATCAATAGTTATATTTTCAAAAATGGAAATCAATTCATAATAATTTCCATTAATTAGGCTTTAATCCATCCAATCAACTAAAGCAACTTTTATGCTATATTGGATTAAAACTAACTTAAGAGGTTTATTATAAATAGATTTCTCACTTGAAAAAGTAACTAATGATTCATGCCAAAAACAAGCCCATGATTAATAATTCTTAGTATAAACTAGGCTCACAATTGATTTTTGGTATTCCATAATTGGCCTAAATAACTCTTTGTAAGAAATGGTTGGATGACATAGTTTTGTTTGAAAAACCCATTGCAAAAAGATTTTTAGAAAAAATGGATTTTTTACTTTGTCTTTGAGTCATGAGAATAGAATTTTTTATTTGTTTTTAGAAAAGTTTTATGTCCAAAGACCATCTTGAAAAATTTTAAAAATAGCTTTAGTCTTTTGGACTTTAAAGAAAAATTTATTTTGAGCATACAATGGTACTTAGGTCATACTAGAAAAAGAACAAACCAAATAAGCCATGATTTAAGCCAAGATAAATTAACCATAGTCAAACAACAAGCATTTGAGGTAAAAACCTAAGGAAAGTAACTAGACCAATTACATGAGCTTTAGTCTTTGGGTTGAAAGGCTTAGGTTCCCATAGCAAGTATATACCAAATGGTACTAGGCTATGAGTGGTTATGCCATCCTCGATCTCCATACCTTGAGTGAAAGTATGGTATCCCTTACATAACACAACACGGGTAACACGGGCATCCTAACTCACGCACACGATGCAATCTAAATGATGCAATGGATAATATCATGATAAAAAAGAATAAAATAATATAAAGACTAATTTAATCAACTTCTCTTATCCCCAGTGGAGTCACCACTGTGAGCGGGAATTTTTGCCCCCACTCCCGATGGAATGATTCTTGTGACTTCGGCGCTGTTTAGGCTTAGGGCCTTAGAGAACACAAGCCAAAGCCCGGAGAAAATGGAGTCGCCACCCGGACGGGCTGAAAAAAAAAAAGAAAGGGGTGGATGACTTAATTTCTAAGGAATTTCCAACCCCCTAATGGGTTTGAAAAGCTGGATACGTGTGGAAAAGGTGAGAAATGGCCAAGCACAGCCACAACTCCCGATTCATTGGAACCAGCCTCCTTTGCAGGTCTTAATATTATAAAATTCTTAAATATAATGATATTATCCATATTACATGAATTCATAAGAATAAATAAATACTTTATTAAAATCACAACAATGTCTAAACAAAGTAAATAAATGGACACCCATCCGATGATAGAAACATGTCCTTACATCGTCCATGTCTAAAACTAAATAGGATACCCACCGAAAGGTGGAAATGTGTCCTTTACATTGGTCCAAAAAAACTTTAAAATAAAACAAATTACATGATGCTCATGACATGAGGTACCCAAAACATGGAAAAATACCTCTTACAATGTTTTAAAATCAAAACAAATCAATAAAAATAGCCAACCATTCATTATAAATAAATCATTCATCAAAGACATCAAACATCAATCAAAATATATAATAAACATTCATCTAATTTAAATAAAACAATAAGTATATAAATTTAGGATTCATGCATCAATTTAGATTTCTTTGGTTTCATGTTTAACAATTAGGGTCTTGTAATTTAGTTTACTAGATTAATAAAAAATATTTAATATAAAAGAAGTAATATAGCTACTGGATGTATTAAAGATTTAGGGTTTTGGAAGTTTTATGAAAATAGTATTAAAATTTAGGGTTTAACTAAATAAGATTGAAGATCATGAAAATTAGATTTTTAAATTAGGTATTTGGAAAGAATAGGCTACTGTGAATCTTTCAGAAAAATAGATTGGGTTAGGGTTTTAAGAAAACAATCTATTATTTTGTGTTTTTAGAAAAGTGTAATTAGGGTTTTAGATTTCAAAAATATATTTTACGGGTATTAAAATATTAGAATTTTGAAAAGTAGTTTTTAGGGTTTCACATAGAGTTTGGATGGTAAGTAGAATAATTAATCATCTATTGCATGTTTAAACAATTAATCCAATTGAGTGATGAGACTACTGTATACATAAACATGTAAATAGAGATTCAAACCTCCATTATTGGATCCAGCACAATTTTGAATCTTGGTTGAACAATGACAAAGACAGTGTGGGTTGCCTTTGATGGATTGTTTGTTATTTGCTACCTCTTGATCCTTCAAGCTTGAGATTGTCAATCAACTACCAAAAGGAATTCGGATAGTTCTTCAATAAAATTCCAAAATTCCTAATCCCAAAAGTCCGATCTCCTTCTCCAAAAGATCAAAAGTCCTTTTCTGTGAGTTTTGATGTGGTATTTATAAGAAAAATAAAAAAACCTAAAACTAAATGGTTAATAAAATAAAACCTATTTAGGAAATAAAATTAAAAATCAAAACCAAGTAGAATAGGGTTTTAAAAAAATTGCACTAGCAAAAAATTGTTGTGGGACACTGTTGGCTGGGTGCGCGGGCTAGGTGTGGGCCACAGGCCAATTCGCCGCAGGTTTTTCCTATGGAAAATTGGCCTATGGCCATTTCACCGCAGGATTTACTTGTGGCCAATTCGTCGCTGGCGATAAAAAATTTCATCGTCGATTTTGCCCGTCGTCGATTTTTATTTTTAATTTGTTTTTTTATCTTTTTATCTTTTTTATTTTAATTAAAAATAAATATTATAAGTAATAAATATTATTATTTAATTAAAAATACCACAAAAATTATTTTAGACTTTTTAAAAATATTGGACTGGACTGGGTCAAAAAGTAAGGGTCTACACAAAGACAATCTTGGAAAATTTTCTTCCAAATTGGATGAAGACATATTTTTAGGATATTCATCATCTAGCAAAGCATATAGAGTGTTTAATAAGAGAACACTAGTAGTTGAAGAATCAATGTATGTTTTTTTTATGAATCCTTTAAACTTGATCAAAGGAAAGGTAGTGTTCTTGATCATTTTTTAGGTATAATTGAAAATCAAGAAACAATTAATGTTCCAAAGAATAATAATGATGAACAAGAAGAAGTGTCTCAAGAGCTACCCAAAGATTGGCAATGCAAGAAGGATCATGTAATATCCTAATTTTTGAAAATTTTTAATATTTGGAAATTAAATAAATTAAAATTAAAATTAAATTAGATAAATTAAATAAATAATTTAAATAAAAAATTGAATGATTTTAAGTGAAAAATGGAATGTATATGTGATATATATGCAAAATATACATAATATATACAAGTCAACAAAAAAGTAAAATTTTAAAAGTCAAAAGTCAAAGTCAAGGTGCATTTCGGTAAATAAACTTGGGAAATTAAAATTTATAAAAATAATTCAAAAATATTTTATTTTTGAATGGAAGAGGAAAATTAGTTTTTTTATTAATTAAATGGGTTAATATGTATTTGCTAAGTTAAACTAATGTTGGGCTTTATTTTGGGGTTTTATTTAGAATGATGTTTAATTATGATTTAAGTTTTGAAATGCCTTAGAATGTGATATTAAATGATTATTTATGATCAGATTTGGTATAAGCATTGAGAGAAAGTAGTTTGGCCAACCCAAGTGTTGAAGGGTAACTTGGAAGAGAAGGTTGGAGGTTGTTTTTGAGCTTGCATTTGGGAGCTTTTAGAGGGAAGTAAAAAACTATGGATAAATTAGTTATATTTGCATTACATTGGGTTTAACATATTTTGAATTGAAAAATGTGTTAAGCTACTAGATACATTGAACATGCATGAACAATGTGCTACGACATGTGTAAAGTTATATATGCATTATATGCATTATGAAAAGCCATTGATAATGGATAAATTAAGCAAAATGTGAAATATATGAGTTATGTGAAAATGACTCAAAGTGCTTGGGTAAAAGGATTTGTTATGTTTGCATTCAAGGTATTGTTAAAAGCCATTGTTAATGGCTAAAGTGCATAAAATGTGATTTATATGTGAATTATGTGAAATTACTCAAAATATTTGGGTAATGTGTTTTAATGTAAAATGTGATACATTTTGATGATATGTTAAGATATGATAAAATTAAATGAATTGAAATTGATAAAAATTAGAAAAAATGAGAAAAATGAGGAAATGAGGCAATGTGCCTAATTGATTATGGGAAAATGAGAAAGAAATTGATGTTGGAAAATATGAAATAATTGTGTGCCTAGTATGTTATTTAATTTTCACAGTTCTATATTTGGTGATATGCCTATGAGTTTATCCTCATTATTTGCCTTCGAGGCTAGCTTTTGAGCAACTACTTTGATTTGCCTTCAGGGCTAGATGTTTGGTGTCACTGTGATATGATTTGCCTTTGGCGCTAGCTTTTGAGCAATTATTATGATTTGCCTCCATGGCTAGACACATGGTGTCAATTTGGACCAAAATAATAACTCTGGGATTTGAATAGTATATTAGATCTTTTGGACCCATGCTTGTGGTTATGCGTAGGTGAATTGTAAAATAATTGAAGAATATGTTTTAAAATGAAATTATATGATACATTGTGACATGATATGCAAGGCATTATGCATTGGCATTGCTTTATAATTTTATTGTTATCAAAATTTGTATCGCTAGGCTTTTGGCTTAGCGCGATTGTAATTCATCGCGCAGGTGACATGGATGATCCGGTAGAGCGGAGAGTTCTTCTATATCGGGTAGGGTCTAGATTTGAGATTTTGCTGTAGAGTTCATTTTTGGGCATCAAGATCAGGGACACTGCCAGCATGTATATATTTTATATTATATTTTGATATTATGTATATTATATTATGTTTTAGTGTATATGTTGTAAATTATAAAGGATGTTTTAGATAAATTGGGTAATGTGAGGTTTATATGTGTCTTGATATATATATATGTATATGTATAAATATTTTGAGGAACTTGGAAAAATTGAGGTGTATGGGTGAAATATATGATTGGTAATTTGGGAGTGTCCTTTTGCATGTTGTGTTTTGTTGATAATTTGGGAATGTCCAAATTACAGACAAAACTATGTCAAATTTTTTCAGAGATTTTCATATAAAACTCTATTTTGGAACCTATAATTTATAAAGAATATTTATTTATTATTTAATCATAGATTTAAAAGTATTTTATAGTTTAAATTTGAAATGTGAAAATTTTTATTTTTACCGAATTGTGACATTTTTATACCATATATGCATGTTATATATATATTGGGTATATGTATTACACGTATATAGAGTGTAAGGGTGTTACAATTATTTTTGTATGAGAGCCTAGGTTTGAGATTTTCATCCTAGATGGGTTGTTAGAGAGAGAAAATGAGGATTTTAAATATAGTTTTCAATTATAATACATGCATTGGCATTGACAGTTTTTGATCTCTGATGTGGCAATTTCTACTATGTTTACAGATATAGGTAGTTATGGCATCTCGAACGCATTAGTCTGTAGAGGGTAGTGCAAAGAGTGTACCTCCTGGTGAGGGTATGTAACACCCCGATACCCTATATAAGTACTATACATATACCTAGTATACATACAGTAAGTATATAAAGTATAAGGATGTCACTTTTCATTACCTTTTAAAAACCTGTAACAGAGTTCTAACCACAATACGTTAATTTACATAACATTTACAAAATCATTTTCTTTATCAAAACTTTATTTATACATATAAATATCCTCTCGTCAGAAATACATCAAAATTAAAAGTTATACATGTATGCATTACCCTCTAGTTGGTCTCGACGAACCTTTACCCTTCTCGTGGCATAACGAAAGACTTTGCATCTTCCACCAAGCTACCTGCGCGATTACACATACGCGCTAAGCCCGAAAGCTTAATAGTACAAATATAAAATATAAACATACATTATAGATATTCTATTATATAATGATATATCAATTCAATGTACAATTAGTTCTTATCATGTTTTTCCTTCTTAATTGCAACTTTCATATATCTTGACTAATTTCATATATTATATACGTATATACAAAACATTACCACCAACCACAATTCAATACTAATACTCATAATCAATTCATCAATATACATACATTATATATATCATACCAATCAAGAGTCACATTTCCAAGGAAGACAATCCTTATCACCAAACATAATTCCTCATTAATACTCACAATCAATATACACATCATATATCGTACTTCACAACATTAGTTTGTTCACAATTCATTAATCATAAATCACATATCCAACAAAGGCAATTATTATTACCAACCATCATCCATCACTAATATCCATAATTTATATATTTCATTACTCATTTATTTCAACATTTATATGTATCACATTTACAACAAATGACAGACTCGGGCCCAAAAGACACTAATATGCTATTCGACTTTCAGAGTTAATGCTTTGGTTTAATTATCACATTTATCAATATCCCAACTAGGCTTCAAGGACTCATCCAACCTAGCTTCAAGGGTTGTAACATCTCAATTAGGCTTCAAGGACTAGACCCAACGAAGCTTCAAGGGGAGTAAAACATGTTAAACTTCAACCCAACTTGGCTTCAAGGATCAAGCCCAACCTAACTTCAAGAGATTGTTACTATTAGGCATGCCACCAACAACAAAACTCTGAAAATGAATAACACATTAGATACACAATTCATTGATTATTTCATCATCAATATCATTTTCAATTCTCATCATCATTTAGGCAAACATGCCTCACATATCTCAATTGAATTATCATAGCCAATCACAATGGCTTCATATCACATTTGAGTTATCATTGCCAATAACAATGGCTTCATATCACATTTGAGTTATCATGGCCAACAACAATGGCTTCATATCACATTATATCTCAAATTACCTATCATGTTTCATCATTGATATATGCAACATCAATTACATTACTAAACAAACACATTATTAATCAATCATACCATATAGGCATGCTTCATTCATATCATTCAAGCATACATAATCCATTTCATTGCACATGTATCTTAAATTCATTGTCATATAATCCATATGTCCTTTATTTCATTTTGATCATCATCATCAATCATGCTAACATCACATTTCATCATTTCTTAAGACACATTAACACCATTCGTTATTAGAACATTTATCATAACAAATTGCATTATACATACCTTTCTTTTGGATGATCATTATAGCTTTCACACTATACAAATGACAACATTAGTAACATTGAATTAACAATATAATAATCTACTTAATACATTTATACCAAGGGTGTTAAGTCTCAAAATCATATAAAAGATTACATTTATGTAAGTTTGTACTTACCTCAAGAACTACTCCCATCAATCTATACATTTCCTTTTCCAAGAATTCTTCACTTCCCAAATTAGGGCAAATCTCCTTCTTTCAAAACCCTAATCCAAAGAATGATACAATCCATCAATTCCAATACAATTTATCACTTTTTAACCTCATTTCAAACCTTTATAACACACATTACAAACCAACTCTTCAAGCCAAAGCCCACGGCCATGGCCAACTCAACCCCCACGGGCGTGGGTTAAGGGATGGTTCTGCCACACTTGCACCTACCCTCCACGGCCATGGCTCCAAACAACTATGAATGGCCACGGCCATGGCACCCCAAGGCCACGGGCGTGGCATCCAAAATGCTACTGCCCCTCTTCCAAAATCATGTATTCTTCACTTCTAATTCCAACAAACACAAACAACTTGAAGATTAACAAGAATAATTAACTAAACTAAACATAAACAACAATTATCAACTCAAAACCCTAACACAAATTCAACACAACCACTTCCAACCTCATCACCAACTTAACTTCTCATCTATCAAGCAATTTAAACACTTAAAATCACATCTACAACAACTTAATCATACCATCATCAAACCACAATCCAACTCAAACATAACTTCAAATATAACAAGAGCAAACAAGAGAAAACTTACCAAAATGATGAAATTTCTTGAAATTCCAACTTGTATACTTAAGACCTTCCTTCAATTTGAGCTTGGAATCATCAAAACCCTCACTTGCTCTCTTGTCTCTTTGAGGAGCCGGCCACCATGGAAGAAAAGGAAAGAAAATCACAAATGAAGAGGAAAAGTCAAATTTCTCTTCTTCTTTAAATCTCCACCAAGCAAATTAAGTAGGAAAATACTAACATGCCCTCTTCTCATAAGCTTTCACTTACTATCATTAACATATCCTTTTAAGTAATTTCACATACAACAATTAAAATATCCTCTTCCCTTGACTTTCCATTTGACCAATGTATATGTTATATATATTGCCATATACACTACATATACATTTCTCTCTACACCTTACTTTCCTTTCAAAACAACACATAAACATTATCTTTAAATTTTCTTGATCAACTTAACAAATATACATAATCCACTAGCACCACAATATCAAAACTTCTAGGGCATAATTAGGGATATTACAATTCTCTCCCCCTTAAATAATTTCGTCCTCGAAATTATCAGTACCTTAACAATCCATTCTTAACAAAATACTATCTTAACTTCCATACGAAGTTAATTATATGCTGAAGTTATTATGTCATCAAACCATATAACTTCAATTCTCCCCTTTAGAATCAACTATCTTCTTTAAATTCCATAACTCATTATTCTAATTGTTTATATATCTTATTACTTCCTTGATCAAACATTCAAGAGAACTCATTACATTTCCTATTAATATCTTAATACAAGAATCAGATCATTTTATAGTACACTTATACTTCATCCAATCCTTATATTTAATATATATATATATATTTTACCCCTTTGTAATTACTTTCTTAACTTTAACCTTAAAAACCATTGGTTTATCTCTGAGTATTAATTATCCCATCGTTACAATCACTGTCTAAAAAGACATTTATCAAACCTCACTGGATAACAAAATCCTTATTTTTCACAAATGGAGTTACTTCTTTAGCATGCTTTTCCTTTAACTTACATATTAATACATTACCTTTCAACTTATTTTTATAAATAATCAATCTTTTCCCCTTTTTATCATGATTTATAACTACTATAACTCCATTCATTCATGTTCAATCACACTTTACAATTTTACATCATATACATTTTCATGTAAGTAATTATACTCTCAGTACAACTATACATATGAAATTTCAATAATGATCCATAACCTTAGCCAGATCTAGATCAATTGATCTATCTGTCACAATATACCCACGTTCCAATCTTGTTCAATTTCAACCAACAATTAATTTATTTAACTTATCAAGAAAGTTCACAATTTTCATATATATATATATAACTTAATTCCATTAGGGCAAACTTATATTCAATTCCTAATCTCTTCCGATCCATTTTCAGTCAAATCATCATGATAACAAATCACTTCATATTATCTTAGTAAAATTCCCATCAATTCTCATAATAATTATATACCATATTTACTATTTATAGTTCTTTCACTTAAACCTCAAATTCATTCATTTATTCATTTCATATCATAAACATATTCAGTATAACTCCCAATCACATTTTATATTTTCTCCCTTTTTAATATCTCCACATCTTTCATATCATTGTTGTTTTTATTTTGAGTACTTTTTGTCATATTATCCATAACTCAAAATATTTCCATACTTCCCTTTTCTCTCTTTACCTTCATAATTATAACTAAATTCTTAACATAAAATGATAAGGTACAACCTTATCCATCACAACTTTGCACTATACTTCTCACACATAATTTTCAATTTCACCACATCAGTATTACAATCATTTTATCTAAGACCCAAATCCATGGATAACAAATTAATCAATCAATATACTGAACAAAACACATGACCTTAAGAGATTCATATTCAAGCCTGAAATTTTCAAATCAATTCAATTCTTTTATAATTTTATTCTCAATCTTTACAAATACAAGGCTAAGGTATCTCTCAAAAATTACATATTCCCTTCTTTACATTTTTGCTATATCAGAAGTTAACACATTCTAACTCCGTTTCAAACCAAGTTGCACTCGGTTATATAATCTTTATTAACTTCAGTTATGTTCCAACAATATTACTATATGCATATTCAATCATATGCAGTTTCTATACAATTTCTATTCGTCACTTCATTTCTAATCTATTTACAATCTCTTATAATATATAATTGCCTAGAACTTTCCATATGTGAATATTTTGGAACTCTAAACATCATATGATCATCAAATTCAATGCTCAATATAGCAATTTTTCACTGTCCAATATTACTCAAGTCCATTTCATTCTCACTTCCATCACATAATCCATCTAGGTTTACACAGTTCAAGACCTAATCTTCCTTAGGTCCACTAATACATACAACATCATTTTCCATATCACTAATTCTATAATTATACCACATACATATTCATAGGTCATCTCATAATGTGATTCACATTTTTTTTTTATATATCTATCATGATTTCATTCATATTGAAAAACTCAATTCACCTATCATGTACATGTATACACTTAATTATAGGCTCTGATTTGTTTTCCTTTTTCATACATTCAATACCCATTTAATGTTTATCACTTTCTCTTAAACACTATCATTCTCATTCTCCCCATATGATGTAAAGTATTTATTCATACAACAACTATATATATATATATATATATTCTGACTATAACAACACTTCATATCCATCTCAGTCACATTCTTAAGGTGACATCTCTTTCACTTTTATCTTTAGAAGCATTTAATATGCTTCCATATCCATTTATACCCTTTGCAATAAAATGACTTAAAATAACTCATTTTCATTTGCTTATCCACTTCCCTTTTTCTTCAAAACAAATTCTCATTTTATCAATCATATTACTCAATTCATAATACTTTCTTATGCAATATTAGTCATTTCACCTAACTCATATATTGAATATACATTAAACCATCAATATTCAAATAATTTTTTTTCAAATTCCACTAAAACTTTAACTTTTCAACTCACTACTTCGCTTAAACTTCAATTTGCCAAACTCATCTTTTCTTAACATCACTTTAACAACATCTTATATATATATATTACAAAGCAATATCAAAACATATAATTTTAACAATTATCAAGCTCATTTCAAAAATCTCAAACATCACATATTACCCTCATTACCATGAGCTTTCACAATATCCTAACACCTCACATTTCAAACATTGAATTCACAATGTTTGCATTAAAACAACAATACCAATTTATATTTTTACTTAACCAATATTATCTCTTTTTCCTTTAAACAAAACCTTAACTGTATATATATATATCCCAACTTTACATAATCACACCTTGTCTCTACTAATCAACTCATTCAATATTAATAATTCGATATTATTTCCTCTGTCTAGCAAACTCAACATTAGCAAACCCAACATAAACTTTATTATAAAGAGGTTCAAAGTATAGAAGAAAAGTACATACTCTTATCTTGATTTGATTTTCAACTCATTTTCAACTTTATTCTTCTTTTCATTTCTTTATATTTCAATTCACATTATGCCCTACATAATATTGCTCATAAACATCAACATTACCTTCCATGTTGCGCACAACATGACATTTTTCATATGCATCAACAATATGCATATATCACATTACATTTCACAATTCGTTTCTCATAATCAATTAGGCACCATGCCTCAATTATAATTCATTTCCAACATCATTGCCAACAATCATGGTTTCTCATCACATCAACATAGTATACACATATATCATCAACTATATTGAACATCTCATATAACACAAATATTCTACAATTCATATTATGCCACATCCGAGACCAACCTAGGTGTCAATGCATATGCATGTATTACAAATTTCATTTCAAAACTTTTCTTTTTCTTTTTTTTTTACTTCTATTTAAACTTTTCAAATTTTTTTTTTAATCTCACTTAGACCGAGAATCTCGAACCTAAGCTCTGATACCAAAATAATTGTAACACCCCGATACCCTATATAAGTACTATACATATACCTAGTATACATACAGTAAGTATATAAAGTATAAGGATGTCACTTTTCATTACCTTTTAAAAACCTGTAACAGAGTTCTAACCACAATACGTTAATTTACATAACATTTACAAAATCATTTTCTTTATCAAAACTTTATTTATACATATAAATATCCTCTCGTCAGAAATACATCAAAATTAAAAGTTATACATGTATGCATTACCCTCTAGTTGGTCTCGACGAACCTTTACCCTTCTCGTGGCATAACGAAAGACTTTGCATCTTCCACCAAGCTACCTGCGCGATTACACATACGCGCTAAGCCCGAAAGCTTAATAGTACAAATATAAAATATAAACATACATTATAGATATTCTATTATATAATGATATATCAATTCAATGTACAATTAGTTCTTATCATGTTTTTCCTTCTTAATTGCAACTTTCATATATCTTGACTAATTTCATATATTATATACGTATATACAAAACATTACCACCAACCACAATTCAATACTAATACTCATAATCAATTCATCAATATACATACATTATATATATCATACCAATCAAGAGTCACATTTCCAAGGAAGACAATCCTTATCACCAAACATAATTCCTCATTAATACTCACAATCAATATACACATCATATATCGTACTTCACAACATTAGTTTGTTCACAATTCATTAATCATAAATCACATATCCAACAAAGGCAATTATTATTACCAACCATCATCCATCACTAATATCCATAATTTATATATTTCATTACTCATTTATTTCAACATTTATATGTATCACATTTACAACAAATGACAGACTCGGGCCCAAAAGACACTAATATGCTATTCGACTTTCAGAGTTAATGCTTTGGTTTAATTATCACATTTATCAATATCCCAACTAGGCTTCAAGGACTCATCCAACCTAGCTTCAAGGGTTGTAACATCTCAATTAGGCTTCAAGGACTAGACCCAACCAAGCTTCAAGGGGAGTAAAACATGTTAAACTTCAACCCAACTTGGCTTCAAGGATCAAGCCCAACCTAACTTCAAGAGATTGTTACTATTAGGCATGCCACCAACAACAAAACTCTGAAAATGAATAACACATTAGATACACAATTCATTGATTATTTCATCATCAATATCATTTTCAATTCTCATCATCATTTAGGCAAACATGCCTCACATATCTCAATTGAATTATCATAGCCAATCACAATGGCTTCATATCACATTTGAGTTATCATTGCCAATAACAATGGCTTCATATCACATTTGAGTTATCATGGCCAATAACAATGGCTTCATATCACATTATATCTCAAATTACCTATCATGTTTCATCATTGATATATGCAACATCAATTACATTACTAAACAAACACATTATTAATCAATCATACCATATAGGCATGCTTCATTCATATCATTCAAGCATACATAATCCATTTCATTGCACATGTATCTTAAATTCATTGTCATATAATCCATATGTCCTTTATTTCATTTTGATCATCATCATCAATCATGCTAACATCACATTTCATCATTTCTTAAGACACATTAACACCATTCGTTATTAGAACATTTATCATAACAAATTGCATTATACATACCTTTCTTTTGGATGATCATTATAGCTTTCACACTATACAAATGACAACATTAGTAACATTGAATTAACAATATAATAATCTACTTAATACATTTATACCAAGGGTGTTAAGTCTCAAAATCATATAAAAGATTACATTTATGTAAGTTTGTACTTACCTCAAGAACTACTCCCATCAATCTATACATTTCCTTTTCCAAGAATTCTTCACTTCCCAAATTAGGGCAAATCTCCTTCTTTCAAAACCCTAATCCAAAGAATGATACAATCCATCAATTCCAATACAATTTATCACTTTTTAACCTCATTTCAAACCTTTATAACACACATTACAAACCAACTCTTCAAGCCAAAGCCCACGGCCATGGCCAACTCAACCCCCACGGGCGTGGGTTAAGGGATGGTTCTGCCACACTTGCACCTACCCTCCACGGCCATGGCTCCAAACAACTATGAATGGCCACGGCCATGGCACCCCAAGGCCACGGGCGTGGCATCCAAAATGCTACTGCCCCTCTTCCAAAATCATGTATTCTTCACTTCTAATTCCAACAAACACAAACAACTTGAAGATTAACAAGAATAATTAACTAAACTAAACATAAACAACAATTATCAACTCAAAACCCTAACACAAATTCAACACAACCACTTCCAACCTCATCACCAACTTAACTTCTCATCTATCATGCAATTTAAACACTTAAAATCACATCTACAACAACTTAATCATACCATCATCAAACCACAATCCAACTCAAACATAACTTCAAATATAACAAGAGTAAACAAGAGAAAACTTACCAAAATGATGAAATTTCTTGAAATTCCAACTTGTATACTTAAGACCTTCCTTCAATTTGAGCTTGGAATCATCAAAACCCTCACTTGCTCTCTTGTCTCTTTGAGGAGCCGGCCACCATGGAAGAAAAGGAAAGAAAATCACAAATGAAGAGGAAAAGTCAAATTTCTCTTCTTCTTTAAATCTCCACCAAGCAAATTAAGTAGGAAAATACTAACATGCCCTCTTCTCATAAGCTTTCACTTACTATCATTAACATACCCTTTTAAGTAATTTCACATACAACAATTAAAATATCCTCTTCCCTTGACTTTCCATTTGACCAATGTATATGTTATATATATTGCCATATACACTACATATACATTTCTCTCTACACCTTACTTTCCTTTCAAAACAACACATAAACATTATCTTTAAATTTTCTTGATCAACTTAACAAATATACATAATCCACTAGCACCACAATATCAAAACTTCTAGGGCATAATTAGGGATATTACAGGGTAGAGATGGAGCTAGAGTTGAGACTACTGGTAAGGCATCTGCTTCTGTGCAAGTGAGACCAGCAACAAAGGATATTTCATCGGGCTGGGTTTTGGCATATGGTAGAGTTGTTGAAATAGGCTCGATTCAGCAGCCACAGCTGCCATCGCAGCAGCCATTGTCAACATAAAAATATGACAAGTTGAGTAAGTTTTGAGCCAAAGTCCCTGCAGTAGTAGAGCAGTGGTTGGATAGGGTCCAAAGAGTATTCATCCAGCTGCAGGCTAGTCCATAGGAGAAGTTTGATTATGCTAGATCTCTTCTATAGAAGGATGCCTACAAGTGGTGGAAGACAGTTCTCCATGCTATAGCTTATCCACTAGTGCTGACTAATGATGATTTCCTATAGAAATTCAAGAAGAAGTATACTCTGAGGGGGTATAAGGATGCAAAGAAGATGGAGTTCTTGAGTTTGAGACAGGACACTAGACCAGTGATGAAGTATGACATTGAGTTTATTCGAATGAGTCAGTATGCTGGAGGGATTATTTCTGATGAGATTGACCAATGTTGGAGGTTTGAGGAGGGGCTGAGGCCCTCTATCATGTGTCTTATGGCATGCTCTTGGTATCAAGACTTTTCTCAGTTGGTTGCAGCTGCCAGGAGTGTAAAGAGAGAGCATAGGGTCTTACACCGGCTGTGAGAGTTGAGGAGAGCAGAGGTAGGAGTTCCCAGGGTGAGACAGGGTCTTCATCAGTGAAGAGAGGTTGAGGGGTTATCCTCGAAGGTTAAGTAGGAGCCAAGGGCAGTCTGGCTGGTCAGCACAATAGCAGAGATAGAGACAAAGACCTATAGCATCAGTGGATAGTGCTCCAACTCCAGTGGCTCAAACGCCTGCTCCACCTACCTGTGTCTATTGTGGTAGGGCATACAGGGGTGTCTGTTGGAGGATAGGTGCACCAGCAGTGTGTTATAGATGTGGATCACTAGACCATTTTATCATAGATTGTCCAGAGGCACCAGATAACAGATCGATACAATAGTTTCTCAACCCAATGTCAGAGGTGGTCATGGTGGCAGAGGTTTTGGTAGAGGTGGTAGATCAAGGTCTGGTCAGAGAGGAGGTTATACTGCTGGGAGTAGACCATATGAGGTAGGGCCATCACAGTGGGTCTATTTGATGCAGAGGCAGCCAGATGCTTCAACTGTCATTGTTGGTATTTGTACTTTATTCGGCACTTCTATTCTTGCATTGATAGACCCTGGATCTACTCATTCATACATCAGTGCATCAATTTTTCCTGTGAGTGATTTGCATTCTAAGTCCCTTGGATTTGATGTTTTGGGGAAAAATCCTTGAGGGCACAATGTTATGGTTAGCAGGGTGCACTGAGATACCCCAGTTGTGGTTCAAGATGAGAAGTTTCTTGTTGACCTGATTGAAATGCCTTTTAGGGGGTATGATCTAATTCTAGGCACGTATTGATTATCCAGGCATGGGGCTATGGTAGACTATCAGAAGAAACATGTTACCCTGAGAACAAGTGATGGTATCCAATGATCAGAGACATCTTTCATACATGTTTGTTTCATCTAGGAGGATGATTCGGAAGGGATGTGAGGCATATCTTGCTCATGTTGTAGATACCAGAGTAGTAGGGTCCCAACTTGACAGTATACCCATAGTTATAAAGTTTCTAGATATTTTTCCTAATGAGTTGCCAGGGGTACCTACTGAGACAGAGGTGGAGTTTGGTATTGATCTAATGCCTAGTACCACTCCCATCTCCATTACCCCTTATCGGATGGCACCTACTGAATTGAAGGAGTTGAAGGTGCAATTGCAGGAGTTGCTTGATAAAGGGTTCATCTGCTCTAGTGTGTCTCTATGGGGAATGCCTGTCTAGTTTATGAAGAAGAAGGACGACACCTTAAGATTGTGTATTGATTATCGGCAGTTGAATAAGGTGACCATCAAGAACCGGATAGATGATCTCTTTGATTAGTTGAAGGAACATGAGTATTCTCTAAGATTGATATTAGATCAGGGTACCTTTAGTTGAGAGCTAGAGATGCGGATGTACCCAGGACAGCTTTTCACATGAGGTATGGGCATTATGAGTTTCTGGTGATGCCTTTTGTATTGACGAATGCACCAGCAATATTTATGGATTTAATGAACAGGGTGTTTAGACCATACTTAGATCAGTTTGTGGTAGTCTTCATTGCTGATATTTTGGTGCATTCGCATAATGAGGAGGATCATGACAGGCATCTGGGGATTGTATTGCATACTTTGAGAGAGAAGTAGTTGTATGGTAAGCTGTCTAAGTTTGAGTTTTGGCTCGATCAGGTGACTTTTTCTCGGTCATGTGGTTTCAGCAGAGGGTATTAAAGTTGATCCAAGTAAAGTTGAGGCTATCTTGAATTGGAGTCCACCAAAGACTATGACAGATGTTAGAAGTTTTCTGGATTTGCCAGGCTATTATTGTCAGTTTGTTCTATGATAGCTACACCACTCACTAGATTACTTTGGAAAGGAGTGAGATTTGTGTTGACAGATAGGTGTCAGGTGAGTTTTGAGCAGTTGAGGGAGATGTTAACTCAGTCTCCTATCCTTACCTTGCCTGTGAAAGTTAAACCTTATGCGATATATAGTGATGCTTCACATAGTGGTTTAGGTTATATTTTGATGCAGGAGAGTAGAGTCATTACTTATGCCTCTCGACAGCTAAAGCCATATGAGTTAAATTACCCGACTCATGATTTGGAGTTAGAAGCCATAGTTTTTGCATTGAAGATTTGACAACATTATTTGTATAGTGACAAATGTTTTAGTTATACGGATCAAAAGAGTTTGAAGTAAATGGGTGTTCAGAGAGAGTTGAATCTTCGGTAGAGACTATGGTTAGAGTTGATTAAAGACTATGATTGTTTGATTGATTATCATCCTAGCAAGGCAAATGTTATTGCTGATGCCTTGAGGGGAAAGTCTTTAGTAGGTTTGAATGCTTATTTGCTCACATTGCTTCTTGAGTTGAGAATGTTGCATGCTAGATTTGAGTCTTGTGATGATGGTGCATTAATGGCTTAGCTGCAGTTGATGCCAGTTTTGTTGGATCAGGTTAGGGAGGCCCAATTGACAAATGAGAAAATCCAAAAAAATTGTGATGATCAAAAGGGGGAGAGTTGAGACTTTCATATGAGAGATGATGGCAGTATATGGTACAGAGGTAGGTTGTGTATTCCTAATGATGCAAGATTGAAGAGAATGATATTAGAGGAAGCACATCAGTCAGTCTATGCTATGCACCCTAATAGTACCTAGATGTATTAGGATTTGAAGCAATATTATTGGTGGTCAGGTATGAAGAGGGACATAGCAGAGTTTGTATCCAGATGTCTCACTTGCCAGAGAGTGAAGGCTGGGCACTAGGTTCCATCTGGATTGCTTCACCCATTATCAGTGTTTGAGTAGAAATGTGAGCGAGTGAAGATGGATTATGTGCTGGATGGCCTTTAACCTAGAAGAAGCATGATGCAATCTGGGTGATAATTGATCAGATAAGGAAGTCAACTCATTTTCTTCCAATTCGGATGTATTATTCACTTAAGAGGTTGGATGAGCTATATATCACTGAGATAGTGAGGTTGCATGGAGTCCCAGTTTCTTTGGTGTCGGGCTGGGATCCCTAGTTTACATCAAGATTTTAGTGGAGTTTGCAGGATGTATTGGATTCTCAATTGTATTTTAGTACTGCTTTCCATCCTTAAATAGATAGCCAGTCAAAGAGAGTGATATAGATTCTAGAGGATGTGTTACGGAGTTATATTATTGATTTCACTGGAAGCTGGGACATATTTTTGCCACTGATTGAGTTTGCTTATAACAACACTCATCAATCTAGTAATTGGATGGCAACTTATGAGGCTTTGTATGGCAGGAAGTGCAGGACACCTTTGTGTTGGGATGAAGTTAGAGAAGGTAAACTGGTTGGTCCTGATTTGATTAAGGAAATGGAAGAGAAAGTGAAGGTGATTCGGGTTCGTTTGAAAGCAACTTTAGACCTACAAAAATCCTATGCCGATTTAAAGAGGAAAGATATAGAGTTTAGTATGGGAGATAAAGTATTCTTGAAGGTGTCTCATTGGAAGAAGATTTTAAGATTTGGTTGGAAGGGGAAGTGTAGACCCTTAATTTTTTACCCGGTCCGGTCCAATATATTTTATTTAGTCCAAAATAATTTTTGTGTTGCCTAATATATTTTTTTGGTCCAAAATAATTTTTGTTATCTTAATTAAATAATTTTTGCTTTAATATTTAATTTTTATTAATAAAAATAAAATAAACAAATAAAAATAATAAAAATAAAAATTGGCGACGAATTTTTCATCGCCGAAAACCAGTGCGCGCTGCTGGGCGAAATGGCCCAAGCCATTTCGCACGCAGGAAAATCTTGCTGGCGAAATGGTCACCTACAGGAATTTTTTGGGGGCGATTCACCCACAGGCTAACCAGCTCGCCCACTACCGCAGTTGACTGCGTCGAATTTTTTAGCCAGCGCATTTTTTCATGCGGCAATTTTTTTTCGGCAGCGCAATTTTTCCGATGCAAATTTTTTGAAACCTAATTCAATTAGGTTTCAATTTTCTTTTCTTATCAATATTACTTGCCGTGATTAATTAGGAATAAACCATATGAAACCTCTATAAATAAGGACCAAAGGCAATCAAATAAAGGGGGACAAAAAGGGGAGAAAAATTGGACAGTGATAAAAAAACGTTGAAACCAAATCAGTGAAGGAAAAGGAGCAAATGAATTTGATTTTTTCTGGAATAGCAGGAACACGATTTAAGCAATTCAAAGGTAGCAACTGTCTTTGTTCTTGTTCATCCAAGAAGAATTATTTTTGGAGAAACTATCAAAAAGAGGTATGTGTTAATTGTTGTATTTATTTTTTTACAGTAGCTAAACTATGAAATTGTCTTTCAAAATAAAAAAAACCCTAGGATTTTAATTTAGTTTTTCCAAACTTAAAAACACTAATATGTTACTTTATTTTTCAAAAAGACTTAAAATTGTTATTTTTACCTCTTCAAAATCTTAAAACCTTAATTGAACATGTTTTTCAACAAAACCAAAATGTGATTCTGTTTCCTTCCAAAAGCTTTAAAAATATCTTTTCTATTTATGTAAACTTCAAATCACTTTGTTTAAACTTATAAAACCTCATGAAATCATCAAATTGTTTTTCCAAATCCTAAAATCAACAAATCAACCGAAACCCTAAAATCAAAAGCCTAAAAACCTAATTCAACTCCAAAACCTAAAATAATGAACCCTAACCTCCTTTAAAACTTTAAACCTTAATTTTTTCTAAACCCTAATCCTTTAAAATTTTAAAAACCATAAAAACATAAATACTTTAATTTTACACAGTAGCTCAAAAACACAATGAATAACCGTACCCACAAATCAAAAGTATTTCAAAGTGTTCAAACACTAGTTTCATGATTTCACCATTCAAATATTAATTTAGTTAATCAAAAAGTCTTACCAACCTTTTAATACATAAAACCTTAATCTATTTTAATTCCATAAAAAAGTCACAGTAGCTTAATTTTATGAATTCCAAAACCTTAATACATGAGATAAAGAACCCTAAATGGAAACAATAGCTGTAATTTGGATTTTTATTTACCTTATTCAATTCCATATTTGATCATGCTTGGTTTTTTTTGTTATACTTTAATTTATTTAAATTCAATGATTGGTTTATTTTATTTATCATGGATGGATGTTTACTTTTTATTGATATTTGGTACCTTTGATGAATGATTTATTTATTATGAATGGTTATTTACTTTTATCAATTTATTTAGATTTCTAAATGTTGTAAGAGGTATGTTTCCACTTGGTGGGTACCTCATTAGTTAAATATCATGTAATTTAAATTTCTTTTCTATTTTAGATCCAATGTAAAGGACATGTTTCTACCTTTCGGCGGGTGTCCTATTTAGGCATGGATGTAAGGGCATGTTTCCATCTTCAGATGGGTGTCCATTTATTTGTTTTGCTTGGACCTTGCTTTGATTTTAATATATTTTCTTTTAATTATTGTGTGTAATATGGATAAAGTTGTTATATTTAAGAATTTTATAATATTAAGACCTATAAAGGATGCCGGTTCCAATGAACCGGGCGTTGTGGGGGTGCTGGGCCATTTCTCACCTTCCCCACACGTACCCAACTTTTCGAACCCATTAGGGGGTTGGGGATTCCTTAGGAATCGAGTCATCCACCCCTTTCTTTTTCCCAGCCCGTCCGGGTGGAGACTACATTTTCTCCAGACTTAGATCCGTGTTCTCTAAGGCCCCGAGCCAAAAAAGTGCCAAAGTCGCAAGAGCCATTCCACTGGGAGTGGGGGCAAAAATCCCCGCTCACAGTGGTGAGTCCACTGGGGATAAGAGAAGTTGATTCCGTTGGTCTTTATATTATTCTATTATTTCTTATAATGATATTATCCATTGCATTATCCTAGATTGCATCGTGTGCGTGAGCTAGAACGCCTGTGTTACCCATGTTATGTTATGTAAGGGATACCATACTTTCACTCAAGGTATGGAGATCGAGCATGGCATAACCACTCATAGCCTCATACCGTTTGGTATATACTTGTTATGGGAACCTAAGCCTTTTAACCCAAAGACTAAAGCTCATGTAATTGGCCTAGTTACTTTCCTTAGGTTTTAACCCAAATGCATGTTGTTTGACTATGGTTAGTTTATCTTAGTCTAAATCATGGCTTACTTGGTTTGCTCTTTTTCTAATATGACCTAAGTATATTGTAAGCTCAAAATAAACTTTTCTTTAAAGTCCAAAAGACCAAGCTATTTTCAAAATTTTTTTTTCAAGTTGGTTTTTGGACATAAGACTTTTCTAAAAACATATCAAAAATTCTTTGGCTCATGGCCTAAAGACTAAGCCCGAAATCTATTTTTCTAAAATCTTTTCATAAAGGGCTTAGAAACAAAATTGTTATTATCCAACCTTTTCTTACAAAGAGCTTGCAAAATATTTAGGTCAATTAAGAAATACGAAAAATCAATTGTGGGCCTAGTTTACACTAAGAACAAATTAACCATGGGCTTGTTTTTGGCATGAATCATTAGTTACTTTTTCAAGTGAGAAATCTATCTATAATAAACCTCTTAATTTAGTTTTAATCCGATATAGCATAAAAGCTATTATAGTTGGTGGAATGGATTAAAACCTAATTAATAGAAATTATCATGGATTGATTTCTATTTTCAAAAATATAACTATTGGTTGAAACGTCCGAGGGAATTATTCGAAAGCAAGATACCCCATGTTGGTATTTTGTCAACCATATGCCTAGGAAAAGAGACTCGCCATTCGTGTGTGGATGTTATAAGGTTGGAAGGAACGTCCTATTTATCCTTATTTGTTGATTGTTTGTGCATACATGCATACATTTGCATCTCATATCATTGATCCTCTCTGGCTCACAGCCCTGGATTACAATAGTTCTAAAGCTTACAACAATCTGACCAATGCCGGAGATGAAGTATCTAGCAATGACTCAATCACTTGCTCACCTAAAACAATGGAGCCCTAACAAATTCAAAGGATGGTGGATGAGGCCCTCAATGCCAAGATGGAAGAAATCAAAGAGGCCCTAGCTGAGACCATGAAGAACCAGTTGACTGCAATCTTAGAGAACCATGCCAAGGCATCTGCTAGCACTAAAAAACCAAAGGACAAAGGGAAGACCAAAGTTAGTGAAGTGGTTTTTGATGATGAAAAGGTAATCATTGATGACGATGATGATTAGGCTCAATACTACCAAGATGTTCAAGAGAAGAATAAAGAACCAAAGGTTGGTGAGAAAGCAACTATCGAAAAGACCAAGACATCCAATGTTGAAAAGATGATTGCTGATTTAGAAAAGAAATTTGAGAAGAAGCTGAAAATCGAAGAGATGTCCGAGATCGACAAACTATTTGAACAAGATGAAGAGGTCCCTTATAAATTCAAGATTCCTTCATTTGCTAAGTACAATGGCATCGAAAAACCTCATCTTCACATGAAGCAATACATCACTGCCATGCATTCTGCCCGAGCTACTAAGGTTCAAACCCTAAGGTACTTTATGCTCTCATTGGACCCTGTTGTCCAAAATTGGTTCAATACCTTAGATGATGAAACACAAAAGAGTTGGGATCTACTTTACAAAGCCTTCATCCAACAATATGGATATAATGTTGAATTGGAAGTTACCTTGATGGAAGTGGAGTCCATTAGGCAAAGGTCGAATGAGAATTTTGTAGATTATGTCAAGAGATGGAGAAACAAGGCCGCTTTACTCATGAAGAGGCCCGATGAATCTGATCAAATAAGGATAATTGTGAGAGGGGTGTTGCCTAATCTTTGTGAGAGGATGTCTCATACACTCATCTGTGATTTCAAAGACCTTCTCCAGGCTAGTTTGCAAATTGAAGAATGGGAAAGGGAGAAAAGCCGCTTTGCAACAAAAAGGAACGAGAAAGGGAACTATCAACCTGGTAGCCAAAGCATGCAAAAGGCCGTCGGTGTTAACGCTACTAACCAAGGAATGAGGAGATAATTTTTGAAATTGGGAAAACCAGTGTCTTGGGTTCTCAATAAGCTTCAAAGGAAGGGATTGCTACAACCCTTAAATCCTCATCCTTTGCCTAATCCTTTCCCACCTAATTTTGACACTAAAGCATTTTGTCAATTTCACCAAATGCAAGGGCACGACACGGATAGATGTGTGAGGTTGAGACATGAGATTCAAAATCTAATTGATAATGGGAAGCTACCCGAGCCCAACAAGCCAAAAACCAAAGACAACCCATTGCCAAAGTTCAATAGAGTACCACCACCAGCAACCTTCATGATTCGAGGAGGTTTGCATGAGGATTTTGTCATGTCTTCTTTTCAAAATGTGGGTGGTGAAGCAACTAAAGAAGGAGAGGCATTTATCAAAATTGAACAAGCTATGATGGATGGAGAAGTAGCAATTTGTGTTGTCAATGGATTTTGGGATTCAAGTGATAGTGATAATGATATTGTACCCAAGAAGGAGGAATGGATCTGGTCCGAGCCCAAAGAAGATGAAGTAATGAACACTAGATCCGGTAAGCCTTATGCAAGGCTACCACCTAAGGAGGTAGAAATTAATAAGGGGAAGGAAGTTGAAGTAGAAGAAGATGATGCTATGCTCAAGCAATTGAAAAGAACCCAAGCAAGTGTTAGCATTTGGGACTTGTTAGCTACTTCTAAAAAGCACCGAGAAACTATGGCCAAAGCCTTAGCTAGCATACCAATTTCTAACTCCACAACACCGAAGGAGTTGATCAACTTTATAAAAATTGGGGAAGTAATGAAATGTGAAGAGGTCCAAGAAAAGAGTGAAGTTAATATGGGAGCAGTTTCTTTTTCAGATGCGGACTTATCGGAGGAGGGGAAAGACCACATCCGCCCTCTCTTTATTAAAATAGAAGTCAAGGGGAAGAGGACTCCATGTGTAATGGTCGATGATGGGTCCACCATAAATGTTTGTTCACTTAAGATATTGCCAAAGCTAGCCATGTCAACAAGAGATCTAAACCCAACCGAGGTGACAATTCGTGCTTATGACAACACTAAGAGGCATGCCGAAGGGACTTTCAAAGCGGCCGTCAAGGTTAGGCCAATTGAATCTATTATTGAATTTGTTGTTTTAGACATACCAGTTACCTTCGCCTTGCTCTTGGGGCGACCATGGTTTCACCCTCTTGGTGGAGTTCCTTCCACCCTTCATCAAAAGATCAAATTCCCCAACGGAAATGAGACAGTGGTCATTGAAGCTGAAGATATTGAGATTGTTAACGCTCTAATGGTTGAGAGGCCTCTCAATGGTTTTCAAGTGGTTGCAATTTCTGATGATGAAGTAGTAGACTCCAAAGTCTTGAATATGATGAAGAACATGAACTACCTTCCCGGAGCTGGTCTTGGAGAGGGTAAGGCCGGTTTAACAAACATACCAGATTTTAGAACTCAAACTTCCAAGAAAGGGTTGGGATATGATGAAGACAATGATGTCTAGCCAAAGAAGAGTGAGAAGATGAGCTTCCCACCGCTTGAAGAGATCTTTATCAAAGCTCCAGATATGGGACCACTCCAAGGAAGGCCTGAGCCAATCATGTTCATGGGTAAGTTAATCCCGGGTTTTGAAATTTTTACAGATGTTGCCGAGCTAGTGGAGCAAGGGAAGAAAGAGCTCACCCTGTCAACCAACAAAGAATCCAATCCAGAAGAGAAGAATGAAGCTGCCCTGAAAGCCAAGAAGACTCCGGAAAGAAGAGTTTGAAGACATCATGCATTATGATTCTGAGAACAATGATTTTGATTTTGGTTTTAATTTGTCTGCTTTGTATGAGGATGATGATGTTTTCTTTTCCAAAATAAATGCAATAAAGTCTGATTTTACTTACTTGTGTGATGTTTCTCCTGATGGTTGCATACATTCAAATAGCAGTTACGTGAGAATCTTTAATATTAATTTTGTTAACACGCAATCATTAAATTTGGGAAAAACTGAAAATTTTAAAAACATTAGCATAGCATCCGACCTTACTCCTGATGAGAGAGAGAGATTTGAAAAAATATTCAAAAAATATGAAGAAGTGTTTGCTTGGTCTTATGAAGATATGCCGGGGATAGATCAAGACAAAGCCGAGCATCACATTCCTACTTACACTCACATTAAGCCTGTCAAACAAAAGCTTAGGCGACTAAGACCTGAGTGGGCTGAATTGGTTAAAGAAGAGGTCACTAAGCAAATACAAGTGAAATTCCTTGAAGTGATAGAATACCCGGATTGGCTAGCCAACATAGTACCTGTGCCAAAGAAAGATGGGAGGATAAGGGTCTGCGTGGACTATAGAGATTTAACCAAGGCTTCCCCTACGGATGATTTTCCTTTACCTCATATAGATGTTCTCATTGATAGTGCAGCCTCTAACGTGCTACACTCATTTGTAGATGGATTTTCCGGATACAATCAAGTGTTAATGGCCCAAGAGGATAAAACCAAAACTGCTTTCATTAGTACATGAGGTATATTTTGTTTTAGGGTGATGCCTTTCGGCTTAAAAAATGCTGGAGCAGCCTACCAAAGGATGGCCACCACACTATTTCATGACATTATGCACAAAGAAGTTGAAGTATATGTTCATGATATGATGGTGAAGTCAGATACAAGGGAGCAACACTTCCAAAACTTAGAATTATTCTTCGATAGAGCTTTAAAATATAAGCTAAGATTAAACCCAAAGAAGTGTGTATTTGGTGTTACTTCAGGCAAATTATTGGGACATGTAATTGGTCCGAATGGTATTGAGATAGATCCTGACAAAGTCAAAGCAATCAGGGATATGCCAGCCCCAAAGACGGAGAGAGAAGTTCGGGGATTCATTGGTAAACTGCAGTATATTAGCAGATTTATAGCAAAGCTCACAACAATTTGTGAGCCTATCTTCAAGTTGCTTAGAAAGAATCAGCCAGTCGTATGGAATGAAGAATGTCAAAAGGCCTTTGATCGAATAAAAGAGTATTTGTTAAATCCACCTGTTTTGAAACCACCTAAACTCGGCAAACCTCTATTACTATACTTTACAGTAGAAGAAGAGTCGATAGGAGCCATGCTAGCCCAAGCAGATGAGTCGGGGATTGAGCATGCCATTTACTATTTGAGTAGAAAGCTCATACCTTATGAAATTAAGTATAGTATCATCGAAAAGACCTGTATAGCTGTGGTTTGGTCTTCTAAGAAGTTGCGGCATTACTTTCAATCATATAGTGTGCAAGCAATTTCCAGGTTGGATCCAATGAAGTACTTAAGGGAGATACCCTCTTTAATTGGGAAATATGGTCGATGGTTGATAATATTAGAAGAATTTGAGATAGAGTATGTAACTAGGAAAACAATCAAAGGAAAAGCAGTGGCAGAATTCCTGGCTCAACAACCATTACCAGAAAGTAAAGAGGTAATCTTGGAATTTCCAGATGAACATTTAGAAGTAATTGAAGTACAAGGGTGGAAAATGTATTTTGATGGAGCGATAAACAGGAAAGTAGCAGGTTTGGGAGTTATACTAGAATCGCCTGAAGGGAAACTCGTCCCTTTAGCCAAAAAATTGAAATTTAGGGCAACCAATAATATGGTGGAGTACGAAGCTTGTATTTTCAGTTTGGAAACCCTAATGATTATGAAGGTGGATAAGGTGGAAGTTTATGGCGATTCATTGCTAGTTGTATCCCAAGTAAATGGAGAATGGGAGTTGAAAGAAGAAAAATTAAAACCATACCACCATTGCCTGACCTTGATGAAGAAGAACTTTAAGGAGTGTAGGTTTATACACCTATCGAGAAAAGAAAATCAGATGGCTGATGCCCTAGCCACATTGGCTTCAGTATGGGAAAACCCTGTTAGCCTATTCCTTAAGCCTCTGATCTTGACCAGTTCGTCAACTCCTTGGTATGAATATGAAACAATCATGGAAGTTGATACAGACCATGATGCGTGGTATGATACTATAAGATGATTTTTAGAGGAAAGAGAATACCCGCCGGGGGGCAACAAAGAAAGAGAGAAGAGCCATAAGGCGGTGGTCATTACAATACATCACCTTTCATGGAGAGTTATATCGAAGATGGCCTGATGGAGTGCATTTAAGATGTTTAAGAAAACCTGAAGTGGAGTGCATCATGTAAGAAATACATGCGGGAAGTTGCAGTCCCCACATGAGTGGTTTGGCCCTAGTTAAGAAGGTTATTCGACAAGGTTACTATTGGTTGACCATGGAGAGAGAATGTATTGAGTTTGTCAAGAAGTGCCAACAATGTCAGATGTATGGTAACTTGAATCACATGCCTCCTGAAGAACTGCATTCAATGTCTTCACCCAGGCCATTTTCCACCTGGGGTATCGACATTATAGGAGAGATACATCCTACAGCTTCAAAAGGTCACCGATTCATTGTAGTAGTAGTAGATTATTTTTCAAAATGGGTCGAAGCCAAATCTTTCAATAAACTGGGTGCAAGCCAAATGGCTAGGTTTACCAAAAAGAACCTCATCTGCAGATATGGGGTCCCGCATAGTGTGATATCAAACAATGGAGTACAGTTTCAAGGAGCAGTTAAGGATTTATTCTCGAAGTACCAAATCCATCATCATCGGTCCTCTCCTTATAGACCAAAGGCTAATGGTGCCGTGAAAGCAGCAAATAAGACAATTAAGCAAATCATGTCCAAAATGACCAAGACTTACAGGGATTGGTCAGAGATGCTTCCCTTTGCTTTATGGGGATATAGGACAAGTGTGCGAATACCTACTGGGATGACACCGTTCTCTTTGGTTTATGGGATGGAAGCGGTATTGCCAATTGAAATTGAGATCAATTCATTGAGAGTAGTCTTGGAAGCTGAACTTCCTGAAACAAAATGGGTAGCAAGCAGGTACACATAATTAGCTCTATTAGAAGAGAGAAGATTAAAGGCGTTGTATCATCACTAACTATATCAAAAGAAGATAGCTCGGGCCTACAATAAAAGGGTTAAGGTTAGAAAATTCAGAGATGGGGATTTGGTGTTGAAGCAATGTAATCCTAATGTATCTGATCTAAGAGGGAAGTTCAGACCTAGCTGGGAGGGGCCATATGTCATGAAACAAGTCATGAACAAAGGTGCGGTAAAGTTGTCAGACATGGATGGGAACGAATTTAGTGAGCCAATAAACATTGACAGGTTGAAGAAGTTTTATGTATGAAAAATAAAAAAGAAAGAGATTGCTAGGTTGAAAACCCAAAAAGGGCAGCCTAGGCAAAAGTTAGAGCAGTCCGCTAGTCTTAAAAACCCAAAATGGCGGGCTAGGCAACAATTAGGGCTAAAAGAGAGAAAATAGTCCATTAGAAAACCTGAAAGGGCTAGTTGGCAACAGGAGTGATCTTGTGTATGCTGGCTTTATTTTGGTTGTTCTCTAATTTAATAAAATAGAATTAATGTTAAAATTATTCTATGTGCACTGTTATAAGTATTCGACCAGATATGAATGAAATAAATAAACACAATAGCAAAAGTTGATGACAAATTATAAATGGAAAAGAAGCATCTTTTATTACTTTAATTGACAAATGTAAAATCTATGGCAGTCGATAAGTGTAACGTGTAGGCCAGCTTTGCCTCAATCGATCCAAGTAGGCTTCAGTTAAGCAAGGCATGTCTAAGTCAGGAGCAAAGTCAGAATCACGAGGCTCAGCTCCATACTGACGGCCAAGTCGGTGAGGATCATAGTATGTACCTTGAAAAAGAGCAGCAAGGGGAACGTACATCAAGTATGTCCGCATGGTGATATGGGTAATCTTCCACCAAGGTATCAACCAACGGATATTAACTTCAGAGCGTGAGTGGATCCAATCAACCCAGTCAGCATATGAAGAAGCAGGATGGAGTAGCTTCCTAGCAGAATGATGACGTGGCAGGTATCTAGCAAAATCCATGGAGGGAGTATCAAGCAAACAAAGATGCTCCTGAAGCAAAATCTGAGAAGAAAGAATTAAATTAAAAAAAAAAGAGTCCGCTAAGTTGAAAACCCGCAAGGGCAGCTTAGGCAAAAAATAGGACAGCTCACTAGTTCCGAAAACCCGTATGGGAGGACTAGGCAAAAATCAGAGCAACAAAGCAAAAAAAGAAAAAGAAAACCTAAATTGAAAACCCAAAAGGGTAGTTTAGGTAATTACTTGAAGCAGCAACGGACTCCTAGACAGTCTCTTTGACAATCCCGATTAAAATCGGTCTAATCCAACTAAGGTCTCGGCTAAGATCACAGGTACCGGAGATAAGCCTCCTTCCATTTGGTCCATAATATCCAATACTCGTGGATCAATATCGCCGTCAGAAGAAACAAGCAAGAATTGACCAAGCAAGCAAAGACAAAGCATGCGTCCCCATGCCTTAGTAGGAGCCAAATGAGAGAAACAAAAGTCAATCAAAGGAGCAAGTAGATTTTTTTCACCTCTCATCAATCGAAGAACTTCTGCTTTTGGAATTTGGAATAACATCTGCATCTTCTGTTGAGTCTTGGAAATCAATGTGGGTAATGCCATTTGTTGATTATTTCGATATCCAAGGATGGTCTCAAATTCTTCAATCAAGGGACATATTTCAAAGCCATTAATTCTAAATACCCTATAATCCGTATCCCACAAGGAAGCCACGGCATGTAAGAAGGAGTGGTCCAATTTAACATTTTGAAAACATTTTAAAACATCAAGTTTTGACCATGAAATTTGCTTCCAATGAATGGCATCCATATTCTTAAATAAAATTTTTATTTTCTTTAAATGATGCTTGGTCATGGTGAATGAATGAAGGAAAAATTAAAATTGCTAAAGGGAGTCTTCACGTTGAAAGAGAGAGATTTTTAGTTTATTAATTAAAATATGGCATGAAGGGTGATTTATATAGAGGAAACAAACCTTTTACAAAAGTGAAATGGAAAAGATGTTGGGAAAGGATAAGACCATATGGCATAGGGAAAGGAAGTGGTAATGAATTTCCTTTACCACGTTGGATTTGGTTTAACAAAAGAAGTGGATGTAAATTAATGGTGTACTGTAACCAAAAAAAAAAGTGGTACAGTAACTTAAAAAAAAAGAAGAAGGTTTACAGTAAAGAGGAGAATTGTATATTTTTCATTACTGTACAATGTTTTACAATTGCTACAATATTTTCATATCACTAAGAGGGTGGTGGTAGGTCACCAAATAAAGATTTGAAAAAATCGTCGCCTGTTGGAGGAGGGGGCAAATCACTCATCCCGAGTCTGCCCCAAGCGGGAGCACCAAAACCCAGCAAATTACTCATCCCGGGATCACCCGAAGCGGGAACACCAAAATTTCTATTACCTTTGAGGTTCTGATCCATCATGGTCCTCGTCAGAAGCAGACAAAAGGATCTCATGGTCATCAGTCTACGGGCCTCTCGATGAAGAAGCACCGGGATCCCTCATTCCCTAAAATCGGAAGTCTCGGAAATGTTGTTTAGATTGATGATATAAACTCTCAAAATGAGAAGCTTGCTGACGACTTGCAGCTAACTCTTCTTGAAGTTTCTTATTTTGTTCTTCGAGCCTCCGCTGTGAGCCAAGAAGAAAAAGGTAAGAGCATACATAATCATGCATACATATAGCATAAACTATTATGAAATAAGAAACGTACTAGGTAGTTCATATCAATGCCTTGCGGATGAGATGGCATATCTGGCGGGCTAGAATGAGCAAACGAAGGGGCAGTAAAAAAAGGTCCAGCCTCATGATCAAATGAGCTAACAGCCTGCAACAATCATTAAAGAATCAAAGAAAGAAAAAGTAGTTGCAATGGAAAAGTAGTAAAAGTTTTACCTGAGAAGTACTGGCCCCAAGATGTGGAATAGACTCTCATGCATCTCCGTGATGTTCCTCCTCATCTCTACCCTCATTTTCATCAGTAATCTCCCGCACACCGATAGGAGATACATCAAAGTTCAAGAGTCTCATTTGAATAAAACGGGCATAAAATGGACTCGGTAAATGGAGAAATGACTCAGCATCATAACCATACCGGGCCGACCACCATGCATCCTCCGGCATCGACATAATATTTAAAGTATATTTTGAGATTTGCATCGAAAACCTCCGCTGCTCTGGACTGAGAAACCATTCATAAACTCTCTCCCTGAGAAACCAGCCACTAGATACTGGGCCTACAATAATTCAGCGAGAATGTTGGAAAGACAGTACAACCCTCATCAAAGGAGACCAGTTTGCTCGCTCTTCTGGATTTTACCAGGCCAAATTCACCTGCAGGATAACATAAGGTAAGTAAAACTTTCACATAAAATTTAAAGCATACTAATGTTATTTTACCCGATCCCAGGTTAAGCGGCTCGACACAAAGCGATGAGTATGCACATGATGAGAGCCGGGAACATCCACACGATTGGACAACCAGTAATTTAATCTCGGATACCCGATTCTCTCTCGGAAAATGCCGGGTATCCTCACGAGGTTGTGTTCATATGCCCATATCTACAATAATAATAAAGATCACATTCATGCAAGAAAAGAGTGGAAAAGACATTGGTGGAAGAAAGAATACCTCGGCAACCGCCATCAAGCCGACAAAAGAATTCTTGTTTCGGCAAAGCTTATCGAGACCATGGTAAAGACACGCGAGACCAGCTTCACCCCAACCAGAAGATGATACCATTCTGAGATAAGAAAGGGCACTCAACACTGATAAGTGAATGGAGGATTCAGTGCTGCCTAAGATGGTCGACCCGAGCAGATATAACAAAAATCCTCGAGGGTACTGTTCGGCCCTGTCTCTGCCTACCCGACCTTCGTAGTTCATCCAATAACTACGAATTGGCTTGGTTTTTATCTTAAAAGGCCCATTATATGATGGTTCCATACCAATTAATTCCTGAATTTCTTTAAATGTTAAAATATCATTGGTCAGAGGAACCGGAACACCATCATATCGAAGGCCGGTAATGGCAGTAAAATCGACCGGACCAATTGTCATCTCTCCAATGGGCAAGTGAAAAGTGTGGGTTGTATACATCCATCGCTCTGTAAGCATCTAGACTACGCTCCAGTCTATCTGATATTCCTCGGATGGCAATTGTATGATGAACTACTCAAAGCCGCAATCTCGGATAATCCGCCTTACCCGAGAAGGCATTACATCATACCATTGTCGGGCTTTATAAATACACCCTCCAGCTCGAACAACACAACGATCATGCTAACACAGTGTCACATCCCAAAGTTTAGATAGTCGAGTATTAGGCAAGAAGGACATAAATAAGTGGTCAAATAGAGGCTTGAGATAGTCAAAAACAAAATCGGTGTGCAAAGGAGGCCCGTGAAGTCGACGGGACCTAAAGGTAATTTTTCGAAAAGCCGAGGACCTAAGAGTAATTTTTTGAAAAGTTATGTCGGTTCTTAATAGTGACCCTAACGGATGCCATAAATGTGTTCTCGGGATTAATCGGGTAGTAACGGTGGTGCACGATTTTTCCTGAAAACGCATGGTTTGTAAGTTACGGGCGATTTTCCGATAAGGACATTTTGGACATTTCCACTGGAGGGGCGATTTTGTAGTTAAATATAACTTTGGGGGCAAAATTTAAAAGAACAAAAAGCCACTTTCAAGTGGCCAAATCCTAGCCATTAAATCCAAATGTGTTGGACAAATCATGGCTATTGAAAATAAACCAAATCCTAGCCATTAAATCCAAATGTGTTGGACAAATCATGGCCATTGAAAATAAACCAAATCCTAGCCATTAAATCCAAATGTGTTGGACAAATCATGGCCATTGAAAATAAACCAAATCCTAGCCATTAAATCCAAATGTGTTGGACAAATCATGGCCATTGAAAATAAATAAATAAATTAAATGGAAATTAAATTATAAATAACTAATTATGGTCTTCCAAACACAAGTAAGGATCAAAAAGACACCACCATCACCACTTTTCTTCTTCTTTAAGTCGTGCTCCCCCTCCCTTCCATTTTCAAGGAGACAAGTTTCAAGTCCAAGCCATTTCTCAAGTGAAATTCAATAGGAAATAAGGTAAGATACCATCCTAAGTCTTATTCTTTCATTAGAATTAGGTATTAGGCTATGTTTAGGAAGATTTGATATTATGTTCATGTTGGGAAAGAATTAGTAAGTTGATGATTATGGTGAAAAATGATAAACTACTTAAAGGAAATGATGAAAATGGTGATTATTAGTAAGAATAAGTAAAGGATTGTTAGAAAATCATAAGGCAGCATCATGTTCATATCTAGGGTTTGTTCTTACATATGTGACATATTAAATTCATAGGAAATCAAGGATATTAGAGAGGAAAGGAAGTGAAATAGATAAGAAGAGCAAGGAAAAGCAAGGTTTGGTACTTTAACCATTGAACTCCTTTTTGAAAATTTTTCTGTTTTACAATTAGTAAACTGCTGTGACTTGTATGATTTTTAATTAAATATAGAAAACTTATATTGAGTTGAATTTTGGATATGTTGTTGTTTAATAAGTCTAGTATTTGAGAAAAATAATTTGGAACCACATTGATTGAATTTAATTTACGGAATTTATAAAATACAAAACTGCTGCCAGGATGCAGGGCAACTGGAGCAGTCTGGTTGGGTGAACTATTTGACCAAGAATTTGTTTCCATTTTGATCTGAAATTTTAAAGGAATGATTTTAACATGTAAAAATAAATTCTGTAAAAATTTTAGAATTTTTACTCAAGTGGATTATTTTATACGATTTTTCAAAATAAGGATCGAGTTGAGTCCAAAACCAGAATTTACTATTCATATGGTCATTTTGCTAATATTCATTTGGTCATTTTTCAAAAGTAATCCAATTGATTCCTTATGAATATAAATGAGTATAGTATGTTATTAAAATGATAAAATATGATATTTCAAGTTGAAATAATATAAGAACCATAAGTCGATAATTGTATAATGCATATTCGATTAAGAAATGGTATGAGAATTTTGGCTCCACTTGGTATCTGGGACAGTACTGAGTACGGTAAGGGTATGATATATCATACTATATGCAGTGCTGCTTTAATATAGGACTTCGGTCCGAGCTATATAGGGTGACGACCCAAGCTATATAGGACTTCGGTCCGAGTTATATAGGGTGACGACCCGAGCTATATAGGACTTCGGTCCGAGTTATATAGGGTGACGACCCGAGCTATATAGGACTTCGGTCCGAGTTATATAGGGCAATCGCCCGAGTTATATAGGACTCCGGTCCTAGGGCTTCGGCCACAGATTCCACAGGGCTTGGTCCGCAATTGTTTTAGGGCCACAGCCACAGAATATATATACAGTTATTTCAGTTAGTTCCTTACCATACGTTAGTCTACCAAATTACCTTGTGGAGCGAATTGATAGAATGATAATAACTGAATATATGACATGTATGGATTGTTTTTACTGTGATATTATTTTTCAATACGACTCATTGATTTTTTTTAAAGTGCATTATGCTTTTATAATTATTTTCCGTAATTAGTTAAAGTACCCACTAAGCAATGCTTAGCGAGTTTAGTTTCTTCTAAACTCGTAGGTTATTAGCAAGGAGCCAGTAGCGAGCAGAAGAGTCCTGCGATCCATCGGTCATCAACAAATTTAGGTGGTGCTCTTCATTTTGTATTTTGGTATTAGAAACTGGCATGTACTTATTTGAACAATACAAGGAGATAACTTGATGTACATGTAAATCTAGTAATGTATAATAAATGTATGGTTTTGAATTGAGTTGGGTTGTGAATATAGAAGTGTGAATTATTCTTGCAGGATTTGTAGTTGAGGTTATAAGGGTGGATTATTGGGAGTGTGCTTGAGTTGAATTGTGAAACAAAATGTTTTTCAAAAATAAGAAAAATCAGTTTTGTCGACACTTGGGACCTCCATTTTTAGGGGAGGTTATGGCAAATTTTTTTTTAAAATCTGTACTTAAAATTGGCTAAGTAAAATATAAAGACACAACCATCATGAGATAACAGTCCATCTTGGTCTATTAACGTAGGCTAAGATGGGGTGTTACACACAGACCCAAGTAAGTTGATACCAGGTAAGTACATATTATTCTATCTACTTAAATTAATTTATTTTTCAATATAACAAATACTAACAACAAAATATAAAATATATGTAAAAAAAAGAAGAGGAAAAAACACATATAACGGAAAAATCAAGAGCAATAAAAAAGGAAAAAATAATTACCTCGCTCTTTTGGTTGGAACTGCGATGGAGCGGCATCCCGGCCAGTATATCTAAATTTTCGTCTTCATGATGCCGAATAAACTCCAATAACTTGGCATTAGAATGAGTACCTGACCTCGAAGCATGCATTGTTTTTAGAATATATGCTAAAATTGAAAGAAATTTGAGAGAATTAGAATGTGAAATTTTTTGCTATGAAATGAAATGAAATATCAGCTTCTTTTTATAGAGAAACGGTAAGCAAAAAAATAAAATTCAAAACTATTCATGAATAATAAATTTTACTATTCATGAATAGTAAACTTTACTATTGACGAATAGTGAATTTACTATTTATGAATAGTATTACTATTGATAAATAGTAAATATTACTAGTCATAAATAGTATCACTATTGATGAATAGTAAATTTTACTAGTCATGAGCTGTTACTACACAGTAAATAAACAGTAAATTCATTTATTCATTTTAATCATTCAAATAATTGCAGGTATATAGATATTTTTACACCCAAGGGGCAATAAGAAGACATATGCCTAAAAATTAGCCAAACTTTTTTTATTTGCTTGGGTCCAGAACCCAAATTTTTCTTAGGTCTAGAACCTAGAATTATTCTTGAGTCCAGAACTCAAACCGGGTCCAGAACCCAAATTTTTCTTTAGGTCCAGAACCCAAATTTTTCTTTAGGTCCAGAACCTAGAATTATCCTTGAGTCCAAAACTCGAACCGGGTCCAGAACCCAAATTTTTCCTTAGGTCCAGAACCTAGAATCTCTTCTAAGTCCAGAACATAGCTCGGGTCCAGAACCCAAATTTACCATTAGGTCCAGAACCTAGAATTATTTCTAAGTCCAGAACTTAGCTCGAGTCCAGAACCCAAATTTTCCTTAGGTCTAGAACCTAGAATTATTCTTGACTCTAGAACTCGAACCGGGTCCAGAACCCAAATTTTCCTTAGGTCCAGAACCTAGAATCATCCTTGAGTCCAGAACTCGAATCGAGTCCAGAATCAAAATTTTCCTTAGGTCGAGAACTTAGAATTATCCTTGAGTCCAGAACTTGAACCGGGTCCAGAACCCAAATTTTCCTTAGGTCTAGAACCTAGAATTTATCCTTTAGTCCAGAACTCAAACCGGGTCCAGAACCCAAAACCTCAACCATCTCAAAAATTAAGTCTTATTGCTTTTCACTCTCTTTCACTAAAGTTTCAGATTTTTCAAGCAGGGGGCAAACTGTAGACCCTTAATTTTTTACCCGGTCCGGTCCAATATATTTTATTTAGTCCAAAATAATTTTTGCGTTGCCTAATATATTTTTTTAGTCCAAAATAATTTTTGTTATCTTAAGTAAATAATTTTTACTTTAGTATTAAATTTTTATTAATAAAAAATAAAAATAAAAATAAAAAAATAAATAAAAATAAAAATCAGCGATGGAAAAATCGATGACAAAAAATTCATCGCTGAAAACCAGCGGGCGGTGCGGGGCGAAATGGTCGCCCAGAGGAATTTTCTGCTGGCGATTCGCCTACAGGCCAACCAGCTCGCCCACTGCCGCAGTTGACTGTGGCAGTTTTTTTGCCAGTGCATTTTTTCCTGGGCTATTTTTTTTTGGCAGAGCAATTTTTTCGACGCAAATTTTTCAAAACCTAATTTAATTAGGTTTCGGTTTCCTTTTCTTATCAATATTACTTGTCATGATTAATTAGGAATAAACCATATGAAACCTCTATAAATAAAGACCAAAGGCAATCAAATAAAGGGGGACGGAAAGGGGAGAAAAATTGGACAGTGATAGGAAAATGTTGAAACCAAATCAGTGAAGGAAAAGGAGAAATTGAATTTGATTTTTTCTGGAATAGCAGGGACACGATTTAAGCAATTCAAAGGCAGCAACTGTCTTTGTTCTTGCTCATCCAAGAAGAATTATTTTTGGAGAAACTATCAAAAAGAGGTATGTGTTAATTGTTGTATTTATTTTTTTTACAGTAGCTAAACTATGAAATTGTGTCTTTCAAAATAAAAAACCCTAGGATTTTAATTTAGATTTTCCAAAGTTAAAAACACTAATAAGTTACTTTATTTTTCAAAAAGACTTAAAATTGTTATTTTTACCTCTTCAAAATCTTAAAACCTTAATTGAATATGTTTTTCAACAAAACCAAAATGTGATTCTGTTTCCTTCCAAAAGCTTTAAAAATATCTTTTCTATTTATGTAAACTTCAAATCACTTTGTTTAAACTTATAAAACCTCATGAAATCATCAAATTGTTTTTCCAAATCCTAAAATCAACAAATCACCCTAAACCCTAAAATCAAAAGCCTAAAAACCTAATTCAACTCCAAAACCTAAAATAATGAACCCTAACCTCCTTTAAAACTTTAAACCTTAATTTTTTCTAAACCCTAATCCTTTAAAATTTTAAAAACCATAAAAACATAAATACTTTAATTTTACACAGTAGCTTAAAAACACAATGAATAACTGTAACCCACAAATCAAAAGTATTTCAAAGTTTTCAAACCCTAGTTTCATGATTTCACCATTCAAATATTAATTTAGTTAATCAAAGAGTCTTACCAACCTTTTAAAACATAAAACCTTAATCTATTTTAATTCCATAAAAAAGTCACAGTAGCTTAATTTTATGAATTCCAAAACCTTAACACATGAGATAAAGAACCCTAAATGGAAACAGTAGCTATAATTTGAATTTTTATTTACCTTATTCTATTCCATATTTGATCATGCTTGGTTTTATTTCTTATGCTTTAATTTATTTAAATTCAATGCTTGGTTTATTTTATTTATCATGGATGGATGTTTACTTTTTATTGATATTTGGTACCTTTGATGAATGATTTATTTATTATGAATGGTTATTTACTTTTATCAATTTATTTAGATTTCTAAATGTTGTAAGAGGTATGTTTCCACTTGGTGGGTACCTCATTAGTTAAATATCATGTAATTTAAATTGCTTTTCTATTTTAGAACCAATGTAAAGGACATGTTTCTACCTTTCGGTGGGTATCCTATTTAGGCATGGATGTAAGGGCATGTTTTCATCTTCGGATGGGTGTCCATTTATTTTTTTTGCTTGGACCTTGCTTTGATTTTAATATATTTTCTTTTAATTATTATGTGTAATATGGATAATGTTGTTATATTTAAGAATTTTATAATATTAAGACCTGTAAAGGAGGCCGGTTCCAATGAACCAGGCATTGTGGGGGTGCTAGGCCATTTCTCATCTTTTCCACACGTATCCAACTTTCCGAACCCATTAAGGGGTTGGGGATTCCTTAGGAATCGAGTCATCCACCCCTTTCTTTTTCCCGGCCCGTCCGAGTGGCAACTCCATTTTCTCCGGACTTAGGTTCGTGTTCTCTATGGCCCCGAGCCTAATTAGTGCTGAAGTTGCAAGAACCATTCCATCGGGATTGGGGGCAAAAATCCCCGCTCACAGAAAGTTGAGTCCTCATTTCATAGGACCTTATGAGATATTGGAGAGATATGGTCTAGTGGCTCATAGATTGGCTCTGTCGCCTGAGTTAGACTGGATAAATAATGTCTTCCATGTCTCTATGCTTTGGAGGTACAGGTCAGACAATCTCATATCTTGTTAGTAGAGTCCATTGAGGTGAGTCTGAATCTTACTTACGAGGAAGAACCAATGGCGATTTTGGACACGTGAGGTAAAAGATTTTAGGAATAAGAAGGTGTCACTTGTTAAAGTTCATTGAAGGAATCATGCCACTAAGGAGGCAACATGGGAGAGTGAGCAGACAATACGGATTCAGTATCCCTAGTTGTTCCAGAATTGATAGCAGGTAATTTCGAGGGTGAAATTTTTTTTGGGGGAGAGAATTGCAATATTCTTAATTTTAAAAGTCCCTAATTTTTGGAAATTAAATAAAATAAATTAAAATTTTAATTGGATAAATTAAATAAATAATTTAAATGGAAAATTGAATGATTTTAAGTGAAAAAAGTGGAATGTATTGTGATATATATGTAAAATATACATAATATATACAAGTCAAAAAAAAAGTTAACTTTTAAAGTCAAAAGTCAAAGTCAAGGGGGCATTTTGGTAAATAAATTTTAAAAATTAAAATTTATAAAAAATTCAAAAATATTTTAATTTTGTATGAGAGAGGAAAATTAGTGTTTTTATTAATTAATTAATTAATTAATTAATTAATTAAAAATATAATATATATATATATATGGTTTAAAAGAAACTGGAAAGAAAGAGAAAATTCATTTTTGGTCATCTTCTTCGTCTTTCTTATTTAAGGCCGAACCTCCATGGATGCTAAGCTCAAGGATTTGCTTCTTCCAAACTCATTTAATTGAAGGATTTAACAAGTTTCAAGTGGATTTTTAGGGTTTTCCTCCATAATTAGTAAGTTCTCTACCCTTTTTCTTTGGAAATCCATGATTTTAAGAATATGTGTAATTTGAACTTTTGAAGTGTTATGTTTTTATTGTCTATTTGGATATGAATGAAGTTGTTTTAAGTAGTTAACAATGATTTTAAGTTTGGATTGAAGAAATGGTTAAGTTTGAGTTAAGATTAGTGAAGAGAGAGAATTTAGGGTTTTGGGGGAATTGGACTTTTGTATTTATTTAATTTAATTGTACAATTTAATTCTAAATGTGTTATTTTGATGCATAAACAAGTATTTTAAAGTCACATGATGGATTTGTTTGTGTTTGGATAAAGTTTGGGAATGGAAGTGTTCATTTAGGGTTTTGAAAAAGTGAATTTTTAAAGATGGTGAATTGTTTGATTTTAATGGTTAAAGCATGTTATTAAGGATGGAAATAAGCTTGGATTGATGATTGGATAGAGTTGGAATGGAAAACCTTCAATGGTGAAGGTTATGCCACTTTAGGGTTTTGGACATAAGCATGTGTTTAATTAATGTGAATGGTTTAAACATGTTAAAATATGTTTTTAGTGATATTAATAAACTCAAAACACTAACTTAAATGGGTTAATATGTATTTGCTAAGTTAAAGTAATGTTGTTCTTTATTTTGGGGTTTTGTCTAGAATGATGTTTAATTATTGTTTATGTTTTGAAATGCCTTAGAATATGATATTAAATGATTATTTATGATCACATTTGGTATAGACATTGAGAGAAAGTAGTTTGGCCAACCCAAGTATTGAAGGGTAACTTGAAAGAGAAGGTTGGAGGTTGTTTTTGAGCTTGCATTTGGGAACTTTTAGAGGTAAGTTCAAACTTTGGATAAGTTAGTTATGCTTGCATTACATTGGGCCTAACATATTTTGGATTGGAAAATGTGTTAAGCTACTAGATACATTGAACATGCATGAACAATATGCTATGACATGTGTAATGTTATGTATGCATTATATGCATTATGAAAAGCCATTAATAATGGCTAAATTGAGTAAAATGTGAAATATGTGAGTTATGTAAAAATGACTCAAAGTGTTTGGGTAATAGGATTTTTTATGTTTGCATTGAAGGTATTGTGAAAAGCCATTGTTAATGGTTAAAGTGCATAAAATGTGATTTATATGTGAATTATGTGAAATTACCTAAAATATTTGGGTAATGTGTTTTAATGTAAAATGTGATACATTGTGATGATATGTTGAGATATGATAAAATGAAATGAATTGACAAAGATAAAAATAAGAAAAAAATGATAAAAATGATAAAATGAGGCAATGTGCCTAATTGATAATAATAAAAGAAGCAATGTGCCTAATTAATTATGGAAAAATGAGAAAGAAATTGATGATGGAAAATATGAAATAATTGTGTGTCTAGTATATTATTCAATTTTCAGAGTTCTGTGTTTGACGGCATGCCTGTGAGGTTATCCTTATTATTTACCTTCGGGGATAGCTTTTGAGCAACTAATTTGATTTGCCTTCGGGGCTAGCTTTTGAGCAACTAATTTGATTTGCCTTCGGGGCTAGACGTTTGGCATCACTATGTTATGATTTTCCTTCAAGGCTAGATTTTGAGCAATTATTATGATTTGCCTCTGGGGCTAGACACATAATGTCAATTTGGACCAAAATAATAACTCTGGGATTTGAATGTCATATTAGATCTTTTGATCCCATGCTTGTGGTTGTGCTTATGTGAATTATAAAATATTTGAACAATATATTTTAAAATAAAATTATATGATATATTGTGACATGATATGCAAGGCATTGTGCATTGGCATTGCTTTACAATTTTATTATTACCAAAGTTTGTACTGCTAAGCTTTTGGTTTAACGCGATTTTAATTCATCGCGCAGGTAACATGGATGATCCGGTAGAGCCAGAGAGTTCTTCTAGATCGGGTGGGGTCCATATTTGAGATTTTTCTGTAGAGTTCATTTTTGGCCATCAAGATCAGAGACACTGCCAGCACGTATATGTTATATATTATATTTTGATATTATATATATTATATTATGTTTTGGTGTATATATTGTAAAATATAAAGGATGTTTTGGATAAATTGGGTAATGTGAGGTCTATATGTGTTTTGATATATATATGTATCTATATAAATATTTTGAGGAACTTGGAGAAATTGAGGAGTATGGGTGAAATGTATGATTGGTAATTTGGAAGTATCCTTCTTTTGCAGATTGTGTTTTGTTGATAATTTGGGGATATCCAAATTACAGATAAAACTCTGGCAAATTTTTCCAGAGATTTTCATATAAAACTCTATTTTAGAACCTATAATTTATAAAGAATATTTATTTATTATTTATTTATACATTTAAAAGTATTTTGGAGTTTAAATTTGAAATGTGAAAATTTTTATTTTTACTGGCGGTGACATTTTTATACCGTATACGCATATTTTACATATACTGGGTATATGTATTATATGTATATAGAGATAATGGTGTTACAGATAATAAAAAATAACTCATCATTGGTGATATAACAAAAGGAGGAATTAGAAATGAGCATGATGGATGAACTTAAGTTCTTCCTTGGTCTACAAATAAAGCAAAACAAGGATGAAATTTTCATCAACCAATCCAAGTATACAAAGGAACTTCTTAAAAAGTTTGGAATGGATGGTTGCAAAGCTGGAAAAACTCCAATGAGCATATCCTTGAAGTTAGACAAAGACAAAAATGGTAAGAAAGTTGATGAGAAGAAATATCGAGGTATTATCGGATCACTTCTTTACTTAACCACTTATAGACTTGATATAATGTACAATGTATGTTTGTATGCAAAATTTCAATCTTGTCCTAGAGAATCACATTTAAATGCTACTAAAAGAATTTTGAAATACCTAACTGGAACATTGCACTTAGGGCTTTGTTATCCTTGAAACACAACATTTGACATTTTTGGTTTTTCAGATGCAGTCTATGCTGGTAGCATATTAGATAGAAAGAGTAGTTGGGCAAATAGGACAGACAGTAGTAAACCATTATAGGTTTTCTCATAGGCAGTGAGCGTCCCACTTTGTATAAGGATCGCATCGTGGTCATTCGTGGGGGTCCTTAAGCAAAAAGAAGGTCACACCTTGTTCACTCTCTACAACATCTTTTAACCATTAATTGTCAATTAGATTTTAATTTTTCACCTTCTAATAGCTAGAAACTACTAGTTTTTAACATTCTTTCTATTTATAATCACTAACTTCAGTTACAAACTCCTTTTATCACACCCACCATATGAACATCACCTCAAACATAAAACTCATCTCAAAACCTTTCTACTCTTAACCTACTCTATTTTCTTTCTCTCTTCTTCTCTCAACTAGCTAATAGCTCCTAAAAAGAAGAATTCATCTAAAGGAAAGTGAAAAGGGAAGAGACCATCTAGTATTGTGATTAGGGATCAAGGAGAAACTCCTCCCTCTCCTTCATAACCTAGAAGAGGAGAGAAAATCCATAAACCCCATCACCAAACCTCTAAAGAAGTCATTAGGTATGCCATGCTTAAGAGAAAAAGATTGAAGGAACAAAAAACCCCTTTGGAGGAATGCTCATAGCACTCAACATCAAGGATGAGATTGACAGATTCCTAGATGTTCTTGGCTGGAGAAAGTTTGTATACCCTGATGAGGTGGGATACTCTTGCTTGAGCAAAGAATTCTTGATGTCTCTCCAGATAGAGAAGAGTGAAAATTCTACCATAGGTTAGTGTGGGATTAGATTTAAGCTATTTGATCAATACTATGCCTTAGCTTTAGTGGATTTTGCAAAAAAATTAGGGCTTTCCAACTGGTAGAGCTACATCCTACAATGACACAACCTTTTTAAACAAAACTATCTCTTCCTTTTGGCAAGATATTTATGTAGAGACTTCATTTGTGAAGGAATCCAAAGTTAGGCATATTAAATCACTCTCCCTTTGGATGGTCCATAGGACTATAACCTACGCTATCCACCAAAGGGCTGATGGAAATAAAAAAAGTCACCAAAAGGGACTTGATTTTTCTTTATGCTTTCACTCACAACATAACCATCAACACACCTAAATTCTTAATAGATACATTCTATCACCAAGCAACCACTAGGTTAGGAACCTTCTTTCTTTCATCACATATTACTTAAATAGCTAGGCACATGAATATGCTAAATGATCTCAACCTAGCTACCTTGAGAAGTCCTTTTGAGCTTTTTCTTGTGCTATCACAATAGAGTACCTAGAACATGCTGGCTGTGTTAAAAAGATTGATGGAACATATGTATATCTTGGGGAAAAGGGTGTAATAGACAAGCACACAAAAAGGCTTAGATACACCATTGAAGGAGAAGATGAATCCATGGAGGTTGCTATGGAAATGCCACACAAACCCTCTTCCTCCAAGTCTAGAAAATTTTGCTCTCCCACCAAACTCATCCTAAAAGCCATCAAATCTATTCACAAGTAATTATCTCACTTCAAAGGGGATGCGTCTTAGAGGTTTTTGCACTTGAACAAGAAAATTGATCTTCTATCCAACATGCATCATGAACTATATGAGATGTAAGGCAAAATGGAGTTGCCTCAATGTGATCTCAAAGAATGGGATGTGAGTGATCATGAAGAAAGCCCTTTTGAAGAAGAATCCATAGAAGATGGTGATAGCTCTAGCTCTAGTAGTAGTGGTCATGCCCCTCTTGACAAAGGCAAGGCCCCAATGGAAGAAGAGGAACCGAAGGATGAAGATTCTGATTAGCTCTTTCTTTTTCTTTGTTGTTTTATGGTTTTTGTTTTTGTTTCTTTGTTGTTGTTCTTGTATTTCATGTTTAATGAATGAAATTTCATGCTTACTGAATTATTCTCCTTTTTTTTTATTAATGCTTTTATATTTTTTTTATTCACACTCATTTCTTTTTTTTTCTTTTTTCCTTTGTCAAAGGGGGAGATGGTTAAGTAAAAAATGTAAAGTAAAATATATAAGAGTAAGTTTAGGTAATGCATTACATTGGCATTACATTGCCTAAACTCAAGTAAAATCAATTAAAATGACATAATAATCATCTTCAAAACATCTTGGATAAGTATACATTTAGGGAGAGATTGAAAGAAGCAATTATCACTTAAAACTTAAAATTACGATTGTCATTATCTTGCTTATCTTTCATCATCATTCCATTAGATTGTAAAAGTCAAAAAGGGGGAGATTGTTAGCCAAATAATCTCAATTTTGATCTTTAGCACTCAAATTGAATGATGCGTTTAACATGTCTTTGAGATACTTAGTGTAGGAATATAATGCTCAATATATTGCCAGAAGAGGGTAAAAATAGCGGTCACCCAAGACTCAGGGGCGACAACCCTTGAATCTTTGAAGAACAAATGGAGTTATAGTAGGGTTCATGGTAAGAAACTCTACCAAAGGAATGACCATGATAGAGTGATCCACGACCATCCATATATTGGGACAATTACACCCCAAGTGATAAAAACTCCAGCACTCATAGTAAGGAATGCGGTGACAGGCGTGGTATGAGGAGCGGCCTCACAGAACCATTTAGCGATCATCTGTTTTCATAGGCGACCATCCATACATTTCTAAGATAAAATCATATGGATTGGCAGTAGTGTTCGCAGTCTTAGGTAAGCCCAAAAGTTTGATGCAAGACATTCAATTCTTCCACTATCTTAGCCAAGGGCGATTGCACCTTTCATATTTTGGTAGACAATTACTTTGTCAAATAAAGTAATGAAATACGAAATGACCTTTATAAGAGCAAGCTTTAAATTTAAAAAGAGTGATTGCCCCCTAACATTGGGCAACTATTCCGATAGTCACAAGTTGGCAAAGGATGGGCAAGATTTCACTAGCATAGCACTAACATTTGACCGTTGGAAGATTTTTAAATGGAGCGACTATCCTTGAAAATCAACGATGAAATTTTTCGTTGCGGGCGACGAATTGGCTTGGACCAATTTGCACAGAAAAAACCTTTGTCGAATAGGCCATAAGACCTACGGCGAAATGGCCACGGCCAATTCGCCGCAGGTTTTTTCTGCGGCGATTTGGTCACAAGCCAATTCGACGCAGGTTTTTTCTGCGGCGATTTGGCCACAAGCCAATTTGTCGTAGGTTTTTTCTGCGATGAATTGGCCTGTGGCCCTCACCCAGCTGGAGCCCAGCCCGCAGAAAATTTTTGCCAGCGCAATTTTTTTCAAAACCCTATTCTACTTGATTTTGGGTTTTAATTTTATTTCCTAAACAATTTTTATTTCCTTAACCAATTAGTGTTAGGTTTTTTTTTCCTTATAAATACCACATCAAAACACACAGAAAGGGACTTTGATCTATTAAAAGGAGATCAGACTTTTGATCTTTTAAAAAAAGGGATCGAACTTTTAGAAGGAGCTGGAATTTTTCAAAATAGATTAAGAACCTTGGACTTGAAGGAGGAAGAGGTAGGAAGCAAATAATAAACACTCCATCAAAGGCAGCCCACACTGTCTTTGTTATTATTCAACCAGAATTCAAATTGTGGTGGAACCAACAACGGAGGTTTGAGTTTCTATTAACTTATTTATGTTTACAGTAGCTTCATCATTTAAATTGATCAATTGTTTAAACATACAATATATGATGTTTTTATTATTTGATCAATTATTTTGTTTACCATATAGACTTTATTTAAAACCCTAAAAATTATTTTTCAAGACCCTAATACCTTAATACCTGCAAAACTAATTTTTGAAATCTAAAACCCTAATTACATTTTTCTAAAACAACAAAACAATAATCTGTTTTCTCAAAACCATAATCAATTCTATTTTTCTAAAATTTACCATAGCTTGTTTCTTCCAATTTTGAAACCCTATTTTCTAAATCTTAAACCCTAATCTTAGTTTTCTCAAAGTCGTATGGGCTCATCGAAGGGGTCAATATTTATTTTTGTATTATAAGCCTTTGTATTTAACTCCCTTTATTTAAAAACTCTAATTTGGTTATTAAAATTCTAAAACCCTAAATTTATACATTTATTATTTTATTTAATTTTAAATTTGATTATGTAGTTTATTATATATTTTGATGATTGATTTATTTAATTTTAATATTTGATTTATTTATCATGGATGGATGATTTCTTTATTATTTTTATTTTGATATTAAAAATTGTAAGAGGTATGTTTCCATGATTGGGTACCTCATTATTTAATCTTTATGTAATTTAGATTATTTTTATATTTTGGAATTAATGTAAAGGATACGTTTCCACCTTTGGGTGGGTGTCCTATTTAGTTTTAGATATGGATGATGTAAGGACATATTTCCATCCTTGGATGGGTGTCCATTTATTTATTTTATTTTGACATTGTTGTGATTTTAATGAAGTATTTATTTATTCTTATGATTGCATGTAGTATGGATAATATCATTATATTTAAGAATTTTATAATATTAAGACCTGAAAAGGAGGCCGGTTCCAATGAATCGGGCGCTGTGGGGGTGCTGGGCCATTTCTCACCTTTTTCACACGTACCCAACTTATCAAACCCATTAGGAAGTTAGGGATTCCTTAGGAATCGAGTTATCCACCCCTTTCTTTTTCTCGGCACGTCTAGGTGGCGACTCTATTTTTTTGGGCTTAGACCTATATTCTCTAAGGCCCTGAGCCTAAACAATATCAAAGTCACAAGAACCATTCCAACGGGAGTGGGGGCGAAAATCCCCGCTCACACCTGGAAAAACTCTTGTTGGAGTTGTGAGGAAGATACTCAAATCTTATAGAAGTTGGGTGTGAACTTATGAAAATATAAAGTTATAGTTGAGCTTGTAAAAACTAAAGATTAGTGAAACCTTAACAAGTTGTTAAGGAAGTGGATGAAGGACGGAGGTAATCCAAACCAATATAAACTCCTTGTGTATGTTCTCTTCTTCTCTATTCCTACTCTTGCTTTAATTTTATTTTAATCTTCAATTTGCCATCAATCTTCAAATAAACCAATTCAACCCCCCTCTTTGTTTCTATCTTGGGACAACACCCTCAACGCCAACAGAAGAAACTTGAAAATTCAAAAGCTAATCTCGAATAAACTTGACATGTGACACATATGGTGGAAGCAAGAAAGCACTGACATCAAATCCATTCTGAGCATGCCTCCAAGAATTCTCTAGCATAGACATGTTGTTCAGTGAAAATTTTAGGATCTTCGATGGCACCCACCTCTATTCAGGACCGAGGAACTAGTTGTGCAATCGCTCTCCAAGTAACCAGCCATTGGAAATTGGCTCGGTGATAATTCGACATGAATTTTGAAAGGGCAATGTGTCACATCCGCCCACTATATTTATGTCTAGCAGTCATGTGCACAGCAAGAGAAAGGATCTGGAGAGGTCATCTCTGATGGCGGTTCCTAGAGAAGGTCGCAGGACCAAAGGGACTTAATTGCAAAAATGCAAAGTTTTGGAGAGGTAACTGTAATTTCCAAAAGTTGTACTGGAGGTTCTTAATAGTGCACATAACAGATTTAAAAAATGGAGAGCAGAGAAAAATCGGGTCGTAACGACGTGTAAGGGTTTTTCCAGGAAACGCCCCGTTAGAGAGAAACAAAGACATGTAGACTAGGGGCATTTTGGTCATTTTAATTAAAATTTATACATGAATCCAAAGTAGAAAATAAACACACGAGTGTATAGAGGATGTCGAGAGGTTGAATATGAAATGATCGTCAGTAGAAACGGAGCCCGGGCAAAACCCGAGCAAAGAAAGGACCTAAAGGGAATTTTGTAAAAAGTCGAGGGCTTATTGGTAATTTTTCAAAATGACTTGGAAACCTAAAATAGACCTTAAAAATAGAAAGTAGAGGTTGAGAGGATCAAAACCATATGTAGTTTGCCTTGTGGAACTGTACGGTTTAAAAGTTACGATCAATTAATTGCCGGAGCGTAAAATGGGCCCGGTTCCATGTGGGTACCATATGGGTGACATGGAACAAATTGGGGTATCAAATGGGAAGAGGGACAATTTGGAGGACTTAATTGAAAAGAAAAATATAAAAATCTTGTGATGGCCATTCATAATTAGCCATTTAGCCTTTATAAAAAGAAGAAAAGAAAAAGAGGTGGACAAATGGCCCTAAGGCATTTATCCAACCCAAAAGTAAGCATCATTTCTCCTATATATATATATATCATAGAAAGAAGAACAAAACCTCTCTCTCTCACCTCCAAACCGTCGGCCACCATAGGAAAAACACCAAAGAAATTCCAAATTTTATCAAGTTTGATTCAAGTTCAAGGTGAGTTTTAAGGTTTTAAAGCATGTAGATTTCAATTCTAGTATTAATTTTAAGTATTTATATAACTATTGGAAGATTGAAAATTAGGGTTCTTATGGTGGATTTGGGAAAATTTTAAGTAGTGATGATATTGATTAATTAAATGGAAGAATCAACGTTTCTAAGGTTTAATAAGGTTAGATTAGGATTTAGTTTGAAAAGAAATGGAAGGGTAGTGTATGTTTTAAATTTCTAAGGTTTATGTTTAAGGTTGTATTCTTGAATTTCTTGAAGGAGAAACAAAGATTAAGGAAGGATAAGAAGGAAAAGCAAAGGGGAATTTAAAAGAATAAGGTTTGGTACTTTAACTTGGAAGAATTAATTTTCCTTTCATTTTCTTACCAAAACTTTATCTGTGGAACTTTTGCTATGGATGCATAAATGTATTTTTTGAGTATGAATTCATTTGTTGAGTGATATTTTTAAACCCATGTGGTGATTGAGTTGTTAAATTCAATTGAAATCTATTGTTTCCAAAGATTTTGGTAAAAGAGTTTATGGACTCTATTTAGTCCAAATTGATTTAAACAATCAAGTTATTTTAGAAGGGAAGTGTTTAAGTCTTCATTACATTATTAGGGAAGCTTTGAAATGGGTTTAAAACAGAAAAATAAACAATTTTGCACCAAGTGCAAGTGTGGGCCGAATTGGTGCCTTTGGGACCCAATTCTGGACCTAATTTTGGGCAGCCAGTTGAGGCAGCAAACGATGGAATTTTTCAACAAAATTTTACATCCAATTAGTCAACATATGAAATAAGTTTCCTGTAAAATTTCAGCCAAAAATAAGATCATTTACCTGGTCAAATGCATTTGGTCATGCCATTTTGCGTTGCTGATTTTACGTGCCGTGATACTATTCATTTGGTCAATTTGTGACTCTTTGAGGAATGCTTTGAAATGTTTGATATGTTTATTGTTGATGTTAAATATGTGAAAAAGGGTAATGGTTTGATTAAAGAATGTGGTGCGCGGCGTAAATGGCAAAGTGCAACGGAAATTAAAATAATTTCTCGAGTCATTCTAAAATGAAGTTTGAGACTTAAATTGAATCGTTTTAACCTTTATGCTCTACTGGGTAGTGGGGGTGGTAGATAAGGGTATGGTGCACTATACTAACGCATGCAGTACTGCTCATTATTGTGATATGATATTTTATTCAGTGGTGAGGCCACTGAAGCCAGTGGTGAGGGCCATTGGTTATAACCAAGATGGTGAGGGCCATTTCTGTGATATGATAATGGTGGTGAGGGCCACCTATGTTATAGTGGTGAGGGCCACTGCCTTATCGCTATGGTTCCCTATACACCAGTAGAGCCAAAGTGGTGTTTTGTTTTTGTTAAACTACATAATGCAAAATAAGTTCGAATTATGGCTTTTACATTTGTTGAAAGCATATTTCCACTTAACGTACAATAACTTCCATTGGGTTAATGTTGGTTGATTGTTGATTTAATTATTTCCTTTTATTTCAAATGCTTTCATGTTTTACTTATATTTTCATCGGTAAAGTACCCACTGAGCGACATTGCTCGGCGAGTTAATTTTTCCTTGACTCGTAGGTTCGGTGCAGTAGCTAACTTTTGGGAAGCGACAACCAGACCCACAGTATCTCAGGGTAGATCTCTTAGTTTCCATTATGAGTTAGCTAGTCGTGGCGTGTATATGTATATATAAGATTGAGAATTACTATGTTATATTGTACGTTAGTAGTATGTAATAATAATAAATCTCTACTTTATTTTGTATTAGAAGTGTGAATTCTTCTTGCAGGTTTGTAGTTGAGGTTATAAGGTGGATTCATTGGGAGTGTATTGAAATTGATTGTGTTTGCATTGGTTTGTGTAAAAATGTTTTCAAAAATCTGAAAAACCAGTTGTGTCAACACTTGGGACCCAATTTCTAGGCGAACCTCTGGCAAAATTTCTGTAAAAACCGGAACTAGAATTTGACTAATTAAAATTGGTAGCAACATTAGGTTAGTGTGGCGCCTCTACTCGACTTACACATGTAGGCCGGGAAGGGGTGTTACATAATGCATCATTCATAGAGGGAGTCTAGTTAGCTCTCACATCTGCCCTTTACTAAGCAATATCCACTCACAAGACAATAAAAACAGGTAAGTCATCTTTATCATAAATTATAATAGTAAAGCTAATTTTGTCTTTCTACCTAGCCCCAGGTCAAGTGACTCTGATGATAGCAGTGTGTGTGAACATGATGGCTGCTAGACACCTCTCTATGGCCCAACAACTAGAGGCTTTGCCTTGGATAATCAACCCACCGTCTAGTAATGTGAAAACCCTCACAAGGTTGAGCTCTTATGCCCACACTTGCACAAATAAACAACTATGAGCGAAGATTTTTGCCCCCACTCCTGGTGGAATGGTTCTTGTGACTTCAGCACTATTAGGCTCAGAGCCTTTAAGAACAGAGGCCTAAACCTGGAGAAAATAGAGTCACCATCCGGATGGTCCGGGAAAAATAAAGAGGTGGATGACTCGATTCCTAAGGAATCCCCAACCCCCTATTGGGTTCAAAAAGTTGGGTACGCATAGGGAAGGTGAGAAGTGGCCCAACAACCCCATAATGCCCAGTTCTTTGAAACAAGCCTCCTTTTCAGGTCTAGATATTATAAACTTCTTAAATATTATGATATTATCCATATTACATGCGAACATTAAAATAAAGAATTATTGCATTAAAATAAAAATAAATCCAAACAAAATAATAAATAGGCACCCATCCATGGATGGAAATATGTCTTTACAATGTCCAATGCAATGCCCAAAAAGAAAACAAAGTAAATAAAAATGAGACACCCATCATAGATGGAAATGTGTCTCTTACAGCAGTCCCAAAATATTTAAAAGATAAATTAAATTATATAATAAAACCGAGACACCACAAAGTGGAAATATGTCTTTTACATCCTTAAAATCCAAGCAAAAATAAATTTAAACTCAAAAACAAATAAATAATCATCACATAAAGAGTAATAAAATTAGGGCTTAATTAAAAAGGAAAAAATGATAAATAATAAAGAATATAAGCCACAAATAAATATTGACACCATTGACGAGGGATCGCGTACGGTAGACGGTTTACCTGATATGGTTTTATTTGGGAATTAGGGTTTTTCTTAAACTAGGGTTTTATATTTATACAAATTAGAGTTTTTATTAACATAGGGTTTTATGTAACACCATTATAACCTATATACGTATAATACATACACCCAACATATGTAATATATGCAATACAATCCAATTTGATAACATATGTACATATGTAACATATGTAACATAAGTACATACACCCAACATATGTACACATACGGTACAAAAATATCACAATCCAATTTAATAAAAACATTGTTTTTCCAATTTTTAAATCTTAAATACTTTAAAATATATATAAATAGCAAATAAAATATTACTTATCAAAAAAGCACATATCAAATCTCCATTACAGAATTTATAGTTTGGAATATATAGATTTATATACATCAAAACATAATATAACATACATAATGTCAAAATCTTCGATAATATAAAATATGTACATGCTGATAGTGTGTTTTTAATTTTGATGTCCAACAATCAACTCTACACTCAAGATCTCAAATCTAGACCCAGCTCGGTCTAGATGAACTCTCCTGCTCTACCGGATCTACCATGTCACCTACGCGATCAATTACAATCGCGCTAAGCCAAAAGCCTAGTGGTACAAACTTTGATTACAATAAAGCTCAAATGCAATGCCAATGCACAATGCTTATGTATATCATGTCACCATGTGACATACCAATTAATTTTCAATAGATCTTTCAATCATTTTACAATTCACATAAACACAAACACAAGCATGGGCCCAAAGGATTTAATATATTATTAAAATCCCAGAGTTAGTGTTTTGGCCTATATTGACACCCAGTGTCTAGCCCGAAGGCAAGTGACACCTAGTGTCTAGCCCGAAGGCAAATCATAGTGATGGCCAGCACATCCAATGTCTAGCCCGAAGGAAAATTATTAATTGCACAAAAGCTAGCCCCAAAGGCAAATAATGAGGATAACCTTATAGACATGCCGCCAAACACAGAACTCTGAAAATTGAATAACATACTAGGCACACAATTATTTCACATTTCTCATTATCAATCTTTTTCTCATTTTTTCATAATTCATTAGGCTCATTCTCTCTTTTCTCAGTTATATCAATGTCATATTATTTCAACTTATCATTTCTCATATCCCAATATATCATTACATTGTATCACATTTTATGCAATCTAGCCATAGCTAATAGCTTTTACAATATATTTAATACATACACAACAAACCACATTACCTAAACACTTTGGGTCATTTTCATATTACATATAATGCATTCTTAACAAATCATATAACATAGCACAATGTTCATGCATATTCAATGCATCAAGGAGCTTAACACATTTTCCAACCAAAATGTGTTAAGTCCAAATGTAATGCAAACACAGCCAAATAGCACAATGTTTGTACTTACCTCTAAAAGCAGTAAAACAAGCTCAAACACCACCTTCAACCTTCTCTTCCAAGATATCCTTCAGCACTTGGATTGGGCAAATCAAATCTCCTTAATGCCTAAACCAAATGTGATTATAAATAATCACTTAGTATCACACTTAAAGGCATTTCCAAATCTTAAACTTTCCATATTAAAATACATATACACGATCTCTTAACATAAAGGTAAGAACCATTGAAGAAAAATAAGGAAAAGAGTTATCTTGGGAAAATTCTACAAATGAGACACTCAACGACACGGGCATGTCAATGACGTGCCCTCTGCCCACTACACAGAAGCTTTGACATGCCAAGTGACATGGGCGTGTCACTGCCTGTGCCAAACATATTGCATTATAGTAGCTTTGACATGCTCAGTGACATGGGCGTGTCACTGTATGTGTCACTAATACAAAAAAAAATAATCATTGACACACCTAATGACATGGTTGTGTCACTGGGCGTGTCAGGTTGAATTGCTGATATCAACACATTATTGTCACAAATCCAAAGTTATCATTATTTTCCCATACTTTGAACAATCCCTTTCCATTTCCAACTCTATTCATACTTAACCAAATACATCATTTAACTTTAAAATAATTGGTTATTCATCAAAGTGGCTTGATTGAAATCAAATTACACAATTTAAAATAATGAATTCACAACTCAAAAGTTACATGACCCTAACTCTCTCTCTCTCTATACCAAACTCAACTCAAACTTAACTATTTCTTCAATCCAACCATTAAAACATGCATCCATAACAAGTCAAACATCATATCTTTAAGAAAATTCAAGAAACAAGTTAGAAACTTACCAACTCAAGAAGAAATCACCAAATCTTCCCTTGAAATCGTGAAAATCCTTCATCTTAGGAAGCTTAGAAGAAGAAAAATCCTCTCTTGCACAACAATGGAATTCGGCTAAGGAAGGAAAGAAGAAGAAGAAGAAGACAAAGTAAATATCTCTCTCCACCCACTTTTAATTTCAACCTTGTATTTTTCACTTTTAATTACCACCAAGTTTATATATTATTATTTAATTATAACGTCAAAATATCATCTTCCATTAACAATATACTTTACTTTTTGAATTATTAAAAGAAACTTTGACTTTTTAAAATTGATTTGTATATTTTATGTATATTTACATATATATCACATAAACATTTTACTTTTTCACTTAAAATCTTTTCATTTTTAATTTAAAATCATTTATTTAATTTATCCAATTTACTTATAATTTATTTTATCAAAATTTAAAAAATTAGAAATTTTAAAAATTTGGGATATTACATTTTACTTTTAAATTAGGGTTTTAAAAATAGAATTAGGGTTTTGAATGGAAATTAGGGTTTTTTAAAAAATATTGTTAACATTAATTAGGGTTTATCAATTTGGAAAGATAAGATTAAGGTTATGGTTTTAGACAAAATAGGTTACTAGATTAGGGTTTCAAAGTTTGAAAACTGTTTTAGGGTTTAAGGATTGAAAATTTTTCTCGAGACTTTTAAAAACTGACTTTAGGGTTTTGAAGCCTGAAGAGATGGGCTACGAGACTACATGAAACATGCCTTTGTAAATCATTGCTAGATTATTAAATGGACGGCAGTGCAAGGATGATTAAAAAAAAGGTTTATATGAATATTATGAACTAAACCAATCTACTATTAGTTAACACTGAAAGGCTCCATCACTGCTGTTATTTTAAATTGAACAGTTACTGGATATAATCTAGAACTTCTCAAATCAAATTACTAGATGTTTATAAAATGAAGGAATGAAACAACACAATGAAATAAGAATAAAAGAATTACTGTGAATTTAAAGTAAAGTATATAAAAGATTACAAACCTCCATCGTTGGTTCCACCAATATTTCACATTGATCAAACTTGTAAAATCTTGGTTGAATAAGATGAAGACAAACTACCTTCTGGGTTTGATAGTTTGGTGTTTTCTGCTCACTCAATATTAGATGCTACTAGGGTTTTGATTGCTGTTTTCCTCCTCTTTAATTGCTGCTATTTGTTATCGTCCCCTTGCTGCTTGCTTTCACTATGTTTTTATAAGAGAATTTTAGGTTAAACTTTGTAAATTTGTATTAGTTTCCTCATTCAACACGATTGTCTGAGGCATATCAACTTAAAATAATTAGAATTCGTGATAAAATGTGACCATGTCGAACTGGATTTAAAGCCAAAACATGACCATCTCGAATTAAAAACTTCTTAAGTCGACATGAACTAGGGTCCATATCGAACTGGGGCTTTCCCGGTTTGATATGGGTGTCTGTGTTGAACAGGGAATGCCCCAGTTCGATATGGTGTCTGTGTTGAATAGGGAATTCCCCAGTTCGATATGGTGTCTGTGTTGAACAGGGAATGCCCCAGTTTGATATGGGTGTGTCTATATCAAACTGGGGAGTCCCAATTTGATATGGACACACCCATATAGAACTGGGCATGACCCAGCTTGACATGGATGCCCATATCGGACTGTACAGGCCAAATTCCACATGCACGACCCATTATCAAACCAAAATGACTTTTACACTATTTTTTAGATTTAAAAAGTCTGTTTTGGACTATTTTGGACTCATTTAGGCCTTACAACAATTGGACCAATAAAAATAAAAGCTTAAAATGTAACACCCTTATACCCAATATACGTACACTACATACACTCATATATGTAATATACATATAGAGGATACAAGAATGTCACAACCATTTAAACAAAAACAAAACTTCAATTTAAAAAAAAAAACCTGTGTAAACTTAAAACAATTAATTGATATCTTATAATTAGTAAATAAAACATTACTTGTTAAAACATATATGTATCTTTATTACTCAAAAGTTTATCCAAACATTTTTAATAAGCAGCAGAATATGCAATGGAATATACATCTACATATGTACACCAAAATCAATATGTACAAAAATATAAGATTTATACATGCTGGCAGTTTGTCTCTGATCTAGATGTTCCACAAACAATTCTAATCAAAGTCTCAAGCCTAGACTAGACTCGGTCTAGCTGAACTCTCCGGCTCAACCTGATCTACCCTGTCACCTGCGCGATGAACCACAATCGCGCTAAGCCAGAAGCTTAGTGGTACAAACTTTGATAACAATATAGTTCAAATGTAATGGCAATTCATAACACAAAAGGATATCATATCACATAACACAATATAGCAATTGTTTTAATATTCATAATCCACATTAAAGCAAAGACAAGCATGGGGCCAAAAAGGATCTAATATGCTACTCAAATTTTAGAGTTACTGCTTTGATCTATAATGACACCTTGTGTTTAGCCCCGTAGGCAATATATATCCATGGATAATCCAACTAGATCTGAGCTTATGACCAGGTCTTTTGACTCAGTCTAGCTTTAATGATTTATTTTTGAGGCTTATGACCCGGTCTTTGCTCCCCAAAAATATCACATTTATCAGCTAGGCCCGGCTTACGACCCGGTCTTTTCACCTACCTAGCATTTAGCCCATAGGCAATTCATAGGCATGCCGCCAAACCCAGAACTCTGAAAATTGAATAACATACTAGGCACACAATTTATTCATTTTTTTTTCTCATTATCAAATACTTTCATACCTGACAATTTATTCAATTTTTTCTAGCAAGTGAGACATCTGGATACAAACTCCGCTATGTCCCTCTTCATACCGGACCACTAATAATATTGCTTCAAATCCTGATACATCTTGGTACTCCCAGGGTGCATAGCATAAGCCGACTGATGTGCTTCCTCCAAAATAGTCTTTTTCAGTCTTGCATCAGTAGAAACACACAATCTATCTTTGTACCATAAACTGCCATCACTTCTCACATGAAAGTCTTGACTCTCTCATTTTTGGCACTCCAATACAGCTTTCTGAATTTTCTCATCTGCCAAATGAGCCTCCCTTATTTGATCCAACAACACCGGCCTCAATTGCAACTAAGCCATCAATGCACCATCATCACAAGACTTGAATATGGCATGCAACGCTCTCAACTCAACAAGCAACGAGAGCAAATAAGCAGTCAAACCTGCCAAAGACTTTCGACTTAAGGCATTAATAATAACATTTGCCTTTACCAGGATGATAGTTAATTAAATAGTCATAGTCTTTAATCAACTCTAATCATCATCTCTGCAGAAGATTCAACTCTTTCTAAACACCCAAGTATTTCAAACTCTTGTGATCCGTATAAATGAAACACTTCTCCCCATACAAGTAATGCTGCCAAATCTTCAAAGCAAAAACTATAGCTGCTAACTCCAAATCATGTGTCGGATAATTTAGCTCATGCAGCTTCAATTGTCGAGAAGCATAAGTAATGACTCTACCCTCTTGCATCAGAACACAAACTAAACCACTATGTGAAGCATCACTATAAATCACATAAGGTTTACCTTCCACAGGTAGAGTAAGGACAGGAGATTGAGTCAACATCTCCTTCAGCTGCTCAAAACTGGCCTGACACCGATCTATCCACACAAATCTAACTCCCTTCTGAAGTAATCTGGTGAGTGGAGTAGCTATCATAGAAAAACCTTTCACAAACCATCGATGATATCCTGCCAAACCCAGAAAACTTCTAACCTCTGTCACAGTCTTTAGTGGACTCCAATTCAAATTAGCCTCAACTTTACTCGGATCAACTCTTATACCCTCTGTTGAAACCACATGACCGAGAAAAGTCACTTGATCAAGCCAAAACTCACACTTAGATAGCTTACCATACAACTGCTTCTCTCTCAAAGTCTGCAATACAATCCGCAGATGCTTGTCATGATCCTCCTCACTATGTGAATACACCAAAATATCATCAATAAAAACTACCACAAATTGATATAGATAGGGTCTAAATACCCTGTTCATCAAATCCATAAAAGCTGCTAGTGCATTCATCAACCCAAAAGGCAACAACAAAAACTCATAATGCCCATACCTTATGCAAAAAGTTGTCTTAGGTACATCTTCATCTCTTACCCTCAACTGATGGTATCCTGATCTTAGATCAATCTTAGAGAAAACTACTGCTCCTTTCAACTGATCAAAGAGATCATCTATCTGAGGCAAAGGATACTTGTTCTTGATGGTAACCTTATTCAACTTCCTATAATCAATTCACAATCTTAAGGTACCATCCTTCTTCTTTACAAACAAAATGGGCGCTCCCCACGAAGACACACTGGGGTGAATAAACCCTTTACCTAACAACTCCTGCAACTGCACCTTTAACTCTCTCAACTCAGCAGGTGCCATTCGATAAGGAGTAACAAAGATGGGAGTGGTACCAGGTAACAAATCGATACCAAACTCAACCTCTCTCTCAGGGGTATCACTGGCAACTCCTCAGGAAAAATATCTAGAAATTCAGAAACTATGGGTATACTAACTAGCTGGAAACCCACTACCTTGGTATCTACAACATAAGCAAGATAAGCATCACACCCTTTCTGAATCATCCTCCTAACTGCAACAGCTAAAATAAACATGGATGCAAAATGTCTCTGTTCACTAGGTAGCATAACACTTCTACCATCACAAGTTCTTAAGGTAACACATTTATTCTGATAGTCTACCACAGCCCCATGCTTAGATAACCAATCCATGCCTAAAATTAAATCATACTCCTTGAAAGGCATCTCAATCAAATCACCAAGAAACTCCTCATCCTGAACCATAATCGGACTATTACGATGCACCTTGCTAACTACAACACTATGCTCTAAAGGATTTGTCACCAAAACATCAAATCCTAGGGACTCAAAATGCAATTCAGTCACAGGCAAGATAGATGCACTAATATATGAATGTGTAGATCTAGGATCAATTAGAGTAAGAACTGAGGTACCAAATAACGAAAATGTACCAGCAATGACGGCTAAAGCATCCGGCTGCCTCTGCATCACATAAACCCACTGTGATGTTCCTGCCTCATCTGGTCTACTGCCTGTGGCTGAGGAATCTCCTCTCTAATTAAACCATGATAGACCTCCTCTGCTAGCACCTCTGTCACCATGACCCTCTCAAACACTGGGTCGAGAAGCTACAGAATCTTCCTGTCTATCCTCTGGTGGCTCTGGACAATCTCTGATGAAATGATTTGGTGACCCACATCTAAAACACACTCCCGAAGCACCTCTCCACCAACAGTCACCTCCATGTACTCTACCACAATGAACACAAGTAGGTGGAGCAGACCTCTGAGCTACTGCGGTCGATGCACTAGTCACAGAAACTGTAGGTCTTGACCTTTGCCTCTAATGCTTTATTGACCTACCAGACTGCCTCTAGCTCCTACTAAACCTTGAAAAATATCCTCCTTGGCCTCTCTTCACAGATGAAGATCCTGCCTCACTCTGAGGTCTCTTAACAGCTACTGCCAGACCCTGTGCTCTCTCAACACTCCTGGCTACTATAACTAATTGGGAAAAATTATGATATCAGGAGCCTGCTATAATACACATGATAGAGGGTCTCAACCCCTCCTCAAATCTCTGACATTGGTCTATCTCATCTGAAATAATCCCACCAGCATAATGACTCAATCGAATACACTCAATCTCATACTCTGTTATTGTCCGATTATCCTGTCTCAGACTCAGGAACTCCATCTTCTTTGCATCTTTATACTCTCTCGGAGTATACTTCTGCTCAAACTCTCACAGAAAATCATCATAAGTCAAGGTTGGCAGATCATCCATAGCATGTGGAACCGTCTTCCACCAGTCATATGCATCCCTTTGCAGAAGAGATCTGGCATAATCAAACTTTTCTTTAGGAGTAGCTTGCAGCTAAATGAACACTCTCTAGATTCTATCAAGCCACTGCTCTGCTACAGCAGGATCTGTAGTACCATTGAAGTTCTCAGCTCCGAACTTCCTCAACTTATCATACTGCCACATCGGTACATGTGGCTGTAGCTAGGGTGGCGGCTACTGAACTGGAGCCTGGCTCAACAACTCTACCATATGCCATACCCAAACTGGTGGAATCTCATCAACTGCTGGTCTCTCTAGAATGGAAGCAGGTATCTCTCCAGCTATATCAACTCTAGCTCCATCACTACCCTCAACATGAGCCATACTCTCATCACTAGCCTCAACAGACTAACGTGTCTGAGACGCCATAACTATCTATATCTGCAAACATAGCAGAAATTGCCACATCAAATATCAGAAACTGCCAGTGTCAATGCATGTATCTTATTTAAAAATCAATTTTCTTTCTTTTACAATCAACCTAGGTTGAGAACCTCAACCTAGGCTCTGATACCAACACAAATGTAACACCCTTATACACAATATACGTGCACTACATACACTCATGTATGTAATATACATATAGAGGATACAAGAATGTCACAACCATTTAAACCAAAAAAAAAACTTCACTTTAAAAAAAACCTATGTAAACTTAAAACAATTAATTGATATCTTATAATTAGTAAATAAAACATTACTTGTTAAAACATATATGTATCGTCATTACTCAAAAGTTTATCCAAACATTTTTAATAAGCAGCGGAATATGCAGCGGAATATACATCTACATATATACATCAAAATCAATATGTACAAAAATATAAGATTTATACATGCTAGCAGTTTGTCTCTAATCTTGATGTTCCACTAACAATTCTGATCAAAGTCTCAAGCCTAGACTCTACTCTATCTAGCTGAACTCTCCGGCTCAACAGAATCTACCATGTCACCTGCGCGATAATAATTCCAATCTTTGATAACAATATAGTTCAAATGTAATGCTAATGCAAAATACAAAAGGATATCATATCACATAACACAATATAACAATTGCTTTAATATTTATTATTCATATTAAAGCAAAGACAAGCATGGGGCCAAAAAGGATCTAATATGCTATTCAAATTTCAGAGTTACTGCTTTGGTCCATAATGACACCTTGTGTGTAGCCCCGTAGACAATAAATATCCATGGATAATCCAACTAGATCTGAGCTTACAACCCGGTCTTTTCACTCAGTCTAGCTTCAAGGATTTGTTTTTGAGGCTTACGACCCGGTCTTTTCACCCCAAAAACATCACATTTATTAGCTGGGCTCGACTTACCACCCGGTCTTTTCACCTGCCTAGCATTTAGCCCGTAGGCAATTCATAGGCATGTCGCCAAACCCAAAACTCTAAAAATTGAATAACATACTAGGCACACAATTTATTCATTTTTTATCATTATCAAATACTTTCATAATTTCATTCTCAAATCCTTTCTCATTTTCTCATGATCAAACTAGGCACATTGCCTTATTATATCATCTTTTTCTCACTTTTCTCATTCTTCTCTTTTATATCAATATCAATTTGTTACATTATGTTTTCACATATCTCATCACATTATTCAACATTTCTTTTCATTTACAACACATTACTCAATTGCTTTGATACATCAACATAATTCACATTATGCATATCATAACATATATCTCATTCATCAACAATATATTAAGTAACTTAATACATTTTTTTCCATCCAAATGTGTTAAGTCCCAATGCCATGTAAATGTATGCAAGCATTCAAAGTTTGTACTTACCTCTAAAAGCAACAACACCATCCTCTTCCAAGATATCTCTTAACACTTGGATTGATAACTCAATTCTTTTCAAAACCTAATCCAAAGGCGATTATAAATACTCACTTAGTAATTGACATAAGGAAATAAGAAAGAGAACTATCTTGGGCAAACTCTATACTTAACACGCTCAACAACATGGGCGTGTCCATAACTGTGCCCTAAACCCACAACATAGGCATGTCACTGCACGTGTCAATCTTCCAACAACACAGTATCTATGACACACTCAGTGACATGGGCGTGTCACTGGATGTGTGAATCTTCCAACAACACAGTAGCTATGACACGCTCAGTGATATAGGCATATCATTGGACGTGTCAATACTACTACATAGAAGCTGTGACACGCTTAGTGACATGGGCATGTCACTGCTCATGTCACCAACACCAAAAACAGAACCATCGACATGCCCAAAGACATGGCCGTGCTACTGGGCGTGTCAGGCCAAAAACCTGATATCAACACAAAAATGCCACATCCAACTATCATCTTACAATAATCTTATCAACTTCACACAAACTCAACCAAAACCATCATAATACCATAATAAACTTGCATAACATCAAAACAACTCAATTACAAGCATCAAACACAATCACAGCCATATTTCACAACTTAAAAATCACACAATCCATAACTCCTATTCTTTTCACCAAACTTAACCTTTTTCTTCAATCCAACCCCAAATTCAAAGTTATCTAGACACAAGAACTTCAAACATACCCAAAATCAACCATAAACACAACTACAACAACATCCAACAAACTCAAAAACACATTCTCAAAGGAAATCAAAGGAACAAGTTGGAATCTTACCAAATATGAAGAAAATCCTTAAAACTCCAACTTGATCACTTGAAATCCTTCAATTGTTTGAGTTAGAAAGAACAAAATCTCTTTCCTTTAAATGAAAATGGTGGTGGCCGGCCCAAAGAAAAAAGAAGAAGATGAAGATGATAGTCAACAACAACTCAAACCAAATACTTCTCTTTTAACCAAACATGTAACACCCCTTCCCAACCTACATATGTAAGCTGAGTAGAGGCGCCACACTAACCTAATGTTGCTACCAATTTTACTTAGTCAAATTTTAGTTCTGATTTTTACAAAATTTTTGCCATAGTTTCGCCTAAAAATTGAGTCCCAAGTGTCGACAAAACCGGTTTTTTTCTTATTTTTAAAAACATTTTACACAAACCAATGCAAACAAAATCATTCTCAGTACACTCCCAATAAATCCCCCTTGTAACCTCAACTACAACCTGCAAAAAGGATTTACACTTCTAGTACAACATAAAATAAAGGTTTTGTGACAACCCCCATATTTAAATATTACATAGCGGAAGTTATAAAATATTTACATATTTACAAATTCATATACATCAAAACTCAAGTTTTACAACACATAAAATTTATACATGATTGGCAAGTCTGCTCTGATCTTTAAGCTCCCAAAATGGATTCTTCAAGGTCTACTCTCACTAGGTCTTGATGAACTCTCGGGTTCAACTCTATCCACTCTACTACCTGCGCGATTAAACACTATCGCGCTAAGCCAACGGCTTAGTAAGATAAAACATGCTAACGGTATGCTTTAATGAAATGCAATGCCACATATGTTATTGATAAGATCAACATCATAAATATAAAGTTAACCACACAATTATGCATTTCACAAATCATAGTCATATGAGCATACCACATTTCAACATCTTTTCACATTCAACATTAATCAATCATACTTCATAACCAACATCTCATTTCATTAAACTCATAACATTATTTAGGACATTCATATAACCTTGACACCTATGGGCCCAACAAGTATTTAATACGATATTCAGAGTTCAGAGTTACTGCTTTGGTTCATAGTCACAATAATCACGCCCGTAGGCAAGTGTAACAGACCCAGTCTCTTGGATCATCAACTCAACACATATGAGGAGATCCTCAACCCGGCAAGACTGTTACAAATCATATATCTCATAGTGTAACAGACCCAGTCTCTTGGACCATCAACTCAACACCTATGAGGAGGTCCTCAACCCGGCAAGACTGTTACCTTTCATCATTTCTTAGGCATGCCACCCAAATCTAGAACTCTGAAACTGAATAACATATTAAACAAACAATTCATTTCCATTCTCAATTCTCATCACATTTAGGCAAACATGCCTTCTTTCTTTCAATTACATCATCCTAGCCAATAACAATGGCTTCACATTTCATTTCACAATATAACATCTCATTATTCAAGTATATATATATATCTCATCCATGATCACATTATATCTCACATAGCATCATTCATAAATATCAACATTTCATTCCACATTACTCATGAAACACATTACCATTCACAATGCACAACATAACATTGTTCAATCTCAACAATGCAATTAGGGCAAAGAACAATTGATTATAACATTCATTGATTCAAGTGTGTTTAAAGTGTTTAGGGTTAGGTTTAAGGACCAACCTACCTTTGGAGAACCAAAGCAATGCAAGAAGAACAAAGAATTAAAACCCTAACCATAAATAGTACATTCTGATTTTTAAACTCCATTTTATCCTTATTTTGAATAATTGTATAAAATAATCTACTTGACTAAAAATTCTAAAATTTTTACAGAATTTATTTTTGTATCTTAAAATCATCCCTTTAAAATTTCAGATCAAACTGAACACAAAATCTTGGTCAAATAGTTCACCTAACCAGACTGCCCCAATTGCCCTGCATCCTGGCAGCAGTTCTGAACTTTGTGAATTCCATAAATCAAATTCAATCAACGTGATTCCAAATTATTTTTCTCAAATACTAGACTCACTAAGCAACAACATATCCAAAATTCGATTGGATATGATTTTTCTACATTTTATTAAAAATCACGAAATATAGCTGTCCCAGTTAAGGTACCTGCTGGAACAGGTCTAATGAAAATAATCTTTCTAAACTCATAACCTATCCAAAATCGAATCAACATATTTTTCAGTCATTCTAGACTCATAGAGACACAACATATCAAAAATTCACTTCAAGAACATTTTTCTATAATTAATTAAAAATCATACAAGTCACAGCCTTTACTAATCCTAAAACAGAAACAATTTCACTAAACATCAATCTTACTCTTCCATCACCAACACCAACCCAACTTCTCATCTATCAAGCAAAATCAATACTTACAATCATACCATAAGCAACTTAATCATACCACTTCAAAAGAATTGAAGAAATTAGAGAAAAGATCTTACCTTAGTTAAAAACTTCTTAAATCAACACTTGAACACTTAATCTTTCTTCAATTTAAGCTTGAAATCATCAAAACCATCACTTGTCTCTTTCTTTCTCTTTGGCTATGGAGGGCCAGCCATCAACAAGAAGAAGAAGAAGAAATGATGAAGAAAACACAAGTCAAACCTTCTTTAAATATTCACCATGTGATTTTATCCAAGCAATTACCAAAGTGCCCTTATTCACATAATTATCTTTTTGTCCTATATGTGCCCAATTAAGTAATTTACCAATCTCAAATAAATATCTTCTCTTGCATTGACCAAGCCTTTTGACCACTTTATATGTCATATATATTAACATATACACAACATATAAATTTGTCTCTAAACCCTATTTCTTCCCAAAATACATATACATATACTTTCTCTTCTCAATTTCTTTTCTCTTACAATTTAACACATATATTCAATCCAATATATAACAATAACAACAACAACAATATGCAAAACTTCTAGGGCAAAAATGAGGATATTACAAAACACATGTCCCTAATTCACTCTCCACCAAGCAATTAATTAATATAATAATAATACTAAATATGTCATCTTCCATTATTATTAATTAATATATAAATAATTAAAATATCCCTTAACCTTATCAAGATAATAACTTGTATATAATGTATATATCTTCATATACATAACATATACACACTTTCCTTTTTCCTTTCTTTTCACTTAATTATATATATACCCTTATAAATTCTTTAATTAATTTTCAAAAATTAATATTTATTTCAAAATTTTAGGATATTATTTGGGATATTACATAAAATAGGTTTAAGCCATTAAGAATGGACCGATAGGTACTTAGGCCATCTTTAATTAAGACTGAACTAGCTTAGAGCCAAAATAGAGGGTCTACAACAACAAAGGTCAAGCTTGCACATTGCACATTATTTGCATAAGCATTCATAGGAATTCATACCTCATCAACAACTGTGAAGCTAGTGAAAGATATTTTGTTCCTGCAAATGTTGTCAAAGCCGTGATAAAGGTAGGCAAGGCTAGCCTCCCCCTAGGCATAAAATGATATAAGATCAAAATTGGCTAGGGACAACAAAACTGACAGATGAATGGTAGCCTCGCTGCTGAATAGGATGGTTATTGCTGGTAGATATAGCAAGAACTCCCGGGTATACTGTTTAGCCCGTTCACCATGTACTAGTTGGGTGTACTTCATCCAGATCTATCAGATATACTTATATTTGATTTTGCAAGGTCTTTTGTACCTTGGCCTCTTGCCAATTAGTTGTTGGATCTCATATTGGGCTAAAATATTATTAGTCAAGGGCACCGGGATCCCATTATATTTACGATCCGTTATGGCTGTAAATTCAATTGGTCCGATGGTCATTTCTCCTATAGGAAAATGAAAGGTATGAGTGGCATCCAACAATCATTCCATGAGTACCTAGTTCATGCTCCCATCAATTTGGAATTCTTTAGATGGCAACTGCAGGACAAAGTCTTTAAAGCTGCACTCCCTAATCATCCTTCTTACTGGAGGTGGTACTTGATCATACCATTGGCAGGCTTTATGTTCATTTCCTCTGCTAAGAATTAAGTAGGTGTCATACTGTAATAAAACATATTAGTTAGTTAAGGTAAGTAAACAGGCCCTAAAAAATTATTTATTATTTTCAACACTTCAATAATTTTTTTCTATACGCATGCATATCAATATTTTATTTCTTTTTCTTCAACACTAGCCTTATCTATTTTTTCTCATCATTTTTCAATAATAGTCTCTAAAAGCTTATTTTTAGTACTTTTATAATTTTTTGCATCGTGACCAATATCTTGTTTAAATTAATTTTACTTTGAGTTCATACATATATTCCTTTTCTACATTAATTTGTCTATTTTAACACCAATTTTATCTATTTCTCTCATGAATTTTTACTAAATAAGTCTTAAAAATTAATTTTCATGCATATTTGTTGTGAACTATCAGTAGTGATAAATTATACTAATAAAGTTTGTGTCATTAAGTAGTTATGTTGAAGCAAAATGATGCTTACTTGCATTTTTCCTTTCCACTTAGGTAGAGATGCATCGCGGCTAGGAGAGTGTCTTGGTCGAGCCCACTAGTCCTGAAGTAAGTAATCAGCTCAACATTTGAATGAGGTTTGATCTTGGAAGCATGCTGGTTGCCTGCCATTTATGGAGTGAAGTTTAAAACATTGTAACAAATAAGCTAAGAATGAGAGGAAATTTAAAGTTTGTTGAGGGAAATCAGTTTGAGGCTCTGAACGAAATTGAATCATATTTATAGGGAATGAGCAATGAGGGATAAGATCAAATCCTTTGAGTGAATAATAGGAAAATGTCAAGCATATATTCGTACTCTGATTATAAAGTAAAGAAAAAAAATGGAAAACAAAAAAGGCAAAAGAAATAAAAAATAAAATCGTAAAGAAAAGCTAAAGTAAAAAGAAATGCAAAGAAAGGAAGAAACAATGCACTGACAAAATAAATTACTGGTAATAATTAAGTCATGAGAGAACAATACTTATGTGTCTAAAAATATTTTTTGCGCATGAAAGTATTTTTCACATAGGGGCAAGGGTATATAAGGAGATAACTGATATAATAGAAGACAATTAAAAAATAGCTAAATTTTTTGCTGTTGTCAAATCAAATATTTGCAGATATTTTGGGTCCAAAATCTAAAACCAAATATTGAGCCTAAAACCCAAATCCAGTCTCGGGTCTAGAACCCAAAACTAAATCTTAGGTCTAGAACCCAAATCTAGTCTCGAGTCCAAAAACCAATTCTAATCTTAGGTCTCGAGCCTAAAACCAAATCTGGGTCCAAAATCCAAAACCAAATCTTTGGTCAAAAATCCAAATCAAGTCTCGAGTCCAAAACCTAAAACTAGTCTTAGGTCCAGAACCCAAAACCAAGCCTCGGGTCCACAACCCAAACCAATTTATGGGTCTAAAACCCATCCTTATCCAAGATCATCTTAAAGTCATATTTCTTTTCACTCTATGATTGAAATGAAGATCGTTCAAGTAGAAGGCAAAACTATAGACCTCTAATTTTTTCCCTAAACAAGTCTGATCCCAATTAATTGAGGCCAAGCCTAATTCAGTCCAACTTTAAAGGCTTAAACCTAGTTTAAAACCTTAAAATAAATTGGTCCAATTTTAAAAGGCCAAAATTAAGTTGGTATAATTTTTAAATTCTGAGTTAGGTCCAATTTGAAATTAAAATTCATTTGATTTTATTTAATTTGATATGGGTTATGCCCATTTATAAATAAAATCCATAATTATAAAATACTAGAAGGATCTATTTCCATAGCATTAGTATATAAAATACAATATAAAGCCATGGTTTCAACATTTCCAATAAATATATAATGAAACCTAAAACAAGAGAAACTGGATTCCTCCAGACATATCTTAGTAAAGAAAATATAGTAATTCCTAAAACTATTCAATGGAAAGACATCAGTCTTCCTGATGAATGGATTTAGAAGGTGTTGTTTCTCCTCCAGAACTTGAATCAATAGTAAAACCTACTATAGAGCTTAGTGAAATTGAACAATCTGAAGATAACAAAGTTAAATTAAAATTTCTTAGACATAGTATAAGCAGTAGGTATTCTAATTTCTCTTCTTCTACTTCAATTGTGGATATAGGAAGAGCTTAACAATTTCTTTCTATAATATATGTTTCATATAAAGAAAAGGAATCTAAACATGTATTACATACAGTAGTTAAGCCTAGGTATTCTACATCAGATATACCTAAAACCAGTAGTAAATTAAAAGGTGTTGATTACAATACTACTGTATCACATCCTTTTTATAATAACACAGGTATGAATCCTATAAAACCAAACCTTAGATTATATCAAGAACAATATAGGGATCATGGAGAACTTTCACCTTCTCCACCTATGTCACCTACAACTTCAGCCATAACTGAAAATGTAGCTAACATAGATAGATAATTAAATGTAATTAATAAAAAATTTATATTTAATGAAGATAAACTAAATAAAGAATTAACTTAAAAAAATATAGATAAATTAAAAGAAGTGCTCAATATGGTAAATAATTTTGAAACTGTACAAAATGAATACATTAAATTTGTAAAATAATTTGAAGTAAATATGACATTTTTTTAATTAGTTTAAAAGAATTTATAAAATACAGAATAAATATAAAAATAAAATAAAATCATTAAACCACATAACTATTAGAAATAAAGAAGCAGAATAGAAAGTAAATGATAAAATTATACAAAGTGAACATCCATCTAAAACAACAAGTATATTTATGCATGGAAATAAAGAAATTAAAATCACACTATTTAATTGTTCCTGATGATGACCTAAAAAAAAAACTTAGAACAAAATAAATTTTCAAATGCACATTTAATTTGTATAGGTAATAATTAAATAGGATAGAAAATTCTATTAAAGATAAAGAAATAATAAAGTCTGTAGAAAAACCTATTTCAGATAAAAAATTAAAGAGCCATGTTTTTAAACCTTTTGAGGTTTCTAAAACAAGTCAACAAGAAGTCAAATCTAAGGAATTTGACTTCATAAAATCTATTAAAGATCAATTAAATAAAATTGATTCAACCTTAAAGTCAAAAAAGTTGTTCAAGAAACACCTCAATCTAAATCTTCTAAAACTATTAGCATAATAACTCAAGATCAAGATTCAAAATCAGCTAAGAATTCTCAACATGAGACTAAAGATCTTAAATCTTTTAGTGAACATATAAATCTACAAATAAATTGTACAACACATCATCAATCTATAATTCTTAGATGTCTACTGCCAGCTTAGGAATTATAGATAAACCTAATACCCTATCATAATATAAATATAATGATTCTTCAGTATTTGAATGACACATTGATAGCCTATCAGAATATAAGATTCTGAGTCTTATACAACAAATGATAATAGCTGTCAATGCTTATAGAACCCAAACTGATACTTAATATAGAGCTATAGCAAAATTAATTATAGCTGGATTCAGAGGCCGATTAAAAGGTTAGTGGGATAATCATCTTACTGAAGAATATTATTTAGAAATATTAAATTCTATTAAAATTATGAGGATGGAACCCCTATATTAAATGAATATGACGATACTATTCAAGATGTAGCGGCAACACTCATTCTGACTATATCACTTCATTTTATAGGAGATCCTACTTATTTAAAAGATAAAAATGCTGAATTACTAAGTAATCTTAGATGTAAAAAAGTTAATGATTTTTAGTTCTATAAAATAACTTTCTTAACTAGGATTATGCTAAGAGAGGATTCCAACTAGGCCGTTAAGAGATATTATAAAATCAGGAAAATAATCAAAGAAAATAGGACCATTGCTTAAACTAGTCTCTATCGTTCCTAAGAGAGAATCATTGAAATTTATAAATCTACCATCTCTAACTACTGCTAATATACTAGTATTTAAACCTTTTCTAGTTAAAGTTTTATACTAATTTGTACAAGTTCTATATGTATGTATTTATATTTTTTACTTTTATGATGCCTTATGGATTCTGAAGATAATAGTGTTATATTTTCAAATGGTTTACTAAGCTGTACATCTATTTTTTCAGCTTTTATTATATAATCATTTTAAATATATTTAATTTATGAATTTTATAAGTTTTTTCCTTTTTTTTAGGTATTTCCCAATTATCTATTACTATACTAAAATCTTCTAAAATTACTTCATTTCTATTTACCATCCTTTTAATTTCTGAGTTATTAGAAGTGTCAGATTTAGTTGTGCAAGCAGATTTACATAAAAATAGTTCCATTTTTAATTAGTTGAAAAATAGATTTTAAAGTATTTCTTGTTAATTTTAGATGCGACCGCTGACTTACTACCCTAAATGCATATCCATCGGCTGAAACATGTCTTACTACATGTCCAAATCCTAGTCAACAGTCTATACTTTTAGATCTATAGTTCATAGATTTAAAAATATAAATAGTCTTATATCTATCTACTACCACCCCTAAGAGACTAGTAGACTTTGATAAAGGGTTTTAAATTATATAGGAATATTCCATTCAGAAGGATGGAGAATTTTCTTTATTTTAAAAGAGGAATAAGCTATGATAGATTTATCCTTCTTGTTATAATTGTGCTTTAAATAAATAGAACCAGAATCCTCTAGAATATTTAAATAATATTCTTGATGTTTGGAAAATCAATTGGTTTAAAAACTAATTTTTAAAATATACAGATTCAATAATATTCCACGAATTTTGATGAGTAGATTCATTTTCGATTATTAATTCTATACTAAAAAATGTTTTAGTAAACCTCTTAGATTGCTTTATTGAAAAATTTGAAGAAAAAATTTGAGTTGAAGGATTTGAAACTTCCAACACCATTTTAAAAATATTTTGAGATAGGGTTTTAGATTTTGAAGATTGTTCTATCTCTTGTTTTAAAAATCGGACAAGAGCATCACTAACTGGGATATTTGGAGGTGAAAAACCCATATCTAAAAGGGCTTTAATAACTTCTGGAGAATGGGCTAGCTAGGAGACCCATTGATTTATTTGGGCCTTTTCATCTTCTTTGACCACTTCAGCCCAATGTTTTATGGCTTTAGGAATAGTTTTAGGAATATTATTTGAATGATCAGATAATGCTTTAAGAGAATTAGGCTTTAGGATTTCCTTCTCTTTGTTTTTCTTCCCCATTTTGCCTCTAAAGAAATTCACAGGTTAGAAAGTATGATATACTATTATTTTCTCCTTTTATAAATTCAATATCAAAGTAAAAAATACTTAAAATAGCTTGCCTTATAGCAAATATTTATTTTAAGGCAAGATTTTTAACATCTTTTTATAAAATCTCTTTAGCACTTTTACAATAAAGATGAAGTAAAAACTTTTGATTTAAAAGATCAGATTTAAATTTTGAAATGCATAATACTATAGTCAAAATCTCTTTTTTAATAGTAGAATAATTTAATTGGGTTGGGCTCCAATGTCCTAAATATAATTGGACTATGGTTTCTCCACCCTCTTTTATTTGTTTTAATATTCTACCATATCCTATATCTGATGATTAGTCTCAACTATTTTTTAAGCTAATGGGTTGACTATATGTAAGCAAGGAATAGTTTTAACTAGGACTTTAATTAGTTTTACTATACCAGTATGGATCTCAGTTCATGGGTTAAGATTTTTCCTAAGCCGGTCATGTAATGGCTTTATGATTTTATTTGGATTTGGGTAGAATTTTATAACATAATTCAAACATCCTAAAATACTTATAATTGGGTTTTATTAAGAATATGGTTTGGAAACCTATCTCTAAATGTTAGATTCCTTTCTATGGGCTCTAAAATACCATGTTCTATATAATGTCCTAAGAATCTAATCTTAGTTTGAAACTAAGACATTTTAGTTTTACTAAGTACTAAACCATTCTTTTTTACCACCATAAAAATGTTTTTAGATGTTTAAAATGATGATCTAAAGTTTTATTATATATTAATACTTCATCAATGTATACTATATAAAATCTAGTATAAGGATTGAAAATGTCATTCCTTACTTTTTAAAATTCAGAGGGTGTTTTTTTTAAACCAAATAGCATAACATTCCATTCATACCATCCAAATGGAATAGTGAATGCAATCTTATACCTATCTTTAGGATTAATCTAAATTTACCAAAAACCAGATTTCATATCAAATTTACTAAAAATATTTTCTTCATGTAATCTTCCTAATAAATCTCTTTTATTTGGAATAGGGTACATTATCTATTTTAATGCTTTATTTAAAGGTTTATAATTTATTACTAATCTAGGGGCTCCTCTTTCTACTTTAGAGGCCTTGTTAATATAAAATGTTGCACAAGACCATGGGCTTCTAGATTTAGTAATTAATTTTTTATTTTCTAAACCAGTTATTTCTTGTTTACAAAATTAAATCATATCTAGCGCCATTTAATGGGCTAGCCTTTAGTTGTAATAGTCTTTTCATCAAAGCCTATTTTATATGGTAAATCAACCATATGTTGCTTTCTATTCCAAAATGAATTTGGATTATCAACACATAATTCATTTTCAAATTAAAGTTTTAATTTATTAATTTAATCTTGTATAAATTTAGTTTTTAATTGTTCATTTATTTTTTGTAAATGAAAATTATCCTTTAAATTACAAAATTTTTTAGACTTTGCTTTTATTAATGCATTTATTTGTAATTCATAAATTTTATGAGCTTTAAGTAAATTTAGATTTTTCTTTTTATGTTTTCTTCTATAAATGGAAAATAATTTTTTAATTTTTTATTTTAAATTGATATTATCTTCTTTTATAGAATATGGCGTAATTAAATTTATAAATGGAGTTTCTAATATCACCATATGATGAATTTCATTAGCTAAAATAAAAACCCATATCAAATTGGACACGAATTGGCCATGGCCCAGTTTGATATGAGCTTTTACTTATATTGGATTAACCATGGTCTATTTCGATATGAGCCCTTGATTTATTCTTTATTCCGAGCCAGATTCAATTTTAATTTTATTTAAATTCTAATGGGATTTGGTTAAGTAGAAAAGGGTTTGAATTGATAAGGGTTATTATTGCTGAAATTGAACCTAATGTTGTATATATATATACAGAGTGAAGAAAGACAAGCAAGGGCCACATCAATTATCAAAAGAGTAAAACCTTGAGCCACGATTAACAAGAATTCAAACAGAGTGCAAAGAAGCAGAATTTAGGCAATAGATAAGCAATTTGTAATTATTGAAGTTCGACAAATAATTCAGTCGATCCAGGCTATCTAAAAAGCCATTGTGTAATCTAGTTTGGCTTGGCAAATTTACCTTGGAGAAACTAACAATGCAGGTATGTCCCATTAACTAATTCCATATAATTTCCTCCAGTTATCTTCATCTTTCAATACTGTCAAAGTTCAATATTGCTTTAGATTAATTGGTTGATTTCAAAATTTTATAGAACAACACATAATCTTAGATTCAAAATAAATGGTAACTTCAATTTGCATGTTTTAATCTTGACTTATATCTTAAAACCCTAATCTAACATGTTGGATAACAGTTTTAGGGTTAAACTTTAGTATTGCATGTAAAAAACCCTAGGTTAACTTAAAAACCCTAATCTTGCATACTTTAGCCCCAAAATCTAATTTATTTCACCAAACCATAATTTATTTCTCAAAACCCAAATTTGTTATCAAAAACCCTAACTAGTTTTGTAATTTATCCCTAATTTATAAAAGCAAATCCTAATTTAGTTAAACCCTAGATTTGATTATTTGATTTACTATTATATATTTTATTGATGAATGATGTATTTTGATTGTCTTATTTCTCATTTTATTTAATTAAATTATGCTTGTTTGTTATTTGGGTTTTTAAAGTTGTAAAAGTCATGTTTCCACTTTGTGGGTGCCTTGTTTATTTAATTGGTTTCCTTTATCTTATTTGTATTTAAGGACCATTTTAAAGGACATGTTTCCACCAAAAGGTGGGTATCTTAACTTATTTACTTGTATTTTGGACATTGGACGTTGTAAGGGCATGTTTCCATCTTTGGATGGATGCCCATTTTTGTTTGATTTATTTCAATAATATGAATCTTTTATTTTCTTTAAATTTTATGTAATATAAATGATATTATAATAATTAAGATTTAAATAATATTTAAACCTAAAAAAGAGGTCGATTCCAATGAACCAGGAGCTATGGGGGTACTGGGTCATTCTCAACTTCCCCATGCATACCCAATTTTTTAAACCTAGTGGGGGTTGGGGATTCCTTAGGAATCGAGTCATCCACCCCTCTCTATTTTTCTAGCCCATTCAGGTGATGACTCTTATTCTCCCGGTTTAGGCCTATGTTCTCTAAGGCCTAGATCCTAACAATGCCAAAGTCGCAAGAATATTTCCACATAGGAGTAGGGGCGAAAATCCCCGCTCACAACTAGTATATGTTATGATTTTTTTATTTGATCAAATAGTTTTTATCATAAGCCGTAGGCATGGTGATACTTATAGCTAACATATGGATGCTTATTAATATGACTAGGCCAAGTCTTTCTTAGGAGGTCACCCATCATAGTACTTTTTTTGTACTAGCACACTTAATAAAAAAGAATGTCATTTTACCAAAAGTTTAAGCTGTCAGTAGAGGCGTGCCTATTTCCTTTATCTTGATCAAACATGATATCAACAATCTCTTTTAACTTTGTACCTAGCTGACCTTGATCCAGAGCCATTAAACATATCATTTCCCTCGATTTTTTTAAAGGGGTTCACCCTTGAACTGGGAGTCATGGGATCAAACTTGATAAGTAAACACTAATACAAAATGATCTGACTGGACTAAGTCCTTCCTAAAAGGTCACCCATAGTGGTACTTTCCTTGCACCATCACATTTTACTAAAATGAATGTCAACCATTACTACCAAAGCTTAAACTATCAGTAGATGCATAGCCATTTTCTTTATTTATATCAAACACATGCTCACTGTCTCTTTCTAATTTATGTTCTAGCTGAACTTGATCCACAACCCGCAGACCCTTGGACATATCATTTGTTGAAAGAATAGTTCATTGGATGATCCATCTATGAGATAATCATATGAATATCTATGCAGTGTTAGTAATTTTATTTGATTCAATGTTAATCATTTTATCTCATCATAGTGGTTGTGTAAAAATCCTTAGATTTGAGGTCTCTAAGATATCTTGGATATCAAATGTTATACATTAATCTCATTCCTTGATCTCTCATGAGGGATTGCTTACAGGGTAGACATTGGGTATCACATGATGTATCAAAAGATAGTTAAGAGATCAACAAAGGATATATCACTCCTAATATAAGGAGAGTATATCTCATGGCCTCTGATAAGTGTAAAGTTGATGTTATTTTTGCCCCTATTTCTCAGTATATTTATTGTCAAATTGAGTTTAATTTCATTTTTCAAGTGTTTATTAGGGTTGATTCAAGGAACCTTTTACACGTTGAGACCTTATGGTTATTTAGGTTGTAATCACAGATGAAAGACAAGGGAAAGAACTATTTTTGGCAAAATCTTCAAGTGACATGCCCAATGACATGGACGTGGTAATGGTCGTGCCATTCAACTACTTTACAAAAGCTTTGACACTCCCAGGGACATAGGCATGTCACTGGTCATGCCATTGATCCTGCCTTACAGAAGTTGTGACATGCCTAAGGACGTAGGCGTGTCATTGACCGTGTCCTTAACCTAGTATTGCAATAGCCACGACATGCCTAAGGACATGGGCGTGTCAGTGCCCATGTCATTAATATTTGAAACAACATTGTTGACACGCCTAGAGAAATGGCCGTGTCACTAGGCATATCAGGCTAAATGTCTGGTCTACAAAAGCTAAACTAAAGTGCAAATTAGGGATCCAATTTTTATCACTTAGAGCCAACTTCCTTAGAAAGAAAAAGAGTTTAGTAGCTGAGATTGAAGGTGAAGATTCAAGTTAAACAAGATTTAAATCAAGAATCAAAGATTGAAGTGAAGAAACACAAATCAATCATTATGGATTGTTTAAATTCTTTTACTTATTTCTTTTGTTATGGTTTTCTAGTTATGAATATGAACTAAATCATCTCTATCTAGATATTGATGAACCCTAGCTTTATTGTATTGATTGAATAGTTCTTATTAAATTAAATCATTTAATTGAGTTGTTTATCCTTTTGATTCTTAATTTCTTATTCCCAATTGATAATAGCATGCTTATTAATTGGTTGCAATTTTCATATTATTGACTTGAGAAAGCTTGATATGAAAAAAATTCTCATTAGGATTGAGGGTTGATTGGAGTACTAGATATAGACTTATAAGATCCTTTGGTTTTTAATTCCTTATTCTTATTGCAAGATCTATTTAATTATGTTTGAGAAGAGATTCCAGCATTCTACTTAGTGATTAGGAATTAATTCACTTGAGAGAGGTCTTAGTCTAATTTAGAGGAATGCCAATTCAACTCTATTATTTGATTTAATTGAATTGATATTCATAAATATTTTTATGGCTAGGGGGATTCAATATACGGATAGTATTTTCATCATCAACTCTTTTTGCACAATATTCAATTTTTCTTTACTTTATTTTATTAAGTAACTCATCTTTTACTTTAATCATCATAAAAACTATTAATTTACCAAACAACAGTTGAGATTTGCACTAGTAATTGACCTTATATCTAGTGGAATGATATCTTACTTACTACTTTATTACTTACGCGACCCGTACACTTGCAGTAATATTGCAATAGCACAAATTCGACACTAAGTTTTTGGCATCGTTGCCGGGGAACAACGGTTTTCAATATTTGTAATATAATCAAGATTGTTGATTTAGTTTTTATTTTTATTTGTTTGAACATTGGTTCTTGCTTGTTACTGTCATTTTAGGTACTTCTTACCATTTATGACCCGAGCTAGCTCCTCCCAATTACATGAATTAGATCAAGAACTAGAGATAACATTGGGGAGAAAGCGAAAGGAAGAAAAGGAAGTAGTTCTGGCATAAACAAAAAACAAACTTGGAAGATTCAAGCTCAGAAGAAGAACTTGAAGCGATGGAAAGAAATGAGCCAATATCAATGCAGGAATATGCTAAGCCCACTCTCGATGGCGATGATTCTAGCATACAGAGGCCGACAGTTGCTGTGAACAACTTTGAAACAAAGGAAAATGTAATTCACATGGTGTAGCGGACTTGCCAGTTTGATAGGTTCCCAGATGAAGATCCTAATGCACATTTTGAGAAATTTTTTGGAGATATGTGACATGTTCAAGATAAATAATTTTTCAGATGATGCAATCAGGCTAAGGTTGTTCCCATTTTCACTCAGAGACAGACCGAATTAATGGCTAAAATCTTTTCTCCTAGGTACTTTCACTGCATGGCTCAGTTGGCAGAGAAGTTTTAGAAAACTACTTTTCCCCATTCAATACCGCCAAGTTGAGGAAGGATATCTCATCTTTTCTTTAGAAGAATGGTGAGACCCTTTATGATGCTTGGGAGAGGTTTAAAGACATATTGAGAAGGTGTCCTCATCATGGGCTTCCCTTATGGCTTCAAATTTAAACGTTTTACTATGGATTGAATTACGCAAGCAAGCAATCCATTAATGCAGCAGCCGAGGGTACCATAAATAACAAGACACCTAAACAAGCAAGGGATTTAATTTAAGATATGGCCCTTACCAATTATCAGTGGCAAACTCCAAGAGAATAAGGAAAACTAAGAGTCACTGGTTCACTTCAATTAGATCATGTGGTGCCTTTGACAGCATAATTAGAAGCCATGAATAAAAAGATCGATTCTTTAGCTTCATATTTGGTGAAATCAATGCAGGTGATGTCTTTTGAATGGTGTAGGGGTGGACATCATGATCAGAATTGCCAAAGTGGCAATATTTTTGCTAGATAGGAGCAGGTGGATTTTGTTGGGAATATGCTAAGGAAACAACAAAATAACCCTACAACAACACATAATCTGGGGTGGAGAAATCATCCTAATTTCTCCTAGAATAATCAAAACAATTCAAGACCTCCCCCTAAATTTTAGCAGCCTCAACATCAACAAGCTACTCCTGCTTCTCCAAAAAAGAGTAATTTAGAAGACATGGTAGAAAAGTTCATAGTAGCTTCAAAAAATAGATTTCAATCAACTGAAACCACCCTTAGAAATCAACAAGCCTCTATTCACAATTTGGAAAATTAGGTAGGGCAAATTGCCAAGTTACTCAGTGAAAGACCAAAAGAGAGTTTGCCTAGCAATACTAAGGCAAACCCGAAGGAGCAGCTAAAGGCAATCACTCTGTGGAGTGGAAGGGAAATTAAGGGTGGTGTCGTTGAGAAAAGAGAAGAAGTTGTTGAGGAAGAGGCTGAGATAGAAGAAAAAGAAAAAGAAGATGATCCTATTGTCACATAAAGGGAACCAACCATAAAAGCCCAGTCCAATAGTGAAGGAATACCGACTTCAAGTGCCATACCCAGTAAGATTAAACAAGGATAAGATGGATGCTCAGTTCGGTAAGTTTCTTAAACTCTTTAAACAATTGTACATTAATATTCCATTCTCCGAAGCTTTATCTCAAATATGCTAAATTTTTGAAAGATTTCCTTTCTAACAAAAGGAAACTTGAGGAAGTATCATTGGTGCATTTTCAGAAAAGAGTTCAGCAATTTTGCAAAAGAGGTTACCTAAGAAGTTAAAAGATCCTGGTAGTTTTACTATTCCATGTTTGATAGGTAATCTTAAAGTTAAAAGTGCATTAGCTAATTTAGGGTCTAGCATAAGTGTTATACCCTACAAGATGTTTAAAGAGTTAAGCATTGGAGAACCTAAACCAACATTCATGATAATTCAACTTGCTGATAAGTCAGTAATCTACCCTCGTGGTATTATAAAGGATGTGTTAGTAAAATTTAGGGATTTCATTTCCCCAATGAATTTGTTGTCATTGATATAAATGAGGATGCAGATGTTTTGCTTATCCTTGGTAGGCCATTTTTGAATACTTCCTGTGCCCTTATAGATTTCCATGATGGCACATTGACCTTGGGAGTGGGGAGTGAGAAAGTTGTTTTTAATAAATATTATGCCATGAATCACCCACTTACACTCAATGAGGTGGATTCATGCAATGATATTATTGAGCATGAAACCTTAAATTGTGTTACTATCATTGTTTCCATGGATCCCCTTGAGTTGTGTTTAATGCAGGATAATGTTGAGGATCAAAAAGTAACGAAGCAACTTACTTATCTTAAAGCAAGCAAATCATTCAAGTGTCGGGCATATGAAACCATTTAGATTCCAAAAGAATAGAAGTCAAAACCTTTTGTGATTGATCCACCCAACTTAGAACTCAAGACCCTTCCGTATAACCTTGAGTATGGATGACTGTACTTTTAACTTGTTCGTATTTTTGTTTTTTGTTTTTTTCCTTTCCTTTTTATTTTATTTTATTTCTATATTTATTTCTTTCTATCTTTTTATATATCTATGTGAATCTTCATAATTTTGCTCGTCGGTATTTTTTCTGCAGCTAATTTGACTTTGCACCATTTTTGGGACCATATTCATATATGTTGATTCATGGACATTATAGGGTAGTTCTCTCTCTCTTTTGTTATTTTTCTTATTTCACACACATTGGGGACAATGTGCATCTTAAGTGTGGGGGAGAAGTACATTTTCGAGATTGAGTCTTATTATTATTTATTTCATTAGTGTCATTTGATTCATTAGTTTCATTTGATTTCTTTAACTTGTTTTTTTTTTTTGTGATCAAGTAAGCTAGATTTCCATAATAGCATGAATTGAAATGGTTCCTTTTTATACTAAATTAATGCTTTATTTACTAAATGACAATATCTTGTCGAGGTTAACTTGGCTATCTTAATCAATTGCTGAAGACCAAATGTAATAGTCATAATTTGGTAGTTGATTGATGAGAGCACACACCTCCAGTTTAAAACCTTAGTTACAATTTTAGCATGTTAAAATTCCTTAGATACTTGAGTCAAACTTAGTATGACATCTTTAGTTTCTTAAGTTCTTGACCATTTGTGTTAAAAATATAAAAATAAAAAAAAATAATTTTTTTTTCAGGAGGTTTGAAAATTTGTCACTGTTATGCTGATTTTAACTCTTGAATTGAAACGATGGAGTTGGAATCATGAATAGTGCTAGTAGCCATTTGCATAGTGATTCTAACTAAGTAATCGGGGGTCAGCATCACAAATGTTTACCTTCTCGTCAAAAAGTTAGCATCAGTTCAAACAAGTCGGGCTTCTTTAAATATATATATATATATAACAAAATAAAAAAAAAGAGTCAAAGAACTTAAGAGAAAATTTATACTTTCTTATTTTGTTCATGACTTTTGAGTTTCTGAAATTTTATGCTCAATCTTTTAACTTTGGATTTTTAAGTTTTAGGTCTGTAAAAAATTTTTTTGACACTTCTTGATTCAGCTGTCATGTTTATGAATTAGTTTTTGATTGAGAATGTCAGGTTTTCTGATTTGAGTATTGTAAAACTTTTCTTTTCTTTTTGGATATTGAGGGGTCCTTCATTTCTTCTTATTATAGTGATTTAGTTTGCTTGAGGACAAGCAAAAACTCAAATGTTGGGGAATTTGATAAGTACATAGTTGATGATATTTTTGCCCCTATTTCTTAGTATATTTATTGTTAAATTGAGTTTAATTTATTTGTTTAAGTGTTTATTAGGGTTGATTCTAGGAAACTTTTACACGTTGAGACCTTATGGTTATTTAGGGTAGAATCACGGATAAAAGACAAGGGAAAGAACTATTTTTGGAAACATCTTTAAGTGACACGCCCAATGATATGGGCGTGTTAATGGTTGTGTCATTCAACTACTTTACAGAAGCTTTGACATTCCCAGGGACATGGGCGTGTCAATGGCCATGCCATTGACCCTGCCTTACAGAAGCTGTGACATGCCTAAGGACATGGGTGTGTGTAGACCCTTAATTTTTTACCCAATCCGGTCCAATATATTTTATCTAGTCTAAAATGATTTTTTTGTCTAATTGGTCCAAAATAATTTTTGTTAAATAATTTTTGCCTTAGTATCTAATTTTTATTAATAAAAATAAAAATAAACAAATAAAAATCAAAAAATAAAAATTAGAGTCTGAAAAATCGCACGGGCCCGCAGGCGAAATAACTGTTCTATTTTGCCCGCAGGAAATTCCTGCGGGTGAAATAACTGTTCTATTTTGCCCGCAGGAAAATCCTGCGGGCGAAATAGCTTGTCCGCAGGAATTTCATGCGGGCGACGCCCCAGCCCGCCCACTGCCACAGTTTTCTGAGGCAATTTTTTTTCGCCAGCGTATTTTTTTCCTGCGGCAATTTTTTTGGCAGCGCAATTTTTTTCGACGCAAAATTTTTGAAACCTAATTTAATTAGGTTTTGATTTCCTTTTCTTATTTAGATTATTTGCCGTGATTAATTAGGATTATACATAGAAAGACCTCTATAAATAAGGATCAAAGGCAACCAAACAAATGAAGGAAAATTTTTGGCAGTAGATTGAAAATTGGAAAACCAAATCAGTGAAGGAAAAGTAATAAATTCAATTCAATTGATTTTTAAAGGAGCAGCATCACGATTTAAGCAATTCAAAGGCAAAAAAAGGTTTGTCTTTGGAGCTATTTCATCCAAGAAGAATTGTTTTGGAGGAATCATCAAAAGAAGGTATGTGTTAATTGATTTTCTTTAATTGTTTTTACACAGTAGCTAAAATTAGGAAATTGTGTTAATAAAAATTAAAAACCTTTGAAATTTAATTTAGTTTTTTTAAAGTTAAAATCATTAATCCGTTGCTTTATTTCCCAAAGAATTTAAAGTTATTAGTTTTATTTCTTCAAAACCCCAAAATAAAAATTTGTTTTCTAAATTCATAAAATCTTAAAACATGTTCTGTTTCTCACCCTAAAAACACTTTTTTCCAATTATATTAATCTTTTCTATTTATAAAAACTTTAATTTGTTTGGTTTATTTTCATAAAATCACATAAAAGTATCAAATTGATTTTTAATCCTAAAAGTTCCATGCATAACCCGTAACCATAAATTCTAAAAACACAAAATCCAAATTCAACTTCTAAACCTAAAATAATAAACTATAAACCCTAATTTTTATGAACCCTAAATAATTCTTTTAAAACATTAAAAACCATAAAAACCATAAATAGATTAAATTTACACAGTAGCTTAGAAATTCAATAACTGAAAATCATAAATCAAAGTATTTTAAAGTGTCTAAAACCCTAGTTTCATGATTTCACCATTCAAACCTTAATTTGTTTAATCAAAGTGTCTTACTAACCTTTTAAAAACATTAAATCTTTAATCTATTTTAATTCCATAAAAGTCACAGTAGCTTAAATTCATGAAATTTCCAAAACCTTAACACATGAGATAAAGAACTCTAAATGGAAATAGTAGCTATAATTTGGACTTTTTATTTGCTTTATTCAATTCTATATTTGATTATGCTTTAATTTATTTTATATGCATTAATTTATTTAAGTTCAATACTTAGTTTATTTTATTTATTATGGCTGGATGTTTACTTTTTATTGATATTTAAATACCTTAGATGAATGATTTACTTATTATGAATGATTATTTACTTTTATCAATTAATTTAGATTTTCAAAAGTTGAAAGAGGTATGTTTCCACTTGGTGGGTACCTCATTAGTTAAACATCATGTAATTTAATTTGCTTTTCTATTTTAGAACCTCTGTAAAGGGTATGTTTCTACCTTTTGGTGGGTGTCCCATTTAGGCATGTGATGTAAGTACATATTTCCATCCTTGGATGGGTGTCCATTTATTTGCTTTGTTTGGACATTGCTTTGATTTTAATATAATGATGCTTTCTTTTTATTGTGTGTAGTATGGATAATGTTGTTATATTTAAGAATTTTATAATATTAAGACCTAAAGGAGGCCGGTTCCAATGAACCGGGCGTTGTGGGGGGTGCTGGGCCATTTCTCACCTTCCCTACACGTACCCAACTTTCTGAAACCATTAAGGGGTTGGGGATTCCTTAGGAATCGAGTCATCCACCCCTTTCTTATCCCGGCCAGTCCAGGTGGCGACTCCATTTTCTCCGGACTTAGGTCCATGTTCTCTAAGGCCCCGAGCCTAAACAGTGCCAAAGTCGTAAGAACCATTCCACCGGGAGTGGGGGTGAAAAACCCCGCTCACAGTGTGTCATTGACCATGTCCTTAACATTACAGTAGCCATGACAAGCCCAAGGACATGGGCGTGTCGCTGCCCATGTCATTAATGTTGGAAACAACATTGTTGACACGCCTAGAGAGATGGCTGTGTCACTGGACATGTCAGGCTAAATCTCTGGGCTACAAAAGCTAAACTAAAGTGTGAATTAGGGATCCATTTTTATTACTTAGAGCTAACTTCCTTAGAAAGAAAAAGATTTTAGCAACTGAGATTGAAGGTGAAGATTCAAGTTAGACAAGATTTAAATCAAAAATCAAATATTGAAGTGAAGAAACACAAATCATTTATTATGGATTGTTCGAATTCTTTTACTTATTTCTTTTGTTCTGGTTTTCTAGTTATGAATATGAACTAAATCATCTCTATCTAGATATTGATGAACCCTAGCTTTATTGTATGGATTGAATAGTTCTGATTAAATTAAATCATTTAATTGAGTTATTTTATCCTTTTGATTCTTAATTTCTTATTTCCAATTGATAATAGCATGCTTATTGATTAGTTGCAATTTTCATGTTATTGACTTGAGAAAGCTTGATATGAACAAATTCTCATTACAATTGAGGGTTGATTGGAGTGCTAGAGATAGACTTACAAGATCCTTTGGTTTATAATTCCTTGTTCTTATTGCAATATCTATTTAAATATATTTGAGAAGAGAATCCAGCATTCAACTTAGTGATTAGGGATTAATTCACTTGAGAAATGTTTTAGTCTAATTTAGAGGAATGCCAATTCAACTCTATTATTTGATTTAATTGAATTGATATTCGTAAATATTTTTATGGCTAGGGGGATTCAATATATGGATAGTATTTTCATCATCAACTCTTTTTGCACAATATTTAATTTTTCTTTACTTTAATTTATTAATTAATTCATCTTTTATTTTAATCATCACAATAACTATTGATTTGCTAAACAACAGATGAGATTTGCACTAGTAATTGACCTTGTCCCTAGTGGAATGATATCTTACTTACTACTTTATTACTTGCGAGAACCGTGCACTTGCGGTAATATTAAATAGCACAAATTCGCCACCACATTACTCTTAGAATCCTTGGCCAAGGTGTATGGATCTTTAAGAGAGTCTTAAAGATACCTTTTAAAGGGTAATAGGCTTTGTGTCATACCCTAAGATTAGAAGGTGTGATGGTCTTAGGGCCCAAGACAACTTAAGGTCGCCAAATACCTCAAAGAACCTTCACTAATCTGTTATACTTGTTTTTAACTCACTTGAATACTTACATAGGTTTATAAAATAAGGATCTTAATATAATAATTTACATCCACACCATGGAGCATCTAAACAAGTTTAGACAATGGATATGTTACATAACATTTTTACATGAACTATAACTTGCTTGACTTTTTAAAAATACTTGTCATGTCACTTGCACTTATACTTGATCTTATAACTTGTATCTTGAACATGTAACTTGTAAAAGGACTCATACAGGGTCCATACTTACACTTTAATAGTCACACACTTGGATAAAGTGTGTGCCCCAAACGTTGGCTCTCTTATGGGCAGAGCACAAATACATGACCCTATCGCTAGGCTAATAGTGTACACTATCTAATTGTTTATGCACTATTAGTAGAGACAATGCATGTTTACATTACAACTTAAAATCCTTGAAAAACTTTGCATGCAAACATAATTTTATGAAACATGAAAATGTAATAACTTATATTAAAAACATGGTATCTTTTTAAAAGCCATGTATTATTAAATTAAAACATTGAAGAAGCTTGTTTGAAACATGAATTTATCTTGAAAAATGATAAACATGAACATGATCTTGAAACAACATGAAATGAGCATGTAACATGAGTTATAAATCATGAACTTGTACTTGCACATAAGCTATGAATATTTCACTCACACAATTCAAATATGAGGCTTAATGGTTAAGCTTATGCTTGTAATAAAAGATGATATGGAATTAAACCACATTTGAAACATAACTTGAAAAATAAACTAAATAAGCAAAATCAACACAAGGAATTGACATGCTTTATTTCCTCACCTTTTCTCCAAAGTTAGTTCATAGCTTGTAACTTTTAAGTGTCCTCGTCCCTTTTAAAATTTACCCGAATCCTTTTACCAATAAAGGTTGCACACACTTGTTTTCAATGCTTAACCTAACACCTAATTGATATGATTAAGGACTTTAAACTATTGAATAGAAGTTGTTAAACACAAAGCTTGGAGATTCTTGCTGGACCAATCACTAGACAAAGAGCCAAGAAGATGAAGGAAGCCTTGTAATATGTGAGGCCTCCACCAAGCACCCATCCAACTTGTGGTGGGGTTGAAATGCTAATTTGGGTTAGCTTCACCAAAGTTGCTGCATTTGTTCCCCATTCATTAGTAAGTGCTCATTTTGAAAAGAGCCGCCATTTTAAATTTGTCTCAAAGGGAAAATTTAAGAAAGCAATCACCTTATGACTCCATTTTTAGACAAAAGATACTAGCTAGAACTAAAGTATGGGTCCAATGCTAGGTTTTCCTTTTGAGGAAATATGTTTAGTTTAATATAAGCTAAGATTTATAAACAAATTTCATGATGATAATTATAACATAGATGATGCTTAATATTTATGCATGGATAATTTAATGTATGTATGACATCCATCCATTCACATCCATTCATATTAAGGTAAAAACTATATTTATATATTACATTTCAAAAACAAACATAAAATAGGATTGAAACTCTCACCCTTATGGGTACTAGGATGGGCACACATTCCCTAAAAGAACTCAAAAGAATAATAAATCATAATATGAAATGATATAATACATGGGATGGACCTAGGATTGCTAGGGTTGTGGGTTTAACCATTCAGGTTGAAATTTTAAATAATCATACATATCCTTTTTGTATAGGAATCAAAACCTCATGCAATTTTGTGCACTTATAAGAGTGTAAAAATTGGTGGATGACCTAAAACTAAGGTTCCAGCTGACCCAAGGGTAGGGTCTAAGGATAACTCAAACCAATTACTATTTTTAGGTTTGAAAAAGATTGATTGATTGCTTTTTATGTGAGTTGATCATAATTTAAATTTAATTCTAGGCTCAACACAACAAAAACATGATTGATTGATTGATTGAGTATGTGAATTGGTAATAACCTAAGTTTGATTTTTTATGCTCAATTAGCCACAAAGATTGATTGATTGATTATGTGAATCAGTCATAACCTAAGTTCAATTCTAGGCTTAATTCGACACAAAGATTGATTGATGGATTAATTTACCTGCAACTTATTTGAAGGTTTAGTTTTATGGTTTATATGATGCTTTCAATATTGAAGAAGGGTTTAAGAATTATACCTTCTTATAGCATGCTTTCTATGGTGGGGGAGCTTTCAAAGCCTTCCTATCGGATCAAGGTTTGATCTTGATGCACTTTTTGATAATTTTGAAATTTGATATATATATTGGTGAAGAGATTTTGTGATGTTGATTTTATGAAGGAGGCTTAAGGAAATCCTTGATGATACAACTTGATGTTCTTGACTTATAGGGCTTGAGGAATCTTGATGAAAGGATAAATGATATTGATTTAATAAGAATGTGAGGAAGTCTTGTGTAAAAAATAATGATAAATAGCCAAAAATAGTTATTTGATCTCTGTTGGTCCACTTCGTACTTTCTTTTGACTCTATTCAAGTGTTTAGAAAAGGTGAAAAGGACTCAATATATAGGCATTCAGATATAGGCAGTGGGTGACCTAAGGGTAATGAGGGAGGTCACTAGTGACCAATGCGGTGACTAATAACCTGAATGATCATCTGTTAGTGTTTTGATCACTGAACTAGGCTATGATGACCGGTATTGCTAGTAGTCAGCAAATCAGTGACTATTTGGTCTATCGGTGATCTCCCCAGGTTAACAATTCTGTGTATCCACACTTAACTTTCTAGAGGTTTTTTTAGGACCATTTGATGTTGGATCATGCAATTCTAAATCCATTGGAATTGACAGAATGAATTTTGATATGGGGTGTAGAAAATAAGGGTTTACAGCTTTGTAGACCTTTAATTTTGGCTCATTATGAATTTTCTTCTAATTAAAAAGGTTGAATCAAGTTTGGTTTCATTCTTAAAGATCCAAATTAAATTTAGTAAACTTTGAAGCCCAAATCAAATCTAAAACAAATTAAAAAGCCAAAACTAATTCTGGACCGACCCAAAACCTAAAGTGGTGGCCATCATTAAAATTATGTCGAATTTGCATACCAATTCGACATGAGCCAAGCCCCATATTGAATTTGCTTGCCAATTCAACATGGGCAAGGCCTCATATTCAATTGGTGCAAAGCCAATTTGACATGAGTAAGGTGCCAATTTAACATGAGTAAGGCACATGTCGAATTGGTACAAAGTAAAATTTGACATGAGCAAGGCTCGTGTTGAATTGGCCTTTGGGTAGCCACTGTTTAAGGACTTTTAGTCTTAATATGACTCGGATGGCTCGGGTGGTTCAGGGTTTGCTTTAAGTTGATCAGGACTCTTTAATCTGATGCCCTCAGATTGCATAAAAATAGATAGGTTTAAGTAATAATTAAAAGGAGAAGCCACTACAATAAAAAAAGGGAGCCGAGAGCATAGTGAGAAAAAACACATAACAATTAAGAAATAAGGGGCCAACTTTATTAATCAGTATCCTCCTTTTAGAAGTAGGAGCAACAGTACAGCACCATAATATAATTAAAAGGTAAAGAGCAAATTAAAAAGTGAGACACTAGTTAGAATAGCAGTTGATCTTGGGATTATTTATCCCATCCAAAACATTAGTTGACCCAGACTATCCAAGAGGCAATTGTAAGGAACCGAGTTTGGTTCAACAAAAAAATTTTGGTAGAGCCAACAATGCGGGTATAATTCTTTTCATCCAATTCATTGTAGTGCTAATTATTTACCAACATTGTTTAATTCACTGCATTTATCAAAATAAAAATCAATTTTAAAAGTTTAGACAGTAAGGCTATAGATATCGAGATTTAAACCAACATAACTATTGATTGTATATTTTAGCCAAGTTTTTTGTAAATCCAAAACCCTAATCTTATAACATGATATTTTAGCTTGAGGATTAAATATTATCTCTGTACATTAAACCCTAATTTATATTTTTTTTAGAATCCTAATTCACATGTAAAACTTTAGTTTAGGAAAAACCCTAATTTGTGTAAATATAAAACCATAGTTTAGATAGAAACCCTAATTCCCCAACAAAACCATATATTGTAAATCATTTATCTTTCAGGGCCACTCCTTTGTCAATTAGGTCAATATTTATTTATTGATTATAATTATTTATGATTAATCTTTATTTCTATTTAATTAAGCTATAGTTTTATAATTCTTTGAATGATTACTTATATATTTATGGGTTTGTGTTTATTTTGTTATTTAGATTTTAAAGGGGATTTTAAGATGTAAAAGGCATGTTTTCACTTTGTGGGTGCCTTATTTCTTTTGTTTTATTTCATTTATTTTAATGAATTTGGGATTATTGTAAGAGACATATTTCCATCAATTGATGGGTGTCCCATTTTATTTATATTATGAATATTTGAGGAGGATTGTAAGGGTATGTTTCCATCTAAGGATGGGTACCCATTTTGTTTTGTGATGAACTATTTTACCTTATTTTATGGATGAATCTAATTTTATTTTATTACATGTAATATGAAAAATGTAATAATAACATAAGAATTTAATAATATTTAGATCTAAAAAGGAGGTTGATTCCAATGAACAGTGCGTTGTAGGGGTGTTGGATCATTCTCACCTTCCCCATTCATACCCAACTTTTCAAACCCAATAGGGGGTTGAGGATTCCTAAGAAATTGAGTCAGCCACCTCTTTCTATCTTCCCGGCCCATTCTGGTGGCAACTCCATTTTCTCTAAGTTTAGGCCCGTGCTATCTAAGGCCCTAAGCTTAATAGTGTCGAAGTTGCAAAAACCATTCCACCAAGAGTGGGGGTAAAAATCTCCACTCACGAGCTTCCCCCCCATCACCATAGGTGGCAAGAAGTCTATTGAAGTGATGGAACCAGCTATCCGACTATTGGACTGACCAAAAAGAGGCCATGGTTTAGAACATGTTAATGACAACTAACTTTTTAGTATCGTATCCATATGATTTGGTCGGGTTTTAACCTTGTTTTTGCTTCTATAATTTATAAATTTTGTAATTTCATAAGTAATTCTTGAAAAAAAATGTTAAATGATGCATATTGATTATGTGTCCAATGACACGAGTTTGTCAATTTTTGTGAATGTAAAATTGGATCACAAACTATTATCATACCATATACCAAAGGTCATAAGGCATCTTTAAATAAAGTGGTGATGGGTAAGGAGGCCTTCATTTAGCACACCTCACTCTCTCTCTTCATCAAAGTTCCTCTCTCTAAAAAATCCCTCTAATCCTCATATCTCCTCCATATACTCCTCTCTCTCATGCCTTCACTGAAGATTATGAGTCATTTCTACTCTTACTATTTTGGCCACATTAATCAAGGACTCAGGTACACGGGCATCATGAATTTGAGGTAAATTAAAATTTTACCCTTACTCGTGCAATTTGTTGTTTTTTCCCTCCTGTATATCTTAGGAATTGAATCTTAAAGTTCTTTATGCATGATTCATCATTTATAAGGCTTTTCTCAGGTACCCAGGGTCTTTGCATTAGGCTTAGAGGTGGTCAGTTTAACTTGGGACTTATCACATCACTGGATCTTATTCTAGTACTTTCTACTAGCCTGAGCATGGCTACATTGGCTCCCTTCTAGCTTCCACCAACCTTTGTTCATCCAGCTTTATATCCCAACTGGTGATCCTACTGTAGACCCTTAATTTTTGACCCAGTCCGGTCCAATATATTTTATATAATCCAAAATAATTTTTGTATTATTTTAATTAAATAATATTTATTTTAGTATTTATTTTTTTAAAAATTAAAAATAATAATAAATAATGATAATAATAAATAAATAAAAATAAAAATCGGAGACGAAAAAATATTCGTCGCAGAAATAATTGGCCAAGGCCAATTTCACCCGCAGGTTCTTGCTGCGAAATTGGCTGGCTGCCCCAATTCTTGGTCACAATTTCCTCGCAGCCCGTGGCAGTTTTTGCCAGCAAAATTTTTCTAACGCAATTTTTTTCAAAACCAAATTCTATTTGGTTTTGGTTTCTTTTCCTAATTAATCTTAGTTTCCTTAAACAATTAGAATTAATCTTATAAATTTTCCAATAAATAAGACCTTAAAGAATTAGGATTTTAGGGGGAGAACTTTGGACTTGGATCGGATAGTGGGACTTTGATTAGGTGATCAAAACTTGGTTTACAGAAAACCCTAGCCAGAGAAGATTAGCAACAAGCAAAGCCATCAACAATTCATCAAAGGCAGCAACCTTGCCTTTGTCTTTGTTCATCCAGAAAGCAACTTTTGGTGGAACCAATGAACGGAGGTTTGAATCTCTATTTATTTTTATAGTAGCTTCAATCACTTAAAATTAACAAATTATTTCTTCTATTTCTTCTAAACCTTAAAACCCTAAAATGTTTTTTTCAAATACCTTAAAAACCCTAATTCGTTTCTTTTATTTCCAAAAACCTCAAATCATTCTTTTGTTTCCAAAAACTTCAAAAACCCTAAATCGTTTTATTAATTCCCAAAATCCTAATCTCTATTCCAAAAAGTCAGTAGCCTTATTTTTTTAAGCATCAAAAGCTTTAACCCTAATTAATCATTCTTTCCAAAATCACACAATAAGCATTATTCTTTTAAAAATAACACTAGTTTCTTCTAATTTCAAAACCCTATTTTCTAAATCTTAAACCCTAAAATCTTAATTTTCAACACTGAAACCTACAATCCTAAAAGCCAGTTTTTAAAATCTTCGAGGTTCGGGCCCCGATCCAGCAAGGGGCGCTGCCCCCTTGACCCCCGCCCACTAACAGGCTATCGGGACCGCCGTGTGGGCTCGGGTCAATATTTATTTATGTATTATAAATCTTTATTGTAGACCCCTAATTTTGTTTTAGTATTTATATTTTATAATTTTTAAAAATTATAATAATAATAATAAATAAAAAATAAATAAAAATAAAAATCGGCGATAGAAAAATTGGCAACGAAAAATTTCATCGCCGAAAGTCGTTGGACGAAATGGCCTGCAGCTCGCAATTTTCCACGCTAGCGCTCGCAAGCTCGCAGTCCGTCGCAGTTTTTGCCAGCGAAATTTTTCCAACGCAATTTTTTTTTAAACCAAATTCTATTTGGTTTCGGTTTCTTTTCCTAAAGAATTTTAGTTTTCTTAAACAATTATGATTAATCATATAAATTTTACTATAAATAACACTACAAAATGGAGAAAAAGGGAGTTGGCAATGAAGCTATCGGAGAGGACTTTGGATGAGGGACTGGAATTTGGGACTTCGGATTTGAGAGGAATAAACAGAAGAATTTGGGACTTTTTGTTTTATTTTCTTACAGTAGCTTTGTTTCTTTGATTTCTAAGAATATACACACAAAACCTTGATCTATAAACATGTAGTAACAATGGTCTTCCTTTCAATAACATAAATAATTTCTTCTGTTTCTAAATACCTTAAAAAACCTAATTCTTTTCTTTTGTTTCCAAAAACCTTAAATCGTTCCTTTTATTTTCACTAAAAAAATACTTTTCTGTTTCCAAAAACCTTAAATCGTTTTGCTTATTTCCAAAAACTTTACAAAAACTCTAAACTGTTTTCTCAAATCCTAAAATCAAACATAATTTCCCAAACACCAAAAATCCTAATTCTCTCAAAATCAAAATAGTAAACCCTAAATTTTCCCAAACCCTAATTCATTGAATTTAAAACCCTAAATTATATATTTATTACTTTATTTAATTTATATTTGATTATGTAGTCTATTATATGCTTTAATTTATTGTCAATGCTTTGTTGATTTATTTAATTTATCATGGATGGATGTTTACTTTCTATTTTGATTGATGTTTAATATCTTTAATGAATGATTTATTTATGATGAATGATTAATTACTTTTATCGATTTATTTTGATTTCCAAATGTTGTAAGAGGTATGTTTCCACTTTTTGGGTACCTCATTAATTAAGTTCTATGTAATTTAAATTGCTTTTATATTTTAGACTAATGTAAAGGACAGGTTTCTACCTTATGGTGGGTGTCCTATTTAGTTTAGACATGAACAATGTAAAGACATGTTTCCATCTTTGGATGGGTGTCCATTTATTTGCTCTGCTTGGACATTGCTTTGATTTTAATATAATGATGCTTTATTTCAATTATTGCGTGTAATATGGATAATATTGTTATACTTAAGAATTTTATAATATTAAGACCTGTAAAGGAGGCCGGTTCCAATGAACCAGGCGTTGTGCGGGTGCTGGGCCATTTCTCACCTTCCCCACATGTACCCAACTTTCCAAACCCATTAGGGGGTTGGGGATTCCTTAGGAATCGAGTTATCCACCCCTTTCTTTTTTCCAGCCTGTCCGAGTGGGGACTCCATTTTCTCCGGACTTAGGTCCGTGTTCTCTAAGGCCCCGAGCCTAAACAGTGCCGAAGTCGCAAGAACCATTCCACCGGGAGTGGGGGCAAAAATCCCTGCTCACATTTATGTTTAACTTCTTTTATTATGATTATTCAAAATATAGTATCTTTATTCATAATACAAGCCTAAACCCTAATTTATTCAAACCATAAATTCCAAATTTTGTTTTCAAATCTTCATAGTAGCTTTTTATAATTTTATTCACTGAGATATTTTAATCTTTCATATAACTTCCTTAACGACTTTCTATATTTGTTCCATCCAAAAATACTTAAGTAGTTATTATAGTCAATACTAAAACCATACTTACCTTTGATCACGGCGAAACAAAATTAAGGTTTTAAACCATAAAACCCTAATTTCATAATTTTACCCCTCAAACCCTAATTTAATCAATCAAAGAACCTTACTAATTTCTTAAATTTATAAAACCCTAATCCCTTTGAATTCCCTTAAAACCTACAGTAGCCTAAACAGATAACAATAATAATATCTTAAGATTCCAAAACCCTAAAATATTAATTAAAGAACTGTAAATAGAAATAGTAAACCTCAATTTGTATCTTTACTTGCTTTTAGATTTGATTATGTAGTCAATTATATGCTTTGGTGGTTGATTTATTTAATTTCATGCTTGATTTATTTAATTTATCATGGATGGATGTTTTCTTTATTGTTATTATTTGCTTGTTTTAGTATTAAAAGTGTAAGAGGTATGTTTCCACTTTGTGGGTACCTAAGAGGTATGTTTCCACTTTGTGGGTACCACATTAATTAAGTTCTATGTAATTTAAATTGCTTTTATATTTTAGACCAATGTAAAGGACATGTTTCTACCTTATGGTGGGTGTCCTATTTAGCTTAGACATGGATGATGTAAGCGCATGTTTCCATCTTCAGATGGGTGTTCATTTATTTGCTTTGCTTGGACATTGCTTTGATTTTTTAATATAATGATGCTTTATTTCAATTATTGTGTGTAATATGGATAATATTGTTATATTTAAGAATTTTATAATATTAAGACCTGTAAAGGAGTCCGGTTCCAATGAACCCGGCGTTGTGGGGGTGCTGGGCCATTTTTCACCTTCCCCACATGTACCCAACTTTTCAGGGATTCCTTAGGAATCGAGTTATCCACCCCTTTCTTTTTCCCAGCTCGTTCGGATGGAGACTCCATTTTCTTCGAACTTAGGCCAGTGTTCTCTAAGGCCCCGAGCCTAAATAGTGCCGAAGTCGCAAGAACCATTCCACCGAGAGTGGGGGCAAATATTCCCACTCACACCTACTCCTCCATGTTATGGGTTCCAGGATTAGAAATCTTACCCTTATCAAGGAGATGGCATGGTCCGCTAGTACATAGTGCTAGATATACCTCACTTCTCACTTTTGGATGACATTAACCAAGTAAGGCCTTTTATGCATAACCTTCTCCCTTGTTGCTTTGGTGCTAACACTACCTATTTCATTTTGCAGTTCTCTATAGATTGGACTCGACATACTTACAACATTGCTCAAAGGATGGAGTTCAGCTTGACTTTGGCCCTAAGCCAACTACTTATTGAGGACTCAGATGATGAGAAAGGCTCTAGCAGGATGATCTCGAGGCATGAATAAACCTGATTTTTTCTTCTTTTCTTATCTTTTTATTTATATTTTTTGAAATATTAAATACGATGAACATAATTTATTTTATAATGGGACATGTATGGTGCTTTGTTTATCGATGCATCTATTGTTTACATGATGCTTATGATGAGGATGATGCATGTGTATGATTCTTATATATTTTTAGTTTATTCTAAATTTATTATTTTAAGAAAAAAGTAATTTCACAAAATAAAATAAAATAGGATAAAACCTTTTGATTTTTGAAATAATGTATTTTGGAAAAAGTTAGAAAACAAGCTGTCATTATCCGATGGCTGATGCCTGCTCCAGTCACTTTCCTCAATTTATACATATAATAATATAGACAAAGTTATTTATGAATATGTTAGATTCGTATCCTTTTTAGTGAAGATGTTATAAGGAGACAGTTGATTAGAATTTTTAAAATAAATCAAGAAACTTAATATACATTTATAAAATAATATTGTCAATTTATTTTTTAGGCAAAAAAGACTTCAAGACGTTCTTAGATCAATGAATGTCTTAATACTGATTGCACTCAAAGTATGAGTTTTGTGCATAGTATAGATGAATCTATTGGATTTGCATATAGTCAAGCTACTAATAGACATGGTAATAAGATTAGATATCTATATATAAAGTGTCTTCATCAGGCATTTTAACTATTGATGATGTTACATTTCACCTAGTGAAATATGAATTTGTGCTGAATAACTATGTGTGGGATCGGCATGAAGAAAAAAAATGTAATTTTGAAGCCAGTTGAAGTAGTAATTCTGGAGGAAGTTGTAAATCCATATCAACAAATAGTTTCTAATGTTATTAGTAGTTTTTATAATTTTCAAGAATCTGATCCACATTTTAGGCAAGGTTTCATAGAGGAACCTCCTAATTTGGATACACAATAGCTTTACAATATGTTGGGATCTTTGGATGATGAACTATGGCCTGGATGTGAAACTCATCTCAACTACTAGTAGTTCCTTGTTCTTTGAATATGAAATCTGAGTAACACATATCTAAAAGGGTATATAATAATTGGTTGCAATTTGTCCAAGAAATTTTACTGATCGATAACATAATAGTAGATAATTTCTACAATACAAAAAGATGAGTTTAGGGACTTGGGTTGTCACGACCCAATTTGTACATATGTACATTACATCCATGTACAGTACATCCACGTACAGTAAGAGGAGCCATCCCGAGTAACCACCAAAGAACACGAAGTGAAAGGAAGCTCTATAAGATAAAAAGGACCTAACTGAAAAGATTGCAAAGTTTTGGGGAGGTAACTGTAATTTTCAAAAGTTGTACTGGAGGTTCTTAATAGTGCCCATAACAGACTCTAAGGATGAAAAGTAGAGAAAAATTGGGTCGAAACGGAACACCACGGTTTTTCCCGAAAACGCATAGTTTGAGAGATACAGTGGATTCTTGACCAAGGGTATTTTTGTCATTCTTGTGATAATAATTTATACACTGGAAAACAAAGACACGTAAAGGTATCCGAAGTAAACGGAAGGACTCTACAGTGATCGATGTTGAAGAACGAACCTAAGTGGAGACCCGAATCACGTAAGGACCTAAAGGGAATTTTTACAAAAGTGAAGGGCATGAGCATAATTTTTATAAATTAGTTCAAAATCAAGAGTGAATGTCGAAAATGGAAACTAGAGGTTGAAAGGAGGGGAACGGTACATTTTACGCGTCGTAAAACCACCCGGCTAGGAAGAAAAGGCAAAACCTTCAATTGAAGGGTATTTTGGTCTTTTTACTTTCACCCAAGCATCAAGTGTGACATGTATGATAATTGAAGGACCATTTTGTTAATTTTCCAAGGAAGGACACATGTTGCAATCTTATCTATTTAACCTTTTATTTTGGCAAAATCCCATCCACATGCTAAAAAGACAAAGAAGGACACATGTTGCAATCTTATTCATTTAGTCTTTTGTTTTGGCAAAATCCCATCCATTAAAAGAAAAAGAAAAAAAAAGAAATAAGTTTATATGTACAAACGTGTACATATAAGATCCATGCTCTTGAAATCTCTAGAATACAAAAGCCAAACCACCTTCTCCTTCTCCAAGCAAAGGCCGTGGCCTCCAACAAAAACATTCAAGGAATTTCCAAGTTTCTAGGTGAAAGTTTAGAAGAAAGTTACCAATTCCAAGGTAAGAAAATTCATCTATGGTCTCATTTCTTTCATTGGTTATATTATTTACAAGATACAAATGAAAGAATAAATATGATGATTATAGAAAAGTTAAGAAAGTGAAGAGAAATTAGATTAAATGATCCATACATGTAGAATTGATGAATAAATGGTAATTAGTAGCTTTAGATAGCTAGAACCAAGGTTTGAACTTATAGTTTTTATAATGTTCTTATTATGGAAGTTATGAAAATTATAGGAAATCAAAGGGATAAAGAAGATGAAGGGAAGAAAGAATAGGACAAGCAAGAAACAAAGCAAATAAACAAGGTTTGGTACTTAAATCATTGCCCTTTTCAATTAATTCACATATTTTGCATTATGGGACTTTTGAAATGGTTTTGAAATAATGTTATTATGTGTGGTAAATATGTGGGAAAGTGCTCTTGAACCACTTGTAATCAATTGATTGTGAAAAGAATGAAAACAAAACAAACTAGCTAAACTTTGCTCAATTATCCATAAACTTTGATGAACTTTTAATCACTCCTTTGGTTTGATTTTTGAAAGAGGGACCCTTAGTCTTTCAATGGTATCACAAAAGGAGTCTAAAAATCAATTTTGCAAGAAAAAAATGAATTTCCCTCAAGTTTAGAAAATTGGGCCGAATGGTCCCTTTTGGGCACCATTCTGCAGCTTTCATTTTGGGCAGTCCGTTGAAGGGGCAAACGAAAGAATTTTTCGACGAAATTATACATGCATTTAGTTAACTGATGAAAGTGTTTCCCTGAAAAAATTCATCCAAAAATAAGGTTGTTTACTTGGTCAAAACTGTTGCCAAAGTTGACTGATTTTCAGCAGTAAAAACAGATTTTACTATTTAGTTGTCGCGCGCCATTGCGTTGCCAATTTTACGCACCGCGCTACTATTCATTTGGTCATTTTTCTAAATGTGTTAAAACTTGAATATTATGATATAGATTGATGTTATATCATTTAAAATGACACGAAAGGGGTTTGGAATAATCAGAAAGGCATCATGAGAAGTTATCCGAGTAATATATGCATTATGGAAAAATCATGACCTATTGAATATCATGACCAAAGTAATTTCATAAATTATTTATGCTCTACTTGGTATATCAGAACCCTTGAGATAAGGGTATGATGCATCATACTATTACTGCAGTACTGCTTATGACATGATATGATATTCCTGCTGAAGGCCGATGATTACAATGACATGATCAATGATGCAATGATAATGGCCATTGGCACATGTGCAAGAATTATGATGAAAAATAATGAAATATGATCATGACGAGATATGTTTATCATGACCCTTCCTTATCTGCTGACGTTTTGTTAAACCAGTAGAGCAACCAAAGTGATAAAAGCAAGAAAAATGATTTAAATTCAAATTATTCAGTCAAGCCTTTTTACCATCTGTGTTTTGTATTTATTCCTTTCAAGTATTTAAAGTATATAAATGTATGTTCAAATCATTCTTTCATTTTATTCATTTATTGCAATGATTTAAGTACCCACTAAGCAATTGCTTAGCGAGTTTAGTTTCCCTCTAAACTCGTTGGTTAAACAAGGAGACGAGATTGCAGCATGTCCTGCGCAGCTGGCCTTGACTACTACTTTGGGTAGGAATTTGGATATGATTGATTGTAGTAATATGGCATGTACATAAGCTTGTATGATCTAGCAAATAAATGTATTATACTGTAAAGCTAGAACACGTACACTGCTAGTGATCTAATAAATCTTATTTGGATTTAGCACTTATGTATGCAAGTATAGAAGTGTGAATTCTTCTTGCAGGATTGTAGTTGAGGTTATAAGGGTGGATTATTGGGAGTGTGCTTGAGTTGAATTGTGAAACAAAATTGTTTTTCAAAAATTAAAAAAATCAGTTTTGGCGACATTTGGGACCTCCATTTTTAGGGGAGGTTATGGCAATTTTTTTTTTAAAAATCAGCACTTAAAATTGGCTAAGTAAAATATTAAGACACAACCACCATGAGTTAACAGTCCATCTTGGTCTATAAACGTAGGCTAAGATGGGGTGTTACATGGGTTGCCAATTTAAAAGATAGATTGCTGTAAAAAAAAGGTTGCATGCTTGTGAACTCTGAAATTGGCACCTAATTCAAATTAGTCATTTTAGACTTCAATTAATTTTTATAAAATTAATTTAAATTTTATACTTCAAAAATAATAAGAAAAATATTTTGGGTTATGTAGACCCCTAATTTTTGCCCTGAATAAGTTAGCCCCAATTAAAAGAGGCCAAGCCAAATTTGATCCAATTTTAAAAGCTTAAATTGGGTCCAATCCAATTTTAAAAGCTTGAATTAGGTATGGTCTAATCTTAAAAGCCTAAACTGAGCCGGTTCAATACCAAAAGACAATATTATGATGAATTGGCCTAGCTAATTCGCCATGAGATTAGCTCATTAAGAATTGGTTTGAGGCCTATCCATGGCGAATTAGCCAAAGCCAATTCACCATGAGTCTTTAATTCAGGCTAGATTCAATTTTAATTATGCTAAAACTCAAATAGGACTCGGATAAACTAAAGAAAAGAGGATTCATGAATCGAAGAGGAGTTTAATTAAAACCCTAATGCTACCTATAAATATAAAGGCATGTAGAAAGCAAAAGGAGGGAGGTTAGCCAACAATTAGGTTTAGCTATCAATTACAGCTATAATTAACAAATAATGAAAAGTAATAGTTATAAGGCCATGATTAAGAATTAGGCAAGATTAATATTGCAAAAACCAAAAGATACAGAAAGTAAAGAAAAAAAGAGACAGTATCATGAAATAACCTCTTCAATTTTTTTCACTCAACAAAGAAATCAATTGATCTAGGCCATTCAACAAGCTGAGGTGTGGTTCAACAAATTATACTTGGTGGAGCCAACAATGCAAGTTTGATTTTATTTGCTACATTAAATTAATCATCCTCATTATTAGTTGTTATTTGTCTATTTTATTATTCCTCTTAAATTGCAACACCCGAGACCCATTTATGTAATTAAATCATCCTCTAGCTTTAGAAGTTCATTATTGTATTCTAAGACATCAATCCACAACCTTAATATTAGATTTAAAACCCTAAATTATATAATAAACCTTAGTTTGTATATTAAACCTAATATCACATATTTTAACCTCAGTTTGCATCTTAAACCCTAATCTTCCATGTTTTAATTCTAGTTTTAGGGCTAAACCCTAATTTGCATGTTCTAATCTTGGTTTGCATCTTAAGCCCTAACTTTTCGTATTTTAATCATAGTTTGCATGTTAAAACCTAGTTTTGTTCCAAAACTCTAATTTGTATGCTTAAATCCTAGTTTTGTTCCAAAACCCTAACTCCAAATCAAACCCTAATTTTAAGTTAAAACCCTAATTTCACATCAAACCCTAATTTTAGTTTAAAACCCTAGTTGCATGTTTAAAGCCCTAATTTTATGTTAAAACCATAATTGCATGTTTAAAACCCCAATTTTAGGTTAAAATCCTAGTTGCATGTTTAAAACCCTATTTCTAGGTTAGAACCCTAGTTCATGTTTAAAATCCTTATTTTAAGTTAAAAACCTAATTGTGCTTATTAAACCCTAATTTATATAGTAAAGCCCTAATTTTATTAAAGTTTAAATTTTATGATTATTTGATGTTTAATTAAATATTTATCACATATGGTTAATTTGCATATACTCATTATTTTGGGATTTTAATGATGTAAAAGGCATGTTTTCACTTTGTGGGTGCCTTATTTCTTTTATTGTTCATTGTAATTTTCATTTTAAGGATTTTGACCATTGTAAAGGACTTGTTTCCACGAATTAGTTGGTGGCCAATTTTATTTATTTACTTGTATGGACAATGGGAAATTGAAAGGGCATGTTTCCATATTTGTATGAGAGACCATTTTGTTTGATTTATTTTAATAATATGATGAATGTTTATTTCTTTTAATTTCTTATAATATGGATAATATTTTAATAAGTTAAGAATTTAATAAAATTTAGACTTGAAAAGTAGGCTGGTTCCAATGAACAGGGTACCATGAGGGTGTTAGGTCATCCTCACCTTCCCCATGCATGCCTAACTTTCCAAACCTAGTAGTAGTTTGGGATTCCTTAGAAATTGAGTCATCTACCCCTTTCTATCTTTCCAGCCCATCCGATTAGCGACTTCTATTCTTTGAGTTTAGGCCTGTGTTCTCTAAGGCCCTAAGCCTAATAGTACGCAATTCGTAAGAACTATTTCTCCAAGAGTGGGGATAAAAATCCTCGTTCACAGTGGTGACTCCACTAGGGATAAGAGAAGTTAATTTTTTTGGTCTTTATATTATTATATTCTTTCTAATTATGATATTATCTATTGCATCACTTAGATTTGCATTGTGTGTATGAGTTAGGATGCCATGTGTAACTCGCGTTATGTTAAGTAAGAGATACCATATTTTCACTAAAGATATGAAGATAGAGAGTAGCATAACCACTCATAGCCTTATACCTTTTGGGTATATAATTGCTATGGGAACCTAAGCTTTTCAACCCAAAAACTAAAGCCTATGCAATTGGCCTAGTAACATTTCTTAGGTCTACCTTAAATACTTACTGTTTGACTATAATTAACATACTTTGGTTTGAGTTATGGCCTATTTTGTTTTTTTTCCTAATATGACCTAATTATGGTGTAATCCCAAAATAATTTTATTTTTTTTTAAAGCCCAAAAGGCCAAATTATTTTTAAAATATTTTTTAAAGATGGTTTTTGGACATAAAGTTTTTTTAAGATGGGTCAAATATCCTTTTTCAATATGATGGCCCAAGCTCAAAGTCCAAAATTCATTTTTAAATAAACCTTTTTTACAATGGTCTTGGAAATATTTTCAAAGATGGGCTCAAAACTATTTTTCACTTAATGACCCAAATTCTAACTCTTACAACCTTTTCTTAATGGGCTTAAAACTAGTTAGGTCAATTATGAGATATTAAAATCAATTGTGGGCCTAATTTATACCAAGACTTATTAATCATGACCTTGTTGGCGGTATGGATCATTAGTTGCATATTTTCAAAATGAGATATATATTTATGATTAACCCTTTAATTTTGTAATACCTCAATTTTCAATGTACCATGGAATAATAGACATGAGAGAGTAAATAGGTGTGATGCGCAAATAGAAATTTAAATGAGCATCTTGTAGAGATGAGATATAGATATAAAAACATATTGGAAATAACCATAACATATATAAGACATCTACATATACATAAAATATATAATACATATAGATGAAGTATACATTGGTGTTAGGAAAGTTGATGATTAAAAAAGTAATAAAAATAAAAAGAGAAGGAAAAGAAAGTCAAATGAATAAAGATGAGGATAAGAGATATTTTCTTCTTCTTCTTCTTCTTCTTTTCATTTTTGCAATTAGATTTGAGAGAGGTGAGGAGAGTGTGGTTCTTTCAAATATTTAGTTTTTACAAAGGGATTTCAAGAGGATTTAAGTGGATATTAAAGGTTTAGCAAGGAATTCAAGTAAGTATTCATCTTTGAACTTGTTTTATGTGAATTAAAGTATATGTGTGATATGGCTTGAGAGAGAAAATGATGATTCATTGAGAAAGATGATAGTTATGTTATGTTTGAGATATATATATGTTGAATTGATAGATAATTAATGGATAAAAACACAAGTGATGAATTAGGTTTTTGTTATTGTATATGTATAGTTAGAATTTTTGTATGGAGGATGATATATATATATATGTAAAGGAGTTGTTTAATTGTTGTGTTTATGTATAAATGATTAAAATATGATTAGATGTGAGGATGGTGATGAGTAGTTGAAATTGGAATAGGGAGATAAGAGAAAGGAATAAGGGTTTTTAGGGAGAAGAGTAAGCTTGGAAGTAGCCAAGGTTTTTAAATATTGATTTACTATGTTTTTGGGTTAGTACATATCAACCATTCTATGTGACGTGTGTGTTGCATGACGTTATAGCTGTGAAAGTGTGATTTTGGGGTGCCATGGTAGTGGCCCTTAAGTGCCACGGATGTGGGCCTAGAATCGAGTATGTTTGGTTGAGATTTTTGAAGAAACAATATTATTTTTGTTTCCATGGTCGTGGTATGGACAGAAGGTTTTTGTAACCAACAGGCATGGCCTTGAGATACCATGGCCATGGGGTTGCTTGATGCTATTTACAGCTTTGTTTTAGGACACACGGGTGACCTCTTGTAATTGGAATTGAATTGTGACTTTGAAAAGTGAGGAAATGAGATGTATTATTTATACAAATGATAAAGTTTGTTGATAAGTCACATTGTGATGGTAGCTCTTATATATGGATGTTTGTGAAATAGTATTGTGGATTGATCATAAATAATGGTGATCACTGGAAAGGTATAGAATAAAGAGAATGTGATAATGTAATGTAATGAGATGTTATATAGGTAGCCTATACAATTACTTGTCCAGTTATGTTGAGACTGATTTGATATGCATGGGAGGTCTTGAGCAAAGCTAGGTCTTGATCTAAGCAACTCTAGGTCATGAGATTGAGATTAGTCATGGCTTTGAGCAGAGCTTGACCATGAGATTGTGTTAGCTGGACATGATAATTGTATAGAGGTATTAGGCCCAATAGTGTAATGGTGTACGAGTATGGGATGTGATTCCTAATAGTGTTCTTATGTATTTGCATGTTATATGTGTATGAGTATGTGATGTGATATCAATGTATGTATATGTTGTTTATATGTACCACTAAGCTTTCAAGCTTAGCACAATTGTGTAAATTGCGCAAGTTAGTAAATTGTTGATTCCGGAGTTAGACGATTGTGCCACAAGAAGGTTGAGGGTGTTTCAAGACTAACTAGAAGGTGTGCATGAAAGTACATTTTGTTATTATGTATTTTAAGGATATGTATATGAACATAAGTGAGTATGGTATAGAATAATGTATATTTTGTAAATATGTAAACTGATGAATAGTATAAAAATATAATGGTTTACGAAATATTAATTTTAAGGAAGTGTGATTTGAAAATGGGAATCGTTCTTTTATTAAATATATAATTGATTTTAGCTAATGAAATGGTTTTAATGCTACTGTTATGTGGCATCCTTATATTTTATATGCTTATTGTATGTATACGGGATATATGTATGGCAAGTATATATGGTATAGGGATGTTACAAATTTAATTTTAATCCACAATATGACATGAAAGCTATTTTAGTTGACCTAATGGATTAAGGGTTAATTAATGAAAATTATCATGGACTGACTTCTGTATTGGAAAATACAACTACTGGTCAATCGATCTAAGTGGATTTTTTGAAAACAAAATATCTTTGTTAATGTTTTATTGACCCTATACCTAGGAAAAGAGACTCGCCATTCATGTATGGGTGATACAAGGTTGGAAGGAACGTCCTTTCTCTCTTTATTTGATTGTCACATGTGCATACATGCATTGCAGTACATAGTATTGATCTTTTTGGCTCACATACCTGGAGTATGACAGTTCAAAAGCTTATGACAACACAACCTATGGCTCAAAATCTAGTGAGAATTCAATAAATTTCACATGAAAAGCAATGGAAACTGAACAAGTTTAGATGATGGTGAATTATGCCTTCAAATCCAAGATGGAAGAATTGAAGCAGGCCTTGGCTGAGACCGTGAGAAGTCAATTAATTTTATTATTGAAGGATAACAATGATGATGCAACTGCTAGTAATAAGAAGCAAAAGGATAAGAGAAAGGCTATGGTAGTTGAGATGGCCTTTGATGAAGACAAGATAGTGACGGATGATGATGACTATGATGCATATTTCTAAGACCTTCAAGAAAAGAAGAAAGAAAAGAAAGATGTGGAGAAAATTGAAACTGCTGATGTGGAAAAATTCATTGTTGATTTGGAGAAGAAAATTGAAAAGAAGCTGAAGGCTAAGGAGGTGTCAGAGTAGACAAATTATTTAAGCAAGATAAAGAAGTTCCTTACAAGTTCAAGATGCCTTCTTTTGCCAAGTTTGATACAATTGGGAATCCCCATATGTATGTCAAGAAGTATATCACTGCCATGCAGTCTGCCAGGGCTACTAAAGCTCAAACTCTAAGATACTTCATGTTCTCATTAGATCCTATTGTGCAAAACTAGTTCAACACCTAAGAGGAAATTACTCAAAAGAACTGGATTTGATGTACAAAGCCTTTATCCAGTAGTACAAGTACAATACTGAATTGGAAGTGACTCTAATGGAGGTAGAATCAATCAATCAAAAGCAAAATGAGAACTTTATTAATTATGTAAAGAGATAAAGGAATAAGGATGCACTTCTTAAGAAGAGGCCATATGAGTATGACTATATTAGGATGATAGTAAGAGGTGTCCTACCTAATCTTCATGAATGGATGTCTCACACTTTTATCAAAGATCTTCTCCAAGTTGGCTTGCATATAGAAGAATGGGAAAGAGAGAATAACTACTTTTTTAAAAGAAGAATGAGAACAAAAATTACCAGTCTGCCAGTCAAGGTACGCATAAAGTAGTGGATGTTAATGCAACTGGTCAAGCAAGTAGGAGAGAGTTCTTAGATCTGGGGAGACCTTTGTCTTGGGCTTTCAACAAGTTATCGAAGAAAATGGCTATTACAGCCATCGGATCCTGGACCTTTGCTGAATCCTTTACCACTAAGCTTTGATGCCAAAGCCTTCTGTCAATTTCATCAAACACAAGGACACAAGACATAGATGCATTCAATTAAAACATGGGATCCAAAATCTAATTGACAGTAGAAAGTTGCCTAAACCCAAGAAGCCTAACACGGAGGACAAATCTTTGCCTAGGTTTAACATAATACCACCATTAGCAACTTTCATGATAGGAGGAGGATTGGATGATAAATTTGTCTTGTCATCTTTCTAAGATATAGATGGAGAAGCTACTAAATGGTAGGTATTACTTAGTAAGACCGGACCAATTGTGGCTAAGGAGGAAATAACCATTTATATTGTGAATGAGTTTTGGGACTCAACTAACAGTGATGGTGAATTGGAATCCAAGGAAGAAAAATGGACCTAGAATGAGCATAAAGAGGAAGAGGTGTTAAATACACACTCTGGCAAGCCTTATGGGAGAGCTCTACCAAAAGAAGTAGAAGGTGACAAAGAAAAAGATGCTGAAGTTGGAGGGAAAGAAGAAGAAGAGGATGCTATCCTTAAGCAATTGTAAAAAAACTCAAGATAGTATAAGCATTTGGGATTACTAGCTACATTCAAGAAGCATCAGATGACTATGGCTAAAGCTATGGCTTGCATACAGATTTCTACCTCTGCAACACCAGAGGAGCTGATTAATTTTATGGGAGTAAATAAGGTTGAAGAAGTGAAGAAATGTAAAGATACTCAGAAGGGAAACAAGGTTGATGTTTGTAACACCCCTATACCCCATATACGCACACCACATATACTCTTAATATGTAATATATGTATACCAGATACAAGAATGTCACAGTCTATTTTACATCAAACAAATCTTTTAAAACTTTAACATCAAATCCTAGTTATAAATAGTAATAGATAAAACAATCCTTAAAAGTTTATCCAAAGTATTTGTTTATTAAGCAGCGAAATATACATATATATATACACCAAAATCATTATTTACAAAAATATAGAGTTTATACATACTTGGTAGTTCGTCTCTGATCTTGAAGTCCAAAATCAATGCCTCACAAGGGATCTCAAGCCTAGACTTGACTCAGTCTAGCTGAACTCTTCGGCTCAACCGGATCTACCCTATCACCTGTGCAATAAATCACAATCGCGCTATGCCAAACGCTTAGTGGTACAACCCATGATAACAATATGATTCAATATAATGCCAATGTCAAACTTTCAAGAATTAGAAGCAATATACAAGGATATTATATTTCATAACATTAAATCTCATTACCTTATTCAATTGTTCCATTAATCATAATTCACATTAAAGCAAAGACAAGCATGGGCCCAAAAGAAACTAATATGCCATTCAAATTTCAGAGTTACTATTTTGTTTCAATAATCACATTTATCAAGCCCACAGGCGAATCATTATCACAATGAGAAACATCTCATATGTAACATCCTAACTAAGCTTCAAGGACTAGGCCCAACCAAGCTTCAAGGGGAGCATAGCATCAACCCAACCTGGCTTTAAGGACCAAGCCCAACCCAGCTTAAAGGGATTGTTACTTTTAGGCATGCCACCAATAACAAAACTCTGAAAATTGAATAGCATACTAGGCACACAATTCTTTCTTTATTTCATTATCAAATCCATTTTCATTTTCTCATGATCATTTAGGCACAATGCCCCATCTATTTCATTCACATCATTATAGCCAACACCAATGGCTTCACATATCATCATTAGGGTATACATAACAAAATGCATTGTTCATATCTTTTGAATCCTCAACATATATTTCATATAGTTCACATAATGCAAAACATAGCACCATTCTCATATATCAGCAATATAATATGTAACCTAACACATTTTTCAACCAAATGTGTTAAGTCCCAATGTCATGCAAAATGTATGCAATCATGTAAGGTTTGTACTTACCTCAAGAGCAACTAACACCAATCTATCAACCTCCTCTTCCAAGAATCCTTAACACTTGGATTGTTACAACTCAATTCTCTTCAAAACCTAATCCAAAGGTGATTATACATTCTCACTTAGTGATACACATAAGAAAATAAGGACAAGAGCTAACTAGGAAAAACTCTACACATGACACGCTCAACAACACGGGCTTGTCCCTGGCCGTGCCCTAAACCCATAACACAGAAGCTTTGACACGCTCAGTGACATGGGTGTGTCACTGCACATGTCAATTCTCATCCAACACAGTGGCTATGACACACTTAGTGACATGGGCTTGTCAATGGACGTGTCAATCCACCAACAACACAGTAGCTATGACACGCTCAGTGACATGGGCGTGTCACTGGATGTGTCAATCTACCAATAGCACAGAAGCCATGACACACTCAGTGACATGGGTGTGTCACTACTCATGTTACCCATACTGAAAACAGAACCAATGACAAGCCCAAAGATGTGGCCATGTTCATGGACGTGTCAGGCCAAAATCTGAAATCGATACCAAAACACCACATCCAACAAACATCTTTCTTTTACCCTTTTCTACTCCAAACAAACTTAACCAAAACCTTCAATATACCATAATAAACTCGCATAACATCAAAACAACTCAATTATATGAATCAACACACAATCACAACCATATTCTAGAATTCAACACATACACAATCCACAACTCTTGCTTTCTTTACCAAACTTAACCTTTTCGTCACTCCAACCTCCAAAAATCAAAGTTAATAAGACCAAACTGTAATATCCTCATGTATGCCCTAGAAGTTTTGATTATGTTGTTATTGTTGTTGTTGTTGTTGTTGTTGTTGTTGTTGTTGGTTTAAAATGTGATTGAATGTATATATTGTGTGATAAAAAAAAATTGAAAAGAGAGAATGTTCATGTGTTATTTGAAAGAAAAGTGATGTGTAGAGAAGATGTATATGTAGTGTATATGGCAATATATATGGCATATATGTTGGTCAAAGGGAGAGTCAAGGTGTTGGATATAGTGGAAGAAGATATTTAGTTGTTGTTATTGAAATTACTATAAAGGGCATGCTAAATAAAAGGAAGTGTAATTATGTTTAAGAGGGCATTTTGGTATTTCTTCTTTTCGAAATTGTGTGGTGGAGGTTAAAAGAGGATTTGACTTTTGTTTGATCAATTTCTTTTCTTCTTTTCACGTGTGGCGGGCCAACTTAGAGAGCAAGAGAGAAAATAAGAGTTGATGATATTTGAAGCTCAAATTGAAGAAGTTTTCAAGTGGTTAAGTGGAAATCCAAGAAGATTCATTATTTTGGTAAGTCTCTCTTGATTCTCTTAGTTTATTTAAGTTGGTTGTGAGTTTGGTTGTGGATTTTTGATGGTAGGGTTGTGTTGATTATTATATGTCGGATTTAATTGGTTGTGGTGTTGGTTTTGGATTTGAAGATGATAAGTTAAGAGTGATGTTGGTTTTAGGGTTTTGGAAATGGTAAGTGATAAATTATATTGTGTTATTTTGGATTAGGTTTTGGAAGAAGGTGATTTGCTCTAATTTGAGAAGTGAAGAATTCTTGGAGAAAAGAAAGTGTTTAGAGTTGTATAATTGGTGCTAAAGGTAAGTACAAACTATATGGTTACAAACATGCATATGTTGTTTAATCTTAAAACACTTTTGTTTGTAAATGTGATAAGGTATCAAATGTATTGTTAATGAATGTTGGTGATGAAAATATTGTGATGAGCATGTAAAATAATTGCTAATGATGTTGATTATGTCCATTTGAATGAGGTTATGTTGTGTACAATGTGTTCTAAGTTAACCAAAAGAAATTTGGCTACATTTAGGGTTTATGCATGAGAGACACGTAATTTGGGGCGGTCGCTATTATTCATGTGCGGTCGCGACTTAGGTCGGGCTTCTGGCCGCGAAACCTACTGTAATAAGGTTTCATCTTTTGATTGTGAAGTGCGGTCACGACTTAGGTCGGGCTTCTGGCCGCGAAACCTACTGTAATAAGGTTTCATCTTGTAATTGTAGGGAGCGGTCGTATTCAGGTGAGGCGCGACCGCTAGAAAGGTTCTGTTCACCTTATTGGAAGCAACCTAATCCTGCAACAAGATTCTCAAATACATGTTAAATAGATCATCCATTTGAGTTGTCAAGGATAAAAATAGAGATCATTTGTCTAACATCATTGTTGAATCATGAAATGTGAGATGATATTACATGAACAAGGTTATGTATTGTGTATTGTGAGGCTTGTGAATGGTGATGTGTATTATGAATAATGTACTTTGAAATGTGATACCAATAATGCTATACGCACCATATGAATTGAGATATGAAATTCTATAAAGCCATTGTGATTGGCTATGATGATGCAACTGAAAGAAATAAGGCATGTTTGCCTAAATGTTGATGAGAATTGAGAATGGAAATGATAACTAAATAATAAATGAATTGTGTGGCTAATGTGTTATTCCATTTTCAGAGTTTATTGTTGGTGGCATGCCTAATAAGTGTAACAATCTCTTGAAGTTAGGTTGGATTGAATCCTTGAAGCCTAATTGAGATGTTACAACCCTTGAAGCTAGGTTGGGTTGGTTCTTGAAGCCAAGTTGGGTTGAAGCTTAGCATGCTTTGCTCTCCTTGAAGCTTGGTTGAACCTAATCCTTGAAGCCTAGTTGGGTATATGATATTGATAAATGTGATAACAAAACCAAAACATTAACTCTGAAAATTGAATGGCATATTAGTGTGCCTTGGGCCCAATGCTTGTCTTTGTTTAATGTGATTCATGAATGGTAAAATGTTTGACTAATGAGATATATGGAAGATTGTTGAAATGTGGTATATATATATATGTGTGAATATTAAATGTAAAGGTATGTTATTAGCTTTTCAACTATGGTGTTGTTTTTGTGAATAATATGTATGACATTGCATTGCATTAAAGCATGATTTGTCTTACTAAGCCGTTGGCTTAGCGCGATAGTGTTTAATCGCGCAGGTAACAGAGTTGAACCCGAGAGTTCTTCAAGACCTAGTGAGAGTAGACATTGAAGGGTTTATTCTTGGATTTAAAGATCAGAGAAGAGCTGCCAATCATGTATAAATTCTTTATGTTTTGTAAAGTATTGTGTATAATGTAAATATATGTATATTTATAGATATGGACTTAAATGTTTTCATATATGTAAATATTTTATAAATTTCGCTGCGTATTAAGTAAATGTATTTATATCTATTTTGTTTTATATTACAAGTTAATTACTTATTTTTCTCTAATGTATAATGAGAAAGCTTATAGTATCTTTTAAAATGTTTTGAATGTTAATAAAAATCCGTAGCATTCCTATATTCGATACATGTATACTACATTGTGGTGTATGTAGTGTGTATGTATTGGGTGTGGGGGTGTTAAAAACACTCTCAAACATACCAAATCAACCAAAAACATATCTACAACAACCATACCCCAAACTCAAATACACAAATTCCAAAAGAACACAAAGAAACAATTTGGAAACTTACCAAAAGTAAAGAAAATCCTTAGAACTCCAACTTGATCACTTGAAACACCCTTCAATCTTGAGGTAGGAATCACAAAACCTCTCTTCCTTGATGAAGATGGTGGTGGCTGGCTATCTAAAATAAAGAGGAAGAAGAAGATAATGAAAAGTCAATACCACTCTATTCTTAGCCACTCAAATCTCCAATTAATCTCCACCAAGCAATTAATATATTATAATATTATAAATATCATCTTCCACTTACAATTAATATTTATTTTAAACAATTAATAATCTCATTTGACCATTAATAAAGTTGACTTGTATATGTTGTATATATCTTTATATATACAACATATACACACTCCTCTTTTCCTCTTAATCATTATAACACACTGAATATCATTTAATTGCATTTCAATAATAAACATTCCAAAATTCTAGGGTATCATTTGGGATATTACAATGTTAGCATGGTTTTATTCATAGATGCTAACTTACCAGAAGAAGGAAGAGATCACATCCATCCACTTTTCATTAAGGTGGAAGTCAATGGAAAAAGAACCTCTTGTGTCATGGTTGATGATGGATCTACTATAAATGTATGCCCACTTAAGATTTTACTAGAGCTAGCCATGCCAACACGCAATCTAAGTACAACTAAGGAGACAATTAAGGCTTATGACAATACTAAGAGGCAAGCTGAGGAGAGAGGGAGAGAGAGGGAGAGAGAGTTTTGAAAAAATATTAGCATAGCATCCGACCTTACTCCTTAAGAGAGAGGGAGAGAGAGTTTTGAAAAAATATTCAAAAAAATATAAAGAAGTCTTTTCTTGGCCTTATAAGGATATGTTAGGAATTGATCGAGATATAGTTGAGCATATGATTCCTACTTATGCTCACATAAAGCCTTTCAAACAGTAGCTAAGGTATTTAAGGCTGGCATGGGCAAATACAAATACAAGTGAAATTCCTAGTGGTGATATATTATCTTGACTAGTTAGCAAACATCATCCCTATTCTAAAGAAAGATGGAAGAATTAGGGTTTATATGGATTATAGAGATTTGAACAAGGCTTAAGGATGACTTTCCTTTACCACATATAGATGTCCTTATCAATAGTGCAACCTCTAGTGTGTTACACTCGCTCGTAGATGGAATTCCAGATACAATCAAGTGTTAATGGCCTAATAGTACAAAGCTAAAATTATCTTCGTTACTACATGAGGCATATTTTATTATAGGATGATCCTGTTTGGATTAAATAATGTTGAAGCAACCTATCAGAGTATTGCCACTACCTTATTTCATGATATGATGCATAAGGAGCTTAAGGTTTATATTGATGATATGATGGTGAAGTTAGATACAAGAGAATAGCATTTTCAAAACTTAGAGACCTTTGAGAGAGTGGTAAAGTACAATCTAAGTTTAAACCCAAAACTTAGAGTGGTAAATTACCCTCACTCACATATGGAATGGTTATTGCGACTTCAGCACTATTAGGCTCAAGGCCTTTGAGAACACGGGTTTAAACCTAAAAAATTTGGAGATGCCACTCGAACAGACTAGGAAAATAGAAAGGGGTGGATGACTCGAATCTTAAAGAATCCCCAATCCCTACTAGGTTTAAAAAGTTGGGTATGATTGGGGAAGGTGAGAATGACCCATCACCCCCATGATGCCAAGTTTATTTGAACCGGTCTCTTTTTTAGGTTCATACATTATTAAATTCTTACTTATCATAATGCAATCCATAATACATGCAATTATCTGACAACAAATAATCATATAATAAAACCAAACAAGTCCAAACAAACCCACAAGATGGTGCCTATACAAGATGGAAATATGCCCTTACAACAATGTCCAACATAAAAAATACAAGTAAATAAAACAGGACTCAACCATTAGGTGGAAATGTTTCTTTTACATTAATTCCAAAATTCAAATTAAATAAAAGAATAAATTAAATAAAATAAGGCACCCATAAAGTGGAGACATGCTTCTTACAACTTCAAAAATCTAAATAGCAAATAATAATAATTTAACCATTCATTCCTCCACCATAAACAATAAAGTAAGATTCAAATATCATCATCCATATAATAATAAATAAAATAGTCAAATCTAGGTTTTAATCTTAAGTTAAGCATTAATCATACATAATTAGGGTTTTACAAGTGAAATTAGGGTTCATTGGTGTAAATTGGATTTGTTTGGGTGGCTAGTAGTATGGTTTATTAATGTATGGTATGGTATGGTATGGTACTATATGGTATGATACTGTAAGTAGTATTTATCATGTTTGGATAGATGGTATGGTACGTGTAGACCCTTAATTTTTGACCCATTCTGGTCCAATATATTTTAATTAGTCCAAAATAAATTTTGTGTTATCCAATATATTTTAATTAGTCCAAAATAATTTTTGTTATCTTAATTAAATAATATTTGCTTTAGTATCTAATTTTTATTAATAAAAATAAAAAATAATAATAATAAACAAAAAATAAAAATAAAAATCGGCGACGAAAAAATCATCGTTGAAAACCAGCGCGGGACGAATGGCCATGGGCCATTCCGCTAGCAGGAGTTTCCTGCAGGTGAAATGGTCTGCAGGCCAATTCTCGCCTGCTGCCGCAGCCAGCTGCGGCATTTTTTTTCGCCAGTGCATTTTTTCTGCAGCAGTTTTTTTTCCCAACTCAAATTTTCTGTACCAGTTTTTTTTCGCCAGCGAAATTTTTTCGACGCAAATTTTTTCGAAACCTAATGCAATTAGGTTTCGGTTTCCTTTTCTTAATCAATGTTAGCTTCCACGAATAACTAGAATTAACCATAAAATTCTTCTATAAATAAGATAAAAAACAACACAAAAAGGGGGGATTAGGACAAAAATTTGGAGGAAAAATTGAGACTGAAATTAAGGAGGAAAACCTTGAATCAATTGGATATTTTTTGAGAGAGCAAACAAGAAATTTAACCCATCAAAGGCAGCAAAGCTTGTCTTTGTTCTTATTCATCCAAGAAGTGATTTTTGGTGGAACCAACAAACGAGGGTATGAATTTCTTTATTTGTTTCATGAATTCACAGTAACTTCATCACTATAGATTAAAAATAATTGTTTATGTTTCTTCAAAATAAAAACCCTAGAACCTCAATTCACCTTTTCTAAAGTTTAAAAACCTTAATTCATTTATTTGTTTTCGAAAAATCTTAAAATTACTATTTTTGTTTCTTCAAAATCACAAAACCCTAATTTTCCTTCAAATTCTTCAAAACCATAAATTGAATCAGTTTCTTTCCAAAAACCCTAAAAAATATCTTTTTCTGTTTCTATAAACCTTAAATTGTTTTGTTTATTTTCATAAAGTTTCATAAAATTATCAATTGTTTTTTTCAAATCCTAAAACCTAATGCATTCTTCGAAACCCTAATTCTAAAATTCTAAAACCCTCATTCAACTCCAAAACCCAAAACAGTAAACCCTAAACTAGCTAACCTAAATCCTAATTTTTCTAAACCCTAATCCTTTAAACCTTAAAACCCTATAAACATAAATGTTATAATTCTACACAGTAAGTAACCATAAATCATAAATCCAATATTTTAAAATGTTCAAACCTAATTTCATGAATTTACATCTCAAACCCTAATTTGGTTAATCAAATAACTTTACCAACTTTTTAAATCATAAAACTTTAATCCATTTTAATTCTCTTAAAATCACAGTAGCTTAAACCCATAAATTCCAAAACCCTAAACACATTAAATAAAGAATCTTAAATAGAAACAATAGCCCTAATTTGAATCTTTATTTGCTTTGCTCAATTTTATATTTGATTATGCTTTAATTTATTTTATATGCTTTAATTTATTGAAGTTCAATGCTTGGTTTATTTAGTTTATCATGGATGGATGTTTATTTTGTATTTTGATTGATATTTTTGATGAATGATTTATGATGAATGGTTATTTACTTTTATCGATTTATTTAGATTTCCAAATATTGTAAGAGGTATGTTTCCACTTGGTGGGTACCTCATTAGTTAAATATCATGTAATTTAAATTACTTTTCTATTTTAGAACCAATGTAAAGGACATGTTTCTACCTTTCGATGGGTGTCCTATTTAGGCACGAATTATGTAAGGGCATGTTTTCATCTTCGGATGGGTGTCCATTTATTTGTTTTGCTTGGACATTATTTTGGTTTTCAATATATCGATGCTTTATTTTAATTATTGTGTGTAGTATGGATAATATTGTTATATTTAAGAATTTTATAATATTAAGACCTGTAAAGGAAGCCGGTTCCAATGAACCGGGCGTTGTGGGGGGTGCTGGGCCATTTCTCACCTTCCCCACAGATACCCAACTTTCTAAACTCATTAGCGGGTTAGGGATTCCTTAGGAATTGAGTCATCCACCCCTTTCTTTTTCCCAGCCCGTCCGGGTGGCAACTCCATTTTCTTCAGACTTAGGTCCATGTTCTCTAAGGCCCCTAGCCTAAACAGTGATATATGTATACCGAATATGTAATTAATCATGGGCTTGTTTTTGGCATGAACCATTAGTTACTCTTTTCAAGTGAGAAATCTATCTATAATAAACCTCTTAATTTTGTTTTAATTCAATATAGCATAAAAGCTACTATATTTGGTTGAATGGATTAAAACCTAATTAATGGGAATTACTATGAAATGATTTCCATTTTCAAAAATATAACTATTAGTTGAAATGTCCGAGGGAATTATTCGAAAACAAGATGCCCCATGTTGGTATTTTGTGACCATATACCTAGGAAAAGAGACTCGCCATTCGTGTGCGGATGTTATAAGGTTGGAAGGAACATTCTAATTATCCTTGTTTATTGATTGTTTATGCATACATGCATACATTTGCATCTCATATCATTTCTGGCTTACAGCCCTAAATTACAACAGTTCAAAAGCTTACGACAATCTGACATATGCTGAAAACAAAGAATCGAGTAACAACTCAATCTCTTTTTCACCAAAAATAATGGATCCCAAACAAATTCAAAGAATGGTGGATGATACCCATTAATGCCAAGATGGAAGAAATAAAAGAGGCCATGGCCGAGATCATAAAGAACCAATTGGCTGTAATTTTAGGAAATCATGCCAAAACATCTGCTAGCACCAAGAAAGACAATGGGAAGGCTAAAGTTGGTGAAGTGGCTTTTGATGATGATAAGGTGATCATTGATGATGATGATTGGGCTCAATACTACAAAGATCCTCAAGACAAGAAGAAAGAACCAAATATTGTTAAAAGATCAACTATGAAGAGAATTGAAACTTCTGATGTTGAAAAGATGATTGCAGACTTAGAAAAGAAATTTAAGAAGAAACTGAAAATCGAAGAAATGTCTGAAGTTGACAAATTATTTGAACTAGATGAAGAAGTTCCATAAATGTTCAAAATGCCATCTTTCACAAAGTTTGATAGAATTGGAAATCCTCATCTCCATGTGAAGCAGTATATCACTACCATATAGTCTGCCTGAGCTACTAAGGCTCAAACTCTAAGGTACTTTATGCCCTCATTAGACCCTGTTGTCCAAAATTGGTTCAATACCTTAGATGATGGAACACAAAAGAGTTGGGATCTGCTTTACAAAGCCTTCATCCAATAATATGGATATAATGTCGAGATGGAAGTTACCTTAATGGAAGTGGAGTCCATTAGGAAAAGGTCGAATGAGAATTTTGTGGATTATGTGAAGAGATGGAGAAACAAGGCCGCTTTGCTGAAGAAGAGGCCCGATGAATCCGATCATTGTGAGAGAGGTGTTGCCTAGTCTTCATGAGAGGATGTCTCATACACTCATCCATGATTTCAAAGACCTTCTCCAAGCTGGTTTGCAAATTGAAGAATGGGAGAGAGAGAAGAACCATTTTCAATGAGAAGGAATGAGAAAGGGAACTATCAATCTGGTAGCGAAAGCATGCAAAAGGCAGTCGGTATTAACGCTACTAACCAAGGAACGAGGAGACAATTCCAAAATTGGGGAAACCGATGTCTTGGTTTCTCAATAAGCTTCAAAGAAAGGGATTGCTACAACCCTTAAATCCTCATCCTTTGCCTAATCCTCTCCCGCCTAATTTCGACACTAAAGCATTTTGTCAGTTTCATCAAATGCAAGGGCAGGACACGGATAGATGTGTGAGGTTGAGACACGAGATTCAAAATCTAATTGATAATGGGAAGCTACCCGAGCTGAATAAGCCAAACACCAAAGACAACCCATTACCAAAGTTCAATAGGGTACCACCACCGGCAACCTTCATGATTGGAGGAGGTTTGCATGAAGATTTTGTCATGTCTTCTTTTCAAGATGTGGATGGAGAAGTAACCAAAGAAGAAGAGGTATTTGGTGAAATTAAACATGCTATGGTGGGTAAAGAAGTAACAATTTGTGTTGTCAATGGGTTTTGGGATTCAAGTGATAGTGATGATGATCTAGTATCCAAGAAGGAGGAGTGGACTTGGTCCGAGTTCGAAGAAGACGAAGTAATGAACACTAGATCTGGTAAGCCTTATGTAAGGCCACTACCTAAGGAGGTAGAAACTAATAAGGGAAAGGAAGTTGAAGTAGGAAATAAAGAAGAGGAAGTGTTAGCATTTGGGACTTATTAGCTACTTCTAAAAAGCACCGAGAAACTATGGCCAAAGCCTTAGCTAGCATGCCAATTTCTACCTCCATAACACTAGAGGAGCTGATCAACTTCATAAAAATTGGAGGGGTAATGAAATGTGAAGAGGATTAAGAAAAGAGTGAAGTTAATGTGGGAGCAGTTTCTTTTTCAGATGAGGACTTATCGGAGGAGGGGAGAGATCACATCCGCCCTCTCTTTATCAAAATAGAAGTCAAGGGGAAGAGGACTCCATGTGTAATGGTCGATGATGGATCCGCCATAAATGTTTGTCCACTTAAGATATTGCCAAAGCTAGTCATGTCAACAAGGGATCTAAACCCGATCGAAGTAACAATTTGGGCTTATGACAACACTAAGAGACATGCCGAAGGGACTTTCAAAGTCGCTGTCAATGTTGGTCCAATTGAATCTATTATTGAATTTGTGGTTTTAGACATACCGGTTACCTTCACCTGCTCATTGAAGCTGAAGATAATGAGATCATTAACACTCTAATGATTGAAAGGCCTCTCAATGGTTTTCAAATAGCTACAATTTCTGATGACGAAGTAGTGGACTCCAAAGTTTTGAATATGATGAAGAACATGAACTACCTTCCTGGAGCTGGTCTTGGAAAGGGTAAGGCCGGTTTGACAAAGCTTCCAGACTTTAGAACTCAAATTTCCAAGAAAGGGTTGGGATATGATGAAGCCAACAATGTCCAGCCAAAGAAGAGTGAGAAGATGAGCTTCCCACCCCTTGAAGAGATCTTTGTCAAAGCTCCAGATATGGGACCACTCCAAGGAAAGCCCGAGCCAATCATGTTCATGGGAAAGTTGATCCCGGGTTTTGAAATTTTTACAGATGTGGCCGAGCTAGTCGACCAAGTGAAGAAAGAGCTCACCTTGTCAGCCAACAAAGAATCCAATCCAAAAGAGAAGAATCAAGCTGTCCTGAAAGCCGAGAAGACTCCGGAGGAGATTGTTGCCTTGGTTGAAGAAAAGTTTGAAGACATCCTGCCTTATGATTTTGCGAACAATGATTTTGATTTTGATTTTAATTTGTCTGCTTTGTATGAGGATGATGATGTTTTCTTTTCCAAAATGAATGTAATAAAGTCTAATTTTGCTTACTTGTGTGATATTTCTCCTAATGGTTGCATACATTCAAATAGCAGTTACATGAGCATCTTTAATATTAATTCTTTTAACACATAATCATTAAATTTGGGAACAATCAAAAATCCTAAAAACATTAGCATAGCATCCGACTTTACTCCTGATGAGAGAGAGATTTGAAAAAATATTAAAAAAATATGAAGAAGTATTTGCTTGGTCTTATGAGGATATGCCTGGAACAGATCGAGACATAGCCGAGCATCATATTCCTACTTACACTCACATGAAACCTATCGAACAAAAAGCTTAGGTGATTAAGACCAGAGTGGGCTGAATTTGTTAAAGAAGAGGTCACTAAGCAAATACATGGAAGTTCCTTGAAGTGATAGAATATGCAGATTGGCTAGCCAACATAGTACCTGTGCCAAAGAAAGATGGAAGAATAAAGGTCTGTGTGGACTATAGAGATTTGAACAAGGCTTCCCCTAAGGATGATTTTCCTTTACCCCATATAGATGTCCTTATTGATAGTGCAGCCTCTAGCGTGCTACACTCATTTATAGATGGATTTTCTGGATACAACCAAGTGTTAATGGCCCAAGAGGATAAAGTAAAAACTGCTTTCATTACTACATGGGGTATATTTTGTTATAGGGTGATGCCATTCGGCTTAAAGAATGATGGGGCAACTTACCAAAGGATGGCCACCACACTATTTCATGACATGATGCACAAAGAAGTTGAAGCATATGTTGATGATATGATGGTTAAATCGGATACAAGAGAACAACACTTCCAAAACTTAGAGTTATTCTTCGATAGAGCCTTGAAATATAAGCTAAGATTGAACCCGAAGAAGTGTGTGTTCGATGTTACCTCAGGTAAATTATTGGGACATGTGATTGGTCCAAATGGCATTGAGATTGATCCTGACAAAGTTAAAGCAATCAGGGATATGCCAGCCCCTAAGATGGAGAGAGAAGTTCGGGGATTTATTGGTAAATTGCAATATAATAGCAGATTCATAGCAAAACTCACAATAATTTGTGAGCCTATCTTCAAATTACTTAAAAAGAATCAGCCGGTCCTATGGAATGAAGAATGCCAAAAAGCCTTTGAGCGAATAAAAGAGTATTTGTTGAATCCACCTATTTTAAAACCACCTAAACCCGGCAGACCTCTATTACTATACTTAGCAGTAGAAGAAGAGTCGATAGGAGCCATGTTAGCCCAAGCAGATGAGTCAGGGATTGAGCATGCAGTTTACTATTTGAGTAGAAAGTTCCTACCTTATGAAATTAAGTGTAGTATCATTGAAAAGACTTGTATAGCCGTGGTTTGGTCTTCTAAGAAGTTGCGGCATTACTTTCAATCATATAGCGTGCAAGCAATTTCAAGGTTGGATCCAATGAAGTACTTAAGGGAGAAACCCTCTTTGATTGAGAAATATGGTCGATGGTTGATAATATTAGAAGAATTTAAGATTGAGTATATAACCAGGAAAACAATCAAAGGTAGAGCGGTGGTAGAATTCCTGGCCCAACAACCATTACCAGATAGCGAAGAATTAATCTTAGAATTTCCAGATGAACATTTAGAAGCAGTTGAAGTACAAGGGTGGAAAATGTATTTTGATGGAGCAGTAAACAAGAAAAGAGTAGGTTTGGGAGTAATACTAGAATTGCCTGAAGGGGAACTTATCCCTTTAGCCAAAAAGTTAAAATTTAGGGCAACCAATAATATGGTGGAGTATGAAGCCTGTATTTTCGGTTTAGAAACCCTAATGATTATGAAGGTGCATAAGGTGGAAGTTTTTGGCGATTCATTACTAGTAGTATCCCAAGTAAATGGAGAGTGGGAGTTGAAAGAGGAAAAATTAAAACCATACCACCATTACCTGACCATGATGAAGAAGAACTTTAAGGAGTGTAGGTTTATACACCTATCAAGAGAAGAAAATCAGATGGCTGATGCCCTAGCCACATTGGCTTCGGTATGGGAAAACCCTGTCAGCTTATTCCTTAAGCCTCTGATCTTGACCAGTTCATCAACTCCTTGCTATGAATATGAGACAATCATGGAAATTGACACAGACCATGATGCATGGTATGATACTATAAGGTGATTTTTGGAGGAAAGAGAATACCCACCGGGGGCAACAAAGAAAGAGAGAAGAGCCATAAGGCGGTGGTCTTTGCAATACATCACATTCCATGGGGAGTTATATCAAAGATGGCCTGATGGGGTGCATTTAAGATGTTTAAAAAAACTTGAAGTGGAGCGTATCATGATAGAAATACATGCGGGAAGTTGCGGTCCACACATGAGTGGTTTGGCCCTAGTTAAGAAGATTATTCGACAAGGTTACTATTGGTTGACCATGGAGAGAGATTCTATTGAGTTTGTCAAGAGGTGCAAACAATGTCAGATGTATGGTAACTTGAATCACATGTCTCCTGAAGAATTGCATTCTATGTCTTCACCTTGGCCATTTGCTACTTGGGGTATCGATATTATAGGAGAGATACATCCGACAGCCTCAAACGGTACCGTTTCATTGTGGTAGCAATAGATTATTTTTCAAAATGGGTCAAAGCCGAATCCTTCAACAAACTGGGTGCAAGTAAAATGGCTAGATTTATTGAAAAGAACCTCATCTGCCGGTACGATGTCCCGCATAGTGTGGTATCAGACAATGGGGTATGTGAACCTCCATTTCCACCCAAAAAGGATTTGGATGAACATTCACTTGTTGTTAGGAGTTGCCACTCAATTTTTTCTATTCAAAGGGAAAAACTAAGAAAACCCTTGTTTGACTCCAATAATGCATCCAATGTAAAGGTTTCTAATCTACGAACCCAAGGAGGATTCGGGGACTATGTCATGCATTTGATTAATTTGCCAAAGAAGAAATGAACCTAAAAGGAACACAGAAAGGAAGACAAACAGATTGTTAGTAGATTGTGGACTTGCTATTTGGGGTGAATCCCAAACATGCCTACATACTCTCATTTTTATGAGAGATCAAAGCCCATGTAGTTCGGAAAAGCCTATTTAAAGGCAATTATGCATTATGCATGTGTGTGTGTATGCTTCGTGCATTGTCGGGCTTTTTGCCAAAATTGTGAGATTTTGAGCACTTAGTGCTAATTTTGATGAAATTTGGGTACTTGGTACCAAAAAGGATGCAATTTAGGCTCCGTGCCAAGAGGTTGATTTTAATTGTGATGGGCTTCATGCCAAAAGAGATTAGGTCTTTGACCAAAAAGAAATTAAGAAGGAGGTGTAGTGCTCATGATATGCTTAAAATGACCAAGGATAAATTAGGATATTACCTTGTTTAGGATTCTCCCACTTCGTAGTTCCAGATCTCATTTTCTCGGGCCTTGGATTATTATTTTGATTTAGATTAATTTCTGCAGCACAAGGTTAGATTTATGCAAAGAAAAGTCCAAGAGAAGTTCTTAAGCGTATGGAAAATAGAGAGTTCGTCCGCCCGAAGCCCACCGGGAAAGCCAACCCCCAAAAAAGACCCCCCTAGAAATTTGGAGGCCTTTTATAGACAAAATTCAAACCTGGATGGCGGTCGGACCGCCATGGAAGTGACCAGCCGGGAAAAAAGGAAAAAACAAAAAAGGCGGCGGTCGGACCGCCACCCTTGGTGGTTGAGCCCCCCAAAACAGCATAAAAGCTCGCACGATTTTTGTTCAAACTGATTTTCCGGGAGCTACAGACCTCCAAAAAATATTCCGGGACCATATCCATGGTCCTCGCATCATTCCGGACATTTCAAGTACCATGAAGACATACTTTTGGTGAACTTTACCGTGGACCTCTGGTTCTGCTCGGTCGTTTGTAGTCTGAGAAAATCGACTTTTCCGAGTCTCAAAATTCGAGTATTCACAATTGCCCCCACTGGGGTCCATAAAAATGATTTATGGGGCCCAGTGGTCGTCAGAAACGAGAATTTTGAGCGAGGTGCAAACGAAAATCTTGGTCCAGCTATGCATCACATGATTAAAAAGAGGGTTCATAGCTGGACCAAGAGCCTCCATAATGTTGAAAGGATCAACATGGGAAGATATGGATTGAAAGCTGTTGCCACCCTTAGAGGTGTAGCCGTGGATTGGGATTTGTTACATGCTTGTATCAGATTTTGGGATCCCCAAACCCATGTTTTCATATTTGGTGCCCGGATGAAGAAGATGTGTCCTCTTTTTGAGGAATTCTGCTCAATTATTGGATGTGACCCAAATGCTCAATTATTGGAATTCCTCTTTTTGAGGAATTCTGCTCAAATTGGCTATGTGGGGTCTTTTCAGAGGCTTTTCAACATTACAAGGCCTCAAGCTCAAGCTATGATTGCGGATGGGAATAAGGTGATGCTGCTTCCTTTGATTGATGAATTCCTGACTGCTAATTTTGAAGATGAGATTCAACTGAAGCATAGGATGTGAGCTTTTGTTTTTTTCCTGTTAGCTGGATTTCTTTTCAACCGTGACCCTGGCTTCGGAGATTTAAAGCTTTGCCCCATGATTAGGCAAATGGAAGAACTTAACTGCATTGGTGGTATGATTCTGGCTGAGACAATTCAGAGTCTTGACAGAACTGCACTTGGATTTGAAAATTGAACTGTTACCCCGATCATTCTTCAGGTAATTCTGTTATACTTTTTGCTTTTTCTCATTTCATCATCTCTCTTTTTCCTTTGTAAAATAGAAAGGATCTATATTTTTCAGGTTTGCCTGAGAGACCATCTCTGAGTGGTTGTCGTTCCCCATGCCTTGACTTATAACCCTTCTCAGTACCGCACGAGAAGAATCCAGATTTCTTTTCCCTCTACGGCTAAGTGGATCATCTGGTTGTATGAGCTTGGGCCAGAAGAATTGTTGTGGTTCATCCCTTGGTATAAAATTTCTCGATTCATGGAGGCAAATGCAATGCATAACCATGTCTACCTTCTTGGTTTCACTCATAGTACATGGTATAGTGCTTCTCGCGTCCTCAGACAGATGGGAATTGATCAGAGGGTTCCTCTTCCTGTTGGGCTTACCATTGCTTCCCCTATTACTCCCGGAGTTACTCGAGCTATTCTACATACTTGGGTAAGGAACCATCAGATGATCAGGCCTTTTGCAGAGCCTTCCCTTGTTCAGCCTACTCCAGAGTATAGAGCTTGGTTTATAGCTGAAGTTTGGCCAATTGAAAAGCCAAGGAGGCATGCATTGCTGCATGAGTTGGAGGGAGAGGATGTGGTTCCTCTTGATGAGGGGAAGATAGATGTTGCAGAGAGTTCCGGAACTAAGGAAGATACCGAAGACTCTGCCCCACGTAGGAGACGTAGGATTTAGATCCTAGGGTTGACTCTATTGTCTGCTTTTTTTTTGGGTTGCTTGTACCTTTTTGGTTCCTTGGATGTTTAGGACTTATGGTTTGACTCTTTTCATGGAAATAATGACTCTTTTTGTAATGAATGATTCTTTTTGGAATGAATGACTCTTTTTGGAATGAAAGCCTTTTTCATTTGCTTTCCAATCATTATCTACTTTATTTGCTTGCTCTAATTTTTGCCTAAGCCGTCCTTTCGGATTTTCAACTTAGCGAGCTCTTACCCATTCTTGCCTAAGCCACTCTTTGCGGGTTTTCAACTTAGTGGAATTTTTTTTATGTTGGCAAAAGAAAAGTGAATCAATGGTTTTCATTAAAATTTAGACCGTGCTCAAGGAGAGCTGCCTACATATCTCGAATCAGTTTGCGAGAATCAGGTCTAATGTAGTTCCTTACAATGCATGATTATACATAATATTTCTTTAATTGATCCAGATTGCATGGGTTTGTGAACTCCAGACCATCCAAATCAGACAAGATGACGGCTCCGCCGGAAAGTATTTTCTTTACAATGTAGGGTCCAGCCCAATGAGGATGAAACTTCCCACGAGGATCTGTAACGGGTGTTCTGATCTCTTTCAGAACCAAACAACCTTCTTCCAACTTTCGATCTTTGACCTTTTTGTTGAAATGTCTGGCCATTCGCCTCTGATACCCTTGAATCTGATGGAGAGCTTAAAGTCTTTTTTCATCCAAACCCAACAACTGATAATGATAATTGCTAATCCATTCAGCTTCATTTATCTGACTTTCTTGAATTATCCTTGCCGATTGAACTTCTAGTTCAATGGGGAGCACTGCTTCCATTCCGTACACCAGTGAATATGGGGTTGCCCCAGTAGGAGTTCTAATTGATGTTCTATATCCCCATAAAGCCACTGGTAACTTCTCATGCCAACACCTATGTTCCTTGATCATTTTTTGTATGATCACCTTTATAGACTTATTTGTTGCTTCTACAGCTCCATTTGTTTGAGGTCTATAAGGAGAGGACTTATGATGCTGGACCTTCTTATCCTTCAAGAGTTTAGCAAATTCTACTTGGAAATGAGTTCCATTATCAGTGATAATCTCGAATGGCATTCCGTACTGACAAAGGATGTTGGTTCGGACAAACTGTGCTGCCTTTTTGGCGTCTAATTCTGTATAGGAGGCTGCTTCAACCCACTTTGTGAAGTAATCCACTACTACCAAGATAAACTGATGTCCATTCGAGGCTTTTGGATGTATTTTGCCAATTATATCTATTCCCCAAGTAGCGAAGGGCCATGGAGAAGTGATTGGATTCAGGGCAACGGGAGGTTGCTTCTGCAGCTTAGCAAATATCTGACACTGATGGCATTCTTGTACAAATGCCACACAGTCTGTATTCATGGTGGACCAATAATATCCTAGATTGGCTATTTTTCGAGCCAAGGAGATCCCATACATATGCGGTCCTGATTCACCACCATGCACCATTTCCATTATCCGCTTAGCCTCTGCTTCATTCACACACCTTAGGTGCATTCCATTCCAACTTCTTTTGTAGAGGATATCTCCATTAAGAATGTAACCTGTGGCTAGCTGCCTTATTGCTCTCTGATCAACCCTTGATGATCCCTCCAGATAACTTCCATCCTTGAGATAACTCTTGATATCCCAGAACCATGGTTTACCATCGACCAAATGCATTACGTGGGCAGGTTGCTTCTGAAGTTGAATTTTCAATGGACGAATGGCTTTCCCCTCCTTGATATTGATCATGGAAGCTAAAGTAGCCAGGTCATCAGCAAACTGATTCTTTGCTCTTGGGAGATATTCGAAGGACAGATCATCGAATTGTTGTGCCAAATGATCAAGGCATTGTAGGTAAGGAACCAAACGCTCTTCTCTTATTTTCCATTTCCTTAAAGCTTGTGATACTATTAAAATAGAATCACCATAGACCTTTAGGCTCTTAATCCCCAATTCTAGAGCGGCTTCGAGCCCATTGATGCAAGCTTCATATTTCGCTTCATTGTTAGTGCAGCTAAAGTCAAGTTTAACTGCAAAGGGAATGTATTCTCCACAAGGAGTTTTGAACACAATCCCAATTCCATTTCCATGATAATTGGATGCCCCATCAAAATACATCTCCCAAACACTTCTTTCCACATTCAAGAGGTCTTCGTCAGAGAAATTCATTTCTCGCATCTCGTCTTTTACGGGTAATTCTGCTAACTGGTTAGCTATTGCGCCACCTTTCACAGCTTTCCTTTGAATGAATTTTAAGTCAAAAGCTGCCAATATTGACACCCACTCTGCCATTTTGCTGTCCAAAATAGGCCTCTCCATAAGGAATTTCAAGGGACTCTGTTCTGCGATGACACAAGTAGTGTAAGAAGACAAGCAGTGTTGTAACTTCGTGCAGGTCCAATACAATGCTAAACACAACTTCTCAATCTTGTTATACTTTAACTCATAGTCCAGCATCCTCTTGCTGAGGTAGTAAATTGCATTTTCTACCTTTGTACCTTCGGCCTCTTGAGCTAGCATTGCACCTATGGCTTCATCTGTTACGGACAAATACAAGAGCAGAGGTTTTCCCATTCTAGGAGGTTGTAGAATCGGCGGACTTAACAAGTATTCTTTAATCTTGTCGAAGGCCTTCTGGCAGTCTTCATTCCATTCTTGTGAAGCACCTTTCCTTAGTAGCTTAAAGATAGGACCACAAGTCTCTGCCAACTGCGATATGAATTGACTGATATACTGTAATCTACCTAGCAAACCTCGAATCTCCTTTTCTGTTCTTGGTGGAGGCATTTCCAGAATAGCCTTTGACTTTGCTGGATCAATTTCTATTCCTTTCTTGCTGACAAAATATCCCAAAAATAAGCCTGATGTTGCTCCAAATAGGCACTTTGCAGCATTAAGCTTCAAATTGTACTTGCGAAGTCTAAGGAAGAACTTCTCAAGTGCTTCAACGTGCTCTTCCAGAGATTTTGACTTGACAATCATATCGTCAACATACACTTCTACTTCTTTGTGAATCATGTCATGAAAGACTGTCGTCGCCATCCTTTGGTAGGTAGCCCCTGCATTTATCAATCCAAAAGGCATAACCCTGTAGCAGAAAGTGCCCCATTCTGTAATGAAAGCTGTCTTTTCTTTGTCCGGTGGATGCACCATGATCTGATTGTACCCAACTGCAAGGTCAGTCATGGAAACCATCATATGCCCAGCCATCCTGTCTATTAGCAAATCGATGTGAGGTAGCGGGAAATCGTCCTTGGGACAAGCCTTATTCAAATTTTTATAGTCAACACACATCCTGACCTTTCCGTCTTTCTTCGAGACTGGCACGATGTTTGCTAGCCAGGAAGGGTAGACAATTGGTTCTATGAACTTATTATCCAGTTGCTTGGCAATCTCATCTTTAATTTTCAAAGACCATTATGGCTTCATTCTTCTCAACTTCTGCTTAACCGGCCTTGCATCCGGGTATAGCGGAATCTTATGAACTGCTATGGCTGGGTCTATTCCCGTGACATCACTTGTCTTCCACATGAAGCAGTCGACATATCTTCTGATGCACTCAACAACCTGTTCCTTATTCACACAATCATATGAAATGTATGTATATTCATTTTCTTTGCCAATTATTATCTTTTCATTCATTTCTTTTATTTCATTTTTGCTAGATAATACTTGGAAAGCAAAAGACACAGGGTAACCAAGAACTTGAACAGTTTTATTGACAATGGCGGAGTCATCCTCCAGAGTTACATTATATTCAACATCAGGGTTTTCTATTCCTAAAGCTAAGGAAGACTCAGAACTAGACTCTGACTCGGTGTTTGACTCAAGATTTGACTCGGTACAAGACTCTGGTTCAGGGTATGACACAGGACTAGGTTTGACTATAGCCATTCATCCCTCCTCGGCATACCAGTTCATCAGTGGTCCATCTGTGGTCTTGATCAGCTTCGTGAAGTCCCTTTTGTCTTCGAAATTGGTTATCATAGCAACCTCATCAAAGAGACTAGGCCGCATGAAATCTTCCACTTGTGGGTTAGTCATAGGTTCTAGCTCTTCTTCCTTTATGGCTAAAATATCAGCGAACATCTCAAAACCCGGTAACTTCTTTCTAGTCATAGGAGAATAGAATGGCTCCTAAAAACCACAGTAAGGAACTACTTTTCCAGGTTTGCAAAAGTGACCGTTCAGAGTTCTAAAGTAAGGGCGCATTTTGAGGCTTTTTGCCCCCCAAGTCTTCTTTTTCTTCTTCCCATGCTCAAACTCTTCTATCTCCTCGTCTGTGGGTTTGTACCCCAAGCCAAAAGTTCCCTTATTCTCAAGCTCTTCCCATGGCCGCACTATGGATGATTTCCTCCCAGACCTTATCATTTCCATCCCGGGTAGCAGACCTACCCTTAGCATCATTCCCACCAGGCAATTGACTTGGACCTCCCCAAAGTCATATAGGATAAATGGCCCCTTGGGCCTCTCTCCTTCAATGCATTGAACAGTGTCATAATGGAACCCAGTCAAGGTCATAGCAGTTTCACCAGGAACAACCTCAAAGAGAGACTGATTCGTGGTTTTCTTGTTGATTTCACATGTGTCTCCTTTAATAGTGATGATTTTTCCTTCAAAAGGGAACTTAAGTTTTTGATGTAATGAAGAAGGTACAACATTATTCTGATGAATCCACGGCCTTCCAAGGAGGAGAATAAAACTCACGGGTACATCAATGACCTGGAACGACACTCCCATTTTTACCGGTCCGATAGCAACTTCCAGAGTAGCAACACCCAAAATTTCTCTTCGAGTGTTATCATATGCTTTAACAATTTGATCGGAAGGTGTAAGATTTGTAGCCTCCAATCCCATATAGCTTGCTACTTTCAAAGGACATACATTTAAGGCTGACCCATTATCAATGAGAACCATGGGCACAATCTTTCCCCCAGTTTGTAATGTAACACCCCTTCCCGACCTATATGTGTAAGCTGAGTAGAGGCGCCACACTAACCTAATGTTGCTACCAATTTTACTTAGTCAAATTTTAGTTCCGATTTTTTTTACAAAAATTTTGCCATAGTTTCGCCTAAAAATTGAGTCCCAAGTGTCGACAAAACCGGTTTTTTTCTTATTTTTAAAAACATTTTACACAAACCAATGCAAACAAAATCATTCTCAGTACACTCCCAATAAATCCCCCTTGTAACCTCAACTACAACCTGCAAAAAGAATTTACACTTCTAGTGCAACATAAAATAAAGGTTTTGTGACAACCCCTATATTTAAATATTACACAGCGGAAGTTATAAAATATTTACATATTTACATACTAAACATTTCTTTACAAAATATAAAGAAATATACATGATTGGCAAGTCTGCTCTGATCTTTAAGCTCCAAAAATGGATTCAACAAGGTCTACTCTCACTTGGTCTTGATGAACTCTCGGGTTCAACTCTATCCACTCTATTACCTGTGCGATTAAACACTATCGCGCTAAGCCAACGACTTAGTAAGATAAAACATGTTAATGGTATGCTTAAATGTAATGCAATGCCACATATGTTATTGATAAGATCAACATCATAAATATAAAGTTAACACATAATTATGCATTTCACAAATCATAGTCATATGAGTATACCACATTTCAACATCTTTCCACATTCAACATTACTCAATCATACTCAATAACCAACATCTCATTTCATTAACTCATAACATTATTTAGGACATTCATATAAGCTTGACACCTATGGGCCCAACAAGTATTTAATATGATATTCAGAGTTCAGAGTTACTGATTTGGTTCATAGTCACAATAATCACGCCCGTAGGCAATGTATATACATGTATCTCTATCCATGGATAGTGTAACAGACCCAGTCTCTTGGACCATCACTCAACACATATGAGGAGATCCTCAACCCGGCAAGACTGTTACAAATCATATATCTTATATTCACAATTCTCATAGTGTAACAGACCCAGTCTCTTGGACCATCAACTCAACACATATGAGGAGATCCTCAACCCGGCAAGACTGTTACCTTTCATCATTTCTTAGGCATGCCACCCAAATCCAGAACTCTGAAACTGAATAACATATTAAACAAACAATTCATTTATTATATAGTTACCATTTCCATTCTCAAATTCTCATCACATTTAGGCAAACATGCCTTCTTTCTTTCAATATCATCATCATAGCCAATCACAATGGCATTGTCTCATATCATGTCTTATTTGAATTATCATTTCAATTTCAATGTATATTATTCATGAAACACATAACCATTCACAATGCATAACATAACATTGTTCAATCTCAACAATGCAATTAGGGCAAAGAACAATTGATATGATTCATATGAATAATACATTCTGGTTTTAGACTCCATTTTATCCTTATTTTGAAAAATTGTATAAAATAATCTACTTGATTAAAAATTCTAAAATTTTTACAGAATTTAGTTTTGTATCTTAAAATAATTCTTTTAAAATTTCATATCAAACTGAACACAAAATCTTGGTCAAATAGTTCACCTAACCAGACTGCCCCAATTGCCCTGCATCCTGGCAGCAGTTCTGAACTTTGTGAATTCCATAAATCAAATTCAATCAACGTGGTTCCAAATTATTTTTCTCAAATACTAGACTCACTAAGAAACAACATATCCAAAATTCAATTGGATATTATTTTTCTACATTTTATTAAAAATCCCGAAATATAGCTGTCTCAGTTAAGGTACCTGCTGGAACAGTTCTACTAAAAATAATCTTTCTAAACTCATAACCATTCCAAAATCGAATCAACATATTTTTCAGTCATTCTAGACTCATAGAGGCACAACATATCAAAAATTCACTTCAAGAACATTTTTCTATAATTAATTAAAAATCATACAAGTCACAGCCTTTACTAATTGTAAAACAGAAAAAGAATTTCACTAAACACAACTCATCTCATCATCAAACCAACAAACCCTAATTCCTTTCTCACACCACTTCAAAAGAATTGAAGAATTTAAAGAAAAGATCTTACCTTAGATGAAGAAATCCACAAATCTTTAACCAAAACCCTTGCTTCCTTCTTCAAATTGCTTCAAACCTCAAGATCACCTCTCTTTCTCTCTTGGTTTTTGGAGAGCCGGCACCTCTTGAAAGAAAGAAGGAAATGATGAAGACACAAAGTCAAATTTGCTTTTAATCTCCAACAAGTGATCTTATCCAAGCAATTACCAAAATGCCCTCAATCATATAACTAACTTTTTGTCTCATATAAGCCCTTATATGTAATTGCACATTCCACAAAAATATCTTCTTGCATTGACTCTTCCTTTGACCCATTTATATGTTATATATATCATCATATACACAACATATACATTTGTCTCTAAACCCTAAATTTCTTCTCCAAAACACATATAAAAACTTTCTCTTCCAATTTCTTATCAACTTATCATATATACATAATTCAAGTGCAACAACACTAACACTAAGACTACTAGGGCATAATTAGGGATATTACAATTCTCCCCCTCTAGAAAGAAATTTCGTCCTCGAAATTACCTGAAATTAACTCTGAAATAACTGAGGATACTGGTCTCGCATGGTATGCTCACTTTCCCAAGTTGCTTCCTCTCTTGCATGATTCTTCCACAGAACGTTTACCAAAGGCACATTCTTATTTCTTAACTCTTTTACATCACGTGCCAAGATAGCAACTGGTTCCTCTTCAAATGTCAAGTCTGGGCTCACTTCAATAGATTCAAATGGCAACACATGAGATGGATCCGACCTATATCTCCTCAACATAGAAACATGGAATACATTATGAATACGATCCAACTCAGGTGGCAAAGCAAGTCGATACGCCACTGGCCCAACTCTTTCTAACACTTCATACGGCCCAATGAAACGAGGACTCAATTTTCCTTTCGGACCGAACCTCAAAATCTTCTTCCAAGGAGACACTTTCAGAAATACCTTATCTCCAACATCAAACTCTATATCTCTCCTTTTCAGATCTGCATAAGACTTCTGTCGGTCTGAAGCTGCTTTTAACCTGCCTCGAATCAACTTTACTTTTTCTTCAGTTTCTTGAATCAAATCAGGACCAACCAACTTATTATCTCCAAGCTCATTCCAACAAAGAGGTGTCCTACACCGTCTGCCATACAATGCTTCAAACGGTGCCATACCAATGCTGGATTGGTGACTGTTGTTGTAAGCAAACTCCACAAGAGGTAAAAACCTATCCCAACTTCCAGAGAAATCGATGACACAGCTTCTCAACATGTCCTCAATAATCTGTATCACCCTCTCTGACTGTCCATCCGTCTGTGGATGAAAAGCAGTGCTGAAGTGCAGTCGAGAACCTAAAGCACTATGCAAACTCTTCCAAAATCTGGAAGTAAACCTGGGATCTCGATCAGACACTAAAGAAGTTGGAACACCATGCAGTTTCACAATCTCATGGATATACAACTCAGCCAATCTCTCCAAAGAGTAATCCATTCGAACCGGAAGAAAATGAGCTGTCTTAGTCAATCTATCCACAATCACCCATATGGCATCATGCTTCTTTTGTGTCAATGGCAAACCAGACACAAAATCCATTGTTACTCTTTCCCACTTCCATTCTGGCACTGACAATGGTTGATGCAACCCGGTTGGAACTTGATGCTCTGCTTTAACCTTCTGACAGGTGAGACATTTCTATACAAACTCAGCAATGTCTCTCTTCAACCCCATCCACCAATAATGCTGTCTCAAATCATGATACATCTTCGTATTACCCGGATGCATAGCAAACATTGACTGATGAGCTTCTTCCAAAATGACCCTTTTCAAATCAGCATCATCGGGTACACATAATCGGTTTTTAAACCATAGGCTCCCATCACTTTTCACAACAAAATCTCTAGTCTTCCCATTCTTGCAATCTGAAATAATCTTCTGAATCTTCATATCAATCAACTGAGCCTCTTTGATCTGATCTAACAAAACTGGTTTCAAAAGCAACTGTGCCAACAATGCACCATCATCACAAGGTACAAAACTGGCATGCAATGCTCTCAACTCAACAAGCAACGAGAGCGAGTAAACTGTTAAACCAGCTAAAGACTTCCGACTCAAAGCATCAGCAACAACATTTGCTTTACCTGGATGATAGTCAATCAAGCAGTCGTAGTCTTTAATCAATTCTAACCATCTCCTCTGACGAAGATTGAGTTCTTTCTGGACACCCAAATACTTCAAACTCTTGTGATCAGTGTAGATGAAACATTTCTCCCCAAACAGATAGTGGCGCCAAATTTTCAATGCAAACACAATGGCAGCCAATTCCAAATCATGGGTCGGATAGTTAAGCTCATGCGGTTTCAACTGTCGAGATGCATAAGCTATAACTTTACCTTCCTGCATCAACACACATCCCAAACCACTATGTGAAGCATCACTGTAAATCACATATGGTTTGCCTTCTACAGGTAAAGTAAGAACAGGCGCTTGAGTCAACATATCTCTCAACTGCTCAAAGCTCGCCTGACACTGATCTGTCCACAAAAACCTCACTCCCTTACGAAGCAATCTGGTGAGTGGAGTAGCTATCAAAGAAAATCCTTTCACAAACCGCCGGTAATAGCCTGCCAAACCTAGAAAACTTCTAATCTCTGTCACAGACATAGGTGGACTCCAATTCAGAATAGCTTCAACTTTACTTGGATCAACTCTAATGCCTTCTGCTGAAACAATATGTCCGAGAAAAGCTACTTGATCCAACCAGAACTCACACTTCGACAATTTAGCAAACAACTGCTTCTCTCTCAAAATCTGCAACACAATCCGCAGTTGCATATCATGTTCCTCCTCATTCCGCGAATACACCAGAATGTCATCGATGAAGACCACTACAAACTGATCCAGATAGGGCCTAAATACCCTATTCATCAAATCCATAAAAGTTGCAGGTGCATTCGTCAGACCAAAAGGCATAACTAAAAATTCATAATGCCCATATCTGGTCCGGAAAGCTGTCTTCGGAACATCTTCAGCTCTGACTCTCAGCTGATGGTACCCTGATCTCAGATCAATTTTGGAAAACACAGCTGCACCCTTCAACTGATCAAATAGATCATCGATTCTAGGCAAAGGATATTTATTCTTAATGGTCACTTTGTTCAATTGCCTATAATCGATACATAATCTCATAGTACCATCTTTCTTCTTCACAAATAGCACAGGAGCTCCCCAAGGAGAAACACTGGGGCGAATGAATCCTTTGTCCAACAACTCCTGTAATTGCACTTTTAACTCCCTCAATTCTGCTGGTGCCATTCTGTAAGGAGTAATCGAAATAGGAGTGGTACCGGGCAACAATTCGATACCAAACTCCACTTCTCTCTCAGGAGGCAATCCTGGCAACTCCTCGGGAAAAACATCTGGGAACTCAGCAACTGTGGCAATGCTATCAATGGGAGAACCCTTTACTCTAGTATCTACCACATGAGCAAGATAGGCTTCACATCCCTTTCTAATCAACCTCCTAGCTGCAACAGCTGAAACAAATAAGGAGGCTAGCCGTTCCTGCTCATTAGATACTATCACCTCTCTACCATCACCAGTTCTCAAAGAAACAATCTTCTTCTTACAATCTACCATAGCTCCATGTCGAGATAGCCAGTCCATGCCTAGAATCACATCATATTCCTTAAATGGCATCTCAATCAAATCTCCAAGGAACTCCTCACCTTGCACCCTCACTGCACTATCTTTATGCACTTTACTAACTATCACACTATGCCCTAGAGGATTTGTCACCAAAACATCAAATCCTAGGGACTCAGCATGCATATCAAACACAAGCAAAACAGATGCACTAATATAAGAATGGGTGGATCCGGGATCAATCAAAGCAAGTACTGCAGTATCAAATAAAGAAAAAGTACCAGCTATAACTGCCGATGCATCCGGCTGCCTTTGCATAACATACATCCTCTGGGAAGATCCAACCTCCTCTGGTCTACTCTCCCTGGATGTAGCACCTCCTCTAAAACTGAACCCTGGTCTACCTCCTCGGCTGGCACCTCTGCCTCCTCTGCCTCCCCTCACACTAGCTCGAGAAGCAGCAGAATCAACTGGCATCTGCTCCTGCCTCTCAGGACAGTCTCTCACAAAGTGGTCAGGTGATCCACACCTGAAGCATACCCCTGATCTACTATGCCTCCAACAAACGCCCCCATGTCTTCCACCACACTGGTTACACACAGGTAAGGTGGATCTCTGAACTCCAGGAGTAGGAGCACTCGCTACTGAAGCTGCAGGTCTAAATCTCTGCCTCTGGAACTGCACTGACCTACCAGCTGATCTTTGACTTCTATTGACCCGAGGAGCAAAGCTTCCCTTACCTCTTTTAGCAGAAGAAGACTCTGCCTGAAATTGGGGCCTTCTAATCCTAACCTCTTCCTCAGAAGCAGCTGCAATATTCTGAGCTTTCTCCACACTCCGAGCTGCTGCCACAAGCTGAGAAAAATCCTGATACCGAGAACCAGCCACATGGCACATAAGAGAGGGCCTCAACCCCTCCTCAAATCTCCGGCATCGATCTATCTCATCCGATATAATGCCCCCGGCATACTCACTCAACCGGATAAATTCAACCTCATACTCCGTCACAGTCCGGTTGTTTTGCTTCAAATCTAAAAACTCTCTCTTCTTCCCATCTTTATACTCCCTCGGAGTATACTTCAATTCGAACTCCCTCAGAAAATCTGCATAGGACAATGTTGGGGGATCTTCCATAGAATGGGGCACTGTCTTCCACCAACTATAAGCATCCTTCTGCAACAATGATCTTGCATAATCAAACTTTTCCTCTAGAGTGGCTTGCAACTGCACAAATATTCTCTGAACTTTGTCTAACCATTGCTCAGCCACAACTGGATCAGTAGTACCTATAAAATCCTCTGCTCCAAACTTCCTTAGTTTATCATATTGCCTCACTGCTACCAAAGGCTGTGGGGGTGGTGGTGGTGGCTGTGGTTGCACTGGTGCTGGCCTCAAAGCCTCTATCACATGCCTAACCCAAGCTGGCGGAACCTCCTCCCCAGCTGATCTCCCTGACACCGAAGCAGGTGCCTCCTCAACACTAACAACCCTAGCTCCATCATCAGGGGCAATACTCTCGGCACTACCCTCAACCGACTGTCGTGAGTGAGAATCCATCACAACCTAACACTGCAAACACAGCAGATTATATCTTATTAAAGATCAGAGACTGCCAATCTCAAACGTATATGTTATTCAAAACCACTTTTTAAGTAAAAATAGTCTTTTTATTACATTTTACCTAGGTTGAGAATCTCAAACCTAGGCTCTGATACCAAAACAATTGTAACACCCCTTCCTGACCTACATGTGTAAGCTGAGTAGAGGCGCCACACTAACCTAATGTTGCTACCAATTTTACTTAGTCAAATTTTAGTTCCGATTTTTTTTACAAAAATTTTGCCATAGTTTCGCCTAAAAATTGAGTCCCAAGTGTCGACAAAACCGGTTTTTTTCTTATTTTTAAAAACATTTTACACAAACCAATGCAAACAAAATCATTCTCAGTACACTCCTAATAAATCCCCCTTGAAACCTCAACTACAACCTGCAAAAAGAATTTACACTTCTAGTGCAACATAAAATAAAGGTTTTGTGACAACCCCTATATTTAAATATTACACAGCGGAAGTTATAAAATATTTACATATTTACATACTAAACATTTCTTTACAAAATATAAAGAAATATACATGATTGGCAAGTCTGCTCTGATCTTTAAGCTCCAAAAATGGATTCAACAAGGTCTACTCTCACTTGGTCTTGATGAACTCTCGGGTTCAACTCTATCCACTCTATTACCTGCGCAATTAAACACTATCGCGCTAAGCCAACGACTTAGTAAGATAAAACATGTTAATGGTATGCTTAAATGTAATGCAATGCCACATATGTTATTGATAAGATCAACATCATAAATATAAAGTTAACACATAATTATGCATTTCACAAATCATAGTCATATGAGTATACCACATTTCAACATCTTTCCACATTCAACATTACTCAATCATACTCAATAACCAACATCTCATTTCATTAACTCATAACATTATTTAGGACATTCATATAAGCTTGACACCTATGGGCCCAACAAGTATTTAATATGATATTCAGAGTTCAGAGTTACTGATTTGGTTCATAGTCACAATAATCACGCCCGTAGGCAATGTATATACATGTATCTCTATCCATGGATAGTGTAACAGACCCAGTCTCTTGGACCATCACTCAACACATATGAGGAGATCCTCAACCCGGCAAGACTGTTACAAATCATATATCTTATATTCACAATTCTCATAGTGTAACAGACCCAGTCTCTTGGACCATCAACTCAACACATATGAGGAGATCCTCAACCCGGCAAGACTGTTACCTTTCATCATTTCTTAGGCATGCCACCCAAATCCAGAACTCTGAAACTGAATAACATATTAAACAAACAATTCATTTATTATATAGTTACCATTTCCATTCTCAAATTCTCATCACATTTAGGCAAACATGCCTTCTTTCTTTCAATATCATCATCATAGCCAATCACAATGGCATTGTCTCATATCATGTCTTATTTGAATTATCATTTCAATTTCAATGTATATTATTCATGAAACACATAACCATTCACAATGCATAACATAACATTGTTCAATCTCAACAATGCAATTAGGGCAAAGAACAATTGATATGATTCATATGAATAATACATTCTGGTTTTAGACTCCATTTTATCCTTATTTTGAAAAATTGTATAAAATAATCTACTTGATTAAAAATTCTAAAATTTTTACAGAATTTAGTTTTGTATCTTAAAATAATTCCTTTAAAATTTCAGATCAAACTGAACACAAAATCTTGGTCAAATAGTTCACCTAACCAGACTGCCCCAATTGCCCTGCATCCTGGCAGCAGTTCTGAACTTTGTGAATTCCATAAATCAAATTCAATCAACGTGGTTCCAAATTATTTTTCTAAAATACTAGACTCACTAAGCAAAAACATATCCAAAATTCAATTGGATATTATTTTTCTACATTTTATTAAAAATCCCGAAATATAGCTGTCTCAGTTAAGGTACCTGCTGGAACAGTTCTACTAAAAATAATCTTTCTAAACTCATAACCATTCCAAAATCGAATCAACATATTTTTTAGTCATTCTAGACTCATAGAGGCACAACATATCAAAAATTCACTTCAAGAACATTTTTCTATAATTAATTAAAAATCATACAAGTCACAGCCTTTACTAATTGTAAAACAGAAAAAGAATTTCACTAAACACAACTCATCTCATCATCAAACCAACAAACCCTAATTCCTTTCTCACACCACTTCAAAAGAATTGAAGAATTTAAAGAAAAGATCTTACCTTAGATGAAGAAATCCACAAATCTTTAACCAAAACCCTTGCTTCCTTCTTCAAATTGCTTCAAACCTCAAGATCACCTCTCTTTCTCTCTTGGTTTTTGGAGAGCCGGCACCTCTTGAAAGAAAGAAGGAAATGATGAAGACACAAAGTCAAATTTGCTTTTAATCTCCACCAAGTGATCTTATCCAAGCAATTACCAAAATGCCCTCAATCATATAACTAACTTTTTATCTCATATAAGCCCTTATATGTAATTGCACATTCCACAAAAATATCTTCTTGCATTGACTCTTCCTTTGACCCATTTATATGTTATATATATCATCATATACACAACATATACATTTGTCTCTAAACCCTAAATTTCTTCTCCAAAACACATACAAAAACATTCTCTTCCAATTTCTTATCAACTTATCATATATACATAATTCAAGTGCAACAACACTAACACCAAGACTACTAGGGCATAATTAGGGATATTACATGTAAGGTGATGTATAAAGCATTATTGTGTTTCATGCCATCTTCTGGTAGGTCTACATCAAAAAACCGGATACTCAATGCCTTGGTTGATTGGGTCAAAGTGGCCACCAAAGCTTCTGGGCTTATATCTACTGATGTATCAAGTTGACTCAAAGCTTTACTGAGAGCCTGATGGTGTGGGAATGAGGAAGCAAGGAGCTCCCAAATTGACACCTTAGCTTGAGTTTGTTTAAGCTGAGTGAGGACAGGGTCTTCCTTTGGTTCTGGCATCTTCTTATATGGGTGATTTGGGGTTTTAGGGTTTTTCCCCAAGTCAAGTGGCTGATATTGCCTTCCACTTCTTGTCAAATCATCGACCTCTTCAGCGAGGTCATTCAAATCCAGCACACATACTTCATTCATTTCCAAGAGAAGTTTGAAAGGATCAAACAACTCTTCTTCCACAGTGATGGCGTGGATGGAATGATTGGCAAAGGGTTGGTATTAATGTTTGGTTGACTCCTGAGAGGAATGATGTCACCACTATCCACCAAATCCTGGATGCAGTTTTTCAGAGTCCAGCAAGCATCTGTTCTATGCCCCTTTCCTTGGTGGTATTCACAGTACTCATTGGCCCTATAATTGGAGGGTAATGGGTTTGGAGGAGGCCTTGGGTCCAAAGGCTTCAATTACTTTCATTCCACGGCCTTTTTAAACACCAGATGAAGGGGCATCCCAAGGTCGGTATATTGCCTTCTTGGCTGATTTCTCTGCCCAAGATTGCCCACACATAAAGGATTCGCAGGGGCAATATTGGCCACTTCATTGACCTTGCTTGAGGAAGCAGCTTGGCCCTGTTTCTTATACTTTGAAGTAGCTCCCTCATCTACTATCTTACCCAATTGTATCAAATCTTCTACCTTAGTTGCAGTCACAATGAGCGATTTGAAAGTAGGTAGGTATTGGGTTTGCAGTTGAGCTTGATATGTAGGCCTTAAATTATTGATTATAATATCAATCTGCTCCTGTTCTGAAGGGCGATTTATCATTTGGGCAGCCTTCGCCCTCCACCTCTTAAGGAATGAGGAGAAGGGTTCATTGTTGTTTTGCTTGGTAGTCTCAAGCTCCCTTCTAGTGACATCTACCTCAATATTGTAGTGGTATTGAGTGTTAAATGCATTGCAGATGTCTTCCCAGGTCTTAATCTTGGCACGATCCAAGCTTATAAACCATTTAAGGGCAGCACCAGTCAAGGATTGTTGGAATAGTTGAGCAAAGAGCTCGTCATTTAAACCCCAAGGGCTTAAGGCCCTCACATACATCTTCAGGTGGGTTTTAGGGCAAGTAGTCCCATCAAATCTGTCCATCCCAGGCATCTTGAATTTTGGAGGCAACCTAGCTTGGGGAAACAAGGATAAGGAATCCATGTCTACCACCTCTTTATGAGTTTTCATGGCAGTGATTGACCTTTCAAGCAATTCAAGTTTCTTTTTCAGTTCATCAGTTTCAGTAGCATTCTTAGAGGGTGGATCCTCCAAATTGATGACAGGGGTATTATTCTGAGCAGTCATGGGGGTACTAGTTTGTCCCACAATAGGTTCCTTCCCTAGATTTCCAGGAGTAGTGGCTATCTTTGGTGCCCCTCCCAATTCGGCCAAGATGGCTACCCTTTGGGCGGTCAAGGCTTCATCAATTCTTTCTTGCATCCTAGCTTCAATCTCCTTAACCTGTCCATCTAGCAGGGCCTTAATCTGTTCAATAGTAGTCATTTCAGTAATTAGAGTAGTTGGTGAAGTTGGGGTAGTAGGACTTGTGGGTGATTGCACAGTTGGAGTTGGTGTAGCTTGTGTAGGTGAAGGCACACAGATAGTGGGTACCTGCAAAGGTTAAGGGTAAAGGATCAGGGTAGTGTGTAGGGTAGGAAGACTCTTGGTCCACTTGTATATATCAAAAGGTTTTCCCCAAAACAATGTTGTTATGTTGCATGAATGCACCTCATCACATCATAATTCATTTTAATGGAATGTGGCACTATTATTGGGTACATACAACCTAAGGGAGGGTTCTATTGTTACATGAAAAATAGAGAATAGGCTTATAATAGGGACCCTTGAGTCTTGAGTAAGATATACCTAACCACATGTGAAACAAAGAGTTTCACGTGGGTCCAACAGTACGTTTACTCATGGGCCATTCCAAAAGGATTGGAATGGTTTGCGACAACAGGGAGGACGCTTTGGCTGTCCGCTGGCATAATCAAGGAGACCTGCCGGTCAGCGCTACTTGCTATCCAGACTCAGAATTTTAAACAGAAAGAGAAGAAATTCATTTAAAAATAATTTTTTATGCAATGGAGGAAAATGATTCCCCCATATAATGCAAGAGAAAAAGATTCTCTAAATGACAAAACAAATGCACAATTAATCAAATAAGGGGTCCATCAAAGGAAAAAGATTCCTTTTGTCAATTTTATTCCAATATCCTTAAAGAAAGGATATATATTGCTAAGGTACCCTGCAAAATAATAAAAGTACCCTGACGAAGGGCAAATTAGTTAAATAAACAATAGTAGTCTACTAGGATCCCATAAATCATTTTTATGGTCCCCAGTGGAGTCGCCAAACTGTGAACCTCCGTTTCCACCCAAAAAGGATTTGGATGAACATTCACTTGTTGTTAGGAGTCGCCACTCAGTTTTTTCTATTCAAAGGGAAAAACTAAGAAAACCCTTGTTTGACTCCAATAATGCATCCAATGTAAAGGTTTCTAATCTACGAACCCAAGGAGGATTTGGGGACTATGTCATGCATTTGATTAATTTGCCAAAGAAGAAATGAACCTAAAAGGAACACAGAAAGGAAGACAAACAGATTGTTAGTAGATTGTGGACTTCCTACATACTCTCGTTTTTATGAGAGATCAAAGCCCATGTAGTTCGGAAAAGCCTATTTAAAGGCAATTATGCATTATGCATGTGTGTGTGTATGCTTCGTGCATTGTCGGGCTTTTTGCCAAAATTGTGAGATTTTGAGCACTTAGTGCTAATTTTGATGAAATTTGGGTACTTGGTACCAAAAAGGATGCAATTTAGGCTCCGTGCCAAGAGGTTGATTTTAATTGTGATGGGCTTCATGCCAAAAGAGATTAGGTCTTTCAACAAAAAGAAATTAAGAAGGAGGTGTAGTGCTCATGATATGCTTAAATTGACCAAGGATAAATTAGGATATTACCTTGTTTAGGATTCTCCCACTTCGTAGTTCCAGATCTCATTTTCTCGGGCCTTGGATTATTATTTTGATTTAGATTAATTTCTGCAGCACAAGGTTAGATTTATGTAAAGAAAAGTCCAAGAGAAGTTCTTAAGCGTATGGAAAATAGAGAGTTCGTCCGCCCGAAGCCCACCCGGAAAGCCAACCCCCAAAAAAGACCCCCCCTGGAAATTTGGAGGCCTTTTATAGACAAAATTCGAACCTGGACGGCGGTCGGACCGCCATGGAAGTGACCGGCCAAGAAAAAAGAAAAAAACAAAAATGGCGGTTGAGCCCCCCAAAACACCACAAAAGCTCGCACGATTTTCGTTCAAACTGATTTTTTGAGAGGTACAGACCTCCAAAAAATATTTCGGGACCATATCCATGATCCTTACGTCATTCCGAATATTTTAAGTACCATGAAGACATACTTTCGGTGAACTTTACCATGGACCTCTGGTTCGGCTCGGTCGTCTGCAGTCTGAGAAAATCGGCTTTTCCGAGCCTCAAAATTCGAGTATTCACAGGGTACAGTTTCAAGGAGCAATTAAGGATTTATTCTCAAAGTATCGTATCCATCATCATAGATCCTCTCCTTATAGACCAAAGGCTAATGGTGCGGTAGAAGCAGCAAACAAGATGGTTAAGTAAATTCTGTCCAAGATGACCAAGACTTACAAGGATTGGTCAGAGATGCTTCCCTTTGGTTTTTGGGGATATAGGACAAGTGTGCGAACACCTGCTGGAATGACACCGTTCTCTTTGGTTTACGGGATGGAAGCAGTGTTGCCAATTGAAATAGAAATCAAGTCATTGAGAGTAGTCTTAGAAGCTGAATTGCCTGAAATGGAATGGGTGGCGAGCAGATACACACAGATAGCTTTACTAGAAGAGAGAAGATTAAAAGTGCTGTATCATCACCAACTGTATCAAAAGAAGATAGCTCAGGCCTACAATAAAAGGGTTAAAATCAGAAAATTCAAAGTTGGGGATTTGGTGTTGAAGCAATGTAAGCCTAATGTTCAGGCCTAGCTGGGAAGGGCCATATGTCGTGAAACAAGTCATGAACAAAGGTGCGGTGAAGTTATCAAACATGGACGGGAATGAGTTTAGTGAGCCAGTAAACATTGACAGGTTGAAGATGTTTTATGTATGATATAAAAAAAAAGAGAGAGAGCTCGCTGGGATGAAAACCAAAAAAGGGCGGCCTAGGTAAAAGTTAGAGTAGTCCGCTAGTTTCGAAAACCCGAAAGGGCAGGCTAGGCAACAATTAGGGCTAAATGAGAGAAAATCGTCAATTAAAAAACCCGAAAGGGCTAGTTGGCAACAGGAGTGATCTTGTGTATGCTGGCTTTATGTTTGGTTGTTCCCTAATTTAATAAAACAGAATTAATGTTAAAATTGTTCTATGTGCACTGTTATAAGTATTTGACCAGATATGGATGAAATAAATAAACACAACAGCAAAAAGTGATGATAAATTATAAAATAGAAAAGAACCATCTTTTATTACTTCAATTATTTTTCATCCTAATAATACACTTTCTGAATTGACAAATGTAAAATCTATGGCACTTGATAAATGTAACGTGCATGCCAGCTTTGTCTTAGCCGATCCAAGTAGGCTTCAGTCAAGCGAGGCATGTCTAAATCAGGAGTAAAGTCAGAATCGCGAGGCTCAGCTTCATACTGACTGCCAAGTTGGCGAGGATCATAGCATGTACCTTGACGAAGAGCAGCAAGGGGAACACACATCAAGTATGTCTGCATGGTGATACGAGAAATCTTCCACCAAGGTACCAACCAACGGATATTGACTTCAGAGCGTGAGTGGATCCAGTCAACCCAGTCAGCATATGAAGAAGCAGGATGGAGTAGCTTCCTAGTAGAATGATGACGTGGTAGATATCTAGCAAAATCCATGGATGGAGTATCAAGCAAACAAAGACGCTATTAAAGCCAAATCTGTGAAGAAAGAATTAAATTAAAAAAAAAGAAAAAAAGAAGAGTCCGCTAAGTTGAAAACCCGCAAGGGCAGCTTAGGCAAAAATTAGGACAACTCGCTAGTTCTGAAAACCCACATGGGCGGACTAGGCAAAAATTAGAGCAATAAAATATATATATATATATATATATAAAAAGAAGAGGTCCGCTAAGTTGAAAACCCACAGGGGCAGCTTAGGCAAAAATTAGGACAGCTCGCTAGTTTCGAAAACCCACATGGGCGGACTAGGCAAAAATTAGAGCAAAGCAAAAAAGAGAAAAGAAAGCCTAAATTGAAAACCTGAAAGGGTAGTTTAGGTAATAACCTGAAGCAACAACGGACTCCCAGTCAGTCTCTTTGACAATCCCGATTTAAGTCGGTCTAATCCAACTAAGGTCTCGGCTAAAATCACAGGTACCGGTGACAAGCCTCCTTCCATTTGGTCCATAATATCCAATACTCGTGGATCAATATCACCGTGAGAAGAGACAAGCAGGAATTTGCCAAGCAAGAAAAGACAGAGCATGCATCCCCATGCCTTAGTAGGGGCCAAATGAGAGAGGCAAAAATCAATCAAAGGAGCAAGTAGAATTTTTTCATCTGTCATCAACTGAAGAACTTCAGGTTTTGAAATTTGAAATAATGCCTGCATCTTCTGTTGAGTTTTGGAAATCAATGTGGGTAATGCCATTTGTTGATTATTTGGATATCCAAGAATGGCCTCAAATTCTTCAATCAAGGAACATATTTCAAAGCCATTAATTTTAAATGCCCTAGAATCCTCATTCCAAAAGGAAGCCACGGCATGTAAGAAGGAGTGGTCAAATTTAACATTTTGGAAAACATTTTAAGACATCAAGTTTTGACCACGAAATTTGCTTCCAATGAATGGCATCCATATTCTTAAATAGAATTTTTATCTTTTTTAAATGATGTTCGGTCATGGTTGATGAATGAAGGAAAATCAAAATTGTTAAAGGGAGTTTTTTCGTTGAAATGGAAAGAATTTTGGATTATGTATGAAATATGGCATGAAAGGTGATTTATATAGAGGAAATAATCTTTTCCAAAAGTGATAACGAAAAGGTGATGGGAAAGAATGAGACAGTATGGCATAAGGAAAGGAATTAGCAATGAATTTCCTTTACCGCGTTGGATTTGGTTTAGCAAATGGTGCGGTTGTGAAAAGGAAATTGTGATGCACTATTTATGATGTGAAAGAAAAAGTATAATAATTGTGGCGCAGTAAAAAAAAAGTTACAGTAAAGATGGAAATTGTATTTTTTTTCATTATTGTACAATGTTTATATAATTGATACAATATTTACATATCACTAAGAGGGTGGTGGTAGGTCATCAAATAAAGCCCTGAAAAAGTCGTCGCCTATTGGAGGAGGGGGCAAATCACTCATCCCGAGTCTGCCCAAAATGGGAGCACCAAAATCTGGCAAATTACTCATCCCTGGATCGCCCGAACCAGGAGCACCAAAATCCCTATTACCTTGAAGTTTCGATCTGTCACGGTCCTCATCAGAAGCAAACGAAAGGATCTCATAGTCATCAGTCTGGGGGCCTCTTGATGAAGAAGCGCCAGGATCCCTCATCCCCTGAAATTGAAAGTCCCGAAAATTCTGTTCGGACTAATAATATAAATTTTCAAAATGAGAAGCCTGTTGATGACTTGCAGCCAACTCTTCTTGAAGTTTTCTATTTTGTTCTTCGAGCATCCGCTGTGAGCCAAAAAGGAAAAAGGTAAGAGTATACATAATCATGCATACATATAGCATAAATTACCATGAAATAAGGAACTCACCAGGTAATTCATATCAATACCCTGCGGATGAGATGACATATCTGGAGGGCTAGAATAATCAAACGAAGAGGCAATAAAAGATGGTCCAGCCTCATGATCAAATGAACCAGTAGCCTACAATGATCATTAAAGAATAAAAAAAATCAAAAAAAAAAAGAAAGAAGTAAAGGAAGAATGATAAAAGTTTTATCTGAGAAGTATTAGCCCCGAGATGTGGAACAAACTCTCTTGCATCTCCATGATGTTCCTCCTCATTTCTACCCTCATTTTCTTTGGGAATCTCCCACACACCAACAGGAGATAAATCAAAGTTCAAGAGCCTTCTTTGAATAAAATGGGCATAAGATGCACTCAGCAGGTAGAGAAATCCTTCAATACCATAACCGTACTGAGCTGGCCACCAGGCATCCTCCGGCATCGACATAATATTTAAAGTGTATTTCGGGCAAGGCATAGGAATCGTCTGCCGCTCTGGACCGAGGAACCACTCATAAACTATCTCTCTGAGAAACCAGCCACTAGATACAGGGCCAGCGATGAATCAGCGATAATGTTGGAAAGACAGCGCAGCCCTCATCAAAGGAGACCAGTTTGTCCGCTCTTCTGGGTTCCACCAAGCCAAATTCACCTGCAAAATAACATAAGGTAAGTAAACTTTCACATAAAATTTAAAGCATACTAATGTTATTTTACCTGGTCCTAGGTTAAGCGACTCAACACAAAGCGATGAGTATGCACATGGCGAGAGCCGGGGACGTCCACACGATCTAACAATCAGAAATTTAATCTCGGATACCCGACCCTATCTTGAGAAATACCGGGTACCCTCACGAGGTTGTGTTCATATGCCCATACCTACAATAATAGTAAAGATCAAATTCATGTAAGAAAAGAGTGGAATTGACATTAGTAGAAGAAGAATACCTCGACAACCGCCATCAAGCCGACAAAAGACTTCTTATTTCTGCAAAGTTTATCAAGACCATGGTAAAGACATGCGAGACCAGCTTTACCCCAGCCCGAAGATGGTACCATTCTAAAGTAAGAAAGGGCATTCAACACTGACAAGTGGATGGAGGATTCAGTGCTGCCTAAGATGGTCGACCCAAGCAAATATAACAAAAATCCTCGAGCATACTGTTGGGCCGTGTCTCTGTGAATCCGTCCTTCGTAGTTCATCTAATAACTACGAATTGGCTCGATTTTTATCTTAAAAGGCCCTTTATATGATGGTTCCATACTAATTAATTCCTGAATTTCTTCAAATGTTAAAATATCGTTGGTCAGAGGAACCAAAACACCATCATATCGAAGGCCGGTTATAGCAGTAAAATCGACCGGACCAATTGTCATCTCTCCAATGGGTAAGTGAAAAGTGTGGGTTGTGTCCAACCATCGCTCTGCAAGCGCCTGGACTACGCTCTGGTCTATTTTATATTCCTCGGATGGCAATTGTAAGATGAACTACTCAAAGTCGCAATCTCGAATAATCTACCTTACCCAAGAAGGCACTACATCGTACCATTGTCGGACTTTGTAAATACACCCTCCAGCCTAAACAACGTAACGATCATGCTAACACAGACCCAGGTAAGTTAATACCAGGTAAGTGTAACACCCCCATATTCAATGCACACACACTACAACCACAACAATGTAGCATAAGTGCACCAAACATAGGGATGCTACGGTTTCCTTAACATTCAAAACATTTTAAAACTTGATACCATATCCATATCATTATATCTTATTAACAAAATAGATCATTTACTTATAAAACAAAACATATTAGTTATCTATATATATATATATTTATATATTACACAGCGGAAGTTATAAAATATGTATATATATGAAAACATTTGATTACATATTTACTATTATACATATATTTACATTATCAACAAAACTTTACACGATATAAAAGATTTATACATGATTGGCAAGTTAGCTCTGATCTTTAAGCTCCCAAAATCAACTCTTCAATGTCTACTCTCACTCGGTCTCGAAGAGCTCTCGGGTTCAATTCTATCAGTTCTATCACCTGCGCGATTAAACACTATCGCGCTAAGCCAAGGGCTTAGTAAGATAAAACATGCAATAGACATGCTTAAATGTTATACAATGCCAATTTTAATTTATATCATACATGTAACAACATAGATGCAAAGCTAACAACATACATTTACATTTCATAACTTAGCGTACATATATGTATATCACATTTCAACATTCTTGCATATACTTTATTAGTTAATCATTTAATCATCCATGAACAACACTAAGCAAAGACAAGCATGGGCCCAAGACACACTAATATGCCATTCAATTTTCAGAGTTAATGCTTTGGTTTTGTTATCACATTTATCAATATCAATATCATATACCCAACTAGGCTTCAAGGATTAAGTTCAACCAAGCTTCAATGGGAGCAAAGAATGCTAAGCATCAACCCAACTTGGCTTCAAGAACTAACCCAACCTAGCTTCAAGGGTTGTAACATCTCAATTAGGCTTCAAGGATTCAATCCAACCTAACTTCAAGAGATTGTTACACTCATTAGGCATGCCACCAACAACAAACTCTGAAAATGGAATAACACATTAGCCACACAATTCATTTAGATTTCATTCTCAATTCTCATTATCATTTAGGCAAACATGCCTAATTTATTTCCATTAAATCACCTTAGCCAATAACAATGGCTCCACATTTCATTTCACAAAATAACACTTCATTATTCAAGTGTATATTTATCTCACATAGCATCATTCATAAATATCAACATTTCATTCCATATTAATCATGAAACACATTATCACTCACAATGCATAATATAACAAGGCTCAATCTCAACAATGCAAGAACAATATATATATAATTCATAGCTTTAGGATCATTCACAAGTGTTTTTAATTCATCCCTTGGTTTAAGTATGTTTATGTTTAGGTTTAGAGGCCCAACTACCTTTGAAGAATCTAAACTATGCAAACAAGAACAAAGAAATCAAGCAACATTCAATTCATTTATGGGACACGCCCAACTCACTTGAAGGACACGCCCAACCTGGTTGAGGAACACGCCCGTGTCTTTAACAATAAATGAGGCAGTAGCCAATTTAAATAATTGACACGCCCAGCACCTTTGATGGTCACGCCCGTGTCACTAAAACCAAAAGAGACAGTAGCCAATCCAAATAATTGACACGCCCACTCTCCTAAGGGACACGCCCACTCCCCTAAAATTTATTTTGGCCGTGTCACCAAATCATAAAACCTTAACTAAAACCAACCCTTTCTCAATTTCACTCAAACACAATATTCATCATATAACATATTTCACATGAACATAATCAATGTTCTAAACACATATTCATCATAAAAACTACTTCACCACACATTAATATCACAATTAAACACATAATCACCACAAAACCCTAAAATCCAACATCCTTCTCCCTCCATCCAAATCAACAACCATCATTTCCAACAACAACCTTCAATTAAACGCATAACTTAAAATCAATTTAACATTTGAAAGCACAACCAAACACATCTCAAATCCACCAAATCACAAAATCATCAAACCCTACTTTACTTCCAACACAACTTCCAAATAAGTAAAGAAAACAAGAAAATACTTACTTGAAAAGAAGAAATTCCACAAATCCTTTGTCAAAACCTTGGATTGCTTCTTCAATTTGCTTCTTGCCTCAAGAACACTTCTCTTTTCCTTTTGCTAATGGAGAGCCGGCCACTTCATGAAGAAAGAAGACAATGATCAAGATACAAAGTCAAATTTTGCTTTTAATCTCCACCAAGTGTTCTTATCCAAGCAATTACTAAAACACCCTCAATCATATAACTAACCTTTGTCTCATATAAGTCCTTATATGTAATTTCATTAACAACCAAAAATATCTTCTTCCACTTAACCAACACCTTGACTCTTCATTTGACCACTTTATATGTTATATATATCATCATATACACAACATATACATTTGTCTCTAAACCCTATTTCTTTCTCCAAAACACATATGCACAAGCATTCTCATCCCAATTCTTTTCTTACCCCATCATATGCATTCAATTCAATTTAACAATAACAACAACAACAACAACAACAATATAATCAAAACTTCTAAGCCACATATGAGGATATTACAATTCTCCCCCTCTAAAAAGAAAATTTCATCCTCGAAATTACCTGAAATTAACTCTGAAACAACTGAGGATATTGCTCTCGCATCGTTTGCTCATTTTCCCAAGTTGCTTCTTCTTTTCCATGGTTCTTCCAAAGAATCTTCACCAATGGCACTCTCTTGTTTCTCAAATCTTTCACATCACGTGCCAAGATAGCAACTGGTTCCTCTTCAAAAGTCAAGTCTGGGTTCACTTCAATTGATTCAAATGGCAACACATGAGATGGATCCGACCTGTACCTCCTCAACATAGAAACATGGAATACATTATGAATACGATCCAACTCAGGTGGTAAAGCAAGTCGATAAGCAACTGGCCCAACTCTTTCCAACACTTCATATGGCCCAATGAAACGAGGACTCAATTTTCCCTTCCGACCGAACCTCAAAATCTTTTTCCAAGGAGACACTTTCAAAAATACCTTATCTCCAACATCAAACTGAATGTCTCTCCTTTTTAGATCTGCATAAGACTTCTGTCGGTCTGAAGCTGCTTTTAACCTGCTTCGAATCAATTTTACTTTCTCTTCAGTTTCTTGAATCAAATCAGGACCAACCAATTTATTATCTCCAAGCTCATTCCAACAAAGAGGTGTCCTACACCGTCTGCCATACAATGCTTCGAATGGTGCCATACCAATGCTGGATTGGTGACTGTTGTTGTAAGCAAATTCCACAAGAGGTAAAAATCTATCCCAACTTCCAGAGAAATCGATGACACAGCTCCTTAACATGTCTTCAAGAATCTGTATCACCCTCTCTGACTGTCCATCCGTCTGTGGATGAAAAGCAGTACTGAAGTGCAGTCGAGAACCCATAGCATAATGCAAACTCTTCCAAAATCTTGAAGTAAACCTGGGATCTCGATCAGACACTAAAGAAGTTGGAACACCATGCAGTTTCACAATCTCCTGGATATACAGCTCAGCCAACCTCTCCAAAGAGTAATCCATCCGCACCGGAAGGAAATGAGCTGTCTTAGTCAATCTATCCACAACCACCCAAATGGCATCATGTTTCCTTTGTGTCAATGGCAATCCAGACACAAAATCCATTGTCACTCTTTCCCACTTCCATTCAGGCACTGACAACGGTTGAAGCAACCCGGTTGGAACTTGATGCTCTGCTTTAACTTTCTGACAAGTGAGACATTTCGACACAAAATCTGCAATGTCTCTCTTCAAACCAATCCACCAATAATGTTGTCTCAAATCATTATACATCTTCGTATTACCCGGATGCATAGCAAACATCGACTGATGAGCTTCTTCTAAAATGATTCTTTTCAAATTAGCATCCTCGGGCACACACAATCGGTTCTTAAACCAGAGACTCCCATCATTTCTCACAACAAAATCTCTAGTCTTCCCAATCTTGCAATCTGAAATAATCTTCTGAATCTTCATATTAACCAACTGAGCCTCTTTGATCTGATCTAACAAAACTGGCTTCAATTGCAACTGTGCCAACAATGCACCATCATCACAAGGTACAAAACTGGCATGCAATGCTCTCAACTCAACAAGCAACGAGAGCGAGTAAACTGTTAAACCAGCTAAAGACTTTCGACTCAAAGCATCAGCAACAACATTTGCTTTACCTGGATGATAGTCAATTAAGCAGTCGTAGTCTTTAATCAATTCTAACCATCTCCTCTGACGAAGATTGAGTTCTTTCTGGACACCCAAATACTTCAAACTCTTGTGATCAGTATAGATGAAACATTTTTCCCCAAATAAATAATGGCGCCAAATCTTTAATGCAAACACAATGGCAGCTAATTCCAAATCATGGGTCGGATAGTTAAGCTCATGCGGTTTCAACTGTCGAGATGCATAAGCTATAACTTTCCCTTCCTGCATCAATACACATCCCAAACCTCTATGTGAAGCATCACTGTAGATCACATATGGTTTGCCTTCAACAGGTAAAGTTAAAACAGGCGCTTGAGTTAACATATCTCTCAACTGCTCAAAGCTAGCCTGACACTGATCCGTCCACACAAATCTCACTCCCTTACGAAGTAATCTGGTGAGTGGAGTAGCTATTAAAGAAAACCCTTTTACAAACCGCCGGTAATAGCCTGCCAAACCCAAAAAACTTCTAATCTCTGTCACAGACTTGGGTGGACTCCAATTCAGAATAGCTTCAACTTTACTCGGATCAACTCTAATGCCTTCTGCTGAAACAATATGTCCGAGAAAAGCTACTTGATCCAACCAGAACTCACACTTCGACAATTTGGCAAATAACTGCTTCTCTCTCAAAATCTGCAACACAATCCGCAGATGCATATCATGTTCATCTTCATTCCGTGAATACACCAGAATGTCATCGATGAAGACCACAACAAACTGATCCAGATAGGGCCTAAACACCCTATTCATCAAATCCATGAAAGCTGCAGGTGCATTCGTCAGACCAAAAGGCATAACTAAAAATTCATAGTGCCCATACCTGGTCCTGAAAGCTGTCTTCGGAACATCTTCAGCTCTGACTCTCAGCTGATGGTACCCAGATCTCAGATCAATTTTAGAAAATACAGCTGCACCTTTCAACTGATCAAAGAGATCATCGATTCTAGGCAAAGGATATTTATTCTTAATGGTCACTTTGTTCAATTGCCTATAATCGATACATAACCTCATAGTACCATCTTTCTTCTTCACAAATAGCACAGGAGCTCCCCAAGGAGAAACACTGGGGCGAATAAATCCTTTGTCCAACAACTCCTGTAACTGCACTTTTAACTCCCTCAATTCTGCTGGTGCCATTCTGTAAGGAGTAATAGAGATAGGAGTGGTACCAGGTAACAATTCAATACCAAACTCCACCTCTCTCTCTGGAGGCAATCCAGGCAACTCCTCTGGGAACACATCAGGGAACTCAGCAACTGTGGCAATGCTATCAATGGGAAAACCCTTCATTCTAGTATCTATCACATGAGCGAGATAGGCTTCACACCCCTTTCTAATCAACCTCCTGGCTGCAACAGCTGAAACAAATAAGGAGGCTAGCTGTTCCTGCTCATTAGATACTATCACTTCTCTACCATCAACGGTTCTCAAAGAAACAATTTTCTTTTTACAATCCACCACAGCTCCATGTCGAGATAGCCAATCCATACCTAAAATCACATCATATTCCTTAAATGGCATCTCAATCAAATCTCCAAAGAACTCCTCACCCTGCACCCTCACTACACTATCCCGGCGCACCTTACTCACAACCACACTATGCCCTAACGGATTTGTCACCAACACATCAAATCCTAGGGACTCAGCATGCACATCAGATACAGGCAAAACAGATACACTAACATAAGAATGTGTGGAACCCGGATCAATCAAAGCAAGTACTGGAGTATTAAATAAAGAAAAAGTACCAGCTATGACTGCCGATGCATTTGGCTGCCTCTGCATAACATACATCCTCTGGGAAGAACCACCCTCCTCTGGTCTACCCTCTCTGGATGCAGCACCTCCTCTAGAACTGAACCCTGGCCTACCTCCTCGGCTGACACCTCTTCCTCCTCTACCTCCTCTCACACTAGCTCGAGAAGCAGCAGAATCAACTGCCATCTGCTCCTGCCTCTCAGGGCAATCTCTCACAAAATGGTCTGGTGATCCACACCTGAAGCATACCCCTGCAACACCAGCCTTCCAACAAGGACCACCATGTGGCCTCCCACAATGGATGCAGATGGGAAGAGTGGATCTCCGAATCATCGGGGTCGGAGCACTTGCCACTGAAGTTGCAGGTCTAAATCTCTGCCTCTGGAACTGCACTGGCCTACCAGCTGATCTATGACTTCTACTACTCCGAGGAACAAAACTTCCTCTACCCCTCTTAGCAGAAGAAGACCCTGCCTCGAACTGGGGCCTTCTAACTCTAACCTCCTCTTCAGAAGCAACTGCAACTATGGCCTGGGCTCTCTCTACGCTCCTAGCTGCTGCAACTAACTGGGAGAAATCCTGATACCTGGAGCCAGCCACATGACAAATAATTGAGGGCCTCAATCCCTCCTCAAATCGCCGACATCGATCAATCTCATCAGCAATGATACCCCCAGCATACTGACTCAGTCGAATAAACTCAACTTCATACTCATTAACAGTCTTGCTGTCTTATTTCAAGCTTAAGAACTCCATCTTCTTCATATCCTTATACTCCCTAGGAGTATACTTCAACTCAAATTCCCTCAGAAAATCAGTGTAAGACAGTGTTGGAGGATCATCCATAGAGTGTGGCACTGTCTTCCACCAGTCATATGCGTCCTTCTGCAGTAATGACCTGGCATAATCAAACTTTTCCTCAGGGGTGGCTTGTAACTGAATAAAGATTCTCTGCACTTTGCCTAACCATTGCTCAGCCACTGCTGGATCAGTGGTTCCCATAAAATCTTCCGCCCCAAACTTCCTCAATTTATCATACTGTCTCATCCGAACCTGAGGCTGGGGTGGTGGTGGAGGTGGCTGTACTGGTGCTTGCCTCATTACTTCCATCATATGTCTAAACCAAGCTGGCGGAACCTCCTCTCCAGCTGGTCTACCCGACACCGAAGCAGGTGCCTCCTCAACACTATCAACCCTAGCTCCCTCGGCAGGAGCAATGCTCTCGGCACTACCCTAACTGACTGTCTTGAGTGAGGATCCATCAACACCTAATACTGCAAACACAGCAGATTACATCTTATTAAAGATCAGGGACTGCCAATCTCAAACGTATATGTCATTCAAAACTCACTTTTTAAGTAAAAATATTCTTTTTATTACATTTTACCTAGGCTGAGAATCTCAAACCTAGGCTCTGATACCAAAACAATTGTAACACCCCCATATTCAATGCACACACACTACAACCACAACAATGTAGCATAAGTGCACCAAACATAGGGATGCTACGGTTTCCTTAACATTCAAAACATTTTAAAACTTGATACCATATCCATATCATTATATCTTATTAACAAAATAGATCATTTACTTATAAAACAAAACATATTAGTTATCTATATATATATATTTATATATTACACAGCGGAAGTTATAAAATATGTATATATATGAAAACATTTGATTACATATTTACTATTATACATATATTTACATTATCAACAAAACTTTACACGATATAAAAGATTTATACATGATTGGCAAGTCAGCTCTGATCTTTAAGCTCCCAAAATCAACTCTTCAATGTCTACTCTCACTCGGTCTCGAAGAGCTCTCGGGTTCAATTCTATCAGTTCTATCACCTGCGCGATTAAACACTATCGCGCTAAGCCAAGGGCTTAGTAAGATAAAACATGCAATAGACATGCTTAAATGTTATACAATGCCAATTTTAATTTATATCATACATGTAACAACATAGATGCAAAGCTAACAACATACATTTACATTTCATAACTTAGCGTACATATATGTATATCACATTTCAACATTCTTGCATATACTTTATTAGTTAATCATTTAATCATCCATGAACAACACTAAGCAAAGACAAGCATGGGCCCAAGACACACTAATATGCCATTCAATTTTCAGAGTTAATGCTTTGGTTTTGTTATCACATTTATCAATATCAATATCATATACCCAACTAGGCTTCAAGGATTAAGTTCAACCAAGCTTCAAGGGGAGCAAAGCATGCTAAGCATCAACCCAACTTGGCTTCAAGAACTAACCCAACCTAGCTTCAAGGGTTGTAACATCTCAATTAGGCTTCAAGGATTCAATCCAACCTAACTTCAAGAGATTGTTACACTCATTAGGCATGCCACCAACAACAAACTCTGAAAATGGAATAACACATTAGCCACACAATTCATTTAGATTTCATTCTCAATTCTCATTATCATTTAGGCAAACATGCCTCATTTATCTCCATTAAATCACCTTAGCCAATAACAATGGCTCCACATTTCATTTCACAAAATAACACTTCATTATTCAAGTGTATATTTATCTCACATAGCATCATTCATAAATATCAACATTTCATTCCATATTAATCATGAAACACATTATCACTCACAATGCATAATATAACAAGGCTCAATCTCAACAATGCAAGAACAATATATATATAATTCATAGCTTTAGGATCATTCACAAGTGTTTTTAATTCATCCCTTGGTTTAAGTATGTTTATGTTTAGGTTTAGAGGCCCAACTACCTTTGAAGAATCTAAACTATGCAAACAAGAACAAAGAAATCAAGCAACATTCAATTCATTTATGGGACACGCCCAACTCACTTGAAGGACACGCCCAACCTAGTTGAGGAACACGCCCGTGTCTTTAACAATAAATGAGGCAGTAGCCAATTTAAATAATTGACACGCCCAGCACCTTTGATGGTCACGCCCGTGTCACTAAAACCAAAAGAGACAGTAGCCAATCCAAATAATTGACACGCCCACTCTCCTAAGGGACACGCCCACTCCCCTAAAATTTATTTTGGCCGTGTCACCAAATCATAAAACCTTAACTAAAACCAACCCTTTCTCAATTTCACTCAAACACAATATTCATCATATAACATATTTCACATGAACATAATCAATGTTCTAAACACATATTCATCATAAAAACTACTTCACCACACATTAATATCACAATTAAACACATAATCACCACAAAACCCTAAAATCCAACATCCTTCTCCCTCCATCCAAATCAACAACCATCATTTCCAACAACAACCTTCAATTAAACTCATAACTTAAAATCAATTTAACATTTGAAAGCACAACCAAACACATCTCAAATCCACCAAATCACAAAATCATCAAACCCTACTTTACTTCCAACACAACTTCCAAATAAGTAAAGAAAACAAGAAAATACTTACTTGAAAAGAAGAAATTCCACAAATCCTTTGTCAAAACCTTGGATTGCTTCTTCAATTTGCTTCTTGCCTCAAGAACACTTCTCTTTTCCTTTTGCTAATGGAGAGCCGGCCACTTCATGAAGAAAGAAGACAATGATCAAGATACAAAGTCAAATATTGCTTTTAATCTCCACCAAGTGTTCTTATCCAAGCAATTACTAAAACACCCTCAATCATATAACTAACCTTTGTCTCATATAAGTCCTTATATGTAATTTCATTAACAACCAAAAATATCTTCTTCCACTTAACCAACACCTTGACTCTTCATTTGACCACTTTATATGTTATATATATCATCATATACACAACATATACATTTGTCTCTAAACCCTATTTCTTTCTCCAAAACACATATGCACAAGCATTCTCATCCCAATTCTTTTCTTACCCCATCATATGCATTCAATTCAATTTAACAATAACAACAACAACAACAACAACAATATAATCAAAACTTCTAAGCCACATATGAGGATATTACAGTAAGTACATATTATCCTATCTACTTAAATTAATATATTTTTCCTAAATTTTCTAAAAAAGATAATAATGTCATAATACAAAATAAACAAACAAAATAATAATAAAGGCAAACATAATAATAATAAAAACAAAAAAAATCATTAAACAAAAATAAAAAATAATAAAGAATAATAATAACAGAAAAATACAAATAAATAATAATAATAATAATTAAAAAAAAAAAAGACAAAAAATCAAGAGACAAGAAAAAGAAAAATAATTACCGCGCTCTTTTGGTTGGAACTACAATGAAGCGGCATCCCGACTAGTATATCTATATTTCCATCTTCATGATACCGAATAAACTCCAATAACTCGGCATTAGAATGATTCCCTAGCCTTGAAGCATGCATTTTTTTGAAAACTATGTGCTAAATTTGAAAGAATTTGAGAGAATTATAGAAACTTTGTTGTGAATCAAATGAAGGATTCATGGGTTTTTATAGAGAAACGGCAAGAAAAAAAAATTCAAAAGTAAGTTTACTATTCATGAATAGTGAACTTTACAATGGATGAATAGTATATTTTACTATTTATAAATAGTAAATTACTATTGATAAATAGTATATTACTATTCCCAATAGTAAATACTATTTACTACTATTTATGAATAGTAAGTTACTATTTATGAATAGTAAATAGTACATGAACAGTAACTACACAGTAAATAAACAGTAAATTCAATTATTCACTTTAATCATTCAAATACTTGCGTGTGTATAAATATTTTTACACACAAGGGGGCAAAGAAGAAGACATATGTATAAAAATTAGCCAAACTTTTTTTAAATATAAAATTATTAGCTCGGGTCCAGAACCCAAATTATTCTTAGGTCCAGAACCTATAATCTTTTCTGAGTCCAGAACTTAGCTCGGGTCTAGTACCCAAATTTTCCTTAAGTCTAGAACCTAGAATCTCTTCTAAGTTCAGAACTTAGCTCGGGTCCAGAACCTAGAATCACTTCTAAGTCCAGAACTTAGCTCGGGTCCAGAACCCAAATTATCCTTAGATCCAGAACCTAGAATCTCTTTTAAGTCCAAAACTTAGCTCGAATCAGAACCCAAATTATCCTTAGTCCAGAACCTAGAATCAATTCTAAGTCTAGAACTTAGCTCGGGTCCAGAACCCAAAATATCCTTAGGTCCAGAACCTAGAATCTCTTTTAAGTCCATAACTTAGCTCGGGTCCAGAACCCAAATTTTTCTTAGGTCCAGAACCTAGAATCTCTTTTAAAGTTCAGAACTTATCTTGGGTCCAGAACCTAAATTTTCCTTAGGTCCAGAACCTATATTCTCTTTTAAGTCCAGAACTTAGCTTGGGTCCAGAACCCAAATTATCCTTAGGTCTAAAACCTAGAATCTTTTCTAAGTCCAGAACTTAGATCGAGTCTAGAACCCAAATTTTTCTTAGGTCCAGAACCTAATATTATGCTTAGGCTAAGAACCTAGAATTATCATTGAGTCCAGAACTCGAACCGGGTCCAGAACCCAAAACCTCAACCATCTCAAAAATTAAGTTCTATTGCTTTTCACTCTCTTTCACTAAAGTCTCAGATCATTCAAGCAGGGGCAAACTGTAGAACCTTAATTTTTGACCCAGTCTGGTCCAATATATTTTAATTAGTCCAGAATAATTTTTGTATTGTCCAATATATTTTAATTAGTCCAAAATAATTTTTGTTATCTTAATTAAATAATATTTACTTTAGTATCTAATTTTTATTAATAAAAATTAAAAAATAATAATAATAAATAAAAATAGGAGACGAAAAAATCGTCACCGAAAACCAGCGCAGGACTAATGGCCTTGGGCCATTTCGCCCACATAATTTTTCTGTAGGTGAAATGGCCCGCAGGCCAATTCTCGCCCGCTGCCGCAGGCAACTGCAGCATTTTTTTTTGCTAGCGCATTTTTTCGCAGCAGTTTTTTTTCGCCAGCGAAATTTTTCCGACACAAATTTTTTCGAAACCTAATGCAATTAGGTTTCAGTTTCCTTTTCTTAATCAATGTTAGCTTCCGTGAATAACTAGAATTAACTAGAATTAACCATAAAATTCTTCTATCAATAAGACCAAAAACAACGCAAAAAGGGGGGATTGGGACGGAAATTTGGAGGAAAAATTCAGACCAAAATTGAGGAGGAAAACCTTGAATCAATTCGATTTTTTTTGTGAGAGCAAACAAGCAATTCAAACCATCAAAGGCAGCAAAGCTTGTCTTTGTTATTATTCATCCAAGAAGCGATTTTTGGTGGAACCAACAAACGAAGGTATGAATTTCTTTATTTGTTTCATGAATTCACAGTAACTTCATCACTATAGATTAAAAATAATTGTTTCTGTTTCTTCAAAATCAAAAACCCTAGAACCTCAATTCACCTTTTCTAAAGTTTAAAAACCTTAATTTGTTTATTTGTTTTCCAAAAATTATAAAATTGTTATTTTTGTTTCTTCAAAATCACAAAACCCTAATTTGCCTTCCAATTCTTCAGAACCATAAATTGAATCTGTTTCTTTCCAAAAACCCTATAAAATATCTTTTTCTGTTTCTATAAACCTTAAATCGTTTTGTTTATTTTCATAAAGTTTCATAAAATTATCAATTATTTTTTCAAATCCTAAAACCTAATGCATTCTCCGAAACCCTAATTCTAAAATTCTAAAACACTAATTCAACTCCAAAGCCCAAAACAGTAAACCCTAAACTAGCTAACCTAAACCCCAATTTTTCTAAACCCTAATCCTATAAACCTTATAACCCTAAAACATAAATGTTATAATTCCCTATAAACATAAATGTTATAATTCTACATAGTAAGTAACCATAAATCATAAATCCAATATTTTAAAGTGTTCTAACCCTAATTTCATGATTTTACATCTCAAACCCTAATTTGGATAATCAAAGAACTTTACCAACTTTTTAAATCATAAAACTTTAATCCATTTTAATTCCTTTAAAATCACAGTAGCTTAAACCCATAAATTCCAAAACCCTAAACATATTAAATAAAGAATCTTAAATAGAAACAGTAGCCCTATTTTGAATCTTTATTTGCTTTGTTCAATTTTATTTGATTATGCTTTGATTTATTTTATATGCTTTAATTTATTTAAGTTCAATGCTTGGTTTCTTTAGTTTATCATGGATGGATGTTTATTTTTTATTTTGATTAATATCTCTGATGAATGATTTATGATGAATGGTTATTTACTTTTATCGATTTATTTAGATTTCCAAATATTGTAAGAGGTATGTTTCCACTTGGTGGGTACCTCATTAGTTAAATATCATGTAATTTAAATTGCTTTTTTTATTTTAGAACCAATGTAAAGTACATGTTTCTACCTTTTGGTGGGTGTCCTATATAGGCACGAATTATGTAAGGGCATGTTTCCATCTTCGGATGGGTGTCCATTTATTTGTTTTGCTTGGACATTGTTTTGATTTTCAACATATCGATGCTTTATTTTAATTATTGTGTGTAGTATGGATAATTTTGTTATATTTAAGAATTTTATAATATTAAGAACTGTAAAGGAGGCCGGTTCCAATGAACCGGGCATTGTGGGGGTGCTGTGCCATTTCTCACCTTCCCCACACGTACCCAACTTTTCGAACCTATTAGGGGGTTGGGGATTCCTTAGGAATCGAGTCACCCCTTTCTTTTTCCCGGCTCGTCCGGGTGGTGACTCCATTTTCTCCGAACTTAGGTCCGTGTTCTCTAAGGCCCCGAGCCTAAACAGTGCAGAAGTGGTAAGAACCATTCCACCGGGAGTGGGGGCAAAAATCCCCGCTCACAGTACGGTATGATTAATTAAGTTATTTTATTTGACTTGATGGTATAGTGTGGTAAAAGAATAATAGAATGACTAGAATGCCCTTTAATTGAAATTGATATTAATTTTAATTAAAATTCATAAATAATTTCAATGTTTATTTTTTTATAATTACCAATTTAAATTTTTATTTTTATAGCCAATAATTTATTTTATTTTCTATAATCAATAACTAATTTTAATTAAAGGCATAAAAAACTAAAATTAATAAAATATATAATAAATAATTTTCTAACAACTAAATTGAGAAAATTGTAATATAATTAATTTATAAAAAAAAATTATGAAATAAATTTAAAAATTATTAAGTTTAAATGTTAATTTTGGAAAATGAAATATTTATGGAGAGTATTTTGGAACATAAAAATCTCAAACCATATGAAACCACCAAATCGGTGGTTTCAAAAATTGGCAAAAAAACATAGTTTTAAAACCATAACTAAACCATTAAGAACAACACCATCCCATTGGAAATCAAAACAAGCAAACATTCAAACAATACCATACCATCACAAACCATCATCCAAACAAGGGGTTAGGTTTTTTAGGTTTTTAAAAATGCAAGTGGAATTTTAGGGTTCTAATCATGCAAAATAGGGTTTGATATAAAAATTAGGGTTTTAAGGTGAAAATTAAGGTTTTAAATTAAACTAGAGTTTAAGCATGCAAACAAGGATTTTAAGACAAAACAAGGTTTCAGAATACAAATTAAGGTTGAATCGTGCAAGGTTAAGGTTTGATATAGAATTAGGGTTTTGAAAATACAAATTGGAATTAGGGTTTTAAAAAATACAAATTAGTGTTTAATATGGAATTAGGGTTTAATATGTGTATACCATTAATTTTGGCCCTATGTTCGTACGGTCCTTATTAAAGAATACCAAAAATAAATTTGATCTGACTTTTAAAGATTTAAAACTAGTTTACAACTTTTAAATAAGTCAGTTCAGTTTCGAAAGGCATAAATTCAACTGATTAATTATATAAAGCCCTAAAATTAAGTTTGTTTAGCCCAAATTAAAACATTTCGGTCCAAAAACTAATAAAAATACAAGACTAATTTGAGTCGGGGTGGCCCAGGTGACTTAAGCCATTGCTCTTATCGACCAGGAGGTCCCAGGTCGACATGAGCCTTTGGCTCATGCCGATCTGGTTGCCCAAATCAATATGGCCTAAGCCTATGTCAATCTAGCACACTAGATCTACATGATCATAAGTTGTTTTAAGTTTTGGCTGGCTAGTTTCCTAATTAAGCTAGAATTCATTTTATAGATGGATTATGCATATTAAGTTTAAGGTTTTCTTGGGATGGTTTGCCTATGAATAATAAGGTTTTATGCTAATAATGAAAAAGGAAGGAATCGTCAGAATTAATTAAAAACCAGTCATGGTTATCAAAGATGCAGAGAGTTAGCAACAATTAAAAACTATCAAAGAAAACAAAGCATACTAAAAACATAAAAAAGACACAACAACTGAGGAGACAGGACCATTTCTGTGAATTTTCTTTGTTCCAACCAAAAATAATATTGATCCAACAGCAATGAGAGACAGGCAGTTTGTTTCAACACTTTTAACTGGGAGGAACCAACAATGGAGGTTTGAATTCATTATTTATCTTATTTTAAAATTCACAGTAAATATTTGTTTATAAACATTATTTTTAAATCATAGTAATAATTGAATTTTCCAATATTAATGGGTAGTAAGTCATTTAGTTTACAATAATCACATAAACCTTTTTTGAATTATCTTTGCATAACAATCTGTTAAGACATCCGGTAGTAATTTATAAAAAATATATCAAATATAATCACACAGTAGCATTGTTTCTTTAATTACAGTAACCCTAGTTTCCCAAAATACATAAACCATAATTTTGTTTTCCAAAACCCTAAACCCTAATACTATTTTTCTAAAATTAAAACCTTAAAACCCTAATTTACATGTAAAACCATAGTTTAAGAAAAACACTAAATCCTTAATAAAACCATATTATGTAAATCGTCTACCTTTTGGGAGAGCTGCCGCCGATCCCCCGTCGTAGGATTGACCCTTGTCGTAGCGCACTATAGTTCCTCAATGGGATAATATTAAGATGTGTTCATTTATCTTCTTTTTAACTATTCAATTATTTTTATATTTGCTGTATTAATTTTTTTCTTTATTATTTTCCTTAGATTTATTTGCATTTTTAAAGGAAAAGGCATGTTTCCATCAAGCATGGGTGCCTTGTTTATTTAGTTTATGTAATTTAGTTTATTTCAAAGACTTTGGATTGATGTAAATGGAATGTTTTGATTGATCTATAAGTGTCCATTTATTTATTTGTTTAATTTCAATACAATAAATATTTATTTTAATTTTCATGTAGTATGGATGATATCGTAATTTTTAAGAATTTAATAATATATAGACCTGGGAAGGAGGCTAGTTCCAATGAACTGGTCGTTATGGGGGTGCTGGGCCATTTCTCACCTTCCCCATAAGTAACAAACTTTCCAAACCCATTAGGGGGTTGGGGATTCCTTAGGAATCGAGTCATCCACCCCTTTCTTCTTTCCCAGCCCATTCTGGTGGCGACTCAATTTTCTCTAGGTTAAAGCTCGTGTTCTCTAAGGCCCTAAACCTAACAGTGCCGAATTGCAAGAACTGTTCTACTGGGAGTTGGGGCGAAAATCTTCGCACACAGTGGTGACTCCACTGTGGATAAGAGAAGTTGATTTTGTTGGTCTTTATATTATTTTATTCTTTCTTATTATGATATTATCCATTGCATCATTTAGTTTGTATTGTGTGCGTGAGTTATGACGCCCGTGTTACCCGTGTTGTGTTATGCAAGGGATACCGTACTTTCACTCAAGATATAAAGATCGAGCATGGTATAACCACTTATAGCCTCGTACCTTTTGGTATAACCTTGCTATGGGAACCAAACTTTTCAACCTAAAGACTAAAGCCCATGTCGTTGGCCTAGTTACTTTTCTTAGGTTTGTACCCAAATGTTTTCTCTTTGACTATGATTAATATATCTGTGAGCGGGGATTTTCACCAGCACTCCCATGTGGAATGGTTCTTATGACTTCGGCACTGTTAGGCTCGGGGCCTTAGAGAACACAGGCCTAAGCCAGGAGAAAATAGAGTCACCACCCGGACAGGCCAGAAAAAAAAGGAGTGGACGACTCGATTCCTAAGGAATCTCCAACCCCCTAATGGGTTTGAAAAGTTAGGTACGTGTGGGGAAGGTGAGAATGGCCCAGCACTCCCAAAATGCCCTGTTCATTGGTACCGGCCTCCTTTTCAGGTCGTAATATTATAAAAGTCTTAATTAATACAATATTATCCATACTACATGCGATCATAAGAACAAATAAATACTTTATTAAAATCACAACAATATCTAAACAAAACAAATAAGTGGGCACCCATCCATGGATGGAAACATGCCTTTACAATTGTCCAATGTCCAAAAGAAAATAAATAAAATAGGATACCCACCAATTGGTGGAAAAGTATCCTTACATTGATTCGAAACTTGAAATAACTTAAATTACATAATTCTCACAACATGAGGTACCCAAATCATGGAAACATACCTCTTACAATTTCTTGAAACCAAAACAAATTAATAAAAATAACCAACCATCCATTCATCATAAATAAATCATTCATCGAAGATATAAATAAATCACTAATCAAAATATATAATAAATATTCATTTAATAATGAAGCAAATAAAGATGAAAATTTAGGTTTATGTATCAACTTAGGGTTTCTTAAATATCATTTAGGGTTTTGGGATGTAGATTCAAACAAAATTAATGTTTAATGGAATTTAGGGTTTTTGGTTAATCTAATTAGGGTTTAGGGCAAAAATTATGTATTTAGAGTTTATAGGAAAAAATAACTTAGGGTTCGGTATTTATAAAAAAAATATGTTTTGTGGCTTAAGGTTTCACATGAATTAGGGTTTAGTTTTTGTGAAAAACTAATCAAAGATTTTAAGTTTTAAACAACTATAAGATAAATAACCATATAAAAGCTACTGTGAATATTTTTTCTTAGTTTTAAAAGCTACTATGAAGTTTTTCATAAAAATGTTTTAATGTGATTATGAGTAATAGGTTGGTTAAATAACCATAAGACAAAAACAAATAAACAATCAGTGCACAATAAGTTTACTGGTTTGAAAGGTTATGAACAAAATAATAATATACACTCCATACAAACTAACAAATACCGTTTAAGCAGAAGTTGCATACTGTGATTTTATTTAAATTAAGAATGAACTCTTTCAATGTTTAAGACAATTAAAACACATAGTATTTACTTAATTTAAAGCATACCATCATTTGTTGGCTCCACCAAAATTGTTTAAATGTGAATGCCGGATGAGCTTTGGAAAAGACAGTGTATGTACTGGCTTTGTAGAATTGGTGTGTTATTGGTGTTCCTTGTCCAAATTTGTTGTTTCTCTTTGCTTAGGGTTTTTGTTGATGGATGCTCAATTTGCCAATGTTCTAGCAGCCAATCCCAAAAGCCAAAAGTCTAAAGATCCGATCCTTCTTCATGTTTTTAAAACCTGTATTTATAATCACTCTATGAAAGTTTTCTTGTTTAAGAACAATTTCTTCTAATGCATCTCAATTTCATGGGTTTGACACAAACCGAGACCATATCAAATTACAATTACTTGAATTTGATATAGACCAAGTTTGTCTCGAATTCAAATGACTTAATTTCGACAAAATCTAAGCCCATATCGAGGTAAATCTCCAGATTCGACATGGAATGCAAAAAACCTACACCATATCGGACTGGGAGAGACCCATTTTGATATAAGGCTTTCCCATGTTGAAATGGATGCCCTAATTAGTCATGGGACACCCCTATTTACCAAAAACCAATCGGATTAAGTGAAAAATCAACCAAACCTTCGAATCAGACCTGTTTTAGGGTTTAGTGCATCGGTAGCATATAAAAACCAACCAAATCTTCTAAAACATACCAATTAGGGTTTTAAAAGTTTAATTAGCTTATTTTAGGTCCTATTGCAATATATTAGTCCAATCGAAGGTTTGAAATTAGCATCAGACTAGCCAGGGCCAAAATCAAGGGTTTGCCCCCTGCTTAAATGATCTGAGATTTTCAGTTGAAGAGAATGAAAAGAAACATGACTTTGAGTAGATTTTGGATGAGGATGGGTTCTCGACCCTAGGTTTTTAAATGGTTTGGGTTATTGATCTAAAAAATATTTGGGTAATTGGACCCTAGACTGGGCACTTGGACAAGCGACTGAATTTGATTTACCTTTTATCAGTTAAGAATTCTGGCTGCTCCGGTTGTTCCATTCTTTAATGGATTGTGGGTCTTCACCCCCAAAATGGATCTTTATCTTTGGACCTTGGATCTTCATTTTTGGCATCAGGTCTTCACCCTTGAAAATGGATCTTCATCCTTAGAGATCGGGTCTTCACCCTTAAAAGTAGATCTTCATCCTTGGCATCGGGTCTTCACCCTTGAAAATAGATCTTCATCCTTGGAAATCGGGTCTTTACCCTTGAAATTAGATCTTCATCCTTTAAGCTGGATCTTTATCCTTGGCAGGGTCTTCACCCTTCAAAATAGATCTTCATCATTTGGACTTCAGGTCTTCACACTTTGAAATTGGATCTTCATCCTTGGCATCGAGTCTTCACTCTTCAACGAGGATCTTCATCCTTGGCAGGGTCTTCACCCTTCAAAATGGATCTTCATCCTTTGGACTTCAGTCCTTTACCCTTTAAATTGGATCTTCATCCTTGGCATCGGGTCTTCACCCTTCAAAGTGGATCTTCATCCTTGGCAAGGTCTTCAACCTTCAAAATGGGTCTTCATGCTTTGGACTTCGGGACTTCACCCTTTAAATTGGATCTTTATCCTTTTGAACTTTTGCCGTATATTGGCTTTAACTCTTCTAGTTGGACTGGTCTTTTGTCTTTTGCATCTTTATTCTTTTGAGAGTTCTAATATTTTTCTTTTTTTTTTCTCTTTGTTCTTCCTTTGCACTTTTGTAAAAAAATTCAGCCATTTTTTAGCTGACCCCTTATATCTTCTCCTTGCCCCCTATGTAGAAAAATATTAAATGTGAGTCTAAAAATATTTTGTACATGCATAAACTCAAAAAAAGTTGAAAGGAGATAGTTTTTCCCCCTGTGTAGGCTCAAACTAATGATTTTTCCCATGCAGGCTCTGATTAGTGTTTGTGTTTTCTAGTTCTTCACACAAGCATGCATCTCTTATCTTTATAATGTGACTGGAGCTTCCTCAAGCAATGGGCCTTCCATGCCCCCTAATTTCATATTTTCTTTTGTTTCTTTACTTCACAGGGTGTTTGCTGTTCACTTTGACAAAGAATAAATAATACAATACAAGAAAATGCAATGTGATATGCTCATGTATGCATGATATGTATGAATAATACTTACAGTTGTTCCATTGACTCACAGACCGAGGTGATCAGTAGAAGCGTTCTCATTGGCTCCTTCCAGATGCTCACTCAAGTCTTGCATTGGAATGACAAAAGGCTTCACATTTACGGCTTTTATCTTCGAGATATTAAAAACATGAATGGTGAGGACCAAGTAGCATAGTCAGGGATAAATCCATTTCAATCTATGATTAAGCATGTCAATTGGTAGCTTTTTCACAACCTTGCAAATAATTCTTTACTTTGCTCAATGTGTCCTTCGAGGTTCGACTGTTCAACATATTTCCCTTAACTTAAAGGTTTGTATAACAAGAAAACAATTCTTTTTTTTTAAATCAAATGTTGACGTTATCAAATCAATGTCATTGTACCTTAAGACTCAATTTTTAGAATTAACATATCTATAACATGACAACCCTAGTACCGTACTAAACTTGGGAATCATTTCTATTTGAGCAAGAACTGTTGCACTTCAGATAGGCACATGCACATTACTTGGCAAAAGGTCTCATTGAGTTTGAATATTGTCTATCTCATAAGCATGCTTATTCAAACTATCTCCAATAATAGACTCTACCTACCAAGAGAGATCAACAAGTTTTTAATAGGCTTAAAACGGGGTCTATAAGGGACACGAGTTAAATGAAGGCTATTTATAAATTGGAGCCGTTGTGACACTATAGGCGAACCCTCACGCTACAATTTTCTTGTTTAGACAGTTGGAAATATGAAAAGATAGAGCTTTGAACATTCTTCTTTCTTTTTGACATGAATCTAGATCTTGATTAGGATAGTCTTTGCCTTTACAAAAAGTTTGGTCCCCACATTTCATCATTTCATTTTTTTCGATATTTTTATATAGTCCAAAATAATTTTTGTGGTATTTTAATTAAATAATATCTATTTTAGTATTTATTATTTATTATTTATAATTTTTTATAAAAATAAAAAATATAATATTAGTATTTATTATTTATTATTTATAATTCCTGCGGCAAATTGGCGCCCGCCCACAGTAACTCTCACAGTTCTCGCAGTTTTCAGCTCGCAGCAGTTTTTTTCGCCAGTGTGATTTTTCGACGCAGTTTTTTCTGAAAGCAAATTCTATTTGGTTTTGGTTTCTTTTCCTAATTAGTTTTAGTTTCCTTAGACAATTAGAAGTAGGTTTATGATTTTTCCTATAAATACCACATTAAAACACAGAATTGGGGAGTTTGAAAAAATTATTTTACAAGGGGAAGAAAGTTGTTTCACTGGATCAGAAATTTTGGACTTGACCTTGGGACTTTTGGATTTCTTCGGCCGACCTCAAGCTTGAAAGATCAAGAGGTAGCAAACAATCATCAATCCATCAAAGGCAGCAACATTGCCTTTGTCATTGTTCATCCAGAAGTCAATTGTGGAGGAACCAACGAACGGAGGTTTGAATCTCTATTTTCTTTATTTATTTCTTTACAGTAGCTTCATCATTCTAATTGGATTAATTGTTTCATTATACAATTTGATCAAAAACTTTAAAACTTCAAAAACTTTAGAAACCCTAAATCATCCTTCTATTTCTAAAACATCAAAAACCCTAAATCATCCTTCTGTTTCTAAAACTTCAAAAACCCTAAATTACTCTTCTGCTTCTAAAACCTTAAAACCCTAACCTAATATCTATTTCAAAAATCCAGTAGCCTTATTTTTTTCAAGTATCAAAGGCTTTAACCCTAATTAATTCTTCTTTCCAAAATCACATAGTAAGCATTAATCTTTTAAAAATAACATTAGTTTCTTCCAATCTCGAAACCCTATTTTCTAAATCTTAAACCCTAAAATCCTAATTTTCAACACCAAAACCTACAACCCTAAAAGCCAGTTTTCAAAATCTTCCAGAACGCGGCCCCCGACCCAGCAAGGGGCGCTGCCCCCTTGACCCCCACCAGCTAACCGGCTAGCGGGACCGCCGTATGGGCTCGGGTCAATATTTATTTGTGTATTATAAATCTTTATATTTAAATTCCTTTATTATGATTATTCAAAATACAGTAGCTTTATTCAAAATACAAACCTAAACCCTAATTTATTCAAACCATAAATCCTAATTCTATTTTCAAATCTTCACAGTAGCTTTTTATAATTTTATTCACTGGGATTTTTTAATCTTTCAATAACTCCATTAAAGACTTTCTATGTTTGTTTCATCTAAAAATACTTAAGTAGTTATTATAGTCAATACTAAAACCATATTTACCTTTGATCACGGCAAAGCATCAAATCATAAATCATAATATGCAAAATCAAGGTTTCAAACCATAAAACCCTAACTAAACCTACCTTTTTTAAGTCACAGTAACATTATTTTCATAAAAAATATTCAAAACCCTAAATCTTTAAAATATCCAATAGCTATGTTATTACTTTAAAATATTTCTCAATAAATTAAACTAGTATATGTAAAACCCTAGAAACTCTACTTAATGCATGAACCCCTAAAGTTAATATATTTACTATTTTATTTAAATTGGATGAATTTTATTATATATTTTGATTGATGTTTGATATTTTTGATGAATAATTTATTTATTATGAATGGTTATTTACTTTTATTGATTTATTTTGATTTCAAAATATTGTAAGATGTACGTTTCCATATTTTTGGGTGCCTCATGTCGTGAGCATAATGTAATTTATTTTTATTTTAAAGTTATTGGACTAATGTAAAGGGAATGTTTCCACTTTTCGATGGGTGTCCTATTTAGCTTAGACATGAACAATGTAAGGACATGTTTCCATCCTCGGATGGGTGTCCATTTATTTGCTTTGTTTGGATATTATTTTGATTTTAATATAATGATGCTTTATTTTAATTGTTGCATGTAATATGGATAATATTGTTATACTTAAGAATTTTATAATATTAAGACCTGCAAAAGAGGCTAGTTCCAATGAACCTGGCATTGTGGGGGTGCTGGGCCTTTTCTCACCTTCCCCACACATACCCAACTTTTTGAACTCATTAGGGGGTTGGGGATTCCTTAGGAATCGAGTAATCTACCCCTTTCTTTTTTCCAGCCTGTCCAGGTTGCAACTCTATTTTCTCCAGGCTTAGGCCTTTGTTCTCTAAGGCCTCGAGCCTAAATAGTGTCGAAGTCGCAAGAACCATTCCACCGGGAGTAGGGGCGAAAATTCCCACTCATAGTGGTATTAATCTACTTCAGTTATGACTTTATCTATGATATTTTGTCTAATTTAGGTGAACTTCAACTACCCTTATGGTCTTGAGAACTTCAACTATCCTCATGGTCTTAACTCTTCATTCCTTTCTTTAATCTTCTTACCTCTTCACCTTAGTGATCATAAGACTCGTCAAAAGTACCACAACAGCTTAGGGTAGGTTATCGGGGTTTACAAGCCAATAAAAAGCAAGCTAAACTCTTTTGAAGGATCAAAGGGACAAACTAGCTACTGATGTAAATAAGGTTGATACTAGTTGTTGGCTCATCAAACAATGCCTAAATCATCTTTCTCCTAACTAAGCAGAGTTCAATTTTGCCTTGAAAGTTCATCAAAGTATGTTCTAAGACTGACTAGGACCTAGACAAATGTAATTATGTAGGAGCCCTCTCTAAGTAAGCATAAACAACTCAATGTTATAGAACAATTCCCTCATCTAGTAAATTTATTCAAATCATGATGCATAGATATATTAATTTATGATTATCAAGCTAGACTCATCATTGGTTGAGTACCAAAATGGACAAAGACCAATAAAATTTTTGATGAAAGTAATTTATTCAAATAATCTTATTTGAAAAACATAATTGTTTTAATTAAATATTAAAGAAAGCAAAATTGAAAAGCAACAGTCAAGCTAAGGGAAATTCGTTGAGTTAAGCTTCTCCTCTCTTCACATCTTGAATACTCTCATCTTGAAAAGAGGATAAGACAAAATCTTCCTCCAATCCTCTTCCTACCATGAAGGTTGCTGGTGGTGGCACTCTGTTGAACCTAGGCAGAGGATTATCCTTTGTATTGGGCTTATTAGGCTCAGGCAGCTTACCACTGCCGATCAGATCTTGGATTTCATGCTTCAATCGGGTGCATCTATCTATCTCATTTCCTTGAGTATGATGAAACTGACAAAAAGGCCTTGGTATTAAAATTTGGTGGTAAAGGAATCGGCAAGGGTCGAGGATCCAAGGGTTGTAATAACCCCTTCTTTTGTAGTTTGTTGAAAACCTAAGATAGAGGTTTCCCCAACTCTGAGAAACGCCTTCTCCCTCCTTGACCAGTGGCATTAGCATCAACTTCCTTTTGCATGCTTTGATTACCCGACTACTAGTTCCCTTTCTCATTTCTTCTTGTTGAAAAGCGATTCTTCTCTCTTTCCCACTCTTTAATTTGTATCCCAATTCAGTTTAGGATCGAGTATCCAAATCTAGTTTAGGATCGAGTATCCAACTCCAGTTAGGATCGAGTATCTAAATCTAGTTTAGAATCGAGTATCCAAATCCAGTTAGGATTGAGTATCAAAATCTAGTTAGGATCGAGTATCCAAATTCAGTTTAGGATTGAGTATCCAAATCCAGTTATGATCGAGTATCCAAATCCAGTTTAGGATTGAGTATCCAAATCTAGTTTAGGATCCAGTATCCAAATCCAGTTAGGATCGAGTATCCAAATCCAGTTTAGGATTGAGTATCCAAATCTAGTTTAGGATCCAGTATCCAAATCCAGTTTAGGATCGAGTATCCAAATATAGTTTAGGATTGAGCATCCAAACCCAGTTTAGGATCGAGCATCCAAACCCAGTTTAGGATCGAGTATCCAAACCCAGGTTAGGGTCGAGTATCCAAATCCAGGTTAGGGTCGAGTATCCAAATCCAATTTAGGATCGAGTATCCAAATCTAGTTTAGGATCGAGTATCCAAATCCAGTTAGGATCAAGAATCCAAATCCAATTTAGGATCGAGCAACCAAGCTCAGTTTAGGATTGAGTATCCAAATCTAGTTTTATGTCAAGAACCTAAATTACCCTTAAGCCCAGAACTTAGCTCGGGTCCAGAACCCAAGTCTTTTTTTAGTCCAGAACTCTAACTAAGTCCAGAACCCAAACCACCCCGGGCTCAGAACCCAAGTCTTTTCCAAGTCTAGAACTCAAACCGAGTCTAAAACCCAAACCATCTCAAGTCAAAAACCCAAGTCTTTTTTTAGTCCAGAACTCAAACCGGGTCTAGAACCCAAACTATCTCGGGTCTAGAACCCAAATCTTTTTCGAATCCAAAACTCGAACTGGGTCCAGAACCTAAACCATCCCGGGTTAAGAACCCAAGTCTTTTCCTAGTTTAGAACTCGAATTAGGTCTAGAACCCAAAACCAAAGCCATCTCATGAAAATTAAGTCTATTTTTGCCAAAATTAAAAGTCTTGTTGCTTTTCACTCTCTAAATCAATTCAAGATCGTTCAAGCAGGGGGCAAACTGTAGACCCTTAATTTTGACCCCAATTTGATATGGTTCTAATTAAAAGGTGCCAAAATAAATTTGATCTAACTTTAAATATTTAAACCTAGTTTATAATTTTTAAAGGAGTCGGTTCGGATTAAAGAGGCATAAATTCAATTGTAAAACCCTAAAATCAAGCTGAATCGGCCCAAATTAAAACTTTTTGGTCCATAAGTTAAAAAGGGGCAAGAATAATTCGAGTTAGGCCGAGGAGGGAGACATGAGCATGCCTCATATCGATCTAGCAGCCCAAATTGACATGAGGTTGGACTGGCAGCCCAGGTCGACATAAGGTTGAACTCATGTTGACCTAAGGCAACAAGGTCGACATCAGGTTGGATAAGTTTCCTAATTCAATTAGAATTCATTTTAGGGACTGATTAATATTAGGTTAAGGACTCTGAGTGAGGTTATTAACGTTTAAGAACTCAGAAGGGGGAGGAACTGTAACACCCCGATATTCCATATAAGTACTATACATACACCTGGTATACGTACAGTAAGTATATAAAGTATAAGGATGTCACTTTTCGTTACATTTTCAAAATACTTTAATAGGGTTCAAACCATAATACATAAATTTAAGGAACATTTACAATATCATCATACCTTTAATGATATTATCTTTATCAAAATTTCATTTATACATATAAATATACTCTTGTCAGAAATACATCATAATAAAAAAAATTATACATGTATGCATAACCCTCTAGTTGGTCTCGACAAACTTTACTCTTCTTGTGGCATAACAAAAGACTTCATATCTTCCATCTATATACCTGCGCGAATAAACACCCGCGCTAAGCCCGAGAGCTTAGTAGTCCAAATATAAAATATAAACATATAGTATAGAAGTATTGATATATAATGATACATCGATTCAATATATAATTAGTTCTTATCATATCTCCTTTTCTTTTTAATTTTATCTTTAATATATCCTAGCTAATTTCATATATGATGTATATATATACATAATATTATCACCAACCCCAATGCATCACCAATACTCAAAACCAATATATTAATACCCCTACATTATATATATACCACACCAACCATTATTGCAATACACTTTACATATCATACCAATTATTATTGCAATACACACATTACATATCATACACTCATTATTGCAATACACACATTACACATCATATCACTCATTATTGCAATACACAATTTACATATCATATAAATCATAAATCATATTTCCAATAAAGACAACCTTTATCATCAACCACAATTCATTTACATATTACACTTAATAACATTATATTATTCACAATTCACCAAGCATAATTCATTATTAATACTCACAATCAATATTTCAATACTTGCATTTCACATTGACAATAAAGACAGACTCGGGCCCAAAACACTAATATGCCATTCGACTTTCAATAATTATATCATCATTCATTATACTCCTTCAAGTTCATCGCTATAGCCAACAACCATGACTTTATATACGTACCCTTTCCCAACCAGGTCGGTTGCCCTCCAATCCCAAGGGTCCGCAGGAGGCAAAAAGGCACGTATAACATTATCAGTAACATACCTTTCCCCATCCAGGTCGGTTGTCCAAGTTCGGTTGCCCATCCAATGGGTCCGCATGGTTCCGCAGGAGGCAGATAGGTTCATATAATATTCACTGTATCGAACCTTTCCCCAACCAGGTCGGTAGTCCAAGCTCAGTTGCCCAGCTCTCTGGGTCCGCATGGTTCCGCAGGAGGCAGATAGGTTCGCTCATTTATATCCTTTAACATTACTTTCTCAATTCATTTCCATCATTATCAAATAGGCAAACATGCCTCACATATCTCAATTGAATTGTCATAGCCAATCACAATGGCTTCATATCATATCATATCTCAATCCATATGATACATATAGCGTCATTGATATCACATTTCAAAATATATTATTCATATAATACATTGCCATACACAAGATTCACAATGCATATAACATAACATTTTCTCACTTCTCAAAACACATTAACATCATTCATTGCTAGAGCATTTATCATAACAAATTGCATATACCTTAAGAATGATCCTCATTTCTTCCTACCTTTCCCATTTCATATTTCATCCTTTATATATATTCTTCATTTACATTCACAATATAATAGCTTATTTAACACTTTCATCCCGATGTGTTAATGTTCAAAGACATATAAGGATATACAATCAAATAGGGTTTATGCTTACCTTGTTAAGGATCTTCACATCCTTCACATCATTCAATCATCACCTTAGTCCAATTATGTTAACAATTTAATAGATCACTTAACACATTTGCAAACAAATGTGTTAAGCCTCAAATTATGTAATTAAATACAATCATATGTATTGGTACTTACCTTATGAACACTCACACAACTCTAAGCAATCCTTTCTTCATAAGATTTCTCACTTCTCAAACTAGGGCAAATCACCTTCTTCAAACCCTAATCCAAAAGGAATATTAGCAAAATGACCATATGAATAGTACATTCTGGTTTTAGACTCCATTTTATCCTTATTTTGAAAAATTGTATAAAATAATCTACTTGACTAAAAATTCTAAAATTTTTACAGAATTTATTTTTGTATCTTAAAATCATTCCTTTAAAATTTCAGATCAAACTGAACACAAAATTTTGTTCAAATAGTTCACCTAACCAGACTGCCCCAATTGCCCTGCATCCTGGCAGCAGTTCTGAACTTTGTGAATTCCATAAATCAAATTCAATCAACGTGGTTCCAAATTATTTTTCTCAAATACTAGACTCACTAAGAAACAACATATCCAAAATTCAATTGAATATGATTTTTCTACATTTTATTAAAAATCCCGAAATATAGCTGTCTCAGTTAAGGTACCTGCTGGAACAGTTCTAATAACAATAATCTTTCTAAACTCATAATCATTCCAAAATCGAATCAACATATTTTTCAGTCATTCTAGACTCATAGAGGCACAACATATCAAAAATTCACTTCAAGAACATTTTTCTATAATTAATTAAAAATCATACAAGTTACAGCCTTTACTAATTGTAAAACAGAAAAAGAATTCACTTAACACACTCTTACTCTTCCATCACCAACACCAATTCAACCTTTTAACTTACAATCAATTTCAACAATCATAAACACATCTTAAACACACCAAATCATAATCTCAATAAATCAAAACTCATTTCATACACAACTTCAAAAATAACAAAGGAAAACAAGAAAGTACTTACTTGAATTGAAGAGATTTCACAAATCTCCAACTCAAACCTTTGATTCACCCTTCAATTTGATGTTTAAAATAATAACTCACTCTTGCTCTCTCTTTGTTTTAGATAGCCGGCCAACCATGGAGAAGAAAAGAAGAAGAAATGAAGAAAAGACAAAGGATTATCTCTTTAAATCTCCACCATGCATTTCTTACACAACAATTACCTAAATGCCCTCATCCATTTAACTTAACTCTTGTCTTATATATGCCCATTTTGGTAATTGCACAAATCACAAACAATAATATCTTCTTACCTTGACTCTCCATTTGACCACTTTATATGTTATATATATTACAATATACACAACATATACATTCTCTTAACACACTTATTCCCTTTGCAAAAACATATATACATTTAATTCAAATCAAAACAACAATTGTATCAAACTTCTAGGCTCACTTTGGGATATTACAGGAACATTAACAAGACAGAAAGAAACATTAAGAAGGAAGCAAGGAACATAAAAGAGAGAAGGCAACAAATAGAGAAGATTAGCAGAAGACATTCATCAGTCATCCATCAAAGACAGCAACGCTATCTTTGTTCATTGTTCATCCAGAAGTCAATTGTGGAGGAACCAATGAGTGAAGGTTTGATTTAATTATTTAATTTATTTGAATTCACAGTAGCTTTATCCTTGAGTTACAACTTATTTGACTGTCCAGTATATACATTCCCTTCTATAAACATCATTAGAAGTTTGAAGATTAAGAAGTTGTTTAGGTCCAGTAGTTAACTTAAACCTCGTAGTCTTGATTATTTGATTTAAACAACATGATTTGAGTTTAATGTTCATATAATCACAAAACATTATCAAAACCCCAATTTAATTGCCCAGTTGCTAAAAACCCTAATCTGCTTTCCAATTTTAAAAACTCTAAATTATTTTATTAATTCCTAAAACCCTAATTATTTTCTTAATTTTTCAAAACCTATATTATTTTATTAATTCCCAAAACCTTAATTGTTTTCATAATTTTCTGAAACATTAAATCATTTATTTAATTCCCAAAACCCCAATTGTTTTCTTAATTTTCCAAAAGCCTAAAATTTTTTTCTAAATTCCAAACCTAAATTTATAAAATCTATTTTTCTAAAATTCAAAACACCAAAGCCCTAATCAAATTCTAAAATGTCAGAATCCTTTAATTCCAGAAAACCTAAAACCCTAACTCCAGTTGCTTAATTCCCAAACCTCGACCCAAACCCTAATTCCAATAACTTAATTCCTAAACCCTAGTTTCATAGAAACCTTAAAATTTCTTAAACCCTAAATTTCATAATCCCAGCAACCTCAAAAAAGCCCTAAACCCTAAATGATGAAACCTCAATTTAAACCATAATTTTAAAACCATAATTCCAAACTTTGAATTCCAAAAACTCTAATTTTAAAACCCTAAGTTCCAAAACCCCAAATTCTAAAAACCCTAAATTCTTCAAAACCCTAAATATATATTTATTGCTTTATTTAGTTTTAGATTTGATTATATAGTTTATTATATGTTTTAATTTATTTAATTTCAATGCTTGATTTATTTAATTTACCATGGATGATTATTTTCTTTATTATTATGATTATTATTTATTTATTTTGGTATTAAAATTGTAAGAGGTATTTTTTGCACCTTTTGGGTATCTCATTGGTTAAGTATTATGTAATTTAAATTTCTTTTTTATTTTGGACCAATGTAAAATACATGTTTCCACCTTTCGGTGGGTGTCCTATTTAGTTTAGACATGAACGATGTAAGGACATGTTTCTATCCTAAGATGGGTGTCCATTAATTTGCTTTGTTTGGACATTGCTTTGATTATAATATAATGATGCTTTATTTTAATTGTTGCATGTAATATGGATAATATTGTTATACTTAAGAATTTTATAATATTAAGACCTGCAAAGGAGGTCGGTTCCAATGAACCGGGAGTTGTGGGGGTGCTGGGCCATTTCTCACCTTCCCCATACGTATCCAACTTTTCGAACCCATTAGGAGGTTGGGGATTCCTTAGAAATCGAGTCATCCACCCATTTCTTTTTCCCGGCCAGTTGCGGTGGTGACTCCATTTTCTCCGGGCTTAGGCCCATGTTCTCTAAGGCCCTAAACCTAAACAGTGTCGATGTCGCAAGAACTATTCCACCGGGAGTGAGGGAAAAAGTCTCCGCTCACAATAGGACATTCCTTCCAACCTTATAACATCCACACACGAATGGCAAGTCTCTTTTCCTAGGTTTATGGTCAGCAAAATACCAACATGGGATATTTTATTTTCAAAAAGTTCCCTCAGATGGTTTAACCAATAGTTGCATTTTCTAATATAAAAGCTAGTCCATGATAATTCCTATTAATCAGGCTTTAATCCATTGAATCTCAACTAAAAGAGCTTTTATGCTCTATTGAATTAAAGCAAAATTAATAGTTTTATCGTAAATAGATTTCTTATTTTAGAAAAAGTAACTAATGATTCATGCCAAAAATAAGCCCATGATTAACGATTCTTGGTATAAGCTAGGCTTACAATTGAATTTTGATTTTTCGTAATTAACCTAAATATTTGTAAGCTCTTTTTAAGAAAAGGTTGTATTTTAGATGATGTGAAAGATGATTTTGTTTGTTTGGGTCATAAGGTGTAAAAAGATTTTTGACCCATCTTAAAAGGTTTTCATGTCCAAAGACCTTCTTGAGGATTTTGAAAATAGTTTTGGTCTTTTGGATCTTATAGGAAAAGAATTATTTTTGAGCTTACAATATCGGTAGGTCATATTAGAAAAAGAACAAACCAAATAAGCCATGGTGTAAACCAAGATATATCAGTCATAGTCAAACAACAAGCATTTGAGGAAAAACCTAAGGAAAATAACTAGGACAATTACATGAGCTTTAGTCTTTGGGATGAAAGGCCTAGGTTCCCATAGCAAGTATATACCAAATAGTACAAGGCTATGAGTGGTTACACCATGCTCGATCTCCATACCTTGAGTGAACGTATGGTATCCCTTACATGACACAACACGGGTAACACGGGAGTCCTAACTCTCGTACGCAATGCAAACTAAATGATGCAATGGACAATATCATAATAAGAAAGAATAAAATAATATAAAAACCAACGGAATCAACTTCTCTTATTCATAGTAGAGTTGCCACTATGAGCGGGGATTTTTGGCCCACTCCCTTATAGAATGGTTCTTGCAACATCGGCACTGTTAGGTTCGGAGCCTTAGAGAACACGAGCCTAAGCCCAGAGAAAATGAAGTCACCACCTAGACAGGCCGAAAACAAGAAAGGGGTGGATGTCTCGATTCCTAAGGAATCCCCAACTCTCTAATGGTTCGAAAAGTTGAGTACGTATGGGGAAGGTGAGAATGACCCAGCACCCCCACAATGCCTGGTTCATTGGAACCGGCCTACTTTTTAGGTTTTAATATTATAAAATTCTTAATTACTACAATATTATCCATACTATATGCAATCATAAGAACAAATAAATACTTTATTAAAATCACAACAATGTCCAAACAAAACAAACAAGTAGGCATCCATCCATGGATGGAAACATGCCTTTGTAATTGTCCAATGTCCAAAAGAAAATAAATAAAATAGGATACCCACCAATTGATAGAAAAGTATCCTTTACATTGATTCGAAACTTGAAATAACTTAAATTACATAATGCTCACAAAATGAGGCATCCAAATCATAGAAACATACTTCTTACAATTTCTTGAAACCAAAACAAATTAATAAAAAAACCAACGATCGATTCATCATAAATAAATCATTCATCAAAGATATAAATCGAAGATATAAATAAATCACTAATCAAAATATAAAATAAATATTCATTTAATAATGAAGCAAATAAAGATGTTGTAGACCCTTAATTTTTTACCTAGTCCGGTCCATTATTTTTTATAGTCCAAAATAAATTTTGTGGTATTTTAATATTTATTTTAGTATTTATCATTTATAATTTTTAATAAAAATTAAAAATGGTGAAGTGAATAAAAATAAAAATAATAAATAATAAATAAATAAACAAAAATAAAAATAAAAAATCGGCGACGAAAAAATTCGTCGCCGAAAATAATTGGCCAAGGCTAATTTCGCCCGCAGGAACTTCCTGCGGGTGAAATGGCTTCGAAATGGCCAAAGCCATTTCGCCCTCCAGTGCTCGCAATTTCGCCAGAGTGCCCAGCTCTCGCAATTTCACCAGTGAGATTTTTCAAACGCAATTTTTTCTGAAACTAAATTCTATTTGGTTTTGGTTTTCTTTTCCTAAATAATTATAGTTTCCTTAAACAATTGGAATTAATCTTCTAAATTTTTCTATAAATAACACTTTAAAACACAAAAAAGAAGGGGAGACTGGGATCGGACTGGACTTTAGAGGAGAAACTTTTGGAGAAAAAAAAAGAGAAGACTTTGTACTAGGATTGGATAGTGGAACTTTAGATTTGAAAGGAGCAATAAGAAAGATATTCAAAATTCATCAAAGGCAGCAACTTTGCCTTTGTCCTTGATAATCCAAGAAGCAATTTTTAGTGGAACCAGTGAACAAAGTTTTGAATCTCTAATTTCCTTTTTATTTTCTTACAATAGCTTCAATCACTGAAAATTAATAAATTGTTTCTTTTGATTCCAAAAACCTTAGAATCCTAATTTATTTCTTCTAAACTTTGGAACCTTAAATCGTTTCTTCTATTTTCAAAAACCCTAAAAATTACTTTTTTGTTTCTTCTAAAACTTAAGAACCCTAACCTATTTCTTTAAAACCTTATAAACCTAAGTATTCAAACTCAATACAGTAAATCAAAAACAACAATCCAGTAATTAAGAATTATAAACCTAATGTTTTAATATTGTAAAACCCTAATTTCATAATGTTACCCCTAAACCCTAATTTGATTCATGAAACCCTAATTCATTCAAATTTTCCAAAACCTTTACAGTAGAATAAACAAATAATAATAATAATACTAAAATTTCAAAACCCTAAAATATTAATTAAAGAACTTTAAATAGAAACAGTAAACCTCATTTTGTATCTTTACTTGCTTTATTTTTATATTTGATTATGTAGTCTATTATGTGCTTTGGTGGTTGATTTATTTATGATCAATGCTTGATTTATTTAATTTATCATGGAAGAATGTTTATTATATATTTTGATTGATGTTTAATATCTTTGATGAATGATTTATTTATAACGAATGGTTATTTACTCATATCGATTTATTTTGATTTCCAAAAGTGTAAGAGGTATGTTTCCACTTTGTGGGCACCTTATTAGTTAAATATCATGTAATTTAAATTGCTTTTATATTTTGGACCAATGTAAAGGACATGTTTCTACCTTTTGGTGGGTGTCTTATTTACTTTAGACATGAATGATGTAAGGACATGTCTCCATCCTCGGATGGGTGTCCATTTATTTGCTTTGCTTGGACATTGCTTTGATTTTAATATAACGATGCTTTATTTCAATTGTTGCATGTAATATGGATAATATTGTTATATTTAAGAATTTCATAATATTAAGACCTGTAAAGGAGGCCGGTTCCAATGAATCGGGTGTTGTGGGGGTGCTGGGCCATTTCTCACCTTCCCCATACGTGCCCAACTTTCCGAACCCATTAGGGGGTTGGGGATTCCTTAGGAATTGAGTCATCCACCCCTTTATTTTTCTCGGCCCGTCAGGGTGGCGACTCCATTTTCTCCAGACTTAGGTCTGTGTTCTGTAAGGTCTCGAGCCTAAACAGTGCCGAAGTCGAAAGAACCATTCCACCGGGAGTGGGGGCGAAAATCCCCGCTCACAGTGGCGACTCCACTGGAGATAAGAGAGGTTAATTCTGTTGGTCTTTATATTATTCTATTCTTTCTTATATTGATATTATCTATTGCATCATATTAGATTGCATCGTATGCGTGAGTTAGGATGCCCGTGTTACCTGTGTTGTATTATGTAAGGGATACCATACATTCACTCAAGGTATGGAAATCAAGCATGGCATAACCACTCATAGCCTCATACCATTTGGTATATACTTGCTATGGGAACCTAAGCCTTTTAACCCAAAGACTAAATCTCATGTAATTGTCCTAGTTACTTTCCTTAGGTTTTACCCCAAATGCATGTTGTTTGACTATGGTTAATTTATCTTGGCTTAAATCATGGCTTATTTGGTTTGTTCTTTTCTAATATGACCCAAGTACATTTGAAAGCTCAAATAAATTTTTCTTTAAAATCCAAAAGCCCAAAGCTCTCTTTAAAACATTTCAAGATGGTCTTTGGATATAAAACTTTTCTAAAAATAAATAAAAAATTCTTTTGCTCATGGCCCAAATACTAAGCCCAAAATCCATCTTTTCTAAAATCTTTTTACAATGGGCTTAGAAATAAAATTATTTTTATCCAACCTTTTCTTACAAAGAGCTTGCAAGTTATTTAGGTCAATTACAAAATACCAAAAATCAATTGTGAGCCTAGTTTATACTAAGAATAATTAATCATGGGCTTGTTTTCGGCATGAATCATTAGTTGCATTTTCAAGTGAGAAATCTATTTATAATAAGCCTCTTAATTTAGTTTTAATCGAATATAGCATAAAGGCTACTTTAGTTGGTTGAATGGATTAAAACCTAATTAATGGGAATTATCATGGATTGATTTCCAATTTTGAAAATATAACTATTGGTTTAAGCATCTGAGAGAATTATTCAAAAACAAGATGCCCCATGTTGGTATTTTGTTAACCATATTACCTAGGAAAAGAGACTCGCCATTCGTGTATGATGTTATAAGGTTGGAAGGAATGTCTTATTTATCCTTGTTTGTTGATTGTTTTTGCATACATGCATACATTTGCATCTCATATCATTGATCCTTTCTAGCTCGCAGCCCTGGATTATGACAGTTCAAAAGCTTACAACAATCCGACCTACGCCGAAAGCAAAGAATCTAGCAACGACTCAATCACTTGCTCGCCAAAAGTAATGGAGCCCGAACTAATTTAAAGAATGGTGGACGACGCCCTTAATGCCAAGATGGAAGAAATAAAAGAGGCCATGGCCGAGACCATAAAGAATCAACTAGCTACAATTTTAGGAAAAAATGTCGAAGCATCTGCTAGTACCAAGAAAGACAAGGGGAAGGCTAAAGTTGGTGAAGTGGGTTTTAATGATGATAAGGTGATCATTGATGATGGTGATTGGGCTCAATACTTCCAAGAACCTCAAGATAAAAAGGAGCCAAAGGTTGTTGAGAAGGTAACTTTTGAAAATACTGAAAATTCTGATGTTGAGAAGATGATTGCTGATTTAAAAAAGAAATTTGATAAGAAGATAAAAACCAAAGAGATGTCTGAGATCGACAAACTATTTGAGCAAGATGAGGAGGTCCCTTATAAGTTCAAGATGCCTTCCTTCGCTAGGTACAATGGTACTGGAAACCCCCATCTCCATGTGAAGTAGTATATCACTGCTATGCAGTCTGCCCGAGCTACTAAGGCTCAAACTCTAAGGTACTTCATACTCTCATTGGAACCTGTTGTCCAAAATTGGTTCAATACCTTAGATGATGGAACACAAAAGAGTTGGGACTTGCTATACAAGGCCTTCATCCAGCAATATCGATATATTGTCGAGATGGATGTTGTATTAATGGAAGTTGAGTCCATTAGACAAAGGCCAAATGAGAATTTTGTGGACTATGTGAAAAGGTGGAGAAATAAGGTTGCTTTGCTTAAGAAAAGGCCTGATGAATCTAATCTGTAATATCCCCATATATGCCCTAGAAGTTTTGAATGTTGTTGTTGTTGTTGTTGTTTTAAAAATTGGATTTAATGTAGGTGTCAATTTGCAAGAGAAAAGAATTAAAGGAAAGTGTATATGTTGATTATATTGTAATATATATAACATATAAGTTGGTCAAATGAAGAGTCAAGGGGGGAAGAGATATTTATCTTGTTGAATATGAAATTACCTAAATGGGCTTATAAGTTAAAAGAGAGTTAGAGCAAATGGTTAAGGGCATTGAGGTAATTTTCTTTTGGAAAGCTCTTGGTGGAGATTTAAAGAAGAAGAGGAAGTTGACTTTATTTATTTTCATTTCTTCTCTTTTCCTTAGTGGTGGCCGGCTCTCCAAAACCAAAGAACAAGAGTTGATTTTTGTTGTTCCAAAATCAAGATTGAAGAGAGAATCAAGGAATCAAGTTGGAGATTTGTGGAATTCAACAACTTTGGTAAGTTCTTTTCTTTGATTTCTTTTATTCTTTTGTAGTGGTATTTGAAGTGAATTAGGGTTTGTTGATTTGATGATGAGAGGTGTTTGTGATGTGTTTTCAAGTGTTAAATTTGGTTTTAAGTTAAGAGGTTAAATAGGTGTTGTTGTTGGAAGTGGTGGATGTTGATTTTGAAAGATTATGAATGATGTTGGATTTAGGGTTTTGAAGTAGTTGTGTTTAAATGTAATGTTAATGTGTTGTTAAAGTGATTATTGTGATGATTGTGTAAGATATGTGTTTATGTTATTGATTGTATCCATTTGAATGAGATTAATGTTGTGCAAAAAGTGTGTGAATGCAATTGAAAGAGTGTTGGCTTTGGTTAGGGTGTTGTTCATGAGTGACACGGCCAAAAGCAAGGAGAGACACGGCCAATTCATGAGAGACACGGCCAAGTCAAGGAAATTTAGCCCGTGTTGGATTGATTTTGGAGAGACACGGCCGTGTCTTATGCATGTGTTTGCTACTGCCAAAATTGTGTTGAGAGACACGGCCACAAGCTTGGCCGTGTCCCTCAAGTGTGTTGCCCGTGTCCCTCAAATGTGTTAGTTAAGGTTTTTATTATTTGTTTTTCTTGCATTGGTTTGATTCTCCAAAGGTATTTTTGTACCTAAACCTAAACATAAACACATTTAAAACAATAATGATCCAAACAAATGTATGTGGAACATACATTCATATGATGTTGAGATGTTAGCACACATTTGATGATAATGATGAAGCATATGAACAATGTTAGGCTACATGCATTGTGAATGGTAATATGATATGTACTTTGAAATGTGGTATCAATAATGCATATGATATTACATGATTAAGGTTAGGTATTATGCATTGTCAACTTGTGAATGGCAATGTGTTATAGGTATAATGTATCTTGAAATGTTATACCAATGATGATGCTATGTGAATAACATGAATTGTGATTTGAGATATAGTGAGATGTAAGATCAATGTGTTTGGTGATAATGATGCAAATGTAATTGAAGCCATTGTGATTGGCTATGTTGATGCAATTGAAAGAAATAAGGCATGTTGCCTAAATGATTATGAGAATTGAGAATGGAAATGATAATTAAATAATAATTGAATTGTGTGGCTAATGTGTTATTCCATTTTCAGAGTATGTTGTTGGTGGCATGCCTAATAATGGTAACAATCTCTTGAAGTTAGGTTGGATTTGATCCTTGAAGCCTAATTGAGATGTTGCAACCCTTGAAGCTAGGTTGGATTGGTTCTTGAAGCCAAGTTGGGTTGATGCTTAGCATGCTTTGCTCCCCTTGAAGCTTGGTTGAACCTAAATCCTTGAAGCCTAGTTGGGATTATGATAATGATAAATGTGATAACAAAACCAAAGCATTAACTCTGAAAATTGAATAGTATATTAGTGTGTTTTGGGCCCATGCTTGTCTTTGTTTAATGTGAGTCATGAATGATAACTTGATTGATTAATGAAGAAGATGGAAAGATGTTGAAATGTGGTATGTTTATATGGTTGTGATTTGTGATGTGCAAAGGTGTGATGTTAGCTTTTCACCTATGTTGTTGCCTTTATTGATAACATGTGTGACATTGCATTGCACTAGAGCATAATATTAGCATGATTTGTCTTACTAAGCCGTTGGCTTAGCGCGATAGTGTTGATCGCGCAGGTAACAGAGTTGAACCCGAGAGCTCCTCGAGACCGAGTGAGAGTAGAAATTGAAGAGTTTATTTTGAGACTTAAAGATCAGAGAAAGCTGCCAATCATGTATAACTTCTTTATATTTTGTAAATATTGTTTATAATGTGAATATATATATATATATATATTTAAATATGGATTTAAATGCTTTCATATATGTAACTATTTTATAAATTCCACTGCGTACTAAATAAATATATTTATATCTACTTTGTTTTATTTTACAAGATAATTACTTATTATCTATATTGTATACTGAAAAAGATTATGATATCATTTAAAAAGGTGTTCTTGAATGTTAAGAAAAATACGTAGCATTCCTATATTCAATACATGTATACTACATTGTGGTGTATGTAGTGTGTATGTATTGGGTGTGGGGGGTGTTACATAATCAAATAAGGATGATCATGAGAGGCATCCTGCCCAATCTCCGTGAAACGATGTCTCACACCCTTATAAGGGATTTCAAAGATCTTCTCCAAGCTAGTCTACAAATTGAATAGTACGAAAGGGAGAAAAATCGCTTTTCAATAAGAAGGAATGAAAAAGGGAATTATCAGCCTAGCAATCAAAGCATGCAAAAAGAAGTTGATGTTAATGTGACCGGTCAAGGAAATAAAAGACAATTCTCAGAATTGGGGAAACCTTTATCTTTGATTTTTAGCAAGCTGCAAAAGAAAAGGTTGTTACAACTGTTAGCTCCTCGACCACTACATAATCCACTGCCACCAAACTTCAATGTCGAGGCCTTCTGTCAATTTCATCAAATGCAAGGGCATGAAACAGATAAATGTGCTCGTCTAAGGCATGAGATCCAAGATTTGATTGATAGTGGTAAGCTACCCAGGCCGGATAAGCCCAATACCAAGAACAATCCTTTGCCTAAATTTGGAAGAGTGCCGCCACCAGCAACCTTCATGGTAGGAAAAGGATTGGAAGAAGATTTTGTTTTATCCTCTTTTCAAGATGGCAATGTTAAAGATGTGAAAGGAGAAGAAGCTAAACTCAACAAACTTTCCTTAGCTTGAATGTTGCTTTTCAATTTTACTTTCTTTAATATTTAATTTGAACAATTATGTTTTTCAAATTTAAATTTGTTTGAATAAATTACATTTATCAAAAATTTTATTGGTCATTATTCATTTTGGTGCTTAACCAATGAGGAATCTAGCTTGACGTTTATAAATTAGCATATCTAGGCATCATGATTCGAATGACTTTACTAGATAAGGGAATTGCTCTATAGCATTGAGTTTTGTATGCTTACTTAGAGAGGGCTCCTGCATAATTACCTATGTCTAGGTCCTAGTCAGTCTTAGAACATGCTTTAACAAACTTTCGAGGTGAAATTTAACTCTGCTTATTTAAGGGAGAGATGATCTAGGCATTGTTTGGTTAGCTAACAACTTGTATCCACCGTATTAAATATCAATCCCTAGTTGTCCCTTTGAGCATTTATAAAATTTTAGCTTTCTTTTCATTGGCATATAACCCCCAACAACCTACCCTGAGCCGTTGTGATACTTTTTACAAGCCTTATGATCACTAAAGTGAAGAGGCAAGAAGATCAAAGAAAGAAATTCATAATCGAGATCATAAGGATAGTTGATGTTATCAAGACCATCAGCATAGTTGAAGTTTGCCTAGTATCTCCAATCTATCAAGACGACATCTGAGTAACAAATGATTTATCCTTGTTAAAGAAGATTTATGTCACTTCACTCATCCATTAATAGAAACCCAAGTTGGTACAAACAAGACAACTCTTTCATAGCTAGAACAAAACAAAAAAAGGAAAAGGAAAAGAAAAGAAGAAGAAAGAAAAAAAGAAAAAGAAAGAAAAAAAGAAGATGAAAAAAGAAGGAAAAAAAAGAAGAAAAAAGAAGAGGAAAAAAGAAAAATAAACCTAAAAAGGCGGTTCAGAAAGCCAACTGAGTCCTCTTTTAACTAAAGCAGCAAAAGTCTTCTGTAACACCCCTATATCCCATATACGTACCAAGCATGCTTAAACGATCGTAAAATACGTATACCGGATATAGAAAATGCCACAGTTTAAAAAGACACAACAAATATCTTTGTAAATAAATGAAACCAATCTCAAAAATTTAAAAGAAATCCAAAAGACACCATATATAAAAACATTTATTAATTCATAGCAGAAGTTATTACAAATATGTTATAAGTCAAAGTTTACAAAACATAGAATATATATATGATTGGCAGCTCTTCTCTGATCTTTAAGTCCCAAAAGAAAATCCTCAATGTCTAGTCTCACTTGGTCTCGAGGAGCTCTCAGGTTCAACTCTGTCACCTGCGCGATCAAACACTATCGCGCTGAGCCACAGCTCAGTAGTACAAACCATAATGATAATATGCAATATTAATATCAATATCATACAATCAAACAGTAAGGATCATACTTATTAATATACATTTCATTATATCAATAATTATATCATCATCTATTATATTCATTCATAGTTTATCAATATAACCAACAAACTATGGCTTCATATACGAACTTTCCCCCAACCAGGTCGGTTGCCCACTGAGCCTCAGGCCACTGCCAATCCCAGGGGTCCGCAGGAGGCAGATAAGCACGTATAAAACTATCAGTAACGAACCTTCCCCCAACCAGGTCGGTAGTCCAAGATCGGTTGCCCAAACTCAGGGTCCGCATGGTTTCGCAGGAGGCAGATAGGTACGTAATACTGACTGTACTGAACCTTCCCCCAACCAGGTCGGTAGTCAAAGATCGGTTGCCCAAACTCAGGGTCCGCATGGTTCCGCAGGAGGCAGATAGGTCCATTCATTTATATCTTTAAACATTACTTTCTCAATTCATTTCATTCTCACAATCAAATTAGGCAACCATGCCTCAATCATTTCATATGTTCTCAAATTACAATAAAGCAACTCTTCATAACATCATATCTTTCACAACTCATTTCATCATCACATCTTGTACATTTCACATTTCATCATCATAATATACAACATCAATTACATTAACTAAACACACATATCCTTATTCAATCATATCTTCTAGGCATGCTTCAATCATATCATTATTGTTTAAGTGTGTTTACAATGTTTATTTTTATGTTTAGGTGCAACAAGACCCTTGAAGAATCAAAACAATTCAAGAAGAACAATCACACTAGCCAACACACTCAAGGGACACGGCCAAGCTTGTGGCCAATTCTCTCAACACAAAAATCCAGTAGCTAACACACTCAAAGGACACGGCCAAGCTTGTGGCCGTGTCTCTCAACACCAAATCAAATCGAGGCAGACACGGGCAAGGGACACGGCCGTGTCTCTCAACATAAATCAGGCAGTGGCAAACACAGTCAAGGGACACGGCCAAGCCAGTGGCCGTGTCTCTCCAAAATTCATCCAACACGGCCAAATTTCCTTGAACTTGGTCGTGTCTCCCAAAACTCTTAAGTCTTGGCCGTGTTCCTTCTTTGGTTTGGCCGTGTCTCACATGAACAAAACCCTAAATGTGACCAAAACTCTTTTAATTGCATTTAAACTCATTGTGCACAACATAGCCTCATTCAAATGGATATAAACAATGTCATTAACACTTATTTTACATATTCATCACAATATTCTCAATAAAAAATCATTAATAACACATTTAAACACATACCACTTCAAAACCCTAAACCAACATCATTCTTATTCTTTCAATTTCAATATCCACTCAACTTACCATTTTCAAACCAAAACCAACACAAATTTAACTTACAACCAATTTAAACACTTATAATCACATCTCAACCCCACCAAATCATAATCTCAACAAATCAAAACTCAGTTCAAATACAACTTCAAAAATAACAAAGGAAAACAAGAGAGTACTTACCTAATTTGAAGAAATTCCACAAATCTCCAACTTAATCCTTTGATTCTTCCTTCAATTTGAGCTTAGAATTTAGAAGACCTCTCTTGCTCTCTCTTTTCCTTTGGTAGCCGGCCAAGAAATGCAAACAAAAGAAAATGAAGACAAGTCAACCTTTCCTTCCTCTTTAAATCTCCACCAAGCAATTCTACAAGCACAATTACTAACATACCCTCTTCTCATATGGTCTAGTTTTCTTCTTAATCAAGTGCCCTTTATAGTAATTTCACACATCCCAAACTAAAATATCTTCTTCCCTTGACTCTACATTTGAACAACATATATGTTATATATATTAACATATATACAACATATACATTTCACTAACACAATCATTTCCTTCATAAAAACATATATACATTTAATTCCAATCAAACAACAAATGTATTAAAACTTCTAGGGCACACTTTGGGATATTACAATTCTCCCCCTCTAAAAAGAAATTTCGTCCTCGAAATTACCTGATATCAAGTCTGAAATAGTTGAGGATATTGATCTCGCATTGATTGCTCACTTTCCCAAGTTGCTTCTTCTCTACCATGATTCTTCCATAGAATCTTCACTAAAGGCATTTTCTTATTTCTTAATTCTTTCACATCACGTGCCAAGATAGCAACTGGTTCCTCTTCAAATGTCAAATATGAACTCACTTCGATAGATTCAATTGGCAATACATGAGATGGATCCGACCTGTTTCTCCTCAACATAGAAACATGGAATACATTATGGATCCTATCTAACTCAGGTGGCAAAGCAAGCCGATAAGCAACTAGCCCAACTCTTTCCAAAACTGCATACGGTCCAATGAAACGAGGACTCAAATTCCCTTTCCGACCGAACCTCAAGATCTTCTTCCAAGGAGACACTTTCAAAAATACCTTTTCTCCAACATTATACTCAATGTCTCTCCTCTTCAAATCTGAATAAGACTTCTGTCGATCTAAAGCAGCTTTCAATCTATCTCGAATCATTTTCACTTTCTCTTCAGTTTCTCTAACCAAATCAGGACCAACTAACTTACCTTCACCAAGCTCATTCCAACATAGAGGTGTCCTACACCGTCTACCATATAACGCTTCGAATGGTGCCATACCAATGCTGGATTGATGACTGTTATTGTAAGCAAATTCAACAAGTGATAAGAATCCATCCCAACTTCCAGAGAAATCAATGACACAGCTTCTCAACATGTCCTCAATAATCTGTATCACCCTCTCAGACTGCCCATCTGTCTGTGGATGGAAAGCAGTACTGAAACATAGTCGAGAACCCAAAGCACCATGTAAACTCTTCCAAAACCTGGAAGTAAACCGGGGATCTCGATCAGACACTATAGAAATTGGGATACCATGTAACTTCACAATCTCATGGATATACAGCTCCGCTAACCTCTCCAAAGAGTAATCCATCCGAACCGGTAGAAAATTAGCTGTCTTAGTCAACCTATCAACAATTACCCAAATAGCATCATGCTCCCTTTGTGTCAATGGTAAACCAGACACAAAATCCATTGTCACTCTTTCCCATTTCCATTCAGGCACTAACAAAGGTTGAAGCAACCCTGTTGGAACTTGATGCTCAGCTTTTACCCTCTGACATGTGAGACATCTGGATACAAACTCCGCTATGTCTCTCTTCATACCGGACCACCAGTAATGCTGTCTCAAATCATGATACATCTTTGTATTGCCCGGATGCATAGCAAACACTGATTGATGTGCCTCTTCTAAAATGATCTTTCTCAAAATAGCATCATCAGGTACACACAATTTGTTCTTAAACCAAAGACTCCCATCATTTCTCACAATAAAATCTTGATTCTTTCCATTCTGACAATTTGAAACAATCTTTTGAATCTTCTCATCAGCCACTTGAGCTTCTTTAATCTGATCCAACAACACTGTTTTCAACTGCAACTGTGCCAACAATGCACCATCATCACAAGATACAAAATTAGCACACAACGCTCTCAACTCAACAAGCAACGAGTGCGAATAAACAGTTAAACCTGCTAAAGACTTTCGACTCAAGGCATCAGCAACAACATTTGCCTTACCAGGATGATAGTCAATCAAACAGTCGTAGTCTTTAATCAATTCCAACCATCTTCTCTGTCGAAGATTGACCTCTCTCTGAACACCCAAATATTTCAAACTCTTATGATCCGTATAGATAAAACACTTTTCCCCATACAAATAGTGTCTCCAAATTTTCAATGCAAACACAATGGCTGCTAACTCTAAATCATGGGTTGGATAATTGAGCTCATGCGGTTTCAACTGTCGGGAAGCATAAGCTATAACTTTACCTTCTTGCATCAGAACACAACCCAAACCACTATGTGAAGCATCACTGTAAATCACATAAGGTTTATCTTCCACAGGTAAAGTAAGAACAGGCGCTTGAGTTAACATTTCTCTCAACTGATTAAAGCTAGCCTGACACTGATCTGTCCACACAAATCTGACTCCCCTTCGAAGCAATCTGGTAAGTGGAGTAGCAATCAAAGAAAATCCTTTCACAAACCGTCGATAATAACCTGCCAAACCCAGAAAACTTCTTACTTCAGTCACAGACTTTGGTGGACTCCAATTCAAAATAGCTTCAACTTTACTCGGATCAACTCTAATTCCTTCTGCTGAAACTATATGACCAAGAAAAGTTACTTGATCAAGCCAAAACTCACACTTTGACAGTTTAGCAAACAATTGCTTCTCTCTCAAAATTTGCAGCACAATCCGCAGATGCTTGTCATGCTCCTCCTCATTACGCGAATATAACAGAATGTCATCTATAAAGACCACCACAAACTGATCCAGATAGGGCCTAAACACCCTATTCATCAAGTTCATAAAAACTGCCGGTGCATTCGTCAAACCAAAAGGTATAACTAGAAACTCGTAATGCCCATACCTGGTTCGAAATGCAGTCTTAGGAACATCTTCAGCTCTGACCCTCAACTGATGGTACCCTGATCTCAAATCAATTTTGGAAAACACTGCTGCACCCTTTAATTGATCAAAGAGATCATCAATTCTAGGCAAAGGATATTTATTTTTAATAGTCACTTTGTTCAATTGCCTATAATCGATACACAATCTCATAGTACCATCCTTCTTTTACAAACAAGACAGGAGCTCCCCACGGTGAAACACTAGGGCGAACAAATCCTTTGTCCAACAACTCCTGCAACTGCACTTTCAATTCTCTCATCTCAGCAGGTGCCATTCTGTAAGGAGTAATAGAGATAGGAGTGGTATCAGGCAATAATTCAATACCAAACTCCACCTCTCTCGCAGGAGGCAACCCTGGCAACTCCTCTGGAAACACATCTGGAAACTCTGTGACTGTGGGTATACTATCAAGTTGAGAATCCTTTACTCTAGTATCCACAACATAAGCAAGGTAAGCATCGCACCCTTTTCTAATCAATCTCCTAGCTGCAACAGCTGAAACAAACAAAGATGCTAGCTGTCCCTGCTCATTAGATACTATCACCTCTCTATCATCACTGGTTCTCAAGGTAACAACTTTCTTTTGACAGTCAACCACAGCTCCATGTCTAGATAGCGAGTCCATGCCTAGGATCACATCATATTCCTTAAAAGGCATCTCAATCAAATCTCCAAGGAACTCCTCACCTTGAACCACTACTGCACTATCTCGGTGCACTTTACTGACAATCACACTATGCCCTAACGGATTTGTTACTAGCACATCAAATCCTAGGGATTCAGCATGCACATCAGATCCAGGCAAAACAGATGCACTAATATATGAATGTGTGGATCCAGGATCAATCAAAGAAAGTTCTGAAGTATCAAATAAAGAGAAAGTACCAGCAATGACTGTCGAAGCATCTGGTTGCCTCTGCATCACATAAATCCTCTGAGAAGATCCAGCCCCCTCTGGTCTACTCTCCCTGGATGTAGAACCTCCTCTAGAATTGAACCCAGATCTGCCTCTTCTGCTGAAACCCCTGTCTCCTCGTCCTCCCATCACACTAGGTCAAGAAGCTGCAGTATGTACTGACATCCGTTCCTGTCTCTCAGGACAATCTCTAACAAAATGATCGGGAGATCCACATCTGAAGCATACAGCTGGTCCACTACTCTTCCAACAAACACCTCTATGATAACCCCCACACTGAGCACAAATAGGTGGAGTGCATCTCTGGACTACTGGAGTAGGAGCACTCACTACTGAAACTGTAGGTCTAAATCTCTGTCTCCGAAACTGTGCTGACCTACCAGCTGGCCTCTGACTCCTATTAACCCGAGGAATAAAACTTCCTTTACCTCTTTGCACAGACGAAGACCCTACCTCAAACTGGGGCCTTCCAACCCTGATTTCTTCCTCTGAAGCAGCTGCAATAACCTAAGCTCTTTCCACACTCCTAGCTGCTGATACAAGCTGGGAAAAATCATTATATCTAGATCCAAACACAAGACACATGATAGAGGGCCTCAATCCCTCCTCAAATCTCCTGCATCTATCTATCTCATCAGATATAATACCCCCAGCATAATTACTCAACCGTATAAACTCAACATCATATTCAGTTACTGACCGATTGTCTTGTTTCAAGCTTAGAAACTCCATTTTCTTCACATATTTGTACTCCCTTGGAGTATGCTTCAATTCAAACTCTCTTAGAAAGTCAGCATAGGACAATGTTGGTGGATCATCCATAGCATGGGGCACTGTCTTCCACCAATCATATGCATCCTTCTGCAACAAGGATCTTGCATAATCAAATCTTTCCTCTGGAGTGGCTTGTAACTGAACAAATATTCTCTGTACTTTATCTAGCCACTGCTCAGCTACAGCTGGGTCAATAGTACCCAAGAAATCATCTGCTCCATACTTCCGTAATTTGTCATAATGCCTTACTGATACCAAAGGTTGTGGGGGTGGCGGCGGCGGTTGCACTGGTGCTTGCCTCAAAGCCTCTATCACATGCCTAAGCCAAACTGGTGGAACCTCCTCACCAGCTGGTCCCCCCGACACAGAAGCAGGTGTCTCTCCAGCACCATCCACTCTAGCTCCATCATCAGGAGCAATACTCTCCGCACTACCCTCAGCTGACTGACGCAAATGAGGATCCATCACAACCTATATCTGCAAACACAGCAGAATACCTCTCATTAAAGATCAGAGACTGCCAATACCAACATGTATGTTATTCAAAAATCCACTTTTTAACATCAAAACACTCTTTTTCTTACACTTGACCTAGGTTGAGAATCTCAAACCTAGGCTCTGATACCAAAACAATTGTAACACCCCGATATCCTGTATACGTACCAAGCATGCTTAAAGTAAAATACGTATACCGGATATAGAAAATGCCACAGTTTAAAAAGACACAACAAATATCTTTGTAAATAAATGAAACCAATCTCAAACATTTAAAAGAAATCCAAAAGACGCCATATATAAAAACATTTATTAATTCATAGCGGAAGTTATTACAAATATGTTATAAATCAAAGTTTACAAAACATAGAATATATATATGATTGGCAGCTCTTCTCTGATCTTTAAGTCCCAAAAGAAAATCCTCAATGTCTAGTCTCACTTGGTCTCGAGCAGCTCTCAGGTTCAACTCTGTCACCTGCGCGATCAAACACTATCGCGCTTAGCCACAACTCAGTAGTACAAACCATAATGATAATATGCAATATTAATATCAATATCATACAATCAAACAGTAAGGATCATACTTATTAATATACATTTCATTATATCAATATTTATATCATCATCTATTATATTCATTCATAGTTTATCAATATAACAACCAAACTATGGCTTCATATACGAACTTTCCCCCAACCAGGTCGGTTGCCCACTGAGCCTCAGGCCACTGCCAATCCCAAGGGTCCGCAAGAAGCAGATAAGCACGTATAAAACTATCTGTAACGAACCTTCCCCCAACCAGGTCGTTAGTCCAAGATCGGTTGCCAAAACTCAGGGTCCGCATGGTTCCACAGGAGGCAGATAGGTACGTAATATTGACTGTACTGAACCTTCCCCCAACCAGGTCGGCAGTCCAAGATCGGTTGCCCAAGCTCAGGGTCCGCATGGTTCCGCAGGAGGCAGATAGGTCCGTTCATTTATATCTATAAACATTACTTTCTCAATTCATTTCATTCTCACAATCAAATTAGGCAACCATGCCTCAATCATTTCATATGTTCTCAAATTACAATAAAGCAACTCTTCATAACATCATATCTTTCACAACTCATTTCATCATCACATCTTGCACATTTCACATTTCATCATCATAATATACAACATCAATTACATTAACTAAACACACATATCCTTATTCAATCATATCTTCTAGGCATGCTTCAATCATATCATTATTGTTTAAGTGTGTTTACAATGTTTATTTTTATGTTTAGGTGCAACAAGACCCTTGAAGAATCAAAACAATTCAAGAAGAACAATCACATTAGCCAACACACTCAAGGGACACGGCCAAGCTTGTGGCCGTGTCTCTCAAAACAAAAATCCAGTAGCTAACACACTCAAAGGACACGGCCAAGCTTGTGGCCGTGTCTCTCGACACCAAATCAAACTGAGGCAGACACGGGCAAGGGACACGGCCGTGTCTCTCAACATAAATCAGGTAGTGGCAAACACAGTCAAGGGACACGGCCAAGCCAGTGGCCGTGTCTCTCCAAAATTCATCCAACACGGCCAAATTTCCTTGAACTTGGTCGTGTCTCACATGAACAAAACCCTAAATGTGACCAAAACTCTTTTAATTGCATTTAAACTCATTGTGCACAACATAGCCTCATTCAAATGGATATAAACAATGTCATTAACACTTATTTTACATATTCATCACAATATTCTCAATAACAAATCATTAATAACACATTTAAACACGTACCACTTCAAAACCCTAAACCAACATCATTCTTATTCTTTCAATTTCAATATCCACTCAACTTACCATTTTCAAACCAAAACCAACACCAATTTAACTTACAACCAATTTAAACACTTATAATCACATCTCAACCCCACCAAATCATAATCTCAACAAATCAAAACTCACTTCAAATACAACTTCAAAAATAACAAAGGAAAACAAGAGAGTACTTACCTAATTTGAAGAAATTCCACAAATCTCCAACTTAATCCTTTGATTCTTCCTTCAATTTGAGCTTAGAATTTAGAAGACCTCTCTTGCTCTCTCTTTTCCTTTGGTAGCCGGCCAAGAAATGCAAAGAAAAGAAAATGAAGACAAGTCAATCTTTCCTTCCTCTTTAAATCTCCACCAAGCAATTCTACAAGCACAATTACTAACATACCCTCTTCTCATATGGTCTAGTTTTCTTCTTAATCAAGTGCCCTTTATAGTAATTTCACACATCCCAAACTAAAATATCTTCTTCCCTTGACTCTACAATTGAACAACATATATGTTATATATATATTAACATATATATAACATATACATTTCATTAACACAATCATTTCCTTCACAAAAACATATATACATTTAATTCCAATCAAACAACAACTGTATTAAAACTTCTAGGGCACACTTTGGGATATTACATCTTCCATTTGGTTTATAAGGACATTTTGACTTGAATTAGTCTAACCCAACCAAAGATTCAATCAAAATCAGAGAAAAGGGAAAGGCCATTCAGTCCTTGAAAGTTCTGTACTCGACAATCCTACGAGGAAGAAGGATAAAAATGATAAAATGCTCAAAGAAAGGAAGAAGGACAAAATAATAAAAAGAAAGAAAAGGGAGAAGAACAAAAGAAGCAAATTTGGGTACCAAACATTTTGCAAAGGCAAAGACTATCCCAATCAAGATTCAGGCAAAAAGAAAGAAGAATATTCAAAGCTCTATCTTTTAATGCTCCCAAAAGTTTTAACAAGCAGTTTGTAGTGTGAAGGTTTGTCCATTGTGTCACATCACCTCCTATCTCAAAATGGCCTTCATTTTAACCCATGTCCCTTATAGACCCCATTTCAAGCCTATCAAAGACCTGTTGATCTCTCTTGGTAGGTAGAGTCTATTAGTGGAGATAGTTTGAATAAGCATACATATGAGATAGACCATATTCAAACTCAAATGAGATCTTTGACCAAGTAATGTGTATGTGCCTATCTGAAGTGCAACAATTCTTGCCTAAATAGAAATGATTCCCGAGTTTAGTATGGTAACTAGGGTTGTCATGTTATAGATATGCCAATTTGGAAAATCAAGTCCTGAGGTACATTGACATTGATTTGGCAAAGCCAACATTTGATTTCAAAATCAAAATTCAGAAAAAAAAAGTGTCTTGTCATACAAAGCCTTCAAGTTAAGGGAAGTATGTTGAATCATTGAACCTTGAAGGACACATTGGGCAAAGGAAATGATTACTGGAAAGGTTATGAAGAAGCTGCTGAAACATAGTTCGAAATAGATAAATCCCTGACTCTACTGCTTGGGGCCTCCATTATTCATGTTTTCAACATCTCAAAGATAAAAGTCATAAATGGGAAGCATTCTTTTATTCCAATGCAATACCTAAACGAGCATCTGAAAGGAACCAATGAGAATGCTTCTGCTGATCACCTTGGTCTGTGAGTCATCTAACCACTATAAGTGTTATTCATGCATATCATGCATACATGAGCATATCACATTGTATTTTCTTATATTGTATTGTCTATTCTTTATTAAGATGAATAGCAAACATCCTGTGAAGTAAACAATCAAAAGAAGATATCAAATAAGGGGGCATGGAAAGCCCATTACTTGAGAAAGTTCCAGTAATTTTGCAAAGAGAAGAAATGTGTGCTTGTGCGAAGAACTAGAAAACAAAAACATCAATTAGAGCCTGCATAGAAAAATCATGGGTTTGAGCCTACACAGGGGGCAAAGTTTCTCCTTTTCAATTTTTTGAGTTTATATATAAAACATTTTCAAACTCACTTGCAAATATTTTGCCACGCAGGGGGGCAGGAGAAGATATGAGGGCCAACTAAAAATAGCTAAATTTTTACAAAAAGGAAGAACGAAAGAATGGAACATTAGAACTATCAAAAGAATGAAGACGCAAATGATAAAAAAATCAAGATCCAGCTTAAAGGATGAAGATCCATTTTCGAGTGTGAAGACCAAATTTCCAAGGATGAAGATCCATTTTTCAAAGGTGAAGACCTGATTCCAAGGATGAAGATCCAATTTAAAGGATGAAGATCTATTTTCAAGGGTGAAGACCCGATCTCAAAGGATGAAGATCCATTTTCAAGGATAAAGACCCGATGTCCAAAGGATGAAGATCCATTTTCAAGGATGAAGACTTGATCTCCAAGGATGAAGATCCATTTACGAGGCTGAAGACCCGATCTCCAAGGATGAAGATCCATTTTCAAAGGTGAAGATCCGATGCTAATGATGAAGATCCAAGGTCCAACGATGAAGATCCATTTTTAGGGTGAAGAACCAGAATGCATAGAACAGCCGGAGCAGTCAGAATCCTCAACTGATAAAAGGTCAGTCAAATCCAATTCAATTTTGGGTCCAAGTACCCAGTAATGGGTCCAAGTACCCAAATTAAATCCAGTTAGGATCGAGTATCCAAATCCAGTTTAGGATTGAGTATCCAAATCCAGTTTAGGTTCGAGTATCAAAACTAGTTAGGATCGAGTATCGCAATCCAATTTAGGATCGAGTATCCAAATCCAGTTAGGATCGAGTATCCAAATCCAATTTAGGATCGAGTATCCAAATCTAGTTTAGGATTGAGTATCCAAATCCAATTTAGGATCGAGTATCCAAATCCAGTTAGGATTGAGTATCCAAATCTAGTTTAGGATCGAGTGTCCAAGGCTAGTTTAGGATCGAGTATCCAAATCTAGTTTCATGTCCAGAACCCAAATTACCCTTAGGTCCAGAGCCTAAAATTATCCTTGAGTCCAGAACTCGAATAGGGTTCAGAACCCAAAACCTCAACCATAACGAAAAAATTAAGTCTTATTGCTTTTCACTCTCTTTTACTGAAGTCTCAGATCGTTCAAGTAGGGGGCAAACTGTAGACCCTTAATTTTTTACCCAGTCCGTTCCGTTATTTTTATAGTCCAAAATATTTTTTGTGATATTTTAATATTTATTTTAGTATTTATCATTTATAATTTTTAATAAAAATTAAAAATGGTGAAGTGAATAAAAATAAAAATAATAAATAAATAAACAAAAATAAAAATAAAAAAATCGGTGACGAAAAAATTCATCGCCGTAAATAATTTGCCAAGGCCAATTTTGCCCGCGGGAAGCCATTTCGCCATAGGATTTTCCTGCAGCGAAATGGCCTGGCAGCCCGCCAGCATGCCCAGCTCTCGCAATATCCTCGTAGTTTTGGCCAGCGCTCGCAATTTCGCCAGCGAGATTTTTTCAACGCAATTTTTTCCAAAATAAATTCTATTTGGTTTCGATTTTCTTTTCCTAATTAATTATAATTTCCTTAAACAATTGGAATTAATCTTCTAAATTTTCCTACAAATAACACTTTAAAACACAAAAAAGGAGGGGGGACTGGGATTGGACTGGACTTTAGAGGAGAAACTTTTGGAGAAAAAAAAAAAGAAGACTTTGAACTAGGATTGGATATTGGAACTTCAGATTTGAAAGGAGCAATAAGCAAGCAATTCAAAATTCATCAAAGGCAGCAACTTTGCCTTTGTCCTTGTTCATCCAAGAAGCAATTTTTGGTGGAACCAACGAACGAAGGTTTGAATCTCTAATTTCTTTTTTATTTTCTTATAGTAGCTTCAATCATTGAAAATTAATAAATTGTTTCTTTTGATTCCAAAAACCTTAGAACCCTAATTTGTTTCTTCTAAACATTGGAACCTTAAATCGTTTCTTCTATTTTCAAAAACAATAAAAATTACTTTTCTATTTCTTCTAAAACATAAGAACCCTAACCTATTTATTTAAAACCTTATAAACCTAAATATTCAAACTCGATACATTAAATCCAAAACAACAATCCAGTAACTAAGAATTATAAACCTAAAGTTTTAATATTCTAAAACCCTAATTTCATAATGTTACTCCTAAACCCTAATTTGATTCATGAAACCCTAATCCATTCTAATTTTCCAAAACCTTTACAGTAGACTAAACAAATAATAATAATAATACTAAAATTTTGAAACCCTAAAATATTAATTAAAGAACTTTAAATAGAAATAGTAAACCTCAATTTGTATCTTTACTTGCTTTATTTTTAGATTTGATTATGTAGTCTATTATGTGATTTGGTGGTTGATTTATTTAAGTTCAATGCTTGATTTATTTAATTTATCATGGATGAATGTTTATTATTTATTTTGATTGATGTTTAATAACTTTGATGAATGATTTATTTATAACGAATGGTTATTTACTTTTATCGATTTATTTTGATTTCCAAAAGTGTAAGAGGTATGTTTCCACTTTGTGGGTACCTCATTCGTTAAATATCATGTAATTTAAATTGCTTTTATATTTTGGACCAATGTAAAGAACATGTTTCTACCTTTTGGTGGGTGTCCTATTTAGTTTAGACATGAACGATGTAAGGACATGTTTCCATCCTCGGATGGGTGTCCATTTATTTGCTTTGCTTAGACATTGCTTTGATTTTAATATAACGATGCTTTATTTCAATTGTTGCATGTAATATGGATAATATTGTTATATTTAAGAATTTTATGATATTAAGACCTGCAAAGGAGGCCGGTTCCAATGAACCGGGTGTTGTGGGGGGTGCTAGTCCATTTCTCACCTTCTCCACACGTATCTAACTTTCCGAATCCATTTGGGGGTTGGGAATTCCTTAGGAATTGAGTCATCCACCCCTTTCTTTTTTTTCGGTCCTTCCGGGTGGCGACTCCATTTTTTCCGGACTTAGGTCCGTGTTCTCTAAGGCCCCGAGCCTAAACAGTGCCGAAGTCGCAAGAACCATTCCACCAGGAGTGGGGGCGAAAATCCCTACTCACAGATGCAAATTTAGATTTATGTATCAACTTAGGGTTTTTTAAATATCATTTAGGGTTTTGGGATTTAGATTCAATGAAAATTAATGTTTAACATAATTTAGGGATTTTGGTTAATCCAATTAGGGTTTAAGGAAAAAATTATGTATTTAGGGTTTCTAGGAAAAAATAACTTAGGGTTCAATATTTTTAAAAAATAATGTTTTGTGGCTTAATGTTTCACATGAGTCAGGGTTTAGTTTTTATGAAAAACTAATCAAAGATTTTAAGGTTTAAACAACCATAAGATAAATAACCATAGAAAAGCTACTATGAATATTTTTTCTCAGTTTTACAAGATACTGTGAAGTTTTTCATAAAAAAGTTTTAATGTGATTGTGAGCAATAGGTTGGTTAAATAACCATATGACAAAAACAAATAAACAATCCATGCAAAATAAGTTTACTAGTTTTAACGGTTATGAACAAAACAATAATATACACTCCATACAAACTAACAAATACTGTTTAAGCAGAAGTTGCATACTGTGATTTTAGTTAAATTAAGAATGAACTCTTTCAATGTTTAAGACAATTAAAACACATATTATTTATTTAATTTAAAGCATACCGTCATTTGTTGGCTCCACCAAAATTTTTTAAACATGAATTTTGGATGTGCTTTGGCAAAGATAGTGTACGTACTGCCTTTGTAGAGTTGGTGTGTTATTTATGTTCCTCATCCAAATTTGTTGTCTCTCTTTGCTTAGGGTTTTTGTTGATGGATACTCAATTTCCTAAACTTCCAGCAGCCAATCCCAAAAGCCAAAATTCCAAAGAACTGATCCTTCTTTAGGTTTTTAAAACTTGTATTTATAATCACTTTGTGAAAGTTTTCCAGTTTAAGAACAGTTTGTTCTGATGCATGTCAAATTCACAGGTTCGGCACAAACCAAGACCATATTGAATTACAATTACTTGAATTCAATATAGACCTTGTCCATCTTGAATTCAAATGACTTAATTTCAACAAAATCTGAGCACATATCGAAGTATATCTCTATATTCAACATGGAATGCAAAAAACCTGCCCCATATCGGACCGGGAGAGCCCCATTTTGATATGGGACTGTCCCATATCAAAATGGGGCCCCATTTCGATATAAGACTGTCCCATATCAAAATAGGGCCCCATTTTGATATGGGACAACCCCAAATCAATTTGAGGCTGCCCTAATTCGATATGGGGTTGCCCTAATTTGATATGGGGCTGCCCCATATCAAATTGGGGATTGCAATTCGATATGGAGGAGACCCATATCGAATTGGGAGGCCCCCAATTCAATATGGGGCTTTCCCATTTTGAATTGGATGCCCTATATTCAACATGGGACACCCCTTTTGACCAAAAACCAACTGAATTAAGTAAAAAATCAACTAAACCTTTGAATCGGACCCGTTTTAGGGTTTAGTGCATCAATATCGTATAGAAACCAACCAAATCTTCTAAAATAGACCCAGTTAGGGTTTTAAAAGTTTAATTAGCTTATTTTAGGTCCTATTGCAATATATTAGTCCAATCAAAGTTTTGGAATTAACACCGAACTAGCCAGGGCCAAAATCAAGGGTCTACAATATCTCGGTTTGAATCATGGCTTATTTAGTTTGTTCCATTCCTAATATGACCAAATTATGTTGTAAGCCCAAATTAAAATAATTTTAAAGCCCAAAAGACCAAAACTATTTTCAATATTTTTTCAATGGTGTTTGGACATAAAAACATTTTTTTTCAAAATATTGGTCAAAAATTCTTTCTACCTAATGGCCCAAGCTCAAATCCCAAAATCTATTGTCAAAAAAATCTTTTCTCAATGGGAATGAGAGAATAGCCATTTTCTAGAAGAAAGAATGAGAGGGCGAATTATGAATCTGGCAACCAGAGTACACGAAATGTAGTATATGTCAATACAACTTGTCAAGCAAATAGAAGATAGTTTTCAGATCTTAGAAAACCTTTGTATTGGGTCTTCAACAAGCTACAAAAGAAAGGGTTATTACAACCATTAGCCCCTCGGCCTTTAACGAATCCTTTAGCACCAAAATTTGATATGAAAGCCTTCTTGTCAATTTCACCAGACACAAGGACATGATACAGACAAATGCTTGTGACTAAAATATGAGATCCAAATTTTGATTGACAGTGGAAAGTTGCCTAATCCTAATAAGCCCAACATCAAAAGTAATCCTTTGCCTTAATTTGGAAGGGTGCCACCGCCAGTGACCTTCATGATAGAGGGAGGATTGGTGAAAAGTTTTATCTTGTCATCATTTTAAGATGAGGATGGAGGAATTATAGATGAGGAGGTGATGACCATTGCCCCTGACATGTCCAAGTAGATAAAGCATTTTTCTATTTCAACGCAGCGAACTTCCCTTAGCTCATTTGGTTTTTGTTTCATTTTTTTCTTTAATTTTTTTCTAGAACAATTATGTTTTTCAAATTAAGATTGTTTGAATAAATTATTTTCATTAAATTTTTGTTGCCCTATTCATTTTGGTTTTCAACCAATGACGAGTCTAGCTTGATATCCATAAATTAGTATATCTATGCATCATGATCCGGATGACTTTACTAGGTGAGGGAGTTGTTCTATAGCATGAAATTGTGTATGCTTAGATAAAGAGGGCTTCTACATAAATACCATTGTCTAGGTCATAGTCAATCTTAGAACATGCTTTGACAAGCTTTCGAGGCGAAATTAGACTTTGCTTATTTAAGGGAGAAATGATCTAGGCATTATTTGGTGAGCCAACAACTAGTATCCACCTAATTAAACATCAATCCCTAGTTGTCCCTTTGAGCCTTCATAATATTTTAGCTTGATTTTTATTGGCTTGTGAACCTCAACAACCTACCCTGAGCTATTGTGATACTTATGGCAAGTCTCATGATCACCAAAGAATAAAAGGAAAAGGAGAACAAAGAAAAGGATTTATAGCCAAGACTATAGGGATAGTTGAAGGTCACCTGAACTAGACCTAATATCAATGAATGACATCAGGGCAACAAAGGAATCATCCACACAGACGTAGACTCACCTTACCCCAATCATAGCTAGAAGCATAAGATGATATAGATAAGACAACTTTCTTATAGTTAGGATAAAACAACCCAAAACAAAAAAAAAGAAAAAAAAGAAAAGAATGAAAAAAAGAAAGAAAAAGAGAAAAAAGAAGAAAAAGAAAAGAAGGGAAAAGAAAAAAGAAGAAAAATAGAAAAAAAAACCCAAAGAGGGGCAGTTCAGAAAGCAAACAAAGTTCTTGTTACCTAGAACTGCAATAGACTTCCACTTAGTCTATGAGAAAAATTGACTTGATTTGGTCCAACACAGCCAAAGACTCAACAAGAGAATAACCATCTTATCACAATTCCAAATTCACAAATTTGAAAGTCTTAAACTTGATATTCTAAAAGGGAAAAGGAGGGAAAGGAAGAGGAAGAAAATGGTGGTCTTGAGTTTTTAGAAGGAAAAGATCAAGATCATCCTGATTGGATCTAGATTTATACCAAGAAGATGGAAGGACATTCAAGCTTTGTATTTTCATGAAGTCAAAAAGAAATGGTGCCCAAAGGTTAAGATTACCCCTAACGAAAACAAGAAGTTTATAGTGTGAGAGTTTGTCTGCAGTATCACATTGGCTCCAATTTGAAAATGGCCTTCATTTAACCCAAATTCCTTATAGATCCCGTTTCAAGCCTATTAAAGACCTATTAATCTCTTTTTGTAGGTAGAGTCTATTAGTGGAGATTGTTTGGATAAGCATGCCTATGAGATAGGTAATATTTGAACTCAATTAGACCTTTGGCCGAGTAATGTGTATGTGCCTATCTGATGTGCAACAGTTCTTATTTAATGGAAATGATTCTCAAGTTTAGTATGGTAACTAAGGTTATCATCTTATAGATATGTTAATGTAGAAAACTCGAGTCCCAAGGTATAATGACACCAACTTGACAAAGCAAAAATATAATTTTTAAGATTTTAAAAAATATTTGTCATACAAAGCCTTCAAGTTTAGGGAAGTGTGTTGAACTGTTAAACCCTAAATGACATATTAGGCAAATGTGGCTAATGAAAGGATGGTTTGCAAGGTTAGGTTATGAAGAAGTTGCCTACAAAATGGATGTCTCTCATGTCTCTATCTTGTTGGGGGCCCTTGTTACTCATACTTTGAACATCTAGAAGATAAAAAGCCATAGATGTGCATACTTTTGTTGATTCTAGTGCAAGGCATGAATAAGAATCTGGAAAGAACCAATGAGACTACTTCAGCTGATCACCTCGGTCTGTGAGTCTAATGGAAATATTATAAGTATCACCCATGCATATCATGCATACACAAGCATAGCACATCGCATTTTGTTACCTTGTATTACCGATTCTTTGTCAAAGTAAACAATAATACTTTGTGAAGCAAACATGAAGCCGATATGGAGTCAGGGGGCATGGAAGGCCATTGTTTGAGAAAGATCCAGCCACTTTGCAAAAATGGAGATACATGGTTTTACAAGGAAAAAAAATAAAATACAAACATCAATCAGAGCCCACATGGGAACAAGATCATTGGTTTGAGCCTACACAGGGGGCAAAACTTCCTCTTTTCAATTCTTGATTTTATTCGTGTACAAAACATTTTCAGACTCACTTTTAATATTTTTCCATGCAGGGGGCAAACAAAAGAGAGGATATAAGGGCTAGCTAAAAAATAGCTGAATTTTTTGCAAAAGGAAGAACAAAAAGAATGGGAAAAGAAGAAAATAAGAACCCTAAAAGAATAAAGATGCAAAAGACAAAAGATCAGTCTAGCTAGAAGAGATGAAGTCAATGCAGGGTAAAAACCCAATCTCCAAAGGATAAAGATCCATCATGAAGGGTAAAGACCCAATCTCCAATGGATAAAGATCCATCTTGAAGGGTAAAGCTCCAATCTCCAAAGGATAAAGATCCATTTTTGAAGGGTAAAGACCCAATCTCCAATGGATAAATATCCTTCTTGAAGAGTAGAGACCTAATCTTCAAAGGATAAATATCCATTTTTGAAGGGTAAAGGCCCACAATCCATTAAAGAATGGACACAAATGGCTAAAAGAAAGCCAAAACTTGCAGAAGATAAAAGGTCAGCAGAATCCATTAAAGAATGAAACTATAGGGTAGAAGAAAGCTGCAATTCTTAAGTGACAAAAGGCCAACCAAACTAGAAGAGCTGAAGTTGATCTATTTTTTAATTGAAGCATCAAGCCTCAAGTCTAGAACCCATATATTTTTCGAGTTTAAAACTCAATCCAGGTCCAGAAGCCAAATATTTTTTGATTCCAGAACTTAATACATGTCCAGAACCTAATTTGTTTGAGTCCAGAACTCAATCCGGGCCCTGAACCTAAACCATCTCGGGTCCATAACCCAAATCAAATATAGTCTTGAGTCCAGAATCCAACCAATCCAATTTTGGGTCCAAGTAACCAAACCAACTCGGGCTTAGAGCCTAAATTTAGTATCAGTCGAGAACCTAAAATCTAGCATCGGGTCCAGAGCCTAATCCATTTCTGCCAAAATTAATTCAAAAGTCATGTTGCTTTTCACTCTCTGAATCAGTTCAAGATCGTTCAAGCAGGGGGCAAACTGTAGACCATTAATTTTGGCCCTAAGTTGGTACGATCCTAATTAAAGTGTAATACTCTGATATCCTATATACATATAATACATACATCCAGTATATGTAAAATATGCATATATGGTATAAAAATTTCACAACCCGTTTTAATAAAAATTTTCACATTTCAAATTTAAAATTCTAAAATACTTTCAATTGTATCTTTAATTAAAAAATAAAATAATTATTATTAACTATAGGTTCCAAAATATAATTTTTCATAAAAAAATCTATGGGAAAAAAATTCATCAGAGTTTTATCTATAATTTGAACATCGCAAATTTTCAATAATTACCCAACCTGCATAAAATACACTTCCAATAAAACAAATCATACATTTCCTCCGCAACTACTCAAATTCTCCACATTTTCTCAAAATATTTACTTATATACATATATATATATATCAAAATACATATAAACAACCCACATTATACAATTTGTCCAAAGAGTCTTTATAATTTACAATATATATACTTTAAAAACATAAACATAATATGCAAAATATTGAAATGAATTATAATATCCAATATGTACATGCTAGCAAATGGCTCTAATCTTGATGTATCCAAAAATACTTTAAGCTTAATAAACACAATCCTAGACCCGACCAGGTCGAGTAGAACTCTCCGACTCTACTGGATCACCCTTGTCACATGTGCAATGAATTGCAATTTGACATTGTGGTAGTCAATTTCACCATAAAACATATCCTTTAATCATTTTACAATTCGCATAGGAACAAACACAAGCATGGGCCCAAAGGATCTAATATGCCATTCAAATCCCAGACTTACTATTTTGGTCCAAATTGGCACCAAGTGTCTAGCAATGAAGGCAAATCATAATAATGCTCAAAAGCTAGCCCAGAAGGCAAATCATATCATAGTAACTCCAAGCGTCTAGCCCCAAAGGCAAATCAAAGAATTGCTCAAAACTAGCCTCAAAGACAAATAATGAGGATAACCTCATAGGCATGTCGCCAAATACAAAACTCTGAAAATTGAATAACATATTAGGCACACAATTATTTCATATTTCCATCATCAATTTCTTTCTCACTTTCCATAATAAAATAGGCACATTGCCTCATTTCTCATTATCAATTAGGCACATTACCTTATTTTCTCATTTTTCTCATTCATATCAATATCAATTCAATTCATTTCATCATATCTCAATATGCCATCACAATGTATCACATACCACATCAAAATTACATTACCCAAACACTTTGTGCTATTTTTACATAATGCACATTTTATGCAATTTAGCCAATAACAATGGCTTTTCACAATGCCTTTAATGCATATATAATAAATCACATTACCTATACACTTTGGGTCATTTTCACATAATGCACATATTTCACATTTTATTCAATTTGGCCATTAACAATGGCTTTTCATAATGCATTTAATGCATACATAATATTAGACATGTCATAGCACCTTGTTCGTGAATGTTTAATGAATCAAGTAGTTTAACACATTTTCCAATCAAAATGTGTTAAGCCTAATGTAATGCAAACATATCAAATTTATCCAAAGTTTATACTTACCTCTAAAAGCTTTCAAATTCAAGCTCAAAACTCTCACCAACCTTCTCTTTCAAGTTGCCCTTCAACACTAGGGTTGGAAAAATCACCTTTCCTTAATGTCTATACCAAATGTGATCAAATACAATCATTTAATATCACATTTTAAGGCATTTCAAGCATCAAACCTTAATTATACACAACTTTAATCAAAACCCAAAAATATAGAATAACCTTTCTTTAACATAGGAGAACCATATTAAACCATTCAAATTGGTGTTTTAAGTTTATTATTATCATTATAAACATATTTTAACACGTTTAAACGAATTACATTAGTTAAACACATGCTTATGTTCAAAACCCTAAATTGACATAACCTTCTCCATTGAAAGTTCTCCATTCCAATTCAATCCAATCTTATTTCCATCACTTATATCCTTAAAGAACATGATTTAAGCATTAAAACCAATCAATTAACCAATCTTTGAAAATTCCCTTTCCAAAGCCCTAAATTCAACATGTTCATTCCCAAAACTCTAGTCAAACTTAGTCAAATCCACTATTTGACTTTAAAATACTTATTTATGTATAAAAATAACACATTTAGAACCAAATTGCACAATTAAATCACATGAATTCAAAAGTCTAATTCTCCCATAACCCTAAATTCTCTCTCTTCACCAAACTCAACTTAAATTCAACAATTTCTTCAACCCAGCCTTAAAATCATTGTTAGTTACTCAAAACAACCTCATTCATACCCAAATAGACAATTAAATCATACTGCTTCAAAATCCAAAATCAACATAATCAAATAACCATGGATTTTCAAAGAAAAAAGTTGAAAACTTACTAATTAAAGAGGAGAACCCCAAAACTTCACTTGAAACATTGAAAATCTTTCAATTCTTGAAGCATGGAAGAAGCAAAAGCTTGGGTTCTATAGCTATGGAAATTCTGATTGAAGGAAGAAGAAGATTAACTTAAATTTTTTTCTCTTTCCATCCACTAACTTATCAACTATATATATTTAATATTTTACTATATTTTTAATTAATTAATTATTTATTTATTTAATAAAAACCCCAAAATTACATATTACATTAAAAATAATTATTTTTAAATTATTTAAATAATTTTTAATTTTGAAAGTATAATTACAAAAATGCCACTTGACTTTGACTTTTCTTTTAAAAGAGTTGAGTTTTTTGTTGACTTTGTATATATTATGTATATTTCATGTATATTTCTCATATACATTCAACTCTTTTACTTAAAATCCTTTAATTTTTCATTTAAATTATTTATTTAATTTATCCAATTTAATTTTAATTTATTTTATTAAATTTTTAAAAATTTTGGATGTTACAATTCTCTCCCCCTAAAGAAAATTTTATCCTAAAAATTAACCTGTACTGTAATAAAACATCTAAATCAAAACATTATCTTAAAATATCTTATGAAATTAATCATCTCATCAAATCATTATTTCATCAAATTACATATTTTCTACTCTTCCCCCTTAAGATCATTCTTAATTACCTTTTCACAATTTCATAACTCATTAATATACTTTCTATTTAATCAAACAATCACAATAGATTATCATCTCTTTAACCGAATTATCATAAGACAAAATTAGTTTATCTCTTTCATATATATGCACCACACATCTATTACACTTAAGATATTTGAGCACTGCATTATCTTAAAAATATACTCTCATAGCCTTAAATTCAAATGTTAATAACTTTTATCTTAACACTGACTATTCCATCATCATAGTCATTTGCAAAATTGTATCTCTGTTTAATTACCATCTTGCTTATATTTACGAATAGTTATTTGTAAAAACCACAAACGATAACAACTCCCAATTCCAATTAATAAGTCTTAATGCAATAATTTTACTCATCTCCACTGTAGTCATACTCTTTATATAATTACCACATATTAATTTAATATCATCATCAATCAGCAACAAAATCTTATATCCTTATTAAGATTCATTCCCACAAGTTATTCATCAACCAAACATATATATATACATTCCAATTATACTATAACTAACATTTTTCTCTTATAATCATTTACAGCTAATATAACTTAGCTCCTTTCATATGCATATATATATCAGAATGCTGCCTTATGTACATTATCATATATCTTTCATACTCTTAATACAACTACATGCATTGAATTTCAATAATTACTTATAAACTTATTACATTCCAAATCAATTGATCTAACTATTATAATATGACCATCACGACCTTATTCTACTCTGACCAACCTTTAGCCTATTTTAATTTTATCATCCTATTTCAATTCATGACCTAACTCTATTAGGTCAAATTTATTCTCAAATCTTAATTCTCTTCAAATTTATCATTACAAATATATTCATTTCTCCTATTCTAATTCACTTTAAACATTATTTTTATCAACTTAATCATTTTATACCATTTTCAAACACATTTAATATAACTTTTACTAACATTTCTTATTGTTACCATATTTACAACATCTCTTTCCGTGAACATCATTTATAGCTCAACATATTTTCACAATTCCCTTCTGTTTCCACACTATCTATGGTCAAAAATAAATTTCTAACGTAAGGTCATGAGTCCAACTATATCAACCACAAATCTTGCTTGTATCTCATGAAACAAAACTATCAATCCCATTAAATGTATTTCACAGTGTAGACCTTTAATTTTTAACCCAGTCCGGTCTAATATATTTTAATTAGTCCAAAATATTTTTTTGTGTTATCTTAATTAAATAATATTTGTTTTAGTATTTAGTTTTTATAATTAATAATAATAATAAATAAACAAAAATAAAAATAAAAATCGGCGACGAAAAAATCTTAGAACGAAATGGCCTTGGGCCATTTTCCTAACAGGAAAATCCTGCGGGCGAAATGGTCTCTGGCCGCCCGCTCGCAAATTTCCACGATAATCATCGCAGCAACCCGCAGCAGTTTTTTTCGCCAGCGAAATTTTGTTGCAGTAGTTTTTTTTTCGACGTAATTTTTTCTAAAATCAAATTATATTTGGTTTCATTTTCCTTTTCCTAATTAATGATAGTTTTCGTTAACAATTAAGATTAATTATCGAAATTTTCCATAAATAAGACTAAAAACAACACAAAAGAGGAGGGGAATCGGAGGACAATAAGAGAGGAATCAGACTTTAAACTGAAAATTTGAATTGGAACTTTAGAAATTGATCGAACTTTTTAAAAGAGGAAGCAAGCAAGCAATCAAATGCATCAAAGGCAGCCATTTTGCCTTTGTCCTTGTTCATCCAAGAAGTAATTTTTGGTGGAACCAACAAACGAAGGTATGAATATCTAATCTCTTTGTTCTTTACATTAGCTTGAATAATCAAATTGTTTCTTTTGATTTTAAAAACCATAGAACCCTAATTTACTTTTTCGAAAGCTTAGAACCTTAAATTGTCTCCTTTATTTTCAAAAACTTTAATAAGCTTTCCAATTTTCTAAAACCTTAAAACCCTAAATTGATCCTTCTATTTCCAAAAACCCTAAAAAATATACTTTCTGTTTCCAAAAACCTTAAATCGTCTTACATATTTCCAAAAATACCATAAAACTCTAAACTATTTTCCTCTCACCTTTTTCCGAAATTCCCAAATGTTTTATTACATATTCAAACCCTAAATTTAACTTACAACTTCTAAAATCGCATAAAGCTTTATAAAACTATAAACTGTTTTCTCAAATTCTAAAATCAAATACATCCTCCGAAACACTAAAGACCCTAATTCAACTTCAAAACCAAAAATAGTAAACCTTAAACTAGTAAACCTAAACCCTAAAGATCTCTTAAACCCTAATTCCCCCAAAACAGTAAACCCCAAACTAAGATTCCTAAACCTTAATCCTTAAAATCTTAAAACCTTATAAATCTAAATATTAAAATTCAACACAGTAAGCCTAAAAACAACAATCCAGTAGCTAATAATCATAAACCTAATGTTTTAAAGTATCCAAACCCTAATTTCAAGATTTTACTCCTCAAACCCTAATTTGGTTAATCAAAGAACCATATCTATCTCTTAAATTATAAAACCTTAATCCTTTTCAATTCCCTTAAAACTTACAGTATCCTAAACCCATAAATTCCAAAACCCTAAACATTAAATAAAGAATCTTAAATAGAAACAGTAGCCCTAATTTGAATCTTTACTTGCTTTATTTAATTTTATATTTGATTATATAGTTTATTATATGCTTTGATTTATTTAAGTTCAATGCTTTATTTAAATTATCATGGATGAATGTTTATATTTTGATTGATGTTTAATATCTTTGATGAATGATTTATTTATGATGAATGGTTATTTACCTTTATCGATTTATTTTGATTTCCAAATGTTGTAAGAGGTATGTTTCCACTTTGTGGGTACCTCATTAATTAAGTATCATGTAATTTAAATTGTTTTATATTTTAGACCAATGTAAAGGACATGTTTCTACCTTTTAGTGGGTGTCCTATTAGTTTAGACATGGATGATGTGAGGGCATGTTTCCATCTTCCAATGGGTGTCCATTTATTTGCTTTGTTTGGACATTGTTTTGATTTTTAATATAACGATGCTTTATTTCAATTGTTGCATGTAATATGGATAATATTGTTATATTTAAGAATTTTATAATTTAAGATCTGTAAAGGGGGCCGGTTCTAATGAACCGGGCGTTGTGGGGGTGCTGGGCCATTTCTCACCTTCCCCACACTTACCCAACTTTTTGAACCCATCAGGGGGTTGGGGATTCCTTAGGAATCGAGTCATCCACCCCTTTCTTTTTCCCTGCCCATCTGGGTGGCGACTCCATTTTTCTCCGAACTTAGGTCCGTGTTCTCTAAGGCCCCGACCTAAACAGTGCCGAAGTCGCAAGAACCATTCCACCGGGAGAGGGGGCGAAAATCCCCGCTCACACACAGTTGTTTCATCTTAAGCCCACGCCTGTAGGTTATAAATAAACAATTCTTATATCGATATTACGCCCATGTCTCAGTGGTCACACACCCTTAGTATATCAAAATATCATATTTGCTCTTTAAATTCTTACTACATGAAGAGTTAATAAATATCAACTTTGTTTTAAAGCAATTTACCATTATCCATTTGTTTTTTATTAGCCTAAACACATGATCCATCAACAACTCATATATATATTTATTCATATACCAATTCTATACAATTATTCAACAAAAACTCCCTTTCCAATTTTAAAATCCATTTACCAATTACCAATTATATCTCAATTTTTCTAAAAATTTTTTACCAATTTCTCCTTCTTAAATCAAATAAGTAATTATATGGGGTTACAAACACACAATGATACTTTAATAACACTTTTTTACATCTTGAAGTGATCAACTCAATACTTGATCACTTTCACATTACATCACATTGTCATAATTTCCAGGTGATCAACCTTATCATGATAATTTTCACTACACTAATTCATATTATTTCACATTTTACACATTACTCATATTTTTAAACCATCCACATACACATCCATAAGTCACATTCATAATGTGGCTTACTTTTCAAATTTTCTTACATGTCATACAATTCACCACACATATCATATACATGTATACACACAATCACTATCATATACTATTTCTCTCTTTGATTTTTAATTATGATCTCTTTACTCTAAATTATTAAAAACTCCATATTCTTTCTTCTCTACTCATTTGTGTATAAATTTTCATAATTTTCCTCATTCATTTGTCTCATGAAATTAATTTATTACTTACTTACACAAAGTTTCATGACTTCCTTAGTTTCATGTCAAACTCACTTTCAATTTTTTTATTCCTCACCAATTCTTTATAAAAGCTTGTAAAATTTTAACCATGTGTACTTGAAAAATATATGGACTTATATTTATAATTTTATATTTTCAAATTTGATTTACTATATTTAAAAATTAAGTCTTCCAAACCCATAGAATGTCTCTTTAATAATTCCTCTGGCAACACCAGCTTATCCATTCATTTTAGGTACCAAACCTTATTAAAAATTTATGCAATTTAAATTATATTTTCTTGGAATACATATGATATTGTGTGTAAATTTTCATATTTTTTCTGGTTTTGTTTACCATAGTTTCTAAATATGTTTCTCAATTTCTATAGATTATTAGTTGCTGGAATTGGTCCAACAATCTATGTTCTTCTATTTTTCTTAATTAGTGATCCATCTTTAAAAATTATAAAATTTTATAAATCAGATTCTAAAATATAGAAAAACGTTCCATTAAATTTTCAAACTCATCCAATATTTCTAGATTTACCCAAAAATTTGGAAAATATCACTTTGCAGCACACCTATAGAATTTTCTATAACAATGATGCCCATTTCTCAAACATTTTATTTTATATCTTAAATCATTTCCTAAATTATTATTATTTTATTTTTCTTAATTTCACTTATTCACCAATTGAATCAGCTGTGAATCTTAATTTTAAATAAAAGTTCCAAAAATTCTTAATCCATAATCTCTAGAATGACGTTTCCACTACGCTACTCTGATCTATGCAATCCAGACGCCATCTCAATTCATATTTGTTACATCGAATGGACATTGCCACATCAGATATCAGATAAATTGTCAGTGTCAATGCATGTATCACCATTCAAAACCATATTTAAAATCCCAATTTTCTCTCTCTAAAAATCCACCTAGATTGAAAACCTCAAACCTGGGCTCTGATACAAAAATAAATGTAACACTCTCATACCCTATGTATGCATAATATATACATCCAGTATATGTAAAATATGCATATACGGTATAAAAATAGTGTCCATATGGAATGTTCAATGTATCAAGTAGCTTAACACATTTTTCAATCAAAATATGTTAAGCCCAATGTAATGCAAACATATCCAATTTATCCAAAGTTTGTACTTACCTCTAAAAGCTTTCAAATGCAAGCTCAAAAGTCTCACCAAACTTCTCTTTCAAGTTGCCCTTCAACATATGGTTGATCAAATCACCTCTCCTTAATGTATATACTAAATGTGATCAAATACAATAATTTAATATCACATTCTAAGGCATTTCAAGCATCAAACCTTAATTATACATTACTTTAATCAAAACACCAAAATATAGCATAACCTTTCTTTAACTTAGGAAGGCTACACTAAACAATTCAAATCGGTGTTTTAAGTTTATTAGTACCATTACAAACACATTTTAACATGTTTAAACCAATTACATTAGTTAAACACATGCTTTTGTTCAAACCCTAAAATGGCATAACCTTCCCCATTGAAGGTTCTCCATTCCAATGCAATCAAATTATCAATCCAATCTTATTTTCATCACTTATATCCTTAAAGAACATGATTAAACATTAAAACCAATGAATTTACCAATATTTGAAAATTGACATTCCAAAGCCCTAAATTCAACACTTCCATTCCTAAACTCTAGTCAAACTTAGCAAAATCGAACATTTGACATTAAAATACTTGTTTATAAATCAAAATAACAAATTTAGATCCAAATTGTACAATTAAATCATATGAATTCAAAAGCCCAATTCTTCCATAACCCTAAATTCTCTCTCTTCACCAAACTCAACTTAAATTCAACCATTTCTTCAATCCAACCTTAAAATCATTGTTAACTACTCAAAATAAATTCATTCATACCTAAATAGACAATTAAATCATACTACTTCAAAAAGCCAAAAGCAACATAATCAAATAACCACGGATTTTCAAAGAAAAAAGTGGGAAACTTACTAATTAAAAGGAAAACCCCTAAAACTTCACTTGAAACCTTGAAAATCTTTCAATTCTTGAAACATGGAAGAAGCAAAAGCTTGGGTTCTATAGCCATGAAAATTCGACTTGAGGGAAGAAGAAGAAGAATAAGATTAATTTGAATATTTTATCTTTCCATCCACTAACTTATTAACCATATATATATATAATATTTTAATATATTCATAATTAATTATTTATTTATTTATTTAATAAAAACTAAAATTACATCTTCCATTAAAAATAATTTATTTTTAAATTATTTAAATAATTTTAAATTTTCAAAGTATAATAACAAAAATGCCACTTGACTTTGACTTTTCTTTTGAAAAAGTTGACTTTTTGTTGACTTTGTATATATCATGTATATTTCACATATACATTTTGCTTTTTCACTTAAAATCCTTCCATTTTCCATTTGAATAATTTATTCAATTTATCCAATTTAATTTTAAATTTTTAAAAATTTCGGATGTTACACAAAGAATGCCAAAATAAATTTAACCCGACTTTTAAAGATTTAAACCTAGTTTACAACTTTTAAATAAATTGGTTTGGTTTCAAAATAAAGGTCAACATGAGTATGGCTCATATCGATATGGTGCATACTAAAAACATAAAAAAGACATAACAATTGAGGAGCAGGACCATTTCCTCGAATATTCTTTGGTCCAACCAAAAATAATATTGATCCAAGTAGCAATGAGAGACAGGGAGTTTGTTTCAACACTTTTAATTGGGAGGAACTAACAACAAAGGTTTGAATTCATTTTTTATCTTGTTTTAAATTCACAGTAGCTATTTATTTATTAACATTATTTTTAAATCACAGTAATGATTGAATTTTTTAATATTAATGGGTAGTAAGTCTGTTTAATTTACAATAATCACATTTGTTTAATTTACAATAATCACATAAACCCTTTTGAATTATCTTTGCATATCAATTTGTTAAGACATCAAGTAGTAATTTATAAAAAAATATTTAATATAGTCACACAGTAACATTGTTTATTCAATTATAGTAACCTTAGTTTCCCAAAATACCAAAATCATAATCCATTTTCCAAAACCCTAAACCCTAAAACTATTTTCCTAAAATTAAAACCCTAAAACCCTAATTTACATATAAAAACCCTAGTTTAAGAAAAATACTAAATCCCCAACAAAGCCATATCATGTAAATTGTTTTCCTTTCGGAGGCGCTGCCCTGATTCCCTGCCGTATGGGCGACCCTCATCATAGCACACTATATTTCCTCAATCTGATAATATTAGGATATGTTTGTTTATTTTATTTTTAATTATTCAATTATTTTCACATTTGTTGCATTATTTTTTCTTGCTTTATTATTTTCATTAGATGTATATGCATTTTTAAAGGGAGTTGTAAAAGGCATGTTTCCATCAAGCATGGGTACCTTGTTTATTTGGTTTACGTAATTTAGTTTATTTCAAAGACTTTGGATTGATGTAAGGGGCATGTTTCCACCTATGGTGGGTGTTCCATTGTATTTACTTTGTTTTCTTTCTGTAGGCATTTGGACATTTGTAAGGGCATGTTTCTATCGATCGATGGGTGTTCATTTATTTATTTGTTTGATTTCATTACAATGAATATTTATTTTCATTTGCATATAGTATGCATGATGTCATAATTTTTAAGAATTTAATAATATATAGACCTGAAAAGGAGGGCGATTCCAATGAACCGGGCGTTATGGTGGTGCTAGGTCATTTCTCACCTTCCCCATATGTACCCAACTTTTCTAACCCATTAGGGGGTTGGGGATTTCATAGAATTCAAATCATCCACCCATTTCTTCTTTTCCAGCCAGTCTGGGTGGCGACTCCATTTTCTCCAAGTTTAGGCTCATGTTCTCTAAGGCCTTGAGCCTAACAGTGCCGAAATTGCAAGAACCATTCCACTGGGAGTAGGGGGCTAAAATCCCCTCTCACAATATGGAATTAGAGTTTTTCCTAAAGCTAAAGTCTTATATGTAAGGATTTGCAAAAATATGGCCAAACATACAATCAGTGTTCCCAATGTCTATAGCTTTACTATAAAAATTTAATAAATTGATTTTTACTTTAGTAATGTAGCGATTTAAGCAATTAAGGTAGATAAATAGTAATGAATTGAATTGAATAAAAGAGTTATACTTGTGCGTTGGCTCCACCAATATTAATGTTTTGAATCAAACCTTTTTATGCTACTGCTTGACTAACTTTAATATTGGTTGAATGAAGCAATCTAGAGTCGATGAATGCCTCATTTGTTGTTGTGTGGTTATTATCTTTTCTTTATTTCTATATGTTCCTACTTTTTAATTCTTTCTCAGTTGCTTTCTGTTTGATTGCTATTAATATGTTGAATCATTGTGTCACCATAATTGTTGCTGCTTATATCTGTATTTATAGGAAACCATTAGGTTAAAGCCGGTCTCCAACCCTGATCCCTTAAAAAAATCCTCACTTATCTTAGTGCAATTACATTTTAAACCCAATTCCATCTTTAATTAAGTAGGGCTCATATCAAATTAAATCATGTTAAATTAAACATGAACCACAACCATATCCAATTGGTTCGTGGCCAATTCGATATGAGCTGATGTTCATATTGAATTGGACAAGCTCCAATTTAATATGACTAAAGCTCATATCAAATTGGGGCATATCCAATTCTATATGAGCAAATCCATATTGAATTGGACAAGATCAAATTCGATATGAGATGAATTCATATCGAATTGGAGCATCCAATTTGACATGGGCTTGACCCAATAAAATTAAACAAACCTGAACCCATTTAATTTTAGATAGGACATCTTTCGGGCTTTAGAAATTGAAATGAATGATTTTAGGCCTTTTAAAATTGGACCGACCTAATTTAGGATTATGTTCAAGCTTTTAACATGGACCGAATTTGACTTGGCCACTATTAATCGGGACGAACTAGCTTAGGGCCAGAATTAAGGGTTTACAGTTTTTCCCCTACTTGAACAATCTTGAATTCATTCAAAGAGTAAGAAGCAATATGACTTTGAGCTAATCTTGGATGTGGATGGTTTGGGTTCTAGACTAGAGCATTAGATTTCCATTCTGGACACAAGATTGGATTTGGTTTCCAGACTCAAGACTTGATTTGTGTTCTAGACCCAATACTTTATTTGAGTTATGGACCCAATATTGGATTTGGATTCTGGATCGAAGATTTGGTTTGGGTTATTGAGACGAGATTGGATTTGGGTTCTGGAGCAGAGATTGGATATGGGTTTTGGAGATGAGATTGGATTTGGTTTTGGGCCCCAGACTGCATTTGAATTTTGGACCTGAGATTTGATTTGTGTTATGGACTCAAAATTTGATTTGAGTTCTAGACCCGACACTAGATTTAAAAATTATGGACTCGAGACTGGATTTGGTCTCTGGACCTAAAATAGGATTTGGATTTTAGACCCAAGACTAGATTTGTGTAATGTTGAAAATTTTAAATGCTAAACTTTTAATTTAATATAGATAATTGATAGTGAATCGTGATATAAGTGGCATAGATAAGTGATGTGAATAGTGGATCTTAAAAATTTACTAAAGGAATTAATTATTTTTACAGTTTTACAAGATTAAAACTTGATTTAGAATCAACGGTTAAGAATGAGGGTGCACCATAGTTATTATGAGCATTCCCTCACTTGATTAATCTATATATATATATATGTGTGTGTGTACATGTGTGTCTGTGGAAACTTCTCATTTCTTCTTCCATCTCCCATGGCATCTTCCATCACCATCACCATCACCATCTTCTCTATTTTCTTCTTCCTTTCATCAAGTTAACCAAGGATTAAGAGAAAATCACATACAGGTATAGATTTTTAGAAGAATAATCTAAAAAAAGGCAAGATTATCAATAAGTAATCAAAGGGAAAGAGAGAAAAGAAAAAGCAAGAGGAATTTTAAAAAGGTATGTGCTTATGCATTATAATTTGCAAATATATGAATTTTTATGAGTTTTAATGTTTGAATTGATTCATTGAGTTATTTATAATGAAATATTTCTTGAAAGTATTGATTAGCTAGATTGATGAGTGAAAAATAACTTTTATGTGATGAGTTTGACTCTTAATTCAACCCTTAAGAGAATTGGGTGGCTTGATATTATTTTTAGCCATGTGAGATGGTTGAAAGTTTGATTAAGTGAAGTTTTAATAAATTATTTGATATGAACTCTTTTTGTGTCAACAATTTGGTTTTGATACATTTTTAACTTAGATCTTCAATATATTTGTGTTTAATGAAATTAAAAGTGTGAAATACATAATTTTGGGATGCCACGGGTGTGGCTTAAAGGTGCTATGGGCGTGGTATCGAAGTCAGGACTACTGGAGGAAGAATTACTTCAAAAATAGACCCAAAACTAATGCCACGGGTGTGGCAATTGAGTGCCACTTCCGTGGGGTTGAAAGTGAGGCTGTTTCTTTAAATATTTTAATAAAACAGAGCCGTTCTAAATTCCATGACCATGGGCCTTGAAGGCCACGGCCATGGGGGTCTACAAATGCATTTGAAAGCTTCATTTTGTATCCCATGGCGTGGGGTTGAGATGCCACGGCCATTGGGTACCTGGATGATGTCTTTTGCTTGTATTTTGTGATATACATGCCTAGTATGAGGCTAATATGTTTATGTTTCTTACTTTTGTGTTGAGAATTCATGTTTATGTGTTAAAAGTATGGAAAACAGTGATAAACTTTTGATATATGACAAATATATATAATACTAAATGTTGGTAAAAGTATTGTACCATTGAAATGATATACACAATTCAGTGTTGATCAAAACTAATGAATTGCCCAAATCATACTGATTTTAGATCCAGCTTTGGATTGAATGGCTAACACGAGGAATGATAACCATAGTGATAGTGCTCATATCATGCCATTAATGGACACATTGTGTCATCAGTGGCAGTGGGCATAATTGCCATTATATATTCTTGAGATTTGGCATTAAAATTGCTACACTAACTTAATATCCAAACCTATGATCTGAGTTCAATATGTATGGGCATATTTAATGAAGTTATCTAAATTAAAAATATATGTGAATATGATGTTACGAATAATGGAAGAAATGCAAATTAATAATATAAGTTAATTACTTAAAATCGACTTACTTTGTTACAATGTAAAAGTGATTGGTAATGTATATATTAATGTTTACAAGTGAAAGTTCTAATGCACGGAATAGAAATGTTATGCTCAAGTTATTGAATTGATCAATAACTTTCTAAGTGTTATAATGATTGAAAGTGTATATAAGATACAAAGTGCCCCAAAGTATAGTACTAAATTTAAGTGCCAAAAATTATAGATTGAATGAAATTATCCTATATGTGAAACAGAAAAGTAAGACTTACTGAAAAACAAAATAAGCATATTATGAGAAATGTTAACAAATGAGAAAGTAAGTCTTAAATAAAATGATTCATAAAGAGAAAAGTTGCAATACTAAAAGAATAGTATAGCATGATGACTTTTATAAAGTTAAAGTTATTATTTTGTGTAATCAAAATATTATATTGGTTTGTTATTAAAAATAGTTAATATATTGAAATATTTCTTAAAAATGAGCGTTACTACTATATTTTCATAATTATTTTCCTTTAATATTAAGTGACAAAATATATTTATACAAGCACCACTAAGCTTTAATTAGCGTGTTAGAATTATTTTCTGACACGTAGGTATCATGTCATCAGATCAAGTTAAGCAGTGAAATTAAGGATCTCATAAATTATCTACAGTACATATAGAGATCTTTGTATATTGTACTCATAAGTTATGAAATGTATATATACAATTTTATTTGGCTATTTGAGAGATTGTACAAATTTGTAAACATGAAAGAAATCTATGTACCTAGAGAACGAAGTTTGAGATTCTGGTGAATGATTATCAAATAAAGTAATGTATTATATATTTATTTGATTTGACAAACTTATGATGGTTATCTAATTTATAATTAGTATTTGAATTATTGGAGATATTGGAGATTGGTTTAAATGCTGGATTTATAACTGTTGTATTATAAAGAATGTATTATTATTTGGAGATTTTTGTTAGTAATATTTTGAAAGGAAACTTTGTCGATGAATTGATTAGAGTACTGATAGTATATTGAGTAACATTCTCTGATATTTCTAATGAGAATTGTCAGGGGATGTTATAATTTGGGTTCTGGACCCTAGATTGAATTTAGGTTCTTGACCCGAGGCTAGATTTGGGTTCTTAATCTAAGATTGGATTTGGGTTTTCAACCCGAGACTCAATTTGGATTCTGGGCCCGTTGAACTACTCTAATATTCTAATAGACTATTGGGTAACTCTAATATCCTAATAGGTTCATTGGCCAACTCTAATATCCTGATGAAATGACCAAGCAACAAAACTATTGAGCGATTCTAATATCTTAACGAGTTATTAGGTATCTAATATCCCAATAGGTCTATCGAGCAAATTTAATATCTCGATAAAATCACCAAGCAAATCTAATATCTTGGTGAGTGAAAACAACCATCAAGTGACTCTAATATCCTAATGAAATGCACCGAGTGACTCTAATATGTTAGTAAATCAAAATAGTCATCGAGCGACTCTAATGCCCCAATGAAAAACACTAAGCGACTTTAATATCATGGTAGGATAGTGAGTGACTCTAATATCTCACTAGAAACAAACCAGGATACTTCAACATATCAAGAAAAACTACACCATCAAGATACTTTAACAAATATAATATAAGCTAGAGATTGCACTGTGATGATACTTCAACAATTCCAATATATGTTGAAGATTCTATAGTCAGGATACTTCAACAAATCCAATATAGGCTGGGTAGTGGATGCTTCAGCAAATCCACTTGAAAATGTCTGCCTTTAGATAAATGAATCTTTATATTAATTCTCTATTCTTAGGATGAACCTTTGTCTTGCCTCGACTTTCATTCTTCTAACTAGACTAATATTCTATTCTTAGACCTTTGTCCTGATCTTTTATCTTTTGTATCTTCATTCATTTGAGAGTTCTGATTTTCTTCTTGTTCCATTATTTTAGTTGATTTGTGCAAAAATTTTAGCTATTTTTTAGCTAGCCCTTATATCCTCTCTTTTCCCCCTTGTAGACCCTTAAATTATGGCCGGTTTAAACTTAAGAAGCTTATCTCTATCCGTTATATTTTTTTAAAGAGCCTAAACCTGATTTAAAAGCTTGAAATTAAACTGGTTTAACTTATAAAAGCCCAAATTAAATTTATTTTGTCCGAAGATTAAAAATTTTAGACTAGTTTTAATCGGGATAGGTCTAAGGCAACATGAGCCAATGCTCATATCGACTTGGAGGGTCCAAGTCAACATGAGCATTGCTCATGTCGATTTGGCATATCCAAATAGACATAAGCTGTATTCATGTCGATTTGACATGCCAAATCAACATGAATCCTAATTCTAAGAGAATTTGGTCGTCAATTTTAATTTCCTAATCATGCTAGACTTCAGTGAAACCTCATATTAGCAGGTTAGAGTTTTAGGGTTAAACTATGATTTACATAGAAGTAGATGATTAAAATGAAGAATTAAGGAAGGAGCATTGAAGAGCTTTAGCAAGAATTATTGAGGAGTTTTGGCAGCTGAGTTATCACAGAGGCAGTAACAATTCACACAAAGATGAAGCAATAATTAAAGGTAGCAACATTGAGCTTGGATCTTTAAGGCTTTCAAGGACACAAGCTTGGTTCAATATATCTCATTGGGTGGAACCAAGGAATGCAGGTTTCAATTCTTAAATTTAAACCATTTAAATATTAAATAATGTCTTCATACCATAACTCAATCAAGTAAAAGTACATTAAAATTGATTATTTATAGTTTAAATTCATCCAATAGGTAACAATTTTAGGTCAATATGGTTCAGATCTTTGCTAAATAATTCAATTTGTTTAAAACATAATTTTATATATCTTAAGCCCTAGTCCATTGGTTAACATTAGGATGCATGTTTAATATGTGTTATTAAGCCAGAAATCTAGACTTCAAGCCCTAACACTAAACCTGAATCTTTAAAAACCCTAACCCTAATTTCCAAATCTTAATCCAAAACCGTAATTCCAAAACCCCAAACTTCTAAACCCTAATATTCAGAACCCTAATTCCCAAATTTCCTAAAACCCATACACCTAACTCTAATCTGTAAAACCTATTCCAAAAATCCAAAACCCTAATCCCTTATTTTGCTAAAACAAAACCTAATTCCAATACCTTAAAACCTTTTAAACCTAAATCTGTAAAACCAAAACCCTAATTTCATTTAAAACCCTTATTTCTAAACAAAAATCTTAATTTCTAAATCAAAACCTTAAAACCCTAATTTTTGAATCAAAGCCCAAAATGTTTCTCCAAAACTCTAAAATCATGTTTTTAACCTTACAAACCCTAAGTTTAATATGTGAGCCCCAATTTTGTATATTTAATATTTTAAACCCTAGTTTTGATTATTTAATTTATTATAAGCTTATGATGGATGATTTATTTTATTTGATTTATAAATGGATGATTTATTTTTAATTATTGTGAATGCTCAAATAGTTTAATTTATTTAGTTAATCGATTTAATATTGATTATCTTGATGTAAGAGGTATGTTTCCACTTTGTGGGTACCTCATTAGTTGAATGTACTTTTTTAAGTTTTGAATTAATGTAAAGGATATGTTTCTACCAATTGGTGGGTGTCCTATTTTGCATTACTTGTATATTGGACATTGGACAATGCAAGGGTATGTTTTCATTATCTTATTAGTTGAATGTACTTTTTTAAGTTTTGAATTAATGTAAGGGATATGTTTCTACCAATTGGTGGGTGTCCTATTTTGCATTACTTGTATATTGGACATTGGACAATATAAGGGTATGTTTTCATCCTTGGATGGTTGCCTTTTTTTTTATTTATTTTATTTTAATAAGATAATGAATATTTATGTCTTTTAAATTGTGTATAATATGGATGATGTTATAATATTTAAGAATTTAATAATATTTAGACTTAAAAAGGAGACTGGTTTCAATGTAGTTGGCCTAGTTACTATCCTTAAGTTTTTTCCCAAATGTTTGTTGTTTGACTATGATTGATATATCTTAGTTTGAACCATGGTTTATTTGATTTGTTCTTTTTCTATTATGACCTAATTATAATGTTAGACCAAAATAGTTTTATTCTTTTAAACCCAAAAGACCAAAATTATTTTTAAAACTTTTGAAGCTAGTCTTTGGACATAAAATCTTTTAAAAATGGGTAAATTTTTTTTTTTCACTTCATAGCTCAAGCTCAAAGCCTAAAATCTATTTTGTAAACAAATATTTTTATGGGCTTTGATACAAACTATTTTTGTGGGCTTTGAAACACTTTTCACTCCCAAATTCATAATTTTTTTAAAACCTTTTTCTTAAATGGGCTTACAAGTATTTAGGTCAACTATGGAATACTAAAAATCAAGTGTGGGCCTATTCATACCAAGAATTATTAATCATAGGCTTGTTTGTGATGAATCATTAGTTGCTTTTTGTAGACCCTTAATTTTTTACCTAGTCCAATCCGATATTTTTAAACAATCCATAATAATTTTTGTGGTATTTTAATTAAATAATAATATTTATTACTTATAATATTTATTTTTAATTAAAATAAAAAATAAATAAAATATATAAATAAATAAAAATCGACGATGAAAATCGTTAGTGACTAATTGGCCTGTGGCCCGCGCCTAACCCACGACCTGCGTGCCTGGCCAGTAGTGCCCCTCCAGCCCAATTTTGGCAAGCGCAATTTTTCTGAAGCCTATTCTACTTGGTTTGTAATTTTATTTCCTAAACGGTTTTTATTTCCTTAACCAATTAGTATTAGGTTTTTATTTTTTTTCTTATAAATACCGCTTTAAAGACACAGAAAAGGGGATTGGGGGGATTTTTCGACTAGAGGGACGATCGAACTTTTGGGATTGAGACTTTTAGAATTTTTTCAAGAACTATCTGAATTCTTTTTGGCAGTTGATTGGCAATCTCAAGCTTGAAGGATCAAGAGGTAGCAAACAACCTACAACCCATCAAAGGCAGCCCACACTGTCTTTGTTATTGTTCAACCAGAATTCAAAACTATGGTGGAACTAACAACGGAGGTTTGAATCTCTATTTACTTGTTTATATTTACAGCAGCCTCATCACTCAATTGGATTATTTGTTTAAATGTTAAATAGATGATCAATTGTTCTACTTGCCATCCAAACTCTATTTAAAACCCTAAAAATTATTTTTCAAAACTCTAATGCCTTAATACCCATGAAGCATATTTTTGAAATCTAAAACCCTAATTACACTTTTCTAAAACCATAAAATAATAGACTGTTTTATTAAAACCCTAACAAAATCTATTTTTCTAAAAGATTCACAGTAGCCTATTCTTTCCAAATACCTAACTTAAAATCCAATTTTCATGATCTTCAATCTTATTTATTTAAACCCTAAACTTTAATATTATTTTCATAAAACTTTCGAAACTCTAAACCTTTAAAACATCTAGTAGCTATGTTACTTCTTTTATATTAAATATTTCTCAAATTGATTAATCCAGTAGACTAAATTACAAGACCCTAATTGTTAAACATGAAACTAAAGAAACCTAAATTGATGCATGAACCCTAAATTTATATACTTATTGTTTTTATTTAAATTAGATGAATATTTATTATATATTTTGATTGACGTTTGATGCCTTTGATTAATGGTTTATTTATAATGAATGTTTGGCTATTTTTTTTTATTTTTTTTATTTCAAAACATTGTAAAAGGTTTGTTTCTATGTTTTGGGTACCTCATGTCGTGAGCATCATGTAATTTATTTTATTTTAAAGTTTTTTGGACCAATGTAAAGGACACGTTTCCACCTTTCGGTGGGTATCCTATTTAGTTTTATACATGGACGATGTAAGGACATGTTTCCATCCTCGGATGGGTGTCCATTTATTTGCTTTGTTTTGACATTGTTGTGATTTTAATGAAGTATTTATTTATTTTAATGAACACATGTAATATAGATAATATCATTATATTTAAGAATTTTATAATATTAAGACCTGCAAAAGAGGTCGATTCCAATGAACCGAGCATTGTGGGTGTGTTGGGCCATTTCTCGCCTTCCCCACATTTACCCAACTTTCTGAACCCATTAGGGGGTTAAGGATTCCTTAGGAATTGAGTCATCCACCCCTTTCTATTTTCTCGGCCTATCCGGGTGGCGAATCCATTTTCTCTAGGCTTAGGCCCGTGTTCTCTAAGGCCCTGAGCCTAAACAGAACCGAAGTCGAAAGAACCATTCCACCGGGAGTGGGGCAAAAATCTTCTTTTACAGTGGCAACTCCACTGGGCATAAGAGAAGTTGATTTTGTTGGTCTTTATATTATTCTTTTATCATGATATTATCCATTGCATCATATTAAATTGCATTGTATGCGTGAGTTAGGATGCCCGTGTTACCCGTGTTGTGTTATGCAAGGGATACCATACTTTCACATAAGGTATGGAGATCGAGTATGGAATAACTACTTATAGCCTTGTACCTTTTGGTATATACTTGCTATGGGAACATAAGCCTTTTAACCCAAAGACTAAAGCTTATGCAATTGGCCTAGTTACTTTCCTTAGATTTTTACCCCAAATGCTTGTTGTTTGACTATGGTTAATTTATCTTGGCTTACATCATGGCCTATTTGATTTGTTCTTTTTCTAATATGACCTAAGTACATGGTAAGCTCAAAATAAATTTTTCTTTAAAGTCCAAAAACCAAAGCTATTTTCAAAACCTTTTAAGATGGACTTTGGACATAAAACTTTTCTAAAAAACAAGTCAAAAATTCTTTTCTCATGACCCAAATACAAAGCCCAAAATTCATTTTTTCTAAAATCTTTTTACAATAGGCTTAGAAACAAAATTATTTTTATAACCTTTTGAAAGAGCTTACAAATTATTTAGGTGAATTATGGAAATACCAAAAATCAATTGTGAGCCTAGTTTATACTAAGAATAATTAATCATGGGCTTGTTTTTGGCATGAATCATTTGTTACTTTTTCAAGTGAGAAATCTATTTATAATAAACAAATTAATTTAGTTTTAATTCAATATAGCATAAAAGCTACTTTAGTTGGTTGAATGGATTAAAACCTAATTAATGAGAATTATCATAAACTGATTTTCATTTTTGAAAATATAACTATTAGATGAAAAGTTCAAGGGAATTATTCAAAAACTGGATACCCCATGTTGGTATTTTGTTAACCATATACCTAGGAAAAGAGACTCGCCATCTGTGTGTGGAATTTATAAGGTTGTGTAAACCCTTAATTTTTGACCCATTCAAATCCAATAGCCCAAAATAATTTGTGTGATATTTTATTTATTTTAATAATATTTTAATTACTAATAATATTTAATAGTTATTTTTAATAAAAATAAAAATATAAAAAATATAAAAAATAAAAAATGAAAAAAAATAAAAAATGGACGGATCGGCAAGCATCATGCGGCAGCCCATTTCGCCACAAAAATTATCTGCGGTGAATTGGGCAGTCCCAAATTCGCCGCAGATGGCATATGGGGCGAATTGGGCACTGCCCAATTTGCTGCAGCCAGTTGCACTAATTGGCTCGCTGCGCCCGTTTTTGCCAGCGCGGCCCACGGGCCCTGTCACAACCCAATTTGTACATATGTACAGTACATCCATGTACAGTACATCCGCGTACAGTAAGAGGAGCCATCCCTAGAAATCACCAAAGAACACGAAGTGAAAGGAAGCTCTATAGGACAAAAAGGACCTAACTGAAAAGATTGTAAAGTTTTGTGGAGATGGCCGTAATTAACAAAAGTTGTTCTGAAGGTCCTTAATAGTGCCCATAACATACTCTAAGGATGAAAAGTAGAGAAAAATCGGGTCGAAGCGGAATGCCACGGTTTTTCCCGAAAATGCACAGTTTGAGAGATACAGTGGATTCTCGACCAAGGTTATTTTCGTCATTCTTGTGATAATAATTTATATACTGAAAAACAAGACACGTAAAGGTATCCGAAGTAAACGGAAGGACTCCGCAGTGATCGATGTTGAAGAACGAACCTATGTGGAAGCCCGAATCACGTAAGGACCTAAAGGGAATTTTTACAAAAGTCAAGGGCATGAGCGTAATTTTTATAAATTAGTTCAAAATCAAGAATGAATGTCGGAAATGGAAACTAGAGGTTGAATGGAGGAGAACGGTACATTTTACGCGTCGTAAAACCACCCGGTTATGAAGAAAAGGCAAAACCTTCAATTGAAGGGTATTTTGGTCTTTTCACTTTCACCCAAGCAACAAGTGGGACATGTATGATAATTTAAGGACTATTTTGATAATTTTTCAAGGAGGGGCACATGGCACCATCCTAGTTAAAGACACTTTTGTGGTGGTTAAATCTTCACCCTCCAAAAACACATGGCACCATCCTAGTTAAAGACACTTTTGTTGTGGTTAAATCTTAACCCTCCAAAATGAAATTAATTAAACAAATCAAAAATCATAAGTATAAAAGGGAGAGAATGAACATTTATGAACAGAAAAAGAAGAAGAAGAAGAAGAAGAAGAACTCCTCCATTTTAGAAGAGCTAGGCCGAACCACCAAAGAAGGAGAAGAGGAAGATTTTTCACACTTTCAACTCGGATTTTCAAAGGGAAAAGCCTAATTTTAGGGTAAGGAATTCAATTCTAGTATCAATTTATTCATTTAGTTGATGTTTCTTAAGTTATCATCAAAAGAAAGATTGGGAAGAATATGGAAAAGTTAAGAAAGTGAAGAGAAATTAGATTAAATGATCCATACATGTAGAAGTGATGAATAAATGGTAATTAGTAGCTTTAGATAGCAAGAATCAAGGCTTGAATATATGGTTTTTATAATGTTCTTATTATGGAAGTTATGAAAATTTTAGGAAATCAAAGGGATAAAGAAGAAGAAGAGAAGAAAGAATAGGACAAGCAAGGGATAAAGCAAATAAACAAGGTTTGGTACTTAAATCATTGCCTTTTCAATTAATTCATATGTTTTGCATTATGGAACTTTTGAAATTGCTTTGAAATGACGCCATTATGTGTGGTAAATATGTGGGAAAGTACTCTTGAACCATTTGGAATCAATTGATTGTGAAAAGAATGAAAACAAAACAAACTAGCTAAATTTGCTCAATTATTCATAAACTTTGATGAACTTTTAATCACCCCTTTGGTTTGATTTTTGAAAGAGGGACCCTTAGTCCTTAAATGGTATCACAAAAGGAGTCTAAAAATCAATTTTTCAAGAAAAAAATGAATTCCCCTCAAGTTTTGAAAATTGGGCCGAATGGTCCCTTTTGGGCACCATTCTGCAGCTTTCATTTTGGGCAGTATGTTGAAGGGGAAAACGAAGGAATTTTTCGACGAAATTTTACATGCATTTAGTTAACTTATGAAAGAGTTTTCCTGCAAAAATTCAGCCAAAAATAAGTTTGTTAACTTGGTCACAACTGTTGCCAAAGTTGACTGATTTTCAGCAGTAAAAACAGATTTTACCATTTAGTTGTCGCGCGCCATTGTGTTGCTGAGTTACGCGCCGCGCCACTATTTATTTGGTCATTTTTCTAAATGTGTTAAAACTTGAATATTATGATATGGATTTATGTTAAATCATATAAAATGACATGAAGGGGAATTGGAAATGATCAGAAAGGCATCATGACAAGCTATTCCGACAATACATGCATTATGGAAAAATCATGGCTTATTGAATATCACGATCAAATTAATTAATAAATTGTTTATGCTCTACTTGGTTATGACAGAACCCTTGAGATAAGGGTATGATGCATCATACTATTATTGCAGTACTGCTCATGACATGACATGATATTCCGGCTGAAGGTCGATGATTACAATGACATGATCAATGATTCGATGAACACTGGCTATTAGCACATGTGCAAGAATTATGATGAAGGATGATGAAATATGCACCATGACGCATATCATCCTATAATATCTCACCATGATGAGATATATTTATCATGACCTGTGCCTTATCCGTTGATGTTCTGTTAAACCAGTAGAGCAACCAAAATGATAAAAGCAAGAAAAATGATTTAAATTCAAATTATTCAGTCAAGTTTTTTTTACCTTTTGTGTTTTGTATTTATTCCTTTCAATTATTTAAAGTATATAAATGTATGTTCAAATCATTCTTTCATTTTATTTATTTATTGCAATGATTTAAGTACCCACTAAACAATTGCTTAGCGAGTTTAGTTTCCCTCTAAACTCGTAGGTTAAACGAGGAGACGAGATTGCAGCATGTCCTGCGCAGCTGGCCTTGACTACTACTTGGGTAGGAGTTTGGATATGATTGATTGTAGCAATATGGCATGTACATAAGCTTGTATGATCTAGCAAATAAATGTATTATACTGAAAAGCTAGAACACGTACACTGCTAGTAATCTAATAAATCTTATTTGGATTTAGCACTTATGTATGCAAGTGTAGAAGTGTAAAGTTTTAGTGCAGGATTTGGTGGAGGATATAAGGGTAATGAATATAGAAGTGTTTAAGGAGTGTTGAGATTGTTTGATTGAGATAAAAATTGTTTTCAAAAATAAAAAAAAATCAGTTTTGGCGACACTTGGGACCTCCATTTTTAGGGGAGGTTATGGCAATTTTTTTAAAATAATCTGCACTTAAAATTGGCTAAGTAAAATATTAAGACACAACCACCATGAGATAACAGTCCATCTTGGTCTATAAACATAGGCTAAGATGGCGTGTTACATTTAGTGGTATCAGAGCACCGGTTTAGCCGGTCCTGGGAATATCAACATAGGAGGATACACATTTTATGTTGAGAGTGGCCATGACCAATGTAAAATGGGATATCCTATAGCAGATAAAAATGAGAGCATATATCATTTAGGTATGAAATGTCGGTATAGTAGAAAGAATATTATAAATACATAAGTATATAAGGTCCATGTGATAAAGGAAAATCTAATAGTGACTACGTACATGCCATATAGGAAAGTTAATGTGTCGAGTCAAGCCAGCTGCTAATCCTTATCACGATATATGTATACGATATAGGGTTGCAAGAGGCAGAATCACAAAGAGTTACAGATCAAGAGAAAGGAAGTCCCCAATTGAGAAGTTAAGGAAATATGGGGCTAAAGAATTTAAGGCTAGTAGGGAAGAAGGATTTGAAGAAGTTGAGTACTGTTTGGACAGTGCCAGTAGGGCATTGGAACAACTGAGATGCACGCTAGATAAAAGATTTATTTATGCCATGTCCCTTTGGGTAGAAGAAACATACACTTGGTAAAACATACTTAAACGCAAGGAGAAATGAGTTTATATTTCTACAGCAAGGAAGAATGACAGTATCTTAATATGATAGAGAGTTCACCCGCCTCAGTAAGTATGCAAAGAAAATGATAGAAACAAAGCAAGAAAGACGTCAAAGGTTTTGGAAGGATTAAATAATGGAATTAAAGTACAATTAGTAGTCATGGACGTGTTTGAATTTTCAAGATTAGTTGTGAAAGTTTTAGGTATTGAGATGGTATACATAGATTAGAGAAATAGACACCAACGTATGCAACAAAAGAGAGTACAAACTTAAAGCTTAGGAAGATTTCGACAAGTTGAGAAGAAGTTTAGAAGTGAAGATAGTTTTGCACAGTAAAGCCGGCGATCGCAAAGCCAAGGATCCGGCCCAGGTTCAAGGTGTCAGACATCCGTAGCTAGTATACCGGGGTCCTTATAAGGGGGTTCCAGGAGAAGGTTAGATAGGTGTATATGAATGTAAAAATGACAATGTATATAAGAAAATGAAATTTGAAGAATGGAATAAAAAGAGGAACAAAATAAGAGGATAAAAGAAAAGTACGTAAAATGTTAAGACCAGACGGTAAGAGATAAAATAGATAGAACTTAGATAACAAAGATGAGTGAACAGAAATAAGTATATGAGAAATTCTCATGTCCGGCCACTAGAGAATATGTACAGTAACCCCATGTACAATATTCACATAAGCAGATGAAGTAAGCACACTAAGAAGATACTGCTGCCCGACACCGTCGTGTTGAAATTTAGCAGGAAACTGGAGTTAAACGTGCTCGACCAATGATGATTGGTGACCATCCCGTGAAGTCTTAATAAGGTAGGTGACGGACCATATGAGTAGAAACTAGACGAAACCTAATCAAAACAATGTATTGTGATTCCTCCTGAAAATGCCCCAATGTAATCATCAAAATTAAGAAATTATAAGAAGAAGATATATGAGATTTATGAATTCTGGAAATGATGGGAAAAAAAAGAAGAGAGAGAAGAGAGAGAGAGAAATTAAGAACCAAAGAGGTAGAAAGTGCAGAATTAAAATCAGATTCAAAAGGAAAGAATGAAAGTAATAACAACCCAAGGACTAGGTAAAGGAAAAAGGAAAAAGTACAATTCAAAAATTACTGGAGGATTGGAAAGAAATATAGATTTGAAGGATATATTACTCCTCTATGCAAACACTGTGGATGAAGACATAAGAGTGAATGCTGGTATTTAACAGATGGATGCTGGGAATGCGGGGCACCAGATCGTGTTAGGGTAAACTGCCAGAAAGACAAGTGAATGCACCCGCACCGATAGAAAAATCACTGCTCGCTTTGGGCCGAGGCCGAAGCAGGGGAAAGGAAAGTGATTCGAATTTTCAAAGAGCACAATCAGAGACCGTTGACTAGCTCAATTCAAGTACACCAGCCAGAGCCTACGCAATAAAAACTTAGAAGAATTACTAGTAGGATATGTTAAGTTCGAAACATTAGTTATAAATCCGATAAGAGATGAGGTAGTTACACACAAGTGATTAAAGAATGTTCTATAGAGTTACATGAAAATGCATTTCCAGAAAATTTAATAGAGTTACCATTCCGAGAATTTGACGTAATGTTAGTATTGGATTGGCTAACAAGGCATAAAACAGTGGTCGATTATAAGAAGAAAGAGAGTAACACTTCATACTCCCCACAAGGAGGAAGTGACGGCAGTAGGAAAGAGAGCCGATTACCTAACCAACGTAATAGCAGCAGTTACAACAAGGCGTTCCATACAAACGGATGTGAGGCACACTTGGTAAGCACTATGGAAGCAAAGAAGAATGTGATAAAGATTCAAGAGGTATTAACAATGCGTGATTTTCTTGATTTTCTTTAGACGAGCTACCCAGATTATCACCTAAGAGAAAAGTAGGATTCACTATAAATGTATATCTGGGTACTGCACCGGTGTCGGTTGCCTCATACCGAATGGCACCAGCGGAACCCAAAGAAATGAAAATGCAATTATAGGAGCTACTCGACAAGGGTCTTATACGGCCAAATATTTCTTCATGGGGCACGCCAGTACTCTTCGTCAAGAAGAAAGATAAATCCTTAAGGTCATATGTGAACTATAAGTAGTTGAATGAGCTTACGATTAAGGATAAATATCCACTACCGTCCATCGACGATGTATTCGACCAACTTAAAGGAACCAAGGTCTTTTAAAAAAAAAATGGATCACTGACTGGGATATCAGCAGCTGCGGATCAATGGAAAAGACATTCCAAAGGCTACATCTAGAACTCGATACGGACGTTATAAGTTCCTTGTAATGCCTTTTGAGCCCACAAATGTGTCAGTAGTATTCATGGATTTAATGAATCATATCTTTCATCCATACTTCGACCAATTTGTAAATGGTGTTCATAGATGACACCTTCATTTATTTAAGGAACAAAGAAGAATACGATCGAAATTTTTGCATAATATTGCAAATGTTGCGAGAGAAGCAGTTGTACGTCAAATATGACAAATGTGAGTTTTGATTGGAAAAAGTGACATTCTTAGAACACACCATATTAGCATAAGGCATTAAAGTAGGTCTTAAGAAAACAAAAGCCATTTTGGAATGGAAAACACCAAAGACAGTAATAGAAGTAAGAATCTTCTTAGAACTGGCTAGGTACTATTAATGTTTTATAAAAGGGTTTTCCATTATTATCATCCCAATGACAAGGTTGTTTCAAAGGAATGCCAAACTCCAATGGACTGATAAATGTTAGAGGAACTTTGAGAAACTAAAGGAAAAGTTAACGAAAGCTTCAATACCCATACGGCCCGTGTCCAGCAAAGAATTTGTGATATATAGTGATGCTTCACACATCGGTTAAGGTTATATGCTTATGCAAAAGGATAAAATAGTTGTATAAGTCTTTTGATGATTTAAACCATAAAAATAATATTAATAATAACCCGGCACACTGTTTGAATTAACAGTTATCGTATTGGCTTTCAAGATTTGGAGATATGATTTATATGGAGAAAAGTGTTATATTTATACAGACGCAAAAGTTTAAAATATCCGCCAACCCAAGAGGATCTCAATTTATGGTAAGGAAAGTAAACCCAAGTTTTGGAAATAACAGCTAAGTTATAAATTATCATCCAGGAAAAGCTAACATGGTGGCCGACGCACTTGGTGGAAAATCGATACCAACCTTAGGCGCTATAAAGATCAGTTTAAGACCAATGGAAGAAGAAGTACTTGTAGTAGAAATGCAAGCATAAACTATATTTCTTTTCAAAGAAATTCATCAAGTGCAAAAGCAAAATGAACAAATACAAAAATGGACCAAGCAAGTGCAAGGAGGAAAGGATATAAAATTCTAAATTTCTAAGAACAGTAGTTTGTATTATGACAATAGAGTAATGATACTAACAATGGGAGACATAAGAAAGAAAATTTTTTCGAAAAGCATATAGTAGTCTCTACGCAATGCATCCAGGAGTTACAAATGTATCAATATCTAAAGAAGTTTTAATGGTAGCCTGGAATGAAGAGAGATATTGTTGATTTTATGACCAAATGTTTAATATGTCAACAAGCAAAAGTGAAACATCAAATACTATCGGGACTGTTACAACTAATTCCCACTCTGGTATGGAAATGGGAACATATCACTATGGATTTCGTCATAGAACTACCAATGACACGAGGCCGGCATGACGTTGTTCGGATAATCGTTGACTGCCTAACTAAGTTAGCTCATTTTCTACTTTTACAAAATGGATTATTCAATAGATAAGTTGGTGGAAATGTACGCCAAAGAAATTGTACGATTACACAGGATTCCAACATTTATCATTTTTGGCAGAGGTCCACAGTTCACCATGAATTTATGGAAGAAGTCGCAAACAGCTTCTAAAACCCAAACAAATTATAGCACTGCCTTTCACCAATAAACAGATGGACGATTTGAAAGAGTAATCCAAATTTTGGGAGGACGTATTAAGAGTATGTGTTATATAATTTAAGGGTGGCTGGAATAGGTATTTGAGTTTAATTGAATATGCATATAACAATGACTATTAATTCAGCATACAGTGACGCCCTATAAAGAATTATACGAAAGAAAACATGGAACACCAGAGTGTTGGACGGAATTAAGTAAAGACAAGATAAAATCATATGCGGGTAGGTAGGAGCAAAATCATATGCGGACTCGAAACGAAGGGACATAGAACTCTAAGTGGAAGACAAGGTTTTTCTTAAGATTTTCCCATGAAAGAAGGTATTAAGATTTAAGTAGAAAAGTAAGTTAAGCCTTAGGCTTATTGGACTATATGAGATCATCGAACACATAGATCAATAGCCTATAGGTTAACTCTATTACCAGAATTGAACAAAATAAATAATGTTTTTCACGTTTCAGTGATAAGGCAATATCGTTTGAACTTCACACACGATATAAAGACACAAAACATCAGAGTCCAATCTGACCTAAATTATGAAGAAGAACCAATAGAAATTTTAGCATGAAAAGTCAAAGGATTAAGAAATAAGAGAATTCCTCCAGTTAAAGTGCGGCGAAGGAACCATAGAATGGAAGAGATAATTTGGGAAAGAGAAGAATAATGAGGATGGAAGCCTAAATTTTACACCCGATTGGCTTCGGGACGAAGCCTAAATTTTAGAGGGGAAGAAATGTCATGACCCAATTTATACATATGTACAGTACATCCGCGTACAGTAAGAGGAGCCATCCCGAGAAATCTCCAAAGAACACGAAGTGAAAGGAAGCTCTATAAGACAAAAAGGACCTAACTGAAAAGATTGTAAAGTTTTATGGAGGTGGCCGTAATTAACAAAAGTTGTTCTGAAGGTTCTTAATAGTGCCCATAACAAACTCTAAGGATGAAAAGTAGAGAAAAATCAGGTCGAAGGGGAACGCCACTGTTTTTCCCGAAAACGCACAGTTTGAGAGATATAGTGGATTCTCGACCAAGGGTATTTTTGTCATTCTTGTGATAATAATTTATACACTGGAAAACAAGACACGTAAAGGTATCCAAAGTAAACGGAAGGACTCTGCAGTGATCGATGTTGAAGAACGAACCTAAGTGGAGGCCCGAATCATGTAAGGACTTAAAGGAAATTTTTACAAAAGTCAAGGGCATGAGCGTAATTTTTATAAATTAGTTCAAAATCAAGAATGAATGTCAAAAATGGAAACTAGAGGTTGAAAGGAGGAGAATGGTATGTTTTACGCGTCGTAAAACCACCCGGTTAGGAAGAAAAGGCAAAACCTTCAATTGAAGGGTATTTTGGTCTTTTCACTTTCACCCAAGTACCAAGTGAGACATGTATGATAATTTAAGGACCATTTTGCTAATTTTCCAAGGAGGGGCACATGGAACCATCCTAGTTAAAGACACTTTTGTGGTGGTTAAATCTTCACCCTCCAAAAACACATGGCACCATCCTAGTTAAAGACACTTTTGTGGTGGTTAAATCTTAACCCTCCAAAATGAAATTAATTAAATAAATCAAAAATCATAAGTATAAAAGGGAGAGAATGAACATTTATGAACAAAAAAAAAAAGAAGAAGAACTCCTCCATTTTAGAAGAGCTAGGCCGAACCACCAAAGAAGGAGAAGAGGAAGATTTTTCACACTTTCAACTTGGATTTTCAAAGGGAAAAGCCTAATTTTAGGGTAAGGAATTCAATGCTAGTATCAATTTATTCATTTAGTTGATGTTTCTTAAGTTATCATCAAAACAAAGATTAGGAAGAATATGGAAAAATTAAGAAAGTGAAGAGAAATTAGATTAAATGATCCATACATGTAGAAGTGATGAATAAATGGTAATTAGTAGCTTTAGATAGCAAGAATCAAGGCTTGAATATATGGTTTTTATAATGTTATTATTATGGAAGTTATGAAAATTATAGGAAATCAAAGGGATAAAGAAGAAGAAGGGAAGAAAGAATAAGACAAGCAAGGGATAAAGCAAATAAACAAGGTTTGGTACTTAAATCATTGCCTTTTCAATTAATTCATATGTTTTGCATTATGGAACTTTTGAAATTGCTTTGAAATGACGCCATTATGTGTGGTAAATATGTGGGAAAGTACTCTTGAACCATTTGGAATCAATTGATTGCGAAAAGAATGAAAACAAAACAAACTAGCTAAATTTGCTCAATTATTCATAAACTTTGATGAACTTTTAATCACCCCTTTGGTTTGATTTTTGAAAGAGGTACCCTTAGTCCTTCAATGGTATCACAAAAGGAGTCTAAAAATCAATTTTTCAAGAAAAAAATGAATTCCCCTCAAGTTTTGAAAATTGGACCGAATGGTCCCTTTTGGGCACCATTCTGCAGCTTTCATTTTGGGCAGTTTGTTGAAGGGGCAAAAGAAGGAATTTTTTGATGAAATTTTACATGCATTTAGTTAACTTATGAAAGTGTTTTCCTGCAAAACTTCAGCCAAAAATAAGTTTGTTTACTTTGTCACAACTGTTGCCAAAGTTGACTTATTTTCAGTAGTAAAAACAGATTTTACCATTTAGTTGTCGCGCGCCATTGTGTTGCTGAGTTACGCGCCGCACCACTATTCATTTGGTCATTTTTCTAAATGTGTTAAAACTTGAATATTATGATATGGATTGATGTTAAATCATATAAAATGACATGAAGGAGAATTGAAAATGATCACAAAGGCATCATGACAAGCTATTCCGACAATACATGCATTATGGAAAAATCATGGCTTATTGAATATCACGATCAAATTAATTAATAAATTGTTTATGCTCTACTTGGTTATGACAAAACCCTTGAGATAAGGGTATGATACATCATACTATTATTGCAATACTGCTCATGACATGACATGATATTCCAGCTGAAGGCCGATGATTACAATGACATGATCAATGATTCAATGAACACTGGCTATTAGCACATGTGCAAGAATTATGATAAAGAATGATGAAATATGCACCATGACGCATATTATCCTGTAATATCTCACCATGACGAGATATATTTATCATGACCCGTGCCTTATCCGTTGATATTCTGTTAAACCAGTAGAGCAACCAAAATGATAAAAGCAAGAAAAATGATTTAAATTCAAATTATTCAGTCAAGTTTTTTTTAAACTTCTGTGCTTTGTATTTATTCCTTTCAATTATTTAAAGTATATAAATATATGTTCAAATCATTATTTCATTTTATTTATTTATTGCAATGATTTAAGTACCCACTAAGCAACTGCTTAGCGAGTTTATTTTCCCTCTAAACTCGCAGGTTAAACGAGGAGACGAGATTGCAGCATGTCCTGCGCAGCTGGCCTTGACTACTACTTGGGTAGGAGTTTGGATATGATTGATTGTAGCAATATGGCATGTACATAAGCTTGTATGATCTAGCAAATAAATGTATTATACTGAAAAGCTAGAACACGTACACTACTAGTAATCTAATAAATCTTATTTGGATTTAGCACTTATGTATGCAAGTGTAAAAGTGTAAAGTTTTAGTGCAGGATTTGGTGGAGGATATAAGGGTGATGAATATAGAAGTGTTTGAGGAGTGTTGCGATTGTTTGATTGAGATCAAAATTGTTTTCAAAAATCAAAAAAATCAGTTTTTGCGACACTTGGGACCTCCATTTTTAGGGGAGGTTATGGCAAATTTTTTTTTAAAATCTGCACTTAAAATTGGCTAAGTAAAATACTAAGACACAACCACCATGAGATAACAGTCCATCTTGGTCTATAAACATAGGCTAAGATGGGGTGTTATAGGCCCGACAGCCCGATTGCTGCCGATTTTTTTACCTAATCTTGTTTTACCAGTTTTCTAATTTTTCCTAAACAATTCGTATTTCCTTATTAAAATAGGATTAGGACTCTTTATTTTCCTATAAATACCACATTAAAACAAGAAAAAAGGAGAGGATGAAAAAAAAAATAAAAACCCTAGAGAAGAAACCCAAGGAGGAACATTAAAGAGAGACGGCAACAAACAAAGAAGATTAGCAGCAAGCATTCATCAATCATCAACCCGGCAAACATTCATCAATCATCAACCCATCAAAGGCAGCAACATTGCCTTTGTTATTATTCATCCAGAAAATAATTTGGTAGAACTAACGAATGGAGGTTTGATTTAATTCTTTAATTTATTTGAATTCACAGTAGTTTCATCCTTGAGTTACAACTTATTTAATTTATGCATAGAAGTTTGAAGATTAAGAAGTTGTTTAGGTCGAGCAGTTAACTTAAACCTCGTAGTCTTGATTACTTAATTTAAATAACATGGTTTGAGTTTAATGTCCATATAATCACAAAACATTATCAAAACCCTAATCTAATTACCCAGTTGCTAAAAACCCTAATCTGCTTTCCAATTTCAAAAACTCTATATTGTTTTATTAATTACCAAAACCTTAGTCGTTTTCAGAATTTTCCAAAACCTTAAATCATTTTATTAATTCCCAAAACCCTAATTGTTTTCTTAATTTTCCAAAAACTCTAAAAGATTTTCTAAATTCCAACCGTAAATTTATAAAATCTATTTTCAAAATTTAGAACACCAAAGCCCTGATCAAATTCTAAAACTTCTGAATTCTTTAATTCCAGAAAACCTAAAACCCTAACTCCAATTGCTTAATTCCCAAAACTATACCCAAACCCTAATTCCAATGACTTAATTCCTAAACCCTAGTTTCATAGAAACCTTAAAATTTCTTAAACCCTAAATTTCATAATTCCAGCAACCTCAAAAAGAACCCTAAACCCTAAATGATGAAACCTCGATTCAAAACCCTAAATTCTTTAAAACCCTAAATTTATATATTTATTGCTTTATTTAATTTTAGGTTTAATTATATAGTTTATTATATGTTTTGATGGTTGATTTATTTAATTTCAATGCTTGATTTACTTAGTTTGTTTTATTTAATTTATCATGGATGGATATTTTCTTTATTATAATGATTATTAAATTTCTTAAACCCTATATTTTCCAATGAACTGGGTGCTGTGAGGGTGTTGGGCCATTTCTCACCTTCCCCACACGTACCCAACTTTTCAAGCCCATTAGGGGGTTGGGGATTCCTTAGGAATCGAGTCATCCACCCCTTTCATTTTTCTGGCCCGTCCGGGTGGCGACTCCATTTTTTCGGGCTTAGATCAGTGTTCTCTAAGGCCCCGAGCCTAAACAGTGCCGAAGTCGCAAGAACTATTCCACCGGGAATGGGGGAAAAAATCCCCACTCATAGGTTGGAAGGGATGTTCTACTTATCTTTGTCTATTGTTTGTGCATACATGCATACATAAATTTGCATCTCATATCATTGATCCTCTTTAGCTCATAGCCCCGGATTACTATAGTTCAAAAGCCTATGATAATCTGACTTATACCGGAGATAAAGAATCTAGCAATGACTCAATCACTTTTTTCACCAAAATCAATGGAGCCCGAACAAATTCAAAGAATTGTGGACGATGCCCTCAATGCTAAATGGAAGAACTAAAGGAGACCCTGGCGGAGACCATGAATAACCAATTGGTTGCAATTTTAGGAAACAATGCCGAAGCATTTGCTAGCACCAAGAAGCCAAAGGACAAAGGGAAGGCTAAGGTTGATGAAGTGGTTTTTGATGATGACAAGGTAGTCATCGATGGTGATGATGACTAGGCTTAATACTTTCAAGATCCTCAAGACAAGAAGAAGGAGTCAAAGGTTGTTGAAAGATCAGCTGTGGAGAAAACTGAAACTTCATATGTTGAAAGATGATTGCAGACCTAGAAAAGAAGTTTAAAAAGAAGCTAAAAACCGAAGAGATGTCTGAGATCAACAAACTGTTTGAACAAGATGAGGAGGTCCCTTATAAGTTCAAGATGCCTTCCTTCGCTAGGTATAATGGTACTGAAAACCCTCATCTCCATGTGAAGCAGTACATCACTGCTATGCAGTCTGCCCGAGCCATTAAGGCTCAAACTCTAATATATTTCATGCTCTCATTGGACCCTGTTGTCCAAAATTGGTTCAACACCTTAGAGGAAAGTACTCAAAATGATTGGGACATGTTGTACAAGTCTTTCATTCAATGATATGGGTACAATGTTGAGCTGGAAATTACCTTAATAGAAATTGAGTCCATTAGACAAAGGCCAAATGAGAATTTTGTGGACTATGTGAAAAGGTGGAGGAATAAGGATGCATTGCTCAGGAAGAGGCCTAATGAATCTAATCAAATAAGAATGTTTGTGAGAGGGATGTTGCCTAGTCTTCATGAAAGGATGCCTCATACACTCATCCGGGATTTCAAAGATCTTCTCCAAGCTGGTCTGAAAATTAAAGAATGGAAAAGGGAGAAGAATCGCTTTTTAGTAAGAAGGAATGAGAAAGGGAACTACCAGTTGGGTAATCAAAGCACGCAAAAGGAAGTTGATATTAATGTGATTGGTCAAGGAAATAAAAGACAATTCTCAGAGTTGGGGAAACCTCTTTCTTGGGTTTTCAACAAGCTACAAAAGGAGGGACTATTATAACCATTAGCCCCTCGACCTTTGCCAAATCCTTTACCCCCAAAATTTGATACTAAGAGTTTTTATCAATTTCATTAGACTCAAGGACATGATACTGATAGATGTACTCAATTGAAGGATGAGATCCAAGATCTAATCGATAGTGGTGAGTTACCTGAGCTGGACAAGCCCAATACCACGAACAATCCTTTACCTAAATTTGGAAGAGTACCTCCATCGGCAACCTTCATGGTGGGAATAGGATTGGAGGAAGATTTTGTCTTATCCTATTTTCAAGATGGGAGTATTGAAGATGTGGAATAAGGAGAAATTTTATTTAACAAACTTCCCTTAGCTTGGAGTGTTGCTCTTTTTATTTTTCTTTCTTTAGTACTTATTTGGAACAATTATGTTTTTCAAATTATGTTTGTTTGAATATATTATTTTCATCAAATTTTTCATGGTCTTTGTTCATTATGGTGCTCAACTGATGATGAATTTAACTTTATATTTATAAATTAGTGCATCTATGCATCATGATTCGAATGACTTTACTAGGTGAGGGAATTGCTCTATAGCTTTGAGTTTTGTATGCTTACTTAGAGAGGGGTCCTGCATAATGACCTTTGTCTAGGTCCTAGTCAGTCTTAGAACATGCTTTGACAAACTTTCGAGGTGAAATTGAACTCTGCTTATTTAAGGGAGAGATGATCTAGGCATTGTTTGGTTAGCCAACAACTAGTATCCACCTAATTAAATATCAATCCTTAGTTGTCCTTTTGAGCCTTCATAAGATTTCAACCTTCTCTTTATTGACTTATAAGCCTGATGACCCACCCTGAGTTGTTGTTACACTTTTGAAAGTCTTATGATCACTAAGGTGAAGAGGCAAGAAGATCAAAGAAAGGAATGCATAGCCAAGACTGTAAGGATAGTTGATGTTCTCAAGACCATAAGGGTAGTTAAAGTTCACCTAATATCTCCAATCTATCAAGATAACATCAGATTAATAATTAATTTATCCCTATTAAAGAAGATTTATGTCACTCCACTCATCCATTATTAGAAACCCAAGTTGGTACAAACAAGACAACTCTTTTAGAGCTAAAACCAAGAAAAAAGAAGAAAAGAAAAGAAGAAAAAGAAAAAAAAAAGAAAAGAAAAAAAGAGACAAAAGAAAAAAAAAAGAAAAAAGAAAATAAAATAAAACCCAAAATAGTTCAAAAAGCCAACCAAGTTCTCTTTTACCTAAAGCAGCAAAAGGCTTCCATTTGGTTTATAAGGACAATTTGACTTGAATTGGTCCAACCCAACCAAAGATTCGATCAAAATTAGAGAAAAAGGAGAAAGACCATCTAGTTTTTGAAAGTCCTGTACTTAATGATCCTATAAAGAAGGACAAAATGATAAAATACTCAAAGAAAAGGAGTAAGAAATAGAAAGAGAAAGAAAAGGGAAAAGAAGAAAAGAAATGAATATGGGTATCAAACTTTTTATAAGGGAAAAGACTATCCCAATCAAAATCCAAATTAACGTCAAGAAGAAAGAAGAATGTTCAAAGCTCTATCTTATTCCTGCTTCCAACTGTCTAAATAAGAAATTTGTAGTGTGAGGGTTTGCCCATTATATCACAATGACTCCAATTTATAATTGGCCTCCGCTTAACCCGTATCCCTTATAGACCCCATTTCAAGCCTATCAAAGGCCTATTGATCTCTCTTGGTAGGTAGAGTCTATTAGTGGAGATAGTTTGAATAAGCATGCATATGAGATAGATAATATTTAAACTCAATGAGACCTCTGGCCAAGTAATGTGTATGTGCCTATTTGAAGTGCAACAGTTCTTGCTCAAATAGAAATGATTCTCGACTTTAGTACAGTAACTAGGGTTGTCATTTTATAGATATTTTAAATTTGAAAATCGAGTCCTGAGGTATAATGACACTGATTTGACAAAGCCAAAATATGATTTTAAGGTTTTTTAAAAAATGATTTTGTCATACAAAGCCTTCAAGTTAAGGGAAGTATGTTGAATTATTGAACCTCAAAGGACACATTGGACAAACTAAATGATTGTTGGCGAGGTTATGAAGAAGCTACCAATTGACATACTGAATCACAATTTGAAATGGATGTATCTCTGCTTCTTGGGGCCTCCATTATTCATGTTTTCAATATCTCAAAGATAAAAGCCATAAAAGTGAAGCCTTCTGTCATTCCAATGCAAGACCTGAATAAGCATCTGGAAGGAACCAATGAGAACACTTCAGTTGATCATCTAGGTTTGTGAGTCGATAGAATCATTGTAAGTGTTATTCATGCATATCATGCATACATGAGCATATCACATTGCATTTTCTTGTATTGTATTGTCTATTCTTTGTTAGAGTGAACGACAGATACTCTATGAAGGAAAGATGAAGCGGGTATAGAATCAGGGGGGATGGAGGGTCCATTGCTTGAGGAAGCTCTAGTCATTTTAGAAAAGAAAGAAGAGATGCATGCTTATGCGAAGAACCATTCAAAATACAAACATCAATCAGAGCCTGCATGAGAAAAATTATTAGTTTGAGCCTACATTGGGGGGCAAAATTTTTCCTTTTTAATTTTTGAGTTTATACGTATACAAAATATTTTCAAACTCACTTTCAAATATTTTGCCACGTAGAGGGCAAAGTTTCTCCATTTTAATTTTTGAGTTTATACATATATAAAATATTTTCAAACTCACTTTCAAATATTTTTCCATGTAGGGGGCAAGGAGAAGATATGAATGGCAGCTAAAAAATAGCTAAATTTTTTTTCCTACTAACTACAATTATCTTTTGCAGCCACCGGGTCCAAAACAAAAATTATTTTTAAGTCCAGAACTTATCTAGGGTCCAGAACCCAAATTATTTTTAAGTCCAGAACTTACTTTGAGTCCAGAACCCAAATTATTTTTAAGTCTAGAACTTATCTCGGGTCCAGAACTCAAATTATTTTTAAGTCCAGAACTTACTTTGAGTCTAGAATCTAAATTATTTTTAAGTCCAGAACTTATCCCGGGTCTAGAATCCAAATTATTTTTAAGTCCAGAACTTATCTCTGGTCCAGAACCCAAATTATTTTTTAAGTCCAGAACTTACCTCGAGTTCAGAATCCAAATTATTTTTTAAGTACAGAACTTATCCCGGGTCCAGAACCTAAATTATTTTTAAAGTTTAGAACTTACCTCGGGTCCAGAACCCAAATTACTTTTAAGTCCAGAACTTATCCCGAGTTCAGAACCCAAATTATTTTTAAAGACTAAAACTTACCTCGGATCCAGAATCTAAATTATTTTTAAGTCCAGAACTTATCTTGGGTTCAGAACTCAAATTATTTTTAAAGTCCAGAACTTACCTCGGGTACAGAACCCAAATTATCTTTATGTCCATAAATTACCTCGAGTCCAGAACCCAAATCAAAAAATCTCCTCTGGTCTAGAACCAAAATTATTTTTGAGTCCAGAACTCAAACCAACCTTGGTTACAGAGTCCAGTATGACCCTTAACCCAGTCAAAATTCACACGACTTTTCGCTCTCTTTTGCGGTAGTCTCAGATCGCTCAAGTAGGGGGCAAACTGTAGATCATTAATTTTTGATCCAGTCCAGTCCGATATTTTTAAACAGTCCATAATAATTTTTATGGTATTTTAATTAAATAATAATATTTATTACTTATAATATTTATTTTTAATTAAAATAAAAAATAAAAAAAGACAAAATATGTATACATAAATAAAAATCGACGATGGAAGAATCAGTGATGAAAATTGCTGGTGACGAATTGGCTTGGGCCAATTCGCCGCAGGAAAATCCTGCGACAAATTGGCCTTCTTGCGGCAAATTGCCCTGTGGCCCACTGCCCACGTGCCCAGCCAACAGCGCCCTGCAACAATTTTTGCCAGTGTAATTTTTTTGAAACCCTATTCTACTTGGTTTTTAATTTTATTTCCTAAACGATTTTTATTTTCTTAACCAATTAGTTTTAGGTTTTTATTTTTTTTATAAATACCACATTAAAGACATAGAAAATGGGATTGGGGGGATTTTTTTTGTAACACCCCCATACTCTATATAAGTACTATACATATACCTGGTATATATACAATACGTATATAAAGTATAAGAATGTCACTTTTCGTTTTACTTTAAAACCCTTTATTCAAGTTCAAGCAATATTACATTAAATTAAAGAACATTTACGAAAATCATTATTCTTATAAAAATACAACATAATTAAAATCACATATGTATGCATCACCTTCTAGTTGGTCTCGAGACACTCTTACCCTTCTCGTGGCATCACAGCTAGACTACCAGATCAACCGCATAAATACCTGCGCGATTAAACATCCGCGCTAAGCCCGAAAGCTTAGTAGTACAACTAAATAATAAAATACACTTTACCAAAATTATCATACCTCATATGTTTAGCATTATGTTTTAATGTTCTCTTACCACGTTTTCCTTTCTCAATGCATTCTTCATAAGTTCCCACTAATCTCATATACATAAACATATACATTAATTCAACCAATTACCATTCAAAGACCTATTCAACACCTTTACGAAAGCAATTCTCACAAATTCCATATTCATATATATATATATATATATATTTTACACATCATACTTTATTTTTATAAAATCATATATCAAGAAAGTCCCTCAAAACATATTCACCTTCAATACATCAATGCACATATTACAAAAGCATAATTCATAACATTATTTTATCCACAATTCATCAAACATGAATCATACTTCCAATAAAGGCAGTTGTAGATCTCATTACTCATTTATTTCAACATTTAATATCACATTGACAACAAAGACAGACTCGGGCCCAAACAACACACTGCTATGTTATTCCAAGTTCAGAGTTACTGCTTTGGTCCATAATCATAATCATCAAGCCCGTAGGCATCATCTATAAATATCTCTATCCATGGATAGTGTAACAGACCCAGTCTCTTGGACCATCAACTCGGCAAATCTCGAGGAGATCCTCAACCCGGCAAGACTGTTACTATAATTCACATTTCACATTTCACATTTATCAAGTAACAGACCCAGTCTCTTGGACCATCAACCCGACTAAATCGAGGAGATCCTCAACCCGGCAAGACTGTTACAAATCATATATCTCATAATCACAATTAGCAGAGTGTAACAGACCCAGTCTCTTGGATCTCAATTCGTCTCAAATTGAAGAGATCCTCAACCCGGCAAGACTGTTACCTTTCATTTTATAGGCATGCCTCCAAACTCAGAACTCTGAAAATGAATAACATATCAGACACACAATTCATCTATTATTTCATTATCAATTCTCATCATCATCTAGGCAAACATGCCCCACTTAATTCAATTGAATCATCACAGCCAATCACAATGGCTTCATATCACATTATATCTCAAATCACATTTCAAGTTTCATCATTGCTATATGCAACATCAATTACATTACTAAACAAACATATCATGAATCAATCATACCATATAGGCATGCTTCAATCATAAAATTAAAGTAATTCATCATCAATGATCTCATGATATTCCACATTATGCACAACATGCCATTATTCATATGCATTATCAATCTACATATAGTACAATACAATTCATGAGATTGACAATACATAAAACCTAACATGGTTCATATAATATCAACGTTATCATCAAATCATATTGATCAATTCAATTCATCACTCAAGTATACATAATCAATGACATTGCACATACTTTTTCATTGATCATTATATCTTCCACATTTCCTATATTATCATTGATATATTCATACATAACAATTTACCTTATTCAAGAACTTAGAATCCTCCATATACATTTGGTTGGATCATTATCGTTTTAAGTGTGTTTAGGTACAAAAGACATTTGAAGATCCAACAATGTTTGAAGACCAAATAACAAACACATTTGCAAACACCCTCAAGGGACACGGCCAAGCTTGTGGCCGTGTCTCCCAATATAAACATCCAGTAGCCAACACGCCCAAGGGACACGGCCAAGCTTGTGGCCGTGTCACTCAACACCAATTCAAGCAGTAGCAAACACGGGCAATGGACACGGCCAAGCCAGTGGCCGTGTCTCTCAACACAACAATCCAGTACCAGACACGGGCAAGGGACACGGCCGTGTCTCTCAACATAAATTAGATAGTAGCAAACACAGGCAAGGGACACGGCCAAGCCAGTGGCCGTGTCTCTCCAAAACTCATCCAACACGGCCAAATTTGCCCTAGCTTGGCCGTGTCTCTCATAACTTGGCCGTGTCCTACAATAATTTAAACACCAAACACTCGAAATTCATCCAAACCAAACCCCAAATCAACATTTCATCATTTTCCTTGCAATTATCTCAACTCATCATCACTTAGATGTTAATTTCACACATTTATATACTTCAATCTCTTGTTATCATCCACTTACACACCAATCAAACCAAACATAACCTAAATCCAAAAGAAATCCAACTAAGAAGATAAAAACTTATATATAAGTATAATCAATAAATTCAACTCAAGAGATGAGTACTTACCTGAATATGTTGCCAAATCTTCATCTCCATCTTCAATACTCTTAACATCGTTAAGAAATTTTGATGAAGATCACCTTTCTCTCTCTCTCTCGTGCTCTCTCTCTCTCTCGTGCTCTCTTGTCCACGAAGAAGAAGAACAGAAGAAGAAGAAAGAAAGAAAGAAGGTTCTCCTCTCTTCCTTCGTTCTTATCTCATATATATATAAATAATAATAATAATAACAATAACAATAATAATAATAATAATAACAATTATACCATTAAATCTCCACCACACACAATTCCTTTTGACTTTCTTCTTCTTTTCTCTTTCCTTCAATACACACATTGAATCCAAATACAACAATAACCCCAACACTTTTAGGGTATACTTTAGGATATTACAATTCTCTCCCCCTTAAATAATTTCGTCCTCAAAATTATCCAGTATAATAACAACCCATTTAGAACAATTCACCATCTTAATTTCCATATGAAGATAATCGTATCTTACAATATAGTTTTATCAAATCTCATATCTTCTACTCTCCCCCTTAGAGATAATCATCTTCTCTGAAATTCATAATTCATCATTGTATAGGTATATATATATATATCTTTACCTCTTATTACTTTCTCAACAAAGCAATCGAGATATCTCATAACATCTCCAATACATTTTGTCTTTGTACTAAAGTCAGATTATCACTTTAACTCTTTATAGATATTCTCTTAACTTTAACCTCAAAATCATTAATCAATATCTTAGCATTGTTTATTCCATTCTTACCATCACTCTCAAAATAAACATTTACCAAACATCAATGGATAACTATATCCTTACTCTCATGAGTTTATTTCTCGCCATGTACAATTAATATACCTCAATTTATTTATGTTCATTCATAAATCATAATATTACATCATACACATTACCATTAAATCTTACACTTCCAATACAATTGCACATATTAAATCTCAATATTGCCTTGCAACTTTAATGAAACCTAGATCAATCGATTTATCTATCACAATATACTAACATTTCAACTTTATTTGATTCAAACCAACAATTAACTTATTGAAATTTATCATTGGATTTTACTATATATACTTATATATAACCTAAGTTCATTAGGTCAAACTTATATTCAAATTCTAATCTTTCCAAATTCATATATTCAATCAATATGAATCATGCTTATACATATACATTTCCTTATTTCAATAATTATATCATTTCTTATACTCATTCAAAATTTATCAATATTGCCAACAACTATAACTTCATAAACGAGCTTTTTCCCCAACCAGGTTGGTAATCCAAGTTTGGTTGCCCAACACATTGGGTCCGCATGGTTCCACAGGAGGCAGATAAGTCCGTTCATTTATCTTTTCACAATTCATTTTTCATAATCAATTAGGTACTCTACCTCCATTATAAGTCATTTCTAACATTATTGCCAATAATCATAGTTTCTCATTACATCAAAATAGTATACACGTATATCATTAATTATATTTAACATCTCATTATACAATCATATCATTCCCAACATTATTGATATATACATATTAATTTACATTATTCATACTCCCATAAATTTTAAGTTCATTCACATAATCACTTTACACTGTAAATGTATCCTATATAATTTTCAGTCATGATTACAATTTCTTCCCTTTTATTATTTCTTCACTTCACCCAATATTACTATATTTATATAATTATTGTTCTATCACACAATTCATAGCTTAAAACATTATCACAATTCTCTTCCCTTGCTTTACTTCTCATAATTACAATTAAATTTTTAATATCGTAAATATAAGATATAACTTCACCAATCATATCCTTTAACCATGTTTCTGGAAACATAGTTATCCATCTCAGTTCTAAATCTGAAGATAATAAAACTAATCACTAATCACACTAACCAAATCATATGACAATGATATATTAACATTCACACTTAAGGGTTGTAAATCAATATTGTTCTTCTATTATTCAATTTCCAACTTTTACAATTATAATACTAACTTGTATCACATAAATTATATATTTATTCTCCAAGCTTTTATTACACCAAAAATTTAACACATTTTAATTTCATCTCCAAAACAGTTGCTTTTGTTGAATTTATCATTATTAACCCAACTCATGTTCAATAATATTATTTCTAACATTTCCTAAGCCCAACCTTCAATTAGATACCAATCTTACACAAGTATCTTTCATTACTCCATTTCTAATCCATCTCTTCTAAAAATTTTCAAATATATATAACTCCTTCCTTACAATTTCTTATTACACACTTATACATAAAAATATTTCCACATAAATTCTTTGAGCTCCAACACATCTTATGATAGTCTCATTTAGTTATTACTATAACAGTTTCACTGTTCAATATTACCCAGGTCTATTCTCACTCCTAATACCATTAAACATGTAATGATATAAAATAATAAACATATTATCCACACCTTCATAGATCACATTCATATCAAAAGTTCATTTCACAAATCCTCTTTATATAAACACATAATTATACAATTTATTAAATTTCGCTTTTTCATATAGTTTATACCAATTTAATATTTATCACTTTCCTTTGACTATTATCATGCTCATTTGTTTATCATAACTTAAGTTATTCATTAACTTCAATAAATATATACACTCTACTTATGACCTTATTTCACAAGGAGCTTAATCACATTTCCAATGTGATATCTCTCTCATATATGTTTTTTTTTTTAAATCTCTTTTAACATATTCTTCCTAGTTATTTTCATCCTTTCCAATCAAATTACTTAAAATAACTCATTTTCATTTGCTCAATTCCTATTCTTTACTTTCAAACCAAATTTTCTTACTATCAATCACATCCCTTCAATTCCTAATACCTTCATGTGCACTAATATTCATTTCATATATCTCATGTATTACATACATTAAATTATCACTATTTACTTGGTCTTTATCCACATTCCATTTAAAACTATAAATTTCCAACTTACTAATTTACTTAAACTTCAATTTATTCATCTCACTCTCTTAATATCATTTTAAAACATCTTATATGAATATACCACCAAGCAACACCAAAACATATATGTTTCACAATTATTGAGCTCATTCCAAAAATCTAAATATCCCATATTACCACCATTAACATGAGCTTCCACAATATTCAAACATCTCACATTTCTAATATTGAAATCACCATGTTTGCATTAAAATAACAATACAAACAACACCAATATCTCTTTGTACTTAACCAACCTCATCTCTTTTTCCTTTAAACAAAACCTTAAATTTGCCTATCCACACCTTCATTTATCACACTTAATCTATATCAATCAACTCATTCAATATTTCACCATACTATTATCGTTTAAACAATATATCTTTCCATATTACCCATTCAACAGTATTTACTCTTTCCAGAAATCCCAACATAAAGTTTATTAAAAAGAGATTCAAATATTAGAGGATAGATTACATACTTTAATTCTTAATTTTGTTTCTAACTCATTTCCAACTTTATTCTTCTAGCCATTTCATTATAAATCAAACACATATCAATAATCAAACTTTTTACTTATAAACTCCATATCATTTCTTTATATCACAATCACCTCTCAATTATCAACATTTCAAAATTTACTTTCATATGAAACCTCATTTACATACTATCATTTATCTCATGTAATTCAAATACATCACAATTCACATAATGCCACGTTCGAGACCAACCTAGGTGTGAATGCATATGCATGTCTTACCAATTGCATTTCCAAAATCTTCTTTTCAATTCTTGTTTAAACTCTTCAAAAATTTTCTTTTTAATTTCACTTAGGCCGAGAATCTCGAACCTAAGCTCTGATACCAAAATAATTGTAACACCCCCATACTCTATATAAGTACTATACATATACCTGGTATATATACAATACGTATATAAAGTATAAGAATGTCACTTTTCATTTTACTTTAAAACCCTTTATTCAAGTTCAAGCGATATTACATTAAATTAAAGAACATTTACGAAAATCATTATTCTTATAAAAATACAACATAATTAAAATCACATATGTATGCATCACCTTCTAGTTGGTCTCGAGACACTCTTACCCTTCTCGTGGCATCACAGCTAGACTACCATATCAACCGCATAAATACCTGCGCGATTAAACATCCGCGCTAAGCCCGAAAGCTTAGTAGTACAACTAAATAATAAAATACACTTTACCAAAATTATCATACCTCATATGTTTAGCATTATGTTTTAATGTTCTCTTACCACGTTTTCCTTTCTCAATGCATTCTTCATAAGTTCCCACTAATCTCATATACATAAACATATACATTAATTCAACCAATTACCATTCAAAGACCTATTCAACACCTTTACGAAAGCAATTCTCACAAATTCCATATTCATATATATATATATATTTTACACATCATACTTTATTTTTATAAAATCATATATCAAGAAAGTCCCTCAAAACATATTCACCTTCAATACATCAATGCACATATTACAAAAGCATAATTCATAACATTATTTTATCCACAATTCATCAAACATGAATCATACTTCCAATAAAGGCAGTTGTAGATCTCATTACTCATTTATTTCAACATTTAATATCACATTGACAACAAAGACAGACTCGGGCCCAAACAACACACTGCTATGTTATTCCAAGTTCAGAGTTATTGCTTTGGTCCATAATCATAATCATCAAGCCCGTAGGCATCATCTATAAATATCTCTATCCATGGATAGTGTAACAGACCCAGTCTCTTGGACCATCAACTCGGCAAATCTCGAGGAGATCCTCAACCCGGCAAGACTGTTACTATAATTCACATTTCACATTTCACATTTATCAAGTAACAGACCCAGTCTCTTGGACCATCAACCCGACTAAATCGAGGAGATCCTCAACCCGGCAAGACTGTTACAAATCATATATCTCATAATCACAATTAGCAGAGTGTAACAGACCCAGTCTCTTGGATCTCAATTCGTCTCAAATTGAAGAGATCCTCAACCCGGCAAGACTGTTACCTTTCATTTTATAGGCATGCCTCCAAACTCAGAACTCTGAAAATGAATAACATATCAGACACACAATTCATCTATTATTTCATTATCAATTCTCATCATCATCTAGGCAAACATGCCCCACTTAATTCAATTGAATCATCACAGCCAATCACAATGGCTTCATATCACATTATATCTCAAATCACATTTCAAGTTTCATCATTGCTATATGCAACATCAATTACATTACTAAACAAACATATCATGAATCAATCATACCATATAGGCATGCTTCAATCATAAAATTAAAGTAATTCATCATCAATGATCTCATGATATTCCACATTATGCACAACATGCCATTATTCATATGCATTATCAATCTACATATAGTACAATACAATTCATGAGATTGACAATACATAAAACCTAACATGGTTCATATAATATCAACGTTATCATCAAATCATATTGATCAATTCAATTCATCACTCAAGTATACATAATCAATGACATTGCACATACTTTTTCATTGATCATTATATCTTCCACATTTCCTATATTATCATTGATATATTCATACATAACAATTTACCTTATTCAAGAACTTAGAATCCTCCATATACATTTGTTTTGGATCATTATCGTTTTAAGTGTGTTTAGGTACAAAAGACATTTGAAGATCCAACAATGTTTGAAGACCAAATAACAAACACATTTGCAAACACCCTCAAGGGACATGGCCAAGCTTGTGGTCGTGTCTCCCAATATAAACATCCAGTAGCCAACACGCCCAAGGGACATGGCCAAGCTTGTGGCCGTGTCACTCAACACCAATTCAAGCAGTAGCAAACACGGGCAATGGACACGGCCAAGCCAGTGGCCGTGTCTCTCAACACAACAATCCAGTACCAGACACGGGCAAGGGACACGGCCGTGTCTCTCAACATAAATTAGACAGTAGCAAACACAGGCAAGGGACACGGCCAAGCCAGTGGCCGTGTCTCTCCAAAACTCATCCAACACGGCCAAATTTGCCCTAACTTGGCCGTGTCTCTCATAACTTGGCCGTGTCCTACAATAATTTAAACACCAAACACTCGAAATTCATCCAAACCAAACCCCAAATCAACATTTCATCATTTTCCTTGCAATTATCTCAACTCATCATCACTTAGATGTTAATTTCACACATTTATATACTTCAATCTCTTGTTATCATCCACTTACACACCAATCAAACCAAACATAACCTAAATCCAAAAGAAATCCAACTAAGAAGATAAAAACTTATATATAAGTATAATCAATAAATTCAACTCAAGAGATGAGTACTTACCTGAATATGTTGCCAAATCTTCATCTCCATCTTCAATACTCTTAACATCGTTAAGAAATTTTGATGAAGATCACCTTTCTCTCTCTCTCTCGTGCTCTCTCTCTCTCTCGTGCTCTCTTGTCCACGAAGAAGAAGAACAGAAGAAGAAGAAAGAAAGAAAGAAGGTTCTCCTCTCTTCCTTCGTTCTTATCTCATATATATATAAATAATAATAATAATAACAATAACAATAATAATAATAATAATAACAATTATACCATTAAATCTCCACCACACACAATTCCTTTTGACTTTCTTCTTCTTTTCTCTTTCCTTCAATACACACATTGAATCCAAATACAACAATAACCCCAACACTTTTAGGGTATACTTTAGGATATTACATTTTTTGCTAGAGGGATGATCAAACTTTTGGGATTGAGACTTTTAAAATTTTTTTCAAGAACTATCCGAATTTCATTTGGCAGTTGATTGGAAATCTCAAGCTTGAAGGATCAAGAGGCAGCAAATAACCTACAACCCATCAAAGGCAGCCCACACTGTCTTTATTATTGTTCAACCAAAATTCAAAATTGTGGTGGAACCAACAACGAAGGTTTGAATCTCTATTTACTTGTTTATGTTTACAGTAGCCTCATCACTCAATTGGATTAATTGTTTAAACGTGCAATAGATGATCAATTGTTATACTTACCATCCAAACTCTATTTAAAACCCTAAAAATTATTTTTCAAAACCCTAATGCCTTAATACCCATAAAATATATTTTTTAAATCCAAAACCCTAATTACACTTTTCTAAACCCACAAAACAATAGATTGTTTTCTTAAAACCCTAACCAAATCTATTTTTCTAAAAGATTCACAGTAGCCTATTCTTTCTAAATACCTAACTTAAAATCTAATTTTCATAATCTTCAATCTTTTTTATTTAAACCGTAAACTTTAATATTATTTTTATAAAACTTTCAAAACCTTAAATCTTTAAAACATCCAGTAGCTATGTTACTTCTTTTATATTAAATATTTCTCAAATTGATTAATCCAATAAACTAAATTACAAGACCATAATTGTTAAACATGAAACCAAAGAAACCTAAATTGATGTATGAACCCTAAATTTATATACTTACTATTTTATTTAAATTAGATGAATATTTATTATATATTTTGATTGATGTTTGATGTCTTTGATAAATGGTTTATTTATAATGAATGGTTGGCTATTTTTATTGATTTGTTTTAATTTTAAAATATTATAAGAGGTATGTTTCCATGTTTTGGGTACCTCATGTCGTGAGCATCATGTAATTTATTTTATTTTAAAGTTTTTTTAGACCAATGTAAAGGACACGTTTCCACCTTTCGGTGGGTGTCCTATTTAGTTTTAGACATGGACGATGTAAGGACATGTTTCCATCCTCAGATAGGTGTCCATTTATTTGCATTGTTTAGACATTATTGTGATTTTAATTAAGTATTTATTAATTCTTATGTAATTTAAGAATATACGCATGTAATGTGGATAATATCATTATATTTAAGAATTTTATAATATTAAGACCTGCAAATGAGGCCGGTTCCAATGAACCAGGCATTGTGGGGGTGTTGGGTCATTTCTAACCTTCTCCACACGTACCGAACTTTCCAAACCCATTGGGGGTTGGAGATTCCTTAGGAATTGAGTCATCCACCCCTTTTTATTTTTTTACCCCGTTCGGTGGCAACTCCATTTTCTTCGGGCTTAGGCCCGTATTCTCTAAGGCCCTGAGCCTAAACAGTGCCGAAGTTGCAAGAACTACTCCACCAAGAGTGGGGGTGAAAATCCTAGCTCACACTTTTCCAAATGAAAAATCTATTTATGATGAACCCTTTAATTTAGTTTTAATCCATAATATAGTATAAAAGCTATTTTTCAATTGATCCAATGGATTAGGACTTAATTACTGGGAATTATCATGAACTAATTTCCATGTTTGAAAGCACAACTATTGGTTAAACCGTCTGAGTGAATTCTTTCGTAAATAAGATATCCCATTTTGATATTTTGTTGACCATATTCCTTGGAAAAGGTACTCACCATTCATGTATGGAAGATATAATATTGGAAGGAACATCCTATTTATCTTTCGTTATCTATTACTTGTGCATCCATGCATAAATGCATACATGCATTGTGTTACATGGAATTGATCCTTTTTGGCTCACAACCTTGGAGTACAACAGTGACATGTAATCCAGCAATGACTCAGTCAACTTCTAACAAAAGTATTGGAACCTGATCACATTCAAAAAATGATGGTTGATGCACTTAACTCCAAGATGGAAGAACTAAAGGGGCTCCTAGCTGAGACTATGAGAAGATAACTCGTTGCATTATTGGGGAACACTGTTAAAGCATCTGCTAGTACTAAGAAGTAGAAGGATAAGGGAAAGGCTAAGGTTGGTAAAGTGCCTTTGATGATGACAAAGTAGCTATTGATGATGATGATGACTGGGTCAATACTTTCAAGATCCCCAAGATAAGAAGAAAGAGCCAAAGGCTGTGGAAAAGTCAACTGTTGAAAACACTGAAACTTCAGATATGGAGCTAATGATTCTTGATTAGGAAAAGAAGTTTGAAAAGAAGTTGAAGACTGAAGAAGTGTCAGAGGTAGATAAGCTATTTGAGGATAATGAAGGAATCCCTCCCAAATTTAAAATGCCTTCCTTCACTAAGTTTGATGGAATAAGGAATCCTCACTTACATGTTTTATAATACCCTTACACCCTATATACATATAATACATACATCCCACATATATGTAAAATACTCATATAAAGTACAAGAATGCCACAAATCGATTTCATAACAAGAATTTCCATATTTTCAATTTAAAAACCAAAAAATTAAAGCATATTTTTAAAAAGTAGGTACAAATATTCATAATTAATTGTAGTAATCCAAAATAAGTATTTTATATAAAAATCTTTGGAAAAAATTCGCCAGAGTTTTATCTGTAAATTAGACATCCAAAAATTCAATAAAACTCAACCTGCATAAAGACGCACTCCCAATAAAGACAAATCAAACATTTTACACCAACTTCTCAATCTCTCCATAATTTCCTCAAAATATTTATATATGTACATATATATATATATACACATATACACATTTCCACATTATACAATTTATCCAAAAATGCTTTATAATTTATAAGTTCTTAAAAATATAACTTAATATACATAATTATGGCATGTTTATAAAAGTAAAATATATACATGATAGTAGTTGGCTCTGATCTTGTGGCAGAAACACTCACTTAAAGCATTATCAACCTCAAGCGTAGACCTAACTAGGACTAGATGAATTCTCCAGATCTACCGGTGACTTTATCACCTGCGCGATGCATTTCAATCTCGCTAAGCTAAAAGCCTAACAGTACAAACTTTGATAATAACAAAACTTTAAAATAATGGTAGTTCATAATGCTTTTGCATGTTATTTCACAATATGGCATCTAAATCCACTTTAAAACACAATTTTTAATCTTTTTATAATTCATATAAACAAATTCACAAGCATGGGCCCAAACAAACCAATATATTATTCAAATCTCAGAGTTACTATTCTGGTCCATATTGACACCAAGTGTTTAGCTCCAAAGGCAAATCATATATCAGTGAACCCTAGCGTCTAGTCCCAAAGGTAAATATGTATCAGTGATGACTAGTGACTAGCCCCGAAAGCAAATAATGAGGATAAACTCATAGGCATACCGCCAAACACAGAACTCTAAAAATTAAATAACATACTAGGCACACAAATAATACATATCTTTCATAATCAACCTTTCTCGTCACATTGCCTCATTTTCTCATTTTTCCCATTCATATCACAAAATACACATATTCTTTATCATATTTCCACATTTTCAACTCATATCATGGTTTCCACAAGTCATCATCATATATAATGCAAATGTGGCTCACTTCCACATATTAGTGCATAACTTGCACTTTTTCATAACTTTACTCTATTTCATAACTTATACACATTTGAAACATAAGCCATAATTCAATGGCTTAACATCATATTCATCATATCTTACCACTTTATCACAATGTGTGTCATTTCACAATACTATTATATTAACCAAATATATTTGGGTCATTCTCACATAATTCAAATAAATCACATTTTATTCATTTTAGCCATTAATAATGACTTTACATAATGCACATAATGCATACTCAACAATTCACATGATATAACACCATGTTCATGCTGCCAAGTAGCTTAACACATTTTCTATTCAAAATGTGTTAGGCAAAATTTAATGCAAATATATCTCATTTATGAAGAGTTTGTACATACCTTAAAGAGCACTCAAATACAAGCTAAAAATCTCCCTCCAACCTCTACTTCCAAATTGCCCTTCAACACTAGGGTTGGGCAATTCACTTCCTCTTAATGCCTATTCAAAACATGAATAATTATGATCATTTAAAATCATATTTTCTGGCATTACTAGCATTAAACCCTAATTAAACCTCATTCTAACCAATACCCCAAAATTTATCCTTACCTTACTTTAACATTGAAATTCCATATTAATCCATTTAAATTAGTGTTTTAAGTTTATTTATATCATTAAAAACATATTATAACATGTTTGAATCAATCACATTAAAAAAACACACATTCTTATACAAAATCCTAAAATACCATAACCTTCATCAGTTAAGGTTCTTTATTCCAATTCATTTAAATTATTAATCCAAGATTATTTCCATCACTTATATCATTAAATAACATGATTTAAAAATTAAAATCAAACAAATAGCAGGACTTAGAAAATTCCTTTCCAAAACCCTAAATTCAACACTACCCTATCCAATCACTAACCCAACTTAACCAAATCCATTATTTGACTTTAAAATCCTTGTTTACACATCAAAACAAAACATTTGGAATCAATTTACATAATTAAAACACATAATTCCAAAAGTTCAAGTGTTCCATAACCCTAAATTCTCTATCTTCAACCAAACTCAACTCAAACTTAATCATTTATTCAATCCAACTTAAGAATAATTAATAACTAATCAAAATAACTTCATTTATATTCATTGAACAAACTAAAACACACCCCATCAAAAGTCCAATTGTTACATAATAGAAATTCCAAAGAAAACTTGATAAATTCAAGAAATTACTTACTAATTATATGGAAGATCACCAAAGCTCCTATTGATTCTTAAAAATCCTTGCCAAAGTTAGTGCTTGGATGAAGAAAAACTCATCCCTTACCCATGGAGAAAAGCTTGTTTAAGAGAAAAGAGAGGAAGAAGATGGTTTCTTTAAATTTTTACTTTTTCTTCTCTTCATTTAAGACCACATATAATATTTAATTATTTTGATTAATTGATTAAAAACATACTCTTATAACCTTAAATTTAAAGGTTAATAACTTATACCCCAACACTGACTTGAGTAGTCATCACAGTCATTTCCAAAATTATATCTTTGTTTAATTACCTCTTACCTATATTTACAAATAGTTATTTGTAAAAGTCACAAATAGTAACAATTCCCAATTTCCATTTAACAAGTCTTAACACAATAATTTTATAAATCCCCACTTTGATTTCACTCTTTGTACAATTACCACATATTAATTCAACATCATCAATATACAACAATAAAATCTTATTTCCTCATTAACATTCATTCTCACAGGTTATTCATAAACCCAACATATATATACATTCCAATCATAATATAATTAACATCTTTCTCTTATAATCATTTACAACTAATATATCTTAACTCCTTTCATATCCACATACATATCAGAATATTATATCATATACATTATCACATATTTCTCATACTCTTAATACAACTATATATTTAAATATCAATAATTACGTGTAAACTTATCACATTCTAGATAAATTGATATAACTATCACAATATGAACATCCCATCCTTATTCTATTTCAGTCAACCTTTAGCCTGCTTAAATTCATAATTTTGTTTCAATTCATGACCTAAATATATTAGGTCAAATTTATTCTCAAATCTTAATTCTCTTTAGATCAATCATCACAAATAATATTTATTTCAATTTATTGGCTAATGCTTGTATACAATCAGTATACATCTATCTAAAATTTTTTTATATAATTTCCATATAATTTTTGCAATCTTCTCCTGCCTTATTCATTTTCCCTAGTATTATTCTCTTTAAACGTCATTTTCATCAACTTATTCATCATATTATACAATTTTCAAACACATTCAATAGAACTTTTACTCGCATTTCATAATTCCTCTCATTTATCATCTTCTCACATTTCATATAGTTATTACATTTACATAACCACTTTCCTTACACATCATTTATAGTTCATCATATTATCACAATTCTCTTATGTTTCCACACTATTTTAGTCATAAATAAATTTCAAACATAAGAATATGAGTTCTAACTATACCAACCATAAATTTTGCTTGTATTCCATGAAGCAAAACTATCAATCTCACCAAATGTATTTCACAGTGGTGTCATATCAAGTCCATGCCTGTGGGTTATAAATAAACATTGCATTCACTATAATATTTTCTCAAACAATTCTTATCTCGATGCTACACCCATGTCTCAGTGGCCACATGCCCGTGGCATCTCAAAATCACACATTTACTCTGTAACTCTTACTATACAAAGAGTTAAAGCATGTCAACTCTATTTTAAAAATAATTTACCTTATTCACTTATTCTTCATTAGCCTAAACATAGGATCCAACAATATTATCATCAAAAACTTATATATTTATATATACATGTCCATTAATATACCAATTCTATACAATTATTCAACAAAACTCCATTTCCAAACTTAAATTCCATTTACAAATAATTATGAATTATACCTAACCTTTTTATTAAACATTGATTATTTGATTATCATTTCTATTTATTTACTCTAGTATCTTTCTTTTCTTTTGCAAATTCATGAATATACATACTTTAACAATACATATTAACAATCAGTACCATATTTGACTTCACTATAATTAAAATCTAATCTTCACTTTCTACATAATTAACTACCAAATCACTGTCACCATTTATCATCATTTCTTACCATATAATCTTTTATTCTTCCCCTTACAAATATTCTTAATCATTTTTACAATGTCCATCATAAAGATCAATAATAAATATTAACTCTTCACTTACCTATATCCAATGTACATATAGTTCCTACTTCTCCAAACATACAATTAATTTCCAAATCCATACCTCCAATCATTAATCAATTACAAGTCATTATCTATCAATAGGTATTTAAATAGCATTAAACTAACAATTTCTATGGTATGAACAAATTCAAAATTTCATTAAAAAACTCAACCGTGTCAGTATAATATCGCACCGATGCATTTCAAGTTATTTCTATCATTAGCTTTCAAATCCTTTGATAATCTAATATCAATTACAAATACTCCCACAATTTACTCCTTATATTTTAATTTATTCCATCCACTTAAATCCATTAGATCATGTCTTGATTAGTTAATCAACTATCATTCATGAAACAAATTAAAAATTCATTTATTATACAATTATCTTATATCCATTACTAAATTTTTACATCCAGCTTAAATATTCTAAAAACACATTTATTACCCTTTCTCATAATATGCATCTCCACAAAGCACATCAACACATCTCAATCATGCAATTAAATATGGATTGTATACATAACCTTAACTCACTTTAACTTAGTAATCCGTTTATATAGATTTATATTTTAATTGCTCAATATAAGGAACAATATTTAAATTCTTATTTAGTCATAGTCAATCTTGACTTAATCAATACTATGCATCATATTAATAAATTCTCAATATACTTCCATAATAAACAATTCGTTGTCATATACCATTTCTCTCTTTAATTTTAATTACAAACTCTTTGTTCTAAATTATTAAGAATTATATATTCCTTCTTCAACCTCTACCCATCCATATATAATTTTTTATAATTTTCTTCATTCATTGGTCACATGAAATTAATTTATTACTCACAAAAATTTGTATGACTTTCTCAGTTTCATGTCAATCTCATTTTTTAATTTTTTATTCCTCACCATTTCATTATAAAAGATTGTAAACTTTTAACCATGTGTACTCGACACATATATAGACTTATATTTAAAAGTTTAGATTTTTTTTCAAGCTGATTACTACATTTAAAAATTAATTTATCCAAACCCAAAAAAATCTGTCTCTTTAATAATTCCTCCGTCAGTACCTGGTTATCCAATTTTTTTATATATCGAACCTTAATAAAAATTAATGCAATTTTAACCATATGTTCTAGGAATACATATAATATTGTGTAAATTTTTAGATTTTTCTAGGTTGGTTTTCCATATTTTTTAAATATGTTTTTCAATTTCTACAAATTCTGAGTTGCTGAAATTGCTCCAACAATCTGTGTTCTTCTATTTTTTTTTAATTAGTAATTCATCTTTAAAAATTATGAACTTTTATACATTAGATTATAACATATAGAAAAACTTCTCATTAAATTTTCATGCTCATCCAATATTCCTAGATTTGTCCAAAAATTTGAACAATATCACTTTATAGCACACGTACAGAATTTTCTGTAACTATAATACTCATCTCTCAAACTTTTATTTCACATCTAAATCATTTTTCTTAATTTCACTTATTCATCAATTGAATCAATCATAAATCTTAATTTTCAGATGAATATTCTAGAAATCCTTTGTAACACCCCTATACCCCGTATACGTACACTGCATGCTACTACGATCGTAATATACGTATACTGAATATAGGAATGCCACGGTTTACTAAACAAACAACTCACTTCTTTTTACAATAATATAAGCAAACTTAAACATTTAGGTTATACCATAAAACACAATAAATAAAACATTCATTTAACACGCAGTAGAAAATATAGTTATATTTACATATATTCATATACATCAAAATACATAAAAATCCAAATCAATTTTTACAAAAACATAACATTTATACATGTTTGGCAGTTTGTCTCTAATCTTTACGCCCACTATCAACACCTCAAAGTCTAGACTCGACTCGGTCTAGATGAACTCTCTGGCTCTTCCCTGTCACCTTCGTGATGAACCACAATCGCGCTAAGCCAACGGCTTAGTGGTACAAACTACTATACAACATGCTTCAATGCAATGCCAATGTCACACATTTCAACAATTAAGACAATATTCACAATTGATATCTTTATATTGTTCATAACACTACATTTCATTACTCTATTCACTTGTTTCATCATTTATGAATTACATTGAAACAAAGACAAGCATGGGCCCAAAAGACACTAATATGCCATTCCACTTTCAGAGTTAATGTTTTGGTTCAATTATCACATTTATCATTATCATTGTCCCAACTAGGCTTCAAGGATTAGGTTCAACCAAGCTTCAAGGTGCACAAAGCATGCTAAGTATCAACCCAACTTGGCTTCAAGAACCAAACCCAACCTAGCTTCAAGGGTTGTAACATCTCAACTAGGCTTCAAGGACTAAATCCAACCTAGCTTCAAGAGATTGTTACCATTAGGCATGCCACCAATAACAAAACTCTGAAAATGGAATAACACATTAGACACACAATTCATTCATTATTTCATTATCAATTTCATTCTCATTTTCTTATCATCATTTAGGCATCCATGCCTCAATCATCTCATTTGCATCATTATAGCCAACAACAATGGCTTCATATCTCATTATATCTCAATTCACAATAAATCAATTCATCATTCAAGTGTACATAACCAATTGCACTAACATACATTTTGAATGCTCATCATATTATTCAAATTACACAAATCATAACATTAATCAAATGTATTAACAATGTAATAAATTACTTAACATATTTACAGCCAAATATGTTAAGTATCAAAATCATGTAAGTGTATGCAACCATGCAGTTTGTACTTACCTCAAGAACAACTCACACCAATCTATACACTTCTTCTTCAAAGAATCCTCACAATTTGAATTAGGGCAACTTAACTTTTTCACAACCTAATTCAAAAAGAATAATATACATGAATCTTCAATATAATTATACACCTATTAGTCTCATACTAGACCCATAGATTATAAATTACAAACCAACATCTCTCTCTAGGACCCCACGGTAGTGGCCTCCCAACCCCCACGGGCATGGGCTAACAAATGATTCTGCCTCCCTTGCTCAAAACCCCCACGGCCATGGCTTCCAATGGCCACGGTCGTGGCAGCCAAGGGCCACGGGCGTGGCATCCAAAATGCTTCTATTTCGGACCAAACTCATGTATTCTATGCTTTAAACTTCATCAAACACAATTATCATGAAGATCTACAAGAATAGTTAATCAAACTCAACATCTACAACAATCACCAAGTTAAAACCCTAGCACAAACACAACTCAAACACTTCCAACACCAACACCAACCTAACTTCTTATCTTTAGTTCAAATCCAACACTCTCAAACACAACACAATCAAACACACTCTTACTATCAACAACAATCTATCAAACTCAAACACAACTTCAAATAAAATAAGAGAATCAAGAGGGAACTTACCAAAAATGATGAAACTTCTTGAATTTCCAACTTAATCACTTGAAACTTCCTTCAATTTTGATCTTGAAAAAATCAAAACTCTCTCTTGCTCTCTTGCTTTGGAAAGAGCCAGCCAAGAAAGGAAAAGAAGAAGAGAAGAAGAAAAATGAGAAGCAAAGTCACATACTCAATCTATTTAAATCTCCACCAAGCAAAAATAATATTTAAATAATCAATTATTTTCCTCTTCCACTCATTTTAATTTCCTTTTAATTGCTTAATTAAAATTAAAATAAATAAATATCTTCTTTTGACCATTTACTTTGACTTGTATATGTTATATATATCACCATATATATAACATATACAATCTATCTTTATTTCCTTTCTCTTTCCAATAAAACATATACATTTAATCTAATTACAACAATAATACCAAAACTTTTAGGGTATACTTTGGGATATTACAATTCTCCCCCTCTAAAAAGAAATTTCATCCTCAAAATTACCTGATATCAAGTCCAAAACAACTGAGGATATTGATCTCGCATTGCTTGCTCACTCTCCCAAGTTGCTTCTTCCTTTGTATGATTATTCCAAAGAACTTTCACAAGTGGCACTTTCTTATTTCTCAACTCTTTCACTTCATGTGCCAAAATAACAATTGGTTCTTCTTCAAATGTCAAATCCAAACTCACCTCAATAGATCCAACTGGTAAAACATGAGATGGATCTGATCTGTACCTCCGCAGCATAGAAACATGGAAAACATTATGGATTCTATCCAACTCAGGCGGCAAAGCTAGTCGATAAGCAACTGGTCTCACTTTTTCTAATACTTCATAAGGTCCAATAAAACGAGGGCTTAACTTCCCTTTTCGACCAAATCTCAAAATCTTTTTCCAAGGAGACACTTTCAAAAATACTTTATCTCCAACATCAAACTCATGTCTCTTCTCTTCAAATCCGAATAAGATTTTTGTCAATCTGAAGCTGCTTTCAACCAATCCCAAATTATCTTTACTTTCTCTTCCGTTTCTTTAATCAAATCGGGACCAATCAACTTGCCTTCTCCAACTTCATTCCAACACAGAGGCGTTCTGCATCTTCTTCCATATAAAGGTGCAAATGGTGCCATTCCAATACTGGATTGATGACTGTTGTTGTAAGCAAATTCCACAAGTGGCAAAAATCTGTCCCAACTTCCAGAGAAATCAATGACACAGCTTCTCAACATGTCCTCTATAATTTGTATCACTCTCTCTGATTGCCCATCTGTCTGTGGATGAAAAGCAGTGCTAAAGTGCAATCGAGAACCCAAAGCACCATGTAAACTTTTCCAAAACCTTCAAGTAAACCGGGGATCTCGATCAGACACTAAAGAAATTGGAACTCCATGTAACTTCACTATTTCACTGATATATAGCTCAGCCAACCTCTCAAGAGAATAATCCATTCTAACTGGAAGGAAATGAGCTATCTTTGTCAACCGATCAACAATCACCCAAATAGCATCATGCTTCTTCTGAGTCAATGGCAAACCAGACACAAAATCCATTGTCACACGTTCCCATTTCCATTCTGGCACTGATAAAGGTTGAAGCAACCCAGTTGGAACTTGATGCTCAGCTTTCACCCTCTAACAAGTGAGACACTTGGATACAAATTCTGCAATGTCCCTCTTCATACCTGACCACCAATAATGCTGCTTCATATCATGATACATTTTAGTACTCCCAGGGTGCATAGCAAAAACTGATTGATGTGCTTCCTCTAAAATAGTTCTTCTCAAACTTGCATCATCAGGAACACACAATCTATTCTTGAACCAAAGGCTACCATCTTCTCTCACCTGGAATTCTCGGCTCTCCCCATTTTGGGAATCTGAAACAATCTTATGAATTTTCTTATCAGCCAATTGAGCCTCTTTAATCTGATCCAACAACATTGGTTTCAACTGCAATTGAGCTAACAATGCACCATCATCACATGATTCAAAACTAGCATGCAACGCTCTCAACTCAACAAGCAACGAGAGTGAATAAACAGTCAAGCCTGCCAAAGACTTCCGACTCAAAGCATCCGCAACAACATTCGCCTTACCAGGATGGTAATCAATCAAACAATCATAGTCTTTGATCAGCTCCAACCATTGCCTTTGCCGAAGATTAAGCTCTCTTTGAACCCCCCAAATATTTTAAACTCTTATGATCCGTGTAAATGAAACACTTCTCCCCATACAAATAGTGTCGCCAAATCTTCAAAGCAAACACTATGGCTGCTAACTCCAAATCATACGTCAGGTAATTAAGCTCATGCGGCTTCAACTGCCGAGAAGCATAAGCTATTACTTTACCCTCTTGCATCAAAACACAACCTAAACCATTATGTGAAGCATCACTGTAAATTACATATGGTTTATCTGCCACAAGTAAAGTAAGAGCAGGCACTTGAGTCAACATTTCTTTCAACTGCTCAAAACTAGCTTGACATTGATCTGTCCACACAAATCTAACTCCCTTCCAAAGTAATCTGGTGAGTGGAGTAGCTATCAAAGAAAAACCTTTCACAAAACGTCGATAATAGCCTGCCAAACCCAGAAAAACTTCTAACATCAGTCTAACATCAGTCACTGATTTCAGTGGACTCCAATTCAAAATGGCCTCAACTTTACTTGGATCAACTCTTAAACCATCTACTGAAACTATATGACCCAGAAAAGTTACTTGATCAAGCCAAAACTCACACTTCGATAGCTTAGCATACAATTGCTTCTCTCTCAAAGTCTGCAACACAATTCGCAAATGCTTGTCATGATCCTCTTCATTACGCGAATACACCAAAATATCATTAATGAAGACTACCACGAATTAATCCAAATAGGGCCTAAACACCCTATTCATCAAATCCATGAAAACTGCAGGTGCATTCGTCAATCCAAAAGGCATCACTAAAAACTCATAATGCCCATATCTTGTGCGGAAAGCTATCTTAGAAACATCTTCAGCTCTGACTCTCAACTGATGGTACCCTGATCTCAAATCAATCTTGGAAAACACTGCTGCTCCCTTTAATTGATCAAAGAGATCATCTATCCGAGGCAAAGGATATTTATTCTTGATAGTCACCTTGTTCAATTGTCTATAATCGATGCACAACCTCAAAGTACCATCCTTCTTCTTCACAAATAAAACAGGAGCTCCCCACGGAGAAACACTAGGGTGAATAAACCCTTTATCCAACAACTCCTGCAACTGCACCTTCAACTCTCTCAACTCAGTAGGTGCCATTCGATAAGGAGTAATAGAGATGGGAGTGGTACCATAAAACAATTCGATACCAAACTCAACCTCTCTCTCAGGGGGTAATCCTGGCAACTCCTTCGGAAAAACATCTGGGAATTCCGCAACCGTGGGTATACTATCAAGATGAGAATCCACTATTCTGGCATCCACAACATGAGCAAGATAAGCATCACACCCTTTTCTAATTAACTTTCTAGCTGTAACAGCTGAAACAAACAAGGATGCAAGTTGTCTCTGCTCACTAGACACTATCACACTTCTACCATCACCGGTTCTCAAAGTAACACACTTCTTTTGACAATCTACCATAACTCCATGCTTAGACAACCAATCCATGCCTAAGATCAAATCATACTCCTTAAAAGGCATTTCAATCAAATCACCCAAAAATTCCTCACCTTGCACCACAACTGCACTATTCCGATGCACCTTGCTAACTACCACACTATGCCCTAAAGGATTTGTCACCAACACATCAAATCCTAAAGATTTTGAATGCAACTCAGACACAAGCAAGATAGATGCACTTATGTATGAATGAGTGGATCCTGGATCAATCAAAGCAAGAACTGAAGTATCAAATAAAGAAAATGTACCCGCAATAACTGCTGAAGCATCCGGCTGTCTCTGCATCACATACACTATCTGAGAAGATCCAGCCTCATCTGGCCTACTGCCTCCGGATGTAGAGCCTCCTCTCTTACTGATCCCAGGTCGACCGCCTCTACTGAAACCTCTGCCCCCTCGACCACCTCTGCTAAAACTAGGTCGAGAAGCTGCAGTATCAGTCTGTCTATCCTCTTGCATCTCAGGACCATCTTTGATAAAGTGAGCTGGTGACCCACATCTAAAGCATACTCCTGATCCACCCGTCTTCCAACAAGCACCCCCATGGGTCCTACAACAATGAACACATACAGGTGGAATGGATCTCTGAACCACTGGAGTCGGAGCACTTGCTACAGAAACTGTAGGTCTCGGTCTCTGCCTCTGATACTGAACTGACCTACCTGACTGTCTCTGGCTCCTACTAATTCTCAGAACAAAACTTCCTCAGCCTCTCTTAATAGATGAAGACCCTGCCTCAAACTGAGATCTCCTAACTCTGGTCTCCTCCTCAGTAGCAGCTGCTGCAAAAGCTTGTGCTCTCTTAACACTTCTGGCTGCTACAACCAATTGAGAAAAGTCTTGGTACCGGGAACCAGCAACAATACACATAATAGAGGGCCTCAACCCCTCCTCAAAACTCCTACACCGGTCAATCTCATAAAAAATAATCCCACCGGCATAATGACTCAACCGGATGAATTCTACCTCATACTCTGTCACAGTTCAGTTATCTTATCTCAAATTCAAAAATTCCATTTTCTTGACATCCTTATACTCCCTCGGAGTATATTTCTGCTCATACTCCCTCAAAAAAATCACTATAAGATAACGTTGGTGGATCATCCATGGCATGCGAAACTGTCTTCCACCAATCGTAAGCATCTTTCTGCAGCAAAGATCTAGCATAATCAAATTTCTCTTCAGAAGTGGCTTGCAACTGAATAAATATCCTCTGCACTCTATCCAACCACTGCTCAGCCACTGCAGGATCTATAGTACCAAGAAAATCCTCGGCTCCAAACTTTCTCAATTTATCATAATGTCTCACCGGCACTTGAGGCTGTGGTGGCGGTGGTGGCTGCTGTACCGGAACTTGCCTCAACAATTCTACCACATGTCGTAACCAAACCGGCGGAACCTCATCAGCAGCTGATCTCTCTGGCACAAGAGCAGGTGCCTCACTAGCTCTCTCAACCCTAGCTCCATCGCTACCCTCTTCAGGAGCTACACTCTCAGCACTACCTTGTACAGACTGACGTGACTGAGACACCATCACTACCTATATCTGCAAACACAGCAGAATATACCTCATCAAAGATCAGAGACTGCCAATACCAAACATGTATCTTATTTAAAAACCAACTTTTAAAATTAAAATATTCTTTTTCTTACAATTTACCTAGGTTGAGAATCTCAAACCTAGGCTCTGATACCAAAATCATTGTAACACCCCTATACCCCGTATATGTACACTGCATGCTACTACGATCGTAATATACGTATACTGAATATAGGAATGCCACGGTTTACTAAACAAACAACTCACTTCTTTTTACAATAATATAAGCAAACTTAAACATTTAGGTTATACCATAAAACACAATAAATAAAACATTCATTTAATACGCAGTAGAAAATATAGTTATATTTACATATATTCATATACATCAAAATACATAAACATCCAAATCAATTTTTACAAAAACATAACATTTATACATGTTTGGCAGTTTGTCTCTGATCTTTACGCCCACTATCAACACCTCAAAGTCTAGACTCGACTCGGTCTAGATGAACTCTCTGGCTCTTCCCTGTCACCTGCGTGATGAACCACAATCGCGCTAAGCCAACGGCTTAGTGGTACAAACTACTATACAACATGCTTCAATGCAATGCCAATGTCACACATTTCAACAATTAAGACAATATTCACAATTGATATCTTTATATTGTTCATAACACTACATTTCATTACTCTATTCACTTATTTCATCATTTATGAATTACATTGAAACAAAGACAAGCATGGGCCCAAAAGACACTAATACCCCATTCCACTTTCAGAGTTAATGTTTTGGTTCAATTATCACATTTATCATTATCATTGTCCCAACTAGGCTTCAAGGATTAGGTTTAACCAAGCTTCAAGGGGAACAAAGCATGATAAGTATCAACCCAACTTGGCTTCAAGAACCAAACCCAACCTAGCTTCAAGGGTTGTAACATCTCAACTAGGCTTCAAGGACTAAATCCAACCTAGCTTCAAGAGATTGTTACCATTAGGCATGCCACCAACAACAAAACTATGAAAATTGAATAACACATTAGACACAAAATTCATTCATTATTTCATTATCAATTTCATTCTCATTTTCTTATCATCATTTAGGCATCCATGCCTCAATCATCTCATTTGTATCATTATAGCCAACAACAATGGCTTCATATCTCATTATATCTCAATTCACAATAAATCAATTCATCATTCAAGTGTACATAACCAATTGCACTAACATACATTTTGAATGCTCATCATATTATTCACATTACACAAATCATAACATTAATCAAATGTATTAACAATGTAATAAATTACTTAACATATTTACAACCAAATATGTTAAGTATCAAAATCATGTAAGTGTATGCAACCATGCAGTTTGTACTTACCTCAAGAACAACTCACACCAATCTATCCACTTCTTCTTCAAAGAATCCTCACAATTTGAATTAGGGAAACTTAACTTTTTCACAACCTAATTCAAAAAGAATAATATACATGAATCTTCAATATAATTATATACCTATTAGTCTCATACTAGACCCATAGATTATAAATTACAAACCAACATCTCTCTCTAGGACCCCACGGTCGTGGCCTTCCAACCCCCACGGGCGTGGGTGAACAAATGGTTCTGCCTCCCTTGCTCAAAACCCCCACGGCCATGGCTTCCAATGGCCACGGTCGTGGCAGCCAAGGGCCATGGGCGTGGCATCCAAAATGTTTCTATTTTGAACCAAACTCATGTATTCTATGCTTTAAACTTCATCAAACACAATTATCATGAAGATCTACAAGAATAGTTAATCAAACTCAACATCTACAACAATCACCAAGTCAAAACCCTAGCACAAACACAACTCAAACACTTCCAACACCAACACCAACCTAACTTCTTATCTTTAGTTCAAATCCAACACTCTCAAACACACCACAATCAAACACACTCTTACTATCAACAACAATCTATCAAACTCAAACACAACTTCAAATAAAATAAGAGAATCAAGAGGGAACTTACCAAAAATGATGAAACTTCTTGAATTTCCAACTTAATCACTTGAAACTTCCTTCAATTTTGATATTGGAAAATCAAAACTCTCTCTTGCTCTCTTGCTTTGGAAAGAGCCGGCCAAGAAAGGAAAAGAAGAAGAGAAGAAGAAAAATGAGAAGCAAAGTCACATACTCAATCTCTTTAAACCTCCACCAAGCAAAAATAATATTTAAATAATCAATTATTTTCCTCTTCCACTCATTTTAATTTCCTTTCAATTACTTAATTAAAATTAAAATAAATAAATATCTTCTTTTGACCATTTACTTTGACTTGTATATGTTATATATATCACCATATATATAACATATACACTCTCTCTTTATTTCCTTTCTCTTTCCAATAAAACATATACATTTAATCTAATTACAACAATAATACCAAAACTTTTAGGGTATACTTTGGGATATTACATCCTTAATTTAAAAATCTCTAGAATGCCACTTTCATAGCGCCACTCAGATCTATGCATCACAGACACCGCCTCAACTTATATCCGACATATCGAACGGACATTGCCACATCAGAGACCAACACATGTGCCAATGCATATGCATGTATTAAAACTTAAATAACATTTTTAAAATTTTCCTTTCTCATTTTCGAAACCCACCTAGGTCAATAATCTTAAACCTAGGCTCTGATATCAAATATAAATGTAACACCCTTATACGCTAAATACGTATAATACATACATCCCATATATATGTAAAATATGCGTATAAAGTACAAGGATTCCATAAATCGATTTCATAACAAGAATTTCCATATTCTTAATTTAAAATCTCAAAATATTAAGGCATATTTTTAATAAGTAGGTAAAAATTTTCATAATTAATTGTGTTACCCAAAATAAGCATTTTATATAAAAATCTCTGGAAAAAATTCGCCAGAGATTTATCTATAAATTGGACATCCCAAAATTCAATAAAACTCAACATGCATAAAGATGCACTCCCAACAAAAATGAATTAAACAGTTTACACCAACTTCTCATTCTCTCCATAATTTTCTCAAAATATTCATATATGTACATATATATAAAAACACATATACACATTTCCACATTATATAATTTATCCAAAAATGCTTTATAATTTACAAGTTCTTAAAAATATAACTTAATATTCATAATTATGGCATGTTTTATAAAAGTAAAATGTATGCATGACAACAACTGGCTCTAATCCTATAGCAGCAACACTCACTTCAAACACTATCAACCTCAAGCCTAGAAAACCAAGTCTAGATGAACTCTCCGGATCTACCGGCGACCCTATCACTTGTGCGATGCATTTCAATCACGCTAAGCTAAAAATCTAGCAGTACAAACTTTGATAATAACAAAACTTTAAAAAAAATGACAGTGCATAATGCTTTTGCATATTATTTCACAATATGGCATACAAATCCACTTTAAAACATAATCTTTAATCTTTTATAATTCACAAAAACACATACACAAGCATGGGCCCAAAAAAACCTAATATACTATTCAAATTCCAGAGTTACTATTCTGGTCCATATTGACACCAAGTGTCTATCCCGAAGGCAAATCATATATCAATGAGCCCTAACATCTAGTCCCAAAGATAAATTATGTATCAGTGACGCCTAGTGTCTAGCCCCAAAGGAAAATATTGAGGATTACCTCATAGGCATGCCGCCAAACACAGAACTCTGGAAACAGAATAACATACTAGGTACACAAATAATATATATCTTTCGTAATCAACCTTTCTCGTCACATTACCTCATTTTCTCATTTTTTTTCCATTCATATCACGATATACACATATTATTTATCATATTTCCACATTTTCAACTCATATCATGGTTTCCACAAGTCATCATCATATATAATGCAAATGTGGCTCACTTCCACATATTAGTGCATAACTTGCACTTTTTCATAACTTTACTCTATTTCTTAATTTATACACAATTGAAACATTAGCCATAATTCGATGGTTTAACAACATATTCATCATATTTTACCACTTTATCACAATGTGTGTCATTTCACATTACTATTATATTACCCAAATATTTTTAGGCCATTCTCACATAATTCAAATAAATCACATTTTATTCATTTTAGCTATCAATAATGGCTTTACATAATGCACATAATGAATACTCAACAATTCACATGATATAACACAATGTTCATGTTGCCAAGTAGCTTAACACATTTTCTATTAAAAATGTGTTAGGCCAAAATTAATGCAAATATATCTCATTTATGAAGAGTTTGTACATACCTTAAAGAACACTCAAATACAAGCCAAAAATCTCCCTCCAACCTTTACTTCCAAATTTCCCTACAACACTAGGGTTAGGCAATTCACTTCCTCTTAATGCCTATTCAATATGTGAATGAAAATAATAATTTAAAATTAAGTTTTGAAGGCATTACAAGCATTAAACCCTAATTAAACCTCACTCTAACAAATTCCCTAAAATTTAGCCCAACCTTACTTTAACATTGAAATTCCATGTTAATCCATTTAAATTAGTATTTTAAGTTTATTTATACCTTTAAAAACATATTATAATATGTCTTAATCAATCACATTAAATAAACACACACTCTTATATAAAATCCTAAAATGCCAGAACCTTCGTCAATTAACCTTCGTCAATTAAGGTTCTTCATTCTAACTCATTCCAATTATTAATCCAAGCTTATTTGCATCACTTACATCATTAAATAATATGATTTAAACATTAAAATCAAACAAATACCATTACATTGAAAATTCCCTTACAAAACTCTAAATTCAACACTACCTTATCCAATCTCTAACAAACTTAATCAAATTCATCATTTGACTTTAAAATACTTGTTTGTGCGTCAAAACAACACATTTGGAATTAATTTGCACAGTTAAAACACATGATTCCAAAAGTCCAAAAGTTTCATAACCCTAAATTCTCTCTTCAACCAAACTCAACTCAAACTTAATCATTTCTTCAATCCAACTTAAGAATCATTAATAACTAATCAAAATAACTTCATTTATATTCATTTAAAAAACTGAAACACAATCCCATCAAAATTCCAATTGTAACATAATAGAAATTTCAAAGAAAACTTCATAAATTCAAGAAATTACTTACTAATTATATGGAAAATCACCAAAGCTCCTATTGAGTCTTGAAAATCCTTGCCAGAGTTCATGTTTGGATGAAGAAAAACTCATCCCTTAGCCATGGAGAAAAACGTGTTTGAGAGAAAAGAGAGGAAGAAGATGGTTTCTTTAAATTTTTACTTTTTATTCTCTTCTTCATTTAAGACCATATATATAATATTTAATTATTTTAATTATTTAATTATCTAATTATTTTAAAATGCTAATTTTCATCTCCCATTAAAAATATTTATTTTACAAATAATTAATTAATTAATATTTAATAAAACTCTAACTTTCCATCAATTTCCACTATCTATTTTATTATTATTTTAATTAATTAATTAGTTATTTATTTATTTAAAAAAATTAAAAATTACCTCTTCCATTTAAAAATAATTTATTTTTAAATTATTTTAATTATTTTAATTTTTTAAAGTATTATTACCGTTTTGCCATTTGCCATTTGACTTTTCTTCTTAATGTGTTGACTTTTGTATATGTTATATATATATCACATATACACTATTCTTTCTCACTTTTAAACATTCAATTTTTCATTTAAATTATTTATTTAATTCATTTAATTTTATTTAATTAAATTTTATTTAATTTAAAAAAAGTTACGGATGTTACATGTTAAGCAGTACATCACCACCATGTAGTCTGTTAGAGCTACTAAGGCACAAACCCTGAGGTATTTTATGCTTTCTTTGGATCCTGTTGTGAATAATTGGTTCGATAGTTTGGAAGAAAGTTCCCAAAAAGATTAGGAATTGTTGTATAAAGCCTTCATTCACTAATATGGGTTCAATGTTGAGCTGGAAGTGACCCTGATATAGGTGAAACTATCAGACATAAGAAAAATGAGAACTTTGTTGACTATGTGAAGAGGTGGAGAAATAAGACTACACTACTTAAGAAGAGGCAGATGAATCTTACCAGATTAGGATGATAGTGAGAGGTGCCTTGCTTAGTCTTTCTGAGTGAGTGTCCCACACCCATATCAGGAATTTCAAATATCTCCTTCAAGCTGGCTTCCAAATAGAAGAATAAGAATGAGAGAAGAGCCATTTTCTAGAAGAAGAAATGATAAGGGAAGTTATCAGTCTGGCAGTCTGGGTACACAAAAGTCAATGGATGTCAATACAACAACCGGTCAAGCAAATATAAGATAATTTTTAGAGTTGGGGAAGCATCTATCTTGTGTTTTCAATAAGTTGTAGAAGAATGGGTTGTTATAGCCATTTCCCCCAGACATTTACTAAATCCTCTGCCATCAAGTTTTGATGCCAAGGCCTTTTGCCAATTCAATCAAGTGTAAGGGCATGAGAGAGATAGATGTGTTCACTTAAGGCATAATATCGAAGATTTGATTGGCAGTGAAAAGCTTCCTAAGCCCGATAAACCAAACATTAAAAGCAATCTATTGCCTAAGTTTTTAAGAGTACCATCAGCAGCAACCTTCATGATAGAAGGTGGGTTGATGGAAAGTTCTATCTTATCGACTTTTCAAGATATAAATGGAGAAGCTACTAAAGAGGATGTACTATTAAGCAAGCTTGAACCAACTGCAGATGATGAAGTGATGACTATCATTAATGATCCTTGCCCTTGATATGTACAAGTAGAGAAAGCTCCTTCGACTTCAATTTAATAAAACTTTCTTTAGCTTGTTTGTTTTTGTTTCATTTTTTTTTTGGTATTTTCTAGAAAAAATATGTTTTTCAAATTAATATTTTTGAATTAAATTTTAAATTTTTGTTGGTCTTTGTTCATTTTTGTCCTCAATCGATGACGAGTCTACCTTGATATTCATAAATTAGTGTATCGATACATCATGATCGGAATGACTTTACTAGATAAGGGAGTTTTTTTATAGTATTAAGTTGTGTATGCTTACTTAGAGAGGGCCCCTACATAATTATGAGTGTCTAGGTCCTAGTCAAACTTAGAACGTGCTTTGATGAACTTTCGAGATGAAATTGAACTTTAATTATTCAATGGAGAAATAATCCAAGCATTATTTGGTAAGCCAACAATTATAATCCACCCAATTAAATATCAATCCCTAGTTAACCCTTTGAGCCTTCATGATATTTTAGCTTGCATTTTATTGGCTTAGAGACCCGATAGCCTACCCTATGCTATTGTGACACTTTTGATAAGCCTGATGATCAATAATGTACTAAGGACTGAAGAAGATCAATGAAGAGGATGTATAGGTGTGAGCGGGGATTTTCGCCCCCACTCCCGGTGGAATGGTTCTTGTGACTTCGGCACTGTTTAGGCTCAGGGCCTTAGTGAACATGGGCCTAAGCCCAGAGAAAATGCAGTCGCCACCCGGACAGGCCAAAAAAAAGAAAGGGGTGGATGACTCAATTCCTAAGAAATCCCCAACCCCCTAATGGGGTCGGAAAGTTAGGTATGTGTGGGGAAGGTGAAAAACGGCCCAACACCCCCATAAGGCCAGGTTCAATGGAGCTAGCCTCCTATGCAGGTCTTAATATTATAAAATTCTTAAATATAACAATATTATCCATACTACATGCAACAATTAAAATAAAGCATCATTATATTAAAATCAAAGCAATGTTCAAACAAGAGCAGATAAATGGACACCCATCTAAGGATGGAAACATGTCCTTATATTGTCCATGTCTAAAACTAAATAGGAGACCCACCAAAAGGTGGAAACGTGACCTTTACATTGGTCCAAAAACTTTAAAATAAAATAGATTACATGATGCTCACAACATGAGGTACCCAAAAATATGGAAACATACCTCTTACAATATTTTGAAATCAAAATAAATCAATGAAAGTAAACAACCATTCATCATAAATAAATCATTCATCAAAGACATCAAACATCAATCAAAATATATAATAAACATTCATCCAATTTAAATAAAATAGTAAATATATTAATTGTAGGGGTTCATGCATCAATTAGGGTTCTAGGGTTTTATTTTTAATAACTAGGGTTTTGCATATACTAGTTTAATTAGTTGAGAAATAACTTAAAGTAAATAACATAGCTACTGGATGTTTGAAAGATTTAGGGTTTTGGATGTTTTTATGAAAATAATGCTACTGTGATTTTAAAACAATAGGTTTAGTTAGGGTTTTAAGCAAACATATTGTTGTTTTGATTTTTAGAAAGGTGTAATTAGGATTTTAGATTTGGAAAACATGTTTTAATGGCTATTAAAGTTTTAGGGCTTTATGGTTTGAAATCTCAATTCTGTAGATGATGATTTTGAATTTAGAATTTGATGCTTTTCTGTGATCAAAGTTGAATGTGCTTTTAATATCGACTATATCAACTACTTATGTATTTTTAGGTGAAAACAAATATAGAAAGCTAAATTTATTATTGAAAGATTAAAATAGCTTACTGAATGAAATTATAACAAAATAGTTACTGTGAAGGTTTGAAAACAAAGTTAATTAAGATTTAGGGTTTGAATTACTTAGGGTTTATGAAATTAGATTTGTGCCGAATGAATATATTATTTACTTTAAGATCTTAAGTATTATATGAATTAATTCATGCTACTGCCTAAACTAAATTGAAGGAAGAATCAAATAACTAAGGCAGTGTGATGATGGCTTAAAAGGTGAAGATGATTAATGATTCAATAAACTAAAGTTAGAGCAATTTACCTATGTTTGAAGGCTCCACCAAATTTGAAGAGATTGAACCAAGCTGTTGCCTGCTTCAGATTTGATTTTGGTTGAGCAAAGCAATCTGGAGATGATTGCTTGTTGCCTCCTTTGATTGCTGTCTCTTGAATTTCTCCTTGCTTGCTAGGATTTTCTTTTGGCCGAAAGAATTTTTGAGAGTCCCAAGTTTGGTTCCTAATTTCTTTTCTTTCAAAGATCTAAGTGTAATATCCTCATTTATGCCCTAGAAGTTTTGCATATTGTTGTTGCTGTTATTGTTATATATTGGATTGAATATATGTGTTAAATTGTAAGAGAAAAGAAATTGAGAAGAGAAAGTATATGTATATGTATTTTGGGAAGAAATAGGGTTTAGAGACAAATTTATATGTTGTGTATATGTTAATATATATGACATATAAAGTGGTCAAAAGGCTTGGTCAATGCAAGAGAAGATATTTATTTGAGATTGGTAAATTACTTAATTGGGCACATATAAGACAAAAAGATAATTATGTGAATAAGGGCACTTTGGTAATTGCTTGGATAAAATCATATGGTGGATATTTAAAAAAGGTTTGACTTGTGTTTTCTTCATCATTTCTTCTTCTTCTTCTTGTTAATGGCCGGCCCTCCATAGCCAAAGAGAAAGAAAGAGACAAGTGATGGTTTTGATGATTTCAAGCTTAAATTGAAGAAAGATTAAGTGTTCAAGTGTTGATTTAAGAAGTTTTTAACTAAGGTATGATCTTTTCTCTAATTTCTTCAATTCTTTTGAAGTGGTATGATTAAGTTGCTTATGGTATGATTGTAAGTATTGATTTTGCTTGATAGATGAGAAGTTGGGTTGGTGTTGGTGATGGAAGAGTAAGATTGGTGTTTAGTGAAATTGTTTCTGTTTTAGGATTAGTAAAGGCTGTGACTTGTATGATTTTTAATTAATTTTAGAAAAATGTTCTTGAAGTGAATTTTTGATATGTTGTGCCTCTATGAGTCTAGAATGACTGAAAAATATTTTGATTCGATTTTGGAATGGTTATGAGTTTAGAAAAATTATTTTTAGTAGAACTGTTCCAGCAGGTACCTTAACTGAGACAGCTATATTTCGGGATTTTTAATAAAATGTAGAAAAATCATATCGAATTGAATTTTGGATATGTTGTTGCTTAGTGAGTCTAGTATTTGAGAAAAATAATTTAGAACCACGTTGATTGAATTTGATTTATGGAATTCACAAAGTTCAGAACTGCTGCCAGGATGCAGGGCAATTGGGGCAGTCTGGTTAGGTGAACTATTTGACCAAGATTTTGTGTCCAGTTTGATCTGAAATTTTAAAGGGATGATTTTAAGATACAAAACTAAATTCTGTAAAAATTTTAGAATTTTTAGTCAAGTAGATTATTTTATACAATTTTTCAAAATAAGGATAAAATGGAGTTTAAAACCAGAATGTACTATTTATGGTTAGGGTTTTAATTCTTTGTTCTTCTTGCATTGCTTTGGTTTTCCAAAGGTAGGTTGGTCCTTAAACCTAACCCTAAACACTTTAAACACACTTGAATCAATGAATGTTATAATCAATTGTTCTTTGCCCTAATTGCATTGTTGAGATTGAACAATGTTATGTTGTGCATTGTGAATGGTAATGTGTTTCATGAGTAATGTGGAATGAAATGTTGATATTTATGAATGATGCTATGTGAGATATAATGTGATCATGGATGAGATATATATATATATATACTTGAATAATGAGATGTTATATTGTGAAATGAAATGTGAAGCCATTGTTATTGGCTAAGATGATGTAATTGAAAGAAAGAAGGCATGTTTGCCTAAATGTGATGAGAATTGAGAATGGAAATGAATTGTTTGTTTAATATGTTATTCAGTTTCAGAGTTCTGGATTTGGGTGGCATGCCTAAGAAATGATGAAAGGTAACAGTCTTGCCGGGTTGAGGACCTCCTCATAGGTGTTGAGTTGATGGTCCAAGAGAGTGGGTCTGTTACACTATGAGATATATGATTTGTAACAGTCTTGCCGGGTTGAGGATCTCCTCATATGTGTTGAGTTGATGATCCAAGAGACTGGGTCTGTTACACTATCCATGGATAGAGATACATGTATATACATTGCCTACGGGCGTGATTATTGTGACTATGAACCAAAGCAGTAACTCTGAACTCTGAATATCGTATTAAATACTTGTTGGGCCCATAGGTGTCAAGGTTATATGAATGTCCTAAATAATGTTATGAGTTTAATGAAATGAGATGTTGGTTATGGAGTATGATTGATTAATGTTGAATGTGAAAAGATGTTGAAATGTGGTATGCTCATATGACTATGATTTGTGAAATGCATAATTGTGTGGTTAACTTTATATTTATGATGTTGATCTTATCAATAACATATGTGGCATTGCATTTCATTAAAGCATACCGTTAGCATGTTTTATCTTACTAAGCCGTTGGCTTAGCGCGATAGTGTTTAATCACGCAGGTAGTAGAGTGGATAGAGTTGAACCCGAGAGTTCATCAAGACCTAGTGAGAGTAGACCTTGAAGAATCCATTTTGGGAGCTTAAAGATCAGAGCAGACTTGCCAATCATGTATAAATTTTATGTGTTGTAAAACTTGAGTTTTGATGTATATGAATTTGTAAATATGTAAATATTTTATAACTTCCGCTGTGTAATATTTAAATATGGGGGTTGTAACAAAACCTTTATTTTATGTTGTACTAGAAGTGTAAATCCTTTTTGCAGGTTGTAGTTGAGGTTACAAGGGGGATTTATTGGGAGTGTACTGAGAATGATTTTGTTTGCATTGGTTTGTGTAAAATGTTTTTAAAAATAAGAAAAAAACCAGTTTTGTCGACACTTGGGACTCAATTTTTAGGCGAAACTATGGCAAAAATTTTGTAAAAATCGGAACTAAAATTTGACTAAGTAAAATTGGTAGCAACATTAGGTTAGTGTGGCGCCTCTACTCAGCTTACATACGTAGGTTGGGAAGGTGTGTTACAATTGTTTTGGTATCAGAGCCTAGGTTTGAGATTCTCAACCTAGGTAAAATGTAAGAAAAAGACTATTTTTACTTAAAAAGTGAGTTTTTGAACAAAAATACATGTTTGGGATTGGCAGTCTCTGATCTTTAATAAGAGGTATTCTGTTGTGTTTGCAGACTTAGGTTGTGATGGATTCTCACTCTCGTCAGTCGATTGAGGGTAGTGCCGAGAGTATTGCTCCTGCTGAGGGAGCTAGAGTTGATAGTGTTGAGGAGGCACCTGCTTCGGTGTCGGGTAGACCAGCTGGGGAGGAGGTTCCGCCAGCCTGGTTTAGGCCTATGATGGAAGCTATGAGACAAGCACCTGTGCAACCACAGCCACCGCCACCACCCCCTCAGCCTTCAGTACCAGTAAGGCACTATGATAAGCTAAGGAAATATGGAGCAGAGGATTTCTTTGGTACAGTTGATCCGGCTGTAGCAGAACAGTGGCTTGATAGAGTTCAGAGGGTATTTGTGCAGTTGCAAGCCACTTCAGAGGAGAAGTTTGACTATGCAAGATCTTTGCTACAGAAGGATGCCTACGACTGGTGGAAGACAGTGCTCCATTCTATGGATGATCCTCCAACACTGTCTTACACTGATTTTCTGAGGGAATTTGAGTTGAAGTATACTCCTAGGGAGTATAAAGATGGGAAGAAAAGAGAGTTTCTAGATTTGAAGCAAGATCATCGGACCGTAACTGAATATGAAGTTGAGTTTATTTGACTGAGTCAGTATGCTGGGGGTATCATTGCTGATGAGATTGATAGATGTCGGCGATTTGAGGAGGGATTGAGACCCTCGATCATGTGCTTAGTGGCTGGATCCAGATATCAGGATTTCTCACAGCTTGTGGCAGCAGCTCGAAGTGTAGAGCGAGCTCAAGTTATTGCAGCTGCTTCAGAGGAAGAGGTTAGGGTTAGGAGGCCCCAGTTTGAGGCAGGGTCTTCTTCTGCAAAGAGGGGTAGAGGAAGTTTTGTTCCTCGGAGTAGTAGGAGCCAGAGACCAGCGGGAAGGTCAGTGCAGTTCCAGAGGCAGAGATTTAGACCTGCAGCTTCAGTAGCGAGTGCTCCTACTCCTGGAGTTCAGAGATCCACCTTACCTGTGTGTAACCAGTGTGGTGGAAGACATGGGGGCGTTTGTTGGAGGTATAGTAGATCAGGGGTATGCTTCAGGTGTGGATCACCTGATCACTTTATGAGAGACTGTCCTGAGAGACAGGAACAGATGTCAGTTGATACAGCAGTTTCTCGACCTAGTGCGAGGGGAGGCCGAGGAGGCAGAGGTGCCAGCCGAGGAGGTAGACCAGGGTTCAGTTCTAGAGGAGGTGCTACATCCAGGGAGGGTAGACCAGAGGAGGTTGGATCTTCCCAGAGGATATATGTTATGCAGAGGCAGCCAGATGCATCGGCAGTCATAGCTGGTACTTTTTCTTTATTTGATATTTCAGTACTTGCTTTGATTGACCCGGGTTCCACACATTCATATATTAGTGCATCTGTTTTGCCTGTGTTTGATGTGCATGCTGAGTCCCTAGGATTTGATGTGTTGGTGACAAATCCGTTAGGGCATAGTGTGATGGTTAGTAAAGTGCACCGGGATTGTGCAGTGAGAGTGCAGGGTGAGGAGTTCCTTGGAGATTTGATTGAGATGCCATTTAAGGAATATGATGTGATCCTAGGCATGGATTGGTTAGCTAGACATGGAGCTGTAGTTGATTGTAAAAAGAAAATTGTTTCTTTGAGAACTGTTGATGGTAGAGATGTGATAGTATCTAACGAGCAGGAACAGCTAGCCTCCTTATTTGTTTCAGCTGTTGCAGCTAGAAGATTGATTAGGAAGGGGTGTGAAGCCTATCTTGCTCATGTGGTGGATACTAGAGTGAAGGGTTCTCCTATTGATAGTATTGCCACAGTTGCAGAGTTCCCTGATGTTTTTCCAGAGGAGTTGCCAGGATTGCCTCCTGAGAGAGAGGTGGAGTTCGGTATCGAATTGTTGCCTGGTACCACTCCTATCTCGATTACTCCTTACAGAATGTCACCAGCAGAATTAAGGGAGTTGAAAGTGCAATTACAGGAGTTATTGGACAAAGGATTTATTCGCTCCAGTGTTTCTCCTTGGGGAGCTCCTGTGCTATTTGTGAAAAAGAAAGATGGTACTATGAGGTTGTATATCGATTATAGGCAATTGAACAAGGTGACTATTAAAAATAAATATCATTTGCCTAGAATTGATGACCTTTTTGATCAATTGAAGGGTGCAGCTGTATTTTCTAAAATTGATTTGAGATCTGGGTACCATCAGCTGAGAGTCAGAGCTGAGGATGTTCCGAAGACCGCCTTTCGGACCAGGTATGGGCATTATGAATTTCTAGTTATGCCTTTTGGTCTAACGAATGCACCTGCAGCTTTTATGGATTTGATGAATAGGGTGTTTAGGCCCTATTTGGATCAGTTTGTAATGGTCTTCATTGATGATATACTGGTGTATTCGCGGAATGAAGAGGAACATGATATGCATCTGCGGATTGTGTTGCAAATTTTGAGAGAAAAGCAGTTATTTTCCAAATTGTCGAAATGTGAGTTCTGGTTGGATCAAGTAGCTTTTCTCGGACATATAGTTTCAGCAGAGGGTATTAAAGTTGATCCGAGCAAAGTTGAAGCTATATTGAATTGGAGTCCACCCAAGTCTGTGACTGAGATTAGAAGTTTTCTGGGTTTGGCAGGCTATTACAGGCGGTTTGTGAAAGGGTTTTCTTTGATAGCTACTCCACTCACCAGATTGCTTCGTAAGGGAGTGAGATTTGTGTGGACGGATCAGTGTCAGGCGAGTTTTGAGCAGTTGAGAGAATTGTTAACTCAAGCGCCTGTTCTTACTTTACCTGTTGAAGGTAAACCTTATGTGATCTACAGTGATGCTTCACATAGAGGTTTGGGGTGTGTATTGATGCAAGAAGGTAAAGTTATAGCTTATGCATCTCGACAGTTGAAACCGCATGAGCTTAACTATCCAACCCATGATTTGGAATTGGCTGCCATTGTGTTTGCATTAAAGATTTGGCGCCACTATCTGTTTGGGGAGAAATGTTTCATCTACACTGATCACAAGAGTTTGAAGTATTTGGGTGTCCAGAAAGAACTCAATCTTCGTCAGAGGAGATGTTAGAATTGATTAAAGACTACGACTGTTTGATTGACTATCATCCAGGTAAAGCAAATGTTGTTGCTGATGCCTTAAGTCGGAAGTCTTTAGCTGGTTTAACAGTTTACTCGCTCTCGTTGCTTGTTGAGTTGAGAGCATTGCATGCCAGTTTTGTACCTTGTGTTGATGGTGCATTATTGGCACAGTTGCAATTAAAGCCGATTTTGTTAGATCAGATCAAAGAAGCTCAGTTGGCTGATAAGAAGATACAGAAGATTGTTTCAGATTGTCAGAGTGAAAAGGGTAGAGATTTTATTGTGAAGAGCGATGGGAGTCTCTGGTTTAAGAACCGATTGTGTGTACCCGATGATGCTGATTTGAAAAGGGTCATTTTGGAAGAAGCTCATCAGTCTATGTTTGCTATGCATCCGGGTAATACGAAGATGTATCATGATTTGAGACAGCATTATTGGTGGATTGGTTTGAAGAGAGACATTGCAGATTTTGTGTCGAAATGTCTCACTTGTCAGAAGGTTAAAGCAGAGCATCAAGTTCCAACCGGGTTGCTTCAACCGTTGTCAGTGCCAGAATGGAAGTGGGAAAGAGTGACAATGGACTTTGTGTCTGGGTTGCCATTGACACAAAGGAAACATGATGCCATATGGGTGATTGTGGATAGATTGACTAAGACAGCTCATTTCCTTCCGGTGCGGATGGATTACTCTTTGGAGAGATTGGCTGAGCTGTATATCCATGAGATTGTGAAACTGCATGGTGTTCCAACTTCTTTAGTGTCTGATCGAGATCCCAGGTTTACTTCCAGATTTTGGAAGAGTTTGCATAGTGCTTTGGGTTCTCGACTGCACTTCAGCACTGCTTTTCATCCACAGTCGGATGGACAGTCAGAGAGGGTGATACAGATTATTGAGGACAAGTTGAGAAGCTGTGTCATTGATTTCACTGGAAGTTGGGATAGATTTTTACCTCTGGTGGAGTTTGCATACAACAACAGTCACCAATCCAGTATTGGTATGGCACCGTTTGAAGCATTGTATGGCAGACGGTGTAGGACACCTCTTTGTTGGAATGAGCTTGGAGATAATAAGTTGGTTGGACCTGATTTGATTCAAGAAACTGAGGAAAAAGTGAAGTTGATCCGAGATAGGTTAAAAGCAGCTTTAGACCGACAGAAGTCTTATGCAGATCTGAAGAGGAGAGACATTCAGTTTGATGTTGGAGATAAGGTGTTTTTGAAAGTATCTCCTTGGAAGAAGATTTTGAGGTTCGGTCGGAAAGGAAAATTGAGTCCTCGCTTCATTGGGCCGTATGAAGTGTTAGAAAGAGTTGGGCCAGTTGTTTATCGACTTGCTTTGCCACCTGAGTTGGATCGTATTCATAATGTATTCCATGTTTCTATGTTGAGGAGGTACAGGTCAGATCCATCTCATGTGTTGCCATTTGAATCTATCGAAGTGAGCCCAGATTTGACATTTGAAGAAGAACCAGTTGCTATCTTGGCACGTGATGTGAAAGAATTGAGGAACAAGAAAGTGCCATTGGTGAAGATTCTTTGGAAGAATCATGCAAAAGAAGAAGCAACTTGGGAAAGTGAGCAAACTATGCGAGAGCAATATCCTCAACTATTTCAGAGTTGATATCAGGTAATTTCGAGGACGAAATTTCTTTTTAGAGGGGGAGAATTGTAATATCCTCATTTATGCCCTAGAAGTTTTGCATATTGTTGTTGCTGTTATTGTTATATATTGGATTGAATATATGTGTTAAATTGTAAGAGAAAAGAAATTGAGAAGAGAAAGTATATGTATATGTATTTTGGGAAGAAATAGGGTTTAGAGACAAATTTATATGTTGTGTATATGTTAATATATATGACATATAAAGTGGTCAAAAGGCTTGGTCAATGCAAGAGAAGATATTTATTTGAGATTGGTAAATTACTTAATTGGGCACATATAAGACAAAAAGATAATTATGTGAATAAGGGCACTTTGGTAATTGCTTGGATAAAATCATATGGTGGATATTTAAAAAAGGTTTGACTTGTGTTTTCTTCATCATTTCTTCTTCTTCTTCTTGTTGATGGCCGGCCCTCCATAGCCAAAGAGAAAGAAAGAGACAAGTGATGGTTTTGATGATTTCAAGCTTAAATTGAAGAAAGATTAAGTGTTCAAGTGTTGATTTAAGAAGTTTTTAACTAAGGTAAGATCTTTTCTATAATTTCTTCAATTCTTTTGAAGTGGTATGATTAAGTTGCTTATGGTATGATTGTAAGTATTGATTTTGCTTGATAGATGAGAAGTTGGGTTGGTGTTGGTGATGGAAGAGTAAGATTGGTGTTTAGTGAAATTGTTTCTGTTTTAGGATTAGTAAAGGCTGTGACTTGTATGATTTTTAATTAATTTTAGAACTTGAAGTGAATTTTTGATATGTTGTGCCTCTATGAGTCTAGAATGACTGAAAAATATTTTGATTCGATTTTGGAATGGTTATGAGTTTAGAAAAATTATTTTTAGTAGAACTGTTCCAGCAGGTACCTTAACTGAGACAGCTATATTTCGGGATTTTTAATAAAATGTAGAAAAATCATATCGAATTGAATTTTGGATATGTTGTTGCTTAGTGAGTCTAGTATTTGAGAAAAATAATTTAGAACCACGTTGATTGAATTTGATTTATGGAATTCACAAAGTTCAGAACTGCTGCCAGGATGCAGGGCAATTGGGGCAGTCTGGTTAGGTGAACTATTTGACCAAGATTTTGTGTCCAGTTTGATCTGAAATTTTAAAGGGATGATTTTAAGATACAAAACTAAATTCTGTAAAAATTTTAGAATTTTTAGTCAAGTAGATTATTTTATACAATTTTTCAAAATAAGGATAAAATGGAGTTTAAAACCAGAATGTACTATTTATGGTTAGGGTTTTAATTCTTTGTTCTTCTTGCATTGCTTTGGTTTTCCAAAGGTAGGTTGGTCCTTAAACCTAACCCTAAACACTTTAAACACACTTGAATCAATGAATGTTATAATCAATTGTTCTTTGCCCTAATTGCATTGTTGAGATTGAACAATGTTATGTTGTGCATTGTGAATGGTAATGTGTTTCATGAGTAATGTGGAATGAAATGTTGATATTTATGAATGATGCTATGTGAGATATAATGTGATCATGGATGAGATATATATATATATATACTTGAATAATGAGATGTTATATTGTGAAATGAAATGTGAAGCCATTGTTATTGGCTAAGATGATGTAATTGAAAGAAAGAAGGCATGTTTGCCTAAATGTGATGAGAATTGAGAATGGAAATGAATTGTTTGTTTAATATGTTATTCAGTTTCAGAGTTCTGGATTTGGGTGGCATGCCTAAGAAATGATGAAAGGTAACAGTCTTGCCGGGTTGAGGACCTCCTCATAGGTGTTGAGTTGATGGTCCAAGAGAGTGGGTCTGTTACACTATGAGATATATGATTTGTAACAGTCTTGCCGGGTTGAGGATCTCCTCATATGTGTTGAGTTGATGATCCAAGAGACTGGGTCTGTTACACTATCCATGGATAGAGATACATGTATATACATTGCCTACGGGCGTGATTATTGTGACTATGAACCAAAGCAGTAACTCTGAACTCTGAATATCGTATTAAATACTTGTTGGGCCCATAGGTGTCAAGGTTATATGAATGTCCTAAATAATGTTATGAGTTTAATGAAATGAGATGTTGGTTATGGAGTATGATTGATTAATGTTGAATGTGAAAAGATGTTGAAATGTGGTATGCTCATATGACTATGATTTGTGAAATGCATAATTGTGTGGTTAACTTTATATTTATGATGTTGATCTTATCAATAACATATGTGGCATTGCATTTCATTAAAGCATACCGTTAGCATGTTTTATCTTACTAAGCCGTTGGCTTAGCGCGATAGTGTTTAATCACGCAGGTAGTAGAGTGGATAGAGTTGAACCCGAGAGTTCATCAAGACCTAGTGAGAGTAGACCTTGAAGAATCCATTTTGGGAGCTTAAAGATCAGAGCAGACTTGCCAATCATGTATAAATTTTATGTGTTGTAAAACTTGAGTTTTGATGTATATGAATTTGTAAATATGTAAATATTTTATAACTTCCGCTGTGTAATATTTAAATATGGGGGTTGTAACAAAACCTTTATTTTATGTTGTACTAGAAGTGTAAATCCTTTTTGCAGGTTGTAGTTGAGGTTACAAGGGGGATTTATTGGGAGTGTACTGAGAATGATTTTGTTTGCATTGGTTTGTGTAAAATGTTTTTAAAAATAAGAAAAAAACCGGTTTTGTCGACACTTGGGACTCAATTTTTAGGCGAAACTATGGCAAAAATTTTGTAAAAATCGGAACTAAAATTTGACTAAGTAAAATTGGTAGCAACATTAGGTTAGTGTGGCGCCTCTACTCAGCTTACATACGTAGGTTGGGAAGGTGTGTTACACTAAGTTCGTTCTCTTAAAGTCTAGATCCCTTTCTGAAGTGTTTTAATGTGGTATTTATAGAAAAAAATCCAAACCTAATTCTAATTGTCTAAGGAAATTAAAATCATTTAGGAAAAGAAATCAAAACCAAATAGAATTCGGCTTCGAAAAAACTGTACTGGAAAAAAAATTACCCCAGGCCAGCACGATAATTGCGAGCGGGTCAGCCAATTCGCAACAGGAAATTCCTGCGGTGAATTGGCCCACGCCAATTCACTTTCGGCGATGAAAATTTTTCTTCGCTGATTTTTATTAATTTATTTTTTAACTTTACTAACATTATCTTTTTTATTTTTATTAAAAATTATAAATAATAAATAATAATTTAATTAAAATACCACAAAAATTATTTTGGACTATATAAAAAATATTGGACCAGACTGGGTCAAAAATTAAGAGTCTACAGTTTGCCCCCTGCTTGAGCGATCTGAGACTACGGCAAAAGAGAGTGAAAAGCAATGTGATTTTTTACTAGGTTTGGAGCCACATTGGACTTCCAAGGTTGGTTTGAGCTCTGGACTCAAAAATAATTTGGGTTCTAGACCCGAGCTAGATTTAAGATTTGGGTTCTGGACCCGGGGTAAGTTCTGGACTTAAGGGTAATTTGAGTTCTGAACACGATCTAAGTTTTGAACTTAAGGGTAATTTGGGTTTTGGACCCGATCTAATTTCTGAACTTAAGGGTAATTTAGGTTCTGGACCAGAGCTAAGTTCTGGACTTAAGGGTAATTTGGATTCTGGACCCGAGCTATGTTCTGGACTTAAGGGTAATTTGGATTTTGGACCCGAGCTAAGTTCTGGACTTAAGAATAATTTGAGTTCTGGACCCGAGCTAAGTTATGGACTTAAGAGAGATTTGGGTTCTAGACCAGAGCTAAGTTCTGGTCTTAAGGGTAATTTGGGTTTTGGACCCGAGCTAAATTCTAGACTTAAGAGTAATTTGGGTTTTAGACCCGAGCTAAGTTTTGGACTTAAGAGTGATTTGGGTTCTGGAACCGAGCTAAGTTCTAGACTTAAGGGTAATTTGGGTTCTAGACCCGAGCTAAGTTCTGGACTTAAGAGAGATTTGGGTTCTGGACCCGAACTAAGTTCTGAAGGGTAATTTGGGTTCTGGACCAGAGCTAAGTTCTGAACTTAAGAGAGATTTGGGTTCTGGACCCGAGCTAAGTTATGGACTTGAGAGGGAATTTATGTTCTTGACCTAAGCTAAGAGAGATTTAATTGTCTATAAAAAATAATTATAGTCAGTAGGATACTAAAGGAATTTGCAAAAAAAATTGATAATTTTTACCATGCCCATATCTTCTTACCCCCTGCATGTAAAAATATTTTAAAAGTGCAAAAATATTTATATACACGCAAATATCTGAATGATTGAATTGAATAATTGAGTTTTCTATTTATTCACTATGTAACTATTCATTTACTATTTATAAATAGTTATTTACTATTTATCAATAGTAACATATACTTTTTCTTTTTTTTTTCACGAGAATATTGTTTTTCTTTTTTCTTTTGTCTTTTTCCCTTGCAACTTTTCTATATAAACGTCGGCTTATTTCTTCATTTCATCTATACTCATATATTTTTTATATCAAAGAGTTTAGAGAGTTTAGCATAGAGTTGAGGAGAAAATATATGCTTCAAGATCAGGAACTCGATCTAATGCTGAGTTATTAGAGTTTATTTGGCAGCATGAAAATGGAAATATAAGTCTACTAGCCGGGATGCAGCTTCATTGCAATTCAAATCAAAAGACCAAGGTGATAATTCAATTATTTATTTTAATAGCAAATTATTTTTCATTTTTGTGTTTTTGTGTGTTTTTTCTTTTTTTTTTCTTTGCTTTGCTTTTCTTTTTCTTTTTTTGTTGTTTATTTTTTTTAAGATTTAGGAAAAATAAATTAATTAGATGAATATATCTAAGAATTTAATAAATAAGTAAATAGATAGACAAAAAATAGAATATAAATAAATTTAGCCTAAAAATCAGTGGCATTAATATGATGATATACTTGCCTTGTGTTAACTTACATGGCTCCGTGTTAGCATGATCGTTGCGTTATCCGGGGTGGAGGGTGTGTCTATAAAGCCTGACAATGGTATGATGTAGCACCTTCTCGGGTAAAACAGATTATTCGAGATTGCAGTTTTGAAAGCTTTATCTTGCAATTGCCATCCGAGGAGTGTCCGATAGACAAGAGTGTAGTTCAAGCATTGTCAGAACGGTGAATGGACATGACCCATACTTTTCACCTACTTATAGGAGAAATGATCATTGGCCTAGTCGATTATACAACCATAACTGGTATCCAGTACTATGGCCTTTTAGTCCCTCTTACCAATGATATTCTAACATTCGAAGAAGTCCAACAATTAATCGGTATGGAACCATCATTTAAAGGGCCTTTCAAGATAAAAATTGAGTCGATTCGGAGTTATTGGATGAACTACAAAGGGTAGGTTCATAGAGAAACAACCGAACAATATGCTCGAGGATTTTTACTGTATTTGCTCGGGTTGACCATTTTAGGCAGCACAAAATTTGCCATCCATTTGCCAATGTTGAGGGCCCTTACTGATATGAGTATGGTACCGCTTTATGGCTGGGGTGAAGCTGGTCTTGCCTATCTTTACCTTGGACTTGATAAGATTTGCAGGAATAAGAAGTCTTTTGTTGGCTTTATGGCAATTGTCGAGGTACTTTTCTTCCCACAATGTCAATTCTATTCTTATTCTTGCATGAATTTGATTTTTATTATTGTTGTAGATATGGGCATATGAGCACAATCTTGTGAGGGTTCCTGGTATTTCTCGAGAGAGAGTCGGGTATCCAAGATTAAATTTTTGGTTGTCAGATCATGTAGAAGTTACCGGCTCTCACCATGTGCATACCCAATGCTATCTCTTGAGCTGCTTAACATGGGGCTAGGTAAAACAGCATTAGTATACTTTAAAATTTATATAAAAGTCCACTTACCTTATGTCATTTTGTAGGTCAATTTGGCCTGGTGGAAAACAGAAGAGTGGACGAACTGGACTTCCTCCATGAATGCTGCATTGCACTTTCAACATACTCGCCGAGTCATTACCGACCCTGTGTCTAGTGGCTGATTTCTCAGAGAGAGAGTATATGAGTTGTTTCTTGGTCCCGAGTAGTGGAGGATCCCGATGCATTGCCCAACTTAATGCCGAAGAATGTATGGTGGTTGGCTCGGCACGGTTATGATGTTGAAACCTTTCTTTATCCACCAGATGCATCTTATACCCAGTTTATTCAAGTAGGCCTTTTGAACTTTGATGTATCCCCTATTGGTGTATGGGAGATTCCCGAGGAAAATGAGGATAGAGATGAGGAGGAGTATCACAAAGAGGGAAGAGAGTCCATCTTGCATGTCGGGGCTAGCACTTTTCAGGTAAACTTTTATCATTTTTCCATTGCAATTGCTTCTTTCTTAACTTGTTTTGACTTTTTTTAATGATTATTGCAGGCTGCTAGCTCATTTGGTCATGAGGCTGGACCTTCCTTTATTGCTCCTCCAATTACTCATTCTAATCAACCGGAGATGCCATCTCATCCATAGGGCATTAATATGAATTACCTGGTAGGTTTCCTTGTTCCATGATAATTTATGCTATATGTATGCATGATTATGTGTGCTCTTACTCTTTTCCTTTCTGGCTCATAGCGGATGCTTGAGGAACAAAACAAGAAACTTCAAGAAGAGTTGGCTACTAGTTGTCAACAGGTTGCCCATTTTGAAAAATTATATCACCAGTCAGAGCAAGATTTTTGAGACTTTCGGTTTTAGGGGATGAGAGATCCTGGTGCTTCATCATCTAGAGGCCCCCAAGCTGATGACCATGAGATCCTTTCATCTATTTTGGATGAGGACCATTACAGATCTGAAATCCAGGGTAATAGAGATTCAGGTGCTTCTACTTCTGGAGGACTCAGGATGGGTGATATGTCTCCTTCTTCAATAGGCGATGACTTTTTTAAGGCTTTGTTTGATCATGATTCACCACCTCGTTCTTAGTGATGTATGAGTATTGTATGAATTGAGAAAATATTGTATAATAAGTATAATAATGAAAATAATAATGATAAGATATAATTTTTATTTTTACAGCAACTCTTATTTTCTTCTTTTTTTTGTCATCATTACTACTACGATACAATTATTGGCCTAACCTCTTCACATTTAATAACAGTATCACTAATTTACAAAACCAAATGCAATGCGGCAATTCAAGATCCTTTCATTACCATTTCCCTATCCTCGAGCATCTCGGTCTCACACTTTTCCTTATCAATTTTGGAATAGCCCAATCATCCCATATAAATCTCTTTTCACGCCACGATTTCTTACAGAAGTCAGGAGATTTCCTACTTCAACCAAAAAATTCCTTTTAACAATTCAAATTTTCCTTTAGTCATCAACAATGACTGAACTCCATTTAAAGAAAATAAAAGTTCTATTTAAAAATGTGAATGCCATTCATTGGAAACAAATATCTTAGTAAAAAATTGATACTTTGAAGTGTTTTCAAAATGTTAAATTGGACCATTCATTTTTACATGCCATGGCTTCTTTTTGGAATGTGAATTCTAGAACATTTAAATTTAATGGCTTTGAAATATGTCCCTTGATTGAAGAATTTGAGGCCATCCTTGGATATCCAAGCAATAAACAAATGGTGTTACCTATATTGATTTTCATGACTCAATAAAAGATGCAGATGTTATTTCAAATTTCAAAGCCCGAAGTTCTGCAGTTAATGAGAGGTGAGAAAATTCTACTTGGTCCCTTAATTGACTTTTGCCTTTCTCATTTGGCTCCTATTAAGGCATGGGGACGTATGCTTTGTCTATGCTTGCTTCGCCAATTCTTGCTTGTTTCTTCTGGCGGCGATATTGATCCACAAGTATTGGATATCATGGACCAAATGGAAGGAGGCTTGTCACCGATACTTGTGATCTTAGCTGAGTCTTTAGTTGGATTAGACCAACTTAAATTAGGATTATCGAAGAAACTGATTGGGAGTCCATTGTTGCTTCAGATAATTACCTAAACTGCCCTTTTGGGTTTTCAATTTAGGTTTTTCTTCTTCTTCTTCTTCTTTTTTATTGCTCTAATTTTTGCCTAGTCCGCCAATGAGGGTTTTTGAAACTAGCGAGTTGTCCTAATTTTTGCTTAAGCAGCCCTTGCGGGTTTTCAACTTAGCGGACCCCTTATTTTATTATATTTTATATTGCTCTAATTTTTGCCTAGTCTACCCATGTGGGTTTTCAGAACTAGCGAGATGTCCTAATTTTTGCCTAAGCTGCCCTTGCGTTTACATTGTTTCAACACCAAATCCTTGACTCTGAGTTTTTTGATCTTAATCCTTCTATTGTAAGCCCAAGTTATCCTCCTTTGATACAGTTCATGATGATACAGTGCTTTTAACCTTCTCTCCTCTAGTAAAGCTAACTATGTGTATCTGCTCACTACCAATTCCATTTCAAGCAGTTCAACTTCCAAGACCACTCTTAGTGTTATTTATTATTATTATTATTTTTGGTGTCCTTCGGTTTCCAAAAACTATAAAACCCTAACCTAATCTCTATTCCAAAAATTTAGTAGCCTTATTTTTTTAAGCATCAAAAGCTTTAACCCTAATTTATCCTTCTTTCCAAAATCACACAATAAGCATTATTCTTTTAAAAATAACACTAGTTTCTTCCAATTTTAAAACCCTTTTTTCTAATTTTTGAACCCTAAAGTCTTAATTTTCAACACCAAAACAAACAACCCTAAAAGCCAGTTTTTAAAATCTTCTGGGTGCGGACCCGAACCTCGAAAGGGGCACTGCCCCCTTGACCACCGCCCGCTAACCGGCTAGCGAGACCGCCTTATGGGCTCGGGTCAATATTTATTTGTGTATTATAAGTCTTTATGTTTAGCTTTATTTGTTATGATTATTCAAAATACAGTGGCTTTATTCAAAATACAAACCTAAACCCTAATTTATTCAAATCATAAATCCTAATTTTATTTTCAAATCTTCACAGTAGCTCTTTATAATTTTATACATTGGGATATTTTAATCTTTCAAATAACTCCATTAAAGAGTTTCTATATTTGTTCCATCCAAAAATACTTAAGTAGTTATTATATTTAATACTAAAACCATACTTAACTTTGATCACGGTAAAACATCAAATCCTAAATCATAATATGCAAAATCAAGGTTTTAAACCATAAAACCCTAATTCATGAAGTTTGCTTAAAACCCTAACTAAACCTACCTTTTTTAAGTCACAACAACATTATTTTATAAAACATCCAAAACCTTAAATCTTTTAAACATCCTGTAGCTATGCTATTGCTTAAAAATATTTCTCAAAACCCTAGTTATTGAGCATAAAACTCTAGAAACCCTAATTAATGTATGGATCCCTAAAGTTAATATATTTACTATTTTATTTACATTGGATGAATGTTTATTGTATATTTTGATTAATGTTTAATATCTTTGATGAATGATTTATTTATGATGAATGGTTATTTACTTTTATCGATTTATTTTGATTTCCAAATGTTGTAAGAGGTATGTTTCCACTTTGTGGGTACCTCATTAAATAATTTCTATGTAATTTAAATTGCTTTTATATTTTGGACCAATGTAAAGGACATGTTTCTACCTTTAGGTGGGTCCTTTTTAGTTTAGACATGGATGATGTAAGGACATGTTTCCACCTTCGGGTGGGTGTCCATTTATTTGCTTTGTTTGGACATTGCTTTAATTTTAATATAACGATGCTTTATTTCAATTGTTGTATAATATGGATAATATTGTTATACTTAAGAATTTTATAATATTAAGACCTGTAAAGGAGGCCGGTTCCAATGAACCGGGAGTTTGTGGGGGTGCTGGCCCATTAGGGGGTTGGGGATTCCTTAGGAATTGAGTCATCAACCCTTTTCTTTTTCCTAGCCCATCCGGGTGGCGACTCCATTTTCTATGGACTTAGGTCCACGTTCTCTAAGGCCCCAAGCCTAAACAGTGCCAAAGTCGCAAGAACCATTCCACCAGGAGTGGGGACAAAAATCTCCGTTCACAGGATGGCATCTTGAATTTGTACGGGACTTCTTCATCAAGCTCAAATAATTTCTCAACTTTGGACATTTCTTCGATTTTTAGCTTCTTCTCAAATTTCTTTTCCAAGTCCACAATCATCTTTTCAACATCAGATGTTTCAATTTTCTCCAAAGCTGATCTTTCAACAACCTTCGGTTCTTTCTTCTTGTCTTGAGGGTCTTGGAAGTGTTGAGCCCAATCATCATCCTCATTAATGAACACCTTATCATCATAAAAAACCACTTCACCAACTTTAGCCTTCCCCTTGTCCTTTGGTTTCTTAGTGGTAGCAAATGCTTCTGCATTATTTCCTAAAATTGCAGCCAATTGTTTCTTCATAGTCTCAGCCAGGGCCTCTTTTATTTCTTCCATCTTGGCAGTGAGGGTTTTGTCCACCATTTTTTGAATTTGTTCAGGCTTCATTACTTTTCATGAGCAAGTGATTGAGTTGCTACTAGATTCTTTGTCTCCGGCATAGGTTGGATTGTCATAAACTTTTGAATTGTAGTAATCTAGGGCTGTGAGCCATAGAGGATTAATGATATAAGATGCAAATGCATGTATGCATGTATGCACAAACAATAAATAGAGAAAGATAATTATGACATTCCTTCCAACCTTATAACTTCCACACACGAATGGCGAGTCTCTTTTCCTAGGTATATGGTTAACAAAATACAAACATGGGGTATCTTGTTTTTGAATATTTCCCTCGGACGTTTCAACCAATAGTTATATTTTCAAAATGGAAATCAGTTCATGATAATTCCAATTAATTAGGTTCTAATCCATTCAACCAACTAAAGTAGCTTTTATGCTATATTGGATTAAAACTAAAGTAAAAGGTTTATTATAAATAGATTTCTCACTTAAAAAAGTAACTAATGATTCATGCCAAAAACAAGCTCATGATTAATAGTTCTTAGTATAAACTAGGCTCACAATTGATTTTTGGTATTTCGTAATTGACCTAAATAATTTGCAAGCTCGTTGTAAGAAAAGGTTGGATAAAAATAATTTTTTTTCTAAGCCCATTGTAAAAAGATTTTAGAAAAAATGGATTTTGGGCTTTGTATTTGAGTAATGAGAAAAGAATTTTTGGTTTGTTTTTACAAAAGTTTTATGTCCAAAGACCATCTTAAAAAGTTTTGAAAATAGCTTTGGTCTTTTGGATTTTAAAGAAAAATTTATTTTGAGCTTACAATATATTTAGGTCTTATTAGAAAAAGAACAAATCAAATAAGCCATGATTTAAAACAAGATAAACTAATCATAGTCAAACAACATGCATTTGGGGCAAAAACCTAAGGAAAGTAACTAGGCCAATTACATGAGCTTTAGTCTTTGTGTTAAAAGGCTTAGGTTCCCATAGCAAGTATATACCAAAAGGTAGAAGGCTATGAGTGGTTATGCCATGCTCGATCTCCATACCTTGAGTGAAAGTATGGTATCCCTTACATAACACAACACGGGTAACACGGGTGTTCTAACTCATGCACACGATGCAATCTAAATGATGCAATGGATAATATAACGATAAGAAAGAATAGAATAATATAAAGACCAACAGAATCAACTTCTCTTATCCACAGTGGAGTTGCCACTGCGAGCGGGGATTTTTGCCCACTCCCGGTGGAATGGTTCTTGCGACTTCGACACTGTTTAGGCTTAGGGCATTAGAAAACACGGGCCTAAGCCTGGAGAAAATGGAGTAGCCACTCGGATGGGCCGGCAAAAAGAAAGGGGTGGATGACTCGATTCCTAAGGAACCCCCAACCCCCTAATGGATTCGAAAAGCTGGGTACATGTAGGGAAGGTGAGAAACGGCCCAGCACCCCCACAATGCCCGGTTCATTGGAACCGGCCTCTTTTGTAGGTCTTGATATTATAAAATTCTTAAATATAACAATATTATCCATACTACATACAACAATTAAAATAAAGCATCATTATATTAAAATCAAAGCAATGTCCAAACAAGAGCAAATAAATGGACACCCATCCAAGGATGGAAACATGTCCTTACATTGTCCATGTCTAAAACTAAATAGGACACCCACCGAATGGTGGAAACTTGTCCTTTACATTGGTCCAAAAACTTTAAAATAAAATAGATTACATGATGCTCATGACATGAGGTACCCAAAATTATGGAAACATACCTCTTACAATATTTTGGAATAAAAATAAATCAATGAAAGTAAACAACCATTCATCATAAATAAATCATTCATCAAAGACATCAAACATCAATTAAAATATATAATAAACATTCATCCAATTTAAATAAAACAGTAAATATATTAATTGTAGGGGTTCATGCATCAATTAGGGTTTCTAGAGTTTTATGTTTAATAACTAGGATTTTGCATATACTAGTTTAATTATCTGAGAAATATTTTAAAGTAAATAACATAGCTACTATATGTTTTAAAGATTTAGGGTTTTGGATGTTTTTATGAAAATAATGCTACTGTGATTTTAAAACAATAGGTTTAGTTAGGGTTTTAAGCAAACAGATTGTTGTTTTGATTTTTAGAAAGGTGTAATTAGGATTTTTGATTTGAAAAACATGTTTTAATGGCTATTAAAGGTTTAGGGTTTTATGGTTTGAAATCTCAATTCTGTAGATGATAATTTTGAATTTAGAATTTGATGCTTTTCTGTGATCAAAGTTGAATGTGCTTTTAATATCGACTATATCAACTACTTATGTAGTTTTAGGTCAAAACAAATATAGAAAGCCAAATTTATTGTTGAAAGATTAAAATACCTTACTGAACGAAATTATAATAAAATAGCTACTGTGAAGGTTTGAAAACAAAGTTAATTAAGATTTAGGGTTTGAATTACTTAGGGTTTATGAAATTAGATTTGTGTTGAATGATTATATTATTTACTTTAAGATCTTAAGTATTATATGAATTAATTCATGCTACTGCCTAAACTAAATTGAAGGAAGAATCAAATAACTAAGGCAGTGTGATGATGGCTTAAAAGGTGAAGATGATTAATGATTCAACAAACTAAAGTTAGAGCAGTTTACTTACGTTTTAAGGCTCCACCAAATTTGAAGAGATTGAACCAAGTTGTTGCCTGCTTCAGATTTAATTTTGGTTGAGTAAAGCAATCTAGGGATGATTTCTTGTTGCCTCCTTTGATTGCTGTCTCTTGAATTTCTCCTTGCTTGCTAGTGTTTTCTTTTGGTCGAAAAAATTTTTAAGAGTCCCAAGTTTGGTTCTTAATTTCTTTTTTTTAAAAAAAGATCTAAGTTCGGTCTCACAAAGTCCATATCACTTTTTAAAGTGTTTTAATGTTGTATTTATAGGAAAAAAATCCAAACCTAATTCTAATTGTCTAAGGAAATTAAAACAATTTAGGAAAAGAAACCAAAACAAAATAGAATTCGGTTTCGGAAAAAAACTACGCTGAAAAAATTAAGGTTAAAAAAAAATTATTATGGGCCAGCACGATAATTGCCAGCGGGCTAGCCAATTTTACCGCAGGAATTTTCTGTGGCGAATTGGCCTAAGGCCATTTCCCTGCAAGAATTTGCTACTGCGAATTGGCCCAAGCCAATTCACTTTAGGTAACAAAAATTTTTTGTCGTCGATTTTTATTTATTTATTATTTTATTTTTAACTTTACTAACATTACCTTTTTTATTTTTATTAAAAATTATAAATAATAATTAAAAATTTAATTAAAATACTACAAAATTATTTTGGACTATATAAAAAATATTGGACCAGACTAGGTAAAAAATTAAGGGTCTACAATAAGGAAGACAACAAAGATATTTAAAGTTTACGTGAATTGGACTTAATATCAAGACATTGAAGGATCTATCCTCATCGAAGCAAACTCACTATAATCTACTCATCCATAGTTAGAAGCATAGAATAGTGCAAACAAGACAACTCTCTTAGAGCTAAAAAAAAACAACAACAAAAATAATAGTAAAAAAAAAGAAAAAGAAAGAAAAAGAAAACAAAAAGAGAAAAAGAGAAAAAGAAAACAAAAACCAAAAGGGCAGTTTAGAATGTCAACAGAGTTTCTGTCACCTGAAGTAAAAGAAGACTTCTACTTAGTTTACGAGGATAGATTGACTTGAATTTGTCTAGCTCAACCAAAGACTCAAATAGAATTAAAGAAAGAAGAAAAAGACCATCTTTCATTTTATCCAACACAACTCCAAGTATGCAATCTTGAAAGTCTTGATACTGGATATTGCAAAGGAAAAAAGGACAGAATAATGGTCCTGAGGTTTTTGCAAAAGGAAAAGATCAAGAATTTTGCCAAATGATGGAAGAACATTGAAGCTCTATTCATGAAGCAAGATAACAAGACGACTAGAAGAAGGAAATGGTACCCAGAATTTATGAATGTTTCCAACAAAGAACAATTTCAACAAGGAAGTTTCTAGTGTGGAGATTTATCTATATTGTTAAATCAGTTCCAATCTAAAGATGGCCTTCACTTAACCCATGTCCCTTATAGACCCTATTTCAAGCCTAATAATGACCTGTTGATTTCTCTTAGTAGGTAGAGTTTATTAGTGGAGATTATTTGAATAAGCATACATATGAGATAGACAATATTTAAACTCAATTAGACCTTTGGCCAAGCAATGTATTTGTTCCTATCTCAAGTGCAATATTTCTTACTCAAATAGAATTTATTCCCAAGTTTAGTATGGTAACTAGGGTTGTCATGTTACAGATATGTTAATTTGGGAAAATTAAGCCCTTAGGTATGTTGACATTGATTTGTTGAAGCCAAAATGTGATTTGAAAATTTTTTTTATCAAACGACCCTCCAAGTTTAGGGAAGTGTGTTGAACTTTCGAACTTTAAAAGACATATTAGACAAAAATGAGCCGATGAAAGGATCACTTGCAAGGTCATAAAGAAGTCGCCAATCAAATATGTTGAAATGGATATGTCTTGTGAATCTAACTATACTGCTCAAGCCCCAACTACTCATGATTTCATCTTGAAGATAAAAGCCATATATGTGAAGGCTTCTGATGTTCTAATACAAGGCCTGAATGAGCATCTAGAAATAATCAATGGGAGCACTTCAGCTGATCACCTTAGTATGTGAAACAATGGAACCACTGGAAGCATCACCCATGCATATCATGCATACATGAGCATATCACATTGTATTTTTTTCTTGCATTTCCTATTATTTGTCAAAGTGAAGAGTAGACACAATGAAGTAAATAATCAAAAGTAGATATAGAATCAGGGGGAATGAAAAGGCCATTGCAAAAGGAAAGAGAAGATGCATGCTTGTGTAAAGAACTAGATAAAATATAGACATAAGTCAGAGCCTGCATTGATTTGAGTCTACATAGGAGGAAAAACTTATACTCATCAATTTTTGAATTTATATATAAAACATTTTCAAACTCACATTCAATATTTTTCCATGCAGGGGGCAAAGCAAGGGTATGAAGGCCAAAAATAGCTGAATAGCAAAAATTTTTTCAAAAGTGCAAAGTTGAGAATCCATTTAAGAATGAAACAAGAAGAAAGTAAGAGCCCTAAAACAAATAAGATAGAAAAGACAAAAGATCAGTCCAGCTAGAAGAGCTAAAGCCAATACAAGACAATGTCCAAAGGATGAAGATCCATTTTAAAGGGTGAAGACCCACTTTCCAAAGGATGAAGATCCATTTTAAAGGGTGAAGACCAATGTCTAAAGAATGAAGATCCTATATACCCTTAATTTTTTACCCCAATTTAATACGGTTCTAATTAAAGGATGCCAAAATAAATTGGATTTGACTTTAAATATTTAAACCTAGTTTATAATTTTTAAAGGATTCAATTCGGATTAAAGAGGCATAAATTCAATTGTAAAACCCTAAAATCAAGTGGAATTGGCCCAAATTAAAACTTTTCAATTCATAAGTTAAAAGAGGCTAGAATAATTTGAGTGAGGCAGGCCGGGGAGACATGAGCATGCCTCATGTCGATCTGGCAGCCCAGATCGACATGAGGTTGGACTCATGTCGACATAGACAAGCTAGGTCGACATGAGCATGCTTCATGTCGACCTTGGCAAGCTAGGTCAACATGAGCATGCCTCATGTCAACTTGGGCAGCCCAAGGTCGACATGAGGTTGGTCTCATGTCGACCTAGGGCAACCAAGTTGACATGGGTTCAATACATTTCCTAATTCAACTAGAATTTGTTTTAGGGACTAATTAATATTAGGTTAAGGATTCTGAGTGATATTCGGCTTTAAATAACAACATTTTAGAATTCAGAAGGGAGGAGAAAAATTAACAAGAGAAAAACATTAACAGGGGACGACAACAAACAGAAAAGATTATCAGCAAACATTCATCAGTCATCAATTCATCACGCTGTCTTTGTTCATTGTTCATCCAGAAGTTAATTGTGGAGGAACCAACAAGTGGAAGTTTGATCTTTAATCATGAATTATTATATTCACACTATTTTTTGTTTCTTTGATTAATAAGAACATGCATGCAGTAACTTGCTTTGAACACACAGTACCTTGATCTTTGAACATGCAGTAAATTGGTTTTTGTTTTAATAATTTTAATCGTTTGCTTTAATTATCACATTAATCAATTGGTATTCGTAACCCCAATGGCATATTTCATAAAAAACATAAAACTATTCAGTAGCTATCGAGGATTTAAATTAATTGTTAAAATCTATCTTGTTTACTTTAACTTCAAGAACTGTATGCTGTTTCATTAAAACAAAAAACCTCAAACTATTTTTATCCAAAAGCCTAAACCATTTCTGTGAACGGGGATTTTTTCCCCCACTCTCGATGGAATGGTTCTTGCGACTTTGGCATTGTTTAGGCTCGGAGCCTTTGAGAACACGAACCTAAGTCCGGAGAAAATAGAGTTGCCACCCGGATGGGCCGGGAAAATGAAAGGGGTGGATGACTCGATTCCTAAGGAATCCCCAACCTCCTAATGGGTTCGGAAAGATAGGTACGTGTGGGGAAGGTGAGAAATAGCCCAGCACCCCCACAACGCCCAGTTCATTGGAACCGACCTCCTTTACAGGTATTAATATTATAAAATTCTTAAATATAATAATATTATCCATATTACATGCAACAATTGAAATAAAGCATCGTTATATTAAAATCAAAGCAATGTCCAAACAAAGCAAATAAATGGACACCCATCCGAAGATGGAAACATGACCTTACATAATCTATGCCTAAATAGGACACCCACCGAAAGGTAGAAACATGTCCTTTACATTGGTCTTAAATATAAATGCAATTTAAATTACATGATATTTAACTAATGAGGTACCCACCAAGTCGAAACATACCTCTGACAACATTTGAAAATCTAAATAAATCGATAAAAGTAAATAACCATTCTTAATAAATAAATCATTCATCCAAGATATCAATCAAAATATAAAATAAACATCCATCCATGATAAATTAAATAAATCAATCATTGAAATTAAATAAACCAACAAAGCATTGAAAATAAATTAAAGCATATAATAAACTACATAATCAAATATAAAATTAAATAAAGCAAGTAAAGATTCAAATTAGGGTTACTGTTACTATTTAAGATTCTTTATTTAATATGTTTAGGGTTTTGGAATTTATGGGTTTAAGCTACTGTAAGTTTTAAAGGAATTGAAATGGATTAAAGTTTTATAATTTAAGAGGTTGATAAAGTTCTTTGAATAACCAAATTAGGATTTGAGGAGTGAAATCTTGAAATTAAGGTTTTGACACTTTAAAACATTAGGTTTATGATTATTAGCTATTGAATTATTGTTTTTAGGCTTACTGTGTTTGAATTTTAATATTTAGGTTTATAGGGTTTGAAGGTTTAAAGGATTAGAGTTTAGAAAAATTAGGGTTTAAGGTTTTAAGGGAGTTAGGGTTTAAGAAATATAGGGTTTAGTGTTAGCTAGTTTGAGGTTACTGTCTTGGTTTTAAAGTCGAATTAGGGTTTTTAGTGTCTCGGAGAATGTATTTAATTTTAGAATTTGGAAAAACAATTTATAGTTTTATGAACCTTTATGAAAATAAACAAAACGATTTAAGGTTTATAGAAACAGAAAAGATATTTTTTAGGGTTTTTGGAAAGAAAAGGATTCAATTTAGGGTTTTGGAAAATTGGAAAGCAGATTAGGGTTTTGGTAAATTAATGAAACGATTTAAGGTTTTGAAAAGTTAGAAAGTAGATTAGGGTTTTAAGATTTTGAAGAAATAGAAACAACAATTTTAAGATTTTTGGAAACATAGAAACGAATTAAGGTTTTTAAAATCAGAAGAAACAATTGAATGATTGAAGCTACTATGAAAAAATTAGATATTCATACCTTCGTTTGTTGGTTCCAACAAAAATTACTTCTTAGATGAATAAGAACAAAGGCAAGATGGTTGCCTTTGATGGATTGAATTGCTTGTTTTCTCTCTCAAAAGTCTGATCGTTAATCTCTTAATTATCTTGATTCCTCGGTCCAAAGTTTTTTCTCTAAAATTTTCCTCCCTTTTGATCGTCTAAAAATTTCCTCCCTTTTCTGTGTTATTTTTAGTCCTATTTATAGAAAATTTTGATGATTAATCTTAATTGTTTATGGAATCTAACATTAATTAAGAAAAGAAAACCTAAACAAAATTGAATTTTGTTTCGAAAAAAATTGCATCGAAAAAATTTCGCTGGAAAAAAAAAAACTGCTACTGAAAAATTCTGCTTGCGAAAAAAAATTGCCATGGGAATTTACGGGCTGCGGAAGCAAAATTGCATATGGGCGAAATAACCCTGGCAATTTCGCTCGTAGGAAAATCCTATGGGCGAAATGGCCCAAGGCCATTCGTCCGACCCCTTTTCGGCGATGAAATTTTCCGTCGCCAATTTTTATTTTTATTTATTTATTTATTGTAATTATTATTTATTTTTTACTAATTATAAAAACTAAATAGTAAAGCAAATATTATTTAATTAAGATAACACAAAAATTATTTTGGACTAATTAAAATATATTGGACAACACAAAAATTATTTTGAACTAATTAAAATATATTGGATCAAACTGGTCAAAAATTAAGGGTCTACAGTTTGCCCCCTGCTTGAATGATCTGAGACTTTAGTAAAAGAGAGTGAAAAACAATAAGATTTAATTTTTGAGATGGTTGAGGCTTTGGGTTCTGGACCCGACTCAAGTTCTAAACTCAAGGATAATTTTGGGTTCTGGACCTAAGGGTAATTTTAGGTTCTGGACCTAAGGATAATTTGGGTTCTGGATCCGAGCTAAGTTCTAGACTTAGAAAAGATTATAGGTTCTGGACCTAAGAATAATTTGGGTTCTGGACCTGAGCTAAGTTCTGGACTTAGGAAAGATTCTATGTTCTGGAACTAAGGATAATTTGGGTTCTGGACCCGAGCTAGTTCTGGACTTAGAAAAGATTCTAGATTCTGGACCTAAGAGTAATATGGGTTCTGGACTCGAGCTAAGTTCTGAACTTAGGAAAGATTCTAGGTTCGGACCTAAGGGTAATTTGGGTTCTGGACTCGAGCTAAGTTCCGAACTTAGGAAAAATTCTAGTTTCTGGACCTAAAGAAAATTTGGGTTCTGGACCCGAGCTAATAAAGATTTAATTATCTGCAAAAAATAATTTTTTTGGTTTCAAAAAGTTTGGCTAATTTTTATGCACATATCTTCTTCTTGCTCCTGCGTGTAAAAATATTTATATACACGCAAGCATTTAAATGATTTTTTGAATTTACTGTTTATTTACTGTGTAGTCACTATTTATACACTATTTATTATTCATAAATAGTAACTTGCTATTCGTAAATAGTAGTAAATAGTATTTTACTATAGTATATAGTAAAATACTATTCATCAATAGTAATGTACTATTCATAAATAGTAAATTTACTAGTCCTCAATAGTAAATTTACTATTCATGAACAGTAAACTTACTTTTGAATTTTTTTTTCTTGTCGTTTCTCTATATAAACACGAACGAATTCCTTCATTTCATTCACAGCAAAATCCTTAATTTCTATAATTCTCTCAAATTCTTTCAAATTTAGCATATAGTTTTGAAAAAAAATGCATACTTCAAGGTCAGGAACTCATTCTAATGCTGGGTTATTAGACTTTATTCAGCAACATGAAGATGGAAATATAGATCTATTAGCCGGGATGCCGCTTCATCGTAGTTCAAACCAAAAGAGCGCGGTAACTATTTTTTTCCTTTCTTTTTCGTTTTGATTTTTTCGTCTTTCTGTTATTTGTTTTTTTAATCTATATTTTTTTATTTTTTTTATTTTTTTTATTATTTTTTGTTGTTTTTTTTTGTCTATATTATTATTTTTTATTATTTTTGATTTTTGATTTATGTTTTTATATTATTATTTTTTTTAGAAAGTTTAGGAAAAATAAATTGATTTAAGCAAATAGAATAATATGTACTTACCAGGTATTAACTTACCTGGCTCCGTGTTAGCGTGATCATTGCGTTGTTCGCGCCGGAGGGTGTATCTACAAAGCCCGACAATGGTATGAAGTAGTTCCTTCTCGGGTAAGGCAGATTATCCGAGATTGCGGCTTTGAGAGCTTCATCTTACAATTGCCATCTGAGGAGTATCTGATAGACCGGAGCGTAGTCCAGGCGCTTGCAGAACGATGGTTGGACACAATCCACACTTTTCACTTGCCCATTGGAGAGATGACAATTGGTCCGGTCGATTTTACTGCTATAACTGGCCTTCGATATGATGGTGTTCCGGTTCCTCTGACCAATGATATTTTAACATTTGAAGAAATTTAGCAATTAATTGGTATTGAACAATCATATAAGGGCCCCTTTAAGATAAAAATTGAACTAATTCGTAGCTATTGGATGAACTATGAAGGATGGGTTCACAGAGACACGGCCCAACAGTATGCTAGAGGATTTTTGTTATATTTGCTTGGGTCGACCATCTTAGGTAATACTGAATCCTCCATCCATTTGTCAGATTTGAGGGCCCTTTCTTATTTCAGAATGATACCATCTTCTAGCTGGGGTGAAGCTGGTCTCGCCTATCTTTACCATGGTCTTGATAAAATTTGCCGAAATAAGAAGTCTTTCGTCGGCTTGATGGCGGTTGTCGAGGTATTCTTCTTCTACCAATGTCATTTCCACTCTTTTCTTGCATGAATTTGATTTTTATTGTTATTGTAGGCATGGGCATATGAACACAACCTCTTGAGGTGCCTGGTATTTCCCGAGATAGGGTTGGGTATCCGAGATTAAATTTTTGGTTATCCGATCGTGTGGACGTTCCTGGCTCTCACCATGTGCATACTCACCGCTTTGTGTTAAGCTGCTTAACTTGGGACCAGGTAAAATAACATTAGTATACTTTAAATTTTATGTGAAAGTTTACTTACCTTATGTTTATTTTGCAGGTGAATTTGGCCTGGTGGAACCCAGAAGAGCGGACAAACTGGTCTCCCTTCATGAAGGCTGCACTATCTTCGCAACATACTCGCCAAGTCATTGCTGGCCCAGTGTCTAGTGGTTGGTTTCTCGGAGAGAAAGTTTATGAGTGGTTTCTTGGTCCAGAGCAGCGGAGGGTTCCAATGCATTGCCCGAAATATACTTTAAATATTATGTCAATGCCGAAGGATGCATGGTGGTTGGCTCAGTACGGTTATGGTGTGGAGACATTTCTCCATCTACCAGGTGCATTTTATGCCCATTTTATTCAAAAAAGGCTCTTGAACTTTGATGTATCTCCCGAAGAAAATGAGGGTAGAGATGAAGAGGAACATCATGGAGAAGCAGGAGAGTTCGTTCCACATCTCGGGGCTAGCACTTCTCAGGTAAAACTTTTACAATTTTTCCATTGCAACCGTTTCTTTCTTTAAATTTTGATTCTTTAATGATTGTTGTAGGTTGTTGGTTCATTTGATCATGAGGCTGGACCTTCTTTTACTGCTCCTTCATTTACTCATTCTAGTCCGCCAGATATGCCATCTCATCCGCAGGGCATTGATATGAATTACCTGGTGAGTTCTCTTATTTCATGGTAATTTATGCTATATGTATGCATGATTATGTATGCTCTTACCTTTTTCCTATCTGGCTCACAGTGGATGCTTGAAGAACAAAATAGGGTTTAAGGTTTTAAGAGAGTTAGGGTTTAAGAAAACTAGGGTTTAGTGTTAGCTAGTTTGAGGTTACTGTCTTGGTTTTAAAGTTGAATTAGGGTTTTTAGTGTCTCGGAGAATGTATTTAATTTTAGAATTTGAAAAAACAATTTATAGTTTTATGAAGCTTTATGAAAATAAACAAAATGATTTAAGGTTTATAGAAACAGAGAAGATATTTTTTAGGTTTTTTGGAAAGAAAAGGATTCAATTTAAGGGTTTAAGCTACTATAAGTTTTAAAGGAATTAAAATGGATTAAAGTTTTATAATTTAAGAGGTTGATAAAATTCTTTGATTAACCCAATTAGGATTTGAGGAGTGAAATCATGAAATTAGGGTTTGGACACTTTAAAACATTAGGTTTATGATTATTAGCTATTGAATTATTATTTTTAGGCTTACTGTGTTTGAATTTCAATATTTAGGTTTATAAGGTTTTAAGGTTTAAAGGATTATGGTTTAGAAAAATTAGGGTTTAAGGTTTTAAGGGAGTTAGGGTTTAAGAAAACTAGGGTTTAGTGTTAGCTAGTTTGAGGTTACTGTCTTAGTTTTAAAAGTTGAATTAGGGTTTTTAGTGTTTCGGAGAATGTATTTAATTTTAGAATTTGGAAAAACAATTTATAGTTTTATGAAAATAAATAAAACGATTTAAGGTTTATAGAAACAGAAAAAATATTTTTTAGGGTTTTTGGAAAGAAAAGGATTCAATTTAGGGTTTTGGAAAATTGGAAAGCAGATTAGGGTTTTGGTAAATTAATGAAATGATTTAAGGTTTTGAATAGTTAGAAAGTAGATTAGGGTTTTAAGATTTTGAAGAAATAGAAACAACAATTTTAAAATTTTTGGAAAACATAGAAATGAATTAAGGTTTTTAAAATCAGAAGAAACAATTGAATGATTGAAGCTACTGTGAAAAAATTAGATATTCATACCTTCATTTGTTGGTTCCAACAAAAATTACTTCTTGGATGAACAAGAACAAAGGCAAGATGGTTGCCTTTGATGGATTGAATTGCTTTTTTGCTCTCTCAAAAGTCCGATCGTTAATCTCCTAATTTTCTTGATTCCTCGATCCAAAGTTTTTCCTCTAAAATTTTCCTCCCTTTTGATCGTCTAAAATTTTCCTCCCTTTTCTGTGTTGTTTTTCGTCCTATTTATAGAAAATTTTGATGATTAATCTTAATTGTTTACGGAATCTAATATTAATTAAGAGAAGAAAACCAAAACCAAATTGAATTTAGTTTCAAAAAAAATTTCGTCAGAAAAAATTCCCTGGCGAAAAAAAACTGCTGCGAAAAAATTTCGCTAGCGAAAAAAAATTGTCGTGGTAATTTACGGGGTGCTGGAGCGAAATTACCTGCGGGCCATTTCGTCTGACCTTCATTGCCGATTTTTATTTTTATTTATTTGTTTATTATTATTATTTGTTTATTTTTTATTAATTATAAAAACTAAATACTAAAGCAAATATTATTTAATTAAGATAACACAAAAATTATTTTGGACTAATTAAAATATATTGGACAACACAAAAATTATTTTAAACTAATTAAAATATATTGGATCTGATTGGGTCAAAAATTAAGGGTCTACGATTTCAATATTAAAATCTAAAATATTGATTATTTTTCCAAAACCTTAATTTATTTTTCCAAATCCAAAATTATATATTTTTTAGGCAGTTAGTCAAATACAAAAACCCTAACTATCCAATACCCTAATTCCAAAAACCCTAACTATCCAAAACCCTAGTTTTAAAATCTCTAATTCCAAAACCCTAGTTTCCAAAACCATAGTTTCAAAAACCCTAAAAATCCTAATTTCAAAACCCTAATTATAAAACCCTAGTTTCTAAAACCCTAAGTTCTGAAACCGTAAATTCAATTGATAATTCTTTAAAACACTAAATTTATACATTTATTGCTTTATTTAATTTTAGATTTGATTATATAGTTTACTATTTTTTTTATGGTTGATTTATTTAATTTCAATACTTGATTTATTTAATTTATCATGGATGGATATTTTCTTTATTATTATGATTATTATTTATTTGTTTTAGTATTAAAATTGTAAAAGGTATGTTTCCACTTTGTGGGTACCTCATTAGTTAAATTTTATGTAATTTAAATCGCTTTTATATTTTGGACCTATGTAAAGGACATGTTTCCACCTTTTGGTGGGTATCCTATTTAATTTAGGCATGGATGATGTAAGGACATGTTTCCATCTTCGGATGGGTGTCCATTTATTTGCTTTGTTTGGACATTACTTTGATTTTAATATAATGATGCTTTATTTCAATTGTTGTGTTTAATATGGATAATATTGTTATTTTTAAGAATTTTATAATATTAAGACTTGCAAAGGAAGCCGGTTCCAATGAACCGGGCGTTGTGGGGGTGCTGGGCTATTTCTCACCTTCTCCACACGTACCCAACTTTCCGAACCCATTAGGGGGTTGGAGATTCCTTAGGAATCAAGTCATCCACCCCTTTCTTTTTCCTGGCCAGTCCGGATGGCGATTCCTTTTTCTCCGGACTTAGGTCCGTGTTCTCTAGGGCCCCTAGCCTAAACAGTCCCGAAGTAGCAAGAACCATTGCACCGGGAGTGGGGACAAAAATCCCTACTCACAGTGGCGACTCCACTGGGGATAAGAGAAGTTGATTCCGTTGGTCTTTATATTATTCTATTCTTTCTTATAATGATATTATCCATTGCATCATATTAGATTACATCGTGTGCGTGAGTTAGGATGCCCGTGTTACCTATGTTGTGTTATGTAAGGGATACCATACTTTCACTCAAGGTATGGAGATCGAGCATGGAATAACTACTCATAGCCTTGTACCATTTGGTATATACTTGCTATGGGAACCTAAGCCTTTTAACCCAAAGACTAAAGCTCATGTAATTGTCCTAGTTACTTTCCTTAGGTTTTACCCTAGATGCATGTTGTTTGACTATGGTTAATTTATCTTAGCTTAAATCATGGCTTATTGTGTTTGTTCTTTTTCTTATATGACCTAAGTGTATTGTAAGCTCAAAATAAATTTTTCTTTAAAATCTAAAAGAACAAAGCTATTTTTAAAACTTTTCAAGATGGTCTTTGGACATAAAACTTTTTCTAAAAATAAATCAAAAAAATTCTTTTCTCAAGGCTCAAATACAAAGCCCAAAATTCATTTTTTCTAAAATCTTTTTACAATGGGCTTAGAAACAAAATTATTTTCATCCAACCTTTTCTTACTAAGAGCTTGCAAATTATTTAGGTCAATTATGAAATACTAAAAATTAATTGTGAGCCTAGTTTATACTAAGAATTATTAATCATGGGCTTGTTTTTGGCATGAATCATTAGTTACTTTTTCAAGTGAGAAATCTATTTATAATAAACCTCTTAATTTAGTTTTAATCCAATATAGCATAAAAGTTACTTTAGTTGGTTGAATGAATTAAAACCTAATTAATGGGAATTATCATGAACTGATTTCCATTTTTGAAAATATAACTATTGGTTGAAACGTCCGAGGGAAATATTTGAAAACAAGATGCCCCATGTTGGTACTTTGTTAACCATATACCTAGGAAAAGAGACTCGCCATTCGTGTGTGGATGTTATAAGGTTGGAAAGAACATCCTAATTATCTTTCTTTATTGATTGTTTGTGCATACATGCATACATGCATACATTTGCATCTCATATCATTGATCATGTTTGGCTCATAGCCCTGGATTACGATAGTTCATAAGCTTACGACAATCGTACCTACGCCGAAGATGAATAATCTAGTAGCAACTCAATCAATTGCTCACCAAAAGCAATGGAGCCCGAACAAATTCAAAGAATGGTGGATGATGCTCTCAATGCCAAGATGGAAGAAATAAAAGAGGCCCTAGCTGAGACCGTGAAGAACCAATTGGGTGCAATTTTAGGAAATAATGCCGAAGCATCTGCTAGCACCAAGAAGCCAAAGGACAAAGGGGAGGCTAAGGTTGGTGAAGTGGCTTCCAAGATGATGATGATTGATCATGATGATTGGGTTCAATACTTCCAAGATCCTCAAGATAAAAAGGAGCCAAAGGTTGTTGAGAAGGCAACTTTTAAAAAGACTGAAAATTCTGATGTTGAGAAGATGATTACTGATTTAGAAAAGAAATTTGAGAAGAAGCTAAAAACCGAAGAGATGTCTAAGATCAACAAACTATTTGAACAAGATGAGGAGGTCCCTTATAAATTCAAGATGCCTTCCTTCGCTAGGTACAATGGTACTGGAAACCCCCATCTCCATGTGAAGCAGTATATCACTGCTATGCAGTCTGCCCGAGCTACTAAGGCTCAAACTCTAAGGTACTCCATGCTCTCATTGGACCCTGTTGTCCAAAATTGGTTCAATGCCTTAGAGGAAAGTACTCAAAAAGATTGGAACATGTTGTATAAGGCTTTCATTCAACAATATGGATACAATGTTGAAATGGAAGTTACCTTAATGGAAGTGGAGTCCATTAGACAAAGGCCAAATGAGAATTTTGTGGACTATGTCAAAAGATGGAGAAATAAGGCTGCTTTGCTCAAGAAGAGGCCCGATGAATCTGATCAAATATGAATGATTGTGAGAGGGGTGTTGCCTAGTCTTCATGAAAGAATGTCTCATACACTTATCGGTGATTTCAAAGATCTTCTCCAAGCTGGTCTGTAAATTGAAGAATGGAAAAGGGAGAAGAATTGCTTTTCGGCAAAAAGGAATGAGTAAGGGAATTACCAGTCTGGAAATCAAAGCACGCAAAAAGAAGTTGATGTTAATACAACTGGTCAAGCAAATAGAAGGCAGTTTTCAGATCCGAGGAAGCCTTTGTCTTGGGTCTTTAACAAGCTACAAAAGAAGGGACTATTACAACCATTGGCCCCTCGACCTTTGCCGAATCCTTTACCCCCAAAATTTGATACTAAAGCCTTTTGTGGGTTTCATCAGACTCAAGGACATGAGACCGATAGATGTACCCGATTGAAGCATGAGATCCAAGATCTAATCGATAGTGGTAAGCTACCTGAGCCGGACAAGCCTAATACCAAGAACAATCCTTTGCCAAAATTTAGAAGAGTGCCACCACCAGTAACTTCCATGGTAGGAAGAGAATTGGAGGAAGATTTTGTCTTATCCTCTTTTCAAGATGGAAATATTGAAGATGTGAAAGGAAAAGAAGCATAACTCAACAAACTTTCCTTAGCTTGAATGTTGCTTTTCAATTTTGCTTTCTTTAATTGGAACAATCATGTTTTTCAAATTTAAAGTTGTTTGAATAAATTACTTTCATCAAATTTTTGTTGGTCTTTGCTCATTTTGGTGCTCAACCAATGTGGAATCTAGCTTGATGATTCATGAATTAATATATTTATGCATCATGACTCGAATGACTTTACTAGGTGAGGGAATTACTCTATAGCATTGAGTTGTGTATGCTTACTTAGAGAGGGCTCCTGCATAATTACCTTTGTCTAGGTCCTAGTCAGTCTTAGAACATGCTTTGACGAATTTTTGAGGCCAAATTGAATTTTGCTTATTTAAGAGAGAAATGATCTAGGCATTGTTTGGTTAGCCAACAACTTGTATCCACCATATTAAATATCAATCCCTAGTTGTCCCTTTGAGCCTTCATAAAATTTTAGCTTTCTTTTCATTGGCTTACAAATCCCAATAACCTACCTTGAGCTGTTGTGATACTTTTGACCATTCTTATGATCACTAAGATGAAGAGGCAAGAAGATCAAAGAAAGAAATGAATAGTCAAGACCATGAAGACAGTTGAAGTTCTCAAGACCATAAGGGTAGTTGAAGTTCTCATGACCATAAGGGTAGTTGAAGTTTTTCTAATATCTCCAATATATCAAGATAACATCAGAGTCATCCACCCCTTTCTTTTTTCCGGCCCGTCCGAGTGGCGACTCCATTTTCTCCAGACTTAGGTCCGTGTTCTCTAAGGCCCCGAGCCTAAACAGTGCAGAAGTCGGAAGAACCATTCCACCAGGAGTGGGGGCAAAAATCCCCGCTCACAGATCCATTTTCAAGGGAGAAGGCCACTGTCCAAAGGATGAAGATCCATTTCAATGTTTGAAGACCCAATGTCCAAAGGATGAAGATTCATTTTGAAGGGTGAAGACCCACTGTCCAAAGGATGAAGATCCATTTTAGAAAGTGAAGACCCAATGTCTAGGGATAAAGATTCATTATGAAAGGTGAAGACCTAAAGCAATTGACTAGAAAAAAGATAGAACTCTCAAATGATAGAAGATCAGTCCATCTAGAAGAGATGAAGTCAATCCATTAGAGAGTAGAACCTATTGGCTAGAAAAAATCTAAAATTCTCAAAGGACAAAAGGATGATCAAGCTAGAAGAGCTTAAACCTAATCTATTTTGGATTTGTTGAAGTATCTTGACGAGCTAGTTTTTCTTGATATGATATCCAGGTTAGTTTCTAGTGAGATATTAGAATCACTCACTATCTTACAAAGATATCTGAGTCACTTGGTGCTTTTTATCGGGATACTAGAGTTACTCGATGATTGTTTTTTATTTACTAAGATACTATAGTCACTTAGTAGATTTCATTAGGATATTAGAGTTACCTAATGACCCGTTGAGATATTAGAGTCGCTCAAAGTTTTTGTTACATGGTCATCAGGATATTAGGGCCACCTGATGAACCCATTGTGATATTTGAAATGCTCAATGACCCATCAAGATATTAGTGTCGCTCAGTAGTGTTTTTTGTCACATGGTGGATGTCATCGAGATATTAGAGCTGCCCAATAATCCATTGAAGTATCAAATCCAGTATTGGGTCAAGAACTCAAAGCAACTTGGGCCCAGAACCTAAATCTTTTTTTAGTCCAGAACTCAATCCAGGTCCAGAACCCAAACCAGCTCGGGTAAAAAGTCCAAATCATTTTTTAGTCCAAAACTCAATCCAGGTCAATAACCCAAATCTTTTTCGAGTCTAGAACTTAATCCTGGTTCAAAACTCAAACCAATTCGGGTCTAGAAACCAAATCTTTTTTTAGTCTAGAACTCAATACGGGTCTAGAACCCAAACCAACTCAGGTTTAAAACCCAAATTGTTTTTAAGTCCAAAACTCATTTCAAGTCAAGAACCTAAATCTTTTTCAACTCCATAACCCAAATACAACCTCAGATCCATAATCCATTTTTTTCCAAAAACCAAATCAAAAGTCATTATGCTTTTTCTCTCTTTTACTGAAGTATCATATCGCTCAATCAGGGGGCAAGTAGTAGACCATTAAATTTGGGTTGGTTTAAACTTAAGAAGCTTATCTCGGTCCGTTATATTTTTTAAAGTCCCTAAACCTAACTTAAAAGCTTGAAATTAAAATGGTTCAATTTATAAAAGCCCAAATTAAATTTTTTTTATCTGAATAATAGATTGGTTTGAGTTGGGATGGGTCCAAGGCGACGTGAGCCAATGCCTATGTTGACTTGAAGGGTCCAAGTCAACATGAGCATTACTCTTGTCGATTTGGATGTTCAAATTGACATGAGCCATGTCTCATGTCGATTTGGACACTCCAAATTAACATGAGTGTTTTGATCATTTATGTATGCATTTTTAGGGTAATTTTATTAGCTTTTGATTGATGTTTCTTTAAATTTGTGCTTAAGTTTATTTAAAGTGTCATGATATAGGTTGAAGTGCAAAACAATAGAGCTTTAATTCACTAGATGGATCCAAAATTGATGGAAAGGATGTGAGATGGCTAAGACACTTATTGGCTTGGCCGTGTCTCTCATCAAGGATAAGCAACAAGCATAGCACGACCAGGGCAAGTAGGCTTGGATGTGTCCCTAAGAAGAATTGAGCAGAGGCAGACACAAGCAAGAGACACGGCCAAGCCATATGATACTAGAGACTTGGCCGTGTCTCACTCAAAGAGCAAACCAAAGAAAAGAGAAAGAAGTGAACACATGCAAGTGACACGGCCAAGCCATTGGCCGTGTCACACCCTTTGAGAAGAAAACCATGAAGGCAGCAAGGGATGCGACCTCATGTCTTATTCATGTCCCATGGAAGTTTTAGTGATGCGGCTAAGTCACTCATGACTTGTCCGTGTCTTGTGTGACTTGTTTGAATTATTTGCATAGGATGAGGGATAAGATAGGAGACAATAAGACTTTTCTTTTGAAAAGAAATAATAAAAGAAGTAAAAGATGACTTATTTTGTGGAATGAAAGATTTAAAAAAAAAAAAGAAAAAATGAGGGGACAAATGGTAGTGAGGTGAGTTGGAAAAGTAATTGGAAATTAAAAAAATATGATTGGGAGGGAGAGTGATGGGGGCACATATTGGAAACATTAAAAGACCATTCTCCATATTTTTCATCTTGTTCTTTATTTTTTGGATAGAAAGACACCATCTTCATCACCATCTCCAGCTTTCTTTCATCTTCATCTTCCATTCAGCTTAAAATTTATTCCATAGACAAGACATAAAATCATTTTTTGGGATAAAATTGGGTTAACGAGCTATTGAGAGGGTGGTTATGGTTTGAAGAGGGCCTTGATTTAAGAGTTGGAGGTTTGAGAGAGTTTCCGTTGTATCTTTCAAGGATAGGCATTTGATTGAAGGTTTGAAGAGGGCTTGGGAGATTTTCTTATCACTTTCAATTATAAGGTAGGAGGAAGAACAAGAAGTTCAACTCTTGGCATCTTTAAGGGGTTTTTCAATATTCTCTCATTTAATTCATTTCTCGATAGTTGTTATTTTGTTATGAACATTTATATTTCAATGTATAATTTTGATTTGATTTATATTGAGATGAGTATTTGTTTTGAAATGATGATAAGCTAAATTACCCATGCTTCGAATTGTAGTAGATTTGATTGAATGACTTGATTTGACAATTCCATTAATATACCTTGGTGTTAGTTGATTGGATTAGATTGAATATTAGGTTGATAGATTGGCCACCTATTGATCTTTTAATATTTAATGATGGACTGAGAGGTGAAATTTGATATCAAAACTATGCAATCAACTTCCCTAAGAATGAATTAGAAATATATGTTCTAGGATTCTATTAATTTGCAAATTTAAAAAAATTGGTTGTTGTTAATTCAAGAATGTGAAAACTAATGAATTGGTATTTGATAATTAAACTCAAGGAACAAATTAAATTCCAAGGTTATATTAATAGATAATTTGAGAATCAAGCTTTGATTAAATTGATATACAACCCTAGGTACCATTCAAAGAATTGAATTAATCTTGCATAACCATCACTCGTTTACTTTTAAATTTCAATTACTTTTCACCATTTCAAAAACATGCACTCAAACTTTAATATTTTATTTTAATCAAACTATTTCAAAATAATTCCTTCCTTATAAGATGACTTTGGGGCGATCACTATTACTACAATAATCTTGTATACTTGCGTGTGTCACTTTTATACAATATTAAATAGAACGCAATAAGTTTTTGGCGCCATTGTTGGGGAAGGCAACTGTTAGTAGTAGTTTGATTCTTTTTATTTTAATTGTTTAATTGTTTAAAGTGTTTCATTTTCAATTGCCTAGGTGATTTATGCAAGGATGAAGGTCCCAATGAAATGAATTTGTTCAATTTATAGATGATATTCACAGACTTCTAAGAACCGAGGGAATGAATCCTTTGGGATAAGAAGGAGAAGAAACCAAAGAGCAATTTAAGGAGAACATGGAGGTACTAATGGGTGAAGTAGAGGAACCACCTATGAAGGAGTTTGGCAGACCGATCATTGAAGTAACCACATCATGTATCATATTGAGCAATGCAGCAAGGAATTATGAACTCAAAAATACTTATTATAGTATGCTACCCTCTTTCCATGGATTGCCAAATGAAGATCCTTTAAACTTCATTCATGATTTTTATACCACCTTGTATACATTCCCTTTGCAAGCATTGACGAAGGATGAACTTAAAATGGGATGTTTCCTATACAGTTCGAAGGATAAGGCAAAAGTATGGTTGATGAAGTTACCAAAAAATTTATTAACCCCGTGGACTGAAGTCTACAACAAATTTATGAGAAAATTCTATTCACTATAGAAAATAAAAGAGCTCAGGGGGAGTATTGCAACATTCACCTAATTTTATAGAGAACTGTTCCATGAGGCATGGGATCACTTCAAATCCTTATTGTTTCAATGCCCTCATCATTACTATCCATAACAATGGCTCAATCAATTCTTTTATGATGTGTGGCTCAATAAATTCTTTTATGATGGGCCAACTCAACAATGTCAAAATACAGTGGATAATGTAGTAGGAGGGGCAATAGGTGAGAAAATAATTGCAGAAATGGCTATATTATTTGAAATGTTAGGAGCAAATTCATAGCAAAAGAGTATTGGGGAAAGGCGTAGATGAACATATGAGTTAATTGCAAATTCAGAAATGGCAAGACAAATTTAAGAGTTGACAAGGCAAGTAAATTACTGAATGCTAGAGGAAATGAGCCTATGTCCAATCAAGAAACTTGTGCGCCATATAGTGTTGTAGGACATAATGAAAATGTGTACCCTTTAAGCTTTGACCAATTCCATGAAGGGCAAGAGCAATCTTATGCTTTTGAAGGTTTCAAACAAAGGGGTAGGAATTACCCATACTCAAATTCTTAGGACCCCGGTTGGAGAAATCACCCAAATTCTTCGTGGAAGAATCAACAACATGCTCAACCTCAACAACCCTTCCAACCTTATCAAAGATGTCCCCAATTTCAAGGGAAAACTTCAAGTCAAGAGCAAGTCAAGAAACCTTCACTTGAAGACAATTTGAATGCTTTCATTCAAATAAGCACTCAAAATCAAGAGGTGAATAACAAGCGGTTTGACTCTTTAGAAGCATCACTTAAGAAGGTGGAAACTCAAGTTGGTCAACTAGCTAACCAACTTTAATCTCATCAAAAAGGAAAATTTGAGTCAATGGGAGCAAGCCAAAGTAATCATAGTCTTAAGAAGTGGTAAGGTAATTAATAATAAAATTGATGATAATAAAATTGATTGTTCTTTGGATGTAGGTACAATTCAAGAAAATGGCGAGGAAATACAAGCAAGCAAAGCTCCACCAAGTGAATTGAAGGAGGATAGTAAGGAGACATTCACTTCACCAAAATTGCACAAATCTCCAAATCTTTATAGACCGCCAATTTCTTTCCCAAGCTGGTTAAAAAATGAGAAGCAAGATAAACAAATTTCTAAAGTTTATAACATGCTGTCAAAGGTAAGTATTAACCTACCATTATATGAGATGATTAAAAATATGCCAGCTTATGCCAAGTTCTTCAAGGAATTAAACACTAAAAATAAAAGGTATGTGTTGAATGAAAAGGTGATAGTCTCAAAAGTAACAAGTGTTGTTTTACAACACAAGTTACCTCCTAAGCTAAAGTATCTTGGAAGGTTTATGGTTAATATCTCTATGTGGAATGGGAAGGAACCCATTGGCATGTATGATCTAGGAGCTAGTATAAACTTGATGCCATATTCCATTTATTTGAAATTATAGCTAGGGGAACTTAAACCAACTAAAATGGTGTTGCAACTTGCAGATAGAACTCTTAGATACCATAAGGGAATCATAGAGGATGTTCTAGTCCAAGTGGGTGGTTTGATTATACCTGTTGATTTCATTATCTTGGATATGGGGGAAGATATTCCTAGGGAATCAGAATATACAATTTTGTTAGGGAGGCCTTTTATGGCTACAACTAACACATTGATTGATGTTAAAAATGAAAAATTAACCATGACTATTTTGGGACAAATTGTAGAATTTTAAATTTTTAACACTTTCCTATTCCCACTATTGTTGTGTATGAAGACTATTCTTTTATTGATTTTACTTATCTTACCATTGAAGAAGTTTTATTCCATGAAAGGGGTGAAGACAAGCTAGAGAGGGCCCTAACTATGGGTGAAGATGTTGAGATTTCAAATGAGGAGATTAAGGAATGCAAGTCCATGTTGGACAATGAGAGTGTTGAGGGGGAACTTAAAATTAAGAAAAAGGAGATTCAATAAAAAGTGGTTGAACTTAAAAAAAACTCCCAAGGCATTTGATGTATGTTTTTCTTGGGGAGACCAACTCACACCCAGTGATAATTTCTGCTACTCTCAGTCGTGATGAAGAAGATAAACTTATCAGAATGTTTAAAACATTCAAGAGAGCTATTGGTTGGGGTTGAGTGATATTAAGGGTATTAGTCCCTCTATTTGTATGCATAAGATAATTTTAGAATGGGAGCTAAACCGGTGAGATAGGCTCAGAGGAAGCTTAACCCTAATATGAGTGAAGTAGTAAAAAGGAGATGCTTAAATTGCTTGATGAAGAGGTGATATATCCCATTGCTGATAATGAATGGGTTAGTCACATACACGTTGTGCCAAAGAAAGCATGTTTAATTATGGTCCAGAACGAGAAGGGAGAGTTGGTACCTACATGAACTCAAACAAGGTGGTGAATGTGCATAGATCATAGGAAATTAAAAAATGTCACCAAGAAAGATCACTGTCCTTTACCATTTATTAATCAAATTCCTGATAGATTATCTGGACATGCTTTTTACTATTTTCTTGATGGTCTTTTAGGTTACTACCAAGTCCTTATAGCACCGGAAGATCAACCAAAGATAACTTTCACTTGTCCCTTTGGGACATTTGCCTTTCGAAGTATGTCATTCGGACTTTACAATGCACCGGGAACATTTCAAAGATGTATACTTTCCCTTTTTTCTGATATGTTGGACAAGTGCATTGAGGTATTTATTAACGACTTCTTTGTTTTTGGCAATTCTTTTGATGATTATTTGCATAAGTTGACTCTTGTACTTGAAAGATGTATTGAATATAATCTAACTTTGAGTTGGGAGAAGACTCACTTTATCGTTGATCATGGCATCTTAGGACATGTTGTTTCCCATAAGGGGGTTGAAATGGATAAAGCTAAGGTTGATTTAATTTTGAATCTAACACCACCCATATCTATTAGAGGGATTAGAAGTTTTTGGGACATGTTGGATTTTATAGGAGGTTCAAAAAAGATTTTTCCAAAATTTCATGTCTTTTTTGCAATTTAGTTGGAAAAGATGTCCCATTCGTCTTTGATGATAAGTGCTTAAAAGCATTTTAAATTTTGAAAGAAAAAATAACTTCTGCCCCTATAAATGTTATACCTAATTGGTACTTCCCTTTTGAAATTATGTGTGATGCATCAAATTATGCCATTCGAGTCATTTTGGGCCAAAGAGTGAACAAATTGATGTGTGTAATTTATTATGCAAGTTTATCTTTAAATAATGCACAAGTGAATTACACAACCATTGAAAGAGAAATGTTAGCTGTGGTATTTGTGCTTGAAAAATTTAGATCTTACTTGATAGGTTCCAAAGTCATAGTATTTTTGGATCACTCAGCCTTGAAGTACTTATTAAGTAAACTACAAGCTAAACCTAAGCACATTAGGTGGGTTTTGATGTTGCAAGAATTTTATGTTGAAATCAAGGATTAGAAAGGAAGTGAGAATGTGGTAGCCAACCATCTTTCTAGATTGAATTCTTATGATAATGATACAGAAATTGCTTGCAATAATGCTTTTAAAAAATTTTTGGATGAACACTTGTTCACTTTAACTCAAACACCATGGTATGTTGATATTTCTAACTATCTTTCTTGTGTAGTTGTGAGAAAAGATTTAAATTTTTAGGCAAAGAAGAGGTTCATGCATTCCTATAAGTACTATTTTTGGGATGAGCCATATTTATTTAGAATCTTTAGGGATGAAATTATCAGAAGATATGTGCCAGAAGAAGAGCAAGTATAAGTGTTGCAATTTTTCCACAACATGTATTGTGGAGGTCATTTTGGAGGAAAGAAGACCGCAGAGAAGGTTCTTCAAAGTGGTTTGTATTTTCCTACTATTTTCAAATATGCTTATAATTTTTGCGTAAGGTCTGATAAATTCCAATGAGTAGGGAACATAAGCAAAAGAAAAGAAATGCCTCTCAATATTTTTGTTGTTGTATAAATTTTTGATGTATGGGGAATAGACTTCATGAGGCCATTTCCCAAGTCCTTTGGCTTTCAATATATCCTTCTTGTAGTGGATTATGTGTTCAAGTAGGTTGAGGCTATCCCTACTAGGACTAAGATGCTAATGAAATTTTTAAAAAAAATTCTTGAAGGAAAATATTTTAACCAGGTTTAGAACTTCCAAGGCAATTGTGAATGATGGAGGAAGCCACTTTTGCAATAAATGGTTTAAAACGTTAATAACAAAGATGGGGATCTGACATAAGGTGGCAACCCTATATCACCCCCAGACTTTCGGCAAGCTGAGATTTTTAACAAGCAAATTAAAGGGAATTTGGAGAAAATAATGAGCATCATAAGAAAGGACTGGTCAATCCGACTCCCGAAAGCACTGTGGGCTTGTTGGACATCTTTCAAGACACCTTTGAGAATGAGTCCATATGGATTGGTCTTTGGCAAGGCTTTCCACCTACTGATGGAACTAGTGCATAAGGCTTATTGGGCAATCAAGGCCACCTATAATATGGACTTGGATGGCGCATAAGAATAAAGGATGTTGCAAATTTCCCAAAAATTAAAGTCCCATTATAGTGGACCATTTAAAGTAGTTCAAACATTTCCCTATGGAGTTATTGAATTAATTAACTTGAAAACCAATGAGACATTTAAGGTGAATGGGTAAAGGGTGAATCCTAATTTTGAAGAGCTCGAAGTTGCAAAAACCCAAGAAAGTATGGTATTTATTTATGAGTGATGCAACGATGTCCAGCTACACGATGTTAAACTAGCGCCAAGTGGGAGGCAACCCATCGGTTTGTATTTCTTTCCTTAATTAAATTTTTGTATTATGGCTTTATAAATTTTCATTTCTTTTAGTTTGTAAGAAATATAATGGAATGGGTGTTGTTATCAGTATTTTGTTTTGATTGGGTTTCAGGGCTCGGAAGAAAGAAAGGATTACATAAACTAGACTTGGGCGACATGGCTAAAACACGATTTAAAAAAAATCAAGATAATAGGCAGTAGCAGACACTGCCACTTGACACGGTCAAGCCACTGGTCATGTCAACCAATCCTGAAAATGATTAGAAATATAGATGTGGACATAGTTAGGAAACTTTGCCATGTAAAGCAATGTCGCCTCTCATCCTCTGCTTCCAGTCCATGCAGTAATGAACACAGCCAATGGATATGACCAAGCCACTTGTTATGTCCATCCCTAATTTATATGACACATTAAAGTCAAAATTAACTTGACTATGGCATCCCTTTTAACCCACTTAAAAAACCCAACTTTTCCAATTATTCCTCTTCCTTTTAATCCCGAACTCCATTTTTATCTCTCATTCTCTCCCATTTTCTTGCCTCTCTCTATCAACTCTACCATACCCACCCTAAAATCTTCAAACTTTCCACCAAAATCATCAGTATTTCTTCATAAAAACTCATTTAAATCACTCTAATCTTCAATTTTCATCAAGATTCAAAATGCCAAGAACCAAAATGGTATCTCACTATAGAAGGAAGCAACCATCTTCATCCTCTTCATCTTCTTTAAAGAGAATGGCTCTCCTAGCAAGATGCTTCTTTCCAACAAGGTATGTGAGTGAAGAATATCTTAATGCTCTTCAAATTAGGGAGAATTTTACTAGGTATGTGAAAAACCTAGGATAGGAAAGATTTATGTGAGCGGGGATTTTTGCCCCCACTCCCGGTGAAATGGTTCTTGCGACTTCGGCACTGTTTAGGCTCGGGGTCTTAAAGAACACGGACCTAAGTCCGGAGAAAATGGAGTCACCACCTGGACGGGCCAAAAAAAAGAAAGGGGAGGATGACGCGATTCCTAAGGAATCCCCAACCTCCTAATGGGTTCGGAAAGTTGGGTACGTGTGGGGAAGGTGAGAAATGGCCCAGTGTAGACCTTTAATTTTTGGCTCAGTCTGGTCCAATATGTTTTATTTAGTCCTAAATAATTTTTGTTGTCTAATTTGTCCAAAATAATTTTTGTTAAATAATTTTTGCTTTAGTATTTTATTAATAAAAAATAAAAATAAACAAATAAAAGTCAAAAAATAAAAATAAAAATTGGCGTCGAAAAAATCGGCAATCGTCGTGCTGGCCCGTGGGCATTTCACCCGTAGGAATTTCCTGCGGGCGAAATGGCCCAAGGTCGCCCACTCCCCGCCCACTGATGCAATTTCCTGCGGCAGATTTTTTTGCCAGCGTATTTTTTCCTGCGGCAGATTTTTTCGGCAGTGCAATTTTTCCGATGAAAATTTTTTGAAACCTAATTCAATTAGGTTTCGGTTTCCTTTTCTTATTAATATTACTTGCCATGACTAATTAGGAATAAACCATATCAAACCACTATAAATAAGGACCAAAGACAAAAAAAAAAAAAAGAAAAAGAAGGAGAGGCTGAAAATCAAACAATAGCTTGAAAATTTTGAAACCAAATCAGTGAAGGAAAAGGAGCAATTCAATTTCTTTTTTTCTGGAATAGCAGGGACACGATTTAAGCAATTCAAAGGCAGCAACTATCTTTGTTCTTGTTCATCCAAGAAGAATTATTTTTGGAGAATCAACAAAAGGAGTATGTATTAAATTTTTTTTGTTTTATTTTTTCACAGTAGCATAAACTATGAAATTTTGTTTTTTAAATCAAAAACCTTAGAACTTTAATTTATTTTTTCCAAAGTTAAAAACACTAATACGTTACTTTATTTTCCAAAAAGACTTAAAATTGTTATTTTTACCTCTTCAATATCTTAAAACCTTAAATAAACATATTTTTCAACAAAAACAAAATTTGATTCTATTTCTTTCAAAATTTTAAACTTGGTTCTGTTTCTTCCAAAAAGCCATAAAAAACATCTTTTCTATTTATAAAAACTTTAATCCATTTGTTTAAATTAATAAAACCTCATGAAATCATCAAATTGTCTTTCTAAGCCCTAATTCAAATTCATCACCCGAGACCGTAATTTTAAATCTTAAAATCCTCATTCAACTTCCAAACTTAAAATAGTAAACTTTAACCCCTTTAAAACCTTAAACCCTAAATTTTTCTAAACCTTAATCCTTTAAAACATTAAAAAACCATAAAACCATAAATACTTTAATTTTACACGGTAGCTTGAAATCACCATTTAAAACCACAAATCAAAAGTATTTTAAAGTGTCTAAAACCCTAGTTTCATGATTTCACCATTCAAACCTTAATTTGTTTAATAAAAGAGTCTTACCAACCTTTTAAAACATAAAACCTTAATCTATTTTAATCCCATAAAAAAAGTCACAGTAGCCTAATTTTTTGAATTCCAAAACCTTAACACATGAGATAAAGAACCCTAAATGGAAACACTAGCTATAATTTGAATTTTTATTTACCTTATTCAATTCCATATTTGATCATGCTTAGTTTTATTTCTTATGCTTTAATTTATTTAAATTCAATGCTTGGTCTATTTTATTTATCAGGGATGGAGGTTTACTTTTATTGTTATTTGGTACCTTTGATGAATGATTTATTTATTATGAATGGTTATTTATTTTTATCAATTTATTTAGATTTCCAAATATTGTAAGAGGTATGTTTCCACTTGGTGCGTACCTCATTAGTTAAATACCATGTAATTTAATTTGCTTTTCTATCTTAGAACTTATGTAAAGGGCAAGTTTCTACCTTTCGGTGGGTGTCCTATTTAGGAATGTGATGTAAGGACATGTTTCCATCTTCGGATGGATGTCCATTTATTTATTTTTCTTGCACCTTGCTTTGATTTTAATATAATGATGCTTTCTTTTAATTATTGTGTGTAATATGGATAATGTTGTTATACTTAAGAATTTTATAATATTAAGACCTGCAAAGGAGGCCGGTTCCAATGAACCGGGCGTTGTGGGGGTGCTGGGCCATTTCTCACCTTCCCCACACGTACCCAACTTTTCGAACCCATTAAGGGGTTGGGGATTCCTTAGGAATCGAGTCATCCACCCCTTTCTTTTTTTCCCGACCCGTCCAGGTGGCGACTTCATTTTCTCCGGACCTAGGTCCATATTCTCTAAGGCCCCGAGCCTAACAGTGCCGAAGTCGTAAGAACCATTCCACCGGGAGTGGGGGCAAAAATCCCCGCTCACAGTGGCGACTCCACTGGGGATAAGAGAAGTTGATTCCGTTGGTCTTTATATTATTGTATTCTTTCCTATAATGATATTATCCATTGCATCATCTTAGATTGCATCGTGTGCGTGAGTTAGGAAGCCCGTGTTACCCGTGTTATGTTATGTGAGGGATACCATACTTTCACTCAAGGTATGGAGATCGAGCATGGCATAACCACTCATAGCCTTGTACCTTTTGGTATATATTTGCTATGGGAACCTAAGCCTTTTTACCCAAAGACTAAAGCTCATGTAATTGGCCTAGTAACTTTCCTCAGGTTTTAACCCAAATGCATGTTGTTTGACTACGGTTAGTTTATCTTATTCTAAATCTTGGCTTATTTGGTTTGTTCTTTTTCTAATATGACCTAAGTATATTGTAAGCTAAAAATAAAATTTTCTTTAAAGTCCAAAAGGCCAAAACTATTTTGAAAACTTTTCAAGATAGTCTTTGGACATAAAATTTTTCTAGAAATAAATCAAAAATTCTTTTTGCTCATGGCCCAAATACTAAGCCCAAAATCCATTTTTCTAAAATCATTTACAATGGGCTTAGAAACAAAACTATTTTCACCCAACCTTTTCTTACAAAGTGTTTGCAAAAATATTTAGGTCAATTATGAAATACCAAAAATCAATTGTGGGCTTAGTTTACACTAAGAATAAATTAACCATGGGCTTGTTTTTGGCATGAACCATTAGTTACCCTTTTTCAAGTGAGAAATCTATTTATGATAAACCTCTTAATTTAGTTTTAATCCAATATAGCATAAAAGCTACTTTAGTTGGTTGGATGGATTAAAACCTAATTAATGGGAATTATCGTGGATGGATTTCCATTTTCGAAAATATAACTACTGGTTGAAACGTCCGAGGGAATTATTCGAAAACAAGATACCTCATGTTGGTATTTTGTTAACCATATACCTAGGAAAAGGGACTCGCCATTTGTGTGTTGATGTTATAAGGTTGGAAGGAACGTCCTATTTATCCTTATTTGTTGATTGTTTGTGCATACATGCATACATTTGCATCTCATATCATTGATCCTCTCTGGCTCACAGCCCTGGATTACGATAGTTCTAAAGCTTACAACAATTCGACCTACGCCGCAGATGAAGTATCTAGCAAAGACTCAACCACTTGCTCACCTAAAACAATGGAGCCTGAACAAATTCAAAGGATGGTGGATGAGGCCCTCAATGCCAAGATGGAAGAAATCAAAGAGGCCCTAGCTGAGACCATGAAGAACCAGTTGACTGCAATCTTAGAGAACCATGCCGAGGCATCTGCTAACACTAAGAAACCAAAGGACAAAGGGAAGACCAAAGCTAGTGAAGTGGTTTTTGATGATGAAAAGGTGATCATTGATGACGATGAGGATTGGGCTCAATACTACCAAGATGTTCAAGAGAAGAAGAAAGAACCAAAGGTTGGTGAGAAAGCAACTATTGAAAAGACCGAGACATCCGATGTTGAAAAGATGATTACAAATTTAGAAACGAAATTTGAGAAGAAGTTGAAAACCGAGGAGATGTCCGAGATCGACAAACTATTTGAACAAGATGAAGAAGTCCCGTATAAGTTCAAGATGCCATCCTTTGCAAAGTACAATGGCACCAGAAATCCTCATCTCCATGAGAAACAATATATCACTACCATGCAGTCTGCCCGAGCTACTAAGGCTCAAACCCTAAGGTACTTTATGCTCTCATTGGACCTTGTTGTCCAAAATTAGTTCAATACCTTAGATGATGGAACACAAAAGAGTTGGGATCTACTTTACAAAGCCTTCATCCAACAATATGGATATAATGTTGAGTTAGAAGTTACTTTAATGGAAGTGGAGTCCATAAGGCAAAGGCCAAATGAGAATTTTGTGGACAATGTGAAGCGATGGAGAAACAAGGTCGCTTTACTCAAGAAGAGGCCAATGAATCCGATCAAATAAGGATGATTGTGAGAGGGATGTTGCCTAATCTTCATGAGAGGATGTCTCATACACTCATCCGTGATTTCAAAGACCTTATCCAAGCTAGTTTGCAAATTGAAGAATGGGAAAGGGAGAAAAGCCATTTTGCAACAAAAAGGAACGAGAAAGGGAATTATCAGCCTAGCAATCAAAGCACGCAAAAAGAAGTTGATGTTAATGCGACTAGTCAAGGAGGAATGAGGGAGTTTTTAGAATTTGGGAAGCCACTGTCTTGGGTTCTCAATAAGCTACAAAAGAGGGGATTATTACAACCCTTGACTCCTCGTCCTTTGCCTAATCCTCTTCCACCTAACTTTGATACTAATGCATTTTACCAATTCCATCAAAGGACTGGACACGAAATGAACAATTGTATGAAGTTGAGGCATGAGATCTAGAATTTAATTAATAATGGCAAGTTGCCTGAGCCGGACAAGCCCAATACCAAAGGTAATCCATTTCCAAGGTTCAATAGGGTGCCACCACCAACAAACTTCATGGTAGGAAAAGGATTAGAAGAGGATTTTGTTTTATCATCCTTTCAAGATGGGGATATTGAAGATATGAAAGGAAAAGAAGCCTAACTCAATGAACTTTCCTTAGCTTGAATGTTGCTTTTCAATCTTACTTTCTTTAATATTTTGGAACTATTGTGTTTTTAAAATTTAAAGTTGCTTAAATAAATTATTTTCATCAAAATTTTGTTGGTCTTTGTTCATTTTGGTGTTCAACCGATGAGGAATCTAGCTTGATAATTCATGAATTAATATATTTATGCATCATGACTTGAATGACTTTACTAGGTGAGGGAATTGCTCTATAGCATTGAGTTGTGTATGCTTACTTAGAGAGGGCTCCTGCATAATTACCTTTGTCAAGGTCCTAGTCAGTCTTAGAACATGCTTTGACAAGCTTTCAAGAAAAAATTGAACTCTGCTTATTTAAGAGAGAAATGATCTAGGCATTGTTTGGTTAGCCAACAACTAGTATCCACCCAATTAAATATCAATCCCTAGTTGTCTCTTTGAGCCTTCATAAAATTTTAGCTTTCTTTTCATTGGCATATAACCCCAATAACCTGCCCTGAGCTGTTGTGATACTTTTGACAAATCTTATGATCACTAATATGAAGGGGCAAGAAGATCAAAGAAAGAAATGAATACCATGAAGATAGTTGAAGCTCTCAAGACCATAAGAGTGGTTGAAGTTCTTAATACCATAAGGGTAGTTTAAGTTTTCCTTAGTATTTCCAATATATCAACATCAACATCAGAGTAACAAATGATTTATCCCTATTAAAAGAGTTATGTCTCTCCGCTCATCCATTATTGGAAACCCAAGTTGGTACAAACAAGACAACTCTGTTTGAGCTAGAACCAAATTAAAAAAAAAAGAAGATAAAAAACAAACAAAATAAACAAACCAAAGAAAAGGAAAAAAGACAAAAAAGAAAAAAAGAAAAAAAATAAAAAGAAAAAATAATAAAAACTAAAAAGGCGGTTCAAAAAGCCAACTGAGTTCTCTTTAACCTAAGACAACAAAAGGCTTCCATTTGGTTTATAAGGACGGATTGACTTGAATTGGTCCAACCCAACCAAAGATTCGATCAAAATCAAAGGAAAAGGAGAAAGACCATCCAGTTCTTGAAAGTTTTGTACCTGATAGTCCTACAAGAAAGAAGGACAAAATGATAAAAGAAAGGGAAGAGTAAGGAAGAGAAAGAAAAGGGAAGAGTAAGAAAAATAAAGAGGAAAGAAAAGGGAAAAGAAGGAAAGAAACGAATTTGGGTCTTAAACTTTTTACAAGGGCAGAGATTGTCCTTATCAAGATCCAGATTAATGCCAAGAAGACAGAAGGAATTTGGAGTCTAGAAATATTGCTCCCAACTGCCTAAAGTTTCGACAAGAAATTTACAGTGTGAGGGTTTGTCCATTGTGTCAGATCAGCTCCAATCTCAAAATGGCCTTCACTATAACCTATGTCCCTTATAGACCCCATTTCAAGCCTATCAAAGACCTGTTGATCTCTCTTGGTAGGTAGAGTCTATTAGTGGAGATAGTTTGGATAAGCATGCATAAGAGATAGACAATATTTAAACTCAAATGAGACCTTTGGGCAAGTAATGTGTATGTGCCTATCTGAAGTGCAACAATTCTTACCTAAATAGAATTGATTCCCGAGTTTAGTACGGTAACTAGGGTTGTCATGTTACAGATATGTTAATTTGGAAAATCAAGTCCTGAGGTACGTTGACATTAATTTGGCAAAGCCAACATTTGATTTCAAAATAAAAAATAATAAATAAAAAGTGTTTTGTCATACAAAGCCTTCAAGCTAAGGGAAGTATGTTGAATTGATTATTGCCAAGGTCATGAAGAAGCTATCAATTGACATGCTGAGACATAGTTTGAAAAGGATGTATCCCTGACTCTACTGCTTAAGGGTCTTCACTACTCATGTTCTCAACATCTAGGAGATAAAAGCCACAAATGAAAACTTTTGATCATTCCAATGCAAGACTTGAACAAGCATCAAAACGGAACCAATGAGAACACTTCTGCTGATCACCCTGGTCTGTGAGTTGATGGAACAACTGTAAGTATTATTCATGCATACATGAGCATATCACATCGCACTTTCTTGTCTTATGTTGTCTATTCTTTGGCAAAATGAACAGCAAACACCTTGCGAAGTAAAGAATCAAAAGAAGATATCAAATCAGGGGGGCATAGAAAGCCCATTGCTTAAGAAAGCTCCAGCAATCTTGCAAAGAGAAGAAATACGTGCTTGTGCAAAGAATTAGACAACAACAACATCAATCAGAGTCCGCATAGAAAAATCATGGGTTTGAGCCTACACAGGGGGCAAAGTTTCTCCTTTTCAATTTTTTGAGTTTATATATAAAATATTTTCAAACTCACTTGCAAATATCTCGCCACGCAGGAGGAAAAGGAGAGGATATGAAGGCTAGCTAAAAGTGCTGAATTTTTTGCAAAAGTGCAAAGGAAGAACAAAGAAGAATGGAATAAAAAAGAAAATTAGAATTCTCAAAAGAATGAAGAGGCAAAAGACAAAAGATCAATCCAGCTAAAAGAGCTGAAGCCAGGGTGAAGACCCAATCTCCAAGGATGAAGATCCATTTGCAAGGGTGAAGACCCGATCCCAAAGGATGAAGATCCATTTTTCAAGGGTGAAGACCCGATGTCAAAAGATGAAGATTCATTTTCAAGGATGAAGACCCGATCTCAAAAGATGAAGATCCATTTTGAGGGTGAAAAACCATAATGCATAGAATAACCAGAGCAGTCAGATTTCTCAAATGATAAAAAGTCAGTCAAACTCAATCTCGGGTCCAAGCACCCAAATTCAATTCAATCTCGGGTCCAAGCACCCAAATTCAATTTAATCTCGGGTCCAAGTACCCAATTCCAATTCAATATCGGGTCCAAGCACCCAAATTCAATTCATTCTTGGGTCCAAGCACCCATTCTCCGGTCCAAGTACCCAATTTCGGGTCCAAGTACCCAAATCAAATCTAATCTCGGGTCCAAGTACCCAAATCAAATCAATCTCAGGTCCAAGTACCCAAATTCCATCCAATCTTGGGTCCAAGTACCCAAATCGAATTCAATCCACCCAATCTCGGGTCCAAGCACCCAAATCAATTCAAGCTCGGGTCCAAGTACCCAATCTCTGGTCCAAGTACCCAATTTCGTGTCCAAGTACCCAAATCAAATCTAATCTCGGGTCCAAGTACCCAAATCAAATCAATCTCAGTCCAAGTACCCAAATTCCATCTAATCTTGGGTCCAAGTACCCAAATCGAATTCAATCCAATCTTGGGTCCAGGTACCCAATCTTAGGTCCACGCACCCAATCTCGGGTCCAAGTACCCAAATCAATTAAAGCTCAGGTCCAAGTACCCAATCCCGGGTCTAAGTACCCAAAATCAATTCAACCTCGGGTCCAAGTACCCAATCTTGGGTCCAAGTATCCAATCTCGAGTTCAAGTACTCAATCTCGGGTCCAAGTACACAAATTAAATCAATCTAGGGTCCAAGTACCCGATCTCGGGTCCAAGCTCCCAATCTCGGGTCCAAGTACCTAAATCAAATTCAATCTTGGGTCCAAGTACCCAAATTAAATCAATCCCGGGTCTAAGTACCCAAATTTAATCAATCTCGGGTCCAAGTACCCAATCCCAGGTCCAAGTACCCAATCTCGGGTCCAAGTACCAAAAAAAAATTAAAAATGCCATCTCAAAAATTAAGTCTTATTGCTTTTCAATCTCTTTCACTTAAGTTTAGATCATTCAAGCAGGGGGCAAACTGTAGACCCTTAATTTTTGGCCCAGTCCGGTCCAATATGCTTTATTTAGCCCTAAATGATTTTTGTTGTCTAATTGGTCCAAAATAATTTTTGTTAAATAATTTTTTCTTTAGTATTTAATTTTTATTAATAAAAAATAAAAATAAACAAATAAAAGTTAAAAAATCAAAATCAAAATCAAAATCAACGTCAAAAAAATCGGCGACGAAAAAATCATCGCGTGGGCTCGTGGGCATTTCGCCCGCAGGAAAATCCTACGGGCGATTCCTGTGGGTGACGCCCGCTCCCCGCCCACTGTCTCAATTTCCTGCGGCAGATTTTTTCACCAGTGCATTTTTTCCTGCGGTAGATTTTTTCAGCCGCGCAATTTTTTCGACGCAAATTTTTGGAAACCTAATTCAATTAGGTTTCAGTTTCCTTTTCTTATTAATATTACTTACCGTGACTAATTAGGAATAAACCATATCAAACCACTATAAATAAGGACCAAAGACAAAAAAAAAAAAAGGAGAGGCCGAAAATCAAACAGTAGCTTGAAAATTTTGAAACCAAATCAGTGAAGGAAAAGGAGCAATTCAATTTCTTTTTTTCTGGAATAGCAGGGACACGATTTAAGCAATTCAAAGGCAGCAACTGTCTTTGTTCTTGTTCATCCAAGAAGAATTATTTTTGGAGAATCAACAAAAGGAGTATGTATTAAATTCTTTTTGTTTTAGTTTTTCACAGTAGCATAAACTATGAAATTTTATTTTTTAAATCAAAAACCTTAGAACTTTAATTTAGTTTTTCCAAAGTTAAAAACACTAATACGTTACTTTATTATCCAAAAAGACTTAAAATTGTTATTTTTACCTCATCAAAATCTTAAAACCTTAAATAAACATATTTTTCAACAAAAACAAAATTTGATTCTATTTCGTTCAAAATTTTAACTTGGTTCTGTTTCTTCTAAAAAGCCATAAAAAAATCTTTTTTATTTATAAGAACTTTAATTCGTTTGTTTAAATTCATAAAACTTCATGAAATCATCAAATTGTCTTTCTAAACCCTAATTCAAATTCATCACCCGAGACTCTAATTTTAAATCCTAAAACCCTAATTCAACTTCCAAACTTAAAATAGTAAACTTTAACCCCTTTAAAACCTTAAATCCTAACTTTTTCTAAACCTTAATCCTTTAAAACATTAAAAAACCATAAAACCATAAATACTTTAATTTTACACAGTAGCTTGAAATCACCATTTAAAACCACAAATCAAAAGTATTTTAAAGTGTCTAAAACCCTAGTTTCATGATTTCACCATTCAAACCTTAATTTGTTTAATAAAAGAGTCTTACCAACCTTTTAAAACATAAAACCTTAATCTATTTTAATCCCGTAAAAAAAGTCACAATAGCCTAATTTTGTGAATTCCAAAACCTTAACACATGAGATAAAGAACCCTAAATGGAAACACTAGCTATAATTTGAATTTTTATTTACCTTATTCAATTCCATATTTGATCATGCTTAGTTTTATTTCTTATACTTTAATTTATTTGATCATGCTTGGTTTATTTTATTTATCATGGATGGAGGTTTACTTTTATTGTTATTTGATACCTTTGATGAATGATTTATTTATTACAAATGGTTATTTACTTTTATCAATTTATTTAGATTTCCAAATGTCGTAAGAGGTATGTTTCCACTTGGTGGGTACCTCATTAGTTAAATACCATGTAATTTAATTTGCTTTTCTATCTTAGAACTTATGTAAAGGGCATTTTTCTACCTTTCGGTGGGTGTCCTATTTAGGCATGTGATGTAAGGACATATTTCCATCTTCGGATGGGTGTCCATTTATTTGTTTTGCTTGGACCTTGCTTTGATTTTAATATAATGATGCTTTCTTTTAATTATTGTGTGTAATATGGATAATGTTGTTATACTTAAGAATTTTATAATATTAAGACCTTTAAGGTTCCAATGAACCAGGCGTTGTGGGGTGCTGGGACATTTCTCACCTTCCCCACACATACCCAACTTTCTGATCCCATTAAGAGGTTGGGGATTCCTTAGGAATCGAGTCATCCACCCCTTTCTTTTTTTCCCGGCCCGTCCGGGTGGCGACTCTATTTTCTCTGGACCTAGGTCCGTGTTCTCTAAGGCCATGAGCCTAACAGTGCTGAAGTCACAAGAACCATTCCACCGGGAGTGGGGGCAAAAATCCCTGCTCACACCCAGCACCCCCACAATGCTCGGTTCATTAGAACCAGCCTCCTTTACAGGTCTTAATATTATAAAATTCTTAAATATAACAATATTATCCATATTACACACAATAATTGAAATAAAGCATCGTTATATTAAAATCAAAGCAATGTCCAAACAAAGCAAATAAATGGACACCCATCCGAAGATGGAAACATGCCCTTACATCATCCATGTCTAAACTAATAAGACACCCACCAAAAGGTAGAAACATGTCCCTTACATTGGTCTAAAATATAAAAACAATTTAAATTACATGATATTTAACTAATGAGGTACCCACAAAGTGGAAACATACCTCTTACAACATTTGGAAATCAAAATAAATCTATAGAAGTAAATAACCATTCATCATTATTAAATTATTCATCAAAGATATTCAACATCAATCAAAATATATAATAAACATTCATCCATGATAAATAAAATAAATCAAGCATTGAACTTAAATAAATCAATCATCAAAACACATAATAAATCAAAGCATATAATAGGCTACATAATCAAATATAAAATTAAATAAAGTAAGTAAATATACAAATTAGGGTTTACAGTTTCTATTTAAAGTTCTTTGATTAACATTTAGGGTTTTGGGATTTTAGTATTATTATTATAATTTATTTTAGGCTACTGTAAGGTTTAAGAGAATTGAAATGGATTAGGATTTTATAATTTAAGAAATTAGTAGGGTTCTTTAATTGATCAAATTAGGGTTTGAGTGGTAAAATTATGAAATTAGGGTTTGGACACTTTAAAACATTTAGCTTTATAATTCTTAGCTACTGGATTATTATTTTGGATTTACTATATTGGGTTTGAATGTTTAGGTTTATAAGGTTTTAAGGATTAAGGTTTAGGAAAACTAGGGTTTACGGTTTTGGGGGAATTAGGATATAAGAAAACTTAGGGTTTAGATTAACCGGTTTGGGGTTTACTATTTTGGTTTTGGAGTTGAAGAAAATAGTTTAGTTTTATAAAGTAATTATGATTTTTTAGAAACTGTAAAGTAAGTTAGGGTTTGGAGATTTAACAAAATATTTGGAAATTTTGGAAAAGAATTAGAAGAAGATAGTTTTGGGTTTTTAAAAGCTTTTTGGAAATAGGAAAAATGATTTAAGGTTTTTGGTAATAAAAGAGAAGAAATAGGGTTGTTAAAGATATTTGGAAATAGAAGAAAACATTTAGGATTTTTGGAAACAAAAGAAACGAATTAAGGTTTTTAAAGTATTTGGAAATAGAAGAAATCATTTAAGGTTTTTGGAAACAAAAGAAATGAATTAGGGTTGTTAAAGTACTTGAAAATAGAAGAAATCATTTAAGGTTTTTGGAATGAAAATCAAGTCATTACATCTTTATAGATCAAAGTTTTGTATGTATATTATTATGAATCAAAGAAACGAAGCTATGAGTAGTTTATGATTAAGGATCAAACCTGCATAGTTGGTTCCACCGAAATTAACTTCTGGATGAACAAAGACAAAGGCAAGATCGCTGCCTTTGATGGCTTTATTGCTTGCTTGCTAATTCCTCTCCTCTTTTTTTTTTCCAAAGGTTTTCTCCCAGTCCTAATCTCCTCAATGTTTTTTTTTTCAAAGGTTTCTCCCCCTTAAAATCCAGTCCGATTGTTCACTACAAAAAGTCCCCCTTTTCCTTGTTTTTTTACTTTTATTTATAGGAAATTTAGAAGATTAATTCAAATTGTTTACGGAAACTATAATTAATTAGGAAAAGAAAACTGAAACCAAATAGAATTTGGTTTCGGAAAAAATTTTGTTGAAAAAATCTCGCTGGTGAAAACTGTGATGGGCTGCAAGCTTGCGAGCGAAAATTGGGGCGCTGCGTGGAAAATTTGCTTGCAAAGCCATTTCACCCGCAGGAGGTTCCTGCGGGCGAAATGGCCCAAGGCCATTTCGTCCAATGGCTTTTGGCGATGAATTTTTTCATCGTCGATTTTTATTTTTATTTTTATGTTTATTTATTTATTTATTATTATTATTATTTTTTATTACTATAATTATAAAAAATAAATACAAAAACAAATATTATTTAATTAAAATAACACAAAATTATTTTGGACTAAATAAAATATTTTGGACCTGACTGGGTCAAAAATTAAGGGTCTATAGTTTGCCCCCTGCTTGAACGATCTTAGACTTTAGTGAAAGAGGGTGAAAAGCAATAAGACTTAATTTTTGAGATGGTTGAGGTTTTGGGTTCTGGACCCGGTCCGAGTTTTGGAATCAAGGATAATTTTAGGCTCTGGACCTAAAGGTAATTTTGGGTTCTGGACCCAAACTAAGTTTTGGACTTAGAAGGAATTTTATGTTCTGGACCTAAAGGTAATTCAGATTCTAGACTCGAGCTATGTTCTGGACTTAAAAGAGATTTTAGGTTCTGAACCTAAGGATAATTTGGATTCTGGACCCAAGCTAAGTTCTAAACTTAAGGATAATTTGGGTTCTAGACCCGAGCTAAGTTCTGGACTTAAAAGAGATTTTAGGTTCTAGACTTAAGGATAATTTGGGTTCTGGACCCGAGTTAAGTTTTGAACTTTGGAGGAGATTTTAGGTTTTGGACCTAAGTATAATTTGGGTTCTAGACCTGAGCTAAGTTCTGGACTTAGGAGAGATTTTAGGTTCTGGACCTAAGGATAATTTGGGTTCTGGACCCGAAACTAGATTTTGATACTCGATCCTAAACTAGACTTGGATACTCAATCTTAAACTACATTTGGATACTCAATCCTAACTGGATTTGGATACTCGATCCTAAATGGTTTTTTGGATACTCGATCCTAAATTGGATTTGGATACTCGATCCTAACTGGATTTGGATACTTGATCCTAACTTGGATTGGGATACTCGATCTTAAAATAAATTGGGATGCTCGATCCTATCTTGATTTGATTTGAGTACTCGGACCCGTGACTGGTACATTGACTCAAGATTAAATTCGATTTGATTGACTTTGTATCAGTTGAGGATTCTGGCTTAACTTGTTATTCCATTCTTTTGTTCTTCCTTTCGTAAAAATTCAGCTATTTTTAGTTGGCCCTCATATCTTCTCCTTGCCCCCCTGCATGGTAAAATATTAGAAGTGAGTCAAAATGTTTTGTTCATGCATAAACTTAAAAATTGAAAAGGAGAAACTTTACCCCCTGTGTAGGCTCAAACCCATGATTTTTCTATGCGGGCTCTGATTGATGTTCTTGTTGTCTAGTTCTTCGCAAAAGCACGCATTTCTTCTCTTTGCAAAATTGCTGAAACTTTCTCAAGCAATGGGCCTTCTATGCTCCCCTGATTTGATATCTTCTTTTGATTGTTTACTTCACAGGGTGTTTGCTGTTCACCTTAATAAAGAATATATAATACAAGACAAGAAAGTGCGATGTGATATGCTCATGTATGCATGATATGCATGAATGATACTTACATTAGTTCCATTGACCCATAGACCGAGGTCTTCAACAGAAGTGTTCTCATTGGTTCCTTTTTGACACTCATTCATGTTTTGCATTGGAATGACACAATGCCCCACATTTATGGCTTTTATCTTTAAGATGTTGAAAATATGAATAATGGAGGCCCCAAACAGCAGAGATACATCCATTTCAAATTATGATCCAGTATGTCAATTAGTAGCTTCTTCATGACCTTGCCAATAATCATTTCCTTTGCCCATTGTGTCCTTCGAGGTTCGATAGTTCAACATACTCCCCTTAACTTTAAGGTCTTGTATGACGAAAACATTTTTGAATTTTTTAAATTTTGATTTTGAAATCAAATGTTAGCTTTGCCAAATCAATGTCATTGTACCTCAGGACTTGATTTTTCCAAATTAACATATCTATAACATGACAACCCTAGTTACCATACCAAACTTGGGAATCATTTCTATTTAAGCAAAAACTGTTGCACTTCAGATAGGCACATACACATTACTTGGCCAAAGATCTCTTTTGAGTTTAAATATTATCTATCTCATATGCATGCTTATCCAAACTATCTCTACTAATAGACTCTACCTACCAAGAGAGATCAACAGGTCTTTGATAGGCTTGAAATAGGGTCTATAAGGGACATGGGTTTAAGTGAAGGCCATTTTTAGATAGGAGCTGATGTGACATAATGGACAAACCTTCACACTATAAATTTCTTGTTTGAACTTTAGGCAGCTTGGAGGTAATCTTGCTAGACTCCAAATTCCTTCTATCTCCTTGGCATTAAACTGGATCTTGATTAGGGCAGTCTTTGCCCTTGAAAAAAGTTTGGTACCCAAATTCATTTCTTTTCTTCTTCTCCCTTTTCTTTCTTTTTATTTTTCTTGCTCTTCCCTTTAATTAAGCATTTTATCATTTTGTCCTTCTTCTTTGTAGGATGTTTAAGTATAGAACTTTCAAGAACTGGATGGTCTTTCTTCCCTTTTCTTTGATTTTGATCGAATCTTTGGTTGGGTTAGACCAATTCAAGTCAAAATGTCCTTATAAACCAAATGGAAGCCTTTTGCTGCTTTAGGTAAAAGAGAACTCAGTTGACTTTCTGAACCGCCTTTTTAGGTTTTATCTTTCTTTTTTTTCTCTTTTTCTTTTGTCCTTTTTTTTCTTTTTTTTCTTTTTTCTTTTTTTTTTCTTTTCTTTCTTTTTTTTTCTGCTTTTCTTTCTTCTTTTTTTTGGTTCTAGCTCAAACAGAGTTGTCTTGTTTGTACCAACTTAGGTTTCCAATAATGGATAAGTGGAGTGGTATAAATTTCCTTTAACAGGGATAAATCATTTGTTACTCTAATGTTATCTTGATAGATTGGAGATATTAGGTGAACTTCAACTATCCTTATCAACTACCCTTATGGTCTTGAGAGCATCAACTATCCTTATAGTCTTGGCTATGCATTCCATTCTTCGATCTTCTTGCCTCTTCACCTTAGTGATCATAAGACTTGTCAAAAGTATCACAACAGCTCAGGGTAGGTTGTTGGGATTATATGCCAATGAAAAGAAAGCTAAAATTTTATGAAGGCTTAAAGGGACAACTAGAGATTGATATTTAATAGGGTGGATACAAGTTGTTGGCTAACCAAACAATGCCTAGATCATCTCTCCCTTAAATAAGCAGAGTTGCAATTTCGCCTCGAAAGTTTGTCAAAGCATGTTCTGAGACTGACTAAGACCTAGACAAAGGTAATTATGCAGGAGCCCTCTCTAAGTAAGCATACACAACTTAATGCTATAGACCAATTCCCTCACTTAGTAAAGTCATTCGAGTCATGATGCATAAATATATTAATTCATGAATTATCAATCTAGATTCCTCATCGGTTGAGTACCAAAATGGACAAAGACCAACAAGATTTTTTATGACAGTAATTTATTCAAATAAATTTAAATTTGAAAAACAAGATTGTTCCAATTTAATATTAAAGAAAGTAAAATTGAAAAGCAACATTCAAGCTAAGGAAAGTTTGCTGAGTTAAGCTTCTTTTCCATTCACATCTTCAATATCTTCATCTTGAAAGGATGATAAAACAAAATCTTCTTCCAATCCTTTTCCTACCATGAAGGTTGCTGGTGGTGGCACTCTTCCAAACTTAGGCAAAGGGTTATTCTTGGTATTGGGCTTATCCGGCTCGGGTAGCTTACCACTATCAATCAAATCTTGGATCTCATGCCTTAGACGAGCACATTTATCTATTTCATGCCCTTGCATTTGATGAAATTGACAGAAGGCCTCGGCATTGAAGTTTGGTGGCAGTGGATTATGTAGTGGTCGAGGAGCTAACGGTTGCAACAACCCTTTCTTTTGTAGCTTGCTAAAAACCCAAGATAGAGGCTTCCCCAATTCTGAGAAATTCTTTTATTTCCTTAACCGGTCACATTAACATTAACTTCTTTTTACGTGCTTTGATTGCTAGGCTGATAATTCCCTTTCTCATTCCTTCTTATTGAAAAGCGATTTTTTTTCCTTTTCCACTCTTCAATTTGTAGACCAGCTTGGAGAAGATCTTTGAAATCATGGATGAGTGTATGAGACATCCTTTCACGAAGACTAGGTAACACCCCTCTCACAATCATCCTTATTTGATCAGATTCATCGGGCCTCTTCTTGAGCAAAGCTGCCTTGTTTCTCCATCATTTCACATAGTCCACAAAATTCTCATTTGGCCTTTGTCTAATGGACTCAACTTCCATTAATGTAACTTCCAACTCGACATTATACCCATATTGCTGAATGAAAGCCTTGTATAAAATGTTCCAATCTTTTTGAGTACTTTCTTCTAAAGTGTTGAACCAATTTTGGATAACAGGGTCCAATAAGAGCATGAAATATCTCAGAGTTTGAGCTTTAGTAGCTCGAGTAGACTGCATGGCAGTGATGTACTGCTTCACATGGAGATGAGGATTTCCAGTACCATTGTATCTAGCAAAGGATGGCATCTTGAATTTGTACGGAAATTCTTCATCTAGCTCAAATAATTTGTCTACTTCAGATATTTCTTCGGTTTTCAACTTCTTCTCAAATTTCTTTTCTAAATCAGCAATCATCTTTTCAACATCAGAAGCTTTGATTTTTTCCATAGCTGATCTCTCAACAATCTTTGGTTCTTTCTTCTTGTCTTGAGGATCTTGGTAGTATTGAGCCCAATCATCATCATCAATGATCACCTTCCCATTGTCTTTTGGCTTCTTAGTGCTAGCAAACACTTTGGTATTATTTCCTAAAATTGAAGCCAATTGGTTCTTCACAGTCTCTGCCATGGCCTCTTTTATTTCTTCCATCTTGGCATTGAGGGCATCATCCACCATTCTTTGAATTTGTTCGGGCTCCATTGCTTTTGGTGAGCAAGTGATTGAGTCGTTGCTAGATTCTTTGTCTCTGGCATAGGTCGAATTATCGTAAGCTTTTGAACTATCATAATCCAGGGATGTGAGCCAGAAAGGATCAATGATATGAGATGCAAATGTATGCATGTATGCACAAACAATCAATAAAGAAAGATAATTAGGATGTTCCTTGCAACCTTATAACATCCACACACGAATGGCGAGTCTCTTTTCCTAGGTACATGGTTAATAAAATACCAACATGGGGTATCCTATTTTCAAATAATTCCCTCAGACGTTTCAACCAATAGTTATATTTTCGAAAATGGAAATCAGTTCATGATAATTCCTATTAATTAGGCTTTAATTCATTCAACCAACTATAATAGCTTTTATGCTATATTGGATTAAAACTAAATTAAGAGGTTTATTATAAATAGATTTCTCACTTGAAAAAGTTTCTTATGATTCATGCCAAAAATAAGCCCATGATTAATTATTCTTAGTATAAACTAGGCTCACAATTGATTTTTGGTATTTCGTAATGAACCTAAATAATTTGTAAGCTCTTTTGGATGAAAATAATTTTGTTTCTAAGCCCATTATAGAAAGATTTTAGAAAAAATGGATTTTGGGCTTAGTATTTAGGTCATGTCAAAAGACCATTATGAAAAGTTTTGAAAATAGCTTTGGTCTTTTGGGCTTTTAAAGAAAATTTTATTTGAGCTTACAAATGTACTTGGGTCAAATTAGAAAAAGATCAAACCAAATAAGCCATGATTTAAGCCAAGATAAATTAACCATAGTCAAACAACATGCATTTAGGGTAAAAACCTAAGGAAAGTAACTAAGCCAATTACATGAGCTTTAGTTTTTGGATTAAAAGGATTAGATTCCCATAGCAAGTATATACCAAATGGTATGAGTGGTTATGCCATGCTCTATCTCCATACCTTGAGTGAAAGTATGGTATCCCTTACATAACACAACACGGGTAACACGGGCGTCCTAACTCATGCACACCATACAATCTAATATGATGCAATAGATAATATCATTATAAGAAAGAATAGAATAATATAAAGACCAACGGAATCAACTTTTTTTATCCCCAGTGGAGTTGCCACAGTGAGCATGGATTTCTGCCCCCACTCCCGGTGGAATGGTTCTTGCAACTTCGGCACTGTTTATGCTCGAGGCCTTAGAGAACACAGACCTAAGTCAGGAGAAAATGGAGTTGCCACCCGGACGGGCCGAGAAAAAGAAAGGCATGGATGACTCGATTCATAAGGTATCACCAATCCCCTAATGGGTTCAGAAAGTTGGTTACGTGTGGGGAAGGTGAGAAATGGCCCAACACCACTACAATGCCCGGTTCATTGGATCCAGCATCCTTTACAGACCTTAATATTATAAAATTCTTAAATATAACAATGTTATCCATATTACACATAATAATTGAAATAAAGCATCGTTATATTAAAACCAAAGCAATGTCCAAATAAAGCAAATAAATGGACACCCATCTGAAGATGGAAACATGCCCTTACATCATTCATGTCTAAACTAATAGGACACCCACCAAAAGGTAGAAACATGTCCCTTAAATTGGTATAAAATATAAAAGCAATTTAAATTACATGATATTTAACTAATGAGGTACCCACAAAGTAGAAACATACCTCTTACAACATTTGGAAATCAAAATAAATCGATAAAAGTAAATAACCATTCATCATAATTAAATCATTCATCAAAGATATTCAACATCAATCAAAATATATAATAAACATTCATCCATGATAAATTAAATAAATCAAGCATTGAACTTAAATAAATCAATCATCAAAGCACATAATAAATCAAAACATATAATAGGCTCATAATCAAATATAAAATTAAATAAAGTAAGTAAAGATACAAATTAGGGTTTACTGTTTCTATTTAAAGTTCTTTGATTGACATTTAGGGTTTTGGGATTTTAGTATTATTATTATTATTTATTTTAGGCTACTGTAAGGTTTAAGATAATTGAAATGGAGTAGGGTTTTATAATTTAAGAAATTAGTAAGGTTCTTTGATTGATCAAAATTATGAAATTAGGGTTTGGACACTTTAAAACATTTAGCTTTATAATTCTTAGCTACTGTATTATTATTTTGGATTTACTATATTGGGTTTGAATGTTTAGGTTTATAAGGTTTTAAGGATTAAGGTTTAGGAAAACTAGGGTTTACGGTTTTGGGGGAATTAGGATATAAGAAAACTTAGGGTTTAGATTAACTGGTTTGGGGTTTACTGTTTTGGTTTTGGAGTTGAAGAAAATAGTTTAGTTTTATAAAGTAATTATGATTTTTTAGAAACTGTAAAGTAAGTTAGGGTTTGGAGATTTAACAAAATATTTGGAAATTTTGGAAAAGAATTAGAAGAAGAAAGTTTTGGGTTTTTAAAAGCTTTTGGAAATAGGAAAAATGATTTAAGGTTTTTGGTAATAAAAGAGAAGAATTAGGGTTGTTAAAGATATTTGAAAATAGAAGAAATCATTTAGAATTTTTGGAAACAAAAGAAATGAATTAAGGTTTTTAAAGTATTTGGAAATAGAAGAAATCATTTAAGGTTTTTGGAAACAAAAGAAACAAATTAGGGTTGTTAAAGTACTTGAAAACAGAAGAAATCATTTAAGGTTTTTGGAATGAAAATCAAGTCATTACATCTTCAAAGATCAAAGTTTTGCATGTATATTATTATGAATCAAAGAAACAAAGCTATGAGTAGTTTATGATTAAGGATCAAACCTGCGTAGTTGGTTCCACCAAAATTAACTTCTAGATGAACAAAGACAAAGGCAAGATCGCTGCCTTTGATGGCTTGATTGCCTGCTTGCTAATTCCTCTCCTCTAAAAAGTCTGATCCCCTTTTTTTCCAAAGGTTTTCTCTCAGTCCCGTTCTCCTCAATGTTTTTTTTTCCAAAGGTTTCTCCCCCTTAAAATCCAGTCCGATCGTTCACTGCAAAAAGTCCCCCTTTTCCCTATTTTTTTAGTGTTATTTATAGGAAATTTAGAAGATTAATTCAAATTTTTTATGGAAACTATAATTAATTAGGAAAAGAAAACCGAAACCAAATAGAATTTGGTTTCGAAAAAAATTGTGTTGAAAATATCTCGCTGGCAAAAACTGCGACGGGCTGCGAGCTTGCGAGCGAAAATTGGGGCGCTGCGTGGAAAATTGCGAGTGAAGCCATTTCATTTGCATGTAATGCTATAGCTATGAGCACCGGTTATTGGTTAGCTGATATTTTTTATAGTGTGGCTAATAGGAAAAATGGGGCAATTTGTATTGGTGGATGGGTGACCACCCTAGCCATGACACTTGATGATGGTTTTGACCCGAATAATTGCAACATGATAAGAATTTGGGGTAGTGACTCGCTTGACCTAGCCACCCTTAAGAAAATGCGCATAATTACCAAGAGGGGAGTGGCTTATGTGATGGCTTCTGAAGACCCAAGTGCACAGGGGGATCGCCAAAAGAGATAATGAGTTTATGAGGAGTCTAACTCGGATTCACTCGACTTGGATGACGATGCCCCAGTTCTTGAAAATTATGAGGTCATTAGTAGGATAGAAGCCCTAGAAAGCAAAGTGGATCACAATCATGTTGAAGTCCTAAACCAATTGGAGTTCATTAACAGCAATCTGGCTAAAATTCTTAGCCTTCACCCTTCGGCTACATCATCATGACATCCTCCATCGCCATAGATTATATCAGCTTTAACTTATTGAGATCAATGTTTATTTTCTTATTTTGAGTTGTTAGATGTTTTAGTTGTTATTTTTACTTGTGATTTTTAGTTAGTTGAACCTTAAACTTTAGTTATCTTATGTTATTGTTATTTTGTTCTTTAAACAATTAATGTTTTTTTTATGAAAGGTTAAGTAATCACTTTGTCTGTCACAGTGAAATGATGGAAAATAGGTTGTACCTTAACTCTTCTTCTATTAAATTATGCTTGTTTCCATTCAGGACAATGTCCATCTTAAGTCTGGGGTGCAAAGTTTTTGTTGTCAATTTAAGCTTTTGTTTTTAATTTAGTTGTTTTGTTAAATTGAAGTACCTTGTTTTATATTTTTTTGGAATTTTGAAAAGTTCAATTGCTATAAGATTATTGATAGGTGACCTTTTAGTTTTTGAAGCATGAATTGAAAATTAGATAAAATTGGTGCTTATTGTTGATTTGGATGGATATTCCTTGAATTTCCTTTTAAACTTGTGAGAAATTGAGCCTTTTAAGTTGGATGCCAACTTATTATTCTTTTTATGTGTGAACATCCTTGATTGATGAATTGCTAGAACTTGCTTTAACATGCATTTTGAGACTATATAAAAATTTCGATTGGCCATCAATATGATTAAGGAAATCAGGTGTACCCATTTTAGCTTAAAAGACAAACTTTATATTCGACCTTAGTTAGCCAATTCTGAGCCTATTTCATTTCTCCTTTTCTTTTTTTTCACAACACTATTTGCCTTAAACCATTTTATTTTGACTCTTACCCTTTCATCAGGTAAAGAGCATTTTAAGAATTTATGTAATTGGGTATTGTGTTAAATAAAGTGCGGGGTTAAATTTAGTTGGTTGAACATTGCAAATAAGTGTGTTGTAATTATTGTGTTCTTATATTAAATTTCCTTTCACCTCATATTATTGATAAATTAAATCTGAAATAGGAACCAAATCAAGTCATATTTAAATATATATATATATATATATATAATAGAGGTTGTTGTTCTTTTCGGTAGGGTTGGAATGAGTTTGGGGATGATCATTGAAAAGTTAATAAGTGAAGTCCCTTAAAAAGTTCTTTAATGTCAAGAGCTAGGTGAGTGAAAGGTGTTTTGGGATTGTTTGGTTGTATTACATTGCTTACTTCATTCTTGAAGTGCTCTTGAACTTAATGAATAAGCTCACATTCCTAAATGTCATGCCTTTACCTTAACCCCATTACAACCAAATGAAAGACCTTATGATTGATGATTGATTGGAATTTAGTGGTGTAAAATTGATTGATAAGCAAGCTTATGGTGATAATCTTCCATTGAATGTTATGAGTGTAAACACTACCTTATTTAAACACTTTAAAGAGTTGGTAAGGGAGTGACAACATTGGTTATGCATGGAAAGCCATTAAATTGAATGAGTATTGATTTTGTTTGATTTAATAAGGATTGTGGATTTTAGAAAAAAGGTAGCTTAATATATCCTTATAACTCTTGAACTTGACTAAATTTTTCTTAGTTTTGTTTTGATTTTATCTTTGCTTGGGGAAAAGCAAAGGATTAAGTGCATGATAATTATTTTGATCATTAATGTATGTATTTTTAGGGTAATTTTATTGGCCTTTGATTAATGTTTCTTTAAATTTGTGCTTAAGTTTGTTTAAAGTGTCATGATATAGGTTGAAGTGCAAAACAATGGAGCTTCAATTCACTTGATGGATCCAAAATTGGTAGAAAGCATGTGACATGGCCAAGACACTTATTGGCTTGGCCGTATTCCTCATCAAGAGCAAGGAACAAGCATAACACAGCCAGGGCAAGTTGGCTTGGTCGTATCCCTAAGAAGAATTGAGAAGAGGCAGAAACAAGTAAGAAATATTGCCAAGCCATTGGTCGTGACACATGATACAACCAAAGACTTGGTTGTGTCTCACCTAAAGAGCAAAACAAAGAAAAGAGACAGAAGTGAACACATGCAAGTGATTCAACCAAGCCATTGGCCATGTCACTCCCCATGAGAAGAAAATCATGAAGGCAGTAAGGGACACACCCTCATGTCTTGGCCGTGTCCCATGGAAATTTTAGTGCCACAGCCAAGTCACTTATGACTTCGCCATGTCTTCTATGACTCCTTTGAATTATTTACATGGGATGAGGGACAAGATTGAAGACAACAAGACTTTTCTTTTGAAAAGAAATAATAAAAGAAGTAAAAGGTGACTTATTTTATGGAATGAATGGTTTAAAAAAGGAAAAAGGAGGGGACAAATAGGAGTGAGGTGAGTTGGAAAAGCAATTGATAATTAAAAAAATATGATTGGAAGGGAGAGTGATGGGAGCACACATTGGAAATATTAAAAAGACCACTGTCCATATTTTTCTTCTTGTTCTTGGCATTTTGGAGAGGAATACACCATCTTCATCACCATCTCCAACTTTCATTCATCTTCATCTTCCATTCATCTTAAAATCATTTTTTTGGGATAAAATTGGGTTAACAAGCTCTTGAGAGGGTTAGGGTTTAAAGAGGGCCTTGATTGAAGAGTTGGAGGACTGAGAGAGTTTCCATTGTATCTTTTAAGGATAGGCATTTGATTGAAGGTTTGAAGAGGGCTTGGGAGTTTTTCTTATCACATTCAAGTAGAAGCTAGGAGGAAGAAGAAGAACTTTTGGCATCTTCAAGGGGTTTTTTCATATTATCTCATCTAATTCATTTCTAGATTATTGTTGTTTTATTATGAACATTAATATTTCAATGGATAATTTTTATTTGATTTATATTGTGATGAATATTTATTTTGAAATGACGATGAGCTAAATTACCCATGCCTAGGGTTGTAGTATATTTGATTGAATGACTTGATTTGATAATTCCATTAATATACCTTATCGTTGGTTGATTGGATTGGATTGAATGTTAGGTTATTGATTGGCCACCTATTGATGTTTTAATATTGAATGATGGACCGAGAGGTAAAATTTGATAATGGAACTATACAATCAACTACCCTAGTATGAATTAGAAATATAAGTTCTAGGGTTCCATTAATTTTTAAATTCAAAACAATTGGTTATTGTTAATTCATGAATGTGAAAACTAATGAATTGGTAATTGCTAATTGTAGACCCTTAATTATTGACCCAATCTAGTCCAATATATTTTAATTAGTCCAAAATAATTTTTGTGTTCTCTTAATTAAATAATATTTGCTTTAGTATTTAGTTTTTATAATTAATAATTAATAATAAATAATAAAAAATAAATAAATAAAATAAAATAAAATAAAAATCGGCGACGGAAAATCGGAGACAAAAAATTTCGTCGCCGAAAAGGGGTCGGATGAAATGGCCCACAGGCAATTCCGCAGCCCTCAAGTTCCCACGGCAGTTTTTTCGCTAGCGAAATTTTTCTGCAGCAGTTTTTTTTTTTGTCAGCAAAATTATTCCAACGGAATTTTTTCAAAAACCAAATTCAATTTGGTTTCGATTTCCTTTACTTAATTAATGTTAGTTTCCGTAAACAAGTGGAAGGAATCATCTAAATTTCCTATAAATAAGACTAAAAACAACGCAGAAAAGGAGGACAATCGAGTGAAGGAAAAACTTAGAAAAAGTGATCGGACTTTAAAACTTTTTGGTAGAGATTAACGATCGGACTTTTGAGAGTAGCAAACAAGCAATTCAATCCATCAAAGGCAACCATCTTGCCTTTTTCCTTGTTCATCCAAGAAACAATTTTTGGTGGAACCAACGAACGGAGGTTTGAATCTCTAATTTCTTTTTATTTTCTTACAGTAGCTTTGTTTATTTGATTCTTAAGGTTATACACACAAAACCTTGATTTATAAACACATAGTAACATTGATCTTCGTTTCAATAACATAAACACTTTTTTGTTTCTAAATACCTTCAAAACCCTAATTCGTTTCCTTTGTTTTCCAAAAAATCTTAAATCGTTTTTCCTATTTCCAAAAGCTTTATAAAACTCTAAACTATTTTCTTCAATCCTAAAACCAAACATAATTTTCGAAACACTAAAAATCCTAATTCCCTCAAAACCAAAACCATAAACCCTAGTTTTCCTAAACCCTAACCCTAATCCTTAAAACCTTATAAACCTAAACATTCAAATCCAATATAGTAAAACAAAAATAACAATCTGTTACCAAACCAATTTATTTTAAATCGCAGTAGTATTATTTTCATAAAACATCTGAAACCCTAAATCTTTAGAACGTCCAGTAGCATTATTCATCTAAAAAATTATATTAGTTACTCAAAATTCCAAAACCCTATTTTCTAAATTCTAAACCCTAAAATATTAATTTTCAACACTAAAACCTGCAATCCTGGAAGCCAATTTCCAAAATTTTCTGGGGCGCTGCCGTATGGGCTCGTCAAAGGGTTTAATATTCATTTGTGTATTATGAGTCCGCATATTTAACTTTCCTTTTTTCACAGCCCTAATTTAGTAACTAAAATTCTAAAATCCTATTTTAAGATGCGAACCCTAAATTATATATTTATTGCTTTATTTAATTTTAGATTTGATTATGTAGTTTATTATATGCTTTGATTTATTTATTCAATGCTTGATTTATTTAATTTTTCGTGATGGATGTTTATTTTCTATTTTAATTGATGTTTAATATCTTTGATTAATGATTTATTTATAAAGAATGGTTATTTATTTCTATCGATTTATTTTGATTTTCAAATGTTGTAAGAGGTATGTTTCCACTTTGTGGGTACCTCATTAATCAAGTTCTATGTAATTTAAATTGCTTTTATATTTTAGACCAATGTAAAGGATATGTTTCTACCTTTTGGCGGGTGTCTTATTTAGCTTAGACATGGATGATGTAAGGACATGTTTCCATCCTCGGATGGGTGTCCATTTATTTATTTTGCTTGGACATTGCTTTGATTTTAATATAACGATGCTTTATTTCAATTGTTGTGTGTAATATGGATAATATTGTTATATTTAAGAATTTATAATATTAAGACCTATAAAGGAGACCGGTTCCAATGAACCGAGCATTGTGGGGGTGCTGGGTCATTTCTCACCTTTCCCACACGTACCCAACTTTCCGAACCCATTAGGGGGTTGGGGATTTCTTAAGAATCGAGTCATCCACCCCTTTCTTTTTTTCGGCCCATCCGGGTGGCGACTCCATTTTTTCCAGACTTAGGTCCGTGTTCTCTAAGGCCCTGAGCCTAAATAGTACCGAAGTCGCAAGAACCATTCCAACGGGAGTGGGGGAAAAATCCCCGTTCACAGTGGCGACTCCACTAGGGATAAGAGAAGTTGATTTGATTGGTCTTTATATTATTCTATTCTTTCTTATAATGATATTATCCATTGCATCATATTAGTTTGCATCATGTGCGTGAGTTAGGATGCCCGTGTTACCCGTGTTGTGTTATGTAAGGGATACCATACTTTCACTCAAGGTATGGAGATCAAGAACAACAATTATTCTTATTATTATATATTTTTTATTTTTCTCTTATTTTTCTTTTTTTTTTATTATTTTACTTTGCAATCTTAAACCTACTAAATTTAACCCCACACTTAATTCAACACAACACTCAGTCATAAATGCTCTTAAAATGCTCTTGACCTAATGAAAGGATAAGAGTTAATCAATAAGATTCAAGCTAATGGTGTTGTGAAAAAGAAAGAAAGGAAAAATAACATAGGCTCAAAATTGGCTAACTAAGGTTAAAGATAGGGTTGGTCTTTTTAAGCCAAAGTGGGTTCACCTAATTGCCTTAATCATCATGATGCCTAATTGAAATTTTTATGTAATCTTAAAATGCATGTCAAAGCAATTTCTAGCAATTCATCAATCAAAGATTTTTACCCACAACAATAATGATAAGTTGATGGCTCAATTCCTCACTAGATTAATAGCCAATGCTAGGAAAAACCAACAAAATTGACAATAAGCACCAATTCTACTCAATTCTCAAATTCATGCTTCAAAAATTCAAAGGTCATCTATCAACAATTTTAATAACAATTGAACTTTCTAAAACTCATTTATTCAAGGAAAAACATTAAAAACATAAACTAAACTTAAACAAAAATAACTTAAAAGTAAAAACACAAAACAAAAGTAAAAACACAAAACACAAAATGCACCCCACACTTAAAGATTCACATTGTCCTCAATGTGAGCATGCATACTACAGAGAGGGTTTAGATGAAACTTGATTTCCATCTTTCCCATATGCGATGTACAATGCTCCTTCCACCCATAATGCAATTGTCGCTCATGTCTGCAGGGATGGAAAGCATACAATTCCGAAGGATACCCGATGTATTGCTAAGCTTAAGCAGCGTTATTTGAAAACATGTGAAGGTCATCTTAAGGTAATCCTCCAGTGCAATAGGAACTTTGTAAAACCCTTTTTCATTGTGCAACATGGGTATATTAGTTTTCTGCTCTTCCTTACCACCAAGAGTAGAAGAGATGATTTTTGGGGACTCTTTAAGTTCAACCAAGTTTGGTTGAATCACTTCTTCATCCAATTTAACAATGTCAAGTCCCATCTCAACAACCTCAGCATCTAAAATTAGCTTACACTCCTCAATTTCTAAATTGGGCATTTCATGTTCTTCTCCTAAGGTCATAGTCATCCCAATCTTATTTTCACTATCTCCTTGGGAGTGCATATATAGATGTCAGGAAGTTGCTTACCTTTCTCCTCATCCTTCAAGCTACATGGAAATGGATTTGGTGGCCTATCAGGATTGGAAGATTCATGCAACTTTGGTGAGGTTAATGCCTCCAAATTCTCCTTCTCATTTGATTGGCTCAACTCCTCAATGTTGGATTGTATTTCCTCGCCAATATCTTCTTGATTAGTGCCTGCATCCAAAGAATCACAAAATTTGTTATATATTATCTGTTCACTCCTCAAATTTATGATTACCTTGACTTGCTCTAATTGGCTAGGAAATTCCTCTTCTTGGTGTGCTTGGAGTTGATGTGCCAGTTGATCAACTTGAGTTTCCACCTTGTTCAATGATTCCTCCAAAGAATCAAACCTCTTATTGCTCCCTTCCTGATTTTGTGCACTAATTTGAAGGTAAGCATTTAAATTATCCTCCACTGTGGGTTTCATGCATTGAGCTTGATTTTGTGTGCTAATTTGAATGAAGGCATTCAAACTATCTTCCAAAGTGGGTTTCTTAAGTTTATCTTTGTAACACCCCTTTACCCGTATACGTACACAGCATGCTAATACGATCGTAATATAAGTATACTGAATATAGGTATGCCCTGGTTTATTTAAACATACAAATAATCCCTTTTCAATAGTATGAATAAATTTAAAACATTTAAAGAAATTCATTAAATACAATAGACCAAAATGTTTATACAAAATGCAGCGGAAAATATAACAAATATTTACAAAAACATATACATCAAAACTCAAGTTTTACAAAACATAAAATATATACATGTTCGGCAGTATGTCTTTAATCTTTAAACTTCACTATCCACACCTCAAGATCTAGACTCTACTCGGCCTAGAGGAACTCTCCGGTTCTTCCCTGTTACCTGCGCGATAAACCATAATCGCGCTAAGCCAATGGCTTAGTGGTACAAACTACAATAATACTATGCTTCGATGCAATGCCAATGACACACAATTAATTTCATACACTAGTCAAAAGAATATTACAGTTCAACATTTTATTTTGTTCAATGTCATATCAAACATTTATATTGTATCTTCATAATTTCATTACTCAACATAGCTTACCATGCCACAGTCATTCTCAATAAGATACTTATGCATTATCATCACCTTATTATTCATTGATTTCACCATTCAAGAATCACATTGAAAACAAAAACAAGCATGGGCCCAAAGACACTAATATGCCATTCAACTTTCAGAGTTAATGTTTTGGTTTAATTATCACATTTATCATTATCATTATCCCAACTAGGCTTCAAGGATTTAGGTTCAACCAAGCTTCAAGGGGAACAAAGCATGCTAAGTATCAACCTAACTTGGCTTCAAGAGCCAAACCCAACCTAGCTTCAAGGGTTGTAACATCTCAATTAGGCTTCAAGGACTAGACTCAACCAAGCTTCAAAGGGAGTAAAACATGTTAAACTTCAACCCAACTTAGCTTCAAGGATCAAGCCCAACCTAACTTCAAGAGATTGTTACTATTAGGCATGCCACCAACAACAAAACTCTAAAAATGAATAACATATTAGACACACAATTCATTTATTATTTCATTATCAATTTCATTCTCAAATACTCATCATCATCTAGGTAAACATGCCCCACTTATTTCAATTAAATCATCATAGCCAATCACAATGGCCTCACATCTCATTTGGATCATCATAGCCAATCACAATGGCTTCACATCTCATCATATCTCAATTCACATTATAACACTTCATCATTCAAGTATACATAATCAATTACATTGAACATATATCTTAAATTCATCATCATATAGGCAACATGCCTCATTTATTTCATTTCAATCATTATAACCAACCACAATGATTTTTCATCTCATTATAACTCAAATCACATTAATCAATTCATCATTCAAGTGTATATATAACAAATGACATTAACACATTTTACATGCTCATCACAACATACACATTATACCAAATAATACATTATTAATATGCATCAACAATGCATTAGATTTCTTAACACATTTACAATCAAATATGTGTTAAGTTTCAACATCATATGAATGTATGCAATAATGTAGTTTGTACTTACCTCAAGAACACTCACACTACTCTGTACTCTTTCTCTTCCAAGAATTCTTCACTTCTTAAATTAGGGCAAATCACCTTCTTCCAAAACCTAATCCAAAAAATGATACAATACATGAATTCCAATACAATTTATCACTTATTAACCTCATCATAGACCTTTAGATCACAAAATACAACTCAACACCACTAACTAAAGCCCACGGCCGAGGCCACCCCAACCCCCACGGGCGTGGGTTAGAAAATGGGTCTGCCTCTCTTGCTCCAAACCTCCACGGCCATGGCAACTAAGGGCCACGGGCTTGGCATCCAAAATGCTACTGCCTCTAACCAAAATCATGTATTCTAAACTTCTAACTTCACTAAACACAAACAACATGAAGATCTATGAAAATAATTGATCAAACTCCAATTAAACATCATTTACTACTTCAAAACCCTAAAACCAACATCACTCTTACTCTTTCAATACCAACATCAACTTAACTTATTATCTTCAAACCAAAACCAACACCACAATCAATTAAATCAAACATATTACAATCAACACAACCCTACTTTCAAACATCAACAATCAAACTTTTACACAACTTCAAATAACAAAAGAAATCAAGAGAGAGAACTTACCAAAGTTGATGAAACTTCAAGATTTTCCAACTCAATCACTTGATTCTTCCTTCAATTTGGTCTTAGAACTCAAAAACCCTCTCTTACTCTCTTGTCTTTGGTGATGGCCGGCCAAGCAATTGGAAAAGAAGAAAATGAAGAGTAAAAGAAGTAAAGTCAAACTTTTCATCTCTTTAAACCTCCACCAAGCATTCCAAAATAAGAAATTACTTAAATACCCTCTTCTATTTATTTTAAATTTCTTTCACTTATTTCCCTTTTTAATAATTTCATACATAACAAAATAAATATCCTCTTCCTTTGACCATCACATTTGACTTGTGTATATGTTATATATATTTCCATATATACAACATATACACTCTCTTTTAAATTTTTTTCTCTTCCACATTTAACATATACATTCAATCCAATTACAACAATAATATCAAAACTTCTAAGGCATACTTTGGGATATTACAATTCTCCCCCTCTAAAAAGAAATTTCGTCCTCGAAATTACCTGATATTAAGTCTGAAACAGTTGAGGATATTGATCTTGCATTGCTTGCTCGCTCTCCCAAGTTGCCTCTTCTCTCCCATGATTCTTCCACAGAACCTTCACCAATGGCACTTTCTTATTCCTCAACTCTTTCACTTCATGTGCCAAAATAGCAACTGGTTCTTCTTCAAATGTCAAATCCGAACTCACTTCAATGGATTCAACTGGCAAGATATGAGATGGATCTGATCTGTTCCTCCGCAACATAGAAACATGGAAGACATTATGGATCCTATCCAATTCAGGTGGCAAAGCAAGACGATAAGCAACTGGCCCAATTCTTTCTAATGCTTCATATGGTCCAATGAAACGAGGACTCAGCTTCCCTCTTTGACCGAATCTCAATATTTTTTTCCAAGGAGACACTTTCAAAAAGACTTTATCTCCAACATCAAATTCTATGTCTCTCCTCTTCAAATCTGAATAAGACTTCTGCCGATCTGAAGCTTTTTTCAACCGATCCCGAATCATCTTCACTTTCTCTTCAGTTTCTTTAACCAAATTAGGACCAATTAACTTGCCCTCTCCAATTTCATTCCAACATAAAGGCGTTCTACATCTTCTACCATACAATGCCTCAAATGGTGCCATTCCAATACTAGATTGATGACTGTTGTTATAAGCAAATTCCACAAGTGGCAAAAATCTGTCCCAACTTCCAGAGAAATCAATGACACAGCTTCTCAACATATCCTCAATAATTTGTATCACTCTCTCTGACTGCCCATCTATCTATGGATGAAAAGCAGTGCTAAAGTGTAACCAAGAACCCAATGCACCATGTAAACTCTTCCAAAACCTCGAAGTAAACCGGGGATCACGATCAGACACTAAAGAAAATGGAACTCCATGCAACTTCACTATCTCACTAATATACAGCTCAGCCAATCTTTCAAGAGAATAGTCCATTCTAACAGGAAGGAAGTGAGCTGTCTTTGTCAACCGATCAACAATCACCCAAATAGCATCATGCCTCTTCTGAGTCAATGGCAAATCAGACACAAAATCCATTGTTATTCTCTCCCATTTCCATTCAGGCACTATTAAAGGTTGAAGCAACCCTGTTGGAACTTGATGCTCAGCTTTCACCCTCTGACAAGTGAGACATTTGGACACAAATTTCACTATGTCTCTCTTCACACCAGACCACCAGTAGTGCTGTTTCAAATCATGGTACATCTTTGTACTACCCGGATGCATAGCAAAAACTGATTAGTGTGCTTCCTCTAAAATAATCTTTCTCAAACTATCATCATCAGGTACACACAATCTATCCTTGAGCCAAAGGCTACCATCACTTTTCACATAAAAATCTCGGCTCTCCCCATTTTGGCAATCTAACACAATTTTCTAAATTTTCTCATCAGCTAATTGAGCCTCCTTAATTTGATCCAACAATACCGGTCTCAACCGTAACTGAACTAGCAATGCACCATCATCACATGATTCAAAATTAGCATGTAACGCTCTCAACTCAACAAGCAACGAGAGTGAATACACAGCCAAACCTGCTAAAGACTTCCGACTCAAGGCATCAGCAACTACATTTGCTTTACCAGGATGGTAATCAATCAAACAATCATAGTCTTTAATCAGTTCCAACCATCGTCTTTGCCGAAGATTCAGCTCCTTCTGAACACCCAAATATTTCAAACTTTTATGATCCGTATAGATAAAACATTTCTCCCCATACAATTAGTATTGCCAAATCTTCAAAGCAAACAATATAGCTGCCAACTCCAAATCATGAGTCAGATAATTAAGCTCATGCGGCTTCAATTGCCGAGAAGCATAAGCTAAGACTTTACCCTCTTGCATCAAAACACATCCTAAACCATTATGTAAAGCATCACTGTAAATCACATAAGGTTTACCTTCAACGGGTAAAGTAAGAACAGGCGCTTGAGTCAACATCTCTTTCAACTGTTCAAAGCTAGCTTGACACTGGTCCGTCCACACAAATCTAACTCCCTTCCGAATCAATCTGGTGAGTGGAGTAGCTATTAAAGAAAAACCTTTCACAAATCGACGATAATAGCCTGCCAAACCCAGAAAACTTCTAACTTCAGTTACAGACTTTGGTGGACTCCAATTCAGAATAGCTTCAACTTTACTTGGATCAACTCTTATACCATCTGCTGAAACTATATGACCCAGAAAAGTAACTTGGTCAAGCCAAAACTCACACTTCGACAGCTTAGCATACAACTGCTTCTCTCTTAAGATCTGTAATACAATCCGTAGATGCTTGTCATGCTCCTCCTTATTACATGAATACACCAAAATATCATCAATGAAAACCACCACAAACTGATCCAGATAGGGCCTAAACACCCTATTCATCAAATCCATAAAAGCTGCAGGTGCATTCGTCAACCCAAAAGGCATCACCAAAAACTCATAATGCCCATATCTGGTACAGAAAGCTGTTTTAGAAACATCTTCAGCTCTAACCCTCAACTGATGGTACCCTGATCTCAAATCTATCTTGGAAAACACTGCTGCTCCCTTCAGTTGATCAAAGAGATTATCAATCCTAGGCAAAGGATACTTATTCTTGATAGTCACTTTATTCAGTTGCCTATAATCAATGCATAACCTCAAAGTACCATCTTTCTTCTTCAAAAACAACACAGGAGCTCCTCAGGGTGAAACACTAGGGCGAATAAACCCTTTATTCAACAACTCCTGTAACGGCACCTTCAACTCTCTCAATTCAGCAGGTGCCATTCTATAAGGAGTGAAAGAGATGGGAGTGGTACCAAGCAACAAATCGTTACCAAACTCAACCTCTCTCTCAGGGGGTAATCCTGGCAACTCCTCAGGAAACACATCCGAAAAATTTGCAACTGTGGTAATATTATCAAGTTGAGAACCCATTGCTCTAGTATCCACCACATGAGCGAGATAAGCTTTACACCCTTTTCTAATCAACTTCCTAGCTGTTACAGCTGATACAAACAAGGATGCAAGTTGTCTCTGCTCACTAGATACTATCACATTCCTACCATCACTGGTTCTCAAGGTGACACACTTCTTTTGACAATCTACCACAGCTCCATGCTTAGACAACCAATCCATGCCTAAAATCAAATCATATTCTTTAAAAGGCATTTCAATTAAATCTCCGTGAAACTCCTCACCTTGTACCACAACAGCACTATTACGATGCACCTTACTCACCACAACACTATGTCCTAAAGGATTTGTCACTAAGACATCAAATCCTAAGGACTCTGAATGCAATTCAGACACAGGCAAGATAGATGCACTAATGTATGAATGAGTAGATCCTGGATCAATCAAAGCAAGTACTGAAATGCCAAATAAAGAAAATGTACCCGCTATAGCTGCTGAAGCATCCAGCTGCCTCTGCATCACATATATTCTCTGAGAAGATCCGGCCTCATCTGGCCTACTGCCTCTGGATGAAGATCCTCCTCTCGGACTAAACCCGAGTCTACCACCTCTACTGAAACCTCTGCCCCCTCGACCACCTCTGATAACACTGGGTCGAGAAACTCCAATATCAGTCTGTCTATCATCCTGCATCTCGGGGCAATCTTTAATAAAATGATCTGGTGACCCACATCTAAAGCATACTCCGGGTACACCAGTCTTCCAACAAACACCCCCATGGGTCCTGCCACAGTGAACACATACAGGCGGAGTAGACCTTTGCATCACAGGAGTCGGGGCACTTGCTACAGAGATTGTCAGTCTCAGCCTCTGCCTCTGATACTGCACTGATCTGCCTGACTGCCTCTGACTCCTACTGATCCTCGGAACAAAACTTCCTCTACCCCTCTTCACAGATGAAGACCCTGCCTCAAACTGGGGTCTCCTTACTCTAGTTTCCTCCTCAGAAGCAGCTGCTGCAATGTTCTGCGCTTTCTCAATACTTCTAGCTGCTGCAAAAAGCTGAGAGAAATCCTGGTATCGAGACCCAGCCACAATGCACATGATAGAGGGAATGGAGCTTTCTCAAGTCACCAACCCTTCAATTGTGTTGTCCCAAGATGGCAACCAAGAGGGGGGGGGGGTGAATTGGTTTCCTCAAGAAGTAATGACAATTTAAAAATCTCAACAAACAAGAAATGCGGAATAGAGAGTTGGTTGAGTAATGGAAGAAGGAAAGAACACACAAGATTTATAGTGGTTCGGATTTACTTCAATCCTACATCCACTTCCTTAACAACTTGTTAAGGTTCCACTAATCTTTGAAGTTTTTACAAGCTCACTTCCAACTTTGGTGTTTTCACAAGTTCACACCTAACTTCACAAGTGTTTTTCTTAGGCTCACACTTACAACCCAAACAAGAGTTTTACAAGGCTTACTCTCACAACCTAACAGGAGTTTTACAAGGCTTACTCTCATAACCCAAGTGTTTCCCAAGCTCACACTCAAACTTATACAATGGTGTTTTTAATGCTAACACCTAACATTCATTACAATTCAAATGCAAGTTTAAGTAAAAGAAAATTTGTTGCTTGGCTATGAAAATCTTTTCTCTTGTGACTCTTCTATATTGTTTTCTCATAGAAACATTGTATTTATAGTCAATGTGGTCTTACTAGCCGTTATTGATATTGAGAATAAAGTCTTGGCAGTTCAGACCTTCTTTACTTAAACCGTCTGAAGCACTTAGCGGTCGCCCTTCATACAAGGATGGTCGCTCTCTGGCTTCACGCGGTCGTCCTTTAACAAGGGACGGTCGCTGCTTTTGAAAAAGCTTCAATGGTCGAATTTTAGTGCTCTGCAGCTGGAATCTTGCCCATGCTGTGTTTGTCGGACCGATTCTTGCCCATGCTGTGTTTGTCGGGACGGTCGTGCCAAGCAAAGGTGCGGTCGCCCTTTTTGAATATTGAAGTGGGTTTACAACGGTCATGTCACGTGTCATTCTCTGACAGAGCAAAAGAGATGTCCTCCATAATTTGAATCTCGCGGTCGCCCTTGGTAGCATTTCGCGGTCGAACTCATATTCTCGCGTCGAACTTCTGGACGCACCTGAGGACGCGAACACTACTGTCTCTTTAATCAATTTCTTCTTGAATGGTAGGGCGGTCGCGACTCTGAATGGGCAGTCGCTAAAGTGGTAAGCGAGGTTGAGTCATTTGCCGTTCTTGTCACCGCGAACCTTACTGTGATTGTAATGATTTAAGTTCCTTGAGTAGCGGTCATTCACATATTGGGACGGTCGCTATTCTTTAGGTGCGGTCACTACTTAGGTCGAACTTCTGACCGCGAAACCTACTGTGATAAGGTTTCATCTTGTAATTACATGGAGCGGTCGTATCCAGGTGAGGTGCGACCGCTAGAAGTGTTCTGTTCACCTTATTTGAAGCAACCTAATCCTGCAACAAGATTCTTCAAACACAAGTTAAATAGATCATCCATTTGACTTGTCAAGGATCAAAATTAAGATCATTTGTCTAACAATCTCCCCCATTTTGACTTTGACAATTCAAATGGAATGATGAATAAAAAGATAAGTTTAAAATGCTCCCCCTTAACATATGCATAAATCATGTTTAAGAGCATTGTGATTATTAGATTATCTTGGTGCAAACATTTCATTATGTTATGCCATTTTCTCCATACCATTTTCTCTTTCTCCCCCATTGTACTATTCTCTCTTTCTCTCCGATTTCATTATGTTATGCCATTTTCTCCATACCATTTTCTCTTTCTCTCCCATTGTACTATTCTCTCTTTCTCTCCCATTGTGTATACTATGTTTCATTTCATTTTGTTATTTTCTCCCCCATTGTCATAGGCAAAATGTTAAATGCAATAGTCAAAACAAATAAGGATAGAGGAAAACAAATAACATTTGCAACAAAAATGTTTATTAAGGATAGAGGAAAGTACAAAGGCAGAAAGTAAAGCAACAAACATATGAAAATGCAAACAATAGAGACAAAAAAGAAATTTAAGCTATTCTGAGTCATCATCTACATCTAACTCTTCTTCAACTAAAGGGGCTTTTCCTTTATCTTAAGGAGCAATAGAGGCAGAGCTAGTGCTAATGGACTCTTCTTCTTCAGGAATGCTTTGGGTATGATCACTTATATCCCAATCTTCAAGGTTGCATTGAGGCAAGTCCAATTTGCCTTGCATGTCATATAGATCATGGTGCATGTGAGATATAAGGTCTATTCTCTTGTTCAAGTGCTGGAATCTCTTGGAGACACTTTTCTTGAACTTAGAGATTTTCCTGGAGAGAGTTTTGATAGTTTGGAGGATGAGTTGTGTGGAGGATGAAGTAGTTTCTTGAGCAGCTTTGGATGAAGCAGCTTTTGAAGGTAATTCTACTGCAACTTCTACAGAATCTCCCTCTTCCTCAATTGTATACCTTGGCCTTTTCTTTTGTTTATCCATAACTCCTTTCTTGCCAAAGCAGTATACATATGATCCTTCAATCTTCCTTACACATCCAGCATGCTCTAAGTAATCAATTGTGATAGCACTAGAGGCAAGATTGAAAGGGTTTCTCAAAGTAGCTAGATTCAGATCATTTAGAAGGTTTAGGTGCCTAGCAATTTGAGTGATTTGTGAGGATAGGAAGAAAGTACCAGTTCTTGTAACAGCATGATGATAGAGGGTGTCAATCAAGAACTTAGTTGTGTTTATTTTAATGTTGTGGGTGAAAGCATATAAAAAGATGAGGTCTCTCTTGGTTACTTTCTCATTCCCATCTGCTCTTTGATGGATGGTGTAGGTGATAATCCTATGGAGCATCCAATGGGTGAGAGTTTTGATGTGTCTGGCTTTAGATTCTTTTTCAAAGGAAGTTTCAATAGAAATTTCTTGCCAGAAATCAGAAAGGGTTTGGTTTGAGAAGATTTGGTCATTGTAGGAGGTTATACCATCAGTTGGAAAGTTCCAAATGCTGCCAAAATCTTCTAGGGTTAAGGATTGGTAGTGATCAAAGAGTTTAAACCTAACCCCATACCACCCTAGTGCAGAGTTTGCACTTTTCTCTATTTGAAGAGACATCAGAAACTCCTTACTCAGACTAGAATAGCCTACCTCTTCTGGAAAGACAAATTTTCTCCATCCAAGGACATCCAACAATCTCTCAACTTCATCCTTGATGTCCAAGGCAAAAAGCATCCCACCAAAAGGAGATTTGGTGCCTTCAACCTTCTTTCTCTTCAGCATAGCATACCTAACATCTTCCTCAGAAGTTTGGTGGTGAGGTTTGTGAATTTTCTCACCTCTTCTAGACTGTGGAGGAGATGGAGGATCAACTATGGGTTCTCTAATGGTGATTCCTGGAACTCTTTTGGCTTGACCTTTTATTTTGGAGGTGGTTTTTCTTTTGGGAGCCATCAGAACAGAAAGAGCAGGAGTGAACAGGAAAATAGAGGGTGATATTTTGAGAAGTTTTTAGGGTTTCAGAAGGAAGTTTGTGTGTTTTAATAAGCAAAATATCAGATAAACTGTTGTAACATACTCTTAAATAGATTGAATTAAGAAAATAGCCGTTTATGACTGTTGAAAGTTAAGAGTTGCGACCTGTCACACAGCCAACGGTTATAAATTTTCGAGCAGAGTGTACAGGGTGTGGTCGCAGATTTAAGAAGGTGCGATCGCAAAATGTAGTCTAGCGACCATTTTCAAGATAGGTACGCTCGCGAGGGAAGAAACTGTCTGTAACGGTCAAAACTATTCAAATTGGTGCGTCCGCACATAAAATTTCTCGACCGTGCACAGAGATTTTTTATTGAACAAAACTGGCAAACGAGGTAGCGATCGCTAAAGGACACTGGAGCGACCGCGACAGACTTAAAAAAATGAAAGATTCAAGGAAAGATGGAAGATATTTCTAGTGTGTTAAGAAAAATTAAATTCATGCACATAGAAACTTCATTGATAGGTAATTAATTCAAAGTGATTCCATCAATCATTCCTAAGTTAAGTTTAATGAAGTTAAGTCTATCTTCATTCAAGGGTTTTGTAAAGACATCAGCAAGTTGATTTTCTGTATCTATAAATTCTAGGATTATATTATGATTTTGTACATTTTCTCTTAAGAAATGATGTCTAATATCTATGTGTTTGGATCTAGAATGTTGGATAGGATTCTTAGACAAATTGATAGAACTAGTGTTGTCACATTTAATGGAGATATTGTTAAACACTTTACCATAGTCAAGCAATTGTTGTTTCATCCATAATACTTGTGTGCAACAAAAACATGCTGCAACATATTCAGCTTCAGCTGTGGATAAAGCAACCGATGCTTGTTTCTTACTATGCCAAGAAACTAGACAATTACCAAGAAAGTGACATGCTCCTATTGTGCTTTTCCTATCTAAGAGGCTACCAGCATAATCTGCATCTGAAAAGCCTATGATATGAAATGATGTGTTTTTAGGATACCAAAGTCCTAAATGCATTGTACCACTCAAATATTTCAAGATTCTCTTAGTGGCATTCAAGTGTGATTCTTTAGGACAAGTTTGAAATCTAGCACAAAGACATACACTATACATTATATCAGGCCTAGAAGCAGTTAAATAAAGTAGTGATCCGATGATACCTCGATATTTCTTCTCATCTATTGCTTTACCATTTTCATCTTTACCTAATTTCAATGATGTGCTCATAGGAGTTTTGCTAGTTTTGCAGCCATCCATTCCAAATTTCTTGATGAGTTCTTTTGTATATTTGGATTGGTTGATGAAGATCCCATCTTCACATTGCTTGACTTGCAGTCCAAGGAAAAACTTGAGTTCACCCATCATGCTCATTTCAAATTCCCTAGTCATGCAAGAAGCAAATTCTTTGCACAAGGCTTCATTAGTAGCTCCAAATATTATGTCATCCACATAAATTTGTACAATCAAAATGTTATGCATATCCTTTTTAACAAAAAGAGTTGTGTCTACTTTTCCTTTTGAGAAACCATTTTCAAGCAGATATGCACTAAGTTTATCATACCAAGCTCTAGGTGCTTGTTTCAATCCATATAAAGCTTTGGTAAGTTTGAAAACATGATCAGGAAATTTGTAGTTTTCAAAACCAGGAGGTTGTTCTACATAAACTTCTTCGTTTATAAGTCTGTTTAGAAATGCACTTTTGACATCCATTTGATAAAGCTTAAAGTTCATATGACAAGCAAAAGCAAGTAATATTCTAATAGCTTTTAATCTGGCTACGGGGGCAAAGGTTTCATCATAGTCAATACCTTCTTCTTGATTATAACCTTTGGCTACCAATCTTGCTTTATTTCTAATGATGTGACCATTTTCATCAAGCTTATTCCTATAAACCCATTTGCATCCTATTATAGTATGATCTATAGGTCTAGGAATAAGTTGCCAAACATTATTTCTTTCAAATTGATTAAGTTCATCTTGCATTGCAGTTATCCAATTTTCATCATTTAAGGCTTCCTCAACAGTTTTTGGTTCAATTTGAGAAACAAAAGCAAAATTAACATCAACATGATTAATTTTAGATCTAGTAGTTACTCCCTTAGATGTTTCTCCAATGATGAGTTCCTTTGGATGATCTTTCTTGTATTGCCAATCCTTAGGTAGATCTTGAGTCTTTTTCTTCAAGTTGATTGATCTTTGGAGCATCAATAGATTCAAGAGGTTCAAGAGTACCTGCATGGTCATTGAAAGTAATACCTTTCTTTTGATCAAGTTTAGATGACTCATCAAATACAACATGCATTGATTCTTCTATAACTAGAGTTTTCATGTTAAATACCCTATATGCTTTGCTATATGATGAATATCCTAAGAATATGCCTTCATCTGATTTGGATGAGAAATTTCCAAGATTATCCTTGGTATTCAATATGAAGCATTTGCATCCAAATACTCTAAAATATCCAATTATGGGTATTCTTCCATTCCATAGCTCATAAGAAGTTTTATTAGTTAAATTCCTTCTGTAAACACGATTTGCAATGTAACAAGCTGTATTAACGGCTTCCGCCCAAAAATAAGATGGTAAATCATATTCATTGAGCATTGTCCTAGCCATTTCGATTAAAGTTCTATTTTTCCTTTCAACTACTCCATTTTGCTGTGGAGTTCTAGGAGCAGAAAAATTATGTGAAATGCCAAGTTCATTGCAAAAGCCTTCAAAGTTTTCATTTTCAAATTCTTTGCCATGATCACTTCTAATAGATGTGATCACATATCCATTTTCATTTTGAACTCTTTTTGCAAAAGTTTTGAAGTAATTAAAGGCTTCATTCTTTTGAGCTAAGAAATTAACCCATGTGAATCTAGAGTAGTCATCAACAAGAACAAATGCATATGATTTGCCTCCTAAGCTTGTAACTCTATTTGGTCCAAACAAATCCAAATGAATGAGCTCTAAAGGTCTAGAGGTGCTTATAACACTCTTTGATTTAAATGAGCTTTTATGTTGCTTACCATGTTGACAAGGTTCACAAATCCTATCTTTATCATATTTTATCTTAGGTAAGTCATCAACTAAGTTTTCATTGCAGATATATTTCAATTGATCCATACCAGCATGTCCTAGTCTTCTATGCCATAACCATGCATCACTATTAGTGGACATTAAACATGTATGATTTGAATGTATGCTGACATTATAAGTGTTGTTTGTTCTAGTGCCCTTAAATATGATAACATCATTTGAATTTGTGATTTTGCATTCCTTGGAATCAAAATTGACAAAGTATGCTTTATCACAAAGTTGACTAACACTTAGTAAGTTATGTTTTAAACCATCAATAAGCCATACATCTTCAATTAAATCCTTACCAATAGAACCAATAGAGCCAACACCAAGAATTTTACCTTTAGCATTGTTTCCAAAAGTTACATTACCTCCATGTTTGTAGGTAATACTTGTAAAGAGCTTTGCATTCCCAGTCATATGCCTTGAGCATCCACTATCCACAAGCCATGTGCTTTCATTGATAGTAGATTTTAGGCAAACCTGCAAGACAATTGTGATCATCTTCTTTTAGGTACCCACACAAAGTTGGGTCCTTGATGGTTAGTAGAAAAAGTGCCTTCTAACTTGAGATGTGCCTTTCTTATATAAGAAGAAAAATTTTTGTGTCCAAATTTCATGCAATATGTGCATTGCCATGGTATTCTATGCTTCTGCATTTTTCTTTTTGCATTATACATACAACTACAAGTATGTGATTTCTTTTGTGCAAGTTTAGTGCACAACAATGCATAGTTATTTTTGGCTTTATTTCCTAGTGAACCATAAGAAGTTGTTTTAGACTTGGTGCAAGCATCTTTGATATGAACATCAGAAATTTCAATTTTAGATGCTTTCACAAATGTTGGTTTGCTAGGTGCAATGTTGGTTGAGCCATTGAATCCTAATCCATATTTCAAGGAAGGTGATCTTTGATTATTAATTAATGTGTTCAATGCTTCCTTTCCTTTATGAAATCTGGAAATTGATTCTTTTAGTTCTTTTAGTTCATGCTTCAATGTCTCATTCTCTTTAATCACTTTTTCTAAGTCATGTGAGCTTTTATTTAACTCTCCTATTGTATTCATTAAGTGTTCATTTGAGGTTTTCAGTTCTAAGGTAGAGTTCTTTAAGCATATAAAATCCTTTTCTAACTTAGAGTTTTTCTCTTTATAGAGCATCATTTTAGAGAAATATTTTTCTATTTTAAAAAATCATGTGCTCAATCAAATCACTATCATCTATATCATTTGTATCATTATGTGCTACTAAATCAAAGGATTGAGTACTTACCTCATTGGAGTCATCTTCAATAGCCATGAGACAAAGATTTGCAATTCCTTCTTCTTCTTCTTCTTCACTTGAGGAAGAGTCATCCCATGTGGCTTTGAGAGACTTTTTCTTTTCTTTATCCCATTTCTTTTTGTTCTTTAATTTGAAGCAATCTGATTTAATGTGACCAGTTTTTCCACATTCATAGCATTTTACCTCATTTTTCTTTTCTTTATCTTTGAAGGAGAATTTTGGAGGTGTGCCTTTGTTTGCTTGTAATATTTTCTTCCTTTTCCATTCATTGATTCTTTTTTAGAACATTGCCATTTCATCTTCATCATCAGTACCTTCATTGCTTGAGCTCTCAGCTTCTTTGATTGCTTTGAGTGCAATTGGTTTTCTCTTTTCTTTTTAACCTTGATCTTCTTCTTTCTCACTGTGTAGCTCAAATGTGAGTAATTTTCCAACTAGCTCGTCGGTTCTTAATGTGCTGAGATCATGAGCTTCTTCTATGGATGATACTTTAGATTCAAAGTTCTTTCTAGCTCTTAGGGCTCTCAAGATTTTACTGTTTACATCACCTTGATCATATACCTTGCCATACTTCTTTAGCTCATTGACAATAGCAAGAAAGCGATTTGTCATGTCGGTGACATTTTCATTTGGTTTCATCTTGAATAGCTCATACTCATGGACATGCATTTGTTTCTTGGTAAATCTCACTTGAGTCGTACCTTCATGGTAGTTTTCAAGTGTTTTCCAAATGCAATGTGCACAAGTTAAATGTTGAACTCTTCCACCTTCTTCTCTTGAAATGGAATTCATCAAGATGGAAGCAGCTCTATTGTTCTTGAATCGATCTTTGATATTGCTAGTTGACCATTGAGCTTTGGGAAGTGGAACTTGAATACCATCAGCTTCATAAGTGGGAGATTTCCACTCACTTTCCACGAAATCCCATAGTTCAATCCCTTCACTATCTAGAAACAAGTACATTTTGTGTTTCCAGTATGAATAATCAGCTCCATCAAAGTAGGGTCTAAGAATAGAATTAAGATTTCCATGAGAGCTTGATGAAGAAGAAGTTGCCATAATGGATTAGATTTCACAATTAAGTTTAAGAAATCTCAGGGATCTGATACCAATTGTTGTCCCAAGATGGCAACCAAGAGGGGGGGGGGTGAATTGGTTTTCTCAAGAAGTAATGACAATTTAAAAAACTCAACAAACAAGAAATGCGGAATAGAGAGTTGGTTGAGTAATGGAAGAAGGAAAGAACACACAAGATTTATAGTGGTTCGGATTTACTTCAATCCTACATCCACTTCCTTAACAACTTGTTAAGGTTCCACTAATCTTTGAAGTTTTTACAAGCTCACTTCCAACTTTGGTGTTTTCACAAGTTCACACCTAACTTCACAAGTGTTTTTCTTAGGCTCACACTTACAACCCAAACAAGAGTTTTACAAGGCTTACTCTCACAACCTAACAGGAGTTTTACAAGGCTTACTCTCACAACCCAAGTGTTTCCCAAGATCACACTCAAACTTATACAATGGTGTTTTTAATGCTAACACCTAACATTCATTACAATTCAAATGCAAGTTTAAGTAAAAGAAAATTTGTTGCTTGGCTATGAAAATCTTTTCTCTTGTGACTCTTCTATATTATTTTCTCATAGAAACATTGTATTTATAGTCAATGTGGTCTTACTAGCCGTTATTGATATTGAGAATAAAGTCTTGGCAGTTCAGACCTTCTTTACTTAAACTGTCCGAAGCACTTAGCGGTAGCCCTTCATACAAGGATGGTCGCTCTCTGGCTTCACACGGTCGTCCTTTAACAAGGGATGGTCGCTGCTTTTGAAAAAGCTTCAACGGTCGAATTTTAGTGCTCTGCAGCTGGAATCTTGCCCATGCTGTGTTTGTCGGACTGATTCTTGCCCATGCTGTGTTTGTCGGGATGGTCGCGCCAAGCAAAGGTGCGGTCGCCCTTTTTGAATATTGAAGTGGGTTTACAATGGTCATGTCACGTGTCATTCTCTGACAGAGCAAAAGAGATGTCCGCCATAATTTGAATCTCGCGGTCGCCCTTGGTAGCATTTCGCGGGCGAACTCATATTCTCGCGTTGAACTTCTGGACACACCTGAGGACGCGAACACTACTGTCTCTTTAAGCAATTTCTTCTTGAATGGTAGGGCGGTCGAAACTCTGAATGGGCGGTCGCTAAAGTGGTAAACGAGGTCGAGTCATTCACATTCTTGTCACCGCGAACCTTACTGTGATTGTAATGATTTAAGTTCCTTGAGTAGCGGTCATTCACATATTGGGACGGTCGCTATTCTTTAGGTGCGGTCGCGACTTAGGTCGAACTTCTGACCGCGAAACCTACTGTGATAAGGTTTCATCTTGTAATTACATGGAGCGGTCGTATCCAGGTGAGGTGCGACCGCTAGAAGTGTTCTGTTCACCTTATTTGAAGCAACCTAATCCTGCAACAAGATTCTTCAAACACAAGTTAAATAGATCATCCATTTGAGTTGTCAAGGATCAAAATTAAGATCATTTGTCTAACAAATTGATTTTGCCTTTAGAAGATGGAATGGAGCTTTCTCAAGTCACCAAACCTTTCATTGAAGCTTCTTCAACCTTCAAGAGCTTGTTAACCCAATTTATCCCAAAGAACCTCAAAGATCTTATCAATGGAAGATGGAGAAGGTGGAGAGAATGGAAATGGAGATGAAAATGAAGGGCTAAGGGAGAGTGTCACTCTCTCCCTCTCCCAAATGTGTAGCAGGAATTTGGCTCCAAGAAAACCAAGACTAGAACCCCCTCCAATTTCCCTCTTCTTCTCCTTTTAATTAATTCAAAATACACACCCATGCCTTCCAACTCACACCACTTCACTTTGTTCCCCACTATTTCTTTGTTTAATATTTCTTTGGCAAGCACAAGGCTTTGTTCCCCACTTTGTCCCCCAATCCGTGTAGAAAAATTCAAATATTTTATGTGTGACACGGCCAAGCCAAGAGTGGCTTGGCCGTGTCTCTTGTTTTCCTTTGGGACACAGCCAAGCCATCTGGCCATGTCCTTCACTGCCCTTTTTCTTTCTTTCTTTTTCTTTCTTTTCTTTTGGTCTTAAGGGGTGACACGGCCAAGCTTGTGGCCGTGTCACACACGGGCACTAGCTTGGCCGTGTCATATGGGTTTGTCCATTTCTGTTTCTTTTCTTTCCTTCTTTGCTTGCTCCAAGTGACTTTGGCATGAAATGGGACACGGTCAAGCTTGCTGGCCATGTCATTGAGTGTGTCCACCTCTGCTTGCTTCTTTTCCTTCTCTTTTTTGGCTCAAGATGGGACACGACCAAGCTTGTTGGCCATGTCATGTGACATGGCCAGTGGCTTGGCCGTGTCACTTAGGTGTGTCTCTTCCTACTTTTTCATTTTTACTCTTTCTTTGCTTTGGTCTTTGTTTTGTTCCTTGAATGAGACACGGCCAGTGGCTTGGCCGTGTCTCTTGGCCGTGTCAAGCTCTGCCATCACCATTCTTTGAGGGACATGGCCAAGCTTGCTTTGGCTTGGCCATGTCTTGCTTGGTTCATGCTTTTCTTGCACTATTTTGATCTTCCAAGGGTGTTTTTGCACCTAAACCTAAAACAAACACTTTAAACAAACTTAAAACAAAAATCAATCAAAACATTAACTAAAAACATATAAAAATCACACTAAAAACTAGTACAAAAATGATCTAAGCAATAACCACTCATAGCCACGTACCATTTGGTATATACTTGCTATGGGAACCTAAGCCTTTTAACCCAAAGACTAAAGCTCATGTAATTGGCCTAGTTACTTTCCTTAGGTCTTACCCCAAATGCATGTTGTTTGACTATGATTAATTTTTCTTAGCTTAAATCAAGGCTTATTTGGTTTGTTCTTTTTCTAATATGACTTAAGTATATTGTAAGCTCAAAATAATTTTTTCTTTAAAATCCAAAAGACCAAAGCTATTTTCAAAATTTTTCAAGATGGTCTTTGGACATAAGAATTTTCTAAAAATAAATCAAAAATTCTTTTGCTCATGGCCCAAATACTAAGCCCAAAAAAATATTTTTTTATAAAATCTTTTTACAATGGGCTTAGAAACAAAATTATTTTCACCCAACCTTTTCTTACAAAGAGCTTGCAAAAATATTTAGCTCAATTACGAAATACCAAAAATCAATTGTGAGCCTAGTTTATACTAAGAATAATTAATCATGGGCTTGTTTTTGGCATGAATCATTAGTTACTTTTTTAAGTGAGAAATCTATTTATAATAAACCTCTTAATTTAGTTTTAATCCAATATAGCATAAAAGCTACTTTAGTTGGTTAAATGGATTAAAACCTAATTAATGGGAATTATTATAAACTGATTTCTATTTTTGAAAATATAACTATTGGTTAAAACGTCCGAGGGAAATATTTGAAAACAAGATACCCCATGTTGGTATTTTGTTAACCATATACCGAGGAAAAGAGACTCGCCATTCGTGTGTGGATGTTATAAGGTTGGAAGGAACGTCCTATTTGTCCTTGTTTGTTAATTGTTCGTGCATACATGCATACATACATACATTGGCATCACATATCCTTGATCCTCTCTGGCTCACAGACCTAGAGTACGACAATTCAAGAACATACAACGACACCACCTACAACATTTCAGGGATGGATGCAAACCAGCTAAGGGACATAGTTGATGAAGTTGTCAAAGCTAGGATGGCCGAGCTACGAGATCAATTGGTTGAAATTATGAGGACCAAGTTGATTCAAATTCTAGAGATCATCAATAATGCTAATGAGGCATCTACCATTGACATAAGAAAGAAGGAAAAGGCAATATTAACAAGGAACATGTTTACTGATAGAGATCGAATGAAAAATGAGAGATCAATCCCTATTCTATAAAACCAACCGAGCCATGTGCTATCTAAGTGGAGCAATAAGAGCGGCTATCACCCTAGTGGGCAAAGTCAAAGGGAAGGAGAAGGTGTTGAGAAAAATGCAACAACTAAGCCAACAAAGAAGCGTAAATTTTCAAACTTGGGTGAGCCTTTGTCAAAGATGTTAGAAAATTTAATAAAGATGGATTTGCTACAACCATTGACACCTCAGCCTCTACATAAGCCTCTGCCACCAAATTTTGAAGTCAAGGTCTTCTATCAATTCCATCAAATGCAAGGGCATGAGACAGATAAATGTGTTCACTTAAGGCACAAAATCTGAGATTTGATTGATAATGGCAAGTTGCCTGAGCCGAACAAGCCCAATACCAAAGGTAATCCATTTCCAAGGTTCAACAGGGTGCCACCACCAGCAACCTTCATGGTAGGGAAAGGATTAGAAGAAGATTTTGTTTTATCATCCTTTCAAGATGGGGATATTAAAGATATGAAAGGAAAAGAAGCTTAAACTCAACAAACTTTCCTTAGCTTGAATGTTGCTTTTTAATTTTACTTTCTTTAATATTTAATTGGAACTATTGTGTTTTTCAAATTTAAATTTGTTTGAATAAATTACTTTTATCAAAAATTTTATTGGTCTTTGTTCATTTTGGTGCTCAACTAATGAGGAATCTAACTTGATAATTCATGAATTAATATATCTATGCATCATGACTTGAATGACTTTACTAGGTAAGGGAATTGCTCTATAGCATTGAGTTGTGTATGCTTACTTAGAGAGGGCTCCCGCATAATTATCTTTGTCTAGGTCCTAGTCAGTCTTAGAACATGCTTTGACAAACTTTAGAGGTGAAATTGAATTCTGCTTATTTAAGAGAGAAATGATCTAGGCATTGTTTGGATTAGCCAACAACTAGTATCCACCCTATTAAATATCAATCCCTAGTTGTCCCGTTGAGCCTCCATAAAATTTTAGCTTTCTTTTCATTGGCTTACAAACCCCAATAACCTACCCTGAGCTGTTGTGATACTTTTGACAAGTCTTATGATCACTAAGATGAAGAGGCAAGAAGATCAAAGAAATAAATGAATACCATGAAGATAGTTGAAGTTCTCAAGACCATGAAGATAGTTGAAGTTCTCAAGACCATGAAGATAGTTGAAGTTCTCAAGACCATGAATATAGTTGAAGTTCTCAAGACCATAAGGGTAGTTAATGTTTTCAAGACCATGAAGATAGTTGAAGTTCTCAAGACCATGAAGATAGTTGAAGTTCTCAAGACCATAAGGGTAGTTGATGTTTTCAAGACCATAAGGGAAGTTGAAGTTCACTTAATATCTCCAATATATCAAGACAGCATCACAGTAACAAATGATTTATCCCTGTTAAAGAAGATTTATGTTACTCCACTCATCCATTATTAGAAGCCCAAGTTAGTACAAACAAGACAACTCTTTTAAAGCTAGAACCAACCAACAAAAAAAACAAAGAAAAGGAAAGAAAGAAAAGGAAAGAAAGAAAGAAAAAGAAAGAAAGAAAAAAAAAGAAGAAAACAAAACAAAACAAAAAAAGAAGAAAACAAAAAAAGAAGAAAACAAAAAGAATAAAAGAAGAATAAAACCTAAAAAGTCGGTTCAAAAAGCCAACTGAGTTCTCTTCTACCTAAGACAACAAAAGGCTTCCATTTGGTTTATAAGGACGGATTGACTTGAATTGGTCCAACCCAACCAAAGATTCAATCAAAATAAAATAAAAGGGAGAAAGACTATTCAGTTCTTGAAAATTCTGTACTTGATAGTCCTACAAGGAAGAAGGACAAAATGATAAAATGCTCAAGGAAAGGGAAGAATAAGAAAAATAAAAAAGAAAGAAAAGGAGAAGAAGAAAAGAAACGAATTTGGTTACCAAACTTTTGCAAGGGTAAAAAAAAAATTGTCCTAATCAAGATCCAGATTAATGCCAAGAAGATAGAAGGAATTTGGAGTCTAGAAAGATTGCTCCCAACTGTCTAAAGTTCCAACAAGAAATTTGTAGTGTGAGGATTTGTCCATTGTGTCACATTGGCTCTCACTTACAAATGGCCTTCATTTAACCCATGTCCCTTATAGACCCCATTTTAAGCCTATTAATGACCTGTTGATCTCTCTTGGTAGGTAGGGTCTATTAGTGGAGATAGTTTGAATAAGTATGCATATGAGATAGACAATATTTAAACTCAATGAGACCTTTGGCCAAGTAATGTGTATGTGCCTATCTGAAGTGAAACAACTCTTACTTAAATGGAAATGATTCCCGAGTTTAGTACGGTAACTAGGGTTGTCATGTTATAGATATGTTAATTTGGAAAATCAAGTCTTGAGGTGCATTGACATTAATTTGGCAAAGCCAAAATTTGATTTCAAAATCAAAATTCAAAAAAAAAAAAGAGTTTTGTCATACAAAGCCTTCAAGTTAAGGGAAGTATGTTGAACCTCCAAAGGACACATTGGGCAAAGGAAATGATTATTGGCAAGGTCATGAAGAAGCTATCAACTGGCATGCTGAAACATAGTTTAAAAAGGATGTATCCCTGACTCTACAACTTAGGATCTCCACCACTCGTGTTTTCAATATCTTGAAGATAAAAGCCACAAATGCAAAGCTTTCGATCAACGAGTGTCAAAAAGGAATCAATGAGAACACTTCTGCTGATCACCTCGGTCTGTGAGTCGATGGAACGACTGTAAGTATTATTCATGCATATCATGCATACATGAGCATATCACATTGCATTTTCTTGTATTGTATTGTCTATTCTTTATTAAAGTGAACAACAAACACCCTGTGAAGTAAACAATCAAAAGAAGATATCAAATCAGGGGGGCATGGAAAGCCCATTGCTTAATAAAGTTCCAGTAATCTTGCAAAGAGAAGAAATACATGCTTGTGCAAAGAACTAGACAACAAGAACATCAATCATAGCCTACATAGAAAAATCATGGGTTTGAGCTTACACAGGGGGCAAAGTTTCTCCTTTTCAAATTTTAAGTTTATGCATGAACAAAACATTTTGACTCACTTCTAATATTATACCACACAGTGGGGTAAGGAGAGGATATGAAGGATAGCTAAAAAGGGCTGAATTTTTTTACAAAAGTGCAAAGGAAGAACAAAAAAAAAAGAAAATTAGAATTCTCAAAAGAATGAAGATGCAAAAGACAAAAGATCAGTCCAACTAAAAGAGATGAAGTAAGGGTAAAGACCCGATTTCCAATGGACAAAGATCCATGTTTCAAGGGTAAAGACCCAATTTCCAATGGATAAAGATCCATGTTTCAAGGGTAAATACCCGATCTCCGATAGATAAAGATCCCTTTTCAAGGGTGAAGACCCGATCTCCAATGGATAAAGATCCATGTTTAAAGGATAAAGACCCGATCTCCAATGGATAAAGATCCATTTTCAAGGGTGAAGACCCAATTTCCAATGGATAAAGATCCATGTTTCAAGGGTAAAGACCCGATCTCTAAGGATGAAGATCCATTTTCAAGGGTGAAGACCCGATCTCAAAGGATGAAGATCCATTTTCAAGGGTGAAGACCCGATCTCAAAGGATGAAGATCCATTTACAAGGGTGAAGACCCGATCTCAAAGGATTAAGATCCATTTTCAAGGGTGAAGACCTGAAGTCCAAAGGATAAAGATCCATTTTCAAAGGGTGAAGACCCAATACAAGGATGAAGATCCAGCTCAAAGGATGAAGATCCATTTTCAAGGGTGAAGGCCCGATCTCAAAGGATTAAGATCCATTTTCAAGGGTGAAGGCCCGATCTCAAAGGATGAAGATCCATTTTCAAGGGTGAAGACCCGATCTCAAAGGATGAAGATCCATTTTGAGGGTGAAGAACCACAATGCATAGAATAGGCGGAGCATTCAGACTTCTCAACTGATAAAAAGTTAGTAAAACTTAGTCTCGGGTCCAAGCACCCAAAATTCAATTCAATCTCGGGTCAAAGTACCCATTCTCGGGTCCAAGTACCCAAATCAAATCAATCTCGGGTCCAAGTACCCAATCTCGGGTCCAAGTATCCATTCTCGTGTCCAAGTACCCAATTCAAATCAATCTCGAGTCTAAGTACCCAATCCTGGGTCCAAGTACCCAAATCCAATTCAATCTCGGGCCTAAGAACCTAAATTCAATTCAATCTCGGGTCCAAGTACCCAAATCAATTTCAATATCGGGTCCAAGTGTTTTATTAGTTTTTGTCATAGAATTGTATCTTATTTATTATGATGATTATTGTTTTCTTCAGGTATTTTGGTAGTTTTAATCTGTTTATTTAGTGATTTCATCAATTTTGGTAGTTTTAATTTATTCCAGTGTTTATGTCATTTTTGTCCTAGTTTTTAGTGTGCTGTTTATATGCTGTTGGTTAATGTTTTATTTGATTCTTGTTTAATGTTTGTTTCAAGTGTTTGTTTTAGGTTAATATGCAAAATATTTCCTTGGAAGAAAGAATAGCTTAAAGCAGCAAGACACGGCCAAGCCACTAGCCATGTCTCACCTTAAGGGCAAAACCAAGGAACCAAGAGAGGAAGGAAAATTTGGCAGAAGTTGACACACTCAGGTGACACGGCCAAGCCACTGGTCGTGTCACATGACACAGCCACCAGCTTGGCCGTGTCACTCCATGGACTAAAGGAAGAAAGAAAATATGGATTTTGAGCGAGGTTTCATATAAATAAGAGGATTAGGGTTTTTGAGAGGGTTACACATTTTATCAGCCGTAAAACATAAACATTTGACTTCCATTTGTTTTCTTTTGGAATTTTGATTACACTTTGATGCAAACAGTCTAGATTAAATTAGTTTTAGCCACTGCAATATTCTTCTAGCAAAGATCTGAACAAGAGATTCTTCAGAAGCTAAAGAAAGTTTGTAATTTGGTTTTGTTCTCAAACTTTATCTCTTAAGTTTCACTGGAATTGTATTCATGAATTCTATTATGTCTAAATTAATTTCTTTGAATTTTAATGAGATGAATATGTTTGATAGCATTATTATGAACTAATTTGATCTAGTCTAGGGTTTGTATGGATCTACTATGATTGTACGAATTAGTTATTTCTCTTAACCGAATTATTTCTTTAGCCTTGATTGAATGGATTAATGTTAATATATAATTGATTGGCCACCAATTATGTGTTTGAGGTATTAGATGAAGAATTGAGAAGTGAAGTCTAATGCTGGAACAATTCAATTAGGGACTTAGGTGAATTAGAAAAATAAACCTAAGAAAAAGATCATTTCAATTGTAATAAGATTATTTGAAAGAGGTTTGAATGCGAGAGCTTATTTCCTTGATTCGATTAATTAAGTTGCTTCAAATCTAATCTTTGAAATTAAATTGGTTGAGAGGAATAGCTGTTCATACATATAAGTTAGTAGAGAAGTGCAAACCCTAGACCTTTCTATTAAGTAAATCAATATATCAGCTCAGTTTACTTTCATTGTTTTAAATTCCTCTCGATCTATCTTCATTAGTTTCTAGCATTTTAAATTTATTGATTATTTGTTATTTGCAATTTGATAATCAATTAGCCTATCTAGCTTCCTTGTGATACGACCTTGAGGTGTTCACCAAAATACTACAGCAGCCTCGTATACTTGCGAGTGTAGTTCTAGTAGTGTTAATTAGAGCGCAACAAGTTTTTGGCGCTGCTGCCGGGGAAGCTAATTGGCGCAATTGTTTATTAGGCATAAATATTTTAAATTATTTTTCATTGTTTACTTTTGATTTTATTTGTCTTTTGCTTTTAATAATTCCTTTTTTCCAAAAATTTTGTTTATGCAAGGCAGGAGATCACTCGGAGGAGAGCTATACCCAGTTATTCCAGAAATTCAGAGAGTGAAAAGGAGTAGAGAAGAGTTTGAACTATATACCGGATTTGATACAGAGGAGGACACTTCTGATTTTGAGTCGGATACTGCACAATCTACCAATATGGGAGACGAAAGGCAAAGAACTATGAGGGATTTTGCCAGACCTGTCATTGGAACTTCCACCTCTTGTATAAGATTGACAGATGTAGCAAGAAATTATGAGTTGAAGAATATCCATTACAACATGCTGCCATCATTCTATGGAGTTCCAAATGAAGATCCTTTAAACTTTATTCGGGATTTCTACTCCACCCTCAACACATTTCCATTGGGAGGACTAACAGAAGATCAGTTGAGGATGAGGTGTATTCCGTACACATTGAAGGATAGGGCAAAAAGCTGGCTTATGATGTTGCCTGAAAATTCTTTGACGACTTGGGAGCAAGTTTATAACAAGTTTATGGGCAAATTTTACTCACATCAGAAGACAGCTGAATTGAGAGGGAAAATAGCTACATTCTCTCAATTTAAAGGAGAGCCATTTCATGAGGCTTGGGATAGGTTTAAGATGTTATTGATCCAGTGTCCACATCATCACTACCCACTTCAACTTCTGAATCAGTTTTTCTACGATGGTCTAACCCAGCAATTTCAGAATACAGTTGATAACACAGCTGGGGGAGCTATGGGAGAAAAAACAGCAGATGAAACTTATGAAATCTTTGAAATGTTGGGAGCTAATTCTCAATAGAAAAGTGTAAGAGGAAGAAGTAAAGGGGTGAACCAATTGGAAGCCAACAGTGAGATGGTCAATCAGATAGCTGAATTGACAAGGCAAGTGTAGATGTTGAACATGAAGAACAATACCTCTTCATCCACTCAAGAAGTGTGTGGAATTTATGGAACTTTCGGGCATGGAGCAAATATATGCCCCTCTGCATATGAGTCTTATGGAAATGAGGCTGAGCAAGTCAATGCTATGGGGGAATATCAACCAAGGGCCCAGAATGATCCTTGCTCAAATACTTACAATCCTGGTTGGCAAAATCATCCAAATTTTTCCTGGGCAACAAATAATTCTCAACAACCTTTCCATTTGCTCCAGAGACAAAACCAACCGCAGGGTCAATCTTCAAATCAAGGGTAGCCTAAGAGAGAGAGTTTGGAGGATAGTTTACAGGCCTTTTTCCAAGTCAGTGCTAAGAATCAAGAGATGAATAACAAGAGGCTGGATTCATTAGAAGCATCTTTTAAGAAAGTGGAGACCCAAGTGGGACAACTTGCACAACAGATGCAGATTCAACAAAAAGGAAAATTTTTGAGTCAACCTAAGCAGGCACAAGCAGTGACTGTTCTTTAAAGTGGTAAGGTAATAAATAATGATGTTGAAAATAATTCTATGAATGCAGGTGATCAAAAGAACAAAAAGGAAGGAGAACCAGAGAACAAAGGTGCTGGAGAAAGATCAATGGAGAAATCCCCTTCAGCGGATTTACACAAGGCAAGTAATCCTTATCGGCCGCCTATACTATTCCCCAGCAGGTTGAAGAGTGATAAACAAGATAAGCAATTTTCAAACATCGTCAACATATGTCTAAGGTAAGTATTAACTTACCCTTACTTGAAGCAATAAAGAACATGCCGGCTTATGCCAAATTCTTCAAGGAACTGAACACCAAGAAAAAGAGGTATGAGCCAAATGAAAAGGTGAGAGTGTCAGAGGTAGCTAGTGCTGTTTTGCAGCATAAACTACCTCCGAAGCTAAAGGATCCTGGTAGTTTCATAACTCAAATTACTATGGGTAATGGAAAGGGGACTGATGGCATGTGTGATTTAGGAGCCAGTGTAAATTTGATGCCTTATTTTGTGTATCTTGGATTAGAACTTGGGGAACTTAAACCTACCAAAATGGTGTTGCAATTAGCTGACAGATCTCTTAGATTCCCGAAAGGAGTTATAGAAGATGTGTTAGTTAAGGTTGGTGGGTTGAAAGTGCCTGTGGATTTTATAGTTCTTGACATGGAAGGAAGTAACTCTACACCATCCGCACATACTATTCTACTGGGTAGGCCTTTTATGGCTACTATCAACACCTTGATAAATGTTAAAAAATGGTAAATTCTCAATGACTGTCTTGGGACAAACGGTTGAATTTTCTATTTTTAACACTTATCCCATTCCTACAACTGCATTATATGAGGATTGCTCTTTAATTGATTGTATTGATGCAGTTTTTTCAGATGTTTTCTTGCAGATAGGTTCCTCGAATAAATTGGAGCTGGCACTGACCTTAGATCATGGTTTGGATATTTTTTATTCAGAAATAGCCAGTTGCCTTGAGACATTAGAGAGTGCTGAAATAGAGGAACTTAAGGAGGACCCAATATTTGAACTTCCCTCCATCCAAAAGGAAGAGAAGAATGCTTCACTTGAGTTAGAGCTGAAAGAGTTACCTAAAAATCTGAAATATGTGTTTTTAGGAGATCACAACACCTTACCTGTGATAATATCTAGCGAACTTAGTGAAAGGGAAGAGATGAGGTTGGTGAGTGAGCTTAAAAGATTGAAAAGAGCAATAGGATGGGGATTGAATGACATCAAAGGTATTAGCCCTTCAATGTGCATGCATAGAATCACCTTAGAAGAGGGAGCTAAACCTGTGAGGGAGACCCAAAGGCGCCTTAACCCAAACATGAGTGAAGTGGTTAAGAAGGAAGTGCTTAAATTGCTTGATGAAAGAGTGATATATCCAATAGCTAATAGTGAGTGGGTGAGCCCAGTACATGTAGTGCCTAAGAAATCAAGAATAACTGTGGTGAAAAATGAAAAGAATGAATTGGTTCCTACTAGGACTATTACTGGATGGAGAATGTGTATCGATTATAGGAAGTTGAACAATGCCACAAAGAAAGACCATTTCCCTCTTCCTTTTATTGATCAGATGTTGGATAAACTTTCTGGACACTCATATTATTGTTTTTTGGATGGACTTTTAGGTTATTATCAGGTGCCGATATCACCAGAGGATCAATCCAAGACCACTTTTACTTGCCCTTTTGGGACTTATGCATTTCGGCGTATGCCCTTTGGCTTGTGAAATGCGCCTACAACTTTTCAGAGATGCATGATGCCTGTCTTCACAGACATGATAGATGATTTTATTGAGGTATTTATGGATGACATTTCTGTTTTCGGTGATTCTTTTGATAATTGCCTCAATAAACTTGTTCTTGTGCTTGAGAGATGCATTGAATGTAACCTCACTTTGAGTTGGGAAAAGAGTCATTTCATGGTTACTCAAGGCATTGTATTAGGCCATGTTGTGTCGAGTAAAGGGATTGAGGTGGATAAGGCTAAAGTAGAGTTGATTGCTAAGTTACCCCCACCTACTTCTGTTAAGGGAATAAGAAGTTTTCTAGGGCATGCAGGTTTTTACCAGAGGTTTATTAAAGATTTTTCTAAAATAAGCCAACCATTGTGTCATTTGCTTAGGAAAGATGTTCCATTTGAGTTTACTGCACAATGCATGCAAACCTTTAATTCCCTTAAGGAAAAATTGACTAGTGCACCGGTAATTGTAGCTCCTGTTTGGTCTTTACCTTTTGAAATTATGTGTGATGCCTCTAATCATGCAGTAGGAGCTGTCCTTGGGCAAAGAGTTGAGAAATTTTTTAGAGTGATCTATTATGCTAGCTTGACCCTGAATAGTGCGCAAATGAATTACACAGCAACTAAAAAGGAAATGTTAGCTGTTGTTTTTGCCTTAGATAATTTTAGAGCATATTTAATTGGGTCAAAATTTATTGTGCATTCTGATCATGCAGCTCTAAAATATCTTTTGACAAAAAAACATGCTAAACCTCGCTTAATTAGATGGGTGTTATTATTGCAAGAATTTGATTTCCATATCAAAGATACTAAGGGAAGTGAAAATGTTGTAGCTGATCATTTATCTAGATTACCCTTCTTTGGTGAAAATCTTGCATCTGATAGAATTCATAAAAATTTAGAAGCATTTCCTGATGAGCAGCTTTTTATGGTAATGAATGCACCTTGTTTTGCAGATATTGCTATCTTGCTTGTGGTATTTTGCATTCTGACATGTCATTTCAGGAAAAGACAAGATTTTTGCACGTGAATAAATTTTATTTTTGGGATGAACCTTACCTATTTCGGATATGCAAAGATGGGATAGTTCACAGGTGTGTATCTGAGGAAGAACAACTGAGTGTTCTTAAATTTTGTCATGACCTTCACTGTGGTGGTCATTTTGGAGGAAGAAAGATTGCAGAAAAGGTGCTTCAAAGTGGTTTTTACTGGCCTACTCTATTCAAAGATGCTCAAGAATATTGCAAGCATTGTGACTGCTGTCAAAGAGTGGGTAACATTGGAGGAGGAATGAAATGCCCCTTCAATCTTATATTATTGTTGAACTGTTTGATGTTTGGGGAATAGACTTCATGGGTCCTTTTCCCAAGTCTTTTGGTTACGAATATATTTTAGTTGCTGTTGATTATGTTTCAAAATGGGTGGAGGCAATCCCCACCCGTACTAATGATGCAAATGTGGTTGTTAAATTTGTGAAGGAATATATTCTTAGCAGATTTGGCACGCCAAGAGTGATAGTCAGTGATGGGGGAAGTCATTTTTGCAACAAACTTTTTGAGAAATTAATGCACAAATCTGGTGTGAAACACAAGGTGGCGACCCCATACCATCCACAGACTTCTGGACAAGTTGAGACATCCAATAAGCAAATAAAAGGAATTCTGGAGAAAATAGTCAACTTATCAATGAAGGATTGGGCAAATAGATTGCATGATGCATTGTGGGCATATCGAATTGCTTTCAAGACTCCTTTGGGCATGAGTCCATACCGATTGATTTTTGGTAAGGCTTGTCATTTACCAGTGGAGTTGGAGCATAAGGTGTATTGGGCAATCAAGACTCTGAATTTAGACTTGGACAAGGCAAAGAGAGAACGTTTTCTGCAAATTTCATAGTTAGATGAACTGAGGAATGAGGCATATGAGAGTTCGAGGATTTATAAGGATCACACTAAAGCACTTCATGACAAAATTATAGTGCGAAAGACATTGAGCCCAGGTATGAAAGTTTTGCTTTTTAATTCTCGTCTCCGTCTGTTTCTAGGAAAACTCAAGTCTCGATGGAGTAGTCCTTTCAAGATAACCCAGGTATATCCTTCTAGTGCTATAGAATTGCTTAACTCTCAAACAAATGAAACTTTTAAAGTAAATGGACAGAGAGTTAAACCATATAATGAAGGGTTCCAAGAAGTAAGGATCATCGATAGCACTTTGATCAATGATCCTTAAGTCTTGCAGTAATGTCCAGCTATACGACATTAAAGAAGCGATAAATGGGAGGCAACCCATCGGTTTGCATTTCTTTTCATAGTTGTAATTTTATATTCAGCAATTTTGATTTTATGTTTGGTTTAAATAAATGGAATGGGTGCTTTGATCGGTTTTTATTTTTCTAATGTGTTTCAGAGTTAATCAAATAAGAGGATTGCATTTCTTTAAGATTTGGTGACACAAAAAAAATATAAAATAAAATATAAAATAAAAAAAAAACCAAAATGGCAGTGAAGGACACTGCCACTTGACACGGCCAAGCCACTGGCCGTGGCAAGCCAACCCTTAATTCACCAAATTCACATAGCCACTGACATGGCCAATAAGCTTGGCCGTGTCAAGTCCCTTTTCTTTGTTTTTGCAACCCTTTGTTTACAGTGTCAAACACACCCATGGGACACGGCCAAGTCACTGGCCGTGTCCCTCCAAACTCATCAAACACGGCCAAGCTAACCCAAGCTTGGCCGTGTCACTTCAATTTTAAAGTTTAAAAACACGGTTTTAGCACTTTTAGTTTATTTAAATCCCTAGTTTTCTAATTGTTTCCTTTCTCTCTCTCGATTTTTTCTCTCAAAAACCTCCATTGTTGTTCTTTCAAAGCTTCCAAAATCCTATTAATTCTCAATTTCCTTCACCAAAACTGAAATTAATTTGTTCAATCTTCTTCTTCTCTCATAAAAAAATCAATTTAATCTGTTTAAGTTTTAAATTTTTCCAGATCTTTCAATATGCCAAGAACAAAGATGGTGTCCCACCACAAGAGGAAGCGACCTCCAACTGCAGCTGCATCTTCATCTTCTTCATCTTTAAAGAGAGCGACTCTTTTGGCTAAGGGTTTCTTTCCGACGAGGTATGTCAGCGATGAATCCCTTAATGCTCTTCATATTAGGGATAATTTTTATAGTTATGTTCAAAACCTTGGGTGGGAGATACTAGTCTCCTTTCGACCTTTGCAATTTCAAGAGCTTACTTTGGAATTTTTAACATCTCTTAAAGTTGAAAGAGATGAACAAAAAATTTGCTCTAGGTTGAATTTTAAATTGCTTGGGAAATCATTTGTAGTTAGTATTGAGCAATTGAATGTTATATTTGGTTTCCATCAACACGGTGAAAAGTCTATACCTAAGGATTTTAAACAGCAATTTGCTTGGGGAGCATTGGGCTCGGGAACTTATGTGGCTAAATCGGCCAAGGGAACTAAATTGAGTAATCCTGCTTTAAGGTATTTGCATCGCTTTATGTCCTGTGGGTTCTTTGCACGGAAGGAAAGCCCAGGTGTAGTGGAACTTAGTGAGCTTTTTTTCTTAGATTGTGCTTGTAATGCAATACCCATTAGTTCCGGCTATTGGTTGGCCGATGTTTTTGATAATGTGGCAAACAAAAAGAAGGGGGCTATTTGTATTGGAGGATTGGTTACCACATTGGCGACAACCCTTCTTGATGATTTTGACCCGAGTAACTGTCGTATGACTAAAATTTTGGGAAATGATTCATTGGATTTGGCCACACTTGAGAAGATGCATATGTTAGTGTATGTGCCCTAGGCCATTTATTTGGATCTTTATGTTATACATTCATTATTAATAAATGAGGTTTTATTATCATTATTGTTTGTTTGCATGTTACACAATTTTGATATTTGTCCCTCGTTTATTATTGTTATAGAGATAAAAAAAAATAATTCTTAACCAGTATGAACATTGATTTGATAATCATCAGATGGTTATGTGTATAGTGATACAAATCAATTTCATAGATACTTGTTAGAGAACAATGTATTGGATAGACCCATCATGAGATTACTACATGGGTTAGTGTCATAAGTAAATCTCATGATAGTTATGTATTAATTCTTTGACTTGAGATTGTCATAGTTTCCAATATAAGGACTATTATATTTTGACATGATCAAACATTATCCGTAACTGGATAGTAATAAAGGTTATGTTCATATATGATAGAAATTATGTAGAGGATAATGAACAATCAAGATAGAATTTGTCCCTCTCTTTGAGAGAGATATCTTTTGGGCCCCTCGATAAGTGAGACTGTGAAATGCATGGTCGTGCTCAAATGAATTGATAGTGTGATCAATTTCATTTGTTTTTATCAGTCTACTTGGAGATCGAGTAATCATAAGTTTGGACAATATAAGTATGACGTTGACCATGACTTATGTTCAAGCTAGATATCGTGTGACAAAGGGATTAATGCATATACTATTATTAGGCAAATTGGACATTCCTTATATTAATTGGGTAGTTGTAACGCCTTGCTAGAGGCCAATTATGACTTGTTGATTTAATAGAGATTAAATTGACTGCCAATTAATATGGGCCTATCGGGTCACACACAAGAATGCGTTTTGGGCTAGATATAATATTAATAATATTAATATTAGATATTAATATTTATTATTATTATTATTTTCGTTTTTATATATATATTATTAGATAATATATTCAGAATCCTAATTAGATTTGGATTCTGAATTTGACTTACCTTATCCAATTATATATATTATTAGATAATATATTCAGAATCCTAATTAGACTTGGATTCTGAATTTGACTTTCCATATCCAATTTTGAATTGGATTCTGGAGTGATTATATTCACTCCAGACGTTAAGTCTTCTCAGAGGTAACAATAAAAACAAAGAGGAACGAAAAAGGTAACTCTAATACGTTTTTAGAGAAAACGTTTTTCCAGCCTTCGCCGTTGCAGAGAGCTAGCACTCCAAACGGTAGCATTCGTGTGGATACGCGATAGAGGGTGTTTTGCGATCGAGGCATCTCTTCCAAACTGTGATTTCGAATCATCAACATGTTAGTTCTTTGAACACTTTTGTCGAATTAAACGAACAGCATGGATTCTGGTGGGAAATCAGAGATCAAATATTTTTCCGCTGCGTGTTTTTGTTTGCAGTGATCTCTATGATTTCCTAACAGCATATGGTGGTGAACAGGGGAGGGGCCTATGTGATGGTTTCAGCTAAGCCAGAAGCACCGGGGGGCAGACAAAAGAGAACACGAGTCCAGGAGGAGTCTGACTCAAATTCTCTTGATTTGGATGAAGATGCTCCGGTCCCGGATAATCAGGAGATACTTAATAGGATAGAGGCACTGGAAAGCAAGGTCGATCGTAACCATGCTGCGATCTTGCAACAGTTGGACTAAATCAATAGCAACCTTGTTAAGATTCTGAGTCTCCATCCTTCGACTGCATCATCATCACATCCTCCTTCACCGTAGATCAAATTGGCTCTAATCTTTTGAGAGAATTCCTTAATTTCTTGTCTTTAGTTATAGCATATTTTCATTGTTATTTTTCGTTTTTGTTTTTAATGTTAACATTTTATATTTTGGATATTTTATTTTATATATTTTATTTTGTTTTTGAACAATTGTTGTTTGTGATGAAAAGGTAGAGTTTGCCTCACAAGGGAACGATGGAAAACATGTTGTACCTTCACTCTTTTTCTTTATTATCTTTTTTTCCATTGAGGACAATGTAATTTATAAGTGTGGGGTAATCTTTAAGCTTTCCTTTAATTCTTGTTTTGTTTGTCAAGATTTCCTTTAATTCTTGTTTTGTTTGTCTTTGTGTGTTATATTGTGCATTGTGCATGGCATAATTGTTGGAAACTTATTGACTTTTCTGTGATTCTAGCATTATATTTGAGACTTTAGTATCAGCATAGAGATTAGCATTTGAATTCAGTCAGGATCAATTTTCACATTCTGCAATTCATGACATATAAATCTTTGAGAACCCACCCTTTGTGAGTTTTGAGCTTCATAGATTGAATATTATTGTCAATTGATTTTCTTTTCTTAAGTGTGCACCTTCATGATTTTGCATCGCTAGAGCTTGCTTTTGCATACTAATTGAACTCACATTATGATTTCATCTCAAGTTTTAAAATGATGAAGGCAAATTAGGATTATCCCTTTAGCTTAAAAAGACCTCCCTTAATTATGAATTCCTTAGTGAGCCAAGTTGAGCCTTTGACTTTTTCTTGATTGATCAACACAATTCACAACTCAACATTTTCTTATTATCATCATACATGCATTAAGGAATGGAGTTTCTTATGATATGACAATAGGGTGGTTTAATTCATAAGTTTGGGGTAAGCAATTAAATAATAATAATAATAATAATAATAGTATTGCTTTAGTAAGATTTGGGGCTGAAATGCATACTTTGCACATTATATTTGACTAAGAATCGATTATTCTTTTCCTCTACATTTTAAGCTAGATGTTCCATGCAATTTTATATTTTGTATATATATATATAATTAATATAAAAGAAAATAAAAGAGAAGATATATATATATATACAAAATTCATATATTTTCTAGCATTAGTCATCAAAGAGGAATGTCGACTCATGTACTTTTCTTTAAGTATGCAAGTATGTGAGATTATCAAGGGTTGGTGAATATGCCATTTGAGGGAGTTATGAGTTTCTTAGCAAGAGTATTGTCTAATTTAGATACTTCATTTCTTGATGTTCCAATTTAAATGTCTTTTCTCACACCTTCACCTTAGCCCTATTACATCCAAATAAAAGACCTTCGGATTATTTCTTGAGAAAATCAATGAGAAAGATTGGATAATTAAGCAAGTTTATGGCAGTATGTAGTCATGAGTGGCTTGAGTGAATTAACCTTTGAAATCGAGTGAAACACGTAGATGAGAGATGAGATTTGTTATGTCTAGATTAATGAATGAGTTAAGAAAATCTTGATTGAAGTAAATTGCAATTATTTATGGCTAAGTCTTAAAGGATTTCATCTTATATACTGGAATTATAGTTAAGGTTGTTTGAGTTTTTAATTTATGCCATGTGAATTTGCTTGAGGACAAGCAAAGTTTTAAGTGTGGGGTAGTTGTTTTATTAGTTTTTGTCATAGAATTGTATCTTATTTATTATGATGATTATTGTTTTCTTCAGGTATTTTGGTATTTTTAATCTGTTTATTTAGTGATTTCATCAATTTTGGTAGTTTTAATTTATTCCGGTGTTTATGTCATTTTTGTCCTTGTTTTTAGTGTGGTGTTTATGTGTTGTTGGTTAATGTTTTATTTGATTCTTATTTAAAGTATGTTTCAAGTGTTTGTTTTAGGTTAATATGCAAAATATTTCCTTGGAAGAAAGAATAGCTTGAAGCAGCAAGACACGGCCAAGCCACTGGCTGTGTCTCACCTTAAGGGCAAAACCAAAAAACCAAGAGAGGAAGGAAATTTTGGCAGAAGCAGACACACTCAGGTGACACGGCCACAAGCTTGGCCGTGTCCCATACTTAGCCAAGGAAGAAGACCAAAGAAAGAAGAGCAAAGAACGAAGGAATCAGTAGGTTACACGACCAAGCCACTGGCCGTGTCACATGACACGGCCAGCTCAATTCCACAGAAGCAAAGATGAAGGATTACACAAAAGCGGACACATCCAAGTGACACGGCCACCAGCTTGGCCGTGTCACTCCATGGACTAAAGGAAGAAAGAAAAAACGCAGATTTTGAGCGAGGTTTTGTATAAATAAGAGGATTAGGGTTTTTGAGAGGGTTACACATTTTATCAGCCGTAAAACATAAACTTTTGAGCTTCCATTTGTTTTCTTTTGGAATTTTGATTACACTTTGATGCAAACAGTCTAGATTAAATTAGTTTTAGCCACTGCAATATTCTTCTAGCAAAGATCTGAATAAGAGATTCTTCAGAAGCTAAAAAAAATTTGTAATTTGGTTTTGTTCTCAAACTCTATCTCTTAAGTTTCATTGGAATTGTATTCATGAATTCTATTATGTCTAAATTAATTTCTTTGAATTTTAATGAGATGAATCTGTTTGATAGCATTATTATGAACTAATTTGATCTAGTCTAGGGTTTGTATGGATCTACTATGATTGCACGAATTGGTTATTTCTCTTAACCGAATTATTTCTTTAGCTTTGATTGAATGGATTAATGTTAATATATAATTGATTGCCCACCAATTATGTGTTTGAGGTATTAGATGAAGAATTGAGAAATGAAGTCTAATGCTGGAACAATTCAATTAGGTGAATTAGAAATATAAACCTAAGAAAAAGATCATTTCAATTGTAATAAGATTATTTGAAAGAGGTTTGAATGCGAGAGCTTATTTCCTTGATTCGATTAATTAAGTTGCTTGAAATCTAATCTTTGAAATTAAATTGGTTGAGAGGAATAGCCATTCATACATATAAGTTAGTAGAGAAGTGCAAACCCTAGACCTTTCTATTAAGTGAATCAATATATCAGCTCAGTTTACTTTCATTGTTTTAAATTCCACTCTATTTGTCTTCATTAGTTTCTAGCAATTTAAATTTATTGATTATTTGTTATTTGCAATTTGATAATCAATTAGCCTATCTAGCTTCCTTGTGAGATGACCTTGAGGTGTTCACCAAAATACTACAGCAACCTCCTATACTTGCGAGTGTAGTTCTAGTAGTGTTAATAAGAGCGCAAAACCAAGCACTCAAAATAAATCAATCTCGGGTCCAAGTACCCAAATCAAATCAATCTCGAGTCCAAGTACCCAATCCCGGGTCCAAGTACCCAAATCAAATCAATTTCGGGTCCAAGTACCCAATTTCGGGTCCAAGTACCCAGATTCAATCTAGCCTTGGGTCTAAGCACCCAAATCAAATTCAATCTCGGGTCAAAGTACCCAATCTCGGGTCCAAGTATCCAAATCAAATTAAATCTTGGGTCCAAATACCCAAATTGAATTCAGTCTCGGGTCCAAGTACCCAATCTCGGGTCCAAGAACCCAAATCAAATCAATCTCGGGTCCAAGTACCCAAATTCAATCTGATCTCGGGTCCAAGTACCCAAATTCAATCTAGTCTCGGGTCCAAGTACCCAAAACAAATTTAAGTAACCATCTCATCAAAATTAAGTCTTATTGCTTTTCACTCTCTTTTACTAAAGTCTCAGATCGTTCAAGCAGGGGGAAAACTGTAGACCCTTAATTTTTGACCCAATCCGGTCCAATATATTTTAATTAGTCCAAAACAATTTTTATGTTATCTTAGTTAAATAATATTTGCTTTAGTATTTAGTTTTTATAATTGATAATTAAAAATAATAATAATAAACAAATAAATAAAAATAAAAATCGGCGATGAAAAATTTCATTGTCGAAAAGGGGTCGGACGAAATGGCCAAAGCCATTTTGCCCACAGAATTTTTCTACGGGCGAAATCCATTTCACTCGCAGGAAAGTCCTGTGGGCAAAATGGCCCGTAGGCAATTCCGCAGCCCACAGCACGCAAGTTCCCACTGTAGTTTTTTTTTTTTTGCCAGCAAATTTTTTTCGACGAAATTTTCAGAAACCAAATTCAATTTGGTTTCGATTTCCTTTTCTTAATTAATGTTAGTTTTCGTAAACAAGTGGAAGGAATCATCTAAATTTCCTATAAATAAGACTAAAAACAACACAGAAAAAGGAGGACAATCAAGTGAAGGAAAAACTTAGAAAAAGTTATCGGACTTTAAAACTTTTTGGCAGAGATTAACTATCGGACTTTTGAGAGAAGCAAACAAGAAATTTAATCCATCAAAGGAAACCATCTAGCCTTTGTCATTGTTCATCCAAGAAACAATTTTTGGTGGAACCAATGAATGGAGGTTTGAATCTCTAATTTCTTTTTATTTTCTTACAGTAGCTTTGTTTCTTTAATTCTTAAGATTATGCACACAAAACCTCAATTTATAAACACATAGTAACATTGATCTTCGTTTCAATAACATAAACACTTTTTTTGTTTCTAAATACCTTTAAAACCCTAATTCATTTCCTTTGTTTTCCAAAAAATCTTAAATCGTTTTTCCTATTTCCATAAGCTTTATAAAACTCTAAACTATTTTCTTCAATCCTAAAACCAAACATATTTTTCGAAACACTAAAAACCCTAATTCCCTCAAAACCAAAACCATAAACCCTAGTTTTCCTAAACCCTAACCCTAATCCTTAAAACCTTATAAACCTAAACATTCAAATCCAATATAGTAAAACAAAAATAACAATCTGTTACCTAACCAATTTATTTTAAATCACAGTAACATTATTTTCATAAAACATCTAAAACCCTAAATCTTTAGAACGTCTAGTAGCATTATTCATCTAAAAAATAATATTAGTTACTCAAAATTCCAAAACTCTATTTTTTAAATTCTAAACCCTAAAATCTTAATTTTCAACACCAAAACCTGCAATCCTAGAAGCCAATTTTCAAAATTTTCTGGGGCGCTGCCCCCTTGACCCCTGCCCGCTAACCGGCTAGCGGGACTGCCATATGGCCTCGTCGAAGGGGTCAATATTCATTTGTGTATTATGAGTCCGCGTATTTAACTTTCCTTTTTTCAAAGCCCTAATTTAGTAACTAAAATTCTAAAATCCTATTTTAAGATGCGAACCCTAAATTATATATTTATTACTTTATTTAATTTTAGATTTGATTATGGTTTATTATATGCTTTGATTTATTTATTCAATGCTTGATTTATTTAATTTTTCAGGATGGATGTTTATTTTCTATTTTGATTGATGTTTAATATCTTTGTTTAATGATTTATTTATGATGAATGGTTATTTATTTCTATCGATTTATTTTGATTTTGCAAATGTTGTAAGAGGTATGTTTCCACTTTGTGGGTACCTCATTAATCAAGTTCTATGCTATGTAATTTAAATTGCTTTTATATTTTAGACCAATGTAAAGGACATGTTTCTACCTTTTGGTGGGTGTCCTATTTAGCTTAGATATGGATGATGTAAGGACATGTTTCCATCCTCGGATGGGTGTCCATTTATTTATTTTGTTTGGACATTGCTTTGATTTTAATATAACGATGCTTTATTTCAATTGTTGTGTGTAATATGGATAATATTGTAATATTTAACAATTTTATAATATTAAGATCTGTAAAGGAGGCTGGTTCCAATGAACCAGGCATTGTGGGGGTACTGGGTCATTTCTCACCTTCCCCACACGTACCCAACTTTCCGAACCCATTAGGGGGTTGGGGATTCCTTAGGAATAGAGTCATCTGCCCTTTTCTTTTTCCCAGCCCGTCCGGGTGGCGACTCCATTTTCTCTAGACTTAGGTTCGTGTTCTCTAAGGCCCCGAGCCTAAACAGTGCTGAAGTCGCAAGAACCATTCCACCGGGAGTGGGGGCAAAAATCCCCGCTCACACTAATTAAACTCAAGGAACAAATTAAATTCCAAGGTTATATTAATGGATAATTTGAGAATCAAGCTTTGATTAAATTGATATATAACCTTAGTTACCACTCCACGAATTGAATTAATCTTGCATAACCATTCCTCATTTACTTTTAAATTTCAATTACTTTTCACCATCTCAACAATATACACTCAAACTTTAATATTTGTTTTAATCAAACTATTGAAAAATAATTCCTTCATTGTGAGACGACCTTGGGGCAATCAGCATTACTATAATAACCTTGTATACTTACAAGTGTCACTTTGTAGTAGTATTAAATTGAGCATAACAATAAGCTGGCTTCATATCGATTTGGACTTGCCAAATCAACATTATCCCTAATTATAATAGAATTTGGTCGGCGATTTTAAATTCTTGATCAAGCTAGAATTTGGTGAAACATCATATTAGCAAATTAGGGTTTTAGGGTTAAACTATTATTTGCCTATAAATAGATGATTAGAAAGCATAATTAAGGGAGGAGCAACAAAGAGATTTAACATGAATTATTAAGGACTTTTTGCAGCTAAGTTATCACAGAGTGAGCAACAATTCACACAAAGATGAAGCAATAACAAAAGGAAACAACATTAAGCTCGATTGATCAAGGTACCAGCCAATTCTTTCTTTGATCCAGGCTTTCAAGGACACGAGCTTGGTTTAATATATCACATTAGGTGAAACCAATGAAAGTAGGTTTGAATTCTTAAATTTAAGCTATTTTAATTTTAAATGATGTCTTCATATAATAACTCAATCCAATAAAAGTAAACTAAAATTGATTATTTATAGTTTAAGTTCATCCAGTAGGTAACAATTTTAGCTCAATATGGTTCAGATCTTTGTTACATAAATTCAATTGGTTTAAAACATAATTTTATATATCTTAAACCCTAGTCTATTGGTTAAAATTAGGTTGCATGTTTAATGTGTGTTATCAAGCCAGAAATCTAGACTTCAAGACTTAACGCTAAACTTGAATTTGTAAAAACCCTAACCCTAATTTCCAAACCCTAATCCAAAACCCTATGCCCTAATTCTAAAACTCCAAACTTCTAAACCCTAATATCCAGAACCTTAATTCCTGAATTTTCTAAAATCTAAACACCTAACTCTAATATGTAAAACCTATTCCCAAAATCCAAAACCTAAATCCCAAACATTAAAACCTAATCCTAAATCTATAAAACCAAAACCCTAATTTCATTCAAAACCCTAATTTCCAAACCAAAATACTAACTTCCAAATTAAAACCCTAAAACCCTAATTTCTGAATCAAAGCCCTAATTTTATTTCCAAACCCTTAAAACAATGTTTTTAACCTTACAAACCCTCAGTTTAATATGTGAGCCCTAATGTTGTATATTCAATGTTTTAAATCCTAATTTTGATTATTTAATTAATTATATGCCTATGATGGATGATTTATTTTATTTGATATATAAATGGTGATTTGTTTTTAATTATTGTGAATGCTTGAATGCTTTAATTTATTTAGTTAATTTATTTAATATTGATTATATTGATAAAAGAGGTATGTTTCCACTTTGTGAGTACCTTATTAGTTGAATGTAAATTTTTGAGTTTTGGATTAATGTAAGGGACATGTTTCTACCAATTGGTGGGTGTCCTATTTTGCTTTACTTGTATTTTGAACATTGGACATTGTAAGGGCATGTTTCCATCCTTGAATGTGTTCTTATTTTATTTGCTTTATTTTAATAAGATGATGAATGTTTATTTCTTTTAAATTGTGTGTAATATGGATGACGTCATAATATTTAAGAATTTAATAATATTTAGACATGAAAATTAGGTCGGTTCCAATGAGCTAGGCATTATGAGGGCGCTAGGTCATTCTCACCTTACCCCTACGTACCCATTTTTTCAAACCTATTAGGGGGCTGGGGATTCCTTAGGAATCGAGTCATCCGCCCCCTTATTTTTCCTGATCCATCCGGGTGGCAACTCTTTTTTCTCAAGGTTTAGGCCTATGTTCTCTAAGGTCCTAAGCTTAACAATGCCGAAGTTGCAAGAACCATTCCATATGAAAGTCGGGCTAAAAATCCCAGCTTACACCCCTGTGTGGAAAAATACTAAATGTTTGAAAATGTTTTGTATATGCATAAACTTAAAAATTGAAAAGATGAAGTTTTGCCCATGTGTAGGCTCAAACCAATGATTTTGTTCCCGTACAGTCTCTGATTGATGTTTGCATTTTTGTATATTTCTTTGCATAAGCATGTGTTGACCCCACTCTCATGCGAAATGGTTCTTGCGGCTTCAGCACTGTTAGGCTCATGGGCCTAAACAAAAAAAAAATGGAGTCACCACCTGAACAAGCCGAAAGATAGAAATGTGTGGATGAATTAGTTCCTAAGGAATCCTCAATTGCCTGTTGGGATTGGAAGGTTGGGAATACATGGGGAAGGTAACAAATAGTCCAGCACCCACATAGTGCCATGTTCATTAGAACCGGCCTCCTTTTCAGGTCTAAATATTATTGAATTCTTAAGTATAATAATGTTATCCATATACATCCAATTGTTGAAATAAGTAATCATTATATTATAAAATCAATCAAATAAACAAAATAGGTACCCATCCTTAGATGAAAATATACCCTTATAAATTCTCAAATGATCATATAAATAAATAAAATAGGACACCTACCAATTGGTAGAAACATGTCCTTTATAATAGTTCCAAAGATCATAAAAAAATAAAAGAACAATTTAAATAAAATAAGGCACCACAAAGTGGAAACATGCCTTTTACATCCTTAAAGTACAAAAAATCAACCAAAAAAATTTTAAATCATTCAATTATCCATTATAAACAAAATAAAAGCAAAGCTAACCATTCATCATAAGTATACAATAATAAAATAATTAAATCTAGGGTTTTATATTGAAATTAGAGTTTAAAGGTATAAACTAGGGTTTTAGAATTTTAGAAAACTATATTAGGGTTTTCTAATATAGAAAGAAAACTAAGATTTAATCATGCAATATTAGGGTTTATACTAAGACTAAGGTTTAGTCATACAAAACTAGGGTTTGATGGTGTTGAAAAAATTATTAGGGTTTTGGTATAGAAATAACTTAGTTTAAATCATATTTTTAAGGGTTTTACCAAATTAAAACTCGCTTACTAGATAGATTTTAAAAAACATAAATTATCAATTTTAATTAACATTTACTTAATCTTAATATTGAATGAAAACAACATATAAAATTAAAACAAAGTGTATTTCAAAATTCAAACATGCATTTGTTAGCTCTACCAAATTTGATACGTTAAACCGAGCTTTTATTTATCACGTCTATCTTATGGTAGCTGGCACTGGATGATATACTGCCTGAATTAATCTGTGTTCTTTGGTTGAGGTTTGACAATTTTGCAATTACCTAGTTACTAAATGTTTTTAATTGCTTTCACACTCTTCCCAATCTTGCCAAAGGATTTTATTCTTTTAATTTTTAGTTTCTATCTCTTTCATCTCCCCCGCTTTGTTGTTTTAGCCTTTATATTTTTAGGCCCTCGCTAATGTTAAAATCGCTTAATAAAAAATCTTAATTCCTGCTTATCCGAAAACCTCTAGAATTTATATCTAATTAGGTAGTTTAATCTATACGAAACTATAATTAAAACCAAATTAAAAGACCCATGGTGATCAGAAACATGCCAATTCACCATGGACCAAAGATTCATGACAAATTAGAGTGCTTGCAATTTGCCATGATCCATGGTTTATGACGAATTGGGCTTCCCAATTCGCCATGAGTCAATGGCCATGGCGAATTGGGATTAAAACCAGCTTGGTTAGACTTTTAAAGTTCAGATCAAATTTAATTTAAGCTTTTAAAATTGGATCGAATTAGATTTGGGCCTTAAAAAATGGAATCAAACTAGGTTTAAGCTTTTAAAATTGAATTGGATCTAATTTTAAAATTTTGAATTAGACCATCCTAGTTTAGGAATAAAATTAAAAGTCTACAATTTTTCCCCTGCTTGAACGATCTGAGACTTCAGTAGAAGAGGGTAAAAAGCATTGATATAGCTTCATCAATCATCTAGAAAATAAAACACAGAGACAAGCAAACAAAAATCGAAAGGATGGAAGCTCTATGGTGAAGAACCATTGAATATCAACATCCAACCGTTGAATGATTCTAATACCTCAACGGGCTATTGGGCAGCTCTAATATCCCAATGAAAACCACCAAGTGACTCCAATATATGTGCCCGGATTGGTTTAGGTTCTCAACCTGAGACTAGATTTGGGTGCTAAACCCAATACTGGACTTGGATTCTCAACCCGATATTGGATTTGATATTTCAATGGACTATTGGACGAGTCTAATATCCCTATGAAATCCACCAAGTGACAAAAAACAACTAAGTGACTATAGTATCTTGGTAAATCAAAATAATTATCGAGTGACTCAAGTATCCCGATGAAAACCACCAAGCAACTCTAATATCTTGGTAGGATAGTGAGTGACTCTAATATCTTATTATAAACAAACCTAGATGTCATATTAAGAAAACTTGGGCCATCAGGATACTTCAATAAATCTAATATAGATTGGGAATTTTGGTTTTCTTTAATCAACTTTAGGTCTTCACCTTTCACAATGAATCTTGAAATATCGTGTCTTCATCCATTATAATGGATCTTCAACATCTGGACATTGGGTCCTTAAAAAATGGATATTCATCCTTGGACATTGTGTCTTTACTCTTCATAATGGATCTTCATCCTTGGACATAGGGTCTATATTAGATTCAGCTTTTTCTAGCTGGACTAATATTTTTTTGGATTTCTTACTTTCTTCTTATTCCATTCTTTTTGTTCTTACTTGAATAAAAAAAATTCAGTTATTTTTTAGTTAGCCCTTACAACCTCACTTCACCCTTGCATGGAAAAATTTTGAAAGTCAGTCTGAAAATGTTTTGTATATGCATAAACTCAAAAATTAAATGGAGAAACCTTGCCCCTTATGTAGGCTCAAACTAATGATTTTGTTCCCATATAGGCTCTAATTAATGTTTGCATTTTATCTAGTTCTTTGCACAAGCATTCATCCTTTCTTTATACAAAGTGATTGGTTCTTTCTTAAGCAATGGGCCTTCCATACCCTTTAATCCCATATCTGCTTCATTTTTGCTTTATAGAGTATTGCTATTCAAAGAATAGGCAACATAAGAAAAAATGCAGTGTGATATGCTTATGTATGCATGTATGCATGATATGCATTAGAAATACTTACAGTGGTTCTATTGACTCGCAAACTAAGGTGATAAAGTCAAATCACTCCCATTGGTTCTTTTTAGATTCTCATTCAGGTCTTGCATTAGAACAATAAGGGACTTCACATCTAAGGCTTTATTTCAAAAATGTTGGAAACATGAGTAGTGAGGGGGCTAAGCAGCATACTTAGAGACATAAGAGATGCATGTTTCAGCTCATGATTATATGTGTTGATTGGTGACTACTTATGACCTTCCAAATGATCCTTTTATTAGCCCACTTTTGCCCAATATATCATTTAATGTTTGACAGTACAATGCACTTCCCTAAACTTGAAGGATTGTTATGATAAAAAACACCCATTTTTTAAAATTTTAAAACCACATTTTGACATTGTAAGATAAGTGTCAATATACTTCACAGCTTTAATATCTATAATACGACAACCCTAGTTACCATATAAGCTTGGGAATCAATTCTATTTAAGAAACAACTGTTGCACTTTGGATAGGCACATACACATTACTTGAACAAAGGTCTCATTGAGTTTAAATATTGCTTATCCAAACAATCTCTACTAATACCTTTACCTACCAAAAGATACCAACAACTCTTAAACATGTTTGAAATGGGGTCTATAAGGGACATGGGTTAACTGAATTCCATTTTTAAATTGGAGCTAATATGACACTAATGACCAATCCTCACACTATGAACTTTCTTGTTGGAACTATATATTGTTAAAGGTTCCATCTTGTTTATCTTGCTTCATGAAAAGATAGCTTTTGAAATCATGCTTCATGATAAGACAGAGCTTGAGATCTTTCTTCATAAAAAAGTAAGGTTTGAATTTTTTTTATTATTGCTAAAGAGTTAGAAACCCTATAGTTATTCCCTCCTTTCCTTTTTCTTCTCTTCTCTTTTTCTTCTTTTTATTGTTTCTTTATTTTTTTCTTTTCTCTCTCTTATTTTTTCCTTTTTTCCTTTTCTTTTATTTCTTTTTTCCTTTGTCTTTTGTTTTTTCTTGTTTTTGTTTTTTTAGCTCTAAGAGAGTTGTCTTGTTTGCACTATTCTATGGTTCTGACTATGGATTAGTGGAGTAGAGTGAGTCTGATTCATTAAGGAGGAATCCTTCATTAGCATCATGTTATCTAAATGCTAAAATAGATCTAAGATATTCCAAGCGACCTTCAACTATCCTTATAGTCTTGACTATGTATCCTTTTCCTTAGTCTTTTTTTTATCCTTAGTACCTTAGTGATCATCAAACTTGTCATAAATGTTACAATAGCTCATGGTAGGTTATTGGAGTTTACAAGCCAATAATGGTAAGCTAAAATCTTATGAAGGCTCAAGGGGATAAACTAGGGATTGATGTTAACAGGGTGAATACTAGTTGTTGGCTTGATAAATAATGCCTAGATCATTCCCCTCTTGAATTACTAGAGTTCAATTTTACCGTGAAAGTTTGTCAAAGCATGTTCTAAGTTCGACTAGGATCTAGACAAATATAAAAATACAGGAGTCCACTCTAAGTAAACATACATAAAACAATGCTATAAAATAATTCCCTCATCTCGTAATCTCATTCAAATTATGATGTATAGATACACTTATTTATGAATATCAAGCTATATTTGTCATTGGTTAAGCACCAAGATGAACAAAGACCGACAAAATTTTAATGAAAGAAATTTATTCAAACAATCTTTATTTAAAAAACATAATTGATCTAGAAAACACTAAATAAAGAAAATGAAACAAAAACCAAACAAGTTGATGGAAGTTTGTTGAGTAGGAGTTGAATAATGCTTCATCTACTCATATATGTTAGGGGCAAGGGCCAAAACTAACAGCCCCTTCCTCAGCAATTTCTCCATATATATCTTTAAAATATGACAAGCTAGAACTTTCCATTAATCCTCCTTCTATCATGAAGGTCACTGGTGATGGCACTCATCCAAACATAGGCAATGGATTGCTTTTTAGTTTAGGTTTATCATGCTTAGGCAGCATGCCATTCTCGATAAAATCTTGAATCTCATGCCTTAAGTGAATGCATCTATCTATCTCATGCCCTTGCACTTGATAGAATTAACAGAAGGAATTGGCATTAAAGCTTGATGGCAGAGGATTCGGCAAAGGTCGAGGAGCACATGGCTGTAATAGCCCATTTTTCTGTAACTTGTTCACAACAGTCATCGAGCGACTCTAGTATCCTGATAAAAACCATCAAGCAACTCTAATATCTTTGTAGAATAGTGATCGACTCTAATATCTCACTAGAAACAAACATGGATATCATATTAAGAAAATCTGGGCTGTCAGGATACTTCAACAAATCCAATATAGGTTGGGAATTTTGGTTTTTTTTAATCAACTTTTGGTCTTCACCTTTGAGAATGAATCTTCAAATATCGGGTCTTCATCCTTTGGACATTGGGTCTTTACCCTTCAAAAATGGATCTTCTGTAATATCCCAAAGTATGCCCTAGAAGTTTTGATATAATTGTTGTTTTAATTGGATTGAATGTATATGTTAAATTTGTAAGAGGAAAGAAATTTAAAAGAGAGTGTATATGTTGTGTATATGGAAATATATACAACATATATACAAGTCAAATGTGATGGTCAAAGGAAGAAGATATTTATTTTGTTATTTATGAAATTAGTAAAAAGGAAAGTAAGTGAAAGGGAGTTAAAATAAATAGAAGAGGGTATTTAAGTAATTTTCTTTTTAGATTGCTTGGTGGAGGTTTAAAGAGAAGGGAAGTTTGACTTTGCTTCATCTTCATTTTTCTCTTTCTTCTTTTCTTTTCCTTTGTTGGCCGGCCATCCAAAGCAAGAGAGCAAGAGTGAGTTTTGCTTGTTCCAAACTCAAAATTGAAGGAAGATTCAAGTGATTAAGTTGGAAATTTGTGAAGTTTCATCAACTTTGGTAAGTTCTCTCTTGATTTCCTTTGTTCTTTTTGAAGTTGTGTTTGAGGTGGATGAATTGTTGTTGATAGTATGATTAGGGTTGTTGTGGTGTGTTTATAAGTGTTGAAATTGATTTTAAGATAAGAAGTTAAGTTGGTATTGGTATTGGTATTGGAAATGTTTGAGTTGAGTTTGTATTAGGGTTTTGAGTTGGTGATTGTTGTAGATGTTGAGTTTGATTAATTATTTTTGTTGATCTTCAAGTTGTTTGTGTTTTATGAAGTTAGAAGTTTAGAACACATGATTTTGGTTGGAGGCAGTAGCATCTTGGACTCCACGCCCGTGGCCCTTAGATGCCATGGCCGTGGGGGTGTTGAACAATTTGGGGCAGAATTGTTTTCTAACCCACGCCCGTGGGGGTTGGGGTGACCACAGCCGTGGGCCCTAGTTAGTGGTGTTGAATTGTAATTTGTGATTTAAGGGTCTAGTAAGAGGTTATTAAGTGAATATTTGCATTGGAATTGATATATTTTATCATTTTTGGATTAGGTCTTGAAGAAGATAATTTGCCCTAATTCAAGTTGTGAAGAAGTGTGGGAAGAGGAAGAGTATAGAGTAGTGTGATTGTTCTTGAGGTAAGTACAAACTACATTATTGCATATATTCATATGATGTTGAGACTTAACATCCATTTGATTATAAATGTGTTAGGAAATCTAATGCATTGTTGATGCTTATGAATAATGTTATGTTTGGTATAATGTGAATGATTGATGAGCATCTAAAATGTGTGTTAATGTCATTGACTATGTATATCTAAATGATGAATTGATTTTAATATGAAGTGAGACATAAGGAGATGTGAAATCAATGTGATTGGTTCTAATGATGTAAATGATATAATTGAGACATGTTCACCTAGATGATGTTCAATGCAATTAATGATATATATATATATATTCTCTTGATGAGATATGGAGCCATGATTGTTGGCTAAAATGATAATGATGCCAATGAGATGATTGAAGCATGGTTGCCTAAGTGATGATGAGAAATTGATAATGAAATAATAAATGAATTGTGTGTCTAATGTGTTATTCCATTTTCAGAGTTTTGTTGTTGGTGGCATGCCTATAGTAACACTCTCTTGAAGTTAGGTTGGGCTTGATCCTTGAAGCCAAGTTGGGTTGAAGTTTAACATGTTTTACTCCCCTTGAAGCTTGGTTGGGTCTAGTCCTTGAAGCCTAATTAAGATGTTACAACACTTGAAGCTAGGTTGGGTTTGGTTCTTGAAGCCAAGTTGGGTTGATACTTAGCATGCTTTGTTCCCCTTGAAGCTTGGTTGAACCTAAGTCCTTGAAGCCTAGTTGGGATAATGATAATGATAAATCTGATAATTAAACCAAAACATTAACTCTGAAAGTTGAATGGCATATTAGTGTCTTTGGGCCCATGCTTGTCTTTGTTTTCAATGTGATTCTTGAATGGTGAAACCAATGAATAATGAGATTGATTATAATGCATAAGTATCTTATTGAGAATGAATGTTTGATATGACATTAAGCAAAGTAAGATGTTGAAGTATAACAATCTTTTGAATGGTGTATGGAATTGATTGTGTGACATTGGCATTGCATCAAAACATAATATTATTGTAGTTTGTACCACTAAGCCGTTGGCTTAGCGAGATTATGATTCATCGCGCAGGTGACAGGGAAGAATCGGAGAGTTCCTCTAGGCTGAGTAGAGTCTAGATTTTGAGGTGTTGATAGTGGAGCTTAAAGATCAAAGAGATACTGCCAAACATGTATATATTTTATGTTTTGTAAAATTTGAATTTTGATGTATATGTATTTGTAAATATATTTGTTATATTTTCCGTTGCGTTATGAATAAACGTTTTATCTTTTGCGTTTTATATTTCTAAAAGGGATGATTTATGTGTTTTATAAACCGTGGCATTTCTATATTCAGTATACGTATATTACGATCGTATTAGCATGCTGTGTATGTATATGGGGTATAGGGGTGTTACATCTTCATCCTTGGACATTGGGTCTTTGCCCTCAGGTGCCGGTGAGACATTATGATAAGTTGAGAAAGTATGGGGCTGAGGATTTCTTGAGCACTACCGATCCTGCAGTGGCTGAGCAGTGGTTGGATAAAGTGCAGAGGATATTCATTCAGTTGCAAGCTATCCCAGATGAGAAATTTGACTATGCCAGATCCCTCCTTCAGAAAGATGCCTATGACTGGTGGAAGACGGTTCCCCATGCTATGGATGATCCACCTACATTATCTTATGGTGATTTTCTGTGGGAGTTCGAACAGAAATATACTCCGAGGTAGTATAAAGATATTAAGAAGATGGAATTCTTGAATTTGAGGCAAGACAACTGGACGGTAACAGAGTATGAGATTGAGTACATCCGGTTGAGTCGTTATGCCGGGGGAATTATTTCTGATGAAATAGACTAGTGCAGAAGATTTGAGGAGGGATTGAGGCCCTCTATTATGTGCATTGTGGCTGGTTCCCGGTACCAGGATTTCTCTCAGCTTGTTGCAGCAGCTAGAAGTGTTGAGAGAGCACAGAGCATTGCAGCAGCTGCTACTGAGGAGGAGACTAGAGTGAGAAGATCCCAGTTTGAGGCAGGATCTTCATCTATGAAGAGGGGTCGAGGAAGTTTTGTTCTGAGGATTAGTAGAAGCCAGAGATAGTCAGACAGATCAGTTCAGTATCAGAGGCAGAGGCCGAGACCAACAGCTTCTGTAGCTAGTGCTCCGACTCCTATGGTTCAGAGGTCTACTCCACCTGTATGTGTTCACTGTGGTAGGCCCCATGGGGGTGTTTGCTGGAAGACGGGTGAATTGGGAGTATGCTTTAAATGCGGGTCACCAGATCATTTTATTAAAGATTGCCCTGAGATGCGAGATGATAGACAGGCTGATACTGTACCTTCTCCACCCAGTATCAGCAGAGGTGGTCGAGGGGGCAGAGGTTTCAGCAGAGGTGGTAGACCCGGATTTAGTCAGAGAGGAGGATCTTCATCCAGAGGCAGTAGGCTAGATGAGGCTGGATCTTCTCAGAGAGTATATGTGATGCAGAGGCAGCCGGATGCTGCAGCAGTTATAACTAGTATATTTTCTTTATTTGATATTCCAGTTCTTGCTTTGATTGATCCAGGATCTACTCATTCATACGTAAGTGTATCCATATTGCCTGTGTCTGAATTGCATTCAGAGTCCTTAGGATTTGATGTCTTGGTGACAAATCCTTTAGGACATAGTGTTGTGGTGAGTAAGGTGCATCGTGACAGTGTAGTGGTAGTGCAAGGTGAAGAGTTTTGTGGTGATTTAATTAAAATGCCTTTTAAGGAGTATGATTTAATCTTAGGCATGGATTGGTTGTCTAAGCATGGAGCTGTGGTAGATTGTCAAAAGAAGTGTGTCACCTTGAGAACCAATGATGGTAGGAATGTGATAGTATCTAGTGAGCAGAGATAACTTGCATCCTTGTTGGTATCAGCTGTAACAGTTAGAAGATTGAATAGAAAAGGGTGTGAAGCTTATCTTGCTCATGTTGTGGATACTAGAGTAGTGGGTTCTCAACTTGATAATATAACCACAGTTGTAGATTTTCCGGATGTGTTTCTTGAGGAGTTGCCATGGTTACCCCCTGAGAGAGAGGTTGAGTTTGGTATCGATTTGTTGCCTGGTACCACTCCCATCTCTATCACTCCTTATAGAATGGCACCTGCTGAACTGAAAGAGTTGAAGGTGCAATTGCATGAGTTATTGGATAAAGGGTTTATTCGCCCTAGTGTTTCTCCTTGGGGAGCTCCTGTGTTATTTGTGAAGAAGAAGGATGGTACTTTGAGGTTATGTATTGATTATAGGCAATTGAACAAAGTGACTATTAAGAATAAATATCATTTGCCTAGGATTGATGATCTCTTTGATCAATTGAAGGGAGCAGCAGTGTTTTCCAGGATTGATTTGAGATCAGTGTACCATCAATTGAGGGTTAGGGCTGAAGATGTTTCTAAGACAGCTTTCCGCACCAGATATGGGCATTATGAGTTTTTGGTGATGCCTTTTGGGTTGACGAATGCACCTGCAGCTTTTATGGATTTGATGAATAGGGTGTTTAGGCCCTATTTGGATCAGTTTGTGGTGGTCTTCATTGATGATATTTTGGTGTATTCACGTGTTGAAGAAGAGCATGACAAGCATTTGCGGATTGTATTGCAGATATTGAGAGAGAAGCAGTTATATGCTAAGCTGTCAAAGTGTGAGTTTTGGCTTGACCAAGTAACTTTTCTTGGTCATATAGTTTAAGCAGATGGTATAAGAGTTGATCCAAGTAAAGTTTAAGCTATTTTGAATTGGAGTCCACCAAAGTCCGTAACTGAAGTTAGAAGTTTTCTGGGTTTGGCAGGCTATTACCGACGGTTTGTGAAAGGCTTCTCTTTGATAGCCACTCCACTCACCAGATTACTTCGGAAGGGAGTTAGATTTGTGTGGACGGATCAATGTCAAGCTAGCTTTGAGCAGTTGAAAGAAATGTTGACTCAAGCACCTGTTCTTACTTTACCCGTGGAAGATAAACCATATGTGATTTATAGTGATGCTTCACATAATGGTTTAGGATGTGTTTTGATGCAAGAGGGTAAAGTCATACCTTATGCTTCTCGGCAGTTGAACCCGCACGAGCTTAATTATCCGACTCATGATTTGGAGTTGGCAGCTATAGTGTTTGCTTTGAAGATTTGGCGACATTACTTGTATGGGGAGAAATGTTTTATCTTTACGGATCATAAAAGTTTGAAATATTTGGGTGTTTAGAAGGAGCTGAATCTTCGGCAAAGGCGATGGTTAGAACTGATTAAAGACTATGACTGTTTGATTGATTATCATCCTGGTAAGGCGAATGTAGTTTGTAATATCCCAAAGTGTGCCCTAGAAGTTTTGATATAATTGTTGTTTTATTTGAATTAAATGTATATGTGTAATTGGAAAGAAAAAAAGAATTAAGAGAGAGTTTATATGTTGTATATATGGAAATATATATTACATATATACAAGCCAAAATGGATGGTCAAAGGAAGAAGATATTTAATTCGTTATTTGTGAAATTACTAAAAAGGAAAGTAAGGGAAAGGGAGCTAAAATAAATAGAAGAGGGTATTTAAGTAATTTCTTATTTGGAATACTTGGTGGAGGTTTAAAGAGATGAGAAATTTGACTTTGTCTCTTACACTTTGTCATTTTCTTTTCTTTTCTCTTTGTGTTGGCCGGACATCAAGGAAGCAAGAGAGCAAGTGAGGGTTATTGAATTTTAAGAGCTAATTGAAGGAAGAATAAAGTGATTGAGTTGGAAAATTTTGAAGTTTCATCAACTTTGGTAAGTTCTCTCTTGATTTCCCTTGTTTTATTTGAGTTGTGATTATGTTTAAAAGTGTTGAAATTGAATTAAAGATAAGAATTTAGGTTAGTGTTGGTGATGGAAGAGTAAGAGTTGTGTTTAGTGAAGTTGAAAGCATAGAATACATGAGTTTGGTATTTTAACCATTGAACTCCTTTTGAAATTTTTCTGTTTTACAATTAGTAAATGCTGTGACTTGTATGATTTTTAATTAAATATAGAAAAACGTTCTTGAAGTGAATTTTTGATATGTTGTGCCTCTATGAGTCTAGAATGACTGAAAAATATGTTGATTTGATTTTGGAATGGTTATGATTTTGGAAAGATTATTTTTATTAGACCTGTTCCAGCAGGTACCTTGACTGAGACAGCTATCTTTCGGGATTTTTAATAAAATGTAGAAATATCATATCCAATTGAATTTTGGATATGTTGTTTCTTAGTGAGTCTAGTATTTGAGAAAAATAATTTGGAACCACGTTGATTGAATTTAATTTATGGAATTCACAAAGTTCAGGACTGCTGCCAGGATGCAGGGCAATTGGAGCAGTCTGGTTGGGTGAACTATTTGATCAAGATTTTGTGTTCAGTTTGATCTGAAATTTTAAAGGAATTATTTTAAGATGTAAAAATAAATTATGTAAAAATTTTAGAGTTTTTAGTCAAGTAGATTATTTTATACAATTTTTCAAAATAATGATTAAGTTGAGTCCAAAACCAGAATTTACTATTCATATGGTCATTTTGCTAATATTCCTTTTGGATTAGGTTGAGAAGAGGTTGAATTGCCCTAACCTAAGTGTTGAGGATTCTTGGAAGAGTAAGCGTATAGATTGGTGTGAGTTGGTTTTAAGGTAAGTACAAACTACATGATTGCATGCATTTACTTGATTTTGATACTTAACATATTTGATTGTACATATGTTAAGTAATTTATTACATTGTTAATTTATGTGACAAATGTTATGAATGGTATAATGAAATGTAAAACCAATGTGGTTGGTTATAATGATGTAAATGAGATTGTTGAAGCATGTTTGCTTATATGATGATGAAATGAAATATGAAATATGAAATGTGAAAGATATGATGATATGATAAATTGTTTTCATGTGATTTGAGATAATATGAGATATGAGGCCATGATTGATGGCTATAGTAATGCAAATGAAATATACTTGGGGCATGGTTGCCTATCCAATTATGAGAAATGAAATGAAAAGAGATTTATAAAGAGACAAATGAAATAATTGTGTGATTAATATGTTATTCAATTTTCAGAGTTCTGAGTTTGGCGGCATGCCTATGAATCACTGGATAGGTGAAAAGACCGGGTCATAAGCCGATTCCAGTTGAAAAATGTGAAAAATGTGAAATATGATGTTTTTGGGGTGAAAAGACTGGGTCGTAAGCCTCAAAAATAGTAACAGTCTAGCCGGGTTGAGGATTTCCTTGGTTCTAACCGGGTTGAGGTCCAAGAGACTGGGTCTGTTACGCTATCCATGGATAGAGATATATATATATATTGCCTACGGGCTTGATGAATGTGATTATGGACCAAAGCAGTAACTCTGAACTTTGAATAACATATTAGTGTATTTTTGGCCCATGATTGTCTTTGTTTTCAATGTGAATCATGAATGTTTTGATTAATTATTAAATAATGTAAGATTGTGAAATATAATATTCTTTTGAATTGTTTATGAAACTTGATTGTGTGACATTGGCATTGCATTGAGACATAATATTATGGTTGTTTGTACCACTAAGCCGTTGGCTTAGCGCGATTGTGGTTTATCGCGCAGGTGACAGGGTGGAACCGGAGAGTTCCTCTAGGCCGAGTAGAGTTTAGATTCTGAAGTGTGAATAGTGGGCTTAAAGATCAAAGACTGACTGCCAAACATGTATAAACTTTATGTTTTGTAAAACTTGAGTTTTGATGTATATGAATTTGTAAATATTGTTACTTTCCGCTGCATAGTGAACAAATATTTTATCTACTGTGTTTCATAATAAACCTTTACTTTATTTTTTATTAGAAGTGTAAATCTTTTTTTGCAGGTTGTAGTTGAGGTTATAAGGGGGATTTATTTGGAGTGTACTGAGAATGATTTTGTTTGCATTGGTTTGTGTAAAAATGTTTTCAAAAACCAGTTTTGTCCACACTTGGGACTCAATTTTTAGGCGAAACTATGGCAAAATTTCTGTAAAAATCGGAACTAAAATTTGACTAAGTAAAATTGGTAGCAACATTAGGATAGTGTGGCGCCTCTACTCAGCTTACACAAGTAGGTCGGGAAGGGGTGTTACAATTTTTGGTATCAGAGCCTAGGTTTGAGATTCTCAACCTAGGTGAATTGTAAGGAAAAGAATATTTTGATTTTAAAAGTTGGTTTTTGAATAAAATACATGTTTTGGTATGGCAGTCTTTGATCTTTAATGAGGAATATTCTGCTGTGTTTGCAGATATAGGTAGTAATGGAGTCCCATTCACGTCAGACTGTAGAAGGAAGTGCTGAGAGTGTAGCTCCAGGAGAGAGTAGAGATGGAGCTAGAGTTGAGAGGGTGAGCCACCTGTTTCTGTGCCAGAGAGATCAACTGCAGAGGAGGTTCCGCCGGGTTGGCTAAGGCATGTGATAGAACTATTGAGGCCAGCTCCAGTGCAGCCCCCACTACCACAACCTCAGGTGCCGGTAAGACATTATGATAAGTTGAGAAAATATGGGGCTGAAGATTTCTTGGGCACTACCGATCCTGCAGTGGCTGAGCAATGGTTGGATAAAGTGCAGAGAATATTCATCCAGTTGCAAGCTACTTCAGATGAAAATTTTGACTATGCCAGGTCCCTCCTACAGAAAGATGCCTATGACTGGTGGAAGACGGTTCCTCATGCCATGGATGATCCACCTATATTATCTTATGGTGATTTTCTGAGGGAGTTCGAGCAGAAATATACTCCGAGGGAGTATAAAGATATTAAGAAGATGGAATTCCTGAATTTGAGGCAAGACAACCAGACGGTAATAGAGTATGAGATTGAGTATATCCGGTTGAGTCGATATGCCGGGGGAATTATTTCTGATGAAATAGACCGGTGCCGAAGATTTGAGGAGGGATTGAGGTCCTCTATCATGTGCATTGTGGCTAGTTCCCGGTACCAGGATTTTTCTCAGCTTGTTGCAGCAGCTAGAAGTGTTGAGAGAGCACAGGGCATTGCAGTAGCTGCTACTGAGGAAGAGACCAGGGTAAGGAGACCCCAGTTTGAGGCAGGGTCTTCATCTATGAAGAGGGGTTGAGGAAGTTTTGTTCCGAGAACCAGTAGAAACCAGAGACAGTCGGGCAGATCAGTTCAGTATCAGAGGCTGAGGCTGAGACCGACAGTTTCTGTAGCTAGTGCCGCGACTCCAGTGATTCAGAGGTCTACTCCACCTGTATGTGAGCATTGTGGTAAGACCCATGGGGGTGTTTCTTGGAAGATTGGTGGATCAGCTGGGTGTTTTAGATGTGGGTCACCAGCTCATTTTGTTAGAGATTGTCCTGAGATGCAGGAGTATAGGCAGGCTGATACTACAGCTTCTCGACCTAGTGTCAGCAGAGGTGGTCGAGGGGGCAGAGGTTTCAGTAGAGGTTGTAGACCTGGGTTTAGTCAGAGAGGAGGATCTTCATCAAGGGCCAGCAGGCCAGATGAGGCCGGATCTTCTCAGAGAGTATATGTGATGCAGAGGCAGCCGGATGCTTCAGCAGTTATAGCGGGTACATTTTCTTTATTTGGCATTTCAGTACTTGCTTTGATTGATCCAGGATCTACTCATTCATACATAAGTGCATCTATCTTGCCTGTGTCTGAATTGCATTCAGAGTCCTTAGGATTTGATGTCTTAGTGACCAATCCTTTAGGACATAGTGTTGTGGTGAGTAAGGTGCATCGTGATAGTGCTGTTGTGGTGCAAGGTGAGGAGTTTCTTGGTGATTTAATTGAAATACCTTTTAAAGAATATGATTTGATCTTAGGCATGGATTGGTTGTCTAAGCATGGAGCTGTGGTAGATTGTCAAAAGAAATGTGTTACTTTGAGAACTGGTGATGGTAGATGTATATTAGTATCTAGTGAGTAGAGACAACTTGCATCCTTGTTGGTTTCAGCTGTTTCAGCCAGGAAGTTGATTAGAAAAGGGTGTGATGCTTATCTTGCTCATGTTTTGGATACCAAAGTAATGGGTTCTCAACTTGATAGTATACCCACAGTTGCTGAGTTTTCAGATGTATTTCCAGAGGAGTTGCCAGGGTTACCCCCTGAGAGAGAGGTTGAGTTTGGTATCGATTTGTTGCTTGGTACCACTCCCATCTCTATCACTCCTTATCGAATGGCACCTGCTGAATTGAGAGAGTTGAAGGTGCAGTTGCAGGAGTTGTTGGATAAAGGGTTTATTCACCCTAGTGTTTCTCCGTGGGGAGCTCCTGTGTTGTTTGTTAAGAAAAAGGATGGTACTTTGAGATTGTGCATCGATTATAGGCAATTGAACAAAGTAACTATCAAGAATAAGTATCCTTTGCCCCGAATTGATGATCTCTTTGATCAGTTGAAGGGAGCAGCGGTGTTTTCCAAAATTGATTTGAGATCAGGGTCCCATCAATTGAGGGTTAGAGCTGAAGATGTTTCTAAGACAGCTTTCCACACAAGATATGGGCATTATGAGTTTTTAGTAATGCCTTTTGGATTGACGAATGCACCTGCAGCTTTTATGGATTTGATGAATAGGGTGTTTAGACCCTATCTGGATCAGTTTGTGGTGGTCTTCATTAATGATATTTTGGTGTATTCGTGTAATGAAGAGGAGCATGACAAGCATCTGCAGATTGTACTATAGATCTTGAGAGAGAAGCAGTTGTATGCTAAGCTGTCAAAGTGTGAGTTTTGGCTTGACCAAGTAACTTTTCTCGGTCATATAGTTTCAGCAGATGGTATAAGAGTCGATCCAAGTAAAGTTGAAGCTATTTTGAATTGGAGTCCACCAAAGTCAGTGGCTGAAGTTAGAAGTTTTATGGGTTTGGCAGGCTATTATCGAAGGTTTGTGAAAGGTTTTTCTTTGATAGCTACTCCACTCACCAGATTGCTTCGAAAGGGAGTTAGATTTGTGTGGACAGATCAGTGTCAAGCTAGTTTTGATCAGTTGAAAGAAATGTTGACTCAAGCACCTGTTCTTACTTTACCCGTGGAAGATAAACCTTATGTAATTTACAGTGATGCTTCACATAATGGTTTAGGATGTGTCTTGATGCAAGAGGGTAAAGTTGTAGCTTATGCTTCTCGGCAGTTGAAGTCGCATGAGCTCAATTATCCAACACATGATCTGGAATTAGCAGCTATAGTATTTGCTTTGAAGATTTGGCGACACTACTTGTATGGGGAGAAATGTTTTATATATACGGATCATAAAAGTTTGAAATATTTGGGTGTCCAGAGGGAGCTGAATCTTCGGCAAAGGCAATGGTTAGAGCTGATCAAAGACTACAACTGTTTGATTGATTATCATCCTGGTAAGGCAAATGTAGTTGCTGACGCCTTGAGTCAAAAGTCTCTGGCAGGTTTGGCTGTTTATTCGCTCTCGTTGCTTGTTGAGTTGAGAGCGTTACATGCTAGTTTTGAAGCATGTGATGACGGTGCATTGTTGGCTTAGTTGCAATTGAGACCAGTATTGTTGGATCAGATTAAAGAGGCTCAATTGGATGATGAGAAAATTCAGAAGATTGTGTCAGAATGCCAGAAAAGAGAGAATCGAGATTTTCTTGTGAGAGATGATGGTAGCCTTTGGTTCAAGGATAGATTGTGTGTTCCTGATGATGCTAAATTGAGAAAGATTATTTTAGAAGAAGCACATCAGTCGATTTTTGCTATACATCCGGGAAATACAAAGATGTACCATGATTTGAAATAGCATTATTGGTGGTCAGGTATGAAAAGAGACATAGCAGAGTTTGTATCCAAGTGTCTCACTTGTCAGAGGGTGAAAGCTGAGCATCAAGTTCCAACTGGGTTGCTTCAACCTTTATCAATGCCTGAATGGAAATGGGAGAGAATCACAATGGATTTTGTGTCTGGTTTGCCTATGAGACAGAGGAAGCATGATGCCATTTGGGTGATTGATGATAGGTTGACAAAGACAGCTCATTTTCTTCCGTTTCAGATGGACTTTTCACTTGAGAAGTTAGCTGAGTTGTACATCAATGAGATAGTAAAGTTGCATGGAGTCCAAATTTCTTTAGTGTCTGATAGAGATCCTAGATTTACTTCAAGATTTTGGAAGAGTTTACATGGTGCTTTGGGTTCTCGATTGCATTTTAGCACTGCTTTTCATCTGCAGACAGATGGGCAGTCAGAGAGAGTGATACAGATTATCAAGGATATGTTGAGAAGCTGTGTCATTGATTTCTCTGGAAGTTGGGACAAATTTTTTTGCCACTTGTAGAATTTGCTTACAACAACAGTCATCAATCCAGTATTGGTATGGCACCATTTGAGGCATTGTATGGTAGAAGATGTAGGACGCCTCTATGTTGGAATGAAGTTGGGAAGGCAAATTGGTTGGTCCTGATTTGATTAAAGAAACAGAAGAGAAAGTGAAGTTAATTCGGGATCGGTTGAAAGCAGCTTCAGATCGACAGAAATCTTATTCAGATTTGAAGAGGAGAGACATAGAATTTGATATTGGAGATAAAGTATTTCTGAAAGTGTCTCCTTGGAAAAAGATTTTAAGATTTGGTCGAAGAGGGAAGCTGAGTCCTCGTTTTATTGGACCGTATGAGATATTAGAAAGAGTTGGACCAGTTGCTTATCGTCTTGCTTTGCCGCCTGAGTTGGATAGAATCCATAATGTCTTCCATGTTTCTATGTTGTGAAGGTATAGATCTGACCCATCTCATATTTTACCAGTTGAATCTATTGAGGTGAGTCCGGATCTAACTTTTGAAGAAGAACCAATTGCTATTTTGGCACATGAAGTGAAAGAGTTGAGAAATAAGAAAGTGCCACTTGTAAAGGTTCTTTGAAAGAATCATGGTAGAGAAGAGGCAACTTGGGAGAGTGAGCAAGCGATGCGAGATCAGTATCATCAACTATTTCAGACTTGATATCAGGTAATTTCGAGGACAAAATTTCTTTTTAGAGGGGAGAATTGTAATATCCCAAAGTGTGCCCTAGAAGTTTTGATATAATTGTTGTTTTATTTGAATTAAATGTATATGTGTAATTGAAAAGAAAAAAAGAATTAAGAGAGAGTTTATATGTTGTATATATGGAAATATATATTACATATATACAAGTCAAAATGGATGGTCAAAGGAAGAAGATATTTAATTTGTTATTTGTGAAATTACTAAAAAGGAAAGTAAGGGAAAGGGAGCTAAAATAAATAGAAGAGGGTATTTAAGTAATTTCTTATTTGGAATACTTGGTGGAGGTTTAAAGAGATGAGAAATTTGACTTTGTCTCTTACACTTTGTCATTTTCTTTTCTTTTCTCTTTGTGTTGGCCGAACATCAAGGAAGCAAGAGAGCAAGTGAGGGTTTTTGAATTTTAAGAGCTAATTGAAGGAAGAATTATGTGATTGAGTTGGAAAATTTTGAAATTTCATCAACTTTAGTAAGTTCTCTCTTGATTTTCCTTGTTTTATTTGAGTTGTGATTATGTTTGAAAGTGTTGAAATTGAATTAAAGATAAGAAGTTAGGTTAGTGTTGGTGATGGAAGAGTAAGATTTGTGTTTAGTGAAGTTGAAAGCATAGAATACATGAGTTTGGTACTTTAACCATTGAACTCCTTTTGAAATTTTTCTGTTTTACAATTAGTAAATGCTGTGACTTGTATGATTTTTAATTAAATATAGAAAAATGTTCTTGAAGTGAATTTTTGATATGTTGTGCCTATATGAGTCTAGAATGACTGAAAAATATTTTGATTTGATTTTGGAATGGTTATGATTTTGGAAAGATTATTTTTATTAGACCTGTTTCAGCAGGTACCTTGACTGAGACAGCTATCTTTCGGGATTTTTAATAAAATGTAGAAAACTCATATCCAATTGAATTTCGGATATGTTTTTTCTTAGTGAGTCTAGTATTTGAGAAAAATAATTTGGAATCACGTTGATTGAATTTAATTTACGGAATTCACAAACTTCAGAACTGCTGCCAGGATGCAGGGCAATTGGAGCAGTCTGGTTGGGTGAACTATTTGACCAAGATTTTGTGTTCAGTTTGATCTTAAATTTTAACAACCTAATCCAAAAGGAATATTAGCAAAATGACCATATGAATAGTAAATTCTGGTTTTGGACTCAACTTAATCCTTATTTTGAAAAATTGCCCTAACCTAAGTGTTGAGGATTCTTGGAAGAGTAAGCGTATAGATTGGTGTGAGTTGGTTTTAAGGTAAGTACAAACTACATGATTGCATGCATTTACTTGATTTTGATACTTAACATATTTGATTGTCCATATGTTAAGTAATTTATTACATTGTTAATTTATGTGACAAATGTTATGAATGGTATAATGAAATGTAAAACCAATGTGGTTGGTTATAATGATGTAAATGAGATTGTTGATGCATGTTTGCTTATATGATGATGAAATGAAATATGAAATATGAAATGTGAAATGTGAAAGATATGATGATATGATAAATTGTTTTAATGTGATTTGAGATAATATGAGATATGAGGCCATGATTGATGGCTATAGTAATGCAAATGAAATATACTTGGGGCATGGCTGCCTATCCAATTATGAGAAATGAAATGAAAAGAGATTTATAAAGAGACAAATGAAATAATTGTGTGATTAATATGTTATTCAATTTTCAGAGTTCTGAGTTTGGCGGCATGCCTATGAATCACTGGATAGGTGAAAAGACCGGGTCGTAAGCCGATTCCAGTTGAAAAATGTGAAAAATGTGAAATATGATGTTTTTGGGGTGAAAAGACTGGGTCGTAAGCCTCAAAAACAGTAACAGTCTAGCCGGGTTGAGGATTTCCTCGATTCTAACCGGGTTGAGGTCCAAGAGACTGGGTCTGTTACGCTATCCATGGATAGAGATATATATATATATATTGCCTATGGGCTTGATGATTGTGATTATGGACCAAAGCAGTAACTCTGAACTTTGAATAACATATTAGTGTATTTTTGGCCCATGCTTGTCTTTGTTTTCAATGTGAATCATGAATGTTTTGATTAATTATTAAATAATGTAAGATTGTGAAATATAATATTCTTTTGAATTGTTTATGAAACTTGATTGTGTGACATTGGCATTGCATTGAGACATAATATTATGGTTGTTTGTACCACTAAGCCATTGGCATAGCGCGATTGTGGTTTATCGCGCAGGTGACAGGGTGGAACCGGAGAGTTCCTCTAGGGCGAGTAGAGTTTAGATTCTAAAGTGTGAATAGTGGGTTTAAAGATCAAAGACTGACTGCCAAACATGTATAAACTTTTTGTTTTGTAAAACTTGAGTTTTGATGTATATGAATTTGTAAATATTGTTACTTTCCGCTGCATAGTGAACAAATATTTTATCTACTGTGTTTCATAATAAACCTTTACTTTATTTTGTACTAGAAGTGTAAATCTTTTTTTGCATGTTGTAGTTGAGGTTATAAGGGGGATTTATTGGGAGTGTACTGAGAATGATTTTGTTTGCATTGGTTTGTGTAAAAATGTTTTCAAAAACCAGTTTTGTCGATACTTGGGACTCAATTTTTAGGCGAAACTATGGCAAAATTTCTGTAAAAATCGGAACTAAAATTTGACTAAGTAAAATTGGTAGCAACATTAGGATAGTGTGGCGCCTCTACTCAGCTTACACACGTAGGTCGAGAAGGGGTGTTACATAGTTGCTGATGCTTTGAGTCTGAAATCTTTGGCAGGTTTGGCTGTTTATTCGCTCTCGTTGCTTGTTGAGTTGAGAGCATTGTATGCTAGTTTTGAAGTATGTGATGATGGTGCATTATTGGCTCAGCTGCAATTGAGACCAGTATTGTTGGATCAGATAAAGGAGGCTCAATTGGCGGATGAGAAAATTCAGAAGATTGTATCAGATTGCCGAAATGGGGTGAGCCGAGATTTCTATGTGAAAAATGATGGTAGTCTTTGGTTCAAGGATAGGTTGTGTGTTCCTGATGGTGATAGTTTGAGAAAGATTATTTTAGAAGAAGCACACCAATCGGTTTTTGCTATGCATCCGGGTAGTACAAAGTTGTACCATGATTTGAAACAGCACTACTGGTGGTCTGGTATGAAGAGAGACATAGCGGAATTTGTGTCCAAATGTCTCACTTGTCAGAGGGTGAAAGCTGAGCATCAAGTTCCAACAGGGTTGCTTCAACCTTTAACAGTGCCTGAATGGAAATGGGAGAGAGTAACAATGGATTTTGTGTCTGGTTTGCCATTGACTCAGAGGAGGCATGATACTATTTGGGTGATTGTTGATCGGTTGATGAAGACAGCTCATTTTCTTCCAGTTAGAATGGATTATTCTCTTGAAAGATTGGCTGAGTTGTATATATGTGAAATAGTAAAGTTGCATGGAGTCCCAATTTCTTTAGTGTCTGATCGAGATCCCCGGTTTACTTCGAGGTTTTGGAAGAGTTTACATAGGGCTTTGGGTTCTCGATTGCACTTTAGTACTGCTTTTCATCCACAGACAGATGGGCAGTCAGAGAGAGTGATACAGATTATTGAGGATATGTTGAGAAGCTGTGTCATTGATTTCTCTGGAAGTTGGGACAGATTTTTGCCACTTGTGGAATTTGCTTACAACAACAGTCATCAATCCAATATTGGTATGGCACCATTTGAGGCATTGTATGGTAGAAGATGCAGAACGCCTTTATGTTGGAATGAAATTGGAGAGGGCAAGTTAATTGGTCCTGATTTGGTTAAAGAAACTGAAGAGAAAGTGAAGATAATTCGGGATCAGTTTAAAGCAGCTTCAAACCGACAGAAATCTTATTCCAATTTAAAAAGGAGAGACATAGAGTTTGATGTTGGAGATAAAGTATTTTTGAAAGTGTCTCCTTGGAAGAAGATTTTGAGATTTGGTTGGAGAGGGAAACTAAGTCCTCGTTTCATTGGACCGTATGAAGTTTTAGAAAGAGTTGGGCCAGTTGCTTATCATCTTGCTTTGCCGCCTGAGTTGGAAAGGATTCATAATTTATTTCATGTTTCTATGTTGAGGAGGTACAGATCAAATCCATCTCATATCTTGCCAGTTGAATCTATTGAGGTGAGTTCGGATCTGACATTTGAAGAAGAACCAATTGCTATTTTGGCACATGAAGTGAAAGAGTTGAGACATAAGAAAGTGCCACTAGTGAAGGTTCTTTGGAAGAATCATGGTAGAGAAGAAGCAACTTGGGAAAGTGAGCAAGCAATGCGAGATCAATATCCTCAACTGTTTCAGATTTGATATCAGGTAATTTCGAGAATGAAATTTCTTTTTAGAGGGGGAGAATTGTAATATCCCAAAGTATGCCCTAAAAGTTTTGATATAATTGTTGTTTTAATTGGATTGAATGTATATGTTAAATTTGTAAGAGGAAAGAAATTTAAAAGAGAGTGTATATGTTGTATATATGGAAATATATACAACATATATACAAGTCAAATATGATGGTCAAAGGAAGAAGATATTTATTTTGTTATTTATGAAATTAATAAAAAGGAAAGTAAGTGAAAGGGGGTTAAAATAAATAGAAGAGGGTATTTAAGTAATTTTCTTTTTAGATTGCTTGGTGGAGGTTTAAAGAGAAGGGAAGTTTGACTTTGCTTCATCTTCATTTTTCTCTTTCTTCTTTTCTTTTCCTTTGTTGGCCGGCCATCCAAAGCAAGAGAGTAATAGTGAGTTTTGCTTGTTCCAAACTCAAAATTGAAGGAAGATTCAAGTGATTAAGTTGGAAATTTGTGAAGTTTCATCAACTTTGGTAAGTTCTCTCTTGATTTCCTTTGTTCTTTTTGAAGTTGTGTTTGAGGTGGATGAATTGTTGTTGATAGTATGATTAGGGTTGTTGTGGTGTGTTTATAAGTGTTGAAATTGATTTTAAGATAAGAAGTTAAGTTGGTATTGGTATTGGTATTGGTATTGGATGTGTTTGAGTTGAGTTTGTATTAGGGTTTTGATTTGGTGATTGTTGTAGATGTTGAGTTTGATTAATTATTTTTGTTGATCTTCAAGTTGTTTGTGTTTTATGAAGTTAGAAGTTTAGAACACATGATTTTGGTTGGAGGCAGTAGCATCTTGGATGCCACGCCCGTGGCCCTAGATGCCATGGCCGTGGGGGTGTTGAATAATTTGGGGCAGAATTGTTTTCTAACCCACGCCCATGGGGGTTGGGGTGACCACAGCCGTGGGCCCTAGTTAGTGGTGTTGAATTGTAATTTGTGATTTAAGGGTCTAGTAAGAGGTTTATAAGTGAATATTTGCATTGGAATTGATATATTTTATCATTTTTGGATTAGGTCTTGAAGAAGATAATTTGCACTAATTCAAGTTGTGAAGAAGTGTGGGAAGAGGAAGAGTATAGAGTAGTGTGAGTGTTCTTGAGGTAAGTACAAACTACATTATTGCATATATTCATATGATGTTGAGACTTAACATCCATTTGATTATAAATGTGTTAGGAAATCTAATGCATTGTTGATGCTTATGAATAATGTTATGTTTGGTATAATGTGAATGATTGATGAGCATCTAAAATGTGTGTTAATGTCATTGACTATGTATATCTAAATGATGAATTGATTTAATATGAAGTGAGACATAAGGAGATGTGAAATCAATGTGATTGGTTCTAATGATGTCAATGATATAATTGAGACATGTTCACCTAGATGATGTTCAATGCAATTGATGATATATATATATATATATTCTCTTGATGAGATATGGAGCCATGATTGTTGGCTAAAATGATAATGATGCCAATGAGATGATTGAAGCATGGTTGCCTAAGTGATGATGAGAAATTGATAATGAAATAATAAATGAATTGTGTGTCTAATGTGTTATTCCATTTTCAGTGTTTTATTGTTGGTGGCATGCCTATAGTAACACTCTCTTGAAGTTAGGTTGGGCTTGATCCTTGAAGCCAAGTTGGGTTGAAGTTTAACATGTTTTACTCCCCTTGAAGCTTGGTTGGGTCTAGTCCTTGAAGCCTAATTGAGATGTTATAACCCTTGAAGCTAGGTTGGGTTTGGTTCTTGAAGCCAAGTTGGGTTGATACTTAGAATGCTTTGTTCCCCTTGAAGCTTGGTTGAACCTAAATCCTTGAAGCCTAGTTGGGATAATGATACTGATAAATCTGATAATTAAACCAAAACATTAACTCTGAAAGTTGAATGGCATATTAGTGTCTTTGGGCCCATGCTTGTCTTTGTTTTCAATGTGATTCTTGAATGGTGAAACCAATGAATAATGAGATTGATTATAATGCATAAGTATCTTATTGAGAATGAATGTTTGATATGACATTAAGCAAAGTATGATGTTGAAGTATAACATTCTTTTGAATGGTGTATGGAATTGATTGTGTGACATTGGCATTGCATCAAAACATAATATTATTGTAGTTTGTACCACTAAGCCGTTGGCTTAGCGCGATTATGATTCATTGCGCAGGTGACAGGGAAGAACCGGAGAGTTCCTCTAGGCCGAGTAGAGTCTAGATTTTGAGGTGTTGATAGTGGAGCTTAAAGATCAAAGAGATACTGCCAAACATATATATATTTTATGTTTTGGAAAATTTGAATTTTGATGTATATGTATTTGTAAATATATTTGTTATATTTTTCGTTGCGTTATGAATAAACATTTTATCTTTTGCGTTTTATATTTCTAAAATGGATTATTTATGTGTTTTATAAACCGTGGCATTTCTATATTCAGTATACGTATATTACGATCGTATTAGCATGCTGTGTACGTATACGGGGTATAGGGGTGTTACATCTTCATCCTTGGACATTGGGTCTTTGCCCTTCTTAATATATCTTCATCCTTGGAGATAGGGTCTGTATTAGCTTTAACTTTTCTAGTTGGACTAATCCTTTTTTTTTCTTACTTTCTTCTTGTTCCATTCTTTTTGTTCTTACTTTTATAAAAAAAATATTAGCTATATTTTAGCTAGCCCTAATAACCTCTCTTTGCCCCTTGCGTGGAAAACTATTGAAAGTGAGTCTAAAAATATTTTGTATAGGCATAAACTCAAAAATTGAAAGTAAAAACTTTACCCTTTATGTAGGCTCAAACTAATGATTTGGTTCCCATATAGGCTCTAATTAATATTTGCATTTTGTCTACTTCTTTGCAAAAGCATACATCTACTCTTTCTACAAAGTGATTAGATCTTTCTCAACCACTGGGCCTTCCATACCCTTTAATCTTGTGAGCGGGGATTTTTGCCCCCACTCCAGGTGGAATGGTTCTTGCGACTTCGTTACTATTTAGGCTCGGAGCCTTAGAGAACACAGGCCTAAGCCCAGAGAAAATGGAGTCGCCACCCGGACGGGCCGGGAAAAAGAAAGGGATGATGACTCGATTCCTAAGGAATTCCCAACCCCCTAATGGGTTCAAAAAGTTAGGTACATGTGGGGAAGGTGAGAAATGGCCCAACACCCCCAAACTCTCAGTTCATTGAAACCGGCCTCCTTTGCAGGTCTTAATATTATAAAATTCTTAAATATAACAATGTTATCCATATTACATGCAACAAGTAAAATAAAACATCATTATATTAAAATCAAAGTAATGTTCAAACAAAGCAAATAAATGGACACCCATCCGAGGATGGAAATATGTCCTTACATCGTTCATGTCTAAACTAAATAGGACACCCACCGAAAGGTGGAAACATGTCCTTTACATTGGTCCCAAAATATAAAAGCAATTTAAATTACATAATAATTAACTAATGAGGTACCCACAAGGTGGAAACATTCCTCTTACAATTTTAATACTAAAAAAAATAAATAATAATCATAACAATAAAGAAAATAATCATCCATGGTAAATTAAATAAATTAAGCATTGAAATTAAATAAAGCAACCATCAAAACATATAATAAACTACATAATCAAATCTAAAATTAAATAAAGCAAATAAAGATACAAATTTAAGTTTATGTCTCAATTTAGAGTTCTTTAATTAACATTTAGGGTTTTGGGATCTTAGAATTATTATTATTATTTAGGCTACTGTAAAGTTTTTGAAAAATTGGAACGGATTAGGGTTTTATAAATTTAAGAAAGTAGTAAGATTTTTTGGTTAAAAAAATTAGGGTTTAGGGGTAACATGATGAAATTAGGGTTTTGGAATTTTAAAACATTAGGGTTTTTAATTCACGATTACTGCATTGTGATTTTAGGTTAACTGGATTATGACTTTAGGGTTTAGATTTACTAGATTGGGTTTTAAGTTCACTGTATTAGGGTTTAGGGTGTTGATGAATTTATCATAAAGTTTTCATGCTTTAAGAATTTAGGGTTTAGGAAAAGTAGGGTTTACTTATTGGGTTTTGAGAAAATTAGGGTTTTTGATATTTTGGAAAACATATTTGATCATATTTGATCTTAGGATTTAAGAAAATAATTTAGAGTTTTATAAAAATAATTATGATTTTTAGAAACTATAAAGAAGATTAGGGTTTGGAGATTTAAGAAAACATTTGGAAACTTTGGACAAAAAGTTAGGGTTTAGATGAAAATAGTTTAAGGAAAACAATTTATGATTTTTAAAGTTTTTAAAAACAGAAGAAATAATTTAGGAATTTTAAGGTTTTTGGAAGCAGAAGAGTAATTTAGGGTTTTTGAAGTTTCGAAAATGGGAGAGAAACAATTTAGGGTTTTAAAGGTTTCTGGAAAGAGAAGAACAGTTATAGGGTTTTGAAATTTTAATTACTAACTAAGGCTACTGGATGAATGTACGATTTAATGTAAAACATATTAATAAGTTTAATAATTTAGGTTACTGACTTAATATCAAAAACAAATGATAGAAACATTATAAATAACATCAAATCAAAGATTTATAATCGAACCTTCGGTCGTTGGTTCCTCCACAATTTGCTTCTGGATGAACAAAGACAAAGGCAGTGTCACTACCTTTGATGAATTGATTGCTTTTTGTTTCTTGCTTGCTAGGGCTTTTCTTTTGGCCGATCGAATGGTTGAGTATCCAATACAATCAAATAATTTTTTTCTCCCGATCAAAGTCCCTTAATTCTATGTTTCAATGTGGTATTTATAGAAAAAATAATAAATCTACTTCTAATTGTTTAAGGAAATTAAAACCTATTAGGAAAAGAAACCAAAACCAAATATAATTTGGTTTCGGAAAAAACTGCGTTGGAAAATTGCGCTGGCAAAAAACTTACTGCGGGCTAGAATTGCGAGAGCTGCGAGGGAAAATTGCGGGCGGGCACCAATTCGCCGCAGGAAATCCCTGCGGCGAAATAGCCTATGGCCGATTCACCTTCTGCAATGAATTTTTTTGTCGCCGATTTTTTCGTCATCGATTTTTATTTATTTATTTATTTTTATTTAACTTTATCATTTTTTATTTTTATTAAAAATTATAAATAATAAATACTAAAATAAATATTATTTAATTAAGATACCACAAAAATTATTTTGGACTATATAAAAAATATCAGACCAGACTAGGTCAAAAATTAAGGGTCTATAGTTTGCCCCCTGCTTGAAATATCTAAGACTACAACAAAAAAGAGTGAAAAACAATAAGACTTAATTTTTCTGAGATGGTTAAATTTTTTGGTTCTAGACCCAGTTCGAATTCTGGACTCAATGGTAATTTTAGGTTCTGGACCTAAGAGTAATTTAGGTTCTGGACCCGAGCTAAGTTCTGGACTTAAGAGAGATTTTAGGTTCTTGACCTAAGGGTAATTTGGGCTCTGGACCCGAGCTAAGTTTTGGACTTAAGGGTAATTTGGGTTCTAGACCCGAGCTAAGTTCTGGACTTAAGAGTAATTAGGGTTCTGGACCCGAGCTAAGTTCTGGACTTAAGAGGAAATTTAGGTTCTGGACCTAAGCTAAGAGAGATTTAATTGTCTGCAAAAAATAATTGTAGTCAGTACTATACTAAAGGAATTTGCAAAAAATTTAGCTAATTTTTACCATAAACATATTTTCTTGCCCCCTGCATGTAAAAATATTTTAAAAGCGCAAAAATATTTATATACACGTAAGTATTTGAATAATTGAATTGAATAGTTGAGTTTCATATTTATTTACTGTGTAGTCATTGTTTATGCACTATTCACTACTATTCATTTACTATTTTATAAATAGTAACTTACTATTCATCAATAGTAAAATTTACCTTTTCTTTTTCTTTTTTTTTTCACGAGAATACTATTCTTCTTTTGTCTTTTTCCTTTTCCATTTCTCTATATAAACGAAGCAGATTTCTTCATTTCATTCACAGCAGATTTCTTCGTTTCATTCATGAATAGCTATAAATCTTTCATTTTAGAGAGTTTAGCATAGAGTTTTGGAAAAAAATGCATGCTTTAATATCAGGAACTCTATCTAATGCTGAGTTATTAGAGTTTATTCGGCGGCATGAAGATGGAAATTTAAGTTTACTAGCTGGGATGCCGCTTCATCGAATTCAAATTAAAAGAGCAAGGTAATTATTTAATTATTTATTTTAACAGCAAATTATTATTTTTTGTTTTTTTTTGTGTTTTGTGTTATTATTATTATTATTATTTTATATATTCATTTTCCTTTTCTGTTTCTTTTTTATATTCTTTATATTTTTTTTAAATTTTTTTTTGTTTTTTGTTTGTTTTATTTTTGTTTTTTGTTTTTTTTAGATTTAGGAAAAATAAATTAATTAGATGAATATATTTAAGAATTTAATAAATAGATAGACTAAAAATAGAATATAAATAAATTTAGCCTAAAAATTGGTGGTATTGATATGATGATATACTTAGCCTAAAAATAGCGTGATCATTGCGTTATTCGGGGCGGAGGGTGTGTCTACAAAGCCTGACAATGGTATGATATAGCGCCTTCTCGGTTAAGGCGGATTATCCGAGATTGCGATTTTGAAAGCTTCATCTTACAATTACTATCCGAGGAGTATCCGATAGACCGAAGTGTGGTTCAAGCATTATCAGAATGGTGGATGGAAACGACCCATACTTTTCACCTACCTATAGGAGAAATGACCATTGGCTCGATCGATTATACAGCTATAACTGGTATCCGGTATTATGGCCTTCCGGTCCCTCTTACCATTTATATTCTGACATTTGAAGAAATCCAACAATTAATTGGTATGGAACCATCATTTAAAGGGCCTTTCAAGATAAAAATTGAGCCAATTCGTAGTTATTGGATGAACTATGAAGGACGGGTTCACAGAGATACAACTAAACAATATGCTCTAGGATTTTTACTGTATTTACTCGGATCGACCATTTTAGACAGCACCGAATTTGCCATCCATTTTTCAGTGTTGAGGCCCTTACTGATATGAGGATGGTACCATTTTACGGTTGGCGTGAAGCTGGTCTTGCCTGTCTTTACCATGGTCTTGAAAAAATTCGCAGAAATAAGAAGTCTTTTGTTAGCTTTATGGCGGTTGTCGAGGTATTCTTCTTCAATGTCGATTCCATTCTTATTCTTATATGAATTTGATTTTTATTATTGTTGTAGGCATGGGCATATGAGCATAATCTTGTGAGGGTGCCTGGCATTTTCTGAGAGAGAGTCGGGTATCCAAGATTAAATATTTAGTTGTCAGATCGTGTAGAAGTTCCCGGATCTCACCATGTGCATACCCAATGCTTCGTCTTAAGCTGCTTAACCTGGGACCAGGTAAAATAGCATTAGTATACTTTAAAATTTATATAAAAGTTCACTTACCTTATGTCATTTTGTAGGTGAAATTGTCTTGGTAGGACACAGAAGAGCGGACAAATTGGACTTTCTCCATGAATGCCGCACTGCCTTTTCAACATACCTGCCGAGTCATTGCCGGCCCTGTGTCTAGTGGCTGGTTTCTCGGAGAGAGAGTATATGAGTGGTTTCTTGGTCCCGAGCAGCGGAGGATCCCAATGCATTGCCCAAAATATACTTTAAATATTACATCAATGCCGAAGAATGCATGGTGGTTGGCTCAGCACAGTTATGATGTTGAAACCTTTCTCTATCCACCGGGTGCATCTTATACCCAGTTTATTCAAATAGGGTTTTTGAACTTTGACGTATCTCCTATTGGTTATGGGAAATTTCTGAAGAAAATGAGGATAGAGATGAAGAGGAACATCATGGAGAGGGAGGAGAATTTGTTCCATGTCTCGGGCCTAGGACTTCTCAGGTAAATTTTTACCATTTTTCCATTGCAATCGCTTCTTTCTTAACTTATTTTGACTTTTTTTAATGATTGTCGCAGATTGCTGGCTCATTTGATCATGAGGCTGGACCTTCTTTTACTGCTCCTTCATTTGCTCATTCTAGTCCACCGGATATGCCATCTCATCCATAGGGCGTTGATATGAATTACTTGGTAGATTTTCTTGTTCCATGATAATTTATGCTATATGTATGCATGATTATGTATGCTCTTACTCTTTTCCTTTCTGGCTCACAGCGGATGCTTGAAGAGCAAAATAAGAAACTTCAAGAAGAGCTGACCGCTATTTGTCAATAGGGTTCCCATTTTGAAAATTAGTACCATCAGTCAGAGCAAAATTTTTGAGACTTCCGGTTTCAGGGGATGAGAGATCCTGGTGCTTCTTCATCTAGAGACCCTTAAGCTGATGACCATGAGATCCTTTTTTCTACTTCTGATAAGGACCGTTACAGATCAAAACTCCAAGGTAATAGAGATTCTGGTGCACCTCCTTCGGGTGGACTCAGGATGGGTGATTTGCCTCCTCCTCCGACAGGCGATGATTTTTTCAGAGCATTATTTGATAATCTACCACCTCCTTCTTAGTGATGTATGAATATTGTATCAATTGAGGAAATATTGTATAAAAAAATACTAATGAAAATATATAATTTTTATCTTTACTGTAACTATTTTTTTCTTTCTCTTTTTCTTTTTTTTTTTATCATTATTGTGCTACAATTTTTCTTTTCACATTCACAGTCACACCAATTAACTAAAGCCAAATGCAACACGACAATTAAAGAACTTTCGTCGCCAATTCCCTTTCCTCATGCATCTCGGTCTCACACATTCCTTTTCAATTTTGGAATAGCACAATCCTCCTATATAAATCACTTTTCACGTCATAATTTCATACAGAAGCCAAAGAAACTCCTTTTAACAATTCTAATTTTCCTTCTGCCTTCCATCAACAATGACCGAACTTCATTTGAAGAAAATAAAAGTTCTATTTAAAAATATGAATGCCATTCATTGGAAACAAATATCTTGGTCAAAGATTGATACTTTAAAGTGTTTTCCAAAAGGTAAATTGGACCATTCTTTTTTACATGCCATGGCTTCTTTTTGGAATGTGAATTCTAGGACATTTAAAATTAATGGCTTTGAAATATGTCCCTTGATTGAAGAATTTGAGGCCATCCTTGGATATCCAAGTAATCAACAATGCCGTTACCTATATTGATTTCCAAGACTCAACAAAAGATGCAGATGTTATTTCAATTTTCAAAACCCGAAGTTCTACAGTTGATGAGAGGTGAGAAAATTCTGCCTACTCCCTTAATTGACTTTTGTCTTTCCAATTGGGCTCCTACTAAGGCATGGGGACGTATGTTTTGTCTATGCTTGCTTGGCCAATTCTTGCTTGTTTCTTTTGATGGGGATATTGATCCACGAGTATTGGATATCATGGACCAAATAGAAGGAGGCTTGTCACCGATACCCATGATCTTAGCCGAGACTTTAGATGGATTAGACCAACTTAAATCAGGATTGTCAAAGAGACTGACCGGGAGTCCATTGTTGCTTCAGGTAATTACCTAAACTACCCTTTTGGGTTTTCAATTTAGGTTTTCTCTTTCTTCTTCTTTTTTTATATATTGTCTAATTTTTGCCTAGTCCGCCCATGCGGGTTTTCAAAACTAGCAAGCCGTCCTAATTTTGGCCTAAGCCGCCCTTGCGAGTTTTCAACTTAGTGGACTCTTTTTTTTTCAATTTTATTTCCCTCGCATATTTGGCTTCAGGAGCGTCTCTGCTTGCTTGATACTCCATCCATGGATTTTACCAGATATCTGCCACGGCATCATTCCACTAGGAAACTACTCCATCTTGCTTCTTCATATGCTGACTGGGTTGACTGGATCCACTCATGCGCTGAAGTCAACATCCGTTGGTTGGTACCTTGGTGGAAGATTTCTCGTATCACCATGTGAACATACTTGATGTATGTTCCTCTTACTGCTCTTCGTCGGGGTACTTGCTATGATCCTCGACTGCTTAGCCGTCAGTATAGAGCTGAGCCTCGCAATTCTGAATTCACTCCCTATTTAGACATGCCTTGCTTGATTGAAGCCTACTTGGATCGGCTAAAGCAAAGTTGGCCTGCATGTTACACTTATCGTCTGCCATATATTTTACATTTGTCAATTTAGAAAGTGCATTGTTAGGATGAAAAAATAATAATAATAAAAGTAATAAAAGATTCTTCTTTTCCTTTTATAATTTGTCATCACCTTTTGCTATTGTGTTTATTCATTTCATCCATATCTGATCAAATACTTATAACAGTGCACATAGAACAATTTTAATATTAATTCTATTTTATTAAATTGGGGAACAACCAAACATAAAGCCAGCATACACAAGATCACTCATGTTGCCAACTAGCCCTTTCGGGTTTTCTAATTGACGATTTTCTCTCATTTAGCCCTAATTGTTGCCTAGCCTGCCCTTTCAGGTTTTCAGAACTAGTGGACTGCTCTAACTTTTGCCTAGGCCACCCTTTTTGGGTTTTCAACCTAGCAAGCTCTTTTCCTTTTTCTTTTTTTCTTCTTTTTTTATACATAAAACCTCTTCAACCTGTCAATGCTCACTAGTTCACTAAACTCGTTCCCATCCATGTCTAATAACCTTACTGCACCCTTATTCATAACTTGTTTCACAACATATGGCCCTTCCCAGCTAGGCCTAAACTTCCCTATTGGATCAAATATATTAGGCTCACATTGTTTCAACATGAAATCCCTGACTCTGAGTTTTCTAATCTTAACCCTTCTATTATAGGCCCGAGTTATCTTCCTTTGATACAGTTGATGATGATACAGTGCTTTTAACCTTCTTTCCACTAGTAAAGCTAACTGTGTGTATCTGCTCACTACCCATTCCATTTTAGGCAGTTCAGATTCCAAAACTATTCTTAATGACTTGATCTCAATTTCAATTGGCAGTACTGCTTCCATCCTGTAAACCAAGGAGAACGGTGTCATTCCAGTCGGTGTTCGCACACTTGTTCTATATCCCCACAAAGCAAAAGGAAGCATCTCTGACTAGTCCCTGTATGTCTTGGCCATCTTGGATAGGATATGCTGAATTATCTTATTTGTTGCTTCTACCACACCATTAGCCTTTGGTCTATAAGGAGAAGATCGATGATGATGGATTTGGTACTTTGAGAATAAGTCCTTAACTGCTCCTTGAAACTGTACCCCATTGTCTGATATCGCACTGTGCGGGACCCCATACCTGCAGATGAGATTCTTTTCAATAAATCTAGCCATTTGGCTTGCCCCCATTTTTTTGAAGGATTCGGCTTCAACCCATTTCAAAAAAAATCTACCGCTACTACAATAAAACGGTGACCATTTGAGGCTGTCGGATGTATCTCTCCTATAATGTCGATACCCCAAGTGGCAAAGGGCCAGGGTGAAGACATGGAATGCAATTCTTCAGGAGGCATGTGATTCAAATTACCATACATTTGACATTGTTGGCACTTCTTTATGAACTCAAATGGTCAACCAGTAGTAACCTTGTATAATTATCTTCTTAACTAGGGTCAAACCACTCATGTGCGGACCGCAACTTCCCGCGTGTATTTCTGACATGATATGCTTCAATTCAGGCTTCCTCAAGCATCTCAAATGCACCCCCATCAGGCCATCTTCGATATAACTCTCCATGAAAGGTGATGTATTGCAAGGACCACCGCCTTATGGCTCTTCTTTCTTTCTTTGTTGTCCCCAACGGGTATTCCCTTTCCTCTAAAAATCATCTTATAGTATCATACCACGCATCATGGTCTGTATCAATTTCCATGATTGTCTCATATTCATAGCAAGGAGTTGATGAACTAGTCAAAATCAGAGGCTTGAGGAATAAGTTGACAGGATTTTCCCATACCGAAGCCAATGTGGCTAGGGCATCAGTCATCTGGTTTTGTAGACCCTTAATTTTTGACCCATTCAAATCTTATAGTCCAAAATAATTTTGGTGGTATTTTATTTATTTTTTAATAATATTTTAATTACTAATAATATTTAATAGTTATTTTTAATAAAAATAAAAAATATAAAAATATAAAAAAAAAAATCAGACGGATCTACGAGTGTCGCACGACAACCCTTTTCGCCGCAGAAATTATCTGCAGTGAATTGGGTTGTCCTAAATTTGCCGCAGATGGCATCTGGCATGAATTGGCCCGCTGCACCCATTTTTGCCAGTGCAATTTCTGCCAGCATAGCCCACGGGCCTGACAGCCCGCGCGCTGCCAATTTTTTTACCAAACCTCGTTTTACCCAGTTTCCTAATTTTTCCTAAACAATTCATATTTCCTTATTAAAATAGGATTAGGACTTTTTATTTTCCTATAAATACTAGCAATAAAGAAGAAACAGAGGAGGAAAAAAAACCTTAAAAGGAAAGGCAGAGAGCGGCAATTGAGAGGAACAAAAAAAGAAACCAGCAACAACAAACACTCATCAAATAATCAATCCATCAAAGGCAACAATACTGCCTTTGTTATTGTTCATCCAGAAAACAATTTGGAGGAACCTTCAACGTAGGTTTTGTGTCTTAATCTTGAATTTGCATAAACATTCAATTGTTATATCGTTTTTTGTTCTTACTTGTTTTTGTTTATTTGTTTTTATCACTTTGATTCAATAATATAAATTGATAAACTCTAATCTGCTTTCCAATTTTCCAAAACCTTAAATCATTTTATTAATTCCCAAAACCCTAATCTACTTTCCAATTTTCCAAAACCTTAAATTGTTTTATTAATTCCCAAAACCCTAATCTGCTTTCCAATTTTCCAAAACCTTAAATCGTTATATTAATTCCCAAAACCCTAATTATTTTCTTAATTTTTCAAAACCCTATAATTTTTTCTAAATTCCAAACCTAAATTTATAAAATCTATTTCCAAAATTCAAAACACCAAAGCCCTTATCAAATTCTAAAATGTCAAGATCCTTTAATTCCAGAAACTCCACTTGCTTAATTCCCAAACTTAGACCCAAACCTTAATTCCAATAACTTAATTCCTAAACCCTAGTTTCATAGAAACCTTAAAAGTTCTTAAACCCTAAATTTCATAATCCCAACAACCTCAAAAAAAAAACCCTAAACCCTAAATGATGAAGCCTCAATTTAAATCCTAATTTCAAAAGCCCTAATTCCAAAAACCCTATTCTAAGATGTAAATTCTAAATTTATATATTTATTACTTTATTTAATTTTAGATTTGATTATGTAGTCTATTATATGTTCTGATTGTTGATTTATTTAATGTCAATGCTTGATTTATTTAATTTATCATGGGTGGATATTCTCTTTCTTATTATGATTATTATTTGGTTGTTTTAGTATTAAAATTGTGAGAGGTATGTTTCCACTTTGTGGGTACATCATTAATTAATTTCTATGTAATTTAATATTGTTTTTATATTTTGGACCAATGTAAAGGATATGTTTTCCACCTTTCGGTGGGTGTCCTATTTAGTTTAGACATGAATGATGTAAGGACATGTTTCCATCTTCGGATGGGTGTCCATTTATTTGCTTTGTTTGGACATTGCTTTGATTTTAATATAATGATGCTTTATTTTAATTGTTGCATGTAATATGGATAATATTGTTATATTTAAGAATTTTATAATATTAAGACTGTAAAGGAGGCCGGTTCTAATGAACCGGGCGTTGTGGGGGGTGTTGGGCCATTTCTCACCTTCTCCACACGTACCTAACTTTCCGAACCCATCAGGAGGTTGGGGATTCCTTTGGAATCGAGTCATCCACCGCTTTCTTTTTCCCGGCCCGTCCGGGTGGCGATTCCATTTTCTCCGGACTTAGGTCCGTGTTCTTTAAGGCCCCGAGCCTAAACAATGCTGAAGTCACAAGAACCATTCCACCAGGAGTGGGGGCAAAAATCCCCGCTCACAGTGGTGACTCCACTGGGGATAAGAGAAGTTAATTCTGTTGGTCTTTATTTTATTCTATTCTTTCTTATAATGATATTATCCATTGCATCATATTAGATTGCCTTGTGTGTGTGAGTTAGGATGCCCGTGTTACTCGTATTGTGTTATGTAAGGGATACCAAACTTTCACTCAAGATATGAAGATCGAGCATGGCATAACCACTCATAGCCTTGTACCATTTGGTATATATTTGTTATGGGAACCTAAGCCTTTTAACACAAAGACTAAAGCTCATGTAATTGGGCTAGTTACTTTCCTTAGATTTTTTAACCCAAATGCTTGTTGTTTGACTATGGTTAATTTGTCTTGGCTTAAATCGTGGCTTATTTGGTTTGTTCTTTTTCTAATATGACCTAAGTACAATGTAAGCTCAAAATGAAATTTTTTTCTTTAAAGGCCAAAAGACCAAAGCTATTTTTAAAACTTTTCAAGATGGTCTTTGGACATAAAACTTTTCTAAAAATAAATCAAAAAAAATTCTTTTCTCATGACTCAAATACTAAGCCCAGAGTCCATTTTTTCTAAAAATCTTTTTACAATGGGTTTAGAAACAAAATTATTTTCATCCAACCTTTTCTTACAAAGAGCTTGCAAATTATATAGGTCAATTACGAAATACCAAAAATCAATTGTAAGCCTAGTTTATTCTAAGAAATAATTAATCATGGGCTTGTTTTGGAATGAATCATTAGTTGCTTTTTCAAGTGAGAAATCTATTTATAATAAACCTCTTAATTTAGTTTTAATCCAATATAGTATAAAAGCTACTTTAGTTGGTTGAATGGATTAAAACCTAATTAATGGGAATTATCATGGATTGATTTCCATTTTTGAAAATTTAACTATTGGTTAAAATGTCCGAGGGAATTATTTGAAAACAAGATGCCCCATGTTGGTATTTTGTTAACCATATTACCTAGGAAAAGAGACTCGCCATTCGTTTGTGGATGTTATAAGGTTGGAAGGAGCGTCCTATTTATCCTTGTTTGTTTATTGTTTGTGCATACATGCATACATACATATATACATTGGCATCACATATCCTTGACCCTCTCTGGCTAACAGACCTAGAGTACAACAATTCAAGAGCATACAACGACACGACCTACAACATTGATTTTGATTCAAGTGCTTCATTGGAAGGATGGATGCAAACCAACTAAGGGACATAGTAGATGAAGTTGTCAAAGCTAGGATGGTTGAGCTACGAGATCAATTGGTTGAAATTATGGAGACCCAGTTGATTGAAATTATAGAGTTCATCAATAATGCTAACGAGGCATCTCCCATTAATGTAAAGAAGAAAGAAAAGGCAGCATTAACAAGGAACATTTCTACTGGTAGAGATCGAATGGAAAATGAGGGATCAATCCCTATCTTCAAGGCCAATTGAATCTTGTGCTGTCTAACTGGGGCAATAAGGGCAGCTACCACCCCAATGAGCAAAATCAAAGAAAAAGAAGAGGTGTTGAGAAAAATGTAGTAACTGAACCAACAAAGAAGCATAAATTTTCAAACTTGGGGGAGCCTTTGTCAAAGATGTTTGAAAATCTAATAAAGATGGATTTGCTACAACCATTGACACCTCGGCCTCTACATAAGCCTCTAACACCAAATTTTGATGCCAAGGTCTTCTGTCAATTCCATCAAATGCAAGGGCATGAGATAGATAAATGTGATCACTTAAGGCACAAAATCCAAGATTTGATTGACAGTGGAAAGCTGCCTGAGCCTGATAAGCCCAACACTAAGAATGATCCTTTGCCTAAATTTGGAAGGGCGCCACCACTTGCAACCTTCATGAGGAGTTTTATCTTGTCATCTTATCATGATATGGAAAGCAAAGCTATTAAAGATGATGTGCTACTAAGCAAGCTTAGGCTAATTATGGATGATGAAGCAATGGCCCTTGATGATGGAAAAAATCCTCGCCCTTGAGATGTCTAAATAAATGAAGTATCTTTGACTTCAACTCAACGAACTTCCCTTAGCTTGGAGTGTTGCTCCATTTATTTTGCCTTCTTTAATATTTAATTGGAACAATTATGTTTATTTTTTCAAATTTAAAGTTTGAATAAATTATTTTCATAAAATTTTTGTTGGTCTTTGCTCATTTTGGTGCTCAACCGATGAGGAATCTAACTTGATAATTCGTGAATTAATATATTTATGTATCATGACTTGAATGACTTTACTAGGTGAGGGAATTACTCTATAGCATTGAGTTGTGTATGCTTACTTAGAGAGGGCTCATGCATAATTACCTTTGTCTAGATCCTAGTCAGTCTTAGAACATGCTTAGGCAAACTTTTGAGGCAAAATTGAACTCTACTTATTTAAGAGTGAAAAGATCTAGGCATTGTTTGGTTAGCCAACAACTTGTATCCACCCTATTAAATATCAATCCCTAGTTGTCCCTTTGAGCCTTCATAAAATTTTAGCTTTCTTTTCATTGGCTTACAAACCCCAATAACCTACCCTGAGTTGTTGTGATACTTTTGACAAGTCTTATGATCACTAAGGTGAAGAGGCAAGAAGATCAAGGAATGGAATGCATAGCCAAGACTGTAAAAATAGTTGGTGTTATCAAGACCATAAGGGTAGTTAAAGTTTTCCTAATATCTCCAATACATCAAGAAAACATCAGAGTAACAAATGATTTATCCTTGTTAAAGAAGATTTATGTCACTCCACTCATCCATTATTGGAAACCAAGTTGGTACAAACAAGACAACTCTTTTAGAGCTAGTCCCAAAAAAAAAGAAAAAAAGAAAAAAAGGACAAAAGTACAAAAGAAAAAAGAAAAAAAAAGACAAAAGAAAAAAAGGAAAAGAGAAAAGAAAAAAAAGAAAGATAACTAAAAAGGAGGTTCAGAAAGCCAACTGAGTTCTGTTTTACCTAAAGCAGCAAAAGGCTTCCATTTGGTTCATAAGGACATTTTGACTTGAATTGGTCTAACCCAACCAAAGATTCAATCAAAATTGGAGAAAAAAGGAGGAAGACCATCTAGTTCTTGAAAGTTCTGTACTTGACAGTCCTACAAGGAAGAAGGACAAAATGATAAAATGCTCAAAGAAAGGGAAGAGTAAGAAAAATAAAAGGAAAGAAAAGGGAGAAGATGAAAAAAAGAGAATTTTGGTACCAAACTATTTGCAAGGGCAAAAACTATCCTAATCAAGATCCAGATTAATGCCAAGAAGATCGAAGGAATTTGGAGTCTTGAAAGATTGCTCCCAACTGTCTAAAGTTCCAATAAAAAATTTGTAGTGTGACAGTTTGTCCATTGTGTCACACCAGCTCCAATCACAAAATGGCCTTCACTTAAACCTGTGTCCCTTATATACCCCATTTCAAGCCTATCAAAGACTTGTTGATCTCTCTTGGTAGGTAGAGTCTATTAGTGGAGATAGTTTGAATAAGCATGCATATGAGATAGACGATATTTAAATTCAATGAGACCTTTGGCCAAGTAATGTGTATGTGCCTATCTGAAGTACAACAATTCTTACTTAAATAGAAATGATTCCCGAGTTTATTACGATAGCTAGGGTTATCATGTTATAGATATGTTAATTTGAAAAATCAAGACCTGAGGTACATTGACATTAATTTGGCAAAGCCAACATTTGATTTCAAAATCAAAAATTAAAAAAATAAAAAATGTTTTTGTTTCACGAATCCTTCAAGTTAAGGAGAGTATGTTGAACTATCAAACCTCGAAGAACACATTGGGCAAAGGAAATGATTACTGGCAAGGTCATGAACAAGCTACCAGCTGACATGCTGAATCATAATTTAAAATGGATGTATCTCTACTGTTTGGGGCCTCCATTATTCATATTTTCAACATCTTGAAGATAAAAGTCATAAATGTGAAGCAGCCTATAATTCCAGTGCAAGAAATGAATGGACATCTCAAAGGAGTCAATGAGAAAACTTCTGCTGAACATCTCGGTCTGTGGGTCAATGGAACGACTGTAAGTATCATTCATGCATATCATGCATACATGAGCATATCACATTGCACTTTCTTGTCTTGTATTGTGTATTCTTTATTAAAGTGAACAGCAAACACCCTGTGAAGCAAATAATCAAAAGAAGATATCAAATCAAGGGGGCATGGAAAGCCCATTGCTTGAGAAAGTTTTACTAATTTTGCAAAGAGAAGAAATGCATGCTTTTGCGAAGAACTAGACAATAAGAACATCAATCAGAGCCCGCATAGAAAAATCATGGGTTTGAGCCTACACAGGGGGCAAAGTTTCTCCTTTTCAATTTTTAAGTTTATGCATGAACAAAACATTTTGACTCACTTCTAATATTTTACCACGTAGGGGGGTAAGGAGAGGATATGAAGGCTAGCTAAAAAGTGCTGAATTTTTTGCAAAAGTGCAAAGGAAGAACAAGAAAGAATGAAAAAAGAAGAAAATTAGAATTCTCAAAAGAATGAAGATGCAAAAGACAAAAGATCAGTCCAGCTAATAGAGCTGAAGCCAGGGTAAAGACCCAACCTCCAATGGATAAAGATCCATGTTTCAAGGTTAAAGAACCGACCTCCAATAGATAAAGATCCATGTTTCAAGGGTAAAGACCCAATCTCCAATGGATAAAGATCCATGTTTCAAGGGTAAAGACCCGACCTCCAGTGGATAAAGATCCATGTTTCAAGGGTAAAGACTTGACCTTCAATGGATAAAGATCCATGTTTCAAGGCTCCAATGGATAATGATCCATGTTTTAAGGGTAAAGACCCAATTTTCAATGGATAAAGATCCATGTTTCAAGGGTAAAGACCCGATTTCCAATGGATAAAGATCCATATTTCAAAGGGTGAAGACCCAAAGTCCAAAGGATGAAGATCCATTTTCAAGGGTGAAGACCCGATTTTCAAGGATGAATATCCATTTTCAAAGGTGAAGACTTGATTCCAGGGATGAAGATCCAGTTTAAAGGATGAAGATCCACTTTCAAGGGTGAAGACCCAATTTCCAAGGATGAAGATTCATTTTCAAAGATGAAGACCTTATTCCAAGGATGAAGATCCACTTTCAAGGGTGATGACCCGATTTCCAAGGATGAAGATCCATTTTCAAAGGTGAAGACCTGATTCCAAGGATGAAGATCCATTTTCAAGGGTAAAGACCCAAACTCAAAGGATGAAGATCCATTTTCAAGGATGAAGACCCGATCTCAAAGGATGAAGATCCATTTTCAAAGGTGAAGACCTGATCTACAAGGATAAAGATCCATGTTTCAAGGGTAAAGACCCGACCTCCAAGGATAAAGATCCATTTACAAGGGTGAAGACCCGATCTCAAAGGATGAAGATCCGTTTTCAAAGGTAAAGATCCGATGCTAAGGATGAAGATCCAAGGTCCAACAATGAAGATCCATTTTTTGAGGGTGAAGAACCACAATGCATAGAACAGCCGGAGCAGTCAGACTTCTCAACTGATAAAAGGTTAGTCAAACTCAGTCTCGGGTCCAAGTACCCAATCTTGGGTCCAAGTACCCAAATCCAATTCAATCTCGGGTCCAAGTACCCAAAATCAAGTTCAGTCTCGGGTCCAAGTACCCGAATCAAATTCAATCTTGGGGCCAAGTACCCAATCTCGGGTCCAAGTACCCAAATCAAATTCATTCTCGGGTCCAAGTACCCAATCTCGGGTCCAAGTACCCAAATTAAATTCAATCTCAAGTCCAAGTATCCAATCTCGGGTCCAAGTACCCAAATCAAATTCAATCTCGAGTCAAAGTACCAAAATCAAATTCAATCTCGGGGCCAAGTACCCAAATCAATTCAATCTCGGGTCCAACTACCCAAATCAAATTCAATCTCGGGTCCAAGTACCCAAATCAAATTTAATCTCGGGTCCAAATACCCAAATCAAATTCAATCTCAGGACCAAGTACCCAATCTCAAGTCCAAGTATCCAAATCAAATTCAGTCTCGGGTCCAAGTACCCAATCTCGGGTCCAAGTACCCAAATCAAGTTCACTCTCGGGTCCAAGTACCCAAATCAAATTTAGTCTCGGGTCCAAGTACCCAATCACGGGTCCAAGTACCCAAATCAAATTCAGTCTTGGGCCCAAGTACCCAATCTCGGGTCTAAGTACCCAAATCAAGTTCAGTTTTGGGTCCAAGTACCCAAATCAAATCCAAGTACCCATCCTCATCAAAAATAAGTCAAAGATCTTATTGCTTTTCACTCTCTTTTGCCGTAGTCTCAGATCGTTCAAGCAGGGGGCAAACTGTAGACCCTTAATTTTTGAACCATTCAAATATGATAGTCCAAAATAATTTTTGTAGTATTTTATTTATTTTTTTAATAATATTTTAATTACTAATAATAGTTAATAGTTAATTTTAATAAAAATAAAAATAAAAAATTTAGAAAATATAAAAAAAATAAAAAATCGGACGGATCGGCGAGCATCGTGCGGCAGCCCATTTAGCCGCAAAAATTATCTGCGGTGAATTGGGCTGTCCCAAATTCGCCGCAGATGGAATCTGGCACAAATTGGCCCGCTGCACCCATTTTCGCCAGCACAATTTCTGCCAGCACAGCCCATGGGCGCGCTGTCTATTTTTTGACCAAACCTTGTTTTACCCAGTTTCCTAATTTTTCCTAAACAATTCATATTTTCTTATTAAAATAGGATTAGGACTCTTTATTTTCCTATAAATACTAACACTAAAGAAGAAAAATAAGGAAAAAAACCCTAAAAGGAAAGGCAGAGAGTGGTAATTGAGAGGAAAAAGAAAAGAAAGCTGCAACAACGAACACTCATCAAATAATCAATCCATCAAAGGCAGCAATACTGCCTTTGTTATTGTTCATCCAGAAAACAATTTGGAAGAACCTTCAACGCAGGTTTTGTGTCTTAATCTTGAATTTTCTTAAACATTCAATTATTATATCATTTTTTTTCTTACTAGTTTTCGTTTATTTTTTTTATCACTTTGATTCAATAGTATAAATTGATAAACTCTAATCTGCTTTCCAATTATCCAAAACCTTAAATCATTTTATTAATTCCCAAAACCCTAATCTGCTTTCCAATTTTCCAAAACCTTAAATCATTTTATTAATTCCCAAAACCCTAATCTGCTTTCTAATTTTCCAAAAACTTAAATCGTTTTATTAATTCCCAAAACCCTAATCTGCTTTCCAATTTTCCAAAACCTTAAATCTTTTTATTAATTCCCAAAACCCTAATTGTTTTCTTAATTTTCCAAAACACTAAATTTTTTTTCCAAATTCTAAACCTAAATTTATAAAATCTATTTCCAAAATTCAAAACACCAAAGCCCTTATCAAATTCTAAAATGTCAAGATCCTTTAATTCTAGAAACTCCACTTGCTTAATTCCCAAACTTAGACCCAAACCCTAATTTCAATAACTTAATTCCTAAACCCTAGTTACATAGAAACCTTAAATTTTCTTAAACCCTAAATTTCATAATCCCAGCAACCTAAAAAAAAAACCCTAAACCCTAAATGATGATGCCTCAATTTAAATCCTAATTTCAAAAACCCTAATTCCAAAAACCCTATTCTAAGATGCAAAGTCTAAATTTGTATATTTATTATTTAATTTAATTTTAGATTTGATTATGTAGTTTATTCTATGTTCTGATGGTTGATTTATTTAATTTCAATGCTTGATTTATTTAATTTATCATGGATGGATATTCTCTTTCTTATTATGATTATTATTTGGTTGTTTTAGTATTAAAATTGTGAGAGGTATGTTTCCACTTTGTGGTACCTCATTAATTAATTTCTATGTAATTTAAAATTGCTTTTATATTTTGGACCAATGTAAAGGATTTGTTTTCTACCTTTCGGTGGGTGTCCTATTTGGTTTAGACATGAATGATGTAAGGACATGTTTCCATCCTCGGATGGGTGTCCATTTATTTGCTTTGTTTGGACATTGCTTTGATTTTAATATAATGATGCTTTATTGTAATTGTTGCATGTAATATGGATAATATTGTTATATTTAAGAATTTTATAATATTAAGACCTGTAAAGGAGGTCGGTTCTAATGAACCAGGCATTGTGGGGGTGCTGGGCCATTTCTCACCTTCCCCACACGTACCCAACTTTCCGAACCCATTAGGGGGTTGGGGATTCCTTAGGAATCGACTCATCCACCCCTTTCTTTTTCTCGGCCCGTCCAGGTGGCGACTCCATTTTCTCTGGACTTAGATCCGTGTTCTCTAAGCCCCGATACTAAACAGTGCCGAAGTCGCAAGAGCCATTCCACCGGGAGTGGGGACAAAAATCCTCGCTCACAGGTTTTCTTCTCTTGCCAGGTGTATAAACCTGCACTCCTTAAAGTTCTTCTTCATTATGGTCGAGTAATGGTGGTATGGTTTTAATTTTTCATCTTTCAATTCCCACTTTCCATTTACTTGGGAAACTACTAGCAATGAATCTCCAAAAACTTCCACCTTATCAGCCTTCATAATCATTAGGGTTTCCAAACCAAAGATACATGCTTCATACTCCACCATATTATTGGTCGTCCTGAATTTCAACTTTTTGGCTAAAGGGATAAGTTTCCTTTTGGGCGATTCTAGTATGACTCCCATACCTGCTCCTTTTCTGTTTACTGCTCCATCAAAATACATTTTCCACCCTTGTACTTCAACTGCCTCTAAATGTTCATCGAGAAATTCTAGGACTACCTCTTCACTATCCAGTAATGGTTGTTGGGCCAAGAATTCTGCCACTGCTTTACCTTTGATTGTTTTTCTAGTTACATACTCAATCTCAAATTCTTCCAATATTATCAACCATCGACTATACTTCCCAATCAAAGAGGATGTCTCCCTTAAGTACTTATTGGATCCAACCTGAAAATTTCTTGCACACTATAAGATTGAAAAGTAATGCCGCAACTTCTTAAAAGACCAAACCACAGCTATAAAGGTCTTTTCAATGATACTATACTTAATTTCATAAGGTAGGAGCTTTCTACTCAAATAGTAAACTGCATGCTCAATCCCTGACTCATCTGCTTGAGCTAGCATGGCTCCTATTGACTCTTCTTCTACTGCTATGTATAATAACAAGGGTTTACAGGGTTTAGGTGGTTTCAAAACAGGCAGATTCAATAAATACTCTTTTATTCTCTCAAAGGCCTTTTGACACTCTTCATTCCACAAGACCGGCTGATTCTTTTTAAGCAAATTGAAGATAGGTTCACAGATTGTTGTGAGCTTTGCTATGAATTTGCTAATGTATTGTAATTTACCAATGAATCCCTGAACTTCTCTCTCCGTCTTAGGGGTTGGCATATCCCTAATTGCTTTAACCTTGTCAGGATCAATCTAAATGCCATTCAGACCAATCACATGTCCCAACAATTTGCCTGAGGTAACCCCGAACACACACTTCTTCAGGTTTAATCTTAGCTTATATTTCAATGCTCTATCGAAGAATAATTCTAAGTTTTGAAAGTGTTGTTCCCTTGTATCTGATTTCACCATCATATCATCAACATATACTTCAATTTGTTTATGCATCATGTCATGAAATAGTGTGGTGGCCATCCGTTGGCAGGTTGCTCCATCATTCTTTAAGCCAAACGGCATCACCCTATAACAAAATATGCCCCATGTAGTAATGAAAGCAGTTTCAGCTTTATCCTCTTGGGCCATTAACACTTGGTTGTATCCTAAAAATCCATCTACAAATGAGTGTAGCACGCTAGATGCTGCACTATCAATGAGAACATCTATATGAAGTAAAGGAAAATCATATTTAGGGGAAGCCTTGTTTAAATCTCTAAAGTCCACACAGACCCTTATTCTTCCATCTTTCTTTGGCACGGCTACTATGTTGGCTAGCCAATTTGGATTTTCCATCACTTCAAGGAACTTTACTTGTATTTATTTAGTGACCTCTTCTTTAACCAATTCAGCCCACTCAGGTCTTAATCACCTAAGCTTTTGTTTGACAGGTTTCACGTGAGTGTAAGTAGGAATAAGATGTTCAACTATGTCTCGATCTATTCCAGGCATATCCTCAAAAGACCAAGCAAATACTTCTTCATATTTTTTGAATATTTTTTCAAATCTCTCTCTCTCTCATCAGGAGTAAGTTCGGATGCTATGCTAATGTTTTTAGGATTTTTTTATTGTTCCCAAATTTAATAATTGTGTGTCAACAAAATTAATATTAAAGATGCTCATGTAACTGCTATTTGAATGTATGCAACCATCAAGAGAAACATCACACAAGTAAGCAAAATCATACTTTATTGCATTCATTTTGGAAAAGAAAATATCATCATCCTCATACAAAGTAGACAAATTGAAATCAAAACCAAAATCATTGTTCTCAAAATCATAAGGCAGAATGTCTTCAAACTTCTCTTCAACCAGGGCAGCAATCTCCTTCGAAGTCTTCTCAGCTTTTAGGACAGCTTCTTTCTTTTCTTCCGGATTGGACTCCTTGTTGGCTGGCAGGGTGAGCTCTTTCATCACTTACTCTACTAGCTTGGCAACATCTGCAAAAATTTCAAAACACAGGATCAACTTTCCCATGAACATGATTGGCTCGGGCTTTCCTTGAAGTGGTCCCATGTCTGGAGCTTTGACAAAGATTTTTTCAAGTGGTGGGAAGCTCATCTTCTCATTCTTCTTTGGCTGGACATCTTTGTTGACTTCATCATATCCCAACCCTTTCTTGGAGGTTTGACTTTTGAAATCTGGAAGCTTTGTCAAACCGGCCTTGCCCTTTCCAAGACCAGCTCCGGGAAGATAGTTCATGCTCTTCATCATGTTTAAGACCTTAGAGTCCACTACTTCATCATCAGAAATTGCAGCTATTTGGAAGCCATTAAGAGACCTCTCAATCATTAGAGCATTAACAACCTCATTATCTTCGGCCTCGATGACCACTGTCTCATCTTCGTTAGGGAACTTGATCTTTTGATGAAGAGTGGAAGGAACTCCACCAAGAGGATGAAACCATGGCCATCCCAAGAGTAGGGCAAAGGTAAAAGGTATGTCCAAAACAACAAATTCAACAATAGATTCAATTGGACCAACCTTGACAACAGCTTTGAAAGTTCCTTCGGCATGTCTCTTGGTGTTGTCATAAGCCCGAATGGTTGCCTTGGTTGGGTTTAGATCCCTTGTTAACATGGCTAGTTTTGGTAATATTTTAAGTGGACAAACATTTGTGGCAGACCTATCATCAACCATTGCACATGGAGTCCTTTTCCCTTTGATTTCTATTTTAATAAAGAGAGGGCGAATGTGATCTCTCCCCTCTTCTGGTAAATCCGCGTCTGAGAAAGATACCGCTCCGATATTAACTTCGCTCTTCTCTTGAATATCTTCATATTTCATTACTCCCTCAATTTTTATGAAGTTGATCAGCTCTTCCGGTGTTATGGAGGTGGTAATTGGCATGCTGCCAAGGCCTGCCAGAGTTTCTCGGGGCTTTTTAGAAGTAGCCAATAAATCCCAAATGCTAACACTTGCTTGGGTTCTCTTCAATTGCTTGAGTACGGTATCATCTTCCTCTTCTTTATTCCCTACTTCAACATCCTTTCCTTTATTAACTTCTACCTCCTTAGGCGGTGGCTTTGCATAAGGCTTATCGAATCTAGTGCTCATTACTTCATCTTCTTCAGGCTCGGACCAGGTCCATTCCTCTTTCTTGGATTCAAGATCGTCATCACTATCGCTTGAATCCCAAAACCCATTCACAACACAAATTGCTACTTCTTTACCCACCATAGCTTATTCAATTTTGCCAAATACCTCTTCTTCTTTGGTTGCTTCTTCACCAACATCTTGGAAAGAAGACATGACAAAACTTTCATGCAAACCTCCTCCAATCATGAAGGTTGTTGGTGGTGGTACTCTATTGAACCTTGGTAATGGATTGTCTTTGGTGTTTGGCTTGTTGGGCTCGGGCAGCTTTCCACTTTCAATCAAATTTTGGATCTCATGCCTCAACCTCACACATCTATCCGTGTCATGCCCTTGCATTTGATGAAACTGACAAAATGCTTTAGTGTCAAAATTAGGTGGGAGAGGGTTAGGCAAAGGACGAGGATTTAAGGGTTGTAACAATCCCTTTCTTTGAAGCTTGTTGAGAACCCAAGACATCAGTTTCCTCAATTCTGAAAACTGCCTCCTTGTTCCTTGGCTAGTAGCATTAACACCGACTGCCTTTTGCATGCTTTGATTACCAGACTGATAGTTTCCTTTCTCGTTCCTTCTTGTTGAAAAATGGTTCTTCTCTCTTTCCCATTCTTAGATTTGTAGACTAGCTTGGAGGAGATCTTTGAAATCACGGTTGAGTGTATGAGACATCCTTTCACGAAGACTAGGCAACACCCCTCTCACAATCATCCTTATTTGATCGAATTCATTGGGCCTTTTCTTGAGCAAAGCGGCCTTATTTCTCCATCTTTTCACATAGTCCACAAAATTCTCATTTGGCCTTTATCTAATGGACTCCACTTCCATTAAGGTAACTTTCATTTCAACATTGTATCCATATTGTTGGATGAAGGCCTTATATAGCATATCCCAACTCTTTTGTGTTCCTTCTTCTAAGGTATTGAATCAATTTTGGATAACAGGATCCAATGAGAGTATGAAGTACCTTAGAGTTTGAGCCTTAGTAGCTCAGGCGGATTGCATGGAAGTGATATACTGCTTCACATGGAGGTGAGGATCAAACTTTGCAAAGGATGGCATCTTGAACTTGTACGAAACTTCTTTATCTAGCTCAAATAATTTGTCAACTTCGGTTTTCAACTTCTTCTCAAATTTCTTTTCTAAATCTTCAATCATCTTTTCAACATCAAAAGTCTCAGTTTTCTCCATAGCTGATCTTTCAACAATCTTTGGTTCTTTCTTCTTGTCTTGAGGATCTTGGAAGTATTAAGCCCAATCATCATCATCATCAATGATCACCTTATAATCATCAAAAACCACTTCACCAACTTTAGCCTTCCCTTTGTCCTTTGGCTTCTTAGTGCTAGCGGATACTTCGCAATGATTTCCTAAAATTGCAGGCAATTGGTTCTTCATGGTCTCAGCCAGGGCCTCTTTTATTTCTTCCATCTGGACAATGAGGGCATCGTCCACCATTCTTTAAATTTGTTCGGGCTCCATTGGTTTTGGTGAGCAAGTGATTGAGTTGCTACTAGATTCTTCATCTCCGGAGTAGGTCGGATTGTCGTAAGCTTTTGAATTGTCGTAATCCAGGGCTGTGAGCCAGAGAGGATCAGTGATATGAGATGCAAATGTATGCATGTATGCACATATGCACAAACAATCAACAAAGATAAGTAGAATGTCCCTTCCAACCTTATAACATCCACACACGAATGACGAGTCTCTTTTCCTAGGTATATGGTTAACAAAATACCAGCATGAGGTATCTTATTTTTTGAATAATTCCCTCGGACATTTCAACCAATAGTTATATTTTTGAAAATGGAAATCAGTTCATGACAATTTCCAGTAATTAGGTTTTAATCTATTCAACCAACTAAATTAGCTTTTATGCTATATTGGATTAAAACTAAATTAAGAGGTTTATTATAAATAGATTTCTCACTTGAAAAAAAAAACTAATGATTCATGCAAAAACAAGCCCATGATTAATAACTCTTAGTATAAACTAGGCTCACAATTGATTTTTGGTATTTCGTAATTGATCTAAATAATTTGTAAGCTCTTTGTAAGAAATAATTTTATTTCTAAGACCAGTGTAAAAAGATTTAAGAAAAAATAGATTTTGGGCTTTGTAAAAGAATTTTTGATTTGGAAAAGTTTTATATCCAAAGACCATTAAAAAATTTTTAAAATTGCTTGGTCTTTTGCACTTTAAAGAAAAAATTTATTTTGAGCTTACAATGTACTTAGGTCATATTAGAAAAAGAACAAACCAAATAAGCCATGATTTAAGCCAAGATAAATTAACCATAGTCAAACAACAAGCATTTTTGTAAAAACCTAAAGAAAGTAACTAGGCCAATTACATGAGCTTTAGTCTTTGGGTTAAAACACTTAGGTTCCCATAGCAAGTATATACCAAATGGTACAAGGCTATGAGTTGTTATGCCATGCTCAATCTCCATACCTTGAGTGAAAGTATGATATCCCTTACATAATACAACACGGGTAACACGTGCATCCTAACTCACGTACATGATGCAATGGATAATATTATTATAAGGAAGAATAGAATAATACAAAGACTAATGGAATCAACTTCTCTTTTCCCCAGTGGAGTCGCCACTGTGAGCGGGGATTTTTGCCCCCACTCCCGGTGGAATGGTTTTTGCGACTTTGGTACTATTTAAGCTCGGGGCCTTAGAGAACACAGGCCTAAGCCTGGAGAAAATAGAGTCGCCACTCGGATGGGCCGGGAAAAAGAAAGGGGTGATGACTCGATTCCTAAGGAATCTCCAACCCCCTAATGAGTTCAAAAAGTTGGGTACGTGTGGGGAAGGTGAGAAATGGCCCAGCACCCCCACAACACTCGATTCATTCGAACCGGCCTCCTTTGCAGGTCTTAATATTATAAAATTCTTAAATATAACAATATTATCCATATTACATGCAACAAAGTAAAATAAAACATCATTATATTAAAATCAAAGCAATGTTCAAACAAAGCAAATAAATTTTCAATAATTTCTTGTAATATGAATAGTATCATAATAAAATAAAAATTTAATAATATTTAGACCTGAAAAGGAGGTCGATTCTAATCAACAGGGTGTTATGGGGGTACTGGGCCATGTCTCACCTTCCCCATGCATATCCAACCTTTTGAACCCAGTAGAGGTTGAAAATTCCTTAGGAATCAAGTCATCCACCCCTTTCTATCTTCCTAGCCCGTCCAAATGGCAACCCTTATTCTCTAGTTCAAACCCATTTCTTTAAGGCCTAGACCCTTACAGTTGAAGATGCAACCATCGAGAGTGGGAGTCAAAATTCTCGCTAACAGCAGGCTCTGACTGATGTTTGAGTCTTATTACGTTCTTTATACAAGCATGCATCTATTCTTTCTTTTGCAATGGCCCTTTCATGCCCCCTGACTCCATATCTACTTCTAATTATTTACTTCATAAAGTGTCTGTTGTTCACTTACATAAAGAATATGCAAAACAAGATAACAAAAATGAGGTGTGACGTGCTCATGTGTACATGTATGTGTGAATTATACTTATAGTGATTGACTCTCAAACTTAGGTGATAGGCCAAAGCAGTCTTATTGGTACCTTTGAGATGTTGATTTAGGTCTGGCATTAGAACAATAAAAGACGTCACATCTATGGTTTTATCTCCAATATATTGAAAACATGAGTAGTGAGGGGCCTAAGCATGGTAGTCAAAGACATAAGAGATATTGTTTCAGCCCATGATTCAACATATTAGTTAGTAATTTCTTCATGACCTTGTAAATGATCCTTTCATTAGCCACAGTTGCCCAATAAGTTCTTTAAGGTTCGATAGTGCAATATACTTCCCTAAACTTGAAGGTTCGTATGATAAAAAACACTTTTTCTTAACTTTAAAAACACATGTTGGCTTTGTTAAATTAGTGTCAATATACCTCAGAGCTTGATTTTTCCAAATTAGCATGTCTATAACATGACAACCCTAGTTATCATACTAAACTTTAGAACTATTTCCATTTGAGTAAAAACTGTTGCACTTTAGATAGGCACATGCATATTACTTGGTCAAAGGTCTTATTAAGTTTAAAAATTATATATCTTGTATACATGCTTTTTCAAGCAATCTCCACTAATAGACTCTACCTATTAACAGAGATCAATAGGTCTTTAATAGGCTTAAAATAAGGTCTATAAGGGATATCGGTTAAGCAAATGCCATTTTAAGCTAGATTTGATGTGACAATGCTGATAAATCTTCACGCTATAAACTTTCGATTGGAATTGTATACTGTTAGAGGTATTCTTAAATTTGGGCACCATTTTCACATTTTAGAGACCTTGTTATCTTGCTTCATGAAAAGATAGAACTTGAAATCTTACTTCATAAAAAGACAGAGCTTGAAATCTTGCTTCATGAAAAGACAAAGGTTGAGTTTTTTTTTATCTCCTTGGCAGAAATCTAGATCGGATTAGGATGACCTTGCTTTTAGTGACCCTTATTCTTCTTTCTTTGTCTTTTTTACCTCTTTCTCTTTCTCTTTTTTCTTTTCTTTGTTTTTTTCATTTTTTCCTTTTTTTTAAATTTTTTGACCAATCTTTTGCTTTTCCTTTTTTTTTTCCATTATTTTTTTGGGTCCCAGCTCTAAAAGAGTCTTTTTGTTTGTACTTTCCTATGCTTCTGACTATGGAGTACCACGAGTCTACTTTAATGAGAATGAATCCAGTGTTGCCCTAATGCCATCTCAATGATGAAATATATCTAAAATATTAAGACCAGTTCAAGTAAACTTCCACTATCCTTATGGTTTTGATTATGCATCCCTTCCTTTGATCTTCTTTCTCCTTAGTACCTTAGTGATTATTAGACTTGCCATAAGTATCACAACAGCATAGGATAGGTTATCGGGTTCATATGTCAATAAAAAGTAAGCTAAAATCTCATTAAGGCCCAAACAGATAAACTAGGGATTGATATTAATAGGGTAGATACTAGTTGTTAACAGAGTTCAATTTTTTCTTAAAAGTTCATTAAAGCATGTTCTAAGATAGACTAGCAACTAGACTAAGGTAATGATGCAGGAGCCCTCTCTAAGTAAGCATATACAACTCAATACTATAAAATAATTCCCTCACCTAGTAAAGTCATTCAGATCATGATGCACAAATATGCTAATTTATGAAGATCAAGCTAGATTCATCATTAGTTGAGCCCTAAAATGAGCAAAGACCAATAAAATATAAATGTAATAAAAATATTTTATTTGCAAAAAATGTTAATTTAAAAATAGTTGCTCCAAAAAACACTAAAAAAAAGTAAGTGAAATGAGAACCACACAAGCCAAGGGAAATTAATTGAGTTGGAGTAAAAAATGCTTCATCTATTTGGACATCTCAGAGGCGAGGATCTTTCCATCATTGATGAGATTATGTATGTAACACTCTTATACCCTATATACGTACAATACATATTTTCAGCATATGTAAAATATGCATATACGGTACAAAAATGCCACAAGCCGATTTAATAAAAATTTTCACATTTCTAATTTAAAATTTCAAATACTAAATATATAAAATTAAATCATATAAATATTCTTTACTTGTTATAGGAACCCAAAATAAATATTTTATATGAAAATCTCTAGAAAAAATTTGCCAGAGTTTTATTTGTAATTTGGACATCTCAAAATTTATCAATTACACAACCTGCAAAAAAAACACTTCCAATAAACAATAAACCATATTTTTACCTTAACTTCTAAATTTTTCCACAATTTTCTCAAAACATTTATATATATAGATATATATATAAATATATATAATTTAGAATACATTTAACCCCCATTTCAAATAACTTAACCCAAACATTCTTTATAGTTTACAATACATAAAATTTAAAAACATGATATAATATGCATAATACTCAAAATATACAATAATATAAAATATATACATATTGCTGATAGTGTTTCTGATCTTGATATCAACTCTATAAGCACAACCATAAGTCTAGACCCGACCTAGTCTAGAAGAACTCTTCAGCTCAGCCAAATCTACCATGTCACCTGCGTGATGTAAACAATCGCGCTAAGCCAAAAGTCTAGTAATACAAACTTGATAACAATAAAACTCAAATGCAATGCCAATGCACAATGCATATGGATATCACATCATTCCATTTTCTCATACTTTTCAAATATTTCACAATCCACATTTCACATAAAAACAATCACAAACATGGGCCCAAAGATAACTAATAGAGTTACTATTTTGGTTTATAATGACACCATGTGTCTAGCCTCATAGGCAAAATATTAATGTAATAGTCCAACTAGGTTTGAGCTTACAACCCAGTCATTTCACTCAGCCAAGCTTCAAGGACTTATTTTTGAGGCTTACGACCCGGTCATTTCACAACAAAAATATTTTCACAGTGACGCCCAGTGTCTAGCTCATAGGCAAATCATAGGCAGGCCGTCAAACACAGAACTCTGAAAATTGAATAACATACTGGGCACACAATTTATTCATATTTCTCATTTATATCGATATCAATTCATTTCATTATGTTTCCATACATCTCATTACATTATACCATATTTTTGCATTTACAACACATTACCCAATTACTTTGGGTATTTCAACATAATTCACATATTAATCACATTTAATATAATCTAGCCAATATTAATGGCTTTTTAACAATGCAATTAATGCATACACAACAAATGGCATTAGCCAAACACTGTGGGTCATTTTCACATAATACACATGTTTCACATTCTACACAATTTAGCCATTATCAATGGCTTTTCACAATGCATTTAACACATTTATGACATTACAATTGTCATAGCACATTATTCATACATAACCAATGTATCAAGTAGCTTAACACATTTTGAAAATGTGTTAAGCCCAAATGTCATGCAAACATAACCAATGTATTCAAAGTTTGTACTTACCTCAAATAGCAACCAAAACAAGCTTAAAACAACCTCTAATCCTATCCTTCCAACTTGCCCTTCACCACTTGGATGAAGCAAATCAACCTCCCTCAATGCCTAAACCAAATGTGATAGCAAATAATCATTTAGTATCACATTTAATGGCATTTCCAATATTAAACCATAATTAAACCCCATACAAGCAAAAATCCAAAATTTAAGGCTAACCTCACTTTAACTTTGGATTCTCATACTAGGCCATTCATTTTAATATATTAAGTTTATTTATATTATTAGAAACACATTTTAATACATTTAAACCATTTACATTACAAAAACACACTCTTATACACAAAATTTTAAAATGGCATAACCTTCCCCCATTGAAGGTTTTTCATTCCAACACAATCCATTAATCATTTTAAGCTTATATTCATCACTTATATCACCAAACAACAAGAATAAACCAATAAAATTATACAATTCAACAACTTTGGAAAAATCATTTTCTAAAACCCTAAATCACACTTCCATTCTCAAACTCCAACCAAACACAACCAAATCCAATATTTGACTTTAAAATACCGGTTTAAGCACCAAAACAACTCATTTAGAACCAATTTGCACAAACTAAAACAATGATTTCTCAAACCCTAAAAGTCCATAATCCTAAATTCTCTCTCTTCACCATTCTTTATCCAAAATCAACCATTTCTTCAATCCAACTTTAAAATCATTAATAACTACCCAAAATAACTTCATACACACCAATTCCAACAATTATAACATACTACTTAAAAATCCAACATCTCACATATTCAAAACTTCTATGGAAATCCAAAGAAAAAGCTAAAGAACTTACTTTTTCAAGTGGAAATCACTAAAAAATCTTTTTGAACCTTTGGAATCCTTCAATTTTGGAATCTTGGAAGATCAGAATCCTCTCTTGGCATCCATGGAGACCTTGATGGAGAAGAAGAAGATGAAAAAAAACTTTTATTTTCTCTTTCCTTTCATCTTTTATTTATAACCATATGAATATATTATTTAATATTTTAATAATTATTCATTTATTTATTTATTTAATAAATTAAAAGTTCAAAATTTTTTCTTCCATTCAAAAATTATTCATTTTTGAATTAATTTGATAATTTTGAATTTTTAAGATTTAATTACTAAAATACCCTTTTTTACTTTGACTTTTGGCTTTTCTTTTAAAAAGTGTTGACTTTTTTATGTTATGTATATTTTACATATATATCACATATATATTCTACTTTTTCATTTAGAAACCCTTCACTTTTTATTTAAAACTATTAATTTAATTTATCCAATTTAATTATAATATATTTTATAAAAATTTCAAAAATTAGAAATTTTCAAAAAAAAATTGGGATATTACAATTCTCTCCACCTAAAATAAATTTCGTCATCGAAATTACCTGCTCTCAAGTCTGGAACAATTGGGAAAACTCTCATTCTCCTATATCGCCTCCATAGTGGCATGATTTCTCCAAAGGACTTTCACAAGTAGCACCCTCTTATTCCGCAATTCTTTAACCTCTCGTGCTAAAATCGCCATTGGTTCTTCCTCGTAAGTCAGATCTGGACTCACCTCAATAGACTCTACTGATAGGATATGAGATGGGTCAGACCTGTATCTTCAAAGCATAAAGACATGGAAGACATTATGAATTTGATCCAACTCAGGCGGCAAAGCTAGTCTATAAGCCATTGGACCAACTCTCTCCAACTCCTCATATGGTCCTATGAAACGAGGACTCAACTTTTCTTTACGACGGAACCTCAGAATCTTCTTCCATGGAGACACCTTCAGAAACACTTTATCTCCCACACTGAACTCTATGTCTCTTCTCTTCAAATCTAAATAGGATTTCTGTTGGTCTGAAGCTGCTTTCAAACGACCCCGGATCACCTTCACTTTCTCTTATGTTTCCTTAATCAAATTGGGACCGACCAGTTTACCTTCTCCAACCTCATCCCAACACAAAGGTGTCCTACATCTCCTGCCAAACAAGGCCTAATAAGGAGCCATCCCAATATTGGACTGATGACTGTTGTTATAAGCAAACTCAATTAGTGGAAAAAATCTATCCCAATTCCCGGTAAAATCAATGATACGGCTCCTCAACATATCCTCTAGAATCTGTATCACTCTCTCTAACTGCCCATCTGTGTGAGGATGGAAAGCAGTACTAAAATACAACTGAGAACCCAAAGCATCATGCAAACTCTTCCAAAACCTCAAAGTAAATCGGGAATCTTGATCTGATACCAAAGAAACTGGGACTTCATGCAACCTCACTATCTCACTGATATACAGCTCAACCAACCTCTCAAGAGAATAATCCATCCGAACTGTAAGAAAATGAGCTATCTTCATCATCCAATCAACTATCGCCCAGATTGCATCATGCTTCTTCTAGGTCAAAGGTAGTTCAATCACAAAATTCATTGTCACTCGCTCCCATTTCCACTCGGGCACTGATAAAGGTTGGAGCAACCCTGAAGGAACCTGGTGCTCAGCCTTCACTCTCTGGCAAGTGAGACATCTGGATACAAACTCTGCTGTGTCTCTCTTCATACCTGACCACCAATAATGTCGCTTCAAGTCCTGATACATCTTGGTACTTCCAGGATGCATAGCATAAAGTGACTGATGTGCTTCCTCTAATATCATCCTTTTCAATTCTGCATCATCAGGAATACACAACCGTTCTCTGTACCATAGACTGTCATCATCTCTCACAAAAAAGTCTCAACTCTCCCCCTTCTGACAAACCAACATAATCTTCTAGATTCTCTCATCTGCCAAGTAAGCCTCTCTAACATGATCCAACAAGACTGGCCTCAACTGCAACTGAGCCATCAAAGCACCATCATCACAAGACTCAAATCTAGCATGCAACGCTCTCAACTCAACAAGCAATGAGAGTGAATAAGCAGTCAAACCTGCCAAAGACTTCCGAATCAAGGCATCAACAGCAATATTTGCCTTACCAAGATGATAATCAATCAAACAGTCGTTGTCTTTAATCAACTCTAACCACCGTCTCTGTCGAAGATTCAACTCTCTCTGAACACCCAAGTATTTCAAACTCTTGTGATCTATATAAATGAAACACTTTTCCCCATACAAGTAATGCCACCAAATCTTCAAGGCAAAAACTATAGCTGCTAATTCCAAATCATGCGTCGGGTAATTTAGCTCATGTGGCTTCAACTATCGAGAGGCATAAGCAATGACTCTACCCTCCTGCATCAGAACACAACCTAAACCACTATGTGAAGCATCACTATATATCACATATGGTTTACCTTCCATAGGCAGGGTAAGGATAGGAGCCTAAGTAAACATCTTCCTTAGCTGCTCAAAACTCGCCTGACACCGATCTGTCCACACAAATCTAACTCCTTTCTGAAGTAATTTGGTGAGTGGTGTAGCTATCATAGAAAAATCCTTCACAAACTGATGATAATAGCCTGCCAATCCCAGAAAAATTTTAACCTCTATCACAGTCTTCGGTGGACTCCAATTCAAGATAGCCTCAACCTTACTCGGATCAACTCTAATACCATCTCTTGAAACCACATAACCAAGAAAAACTACCTGATCGAGCCAGAACTCACACTTAGATAGCTTAGCATACAACTGCTTCTCTCTCAGAGTCTACAATACAATCCTCAAATGACTATCATGATCCTCCTCATTATGTGAATACACCAAAATGTCATCAATGAAGACCACTACAAACTAATCTAAATATGGTCTGAACACCCTATTCATCAAATCCATAAAGCTGCTAGTGCATTCTTCAATCCAAAGGGCATCACCAGAAACTCATAATGCCTATACATCATGTGAAAAGCTATCTTGGGTACATCCACATCTCTAACTCTCAACTGATGGTACCCTGATCTCAGATCAAGCTTAGAGAATACTGCTGCTCCCGTCAACTGGTCAAAGAGATCATCTATCCAAGGCAAAGGATACTTATTCTTGATGGTCACCTTATTCAACTGCCTAGAATCAATACACAATCTCAAGGAGCCATCCTTCTTCATCACAAACAACACAGGCGCTCCCCACGGGGACACACTAGGGCGAACGAACCCTTTTTCCAACAACTCCTGCAACTGCACCTTCAACTCTCTCAACTCAGCAGGTGCCATCCGATAAGGAGTAATAGATATAGGAGTGGTACCAAGCAACAAATCAATACCAAACTCTACTTCTCTCTCAGGAGGTACCCCTGGCAACTCATCAGGGAAAACATCTGAAAACTCGGCAATTATGGGCATACTATCAAGCTGACTATTCTGGTATTTACAACATGAGCAAGATAAGCCTCACATCCCTTTCGAATCATCCTCCTAGCTAAAATAGCTGAAACAAATATGGATGAAAAATACCTCTGCTCACTAGATACCACCACATAACTACTATCACGTGTTCTCAGAGTAACACATTTCTTCTGACAATCTACCATCTCCCCATGCCTGGATAACCAATCCATGCCTAAAATCAGATCATACTCCCTGAAAGGCATCTCAATCAGGTCACTGAGAAATTTCTCATCCTGAACAACAACTGGACTATCTCGGTACACCCTGCTCACCATAATACTATGCCCTAAAGGATTTGTGACCAAAATATCAAATTCTAAGGACTCAGAATACAAATCACTCATAGGCAAGATGGATGCACTGATGTAAGAATGAGTCGACCTAGGGTCTAATAATGCAAGAACTGAAGTACCAAATAAAGTAAAAGTACCAGCAATAATAGCTAAAGCATCCGGCTGCCTCTGCATCACATAAACCCGCTGTGATGGTCCTGCCTTATCCGGTCTACTATCTCCGACCATCGAACCTCCTCTCTGGCTAGTCCCAGATCGACCCCCTCTTACACTGGGTCGAGAAGCTGTAGTATCTGCCTGCCTATCCTCTGGTGGCACTGGACAATCTCTGATAAAATGGCCTGATGACCCACATCTAAAACACACTCTCGAAGCACGTCTCTACCAGCAGACACCTCTGTGTGCGTTATCAAAATGAACACAAGTAGGTGGAGCAAGCCTCTAAGCCACTAGGGTTAGAGAACTAGCTACTGAAACTACAGGTCTCTGTCTCTGTCTCTGCTATTGTACTGACCTACCAAACTGCCTCTGGCTCCTACTGAACCTCTGAAAATATCCTCCTCGGCCTCTCTTCACTGATGAAGACCCTAGCTCACTCTGGGGTCTCCTAGCTCTGGTCTCCTCAACCCTGACAGCTGCTACAAGACTCTGTGCTCTCTCTACACTCCTGGCAGCTGCAATCAACTGAGAAAAATCTTGATACTGAGAGCCTGCTATGATACAGATAGAGCATCTCAGTCCCTCCTCAAATCTCCTGCACCTATCAATCTTGTCAGAAATGATCCCACCAGCATAATGACTCAACTGAATAAACTCGATCTCATACTCTACCACTATCCTGGTATCCTATCTCAGACTCAGGTACTCCATCTTCTTTGCATCCTTATACTCCCTCGGAGTATACTTCTGTTCAAATTCCCATAGGAAATCATCATAAGTCAGGACTGGTGGATCAGCTAAAGCATGTGGAGCCATCTTCCACCACTCATAGGCATCCCTTTGCAACAGAGATCTAGCATAATCAAACTTCTCCTCTGGACTAGCTTGTAGCTGGATAAACACTCTCTAGACCCTGTCTAGCCACTGCTCTGCTACAGTAGGGTCTATAGTACCAACGAAGTCCTCAGCTCTGAACTTTCTCATCTTATCATACTTCCTCATCGGCAGTTGCCGCTGCAGCTGTGGTGGTAGCAGCTGCTGAACTGTAGTCTGTCTCAACAACTCTGCCATATGTCGTACCCAGCCAAGCGGAATCTCATCAGCTGCTGGTCTCACAGGCATAGAAACAGACACCTCACCAGCAGACACAATCTCTAGCTCCATCTCTACCCTCATCAGGAGCCACACTCTCTGCACTATCCTCTGCAGACTGATGCATCTGAGATGCCATAACTACCTATATCTACAAACACATCAGAAATTACTATATTAGAGATCAAAAACTGCCAGTACCAATGCATGTATTACAATTGAAAACTATTTTCAAATCCCCCATTTTCTCTCTTTATCAACCCACCTAGGTTAAGAACCTCAAACCTAGGCTCTGATACCAAAATAAATGTAACACCCTTATACCCTATATATGTACAATACATATTTTCAGCATATGTAAAATATGTATATACGGTACAAAAATGTCACAGACCGGTTTAATAAAAATTTTCACATTTCTAATTTAAAATTTTAAATACTAAATATATAAAATTAAATAGTATATAAATATTCTTTACTTGTTATAAGAACCCAAAATAAACATTTTATATGAAAATCTTAGGAAAAATTTCGCTAGAGTTTTGTTTGTAATTTGGACATCCCAAAATTTATCAATTACACAACTTGCAAAAAGAACACTTCCAATAAACAATAAACCATATCTTCACCTTAACTTCTAAATTTTTTCACAATTTTCTCAAAACATTTATATATATAGATATATATAATTTAGAACACATTTAAACCCTCATTTCAAATAACTTAACCCAAACATTCTTTATAGTTTATAATACATAAAATTCAAAAACATGATATAATATGCATAATACTCAAAATATACAATAACATAACATATATACATACTGCTAATAGTGTTTCTGATCTTGATATCAACTCTGCAAGCACAACCACAAGTCTAGATCCAACCTAGTCTAGAAGAACTCTCTGCTCAGTCGAATCTATCATGTCACCTACGCAATATAAACAATCATGTTAAGCCAAAAGCCTAGTAATACAAACTTAATAACAAGAAATCTCAAATGCAATGCCAATGCACAATGCATATGGATATCACATTATTCCATTTTCTCATACTTTTAAAATATTTCACAATCCACAATTCACATAAAAACAAACACAAACATGGGCCCAAAGATAACTAATATGCTATTCAAATTCCAGAGTTACTATTTTATTTTATAATGACACCATGTGTCTAGCCCCGTAGGCAAAATATCAATGTAATAGTCCAACTAGGTCTGAGCTTACGACCTAGTCATTTCACCTAGCCCAGCTTCAAGGACTTGTTTTTGAGGCTTATGAACCAGTCATTTCACCTCAAAAATATTTTCACAGTGCTGCCCAGCGTCTAGTCCGTAGGCAAATCATAGACATGCCGCCAAACACAGACCTCTGAAAATTGAATAACATACTAGGCACACAATTTATTCATATTTCTCATTTATATCGATATCAATTCATTTCATTATGTTTCCACATATCTCATTACATTATACCACATTTTTGCATTTACAACACATTACCCAATTACTTTGGGTATTTCAACATAATTCACATATTAATCACATTTAATGCAATCTAGCCAATACTAATGGCTTTTTAACAATGCACTTAATGCACACATAACAAATGGCATTACCCAAACACTTTAGGTCATTTTCACATAATACACATATTTCACATTTTACACGATTTAGCCATTATCAATGGCTTTTCACAATGCATTTAACACATATATGACATTACAAATGCCATAGCACAATATTCATACATAACCAATGTATCAAGTAGCTTAACACATTTTTCAACCAAAATGTGTTAAGCCCAAATGTCATGCAAACATAACCAATGTATTCAAAGTTTGTACTTACCTCAAATAGCAACCAAAACAAGCTTAAAACGACCTCTAATCCTATCCTTCCAACTTGCCCTTCACCACTTGGATGAAGCAAATCAACCTCCCCCAACGCCTAAACCAAATGTGATAGCAAATAGTCATTTAGTATCACATTTAATGGCATTTTCAATATTAAACCATAATTAAACCCCATCCAAGCAAAAATCTAAAATTTAAGGCTAACCTCACTTTAACTTTGGATTCTCATACTAGGCCATTCATTTTAATATATTAAATTTATTTATATTATTAGAAACATATTTTAATACATTTAAACCATTTACATTACAAAAACACACTCTTATACACAAAAATCTAAAATGGCATAACCTTCCCCCATTGAAGGTTTTCCATTCCAACACAATCCATTAATTATTTTAAGCTCATATTCATCACTTATATCACCAAACAACAAGATTAAACCAATAAAATTATACAATTCAACAACTTTGGAAAATTCATTTTCCAAAACCCTAAATCACACTTCCATTCTCAAACTCCAACCAAACACAACCAAATCCAATATTTGACTTTAAAATACTGGTTTAAGCACCAAAACAACTCATTTAGAACCAATCTGCACAATTAAAAACCATGATTTCTCAAACCCTAAAAGTCCATAACCCTAAATTCTCTCTCTTCACCATTCTTTATCCAAATTCAACCATTTTTTCAATCCAACCTTAAAATCATTAATAACTACCCAAACTAACTTCATACACACCAATTCCAACAATTATAACATACTACTTAAAAATCCAACATCTCACATATTCAAAATTTCTATGGAAATCCAAAGAAAAAGCTAAAGAACTTACTATTTCAAGTGGAAATCACTAAAAATCCTTTTTGAATCTTTGGAATCCTTCAATTTTGGAAGCTTGGAAGATCAAAATCCTCTCTTGGCATCCATCGAGATTTCAGCCCTTGATGGAGAAGAAGAAGATGAAAAAAACTTTTATTTTATCTTTACTTTCATCTTTTATTTATAACCATATGAATATATTATTTAATATTTTAATCATTAATTATTTATTTATTTATTTAATAAATTAAAAATTGAAAATTTCCTCTTCCATTCAAAAATTATTTATTTTTGAATTAATTTAATAATTTTAAATTTTTAAGGTTTAATTACCAAAATACCCTATTTACTTTGACTTTTGACTTTTCTTTTAACAAGTGTTGACTTTTATATGTTATGTATATTTTATATATATATCACATATATATTCCACTTTTTTATTTAAAATCCCTTTATTTTTTATTTAAAACCATTAATTTAATTTATCCAATTTAATTATAATATATTTTATCAAATTTTCAAAAAGTAGAAATTTTCAAAACAAATTTGAGATATTACAATGTATTTCTTGCCTTAACCATGTACATTGACCTATTTCAAGATCAAGCACCTAATGGAACTGATAGAAAAACTATGTATCAAAATTAGATGGTAATGGATATAGCAAAGGTCGAGGGGTCAATGGTTATAATAATTCCTTTTTCTATAATTTATTGAAGACCCAAAATAGTGGCTTTTCCAATTCTGAGAATTGATGCTTCTTTGCTAGTTTAGTTGTTACATTCACTAATGCTTCTCCATGCAAGGAGATTCTCAATACAATTCCTAATAAGCCTTTATTGAGACCCATTCAATGTCTTCTAAAGGCGTTCCACCTACTACTGGTTAGGCAAAACAGTCACTTATGTTGCAGGAGAAAACATGGGACAGGAGAGGATACCTATGCCTAAAGTTCCTTTTGCCCCATTGCAATGAATTATTTTTGGACTATTTTTTATCTGCCCTCACATTCTCATTCTCTTATAATCCCTATTATTTTTTCATAGTGGCACGACGAATGGTTTGAGCATACCTTTGAAATGGCTTGACATTGTGAGGCTCTATTGTCAATCACATTGGGCCATTTGTCCATTGAGCATGAGGAAAGCACTGCCATCGCATACGTTTTCCTAATTTTCTTGTCATGTAGTATTCAAACTATGCTAATGATGTATTATGATGCATGTACTTTGTAATGATTGTATCGAGATAATTTTATTATCTATGCATTTTCTTTTGCTGTGTGTGGATTTTTTATTATTATTCTTTTTTATATATTTATTATTATTATTTATCTTTTTATCTTTTTTACTTTTTGTTATTATTTTATTAATATTTTTTAATTAATGGGTTGTGCAAGCATTCCTCTCTTCACGCGGGCAGGAGGGTCTCTCATACATTTGGAGCAAATTTTATGGGTTTTATGCAATTTCAGGGTCTTTTCAAATCTTTTTGAGCTTTTTAGAGGATTTTTATTTTCTGATAATTAATTGTGCTGCTATGGGTAGTTTTTTAGTCATTCTTTACATCTATGGGCCACCCACTTAGACAAAGTGGACAAAATAAACTTAGGATGATATGGCATTATGCCAGCTATCACCCTGAAAGGAGTGAAATTGGATAAAGATTTTATTCATGCTTGTTTAAAATTTTGGGATCGTATGGACCATGTCTTTAGGTTTAGGGCTATGATGGAAGAAATGTGTCCTACTTTTAAGAAAGTTAGTGCCATACTAGGATGCAGTACTGAAGTTGAGTTGGCTACTCTTAAATGCTAGACTTGACATTTTCATGCTTTTCAAAGTCTATTTAACTTGGGTGAGGCTAACACTACCCTTATGGTGAGGGCAAACAAAATGAACTTATGTGCATTTATTGCTAAATTTTAGGAGGATATTGAGGATAGGGTGAGGCAGAGGCCGCGGCTATGAGCTTTGGCCTTTTGCCTTACTAGTGGTTTTATATTGAGAGGGGACCCATGTTAAGGCTTAATTAACTTGGTTCCACTGATACTGCAGATGAAGGATTCACATTATTTATTGAACTTTTGTTGGCTAAGACCATTGTTAGTTTGGATAGTGTTTATAGAGCTCGCCAGGAGCAATTTGCTACTCTTATTCTCCTTTAGGTAAATTTTTTTAAACTTACCCTTTACTAACAGGTTTGGCTAAAGGACCCCCTTCATATCGTAGCCATACCGATTAGGCTATCCTATACTCCCTTTACTTACAGAGATAGATAGATCCTTATCTACCATGATTCAGAGAAGGCATGGACTCTTGGTTGTTAGAGCTTGGTCCACAAGAGGTTTTATTGTATTGTCTCTAGAGTGAGATTTGCTCTTTCATGGCTATGAGCTTTAACTGCAGGGTGGTCTCTTTGTTTGGGTTTTTGATGTTGACATATTACCACAGGAGCTAGATTCTTTGACAAATGGGTCATTCTCAGGGGGTTCCAGCTGATGGTATAGCATATACTTTTATGGTCATTACTCTTGCTCCTACTCGATCCATCCTAAATGGTTAGGCCTAAGGATTTCACATGGTGCAGCCATCGGGGTAGACATGCATGGTTGATGGGTATAAAGGCTAGTTTATCACTATAGTTTGGCTTAGAGAGAAGGCGCAATGACTGGTTTTGATAACAAGATAAAGGCAGAGGCTACTGATAAGACTACCTAGACTATAGGGAACATTTTTGGTTGACTATTTAGGAAGACACTCAGGCTTAGTTGGTAGGATTTTTGATTTCTTATTTACTTTGATTTTGGATGTAGAAGAATTTTCAAGTTATGATGAAAACTTTTATGAGCATTATAGTATAAAATTTCTTTTATTATGCGTGGCATTGGATGAATGCATGTTATGTAATGATTTGGACTGAAGCCAATGAAGGCTTTCTATATATCACTTTATTATTATGTGTTTACTCTAACTTTTACTCGAGCTGCCTTTTCAAGTTTTTAACTCACTAGCTCTCTCTTTCTCTCTCTCTTTCTCTATCTTAAGAATTAGGTCCATATAGTTTTGCTATAATGATGGTAATACAACTAAACAAAATATCTCTTGAGCTGATCTATATTGCTTGGACTCGAGAATTCAATGCCATCGTAGTCTAAAAGTATTGATGCTCTCCCTGTTAAGATCTTCTTACGTAGGTGTGGACCTGTCAACTTTGGTATGAACTTCCCTCTAGAATCTTGTACTTAAACTCTGATCTCCTCTAGCACCAGTTGCCCTTCTTGCAAACCTCAATCTCTGACTCTTTTATCATAATACCTAGCTATCATCTGCTGATACCCTGTACCCTATACCCTGTACAAATCATTCATTCTTTTCTCATCGATATCATTTAGCTAATCATGGTAGGCCCTAGCCCATTAGGCTTCACTAATATGACTTTCATAGAGCATTCGAGCTAACTAAAGCTCCACTTCTATTGGAAGGACTAATTTTATACCATATACTAGAAAGAAGAGAGTTGCCCTAATTGGCATTCTGACCAAAGTTTTGTAACCCCATAAAATAAAAGGCAAGTGTTCATGCCAACATTTGCGATTTTGCATCATCTTTTGTAAGATGTTCTTTATAGTTTTATTGATAGCTTCGATGGCTCCATTAATCTGAGGCTGATAAGGAGAAGATCTGTAATGGTGTATCCTATATCTTTCCATTAATTGAGCCACCTCCTTTTGGAAGTGAGACCTATTATTTGAAACAATTTCAAATGGAATCCCATACCTATAAATGATGTTGGTATGGATAAAATGGGCTACCTTCTTAGTATTGAGAATAGAGTAGGAAGTTACTTCTACCCTTTTAGTGAAATATTTTATGGCTACAAGTATGTACACATGGCCAATAGAAGATTTAGGGGTGATCTTCCCCATTACATCAATTCCCTATGTTATAAATGGTCAAGGAATTACAGTGGAATACAATGGGACTCGAGGTTGCTTTTGAAGGTTAGTGTATATCTGACAATTGTGGAAACTTTTGATGAAGCTTGCATAATCTTCTCTCATGGCGAGCCAATAATAACCTAAATTAGTGATTTTTCTAGCACAACAATCCCATTCATGTAGGGACCTTGCTTATCACAATGAACCCACTCCATTATTCGTTGTGCTTCAGACTCATCCATACATCTGAATAATTGTAACACCCCGATACTCCATATAAGTACTATACATATAGTCGGTATACATACAGTAAGTATATAAAGTATAAGGATGTCACTTTTCGTTACAATTTAAAAACCTTTAACAAAATTAAAGCCACAATACATTCATTTAGAAAACAATTACAAAATCATTATACTTTTAATGATCTTACATATATATAATAATCTTGTCTTTATCAAACCATCCTTTATACATATAAATACACTCTTGTTAGAAATACATAATATTCTTTATAAGATATACATGGATGCATCACCCTCTAGTTGGTCTCGACAACTCTTACTCTTTTCGTGGCATAACAAAAGGCTTCATATCTTCCACCTAGTTCCCTGCGCGATTAAACGTCCGCGCTAAGCCCGAGAGCTTAGTAGTACAAATATAACATATAAACATACATAATATAAATCCTAACATATAATGATATATCAATTCAATATACCATTTGCTCTTATCATGTTTTTCCTTTTTAATTGCATCTTTCATATTTCTTGACAATTTCATATATTATTTTTACATATATACATAACATTATCACCAACCATAATCCATCACTTATACTCACAATCGATATATCAATACTCACATATTATATGTCATACCAATCATGAATCACATTTCCAATGAAGACAATCATTATCTCATTACTCATTTATTTCAACATGTATATATATATATATATCACATTGACAACAAAGACAGACTCGGGCCCAAAAGACACTAATATGTTATTCAAAGTTTCAGAGTTACTGCTTTGGTCCATAATCACAATAATCAAGCCCGTAGGCAACATATATCATATCTCTATCCATGGATAGTGTAACAGACCCAGTCTCTTGGACCATCAACTCGGCTAAACTCGAGGAGATCCTCAACCCGGCTAGACTGTTACTACAATTCACATTTCACATTTATCAAGTAACAGACCCAGTCTCTTGGACCATCAACTCAATAAATTGAGGAGATCCTCAACCCGGCAAGACTGTTACCTTTCATTTTATAGGCATGCCTCCAAACCCAGTACTCTGAAAATGGAATAACATATTAGCCATACAATTCATTTATTATTTCATTAGCATTTTTCTTCTCAATTCACATCATCACCTAGGCAAACATGCCTCATTTATCTCTAGACAATCACAATGGCTTCACATCACATTTGAATCATCATAGCCAAACACAATGGCTTCACATCACATTTGAGTCATCATAGCCAAACACAATGGCTTCACATCACATTTTAGTCATCATAGCCAAACACAATGGCTTAACATCACATTTTATCTCAATTCACATTATACACTTTATCATCCACCTATATAATCAATTACATTGCACATGTATCTTATATTCATTGTCATATAAACCATATGTCCATTTATTTCATTTTGATCATTATTATCAACCATGATAACATCACATTTCATCATTTCTCAAGACACATTTACACCATTCATTATTAAAACATTTATCATAATAAATTGCATTGCACATACCTCTTTGGATGATCATTATAGCTTTCACACTATACCAATAACAACATTAGTCACATTGTATTAACAATATAGCAATCTACTTAACACATTTATATTAGATGTGTTAAGTCTCAATATCGTATAAAAGATTACATCTATGTAGGTTTGTACTTACCTTTTTAATGATCTTCATCTCTTTCACATCATCAAAACATAACTTTAATCAAATTATAATAGCAATATAGTAAATCACTTAACACATTTGCAAACAAATGTGTTAAGTCTCAAATCATGTAACTCAATACAATCACATAAATTTGTACTTACCTCAATTACAATTCACACAACTCTAACACTTTCCTTTTTTCCAAAGTTTCTTCAATTCCAATTTAGAGCAACTAACCTTCTTTACAAAACCCAATCCAAAAATGATACAATTCATGAATTCCAATATCATATATCACTTAATAACCTCTTACTAAAGCCTTAAATCACAAATTACACTTCCACATTACTCACAAAGGCCCACGGCCGTGGCCATCATCACCCCCACGGGCATGGCGTAGAAATCATTTCTGCCACCTTTACACCCAACCTCCACGGCCATGGCTCCACTCGGCCACGGCCATGGCCAACCAAGGCCACGGGCGTGGCATTCACAATGCTACTGCCTCCGGCCAAACTTTCAATTCTAAGCTCACAATTTCAACAAACCTCAACCACATGCAAATCTATGAAAAATCATCAAGCAAACTCAAGTTAAACATCAATAATCACTTCAAAACCCTAAAACAAATTCAATCCAACACTTCCAATATCAACAACAATTTAACTTCTCAACTTAATATCACTTTCAACACTTAAAAACATACCACACACAAATCTAATCCACCATACATATCAACTCATCAATCCCAAACACAACTTCAAAAGAACAAAGGAAAATCAAGAGAAAGAACTTACCAAAGTGGATGAATTTCACAAATCTCCAACTTAATCCTTTGATTCTCCCTTCAATTTGATGTTTAAAACTTAGAACACCTCTCTTGCTCTCTCTTTCCTTTGGTAGCCGGCCACACCCATGAGAAGAGAAGAAATGAAGCCAAGTCAAACTTCTCTTCTTCTTTAAATCTCCACCATGAAATTTTAACAAGGCAATTACCTAAATGCCCTCATCCACTTAACTTAACTTTTGTCACTTATTTGCCCATTTAGGTAATTTCACATATCACCATTAACTATCCTCTTCCATTGACCATCCCTCTTGACTTATGTATATGTTATTTATACTTCCATATATACCATATATACACTTCCTATTAACACTCTTTTCTCTTTCAATTTAACATGTACATTCAATCCAATTAAAACAACAATAATATTCAAAACTTCTAGGGCATACAATGGGGATATTACAATTCTCTCCCTCTTAAATAATTTCGTCCTCAAAATTATCAGTACCATAACAATTCATTCTTAACAAAATACTATCTTAACTTCCATATGAAGTTAATTATATGCTTAAGTTATTAAATCATCAAATCATATAACTTCAACTCTCCCCTTTAGAATCAACTATCTTCTATAAATTTCATAACTCATCATTCAATATGTTTATATATCTTATTACTTCCTTGATCAAACATTCAAAAGAATTCATTACACTTTCTATTAACATCTTTATAAAAAAAATCAGATCATTTATAGTACACTTATACCTCATTCAATCTTTATATTAATATATATATTGTTCCTTCACCTCTTTGTAATTACTCTCTTAACTTTAACCTTAAAAATCCTTATTTTATATCTTAGCATTAGTCATCCCATCATTACAATCATTGTCTAAATAGACATTTATTAAACCTCAATAGATAACAAGATCCTTATTTTTCACAAATGAAGTTACTTCTATAGCATGCTTTTCTTTTAACTTACATATTAATACATTACCTTTCAACTTATTTTATATATAACCAATCTTTTCCCTTTTTATCACGATTTAATACTACTATAACTCCATTCGATCATGTCCATTCACACTTTAACATTTTACATCATATACATTATCATGTAAATAATTACATTCATGGTACAACTATATATATTAGATCTCAATAATGATCCATATTCTTAGCCAAATCCATATCAATTGATCTATCTGTCACAATATACCCATGTTCCATACTTGTTCAATTCCAACCAACGATTAATTTATTTAAACTCATCATAAAATTTCACAATATTCAAATATGTATACATGTAGCTTAATTCCATTAAGGCAAATTTACATTCAATTCTTGATCTCTTCCGATCCATATTCAATCAAATTCTCATGATAACAAATCACTTTAAATTATTTTAATATAATTCTCACCAAATCTCATAATAATTTTATACCATATTTACTATCTATAGCTCATTCATTTATTCATTACGTATCATAAACATATTCAGTATAACTTTCAGTCACATTTTATATTTTCTCCCTTTTTAATATCTCCTCACATTTCATATCATTGCTATATTTATTTTGATTACCTTTTTGTCATATTATCCCTAACTCAGAACATTTCCATAATTTCCTTTTCTCTCTTAACCTTCATAAATATAACCAAATGCTTAACATAAAATTGATAAGGTACAACTTTATCCATCATAACTTTAAACTATACTTCTCAAACATAACTTTCAATTTCACCAAATCTGTATTACCATCATTTTATCTAAAATCCAAATCTTATGGATAACAAAATTAACCAATCAAATATACTGAACAAAACACATGGCTTTAAAAGATTAATATTCAAGCCTGGAACTTTCAAATCAATACTGTTCTTTTATGATTTTATTCTCAATTTTTACAAATACAAAGCTAAGGTGTATCTCAAGAATTATATATTCCTTCTTTCCATCTTCGCTATATCAGAAATTACTACATTCCAACTCCATTTCAAACCAACTTGCACTCGATTATATGATCTTTATCAACTTAATTCATGTTTCAACAATATTACTATACACATATTCAATCATATGCAATTCCTATACAATTTCTATTCATCACTTCATTTCTAATACATTTACAATCTCTTATAATATAATTACATAAAACTTTCCATATAAGAATACTTTGAGATTCTAAATATCATATGATTATCACATTCAATGCTCATCATAACAATTTCCACTGTCCAATATTACTCAAGTCCATTCCATACTTACTTCCACCACATAATCCATTTAGCTTTTCACAGTTTAAGACCTAATCTTTCTTAGGTCCACTAATACATACAACATCGTTTCCATATCACTAATTTTTATAATTATCCCACATACATATACATGTACACATTTAATTATATGCTCTTATTTTATTTTCCTTTTTCATACATTTAATACAAATTTAATGTTTATCACTTTACTTTGAACACTATCATTTTCATTCTTCCAATATGATGTAAAGTATTTATTCACACAACAGACACACACATATATATATATATATTCTGACTATAATAGCACTTCACATCCATCTTAGTCACATTCCCAATGTGACATCTCTTTCACTATTGTCTTTAAAAGCGTTTAATATATTTCCATATCCATTATCGTCTTTTGCAATAAAATAACTTAAAATAACTCATTTTCATTTGCTTATCCACTTCCCTTTTTACTTCAAAATAAATTCTCATACTATCAATCACATTATTTAATTCATAATACTATCATGTGCAATATTAATCATCTCACCTGGCTCATGTATTGAATATACATTAAACCATCAATATCTAAATAATCTTTATCAAATTTCAATAGAACTTTAACTTTTCAACTTACTACTTCGCTTAAACTTCAATTTACCAAACTCATCTTTTCTTAATATCAACTTTAAAAACATCTTATATATATATATATCACAAAGCAATATCAAAACATATGACTTCCCCAATTATTAAGCTCATTTTAAAAAAAATCTCAAATATCATATATTATCACCATTATCATGAGCTTTCACAATATCCAAGCATCCCACAATTCTAACATTGAATTCACAATGTTTGTATTAAAATAACAATACTAATTTATATTCTCACTTAACCAATATCATCTCTTTTCCCTTTAAACAACACTTTAACTTTATATATATCTCAACTTACAATAGTCACGCTTTATTTATACTAATCAATTCATTCAATATCCCACCATACTCTTCTCATTTCAATAACATATCCATCCATATTACCCTTTCAACAGTATTTTCTCTTTGTAACAAACCAAACATAAGCTTTATTATAAAGAGATTCAAAGTGTAGAGGAAAGAGTACATACTTAAATCCTGATTTGATTCCAACTCATTTTCAACTTTATTCTCCTTTTCATGTCTCTATATCTCAACACATTTAACACTTCACTTTACTTACATAAATTTCCATTTTTTTTTAATTTGTCAATTAAACTTATATAAATCCATATCATTTCTTTCTCTAGCTTTACTTTCATATAAAACATCATTCACACACTAGCATCCATCTTATATTACACAGATATACTACACATCATATAATGCCACATCCGAGACCAACCTAGGTGTCAATGCATATGCATGTATTACCAATTTCATTTCAAAACTTTTCCTTTTTACTTCTATTTAAACTTTTCAAAACTTTTTCTTTTTAATTTCACTTAGGCCGAGAATCTCGAACCTAAGCTCTGATACCAAAATAATTGTAACACCCCGATACTCCATATAAGTACTATACATATAGTCGGTATACATACAGTAAGTATATAAAGTATAAGGATGTCACTTTTCGTTACAATTTAAAAACCTTTAACAAAATTAAAGCCACAATACATTCATTTAGAAAACAATTACAAAATCATTATACTTTTAATGATCTTACATATATATAATAATCTTGTCTTTATCAAACCATCCTTTATACATATAAATACACTCTTGTTAGAAATACATAATATTCTTTATAAGATATACATGGATGCATCACCCTCTAGTTGGTCTCGACAACTCTTACTCTTTTCGTGGCATAACAAAAGGCTTCATATCTTCCACCTAGTTCCCTGCGCGATTAAACGTCCGCGCTAAGCCCGAGAGCTTAGTAGTACAAATATAACATATAAACATACATAATATAAATCCTAACATATAATGATATATCAATTCAATATACCATTTGCTCTTATCATGTTTTTCCTTTTTAATTGCATCTTTCATATTTCTTGACAATTTCATATATTATTTTTACATATATACATAACATTATCACCAACCATAATCCATCACTTATACTCACAATCGATATATCAATACTCACATATTATATGTCATACCAATCATGAATCACATTTCCAATGAAGACAATCATTATCTCATTACTCATTTATTTCAACATGTATATATATATATATATCACATTGACAACAAAGACAGACTCGGGCCCAAAAGACACTAATATGTTATTCAAAGTTTCAGAGTTACTGCTTTGGTCCATAATCACAATAATCAAGCCCGTAGGCAACATATATCATATCTCTATCCATGGATAGTGTAACAGACCCAGTCTCTTAGACCATCAACTCGGCTAAACTCGAGGAGATCCTCAACCCGGCTAGACTGTTACTACAATTCACATTTCACATTTATCAAGTAACAGACCCAGTCTCTTGGACCATCAACTCAATAAATTGAGGAGATCCTCAACCCGGCAAGACTGTTACCTTTCATTTTATAGGCATGCCTCTAAACCCAGTACTCTGAAAATGGAATAACATATTAGCCATACAATTCATTTATTATTTCATTAGCATTTTTCTTCTCAATTCACATCATCACCTAGGCAAACATGCCTCATTTATCTCTAGCCAATCACAATGGCTTCACATCACATTTGAATCATCATAGCCAAACACAATGGCTTCACATCACATTTGAGTCATCATAGCCAAACACAATGGCTTCACATCACATTTTAGTCATCATAGCCAAACACAATGGCTTCACATCACATTTTATCTCAATTCACATTATACACTTTATCATCCACCTATATAATCAATTACATTGCACATGTATCTTATATTCATTGTCATATAAACCATATGTCCATTTATTTCATTTTGATCATTATTATCAACCATGATAACATCACATTTCATCATTTCTCAAGACACATTTACACCATTCATTATTAAAACATTTATCATAATAAATTGCATTGCACATACCTTTTTGGATGATCATTATAGCTTTCACACTATACCAATAACAACATTAGTCACATTGTATTAACAATATAGCAATCTACTTAACACATTTATATTAGATGTGTTAAGTCTCAATATCATATAAAAGATTACATCTATGTAGGTTTGTACTTACCTTTTTAATGATCTTCATCTCTTTCACATCATCAAAACATAACTTTAATCAAATTATAATAGCAATATAGTAAATCACTTAACACATTTGCAAACAAATGTGTTAAGTCTCAAATCATGTAACTCAATACAATCACATAAATTTGTACTTACCTCAATTACAATTCACACAACTCTAACACTTTCCTTTTTTCCAAAGTTTCTTCAATTCCAATTTAGAGCAACTAACCTTCTTTACAAAACCCAATCCAAAAATGATACAATTCATGAATTCCAATATCATATATCACTTAATAACCTCTTACTAAAGCCTTAAATCACAAATTACACTTCCACATTACTCACAAAGGCCCACGGCCGTGGCCATCATCACCCCCACGGGCATGGCGTAGAAATCATTTCTGCCACCTTTACACCCAACCTCCACGGCCATGGCTCCACTCGGCCACGGCCATGGCCAACCAAGGCCACGGGCGTGGCATTCACAATGCTACTGCCTCCGGCCAAACTTTCAATTCTAAGCTCACAATTTCAACAAACCTCAACCACATGCAAATCTATGAAAAATCATCAAGCAAACTCAAGTTAAACATCAATAATCACTTCAAAACCCTAAAACAAATTCAATCCAACACTTCCAATATCAACAACAATTTAACTTCTCAACTTAATATCACTTTCAACACTTAAAAACATACCACACACAAATCTAATCCACCATACATATCAACTCATCAATCCCAAACACAACTTCAAAAGAACAAAGGAAAATCAAGAGAAAGAACTTACCAAAGTGGATGAATTTCACAAATCTCCAACTTAATCCTTTGATTCTCCCTTCAATTTGATGTTTAAAACTTAGAACACCTCTCTTGCTCTCTCTTTCCTTTGGTAGCCGGCCACACCCATGAGAAGAGAAGAAATGAAGCCAAGTCAAACTTCTCTTCTTCTTTAAATCTCCACCATGAAATTTTAACAAGGCAATTACCTAAATGCCCTCATCCACTTAACTTAACTTTTGTCACTTATTTGCCCATTTAGGTAATTTCACATATCACCATTAACTATCCTCTTCCATTGACCATCCCTCTTGACTTATGTATATGTTATTTATACTTCCATATATACCATATATACACTTCCTATTAACACTCTTTTCTCTTTCAATTTAACATGTACATTCAATCCAATTAAAACAACAATAATATTCAAAACTTCTAGGGCATACAATGGGGATATTACATATATACTAATATATACTTGTATATACTAATATATATACTAATATATACTTATATATACTTATATATACTTGTATATACTTATATATACTAATATATACTAATGTATATACTAATATATACTTGTATATATTAATATATATACTAATATATATACTTGTATATACTAATATATACTAATATATACTAATGTATATACTTGTATATACTAATATATACTTGTATATACTAATATATACTAATATATACTTGTATATATACTAATGTATGTACTTGTATATACTAATATATATACTAATGTACTTGTATATACTAATGTATATACTTGTATATACTTGTATATACTAATATATACTTGTATATATATTAATATATACTAATGTATATACTAATATATACTTGTATATACTAATATATATACTAATATATACTTGTATATACTAATATATACTTATATATACTTGTATATATACTAATATATATACTTGTATATACTTATATATACTTGTATATATACTAATATATACTAATGTATATACTTGTATATACTAATATATACTTGTATATATATTAATATATACTTATGTATATACTTGTATATATTAATATATACTAATATATATACTTGTATATACTAATATATACTTGTATATATACTAATATATACTAATGTCTGACAACGATTTTTTTACTAATGTCTGACAACATCTTATCAGACAACGATTTTTTTTTTACCAAAAAAACTCTTGTCTAAACATATATTACACAACGGTCCCTAAAAACCGTTGTCTGTATGCTTGCTTTAGACAACGGTTTTTTTTAACGGTTTTCTGAAACGCTGAATTATACAACACTTTCGAAAAAACCGTTGTCTGAAATATCTTATCAGACAACGATTTTGTATGACCAGAAAAATAGTTGTCTAAACATATATTACACAACGGTCCCTAAAAAACAGTTGTCTGGTGTGACCAAAATGACACCTAATAGACAACGGTTAAAAAAACACCAAAAACAGTTGTCTGAAAATTAATCAGACAACACTTTTTTGGGAAAAAAAACAGTTGTCTGTTTTTTTCTGACAATGATTTTTTCCTTAACCGTTGTCTGATGACCGTTGTCTGATTCAGTTTTTCTTGTAGTGAGGGATAGATCATTTGTTACTCTAATGTTGTCTTGATATATTAGAGATATTAAGTGAACTTCAACTACCCTTATGGTCTTAAAAACTTCAACTACCCTTATGGTCTTGAAAATATCAACCATCCTTATTGTCTTGAGAACTATCTTCATGATCTTGACTATTCATTGCTTTCTTTGATCTTCTAGCTTCTTCATATTAGTGATCATAAGATTTGTCAAAAGTATCACAACAACTCAGGGTAGGTTATTGAGGTTGTAAGCCAATGAAAAGAAAGCTAAAATTTTGTGAAAGCTCAAAGGGACAACTAGGGATTGATATTTAATTGGGTGGATACTAGTTATTGGCTAACCAAACAATGCCTAGATCATCTCTCCCTTAAATAAGGAGAGTTCAATTTCACCTCGAAAGTTTGTCAAAGCATGTTCTAAGACTGACTAGGACATAGACAAAGATAATTATGCAGGAGCCCTCTCTAAGTAAGCATACACAAATCAATGCTATAGAGTAATTCCCTCACCTAGTAAAGTCATTCAAGTTATGTTGCATAAATATATGAATTATCAAGCTAGATTCCTCATTGGTTGAGCACCAAAATGAACAAAGACCAGTAAAAATTTTGATGAAAGTAATTTATTCAAACAAATTTAAATTTGAAAAACAAAAAAAGTTCCAAAGAAAGTAAAATTGAAAAGCAACATTCAAGCTAAGGAAAGTTCGTTGAGTTTAAGCTTCTTTTCCCTTCACATCTTCATTATTTCCATCTTGAAAGGATGATAAAACAAAATCTTCTTCCAATCCTTTTCCCACCATGAAGATTGCCGGTGGAGGTACTCTTCCAAACTTAGGCAAAGATTGTTCTTGGTATTGGGCTTATCCGGCTCGGGTAGCTTACCACTGTCGATTAAATTTTGGATCTCATGCCTTAGACGAGCATATTTATCTGTTTCATGCCCTTGCATTTGATGAAATTGACAGAAGGCCTCGGCATTGAAGTTTGGTGGCAGTGGATTATGTAACGGTCGACGAGCTAACAGTTGTAACAACCCTTTCTTTTGCAGATTGCTAAAAACCCAAGATAGAGATTTTCCCAATTCTGAGAATTTTCTTTTATTTCCTTAACCGGTTACATTAATATCAACTTCTTTTTACATGCTTTGATTACTAGGTGGGTAATTTCCTTTCTCATTCCTTCTTATTGAAAAGCGATTCTTCTCCCTTTCCCACTCTTCAATTTGTAGACCAGCTTGGAGAAGGTCTTTGAAATCCCTTATAAGGGTGTGAGACATCCTTTCACAGAGATTGGGCAGGACACCTGTCACTATCATCCTTATTTGATCAGATTCATCAGGCCTTTTCTTGAGCAAAGCGGCCTTGTTTCTCCATCGCTCCACATAGTCCACAAAATTCTCATTTGGCCTTTGTCTAATGGACTCAACTTCCATTAAGGTAACTTCCATCTCGATATTATATCCATATTGTTGGATGAAGGCCTTGTATAGCAAATCCCAATTCTTTTGTGTTCCATCATCTAAGGTATTGAACCAATTTTGGACAACAGGGTCCAATGAGAGCATGAAGTGCCTTAGGGTTTGAGCCTTAGTAACTCAGGTAGACTGCATGGCAGTGATATACTGCTTCACATGGAGATGAGGATTTCCAGAACCATTGTATCTAGCAAAGGATGGCATCTTGAACTTATAAGGGATCTCCTCATCTTGTTCAAATAGTTTATCGATCTCAGACATCTCTTCGGTTTTCAGCTTCTTCTTAAATTTCTTTTCTAAATCAGCAATCATCTTTTCAACATCGGATGTCTTGGTCTTTTCAATAGTTGCCTTCTCAACAACCTTTGGCTCCTTTTTGTCTTGAGGATCTTGGTAGTATTGAGCCCAATCATCATTATCAATTATCACCTTATCATTATCAAAAGCTACTTCACTAACTTTAGTCTTCCCTTTGACTTTTGGTTCCTTAGTACTAGCAGATGCCTCGGCATGATTTTCTAAGATTGCAGTCAATTGGTTCTTCATGGTCTCAGCTAGGGCCTCTTTTATTTCTTCCATCTTGAAATTGAGGGCTTCATCCACCATTCTTTGAATTTTTTCGGGCTCCATTGCTTTTGGTGAGCAAGTGATTGAGTCGTTGCTAGATGCTTCATCTCCGGCGTAGGTCGGATTGTTGTAAGCTTTTGAACTATCGTAATCCAGGGCTGTGAGCCGGAAAGGATCAATGATATGAGATGCAAATGTATGCATGTATGCACATATGCACGAACAATTAACAAACAAGGATAATTAAGACGTTCCTTCCAACCTTATAACATCCACACACGAATGGCGAGTCTCTTTTCCTAGGTATATGGTTAACAAAATACCAACATGGGGTATATTGTTTTCGAATAATTCACTCAGATGTTTCAACCAATAGTTATATTTTCGAAAATGGAAATCAATCTATGATAATTCCCATTAATTAGGTTTTAATCCATTCAACCAACTAAAGTAGCTTTTATGCCATATTGGATTAAAACTAAATTAAGAGGTTTATTATAGATAGATTTCTCACTTGAAAAAGTAACTAATGGTTCATGCCAAAAACAAGCCCATGGTTAATTTATTCTTAGTGTAAACTAGGCCCACAATTGATTTTTGGTATTTCATAATTGACCTAAATATTTTTGCAAGCTCTTTGTAAGAAAAGGTTTGGTGAAAATAGTTTTGATTCTAAGCCCATTGTAAAAGATTTTAGAAAAATGGATTTTGGGCTTAGTATTTGGGCCATGGGCCAAAGAATTTTTTATTTGTTTTTAGAAAAGTCTTATGTCCAAAGACCATTTTGAAAATAGCTTTGGTCTTTTGGACTTTAAAAAAAAAGTTTATTTTGAGCTTACAATATACTTAGATCATATTAGAAAAAGAACAAACCAAATAAGCCATGGTTTAAGCCAAGATAAATTAACCATAGTCAAACAACATGCATTTGGGGTAAAACCTAATGAATGTAACTAGGCCAATTACATGAGCTTTAGTCTTTGGGTAAAAAGGCTTAGGTTCCCATAGCAAGTATATACCAAATGGTACGAGGATATGAGTGGTTATGCCATGCTCGATCTCCATACCTTGAGTGAAAGTATGGTATCCCTTACATAACATAACACGGGTAACACGGGCATCCTAACTCACGCACACAATGCAATCTAAGATGATGCAATGGATAATATCATTATAAGAAAGAATAGAATAATATAAAGACCAACAAAATCAACTTCTCTTATCCCCAATGGAGTCGCCACTGTGAGCAGGGATTTTTGCCCCCACTCCCGGTAGAATGGTTCTTGCGACTTCGACACTGTTTAGGCTCGGGGCCTTAGAGAACACGGACCTAAGTCTGGAGAAAATGGAGTCGCCACCCGGACGGGCTGGGAAAAAGAAAGAGGTGGATGACTCGATTTCTAAGGAATCCCCAACCCCTTAATGAGTTCGGAAAGTTAGGTACGTGTGGGGAAGGTGAGAAATGGCCCAGCACCCCCACAACAACCAGTTCATTGGAACCGGCCTCCTTTACAGGTCTTAATATTATAAAATTCTTAAGTATAACAACATTATCCATATTACACACAATAATTAAAATAAAGCATCAATATATTAAAATTAAAGCAAGGTCCAAGCAAAACAAATAAATGGACACCCATCCGAAGATGGAAACATGTCCTTACAGCACATGTCTAAATAGGACACCCACCGAAAGGTAGAAACATGTCCTTTACATAGGTTCTAAAATAGAAAAGCAAATTAAATTACATGATATTTAACTAATGAGGTATCCAATAAGTGGAAACATACCTCTTACAACATTTGAAAATATAAATAAATAGATAAAAGTAAATAATCATTCATCATAAATAAATCATTCATCAAAGATATTAAATATCAATAGAAAGTAAACATCCATCCATGATAAATTAAATGAACCAAGCATTAAACTTAAATAAATTAAAGCATAAGAAATAAATCAAAGCATAATCAAATATAGAATTGAATAAGGCAAATAAAATTCCAATTATAGCTACTGTTTCCATTTAGGGCTCTTTATTTCATGTGTTTAGGATTTTGAAATTAATGGAATTTGGCTACTGTGACTTAAGAGAATTAAAATAGATTGATGATTTTATGTTTTATAAGGTTGATAAAATTCTTTGATTAACCAAACTAGGGTTTGTTATGCAAAATCATGAAACTAGGATTTGGACTCTTTAAAATACTTTTTATTTATGATTTTAAGTTTACTGTGTGAAATTAAAATATTTGTGCTTTTATAGTTTTTAAAGTTTTAAAGGATTAGAGTTTAGAAAAAATTAGGGTTTAAGGTTTTAAAGGGGTTAGGGTTTACTATTTTAGGTTTGGAAGTTGCATTTAAGTTTAGTGTTTTAGAATTTAGGGTTTCGGTGAATATTTAGGTTTTTTAGAATTTGGAAAAAAAGCAATTGATAATTTTATGAAGTTTATGAAAATAAATAAATGATTTTAAGTTTATATGAATAGAAAAGATGTTTTTAGGGTTTGTTGAAAGAAACAGAATCAAATTTTGGTTTTGAAGAAAAACATGCTCAGTTAGGGTTTTAAGATTTTGAAGAAGTAAAAATAACAATTTTAAACCTTTTTGGAAAATAAAGCAACGAATTAGTGTTTTTAACTTTAGAAAAACTAAATTAAAGTTCTAGGGTTTTTTATTTTGAAAGACACAATTTCATAATCTTAGCTACTGTGAAAAAATATAACAATTAATACATACCTCCTTTTGATGGTTCCTCCAAAATAATTTTTCTTGGATGAACAAAACAAAGGCAGTTGCTGCCTTTGATTGTTTGTTAATGGCTTTTGCTTCTTCTCCTCTCAAAATGTCAGATTGATTTCACTGCTTTCCCACTCAATTTCGGTTTCAAACTCTCTCAATTTTCGTCCAATTTCTCCTTTTTTCCCTCCTTTTTTTTGTGTTGTTTAGTCCATATTTATATAAGAATTTGTGATATAATTCTAGTTATTCACGGTATTTAATCTTAACTAGAAAAAGGAAACCGAAACCTAATTGTATTAGGTTTCAAAAAATCGCTAGCAAAAAAAAAAACTGCTACGGAAAAATTGCGCTGGCGAAAAAAACTGGCTCAAGAAAAATTGCGCTGGCGAAAAAGCTGCTGCTTGCGGGCGAAATGGGCCTGCGGGCCATTTCGCCTGCAGGAAACACCTGCGAGAGAAATGGCCCCAGGCCATTTCGCGCAGCCGACCCCACTTTTTTTTGTTTTTTTTATTTTTTGTTATTCATTTTTTATTTATTATTATTATTTTTCATTTTTTTAATAAAAATTAGACACTAAACCAAATATTATTTAATTAAGATAACAAAAATATTTTAGACTAATTAAAATATATTGGACAGGACCGGGTCAAAAATTAAGGGTCTACAGGGAGTAATAGAGATGGGAGTGGTACCAGGCAACAACTCGATACCAAACTCAACCTCTCTCTTAGGGGGTAACCCTGGCAACTCCTCAGGAAATACATCTGAAAATTAAGTAACTGTGGATATACTATCAAGTTGAGAACCCACTACTTTGGTATCTACAACATGAGTAAGATAAGCATCACACCCTTTTCGAATCAACTTCCTAGTTGCAACAGCTGAAACAAACAAGGATGCAATATGTCTCTGCTCACTAGATACCATCACACTTCTACCATCACTGGTTCTCAGGGTAACACACTTCTTTTGACAGTCTACCATAGCTCCATGCTTAGACAACCAATCCATGCCTAAGATTAGATCATACTCCTTAAAAGGCATTTCAATCAAATCACCAAGAAACTCCTCATCTTGTACCACAACTGAACTATCACAATGCACCTTGCTAACTATCACACTATGCCCTAAAGGATTTGTCACCAAGACATCAAATCCTAGGGACTCAGAATGCAATTCAGACACAGGCAAGATAGATGCACTTATATATGAATGAGTAGATCCTGGATCAATTAGAGCAAGAACTGAAATGCCAAATAAAGAAAATATACCCGCAATAATTGTTGAAGCATCCGGCTGCCTCTGCATCACATACACTCACTGAGAAGGCCCAGCCTCATCTGGCCTACTGCCTCCGGATGTAGAGCCTCCTCTCTGACTAATCCCAGGTCAACCACCTCTATTGAAACCTTTGCCCCTCGACCTCCTCTGCTGACACTAGGTGGAGAAGCTGCAGTATCAGTCTGTCTATCTTCCAGTAGCTCAGAATAATCTTTGATGAAATGATTCGGTGACCCACATCTAAAACATACTCATGGTCCACCCGTCTTCCAACAAGCACCCCCATGTGCCCTACCACAATGAACACATGTAGGTGGAATAGACCTCTGAACCACTGGAGTCGGAGCACTAGCTATAGAAACTGTAGGTCTCGGTCTCTGCCTCTGCTACTAAGCTGACCTACCAGACTGTCTCTGGCTCCTACTGATCCTTGAAACAAAACTTCCTCTGCCTCTCTTCATAGATGAAGACCCTGCCTCAAACCGGGGTCTCCTAACTCTAGTCTCCTCCTCAGTAGCAGCTGCTGCAATACCCTGTGCTCTCTCAACACTTCTGGCTGCTGCAACCAATTGAGAAAAATCTTGGTACTAGGAACCAGCAACAATACACATAATAGAGGGCCTCAATCCCTCCTCAAATCTCCTGCACCGGTCTATCTCATCTGAAATAATTCCACCGGCATAATGACTCAACCGGATAAACTCAATCTCATACTCTGTCACTGTCCGGTTATCTTATCTCAAATTCAAAAATTCCATCTTCTTAGCATCCTTATACTCCCTCGGAGCATATTTTTGCTCAAACTCCCACAGAAAATCACTATAAGTCAGAGTTGGTGGATCATCCATGGCATGTGGAATCGTCTTCCACTAATCATAAGTATCTCTCTGCAGAAGGGATCTAGCATAATCAAATTTCTCTTTAGAAGTAGCCTGCAGCTGAATAAATACCCTCTGCACTCTATCCAACCACTGCTCAGCTACTGCAAGATCTGTAGTACCAAAGAAATCCTCAGCTCCAAACTTCCTCAATTTATCATACTGCCTCACTGGTACTTGTGACTGTGGTTGCGGGGGCGGCTGTTGCACCGGAGCTTGCCTCAACAATTCTACCATATGCCGTAACCAAACCGGCAAAATCTCATCAGCAACTGGTCTCTCTCGTACAGGAGCAGGTGCCTCTTCAGCTCTCTCAACTCTAGCTCCACCTCTACCCTCTTCAGAAGCTACACTCTTAGCACTACCTTTCATGGACTGATGTGACTGAGACGTCATCACTACCTATATCTGCAAACACAGCAGAATGTACCTCATCAAAGATCAGAAACTGCCAGTACCAAAACATGTATCTTATTGAAAAACCATATTTTAAAATCAAAATTTTTCTTTTTCTTACAATTTTCCTAGGTTGAGAATCTCAAACCTAGGCTCTGATACCAAAACAATTGTAATACCCCTGTAACCCATATACGCACACTACATACAACCACATCTGTAATATACGTATATCGGATACAGGAGTGTCACAGTTTATATTAAACAAACCAATCTTTCCTTTTAGTAATAATATGAGAAAACTTAAAACATTTAAGTTATATTATAAAACATAATAGATAAAACGTTTGTTTATTAAGCAGCGGAAAATGTAGCGGAATTTACATGTATATACATCAAAATCAATATTTAAAACATAAAGTTTATACATGTTTGGCAGTTCGTCTCTGATCTTGAAGTCCGCAATCAACACTTCACAAGCCTAGACTCGACTCAGTCTAGCTGAGCTCTCCGGTTCAACCGGATCTACCCTGTCACCTGCGCGATGAACCACAATCGCGCTAAGCAACCGGCCTAGTGGTACAAACCATGATAACAATATGCTTTAATGTAATGCCAATGTCATACTTTTAAGAATTAGAAATAATACACAAGAATATCATATTCTTAACATTACATATCATTATATTATTTGATTATTTCATCATTCATGATTCACATTTAAGCAAAGACAAGCATGGGCCCAACAAAAACTAATATGTCATTCAAATCTCAGAGGTAATGCTTTGGTCCAATAATCACATTTATCAAGCCCGTAGGCAAATCATTATCACGATGAGAAACATCTCATATGTAACATCCCAACTAGGCTTCAAATACTATGCCCAACCAAGCTTCAAGGGGAGCTAAGCATCAACCCAACTTGGGTTCAAGGACCAAGCCCAACCCAGCTTCAAGGTATTGTTACTTTTAGGCATGCCACCAATAACAAAACTCTGAAAATTGAATAACATATTAGGCACACACTTCTTTTATTATTTCATTATCAATTACATTCTCATTTTCTCATAATCATCTAGGCAATCATGCCTAAATTATTTCATTTGCATCATTATAGCCAACAACAATGGCTTCACATCTCATCATTAGGGTATACATAACCAATTGCATTGTACATACATTTTGAATGATCATTTTATCTTTCACATTATGCAAATCATAGCATTAATCAATTGTATCAACAATGTAATAGATTACTTAACACATTTACAATCAAATGTGTTAAGTCCCAAAGTTATGTAAATGTATGCAACCATGTAAGGTTTGTACTTACCTCAAGAGCAACTCACACAACACCAAACTCCTCATCCAAGAATCCTTCAACACTTGGATTAGAGCAACTCAATCTCTTCAAAACCTAATCCAATTATAATTACTCACACTCACTTAGTGATACACATAAGAAAATAAGAACAAGAACCAACTAGGGTAAACTCTACACATGACACACTCAACAATACGAACGTGTCCCTGACCGTGCCCTAAACCCACAACATAGAAGCTTTGACACACTCAGTGACATGAGCATGTCACTGGTCGTGTCACCCATCCAGAAAATAGAACCATTGACATGCCCAAAGACTTGGCCGTGTTCATGGGAGTGTCAGGCCAAAAATCCTGATTCCGACACCAACAAAACCACATCCAACAAACCTCTTTCTTTTACCATCTTCCATTCCAGACAAACTTAATCAAACACATCAATAAACCATAATAAACTTGCATAAACACCAAAACATCTCAAAACAAGCATCAAACACAATCACATCCATCATCACAACTCAACACATACATAATCCACAACTCTTATTTTCCTTCACCAAACTTAACCTTTTCTCCTCAAACCAACCCCAAAATCAAAGTCAAATAGACAACACAATCTCAATCACATCAAAATAACCATACACATATCATCAATAACCAATCAACAACCTCAATTCACAAACTCAATAGAAAACCAAAGAAACAAGTTGGAAACTTACCAAAAGTGAAGAAAATCTTTAGAATTCCAACTTGATCACTTGAAACACCCTTTAATCTTGAGTTAGGAAGAACAAAATCTCTCTTTCCCTCTTGTCAAAAGTGGTGGCCAGCTAACCCAAAAGAAGAAAGAAGAAGATGAAGAAAGAAGAACAAAGTCAACCTTTAATAACCACTCAAGCTCTCTTTAAATCTCAACCAAGTAATTTTATATATTATAATAATCATAAATATCATCATCCACTTACTTTAATTTCCATTTATCAAATAATCAATAAGTCTCATTTGACCAACTAAATAATTGACTTGTATATGTTATATATATCTCAATATATATATAACATATACACTTCTCTTTTCTCTTAATCCTCTACACACACGTAAAAATTATTTAATCCAATTTCAACAATAATCATTCCAAAAATTTTAGGGTATAGTTTGGGATATTACAATTCTCCCCCTCTATAAATAAATTTTGTCCTCGAAATTACCTGATCTGAAATCTGAAACAATTGAGGATATTGATCTCGCATCACTTGCTCACTCTCCCAAGTTGCCTCTTCCTTAGCATGATTCCTCCAAAGAACCTTCATAAGTGACACTTTCTTATTTCTCAACTCCTTCACTTCATGTGCCAAGATAGCCACAGGTTCTTCTTCAAAAGTCAGATCTGGACTCACCTCAATAGATTCAACTGACAAGATATGAGATGGGTTTGATCTGTACCTCCGCAGCATAGAGGCATGAAAAACATTGTGAATTCTATCCAATTCAGGCGGCAAAGCAAGTCAATAAGCAACTAGTCCAACTCTTTCCAATACCTCATAAGGTCCAATAAAACAAGGACTCAACTTTCCTTTACGGACAAATCAAAAAAACTTCTTCCCAGGAGACACTTTCAGAAAAAATTTATCTCCAACATTGAACTCTATGTCTCTACTCTTCAAATCTTAATATGATTTCTGTCAGTCTGAAGCTGCTTTTAACCAATCCCGAATTATTTTCACTTTCTCTTCTATTTCCTTAATCAAATCAGGACCAACCAACTTACCTTCTCCAACTTCATTCCAACATAGAGGCGTCCTACATCTTTTACCATACAATGCCTCATAATATGCCATTCTAATACTGGACTGATGACTCTTGTTGTAAGCAAATTCCATAAATGGAAAAAATTTGTCCCAACTTCCATAGAAATCAATGACACAGCTTCTCAACATATCCTCCAAAATTTGTATCACTCTCTCTGACTGCCCATCTATCTGCGAATGAAAAGCAGTGCTAAAGTGCAATCGAGAACCTAAAGCAGCATGCAAACTCTTCCAAAACCTTGAAGTAAACCTAGGATCTCGATCAGACACCAAAGAAATTGGGACACCATGCAACTTCACTATCTCGCTAATATACAGCTCAACCAACTTCTCCAGAGAATAGTCCATTCTAACTGGAAGAAAATGAGTTGTCTTTGTCAACCGATCAACAATCACCCAAATGGCATCATCCTTTCTCCGAGTCAATGGCAAACCAGTCACAAAATCCATCGTCACACGTTCCCATTTCCATTCAGGCACTGTTAAAGGTTGGAGAAACCCTGTTGGAACTTGATACTTGGCTTTCATTCTTTGACAAGTGAGACATTTGGATACAAATTTCACTATATCCCTCTTCATACCTGACCACCAATAATGTTGCTTCAAATCATGGTACATCTTAGTACTCCCAGGGTGCATAGCAAAAATCGACCGATGTGCTTCCTCCAAAATTATCTTTCTTAATCCTGCATCATCAGGAACACACAATCTATCTTTGTACCAAAGGCTGCCATCACCCTCACAAGAAAATCTCGGCTCTCCCCCTTTTGGCAATCTGACACAACTTTATGAATTTTCTCATTAGCCAACTGAGCCTCTTTAATCTGATCCAACAACACCGGTCTCAATTGCAAATGAGCTAACAAAGTACCATCATCACATGATTTAAAACTAGCATGCAACGCTCTCAACTCAACAAACAACGAGAGCAAATAAAAGTCAAACCTGCTAAAGACTTCCGACTCAAGGCATCAGCAACAACATTCGCCTTGCCAGGATGATAATCAATCAAACAGTCATAGTCTTTAATCAACTCTAACCACCGTCTCTGCTGAAGATTCAGCTCTCGCTGAACACCCAAGTATTTCAAACTCTTGTGATCTGTATAGATGAAACACTTCTCCCCATACAAGTAGTGTCGCCAAATCTTCAAAGCAAACACTATAGCTGCCAACTCCAAATCATGTGTCGGATAATTAAACTCATGCGGCTTCAACTACCGAGAAGCATAAGCTATGACTCTACCCTCTTGCATCAAAACACAACCTAAACCATTATGTGAAGCATCACTGTAAATCACATATGGTTTATCTTCCACAGGCAAGGTAAGAACAGGAGCCTGAGTCAACATCTCCTTTAACTGCTCAAAGCTTGCTTGACACTGATTTGTCCACACAAATCTAACTCCCTTTCGAAGTAATATGGTGAGTGGAGTAGCTATCAAAGAAAAGCCCTTCACAAACCGTCGATAATAGCCTGCCAAACCCGGAAAACTTCTAACTTCCGTCACTGACTTCGGTGGACTCCAATTCAAAATGGCCTCAACTTTACTCGGATCAACTCTTATACCATTCGCTGAAACCACATGACCAAGAAAAGTTACTTGATCAAGCCAAAACTCACACTTAGATAGCTTAGCATACAATTGCTTCTCTCTCAAAGTCTGCAACACAATCCGCAAATGCTTGTCATGCTCCTCCTTATTATGCAAATACACCAAAATATCATCAATAAAGACCACTACAAATTGATCTAGATAGGGTCTAAACACCCTATTCATCAAATCCATAAAAGCTGCTGGTGCATTCGTCAACCTAAAAGGCATCACCAAAAACTCTTAATGCCCATACCTTGTGCGAAAAGCTGTCTTAGATACATCTTCAGCTCTGACTCTCAACTGATGGTACCCTGATTTCAAATCAATCTTGGAAAACACTGCTGCTCCCTTCAATTGATCGAAGAGATCATCTATCCTAGGCAAAGGATACTTATTCTTGATGGTCACCTTATTCAATTGCCTATAATCAATGCACAATCTTAAAGTACCATCCTTCTTCTTCACAAACAAAACAGGTGCTCCCCACGGAGACACACTAGGGTGAACAAATCCTTTATCCAATAACTCCTGCAACTGCCCCTTCAACTCTCTCAACTCAGCAGGTGCCATTCGATAGGGAGTAATAGAGATGGGAGTTGTAGCAGGCAACAACTCTATACCAAACTCAACCTCTCTCTCAGGTGGTAACCCTGGCAACTCCTCAGGAAATACATCTGGAAATTCAGTAACTGTGGATATACTATCAAGTTGAGAACCCACTACTCTGGTATTTACAACATGAGCAAGATAAGCATCACACCCTTTTCAAATCAACTTCCTAGTTGCAACAGCTGAAACAAACAAGGATGCAATATGTCTCTGCTCACTAGATTCCATCACACTTCTACCATCACTGGTTCTCAGGGTAACACACTTCTTTTGACAGTCTACCACAGCTCCATGCTTAGACAACCAGTCCATGCCTAAGATCAGATCATACTCCTTAAAAGGCATTTCAATCAAATCACCAAGAAACTCCTCATCTTGTATCACAACTAAACTATCACGATGCACCTTGCTAACTACCACACTATGCCCCAAAGGATTTGTCACCAAGACATCAAATCCTAGGGACTCAGAATGCAATTCAGACACAGGCAAGATAGATGCACTTATATATGAATGAGTAGATCCTGGATCAATTAGAGCAAGAACTGAAATGCCAAATAAAGAAAATATACCCACAATAACTATTGAAGCATCCGACTGCCTCTGCATCACATACAGTCACTGAGAAGGCCCAGCCTCATCTGGCCCACTACCTCCGGATGTAGAGCCTCCTCTCTGACTGGTCCCAGGTCGACCACCTCTACTAAAACCTCTGCCCCCTCGACCTCCTCTGCTGACACTAGGTCGAGAAGCTGCAGTATCAGTCTGTCTATCTTTCAGTAGGTCAGGACAATCTTTGATGAAATGATTCGGTGACCCACATCTAAAACGTACTCCTGGTCCACCCGTCTTCCAATAAGCACCCCCATGTGCCCTACCACAATGAACACATGTAGGTGGAATAGACCTCTGAACCACTGGAGTCGGAGCACTAGCTACAAAAACTGTAGGTCTCGGGTGGAATACTCCTGGTCCACCCGTCTTCCAACAACCCTCTACACTCTATCCAACCACTGCTCAGCTATTGCAGGATCTATAGTACCAAAGAAATCCTTAGCTACAAACTTCCTCAATTTATCATACTGCCTCACGGTACTTGTGGCTGTGGTTGCGGGGCCGGCTGCTGCACCGGAGCTTGCCTCAACAATTCTACCACATGCCGTAACCAAACCGGTGGAATCTCATCAGCAGCTAGTCTCTCTCGCACAGGAGCAGGTGCCTCTCCAGCTCTCTCAACTCTAGCTCCATCTCTACCCTCTTCAGGAGCTACACTCTCAGCACTACCTTCTATGGACTAACGTGACTGAGACGCCATCACTACCTATATCTGCAAACACAGCAGAATGTACCTCATAAAAGATCAGAAACTACCAGTGCCAAAACATGTATCTTATTCAAAAACCATATTTTAAAATCAAAATTTTTCTTTTTCTTACAATTCACCTAGGTTGAGAATCTCAAACCTAGGCTCTGATACCAAAAAAATTGTAACACCCCTATAACCCATATACGCACACTACATACAACCACATCTATAATATACGTATATCGGATACAGGAGTGTCACAGTTTATATTAAACAAACCAATCTTTCCTTTTAGCAATAATATGAGAAAACTTAAAACATTTAAGTTATATTATAAAACATAATAGATAAAACATTTGTTTATTAAGCAGCAGAAAATGTAGCGGTATTTACATGTATATACATCAAAATCAATATTTACAAAACATAAAGTTTATATATGTTTGGCAGTTCATCTCTGATCTTGAAGTCCGCAATCAACACTTCACAAGCCTAGACTCGACTCAGTCTAGCTGAACTCTCCGGTTCAACCGGATCTACCCTGTCACTTGTGCGATGAACCACAATTGCACTAAGCCAACGACTTAGTGGTACAAACCATGATAACAATATGCTTTAATGTAATGCCAATGTCATACTTTCAAGAATTAGAAACAATACACAAGAATATCATATTCTTAACATTACATTTCATTATATTATTCGATTATTTCATCATTCATGATTCACATTTAAGCAAAGACAAGCATGAGCCCAACAAAAACTAATATGTCATTCAAATCTCAGAGTTAATGTTTTGGTCCAATAATCACATTTATCAAACCCGTAGGCGAATCATTATCATAATGAGAAACATCTCATATGTAAGATCCCAACTAGGCTTTAAAGACTAGGCCCAACCAAGCTTCAAGGGGAGCTAAGCATCAACCCAACTTGGCTTCAAGGACCAAGCCCAACCCAGCTTCAAGGGATTGTTACTTTTAGGCATGCCACCAATAACAAAACTCTGAAAATTGAATAACACATTAGGCACATAATTCTTTTATTATTTCATTATCAATTCCATTCTCATTTTCTCATAATCATCTAGGCAACCATGCCTCAATTATTTCATTTGCATCATTATAGCCAACAACAATAGCTTCACATCTCATCATTAGGGTATACATAACCAATTGCATTGTACATACATTTTGAATGATCATTTTATCTTTCACATTATGCAAATCATAGCATTAATCAATTGTATCAACAATGTAATAGGTTACTTAACACATTTACAACCAAATGTGTTAAGTCCCAAAGTCATGTAAATGTATGCAACCATGTAAGGTTTGTACTTACCTCAAGAGCAACTCACACATCACCAAACTCCTCTTCCAAGAATCCTTCAACACTTGGATTAGAGCAACTCAATCTGTTCAAAACCTAATCCAATTGTAATTACACATACTCACTTAGTGATACACATAAGAAAATAAGAACAAGAACCAACTCGGGCAAACTCTACACATGACACGCTCAACATCACGGGCATGTCCCTGACCATGCCCTAAACTCACAACACAGAAGCTTTAACACGCTCAGTGATATGGGTGTGTACTGGCCGTGTCAATCCTCCCTCAACATAGTGGCTATGACACGCTCAGTGACATGGGCGTGTCACTGGTCGTGTCACCCATCCAGAAAATAGAACCATTGACATGCCCAAAGACTTGACCGTGTTCATGGGCGTGTCAGGCCAAAAATCCTAATTCCGACACTAACAACACCACATCCAACAAACCTCTTTCTTTTACCATCTTCCATTCCAAACAAACTTAATCAAACACATCAATAAACAATAATAAACTTGCATAAACACCAAAACAACTCAAAACAAGCATCAAACACAATCACATCCATCATCACAACTCAACACATACACAATCCACAACTCTTATTTTCCTTCACCAAACTTAATCTTTTCTCCTCAAACCAACCCCAAAATCAATGTCAAATAGACAACACAATCTCAATCACATCAAAATAACCATACACATATCATCAATAACCAATCAACAACCTTAATTCACAAACTCAATAGAAAACCAAAGAAACAAGTTGGAAACTTACCAAAAGTGAAGAAAATCTTTAGAATTCCAACTTGATCACTTGAAACACCCTTCAATCTTGAGTTAGGAAGAACAAAATCTCTCTTTCCCTCTTGTCAAAAGTGGTGGCTGGCTAACCCAAAAGAAGAAAGAAGAAGATGAAGAAAGAAGAACAAAGTCAACCTTTAATAACTACTCAAGCTCTCTTTAAATCTCAACCAAGCAATTTTATATATTATAATAATCATAAATATCATCATCCACTTACTTTAATTTCCATTTATCAAATATTCAATAAATCTCATTTGACCAACTAAATAATTGACTTGTATATGTTATATATATATATATCTCAATATATATATAACATATACACTTCTCTTTTCTCTTAATCCTCTACACGCACTTTATAATTATTAATCAAATTTCAACAATAATCATTCCAAAAATTTTAGGGTATAGTTTGGGATATTACATACACATTTAACCGTGTTAAGCCCGAAAGCTTAGTGATATATCATTTGCTAACATAAATGATTCAAAACCACAACGTATTTTTTATGTCACACAGCAAATCATGCTATTATCACAATATAACACTCTTATGCACATCTATCATCACACAATAATATTTAATATCATTGCCATATTATATTTATTATTTATCCATTACTCTTCACTTATATACATCACATCTCGCAGCATACACGTTGGGCCTAATAAATCTTTGCATAATGTCCAAGTTCCAGAATAATTGATTTGGTCTATCTCAATATCGGCTTCACGACCCAACTCTGCTTAGGTCAATTTTCAATCTCAACTCTCAAAACCTAGCTCTGCTCAAGTTTATCAGAATACCTTCAAATCCATTTACAAGACCTAGCTCTGCTTAAGTCTATTAATATATGCAACACCAATATTAACTTCTTCTTCAATAGCATTTTACATTTTCACATTCTTATTTCATTTACCAATTCTTTTTATGATGCTTTCCATATGTTCCATAACTATTTCTCACACTTTCAATCACATTACACAAACCCTAGTTCACATTCATATTATGATTCATTTTCACATTTTTCACTTCACATTGCATAAAACATAATCATTTATCTTATCACATTCAACCAACATATCACAATCATAACTACATACACACATATGCATAATATTACTTTAAAGGAACATCAACATTCTTTAAAGTATATTGGATTATGACAAACATGTGCATTCAATTAAAATGTTAACAAAATATGTACTAACCTCAAATAGTTCCAAACCAATGCAATTTTTCCTTTCCAACCTTAATTTCCTTCACTTGGAAACTTTGCATTACTCACTCCTATACCAAATATTAAATATAAATATTACATTAAAACCATATTTATACTAATAACAATCACTAATTATATAACTCTAACCAAACACCCACCAAAACCCTAATTCCTCTCTTACTACCTTTCTCAATCTTTACCCAACCAATGTTTTTTCCACCAACCAACCATAAAATCATAACGTATCCATAAAAAAAAAATTCAAATCAATCCATTTAAACAATTAAAAACACCTCCATCAAAAATCCTAATTTCACATAACTTCGCTTAAACCCTAACTTCACCAATCGTGCTCATCTCAACCAATTAATCACCAAATCATCATATATCCAACATATTAGCTTTATATCCATCTATTTTAACAATTTAAACTAACTCTATCTCTCCTCAATAATTACCTAATCTTAAAAATCCATAAAACAAGCTAAAGGAGAAGAATACTTACTTATAAACTTGATTAATCTTCAAACCTAAAACCCTTGGATTTTTGGTGAAATTTAATGAATTGAATGAAGCAAAAATTTATCCTTTTCACTCATATAGTGGACGACAACAAAAAGAAGAAGAAGATGATGATGGATATTTGTTTTTTCTTTCATTCTTTCTTAACCACATACATATATATATATATATTAATTAATGAGATATTTATCATCTTCCATCCAAAAATTTTTTAATTTTTAATTTTTTAAAATTTTTACTTTTTAACTTTTACTTTTACTTTTTGACTTTTTGTCTTTTAGTGAAATGTATACTTTATGTATATCTTGCATATAGATTAAGTATACATTATACATATTTCTCTTCCACCATCCTAATTATCTTTCCATATTAATTATTTTATTTATTTAAAAATTTATGGATGATAAAAATGGTGAGTCTAAATTTAATCCAAATAAAGAAAATGGGTGCACCTCTACTAACAACTTAAGCTTTTTGGTAGAAATGATTAGCTTTCTTTCTGATTAAGCATGATGGTGCAACAAAAAGTACTAGAATGAGTGACCTCTTGTGAAAAACTTGGTCCAGTCGCATCATTTAGTGTCAGAGCTTGATTACCGGGTTTGGTGCCACTACTTCAGGTTTGAGGACGAACCTCTTTAAATAGGGAGAGAATGATATGTCCAAGGGTTTGGGGGTCATGGATTAAGTTCAACCAAGTGGCAGATGAAGTCAAAAGAGATTGGTGAGTCATTGTTTGATCCAAATAAGAAATAAGTGCAGCTCTACTGCAACTTCAACTTTTGGTAGAAATGGTTAATGTTCTTTTCGATCAAGCGTGATGGTGTAGGGGAAGTACTAAGATAGGTAACCTCTTGGGAAGGACTTGGCCCAGTCGTACCACAACTTCTGTTTGGAAAACCACTTATTTTTTCTTTTCTTTTTTTATTTTTGGTGCAAACAAGATATATGTATGTATTGGATTCCAAGAGAAATATAAAGACTAAAAGAGCTAAATATAGGAATCAACCCTCTAATTTAGGTTTAGTATGGCCTTATCGATTGACTCCCATTGTTGTATAATTATGTGATTTGTTTACATGATTGACACTTACATAAGCACTATATGCATAGGAAAGATGTATTATATTGACCACTATTTAGCTTATAAGTAGAACGTCTATTCTTATTCACCATTTTTTCTTCAGGTTGTATGTTAAGTGTGTGAGTAATATTTTATTGAGTTATCCTGACTTTTATTTTTCTATAAGAGATTTGTTTATTTATTTCGTTGTATTATTATTTCATACATATTATATTTTAAAGCTATGCATTGTATATTTTTTCATATCTATTTTCCTAATTAGTTCAGTTAATTATCGAGATATTTCTATTGAGCAGTACTTGATGATGATGAGGTTTGAGATGATTGTCCTGAGTGGTTGTGTTCTAATGTACATATTTTGTGTATTAAGTGGGCCCAAAGTCCTATTGTAATAATGACAATTGTTATAGTGTAATTTTCTCGAGTTGTGAGTTATCAGGTTGATTGCAGGTTCTAGAAATCACACGCTTTTCTCATTCTCTAGTGTCAGTCATGTGCCTTCTAATTCAAGTTGTGATAGTTTCTTAACAGATTTTTTTTTACAAGTATTTTAAAAGGAATTCTTTTTAGGAAAAATTTAAATGATTTACGCACTTTTGGAAATCAGTTTTCAAAACATACAACAAGCTATTTTTCTTTCAAAAATATTATGTGTGCTTTTTTTTCAGTTTTATATAAAATTATGTTAATTTTTAATTTTTAATTTCCTTTTTATTTATTTTGTTTCTTTTTATATTTTTTATTCATAAATATTTTTATTGTTATATTCATAATATACACACAAAATATATAAACATAAACATAATATATACACAATATCTTTAAAATATATAAAAAAAATACATGCAACATATATCTAGTTATATATAATATATATCCATATAAACTGTTATTTTGTAATATATATCTACATATATTATTATTCTTATATACTTAACTATATAAAACATGTACCTATATATACTATTATTTTATAACATATACATACATATACTGTTATTATATTTAAATTCAATCTATATATTTAGTTATATGCAACATATACTAACATATAACTAAACATATAAAATAGTTATATACTATCTAGTTATATATAACACATACCTACATATATTATTATTCATTTCAAATTCAATACATATATTTTATCATATGTAACACACTCATATTAACTCAATATATAATAGTTTTATACTATTGTTATTTTCAAATTCAACAAATATATATAGTTATATATAACGTATACATGTATATATTGTTATTTTTTTTTCAAATTGAATATATATATATTTAATTATATGTAATATATACCTATATATAATTAAATATATATAAATTAAATATTGTTCATTCTTTATATACATGGACATATTTAAAGTGCATGCATAATTGTTAAATAATAAATTCTTTGGAGAATTATACTGCTGGTTTTAAAAGCTTTGGAAATATTTGAACTATTTTTTCACCATGGAATTGGAATTAATTACTGAAACTACAGAAAAGTGAACTAATCACTGTGCTCCTAAACTTTTTAACTATTTGTAAACAAAATAATTTCAGGTCTCGAATATGTTTTCCCAGAGATGTTTTCTATGGAACAAATGGCGGTATGCATTGGTCATATATATAATATTTATATGTGTAGGGCATGCATTAATTAATATATGCATGTTATGGTCAGTATATGTACAAGCATGGGTATATATATACATAGATACAGTTCACGCAGCCCTGAAAATTATATCCAATTTTTTTTTTATTGGGTAACATGAATTAATAAAAATATTTTATTAATAATTAAAATGCTGAAATCAGAAATTTATTTTGTTGAGAATATTTGTTTTTTCATAAATTTAGTACAAGAATATATTTATGAATTTATACCATATTCCAACTTAAAATATCAAAGCATTCAACATATGATTTCTTTTCACTCAAAATTAAAATTTTTCTTCATAAAAAATTAATATATTTTATTGATAAAAAATATATTTTAAAAATATATTTTTTATTATTTTATTAAAATATATTTATTTTATAATAAAATTTATAAAAAATAAAATTATAATAAAAGATTACTTGAAACGAGCGATGATATATTTAAACTTTTTTAATAAAAAGTGAAATATTTTAAAAAAAATTGATTTTTATATTTTTGAAAATATAATTTTTAAAAATGAAATTTATTTTTAAAATAATTTTATAAGCATCTCTTATTTTTTATGGATATTATAGTTATTTTAATAGATTTATATCGATGCTTTCATGAATATATCTTATGATTGATTTGTTTTTATATATTTTTTATTTTATAAATTAATAGATTCATATTAATTGAAGAGGTGAATAAAAAATGATTCAAAATTATAAAACTATTAAGCCCAACATATAGATTTAGGTTTAAATTCTAAGCTAACGATTCATGTTACTAAAGTTCAAATCTACGAATGGTGAAGACTAGTAAAACTTAAATATAGGTTAAAGCTCAACTCTCCATTTGCTGGTGTAATCCAACGGGAAAACATTTTAACATGGCTTGATAATTTATCCAAAAAATTATCACAACTTATATATATTATAGATTTAATTAATTAATTAATAGCAGTGACAATGATGGCAAACTCTTATTTTTCCATTTTGAATTTCTTCTTACTCTTATTTTTTCTTTTTACAAAATAAAATATAATATAAAAATATGTGAAAGAAACAAGACAATGATCGCAAACTCACGCCAAGCTTTATCCCAAGAGAGAAGACTTTTCGCGACTCCATCGTCCCAAGATTTTAAAAATAATAATAATAATAATTACAAATAAAAAAAAGAAGCAAGATGATGCCATTGTTTGCGTAAGCAAAACACAGCTACGAATGCTGAGGATAGCATCATCGTCATCGAAACGACTTCACCACCCAACAGCTCCGCCACCGCACCATCACCCACCGCCGCCACATCTACAGTCACGGAATCATTAAATTTTATTACTATTGGTTATTATTTACATATATTCTCTTTAAACAGTGAAAAAGCTCTCTCTCTCTCTCTCTCTCTCTCTCTCTCTCTCTCTCCCCCAGCGCTGTTTCTTTGAAAGCGAAAAATGAAATTTCGACCCAAACACATTTGGCACGTGCCCATGCATTCATCCATACCCACTTCCTTCTAATCTCTTTCTCTCTCTTTTCTTGGATTCAGAAAAACCAAAAACACTCTACTTTTGGTCCTTGTACTTGTTTCTTGTTTCAGTTTCACTTCTTGGTAAATCTTGAACTAGATCTGGGTATTTCATTTTTGGTTTTTTTTTTGGGGGTCAATTTCACATTCTTTTTTCTTTTCTTGATTTTTTAATCTAAATTTTGTGTTGATAGTTTTTTTTTTTGGTGAAAATTTGAATATAAACTTTGTGCTAGTTTTGTAGGCTAATTTTATATGCTTAGAGTTGTTAATATTTTGGTTTTTGTAGTTGACTTGATGGTCTTGGAAATTTAAGCAAGAGACTTCCTACCCTTTTTTGGTACTATAGGACGGTATATGAAATAAAAGTCATTAACTAAGACTTGACTTCCCATTTTCATGTTTTATGGTTTCAGTTTGTGATGAAGGATTTCAATTGAACATGTTTTCTTGGTAGCAATTTAACAACTCTGGTTATGTTTGTATCTATATGCATCATTTTTGTTGTCCATTTTCAAGTTCTGATAAAAGATGATTTCTTGTTGTGTTAATTTTCTTATTTCTCATTTCAAAATTTTTTTTTCTTACTTCTGATTGTTACAAACCCTTACTTTTGTAGCAAACAGCTAGTCTGGCAATTCTCTCTCTCTCTCTCTCTCTTTTGCTTTCTTAGATAGTTACGCATAGGCATAGATCCTTTTAAAAAAAAAAAAAACAAGGAATCCCCAGGATAATGACTTCAAAATAAGGTAGAAATGTATCTTAGCGGTCTTTTATAAAAGTTCTCAAAGTATGTTAATGGCTAATTTGTCTGAGCCATCATCATCTTTGAGCTTTACTTCACCCTCTGGGGGATCAAATGGCTCTATTAGTCAAAACATTTCTTCCTTCCCAGGTTATGAGGCTAGGTCTAGTCTTGAGGTGATTAGTTTGACCAAGCTTAGCTCCAATTTGGAGCAGCTCTTGATAGATTACAGTTATAGTGATGCTGAAATTGTTGTTGAGGGAAAACCTGTTGGCATTCATAGGTGTATTTTAGCTTCTAGGAGCAAGTTTTTTAATGAGTTATTTAAGCAAGAAAAAGGGTCTTCAGAGAAGGAAGGGAAGCTGAAATATCATATGAATGATCTGTTACCTTATGGAAAAGTTGGATATGAAGCATTCATGATTTTCTTGAACTACATGTATACTGGAACACTTAAGCCATCCCCGATGGAGGTGTCAACTTGTGTTGATCACGCATGCCCTCATGATGCCTGTAGACCTTCAATTAATTTTGCATTGGAATTGCTGTATGCCTCTTCCATATTTCAAGCACCAGAGCTTGTTTCACTTTTCCAGGTTAGTGCGTTGTGTATGCTGTTTAATTTTGTACTAAAATGAGAATTTAATGGCAGGTTCGTACTATGTCTTGATAATTAATTATTTGCTGTGGTATGACAATGCTAGAGCTTGAACTGAATTTCTTTTTGTTGCTCATTATTTATGCATTTTTGCTTAAAGGATTTTCAAGACAGAAACTAGCTCAGTTGATCCATCTTTTTGTTAATAGTCGAAAGATATAAAAACTACATTGGTGCTGTTTTGGTTTTTCTTCCAATGTTCAATTTTTCTTTTGAATGGTACCTAAGGATGCAATCTCAGATTTTATGGCCTCTTTGCTGGACCTTATGAGTGTTATAGCTGAAGCCTGATAAATAATTAGAATTGACAGTTTATGTCTGATAAATAATTAGAATTAATAGTTTATGGCTGATAAATAATCAGAGTTAATAGTGTATGGTTGCATCGTTAATTCATTATGGTATGCTTTATCCTCTTCACTAGTTGAATCAGGTCCCTCTTTTTTTGTGAGAGAAGCTGAAAACAGAGAAATAGGTTTTGGGCGTTCATATTCATGTGAGCTGCACTTTTGTGTTTGGCAAGTCTCTGGATAAAATTAACATGCATGTCTCTATATTTGCAGAGGCGCCTTGTTAACTTTGTCGGTAAGGCTTATGTGGAGGATGTAATCCCTATCCTTGTAGTTGCCTTTCATTGCCAATCAAATCAGCCCGTGTCTCAGTGTGTGGATAGAATAGCAAGGTCGGATCTTGATAACATGTCGGTAGAAAAAGAGTTTCCTTATGAAGTTTCAGAGAATATTAAGTTGCTTCGTAAAAGACCTCTTTCTGATGATGAACAAAACACTGAAGCTGTAGACCCTCTATGCGAAAAGAGAGTTAGGAGAATACATAAGGCATTAGACTCAGATGATGTTGAACTGGTAAAACTTCTCTTGACTGAGTCTGATGTAACATTGAATGATGCCAGTGCTCTTCATTATGCTGCAGCATATTGTGACCCCAAAGTCGTGTCTGAGGTGCTTGGCCCTGGTCTTGCTGATGTTAACCTTAGAAATTCTCAAGGTTACACAGTTCTCCATATTGCGGCAATGCGAAGAGAATCATCAGTTATAGTGTCCCTTCTTGTGAAAGGGGCTTGTGCTTTAGACTTGACATTCTGATGGGAGAAGTGCTTTCAGCATCTGCCAAAGGTTGACTAGGCCAAAAGATTATCATGCTAAAACAGAGCAGGGGCAGGAAGCAAATAAAGATCGGCTTTGCATTGATGTCTTGGAGAGGGAAATGAGGAGGAACCCAATGGCTGGAAATGCTTCTATTATTTCCCATACGGGGTCTGATGATCTGCACATGAAGCTTCTGTACCTAGAGAACAGAGGTGTTATTCTGCACAACAACAACAACAACAACAACAACAACTAAGCCTTAATCCCAAACAAGTTGGGGTCGGCTGTATGGATTCTCAACAAAATAAGCTCAAAAGACACCAAAAAAGATACTCCAGCCTTAGGCCCCTTCCAAGACACGGATTTTACGTCTCCATTAAAGTCTGTCATTAATCAAATCCGCATCAAGATCTAAGGCACGTAAGTCTCTTGCTATCACCTCCTTCCACACAGTTCTAGGTCTGCCACGACCTCTAGCCCCACTCAATCAACAAATTCTCACACTTACGAACCGCAGCATTAGGATGTCTTCTTAAAACATGCCCATACCATCTAAGTCTTCCTTCCCTCACCTTATCTCCGACGTCCGCTACTTGGATTTTTTGTCGAATATGAACATTCTTAATTTTGTCCAGTCTAGTATGTCCACACATCCATCTTAGCATCCTCATTTCTGCCACACTCATCTTATGCAAATGTTGTCCCGTTGGTGCCCAACACTCACTACCATAGAGCATCGCAGGTCTAACAACCGTCCTATAGAATTTACCTTTCACTTTCAGAGGTATTTTCTTATCACATAAAATCTCAGTCGCACCCTTCCACTTCAACCACCCTACATGTATTCTGTGAGCCACATCTTCATCTATACGGCCATCATTCTGGAACACCGAACCCAAATATTTGAAGTGCTTGGTTTTAGGAACCAAAACTCCATCCAACTTAATCTCATGTTCCTGCTTCTTCCTTAGACTAAACTCACAGTGCATATATTCCGTTTTACTCCTACTTAACTTAAAACCCTTGTCCTCGAGGGTTTTTCTCCACACTTCCAACTTACGGTTTACACCAGCACTAGTCTCATCAATTAAAATAATGTCATCAGCAAACAACATACACCAAGGAACATCGTCTTGTATGCTTCTGGTTAGCTCGTCCATAACCAGGGTAAATAAATATGGACTCATGGCCGAACCTTGATGCAATCCGGTAGTAATAGGGAAAGCCTCAGTGTCTCCACCAGGTGTTTTCACACTAGTGGATGCATTCTCATGCATGTCCTTGATGATGTTGATATATTTGCCGTTGACTCCTTTCCTCTTCAAAACCCACCATAACACTTCTCTTGGTACTCTATCATAGGCTTTCTCCAAGTCAATAAATACCATGTGGAGATCTTTCTTCTTCTCTTGATACAATTCCATTAGTCTTCTTAGAAGAGAAATAGCCTCCATGGTAGATCTCCCTGGCATAAACCCAAACTGATTCTCCGAAACTCTTGTAAGCTTCCTCAATCTGTGTTCAATAATCCTTTCCCATAATTTCATAGTATGGCTCATAAGTTTGATACCCCGATAATTTGTACACCATTGAATGTCTCCCTTATTTTTATATATGGGTACCATGATACTCTTCCTCCAGGCATTTGGCATCTTACGTCCTTTCACAATAGCATTAAAGAGTTTAGTTAACCAGGCAACTCCTACCTCTCCAAGGTTCTTCCAAACCTCTATAGGAATACCATCTGGGCCACAAGCTTTACCAACTTTCATATACTTCAAGGCTTCTCTTACTTCACTATGCAAGATCCTCCTAGACCAGCTGATATAATCATTTGTTGCATGAAGACCTTGAAAATCTTGTTCATGTTCAGGGTTGAATAACTGCTCAAAATAAGCCTTCCACCTCTCCTTAATCTCAACATCTCTTGTCAACACCCGTTGATCTTCGTCCTTTATACATTTGACTTGGCTTAAATCTCTGCTTTTCCTTTCTCTCATCCTTGCAATCTTATAAATGTCCATTTCTCCCTCTTTAGTACCTAACTTTTGATAAATCCCTTCTAAGGCTCTGCTACGAGCTACACTAACAGCCTTCTTTGCCTCTTTCTTAGCCCTCTTATATTCCTCAAAGGCCTCGCTATTAACCGCATTCGGTAACTTTTTATACCATTCCCTCTTAGCCTTAATAGCCTTTTGAACCTCCTCATCCCACCACCATGCATCGTGCGGTCGAGGCCCTGCCCCTTTAGAGATCTTAAGCAATTTACTACCTGCTTTCTTAATGCCACCTTCCATTTTTGTCCACAAGTCCTCTGCACTAGCCTCAAGGTTCCAAATTTCTTCCTTTAGTAACTCCTCCTTAAAGGTATCTTGAGCTAGGTCTTTCAATTTCCACCATCTTATCCTTGGTTCCAATATTTTCTTATCATTCCTCCAGCTACTTTTATTCTTAACATCTAAAACCACAATACGATGTTGCGCCGTCAATGCTTCACCCGGAATGACCTTGCAATCCTTACACTTACTTTTGTCCCGTCTTCGAGTAAGTATGAAGTCTATTTGACTTTGGGTTCGTCCACTCTTAAAGGTAATCAAGTGTGACCCCCTCTTTTCAAAGCAGGTATTCGCCAGCACTAGATCATAAGCCACCGCAAAATCCAAAATGCTCTTTCCCTCCTCATTCCTGTTGCCAAAACCATACCCCCATGGACCCTGTCATAACCATTACTGTCTTTACCAACATGCCCGTTAAGGTCCCCACTAATGAAGATTTGCTGATTATCCGGAATACCTTGCATGATATCATCCATATCTTCCCAGAACTGAACCTTGGATGCTCCGTCCAAACCTACTTGGGGAGCATAAGCACTAATAACATTAATAGTGTCATCTCCCAAAACAAGCCTCAAAGAGATAATCTTGTCTCCCTTTCTCTTCACTTCCACCACCTTGTCTTTAAGCGTAGGCTCAATAATAATGCCCACACCATTCCTATTGTTATCCAAGCCACAATACCACAGCTTATATCCTGAGTTACCAATCTCTTTTGCTTTATTTCCCTTCCACCTGGTTTCCTGCAAACAAGCAATACTAACCTTCCTTCTTTTCAAAGTATCCACAAGCTCTATAGACTTCCCAGTCAGAGTGCCAATATTCCAACTACCTAATCTTAATCGGCTCCCTTGGACTTGCTTCTTTAGCCGCATTCGTCCATAATGCGGTAGCCCTTTCCTGTCTGACACCACATCCGGGCGCTGATATGGCGGGACTAACTTCTTTACCCATACCCGTCCATGGCATGGGAACCTTTGCTCATACTCCACCACACCCAGGCGTCGATGTGATGGAACCCCTTGCTCATTTAACACTACACCCGGGTGCCGATGTAGCGCGTGCCTAGGTGAGCACGTCCCAACGGTATAATGATAGTTTTGAGAATCCATAGAAAGTTTGGCAAAATTTTTACACTGGCCGCCAACCTACCGCAACCCTCCTCCTTTATCCGGGCTTGGGACCGGCTACGATACTCGCAGGCGGAGTTAGGTGTTATTCTGCACATGATACTTAATTTGTCTATTATTTATTTTGTTCTTTCACTATGGCTCTGCATTGACATTGTGAATTCATTGAGTTAATATATGCTTGCATTAATCTTGATGATCTTTAGCCAATTAACTGTCAACTTGCTTAGTGATCTAACAATCTGAGCTATGATTCTTTGCCAAAACTGAAGTTTTTTCTGGAGTCTCTTTCTCATCCATCTTAATGATGTGTTTTTTGGGATTAGTAGAGAGTTAGATGGAGATTACCGATTGCGAGCACAAGGAACATCATTAAAATGTTGATGACTTGTCTTGTTTGCCAGTTTCTTTGTTCTATTTTCTGGATAACAATTGATCTGTGAATCGTTATATCTCACTGTATAACATTGGAAGCAAATCAACATTTTGATTAATTATTGGGAAGGTTCCAGATGATAACTAGCAACTTAAGAATTCTCAATGTTAGGAGCCATGTAAATGAATTTGTGGTGCTTCTTGTGCTATATGAGCTTTTGGCTGCTTAAGCTTATTGGACTTGTTTCCTGCCAATGATTCTACCTTACTTCAGATGCGTGATTTTTTCAATTTTTATTTTCTAGTTCATGCCATAAGCTTTGATGAAAACTGGGTCTTGTTTGAACATTTGATTCATATAAAGCTAAACTTGAGATATTGCACTTGTGAAGTTCGGCTAATACCAGATATGGAGTTTCTTCTGCTCAATTACAATTTTGATAAAGTCAAATGGGTCACCATCTTGACTTATGCTTAACATAATTCTTTGTATTATGTTGTGATCATAGTGGCATTTGCACGGTTACTCTTCCCTACTGAAGCCAAGGTAGCCATGGACATTGCACATGCCAAAACAACATTTGAGTTTTCTGGACAGTTCTCTGCACCAAACACTGCGAATGGGAATTTTAGAGAGGTTGACTTAAATGAGACACCAATAACACAGAATAAAATACTTCTTTCTAGGTTGGAAGCACTTATGAAAACAGGTACTTCGGTCCTTAAAATGTGTTGCATATTACAACCTAGTGTTCCATTTCTGCGTATTACAGCTTACAACCTTCTATATAGGTTGGATAGAATAGTTTATTGTTTGCCAATTATGTTGTTTTATGCAATGAAGCCGTTATGTGAAATTACTTCATGAGTTCCTAATTTGGTGAAGTATAAGGTGCATGTTGTTCTAGCTTTGTCTTGGTTCATGGATATGGTTATTTGAAATGTACTCTTATGTTCTCGAGGCATTTTTTAGGACACAAGTAAAATGACTGATAACTTGATGCTTTTCTTAGTTTTTTATACTTGCAATAAGGTGAAAAAAAATGATGAAAATGAAACATTAGAAAAAATCTTGACATGGGGGTTAGCAATTTAGTGGTCAAGTATCTATCTAATTGTGTTGAATGCTAAAAAGCCATACACCTTGTTTGTGAATTTAAAAAAAATAATATCATTAAAATTTTACCTCAAGAATGGTGTTGACCTACACGCTTGCAGTCTGAAATACATCTCCCCTCATTTGCCATAATTATTCCATATTCTAAATTTTTGGCACAATAGAAGAAGGGCCTTTGCTCATGTGCTGTTGTTTCTGCTCATTCTATTTTTCAATTCCATGTTCACTTGAGCTTCTTCCTTTACTTGCTCTAGTTCTCGAGAAAGGATAAAAGAATTCAGTCTGTTTTAGATACTTGTTTCTCTGACTTTTTCTTGTCGAATGTCGAGGAAATATAATCTGTTATTTTAAATGGAACAGGACCAACTTATACGTGGAACTTGTACTTTTACTTGGTCTGTAACTTCATTTATATGATTAAATTTTTGATAAATTAACCATTGAATTCACTGTCTGTTCATGTGAATCATGCGTGCTAAAATTCAAGTTAATATTAAATAAAAAGTGATAAAAGTCCCATCTATTATAGTGTTGTAGATAGTGTTTCATATAGTGCATCACAGTTAATCAAATTATCATGTAGGATCTGAATTATAATCATAGTTTGTATGACTATTCTAATGTAAGCATTGTGTGTTCTTTATCGTGGCAGTGGAAATGGGTCGACGTTATTTTCCCAATTGCTCAGAAGTGCTTGATAAGTTCATGGAAGATGACCTTCCTGATTTATTTTACCTTGAAAAAGGCACCCCAGATGAACAAAGAGTCAAGAGGAAGCACTTCACGGAGCTCAAAAACAATGTTCAGGGCGCCTTTAATAAGGATAAGGCTGAGCATTCCATGTTGTCGTCCTCATCATCCTCATCTTCGCTAAAAGATGGCGCTAGTAACAAGGGGAAAAGATTATGAGAGTATGTAAAATATGTCGTTTTTAAGCATTGTGAGTTATGACTGGCGACTGATTAGGTTTTGAAGAGTTTCTGCCATCGTCTTTAAGTTTTGGCTTTGCTTGTATAATTTTAGCTGGAGAAAGACTTTCTCTATGAGCTTAAAACAATTGCTATGAAGCCAGTGCAGCTTATACTTTTGAGAATTCATAGAAAATGTTGTTTAGTTACTTGTAAGAATCTTTGATCATAGAAATTCACAACAGATTCAAATTCACAACCGTGTTATAGTCGGTTGTTTTTGGTGCATTGCAAAATAATGCTACATGTTCATGTCCTTTTTTTGCATGGTTAAAGACAATTGGATATGCGCCGAATTTCGTGTTGGGAAATTTACGCTGTATACCTGCTATGTGAATTTTGTTTTCTTAGTTACAGACCGATGCGGTTTTTTTTTTTTTTATTTTATAAAACTATGTTCTTAACGTTTATTTTTCTTTCTTTTTTTTTTTCTGATTTTTGTAATTTTTGTAATTTTATTTTTTATTTAATTTCATTTATTTTTTATTTAAAATATCATATTTTTTATTTAATATATATATAATATATATAAAATACATACTCAATAATATAAAATATATCTATTATATATACATAATATTTTTAATAGTTTTTAACTTTATTTTTTAATTATTCTATAGCAATAATTATATAATACATACCAAAACCCTAATCTACACATATTCATCCATAACCCTAAATTCACCAATTATATCTAATTTAACTATTTAATCAATAAATCACAATATAATTATCATATACTCATCATTTAAACTTCATTAACATCTATTATAGCAATTAAATGTACTTTCTCCCTCTAAACATTCAAAACATAATCTTAAAATCTCAAAACAACAAGCTTTAGAAGAATTACTTAATTTCCTCAATAAATCTTCAAAACCTTCTTAAATCCTCTTGAAATCTCTTGTGAATTTAATGTACAGAAAAAAAATTAGTGTAACACCCCGATACTCCATATAAGTACTATACATACACCTAGTATACATACAGTAAGTATATAAAGTATAATGATGTCACTTTTCGTTACATTTTTAAAACCTTTAACAGAGTTCAAACCACAATATATAAATTTAAAGAACATTTACAAAATCATTATACTTTTAATGATCTTACATATATATCATAATTAAAAATTATACATGTATGCATCACCCTCTAGTTGGTCTCGACAACCTCTTATTCTTCTCGTGGCATAACGAAAGACTTCATATCTTCCACCTAGTCACCTGCGCGATTACACATCCGCGCTAAGCCCGAGAGCTTAGTAGTACAAATATAACATATAAACATACATTATAGAAATTCTAGCATATAATGAAATATCACTTTCATGTACCATTAGTTTCTTATCATGTTTTTTTCTTTTGAATTGCACCTTTCAAATATCTCTACTAATCTCATATATTATATATACATATATACATATCATTAACACCAACCACAATCCATCACTAATACTCACAATCATTATTCAATATACATATTACATATCATACTTCATATCATTATTTTATTCACAATTCACCAATCATAAATCACATTTCCAACAAAGGCAATCATTATCATCTTTCATGAGTCACATTTCCAACAAAGCAACCATAGATCTTATTACTTATTTATTTCAACATTTGTATAACACATTGACAACAAAGACAGACTCGGGCCCAAAAGACACTAATATGCCATTCAATTTTCAGAGTTAATGCTTTGGTTTTGTTATCACATTTATCATTATCATAGACCCAACTAGGCTTCAAGGATTTAGGTTCAACCAAGCTTCAAGGGGAACAAAGCATGCTAAGTATCAACCCAACTTGGCTTCAAGAACCAACCCAACCTAGCTTCAAGGGTTGTAACATCTCAATTAGGCTTCAAGGACTAGACCCAACCAAGCTTCAAGGGGAGTAAAACATGTTAAACTTCTACCCAACTTGGCTTCAAGGATCAAGCCCAACCTAACTTCAAGAGATTGTTACTATCATTAGGCATGCCACCAACAACAAACTCTGAAAATGGAATAACACATTAGCCACACCATTCATTTATCAATTTCATTCTCAATTCTCTTCATCAATTAGGCAAACATGCCTTATATCTTTCAATTGAATCATCATAGGCAATCACAATGGCTTCACATCACATTATATTTCAATTCACATATTAATACTTCATTATTCAAGTATACATAATCAATTACATTGAACATTATCATCCAAGCAAATATGCCTCAATTATCTCAATTCACGTTTCATAAAGCTCATATTATGCCAAACATAATATTATTGATATGCAATAATGTGGATTAGGGTTTGTACTTACCTCAAGAGCCACTCCCATCAAGCTATACATAATCATTTACCTCATCATATCCTTCACATTTTACATATAGCATCATTGATGTAACCTTATGAAGTATATTATTCATATAACACATTACCATTCACAAGATTCACAATGTATATAACATAACATTGTTCATATAGTATCAACCCAACTTGGCTTCAAGAACCAACCCAACCTAGCTTCAAGGGTTGTAACATCTCAATTAGGCTTCAAGGACTAGACCCAACCAAGCTTTAAGGGGAGTAAAACATGTTAAACTTCTACCCAACTTGGCTTCAAGGATCAAGCCCAACCTAACTTCAAGAGATTGTTACTATCATTAGGCATGCCACCAACAACAAACTCTGAAAATGGAATAACACATTAGCCACACCATTCATTTATCAATTTCATTCTCAATTCTCTTCATCAATTAGGCAAACATGCCTTATGTCTTTCAATTGATTCATCATAGCCAATCACAATGGCTTCACATCACATTATATTTCAATTCACATATTAATACTTCATTATTCAAGTATACATAATCAATTACATTGAACATTATCATCCAAGCAAATATGCCTCAATTATCTCAATTCACGTTTCATAAAGCTCATATTATGCCAAACATAATATTATTGATATGCAATAATGTGGATTAGGGTTTGTACTTACCTCAAGAGCCACTCCCATTAAGCTATACATAATCATTTACCTCATCATATCCTTCACATTTTACATATAGCATCATTGATGTAACCTTATGAAGTATATTATTCATATAACACATTACCATTCACAAGATTCACAATGTATATAACATAACATTGTTCATATAGTATCATATGCATCATCAAATGTATGTTCTTTCTCAACAATGCAAGAGGAGCAAAGAACAATCACAGTAGCCAACACACTCAAGGGACACGGCCAAGCTTGTGGCCGTGTCTCTCAACACCAAATCAACCGAGGCAGACACGGGCAAGGGACACGGCCGTGTCTTCTCCAAAAATCATCCAACACGGCCAAATTTCAATAGACTTGGCCGTGTCTCCCAAAAATATTTAGTTTTGGCCGTGTCTCTTCTTAGGTTTGGCCGTGTCTCTCATGAATAAACCCTAAACATAGCCAAAACTCTTCTAATTGAATCAAGAACACATTATACACAACTTAACCTCATTCAAATGGATATAATCAATGTTATTAACACATATTTTACATATTCATCACAATATTCACATTAACACTATATTAACCATACAATCAATAACTTACCACTTCAAAACCCTAAAACCAAACATCACCCTTAACTTACCATCTTCAAACCAAAACCAACACCAATTCAACCTTTTAACTTACAATCAATTTTAACACTTATAAACACATCTTAAACATACTTATTCATAAAATCAACAATTTATAAATCACCTCAAACACCACTTCAAAATAACAAAGGAAAATAAGAGAGTACTTACATTAAATGAAGAAACTTCACAAATCTCCAACTTAATCCTTTGATTCTTCCTTCAATTTGATTCTAGCATTTAGAACACCTCTCTTGCTCTCTCTTTTCTTGGATAGCCGGCACACAAATGAGAAGAAAAGAAAAATAAACACAAGTCAACTTCTTTTCTTCTTTAAATCTCCACCAAGCAATTCTAGCCAAGCAATTACCTAAATGCCCTCATCCATTTAACTTAACCTTTGTCACTAATATGCCCATTAAAGAAATTTCACATATCACACATAAATATCCTCTTCCATTGACCATCCCTTTTGACTTATGTATATGTTATTTATACTACCATATATGCAACATATACACTTCCTTTAAAAATTCTTTCTCTTTCAAATTAACATATACATTCAATCCAATTAAAACAACAATAATATTCAAAACTTCTAGGGCATACATTGGGATATTACAATTCTCTCCCCCTTAAACAATTTCGTCCTCGAATTATCAGTACCGTATCAATTCATTCTTAACAAAATACTATCTTAACTTCCATATGAAGTTAATTATATGCTTAAGTTATTATGTCATCAAATCATGTAACTTCAACTCTCCCCTTTAGAATCAACCACTTTCTTTAACTTCCATATCTCATCATTCTACATGTTTATATATCTGATTACTTCCTTGATCAAACATTCAAAAGAACTCATTACATTTCCTATTAATGTCTTTATACAAGAATCAAATCATACTATAGTACATTTATACTTCATTCAATCTTTATTTTTAATATATTGTTTTCCTTCACCTCTTTGTAATTATTCTGTTAACTTTAACCTTAAAATCATTGGTTTATATCATAGCATTAATTATTCCGTCATTATAATCACTGTCTAAATAGACATTTATCAAACCTCAATGGATAACAAAATCCTTATTTTTTCACAAATGGAGTTACTTCTTTAGCATGCTTTTTACTTAACTTACATATTAATACATTTCCTTTCACTTTATTTTATAAATAACCAATCTTTTCCCTTTTATCATGATTTATAACTACTAAAACTTCATTCGTTCATGTCCATTCACACTTTAACATTTTACATCATATCCATTATCATGTAAATAATTACACTCTTAGTACAACTATACATGTTAAATCTCGATAATGATTCATAATCTTAGCCAAATTCAGATCAATTGATCTATCTGTCACAATATACCCACGTTCCAATCTTGTTCGATTCCAACTAACGATTTATGTATTTAAACTTATCATGAAATTTTACAATATTCATATATGTATATATATAACCTAAATCCATTAGGGCAACTTGCATTCAATTCCTGATCTCTTCCGATCCATATTCAATCAAATTATCATGATAACAAATCACTTCAAATTATCTTAATATAATTCCCACCAATTCTCATAAAAATTTTATACCATATATACTATCTATAGCTCATTCATTTAAACCTCAAGTTCATTCATTTATTCATTACATACCATAAACATATTCAGTATAACTTTCAGTCACATTTTATAATTTCTCCCTTTATCTTCATAATTATAACCAAATTCTTAACATAAAATGTTAAGGTACAACTTCATCTATCATAACTTTTAACTCTACTTCTCAAACAAAATTTTTAATCTCACCAAATCTGTATTACAATCATTTTATCTAAGACCCAAAACTATGGATAACAAATTAATCGTTCAAATATACTGAACAACACACATGGCTTTAAGAGTTTAATATTCAAGCCTGGAATTTTCAAATCAATATTGTTCCTTTATAATTTTATTCTCAATCTTTACAAATACAAGGCTAAGATATAACTCAAGAATTACATATTCCTTCTTTACATTTTTGCTATATCAGAAATTAACACATTCCAACTCCGTTTCAAACCAATTTGCACTCGATTATATAATCTTTATCCACTTAATTCATGTTTCAACAATATTACTATATACATATTCAATCATATACAGTTCTCATACAATTTCTATTCGTCACTTCATTTCTAATCCATTTACAATCTCTTATAATGTATAATTACATAGAACTTTCCATATGCGAATACTTTGGGACTCTAAATATCATATGATCATCAAGTTCAATACTCACTATAACAATACCACTGTCCAATATTACTCAAGTCCATTCTATAATCATTTCCATTACATAATCCATTTAGCTTTACGCAGTTCAAGACCTAATCTCTCTTAGGTCCACTAATACATACAACATCATTTTCATATCACTAATTCTATAATTATACCACATACATATTCATAGGTCACCTTCATAATATGATTCATATTTTTTTTTATATCATAATTTCATTCATGTTGAAAAACTCGGTTCACATATCATATACATATATACACTTAATTATATGCTCTTATTTTATTTTCCTTTTTCATACATTCCATACAAATTTAATGTTTATCACTTTCTTTTAAACACTATCATTTTCATTCTTCCAATATGATATAAAGTATTTATTCACACAACACATATATATATATATATATTCTGACTATAATAGCACTTCACATCCATGTTAGTCACATTCTCAATGAGACATCTCTTTCACTTTTGTCTTTAAAAGCATTTAATATACTTCCATATCCATTTTTACCCTTAGCAGTAAAATGACTTAAAATAGCTCATTTTCATTTGCTTATCCACTTCCCATTTTAATTCAAAACAAATTCTCATACTATCAATCACATTACTCAATTCATAATACTTTCATATACAATATTAGTCACTTCACCTAGCTCATGTATTGAATATACATTAAAATATCAATATCCAAATAATCTTTATCAAATTCCACTAAAACTTTAACTTTTCAACTTACTACTTTGCTTAAACTTCAATTTGCCAAACTCATCTTTTCTTAATATCACTTTAAAAACATCTTATGTATATATATCACAAAGCAATATCAAACCATATAATTTTCACAACTATCAAGCTCATTTCAAAAATCTCAAATATCACATATTACCACCATTACCATGAGCTTTCACAATATTCAAGCATCTCACATTTCTAACATTGAATTCACCATGTTTACATTAAAATAACAATACCAATTTATATTCTTACTTAACCAATACCATCTCTTTTTCCTTTAAACAAAACCTTAACTTTATATATATATCCCAAATTTTAAATAATCACGTTTTGTCTATACTAATTAACTCATTTAATATTTCACCACACTTTCCTCATTTTAATAACATATCCTTCAATATCAACACTTCAACAATATTTCCTCTGTCTAGCAAACCCAACATAAACTCTATTATGAAGAGATTCAAAGTGTAGAGGAAAGAGTACATACTCTTATCTTGATTTGATTTCAACTCATTTTCAACTTTATTCCCCTTTTCATTTCTTTATACTTCAACACATTTAACAATTCACTTTACTTACATAAATTTCCAATTTTTTTTTAATCAATAAAACTTATATAAATCCATATCTTTACTTTCTCTAGCTTTTCTTTCATGTAAAACATCATTCACACACTAGCATCCATCTCATATAACACAAATATTTTACAATTCATATAATGCCACATCCGAGACCAACCTAGGTGTCAATGCATATGCATGTATTACAAATTTCATTTCAAAACTTCTCCTTTTTACTTCTATTTAAACTTTTCAAAACTTTTTCTTTTTAATTTCACTTAGGCCGAGAATCTCGAACCTAAGCTCTGATACCAAAATAATTGTAACACCCCGATACTCCATATAAGTACTATACATACACCTAGTATACATACAGTAAGTATATAAAGTATAAGGATGTCACTTTTCGTTACATTTTTAAAACCTTTAACAGAGTTCAAACCACAATATATAAATTTAAAGAACATTTACAAAATCATTATACTTTTAATGATCTTACATATATATCATAATTAAAAATTATACATGTATGCATCACCCTCTAGTTGGTCTCGACAACCTCTTATTCTTCTCGTGGCATAACGAAAGACTTCATATCTTCCACCTAGTCACATGCGCGATTACACATCCGCGCTAAGCCCGAGAGCTTAGTAGTACAAATATAACATATAAACATACATTATAGAAATTCTAGCATATAATGAAATATCACTTTCATGTACCATTAGTTTCTTATCATGTTTTTTTCTTTTGAATTGCACCTTTCAAATATCTCTACTAATCTCATATATTATATATACATATATACATATCATTAACACCAACCACAATCCATCACTAATACTCACAATCATTATATCAATATACATATTACATATCATACTTCATATCATTATTTTATTCACAATTCACCAATCATAAATCACATTTCCAACAAAGGCAATCATTATCATCTTTCATGAGTCACATTTCCAACAAAGCAACCATAGATCTTATTACTTATTTATTTCAATATTTGTATAACACATTGACAACAAAGACAGACTCGGGCCCAAAAGACACTAATATGCCATTCAATTTTCAGAGTTAATGCTTTGGTTTTGTTATCACATTTATCATTATCATAGACCCAACTAGGCTTCAAGGATTTAGGTTCAACCAAGCTTCAAGGGGAACAAAGCATGCTAAGTATCAACCCAACTTGGCTTCAAGAACCAACCCAACCTAGCTTCAAGGGTTGTAACATCTCAATTAGGCTTCAAGGACTAGACCCAACCAAGCTTCAAGGGGAGTAAAACATGTTAAACTTCTACCCAACTTGGCTTCAAGGATCAAGCCCAACCTAACTTCAAGAGATTGTTACTATCATTAGGCATGCCACCAACAACAAACTCTGAAAATGGAATAACACATTAGCCACACCATTCATTTATCAATTTCATTCTCAATTCTCTTCATCAATTAGGCAAACATGCCTTATGTCTTTCAATTGAATCATCATAGCCAATCACAATGGCTTCACATCACATTATATTTCAATTCACATATTAATACTTCATTATTCAAGTATACATAATCAATTACATTGAACATTATCATCCAAGCAAATATGCCTCAATTATCTCAATTCACGTTTCATAAAGCTCATATTATGCCAAACATAATATTATTGATATGCAATAATGTGGATTAGGGTTTGTACTTACCTCAAGAGCCACTCCCATCAAGCTATACATAATCATTTACCTCATCATATCCTTCACATTTTACATATAGCATCATTGATGTAACCTTATGAAGTATATTATTCATATAACACATTACCATTCACAAGATTCACAATGTATATAACATAACATTGTTCATATAGTATCATATGCATCATCAAATGTATGTTCTTTCTCAACAATGCAAGAGGAGCAAAGAACAATCACAGTAGCCAACACACTCAAGGGACACGGCCAAGCTTGTGGCCGTGTCTCTCAACACCAAATCAACCGAGGCAGACACGGGCAAGGGACACGGCCGTGTCTTCTCCAAAAATCATCCAACACGGCCAAATTTCAATAGACTTGGCCTTGTCTCCCAAAAATATTTAGTTTTGGCCGTGTCTCTTCTTAGGTTTGGCCGTGTCTCTCATGAATAAACCCTAAACAGAGCCAAAACTCTTCTAATTGAATCAAGAACACATTATACACAACTTAACCTCATTCAAATGGATATAATCAATGTTATTAACACATATTTTACATATTCATCACAATATTCACATTAACACTATGTTAACCATACAATCAATAACTTACCACTTCAAAATCCTAAAACCAAACATCACCCTTAACTTACCATCTTCAAACCAAAACCAACACCAATTCAACCTTTTAACTTACAATCAATTTTAACACTTATAAACACATCTTAAACATACTTATTCATAAAATCAACAATTTATAAATCACCTCAAACACCACTTCAAAATAACAAAGGAAAATAAGATAGTACTTACATTAAATGAAGAAATTTCACAAATCTCCAACTTAATCCTTTGATTCTTCCTTCAATTTCATTCTAGCATTTAGAACACCTCTCTTGCTCTCTCTTTTCTTGGATAGCCGGCACACAAATGAGAAGAAAAGAAAAATAAACAGAAGTCAACTTCTTTTCTTCTTTAAATCTCCACCAAGCAATTCTAGCCAAGCAATTACCTAAATGCCCTCATCCATTTAACTTAACCTTTGTCACTAATATGCCTATTAAAGAAATTTCACATATCACACATAAATATCCTCTTCCATTGACCATCCCTTTTGACTTATGTATATGTTATTTATACTACCATATATGCAACAAATACACTTCCTTTAAAAATTTTTTCTCTTTCAAATTAACATATACATTCAATCCAATTAAAACAACAATAATATTCAAAACTTCTAGGGCATATATTGGGATATTACAATTAGGCTCTCCCTACTCTCGTTCAAAGCTCACGTTCAAAATGGAGAAGAAGAGGAAGAAATACTTCTTTTAAATTTCCATCCTTATCTTTATATATAAAATAATATATATTAATTAATCTAATTACCTCTCCACCAATCATCTTCCTTTCTTTCTTTGACTTTTCTCTTATTATTATTATTATTATTATTATTATTATTATTATTATTATTATTATTATTATCATCATCATCATCATCATCATCATCATCATCATCATCATCATCAACTTTTCCTACACCAATTTATACTTAATATATATGCAATGTATATTCTAGGTATATGTATATATCTTATATATTCAATTTATATTTCACATATATTTCAAGTATATATAATATATATTACATCTATTATACACATTCATCTTATATTTCTCTACCCATCACACCTATTTAATCATCCATATCTACTATATCAATGTACACCAAAAATTGAGATATTACAATAGTGACTTTCAACCCTTGAGAGTCCCATCAAGTGGTGACACCTCACACCGATGCTTTAGTTGTGGAGGCTCTGATATAAGATTACACAGTTCCACCATATCCTGGTGGACACAAGAAGTGTCGTTAACCTCCTCAAGGCATACAAGAAGCTTAGCTTATACCTAAACACACTCCAACCTATGTCGGCTCATATAGTTGGACTCTTAGGACACAGTGTGCCTGTACTTGGATTGGTAATGTTGGAGGTTCAATTAGGAGATGAGCCAGTAGCCAGGGATTACAAGGAATGTTTCATGGTAGTCTACATGTACTTTGCATATAATGCCATCTTTGGCCGACTACTACTTGTTGGGGTAGATGCCTATATCTCTATGAGAGTCTCATCATGAAGGTCTCAACATATGAGGGAGTGGAAATCTTGAGGGGAAACCAACAAGCAGCATGGGAATCCTATGCACTTTTCCTAAAAGAAGCTAACCTTATGTTACCGATAGACTACTTGGACCTCTCCAACAAACGAGAGACCTAAGCCAAGCCAGTTGATATAAGTTTGGGAAGGGAAAAAAAGCTAAAGATAGCAAGTTCAAGTGGCATGGAGAAAGAGTGCGCCTTAATTGAGGTCCTTCAGCAATACCAAGAAGTCTTTGCTTGGACCCTAACAAATGTGAAAGGGATTTCACTAGAGCTTAAGATGTGTGAGCTCTATGTGGATTTTCAGGTGCCCTTAATAAAGTAAAAATAAAGAAATCATGGGTTAGAAAAGTATATAGCTATGGGCTAAGAAGTTGGAAAGCTCTTGCAGGTGGTCTTCAAATGAGAAGTCTTTTTTCGTGACTGTCTTTCAAAAGTTGTTTTGGTCAAAAAGCCTAACGGGAAATGAAAAATGTCTATGGACTTCACCAACCTCAACAAGGCATGCCCAAAAGACTCTTACCTGCTGTCCAAAATTGACCACTTAGCTGACTCCATGGCGGGATATGAAGAGTACTTTTTTTTTGATGCATCCTCTAGATACCATTAGATCACCCTTAAAGTTGAGGATTAAGAACAAACCTCCTTCATCACTGGCAAAGAGACCTATTATTAAATAGTGATGCCATTAGGCCTAAAAAAATGTAAGAACCACATATCAGAGACTAATGAATAAGTTGCTCTTAGAATAGATAGAATGCAGTGTAGAGGTTTATATGGGTGATGTGATAATACAGACTCTTGCGTCAGAAGATAATCCATGAGACTTGGCTGAGGTCTTTGTGATCCTTAGAGGGTGTGGGATAAAGCTCAACCTAGAGAAGTGTGCCTTTGGAGTATAATCAGGCAAGTTCCTAGTCTTCATAATATCTAAAAGAGGAATTGAGGCCAACCTTGAGAAAATCCAAGTTGTAATGGATAAGGAGCCACTGAAGAACATCAAGGAGGTTTAAAAACTTAATGGCAGAATCACATCCCTTGGCCGATTCATTTCCTTTTATGCCTGGTGGTGTCTACCATTCTACTAGCTATTGAAATACTTGAAACATTTTAGATGGACAAACGAATGCTAATAAGCTTTCTCAGAGCTAAAGAACTTCTTAAGCTTGACACCTCTCCTAAGTCGGTCCCTACAGGGAGAAATCTTATACTTATACGTGACAGTCACCCCAGCTGCTATAGGCTTAATACTAATCAAAGAGGAGGATAACTAACAGTTCCCCATCTATTACATGAGCCATAATACAGATGATAGTCAAGGGTGCTTTGCCCCACCTCCAAGAAAGAATGGCACAAACCTTTATTAGGAATTTTAAGAATCTTCTACAAGCAGGTCTTCAATTGGAAGAATGGGAGAGAGAAAAGAACATATACTATGAAAAAGGGAGCAATAAGAATGGCTATCAGTTTGGTGGACAAAAAGATACAAAGGTGAATGCAATAACTGAACCAGCAAAGAAATGTCAATTCTCAGAATTGGGAAAGTCACTATCTTAGGTCTTCAACAAACTATAGAAGAAGGAGTTGTTATAACCTTTGACCCCTCAACCCTTTACCATCCAATTTTAATATAAAAATTTTCTGTTAGTTTCATCAGGTGTCTGGTCATGAAACAAATTGATGTATGTGCTTCAGACATGAGATATAGAACCTTATTGATGATGGAAGTTCCTTGCCCCTGATATGTCCAGGTAGATGAAACTTTTTCGATTTAAACTCAATAAACTTCTATTGACTTATGTGATTTTCATTTCATTTTCTTTTCTTAGTTTTTTTAGAATAATTTTTTTCAATTAAGATTTTGCGAATAAATTATTTTTGTTACATTTATGTTTTATTGGTCTTTGTTCATTTCAGTGTTCAATTGATGACGAGTCTAGCTTGATATTTATAAATTAGTGTACCTATGCATCATGATCAGAATAACTTTACTAGGTGAGGGAGTTGTTCTATAACATTGAGCTGTGTATACTTACTTAGAGAGGGTTCATGCATAAGTATGAGTGTCTAGGTCCTGGTCGATCTTAGAACATGCTTTGATGAATGAACTTTTGAGGCAAAATTGAACTCTGCTTATTTAAGAGAGAGATGATCTAGGCATTATTTGTTGAGCCAATAATTAATATCCACCATGTTATCATTAATCCTTAGTTTGTCCCTTTGAGCCTTTATAAGATTTTAGCTTGCTTTTTATTGGCTCGTAAACCTCGATAAACTATCCTGAGATGTTATGACATTTATGGCAAGTCTGATGATCACTGAGTTACTAAGAGACAAGAAGATAAAAAAATGGATGTATAGTTAAGGCCATAAAGATAGTTGAAGTTTACCTGAACTAGACCTAATATCTCAGATATATTTCATCATTAAGATAACATCAAGGCAACAAAGGATTCATCTCAATGAAGTAGACTCATGCTAATTCACAGTCAGAATCATAGGTGTAGACCCTTAATTTTAGCCCAGATTGAATTCGGCTCCAATTAAAGGGCCACATTAAATATGGTTTCAATTTAAAGGCCCTGATCAAACCTTGTTCTAGTTATAAGGGCCCCAATTAAATTTAAATTTAATTAAAAGGCCCAAATCAACTCTGGTTCCACCTAAAAGCCAAAATAGTTAGGCTGGCATAAAATTACCTCGTGTCTAATTGGCCTTTGCCAATTTGACATGAGCCTCATGGTCAGCCCTAGTTCAAAGAATTTTAGTTCTAATAGGACTTGCATGGCTCAAACTTTCTTTAGTCTAGTAAAACTATTCAGCATTGGTTGCCCTAGTATGCTACTTATAAATAACCAAGTAATAATAGCAAAAAAGGGAGGCCACTTCAATAATCACAGGAACCACTTTTAAGAATTTGATAGCCACCTTTAAGATGCAGAGAGTGATCTTTAGGAATCAGTAGCTATAACTAATAAGCCAAAGTTAACCATTGAAATAACAATCCATAAATCAAAAGAAAGAGAAACCTCAAACCTAGAAGCAAACTGTGAACATCGATTGTTCAACAAAAAACCTTGATTGACCCAAACCAATTGGACATATCCAAACATTAGCAAGGCTTGGTTCAACATAAATTGTTTTGGTGGAGCCAATAACTCAGTATGATTTTCTATGCTTTTGTTCATTCAATTTAGTTATTCAACATCTTTATTTGTTCTATAATTTTACAAAGTTCATTTTACTTGATTATATGTAATCCAAAACCCTAATATTGTATGTTAAACCTTAGTTTTAGGATTCAAACCCTAATTTTGCATTTTGAACCCTAATTTAGGATTAAAACTATAATTTTGCATGTTAAACCCTAGTTTAGGATTAAAACCCTAATTTCGTGCTCAAACCCAATCCTATAAATCATTTATCTTTCATTAATAGAGACCACCATGTGTGTTGTGCCCTATATTTCATTAACATGTTAATATTTATTTGTGGATTGCAATTTTTATGATTAATCTTTATTTCCATTTAATTAAGCCCTAATTTTATGGTTCTTTGTATAATGATTATTTATATATTTATAGATTTGTGTTTATTTTGTTATTTGGATTTTAAAATATAAAAGACATGTTTCCACTTGTTGGTGCCTTATTTATTTAGCTTATGTTATTTAATTTAAGTTAAGGACTTTAGGACAATTGTAAGGGATATATTTCCATCTTTTTGGCGGGTTTCCTATTTTACTTATTTTTATGGATCTTGGACATTTGTAAGGGCATGTTTCCATCTTGTATGAGTTTCTATTTTGTTTGATTTGTTTTGATTTATAATATGGTATTCTTTATTTTAATAATGTTTATAATATGGATGATGTCACAATAATTAAGAATTTAATAGTATTTAGACCTAAAAACAAGGCCGGTTCTAATGAACCGGGCTTTATGGGGGTGCTAGGTCATTTCTCACCTTCTCCATACATATCCAATTTTTCAAACCCAGTGGGGTTAGGGATTCCTTAGAAATTAAAGTCATCCACCCCTTTCTATCTTCTAGGCCCACCTGGGTGGTGACACCTATTCTTTGGGTTTAGGCCCATGTTCTCTAAGGCCTAGAGCCTAACAGTGCTAAATTCACAAGAACCATTTCACCAGGAGTAAGGGAGAAAATCCATGCTCACAATAGGACAGTACAAACAAGAACGTTCTTTTAGAGCTAGAACCCAAAATTAAATAAATAAATAATATAAAATATAAAATATAAAAAAGAACAAAAATAAAATAAAACAAAAACAAAAAGGAAAAAGAGAATATAGAAGAACAAAAAGAAAAGAAGAAAATGGAAAAAAAAAGAAAAGAAAAAAGAAAAAAAAGAAGAAAAGGAAAGAAGAATAAGAGTCTCAAACTTTTTGCAAAGATCATCATAATTAGATCCATATTTCTGCCAATGAGACTAAAAACTCAAGCTGTATCTTTTTATGAAACAAGATTTCAAGTTCTAAAGTAATATTTCAAGTTCTATCTTTTCATAAAGCAAGATAACAAGGTGCCTAAAAGGTGAAAATGATGCCCAGAGTTTAAGAATATCTCTAACAACATATGGTTCCAACAAGAAGTTTATACTGGGAAGATTTATAAGTAGCGTCACATCAGCTCTAGCATAAAAATGGCCTTCACTTAACCCATGTCCCTTATTGACCTCATTTCAAGCCTATTAAAGACCTATTGATCTCTTTTGGTAGGTAGAGTATATTAATGGAGATTGTTTGAAGAAGCATGCATATGATATTGATAATATTTAAACACAATGAGACATTTGGCCAAGAAATGTGTATGTGCCTATATGAAGTGTAACAGTTCTTGCACCAATGGACATAGTTCTCGAGTTTAGTATGGTAACTAAGATTGTCATGTATAGATATGTTAACCTGGGAAAATCGAGCTCTGAGATATATTGACACTGATTTGACAAGGCCAATATTTGATTTTAAAATTAAAATTTAAAAAAAGGTGTTTTCTTGTCACATGAGCCTTCAATTTTAGGGAAGTGCATTACATTGTCGAAAATTAAAGAATGCATTGGGCCAAGTTGGGATCATTTGCAAGGTTATAGAGAAGTTACCAACTAATGTGTCGAATCATAGGCTAAAAATGGGTATCTCCTATGTCTCTAACTACCTTGCTTGGGCCTCCACTGCTTATGTTTGCATCTTGGAGATAAAGCCATAGATATGAAGTCTTCTATTATTCAAATGCAAGACCTGAATGAGCATCTGAAAGGAACCAATGGGACTACTTTGGCTTATCACCTTGATTTGTGAGTTAATATAACCACTGTACATATCATCCATGCATATCATGCATACACGTATATATGAGCGTATCACACTGCATTTTGCTGTCTTGTATTACCTATTCATTGTCAAAGTGAACAATAAATACCCTATGAAGTAAATAATCAAAAGTAGATATGGAATCAAGGGGCATGAATGGCCCATTGCAAAAGATAGCAGAGATGCATGCTTGTGTAGAGAACGAGAGAAAACACAAACATCAATTAGAGCTTGCATGGGAACAAAATCATTGGTTTGAGCTTACACAGGGGGCAAAACCTCTCCTTTTCAATTTTTGATTTTATGTATGTACAAAATATTTTCAGGCTCTCTTTAAATATTTGTCCATATATGGAGGCAAAGAGAGGATATGATGGCTAAAAATAGTAGAATTTTTTGTAAAGTGAAGAATCCATTAAAGAATGAAACAAGTGGCTAGAAAAAGTCAAAAATCTTAAATGACAGAAGAATTAAAAGAATAGAACAAGTGGCTAAAAGAAAGCTAGAACTCTCAAATGATAGAAGGTCAGTCAGGCTAGAAGAGCTAAAGTTGATGTAGGACAAAGGTCCATCCCTAAGTAAAATCCATTAGAGAATGGAACAAGGCTAAAAGAAATCCAAAACTACAAATGACAAAGGTTAGTTAAGCTAGCAGAGCTGAATTCGATGTAGGACAAAGGTCCATCTCCAAGCAGAATGTAACGACCCTCCCCGACCAGGTCGGCTGCCCGGCCCACTAGTGGCTTACGGCCCGGCCATTTCACCACCTGGGCACGGAGTCCGCAGGAGGCAAGCGATCGCTACAGTACTGGACAGCCCTCGCGGCCCACCCAGCAGGAATTTGTTTATTTGGCCCCAAGGGGTCGCCTCCCTGGATCGAACCCCTGACCTCCCACTTAATAGAGCTAGCGAGAACCATCCAGTACCATTTCTGCTACTGGGTGGGCCGCGAGGGCTGTCCAGTACTGTAGCGATCGCTTGCCTCCTGCGGACTCCGTGCCCAGGTGGTGAAATGGCCGGGCCGTAAGCCACTAGTGGGCCAGGCAGCCGACCTGGTCGGGGAGGGTCGTTACACAGAATCTAATAAAGAATGGAACAAGTGGCTAGAAGAAAGCCAGAACTCTTAAATGATAGAAGAATTGAAAGAATACAATAAGTGGCTAGAAGAAAGCTAGAACTCTCAAATGACAGAAGCTCAGTCAAGCTAAAAGAGCTGAAGTCGATGTAGGATAAAGGTCCATCCCTAAGTAGAATCCATTAAAGAATGGAACAAATGGCTAGAAGAAAGCCAAAACTCTCAAATAATGAGGATACAAATGAAAGAAGGTCAGTCAAGCTAGATGAGCTGAAGTTGATGTAGGACGAAGGTCCATCCCTAAAAGTATAAGATGAAGGCCCATTTCCCCAAAAGTGAAATATCCAAAGACCTTAGGTATACTAAAGCATCGAAACTAGCTTGGATTTATTGAAGTATCCATTATACTAAAGCATCCAGACCGACTCAGGCTTATTTGAAGTTCCCAATCCAATTGGAATTTATTTGAAGCATCTAGACCAGCTCGGGTTTATTTGAAGTACCCGAACCTATTCAGATTTATTTGAAGTACCTGAACTTATTCAAATTTATTTGAAGTATCTAGACCAACTCGGATTTATTTGAAGTACCCAAACTAGTTTGTATTTATTAAAGCATCTGCTAAAAGATTCTGGATTTATTTGAAGCATCTGGAATAACTCGAGTTTATTTGAAGTACCTAAACCAGTTCAGATTTATTAAAGTATTCATTAGAAGATTCTGGATTTATTTAAAGCATCCAAACCAGCTTGGGTTTATTTGAAGCATCCAAACTAGGCTAGATTTGTTATAGCATTCGAGATCATCATTAATCTATTAAGTAAAATTGCTTTTCACTCTTTGAATAAATTCAAGATCATTCAAGCAGGGGGCAAGATTATAGACCCTTAATTTTGGCTTGGAATGAATTCAGTTCAAATTAAAATGCTTGAATCAAATATGGTTCAAATTAAAAGGACCCTATCAAATCTAGTTCTAATTAAAAGGCCTCAATCAAATTATGATCCAATTAAAAAAAAATCCAAACTGACTCTGGTCTGATTTAAAAATTTAAAATAACTGAACAAGCCTAAAAATCATGATGAATTGGCCTTGCCAATTCTCCATGAGCCATGCTCATGATGAATTAGCCATGGACAATTAGCTATGAGACTTAATTTAGCTATCCTAATGATGTTAAAACTCAAATTAACTTAGGTAAATATCACTTTCCTAAGTTAATTAGGATTGTTTAACATCCAGCTTACCCTAATGTTGCCTATAAAAAGGCAATTAATAAGCCACAAACAAGGGGGAGCCACAATTTATAATTAGACAATCAAAAACTAGGAAGCATTAGCCACATTTTAGCAAAAAGCAAGAATTAGCCATTAGGCAGGAACCCAGAAACCAAAAGAAAAAAGAGACCGAGAGAAATAAATAGATAGTAGCCAATTTGTAAGAATTTGAAATTGATCTAGACTTTCCAAAGCAATTGTACAATTCAAATAGTGAGCTTAGTTCAACAAAATCATCTTGGTAGAGCCAACAAGTAGGTATGATTTTATTAACTAATTCTATTTAAGTTCTATTGGTCATCCTCATTGTTTAATACTGTAGAATTTATTGTTATTTGTTTGATTTTGAAATCCCATCCGGTAAACCATAGCATTAGGATTAAGTCTAACTAAAACCCTAATTGCATGTTAGTTTTATAATCTAAAATCCTAATCTTGCATATTGGACCCTAGTTTTAAGGTAAAACCCTAATTTCACAATAAAATCATAATTTTGCATATTAAACCCTATTTTAGTATTAAAACCCTAATTTATATGATAAAATCCTAAGTTTCAAGCTCAAACCCTATTTTGTAAATCTTTTACCTTTACAAAAGGGACCGCCATATATGATGCGCCCTATATTTCATTAACGGGTTAATATTAAGTTATGTTTGTGGATTGCAATTTTTATTATTTGGATTTTAAAGATACAAAAGGCATGTTTCCACTTGTGAGTGCCTTATTTGTTGAATTTATTTAGTTTGTGTAATTTTATTTATTTAAAGACTTTGAAATAATTGTAAGAGACATGTTTCCTCCTTTAAGTGGATGTCTTATTTTATCCATTTTTATGGACACTTGGACATTTTAAGGGCATTTTTTCATCTTATATGTGTGCCTATTTTGTTTGATGTGTTTGATTTACAATGTGATGTTGATTTATTTTAATAATATTTGTAATATGGATAATGTCATAATAATTTAAGAACTCAATAATATTTAAACCTAAAAAGGAGGCCGGTTCTAATGAACCGGGCATTATGGTGGTGCTGGGTCATTTTTCACCTTCCCCATGCGTACCCAACTTTTCGAACCTAGTGTGAGTTGGGGATTTCTTAACAATTGAGTCATCCAACTCTTTTTTATCTTTTTGGCCCATCTAGGTGGCAACTTCTATTCTCCTAGTTTAGGCTCGTATTTTTTAAAGTCCAGAGCGTAACAGTGCCAAAGTCGTAAAAACCATTTCATCAAGAGTGGGGGCAAAAATACCCGCTCACTGCCATACATTTTATGGGTACTATAGATCCAGCTGAGATGGACCATTGGTTAAATAGAGGGGGCAAAATCCCTACTCACAGCCTTAAATTTTATGTATTGATTATTGCCAGTTGAATTAGGTGACCATCAAGAATAAGTATCTATTGCCTCATATTGATGACTTATTCGTTTAGCTCAAGGGGACTTCTGTATTCTCTAAGATTGACTTGAGCTCAGGTTACTACCAGTTTGGAGTTAAAGAGGTTGATGTACCTAAAACTACTTTTCGCACAAGGTATGACCATTATCAGTTTTTAGTGATACCTTTTGGGTTGACGAATGCACCAGCAGCTTTCATAGATCTGATGAATAAGATCTTTAGGCCTTGCTTGGATCAGTTTGCGTGGTGTTTATTAATGATATCCTTATTTACTCACGTATCAAGAATGATCATGATAGGCATTTGTGGATTATAAACCTTGAGGGAGAATCAATTATATGTATCACTCTTATTACTTACATAAAGTACACACTACCTCAAATATGAAAAATATGCATTTAGGATACAAGAGTATCACTAACTTATCGTTACTACCATCTTATTACCTTATGAAGATAGCTAAACTCTTAGTTTGCAACATATCTAGAAGTATATATAAGAAAACTCTTTGGAAATTTTGCTAGAATTTTATCTGTATTTAGAGCATTCTTCAAAATCCGAAACTTAACCTGTAAAACAATTATGTTCTCCTAAAATATTTCCTTTCAATTGATATCCCAAAAACCTCATAGTTATATAGATACATACATGTGGGGTAAATGCTATAAATACTTTACAAAAATTCATAAGGTTACATCACATCTTTACTTTGTATTGCAAAATACATGTTAATAATACAGCTAGTCAAAATGAATATTTACATGCAATTCCAAAGGCTCTGGTCTGGAGGCAACAAAAGAACTTCTAGTATCCATCCAACAATCTTGACATGCTCTGGTCTAGAAGGGCTCTCAATCTCTGATCTGTTACCTGTGCGATGAATAAATCATGCTAAGCTACTCGCTCATCAGTACATACTTTGACAATAATAACATTGATATAACCTAATATTATAAATATGCATCAAGCTTTAATGTTACATACAATTACCTTTATTTTATTGGCAAACATAAAACACCAAAATATGCATTGCTCCCACATACCCTTACTACATGAACCTAGCTCTAGAAATATTGCTTTGGCCTATCTCAACTGTAATAATACCATTCTATCTCGCTAGTGGATGTACTATATTTATGACACCTAGTGTCTCATCCATAGTGTAATCATATCTCTGACACTAAATGTGTCTCGCTCAGGGGTGTAGCTATATCTGTGATACCAGTGTCTCATCCCACAACGTATGGCATGCCAAATTACCAAAGCCAATCTTCTAGAACTAGTTAATGTATAAGGTAACACATAATACACAATCAACATTTTATCTCTTTCCCTAATTCCACATTCTTGTCATACTTTTCATATATCATCATATTTTCATGGTTATCAGTAATACAAACACTTTTCTATTAAAACCAAGTTCCATAGCCGTGCCTACCTGAAGGCCACATTCGTGCACTTTAAAATGCTTCTGTCCAACTCCTAAAATAGGCCTACGGCTATAGCACTCCCCAGGCCATGCTCGTGTCTTTGAAAAATGTTACTTGTAATACCTTTATACTCTATATACTTAAAACATATACTCTGTATATAAAATACATATATAAAATATAAGAGTGCTACCTTAACAATCAATATTAAAAATAATTATAAGTTTATAATTAAAAATCTCTAGAAAAAATTCGCCAGGGTTTTATCTATTATTTTAATATTCCCAAAATAATCATACACACAACATGCAAAGAAAACATACACTCCCAAAATAATATTTTCTCAAAATCCTCCAAACCATTAACTCATAATATTAACATCCATATATACATAGTATTTTAAAAACTACATGTTTTATAAATATATACACTCAATAAACATAGTTAATATTTATAAAACCTTTCAAAATATTGCTCATTCTAACTCTGTATAATTTATACAATATTTACAAAAATCCAAAATGCATTATAATAAAAATTATACATGTATGTACTTTTAGCATTGTTGGCCTTATGGCACTCTAAATCTCTAAATATCAACCATAATCTGGATCCTTCTGATCAGCTACACTCTTGTCTGTGCGATTCACACAGCCGTGTTAAGCCTATAGCTTAGTGGTACATATCCAATAACAATGTGTATACATTTCAAAGTAACTTATGCACGTATTATAATTTGCAATTTCAAGATAATTAACTTCTGTTTTACAAGTCATTCATTATATATATGTGTATTCATCTCACTAACACACACATTCACACATTGGGCCCAATATCTCTATACAATTATCAAATCCATTTGTCACAATATCATGGCCCAGCTCTGCTTGGGCCCATAACTAGTCTCAATCAAATGATCTAGCTCTGCTCAGGTTAAGACCTAGCTCTGATCAAGTCTATAAATACATACATAAAAATTTTAAGTCATAGTGGACAAGTAATTTTGTAGGATATAAAGACATAATAATACATTATTCAATCACATTCTCAGCTTTTCATCACATTTCTCAATTCCATCACATTTACTCTGTCTTTAATGGTTTATACCTTTTTTTCTCACTTCTTTGACACATTATACATTTCCCATCTTTTCCCATCATTTTTCACATATTTCACATTTACTGCATATATATATATGTGAGCAGAGATTTTTGCCCCCGAAAATGGAGTCGCCACCCAGACGGGCCAGGAAATAGAAAGGGGTGGATGACTCGATTCCTAAGGAATCCCCAACCCCCTAATGGGTTTGAAAAGTTATGTACGTGTGGGAAAGGTGAGAAATAGCCCAACACCCCCACAATGCCCAGTTCATTGGAACCGGTCTCCTTTGCAGGTCTTAATATTATAAAATTCTTAAATATGACAATATTATCCATACTACATGCAATAATTAAAATAAAACATCATTATATTAAAATCAAAGTAATGTCCAAACAAAACAAATAAATGGACACCCATCCGAGGATGAAAACATGTTCTTACATTGTTCATGTCTAAACTAAATAGGACACCCACCAAAAGGTGGAAACATGCCCTTTATATTAATCCCAAAAATATGAAATAAATTAAATTACAGAAGGTTTAAATAATGAGGTACCCACAAAGTAGAAACATACCTCTTACATTAGTACCAAAATAAATCAATAATAATAAAGAAAATATCCATTCATTCATTCATAAATGAAATAAACTCATCACAAATTAAATAAGTCATCCATGAAAACATATAACATATCAAATAAATAACTAAAACCAAAGTTTATATCGTTACACAAATGAAATTAGGCTTTAGAGAATTAGGGTCTATAATTTTAAAAAATTGGAATTAGGGTTTAAGATTTTTTAGGTTTGGCAACTGGAATTACGGTTTGAGGGTTTTTTAGGTTTATTGGATGAGGGTTTGAAAAATGGGGTTTTGGAATTTTGGGAATAAATTAAGGTTTTCTTGGATTAGGGTTTTGGATGTTTTGGCATAATAGTTTGGATTAGGGTTTTGGTGGCTTTGGTAGAATAATTTGGATTAGGGTTTTGGTGGCTTTGGTAGAATAATTTGGATTAGGGTTACGAGGTGACAAGCTTTAAAATAAATTAAGGTTTTGATTTATCTTTTTAGAAGAAACATTGATTCTGGAGATAAATTGAGATTTTGGAAAATAATTAGGTTTGTGAAACTTTAACGGAATAATTTAGGGTTTAAAAGTTTTGGAAATAAAATAACTATTTTAAAGTTTAGAAAACAATTAAGATTAAAATTTTTAGAAACTGTAAAAAAGATTAGAGTTTGGAGAATTAAGAAGACATTTTGAAGTTTCAGAAAAATAAGTTAGGGTTTAGATGATTAAGAAAATAGTTCGGGGCTTTTGGATTTACAAGATGGATTAGGGTTTGGAATTTCTCTGGATTTTTGAGCTATTGGATGAAACAATAATGAACGGGATATATAATTAGGGTTTATCAATTTAGACTATTGATTCAAAGTGATAACAAAAATAAACAAATGAAAACCAGTAAGAACAAAGATGATATAACAATTGAATGTTTAAGCAAATTCAAGATTAAGACACAAAACCTGGGTTGAAGGTTCCACCAAATTGTTCTCTGGATGAACAATAACAAAGGCAATGTTGCTACCTTTGATGGATTGATTGATTGATGAGTGTTTACTTCTTGCTAATTTCTTTTTGCCGTTTCTGCTTTTAATCTCTCTTAATCTCCATTGCCCGACCTCTAGGGTTTTTCTCCTTCTTCTTTAAGGTTTTTCTGTGTTTTGTCCATTTTTCTTTTCATCCCCTAGGGTTTTTTTGTCTCCTCCATCCATGTGTTTAATGCTAGTATTTATAGGAAAATAAAGAGTCATAATCCTATTTTAATAGGAAAATACCAATTATTTAGGAAAAATTAGAAAACTGGGTAAAACAAAGTTTGGCCAAAAAATCGGCAGCGCGGGCTAGCTAGCAAGCCAATTCATCTCAGTGGTGAATTGGGCAGTGCCCAATTCAGCCCAGCTTGCTATCTGTAGCGAATTGGGCACTACCCAATTCGCCGCAGACAATTTCTGCGGCGAAATGGGCTGCTGCGCAACCGTCCGATTTTTTTACTTTTTATATATTTATATATTTTTATTTTTATTAAAAATAACTATTAAATATTATTTGTAAATAAAATATTATTAAAATAAATAAAATACCACAAAAATTATTTTAGATTATTGGATTTGAATGGGTCAAAAATTAAGGGTCTACAGTTTGCCTCCTGCTTGAACGATATGAGACTACGGTAAAAGAGAGTGAAAAGCAATAAGATCATTGACTGATTTTTGATAAGGATGGGTACTTGGACCCGAGACTCAACTTGATTTGGGTACTTGGACACGAGATTGGGTACTTGGGCCCAAGACTGAATTTGATTTGGGTACTTGGACCTGAGATTGGGTACTTAGACCCGAGATTGAATTTGATTTGGGTATTTGGACCTGAGATTGAATTTGATTTGGGTACTTGGACCCGAGATTGAATTTGATTTGGGTACTTGGGCTCAAGATTGAATTTGATTTGGATACTTGGACCCGAGATTGGGTACTTGGACCCAAGATTGAATTTGATTTGGGTACTTGGATCCAAAATTGAATTTGATTTGGGTACTTAGACCCGAGATTGAATTTGATTTGGGTACTTGGACCAGAGATTGGGTACTTGGATTCGAGATTAAATTTGATTTGGGTACTTGGACCCGAGATTGAATTTGATTTGGGTATTTGGACCCGAGATTGGGTACTTGGACCGGAGATTGAATTTAAATTGGGTACTTGGACCTGAGATTGAATTTGATTTGGGTACTTGGACCCGAGACTGAATTTAATTTGGGTACTTGGACCCGAGATTAGGTACTTGGACCCGTGACTGAATTGAATATGGGTGCTTGGACCTGAGATTGGGTACTTGGACCCGAAACTGGATTGGATTTGGATACTTGGACCCAAGACTGGATTGGATTTGGGTACTTGGACCCGTGACTGGATACTTAGACCCATGACTAAATTGAATTTGGGTGCTTGGACTAGAGACTGAATTTGATTTGGGTACTTGGACCCTTGACTGGGTACTTGGGCCCGTGACTGAATTGAATTTGGGTGCTTGGACTTGAGATTGGGTACATGGACCCAAAACTGGATTGGATTTGGGTACTTGGACCCGTGATTGGGTACTTGGACCCTTGACTGAATTGAATTTGGTTGCTTGGACCAGAGATTGGGTACTTGGACCCAAAACTGGATTGGATTTGGGTACTTGGACCCAATACTAGATTGGATTTGGGTACTTAGACCCGTGATTGGATACTTGGACCCGTGACTGAATTGAATTTGGGTGCTTAGACCCGAGACTGAATACTTAGACCCGAGATTGAATTGAATTTCACTGACCTTTTATCAGATGAGGATTTTGGCTTAACTGGTTGTTCCATTCTTTTGTTCTTCCTTTTGCAAAAATTCAGCTATTTTTAATTGGCCCTCATATCTTTTCCTTGCCCCATGCATGGCAAAATATTTGCAAGTGAGTTTGAAAATGTTTTGTATATAAACTCAAAGAATTAAAAAGAAGAAATTTTGCCCCCTTTTTAGGCTCAAACCAAAGATTTTTTTTTTCATGCAACTTTGATTGAAGTTTTTGTTGTCTAGTTCTTCGCACAAGCACGTAATTCTTCTTTTTGAAAAATTACTAAAGCTTTCTCAAGCACTGGGCTTTCCATGCCCCCTGATTTGATATCTTCTTTTGATTCTTTACTTCACAGGGTGTTTACTGTTCACTTTGATAAAGAATAGACAATACAATACAAGAAAATGCAATGTGATATGCTCATGTATGCATGATATGCATGGATAATACTTACAATGGTTCCATTAACTCACAGACCGAGATGATCAACTGAAGTGTTCTCATTGATTCCTTCCAGATGCCTATTCAGATCTTTCATTGGAATGACAGAAGGCTCTGCATTTATGGCTTTTATCTTCAAGATATTGAAAACATGAATAATGGAGGCTCCAAGCAGCAGAAATACATCCATTTCAAATTATGATTCAGTATGTCAATTAGTAGCTTCATGACCTTGCCAGTAATCATTTCCTTTGCACAATGTGTCCTTCAAGGTTCGATAGTTCAACAAACTCCCCTTAACTTGAAGGCTTTGTATATATATATATTTTTGAATTTTGACTTTGAAATCAAATGTTGGCTTTGTCAAATCAATGTCATTGTACCTCAGGACTCAATTTTTCAAATTAACATATCTATAACATGACAACCCTAGTTACCATACTAAACTTGGGAATCATTTCTATTTAATCAAGAACTGTTGCACTTCAGATAGGCACATACACATTACTTGGTCAAAGGTCTCATTGAGTTTAAATATTGTCTATCTCATATGCATGCTTATCCAAACTATCTCCACTAATAGACTCTACCAACCAAGAGAGATCAATATGTATTTGATAGGCTTGAAATGGGGTCTATAAGGGACATGGGTTAAATAAAAGCCATTTTGAGATTGGAGCCATTGTGACACTATGGGCAAACCTTCACACTGCAAATTTCTTGTTTTAACTTTAGGTAGTTGGGAGCAATCTTGCTAGACTCCAAATTCTTTCTATATCTTCTTGGTATTAATCTGGATCTTGATTAGGACAGTCTTTGCTTTGCAAAAAGTTTGGTACCCAAATTTGTTTCTTTTCTTCTTCTCCCTTTTCTTTCTTTTTATTTTTCTTACTCTTCCCTTTCTTTGAGTATTTTATCATTTTATCCTTCTTCCTTGTAGGACTGTCAAGTACAAAACTTTCAAGAACTAGATGGTCTTTCTCCTTTTTTCTCTAATTTTGATCGAATCTTTGGTTGGGTTGGACCAATTCAAGTCAAACTGTCCTTATAAACCAAATAGAAGTCTTTTGCTACTTTAGGTAAAAGAGAACTCAGTTGGCTTTCTGAGCCGCCTTTTTAGGTTTTATCTTTCTTTTTTTTCCTTCTTTTTTTCCTCTTCTTTTCTTTTCTTTTCTTTTTTCTTTTTTTCTTTTATTTTTTTTTATTTTAGCTCTAAAAGAGTTGTCTTGTTTGTACCAACTTGGGTTTCTAATAATGGATGAGTGGAGTGACATAAATCTTCTTTAACAGGGATAAATCATTTGTTACACTGATGTTGTCTTGATAGATTGGAGATATTAGGTGAACATCAACTACCCTTATGGTCTTGATAACATCAACTATCCTTATGATCTTGACTATTCATTCCTTTCTTTGATCTTCTTGCCTCTTCACCTTAGTGATCATAAGACTTGTCAAAAGTATCACAACAGCTCAAGGTAGGTTGTTGGGGTTTGTAAGCCAATGAAAAGAATGTTAAAATTTCATGAAGGCTCAAAGGGACAACTAGGGATTGATATTTAATTGGGTGGATACTAGTTGTTGGCTAACCAAACAATGCCTAGATCATCTCTCCCTTAAATAAGCAGAAGTTCAATTTTGCCTTGAAAGTTTGTCTAAGCATGTTCTAAGACTGACTAGGACCCAGACAAAGGTAATTATGCAGGAGCTCTCTCTAAGTAAGCATACACAATTCAATACTATAGGGCAATTCCCTCATCTAGTAAAATCATTCATGTCATGATGCCTAGATACATTAATTTATGAACATCAAGCTAGATTCCTCATTGGTCGAGCACCAAAATGAACAAAGACCAACAAAATTTTTGATGAAAGTAATTTATTCAAACAAATTTGAAAAACACGATTATTCCAATTAAATATTAAAGAAAGTAAAATTGAAAAACAACATTCAAGCTAAGGAAAGTTTGTTGAGTTAAGCTTCTTTTCCTTTCACATCTTCAATATTTCCATCTTGAAAGGATGATAAAAAAAAATCTTCTTCCAATCCTTTTCCTACCACGAAGGTTGCTGGTGGTGGCACTCTTCCAAACTTAGGCAAATGATTGTTCTTGGTATTGGGCTTGTCTAGCTCAGGTAGCTTACCACTGTCGATTAGATTCTGGATCTCATACCTCAACTTCATACTATTGTCCATTTTGTGTCCAGGCCTTTGAAGGAATTGGCAAAATGCATTAGTATCAAAGTTAGGTGGAAGAGGATTAGGCAAAGGATGAGGAGTCAAGGGCTGTAACAATCCCTTCTTTTATAGCTTATTGAGAACCCGAGACAGTGACTTCCCTAATTCTAAAAACTACTTCATTCCTCCTTGACTAGTGGCATTAACATCAGCTTCCTTTTGTGTACTTTGATTGCTAGGCTGATAATTTCCTTTCTCATCCCTTCTTGCCGAAAAGCGATTCTTCTCCCTTTTCCATTCTTTAATTTGCAAACTAGCTTGTAGAAGATCTTTGAAATCCCTTATAAGGGTGTATGAGACATCCTTTCACAAAGACTAGGCAACACCCCTCTTATAATCATCCTTATTTGATAAGATTCATCGGGCCTCTTCCTGAGCAATGCAGCCTTATTCCTCCACCTTTTCACATAGTCCACAAAATTCTCATTTGGCCTTTGTCTAATGGACTCCACTTCCATTAAGGTAACTTCCATTTCGACATTGTATCCATATTGTTGGATGAAGGCCTTGTATAGTAGATCCCAACTCTTTTGTGTTCCATCACCTAAGGTATTGAAACAATTTTGGATAATAGGGTCCAATGAGAGCATGAAACACTTAGAGTTTGAGCCTTAGTAGCTCGGGCAGACTGCATAACAGTGATATACTGTTTCACATGGAGGTGAGGATTTCCAGTTCCATCAAACTCTGCAAAAGATGGCATCTTGAACTTATAAGGGACCTCCTCATCTTGTTCAAATAGTTTGTCGATCTTGAACATCTCTTCAGTTTTTAGTTTCTTTTCAAATTATTTTTCTAGATCAGTAATCATCTTTTCAACATTAGAATTATCAGTCTTTTCAAAAGTTGTCTTGTCAACAACCTTTGGCTCCTTCTTTTTATCTTGAGGATCTTGGAAGTACTAAGCCCAATCATCATCATCAATGATCACCTTATCATCATCAAAAGCCACTTCACCAACTTTAGCCTTCCCCTTGTCTATCTTGGTGCTAGCATAAGTTTCGGTATTGTTTCTTAAAATTGCAGCCAATTGGTTCTTCATGGTCTCGGCCAAGGCTTCTTTTATTTCTTCCATCTTGGCATTGAGGGTGTCATTGTTGCGCTCGAATTAACTCTACGTCACTCGCAAGTATACGAGGTAGCTGTAGCAAAGGTGATCGCCCCAAGGTCGTCTCACAAGAAAGCTAAAGTGGCTAATTGATTATCAGATTTTTAATAACAAATATTAAAGAAAATTTAAAGAGTGACTAATGAAGAAGATTGATTGAAGTTTAACACGAAGAAAAGTAAAATAAGCTGATGTTTTGATTCACTTGATAAAAAGGTCTAGGGTTTGCACTTCTCTACAACTTATATGTATGAACGGTTATTCCTCTTAACTAATTTAATTTCAAAGATTAAATCTCAAACAACTCAATTAATCAAGTCAAGAAAATAAGCTCTCGCATTCAAACCTCTTTCAACTAATCTTGTTATAATTGAAATAATCTTTTTAATAGGTTATATCTCTAATTCACCTAAGTCCCAAATTGAATCGTTCCAGCATTAGATTTCATCTCTCAATCCATCATCTAATACCTAAAACACATAATTGGTGGCCAATCAATTATATATTAACAATATTTCATTCAATCAAGGCTAAAGAAATTATTAGCTAAGAGAATAACCAATTCATACATTCATAGCAGATCCATACAAACCCTAGACTAGATCAAATTAGTTCATAATGCAATCAAACATATTCATCTCATTAATGTTCAAAGAAATCAAAATAGACATGATAATATCCATTAATACAATTTCAAAGAAAATAAAGAGAATAAGTTCGAGAACAAAACCAAGTTACAAACTCCTTGAAGCTTCTGAAGAATCTCTTGTTCAAATCTTGCAAGAAGGATGTATCAATGGCTGGAATAATCTAATCTAAGCTAGATAAAACAAAGTGTAATCAAAAATCAAAGAAAAACTAAGTTATCAAAACCCTAATCTCTTTGACGGCTCAGTCTGCTCTCAAAATCCTCAACTCCCTCAAACCCTAGCTTCCTTTTTCCTTTTATATGAATCGTCCTCTTTAAAAATTCATTACGGCTTTGGTTCATGAGAGACACAGCCAAGTTGGATGTGACTTGGCCGTGTGGGTGCTCTTTGGAGGGACACGGCCAATGACTTGGTTGTGTCCCTTGCATGTGTCACATACTGCTTGCTTTTTCTTCTTTTCTTCTTTGGTTGAGTGACACGGTCATGTTAGAGGTGACTTGGCCGTGTTGGAGCTTTTTGGAGGGACACGGCCACTGACTTGGCCGTGTCCCTTGCCTGTGTCTGCTTCTCTGAGAATTGATCTTCTTTGCCTTGGATGCAAGTGAGACACGGCTAGGTTGGATCAACTTGGCTATGTCTGGGCTTCTTTGGAGGGACACGGCCACTGACTTGGCCGTGTCCCTTGCTTGTGTCTTCTACTGTGACTTACTCTTCCTCTTTAGCTTGGTATGGGACACGGCCAGTGACTTGGCCGTGTCCTCTGCCTGTGTCAACTACTGCCCCTTTTCTCCTTCAATTTGCTTCCTTGCCTTTTTTTAACCTAACACAAAACTCAAAACAAACTTTAAACAAGAAGTAAATAGACAATAACCAACAAAACATAAACACAATACTAAAGACTAGATCAAAAACAACATAAACATTGAAATAAACTAAAACTACCAAAATCAATGAAAACACCAAACAAACCGATTAAAACTAACAAAATACCTAAATAAAACAATAATTATCATAATAAACAAGACACAAATCTATAACAAAAACTAATAAAACAACTACCCCACACTTAAAGCAAATTCACATGGCATAAATTAAAAACTCAAACAACCTTAACTATAATTCCAGCATATAAGATGAAATCCTTTAAGACACAGCATAAATAATTTGCAATTTACTTCAATCAAGAATTTTCTTAACTCATTCATTAATCCAGACATACAAATCTTATCTCATATCTAAGTGTTTCACTCGATTTCAAAGGTTAATCACTCAAACCACTCATGACTGCATACTACCATAAATTTGCTTAATTATCCAATCTCTCTCACTGATTTTCTCAAGAAATAATCCGAAGGTCTTTCATTTGGATGTAATGGGGCTAAGGTGCAGGTGTGAGAAAAGACATTTAAGGTGGAGCATCAAGGAATGGAGTATCTAAATTAGACAATACTCTTGCTAAGAAACTCATAACTCCCTCAAATAGCATACTCACCAACCCTTGATACTTTCATACACTTGCATACTTAAAGAAACATAATGAGTCGACATTCCTCTTTTGATGACCAATGCTAGAACATATATGGATTTTGTATATATATATATTATTTTATTTTCACTTTTTCTTTTTTTTTTCCTTTTATTTTTATCATTTTTTTTAAATATATATATATACAAAATATAAACTTGCATGGAACATCTAGCTTAAAATGTAGAGAAAAAGAATAATCAACTCTTAATTAAATACAATGTTCAAAGTATGCATTTCAACCCCAAATAGCAATACCTTATATATATTTTTTACTTGCTTACCCCACACTTTGAAATAAACCACCCTATTGTCATATCATAAAACTCCATTCCTTAATGCAGGTATGATGAAAATAAGAACGTGTTAAGTTGAGAATTGTGATGATCAAACAAGAAAAGGTCAAAAGCTCAACTTGGCTTACTAAGAAAATCAATATTAAGGGAGGTCTTTTTAAGCTAAAGGGCTAACCTAATTTGCCTTCATCATTTTAAAACTTGAGATTAAATCATAATGTGAGTTCAATTAGCATGCAAAAGCAAACTCTAGAGATGCAAAATCATGAAGGTACACACTTAAGAAAAGAAAATCAATTGACAATAATATCAAATTATGACGCTCAAAACTCACCAGTTGGGTTCTCAAAGATTTATATGTCATGAATTGCAAAATGTGAAAATTGATCCTGAATGAATTCAAATGCTAATCTCTATGCTGATACTAAAGTCTCAACTACAATGCTAAAATCACAGAAAAGATCAATAAGATTTCAACAATTATGCCATGCACAACACAATAAAACACACCAAGGCAACCAAAACAAAAATTAAAGACACACCAAGACAAACAAAACAAAGATTAAAGAAAAGCTATAAGCTTACCCCACACTTTAGAATTTACATTGTCCTCAATGGAAAACAAGAATAATAAAGAAAAAGAATTTAAGGACAACCTGTCTTCCATCGTACCCTGGTGAGGCAAAACCTAACTTTCAAACACAAACACAGATGTTCAAAAACAAAATACAAGAGAGCTTAAGGGTTTCCATTTATTTAAACTAAACATAAAATCAAAATTGCTAAATATAAAATTATAACTATGAAAGAAAATGCAAACCGATGGGTTGCCTCCCATTTAGCGCTTCTTTAATGTCATAAAGCTGGACATCATGCAAGGCTTAAGGATCATGGATCAAAGTGCTGTCAATGATCCTCACTTCTTGAAATCCTTCATTGTATAGTTTAACTCTATGTCTATTTGCTCTAAAAATCTTATTGGTTCTAGAGTTAAGCAATTCAATGGCACCAGAAGGACATACCTTAGTTACCTCGAAAGGACCACTCCATCGAGATTTGAGTTTACCTTGAAACAGACTGAGTCCAGAATTAAAAAGTAAAACTTTCATACCTGGACTCAATGTCTGTCGCACAATAAATCTGTCATGAATTGCCTTAGTGCGATCCTTGTAAACTCTCGAGCTCACATATGCCTTCAGGTTAAAGCACCTTTGGGTCTCCCTCACTGATTTAGCCCCCTCTTCTAAAGTCAGTGTCGGCTCCAATTTATCTGGGGAGTCTGTCTGCAACACAACATCTGAAACAACTGCTTCAACACTATTAATTAAAGAACATTCCTCATATAAAGCAGTTGTAGGAATAGGAGAAGTGTTAAAAATAGAAAATTCAACAGTTTGCCCTAAGACAGTCATTGACAACTTACCATTTTTAACATCTATTAAGATGTTGGTAGTAGCCATGAAAGGCCTACCTAGCAAAATAGTGTGTTGATGGTGCAGGGTTACTCCCTTCCATGTCAAGTACTATGAAATCCACAGGTACTATCAACCCTCCAACCTTAACTAACACATCTTCTATAACCCCTTTCGGGAATCTAAAAGACCTATCAGCTAATTGCAACACCATTTTTGTCGGTTTAAGCTCCCCTAGTTCTAATTCTTTAAACACAGAATAAGGCATTAAATTCACACTAGCTCCTAGATCACACATGCCTTCAGTCCCCTTTCCATTCCCCACAGTAATTTGAATTATAAAACTTCCAGGATCCTTTAGTTTAGGAGGTAGTTTATGCTGCAGAACAACACTAGCTACCTCTAAAACTATCACCTTTTCATTCGTCTCATACCTCTTTTTCTTGGTGATCAGCTCTTTGAAGAACTTGGCATAAGCTGGTATGTTCTTTATTGCCTCAAGTAAAGGTAAGTTAATACTTACCTTAGACAGCATGTTGAAGATGTTAGAAAATTGCTTATCTGATTTATCATCCTTCAACCTGCTAGGGAATGGTATAGGTGGCTGGTATGGATTGCTTGCCTTATGTAGGTCTACTGTAGGGGACTTCTCCACTGATCTTTCTCCAGCACCTTTGTTCTTTGGTTCTCCTTCCTTCTTATTCTCTTAGTCACCTACACTCACAGAATTATCTTCAACATTATTGTCAATTACCTTACCACTTCTAAGAACAGTCACTGATTGTGCCTGCTCAGTTTGACTTGGGAATTTCCCCTTCTGTTGAATCTGCATCTGTTATGCAAGTTGTCCTACTTGAGTCTCCACCTTCTTAAAAGATGCTTCTAAGGAATCCATCCTCTTGTTTGTTATCTCTTGATTCTTAGCACTGACCTGGATAAAAGCCTGTAAACTTTCCTCCAAACTCTCTATCTTAGACTTCCCTTAATTTGAGGATTGACCCTGCTCTTGGTTCTGTCTTTGAAGCAAATGGAAAGGCTGCTGAGAATTATTTGTTGCCCAAGAAAAATTTGGGTGATTCCTCTAACCAGGGTTGTAAGTGTTGGAGTAAGGATCATTTCTGGCCCTTGGTTGGAATCCTCCCATAACATTGACCTGCTCAGCTTCATTCCCATAAGTCTCATATGCAGAGGGGCATATATTTGCTCCATGCCCAAGAGTTCCACAGATTCCACACGCTTCATGAGTAGAAGAAGAAATATTGTTCTTCATATTCAACATCTGCACTTGCTTTGTCAACTCAGCTATCTGATTGACCATCTCACTATTGGCTTCTAGTTGATTCACCCCTTTACTTCTTCCCCTTACATTTTTTTGTTGAGAATTAGCTCCCAGCATCTCAAAGATATCATAAGTTTCAGCTGCTGTCTTTTCTCCCATGGCTCCCCCAGCTGCATTATCAACAGTGTTCTGAAATTGCTGGGTTAGACCATCATAGAAAAACTGGTTCAGAAGTTGAAGGGGATAGTGATGATGTGGACACTGGATCAATAACATTTTAAATCTGTCCCAAGCCTCATGAAATGGCTCTTCTTCAAATTGAGAGAATGTAGCTATCTTCCCTCTCAATTCAGCTGTCTTTTGATGAGAGTAAAACTTACCCATGAACTTGTTATAAACTTGCTCCCAAGTTGTCAAAGAGTTTTCGGGCAACATCATAAGCCATCTCTTTGCCCTATCCTTCAAAGTATATGGAAAACATCGCATCCTCAACTGATCCTCTGTTAATCCTCCCAATGGAAAAGTGTTGAGGGTGGAGTAGAAATCCCGAATAAAGTTCAAAGGATCTTCATTTGGAACTCCATAGAATGATGGCAGCATATTGTAATGGATGTTCTTCAATTCATAGTTCCTTGTTGCATCTGTCAGTCTTATGCAAGAGGTGGAGGTTCCAATGACAGGTCTAGCAAAGTCTCTCATCGTTCTTTGCCTTTCTTCAGCCATTTTAATAGATTGTGCAGATTTCGACTCAAAATCTGAAGTGTCCTCCTCTGTAGTATCAAATCCTGTGTACAATTCAAACTCTTCCCTGCTCCTTTTCACTCTCTGAATTTCTGGAATGAATGGATATAGCTCTCCTTCGAGTGATCTCCTGCCTTGCATAAACAAAAATTTCTAGGAAAAAGAAATTATTAAAAGCAAAAGACAAAATAAAATAAAAAATAAACAATGAAAAATAATTTAAAATATTTTTGCCTAATAAACAATTTCGCCAATTAGCCTCCCCGGCAGCGGCGCCAAAAACTTGTTGCGCTCGAATTAACTCTACCACAAAGCGTCACTCGCAAGTATACAAGGTAGCTGTAGCGAAGGTGATCGCCCCAAGGTCATCTCACAAGGAAGCTAAAGTGGCTAATTGATTATCAGATTTTTAATAACAAATATTAAAGAAAATTTAAAGAGTGACTAATGAAGAAGATTGATTGAAGTTTAACACGAAGAAAAGTAAAATAAGCTGATGTTTTGATTCACTTGATAAAAAGGTCTAGGGTTTGCAATTCTCTACTACTTATATGTATGAACGGTTATTCCTCTTAACTAATTTAATTTCAAAGATTAAATCTCAAACAACTCAATTAATCAAGTCAAGGAAATAAGCTCTCGCATTCAAACCTCTTTCAACTAATCTTGTTATAATTGAAATAATCTTTTTAATAGGTTATATCTCTAATTCACCTAAGTCCCAAATTGAATCATTCCAGCATTAGATTTCATCTCTCAATCCATCATCTAATACCAAAAACACATAATTGGTGGCCAATCAATTATATATTAACAATATTTCATTCAATCAAGGCTAAAGAAATTATTAGCTAAGAGAATAACCAATTCATACATTCATAGCAGATCCATACAAACCCTAGACTAGATCAAATTAGTTCATAATGCAATCAAACATATTCATCTCATTAATGTTCAAAGAAATCAAAATAGACATGATAATATCCATTAATACAATTTCAAAGAAAATAAAGAGAATAAGTTCGAGAACAAAACCAAGTTACAAACTCCTTGAAGCTTCTGAAGAATCTCTTGTTCAAATCTTGCAAGAAGGATGTATCAATGGCTAGAACAATCTAATCTAAGCTAGATAAAATAAAGTGTAATCAAAAATCAAAGAAAAACTAAGTTATCAAAACCCTAATCTCTTTGATGGCTCAGTCTGCTCTCAAAATCCTCAACTCCCTCAAACCCTAGCTTCCTTTTTCCTTTTATATGAATCGTCCGCTTTAAAAACTCACTACGGCTTTGGTTCATGAGAGACACGGCCAAGTTGGATGTGACTTGGCCGTGTGGGTGCTCTTTGGAGGGACACGGCCGGTGACTTGGCCGTGTCCCTTGCATGTGTCACCTACTGCTTGCTTTTTCTTCTTTTCTTCTTTGGTTGAGTGACACGACCATGTTAGAGGTGACTTGGCCGTGTTGGAGCTTTTTGGAGGGCACGGCCACTGACTTGGCCGTGTCCCTTGCCTGTGTCTGCTTCTGTGAGAATTGATCTTCTTTGCTTTGGATGCAAGTGAGACACGGCCAGGTTGGTTCAACTTGGCCGTGTTTGGGCTTCTTTGGAGGGACACGGCCACTGACTTGGCCGTGTCCCTTGCTTGTGTCTTCTACTATGACTTGCTCTTCCTCTTTAGCTTGGTATGGGACACGGCCAGTGACTTGGCCGTGTCCTCTGCCTGTGTCAACTACTGCCCCTTTTCTCCTTCAATTTGCTTCCTTGCCTTTTTTAACCTAACAGAAAACTCAAAACAAACTTTAAACAAGAAGTAAATAGACAATAACCAATAAAACATAAGCACAATACTAAAGACTAGATCAAAACAACATAAACATTGAAATAAACTAAAACTACCAAAATCAATGAAAACACCAAACAAATCAATTAAAACTAACAAAATACCTAAATAAAACAATAATTATCATAATAAACAAGACACAAATCTATAACAAAAACTAATAAAACAATCATCCACCATTCTTTGAATTTGTTCGGGCTCCATTGCTTTTGTTGAGAAAGTGATTGAGTCATTGTTAGATTCTTCGTCTCCGGCATAGGTCGAATTATTGTAAGCTTTTGAACTGTCATAATCCAGGGCTGTGAGCTAGAAGGGATTAATGATATGAGATGCAAATGTATGCATGTATCCATGTATGCACAAACAATCAACAAAGATAAGTAGAATGTCCCTTCCAACCTTATAACATCCACACACGGATGGCGAGTCTCTTTTCCTAGGTAATATGGTTAACAAAATACCAACATAGGGTATCTTATTTTTCGAATAATTCCCTCGGACATTTCAACCAATAGTTATATTTTCAAAAATGGAAATCAGTCCATGATAATTCCCATTAATTAGATTTTAATCCATTCAACCAACTAATGTAGGTTTTATGCTATATTGGATTAAAACTAAATTAAGAGGTTCATTATAAATAGATTTCTCACTTGAAAAAGTAACTAATGATTCATGCCAAAACAAGCCCATGATTAATTATTCTTAGTATAAACTAGGCTCACAATTGATTTTTGGTATTTCATAATTGACCTAAATATTTGTAAGCTCCTTGTAAGAAAAGATTGCAAAAAATTTTGATTGAAAAACCCATTGTAAAAAAAGATGGAGTTTGGGCTTTGTATTTAAGTCATGAGAAAAGAATTTTTGATTTGTTTTTTATATCCAAAGACCATTTTGAAAAAAATTGAAAATTGCTTTATTCTTTTGGACTTTAAAGAAAAAAATTTATTTTGAGCTTACAATGTACTTAGGTCATATTAGAAAAAGAACAAACCAAATATGTCATAATTTAAGCCAAGATAAATTAACCATAGTCAAACAACAAGTATTTGGGGTAAAACCTAAGGAAAGTAACTAGGCCAATTACATGAGCATTAGTCTTTGGGTCAAAAAGCTTAGGTTCCCATAGCAAGTATATACCAAATGGTACAAGACTATGAGTGGTTATGCCATGCTCGATCTCCATACCTTGAGTGAAAGTATGGTATCCCTTACATAACATAACACGGGTAACACGAGCATCCTAACTCACGCACACGATGCAAATCTAATATGATACAATGGATAATATCATGATAAGCAAGAATAGAATAATATAAAGACTAATGGAATCAACTTCTCTTATCCCCAGTGGAGTCGCCGCTGTGAGCGGGGATTTTCGCCCCCACTCTCGGTGGAATGGTTCTTACGATTTCGGCATTGTTTAGATTCAAAGCCTTAGAGAACACGGGACTAAGGCCAGAGAAAATGGAGTCGCCACCCGGATAGGCCTGGAAAAAGAAAAGGGTGGATGACTCGATTCCTAAGGAATCCCCAATCCCCTAATGGGTTTTGAAAGTTAGGTACGTGTGGGGAAGGTGAGAAATGACCTAGCACCCCCACAACGCCCGGTTCATTAGAACCGGCCTCCTTTATAGGTCTTAATATTATAAAATTCTTAAATATGACAATATTATCCATACTACATGCAATAATTAAAAGAAAACATCATTATATTAAAATCAAAGTAATGTCTAAATAAAATAAATAAATGGACACCCATCTGACGATGAAAACATGTCCTTACATCGTTCATGTCTAAACTAAATAAGACACCCACCCAAAGGTGAAAACATGCCCTTTACATTAATCCCAAAAATATTAAATAAATTAAATTACATAAGGTTTAAATAATGAGGTACCCACAAAGTGGAAACATACCTCTTACATTAGTACCAAAATAAATCAATAATAATAAAGAAAAAATCCATTCATTCATTCATAAATGAAATAAACTCATCACAGATTCAATAAGTCATCCATGAAAACATATAACAAATCAAATAAATAACTAAAACCAAAGTTTATATCATTACATAAATGAAATTAGGCTTTAGAGAATTAAGGTCTATAATTTTAAAAGATTGGAATTAGGGTTTAAGATTTTTTAGGTTTGGCAACTGGAATTAGGGTTTGAGGGTTTTTTTGGATTATTGGATGAGGGTTTGAAAAATGGGGTTTTGGCATTTTGGGAATAAATTAAGGTTTTCTCGGATTAGGGTTTTGGATGTTTTGGCATAATAGTTTGGATTAGGGTTTTGGTGGCTTTGGTAGAATAATTTGGTTTAGGGTTAGAGGTGACAAGCTTTAAAATAAATTAAGGTTTTGATTTATCTTTTTAGAAGAAACATTGAGTCTGGAGATAAATTGAGATTTTGGAAAACAATTAGGTTTGTGAGACTTTAACGGAATAATTTAGGGTTTAAAAGTTTTGGAAATAAAATAACTGTTTTAAAGTTTTGAAAATAATTAAGATTAAAATTTTTAGAAACTATAAAAAAGATTAGAGTTTGGAGAATTAAGATGACATTTTGAAGTTTCGAAAAAATAAGTTAGGGTTTAGATGATTAAGAAAATAGTTCGGGGCTTTTGGATTTACAAGATGGATTAGGGTTTGGAATTTCTCTGGATTTTTAAACTATTGGATGAAACAATAATGAACAGGATATATAATTAGGGTTTATCAATTTAGACTATTGAATCAAAGTGATAACAAAAATAAACAAATGAAAACCAGTAAGAACAAAGATGATATAACAATTGAATGTTTAAGCAAATTCAAGATTAAGACACAAAACCTGGGTTGAAGGTTCCACCAAATTGTTTTTTGGATGAACAATAACAAAGGCAGTGTTGCTGCCTTTGATGGATTGATTGATTGATGAGTGTTTACTTTTTGCTAATTTCTTTTTGCCATTTCTTCTTTTAATCTCTCTTAATCTCCATTGCCCGACCTCTAGGGTTTTTCTCCTTCTTTAAGGTTTTTCTGTGTTCTGTCCGTTTTTCTTTCCATCCACTAGGGCTTTTTTTTGTCTCCCCCATCCGTGTGTTTGATGCTAGTATTTATAGGAAAATAAAGAGTCCTAATCCTATTTAATAGGGAAATACCAATTGTTTAGAAAAATTAGAAAACTGGGTAAAATAAGGTTTGGTCAAAAAATCGGCAGCGCGCGGGCTGTCGGGCCCGCTGGCTGTGCTGGCAAAAATTGCTCTGGTGAAAACTGGTGTGGCGGGCTACCTAGAAAGGCAATTTATCGCATAAAAAAATTGGGCAGTTCCCAATTTGCCCCAGATTGCTATCGGTGGGTGTCCTATTTAGTTTAGACATGGACGATGTAAGGACATGTTTCCATCCTCGGATGGGTATCCATTTATTTGCTTTGTTTGGACATTGCTTTGATTTTAATATAATGATGCTTTAATTGGGATGGAAACGCTACTAGCAGAAATGGTACTGGATGGTTCTCGCTGGCTCTCTTAAGTGGGAGGTCAGGGGTTCGATCCAGGGAGGCGACCCCTTGGGGCCAAATAAACAAATTCCTGCTGGGTGGGCCGCGAGGGCTGTCCAGTACTGTAGCGATCGCTTGCCTCCTGCGGAATCCGTGCCCAAGTGGTAAAAAGGCCGGGCCGTAAGCCACTAGTGGGCCGGGCAGCCGACCTGGTCGGGGAGGGTCGTTACAGTTAAAAAGGCACCTTTTTAACTGTAACGACCCTCCCCAACCAGGTCGGTATCCCAAGGTCGGTTGCCCAGCCCACTGGGTCCGCATGGTCCGCAGGAGGCAAGCGATCGCTACAGTACTGGACAGCCCTCGCGTAGCAGAAATGGTACTGGATGGTTCTCGCTGGCTCTCTTAAGTGGGAGGTCAGGGGTTCGATCCAGGGAGGCGACCCCTTGGGGCCAAATAAACAAATTCCTGCTGGGTGGGCTGCGAGGGCTGTTCAGTACTGTAGCGATCGCTTGCCTCCTGCGGACCATGCGGACCCAGTGGGCTGGGCAACCGATCTTGGGATACCGACCTGGTTGGGGAGGGTCGTTACATACATGCTATGATCCTTGCCGACTTGGCCACTAGTATGGAGCTGGGCCTCGTGATTCTAACTTTACTCCCGACTTAGACATGCCTTGCTTGATGGAAGCCTACTTGGATCGGCTGAGACAAAGCTGGCCTGCACGTTACATTTATCGACTGCCATAGATTTTACATTTGTCAATTCAGAAAGTGTATTGTTAGGATGGAAAAATAATTAAAGTAATAAAAGATGCTTCTTTTCCATTTTTAATTTTTCATCACCTTTTGCTATTGTGTTTATTTATTTCATCCATATCTGGTCAAATACTTATAACAGTGCAAATGTTGTTGCTAATGCCTTAAGTCGGAAGTCTTTGGCAGGTTTGACTGTTTATTCGTTCTCGTTGCTTGTTGAGTTGAGAGCATTGCATGCCAGTTTTGTATCTTGTGATGATGGTGCATTGTTGGCACAGTTGCAATTGAAACCAGTTTTGTTGGATCAGATTAAAGAGGCTCAGTTGGCTGATGAGAAGATTCAAAAGATTGTTTCAGATTGCCAAAATGGAAAGAGTAGAGATTTTATTGTAAGAAATGATGGGAGTCTCTGGTTTAAGAACAGATTGTGTGTACCCGATGATGCTAATTTGAAAAGGATCATTTTGGAAGAAGCACATCAGTCAGTGTTTGCTATGCATCCGGGCAATACAAAGATGTATCATGATTTGAGACAACATTACTGGTGGTTTGGTTTGAAGAGAGACATTGCTGAGTTTGTATCTAAATGTCTCACCTGTCAAAAAGTAAAAGCAGAGCATCAAGTTCCAACTGGGTTGCTTCAACCGTTATCAGTGCCTGAATGGAAGTGGGAAAGAGTGACAATGGATTTTGTGTCTGGTTTGCCATTGACACAAAGGAAGTATGATGCTATATGGGTGATTGTTGATAGATTGACTAAGACAGCTCATTTTCTTTCGATTCGGATGGATTACTCTTTGGAGAGATTAGCTGAGCTGTATATCCATGAGATTGTAAAGTTGCATGGTGTCCCAATTTCTTTAGTGTCTGATCGAGATCCCCGGTTTACTTCAAGATTTTGGAAGAGTTTGCATGGTGCTTTGGGTTCTCGATTACATTTCAGTACGGCTTTCCATCCGCAGACAGATGGCCAGTCAGAGAGGGTGATACAGATTATCGAGGACATGTTGAGAAGCTGTGTTATTGATTTCTCTGGAAGTTGGGACAGATTTCTACCACTTATGGAGTTTGCTTACAACAACAGTCATCAATCCAACATTGGTATGGCACCATTCGAAGCACTGTATGGTAGACGGTGTCGGACACCTCTTTGTTGGAGTGAACTTGGAGATGGTAAGTTGATTGGGCCTGATTTGATTCAAGAAACTGAAGAGAAAGTAAAAGTCATTCAAGGCAGGTTAAAAGCATCTTCAGACCGACAGAATTCTTATGCAGATCTGAAAAGGAGAGACATAGAGTTTGATGTGGGAGATAAAGTATTTTTGAAAGTGTCTCCTTGGAAGAAGATCTTGAGGTTTGGTCAGAAAGGGAAATTGAGTCCTCGTTTCATTGGACCGTATGAAGTTTTGGAAAGAGTTGGGCCAGTTGCTTATCGGCTTGCTTTACCACCTGAGTTGGATCGGATCCATAATGTATTCCATGTTTCTATGTTGAGAAGGTACAGATCGGATCCATCTCATGTTTTGCCAATTGAATCAATCGAAGTGAGTCCCGATTTGACGTTTGAAGAGGAACCAGTTGCTATCTTGGCACGTGATGTGAAAAAGTTGAGAAACAAGAGCGTGCCATTGGTGAAAGTTCTATGGAAGAATCATGCAAAAGAAGAAGCAACTTGGGAAAGTGAGCATACCATGCTAGATCAGTACCCTCAGTTATTTCGGACTTGATATCAGGTAATTTCGAGGATGAAATTTCTTTTTAGAGGGGGAGAATTGTAATATCCCCATATATGCCCTAGAAGTTTTGAATGTTGTTGTTGTTGTTGTTGTTGTTGTTGTTGTTGTTGTTGTTTTAAAAATTGGATTGAATGTAGGTGTCAATTTGCAAGAGAAAAGAAATTAAAGGAAAGTGTATATGTTGATTATATTGTAATATATATATAACATATAAGTTGGTCAAATGAAGAGTCAAGGGGGAAGAGATATTTATCTTGTTGAGTATGAAATTACCTAAATGGGCTTATAAGTTAAAAGAGAGTTAGAACAAATGGTTAAGGGCATTGAGGTAATTTTCTTTTGGAAATCTCTTGGTGGAGATTTAAAGAAGAAGAGGAAGTTGACTTGATTTCTTTTCTTTTTTTCTCTTTTCCTTAGTGGTGGCCGGCTCTCCAAAACCAAAGAACAAGAGTTGATTTTTGTTGTTCCAAAATCAAGATTGAAGAGATAACCAAGAAATCAAGTTGGAAATTTGTGGAATTCAACAACTTTGGTAAGTTCTTTTCTTTGATTTCTTTGATTCTTTTGAAGTGGTATTTGAAGTGAATTAGGGTTTGTTGATTTGATGATGAGAGGTGTTTGTGATGTGTTTTCAAGTGTTAAATTTGGTTTTAAGTTAAGAGGTTAAATAGGTGTTGTTGTTGGAAGTGGTGGATGTTGATTTTGAAAGATTATGAATGATGTTGGATTTAGGGTTTTGAAGTGGTTGTGTTTAAATGTAATGTTAATGTGTTGTTAAAGTGATTATTGTGATGATTGTGTAAGATATGTGTTTATGTTATTGATTGTATCCATTTGAATGAGATTAATGTTGTGCAAAAAGTGTGTAAATGCAATTGAAAGAGTGTTGGCTTTGGTTAGGGTGTTGTTCATGAGTGACACGGCCAAAAGCAAGGAGAGACACGGCCAAGTCATGGAAATTTTGGATGTGTTGGGTTGATTTTTGAGAGACACGGCCGTGTCCCATGCCTGTGTCTGTCACTGCCAAAATTAAGTTGATAGACACGGCCACAAGCTTGGCCGTATCCCTCAAGTGTGCTGCCCGTGTCCCATAAATGTGTTAGTTAATGTTTTTGTTCTTTGCTCTTCATGCAATGTTGTGATTCTTTAAAGGTCTCTTTGCACCTATACATGAAAATGAACATTCTAAATACCCTTAAAACAATAATGATTCAATCAAAGGCATATGGAAGATTATAAATCTATGAACAATGTTATGTTATATACATTGTGAATGGTAATGTGATTCATGAATAATGTACCTTGAAATGTTATAGCAATGATGCTATATGTATAAAATGAGTTGAGATATAATTGTGATATGAAGCCATTGTGATTGGCTATGATGATGAGAATTGAGAATGGAAATGATAACTAAATAATAAATGAATTGTGTGGCTAATGTGTTATTCCATTTTCAGAGTTTGTTGTTGGTGGCATGCCTAATAAGTGTAACAATCTCTTGAAGTTAGGTTGGATTGAATCCTTGAAGCCTAATTGAGATGTTACCACCCTTGAAGCTAGGTTGGGTTGGTTCTTGAAGCCAAGTTGGGTTGAAACTTAGCATGCTTTGTTCCCCTTGAAGCTTGGTTGAACCTAATCCTTGAAGCCTAGTTGGGTATATGATATTGATAAATGTGATAACAAAACCAAAATATTAACTCTGAAAATTGAATGGCATATTAGTATGTTTTGGGCCCATGCTTGTCTTTGTTTAATGTGACTCATAAATGGTAACATAATTGATAAATGAGGTATATGATATTGAGAAATGTGATATGTTCATATATTGTGGTTTATGGAATGTAAAAGTATGTTGTTAGCTTTACATCTATGATGTTGTTCTTTTTAATAAGGTGTGTGGCATTGCATTGCACTAAAGCATAATATTAGCATGATTTGTCCTACTAAGTCGTTGGCTTAGCGCGATAGTGTTGATCGCGCAGGTGATAGAGTTGAACCTGAAAGCTCTTCAAGACCGAGTGAGAGTAGACACTGAAGAGTTGATTTTAGGACTTAAAGATCAGAGAAAGCTGCCAATCATGTATAACTTCTTTATGTTTTGCAAAGTATTGTTTATAATGTAAATATTTTATAAATTCAGCTGCGTATTAACTAAATGTATCTATATATCTATTTTGTTTTGTATTACAAATTGATTACTTAATTTCTATAATGTATAGTGATAAGGATTATGGTATAATTTAAAATGTTTTGAATGTTAAGGAAATCCGTAGCATCCCTATGTTCAGTGCACGTATAGTACATTGTGGTGTTTGTAGTGTGCATGTATTGAATGTGGGGGTGTTACAGATCGAGCATGGCATAACCACTCATAGCCTTGTACCCTTTGGTATATACTTGCTATGGGAACCTAAGCCTTTTAACCCAAAGACTAAAGCTCATGTAATTGGCCTAGTTACTTTCCTTAGGTTTTACCCCAAATGCATGTTGTTTGACTATGGTTAATTTATCTTGGTTTAAATCATGGCTTATTTGGTTTGTTCTTTTTCTAATATGACCCAAGTACATTTACAAGCTCAAAATAAATTTTTTCTTTCTTTAAAATCCAAAAGACCAAAACTATTTTCTAAACTTTTCAAAATGGTCTTTGGACATAAGACTTTCCTAAAAACAAATCAAAAATTATTTGGCCCATGGCCCAAAAACTAAGCCCAAAATCCATTTTTCTAAAATCTTTTACAATGGGCTTATAAACAAAACTATTTTCACCCAACCATTTTTTACAAAGAGCTGGCAAAAATATTTAGGTCAATTATGAAATACCATAAATCAATTGTGGGCCTAGTTTACACCAAAAATAAATTAACCATGGGCTTGTTTTTTTTGGCATGAACCATTAGTTACTCTTTCAAAAGTGAGAAATCTCTTTATAATAAACCTCTTAATTTTGTTTTAATCCAACATAGCATAAAAGCTACTTTGGTTGGTTGAATGGATTAAAACCTAATTAATAGGAATTATCATGGATTGATTTCCATTTTCAAAAATATAACTATTGGTTGAAACGTCCGAGGGAATTATTCGAAAGCAAGATACCCCATGTTGGTATTTTGTTAACCATATGCCTAGGAAAAGAGACTCGCCATTCGTGTGTGGATGTTATAAGGTTGGAAGGAACATCCTAATTTGTTCTTATTTGTTTGCGCATACATGCACACATGCATACATTTGCATCTCATATCATTGGTCCTCTCTGGCTCACAGCCCTGGATTACGAAAGTTCAAAAGCTTACGACAATCCGACCTACGCCGGAGACGAAGTATCTAGCAACGACTCAATCACTTGCTCACCAAAGACAATGGAGCCCGAACAAATTCAAAGAATGGTGGATGAAGCCCTCAATGCCAAGATGGAAGAAATCAAAGAGGCCCTAGCTGGGACCATGAAGAACCAATTGACTGCAATTTTAGAGAATCATGCCGAAGCATCTGCTAGCACTAAGAAACCAAAGGACAAAGGGAAGACTAAAGTTAATGAAGTGGCTTTTGATGACGAAAAGGTGGTCATTGATGATGATGATGATTGGGCTCAATACTACCAAGAGGTTCAAGAAAAGAAGAAAGAACCGAAGGCTGTCGAGAAGGTAACTATTGAAAAGACCGAGACATCTGATGTTGAAAAGATGATTACTGATTTAGAAAAGAAATTTGAGAAGAAGCTGAAAATCGAAGAGATGTCCGAAGTTGACAAGTTATTTGAACAAGATGATGAGGTCCCTTATAAATTCAAGATGCCCTCCTTTGCAAAGTACAATGGCATCGGAAATCCTCATCTTCATGTGAAGCAATATATCACTACCATGCAGTTTGTCCAAGCTACTAAGGCTCAAACCCTAAGGTACTTTATGCTCTCATTGGACCCTGTTGTCCAAAATTGGTTCAATACCTTAGATGATGAAACACAAAAGAGCTGGGATCTACTTTACAAAGCCTTTATCCAACAATATGGATATAATGTGGAATTGGAAGTTACCTTGATGGAAGTAGAATCCATTAGGCAAAGGCCGAATGAGAATTTTGTAGACTATGTCAAGAGATGGAGAAACAAGGCTACTTAACTCAAGAAGAGGCCCGATGAATCCGATCAAATAAGGATGATTGTGAGAGGGGTGTTACCTAGTCTTCGTGAGAGGATGTCTCATACATTCATCTGTGATTTCAAAGACCTTCTTCAAGCTGGTTTGCAAATTGAAGAATGGGACTGGGAGAAGAGCCGATTTGCAATGAAAAGGAATGAGAAAGGAAGCTATCAACCTGGTAGCCAAAGCATGCAAAAGGCTGTTGGTGTTAATGCTACTAACCAAGGAACAAGGAGACAATTTTTACAATTGGGAAAACCAATGTCCTGGGTTCTCAACAAGCTTCAAAGAAAGGGACTGCTACAACCCTTAAATCCTCGTCCTTTGCCTAATCCGCTCCCACCTAATTTTGACACCAAAGTATTTTGTCAATTTCATCAAACGCAAGGACATGACACGGATAGATGTGTGAGATTGAGACATGAGATCCAAAACTTAATTGATAATGGGAAGCTACCCAAACCCAACAAGCCAAACACCAAAGATAACCCATTGCCAAAGTTCAATAGAGTGCCACCACCAGCAACCTTCATGATTGGAGGAGGTCTGCATGAGGATTTTGTCATGTCTTCTTTTCAAGATATGAGAGGAGAAGCAATTAAAGAAGAAGAGGAATTTAATGAAGCCAAACAAGCTATGATTGGTAGGGAAGTAGCAATTTGTGTGGTCAACAGGTTTTGGGATTCAAGTGATAGTGATGATGATATCATACCAAAGAAGAAGGAGTGGACTTGGTCTGAGCCCGAAGAAGATGAGGTGATGAATACTAGATCTGGTAAGCCTTATGTAAGGCCACCACCTAAGGATGGAGAAACAAATAAGGGGAAGGAAGTTGAAGTGGAAGAAGATGATGCTGTACTCAAGCAATTAAAAAGAACCCAAGAAAGTGTTAGCATTTGGATCCTGTTAGCTACTTCTAAAAAACACCGAGAGACTATGGCTAAAGCCTTGGCTAGCATGCCGATTTCTACCTCTACAACACCGGAGGAGTTGATTAACTTCATAAAAATTGGGGAAGTAATGAAATGTGAAGAGGTTCAAGAGAAGAGCGAAGTTAGTATGGGAGCAGTTTCTTTTTCTGATGCGGACTTACCAGAGGAAGGGAGAGACCACATCCGTCCTCTCTTTATCAAAATAGAAGTCAAGGGAAAGAGGACTCCTTGTGTAATGGTCGATGATGGGTCTGCCATAAATGTTTGTCCACTTAAGATACTACCAAAGCTAGCCATGTCAACAAGAGATTTAAACCCAACCGAGGTGACAATTCGTGCTTATGACAACACTAAGAGGCATGCCGAAGGGACTTTCAAAGCAGCCATCAAGGTTGGTCCAATTGAATCTATTGTGGAGTTTGTTGTTTTAGACATACTAGTTACCTTTGCCTTACTCTTGGGACGACCATGGTTTCACCCTCTTGGTGGAGTTCCTTCCACCCTTCATCAAAAGATCAAGTTCCCCAACGGAAATGAGACAGTGGTCATTGAAGCTGAAGATAATGAGATTGTTAATGCTCTAATGGTTGAGAGGCCTCTCAATGGTTTTCAAGTAGTTGTAATCTCTGATGATGAAGCAGTGGGCTCCAAAGTCTTGAATATGATGAAGAACATGAATTACCTTCCCGGAGCTGGCCTTGGAAAGGGTAAAGTCAGTTTAACAAAATTACCAGATTTTAAAACTCAAACTTCCAAGAAGGGGTTGGGATATGATGAAGCCAATAATGTTCAACCAAAGAAGAATGAGAAGATGAGCTTCCCACCACTTGAAGAGATCTTTCTCAAAGCTCCAACTATCGAACCACTCCAAGAAAAGCCCGAGCCGATCATGTTCATGGGTAAGTTAATTCTGCAGATGTTGCTGAGTTAGTGGAGCAAGTGAAGAAAAAGCTCACCCTGTCAACCAATAAAGAATCCACTCCAAAGGAGAAGAATGAAGCTGCCCTAAAAGCCAAGAAGGCTCCGGAAGAGATTGCTGCCATGGTTGAAGAGAAGTTTGAAGACATCCTGCTTTATGATTCTGAGAACAATGATTTTGATTTTGATTTTAATTTGTCTGTTTTGTATGAGGATGATGATGTTTTCTTTTCCAAAATGAATGCAATAAAGTCTGATTTTGCTTACTTGTGTGATGTTTCTCCTGATGGTTTCATACATTCAAATAGCAGTTACATGAGCATCTTTAATATTAATTCTGTTAACACACAATCATTAAATTTGGGAACAACTGAAAACCCTAAAAACATTAGCATAGCATCCGACCTTACTCCTGATGAGAGAGAGAGATTTGAAAAAATATTCAAAAAATATGAAGAAGTGTTTGCTTGGTCTTATGAAGATATGCCTGGGATAGATCGAGACATAGCCGAGCCTCATATTCCTACTTACACCCATATTAAACCTGTCAAACAAAAGCTTAGACGATTAAGACCTAAATGGGCTGAATTGGTTAAAGAAGAAGTCACTAAGCAAATACAAGTGAAGTTCCTTGAAGTGATAGAATACCCAGATTGGCTAGCCAACATAGTACCTGTGCCAAAGAAAGATGGGAGGATAAGGGTCTGCGTGGACTATAGAGATTTAAACAAGGCTTCCCCTAAGGATGATTTTCCTTTACCTCATATAGATGTACTCAGTGATAGTGCAGCCTCTAGTGTGCTACACTCGTTTGTGGATGGATTTTCCGGATACAATCAAGTGTTAATGGCCCCAGAGGATAAAGCCAAAACTGCCTTCACTACTACATGGGGTATATTTTGTTATAGGGTGATGCCTTTCGGCTTAAAGAATGCTGGAGCAACTTACCAAAGGATGGCCACCACTTTATTTCATGACATGATGCACAAAGAGGTTGAAGTATATGTTGACGATATGATGGTGAAGTCAAATACGAGGGAGGCAATCAAAGCTTGTCTTTGGAGCTAGTTCATCCAAGAAGAGTTATTTTCTGGAGAATCAACAAAAGAAGGTATGTTTTAATTCTTTTAATTTATGTTTTCACAATAGCGAAATTTATAAAATTTAAGTTCTTTAAATTAAAAATCTCAGAACTTTAATTTAGTTTTTCCAATATTTCAACATTAAAACGTGAATTTCTTTTCTAAAAGGACTTAAAATTGTTATTTTTTCTTCTTAAAAATCTTTAAAACACTCATTGAACATATTTTTCAAAAAAACCAAAATCAAATTCTGTTTCTATTAAAATTTTAAAGTAGGCTCTTTTTCATTCAAAAAACCTTCAAAAACATCTTTTCTACTTATAAAAACTTCAATCCATGTGTTTAAATTCATAAAATCTCATAAAATATCAAATTGTTTTTTTTAAAAACCCTAAAAATTATACTTTGGCCGAGAACCCCAATTTCAAAGCCTAAAATCCAAAAATCATCTTTTAAACCTAAAATAATGAACCCTAACCCTTTAAAACCTTAAACCCTAACTTTTTCTAAATTTTAAACCCTTTAAAACATAAAAAAAAACTCAAAAAAGCTACAGTAGTTTAATTCACTATTTAAAATCATGAATTAAAAATATTTTTAAAGTGTCTAAAACTCAAGTTTTATTATTTCATCATTCAAATCTTAATTTGTTTAATCAAAGTGTCTTGCCAACCTTTAAAAAACATAAAACCTAATCTATTAAACTTTAGAATTTCCAAAGCCTTAACACATGAGATAAATAACCCTAAATAGAAATAGTAGCTATACTTGAACTTTTATTTGTTTTATTCAATTCCATATTTATTTATACTTTGATTATTTCTTATGCTTTTATTTATTTAATTTTAATACTTGATTTATTAAATTTATCATGGATGGATGTTTATTTTATTGATATTTAAATACTTTTGATGAATGATTTATTTATTATGGATGATTATTTACTTCTATCAATCAATTTAGACTTCCAAAAGTTGTAAGAGGTATGTTTCCACTTGGTGGGTACCTCATTAGTTAAACATCATGTAATTTAATTTTCTTTTCTATTTTAGAACTTATGTAAAGGGCATGTTTCTACCTTTTGGTGGGTGTCCTATCTAGGCATGTGATATAAGGACATGTTTCCATCCTTGGATGGGTGTCCATTTATTTGTTTTATTTTGTTTGGAAATTGCTTTGATTTTAATATAATGATGCTTTTTTTTATTGTGTGTAATATGGATAATGTTATTATACTTAAGAATTTTATAATATTAAGACCTGTAAAGGAGGCCGGTTCCAATGAACCGGGCGTTGTGTGGGTGCTGGGCCATTTCTCACCTTCCCCACACGTACCCAACTTTCCGAACCCATTAGTGGGTTGGGGATTCCTTAGGAATCGAGTCATCCACCCCTTTCTTTTTCCCGGCCCGTCCGGGTGGCGACTCCATTTTCTCCAGACTTAGGTCCGTGTTCTCTAAGGCCCCGAGCCTAAACAGTGCCAAAGTAGCAAGAACCATTCCACCGGGAGTGGGGGCGAAAATCCCCGCTCACAGATTACATATTCATTCTCTAAACTTTTGCTACACCAAGAGTTAACACATTTCAACTCTGTTTCAAACCAATTTGCGCTCGATTATATGATCATCATTAGCCTAATTCATGTTTCAACAATATTACTATTAACATCTCTTACGTATACATATTCGATCATATGCAAATCTTACACAATTTCCATTTGTTACTCCATTTCTAATCTATCTCTTCTAAAAATATTTTTTTTATACATTATACTTCCCCTTTTTCCTTACAATTTCTTATTATACACATATGCATAGAACCTTTCCACATGTGGATACTTTTGGACTCAAAATATTATATGATCATCAAGTTCAGTGATTACAATAAAAATTTCATAGTCCAGTATTACTCGAGTCCATTCTCACTCTTAATTTCGTCACATAGTCTAGCTCTGCGCAGGTCAAGACCTAATCTCTCCTAGGTGCGCTAATACATGCAATTTTATTTAATTTCTCTTTTGCATACAATCTATACAAATTTAATGTTTATTACTTTTCTTTGAACATCATCATTCTCATTCTTTTAACATGACTTAAATTATTCATCAACACAACAAATATATACATTCTAACCATAATAACACTTCACATACATCCTAGTCACATTTCTAATGTGACATCTCTCTCACATTTGTTTTTTTAAAAACATTTAGTATACTGTTCATATCCATTTTCATCATTTCCAGTCAAATTACTTAAAGTAACTCATTTTCCTTTTATTTCAAAACAAATTTCTATATTATCAATCACATTATCCACTTCATAATACTTTCATGTGCAATAATAGTCATTCCACATAGCTCATATGTTTAATATACATTAAACTATCAATATCTAAATAATCCTCATTAGAATTCCATTAAAACTCTAACTCTCAACTTACTACCTTACCTAAACTTCAATTTACTAATCTCATTTTCTTAATATTAACTTTAAAAGCATTAAATATATACCATAATGTAACATCAAAACATATTATTTTCACAATTATTAAAGCTCATTTTAAAAAATTCAACTTTCACATATTACCACCATTAATATGAGCTTTATCAACACTTAAACATATCACATTTCTAATATTAAAATCACAATGTTTGTATCAAAACAATAATGCAAACAACACCATTATATCTCCTTACTTTAACCAACACCATCCCTTTTTAAAAACCTGAACTTTACGTACCCAAACCTTAAATTGTCACACTTTGTCTACACCAATCAACTCACTCAATATTCCACCATACTTTCTTCAATTTAATAACATATCTATCTATTTTAACATTCGAACAATATTTCCTCTCTCTAGCAATCCAAACATAAGCTTTATTAGAAAGAGATCCAAACTTTAGAGAAAAGAGTAATTACTTTAATCTTGATTTGAATTTTTTTTTAACTCATTTCCAACATTATTCTCCTATTCATTTCTTTATGACCTTTTTCACAAGCACACTTCCATAATCAAAATTTTCAAAATTTACTTAAGTAAACTTCAATTCTTTAATTTATCAATTATACTTGTACAAATTTTCCTATATCATTTCTTTCTCTAGCTTTACTTTCATGTACAACCTCATTCACACACTATCATCCATCTCATATAATTCAGATATACTACAAATCACATAATGCCACATCTGAGACCAACCTAGGTGTTAATGCATATGCATGTATCACAATTTCACTTTTTTCAAAAATTTTCCTCTTTTCGTTTTAAATCTACTTAGGCCGAGAATCTCAAACCTAAGCTCTGATACCAAAATAATTGTAACACCCCCATACTCTATATAAGTACTATACATATACCTTGTATATATGCAGTACGTAAATAAAGTATAAGAATGTCACTTTTCATTTCAGATTAAAAACCTTTACTCTAGTTCCAAACAATAATACATTTATTTAAAGCACATTTACAAAATCATTATACTTTCGATGATCTTACATATATATAATGATCTTGTCTTCACCAAAATTCATTTATACATATGAATACATTTTTATCAAAATACAACATAATTAAATTGTACATGTATGCACCACCTTCTAGTTGGTCTCAAAATACTCTTACCCTTCTCGTGGCATAACGATTTGACTTCAGATCAACCACCTACTCATCTGCGCGATTTACACAACCGCGCTAAGCTCGAAAGCTTAGTAGTACAAATAAATATTATAAACATACATTACAGAAAATCATACTCATATGTTAACTTCATGTATCATTATTTTCTTATCATGTTTTCCCATTTCAATTACACTTTTCATATATTTCTACTAATCTCATAATTATATACATATACACATATATCATTAACACAAACCACAATTCCATAACTTATAAGAACATTCATAAAATAATACTCACAATGTCCACATCCATATACATATTACATGTCATAGTGTACTTTCAGAATCTCATCTTTCAGCATAGCTTCTCAGGCCATATTTCTTTTCAATAATTTACTTATGTATTGTAATCATATCATACTTCATAACATTACATGTCATTATATTATTCAATTAATTCATTATTCATAATTCACCTCTAAGCAAAGACAAGCATGGGCCCAAAAGACACTAATATGCCATTCAACTTTCAGAGTTAATGTTTTGGTTCAATTTTCACATTTATGATTATCATTATCCCAACTAGGCTTCAAGGATTAGGCTCAACCAAGCTTCAAGGGGAACAAAGCATGCTAAGTATCAACCCAACTTCGCTTCAAGAACCAAACCCAACCTAGCTTCAAGGGTTGTAACATCTAAACTAGGCTTCAAGGACTAGACCCAACCAAGCTTCAAGGGGAGTTAAGCATGCTAAACTTCAACCCAACTTGGCTTCAAGGATCAAATCCAACCTAGCTTCAAGAGATTGTTACCATTAGGCATGCCACCAACAACAAAACTCTGAAAATGGAATAACACATTAGACACACAATTCATTCATCATTTCATTATCAATTCCATTCTCATTTGCTCATAATCATTTAGGCAACCATGCCTCAATTATCTCATTTACATCATTATAGCCAACAACAATGGCTTCACATCTCATCAATAGAGTATACATAACCAATTACATTGGACATATATTTTAAATTCATCATCATCTAGGCAAACATGCCCCACTTATTTCATTTGAATCATTATAGCCAACCACAATGGCATCACATCTCATCATATCTCAATTCACATTAAAGCAATTCATCATTAAAGTATTCATCATAACCAATTGCATTGCACATACATTTTGAATGATCATCATATCTTTCATATGATACAAATCATAACATAAATCACATTGTATTAACAATATAGTAAATTACTTAACACATTTATAGCCAAATGTGTTAAGTCTCAAAATCATATAAATGAATGCAACCATGTAAGTTTGTACTTACCTCAAGAACAACTCACACCAATCTATACACTTCCTTTTCCAAGAATTCTTCACTACTTGGATTAGGGCAAATCAACCTCTTCACAACCTAATTCAAAAGGAATAATACACACTTACTTACAAATACACATGAATTCCAATACAATTATTCACCTATTAGTCTCATACTAGACCCATAGATCACAAATTATAAGCCAACACAACTAGCTAGGACCCCACGGTCGTGGCCTCACAACCCCACGGTCGTGGCATAGCAAACGAGTCTGCCCATTCTGTTCTAAACCCCCACGGTCGTGGCCTCACAACCCCACGGTCGTGGCATCCATTATGCTACTGTTTCCAATCAAACTCATGTATTCTATGCTTTCAACTTCATTAAATACAAACATATTGAAGCTCTAAGATAATAATAATCATTATATACATCATCCATATATCAATTATTCAATTTTCCCAACTCATTTATATTAAACCCTTACTAAACAATTTCAACAATCCAACATCATCCTCACAAATAACCATATTATCATCATCCAAATACCAATTCAACATATATATATACTTCAATCTTTCATTATCATCATCTTCACACACTAACCATATCAAATATAAACACAATCAATAGAAATCAACACAAAGAAATGGACACTTACTTGAATTCTTTGCCAAATCTTCAATATCCACCTTCAATTCTCTAAAAGCCCTTAAGAATTTGATGTGTATGCCAACAAAATCACATCTCTCTCTCTCTCTCTCTCTCGTACAAGAGGAAGAAGAAGAAGAAAGAAATAAAGAAAATCTCCTCTTCCCCTTTCAAACTTATCTTATATATATATAATAATAATAATATAATTAAATATCTCTAAAAATTCTCCACCACAAGATTTATCCTTCCCTTTGACTTTCTTTTCTTCTTCTTCTCTTGTTGTTGTTGTTGTTGTTGTTGTTGTTGTTGTTGTTGTTGTTGTTGTTGTTATTATTATTATTATTATTATTATTATTATAACTTACTTTTCCTATACCAATATGTACATCATGTATATGTGATGTATATGTTGCTGTATGTATATATCTTATATATTGTATCTATATTTCCCATATTTTTTTCAAATACCATATATACATATCATCCTTCATATACATCTATCTCTTATAATATTTCCTTTTAATTAATTTAAAATAATTAATTTATCTTCTTTTGACTTCCATTTCTTTGACTTGTATATGTTATATATATCTCTATATATACAACATATACACTCTCTCTTTACTTCTTTTCTCTTTCCATAAAACATATACATTAAATCCAAATACAACAATAATTCCAAAACTTTTAGGGTATACTTTGAGATATTACAATTAACACTTGATTGTATCCGGAAAATCCATCTACAAACGAGTGTAGCACGCTAGAGGCTACACTATCAGTGAGGAAATCTATATGAGGTAAAGGAAAATCATCCTTAGGGGAAGCCTTAGTCAAATCTCTATAGTCTACACAGACCCTTATTCTTCCATCTTTCTTTGGCACGGGTACTATGTTGGCTAGCCAATCTGGATATTCTATCACTTCAAGGAACTTCACTTGTATTTGCTTAGTGACCTCTTCTTTAATCAATTCAGCCTACTCAGGTCTTAATCGCCTAAGCTTTTGTTTGACAGGATTTATGTGAGTGTAAGTAGGAATATGATGCTCGGCTATGTCTCGATCTATCTCAGGCATATCCTCGTAAGACCAAGCAAACACTTCTTTATATTTTTTGAATATTTTTTCAAATCTCTCTCTCTCATCAGGAGTAAGGTCGGATGCTATGCTAATGTTTTTAGGATTTTCGGTTGTTCCCAAATTTAATGATTGTGTGTTAACAAAATTAATATTAAAGATGCTCATGTAACTGCTATTTGAATGTATGCAACCATCAGGAGAAACATCACACAAGTAAGCAAAATCAGACTTTATTGCATTCATTTTGGAAAAGAAAACATCATCATCCTCATACAAAGCGGACAAATTAAAATCAAAATCAAAATCATTGTTCTCAAAATCATAAGGCAGGATGTCTTCAAACCTTTCTTTAACCAGGGTAGCAATCTCCTCCGAAGTCTTCTCGGCTTTCAGGATAGCTTCATTCTTCTCTTTTGGATTGGATTCTTTGTTGGCTGACAAGGTGTGCACTTTCTTCACTTGGTCCACTAGTTTGGCCACATCTGTAAAAATTTCAAAACCTGGGATCAACTTACCCATGAACATGATTGGCTCGGGCTTTCCTTGGAGTGGTCCCATATCTGGAGCTTTGACAAAGATTTCTTCAAGTGGTGGGAAGCCCATCTTCTCATTTTTCTTTGGCTGGACATCGTTGCCTTCATCATATCCCAAGCCTTTCTTGGAAGTTTGAGTCCTAAAGCCTGGCAGCTTTATCAAACCAGCTTTACCCTTTCCTAGACCAGCTCCAGGAAGGTAGTTCATGTTCTTCATCATATTTAAGACTTTGGAGTCCACTACTTCATCATCAGAAATTATAGCTACTTGAAAACCATTGAGAGGCCTTTCAATCATTAGAACGTTAACAATCTCATTTTTTTCAGCTTCAATGACCACTGTCTCATCTCCGTTGGGGAACTTAATCTTTTGATGAATGGTGGAAGGAACTCCACCAAGAGGATGAAACCATGGTCGCCCCAAGAGTAAGGCAAAGGTAACCGGTATGTCTAAAACAACAAATTCAATAATAGATTCAATTGGACCAACCTTGACAGCAGCTTTGAAAGTCCCTTCGGAGTGTCTCTTAGTGTTGTCATAAGCCCGAATTGTTACCTCGGTTGGATTTAGATCCCTTGTTGACATGGCTAGCTTTGGCAATATCTTAAGTGGGCAGACATTTATGGCAGACCCATCATCGACCATTACACATAGAGTCCTCTTCCCTTTCACTTCTATTTTGATAAAGAGACGGCGGATGTGGTCTCTCCCCTCCTCTGATAAGTCTGCATCTGAAAAAGAAACCGCTCCCATATTAACTTCGCTCGTCTCTTGAACCTCTTCACTTTTCATTACCCCTCCAATTTTTATGAAGTTGATCAGCTCCTCCGGTGTCATGGAGGTAGAAATTGACATGCTAGCCAAGGCTTTGGCCATAGTTTCTCGGTGCTTTTTTGAAGTAGCTAATAAGTCCCAAATGCTAACACTTGCTTGGGTTCTTTTCAATTGCTTGAGCACAACATCATCTTCTTCTTCTTTATTTCCTTCTTCAACTTCCTTTCCCTTATTAGTTTCTACCTCCTTAGGTGGTGGCCTTGCATAAGGTTTACCAGATCTAATGTTCATTACTTCATCTTCTTCGGGTTCGGACCAAGTCCACTCCTCCTTCTTGGATACAAGATCATCATCGCTATCGCTTGAATCCCAAAACCCATTGACAACACAAATTGTTTCTTCTTCACCCATCATAGCTTGTTTAATTCCATAAATTACCTCTTCTTCTTTGGTTGCTTCTCCACCTACATCTTGAAAAGAAGACATGACAAAATCCTCATGCAAACCTCCTCCAATCATGAAGGTTGCCGGTGGCGGTACCCTATTGAACTTTGGTAATGGGTTGTCTTTGGTGTTTGGCTTGTTTGGCTCGGGGAACTTCCTATTATCAATTAGATTTTGGATCTTATGTCTCAACCTTACACATCTATCCGTGTCATGGCCTTGCATTTGTTGAAACCGATAAAATGCTTTAGTGTCAAAATTAGGTGGGAGAGGGTTAGGCAAAGGACGAGGATTTAAAGGTTGTAGCAATCCCTTTCTTTGAAGTTTATTGAGAACCCAAGACATCGGTTTCCCCAATTCCAAAAATTGTCTCCTCGTTCCTTAGTTAGTAGCATTGACACTGATTGCCTTTTGCATGCTTTGGCTACTGGACTAATAGTTTCCTTTCTCGTTCCTTCTTGTTGAAAAATGGTTCTTCTCTCTTTCCCATTCTTCAATTTGCAAACCTGCTTGGAGAAGGTCTTTGAAATCACGGATGAGTGTATGAGACATGCTCTCATAAAGACTAGGCAACACCCCTCTCACAATCATCCTAATTTGATCGGATTCATCGGGCCTCTTCTTGAGCAAAGTAGCCTTGTTTCTCCATCTCATCACATAATCTACAAAATTCTCATTCGACCTTTGCCTAATGGACTCCACTTCCATCAAGGTAACTTCCATCTCGACGTTATATCCATATTATTGGATGAAGGCTTTATAAAGCAGATCCCAACTCTTTTGTGTTCCATCATCTAAGGTATTGAACCAATTTTGGACAACAGGGTCCAATGAGATCATAAAGTACCTTAGGGTTTGAGCCTTAGTGGCTCGGGCAGACTGCATGGCAGTAATATATTGCTTCCCATGGAGATGAGGATTTCTGGTTCCATCAAACTTTGCGAAAGATGGCATCTTGAACTTGTACGGAACTTCTTCATCTAGCTCAAATAATTTGTCAACTTTGGACATTTCCTCGGTTTTCAGCTTCTTCTCAAATTTCTTTTCTAAATCAGCAATCATCTTTTCAATATCAAAAGTTTCGATCTTCTCCATAGTTGATCTTTCAACAATCTTCGGTTCCTTTTTCTTCTCTTGAGCATCTTGGTAGTATTGAGCCCAATAATCATCATCATCAATGATCAACTTTTCATCATCAAAAACCACTTCACCAACTTTAGTCTTCCCTTTGTCCTTTGGCTTCTTAGTGCTAGCAGATGCCTCGGCATGATTCTCTAAGATTGCAGTCAATTGGTTCTTCATGGTCTCAACTAGGGCCTCTTTTATTTCTTCCATCTTGGCGTTGAGGGCCTCATCCACCATCCTTTGAATTTGTTCAGGCTCCATTGTTTTTGGTGAGTAAGTGATTGAGTCATTGCTAGATACTTCATCTCCGGCATAGGTCGGATTGTTGTAAGCTTTTGAACTGTCATAATCCAGGGCTATGAGCCAGAGAGGATCAATAATATGAGATGCAAATGTATGCATGTATGCATGTATGCACAAATAATCAACAAACAAGGATAATTAGGACATTCCTTCCAACCTTATAACATCCACACACGAATGGCAAGTCTCTTTTCCTAGGTATATGGTTAACAAAATACCAACATGGGGTATATTGTTTTCGAATAATTCCCTCAAACGTTTCAACCAATAGTTATATTTTCAAAAATGGAAATCAACTCATAATAATTCCCATTAATTGGGTTTTAATCCATTTAACCGACTATAGTAGCTTTTGTGCTATATTGGATTAAAACTAAATTAAGAGGTTTATTATAGATAGATTTCTCACTTGAAAAGAGTAACTAATGGTTCATGCCAAAAACAAGCCCATGATTAATTATTCTTAGGATAAACTAGGCTCACAATTGATTTTTGGTATTTCTTAATTGACCTAAATATTTGTAAGCTCTTTTAGATGAAAAATAATTTTGTTCCTAAGCCCATTGTAAAAAGGTTTTAGAAAAAATGGATTTTGGGCTTAGTGTTTGGGTCATGAGCAAAAGAATTCTTGATTTGTTTTTAGAAAAGTCTTATGTCCAAAGACCATCCTAAAAAGTTTTGAAAATAGTTTTGGTCTTTTGGACTTTAAAGGAAAATTTTATTTTGAGCTTACAATGTACTTAGGTGATATCAGAAAAAGAATAAACCAAATAAGCCATGATTTAAGCCAAGATAAATTAACCATAGTCAAACAACATGCATTTGGGGTAAAACCTAAGGAAAGTAACTAGGCCAATTACATGGGATTTAGTCTTTGGGTTAAAAGGCTTAGGTACGCATAGCAAGTATATACCAAATGGTATGAGGCTATGAGTGGTTATGCCATGCTCGATCTCCATACCTTGAGTGAAAGTATGGTATCCCTTACATAACACAACATGGGTAACACGGGCGTCCTAACTCACGCACACAATGAAATCTAATATGATGCAATGGATAATATCACTATAAGAAGGAATAGAATAATATAAAGACCAACGGAATCAACTTCTCTTATCCCCAGTGGAGTCGCCGCTGTGATACAGAATTTATGGTAGACGGTAAGTATAACATGTAGGCTAGCTTTGCCTCAGTCAATCCAAGAAGGCTTCAATCAAGTAAGACATGTGCAAGTCAAGAGTGAACTCAGAACCCCGCGACTCAGCTCCATACTAACTGTTGAGTCAATGAGGATCATAGCAAGTGCCTCGGTGAAGAGCTGTAAGAGGAACAAATAGCAGATATGTCCGAATGGCGACATGTGTAATCTTCCACCAAGGTGCCAACCAACAGATGTCGATCACAGCTCATAAGCAGATCCAATCAACCCACTCACCATATAAAGAAGCAGGATAAAGTAGTCTCCTCATAGAATGAGGTCATGGTAGATATCTAGTATAGTCCATAGACGGGGTGTCAAGCAACAAAAGCACTCATGTAGCTAGATCTGTAAAGAAGTATAATTCATTATTTAAAAAAATAAATAACCCACTAGGTTGAAAACCTACAAGGGCAACCAGGGCAAAAATTAGGACAAAAAAAGGAGCCCGCTAGGTTGAAACCCACAAGGACGGCCTAATCAAAAATTAATGTTGCTTGCTAGTTTTGAAAATCTGCAAGGGTGGACTAGGCATAAGTTAGAGCAATAAAATTAAAGACCTAAATTGAAAACCTAAAAGGAAGGTTTATGTAATTACCTAAAGCAATAAAGGACTTCCAACCAACTTTCTTGAAGAGAAAATTTTGAATTAATCTAATCCAACCAAGATTTTAGCCAAGATCACGGGTATTGGGGAGAAGCCTCCCTCCATTTGGTCCACAATGTCCAATACTCTTAGATCAATGTCATCATCAGAAGAAATAAGCAGAACTTACTAAGAAAGCACAATAAAAACATATGCCCCCACCCTTTGGTGGGAGCAATTTGTGAATTGTAAAATTAGATCAAGGGGTCGAGCAAGATTTTTGCACCTCTGGTCAGTTAAAGAACTTTGGGTTTTGAAAGGTCAAACAACGTCTGCATTTTTTGAGAAGTTTTTGAGGTCAATATGGGTAGTGCCATGGATAATTGCTTGGATATCCAAGGACGGCTTCAAAATTTTCAATCATAGGACATACCTCAAAGTTATTTATCTTGAAAGTCCTAGATTCCACATCCTAAAAGGAAATCATAGAATGTAGAAAAAACTGGTTCAACATAACATTTTGAAAGGATTTTAAAATATTAAGTTGAGTCCATGATATTTGTTCCCAATATGTAGCTTTAATATTCTTGAATAAATCCTTGATTTTCTTTAAATTGGCTTCGAACATTATTGGAAATGGGAGAATTCAAACTCCTTTGAATTTTTAAGGAGGAAAAATGGGAACTAAATTTCCTTACCCTGATTTGAGAATAACCCGAGCATTACTGTTTTAATTGATGAAGAAAAAAGGGCGAATTGTTGATTTATATAGTAAAAATGCTGAAGTTCGAATTGTTTAGGGAAAATATATCCATGTTGATTTGGAGTTAGGATTTGGAATGCCAAATTCATTATGGAGTTGGAAATAATTAAACATAATCCGTGTTGGTGTTGGCTTGGTCAATTGTATTAAAATCCTAAACCATGTCAAATTCATTTTAAATGAACTTGATATGGTATTGAATGTGCATGTATATATATCTGCAAAAAAATGTCAAAAGTGATTAAAAAATGACCAGAATTAAAAAAAGAACAAATTAAAAAATGACCAGAATTTAAAAAAAAAAAAAGAAAGAGCAAGTTAAAAAAATATATTGTTAAAAAGTCAAAATGATGTAAAGTTAAATATTATTATTATATTTTATTATATGTACACTAAATTTAATACGAGTTTTTTTATTAAATACAAGCCAGCCACTGTGATGGGGGAGGCAGTCTATAGTCAAATAAGGTCCTAAGGAACTCATCACCTGATGGAGGTGGAGGCACATCATCCCCCATAGAATCCCCTCGAGGAAGAATGACCCATATCCCTATAGTCTAGAAAGTTGATCCTATAATAGTCATCGCCTAAGAGAGGAGGAGGCACCTCATGGTCATCAGCTTGAGGCTCTCTTGATGATGAAGCACCAGGTTCCCTGAAGCCCGAAAATAAAAAGTCCCAAAAGTTTTATTTTAGATAATCTGCATGCCAACAACTGGCAGGCAATTCTTCTTGCAGCTTCTTATTTTGTTCTTCAAGCATTCGTTGTAAGCCAGAAATGGAAAAGGTAAGTTCATACATTTCCATGCATATATATCACATAAGTCAACATCAAATAGTTTGGAAACTAGGTAATTTAGATCAAAGCCCTGAGGCCCGAAAGACAGATCAACATAAGGTGATACATGCAGGACATATGGTTGAGGTGAAGCTGTGCTAGAGGACCGACTTCATCATGACTAGGACCAGCTAATTGTTCAACCGCCTGGAAAAATTCATATAGTTAGACAAAGTACAATGGAAAGCAATCCTGGATTAACAAAAGAACACATCAGATCAACCTAAGAGCAGACAACCATGGCATCATGCATATGGGAAGCAGCATCTCCCGTGCCAACCTCCTCTTCATCCTCCTCTTCATCCTCATTTTTATCCTCCTCTTCCCCCATTTCATCACCTTCCTCACCATCATCTTCCTCCTCTTCATACTCATCCTCCTCATCACCTGCTTCATCTTCTTCTTATTCTTCATCCCATTGTTCTTCAAACCCTCAATACCAACAGGAGAAACTAAAAAATGCATAAGTTGGTCCCACATGAACTCAACATATGACAACTCTAGTTGAAGAAAGAATGAATTGACATCAAACTCATTCCACACACTTCTCCAGGAGCTCTCTAACATTGACATGTAGGTCAGCATGGATACTGAAATGTGTGTTGGCACCCATCTCTGATTAGGACTTAGGAGCTATTTATGTACTCTCTCAACAAGGAACCAACCACTGGAAACTGGCCTGGCAATGATCCAATGAGAATTCTGTATGGGTAATGCATTGTACATGGTGGGGGTCAAATTTGTCCTCTCATCCGCCCTCCACCAAGTAATGTCCACCTGCAAGACAACAAAAACATGTAAGTCATTTTTCTTACAAATTTTAATAGTAATACTAATTTCATCTCTTTTCCTAATCCCAGGTCAGGCGACTCAGATGTAGCACTGGGTGTCCAAGTAATGGCTACCAAGCACCTGCGTATGACCCGATAGCCAAGAGCTCAACCTCGGGTATCCATCCCATCTTCCAGCAATGCTAAGAACCCTCACAAGGTTATGTTCATATTTCCACACTTGCCAATGTAAACAACAAAGCTCAAGCTTGCATACACACAATACTTGAATAAATAGGGGGAACTCATACCTCAGTAATGACCATGAAGCCGGTGAATGATATATTGTTCGTGCAAGTTTTGTCAAAGCCATGATAGAGGTAGGCAAGACCGACCTCTCTCCAAGTATAAAATGGCAGGAGATTAAAATTAGTCAAAGCACATAAAATCATTTGGTGAATGACTGCCTCAGTGCTATAAAGATCGTCGTAGCTAGTAAATATAACAAGAATCCACTAGTGTATTGTTCCGCCCATTAACCATGTACTGGTCGGGTTTGCCTCATCCAGTAATGTCGAATATATTCATATTTGATTTTTCATACTCCTTTATACCTGGGCCTCAGACCAATTAACTGTTGGATCTCATCTTCAGTCAATATATCCTTGGTCAAGAGAACGGGGATCCCATCACATTTTAGGATTGCTATTGTAGTAAAGTCAACTGGACCTTTCGTCATCTCCCCTGCAAGCAAATGAAAGGTATGGGTGGTATCCATTCACCTTTTCGAGAGAACCTGGATTACACTCCTGTCAATCTGGTACCCTTTTATTGGCAACTGCATTAACAAATTCCTCAAAGCTGCATTCTCGAATCATCCTCTGTATTAGAGGTGGAAATTGTTCATGCCACTGGTGGGCCTTATGGACATTCGCTCCACCATGGATTACACAGCTATCATATTGCCATAACAAAGGTAAGTCATGCCAGGTAAGTATATGAGCCCTAATATAATAATAATTATAGTCATAATAATAATAATAATAATAAAATAAATAAATAAATAACAGATAGCATAGAAATTATTTTCAGTCATCTAATAATTCTATTTCTTTATTTTGCTAAGCTTATTTATTTTTTTCATAATTTTCTATTAATGGACTCTAAAAATTTATTTTTAGCATTTTTATAATTTTTTGCTTCATATCTTGTTTAAGTTATTTTTCATTCATGCATAAAGCTCTTTTCTACGTTAATTTGTCTATTTTTCTAAAACTTTTACTAAATAAGTCATAAAAAAGTAATTTTCATGCATAAATTTATTTTCTACATTCATTTGTCTTTTTTACCACTAATTCTATCTATTACATAATTAAATTGCAGTGAAAATAATAAATAAACAAATAAAAAATAAAAAAAGGCTACTTGTGTCTTTTCTTTCTCATTTCAATGGAGGTGCATCCCTGCTAGAAGGGGAACCTGATCCAACACACTTGTCATGAGGTAAGCAATCAGTTTGGGGTTCAGTCCTAGATGCATGTTGATTGGCTGCCATTTTTATATATGCTGAAGGTTTGAAATGTTAAATGAGCAAACAAATTGAAATTGTTTTCTGAAAGCTCGAAAGATTGTAATTTTGCTTGAAGGCTTTGAATGAATTGCTTCGACTGAAATGCTACATATTTATAAAGAATGAGTTTGAGGGATAAGAACAAAACTAAGCACCAGCTCAAATTTTACGTGTCCAAAACCAATTCCAGTCTCAGGTCCAGAACCCAAATTCAGTCTCCAGTCCAAAACCCAACTCTAGTCTTGGGTCCAAAACCCAAACTAGTCTAGGATCTAAAATAAAATTTTAGTCTCATGTTTAGAATCCAAACCAATCTTGGGTACCCAAACCAATCTTGGGTCCAAGTACCCAAATTAAATTCAGTCTCGAATTCAGAACCCAAATCTATTCTCAGATCCAGAACTCAAACTAATCTCAGGTCCAGAATCCAAACTCAGTCTCGGGTCCATAACACAAACCAATCTCCGATCCAAAATCCAAATCTAGTCTAGGATCAAGAACCCAAATCCAATCTCTGGTCGAGAACTCAAATTCAATCTCGCGTCCAGAACAAAAATTAACATTGGGTCTAGAACCTAAATTAAGTCTTGGGTCTAAAACCCAAACCAATCTCGAGTCTAGAACCCAAATTAATTCCCGGGTCTAGAACTAATCCTTATCCAAGATCAGCTCAAAGTCATGTTGCTTTTCACTCTCTAAATGAATTTAAGATCATTTAGGTAGGGGAGAAAAACTATAGACCCTTAACTTTGGCCCTATGTTAGTCTAATCTCAATTAATAGATGCCTAGTCAAGTTCGCTCTATTCTTAATGGCTTAAACCTAGTTTAAAGCTTTTAATCAGATTGATCCAGTTTTATAAGGCCTAAAATAAGCCGATTAAAATTTTAAAACCTAAAATGGTCCTACATGAAGTTGGAATGGGTTTGGTTTGATTTAAATCAATATGGGTCATGAAATATCAAATTGGACCTACCCAATTCGATATGGACATTGTCCATATCTAATTGGATAAGTCCAATTCGATATGGACTACATCCATATTGAATTAAATTAAGTCCAATTCAATATGACCGTGATTTCATTTAAAATTAAATAAAATTTAATTCAATATGGTTGGCTTTATGTCATACTTAAATGATTTTAATTCGATATGGTTCTTATTTTGGGATTTAATTTAAGCCCTATTTAGTGAAGATCCTTATTATGCTCAGTTTACATACCTATTCTAAACCTAATTTGTTTCTTATAAATATAGGCTTCAGCAACACCTAGTGGCAAATAGTTAACAAAAGAAAGACAGTAATTCTCAAGCAAGTCAGCAATCAATAAGCAACAAATACACAACAACTGAGTGGGTAGTAGGCACTATCTTCAGATTGCTTCATCTAACCAATACTCAAAAATGGTTTAGGCAGTAAGGCAGAAAGCTTTGATCAATATACTAAATTTTAGTGGAACCAACAAACGGAGGTTTGGCTTTGTCATTTTTATCTCATTAAAATTTACAGTAGTATATATTATAGTTTCATGCATTCATTCACAATTATTTAAACATCTAGTAGCAATTTCTATTCTTCAAAATAATATTATCATACATTATGCTTAGTTTTATCCAGTAGCAATTTATATATATGTTGGATGTGTATTTATCTAAATTAATATGCAATGGCCATAAGTTCATGCATATAATCACAATACCAAAACATCAAAGCACAAAACACTAATTTTATCCCTAAAAAACTCTAGTTTTCTATCTTAAACCTAGTCTCTTATTTTAAAAGCCTAAAACCCTAACTTTTATCTTAAAAACAGTAGCTTAGTTTTTAAAACTCCAAAACCCTAGTTTTTGTCCCAAAACCCTAATTCATATTGATAAATCCTAATTTTATCTAATGCTTTATTTAAGAATAAAACCTATGATTATTTGATTCATTGTTATGTTTGTATGATGAATGATTTAATCTTCTTTACTGATGGTGAATGCTTGAATGGTTTAATTATATTTAGTAAATTATTTAAACTCCAAGGATGTAATAGATAAGTTTCCACTTCGCGGGTACCTCATTTATTAAGCTTAATGTGATTTAATTTATTTTAAGTTTTAAGATTAATGTAAAGGACATGTTTCCTCCATATGGTGGGTGTCCTATTTTATTTAGTTTTGGACATTGGACATTATTGTAAGGGCATGTTTTCATCTTGTATGGGTGCCTATTTTTATTTATTTATTTGGACCTTCTTTGATTTTAATACAATGAATATTTATTTACTTTAAATTATATATAGTATGAATGATATTTTAATAAGTTAAGAATTTAATAATATTTAGACCTAAAAAGGAGGCCGATTCCAATTAATCGGGCGCTATGGGAGTGCTGAGTTATTCTCACCTTCCCCATACATGCATAAATTTTTGAGCCCAATAAGAGGCTGGGTATTTCTTAGGAATCGAGTCATCCACCCCTTTCTCTTTCTTGGCCCGTCTAGGTGGCGATTTCATTTTCTCTAGGTTTATTCCTATGTTCTCTAAGGCCCTGAGCTTAGCAATGTCGAAGTCGCAAAAAAAATTTCACATAGGAGTGGGGGCAAAAATACTCATTCACAATGTTGTTTTTGAGAAATTAATGTACAATATATATAATATGGAATAAAAGTTAACAAAATTGAAAATATTATAAAGCTTTAATTTGAGAAAAAGAATAATAAATGTAGGTGTAATGTGTATTGGTATTTTATAAAATATATATATACCACTTAGCTTCCGAGCTTATCATAGTAGTATGTATCACACATGTATTAAAGGTGCATGTTTAGATCTTTTTGTACTAGATTTTAGTGTGATTTTTATGTGTTTTTAGTTAATGTTTTGATTGATTTTTGTTTTAAGTTTGTTTAAAGTGTTTGTTTTAGGTTTAGGTGCAAAAACACCCTTGGAAGATCAAAACAGTGCAGGAAAAGCATGAACCAAGTAAGACATGGCCAAGCCAAATCAAGCTTGGCCGTGTCCCTCAAAGAATGGTGATGGCAGAGCTTGACACGACCAAGAGACATGGCCAAGCCACTGGTCGTGTCTCATCCAAGGAGCAAAATAAAGAAACCACACAGAAAGAGCAAAAATGAAAAAGCAGGAAGAGACACACCCAAGTGACACGGCCAAGCCACTGGCAGTGTCACATGACACGGCCAGCAAGCTTGGACATGTCCCATCTTAAGCCAAAGAATAAGAGAAAAAGAAGCAAGCAGAAGTGGACACACTCAATGACACGGCCAAGCCACTGGTCGTGTCTCATTTCATGCCAAAGACATTTGGAGCGCGGCCAAGCTAGTGGCCGTGTCACATGACATGGCCACAAGCTTGGCCGTGTCACCCCTTGAGAATAAATAAAAGAAAGAAAAGAAAGAAGAAAGAAAGGAAGCAGTGAAGGACACGGCCAGATTGCTTGGCCGTGTCTCAAAGGAAAACAAGAGACACGGCCAAGCCACTCTTGGCTTGGCCATGTCACACCTTAAAAATTTGATTTCTTTTGCACAAAATGGGGGACAAAGTGGGGGACAAGACCTTTTGTTTGCCAAAAGAGATACTAAACAAAGAAATAGTGGGGAGAAAAGTGAAGTGGTGTGAGTTGGAAGGCATAGGTGTGTCTTTTGAATGAATTAAAAGGAGAAGAAGAGGGAAATAGAGGGAGTCTTGGTTTTTCTTGGAGCAAAATTTCTGCAACACATTTGGGGGAGGGAGAGAGTGACACTCTCCCTTATCCCTTCATCTTCATCTCCATTTCCATCCTCTCCACCTTCTCCATCTGCCATTGATAAGATCTTTGAGGTTCTTTGGGATAAATTGGGTTAACAAGCTCTTGAAGGTTGAAGAAGCTTCATTGAAAGGTTTGGTGACTTGAGAAAGCTCCATTCCATATTGCAAAGGGGAATCAACCATTGAAGAGGGCTTGAGTTCTTCATCATACATCAAGTGGAGCTAGGAGGAAGACTAGTAATCCTACTCTTGGCATCTTCACAAGGGGTTTTTCTATTCTCTCTTTTAATTCAGTTCTTATTGTTGTTGTTGTATTAAGAGAATTGATATTGCAATGAACAATTTGTATTTGTTTTATATTGAGTTGAATGAAGGTTATAAATTGATGATGTTGAGCTAAATACCCATGCCTAGGGTTTGTAGTATATTTTATTGAATGCCTTGATTTGATATTTACATTGATGTACCTTGTTGTTGGTTGATTGCATTGGATTGTATGCTAGGTTGATAGATTAGCTACCTATTAATCTTTGAATATTTACTCGGTTGTTTGTTTTCTTTAAATTACTAAGTGTTGTTTTTTTTTTATTTCTGTCGGGGAGGGTTGTTTAAGTAGTGATAGTTTGATTTTTTTATTTAATTGTTTGTTTGTTTTCTTTGAATTGTTTGTTTGTTTTGTTTGATTTTCTTTCAATTTAATTATTTGTTTGTTTTCTTTAAGTTGCTAAGTGCCTTTTGTAAATATGAAGTTTTCAAGGTACGTAGGGATTTATGATGATAACCCTGACTCTAACATGGCATGGCAATTAGCAGAATTAACGAACCAACTTAAGATGCTAAATGCAAGAGGAAGAACACCTATGCCTACTAGTGAAGTATGTTCAGCATGTGGCATTGCAGGACATAGCGCAAACATGTATTCATTTGGTTACGAACAATACCAAGAGAGACAAGAGGAAGAATATGCCTATGAAAGTTTCCAGCAAATGGGAGGAAATGACCCATATCCCAGACCTTATAATTCAAGCTGGGGAAGCCACCCAAATTTTTCTTGGGAAAATCAACAGCAAATTCCACCTCAAAATTTTTTTCAACCTTACCGAAGAAGTTCTTACGCTCAAGAACAATATACAAATCAAGAGTACCTTAAGCCACCCACATTAGAAGATAGTTTGAATGCCTTCATTCAAACTGGCACACGAAATCAAGATCACCTTAAGGAACCCACCTTGGAAGATAGTTTGAATTCCTTCATTCAAACTAGCGCACAAAATCAAAATCACCTTAAGGAACCCACTTTGGAAGATAGTTTGAATGCCTTCATTCCAACTAGCGTACAAAATCAAAATCCATTCAAAAAATCCACAGTGGAAGATGATTTGAATGCTTACCTTCAAATTAGCACACAAAATCAGGAAGGGAGCAATGAGAGGTTTGATTCTTTGGAGGAATCATTGAAGAGGGTGGAAGCTCAAGTTGGGAAATTGGCACATCAACTCCAAGAACACCAAAAGGAGAAATTTCCTAGCCAAGTGGAGCAAGTCAAGGTGATCACAAATTTGAGAAGTGAACAGGTGATATATAACAGTTTTTGTGATTCCTTTAATGCAGGAACTAATCAAGAAGAAGATGGTGAGGAAATACAACCATGCATAGAGGAGTTAATTCAATCAAAGGAGAAGGAGAATTTGGAAGCATCAACTTCCACAAAATTGCATGAACCTCCAAATCCTTGTATGCCACCAATCCCTTTCCCAAGTAGGTTGAATGAAGAGAAACAAGGTATGCAACTTTCTAAACTTTATGACATGCCCTATAGTGAAGATAGTGAAGATAAGCTTGAGGTGGCCATGACCTTAAAAGTAGAGCCAAATTTTTCCAATTTAGAAATTGAGGAGAGCAATTTACTATTAAATAATGAGATTGTTGAGGGGGAGCTTCAAATTGCTAAAGAGGATGAAGAAGTGATTCAACCAAACTTGGTTGAACTTAAAAAGACCCCAAGAATTTCGAAAGATGTTTTGGTTGGGGAGTACAGTATGCAACAAATTATCATCTCTCCCACTCTTGGTGGTGAGAACGAGCAAAAACCATATATAACCATGTTGCAAACTGAAAAAGGTTCTTACCACATCCCTATAGCATTAGAGGATCAAGTTAAGACAACCCTCACATGTTCTTTTTGGACAATTGTACTTCCAAGGATGCTACCTAGGCTTTTCAATACAATGGGCACATTTCAAAGTTGCATGTTGTTCATCCTCTCACACATGGGCTCCAATTGCATTATGGGTGGAAGGAGCCCTACACATCGTATATGGGAACGATGGACATCAGGTATCATCTAAACTCTCTGTAGTATGCATGCTCACATTGAGGATGTGAATCTTTAAGTGTGGGGTGCATTTTGTGTTTTGTGTTTTTACTTTTAACTTGTTTTTGTTTAAGTTTTAGTTAATGTTTTTAATTTTTTTTCTTTGAATAAATGAATTTTAGAAAGTTCAATTGTTATAAATTGTTGATTGATGACCTTTGAAATTTTGAAGCATGAATTTGAGAATTGAGTAGAATTGGTGCTTATTGTCAATTTTGTTGGTTTTTCCCTTGCATTTCCTTTAACCTAGTGAGGAATTGAGCTTAATACAATGATGCTTTCTTTTTATTGTGTGTAGTATGGATAATATTATTATATTTAAGAATTTTATAATATTAAGACGTGTAAAAGAGGCCGGTTCCAATGAACCGGGCGTTGTGGGGGTGCTGGGCCATTTCTCACCTTCCCCACACGCACCCAACTTTCCGAACCCATTAAGGGGTTGGGGATTCCTTAGGAATTGAGTCATCCACCCCTTTCTTTTTCCCGGCCCGTCCGGGTGGAGACTCCATTTTCTCCGGACTTAGGTCTGTGTTCTCTAAGGCCCCAAGCCTAAACAGTGTCGAAGTCGCAAGAACCATTCCACCGGGAGTGGGGGCGAAAATCCCCGCTCACACATAGAACTTAATTAATGAGGTACCCACAAAGTAGAAACATACCTCTTACAACATTTGGAAATCCAAAATAAATCGATAAAAGTAAATAACCATTCATCATAAATAAATCATTCATCAAAGATATTAAACATTAATCAAAATATATAATAAACATTGAACCATGATAAATTAAAAAAATCAATCATTGAAATTAAATAATTCAAAGCATATAATAAACTACATAATCAAATCTAAAATTAAATAAAGCAATAAATATATAATTTAGGGTTCGCATCTTAAAATAGGATTTTAGAATTTTAGTTACTAAATTAGGGCTTTGGAAAAAAGGAAAGTTAAATACGCGGACTCATAATACACAAATGAATAGTGACCCCTTCGACGAGTCCATACGGCTTTAGGGTTTTGGGAATTAATAAAATGATTTAGGGTTTTTGGTGTCTTGGAAAATATGTTAGATTTGTGAAAACAGTTTAGAGTTTTATAAAGTTTTTGGGAATAAGCAAAATGATTTAAGGTTTTTTGGAAACAGAAAAGTAACGAATTAAGGTCTTTTGGACATAGAAGAAATAAATTTAGAGTTCTTAGGGTTTAGAAGAAATAGAAAAGTATTTTTAGGGTTCTTAACGTTCTTGGAAATAGAAAGTATTTTTAGGGTTTTTGGAAATAGAAGAATCAATTTAGGGTTTTAAGGTTTTGAAGAAACAAAAGAAAAAATTTTCAATTTTGAGTAATGAAGCTACTATAAGAAAATAAAGCAAAAAGAGATTAGAGAGTCAAACCTCCATTCGTTGGTTCCACCAAAAATTGCTTCTTGGATGAACAAAGACAAAGGTAAGATGGCTGCCTTTGAAGGATTGATTGCTTGCTTGTTTATTCTCCTCTAAAAAGTTCGATCTTTTTACTACCAAGTCCTATCAATTTTTTAAAGTTCGATCCTTTCACTGCCTTCAAAAATTCCTCCCCCTTTTCCTGTGTTTTTTTAGTCTTATTAATAGGAAATTTAGATGATTAATTTTAATTGTTTACAGAAACTGTATTTAATTAGGAAAAGAAAACCGAAACCAAATAGAATTTGGTTTCAGAAAAAAATTACGTTGGAAAAATTTTCCTGGCGAAAACTTCATCAGGCTGAGAGGGCTACGAGTGAAAACTGGCGAGCGGGCGCACTAACGGGCTGCGGGCAAAATGGCCCAAGGCCATTTCGTCCACTATTTTCGGCGATGAATTTTTCCGTCACCGATTTTTATTTTTATTTTTATTTTTATTTTTATTTTTATTTTTATTTTTATTTTTATTTTTTATTATTATTTTTTTATTATAATAATTTTTAAAAATTATAAAAATAAATACTAAAACAAATATTATTTAATTAAGATAACACAAAAATTATTTTAGACTAATTAAAATATATTGGACCGAACCGGGTCAAAAATTAAGGGTCTACAGGACCGGCAAAAGAGAACACGAGTCCATGAGGAGTCTGACTTGGATTCTCTCAATTTGGATGAAGATGCTCCGATCTTGGACAATCAGGAGATCATTAATAGGATAGAAGCATTGGAAAGCAAGGTAGATCGTAACCATGCTGAAGTCCTGCAACAGTTGGAACAAATTAATAGCAACCTTGCCATGATTCTGAGCCTCCATCCTTCAGCTGCATCATCATCACATCCTCCATCACCATATATCACATCAGCTTCAGCCTTTTGAGAACACTTCTTACTTTCTTATTTTAAGTTATCGGATATTTTCATTGTTATTTTTATTTACTGCTTTTGATGTTAACACTTTATGTTTTGGTTATTCTATATATATTGCATTTTGTTATTGAACAATTGATGTTTGTGGATGAAAAGGTAGCACTTGCCTCATAAGGGAATGATGGAAAATAGGTTGTACCTTAACTCTTTTTCTTGTTCATTATCCTTGTTTCCATTGAGGACAATGTAAACCTTAAAGTGTGGGGTGTGTGCTAAGTCTTTGGTTCATAAATGCAAATTGTCTATTTTTCTTAAGTTTTATTATAGTTGTTTTGTTAAGTTTTCTGCTTTGTTCTATATTTTGTTTTGATGGATATTGATATGTTCAATTGTTATAAGTTTATTGATAGATGACCTTTTAATTTTTGAAACATAAATTGAGAATTGGATGAAATTGGTGTTTATTGTCGATTTAGATGGATTTTCCTTGCATTGCCTTTAAACTTGTGAGGAATTGCGCCTAGTAAGTTGGATATCAAGTCATTATTCTTTCTATGTGACATCTTTGATCGATGAATTGCTAGAACTTGCTTTGACATGCATTTTGAGACTACATAAAAATTTCAATTGGGCATCAATATGATTAAGGCAATTAGGGTACCAATTTTAACTTAAAAGGCCAACCTTATATTTGACTTTAGTTAACCAATTTTGAGCCTATTTCACTTCTCTTTTTATTTCTTTTTCACAACACTAATAGCCTTGAACCATTCTATTTTGTCTCTTCCCCTTTCATTAGGTTAAGAGCATTTTAAGAGCATTAACGATTGAGTGTTGTGTTAAATAAAGTGTGGGGTTAAATTAGTTGGTGTAAAATTATAAATTGTAGTGTTCTTTAGTTGTAAACCATATTTTGGAATTTTTTTTTAAAAAATCAAAATAATAGAAGTTATTGTTTTCTTCCGTAGGGTTGATATAAGTTGGGGATGATCATTGCAAATTTAATAATTGGTTTCCCTATACAAAGTTTGTTAAATGTGTAGTGGTTGGTGAGTGGGAGATGTTTTGGGATTGCTCGATTGTATTGCATTGCTTCTTTCATTCTTGAAGTGCTCTTGAACTTAGTGGACAAACACTTTTAAATGTCATACCCTTACCTTTGCCCCCATTATAACCAAATGAAAGACCTTATGATTGATGGTTGATTGAAATTTAGTGGTGGAGATTTGATTGATAAGCAAGCCTATGGTGATAATCTTTCATTGAATGTTATGAGTGCAAACACTACCTTACTAAACACATTAAAGAGCTTGTGACGGAGAGATAACGTTGGTTATGCATGGAAAGCCACTAAATTGCATGAGTATTGATTTTGTTCGATTTGATAATGATTGGGGATTTAAGAAATTGGGAGTCTTGATACATCCTTATAACTGTTAAACTTAACTAAATTTTTCTTGTTTTAGTTTGTTTTGATTTTAACTTTGCTTGGAGACAATCAAAGGATTAAGTGTGGGTTAATTGTTTGGATCAATTTTTTATATAATTTATATGATGTTTTTATTGATATTTAAGTTAATTTTCATGTTAATTTGTGCTTAAGCTTGTTTGAAGTTGTTGATTTAGGTTGAGGTGTAATTGATGGAGCTTTAACTAAAATTTGATGGAGCCTTGTTGGAGAAAAGCATGTGAGCCATGTCTCTCATCAAAAGCAAAGAGGTCAAGGACAAGGCAGGACATGGCCAGGACAAACCAAGCTTGGCCGTGTCCCTCAAACTAAAATTGGGCAGAAGCTAACACTGGCACGAGACACGGCCAAGCCACTGGCTGTGTCTCACCTAAGGAACAAAAGCAAAGAATGAAAAGAAAGAAGCAGAAAGAGACACCCTCACAAGACACGGCCAAGCCACTGGCCATGTCACATGACACAGCTAGGAGCTTGGCTATGTCACCTCTTGAGAAGAATAGAAAGAGGGGAGGCAGCAATGGACAAGGCCAAAAAGCTTGGCCGTGTCCCAAGAAAAGTGAGAGACACGGCCAGGAGCTTGGCCGTGTCACCCTTGATATGTTTGAATTATTTTGCTCGATGTATGGACAAGTGGGGGACAAAAAGGATAAAAAGGAGTGAAAGATGGATGGATTTATGGAGGAAATATTAAACAAAGAAAAAGTGGGAGACAAAGAGTAAGTGGGTGTCTTAAAATATTAAAAAGAGTGGAAGTGGAGGATCATGGGAGGAAGAGACATCTTGGATATTTGGTAGTGGACATTCTCTACACACATCATCTTCTTCCTTGGTTCTTGCTTGGTAGAGGAAGACACCATTCTCACCATCTTCATTCACCATTTTCTTCCATAAACAAGAACAAAGACAATTCTTGGGATCGAAGTGAGTTAGCAAGTTCTTGAGGATTAGGGTTTAAAGAGGCTTGATTGAAGAGTTGTAAGCTTTAGAGAGTTATCATTCATCCTTCAAGAAGAGAGCCATTGATTCAAGAGAGCTTGAAAGTTCCTCATCACACATCAAAGAGGGAGCTACAAAAGAGAAAAGGAGTCCAACTCTTAGCATCTTCAAAAGGGGTTTTTCAAACTCTTTCTTTTAATCCATTTCTTTGTTGTTGTTGTTGTATTAAGAACATTAATACTGCAATGAATAATTTTGATTTGATTTATATTGAAATGAATATTTGTTTAAAGTTGATGATGAGCTAATTTACTCATGCCTTGGATTGTAGTAGATATGATTAAATGACTTGATTTGATGATTCCATTAATATATCTTGTTATTGGTTGATTGCATTGGAATTAAGGGTAGATTGATAGATTGGCCACCTATTGATTACTTAATATTGAATGATGGACCGAGAGGTGAAGTTTGATATCAAAAATATGCAATTGACTACCCTAAGAATGAATTAGAAATATAAGTTCTAGGGTTTTATTAATTTGCTAATGTAAAATAATTGGTTGTTGTTAATTCATGAATGTGAAAACTAATGAATTGGTAATTGACTAATTAAGATTAAGGAACAAATTAATTTACAAGATTATATTAATGGATAATTTGAGAATTAAACATTTGATTAAATGGACCTACAACCCTAGGCATCATTTCCATAATTGAATTTATCTTACGCAACATCACTCGTTTTCACTTTTAAAGTTAATTACAATTCGCCAATCCAATCACACACTCAATTTTATTATTTCATGTTAATCAAACTATTAAAGCAATTCCTTCCTTGTGAGATGACCTTGGGGCGATCACCATTGCTACAATAGCCTTGTATACTTGCTAGTGTCGCTTATAGTAGTATTAATTAGAGCGCAACACTAAGCAAAGCTTAGTGGTGCTTGTATAAACATATTTTGTCATTTAATATTAAAGAAAAATACTTATGGAAATATAGTAATAACACTCAATTTTAAGAAATATTTCAATATGTTAACTATTTTCAATAACAAACCAACATAATATTTTGATTACACAAAATAATAACTTTAACTTTATAAAAGTCATCATGCTATACTATACTTTCAGTAATGCAACTTTTCTCTTTATGAATCATTTTTTTTAAGACTTATTTTCTCATTTGTTAACATTTCTCATAATATGCTTATTTTTTTTTAATAAGTCTTACTTTTTAGTTTCACATATAGGATAATTTCATTCAATCTATAATTTTGGCATTTAGATGTAGTATTATACTTTGGAGCACTTTGTATCATATATCATTATATACACTTTCAATCATTATAACATTTAGAAAGTTATTGATCAATTTGATATTTTGAATATAACATTTCTATTCCGTGCATTAGAATTTTCACTTGGAAATATTAATATATAAGCATTATCAATCACTTTCACATTGTAACACAGTAAGTCGATTTTAAATAATTGACTTATATTATTGTTTTGCATTTCTTTTATTATTCATAACATCATATTCACATATATTTTTAACATAGATAACTTCATTAAATATGCCCATACATACTGAACTCAGATCATAGGATTGGATAACAGGTTAGTGTAGCAATTTTAATGCCAAATCTCAAGAATATATAATGGCAATTATGCCCACTATCACTGATAACACAATGTGTCCATTAATGGCATGAGGTACCCACTATCACTATGGCTATCCTTCCTCTAGTTAGCCATTGAATCCAAAGCTAGATCTAAAATCAGTATGGTCTGGGCTTTTTATTAGTTTTGATTAACACTAAATTATGTATATCACTTCAATGGAACAATTCTTTGATCAACACTTGGTATTACACATATTTATCATATATTCAAAACTTATTGCACTACTTGTTAGGGTTAATTTCAAAAATCTTTTACACTTTGAGGCCTTATAGTCATTTAGGCTATAATCACAGATGAAAGACAAGGAAAAGAACTACTATAGGCAAATTCTTCAAGTGACATGCCCAATGACATGGGCATTGTGAACGGGGATTTTCGCCCTCACTCCTAGTGGAATGGTTCTTGCAACTTTGGCACTGTTTAGGCTCAGGACCTTAGAGAACATGGGCCTAAGCCTAAAGAAAATAGAGTCGCCAACTGGACGGGCTGGAAAAAAAAAAGGGATAGATGACTCGATTCCTAAGGAATCTCCAACCCCCTAATGGGTTTGAAAAGTTGGGTACGTGTGGGGAAGGTGAGAAATGGCCCAGCACCCCCACAACGCCCGGTTCATTGGAACCAGCCTCCTTTTCAGGTCTTAATATTATAAAATTCTTAAATATAATGATATTATCCATACTACATGCAATAATTAAAATAAAGTATCATTATATTAAAATCAAAGTAATGTTCAAAACAATAAATAAATGGACACCCATCCGAGGATGGAAACGTATCCTTATATCGTCCAATGTCTAAAACTAAATAGGACACCCACCAAAAGGTGGAAACGTGTCTTTTACATTAATTCCAAAATATAAAAATAATTTAAATTACATAAAATAAATTAATGAGGACCTAATCATAGAAATATACCTCTTACAATTTTAATAAATAAATAATAATTGAAAAAATATTCATCTATGATAAATTAAATAAACCAAACATTAAAATTAAATAAATCAATCATCAAGACATATAATCAAATACATAATCAAATCTAAAATTAAATAAAGCAATAAATGTATAAATTTAGGGTTCGCATCTTAAAATAAAGTTTTAGAATTTTAATTACTAAATTAGGGCTTTGGAAAAAAGAAAGTTAAATATACAAACTCATAATATACAAATGAATATTGACCCCTTCGATGAGCTCATATGGCGATCCCTAAATTGTCCTTACAACTGGTTTTTAGGGATGTAGGTTTTGGTGTTGAAAATTTTAAAAACTAGTTTTATGGTTTGAGGAAAATATGATTAAGGTTTTGGAAAACAAGGCTGGGGTTTTTAGTTTAGAAATTAGGGTTTAGGTCATGGTTTTGGGATTTAGTTTTTATAAGTTAGGGTTTTAGAATGTTAAATAATTAAGAATTAATGGTTTGAAAACAGTTTAGGGTTTGGATTAAGAATATTAACATCATTATTATTTTTAAGTATTTAGGCTACTGTGATAATTTTTCAAAAACTTAAACGAAGACACTAAAGCTACTGTGATGTATTAAAACTTTAAATACATAACCTTTTATGAATTAATTTAGGTGAAGAAAGAACATATTTAATACTTAAAACAATCAAAGCATATTATATTTATTTAGTTTGAAACATACCTTCGTTGTTGGTTCCTCCACAATTTATTAAGTAAAATTCTGGCAGAACAATCACCAAGACAACACTGATTTGTTGCCTTAAATATGGATCCTCTCTTATTGTTGATTGATTTTTAGATGGTAAACTACTTCCCCTAATAGTCACTGCTTGTCTCAAAAAAGTCCAAAGCTCCCTTCTCGCCGAGTCCAAAAATCCTCCCAAAAATCAAAGGTCAAGTAAAATAAGGTTTTAGCGAAAATTGAGCGCTGGCGAGCTGGGAACTGGGCGTGGGCAAAACTTCGTGCGGGGAGCAGTTTGGCCACAAGTTTTTACTTGTGGTGAATTGGCCTATGGCCAATTCGTCGCAGGTGTTCCTACAGCGAATTAGCCCAAGCCAATTCATCGCCAGTGACTTTCGTCGCCAATTTTTTTTATTTTTTTATTTATATATATAAATAAATAATAAATGAAAAGTAAAATAAATATTAAAATAAATAATAAATATTTATAAATAAATAAAATAAATAATAAATATTAAGTGAAATATATAATAAATATTAAAATAAATAATTTAATCCACAAAAAATTATTTCAGACTATTTTAAAATCGGACTGGACTGGGTCAAAAATTAAAGGTCTACAGGTGTGTTACTGGCCATGTCATTTAAATTGCATTACAGTGGCTACGACAAGGCCATTGACATGGGCGTGTCACTGGCCATGCCATTTATTTTCATTATAGTAGCTATGACACACCCAATGACATGGATGTGTTACTTTGAATCAAATATCCAAATCTATGATAAAAATTGAATCAAAACTAGTTTCTTTGAAATAGACAGAGTCTATATCAAATACTTTAATCACACTTCAATTAACTAAGTCTTCAATCATTACTTATGGCTAAAACAACATCAAACTTCCCAATTTTTATAAAAATTGAATTAAGAATCATACTCATCACCCATTAATTCTGTTAATTAATTTTTCACTCATCAACCCATTTAATCAATATTTTTAAGAAACAATTCATTATAAATGACTCAATCAATCAATTCAAACACTAAAACTCGTAGAAATTCAAATATTTATAAATTAAAGTACGTAAGCGCATACCTCTTTCAAAATCTCTCTTCTTCTCTCTTCCCTCTTTTTCTTTGATCTCTTGTTGATAATCTCCCCTTTTCTAGCTTATTCTTTTAAAAATCCATAAATACATGTGATTTTCTCTTAAATTTTAACTGAATTTTTTAAAGAAGGTGAAAGGAGGAGTTTTGGTGATGAAGATAATGATAGGCGTGGATGATGAAGAATGAAGAAAGGAGAAGGTTCTACACATTCACACACATATCCACTTATATATATATATATATATAGTTTAATCTAGTGTGGCCACTCTCATCTTAACTATGGTTCACCCTCACTCTTAACCTTTGATTCTAATTCAATTTTTAGTCCCGTAAAACCGTAAAAATAATTTCTTCAATAAATTTTTTAGATATATTATTCACTATTCTCTACTTATAGCATTTATCAATATTACTTTTGTCACTATACACTATTAATTATCAATATTAGTTAAAATTTTCCCTGTTTAAAATTTTAGAACATTACAATTCTCCCCCACTAATAAAATTTTATCCTCGAAATTTACCTGTTATGGCTATAAGCCATTTAATTCGTTACTAATCTTAAATCTCATATAAAATAATTATTTTATTAATTTACATAACTTTTATTTATTTACTTTTTTTCTTTATGTCTGATATTACTCAATGTAATACTTTCAGAATAATCTTATTATAGAACTATAAAAGATTCAGCTCTACACACTTACACTATTCAAGCTCAATTTAGTAATTGCCTTTAATTCTCTTTAGATTTTTTTTAATATAATTTGTGTCATTACATTCCACTGTTTTATATATATATATATATATCTTTTCTTTTTCTCATATACTGAACTTTAAATCCTAGTTCCGAATAGCAGGTCACTGATGGCAAATAAATGCCCACTGTAACAATATGGCCAAAGGCCCACTATGGCACGAATGCCCACTGTAATGATAATGGGATCAAAGATCCTCTATGACGTAAAGCGTCAACTGTTGGTATAAAAAGCCAATATCACTGGGATATAAAATATGTCTTGCATGGCACAGAGTGCCCACTAACATTATGGCATAAAATGCCCACTGTCACTTTGGATATTCACCCTTTAGCTAATTTGGAAACTAAATTTAACATCAGTATAATCGGGCAATACATTTATTTCACTATTTCAAATTATTTTCAATCATAATTTCTTTTGGTATATAAAATTTTCTTTTTAAATTGTTTGCTCATTACTGTGAATTTATAAGATATAAGCAATTATTTCAATCACATTTATCATATGAACATATATACACATTATATTTGTTTCTAATTAGTTCAACTAATTTTATTTATTCATCAATCTTTATCTTTCAAATCACTTCCATGTTTCCACTGTAATAAAGAAATCTAAATAGATTTTCACTCTTACTTGTTTAATTCGTTTCTTAACATATTAAGAATTCACAACTATTCTTTCACTTTAAAAGTATATGTACATATATAACGTATTCACTATGTTTAATACACACACTCACACATATATATATATATATATTTAACTTGATCCACAGTACATCATTTCACTAGAAGGTCTAAACTACCTACAAATCTCACTACATTCTTTTCTTTTCACATTATCAATTCCTTTCTTTCTATTATAATCAATTAGTATCAGTTAACTCTTTAACACTTCTTTATATAATCTATAACTTATCTTTAATCACCAAATAATTTTACTATCATGTATTTCATAAGTACACAATATGTAAATCTCACATTCTTACTTTCATTACTCGATCAATTCGTATATACACTTCTTTGTTTTCTTTATCTTGCTCTTCAAACTATTTAAAATCATTAATGTTTCATCAATATATTTTTAAAATCATTAATGATTCATCAATATATCATTCTTCTCACCTTGCTTCATAAATTATCTTATTTCTTCATGAATAATGTGAAATCCACTAATCACTTATAATCATCTTTTATCTTTTCTCTAATCTTACACTTATTTCAAATATCCAATTATATTTATCCATACTTTCCTCAAGTTTTCTCCACATCTAGGTTTCATCATTTAATGGATTGATTTCATTTCAATCTTATAAGTAATCTTTCGTTAATTATAATTGTTTCCAAGATGTATTCAATAATTCACTACCAATTCCACCCATAAACTCTACTATGTGAAGGTATAAGAAGGTAGAAATATGCATGGGCAAATGGATGACCGTGCAAGTGATCATGCACATCACTACTTGAATTATTTTAAAGTTTTGAAGAACAGAAGTATGAATAGCCAGATGTATGACCATGCAAATGGTCATACACATCTCTATTGAAATCTCCTTTCAAAGTTTTAAGGACATAAGTATATGCATGTCCATATGAATGATCGTGCGCCTCACTGCTGGAATTTCTTCTCAAAGTTTGAAGAATAGAAATATGCATAAGCATACTCATAACCATGCAAAAGATCATGTGTATCTCTGCTAGAATTTCTTTTCATGATTTAATCAAGAAATTATCAATAATTCAACTCAAACAAATTAAGGAAACAGGATCGCACAATCAAATTCAAATCCAAACTTCCATAACCCTAAAATCTTTCAAAACCTTATTTTCTTCATAAACCATAAATCAAATTATAAATAATTCAATGGTAGATTTAATCACTATTTCAGTTATTAATCTATAAATACACATTTTCACATTGTAAGAATAACTTTACTATCATAGAAGTAAAGTTTTATACTCATATTTTTTCACAATTATTCAATACACAGTATCTTTCATAAGTGATGGTATTTTAGAAGGCAATAGAAGACACTAGAAATCTTTTAATAGGCTTTAGGGTTTTTATCCAATACACTCACTCATACAATAGTTTTGGTGCACTCACTTTCTTTAATTAACTATTACTCCAATTTTTTTAACCCCGAAATATTGTAAAAATAATTACTTTATCTACTTTAAAACCCCATTATCCATATTCCACATCTAAATTACAGCTCAAGTTCATTTCAGGGCTATAAGGGTATTTTTATAATTTCTTACCTCTTTGAAATCTTTTCCAGAAATACCGATATTATCCATACTCAGTTTTACTATTACTCTTATTAGGTCTTAGTCAACCTTATTACTATCAATTCCAAATACTCAAGCTACACATAATATCATAATAAATCCAATTTACACTCATATATTCACTTAATACAAAAAATCAATACTTAAAATTTTAGAGCATGACAATTCTCATTCTCGTAAGAAATTTCATCCTCTAAATTTATCTATTTGTTATAATTCATTCCTCAAATTCTAATAAATTATTACCCTTCTACTGTGTTACTTTGATATATCTCTTTAACTACTCATATTTTATTTTATTTTCACATCTTTTTTTTTCACAAATAGGTCTAGTGCACTCCAAATAATACACTATAAATTCTCAATTAATTCCTAGAAAACATTATACTATCATAAACTCATGAAATATCAATTGTATCAAACACATATCCACTTATTTGATTCACATAACTTAGACAATTGTATTTCACTTCTCCTATAACTCTACATGCCAGAAACTCCTAAAACATTCTCTAATACCACTAAATGTAATAGCCCCTGACAATTCTCATTAGACCTATCAGAGAATATTACTCAATATATTGTCAGTACTCTAATCAATTCATTGACAAAGTTTCCTTTTAAAATGCAACTATCAAAAATCTTCAAATAATACAATCTATATATGATAATACTTATAAATCCAACAATTAAACCAATCTCCAATATCTTCAATAATCTAAATATTAATTATAAATCAGATAACCATCATAAGTTTGTCAATCCAAAATAAATATATAATACATTGCTTTATTTGATAATCATTCCCTAGAATCTCAAACTTTGTCCTCTAAATACATATATTCCTTTCATGTTTACAAATTTATACAATCTCTCAAATAGACAAATTAAATTGTATGTATACATTTCATAACTTATGAGTAAAATATACAAAAGATATCTATATGTACTGTAGATAATTTCTGAGATCCTTAATTCCACTGCTTAACTTGCTCGAATAATATAATACCTGCGTGTCAGAAAATAATTCTAACATGCTAAGCAAAGCTTAATGGTGCTTGTGTAAACATATTTTGTCATTTCATATTAAAGAAAAATACTTACGGAAATATAGTAATAACACTCAATTTTAAGAAATATTTCAATATGTTAACTATTTTCAATAACAAACCAACATTATATTTTGATTACACAAAATAATAACTTTAACTTTATAAAAGTCATCATGTTATACTATACTTTCGGTATTGCAACTTTTCTCTTTATGATTCATTTTATTTAAGACTTATTTTCTCATTTGTTAACATTTCTCATAATGCGCTTATTTTATTTTTTAATAAGTCTTACTTTTCAGTTTCACATATAGGATAATTTCATTCAATCTATAATTTTGGCACTTAGATTTAGTATTATACTTTGGAGCACTTTGTATCATATATCATTATATACACTTTCATTCATTATAACACTTAAAAAGTTATTGATCAATTCGATATTTTAAATGTAACATTTCTATTTCGTGCATTAGAATTTTCACTTGGAAATATTAATATGTATGCATTATCAATCACTTCCACATTGTAACACAGTAAGTCAATTTTAAATAATTGACTTATATTATTGTTTTTCATTTCTTCCATCATTCATAACATCATATTCACATATATTTTTAATATAGATAACTTCATTAAATATGCCTATACATACTGAACTCAGATCATAGGTTTGGATAACAGGTTAGTGTAGCAATTTTAATGTCAAATCTCAAGAATATATAATGGCAATTATGCCCACTGTCACTGATGACACAATGTGTCCATTAATGGCATGAGGTGCCCACTATCACTATGGCTATCCTCGCTCTGGTTAGCCATTGAATCCAAAGCTAGATCAAAAATCAGTATGGTGTAGGCAATTCATTAGTTTTAATTAATACTGAATTATGTATATCACTTCGATGGAACAATTCTTTGATCAACACTTGGTATTACACATATTTATCATATATTTAAAACTTATTACACTATGTGTTAGGGTTGATTTCAATAATCTTTTATACTTTGAGGCCTTATAGTCATTTAGGCCGTAATCACAGATGAAAGACAAGGAAAAGAACTACTTTAGGAAAATTCTTCAAGTGACACGCCCAATGACATGGACGTGTTACTGGCCATGTCATTTAAATTGCATTACAGTGGCTACGACACGCCCATTAACATGGGTGTGTCACTGGCCATGTCATTTATTTTCATCACTTCATTGGGCGTGTTACTGGTCATGTCATCAACGTTTAAATATAGCATCGTTGACACGCCTTATGACATGGTCGTGTCACTGGCTGTGCCAGGAAAAATTCTGTGTTTCGTACACTCAACCACTTAAACACAAAATATCCAAATCTATGATAAAAATTGAATCAAAACTAGTTTCTTGGACATAGACAGAGTCTATATCAAATACTTTAACCACACTTCAATTAATCAAGTCTTCAATCATTACTTATTGCTAAAACAACATCAAACTTTCCAATTCTTATAAAAATTGAATTAAGAATAATACTCACCACCCATAAATTCTTTTAATTAATTTTTCATTCATCAATCCATTTAATCAATATTTTCAAGAAACAATTCATTATAAATGACTCAATCAATCAATTCAAACATTAAAACTCATAGAAATTCAAATATTTATAAATTAAAATACATAAGCGCATACCTCTTTCAAAATCTCTCTTTTTCCTTTTTTTTTCTTTGATCACTTGTTGATAATCTTCCCTTTTCTAGCTTATTCTTTTAAAAAATCCATAACTAGATATGATTTCCTCTTAAATTTTAGCTGAATTTTTTAAAAGAAGATGAAAGGATGAGTTTTGGTGATGAAGATGATGATAGGCGTGGATGATGAAGCAACACATATCCACTTATATATATATATAGTTTAATCTAGTGTGGCCACTCTCATCTTAACTATGGTGCATCTTCACTCTTAACCTTTGATTCCAATTCAATTTTTAGTCATGTAAAATCGTAAAAATAGTATTTTTAGTAAATTTTTGAGATATATTATTCACTATTCTCTATTTATAACATTTATCCACGTTACTTTTATCGCTATACACTATTCATTATTAATATTAGTTAAAAAGTTCTCTGTTTGAAATTTTGGAACATTACATTAGGATTAGGAGAAAGGTATGGCAGAAAATAATGAAGAAGCGATCCAGTCAAGTTTACTTCCAGCACTTAATCTTGCAGATTTGGGTAGTGAATTGTAGGAGGATAATTCTAATGAATCTCCACTAGATTCACCAACTTTCAGGAACAAATCACTGGTCGAGATATATGAGCAATGTCAATTTGATATGTTGGAACCAAACACTTATGATAAGGCTGCAAATTTGAAGTTTGCATGTTAGCAATGGAGGAAATTAAAATGATTGAAAAGAATGGAACTTGGCAATTGGTTAAGAGACCTAAAAATAGGAATTTAATAGGTGTGAAGTGAGTTTATAGGACCAAGTTGAATCTAAATGGCTCAATTCACAAACATGAGGCAAGATTAGTAGTGAAAGGTTATTCTCAACTTGCTAGAATTGATTATGGAGACACATATGCTCTTGTAGCTAGACATGAGACAATTAGGCTCTTGTCGGCATTGGCTATTCAATTCAAGTGGGAGGTGTGTCATTTAGATGTAAAATCTGCATTTTTAAATGGTGAACCTATGGAGGAGATATACATTGAACAGCCTGAAGATTTTGTACATCAAGGTGATGAAAACAATGTTTATTTGCTGCATAAATCTCTCAATTGGCTGAAACAGGCATCGAGATCCTGGTACAGCAAAATTGATGCTCAATCAGATCATTTTGGCTTCAAAAAGAGTGAAAATGGGGCTACTTTGTATGTCAATGATGCTGGTAATTGTCAAATTTTGATCATCTCTATTTACATTAATGATTTGTTGGTAACAGGGAATAACTCAATGTTGATTGGTGGATTTAAGAAGGATATGGAGGCTACATTCGAGATGTATGATCTTGGATTAATGACTTCCTTTATGGGCATGGAAGTAAGTCAAACAAATTCTGGTATATTCGTATCTCAAAAAAAATGCACTGGATATGTTGAAAAGATTTAAGATGGAGAAGAGCAATCCAGTAGGTCCATTAATTCATAATGAGAAGCTATCTAAGGCAGAAAAAGAAATGAAGTTGATGCCAGCAATCATAGAAGTTTGGTTGGGAGTATAATGTATTTGATTGCATCTAGACTAGACTTGGTGTTTGCAGCAAATGTATTGTCTAGATACAAGCATAATCCTAGACATTTTCACTTGGGAGCTGCAAAACGTGCTCTAAGGTATATCAAAGGAACTCATGATTTTGACATTTAGTATACTAAAGCAAAAAATAGGAAGTTAATTGGGCATTTGAATAGTGATTGGGCTAGTTTTTTAGATGACATGGAGAGCACCAGTGGCTGTGTTTTCAATTGGCTCTACTGTTATTTCTTGGATGTCCAAAAAGCAAAATGTGGCAGCTCAATCTACAGCGAGGGCAAAATATGTTGCAGCAGCTACTACTGCAAATCAAGCCATTTTGGCTTAGGAAAGTTCTTACTAATATTCAGCAAACTCAAATTAATCAGTTTGCTATTACAATGGCCAAAAATTATGAGCTTCATGATCGAACAAAGTACATCAATGTGAAGGTGCATGCAATCAGACAAGCAGAAATGAATGGAGAAATTCAGTTAGTTTATTGTAAGTTTGAAGAACAACTAGCTAATATTATGACAAAGGCATTACCAAAGACAAGATTTGAAATATTAAGAGCACCATTTGGAGTATTTAAGAAAATTCATAAGAAGAGATGATAAATTAAGATTTTTTCTTTTATATTCATGTCTTTGACTTTAATTGCATTTTATATTTGTTCTTTCTAAGTATGTGTGAGCGGGGATTTTCGCCCCCACTCCCGGTGGAATGGATCTTGCGACTTCTGCACTGTTTAGGCTCAGGGCCTTAGAGAACACGGACCTAAGTCCGGAGAAAATGGAGTCGCCACCCGGACCGGCCGGGAAAAAGAAAGGGGTGGATGACTCAATTCCTAAGGAATCCCCAACCCCCTAATGGGTTCGGAAAGTTGGGTATGTGTGGGAAAGGTGAGAAATGGCCCAGCACCCCCAAAACGCCCGGTTCATTGGAACCGGCCTCCTTTACAAGTCTTAATATTATAAAATTCTTAAGTATAACAACATTATCCATATTACACACAATAATTAAAAGAAAGCATCAATATATTAAAATCAAAGCAATGTCCAAACAAAGCAAATAAATGGACACCCATCTAAGGATGGAAACATGTCCTTACATCACATGCCTAAATAGGACACCCACCAAAAGGTAGAAACATGCCCTTTACATAGGTTCTAAAATAGAAAGCCAAATTAAATTACATGATGTTTAACTAATGAGGTACTCACCAAGTGGAAACATACCTCTTACAACTTTTGGAAATCTAAATTAATTGATAAAAGTAAATAATCATTCATCAAAGCTATTAATCAAAATATAAAATAAACATCCATCCATGATAAATTAAATAAATTAAGTATTGAAATTAAATAAATTAAAGCATAAGAGATGAATCAAAGTATAATCAAGTATGGAATTGAATAAAGCAAATAAAAGTTCAATTATAGCTACTATGACTTTTTATGGAATTAAAATAGATTATGGTTTTACGTTTTGAAAGGTTGGTAAGACTCTTTGATTAACAAAATTAAGGTTTGAATGATGAAATCAAGAAACTAGGGATTTAGACACTTTAAAATACTTTTGATTTGTGATTTTTGAATGATGATTTCAAGCTACTGTGTAAATTTAGAATATTTGTAAATTTATGGTTTATTAATGTTTTAAAGGATTAAAGCTTAGAAAAAGTTAGGGTTTAAGGTTTTAAAGGGTTAGGGTTTACTATTTTAGGTTTAAAAGTTGAATTAGGGTTTAGCGTTTTTATAATTTATGGTTACGGGTGATTTGTTAATTTTAAAGTTTGGAAAAATAATTTGATAATTTTATGAAGTTTTATGAATTTAAACAAACGTATTGAAGTTTTAATAAGTAGAAAAGATGTTTTTTAAGGCTTTTTGAATGAAATAGAACCTAGTTTAAAGTTTTGAAAGAAATAGAATCAAATTTTGGCTTTGTTGAAGAATATGTTCAATTAGAGTTTTAAGGTTTTTAAGAAGAAAAAATAACAATTTCAAGTCTTTTTGGAAAATAAAGTAACGTTTTAGTGTTTTTAACTTTGGAAAACTAAATTAAAGTTCTAAGATTTTAACTTTTGAAAAGCACAAAAATCCAAGTTTTAGCTACTGTGTAAAAAAAATTAAAGAAAAACACATACCTTCTTTTGATGATTCCTCCAAAAATAATTCTTCTTGGATGAACTAGCTCCAAAGACAAGTCTTTTTTACCTTTGAATTGTTTAAATCGTGATGCTGCTCCTTTAAAAATCAATTGAATTGAATTTTTGCTTTTCCACTTCACCTTCGAATTCAATTTTCCAAACTCACTGTGAAATTTTTTCCTCCCCCAATTTGGTTGCCTTTGGTCCTTATTTATAAGGGTTTGATGTAGTTTAATCCTAATTAGCTAAGGCAAGTAATATAAATAAAAAAAACCAAAACCTAATTTGCACTGCCAAAAAAAATGCTCGTCGAAAAATTTGCACTGCCAAAAAAAATGCGCTGGAGAAAAAATCTGCCGCAGCGCGCGCGGAGCTGACCCGTAAGCTATTTTGCAGGCAAAAAATTTTTGCATGCAAAATAGTACAGTGATTTCGCCCGCAGGAATTTCCTGGGGCGAAATGCTCACGGGCCCGCGCGACGATTTTTTTGTCGCCGATTTTTTCGACTGCGATTTTTATTTTTATTTTTATTTTTTAACTTTTATTTGTTTATTTCTATTTTTTATTAATAAAAATTAGATACTAAAACAAAAATTATTTAATAAAAATTATTTTGGACCAATTAGACAACAAAAATCATTTTAGACTAAATAAAATATATTGGACCGGATTGGGTCAAAAATTAAGGGTCTACAATTTGCCCCCTGCTTGAATGATCTGAAACCTTAGTGAAAGAGAGTGAAAAGCAATAAGACTTAATTTTTGATGAAACGGTTGAGGTTTTGGGTTCTGGACCCGGTTCGAGTTCTGGACCTAAGGAAAATTTGGATTCTAGACTCGGTTCGAGTTCTGGACTCAAGGATCATTCTAGGGCTGGACCTAAGAAAAATTTGGATTCTGGACCCTGTTTGAGTTCTGGACTCAAGGATAATTCTAGGTTCTTGACCTAAGGATATTTTAGGTTCTGGACCCGGTTCGAGTTCTGGACTCAAGGATAATTCTAGGTTCTCAACCTAAAGAAAATTTGGGTTCTGGATCCGGTTCGAGTTTTGGATTCAAGGATAATTCTAGGTTCTAGACCTAAGGAAAATTTTGGGTTCTGGACCCGATTCGAGTTCTGGACTCAAGGGAGATTCTAGGTTCTGGACCTAAGGAAATTTTGGATTATGGACCCGATTCGAGTTCTGGACTCAAGGATAATTCTAGGTTCTGGACCTAAGGAAAATTTGGGTTCTGGACCCGGTTCGAGTTTTGGACTCAAGGGAGATTCTAGGTTCTAGACCTAAGGAAAATTTTGGGTTCTAGACCCGAGAGATTTGGATACTCGATCCTAAACTATACTCGGATACTCGATCCTATCTGGATTCGGATACTCGATCCTAAACTGGATTTGTATACTCGATCCTAACTGGATTTGGACACTCGATCTTAAACTGGATTGGGATACTCAATCCTTACTATATTGGGATACTCAGCCCTAAATTGATTTGATTTGGGTACTTGGATCCAAGATTGGGCACTTGGATCCGAGATTGGGCACTTGGACCTAAGATTGGGTACTTAGACCCGAGCTTGAATTGATTTGGGTACTTGGACCCGGGATTGATTTGATTTGGGTACTTGGACCCAAGATTGGGCACTTGGATCTGGGATTGGGCACTTGGACCCAAGATTGGGTACTTAGACCCGAGCTTGAAGTGATTTGGGTACTTGGACCCGAGATTGGGTACTTGGACCCGAGAATGAATTTGACTAACCTTTTATCAGTTGAGAAGTCTAACTGCTCCATATGTTCTATGCATTGTGATTCTTCACCCTCAGAATGGATCTTCACCCTCGGAGATCGGGTCTTCACCCTTGAAAATGGATCTTCATCCTTGGAGATTGGGGTCTTCTTTGTTCTTTGAAGATGGGAGTGACACGGCTAGTGGCTTGGCCGTGTCTCATGGGTGTGTCAGCTTCTGTGTCTTTTCTTTGGTTTTTCTTTGTTCTAGGCTTAGGATGGGACACAGCCAGTGGCTTGGCCGTGTTGCTTGCCAGTGTCACCTACTGTTTCTTTTTTTTTCTTTGCTTGGTCCTTCTTGACTTTGTCCTTAGGTGAGACACAACCAGTGGCTTGGCCGTGTCTTGCTTGATTCATGCTCTTCTTTCCTTGTTTTGATCTTCCAAGGGAGTTTTTGCACTTTAACCACTTTTCCCTTGCAACTGCTTTGCCTTTCTTTGATTCTTAATGATTGTTGCAGGTTGTTGGCTCGTTTGATCATGAAGCTGGACCTTCTTTCACTGCCCCTTCATTTGCTCATTCTAGCCCGCCGGATACTCCATCTCATCCGCAAGGTATTAATATGAACTACCTGGTACGTTCCTCATTTCATAATAGTTTACGCTATATGTATGCATGATTATGTATGCTCTTACCTTTTCTCTTCTTGGCTCATAGCGGATGCTCGAAGAACAAAATAAGAAACTTCAAGAAGAGTTGGCTGCAAGCCGTCAGCAAGCTTCTCATTTTGAAAGTTTATATCATCAATCCAAACAAAATTTTCGTGACTTCCGATTTCAAGGAATGAGGGATCCCAGTGCTTCTTCATCGAGAGGCCCCTAGACTGATGACCATGAGATCCTTTCGTCTTCTTCTGATGAGGACCATGACAAATCGAAACTCCAAGGCAATAGGGATTTTAGTGCTTTTGCTTCGGATGATCCCGGGACGAGTAATTTGCCTCCTCCAACAGGCGACGACTTTTTCAAGTCTTTATTTGGTGACCTACCACCACCCTCTTAGTGATATGTAAATATTGTAGCAATTGTAAAACATTATACAATATCCTTCTTCTTCTTCTTCTTCTTTTTTATTTTTTTTATCGCTCTAACTTTTACCTAGTCCGCCCATGCGGGTTTTCGGAACTAGCGAGCTGTCCTAATTTTTGCCTAAGCTGCCCTTGCGGTTTTCAACTTAGCGGACCTCTTTTTTTTTTTAATTCTTTCTTCACAGATTTGGCTTCAGGAGCGTCTCTATTTGCTTGATACTCTCTCCATGGATTTTGCCAGATACCTGCCACGTCATCATTCTGCTAGGAAGCTACTCCATCCTGCTTCTTCATATGCTGACTGGGTTGACTGGATCCACTCACGCTCTGAAGTCAATATCCGTTGGTTGGTACCTTGGTGGAAGATTTCTTGTATCACCATGCAGACATACTTGATGTACGTTCCTCTTGCTGCTCTTCGTCAAGGTACATGCTATGATCCTCGCCGACTTGGGTGTCAGTATGGTGCTGAGCCTCGTGATTTTGACTTTGCTCCTGACCTAGACATGCCTTGCTTGACTGAAGCCTACTTGGATCAGTTAAGGCAAAGCTGGCCTGCACGTTACAGTTATCGACTGCCATAGATTTTACATTTGTCAATTCAGAAAGTGTTTTGTTAGGATGAAAAATAACTAAAGTAATAAAATATGCTTCTTTTCCATTGATAATTTATCATCACCTTTTTCAATTATGATTATTTATTTCATCCGTATCTGGTCAAATACTTATAACAGTGCACATAGAACAAATTTAATCATTAATTCTGTTTTATTAAATTGGGGAACAACCAAACATAAAGCCAGCATACACAATATCACTCCTGTTGCCAATTAGCCCTTTCGGGTTTTCTAATTGACGATTTTCTCTCATTAGCCCTAATTGTTGCCTAGCCCGCCCTTTCGGGTTTTCGGAACTAGCAGACTGCTCTAACTTTTGCCTAGGCTGCCTTTTTTGGGTTTTCAACCTAGTGAGCTCTCTCTTTTTTTATTTTTCATACATAAAACTTCTTCAACCTGTCAATATTTACTGGCTCACTAACTTTATTCTCATCCATGTCTGATAACTTCGCCGCACCTTTGCTCATGACCTGTTTCACGACATATGGTCCTTCCCAACTAGGTCTGAACTTCCCTCTTGGATCAGATACATTAGGCTTACATTGCTTCAACACCGAATCCCCAACTCTGAATTTTCTGACCTTGACCCTTCTATTGTAGGCCCAAGCTATCTTCTTTTGATACAGTTGGTGATGATACAGTGTCTTTAACCTTCTCTCTTCTAGTAGAGCTAACTGTGTGTATCTGCTTGTTACCCATTCCATTTCAGGTAGCTCCGCTTCCAAGACTACTCTCAATGACTTGATCTCAATTTCAATTGGCAATACCGCTTCTATTCCATAAACCAAAGAGAACGGTGTCATCCCAGTAGGTGTTCGCACACTCGCCCTACATCCCCATAAAGCAAAGGGAAGCATTTCCAACCAGTCCCTGTAAGTCTTGGTCATCTTGGACAGAATTTGCTTAATTGTCTTGTTTGTTGCTTCCACGGCACCATTAGCCTTTGGTCTATAAGGAGAGGATCGATGATGATGGATTTGGTACTTGGAGAATAAATCCTTAACTGCTCCTTGAAACTGTACTTCGTTGTCTGATATCACACTGTGCGGGACCCCATATCTGCAGATGAGATTCTTTTCGATAAACCTAGCCATTTGACTTACACCCAGCTTGTTGAAGGATTCGGCTTCGACCCATTTTGAAAAATAATCAACTACTACTATAATGAAACGGTGACCATTTGAGGCTATCAGATGTATCTCTCCTATAATGTCGATACCCCAGGTGGCAAATGGTCAGGGTGAAGACATTGAATGCAGTTCTTCAGGAGGCATGTGATTCAAGTTACCATACATCTGACATTGCTGGCACTTCTTGAAAAACTCAATACAGTCTCTCTCCATGGTCAACCAATAGTAACCTTGTCGAATAATCTTCTTAACTAGGGCCAAACCACTCATGTGCGAACCGCAACTTCCCGCATGTATTTCATACATGATGCACTCCACTTCAGGCTTTCTTAAACATCTCAAATGCACTCCATCAGGCCATCTTCGATATAACTCTCCATGGAAGGTGATGTATTGCAATGACCACCTCCTTATGGCTCTTCTCTCTTTCTTTGTTGCCCCCGGCAGATATTCTCTTTCCTCCAAAAATCGCCTTATAGTATCATACCATGCATCATGGTCCGTATCAACTTCTATGATTGTCTCATATTCATAGTAAGGAGTTGATGAACTGGTCAAGATCAGAGGCTTAAGGAATAAGCTGGCAGGATTTTCCCATACCGAAGCCAATGTGGCTAGGGCATCAGCCATTTGATTTTCTTCTCTTGACAGGTGTATAAACCTACACTCCTTAAAATTCTTCTTCATCATGGTCAGGTAATGGTGGTATGGTTTCAATTTTTCTTCTTTCAACTCCCACTCTCCATTTACTTGGGATACTACTAGCAACGAATCACCATAAACTTCCACCTTATCCACCTTCATAATCATTAGGGTTTCTAAACCGAAAATACAAGCTTCGTACTCCACCATATTATTGGTTGCCCTAAATTTCAACTTTTTGGCTAAAGGGATGAGTTCCCCTTCAGGCGATTCTAGTATAACTCCCAAATCTACTCCCTTCCTGTTTACCGCTCCATCAAAATACATTTTTCACCCTTGTACTTCAATTACTTCTAAATGTTCATCTGGAAATTCCAAGATTACCTCTTCACTTTCTGGTAATGGTTGTTGAGTCAGGAATTATGCCACCGTTCTACCCTTGATTGTTTTCCTGGTTACATACTCGATCTCAAATTCTTCTAATATTATCAACCATCGACCATATTTCCAATTAAAGAGGGTATCTCCCTTAAGTACTTCATTGGATCCAACCTGGAAATTGCTTGCACACTATACGATTGAAAGTAATGCCGCAACTTCTTAGAAGACCAAACAACGGTTATACATGTCTTTTCGATGATACTATACTTAATTTCATAAGGTAGGAACTTTCTACTCAAATAGTAAACGGCATGCTCAATCCCCGACTCATCTGCTTGGGCTAACATGGCTCTTATCGACTCTTCTTCTACTGCTAAGTATAGTAATAGAGGTTTTTCGGGTTTAGGTGGTTTCAAAATAGGTGGATTTAACAAATACTCTTTTATTCGGTCAAAGGCCTTTTGACATTCTTCGTTCCATACAACCGGCTGATTCTTTCTAAGCAATTTGAAGATAGGCTCACAGATTGTTGTGAGCTTTGCTATAAATCTGCTAATGTACTGCAGTTTACTAATGAATCCCCAAACTTCTCTCTCCATCTTTGGGGCTGGCATATCCTTAATTGCTTTAACTTTGTCAGGATCTATCTCAATGCCATTCAGACCAATTACATGTCCCAACATTTTACCTGAGGTAACATCGAATACACACTTCTTCGGATTTAATCTTAGCTTATATTTCAAAGCTCTATCGAAGAATAATTCCAAGTTCTGGAAGTGTTGCTCCCTTGTATCCGACTTCACCATCATATCATCCACATATACTTCAACTTCTTTGTGCATCATGTCATGAAATAGTGTGGTGGCCATCTTTTGGTAGGTTGCTCCAGCATTCTTTAAGCCTTTGGCATCACCCTATAACAAAATATACCCCATGTAGTAGTGAAGGCAGTTTTGGCTTTATCCTCTTAGGCCATTAACACTTGATTGTATCCGGAAAATCCATCTACAAACTAGTGTAGCATGCTAGAGGCCGCACTATCAATGAGAACATCTATATGAGGTAAAGGAAAATCATCCTTAGGGGAAGCTTTGTTTAAATCTCTATAGTCCACGCAGACCCTTATCCTTCCATCTTTCTTTGGCACGGGTACTATGTTGGCTAACCAATCTGGATATTCTATCACTTCAAGGAACTTCACTTGTATTTGCTTAGTGACCTCTTCTTTAACCAATTCAGCCCACTCAGGTCTTAATCTCCTAAGCTTTTGTTTGACAGGCTTAATGTGAGTGTAAGTAGGAATATGATGCTCAGCTATGTCTCGATCTATCCCCGGCATATCTTCATAAGACTAAGCGAACACTTCTTCATACTTTTTGAATATTTTTTCAAATCTCTCTCTCTCATCAGGAGTAAGGTCGGATGCTACGCTAATGTTTTTAGGATTTTTAGTTGTTCCCAAATTTAATGGTTGTGTGTTAACAGAATTAATATTAAAGATGCTCATGTAACTGCTATTTAAATGTATGCAACCATCAGGAGAAACATCACACGAGTAAGCAAAATCAGACTTTATTGCATTCATTTTGGAAAAGAAAATATCATCATCCTCATACAAAGCAGACAAATTAAAATCAAAATCAAAATCATTGTTCTCAGAATCATAAAGCAGGATGTCTTCAAACTTTTCCTCGACCAGGGCAGCAATCTCTTTCGGAGTCTTCTCGGTTTTCAGGGCAGCTTCATTCTTCTCTTTTGGATTGGATTCTTTGTTGGTTGACAGGGTGAGCTCTTTCTTCACTTGCTCCACTAGCTCATCAACATCTGTAAAAATTTCAAAACCTGGAATTAACTTACCCATGAACATGATCGGCTCAGGCTTTCCTTAGAGTGGTCCCATATCTGGAGCCTTGACAAAGATCTCTTCAAGTGGTGGGAAGCTCATCATCTCATTCTTCTTTGGCTGGACATCATTGGCTTCATCATATCCCAACCCCTTCTTGGATGTTTGAGTTCTAAAATCTGGCAATTTTGTCAAACCGGCCTTACCCTTTCCAAGACCAGCTTCGGGAAGGTAGTTCATACTCTTCATCATATTCAAAACTTTAGAGTCCACTACTTCATCATCAGAAATTGCAGCCACTTGAAAACCATTGAGAGGCCTCTCAACCATTAGAACATTAACAATCTTATTATCTTCAGCTTCAATGACCACTGTCTCATTTTCATTGGGGAATTTGATCTTTTGATGAAGGTGGAAGGAACTCCACCAAGAGGATGAAACCATGGTCGCCCCAAGAGTAAGGCAAAGGTAACTGGTATGTCTAAAACAACAAACTCAACAATAGATTCAATTGGACCAACCTTGACAGCCGCTTTGAAAGTCCCTTCGGCATGCCTCTTAGTGTTGTCATAAGCACGAATTGTCACCTCGGTTGGGTTTAGATCTCTTATTGACATGGCTAGCTTTGGCAATATTTTAAGTGTACAAACATTTATGGCGGACCCATCATTGACCATTACACATGGAGTCCTCTTCCCCTTAACTTCTATTTTGATAAAGAGATGGCGGATGTGGTCTCTTCCCTCCTCAGGTAAGTCCGCATCAGAAAAAGAAACTGCTCCCATATTAACTTCACTCTTTTCTTGGACTTCTTCACATGTCATTACTTCCCCAATTTTTATGAAGTTGATTAACTCCTCCGGTGTTGCGGAGGTAGAAATGGGCATGCTAGCTAAGGCTTTGGCCATAGTTTCTCGGTGCTTTTTAGAAGTAGCTACCAAGTCCCAAATGCTAACACTTGCTTGGGTTCTTTTCAATTGCTTGAGCACGGCATCATCTTCTTCCACTTCAACTTCCTTCCCCTTATTAGTTTCTATCTCCTTTGGTGGTGGCCTTGCGTAAGGCTTACCAGATCTAGTGTTCATCACCTCATCTTCTTCGGGCTCGGACCAAGTCCACTCCTCCTTCTTGGGTATAATATCATCATCACTATCACTTGAATCCCAAAACCCGTTGACAACACAAATTGCTACTTTTTCACCCATCGTAGCTTGTTCAAGTGCCTCCTCTTCTTTGGTTGCTTCTCCACCCACATCTTGAAACGAAGACATGACAAAGTCCTCATGCAAACCTCCTCCAATCATGAAGGTTGTCGGTGGTGGTACCCTATTGAATTTGGGTAATGGGTTGTCTTTGGTGTTTGGCTTGTTGGGCTCGGGTAGCTTCCCATTATCAATTAGGTTTTGGATCTCATGTCTCAACCTCACACATCTATCCGTGTCATGTCCTTGCATTTGGTGAAATTGACAAAATGCTTTGGTGTCAAAATTAGGTGGGAGAGGACTAGGCAAAGGACAAGGATTTAAGGGTTGTAGCAATCCTTTTCTTTAAAGCTTGTTGAGAATCCAAGACATCGGTTTTCCTAATTCCGAAAATTGTCTCCTTGTTCCTTGGTTAGTAGCATTAACATCGACGGTCTTTTGCATGCTTTGGCTACCAGGTTGATAGCTCCCTTTCTCATTCCTTTTTGTTGCAAATCGGCTCTTCTCCCTTTCCCATTCTTCAATTTGCAAACCAGCTTGGAGAAAGTCTTTGTGTAACACCCCTATACCCCGTATACGCACACTACATACTACTACACCTGTAATATACATATACCAAATATATGAGTGCCACAATTTATATTAGATAACCCAATTTTTTTCTTCTGCAATAATATAAGAAAACTTAAAACACTTTATATTATATTATAAACTATACTAGATAAAACATTTATTCATTATGCAGCGGAAAATGTAGTGGTATTTACATATATAAATACATCAAAATCCATGTTTACAAAACATAAAGTTTATACATGTTTGGCAGTTTGTCTCTGATCTTTAAGCCCACAATCAACACTTCAAAGTCTAGACTCGACTCGGTCTAGCTGAACTCTCCGGTTCTACCCTGTCACCTGCGCGATGAACCACAATCGCGCTAAGCCATAGACTTAGTGGTACAAACCACAATAACAATATGCTTTAATGCAATGTCAATGTCATACTTTCAAGCAATAGAGATCATATTCAAAAATGCTATATTTCATAACATTACATTTCATTATCTTATTTAATTATTTTACCATTTATGATTCACATTGAAACAAAGACAAGCATGGGCCCAAAAAGGATCTAATATGTTATTCAAAATTCAAAGTTACTGCTTTGGTCCATAATCACATTCATCAAGCCCATAGGCGATATATATATCTATCCATGGATAATGTAACAGGCCCAGTCTCTTGGACCTCAACCCGGCTAGACCCTAGGGCTCCAGTATCTTGGTCCTCAACCCGGCTAGACTGTTACTATTTTTGAGGCTTACAACCCGGTCTTTTCACCTCAAAAATATCATTTTTCATATTTATCAGCTGGGCTCGGCTTACGACCCGGTCTTTTCACCTGCCCAGCAATTCATAAGCATGCCGCCAAACCCAGAACTCTGAAAATTGAATAACATACTAGGCACACAATTAATTCATTTATCTCATTATCAATCTCTTTCACAATTCATTTCTCATAATCAAACTAGGCAACCATGCCCCAATTATTTCATTTGCATCATTATAGCCAACAACAATGGCTGCACATCTCATCATTAAAGTATACATAACCAATTGTGTAACACCCCTATATTCCGTATACGTACTAAGCATACTTATACAATCGTAATATACGTATATTGAATATAGAAAATGCCACAGTTTAAAAATACACAATTCATATCTTTGAAAATAAGTGAAACAAATTACAAACATTTAAAAGAAATTCAAAAGACACAATATATAAAAAGCTTATCAATCCGCAGCGGAAGTTATTACAAACTTTTACAAGTTCAAATACATAAAAATTAAAATATACAAAACATAGAATATATACATGATTGGCAGCTTGACTCTCTGATCTTTAACCTCTAATCCAACTCTTCAAGCATAAACTCAACTAGGTCTAGAGGAATCCTCAGTCTCAACCCTATCAACTCTACCACCTGCGCGATGAACCACAATCGTGCTGAGCCAACAACTCAGTAGTACAAACCATAATAATAATAATTTGAAATGTCAATATCAATATCATACATTCAACCAATAAAAATCATATTTATGAATGTTACATTTCATTATTTAAATAATCATATCATCATTCATTTTACTCATTCAATAAAGACACCTATGGGCCCAACTAGCATTTAATATGGTATTCAAAATTCAGAGTTGCTGCTTTGGTCCATAAACACAATAATCAAGCCCGTAGGCAATATACATATCTCTCTGTCCATGGATAGGGTAACAGACCCAGTCTCTTGGACCATCAACTCAACAATCTTGAGGAGATCCTCAACCCGGCTAGACTGTTACCTGTAACAGACCCAGTCTCTTGGACCATCAACCCGACTAATCGAGGAGATCCTCAACCCGGCTAGATTGTTACTATTCATATATTTCATATTCACAATTCTCATAGTGTAACAGACCCAGTCTCTTGGACCTCAATTCAACTCAATTTGAAGAGATCCTCAACCCAGCTAGACTGTTACTATTCATTTTATAGGCATGCCGCCAAATCCAGAACTCTGAAATTGAATAAACATATTAAACATACAATTATTTCATTTGCCTCTTTATCATTCTCTTTCTAAATTCCTATCTCATACTCAAGTAGGCAATCATGCCTCATCAATTTCATTTACATAACCATGTCCAACAACAATGGTTTCATTATATCTCCATTCACATCAAAACAATTCATCATCATACATATAGCACATTACATTCCACAAGATTCACAATGTGCAAAATATCAAATTATTCATATATATATATATATATATATATCAACAATGCCACATAAAAAGGATGTATGCAACAATGCAATGTTTGTACTTACTTTAAATGCAACCCACACAATATCAAACACTTCTCCTTCCAAAATCTTTCACTTCTTGAATTAGGGTAATTCACCTTCTTCACAACCTATTCCAAAAGAAAGATGAAATCCACTTAAGATCATAAGGTTAAGAATCAACTAGGGCAAACTCTAAACTTGACATGCTCAACAACACGGGCGTGTTCCTGGGCATGTAATACATTCTACCTCTCAACCACATTGACACGTCCAACCTCATGAGCGTGCTCATGGCCGTGTCAAATCCCCAAAAACACAGTGGCTATGACACGCTCAATAACACGGGCGTGTTACTGGTCGTGTCAATACCTAACCAACACAGTAGCTATAACATGCTCAGTGACATGGGCGTGTCATTGCTCGTGCCACTCATCTCAAAATACAGAACCATCGACTCGCCCAAAATCTTGGACGTGCCCTTGGGTGTGTCAGGCCAAAAACCCAGATTCCGGCCAAAACAACAACACAACCAACAAAACACTTCCTTTCACCAAAAACCACTTCAACCAAACTCATCTCAACATACCCAAAAACCATAACAAACTTACAAAAACATCAAAACAACTAATAACATACTTCCAACACAAATCAAAAATCATCAACACAAACCTAAAACACAACCTCAATACATTCACTTTCAACAACTTACTCTTTCCTTCAAACCATCCCCAAAACCAGAAATAAGTTTACCCAAACACTCTTAAACCCATCTTAAACAAACATAATCACATACCATCCACAAACTCAACTCAAAAACTCAAAGAATCAAGTGAAGAACTTACCAAGGATGAAGAAACTCTTAACTTTTCCACTTGATCTCTTGAAAGCTTCCTTAGATCTTGAGTTTAGAGGTTCAAATCTCTCTTTTGTTCTCTTGTCTCTTTGATAACCAGCCAAAACAAGGCAAGGAAAGGAAGAAGGAGAAGATCCACGGCAAGGAAGAAAGAAAGAAGAAAGAGAAAACTCAAAGTCAAACTTCTTTTCCTTAAAACCCTCTCAACCAAGCAATTAAAATATTAAACTAATCCAATTAATCTCTTCCACTCAATTAATTTCCTTATTAATTAATTATTAAATTCAAAAACACAAAATATCTTCTTCCACTATCATCCTTTTGACTTTCCATTGACTTGTGTATATGTTGTATATACACTAATATACACAACATATACACTCTCTTCAAAAAAAAAAACCCTTTTTTTCTTTCCAAAGAAACATATACTTTAAAAATCCAATTATAACAATAAAACCCAAAACATCTAGGGTATATTTTGGGGTATTACAAATTGCATTGGACATACATTTTGAACGATCATCATATCTTTCACATTATGCAAATCATAACATTAATCAAATGTATTAACAATGTAATAAATTACTTAACACATTTACAACCAAATGTGTTAAGCCATATAAATGTATGCAACCATGTAAGTTTGTACTTACCTCAAGAGCAACTCACACCAATCTAAACACTTCCTCTTCCAAGAATCCTCCAACGCTTGGATTAGGGCAACTCAATCTCTTTAAAAACCTAATCCAAAAGGAATAATACACACTCACTTAAAGATACACATGAGATAATAAGGCTAAGAATCAACTAGGGCAAACTCTACACATGACACGCTCAACAACACGGGCGTGTCCCTGACCGTGCCCTAAACTCACAACACAGAAGCTTTGACACGCTCAGTGACATGGGTGTGTCACTGGCTGTGTCAATCCTCCCTCAACACAGTAGCTATGACACGCTCAGTGACATGGGCGTGTCTCGTGACATGCCCATAAACAAACTTAACTAATCATTGACACGCCTAAAGACTTGGTCATGCTTATGGGCGTGTCAGGCCAAAAATCCTGATTCCGATAACAACAACATCACATCCAACAAACCTCTTACTTCCACCATCTTCCACTCCAAACAAACTTAACTAAACACACCCATAAACCATACTAACTTGCAAAAACATCAAAGCAACTCAATACATATATCAAACACCAATTCACAACCATCACATACACACAACTCAAACACAACACTTGTTTTCTTCCAACACCAAACTTAACTCTATCTCAAAATCAACACCAATAAGATCAAACACCCTCAAATACACCATAATCAAATATACACATACCATCAACAATCAAACACCAAACTCAAAACACAAACTTAGAAGAAAACCAAAGAATCAAGTGGAGAACTTACCAAAAGTGATGGAAACTCTTAGATTTTCAACTTGATCACTTGAAACATCCTTCAATCTTGAGTTTGGAAAGACAAAATCTATCTTTCCTCTCTTGCTATGGTGATGGTCGGCCAACCAAAGAAAGAAGAAGAAGATGATGATGATAGAAAAGAGCAAAGTCAACTCTCCCTCTTCACTTAACCACTCAATCTCTCTTTTGTTCTTAACCAAGCAATTATATTAATATAATATTACAAATATCATCATCCACTTTCCACTTAATTTCCATTTCAATTAATTTAATAAAAATAAATAAATCTTCTTTTGACCTTCCATTTCTTTGACTTGTATATGTTGTATATATCTCATATATATAACATATACACTCTTCTCTTTACCTCTTTTCTCTTTCCACTTAAACATATACATTTAATCCAAATACAACAATAAATATTTCAAAACTTTTAGGGTATACTTTGGGATATTACACTTTGAAATCACGGATGAGTGTATGAGACATCCTCTTACGAAGATTAGGCAACACCCCTCTCACAATCATCCTTATTTGATCGAATTCATCAGGCATCTTCTTGAGTAAAGCGGCCTTGTTTCTCCATCTCTTGACATAGTCCACAAAATTCTCATTTGGCCTTTGCCTAATGGACTCCACTTCCATCAAGGTAACTTCTAACTCAACATTATATCCATATTGTTGGATGAAGGCTTTGTAAAGTAGATCCCAACTCTTTTGTGTTCCATCATCTAAGGTATTGAACCAATTTTGGACAACAGTGTCCAATGAGAGCATAAAGTACCTTAGGGTTTGAGCCTTAGTAGCTCGGGCAGATTGCATGGCAGTGATTTACTGCTTCACATGAAGATGGGGAATTCCGGTGCCATTGCACTTAGCAAAGAAAGGCATCTTGAATTTATAAGGGACCTCTTCATCTTGTTCAAATAGTTTGTCGATCTCAGACATCTCTTCGATTTTCAGCATCTTTTCAAATTTCTTTTCTAAATCAGCAATCATCTTTTCAACATCGGATGTCTCGGTCTTTTCTATAGTTGCCCTCTCAACAGCCTTCGGTTCTTTCTTCTTTTCTTGAACCTCTTGGTAGTATTGAGCCCAATCATCATCATCATCAATGATCACCTTTTCATCATCAAAAACCACTTCACTAATTTTAGTCTTCCCTTTGTCCTTTGGTTTCTTAGTGCTAGCAGATGCCTCGGCATGGTTTTCTAAGATTGCAGTCAACTGGTTCTTCATGGTCTCAGCTAGGGCTTCTTTGATTTCTTCCATCTTGGCATTGAGGGCCTCATCCACCATCCTTCGAATTTGTTCAGGATCCATTATTTTTGGTGAGAAAGTGATTGAGTCGTTGCTAGATACCTCGTCTCCGGCGTAGGTCGGATTGTTGTAAGCTTTAGAACTATCGTAATCCAAGGCTGTGAGCCAGAGAGGATCAATGATATGAGATGCAAATGTATGCATGTATGCATAAACAATCAACAAATAAGGATAAATAGGACGTTCCTTCCAACCTTATAACATCCACACACGAATGGTGGGTCTCTTTTCCTAGGTATATGGTTAACAAAATACCAACATGGGGCATCTTGTTTTCGAATAATTCCCTCGAACGTTTCAACCAATAGTTATATTTTTTAAAATGAAAATCGGTTTATAATAATTCTCATTAATTAGGTTTTAATCCATTCAACCAACTATAGTAGCTTTTATGCTACATTGGATTAAAACTAAATTAAGAGGTTTATTATAAATAGATTTCTCACTTGAAAAAGGTAACTAATGATTCATACCAAAAACAAGCCCATGGTTAATTTGTTCTTAGAGTAAACTAGGCCCACAATTAATTTTTGGTATTTCATAATTGACTTAAGTATTTTTGCAAGCTCTTTGTAAAAAATGGTTGGGTGAAAATAGTTTTGTTTCTAAGCCCATTGTAAAAGATTTTAGAAAAATGGATTTAGGGCTTAGTATTTGGGCCATGGGCCAAAAAAAATTTTTGACTTGTTTTTAGAAAAAATCTTATGTCCAAAGACCATCTTGAAAAATTTTGAAAATATCTTTGGTCTTTTGGATTTTAAAAAAAAATTATTTTGAGCTTACAATATACTTAAGTCATATTAGAAAAAGAACAAACTAAATAGGTCATGATTTAGACTAAGATAAACTAACCATAGTCAAACAACATGCATTTGGAGTAAAACCTAAGGAAAGTAACTAGGCCAATTACATGAGCTTTAGTCTTTGGGTTAAAAGGCTTAGGTTCCCATAGCAAGTATATACCAAATGGTACGAGGCTATGAGTAGTTATGTCATCCTCGATTTTCATACCTTGAGTGAAAGTATGGTATCCCTTACATAACATAACACGGGTAACACGGGCGTCCTAACTCACGCACACAATGCAATCTAAGATGATGTAATGGATAATATCATTATAAGAAAGAATAGAATAATATAAAGACCAACGGAATCAACTTCTCTTATCCCCAGTGGAGTCGCCACTGTGAGCGGAGATTTTCGCCCCCACTCCCGGTGGAATGGTTCTTGCGACTTCGGCACTGTTTAGGCTCGGGGCCTTAGAGAACACGGACCTAAGTTCGGAGAAAATGGAGTCGCCACCCGGACCGGCCGGGAAAAAGAAAGAGGTGGATGACTCGATTCCTAAGGAATCTCCAACCCCCTAATGGGTTCGGAAAGTTGGGTACATGTAGGGAATGTGAGAAATGGTCCAGCAACCCCACAACGCCCAGTTCATTGGAACCGAGCTCCTTTACAGGTATTAATATTATAAAATTCTTAAGTATAACAACATTATCCATATTACACACAATAATTAAAAGAAAGCATCAATATATTAAAATCAAATCAATTTCCAAACAAAGCAAATAAATGGACACTCATCCAAAGATGAAAACATGTCCTTACATCACATGCCTAAATAGGACATCCACCAAAAGGTAGAAACATGCCCTTTACATAGGTTCTAAAATAGAAAAGCAAATTAAATTACATGATGTTTAAATAATGAGGTACTCACCAAGTGGAAACATACCTCTTACAACTTTTGGAAATCTAAATTAATTGATAAAAGTAAATAATCATTCATCATAAATAAATCATTCATCAAAACTATTAATCAAAATATAAAATAAACATCTATCCATGATAAATTAAATAAATCAAGTATTGAAATTAAATAAATTAAAGCATAAGAGATAAATCAAAGTATAATCAAGTATGGAATTGATTAAAGCAAATAAAAGTTCAATTATAGCTCCTGTGACTTTTTATGGAATTAAAATATATTAGGGTTTTATGTTTTAAAAGGTTGGTAAGACTCTTTGATTAATAAAATTAAGGTTTGAATGATGAAATCATGAAACTAGGATTTTAGACACTTTAAAATATTTTTTATTTGTGATTTTTGAATGATGATTTCAAGCTACTGTGTAAATTTAGAATATTTGTAAATTTATGGTTTATTAATGTTTTAAAGGATTAAAGCTTAGAAAAAGTTAGGGTTTAAGGTTTTAAAGGGTTAGGGTTTACTATTTTAGGTTTAAAAGTTGAATTAGGGTTTAGTGTTTTTAGAATTTATGGTTACGGGTGATTTGTTAATTTTAAAGTTTGGAAAAACAATTTGATAATTTTATGAAGTTTTATGAATTTAAACAAATGTATTGAAGTTTTTATAAGTAGAAAAGATGTTTTTTAAGGCTTTTTGAATGAAATAGAACCTAGTTTAAAGTTTTGAAAGAAACAGAATCAAAATTTGGTTTTGTTGAAGAATATGTTCAATTAGAATTTTAAGGTTTTTAAGAAGAAAAAATAATAATTTTAAGTCTTTTTGGAAAATAAAGTAACGTTTTAGTTTTTTTAACTTTGGAAAACTAAATTAAAGTTCTAAGATTTTAACTTTTGAAAAGCACAAAAATTCAAGTTTTAGCTAATGTGTAAAAAAAATTAAAGAAAAACACATATCTTCTTTTGATGATTCCTCCAAAAACAATTCTTCTTTATAAATTAGATCCAAAAACAAGTCTTTTTTACCTTTAAATTGTTTAAATCGTGATGCTTCTCCTTTAAAAATCAATTGAATTGAATTTTTGCTTTTCCACTTCACATTCGGATTCAATTTTTTAAACTCACTGTGAAATTTTTTCTTCCTCCAATTTGGTTGCCTTTGGTCTTTATTTATAAAGGTCTAATGTAGTTTAATCCTAATTAGCTAAGGCAAGTAATATTAATAAAAAAAGAAACCAAAACCTAATTGGATTAAATTTTGAAAAATTTGCGCTGCAAAAAAAAAACTGCTGCGGAAAAACTACGCTGGCAAAAAAATTTGCCGCAGCGCGGAGCGGGCCCGTAAGCTATTTCGCAGGCAAAAAATTTCTGCGTGCGAAATAGTACAGTGATTTTGCCCGCAGGAATTTCCTGCAGGCGAAATGCCCACGGACCTGCGCAGCGATTTTTTTATCGCCGATTTTTCCGATTCTGATTTTTATTTTTTGACTTTTATTTATTTATTTTTATTTTTTATTAATAAAAATTAAATATTAAAGTAAAAATTATTTAATAAAAATTATTTTGAATCAATTAGACAACAGTATAACTAAAAAATTAATAAAAAAAATTATTTAAATTATTTAAATAAAAAAACAAACATATTAGACCGAATTAAATAAAAAATTAATGGTCTACAGTATAACTATCCGTAATTGACAACAGTATTGTCACCTTGTGAGTTGTATTATTTGTTTTTTTTTTTTTGCTAAAAGTATGTGTATATAAATTATATTATCAATAAAACATTGTGTTTTTCATGATTCTCTCACTTTCTCTGCTCTGCTCCCCTTCACTTCCAGCATTCGCTGGTTTGTTTCATATTCATCATTTTATGTTCATTTGAGATTACTTCCATATTTGAATTCCTACATAAAAACATTAGACAAATTGATAAAACGGGACGTCTAATATTTTTATATCAAGAAAATTGATATTATTTAAGACACTTCAAATACATAATCAAATCTAGGTTCCTGATTGCCCAGATGCAATACTGGCTGCCCAAGATTTGATTTGAGATTGAAGGAACTAAGCCCAAACATTGCCCTGAGTGGATTGTGAGACTGTACCACTGCCTGATTGAGTGCAAACAGACTTGGGCCCATCATAGGGCACAGCCATACTGCTGTTGATTTCTGATGATGTTGAATCCTTCACCAACCAGGACGAAGAAAGCTGGAAATACCTATTGTAGAGTGTCAGTGCAACTGCTAGGCCTTTTTGACTGCCCCTGTAAACAACCAGAGAGAAAACAGAAAGCAACTTAGAAAGAGCACGCGTATTTTAGCTGCACAAGTTAATGGAATAATGAGTAAGAAGCTATTTTTCATTACAAATCATTAAGTAAAGAATTGTAGTAAGAAGCTTCTATGACCATATATTGTTTATTTCCCGTTGTTTATCCGCCATAAGTTTCTGATATCATTGGTTGTTGAAATACCATCCATACCTAAGAGCAAAGAAGCTTACAAGAATATGCTACTTTAACAAGTTAAATAAATAAATAATCTTATATTATACTCTTTATATTGGAAAATATGTGTGTCGAATTCCCTCGAGAACAAGAATTTTATAACATTACAATAAATGTCAACAAGATAAGGATTTAGAAACCATCCTTCAGGCTTTCTATTCTTCTTATTTTAGCCCACCAGGCACGAGTTTGCAGACATTAACTAATTACAACGTCATATATAATTAATTTCTTATTGGTGGAACAACACATCAATTCACTCATTTAGTTCAAAAATTTTGAAATCTACACTTCCTAATTTCCAGAGCCATATTCTCGTTCTCCAGGTACTATACAATGAATAATGTATTAATATAAAAATAATTTCCTAGTCTTCGAGTATATAATGAAGTATGGCCTGCCAGAGTTAAAGGGAAAAAAATGGGACTGGCAAGCCTCAGTAAAAGACAGACATCTGGCTACTTCACAACTAGAACAAATAATAAAAACATTGAATCAGCAATAGAGAAATGTAAAATGTCAAACCTTTCCCTCAAATTTAGAACTTTGCTCCACCATATGACTGCCTCCATAAAATGATTTTCTAGTTTTCTTGCATCAATCAAGAGCACACTTAAACTTGGCATACAAGCATCCCTTGCATAAGGTGTCTCAGATACCCAAGGCTTTGAAGCTGATCTCTGAATAGCGTCCAAAACATCTGAATTTACATAACTGTTTAATTTTTTAGAGCAGTCTTCAACAGCTGCAACAGCATAATTGGTAAAGTCAACTCCGATTAGGTCTTCAACTCTTCCCTGCAACAAAAGTAAATGAAGTCAAAGATTCTGCTTTGCCAAGAGATTTTCCCCATCCCACAAGCTCCACGTACACTATATGATACAATTACACAATAAACTGTAGATATATCCATTTGCATTGCTACTTTCATATCAAGTCCAACTAATTAAACCCCCCCCCCCCCCCCCCACAAAACACACACACTACACCCAACCCCAAATCTATGGAGAAAAATAGAGATCTTACTAGAATTTGTAAATGATAGAACTTGACCTGACTTACATGAAAATGATAAAGAGAGATTTAAGTTAACCACCACCAGAAATGTTTTCCAAGTTAATATCATAGTTTCTAAAAACCACAACTGGAAGATTGTAGCAAAGTAGAATAGATGGCTAAGAAGGTTGAAACAGTAAAAGGTGGTACCGAGGAACAACAAATGTAGCTCATGAGCTAGGTTACTCACACTAGCTGAATAATAACTTGAATCATGAACCAAGTTAACAAAATAGAAGCAACTGGTTGGAAAGTAAAATATTTCCAGCTATCATTCCATATCAGCTACAGCACTCTGATCAATGCCAATGAAGAATAGTCATGGAACAAGATCCATATTTATTGAAAAATTTAACTCTTAAAACCAATGCTTAAGAGTGTGCTCTAAGTAGGGATGTGCACGGATTGGATTCGGTCAGGTTGAGAGAAAATCTCAACCCGACCGAACCTGACATATAAAGAAAAATTACCATCCAACATCAACAGTGTTAAACATTTTCAACCGACCCGTGAAAATTCGGATTCAGTTGGATAAAAACAGGTTAATTCAGATTGGGCCACGTTACAGGCTTCGCATTGGGCTTAATTATTCATTTTTTAAATAACAAATTCATACCATTATATCAGCCTCATAAATCTTCAAATATCTTTAATTGATTTAATTTAGTGCCAATTTTTATATAAAAACTATCAGCTACTTATGATACGCAATTTTAATTAAAGTATAAAAAAAATTAAAAATAGTCAATAAATTATAAAATGACTTTTCAAAAGATTTATAATCAAAATATTCAAGCCTACTGTAAATACTACATACTGAAACCTAAAATAATAAACCATCAATCAATTTCAAATCTAGTGTTCCCATCCAACTTCTTGTTTATAGTCCATAATTACAGTCCATAGTTAATTATAATTGATTATAAAATAAAATCTTCAACTTACCTAAACTACGAAAAATTGTTTGCACCAAAAAATAGAAATCAATAATCAAACACATAGTTTTAATGTTTGGTGATCAGCCTGATTTAATGAAAATAAATAAGAATAGACAAACTATTAACTATCAATTTAATAGATCTGCACGCAAAGATCAGCACACCTACAAGAGAAAATCATAGGTCAACAGTTCAACAAATCACACAAATGCAGAGCAACTCAACACACCAAAGAAGAGAACAATTTCAGCAACTTAAGCTGCTCAATACACCAAATAAGTGCATAACTTTAGCAGCTCAACGCACCAAATCCAAGGCGTCCAACAAAAAATTTCCAGCAATATAACAACACAAACTTAAAGAAAAACAATCAAACAACAATTTAAATAACAATCAAGTTAAACCCCTTCGTTACAATTAACTAAGAACCTCAATTATTATAGTAGTGTAACAAATTCTTGAGAGAATGCCACAATTTGATTTTACTAAAATCATATCAAGTCTTAACTAAACTAAATATAATAATAATAATATCAAATTTTACAAGAATAGAATATGCATTTGTTTGATTTTACTAAAATCACATCAAGTCTTAACTTATTTAAACATACAGCAAACAATGATTTTTAAAAACAATGAAATTTTTTTTTTGGTAAAATCAAACAATGCAACAACGCAGCAGGACTATACAACCAAATTCGGCTGGACTAAACAACCTTATTAGGACCTAAACTCAGCAACTATCGGGCAGAACAACTTAACTACGATACAGAATCCACCTACCCCAATCCAAAAAAGTCCACAAGGTATCAAAACTTTTAAACCAACAACAGCAAGCAACGATAACAATATTTATAGACCTTTAGCCCAACTTAAACACATTAACAAAAGCATCTGTCCAAAACACAACACAAAACAATGAAATTTTTAATTATAAATAAAGTATATTAATATATAAAAACAGTTTACAGTGTACAGTGTACTAAAAAATGAAATTTTACAATAAATAAAAGTAAGAAATGAAAAATTTTAATCTGTAAATAAAAAAAAGGAATAAGGCCTTCAATATTCTAAAAAGCTTTATATTTCTTAACAAAAAATTTCAAAAAACTATCTAATAACGAAAAATATTATTTGCATATAAACAATCAAATAAGTTACAAAGATCAACATATCAACTACTTTCAAGTGCAAATATATAATATTTATAAATAAACAAAAACATGCAAAGCATATTTCATATAAGAACTCACAAAAATGCAAAAATCAAACAGATCTAAGAAAAACAACAAGGATTATGTAAAAAAAAATTAACAGATCTAAGAAAAAAAAATTACGTAAAAAATAACGAAAACAAAATCATAACATATTTAAACAGGCAGATTTATACAAAAACAAACTCAAAACCCCTTAACTACAAACATTTTTAAAATAACGAATATATAAACTAAAATAAACTAAAAAGGTAAAACCATAACATTTCAAACACACAAATCCATCGAAATAATAAAAACATAGCCAGATCTAACAAATAATCTAAAATTTTTCTAGTAAATCTAAAACATTTCAAACAGAAAATCAAAAATAAAAAACAAAACTCACAAAAAAATCAAATCTTGATGGTTAGAGAACTCACGATAGTCGAACAACAACTTTTGTTTGACTGAGACTCTCGATGATTTGAAGCCTTGGAGGACAGAAGTTGTGTGTGAGACAAACTTTAAGTCTAAGAGAGTGACAAATGAGTGGTCCGTGAGGAAGGCATAGACATATCAGAGAAAATATAAAAGGAAGATCGAAGAAAAGGCAAAGCTGAGAGGTTTCGTTCGAGAAAGAAGAGTAGAGCAAAATCAAGAGATGAGAGAGGAGAGAGAAATTCAGAAAGGGTGTGTAAATGAATATGCGGCGTTCAAAACTTAGGGTTAGAGTTATGGATGTTTATATACTAAGTCTGGACAACTAGGAGCGTAAAAATTTTAACTTCTTATTAATTATTTATCTCCCTTTTAATAGTATGTTATAAATTTATTAATTTATTAATAATATATTTTTATTATTAAAAAGTTAATTAATAAAAAATATTAATATACGTATAGAATTTTAAATTTATAAAATTTTTCGTAATAAAAATAAAATAAAGAGAAAAAATTAAATAATAAATATAATTTCTTAAAAAATAATTAAAATAAATGAGTTCTTTAATTTATTAAATGTGTTCAAATTAATTTAGTTAAAAAATTTATAAATTTATTCAAATTAATGTAGTTAGAAAATTTATCATTTTTTTTTACATTTGTATATTATTAATATTTTGTCAATTTTTTAAAAGAGAATTATTGCTATATAATAAATAATTTATTATATTTTTTTACTTCTTGTAAAAATTAAAAAAAAAAGAAGAGAGCAATTTAAATTTTTTAAAAAAAATTAATAAATAATTTAAAAAATCTTAAAAAATATTATATATATAAATTTTTAAAAAGGGAAGGATGGCAACTGCCCTTCTTCCCTTCAACGTAACTTCGCCCCGTGGACAACATCATTTATATGCATATATTGTGTTATATAGATTTAAAGGTCGGTCGGTTTCGGGTTGACTCAGCACATATTAATAAAAACCGACCAATCACCCGAAATCGATGATTTTTTTTCTTCCCAACCTGCCATCTTCCGCTGTTAATAATTAAACCGACCGAACCCATCATTTTGCCTTTGGGTCGGGTGGATTCAGTCGGTTAGCATAAATTTGCACAGCCCTAGCTCCAAGCCCACTTCAGTAGCTGATTTCCCCACAAAGTCACATGGAATTATTTAAATATATGTCTTGTTTCATTGAGTAATCAATTCGAAAAATCTGTTGATTGAAGCTCTACACAGTGCAGTCAATTTAACATTTTACTTAACATTTGTAAAGTTTGTAAAATTCAGAAGGCATACAAGAGGATCTTGTAATGCAGTGAGGATTTCTTATAGGCTACAACATGAAAGAACAGGTCTCACATTTTAAGGACCAACAGGACTAAAAAATCTAGTATTCTTTGGTTTCTTCACACATCCTACACCCAGATTCTGATACTTGCATCAAATGCACAATGCATACAGTATATTTTTTTTATATATTCTTTTTTTTATCTTGTCTATTTAATTGGATTCTCTATTTCATCCAAAAAAAAATCAATTAGCAAGCAAATAAATAAAGCATTCATTAAAAAGCAATTACAAATGCCATCAGAAAAGTGAACCAACCTTCACAATTACTTTTGCTGGGACATAAATGAATTTGCACAAAAACTGGTGTACTGTTGGTATTATGAAAGGTACAATTTCCTCAAAACTTGTGTCAGCATATTGGGTCCCTAGAAAAGCAGTCCTAATTACTTCTTTAACTTCATCCTGCCTACATTTTTCCAACACCATTATGACAAATTTACACTCACCAAAGGAATAACCAAATTTGAGAAAAGAGGCTTACCCATAAATCTCGAGATTTGAATGTGGAAATAAAACCTCCAACTTATAAAATGATACTTTATATCTATCACCTTCAGGGATAAAGAAATGAAAGAAAACCAGATCTGGATATCTGAAGCATCAACAAGAGAATAGAATGAATTGTTAAGACTACCCTAAACAACACAAACAAATGAACCAAATGTGGGAAATCCCACATCGAACAAAAATGAACAAATAATCTAATTAGTATGTAAACAGACTCTCCAACATTAACAAACCAGATTTTAAAGGCTGAGACTTTCAAATCCATATTAAGAAAGAATTTAACCCAAAATCAACATTGAAATGAAAATTTTACATGAATTTGCAAAACCATAAAAAAGTGAACTTGGAAGATTGCAAAGAAAAAAAAAAGAAAGAGATTTAACAAAGCATTCTGCACTAGAGTCAATTTAATCAGTAACAAAAATATCAAGAGAAGAAAAATATCAAACATCAAATACAACATATGCATGCAGAAGGAACATGTATATCCAGACCTCAGGCTTCATGGTCCACAGATCAAATAAATTCCAACCTTTTTATGCTATCAATTACCGACATGGAAATACAATACCAAGATAACAGAACAAGCCTATTAGTTTGAAGGATTAAAACCAATAATGGGCTAACCTTCAAATAAAAAGAAAAGAAAGAAAGCAAGGACCTGGAGCTCGACAGAGTTGAGTTGGCAAGAACTGCAAGAAGTCTAAGGTCCGAACAATCCATCCAAGACACAACGTGCACTCTTCCATCATCATCTCCAGTTCCACTATCACGATCTCTTGAAGCCCCAAACTCAATCAACTATATATAAATACCATAACAAACTTCAAGATTTTATCACAGAAAAATAAAATTCAAGAACATATATAAATATATAGGATGAACGAAATGATGCAGACACTCGCAAATTAAGACGAGAGTTACCGGAGATGAAGAAGTGTTGAGGGGGAGCCAGTTTCTGAGAGGATCTGAAGGATCTCGAAAATGGGTTGCTGGCAGGAGTAACTGGATAGAGCCCAGTAGCAGGATTAGGCCAAAAGCCAGAAATTGAAAAAGGGATCGTATGTTCGGAGACGGAGCTAAGGCCGGAGATTGAAGTGGATGTCCAGGAGTGATGGGGTGGTCATTATGTGCCGGTTGAACAGATATTCTTCTGTGAGTCGCAGAAGAACTCGATGGTAAGTAGGAGGAAGACATAGACATTGACTTGCTCCTGATTAATTTTCGTCCATTTGCTGAGGAAAAACAAAAGACAACTTTTCTCCTGGACATACGATGATTGAAAAAGAGGTATAATTTTTAAATTTTTGCAGGGCAAGGCAAGGACGCCCGAGACAATTTCGAACATTTTCTCTCTTTTTTTTTTTTTTTTTTTTTTGCTTAATGGATGTCTGGCTCTCTAAATTAGCAGCATTTATCACTTATTCCCTATACTTTTCGAAAAACTATTTTACACCTTCAACTTGTTATATTTAATAGCAAACTACTCCTTAAAAAAAGTATAAATAGAATTATTATGGCGCATTGTGAGTAAAAATTTTCACTCCACTCATAGTAAAATAGTTCTTGCGACTTCGGCACTTTTAGGCTCAGAGTCTTAGAGAATACAGGCCTAAATCTAAAAAAATAGAGTCGCCACCCAAACGGGCAAAAAAAAAGAGATGGATGACTTGATCCCTAAGGAATCCTCAACCCCTTAATTAGTTAAGAAAGTTTGGTACGTATGTGGAAGGTGAGAATGACCCAGCACCCCCATAATGTCCGGTTCATTAGAATCAATCTCCTTTTTAGATTCATATATTATTAAATTCTTAAAGATTACGATATTGTCCATACTACATGCGACAATTGAAAAAAATAAACATCAATCACTTTATTATAAAAATAAATAAAATAGACACACGTCTAATGATAAAAACATGTCTTTACAATATCCATGACCATGAAAATAAACACAATATAACACTCACCAAAAGGTTGAAACATGCCTTTTACAAAAAGTCTCAAAGTTAAATTACATAATAAAAATTGAGTTACTCACAAAGTGGAAAACATACATTTTACAATTTTAGAATCCCAAATAAATGAAGAAATAATTCAAGTCATCCAAGCATGATAATTAAAAATTAAACATCTATTAACAAAATAAAATAAACCATTCATGATAAAAATGCTTAACAAATCAAATAAAACTAGAGTTTAAATTATTAAATAACCAAATTTAGGATTAGATTTTGAGACTAGGGTATTAGATTTAGAGACTGAGGTTACTGGGTTAGGCTTAGGAAATTTGGAAAATAAGGTTTTAGATTTTAGGATATAGGAAATTAGGGTTTTGGGACTAAGGTCGGGGAAATTAGATTCCTGGAACAAGATTTTAAGGAATTAGAGTTTCGTGAATTAGGGTTTATGGAACTAGGATTTAGGAAGCTAGGGTTTTGGAACTATGGTTTGGGAATTTGGTCATAGGAATTAGGTTTTCAGGCTTGTTGGATTTGGATTTGGTAACTTAGGGTTATTTATTAAGGTTACTGGAAGTTAAACTTTTGGATTTGGATTTAGTAATTTAGGGTTTGGATTAAGGTTACCGGAAGTTAGGGCTTTTGGATTAGAGTTTAGGTCTCAGGAAATAGATTAGGGTTTTGGAAGTTTGAAAAATAATTTAGGGTTTTTATCAATACAGAAAATAGATTATGGTTTAGAAAAATAGATTAGGGTTTTTTTTTTTAAAGAAATTAAGAAACATGTTAGAGTTTTGGAAATTAAGAAAACATATTAGGGTTTGGGGGTACAAATCAGGGTTTTGATTCTTTGATTTAAACTTCTGTCTACTGGATGAGATAATATGGACTGAACTTTTGATTTATAAAATATATGATTAGAGTTTGACAATTTAATCTACTAGAATTAAAATCATAATCAAAACAAACAAAACAATCAAAAGGAAATAAGATATGATCACTGTATGTTTGAACAAATTAAGTTTAAGACACGAAATCTGCATTGAAGGCTTCACCAAATTGATTGTTGATTTCAAGCTACTGCCTACACCAACTACTAATTCTGGTCGAGCAAAGATTAAAGGCTGTGGTTACTGCCTTTGGTTTGATGTGTTGATTATTGATGAACGTTGTTTGTTGCTTATTGCCTTTTTCTAATTATTTCTTGATCGTTGTTGCCTCCCTCTCTATGGTTTTTAATCCTATATTTATATAGAATACATTAGGTTAAATCCATGAAGACTCCCAAAGTCAATAGGATTATAATTAAAATTAGAAGCTAATTTAAACTCAAATTGGATGCGAACTAGCCTAAAATTCATAATTAAAGTTGAAACTCAAGACATGTGACGAATTGGCCATGCCATTTTGCCTAAGGCACGGGCTGTGGTCGTAGAGCATGTACCAATTTGGCATGCCACTGTGAACTGGAGGCCTTTGGCCAAGTGGACGCTCCACTTCACCGCAGGCCGAGGCTTGTGGCAAAGTGAGTGTGCCATTTCACCGCAGGGCGAGCCTGTGGCAAAGTGGGAATGCCATTTCACCGCAAGCCGAGCTTATTGCAAATTAGGCATGCCACTTCGCAGGCCGAGGCCTGTAGTGAATTGGGCATGCCACTTCGCAGGCCGAGGCCTGTAGCGAATTAGGCATGCCAAAAGATAAACGGGCTGAAATCGACTCATCTTGGATTTTATTGCTATATCGGATCCATTTTAGATTTTATTCAAAACTGGTTTAACATTTTAATCCATAAGCATAACAAATTTAATTTTGACAGAACAAATTTAATTTTGGGCCTAACAAATTTGACCTAATTGAATTTATGGCTTTCGAAATCGGATCAACCTATTTAAAAGTTATAAACTAGGTTTAAGAAAATCGGACCGAATTTAGCTTTGTCTTTTTTTAATTAGGATCAACTAGCTTGAGACTAAAATTAAGGGTCTACAATTTACTTCATGCTTGAACGATCTTAGATTTACTCAGAGTGAAAAAGAAACACAACTTTCAAATTAATTTTGGCAAAAATGGGTTCTGGACCAGAATGGTTTAGATTTTGGACCCAGTTTGAGTTTTGGACTCTAAAAGGACTTGGGTTCTGGACCAAGGCTGTTTGAGTTTTGGACACGGTTTGAGTTATAGACTAAAAAAAATTTGGGCTCTAGACACAAGGCGGTTTAGATTTTCTAGACCCAGTTTGAGTTATGGACTCAAAAAAAAATTTAGATTCTGGACCTAAAGTATTTTGAATTATGGATCCGGATTGAGTTCTGGACTCGAAAAAGATTTGGGTTATGGACCCGAATTATTTTAAGTTTTGGACCCGAATTAAGTTTTGGACACGAAAAAAATTTGAATTCTGGACCCAAGGTATTTTAAATTTTAGACCCGAGATATTTTGAGTTCTGGATCCGGATTGAGTTATAGACTTAAAAAAGATTTGAGTTCTGGACCCGGATTGTGTAATATCTCTAATTTTTAAAAATTCCTAATTTTTAAAAATTAAATAAATTAAATTAAATTTTAATTGGATAAATTAAATAAATAATTTTAAATAAAAAATAAAAGAATTTTAAATAAAAAATTAGAATGTATATGTGAAATATACATAAAGTATATAAAAGTTAACAAAAGTCATCTTTTAAAAGTCAAAAGTCAAAGTCAATGGGTATTTTGGTAAATAAACTTTAGAAATTTAAAATTATTTAATAATTCAAAAATTAATAATTTTGAATGAAAGAAGTAATTTTGGAGTTTTTATTTATTAAATAAAGAAGTAAAAAATTAATTAAAAATTATTAAAATAATATATATGGCTATTTTTAAAGTGGAAAGAAAGAGAATTAAAAATCTATTTTTCATCATCTTCTTCTTCTTCTTCCTCCAAGCCGATTTTCCATGGTCACCAAGAAAGGATTTTTGCTTCTTCCAAGCTTTCAAAGTTGAAGGATTTTCAAGGTTTCAAGTGAAGATTTGGTATTTTCCACTTGAATTAGTAAGTTTTCAACTTGTTTTCTTGAATTTTCTTAAAGATGTGAATATGTGAAGTTTGACTTGTTGTGATAGTATGTTTTAATTGTCTATTTGGGTATGAATATTTTTTTTAAATATTTAATAATGATTTTAAGGTTGGATTGAAGAAATGGTAAAGCTTGAGTTAAGATTGGTGAAGAGAGAGAATTTAGGGTTATGAGAGAATTGGTCTTTTGAATTCATAGGTTTTAATTATGCAATTTGGTTCTAAATGTGTTATTTTGATGCATGAATAAGGATTTTAAAGTTAAATATTGGATTTGGTTAAGTTTGAATAGAGTTTGGAAATGTAAGTGTTGATTTAGGGTTTTGGAAAAGGGATTTTCAAAGGATAGTGAATTGCTTGAATTTATTTTTTAAAAGCATATTCTTTAGTGATAAAAGTGATGGAAATAAGCTTGGATTAGTAATTGGAATGTGTTGGAATGGAGAACCTTCAATGGTGAAGGTTATACCATTTTTAGAGTTTAGTACTAAAGCATATGTTTAACTAATGTAATTGGTTTAAACATATTATAATATATTTTTAATAATATAAATAAACTTAAAACACCAAATTGAATGGCTTAATATGGTTTTCCAAAGTTAAAGTAAGGTTCGGCTTAACTTTGGAGTTTTGATTTGAATAATGTTTAATTATGGTTTAAGATTGGAAATACCTTTAAATGTGGTATTAAATGATTATTTATAATCACATTTGGTACAGGCATTGAGAGGAAGTAGTTTGGCCAACCCAAGTGTTGAAGGGTAACTTGGAAGAGAAGGTTGGAGGTTATTTTTTAGCATGCATTTGGGAGCTTTTAGAGGTAAGTATAAATTTTTGATAAATTAGATGTGTTGGCAATAATTTTGGCTTAACACATTTTAGTTGGAAAAATATGTTAAGTTACTTGATGCATTAAATATGCATGAACATTATGCTAAGTTATGTGATTTGTTATGAATGCATTAAATGCATTATGAAAAGCCATTGTTAATAGCTAAATTGTAACACCCCTTCCCGACCTACAAATAAACCGGGGAGGAATGTCACATCGGGATGCAAGCTCTGGTTACAATGTCTTAATTAAGAATTCTTATGAAATTTTTTTTGAAAAATTGGGCGGAGTTTCCCCTAATAAGTGGGGTTCCCAAGTGTCGCCAAAACTAATTTTTTTAAAAAACACTTTTGTTCACAATTCAACTCAAAAACACTCTCAATAATAATCTCCCTTATATCCTCAACTACACCCTGCAAGAAAATTTCACAATTCTATATCGTTTCTCAAGATTACATATCATTTGCTAAGTTTCATTTCCATACTATTATTTATTCTCTTGTTACATACACCATAATACTTAATATGTTTAACAAACCTTTACAATAGATATAACGTACATGCCATACTACTATTTTAAGTCAAAAGTCCTACCCTATTCGCCGTCGAGCTGGTGCGGGCCGCTGATCATCTATCCACTACCTACGAGTTAGACATATAACTTGCTGAGCAACTTATTGCCTAGTGGGTACTTTAACCATTGCCGAATATAAATGGTGCAAGGAAGGTTTTTGAAACATATATAAAAGTAGAATACTGCATAATTAAACTATTTTCATACAATCATCATATTTATATATTTTCTAAATAAGTTAAGATTCACATTTTGTATGTAAACAACATGTAATATAACTTCATTATAATTACGAGTTAATATGCTCCACTAGGTAATTATGAATACACCGATCTCGAAATGAGGCCTCGTATAAAGTTACGCGTGGTCTTGACCTCACACGACTAATTGCCATGGTCTTGGTCTCACACGATTTGGAATATACAATATAACTGCGTGGTCTTAGTCTCACACGACTAGTTGCCATGATCTTGACCTCACACGATATAACCGCGCGCGCGTAAGTAATATCTGGACCGAAGCCGTTAAGACAGTATTGCCGGTAGGATGGCATGCCAAATCCCCATTCCAGACCGGTTTTACCCATTTACCGAGTAGAGAATATATAATATTTCATATATACCCATTCATTTCGTATATATACCACATATTCTCCATGTATATACAATATATACTTACACAAATACCACATATACTCACATATGTATCATATGTATTCACATATATACCATATACACACATATATATATATACCATATATACACGTATTCCCCACGTATATACCTTATCTATATATTCACATGATAACGAACATGTATTCCATCACGTGACTTTTATCACGGTTATAAAATTCAGATTGATTTTCTCCTCTTTTCCATATAATTTATTCTTCATATTCATACTTAAACTCAATACCAAAAATAAAATGATAAAACACCTACACCAAGTTTTTGACCAAGTTAATAATGAAAAAAATTACCATATGAACAATAAACTCTGATTCTTGACCCAACTTGATCCTTGTTTTAGAAAATTTGTATAAAATAATCAACTTGGCTAAAAACTCAAAATTTTTTACAGAATTTAGTTTTGCATATTAAAATCATTCCTTTAAAATTTTATATCAAACTGGACACAAAATCTTGGTCAACTAGTTCACCCAACCAGACTGTTCCAGTTGCCCTGCATCCTGATAGCATTTTTGAATTTTGTGAATTCCGTAAATTAAATTCAATCAATGTGGTTCCAAATTATTTTTATCAAATACTAGACTCACTAAACAACAACATATCCAAAATTCACTTCAAGAACATTTTTCTATATTTAATTAAAAATCATACAATTCACAATATTTCACTAATTCTAAAACAGAAAAATTTCAAGAAAATGAACAAACAATTAGTTAAAGTACCAAACCTTGCTATTTCTTAGTTCTTTATCTATAGCACTTCCTTTCCTTCCTTGTCTCCTTGATTTCCTATGAAATTTAACATCACATTCGATACTGGGGGCCCACCACGCTTCCGCTGCGCCACTCTGATACCACAAATTGTAACACACCTTCCCGACCTACGAATAAACCGGGGAGGAATGTCACATCGGGATGCGAGCTCTGGTTACAATGTCTTAATTAAGAATTCTTATGAATTTTTTTTGAAAAATTGGGCGGAGTTTCCCCTAATAAGCGGGGTTCCCAAGTGTCGCCAAAACTGATTTTTTTTAAACACTTTTGTTCACAATTCAACTCAAAAACACTCCCAATAATAATCTCCCTTATATCCTCAACTACACCCTGCAAGAAAATTTCACACTTCTATATCGTTTCTCAAGATCACATATCATTTGCTAAGTTTCATTTCTATACTATTGTTTATTCTCTTGTTACATACACCATAATACTTAATATGTTTAACAAACCTTTACAATAGATATAACATACATGCCATACTACTATTTTAAGTCAAAAGTCCTACCCTATTCGCCGTCGAGCTGGTGCGAGCTGCTGATCTTCTATCCACTACCTGCGAGTTAGACATATAACTCGCTGAGCAACTAATTGCCCAGTGGGTACTTTAACCATTGCTGAATATAAATGGTGCAAGGAAGGTTGTTGAAACACATATAAAAGTAGAATATTGCATAATTAAACTATTTTCATACAATCATCATATTTATATATTTTCTAACTAATTTAAGATTCACATTTTGTATGTAAACAACATGTAATATAACTTCATTATAATTACGAGTTAATCAGCTCCACTAGGTAATTATGAATACACCGATCTCGAAATGAGGCCTCGTATTGAGTTACGCGTGGTCTTGACCTCACACGACTAATTGCCATGGTCTTGGTCTCACACGATTTGGAATATACAACATAACTGCGTGGTCTTAGTCTCACGCGACTAGTTTTCATGATCTTGACCTCACACGAAATAACCGCGCGTGCATAAGTAATATCTAGACCAAAGTCGTTAAGACAGTGCTGCCGGTAGGTTGGCATGCCAAACCCCCATTCCAGACCGGTTTTACCCATTTACCGAGTAGAGCATATTTAACATTTCATATATACCCATTCATTTCGTATATATACCACATATTCTCCATGTATATACAATATATACTTACACAAATACCACATATACTCACATATGTATCATATGTATTCACATATATACCATATACACACATATATACATACCATATATACACGTATTCCCTACGTATATACCTTATCTATATATTCACATGATAACGAACATGTATTCCATCACGTGACTTTTATCACGGTTATAAAATTTAGATTGATTTTCTCCTCTTTTCCATATAATTTATTCTTCATATTCATACTTAAACTCAATACCAAAAATAAAATGATAAAACACCCACACCAAGTTTTTGACCAAGTTAATAATGAAAAAAATTACCATATGAACAATAAACTCTGATTCTTGACCCAACTTGATCATTATTTTAGAAAATTTGTATAAAATAATCCACTTGGCTAAAAACTCAAAACTTTTTACAGAATTTAGTTTTGCATCTTAAAATCATTCCTTTAAAATTTTATATCAAACTGGACACAAAATCTTGGTCAACTAGTTCACCCAACCAGACTGTTCCAGTTGTCCTGCATCCTGACAGCAGTTCTGAATTTTGTGAATTCCGTAAATTAAATTCAATCAATGTGGTTCCAAATTATTTTTATCAAATACTAGACTCACTAAACAACAACATATTTAAAATTCACTTCAAGAACATTTTTCTATATTTAATTAAAAATCATACAAGTCACAGTATTTCACTAATTCTAAAACAGAAAAATTTCAAGAAAATGAACAAACAATTAGTTAAAGTAGCAAACCTTGCTATTTCTTAGTCCTTTATCTATAGCACTTCCTTTCCTTCCTTGCCTCCTTGATTTCCTATGAAATTTAGCATCACATTCGATCCTAGGACCTGTGGGTTATGTGCCCACCACGATTCCGCTGCGCCACTCTGATACCACAAATTGTAACACCCCTTCCCGACCTATAAATAAACCGGGGAGGAATGTCACATCGGGATGCAAGCTCTGGTTACAATGTCTTAATTAAGAATTCTTATGAAATTTTTTTTGAAAAATTGGGCAGAGTTTCCCCTAATAAGTGGGGTTCCCAAGTGTCGCCAAAACTGATTTTTTAAAAAAACACTTTTGTTCACAATTCAACTCAAAAACACTCCCAATAATAATCTCCCTTATATCCTCAACTACACCCTGCAAGAAAATTTCACAATTCTATATCGTTTCTCAAGATCACATATCATTTGCTAAGTTTCATTTCTATACTATTGTTTATTCTCTTGTTACATACACCATAATACTTAATATGTTTAACAAACCTTTACAATAGATATAACATACATGCCATACTACTATTTTAAGTCAAAAGTCCTACCCTATTCGCCGTCGAGCTGGTGCGGGCCGCTGATCTTCTATCCACTACCTGTGAGTTAGACATATAACTCGCTGAGCAACTTATTGCCCAGTGGGTACTTTAACCATTGCTGAATATAAATGGTACAAGGAAGGTTGTTGAAACACATATAAAAGTAGAATACTGTATAATTAAACTATTTTCATACAATCATCATATTTATATATTTTCTAACTAAGTTAAGATTCACATTTTGTATGTAAACAACATGTAATATAACTTCATTATAATTACGAGTTAATCTGCTCCACTAGGTAATTATGAATACACCGATCTCGAAATGAGGCCTCGAATAGAGTTACGCGTGGTCTTGACCTCACACGACTAATTGCCATGGTCTTGGTCTCACACGATTTGGAATATACAACATAACTGCGTGGTCTTGGTCTCACACGACTAGTTGCCATGATCTTGACCTCACACGAAATAACCACGTGCGCGTAAGTAATATCTAGACCGAAGCCGTTAAGAAAGTACTGCCGGTAGGATGGCATGCCAAACACCCATTCCAGACTGGTTTTACCCATTTACCGAGTAGAGCATATGTAACATTTCATATATACCCATTCATTTCGTATATATACCACATATTCTCCATGTATATACAATATATACTTACACAAATACCACATATACTCACATATGTATCATATGTATTCACATATATACCATATACACGCATATATATATACCATATATACACGTATTCCCCACATATATACCTTATCTATATATTCACATGATAACGGACATGTATTCCATCACGTGACTTTTATCACGGTTATAAAATTCAGATTGATTTTCTCCTCTTTTCCCTATAATTTATTCTTCATATTCATACTTAAACTCAATACCAAAAATAAAATGATAAAACACCCACACCAAGTTTTTGACCAAGTTAATAATGAAAATAATTACCATATGAACAATAAACTTTGATTCTTGACCCAACTTGTATAAAGTGTGAATTTTGTGAATACTGTGAAAACGACCCAAAGTGTTTGGATAATAGGATTTGTTATGCTTGCATTAAAAGTATTATGAAAAGCCATTATTAGTGGCGAAAGTGCATAAAATGTGATTTGTATGTGAATTATGTGAATATACCCAAAATATTTGGGTAATGTGCTTTAATATAAAATTTGTTACATTTATTTTGATATTAGAGCCAAGATTTGAGATTCGCGACCTAGGTGGGTTGCTAGAGAGAGAAAATAAAAATTTTTAAATATGATTTTCAATTGTGATACATACATTGGCACTGGCAGTTTTTGATCTCTGATGTGGCAATTTTTGCTGTGTTTGCAGATATAGGTAGTTATGGTATCTCAGACACATCAGTCTGCAGAGGGTAGTGCAGAGAGTGTAGCTTCTAGTGAGGGTAGAGATGGAGCTAGAGCTGAGACTGCTGGTGAGGCATTTGCTTTTGTACCAGTGAGACCAACAGTAGAGAAGATTTCACCATGCTCCAATTCAGCAGCTACAGCCGCCACCACAGCCGCAGCCATAATTGCCAATACAAAAATATGATAAGTTGAGGAAGTTTAGAGCTGAAGATTTTGTTGGTACTATAGACCCTGCAGTAGTAGAGCAGTGGCTGGACAGGGTCCAGAGAGTGTTCATCCAGTTGCAGGCTAGTCCAGAGGAGAAATTTGATTATGCTAGATCTCTTATGCAGAGGGATGCCTATGAGTGGTGTAAGATGGTCCCTCATGCTACAGCTGATCCACCAGTGCTGACTTATGATGATTTTCTGCGGGAATTCGAGAAGAAGTATACTTCGAGAGAGTATAAGGATGCGAAGAAGATGGAGTCCTAAGTTTAAGGTAGGACACAAGGTCAGTGATAGAGTATAAGATTGAGTTTATCCGGCTGAGTTAGTATGCTGGAGGGATCATTTTTTATGACATTGATCGGTGTCGGAGGTTTGAGGAGTGGCTGAGACCCTCTATCATGTGTATTATATTAGACTCTCGGTATCAAAACTTTTCTCAGTTGGTTGCAGCTACCAGGAGTGTAGAGAGAGCACAAGGTCTTGCAGCAGCTGCCAGAGTCGAGGAGAGTAGAGCTAGGAGACCTCAAGGTGAGGCAGGGTCTTCATAAGTGAAGAGAGGCTGAGAGGGATATTCTCAAAGGTACAGCTGGAGCCAAGGGCAGTCTGGCAGGTCAGTACGGTAGCAGAGATAGAGGCAAAGACCTATAGCCTCAGTGGCTAGTGTTTTGACCCCAGTGGCTTAGAGGCTTGCTGCACCTATATGTGTTCATTGTGGTAGAGCACACGGGGGTGTCTGCTGGAGGATAGGTGCACCATCAGTATGTTATAGATGTGGGTCACCAAACCATTTTATCAAAGATTATCCAGAGCGACCAGACGACAGATAGACAGATATAACAACTTCTCAATTCAGTGTTAGAGGGGGTCATGGTGGTAGGGTATTTGGTAGAGGTGGTAGATCTGGGACTGGTCAGAGAGGAGGTTCTACAGTTGAGAGTAGACCAAATTAGGCAGGGCCATCACAGCGGTTCTATGTGATGAAGAGGCAGTCAGATGCTTCAGCTGTCATTATTATTACTTTTACTTTATTTGGTACTCATGTTCTTGCATTGATAGACCCTGGGTTGACTCAATCTTACATCAGCGCATCCATCTTGCCTGTGAGTGGTTTGCATTCTGAGTCCCTAGGATTTGATGTGTTGGTGACAAATCCTTTAAGGCACAGTGTTGTGGTTAGCAGGGTACACCGACATAGCCTAGTTGTTGCTAAGGATAAGGAGTTTCTCAGTGACCTAATTGAGATGCCTTTCAGGGAGTATGATCTGATTCTGGGCATGGATTGGTTATCTAGGCATGAGGCTGTGGTAGACTGTCAATGAAAATAGGTTATCCTGAGAACATGTGATGATAGGGATGTGATGGTATCTAATGAGTAGAGGCATTTTTCATCCATATTGGTTTCAGCTATTTTAGCTAGGAGGATGATTAGGAAAGTATGTGAGGCTTATCTTGTGCATGTTGTAGATACCAGAGTAGTAGGGTCTCAGCTTTATAGTATACCCACAGTTGATGAGTTTCCAGATATTTCTCCTGATGAGTTGCCAGGGGTATCTCTTGAGAGAGAGGTGGAGTTTGGTTTTGATCTGATGCCTGGTACCACCCCTATCTCTATTACCCCTTATCAGATAGCACCTACTAAATTGAAGGAGTTGAAGGTGTAGTTGCAAGAGTTGTTAAATAAAGAGTTCATCTGCCTTAGTGTGTCTCCATGGGGAGTGACTGTCTTGTTTGTGAAGAAGAAAGATGGCACCTTGAGATTGTGTATTGATTACCGACAGTTGAATAAGGTGACCATCAAGAACAAGTATCCTTTACCTCAGATAGATGATCTCTTTAATCAGTTGAAGGAAGCAGCAATATTCTCTAAGATTGATTTGAGATCAGGATACCATCAGTTGAGAGTCAAAGGTGTGAATGTACCCAAACAGCTTCCCACATGAGGTATGGGCATTATGAGTTTCTGGTGATGCCTTTTGGATTGACGAATGCACCAGCAGCATTTATGTATTTGATGAACAGGGTGTTTAGACCATACTTAGATCAATTTGTAGTGGTCTTCATAACTGATATTTTGTTGTATTGGAGTAATAAGGAGTATCATAACACGCATCTGCGAATTGTATTGTAGACTCTGAGAGAGAAGCAGTTGTATGCTAAGCTATCTAAGTGTGAGTTCTGGCTCAATCAGGTGACTTTTCTCGATTATCTGGTATTAGCAGAGGGTATTAAAGTTGATCCAAGTAAAGTCGAGGCTATCTTAATTGGAGTCCACCGAAGACTGTGACTGATAAGAGCATTTTTGTACTTATTTTAGTATGATTTTTATGTGTTTTTAATTAATGTTTCATTTGATTTTTGTTTAAAATTTGTTTTAAGTGTTTGTTTTAGGTTAAAGTGCAAAAACTCCCTTGGATGATCAAAGCAATGAAGGAAGAGCATGAATCAAGCAAGACATGGCCAAGCCAAAGCAAGCTTGGCCGTGTCCCTCAAAAGAATTCCAAGACAGTAGCTGACATGCCCAAGAGACACGGCCAAGCCACTGGCCGTGTCTCACCTGAAGAGCAAAACTAAGAAACCAAAGAAATGAAGGCAGAAGTTGACACCATCACATGACACGGCCAAGCCACTGGCTGTGTCAAGCTTGGTCGTGTCTCCTAGAAGAAAAGAAGGAAAGAAATGGTAGAAGGAGACATGGCCAGCAAGCTTGGCCGTGTCCCAAGCAAAGTGAGAGACACCTAGGGCAACCTTGAATAATTGAATTCTTTTGCAGACAAGTGGGGAACAAAGACTAGCTTTTGCCAAAAGTAATATTAAACAAAAGAAAAGCTTGCCTAATTTGAGGAAAAGAAAGATAAAATAAAGGGAATGTGGGAGACAAAGGAGAGTGGTATGAGTTGGAAGATATGGGTTGTGAGCTGGAAGGTATGGGCTGTGAGCTTTAAAGGGAGTTAAAAGGAGAAGAAAATGAAGAGGAGGGGGACGTGGAACAAGGGAGAAGGAGCCAACTGCTGAAGCAAAGAGGAGAGTCTTCAACCGAGTTTGAAGAAGGAGATACATCCTATACAAGACCTAAACCAAGAATCAAGGATTGAAGTGAAGAAATACAAATTATTCGCCATGGATTGTTTGGTTTCTTTTACTCATTTCTCTTGTTCTGTTTTTCTGGTTTTGAACATGAACTAAACCATTTTCTATCTAGATATTGATGAACCCTAGCTTATTTGTATGGATTGAATAATCTCATTTAATTGAATCATTTAATTGAGTTGTTTTATTCTTATGATGCTTAATGATTTATTTCCAATTGATAATAGCATGCTTATTGATTGGTTGCAATTTTCATATTATTGACTTGAGAAAGCTTGATATGAATTGAATACTCATAAGGGTTGAGGATTGATTGGAGTGCTAGAGATAGACTTACAAGATCCTTTGGTTTATAGTTCCTTGTTCTTAATGCAAGAACTATTTAATTATATTTGAGAAGAGATTCCGGCACTCTACTTTGTGATTAGGGATTAATTCACTTGAGAGAGGTTTTAGTCTAAGTTAGAGGAATGCCAATTCAACTCTATTATGTGATTTAATTGAATTGATTTTCATAAATATAATTGTGGCTAGGGGGATTCAATATCTTGATAGTATTATTATCATCAATCCTTTTTGCACAACATTTAATTTCCCTTTACTTTCAGTTATTAAATTAGTTGTTTTTAATTACAAAACATCATAAAACTATTGATTTGCTAAACAACGGTTAAGATTTGCACTAGTATTTGACCTTGTCCTCAGTGGGACGATAACTCACTCACTACTTTATTACTTGGGTGACCCGTGCACTTGCGGTATTGCTATAGCATTAGGCTTGTACGCACCAAGTTTTTGGCACCGCTACCGGGGACAACGGTTTCAATATTAGTAATATAATCAAGACTGTTGATTTAGTTTTATTTTCATTTGTTTTTGACATTGGTTCTTGCTTGTTGATTATCATTTTAGGTATTCCTTCCCGTTTACGACCAGAGGTAGCTTATCCCAACTGTTTGAATTAGATCTAGAGCTAGAAAGAACATTAAGGAGAAAGCGAAAGGAAGAAGGGGAGGCAGTTTTGGAAGATGCGAAAACAGAAATAAATATGGAAATAGAAGAAGAAGAAGAGTTTGAAGTGATGGAAGGACCTAGGCCAAGAACAATGCAGGAGTTTGCTAAGCCTAATCTCAATGGAGCTGACTCTAGTATCCGGAGGCCGACAGTTGCTGCGAACAACTTCAAAATAAAGGTAAATGTAATTCAAATGGTGCAGTAGACTTGTCAGTTCGATGGGTTTCCTGATGAAGATCCTAATGCACATATTGAGAATTTTCTGAAGATATGTGACACATTCAAGATAAATAATGTCTCAGATGATGCAATTATACTGAGGTTGTTCCCATTTTCCCTTAGAGATAGACCAAAGAAGTGGCTGAAATCTTTTCCTCCAGGAACCTTCACCACATGGGGTCAATTGGCAGAGAAATTCCTAGAAAAATACTTCCCACCGTCCAAAACTGCTAAGTTGAGGAATGATATCTCATCCTTTCTGCAGTAAGATGGTGAGACCCTTTATGATGCCTGAGAAAGATTTAAAGATTTGTTGAGGAGGTGTCCTCATCATGGACTTCCACTATGGCTTCAAATTCAAACATTTTACAATGGGTTGAATTACATAAGTAAGCAATCCATTAATGCAGCAGCTAGTGGTACCATAAACAACAAGACACCTGAACAAGCAAGGGATTTAATTGAAGACATGGCTATCACCAATTATCAGTGGCAAGCCCCAAGGGAGCAAGGAAAGCAGAAGGGCATGGGTTCACACCAATTAGATCCTATGGTGGCTTTGACAGCCCAATTGGAAGCATTGAATAAAAAATTTGATTCTTTGGCCTCTTCTTCTGGGAAAGTAATGCAAGTGATGTCTTGTGAATGGTGTGGGGGTGGACATCAAAGTCAAGATTGCCAAAGTGGCAACATGTTTGCTAGGCAAGAGCTAGTAGATTATGTTGGAAATATGACAAGGCAACAACAGAATAATCCCTACAGCAACACATACAATCCGGGGTGGAGAAATCATCCAAATTTCTCATGGAATAATTAAAATAATCCAAGACCTCCCCCTGGATTCCAGCAGCCCCAACATCAATAAGCTGCCCCTCCAAGAATGAGTAGTTTGGAGGACATGATGGAGAAATTTATAGCAGCTTCTGAAACCAGGTTTCAATCAACTGAAACCACCCTTAGAAATCAGCAAGCCTCTATCCATAATCTGGAGAATCAGGTGGGACAAATTGCCAAGCTACTCAGTGAGAGACCACAAGGGAGTTTACCTAGCAACACTGAGGCAAATCCTAAGGAGCAGCTTAAGGCAATTACACTAAGGAGTGGAAAAGAGATCAAGGGTAATGTGGATGATAAAAGAGGAGAAGTGGCAGAGAAAAGGGCTAAAGTACAAGAAAAAGAGAAAGAAGACGATCCTCCTATCACTTCGAGAGAGAAAGCTACAATAGGAAGTGAGAAAGAGAACCAGCCACAAGACAGTCGCCCCATAATGAAGGAATACCGACCTAGAATACCCTATCCGGCAAGATTGAACAAGGACAAGATTGATGCTCAGTTCGGTAAGTTTCTTGAACTTTTTAAACAACTGCACATTAATATTCCATTTGCTGAAGCTTTGTCACAGATGCCTAAATATGCTAAATTTTTGAAAGATATCCTTTCTAACAAAAGGAAACTTGAGGAAGTGTCTTTAGTGCATTTATCTGAAAAGAGTTTGGCTATTTTACAAAGGAGGTTACCTAAGAAGTTAAAATATCCAGGTAGTTTTACCATTCCATATTTGATAGGTAACCTTAAGGTTAAGAGTGCATTAGCTGATTTAGGGCTAGCATAAGTGTTATGCCCTATAAAATGTTTAAAGAGTTAGGTATTGGTAAACCTAAACCAACACTTATGACCATCCAACTTGCTGATAAGTCAGTAGTCCACCCTCGTGGCATTATAGAAGATGTGTTGGTAAAAGTCGGGGATTTCATTTTCCCCAATGATTTTATTGTCATTGATATTGATGAGGATGCAGATGTTTCACTTATTCTTGGTAGGCCATTTTTAAATACAGCCCGTGCCCTTATCGATGTTCATGATGGCACTTTAACTTTGAGAGTGGGCGATGAGAAAGTTATTTTTAGGATACATGATGCCATGAAACATTCACTTTCACTTGATGAGGCGGAATCATGCAATGATGTTGTTGAGCATGAGACCGTAAATTGTGCTACTAACATTGTTTCCAAGGATCCCTTTGAGTTGTGTTTATTGCAGGAAAATGTTGAGGATCAAGAAGCAATGGAGCAGCTTGCTTTTCTTGAAGCAAGTAATTCGTTCAAATGCAGGGCATATGAGACTATTGAGATGCCAAAGGAAGAAAAGCCAAAACCATCGGTGATTGATCCACCCAACTTGGAACTAAAGCCCCTTCCAGCTCACCTTGAGTATGGATTTCTAGCAGAGAAGAAGAAATTACCAATAATTTTGAGTTCCCACCTATCTTCTGAGCAGAAAGAAAAACTTATCAAGTTATTGTAGAAACATAAGAAAGTGATAGCTTGGAAGATAGCAGACATCAAGGGTATCAGTCCATCCTATTGCACTCACAAGATACTGATGGAGGATGAATTCAAGCAGGTAGTGCAACCACAACGGAGACTAAACCCAAAGATGAAAGATGTAGTGAAGGCTGAAGTGATAAAACTACTTGATGCAGGGATTATATATTCGATCTCGGATAGTTCTTGGGTGAGCCCAGTCCAGGTAGTACCAAAGAAAGGAGGGGTGACGGTGGTCCCTAATGAAAATGATAAGCTGATTCCAACAAGAACAGTTACCGGTTGGAGGGTTTGCATAGACTACAGGAAATTGAATGATGCAACTAGAAAGGACCATTTTCCTTTACCCTTCATTGATCAGATGTTGGAGAGGTTATCCGGGAATAAGTATTACTATTTTTTGGATGGTCTTTCAGGCTATTTCCAAATTCCTATCGCCCTGAAAGACTAAGAGAAAACTACATTCACCTGCCCATATGGGACATTCGTATATCGAAGAATGCCATTCGGGTTGTGCAATGCACCTGTGACTTTTCAGAGGTGCATGGTGGCAATCTTTAATGAACTTGTTGAGGATATTATGGAGGTATTTATGGATGATTTCTCGGTCTATGGCAACTCATTTGACAGATATTTGGAAAATCTTGAAAGAGTCTTGATGAGATGTGAGGAAACCAACTTAGTGGTTAATTAGAAAAAGTGTCATTTCCTGGTTCAAGAGGGAATTGTGTTGGGACACAAAATTTCAAGCAAGGGCATTGAGGTGGATCGGGCTAAGGTAGACACCATTGAGAAGTTACCACCACCCACATCTTGAAGGCCATCAGAAGTTTTCTAGGACATGCGGGTTTTTATCGGAGGTTCATTCGAGATTTTTCTAAGATAGCCCATCCATTGACAAGACTCCTTGAGAAGGATGTGGATTTTGTTTTTGATGATGAATGTTTGAGAGCATTCACAACTCTTAAGGAGAAATTGACCCATGCTCCAATCATGGTAGCTCCCAATTGGAGTCTACCGTTTGAAGTAATGTGTGATGCAAGTGACTTTGCAGTGGGAGCAGTCTTGGGTCAACGCAAGGAGAAATACTTCCAGCCTATCTACTATGCAAGCAAGACCTTGAACACAGCTCAAGCTAATTACACAACTACAGAGAAAGAGCTGCTAGCTGTGGTTTTTGCTTTTGACAAGTTTAGATCATATCTAATCTTGTCAAAAGTGATTGTTTATACAGACCATTTGGCTTTGAGGTACTTATTTGCAAAAATTGATGCAAAGCCTAAGCTAATCCGTTGGATTTTATTGTTGCAGGAATTTGACTTGATGATTCAAGACAAGAAGGGAGCTGAAAATCTTACAGCAGATCACCTTTCTCGCTTGGAGAATCTAACCTTGGACAGGTTTGAAGAAGGGGACATTGATGATCACTTCCTCGATGAGTAGCTATACGCCATGGTAGGTGAGGTAAGTAATCTAAATTTTGAAACACCTTGGTTTGCAGATTTTGCTAACTATTTAGCTATTAGGGAACTCCCTAAGGACTTAACTTATCAAGCAAAGAAGAAATTCTTTTCTGATTTAAAATATTATTTTTGGGAGGATCCCTTTTTGTTTAGGTTATGTAAGGATCACATGATCCGACGATGTGTGGCATGGCCCGAAACAATGAACATTCTTAGTCAATGCCATGCTGGACCAGCTGGTGGTCATATGGGAGCCAATAGGATTGCTCAAAAGGTACTAGAATCAGGATTTTATTGGCCCACTTTGTTTAGGGATAGCTACAAATTTGTGAACCGCTGTGATTGATGCCAAAGGACTGGAAACATTTCATCTCATGATGAGATGCCCCAAAATGGGATTTTAGTTTGTGAAATCTTTGATGTATGGGAGATCAATTTTATGGGATCCTTTCCAAATTCTCTTGGTAACAAATATATTCTTGTAGCTATAGACTATGTATCTAAATGGCCTGAAGCCCAAGCCTTGGCAACCAATGATGTTAGGGTTGTGGTGAAGTTTCTGAAGAAGTTGTTTTCTCATTTTGGTACACCAAAAGCAATTATAAGTGATAGGGGTACTCACTTTTGTAACCTTCAGCTTGTAAAAGTTTTCAAAAGATTAGGAGTTATACATAGGTTTGCTACTCCTTATCATCCCCAAACTAGTGGCCAAGTTGAGAACACGAATAGGGAGATTAAAAGAATTCTGGAAAAAACTGTAGAGCGATCCAGAAAGGATTGGTCCGAGAAATTGGACAATGCTCTATGGGCTTTTAGGACTGCATTCAAAACTCCCTTAGGCACTACACCATTTAGGTTGGTACATGGAAAAGCTTGCCATTTACCTGTTGAAATTGAACATAATGCATATTGGGCTATAAAACAGATTAACCTTGATCTAGCTTGTGCAGGTGAAAGGCGAAAATTACAAGTAAACGAGTTGGACGAGTAGAGATTGCAAGCTTATGACAATGCAAGAATGTATAAAGAATGTACCAAGAGATGGCATGATGCTCACATTAAGGAATGGAAAGAGTTTCAAGTAGGAGATCAGGTATTATTGTACAATTCAAGGCTTCGACTCTTTCCAGGTAAGTTGAAATCTTGATGGTCCGGTCCTTTTACTGTTAAGGAAGTTTTTTCCTACGGAGTGGTTGAAATAACTCACCCGGAAAAAGGAGATTTTAAAGTCAATGGGCACATGCTTAAATTTTACTTTGGAGGGGAAATACAGGACTTAAAGGAGGTTTTACACCTCCAAGACTAGGGAAATTTGCCCTGAACGTCCAACTAATACCACGTTAAAGAAGTGCTGGGTGGGAGACAACCCACCATTTTATTTGTTCTTTGATTTTTATGTCTTTAATTCCTGTATTTTTGGTTTGTGGAAAAAAAAACAAAAAAAATATGTTTCATCTAAACTCTCTCTTAGTTTATGCATGCTCACATTGAGGACAATGTGAATCTTTAAGTGTGGGGTGCATTTTGTATTTTCATTTTTACTTGTTTTAGTTTAAATTTAGTTAATGTTTTTTTCTTGTTTTTCTTTGAATAAATGAATTTTGAAAAGTTCAATTGTTATAAAATTGCTGATTGATGACTTTTGAATTTTTGAAGCATGAATTTGAGAATTGAGTAAAATTGATACTTATTGTCAATTTTGTTGGTTTTTCCTTGCATTGCCTTTAACCTAGTGAGAAATTGAGCCATCAACTTATCATTCTTGCTGTGGGTGAACATCTTTGATTAATAACTTGATAGAACTTGCTTTGACATGCATTTTAAGATTACATAAAAATTTCAATTTGGCATCAAGATGATTAAGGCAATTAGGTGAACCCACTTTGGCTTAAAAAGACCAACCCTATTTTTAACCTTAGTTAGCCAATTTTGAGCCTATTCCGTTTATCCTTTTCTTTCTTTTTCGCAACACTACTAACTTTGAATCATGCTATTTTATCTCTTATCCTTTCATTAGGTCAAGAGCATTTTAAGAGCGTTTATGACCGAGTGTTGTGTTGAATTAAGTGTGGGGGTTAAATTTAGTAGGTTTAAGATTGCAAACTATTATGTTATTTAGTTGCAAACCCTAAATATATATATATATATATATAGAAAAAAAAAATAAAAAAATCAAGTAAAAAGAAGAAAAATAATGAGAATAATTGTTGTTCTTGTTGAAAGGGTTGGAATATGTTTGGAATAATCATTGCAAGATGTAATAAGTGAGTTCCCTTGAAAAGTTCTTTAATGTCAAGGGGTAGATAAGAGGAAGGTGTTTTGGGATCGTTGGGTTATACATATGATCGGTTCCTCTACCTTAATCCCATTACAACCCAATAAAAGACCTTTTGATTAATGCTTGATTGTAATTAGGTAGTGGAGATTTGATCGATAAGCAAGCCTATGGCAATAATCTTTCATTGATTGTATGAGTGTAAACACCACCTTGATCAAACACTTTCTAAGAGTTGGTGAGGGAGTGACAAGCATAGGTTATGCTTGGAAAGCCACTTAATTGCCTGGATATCAGTTTTGTTTGATTTGATATTGATTGCGAATTTAGGGATAGGAAAGTCTTGAAGCATTTTTATAACTCTTGAACTTAACAAAATTTATCTTGTTTAGTTTGTTTTGATTTTAACCTTGCTTGGGGACAAGCAAGGAATTAAGTGTGGGGCATTTGATAAGAACATTTTTGTACTTGTTTTTAGTATGATTTTTATGTGTTTTTAATTAATGTTTCATTTGATTTTTGTTTAAAGTTTGTTTAAAGTGTTTGTTTTAGGTTAAAGTGCAAAAACTCCCTTGGATGATCAAAACAATGAAGGAAGAGCATGAATCAAGCAAGACATGGCCAAGCCAAAGCAAGCTTGGCTATGTCCCTCAAAAGAATTCCAAGATAGTAGCTGACACACCCAAGAGACACGGCCAAGCCACTGGCCGTGTCTCACCTGAAGAGCAAAACCAAGAAACCAAAGAAATGAAGGCAGAAGCTGACACCATCACATGACACGGCCAAGCCACTGGCTGTGTCACATGACACGGCCAGGAGCTTGGCCGTGTCACCTAGAAGAAAAGAAGGAAAGAAATGGTAGAAGGAGACATGGCCAGCAAGCTTGGCCGTGTCCCAAGCAAAGTGAGAAACACGGCCAGCAAGTTTGGCCGTGTGAACTAGGGCAACCTTGAATAATTGAATTCTTTTATAGACAAGTGGGGAACAAAGACTAGCTTTGGCCAAAAGTAATATTAAACAAAAGAAAAGCTTGCCTAATTTGAGGAAAAGAAAGATAAAACAAAGGAAATGTGGGAGACAAAGGAGAGTGGTGTGAGTTGGAAGATATGGGTTGTGAGCTGGAAGGTATGGGCTGTGAGCTTTGAAGGGAGTTAAAAGGAGAAGAAAATGAAGAGGAGGGGGACGTGGAACAAGGGAGAAGGAGCCAACTGCTGAAGCAAAGAGGAGAGTCTTCAACCGAGTTTGAAGAAGGAGATACATCCTATACAAGACCTAAACCAAGAATCAAGGATTGAAGTGAAGAAATACAAATTATTCGCCATGGATTGTTTGGTTTCTTTTACTCATTTCTCTTGTTCTTTTTTTTTTTCTGGTTTTGAACATGAACTAATCCATTTTCTATCTAGATATTGATGAACCCTAGCTTATTTGTATAGATTGAATAATCTCATTTAATTGAATCATTTGATCGAGTTGTTTTATTCTTATGATGTTTAATGATTTATTTCCAATTGATAATAGCATGCTTATTGATTGGTTGCAATTTTCATATTATTGACTTGAGAAAGCTTGATATGAATTGAATACTCATAAGGGTTGAGGATTGATTGGAGTGCTAGAGATAGACTTACAAGATCCTTTGGTTTATAGTTCCTTGTTCTTAATGCAAGAACTATTTAATTATATTTGAGAAGAGATTCCGGCACTCTACTTTGTGATTAGGGATTAATTCACTCGAGAGAGGTTTTAGTCTAAGTTAGAGGAATGCCAATTCAACTCTATTATGTGATTTAATTGAATTGATTTTCATAAATATAATTGTGGCTAGGGGGATTCAATATCTTGATAGTATTATTATCATCAATCCTTTTTGCACAACGTTTAATTTCCCTTTACTTTCAGTTATTAAATTAGTTGTTTTTAATTACAAAACATCGTAAAACTATTGATTTGCTAAACAACGGTTAAGATTTGCACTAGTACTTGACCTTGTCCTCAGTGGAACGATAACTCACTCACTGCTTTATTACTTGGGCGACCCGTGCACTTGCGGTATTGCTATAGCATTAGGCTCGTACGCACCAAGTTTTTGGCGCCGCTGCCGGGGCAACGGTTTCAATATTAGTAATATAATCAAGACTGTTGATTTAGTTTTATTTTCATTTGTTTTTGACATTGGTTCTTGCTTGTTGATTATCATTTTAGGTATTCCTTCCCGTTTATGACCAGAGGTAGCTCATCCCAACTGTTTGAATTAGATCTAGAGCTAGAAAGAACATTAAGGAGAAAGCGAAAGGAAGAAGGGGAGGCAATTTTGGAAGATGCAGAAATAGAAATAAATATGGAAATAGAAGAAGAAGAAGAGTTTGAAGTGATGGAAGGACCTGGGCCAAGAACAATGCAGGAGTTTGCTAAGCCCAATCTCAATGGAGCTGACTCTAGTATCCGGAGGCCGACAGTTGCTGCGAACAACTTCGAAATAAAGGTAAATGTAATTCAAATGGTGCAGCAGACTTATCAGTTCGATGGGTTTCCTGATGAAGATCCTAATGCACATATTGAGAATTTTCTGGAGATATGTGACACATTCAAGATAAATAATGTCTCAAATGATGCAATTATACTGAGGTTGTTCCCATTTTCCCTTAGAGATAGACCGAAGAAGTGGCTGAAATCTTTTCCTCCAGGAACCTTCACCACATGGGGTCAGTTGGCAGAGAAATTCCTAGAAAAATACTTCCCACCGTCCAAAACTGCTAAGTTGAGGAATGATATCTCATCCTTTCTGCAGCAAGATGGTGAGACCCTTTATGATGTCTGGGAAAGATTTAAAGATTTGTTGAGGAGGTGTCCTCATCATGGACTTCCACTATGGCTTCAAATTCAAACATTTTACAATGGGTTGAATTACATAAGTAAGCAATCCATTAATGCAGCAGCTGGTGGTACCATAAACAACAAGACACCTGAACAAGCAAGGGATTTAATTGAAGACATGGCTATCACCAATTATCAGTGGCAAGCCCCAAGGGAGCAAGGAAAGCAGAAGGGCATGGGTTCACACCAATTAGATCCTGTGGTGGCTTTGACAGCCCAATTGGAAGCATTGAATAAAAAATTTGATTCTTTGGCCTCTTCTTCTGGGAAAGTAATGCAAGTGATGTCATGTGAATGGTGTGGGGGTGGACATCAATGTCAAGATTGCCAAAGTGGCAACATGTTTGCTAGGCAAGAGCTAGTAGATTATGTTTGAAATATGCCAAGGCAACAACAGAATAATCCCTACAACAACACATACAATCCGGGGTGGAGAAATCATCCAAATTTCTCATGGAATAATTAAAATAATCCAAGACCTCCCCCTGGATTCCAGTAGCCCCAACATCAACAAGCTGCCCCTCCAAGAAAGAGTAGTTTGGAGGACATGATGGAGAAATTTATAGCAGCTTCTGAAACCAGGTTTCAATCAACTGAAACCATCCTTAGAAATCAGCAAGCCTCTATCCATAATCTGGAGAATCAGGTGGGACAAATTACCAAGCTACTCAGTGAGAGACCACAAGGGAGTTTACCTAGCAACACTGAGGCAAATCCTAAGGAGCAGCTTAAGGCAATTACACTAAGGAGTGGAAAAGAGATCAAGGGTAATGTGGATAATAAAAGAGGAGAAGTGGCAGAGAAAAGGGCTAAAGTACAAGAAAAAGAGAAAGAAGATGATCCTCCTGTCACTTCGGGAGAGAAAGTTGCAATAGGAAGTGAGAAAGAGAACCAGCCACAAGACAGCTGCCCTATAATGAAGGAATACCGACCTAGAGTACCCTATCCGGCAAGATTGAACAAGGACAAGATTGATGCTCAGTTCGGTAAGTTTCTTGAACTTTTTAAACAATTGCACATTAATATTCCATTTGCTGAAGCTTTGTCACAGATGCCTAAATATTCTAAATTTTTGAAAGATATCCTTTCTAACAAAAGGAAACTTGAGGAAGTGTCTTTAGTGCATTTATCTGAAAAGAGTTTGGCTATTTTACAATGGAGGTTACCTAAGAAGTTAAAATATCCAGGTAGTTTTACCATTCCATGTTTGATAGGTAACCTTGAGGTTAAGAGTGCATTAGCTGATTTGGGGCTAGCATAAGTGTTATGCCCTATAAAATGTTTAAAGAGTTAGGTATTAGTAAACCTAAACCAACACTTATGTCCATCCAAATTGCTGATAAGTCAGTAGTCCACCCTCGTGGCATTATAGAAGATGTGTTGGTAAAAGTCGGGGATTTCATTTTCCCCAATGATTTTGTTGTCATTGATATTGATGAGGATGAGGATGTTTCACTTATTCTTTGTAATATCCCAAAGTATACCCTGAAAGTTTTGGTATTATTGTTGTATTTGGATTTAATGTATATGTGTAAATGGAAAGAGAAATGAGGTATTGAGGAGAGTGTATATGTTGTATATATTGAGATATATACAACATATACAAGTCAAAAGAAGTGAAAAGTCAAAGAAAGAGTTAATTTTTATTAATTAATTAATAGGAAATTAATTAAGTGGAATTTGAGTGAGTGGAAGTGGATGGAGATATTTTGAATATTTTATTGTTTAAATGCTTGGAGGAGAGGGTTTTGAGGAGAGAGTTGTTGAGGGTTGACTTTGTTTTCTTTGTTTTCTTCTTGTTTCTTTCTTCTTCTTCGTGCATCTTTATCTCTTCCTTTTCTTTTCTTTTCTTTTGGTCGGCACTCCATAGCAAGAGAGCAAGAGAGAGATTTGATCTTCCAAACTCAAGATTAAAGGAAGTTTTCAAGTGATCAAGTTGGAAATTTAAGAGTTTCTTCATCTTTGGTAAGTTCTCCACTTGATTCTTTGGTTTTATTTGAGTTTGTGAGTTGAGATTGTGGTTGATATGTGTTTGTTTGATTGTGGTGTATTTAAGAGTGTTTGGTTCAATTGATTTTGGATTTTGGGGTTTGTTTGAAGGAAAGAGTAGGTTAGTGGAAGAGTAAATGTTGTATTTGAGTTGTGTGTATGTGATGGTTGTAAAGTGGTGTTTGATGTATGTTTTGAATTGTTTTGGTGTTTTTGCAAGTTATTATGGTTTATGGGTGTGTTTAGTTAAGTTTGTTTGAAGTGGAAAAAGGTGGAAGTAAGAGGTTTGTTGGATGTGTTATTGATGTTGCCGGAATCTGCATTTTTGGCCTGATATGCCAATTAGCACGACCAGGTCTTTAGGCGTGTCAATGGTTCTGTGTTCTTGGATGGGTGACTCGAGCAGTGACATGCCCATGTCACTGAGCGTGTCATAGCTACTGTGAGATCGAGACCTACAGTTTCTGTAGCGAGTGCTCCGACTCCAGTGATTCAGAGATCCATTCCACCTGTATGTGTTCATTGTGGTAGGACCCATGGGGGTGCTTGTTGGAAGACGGGTGGATCAGGAGTATGCTTTAGATGTGGGTCACCAGCTCATTTTATTAAAGATTGCCCTGAGCTACAGGAGGATAGACAGACTGATACTGTAGCTTCTCGACCTAGTTTTAGCAGAGGTGGTCGAGGGGGCAGAGGTTTCAGTAGAGGCGGTCGACCTGGTATCAGTCAGAGAGGAGGCTCTACATTCAGAGGCAGTAGGCCAGATGAGGTTGGATCTTCTCAGAGAGTGTATATGATGCAGAGACAGCCGGATGCTTCAGCAGTTATTGCGGATACATTTTCTTTATTTGGTATTTCAGTTCTTGCTTTGATTGATCCAGGATCTACTCATTCATACATAAGTGCATCTATCTTGCCTGTGTCTGAATTGAATTCAGAGTCCTTAGGATTTGATGTCTTGGTGACAAGTAGGACATAGTGTTGTGGTGAGTAAGGTGCATCGTGATAGTTCAGTTGTGGTGCAAGGAGAAGAGTTTTTGGGTGATTTGATTGAAATGCCTTTTAAGGAGTATGATTTGATTTTAGGCATGGATAGGTTGTCTAAGCATGGAGCTGTGGTAGACTGTCAAAAGAAGTGTGTTACTCTGAGAACCGGTGATGGTAGAAGTGTGATGGTATCTAGTGAGCAGAGACAACTTGCATCCTTTTTTGTGTCAGCTTTTGCAGCTAGAAAGTTGATTAGAAAAGGGTGTGATGCTTATCTTGCTCATGTTGTGGATACCAGAATAGTGGGTTCTCAACTTGATAGTATACCCACAGTTGCGGAATTCCCAGATGTGTTTCCGGAAGAGTTGCCTGGGTTACCCCCTGAGAGAGAGGTTGAGTTTGGTATCGATTTGTTGCCTGGTACCACTCCAATCTCTATTACTCCTTATCGAATGGCACCTGCTGAGTTGAGAGAGTTGAAGGTGCAGTTGCAGGAGTGTTGGAAAAAGGATTTGTTCGCCCTAGTGTTTCTCCGTGGGGAGCTCCTGTTTTGTTTGTGAAGAAGAAGGATGGTACTTTGAGGTTGTGCATCGATTATAGGCAATTGAATAAGGTGACTATTAAGAATAAGTATCCTTTGCCTCGGATTGATGATCTCTTTGATCAGTTGAAGGGAGCAGCAGTATTTTCCAAGATTGATTTGAGATCAGGGTACCATCAGTTGAGGGTTAGAGCTGAAGATGTTCCTAAGACAGCTTTTTGCACAAGATATGGGCATTATGAGTTCTTGGTGATGCCTTTTGGATTGACAAATGCACCTGCAGCTTTCATGGATTTGATGAATAGGGTGTTTAGGCCCTATCTAGATCAGTTTGTGGTGGTCTTTATTGATGATATTTTGGTGTATTCGCGTAATAAAGAGGAACAAGACAAGCATTTGAGAATTGTGTTACAGACTTTGAGAGAGAAGCAATTGTATGCCAAGCTGACAAAGTGTGAGTTTTGGCTAGATCAAGTGACTTTTCTGGGTCATATAGTTTCAGCAGATGGTATAAGAGTTGATCCGAGTAAAGTTGAGGCCATTTTGAATTGGAGTCCACCGAAGTTAATGACTGAAGTTAGAAGTTTTCTGGGTTTGGTAGGCTATTATCGACGGTTTGTGAAAGGTTTTTCTTTGATAGCTACTCCACTCACCAGATTACTTCGAAAAGGAGTTACATTTGATCAATGTCAAACTAGTTTTAAGTAGTTGAAGGAGATGTTGACTCAAGCTCCTGTTCTTACTTTGCCTGTGGAAGATAAACCATATGTGATTTACAGTGATGCTTCACATAATGGTTTAGGATGTGTTTTGATGCAAGAGGGTAAAGTTATAGCTTATGCTTCTCGGCAGTTAAAGCCACATGAGCTTAATTATCCGACGCATGATTTGGAGTTGGCAGCTATAGTGTTTGCTTTGAAGATTTGGCGACACTACTTGTATGTGGAGAAGTGTTTTATCTACACAGATCATAAGAGTTTAAAATATTTGGGTGTGCAGAGAGAGCTGAATCTTCGGCAGAGACGGTGGCTAGAGTTGATCAAAGACTGCAACTGTTTAATTGATTATCATCCTGGTGAGGCAAATGTTGTTGCTGATGCCTTGAGTCGGAAGTCTTTAGCACGTTTGACTACTTATTCGCTCTCGTTGCTTGTTGAGTTGAGAGTGTTGCATGCTAGTTTTAAATCATGTGATGATGGTGCTTTGTTAGCCCAGTTGCATTTGAGACCGACGTTGTTGGACCAGATAAGGGAGGCTCAATTGGCTGATGAGAAAATCCAGAAAATTGTGTCAGATTGCCAAAATGGGGAGAGCCGAGATTTCCATGTGAGAAGTGACGGTAGCCTTTGGTTGAAAGATAGGTTGTGTGTTCCTGATGATACTAGTTTAAGAAAGAGTATTTTAGAGGAAGCACACCAATCAGTTTTTGCTATACACCCTGGGAGTACTAAAATGTATCATGATTTAAAGCAGCATTATTGGTGGTCAGGTATGAAAAGAGACATAGCGGAGTTTGTATTCAAGTGTCTCACTTGTCAGAGGGTGAAAGCTGAGCATTAAGTTCCTTCAGGGTTACTTCAACCTTTATCAGTGCCTGAATGGAAATGGGAGAGAGTGACAATGGATTTTGTGTCTGGTTTGCCATTGACTCAGAAGAAGCATGATGCTATTTGGGTGATTGTTGATCGATTGACGAAGCCAGCTCATTTTCTTCCAATTAGAATGGACTATTCTCTTGAGAAATTAACTGAGATGTATATCAGTGAGACAGTAAAGTTGCATGGAGTCCCAATTTCTTTAGTGTCTGATCGAGATCCTCGGTTTACTTCGAGATTTTGGAAGAGTTTACATGGTGCTTTGGGTTCTCGATTGCACTTTAGCACTGCTTTTCATCCGCAGTCAGATGGGCAGTCAGAGAGAGTGATACAGATTATGGAAGATATGTTGAGGAGCTGTGTTATTGATTTCTCTGGAAGTTGGAACAAATTTTTGCCACTTGTGGAATTTGCTTATAATAACAGTCATCAATCCAGTATTGGAGTGGCACCATTTGAGGCATTGTATGGTAGAAGATGCAGAATGCCTCTGTGTTGGAATGAAGTTGGAAAAGGCAAATTGGTTGGTCCTGATTTGATTAAAGAAACGGAAGAGAAAGTGAAGATAATTCGGGATCGATTGAAAGTAGCCTCAGATCGGCAGAAATCTTATTCAGATCTGAAGAGGAGAGACATAGAGTTTGATGTTGGAGATAAAGTTTTTCTGAAAGTTTCTCCTTGGAAAAAGATTTTGAGATTTGGTCACAAAGGAAAACTAAGTCCTCGTTTTATTGGACCTTATGAGGTATTGGAGAGAGTTGGACCAGTTGCTTATCGAATTGCTTTGCCGCCTGAGTTGGATAGAATTCACAATGTCTTCCATGTTTCTATGCTGCGGAGGTACAGATCAGATCCATCTCATGTTCTGTTCGTTGAATCTCTTGAGGTAAGTTCGGACCTGACATTTGAAGAAGAATCAATTATTATTTTGGCACATGAAGTGAAAGAGTTGAGAAATAAGAAAGTGCCACTTGTAAAGATTCTTTGGAAGAATCATGCAAAGGAAGAGGCAACTTGGGAGAGTGAGCAAGCGATGCAAGATCAGTATCCTCAGTTGTTTCAGACTTGATATCAGGTAATTTCGAGGATGAAAATTTTTTTTAGAGGGGGAAAATTGTAATATCCCAAAGTATACCCTAAAAGTTTTTGTATTATTGTTGTATTTGGATTTAATGTATATGTGTAAATGGAAAGAGAAATGAGGTATTGAGGAGAGTGTATATGTTGTATATATTGAGATATATACAACATATACAAGTCAAAAGAAGTGAAAAGTCAAAGAAAGAGTTAATTTTTATTAATTAATTAATAGGAAATTAATTAAGTGGAATTTGAGTGAGTGGAAGTGGATGGAGATATTTTGAATATTTTATTGTTTAAATGCTTAGAGGAGAGGGTTTTGAGGAGAGAGTTGTTAAGGGTCGACTTTGTTTTCTTTCTTTTCTTCTTGTTTCTTTCTTCTTTTTCGTGCATCTTTATCTCTTCCTTTTCTTTTCTTTTCTTTTGGTCGGCACTCCATAGCAAGAGAGCAAGAGAGAGATTTGATCTTCCAAACTCAAGATTAAAGGAAGTTTTCAAATGATCAAGTTGGAAATTTAAGAGTTTCTTCATCTTTGGTAAGTTCTCCACTTGATTCTTTGGTTTTCTTTGAGTTTGTGAGTTGAGATTGTGGTTGATATGTGTTTGTTTGATTGTGGTGTATTTAAGAGTGTTTGGTTCAATTGATTTTGGATTTTGGGTTTGGTTTGAGGGAAAGAGTAGGTTGGTGGAAGAGTAAATGTTGTATTTGAGTTGTGTGTATGTGATGGTTGTAAAGTGGTGTTTGATGTATGTTTTGAATTGTTTTGGTGTTTTTGCAAGTTATTATGGTTTATGGGTGTGTTTAGTTAAGTTTGTTTGAAGTGGAAAATGGTAGAAGTAAGAGGTTTGTTGGATGTGTTATTGATGTTGCCGGAATCTACATTTTTGGCCTGACACGCCCATTAGCATGACCAGGTCTTTAGGCGTGTCAATGGTTCTGTGTTCTTGGATGGGTGACACGAGCAGTGACACGACCATGTCACTGAGCGTGTCGTAGCTACTGTGATGTTAGTGGTTTGACACGGCCATGAACACATCATGTAACACCCCCACATCCAATACATGCACACTACATACACCACAATGTAGTATACATGCATCGAATATAGGAATGCTACGGATTTTCTTAACATTCAAAACATTTCCAATGATACTATAATCTTCTCATTACACATTATAGAAAAAAATAAGTGATTAATCTGTAATATAAAATAAAATAGATATATATATATATACATATATACATATACTTAATACGCAGCGGAATTTAGAACTATTTACATATAGGAAAACATTTAAATATTTATATTTACAAATGTACATATATTCACATTATAAACAATACTCTACAAAATATTAAAAGAGTTATACATGATTGGCAAATCTTCTCTGATCTTTAAGTCCCAAAAACAACTCTTCAATGTCTACTCTCACTCGGCCTCGAAGAGCTCTCGGGTTCAACTCTATCAACTCTATCACCTGCGCGATCAACACTATCGCGCTAAGCCAAGGGCTTAGTAGTACAAAACATGCTAACATTATGCTTGCATACTATGCAATGTCACACATTCCATTAATATCAACATCATAAGTGAAAAGCTAACATCAAACCTTTGCCTTTCACAAATCATAATCATATAAGCATATCACATCTCAAAGTCCTTTCATGAATTTCATTATTTAATTATTTTGCCATCAATGAATCAAATATAAACAAAGACAAGCATGGGCCCAAATACACTAATATGCCATTCAATTTTCAGAGTTAATGCTTTGGTTTTATCACATTTATCATTATCACATATACCCAACTAGGCTTCAAGGATTAGGTTCAACCAAGCTTCAAGGGGAACAAAGCATGCTAAGTCTCAACCCAACTTGGCTTCAAGAACCAAACCCAACCTAGCTTCAAGGGTTGTAACATCTCAATTAGGCTTCAAGGACTAGACCCAACCAAGCTTCAAGGGGAGTAAAACATGTTAAACTTCAACCCAACTTGGCTTCAAGGATCAAGCCCAACCTAACTTCAAGAGATTGTTACTATCATTAGGCATGCCACCAACAACAAACTCTGAAAATAGAATAACACATTAGCCACACAACTCATTCATTAATTTGTTATCAATTTCATTCTCAAATGAATTAACATAGCCAATCACAATGGCTTTATATTCCATTTCATCTCAATTCACATCATAACATTTCAATCTTTCATATACACAATCATTTGCATCATCATGTCATTCACATTATTCATATATATATATATATATCATCATTGATATAAACATAACAACACACATTGCTCATATAAATTAACAATGTAATAATGCCACATTTGTACTTACATACAATCATATAGGTTTTGTACTTACCTCAAAAGCAAATCACACCACTCTTAACAATTCCTTGTTCAAGATCCTTCTACCTCTTAAATCAATGATCAATCACTATCTTCAAGACCTAAATCAAAAGTAATAGCATATACTTGCTTAGGGATACACAAGAGATAATCCAATTAGGAATTAATTAGGGCAAACCCTAACCCTGACACGCTCACCCACACGGGCGTGTCCATGACCGTGCCCTAACTCCACAACACAGAAGCATTTACACGCTCAACAACATGGGCGTGTAATACCTACTGCCTCTCAACCATAACAACACGTCCAACATCATGAACGTGCTCCTGGCCGTGTAAATTCTCAAATCTTACAGTAGCTATGACATGCTCAATAACACGGGCGTGTTACTGGTCGTGTCAAACCTACTGCCTCCAACACAATTGACACGCCTAAAAACCCTGGACGTGCTCATGGGCGTGTCCGGCCACAAATCAAGACTCCGATCAAAACAACCAAACACTCAACAACACATTTCTATCCACTAACATTCACTTCAACCAATCTTCACAAAACATACCCAAAAACCTATCTCAAACTTGCAACAACACCAAAACAAACCAAAACACATATCAAACACAAAACACAAAATCATCTCAAAACCCTCACCACATATACAACATCATCTCTACCAACCACTTACTCTTTTCTTCAATCCATACTCAAAATCCATCATCAAATCACTCAAACACTTCTCACATCTCAAAATCAACCAACACACTCTTAAAAATTTATCAAACTCAAATATCATTTCAAATAAACACAAAGATCACAAGAGAACTTACCAAAGTTATAAGACTTCTTGTATCATCCACTTGATCACTTCAATCTTCCTTCACTTTGAACTTAACACATCAAGATCTTCTCTTTGTCTCTTGCTTTCCTTTGTCTATGGAGAAGCCGGCCACACAAAGAAGAAAGAAGAAAATGAACCACAAGAAACAAAGTCAACTCTTATTTTAATCTCCACCAAGTGTTTCAATTCAAGCAATTACCAAAACACCCTTCTACAAATTGTTTTGTTTCTTTTTAAAACACTTGCCCTTTTTAGACATTTCACCAATCTCAACTAAAAATATCTTCTTCCCTTGACCACATATTTGACCAACTTATATGTTATATATATCACCATATAAACAACATATACACTTCTCTCTAAACCCTCTTTTTTTTTTTCCCAAAACACATATACATAAACATTCTTTTCCAATTTCTTTTCTTATCACATACATATACATTCAATCCAATATACAACAACAACATAATCAAAACTTTTAGGGCATGCATTGGGATATTACAATTCTCCCCCTCTAAAAAGAAATTTCGCCCTCGAAATTACCTAATATCAAGTCCGAAACAATTGAGGATATTGCTCTCGCATTGTTTGCTCACTTTCCCAAGTTGCCTCTTCCTTTGCATGATTCTTCCACAAAATCTTCACAAGTGGCACTTTCTTATTTCTCAATTCCTTCACTTCATGTGCCAAGACAGCAATTGGTTCCTCTTCAAATGTAAAATCAGGACTTACTTCGATAGATTCAATTGGCAACACATGTGATGGATCTGATCTGTATCTCCTCAACATAGAAACATGGAATACATTATGGATCTTATCCAACTCAGGTGGCAAAGCAAGTCGATAAGCAACTGACCCAACTCTTTCCAAAACTTCATACGGTCCAATGAAACGAGGACTCAGCTTTCCTTTTCGACCAAACCTCAAAATCTTTTTCCAAGGAGACACTTTCAAAAATACTTTATCTCCCACATTAAACTCTATGTCTCTTCTCTTCAAATCTGAATAAGACTTCTGTCGGTCTGAAGCTGCTTTTAACCTATCTCGAATCATCCTCACTTTCTCCTCAATTTCTTTAACCAAATCAGGACCAATTATCTTACCTTCACCAAGTTCATTCCAACATAGAGGTGTCCTACACCTTCTACCATACAATGCTTCAAATGGTGCCATACCAATGCTAGATTGATGACTGTTATTGTATGCAAATTCCATAAGTGGTAAGAATCTATCCCAACCTCCAGAGAAATCAATGACACAACTTCTCAACATGTCCTCAATAATCTGTATCACTCTCTCTGACTGTCCATCTGTCTGTGGATGAAAAGCAGTACTGAAGTGTAATCGAGAACCCAAAGCACCATGTAAACTCTTCCAAAACCTTGAAGAAAACCGGGGATCTCGATCAGACACTATAGAAGTTGGAACACCATGCAACTTCACAATCTCATGGATATACAGCTCAGCTAATCTCTCCAAAGAGTAATCCATCCGAACCGAAAGAAAATGAGCCGTCTTAGTCAACCTATCAACAATCACCCAAATGGCATCATGCTTTCTCTGTGTCAATGGCAGACCAGACACGAAATCCATGGTTACTCTATCCCATTTCCATTCAGGCACTGCTAAAGGTTGAAGTAACCCTGTTGGAACTTGATGCTCACCTTTTACCTTTTGACAGGTGAGACATCTGGATACAAAATCAGCAATGTCTCTCTTCAAACCAAACCACCAGTAATGCTGTTTCAAATCATGATACATCTTGGTATTGCCCGGATGCATAGCAAATACTGATTGATGAGCTTCTTCTAAAATGATCCTTCTCAAATTAACATCATTCGGCACACACAATCTGTTCTTAAACCAAAGACTCTCATCATCTTTCACAACAAAATCTCCACTCTTTCCATTCCGGCAATCTGAAACAATCTTCTGAATCTTCTCATCAGCCAACTGAGCCTCTTTAATCTGATCCAACAAAACTGGTTTCACATGCAACTGTGCTAACAATGCAACATCATTACAACATACAAAACTAGCACACAATGCTCTCAACTCAACAAGCAACGAGAGCGAATAAACAGTCAAACCTGCTAAAGACTTCCGACTCAAGGCATCAGCAACAACATTTGCTTTACCTGGATGATAATCAATCAAACAGTCATAGTCTTTAATCAATTCCAACCATCTTCTCTGTCGAAGATTGAGTTCTCTCTGAACCCCCAAATATTTCAAACTTTTATGATCAGTATAGATGAAACATTTCTCCCCAAACAAATAGTGTCGCCAAATCTTCAATGCAAACACAATGGCTGCTAGTTCCAAATCATGGGTCGGATAGTTAAACTCATGTGGTTTCAACTGTCGAGAAGCATAAGCTATCACTTTACCTTCTTGCATCAAAACACAACCCAAACCCCTATGTGAAGCATCACTATAAATCACATATGGTTTATCTTCCACAGGTAAAGTAAGAACAGGCGCTTGGGTCAACATTTCTCTCAACTGTTCGAAGCTAGCCTGACACTAAACTGTCCACACAAATCTAACTCCCTTTCTAAGCAATCTGGTAAGTGGAGTGGCTATCAAAGAAAATCCTTTCACAAACCGTCGGTAATAGCCTGCCAAACCCAGAAAACTTCTAACTTCAGTTACAGATTTTGGTGGACTCCAACTCAAAATAGCTTCAACTTTACTAGGATCAACTCTAATACCTTCCGCTGAAACTATGTGACCGAGAAAAGTAACTTGATCAAGCCAAAACTCACACTTTGACAGTTTAGCAAACAATTGCTTCTCTCTCAAGATTTGCAACACAATCCGCATATGCTTGTCATGTTCTTCCTCATTATGCGAATACACCAAAATATCATCAATAAACACTACCACAAACTGATCCAGATAGGGCCTAAACACCCTATTCATCAAGTTCATAAAAACTGCAGGTGCATTCGTCAAACCAAAAGGCATAACTAGAAACTCATAATGCCCATACCTGGTCCGAAAGGCTGTCTTAGGAACATCTTCAGCTCTGACCCTCAACTGATGGTACCCTGATCTCAAATCGATCTTAGAAAACACTGCTGCACCCTTTAATTGATCAAAGAGATCATCAATTATAGGCAAAGGATATTTATTTTTGATTGTCACCTTGTTCAATTGCCTATAATCGATACATAATCTCATTGTACCATCTTTCTTCTTCACAAATAACACAGGAGCTCCCCAAGGAGAAACACTGGGGTGAATAAATCCTTTATCCAACAACTCTTGTAATTGCACTTTCAACTCCCTCAATTCTGCTGGTGCCATTCGATAAGGAGTAATAGAAATAGGAGTGGTACTAGGAAATAATTCAATACCAAACTCCACCTCTCTCTTAGGAGGCAACCCTGGCAACTCTTCTGGAAACACGTCTCGGAATTCTGCAACTGTGGCTATATTATCAATTTGAGGACTCCTTACTCTAGTATCCACCACATGAGCAAGATAAGCATCACACCCCTTTCTAATCAATCTCCTAGCTGCAACTGCTGAAACAAACAAGGATGCTAGCTGTTCCTGCTCATTAAATATTAACACCTCTCTACCATCACTGGTTCTCAAGGTAACAACTTTCTTTTTGCAATCAACCACAGCTCCATGTCTAGATAACCAATCCATGCCTAGAATCACATCATATTCCTTAAAAGGCATCTCAATCAAATCTCCAAGGAACTCCTCATCTTGAACCATTACTGCACTATCTCGGTGCACCTTACTAACAATCACACTATGCCCTAACGGATTTGTCACCAATACATCAAATCCTAGGGATTCAGCATGCACATCAGACACAGGCAAAACAGATGCACTAATATATGAGTGTGTGGAACCCAGATCAATCAAAGCAAGTACTGAAATACCAAATAAAGAAAAAGTACCAGCTATGACTGCCGAAGCCTCTGGTTGCTTCTGCATCACATAAATCCTCTGAGAAGATCCAGCCTCCTCTGGTCTACTCTCCCTGGATGTAGAACCTCCTCTAGAACTGAACCCAGATCTGCCTCCTCTGCCGAACCCTCTGCCTCCTCGACCTCCCCTCACACTAGATCGAGAAGCTGCAGTATCCACTGACATCTGCTCCTGTCTCTCGGGACAATCTCTCACAAAATGATCAGGAGATCCGCATCTGAAACATACCCCTGCTACACCAGTCTTCCAACAAGTACCACCATGTGGCCTACCACAATAAATGCATACGGGTGGAGTGGATCTCTGAGTCACCGGGGTCGGAGCACTCGCCACTGAAGCTACAGGTCCAGATCTCCGCCTCTGAAACTGTACTGACCTACCAGCTGGCCTCTGACTCCTACTAACCCGAGGAACAAAACTTCCTTTACCTCTTTTCACAGACGAAGACCCTGCCTCAAACTGGGGCCTTCTAACCCTGATCTCTTCCTCTGAAGCAGCTGCAATAGCCTGGGCTCTCTCCACACTCCTAGGCGCTGCCACAAGCTGGGAAAAAATCATGATATCTAGATCCAGCCACATGACACATGACAGAGGGCCTCAATCCCTCCTCAAATCTCCTGCATCTATCTATCTCATCAGATATGATACCCCCAGCATACTGACTCAATCGAATAAATTCAACCTCATATTCAGTTACTGATCGGTTGTCTTGCTTTAAACTCAAAAGCTCCATCTTCTTCATGTCCTTATACTCCCTCGGAGTATACTTCAATTCAAACTCTCTCAGAAAATCAGCATAGGACAATGTTGGTGGATCATCCATAGAATGGGGCACTGTCTTCCACCAATTATATGCATCCTTCTGCAATAATGATCTTGCATAATCAAACTTTTCCTCTGGAGTGGCTTGCAACTGAATAAAGATTCTTTGTACTTTGTCTAGCCACTGCTCTGCTACAACTGGGTCAATGGTACCTATAAAATCTTCAGCTCCATACTTCCTTAACTTATCATACTGTCTCACTGATACCAAAGGTTGTGGGGGTGGTGGCGGTGGCAGTGGTTGCACTGGTGCTTGTCTCAAAGCCTCTATCACATGCCTAAGCCAAACTGGTGGAACCTCCTCACCAGCTGGTCTCCCCGATACAGAAGCAGGTATCTCTCTAGCACTATCCACTCTAGCTCCCTCTCTAATCTCCTCAGGAGCTATACTCTCTACATTACCCTCTACTGACTGACGTGAGTGAGAATCCATCACAACCTATATCTGCAAACACAGCAGAATACCTCTCATTAAAGATCAGAGACTGCCAATGCCAAACATGTATGTTATTCAAAAATCCACGTTTTAAAATCAAAACACTCTTTTTCTTATACTTTACCTAGGTTGAGAATTTCAAACCTAGGCTCTGATACCAAAACAATTGTAACACCCCCACATCCAATACATGCACACTACATACACCACAATGTAGTATACATGCATCGAATATAGGAATGCTACGGATTTTCTTAACATTCAAAACATTTCCAATGATACTATAATCTTCTCATTACACATTATAGAAAAAAATAAGTGATTAATCTGTAATATAAAATAAAATAGATATATATATACATATATACATATACTTAATACGCAGCGGAATTTAGAACTATTTACATATAGGAAAACATTTAAATATTTATATTTACAAATGTACATATATTCACATTATAAACAATACTTTACAAAATATTAAAAGAGTTATACATGATTGGCAAATCTTCTCTGATCTTTAAGTCCCAAAATCAACTCTTCAATGTCTACTCTCACTCGGCCTCGAAGAGCTCTCGGGTTCAACTCTATCAACTCTATCACCTGCGCGATCAACACTATCGCGCTAAGCCAAGGGCTTAGTAGTACAAAACATGCTAACATTATGCTTGTATACTATGCAATGTCACACATTCCATTAATATCAACATCATAAGTGAAAAGCTAACATCAAACCATTGCCTTTCACAAATCATAATCATATAAGCATATCACATCTCAAAGTCCTTTCATGAATTTCATTATTTAATTATTTTGCCATCAATGAATCAAATATAAACAAAGACAAGCATGGGCCCAAATACACTAATATGCCATTCAATTTTCAGAGTTAATGCTTTGGTTTTATCACATTTATCATTATCACATATACCCAACTAGGCTTCAAGGATTAGGTTCAACCAAGCTTCAAGGGGAACAAAGCATGCTAAGTCTCAACCCAACTTGGCTTCAAGAACCAAACCCAACCTAGCTTCAAGGGTTGTAACATCTCAATTAGGCTTCAAGGACTAGACCCAACCAAGCTTCAAGGGGAGTAAAACATGTTAAACTTCAACCCAACTTGGCTTTAAGGATCAAGCCCAACCTAACTTCAAGAGATTGTTACTATCATTAGGCATGCCACCAACAACAAACTCTGAAAATAGAATAACACATTAGCCACACAACTCATTCATTAATTTGTTATCAATTTCATTCTCAAATGAATTAACATAGCCAATCACAATGGCTTTATATTCCATTTCATCTCAATTCACATCATAACATTTCAATCTTTCATATACACAATCATTTGCATCATCATGTCATTCACATTATTCATATATATATATATCATCATTGATATAAACATAACAACACACATTGCTCATATAAATTAACAATGTAATAATGCCACATTTGTACTTACATACAATCATATAGGTTTTGTACTTACCTCAAAAGCAAATCACACCACTCTTAACAATTCCTTGTTCAAGATCCTTCTACCTCTTAAATCAATGATCAATCACTATCTTCAAGACCTAAATCAAAAGTAATAGCATATACTTGCTTAGGGATACACAAGAGATAATCCAATTAGGAATTAATTAGGGCAAACCCTAACCCTGACACGCTCACCCACACGGGCGTGTCCATGACCGTGCCCTAACTCCACAACACAGAAGCATTTACACGCTCAACAACATGGGCGTGTAATACCTACTGCCTCTCAACCATAACAACACATCCAACATCATGAACGTGCTCCTGGCCGTGTAAATTCTCAAATCTTACAGTAGCTATGACACGCTCAATAACACGGGCGTGTTACTGGTCATGTCAAACCTACTGCCTCCAACACAATTGACACGCCTAAAAACCCTGGACATGCTCATGGGCGTGTCCGGCCACAAATCAAGACTCCGATCAAAACAACCAAACACTCAACAACACATTTCTATCCACTAACATTCACTTCAACCAATCTTCACAAAACATACCCAAAAACCTATCTCAAACTTGCAACAACACCAAAACAAACCAAAACACATATCAAACACAAAACACAAAATCATCTCAAAACCCTCACCACATATACAACATCATCTCTACCAACCACTTACTCTTTTCTTCAATCCATACTCAAAATCCATCATCAAATCACTCAAACACTTCTCACATCTCAAAATCAACCAACACACTCTTAAAAATTTATCAAACTCAAATATCATTTCAAATAAACACAAAGATCACAAGAGAACTTACCAAAGTTATAAGACTTCTTGTATCATCCACTTGATCACTTCAATCTTCCTTCACTTTGAACTTAACACATCAAGATCTTCTCTTTGTCTCTTGCTTTCCTTTGTCTATGGAGAAGCCGGCCACACAAAGAAGAAAGAAGAAAATGAACCATAAGAAACAAAGTCAACTCTTCTTTTAATCTCCACCAAGTGTTTCAATTCAAGCAATTACCAAAACACCCTTCTACAAATTGTTTTGTTTCTTTTTAAAACACTTGCCCTTTTTAGACATTTCACCAATCTCAACTAAAAATATCTTCTTCCCTTGACCACATATTTGACCAACTTATATGTTATATATATCACCATATAAACAACATATACACTTCTCTCTAAACCCTCTTTTTTTTTCCCAAAACACATATACATAAACATTCTTTTCCAATTTCTTTTCTTATCACATACATATACATTCAATCCAATATACAACAACAACATAATCAAAACTTTTAGGGCATGCATTGGGATATTACACGTCCGTGTTGTTGGACGTGTCAATGCTTCTGTGAGACAAAATGTATTACACGTTCAGTGACACGCCCGTGGTTCTGAGCGTGTCAAAGCTTCTGTGTTGTGAGTTTAGGGCATGGCCAGGGACACGCCCGTGTTGTTGAACGTGTCATGTTTAGAGTTAACCCTAGTTGGTTTTTTTATCTATATTATCTCATGTGTATCTCTAAGTGAGTGTGTATGATCACCTTTGGTTTAGATTTTGAAGAGAGTTGAGTTGCCATAATCCAAGTGTTGAAGGATTCTTGGAAGAGGAGTTTGGTGTGGAGTGAGTTGCTCTTGAGGTAAGTACAAACTTACATGGTTGCATACATTTACATGATTTTGAGACTTAACACATTTGGTTGTAAATGTGTTAAGTAATTTACTATATTGTTAATACAATTTGATTAATGTTATGATTGGTATAATGTGAAAGATATGATGATCATTCAAAAGGTATGTGCAATGCCATTGGTTATGATGAATACTTTAATGATGAATTGCTTTAATGTGAATTGAGATATGATGAGAAGTGATGCCTATGTGGTTGGCTATAATGATTCAAATGAAATAAATGGGGCATGTTTGCCTAGATGATGATGAATTTAAAATATATGTCTAATGCAATTGGTTATGTATACTCTATTGATGAGATGTGAAGCCATTGTTGTTGGCTATAATGATGCAAATGAGATAATTGAGGCATGGTTTCCTAAATGATGATGAGAAAATGAGAATGAAATTGATAATGAAATAATGAATGAATTGTGTGTCCAATGTGTTATTCCATTTTCAGAGTTTTGTTGTTGGTGGCATGCCTAATGGTAACAATCTCTCGAAGCTAGGTTGGATTTAGTCCTTGAACCCTAGTTGAGATGTTACAACCCTTGAAGCTAGGTTGGGTTTGGTTTTTGAAGCCAAGTTGGGTTGATACTTAGCATGCTTTGTTCCCCTTGAAGCTGGGTTGAACCTAATCCTTAAAGCCTAGTTGGGATAATGATAATGATAAATGTGATAATTGAACCAAAACATTAACTCTGTAAGTGGAATGGCATATTAGTGTCTTTTAGGCCCATGCTTGTCTTTGTTTCAATGTAAATCATAAGTGATGAAATAATTGAATAAAATAATGAAATGTAGTATTATGAACAATATAAAGATATCAATTGTGAATATTGTCTTATTTGTTGAAATGTGTGACATTGGCATTACATTGAAGCATATTGTTATTGTAGTTTGTACCACTAAGCCGTTGGCTTAGCGCGATTGTGGTTCATCGCGCAGGTGACAGGGTAGAGCCAGAGAGTTCTTCTAGACCAAGTCGAGTCTAGACTTTGAGGTGTTGACTGTGGGCTTAAAGATCAGAGACAAACTGCCAAACATGTATAAACTTTATGTTTTGTAAAATTTGGTTTTTGATGTTTATGTATTTGTAAATACCACTACATTTTCCGCTGCGTATTGAATGAACGTTTTTATCTATTGTGTTTATAATATAACTTAAATGTTTTAAGTTTCCTCATACTATTGTATAGAGAAATGATTTGTTTATTTTGAAAACTGTGCATTCTTATATTCAGTATACAAGTATTACGATAGTGGTGGTATGTAGTATGCGTATACAGGATATAGGGGTGTTACATTCTTGGTAGGCCATTTTTAAATACATCCCGTGCCCTTATCGATGTTCATGATGGAACTTTAACTTTGAGAGTGGGTGATGAGAAAGTTATTTTTAGGATACATGATGCCATGAAACATTCACTTTCACTTGATGAGGCGGAATCATGCAATGATGTTGTTGAGCATGAGACCGTAAATTGTGTTACTAACATTGTTTCCAAGGATCCCCATGAGTTGTGTTTATTGCAGAAAAATGTTGAGGATCAAGAAGCAATGGAGCAGCTTGCTTTTCTTGAAGCAAGTAATTCATTCAAATGCAGGGCATGTGAGACTATTGAGATGCCAAAGGAAGAGAAGCCAAAACCATCGGTGATTGATCCACCAAACTTGGAACTAAAGCCCCTTCCAGATCACCTTGAGTATGGATTTCTTGCAGAGAAGAAGAAATTACCAATAATTCTGAGTTCCCACCTATCTTCTGATCAGAAAGAAAAACTTATCCAGTTGTTGCAGAAACATAAGAAAGTGATAGCTTGGAAGATAGCAGACATCAAGGGTATCAGTCCATCCTATTGCACTCACAAGATACTGATGGAAGACGAATTCAAGCCGGTAGTGCAACCATAATGGAGACTAAACCCAAAGATGAAAGATGTAGTGAAGGCTAAAGTGATAAAACTACTTAATGCATGGATTATATATTTGATCTCGGATAGTTCTTGGGTGAGCCCAGTCCAGGTAGTACCAAATAAAGGAGGGGTGACGACGGTCCCTAATGAAAATGATAAGCTGATTCCAACAAGAACAGTTACCGGTTGGAGGGTTTGCATAGACTACAGAAAATTGAATGATGCAACTAGGAAGGACCATTTTCCTTTACCCTTCATTGATCAGATGTTGAAGACAGTGGCGTAGCCAGGATTTTAGATAAGGGGGGTCCAATTCAACTTAAAATTTATAATTCACAAAAATAACATTTATAATAAAATAAATAAAACAAGAAAAATGTTGGATACAAAGAAAATTTAAAACATTAAATTACAATATTCCTCGCCTATTTTTCATTGATTGAAATCTATTCATAATTGTTTCATTGTCAATACTTGCAAATACATCTCTTTCAATATAGGTAACTAAACAATCATTTAGCAGCTCATCTCCCATGCTATTACGAAGTGAACTCTTAATAATTTTCATTGCGGAGAAAGCTCTTTCCACTGTAGCTGTAGCAACTGGTAAAAGCAATGCCAATTTGATTAACAGATACACTAAAGGAAAAACTTTATGCTTTTTTATAGCAACCATAGTTTTGGCGAGATCTCCAATTCCTTTCAATTCAGAAAATATAATCTACAGCGATACTCACGCTTTGACTTTTCAGAATGTTTTGAAAAAGCAAATTCAATGTGTTGCTCTTGATTCATTAAATCTTGACAAGCTAATCGACACCTATGATGCAAAGAATCGTGTTTTCCTACATGATCTCTTATTCTCTCTTTCTTTCGCCAAGTTGAAAAACCTTCAGATACAAAAGTATTATGACCTCTTTCACTATGTCCGGGTGAAAAAAGATAACAATACAAACAAAATACCGCATCTTTTTCAATACTATATTCTAACCAATCACTAAAATCATCAAACCACGATAATATAAATTTCCTTTCTCTACCTCCTTCTACTCTTTTAGGAAAAGTATGATTGCGTGGTTGACATGGACCTTTTAATAAATAGGCTCTACGTACCTGATCTCGGACATCAGGTGGATAACTCATTATGCTAGGTCGTAATCCCGGATCAGAAGGAATATTTTCTATATCAATCTCATGTTGTTGAATAGTAGGTTCTTTTGGTGGTACCGGTTGAACAATTGCTTCCTTATGTGGTTGAGTCGATTGAATATTTTGATTAACTGATGGCGACTCTTCACTACTTGGTCTTAATTTTTTAAAATATCGCTCCATATAACTACAAAGAATAAGAAAAATAATTCAATCACAATAGTCAATAGATATATAGTAGCCATTTCAATTTATCAAATACTAAACATTAAAAATATCAAATTATAAAAGAAATAAAAAAATTCCAGATTATAAACTACAAAAAAATAATAATTTCAATTTAACTTCATACTACTTTTCTCAAAAAAAAAAAAACTTCATACTACAAAATCAAATTAAACATTTCAAATTTATAATGTCCTCAAGTATTCAAGCCAATTTCTTAATTCATTATTTTTCAAATTTCAATTCATTTTAGCAAGATAAAAAAATTGCAACAAAATAAATATGAGATTAAAAGTAAGTGGTGTACCTATTCTTAACTTGTTGCCGCTGCCTTGCTGGTGCCAATCGGTGAAAGAATGAAATTGAAAAAGGAAGAAACTGTTATCTGAAAAAAAAAGAAAGAAAAAGGAATTAACGAAGAAGAAACGTGAGAAAGAAGAGAAAGAGTCACAATTAAGTTATTCTTGTTTGTTTGTAATGGGCAGAGTCATTGACAAATCTTGTTTGTTTGTAATGGGCTTGATTAAAAGGCCCAGTTTTAAAGATTGGAAAAAAAAGGATGAAAAATGTTGGGAGCGTGGATCGAAGTTGCGTGCTCTCACATAGTAAGGCCAAGCTGTTCCATCTCAACCAATGTAATATTCATTCTCAAATATACCTAAAAATTTTTTATTTTTAACTGAGGGGGGAACAGGGCCCCATGGGACCCCCTTTATCTCCGCCTCTGGTTGAAGAGGTTATCCGGGCATGAGTATTACTGTTTTTTGGATGGTCTTTCAGGCTATTTCCAAATTCCTATTGCCCCGGAAGACCAAGAGAAAACAAATTCACCTACCCATATGGGACATTCACATATCGAAGAATGCCATTCGGGTTGTGCAATGCACCTGTGACTTTTCAGAGGTGCATGGTGGAAATCTTTGATGAACTTGTTGAGGATATTATGGAGGTATTTATGGATGATTTCTCGGTCTATGGCAGCTCATTTGACAGATATTTGGAAAATCTTGAAAGAGTCTTGATGAGATGTGAGGAAACCAACTTAGTGCTTAATTGGGAAAAGTGTCATTTCATGGTTCAAGAGGGAATTGTGTTGGGACACAAAATTTCAAGCAAGGGCATTGAGGTGGATCGAGCTAAGGTAGACACCATTGAGAAGTTACCACCACCCACATTTGTGAAGGCCATCAGAAGTTTTCTAGGACATGCGGGTTTTTATCGGAGGTTCATTCGAGATTTTTCTAAGATAGCCCATCCATTGACAAGACTCCTTGAGAAAGATGTGGATTTTGTTTTTGATGAGGAATGTTTGAGTTCTATAGAAAATTGGATTATGTTGAGTTTGGGGTTTTGATATAGCATGTTATAATTATTGGAATGGGTGTGTATGATGTTATTTTGGGTAGTTAACAATGATTTTAAGGTTAGATTTAAGAAATGGTTGAATTTAAGTTGAGTTTGGTGAAGAGAGAGAATTTAGGGTTATGGAACATTTGAGTTTTTAAAATCTTGAATTTTAATTGTGCAAATTGGTTCCAAATGTGTTGTTTTGATGCATAAACAAGGATTTTAAAATCAAATGATGGATTTAGTTAAGTTTGGATAGAGTTTGAAGATGGTAGTATTGATTTAGGGTTTTGGAAAAGTGAATTTTCAAAGAATAATTAATTGTTTGATTTTAATGCTTAAATCATGTTATTTAATGATATAAGTGGTGGAAATAAGATTGAAATCATAATTGGATTGAGTTGGAATGGAGATCCTTCAATGGTAAAGGTTATGCCATTTTAGGGTTTTGAGCATAAGCATGTGGTTAATTAATGTAATTGGTTTAAACATGCTAAAACATGTTTCTAATGATATTAATAAACTTAAAAAACTAATTTAAATGGCTTGATATGGTTTTTCAAAGTTAAAGTGAGGTGAAGCTTAATTTTGGGATTTAGTTTAGAGTGATGTTTAATTATGGTTTGATGTTGAGAATACCTTAGAATGTGATATTAAATGATTAAGTATGATCACATTTGGTATAGGCATTGAGGGAGGTTGATTTGCTTCATTTAAGTGGTGAAGGGTAAGTTGGAAGGATATGATTGGAGGTTATGTTAAGCTTGCTTTGGGTTGCTAGTGGAGGTATGTACAAACTTTGAATATATTGTTTATATTTGCATTACATTTGGGCTTAACACATTTTGGTTGAAAAATGTGTTAAGTTACTTGGTTTATTGATTGAGTATGAATAATGTGCTATGACATTTGTAATGTCATATATGTGTTAAATGCATTGTGAAAAGCCATTGATAATGGCTAAATTGTGTAGAATGTGAAATATGTATATTATGTGAAAATACCCAAAGTAATTGGGTAATGTGTTGTGAATGCAAAAATGAGATATGTGGAATAATGAAATGAATTGATATTGATAAAAATGAGAAAAATGAGAAAAGTGAGAAAAATGAGAAAAAAAATGTGAAAAATAAGGTAATGTGCCTATATTTATTATGTGACAATGAGAAAGAGATTAATAATGAGAAAAGTGAATAAATGAAAAAAAATGATGAGAAAAAGATGATATAATAAGGCAATGTGCCAAGTTTGATAATGAGAAAAGTTTTGATAAAGGAATTATGAAAGAATTTGATAATGAGAAATATTTATAAATTGTGTGCCTAGTATGTTATTCAATTTTCAGAGTTCTGGGTTTGGTGGCATGCCTATGATTACCTATGGGCTAAACGCTGAAATGGTGAAAAGACTGGGTCGTAAGCCAGGCCAGCTGATAAATATGATATTTTTGGGGTGAAAAGACTGGGTCGTAAGCCTCAAAAACTGTAGCAGTCCAGCCGGGTTGAGGACCAGGATACTAGGGCCTAAGGGTCTAGCAGGGTTGAGGTCCAAGAGACTGGGGCAGTTACATTATCCATGGATATATTGCCTACAGGGCTAGACACATAGTGTCATTATGGACCAAAGTAGTAACTCTGAAATTTGAATTGGATGTTAGATCCTTTTTGGGCCCATGCTTGTCTTTGCTTTAATGTGAATTATGAATTGTTATACAATTGAGCAATATAATGCCATGAGTTGTGATTATGAAATATTTGAAAAATATAAGAAAGTAGAATGATGTGACATCTATATGCATTGTGCATTGGCATTGCATTGAATTTTATTGTTATTATCAAAGTTTGTACCACTAGGCATCGACTTAGCGCGATTGTAATTCGTCGAGTAGGTGTCATGGGTGATTTGGTAGAGCCGGAGAGTTCTACTAGACCTGGTCGGGTCTAGGTTTGTATTTATTGAGCTTGAATTTTTTGGGTACATCAAGATCAAAGCCAGTTGCCAGTATATAGATATTTGATATTACAATGTATTTTGATATTATATATGTTATGATATGTTTTTGGAAGTATATAATGTAAATTGTAAAGAATGTTTTGAATAATTTTTTCAGATGAGATTTTATATGTGTTGTTAATTTATATATCTATATATAAGTATTTTGAGAAAATATGGAGAAATTGAGAAGCATTGGTGAAATAGTGAATTGATTTTTACTGGGAGTGTTTGCTTTATGCAGGTTGTGTTTTACTGAATTTTGGGAACGTTCAAATTACAAATAAAACTCTGGCGAAATTTTCCCAGAGATTTTCATATAAAATATTTATTTTGGATTTCTATAACAAGCGAAGAATATTTATATACTATTTATTTTATATATTAGTATTTGAAATCTTAAAACAGAAATATAAAAATTTTTATTAAATCGGTTTGTGATATTTTTATACCGTATATGCGTATTTTACATATGCTGAAAATATATATTATATGTATATAGAGTATAAGGGTGTTACAGACCTAGCACCCTCACAGCTTCTAGTTCATTAGAACCGGCCTCCTTTTTAGGTCTTAATATTATAGAATTCTTAAATATAATGACATTATTCATACTACATGCAATCATTAAAATAAAAGCATCATTGTATTAAAATCAAAGTAATATTCAAACAAAACAGATAAATGGACACCCATCCGAGGATGAAAACATGTCCTTACATCGTTCAACGTCTAAAACTAAATAGGACACCTACTAAAAGGTGAAAACGTGTTCTTTACATTAATCCCAAAATATAAAAAAATAATTTAAATTATATGAAAATTAATTAATGAGGTACCCAATCATGAAAACATACCTCTTACAATTTTAATAAACAAATAATAATTGAAAAAATATTCATCCATGATAAATTAAATAAACCAAACATCAAAATTAAACAAATCAATCATCAAAACATATAATAAGCTACATAATCAAATCTAAAATTAAATAAAGCAATAAATATATAAATTTAGGGTTTACATCTTAAATTAAGGTTTTTAGAATTTAAATAACTAAATTAGGATTTAAAATAAAGGAAGTTAAACATGAAGACTTATAATACACAAATAAATATTGACCCATTCGAAGAGTTCATATGGCGGTTCTGCTAGCCGGTAGTGGGTGGGGGTCAATGGGGCAGCCCTCCTTGTGGGGTCGGGGGCTGTGCCCTAGAAGATTTTGAAAACTGGTCTTTAGTGTTGAAAATTAAGATTTGAGGGTTTAAGATTTAGAAAATAGGATTTTGCAATTTTGAGGAACTAATATTATTTTTATTATTTTTTTAAAAGAATAATGCTACTGTGTGATTTTGGAAAGAAGAATTAATTAGGGTTAAAGCTTTGATACTTGAAAAATAAGGCTACTAGAATATTTTTATAATTAAATAATCATGCATTAAAAATATTAATTTAACACATATAAGTAAGCGTAACTTAAACTTAATAGATTATAGATTTATTTTGTATTATTAACAAAATAACACCATTAAGCTATGCTCTATGTAAATTGCTATGAGCTAAAATTAAAGGATATAATCTACTATAATTAAAATAGACAATGAATAGGTTATATTAAATATGTTTAGAATTTACTGTCGTTTCTTGGCTCCACCAATAATTAAACGTTGATGCAAACTATCTACTTGCACCAAATTTGTTCTTCTTGGTTGAAAGAAAATCAAGATAGTGAGAGTTTGCTACTGTCTTATTTGATGATGTTTGATGATTCGTGGCTTGCTCCTTATTTGTTTGATGCCTCTGTTCATTCAATCTCTGAATTAATTTCTAAAAAGTCAATTCCAAAAGTCCCCTCTTTATCAAATTACAAGAGTCTCTGGCCGAATCATTTCTTTAAGCTCGTATTTATAGCAAAAACCTAATGATAAATCTATATGATTAAGGAGATAAAGATTATTTAGGAAAAAAAAAATACAAATTGAAGTAAACAAGGTTTTGGCAAAATCGGCAGCGCGCACGGACTGCTGGGCGTTGGGCCTGCTGCGAGGAATAGACTGCAAGAACTTCGCGCGAATCACCTGCGATGCTTGCAAGCGCCTAGGCGAGGATCTCGATTCACCACAAGCAAAGCCTGCGGCGAATTGGCCTGTGGCAGGCCAATTGCTGTCTACCGCGCATCGCTCGTTGATCTGTCCGATTTTTAAATATTTACTTTGTATTTTATTTTTTATTAAAAATAAATATTATTATATTATTAAAAATAAATAATAAATAAAATAAATATTATAAATAATAAATAAAATAAATATTATATTATTGAAATAAATATTAAAATAAATATTAAATATTAAAATAAATGAATATTAAATATTTAAATAAATACCACAAAAGTTATTTCGGACTGTTTTAAAATCTTTAGACTAGACTTGGTAAAAAATTAGAGGTCTATAGATGACGCTTTATGAGGCCTTGTATGGCAGAAAGTGCAGGACACCTTTGTATTAGGATGAAGTTGGAGAAGGTAAACTGGTTGGTCTCGATTTGATTAAGGAAACAGAAGAGAAAGTAAAGGTGATTCGGGTTCATTTGAAAGCAGCTTCAAACCGACAGAAATCCTATACATATTTGAAGATGAAAGACATAGAATTCAGTGTAGGAGATAAAGTGTTTCTAAAGGTATCTCATTGGAAGAAGATTTTGAGATTTGGCCGCAAAGGAAAGTTGAGTCCTCGTTTCATAGGACCATATGAGGTACTGGAGAGAGTTGGTCCAGTAGCTTATAGACTTGCTCCGCCACTTAAGTTAGACTAGATACATAATGTCTTCCATGTCTCTATGCTTCGGAGGTACAAGTCAGACCCAACTCATGTTTTGTCAGTGGAGTCTATTGATGTGAGTCTGGATCTGACTTATGAAGAAGAACCAGTGGCGATTTTAACACGTGAGGTAAAAAAGTTGAGGAATAAAAATGTGCAACTTGTGAAAGTTCAATGGAGGAATCATGCCACTGAGGAGACAACGTGGGAGAGTGAGCAGACGATGCAGAGGCAGTATCCTCAGTTATTTCAGAGTTGATAACAGGCAATTTCGAGGACGAAATTTTCTTTAGGGGGAGAGAATTGTAATATTCCTATTTTTTAAAAAAATTTTAATTTTTGAAAATTAAATAAAATAAATTGAAATTTAATTAGATAAATTAAATAAATGATTTAAAATAAAAAATTAGAATATATATATTAAATATACATAAAATATATAAAAGTCAACTTTTAAAAGTCAAAAGGCAAAGTCAAGAGGCATTTTGGTAAATAAACTTTGAAAATTTAAAATTATTTAAATAATTCAAAAATTAATAATTTGAATGGAAAAACTAATTTTGGAGTTTTTATTTATTAAATAAATAATTAAAAAATATTAAAATAAAATATACGACTATTTTTAAAGTGGAAAGAAAGAGAATTAAAAATTTATTTTTCATCATCTTCTTCTTCTTCCTCCAAGCCGATTTCCATAGCCACCAAGAGAGGATCTTTCTATGATTTTATTTGGATCTTTGGTTGAGCTAAACCAATTCATGTCAATCTATCCTTGTAAACTAAGTATAAGTCTTCCGTTGCTTCAGGTAAAAGAAACTCTATTGGCTTTATAAACCGCTCTTTTGGGGTTTTATTTTTTTTTCTTTTTTTCTTTTCTTTTCTTTTCTTTTTTTCTTTTTTATTTTTTCTTCTTGTTTTACTACTTTTTTTTTGTTTTTCTAGCTCTAAGGGAGTTGTCTTGTTTGCACCATTCTATGTTTTTGGCTATGAATGGGGTGGGGTGAGTTTGTTTCAACAAGGATGAATCCTTTGCTGCCTTGATAGATCTGAGATATTAAATCCAATTCAGGTAAACTTCAACTATCTTTTTGGTCTTGACTATACATCCTCTTCCTTGATCTTCTTTAGTCCTTTGTACCTTAGTGATCATTAGACTTGCCATAAGTATCACAACAGCTCAGCGTAGGTTGTTGGGGTTTACAAGCCTCAAAGGGTCAACTAGGGATTAGCATTTAATAAAATGGATACTAGTTATTGGCTAACCAAATAATGCCTAGATCTTTTCTCCCTTAAATAAGCAAAGTTTAATTTCACCTCGAAAGTTCGTCATAGCATGTTCTAAGATTGACTAGGACCTAGACCTACATAATTATACAGGAGCCCCCTCTAAGTAAGTATACACAGCTTAATGCTATAAAATAACTCCCTCACCTAATAAAGTCATGCATAAATATACTAATTTATGAATATCAAGCTAGATTCGTCATTGGTTGAGCACCAAAATGAACAAAGAATAATAAAAGTTTAATGAAAATAATTTATTCAAATAATTTTAATTAGAAAAATATAATTGTTCCAAAAAACACTAAAAAAATAAAACAAAAATCAAACAAGCCAAGGGGAGTTTTATTGATTTGAAGTCGAAAGAGCTTTCTCTACTTGGACATATTAAGGGCAAGGATCATCGATGATAGGCATCGCCTCATCATCCACAGTTAGTTCAAGCTTGCTTAGTAGTACCTCCTCTTTAGCAGCCTCTCCAACCATGTCATGATAAGATGACATGACAAAACTCTCCTCCAATCCTCCCTCTATCATGATGGTTGCAGGCAGTGGCCCCTTCCAAATATAGGTAGAGGATTATTCTTGGTGTTGGGCTTATCAGGCTCAAGTAGCTTTCCACTGTCAATCAAATATTAGATCTCATGCCTTAACTGAATATATCTTCCTGTCTCATGCCCTTGCACTTGATAGAATCAACAAAAGGACTTGGCATCAAAATTTTATGGCAGAGGCTTGTGTATAGGTCGAGGTGCCAATGCTTGCAGCAAATCCATCTTTATTAGATTATCTAACATCTTTGACAAATGTTCTCTTAAGTATGAAAATTTATGCTTCTTTATTGGTTCGGCTGTTGCATTTATATTAACATGTCCTCTTTCCCTTTGACCTTGCCCATTAGGGTGGTTGCCACCGTTATTGCTCCCCTTATTTCTCATTTGATCTCTATCAGTGGACCTATTCCTTGTTAACATTGCCTTTCCCTTCTTCTTTATGTTAATGGGAGATGCCTCATTAGCATTGTTGATGATCCCTAGATTTTTAATCAATCAGGTCTTCATAATCTCAGCAAGTTGATCTTGTAGCATGATCATCTTGGCTTCAAAAACTTCATTGACTATATCCCTAAGTTGGTTTGCATCCATCTTTAAAATAAAGCACTCGAATCAGAATCACTTGTATAGGTCAAGTTGTCATAGTCTTTTGAACTGTTGTACTCCAAGTTTGAAAGCCAGAAATGATCAATGACATGTGATGTAATGCATGTATGCATGGATGTACAAACAAACAAACCAAACCAAATCAACATAGTAGGAACAAACCTTCCAACCTTATAACTTCCACATACGAATGGCGAGTCTCTTTTCTTAGGTATATGGCCCATAAAATACTAACATGGGGTATCTTATTTTCAAAAAATTCACTCGGATGATTAACCAATAGTTGTGTTTTCAAACTTAGAAGTCATGTCATGATAATTTTTACTAATTAAGCCTTAATCCATTGGTCCAACAAAAAGATAGCTTTTATACTATATTGTATTAAAACCAAATTAAATGGTTTATCATAAAAAGATTTATCATTTTGGAAAAAACAACTAATGATTCATGCTTCAAATAAGCCCATGATTAATATGTCTTAGTGTCAACTGGGCCCATAATTGATTTTAAGTATTCCATAATTGACTTAACTAGTTGTAAGTCCATTTAAAGAAAAGGTTTGTTTAAAATGGTTTTGTTTCAAAGCCCATTGTAAAAAATAAATTTTGGGCCATGAGGTGAAAAATTATTTTTGTTTCAAAGCCCATTGTGAAAAGGTTTGTTTGAAAATAGATTTTGGGCTTTGAACTTGGGCCATGAGGTAAGAAGAAATTTTGACCCATCTTAAGAAAAAGGTTTTATGTCCAAACACCATTTTTGAAAAGTTTTGAAAATAGTTTTGGTCTTTTGGGCTTTAAAAATTATTTTGGTCTTACAATGTAATTAGGTCATATTAGGAAAAGAACAAACCAAATAAGCTATAGTTTAAACTAAAATATATTAATCATAGTAAAAGAGCAAGCATTTGGACATAAACTTGAGGAAAGTAACTAGGCCAACTACATGGGCTTTAGTCTTTGGGTAGAAAAGCTTAGGCTTCCATAGCAAGTATATACCAAATGGTACGAGGCTATGAGTGGTTATGCCATACTCAATCTCCATACCTTGAGTGAAAGTATGATATCCCTTACATAACACAACATGGGTTATACGGGCATCCTAACTCATGCACACAATGCAATCTAAATGATGTAATGGATAATGTCATAATAAGAAAGAATGAAATAATATAAAGACCAATAGAATTAACTTCTCTTATCTCCAGTGAAGTCACTATTGTGAGAGGGGATTTTTGTCCCTCTCCCATTGGAATGGTTTTTGTGACTTCAGCACTGCTAGACTCAGGGCCTTAGAGAATATGGGCCTAAACCCGAAGAAAATAGAGTCACCACCCAGACAGGCTGGAAAAAAGGTAGATGACTCGATTCCTAAGAAATTTCTAACCGGGTTTGAAAAATTGGGTATGCTTGGGGAAGGTGAGAAATAGCCCAGCACCCCCATAACACTCTGTTTATTAGAACCGCCTCCTTTTTGGGTCCATATATTATTAAATTCTTAAAGATTATAATATCATCCATACTACATGCGACAATTAAAAGAAATAAATTACCATCACTTGATTATAAAAATAAACAAAATAGGTACCCATCAAAGGATGAAAACATGGCTTTACGATGTCTATATCCATGAAAATAAACACAATAGAACACCCACCTAAATGTGAAAACATGTCCTTTACAAAAAGTCCCAAAGTTAAATTACATAATAAAAATCGAGGTACCCACAAAGTGAAAACATACCTTTTACAATTTTAGAATCCCAAATAAATGAACAAATAATTCAAGCCATCCAAGCATGATAATTAAAAATCAAACAACCATTAACAAAATGAATAAACCATTCATGATAAAATGCTTAACAAATCAAATGAATAATTAAAACTAAAGTTTAAATTATTAAATAAAAAAATTTAGGATTAGATTTTGAGACTAGGGTTTTATATTTAGAGACTAAGGTTATTGGGTTAGGTTTAGGAAATTTGGGAAATAAGGTTTTAGATTTTAGGATATAGGAAATTATTGTGACTAAGGTTAGGGAAATTAGATTCCTGGAACAAGGTTTTAGGGAATTAGGGTTTTGTGAACTAGGGTTTATGGAACTAGGATTTGGAAAGCTAGGGTTTGGAACTATGGTTTGGGAATTTGGTTACTAGAATTAGGTTTTTAGGCTTACTAGATTTAGATTTAGTAACTTAGGGTTTTTGATTAAGGCTACTAGAAGTTAGGACTTTTGGATTTGGATTTAGTAATTTAGGGTTTTGATTAAGGTTACTGGAAGTTAGGGCTTTTGGATTAGGGTTTAGGTCTCGGGGAAATAGATTAGGGTTTTGAAAGTTTGGAAAATAATTTATGGTTTTTATCTATAAACAAAATAGATTATAGTTTAGAAAAATAGATTAGGGTTTTTTTTCGTAAAAAAATTAAGAAACATGTTAGGGTTTTGGAAATTAAGAAAACATATTAGGGTGGGTACAAATCAGGGTTTTGATTCTTTGATTTAAACTTCTGTCTACTGGATGAGATAATATGGAATTAACTTTTGATTTTATAAAATATTGATTAGAGTTTGAGAATTTAAAATACTGGAATTAAAATCATAATTAAAACAAACAAAACAATCAAAAGGAAAAAAAGATACGGTCACTGTATGTTTAAGCAAATTAAGTTTAAGATATGAAACCTGCATTGAAGGCTCTACCAAATTGATTATTGATTCCAAGCTATTGCCTATACCAACTACTAATTCTGGCTAAGGAAAGATTAAAGGTAGTGGTTACTGCCTTTGGTTTGATGTGTTGATTATTGATGAACGTTGTTTGTTGCTGATTGTCCTTTTCTAATTGTTTCTTGATCGTTGTTGCCTCCCTCTTTGTGCTTTTTAATCCTATATTTATATAGAATACATTAGGTTAAATCCATGAAGACTCCCAAAGCCAATAGGATTAAAATTAAAATTGGAAGCTAATTCAAACTGAAATTGGATGTGAACTAGCCTAAAATTCAGAATTAAAATCAAAACTCAAGACCTGTGGCGAATTGGCCATGCCAATTTGCCCAGGGCATGTGCTATGGTTGTAGGGCCCGTAACACTCTTATACTCTATATACATATAATACATACACCCAATATGTAAATTATGCATACACAACATGTAAATGTCACAACCCAGTTTAATAAAAATTTTCACTTTTCCAAGTTTAAAATCCTAAATACTTTAAAGTATATACTTAAATAACAAATAAAATATTACTTATCAAAAACACATATCAAATCCCCATTACAAATATTTATCCAAAATAGTCTTTTTAATTTTAACATATATACACGAAAATATAAGATAATATAACTAAAAACAAAATATATGATAATGTAAAATATATACATGCTGGCAGTCGGCACTGATCTCGAAGAAGCAACAAAATCAACTCAAGCAACCTCAAAGCTAGACCCGATCTGGTCTAGACAAACTCTTCAGCTCTACCGGATCTCCCTTAACACCTGCACGATGAATTACAATCGCGCTAAGCCAAAAACTTAGCGGTACAAACTTTGATAATAATAAAACTCATATGCAATGTCAATGCACAATGCTTATATACATCATATCGCCATGTGATATACCATCTCATTTTTAAATATATTATTCAATCATTTTATAAATCACATAAAAACAAACACAAGCATGGGCCCAAATAATCTAATATATTATTCAAACCCCAGAGTTACTGAAGTTTCTATTTTGGTCTATAGTGACACTCAGTGTCTAGCCCGAAGGCAACTGAGGACCAACGTCTAGCCCGAAGGCAATTTATAGTGATGACCAACATCTAGCCCAAAGGAAAGTGACGTTCAATGTCTAGCACGAAGGCAAATCAAATAATTGCTCAAAAGCTAGCCCCAAAGACAAATAATGAGGATAACCTTATAGGCATGCCGCCAAACGCAGAATTCTGGAAATTGAATAACATACTAGGCACACAATTATTTCATATTTCTCATTATCAATCTCTTTCATAATTCATTAGGCACATTACCTCTTTCTCATTTATTTCAATGTCATATTATCTCATCTCATCATTTCTCATATCCCAATAGATCATTACAATGTATCACATTTTATGCAATCTAGCCATTACCAATGACTTTTCACAATGTCTTTAATGCATACACAATTAATGGCACTACTCAACCACTTTGGGTTACTTTCACATTAGACACATATCATAGCACATTATTCTCGCATATTCAATGCATTAAGTAACTTAACACATTTTTCAACTAAAATGTGTTAAGTCCAAACGTAATGTACACATAACCAATTTATTCAAAGTTTGCACTTACCTCTAAAAGTATCCAAAAGCAAGCTCAAACACCACCTTCAACCTCCTTTTCCAAGTTACCCTTCAATACTTGGATTAGGTAAAATAATTCTCTTCAATGCCTAAACCAAATGTGATCATGAATAATCATTTAGTATCACACTTAAAGGCATTTCCAATCTTAAACTTCCACATTTTAATACATATACATGATCTCTTAACACAAACGTAAGAATCACTGAAGAAAAATAAGGAAAAGAGCTATTGTGGGCAAACTCTACAAGTGACATGCTCAATGACATGGGCGTGTCAATGACAGTGCCATAAGTCCACTACATAGAAGATTTGACATGTCCGGTAACATGGGCGTGTCACTGCCCATGCCAAAAACCTTGCAATACAGTAGCTTTGACACATCTAGTGACAAGGGTGTGTCACTGCACGTGTCCCTAACATAGAAAAATAGCATCATCGACACACCCAATGACATGGCCATGTCACTGGGCATGCCAGGCCAAATTCCTGAGTATCAATACAAAATTGTCATATACCCAAAGTTATCATTCTTTTCTATACTTTGAACAATCTCTTTTTCAAAACTCTAAATCACCATTTCCATTTCTAACTCTATTCCAAATCCATCATTTAACATTAAAATACTTGTTTATGCATCAAAACAACTCATTTAAAATCAAATTGCACAATTCAAATTCATGACTTCACAACTCAAAAGTTACATAACTCTAAATTCTCTCTTCACAAAACTCAACTTAAACTTAACCCTTTATTCAATCCAACCTTAAAATCATTGCTAACTACTTAAAACAACTTCATAACTACCAATTCCAACAATTAAATCATACTATCACAACAAGTCAAACTTCACATCTTTAAGAAAATTCAAGAAAACAAGTTGAAAACTTATCAACAATGATGGAATCACAAAATATTCCCTTGAAACCTTAAAAATCCTTCACCTTAAGAAGCTTAGAAGAAGCAAAAATCCTCTCTTTGATGGCTATCGAAATCAGCTAAGGAAGGAAAGAAGAAGAAGAAGACCAAATAGTTATCTCTCTTGATCCACTTTCAATTTTAACCATACACTTCCACTTTCAATTTTCATCTAGTATATATATATATATATTATTTAATTGATTATCTCCAATATATCATCTTCCATTAAAAAAAATTTACTTTTGAATTAATTAAATAAACTTTGACTTTTGACTTTGTTGATTTTGTATATGTTATGTATATTTTGTATATATAATATATATACATTTCACTTTTTCACTTAAAATTCTTTTTCTAAAATCATTTATTTAATTTATCCAATTCTTATAATTTATTTTATTAAATTTCCACAAATTAGGGATTTCAAAAATTAGGATATTACAGGGCCTATGCCAATTTGGCATGCCACTGAAACTAGAGGCTTATGGTGAAGTGGGCGTGCCACTTCATCACAGCCAAGCCTCAGCGAAGTGGATGATCCACTTTGCTGCAGGCCAAGGCCTGTGTTGGCATACAACAAAGTGAGCGTCCACTTCGCTAAGGCTTGTTTCACCACAGGCCGAGCCTGTGGTGAAGTGGGCATGCCATTTCGCCACAGGCACGCCACTTCACAGGCCAAGCCATGTAGTGAATTGGGCTTACCACTTTACAAGTCGAGGCCTATAGTGAATTAGGCATGCCAAAAGATAAATGGGCTGGAATCGACTCATCTTGGATTTTATTGCTATATTGGATCCATTTTAGATTTTATTCAAAATTAATTTAACATTTTAATACATGAGCATAACATATTTAATTTTGACAGAATAAATTTAATTTAGGACGCAACAAATTTTACCCAATTGAATTTATGCCTTTCGAAATTGAACCGATATTTTTAAAAGTTATAAACTAGGTTTAAGAAAATTGGATCAAATTTAGCTTGGCATTTTTAATTAGGATTGACTAGCTTAAGGCCAAAATTAAGGGTCTACATGCATAAATAACACTCACTCTAACATCAGCTCTACGCAGATGCCGTGCAATAAAAAAATGTGAGTCATTTGGAAAGAAAGCAGAGCCTTTCTTTCACTAATCTAAAACCAAATTCTCTCCCAAATACTGAATTACCATTAGAAACCCTAAAATCCATTGCAAATTTGGTGCGTGCGAGCCTAATGCTATAGCAATACCGCAAGTGCACGGGTCGCCCAAGTAATAAAGTAGTAAGTGAGTTATTGTTCCACTAGGGACAAGGCCAAGTACTAGTGCAAATCTTAACTGTTGTTTAGCAAATCAATAGTTTTTGTGATGTTTTATAATTAAAGGCAATTAACTTAAATAATTGAAAGTAAAGATAAATTGAATGTTGTGCAAAAAGGATTGATGGTAATAATACTATCCAGATATTGAATCCCCCTAGCCATAATTATATTGATGGAAATGAATTCAATTAAATCACATGATAGAGTTGAGTTGGCATTCCTCTAAATTAGACTAAAACCTTTCTCAAGTGAATTAATCCCTAATCACTAAGTAGAATGCCAGAATCTCTTCTCAAATATAATTAAATAGATCATGCATTAAGAACAAGGAATCATAAGCTAAAGGATCTTGTAAGTCTATCTCTAGCACTCCAATCAATCCTCAACCCTTATGAGTATTCAATTCATATCAAGCTTTCTCAAGTCAATAATATGAAAATTGCAACCAATCAATAAGCATGCTATTATCAATTGGAAATAAATCATTAAGCATCATAAGAATAAAACAACTCCATCAAATAAAATTATTCAATCCATACAAATAAGCTAGGGTTTATCAAAATCTAGATAGAGAATGAGTTAGTTCATGTTCAATACTCTTAATACAACAACAACAATATTGAAATGAATTAAAATAGAAATTAGAAAAACCCCTTGTGAAGATGCCAGGACTACTAGTCTTCCTCCTAGCTCCACTTCGGTGTATGATGAAGAACTCAAGCCCTCTTCAATTGTTGATTCCCCTTTCCAATATGGAATGGAGCTTTCTCAAGTCACCAAACCCTTGGGATGGAGCTTTCTGAAGTCACCAACCCTTCAATCGATTATGCCTTTGGAAGATGGAATGGAGCTTTCTCAAGTCACCAAACACTTGGGATGGAGCTTTCTCAAGTCGCCAACCCTTCAATCGATTATGCCTTTGGAAGATGGAATGGAGCTTTCTCAAGTCACCAAACCTTTCAATGAAGCTTCTTCAACCTTCAAGAGCTTACCAATGGAAGATGGAGAAGATGGAGAGGATAGAATTGGAGGATGAAGATGAAGAGCTAAGGAGCTAAGGAGAATGTCACTCTCTCCCTCACACAAGCCGTGTATGCCCAAAACCTCCTCCTCTCCAAGTCTGCTCAAAACTTTGTATCCAGAGCTCCCAAAAAATGTCTCTCTCTCTTCCATTTCCTTCTCCTTTTAATTCTTTCAATGCTCACCCATGCCTTCCAACTCACACCATCCTCCCTTGTCTCCCACATTCTCTTTGTTAATTATTTCTTTCCATAAAATTAGGCAAGCTTTTTCTTTTGTTTAATATTACTTTTGGTAAAAGCTAGTCTTTGTTCCCCACTTATCTGCAAAAGAATTCAAATATTCAAGGTTGCCCTAGGTGACACGGCCAAGCTTGCTGGTCGTGTCTCCTTCTGCCATTTCTTTCCTTCTTTTCTTCTAGGTGACACGGCCAAGCTCCTGGCTATGTCATGTGACACGGCTAGTGGCTTGGCGGTGTCACTTGGGTGTGTCACCTTCTGCTTCTCTAGCTTTGCTCCTTCCTTGCTTGTCTTTTGTTCTTGGGCATGAGATGGGACACGACCAAGCTCCTGGCCGTGTCACTTGGGTGTGTCAGCTTCTGTTTCTTTTCTTTTCTTTCTTGGTTTTGTTCCTTGGGTGAGACACGGCCAGTGGCTTGGCCGTGTCTCTTGGCCGTGTCACTTTCTGCCTTGATTTTCTTAAGGTGATTTCAAGGTAAACACCTATAACCCTGTGCACAAATGTTATAGGAAAAATAAAAACAAGCTTTGTATTTCAAAGTTCATTGCAAAGGCAATCAAAGACAAGATTATATCCCAAATAGGGATTAAGCTGTGGGAGTTGTAGGACTTATGTAGGAAGGAATTAAAGGTGAAAGTTAGAAAGACAATATGTAGGAGAGTAAAAATGAAGATAATAAGTGAACACATGGGTGATTACAAAGAAGAGTATGGGAAGCTACAGTGGTATGTGGATAAAATCTTGGATTTAAATCCAGGAAGCACTTGCATAATTAGGAATGAAAGTGAAACAATAATAGCAAGAGTGATGTTTGATAAGTTCTATTTATGCTTCCATGCAATGAAGCAAGGATTTTTGCAAGGTTGTAGGAAGATTATAGGGCTAAATGGATGTTTTCTTAAGGGTATATGCAAAGGTCAAATTCTATGCATAGTATCAAAAGATGGAACTAGGCATATGTATCCAATTGCTTGGGCTGTTGTCAAAGTTGAGTGCAAGGAGACTTGAAGCTAGTTCTTAAGCATTTTGAAAGAAGATCTTTAGCTTGAAGAAGTAAATGGTACAATCATCATGACTGACATGCAGAAGGTAGTGTTTTATGTTGTCCCAAAATGGCAACCAAGAGGGGGGGGGGTATGAATTGGTTATTTGAGAAGTTATGGAAAATTCAAAAATTCACAAACAAGAAATGTAGAAGATTTAGAAGATGGAACAAAGAGCACAAAGATTTATAGTGGTTCGGATTTACCTTGATCCTATATCCACTTCCTTAACAACTTGTTAAGGTTCTACTATCTTTGCAAGCTTAACTCTAACTTGGTGTTTTTTTTTCTCATACAAAGCTATACAATGGTTTGAGTATAGTCGTCACAACCCTTACAAGAGTTTTCCCAGGCTCACTCTCACAACCTAAGTGTTTCCAAGCTCACAATCAAACTTAAGATGGTGTTTTAATGCTCACACCCAACAATCAATTAATACAAATGATAATTTTGATGCAAAATAAGTAAAGATATCAAAGTAGGCTATTACAAATTCAATCTTCTGTAAAAATGAAGTAACTTATGGTATTTATAGCCTACAAGTCATGAAATAGCCATTTGAGGTATGGTCCAACATGTTTGATTATTGGCTTCCCCTATTTTCTTAGCTAGAGTCATTTCATGGTTGGACTTCCTATGGTCTGGTCAGAATTCAATGATACCGGTCGGGGAACTTAGTGGTCTTGTCAGAATTTTAAAATTCTGCTTAATGCTCTTCCAACATTGGTCCACATGGCTTCCACTAATTGAGTGGAGGTGCAACGACTTCTGGCTTGAGTAATATTTAAATATCCCGATCGGACTTGCATTTGGTATGGTTGGAATATTGGTGGTCCATTCAGATTTTGGGGGCACTTCTGATTGGGAAATTCACTGGATATTTTTGAGAAAATCTGCCTTAATGGTCCGGTCAGACTTTATCATGAGGTCTGGTCAGACTTCTTGTGGTACTCTGAGAAAATAGGAGTACATCTGACAGTGAAACCTTCTGTGTGTTTTGCCTAAATTTATATTCAATGGTCCAGTCAAAATTCTGAATGATTTAGTTGGACTTTATCTGGTATGGTGAGATTTTGGATGTACTCTCCACCGTGAAATCTTCTGTGTGAATTTTCTCAATTGGTCATTGATGGTTCAGTTTGCATGGTCTGTTCAGACTTTGCATGGTTTCTTCAAAAAAAAAAAAACTTCCTAGAATAAAGTAACTTAATACAAGTATTAGTTTAATTTAGTTTGATTGCCTAAGATCAAAAATAGAGTAATTGGACTAACAATCTCCCCCCTTTTGACTTTGGCAATTAAATTGAATTTAAGGTGTTCATAAATTTTGAAAATGTCAATTTATTTGAGTTTACTTAATTTACTCCCCCTCAATGTGTGCTTCATACACTTTGTTTAATTTAAAGTAAAATGTATTCAAAATTCATACACTTTGGTTAAGTTTGATCAAATTCAATTAAAATAGTTTCTCCCAATTTGACAAAGGCAAAAAGATATACCTAAATGTAAATTCTTTAAGTGGAAAATCAATGTCTTGAATTTAAAACTAATAGACAAATAACATAATAACAAAAACAACATGAAAAGAAAAAAAACAATTAAGAAACCAAGTCCTAAACATCATTAACACTATCTTCATCCTCTCCTTCATCTTCTTCATCCCCTTCCTCTTCTCCATGTTTTTCTTACTCTTCATCTCTTAGTTAAGAGGCATCAGCTTCTCCTTCTTCTTCTTGAGGATATGAGCCATGGATGGAGGGTGACAAACTTGGTTCATCCTCAAAACATTTTGTTAATCCTAATACTTCTTGGATGGCTTGAACATCAAGATGAAGATGAGCAATTTCATTTGTAAGCTTCTCAATTTTTGATCCTTATGAGCTCATTTGTCCATGAATATCTTGAAGGAGTTAGATGATGGAGGATTAAGGTCTTAAAGTGGTAGGTCTAGAGAATTCCATTTGGAAAGTCTCCTCACTTTTCTCCACAATCCTTTGTCTCTTTCTTTTTTGAGCCCTAGCACCTCCAATGAGATAAATATAATTCCCATCATCATCCTTAATACACTTGACATGTTTAAGGTATGCTATGTTTATGGATTTTTTGGTGGGATCAAGAGGATTGGAGAGTGTTGCTTTGTTTGTTAGTGTAAGTGCACCAACATATTTGGCGATTTGTGTAATTTGTGAAGAGAGAAGAATAAGCCCGGATTTTGTTTTCCTAAGGTGTAGGAAAGTGTCAATGAGAAATTTTTTGATTTGGACAGGTTGACCTCTAATCAAAAAATAAAGAAAAAGAAAATCCTTTTGGGTTACTTTCACATTGCTCTAACCTCTAGCGCTAATTATGTAAGTGACAATCCTATGCAACATCTAATAAGTAAGGGTCCTAAGGTGTTTTACATTGGATTGTTTGTGAAGAGTGGCTTCTATAGAAATTTTTGTCAGAAATTCCTTTTGTCTTTCCGTAGTGAGGATGTTGTTGGTGATATGAGAAATCCCTTCTAATTGGAAACCCCAAATGGAGGAAAAATCTTCAAGAGTAATGCTATACTCTTGATTAAAAAGTCTAAACGAAATCCCATAATAACCTGAAGGGTTTGTGCTTTTCTTACTTACTTCCAAGGTGGTGAGAAATTCTTTTGTCAAGCTTTCCTAACCAAGGTCATCATGTTCCAAGAAGATAAACATTTCCCAATCCAAGGTTCTAAGACATACCCTTATGTAATTTTTAATTCCTAAGGACTCTAGAGTGAGGGTAGAGAAGAGACAATTAGCTTCTATGGTTTTATCTTTGATAATTTCATACCTTAGCCTTTCTTCATTTTCCCTAAACCTTATCTTGTGGCTTCTTCTAGGAGGTTCTTCTTGTTTAGAAGGGACAACAATTGCCTTCCCTTTCTCAGCTCTTGAAGCCCTTTTCTTATGTTCTTTAGGAGCCATCAAGTTTGATTAAGAACATAGATGAAGAATGGAGTATGCTTTGAGTAATTTTGAGTACTACGAGTGTTTAGGTGTTTAGAATTTGATAAAAAGACATACCTACCCATATTAAAGGGTATTTATAGTGGTTAAGATGAAAATAGCCGTTTCTAGATATTGGAGACAAGATTTACCCATTTTGATTGAGTTCCAATGACTAGAAATTTTTAAAAATAGAGCTAAGGTACGGTCGTACTTTAAGGAGTGCGGTCATGAAATTTGAAAATTTTAAAATGTTTGGTATGACTATGTGAAGTCCGAATGGAATTTTTATTTTAAGCATAACGGTCATAAAAATTTGAGAAATTCCGGTCGTACCTTAGAAGGTATGGTCATACTTTTACAAAAAAAAATTTTAAATCAAGAATTTTCAAATAGTACGTTCGGACTTATAATTGGCCCGAGTGGGAAACCTTAAAAAAAAATAGAATTTTTGGAGAAAACAAGTGCTTTTAATTGAAGATATGAATGTTTGATCAAAAATTGATATTAATGAGAAATTTTTCATGAAATGAAATAGGTTTTCATGCAATTCCAAGCCTAAGATATGATGCTTCCATCCATCATTCCTAAATGTTGTTTTATTAAGTTCATTCTATCTTCATTTAAGGGTTTTGTGTATATGTCAGCAACTTGGCTTTGTGTATCAATGAATTCTAAGACAACATTTTGGTTTTGGACATTATCTCTTAAGAAATGTTGCCTAATATCTATATGATTTGATCTAGAATGTTGAATTGGATTCTTGGATAGATTTATGGCACTAGTGTTATCACACTTAATAGGAATGTGATTAAATATTTTTCCATAATCAATTAATTATTGTTTCATCCAAAGAACTTGAGGACAACAAAAACAAGCAGCAACATATTCAACTTCTGCGGTAGACAAAGCAACCGACACTTGTTTCTTACTAAACAAGAGAAACTAGACATTCACTAAGAAAATGATATGCTCTGGTCATGCTTTTTCTATCTAAAAGACTACCGACATAATCTGCATCCAAAAAGCCTAATATGTTAAATGATGCATTTTTAGGATACCAAAGTCTTAAATGTAATGTACCATTCAAGTATTTCAGAATTATTTTAGTGGCATTTAAATGTGATTCTTTAGGGCATGATTGAAATCTAGCACATAAACATATACTATACATTATATCAGGTCTAGAAGCAGTTAAGTAAAGTAAGGATCCGATAATACCTTGATATTTCTTCTCATCTACTACCTTACCACTTTCATCTTTGTCAATTTTCAATGATGTGCTCATGGGAGTCTTGCTAGTCTTACAACCATCCATTTCAAATTTATTGAGGAGTTCATTTGTGTATTTGGATTGGTTGATGAAGATCCTATCTTTGCATGGCTTGATTTGTAGTCCAAGGAAGAATTTGATGTAACACCCCTTCCTGACTTATGAATAAGCCGAGGAGGAATGCTACATCGGGATATGAGCTCTGGTTATGTCAGCTTACTTAATGTTCCTTATAAAAATTTTCCAAAAATTTTGACGGAGTCTCCCTTAAAATTCTAGGTCCCAAGTGTCGACCAAAACTGATTTTTTTATTATTTTTGAAAAACATTTTGTTTCACAATTCAACTCAAGCACACTCCTAATAATCCACCCTTATAACCTCAACTACAATCCTGCAAGAAGAATTCATACTTCTATATTCAAAACCCAACTCAATTTAAACCATACAGTTATTATACATTACTAGATTTACATGCTACATCAAGTTATCTTTTTGTATTGTTCAAATAAGTACATGCCAGTTTCTATTACCAAAATACAAAATGTAGAGCACCACCTAAATTTGTTGATGACCAACAGATCGCAGGACTCCTCTGCTCGCTACTGGGTCCTTGCTAACAGCCTACGAGTTTAGAAGAAACTAAGCTCGCTAAGCATTGCTTAGTGGGTACTTTAACTAATTACGAAAAATAAATAATAAAAGCATAATGCACTTTTAAAAGCAATGAGTCGTATTGAAAAATAATATCACAGTAAAAACTATCCATACATGTCATATATTCAGTTATTATCATTTTATCAGTTCGCTCCACAAGGTAATTTGGTAGACTAACGTATGGTAAGGAACTAACTGAAACAACTGCATATATATTTTGTCGCTGTGGCCTTAAAAAAAATTGCAGACCAAGCCCTGTGGAATCTGTGGCCGAAGCCCTCGGACCGGAGTCCTATATAACTCGGGTGATTGCCCTATATAACTTGGTCTGAAGTCCTATATAGCTCGGGTCGTCACCCTATATAACTCAGACCGAAGTCCTATATTAAAGCAGCACTGCATATAGTATGATATATCATACCCTTACCCTACTCAGTACTATCCCAGATACCCAGTGGAGCCAAAATTTTCATGCCATTTCTTAATCGAATATGCATTATACAATTATCAACTTATGTTTTTTCTATTATTTCAACGTGAAATATCATATTTTGTCATTTTAATAACATATTATGCTCATTTATATGCATAAGGAATCAATTGGATTACTTTTGAAAAATGACCAAATGAATATTAGCAAAATGACCATATGAATAGTAAATTCTTGTTTTGGACTCAACTTGATCCTTATTTTGAAAAATTGTATAAAATAATCTACTTGACTAAAAACTCTAAAATGTTTACAGAATTTAGTTTTGCATCTTGAAATCATTCCTTTAAAATTTCAGATCAAACTGGACACAAAATCTTGGTCAAGTAGTTCACCCAACCAGATTGCTCCAGTTACCCTGCATCCTGGCAGCAGTTTTGAATTTTGTGAATTCCGTAAATTAAATTCAATCAATGTGGTTCCAAATTATTTTTCTCAAATACTAGACTCACTAAAAAACAACATATCCAAAATTCACTTCAAGAACATTTTTCTATATTTAATTAAAAATCATATAATTCACAGCATTTCACTAATTCTAAAACAGAAAAATTTCAATAAAATGAACAAACAATTAGTTAAAGTACCAAACCTTGCTATTTCTTAGTCCTTTATCTATATCACTTCCTTTCCTTCCTTGTCTCCTTGATTTCCTATGAAATTTAACATCACATATACAAAGGTAAGAACCCTAGGTATAGACATAATCTTATCCTATGATTTTTCTAATGGTTGCTAGCTTATTTTCACCATTAAACATCATTGTTTCTTTCATCAAATCCTTCAAATAATTATTTCTTGAATTTTCTCCAAATCTAACTACATGAACCCTAATTTCAATCTCTTAAATTAACCATTAATCCATGAAATTAAAACTAGAGATAGGTTTCTCTTACCTTATAATCTTGTTTGTTACCAAAATCTTCAACCAAAAGCCTTAAATTTTGGAAAATCACCTCCTTCTTCCTTCTCTTATGGTTTGGACGAGTTCACCATGTAAGAGAGGGCTTTTATACTTTCTTTACTTAGCTTAGTTTGATCCAAATGGCAGCCTAGAGAAGTTAAGATGTGTTGGTGTAAGTGTTGATTTCCCATTGGTACACTTAAGTGGGAAAATGGCTAATTTTCATTGGTCCAAATGTCTCTTTCTTTTATTTATTTAAAACCCAAGCCATTGGGCTTTCTTTTATTCATATTTTGACCCCCCTCAACTTTCTTGTGCTATAATTTTATAGTCTAGGGTGTGAAAATATCAAAATACCCTCCAGCGATTAATCGATTGTAACTTTTAAACCGTGCGATTTCAGGAAAAATTGAAACCCACGGTTATGACCCGATTAATCTCGAGAATATTCTTCCGGGGTCGGATATGGGCACTATTAAGAACTTTCGACACTTAATTTTTAAGTTTACATAGTTGCCCCTAACTTTTGAGAAATTTCCACTTAGGTCCTCGGCCTTTTGAAAAATTACCTTTAGGTCCTGTCGACTTCACGGGCCTCCTTTGCACACCGATTTTGTTTTTGACTATCTCGAGCCTCTATTTGACCACTTATTTATGTCCTTCTTGCCTAATACTCGACTACCTGAACTTTGGGATGTGACAGTTCTACCTCCCTTAATTTAAGTTTCGCCCCGAAACTTGCTTGTTCATACATGTAAATACATTGCTGGCCCTAGTCTTGGTCCATGGGCTTCCTCAACACCTATTGGTGCGGAGGCTTGGGATTCTGTCTCCTGTTCCATAGCTTGTCATGAATCTAGAGACATCCTACATTGACATAAATAGCTATCTGCTTAATTCATCAACATATAACTCGATTATCAATTCCTATCTAGCATGTACATCTACCTATTCATCATATAACTTTCTCCTTACTTTATCTTACATGGCATACATAGTTACGTACTTACTACCTATCTCCCATAATCGACTAAACCAATGCTTTGATACCACAAATTGAAAAACCCCTTCCCAACTTATGAATAAGCCAAGGAGGAATGCTACATCGGGATACGAGCTCTGGTTATGTCAGCTTACTTAATATTCCTTATAAAAATTTTCCAAAAATTTTGACGGAGTCTCCCTTAAAATTCTAGGTCCCAAGTGTCGACCAAAACTGATTTTTTTATTATTTTTGAAAAACATTTTGTTTTACAATTCAACTCAAGCACACTCCCAATAATCCACCCTTATAACCTCAACTACAATCCTGCAAGAAGAATTCACACTTCTATATTCACAACCCAACTCAATTTAAACCATCTAGTTATTATACATTACTAGATTTACATGCTACATCAAGTTATCTCTTTGTATTGTTCAAATAAATACATGCCAGTTTCTAATACCAAAATACAAAATGTAGAGCACCACCTAAGTTTGTTGATGACCGACAGATCGCAGGACTCCTCTGCTCGCTACTGGCTCCTTGCTAATAGCCTACGAGTTTAGAAGAAACTAAACTCGCTAAGCATTGCTTAGTGGGTACTTTAACTAATTATAGAAAATAAATAATAAAAGCATAATGCACTTTTAAAAGCAATGAGTCATATTGAAATATAATATCACAGTAAAAACAATCCATACATGTCATATATTCAGTTATTATCATTTTATCAGTTCGCTCCACAAGGTAATTTGGTAGACTAACGTATGGTAAGGAACTAACTGAAACAACTGTATATATATTTTGTGGCTGTGGCCCTAAAAAAAAATTACGGACCAAGCCCTGTGGAATTTGTGGCCGAAGCCCTCGGACCGGAGTCCTATATAACTCTGGCGATTGCCCTACATAACTCAGACCGAAGTCATATATAGCTCGGGTCGTCACCCTATATAACTCGGACTGAAGTCCTATATAGCTCGGGTCGTCACCCTATATAACTCGGACCAAAGTCCTATATTAAAGCAGCACTGCATATAGTATGATATATCATACCCTTACCCTACTCAGTACTATCCCAGATACCCAGTGGAGCCAAAATTTTCATGCCATTTCTTAATCGAATATGCATTATACAATTATCAACTTATGTTTCTTATATTATTTCAACGTGAAATATCATATTTTATCATTTTAATAACATATTATGCTCATTTATATGCATAAGGAATCAATTGGATTACTTTTGAAGAATGACCAAATGAATATTAGCAAAATGACCATATGAATAGTAAATTCTGGTGTTGGACTCAACTTGATCCTTATTTTGAAAAATTGTATAAAATAATCTACTTGCCTAAAAACTCTAAAATGTTTCACGAATTTAGTTTTACATCTTAAAATCATTCCTTTAAAATTTCAGATCAAACTGGACACAAAATCTTGGTCAAGTAGTTCACCCAACCAGATTGCTCCAGTTACCCTGCATCCTGGCAGCAGTTCTGAATTTTGTGAATTCCGTAAATTAAATTCAATAAATATGGTTCCAAATTATTTTTCTCAAATACTAGACTCACAAAAAAACAACATATCCAAAATTCACTTCAAGAAAATGTTTCTATATTTAATTAAAAATCATATAAGTCACAGCATTTCACTAATTCTAAAACAGAAAAATTTCAAGAAAATGAACAAACAATTAGTTAAAGTACCAAACCTTGCTATTTCTTAGTCCTTTATCTATATCACTTCCTTTCCTTCCTTTTCTCCTTGATTTCCTATGAAATTTAACGTCACATATACAAAGGTAAGAACCCTAGGTATAGACATAGTCTTATCCTATGATTTTTCTAATGGTTGCTAGCTTATTTTCACCATTAAACACCATTGTTTCTTTCATCAAATCCTTCAAATAATTATTTCTTGAATTTTCTCCAAATATAACTACTTGAACCCTAATTTTAATCTTTTAAATTAACCATTAATCCATGAAATTAAAACTAGAGATAGGTTTCTCTTACCTTATAATCTTGTTTGTTACCAAAATCTTCAACCAAAAGCCTTAAACTTTGGAAAATCACCTCCTTCTTCCTTCTCTTATGGTTTGCACGAGTTCACCATGTAAGAGAGGGCTTTTATACTTTCTTTCCTTAGCTTATTTTGATCCAAATGGTAGCCTAGAGAAGTTAAGATGTGTTGGTGTAAGTGTTGATTTCCCATTGGTACACTTAAGTGGGAAAATGACTAATTTTCATTGGTTCAAATGTCTCTTTCTTTTATTTATTTAAAACCCAAGCCATTGGGCTTTATTTTATTCATATTTTGACCCCCGTCAACTTTCTTGTGCTATAATTTTATAGTCTAGGGTGTGAAAATATCAAAATACCCTCCAGCGATTAATCGATTGTAACTTTTAAACCGTGCGTTTTCAGGAAAAATTGAAACCCACGGTTATGACCCGATTAATCTCTAGAATATTTTTTCGGGGTCGGATATAGGCACTATTAAGAACTTCTGACACTTAATTTTTAAGTTTACATAGTTGCCCCTAAATTTTGAGAAATTTCCACTTAGGTCCTCGGCCTTTCAAAAAATTACCTTTAGGTCCCGTCGACTTTCCGGCCTCCTTTGCACACCGATTTTGTTTTTGACTATCTCGAGCCTCTATTTGACCCCTTATTTATGTCCTTCTTGCCTAATACTCGACTACCTAAACTTTGGGATGTGACATTTAAGTTCACCCATCATGTTCTTTTCAAATTCCCTAGTCATAGAAGAAGCAAATTCCTTGCACAAAGATTCATTAGTAGCACCAAATATAATGTCATCAACATAAATTTGTACAATCAAAATATTATTGTAGACCCTTAATTTTAGACCTTAGTTGACCCACTCTTAATTAAGGTTTAAATAATTATCGTTATATTTTTAACAGTTTAAACCTATTTTGGGCTATTAATTAAATTGGTACATTTTATAATTGCTAAAATAAGCCTCGATAAATTTTAAAATAAAAGAAAAGTGTATCCGAGCCAAAACCCGAGGCAAGTTGGCCAGGGCATGCCCAGTTTGCCAAAAGCCCATGCCTACAGTGAATTGGGCATGCCAATTCATCGCAAGCGCTACCAGTGGTGAATGGGCTTCCCTAGTTCGCCGCAGGCATTGCCTGCAGTGAACTGGCTAGTCGACCACAGGCAGGTGCCTACGGCGAATGGGCTTTTGCCCTGTTCACCACAAGCACTGCTTGTGGCAAATTGGCTAGCCCAGTTCGCCACAAGCCCTACCTCCGATGTTTTCATTCCGATTGTTAGGCTAATAGTGTCCAGTTTTAGTTTGTATCCAATTCAAATTCAAATTCTAATCTAGGAATATTTTTTCATGCAGGAAGGGTTGCCTATAAATACATCTTTAAAAAAAGGGAAACCCTAATAACAACAATGAGGGGGAATCAACAAGAAAAAAACAAAATAAAAAATCAGCAATTTGAGCAAGGAACGCAACAATAATCAACATTCATCAACACTTCAAAGGCAGCCACACTTTCTTTGCCTTTGTTCATCCAGAATCAAACATCAATTTTAGTGGAACCAATAATAAAGGTTTGGTCTTAATCAATAATTTGTTTACATTCACAATAGCCAAAGCATGCTTTCTTTTAAGTGTTTCATTTATTTGTTTTGATATTAATTTTTTTAGTAGCATAAAATTTTTAAATCTGAATTATATATTTTATAAACCAAGGTTCAATTCATTCACCAGTAGCTAAAGGTTTGATTTAAATCATTGTCTCAATCATTAAAACTCTAATTCTTTCCTTAAATCTCAAAGAACCCTAAATTGTTTTCTTAAATCCCACAAACCAAAATATGTTTTCTAAAATCCCAAAGACCCTAAATTATTTTGCTAAAACTCAAAACCCTAAACTGCCTTTGTCCAAAACCTTAAATTGTGTTATCAAATTCCAGAACCCTAATTGTTTTTCCAAAACCTTAATTTATTTCCCCAAATCCTAAACTATTTTTCCTAAATAATAAATTAAAACCCTAATTTTCTTTTGAAAATTTTCATCCAGTAACCCTGCTTCCAAATTGTTCAACCCAATTTTCCCAAATCCCAATCCAAGAACCTTAAAGTTCTTTAACCTAATTCCTTAAACTCTAAATTTATTTCTGTATTGATTTGGTTTGCTTTATTTCTTTAATTTATTTCTTAACCCTAATTCTTTAAACCCTTAATTTATTTCTTTATTTCTTTAATCATTTATTTGGTTTGCTTTTTTATATATGGTGGATGTTTTAGTTTATTTTGTGATGGGTGTTTATTTCAATTATCATGTTTGAATAACATAATTTATTTATTTAATTTCTTGAATTATAAAAGGCACATTTCCACTTCATGGGTGCCTCAGTTTTTATTATATAATTTAATTTATCTTTTTATGATCTTGGGACTAATGTAAGGGACACGTTTTCACCTACCGTGGGTGTCCTAGTTTGTTTATTTTACTTTTTGGACATTGAACATTGTAAAGAAATATTTTTATCCATGGATGGATGCCTATTTATTATTTTGTTTAAACTTATTTTGATTTTAATAAATTATTTAATTATTTTGAATTGCATGTAGTATGGATGATATTGTAATAAGTTAAGAATTTTATAATATTTAGACATGAAAAGGAGGTCGGTTCTAATGAACCGGGTGTTGTGGGGGTGCTGGGTCATTCTCACCTTCCCTACGCATGCCTAACTTTCTGAACCCATTAGGGGAATGGGGATTCCTTAGGAGTCGAGTCATCCACCCCTTTCTACTTTTCTGGCCCATTCGGGTGGCGACTCTATTTTCTCCGAGTTTAGGCCCGTGTTCTCTAAGGCCCTGAGCTTTATAGTGCCAAAGTCGCAAGAATCATTCCACGTGGGAGTGGCAGCGAAAATCCCTGCTCATAGTGGCGACTCTACTAGGGATAAGAGAAGATGATTCCGTTGGTCTTTATATTTTTTTTATTCTTTCTTATTATGATATTATCCATTGCATCATTTAATTTGCATTGCATGCATGAGTTAGGATGCCTATGTTACACGTATTGTTTTATTTAGGAATACCATACTTTCACTTAAGGTATGGAGATTGAGCATGACATAACCACTCATAACCTTATACCTTTTGGTATATACTTGCTATCAGAACACAAACTTTTCAACCCAAAGGCTAAAGCCCATATAGTTAGCCTAGTTACTTTCCTTAGGTTTATACTCAAATGCTTGCTCTTTGATTATGTTTGATATATCTTAATTTAAATCATGGCCTATTTGGTTTGTTATTTTTCTAATATGACCTAATTATATTATAAGCCCAAAATAATTTTCAAAGCCCAAAATACTTTTTAAAACTTAAAAGACCAAAATTATTTTTAAAACATTTTAAAGATAGTCTTTTGACATAAAACCTTTTCCAAGATGGGTCAAAAATTCTTTTACCTCATGGCCCAAGCCCAAAGCCCAAAATTCATTTTTACAAATCTTTTACAATGCCATTTAAAAAAAAATCTTTTTCTTTAATGGGCTTACAACTAATTAGGTCAATTATGGAATACTTAAAATCAATTGTGGGCCTGGTTTACACTAAGACTTAATAATCATGGACTTGTTTGAAGTATGAATCATTAGTTGTTTTTTCCAAAATAGGAAATCTATTTATGATAAACCTTTCTATTTGGTTTTAATCCCAATATAGCATAAAAGCTATTTTTAGTTGGCCCAATGGATTAAGATGTAATTAATGGGAATTATCATGGATCGATTTCTAAATTTGAAAATACAACTATTGGTTGAAATGTCTGAGGAAATTATTTAATAACAAGATACCCCATGTTAGTATTTTATTGGCCATATACCTAGGAAAAGAGACTCGCCATTTGTGTGTGGAAGTTATAAGGTTGGAAGGTTCATTTCTATTGGGTTGAGTTGTTTTATTTGTTTGTGCATCCATGCATTGCATACATATATTGCATCTCATATCATTAATCTTTTTTGGCTCGCAGCCCTAGATTACATCAGTTCAAGAGCCTACGACAATGACTTAGTTAGCTTCTCACCAAAAGCAATGGAACCTGAACATATTTAATGGATGATAGACAATGCAATCAACATAAAGATGGAAGAACATAAGGGGGTCCTGGCTGAGGCCATGAAAAACCAAATGGCTACAATGTTTGGGAATGTTGCTGAAGCGTCTACTAGTACCAAGAAGCAAAATGACAAGGGAAAGGCTAAGGTCGGTAAAGTAGCCTTCGATCATAACAAGATGGTTATAGACGATGATGAATACTGGGTTCAGTACGTTCAAGATCCTTAAGATAAGAAGAAGGAGTCGAAGGTTGTGGAGAAGGAAACTATTGAAAAGACCGATACTTCAGATGTGGAGAAGATGATTGCTGATTTAGAGAAGAAGTTGGAGAAGAAGCTAAAAACCGAAGAGATGTCAAAAGTAGATAAGCTATTTGAATAAGATGATGAGGTCCCTTATAAATTTAAGATGTTTAAGGAAGTCCGTAGTAGAGTGGACTATGTCTGAAATACATGCCAAAAGTTATAGACCCCATATGAACAGGTTAGCCTTGGTTAAGAAGATAATCTGACAAGGCTACTATGGGTTAACCATAGAAAAAGACTGTGTTGATTTTGTGAGAAATTGCCAGCAGTGCCAGATGAATGGAGATTTGAATCACTTACCTCCTGAAGAACTACATACCATGTCTTCTCCTTGGCCTTTTACAACTTGAGATACATCCGACGGCTTCAAACGGTCACCGGTTCATTGTAGTAGCAGTTGATTACTTTTCAAAATTGGTTGAAGCCGGGTCTTTCAATAAGCTGGGGGCAAGGTAAATGGATAGGTTTATTGAAAGGAATATTATCTGTAGATATGGCATCCCCTATAGTGTGATATCAAATAATGCGATGCAGTTTCAAGGAGTAGCTAAGGATTTATTCTCGAAGTACCAGATCCGTCATCACCGGTCTTCGCCTCACAGATCGAAGGCTAATGGTGCAGTGGAAGCAACTAACAAAACAATTAAGCAGATTCTATCCAAGATGGCTAAGACATACAGGGATTGGTTAAAAATGCTTCCTTTTGCCCTATGGGGGTATAGGACTAGTGTTCCTTAGTTTATGGGATGGAAGCTATGTTACCGATTGAGATTGATATCAAATCTTTATGGGTGGTACATGAAGCTGAATTACTTGAGATAGAATGGGTAGCAAGTAGATATACACAACTAGCTTTATTAGAAGAAAGAAGGTTGAAGACATTGTATCATCACCAACTCTATCAGAGGAAAATTGCTTGGGCTTATAATAGAAGAGTTAAGATTAGAAGACTTAAAGTCGGTCATTTAGTGTTGAAACAATGCAAACCTAATGTCCTAATCCATGAGGAATGTTTAAACCTGGTTGGGAAGGACCGTATGTTGTGAAGCAAGTCATGAGCAAGGGCGCAGTCAAGTTGTCAGACATGGATGGGAATGAGTTTAGTGAGCCAGTGAATATGGACAGGTTAAAGAAGTTCTATGTTTAAGATAAAAAAAGAGCTCACTAGGCTAAAAACCTGAAAGGGTGGCCTAGGTAAAAGTTAGAGCAGTCCGCTAGTTTTGAAAACCTAAAAGAGAGGGCTGGGCAAAAATTAGGGCTAAATGAGTGAGAATTGTCAATTAGAAAATCCAAAAGGTCTAGTTGGCGACAGGAGTAATTTTGTGTATGCTGGCTTACTATTTTTGGTTTTTCCCTAATTTAATAAATATAGTTGATTTTAAAATTGTTCTATGTGCAATATTTTGAATTTTTGACCATTAGGCTAAAATAAATATCACAATAGCAAAAGGTAATGACAAATTATAAAAAGGGAAGAAAACATCTTTTATTATCATTATTGTTCATCCTAACATTATTTATTCTAAAATTGACAAATGTAAAATCTATGGCTGATGATAAGTGTAGTATGTAGGCCAACTTTGTTTTAGTTGATCCAAGAAGGCTTCAGTTAGATGGAGCATGTCCAAGTCAGAAGTGAAGTCAGAACCTCGAGGCTCGGCTCGATACTAATGGTCAAGTCGATAAGGATCATAACATGTACCCTAAAGGAGAGCAGCAAAAGGAACATACATTAGATACATTCAAATGGTGACATGAGTAATCTTCCACCAAGGTACCAACCAACGAATGTTGACCATAGCTTATGAATGGGCCCAATCAATCCAGTTAGCATATAAAGAAGTAGGACACAATAATTTTTTGACAGAATGATGTTGGGGTAGATATTTGGTGAAGTCCACAGATGGGCAACGAGCAAGCAGAGATGCTTCTATAGACAAATCTATAAAGAAGAACAATTGTCATTAAAAAAAGGCCCATTAGGTTGAAAACCCATAAGGGAAGCCTAGGAAAAAATTAGAGCAGTTTGCTAGTTCTGAAAACCTACAAGGGTGATCTAGGCAAAAGTGAGAACCAATAAAAAACAAATAAAAAAAAATCTGCTAGGTTGAAAATCTGTAAGGGTGGCCTAGGCAAAAATTAGGATAGCTCGTTAGTTTTGAAAATTTGTAAGGGTGAGCAAGGCAAAAATTAGAGCAATAAAAATAATAGCCTAAATTGAAAACCTCGAAAGGGTGATTTAGGTAATTACCTGAAGCAGCAGCGGACCCCCAACTAACCTTTTTCGAAGATTCCATCTTGAATTGATCCAACCCAACTAGTGTTTCAACTAAGATCATAGGAATAGGCGACAATCCTTCTTCCATTTGGTCCACGATGTCTAGTACTCACGAATCAATGTCATCATCGGTAGAAACTAGCAAGAATTGACCAAGCAAACATAAACAGAGCATGCGTCCCCAAGCTTTGGTCAGAGAAAATGAGAAGTGCAAAAATCGATCAAGGGACTAAGCAGAATGTTCTCACCTCTAGTCAAATGCAGGACTTCGGGTTTTGAAAGTTGAAACAACATCTGCATCTTTTATTGAATTTTGGAAGTCAGTATGGGTAACAATATTGTTGATTGCTTGGATATCCGAGAATAGCTTCAAATTCTTCAATCATAAGACATATCTCAAAATTGTTTATCTTGAAAGTCTTAGTTTTTACATCCCAAAATGAAGGCAGGGCATGTAAGAATGGTTGATCTAATTTGACATTTTGAAAGTACTTCAAGACGTTAAGATGAGACCATGATACTTATTCCCAGTGTGTTGTCTTGATGTTTTTAAATAAATTCTTCACCTTCTTCAAATTGGATTTTGATCATGATTGAATGTGACAATTGTAATTACTTTTAATTGATAATGGCAGTAGCCAAATGAAGGAACTTGAGGTTGTTTAAAATGGTTATGCAAAATATGACTAGGTTTCAAACTTTGAGGTTGCTCTAAGTTGATTGTGCGAGCTTTATTTGTAAAGAGGGTTGGCGATTAGAATAGGTGAATGGCATAATATGTCTTAAATGAAGAATTTTAATTGATTTATATAAGGTTGGATTGTAGAACAAATTGCATAAGACATAGGCAACAGTCTAAAACCATAACGTATAAGGAAAAGATGTTCACATCGGAATGTCGTGGAGCTACGGAGTCTTTCTTGGTTTTATGAATATCAAGTCCATGATGAATTTGAAATATGTATTTGTTGTGCACATTTGTGTATGTATATATACTCACAGACCAGATAAAAAAATAAAAATAAAAAAATAAAAAGAAGAAGAAGAAGTCAAACTATCATTATTGTATCATTAATGTTTACATTACATCCATACAATCCTTAATTTGATACAAGCTGATAACTGAGAAGGGGGAGGGAGTCCTTGATGGAATAAAGCTCTAAAAAAATCATTGGCTGACAGAGGAGGAGGTATGTCTGACTCCCTGTTATCTTGAAAAGTAGGTTTATAACAATCATTTTCTTAAAAAGGAGGCACCTCATGCTCATCAGTTTGGGGCCCCCTTGAAGATGAAGTGTCATGATCCCTGATACCACGAAATCAGAAGTCTCAAAAGTTTTATTCTGATTGTTGATACAGTCATTTGAGGTGGGCAATTTGTTGATGGCTAGCAGCTAATTCTTCTTGCAACTTCTTATTTTGCTCCTCAATCGTCCGCTGTGAGTCAGAAAAGGAAAGCGTAAGTCTATACATTTTGTCTATACATTTTCATGTATACATATAAGCATATATCATTATTATTGAATGATAGAATAGATAGTTTAGATCAAAGCCTTGAGGATGGGGGGGCATATCTGGACATGAAGTATGAACACGGGGAGAAGATCAACCAGTAGCCTGCAATAAAAATAAAAAAGGTCAGCGTCAAATCAACAACCAATAAAAAAATAAGAAACAAGCTAGCAGAAGACATGTCAACAATTCACCTGGGAAGTAATGGCCCCGGGATTATCGCAAGGATGAGAAATAGTTTCTCTCCCCTCTCCTTCATACTCTTCCTCATCACTATTTTCTTCTTATTCTTCTTGCCTTTCCCCCTCCCTACGAACTCTATGAACGCCAATAGGAGACACATCAAAGTTCAAGAGCTACTCTCGAATAAATCAGACATATGGCACAATAGGTGCAAAGAGATAAGTTTTGACATCATAACCATTTCTAACCTGCCACCACCAATTCTCTGGCATAGATGTATTGTTCAAAGTGCACGCTGGGCTAGGTGTTGAAACCCTCTATTGCTTGGGTCCAAGGAACCAGTCAAACACCTTCTCCCTGAGAAACCAACCGCCAGACACAGGACCAGTAATAACTAGACGGGAGTGCTAGTAAGGCAGTGCGGCATTCATGAAAGGAGTCCAATTTGCCCGTTCCTCTGGTTTCCACCAAGCCAAATTGACCTACAAGATTCCAAAGGTAAGTGAACTTTTACATTAAAATTTCAAATTATACTAATTCTTTTTACCTGGGATGGCGAATCTATGCTATTGCAATGTTACCACAAGTGTACAAGTCATGCAAGTAATAAAGTAGTGAGTAAGATATCATTCCACTGGGGACAAGGTCAATTACTAGTGAAAATCTCAATTGTTATTTAGCAATCAAATAATTTTTTTGATGATTAAAATAAAAGATGAATTACTTAATAAATTAAATTAAAAAAAAATTGACTATTGTGCAAAAAGATTTGATGATAGAAACACTATCCAGATATTTAATTCTCATAGCATTAAAAATATTTATGAATATCAATTCAATGAAATCAAATAATAGAGCTAAATTGACATTTCTCCAAATTAGACTAAAACCTCTCTTGAGTGAGTTAATTTCTAATTACTAAGTAGAATGCTAGGAATCTCTTCTCAAGCATAATTAAATAGATCTTGCAATAGGAACAAGGAATTATAAACCAAAGGATCTTGTAAGTCTATCTCTAGCACTCCAATCAATTCTCAGTCTTCATGAGAATTCTATTCATATCATGATTTCTCAAGTCAATAATATGAAAATTACAACCAATCAATAAGCATGCTATTATCAATTAGAAATAGACAATTAAGATTCATAAGAATAAGACAAATCAATTAAATGATTTAATTAACTAAAAGCTATTCAATCCATACAATAAAGCTAGGGTTCATCAATATCTAGATAGAAATAATTTAGCTCATGTTCATAACCAGAAAACCAGAACAAAAGAAATAAGTAAAAGAATTCAAACAATCCATGATGAATGATTTGTGTATCTTCACTTCAATTCTTGATTCTTGATTTAAATCTTGTGTAGATTGGATCTTCACCTTTAGTCTCAATTGCAAAGACACTTTTTTCTCTAAGGAAGTCAGCTCTAAATAATAAAAATAGATTCCTAATTCACACTTTAGCTCAGATTTTATAGCCCAGAAATTTTGCCTGACAAGCCCAGTGACATGGCCATGTCTCTGGGCATGTCAATGATGCTATTCCAACGTTAATGACATAGGCATTGACACGCCCATGTCCTTGGGTGTGTTGCAGCTACTGTAATTCAGAATCAATGACACGTCATGGGCACGCCCATGTCCTTGGACATGTCAAAGCTTCTATAATGTAGGCGGATGACACGGTCATTGACACACCCATGTGGTTGGGTGTGTCACTTAAAAAATGTGCCAATTTTAGCTATTTTTCTTGTCTTTCATCCGTGATTCCAGCTTAAATGACCATAAGGCCTCAAAATGTAAATATTCCTAAAAGAAACCGTATTAAGAACTTGAACAAACATATTAAACTCAATTTGACAATAATTATACTAAGAAATAGGGGCAAAAATATCATCAATTATACACTTATCAAATTCTCCCACACTTGAGTTTTTGCTTATCCTCAAGCAAACTAAATCACTATAAAAAGTAGAAATATCGGACCCCTCTATATCTAAAAAGAAAAGAAAAGTTTGACAATACTCGAATAAGAAAACCCAACATTCTCAACCAAAAACTAATTCTCAAACATGACAGCTGAATTAAGAAGTTTCAAAACAAAAATTTCACAGATCTAAAATTTAAAAATCCAGAGTTAAAATATTGAGCATAAAATTTCAAGAACTCTGTGAGCGGAGATTTTTGCTCCCACTCTCGGTGAAATTGTTCTTGCGACTTCGGCACTGTTTAGGCTCGGGCCTTAGAGAACACGAACCTAAGTCCGGAGAAAATGGAGTCGCCACTTGGACTGGCCGGGAAAAAGAAAGGGGTGCATGACTCGATTTCTAAGGAATCCCCAACCCCCTAATGGGTTCGAAAAGTTGGGTACGTGTGGGGAAGGTGAGAAATGGCCCAGCACCCCCACAACACCGGTACATTGGAACCGGCCTCGTTTACAGGTCTTAATATTATAAAATTCTTAAATATAACAATATTATCCATATTATATGCACCAATTAAAATAAAGCATCATTATATTAAAATCAAAGCAATGTCCAAGCAAAATGAATAAATGGACACCCATCCAAGGATAGAAATATGTCCTTACATCATCCATGTCTAAACTAATAGGACACTCACCAAAAAGGTAGAAACATGCCCTTTACATTGGTCTAAAATATAAAAGCAATTTAAATTACATGATATTTAACTAATGAGGTATCCATGAAGTGGAGACATACCTCTTACAGTTTTAATACTAAAACAAGCAAATAATAATAATAAAGAAAAACATACATCCATGATAAATTAAATAAATCAAGCATTGAAATTAAATCAAAGCATATAATGAACTACATAATCAAACCTAAAAATAAAGCAAGTAAAGATACAAATTGAGGTCTACTGTTTCCATTTAAAGTTCTTTAATTAATATTTAGGGTTTTGGAACCTTAAGATATTATTATTGTTATTTATTTACGCTATTGTAAGTTTTAAGAGAATCAAAATGGATTAGGGTTTCATGAATCAAATTAGGGTTTAAGGGTAACATTATGAAATTAGGGTTTTAGGATATTTTAAAACATTTAGCTTTATAATTTTTAGCTACTGGATTATTATTTTGGATTTACTGTATTGGGTTTGAATGTTTAGGTTTATAAGGTTTTAAGGTTTTAAGGATTAGGGTTTAGGAAAACTAGGGTTTACGGTTTTGAGGGAATTAGGGTTTAAGAAAACTTAGGGTTTAGATTAACTAGTTTGGGGTTTACTGTCTTGGTTTTGGAATGGAGGAAAATAGTTTAAATTTTATGAAGCAATTATGATTTTAGAAACTGTAAAGTGAATTTAAAGTTTGGATATTTAACAAAACATTTGGAAATTTTGGAAAAGAATTAGAAGAAAATAGTTTAGGGTTTTTTAAAAGCTTTTGGAAATAGGAAAAACGATTTAAGGTTTCTGGAAACAAAAGAGTATTTTTAGGGTTTTTGGAAATAGAAGGAAAAATCTAGGATTTTAAGGTTTAGAAGAAATAAATTAGGGTTCTTAAGTTTTAAAGGAAACAAAATTAGGGTTCTTAAATTTTAGAAGAAACAGAATTAGGTTTCTTGAGTTTTAGAGGAAACAGAATTAGGTTTTTTGAGTTTTAAAAGAAATAGAAGGAACGATTTAAGATTTTTGGAAAACAAAAGAAACAATTTAGCATTTTTAAGGTATTTGGAAACAGACAAAATCATTTAGGGTTTTTGAAAACAAAAGGAGTGAATTACATATTCAAAGATCAAAGTTTTGTATGTATATTATTATAAATCAAAGAAACAAAGCTATGAATAGTTTATGATTAAGGATCAAACCTACGTAGTTGGTTCCACCAAAATTAACTTCTGGATCAACGGAGACAAAGGCAGTGTGGCTGCCTTTGATAAATTGTTGATTGCTTGCTTATTGCTTCTCTCCAATCTGAAGTCTCATAATCCCAGCTCCTCGTCCAAAGTTCTCTTGTTAATCCTTTTTTTTTTCCAAAGTCCAGTCCGATCTCCTCCAAAAATTTCTCCTCTAAAAAGTCAGATTGTTTTACTGCCAAGTCCAATCAATTTTTAAAGTTTGATCACCCCAAGTCTAGTAAAATTTTCAAGTTCCTCCACTTTTCTGTGTCTTTTTAGTGTTATTTATAGGAAATTTTGGAAGCTTCATTCAAATTGTTTGCGGAAACTATAATTAATTTGGAAAATGAAATCGAAACCAAATAGAATTTGGTTTCGAAAAAAATTGCGTCGAAAAATTTTGCTAGCGAAAAAACTGCTGTAGGCTACTGTGAGAAACTGCGTGGAAAATTGCAAGGGTGGGCAGCCAGGCCATTTCGCCCGCAGGATTTTCCTACGGGCAAAATGGCCCAAGGCCATTTCGACCATCGGCGACGAAATTTTTGGTCGCTGATTTTTATTTTTATTATAATAATTATTAAAAATTATAAAAAATAAATACTAAAACAAATATTTTTTAATTAAGATAACACAAAAATTATTTTGGACTATATAAAATATATTGGACCGGACTAGGTAAAAAATTAAAGGTCTACAGTTTGCCCCCTGCTTGAACGATCTGAGACTTTAGTAAAAGAGAGTGAAAAGCAATAAGACTTGATTTTTGAGATGGTTGAGGTTTTGGGTTCTTGGATTTGATTTGGGTACTTAGACCCGAGATTGAATTTGATTTGACTGACCTTTTATCAGTTGACAATTTTGGCATAACTGGTTGTTCCATTTTTATGGATTGTGGGTCTTTATCCACCAAAAATAGGTCTTTATTCTAGGAACAAAATCTTTATCCATTGGAGATTGGGTCTTTACCCTTGAAACATGGATCTTTATCAATTGGAAATTGAGTCTTTACCTTTGAAACATGGATCTTTATCCATTGGAAATCGGGTCTTTACCCTTGAAATATTGATCTTTATCCATTGGAAATCGGGTCTTTACCCTTGAAATATGGATCTTTATCCATTGGAAATCGGGTCTTTACCCTTGAAACATGGATCTTTATCCATTGAAAATTGGGTCTTTACGCTTGAAACATGGATCTTTATCCATTGAAATCGGGCATTTACCCTTGAAACATGGATCTTTATCCATTGGAAATCGGGCCTTTACCCTTGAAATATGGATCTTTATCCATTGAAAATCGGGTCTTTACCCTTGAAACATGGATCTTTATCCATTGGAAATCGGGTCTTTACCCTTGAAACATGGATCTTTATCCATTGGAAATCGGGTCTTTACCCTTGAAACATGGATCTTTATCCATTGAAAATCGGGTCTTCACTCTTGAAACATGGATCTTTATCCATTGAAAATCGGGTCTTTACCCTTGAAATATGGATCTTTATCCATTGAAAATCGGATTTTTACCCTTGAAACATGAATCTTTATCCATTGAAAATCAGGTCTTTACCCTTGAAACATGGATCTTTATCCATTAGAAATCGGGTCTTTACCTTTGAAACATGGATCTTTATCCATTGAAAATCGGGTCTTTACCCTTGAAACATGAATCTTTATCCATTAGAAATTGAGCCTTTACCCTTGAAACATGGATCTTTATCCATTGGAAATCGGGTCTTTACCCTTGAAAAATGGATCTTTATCCATTGAAAATTGGGTCTTTACCCTTGAAACATGGATCTTTATCCTTTGAAAATTGGGTCTTCACCCTTGAAAATGGATCTTCATCCTTTGGACTCCGGGTCTTCACATTTTGTAATTGGATCTTCATCCTTGGAAATCGGGTCTTCACCTTTGAAAATGGATCTTCATCCTTTGGACATCGTGTGTTCACCCTTGAAAATGGATCTTCATCCTTTGGAATTTGGGTCTTCACCCTTTGTAAAAGGATCTTCATCCTTTGAGATCAGGTCTTCACCCTTGAAAATGGATCTTCATCCTTGGAAATATGGTCTTCACCCTTGAAAATGGATCTTCATCCTTTAAACTTCGGGTCTTCACCCTTTGAAATTGGATCTTCATCCTTGGAATCAGGTCTTCACATTTGAAAATGGATCTTCATCATTGGAAATCAGGTCTTCACCCTTGAAAGTGGATCTTCATCCTTGGAAATCGGGTCTTTACCCTTGAAAGTGGATCTTCATCCTTAGAGATTTGTCCTATACTGACTTCAGCTCTTATAGCTGGACTGATCTTTTATCTTTTGCATTCTCATTCTTTTGATAGTTCTAATGTTCCATTCTTTTTGTTCTTCCTTTGCACTTTTGCAAAGCAAAAGATTTCAGCCATTTTTTTAGCTAGCCTTCATATCTTCTCCTTGCCCCCCATGATTTTTCTATGCGGGCTCTAATTGATGTTTGTCTTGTCTAGCTTTTCACACAAACACGTATTTCTTCTTTTGCAAAATTACTGGAACTTTCTCAAGCAATAGGCTTTCCATGCCCCCTTGATTCAATATCTTCTTTTGATTCTTTACTTCGCAGGGTATTTGCTGTTCACTTTGATAAAGAATAGACAATACAAGACAAGAAAGTGTGATGTGATATGCTCATGTATGCATGATATGCATGAATGATACTTACAATTGTTCCATTGACTCACAGACCGAGGTGATCAACATAAGTGTTCTCATTGGTTCCTTTCAGATGCTCGTTCAGGTCTTGCATTGGACTGACACAATGCCCCACATTTATGGTTTTAATCTTTAAGATGTTGAAAATATGAATAATGGAGGCCCCAAACAGTAGAGTTAGGGATTCATCCATTTCAAACTATGTTTCAGCAGCTTCTTCATAACCTTTCCAGTAATCATTTCTTTTGCCCAATGTGTTCTTCAAGATTTGACAGTTCAACATACTTCCCTTAACTTGAAGATTTTGTATGACAAAAATATTTTTGAATTTTTTGAATTTTAATTTTGAAATCAAATGTTGGCTTTGCCAAATCAATGTCAATGTACCTCAGGACTTGATTTTTCCAAATTAACATAAGTTACCATACTAAACTCGGGAATCATTTCTATTTAAGCAAGAATTGTTGCACTTCAGATAGGCATATACACATTACTTGGCCAAAGGTCTCATTGAATTTAAATATTATCTATCTCATATTCATGCTTATTCAAACTATCTCCACTAATAGACTCCACCTACCAAGAGAGATCAGCAGGTCTTTGATAGGCTTGAAATGGGGCCTATAAGGGACATGGATTAAATGAAGGCCATTTTTAAGTTTGAGCCGATGTGACACAATAGACAAACCTTCAATTACAAACTGCTTGTTGGAACTTTAGACAATTGGATGGTCTTTCTCCTTTTTTCTCTGATTTTGATTGAATCTTTGGTTGGGTTAGACCAATTCAAGTCAAAATGTCCTTATAAATCAAATGGAAGCCTTTTGCTGTTTTAGGTAAAAGAGAACTCAGTTGGCTTTCTAAACCGCCTTTTTGGGTTTTATCAATCTTCTCTTTTTTTTTTCTTTTTTTTTCTTTTTTTTCTCTTTTTTTCCCTTTTTTCTTTTTCTTTTTGGTTCTAGCTCTAAAAGAGTTGTCTTATTTGTATCAACTTGGGTTTCCAATAATGGATGAGTGGAGTGACATAAATCTTCTTTAACAGGGATAAATCATTTGTTACTCTGATGTTATCTTGAAAGATTAGAGATATTAGAAAAACTTCAACTGCCCTTATGGTCTTGAGAACATCAACTATCCTTATGATCTTGACTATACATTCCATTCTTTGATCTTCTTGCCTCTTCATCTTAGTGATCATAAGACTTGTCAAAAGTATCACAATAGCTCAGGGTAGGTTATCGGGGTTTGTAAGCCAATGAAAAGAAAGCTAAAATTTTTTGAAGGCTCAAAGGGACAACTAGGGATTGATATTTAATTAGATGAATACTAGTTGTTGGCTCGTCAAACAATGCCTAGATCATCTCTCTCTTAAATAAGCAGAGTTCAATTTCACCTCAAAAGTTTGTCAAAGCATGTTCTAAGACTGACTAGGACCTAGACAAAGGTAATTATGCAGGAGCCCTCTCTAAGTAAGCATACACAACTCAAGAGCAATTTCCTTATCTAGTAAAGCAATTCAAGTCACGATGCCTAGACACGTTTATTTATCAAGCTAGATTCCTCATTGGTTGAGCACCAAAATGAACAAAGACCAATAAAATTTTTGATGAATGTAATTTATTCAAACAAATTTAAACTTGAAAAACATAATTGTTCATATTAAATATTAAAGAAAGTAAAATTAAAAAGCAACATTCAAACTAGGAAAGTTTGTTGAGTTTAAGCTTCTTTTCCTTTCACATCTTCAATATTTCCATCTTGAAAGGATGATAAAACAAAATCTTCTTCTAATCCTTTTCCTACCATGAAGGTTGCTGGTGGTGGCATCCTATTGAACCTTGGAAATGGATTACCTTTGGTATTGGGCTTGTCCGGCTCAGGCAACTTGCCATTATCAATTAAATTTTGGATCTCATGCCTCAACTTCATGCAATTGTCTATTTCGTGTCCAGGCTTTTGATGGAATTGGCAAAATGCATTAATATCAAAGTTAGGTGGAAGAGGATTAGGCAAAGGACAAGGAGTCAAAGGTTGTAACAATCCCTTCTTTGTAGCTTATTGAGAACCCAAGACAGTGGCTTCCCTAATTCTAAAAACTGCTTCATTCCTTCTTGACTAGTGGCATTAACATCAACTTCTTTTTGTGTGCTTTGATTGCCCGACTAGTAGTTCCCTTTCTCATTCCTTTTTATTGAAAAGTGATTCTTCTCCCTTTCCCACTCTTCAATTTGTAGACCAACTTGGAGAAGATCTTTGAAGTACCTTATAAGGGTGTGAGATAGCCTTTCATGGAGGTTGGGAGGACGCCTCTGATAATCGTCCTTATTTGATCAGATTCATCGGGCCTTTTCTTGAGTAAAGCAGCCTTATTTCTCCATCTTTTCTCATAGTCCACAAAATTCTCATTTGACCTTTGTCTAATGGACTCAACTTCCATTAAGGTAATTTCCAACTCGACATTATACCCATATTGCTGAATGAAAGCCTTGTATAACATGTCCCAATCTTTTTGAGTACTTTCCTCTAAGGTGTTGAACCAATTTTGGACAGCAGGTTCCAATGAGAGCATGAAATATCTTAGAGTTTGAGCCTTAGTGGCTCGGGCAGACTGCATAGCAGTGATATACTGCTTCACATGGAGATGAGGATTTCCGGTTCCATCAAACTTCGTAAAAGATGGCATCTTGAACTTGTATGGAACTTCTTCATCTAGCTCAAATAATTTGTCAATCTCGCGCATCTCTTTGGTTTTTAGTTTCTTCTCAAATTTCTTTTCTAGGTCAACAATCATCTTCTCAACATCAGACGTCTTGGTCTTTTCAATAGTTGCCTTCTCAACAACCTTCAACTCCTTTTTGTCTTGAGGATCTTGGTAATATTGAGCCCAATCATCATTATTAATGATCACCTTATCATCATCAAAAGCTACTCACTAACTTTAGTCTTCCCTTTGTCCTTTGACTTCTTGGAGCTAGCAGACGCTTCGACATTGTTTCCTAAAATTGCAGCTAGTTGATTCTTTATGGTCTCGACCATGGCCTCTTTTATTTCTTCCATCATGGCATTGAGGGCTTCATCCACCATTATTTGAATTTATTCGGGCTCCATTATTTTGGTGAAAAAGAGATTGAGTAGTTGCTAGATTCTTCACTTCCAGCATAGGTAGGACTGTCGTGAGCTTTTGAGCTATTGTAATCCAGGGCTATGAGCTAGAAAGGATCAATGATATGAGATGTAAATGTATGCATGTATGCATGTATGCACAAACAATTAACAAACAATGATAAATAGGACGTTCCTTCTAACCTTATAACTTCCACACACAAATGGTGAGTCTCTTTTCCTAGGTATATGGTTAACAAAATACCAACATGGGATACCTTGTTTTCAGATATTTCCCTCGGACATTTCAACCAATAGTTATATTTTTGAAAATGAAAATCAGTTCATAATAATTTCCATTAATTAGGTTTTAATCCATTCAACCAATTATAATAGCTTTTATGCTATATTGGATTAAAACTAAATTAAGAGGTTTATTATAGATAGAGTTCTCACTTGAAAAAGTAACTAATGATTCATGCCAAAAACAAGCCCATGGATAATTTATTCTTAGTATAAACTGGGCTCACAATTGATTTTTGGTATTTCGTAATTGACCTAAATAATTTGCAAGCTCTTTGTAAGAAAAAGTTGGATGAAAATAATTTTGTTTCTAAGCCCATTGTAGAAATAGTTTAGAAAAAATGGATTTTGGGCTTAGTATTTGGGTTATAAGCAAAAGAATTTTTAACTTGTTTTTAGAAAAGTTTTATGTCCAAAGACCATCTTGAAAAGTTTTGAAAGTAGCTTTGTTCTTTTGGACTTTAAAGAAAAAATTTATTTTGAGCTTACAATGTACTTAGGTCATATTAGAAAAAGAACAAACCAAATAAGCCATGATTTAAGCCAAGATAACTTAACCATAGTCAAACAACATGCATTTGGGGTAAAAACCTAAGGAAAGTAACTAGGCCAATTACATGAGCTTTAGTCTTTGGGTTAAAAGGCTTAGGTTCCCATAGCAAGTATATACCAAATGGTACAAGACTATGAGTGGTTATGCCATGCTCGATCTCCATACCTTGAGTGAAAGTATTGTATCCCTCACATAACACAACACGGGTAACACGGGCATCCTAACTCACACACACGATGCAATCTAGTATGATGCAATGGATAATATCGTTATAAGAAAGAATAGAATAATATAAAGACCAATGGAATCAACTTCTCTTATCCCCAGTGGAGTCGCCACTGTGAGCGGGGATTTTTGCCCCCACTCCCGGTGGAATGGTTCTTGCGACTTCAGCACTGTTTAGGATCCGGGCCTTAGAGAACACGGACCTAAGTGCGGAGAAAATGGAGTTGCCACCCGGACGGGCAGGAAAAAAGAAAGGGGTGGATGACTTGATTCCTAAGGAATCCCTAACCCCCTAATGGGTTCGAAAAGTTGGGTACGTGTGGGGAAGGTGAGAAATGGCCCAGCACCCCCACAACGCCCGGTTCATTGGAACCGGCCTCCTTTACAGGTCTTAATATTATAAAATTCTTAAAAATAACAATATTATCCATATTACATGCAACAATTAAAATAAAGCATCATTATATTAAAATCAAAGCAATGTCCAAGCAAAACAAATAAATGGACACCTATCCGAGGATGGAAACATGTCCTTGCATCATCCATGTCTAAACTAATAAGACACCCATCAAAAAGGTAGAAACATGCCCTTTACATTGGTCTAAAATATAAAAGCAATTTAAATTACATGATATTTAACTAATGAGATACCCACGAAGTGGAGACATACCTCTTACAGTTTTAATACTAAAACAAGCAAATAATAATAATAAAGAAAAACATCCATCCATGATAAATTAAATAAATCAAGCATTGAAATTAAATCAAAGCATATAATGAACTGCACAATCAAACCTAAAAATAAAGCAAGTAAAGATACAAATTGAGGTTTACTATTTCCATTTAAAGTTCTTTAATTAATATTTAGGGTTTTAGAACCTTAAGATATTATTATTGTTATTTATTTAGGCTACTGTAAGTTTTAAGAGAATCGAAATGAATTAGGGTTTTATTAATCAAATTAGGGTTTAAGGGTAACATTATGAAATTAGGGTTTTAGGATATTTTAAAACATTTAGCTTTATGATTTTTAGCTACTGGATTATTATTTTGGATTTACTGTATTGGGTTTGAATGTTTAGGTTTATAAGGTTTTAAGGTTTTAAGGATTAGGGTTTAGGAAAACTAGGGTTTACGGTTTTGAGGGAATTAGGGTTTAAGAAAACTTAGGGTTTAGATTAACTAGTTTGGGGTTTACTGTCTTGGTTTTGGAATTGAGGAAAATAGTTTAAAGTTTTATGAAGCAATTATGATTTTAGAAACTGTAAAGTGAATTTAAAGTTTGGATATTTAACAAAACATTTGGAAATTTTGGAAAAGAATTATAAGAAAATAGTTTAGGGTTTTTTAAAAGCTTTTGGAAATAGGAAAAATGTTTTATGGTTTTTGGAAACAAAAGAGTATTTTTTAGGGTTTTTGGAAATAGAAGGAAAAATCTAGGGTTTTAAGGTTTAGAAGAAATAAATTAGGGTTCTTAAGTTTTAAAAGAAACGGAATTAGGGTTCTTAAATTTTAGAAGAAATAGAATTAGGGTTTTTGAGTTTTAGAAGAAACCGGATTAGGGTTCTTGAGTTTTAAAAGAAACATAAGGAATAATTTAAGATTTTTGGAAGACAACAGAAACGATTTAGGGTTTTTAAGGTATTTGGAAACAGAAAAAATCATTTAAGGTTTTTGAAAACAAAAGGAGTGAATTACATATTCAAAGATCATAGTTTTATATGTATATTATTATAAATCAAAGAAACAAAGCTATGAATAGTTTATGATTAAGGATCAAACATGCGTAGTTGGTTCCACCAAAATTAACTTCTGGATCAACAGAGACAAAGGCAGTGTGGCTACCTTTGATAAATTGTTGATTGCTTTCTTGTTGCTCCTCTCCAATCTGAAGTCTCAAAATCCTAGTCCCTCGTCCAAAGTTCTCTTGTTAACCTTTTTTTTTTCCAAAGTCCAGTCCGATCTCCTCTAAAAATTTCTCCTCTAAAAAGTCCAATTGTTTTACTGCCAAGTCCGATCAATTTTTAAAGTCCGATCACCCCAAGTCCAGTCAAATTTTCAAGTTCCTCCACTTTTCTGTGTCTTTTTAGTGTTATTTATAGGAAATTTTGGAAGCTTCATTCAAATTGTTTATGGAAACTATAATAAATTAGGAAAAGGAAACCGAAACCAAATAGAATTTGATTTCGGAAAAAATTACGTCGAAAAATTTTGTTGGCGAAAAAACTGCTGCGGGCTGTTGCGAGAAACTGCGTGGAAACTTTCGAGGGAGCTGTGGCCATTTCGCCCATAGGAAAGTCATGCAGGCAAAATGGCCCAAGGCCATTTCGACCATCTGCAGTGAAATTTTTGGTCGCCGATTTTTCCGTCGCCGATTTTTATTTTTATTTATTTATTTATTATTATAATAATTTTTAAAAATTATAAAAAATAAATGCTAAAACAAATATTATTTAATTAAGATAACACAAAAATTATTTTGTACTATATAAAATATATTGGATCGGACTAGGTAAAAAATTAAGGGTCTACAAACTCAAAATTCATGAACAAAGTAAGAAAGTGTAAATTTTCTCTTAAGTTCTTTGACCCCCCCCCCCCCCCCCCCCCTTTTTTAATTTATGAATTTACCCTTTGTGCTTAACTTACATTGCTTGAATCATTTCGTTTGAAGGAGCCCAACTTGTTTGAACCGATACTAGCTTTTTGATGTGAAGGTAAACATTTGTGATGCCGACTCTGTTACTCAGCTAGAATCACCATTCAAATGGCCACTAGCACTATTCATGATTTCAACTCATTTGTTTCAATTCAAGAGTTCAAATCAGCGGTATAGGGACAAATTTTCAAAGCTCTTGAAATAATTTTTTTTAAGACAAGTGGTCAGAAACTTAAGACACTAAAGATGTCATACTAAGTTCTTCTCAAGTATCTAAGGAATCTTAACATGCTAAAAAATGTAACTAAGGTTTTAAACTTGAGGTGTGTACAATTCTCATCAATCAACAACCTAATTATGACTATTACATTCGGTCTTCATCAATTGATTAAGATAGCTAAGTCAACCTCAACAAGATATTGTCATTTAGTAAATTAAGCATTAACTTGGAATAAAAAGGAACCATTTCAATTTATGCTATTATAGCAATCTAGTGTACTTGAATTCAAAAACAAGGTAAAGAAACCGAATGAAACTAAGGAATCCAATGACACTAATAATAATAAGACTCAATCTCAGAAATATACCTCTCCCCCACTCTTGAGATGCACACTGTCTCCAATGTGTGGAAAATAAGAAAAATAACAAAAGAGAGAGATAACTGCCCTGTCATGTCCATGAATCGACATATATGAATTTGGTTCCAAAGGCATTGCGAAGGTGAATTAGCTACAAAACAAATACTGACATGCAAAATTATGAAGATTCAAAGATATATATATATATATGTAATAAAAGAAAGAAATAAAGAAATACAGAATGAAAATAAAGAAAATAAACAAACATATGAACGGGTTAAAAGTACAGTCATCCAAAAGAAATAAAAATAAAATAAAGTAATAAAGTAAAGAAAAAGAATCCACTAGATGGGAAAAAGTGAGCTAGTCAGTCATGGGCTTAGCACTAGAATCATCACTAGAACTGGTATTCTCACTGCCGACACTAGCATCATGACTGGCGTGGTCATCGAAGCATCTGCTTGTGGTATCAGAGGCTGATATGGTGGAGGTGGAGGTTGCGAAGGGCTAAACCCCTGAGACCTCTAAAACTCAAGCATAGATTGCTCCAACCATTGCCTCCGTAAAATCCAATTGCACTTGAAAGGAAGCGGCGTGTTACTCCATGAAAAGCTGAATATGGTTATGTTGAGACAATATCTTGTTATGTTTCAACTCAAGGTTGCCCAATTTGCCTTCAATCTTGCAGATCTGCCTCTCAAAATTAGTGGGTTTCCTATCATCATCCCACTCAATATCAACCAAATGATGCCAATCTCGAATGGTAGGGGTTGGGGTAAAGGATGGGTCAACTGAGGAAGAAGGTCCAGTAGTGGCAGACGGCCTAGGGAAGTCTATCGGTGGAGGTGGCTATATGTTAGAAGTGGGAGCAGGAGGAACTGGCTCAAAATCTATAAGTGGTGCATGCAGCTCCACAACCTTCTCTCGGTCTATCCGCTTCAAAGTGTCCATACCTAAAAGTTTGGGGAACCTATCCATAGTCATTGGGAGGCATCTATCAAACACACCTAAACTACGAGCTAACCTTGTGACATACATGCCGCCATGTAAATTACTTGGTACCCCTTTCTTGGACTGCTCATAGAAGAAATGTGTGATGGCATGAGCTACATTGCATCAAATTTTCTGAACCATGTAATTCAAAAAGAATAAATCCCTTAAGTTAACCACCCCCGTACTACTTTGTCAAGCTGTAATAGTGTGAACCAAAAGATTATGATACACCACTCGATAAGGAAAAGATTCAAAATTTGATGCTTTGGACACCTTAGGCTGATATCTGTCAATATTGGGTGTAAATTTCCTCCAAACCTGGGGAGGAACAACTTCATATTCAGCAAAATTGACGTCAGAATTAAGATAATTAGAAGTTTACACCTCCTCCACAGTAAACAACCCTAAATGCATGCCAAGGTCATTGATGCTAATGTGGAATCACTGCCCCCCCAACCAGAATTTCATTATTGGCTCTATAATTAAGATTTTGTTCTTGTCAAACTGGAAGGTGCAATAAAATTCCAATGTTAGTTCTAGATATGAAGGCTCATTGATGGAGAAGAGTTGCTTCCATCCCGGTTGGTTTATCAAATCCTGAATTATAGCTACAATGTTGGCTTATTCCATGGCTTCCCAATTCAAAACCCTAGGTGGAGACCAATCCTTGTTTCCTAATAGTTCAAACCACTTTCATTCCTCAAAATTTGAGAATCGAAGGCACTTGTGGCTGGCCATGAATTTAGGGGTCGGACGTGTAGTGGGTTGGCTTGAACTACCTTCCCCTCTTACTCTTTTGGTGGGTAACTTGGAAGATGGATGCTTATGAAGGCCCATTATCTGTAAAATAAACAAGAACATCCTCAAAAACAATGCCAATACCAAAAATATTGTATAGGATTACGAAAATATTGACATTATAATAACATAACACAATATAAAATCCAATTATGCCAACACAAGTAACCCAATCAACAACAATAGAATAGGAAATCCACAAAAAGAAATTAAATCATTGCGTCTAGCGACCATGAAATACAAAATTCAGCACCCCAATTCAATATGTCTCCATAGCCTTACAAATTAAAACAAAGCAATTGGCAAATGAATGCATAAATAATCAATGAATAAATCATAAACATGCTCACATAGACCCAACTAAAGAATTCCCAAAAATATGATGAATAAATCACAATAAATCTTTCAAAACTGGGAACAAACCTCATAATTCCTAAGAATCTTGAAAAAAGGCAAGAAATCCTGAAGGAATTTCAAAGAAAATAAAACAAAATTGCAAAAGTTATAGTTCATACCATAGAGTAGTAGTGGAGAATGTGATAGAATTGAACAAAAAGCAAGTATATCTACTCCAAAACATGGAATGAAGATCTAAATCCCTTCTAGGATGAGTGGGTGTGTGATATCGAGTGTTAGGTTGAATGAATTTGAGAGAAAATCAACAAAGATAGAGAGAAAAGAGTGAAAAGTCGATTTAAATGGGAGTCGTCACATTTTTAAAAATTGTTGACACTCCCACGAACACGCACGTGTCAATGGGCATGTCAATGCTACTGCATCTGCAATAATATGACACATCCCATGTGTTTCAATCATTTATGTTTATATTTTTAGGGTAATTTTATTGGTTTTTAGTTAATTTTTCTTTTTAATTTGTGTTTAAAGATTATTTGATGTATTTGATTTAGGATTGAAGTGCAAAACAATGGAGTGATAGATCAAAGTTTGTGGAAAATTAAGAGACACACCCAAGACACCACTTAGCTTGGCCCTATCACTCATCAAAGGCAAGGAAAAAGTAAGACATGGGCTGAGGCAACTTGGCTTGGCCATGTCCTTTAGGAAAATTGGGTAGAGGCAGAAGCTGGCAAGAGACATAGCCAAGCCATTGGCCGTGTCACATGACACTGCCAAGGCCTTGGCTGTATCCCACTTAATGAAACCAAAGAATAAAGGAGGCAAATGCAAATGGCAGAGGTGAACACAAGCAAAAGACATGGCCAAGCCACTGGACGTGTCACATGACACAGCCAGGGCCTTAACCGTGTCCCACCTGAAGAAGAAAGAAGTGTTAGAAGTAGCCATGGACACAACCAAATGACTTGGCCGTGTCCATAAGAAAATGAGTGACATAGCCAAGTCACTCATGACTTGACCGTGTCTCATATGGTCCCTTTGGATTATTTTGCACGAAGTGAGGGACAAATGGGGAATAAAAGACTCATACTTTTTAAAAAAAGAAATATTAAAAATGAGTAAAAGGTGGATGGATTTATGGGAACAAATATTAAACAAAGAAAAAGAGTGAGACAAAGAGTGGTGTGTGAGTTGGCAAGACATGCTTGGTGTCTTAAAAAATTGAAAAGAATTGGAAGTGGAGGGGGATGGAAATACATGCATGTTTGGCTTGTTTGAGAGCTATCTAGTTCTTAGTTTTTGGTTCTTGTTTTAGAGGGTGAGGCATCATTCTCTCTTCAACTTCATTTCCATTCATCTTTCATTTCTTCCATAGTCAAGACTTAATCAAGTTTAGGGATTAAATTGAGTGAGCAAGCTCCTTAGAAGATTAGGGTTTGAAGAAAGCTTGTTAGAGTTATAAGCTTGAGAGAGTTACCATTCCATCTTTCAAGAAGAGAGCCATTGATTGAAGAGGGCTTAGAAGTTGTTCATCATGCATCAAGGTGGAAGCTAGGAGAAAGACAAGTAGTTCAACTCTTGGTGTCTACAAGGGGTTTTTCATATTCTCTCTTTTAATTCATTTCTAGATTATTGTTGTTTTATTATGAACATTAATATTACCATGTATAATTTTGATTTGATGAATATTGAGATGGATATTTGTTTTAAATTGATGATGAGCTAATTTACTCATGCCTTGGGTTGTAGTAGATTTGATTAAATGACTTGATTTGATAATTCCATTAGTATACCTTATTATTTGTTGATTGCATTGGACTTATAGTTAGTTTGATAGATTGACCACCTATTAATCACTTAATATTGAACGATGGACCGAGAGGTGAAATTCAATATCGCAACTATGTAATCAACAACCTTAAGAATGAATTAGAAATATAAGTTCTAGGGTGTATTTAATTTGCAATAAAACAATTGGTTGTTGTTAATTCATGAGTGTGAAAACTAATGAATTAGTAATTATTAATTAAACTCAAGGAATAAATTAAAATACAATATTATATTAATAGATAATTTGAGAATCAAGATTTAATTAAATTAATCTACAACCCTAGGCACCATTCCTAGAATTGAATTTATCTTACATAACTACTACTCATTTTTACTTTCAAATTTTAATTACAATTCACCAATTCAACAACACACACTCAATTTTATTTATTTTGTTTAAATCAAACTATTGCAAAATAATTCCTTCCTTGTGAGACGACCTTGGGGGGATCACTGTTGCTATAATTGCCTTGTATACTTGGGAGTTTCGCTTTGTAGTAGTGTTAATTAGAGTGCAACAAGTTTTTGGCACCGTTGCCGGGGAAGGTAATTGTTGTTTGTAGTATGATTCTTTTATTTTAATTGTTTAATTATTTAAGGTGTTCCTTTTTGAATTGCCTAGGTGATTTATGCAAGGACGAAGGTCTTAAGGAAACAAACTTGTTCCATATATAGATGATATTCATAGACTCCCAAGAAATGAAGGAATAGATCCTTTGGGACAAGAAAGAGAAGAAACCGATGAGTAATTTGAGGAGAACACGGAAGTAGAAATGGGTGACGTAGAGGAACTATCTATGAAGGAGTTTGCTTGACTGATTATTGGAGTAACCAGATCATGTATCTGGTTGAGCAACGCAGCAAGAAATTATGAGGTTAAAAACATTTATTATAGTATGCTTCCATCCTTCCATGGATTGCCGATTGAAGATCCTCTCAACTTCATTCGAGATTTTTACACAACATTGCATACTTTCCCTTTGCAAGCATTAATAGAGGATGAACTCAAAATGATATGTTTTCCATATAGTTTGAAAGATAGGAAAAAAGTGTGGTTGATGACCTTACCAGAAAATTCCTTGACCACTTTGACCGAAGTTTATAAGAAATTCATGGGAAAATTTTATTCACACCAAAAGACAAAGGAGCTTAAGGGGGGTAATTGCAACTTTCACCCAATTTGATGGGGAGCCATTTCATGAGGCATGGGATTGCTTCAAATCTCTATTGTTTCAATGCCCTCATCATTATTATCCACAACAATTGCTCAATCAGTTCTTCTATGATAGGCTAACTCAACAATGTCAAAACACAGTGGATAATGCTACAGGAGGGGCAATGGATGAGAAAACAGCTGCTGAAATGGTTGTGCTATTTGAAATGTTGGGAGCAAATTTTTAACAAAAGAGTATTGGGAAAAGGAGAAGGGGAGAATATGAGCTGAATGCAAACTCATAAATGGCAAGGCAAATTACTGAGTTGACAAGGCAAGTTAAATTGTTGAATGCTAAAGGAAATTGCCGATGCCAAGCCAAGAATCATGTGCATAATGTGGTGTGGTAGGCCACAATGCAAATGTATGTCCTTCAAACTTTAACCAATTTCAAGAAGGGCAAGAGCAAGCTTTTGCTTTTGAAGGGTTCCAACAAAGGGGGAGGAATGGCCCGTACTCAAATTCTTATAACCCCGGTTGGAAAAATCACCCTAATTTTTAATGGAAGAACCAACAACAAGTTCCACCTCAACATTCATTCCAACCTTATCAAAGGGGAACCTAATTTTAAGGGCAAACTTCAAATCAAGAGCAAATAATGAAACCGTCACTTGAAGATAATTTGAATGCTTTAATTCAAATAAGCACTCAAAATCAAGAGGTGAATAATAAGAGGTTTTACTCTTTGGAAGCATCACTTAAAAAGGTGGAAACTTAAGTGGGTCAATTGGCTAATCAACTTCAAGCTCATCAAAATGGAAAATTTTTTAGTCAACCAGAGTAAGCCAAAGCAATCACAGTCTTAAGAAGTAGTAATGTACTTGATAATAAAATCGGTGATAATAACATTGATGATTCTTTGGATACAAAAACATTTAAAGAAGATGGCGAGGACATGCAAGAGGGAAAAGCTCAACCCAGTGAGCCAAAGGAAGTTAGTGAGGAGGCATCAGTTTTACCAAAGCTTGACACATCTCCAAATCCTTACAAACCGCCAATTTCCTTCCCGAACAGGTTAAAAAGTGAGAAGCAAGATAAGCAATTTTCTGAAATTTATAACATGCTTTCCAAGGTAAGTATAAATCTTCCTTTACTTAAAGTGATCAGGAACATCCCAGTTTATACCAAAATTTTCAAAGACCTGATCACCAAAAAGAGAAGATATGAGCCAAATAAAAAGGTGATGGTTTCGAAGGTGGAAAGTGCTATTTTACAGCGTAAGTTACCTCCTAAGCTTAAAGACCCTGAGAGTTTTGTAATTAACCTTTCCATGGGAAATGGGAAAGAAGCATCTGTCATGTGTGATTTGGTAGCTACCATAAATTTAATGCCTTACTCAATTTACTTGAAATTAGATTTTGGAGAACTAAACCAACCAAGATGGTCTTACAATTGGCTGATAGAACTCTTATGTTTCCTAAGGGAATCATAAAGGATGTTCTAGTGCAAGTTAGAGGTTTAATAGTTCCTGTTGATTTCATAGTCCTAGATATGGGGGAAGATATCCCTAAGGATGCTGAACATACAGTTTTGTTAGGAAGGCCTTTCATGGCTACAACTATGACCTTTATAGATGTTAAAAATGGAAAACTGTCCATGACTATCTTAGGAAAAACTGTGGAATTTTAAATTTTTAACACTTCCCCTACTCCCAATATTGCTATACATGAAAATTGTTCTTTTATTAACTATATTATTCTATGGTTAAAGAAGTTTTCTTGCAGAAAATTAGTAAAGACAAGCTAGATAAGGCCTTGCCCTGGAGAGAAGAAGTTGAAATATCTGAAGTGAAAATTGAGGACTGCAAAATAGAAGAGAAGAATCTATCCTAGGCAACCTTCACCTACCCCTTTGGGACATATACTCTTCATAGGGTGTTGAAAAATTATGAGCAAGATGAACTCAAGAATGAAGCCTTTATGAACTCAAGGATCTACAAAGAAAAAATGAAAGCGATGCATGATAAAATGATCCCTAGTAGAACCCTTGAATCGGGAATGAAAGTCCTTTTGTTTAACCCAAAGATGAGATTGTTCCCCATTAAATTAAAGTCCCGTTGGAGTGGACCATTTCAAGTCATTCAAACACTTTGATTTGGATTTGTTGAATTGTTGAATTTGAAAACCAACGATACATTTAAGGTGAATGGACAAAGCGTGAAGCCTTATTTTGAAGAAATCGAAGCCGCAAAATACCATAGGAAGTATGGTATTCTTTAACGAGTGATGCAATGATGTCCAACTACACGATATTAAAGAAGCGCTCAATAGGAGGCAACCCATTGGTTTGTATTTCTTTTTATAGTTAAATTTTCATGTTTTGCAATTTAAATTTCATTTTTGGTTTTAAGAGAATAGAATGGGTGCTTTGATCGGTTTTTATTTTTGATGGAGTTTCAAGGTGAAGCTAGGAAGAAAAGTTGTATGTATTAGACTTGGGTGGCACACTTACTTAAAAAAAATTGAAAAGGTAAAAATGGCAGTGAAGGACACTACCACTTGACACGACCAAGCCACTGGCCATGTTAAGTGAGTCCAGAAAATCCAGGCATGGACACGGCCAGAAGGCTTGGCCGTGTCATTAGCAGTGTCACCCAGGCACGACCAAGCTGCCCAGCCCATGTCCCCATTTCTTTCCTCTATCGACAAATCTTAATGGTGGACTCACCCAAGGGACACGGCCAAGCCACTGGTCGTGTCCCTCCTAAAGAATCAAACACGGCCAAGCCATTCCCAGCTTTGCCGCGTCACCCCTTTAAAACCCAAATTTACCCGATCTGGTCCATTTTCAAAACCCTAACTTCCATTTTCCTTTCTTCTTTCTCTCGTCTCTCTCTCTAAAACCTCCATTCTCATTTCTAAGAACCTCAAAATTCCACCAAATCTTCCATTATTCTTAACCAAAAACTCAATTAAACCCATTAAATCTTCCAATTTTCTAATAAAAAATCAATAAAATCCATTAAAGCTTCACTTTTCACCAAAGAATCAAGATGCCTAGAACAAAAATGGTGTCCCATCATAATAGGTGGCAACCTTCATCATCCTCTTCATCATCTTCAAAGAGATTGACTCTTCTAGCAAGGGGTTTCTTTCCAACGAGGTATGTAAGCAAAGAATCCCTTAATACTCTCCAAATTAGAGAAAATTTTACTAGATATGTTCCAAACCTTGGTTGGAAGACATTAGTTTTGCTTAAACCTTTGCAATTCCAAGAACTTACCATGGGATTTCTAACCTCTCTTAAGGTTGAAAGAGATGAAAAGAAGATTTGCACTAGGTTTAACTGTAAATTGCTTGGAAAACCATGTGTTCTTGATATTGAACAATTGAATGCTATTTTTGGTTTTCATCAAGAAGGGGAAAAATGTGTCCCTAAAGGGTTTAGACAATAATTTGCATGGGGAGCAATAGGCTCGGGTGGGATGTATGTGGCCAAATCGGCCAAGGCAACAAAATTGATAAATTTTGACTTGAGATATTTACATAGGTTTATATTATGTGGGTTCTTTGCATAGAAAGAAAGTACGGGTGTGGTGGAACTAAGCGAGCTATTTTTCTTAGATTGTGCTAGCAATGCTATACCCGTGAGTATTGGCTATTGGTTAACCGATATTTTTGATAGCATAGCTAATAAGAAAAGGGGCGCAATTTGTATAGGTGGATTGGTGACCACCTTAGCTAAGGCACTTGTTGATGGTTTTGACCCGAGCACTTGCCATATGAGTAGAATTTTCGAAAGTGATTCATTAGACCTTGCTAACCTTGCGAAGATACACATGGTTATAAAAAGGGGATGGGCTTATGTGATGGCTTCAAATGAGCAAGTTGCACCAGGGGATCGGTAAAAGAGGCCACAAGTTGATGAGGAGTCCAACTCGGATTCACTCAGTTTGGATGAAGATGCTCTGGCTCTGGAAAATCAAGAAACTATTAGTTGGATTGAAGCATTGGAAAGCAAGGTAGATCATAATCATGCTGAAGTCCTTCACCAATTAGAACAAATCAACAGCAACCTTGCTAAGATTCTTAGCATCCACCCTTCAGCAACATCATCGTCACATCCTCCATCACTATAGATCATATCAGCTTCTGCCTTTTGAGAACACTTCTTAATTTTCTTATTTTTAGTTGTTGAATATTTAGTTGCTATTTTAATTACCGCTATTTGTTATTAAAACTTTATGTTTTTGGTTTTTTTATATTTATTGCTTTTTAATTTTAAACAATTAATGTTTTGTGGATGAAAAGGAAACACTTGCCTCACAAAGAAAATGATGGAAATCATGTTGTACTTTAACTCTTACTTCTTTTAAATTATCCTAGTTTCCATTGAGGATAATGTCAATCTTAAAGTGTGGGGGTGCTAAGTTTTTGTTCATAAATGCACGCTTTTGTTTTTCATGATTTAGTTGTTGTTTTTAAGTCATTGTTTTACTCATTTTTGTTAAGTGTTTTGCCTTACTTTACATATTGTTTTGAAGTATATTTTTTTAAGTTCAATTGTTATAAGTTTCTTGGTAGATGACCTTTTAATTTTTGAAGCATGAATTGGATAAAATTGGTGCTTATTATTGATTTGGTGTTTCCTTGCATTGCCTTTTTAAACTTGTGACAAATTGAGCCTATTAATTTCTTAGCCAACTTAATATTCTTTTTATATGCAAGCATCTTTGATTGATGAATTGCTAGAACTTGCTTTGACATGCATTTTGAGACTACTTAAAAGTTTCAATTAAACATCAATATGATTAAGGCAATTAGGTGAACCCGTTTTAGCTTAAAAAGACCAACCTTATATTCAACCTTAGCTAGCCATTTTTGAGTTAATTCATTTCTCCTTTTCTTTCTTTTCACAACACTACTAGCTTTAAACCATGCTATTTTGTCTCTTAGCCTTTCATTAAGTTAAGAGCATTTGAAGAGCATTAATGATTGAGTGTTGTGTTAAATAAGTGTGGGGTTAAATTTAGTGGGTTTAAGATTGCAAACCATTGTGTTCTTTAGTTGCAAACCATAATTTAATAAAAATAAATAAATAAAAAAATGGTATAAAAAAACAAAAAAAACAAAAAATTATTGTTCTTGTTGGAAGGGTTGAAATGAGTTTGGGAATGATGTTTGCAAATTTAATAAGTGTAGTTCTTAAAAAGTTCTTTAATGTCTAGTGCTAAGTGATTGGGAGGCATGTTGGGATTGCTGGTCATACTATGTTGCTTACTTCACTCTTGAAGCGCTCTTGAACTTAGTGGATAAACTCACATTCCCAAATGTCATGCCCTTACCATAGCCCCATTACAACCAAATGAAAGACCTTATGATTGATGATTGATTGGAATTTAGTGGTGGAAGTTTAATTGATAAGCAAGCTTATGGTGATAATCTTTCATTGAATGTTATTAGTGCAAACACTACCTTATTAAACACTTCAAAAAGTTGGTGAGGGAGTGACAACATTAGTTATGCATGGAGAACCACTAAATTACATGAGTATTGGTTTTGTTTGGTTTGATATTAATTACGGATTTAAGAAATTGGAAGTCTTGATACATTCTTATAACTCTTGAACTTGACTAAATTTCTTGTTTAGTTTGTTTTAATTTTAACTTTGCTTGGGGACAATGTAATATCCCAATGTATGCCCTAGTAGTTTTGAATATTATTGTTGTTTTGATTGGATGGAGTGTATATGTTAATTTGAAAGAGAAAAGAATTTTTAAAGGAAGTGTATATGTTGCATATATGGTAGTATAAATAACATATACATAAGTCAAATGGTTGGTCAATGCAAGAGGATATTTATTTGTGATTTGTGGAATTACTTAAATGGGCATATAAGTGACAAAAGTTAAGTTAAATGGATGAGGGCATTTAGGTAATTGCTTTGTTAAAATTGCTTGGTGGATATTTAAAGAAGAAGAGAAGTTGGATTTGTATTCATTTTTCTCTTCTTTGTTGGTGTGGCCAGCTACCATAAGGAAAGGGAGAGCAAGAGAAGTGTTTTCAATTCTAACATCAAATTGAAGGAAGAATCAAAGGATGAAGTTGGAGATTTGTGAAATTTCTTTAATTGAGGTAAGTACTCTCTTGTTTATCTTTGTTATTTTTGAAGTTATGTTTGAGGTGGGTTGTGATGTGTTGAGATTATGAATAGGTGTGTTTGAGATGAGTTTATAAGGGTTGAGATTGATTATAAGTTAAAAAGGGTGAATTGATGTTGGTTTTGGTTTGAAGATGATAAGTTAAGAGTGATGTTTGGTTTTAGGGTTTAGAAATGGTAGATGATTAAATGGATGATTGATGTATTGTTAATGTGTATATTGTGTTAAACATGCAAAATAAGTGTTAATGATTTTGATTACATCCATTTGAATGAGTTTATGTTGTGCATAATGTGTTTAATGTCAATCAAAAGAGTGTTGGCTATGGTTAGGGTTTTGTTCATAAGAGACACGGCCAAACCAAGGAAGAGACACGGCCAATCTTTAGAATTTTGGAGACACGGCCAAGTCTAAGGAAAATGTGGCCGTGTTGGATGATTTTTGGAGAGACACGGCCGTGTCCCTTGCCCATGTCTGCCACTGCCAATTTGTTTTGAGAGACACGGCCACAAGCTTGGCCGTGTCCCTTGGGTGTGTTGGCTACTGTGATTGTCTTTTGTTCTTCTTGCTTTGTGGAGATTGAACATACATTTGATGATGCATATGATTCTATATGAACAATGTTATGTTATGCATTGTGAATCTTGTGAATGATAATGTGTTATATGTATAGTGTGGAAGAGATGTGGATCATTCAAAAAGGTATGTGCAATGCAATGTCTTATGATGAATTACTTTAATGTTAATTGAGACATAAAGAAATGTAGAACTGATGTTTTGAGTTATAATGATGTGAATAATATGATTGAAACATGCTTAGATGATATGATTGAATAATGGTATGTTGTTTAGTTAATGTAATTGATGTTGTATATTATAATGGTGACTCAAATGGGTTATGAAGCCATTGTGATTGGCTATGATGATTTAATAGAGTTGTGAAGCCATTGTGACTGGCTATGACGATTCAAATGTGATGTGAAGCCATTGTGATTGGCTATGATGATACAATTGTGATAAATAAGGCATGTTTGCCTAGATGATGATTCAATTGAGAATGGAATGGATAATGAAATAATCAATGAATTGTGTGGCTAATGTGTTATTCCATTTTCAGAGTTTGTTGTTGGTGGCATGCCTAATATTAGTAACAATCTCTTGAAGTTAGGTTGGCTAAGTCCTTGAAGCCTAATTGAGATGTTACAACCCTTGAAGCTAGGTTGGATTGGTTCTTGAAGCCAAGTTGGGTTGATACTTAGCATGCTTTGTTCCCCTTGAAGCTTGGTTGAACCTAAATCCTTGAAGCCTAGTTGGGATAATGATAATGATAATGTGAAAATTAAACCAAAGCATTAACTCTGAAAGTGGAATGGCATATTAGTGTCTTTTGGGCCCGAGTCTATCTTGGTTGTCATTGTAATATATATATATATATGTTGAAATCAATGAGTAATGAGATCTATGGTTGCCTTTGTTGGAAATATGATTTATAATTGGTGAATTGTGAATAAAGTAATGTTATGAAGTATGATGTGTAATGTGTATATTGATATATTGATTGTGAGTATTAATGATGGATTGTGATTGATGATAATGATATGTATATATGTATATAATTTATGGAATTAGTTGAGATATATGAAAGGTGCAATTCAAAAGGAAAAACATGATAAGAAACTAATGGTACATGGAAATGATATGTCATTATATGTTAGAATTTCTATAATGTATGTTTATATGTTATATTTGTACTACTAAGCTCTCGGGCTTAGCGCGGATGTGTAATCACGCAGGTGACTAGGTGGAAGATATGAAGTCTTTTGTTGCCACGAGAAGAGTAAGAGTTTGTCAAGACCAACTAGAGGGTGATGCATACATGTATAACTTTTGATTAGTGATGTATTTCTGACAAGAATGTATTATATGTATAAATTAAGTTTTGGATAAAGATAAGAATATTATATATATGTAAGATCATTAAAAGTATTGTGTAAATTTGTAAATGTTCTATAAATGAATGTATTGTGGTTTGAATTCTATTAAAGGTTTTTAAAATTGTAACGAGAAGTGACATCCTTATACTTTATATACTTACTGTATGTATACCAGGTATATGTATAGTACTTATATGGAGTATCGGGGTGTTACAGACAAGCAAAGAATTAAGTGTGGGGTATTTGTTTCAATCATTTATGTTTATATTTTTCGAGTAATTTTATTGGTTTTTAGTTAATTCTTCTTTTAATTTGTGTTTAAAGATTGTTTGAAGTATTTGATTTAGGATTGAAGTGCAAAAAAATGGAGTGCTGGATCAAAGTTTGTGAAAAATCAAGAGACACGTCCAAGATAAAACTTAGCTTGGTCGTGTCACTCATCAAAGGCAAGGAAGAAGCAAGACACGGGCTGAGGCAACTTGGCTTGGCTATGTCTTTCAGGAAAATTAGACAGAGGCAGACACCGGTAATAGACATAGCCAAGCCATTGGCTATCACATGACACAGCCAAGGCCTTGACTATGTTCCACTTGATGAAACCAAAGAATAAAGGAGGCAAAGAAAATGGTAGAGGTGAACAAAAGCAGAAGACATGGCTAAGCCACTGGCCATGTCACATGACACGGCCAGGGCCTTGGCTGTGTCCCACTTAAAGAAGAAACAAGTGTTAGAAGTAGCCATGGACATGACCAAATGACTTGGCCGTGTCCATAAGAAAATGAGTGACATGGCCAATTCACTCATGACTTGGCCGTGTCTCATATGGTCTGTTTGAATTATTTTGCACGAAGTGAGGAACAAATGGGGAACAAAAGACTCTTTCTTTTTTAAAAAGAAATATTAAAAATGAGTAAAAGGTGGATTGATTTATGGGAAGAAATATTAAACAAAGAAAAAGAGGGGGACAAAGAGTGGTGTGTGAGTTGGCAAGACAGGCTTTTTGTCTTAAAAATTAAAAAGAATTGGAAGTGGAGGGGGATGGAAATACATACACGTTTGGCTAGTTTGAGAGCTATCTAATTCTTAGTTTTTGGTTCTTGTTTTGGAGGATGAGACATCATTCTCTCTTCATCTTCATTTCCATTCATCTTTCATTTCTTCCATAGACAGGAATTAATCAAGTTTGGAGATTAAATTGAGTGAGCAATCTCCTTAGAAGATTAGGGTTTGAAGAAAGCTTGATTAAGGTTGTAAGCTTGAGAGATTCCATCTTTCAAGAAGAGAGCCATTGATTGAAGAGGGCTTGGAAGTTGTTTATCATACATCAAGGTGGAAGCTAGGAGGAAGACAAGTAGTTCAACTCTTGGCGTCCACAAGGGGTTTTTCATATTCTCTCCTTCAATTCATTTCTAGATTATTGTTGTTTTATTATGAACATTAATATACAATGTATAATTTTGATTTGATAAATATTGAGATAGGTATTTATTTTAAATTGATAATGAGCTAATTTACTCATGCCTTGGATTGTAGTAGATTTGATTAAATGACTTGATTTGATAACTCCATTAGTATACCTTGTTATTGGTTGATTGCATTGGACCTAAAGTTAGTTTAATAAATTAGCCACCTATTAATCACTTACTATTGAATGATGGACTGAGAGATGAAATTCGATATCGGAACTATGTAATCAACCACCCTAAGAATGAATTAGAAATATAAGTTCTAGGGTTTATTTAATTTGCAATTTCAAAATAATTGGTTGTTGTTAATTCATGAATGTGAAAACTAATGAATTGGTAATTACTAATTAAACTCAAGGAAAAAATTAAAATACAAGGTTATAATAATGGATAATTTGAGAATCATGATTTAATTAAATTAATCTACAACCCTAGTGTGAGCGGAGATTTTTGCCCGCACTCCCATGTGAAATGGTTCTTGCGACTTCAGCACTGTTAGGCTTGAGGCCTTAGTGAACATGGGTCTAAACCTAAAAAAAATGGAGTTGCTACTTGGACAAGCTGGGAAAAAAGAAAGGGGTAGATGACTTGATTCCTGAGGAATCCTCAACCCCCTATTTTGTTCAAAAAGTTAGGTACGCGTGGGAAAGGTAAGAAATGGCCCAGCACCCCCACAGCGCCTAGTTCATTGGAACCGACCTCCTTTTCATGTCTTAATATTATAAAATTCTTAAATATAATGATATTATCCATACTACATGCAATCATAAGAATAAAAAAATACTTTATTAAAAATCATAGTAATGTCCAAACAAAACAAATAAATGGACACCCATCCAAGGATGGAAACATGTCCTTACATTGTCTAATGTCTAAAACTAAATAGGGCACCCACCAAAAGGTAAAAATGTGTCCTTTATATTAATCCCAAAATATGAAAATAATTTAAATTACATGAAGTTTAACTAATGATATATCTACATAGTGGAAACATACCTCTTACATTATTAATAAATAAATAATAATCAAGAAAATATTCATCCATTCATTCATCATAAATTAAATAAATCAACCATCGAAATGAAATAAATCAATCATCAAAATATATATCAAACTACATAATCAAATCTAAAACTAAATAAAGCAATAAATGTATAAGTTTAAGATTTACATCTTAAATTAGGATTTCTTGAATAAAATTAAGGTTTAGAGGGTTTATGTTTAAAAACTAGGGTTTTAGGGTTTAGATTTTAAAAAATAGAGTTTTGATTTTGAGAAACTAATATTATTGTTATTTTTATTTTTTTACAAAGATTATAGCTGCTATGTAGTTTTGGAAACAAAGTTAATTAGTATTTAGGGTTTATGAAAATAATGGCAGAACATGGGTACAATCCACCAAGGTTGGGACTTCAAGAAACTCACAATTTTAATATTGTTAACATCTTGGCTACTAGATGAAATATTAAGAATTATGATCAATAGCAACTATTATTAAATTTAGATGAATTAAATAGAGAAATACCTTTGTGTTGGCTCCACAAAAATTTGATTCTGGTTGAACAATAATAAAGATAGTATGTGCTACCTTTTATGGATTGTTTGTCTCAAGCTTTTGATCTCTTTCTTCCTCTTTGTCTCTTGTTACCCTTATTGTTGAAGATTACCAAAATTCCAAGTTAAAAGTCCTCCGTCTCAAAAATTCCCAAAGTCCTTAATAATTGCCAAAAGTCCAAATCTTTGAATCAATTGCTAAAAGTCCGTTCAAGTTAAAAGTTTGTGTAGGCTGCTCTCTTGTTACTTCCTCTTGCTAAGAGTTACTAGATCTCTATTGAAAATTCCTAGTTGCTACCCTCTTTGTTTTAATTGTTGCTATCCAAAGATCCGAAAGCAAAGTCCCTGAGTAATTTGCCAAAAACCTGAATCTCTGAATCAATTGATAAAAGTCCTCAATAGCTGCTGCAGTTTTTAGTTCCCCCAAAGAAAAAGTCCTTTAATTCTTTTAGTGTGTTATTTATAGGAAAACCCAAAAAACCTAATTCTATTTGTAGACCCTTAATTTTTGACCCAGTCCGATTCAATATATTTTATTTAGTCCAAAATAATTTTTGTGTTATTTTAATTAGATAATATTTGTTTTAGTATTTATTTTTTATAATTATAGTAATAAAAAAATAATACTAAATAAAAAAATAAAATAAAATAAAAATCATCGACAAAAAAATTCATCACCGAAAACGTTGGACGAAATGGCCTGGCAGCCGCAGCCCGCAATTTTTCACGCCAATCCTTCGCAGCAGACCACAGTAATTTTTTTTGCCAGCAAAATTTTTCCGAAGTAATTTTTTCCGAAACCAAATTCTATTTGGTTGCGGTTTCCTTTTCCTAATTAATGATAAATTCCGTAAATAAATTGAATTAATCATATAAATCTCCTATAAATAACACTAAAAAAAAGAACACAAAAAAGGACTTTTGGAAAGAAACTTTGGAGGAGGACTTGAACTTTGGAATGATCGGACTTTAAAAATTTTTGGGCAGTGAAACAATCGGATTTTTTAGAGAGGGAAGGAAGCAAGCAAATCAAGCCATCAAAGGCATCCATCTTGCCTTTGTCCTTGTTCATCCAAGAAGCAATTTTTTGTGGAACCAACAAACGAAGGTTTGAATATCTAATCTCTTTTTTCCTTACAGTAGCTTCAATCATTAAATTGTTTCTTTTGATTCTAAAAACTTTAGAACTCTAATTTATTTCTTCTAAACCTTAGAACCTTAAATCATGTCCTCTATTTTCAAAAACCCTATAATTACTTCTCTGTTTCTTCTAAAACCTAAGAAACATATCTATTTCTTCAAAATCTTAAAACCCTAATCTACTTTCCAAACTTTTCAAAACCTTAAATCGTTTATTAATTTACCAAAACGCTAATCTGCTTTCCAATTTTTCAAAACCTTAAAGCACTAAATTGAATACTTTTATTTCCAAAACCCTAAAAAATATATATTTTCTGTTTCTATAAACCTTAAATCATTTTGTTTATTTCCAAAAGCTTTTAAAAACTCTAAACTGGTTTTCTTCTAATTCTTTTCCAAAATTCCAAATGTTTTATTAAATATCCAAACCCTAAATTTATCTTACAGTTTCTAAAAATCACATAAAGCTTTATAAAACTATAAACTGTTTTCTCAAATCCTAAAACCAAAACATGTTTTCTGAAACACCAAAAACCCTAATTCTTTCAAAACCAAAACCATAAACCCTAATTTTCCTAGACCCTAATCCTTAAAACCTTAAAACCTTATAAACCTAAATATTAAAATTCAACACAGTAAGCCTAAAAGCAACAATCCAGTAGCTAATAATCATAAACCTAATGTTGTAATATCCTAAAACCCTAATTTCATAATGTTACTCATAAACCCTAGTTTGATTCATGAAACCTTAATCCATTTTAATTTTCTTAAACCTTTACAGTAGTTAAGAATTATAAACCTTAATATGCTAAAATTCCAAAACCCTAAATATTAATTAAATAATTTTAAATGAGAAACAATAACCCTAATTTGTATCTTGACTTACTTTATTTTTAGATTTAATTATATAGTTTATTATATGCTTTGATTTATTTAAGTTCAATGCTTGGTTTATTTAAATTATCATGGATGAATGTTTTTATCTTGATTGATGTTTAATATCTTTTATGAGTGATTTATTTATTATGAATGATTATTTACTTTTATCAATTTATTTTGATCTCCAAGTGTTGTAAGAGGTATGTTTCCACTTTGTGGGTACCTCATTAATTAAGTTCTATGTAATTTAAATTGCTTATATTTTAGACCAATGTAAAGGACATGTTTCTACCTTTTAGTGGGTGTCCCATTAGTTTAGACATGGATGATGTAAGGGCATGTTTCCGTCTTTGGATGGGTGTCCATTTATTTGATTTGCTTAGACATTACTTTGATTTTAATATAAAGATACTTTATTTCAATTGTTACGTGTAATATGGATAACATTATTATATTTAAGAATTTTATAATATTAAGACCTGTAAAGGAGGTCGTTTCCAATGAACCGGCCGTTGTGGGGGTGCTGGGCCATTTCTCACCTTCCCTATACGTATCCCACTTTTCGAACCCATTAGGGGGTTGGGGATTCCTTAGGAATTGAGTCATCCACCCCTTTCTTTTTCCCGGTCCGTCCGGGTGGTGATTCCATTTTCTCCGGAATTAGGTCCGTGGTCTCTAAGGCCCAAAGCCTAAACAATGCCGAAGTCGCAAGAACCATTCGACCATGAGTGGGGGCAAAAATCCCCGCTCATAGTGGCAACTCCACTGGGGATAAGAGAAGTTGATTCTGTTGGTCTTTTTATTATTCTATTCTTTCTTATAATGATATTATCCATTGCATCATATTAGATTGAATTGTGTGTGTGAGTTAGGATGCCCTTGTTACCCATGTTGTGTTATGTAAGGGATACCATACTTTCACTCAAGGTATGGAGATTGAGCATAGCATAACCACTCATAGCCTCGTACAATTTGGTATATACTTGCTATGGGAACCTAAGCCTTTTTACCCAAAGACTAAAGCTCATGTAATTGGCCTAGTCACTTTCCTTAGGTTTTACCCCAAATGCATGTTGTTTGACTATGATTAATTTATCTTAGCTTAAATCATGGCTTATTTGGTTTGTTCTTTTTCTAATCTGACTTAAGTACATTGTAAGCTCAAAATAAATTTTTCTTTAAAATCAAAAAGACCAAAGCTATTTTCAAAACATTTCGAGATGGTCTTTGGATATAAAACTTTTCTAAAAACAAATCAAAAATTCTTTTCCCATGACCCAAATACTAAGCCCAAAATCCATTTTTTTTAAATCTTTTTATAATGGGCTTAGAAACAAGATTATTTTCATCCAAAAGAGCTTACAAATTATTTAGGTCAATTACGAAATACCAAAAATCAATTGTGAGCCTAGTTTATACTAAGAGTAATTAATCATGGGCTTGTTTTTGGCATGAACCATTAGTTACTTTTTTTCAAGTGAGAAATCTATCTATAATGAACCTCTTAATTTAGTTTTAATCCAATATAGCACAAAAGCTACTATGGTTGGTTGAATGGATTAAAAACTAATTAATGGGAATTATTATGAATTGATTTTCATTTTAGAAAATATAACTATTTGTTGAAATGTCCAAGGGAAATATTTGAAAATAAGATACCCCATGTTGGTATTTTGTTAACCATATAGCTAGGAAAAGAGACTCGCCATTCGTGTGTGGATGTTATAAGGTTGGAAGGAAAGTCCTATTTGTCCTTGTTTGTTAATTGTTTGTGCATACATGCATACATTTGCATCTCATATCATTGATCCTTTCTATCTCACAGACCTGGATTACGACAGTTCAAAAGCTTACGACAATCTGAACTATGCCGAAAGCGAAGAATGTAGCAACGACTCAATCACTTGCTCACCAAAAGCAATGGAGCCCGAACAAATTCAAAGAATGGTGGATGATGCCCTCAATGCCAAGATGGAAGAAATAAAGCCCTAGCTGAGACCATGAAGAACCAATTGTCTGCAATTTTAGGAAATAATGCCGAAAAGTCTGCTAGCTCCAAGAAGCCAAAGGATAAAGGGAAGGCTAAAGTTGGTGAAGTAGCTTTTGATGATGATAAGGTGAGCATTGATGATGATGATGATTGGGCTCAATACTTTCAAGATCCTCAAGACAAAAAGGAGCCGAAGGTTGTTGAGAAGACAACTTTTGAAAAGACTAAAAATTTTGATGTTGAAAAGATGATCGCTGATTTAGAAAAGAAATTTGAGAAGAAACTGAAAACCGAAGAAATGTTCGAAATTGACAAATTATTTGAGCTAGATGAAGAAGTTTCATACAAATTCAAGACGCCATCTTTTGCGAAGTTTGATGGAACCAGCAATCCTCACCTCCATGTGAAATAGTACATCACTGCCATGTAGTCTGCCCAAGCTACTAAGGCTCAAACTCTGAGGTACTTCATACTCTCATTGGACCCTGTTGTCCAAAATTGGTTCAACACCTTAAAGGAAAGTACACAAAAAGATTGGGACATGTTGTACAAGGCTTTCATTTAGCAATATGGATACAATGTTCAGATGGAAGTTACCTTAATGGAAGTGGAGTCCATTAGACAAAGGCCAAATGAGAATTTTGTGGACTATGTGAAAAGGTGGAGAAATAAGGCCGCTTTGCTCAAGAAAAGGCTTGATGAATATGATCAAATAAGGATGATCGTGAGAGGTGTCCTACCCAATCTTCGTGAAAGGATGTCTCACACCCTTATAAGGGATTTCAAAGATCCTCTCCAAGCTGGTCTATAAATTGAAGAGTGGGAAAGGGAGAAGAACAGTTTTTCAACAAAAAGGAATGAGAAAGGAAATTATTAGCCTAGCAATCAAAGTACACAAAAGGAAGCTGATGTTAGTGTCGCTAGTCAAGGAGGAATGAGGCAATTTTCAGAATTAGGGAAGCCGCTGTCTTGGGTTCTCAATAAGCTACAAAAGAAGGGATTGTTACAACCGTTGACTCCTCGTCCTTTGCCTAATCCTCTTCCACCTAACTTTGATACTAATGCATTTTGCCAATTCCATCAAAGGCCTGGACACGAAACGGACAATTGCATGAAGTTGAGGCATGAGATCTAGAATTTAATTGATAATGGCAAGTTGCCTGAGCCAAACAAGCCCAATACCAAAGGTAATCCATTTTCAAGATTCAACAGGGTGCCACCACCAGCAACCTTCATGGTGGGAAAAGGATTGGAAGAAGATTTTGTTTTATCATCCTTTCAAGATGGAAATATTTAAGATGTGAAAGGAAAAGAAGCTTAACTCAACAAACTTTCCTTAGCTTGAATGTTGCTTTTCAATTTTACTTTCTTTAATATTTAATTGGAATAATTGTGTTTTTCAAATTTAAATTTGTTTGAACAAATTACTTTTATCAAAAATTTTGTTGGTCTTTGTTCATTATGGTGCTCAACCAATGAGGAATCTAGCTTGATAATTCATGAATTAATATATTTATGCATCATAACTTGAATGAATTTACTAGGTGAGGGAATTACTCTATAGCATTGAGTTGTGTATGCTTACTTAGAGAGGGCTCCTGCATAATTACCTTTGTCTAGGTCCTAGTCAGTCTTAGAACATGCTTAGGCAAACTTTCAAGGCGAAATTGAACTCTGCTTATTTAAGGGAGAGATGATCTAGGCATTGTTTGTTTAGCCAACAACTAGTATCCACCTTATTAATTATCAATCCCTAGTTGTCCCTTTGAGCCTTCATAAAATTTTAGCTTTCTTTTCATTGGCATATAATCCCAACAACCTACCCTAAGCTATTGTGATACTTTTGACAAGTCTTATGATCACTAAGTTGAAGAGGCAAGAAGATCAAAGAAAGAAATTAATAGTCAAGACCATGAAGATAGTTGAAATTCTCAAGACCATAAGGGTAGTTGAAGTTTTCTTAATATCTCCAATATATCAAGACAACATTAGAGTAACAAATGATTTATCCCTATTAAAGAAGATTTATGTCACTCCACTCATCCATTATTAGAAATCCAAGTTGGTACAAACAAGACAACTCTTTTAGAGCTAGAACCAAAAAAAAAGAGAGAAAAAAATGAAGAAAAGAAAAAGGACAAAAGAAAAAAAGAAAAAGAAAGAAAGAAAAAATATAAAACCCAAAACGGTTCAGAAAGCCAACTGAGTTCTCTTTTACCTAAAGCAGCAAAAGGCTTCCATTTGGTTTATAAGGACATTTTTGCCTTGAATTGGTCCAACCCAACTAAAGATTCAATCAAAGTTGGAGGAAAAAAGGAGAAAGACCATTCCGTTCTTGAAAGTTCTGTACTTGACAGTCCAACAAGAAAGAAGGACAAAATGATAAAATGCTCAAAGAAAGGGAAGAGTAAAGAAAATAAAGAGAAAGAAAAGGGAAGAGGAAGAAAATTAAAGAGAAAGAAAAGGGAAAAGAAGAAAAAAAACAAATTTGGGTACCAAACATTTTGCAAAGGCAAAGACTATCCCAATCAAGATCCAGATTAATGCCAAGAAGATAGAAGGAATTTTGAGTCTAGCAAGATTGCTCCCAGCTGCCTAAAGTTCAAACAAGAAATTTATAATACGAGGGTTTCTCCATAGTGTCACAATAGCTCCCACTTACAAATGGCCTTCATTTAACCCATGTCCCTTATAGACCCCATTTCAAGCCTATCAAAGACCTGTTGATCTCTCTTGGTATTAGTGGAGATAGTTTGAATAAACATGCATATGAGATAGACAATATTTAAACTCAAATAAGACCTTTGTCCAAGTAATGTGCATGTGCCTATCTGAAGTGCAATAATTCTTGCTTAAATAGAAATGATTCCCGAGTTTAGTACGGTAACTAGGGTTGTCATGTTATAGATATGTTAATTTGGAAAATTCAAGTTCTGAGGTACATTGACATTAATTTGGCAAAGCCAACATTTGATTTCAAAATCAAAATTCAAAAAAAAAATGTTTTTATCATACAAAACCTTCAATTTAAGGGAAGTATGTTGAACTGTCAAATCTTGAAGAACACATTGGGCAAAATAAATGATTATTGGCAAGGTCAAGAAGAAGCTACCAACTGGCATGCTGAAACATAGTTTGAAATGGATGTATCCCTGACTTTGCTGCTTGGAGTCTCCACCACTCATGTTTTCAACATCTTGAAGATAAAAGCCGCAAATGTAAAGCTTTCAATCATTCCAATGCAACACCTGAATGAGCATCTGAAAGGAACCAATGAGAACACTTCTGCTGATCACCTTGGTCTGTGAGTTGATGAAACGACTGTAAGTATTATTCATACATATCATGCATACATGGGCATATCACATCACACTTTCTTATCTTGTATTGTCTATTCTTTATTAAAGTGAACAGTAAACACCCTGTGAAGTAAACAATCAAAAGAAGATATCAAATTAGTGGGGCATGAAAAGCCCATTGCTTGAGAAAGTTCCAGTAATTTTGCAAAGAGAAGAAATGCGTGCTTTTGCAAAGAACTAGACAACAAAAACATCAATCAGAGCCCGCATAGAAAAATCATGGGTTTGAGCCTACACAGGGGGTAAAGTTTCTCCTTTTCAAATTTTGAGTTTATGCATGAACAAAAAATTTTTAGACTCATATTTTACCAGGCAGGGGGGCAAGGAGAGGATATGGAGGCTAGCTAAAAAGGGCTAAATTTTTTGTGAAAGTGCAAAGGAATAACAAAAAAAGAATAAAAAAAAAGAAGAAGATTAGAATTCTTAAAAGAATGAAGATACAAAAGACAAAAGATCAGTCCAGCTAAAAGAGCTGAAGCCAGGGTAAAGACCCGATCTCTAATGGATAAAGGTCCATGTTTCAAGGGTAAAGACCCGATTTCCAATGGATAAAGATCCATGTTTCAAGGGTAAAGACTTAATTTCTAATGGATAAAGATCCATTTTTCAAGGGAAAAGACCCAATCTCCAATGGATAAAGATCCATATTTCAAGGGTAAAGACCCGATTTCCAATGGATAAAGATCCATGTTTCAAGGGTAAAGACCTGATTTTCTAATGGATAAAGATCCATGTTTCAAGGGTAAAGACTTCCAATGGATAAAGATCCATGTTTCAAGTGTAAAGACCCGATTTCCAATGGATAAAGATCCATATTTCAAGGGTAAAGACCCGATCTCCATTGGATAAAGATCCATGTTTCAAAGGGTAAAGACCTGATTTCCAATGGATAAAGATCCATATTTCAAGGGTAAAGACCTGATCTCTAATGGATAAAGATCCATTTTTCAAGGGTAAAGACCCGATTTCCAATGGATAAAGATCCATGTTTTAAGGGTAAAAACCCAATTTCCAATGGATAAAGATCCATGTTTAATGGGTAAAGACCCAATCTCCAATGGATAAAGATCCATGTTCCTAAGTTAAAGACCCAATTTCCAATAGATAAAGATATATTTTTGGTGGGTAAAGACCTACAATTCATAAAAATGGAATAACCAGTTATGCCAGAATTCTCAGCTGATAAAAGGTCAGTCAAATCAAATTCAATCTCGGGTCCAAGTACCCAAAACAAATTCAAGTAACCATCTCATCAAAAATTAAGTCTTATTGCTTTTCACTCTCTTTTACTAAAGTCTCGGATAGTTAAAGCAAGGGGCAAACAATAGACCCTTAACTTTTGACCCAGTCCTGTCCAATATATTTTATTTAGTCCAAAATAATTTTTGTGCTATCTTAATTAAATAATATTTGTTTTAGTATTTATTTTTAATAATTATAGTAATAAAAAATAATAAAAATAAAAATAAAAACCGGCGATGAAAATATCGGCGACGAAACATTAAAAGAAATGGCCTGGTAGCCGCAGCCCGCAAATTTTCACTCCAATCCTTCGCAGCAGCTCACAGCAATTTTTTTCGCCAGCGAAATTTTTCAGACGCAATTTTTTCCGAAACCAAATTCTATTTGGTTTCGATTTCCTTTTCCTAATTAATGATAGTTTTCATAAATAAATTGAATTAATCATATAAATCTCCCATAAATAACACTAAAAAAAGAACACAAAAAAAGGAGTTTTGGAAAGAAACGTTGGAGGAGGACTTGAACTTTGGAACGATCGGACTTTAAAAATTTTTGGGTAGTGAAACAATTGGATTTTTTAGAGAGGGAAGGAAGCAAACAAATCAAGCCATCAAAGGCAACCATCTTGCCTTTGTCCTTAATCATCCAAGAAGCAATTTTTGGTGGAGCCAACAAACGAAGGTTTGAATATCTAATCTCATTTTTCCTTACAGTAGCTTTAATCATTAAATTGTTTCTTTTGATTCTAAAAACTTTAGAACTCTAATTTATTTCTTCTAAACCTTAGAACCTTAAATCGTCTCCTCTATTTTCAAAAACCCTATAATTACTTCTCTGTTTCTTCTAAAACCTAAGAACCCTAATCTATTTCTTCAAAATCTTAAAACCCTAATCTACTTTCCAAACTTTTCAAAACCTTAAATCATTTATTAATTTACCAAAACCCTAATCTGCTTTCCAATTTTCCAAAACTTTAAAACACTAAATTGAATCCTTTTATTTCCAAAACCCTAAAAAATATATATTTTCTGTTTCTATAAATCTTAAATCATTTTGTTTATTTCCAAAAGCTTTTAAAAACTCTAAACTGGTTTTCTTCTAATTCTTTTCCAAAATTCCAAATGTTTTATTAAATATCTAAACCCTGAGTTTATCTTACAGTTTCCAAAAATCACATAAATCTTTATAAAACTATAAACTATTTTCTCAAATCCTAAAACCAAAACATGTTTTCCAAAATACCAAAAACCCTAATTCTCTCAAAACCAAAACTGTAAACCCTAATTTTCCAAGACCCTAATCCTTAAAACCTTATAACCTTATAAACCTAAATATTAAAATTCAACACAGTAAGCCTAAAAACAACAATCCAGTAGCTAATAATCATAAACCTAATGTTGTAATATCCTAAAACCCTAATTTCATAATGTTACTCATAAGCCCTAGTTTGATTCATGAAACCTTAATCCATTTTAATTTTCTTAAACCTTTACAGTAGTTAAGAATTATAAACCTTAATATGCTAAAATTCCAAAACCCTAAATGTTAATTAAAGAACTTTAAATGAAAAACAGTAACCCTAATTTGTATCTTGACTTACTTTATTTTTAGATTTAATTATGTAATTTATTATATGCTTTGATTTATTTAAGTTCAATGCTTGGTTTATTTAAATTATCATGGATGAATGTTTATATTTTAATTGATGTTTAATATCTTTTATGAGTGATTTATTTATTATGAATGTTTATTTACTTTTATCAATTTATTTTGATCTCCAAGTGTTGTAAGAGGTATGTTTCCACTTTGTGGGTACCTCATTAATTAAGTTCTATGTAATTTAAATTGCTTATATTTTAGACCAATGTAAAGGACATGTTTCTACCATTTGGTGGGTGTCCTATTAGTTTAGACCTGGATAATGTAAGGGCATGTTTCCGTCTTCGGATGGGTGTCCATTTATTTACTTTGCTTGGACATTACTTTGATTTTAATATAACGATGCTTTATTTCAATTGTTGCTTGTAATAAGGATAATAATATTATATTTAAGAATTTTATAATATTAAGGCATGTAAAGGAGGCCGGTTCCAATGAACCGGGCATTGTGGGGTGCTAGGCCATTTCTCACCTTCCCCACACGTACCCAACTTTCTGAACCCATTAGGGGGTTGGGAATTTCTTAGGAATCGAGTCATCCACCCCTTTTTTTTTCCCGGCCCGTCCGGGTGGCGACTCCATTTTCTCCGGACTTAGGTCCGTGTTCTCTAAGGCCCCAAGGCTAAACAGTGCCGAAGTCACAAGAACCATTCCACCAGGAGTGGGGGTAAAAATCCCCGCTCACACTATTTTGATAAGGAATTATAAACTACTTAGGAAAAATAAAAAACCAAGTAAAATAAGATTTTGGCAAAAATTGCCCAAAGGTGCGGGCTGTGATAAATTGGGCCTACTGCACACGGGTGCTAGGAGGACTGGCGAGACTGCTACGAGCATCTGCGAGGATTGGTGCTGGGCTGCGGGCGAACTAGCTTGCCACGTGCAACTCACCGATTTGTCCGTTTGATTTTTTATTATTTATTTTTATTATTAAAAATAAATATTATATTTAAAATAAATATTTATTATTTTTTTCTTTAAACATATTAAATAATAAATATTATAAATAAATAATAAATATTATAAAAATTTTTTATATTGTTTTAAAATATTGGACTGGACTTGGTAAAAAAAATAAGGGTCTACAGTTTGCCCCTTGCTTGAACGATCTGAGGTTTCAGTAGAAGAGAGTGAAAAGCAACATGATTTTGAGCAGATTTTGGGTGAGTATGGGTTCTCGACCTGAGATTGGTAACGGTTTGGTTGATTTGGGTTTGGGATTGGATTTGGATACTTAGACCTGAGACTGACCTTTTATTAGTTGAGAATTCTGGCTTAACCAGCTATTCCATTCTTTAATGGATTTTGGGTCATTACCCACTAAAAATGGAACTTTATCCATTGGAGATCGAGTCTTTACCCTTACAACATAGATCTTTATCTATTGGAAATCGGGTCTTTACCCTTGTAACATAGATCTTTATCCATTGGAAATCAGGTCTTTACCCTTGAAACATGGATCTTTATACATTGGAGATCGGGTCTTTACCCTTGAAACATGGATCTTTATCCATTGAAGATCAGGTTTTTACCCTTGAAATATGGATCTTTATCCATTGGAGATTGGGTCTTTACCCTTGAAACATGGATCTTTATCCATTTAAGATCAGGTCTTTACCCTTGAAACATGGATCTTTATACATTGGAGATTGGATCTTTACCCTTGAAATATGGATTTTTATCCACTGGAGATCGGGTCTTTACCCTTGAAATATGGATCTTTATCCATTGGAGATCGGGTCTTTACCCTTGAAACATGGATCTTTATCTATTGGATATCGGGTCTTTACCCTTGAAACATGGATCTTTATCCATTGGAGATCGGGTCTTTACCCTTAAAATATGGATCTTTATCCATTGGAGATCGGGTCTTTACCTTAGCGTCAGCTCTTCTAGCTGGATTGATCTTTTACCTTTTGCATCATTATTTCTATGGGTTTCTTACTTTCTTCTTGTTTCGTTCTCTTTGTTCTTCCTTTGCACTTTTGCAAAAAATTCAGCTATTTTTTAGCTGGCCTCTTATATCTTCTATTTGCCTCCTGTGTGGCAAAATATTGGGAGTTTGAAAATATTTTGTACACGTAAAAACTCAAAAAATTAAAAGGATAAACTTTGCCCCCTGTGTAGGCTCATACCCATGATTTTTTCTATGTGGGCTTGGTTGATATTTGTATATTGTCTAGTTCTTTGGACAAGCATGCATTTCTTCTTCTGCAAAATGATTGGAGCTTCCTCAAGTATTGGGCCTTCCATGCCCCCTGATTCCATACCTGCTTCTTGGTTGCTTCATAGAGTATTACTGTTTACTTTTGACAAAGAAAAATGAAATGTTATATGCTCATGTATGCATGATATGCATGAATAATACTTATAGTGATTCTTTCATTAGTCCTCTTTTGCCTATAGTGTCTTTTGAGGTTTGACCATGCAACATACTTCCCTTAACTTGAAGGCTTTGTGTGACAAAAATACTTTTTTTTTAAAATCTTAAAATCATATTTTGGCTTTGTTAAATTAGTGTCATTATACCTCAAGACTCGAATTTTCAAATTAACATATCTATAACATGACAACCCTAGTTACCATACTAAACTCAGGAATCATTTTTATTTGAGCAAGAATTGTTGAACTTCAGATAGGCACATAAACATTACTTTATCAAAGGTCTTATTGAGTTTAAATATTGTCTATCTCATATGCATGCTTATTTAAACTATCACCACTAATAGACTCTGCCTACTAAGAGAGATCAACAGGTCTTTAATAGGCTTGAAATGGGGTCTATAAGGGACACGGGTCAAATGAAAGCCATTATTGAGATTGGAGCTGATGTGATACAATGGAGAAATCTTCACACTACAAATTTCTTGTTTAGATAGTTGGAAGCTTGAAAAAGATAGAGCTTTGAACATCCTTCTTTCTTCTTGACATGAATTTGGATCTTGATTAGGACAATTTTTTTTTGCCTCTACAAAAGGTTTGGTACTCACATTCCTTTCCTTTTCTTCTTTTCTTTTTCTCTTTTTTTGTTTTTATTTTTGTTTTTATTTTTTTTATCCCTTTTATCATTTTATCCTTCTTCTTTGTAGGACTATCAAGTACAGGACTTTTAAGAACTAGATGACCTTTCTTCTATCTTTCTAATTTTGGTTGAATTTTTGGTTGGGTTGGACCAATTTAAGTCAAACTGCCTTTGTCTTCTATTGCTTTAGGCAAAGAAAAACTCAATTGGCTTTCTGAACTTCCTTTTTGTTTTTTATTTTCTTTTCCATTTCTTTTTTTCTTCTTCTGTTCTAGTGATCATAAGACTTGTCAAAAGTGTAACAACAACTCAGGGTAGGTTATCGGGCTTATAAGCCAATAAAAAGAAAGCTAAAATTTCAAGAAGGTTCAAAGGGACAACTAGGGATTGATATTTAATTGGGTAGATACTAGTTATTGGCTTACCAAACAATGCCTAGATCATCTCTCCCTTAAATAAGTAGAGTTCAATTTTGTCTCAAAAGTTTGTCAATGCATGTTCTAAGACTGACTAGATAAAGGTAATTATGTAGGAGCCCTCTTTAAGTAAGCATACACAACTTAAGGCTATAGAATAATTCCCTCGACTAGTAAAGTCATTCAAATCATGATGCATAGATATACTAATTTAAGATTATCAAGCTAGTCTCGTCATTGGTTGAGCACCAAAATGAACAAAGACCGATAAAAATTTAATAAAAATAATTTATTCAAACAATCCTAATTTTAAAAACATAATTGTTTCAAATAAGTACTAAAGAAAGTGAAATAAAAAAGCAACACTTCGAGCTAAAGAAAGTTTGTTGAGTTGGAGTCGAAGATACTTCATTTATTTAGACATATCAAGGGCAAGGATTTTTCCATCATCAAGGATCATTGCTTCATCATCCATAGTTATTCCAAGCTTGCTTAGTAGTAGATCCTATTTAGCAGCTTCTTTATCCATATCATGACAAAATGACAAGATAAAACTCTTCATGAAGGTTGCAAGCGGTAGCACCCTTCTAAATTTAGGCAGAAGATTATTCTTGGTATTAGGCTTATCAGGCTTAGGCAACTTTCTACAGTCAATCAAATCTTGGATCTCATGCCTTAGATGAGCACATTTATCCATCTCATGCCCTTGCATTTGATGAAATTGATAGAAGGCCTCAGCATCAATGTTTGATGGTAGAGGATTGTGTAGCAGTCAAGGAACCAATGGTTGTAATAACCCCTTCTTCATTAGATTCTCTAACATCTTTGGCAAAGGTTCCCCAAGTCTAAAAATTTATACTGCTTTGCTAGTTCAGTTGTTGCATTTTCCTCAACACCTCCTCTTTCCCTTTGACTTTGCCCATTGGTGTGGTAGCCGCCCTTATTGCTCCACTTAGATAGCACATGGTTTGACCGATCTTGTGGAATAGGGATTGACCCCTTATTTTTCATTTGATCTCTAGTAGTGAACTTGTTCCTCGTGAATGCTACCTTTCCCTTCTTTCTTATGTCAATGGGAGATGCCTCATTAGCATTGTTGATGATATTCATAATTTCAATCAACTGGGTCTTCATAATTTCAGCCAATTGATCCCGTACCTCGGCTATCCTAGCTTTGACAACTTCATCGACTATATCCCCTACTTGGTTTGTATCCATCCTCCAAATGAAGCACTTGGATCAAAATCAATGTTGTAGGTGGTGTCGTTGTATGCTCTTGAACTGTAGTACTCTAGGTCTATGAGCCAGAAAGGATCAATGATATGTTATGCAATGCATGTATGCATGTATGCATGTACGCACAAATAACAAACGAACAAAGATAATTAGGACTTCCCTTCCAACCTTATAACTTCCACACACGAATGGTGAGTCTCTTTTATTAGGTATATGGTTAACAAAATACCAACATGGGATATTTTGCTCTCGAAAAAATTCCCTCGAACAATTTGACCAATAGTTATATTTTTGAACATGGAAATCAGTTCATGATAATTTTTGTTAATTAGGCATTAATCTATCCAATCAACTAAAGATAGCTTTTATGCTATGTGGTGGATTAAAACTAAATTAAAAGGTTTATCATAAATAGATTTCCTGTTTTAAAAAAGTAACTAATGATTCATGCCAAAAATAAGCCCATGATTAATAGTTCTTAGCATAAGCTAGGCTCACAACTAATTTTTGGTATTTTTATAATTGACCTAAATATTCATAAGCTCATTTAAAAGATTATTGAAATGATTTTGTTTCTAAGCCCATTTGTAAAAAGATTTTAGAAAAAATGGATTTTGTGCTTTGCATTTGGGTCATGAGAAAAGAATTTTTGATTTATTTTTTAGAAAAGTTTTATGTTCGAAGACCATCTTAAAAAGTTTTGAAAATAGTTTTGGTCTTTTGGACTTTAAAGAAAAATTTATTTTGAGCTTACAAATGTACTTAGGTCATATTAGAAAAATAACAAACCATATAAGCCATGATTTAAGCAAAGATAAATTAACAATAGTGTGAGCGGGGATTTTCGTCCCCAATTCCTGTGGAATGATTCTTGTGACTTCGACACTATTTAGGCTCGGGGCCTTAGAGAACACGAGCCTAAGCCAGGAGAAAAATAGAGTCTCCACCCGGACGAGTCGAGAAAAAAAAGGGGTGGATGACTCGATTCCTAAGGAATCCTCAACCCCTTAATGGGTTCTTAAAGTTGGGTACGTGTGAGGAAGGTGAGAAATGGCCCAGCACCCCAACAACGCCCGGTTCATTGGAACTGGCCTCCTTTTCAGGTCTTAATATTATAAAAATCCTAAAAATAATGATATTATCCATACTACATGCAATAATTAAAATAAAGCATCATTATATTAAAATCAAAGCAATGTCCAAACAAAGCAAATAAATGGACACCCATCCGAGGATGTAAACATGTTCTTACATTGTCCATGTCTAAAACTAAATAGGACACCCACCGAAAGGTGAAACCGTGTCCTTTACATTGGTCCAAAATATAAAAGTAATTTAAATTACATGAAAATTAATTAATGAGGTATCCAATAATGGAAACATACCTCTTACAATTTTAATACTAAGACAAACTAATAATAATCATAATAATAATGAAAATATCCATCCATGATATATTAAATAAATCAAGTATTGAAATTAAATAAATCAAAACATATAATAAACTACATAACCAAATCTAAAATTAAATAAAGCAATAAATATATAAATTTAGGGTTCGCATTTTAAAATAGGATTTTAGAATTTTAATTACTAAATTAGGACTTTGGAAAAAGAAGAGTTAAATACACGGACTCATAATACACAAATGAATATTGACCTTCGACGAGCCCATATGGCGGTCCCGCTAGCCGGTTAGCGGGCGGGGGTCAGGGGCAGCGCTCAAGAAAATTGTAGAAACTAGCTTTTAGGGTTGTAGGTTTTGGTGTTGAAAATTAAGATTTTAGGGTTTAGGATTTATAAAATAGGGTTTTGAGATTTTGTGGAACTAATATTATTTTTTAAAAGAATAATGCTACTGGATGTTTTAAAGATTTAGGGTTTCGGATGTTTTTATGAAAATAATGCTACTGTGATTTAAAAAAAATAGGTTTGGTTAGAGTTTTAAACAAAAATATTGTTGTTTTGGTTTTTAGAAAGGTGTAATTAGGGTTTTAGATTTGAAAAGCATGTTTTAAGGCTATTAAGGGTTTAGGACTCACGGTTAACATATTAGGATTTTAGGGTTTAAGGAATTTAAGGTTTAAGAGAGAAAGATTTATGGGATTAGGGTTTTGATGTTCTTGGATTATTGGAAAAAAGGGTTTAGGATTTTAACTTATTGCCTTTGAAAAGCAATTTTAGATTTGGAGAAACAAATTAAAGTTTTGGAAGAATAATCAAGATTTTGGAGTTTAATAATGAAACGGTTTAAGCTTTTGGATAAAAATAGTTTAGGGTTTTGAGTTTCAATAAAATAACTTATGGTTCTTGAGGTTTTAGTAAACAAACTAGATTCTGACAATTGATTCAAACCCTCAACAACTACTGGATGGTTTTAAGTTTTTATAAAACATGTAAGTGGAATTACGAATACCAACTGATTAATGTATTAACTAAAGCAAATAATTAAAGTTATTAAAATAAAGATCAAGTTATTGCATGTTCTTATTAATCAATGAAAATAAAGCTACTGTAACATGAATAATTTATGATTAAATATCAAACATCTGTCGTCGGTTCCACCAAAAAATTAATTTCTGGGTGAACATTGTGAAGACAATATCGACTCTGCCTTCTTCTTTGGTTGTCTTGATATTTTTTTTATTGTTTTCTTCATTCTCAAATAATTGTTGCTATTCTTCTAGGGTTTTTCTCCTCTCTTTCTTTACGGTTTTTCCGTCCCTAGGGTTTTTTCCTTTCGTCCTCCCTCTCTTTCTTTAGGGTTTTCCCGTATTCTCTCTCTTTTTTAGTGTGTTTAATGTGGTATTTATAGGAAAAAAAATAAAAACCTAATCTTGTTTTAATAAGGAAATACTAACTATTTAGGAAAAATTACAAAACCGTGTAAAACAAGGTTTGGTCAAAAAATTGGCAGTACGCATGGGCTACCGGGCCTGTGGGCTGCGTTGGCAAAAAAACTACTGCAGGCTACGGGCGCAGGCCAGGCGAGCTAGGCAAGCTAGTTCATTGTAGAACTGGACAAGCCTCAAAAATTTTCTGAGATAAATTCCCTTGCCGCGCGGCAGCACTGCCACGTGTCGCTCGTCGATCCGTCCGATTTTTTATTTTTTATATTTTTTATGTTTTATTTTTATTAAAAATAACTATTAAATATTATTAGTATTTAAAATATTATATAAATAATTAAAATACCACAAAAATTATCTTGGATTATAAAAAATATTGGACCAGACTGAGTAAAAAATTAAGGGTCTACACATAGTCAAACAACAAGCATTTGGGGTAAAAACCTAAGGAAAGTAACTAGGCCAATTACATAAGCTTTAGTCTTTGGGTTAAAAGGCTTAGGTTCCCATAGCAAGTATATACCAAAAAGTACACTGATATGAGTAGTTATGCCATGCTCGATCTCCATACCTTGAGTGAAAGTATGGTATCCCTTACATAACACAATACGGGTAACACGGGTGTCCTAACTCACACACACAATGTAATCTAAATGATGCAATGGATAATATCATAATAAGAAAGAATAAAATAATATAAAGACCAATGAAATCAACTTCTCTTATTCCCAGTGGAGTCGCCACTGTGAGCAAAGATTTTTACCCCACTCCCTGTGGAATGATTCTTGTGACTTCGGCACTGTTAGGCTCGGGGCCTTAGAGAACATGGGCCTAAACCCAGAGAAAATGCAGTCACCACCCGAATGGGCCAAAAAAAAGAAAGGGGTGGATGGCTCGATTCCTAAGAAATCCCTAATTCCCTATTGTGTTCAAAAAGTTGGGTACGCATGGAAAAAATGACCCAGCACCCCCACAACACCCTGTTTATTGGAACCGACCTCCTTTTCAGCTCTTAATATTGTAAAATTCTTAAATATAATGATATTATCCATACTACATGAAATCATAAGAATAAACAAATAATTTATTAAAAATCATAGCAATGTCCAAACAAAACAAATAAATGGACACCCATCCAAGGATAGAAACATGTCCTTACATCATCCAATGTCTAAAACTAAATAGGACACCCAACAATATAAATATAAAAATATAAAATAAAAATAATTTAAATTACATGAAGTTTAACTAATGAGGTATCCAAAAAGTGGAAACACACCTCTTAAATTAAATCAATTAACCATCAAAATCAAATAAATCAATCATCAAAACATATAATAAACTACATAATCAAATCTAAAACTAAATAAAGCAATAAATGTATAAGTTTAATATTTACATCTTCAATTAGGATTTCTTGAATAAAATTAGAGTTTAGAGGGTTTATGTTTAAAAACTAGGATTTTAGGGTTTAGATTTAAAAAATAGAGTTTTGATTTTGAGAAACTAATATTATTGTTATTTTTATTTTTTTACAAAGATTATAGCTACTGTGTAGTTTTGGAAACAAAGTTAATTAGGATTTATGGTTTATAAAAATAATGGTAGAACATGGGTACAAACCACTAAGGCTGGGACTTTAAGAAACTAACAATTTTAATATTGTTAACATCTTGACTACTGGATGAAATATTAAGAATTATGATCATCAGCAACTACTATTAAATTTAGATGAATTAAATAGAGAAATACCTTCGTGTTGGCTAAACCAAAATTTGATTCTAGTTAAACAATAGCAAAGACAGTGTGTGTTGCCTTTTATGGATTGTTTGTCTCAAACTTTTGATCTCTTTCTTCCTCTCTATCTCTTGTTACTCGTGTTTTTAAAGTTTACCAAAATTCCAAGTTAAAAGTCCTCCATCTCAAAAATTCCCAAAAGTCCTCAATAATTGCCAAAAGTCTGAATCTTTGAATCAATTGCTAAAAGTCCGTTCAAGTTAAAAGCTCGTGAAGGCTGCTCTCTTGTTACTTTCTCTTGCTAAGAGTTATTGGATCTCTATTGGAAATTCCTAGTTGCTACCCTCTTTATTTTAATTATTGTCGTCCAAAGTTTCGAAAAGCAAAGTCCCTGAGTAATTTGCCAAAAGTCTGAATCTCTGAATCAATTGCTAAAAGTCCTCAATAGTTGCTGCTGTTTTTAGTTCCCCTAAAGAAAAAGTAATTCTTTAATTCTTTTAGTGTATTATTCATAGGAAAACCCAAAAAACCTAATACTATTTTGATAAGGAATTATAAACCATTTAGAAAAAAAAAATTGAGTAAAGTAAGGTTTAGGTAAAAATTGCTCAAAGTTGCGGGCTGCGAGGACTGGCGAGGCTGCTCCGAGCATCTGCGAGAATTGGTCCTGGGCTATGGGCCATTGTTGCATGCAAGTGGCAAGATTCACCATAGGCTTGGCCTGCGGCTAACTGGCTTGCCGCGTGCCACTCACCGATTCGTCCGTTCGATTTTTTATTTTTTATTTTTATTATTAAAAATAAATATTATATTTAAAACAAATATTTATAATTTTCTTTTTTTTCTTTCAATATATTAAAAAATAAATATTATAAATAAATACTAAAAATTATAAAAAAATTTCATACTATTTTAAAATATTGGACTAGACTTGGTCAAAAAATAAGGGTTTACACCTAGGCACCATTCCTAGAATTAAATTAATCTTACATAACTACTACTCGTTTTTAGTTTCAAGTTTTATTTATAATTTACCAATTCAACAACACACACTAAATTTTATTTATTTTGTTTAAATCAAACTATTGCAAAATAATTCCTTCCTTATGAGACTACCTTGGGGCGATCACCGTTGCTACAATTACCTCGTATACTTGTGAGAGTCGCTTTATAGTAGTGTTAATTAGAGTGAAACACCATGTCAATGGTCATGGTGTTGCTACTGTGGTTAGAACAAAATGACACGCTCATCGACATAGGCGCATCTTTGGGTGTGCCATTACCACTGTGACTCCTAGAATTTTATCCCAAATGACATGACTAGTAACACGGGAGTGTCACTGGGCGTGTTGTAGCTACTGTGGTGCAAGTTAAATGACACATCCAGTGACATGGGCGTGTCATTGGGCATGTTACATCTACTGTCTCAGAAAATGAATGGCACGCCTAATGACATGGGCGTGTCTAAAAGCAACCTCAAGTTGCCCCTCAAAAGAAAATTTTTCTCTACATTTTCAAGTACAACACACCACCAACCATTGATAGAAGAAATAAAAAATCAAAGAAACAAACTAAAAACATGAAAATTAAAGAAACAAATATTAAAAGCAAATAAAATGGTGGGTTGTCTCCCACCCAACACTTCTTTAACGTCGTATTAGTTAGACGTTTAGGGGTAATTTCACCTAGTCTTGGAGGTATAAAACCTCCTTTAACTCCTTCAATTCTACCCCTAAATATAGTTTGAGCCTTTGCCCATTCAACTTGAAATCCCCTTTTTCTAGATGAGTACTTTCGATCATCCCATAGGGAAAAACTTTTTTGACTATAAAAGGACCAGACCATCTAGATTTTAACTTACTTGGAAAGATTCGAAGCCTTGAATTGTACAATAATACTTGATTTCCAGCTTGAAACTCTTTCCATTCAGTAATGCGAGCATCATGCCATCTCTTAGTATGCTCCTTATACATCCTTGCATTATCATAAACTTGCAATCTCCATTCATCCAGCTCATTGATATGGAATTTCCTCCTTTCACCTGCACTAGCTAGATCAAGGTTAATCTATTTTATAGCCTAATAAGCATTATGTTAAATTTCTATAGGTAAATGAAAAGCCTTTCCATATACTAGCCTAAATGGCATAGTACCCAAAGGAGTTTTAACTGTAGTCCTAAAGGCCCATAGATCATTGTCAAATTTCTCGAACCAATCCTTTCGGGATCGCTCTACCATTTTTTTAAGAATTCTATTTATTTCCATATTTGTGTTCTCAACATGGTCACTAGTTTGGGGATGGTAAGGAGTAGATAACCTATGTGTAATGCCTAGCCTTTTGAAAACTTTCTAAAGCTGAGCATTACAAAAGTGAGTACCCTTATCACTTATGAACGCTTTCGGCGTACCAAATTAAGAACACAATTTTTTCAAAAACTTCATCACTACCCTAGTATCATTTATTGCTAAGGCTTGGGGTTCAGGCCATTTAGAGACATAGTCTATAGCTATGAGAATATATTTATTACCAAAGGAACTAGGAAACAGTCCCATAAAGTTGATGCCCCATACATCAAAGACTTCTCACACTAGAATTCCATTTTAGGGCATCTCATCATGAGATGAGATGTTTCCAGTTCTTTGGCAATGATCACAACATTTCACAATGCATAGCTATCCCTAAACAAAGTGGGCCAATAAAATCTTGATTCTAGTGCCTTTTGAGCAGTCCTATTGGCTCCCATATGACCACCAGCTGGTCCGACATGGCAATGATAGAGAATATTCATTGTTTTGGGCCATGCCACGCAACGTCAGATCATGTGGTCCTTACATAGCATAAAAAAGAAAGGATCTTCCCAGAAGTAATATTTTAAGTCCGAAAAGAACTTCTTCCTTGAATGATGAAATCCATACTCAAGATGATCTGGAAGGGTCTTAAGTTCCAAATTGGATGGATCAATAACAGATGGTTGCGGCTTCTATTCTTTTGGCCTCTCAATGGTTTCATATGCATGGCACTTGAATGATTTGATTGCTTCAAGATAAGCAAGCTGCTCCATTACTTCTTGATCCTCAACATTATCTTGCATTAAACACAACTCAAGGGATCCTTGGAAACAATGTTAGAAACACAATTTAAGGTTTCATTCTCAATAATATCATCGCATGAATCCATCTCATTGAGTGTAAGTGGGTGCTTCATAGCATAATGTATATTAAAAATAACTTTCTCGCTCCCCACTCTTAAAATCAACATGTCATCATGGACATCGGTAAGGGCAGGGGCTATATTTAAAAATGGCATACTAAGGATAAGCGAAACATCCGCACCCTCATATATATCGACGACAATAAAGTCATTGGGAAAAATGGAATTTTCGACTTTTACCAACACATCCTCTATAATATCACAAGGGTGGACTACTGACTTATCAGCAAGTTAAATGGTCATGAGTGTTGGTTTAGGTTCTCCAATACCTAACTCTTTAAACATTTTATAGGGCATAACACTTATGCTAACCCCCAAATTAGCCAATGCACTTTTAACTTTAATCTTACCTATCAAACATGGAATAGTAAAACTACCAGGATCATTTAAATTCTTAGGTAACCTCTTTTGCAAAATTGCTGAACTCTTTTTTGAAAATTGCACCAAAGATACTTCATCAAGTTTCCTTTTGTTAGAAAGGAGAACTTTCAAAAATTTAGCATATTTGGGCATCTGCAATAAAGCTTTAGCAAATAGAATATTTTTAACAACCCCACCTGCACGGTCTTACGACAGTTGGTCTATTGGGCCTTTTCTCCTATAGGTGGACTGTAGTCCCAGTCCTCAACCCGGCAGGCTACCACAGTACTGGATCGCCCTCGCGAGCCCTCCAGCAGGATTTGTTTATTTGGCTTAACTGGTGTACAATCCATTTAAGTCGCCTCCCCGGATCGAACACCTGACCTCTCCCTTAAGAGAGCCAGCGTGAGCCATCCAGTACCATTTCTATCACAAAACAAATGTAACACTCTTATACCTTATATAAGTATAATACATATTACCATCATATGTAAAATATGCATATACGATACAAAAATATCACAGACCGGTTTAATAAAAAATTTTCACATTTCCAATTTAAAATTTCAAATTCTAAATATATAAATATTAAATAGAATATAAATACTTTTTACTTGTTATAAGAACCCAAAATGAATAATACATATAAAAATCTCTGGAAAAAATTCGCCAGAGTTTTGTCTGTAATTTGGATATCCCAAAATTTAGCAATTACTCAACCTACAAAAAGAAAACACTCCCAAATAATTTCCAATCACCATATCAACCATACTTCTCAATTTCACCAAGTTTCTCAAATATTTATATATATAGATATATATATATAATTTAAAACACACTTACTCTCTCATTTCAGATACATTGACCCAAACATTCTTTATAATATACAATACATAAAATTCAAAACATAATATATTATGCATAACACTCAAAAAAATGTACAATAACAAAAAAATATATATATGCTGCTAGCAGTGTTTTTGATTTCGATAGCAACTCAACAAGCTCAACTACAAGTCTAGACACAACTTGGTCTAGAAGAACTCTTTAGCTCAGCTGGGTCTACTCTGTCACCTATGCGATGGGAAACAATCAAGCTAAGCCAAAGCCTAGTGGTATAAACTTTGATAATAACAATATAACTCAATGCAATACCAATTCACAATGCATTTAGATGTCACATCATTCCACTTTATTATATTTTTCAAATATTTCATAATTCACATTAAAACAAAGACAAGCATGGGCCCAAAAAGGATCTAATATGCTATTCAAATTTCAGAGTTACTACTTTTGTCCATAATGACACCATGTGTCTAGACCCATAGGCAATATATCCATGGATAATGTCACAGCCCCAGTCTCTTGGACCTCAACCCGGCTAGACCCTTAGGCCCTAGTATCTTCGTCCTCAACCCGGCTAGACTGCTACAGTTTTTGAGGCTTACGACCCAGTCTTTTCACCACAAAAACATCAGATTTATCAGCTGGCCTGGCTTAAGACCCAGTCTTTTCATCATTCCAGCGTTTAGCCAGTAGGAGATCATAGGCATGCCGCCAAACCCAGAACTCTGAAAATTAAATAACATACTAGGCACACAATTTATTCATATTTCTCATTATTAATCTCTTTCTCATTTTCACATATTAAATCTAGGCACATTGCCTTATTTTTACATTTTTTTTCACTTTTCTCATTTTTCACATCTTTCTCATTTTTCTCACTTTTCTCATTTTTATCAATATCAATTCATTTCATTATTACACATATCTCATTTTTGCATTCACAACACATTACCCAATTACTTTGGGTATTTTCACATAATATGCATATTTCACATGTTGCACAAATTAGACATTACCAATGGCTTTTCACAATGCATTTAACACATATATGACATTACAAATGTCATAGCATATTATTCATACACAATCAATGAACCAAGTAGCTTAACACATTTTTCAACAAAAATGTTTTAAGTCCAAATGTTATGCAAATATAGACATTATATTCAAAGTTTGTACATACCTCCACTAGCAACCCAAAGCAAGCTAAAATCAACCTTCAATCCAATCTTTCCAACTTGCCCTTCACCGCTTGGATGAAGCAAATCAACCTCCCTCAAAGCCTAAACCAAATGTGATAACAAATAATCATTTAGTATCACATTTAATGGCATTTCCAACATTAAACCATAATTACACGTCACTCCTACAAATTTGCAAAAATTTAGCCTTTCCTTACTTCAACATTAGAATTCCATTCTACTACAATTAAATTAGTGTTTTAAGTTTATTTATATTATTAAAAACATATTTTAATGCTTTTAAATCATTTACATTATAAAAATACATTCTTATACATAAAATCTCAAAAATGGCATAACCTTCCCCCATTGAAGTTTTTCCATTCCAACACAATCCATTACTCATTCCAAGCTTATATTCATCACTTTTAACACTAAACAACATGCTTAAACAAATAAAATCACACAATTCAACCACTTTGGAAAAATCACTTTTCCAAAAACCTAAATCTCCACTTCCATTCTCAAACTCCAACCCAACACCACCAAATCCAATATTTGACTTTAAATTACTTGTTTATGAATGAAAAAAAAACTCATTTAGAACCAATTTGCACAATTAAAGTTCATGTTATCAAAACCCCAAAAATCCATAACCCTAAATTCTCTCTCTTCACCATTCTTTAACCAAACTCCATCATCTCTTCAATCTAACCTTAAAATCATTGTTAACTACCCAAAATAACATCATACACACAATTCCAACAATTATAACATACTACATCAAAATCTCAAAACTCACATAATCCAAATTTCCAAGGAATTCAAAGAAAAGAGATGGAAACTTACTAATTTTGGTGGAGATCACCAAAAATCCACTTGCAACTTGTTAATTCCTTCAATTTATGGAGTATGGAAGAAGTAGAATCCTTGGTCTAGTTCCCATGAAATTCTGGCCAAAGGAAAGAGAAGAAGAAGAAGAAGACTTTAATATTTCTTTTCCTTTCATCTTTTTTTAAAACCACACACACATATATATATTAAAATAATTTAATATTTAATTATTTAATTATTTTTAATAAATTAAAAGTCCTAATTTTCCTCTTCCATTTAAAAATAATTTGTTTTTAAAAATTTAATTACCAAAATACCCTTTTCTTTTAAAAAGTGTTGACTTTTATATATGTTGTGTATATTTTGCATATATATCACATATATATTCCATTTTTTCATTTAAAATCCCTTCATTTTTCATTTAAAACCATTAATTTAATTTATCCTTTTAAATTATAATTTATTTTATCCAATTTTTCAAAAATTAGAAATTTTCAAAAATTTTAGGATGTTACAATTCTCTCCCTCTAAAATAAATTTCGTCCTCGAAATTACATGTCCTCAAGTCTGGAACAATTGGGGAAACTGACTCTGCATCGCCTGCTCACTTTCCCATGTCACTTCCTCAGTAGCATGATTCCTCCAAAGGACTTTCACAAGTGGCACCCTCTTATTCCTCAATTCTTTAACCTCTCGTGCCAAAATCGCCACTGGTTCTTCCTCGTAAGTCAGATCTGAACTCATCTCAATGGACTCCACTGACAAGATATGAGATGGGTCATACCTATATCTCTGAAGCATCGAGACATGGAAAACATTATGTATTCGATCCAATTCAGGTGGCAATGCTAGTCTATAAGCCACTGAACCAACTCTCTCTAACACATCATATGGTCCTATAAAACGAGGACTCAACTTCCTTTTGCGACCAAATATCAAAATCTTCTTCCATGGAGACACCTTCAGAAACACTTTATCTCCCACACTGAACTCTATGTCTCTTCTCTTTAAATCCGCTTTCAAACGGCCCCGAATCACCTTCACTTTCTCATCTGTTTCCTTAATCAAATTGGGACCAACCAGTTTACCTTCTCCAACTTCATCCCAACACAAAGGTGTCCTGCATCTCCTGCCATATAAAGACTCATAAGGAGCCATCCCAATACTGGACTAATGACTATTTTTATAAGAAAACTCAATTAATGGCAAAAATCTATCCCAATTCCCGGTAAAATCAATGATACAGCTCCTCAACATATCCTCAAGAATCTATATCAATCTCTCTGACTGTCCATCTGTCTGAGGATGGAAAGCAGTACTAAAATGCAATTAAGAACCCAAAGCATCATACAAACTCTTCCAAAACCTCGAAGTAAACTGGGGATCTCGATCCGACACCAAAGAAACTGAGACTCCATGCAACCTGACTATCTCATTGATATACAGCTCAGCCAACCTCTCAAGAGAATAATCCATCTGAACTGGAAGAAAATGAGCTGTCTTCTTCAATCGATCAACTATCACCCAGATTGCATCATGCTTCTTCTGAGTCAAAGGTAGTCCAGTCACAAAATCCATTATCACTCGCTCCCATTTCCACTCTGGCACTGATAAAGGTTGGAGCAACCTTGAAGGAACTTGGTGCTCAGCCTTCACTTTCTGGTAAGTGAGACATCTAGATACAAACTATGCTATGTCCCTCTTCATACCTGACCACCAATAATGTCGCTTCAAATCATGATACTTCTTGGTACTCCTAGGGTGCACAGCAAAAAGTGACTGATGTGCTTCCTCTAATATCATTCTTTTCAATTTTGCATAATCAAGAATACACAATCTATCTCTGCACCATAGACTGCCATCATCCCTCACATAAAAGTCTCAGCTTTCCTCCTTCTGACAAACCAGCACAATTTTCTGAATTCTCTCATCTGCCAACTGAGCCTCCCTAATATGATCCAATAAGATTGTCCTTAACTGTAACTGAGCCATCAAAGCACCGTCATTAGAAGATTCAAATCTAGCATGCAATGCTCTCAACTCAACAAGCAAACAGAGCGAATAAGCAGTCAAACCTGCTAAAGACTTTCGACTCAAGGCATCAGCAACAATATTTGCCTTACCAGGATGATAATCAATCAAACAGTCATAGTCTTTAATCAACTCTAACCACTGTCTCTGCCAAAGATTTAGCTCTCTCTGAACACCCAGGTATTTCAAACTCTTGTGATCTTTATAAATGAATCACTTTTCCCCATACAAGTAATGCCGCCAAATATTCAAGGCAAAAACTATTGCTTCTAATTCCAAATCATGCAACAAATAATTCAACTCCTGCGGTTTCAACTATCGAGAGGCATAAGCAATGACTCTACCCTCTTGCATTAGAACACAACCTAAACCACTATGTGAAGCATCACTGTATATCACATATGGTTTACCTTCCACAGGCAGGGTAAGGACAGGAGCTTAAGTCAACATCTCCCTCAGCTACTCAAAACTTGCCTGACACCAATCTGTCCACGCAAATTTAACTCCTTTCCAAAGTAATTTGGTGAGTGGTGTAGCTATTATAGAAAAACCCTTCACAAATCGATGATAATAGCCTGCCAATCCTAGAAAACTTCTAACCTCTGTCACAGTCTTCGGTGGACTCCAATTCAAGATAGCCTCAACTTTACTCAGATCAACTCTAATACCCTTTGCTGAAACCACATGACCAAGACAAGCTACCTGATCGAGCCAGAACTCACACTTAGACAACATAGCATACAACTATTTTTCTCTCAGAGTCTGTAATATGATCCGCAAATGCCTATCATGATCCTCCTCATTAAGCGAATACACCAAGATGTCATCAATGAAGACTACCACAAACTGATCCAAAAATGGTTAGAATACCCTGTTCATTAAATCCATAAAAGCTGTTGGTGCATTTGTCAATCCAAAGGGCATCACCAGAAACTCATAATGCCCATACCTCGTACGAAAAGATGTCTTGGGTACATCCACATCTCTGACTCTCAACTGATGGTACCCTGATCTCAGATTAATCTTAGAGAATACTGCTGCTCCCTTCAACTGATCAAAGAGATCATCTATCTGAGTCAAAGGATACTTGTTCTTGATGGTCACCTTATTCAACTACCTATAATCAATACACAATCTCATGGTGCTATCCTTCTTCTTCACAAACAACACATGTGCTCCCCACGGGGACACACTAGGGCGGATAAACCCTTTATCCAATAACTCCTACAACTGCACCTTCAACTTTCTCAACTCAACAGGTGCCATCCGATAAGTGGTAATAGAGATAGGAGTGGTACCAGGCAACAAATCGATACCAAACTCCACTTCTCTCTCAGGAGGTACCCTTGGCAACTCATTAGGGAAAACATCTGGAAACTCGGCAATTGTTGGTATACTTTCAAGCAGGGATCCCACTACTCTAGTATCTACAACATGAGCAAGATAAGCCTCACATCCCTTCCGAATCTTCCTCCCAGCTGAAACAAACATAGATGAAAGATACCTTTGCTTGCCAGATGCCATCACATCCCTACAATCATGTGTTCTCAAAGTAACACATTTCTTCTGACAGTCTACCACAGTCCCATGCTTGGATAACCAATCCATGCCCAAAATCAGTTCATATTCCCTGAAAGGAATCTCAATCAGGTCACCGAGAAACGCCTCATCATGAACAACAACTGGACTATCTCGGTGCACCCTGCTCACCACAACACTATGCCCTAAAGGATTTGTCACCAAGATATCAAATCCTAGGGACTCAAAATGCAATTCAGTCACAGGCAAGATAGATGCACTTATGTATGAATGCATAGATCCAGGATCCAATAGAGCAAGGAATGAAATACCAAATAAAGAAAATGTACCCGCAATGATGGTTGAAGCATTCGACTACCTCTGCATCACATAAGCCTGCTGAGATGGCCCAGCCTCATCTGGCCTACTGCCTCCAGATGTAGAGCCTCCTCTCTGACTAAACCTAGGTCGACCACCTCTACTAAAACCTCTGCCACCATAACCCCCTTTGACAATAGGTTGAGAAGCTGCAGTATTTGCCTGCCTAACCTCTAGTGGCTCGGGACAATCTCTGATAAAATGGTCTAACGAACCACATCTAAAACACACTCCCAAAGCACCTCTGCACCAGCAGACACCTCCATGTGCTCTATCACAATGAAAGCAAGTAGGTGGAGTAGGCCTCTGAGCCACTGGAGTCGGAGCACTAGCCACTGAAACTGCAGGTCTCTGTCTCTGCTGCTGTACTGACCTGCCAAACTGCCCCTGACTCCTACTAAACCTTTGAAAATTTCCCCTTCGGCCTCTCTTTACTGATGAAGACCCTACCTCACTCTGGGGTCTCCTAACTCTGGTCTCCTCAACCCTGGCAGCTGCTGCAAGACTCTTTGCCCTCTCAACACTCCTGGCAGCTGCAACTAACTGGGAAAAATCCTGATACCGAGAGCCTGCAATGATGCACATGATAGAGGGTCTCAGTCCCTCCTCAAACCTCTTGCACCTATCAAACTCGTCAGAAATGATCCCACCAGCATAGTGACTCAACTGGATAAACTCAATCTCATACTCGGTCACTGTCCTGGTATCCTGTCTCAGACTCAGAAACTCTATCTTCTTTTTATCTTTATACTCTCTCAGAGTATACTTCTACTCAAATTCCCGCAGGAAATCATCATAGGTCAGGACTGGTGGATCATCCAGAGCATGTGGAACCATCTTCCACCAATCATATGCATCTCTCTGCAGAAGAGATCTAGCATAACTAAACTTCTCTTCTGGACTAGCCTGTAACTGAATAAATATTCTCTAAACCTGGTCTAGCCACTGCTCTGCTACAGCAGGGTCTGTAGTACCAACAAAGTCTTCAGCTCCATACTTTCTCAGTTTATCATACTGCCTCACCGGTAACTGTGGCTGCGGCTGTGGCGGCTTCGAAACTGTAGCCTGCCTCAATAACTCTACCATATGCCATACCCAGCCAGGTGGAATCTCATCAGCTATTGGTCTCACAGGCACAGAAATAGACACCTCACTAGCAGATACAACTCTAGCTGCATCTCTACCCTCATCTGGAGCCACACTCTCTGCACTATCCTCAGCAACCTGACGTGGCCGAGGCCATAACTACCTATATCTGTAAATAAAGCAGAAAATACTATATCAGAGATCAGAAACTGCAGTGCTAATGCATATATTACAATTAAAAACTATTTTTCAAATCCCCCCATTTTCTCTCTTTATCATCCCACCAAGGTCGAGAACCTCAAACCTAGGCTTTGATACCAAAACAAATGTAACACCCTTATACCCTATATACGTACAATACATATTACCATCATATGTAAAATATGCATATACGGTACAAAAATGTCACAGACCGGTTTAATAAAAAATTTTCACATTTCCAATTTAAATTTCAAATTCTAAATATATAAAAATTAAACAAATTATAAATATTCTTTACTTGTTATAAGAACCCAAAATAAATAATATATATAAAAATCTCTGTGATAAATTCGCCAGAGTTTTGTCTGTAATTTAAATATCCCAAAATTTTAAAATTACTCAACCTACAAGAAGAAAAGACTCCCAAATAATTTCCAATCACCATCTCAACCATACTTCTCAATTTCACCAAGTTTCTCAAACATTTATATATATAGATATATATATATATAATTTAAAACACACTTACTCTCCCATTTCAAATATATTGACCCAAACATTCTTTATAATATACAATACGTAAAATTCAAAACATAATATATTATGCATAATACTAAAAAAAATGTACAATAACATAAAAATATATACATGCTGCTGGCAGTGTTTCTGATTTCGATAGCAACTCAACAAGCTCAACTACAAATCTAGACCCGACTTGGTCTAGAAGAACTCTCTGGCTCAGCTGGGTCTACACTGTCACCTATGCGATGGAAACAATCGTGCTAAGCTGAAGCCTAGTGATACAAACTTTGATAATAAGAATATAACTCAATGTAATACCAATGCACAATGCATTTAGATGTCACATCATTCCACTTTCTTATATTTTCAAATATTTCATAATTCACATTAAAACAAAGACAAGTATGGGCCCAAAAAGGATCTAATATGTTATTCAAATTTCAGAGTTGCTGCTTTGGTCCATAATAACACCATGTGTCTAGCCCCGTAGGCAATATATCCATGGATAATGTAACAGCCCCAGTCTCTTGGACCTCAACCAGGATAGACCCTTAGGCCCCAATATCTTGGTCCTCAACCCGGCTAGACTGCTACAGTTTTTGAGGCTTACGTCCTAGTCTTTTTACCCCAAAAACATCATATTTATCAGCTGGCTTGGCTTACGACCCAGTCTTTCAACATTCCAGCGATTAGCTCATAGGCAATCATAGGCATGCCGCCAAACCCAGAACTCTGAAAATTGAATAACATATTAGGCACACAATTTATTCATATTTCTCATTATTAATCTCTTTCTTATTTTCACATATTCAATCTAGGCACATTGCCTTATTTTTACATTTTTTTTCACTTTTCTCATTTTTCATATCTTTCTCATTTTTCTCACTTTTCTCATTTTTATCAATATCAATTCATTTCATTATTACACATATCTCATTTTTGCATTCACAACACATTACCCAATTACTTTGGGTATTTTCACATAATACGCAAATTTCACATGTTACACAAACTAGCCATTATCAGTGGCTTTTCACAATGCATTTAACACATATATGACATTACAAATGTCATAGCATATTATTAATGCACAATCAATGAACCAACTAACTTAACATATTTTTCAACCAAAATGTGTTAAATCCAAATGTTATGCAAATATAGACATTATATTCAAAGTTTGTACATGCCTCCACTAGCAATCCAAAGCAAGCTAAAAACAACCTTCAATCCAATCTTTCCAACTTGCCCTTCACCACTTGGATTAAGCAAATCAACCTCCCTCAAAGCCTAAACCAAATGTGATAACAAATAATCATTTAGTATCACATTTAATGGCATTTCCAACATTAAACCATAATTACACATCACTCCTATAAATTTCCAAAAATTTAGCCTTTCCTTACTTCAACATTAGAATTCCATTCTACTACAATTAAATTAGTGTTTTAAGTTTATTTATATTATTAAAAACATATTTTAATACATTTAAATCATTTACAATATAAAAATACATTCTTATACATAAAATCTCAAAAATGCCATAACCTTCCCCCATTGAAGGTTTTCCATTCCAACACAATCCATTACTCATTCCAAGGTTATATTCATCACTTTTAACAATAAATAACATTCTTAAACAAATAAAGTCACACAATTCAACCACTTTGGAAAAATCACTTTTCCAAAACCCTAAATCTCCACTTCCATTTTGAAACTCCGAACCAACACCACCAAATCCAATATTTGACTTTAAAATCTTGTTTATGAATCAAAACAACTCATTTAGAACCAATTTGCACAATTAAAGTTCATGTTATCAAAACCCCAAAAATCCATAACCCTAAATTCTCTCTCTTCACCATTCTTTAACCAAACTCCATCATCTCTTCAATCTAACCTTAGAATCATTGTTAACTACCCAAAATAACATCATACACACAATTCCAACAATTATAACATACTACATCAAAATCTCAAAACTCACACAATCCAAATTTCCAAGGAATTCAAAGAAAAGAGATGGAAACTTACTAATTTTGGTGGAGATCACCAAAAATCCACTTGCAACTTGTTAATTCCTTCAATTTATGGAGTATGGAAGAAGTAGAATCCTTGGTCTAGCTCCCATGGAATTTCGGCCAAAGGAAAGAGAAGAAGAAGAAGAAGACTTTAATATTTCTTTTCCTTTCATCTTTTTTTTTATACCACACATATATATATATTAAAATAATTTAATATTTAATTATTTAATTATTTTTTTAATTAATTAAAAGTCCTAATTTCCCTCTTTCATTAAAAAATAATTTGTTTTTGAATTATTTTATTAATTTTGAATTTATAAGATTTAATTACCAAAATAGCCTTTTCTTTTAAAAAGTGTTGACTTTTATATATGCTATGTATATTTTGCATATATATCACATATATATTCCACTTTTTCATTTAAAATCCCTTCATTTTTCATTTAATACCATTAATTTAATTTATCCTTTTAAATTATAATTTATTTTATCCACTTTTCCAAAAACTAGAAATTTTCAAAAATTTTAGGATGTTACAATATTAATGTACAATTGTTTAAAGAGTTCAAGAAACTTATCAAATTGAGCATCCATCTTGTCCTTGTTCAACCTTGCTGGATATTCACTCAAGGTCAGTATTCCTTCACTATTGGATTGGGTTCTTATGATTGATTCACTTTCTCATTGTCTATTGCGGCTTTGTCTCCCGAAGTGATAGTGGGTCATCTTCTTTTTTGTTTTCTTGTGCCTCAGCGTCTTCCTCAGCCACTCTTCTCTTTTCTAAACCACATCTGTAACACCCCTTCCCAACCTACGTGTGTAAGCTGAGTAGAGGCGCCACACTAACCTAATGTTGCTACCAATTTTACTTAGTCAAATTTTAGTTCCAATTTTTATAGAAATTTTGCCATAGTTTCACTTAAAAATTGAGTCCCAAGTGTCGACAAAACTGGTTTTTTTTTTTTCTGATTTTTGAAAATATTTTTACTCAAACCAATGCAACCAAAATCATTCTCAGTACACTTCCAATAAATCCCCCTTATAACCTCAACTACAACCTGCAAAAAGGATTTACACTTCTTGTAACACCCCCATATCCAATGCCCACACACTACAACCACAACAATGTAGCATAAGTGCATCAAACATAGGGATGCTACGGTTTTCTTAATATTCAAAACACTTTAAACTTGATACAATACCCTTATCATTATACATTATAGAAAAGTAGATCATTTACTTATAAAACAAAACATATTAGTTATATATATATACATTTAAATATTACCCAGCGGAAGTTATAAAATATGTACATATTTACAAACACTTGATTACATATTTAAATATATCCATACTTTTACATTATAAACATTACTTTACAAAATATAAAGAAGTATACATGATTGGCAATTCTCTTCTGATCTTTAAGTTCCCAAAATCAACTCTTCAAGGTCTACTCTCACTTGGTCTTGATGAACTCTCGGGTTCGACTCTATCAGCTCTATTACCTGCGCGATTAAACACTATCGCGCTAAGCCAAGGGCTTAGTAAGATAATTCATGCTAAAATGCAATGTCACAAATTAATTACATATATCAATCAAAAGCATATTATTTATTCAATATGTTGCTTTGTTCAATGTCACATCAATATTCATATAATAGCACCATTCATTATACTCATTTAAATTTATCATTATAGCCAACAACTATGACTTTATATACGTACCCTTTCCCAACCAGGTCGGTTGCCCTCCAATCCCAAGGGTCCGCAGGAGGCAAAAAGGCACGCATAACATTATCAGTAACATACCTTTCCCCATCCAGGTCGGTAGTCCAAGTTCGGTTGCCCATTCCAATGGGTCCGCATGGTTCCGCAGGAGGCAAATAGGTACGTATAATACTGACTATATCGAACCTTCCTCCTACCAGATCGGTAGTCCAAGATCGGTTGCCCAACCCACTGGGTCCGCATGGTTCCGCAGGAGACGGATAGGTCCGTTCATTAAACTTATCAATACCTTTTCAATTCATTTCTTTTTCACAAGCAAGTTAAGCAATCATTATATACAATATTCATTACATTATCTAAACACTCACATTATTATTCAATCCTATCATCAATGCATGCTTCAATCATATTTCATTTGAATCACTATAACATCTTTGGTATAACATTTCAATGTACATTACTCATGAAACACATTACCATTCACAATGCATAACATAACATTATTCAATCTCAACAATGCAATTAGGGCAATTCAACCTCTTCACAACCTAATCCAAAAGGAATATTAGCAAAATGACCATATGAATAGTACATTCTGGTTTTAGACTCCATTTTATCCTTATTTTGAAAAATTGTATAAAATAATCTACTTGACTAAAAATTCTAAAATTTTTACTGAATTTAGTTTTGTATCTTAAAATCATTCCTTTAAAATTTCAGATCAGACTGAACACAAAATCTTGGTCAAATAGTTCACCTAACCAGACTGCCCCAATTGCCCTGCATCCTGGCAGCAATTCTGAACTTTGTGAATTCCATAAATCAAATTCAATCAACGTGGTTCCAAATTATTTTTCTCAAATACTAGACTCACTAAGCAACAACATATCCAAAATTCAATTGGATATGATTTTTCTACATTTTATTAAAAATCCCGAAATACAGCTGTCTCAATTAAGGTACCTGCTGGAACAGGTCTAATAAAAATAATCTTTCTAAACTCATAACCATTCCAAAATCGAATCAACATATTTTTCAGTCATTCTAGACTCATAGAGACACAACATATCAAAAATTCACTTCAAAAACATTTTTCTATAATTAATTAAAAATCATACAAATCACAGCCTTTACTAATTGTAAAACAGAAACAATTTCACTAAACACAACTCTTACTCTTCCATCACCAACACCAACCCAACTTCTCATCTATCAAGCAAAATCAATACTTAAAATCACACCATAAGCAACTTAATCATACCATCATCAAATCACAACTCAACTCAAGCATAACTTCAAAAATAACAAGGGTAAACAAGAGCAAACTTACCAAATAATGAAATTCCTTGAAACTCCAACTTGTAACTTTGAAAATTTCCTTCACTTTGAACTTGAAATCATCAAAACCATCACTTGTTCTCTTGCTCTCTTCTCTCTTTGATTAGCCGGCCACCCAACAACAAGAAGAAGAAGAAATGATGAAGAAACACAAAGTCAATAGGCATTAAATACCCATCCAAAAGAAAATTACTATAATACCCTCATCCATTTAACTAAGCTTTTGTCATATCTATACCCATTTAAGTAATTCACAACCAACACAAAAATATCCTCTTTCCTTGACTTTCCATTTTGACCACTTTATATGTTATATATATCACCATATAAGCAACATATACAATTATCTCTAAACCCTCTTTTCTTTCCCAACCACCATACAAAAACATTCTCTTCCCATTTCTCAATTCAAACCAACAACAACAACAACAAAACTTCTAGGGCATGCATAGGGATATTACAATTCTCCCCCTCTAAAAAGAAAATTTCGTCCTCGAAATTACCTGATATCAAAGCTGAAACAACTGCGGATATTGCTCTCGCATGGATTGTTCACTCTCCCAAGTCGCTTCTTCTTTTGCATGATTCTTCCAAAGAATCTTCACCAATGGCACTTGCTTGTTTCTCAATTCTTTCACATCATGTGCCAAGATAGCAACTGGTTCCTCTTCAAATGTCAAATCTGGGCTCACTTCGATAGACTCAAATGGCAACACATGAGATGGATCCGACCTATATCTCCTCAACATAGAAACATGGAATACACTATGAATACGATCCAACTCAGGTGGCAAAGCAAGTCGATACGCCACTGGCCCAACTCTTTCTAACACTTCATACGGCCTAATGAAACGAGGACTCAATTTTCCTTTCCGACCGAACCTCAAAATCTTCTTCCAAGGAGACACTTTCAGAAATACCTTATCTCCAACATTAAACTCTATATCTCTCCTTTTCAGATCTGCATAAGATTTCTGTCGGTCTGAAGCTGCTTTTAACCTGCCTCGAATCAACTTTACTTTTTCTTCAGTTTCTTGAATCAAATGAGGACCAACCAACTTATTATCTCCAAGCTCATTCCAACAAAGAGGTGTCCTACACCGTCTGCCATACAATGCTTCAAACGGTGCCATACCAATGCTGGATTGGTGACTGTTGTTGTAAGCAAACTCCACAAGAGGTAAAAACCTATCCCAACTTCCAGAGAAATCGATGACACAGCTTCTCAACATGTCCTCAATAATCTGTATCACCCTCTCTGACTGTCCATCCGTCTGTGGATGAAAAGCAGTGCTGAAGTGCAGTCGAGAACCCAAAGCACTATGCAAACTCTTCCAAAATCTGGAAGTAAACCTGGGATCTCGATCAGACACTAAAGAAGTTGGAACACCATGCAGTTTCACAATCTCATGGATATACAGCTCAGCCAATCTCTCCAAAGAGTAATCCATTCGAACCGGAAGGAAATGAGCTGTCTTAGTCAATCTATCCACAATCACCCATACAGCATCATGCTTCTTTTGTGTCAATGACAAACCAGACACAAAATCCATTGTCACTCTTTCCCACTTCCATTCTGGCACTGACAATGGTTGAAGCAACCCGGTTGGAACTTGATGCTCTGCTTTAACCTTCTGACAAGTGAGACATTTCGACACAAAATCTGTAATGTCTCTCTTCAACCCAATCCACCAATAATGCTGTCTCAAATCATGATACATCTTCGTATTGCCCGGATGCATAGCAAACACTGACTGATGTGCTTCTTCTAAAATGACTCTTTTCAATTCAGCATCATCGGGTACACACAATCGGTTTTTAAACCAGAGACTCCCATCGTCTTTCACAACAAAATCTCTTGTCTTCCCATTCTTACAATCTGAAATAATCTTCTGAATCTTCTTATCGGCCAACTGAGCTTCTTTGATCTGATCTAACAAAATCGGCTTCAATTGCAACTGTGCCAATAATGCACCATCAACACAAGGTACAAAACTGGCATGCAATGCTCTCAACTCAACAAGCAACGAGAGCGAGTAAACTGTTAAACCAGCTAAAGACTTCCGACTCAAGGCATCAGCAACAACATTTGCTTTACCTGGATGATAGTCAATCAAGCAGTCGTAGTCTTTAATCAATTCTAACCATCTCCTCTGACGAAGATTGAGTTCTTTCTGGACACCCAAATACTTCAAACTCTTGTGATCAGTGTAGATGAAACATTTCTCCCCAAACAGATAGTGGCGCCAAATCTTTAATGCAAACACAATGGCAGCCAATTCCAAATCATGTGTCGGATAGTTAAGCTCATGCGATTTCAACTGTCGAGATGCATAAGCTATAACTTTCCCTTCCTGCATCAATACACACCCCAAACCTCTATGTGAAGCATCACTGTAGATCACATATGGTTTGCCTTCAACAGGTAAAGTAAGAACAGGCGCTTGAGTCAACAACTCTCTCAACTGCTCAAAACTAGCCTGACACTGATCTGTCCACACAAATCTCACTCCCTTTCGAAGTAATCTGGTGAGTGGAGTAGCTATCAAAGAAAACCCTTTCACAAACCGTCGGTAATAGCCTGCCAAGCGCAGAAAACTTCTAATCTCTGTCACAGACTTGGGTGGACTCCAATTCAGAATAGCTTCAACTTTACTTGGATCAACTCTAATGCCTTCCGCTGAAACAATATGTCCGAGAAAAGCAACTTGATCCAACCAGAACTCACACTTCGACAATTTGGCAAATAACTGCTTCTCTCTCAAAATCTGCAACACAATCCGCAGATGCATATCATGTTCCTCTTCATTCTGCGAATACACCAGTATATCATCAATGAAGACCACTACAAACTGATCCAAATAGGGCCTAAACACCCTATTCATCAAATCCATAAAAGCTGCAGGTGCATTCGTTAGACCAAAAGGCATAACTAGAAATTCATAATGCCCATACCTGGTCCGAAAGGCAGTCTTCGGAACATCCTCAGCTCTGACTCTCAGCTGATGGTACCCAGATCTCAAATCAATTTTAGAAAACACAGCTGCACCTTTCAATTGATCAAAGAGATCATCGATTCTAGGCAAAGGATATTTATTTTTAATAGTCACCTTGTTCAATTGCCTATAATCGATACACAACCTCATAGTACCATCTTTCTTCTTCACAAATAGCACAGGAGCTCCCCAAGGAGAAACACTGGGGCGAATAAATCCTTTGTCCAACAACTCCTGTAATTGCACTTTCAACTCCCTCAATTCTGCTGGTGCCATTCTGTAAGGAGTAATAGAGATAGGAGTGGTACCAGGCAACAATTCAATACCAAACTCCACCTCTCTCTCAGGAGGCAATCCTGGCAACTCCTCTGGAAAAACATTAGGGAACTCTGCAACTGTGGCAATACTATCAATGGAAGAACCCTTCACTCTAGTATCTACCACATGAGCAAGATAGGCTTCACACCCCTTTCTAATCAACCTCCTGGCTGCAACAGCTGAAACAAATAAGGAGGCTAGTTGTTCCTGCTCATTAGATACTATCACCTCTCTACCATCACCCGTTCTCAAAGAAACAATTTTCTTTTTACAATCCACCACAGCTCCATGTCGAGATAGCCAATCCATACCTAAGATCACGTCATATTCCTTAAATGGCATCTCAATCAAATCCCCAAGGAACTCCTCACCCTGCACCACTACTGCACTATCTCTATGCACCTTACTCACAACCACACTATGCCCTAACGGATTTGTCACCAACACATCAAATCCTAGGGACTCAGCATGCACATCAAATACAGGCAAAACAGATGCACTAATATATGAATGCGTGGAACCCAGATCAATCAAAGCAAGTACTGGAGTATTAAATAAAGAAAAAGTACCAGCTATGACTGCCGATGTATCTGGCTGCCTCTGCATAACATACATCCTCTGGGAAGATCCAACCTCCTCTGGTCTACCCTCCCTGGATGTAGCACCTCCTCTAGAACTGAATCCTGGTCTACCTCCCCGGCTGGCACCTCTGCCTCCTCTGCCTCCCCTCACACTAGCTCGAGAAGCAGCAGAATCAACTGGCATCTGCTCCTGCCTCTCAGGACAGTCTCTCACAAAGTGGTCAGGTGATCCACACCTGAAGCATACAGCTGGTCCACCACTCTTCCAACAAACACCTCTATGATAACCCCCACACTGAGCACATCTAGGTGGAGCGGATCTCTGAGTCATAGGGATCGGAGCACTTGCCACTGAAGCTGCAGGTCTAAATCTCTGTCTCTGGAACTGCACAGACCTACCAGCTGGTCTCTGGCTCCTACTACTCCGAGGAACAAAACTTCCTCTACCCCTCTTCGCAGAGGAAGACCCTGCCTCGAACTGGGGCCTTCTAACCCTAACCTCTTCTTCTGAAGCAGCTGCAATAACTTGAGCTCGCTCTACACTTCGAGCTGCTGTCACAAGCTGTGAGAAATCCTGATATCTGGATCCAGCCACTAAGCACATGATCGAGGGCCTCAATCCCTCCTCAAACCTCCTGCATCTATCAATCTCATCAGCAATGATACCCCCAGCATACTGACTCAGTCGAATAAACTCAACTTCATACTCAGTTACGGTCCGATGATCTTGCTTCAAATCTAGAAACTCTCTTTTCTTCCCATCTTTATACTCCCTAGGAGTATACTTCAACTCAAATTCCCTCAGAAAATCAGTGTAAGACAGTGTTGGAGGATCATCCATAGAATGGGGCACCGTCTTCCACCAATCGTAGGCATCTTTCTGCAGCAAAGATCTTGCATAGTCAAATTTTTCCTCAGGGGTAGCTTGTAACTGAATAAAGATCCTCTGTACTTTGTCAAGCCACTGTTCTGCTACAGCTGGATCAGTAGTACCAAGGAAATCCTCCGCTCCATACTTCCTTAGTTTATCATAGTGCCTCACAGATACCAAAGGCTGAGGGGGTGGTGGCACTGGTTGCACTGGTGCTTGTCTCATAACTTCCATCATATGTCTAAACCAGGCTGGCGGAACCTCCTCTCCAGCTGGTCTACCCGACACCGAAGCAGGTGCCTCCTCAACACTATCAACTCTAGCTCCCTCAGCAGGAGCGATACTCTCGGCACTACCCTCAATCGACTGACGTGAGTGAGAATCCATCACAACCTAAGTCTGCAAACACAACATACTACATCTTATTAAAGATCAGAGGTTGCCAATCCCAAACATGTATATTATTTCAAAACCAACTTTTTAAGTAAAATATTCTTTTTATTACATTTTACCTAGGCTGAGAATCTCAAACCTAGGCTCTGATACCAAAAATTGTAACACCCCTTCCCGACCTACGTGTGTAAGCTGAGTAGAGGCGCCACACTAACCTAATGTTGCTACCAATTTTACTTAGTCAAATTTTAGTTCCAATTTTTATAGAAATTTTGCCATAGTTTCACTTAAAAATTGAGTCCCAAGTGTCGACAAAACTGGTTTTTTTTTTTTTTTTTTTTTCTGATTTTTGAAAATATTTTTACACAAACCAATGCAACCAAAATCATTCTCAATACACTTTCAATAAATCCCCCTTATAACCTCAACTACAACCTGCAAAAATGATTTACACTTCTTGTAACACCCCCATATCTAATGCCCACACACTACAACCACAACAATGTAGCATAAGTGCATCAAACATAGGGATGCTATGGTTTTCTTAATATTCAAAACACTTTAAACTTGATACAATACCCTTATCATTATACATTATAGAAAAGTAGATCATTTACTTATAAAACAAAACATATTAGTTATATATATATACATTTAAATATTACCCAGCGGAAGTTATAAAATATGTACATATTTACAAACACTTGATTACATATTTAAATATATCCATACTTTTACATTATAAACATTACTTTACAAAATATAAAGAAGTATACATGATTGGCAATTCTCTTCTGATCTTTAAGTTCCCAAAATCAACTCTTCAAGGTCTACTCTCACTTGGTCTTGATGAACTCTCGGGTTCGACTCTATCAGCTCTATTACCTGCGTGATTAAACACTATCGCGCTAAGCCAAGGGCTTAGTAAGATAATTCATGCTAAAATGCAATGTCACAAATTAATTACATATATCAATCAAAAGCATATTATTTATTCAATATGTTGCTTTGTTCAATGTCACATCAATATTCATATAATAGCACCATTCATTATACTCATTTAAATTTATCATTATAGCCAACAACTATGACTTTATATACGTACCCTTTCCCAACCAGGTCGGTTGCCCTCCAATCCCAAGGGTCCGCAGGAGGCAAAAAGGCACGCATAACATTATCAGTAACATACCTTTCCCCATCCAGGTCGGTTGTCCAAGTTCGGTTGCCCATTCCAATGGGTCCGCATGGTTCCGCAGGAGGCAAATAGGTACGTATAATACTGACTATATCGAACCTTCCTCCTACCAGATCGGTAGTCCAAGATCGGTTGCCCAACCCACTGGGTCTGCATGGTTCCGCAGGAGACGGATAGGTCCGTTCATTAAACTTATCAATACCTTTTCAATTCATTTCTTTTTCACAAGCAAGTTAAGCAATCATTATATACAATATTCATTACATTATCTAAACACTCACATTATTATTCAATCCTATCATCAATGCATGCTTCAATCATATTTCATTTGAATCACTATAACATCTTTGGTATAACATTTCAATGTACATTACTCATGAAACACATTACCATTCACAATGCATAACATAACATTATTCAATCTCAACAATGCAATTAGGGCAATTCAACCTCTTCACAACCTAATCCAAAAGGAATATTAGCAAAATGACCATATGAATAGTACATTCTGGTTTTAGACTCCATTTTATCCTTATTTTGAAAAATTGTATAAAATAATCTACTTGACTAAAAATTCTAAAATTTTTACTGAATTTAGTTTTGTATCTTAAAATCATTCCTTTAAAATTTCAGATCAAACTGAACACAAAATCTTGGTCAAATAGTTCACCTAACCAGACTGCCCCAATTGCCCTGCATCCTGGCAGCAATTCTGAACTTTGTGAATTCCATAAATCAAATTCAATCAACGTGGTTCCAAATTATTTTTCTCAAATACTAGACTCACTAAGCAACAACATATCCAAAATTCAATTGGATATGATTTTTCTACATTTTATTAAAAATCCCGAAATACAGCTGTCTTAGTTAAGGTACCTGCTGGAACAGGTCTAATAAAAATAATCTTTCTAAACTCATAACCATTCCAAAATCGAATCAACATATTTTTCAGTCATTCTAGACTCATAGAGACACAACATATCAAAAATTCACTTCAAAAACATTTTTCTATAATTAATTAAAAATCATACAAATCACAGCCTTTACTAATTGTAAAACAGAAACAATTTCACTAAACACAACTCTTACTCTTCCATCACCAACACCAACCCAACTTCTCATCTATCAAGCAAAATCAATACTTAAAATCACACCATAAGCAACTTAATCATACCATCATCAAATCACAATTCAACTCAAGCATAACTTCAAAAATAACAAGGGTAAACAAGAGCAAACTTACCAAATAATGAAATTCCTTGAAACTCCAACTTGTAACTTTGAAAACTTCCTTCACTTTGAACTTGAAATCATCAAAACCATCACTTGTTCTCTTGCTCTCTTCTCTCTTTGATGAGCCGGCCACCCAACAACAAGAAGAAGAAGAAATGATGAAGAAACACAAAGTCAATAGGCATTAAATACCCATCCAAAAGAAAATTACTATAATACCCTCATCCATTTAACTAAGCTTTTGTCATATCTATACCCATTTAAGTAATTCACAACCAACACAAAAATATCCTCTTTCCTTGACTTTCCATTTTGACCACTTTATATGTTATATATATCACCATATAAGCAACATATACAATTATCTCTAAACCCTCTTTTCTTTCCCAACCACCATACAAAAACATTCTCTTCCCATTTCTCAATTCAAACCAACAACAACAACAACAAAACTTCTAGGGCATGCATAGGGATATTACAACATCACCCTTAATTTCCCTTCCACTCTTCAGAGTGATTGCCTTTAGCTGCTCCTTCGGGTTTGCCTCAGTGTTGCTAGGTAAATTCCCTTGTGATCTTTCATTGAGTAACTTGGCAACTTTCCCCACCTGATTTTCCAAATTGTTAATAGAAGCTTGCTGATTTCTAAGGGTGGTTTCAGTTGATTGAAATCTATTTTCTAAAGCTACTATGAACTTTTCCATCATGTCTTCCAAATTTCTCTTCTTTGGAGGAGCAACTTATTGATGTTGAGGTTGCTGAAATCCAGGGGAAGGTCTTGAATTGTTCTGATTATTCCAGGAAAAATTAGGATGATTTCTCCACCTCAGATTATATGTGTTGCTATAGGATTATTCTGCTGCTGCCTTGGCATATTCCCAATAAAATCCACCTGCTCCTGCCTAGCAAACATATTGCCACTTTGGCAATCTTATCTTTGATGTCAACCCCTACACCATTCACAAGACATCACCTGCATTGATTTCCCGGAAGATGAGGCTAAAGAATCAATCTTTTTATTTATTGCCTCTAATTGTGCTGTCAAAGCCACCGTAAGATCCAAATGATGTGAACCAGTGACACTTATTTTTCCTTGTTCCATTGGAGTTTGCCACTGATAATTGGTAGGGGTCATATCTTCAATCAAATCCCTTGCTTGTTCAGGTGTCTTATTATTTAAGGTATCCCCGGCTGCTACATTAATGGATTGCTTGCTTGCATAGTTCAATCCATTGGTAAAGGTTTGAATCTGAAGCCATAGTGGAAGTCCATGATGAGGACACCTTCTCAATATGTCTTTAAACCTCTCCCAAGCATCATAAAGGGTCTCACAATCTTGTTGAAGGAAGGATGAGATATCATTTCTCAACTTGGAAGTCTTAGATGGTGGGAAGTATTTTTCTAGGAATTTCTCTACCAACTGACCCCATGTGGTTAAAGTGCCTGGGGAAAAAGATTTTAGCCATTTCTTCGGTCTGTCTCTGAGTGAAAATGGGAACAACCTCAGCCAAATTGAATCATCTGAAACATTATTTATCTTGAACATGTCACATATCTCTAAAAAGTTCTCAAGTCTATTGCACCATTTGAATTAATTTGCCTTCATTTCAAAGTTTTTCGCAATAACTGTCAGCCTCCGTATGCTAGAATCAACCTCATTGAGAGTGGACTTAACAAAGTCATGCATTGTTCTTGGCTCACATCCTTCCATCACTTCAAGTTCTTCTTCAGAGCTTGAATCTTCCAAGTTTGTTTCTGTTTCTACCAAAACTGTTTCTCTTCCTTCCTTTCGCTTTCTCCTTAATGTTCTCTCTAGTTCTTCATCTAATTCAAGTAGATGAGAAGAGCTAGCTTGGGTCATAAATAGGAAGAAGTACCTGAAATGATAGTCAACAAGTAAGAACCAATGTTAAAAAAGTTTAGGTGTAATACAAGTTAGCTTGGGTATGTCGCAACTACTGTAATTCAGGATCAATGACACGTGCATGGATAAGCCCATGTCCTTGGGAGTGTCAAAGCTTCTGTAATATAGGCGAAGGATACGGTTATTGACATGCCTATATCGTTGGGCATGTCACTTGAAAAATGTGCAAAAAATAACTCTTTTCCTTGTCTTTCATCCATGATTCCAGCTTAATTGACCATAAGGCCTCAAAATGTAAAGATTCTTGAAATTAACCCTATTAAGCACTTGAACAAACAAATTAAACTCAATTTGACAATAATTATACTAAGAAATAGGGGCAAAAATTATCCTCAATTGTACACTTATCAACCTATCCTCAAGTTAATCGACTCAAGTGATAGCGATGGGAGTGCACATGATGAGAGCCAGGAATTCCTGTCCAATCAGACAACCAAAGTTTATCCTTGAATACCCAACTCTCTCTCGAAAAGTACTAGGCACCCTCATGAGATTGTGCTCGTAAGCCCATACCTACAAAAGACAATGAAAATCACATCCATGCAAATATCTGAATTAAATTGACCATGGTGGAAGATGGTACCTCGGTAATAACCATGTAGCCAACAAATGACTTTTTATTCTTGTAAATCTTGTCAAAGCCATGATACAGGCAAGCAAGGCCAACTTCACCCCAGCCATAGAGCTGTAGGATATCCATATTAGAAAGGGCCCACAACACTGATAAGTGAATGGTAGATTTGGTAGTGCATAAAATGGTCGACCCCAGTAAGTATAGTAAAAACCCTCGAGCATATTGCTCGGCCATTTCTCCATGAACTCGTCTAGAATAATTCATCCAATAACTTTGTATCGGTTCAATTTTTATTTTGAATTGTTCTTTTAATGACGATTCCATACCTATTAACTATTGAATTTCATCATGTGTCTAGATATCATTGGTAAGAGGAATAGGAATGCCATTGTACCGAAGACCAGTAATAGTAGTAAAATCAACTGGGCCAATGATCATTTCACCCACAGGAAGATGGAAAGTATGGGTCATGTCCATCCATCATTCCGATAATGCTTGCACAACACTTCTATCTATTTGACATTCTTTAGCTGGTAGTTGTAGAATAAATTCATTAAAACCACACCCATTAATAATACATTTCACCCAAGACGACATTACATCATACCACTGCCAGGCCTTATAAACACACCCTCCACCTCGAACAACACAACGATCACTCTAAGATTCAGCCAGGTAAGTTAATACGAGGTAAGTTTACCATCTCACAAGTACAAATATTTTAAAATTTTCTATTATCATCAGTTATTAATTACTTTTTTTTTAATTTCTTCATATCAATTTGCTTGTTAAATTTACTTTATACACACTACTTAAATCAACAATTCATTGCCTAATATATTTTAATAACTAAATCATAGCAAAAGCAAAAGAAAAAAAATAATAATAAAAAAATAATACTAAGTATATATATATTCAAGATGTTAATTTCCTTATCTTGTTTTTGTTCTTTTCTCTATGATTTTGCTCATATATAGACAACTGTACACTAATAAAGCTTAAAATTGTAGTATAATAGACCTTTCCCTAGTTTTTTCAGTCGAACTTTGGCGAAGCCTCATCCCATCCAACATTTCAACATTTCCATGTTCATGATTTTGGATGTGGTCTAATAGTTGTCCATTGGGATGAGACCTCGATCTTTAAGGATTCTTGGTATTCGCCATTTTCAAATCTAAAAGTTATCTCTCAAATTGAATGAAGAAGAAATGAGCTGCTTGGGTTTGTTTAAATAGATTAAAAAAAAAAAAGGAAAGCCACACAAAATACTATGCATTAATAGTATATTTCACTTATTACCAAAATTTGATCACATGCATATAGTAAATATTTACGCGTTTAAAAATATATTTTTTAAACATTTAAAATACTTTTTCATGTAGGGGGGAAAGAATATATAGGCATCTATATAGTAAAAAATAGCTAAATTTTTTCCAAAATGATTTACTGACTATAAATATTTTGTAGGTACCTCGGGACCACCCGAATTATTTTTTATTATAAACCAGGTCTAGAACCCAAATCTTTTTCGAGTCCAGAACTCAATCCAAGTCCAGAACCTAAACCACCTTGGGTCCAGAACCAAATCTTTTTTGAGTCTAGACTCAATCCAGGTCCAGAACCCAAACCACCTTGGGTCCAGAAGCCAAATATTTTTTGAGTCTAGAACTCAATCTTGGCCCAGAACCCAAACCACTTCAGGTCCAAAACCCAAATTATTTTTGAGTCAATAACTCAATCTGGGTCTAGAACCCAAACCACCTCTGGTCCAGAACCCAAATCATTTTTGACTCCAAAACTCAATCTGCCAGAATCCAAACCACCTCGGGACCAGAACCCAAATCTTTTTTGAGTCCAAAACTCAGTCTGGGTCCAGAACCCAACCAACCTCGAGTCCAAGCATCTAAACTAAGTCTTATCTCAGGTCCAGAACCCAACCAAATTAATTCTCGGGTCTAGAGCCCATTTTTGTCTAAGATCAGCACAAAGTCATGTTGCTTTTCACTCTCCGAATAAATTTCAGCTCGTTCAAGCAGGGAGCAAACTGTAGGCTCTTAATTTTAGTCCTAAGCTGACCCATTCCTAATGAAGGTTTAAATAATTATCGTTATATTTTTAAGAGTTTAAAAATATTTTGGGCTTTTAATTAAATTGGTACCAATCTTATAATTGCTAAAATAAGCCCAAATAAATTTTAAAATAAAAGAAAAGTGGATCCGAGCTAAAACCTAAGGCGAGTTGGCCCGGGCATGCCAGCTTGCCATAGGCCCATGCTTGTGGTGAATTGGGGATGCCCATTCACCACAGGTACTGCCAGTGGCGAATTCGGTTTGTATCCAATTCAAATTCTAATTCTAATTCTAATCTAGGAATATTTTTTCAAGCAGGAAGGGTTGCCTATAGATACATCTTTAAAAAAGGAAAACCCTAATAACAATAATAAGGGGAATCAACAAGAGCAAAGACAGAACAAAAAATTGGCAATTTGAGCAAGGAAAGCAACAACAATCAATATTCATCAACACTTCAAAGGCAACCACACTGTCTCTTTTTTTGTTCAACCAGAATCAAACATCAATTTTTGTGGAATCAACAACAAAAGTTTGGTCTTAATCAATAATTTGTTTACATTCACAATGGCCATAACATGCTTTCTTTTAAGTGTTTCATTTATTTTTTTATGTTAATTTTTTTAATACCATAAAATTGTTAAATCTGAATTATATATTTTATAAACCAAGGTTCAATTCATTCATCAGTAGCTAAAGGTTTGATTTAAATTATTGTCTCAATCATTAAAACTCTAATTGTTTCCTTAAATCTCAAAGAACCCTAAATTGTTTTCATAAATCCCAAAAACCATAATCTATTTTCTAAAATCCCAAAGACCCTAAATTATTTTGCTAAAACTCAAAACCCTAAACTATCTTTATCCAAAACCTTAAATTGTTTTATCGAATTCTAGAACCCTAATTATTTTTCCAAAACCTTAATTTATTTCCCCAAATCCTAAACTATTTTTCCTAAATAATAAATTAAAATCCTAGTTTTCTTTTGAAAATTTTGATCCAGTAACCCTAATTCCAAATTATTCAACCCAATTTTCCCAAACCACAATCCAGGAACCTTACAGTTCTTAAACCCTAATTCCATAAACCCTAAATTTATTTTCTTATTGATTTGAACCCTATCTTTAATCATTTATTTGGTTTGCTTTTTTATATATGATGGATGTTTTAGTTTATTTTGTGATGGGTGTTTGTTTCAATTATCATGTTTCAATAACTTAATTTATTTATTTAATTTCTTGAATTGTAAAAGGCACGTTTCCACTTTATGGGTGCCTCAATTTTTATTATGTAATTTAATTTATCTTTTTAAGATCTTGGGACTAATGTAAGGGAGATATTTCCACCTATAATGGGTGTAGACCCTTGATTTTTTGTGGTATTTTATTTATTTTAATAATATTTTAAAAATAAAAAATATAAAAAATAAAATAAATAAAAAAATAAAAAATCGGACGGATCTGCGAGCGTCGCGTGGCAGCGCTCAATTAGCCGCAGAAATGATCTGGGGGCGAAATTGGTGTCCCAATTTCGCAGCGTAATTATTGCTAGCACAGCCCAAGGGTCCAACAGCTCGCGCGCTGCCTATTTTTTGACCAAAACTTTTTTTGACCCATTTCGGTTCAATATATTTTAATTAGTCCAAAATAATTTTTGTGTGGTCCAATATATTTTAATTAGTCCAAAATAATTTTTGTGTTATTTTAATTAAATAATTTTTGCTTTAGTATTTAATTTTTATTAATAAAAAATAAAAAATAAAAATAATAAACAAAAAATAAAAATAAAAATAAAATTCGGCGATGAAAATCAGTGTTGCGAAATGGCCTTGGGCCATTTCGCCCGCAGGAAAATCCTACGAGCGAAATGGCCAGGGCCATTTTGTTCACAAGAATTTCCTGCAAGCGAAATGGCTCACAGGCCAATTCTCACCAGCTGCCGCAGCCAACTGCGGCAATTTTTTTTGCTAGCATATTTTTTCCGCAGCAGTTTTTTTTTGCCAGCGAAAATTTTCCGACGCAAATTTTTTAATGCAATTAGGTTTTGGTTTCCTTTTCTTAATGAATGCTATATTCCATGAATAACTAAGATTAACCTAAAAATCTTCTATAAATAAGACCAAAAACAACATAAAAAAAGGGAGGAGAAATTGGGACGAAAATTGAGAGAAAAATTGAGACCAAAACTGAGTAGGAAAGGCTTTGAATCAATCTGATTTTTTTGAGAGAGCAAACAACAATTCAATCCATCAAAGGCAGCAAAGCTTGCCTTTGTTTTTGTTCATCCAAGAAGAAATTTTTGGTGGAACCAACAAACGGAGGTATGCATCAATTGTCTAATTTCATCACAGTAGCTTAAAATCATCCTATTGTTTCTTTTAATTCAAAAAAAAACATAGAACCTTAATTACCTTTTTTTGTTAAGTTTAAAAACCTTAATTCGTTGCTTTGTTTTCCAAAAAGCTTAAAATTGTTACTTTTGTTTCTTCAAAACCTCAAAACTCTAATTTGTTTTCCAAATTTTCAAAACCCTAAATTGAGTTCTATTTCTTTCCAAAAGCCCTAAAAACATCTTTTCTGCTTCTATAAACCTTAAATCATTTTATTTATTTTCATAAAGTTTCATACAATTATCAATTGATTTTCAAATCCTAAAAACCTAATGCATTCCCCGAAACCCTAAACCAAAAATTCTGAAACCCTAATTCAACTCCAAAACTGAAGACAGTGAACCCTAACTCCCTTAAAACCCAAACCCTAAAGTTTTCTAAACCCTAACATTTTAAACCTTAAAACCCTGTAAACATATTCAAACACAGTAAGCTTTCAAACACAATCCAGTGACCGTAAATCTTAAATCTAAATGTTTTAAAGTGTCCAAAACCTAATTTCATGATTATACATCTCAAATCCTAATTTGGTTAATCAAAGAACTTTACCAACTTTTTAAATCATAAAACTTTAATCCATTTTAATTCCATTAAAACTCACACTAGCTTAAACTCACAAATTCCAAAACCCTAAACACATGAAATAAAGAAACTTAAATAGAAACAGTAGCCCTAATTTGAATATTTATTTTCCTTATTCAATTTTATATTTGATTCTGCTTTGATTTATTTTATATGCTTTAATTTATTTAAGTTCAATGTTTGGTTTATCTAATTTATCATGGGTGGATGTTTACTTTCTATTGATATTTAATACCTTTGATGAATGATTTATTTACGATGAATGGTTATTTACTTTTATCGATTTATTTAGATTTCCAAATGTTGTAAGAGGTATGTTTCCACTTGGTGGGTACCTCATTAGTTAAATATCATGTAATTTAAATTGCTTTTCTATTTTAGAACCAATGTAAAGGACATGTTTCTACCTTTCGGTGGGTGTCCTATTTAGGCATGGATGTAAGGGCATGTTTTCATCTTCAGATGGGTGCCCATTTATTTATTTTGCTTGGACATTGTTTTGATATATCGATGCTTTATTTTAATTATTGTATGTAATATGGATAATATTGTGTTATATTTAAGAATTTTATAATATTAAGACCTGTAAAGGAGGCCGGTTCCAATGAACCGGGCGTTGTAGGGGTGTTGTGCCATTTCTCACCTTCCCCACACGTACCCAACTTTTCGAACCCATCAGGGGGTTGGGGATTCCTTAGGAATCGAGTCATCCACCCCTTTCTTTTTTCCAGGCCCGTCCGGGTGGCGACTTCATTTTCTCCGGACTTAGGTCCATGTTCTCATGGCCCTGAGCCTAAACAGTGCCGAAGTCGCAAGAACCATTCCACCGGGAGTGGGGGCGAAAATCCCAGCTCACAATTGTGCAATCAAAGCACACAAAAAGAAGTTGGGGTTAATACCACTAATCAAGGAGGAATGAGGCAGTTTTCAGAATTAGGGAAGCCACTGTCTTGGGTTCTCAATAAGCTACAAAAGAAGGGATTGTTACAACCCTTGACTCCTCGTCCTTTGCCTAATCCTCTTCCACCTAACTTTGATACTAATGCATTTTTGTCAATTCCATCAAAGGCCTGGACACGAAATGGACAATTGCATGAAGTTGAGGCATGAGATCCAGAATTTAATTGATAATGGCAAGTTGCCCGAGCCGGATAAGCCCAAACCAAAGATAATCCATTTCCAAGGTTCAATAGAGTACCTCCACCGGCAACCTTCATGGTGGGAAAAGGATTGGAAGAAGATTTTGTTTTATCATCTTTTCAAGATGGAATATTGAAGATGTGAAAGGAAAAGAAGCTTAAACTCAATGAACATTCCTTAGCTTGAATGTTGCTTTTCAATCTTACTTTCTTTAATATTTTGGAACTATTGTGCTTTTCAAACTTAAAGTTGCTTTAAATAAATTATTTTCATCAAAATTTTATTGGTCTTTGTTCATTTTGGTGCTCAACCAATGAGGAATCTAGCTTGATAATTCATGAATTAATATATTTATGCATCATGACTCGAATGACTTTACTAGATGAGGGAATTGCTGTATAACAGTGAGTTGTGTATGCTTACTTAGAGAGGGCTCCTGCATAATTGCCTTTGTCAAGGTCCTAGCAGTCTTAGAACATGCTTTGACAAGCTTTCAAGGTGAAATTGAACTCTTCTTATTTAAGGGAGAAATGATCGAGGCATTGTTTGACGAGCCAACAACTTGTATCCACCCTATTAAATATCAATCCCTAGTTGTCCCATTGAGACTTCATAAAATTTTAGCTTTCTTTTCATTGACTTACAAACCCCAATAATCTACCTTGAGCTGTTGTGATACTTTTGACAAGTCTTATGATCACTAAGATGAAGAGGCATGAACATAGTTGAAGTTCTCAAGACCACAAAGATAGTTGAAGTTCTCAAGACCATAAGGGTAGTTGATGTTTTTAAGACCATAAGGATAGTTCAAGTTTTTCTAATTTCTCCAATATATTAAGACAACATCAGAGTAACAAATGATTTATCCCTATTAAAGAAGATTTATGTTACTCCACTCATCCATTATTGGAAAGCCCAAGTTGGTACAAACAAGACAACTCTTTTAGAGCTAGAACCGAATAAGAAGAAAAAAACAAAAAAAATAAGAGAATAGAAAAAGGAATAAGAAGAAAAGAAAAAGGACAAAAAAAGGACAAAAAAAAGAAAAAAAAAAGAAAAAAGGAAGAGGAATAAAAGAAAAGAGAAGAGAAGAAAAAAGAGAAAATAAAACCTAAAAAGGCGGTTCAGAAAGCCAACTGAGTTCTCTTTTACCTAAAGCAGCAAAAGGCTTCCATTTGGTTCATAAAGACATTTTTACTTGAATTGGTCCAACCCAACCAAAGATTCAATCAAAATTGGAGAAAAAGGAGGAAGACCATCAAGTTCTTGAAAGTTCTATACTTGATAGTCCTACAAGAAAGAAGGAAAAAATGATAAAAGAAAGGGAGAGTAAGGAAAGAGAAAGAAGAAGGAAGAGTAAGAAAAATAAAAAAAAAAAAAAAGAAAAGGGAGAAGAAGAAAAGAAACGAATTTGGAACTTAAACTTTTTGCAAGGGCAAAGACTGTCCTAATCAAGATCCAGATTAATGCCAAGAAGACAGAAAGAGTTTAGAGTCTAGCAAGATTGCTCTCAATTGCCTAAAGTTCAAACAAGAAATTTGTAGTGTGAAGGTTTGTCCATTGTGTCACACCAGCTCCAATCTCAAAATGGCCTTCATTTTAACCCGTGTCTCTTATAGACCCCATTTCAAGCCTATCAAAGACCTGTTGATCTCTCTTGGTAGGTAGAGTCTATTAGTGGAGACAGTTTGAATAAGCATGCATATGAGATAGACAATATTTAAACTCAATGAGACCTTTGGCCAAGTAATGTGTATGTGCCTATCTGAAGTGCAACAATTCTTGCTTAAATAGAAATGATTCCCGAGTTTAGTACGGTAACTAGGGTTGTCATGTTATAGATATGTTAATTTGGAAAATCAAGTCTTGAGGTGCACTGACATTAATTTGGCAAAGCCAACATTTGATTTCAAAATCAAAATTCAAAAAAAAAAATAAAAAAATATTTTTGTCATACAAAGCCTTCAAGCTAAGGGAAGTATGTTGAACTTCCAAAGGACCCATTGGCGAAGGAAATGATTATTGGCAAGGTCATGAAGAAGCTATCAACCAACCTAGTTCGAAATAGATGAATCCCTGACTCTGCTTGGGGCCTCCGTTATTCATGTTTTCAATATCTCAAAGATAAAAGTCATAAATGGGAAGCATTCTTTTATTCCAATGCAAGACTTGAACAAGCATCAAAAAGGAACCAATGAGAATACTTCTGCTGATCACCTCGGTCTGTGAGTCAATGAAACCACTGTGAGTATTATCATGCATACATGAGCATATCACATCGCACTTTCTTGTCTTGTGTTGTCTATTCCTTGTCAAAATGAACAACAAACACTCTGCAGTAAAGAATCAAAAGAAGATATTGAATCAAGAAGGCACGAAAAGCCTATTTTCTTGTGGAAGCTCCAGTCATTTTGCAAAAGATGAAATACATGCTTGTGAGATGAACTAGACAGCAAAAACATCAATCAGAGCCCGCATAGAAAAATCATGGGTTTGAGCCTACACAGGGGGCAAAGTTTCTCCTTTTCAATTTCTTGAGTCTATATATAAAATATTTTTAAACTCACTTACAAATATTTTACCACGCAGGGGGGCAAGGAGAGGATATAAGGTCCAATTAAAAATAGTTGAATTTTTGCAAAAAGGAAGAACAAAAGAATGGAACATTAGAACTCTCAAAAGAATGAAGATGCAAAAGACAAAAGATCAGTCCAGCTAAAAAAACTAAAGCAAGGTGAAGACCCGAAGTCCAAAGGATGAAGATTCATTTTCAAAGGGTGAAAACCCGATGCCAAGGATGAAGATCCAGTTCAAAGGATGAAGATCCATTTTCAAGGGTGAAGACCTGATCTCAAAGGATGAAAATCCATTTTCAAGGGTGAAGACCCGATCTCAAAGGATGAAGATCCATTTTCAAGGGTGAAGACCCGATCTCAAAGGATGAAATCCAGTTCAAAGGATGAAGATCCATTTTCAAGGGTAAAGACCCGGTCTTGAAGGATGAAGATCCATTTTGAGGGTGAAAAACCACAATGAATAGAATAACTAGAGCAGTCAGACTTCTCAAATGATAAAAGGTCAGTCAAACTCAGTCTCGAGTCCAAGCACCCAAATTAAATTCAATATCGGGTCTAGAACCAAAATTACCCTTAGGTCCAAAACCTAGAATCATTTCTAAGTGCAAAACTTAGCTCGGGTCCAGAACCCAAATTTTGATTAGGTCTAGAACCTAGAATCTCTTCTAAGTCCAAAACTTAGCTCTGGTCCATAACCCAAATTCAATCCAAGCTTGGGTCCAAGTACCCAATCTCGACTCCAAGTACCCAATCTCGGGTCCAAGTACACAAATCCAATTCAATCTCGGGTCCAAGCACCCAAATTCAATTCAATCTCGGGTCCAAGTACCCAAATCCAATTCAATATTGGGTCTAAGCACCCAAATTCAATTCAGTCTCGTGTCCAAGTACCCATTCTCGGGTCCAAGCACCCATTCTCAGGTCCAAGTACCCAATTCAAATAAATTTTGGGTCTAAGTACCCAAATCAAATCAATCTCGGGTCCAAGCACCCATTCTCGGGTCCAAGTATCCAAATCAAATTAATTTCGGGTCCAAGTACCCAATCAAATTCAATCTCGGGTCTAAATACCCAATCTCGGGTCTAAATACCCAATCTCGGGTCCAAGTACCCAATCCTGGGTCCAAGTACCCAAATTCAATCAAATCTCGGGTCCAAGTACCCAAATCCAATTCAAGTTCGGGTCCAAGTACCCAAATCAAATTCATTCTAGGGTCCAAGTACCCAATCTCAGGTCCAAGTACCCAAATCAAATCAATCTAGGGTCCAAGTACCCAAATCAAATTAAATATCAAGTCCAAGTACCCAAATCAAATTCAATCTTGGGTCCAAGTACCCAATCTCGGGTCTAAATACCCAATCTCGGGTTCAAGTACCCAGTCCCGAATCCAAGTACCCAAATTCAATCCAATCTGTATGCATCAATTGTCTAATTTCTTCACAGTAGCTTAAAATCATCCTATTGTTTCTTTTAATTAAAAAAAAAACCTAGAACCTTAATTCCCTTTTTTTTTTAAGTTTAAAAACCTTAATTCGTTGCTTTGTTTTCCAAAAAGCTTAAAATTGTTATTTTTGTTTCTTCAAAACCTCAAAACTCTAATTTGTTTTCCAAATTTTCAAAACCCTAAATTGAGTTCTATTTCTTTCCAAAAGCCCTAAAAACATCTTTTCTGCTTCTATAAACCTTAAATCATTTTATTTATTTTCATAAAGTTTCATACAATTATCAATTGATTTTCAAATCCTCAAAACCTAATGCATTCCCCGAAACCCTAAACCAAAAATTCTAAAACCCTAATTCAACTCCAAAACTCAAGACAGTGAACCCTAACTCCCTTAAAATCTAAACCCTAAAGTTTTCTAAACCCTAACCTTTTAAACCTTAAAACCCTATAAACATATTCAAACACAGTAAGCTTTCAAACACAATCCAGTGACCGTAAATCTTAAATCTAAATGTTTTAAAGTGTCCAAAACCTAATTTTATGATTATACATCTCAAACCCTAATTTGGTTAATCAAAGAACTTTACCAACTTTTTAAATCATAAAACTTAAATCCATTTTAACTCCATTAAAACTCAAAGTAGCTTAAACTCACAAATTTCAAAACCTTAAACACATGAAATAAAGAAACATAAATAGAAATAGTAGCCCTAATTTGAATCTTTATTTGCCTTATTCAATTTTATATTTTATTATGCTTTGATTTATTTTATATGCTTTAATTTATTTAAGTTCAATGTTTGGTTTATCTAATTTATCATGGGTGGATGTTTACTTTCTATTGATATTTAATACCTTTGATGAATGATTTATTTACGATGAATGGTTTTTTACTTTTATCAATTTATTTAGATTTTCAAATGTTGTAAGAGGTATGTTTCCACTTGGTGGGTACCTCATTAGTTAAATATCATGTAATTTAAATTGCTTTTCTATTTTAGAACCAATGTAAAGCACATGTTTCTACCTTTCGGTGGGTGTCCTATTTAGGCATGGATGTAAGGACATGTTTCCATCTTCAGATGGGTGTCCATTTATTTGTTTTGTTTGGACATTATTTTGATATATCGATGCTTTATTTTAATTATTGTGCGTAATATGGATAATATTGTTATATTTAAGAATTTTATAATATTAAGACCTGTAAAGGAGGCCGGTTCTAATGAACCAGGAGTTGTGGGGGGTGCTGGGCCATTTCTCACCTTCCCCACACGTGCCCAACTTTCTGAATCCATTAGGGGGTTGGGGATTCCTTAGGAATCAAGTCATCCACCCCTTTCTTTTTTCCCGACCCATTCGGGCAGTGACTCCATTTTCTCCGGACTTAGGTCCATGTTCTCTAAGGCCCCGAGCCTAAACAGTGCCGAAGTCGCAAGAACCATTCCACCGGGAGTGGGGGCGAAAATCCCCGCTCACAATGGGTGTCCTAGTTTGTTTATTTTACTTTTTAGACATTGAACATTGTAAAGGCATGTTTTCATCCATTTCCATCCATGGATGGATGCTTATTTATTATTTTGATTGAACTTGTTTTTTATTTTAATAAATTTGTTATTTATTTTGAATCGCATGTAGTATGGATGATATTGTAATAAGTTAATAATTTTATAATTTTTAGACCTAAAAAGGAGGCCGGTTCTAATGAACCTAGCGTTGTGGGGGTGCTGGATCATTCTCACCTTTCCCATGCATACCCAACTTTCCGAAACCATTAGGGGGTTAGGGATTCCATAGAAAATGAGTTATGCACCCCTTTCTACTTTCCTGGCCAGTCCAGGTGGTGACTCCATTTTCTTTAAGTTTAGGCTCGTGTTCTCTAAGACCCTGATCCTAACAGTGCCGAAGTTACAAAAACCATTCTACACGGGAGTGGGGGCAAAAATTCCCGTTCACAGTTATGCTTATTCTTCTTAGCAAAAAGAGTTGTATCAACTTTGCCTTTTGAAAAACCATTTTCAAGTAAATATGCACTAAGTCTATCATACCAAGCTCTTGGAGCTTGTTTCAATGCATATAGTTCCTTGGTGAGTTTAAAAACATGATTTGGAAGTTCATAATCTTCAAAACCGAGAGGTTGTTCAACATAAACTTCCTCATTGATAAATCCATTTAGGAATGCACTTTTAACATCCATTTGAAAAAGTTTAAAATTCATGTGACAAGTAAATGCAAGTAGTATCCTAATAGCTTCTAATCTAGAAACGGGGGCACATGTCTCATCATAGTCTATGTCTTCCTCTTGGTTATACTCTTTGGCTACCAATCTAGCTTTATTTCTAGTAATGAGACCATTTTAATCAAGCTTATTCCTATATACCCATTTATATCCTATAATTGGATGGTCTTTAGGTTTAGGAACAAGTTCCCACACACTATTTCTCTCAAATTGATTTAGTTCATCTTGCATTACAATCACCCAACATTCATCAATAAGAGCCTCCTCAATAGTCCTTGGCTCAATTTGAGAAACAAAAGCAAAATTAATATCTAAGTGTATAATTTTATATCTAGTGGTTACTCCCTTTGATGTTTCACAATGATGAGTTCTTTTGGATAATCCTTCTTGTATTGCCAATCCTTGGGTATCTCTTGAGCCCTTTCTTCAAGTTTATCATGATTATTCTTTGAAACATCAATTGTTTCTTTTTGTTCAAAAGTACCTACAAAATCATCAAGAGCACTACCTTTCCTTTGATCAAGTTTAAAGGATTCATTAAAAACAACATGTATTGATTCTTCAACTACTATAGTTCTTTTGTTAAATACTCTATATGCTTTGCTAGATGATGAATATCCTAAAAATATACCTTCATCGGATTTGGATGAAAAATTTCCAAGATTATCCTTGGTGTTCAATATAAAGCATTTGCATCCAAATACTCTAAGATATGATATTCTGTGTATTCTTCCATTTCATAGCTCATAAGAAGTTTTGCTTATTAAAGGCCTTTTGTAAACATGATTTGAAATATAATAAGCAGTATTAACGGCTTCTATTTTTCCTTTCAACCACACCATTTGGTTGTGGTGTTCTAGAAGCTGAAATTATGTGAAATTCCAAATTCATTGCAAAAAATTTCAAAATTTTCATTTTTAAATTATTTTCCATGATCACTTCTAATAGATGTGATTACATAGCCTTTTTCATTTTGAACCTTTTTGCAAATATTTTCAAATGATTGAAGGCTTCATTCTTTTGAGCTAGGAAACTAACCTATGTAAATCTTGAGTAATTATCAACAAGAACAAATGCATATAACTTGCCACATAGGCTAGCAACTCTATTTGGTCCAACTAAATCCATGTGAATGAGTTCTAAAGGTCTAGAAGTGCTTACAACATTTTTAGACTTAAATGAACTTTATGTTGCTTACCAAGTTGATAAGGTTCACATGTTCTATCTTTGTTAAACTTAACTTTAGGGAGACCGTCAACTAGTTCTTCAATGCTAATGCATTTTAAATGATCCATACTATCATGTCCTAGCCTTCTATGCCATAACGAAATGTCATTATTAATGGAAATCAAACGTTTAAATGCATTATTGGAATGTGATAAGGTTCACATGTTCTATCTTTGTTAAACTTAACTTTAGGGAGACCATCAACTAGTTCTTCAATGCTAATGCATTTTAAATGATCCATACTATCATGTCCTAGCCTTCTATGCCATAACGAAATGTCATTATTAATGGAAATCAAATGTTCAAATGCATTATTGGAATGCATGTCAATTTTATATGTGTTGCTAATTTTAGCTCCTTTGAATGCAATTTCACCATTTGAATTAGTAACGTTGCATCCTTTTGAATCAAAATTTACATCATATCCTTTATCACATAATTGACTTACACGTAGCAAATTGTGTTTCAACCCATCAACAAGCTGGACATTTTTAATTAAAGTTTTATCAAGCATGCTAATGGAACCAATACCAAAAATTTTACCTTTAGCATCATTTTCAAAGGTGACATTACCTCCAAGCTTGTAAGAGAGTATTGTGAAAAGCTTTGCATTCCCCATCATATTTCTTGAGTATCCACTATCGACAAGCCATGTGCTTTCAATGATAGTAGATTTTAGGCATACCTACAAAACAATAATGTTCATCTTTTCTTAGGTACCCAAATGAAGTTGGGTCCTTGGGGGTTAGTAGTAGAGGAATCTTCTATCTTGAGATGAGCCTTCCTAATATAGCAAAATGTGATCTTGTGCCCAAATTTCATACAATATGTGCATTAATACCAAGTTTTATACTTGTGCACTTTTTTATTTAAATTTAATGAACTATGCACACAATTACAAACATGAGTTTGTTTTTATGCATTTTTATGTTTATGTCCGGTGTACATGAATGCATGATTTGTTCTTGGAATTTTACTCTTAGAACTTTGTGGTCCTAATGTAATCCTTTTAGGATTTTTAGGTTTGGTTTGTGAATTAGTGTTATTTTACAATTTGAACACTAGAGGTTTGAGTTGTAGATGATTTCACAAATATTGGTTTATTATAAGTAGCATTTGATGAGCCATTGAATCCTAAACTATGTTTCAAGGAGGTGACTTTTGATTATCTATCATTGTGTCTAATGACTCTTTTCCCTTATTAAATTTTAAAATTGATCCTCTTAGTTCTTTTAGTTCATTCTTCAAAATTTCATTTTCCTTGATCACATTTTCTAAGCTATGTGAAGTTTTATTCATTTCATCAACATATTTCAACAATTATTCATTTGAAGTTTTTAATTCTAAGGTAAAATTTTTTAAGTAGACAAAATATTTTTCTAGCTTAGTACTTTTATTCTTATAACATTTCATTTTAGAAAAATACTTTTCTACTCTAAGGTTCATATGTTCAATCATATCACTATCATCTAAAGCATCAATATCATTGTCATCATATGCATTTTAATTCAAGGATTGAGTACCTACCTTATTGGATTCTTTTTCATCCTCAATAGCCATGAGCCATTGGCAATTCCTTCCTCTTCTTCTTCTTCTTCTTCTTCTTCTTCTTCTTCTTCTTCACTTGAGGAAGAGTCATCCCATATAGATTTGAGAGATTTCTTCTTTTCTTTATCCCATTTTTCTTTGTTTATCAACTTGAAGCAATCCGATTTGATGTGACTGGATTTGCCACACTCATAACATTTTACTTCGTTTTTCTTATCTTTATTTTTGAAAGAGGATTTAGAGATGGTACCTTTACTAGCTTGCAATCTTCTCTTTTTCTTCCAATCATTTATTCTTTTTGAGAACATTGCCATTTCTTCTTCATCATCACTATCTTTATTGCTTGAGCTCTCAACTTCTTTGATTTCTTTGAGAGCTATTGGTTTCTTCTCCTTTTCACCTTGTTTTTCTTCTCTTTCGGTGTGTAATTCAAAGGTAAGTAATTTTTTGACAAGCTCATTGGTTCTCAAAGAGCTAAGATCATGTGCTTCTTCAATCGAAGAAACTTTAGGTTCAAAGTTCTTCTTTGATCTAAGTGCTCTCAAGATTTTGCTATTGACTTCATCTTGATCATATATCTTACCAGATTTCTTCAACTCGTTGATTATGGCAAGTAAGTGATTGGTCATGTCTGTAAAATTTTTATTAGACTTCTTCTTGAATAACTCATACTCATGTATATGCATTTGCTTCTTGGTGAGTCTCTCTTGGGTAGTACCCTCATGATAGTTCTCAAGAGTTTTCCAAAAGCGATGAGCACAAGTGAAATATTGGACTCTCCCACCTTCTTCTCTTGAAATAGAATTCATCAAGATAGAGGTTGCCCTATGGTACTTGAATCAATCTCTTATATTGACATTTGACCATTGTGGTTTGGAAAGAGGAACTTGGACACCATCAACTTCATGAGTAGGAGGTTTCCACTTATTTTCAATGTAATTACAAAGCTTAATTCCTTCGCTATCTATGAAAAAGAACATCTTGTATTTCTAATAGGAATAATCCATTCCATCAGAGTAGGGTCTAAGAATAGAGTTGAGATTTCCATGAGCATTTGAGGTGAATGCAGAAAAAGTTGCCATTATGGTTCAAATTTCATAATTAAGCTTAAGAAATTTTCTAGCTCTAATACAATTGTTGTCCCAAGATGGCAACCAAGAGGGGGGTGAATTGGTTATTTGAGAAGTGATGGCAAATTCAAAAATTCACAAACAAGAAATGTAGAAGATGGAACAAAGAATATAAAGATTTATAGTGGTTCGGATTTACCTGGATCCTACATCCACTTCCTTAACAACTTTTTAAGATTCCACTAGCTTTGAGTTTTTACAAGTTTACTCTAACTTGGTGTTTTTTTTTGCTCACACCAAACTATACAATGGTTTGAGTATAGTCCTCACAACCCTTACAAGAGTTTTCCTAGGCTCACTATAGACTCTTAATTTTGGCTCTAAGCTAGTTCAGTCTTAATAAAAATGGCCTAAGTATTTATCAATCTATTCTTAATGGATTAAACATATTTTAAGCTTTTAAATTTGATTGGTTCAATTTTTAAGGCCTAAAATATGATGGTTCAATCTTTGAAAACCTAGGTGGGCCTCTTTTAAAGGTTTGGTCAGCTCTAATTTGGTGTGGGGTTTAACCATGTCAAATTAGACTTCCCAAATTGATATGGGACAGTCCATATCTATTTGGCAAGGGACCTTCCCAGTAGGTCCATATCGATTTTGGGCATTCCTAAATCGACATGGAGAGTCCCATATCGATTTTGGACTTTCCCAAGTCGATATGGTACTCCCATATCAATATGGGAAATTCCCAAATTGACATGGACTCCCATATTGATTTGGGAAATTCCTAAATCGACATGGGAAGGTCCATGTCGAATCGGACCTTCCCTACTTCGACAAGGCCTTGTTTTTCTTTGAACTCAGTTCAATATGGTGACGTTTTATCCAAAATTCAAATGATTTTTAAGTGGATATTCTTAGATAATTTGGAATGCATTAGATGAAAATTGTGGCTAAGCAGGAAAATGATACGGGTTTACAGTTTTTGACTTAATCATCACTTATAAATATAGGTTTTAAAGAAGGATTAATGGGGGGCAACAAAGGAAGCAACAACAGTTTTTAAAGAAAAAGAAACAGTGAATAGAAAACCACAGCAACTCGAGAGAGTAGTGAACAGAAACACTAAATCTCTCAAACTAGAAGGTAGTACTACACATCTATTTTCATCTAGTTTCAACAAAGATTTATAAGCTTGAATATTGGTGGAACCTACAATGGAGATTTGCAAATCTTTCATTTAATCATTTTTAAAATCACAGTACTGTGAGCTGGGATTTTTGCCCCCACTCCCGGTGAAATGGTTCTTGCTACTTCGGCACTGTTTAGGCTCAAGGCCTTAGAGAACACGGACCTAAATCCAGAGAAAATGGAGTCATCACCCAGACCGGCTGGGAAAAAGAAAGGGGTGGATGACACGATTCTTAAGGAATCCCTAACCCCCTAATGGGTTCGGAAAGTTGGATACTTGTGGGGAAGGTGAGAAATGGCCCAGCACCCCCACAACGCCCGGTTCATTGGAACCGGCCATCTTTACAGGTCTTAATATTATAAAATTCTTAAGTATAACAATATTATCCATATTACATGCAACAATTAAAATAAAGCATCGTTATATTAAAATCAAAGCAATGTCCAAACAAAGCAAATAAATGGACACCCATCCGAGGATGGAAACATGTCCTTACATCTCATGCCTAAATAGGACACCCACCGAAATGTAGAAACATACCCTTTACCTAGGTTCTAAAATAGAAAAAGTAATTTAAACTACATGATATTTAACTAATGAGGTATCCACAACGTGGAAACATACCTCTTACAACATTTGGAAATCTAAATAAATTGATAAAAGTAAACAATCATTCATAATAAATAATTCATTCATCAAAGGCATTAAATATCAATAGAAAGTAAACATCCATCCATGATAAATAAAATAAACCAAGCATTGAACTTAAATAAATTAAAGCATATAAAATAAATCAAAGCATAATCAAATATATAATTGAATAAAGCAAATAAAAGTCTAAATTATGGCTACTATGAGTTTTATTGAGGAATTAAAATATATTAAAATTTTATGTTTTTAAAGGTTGATAAAATTCTTTGATTAACCAAATTAGGGTTTGAGATGTAAAATCATGAATTTAGAGTTTGGGCTCTTCAAAATACTTTTGATTTGTGGTTTACGGTTACTCATCAAATTATGGTTTCGAGCTTACTATGTCAAGTTAAATACTTGTGTTTATATGGTTTTTTAAAGTTTTAAAGGATTAGGGTTTAGAAAAAATTAATGTTTAAGGTTTTAAGGAGGTTAGGGCTTACTATTTTAGGTTTTGGAGTTGAATTAGGGTTTTAGGATTTTCGAATTTAGGGTTTCGGGTAATGAATTTTATTTTAGGATTTGGAAAGACAATTGACAATTTCATGAAGTTTTATGAATTTCAACAAAAGATTTAAAGTTTATAAGAGCAAAAAAGATATTTTTAAGTCTTTTGGAAGGAAACATAACACAATTTTGGGTTTTGATAATTTGGGATGCAAATCTCGGTTTTGGGGTTTTGAAGAAATAAAACTAATATCTTTAAACTTTTGGAAAAATACAGCAACGATTTAAGATTTTCATACTTTAGAAAAGGTGAATTGAGGTGATGAGGCTTTTAATTTAAAAGAAACAATTATGTGATCTAGCTACTGTGACAAAATAAAAGAAATTAAGAATTCAAACCTTGTTTTGTAAGTTTCACCAAAAATTGCTTCTTGGATGGGCAAGGTCAAAGACAAGCCTTTTTGCCTTTGAATTGCTTGAAATGTTCCCTCCAAAGTCCGATTCAATTTACTGCCAGCAGGAATTTTTAGAGTTTCAGAGTTTTCCTTCTCACTCTCGGTCACCAATTTCAGTCCAATTTCTCTCCTCTCTTATTTGTGTTGTTTAGCCCATATTTATATAAGAATTTATGATATAATTCTAGTTATTCATGGTATTTAATCCTAATTAGGAAAAGGAAACCGAAACCTAATTGTATTAGGTTTCGAAAAATTTGCGTCGAAAAAATTTCATTGGAGAAAAAAAACTGCTGCGGAAAAACTGCGCTAGCGAAAAAGCTATCGCAGTTGGCTGCGGCAGCACGGGCGAAATACCCACGGACCCGCGCTGACTTTCGGCGATGATTTTTTGGTCGCCGATTTTTTTAGTTATTTTTTATTATTTTTAAATTTTTATTCATTTCACCATTTTTTACTAAAATAAATATTAAAATTAATCAAGATACAATAAAAATTTTTTTGGACTAACTAAAATATGTTGGAAACACAAAAATTATTTTGGACTAATGAAAATATATTGGACCGGACTAGGTCAAAAATTAAGGGCCTACAGTTTGCCCTCTGCTTGAACGATCTGAGACTTTAGAGATTGAAAAGCAACAAGACTTAATTTTTGATGAGATGGTTATTTGAATTTGTTTTTGGGTTCTAGACCCAGTTCGAGTTCTGGACTTGATTTGGGTACTTGTAACAGAGATTGGGTACTTGCACCCGAGATTGAATTTGATTTGGGTACTTGGACCCAAGATTGGATTGAATTTGGGTACTTGGACCCAGGATTGGGTACTTGGACCTGAGATTGATTTGATTTGGGTACTTGGACCTGAGATTGGGTACTTGGACCCGAGATTGGATTAAATTTGATTTGGGTACTTGGACCCAAAAATAGGTGCTTGGACCCGAGATTGGATACTTGGACCCGAGTTTGAATTGATTTGGGTACCTAGACCCGAGAATGGGTGCTTGGACCCGAGATTGGATACTTGGACCTGAGCTTAAATTGATTTGGGTACTTGTACCCGAGATTGGGTGCTTGGACCCGAGCTTGAATTGATTTGGGCACTTGGACCTGAGAATGGGTGCTTGGACCCAAGATTGGGTACTTGGACCCGAGCTTGAATTGATTTAGGTACTTGGACCCGAGATTGGGTGCTTGGACCCGAGATTGATTTGATTTGGGTACTTGGACCAGAGATTAGATTTGATTTGGGTACTTGGACCCTAGAATGGGTGCTTGGACCCGAGATTGATTTGATTTGGGTACTTGGACCCTAGAATGGGTGCTTGGACCCGAGATTGATTTGATTTGGGTACTTGGACCCAAAATTTATTTAATTTGGGTACTTGGACCCGAGAATGGGTGCTTGGACCCGAGACTGAATTGAATTTGGGTGCTTGGACCCAATATTGAATTGGAATTGGGTACTTGGACCCGAGATTGAATTGAATTTGGGTGCTTGGACCCGAGATTGAATTGAATTTGGGTGCTTGGACCTGAGATTGAGTTTGACTGACCTTTTATCATTTGAGAAATCTAACTGCTCTGGTTATTCTATGCATTGTGGTTTTTCACCCTCAAAATGGATCTTCATCCTTTGAGATCGGGTCTTCATCCTTAAAAATGAATCTTCATCTTTTGACATCGGGTCTTTACCCTTGAAAAATGGATCTTCATCCTTTGAGATTGGGTCTTCACTCTTGTAAGTGGATCTTCATCCTTTGAGATTGGGTCTTCACCCTTTTAAGTGGATCTTCATCCTTTGAGATCAGGTCTTTATCCTTGAAAATGGATCTTCATCCTTTGGAGATTGGGTCTTTATCCTTAAAACATGGATCTTTATCCATTGGAGGTCGGGTCTTTACCCTGGCTTCAGCTCTTTTAGCTGGATTGATGTTTTGTCTTTTGCATCTTCATTCTTTTGAGAATTTTAATTTTCTTTCTTTTTTTATTCCATTCTTTTTTGTTCTTCCTTTGTACTTTTGCAAAAAATTCAGCCCTTTTTAGCTAGCCTTCATATCCTCTCCTTTTCCACCTACGTAGCAAGATATTTGCAAGTGATTTTGAAAATGTTTTACATATAAACTCAAAAATTAAAAAGGAGAAACTTTGCCCCCTATGTAGGCTTAAACCCATGATTTTTCTATGCGGACTCTGATTCAAGTTGTTTTTGTCTAGTTCTTCGCATAAGCACGTATTTCTTCTCTTTGCAAGATTACTGGAGCTTTCTCAAGCAATGGGCTTTCTATGCCCCCCTGATTTTATATCTTCTTTTGATTCTTTACTTCACAGGGTGTTTGATGTTCATTTTGCCAAAGAATAGACAACACAAGACAAGAAAGCGTGATGTGATATGTTCATGTATGCATGATATACATGAATAATACTTACAGTTGTTCCATCGACTCACAGACCGAGGTGATCAGCAGAAGTGTTCTCATTGGTTCCGTTTTGACGCTTGTTCAAGTCTTGCATTGGAATGATCAAAAGCTTTTGCATTTGTGGCTTTTATCTTCAAGATGTTGAAAACATGAGTGGTGGAGACCTTAAGCAGCAGAGTCAGGGATGCATCCATTTCAAAATATATTTCAGCATGTCGGTTGGTAGTTTCTTCATGACCTTGCCAATAATCATTTCCTTTGCCCAATGTGTCCTTTGGAGCTCGATAGTTCAACATACTTCCCTTAACTCAAAGGCTTTGTATGACAAAACACATTTTTGATTTTTTTTGAATTTTGATTTTGAAATCAAATATTGGCTTTGCCAAATTAATGTCAATGTACCTCAGGACTTTATTTTTCCAAATTAACATATCTATAACATGACAACCCTAGTTACCATACTAAACTCGGGAATCATTTCTATTTAAGCAATAACTGTTGCACTTCAGATAGGCACATACACATTACTTGGCCAAAGGTCTCATTTGAGTTTAAATATTGTCTATCTCATATCCTTGCTTATCCAAACTATCTCCACTAGTAGACTCTACCTACCAAGAGAGATCAACAGGTCTTTGATAGGCTTGAAATGAGGTCTATAAGGGACACTGGTTAAATGAAAGCTATTTGCAAGTTAGGGCTGATGTGACACAATGGACAAACCTTCACACTACAAATTTCTTGTTTGAACTTTAGGCAGTTGGGAGCAATCTTGCTAGACTCTAAATTCTTTCTGTCTTCTTGGCATTAATCTGGATCTTGATTAGGACAATATAAAGTTTGGTACCCAATTTTGTTTCTTTTCTTCTTCTCCCTTTGTTTTATTTCTCTTACTCTCCCCTTTCTTTGAGCATTTTATCATTTTGTCCTTCTTCCTTGTAGGACTGTCAAGTGCAGAACTTTCAAGAACTGAATGGTATTTCTCCTTTTTCTTTGATTTTGATCGAATCTTTAGTTGGGTTGGACCAATTCAAGTCAAACTATCCTTATAAACCAAATGGAAGCCTTTCGTTGTCTTAGGTAAAAGAGAACTCAATTGGCTTTTTGAACCATTGTGGGTTTTCTTTTCTTTTTCCTTTTCTTTTTTCTCTTTTTTCTTTTTTTTTCTTTTGGCTTTTTTTGTTTTCTTTTCTTCTCTCTTTTTTTTTGTTTTTTTAGCTCTAAAAGAGTTGTCTTGTTTGTACCAACTTGGGCTTCCAATAATGGATAAGTGGAGTAACATAAATCTTCTTTAATGGGGATAAAACATTTGTTACTCTAATGTTGATGTTGATATATTGGAGATATTAGGAAAATTTCAACTACTCTTATGGTATTGAGAACTTCAACCACCCTTATGGTTTTAAGAACTCCAACTATCTTTATGGTCTTGAGAACTTCACCTATCCTTATGATTTGGACTAATCATTATTTTCTTTGATCTTTTTGCCTCTTCATGTTAGTGATCATAAGACTTGCCAAAAGTATCACAACAGCTCAGGGCAGGTTGTTAGGGTTATATGCCAATGGAAAGAAAGCTAAAATTTTATGAAGGCTCAAAGGGACAACTAGGGATTGATATTTAATTGGGTGGATACTAGTTATTGGCTCGTCAAACAATGCCTAGATCATTTCTCTCTTAAATAAGCAGAGTTGCAATTTCATCTCAAAAGTTTGTCAAAGCATGTTCTAAGACCGACTAGGACCTAGACAAAGGTAATTATGCAGGAGCCCTCTCTAACTAAGCATACACAACTCAATGCTATAGAGCAATTCTCTCACCTAGTAAAGTCATTCAAGTCATGATTCCTAGACACATTAATTTATAAACATCAAGCTAGGTTTCTCATCGGTTGAACACCAAAATGAACAAAGACCAACAAGATTTTGATGAAAGTAATTTATTCAAGCAAATTTAGATTTGAAAAACAAGATTGTTCGAATTTAAATATTAAAGAAAGTAAAATTGAAAAGCAACATTTAAGCTACGGAAAGTTCGTTGAGTTTAAGCTTCTTTTCCCTTCACATCTTCAGTATTTCCATCTTGAAAGGATGATAAAACAAAATCTTCTTCCAATCCTTTTCCCACCATGAAGGATGCTAGTGGTGGCACTTTTCCAAATTTAGGCAAAGGGTTGTTCTTGGTATTGGGCTTATCGAGCTTGGGTAGCTTGCCACTATCGATTAGGTCTTGGATCTCATGCCTTAGATGAGCACATTTATCTGTTTCATGCCCTCGCATTTGATGAAATTGACAGAAGGCCTCGGCATTGAAGTTTGGTGGCAGTGGATTATGTACTGGTCGAGGAGCTAACGGTTGCAACAACCCTCTCTTTTTGCAGCTTGATAAAGACCCAAGACAAAGGCTTCTCCAGATCTGAAAATTGCCTTCTATTTGCTTGACCAGTTGTATTAACATCAACTTCTTTTTGCGTGCTTTGATTTCCAGACTGGTAATTCCCTTTCTCATTCCTTCTTATTGAAAAGCGATTCTTCACCCTTTCCCACTCTTCAATTTGTAGACCAGCTTGGAGAAGATCTTTGAAATCTCTTATAAGGGTGTGAGACAACCTTTCATGAAGATTGGGCAGGACACCTCTCACGATCATCCTTATTTGATCAGATTCATCGAGCCTTTTCTTGAGCAAAGCGGCCTTGTTTCTCCATCGCTTCACATAGTTCACAAAATTCTCATTTGGCCTTTGCCTAATGGACTCCACTTCCATTAAGGTAACTTCCAACTCAACATTGTATCCATATTGTTGGATGAAGGCTTTGTAAAGTAGATCCCAACTCTTTTGTGTTCCATCATCTAAGGTATTGAACCAATTTTGGACAATAGGGTCCAATGAGAGCATGAAGTACCTTAGGGTTTGAGCCTTAGTAGCTCGGGCAGACTGCATGGCAGTGATATACTGCTTCACATGGAGATGAGGATTCCCAGTACCATTGTATCTAGCAAAGGATGGCATCTTGAACTTATAAGGGATCTCCTCATCTTGTTCAAATAGTTTATTGATCTCGCACATCTCTTCGGTTTTTAGCTTCTTCTCAAAGTTCTTTTCTAAATCAGCAATCATCTTTTCAACATCGGATGTCTCGGTCTTTTCAATAGTTGCCTTCTCAACAACCTTCGACTCCTTTTTGTCTTGAGGATCTTGGTAGTGTTGAGCCCAATCATCATCATCAATGATCACCTTATCATTATTAAAAGCTACTTCACTAACTTTAGTCTTCCCATTGTCTTTTGGCTTCTTAGTGCTAGCAAATGCCTTGGCATGATTTTCTAAGATTGCAGTCAATTGGTTCTTCATGGTTTCAGCTAGGGCCTCTTTTATTTCTTCCATTTTGGCATTGAGGGCTTCATCCACCATTCTTTGAATTTGTTCGAGCTCCATTGCTTTTGGTGAGCAAGTGATTGAGTCGTTGCTAGATACTTCATCTCTGGCATAGGTCGGATTGTTGTAAGCTTTTGAACTGTCATAATCCAGGGCTGTGAGCCAGAGAGGATCAATGATATGAGATGCAAATGTATGCATGTATGCATGTATGCACAAACAATCAACAAACAAGGATAATTAGGACGCTTCTTCCAACCATATAACATCCACACACGAATGGCGAGTCTCTTTTCCTAGGTATATGGTTAATAAAATACCAACATGGGGCATCTTGCTTTCAAATAATTCCCTTGGACGTTTCAACCAATAGTTATATTTTCAAAAATGGAAGTCCATTCATAGTAATTCCCATTAATTAGGTTTTAATCCATTCAACCAACTAAAGTAGCTTTTATGCTATATTGGATTAAAACTAAATTAAGAGGTTTATTATAGATAGATTTCTTACTTGAAAAGAGTAACTATTGGTTCATGCCAAAAACAAGCCCATGATTAATTATCCTTAGTATAAACTAGGCTCACAATTGATTTTTGGTATTTCTTAATTAACTCTTTGTAAGAAAAGGTTGGGTGAAAATAATTTTGTTTCTAAGCCCATTGTAAAAAGATTTTTATAAAAAGTAGATTTTGGGCTTAGTATTTGGGTCATGAGCAAACGAACTTTTGATTTGTTTTTAGAAAATTCTTATGTCCAAAGACCATCTTGAAAAATTTTGAAAATAGCTTTGGACTTTTGGACTTTAAAGAAAAGTTTATTTATTTTGAGCTTTACAAGATATTTAGGTCATATTAGAAAAAGAACAAACCAAATAAGCCATGATTTAAGCCAAGATAAATTAACCATAGTCAAACAACATGCATTTGGGGTAAAACCTAAGGAAAGTAACTAGGCCAATTACATGAGCTTTAGTCTTTGGGAAAAAAGGCTTAGGTTCCCATAGCAAGTATATACTAAATGGTACGAGGCTATGAGTGGTTATGCCATGCTCAATCTCCATACCTTGAGTGAAAGTATGGTATCCCTTACATAACATAACATGGGTAACATGGGCGTCCTAATTCACGCACACGATGCAATCTAATATGATGCAATGGATAATATCATTATAAGAAAGAATAGAATAATATAAAGACCCACGGAATTAACTTTTCTTATCCCCAGTGGAGTCGCCACTGTGAGCAGAGATTTTTGCCCCCACTCCCGGTCGAATGGTTCTTGTGACTTCGGCACTATTTAGGCTCAGAGCCTTAGAGAACACGGACCTAAATCTAGAGAAAATGGAGTCACCACCTGGACCGGCTAGGAAAAAGAAAGGGGTCGATGACTCGATTCCTAAGGAATCCCCAACCCCCTAATGGGTTCGGAAAGTTGGGTACGGGTAGGGAAGGTGAGAAATGGCCCAGCACCCCCACAATGCCTGGTTCATTGGAACCAGCCTTCTTTACAGGTCTTAATATTATAAAATTCTTAAGTGTGACAATATTATCCATATTACATGCAACAATTGAAATAAAGCATCGTTATATTAAAATCAAAGCAATGTCCAAACAAAGCAAATAAAAGGACACCCATCCAAGGATGGAAACATGTCCTTAAATCTCATGCCTAAATAGGACACCCACCGAAAGGTAGAAACATACCCTTTACCTAGGTTCTAAAATAGGAAAAGTAATTTAAACTACATGATATTTAACTAATGAGGTATCCACAACGTGGAAACATACCTCTTACAACATTTGGAAATCTAAATAAATTGATAAAAGTAAACAATCATTCATAATAAATAATTCATTCATCAAAGGCATTAAATATCAATAGAAAGTAAACATCCATCCATGATAAATAAAATAAACCAAGCATTGAACTTAAATAAATTAAAGCATATAAAATAAATCAAAGCATAATCAAATATATAATTGAATAAAGCAAATAAAAGTCTAAATTATGGCTACTATGAGTTTTATTGAGGAATTAAAATATATTAAAATTTTATGTTTTTAAAGGTTGATAAAATTCTTTGATTAACCAAATTAGGGTTTGAGATGTAAAATCATGAATTTAGAGTTTGGGCTCTTCAAAATACTTTTGATTTGTGGTTTACGGTTACTCATCAAATTATGGTTTCGAGCTTACTATGTCAAGTTAAATACTTGTGTTTATATGGTTTTTTAAAGTTTTAAAGGATTAGGGTTTAGAAAAAATTAATGTTTAAGGTTTTAAGGAGGTTAGGGCTTACTATTTTAGGTTTTGGAGTTGAATTAGGGTTTTAGGATTTTCGAATTTAGGGTTTCGGGTAATGAATTTTATTTTAGGATTTGGAAAGACAATTGACAATTTCATGAAGTTTTATGAATTTCAACAAAAGATTTAAAGTTTATAAGAGCAAAAAAGATATTTTTAAGTCTTTTGGAAGGAAACAGAACACAATTTTAGGTTTTGATAATTTGGGATGCAAATCTCGGTTTTGGGGTTTTGAAGAAATAAAACTAATATCTTTAAACTTTTGGAAAAATACAGCAACGATTTAAGATTTTCATACTTTAGAAAAAGTGAATTGAGGTGATGAGGCTTTTAATTTAAAAGAAACAATTATGTGATCTAGCTACTGTGACAAAATAAAAGAAATTAAGAATTCAAACCTTGTTTTGTAAGTTTCACCAAAAATTGCTTCTTGGATGGGCAAGGTCAAAGACAAGCCTTTTTGCCTTTGAATTGCTTGAATTGTTCCCTCCAAAGTCCGATTCAATTTACTGCCAGCAGGAATTTTTAGAGTTTCAGAGTTTTCCTTCTCACTCTCGGTCACCAATTTCAGTCCAATTTTCCTCCAATTTCTCTCCTCTCTTATTTGTGTTGTTTAGCCCATATTTATATAAGAATTTATGATATAATTCTAGTTATTCATGGTATTTAATCCTAATTAGGAAAAGGAAACCGAAACCTAATTGTATTAGGTTTCAAAAAATTTGCGTCGGAAAAATTTCATTGGAGAAAAAAAAAACTGCTGCGGAAAAACTGCGCTAGCGAAAAAGCTATCGCAGTTGGCTGCGGCAGCACGAGCGAAATGCCCACGGACCCGCGCTGACTTTCGGCGATGATTTTTTGGTCGCTGATTTTTTTAGTTATTTTTTATTATTTTTAAATTTTTATTCATTTCACCATTTTTTACTAAAATAAATATTAAAATTAATCAAGATACAATAAAAATTGTTTTGGACTAACTAAAATATGTTGGAAACACAAAAATTATTTTGGACTAATGAAAATATATTGGACCGGACTAGGTCAAAAATTAAGGGCCTACAGTTTGCCCTCTGCTTGAACGATCTGAGACTTTAGAGATTGAAAAGCAACAAGACTTAATTTTTGATGAGATGGTTATTTGAATTTGTTTTTGGGTTCTAGACCCAGTTCGAGTTCTGGACTTGATTTGGGTACTTGTAACAGAGATTGGGTACTTGCACCCGAGATTGAATTTGATTTGGGTACTTGGACCCAAGATTGGATTGAATTTGGGTACTTGGACCCAGGATTGGGTACTTGGACCTGAGATTGATTTGATTTGGGTACTTGGACCTGAGATTGGGTACTTGGACCCGAGATTGGATTAAATTTGATTTGGGTACTTGGACCCAAAAATAGGTGCTTGGACCCGAGATTGGATACTTGGACCCGAGTTTGAATTGATTTGGGTACCTAGACCCGAGAATGGGTGCTTGGACCCGAGATTGGATACTTGGACCCGAGCTTAAATTGATTTGGGTACTTGTACCCGAGATTGGGTGCTTGGACCCGAGCTTGAATTGATTTGGGCACTTGGACCTGAGAATGGGTGCTTGGACCCAAGATTGGGTACTTGGACCCGAGCTTGAATTGATTTAGGTACTTGGACCCGAGATTGGGTGCTTGGACCCGAGATTGATTTGATTTGGGTACTTGGACCAGAGATTAGATTTGATTTGGGTACTTGGACCCTAGAATGGGTGCTTGGACCCGAGATTGATTTGATTTGGGTACTTGGACCCAAAATTTATTTAATTTGGGTACTTGGACCCGAGAATGGGTGCTTGGACCCGAGACTGAATTGAATTTGGGTGCTTGGACCCAATATTGAATTGGAATTGGGTACTTGGACCCGAGATTGAATTGAATTTTGGGTGCTTGGACCCGAGATTGAATTGAATTTGGGTGCTTGGACCTGAGATTGAGTTTGACTGACCTTTTATCATTTGAGAAATCTAACTGCTCCAGTTATTCTATGCATTGTGGTTTTTCACCCTCAAAATGGATCTTCATCCTTTGAGATCGGGTCTTCATCCTTAAAAATGAATCTTCATCTTTTGACATCGGGTCTTTACCCTTGAAAAATGGATCTTCATCCTTTGAGATTGGGTCTTCACTCTTGTAAGTGGATCTTCATCCTTTGAGATTGAGTCTTCACCCTTTTAAGTGGATCTTCATCTTTTGAGATCAGGTCTTTATCCTTGAAAATGGATCTTCATCCTTTGGAGATCGGGTCTTTATCCTTAACACATGGATCTTTATCCATTGGAGGTCGGGTCTTTACCCTGGCTTCAACTCTTTTAGCTGGATTGATCTTTTGTCTTTTGCATCTTCATTCTTTTAAGAATTTTAATTTTCTTTCTTTTTTTTATTCCATTATTTTTTGTTCTTCCTTTGTACTTTTGCAAAAAATTCAGCCCTTTTTAGCTAGCCTTCATATCCTCTCCTTTTCCACCTACGTAGCAAGATATTTGCAAGTGATTTTGAAAATGTTTTACATATAAACTCAAAAATTAAAAAGGAGAAACTTTGCCCCCTATGTAGGCTTAAACCCATGATTTTTCTATGCGGACTCTGATTCAAGTTGTTTTTGTCTAGTTCTTCGCATAAGCACGTATTTCTTCTCTTTGCAAGATTACTGGAGCTTTCTCAAGCAATGGGCTTTCTATGCCCCCCTGATTTTATATCTTCTTTTGATTCTTTACTTCACAGGGTGTTTGATGTTCATTTTGCCAAAGAATAGACAACACAAGACAAGAAAGTGCGATGTGATATGCTCATGTATGCATGATATGCATGAATAATACTTACAGTTGTTCCATCGACTCACAGACCGAGGTGATCAGCAGAAGTGTTCTCATTTGTTCCGTTTTGACGCTTGTTCAAGTCTTGCATTGGAATGATCAAAAGCTTTTGCATTTGTGGCTTTTATCTTCAAGATGTTGAAAACATGAGTGGTGGAGACCTTAAGCAGCAGAGTCAGGGATGCATCCATTTCAAAATATATTTCAGCATGTCGGTTGGTAGTTTCTTCATGACCTTGCCAATAATCATTTCCTTTGCCCAATGTGTCCTTTGGAGCTCGATAGTTCAACATACTTCCCTTAAATCAAAGGCTTTGTATGACAAAACACATTTTTGATTTTTTTTGAATTTTGATTTTGAAATCAAATATTGGCTTTGCCAAATTAATGTTAATGTACCTCAGGACTTTATTTTTCCAAATTAACATATCTATAACATGACAACCCTAGTTACCATACTAAACTCGGGAATCATTTCTATTTAAGCAAGAGTTGTTGCACTTCAGATAGGCACATACACATTACTGAACATACCTCTTACAACATTTGGAAATCTACATAAATTGATAAAAGTAAACAATTATTCATAATAAATAAATCATTCATCAAAGGCATTAAATATCAATAGAAAGTAAACATCCATCCATGATAAATAAAATAAACCAAGCATTGAACTTAAATAAATTAAAGCATATAAAATAAATCAAAGCATAATCAAATATATAATTGAATAAAGCAAATAAAATCTAAATTATGGCTACTGTGAGTCTTTTTAAGGAATAAATATATTAAAATTTTATGTTTTAAAAGGTTGATAAAATTCTTTGATTAACCAAATTAGGTTTGAGATGTAAAATCATGAATTTAGAGTTTGGGCTCTTCAAAATACTTTTGATTTGTGGTTTATGGTTACTCATCAAATTATGGTTTCAAGCTTACTGTGTAAAATTAAAAATTTGTGTTTATATGGTTTTTTAAAGTTTTAAAGGATTAGGGTTTAGAAAAAATTAAAGTTTAAGGTTTTAAGGAGGTTAGGGTTTACTATTTTAGGTTTTGGAGTTGAATTAGGGTTTTAGGATTTTTAAATTTAGGGTTTCGGGTAATGAATTATATTTTAGGATTTGGAAAGACAATTGACAATTTCAAGAAGTTTTATGAATTTAAACAAAATATTTAAAGTTTATAATAGCAAAAAAGATATTTTTAAGTCTTTTAGAAGGAAACAGAACATAATTTTGGGTTTTGATAATTTGGGATGCAAATCTTGGTTTTGGGGTTTTGAAGAAATAAAACTAATATCTTTAAACTTTTGGAAAAATACAACAACGCTTTAAGATTTTCATACTTTAGAAAAGGTGAATTGAGGTGATGAGGCTTTTAATTTAAAAGAAACAATTATGTGATCTAGCTACTGTGACAAAATAAAAGAAATTAAGAATTCAAACCTTGTTTTGTAAGTTTCACCAAAAATTGCTTCTTGGATGAACAAGGTCAAAGACAAGCCTTTTTGCCTTTGAATTGCTTGAATTGTTCCCTCCAAAGTCCGATTCAATTTACTGCCAGCAGGAATTTTTAGAGTTTTAGAGTTTTCCTTCTCACTCTCGGCCACCAATTTCAGTCCAATTTTCCTCCGATTTCTCCCCTCTCCTTTTTGTGTTGTTTAGTCCATATTTATATAAGACTTAAGATATAATTCTAGTTATTCATGATATTTAATCCTATTTAGGAAAAGGAAACAGAAACCTAATTGTATTAGGTTTCGAAAAATTTGCGTCGAAAAAATTTTGCTGGCGAAAAAAAAACTTCTGCGGAAAAACTGCGCTGGCAAAAATGCTGCCTCAGCTGGCTGCGGCACCGCAGAAAAAACGGGCGCTCCAAGGAAATTCCTGCGGGTGAAATGGCAACAGGCCCACGCTGACTTTCGGGGACGATTTTTTCGTCGCCGATTTTTTCTTCTCTGATTTTTTAGTTATTTTTCATTATTTTTGAATTTTTATTCATTTCACCTTTTTTTACTAAAATAAATATTAAAATTAATCAAGATACCATAAAAATTATTTTGGACTAACTAAAATATGTTGGACAACACAAAAATTATTTTGGACTAATGAAAATATATTGGACCGGACTAGGTCAAAAATTAAGGGTCTACAAGTACTTTACATATTATGTTTCATTGTTTTACTTTTTATTTTTAGTTTCAATGTTTGCTTTGATCATTTTATTGATCACAGTAGTCATTAGCTTGTTTAGTTATTTCATGCAGTAACCATGTCCACGTTCTGCTAGTTCATTTTTATCCAATAGCCATGATTCTGTAATCCACAAGGTTAAAACAAACCTCATGTGGATGTGTTAAAAGGTTTATGTGTTTTTCATTAATCAAAATACATTTAATTGTACATTTGATTTCCAAAACGTATTGTTAAAGCCAGTTTTAAAATTTTAGTAGCATAAAAAAATCAATTCTCAAGTCCTCTTATGTTTTAAAATAGTTTTCTTTAAACCCTTAAATGTCACATAAACAAAAATGAATTTTTAAAACCATATAAAAGTTCAACAATCAATTTTTAATCTTGTTTTAAAAACCTTAAAAACCTTGATCTTATTTTCCAAAACCCTAAAAACCCTAACCTTGTTTTCCAAAACCTTAAAAACCATAATCATATTTTCCTAAATCGTAAAAATCCTAACCTTATTTTCCAAAACCCTAAAAACCCTAATCATATTTTCCTAAACCCTTAAAACCTTAATTTGGTCATTAAAGTTCAAAAACCCTAAATTTATACACTTATTGCTTTATTTAGTTTTAGATTTGATTATGTAGTTTATTAATGTTTTGATGATTTACTTAAATTTTGATGGTTGACTTATTTAATTTATGATGAATGAATGGATGAATATTTTCTTTATTATTATTTATTTATTTAGGTATTAATAATGTAAGAGGTATGTCTCCACTTTGTGGGTATCTCATTAGTTAAGCTTAATGTAATTTAAATTATTTTTATATTTTAGGATTAATGTAAAGGACATGTTTCTAACTTTTGGTGAGTTTCCTATTTATTTTAGACATTGGATGATGTAAGGACTTGTTTCCATCCTCGGATGGGTGTCGATTTATTTGTTTTGTTTGAACATTACTTTGATTTTAATACAATGATGCTTTTGTTTTAATTATTGTATGTAGTATGGATAATATCATAATAATTAAGAATTCTATAATATTTAGACTTGAAAAGGAGGCTGGTTCCAATGAACCGGGTGTTGTGGGGGTGCTGGGTCATTCTCACCTTTCCCACACATACCCAACTTTTCAAACCCATTTAGGGGTTGGGGATTCCTTAGAAATCAAGTCATCCACCCCTTTTTATTTTCTCAGTCTGTCCGGGTGGCGACTCCATTTTCTTCGGGTTTATGCCAGTGTTCTCTAAGGCTGTGAGCATAATAGTACAAAAGTCGCAAGAATCATTCCACATGGGAGTGGGTACAAAAATTCCTGCACATAGTGGTAACTTCACTAGGAATAAGAGAAGTCTATTTTGATTGCTTTATATTATTTTATTCTTTCTTATTATAATATTATCCATTGCATCATATAGAATGCATTATGTGCATGAGTTAGGATCCTCGTGTAACCTGTGTTGTGTTATGTAAGGGATAGCATACTTTCACTTAAGGTATGGAGATCGAGCATGGATAACCACTCATAGCCTTGTAACTTTTGGTATATACTTGCTATGAGAGCCTAAAACCTTTTAACACAAAGACTTAAGCTGATGTAATTGGCCTAGTTACTTCGCTTAGATTTCTACCCCAAATGCTTGTTGTTTGACTATGATTGATATAACTTGGTTTGAACCCTGGCCTATTTGGTTTGTCCTTTTTTTCTAAAATGACCTAATAATATTGTAAGCCCACAATAATTTTTAAAATCCCAAAATAATTTTTAAGCCCAAAAGACCAGAACTGTTTTTAAAATTTTTCAAGATGGTCTTTGGGCATAAAACCTTTTTTCAAGATGGGTCAAAAATTCTTTCACTTCGTGGCCAAATACAAAGCCCAAAATTCATTTTAAAATAACCTTTTTACTATGGGCTTTGAAACAAAACTATTTTATCTTTCAAAACCTTTCAAATGAGCTTATAAATTGTTAGGTCAATTATGGAATACTTAAAATCTATTGTGGGCCTAGGTCATACCAATATTTATTATTCATGGGCTTGTTTGTAGCATGAATCAATAGTTGCTTTTCCAAAATGGAAAATCTATTTATGATAAACATTTAATTTAGTTTTAATCCAATCTAGCATAAAAGCTTTCTTTTGCCAGACTAATGGATTAAAACTTAATTAATGGGAGTTATAATAGACTAACTTCTAATTTGAAAATACAACTACTGGTTAATCGTCTGAGTAAAATTTTCAAAAATAAGATATCCCATGTTGATAATTTATTGACTATATACCTAGGTAAAGAGACTCGCCATTCGTGTTTGGAAGTTATAAGGTTGGAAGGGTTGTTCCTACTCTTTTGGTTTGTTTGTTTATTTGATTATCATTTGTGAATCCATGCATAAATGCATACATGCATTGCATCTGATGTCATTAATCCTTTCTGGCTCACAACTTTGGAGTACAACAATTCAAAAGCTTACGACAATCCGATCTACGTCAGTGACTCAGATTTCAGTGAGAATTTGATCAATTTCACATCAAAAGTAATGGAACCTGAACTGATTCAAAAGATGGTGGATGATGCAATAAACTCTAAGATGGAAGAACTGAAGGAGCCCCTGGCTGAGACCATGAAGAGCTAACTGGCTGCACTTTTGGGGAACACTGCTGAGGTACCTGCTAGCACTAAGAAGCCAAAGGACAAAGGGAAGGCTAAGGTTGGTGAAGTAGCCTTTGGTTATGATGATGATGACTGGGCTCAATACGTTTAAGATCCTCAAGACAACAAGAAGGAGCTGAAGTTTGTTGAAAGATTAGTCGTAGAAAAGACTGAAACTTCAGATGTACAGAAGTTGATTGCCGATTTGGAGAAGAAATTTTAAAAGAAGCTAAAAACTAAAGAGATGTTAGAAACAGACAAGCTATTTGAACAAGATGAGGAGGTCCCTTATAAGTTCAAGATGCCTTCCTTTGTTAGGTACAATGGTACATGGAATCCTCACTTGCATGTTAAGCAGTACATCACATGTAATATCCCAAAGTATACCCTAAAAGTTTTGGAATATTTATTGTTGTATTTGGATTAAATGTATATGTTTAAGTGGAAAGAGAAAAGAGGTAAAGAGGAGAGTGTATATGTTGTATATATAGAGATATATACAACATATACAAGTCAAAGAAATGGAAGGTCAAAAGAAGATTTAATTATTTTTAAATTAAATTAATTGTAATGGAAATTAGTAAGTGGAGGAAGATTTTTATGAATATTTTTTATTTAAATTGCTTGGTTGAGAATTAAAGGAAGTTTTAGTGGTTGAGAGAAGAGTTTGAGTGTTGAGAGCAGGTGACAGGGTAGAACCGGAGAGTTCAACTAGACCGAGTTGAGTCTAGACTCTGAAGTGTTGATTATTGGCTTAAAGACCAGAGACAAATTGCCAAACATGTATAAAGTTTATGTTTTGTAAACATTGATTTTGATGTATTTATATATATAAATACCGCTACATTTTCCGCTGCATAATGAATAAATGTTTTACCTGTATGTTCCATAATATATATATATATATAATGTTTTAAGTTTTCTTATATTAATGCAGAAGAGAAAATTTGGTTGTCTAATATAAACTGTGGTACTCCTGTATTCGGTATACTTATATTACAGATGTAGTAGTATATAGTGTGCGTATATGGGGTATAGTGGTGTTACATCACAGCTATGCAGTCTGCTCAAGCTATTAAAGCCCAAACTCTGAGGTATTTTATGCTTTCTTTGGACCTTGTTTGTGCAGAACTTGTTTAATACCTTAGATGAAAGTACCAAAAAAGATTGGGATATGTTATATAAGGCCTTCATTCAATAATATGGGTACAATGCTTAATTGGAGTTCTCTTTGATGGAAGTTGAGTCGATAAGACATAAATCAAATGAAAACTTTGTTGGCTATGTGAAGAGGTGGAGAAACAAGGTCGCGTTACTTAAGAAGAGGCCTAATGAATCTGATCAAATTAGGATGATTGTAAGAGGGGTGCTACCTAATCTTCGTGAAAGGATGTCTCACACTCTTATTAGAGATTTCAAGGATCTTCTCCAAGCTGGCTTGCAAATAGAAGAATGGAAAAGGTAGAAGAATTATTTTTATGGGAGAAGAAATGAGAAGGGAAACTACCAATCCGGCAATTAGAGTTCACAAAAAGAAATGGATTTCAATGCAACTACTGGCTAAGGGAATAAGAGGCAATTTTTAGAGTTAGGGAGACCTTTATCTTGGTTTTTCAATAAGTTGCAAAAATAAGGGCTATTACATCCATTGGCTCCCCGACAGCTACACAATCCTCTGCCATCAAACTTTGATGCTAAAGCCTTCTGTCAATTTCATCAAATGCAAGGGCATGATACTAATAAATGTGCTCAATTAAGGCACGTGATCCAATATTTAATTGATAGTGGCAAGCTGCCTGAGCCCAATAAACCCAATACTAAAAGCAATCCATTGTCTAAGTTTGGAAGAGTGCCACCGCTAGTGACCTTCATAATAGAAGGAGGATTGATGGAAAGTTTTGTACTATCATCTTTTCAAGATGTGGATGGAGGAGTTATGGATGAGGAGGTGATGAACATTACCCCTTACATGCCCAAGTAGATTCAACAAACTTCCTTAGGCTTGATTGCTACCTATTTTATTTATGTTTTCTTTAATATTTCTAGAACAATTATGTTTTTCAAATTAAGATTGTTTGAATAAATTATTTTTCATTAAATTTGTATCGGTCTTTTTTTTTATTTTGGTGTTCAACCGATGATGAGTCTACCTTGATATTCATAAATTAGCATATCTATGCATCATGATCCAAATGACTTTAGTAGGTGAGGGAGTTATTCTATAGCAACGAGCTATGTATGCTTACTCAGAGAGGGCTCTTGCATAATTATGAGTGTTTAGGTCCTAGTCGATCTTATAACATGTTTTGACAAACTTTTGATGCAAAATTGAGCTCTGCCTATTTAAGGGAGAAATGATTTAGGCATTGTTTGTTTTTCCAATAACTAGTATCCACCCTGTTTAATATCAATTCCTAGCTTGTCCTCTTGGGCCTTCATAAGATTTTATCTTGCTTTTATTGGCTTGTAAACCCCAATGATCTACCCTGAGCTATTGTGATGCTTATGGCAAGTCTTATGATCACCAAGGAACAAAAGGGAAAGAAGATCAAGGAAAAGATGCATAGTTGAGACCATAAGGATAGTTGATGTTCTCAATACCATAAGAGTAGTTGAAGTTCACCTTATATTAGACCTGATATCTCCAATTCACTAAGATGACATTAGGACAACAAATGATTTATCCTTATTGAAATAATACTCACTCTACTCCACTCATCCATAGTCAAGACAATTCTTTTGGAGCTAGGACCCAATAACAAAAAATAAAGAAGAAAAAAAAAGAAGAAAAAAAAGATAGATAAAAGAAAGAAAAAAAGAAGAAAAAAAATTGGGTCAAGTGTTGTTGGAATGAAATGATTATTTGGGTAAAAATATATATATATTAAAGATTTGAAATATTGAAAATATTATTCAATAATAAAGAGTGCATGAGTAGTTACATGGTATGTTAAAGAGCAAGTCTGAGTTAAGTGAATGATTTGAGCAATGAGGAAAATTGATGTCGAACTAATTGAATACCTGTTAAGAATGTAAATTTATCAATTGTGTTGATAGATAGAAGGAAAATCATATTGGTTGAATTTATTCAGTATGATTATAGAGGATATGTAATTGTGTTGCAAAGTGGTGAGATAATTTATTCAAAGTAAAAGAGATTTATTATACATGAATATGTTAATTAAATTAACATGACTATGTGACTTGTTTAGTATATTGGCATATTAGTTTTGTTATTCATCGACATAGGCCTAAGATAACATGGTTGTGGGATAGTTTTGGTGAGATTGATAGTTTTGTTTCATGTGATACATGCAAGATTTATGGGTTGTATAGTTGGAACTAGTAACCTTCTGTAGAAATTTATCTATCTATATAGAAAGTGTGAAAGAGAAGAGAATTGTAAAAATATTATTAGTTATAGAAAGTAGAAGGTGGCTACGAGTTATGTTGAAAGTGAAATGCTAATATGGCATGATCACGGATAGTGGTGATCACGGGAAAAGTATAGAGTAATGAGTATGTGATAATAAAATGTAAAGTGATGTTATATACATATATCCTATACAATTACTTGTCCTGTTGTGTTGAGATTGATTGGATATGCATGAGAGGTCCTGAGCAGAGCTAGGACTAGAGATGCATATATTGATAGACCTTAGCAAGGTTAAGTCTTGACCTGAGCAGTGCTAGGTCATGTGAATGAGATCAGTGATGGTTCCTAGCAGAGTTGAACCATGATATTGCATTAACTGGACATGATAATTGTATAAAAGTGTTAAGCTTAATAGTGTAATTGTATATGTGTATGTTTTATATATGAATATGTAATATGACGATTAATGAGCTATTTGATGGTGATCATAGTTTGACATGATCACATGAGTTTCAAGGAATGTGATTTACTAGTCACATTGTGATTATAGCTCAAAATATGATGAATTGAATGTGATGTGATTAAAGATATATGATTTTATGAAATTGATATTATGTATAATAAAAAATAAAGAGATAATAGAAAATAAATGTAAAAAAATGAAATGTTGTATATTGGTTGTATGCAGTCATTTGTTCCAATAAATAAAAATGAGTATTATTGGCAACAGATCCAAAGAAAATTAGAATTTGAAAATAAGTTCGACCTAAAGAGAAGGAGACAAAGTTAAAAGATGGAAGGAGATAGTTGATGGGTTATGTTATTTAAGAGATAAAGATGGAAATTTAAAGAAAAGAGCCTTCTTTCTTCTTCTTCCTCTTTGGATTGTGGGAATTGAGAGAGAGTGAGGAGAGCTTGATTTTGTTCATATAGACACCAAATTCATAAGAGTTTTAAGAGATTTGAAGGTGGATATTGAAGATTTGACAAAGAATTCAAGTAAGTGCTCTTTTCCTTGAGCTGATTTTTATGGATTTTAAGTATATATGTATATGTGATATGATTAGTGAGAGAAAGTGATGATTAATTGAATAAAATGATAAGAAGGATATGTTGGAATATATATATGTTGCATTGATGCATAGATGGAGTAAATATGATTATTTGTGAGAGATGATGATAGATAGTGAAATTGGTTGTATAAATGAGTTGGGAATTGAGTAAATTGATATATGTATGATTGTATAAATGAATTATATGATGATTATTGTTATGATTTTGTTTTTAGACTAAGGGGGATCAAGAGAAGAAGAGTAAGCTTGGATTAACCATGGTTTGTACATATAATTTATTTGGTTTGTACATATAATCTCCTTGATTTGTACATATGATCTTGAGTAAGTATATACTTGGATCATGCTCTTGTTTTTGGTTTGCATCATTCAAAGCTGTTAGGTGTGTGTTTTGTTGTTGAAAATGGTGTAAAAGCGTGATTCTAGAATGCCATGGGCGTGGCCATGTAGGACCACAGTCGTGGGATTGGACAAGGGGCTGTTTCATGTGAAAATGGTGAAGAAACAGAAGCGAAATGAATGCCACGGGTGTGGCCTTTGGATGCCACGACCGTGGGGGTCTTAAATAGTGTTTTACAACTTCATTTCACATCCCACGGGCATGGCTATTGGATGCCACTGCCGTGGGTTGTTTAATTGATGTTTGTTGCCGTATTTTACACCATACGGGTATAGTAAATGGCTTGCATAGCTATGTCTTTGTACATATTTAATTGAAAATGTATATGTGATTATAAAGTGAATAATTATGATAAAATATGTTGATTATGCAAAATGTTGGTATGTTGATGAGTCATATGGTGAGTGTAGCTCATGCTTACAGGATGAAAATGAAATGGGAAATGTGGTTGGATGTCAAGAGTGAATTATAAATGAATAATAAATATGATAAAGATGAGATGAATATATTATAAATGAATAATGAATATGATAAAGATGAGATGAAGATGATATTATTATTAGTTTTTAAACTTAATATAATATTAGTTAATGAGAAACTCCAAAGTATGGGGTATTGAATTAAGTGTTTTGGATTGAGAAGGAGAGAGGATTTGAGTTGTATAATTGAGATATATAGATTGATGTTATTAATAACTTGATTCTTCATATGTTGATTAGAAGATCAAGTTATGAAGAGTTAGAGGAAGTGAAGGTTTAAGGAGTTGGGCTTGAGTTTAGTTTATTAGAGGTAAGTACATAAATGTACATATTGTATTTGTTATATTTTATCGATTGAATTGATAACACATGCTATGATGATGGTGGAATGTATATTCATGAATTATGTGATTTAAATACGAATTGGACATGAATTAATTATGGCATGATTTAGCCATTTGAGTATGGCTAATTGTAATAATAGTACAAAGTGTTAAATGTAAAATATGTATTAATATGTGGTATAGAGCCATATATGTATTGTATGTGAATTATGAAAGAGTTTGTGAAATGAATATTAAATGATGAACATACATCACAGAGTGTGATGATATAAAATGATGTGATAGTTGAGAAAGATATGAGAAGTGCAAGTTGTGCACTAAAATATGGATGTGAGCCACATTTGTATTATATATGATGATGATTGGTGGAGACCATGAAATAAATGGAAAAGTGAAAATATGTTGAAAAATAAATGTGTATTTTGTGTACCTTATACAATATCTAGTTGCCAGAATATTGTGTTTGGTAGTTGGCATGTCATACATGATGGGGTGAGGCACTGGGTTCCACAGAGATGTTACTACGCCCCTAAGTTAGACACATTGGTGTCACTACTATTGATATACGTTGAGTGAAAAAGACTGTCTTAAGTGAGGTCTTGGGATCGAAACGGGGGAGGCGACCCTTAATTGGGCCAAATAAAGAAATCCTGCCGTGGATCCTTAAGGGAAAGCAGCCTGTGATAGTTTCAGCGCACAAAAATGGTTGGTCGAGAGGCCAACGCGTCGGGATGGCTGGGCTGTTACAGACACATTTGGTGTCATTGTGATGAGATAGAGCAAAATAATGGTTCTGAAACTATTTTAGTGTATAAGGATAATTGGGCTCAATGTATGTGAATGAGCATAAATTTTTGCCGCCACTCCTGGTGGAATGGTTCTTGCAACTTCGGCACTATTTAGGCTCGGGGCCTTAGAGAACACGGACCTAAGTCCGGAGAAAATGGAGTCGCCACCCGGACGGGCCGAGAAAAAGAAAGGGGTGGATGACTCAATTCCTAAGGAATCCCCAGCCCCCTAATGGGTTCGAAAATATGGGTACGTGTGGGGAAGGTGAGAAATGGCCCAGCACCCCCACAACGCCCGGTTCATTGGAACCGGCCTCCTTTATAGGTCTTAATATTATAAAATTCCTAAATATAACAATATTATCCATATTACACACAATAATTAAAATAAAGCATCGATATATTAAAATCAAAACAATGTCCAAACAAAACAAATAAATGGACACCCATCCGAGGATGGAAACATGTCCTTACATCCCAGGCCTAAATAGGACACCCACCGAAAGGTAGAAAAATGTCCTTTACATTGGTTCTAAAATGGAAAAGCAATTTAAATTACATGATATTTAACTAATGAGGTACCCACCAAGTGGAAACATACCTCTTACAATATTTGCAAATCTAAATAAATTGATAAAAGTAAATAATCATTCATCATAAATAAATCATTCATCAAAGGTATTAAATATCAATAGAAATTAAACATCCATCCATGATAAATTAAATAAACCAAGCATTGAACTTAAAAGAATTAAAGCATAAAAAATAAATCAAAGCATAAACAAGTATAAAATTGAATAAAGCAAGTAAAGTTTCAAATTAGGGCTATTGTTTCTATTCAAGATTCTTTATTCCATGTGTTTAGAGTTTTGGAAGCTACTGTGATTTTTAATGGAATTAAAATGGAGCAAAATTTTTATGATTTAAAAAGTTGGTAAAGTTCTTTGATTAACCAAATTAGGATTTGAGATGTATAATCATGAAATAAGGTTTTGGACACTTTAAAACACTTAGATTTATGATTTTCTATTACTGAGTTATTATTTTGAGTTACTATGTAAAATTATATTTATATGGTTTTTAAAAGATTAGGGTTTAGAAAATTTTAGGATTTAGGTTTTAAGGGAGTTAGGGTTCACTGTTTTAGGTTTTGGAGTTGAATTAGGATTTTAGGATTTTTGATTTAGGGTTTTGGGGAATGAATTAATTATTAGAATTTGGAAAAAACAATTGATAACTTTATGAAGTTTTATGAAAATGATTTAAAGTTTATAGAAGCAAAAAAGAAGTTTTTAGGGCTTTTGGAAAGAAACAGAACTCAATTTAGAGTTTTGAAAATTTAGAAAGCAGATTAGGGTTTTGGGGTTTTGAAGAAACTAAACTAACAACTTTAAACTTTTTGGAAAACAAAGCAACGAATTAAGGTTTTTAAACTTTAGAAAAAGTGAATTGAGGTTCTAGGGTTTTTGAATTAAAAGAAATAATGGGATGATTTAGCTACTGTGAATAATAGAATTTAGACAATTGATACATACCTCCGTTTGTTGGTTCTACCAAAAATTTCTTCTTTGATGAACAAAAACAAAGACAAGTTTTGCTGCCTTGAATTGCTTGAAATATTTGTTTCTCTCAAAAAAGAAATCAGGTTGATTCACTGCCTTTCCTACTTAATTTCGGATCCAATTTTTGATCACTTTCTCATCCGATTTCTTCCTTATTTCTGATTGATTTTTGTGTTGTTTTTAGTCTTATTTATAGAAGAATTTTATGGTTCATTCCTAATTATTCACGGAATTTATCATTCATTAAGAAAAGGAAACCGAAACCTAATTGTGTTAGGTTTCAAAAAATTTTGCGTCAGAAAAATTGCACCGGTGAAAAAAAACTACTGCGGAAAAATTGCGCTGGAAAAAAAAAATCTGCGAAAAAATTGCCCTGGCAAAAAAATTCGGCTGCGGAAAAAATGGGCTGGCGATGGGTGAAATGGGCCTGCAGGCCATTTTGCCCTTTTTTTCTCTTATTATTATTTTTATCATTTCTTATTAATAAAAATTAGATACTAAACCAAATATTATTTAATTTGACAACACAAAAATTATTTTGGACTAATTAAAATATATTGGATCGGACTAGGTAAAAAATTAAGGGTCTACAATTTGCCCCCTGCTTGAATGATCTGAGACTTTAGTGAAAGAGAGTGAAAAGCAATAAGACTTAATTTTTGAGATGGTTGAGGTTTTGGGTTCTGGACCCGGTTTGAGTTCTGGACTCAAGGATAATTCTAGGTTCTAGACCTAAGGAAACTTTGGGTTCTAGACCTGATTCGAGTTCTGGACTTAGAAAAGATTCTAGGTTCTGAACCTAAGGAAAATTTGGATTCTGGACCCGATATTGAATTTAATTTGGGTGCTTGGACCCGAGACTGAGTTTGACTGACCTTTTATCATTTGAGAAGTCTGATAGCTCCGGTTATTCTATGCATTGTGATTTTTCACCCACAAAATGGATCTTCATCCTTTGATATCGGGTCTTCACCCTTGAAAATGGATCTTCATCCTTTGAGATCGGGTCTTCACCCTTGCAAATGGATCTTCATCCTTTGAGATCGGGTCTTCACCCTTGCAAGTGGATCTTTATCCTTAGAGATCGGGTCTTCACCCTTGCAAATGGATCTTCATCCTTTGAGATCGGGTCTTCACCCTTGAAAAATGGATCTTCATCCTTTGAGATCGGGTCTTCACCCTTGCAAATGGATCTTCATCCTTGGAGATCGGGTCTTCACCCTTGCAAGTGGATCTTTATCCTTAGAGATCGGGTCTTCACCCTTGCAAATGGATCTTCATCCTTTGAGATCGGGTCTTCACCCTTGAAAAATGGATCTTCATCCTTTGAGATCGGGTCTTCACCCTTGAAAATCGATCTTCATCCTTTGAGATCTGGTCTTCACCCTTGCAAATGGATCTTCATCCTTGGAGATCGGGTCTTCACCCTTGCAAATGGAACTTCATCCTTTGAGATCGGGTCTTCACCCTTGAAAATGGATCTTCATCCTTGGAGATCGGGTCTTCACCCTTCCAAATGGAACTTCATCCTTGGAGATCGGGTCTTCACCCTTGAAAATGGATCTTCATCCTTGGAGATCGGGTCTTCACCCTTAAAAATGGATCTTCATCCTTTGAGATCGGGTCTTCACCCTTGAAAATGGATTTTCATCCATTGGAGGTTGGGTCTTTACCCTTGAAGCATGGATCTTTATCCATTGGAGATCGGGTCTTTACCCTTGAAACATGGATCTTTTGTCTTTTGCATCATCATTCTTTTGAGAATTCTAATTTTCTTATTTCCCATTCTTTTTTGTTCTTCCTTTTTGCAAAAATTCAGCTATCTTTAATTGGACCTTATGTCCTCTCCTGCCCCCTGCGTGGCAAAATATTTGCAAGTGAGTTTGAATATGTTTTATATATAAACTCAAAAAATTGAAAAGGAGAAACTTTGCCCCTTGTGTGGGTTCAAACCCATGATTTTTCTATGCAGGCTCTGATTGATGTTTTTGCCGCCTAGTTCTTCGCACAAGCACGTATTTCTTCTTTTGCAAAATGACTGGAGCTTTCTCAAGCAATGGGCTTTCCATGCCCCCCTAATTTGACATCTTCTTTTGATTCTTTACTTCACAGAGTGTTTGCTGTTCACTTTGATAAAGAATAGATAATACAAGACAAGAAAGTGTGATATGCTCATGTATGCATGATATGCATGAATAATACTTACAGTCATTCCCATGACTCACAGACAGAGGTGATCAGCAGAAGTGTTCTCATTGGTTCCTTTTCGACGCTCGTTCAAGTCTTGCATTGGAATGACAGAAAGCTTTGCATTTACGGCTTTTATCTTCAAGATGTTGAAAATATGAATAATGGAGACCCCAAGCAGCAGAGTCAGGGATTCATCTATTTCAAACTATGTCTCAGCATGTCAGTTGATAGCTTCTTCACGACCTTGCCAATAATCATTTCCTTTGCCCAACGTGTCCTTTGGAGGTTCAACATACTTCCCTTAACTTGAAGGCTTTGTATGACAAAACATTTTTTTTTTTGAGTTTTGATTTTGAAATCAAATGTTGGCTTTCCCAAATTAATTTCAATGTACCTCAGGACTTGATTTTTCCAAATTAACATATCTATAACATGACAACCCTAGTTACTGTACTAAACTCGAGAATTATTTCTATTTAAGCAAGAACTGTTGCACTTCAGATAGGCACATACACATTACTTGGCAAAAGGTCTCATTGAGTTTAAATATTTCTATCGCATATGCATGCTTATCCAAAATATCTCCACTAATAAACTATACCTACCAAGAGAGATCAACAGGCCTTTGATAGGCTTGAAATGGGGTCTATAAGGGACACAGATTTAAGTGAAGGCCATTTTGATATTGGAGCTGGTGTGACACAATGGACAAACCTTCACACTACAAATTTCTTGTTTGGATTTTAGGCAGTTGGAAGCAATCTTGCTAGACTCCAAATTGCTTCTATCTTCTTGGCATTAATCTAGACCTCGAAGGGAATAGTCTTTGCCCCCACAAAAAGTTTGTTCAAAAAGTTTGTTACCCAAATTTGTTTCTTTTCTTCTTCTCCCTTTTCTTTCTTTTTATTACTCTTCCCTTTCTTTGAACTTTTATCATTTTGTCCTTTTTCCTTGTAGGACTATCAAGTACAGAACTTTCAAGAACTGGATGGTCTTCCTCTTTTTTCTCCAATTTTGATTGAATCTTTGGTTGGGTTAGACCAATTCAACTCAAACCATCCTTATGGAAGCCTTTTGCTGCTTTAGGTAAAAGAGAACTCAGTTGGCTTTCTGAACCGCCTTTTTGGGTTTTATTTTTCTTTTTTTCTTTTTGTTTTTTTCCTTCTTTTTTTTCTTTTCTTTTTCTTCTTTTTTTCTCTTTTTCTCTTTTTTTCCTCTTCCTTTTCTTTTTTTTTCTTCTCTTTCTTTCTTTCTTTTATTTGGTTCTAGCTCTAAAAGAGTTGTCTTGTTTGTGCTAACTTGGGCTTCCAATAATGGATGAGTGGAGTAACATAAATCTTCTTTAATAAGGATAAATCATTTGTTACTCTGATGTTGATGTTGTCTTGATATATTGGAGATATTAAGGGAACTTCAACAACCCTTATGGTTTTGAGAACATCAACTATCCTTATGGTCTTGAAAACATCAACTACCCTTATGATCTTGAGAACTTCAACTATCTTCATGATCTTGACTAATCATTGCTTTCTTTTGATCTTCTTGCCTCTTCATCTTAGTGATCATAAGACTTGTCAAAAGTATCACAATAACTCAAGGTAGGTTGTTGGGGTTATATGCCAATTAAAAGAAAGCTAAAATTTTATGAAGGCTCAAAGGGACAACTAGGGATTGATATTTAATTGGGTGGATACTAGTTGTTGGCTGACCAAACAATGCCTAGATCATTTCTGTCTTAAATAAGTAGAGTTCAATTTCGCCTCGAAAGTTTGTCAAAGCATGTTCTAAGACTGACTAGGACCCAGACAAAGGTAATTATACAGGAGCCCTCTCTAAGTAAGCATACACAACTCAATGCTATAGAGCAATTCCCTCATTTAGTAAATTCATTCAAGTCATGATGCCTAGACACATTAATTTATGAACATCATGCTAGATTTCTCATCGGTTGAACACCAAAATGAACAAAGACCAACAAAATTTTTGATAAAAGTAATTTATTTAAACAAATTTAAATTTGAAAAACACAATAGTTCAAATTAAAAAGTAAAATTGAAAAGCAACATTCAAGCTAAGGAAAGTTCGTTGAGTTTAAGCTTCCTTTCCCTTCACATCTTCAATATTTCCATCTTGAAAGGATGATAAAACAAAATCTTCTTCCAATCCTTTTCCCACCATGAAGGTTGCCGGTGGAGGTACTCTATTGAACCTTGGTAATGGATTGCCTTTGGTGTTGGGCTTATCCGGCTCGGGTAGCTTGCCACTATCAATCAAATCTTGGATCTCATGCCTTAATCGGGTACATCTATCAGTCTCATGTCCTTGAGTCTGATGAAATTGACAAAAAAGCCTTATTATCAAATTTTGGGGGCAATGGACTAGGCAAAGGTCGAGGAGCCAATGGTTGTAACAACCCTTTATTTTGTAGTTTGCTAAAAAACCAAGACAATGGCTTCCCTAATTCTGAAAACTGCCTCATTCCTCCTTGACTAGTGGTATTAACCCCAACTTCTTTTTGTGTGCTTTGATTGCTAGGCTGAAAATTTCCTTTCTCATTCCTTTTTATTGAAAAACGGTTATTCTCTTTTTCCCACTCTTCAATTTGCAGACCAGCTTGGAGAAGATCTTTGAAATCCCTTATAAGGGTGTGAGACATATTTTCACGGAGATTGGGCAGAACACCTCTCACGATCATCCTTATTTGATCAGATTCATCGGGCCTGTTCTTGAGCAAAGCAGCCTTATTTCTCCACCTTTTCACATAGTCCACAAAATTCTCATTTGTCCTTTTCCTTATGGACTCCACTTCCATTAAGGTAACCTCCAACTCGATATTATACCCATATTGCTAAATGAAGGCCTTGTACAACAAATCCCAATTCTTTTGTGTTCCATCATCTAAGGTATTGAACCAATTTTGGACAACAGGATCCAATGAGAGCATGAAGTACCTTAGAGTTTGAGCCTTAGTAGCTCGGGCAGACTGCATAGCAGTGATATACTGATTCACATGGAGATGAGGATTTCCAGCTCCATCAAACTTCATAAAAGATGGCATCTTGAACTTGTACGAAACTTCTTCATCCAGCTCAAATAATTTGTCAACTTCGGACATTTCCTCGGTTTTCAGCTTCTTCTCAAATTTCTTTTCTAAATTAGCAATCATCTTTTCAACATCGGATGTCTCGGTCTTTTCAATAGTTGCCTTCTCAACAACCTTTGGCTCCTTTTTGTCTTGAAGATCTTGGTAGTATTGAGCCCAATCATCATCATCAATGATCACCTTATCATCATCAAAAGCTACTTCATCAACTTTAGCCTTCCCCTTGACTTTCTTGGTGCTAGCTAGTTGATTCTTTATGGTCTCGGCCATGGCCTCTTTTATTTCTTCCATCTTGGCATCGAGGGCATCATCCACCATTCTTTGAATTTGTTCGGAATCCATTATTTTTGGTGAGCAAGTGATTGAGTCGTTGCTAGATACTTCGTCTCCGGCATAGGTCGAATTGTCGTAAGCTTTTGAACTATCGTAATCCAGGGCTGTGAGCCAGAGAGGATCAATGATATGAGATGCAAATGGATGCATGTATGTATGTATGCACAAACAATAGACAAACAAGGATAATTAGGACATTCCTTCCAACCTTATAACATCCACACACGAATGGCGAGTCTCTTTTCCTTGGTATATGGTTAACAAAATATCAACATGGGGCATCTTATTTTCGAATAATTCCCTCGGATGTTTCAAGCAATATTTATATTTTCAAAAATGGAAATCAGTTTATAATAATTCCCATTAATTAGGTTTTAATCCGTTTATCCAACTAAAATAGCATTTATGCTATATTGGATTAAAACTAAATTAAGAGGTTTATTACAAATAGATTTCTCACTTGAAAAGAGCAACTAATGGTTCATGCCAAAAACAAGCCCATGGTTAATTTATTCTTAGTATAAACTAGGCTCACAATTGATTTTTCATATTTCATAATTGACCTAAATAATTTGCAAGCTCTTTGTAACATAATTTTTTTTATAAGCCCATTGTAAAAAGATCATAGAAAAAATGGATTTTGGGCTTAGTATTTGGGCCATGAGCAAAAGAATTTTTGAATTATTTTTAGAAAAGTCTTATGTCCAAAGACCATCTTGAAAAATTTTGAAAATAGCTTTGGTCTTTTGGATTTTTAAAGAAAATTTTATTTGAGCTTACAAATGTACTTGGGTCATATTAGAAAAATAACAAACCAAATAAGCCATGATTTAAGCCAAGATAAATTAACCATAGTCAAACAACATGCATTTGGGGTAAAACCTAAGGAAAGTAACTAGGTCAATTACATGAGCTTTAGGCTTTGGGTAAAGGGCTGAGGTTCCCATAGCAAGTATATACCGAATGGTACAAGGCTATGAGTTGTTATGCCATGCTCGATCTTCATACCTTGAGTGAAAGTATGGTATCCCTTACATAACACAACATGGGTAACATGGGCATCCTAACTCATGTACACAATGTAATCTAATATGATGCAATGGATAATATTATAAGAAAGAATAGAATAATAAAAAGACCAACAGAATCAACTTCTCTTATCCCCAGTGGAGTCACCACTGTGTGCGGAGATTTTTATCCCCGCTCCCGGTGGAATGGTTCTTGCGACTTCGGCACTGTTTAAGCTCGGGGCCTTAGAGAACACGGACCTAAGTCAGAAGAAAATAAAGTCGCCACCTGGATGGGCCGGGAAAAAGAAAGGGGTGGATGACTCAATTCCTAAGGAATCCCCAGCCCCCTAATGGGTTCGGAAAGTTGGGTACGTGTGGGGAAGGTGAGAAATAGCCTAGCACCCCCACAATGCCCGATTCATTAGAACCGGCCTCCTTTACAGGTCTTAATATTATAAAATTCTTAAATATAACAATATTATCCATATTACACACAATAATTAAAATAAAGCATCGATATATTAAAAATCAAAACAATGTCTAAACAAAATAAATAAATGGACACCCATCCGAGGATGGAAACATGTCCTTACATCCCATGCCTAAATAGGACACCCACCGAAAGGTAAAAACATGTCCTTTACATTGGTTCTAAAATGGAAAAGCAATTTAAATTACATGATATTTAACTAATGAGGTACCCACCAAGTGGAAACATACCTCTTACAATATTTGCAAATCTAAATAAATTGGTAAAAGTAAATAATCATTCATCATAAATAAATCATTCATCAAAGGTATTAAATATCAATAGAAAGTAAACATCCATCCATAAAAAATTAAATAAACCAAGCTTTGAACTTAAATGAATTAAAGCATAAAAAATAAATCAAAGCATAAACAAGTATAAAATTGAATAAAGCAACTAAAGAATCAAATTAAGGCTACTGCTTCTATTTAAGATTCTTTATTCCATGTGTTTAGAGTTTTGGAAGCTACTGTGATTTTTAATGGAATTAAAATGGAGAAAAAGTTTTATGATTTAAAAAGTTCATAAAGTTCTTTGATTAACCAAATTAGGGTTTGAGATTTATAATCATGAAATAAGGTTTTGGACAATTTAAAACACTTAGATTTATGATTTTCAGTTACTGAGTTATTATTTTGAGCTTACTGTGTAAAACTATGTTTATATGGTTTTTAAAAGATTAGGGTTTAGAAAATTTTAGGATTTAGGTTTTAAGGGAGTTAGGGTTCACTGTTTTATGATTTGGAGTTGAATTAAGGTTTTAGGATTTTTGATTTAGGGTTTCAGGGAATGAAATAATTTTTAGAATTTGGAAAAAAAAAACAATTGATGACTTTTTGAAGTTTTATGAAAATGATTTAAAGTTTATAGAAGCAAAATAGAAGTTTTTAGGGCTTTTGGAAAGAAACAGAACTCAATTTAGAGTTTTGAAAATATAGAAAGCAAATTAGGGTTTTGAAGAAACTAAACTAAAAACTTTAAACTTTTTCGAAAACAAAGCAACGAATTAAGGTTTTTAAACTTTAGAAAAAGTGAATTGAGGTTCTAGGGTTTTTGAATTAAAAGAAACAATGGGATGATTTAGCTACTGTGAATAATATAATTTAGACAATTGATGCATACCTCCATTTGTTGGTTCCACCAAAAATTTCTTCTTGGATGAACAAAAACAAAGACAAGCTTTGCTGCCTTGAATTGGTTGAATTGTTTGTTTCTCTCAAAAAAGAAATCACGTTGATTCACTACCTTTCCTACTTAGTTTCGGATCCAATTTTTGATCAATTTCTCCTCCGATTTCTTCCTTATTTCTGATTGATTTTTGTGTCGTTTTTAGTCTTATTTATAGAAGAATTTTATGGTTCATTCCTAATTATTCACAGAATTTATCATTCATTAAGAAAAGGAAACCGAAACCTAATTATATTAAGTTTTAAAAAATTTTGCGTCGGAAAAATTACGCTGGCGAAAAAAATCGGCTGCGGAAAAATTGTGCTGGCGAAAAAATCGGCTGCGGAAAAATGCGCTGGCAAAAATGCTACCGCAGCGCGGGCGAAACGGGCCTACGGGCCATTTCGCTACAAGCAATTTTTTTTTCTTATTATTATTTTTTATTATTTCTTATTAATAAAAATTAGATACTAAACCAAATGTTATATAATTAAGATAATAAAAATTATTTTGGACTAATTAAAATATATTGGATCGGACTGGGTCAAAAATTAAGGGTCTACAATGTGTTTGTGGTAGACATGAATGATATTATGAATTATGGATAATATATATATTTAAGTAAAAATATAAAGCTAATAATAATAAAGAAAATACAAAGAATATGATGATAAATGATGTTTGTGTTTTGAGTGTGATTTTCTATAATGTATGTTAATGTTGTTTATATGTACCACTAAGCTTTTGTGCCTAGTGCGGTTGTGTAAATTGCGCAGGTGAGTAGATTGTTAATTTGGGAGTCAGAAGATTATGCCACGAGAAGAGTAAGAGTGTTTCGAGACCAACTAGAAGGTGGTGCATGCATGTACAATTTTATTATGTTGTGTTTTGATAAAATGTATATGTACATAAGTGAATTTCAAAAAAGACAATGTAATTTTATATATATGTAATCTAATAAATAGTATAATGGTTTTGTAAATGTTCTTTTATTAAAAATACAATTGATGTGGATTAAAGAAAGGCTTAAAAATATTGTAAAGTAACATCCTTATATTTTATATGCATATTATATGTATATAGGGTATATGTATGGTATGTATGTAGGGTATAGGGATGTTACACTCTTTACAAGTCTTACTTACAAGCTTGGAGGTAGTGTTACCTATTGAAACAATGCTTAAGATAAAATCATTGGTATTGGTTCCATTGGAATACTTGGTAAAAATTTTATTGAAAATGTATGGCTTGTTGATAGATTGAAATACAATATTCTTAGTGTAAGTCAATTATGTGATAAAGGATATGATGTAAGTTTTGATTCCAAAGGATGCAAGGTTACCAATTCAAATGATGAGATTGCATTCAAACGAGATAGAATTAGCAACACATATAAAATTGACATACATTCCAATAATGCATTTGAATGTTTGATTTCAATTTTTATGGCATAGAAGACTAGTACATGCTAGTATGGATCATTTAAAATGCATTAGTAAAGAAGAACTAGTTGATGGTCTCCCTAAAGTTAAATTTGACAAAGATAGAACATGTGAAGCTTGTCAACTTAGTAAGCAACATAAAAGCTCATTCAAATCTAAAAATGTTGTAAGCACTTCCAGGCCAATAGAACTCATTCACTTGGATTTGTTTGGACATAATAGAGTTGCTAGCCTAGGTGACAAATTATATACATTTATTCTTGTTGATGATTACTCAAGGTTTACATGGGTAAATTTCTTAGCTCAAAAGAATGAAACTTTTAATCATTTTAAAATATTTGCAAAAAGAGTTCAAAATGAAAAAGGCTATGTGATCACATCTATTATAAGTGATCATGGCAAAGAATTTGAAAATGAAAACTTTGAAAAATTTTGCAATGAATTTAGTATTTCATACAAATTTTAAGCTCCTAGAACACCACAACAAATTTTAAGCACCTGTGACTTGTATGATTTTTAATTAAATATAGAAAAATGTTCTTGAAGTGAATTTTTTATATGTTGTGTCTCTATGAGTCTAGAATGACTGAAAAATATGTTGATTCGATTTTGGAATGGTTATGATTTTGGAAAGATTATTTTTACTAAACCTGTTCCAGCAGGTGCCTTAACTGAGACAGCTATATTTCGGGATTTTTAATAAAATGTAGAAAAATCATATTCAATTGAATTTTGGATATGTTGTTTCTTAGTGAGTTTAGTATTTGAGAAAAATAATTTGGAACCACGTTGATTGAATTTAGTTTATGGAATTCACAAAGTTCAGAACTGCTTCCAGGATGCAGGGCAATTGGGGCAGTCTGGTTGGGTGAACTATTTGACCAAGATTTTGTGTTCAGTTTGAACTGAAATTTTAAAGGAATGATTTTAAGATGTAAAATATAGTTCTGTAAAAATTTTAGAATTTTTAGTCAAGTAGATTATTTTATACAATTTTTCAAAATAAGGATAGAGTAGAGTCTAAAACCAGAATGTACTATTCATATGGTCATTTTGCTAATACTCCTTTTGGATTAGGTTGTGAAGAGGTTGAATTGCCCTAGCCTAAGTGTTGAGGATTCTTGGAAGAGTAAGTGTATAGATTGGTGTGAGTTGGTTTTAAGGTAAGTACAAATTACATTATTTCATACATTCATATTATGTTGAGATTTAACATACATTTGATTGTAAATGTGTTAAGAAATCTAATGCATTATTAATGCATATTAATAATGTATGTTTGGTATGATGTGAATGTTGTGATGAGTATGTAAAATATGTGTTAATTCCATTGATTATATCCATTTGAATGATGAAATGAAATATGGAATATGAAATGTAAAAGATGTGATGATAAAATGAAATGTGAAAGATATGATATTATGAAGAATTGCCCTATTGTGATTTGAGATCATATGAGATATGAGGCCATGGTTGTTGGCTATGATAATGCAAATGAAATATATATATAATGGAGGCATGGTTGCCTAATTAATTATGAGAAATGAAATGAAAAGAAATTGATAATGAGATAAATGAAATGATTGTGTGCCTAATATGTTTATTCAATTTTCAGAGTTCGGGTTTTGGCGGCATGCCTATGAATCACTGGATAGGTGAAATGACCGGGTCGTAAGCCGATTCCAGTTGAAAAATGTGAAATGTGATGTTTTTGGGGTGAAATGACCGGGTCGTAAGCCTCAAAAACAAATTATTGAAACTAGATTGGGTGAAATGACTGGGTCATAAACTCAAATCTAGTTGATTATCCATGGATAAATGTATTGATGATAATGATTATAGACCAAAACAGTAACTCTGAACTTTGAATGGCATATTAGATTATTTTTGGGCCCATGCTTGTTTTTGTTTAAATGTGACTATTGAATGGTGAAACAAATGAATAATGAGATGACTACTATACATACATTATTGAAACCGGTAAGATTTGAAATATAATATTCTCTTGAATTGATCTTGAATCTTTATTGTGTGACATTAGCATGGCATTAAAGCATCATAGCACTGTAATTTGTACAACTAAGCCGTTGGCTTAGCGCAAATGTGATTCTTCGCGCAGGTGACAGGGAAGAACCAGAGAGTTCCTCTAGGCCGAGTCGAGTCTAGATTTTGAGGTGTTGATAGTGGGCTTAAAGATCAAAGACTGACTGCCAAAGAAATGTATAAATTTTATGGGTTGTAAAACTTGAGTTTAGATATATATGAATTTGTAAATATTGTTATTTTCTGCTGCATAGTGAACAAATATTTTATCTACTGTATTTCATAATAAACCTTTACTTTATGTTGTACTAGAAGTGTAAATCCTTTTTGCAGGTTGTAGTTGAGGTTATAAGGGGGATTTATTGGGAGTGTATTGAGAATGATTTTGTTTGCATTGGTTTGTGTAAAATGTTTTTAAAAACCAGTTTTGTCGACACTTGGGACTCAATTTTTAGGCAAAACTATGGCAAAATTTATGTAAAAATCAGAACTAAAAATTTGACTAAGTAAAATTGGTAGCAACATTAGGATAGTGTAGCGCCTCTACTCGGCTTACATATGTAGGTCGGGAAGGGGTGTTACAAAGCCTTCAAGTTAAGAGAAGTTTGTTGCATCATCAAAACTCGAAGGACACAGTGGCAAAGGAAATGATTACTGGCAAGGTTATGAAGAATCTACCAATTGGCATGCTGAAACATAGTTTAAAATGGATGTATCCCTAACTTTGCAACTTGGGATCTCCACCGCTCATATTTTCAACATCTCGAAGATAAAAATCATAAATATGAAGCATCCTATAATTCCAGTGCAAGAACTGTACGGGCATCTGAAAGAAATCCGTGAGAGCATTTTAGCTGATAATCTCGGTCTGTGAGTCGATGGAACCATTGTAAGTATTATTCATGCATATCATGCATACATGAGCATATCATATAGCACTTTCTTGTCTTGTATTTGTCTATTCTTTGTCAAAGTAAATAGCAAACACCCTGTGAAGTAAACAATCAAAAGAAGATATCAAACCAGGGGGGGCATAGAAAGCCCATTGCTTGAGAAAGTTCTAGTAATTTGCAAAAAGAAGAAATGTGTGCTTGTGTGAAGAGCTAGACAAGACAAAAACATCAATCAAAGCTTGCATGGAAAAAATTATTGGTTTGAGCCTACACAGGGGGCAAAGTTTATCCTTTTTCAATTATTGGTGGCGACTCCATTTTCTCCGGACTTAGGTCCGTGTTCTCTAAGGCCCCGAGCTTAAGCAGTGCCGAAGTCACAAGAACCATTCCACCGGGAGTGGGAGTGAAAATCCCCGCTCACACATGGTAACTAGGGTTGTCATGTTATATATATGTTAATTTAAAAAATCGAGTCCTGAGGTACAATGACACTAATTTGAAAAAGCCAAAAAATGATTTTAAGATTAAAAAAAATGTATTTTTGTCATACAAAGCCTTCAAGTTAAGGGAAGTATGTTGAACCGTCAAATCTCAAAAGATACATTGGGCAAAGTAAATGATTATTTGCAAGGTTGTGAAAAGTTACCAACTGGCATGCTGTATCCTAGTATGAAATGGATGTATCTCTGCTACTTGGGCCTCACCTCTCATGTTCTAAATATCTTGAAGGTAAAAGCCATAAATATGAAGCATTCTATCATTCCAAAATAAGACCTGAACAGGCATCTGGAAGGAGTCAATGAGAACACTTCAGTTGATCATCTCGGTCTGTGAGTCGATAGAACCACTGTAAGTATTATTCATGCATATCATGCATACATGAGCATATCACATTGCACTTTCTTATATGGTATTGTCTATTCTTTGTCAAAATGAACAGCAAACACCCTATGAAGTAAAGAATCAAAAGAAGATATTGAATCAGGAGGTATGGAAAGCCCATTGCTTGAGGAAGCTCCAGTAATTTTGAGAAAGAAATAAGAAATGCATGCTTGTCCGAAGAACTAGACAATATACAAACATCGGCCAAAGCCCGCATAGAAAAATCATGGGTTTGAGCCTACACAGGGGGGTAAGGAGAAGATATAAGAGGTTAGCTAAAAAATGGTTGAATTTTTGTTTTGCAAAAGTGCAAAGGAAGAACAAAGAGAATAGAAAAAAGAATAAAATTAGAACTCTCAAAAGAATGAAGATGCAAAAGACAAAAGATCAGTCCAGTTAGAAGAGCTAAAGCCAATATAGACCAATTTTATTCTCTTAAAGGATAAAGATCCAATTTTAAGGGAGAAGAACCGATATCCAAAGGATGAAAATCCAGTTTGAAGGGTGAAGACCTGATTCTAATTATGAAGATCCAGCTTAACGGATGAAGATCCAATTTCAAGGGTGAAGACCTAATTTCCTAAGATGAAGATCCATTTTCAGCGATGAAGACTTGATGCTAAGGATGAAGATCCACTTTGAAGGGTGAAGACCCAAAGTCTAAAGGATGAAGATCCATTTCAAGGGAGAAGACCTAATGCCAAGGATGGAGATGCAATCTCAAAGGTGATGACCCAATCTCCAAGGATGAAGATCTAAAGTCCAAGGATGAAGATCCACTTTTGGTGGGTAAAGACCCACAATTCATTAAAGGATGGAACAGCCGGAGCAGCCAGAATTCTCAACTGATAAATGATCAGTCAAATTCAGTCTCGAGTCCAAGCACCCAATCTTGCATGCATGTACCCAATTCAATCTCGGGTCTAAGTACCCAAATATTTTTTGGGCCCAAGTACCTAATCTCAAGTCCAAGTACCCAATTCACCCCGAGTCCAGAACTCATCTTGGGTCCAGAACCCAAATTATTTTTTGAGTCTAGAACTCACCTCGGGTCCAAAACCCAAATTATTTTTTAGTCCAGAACTCATCTCAGGTCCAGAACCAAAATTGCTATGAGTTCAGAAATCAAACCAACCTTGGGTACGGAGTCCAATCTGGCTCTAAACCCAGTCAAAAATCACAGTGCTTTTAACTCTCTTTTGCTGCAGTCTCAGATCGCTCAAGCAGGGGGGCAAACTATAGACCCTTAATTTTTGATCTAGTCTAGTCCAAAGATTTTAAAATAGTCCAAAATAATTTTTGTGGTATATATTATTTATTTTAATATTTAATATTTATTTTGATTTATTTTACTTATTATTTATTTATTATATTTATTAGTATTTATAAATATTTATTATTTATTATTTATTTGAATATAATATTTATTTTACTTTTCATTTATTATTTATTTATTTTTAAAAATATATATATAAATAAAAAATAAAAAATAAAAAATCGGTGACGAAAGTCGCTAGCGCGACGAATTGGCTTGGGCCAATTTGCCGTGGGAGCACCTGCGATGAATTGGCCACAGGAGCACCTGCGACGAATTGGCCACAGGCCAATTTACCATTGGCAAAGCCTAAGGTGAAATTGTGCCCCGCGCAGTAGCAGCTCGCCTAGCGCCAGTCTCGCCCGGGCCTGCGCGCAGTTGTCGCTGTAACCTTATTTTACTTGGTTTTTGATTTTATTTTCAAAATAGTTTTTAATTTTTTTTAACATACTAGGTTTTTTATTTTTTTCCTATAAATACCACATTAAAAACACATGGAGGGAGGGAAATTTTAGGGAAGAATTATTTGGACTTTTTCTTAGCAATTGGTTTAGGGACTAGACTTTGAAAATTTAAAAGGAGAAAGCAACAAAAATAAAGGTTAAACCCTAGCAGCCAAAGGAGCAAAAATTATTTAACGAAGGAAGCAACTGGCAGTGTTAAGGCAATTGCCAAATTGCCAAACTTCAACCGAAAAAGTAATTGAATCAAGTAGTAGCAAAAATCAAATAAAAGCTTGGTTCAAATCTTTTAATTTCGATGGCTCCAACGAACAAATGTTTGTTTGTTATGTTTAATTCATTTAAATTATAATAGTTACGTTATTGTTATCTCATGCATTAATTTACTAGATGTTCAAACAAATCAATAGTCATATTGATGTTTATTTTATTCATCATAGTAGCGGATATTAAAATCCAAACCCTAATTTAAAAAACACAGTAACCATGATATTTTTAAGATAATAATAATAATGATATTATTTTTGCAAATAAAAACCCTATCTTTTAAGCTAAAAACCTTCTAAACCCTAGCCTTATTTTTAAAACCCTAAAATCTTAATTTTCAATACTAAAACTTACAACCCTAAAATCACAGTAGCAGGACCACCGTATGGGCTCGCCGAAGGGGTCAATATTTATTTGTGTCTTATAAATCTTTGTGTTTAACTTCCTTTATTTTAAACCCTAATTTAGTTATTCTAAATCCTTAATTTAAGATATAAATCCTTAATTTATATATTATTTCTTCATTTAATTTTAGATTTGATTCTGTATCTTATTATATATTTTGATGATTGATTTATTTAATTTTGATATTTGGTTTATTTAATTTATCATGGATGAATTTTTTTTCAATTATTATTTGCTTATTAAAATTATAAGAGGTATGTTTCCATGATTGGCTACCTCATTAATTAATTTTCATGTAATTTAAATTATTTTTATATGTTGGAATTAATGTAAAGGATAGGTTTCCAACTTTGCTGGTTGTCCTATTTATTTTTAGACGTTGGAGGATGTAAGGACATGTTTTAATCCTTGGATGGGTGTCCATTTATTTGTTTTGTTTGAACATTACTTTGATTTTAATACAATGATGCTTTTATTTTAATTATTGCATGTAATATGGATAATGTCATTATATTTAAGAATTCTATAATATTAAGACCAGAAAAGGAGGCTGATTCTAATGAACCGGATATTGTGGGGGTGCTGGGCCATTTCTCACCTTCCCTACACACCCAACTTTCTAAACTCATTAGGGGGTTAGGAATTCCTTAGGAATCGAGTCATCCACCCCTTTTTTTTCTAGGCCCGTCCAGGTGGCGACTCCATTTTCTCCGGCTTAGGCCCGTGTTCTCTAAGGCCTTAAGCCTAACAATGCCGAATTCGCAAGAACCATTCCATCGGGAGTGGGGGCGAAAATCCCTGCTAACACTACTCTATAGTTAGAAGCATAAAATGGTATAAAATAAGACAACTTTTTTAGAGCTAAGACCCAATGAAAGTAAAAACAAAACAATAATAATAAAAAAAAATAAAAAAAAGAAAGAAAAAAAAAATAAAAAAGAAGAATAAATAGAAAAAGAAGACGAAGGGGGAAGAATAATATGTTTTCAAACTTTTTGCAGATGCAGAGGTCATCCTAATCAAACCGGATTAATACCAAGAAGATAAGTGTGAGCGGGGATTTTCGCCCCCACTCCCGGTGGAATGGTTCTTGCAACTTCGATACTATTTAGGCTTGGGGCCTTAGAGAACACGGGCCTAAGCCCGGAGAAAATGGAGTTGCCACTCGAATGGGCTGGGAAAAAGAAAATGGTGGATAACTCGATTCCTAAGGAATCCCCAACCCCCTAATCTGTTTGGAAAGTTGGGTACGTGCGGGGAAGGTGAGAAATGGCCCAGCACCCCCATAACGCCCGGTTCATTGGAACCGGCCTCCTTTGCAGGTCTTAATATTATAAAATTCTTAATTATAACAGTATCATCCATATTACACACAACAATTGAAATAAAGCATCATTACATTAAAATCAAAGCAATGTCCTAGCAAAACAAAAAAAAATGGACACCCATCCGAGGATGGAAACATGTCCTTACATCGTTCATATCTAATCTAAATAGGACACCCACCGAAAGGTGGAAACATGTCCTTTACATTGGTCCAAAATATAAAAGCAATTTAAATTACATGATATTTAACTAATGAGGTACCTAGAATGTGGAAACATACCTCTTACACTTTTAATGCTAAAACAAATAAATAATAATCATAACAATAGTGAAAATATTCATCCATGATAAATTAAATAAATCAAGCATTGACATTAAATAAATCAACCATCAGAACTAAATAAACTATATAATCAAATCTAAAATTAAATAAAGCAAGTAAAGATATAAATTAGGGCTTACTGTTTCAATTTAGAGTTCTTTAATTAACATTTAGGGTCTTGGGATTTTAGTATTATTATTGTTATTATTTAGGCTACTGTAAAGCTTTTGGAAAATTGGAATGAGTTAGCGTTTTATATATTTAAGGAGTTGATGAGGTTCTTTTATTGATCAAAATAGGGTTTAAGGGTAACATCATGAAATTAGGGTTTCGGAATCTTAAGACATTAGAGTTTATAATTCTTGGTTAATGGATTGTGATTTTAAGTTTGCTGGATCATGGCTTTAGGGTTTAGATTCAATAAATTGGGTTTTTAAGTTCACTAGATTAGGCTTTAGGGAAACTAGGGTTTACTGTTTTGGTTTTTAGGAAAATTAGAAATTTTTGGTATTTTGGAAAACATATTTGGTTTTAGGATTTAAGAAAACAGTTCAGAGTTTTATAAAATAATTATGATTCTTATAAAAAGTAAAGAGAACTAGGGTTTGGAGATTTAAGAAAACATTTGGAGATTTTGGACAAAAAGTTATGGTTTAGATAAAAATATTTTGGAGAAAACAATTTATAGTTTTAATGCTTTTGAAACAGAAGTAACAATTTAGATTTTAAGATTTTTGAAAACAGAAGAGTAGTTTTAGGGTTTTGAAATTTTTGGAAACAAGAGAGAAATTTAGGGCTTTTAAGGTTTTGGTAACAGAAGAAACCCTTTTAGGGTTTTAAGGTATTTGGAAAAAGAAGAACAGTTTTAGGGTTTTAAAGTTTAGATCACTGACTAAGGCTACTTACCAAGTTTAATGATTTAAATTACTTAGAAAAATAAATGATGGAAACATTGCAAATAATCATCAAATCAAAGATTTATAATCAAACCTCTGTTCGTTGGTTCCTCCATAATTTGATTTTTGGATGAACAAAGACAAAGGCAGTGTTGCTGCCTTTGAATGGATTGTTGATTGCTTCTTGTTGCTAATGTCTCTTGTGCTAGGGTTTTTCTATACTCCAGTAGGAACTAATATCCGATCCAATCAAAGTTCCCCAGTCATTTAATTATGAGTTTGAAAGCGTTATTTATAGGAAAAATCATAAACCTAATTCTAAATGTTTAAGGAAATTAAAACCAATTAGGAAAAGAAACTAAAACCAAATAGAATTTGATTTTGGAAAAAACTGCGAGTGCTGGCAAAAAAATTGCTGGCCAAAACTGCGAGCGCAGGCGGGCAAAAATTGTGAGTTGGCTGGGCGGCCAGCCAATTCCCCCGCAGGAAATTCCTGCGGGCGAATTGGCCTGGCCAATTGAAAATTCGGCAATGAATTTTTTTCTTCGTCGATTTTTCCGTAACCGATTTTTATTTTTATTTTTATTATTATTATTTTATTATTATATTTTTTTTTATCAACTTCACCATTTATAATTTTATTAAAAATTATAAATAATAAATACTAAAATAAATATTTTTTAATTAAAATACCACAAAAATTATATTGGAATATATATAAAATATCGGACTAGACTGGGTCAAAAATTAAGAGTCTACAATAAGCTCTATCTTTTCATGAAATAAGATAATAAGATGTCTAAAAGGTAAAAATAAAGTCTAGAGTTTTATGTTTCTATCTATCTATGGTTCTAGCTGAAAGTTTGAAGTGTGAAGGTTTATCTAGTGTCACTTCAGCTCCAATTTGAAAATGACCTTCACTTGACCAATTTCCCATATCGACCCCATTTCAAGCCTATTAAAGACTTGTTGATTTCTTAGTAGGTAGAGTCTATTATTGGAGATAGTTTGAATAACCATACTTATGAGTTAGATAATACCTAAACTCAATGAGACATTTGGTCGAGTAATATGTATGTGGTTATACGAAGTGCAATAGTTCTTGCTCTAATAGAATTGATTCCTAAGTTCAGTATGGTAACTAGGGTTGCCATATTATAGATGTGTTAATTTGGAAAAAAAAAAGCCCTAAGGTATAATGACATTGATTTGATAAAGCCAACATGTGATTTTAAAGATTTTAAAAAAGTATTTTTTTTATTACACGAGCCTTCAACTTTAGGGAAGTATGTTGTATTGTCGAACCTCAAAGGATATATTAGGCAAAAGTGGGCTAATGAAATGATCACATGCAAGGTCATGTCGTGAAGAAGTTTCCAACCAAGTTTGTTGAAATGGATGTCTCTTGTGTCTCTAACTATGCTGCTTGGGCCCCTACCACTCATGTTTTCAACATATTAGGGTCTTTTGCTATTCTAATGCAAAGCCTACATAAACATATGGAAGGTACCAATGGGACTGCTTTAGCCTCTCACCTCAGTCTGTGAGTCAAGGGAACCACTGTAAGTATCATCCATGCATTTCATGCATACATGAGTATATCACACCACATTTTGTTGTCTTATGTTGCCTAGTCATTAAACAACAGACACCCGGTGAGTAAATAACCAAAAGCATATGTGGAATCAGGGGATATGAAAGGCCTATTGCTTGAGAAAGATCCAGTCACTTATGCACAGAACCATATAAAACACAAACATTAATCAAATACTACACGGGAATAAAATCATTGGTTTGAGCCTGCCTAGAGGGTAAAACTTCTCCTTTTCAATTTTTAAGTTTATGCATGTGCAAAACATTTTTAGACTTTAAATGTTTTGCCATGCAGGGGGGCAAAGAGAGGATATGAGGGCTAGCTAAAAAATAATTGAATTTTTAACAAAGCAAAGAACTAAAAGAATGGACCAAAAGTCTAGAAGAAAGCCATAACTCATGACAGAAGGTCAGCATAATCCATTGAAGAATGGAATAAATGGCTAGAAGAAAGCCAGAACTTTTAGATGACATAATGTAGCATCCTCATAAACTGCTCATGTTGATTACACATTCCCTCTAACGTGTAACACTCATGGATAAAGTATAAGAGCATTACTAAAGTAATGCTATTAAACCTTATCCCTTCACAAATATAATCAACAAATGCATATTATTATATAAATAATATATTAGGTATAAAAGAATTAGACAAGTCTATAATAATTTCGCCAGAATTCTATTAGAAAAAAAAGATAATCCCAAGTTTTAAAAAATTCAACCTATGAACAAATAATATGTGTTTAAAAGTTTTCATCACTTCTTTCATCACAAAATCTCATGGACATACACATATAAGTATATTGGAAAGCATGGTGGTACTCATATAGAAACCATTCATACTTCGTAATATAATTATTATATATTATGAAATAGTTAACAAATGTACATTCATTCAAAAGAGTATTTACATGATATGTTAGGCTTGATCTTGTGGCGACCAACGCTTCTAATATCCAACCACTACCTAGACTTGTCCTATTATAGAAGAGCTCCTTGTCTATAATCTGTCACTTGCCGGATGAATAAATAATGCTAAGCCTAAAGCTTAGTGGCATATACTTAATAATGCAACATTAATAGGACAATGATATGAACATGCATAGAGCCTTTATATAGTAAACATTAGCATCAAGCTTATATATATACAAACAGAATCAACCAACATGCATTGGGCCCAAATTATAATATTTAATAACCTAGTCCCAAGACCATTTCCATGGCCTATCTCCTCATCAATGACACCTCTATGTCTCGCTAGTGGATGTGGCAATATTTGTGACACCCAGTGTAACACCCCCGTACTCCATATATGCACACCGCATACACCGACACAACATGTGATATGCGTATAGAGGATATAAAGGTGTCACAGTACATTTTAAACAAACCAAACTTTAATCTTTAACATATAGTCATCATAAGTCAGTCCGAGTAAACTTAAAACATTGAACTTATATTATAAATAGTAATAGATAAAACATTCCTTCGTTAAGATACATATATATAGCATTAGTACCCAAAAGTTTACCCAAGAGTCTGTTCAAAACATTTGTTAAATAAGCAGTGGAAAATACATATGTCCACATCAAAATCAATAAGTACAAAAAAAAAATGAAATTTATACATGCTGGCAGTTCGTCTCTGATCTTGATGTCTACAACTATCTCTAATCTCAAGCCTAGACTCGATTCGGTCTAAACGAGCTCTCCGACACAACCAGATCTACCCTATCACCTGCGCAATGAACCACAATCGCGCTAAGTAGAAAGCTTAGTAGTACAAACTTTGATTCAATATAGATCAATGCGATGCTCATGCACAATATATATGAATATATCAACTCATTACATTTTATCTCAACATATTAATCATTTTCATCACATTTCATAATTCACACTAAAGCAAAGATAAACATGGGCCCAAAAAGGATCTAATGTGCTATTCAAAGTTCAGAGTTACTGCTTTGGTCCATATTGACACCTTGTATCTATCCCCGTAGGCAATATATGTATCCATGGATAATGTAACAGACCCAGTCTCTTGGACCTCAACCCGGCTAGATTGTTACAGTTTTTGAGGCTTACGACCCAGTCTTTTTACCCCAAAAACATCATATTTATCATTTATCAGCTGGGCTCAGCTTAAGACCCGGTGTTTTGCTTGCCCAGCAATTCATAGGCATGCCGCCAAACCCAGAACTCTGAAAATTGAATAACATACTAGGCACACAATTAATTCATTTATCTCATTATCAAATACTTTCACAATTCATTTTTCATTTCATTTCTCATAATCAAACTAGGTTCATTGCCTTATTATATCATCTTTTCTCATTCTTCTATTTTATCTCAATATCGATTGGTTACATTATGTTTTCATATATCTCATCATGTTATTCCACATTTCCTTTCATTTCTAACACATTACTCAATTACTTTGATACAACAACATAATTCACATTATGCATATCATACCATATAATTCATTCATCAACAATATATCAAGTAACTTAACACATTTCTCAACTAAATGTGTTAAGTCTTAATGTCATGTAAATGTATGCAATCATTCAAAGTTTGTACTTACCTCTAAAAGCAATAACACCACTCTATCAACTTCCTCTTCCAAGATCTCTATCAACACTTGGCTTAAGGTAGCTCAAAACTCTTCAAAACCTAATCCAAAGGTGATTAACAACACTCACTTAGTGATACACATAAGAGAATAAGGAAGAGAACTATCTAGGGCAAACTCTATACTTGACACGCTCAACAACACGGGCATGTCCCTGGCCATGCCCTAAACCCATAGCAAAGAAGCTTTAACATGCTCATTGACATGGGCGTGTCACTGGTCGTGTCAATACTACTCCAACACAGAAGCTGTGACACGCTCAGTGACATGGGCATGTCACTGGACGTGTCAATCTTCCAACAACACAGCAGCTATGACAAGCTCAGTGACATGGGCATGTCACTAGACATGTGACCAACCCAGAAAACAGAACCAACGACACGTCCAAAGACATGGCCGTGTTAATGGGAGTGTCAGGTAAAAAAAAACATTGAAATCGACACCAAAATGCCACAACCCACAATCATCTTCCAATAACCATATCAACACTACACAAACTCAACCAAATCCATCAACATACCATATAATACTTGAGTACACATTAAAACAACTCAATTACAAACATCAAAACATAATCACAACCATATTACACAACTCAATCTTACACAATCCACACATTTGTCTCTTCCACCAAACTTAACCCTTTTCTCTTGAATCCAACCTCAAAATCAAAGTTAACAAAACAACACAATCCTCAAATATACCAAAACAACCATAAACACATCTACAATAACCATTCACCAAACTCATAAACACAACTCAAAAGAAAACAAAGAAACAAGTTGGAAACTTACCAAAAATGAAGAAAATCCTTAAAACTCCAACTTGATCTCTTGAAAACGTTCAATCTCTTGATTTTGGAAGCAACAAAATCCCTTTTCCTTTGGTTGATAATGGTGGCCGGTCAAAGAGAAGAAAGAAGAAGATGAAGATGAAAGAAAGTCAAACTCACACACTCTTCTCTTTTAACCAAAATGTAATATCCTCATATATGCTCTAGAAGTTTTGATTATGTTGTTGTTATTGTTGTTGTTGTTGTATTGGATTGAATATATGTGTTAATTGCAAGAGAAAAGAAATTGGGAAAGAAAATAGGGTTTAGAGAGAATGGTATATGTTGTGTATATGATGATATATATAACATATAAATTGGTCAAATGAAGAGTCAAGGTGATGGTTAAGTGGAAGAAGATATTTTTGGTTGTTATTGAAATTACTATAAAGGGCATGCATAATGAAAAAGAAGTTTAACTATGTTAAAGAGGGTATTTTGGTAATTCTTCTTTTGAAATTGTGTGGTGGAGATTAATAGAGAGTTTGACTTTTATTTTGATCAATTTCCTTTCTTCTTTTCACGTGTGGCCGGCCAACCTAAAGAACAAGAGAGAAAGCAAAGGTTTGATGATATTTTGAGCTCAAATTGAAGAAGTTCTAAGTGGTTAAGTGGAAATCCAAGAAGATTTACTATATTTGGTAAGTTTCTCTTGATTCTTTTAAGTTATTTAAGTTGTTTGTGAGTTGATTATGGATTTTAAAGTGGGGTTGTGTTGATTGTTATATGTTGGATTTAATTGGTTGTGGTGTTGGTTTTGGATTTGAAGATGATAAGTTAAGAGTGATGTTGGTTTAGGGTTTTGGAAATGGTAAGTGATAAATTATATTTTGTTATTTTGGATTAGGTTTTGGAAGAAAGTGATTTGCTCTAATTTGAGAAGTGAAGAATTCTTGGAGAAAAGGAAGTGTTTAGAGTTGTATAATTGGTGCTAAAGGTAAGTACAAACTATATGGTTACAAACATGCATATATTGTTTAATCTTAAAACACTTTTGTTTGTAAATGTGATAAGGTATCAAATGTATTGTTAATGAATGTTGGTGATGAAAATATTGTGATGAGCATGTAAAATAATTGCTAATGATGTTGATTATGTCCATTTGAATGAGGTTATGTTGTGTACAATGTGTTTTAAGTTAACCAAAAGAAATTTGGCTACATTTAGGGTTTATGCATGAGAGACACGTAATTTGGGACGGTCGCTATTATTCATGTGCGGTCGCGACTTAGGTCGGGCTTCTGGCCGCGAAACCTACTGTAATAAGGTTTCATCTTGTAATTTTATGGCGCGGTTGTCTTCAGGTGAGGTGCGACCGCTAGAAAGGTTCTATTCACCTTATTGGAAGCAAACTAATCCTACAACAAGATTCTCAAATACATGTTAAATAGATCATCCATTTGAGTTGTCAAGGATCAAAATAGAGATCATTTGTCTAACATCATTGTTGAATCATGAAATGTGAAATGATATGGAATTGATAATGCATATGATATTACATGAAAAAGGTTATGTATTGTGTATTGTGAGGCTTGTGAATGGTGATGTGTATTATGAATAATGTACTTTGAAATGTGATACTAATAATGCTATATACACAATATGAATTGAGATATGAAATGCTATAAAGCCATTGTGATTGGCTATGATGGTTCAATTGAAAGATATATGGCATGTTTGCCTAATTGATGAGAATTGAGAATGATATGTAAATGAATTGTGTGGCTAATGTGTTATTCCATTTTCAGAGTATGTTATTGGTGGCATGCCTAATGATAGTAACAATCTCTTGAAGTTAGGTTGGATTGAATCCTTGCAGCCTAATTGAGATGTTACAATCCTTGAAGCTAGGTTGGGTTGGTTCTTGAAGCCAAGTTGGGTTGATGCTTAGCATGCTTTGCTCCCCTTGAAGCTTGGTTGAACTTAATCCTTGAAGCCTAGTTGGGTATATGATATTGATAAATGTGATAACAAAACCAAAACATTAACTCTGAAAATTGAATAGCATATTAGTGTGTCTTGGGCCCAATGCTTGTCTTTGTTTAATGTGAGTCATGATTTGTTTAATGTTGTTCATGAATGGTTAAATGAATAACTAATGAGGCATATGAAATGTAAAGGTATGCTGTTAGCCTTTCATATATGATGTTACATGTATAATATGGATTGAGAATTGGCATTGCATTGCACTGAAGCATAACACTAGCACATTTTGTCTTACTAAGCCGTTGGCTTAGCGCGATAGTGTTTGATCGCGCAGGTAATAGAGTTGAACCCGAGAGTTCTTCGAGACCGAGTGAGAGTAGACAGTGAAGAGTTGATTTTGGGAACTTAAAGATCAGAGGAGACTTGCCGATCATGTATAACTCTTTTATATTTTATAAAGTAATGATTTTAATGTACATATGTGTATATTTGTAAATATGAAATTAAATGTTTTCATATATGTAAATATTTGATAAATTCCGCTGCGTAACAACTAAATGTATCTATATATATCTATTTAGTTTTGTATTACAAGTTAACTACTTATCTTTCTATAATGTATACAATTGAAAGATTATGGTATGGTTTAAAATGTTTTAAATGTTAAGAAAATCCGTAGCATCTCTATGTTTAGTGCATGTATACTACATTGTGGTGTTTGTAGTGTGCATGTATTGAATGTAGGGGTGTTACACAAAACATCTCTCCTCAAATCACTCTCCACCAAGTATTATACTAATAAAATAATAACCCAATTACATCATCTTCCACAAACAATATTTAATAATATAATTAAATATCTCTTGACCAAAATAAACCCATTGACTTGTATATATTTTGTTTATATCCTCATATATACAACATATACACATCTCCTCTTTTTCCTTTCTTAATTAAACATATACTTAAAAATCCTTTAATTCAATACAACATTTAACATTCCAAAATTTGAGGGTATCATTTGGGATATTACACCCAGTGTCTCATCAATAGTGTAATCTATAATATGACACCTCATGTGTCTCACTAAGGGGAGTAATAACATCTTTGCAGCACCCAGTGCCTCATCCCTTCGTAGATGGCATGCCAATAACCATGCACAATCTTCTGGGCACTAAGTAAAGTATAAGACAAAACAATTTACATTTAACATTCAACCATTTTCTCATTTCACATTCTCATTTTCCATTCTCATATCATTCATATTTGCATCATAATTCAACATTTCAAAACAACAAAACATATGCTTATTAAGTAAAAACCTTATACCCTATATACATATAATACATATACCATGTACATGTAAAATATGCGTATATAGTATAAGAATGCTACAATCATTTTAATAAAAAATTTCACTCTAGCAATTTAAATTTTCAAATGCTTTAAAATATATATAAATAGTAATAATATATTCTTTATTTATTATAGTTTCCAAAATAACCATTTTACATAAAAATCTTTGGGAAAAATTTACTAGAGTTTTGTCTGTAATTTAGACATCTCTAAATTTTCAACCAAATGCAACTTGCATAAGAAAAAACACTCCCAATAAAACCAATCATACATCTCATATTTCCCCAACACATGTCAATTTCTCCATACTTTCTCAGAACATTTATATATATACATATGTATTTATCAAAACACATACAAAACCCACATTATAAAATTTATCCAAAACATTCTTTATATCTTACATTATATACTTAAAAAACATAGCATAATGTACATAATATGACAATATACTAAATAATATAAAATATATACATGCCGACAGTGTCTATGATCTTGATGCACCAAAACTCAACTCTATAATCAACTCAAATTTAGACCCTACTCGATCTAGAACAACTCTCCGGCTAAACCAGATCACCCCTGTCACTTGTGCAATGAATTACAATGGTGCTAAGCTAAAGACCTAGTGGTACAAATTTTGATAACAATAAAACTTAAATACAATGCCAATGTATAAGGCATTTATGCTATGTCACAAGGTGGAATCCAACCTCACTTTTAAACATGTTATTTCATCATTTAAAATTCACACAAGAACAAACACAAGCATGGGCCCAAAAGATCTAATATGTCATTCAAATCCTAGAGTTACTGTTTTGTCCATATTAACAACATGTGTCTAGCCCGAAGGAAAATCATAGTAATGCTCACAAGCTAGCCCCAAAGGCAAATCAAATCACAGTGACACCAAGCGTCTAGCCCCGAAGACAAATCAATTTATCACATTTCATCATATCTCAATATATCATCACAATGTATTACATTCCATATCTAAATCACATTACTCAAACAGTTTGGGCTATTTTCACATAATTCAGATTTTATGCAATTTAGACATTAACAATGGCTTTTCACAATGCATATAATGCATACAAAATAAGTTACATATCATAGCACACTGTTCATGAATAATCAATGCATCAAGTAGCTTAATATATTTTTCAACCAAAATGTGCTAAACACAAATGTAAATTCAATTATGCCACATTTATCAAGAGTTTGTACATACCTTATAAAACACACAAAAACAAGTGAAAAACAACCTCCAACCTTCTATTCCAAGATGCCCTTCAACACTAGTTGTAACACCCTTATACCATATATACGTACAATACTAATTTTCAACATATGTAAAATACGCATATATGGTACAAAAATGTTACAGGCCAGTTTAATACAAATTTTTAAATTTCTGTTTTAAGACTTCAAATACTAATATATAAAATAAATAGTATATAAATATTCTTTGCCTATTATAGGAATCCAAAATAAATATTTTATATGAAAATCTCTGGAAAAAATTCGCCAGAGTTTTATTTGTAATTTGGATGTTCCCAAAATTCAGCAAAACACAACCTACATAAAACAAACACTCCCAATAAAAATCAATTCACCATTTCACCATACTTTTCAATTTCTCCATATTTTCTCAAAATACTTATATATAGGTATATATATCAACATCATAAATAAGATCTCATCTTAAACAAATTAGTCAAATCATTCTTTACAATTTACAATATACTTCAAAAACATATCATATCATACATAATATCAAAATATACTATAATATCAAATATGTACATGTTGGCTACTGGCTCTGATCTTGATGTACCAAAAAATAACTCTTCAAGCTCAATAAATACAAACCTAGACCCGACTAGATCTAGTAGAACTCTCCGGCTCTACCAAATCATCCATGACACCTGCGCGATGAATTATAATCACGATAAGCCGAAACCTAGTGGTACAAACTTTGATAATAACAATAAAACTCAATGAAATGCCAATGCACAGTGCATATAGATGTCACATCATTCTACTTTCTTATATTTTTCAAATATTTTATAATCACAACTCATAACATTATATTGCTCAATTATATCACAATTCATAATTCACATTAAAACAAAGACAAGCATGGGCCCAAAAAGGATCTAATATGTTATTCAAATTTCAGAGTTACTGCTTTGGTCCATAATGACACCATGTGCCTAGTCTCGTAGGCAATATATCCATGGATAATGTAACAGCCCCGGTCTCTTGGACCTCAACCCGACTAGACCCTTAGGCTCCAGTATCTTGGTCCTCAACCCGGCTAGACTGTTATAGTTTTTGAGGCTTACGACCCAGTCTTTTCACCCTAAAAACATCATATTTATTAGCTGGCCTAGCTTATTACCCAATCTTTTCACCATTCCAGTGTTTTGCCCGTAGTCAATCATAGGCATGCCACCAAACCCAGAACTCTGAAAATTGAATAACATACTAGGCACGCAATTTATTCATCTTTCTCATTGTCAAATTCTTTCATAATTTCTTTATCAAAACTTTTCTCATTTTCTCATGATCAAACTAGGCACATTGCCTTATTATATCACCTTTTTCTCACTTTTTTTTCATTTATTCATTTTTCTCATTATTAATCTCTTTCTTATTGTCACATATTCAATCTAGGCACATTGCCTTATTTTCACATATTTTTTTTCTCATTTTTCACATCTTTCTCATTTTTCTTACTTTTCTCATTTTTTTCTCATTTTTATCAATATCAATTCATTTCATTATTCCACATATCTCATTTTTACATTCACAACACATTACCCAATTACTTTGGGTATTTTAACATAATATACATATTTCACATTCTACACAATTTAGCCATTATTAATGGCTTTTCACAATGCATTTAACACATATATGACATTACAAATGTCATAGCACATTATTCATACTCAATCAATGAACCAAGTAACTTAACACATTCTCGAACCAAAATGTGTTAAGCCCAAATGTCATGCAAATATAAACAATATATTCAAAGTTTGTACATACCTTCACTAGCAACCCAAAGCAAGCTTAACACAACCTCCAATCCTATCCTTCTAACTTGCCCTTCACCACTTGGATGAAGCAAATCAACCTGCCTCAATGCCTATACCAAATGTGATCATAAACAATTATTTAATATCACATTCTAAGGCATTCTCAACATCAAACCTTAATTTAACAATACTCCTACAAAATTTCAAAAATTAAGTCTTTCCTTACTTTAACTTAGCAAATCCATATTAACCAATTAAATTATTGTTTTGAGTTTATTTATATCATTACAAACATATTTTAACATGTTTAAACAATTTACATTAATTAACCACATGCTTATGTTCAAAACCCAAAAATGGCATAACCTTCAACATTGAAGGATCTCCATTCCAACTCAATCCAATTATCATTTCAATCTTATTTTCACCACTTATATCATTAAATAACATGATTTAAATATTAAAATCAAACAATCAATCATTCTTTGAAAATTCATTTTTCCAAAACCCTAAATCAATACTACCATCTTCAAACTCTATCCAAACTTAATTAAATCCATCATTTGATTTTAAAATCCTTGTTTATGCATCAAAACAACCCATTTGGAACCAATTTTCACAATTAAAACTCATGATTTGAAAAACTCAAATGTTCCATAACCCTAAATTCTCTCTCTTCACCAAACTCAACTTAAATTCAACCATTTCTTAAATCTAAACTTAAAATCATTGTTAATCACTTAAAATAACTTCATCCATATCCAAATAGATAATTAAATCTTAGAACTTCAAAAACTCAAAACACTCATATTCAAACTTTTATGGAAATCCAAAGTGAGTAAACTTACTAATTAAAGAGGAAAACCTTAAAAATCCACTAGAAACTTTGTAAATATTTCAATTAAATGAGTTTGGAAGAAGCAAATCCCTCTCTTGAAGCCATGAAAGTCGGCCTTGAAGGAAAGAAGAAGAAGAAGATGAAAATAATAATAATTTTCTCTTTCCCCCCACTCACATTTTCAACATTTTATATATTATTATTTTAATATATTTTTAATTACTTATTTATTTATATAATTAATTAATTAAAACCCCAAAATATTATCTTCCATCCAAAATTATTTATTTTTGAATTATTTTATAAATTTTGAATTTCTAAGATTTAATTACCAAAATACCCTTTTACTTTGACTTTTCTTATGAAAATTGTTGACTTTATATGTTTTGTATATTTACAAATATATCACATATATGTTCCACTTTTAAAATTTTTCATTTAAAACCATTAATTTAATTTTTCCATTTAAATTATAATTTATTTTATCAAATTTCTAAAAATTAGAACATTTCAAAAATTTGGGATATTACACATATGCACAAGTAATGTGTATCTTATATACAAATCAAATGTACCTTATATGTATATTAAATATTAAGTATGTAATGTATTAATCCAACATATACAATTAATATACCATATGTATATGTTATATATACTCTAGATATATATATATTGAGTATATACAATTTATATCTCCAAATACTTATTTAATTTCTCCAAAATCACGGATGTTTCACTATTGTTGGGAAAAACATCTCTTCTTAATGCCTATACCAAATGTGATCAAATACAATCATTAAATATCAAATTCTAAGGCATTTCAAGCATCAAACCTAAATTATACACCACTTTAATGAAAATTCCAAAATATAGCATAACCTTTCTTTAACTTAGGAAAACCATATTAAACCATTCAAATTGGTGTTTTAAGTTTATTAATATCATTACAAACATATTTTAACATATTTAAACCAATTACATTAGTTAAACACATGCTTATGTTCAAAATCTTAAAATGGCATAACCTTCCCCATTGAAGGTTCTCTATTCAAATTTAATCCAATTATCAATCCAATCTTATTTTCATCACTTATATCCTTAAAGAACATTATTTAAGCATTAAAACCAATCAATTAACCAGTCTTTGAAAATTTCCTTTTACAAAACCCTAAATCAACACTACTTCATCCAAACTATATCTAAACACAACCAAATCCATCATTTGTCTTTAAAATCCTTGTTTATGCATCAAAAGAATACATATAGAATCAAATTTCACAATTAAATCACATGATTTCACAAACCCAAAAGTTCCATAACCTTAAATTCTCTCTCTTCACCGTACTCAACTAAAATTTAATCATCTCTTCAATCCAACCTTAAAATCATTATTAGATACTCAAAACAACTTCATTCATGCCTAATTAAGCAATTAAAACATACTATTTCAAAAGTGCAAATCACACATATTCCTAATTTCGATGGAAATCCAAATAAAAAGTTAAAGAACTTACTTTTTCAAGTGGATATCACTAAAACCACTCTTGAATCCTAGAAAATCCTTCAATTTAAGGAGAATGGAAAAAGAAAATCTTTAAGTTATTCATCAATGGAAGTTTGGCCCTTCAAAGGAAGAAGAAGATGATGAAAAACTTTTGATTTTCTCTTTCCTTCCACTAACTTATTAACCATATTTGTATAATATTATATTATATTTTTATTTATTTATATATATATATTTAATAAAATCCAAAATCTACATCTTCCATACAAAAATAAATTATTTTAAATTTATTTAAATAATTTTCGATTTCCAAAGTATAATTATAAAAATGCCACATGACTTTGACTTTTCTTTTAAAAGAGTTAACTTTTTGTTGACTTTATAGGCTTTATGTATATTTCATGTATATTTCAAATATACCTGCAAAATTTTCATTGAAAATCCTTTTATTTTCCATTTAAATCATTTATTTAATTTATCCTATTTAATTTTAATTTATTTAATTTAATTTTCAAAAATTAGGGATATTACAATTCTCTCCCCCTAAATAAAATTTTGTCCTTGATATTACTTGCCATCAACTCTGGAAAAACTAGCGATACTGACTTCATATCATCTACTCACTCTCCTATGTTGCCTCCTCAGTGTCATGATTACTCCAAAGGACTTTCATAGCTGGCACCTTCTTATTCCTCAACTCTTTCACTTCTCGTGCCAAAATCTCCACTAGTTCTTCCTCGTAAGTCAAATTAGAATTCACCTCAATAGTCTCCACTGACAAGATATAAGATGCGTCTGACCTGTATCTGTGAAGCATAGAGAAATGGAAAGACATTGTTAATTAGATCCAACTTAGGTGGCAGAGTGTTTTATTAGTTTTTGTCATAAATTTGTAGTTTATTTGTTATGATAATTATTGCTTTCTTTAGGTATTTTGGTAGTTTCAATCGGTTTATTTAGTGTTTTCATTAGTTTTGGTAGTTTTAATTTATTTCAGTGTTTTTATCATATTTTTCCTAGTTTTTAGTGTGGTGTTTATGTTTTGTGGTTAATATTTATTTACTTCTTGTTTAGAGTTTGTTTCGAGTTTTGTTTTAGGTTAAAAAGCCAAGGAACCAAGAAGAAGGAAAAATTGGACAGTGGCTGACACATGCAGAGGACACGGCCAAGCTTGTGGCCGTGTCCCATACCAAGCTAAGGAGGAAGACCAAGACACAGAGGTGGACACTGAAGGGACATGGCCAAGCTTGTGGCCGTGTCCCTCCAAAAAAGTTCCAACATGGCCAAGTTGCTTAAGCTTGGTCATGTCTCACTCAAGTCCAAAGCAAAAGAAGATGAAAATCAATCAGTAGAAGACACAAGCAAGGGACACGGCCAAGCTTGTGGCCGTGTCCCTCCAATTCACCTCCAACACGGCCATGTCTCTCATGGACCAAAGACAAGCGGATTTTTTAAAGCGGAGGTTTCGTTTAAATGTAAAAGTTAGGGTTTTTTTAAGAGTGGTTGAGAGTTTGAGTTTAGATTGAGCCGTCAAAGAGAGTTTGAGGGTTTCATAACTTGTTTTCTTTGATTTTTGATTACACTTTGGATTAAACTAGCTTAGATTAGATTTGTTCTAGCCATTGATACATTCTTCTTGCAAGATTTGAACAAGAGATTCTTCAGAAGCTTTAAGGATTTGTAATTTGGTTTTGTTCTCGAACTTTATCTCTTTAATTTTATTGGAATTGTATTTATGGATATTATCATGTCTAAATTGATTTCTTTGAATTTTAATGAGATGAGTATGTTTGATAGCATTATGAACTAATTTGATCTAGTCTAGGGTTTGTATGGATATGCTATGATTGTATGAATTGGTTATTCTCTTAACTAATAATTTCTTTAGCCTTAATTGAATGGATTATTGTTAATATATAATTGATTGGCCACCAATTATGTGTTTTAAGGTATTAGACGATGGATTGAGAGATAAAGTTTAATGCTGGAACAATTCAATTAGGGACTTAGGTGAATTAGAGATATAACCTAGGAAAAGATTATTTCAATTGTAACAAGATTATTTGAGAAAGGTTTGAATGCGAGAGCTTATTTCCTTTATTCAATTAATTAAGTTGCTTGAGATTTAATCTTTGAAATTAAATTGGTTAAAAGGAATAACCGTTCATACATTTAAGTAGTAGAAAAGTGCAAACCCTAGACCATTCTATTAAGTGAATTAATTCATCAGCTTAATTTACTTTTATTGCTCTAAAATTCCAATCAATCTGTCTTCTTTAATTGTTAACAATTTTGATTTATTAATTACTTGATATTTATAATTTGATAATCAATTAGCTACTTTAGCTTCCTTGAGAGACAACCTTGGGGTGATCACCTTTGCTACAGTTACCTCGTATACTTGTGAGTGACGCTTTGTGGTAGAGTTAATTAGAGCGCAACAAGTTTTTGGCGCCGTTGCCGGGTAAGCTAATTGGCGTAATTGTTTATTAGGAAAAAATACTTTAGATTATTTTTCATTGTTTAGTTTTGATTTTATTTTGTCTATTGCTTTTAATAATTTCTTTTTCTAGAAATTTTGTTTTTGCAAGGCAGGAGATCACTTGGAGGAGAGCTATACCCAGTCATTCTAGAAAATCAGAGAGTGAAAAGGAGCAGGGAAGAGTTTGAACTGTTCACCGGATTTGATACTACAGAGGAGGACACTTCTGATTTTGAGTCAGAATCTGCACAATCTGTTAAAATGGCAGAAGAAAGACAAAGGACTATGAGAGATTTTGCTAGACCTGTCATTGGAACTTCCACATCTTGTATAAGATTGACAGATGCAGCAAGAAACTATGAATTGAAGAACATCCATTACAACTTGCTGCCATCATTCTATGGAGTTCCAAATGAAGATCCTTTGAACTTTATCCGAGATTTTTATTCTACCCTCAACACTTTTCCATTGGGAGGATTAATAGAGGATCAGTTGAGGATGAGATGTTTCCCGTATACATTGAAGGATAGAGCTAAGAGCTGGTTAATGATGTTGCCTAAAAACTCTTTGACAACTTGGGAGCAAGTTTATAACAAGTTTATGGGCAAGTTTTATTCACATCAGAAGACAGCTGAATTGAGAGGGAAGATTGCTACATTCTCTCAATTTGAAGGAGAGCCATTTCATGAGGCTTGGGACATATTTAAGATGCTATTGATCCAGTGTCAACATCATCACTACCCACTTCAACTTCTTAATCAGTTTTTCTATGATGGTCTAACCCAGTAATTTTAGAACACTGTTGATAACGCAGTTGGGGGAGCTATGGGAGAAAAGACAGCTGATGAAATTTATGAGATCTTTGAGATGTTGGGAGCTAATTCTCAACAAAAAAGTGTAAGGGGAAGAAGTAAAGGTGTGAATCAACTGGAAGCCAATAATGAGATGGTCAATCAGATAGCTGAATTAACAAGGCAAGTGCAGATGCTGAACATGAAGAACAATATTTCTTCATCCACTCAAGAAGTGTGTGGAATCTGTGGGACTTTCGGGCATGGAGCAAATATATGCCCCTCTGCATATGAGTCTTTTGGTAATGAAGCTGAGCAAGTCAATGCTATGGGGGGATTTCAACCAAGAGCCAGGAATGATCCCTACTCAAATACCTACAATCCTGGTTGGCAGAATCATCCTAATTTTTCCTGGGCAACAAATAATTCTCAGCAGCCTTTCCATTTGGTCCAGAGACAGAACCAACCACAGGGTCAGTCCTTGAATCAAGGGCAGTCTAAGATAGAGAGTTTGGAGGAAAGTTTACAAGCTTTCATCCAAGTCAGTGCTAAAAATCAAGAGATGACCAACAAGAGGCTAGATTCATTAGAAGCATCTTTTAAGAAAGTGGAGACTCAAGTGGGGCAACTTTCATAATAGATGCAGATTCAACAGAAGGGGAAATTCCCAAGTCAACCTGAGCAGGCACAATCAGTGACTGTTCTTAGAAATAGTAAGGTAATTAACAATAATGTTGAAAATAATTTTGTGAATGCAGGTGACCAAGAGAACAAGAAGGAAGGAGAACCAGAGAACAAAGGTGCTGGAGAAAGTTCAACGGAGAAATCCTCTTCAACAGATTTACATAAGGCAAGCAATCCATACCGGCCACCTATACCATTCCCCAGCAGATTGAAAGATGATATAAAAGATAAGCAATTTTCTAACATCTTCAACATGCTGTCTAAGGTAAGTATTAACTTACCCTTACTGGAAGCAATAAAGAACATACCAGCTTATGCCAAATTCTTTAAAGAGCTGATCACCAAGAAAAAGAGGTATGAGCCGAATGAAAAGGTGATAGTTTTAGAGGTAGCTAGTGCTGTTCTGTAGTATAAACTACCTCCCAAGCTAAAGGATCCTGGAAGTTTTATAATTCAAATTACTGTGGGGAATGGAAAGGGGACTGATGGCATGTGTGATCTAGGAGCCAGTGTAAATTTGATGCCTTATTCTGTGTATCAAGAATTAGAACTAGGGGAACTTAAACCAACCAAAATGGTGTTGCAATTAGCTGATAGTTCTCTTAGATTCCCGAAAGGGGTTGTACAAGATGTGTTAGTTAAGGTTGGAGGGTTTATAGTACCTGTGGATTTTATAGTTCTTAACATGGAAGGAAGTAACCCTACACCATCAGCACATACTATTTTGTTGGGTAGGCCTTTTATGGCTACTACCAACACATTAATAGATGTTAAAAATGGTAAACTATCAATGACTGTCTTGGGACAAACTGTTGAATTTTCTATTTTTAACACTTCTCCCATTCCTACAACTGCTTCATATGAGAATTGTTCTTTAATTAATTGTGTTGACGCAGTTGTTTCAGATGTTTTCTTATAGACAGGTTCCTCAGATAAATTGGAGCTGACACTGACCTTAGAAGAGGGGGCTAAACAAGTGGGGGAGACCCAAAGGTGCCCTAACCCAAAAGCATATGAGAGCTTGAGGATTTACAAGGATCGCACTAAAGCACTTTATGACAGAATTATAGTGCAAAAGACTTTAAGTCCAGGTATGAAAGTTTTACTTTTTAATTCTTGACTCCATTTGTTTCCAGGTAAACTCAAATCTCGATGGAGTGGTCCTTTCGAGATAACTCAAGTATGTCCTTCTAGTGCTATTGAATTGCTTAACTCTCGAACCAATAAGACTTTTAAAGTAAATGGACAGAGAGTTAAAATATATAAAGGAGGATTTCAAGAAGTGAGGATCACTGACAGCACTTTGATCCACGATCCCTAAGTCTTGCAGTGATGTCCAGCTTTATGACATTAAAGAAGCGCTAATGGGAGGCAACCCATCGGTTTGAATTTCTTTTTCATAGTTGTAAATTTAAATTTAGCAAATTTTGATTTTATGTTTGGTTTAAATAAATAGAATGGGTGCTTTGATCGGTTTTTATTTTGTGTTTCAGGGTGGTTTAAAGAAGAAGGTTTGCAAAATCTTTAAGAATTGAATTAAAAAAAAAAGATAAAAAGGGCAGTAGGTGACACGGCCAAGCTTCACCACCAAATCAACTTTCTTTCGTTTTTGCAAATTTTTCTTACAGTAGAGGACACACCCATGGGACACGGCCAAGTCACTGGCCGTGTCCCTCCAAGTGTAACACCCCCACATTCAATACATGCACACAACAAACACCACAATGTAGTACACATGCACTAAACATAGGGATGCTACGGATTTTCTTAACATTCAAAACATTTTAAAAGATACCATCATCTTTCTCATTATGCATTTTAATAAATAAGTAATTAGCTTGTAATACAAAATAAAATAGATATATATATATATACATTTAGTTAACACGCAGCAGAATTTTATAAAATAGTTACATATATGAAAGCATTTAAATCAATTTTTTTACAAATATACATATATTCACATTATAAACAAAACTTTACAAAATATAAGAGAGTTATACATGATTGGCAAATCTCCTCTGATCTTTAAGTTCCCAAAATAAACTCTTCAACGTCTACTCTCACTTGGTCTCGAAGAGCTCTCGGGTTCAACTCTATTACCTGCGCGATTAAACACTATCGCGCTAAGCCAAGGGCTTAGTAAGACAATTCATGCTAATGTTATACTTTAGTGCAATGCAATGATTCATATATGTATTAACAAATCAACATCAATGATACACACTCAATCAATAAAGATCATACTCAACAGACAGTATTCCGTGAATAGTCCGTTTCATCATTTAAGTAATATTAACATTTCATTACATTAGAATATCCTTTATGATATACATAAAACCTAGACACCTATGGCCCCATCAAGTATTTAATACGATATTCAGAATTCAGAGTTACTGCTTTGGTTCATAAACACAATTATCAAGCCCGTAGGCAACATATACATATATATATCTATCCATGGATAGCGTAACAGACCCAGTCTCTTGGATCATCAACTCATCTAACTCGAGGAGATCCTCAACCCGGCAAGACTGTTACAAATCAAATATCTCATAATATCAATTATCATTGTGTAACAGACCCAGTCTCTTGGACCTCAATTCAATTCAATTTGAAGAGATCCTTAACCCGGCAAGACTGTTACCTTTCATTAAATAGGCATGCCTCCAAAAACCAGAACTCTGAAACTGAATATCATATTAAGCATACACTTATTTCATTATTCTCTTTATCAAACTCTTTCTCAATCTTCCTCATCAATTAGGCAAATATGCCATACATCATTCAATTGTATCATCATAGCCAATCACAATGGCTTTACATCACATTTCATATTTTGCATATAGCATCTCAACATACATTATCCATAACACACATTATCATTTACAAGATTCACATTACATATAACATACCATTGTTCAATCTCAACAATGCAATTAGGGCAAAGAACAATCTACATCATTCATATTTTTAAGATCTTCCACATCCATTTGATTAGGGCTTTCCATGCTTTAAGTATATTTAAAGTGTTTATGTTTAGGTTTAGGGACCAACCCACCTTTGAAGAACCAAAACAATACAATTAGAACAAAGAAATAAAACCCTAACCAACACATTTGAGGGACACGGGCAGCACCCTTGAGGGACACGGCCAAGCTTGTGGCCGTGTCACTCAACCTCAATTTGACAGTAGGCAACACGGGCAAGGGACACGGCCAAGCTTGTGGCTGTGTCTCCCAACACCAACATCCAGTAGTGAACACAGGCAATAGACACGGCTGTGTCTCCCAAAAATCCTTCCAAAACGCCCAAGTTTTCTTGGCTTGGCCTTGTCTCTCCTTGCTTTTGGCCGTGTCATTTGAAAACCAAACCCTAAATGTGTCCAACAATCTTCTAAATGCATTTTAACACATCATACACAACACAAATTCATTCAAATGGGTACACTCAATAACATAAACACATATCTTACACAATCATTACAATAATCACTTTAATAACACATTAACATCACAATTAATCACAACCACTTCAAAACCCTAAAACCAACATCCTTCTCCATCTTCCAAAATCAACATCCTTCACTTCCAACACAACACCTATTTAAATTCTTAACTTAAAACCAAATTTACACTTGAATACACAACACAACTATATCCCATCATCAATTCAACAAACCCTAATGAATTTCAAATACTACTTCAAAAGAATAAAAGAAATCAAAGGAAAAATCTTACCTTAGTTAAAAACTTCTTGAATCAACACTTGATCACTTAATCTTCCTTCAATTTGAGCTCAACACATCAAGATCCTCTCTTCACCTCTTACTTTCCTTTTGGTTTTTGGAGAGCCGGCCACTTCTTGAAAGAAAGAAGGAAATGATGAAGACACAAAGTCAAATTTTGCTTTTAATCTCCACCAAGTGATCTTATCCAAGCAATTACCAAAATGCCCTCAATCATATAACTAACTTTTTGTCTCATATAAGCCCTTATATGTAATTTTACATTCAAAAAAATAAATATCTCTACCCCTTGACTCTTCATTTGACCAATTTATATGTTATATATATCATCATATACACAACATATACCATTCTCTCTAAACCCTAATTCTTTTCCCCAAAACACATATACACAAGCATTCACTTTCCAATATCTTTTCTCTTGCAATTTAACACATATATTCAATCCAATATATCACTATAACAACAATAACAACAACATCAACAACTTAATCAAAACTTTTAGGCCATATATGAGGATATTACACCAAGTGTATCAGACACGACCGTGTCTACCGAGACTTGGCCATGTCTCTTCAATTTCACACACTAGACACGGCCAAGCTCACCCAAGCTTGGCCGTGTCCCTTCACTTTTGCTCTTTAAAAAACACGATTTTTGCACTTTTTCCTCATTCAATCCCTAATTTTCTGTTTTGGTCTTTCTTTCTCTCTCGACTTCTCTCTCTTGCAAACCTCCATTGCTATGTTTCAAAAGCTTCAAAACCTCCATTAAATCCCAATTATCTGTACCAAAGCTAAAAATAATCCATTAAAACTTCTTCTTTTCTCACAAATGATCACTTTAATCCGTTTTTGTTTCTAATTTTTCAGATTTTGCAAGATGCCAAGAACAAAGGTAGTTTCACACCGTAAGAAGAAGAGACCTACAACTAAAGGGGCTTCTTCATCTTCATCGTTTTCATTAGAGGAATGTTGACTCATGTACTTTTCTTTTAGTGTGCAAGTATGTAAGATTATTAAGGGTTGGTGAATATGCCATTTGAGGGAGCTATGAGTTTCTGAGCAAGAGTATTGTCTAATATAGATATTCCATTTCTTGATGCTCCAGCTTAAATGTCTTTTCTCACACCTTCACCTTAGCCCCATTACATCCAAATGAAAGACCTTCAGATTATTTCTTGAGAAAATCAGTGAGGGAGATTGGATAATTAAGCAAGTTTATGGTAGTATGAAGTCATGAGTGGTTTGAGTGAATTAACCTTTGAAATCGAGTGAAACACTTAGAAGAGAGATGAGATTTGTATGTCTGGATTAATGAATGAGTTAAGAAAATCTTGATTGAAGGAAATTGCAATTATTTATGTCTGAGTCTTGAAGGATTTCATCTTATATACTGGAATTATAGTTAAGGTTGTTTGAGTTTTTAATTTATGCCATGTGAATTTGCTTGAGGATAAGCAAAGTTTTAAGTGTGGGGTAGTTGTTTTATTAGTTTTTGTCATAGATTTGTAGTTTATTTGTTATGATAATTATTGCTTTCTTTAGGTATTTTGGTAGTTTCAATCGGTTTATTTAGTGTTTTCATTAGTTTTGGTAGTTTTAATTTATTTCAGTGTTTTTATCATTTTTGTCCTAATTTTTAGTGTGGTGTTTATGTTTTGTGGTTAATATTTATTTACTTCTTATTTAAAGTTTGTTTCGAGTTTTGTTTTAGGTTAAAAAGCCAAGGAACCAAGAAGAAGGAAAAATTGGACAATGGCTGACACATGCAGAGGACACGACCAAGCTTGTGGCCGTGTCCTATACCAAGCTAAGGAGGAAGACCAAGACACAGAGGTGGACACACTCAAGGGACATGGCCAAGCTTGTGGCCGTGTCCCTCCAAAAAAGCTCCAACACGGCCAAGTTGCTTAAGCTTGGCCGTGTCTCACTCAAGTCCAAAGCAAAAGAAGATGAAAATCAATTAGTAGAAGACACAAGCAAGGGACACAGCCAAGCTTGTGGCCGTGTCCCTCCAATTCACCTCCAACATGGCCATGTCTCATCCAACTTGGCCGTGTCTCTCATGGACCAAAGACAAGCAGATTTTTTAAAGCGGAGGTTTCGTATAAATGTAAAAGTTAGGGTTTTCTTAAGAGTGGTGGAGAGTTTGAGTTTAGATTGAGCCATCAAAGAGAGTTTGAGGGTTTCATAACTTGTTTTCTTTGATTTTTGATTACACTTTGGATTAAACTAGCTTAGATTAGATTTGTTCTAGCCATTGATACATTCTTCTTGCAAGATTTGAACAAGAGATTCTTCAGAAGCTTCAAGGATTTGTAATTTGGTTTTGTTCTCAAACTTTATCTCTTTAATTTCATTGGAATTGTATTTATGGATATTATCATGTATGAATTGATTTCTTTGAATTTTAATGAGATGAGTATGTTAGATAGCATTATGAACTAATTTGATCTAGTCTAGGGTTTGTATGGATCTGCTATGATTGTATGAATTGGTTATTCTCTTAACTAATAATTTCTTTAGCCTTGATTGAATGGATTATTGTTAATATATAATTGATTGGCCACCAATTATGTGTTTTAAGGTATTAGACGATGGATTGAGAGATGAAGTTTAATGCTGGAACAATTCAATTAGGGACTTAGGTGAATTAGAGATATAACCTAGGAAAAGATTATTTCAATTGTAACAAGATTATTTGAGAAAGGTTTGAATGCGAGAGCTTATTTCCTTTATTCAATTAATTAAGTTGCTTGAGATTTAATCTTTGAAATTAAATTGGTTAAGAGGAATAACCGTTCATACATTTAAGTAGTAGAGAAGTGCAAACCCTAGACCATTCTATTAAGTGAATCAATTTATCAGCTTAATTTACTTTTATTGCTCTAAAATTCCAATCAATTTATCTTCTTTAATTGTTAGCAATTTTTATTTATTAATTACTTGATATTTATAATCTGATAATCAATTAGCTACTTTAGCTTCCTTGAGAGACGACCTTGGGGCGATCACCTTTGCTACAGCTACCTCGTATACTTGCGAGTGATGCTTTGTGGTAGAGTTAATTCGAGCGCAACATAGAGTTAGTCTATAAGCTACTGGACCATCTCTCTCTAGCATCTCATATGGTCCTATGAAGCGAGGGCACAACTTCTCTTATGACCGAATCTCAGAAACTTCTTCCACAAAGATACCTTTAGGAACACTTTATCTCCTACACTAAACTCTATGTCTTTCCTCTTCAAATCTGTATAGGATTTATGTCGATCTGAAGCTACTTTCAGACGATCCAGAATCAACTTCACTTTCTCTTTCATTTCCTTAATCAAATTGAGACAGTCCAGTTTACCTTTTCCAACCTCATCCCAACACAAAGGTGTCCTGTATTTCATGCCATACAAGGCCTCATATGGTGCCATCCTAATATTGGACTGATAACTGTTGTTATATGCAAACTCAATTACTGGCAAGAATTTGTCCCAGCTCCCATTGAAATCAATGATATAACTCCTCAACATGTCCTCTAGAATTTGTATCACTCTCTCTGACTGCCCATCTTTCTGAGGATGGAAAGCAGTACTAAAATACAACTGAGAACCCAATGCATCCTACAAACTCCTCCAAAATCTCGATGTAAATCGAGGATCTCGGTTTGACACTAAAGAAACTGGATTCCATGCAACCTCACTATCTCACTAATATATAGCTCAGCCAACCTCTCAAGTGAATAATCCATCCGAATAGGATGAACATGAGCTATCTTCATCAACCAATCAACTATCACCAATATTGCATCATGCTTCTTCTTGGTCAAAGGCAGTCCAGTCACAAAATCCATCGTCACTTGCTCCCATTTTCACTCAGGCACTAATAATGGCTGAAGCAACCTTGAACGAACTTGATGCTCAGCCTTCACTCTCTGGAAAGTGAGACATCTAGATATAAATTTTGCTATATCCCTCTTTATACCTTACCACCAATAATGTTGCTTCAAATCCTGATACATCTTAGTAATACTAGGGTGTATAACATAGAGTGACTGACGTGCTTCCTCCAATATTATCCTCTTCAATCTTCATCATCAGGAATACACAACCTATCTTTGTACCATAGACTGTCATTCTCTCTCACATGAAAGTCTCGACTCTTCCCCTTTTGGCAATCCATCATAATGTTCTGGATTTTCTCATCTGCCAACTGGGCCTTCCTAATATGATCCAATGAAATTGACCTCAACTGCATTTGAGCCAACATCATCACATAACTCAAATATGCCATGCAACACTCTCAACTCAACAAGCAATGAGAGTGAATAAGCAGTTAAACTGCTAAAGACTGTCGACTCAAGGCATCATCAACAATATTTGCCTTGCCAAGATGATAATCAATCAAGCAGTCGTAATCTTTAATCAACACTCACCACCATCTCTGTCTCAAATTCAACTCTCTCTAAACACCCAAGTACTTTAAACTCTTGTAATCAGTGTAAATGAAACATTTCTCCCCATGTAAGTAATGCCACCAAATCTTCAATGCAAAAACTATGGCTGCTAACTCTAAATCATGTGTCGGGTAATTCCACTCATGTGGCTTCAACTGTTGAGAGGCATAAGTAATGACTCTACCCTCATACATCAAAATACAACCTAAACCACTATATGAAGCATCACTGCATATCACATAAGGTTTACCTTCCACAGGCAGGGTAAGGATAGGAGCCTGAGTCAACATCTCTCTTAATTGCTCAAAACTCGACTGACATCGATCTGTCCACACAAATGTAACCCCTTTCTGAAGTAATCTTATGAGTGGTATAGCTATCATAATAGCGTACCAATCCTAGATAATTTCTCACCTCTGTCACAGTCTTTGGTGGATTCCAATTCAAGAAAGCCTCGACTTTACTTGGATGAACTTTAATACCCTCTGCTAAAATCACATGACTGAGAAAAGTCACTTGATCAAGCTAGAACTCACATTTAGATAGCTCAGCATACAATTGCTTCTCTCTCAAAGTCTGTAATACAATCCGCAGATGCCTATCATGATCCTCCTCATCATGCAAATTCACCAGAATGTCATCAATGAAGACCACTATAAACTATCTAAATCACATTCCATATCTAAAATCACATTACTCAAACACTTTGGGCTATTTTCACATAATTCACATTTTATGCAATTTAGCCATTAACAATAGCTTTTCACAATGCATATAATGCATAAACAACAAGTTACATATCATAGTACATTGTTCAACCAAAATGTGTTAAGCCCAAATGTAATTCAATTATGCCACATTTATCAAGAGTTTGTACATACCTTATAAACACACAAAAACAAGCTCAAAAACAACCTCCAACCTTCTCTTCCAAGATGTCCTTCAACATTAGGGTTGGGCAAAACACCTCTGCTTAATGCCTATACCAAATGTGATCAAATACAATTATTAAATATCACATTCTAAGGTATTTCAAGCATCAAACCTTAATTATACATCACTTTAATCAAAACCCCAAAATATAGAATAACTTAGGAAAACCATATTAAACCATTTAAATTGGTGTTTTCAATTTATTAATATCATTACAAACATATTTTAACATGTTTAAACCAATTACATTAGTTAAACACATGCTTATGTTTAAAACCCTAAATGGTATAACCTTCCCCCATTGAAGGTTCTCCATTCCATTTCAATCCAATTATTAATCAAATCTTATTTCCATCACTTATATCATTAAAGAACATGATTTAAGCATTAAAACCAATAAATTAACCAATCTTTGAAAATTCCCTTTTCTAAAATCCTAAATCAACACTACTTCATCCAAACTCTATCTAAACAGTGCCAAATCCATCATTTTGACTTTAAAATCCTTGTTTATGCATCAAAACATCACATTTAGAATCAAATTACATAATTAAATCACATGACTTCTGATAAGTACATAATTGATGATATTTTGCCCTTATTTCTTAATATGATTATTATCCAATTGAGTTTAATTTGTTTGTTCAAGCACTTTTTAGGATTAATTTCAGAAATTCTTTGTATTTTGAGGCTTATGGTCATTTTGGAGGGAATTACGGATGAAAGTAGAGGAAAAGAGCAAAAATTCTTCAAGTAACAAGCCCAGTGACATGGGCGTGTCACCGAGCGTGACTATTGCAATGGCTCACACAAGCTGTGACATGCCCAGTGACATGGGCATGTCACTAGGATTGCCTTTTATCCAGAATCCCAGTAGCAATGATACGCCCAGTTACATGGGCGTGTCACTGGAGTGTCAGGCTAACATATTTGCACTGTAAAAGCTGAGCTGAAGCGTGAATTAGGGATCTGATTTTTAATTTTTACAACCTAGAGCCGACCCCTAGAGAAGAAAAGAGAGTTTTATAGCTGAGATTGAAGGTGAAGACCCATTCTACACAAGATCTAAACCAAGATTCAAGGATTCAAGTGAAGAAACACAAATCATTCGCCATGGATTGTTTGGATTCTTTTACTTATTTCTCTTATTCTGGTTTTCTAGTTTTGAACATGAACTAATTCATTCTCTATCTAGATATTGATGAACCCTAGCTTTATTGTTTGGATTGAATAGTCTTATTTAATTAAATCATTTGATTAAGTTGTTTTATTCTTATGATGCTTAATGATTTATTTCCAATTGATAATAACATGCTTATTGATTGGTTGCAATTTTCATATTATTGACTTGAGAAAGCTTGATATGAATAGAATACTCATAAGGATTGAGGATTGATTGGAGTGCTAGAGATAGACTTACAAGATCCTTTGGTTTATGATTCCTTGTTCTTAATGCAAGATCTATTTAATTATGTTTGAGAAGAGATTCCAGCATTCTACTTAGTGATTAGGGATTAATTCACTTGAGAAAGGTTTTAGTCTAATTTACAGGAATACCAATTCAGCTCTATTATTTGATTTAATTGAATTAATTTTCATAAATATTTTTATGGCTAGGGGGATTCAATATCTGAATAGTAATTTCATCATCAATCCTTTTTGTACAACACTTAATATCTCTTTACTTTAAGTTATTAAGTTAATTGTCTTTAATTACAAACTTCCCAAAACTATTAATTTGCTAAACAACAGTTAAAATTTCCACTAGTACTTGGCCTTGTTCCCAATGGAACGACAACTCACTCACTACTTTATTACTTGAGCGGCCTATGCACTTGTGGTATTATAATAGCATAAGTTCGCACCACCAAGTTTTTGGTGCCGCTCCCGGGGACAACTGTTTTCAATATTAGTAATATAGTCAAGATTGTTGATTTAGTTTTTATTTTCATTTGTTTTTAGCATTGGTTCTAGCTTGTTGCTTGTCATTTTAGCTATTTCTTCATGTTTATGACCTGATCTAGCTCCTCCTAACTGCTTGAGTTAGACCCAGAGCTAGAGAGAACATTGAGGAGAAAGCGAAAGGAAGAAGAGGAGGTAGTTCTGAAAGACGTAGAAATAGAAATAAATCTGAAAATAGGACAAGAAGAAGTGTTTGAAGTGATGGAAGGAGTTGGGCCAAGAATAATGCAGGAGATTGCTAAGCCCAATCTCAATGGGGCTAGTTCAAGTATCCAGAGGCCGACAGTTGCTGTGAACAACTTTGAAATAAAGGCAAATGTAGTTCAAATGGTGTAGCAAACTTGTCAACTTGATAGGTTTCCTGATGAAGATCCTAATGCACATATTGAGAATTTTCTGGAGATATGTGACACATTTAAGATAAATAATGTCTTTGATGATACAATTAGGTTGAGGTTGTTCCCATTTTCCCATAGAGATCGACAAAAAAAGTGGTTGAAATCTTTTCCTCCAGGAACCTTCACCACATGGGGTCAGTTGGCAGTGAAATTCCTAGAAAAATACTTCCCACATTCAAAGACTACTAAGTTGAGGAATGATATCTCATCTTTTTCTGCAGCAAGATGGTGAGACCCTTTATGATGCCTGGGAAAGATTTAAAGATTTATTGAGAAGGTGTCCTCATCATGGGCATTTACTATGGCTTCATATTCAAACGTTTTACAATGGATTGAATTATGTAAGTAAACAATCCATTAATGCAGCAGCTGGGGGTACCATAAACAATAAGACATTTGAACAAGTAAGGGATTTGATTGAAGACATGGCTATCACCAATTATCAGTGGCAATCCCCAAGGGAGTAAGGAAAGCTGAGAGCTATGGGTTCACACAATTTAGATCCTATGATGGCTTTGACAGCCCAAATGGAAGCATTGAATAAAAAGATTGATTCTTTGGCCTCTTCTTCTGGGGGCTGATCTTTAGTAGCTCGGGCAGACTGCATGGCAGTGATATACTGCTTTACATGGAGATGAGGATTTTCGGTGCCATTGTACTTTGCAAAGGATGGCATCTTGAACTTGTACGGGACTTCTTCATCTTGTTCAAATAGTTTATCAATCTCGGACATCTCTTCGGTTTTCAGTTTCTTCTCAAATTTCTTTTCTAAATCAGCAATCATCTTTTCAACATCAGATGTCTCGGTCTTTTCAATAGTTGCTTTCTCAACAACCTTCGGTTCTTTCTTCTTCTCTTGAACATCTTGGTAGTATTGAGCCCAATCATCATCATCATCAATGATCACTTTTTCATCATCAAAAACCAATTCACCAACTTTAGTCTTCCCTTTGTCCTTTGGCTTCTTAGTGCTAGCAGATGCCTCAACATGATTCTCTAAGATTGCAGTCAATTGGTTCTTCATGGTCTCAGCTAAGGCCTCTTTTATTTCTTCCATCTTGGCATTGAGGGCCTCATCCACCATCCTTTGAATTTGTTCGGGCTCCATTATTTTAAGTGAGCAAGTGATTGAGTCGTTGCTAGATATTTCATCTTTGGCATAGGTCGGATTGTTGTAAGCTTTTGAACTGTCGTAATCCAGGGCTGTGAGCCAGAGAGGATCAATGATATGAGATGCAAATGTATGCATGTATGCACGAACAATCAACGAAGAAAGATAATTAGGACGTTCCTTCCAACCTTATAACATCCACACACGAATGGCGAGTCTCTTTTCCTAGGTATATGGTTAACAAAATACCAACATGGGGCATCTTGTTTTCGAATAATTCCCTCGAACGTTTCAACTAATAGTTATATTTTCAAAATGGAAATCAGTTCATAATAATTCCCATTAATTAGGTTTTAATCCATTTATCTAACTAAAGTAGCCTTTATGCTATATTGGATTAAAACTAAATTAAAAGGTTTATTATATATAGATTTCTCACTTGAAAAAGGTAAATAATGATTCATGCCAAAAACAAGCCCATGGTTGATTTATTCTTAGTATAAACTAAGCCCACAATTGATTTTTGGTATTTCATAATTGACCTCAATATTTTTCAAGCTCTTTGTAAGAAAAGATTGGGTGAAATAATCTTGTTTCTAAGCCCATAAAAAGATTTTAGAAAAATAGATTTCGGGCTTAGTATTTAGGCCATGAGCCAAAGATATGTTTTTAGAAAAGTTTTATGTGCAAAGGCCATCTTGAAAAATTTTGGAAATAGCTTTGGTCTTTTGGATTTTCTAAAGAAAAAATTATTTTGAGCTTACAATGTACTTAGGTCATATTAGAAAAAGAACAAACCAAATAAACCATGATTTAAGCCAAGATAAATTAACCATAGTCAAACAACATGCATTTGGGGTAAAACCTAAGGAAAGTAACTAGGCCAATTACATGAGCTTTAGTCTTTGGGTAAAAAGGCTTAGGTTCCCATAGCAAGTATATACCAAATGGTATGAGACTATGAGTGGTTATGCCATGCTCAATCTCCATACCTTGAGTGAAAGTATGGTATCCCTTACATAACATAACACGGGCAACACGGGCATCCTCATGCACATAATGCAAACTAATATGATGCAATTGATAATATCATTATAAGAAAGAATAGAATAATATAAAGACCAACAGAATTAACTTCTCTTATCCCCAGTGGAGTCAGCACTGTGAGCGGGGATTTTTGCCCCCACTCTCGGTGGAATGGTTCTTGCTACTTCGGCACTATTTAGGCTCAAGGCCTTATAGAACACGGACCTAAGTCCGAAGAAAATGGAGTCACCACCCGGATGGGCCGGGAAAAAGAAAAGGGTGGATGACTCGATTCCTAAGGAATCCCTAACCCCCTAATGGGTTCGGAAAGTTGGGTATGTGTAGGGAAGGTGAGAAATGGCTCAGCACCCCACACAACGCCCGGTTCATTGGAATCGGCCTTCTTTACAGGTCTTAATATTATAAAATTCTTAAATATAACAACATTATCCATATTACACACAATAATTAAAAGAAAGCATCAATATTTATTAAAATCAAAGCAAGGTCCAAGCAAAACAAATAAATGGACACCCATCAAAAAATGAAAATATGTCCTTACATCACATGCCTAAATAGGACACTCACCGAAAGGTAGAAACATGTCCTTTACATAGGTTCTAAAATATAAAAGCAAATTAAATTACAAGATATTTAACTAATGAGGTACCCACCAAGTGGAAACATACCTCTTACAACATTTTAAAACCTAAATAAATTGATAAAAGTAAATAACCATTCATCATAAATAAATCATTCATCAAAGGTGTTAAACATCAATAGAAAGTAAGCATCCATCCATGACAAATTAAATAAACCAAGCATTGAACTTAAATAAATTAAAGCATAAGAAATAAATCAAAGCATAATCAAATATAGAATTGAATAAAGCAAATAAAATTCCAATTATAGTGTGAGCTGGAATTTCGCCCCCACTCCCAGTGGAATGGTTCTTGCAACTTCGGCACTTTTTAGGCTTGGGGCCTTAGAGAACACGGACCTAAGTCCGGAGAAAATGGAGTCGCCACCCAAACGGGCCGGAAAAAAGAAAGGGGTGGATGACTCGATTCCTAAGGAATCCCCAACCCCTTAATGGGTTAGGAAAGTTGGGTACGTGTGGGGAAGGTGAGAAATGGCCCAGCACCCCCACAACGCCCGGTTCATTGCAACCGGCCTCCTTTACAAGTCTTAATATTATAAAATTCTTAAATATAATAACATTATCCATATTACACACACTAATTAGAAGAAAGCATCAATATATTAAAATCAAAGCAATGTCCAAACAAAGCAAATAAATGGACACCCATCCAAGGATGGAAACATGTCCTTACATCACATGCCTAAATAGGGAACCCACCAAAAGGTAGAAACATGCCCTTTACATAGGTTCTAAAATAGAAAAGCAAATTAAATTACATGATGTTTAACCAATGAGGTACCCACCAAGTTGAAACATACCTCTTACAACTTTTGGAAATCTAAATAAATTGATAAAAGTAAATAATCATTCATCATAAATAAATCATTCACCAAAGCTATTAATCAAAATATAAAATAAACATCCATCCATGATAAATTAAATAAATCAAGTATTGAAATTAAATAAATTAAAGCATAAGAAATAAATCAAAGCATAATCAAGTATGGAATTGAATAAAGCAAACAAAAGTCCAATTATGGCTACTTTGACTTTTTGTGGAATTAAAATAAATTAGGGTTTTAAGTTTTAAAAGGTTGGTAAGACTCTTTCTTAACAAAATTAAGGTTTGAATGATGATATCATGAAACTAGGGTTTTAAACACTTTAAAATACTTTAATTTGTGATTTTTGGTTATTGGGTTCCTAAGCTACTGCATAAAGTTTAGGTTTTTATGTTTTTATGTTTTTAAATGTTTTAAAATGATTAGGGTTCATAAAAATTAGGGTTTAAGATTTTAAAAGGGTTAGTGTTCATTATTTTGAATTTTGGAAGTTGAATTTGGATTTGATATTTTGGAAGTAGGGTCACGGGTGGTGAATAATTTTTAGGGTTTTAGAAATCAATTTGATAATTTCATGAATATTTATGAATTTAAACAAATAAATTAAAGTTTTTATAAGTAGAAAAGATGTTTTTTAAGGCTTTTTGAACGAAATAAGGTTTTTTTTAGCTTTAGAAAAACTAAATTAAAGTTCAAAGGTTTTTAATTTTGATTTCATAGATTTGCTATTGTGTAAAAAAAATAATTAAAGAAAATTAATTAACACATACCTTCTTTTGATGATTTCTCCAAAAATAATTCTTCTTGGATGAACTAGCTCCAAAGACAAGCTTTTTTTGCCCTTGAATTCTCTAAATCGTGCTACTGCTATTCCAGAAAAAAGTTGAATTGAATTTCTTCTTTTCCTTCCTTGATTTGGTTTCAAATTTTCCAAACTACTCTTGGATTTTTGCCCTCATCTAAATTAATTGCCTTTGGTCCTTATTTATAGTGGTTTGAGGTTGTTTATTCCTAATTAGTTAAGGTAAGTAATATTAATAAAAAAAAAAGAAACCAAAACCTAATTGGATTAGGTTTCGAAAAATTTGCGTCGGAAAATTTGCGCTGCCGAAAAAATTCTGCCTCAGAAATTTGCGGCAGCGCGGAGCGGGCCCGTAAGCTATTTCGCAGGCAGAAAATTTCTGCGTGTGAAATAGCACAGTGATTCCGCCCGCAGGAATTTCCTGCGGGCAAAATGCCCACGGGCCCGTGCGACGATTTTTTCGTCGCCGATTTTTATTTTTATTTTTATTTTTTTACTTTTATTTGTTTATTTCTATTTTTTATTAATAAAAATTAGATACTAAAGCAAAAATTATTTAATAAAAATTATTTTGGACCAATTAGACAACAAAAATCATTTTAGACTAAATAAAACATATTGGACCGGATTGAGTCAAAAATTAAGGGTCTACAGTTTGCCCCATGCTTAAATGATCTGAAACCTTAGTGAAAGAGAGTGAAAAGCAATAAGACTTAATTTTGGAGATGGTTGAGGTTTTGGGTTCTGGACCCGGTTTAAGTTCTGGACTCAAGGATAATTCTAGGTTCTCAACCTAAGGAAAATTTGGGTTCTGGACCCGATTCGAGTTCTGGACTCATGGATAATTCTAGGTTCTGGACCTAAGGAAAATTTGGGTTCTTGACCCGGTTCGAGTTCTGGACTCGAGGATAATTCTAGGTTCTCGACCTAAAGAAAATTTGGGTTCTGGACCCGGTTCGAGTTCTAGACTCAAGGATAATTCTAGGTTCTGGACCTAAGGAAAATTTGGGTTCTGGACCCGGTTCGAGTACTGGAATCAAGGGAGATTCTAGGTTCTGGACCTAAGGAAAATTTGGGTTCTGGACCCGGTTCGAGTTCTGGACTCAAGGATAATTCTAGGTTCTGGACCTAAGGAAAATTTGGGTTTTGGACCCGGTATTGGGTACTTAGACTCGAGATTGATTTGATTTGGGTACTTGGACCCGGGATTGATTTAATTTGGGTACTTGGACCCGAGATTGATTTAATTTGGGTACTTGGACCTGAGAATGGGTGCTTGGACCCGAGATTGAGTTTGATTAACCTTTTATCATTTGAGAAGTCTAACTGCTCCGGCTGTTTTATGCATTGTGATTCTTCACCATAAAAATGGATCTTCATCCTTTGAGATTGGGTCTTCACCCTTAAAAATGGATCTTCATCCTTTGAGATTGGGTCTTCACCCTTGAAAATGGATTTTCATCCTTTGAGATCGGGTCTTCACCCTTGAAAATGGATCTTCATCCTTTGAGATCGAGTCTTTACCCTTGAAAATGGATCTTCATCCTTTGAGATTGGGTCTTCACCCTTGAATATGGATCTTCATCCTTTGAGATCGGGTCTTCACCCTTGAAAATGGATCTTCATCCTTTGAGATTGGGTCTTCACCCTTGAAAATGGATCTTCATCCTTTGAGATCGGGTCTTCTTTATTCTTTGATGATGGGAGTGACATGGCCAGTGGCTTAGCCGTGTCCCCTGGGTGTGTCAGCTTCTGTGTTTTTTCTTTGGTTCTTCTTTATTCTTGGCTTAGGATAGGACACGGCCAAGCTTGTAGCCGTGTCATGTGACACATCCTGTGGCTTGGCCATGTCACCTGCCAGTGTCACCTACTGCTTCCCTTCTCTCTTTGCTTGGTCTTTCTTGGCTTTGCCCTTTAGGTGAGACACAGCCAGTGGCTTGGCCGTGTCTCCTACCCGTGTCATGTTTTGCCAAGATTTCCTTTGAGGTGACATGGCCAAGCTTGATTTGGCTTGGTCATGTCTTGCTTGATCCATATTCTTCTTTCCTTGTTTTGATCTTCCAAGGGAGTTTTTGCACTTTAACCACTTTTCCCTTTCAACTGCTTTTCCTTTTTTCTCCAATTTTGATTGGATCTTATATCCTCTCCTTGCCCCCCAAGGATTTTTTCTTTCATGCAAGCTTTGATTGATGTTTTTCTTGTCTAGTTATTTACATAAGCATGCATTTCTTCTCTTTGCAAAGTGACTGGGGCTTCCACAAGCCAATAGGCTTTCCATGCCCCCTTGATTCAATATCTTCTTTTGATTCTTTAATTCGCAGGGTATTTGCTGTTCATTAAGATAAGAAAGTGAGATGTAATATACTCATGTATGCATGATATGCATGAATAATACTTACAGTATTTCCATCGACTCACAGACCGAGGTGATTAGCAGAAGTGTTCTCATTGGTTCCTTTTTGACGCTCATTCAAGTCTCGCATTGAAATGATCAAAAGCTTTGCATTTGCCTTTTATCTTCAAGATGTTGAAAACATAAGTGGTGGAGACCCTAAGCAGCAGAGTCAGGGATGTATCCATTTCAAACTATGTTTTAGCTTGTCAGTTGGTAGTTTTTTCATGACCTTGCCAATAATCAATTCAACATACTTCCCTTAACTTGAAGGCTTTGTATGAAAAAAAAAACTCTTTTTTTTTTAATTTTGAAATCAAATGTTGGTTTTTCCAAATCGATGTCAATGTACCTTAGGACTTGATTTTTCCAAATTAATATATCTATAACATGACAAACCTAGTTACCATACTAAACTTGGGAATCATTTCTATTTAAGCAAGAACTATTGCACTTCAGATAGGCACATACACATTGCTTGGCCAAAGGCCTCATTTGAGTTTAAATATTGTCTATCTCATATGCATGCTTATCCAAACTATCTCCACTAATAGACTCTACCTACCAAGAGAGATCAACAGGTCTTTGATAGGCTTGAAACAGGGTCTATAAGGGACATGGGTTAAAGTGGAGGCCATTTTGAGATTGAAGCTGGTGTGACACAATGGACAAACCCTCACACTACAAATTTCTTATTGGAACTTTAGACAGTTGGGAGCAATCTTTCTAGACTCCAAATTCCTTCTATCTTCTTGGCATTATTCTGGATCTTGATTAGGACAGTTTTTGCCCTTGCAAAAAGTTTAAGACACAAATCTGTTTCTTTTCTTCTTTTCCCTTTTTCCTCTTTATATTTCTTACTCTTCCCTTTTCTTTCTCTTTCCTTACTCTTCCCTTTCTTTTATCATTTTGTCCTTCTTTCTCATAGGACTATCAAGTACAGAACTTTCCAGAAATGGATGGTCTTCCTCCTTTTTCTTTGATTTTTATTGAATCTTTGGTTGTGTTGGGACCAATTCAAGTCAATCCATAAATGGAAGCCTTTTGTTGTCTTAGGTAAAAGAGAACTCAGTTGGCTTTTTGAACCACCTTTTTAGATTTTATCTTTCTTCCTTTTCTCTTTTTTTTTTCTTTTGTTTTTCTTTTGTTTTTCTTTTTTTTTTTGCTTGGTCTAGCTCTAAAAGAGTTGTCTCGTTTATATTAGCTTGGGCTTCCAATAATGGATGAGTGGAGTAACATAAACCTTTAGAGATAAATCATCTGTTACTCTAATGATGATGTTGTTTTGATATATTGGAGATATCAAAGGAACTTCAACTACCCTTATGGTCTTGAAAACTTCAACTACCCTTATGGTCTTGAAAACATCAACTATCTTTATGGTCTTGAGAACTTCAACTATCTTCATAATCTTGACCAATCATTGCTTTCTTTGATCTTCTTGCCTCTTTATCCTAGTGATCATAAGACTTATCAAAAGTATCACAATAGCTCAGGATAGATTATTGGGGTTTTTAAGCCAATGAAAAGAAAGCTAAAATTTTATGAAGGCTCAAAGGGACAACTAGGGATTGATATTTAATAGGGTGGATACTAGTTGTTGGCTAACCAAATAATGCCTAGATCATCTCTCCCTTAAATAAGCAGAGTCCAATTTTGCCTCGAAAGTTTGTCAAAGCATGTTCTAAGACTGACTAGGACCTAGACAAAGATAATTATGTAGGAGCCCTCTCTAAGTAAGCATACACAACTCAATGCTATAGTGCAATTCCCTCACCTAGTAAAGTCATTCAAGTCATGATGCCTAGATATATTAATTCATGAATTATCAAGCTAGATTCCTCATTGGTTGAGCACCAAAATGAACAAAGACCAACAAAAATTTTGATGAAATTAATTTATTCAAACAACTTTAAATTTGAAAAACACAATAGTTCCAAAATATTAAATAAAGTAAGATTAAAAAGAAACATTCAAGCCAAGGAAAGTTCATTGAGTTAGGCTTCTTTCCTTTCACATCTTCAACATTCCCATCTTGAAAAGAGGATAAAACAAAATCTTCTTCCAATCCTTTTCCTACCATAAAGGTTGCTGGTGGTGGCACTCGTCCAAATTTAGGCAAAGGGTTGTCCTTGGTATTGGGCTTATCCGGCTTGGGTAGCTTGCCACTATCAATCAAATCTTGGATCTCATGCCTTAATCGGGTACACCTATCAGTCTCATGTCCTTGAGTCTAATGAAATTGACAAAAAGCCTTAGTATCAAATTTTGGGGGTAATGGACTAGGTAAAGGTCGAGGAGCCAATGGTTGTAACAACCCTTTCTTTTGTAGCTTATCGAAGACCCAAGACAAAGGCTTCCCCAGATTTGAAAACTGCCTTCTATTTGCTTGACCGGTTACATTAACATCAACTTCTTTTTGCATGCTTTGATTGTTAGGCTGGTTGTTCCCTTTCTCATTCCTTCTTATTGAAAAGTGATTCTTCTCCCTTTCCCACTCTTCAATTTGTAGACCAGCTTGGAGAAGATCTTTGAAATCATGGATGAGTGTATGAGACATCCTTTCACAAAGATTAGGCAACACCCCTCTCACAATCATCCTTATTTGACCAGATTCATCGGGCCTTTTCTTGAGCAAAGCAGCCTTATTTCTCCATCTCTTCACATAGTCTACAAAATTCTCATTTGGCCTTTGTCTAATGGACTCCACTTCCATTAAAGTAACTTCTAACTCAACATTATATCCGTATTGTTGGATGAAGGCTTTGTAAAGTAGATCCCAACTCTTTTGTGTTCCATCATCTAAGGTATTGAACCAATTTTGGACAACTGGGTCTAATGAGAGCATGAAGTATCTTAGGGTTTGAGCCTTAGTAGCTCAAGCAGACTGCATGGCAGTGATATACTGCTTCACATGGAGATGAGGATTTCAGGTGCCATTGTACTTAGCAAAGGAAGGCATCTTGAATTTATAAGGGACCTCTTCATCTTGTTCAAATAATTTGTCGATCTCAAACATCTCTTTGGTTTTGAACTTCTTCTCAAATTTCTTTGCTAAATCAGCAATCATCTTTTCAACATAGGATGTCTCGGTCTTTTCAATAGTTGCCTTCTCAACAGCCTTCGGTTCTTTCTTCTTTTCTTGAACCTCTTGGTAGTATTGAGCCCAATCATCATCATCATCAAGGATCACCTTTTCATCATTAAAATCTACTTCATCAATTTTAGCCTTCCCCTTGACTTTCTTGGTGCTAGCAGATGCTTCGGCATTGTTTCCTAAAATTGCAGCTAGTTGATTTTTTATGGTCTCAGCCATGGCCTCTTTTATTTCTTCCACTTTGGCATTGAGGGCCTCATTCACCATTCTTTGGATTTGTTCAGATTCCATTGTTTTTGGTGAGCAAGTGATTGAGCCGTTGCTAGACACTTCGTCTCCGGCGTAAGTTGGATTGTCGTAAGCTTTTGAACTTTCATAATCTAGGGCTGTGAGCCAGAGAGGATCAATGATATGAGATGCAAATGTATGCATGTATGCACAAACAATGTAACACCCCTTCCCGACCTACGTGTGTAAGCTGAGTAGAGGCGCCACACTATCCTAATGTTGCTACCACTTTTACTTAGTCAAATTTTAGTTTTGATTTTTACAGAAATTTTACCATAGTTTCGCCTAAAAATTTAATCCCAAGTGTCGACAAAACTGGTTTTTTTTCTGATTTTTTAAAACATTTTTACACAAACCAATGCAAACAAAATCATTCTCAGTACACTTCCAATAAATCTCCTTTATAACCTCAACTACAACCTGCAAAAAGGATTTACACTTCTAGTACAAAATAAAGTAAAGGTTTATTATGAAATACAGTAGATAAAATATTTGTTCACTATGCAACGGAAAGTAACAATATTTACAAATTCATATACATGAAAACTCAAGTTTTACAACACATAAAATTTATACATGTTTGGCAGTCAGTCTTCGATCTTAAAGCCCACTATTCACTCTTCAAAATCTTGGCTCGACTCGGCCTAGAGGAACTCTCTGGTTCTTCCCTGTCACCTGCGCGAAGAATCACATTCGCGCTAAGCCAACGGCTTAGTGGTACAAACTACAGTGCTATGATGCTTTAATGCCATGCTAATGTCACACAATCAAGATTCAAGATCAATTCAAGAGAATATTATATTTCACAATTTTATATTATTTAATAATTAATCAAAACATTCATGATTCACATTGAAAACAAAGACAAGCATGGGCTCAAAATACACTAATATGTTATTCAAAGTTCAGAGTTACTGCTTTGGTCCACAATCATAATCATCAAGCCCGTAGGCGATATACACATATATATATATATCTATCCATGGATAGGGTAACAGACCCAGTCTCTTGGACCTCTACTTGGATAGACTCAAGGAGATCCTCAACCCGGCAAGACTGTTACCAAAACAAGTGTAACAGACCCAGTCTCTTGGACCTCAACCCGACTAATCTCGAGGAGATCCTCAACCCGGCAAGACTGTTACTATTATTCATATATTTCATAGGCATGCCGCCAAACCCAGAACTCTGAAATCTGAATAACATTTTAAGCACACAAACATTTCATTCATCTCTTCATAATCTCTTTCTCAATTCATTTTATATTTCATAAGCAAATTAGGCAACCATGTCTCAATCATCTCATTTGCATCATCATAGCCAACAATCATGGCCTCATATCTCATATGATCTCAAATCACAATAAAGCAACTCTTCATAACATCATATCTTTCACATTTCATATCATCATCACATCTTGCACATTTCACATTTCATTATATTTCAAATCGCATTAATCAATTCATTATTCAAATGGATATAATCAATGGCATTAACACATATTTTACATGCTCATCACAACATTCACATTATAACCAAATATGTCTCAAGTCTCAATATCATATGAATGTATGCAATAATGTAGTTTGTACTTACCTTAAAAACCAACTCACACCAATCTATACACTTACTCTTCCAAGAATCCTCAACACTTAGATTAGGGCAATTTAACCTCTTCACAACCTAATCCAAAAAGGAGTATTAGCAAAATGACCATATGAATAGTAAATTCCGGTTTTGGGCTCAACTTAATCCTTAATTTGAAAAATTGTATAAAATAATCTACTTGACTAAAAACTATAAAATTTTTACAGAACTTAATTTTACATCTTAAAATAATTCCTTTAAAATTTCAGATCAAACGAAACACAAAATCTTGGGCAAATAGTTCACCCAACCAGACTGCCCCAATTGCCCTGTATCCTGGCAGCAGTTCTGAACTTTGTGAATTCCATAAATCAAATTCAATCAACGTGATTCCAAATTATTTTTATCAAATACTAGACTCACTAAGAAACAACATATCCAAAATTCAATTGGATATAATTTTTCTATAGTTTATTAAAAATCCCGAAAGATAGCTGTCTCAATTAAGGGACCTGCTGGAACAGGTCTAATAAAAATAATCTTTCCAAAATCATAACCATTCCAAAATCGAATCAACATATTTTTCAGTCATTCTAGACTCATAGAGGTACAACATATCAAAAAATAAATTTCAAGGACATTTTTCTATATTTAATTAAAAATCATACAAATCACAGCATTTACTAATTGCAAAACAGAAAAATTTCACTAAACACAACTCTTACTCTTCCATCACTAACACCAATCTAACTTCTTATCTTTAATTCCATTTCAACACTTTTGCACACACCATACACAAATACACTCCAACCATCAACAACACTCTATCAAACTCAAACAAAACTCCAAATAGAACAAGAGAAATCAAGAGAAAACTTACCAAAAATGATGAACTTCTTGAATTTCTAACTTGGTTTTTTGAAAACTCCTTTAATTTTGGTCTTGGAAAATCAAATCCCTCTCTTGCTCTCTTGCTTGAGTGATGGCCGGCCAAACCACAAAGGAAGAAGAAGAAAAATAAAAATGAATGGCAAAGTCAAATTTCTCATCTCTTTAAACCTCCACCAAGTATTCCAAAAAGAAAATTACTTAAATACCCTCATCTATTTATTTTAGCTCCCTTTCCCTTACTTTCCTTTTTAGTAATTTCATAAATAACAAATTAAATATCTTCTTCCTTCGACCATCCATTTTGACTTGTATATATGTTATATATATTTCCATATATATAACATATAAACTCTCTTCCAATCATCTAAATTTCTATTTTCCATTAATTAATTAATTCAACAATAATAAACATAAATATCTTCTTCTTTGACTTTCTTATTTGACTTGTGTATATGTTATATATATTTCTATATATACAACATATACACTCTCTCTTAAATTCCTTTCTCTTTCAAATTTAACATATACATTCAATCCACTTGCAACAATAATATCAAAACTTCTAGAGCGCACTTTGGGATATTACAATTCTCCCCCTCTAAAAAGAAATTTTGTCCTCAAAATTACCTGATATCAAGTCTGAAATAGTTGAGGATACTGATCTCGCATCGCTTGCTCACTCTCCCAAGTTGCCTCTTCTCTACCATGATTCTTCCAAAGAACTTTCACCAATGGCACTTTCTTATTTCTCAATTCTTTCACTTCATGTGCCAAAATAGCAACTGGTTCTTCTTCAAATGTCAGATCCGAACTCACTTCAATGGATTCAATTGGCAAGATATGAGATGGATCCAATCTATACCTCCGCAACACAGAAACATGGAATACATTATGGATTCTATCCAACTCAGGTGGCAAAGCAAGACGATAAGCAACTGGCCCAACTCTTTCTAGAATTTCATATGGTCCAATAAAACGAGGACTCAGCTTCCCTCTACGACCAAATCTCAATATCTTTTTCCATGGAGACACTTTCAAAAATATTTTATCTTCAACATCAAATTCTATGTCTCTTCTCTTCAAATCTGAATAAGATTTCTATCGATCTGAAGCTGTCTTTAACCGATCCCGAATTATCTTCACTTTCTCTTCAGTTTCTTTAACAAATCAGGACCAATTAGTTTTCCCTCTCCAATTTCATTCCAACATAGTGGCGTTCTACATCTTCTTTCATACAATGCCTCAAATGGTGCCATGCCAATACTGGTTTGATGACTGTTGTTGTAAGCAAATTCTACAAGTGGCAAAAATCTGTCCCAACTTCCAGAGAAATCAATGACACAACTTCTCAACATATCTTCAATAATCTGTATCACTCTCTCTGACTGCCCATCTGTCTGCGGATGAAAAGCAGTGCTAAAATGCAATCGAGAACCCAAAGCACCATGTAAACTCTTCCAAAATCTTGAAGTAAATCTAGGATCTCGATCAGACACTAAAGAAATTGGAACTCCATGCAACTTCACTATCTCACTAATATACAGCTCAGCCAACTTCTCAAGTGAATAGTCCATCCGAACTGGAAGAAAATGAGCTGTCTTTGTCAACCTATCAACAATCACCCAAATAGCATCATGCTTCCTCTGTGTCAAAGGTAAACCAGACACAAAATCCATTGTCACTCTCTCCCATTTCCATTCAGGCACTGATAAAGGTTGAAGCAACCCTGTTGGAACTTGATGCTCAGCTTTCACCCTCTGACAAGTGAGACACTTGGATACAAACTCCGCTATGTCTCTTTTCATACCTGACCACCAATAATGCTGTTTCAAATCATGGTACATCTTTGTATTTCCCATATGTATAGCAAAAACCGACTGATGTGCTTCTTCTAAACTAATCTTTCTCAATTTAGCATCATCAGGAACACACAATCTATCCTTAAACCAAAGGCTACCATCACTTCTCACAAAGAAATCTCGACTCTCCCCATTTTGGCAATCTGAAACAATCTTCTGAATTTTCTCATCTGTCAATTGAGCCTCCTTAATCTGATCCAATAATATTGGTCTCAATTACAACTGAGCCAACAATGCACCATCATCACATGCTTCAAAACTAGCATGCAACGCTCTCAACTCAACAAGCAACGAGAGCGAATAAACAGTAAAACCTGCCAAAGACTTCTGACTTAAGGCATCAACAACAACATTCGCCTTACGAGGATGGTAATCAATCAAACAGTCATAGTCTTTAATCAGTTCTAACCATCGCCTTTGCCAAAGATTCAGCTCCTTCTGAACACCCAAATATTTCAAACTTTTGTGATCCGTATAGATGAAACATTTCTCCCCATATAAGTAGTGTCGCCAAATCTTCAAAGCAAACACTATAGCTGCCAACTCCAAATCATGAGTCGGATAATTAAGCTCATGCGGCTTCAACTACCAGAAGCATAAGCTATGACTTTACCCTCTTGCATCAAAACACATCCTAAACCATTATGTGAAGCATCACTGTAAATCACATATGGTTTATCTTCCATGGGTAAAGTAAGAACAGGTGCTTGAGTCAACATTTCTTTCAACTGATCAAAACTAGCTTGACACTGATCTGTCCACACAAATCTAACTCCCTTTCGAAGTAATCTGGTGAGTGGAGTAGCTATCGAAGAAAAACCTTTCACAAACCTTCGATAATAGCCTGCCAAACCCAGAAAACTTCTAACTTCAGTCACTGACTTTGGTGGACTCCAATTCAAAATGGCCTCAACTTTACTCGGATCAACTCTTATACCATCTGCTGAAACTATATGACCAAGAAAAGTTACTTGGTCAAGCCAAAACTCACACTTTGATAGCTTAGCATACAACTGCTTCTCTCTCAAGATCTGTAATACCATTCGCAGATGCTTGTCGTGCTCCTCCTCATTACGCGAATACACCAAAATATCATCGATGAAAACCACCACAAACTGATCCAGATAGGGCCTAAACACCCTATTCATTAAATCAATGAAAGATGCAGGTGCATTCGTCAACCCAAAAGGCATTACTAAAAACTCATAATGCCCATACCTGGTGCGGAAAGCTGTCTTAGAAACATCTTTAGCTTTAACCCTCAACTGATGGTACCCTGATCTCAAATCAATCTTGGAAAACACTGATGCTCCCTTCAATTGATCAAAGAGATCATCAATTCTAGGCAAAGGATATTTATTCTTAATAGTCACTTTGTTCAATTGCCTATAATCGATGCATAACCTCATAGTACCATCCTTCTTCTTCACAAATAATACAGGAGCTCCCCACGGTGAAACACTAGGGCGAATAAACCCTTTATCCAACAACTTCTGTAACTGCACCTTCAATTCTCTCAATTCAGCTGGTGCCATTCGATAAGGAGTGATAGAGATGGGAGTGGTACTAGGCAACAATTCGATACCAAACTCAACCTCTCTCTCAGGGGGTAACCCTGGCAACTCCTCAGGAAACACATCTGGAAAATCTGCAACTGTGGTTATATCATCAAGTTGAGAACTCCCTACTCTAGTATCCACAACATGAGCAAGATAAGCTTCACACCCTTTTCTAATCAACTTCCTAGCTGTTACAGCTGATACAAACAAGGATGTAAGTTGTCTCTGCTCACTAGATACTATGACATCCCTACCATCACTGGTTCTCATGGTGACACATTTCTTTTGACAATCTACCACAACTCCATGCTTAGACAGCCAATCCATGCCTAAGATCAAATCATATTCTTTAAAAGGCATTTCAATTAGATCACCAAGAAACTCCTCACCCTGAACCACCACTGCACTATCACGGTGCACCTTACTAACCACCACACTATGTCCTAAAGGATTTGTCACCAAAACATCAAATCCTAAGGATTCTGAATGCAATTCAGACACAGGCAATATGGATGCACTTATGTATGAATGAGTAGATCCTGGATCAATTAAAGCAAGTACTGAAATGCCAAATAAAGAAAATGTACCCGCTATAATTGCTGAAGCATCTGGCTGCCTCTGCATCACATACACCCTCTGAGAAGATCCGGCCTCCTCTAGCCTACTACCTTCGGATGATGATCCTCCTCTCTGACTATACCCGGATCGACCACCCCTACTGAAACCTCTGCCTCCTCGACCACCTCTACTAACACTGGGTGGAGAGGCTGCAGACTCAGCCTGCCTATGCTCTTGCATCTCAGGACACTCCCTAATGAAATGGTCAGGCGATCCACACCTGAAGCATACAGCTGATCTACTATACCTCCAACAAACACCCACATGTCTTCCACCACACTGAACACATACAGGTGGAGTAGACCTCTGCATCACGGGAGTCGGGGCACTAGCTATAGAAGTTGTAGGTCTTGGTCTCTGTCTCTGATACTGCATCGACCTACCCGGCTGTCTCTGACTCCTACTGATTCTCGGAACAAAACTTCCTCTCCCCCTCTTCACAGATGAAGACCCTGCCTCAAACTGGGGTCTCCTAACCCTGGTCTCCTCCTCAGAAGCAGCTGCTGTAATGCTCTGCACTCTCTCAACGCTCCTAGCTGCTGCAACAAGCTGAGAGAAATCCTGGTACTGAGAACCAGCCACGATGCACATAATAGAGGGCCTCAATCCCTCCTCAAACCTTCTGCACCTATCTATTTCATCAGAAATAATTCCCTCGGCATAATGACTCAACCAGATGTATTCAATCTCATATTCCATCACCATCCGATTGCCTTGCCTCAAACTCAGGAATTCCATCTTCTTTAAATCTTTATACTCCCTTGGAGTATATTTCTGTTCGAACTCCCTCAGAAAATCACTATAAGATAGTGTAGGTGGATCATCCATAGCATGAGGGACAATCTTCCACCAATCATAGGAATCTTTCTGAAGGAGGGATCTGGCATAGTCAAACTTCTGATCCGAAGTGGCTTGCAACTGAATGAATATCCTCTGTTCCTTATCCAACCACTACTCAGCCACTGCAGGATCAGTAGTGCCTAAGAAATCTTCAGCCCCATATTTTCTCAACTTGTCATAATGTCTTACTGGCACTTGAGGCTGTGGTGGTAGGGGTGGCTGCACTGGAGCTCCCCTCAACAGTTCTATCACATGCCTTAACCAACCCGGCGGACCCTCCTCTGCAGCTGGTCTCTCTGGCACAGAAACAGGTGCCTCACTAACTCTGTCAACTCTAGCTCCATCTCTACTCTCTCCTGGAGCTACACTCTCAGCACTTCCTTCTACATTCTGACGTGAATGGGACTCCATTACTACCTATATCTGCAAACACAGTAGAATATTCCTCATTAAAGATCAAAGACTGCCATACCAAAACATGTATTTTATTCAAAAACCAACTTTTAAAATCAAAATATCTTTTTCCTTACAATTCACCTAGGTTGAGAATCTTAAACCTAGGCTCTGATACCAAAAATTATAACACCCCTTCCCGACCTACGTGTGTAAGCTGAGTAGAGGCGCCACACTATCCTAATGTTGCTACCACTTTTACTTAGTCAAATTTTAGTTCCGATTTTTACAGAAATTTTGCCATAGTTTCGCCTAAAAATTTAATCCCAAGTGTCGACAAAACTGGCTTTTTTCTGATTTTTGAAAACATTTTTACACAAACCAATGCAAACAAAATCATTCTCAGTACACTTCCAATAAATCCCCCTTATAACCTCAACTACAACCTGCAAAAAGGATTTACACTTCTAGTACAAAATAAAGTAAAGGTTTATTATGAAAAACAGTAGATAAAATATTTGTTCACTATGCAACGGAAAGTAACAATATTTACAAATTCATATACATCAAAACTCAAGTTTTACAACACATAAAATTTATACATGTTTGGCAGTCAGTCTTCGATCTTAAAGCCCACTATTCACTCTTCAAAATCTAGGCTCGACTCGGCCTAGAGGAACTCTCTGGTTCTTCCCTATCACCTGCGCGAAGAATCACATTCGCGCTAAGCCAACGGCTTAGTGGTACAAATACAGTGCTATGATGTTTTAATGCCATGCTAATGTCACACAATCAAGATTCAAGATCAATTCAAGAGAATATTATATTTCACAATTTTACATTATTTAATAATTAATCAAAACATTCATGATTCACATTGAAAACAAAGACAAGCATGGGCCCAAAATACACTAATATGTTATTCAAAGTTCAGAGTTACTGCTTTTGTCCATAATCATAATCATCAAGCCCTTAGGCGATATACACATATATATCTATCCATGTATAGGGTAACAGACCCAGTCTCTTGGACCTCTACTTGGCTAGACTCAAGGAGATCCTCAACCCGGCAAGACTGTTACAAAAACAAGTGTAACAGACCCAATCTCTTGGACCTCAACCCGACTAATCTCGAGGAGATCCTCAACCCGGCAAGACTGTTACTATTATTCATATATTTCATAGGCATGCCGCCAAACCCAGAACTCTGAAATCTGAATAACATTTTAAGCACACAAACATTTCATTCATCTCTTCATAATCTCTTTCTCAATTCATTTTATATTTCATAAGCAAATTAGGCAACCATGTCTCAATCATCTCATTTGCATCATCATAGCCAACAATCATGGCCTCATATCTCATATGATCTCAAATCACAATAAAGCAACTCTTCATAACATCATATCTTTCACATTTCATTTCATCATCACATCTTGCACATTTCACATTTCATTATATTTCAAATCGCATTAATCAATTCATTATTCAAATGGATATAATCAATGGCATTAACACATATTTTACATGCTCATCACAACATTCACATTATAACCAAATATGTCTCAAGTCTCAATATCATATGAATGTATGCAATAATGTAGTTTGTACTTACCTTAAAAACCAACTCACACCAATCTATACACTTACTCTTCCAAGAATCCTCAACACTTAGATTAGGGCAATTTAACCTCTTCACAACCTAATCCAAAAAGGAGTATTAGCAAAATGACCATATGAATAGGAAATTCTGGTTTTGGACTCAACTTAATCCTTATTTTGAAAAATTTTATAAAATAATATACTTGACTAAAAGCTCTAAAATTTTTACAGAACTTAATTTTACATCTTAAAATAATTCCTTTAAAATTTCAGATCAAACTGAACACAAAATCTTGGTCAAATAGTTCACCCAACCAGACTGCCCCAATTGCCCTGCATCCTGGCAGCAGTTCTGAACTTTGTAAATTCCATAAATCAAATTCAATCAACGTGGTTCCAAATTATTTTTATCAAATACTAGACTCACTAAGTAAAAACATATCCAAAATTCAATTGGATATAATTTTTCTACATTTTATTAAAAATCCCGAAAGATAGCTGTCTCAATTAAGGGACCTGCTGGAACAGGTCTAATAAAAATAATCTTTCCAAAATCATAACCATTCCAAAATCGAATCAACATATTTTTCAGTAATTATAGACTCATAGAGGTACAACATATCAAAACTTCATTTCAAGAACATTTTTCTATATTTAATTAAAAATCATACAAATCACAGCATTTACTAATTGCAAAACAGAAAAATTTCACTAAACACAACTCTTACTCTTCCATCACCAACACCAACCTAACTTCTTATCTTTAATTCCATTTCAACACTTTTACACACACCATACACAAATACACTCCAACCATCAACAACACTCTATCAAACTCAAACAAAACTCCAAATAGAACAAGAGAAATCAAGAGAAAACTTACCAAAAATGATGAACTTCTTGAATTTCTAACTTGTTTTTTTGAAAACTCCTTTAATTTTGGTCTTGGAAAATCAAATCCCTCTCTTGCTCTCTTGCTTGAGTGATGGCCGGCCAAACCACAAAGGAAGAAGAAGAAAAATAAAAATGAATTGCAAAGTCAAATTTCTCATCTCTTTAAACCTCCACCATGTATTCCAAAAAGAAAATTACTTAAATACCCTCATCTATTTATTTTAGCTCCCTTTCCCTTACTTTCCTTTTTAGTAATTTCATAAATAACAAATTAAATATCTTCTTCCTTTGACCATCCATTTTGACTTATATATATGTTATATATATTTCCATATATATAACATATAAACTCTCTTCCAATCATCTAAATTTCTATTTTCCATTAATTAATTAATTCAACAATAATAAACATAAATATCTTCTTCTTTGACTTATGTATATGTTATATATATTTCTATATATACAACATATACACTCTCTCTTAAATTCCTTTCTCTTTCAAATTTATCATATACATTCAATCCACTTGCAACAATAATATCAAAACTTCTAGGGCGCACTTTGGGATATTACAAACAATCAACAGATAAAAATAGGACGTTCCTTCCAAGCTTATAACATCCATACACGAATGGTGAGTCTCTTTTCCTAGGTATATGGTTAACAAAATACCAACATGGGGTATCTTGCTTTCAAATAATTCCCTCGGACGTTTCAACCAATAGTTGTATTTTCGAAAATGGAAATCAATCCATGATAATTCCCATTAATTAGGTTTAATCCATTTATCTAACTAAAGTAGCTTTTATGCTATGCTGGATTAAAACGAAATTAAGAGGTTTATTATAAATAGATTTCTCACTTGAAAAAGGTAACTAATGATTAATGCCAAAAACAAGCCCATGGTTAATTTATTCTTAGTGTAAACTAGACCCACAATTGATTTTTGGTATTTCATAATTGACCTAAATATTTTTGCAAGCTCTTTGTAAGAAACTTTTGGGTGAAAATAGTTTTGTTTCTAAGCCCATTGTAAAAGATTTTAGAAAAATGGATTTTGGGCTTAGTATTTGGGCCATGGGCCAAAGAATTTTTTATTTGTTTTTTGAAAAGTCTTATGTCCAAAGACCATTTTGAAAAGTTTTGAAAAATAGCTTTGGTTTGGATTTTAAAGAAAAATTTATTTTGAGCTTACAATATACTTAGGTCATATTAGAAAAAACAAACCAAATAAGCCATGATTTAAGCCAAGATAAATCAACCATAGTCAAACAACATGCATTTGGGGTAAAACCTAAGGAAAGTAACTAGGCCAATTACATGAGCTTTAGTCTTTGGGTTAAAAGGCATAGGTTCCCATAGCAAGTATATACCAAATGGTATGAGGCTATGAGTGGTTATGCCATGATCGATCTCCATAACTTGAGTGAAAGTATGGTATCCCTTACATAACACAACATGGGTAACACGGGCGTCCTAACTCACGCACACGATGCAATGGATAATATCATTATAAGAAATAATAGAATAATATAAAGACCAACGGAATCAACTTCTCTTATCCCTAGTGAAATCGCCACTGTGAGCCGGGATTTTCGGCCCCACTCCCGGTGGAATGGCTCTTGCGACTTCGGCACTTTTTAGGCTCAGGGCCTTAGAGAACACGGACCTAAGTCCGGTTAAAATGGATTCACCACCCGGACGGGCCGGGAAAAAGATAAGGGAGGATGACTCGATTCCTAAGGAATCCCCAACCCCTTAATGGGTTCGAAAAGTTGGGTACATGTGGGGAAGGTGAGAAATGGCCCAGCACCCCCACAACGCCCGGTTCATTGGAACCAGCCTCCTTTACAAGTCTTAATATTATAAAATTCTTAAATATAATAACATTATCCATATTACACACAATAATTAGAAGAAAACATCAATATATTAAAATCAAAGCAATGTCCAAATAAAGCAATAAATGGACACCCATCTAAGGATGGAAACATGTCCTTACATCACATGCCTAAATAGGATACCCACCAAAAGGTAGAAACATGCCCTTTACATAGGTTCTAAAATAGAAAAGCAAACTAAATTACATGATGTTTAACCAATGAGGTACCCACCAAGTGGAAACATACCTCTTACAACTTTTGAAAATCTAAATTAATTGATAAAAGTAAATAATCATTCATTATAAATAAATCATTCATCAAAGCTATTAATCAAAATATAAAATAAACATCCATCCATGATAAATTAAATAAATCAAGTATTGAAATTAAATAAATTAATGCATAAGAAATAAATCAAAGCATAATCAAGTATGGAATTGAATAAAGCAAAAAAAAGTCCAATTATGGCTACTGTGACTTTTTATGGAATTAAAATAAATTAGAGTTTTAAGTTTTAAAAGGTTGGTAAGACTCTTTGATTAACAAAATTAAGGTTTGAATGATGATATCATGAAACTAGGGTTTTAAACACTTTAAAATACTTTAATTTGTGATTTTTGGTTATTGGGTTCCTAAGCTACTGTGTAAAGTTTAGGGTTTTATGTTTTTATGTTTTTAAATGTTTTAAAAGGATTAGGGTTCATAAAAATTAGGGTTTAAGGTTTTAAAAGGGTTAGTGTTCATTATTTTGAATTTTGGAAGTTGAATTTGGATTTGATATTTTGGAAGTATGGTCACGGGTGGTGAATAATTTTTAGGATTTTAGAAATCAATTTGATAATTTCATGAAGTTTTATGAATTTAAACAAATAAATTAAAGTTTTTATAAGTAGAAAAGATGTTTTTTTAAGGCTTTTTGAATGAAATAGAACCCACTTTAAAATTTTAAAAGAAGCAGAATTTACATCTTAGTTTTGTTGAAAAATATGTTTAATTAGAGTTTTAAGGTTTTTAAGAAGAAAAAATAACAATTTTATGCCTTTTGGAAGATAAACCAACAAAATAAGGTTTTTTTTTTGCTTTAGAAAAACTAAATTAAAGTTCAAAGGTTTTTAATTTTGATTTCATAGATTTGCTACTGTGTAAAAAAAAACAATTAAAGAAAATTAATTAACACATACCTTCTTTTGATGATTTCTCCAAAAACAATTCTTCTTGAATGAACTAGCTCCAAAGACAAGCTTTTTTTTCCTTTGAATCCTCTAAATCGTGCTACTGCTGTTCCAGAAAAAAGTTGAATTGAATTTCTTCTTTTCCTTCCTTGATTTGGTTTCAAATTTTCCAAACTACTCTTGGATTTTTGCCCTCATCTAAATTAATTGCCTTTGGTCCTTATTTATAGTAGTTTGAGGTTGTTTATTCCTAAATAGTTAAGGTAAGTAATATTAATAAAAAAAAACCAAAACCTAATTGGATTAGGTTTCGAAAAATTTGCATCGAAACATTTGCGCTGCCGAAAAAAATTCTGCCGCAGAAATCTGCGGCAGCGTGCGCGGAGCGGGCCTGTAAGCCATTTCGCAGGTTGAAAATTTCTGCCAGCGAAATGGGCTATTTCGCAGGCAAAAAATTTCTGCGTGTGAAATAGCATAGTGATTTCTTCTGCAGGAATTTCCTGTGGGCGAAATGCCCACGGGCCCGTGCGACGATTTTTTCGTCGCCGATTTTTCCGACTCTGATTTTTATTTTTATTTTTTGACTTTTATTTGTTTATTTCTATTTTTTATTAATAAAAATTAGATACTAAAGCAAAAATTATTTAATAAAAATTATTTTGGACCAATTAGACAACAAAAATCATTTTAGACTAAATAAAACATATTGGACCAGATTGAGTCAAAAATTAAGGGTCTACATATAGCTACTGTTTCCATTTAGGGCTTTTTATTTCATGTGTTTAAGGTTTTAGAATTAATGGAATTTGGCTACTGTGACTTTAAGAGAATTAAAATATATTGAGGATTTTATGTTTTAAAAGGTTGGTAAGACTCTTTGATTAACCAAACTAGGGTTTATGATGTAAAATCGTGAAACTAGAATTTGGACTCTTTAAAACACTTTTAATTTATGGTTTCAAGTTTACATTGTGAAATTAAGATATATGTGTTTTTATGGTTTTTAAAATTTTAAAGGATTAGGGTTTAAAAAAAATTAGGTTTAAGGTTTTAAAGGGGTTAGGGTTTTACTATTTTGAGTTTTGGAGTTGAATTATGGTTTTAGAAATTTTGAATTAGGGTTTCAGTGAATGCATGAAGCTTTTTAGAATTTGAAAAAAGCACTGATAACTTTATGAAAGTAGACCAACGATTTAAGGTTTATCTAAATAAAAAAAGGTGTTTTTAGGGTTTGTTGTAAGAAACAAAATCAAATTTTGGTTTTATTGAAAAACATGTTCAATTAGGGGTTTTAAGATTTTGAAGAAGTAAAAATAACAATTTTAAATCTTTTTGGAAAATAAAGCAACGATTTAGTATTTTTAACTTTAGAAAAAACTAAATTAAAGTTCTAGGGTTTTTGATTTAAAAAACACAATTTCATAGTTTATGCTATTGTGAAAAAATATAACAATTAATACATACCTCCTTTTATTGATTCCTCCAAAAATAATTCTTCTTGGATGAATAAAAAACAAAGGCAGTAGCTGCCTTTGATGATTAATTTATGGCTTTGCTTCTTCTTCTCTCAAAAAATCAGCTTGATTAAAGTTTTCCTTCACAGATTCGGTTTCAAAATCCCTAATTTCATCTCAATTTCTCCTTTATTTTTCCCTCTTTCTGCCTCCATATTTATAAAAGGTTTTTATGGTTTTTTCCTAGTTGCTCATGACATACATTATTTATTAAGAAAAGGAAATCGAAACCTAATTTCATTAGGTTTCAGAAAATTTGCGTTGGAAAACTTTGCTGTCGAAAAAAAACTGCTGCTGAAAAATTGCGCTGGCGAAAAAAATTTCCGCAGGAAAAATTGCGCTAGCGAAAAAGCTGCCGCAGCCAGCTGCGGGAGAAACAAGCTCACGGGCCCGCGCTGACTTTCTGCGATGATTTTTTCCTCGCCGATTTTCCGTCGCCGATTTTTTTATTTTTATTTTTATTCTTATTTTTTGATTTTGATTTGTTTATTTTTATTTTTTATTAATAAAAATTAGATACTAAAGCAAAAATTATTTAATTAAGATAACAAAAATTATTTTGGACCAATTAAAATATATTAGACAGCACAAAAAATATTTTGGACTAAACAAAATATATTGAACCGGACTGGGTCAAAAATTAAGGTCTATAGTAACCAAGGTTAGTTTGAGTTATGGACTCAAAAATAAATTTGGATTTTGGACCCGCAGTGAGTTTTGGATTTGGGTTCTAGACTTTAAAAAATATTTTGTGTTCTAGACCTAAGATAAGTTCTGGACATAAAAAATAATTTGGGTTCTGGACCTGAGGTAAGTTTTGGACTTAAAGATAATTTGGGTTTTAAACCCGGAGTGAGTTCTGGACTAAAAAATGATTTGGGTTCTAGACCCGAGACTGACCTTTTATCAGTTGAGAATTCTGGTTGTTCCATTCTTTAATGGATTGTGGGTCTTCACCCTCAAAATGCATCTTCATCCTTGGCATCGGGTCTTCACCCTTGAAAATGGATCTTCATCCTAGCAGATTGGGTCTTCACCCTTGAAAGTGGATCTTCATCCTTGGTATCGGGTCTTCACCCTTTAAACTAGATCTTCATCCTTGAAATCGGGTCTTCACCCTTGAAATTGGATCTTCATTCTTTAAGTTAGATCTTCATCCTTAGCAGGGCCTTCACCCTTTAAACTGGATCTTCATCCTTGGAAATTGGGTCTTCACCCTTGAAATTGGATCTTCACCCTTTAAGCTGGATCTTCATCCTTGGCAGGGTCTTCACTGTTTAAACTGGACCTTCATCTTTGGAAATCGGGCCTTCACCCTTGAAATTGGATCTTCATCCTTTAAGCTGGATTTTCATCCTTGGCAGGGTCTTCACCCTTTAAACTGGATCTTCATCCTTGGAAAATGGGTCTTCACCCTTGAAATTGGATCTTCATCATTTAAGCTGGATCTTCATCCTTTTGAACTTTTGTCCTATATTGGCTTCAACTCTTCTAGCTAGACTGATCTTTTGTCTTTTTCATCTTCATTCTTTTGATAGTTCTAATGTTCCATTCTCTTTTGTTCTTCCGTTTGCAAAAAAAAAATCAGCTATTTTTTAGGTGGCCAATTCATATCTTCTCATTGCCCCCTGTGTGGCAAAATATTGGAAGTGAGTCTCAAAATATTTTGTCCATGCATAAACTCAAAAATTTAAAAGGAGAAACTTTGCCCCCTGTGTAGGCTCAAACCCATGATTTTTTCTATGTGGCTTTGGTTGATGTTTGTAGATTATCTATTTCTTCGAATAAGCATGCATTTCTTCTTACTTTTGCAAAATTATTGAAGTTTCCTCACGCAATGGGCTTTCCATGCCCTCTGATTTCATATCTTCTTTTAATTCCATACTTCACAGGGTGTTTGCTGTTCATTTTGACAAAGAAATACAATACAAGAAAATGCAATGTGATATGCTCATGTATGCATGATATACATGAATAACACTTACAGTGCTTCCGTCGACTCATAGACTGAGGTGATCAGCTGAAGTATTCTCATTGACTCCTTCTAGATGCTCGTTCAGGTCATACAGAAGGCTTCGCTTTTATGGCTTTTATCTTAATGATGTTGAGGACATGAGTGGTTGAGACACTGAGCAGCAGAGTCAGAGATACATCCATTTCATACTATGATTCAGCATGTCAATTGGTAGTTTCTTCACAACCTTGCAAATAATTCTTTACTTTGCCCAGTGTGTCCTTTGAGGTTCGACTATTTAACATATTTCCCTTAACTTGAAGGCTTTGTTAAATTTTTTTTTCTTTTTCTTGATTTTTGAATTTTGAAATCAAATGTTGGCTTTGCTAAATCAATGTCAATTTACCTTAGGACTTGATTTTTCAAATTAACATATCTATAACATGACAACCCTTATTACCATGCTAAACTCGGGAATCATTTCCATTTAAACAGGAATTGTTGCACTTCAGATAGTCACATACACATTACTTGGTCAAAGGTCTTATTGAGTTTGAATATTGTTGATCTCATATGCATGCTTATTCAAACTTTCTTTGCTAATAGACTCTGTCTACCAAGAGAGATCAACAGCTTTGATAGGCTTGAATTGGGTTCTATAAGGGATATGGGTTAAATGAAAGCCATTTTGAGATTAGAGCTAATGTGACATAATGGACAAACCCTCACACTACAAATTTCTTGTTTGAACTTTAGGCAGTTGGGAGAAGGAATAAGATAGAGCTTTAAATGTTCCCCCATCTTCTTGGCATTAATCTAGATCTTGATTGGGATAGTATTTGCCTTTGCAAAAAGTTTGGTACCCATATTCATTTCTATTTTTTCCTTTTCTTTGTCTTTCTTTTTCTTACTTTTCCCTTTCTTTGAGCATTTTATCATTTTGTCCTTCTGTAATGTTTAAATTTTAGATACTAAACTTTTAAATTAATAGTGATAATTAATAGTGACTTGTAATATAAGAGATATGGATAAGTGATGTAAATAGTGGATCTCAAAAATTTACCGAAGTAAATATTTATTTTTACTGTTTTACGAGATTTAAAATCGAATTAGAATCAAAGGATAAGAAAGAGGGTACACCATAACTAAGATGAGATTGGCTACACCAGATTAAAATATATATATAAGTGTGTGTAGGTGTGTGGACATGTGTTATGCTTAGAGTCATTTCTTTCTTTCTTTCCTCTTCTTCTTCCCACATTCACCACCATTCTCACCATTAAAACTCCTTCTTGCTTCCTTCCTTGCATGATTTTGATCAAAACCAAAGAGAAACTAATGTTTAGTTATAAGTTTTGAGAAGATTAAGATAGAAAGTTGGGATTATTAACAAGTAATTAGAGAAAAAGAAGAGTTTGAAGAGGTATGTGCTTTTGAATTATAATTTGCAAATATATGAATTTTTATGAGTTTTAATGATTTATTCTTTATAATGATATATTTCTTGAAAATATTGATTAAATGGATTGTTGAGTGAAAAATAACCTTTATATGACGGGCTTTGATTCTTAACTCAACCTTTATGAGAATTGAATGGTTTGATGTTGTTTTTATCCATATGAAATTATTGAAAGTTTGATTAAGTGAAGTTGTAGTAAAATATTTGATATGAATTATTTTTATGTCAAAAGTTTGAGTTTGATATATTATTAGCCTAGAAATTCAATATGTTTGTGTTTCATGAAGTTAAAAGTGCAGAAGACATAATTTTGGGATGCCACGGGCGTGGCTTAAAGGTGCCACGGGCGTGGCATCAAAGTTGGAACTGTTGGAGGAAGAATTACTCTGAAAACAGACCCAAAATCAATGCCACGGTAGTGGCAAATGAGTGCCACGACCGTGGGATTGAAAATGTGACTATTTCTTTAAGAATTTTGATATAACAGAGCCGTTCTCAATGCCACGGCCATGGCCCTGGAAGGCCACGACCGTAGGGTTGAGATGCCACGGCTGTGGGATACCTAAATGATGTTTTTGACTTGTATTTTGTGATATACGGGCCTAGTATGAGGCTAATATGTTTATGTTTATTACTTTTGTGTTGGGAATTCATGTGTAAGTGTTGAAAGTATGAAAAAGAGTGATAAACTTTAAAATTGTGATAAATATGTATAATACTAAATGATAATGAAAGTATTATTTCATTGAAATGATATATACAATTCAGTGTTAACTATAAACTAATGAATTGCCCTAATCATACTGATTTTAGATCTAGCTTGGGATTGAATGGCTAGCCAAAAGGGAGGATATCCAAAGTGTTAATGGGCACTTTATGCCATCAAAAGACACTCTGTGTCATCATGTAACCCCCCTTCCCAACCTACGAATAAGCCGGGGAGGAATGTCACATCTGGATGCGAGCTCTGGTTACAATGTCTTAATTAAGAATTCTTATGAAAAATTTTTCAAAAAATTGGGCGGAGTTTCCCCTAAAAATCGGGGTTCCCAAGTGTCGCCAAAATTGATTTTTTTGATTTTTTTTAAAACACTTTTGTTCACAATTCAACTCAAGAACACTCCCAATAATAATCTCCCTTATATCCTCAACTATACCCTGCAAGAAAATTTCACACTTCTATATCGTTTCACAATATCACATATCATTTGCTAAGTTTCATTACCATACTATTCTTTATTCTCTTGTTACATACACCATAATACTTAATATGTTTAACAAACCTTTACAATAGATATAACGTACATGCCATACTACTATTTTATATCAAAAGTCCTACCCTATTCGCCGTCAAGCTAGTGCGGGCCGCTGCAGAAATGCTGATCTTCTATACACTACCTGCGAGTTAGAAATATAGCTCCCTGAGCAACTTATTGCCCAGTCGATACTTTACCCATTGCCGAATATAAATAGTGCAAGGAAGGTTGTTTAAACACATATAAAAGTAGAATACTGCATAATTAAACTATTTTCATACAATCATCATATTTATATTTTCTAATTAAGTTAAGATTCACGTTCTGTATGTAAACAACATGTAATATAACTTCATTATAATTATGAGTTAATCTGCTCCACTAGGTAATTATGAATACACCGATCTCGAAATGAGGCCTCGTATAGAGTTACGCGTGGTCTTGACCTCACACGACTAATTGCCATGGTCTTGGTCTCACACGATATGGAATATACAACATAACTGCGTGGTCTTGGTCTCACACGACTAGTTGCCATGATCTTGACCTCACACGATATAATCGCGCGTGCGTAAGTTAAGCCGTTAAGACAGTACTGCCGGTAGGATGGCATGCCAAACCCCCATTCCAGACCGGTTTACCCATTTACTGAGTAGAGCATATATAAAATTTCATATATACCCATTCACTTCGTATATATACCACATATTCTCCATGTATATACAATATATACTTACACAAATACCACATATACTCACATATGTATCATATGTATTCACATATATACCATATACATGCATATATATACCATATATACACGTATTCCCCACGTATATACCTTATCTATATATTCACATGATAACGAACATGTATTCCATCACGTGACTTTTATCACGGTTATGAAATTTAGATTGATTTTCTCCTCTTTTCTATCTAATTTATTCTTCATATTCATACTTAAACTCAATACCAAAAATAAAATGATAAAACACCCACACCAAGTTTTTGACCAAGTTAATAATGAAAAATTACCATATGAACAATAAACTCTGGTTATTGACCTAACTTGATCTTTGTTTTAGAAAATTTGTATAAAATAATCCACTCGGCTAAAAACTCAAAATATTTTACAGAATTTAGTCTTGCATCTTAAAATCATTCCTGTAAAATTTTATATCAAACTGGACACAAAATCTTGGTCAACTAGTTCACCCAACTAGACTGCTTTAGTTGCCCTGCATCCTGACAGCAGTTCTGAATTTTGTGAATTCCGTAAATTAAATTCAATCAATGTGGTTCCAAATTATTTTTCTCAAATCCTAGACTCACTAAAAAACAACATATCCAAAATTCAATTGGATATTACTTTTCTACATTTTATTAAAAATCCAGAAAGATGGCTGTCTCAATCAAGGTACCTGCTGGAGTAGGTATAATAAAAATAATCTTTCCAAAATCATAACCATTCCAAATTCAACTAAAAATATTTTTCAGTCATTCTAGACTCATTGAGGAACAACATATCAAAAATTCAACTCACGATAATTTTCTATATTTAATTAAAAATCATACAAGTCACAGCATTTTAATAATTGTAAAACAAAAAAATTTCAAAAGGAGTTCAATGGTTAAAGTACCAAACCTTACTATTTCTTAGTCCTTTATCTATATCACTTCCTTTCCTTCCTTGTCTCCTTGATTTCCTATGAAATTTAACATCACATATACAAAGGTAAGAACCCTAGGTATAGACATAGTCTTATCTTATGATTTTTCTAATGGTTGCTAGCTTATTTTCACCATTAAACACCATTGTTTCTTTCATCAGATCCTTCAAATAATTATTTCTTGAATTTTCTCCAAATCTAGCTACATGAAACCTAATTTCAATCTCTTAAATTAACCATTAATCCATGAAATTAAAACTAGAGATAGGTTTCTCTTACCTTATAATCTTGTTTATCACCAAAATCTTCAACCAAAAGCCTTAAACTTTGGAAAATCACCTCCTTCTTCCTTCTCTTATGGTTTGGACGAGTTCACCATGTAAAAGAGGGCTTTTATTTTCTTTCCTTAGCTTATTTTGATCCAAATGGCAGCCATAAGTGGTGAAAATATGTTGGTATAGATGTTGACTTCCAATTGGTACACCTTATAGCAAAAATGGCCACTTTTAATTGGTCCACTTGCCTTCTTCTTTTATCTATTTATTTGGCCAGCAATTAGGCTTCCTTTTATTCATATTTTGACCCCCTCAACTTTCTTGTGCTGTAATTTTATAGTCTAGGGTGTGAAAATATCAAAATACCCTCCAACGATTAATCGATTGTAACTTTTAAACCGTACGTTTTCGAGAAAAATTGAAATCCATAGTTATGACCCAATTAATCTTGAGAATATTCTTCCGGGCTAGGATATGGGCACTATTAAGAACTTCCGACACTTAATTTTTAAGTTTACATAGTTGCCCCTAACTTTTGAGAAATTTCCACTTATGTCCCGTCAGCTCCACTGTGTACACCAATTTCATATTTGACTATCCCGAGCCTCTATTTGACCACTCGTTCATGTCCTCCTTGCCTATTACTCGACTATCTAGCCTTTGGGATGTGACAGTTCTACCCTTCTTAATTTAAGTTTCACCCCGAAACTTGCTAGTTCATACATGTAAATACATTGTTCATATAACTAATAATAGTCATACATATATATATATACTTAAAACACAAATTTTAAATTTACATACCTTCCTTTTTCCTATATGGCATGTATATTAGACTCAATAACTCATGCTTAATTATTCTCGACTCTTTCTTATTTCACAAACATAATTTCATATATAATTGTTTCACAAATACCATAACTACTATAGGGTATTCCGTTTTACGTTGGTAATGGCCACTCCCAACATAAAACTTATATCCTCCTATATTTTCCTCTTCCTATCTAAAGTCTTTCTAACTCACTTCGTTTACTATCTCTCGATATCCTAGTTATCATACACTTTCCTATGTCTAATCGCCTAGGAACGGCTAAACCAATGCTCTGATACTACAAATTGTAACACCCCTTCCCGACCTACGAATAAGCCGGGGAGGAATGTCACATCGGGATGCGAGCTCTGGTTATAATGTCTTAATTAAGAATTCTTATGAAATATTTTTACATAAATTGGGCAGAGTTTCCCCTAAAAAGTGGGGTTCCCAAGTGTCACCAAAACTGATTTTTTGATTTTTTTTTAAAAACACTTTTGTTCACAATTCAACTCAAGAACACTCCTAATAATAATCTCCCTTATATCCTCAACTACACCCTGCAAGAAAATTTCACACTTCTATATCGTTTGTCAAGATCACATATCATTTGCTAAGTTTCATTACCATACTATTCTTTATTCTCTTGTTACATATACCATAATACTTAATATGCTTAACAAACCTTTACAATAGATATAACGTACATGCCATACTACTATTTTATATCAAAAGTCCTACCCTATTCGTCGTCGAGCTGGTGCTGGCCTCTGCAGAAATGCTGATCTTCTATCCACTACCTGTGAGTTAGACATATAACCCACTGAGCAACTTATTGCCCAGTGGGTACTTTACCCATTGCCGAATATAAATAGTGCAAGGAAGGTTATTGAAACACATATAAAAGTAGAATACTGCATAATTAAACTATTTTCATACAATCATCATATTTATATTTTCTTATTAAGTTAAGATTCACATTCTGTATGTAAACAACTTGTAATATAACTTCATTATAATTACGACTTAATCTGCTCCACTAGGTAATTATGAATACATCGATCTCAAAATGAAGCCTCGTATAGAGTTACGCGTGGTCTTGACCTCACACGACTAATTGCCATGGTCTTGGTCTCACACGATATGGAATATACAACATAACTGCGTGGTCTTGGTCTCACACGACTAGTTGCCATGATCTTGACCTCACACGATATAACTGCGCGCGCGTAAGTGAAGCCGTTAAGACAGTACTGCCGGTAGGATGGCATGCCAAACCCCCATTCCAGACCGGTTTTACCCATTTACAGAGTAGAGCATATATAACATTTCATATATACCCATTCACTTCGTATATATACCACATATTCTCCATGTATATACAATATATATTTACACAAATACCACATATACTCACATATGTATCATATGTATTCACATATATACCATATACACGCATATATATACCATATATTCACGTATTCCCCACGTATATACGCCACATGTGCGAAATAAGCCTCACATCCCTTTTAGATCATTCTACTAACTACCACTGCTTAAATGAAAGTTGATAAAAGGTTTTTCAGCTCACCTACAACCACCACATCCTTTTCATCACTTGTTTTCAAAGTACACATTTCTACTGACAATGTACCATTGCTTGATATCTAGATAGCCAATATATACCCAGAATAAGGACATAATCCCTAAAGGGCATCTCAATTAAACCACTAAAAAACTCCTCATCATGAAGCACTACTGGACTATTTCTGTATACCCTGCTAACTACTACACTTTACCCTAAAGGATTGGTCACCAACACATCAAATCCTAAGGATTCTTCATGTACACCATTCATAGGCAAAATAAATGTTCTAATGTATGAGTATGTTAAACTAGGGTATATTAGTGCATGAATTGATGTACCAATTTAACATGGGCCCTAAACTGTTATTAATTCAATTTCTAAGTGTCCTAATTGTGCTTAAACTCAAGGAAACTCATATCAGTTAAGTGAGACAATTACTTTTCTAATGGAAGTATGATTATTAAGCCGAGATTAAGCCGGATTTGTTGCCATAAGTTTGCCTATAAAAAAGCAATTAACATTTAGCAATGGGATGACCACAATCTTGAATAAGGAGCTACCTTTAGCAATTGAGTAGCCACAATAAAGAAACAAACAGTAAGATTAAGCAAAAAGAAAAGAGTGGCAGAGAACCAAAAATCAAGCAGTAGCCATTTAGAACTAATAAATTAAAGAGAGATAGAGAGCAATTAACACCTAGTAGCAATTTATAGGAATTTATAAACAATTCCTAGATTGTTTAAGCTTCAGCCAAGAACCTCAAAAGATTTAGGCTTGCTAGGAATTGAAAGTGAGCTTGATTCAATAAAATCACCTTGGTATAGCCAACAATATATATATGATCTCTATTACTTAAATATATCACGTTTGTTTAAGCTTTGCAGTGTTTATTATGCAATCCCATCCCATATGCATTGACTCAACCCTAATTGCATGTTAGTTTTCTAATCTAATTGGAACCTTAATCTTGCATGTTGGACCTTAGATTTATGATTAAACTCTAATATTACATGTTGGACCCTAGTTTTAGGATCAAACCCTAAATCCACAATAAAAGCCTAATAAAATTTCCAAATTATAAGTGCATGCTCAAACCTTATTTTATAAAACATTTACCATTCGGCAGTCACTGCCCCCTTAACTCCTACCCACTAAATGGCTAGCAAGACCGTGATATGCTTTATTCCATATATTTCATTAATGAGTTGATATTAAGATATGTTTGTTTGCCATGTTTTTAACTATTCAATTTTTTCATATTTGCTTGTATTATTTTTCCTCGAATTGTTATTTTCCTTGGATTTACATGTATTTTGAAAGGGAATTGTAATGGTATTTTCCACACAATGTGTGTGTGTCTTATATATTTAGCTTATCTTATTAAGTTTATTTTAAAGACTTTAGGGCAATGTAAGGAACACATTTCCACCTTTTGGTGGGTGTCATATTTTATTTTATTTATTTATTTTTAGAGACATTTAGATAGTTGTAAGGGTATGCTTCCATCTTGTGGGGTGTCGATTTTTGTGTGATTTATAATATGATGATTGATTCCTTTTAATTGCTTGTAAATATTGATAATATTATAATGATTAAGAATTCAATAATATTTATGCCTGAGAAGGAGGCTAGTTCCAATTAACTGGGCATTATGGGGGTGTTAGGTCATTTATCACTTTCCCTATGCATACTTAACTTTCCAAACCTAGTAGATGTTGGAGATTCCTTAAGAATCAAGTCATCCACCCCTTTCTATTTTATCATCCCATTTGGGTGGCGACTCTTATTTTCTAGGTTTAGGGCCATGTTTTCTAAGGCCCAAAGCATAACAGTTTGAAGTCACACAAACCATTCCATTTGGAGTGGGGCAAAAATCTCACAGTGACGACACCACTAAGGATAAGAGAAGTTGATTCGGTTGGTCTTTATATTATTTTATTCTTTCTTGTTATGATATTATTTATTGCATCACTTAGAATTGCATTGTGTGTGTGAGTTAGGATGCCCAATTTAACCCGTGTTGCATGTGTGTAGGGGATATCATACGTTCACTCAAGACATAGGGATCCATCACTACATAACTACTCATAGCCTCGTACCTTTTGGTATATACTTACTATGGGAACCTAAGCTTTTCAACCCAAAGACTAAAGTCCATGTAGTTAGCCTAGTATCTTTTCTTAGGTTTACCTTAAATGCTTATAGTTTGACTATAATTAGCATATATTGGTTTGAGTTATGGCCCATTTGGTTTGCTTTTTCCTAATAGGACCTAATTATGGTGTAAGCCTAAAATAATTATACTCTTTTAAGCCCAAAAGGCCAAAATAATTTTCACCCATTTTCATGATGGACTTTGGGCATAAAACGGATTATGGCCCAAACATAAAGCCCAAAATTAATTTTCAAACAAACAATTTTACAATAGGCTCAAGACTATTTCTCACTTCATGACCCAAATTTAACCTTTTACAACCTTTTCTTAAATGGGTTACTACTAGTTAGGTCAATTATGAAATATTAAAATCAATTGTGGGTCTGATTTATACCAAGACTTGTTAGTCATGGGCTTGTTTTTGGCATGAATCATTTCTTATTTTTCAAATGAGAATTCTATTTATGATAAATTTGTTAATTTAGTTTTAATCCAAGATATATTAGAAAGGCTATTTTTCAGTTGACCCAATGGATTAAGGCCTAATTTGTGGGAGTTATCATACGTTGACTTATGTATTTAAAAAGACAACTATTGGTTTATCCGTTTGAGTGGGTATTTAAAAAAAAAATCCCATATTGATGTTTTGTTGACCATATACATAGGAAAAGAGAATCGCCATTCGTATATGGAAGATATAAGGTTGCAAGGAACATTCTAATTCTCTTTGTTTGATTACTACACATGCATACATGCATTACATTGTATCACAATGATCCTTTCTGGCTCACAGACCTAGAGTACAATAGTTCAAGAGCTTATGACAGCTCGACCAATGACTCATAGTCCAGTGAGAATTCAATCAACTTTACACTAAAAGCAATGGATCCTGAGCAAGTTAAGAAGCTGGTGAATGATTCCCTCACCTCTAAGATGGAAGAGTTAAAGGAGCCTTAGCTAAGATTGTGCAAAGACAACTAGCTGTATTATTGGAAAATAACACTTTTGAGGCATTTGCTAGTTTTAATAATCATAAAGACAAGGGAAAGGCTAAGATAGCTTAGGTAGTCTTTGATAAAGAAAAGGTGATGATGGATGATGATGATTGGAATACATACTTCCAAGTGCAACAATAAAAGAAGAAAGAGAAGAAGGCTGTAGAGAAGACTAAGTCTACTAATGTCAAAAAACTCATTATTGACCTAGAAAAGAAGTTTAAAAAGAGACTAAAAGCTAAAGAGGCCTCATAAGTTGATAAACTTTTTAAAGAGAATGAGAATCTCCCATACAAGTTAAAAAAATGCCCTCTTTCAATAAATATAATTATACCAAAAATCCTCACTTGTATGTTAAGCAGTACATCACTACCATACAGTCTGCTAGAGCTATTAAGGCTCAAACACTTAGGTACTTTATACTCTTTCTGGATCTTATGGTGCAAAATTGGTTTAATACTTAAGAGATAACACTGAGAGAGATTGGGATTTACTATATAAAGCTTTTATCCAATAGTATGGATACAACATCGAGCTGGATGTAACCTTAAGGGAGGTTGAGTCTATCAAGCAGAGATAGAATGCGGGCTTTGTTGACTATATAAAAGTGTTGGAGGAATAAGACAACTCTTTTTTTTTTTTTGAAAAGATCATATTATTTTAACAAGATATAGATGATAATCAAGGGCACTTTGCCTTACCTCCAAGAAAGAATGGCTCAGACCCTTATAAGGGATTTCAAGGATCTTCTACATGTGGTCTTCAATTGGAAGAATGGTAGAGAGAGAATAACATATACTACAAGAAAGGGAGCAATGAGAGTGGCTATCAGTCTGGTGGATAATGTCAAAGGGCATAAAAAGATACTAAGGTAAATGCAACAATTGAACTAGTAAAGAAGTGTCAATTCTCAGAATTGGGAAAGCCACTGTCTTGGGTCTTCAACAAATTACATAAGAAAGAGTTATTATAATCTTTGACCCCTTGACCTTTGCCAGATCTTTTACCATCCAATTAAGATATAGAGATTTTATGTTAGTTCCATTAGGTACCTAGTCATGAAACAGATCAATATATGCAATAATGCATGAAATACAGAACCTTATTGATAATGGAAAGATCCTTACCCCTAAGATGTCCAAGTAGATGAAGCTTTTTCAACTCTAACTCAATAAACAACCCTTGGCTTATGTGGTCTTCATTTCATTTTCTTTCTTTAGTTTTTAAAACAATTGTTTTTCAATTAACATTTTTTCAAACAAATTATTTTTGTAACATTTAAGTTTCTATTTGTCTTTGTTCATTTTAATGCTCAATTGATGATGAGTCTAGCTTGATATTAATAAATGAGTGTATCCATGCATCATGATTCAAATGACTTTACTAGGTGATTGAGTTGTTTATAACATCGAGTTGTGTATGCTTACTTAGAGAGGGCTTCTATATAATTATGAGTGTCTAGGTCCTAGACGATTTTAGAATATGCTTTGATGAACTTTTTAGGTGAAAATAAACTCCACTTATTTAACGAAAAAAGCTTCCATATATGATGGAAACTTGCCCTTCCAATGTCCAATGTATAAAATATAAGTAAATAAAATAGGACATCTACCATTTGGTGGAAACATGTCCCTTACAATAGTCGCAAATGCAAATAAGATAAAAGAAACAATTTAAATAAACAAGGAACCCAAAAAGTGGAATCATGCCTCATACATCATCCTTCAAATCCAAAAAATAATATAATTTAACCATTCATACCAAATGTGAGGGGGAATTTTCGCTCCCACTCCTAATGGAATGGCTATTGCGACTTCGGCATTGTGAGGCTCTTGGCCTTAGAGAACATGGGCTTAAAATTTTTGCCCCCACTCTTAATAGGAGTTGCCACCCAGATGGGTTGACAAAATAGAAAGGGTTGAATGACTCGAATCCTAAGGAATCCCCAACCCCTTCTAGGTTAGGAAAGTTGGGTATGCATGGTGAAGATAAGACTGACCCAGAACCCCCATGGCCCTCGGTTCATTGGTACCGGCCTCCTTTTCAGGTCTAAATATTATTCAATCCTTAATTATTGCAACATCATCCATATTATAAGCAATTTAAAGAAAATACACTTTTATCATATTACTAAAATAAATCAAATAAAATGGGCACCCATCAAATGATGGAAACATGCCTTACAACATCCAAATGTCCATACAAATAAATAAAATAGAACATCCACCAATTGGTGGAAAGTGTCCCTTACAATTGTCTTAGAGTCCATAATTAAATTAAATAACAAACTAAATAAATAAGGCACCCACATAGTGTGGAAACATGCCTTTTACAATCCTGTTTGAAAATACATGTAAATCCAAGGAAAACAATAAAGTAAAAAAACAATAATACAAACATACGTGAAAATAATTAAATAATTAAAAGGAAGATAAACAAACATATCTTAATATTAGTACGATAATGAATTATAGGGCGCAACTCATATGGCCATTCTGCTTAACATGCATAAGTAGGATGGGTTTATATTTACACAATAGTCCCATAAATACAATTGGGTTTTATTATGGAATTAAGGTTTGGTTGTGGAAATAGGGTTTTTTTTTTGTGAAATTAGGATTTTAATCCTAAACTAATGTTAACATGCAAAATTTGGGTTTTAGTTATAAGATTATGGTTTTATTACAAATTAGGGTTTTTAACCTAAAGCTAGTGTTTTAATATGCATAGTTAGGATTAAATTAGGGTTAAACTAGGGTTTTGGATTGTGTAATTAGGGTTTAGTCTTGTGAAATATGCAATTAGGGTTTAATATATAAAATATACAGTTTAAATGAACTCTAGACAATGTATGGTGTATTTATAAACGTTAGGTAGTGTGGATGATTAATTAAGTAAAATATGTTAAGTTTTTAAAGATCATACCTATATTGTTGGCTCCACCAAGATAATTTTGTTGAACCAAGCTCGACCTTTTATAATTGCCTTTTGGATAGTTTAGATCAACTGATGTTTTGACCAGGCCAAATAATGCCAAGATCAACTGCTATTTTAGTTATTGACCCACTTTTCAAATTTGCTTTTACTTTGCTCTCTATGGCTCACTATTTGATTATCAAAACCTAATTGTCGGATGCTTAATTGCTAAGCTCTATTGCTACTTACTGGTTGCTAAAGAAAGTCCTTATTTTAATTATTGTGTGTGAGTAGGGATTTTTGTAACACCCCGATACCCTATATAAGTATTGTACATATACCTTGTATACATACAGTAAGTATATAAAGTATAAGGATGTCACTTTTTGTTACCTTTTAAAAACCTGTAACAAAGTTCAAACCATAATACATTAATTTACATAATATCTACAAAATCATTGTCTTTATCAAAACTTCATTTATACATATACATATCCTCTTGTAAAAAATACATCAAAATTAAAAGTTATACATGTATGCATTACCCTCTAGTTGGTCTCGACAAACCTTTACTCTTCTCGTGGCATAACGAAACACTTGTATATTCCACCAAGCTACCTGCGCGATTATACATCCGCGCTAAGCCCGAAAGCTTAGTAGTACAAATATAAAATATAAACATACATTATAGATATGCTAATAGATAATAATATAACAATTCAATGTACAATTAGTTCTTATCATGTTTTTCCTTCTTGATTGCACCTTTCATACATATTGACAAATTTCATATATTATATACATTTAAACAAAACATTACCACCAACCACAATCCATTACTAATACTCATATTCAATATATCAATATACATACATTATATATCATACCAATCAAGAGTCACATTTCCAAAGAAGACAATTCTTATCACCAAACACAATTCATCATTACCACTCACAATCAATACACACACCACATATCATACTTCAAAACATTAGTTTGTTCACAATTCACTAATCATAAATCATATTTCCTACAAAGGCAATTATTGCCATCAACCATCATCCATCATCCATCACTAATATCCACAATTCATATATCTCATTTACAACAAATGACAGACTCGGGCCCAAAAGACACTAATATGCTATTCGACTTTCAGAGTTAATGCTTTGGTTTAATTATCACATTCATCAATATCCCAACTAGGCTTCAAGGATTAAGTTCAACCAAGCTTCAAGGGGAACAAAGCATGCTAAGTATCAACCCAGCTTGGCTTCAAGAACTAATCCAACCTAGCTTCAAGGGTTGTAACATCTCAATTAGGCTTCAAGGACTAGACCCAACCAAGCTTCAAGGGGAGTAAAACATGTTAAACTTCAACCCAACTTGGCTTCAAGGATCAAGCCCAACCTAACTTCAAGAGATTGTTACCATTAGGCATGCCACCAACAACAAAACTCTGAAAATGAATAACACATTAGATACACAATTCATTGATTATTTCATCATCAATATCATTTTCAATTCTCATCATTATTTAGGCAAACATGCCTCATTTATCACAATTGATTCATCCTCTAGGCAAACATGCCTCATTTATCACAATTGATTCATCCTCTAGGCAAACATGCCTCATTTATCACAATTGTATCATCATAGCCAATCACAATGGCTTTATATTCCATTTAAGTTATCATTGCCAATAACTATGGCTTCATATCACAATATATCTCAAATCACATTTCACGTTTCATCATTGATATATGCAACATTAATTACATTGCTAAACAAACATGTCATTAATCAATCATACCATATAGGCATACTTCAATCATGTCACTCAATCATACATAATCCATTTCATTACACATGTATCTTAAATTCATTGTCATATAATCCATGTGTCTATTTATTTCATTTTGACCATCATTATCAATCATGATAACATCACATTTCATCATTTCTCAAACACATTAACACCATTCATTATTCAAACATTTATCATAACAAATTGCATTGCACGTACCTTTCTTTTTGGATGATCATTATAATACATTATCTTTCAATTTATTTCATACATACTTAACCTTTTCCCTTTTTATCATGATTAACAACCACTATACTCTATTCATTCATGTCCAAACACACTTTAAAATTTTACCTCATATACATTATCATGTAAATACTTATTTTCTTAATACAACTATACACATTAAATTTCAATAATGATTCATAATCCTAGCCAAATCCAGATCAATTGATTTATCTGTCACAATATACCCACGTTCCAATTTTGTTCAATTCCAACCAACGATTAAGTAATCTAACTTATCATGAAATTTCACAATTTTCATATAAGTATAAAAATAACTTAAGTCCATAGAAGCAAACTTATATTCAATTTCTAATCTCTTTCAATCCATTTTCAGTCAAATCATCATGATAACAAATCACTTCCCATTATCTTTAAATATACACATAGTTTACTTTCTATTATCTTAGTAATAATTTCCACCAATTCTCATAAAAATGTTATATCATGCTTAATATCCATAATTCATTCACTCAAACCTTGAGTTCATTCCCTTAAACCTAAAGTTACATATCATAAGCATATTCAGTATAACTTTCATTCATATCTTAGAATTTCTCCCTTTTTAATATCTCTTCACGTTTCAAATCATTGTTATACTTATTTCAATTACCTTTTTATCATATTATTCATATCTCACCACATTTCCATAATTTCCCTTTTTCTTTCTTTATCTTCACCATTATAACCAAATTCTTAACATAAAAATAATAATAAGGTACAACCTTATCCATCATAGCTTTTAACTATACTTTTCAAACAAAATTGTCAACCTCACCAAATCCGTATTACAATCATTATATCTAAGATTCAAATCCATAGATAACAAATTAACCGATCCAATATACTGAACAAAACACATGGCTTTAAGAGATTAATATTCAAGCCTGGGACTTCCAAATCAATACTGTTCTTTTATAATTCTATTCTCAATCTTTACAAATACAAGGCTAAGGTGTATTTTAAGAATTATATAGTCCTTCTTTACATTTCTACTATATCAGAAATTAACACATTCCAATTTCATTTCAAACCAATTTGCACTCGAGTAAAAGATCTTTATCAACTTAATTCATGCTTCAACAATATTACTATACACATATTCAATCATATGCAGTTCTTATAAAATTTCTATTCGTCACTTCATTTCTAATCCATTTACAATCTCTTATGATATATAATTACATAGAAATTTTTATATGTGAATACTTTGAAACTCTAAATATCATATGATCATCAAGTTCAATGCTCACCATAATAATTTCCACTGTTCACTATTATTTAAGTCTATGCCATTCTCACTTCCATCACATAATTCATTTAGCTTTACACAATTCAAGACCTAATCTCTCTTAGGTCTAATACTACATACAATATTGTTTCTATAACATTAATTTTATATTTATACCACATACATATTCATAAGTCACCTTTATAATGCGATTCACACATTTGTTGATATATATAATTTCATTCACAGTGAAAACTCAATTCACATATCACATACATATGTACACTTAATTAAATACTCTTATTTATCATACATTCAATACAAATTTTCCTTTATAACTGTAACAACCGTCCCAGTCCACCTGCTAAACCATTCCTATCCGGAGAAACCATCAGGGCCTCTGAGCTGGGCTGCTACAGTACCAAACTGCCCTCACGGCCTTCCAACAGGATTCACTTATTCGAATTACACCCAAGACACATGAGTGCAAGTCGCCACTCTGGATCGAATACCTAACCTCCCCCTTAAGAGAGTCAGCGAGAATCATTCAGTACCATCTCTTCCAATATGATGCAAAGTATTTATTCATACAACACACATATATATATACTGACTATAATAGCACTTTACATCCATCTTAACCACATTCCCAATGTAACATTTCTTTCACTTTCATCTTTAAAAGCATTTAATATATATCCATATCCATTTTTACCCTTTTCAATATAATGCCTTAAAATAGCTCATCCTCATTTGCTTATCCACTTCTCTTTTATACTTCAAGATAAATTCTTATACTATCAATCACTTTACTCAATTCATAATACTTTCATATGCCATATTAGTCATTTCATTTAGCTCATGTATTGCATACACATTAAACCATCAATATCCAAATAATCTTTATCAAATGCCACTAAAACTTTAACTTCTCAACTTACTACCTCACTTAAACTTCAATTTGCCAAACTCATCTTATATATTTATATATCACAAAGCAATATTAAAACATATACTTTTCACAATTATCAAGCTCACTTCAACAATTCAAATATCACCTATTACCACCATTACATTGAGCTTTCACAATATCCAAGCATCTCACATTTCTAACATTGAATTCACAATGTCCGTATTAAGGTAACAATACCAATGTATATTTTTACTTAACCCATATCATCTCTTTTTCCTTTAAACAAAATCTTAACTTTACATATCCATTTGTTTACCATTCAACATATATATATATCACTCACATATATATACATATGTACATTACATCCAATCATATACACATTGAGCCCAATAACCTTTATACGCTTTTCAAGTCTAGTTATCACAAATCTCAGTTTCTTAAACCAACGTTGCTCAATCCAATTCTCACTATCAATCTTATCACGTGACCTAGCTTTGCACAAATTTATCAATGCAAGCGTAATCATTCTCAACATTAATAGACAAGTAATTATATAGGTTTCAAACATGCAATACTGTACGTACCTTACATTTTCAAGTGATCAACTCAATCTTTGATCACTAACATATTACATTACATTATCACATTAAATTTACAATATTTGCATTAAAACAACAATGCAAACAACACCATTATATTTCCTTACATTAACCAATATTTTTATTTTATTTTAGTTTTCATATCATTTCTTTCTCTAGTTTTTACTTTCAAGTAAAAACCTCATTCAGACATTATCATCCCTCTCATAATTCAAATTTATCCCACATCACATAATGCCACATCTGAGACCAACCTAGGTGTCAATGCATATACATGTATTACAAATTACATTTAAAAACTCTTCTTTGTAATTCATTTTAAACGTTTCAAAACTTTTTCTTTTTAATTTCACTTAGGCCGAGAATCTCGAACCTAAGCTCTGATACCAAAATAATTGTAACACCCCGATACCCTATATAAGTATTGTACATATACCTTGTATACATACAGTAAGTATATAAAGTATAAGGATGTCACTTTTTGTTACCTTTTAAAAACCTGTAACAAAGTTCAAACCATAATACATTAATTTACATAATATCTACAAAATCATTGTCTTTATCAAAACTTCATTTATACATATACATATCCTCTTGTAAAAAATACATCAAAATTAAAAGTTATACATGTATGCATTACCCTCTAGTTGGTCTCGACAAACCTTTACTCTTCTCGTGGCATAACGAAACACTTGTATATTCCACCAAGCTACCTGCGCGATTATACATCCGCGCTAAGCCCGAAAGCTTAGTAGTACAAATATAAAATATAAACATACATTATAGATATGCTAATAGATAATAATATAACAATTCAATGTACAATTAGTTCTTATCATGTTTTTCCTTCTTGATTGCACCTTTCATACATATTGACAAATTTCATATATTATATACATTTAAACAAAACATTACCACCAACCACAATCCATTACTAATACTCATATTCAATATATCAATATACATACATTATATATCATACCAATCAAGAGTCACATTTCCAAAGAAGACAATTCTTATCACCAAACACAATTCATCATTACCACTCACAATCAATACACACACCACATATCATACTTCAAAACATTAGTTTGTTCACAATTCACTAATCATAAATCATATTTCCCATAAAGGCAATTATTGCCATCAACCATCATCCATCATCCATCACTAATATCCACAATTCATATATCTCATTTACAACAAATGACAGACTCGGGCCCAAAAGACACTAATATGCTATTCGACTTTCAGAGTTAATGCTTTGGTTTAATTATCACATTCATCAATATCCCAACTAGGCTTCAAGGATTAAGTTCAACCAAGCTTCAAGGGGAACAAAGCATGCTAAGTATCAACCCAACTTGGCTTCAAGAACTAATCCAACCTAGCTTCAAGGGTTGTAACATCTCAATTAGGCTTCAAGGATTAGACCCAACCAAGCTTCAAGGGGAGTAAAACATGTTAAACTTCAACCCAACTTGGCTTCAAGGATCAAGCCCAACCTAACTTCAAGAGATTGTTACCATTAGGCATGCCACCAACAACAAAACTCTGAAAATGAATAACACATTAGATACACAATTCATTGATTATTTCATCATCAATATCATTTTCAATTCTCATCATTATTTAGGCAAACATGCCTCATTTATCACAATTGATTCATCCTCTAGGCAAACATGCCTCATTTATCACAATTGTATCATCATAGCCAATCACAATGGCTTTATATTCCATTTAAGTTATCATTGCCAATAACTATGGCTTCATATCACAATATATCTCAAATCACATTTCATGTTTCATCATTGATATATGCAACATTAATTACATTACTAAACAAACATGTCATTAATCAATCATACCATATAGGCATACTTCAATCATGTCACTCAATCATACATAATCCATTTCATTACACATGTATCTTAAATTCATTGTCATATAATCCATGTGTCTATTTATTTCATTTTGACCATCATTATCAATCATGATAACATCACATTTCATCATTTCTCAAACACATTAACACCATTCATTATTCAAACATTTATCATAACAAATTGCATTGCACGTACCTTTCTTTTTGGATGATCATTATAGCTTTCACACTATACCAATGACAACATTAGTAACATTAAATTAATCAATATAATAATCTACTTAACACATTTATACTAAGGGTGTTAAGTCTCAAAATCATATAAAAGATTACATCTATGTAAGTTTGTACTTACCTCAAGAACTACTCCCATCACCTTTCCTTTCCCAAGAATTCTTCACATTAGGTTAATGTGACACAATTTCTTCAAAACCTAATCCAAAGATAGTTATTTCCATAAGAACATAAGAATGATAATCAATTAGAGCAACCTCAACACAAGACACGCCCACCAACACGGGCACCAACACGGCCGTGTCCATCAATTACCTTTCACACAGTAGCTAACACACTCAAGGGACACGACCAAGCTTATGGCCGTGTCACCCAACACATGCTCCAACACGGCTAAGACTCCCTTAGCTTGGCCGTGTCTCTCAACCAAAAGAGGCAGTGACAGACACGGTCAAGGGACACGGCCAAGCCAGTGGCCGTGTCTCTCAACACCAAAATTCTAGTAGCAGACACGGGCAAGTGACACGGCCGAGACAGTGGCCGTGTCTCTCCAAATCGATCCAACACGGCCGTGTCTACCCTAATCCTGGCCGTGTCTCACAAAGAATGAAGATTTCCAACGAGGCCAAAATCATATATTCAATGTATTTCAACTTCAATAAACATAAACATACATCATTCAATCAACTCTCCATCTCATATATATTAAACCTTACTAACCAATTTCAATAATCCATCATCAACCTCACAATTAACCTTATTAATATCATCTAACTATCAATTCAACATATCAATACTCTTAATCTTCCATTAACATCACCATCACACCAACCATATCAAATCCAACTCAAACAATAGAAATCAAGACAAAGAATTGAATACTTACTTGAATATCTTGTCAATTCTTCAATCTCTACCTTCAATTCTCTTAAAACCCCAAGATTTTGATGAAGATCATCACCTCTCTTAACTCTCTCTCTCTCTCTCTCGTGCAAGAACCAAAAGGAGAAGAAGAAGAAGAAAGACAAATCTCTTTTCTCTTCTCACGATAGCCACACAAATATAATAATAATAATAATAATAATAATAATAATAATAATAATAATTTCCAAAAGAAAATTACCTCAATGCCCTTTAACCATTTATTCTAACTCTCTTATTACTCAAATGCCCATTTAAGTACTTTCACACTCAATAAGATAAATATCTTTTCCCCTTGACTCTCCATTTGACCAACTTATATGTTTTATATACTAACATATATACAATATATACATTCCAATTACACAATCATTTTCTTTGCACAACATATATATACCTTTAATTCAAATCACACAACAATTGTATTAAAACTCCTAGGCATATATTGGGATATTACAATTTTTGACTCCACTCTCTGTGGAATGGTTCTTGCGACTTCAATACTGTTTTGGCTCAGGGCCTTAGAGAATATGGGCCTAAGCTCGGAGAAAATGGAAATGCCACCCGGACGGGCCGAGAAAAAGAAAGGGATGGATGATTTGATTCCTAAGGAATCCCCAACCCCTTAATGGTCGAAAAGTTAGGTACATGTGGGGAAGGTGATAAATGACCCAGCACCCCTATAACGCCCGGTTCATTGGAACCGGCCTCCTTTTTAGGTCTTAATATTATAAAAATTTTAAATATAATGATATTATCCATACTACATGCAACAATTAAAATAAAGTATTATTATATGAAAATCAAAGTAATGTTCAAACAAAATAAATAAATGGGTACCCATCCGAGGATGGAAATATACCCTTACATCGTCCAATGTCTAATATTAAATAGGACACCCACCAAAATGTGGAAAAGTGTCCTTTACATTAATCTCAAAATATAAAAATAATTTAAATTACATGAAAATTAATGAATGAGGTATCCAATCATGGAAACATGCCTCTAAAATTTTAATAAACAAATAATAATTGAAAAAATATTTATCCATGATAATTTAAATAAATCAAACATTGAAATTAAATAAATCAATCATCCAAGATATAAATCGAATAAATAAATAAACCATTAATCAAAACATATAACAAACATACTTCTAACTTAAATAAAGCAAATAAACATGCAAGTTTAGGTTTATGTCTGAATTTAGGGTTTCTTAATTAACATTTAGGGTTTTGGAATTTTGGAATTAATACAATTATTATTATTATTATTTAAAATATTTAGCCTACTGTAATAAATTTGAAAAAATAGAATTAATTAGGATTTTATAGTTTTAAGAAAATAATAGGGGTTTTGGTTTATCAAATTAGGGTATAGGGCTAATACCATGCAATGAGAGTTTTTAGAAAGAAATAAATTAGGGTTTGGTATTTATAAAAAATAATGTTTGTAGCTTAAGATTTTAAATGAATTTGGGTTTACAAAATAGGATCTAAGTTTTGTAGTTTAGAAGAAATAAACTTTTGTGAAGATATATGAAAAAAAACTTTAATGAGGTTACTGTGAGGATATATTGACTAAATAATCATGCCCTCGAAAGAATTTAAGCTAACAGATTACTAAATTTATTTTATATGAGTGAGAATACAATATCATCAAACCTGGTAGGAATTAAAACGGGAGATGTATGGCTTACTAGAACTTTAATTAGATGAAGAACGAACATATTCCATATTTAAAAGAATCAAAACATATAGAATTTATTTAACTTAAAGCATACCGTCGTTTGTTGGCTCCACTAAAATTATTTGAATGAGAGTCCAGATGAGCTTTGGCAAAGTCAATGAGTACACTGCCTTTGTGGAGTTTTGTGTTGTTGATCTTCCTCTCTAGCCTTGCTGTTTCTTTTTGTTTATGAAGCTTGCTAGGGTTTGTTGGTTGATTACTGAATTTTCTAGAGTTCCATCATCCAACCAAAAGCCAAAGGTTCCAAAGATCCAACTTCAGGTTTTCAAACTTGTATTTATAATCACTCTCTTAGGTTAAACCTCAAAATTTTCTTGTTTAATAACACTTTATTCTTATGCATGGTGAATTCACAGGTTTGACACAAACCGATTCCATATCAAATTACAATTACTTGAATTCGATATAGACCGAGTCCATCTCGAATTAAAATGACTTTATTTCGATAGAAATTGAACTCATATCGAAGTTGGTATCCGAACTCAACATGGAATTGAAAAATAATTGCCCATATCAGACTAGGAGAGACCCATTTTAGACTCAGAAAGCCCCATTTCGATATGGGGCTGCCCCATATCGAAATGAGGCTTCCCCATTTCGATATAGGGTTGTCCCATATCAAAATGGGACCCTATTTGGATATGGGACTGTCCCATATCGAATTAGGGCTTCCAATTCGATATGGGGAGCCCCATATCGAGTTAGGAGGCCCCCAATTGGATATGGGGCTTCCCCATGTCGAATTGGATTCCCTAATTCGACATGGGACACCCGTACTGCAAAAACCATTTGGATTAAGTGAAAAAGCTACCAAACCTTCGAATCGAACCCGTTTTATGGTTTAGTGCATCGGTGTCTTGTAAAAAACCAACCAAAACTACTAAAACAGACATAATTAGGGTTTTAAAAGTTTATTTGGCTTATTTTACATCCTATTTCAATACATTAGTCCAATCAAAGGTTTAGAATTAGCACCGGACTAGCCATGGCCAAAATCAAGGGTTTACAATGTGGCTCCCCCTAGTTCCTTTGTTTCTTTTATATTTATAGGCATCAATTAGGGTGACTCCAGCTTATTAATCCTAGTCTAACTCAAACACTCTTTGCTTATCCAAGTCTTATTAGAATTTTAAATGCAATTAAAGCTGAATTTGGCCAAAATCAGGAACTCATGGCAAATTATCTAAGCCTAATTCGCCATGAGTAATGTTCATGAAGAATTGGCTAGGCCAATTCATCATGAATTTGCCTTAGATTGGGGTAGGCTTAGTTAGAGCTTTAAAGATCAGACCCAGTAATGTTTAGGCTTCTAAAATTAGACCATACTTAATCTAAAACTTTAAAATTGAATTGGATTTGATTCAAGCTTTTAAAATTGGATCAGGCTAGGTTTAAGATTTTAAAATTTGATCAAGGTCAATTCAAGCATTTTAAAATTGGACCTCACCTAATTACGATAAAAATTAAGGGTCTACACCAAAATTAAGGACCTAATTGATTTGGGTTATAGACCCGAGACTATATTTGGGTTCTGGACATGAGACTAGATTTGGGTTCTAAACCCATGATTTGATTTGGGTTTTGGACTCAAGACTAGATTTAGATTCTGTACTTATGAATTGATTTGGGTTCTAAACTCGATACTAGACTTGTGTTCTGGACTTGAGACTAGACTTCAATTCTGGACCCAATACTAAAGTTGTATTTTGGACCCGATATTTGATTTGGGTTTTGGACCCAAGATTTGATTTAGGTTCTGGACCGGCGATTTGATTTGGTTTCTGGACCCAATACTTGATTTGGGTGATTTAGATTCTAGACTTATGAATTGATTTGGGTTCTAAACTTGATACTAGACTTGTGTTCTAGACCTGAGACTAGACTTCAATTCTGAACCCAATACTAAAGTTGTATTTTGGACCGGATATTTGATTTGGGTTTTGGACCCAAGATTTTATTTGGGTTCTGGACCGGTGATTTGATTTGGTTTCTGGACCCAATACTTGATTTGGGTTTTGGACCAGTGGCCATTCTGTATACTTCAAAGAGTCAAGAAAACTAGATCAACTTCAGCTCTTCTAGCTTGATTTATCTTCTGTTACTTGAGAATTTTTTCTTTCTTCAAGCCATTTATTCAATTCTTCAATGGTTTCTACTGACCTTTCATTACCTAAGAGTTATAGTTTTCTTCTAGTCGTTATTCCACTCTTGAATAGATTCTGCTGACTTTCTTTCATCTAAGAGTTTTGACTTTCTTCTAGCCATTTGTTGCATTCTTGAATGGATTTTGTTAACCTTCTAAAAGTTATAGCTTTCTTCTAGCAATTTGTTTCATTCTTCAATGGATTATTCTGAGGTTTTATGTAATGCCATAATTTTTATTGAATCTACTTATACATTAATAGGTGAGATATTGAGGATGGTTTAGAGAGAAGAGATAGAAATATAAACAATACAAACAACATATAAAAGGTGTAAAAGTAAAATGGTAAAAGAGTAAAAAGTAAAAAGTAAAAATATAAAATAATATTATTTTATTTAAAAATTTAATTAGTAATTGTGAGCGGGGATTTTCACCCCCACTCCCAGTGTAATGGTTCTTCCGACTTTGGCACTATTTAGGCTCGGGGCCTTAGAGAACATGGACCTATGTCCGGAGAAAATGGAGTCGCCACCCGGACGGGTTGGGAAAAAGAAAGGGGTGGATGACTCGATTCCTAAGGAATCCCCAACCCCCTAATGGGTTCGAAAAGTTGGGTACGTTTGGGGAAGGTGAGAATGGCCTAGCACCCCCCACAACGCCCGGTTTATTGGAACCGGCCTCCTTTATAGGTCTTAATATTATAAAATTCTTAAATATAACAATATTATCCATATTACATGCAACGATTGAAATAAAGCATCATTATATTAAAATCAAAGCAATGTCCAATCAAAGCAAATAAATGGACACCCATCCGAAGATGGAAACATGCCCTTACATCATCCATGTCTAATAGGACACCCACCAAAAGGTAGAAATATGTCCTTTATATTGGTCTAAAATATAAGCAATTTAAATTACATAGAACTTAATTAATGAGGTACCCACAAAGTGGAAACATACCTCTTACAACACTTGGAGATCAAAATAAATTGATAAAAGTAAATAACCATTCATAATAAATAAATCATTCAACAAAGATATCAATCAAAATATAAAATAAACATCCATCCTTGACAAATTAAATAAATCAAGCATTGAAATTAAATAAATCAAGCATATAATAAACTACATAAACAAATCTAAAATTAAATAAAGCAATAAATGTATAATTTAGGGTTCGCATCTTAAAATAGGATTTTAGAATTTTAATTACTAAATTAGGGCTTTGGAAAAAGGAAAGTTAAATACATAGACTCATAATACACAAATGAATATTGACCCCTTCGATGAGCCCATACAGCGGTCCCGCTAGTCGGTTAGCTGGCGGGGGTCAAGGGGGCAGCGTCCAGAAAATTTTAGAAATTGGCTTCTAGGATTGTAGGTTTTGGTGTTCAAAATTAAGATTTTAGGTAGGGTTTTGGAATTTTGAGTAACTAATATTATTTTTTAAATGAATAATACTACTGGATGTTTTAAAGATTTAGGGTTTTGGATGTTTTATGAAAATAATTCTACTGTGAGTTAAAATAAATAGGTTGGGTAACATATTGTTATTTTGGTTTTACTATATTGGGTTTGAATGTTTAGGTTTACAAGGTTTTAAGGTTTTAATGTTTTCAGGATTAGGGTTTAGGTAAACTAGGGTTTAAGGTTTTAAGGGAATTAGGGTTTAAGAAAACTTAGGGTTTAGATTAACTAAATTGGGGTTTACTGTCTTGGTCTTGGAATTGAAGAAAATAATTTAGAGTTTTATAAAGTTTTTGGAAATAGGCAAGACGAATTAAGGTTTTGGAAATAGAAAATATTTTTTAGGGTTTCTGGAAATAGAAGGATCAATTTAGGGTTTTAAGGTTTTAGAAAATTGGAAAGCAGATTAGGGTTTTGGGAATTAATAAAATGATTTAAGGTTTTGGGAAGTTGGAAAGTAGATTAGGGTTATAAGATCTTGAAGAAATAGATTAGGGTTCTTAGGTTTTAGAAGAAACAGAAAAACAATTTTAAGATTTTTGGAAAAAAAAAACGAATTAAGGTTTTTAAAATTAAAAGAAACAATTTAATAATTGAAGCTACTGTAAGGAAAAAAGATTAGATATTCAAACCTTCCTTTGTTGGTGCCACCAATAATTGCTTCTTGGATGAATAAGGATAAAGGCAAGGTTGCTGCCTTTGATAGCTTGATTGCTTTTTTCTTGCTTATTCCTCTCCTCTCTAAAAAAATCTGATTGTTTCACTGCAAAAATTTTTAAAGTCCGATCGTTCCAAAGTTCAAGTCCTCCCCTTTTTCTGTGTTTTCTTGGTCTTATTTATAGGAAATTTATATGATTAATTCAAATTGTTCACAAAAACTATCATTAATTAGGAAAAGGAAACAAAAACCAAATTGAATTAAATTTTGAAAAAAATTGCGTCGAAAAAATTTTACTGGAGAAAACTGAGTCGGGCTGCGAGAGCTGTGAGGCAAGGTGCGAGCGTCAGGCGTGCCAATGAAATTGGCTGCAGGCCATTTCACCCGCAGGAAACTCCTTCGGGCAAAATGGCCCAAGGCCATTTAGTCCAACGCTTTCGGCGACGAATTTTTTCATCGCCGATTTTATTTTTATTTTATTTATTTGTTTATTATTATTATTATTATTATTTATTATTATTTTTATTCATTTCACCATTTTTAACTAAAATAAATATTAAAATACCACAAAAATATTTTAAACTATAAAAATAACGGACCGGACTGTGTAAAAAATTAAGTGTCTATAATAATATATATATATATATAAATGATTGGTAAAAAGAAGATTAGAGTTAAGAATTAAATTTTATTCTTCCTCTTTTCTCTTGTGTGAAACCCTTGGTGGATTAAAGGTGATGATTCTAATAATACAAATTAACAATAATTCTAGTTAGTTTCTATAAGGGGTGGAGAAAGCTTGGGTTTTAATTCAAGTAACAAGTAGGTTTCTCCAACCTTTAGTGATTTCTTTATGTAGAATTTATATGAGAATTATCATTTAATAAAAGATATAGAAAGTTATAACATAAATTGATGTAGAAATGGTGATTCTAGACGTTAGTGATTTGGAATGATGTTGGCTATAGTTAAGACTAGTAATTGAATATTAGAGTTTTGTAAGGGGGTTTAGCTAACTCTAAGTTGAAGGAGGTTAAAAGAGGATTATGGCTGTTCATATATGCTGCTAATTCAAATTTTGAAATTGTAAATTGATTGTGTATTAATTGAGCTAATTGGTGGAATCAATAGAAGAAAGTAGAAAGGAGTGAAGTTGTGGTGGAAGGAAGTTGTTCCTTCAATTAGAGATCCAAAAAGGTTAATATATAGTTTTATAATGCTTCAATTTTGATTGACATCATCTTTTGTTGTTTGTGTGTGAAATTTGGTGAGATTTGGTGTGATTCTGATGCCTACGGGCGTGGCCTTAAGGAAGGTCATGGCTGTGGCTTTTGGATTGGTGCTGTGTATTTTAAAATTTTGTTATGGCAGAGGCAATTACAATGCCATGGGCATGGCATATGAGAGCCACAACCATGGCCTAGAAATCAAGGTAGAGGTAGTGGCATTTTTAATGACACGGGCATGGCAATTCGAAGACCATGGCCATGGCATTCAAATAAAAGATATGGCAATAGGATTTTCAAAGGCACGAGCGTGGAATGAAGGTGTAACATGACCATGGCCTATTCTAAAAAGTAGGCAGAGGCATTTTGAAGTACACAGGAGTGGCCTTTTAGGGGACACGGTCGTGGCACTTCATGATGATAAGCAATTATTTTTTTTAATGTTGAATTATGATGCAAATATGAAAGATATGATAATAGAAAATGAGAATGTTAAATGAGAAAGTGGTTGAATGTTAAATGTGAATTATGTGTTGTCTTATACTTTACTTAGTGCCTAGAAGATTGTACTTGGTTATTGGCATGCCATCCGTGATGAGGTCAAGCACTGGGTGCTATAGAGATGGTTGTACACCCCTTAGTGAGACACATGAGGTGCCATATTGTTGATTACACTGTGGTTGAGACACTGGGTCTGACAGACATTGCTACATCCACTAGGGATACAGATAGGTGTCATTGATGAGGAGATAGGCCAAGGCAATGGTTCTGGGACTAGGTTATTGTATAAGATAATTTTGGCCCAATGCATGTTGGTTGATTATGTTTATATATTTATATAAATTTGATGTTAATGTTTACGATATAAAGGCTATACACATGTCCAAATCATTGTCATATTAATGTTATCAAGTATATACTGCTGAGCTTTAGGCTTAGCACGATTTATTCATCGCAAAGGTGATAGATTAGAGACGAGGAGTTCTTCTAGACTAAGACAGGTCTAGGTAGTGATCGGATACTAGAAGTGTTGATTATGTAACATCCATTAATTTTTCAAAAATTAAATTAAATAAACAATTTAAATAAAGTATATATGTGAAATATATATGAAATATATATAACATGTACAAAAGTGAAGATTAAAGACGAAAGTCAAATGGTCAAATGACAAAATTGTGAATATGCTTTGTAAAATAAAAATTAATTATATAATTGAAAAACAAATTATTGATGAATGGAAGAGGCAAATTATCATTTTAGCATAAATAAATAAAATAATAAAATATTATATATATGTGGTCTTTAATTAAAAAGGGAAAAGAAAGTTAAAAATCAAAATTCATTTTGTTCTTCTTATTCTCCAAGGCTGAACTACCATTGTTGATGGAGGGAGGTTTTCTCTTGTTCTATACACCAACGCTTGAAGGATTTTTCAAGAATTAATTAGAGTGTTGGTGATTTCTACTTAAATTAGTAAGCTTTCTATCTTTATCTTTGAATTTTCATGACATTATGAATATGTTAAGCTTGGGTTTTTGTATAAGCATTATTTAATTATTTGAATGGGTATGAATAATGCTATTTTGAGTAGTAAGTAATGATTTTTAAGTTAGATAGATGAAATGATTAAGTTTGGATTGAGTTTGGGGGAGGAAGATGATTTTAGGGTTATGTATGATTTGGAATTTTGCAAGTGTGTGTTTTAATTGTTCAAATGGATTTCAAAGATGTTGTTTTGACGCCTAAACAAGGATTTTAAAGTCAAAAGATGGATTTGATTAAGTTTAGATGAAGTTTTGGAGAAGTAGTGTAAATTTAGGGTTTTGGAAGAGAATTTTTAAAGTATGGTTGTTTATTTGATTTTAATGAATAAATTATGTCATTAAATCATTTAAATGATGGAAATGTGTTTAGACTAGCATTTGGAATGGGTAGGAATGAAAAATTGGTAATGAAGAGGCTTAGAGCACATTTTAGGTTTTTGTTAAAGAATATGTGTTTATTGGATTTTATTGGTTAGAACATATTCTAATATGTTTTTAATGATAAAAATAAACTTAAAACACCAATTAAAATGTGATGAAATGAAATTCTAAAGTTAAAGTAAGGAAAGGAAAATTTTGAAAAAGTGATCAGAATGATGCTTAATTAGGATTTTATATTTGAAATGCCTTGAGATGTGATGCTAAATGATTATATTTACTCACATTTTGAATAGGAAATAAGTGTAAGCAATTTGTCCAACCTCAATGTTGAAGGGAAATTTGGATGTGAAAGTTAAAGGGATACTTTAGCTTGTGTTTGAGTGCTAAATTATAGTATGCACATACTTTTGATAATCTAAATATATTTGGATTTAATTTAGCTTAAAACGTTTTTGATAGAAAATGTGTTAAGCTACTTAGTCATTTGAATATGCATATGCATTGTGATATTGAATGTGGAATGATGTATATGTATTATGTACATTGTGAAAATCCATTATCAATGGCTAAAATGAATGAAACATGGTTTATCTGATTTATGTTAAAATAACCCAAAAATATTTGGGTAATATGATTGTAATGCTAAATGACATAAATTGTAACAAAGTGTAAGATATAATGTATTAAAGTGATTTGACATTGTTATGAGTGAGAAAGATGAGAAAAAGAGGCAATGTGATAATAAAGTTGATTATGGAAATATCTACTATATGTGTGTTGGTTAGTATATTATTTAATTTTTGGAGTTCTGTGTGGTGGCATGCCTATGAGATTATTCTCATCATTTGCGTTTGGGCCTAGACGCAGGGTGCCAAAATAAATAAAAATAGCAACACTGGGATTTGAATAATGTAATAAGTTAGTTGGGTGTAGACCCTTAATTTTTGACTCAGTCCAGTCCAATATATTTTAATTAGTCCAAAATAATTTTTGTGTTGTCCAATATATTTTAATTAGTCCAAAACAATTTTTGTTATCTTAATTAAATATTTTTTGCTTTATTATCTAATTTTTTATTAATAAAAAATAAAAAATACAAATACAAATACAAATACAAAAAAAATAAAAATAAAAATAAAAATAAAAATAAAAATAAAAATAAAAATAAAAATTGGCGACGAAAAAAATCGTTGCCGAAAACCAGCGCAGGACGAATGGTCGTGAGCCATTTCACCTACAGGAATTTCCTGCGGGCCAATTCGCCCCCCGCTACCGCAGCCAGCTGCGACAGCTTTTTTGCAGAGCATTTTTTCCACAGCAGTTTTTTTTCGCCATCGCAATTTTTCCACAGTAGTTTTTTTTCGCCAGCGAAATTTTTTCAATGCAAAATTTTTTGAAACCTAATACAATTAGGTTTCTGTTTCCTTTTCTTAATGAATGTTATATTCCGTGAATAACTAAGATTAATAAAAAAATCTTCTATAAATAATACTAAAAAGAACACAAAAAGCATCAAGAAATTGGGACAAAAATTTGGAGAAAAATTGAGACCGAAACTAAGTAGGAAAGGCTTTGAATCAATCCGATTTTTTTTGAGAGAGCAGACAACAATTCAATCCATCAAAGGCAGCAAAGCTTGTCTTTGTTTTTTGTTCATCCAAGAAGAAATTTTTGGTGGAACGAACAAACGGAGGCATGCATCAATTGTCTAATTTCTTCACAGTAGCTTAAATCATCCAATTGTTTCTTTTAATTCAAAAACCCTAGAACCTTAATTACCCTTTTCTAAAGTTTAAAAACCATAATTCATTGCTTTTTTTCTCCAAAAAGCTTAAAATTGTTATTTTTGTTCCTTCAAAATCACAAAACCCAAATTTGCTTTTCAAATTTTCAAAATCATAAATTAAATCTGTTTCTTTCCAAAAACCCTAAAAAAACATCATTTCTGCTTCTATAAATTTTAAATCGTTTGGTTTATTTTCATAAAGTTTCATAAAATTATCAATTGATTTTCAAGTCCTAAAACCTAATAAATTCTCTGAAACCCTAATTCTAAAATTCTAAAACCCTAATTCAACTCCAAAACCCAAAATAGTAAACCCTAACTCCCATAAAACCTTAAACCCTAAAGTTTTCTAAACCCTAATCTTTAAACTTTAAAAATCTTATAAACATAAATGTAATAATTTTTACACAGTAAGCTTAAAAACATAACTCAGAAGCTAATAGTCATAAACTTAATGTTTTGAAGAGCCCAAACCCTAGTTTCATGATTTTACCACTCAAACACTAATTTGGTTAATTAAAGAACTTTATCAACCTCTTAAATTATAAAACTTTAATTCATGTCAATTTCTTAAAGTTCACAGTAGCTAAGAATTACAAATCCTAAACCTATAAATTCCAAAAACACATGAAATAAAGAACCTTAAATGGAAACGGTAGCCCTAATTTGAATCTTTATGTGCTTTATTCAATTTTATATTTGATTATGCTTGGATTTATTTTATATGCTCAATACTTGGTTTACTTAATTTATCATGGATGGATGTTTACATTCTATTGTTGTTTAATATCTTTGATGAATGATTTATTTATGATGAATGGTTATTTACTTTTATCGATTTATTTAGATTTCCAAATGTTGTAAGAGGTATGTTTCCACTTGGTGGGTACCTCATTAGTTAGATATCATGCAATTTAAATTGCATTTCTATTTTAGAACCAATGTAAAGGACATGTTTCTACCTTTCGGCGGGTGTCCTATTTAGGCATGGGATGTAAGGACATGTTTCCATCCTTGGATGGGTGTCCATTTAATTGTTTTGTTTGGACATTGTTTTGATTTTCAATATATTGATGCTTTATTTTTATTATTGTGTGTAATATGGATAATGTTTTTATATTTAAGAATTTTGTAATATTAAGACCTGTAAAGGAGGTCGGTTCTAATGAATTGAGGGTTGTGGGGGTGCTGGGCCATTTTTCACCTTCCCCACACGTACTCAACTTTTCGAACCCATTAGGGGGCTGCAGATTTCTTAGGAATCATGTCATCCACCCCTTTCTTCTTTCCGGTCCGTCCGGGTGGCAACCCAATTTTCTCCGGACTTAGGTCCGTGTTCTCTAAGGCCCCAAGCCTAAACAGTGCCGAAGTCGCAAGAACCATTCCACCAGGAGTGGGTGCAAAAATCCCCGCTCACAGTGGCGACTCCACTGGAGACAAGAGAAGTTGATTTCGTTAGTCTTTATATTATTCTATTCTTTCTTATAATCATATTATCCATTGCATCATATTAGATTGCGTCGTGTGCGTGAGTTAGGACACCCGTGTTACCCATGTTGTGTTATGTAAGGGATACCATACTTTCACTCAAGGTATGGATATTGAGCATGGCATAACCACTCATAGCCTCGTACCATACTTTCACTCAAGGTATGGAGAGAAATGCTTTATCTATACGGATCACAAAAGTTTGAAATATTTGGGTGTTCAGAAGGAGCTGAATCTTAGGCAAAGACGATGGTTAGAACCGATTAAAGATTACGACTGCTTGATTGTTTACCATCCTGGTAAGGCAAATGTAGTTGCTGATGCCTTAAGTCGGAAATCTTTAGCAGGTTTGGCTGTTTATTCGCTCTCGTTGTTTGTTGAGTTAAGAGCGATGCATGCTAGTTTTGAAGTATGTAATGATGGTGCATTATTAGCTCAACTGCAGTTGAGACCCATATTGTTGGATCAGATTAAGGAGGTTCAATTGACGGATGAGAAAATTCAGAAGATTGTATCAGATTGCCGAGATGGAGTGAGCCGAGATTTTCATGTGAAGAGTGATGGTAGTCTTTGGTTCAAGGATAGATTGTGTGTTTCTGATGATGATAATTTGAAAATGATCATTTTGGAAGAAGCACACCAATCGGTGTTTGCCATACATCCGGGAAGTACAAAGATGTACCATGACTTAAGACAGCATTACTGGTGGCCTGGTATGAAGAGAGGCATAGCGGATTTTGTATCCAAATGTCTTACTTGTCAGAGGGTGAAAGCTGAACATCAAGTTCCAACAGGGTTGCTTCAACCCTTAACAGTGCCGGAATGGAAATGGGAAAGGGTGACAATGGATTTTGTATCAGGGTTGCCTTTGACTCAGAGAAAGCATGATGCTATTTGGGTAATTGTGGATCGGTTAGCAAAGACAGCTCATTTTCTTCCGGTTCGTATGGATTATTCTCTTGAGAAGTTAGTTGAGCTGTATATTCGTGAGATTGTGAAGTTGTATGGAGTCCCAATTTCTTTAGTGTCGGATCGAGATCCCCGGCTCACTTCAAGGTTTTGGAAGAGTTTACATAGGGCTATGGGTTCTCGATTGCACTTTAGTACTGCATTTCATCCACAGACCGATGGTCAGTCAGAGAGAGTGATACAGATTATTGAGGATATGTTGAGAAGCTGTGTCATCGATTTCTCGGGGAGTTGGGACAGATTGTTGCCACTTGTGGAATTTGCTTACAACAACAGTCACCAATCAAGCATTGGTATGGCAACATTTGAGGCTTTGTATGGTAGACGTTGTAGAACGCCCTTATGTTGGAACAAAACTGGTGAAGGTAAATTAATTGGTCCGGATTTGGTTAGAGAGACTGAAGAGAAAGTGAAAACAATTCGGGAGCGGTTAAAAGCAGCTTCAGACCGACAGAAATCTTATTCAAATTTGAAAAGGAGAGACATTGAGTATAATGTGGGAGATAAAGTATTCTTGAAAGTGTCTCCTTGGAAAAGGATATTGAGATTTGGTCGAAAAGGAAAACTAAGTCCTCGTTTTGTTGGATCATATGAGATTTTGGAAAGGGTTGGACCAGTTGCATATCGGCTTGCTTTGCCACCGGAGTTGGATAGGATCCATAATGTTTTCCATGTTTCTATGTTAAGAAGATATAGATCAGTATCCACAATTGTTTCAGACTTGATATCAGGTAATTTCGAGGACGAAATTTCTTTTAGAGGGGGAGAATTGTAATATCCCAAAATATACCCTAGATGTTTTGGGTTTTATTATTATTATAATTGGATTTATTGTATATGTTTTATTGTTAGAAAAAGGGGTTTTTAAAAGAAGTGTATATGTGATGTATATTAGGATATATATAACATATACCTAAGTCATGGAAAGTCAAAGTTTTGAGTTAGTGGAAGAAGATATTTGTTGTGTTTTTGAATTTGTTATTAATTAATTAATAAGGATTTGAATGTGTGGAAGAGGTTGAAAGAGATTAGTTTAATATTTTAAATTGCTTGGTTGAGAGAGTTTTAAGGAAAAGAGGGGTTTGACTTTGGATTTCTCTTTCTTCCTTCTTCTTTCTTTCTCATTGCCGTGGATCACTTTCTCCTTCTCCTTCCTTTGCTTTGTTTGGCCGGTTAACACAAGAAACAAGAGAGCAAAGAAGAGATTTGAACCTCTAACTCAAGATCTAAGGAAGCTTTCAAGAGTTCAAGTGGATAGTTAAGAGATTTCTTCATCTTTGGTAAGTTCTTCACTTGACTCTTTGATTTCTTTGAGTTTTTGAGTTGAGTTGTGATTGGTATGTGATTATGTTGTTTAAGATGGGTTTAAGAGTGTTTGGGTAACTGATTTCTTGTTTTTGGGGATGGATTGGAGGAAAGAGTAGTTGTTGGAAGTGATTGTTTTGAGGTTGTGTTTTAGGTTTGTGTTGATGATTTTTGATTTGAGATTTGAGGAATGCTTTAGTTGTTTTGGTGTTTTTGTGAGTTTGTTATGGTTTTTGGGTATGTTGAGATGACTTTGGTTGAAGTGGTTTTTGGTGAAAGAAAGAGTTTTGTTGGTTGTGTTGTTGTTTTGGCCGGAATCTGGGTTGTTGGCCTGACACGCCCTAGGGCACGTCCAGGATTTTGGGCGTGTCGATAGCTATGTATTTTGGGATGAGTGGCACAACCAGTGACACGCCCATGTCACTGAGCGTGTTGTAGCTTCTGTGTGGCAGTAGGATTGACACGACCAGTAACACGCCCGTGTTATTGAGCGTGTCATAGCCACTGTGTTTTTGGGGTATTGACACGGCCATGAGCACGTTCTTGATGTTGGACGTGTCACTATTATTGTGAGGCAGAAGGTATTACACGCCCAGTAACACGCCTGTGTCATTGAGCGTGTAAAAGCTTCTGTGTTGTGGAGTTAGGGCACGGTCAGGGACACGCCCGTGTGGGTGAGCGTGTCATGGTTAGAGTTTGCCCTAGTTGGTTCTTAGCCTTATGTTCTTATAAGGGTTTCATCTTCCTTTGGATTAGGTTGTGAAGAAGGTGAATTACTCTAATTCAAGAAGTGAAAGATTGTTGGAAAGAGAGGTGTTAATATTGTGTGGGTTGCATTTAAGGTAAGTATAAACTACATTATTGCATACATCCATATGATGTTGAAATTTAACATACATTTCATGATATTGATGATGCTTATGAATAATGTTATGTTGTGTATAATGTGGAATATGATGTGAACATTTATAATGATGTGAAAGATATGATAATGTGATGAATTGTATTTATGTGATGAGAAGCCATGATTGTTGGCTATGATGATAAAATAAATTACAATTGAGGCAAGGTTGCCTATTGCGAAAATGAGAATGAAATGAGAATGAAATGATTTTGTGTAAAGTGTGTTATTCAACCTTCAGAGTTCTGATTTTGGCAGGCATGCCTATTGTAGTAACAGTCTAGCCGGGTTGAGGATCTCCTCAAGTTGTTGAGTTGATGGTCCAAGAGACTGGGTCTGTTACTTTATAAATGTGAAATGATAGATGTAAATTGAAGTAACAGTCTAGCCGGGTTGAGGATCTCCTCGATTTAGTCGGGTTGATGGTCCAAGAGACTGGGTCTGTTACAAGTAACATTCTAGCCGGGTTGAGGATCTCCTCAAGTTGTTGAGTTGATGGTCCAAGAGACTGGGTCTGTTACCCTATCCATGGATAGAGAGATATGTATATTGCCTACGGGCTTGATTATTGTGATATTGAACCGAAACAGCAACTCTGAACTTTGAATAACAAATTAGTGTCTTGTGGGCCCATAGGTGTCTTTGTTGAATGAGTATAATGGATGATGATATGATTATTGAAATTATGAAATTTAACCTTTATATATATATATATGATTATTATTGATTGAATGTATGATATTGATATTGACATTTCATATTATCATGATGGTTTGTACTACTGAGTTTTGGCTCAGCGCGATTGTGGTTCATCGCGCAGGTGGTAGAGTTGATAGGGTTGAGACTGAGGATTCCTCTAGACCTAGTTGAGCTTTACTTGAAGAGTTGGATTAGAGCTTAAAGATCAGAGAGTCAAGCTGCCAATCATGTATCTATTCTATGTTGTATATATTTTTGACGTTTATGTATTTGAACTTGTAAAAATTTGTAATAACTTCCGCTGTGAATTTATAAATGTTTTTATACATAGTATCTTTTGAATTTCCTTTAAACATTCGAGTTATGAGTTGTGTATTTTAAACAGTGGCATGTTCTATATTCAGTATACGTATTATACGATCGTATAAGCATGCTTGGTACGTATACGGGATATAGGGGTGTTACAATTATTTTGGTATCAGAGCCTAGGTTTGAGATTCTCAACCTAGGTCAAGTATAAGAAAAAGAGTATTTTGATTTTAAAAGTGAGTTTTTGAATAGAATACATGTTTGGTGTTGGCAGTCTCTGATCTTTAATGAGGAGTATTCTACTGTGTTTGCAGATATAGGTTATAATGGATCCTCATTCGCGTCAATCCGTTGAGGGTAGTGCTGAGAGCATAGCTCCAGAGGTTGGATTAGATGGAGCTAGAGTGGATGGATCTGGAGAGGCCCCTGTTTCTGTGTCAGGGAGACCAGCTGGTGAGGAGATTCCACCAGTTTGGTTTAGGCATATGTTTGAATTTATGAGGCAGGCACCAGTGCAACCACCTCCACCACAGCCTATGGTACCAGTGAGACAGTATGATAAACTACGGAAATATGGAGCAGAGGATTTCTTGGGTACCATTGATCCAGCTGTAGCTGAGCAGTGGCTAGATAAAGTTCAGAGAGTATTTGTTCAGTTACAAGCCACTCCGGAAGAAAGATTTGATTATGCAAGATCTTTGTTGCAGAAGGACGCATACGACTGGTGGAAGACAGTGCCCCATGCTATGGATGATCCACCGACATTGTCCTATGCTGATTTTCTGAGAGAATTTGAATTGAAATATACTCCGAGGGAGTATAAAGATTTGAAGAAAATGGAATTCCTAAGTTTGAAGCAAGATCACCGGACTGTAACAGAATATGAATTAGAATTTATCCGGTTGAGTTGCTATGCCGGAGGGATTATCTCTGATGAGATTGACCGGTGTAGAAGGTTTGAGGAGGGACTGAGACCCTCACTGATGTGTCATGTGGCTGGTTTTAGATACCAGGATTTCTCTCAGCTGGTTGCAGCGGCTAGAGGTGTGGAGAGAGCACAAATTTTAGCAGCAGCCGCTACTGAAGAGGAGACCCGGGTTAGAAGACCTCAGTTTGAGGCAGGATCCTCATCTGTGAAGAGAGGTAGAGGCAGTTTTACTCCTAGGTTTAGTAGGAGTCAGAGACCGGCTGGTAGGTCAGTTCAGTTACAGAGATCACGATCGAGACCTACAGCTTCAGCAGCGAGTGTTCCTACTCCTGCAGTTCAGAGATCCACTCTACCTGTCTGTGCCCAGTGTGGAGGGTCACATAGAGGTGCTCCCGATCATTTTATTAGGGAGTGTCCAGAGATGCAGGAGCAGAGATCGGTTGATTCTGCAGTTTCTCGACCTAGTGTCAGAGGTAGTCGAGGGGGCAGGGGTTTCTCCAGAGGGGGTAGGCCTGGTTATTATCAGAGAGGAGGATCTTCATCCAGGGATACTATGCCAGATGAGGCTGGGCCTTCTCAACGGGTTTATGTGATGCAAAGACAACCAGATGCTTCTGCAGTCATTGCTGGTACTTTCTCTTTATTTGGCATTTCAGTTCTTGCTTTAATTGATCCAGGCTCAACTCATTCATATATTAGTGCATCTGTGTTGCCTGTGACTGATTTGCATGCTGAGTCCCTAGGATTTGATGTGTTAGTGACAAATCTGTTAGGGCATAGTGTGATTGTTAGCAAGGTGCACCGGGATAGTGCGGTTGAGGTACAAGGTGAGGAGTTTCTTGGAGACTTGATTGAAATGCCTTTTAAAGAGTATGATTTGATTTTGGGTATGGATTGGTTGTCTAGGCATGGAGCTGTAGTTGATTGTCAGAAGAAATGTGTCACTTTGAGAACTAGTGATGATAGGAGTGTGATGGTGTTCAGTGAGCAGAGACAACTTGCATCCTTGTTCGTATCAGCTGTATCAGCTAGACGGATGATTAGAAAAGGGTGTGATGCTTACCTTGCTCATGTTGTGGATACTAGAGTAAGGAGTTCTCAAATTGATGATATAGCCACAGTTTCAGATTTTTCAGATGTGTTTCCAGAGGAGTTGCCAGGGTTGCCTCCTGAGAGAGAGGTTGAGTTTGGTATCGATTTGTTGCCTGGTACCACTCCCATCTCTATTACTCCTTATAGAATGGCGCCAACTGAATTGAGAGAGTTAAAGGTGCAGTTGCATGAATTGTTGGATAAAGGATTTATTCGCCCCAGTGTTTCTCCTTGGGGAGCTCCTGTATTATTTGTGAAGAAGAAGGATGGTACTATGAGGTTATGCATTGACTATAGGCAATTAAATAAAGTGACTATTAAGAATAAATATTCTTTGCCTAGAATTGACGATCTCTTTGATCAATTGAAGGGAGCATCAGTGTTTTCTAAGATTGATTTGAGATCAGGGTATCATCAGCTGAAAGTGAGAGCTGAAGATGTTTCTAAGACAGCTTTCCGCACCAGGTATGGGCATTATGAGTTTTTAGTAATGCCTTTTGGGTTGACGAATGCACCTGCAGCTTTCATGGATTTGATGAATAGGGTGTTTAGGCCCTATTTGGATCAATTTGTGGTGGTCTTTATTGATGATATCTTGGTGTATTCTCGTAGTGAGGAGGAGCATGACAAACATTTGCGGATTGTGTTACAAATTTTGAGAGAGAAGCAATTATATGCTAAGTTATCAAAATGTGAGTTTTGGCTTGACCAAGTGATTTTTCTGGGTCATATAGTTTCAGCAGATGGTATTAGAGTTGATCCAAGTAAAGTTGAAGCTATTTTGAATTGGAATCCACCAAAGTCTGTAACTGAAGTTAGAAGTTTTTTTGGGTTTGGCATGCTATTATCGACGCTTTGTAAAAGGTTTTTCTTTGATAGCCACTCCACTCACCCGATTGCTTCGGAAAGGATTTAAATTTGTGTGGACGGATCAGTGTCAATCTAGCTTTGAGCAGTTGAAAGAAATGTTGACACAAGCCCCTGTTCTTACTTTACCCGTGGAGGATAAACCGTATGTGATTTTTAGTGATGCTTCACATAGTGGTTTAGGGTGTGTTTTGATGCAAGAGGGTAAAGTTATAGCTTATGCCTCTCGGCAGTTGAAGCCGCATGAGCTTAACTATCCGACTCATGATTTGGAGTTAGCGGCTATAGTGTTTGCTTTGAAGATTTGGCGCCACTATTTGTATGGAGAGAAATGCTTTATCTATACGGATCACAAAAGTTTGAAATATTTGGGTGTTCAGAAGGAGCTGAATCTTAGGCAAAGACGATGGTTAGAACCGATTAAAGATTACGACTGCTTGATTGTTTACCATCCTGGTAAGGCAAATGTAGTTGCTGATGCCTTAAGTCGGAAATCTTTAGCAGGTTTGGCTGTTTATTCGCTCTCGTTGTTTGTTGAGTTAAGAGCGATGCATGCTAGTTTTGAAGTATGTAATGATGGTGCATTATTAGCTCAACTGCAGTTGAGACCCATATTGTTGGATCAGATTAAGGAGGTTCAATTGACGGATGAGAAAATTCAGAAGATTGTATCAGATTGCCGAGATGGAGTGAGCCGAGATTTTCATGTGAAGAGTGATGGTAGTCTTTGGTTCAAGGATAGATTGTGTGTTTCTGATGATGATAATTTGAAAATGATCATTTTGGAAGAAGCACACCAATCGGTGTTTGCCATACATCCGGGAAGTACAAAGATGTACCATGACTTAAGACAGCATTACTGGTGGCCTGGTATGAAGAGAGGCATAGCGGATTTTGTATCCAAATGTCTTACTTGTCAGAGGGTGAAAGCTGAACATCAAGTTCCAACAGGGTTGCTTCAACCCTTAACAGTGCCGGAATGGAAATGGGAAAGGGTGACAATGGATTTTGTATCAGGGTTGCCTTTGACTCAGAGAAAGCATGATGCTATTTGGGTAATTGTGGATCGGTTAGCAAAGACAGCTCATTTTCTTCCGGTTCGTATGGATTATTCTCTTGAGAAGTTAGTTGAGCTGTATATTCGTGAGATTGTGAAGTTGTATGGAGTCCCAATTTCTTTAGTGTCGGATCGAGATCCCCGGCTCACTTCAAGGTTTTGGAAGAGTTTACATAGGGCTATGGGTTCTCGATTGCACTTTAGTACTGCATTTCATCCACAGACCGATGGTCAGTCAGAGAGAGTGATACAGATTATTGAGGATATGTTGAGAAGCTGTGTCATCGATTTCTCGGGGAGTTGGGACAGATTGTTGCCACTTGTGGAATTTGCTTACAACAACAGTCACCAATCAAGCATTGGTATGGCACCATTTGAGGCTTTGTATGGTAGACGTTGTAGAACGCCCTTATGTTGGAACGAAACTGGTGAAGGTAAATTAATTGGTCCGGATTTGGTTAGAGAGACTGAAGAGAAAGTGAAAACAATTCGGGAGCGGTTAAAAGCAGCTTCAGACCGACAGAAATCTTATTCAAATTTGAAAAGGAGAGACATTGAGTATAATGTGGGAGATAAAGTATTCTTGAAAGTGTCTCCTTGGAAAAGGATATTGAGATTTGGTCGAAAAGGAAAACTAAGTCCTCGTTTTATTGGATCATATGAGATTTTGGAAAGGGTTGGACCAGTTGCATATCGGCTTGCTTTGCCACCGGAGTTGGATAGGATCCATAATGTTTTCCATGTTTCTATGTTAAGAAGATATAGATCAGTATCCACAATTGTTTCAGACTTGATATCAGGTAATTTCGAGGACGAAATTTCTTTTAGAGGGGGAGAATTGTAATATCCCAAAATATACCCTAGATGTTTTGGGTTTTATTATTATTATAATTGGATTTATTGTATATGTTTTATTGTTAGAAAAAGGGGTTTTTAAAAGAAGTGTATATGTGATGTATATTAGGATATATATAACATATACCTAAGTCATGGAAAGTCAAAGTTTTGAGTTAGTGGAAGAAGATATTTGTTGTGTTTTTGAATTTGTTATTAATTAATTAATAAGGATTTGAATGTGTGGAAGAGGTTGAAAGAGATTAGTTTAATATTTTAAATTGCTTGGTTGAGAGAGTTTTAAGGAAAAGAGGGGTTTGACTTTGGATTTCTCTTTCTTCCTTCTTCTTTCTTTCTCATTGCCGTGGATCACTTTCTCCTTCTCCTTCCTTTGCTTTGTTTGGCCGGTTAACACAAGAAACAAGAGAGCAAAGAAGAGATTTGAACCTCTAACTCAAGATCTAAGGAAGCTTTCAAGAGTTCAAGTGGATAGTTAAGAGATTTCTTCATCTTTGGTAAGTTCTTCACTTGACTCTTTGATTTCTTTGAGTTTTTGAGTTGAGTTGTGATTGGTATGTGATTATGTTGTTTAAGATGGGTTTAAGAGTGTTTGGGTAACTGATTTCTTGTTTTTGGGGATGGATTGGAGGAAAGAGTAGTTGTTGGAAGTGATTGTTTTGAGGTTGTGTTTTAGGTTTGTGTTGATGATTTTTGATTTGAGATTTGAGGAATGCTTTAGTTGTTTTGGTGTTTTTGTGAGTTTGTTATGGTTTTTGGGTATGTTGAGATGACTTTGGTTGAAGTGGTTTTTGGTGAAAGAAAGAGTTTTGTTGGTTGTGTTGTTGTTTTGGCCGGAATCTGGGTTGTTGGCCTGACACGCCCTAGGGCACGTCCAGGATTTTGGGCGTGTCGATAGCTATGTATTTTGGGATGAGTGGCACAACCAGTGACACGCCCATGTCACTGAGCGTGTTGTAGCTTCTGTGTGGCAGTAGGATTGACACGACCAGTAACACGCCCGTGTTATTGAGCGTGTCATAGCCACTGTGTTTTTGGGGTATTGACACGGCCATGAGCACGTTCTTGATGTTGGACGTGTCACTATTGTTGTGAGGCAGAAGGTATTACACGCCCAGTAACACGCCTGTGTCATTGAGCGTGTAAAAGCTTCTGTGTTGTGGAGTTAGGGCACGGTCAGGGACACGCCCGTGTGGGTGAGCGTGTCATGGTTAGAGTTTGCCCTAGTTGGTTCTTAGCCTTATGTTCTTATAAGGGTTTCATCTTCCTTTGGATTAGGTTGTGAAGAAGGTGAATTACTCTAATTCAAGAAGTGAAAGATTGTTGGAAAGAGAGGTGTTAATATTGTGTGGGTTGCATTTAAGGTAAGTATAAACTACATTATTGCATACATCCATATGATGTTGAAATTTAACATACATTTCATGATATTGATGATGCTTATGAATAATGTTATGTTGTGTATAATGTGGAATATGATGTGAACATTTATAATGATGTGAAAGATATGATAATGTGATGAATTGTATTTATGTGATGAGAAGCCATGATTGTTGGCTATGATGATAAAATAAATTACAATTGAGGCAAGGTTGCCTATTGCGAAAATGAGAATGAAATGAGAATGAAATGATTTTGTGTAAAGTGTGTTATTCAACCTTCAGAGTTCTGATTTTGGCAGGCATGCCTATTGTAGTAACAGTCTAGCCGGGTTGAGGATCTCCTCAAGTTGTTGAGTTCATGGTCCAAGAGACTGGGTCTGTTACTTTATAAATGTGAAATGATAGATGTAAATTGAAGTAACAGTCTAGCCGGGTTGAGGATCTCCTCGATTTAGTCGGGTTGATGGTCCAAGAGACTGGGTCTGTTACAGGTAACATTCTAGCCGGGTTGAGGATCTCCTCAAGTTGTTGAGTTGATGGTCCAAGAGACTGGGTCTGTTACCCTATCCATGGATAGAGAGATATGTATATTGCCTACGGGCTTGATTATTGTGATATTGAACCGAAACAGCAACTCTGAACTTTGAATAACAAATTAGTGTCTTGTGGGCCCATAGGTGTCTTTGTTGAATGAGTATAATGGATGATGATATGATTATTGAAATTATGAAATTTAACCTTTATATATATATATATGATTATTATTGATTGAATGTATGATATTGATATTGACATTTCATATTATCATGATGGTTTGTACTACTGAGTTTTGGCTCAGCGCGATTGTGGTTCATCGCGCAGGTGGTAGAGTTGATAGGGTTGAGACTGAGGATTCCTCTAGACCTAGTTGAGCTTTACTTGAAGAGTTGGATTAGAGCTTAAAGATCAGAGAGTCAAGCTGCCAATCATGTATCTATTCTATGTTGTATATATTTTTGACGTTTATGTATTTGAACTTGTAAAAATTTGTAATAACTTCCGCTGTGAATTTATAAATGTTTTTATACATAGTATCTTTTGAATTTCCTTTAAACATTCGAGTTATGAGTTGTGTATTTTAAACAGTGGCATGTTCTATATTCAGTATACGTATTATACGATCGTATAAGCATGCTTGGTACGTATACGGGATATAGGGGTGTTACACAAATACTAAGCCCAAAATCCATTTTTTCTAAGATCTTTTTACAATGGGTTTAGAAACAAAATTGTTTTTATCTAACCTTTTCTAAGAGCTTGCAAATTATTTAGGTCAATTAAGAAATACCAAAATCAATTGTGAGCCTAGTTTATACTAAGAATAATTAATCATGGGCTTGTTTTTTGCATGAATCATTAGTTACTTTTTCAAGTGAGAAATCTATCTATAATAAACCTCTTAATTTAGTTTTAATCTAATATAGCATAAAAGCTACTATAGTTGGTTGAATGGATTAAAATATAAATGGGAATTACTATGAATGGATTTCTATTTTCGAAAATATAACTATTGGTTGAAAAGTTCGAGGGAAATATTCAAAAACAAGATACCCCATGTTGGCATTTAGTTAACCATATACCTAGGAAAAGAGACTCGCCATTCGTGTGTGGATGTTATAAGGTTGGAAGGAACGTCCTATTTGTCCTTGTTTGTTAATTGTTCGTGCATACATGCATGCATGCATAAATTTGCATCTCATTGATCCTCTCTGGCTCACAGCCTTGGATTACGACAGTTCAAAAGCTTACAACAATCCGACCTACCTCAGAGACGAAGAATCTAGCAACGACTCAATCACTTGCTCACCAAAAACAATGGATCCCAAACAAATTCAAAGGATGGTGGATGAAGGCCTCAATGCCAAAATGGAAGAAATAAAAGAGGCCCTAGCTGAGACCATGAAGAACCAATTGGCTGGAATCTTAGAAAATCATGCTGAGGCATCTACTAGCACTAAGAAGCCAAGGGACAAGGGGAAGTTTTTGATGATGAAAAAGTGATCATTGATGATGATGATGATTGGGCTCAATACTACCAAGATGCTCAAGACAAGAAGAAAGAACCGAAGATAGTTGAAAGATCAACTATGGAGAAGACCGAAACTTCTGATGTTGAGAAGATGATTGCTGATTTAGAAAAGAAATTTGAGAAGAAATTGAAAACTAAAGAAATGTCCAAAGTCAACAAACTGTTTGAGCTAGACAAAGAAGTTCCATACAAATTCAATATTCCATCTTTTCGCAAAGTTTGATGGAACCGGAAATTCTCATCTCCATGTGAAGCAGTATATCACTGCCATGCAGTCCGCCTGAGCTACTAAAGCTCAGACTCTAAGGTACTTTATGCTCTCATTGGACTCTGTTGTCCAAAATTGGTTCAATATCTTAGATGATGGAACACAAAAGAGTTGGGATCTGCTTTACAAGGCCTTCATCCAACAATATGGATATAATATCGAGATGGAAGTTACCCTAATGGAAGTGGAGTCCATTAGGCAAAGGTCGAATGGGAATTTTGTAGATTATGTGAAAACATGGAGAAACAAGGCCGCTTTGCTCAAGAGGAGGCCCGATGAATCCGATCAAATAAGGATGATTGTGAGAGGGGTGTTGCCTAGTCTTCGTGAGAGGATGTCTCATACACTCATCCATGATTTCAAAGACCTTCTCCAAGTGGGTTTACAAATTAAAGAATGGAAAATGGAGAAGAACCATTTTTCAACAAGAAGGAACGAGAAAGGGAACTATCAATCTGGTAGCCAAAGCATGTGAAAGGCAGTTGGTGTCAATGCTACTAACCAAGGAACGAGGAGACGATTTTTGAAATTGGGGAAACAGATGTCTTGGGTTCTCAATAAGCTTCAAAGAAAGGGATTGCTACAGCCCTTAAATCCTCGTCCTTTGCCTAACCCTCTCCCACCTAATTTCGACACTAAAGCATTTTGTCAGTTTCATCAAATGCAAGGGCATGACACAGATAGATGTATAAGGTTGAGACATGAGATCCAAAATCTAATTGATAATAGGAAGCTACCTGAGCTCAACAAGCCAAACACCAAAGACAACCCATTACCAAAGATTAATAGAGTACCACCGCCGGCAACCTTCATGATTGGAGGAGGTTTACATGAGGACTTTGTCATGTCTTCTTTTCAAGATGTGGGTGGAGAAGCAACCAAAGAAGAAGAGGTATTTGGTGGAATTAAACAAGTTATGGTGGGTAAAGAAGTAACAATTTGTGTTGTCAATGGGTTTTGGGATTCAAGCGATAGTGATGATGATCTTGTATCCAAGAAGGAGGAGTGGACTTGGTCCGAGTCCGAAGGAGATGAAGTAATGAACACTAGATCCGGTAAGCCTTATGCAAGGCCATCACCTAAGGAGGTAGAAACTAATAAGGGTAAGGAAGTTGAAGTAGGAAATAAAGAAGAAGAAGATGATGCTATGCTCAAGTAATTGAAAAGAACACAAGCAAGTGTTAGCATTTGGGACTTATTAGCTACTTCTAAAAAGCACCGAGAGACAATGGCCAAAGCTTTGGCTAGCATGCCAATTTCTACCTCCACAACACCGAAGGAGCTTATCAACTTCATAAAAATTGGTGGGGTAATGAAATGTGAAGAGGTTCAAGAAAAGAGTGAAGTTAATATCGGAGCAGTTTCTTTTTCAGATGCGGATTTACCAGAGGAGGGGAGAGATCACATCCGCCCTCTCTTTATCAAAATAGAAGTTAAGGGAAAGAGGACTCCATGTGTAATGGTCAACAATGGGTCTGCCATAAATGTCTGCCCACTTAATATAATGTCAACAAGAGATCTAAACCCGATCGAAGTAACAATTCAGGCTTATGACAACACTAAGAGACACGCCGAAGGGACTTTCAAAGCTGCTGTCAAGGTTGGTCCAATTGAATCTATTATGGAGTTTGTTGTTTTAGACATACCGGTTACCTTTGCCTTACTCTTGGGGCGACCATGGTTTCATCCTCTGGTGGGAGTTCCTTCCACCCTTCATCAAAAGATCAAGTTCCCCAACGGAGATGAGACAGTGGTCATTGAAGCTAAAGATAATGAGATTGTTAATGCTCTAATGATTGAGAGGCCTCTCAATGGTTTCCATGTAGCTGTAATTTCCGATGATGAAGTAGTGGACTCCAAAGCCTTGAATATGATGAAGAACATGAACTACCTTCCAGAAGCTGGTCTTGGAAAGGGTAAAGCCGGTTTGACAAAGTTGCCAGATTTTAGAACTCAAACTTCCAAGAAGGGGTTGGGATATGATGAAGACAATGATGTCTAGCCAAACAAGAGTGAGAAGATGAGCTTCCCACCACTTGAAGAGATTTTTATCAAAGCTCCAGATATGGGACCACTCCAAGGAAAGCCCGAGTCTATCATGTTCATGGGTAAGTTGATCCCGGATTTTGAAATTTTTGCAGATGTGGCCGAGCTAGTCGACCAAGTGAAGAAAGAGATCACCCTGCCAACCATCGAAGAATCCAATCCAAAAGAGAAGAATGAAGCTGTCCTGAAAGCCAAGAAGACTCCGGAGGAGATTGTTGCCCTAGTTGAAGAAAAGTTTGAAGACATCCTGCCTTATGATTTTGAGAACAATGATTTTGATTTTGATTTTAATATATCTACTTTGTATGAGGATGATGATGTTTTCTTTTCCAAAATGAATGCAATAAAGTCTGATTTTGCTTACTTGTGTGATGTTTCTCCTGATGGTTGCATACATTCAAATAGCAGTTACATGAGCATCTTTAATATTAATTCTGTTAACACAAAATCATTAAATTTGGGAATAATCAAAAATCCTAAAAACATTACCATAGCATCCGACCTTACTCCTGATGAGAGAGAGAGATTTGAAAAAATATTCAAAAAAATATGAAGAAGTGTTTGATTGGTCTTATGAGGATATGCCTGGAATAGATCGAGACATAGCCGAGCATCATATTCCTACTTACACTTACATGAAACCTGTCAAACAAAAGCTTAGGCGATTAAGACCTGAGTGGGCTGAATTGGTTAAAGAAGAGGTCACTAAGTAAATATAAGTGAATTTCCTTGAAGTGATAGAATATCTAGATTGGCTAGCCAACATAGTACCCATGCCAAAGAAAGATGGGAGAATAAGGGTCTATGTGGACTATAGAGATTTGAACAAGGCTTCCCCTAAGGATGATTTTCCTTTACCTCATATAGATGTTCTCATTGATAGTGTAGCCTCTAGTGTGCTACACTGATTTGTAGATGGATTTTTCGGATACAATCAAGTGTTAATGGCCCAAGAGGATAAAGCCAAAACGGCTTTCATTACTACATGGGGTATATTTTGCTATAGGGTGATGCCATTCGGCTTAAAGAATGCTGGAGCAACCTATCAAAGGATGGCCACCACATTATTTCATGACATGATGCACAAAGAAGTTGAAGTATATGTTGATGATATGATGGTTAAATCGGATACAAGAGAACAACATTTCCAAAACTTACAATTATTCTTCGATAGAGCTTTGAAATATAAGCTAAGATTGAACCCGAAGAAGTGTGTGTTTGGTGCTACTTCAGGCAAATTATTAGGACATGTGATTGGTCCAAATAGCATTGAGATTGATCCTAACAAAGATAAAGCAATCAGGGATATGCCAGCCCTAAAGACAAAGAGAGAAGTTCAGGGATTCATTTGTAAATTACAATACATTAGCTGATTTATAGCAAAGCTCACAACAATCTTTGAGCCTATCTTCAAATTGCTTAGAAAGAATCAGCCGGTCATATGGAATGAAGAGTGTCAAAAGGCCTTTGAGCGAATAAAAGAGTATTTGCTAAATCCACCTATTTTAAAACCACCTAAACCTAGCAAACCTCTATTACTATACTTAGCAATAGAAGAAGAGTCGATAGGAGCCATGCCAGCACAAGCAGATGAGTCAGGGATTGACATGCAGTTTACTATTTGAGCAGAAAGCTCCTACTTTACTAAATTAAGTATAGTATCATTGAAAAGACTTGTATAGCCATGGTTTGGTCTTCTAAGAAGTTGCGGCATTACTTTCAATCATATAGTGTGCAAGCAATTTCCAAGTTGGATCCAATGAAGTACTTAAGGGAGACACCCTCTTTGATTGGGAAATATGGTCGATGGTTGATAATATTAGAAGAATTTGAGATTGAATATGTAACAGGAAAACAATCAAAGGTAGAGCGGTGGCAGAATTCCTAGCCCAACAACCATTACCAAATAGCGAAGTGGTAATCTTGGAATTTTCAGATGAACGTTTAGAGGCAATTGAAGTACAAGGGTGAAAATGTATTTTGATGGAGCAGTAAACAGGAAAGGAGCAGGTTTGGGAGTTATACTAGAATCACTGGAAGGAGAACTCATCCCTTTAGCCAAAAAGTTGAAATTTAGGGCAACCAATAAAATGGTGGAGTACGAAGCTTGTATTTTCGGTTTGGAAACCCTAATGATTATGAAGGTGGATAAGGTGGAAGTTTTTGGCAATTCATTGCTAGTAGTATCCCAAGTAAACGGAGAGTGGGAATTGAAAGAAGAAAAAATAAAACCATACCACCATTACCTGACCATGATGAAGAAGAACTTTAGGGAGTGTAGGTTTATACACCTATCAAGAGAAGAAAATCAGATGGCTGATGCCCTAGCCACATTGGCTTCGGTATGGGAAAATCCTGTCAGTTTATTTCTTAAGCATTGTTGTCCCAAGATGGCAACCAAGAGGGGGGGTGAATTGGTTTTCTCAAGAATTAATGACAATTTAAAAAACTCAACAATCAAGAAATGCGAAATAGAGAGTTGGTTGAGTAATGGAAGAAAGAAAGAACACACAAGATTTATAGTGGTTCGGATTTACTTCAATCCTACATCCACTTCCTTAACAACTTGTTAAGGTTCCACTAATCTTTGAAGTTTTTACAAGCTTACTTCCAACTTTGGTGTTTTCACAAGTTCACACCTAACTTCACAAGTGTTTTTCTTAGGCTCACACTCACAACCCAAACAAGAGTTTTACAAGGCTTACTCTCACAACCTAACAAGAGTTTTACAAGGCTTACTCTCTCAACCCAAGTGTTTCCCAAGCTTACACTCAAACTTATACAATGGTGTTTTCAATGCTAACACCTAACATACATTACAATTTAATTGTAAGTTTAAGTAAATGAAAATTTGTTGCTTGGCTATTACAATCTGATTTCTTGCTTATTCCTCTCTTTTGTTTTCTCAGAGAGACATTGTATTTATAGCCATTGTGGTCTTACTAGCCGTTATAGACATTAAGAATAATGTATTGGTAGATTAGACCTTCTTTACTTAAACTGCCTGAAGCACTTCGCGGTCGCCCTTCATGCAAGGATGGTCGCGCTCATGCTTCTCGCGGTCGTCCTTTAACAGGGGACGGTCGCTACTTTTGAAAAGACTTCAACGGTCGAATTTTAGTGCTCTGCAGCTGGAATCTTGCCCATGCTGTGTTTGTCGGACCGGCTTCTTGCCCAGCTGTGTTTGTCGGGACGGTCGCGCCTAGCAATGGTGCGGTCGCCCTTTTTGAATAATCAAGTGGGTTTATAACGGTCATATTACGTGTCATTCTCTGACAGGGCAAAATTGAATGTCCGCCATAATTTGAATGTCGCGGTCGCCCTATGTAGATTATCGCGATCGAATTGAGAAACTCGCGTCGAACTTCTGGACGCTCCTGAGGACGCGAAACCTACTGTCTCTTCAAACAATTTCTTCTTGAATGGTAGAGCGGTCGCGATTATGAATGGGGCGGTCGCTAAAGTGATAAGCGAGGTCGAGTCATTCACCGTTCTTGTCACCGTGAACCTTACTGTGATTGTAATGATTTAAGTTCCTTGAGTAGCGGTCGTGCAAATATTCGGACGGTCGCTATTCTGTAGGAGCGGTCGCGACATAGGTCGAACTTCTGACCGCGAAACCTACTGTGATAAGATTTCTTCTTTTAATTACATGGAGCGGTCGTATTCAGGTGAGGTGCGACCGCTATAAGTGTTTTGTTCACCTTATTTGAAGTAACCTAATCCTGCAACAAGATTTCTCAAACACAAGTTAAATAGATCATCCATTTGAGTTGTCAAGGATCAAAATTAAGGTCATTTGTCTAACAATCTCCCCCATTTTGACTTTGACAATTTCAAATGGAATGATAAGAAAAATAATAAGTCTAAAATGCTCCCTCTTAACATATGCAACAATCATGGTTAAGAGCATTGTGATTATTAGATTATCTTGGTGCAAATGTTATTGTTTGATGCAAACATTTTTTCTTATTTGCAAATGTTCAATAAATTTCAACAAGAAATTAACTCCCCCATAAACATTTTTCCCTAATTTGCAAATGTTCAAACAGATTGTTGTTCTTGTTCTTATTTCTCCCCCATAATTTTCTTATTTCTCCCCCATAATTTTATTGACATTCCATTTATAATTTTCTCTCCCCCATTGGCATAGGCAAAATGAAATAAATGTTAAGCAAAATACAAATGGAAATATAAACATGGAAATATATAGATTGAAGTGGAGGAAAATACAAAACAGAAAGCAAATTAGCAAACATATGAAAATGCAAGCAAAAACAGACTAAAGCTAAGCTATTCTGAGTCATCATCTAACTCTAACTCTTCTTCAACTAAAGGAGCTTTCCCCTTATCTTGAGGTGCAACAGAGGCAGAGCTAGTGCTAATGGACTCTTCTTCTTCAGCAACGCTTTGGGTGTGATCACTTATATCCCAATCTTCAAGATTGCATTGAGGCAAGTCCAATTTGCCTTGCATATCATAAAGATCATGATGCATGTGGGATATAAGGTCTATCCTCTTGTTTAAGTGCTGGAATCTCTTGGAAACACTTTTCTTGAACTTAGTGAGTTTCCTTGAGAGAGTCTTGATAGCTTGGAGAATGAGTTGTGTGGAGGATGAAGCAGTTTCTTTAGCAGCTTTTGATGAAGTTGCTTTTGGATGTAATTCTACTGCAACTTCTACAGAATCTCCCTCTTCCTCAATTGTATACCTTGGCCTTTTCTTTTGTTTATCCATAACTCCATTCTTGCCATAGCAGTATACATATGACCCTTCTATCTTCCTTACACAACCAGCATGCTCTAAGTAATCCATTGTGATAGCATTGGAGGCTAGAGTGAAAGGGTTCCTCAAAGTAGCTAAGTTCAAATCATTCAGAAGGTTTAGGTGCCTAGCTATTTGAGTAACTTGAGAGGATAGGAAGAAGGTACCAGTTCTTGTTACAACATGATGATAAAGAGTATCAATCAAGAACTTGGTGGTGTTTATTTTGATGTTGTGGGTGAAAGCATACAGAAATATAAGGTCTCTCTTGGTTACTTTCTCATTCCCATCTGCTCTTTGGTGAATGGTATAGGTGATAATCCTATGGAGCATCCAGTGGGTGAGAGATTTGATATGTCTGGCTTTAGATTCCTTTTCAAAAGAGGTTTCAATGGAAATTTCTCTCCAGAAATCAGAAAGTGTTGGGTTTGAGAAGATTTGGTCAATGTAGGAGGTTATACCTTCAGAGGGGAAGTCCCAAATGCTGCCAAAATCTTCTAGAGATAGGGCTTGGTATTGATCAAAGAGCTTAAATCTGACCCCATACCACCCTAGTGCAGAATTTGCACTCTTCTCTATTTGAAGAGACATTAAAAACTCCTTACTCAGACTAGAGTAGCCTACCTCTTCTGGAAAGACAAATTTTCTCCATCCAAGGACATCCAGCAATCTCTCAATTTCGTCCTTGATGTTCAAGGCAGAAAGCATCCCACCAAAAGGAGATTTGGTGCCTTCAACCTTCTTTCTCTTTAGCATGGCATACCTAACATCTTCTTCAGTGGTTTGATGGTGAGGTTTGTGAATTTTCTCACCTCTTTTAGATTGAGGAGGAGATGGAGGATCAACAATGGGTTCTCTAATGGTGACTCCTGGAACTCTCTTGGCTTGACCTTTTATTTTGGAAGTGGTTTTTCTTTTGGGGGCCATTAGAACAGAAGAGAGTAGGAAAACAGAGAGTGATTGAGAAACAGATGATATTGAGAGGTTTTTAGGGTTTCAGAGGAAGGTTTGTGTGCTTTAATAGGCAAAATATCAGCTGTTTTTGACTGTTGAAAGTTAAGAGTTGCGACCTGTCACACAACCAACGGTTATAAATTTTCGAGCAGAGTGTACAGGGTGCGGTCGCAGATTTAACAAGGTGCGATCGCGACTTATGATCTAGCGACCATTGTCAAGATAAGTATGCTCGCGAGTGAGGAATGTAACTGTAACGGTCGAAACTATTCAAATTGGTGCGGCCGCGCACAAATTTTCTCGACCGCGTACAGAGTCATTAGTTTGAATGAAACTGACAGACAGGATAGCGACCGCTAAAGAATACTGGAGCGACCGCGACATACTTAAAAAAGAAAGATTCAAGGAAAGATGGAGAATATTTCTATTGTGTTAAGAAGCATTAAATTCATGCACATAGAAACCTTATTGATAGGCAATTAATTCAGAGTGTTTCCATCAATCATTCCTAAATTAAGTTTAATAAAATTAAGTCTATCTTCATTCAAGGGTTTTGTAAAGACATCCGCAAGTTGATTTTGTGTTTCAATAAATTCTAGAATTATGTTCTGATTTTGCACATTTTCCCTTAAAAAATGATGTCTAATATCTATATGCTTGGATCTAGAATGTTGTATAGGATTTTTAGACAAATTGATAGCACTAGTGTTGTCACATTTAATGGAAATATTGTTAAAAACCTTACCATAGTCAAGCAATTGTTGTTTCATCCATAATACTTGTGTGCAACAAAAACAAGCTGCAACATACTCAGCTTCCGTTGTGGATAAAGCAACCGATGCTTGTTTCTTACTATGCCAAGAAACTAGACAATTACCAAGAAAGTGACATGCTCCTGTTGTGCTTTTCCTATCTAATATACTACCAGCGTAATCTGCATCTGAAAATCCTATAATATGAAATGATGTGTTTTTAGGATACCAAAGTCCTAAATGTATTGTACCACTCAAATATTTCAAGATTCTCTTAGTGGCATTCAAGTGTGATTCTTTAGGACTAGTTTGAAATCTAGCACAAAGACATACACTAAACATTATATCAGGCCTAGAAGCAGTTAAGTAAAGTAGTGATCCGATGATACCTCGATATTTCTTCTCATCTACTGCTTTACCATTTTCATCTTTACCTAATTTCAATGATGTGCTCATGGGAGTTTTGCTAGTTTTGCAGCCATCCATTCCAAATTTCTTGATGAGTTCTTTTGTATATTTGGATTGGTTGATGAAGATCCCATCTTTACATTGCTTGACTTGCAGTCCAAGGAAAAACTTGAGTTCACCCATCATGCTCATTTCAAATTCCCTAGTCATACAAGAAGCAAATTCTTTGCACAAGGTTTCATTAGTAGCTCCAAATATTATGTCATCCACATAAATTTGTACAATCAAGATGTTATGCTTATCCTTTTTAACAAAAAGAGTTGTGTCTACTTTTCCTTTTGCAAAACCATTTTCAAGTAAATATGCACTAAGTTTGTCATACCAAGCTCTAGGTGCTTGCTTTAATCCATATAAAGCTTTGGTAAGTTTGAAAACATGATCAGGAAATTTGTAGTTTTCAAAACCAGGAGGTTGTTCAACATAAACTTCTTCATTTATGAGTCCGTTTAGAAATGCACTTTTAACATCCATTTGATAAAGCTTAAAATTCATATGACATGCAAAGGCAAGTAATATTCTAATAGCTTCTAATCTGGCTACTGGGGCAAAGGTTTCATCATAGTCAATACCTTCTTCTTGATTATAACCTTTGGCTACCAATCTTGCTTTATTTCTAATGATGTGACCATTTTCATCAAGCTTATTCCTATAAATCCATTTGCATCCTATTATAGAATGATCTATAGGTCTAGGAGTAAGTTGCCAAACATTATTTCTTTCAAATTGATTAAGTTCATCTTGCATTGCAGTTATCCAATTTTCATCATTTAAAGCTTCCTCAACAGTTTTTGGTTCAATTTGAGAAACAAAAGCAAAATTAACATCAACATGATTAATTTTAGATCTAGTAGTTACTCCCTTTGATGTTTCTCCAATGATGAGTTCCTTTGGATGATCTTTCTTGTATTGCCAATCCTTAGGTAGATCTTGAGTCTTTTCTTCAAGTTGATTGATCTTTGGAGCATCAATAGATTCAAGAGGTTCAAGAGTACCTGCAGGGTCATTGAAAGTAATACCTTTCTTTTGATCAAGTTTAGATGACTCATCAAATACAACATGCATTGATTCTTCTATAACTAGAGTTTTCATGTTAAATACCCTATATGCTTTGCTAAATGATGAATATACTAAGAATATGCCTTCATCTGATTTGGATGAGAATTTTCCAAGATTATCCTTGGTATTCAATATGAAGCATTTGCATCCAAATACTCTAAAATATCCAATTCTGGGTATTCTTCCATTCCATAGCTCATAAGAAGTTTTATTAGTTAAATGCCTTTTATAAACACGATTTGCAATGTAACAAGCTGTATTAACGGCTTCCGCCCAAAAATAAGATGGTAAATCATATTCATTGAGCATTGTCCTAGCCATTTCGATTAAAGTTCTATTTTTCCTTTCAACTACACCATTTTGCTGTGGAGTTCTAGGAGCAGAAAAATTATGTGAAATGCCAAGTTCATTGCAAAAGTCTTCAAAATTTTCATTTTCAAATTCTTTGCCATGATCACTTCTAATAGATGTGATCACATATCCTTTTTCATTTTGAACTCTTTTTGCAAACGTTTTGAAGAAATTAAAGGCTTCATTCTTTTGAGCTAAGAAATTAACCCATGTGAATCTAGAGTAGTCATCAACAAGAACAAATGCATATGATTTGCCTCCTAAGCTTGTAACTCTATTTGGTCCAAACAAATCTAAATGAATGAGCTCTAAAGGTCTAGAGGTGCTTATAACACTCTTTGTTTTAAATGAGCTTTTGTGTTGCTTACCATGTTGACAAGGTTCACAAATTCTGTCTTTATCATATTTTATCTTAGGTAAGCCATCAACTAAATTCTCATTGCAAATATGTTTCAATTGATCCATACCAGCATGTCCTAGTCTTCTATGCCATAACCATGCATCATTATTAGTGGACATTAAACATGTATGATTTGAATGTATGCTAACATTGTAAGTGTTGTTTGTTCTAGTACCCTTAAATATGATAACATCATTTGAATTTGTGATTTTGCATTCCTTGGAATCAAACTTAACGAAGTATGCTTTTATCACAAAGTTGACTAACACTTAGCAAGTTATGTTTCAAACCATCAACAAGCCATACATCTTCAATTAAATCCTTACCAATAGAACCAATGGAGCCAACACCAAGAATTTTACCTTTAGCATTGTTTCCAAAAGTTACATTACCTCCATGTTTATAGGTAATATTTGTAAAGAGCTTTGCATTTTCAGTCATATGCCTTGAGCATCCACTATCCACAAGCCATGTGCTTTCATTGATAGTAGATTTTAGGCATACCTGCAAGACAATTGTGATCATCTTCTTTTAGGTACCCACATGAAGTTGGGTCCTTGATGGTTAGTAGAAAGAGTGCCTTCTAAATTGAGATGAGCTTTTCTTATATAACAATAGAAGTTTTTGTGACCAAATTTCATGCAATATGTGCATTGCCATGGTGTTCTATGCTTCTGCATTTTTCTTTTTGCATTGTACATACAACTACAAGTATGTGATTTCTTTTGTGCAAGTTTAGTGAACAACAATGCATAGTTATTTTTGGCTTTATCTCCTAGTGAACCATAAGAAGTTCTTTTAGACTTGGTGCAAGCATTTTTGATATGAACATCAGAAATTTCAGTTGTAGATGCTTTCACAAATGTTGGTTTGCTAGGTGCAATGTTGGTTGAGCCATTGAATCCTAATCCATATTTCAAGGAAGGTGACCTTTGATTATTAATTAATGTGTTCAATGCTTCCTTTCCTTTATGAAATCTGGAAATTGATTCTTTTAGTTCTTTTAGTTCATGCTTCAATGCCTCATTCTCTTTAATCACTTTTTCTAAGTCATGTGAGCTTTTATTTAATTCTCCTATTGTATTCATCAAATGTTCATTTGAGGTTTTCAATTCTAAGGTAGAGTTCTTTAAGCATATAAAATCCTTTTCTAACTTAGAGTTTTTCTCTTTATAGAGCATCATTTTGGAGAAATATTTTTCTATTTTAGAATTCATGTGCTCAATCAAATCACTATCATCTATATCACTTATATCATCATGTGCTACAAGATCAAAGGATTGAGTACTTACCTCATTGGAGTCATCTTCAATAGCCATGAGACAAAGATTTGCAATTCCTTCCTCTTCTTCTTCTTCACTTGAGGAAGAGTCATCCCATGTGGCTTTGAGAGACTTTTTCTTTTCTTTATCCCATTTCCTTTTGTTCTTTAATTTGTAGCAATCCGACTTGATGTGATCGGTTTTTCCACATTCATAGCATTTTACCTCATTTTTCTTTTCTTTATCTTTGAAGGAGAATTTAGGAGGTGTACCTTTGTTTGCTTGTAATCTTTTCTTCCTTTTCCATTCATTGATTCTTTTAGAGAACATTGCCATTTCATCTTCATCATCAGTACCTTCATTGCTTGAGCTCTCAGCTTCTTTGATTGCTTTGAGTGCAATTGGTTTTCTCTTTTCTTTCTCACCTTGATCTTCTTCTTTCTCACTGTGTAGCTCAAATGTGAGTAATTTTCCAACTAGCTCATCGGTTCTTAATGTGCTGAGATCATGAGCTTCTTCTATGGATGATACTTTGGATTCAAAGTTCTTTCTAGCTCTTAGGGCTCTCAAGATTTTGCTGTTTACATCACCTTGATCATATACCTTGCCATACTTCTTTAGTTCATTGACAATTGCAAGTAAGCGATTGGTCATGTCGGTGACATTTTCATTTGGTTTCATCTTGAATAGCTCATATTCATGAACATGCATTTGTTTTTTGGTAAATCTCACTTGAGTCGTACCTTCATGGTAGTTTTCAAGTGTTTTCCAAATGCAATGTGCACAAGTTAAATGTTGAACTCTTCCGCCTTCTTCCCTTGAAATGGAATTCATCAAGATGGAAGCAGCTCTATTGTTCTTGAATCGATCTCTGACATTGCTAGTTGACCATTGAGCTTTGGGAAGTGGAACTTGAATACCGTCAACTTCGTGGGTAGGAGATTTCCATTCATTTTCCACGAAATCCCGTAGTTCAATCACTTCACTATCTAGAAACAAATACATTTTGTGTTTCCAGTATGAATAATCAGTTCCATCAAAGTAGGGTCTAAGAATAGAATTAAGATTTCCATGAGAGCTTGATGAAGAAGAAGTTGCCATAGTGGATCAGATTTCACAATTAAGTTTAAGAAATCTAAGGGCTCTGATACCAATTGTTGTCCCAAGATGGCAACCAAGAGGGGGGGTGAATTGGTTTTCTCAAGAATTAATGACAATTTAAAAAACTCAACAATCAAGAAATGCGGAATAGAGAGTTGGTTGAGTAATGGAAGAAAGAAAGAACACACAAGATTTATAGTGGTTCGGATTTACTTCAATCCTACATCCACTTCCTTAACAACTTGTTAAGGTTCCACTAATCTTTGAAGTTTTTACAAGCTTACTTCCAACTTTGGTGTTTTCACAAGTTCACACCTAACTTCACAAGTGTTTTTCTTAGGCTCACACTCACAACCCAAACAAGAGTTTTACAAGGCTTACTCTCACAACCTAACAAGAGTTTTACAAGGCTTACTCTCTCAACCCAAGTGTTTCCCAAGCTTACACTCAAACTTATACAATGGTGTTTTCAATGCTAACACCTAACATACATTACAATTTAATTGTAAGTTTAAGTAAATGAAAATTTGTTGCTTGGCTATTACAATCTGATTTCTTGCTTATTCCTCTCTTTTGTTTTCTTAGAGAGACATTGTATTTATAACCATTGTGGTCTTACTAGCCGTTATAGACATTAAGAATAATGTATTGGTAGATTAGACCTTCTTTACTTAAACTGCCTGAAGCACTTCGCGGTCGCCCTTCATGCAAGGATGGTCGCGCTCATGCTTCTCGCGGTCGTCCTTTAACAGGGGACGGTCGCTACTTTTGAAAAGACTTCAACGGTCGAATTTTAGTGCTCTGCAGCTGGAATCTTGCCCATGCTGTGTTTGTCGGACCGGCTTCTTGCCCAGCTGTGTTTGTTGGGACGGTCGCGCCTAGCAATGGTGCGGTCGCCCTTTTTGAATAATCAAGTGGGTTTATAACGGTCATATTACGTGTCATTCTCTGACAGGGCAAAATTGAATGTCCGCCATAATTTGAATGTCGCGGTCGCCCTATGTAGATTATCGCGGTCGAATTGAGAAACTCGCGTCGAACTTCTGGACGCTCCTGAGGACGCGAAACCTACTGTCTCTTTAAACAATTTCTTGTCACCGAGGTCGAGTCATTCACCGTCAATTTCTCTTTAAACGATTATGAATGGGGCGGTCGCTAAAGTGATAAGCGAGGTCGAGTCATTCACCGTTCTTGTCACCGCGAACCTTACTGTGATTGTAATGATTTAAGTTCCTTGAGTAGCGGTCGTGCAAATATTCTGACGGTCGCTATTCTGTAGGAGCGGTCGCGACATAGGTCGAACTTCTGACCGCGAAACCTACTGTGATAAGATTTCTTCTTTTAATTACATGGAGCGGTCGTATTCAGGTGAGGTGCGACCACTATAAGTGTTCTGTTCACCTTATTTGAAGTAACCTAATCCTGCAACAAGATTTCTCAAACACAAGTTAAATAGATCATCCATTTGAGTTGTCAAGGATCAAAATTAAGGTCATTTGTCTAACACTTAAGCCTCTAATTTTGACCAGTTCATCAACTCCTTGTTATGAATATGAGACAATCATGAAAATTGATACAGACCATGATGTGTGGTAATATATAATAAAGCAATTTTTGGAGGAAAGAGATTTCCCGCTGCGGGCAATAAAGAAAGAGAGAAGAGCCATAAGGCGGTGGTCATTGCAATGCATCACATTCCATGGAGAGTTATATCAAAGATGGCCTTATGAGGTGCATTTAAGATGTTTAAGAAAGCCTGAAGTAGAGCGTATCATGTCTGAAATACATGCGGGAAGTTGTGGACCGCATATGAGTGGTTTGGCCCTAGTTAAGAAGATTATTTGACAAGGTTATTACTGGTTGACCACGGAGAAAGAGTGTATTGAGTTTGTAAAGAAGTGCCAACAATGTCAGATGTATGGTAACTTGAATCACATGCCTCCTGAAGAACTGCATTCTATATCTTCACTCTGGCCATTTGCCACTAGAGGTATCGACATTATAGGAGAGATACATCCGACAGCATCAAACGGTCACCGTTTCATTGTGGTAGCAGTAGATTATTTATCAAAATGGGTCGAAGCCAAATCCTTCAACAAACTGGGTGCAAGTCAAATGGCTAGATTTATTGAAAGGAACCTCATCTGCAGATACGGGGTCCCACACAGTGTGATATCAGACAATGGGGTACAGTTTCAAGGAGCAGTTAAGGATCTATTCTCCAAGTACCAAATCCATCATCACCGATCCTCTCCTTATAGACTAAAGGCTAATGGTGTGGTAGAAGCAACAAACAAGACAATTAAGCAAATTCTGTCCAAGATGACCAAGACTTACAGGGATTGGTCAGAGATGCTTCCCTTTGCTTTATGGGGGATATAGGACAAGTGTGCGAACACCTACTAGAATGACACCATTTTCTTTAGTTTACGGAATGGAAGTAGTGTTGCCAATTGAAATAAAAATCAAGTCATTAAGAGTAGTATTGGAAGCTGAATTGCCTGAAACAGAATGGGTAGCGAGCAGATACACACAGTTAGCTTTACTAGAAGAAAGAAGGTTAAAAGCGTTGTATCATCACCAACTGTATCAAAAGAAGGTAGCTCGGGCCTACAATAGAAGGGTTAAAATCAGAAAATTCAGAGTTGGGGATTTGGTGTTGAAGCAATGTAAGCCTAATGTATCTGATCCAAGAGGGAAGTTCAGGCCTAGTTGAGAGGGGCCATATATCGTGAAACAAGTCATGAACAAAAGTGCGGTAAAGTTATCAGACATGGACGGGAACGAATTTAGCGAGCCAGTAAACATTGACAGTTTGAAGAGGTTTTATGTATGATAAAAAAAAGGGGGAAGCTCGCTAGGTTGAAAACCTAAAAAGGGTGGCCTAGGCAAAAGTTAGAGCAGTCCGCTAGTTCTGAAAACTTGAAAGGGTAGCCTAGGCAACAATTAGGGCTAAAAGAGAGAAAATCATCAATTAGAAAATCCGAAAGGGCTAGTTGGCAACAGGAGTGATCTTGTGTATGCTGGCTTTATGTTTAGTTGTTCCCCAATTTAATAAAATAGAATTAATGTTAAAATTGTTCTATGTGCATTGTTATAAGTATTTGACCTAATATGGATGAAATAAATAAACACAATTGCAAAAGGTGATGACAAATTTTAAATGGAAAAGAAGCATCTTTTATTACTTTAATAATTTTTCATCCTAACAATACACTTTTTGAATTAACAAATATAAAATCTATGGCAGTCGATAAATATAACATGATGGCCAGCTTTGCCTTAGTCAATGCAAGTAGGCTTCAGTTAACCAATGCATGTCTAAATCGGGAGTAAAGTCAGAATCATGAGGCTCAGCTCCGCACTGACGGCCAAGTCGACGAGGATCATAGCATGTACCTTGACGAAGAGCAGCAAGGGGAACATACATCAAGTATGTCGGCATGGTGATACGAGAAATCTTCCACCAAGGTACCAACCAATGGATATTGACTTCAGAGCGTGAATGGATCCAGTCAACCCAGTCAGCATATGAAGAAGCAGGATGGAGTAGTTTCCTAATTGAATGATGACATGGCTGATATCTGGCAAAATCCATGGATGGAGTATAAAGCAAACAAAGACGCTCCTGAAGCCAAATCTGTGAAAAAAAAAAGAGTCGCTAAGTTTCAAACCCGCAAGGGCAGCTTAGGCAAAAATTAGGATAGCTCGCTAGTTCCAAAAACCCACATGGGCGAACTAGGCAAAAATTAGAGCAATAAAAAATATATAACAAAAAAAAAGTGTCCGCTAAGTTGAAAATCAGCAAGGGCAGCTTAGGCAAAAATTAGGATAGCTCGCTAGTTCTGAAAATCCACATTGGTGGACTAGGCAAAAATTAGAGCAATAAAAAATATATAACAAAAAGAAAGAGGTCCGCAAAGTTGAAAACCCGTGAGGGCAGCTTAGGCAAAAATTAGGACAGCTCACTAGTTCCGAAAACCCATATGGGCGGACTAGGCAAAAATTAGAGCAATAAAAAGAAGAAAAAGGAAAACCTAAATTGAAAACCTGAAAGGGTAGTTTAGGTAATTACCTGAAGCAGTAACGAACTCCCGATCAGTCTCTTTGACAAGCCTGATTTAAGTCGGTCTAATCCAACTAAGGTCTCGGCTAAGATCACAGGTACCAGTAACAAGCCTCCTTCCATTTGGTCCATAATATCCAATACTCGTGGATCAATATCGCCGTTGGAAGAAACAAGCAAGAATTGGCCTAGCAAGCAAAGGCAAAGCATGTTGTAGACCCTTAATTTTTGACCCAGTCCGGTCCAATATATATTTTTTAGTCCAAAATAATTTTTGTGTTGTCTAATATATTTTAATTGGTCCAAAATGATTTTTGTTATCTTAATTAAATAATTTTTGCTTTATTATCTAATTTGTATTAATAAAAAATAAAAATAAACAAATAAAAATAAAAATAAAAATAAAAATAAAATCGGCGACAAAAAAATCATCGTCGAAAATTCCAGCACGGGCGAAATTGTCTGCATGCCTATTCCCTGTCCCCTACCGCAGCCAACTGCGGCAGACTTTTTTGTCAGCGTAATTTTTCATGCGGCAATTTTTTTTGCCAGCGTAATTTTTCCGCAGTAGTTTTTTGTCGCCAGCGAAATTTTTTGATGCAAATTTTCTGAAACCTAATACAATTAGGTTTCAGTTTCCTTTTCTTATTAAATATTGTATGCCATGAGTAACTAGGAAAAAAACATAGAAAACTTCTATACATAACAACACAAAAAGGGAAGAACAGGGATCAGAAATTGGGACAGAAACTTGGGGACTTTGAAACCGAATCTGTGAAGGAAAGCAGTGAAATTAAATCTAACTTTTTGAGAGACGAAGAAAAAAAAAATAAACCATCAAAGGCAGCAACTGCCTTTGTTTTTTATCATCCAAGAAGAATTATTTGTTGGAGGAACTATCAAAAGGAGGCATGTATTAAATTCTTTGGTTATATTTTTCACAGTAGCATAAACTATGAAATTGTGTTTTTTAAATCAAAAACCTTAGAACTTTAATTTAGTTTTTCTAAAGTTAAAAACTCTAATTCATTGCTTTATTTTCCAAAAAGGCTTAAAATTGTTATTTTTACTTCTTCAAAATCTTAAAACCCTAATTGAACATATTTTTCAACAAAACCAAAATTTGATCCTGTTTCTTTCAAAACTTTAAACTTGGTTCTATTTCTTTCAAACAAATATATTTTCTATTTATGTGCATTTTAAATTGTTTGTTTATTTTCATAAAACCTCATAAAAGTATCAAATTGATTTTCGAACTCTAAAAATTAACTCATCACCCGAAACCCTAATTCAAAATTTCTAAAATCATAATTCAACTCCAAACTTAAAATAGTAAACCCTAATCCCTTTAAAACCTTAAACCCTAATTTTTTTCTAAACCCTAATCCTTTAAAATTTTAAAAACCCATATAAACACAAATATTTTAATTTTATACAATAAGTTTGAAATCATCATTTAAAACCACAAATAAAAAATATTTTAAAGTGTCCAAAACCCTAGTTTCATGATTTTCACCGTTCAAACCTTAATTTGTGTTAATCAAAGTGTCTAACCAACCTTTTAAAACATAAAATCCTTAATTTATTTTAAGTCTTTAAAAGTCACAGTAGCTTAAACTCATGAAAATTCAAAACCCTAAACATATGAAATAAAGGATCCTAAATGGAAACAGTAGCAATAACTTCGATTTTTTATTTGCTTTATTCAATTCCATATTTAATTATGCTAAGATTTATTTCATATGCTTTAATTTCAATACTTGATTTATTTAATTTATCATGGATGGATGTTTACTTTCTATTGATATTTAATGCTTTTGATTTATTTATGATGAATGGTTATTTGCTTTTATCAATTTATTTAGACTTCCAAATGTTGTAAGAGGTATGTTTCCACCAGGTGGGTACCTCATTAGTTAAATATCATCTAATTTAATTTGCTTTTCTATTTTAGAACCTATAGAACCTATGTAAAGGACATGTTTCTACCATTCGGTGGGTGTTCTATCTAGGCATGTGATGTAAGGGCATGTTTCCATCTTCGGATGGGTGTCCATTTATTTTGTTTTGTTTGGACAATGCTTTGATTTTAATATGATGATGCTTTCTTTTTATTGTGTGTAATATGGATAATGTGGATGACTCGGCTGGGCCATTTCTCACCTTCCCCACACACCTAACTTTTCGAACCCATTAGGAGGTTGGGGATTCCTTAGGAATTGAGTCATCCACCCCTTTCTTTTTTCCAGGCCAGTCCGGGTGGCGACTCCATTTTCTCCGGACCTAGGTCCGGGTTCTCTAAGGCCCTGAGCCTAAATAGTGCCGAAGTCACAAGAACCATTCCACCGGGAGTGGGGGCAAAAATCCCCTCTCACAGTGGCAACTCCACTGGGGACATTAGAAAGTTGATTTTATTGGTCTTTATATTATTCTATTCTTTCTTATAATGATATTATCCATTGTATCATATTAGATTGCATCGTGTGCGTGAGTTAGGATGCCCGTGTTACCCATGTTGTGTTATGTAAGGGATACCATACTTTCACTCAAGGTATGGAGATCGAGCATGGCATAACCACTCATAGCCTCGTACCATTTGGTATATACTTGCTATGGGAGCCTAAGCCTTTTAACCCAAAGACTAAAGCTCATGTAATAGGCCTGGTTACTTTCCTTAGGTTTTACCCCAAATACATGTTGTTTGACTATGGTTAATTTATCTTGGCTTAAATCATGGCTTATTTGGTTTGTTCTTTTTCTAATATGACCTAAGTTTATTGTAAGCTCAAAATAAAATTTTCTTTAAAATCCAAAAGACCAAAGCTATTTTCAAAATTTTCAAGATGGTCTTTTGACATAAGACTTTTCTAAAAACAAATAAAAAATTCTTAGGCTCATGGCCCAAATACTAAGCCCAAAATCCATTTTTCTAAAATCTTTTACAATGGGCTTAGAAACAAAACTATTTTTACCCAACCTTTTCTTACAAAGAGCTTGCAAAAATATTTAGGTCAATTATGAAATACCAAAAATCAATTGTGGGCCTAGTTTACACTAAGAATAAATTAACCATGGGCTTGTTTTTGGCATGAATCATTAGTTACCTTTTTCAAGTGAGAAATCTATCTATAGTAAACCTCTTAATTTAGTTTTAATCCAATATAGCATAAAAGCTACTTTAGTTTGTTGAATGGATTAAAACCTAATTAATGGGAATTATCATGGATTGATTTCCATTTTAAAAAATATAACTATTGGTTGAAACGTCCGAGGAAATTATTCAAAAACAATGTACCCCATGTTGGTATTTTGTTAACCATATACCTAGGAAAAGAGACTCGCCATTCGTGTGTGGATGATATAAGGTTAGAAGGAAACGTCCTAATTATCCTTGTTTGTTGATTGTTTGTGCATACATGCATACATGCATACATTCGCATCTCATTGATCCTCTCTGGCTCACAGCCCTGGATTACAATCGTTCTAAAGCTTACAACAATCCGACCTATGCCAGAGACGAAGTATCTAGCAATGACTCAATCACTTGCTCGCCAAAAACAATAGAGCCCAAACAAATTCAAAGGATGGTGGATGAGGCCCTCAACGCCAAGATGGAAGAAATAAAAGAGGCCCTAGCTGAGACCATGAAGAACCAATTGACTGCAATCTTAGAGAATCATGCCGAGGCATCTGCTAGCACTAAGAAGCCAAGGGACAAAGGGAAGACTAAAGTTGATGAAGTAGCTTTTGATGATGATAAGGTGATCATTGATGATGATGATTGGGCTCAATATTACCAAGATCTTCAAGTCAAAAAGGAGCCGAAGGTTGTTTAGAAGGCAACTATTGAAAAGAATGAGACTTCTGATGTTGAGAAGATGATTGCTGATTTGGAAAAGAAATTTGACAAGAAGCTAAAAACTGAAGAGATGTTTGAAGTTGACAAGTTATTCGAGCTAAATGAAGAAGTTTCATACAAGTTCAAGATGCCATCCTTTGCCAAGTACAATGGCACCGAAAATCCTCATCTCCATGTGAAGCATTATATCACTGCCATGCAGTCTGCCCGAGCAACTAAGGCTCAAACTTTAAGGTACTTCATGGTCTCATTGGATCCTGTTGTCTAAAATTGGTTCAATACCTTAGATGATGGAACACAAAAGAATTGGGATTTGCTACACAAGGCCTTCATCCAATAATATGGGTATAATGTCGAGTTCAAAGTTACCTTTGTTGTCCCAAGATGGAAACCAAGAGGGGGGGTGAATTGGTTTCCACAAGAAATAATGACAATTAAAAAACTCAACAAAATAGAAATGCGGAATTGAAAGATGGTTGAGTAATGGAAGAAAGAAAGAACACACAAGATTTATAGTGGTTCGGATTTACTTCAATCCTACATCCACTTCCTTAACAACTTGTTAAGGTTCCACTAATCTTTGAAGTTTTTACAAGCTCACTTCCAACTTTGGTGTTTTCACAAGTTCACACCTAACTTCACAAGTGTTTTCTAAGGCTTACACTCAAGAACCTTTAAGGAGTTTTTAAGGCTCACTCTCACAACCCAAACAAGAGTTTTACAAGGCTTACTCTCACAACCCAAGTGTTTTTCCAAGCTCACACTCAAACTTATACAATGGTGTTTTCAATGCTTACACCTAACATTCATTACAATTCAAATGTAAGTTTAAGTAAAAGAAAAGTTGTTGCTTGGCTATCAAAATCTTTTTTGCTTCACTTCTCTTTTTCTTTTCTTGTAGAAGCACTGTATTTATAGCCAATGTGTTCTTACTAGCTATTATTGATAATGAGAATAAAGTCTTGGCAGTTTACACCTTCTTTAGTAAAACTGTCCGAAGCATTTCGCGGTCGTCCTTCATACAAGGATGGTCGCGCTCACATCACACGCGGTCGTCCTTGGACAAGGGACGGTCACTGCATTTAAAAAAAGCTTCAACGGTCGAATTTTAGTGCTCTGCAGTAGGAATCTTGCCCCATGCTGTGATTGTCAGGACGGTCGCGCCTAGCAAAGGTGCGGTCGCCCTTTTTGAATATTGAAGTGGGTTTATAACGGTCATGTCACGTGTCATTCTCTGACAGGGAAGAAGAGATGTCTGCCATAATTTGAATGTCGCGGTAGCCCTAGGTAGCATCTCGCGGTCAAATTGAGATTCTCACGTCGAACTTCTGGACGCACCTGAGGACACGAACACTACTGTCTCTTTAAGCAATTTTCTTCTGCATTGGCAGAGCGGTCGGGAATATGAAAGCGTGATCGCTAAAGTGGTAAGTGAGGCCGAGTCATTTGCTGTTCTTGTCACCGCGAACTTTACTGTGATTAGAATGATTTAAGTTCCTTGAGTAGCGGTCGTCCATAACATGGGACGGTCGCTCTTCTTTAGGTGTGGTCGCTACTGAGGTCGAGTTTCTGACCGCGAAACCTACTGTGATAAGGTTTCATCCTTTAATTGAATGGTGCGGTCGTATTCATGTTTGGTGCGACCGCTAGAAGTGTTATGTTCAACTTTATTTGAAGTAACCTAAGCCTGCAACAAGATTCTCCAAATACATGTTAAATGGATCATTCATTTGAGTTGTCAAGGATCAAAATTGAGATCATTTGTCTAACAATCTCCCCCATTTTGACTTTGACAATTCAAATGGAATGATAAGAAAAATAATAAGTCTAAAATGCTCCCCCTTAACATATGCATGAATCATGGTTAAGTAATCTTGGTGCATTGATATTATTTGATTATCTTGGTGTATTGAATCATGTTTATACAATCATTCCAAGTTCCAAGCTGTTTACTATTTCTCCCTCATTGTCATAGGCAAAAATGCATAATAGAAAGCAAGAAGTTGATTAAAAAGATAGTAAACATCTTGTTTATTAAAAGATGGAGGAAAGTACAAGGAAATTAAGCAACAAACATTCAAGACATAACATAAAATGCAAACTATTAAGACTAAACATCTTGAAAATTTAAACTATTAAACTATTCAGAATCATCATCCTCATCTATCTCTTCTTCTACTAAAGGAACTTTTCCTTTATCTTGAGGAGCAAAAGAGGTAGAGCTAGTGTTAATGGACTCTTCTTCTTCAGGAAGGCTTTGGGTATGATCACTTATATCCCAATCTTCAAGATTGCATTGAGGCAAGTCCAGTTTGCCTTGCATATCATATAGATCATGATGCATGTGAGATATAAGGTAAATTCTCTTGTTCAAGTGCTGGAATCTCTTGGAGACACTTTTCTTGAACCTAGAGAGTTTCCTGGAGAGACTTTTGATAGCATTGAGGATGAGTTGTGTAGAGGATGAAGTAGTTTCTTGAGTAGCTTTGGATGAAGTAGCTTTTGGAGGTAATTCCATAGCAACTTCCACAGAGTCTCCCTCTTCCTCAATTGTATACCTTGACCTTTTCTTTTATCTATCCACAACTCCTTTCTTGCCAAAATAGTATACATATGTGCCTTCAATCTTCCTTACACATCCATCATGTTCTAGATAATCAATTGTGATGGCACTAGAGGCAAGATTGAAAGGGTTTCTCAATGTAGCTAGGTTCAGATCATTTAGAAGGTTCAGGTGCCTAGCTATTTGAGTAATTTGTGAGGATAAGAAGAAAGTTTCAGTTCTTGTAACTGCATGATGATAGAGGGTGTCAATCAAGAACTTGGTTGTGTTCATTTGGATGTTGTGGGTGAAAGCATATAAAAAGATGAGGTCTCTTTTGGTTACCTTTTCATTCCCATCTGCTCTTTGATGGATGGTGTAGGTGATAATCCTATGGAGCATCCAATGGGAGAGGGATTTGATGTGTCTGGCTTTTGATTCTTTTTCAAAAGAAGTTTCCACAGAAATTTCTTGCCAGAATACAGAGAGAGTTTGGTTAGAAAAGATTTGATCATTGTAGGAGGTTATACCATCAGTAGGAAAGTTTCAAATATTGCCAAAGTCTTTTAGGGTTAAGGCTTGTTATTGATCAAATAGTTTAAACCTAACCCCATACCATCCCAGTGCAGAGTTAGCACTCTTTTCTATTTGGAAAGACATAAGAAATTCCTTGCTTAGACTGGAATAACCTACCTCTTCAGGAAATACAAACTTTCTCCATCCAAGGACATCTAGTAATCTCTCAATTTTGTCCTTGATATTTAGGGCAGAAAGCATCCCACCAAAAGGAGATTTGGTTCCCTCAACTTTCTTTCTTTTCAGCATAGCATATCTAACATCTTCCTCAGAAGTTTGGTGGTGAGGTTTATGAATTTTCTCACCTCTTTTAGATTGTGGAGGAGATGGAGGATCAACGATTGGTTCTCTTATTGTGATTCCTGGAGCTCTCTTTGCTTTTCCTTTTATTTTGGAGGTTGTCTTCTTTTTGGGAGCCATTAGAATAGAAAGAAAAAGAAGAAAACTAGATTAAGAAAATGATACTGGAAAACAGAGGGTGATTGAGAAACAGATGATTTTGAGAGGATTTTCGAGATTTAGAGGGAAGTTTATATGTTTTAATAAGCAAAATATCAAAGAAATTGATGTATCATACTCTTAAATAGAAGAAATTAAGCAAATAGCCGTTTATGACTGTTGAAAGTTAAGAGTTGCGACCTGTCATACAGCCAACGGTTACAAAATTTCGAGCAGAGTGTACAGAGTGCGGTCGCAGATTTAGAAGGGTGCGATCGTGAAATGCGGTCTAGCGACCATTAGCAAGATCAGTACGCTCGCGGGTGAAGAAACTATCTATAACGGTCGAAACTGTTCAAATTATTGCGTCCGCGTACAAATTTTCTCGACCGCGCACAGAGATTTTTGTTTGAATGAATCTGGCAGACGAGATAGTAATCTCTATGGACACTGGAGCGAACGCGACTGACTTAGAAATGAAAGATTCAAGGAAAGATGGAAGATTTTTCTAATGTTTAGAGAAATAAAATAAATAAATGCACATAGATAGGCAATTAATTCAAAGTGGTTCCATCAATCATTCCTAAATTAAGTTTAATGAAGTTAAGTCTATCTTCATTCAAAGGTTTTGTAAAGATATCAGCAAGTTGATTTTGTGTATCTATAAATTCTAGGATTATATTCTGATTTTGTACATTTTCTCTCAAGAAATGATGTCTAATATCTATATTTTTGGATCTAGAGTGTTGGATAGGATTTTTAGACAAATTGATAGCACTAGTGTTGTCACATTTAATGGAGATATTGTTAAATACTTTACCATAGTCAAGCAATTGTTGTTTCATCCATAATACTTGGTTGCAACAAAAACATGCTGCAACATATTCAGCTTCCTTTGTGGATAAAGCAACCGATGCTTGTTTCTTACTATGCCAAGAAACTAGACAATTACCAAGAAAGTGACATGCTCCTGTAGTGCTTTTCCTATCTAAGATACTACCAGCATAATCTGCATCTGAAAAGCCTATGATATGAAATGATGTGTTTTTAGGATACCAAAGTCCTAAATGCATTGTACCACTCAAATATTTCAAAATTCTCTTAGTGGCATTCAATGTGATTCTTTAGGATTAGTTTGAAATCTAGCACAAAGAAATACACTATACATTATATCAGGCCTAGAAGCGGTTAAGTAAAGTAGTGATCCGATGATACCTCGATATTTCTTCTCATCTACTACTTTACCATTTTCATCTTTACCAAATTTCAAGGATGTGCTCATAGGAGTTTTGCTAGTTTTGCAGCCATCCATTCCAAATTTCTTGATGAGTTCTTTTGTATATTTGGATTGGTTGATGAAGATCCCATCTTCACATTGCTTGACTTGCAGTCCAAGGAAGAAGTTGAGTTCACCCATCATGCTCATTTCAAATTCCCTAGTCATACAAGAAGCAAATTCTTTGCACAAGGCTTCATTAGTAGCTCCAAATATTATGTCATCCACATAAACCTGTACAATTAAAATGTTATGCTTATCTTTTTTAACAAAGAGAGTTGTGTCTACTTTTCCTTTTGAAAAACCATTTTCAAGTAAATATGCACTAAGTTTATCATACCAAGCTCTTGGTGCTTGTTTCAATCCATATAAAGCTTTGGTAAGTTTGAAAACATGATCAGGAAATTTGTAGTTTTCAAAACCAGGAGGTTGTTCTACATAAACTTCTTCGCTTATTAGTCCATTTAGAAATGCACTTTTAACATCCATTTGAAAAAGCTTAAAGTTCATGTGACATGCAAAAGCAAGTAATATTCTAATAGCTTCTAATCTGGCTACGGGGGCAAAGGTTTCATCATAGTCAATACCTTCTTCTTGATTATAGCCTTTGGCTACCAATCTTGCTTTATTTCTAACAATGTGACCATTCTCATCAAGCTTATTCCTATAGACCCATTTTCATCCTATTATAGAGTGATCTGTAGGTCTAGGAGTAAGTTGCCAAACATTATTTCTTTCAAATTGATTAAGTTCATCTTGCATTGCAGTTATCCAATTTTCATCATTTAAAGCCTCCACAACAGTCTTTGGCTCAATTTGAGAAACAAAAGAAAAATTAACATCTACATGATTAATTTTAGATCTAGTAATTACTCCCTTAGATGTTTCTCCAATGATGAGTTCCTTAGGATGGTCTTTCTTGTATTGCCAATCCTTAGGTAGATCTTGAGTCTTTTCTTCAAGTTCATGCTGATTGATCTTTGGAGCATCAATAGATTCAAGAGGTTCAAGATTACCTGCAGGGTCATTGAAAGTAATACCTTTCTTTTGATCACGATTAGATGATTCATCAAATACAACATGCATTGATTCTTCTATAACTAGAGTTTTCATGTTAAATACCCTATATGCTTTGCTATATGATGAATATCCTAGGAATATGCCTTCATCTAATTTGGATGAAAATTTTCCAAGATTATCCTTGGTATTCAATATGAAGCATTTGCATCCGAATACTCTAAAATATCCAATTCTGGGTATTCTTCCATTCCATAGCTCATAAGAGGTTTTATTAGTTAAATGCCTTTTGTAAACACGATTTGCAATGTAACAAGCTGTATTAACGGCTTCTGCCCAAAAATAAGATGGTAAATCATATTCATTGAGCATTGTCCTAGCCATTTCAATTAAAGTTCTATTTTTCCTTTCAACTACACCATTTTGCTGTGGAGTTCTAGGAGCAGAAAAATTATGTGAAATGCCAAGTTCATTGCAAAAGCCTTCAAAATTTTCATTCTCAAATTCTTTGCCATGATCACTTCTAATAGATATGATCACATATCCTTTTTCATTTTGAACTCTTTTTGCAAACGTTTTGAAGTAATTAAAGGCTTCATTCTTTTGAGCTAAGAAATTAACCCATGTGAATCTAGAGTAATCATCAACAAGAACAAATGCATATGATTTGCCTCCTAAGCTTGTAACTCTATTTGGTCCAAAAAAAATCCAAATGAATGAGCTCTAAAGGTTTAGAGGTGCTTATAACACTCTTTGATTTAAATGAGCTTTTATGTTGCTTACCATGTTGACAAGGTTCACAAATCCTATCTTTATCATATTTTATCTTAGGTAAGCCATCAACTAAGTTTTCATTGCAGATATATTTCAATTGATCCATACTAGCGTGTCCTAGTCTTCTATGCCATAACCATGCATCATTATTAGTGGACATTAAACATTTAAATGTATGATTTGAATGAATGTTGATATTATAAGTGTTGTTTGTTCTAGTACCCTTAAATATGATAATATCATTTGAATTCGTGATCTTGCATTCTTTGGAATCAAAATTGACAAAGTATGCTTTATCACATAGTTGACTAACACTTAGCAAGTTATGTTTCAAACCATCAACAAGCCATACATCTTCTATTAAATCCATACCAATTGAACCAATGGAGCCAACACCAAGAATTTTACCTTTAGCATTGTTTCCAAAAGTCACATTACCTCCATGTTTGTAGGTAATACTTGTAAAGAGCTTTACATTCCCAGTCATATGCCTTGAGCATCCACTATCCACCAGCCATGTGCTTTCGTTGATAGTAGATTTTAGGCATACCTACAAGGCAATAGTGATCATCTTCTTTTAGGTACCCACATGAAGTTGGGTCCTTGATGGTTAGTAGTAAAAGTGCCTTCTAACTTGAGATGAGCCTTTCTTATATAACAAAAAGAATTTTTGTGTCCAAATTTCATGCAGTATGGGCATTGCCATGGTATTCTATACTTCTGCATTTTTCTTTTTGTATTTAAGGTATCATGCATACAACTACAAGTATGTGATTTCTTTTGTGCAAGTTTAGTGTACAAAAATGCATAATTATTTTTGGCTTTATTTCCTAGCAAACCATAAGAAGTTCTTGTGGTACTTTTAGACTTGATGCAAGCATCTTTGATATGAACATCAGGAATTTCAATTATAGATGCTTTTACAAATGTTGGTTTGCTTGGTGCAATGTTGGTTGAGCCATTGAATCCTAATCCATATTTTAAGGAAGGTGATCTTTGGTTATTAATTAATGTGTTTAATGCTTCCTTTCCTTTATGAAATCTGGAAATTGATTCTTTTAGTTCTTTTAGTTCATGCTTCAATGTTTCATTTTCTTTAATAATCTTTTCTAAGTCATGTGAGTTTTTATTTAACTCTCCTATCGTATTCATCAAGTGTTCATTTGAGGTTTTCAATTCTAAGGTAGAGTTCTTTAAGCATATAAAATCTTTTTCTAACTTAGAGTTTTTCTCTGTATAAAGCATCATTTTAGAAAAATATTTTTCTATTTTAAAGTTCATGTGCTCAATCAAATCACTATCATCTATATCATTTATATCATTATGTGCTACTTGATCAAAGGATTGAGTACTTACCTCATTGGAGTCATCTTCAATAGCCATGAGACACAGATTTGCAATTCCTTCTTCTTCTTCTTCTTCTTCACTTGAAGAAGAGTCATCCCATGTGGCTTTGAGAGACTTTTTCTTTTCTTTATCCCATTTCTTTTTGTTCTTTAATTTGAAGCAATCTGATTTAATGTGACCAGTTTTTCCACATTCATAGCATTTTACCTCATTTTTCTTTTCTTTTTCTTTGAAGGAGAATTTTGGAGGTGTACCTTTGTTTGCTTGTAATCTTTTCTTCCTTTTCCATTCATTGATTCTTTTTGAGAACATTGCCATTTCATCTTCATCATCAGTACCTTCATTGCTTGAGCTCTCAACTTCTTTGATTGCTTTAAGTGCAATTGGTTTTCTCTTTTCTTTTTCACCTTGATCTTCTTCTTTCTCACTGTGTAGCTCAAATGTGAGTAGTTTACCAACTAGCTCGTCGGTTCTTAATGTGCTGAGATCATGAGGTTCTTCTATGGATGATACTTTTGATTCAAAGTTTTTTCTAGCTCTTAGGGCTCTCAAGATTTTACTGTTTACATCACCTTGATCATATACCTTGCATACTTCTTTAGTTCATTGACAATAGCAAGCAAGCGATTTGTCATGTCGGTGACATTTTCATTTGGTTTCATCTTGAATAGCTCATACTCATGGACATGCATTTGTTTCTTGGTAAATCTCACTTGAGTCATACCTTCATGGTAGTTTTCGAGTGTTTTCCAAATGCAATGTGCACAAGTTAAATGTTGAACTCTTCCACCTTCTTCTCTTGAAATGGAATTCATCAAGATGGAAGCGGCTCTATTGTTCTTGAATCGATCTTTGACATTGCTAGCTGACCATTGTGCTTTGGGAAGTGGAACTTGAATACCGTCAACTTCATAAGTGGGAGGTTTCCACTCACTTTCCACGAAATCCCATAGTTCAATCCCTTCACTGTCTAGAAACAAATACATTTTGTGTTTCCAGTATGAATAATCAGTTCCATCAAAGTAGGGTCTAAGAATAGTGTTAAGATTTCCATGAGAGTTTGATGAAGAAGAAGTTGCCATTGTGGATCAAATTTCACAATTATGTTTAAGAAATCTTAGGCTCTGATACCAATTGTTGTCCCAAGATGGCAACCAAGAGGGGGGGGGGGTGAATTGGTTTCCACAAGAAATAATGACAATTAAAAAACTCAACAAAATAGAAATGTGGAATTGAAAGATGGTTGAGTAATGGAAGAAAGAAAGAACACACAAGATTTATAGTGGTTCAGATTTACTTCAATCCTACATCCACTTCCTTAACAACTTGTTAAGGTTCCACTAATCTTTGAAGATTTTACAAGCTCACTTCCAACTTTGGTGTTTTCACAAGTTCACACCTAACTTCACAAGTGTTTTCTAAGGCTTACACTCAAGAACCTTTAAGGAGTTTTTAAGGCTCACTCTCACAACCCAAACAAGAGTTTTACAAGGCTTACTCTCACAACCCAAGTGTTTTTCCAAGCTCACACTCAAACTTATACAATGGTGTTTTCAATGCTTACACCTAACATTCATTACAATTCAAATGTAAGTTTAAGTAAAAGAAAAGTTGTTGCTTGGCTATCAAAATCTTTTTTGCTTCACTTCTCTTTTTCTTTTCTTGTAGAAGTACTATATTTATAGCCAATGTGGTCTTACTAGCCATTATTGATAATGAGAATAAAGTCTTGGCAGTTTAGACCTTCTTTAGTAAAACTGTCCGAAGCATTTCGTGGTCGTCCTTCATACAAGGATGGTCGTGCTCACATCACACGCGGTCGTCCTTGGACAAGGGACGGTCGTTGCATTTAAAAAAAGCTTCAACGGTCAAATTTTAGTTCTCTGCAGCAAGAATCTTGCCCATGCTGTGATTGTCGGGATGGTCACGCCTAGCAAAGGTGTGGTCGCCCTTTTTGAATATTGAAGTGGGTTTATAACGTTCATGTCACGTGTCATTCTCTGACAGGGCAGAAGAGATGTCCGCCATAATTTGAATGTCTCGGTCGCCCTAGGTAGCATCTAGCGGTCGAATTGAGATTCTCGCGTCGAACTTCTGGACGCACCTGAGGATGTGAACACTACTGTCTCTTTAAGCAATTTTCTTCTGCATTGGCAGAGCGATCGCGAATATGAAAGCGCGGTCACTAAAGTGGTAAGCGAGGCCGAGTCATTCGCCGTTCTTGTCACCACGAACCTTACTGTGATTAGAATGATTTGAGTTCCTTGAGTAGCGGTCGTCCATAACATGGGACGGTCGCTCTTCTTTAGGTGCGGTCGCTACTGAGGTCGAGTTTCTGACCGTGAAACCTACTGTGATAAGGTTTCATCCTTTAATTGAATGGTGCAGTCGTATTCATGTTTGTTGCGACTGCTAGAAGTGTTCTGTTCAGCTTTATTTGAAGTAACCTAAGCCTGCAACAAGATTCTCCAAATACATGTTAAATGGATCATTCATTTGAGTTGTCAAGGATCAAAATTGAGATCATTTGTCTAACAACCTGAATGGAAGTTGAGTCCATTAGACAAAGGCCAAATGAGAATTTTGTGGACTATGTGAAGAGACGGAGAAATAAGGCCGCTTTGCTCAAGAAAAGGCCCGATGAATCTGATCAAATAAGGATGATCGTGAGAGGTGTCCTACCTAATCTTCGTGAAAGGATGTCTCATACACTCATCCGTGAGTTCAAAGATCTTCTCCAAGCTGGTCTACAAATTGAAGAGTGGGAAAGAGAGAAGAACCATTTTTCAATAAAAAGGAATGAGAAAGGGAATTATCAGCCTAGCAATCAAAGCACGCAAAAAGAAGTTGATGTTAATGTAACTGTTCAAGGAAATAAAAGACAATTCTCAGAATTGGGGAAACCTCTATCTTGGGTTTTTAGCAAGCTGCAAAAGAAAGGGTTGTTGCAACCGTTAGCTCCTCGACTACTACATAAATCATTTCCAGCAAACTTCAATGCCGAGGCCTTCTGTCAATTTCATCAAATGCAAGGGCATGAAACAGATAAATGTGCTCGTCTAAGGCATGAGATCCAAGATTTAATCGACAGTGGTAAGCTACCAGAGCCGGATAAGCCCAATACCAAGAACAACCCTTTGCCTAAGTTTGGAAGAGTACCTCCACTGGCAACCTTCATGGTGGGAAAAGGATTGGAAGAAGATTTTGTTTTATCATCCTTTCAAGATGGAAATACTGAAGATGTGAAGGGAAAAGAAGCATAAACTCAACAAACTTTCCTTAGCTTGAATGTTGCTTTTCAATTTTACTTTCTTTAATATTTAAATTGGAACAATCTTGTTTTTCAAATCTAAAGTTGCTTGAATAAATTACTTTGTGGTTCCAATCCGTCATGGTCCTCATCAAAAGCAGACAAAAGGATCTCATGTTCATCAGTCTAGAGGCCTCTCAATGAAGAAGCACCGGGATCCCTCATCCCCTAAAATCAGAAGTCTCAGAAATGTTGCTCGGATTGATGATATAAACTTTCAAAATGAGAAGCCTGCAGACGACTTGCAGCCAACTCTTCTTGAAATTTCTTATTTTGTTCTTCGAGCATCCGCTGTGAGCCAAGGAGGAAAAGGTAAGAACATACATAATCATGCATACATATAGCATAAGTTACCCTGAAATAAGGAACATACCAAGTAATTCAAATCAATACCCTGCAGATGAGATGGCATATCTGGCGGGCTAGAGCGAGCAGATGAAGGGGCAATAAAGGAAGGTCCAGCCTCATGATCAAATGAGACGACATCCTACAACAATCATTGAAGAATCAAAGAAAGAAAAGCGGTTGCAAGGGAAAAGTGGTTAAAGTGCAAAAATTCCCTTGGAAGATCAAAACAAGGAAAGAAGTGCATGAGTCAAGCAAGACATGGCCAAGCCAAATCAAGCTTGGCCATGTCACCTTAAATGAAATTTTTACAGAACATGACACGGGCAGGAGACACTGGCAAGCCATTGGCCATGTCTCACCTAAAGGGCAAAGTTAAGAAGGACCAAGCAAAGAAAGAAAAGAAACAATAGGTGACACTGGCAGGCAACGCGGCCAAGTCACTAGCCGTGTCACATGACACGGCCACAAGCTTGGCCATGTCCCATCCTAAGCCAAGAACAAAGAAGAACCAAAGGAAAAAACACAGAAGCTGACGCACCCAAGAGACACGGCCAAGCCATTGGCCGTGTCACTCTCATCTTCAAAGACCAAAGAAGACCAGAGGGGAAACAGAAGATGACACACTCAGGTGACATGGCCATTTACCTGAGAAGTACTGACCCCGAGATGTGGAACAGACTCTCCTGCAGTGCCATGATGTTCTTCTTCCTCTCTACCCTTATTTTCATCAGAAATCTCCCACACACCAACAGGAGATACATCAAAGTTCAAGAGTCTTCTTTGAATGAAATAGACATAAAATGGACCCGGTAAATAAAGAAATGACTAGGCATCATAACCATACAGGGCCGACCACCATGCATTCTCCGGTATTGACATAATATTTAAAGTATATTTCAGGATTTGCATCGGAAACCTCCGCTGCACTGGACCGAGAAATCATTCATAAACTCTCTCCTCGAGAAACCAGCCACTAGACACTGGGCCAGCAATAATTCGGCGAGAATGTTGGAAAGATACTGCAGCCCTCATCAAAGGAGACCGGTTTGCTCACTCTTCTGGGCTCCACCAGGCCAAATTCACCTGTGAAATAACACAAGGTAAGTAAAACTTTTACATAAAACTTAAAGCATACTAATGTTATTTTTACCTGGTCCTAGGTTAAGCGGCTCAACACATAGCGGTGAGTATGCACATGATGAGAGCTGGGAACATCCACACAATCAGACAACCAAAAATTTAATCTCAGATACCCGATTCTCTCTCGGGAAATATCGGGTACCCTCACGAGGTTGTGTTCATATGCCCATACCTGCAATAACAATAAAGATCACATTCAAGAAAAGAGTGGAAATGACATTGTTGGAAGAAAGAATACCTCGACAACTGCCATCAAGCCGAAAAAAGACTTCTTGTTTTGGCAAAGCTTATCAAGACCATGGTAAAGACACGTGAGACCAGCTTCACCCCAGCCAGAAGATGGTACCATTCTGAGATAAGAAAGGGCACTCAACACTGACAAGTGAATGGAGGATTCAGTGCTGCCTAAGATGGTCGATCCAAGCAGATATAATAAAAATCCTCGAGCATACTGTTCGGCCATGTCTCTGCCAACCCGTCCTTCGTAGTTTATCCAATAACTACAAATTGGCTCAATTTTTATCTTAAAAGGCCCGTTATATGATGGTTCCATACCAGTTAATTCTTGAATTTCTTCAAATGTTAAAATATCGTTGGTCAGAGGAACCGGGGCACCATCATATCGAAGGCCGGTTATGGCAGTAAAATCGACTGGACCAATTATCATCTCTCCTATGGGCAAGTGAAAAGTGTGGGTTGTATCCAACCATCGCTCTGCAAGTGCCTGGGCTACGATCCAGTCTATGTAATATTCCTCAGATGGCAATTGTAAGATGAACTGTTCAAAGCCGCAATCTCGGATAATCCGCCTTACCCGAGAAGGCACTACATCTTACCATTGTCGGGCTTTATAGATACACCCTTCAGCCCGAACAACGCAACGATCATGCTAACACAGACCTAGGTAAGTTAATACCAGGTAAGCACATATTATTCTATCTACTTAAATTAATTTATTTTTTCACAATAAAAAATAATAACAAAAAATACAAAAATATATAACAAAAAAATATATGTATAAAAAAAGGCGCAAAAAATCAAGAAAAAGGAAAAAATAATTACCTCGCTCTTTTGATTGGAACTACGATGGAGCGGCATCCCGGCTAGTATATCTAAATTTCCATCTTCATGGTGTTGAATAAACTCCAATAACTCAGCATTAGAATGAGTCTCTGACCTCGAAGCATGCATTGTTTTTGAAAAATTTGTGCTAAAATTGAAAGAAATTTGAGAGAATTATGAAATTGAAATCGTGTTGTGAAGTAAAATGAAGGAATGGTGGCTATTTATAGGGAAATGACAAGAAAAAAAATAAAATTCAAAACTGTTCATAAATAGTAAATTTTACTATTCATAAATAGTAAATTTTACTATTGACGAATAGTAAATTTTACTATTCATAAATAGTAATACTATTTATAAATAGTAAAGTAATACTATTTATAAATAGTAATATTTACTATTCATCAATAGTAATACTATTTATAAATAGTAAATTTACTATTTATAAATAGTAAATAGTGCATGAACAGTGATTACACAGTAAATAAATAGTAAATTCATTTATTCATTTTAATCATTCAATTAATTGCGGGTATACAAATATTCTTACACCCAGGGGGCATTAAGAAGACATATGCATAAAAATTAGCCAAACTTTTTGAAATAAAAATTATTAGCTTGGGTCCAGAACCCAAATTTTCCTTAGGTCTAGAACCTAGAATTATCCTTGAGTCCAAATTTTCCTTAGGTCCAGAACCTAGAATCTTCTTTGAGTCCAGAACTCAAACCGGGTCCAGAACCCAAATTTTCCTTCGGTCCAGAACCTAGAATCTTCCTTGAGTCCAGAACTCGAACCTGGTCCAGAACCCAATTTTCCTTAGGTCCAAAACCTAGAATTTATTTCTAAGTCCAAGAACTTAGCTTGGGTTTAGAACCCAAAATTTTCCTTAGGTCCAGAACCTAGAATTTGTTTCTAAGTCCAAAACTTAGCTCGGGTCCAGAACCCAAATTTTCCTTAGGTCGAGAACCTAGAATTTATTTCTAAGTCCAAGAACTTAGCTCGGGTCCAGAACCCAATTTTACCATTAGGTCCAGAACCTAGAATTATTTATAAGTCCAAAACTTAGCTCGGGTCCAGAACCCAAATTACCACTAGGTCCAAAACCTAGAATTATTCCTAAGTCCAGAACTTAGCTCGGGTCCAGAACCCAAATTTTATCATTAGGTCCAGAACCTAGAATTATTCCTATGTCCAGAACTTAGCTCGGGTCCAGAACCCAAATTTTATCATTAGGTCCAGAAACTAGAATTATTTCTATGTCCAGAACTTAGTTCGGGTCCAAAACCCAAATTTTTCTTAGGTCCAGAACCTAGAATTATCTTGAGTCCAGAACTCGAACCGGGTCTAGAACCCAAAAACTCCACCATCTCAAAAATCAAGTCTTATTGCTTTTCACTCTCTTTCACTAAAGTTTCAGATCATTCAAGCAGGGGGCAAACTGTAGACCCTTAATTTTTGACCCAGTCCGGTTCAATATATTTTGTTTAGTCCAAAATAATTTTTGTATTGTCTAATATATTTTAATTGGTCCAAAATGATTTTTGTTATCTTAATTAAATAATTTTTGCTTTATTATCTAATTTTTATTAATAAAAAATAAAATAAACAAATAAAAATCAAAAAATCAAAATCAAAATCAAAATAAAATCGGCGACAAAAAAAGCGTCGCCGAAAATTCCAGTGCGGGCTTGGCTGTGGGCCATTTCGCCTGCAGGAATTTCCTAAGGGTGAAATGGTCTGTAGGCCTATGCCCCGCCCCTTGCAGTAGCCAACTGCGGCAGACTTTTTTGCCAGGGTAATTTTTCATGCGGCAATTTTTTTCGCCAGCGTATTTTTCCGCAGCAGTTTTTTTTTGCCAGCGAAATTTTTCGACGCAAATTTTCTGAAACCTAATACAATTAGGTTTCGGTTTCCTTTTCTTATTAAATATTGTATGCTTTGAGTAACTAGGAAAAAAACATAAAAAAAACTTCTATAAATAACAACACAAAAACGGAGGAAAAGGGACCAGAAATTGGGACGGAAACTTGGGGACTTTGAAACCGAATCTGTGAAGGAAAGCAGTGAAATTAATCTAACTTTTTGAGAGACGAAGAAAAAAAAAGAAACCATCAAAGGCAGCAACTGCCTTTGTTTTTGTTCATCCAAGAAGAATTATTTGTTGGAGGAACTATCAAAAGGAGGCATGTATTAAATTCTTTGGTTATATTTTTCACAGTAGCATAAACTATGAAATTGTGTTTTTTAAATCAAAAACCTTAGAACTTTAATTTAGTTTTTCTAAAGTTAAAAACACTAATCCGTTGCTTTATTTTCCAAAAAGGCTTAAAATTGTTATTTTTACTTCTTCAAAATCTTAAAACCCTAATTGAACATATTTTTCAACAAAACCAAAATTTGATCCTGTTTCTTTCAAAACTTTAAACTTGGTTCTGTTTCTTTCAACAAACCTTAACAAATATCTTTTCTATTTATGTACATTTTAAATCATTTGTTTATTTTCATAAAACCTCATAAAAGTATCAAATTGATTTTCAAACTCTAAAAATTAACTCATCACCCGAAACCCTAATTCAAAATTTCTAAAACCATAATTCAACTCTAAACTTTAAATAGTAAACCCTAATCCCTTTAAAACCTTAAACCCTAATTTTTTCTAAACCCTAATCCTTTAAAATTTTAAAAACCCATATAAACACAAATATTTTAATTTTATACAGTAAGTTTGAAATCATCTTTTAAAACCACAAATCAAAAATATTTTAAAGTGTCCAAAACCCTAGTTTCATGATTTCACCATTCAAACCTTAATTTGTTTAATCAAAGTGTCTTACCAACCTTTTAAAAAATAAAATCCTTAATTTATTTTAATTCTTTAAAAGTCACAATAGCTTAAACTCATGAAAATCCAAAACCCTAAACATATGAAATAAAGGATCCTAAATGGAAACAGTAGCTATAACTTAGATTTTTTATTTTCTTTATTCAATTCCATATTTAATTATGCTTTGATTTATTTCATATGCTTTAATTTTAATACTTGATTTATTTAATTTATCATGAATGGATGTTTACTTTCTATTGATATTTAATGCTTTTGATTTATTTATGATGAATGGTTATTTACTTTTATCAATTTATTTAGACTTCCAAATGTTGTAAGAGGTATGTTTCCACTTGGTGGGTACATCATTATTTAAATATCATGTAATCTAATTTTCTTTTCTATTTTAGAACCTATGTAAAGGACATGTTTCTACCTTTCGGTGAGTGTTCTATCTAGGCATGTGATGTAAGGGCATGTTTCCATCTTCGGATGGGTGTCCATTTATTTTGTTTTGTTTGGACATTGCTTTGATTTTAATATAATGATGATTTCTTTTTATTATGTGTAATATGGATAATGTTGTTATATTTAAGAATTTTATAATATTAAGACCTGTAAAGGAGGCCAGTTCCAATGAACCGGGTGTTGTGGGGGTGCTGGGCCATTTCTCACCTTCCCCACACGTACCCAACTTTCCAAACCCATTAGGGGGTTGGGGATTCCTTAGGAATCGAGTCATCCACCCCTTTCTTTTTTCCCAGCCTATCCAGGTGGCGACTCCATTTTCTCCGGACCTAGGTCCGTGTTCTTTAAGGCCCCTAGCCTAAACAGTGCCGAAGTCACAAGAACCATTCCACCGGGAGTGGGGGCAAAAATCCCCGCTCACACATGCATCCCCATGCCTTAGTAGGAGCCAAATGAGAGAGACAAAAATCAATCAAGGGAGCAAGTAGAATTCTTTCACCTCTCATCAACCGAAGAACTTTGGGTTTTGGAATTTGAAATAACGTCTGCATCTTCTATTGAGTCTTGGAAATCAATGTGGGTAATGCCATTTGTTGATTATTTGGATATCCAAGGATGGCCTCAAATTCTTCAATCAAGGGACATATTTCAAAGCCATTAATTTTAAATACCCTAGAATTCGTATTCCAAAAGAAAGCCACGACATGTAAGAAGGAGTGGTCCAATTTAACATTTTGAAAACATTTTAAAACATCAAGTTTTGACCATGAAATTTGCTTCCATTGAATGGCGTCCATATTCTTAAATAGATTTTTTATCTTCTTTAAATGATGGTCGGTCATGGTTGATGAATGAAGAAAAAGCAAAATTGTTAAAGGGAGTTGTTACGTTGAATTGGAAAATATTGTTCGGTTTCTGTATGAAATATGGCATGAAAGGTGATTTATATAGAAGAAATAACCTCTTCCAAAATTGACAAGGAAAAGGTGATGGGAAAGGGTGAGACCATATGGCATAAGGAAAGGAATTGGTGACAATTTCCTTTGCCACATTGAATTTGGTTTATGTGGCTGTGAATTATGAAATTGTGATGCACTGTTTATGATGTAAAAAAAAGGATAATAATTGTGGCGCAGTAAAAAAAAAGATACAGTAAATATGGAAATTGTATTTTTTTTCATTATTGTACAATATTTTACAATTGCTGCAATATTTACATATCACTAAGAGGGTGGTCGTAGGTCATCAAATAAAGCCCTAAAAAAGTCATCGCCTATTGGAGAAGGGGGCAAATTACTCGTCCAGAGTCCGCCCGAAGTGGGAGCACCAAAATCTGGCAAATTACTCATCTCCGGATCACCTAAAGTAGAAGCACCAAAATCTCTATTACCTTGAAGTTCCGATCTGTCATGGTCCTCATCAGAAGCAGATGAAAGGATCTCATGGTCATCAGTCTGGGGGCCTCTTAATGAAGAAGCGTCGGGATCTCTCATCCCCTGAAATCGAAAGTCTCAAAAATTTTGTTCGGATTGATGATATAAACTTTCAAAATGAGAAGAATGCTAACAACTTGCAGCCAACTCTTCTTGAAGTTTCCTATTTTGTTCTTCGAGCATCCGCTGTGAGCCAAAAAGGGAAAAGGTAAGAGCATCCATAATCATGCATACATATAGCATAAATTACCATGAAATAAGAAACGTACCAGGTAGTTCATATCAATGCCCTGTGGATGAAATGGTATATCTGGCGGGCCAGAATGAGCACACAAAGGGGCAGTAAAAGAAGGTCCAGCCTCATGATCAAATGAACCAACAGCCTGCAATAATCATTAAAGAATCAAAAAAAGAAAGAAGCAGTTGCAAGGGAAAAATGGTAAAGTTTTACCTAAGAAGTACTAGCCCCGAGATGTGGAACAAACTCTCCTGCATCTCCGTGATGTTCCTCTTCATTTTCCTCGGGAATCTCCCACACACCAATAGGAGATACATCAAAGTTCAAGAGCCTTCTTTGAATAAAATGGGCATAAGATACACTCGGCGAAAAGAGAAATCCTTCAATACCATAACCATACCTAGCCGGCAACCAGGCATCCTCCGGCATCGACATAATATTTAAAGTGTATTCTGGGCAAGGCATCAGAATCCTCTGCCGCTTTGAACTGAGAAACCACTCATAAACTCTCTCTCCGAGAAACCAGCCACTAGACACTGGGCCTGCAATAACTCGGTGAGAATGTTGGAAAGATAGCGCAGCCCTCATGAAAGGAGACCAGTTTGTCCTCTCTTCTGGGTTCCACCAGGCCAAATTCACTTGTAAAATAACATAAGGTAAGTAAAATTTTCACATAAAATTTAAAGCATACTAATGTTATTTTACCTGATCCTAGGTTAAGCGGCTCAACACAAAGTGATGAGTATGCACATGGTGAGAGCCGGGGATGTCCATAAGATCTGACAACCAGAAATTTAATCTCGGATACCCGACTCTATCTCAGGAAATACCGGGTAGCCTCACGAGGTTGTGTTCATATGCCCATGCCTACAATAATAATAAAGATCACATTCAAGCAAGAAAAGAGAGGAAATGACATTGGTGGAAAAAGAATACCTCGACAACCGCCATCAAGCCGACAAAAGACTTCTGGTTTTGGCAAAGTTTATCAAGACCATAGTAAAGACACGCGAGACCAGCTTCACCCCAGCCAGAAGATGGTACCATTCTGAAATAAGAAAGGGAATTCAACACCGACTAGTGGATGGAGGATTCATTGCTGCCTAAGATGGTCGACCCAAGCAAATATAACAAAATCCTCGAGCATACTGTTAGTCCGTGTCTCTGCCAACCCATCCTTCGTAGTTCATCCAATAACTATGAATTGGCTCGATTTTTATCTTAAAAGGCGCTTTATATGATGGTTCCATACTAATTAATTCCTGAATTTCTTCAAATGTTAAAATATCATTGGTCAGAGAAACCGAAACACCATCAAATTGAAGGCCGGTTATAGCAGTAAAATCGACCGGACCAATTGTCATCTCTCCAATGGGCAAGTGAAAAGTGTGGGTTGTGTCCAACCATTGTTCTGCAAGTGCTTGGACTACGCTCTAGTCTATCTGATATTTCTCCGGTGGCAATTGTAAGATGAACTGCTCAAAGCCGCAATCTCGGATAATCTGCCTTACTTGAGAAGGCACTACATTGTACCATTGTCGGGCTTTGTAAATACACCCTCCAGCCCAAACTACGCAATGATTATGCTAGCACAGAGCCAGTTAAGTTAATACCAGGTAAGTACATATTATCCTATCTGCTTAAATTAATATATTTTTCCTAAATGTTTAAAAAGTATCAGAATACAAAATAAACAAACAAAATAATAATAAAGGCAAACACAATAATAATAATAAATAAATAATAAAAATAATCATCAAACAAAAATAAAAAATAATCATAAATAAAAAATAATAAAGAATAACGAATAATAAAAATGGAAAAATGGAAAAATAAATAAATAATAATAATTAAAATTAAAAAATTAAAAAAAGGAAGACAAAAAATCAAGAGAAAAGAAAAAGAAAAATAATTACTGCGCTCTATTGGTTTGAACTTCGGTGAAGCGGTATCCCGGCTAGTATATCTATATTTCCATCTTCATGATGCTGAATAAACTCCAATAACTCGGCATTAGAATGAGTCTCTGACCTTGAAGCATGCATTTTTTTTTGAAAACTATGTGCTAAATTTGAAAGAATTTGAGAGAATTATAGAAATTGAGAAACTTTGCTGTGAATCAAATGAAGGATTCGTGGGTTTTTATAGAGAAACGGCAAGGAAAAAAATAAAATGCAAAAGTAGTGTAGACCCTTAATTTTTGACCCAGTCCGGTCCAATATGTTTTATTTAATCCTAAATGATTTTTGTTGTCTAATTGGTCCAAAATAATCTTTGTTAAATAATTTTTGCTTTAGTATCTAATTTTTATTAATAAAAAATAAAAATAAACAAATAAAAGTCAAAAAATAAAAATAAAAATAAAAATCGGAGTCAAAAAAATCGGTGACGAAAAAATCATAGCGCGGGCCCATGGGCATTTCGCCCGTAGGAAAATCCTGCGGGTGAAATGGTCGCCTGCTCCTTGCCCCCTGCCGCAATTTCCTGCGGCAGATTTTTTTGCCAACGCATTTTTTCCTGCTGCAATTTTTTTCGGCAGCGCAATTTTTTCGACGCAAATTTTTCAAAACCTAATTCAATTAGGTTTCGGTTTCCTTTTTTTTTCAATATTACTTGCCGTGATTAATTAGGAATAAACTATATGAAAACTCTATAAATAAAGACCAAAGGCAATCAAAAAAGGGGAGGCCGAAAGGGATAGTGAAAAAGAAAATCCAAATCCGTGAAGAAAAAGCTTGAATTCAATTGATTTTTAAAGTAGCAGAAACACGATTTAAAGGATTAAAAAGGCAAAAAGGCTGGTCTTTTGAGCTTGTTGATCCAAGAAGCAATTTTGGTGCAACTTACAAAATAAGGTATGAAATTCTAATTTCTTTATATTTTTTCACAGTAGCTAAAATTAGGATTTTGTGTTTTTCAAAAGTTAAAATCTTAGAACTTTAATTTAGTTTTTCTAAAGTCAAATAAACCTTATTTTGTTGGTTTATTTTCCAAAAGGCTTAAAATTTTTATTTTTACTTCTTTAAAATCTTAAAACCCTAATTAAACATATTTTTCAACAAAAACCAAAATTTGATTCTATTCCTTTCAAAATTTTAAACTTGGTTTTGTTTCTTTCAAAAAGCCTTAAAAAACATCTTTTCTATTTTATAAAAACTTTAATCCATTTGTTTATATTCATAAAAATTCATAAAATTATCAAATTGATTTCCAAATTCTAAAAGCCAATTCATCACCCGAAACTCCAATTCAAAGCTCCTAAAACCCTAATTCAACTCCAAAACCTAAAATAATGAACCATAACCTCCTTTAAAACTTTAAACCTTAATTTTTTCTAAACCCTAATCCTTTAAAATTTTAAAAACCATAAAAGCATAAATACTTTAATTTTACACAGTAGCTTGAAATCACCATTTAAAACCATGAATCAAAAGTATTTCAAAGTGTCTAAAACCCTAGTTTCATGATTTCACCATTCAAACCTTAATTTGTTTAATCAAAGAGTCTTACCAACCTTTTAAAACATAAAACCTCAATCTATTTTAATTCCATAAAAAAGTCACAGTAGCTAATTTTATGAATTCCAAAACCTTAACTCTTTAACACTAGCTATAATTTGGATTTTTATTTACCTTATTCAATTCCATATTTGATCATGCTTGGTTTTATTTCTTATGATTTAATTTATTTAAATTGAATGCTTGGTTTATTTTATTTATCATGGATGGGTGTTTACTTTTATTTGGTACCTTTGATGAATGATTTATTTATTATGAATGGTTATTTACTTTTATCAATTTATTTAGATTTCCAAATGTTGTAAGAGGTATGTTTCCACTTGGCGGGTACCTCATTAGTTAAATATCATGTAATTTAATTTGCTTTTCTATCTTAGAACTTATGTAAAGGGCATGTTTCTACCTTTCGGTGGGTGTCCTATTTAGGCAGGTGATGTAAGGACATGTTTCCATCTTCGTATGGGTGTCCATTTATTTGTTTTGTTTTGTTTGGACATTGCTTTGATTTTAATATAATGATGCTTTCTTTTTATTGTGTGTAGTATGGATAATATTGTTATATTTAAGAATTTTATAATATTAAGACCTGTAAATGAGGCCGGTTCCAAGAACAGGGCGTTGTGGGGGTGCTGGGCCATTTCTCACCTTACCCACATGCACCCAACTTTTCGAACCCATTAGGGGGTTGGGGATTCCTTAGGAATCGAGTCATCTACCCCTTTCTTTTTCTTGGCCCGTCCGGGTGGCGACTACATTTTCTCCGGACTTAGGTCCGTATTCTCTAAGGCCCCGAGCCTAAACAGTGCTGAAGTCGCAAGAACCATTCCACCGAGAGTGGGGGCAAAAATCCCTGCTCACAGTGGCGACTCCACTGGGGAGAAGAGAAGTTGATTATATTGGTCTTTATGTTATACTATTCTTTCTTATAATGATATTATCCATTGCATCATATTAGATTGCATCGTGTGCGTGAGTTAGGACTCCCGTGTTACCCGTGTTATGTTATGTAAGGGATACCATACTTTCACTCAAGGTATGGAGATCTAGCATAGCATAACCACTCATAGCCTCGCACCGTTTGGTATATACTTGCTATGGGAACCCAACCTTTTAACCTAAAGACTAAAGCTCATGTAATTGGCCTAGTTACTTTCCTTTGGTTTTACTCCAAATGCATGTTGTTTGACTATGACTAATTTATCTTGGCTTAAATCATGGCTTATTTGGTTTGTTCTTTTTCTAATATGACCTAAGTATATTGTAAGCTCAAAATAAACTTTTCTTTAAAGTCCAAAAGACCAAAGCTATTTTCAAAATTGTTTTCAAGTTGGTCTTTGGACATAAGACTTTTCTAAAAACAAATCAAAAATTCTTTGGCCCATGGTCCAAATACTAAGCCCAAAATCAATTTTTCTAAAATCTTTTACTATGGGCTTAGAAACAAAGCTATTTTCACCCAACCTTTTCTTACAAAGAGCTTGCAAATTATTTAGATCAATTATGAAATACCAAAAATCAATTGTGGGCCTAGTTTACACTAAGAATAAATTAACCATGGGCTTGTTTTTGGCATGAATCATTAGTTACCTTTTTCAAGTGAGAAATCTATTTATAATAAACCTCTTAATTTCATTTTAATCCAATATAGCACAGTTGGTTGAATGGATTAAAACCTAATTAATGGTAATTACTATGAATGGACTTTCATTTTCGAAAATATAACTATTGGTTGAAACGTCCGAGGGAATTATTCGAAAGCAAGATACCCCATGTTGGTATTTTGTTAACCATATACCTAGGAAAAGGGACTCGCCATTCATGTGTGGATGTTATAAGGTTGGAAGGAATGTCCTATTTATCCTTATTTGTTGATTGTTTGTGCATACATGCATACATGCATACATTTGCATCTCATATCATTAATCCTTTCTGGCTCACAGCCCTGGATTACGATAGTTCTAAAGCTTACAACAATCCGACCTACGCGGGAGATGAAGTATCTAGCAATGACTCAATCACTTGCTCACCAAAAACAATGGAGCCCGAACAAATTCAAAGGATGGTGGATGAGGCCCTCAACGCCAAAATGGAAGAAATAAAAGAGGCCCTAGCTGAGACCATGAAGAATCAGTTGACTACAATCTTATAGAACCATGCCGAGGCGTCTGCTAGCACTAAGAAACCAAAGAACAAAGGGAAGACCAAAGTTAGTGAAGTGGTTTTTGATGATGAAAATGCGATCATTGATGATGATGATGATTGGGCCCAATACTACCAAGATGCTCAAGAGAAGAAAAAAGAACCGAAGATTGTTGGAAGATCAACTATGGAGAAGATCGAAATTTCTGATGTTGAAAAGATGATTGCTGATTTAGAAATGAAATTTGAGAAGAAACTGAAAATCAAAGAGATGTCCGAGATCGATAAACTATTTGAACAAGATGAAGAAGTTTCGTACAAGTTCAAGATGCCATCTTTTGCTAGATACAATGGTACTGGAAATCCTCATCTCCACGTGAAGCAATACATCACTGCCATGCAGTCTGCCCGAGCTACTAAGGCTCAGACCCTAAGGTACTTTATACTCTCATTGGACCCTGTTGTCCAAATTTGGTTCAATACCTTAGATGAAGGAACACAAAAGATTTGGGATTCACTTTACAAGGCCTTTATCCAGAAATATGGGTATAATATTGAGTTGGAGGTTACCTTAATGGAAGTGGAGTCCATAAGGCAAAGGCCAAATGAGAATTTTGTGGACTATGTGAAGCCATGGAGAAACAAGGCCGCTTTGCTCAAGAAAAGGCCTGATGAATCTGATCAAATAAGGATGATTGTGAGAGGGGTGTTGCCTAATCTCTGTGAAAGGATGTCTCACACCCTTATAAGGGATTTCAAAGATCTTCTCCAAGCTGGTCTACAAATTGAAGAGTGGGAAAGGGAGAAGAATTGCTTTTCAATGAGAAGGAATGAGAAAGGGAACAACCAGTCTAACAATCAAAGCACGCAAAAAGAAGTTGATGTTAATGTCACCGATCAAGGAAATAAAAGACAATTCTCAGAATTGGGGAAACCTCTATCTTGGGTTTTTAGCAAGGTCCAAAAGAAAGGGTTGTTACAACCGTTAGCTCCTCGACCTTTACATAATCCATTGCCACCAAACTTCAATGCCGAGGCCTTCTGTCAATTTCATCAAATGTGAGGACATGAAACAGATAAATGTGCTAAGGTATGAGATCCAAGACCTAATCGATAGTGGCAAGCTACCAGAGCCGGATAATCCCAATACCAAGAACAACCCTTTGCCTAAATTTGGAAGAGTGCCACCATTGTCAGCCTTTATGGTGGGAAAAGAATTGGAAGAAGATTTTGTTTTATCCTCTTTCCAAGATGGGGATATTGAATATGTGAAAGGAAAAGAAGCTTAAACTCAACGAACTTTACTTAGCTTGAATGCTGCTTTTCAATTTTACTTTCTTTAATATTTAATTGGAACTATCGTGTTTTTCAAATTTAAATTTGTTTTAATAAATTACTTTCTTCAAAAAATTTTGCTGGTCTTTGTTCATCTTAGTGTTCAACCAATGAGGAATCTAGCTTGATAATTCATGAATTAATATATTTATGCATCATGACTTGAATGACCTTACTAGATGAGGAAAATGCTCTATAGCATTGAGTTGTGTATGCTTACTTAGAGAGGGCTACTGCATAATTACCTTTGTCTAGGTCCTAGTCAGTCTTAGAACATGCTTTGACAAAATTTAAGAGAGAAATTATCTAGGCATTGTTTGACGAGCCAACAACTAGTATCTACCTTATTAAATATCAATCTCTAGTTGTCCCTTTGAGCCTTCATAAAATTTTAGCTGACTTTTCATTGGCATGCAAACCTCAATAACCTACCCTGAGCTGTTGTGATACTTTTGACAAGTCTTATGATCACTAAGATAAATAGGCAAGAAGATCAAAGAAAACAATTATTAGTCAAAACCATAAGGGTAGTTGATGTTTTCAAGACCATATGGATAGTTGAATTTTCCAATATATCAAGATAGAGTAACAAATGATTTATCCCTGTTAAAGAAGATTTATGTTAATCCACTCATCCATTATTAGAAGCCCAAGTTGGTACAAACAAGACAACTCTATTTGAGCTAGAACCAAAAAGGAAAGAAAGAAAGAAAAAGAAAAAAAAAGACAAAAGAAAACAAAAAAGACAAAAGAAAAGAAAAAGAAAAGAAAAAAAAAGAAAAAAGAGAAAAAAGAAAAGAAAACCCAAAATGGTTCAAAAAGGCAACTGAGTTCTCTTTTACCTAAGACAACAAAAGGCTTCCATTTGGTTTATAAGGACGGTTTGACTTGAATTGGTCCAACCCAACCAAAGATTCAATCAAAATTGGAGAAAAAGGAGGAAGACCATTCAGTTCTTGAAAGTTCTGTACTTGACAGTCCTACAAGGAAGAAGGACAAAATTACAAAATGCTCAAAGAAAGGGAGGAGTAAGAAAAATAAAAAGAAAGAAAAGGGAAAAGAAGAAATGAAGCGAATTTGGGTCTTAAACTTTTGCAAGGGCAAAGTCTGTCCTAACCAAGATCCAGATTAATGCTAAGAAGACAAAGAGAATTTAGAGTCTAGCAAGATCGCTCCCAACTGCCTAAAGTTCCAACAATAAATTTATAGTGTGAGGGTTTGTCCATTGTGTCACATCAGCTCCTATCTCAAAATGGACTTCATTTAACCTATGTCCCTCATAGACCCCATTTCAAGCCTATCAAAGACCTGTTGATCTCTCTTGATAGGTAGAGTCTATTAGTGGAGATAGTTTGGATGAGCATGCATATGAAATAGACAGTATTTAAACCAAATGAGACCTTTGGCCAAGTAATGTGTATGTGCCTATCCGGAGTGCAACAATTCTTGCTTAAATAGAAATGATTCCCGAGTTTAGTACGGTAACTAAGGTTGTCATGTTATAGATATGTTAATTTGGAAAATCAAGTCTTGAATTACATTGATATTGATTTGCCAAAGCCAATATTTGATTTCAAAATCAAAATTTAAAAAATTCAAAAAAAAATTTCAAAAAAGTGTTTTGTCATACAAAGCCTTCAAGTTAAGGGAAGTATGTTAAGCCTTAAATAACACATTGAGCAAAGGAAATGATTATTGGCAAGGTCATGAAGAAGCTATCAACTGACATGCTGAAATATAGTTCGAAATAGATGAATCCCTGACTCTACTGCCTGGGGTCTCCACCACTCATGTTCTCAACATTTTGGAGATAAAAGCCATAAATGCAAAGCTTTCTATCATTCCAATGCAAGATTTGAATGAGCGTCGAAAATGAGTCAATGAGAATACTTCTGCTGATCACCTCGGTCTGTGAGTCAATGTAACCGCTGTGAGTATTATCATGCATATCATGCATACATGAGCATATCACATCACACTTTCATGTCTTGTATTGTCTATTCTTCCTCAAAGTGAACAGCAAAAACCTTGTGAAGTAAAGAATCAAAAGAAGATATCAAATCAGGGGGGCATAGAAAGCCCATTACTTGAGAATGCTCCAGTAATCTTGCAAAGAGAAGAAATACGTGCTTGTGCGAAGAACTAGACAACAACAACATCAATCGGAGTCCGCATAGGAAAATCATGGGTTTGAGCCTACATAGGGGGCAAAGTTTCTCCTTTTCAATTTTTGAGTTTATATGTAAAACATTTTCAAACTCACTTACAAATATTTTGCCACGCAGAAATATAAGGTCCAATTAAAAATAGCTAAATCATTGCAAAAAGGAAGAACAAAAAAATGGAATATTAGAACTCTCAAAAGAATGAAGATGCAAAAGACAAAAGACCAATCCAGTTAAAAGAGTTGAAGCTAGGGTAAAGACCCGGCCTCCAATGGATAAAGACCCATGTTTCAAGGGTAAAGACCCAATCTCAAAGGATGAAGATCCATTTGCAAGGGTGAAGACCCGATCTCCAAGGATGAAGATCCATTCTGAGGGTGAAGAATCACAATGCATAGAACAGCCGGAGCAGTCAGACTTTTCAACTGATAAAAGGTTATTCAAATTCATTCTCGAGTCCAAGCATCCATTCTCGGGTCCAAGTACCCAAATCAATTCAATCTCAGGTCCAAGTACCCAATCTCGGGTCCAAGCACCCATTCTCGGGTCCAAGTACCCAATCTTGGTTCCAAGTACCCAATCTCGGGTCCAAGTAACCAAATCGAATCCAATCTTAGGTCCAAGTGCCTAATCTCGGGTCCAAGTACCCAATCTCGGGTCCAAGTACCCAAATAAAATCAACTTAAGATTGAGTATCCAAAGCCAATTTAGGATTGAGTATCCAAATCAAGTTTAGGATCAAGTATCCGAACCCAATTTAGGATCGAGTATCCGAAGCCAATTTAGGATCAAGTATCCAAATCAAATTTAGGATCGAGTATTCGAATCCAGTTAGGATTGAGTATCCCAATCCAGTTTAGGATCTAGTATCCAAAGCCAATTTAGGATCGAGTATCCAAAGCCAATTTAGGATAGAGTATTCGAATCCAGTTAGGATCGAGTATCCCAATCCAGTTTAGGATCTAGTATCCAAACCCTATTTAGGATCGAGTGTCCAAATCCAGTTAGGATCAAGTATCCAAACCCAATTTAGGATCGAGTATCCAAATCCAGATAGGATCGAGTATCCCAATCCAGTTTAGGATCGAGTATCCAAACCCTATTTAGGATCGAGTGTCAAAATCTAGTTAGGATCGAGTATCCCAATCAAATTTAGGATCGAATATCCAAATCCAGTTAGGATCGAGTATCCGAATCCAGTTAGGATCGAGTATCCCAATCCAGTTTAGGATCGAGTATCCGAATCCAGTTAGGATCGAGCATCCAAAGCCAATACCAATCCAATTTAGGATAGAGTGTCCAAATCTAGTTAGGATCGAGTATCCAAATCCAGCTTAGGATCGAGTGTCCAAATCTAGTTAGGATAGAGTATCCCAATCCAGTTTAGGATCGAGTATCCAAATATAGTTAGGATCGAGTATCCGAATCCAGTTAGGATCGAGTATCCCAATCCAATTTAGGATCGAGTATCCAAATCTAGTTAGGATCGAGTATCCAAATCCAGTTTCGGATAGAGTGTCCAAATCCAGTTAGGATCGAGTATCCAAAGCCAATTTAGGATCGAGTATCCAAAGCCAATTTAGGATTGAGTATCCCAATCCAGATCCAATTAGGATCAAGTATCAAAAAAAGTTAGGATCGAGTATCCAAATAAAGTTAGGATGGAGTATCCAAATGTAATATCCCAATGTATGCCCTAGAAGTTTTGAATATTATAGTTGTTTTAATTGGATTGAATGTATATGTTAATTTGAAAGAGAAAAGCATTTTTAGAGAAAGTGTATATGTTGGGTGTATGGTAAAATTACTATAAAGGGCATATAAGAAAAAGAAGTTAAGTTATATGGATGAGGGCATTTAAGTAATTGCTCATGTAGAATTGCTTGGTGGAGATTTAAAGAAGAAGAGAAGTTTGACTTGATTTTATTTCTTCTCTTCTCATTTTTGGTGTGGCCGGCTACCAAAGGAAAGAAGGAGGAAGAGAAGTGTCCTAAGTTCTAAACATCAATTTGAAGGGAAAATCAAAGGATCAAGTTGGAGATTTGTGAAATTTCTTCAATTGAGGTAAGTACTCTCTTGTTTATCTTTGTTATTTTTGAAGTTATGTTTGAGGTAGGTTGTGATGTGTTGAGATTATGAATAGGTGTGTTTGAGATGAGTTTATAAGTGTTGAGATTGATTATAAGTTAAAAAGGTTGGATTGATGTTGGTTTTGGTTTGAAGATGATAAGTTAAGAGTGATGTTTGGTTTTAGGGTTTTGAAATAGTAGATGATTAAATGAATTGTTAATGTATGGTTGATGTGAATATTGTGTTAAACATGCAAAATAAGTGTTAATGACTTTGATTACATCCATTTGAATGAGTTTATGTTGTGTATATTGTGTTTTTGTTCAATCAAAAGAGAGTTGGCCATAGTTAGGGTTTGTATACATGAGAGACACGGCAAAACCAAGGAAGAGACACGGCCAACCTAAGGTATTTTTGAGAGACACGGCCAAGTCCATGGAAATTTGGCCGTGTTGGGTGATTTTTGGAGAGGACATGGCCATGTCCCTTGCCCATGTTGGCTTCTGTTGCTTTTGGTTGAGAGGTTTTTGGTTGAGAGACACGGCCACAAGCTTGGCCGTGTCCCTTGAGTGTGTTGGTTACTGTGTTTGGTTTTTGCTCTTCTTACATGATTGAGATTGAACCTACATTTGATGATGCATATGATACTAAATGAACAAGGTTATGTATTATATACATTGTGAATCTTGTGAATGGTAATGTGTTATATGAATAATGTACTTTGTAATGTTATATCCATGATGCTATATGTAAAATGTGAAGGATATGATGAGGTAATTGATTATGTATAGCTTGATGGGAGTAGTTCTTGAAGGTGAAAGCTATAATGATCATCCAAAAAGGTATGTGCAATGCAATTTATTATGATAAATGTTTTAATAATGATTGAAATGAAATAGAGGGACATGTTGTTTAGATGACGATGAATTTAAGATACATGTGCAATGAAATTGATTATGTATGCTTGAATGATGAAGTGTGTAATATGAATTGAGATAAAATGTGATGTGAAGCCATTGTGTTTGGCTATGATGATATATGAATTATGTGAAGCCATTGTGATTGGCTATGATAACTCAAATGTGATGTGAGGCCATTGTGATTGGCTATGATGATTCAATTGAAAGACATAAGGCATGTTTGCCTAATTGATGATGAGAATTGAGAATGAAATTGATAGATGAATTGTGTAGCTAATGTGTTATTCCATTTTCAGAGTTTGTTGTTGGTGGCATGCCTAATAATAGTAACAATCTCTTGAAGTTAGGTTGGCTAAGGCCTTGAAGCCTAATTGAGATGTTACAACCCTTGAAGCTAGGTTGGATTGGTTCTTGATGCCAAGTTGGGTTGATACTTAGCATGCTTTGTTCCCCTTGAAGCTTGGTTGAACCTAAATCCTTGAAGCCTAGTTGGGATAATGATAATGATAATGTGATAATAAAACCAAAGCATTAACTCTGAAAGTCGAATGGCATATTAGTGTCTTTTGGGCCCGAGTCTGTCTTTGTTGTCAATATGATATACAAATGTTGAAATAAGTGAGATCTATGGTTGACTTTGTTGGAAATGTGATTCATGATTGGTGAATTGTAAGTAATATAATGTTATGAAGTATTTTGTGTAATGTGTGTATTGATATATTGATTGTGAGTGTTAGTGATGGATTATGATTGATGAATTGTGAATAAAACAATGTTATGAAGTATGATGTGTAATGTGTCTATTGATATATTGATTGTGAGTATTAATGATGGATTGTGGTTGGTGATAATGATATGTATATTATAAATGGAATTAGTCGAGATATATGAAAGGTACAATTCAAAAGGAATAACATGATAAGATATTAATGGTATATGAAAGTGATATTTCATTATATGTTAGAATTTCTATAATGTATGTTTATATTTTATATTTGTACTACTAAGCTTTTGGGCTTAGCGCGGATGTGTAATCGCATAGGTGACTAGGTGGAAGATATGAAGTCTTTCGTTATGCCACGAGAAGAGTAAGAGTTTGTCGAGACCAACTAGAGGGTGATGCATACATGTATAACTTTTAATTATGATATATTTCCGACAATAGTGTATTTATATGTAAAAAAAAATAAATAAAAGTTATGATAAAGACAAGATTAATATATATATATATGTATGATCATTAAAAGTATAATGATTTTGTAAATGTTCTTTAAATAGATGTATTGTGGTTTGAACTCTGTTAAAGGTTTTAAAAATGTAAAGAAAAGTGACATCCTTATACTTTATATACTTACTGTATGTATACCAGGTGTATGTATAGTACTTATATGAAGTATCGGGGTGTTACAATTATTTTGGTATCAGAGCTTAGGTTCGAGATTCTCGGCCTAAGTGAAATTAAAAAGAAAAAGTTTTGAAAAGTTTAAATAGAAGTAAAAAGGAAAAGTTTTGAAATGAAATTTGTAATACATGCATATGCATTGACACCTAGGTTGGTCTCGGATGTGGCATTTTATAAATTGTAAAATATTTGTGTTATATGAGATGGATGCTGGTGTGTGAATGATGTTTTACATGAAAGTAAAGCCGGAGAAAGAAATGATATGGAATTTATATAAGATTGATTGATAAAATTTATGCAAGTAAAGTGAATTGTTAAATGTGTTGAAGTATAAAGAATGAAAAGAAGAATAAAGTTGAAAATGAGTTGAAATCAAAATCAAGATTAAAGTATGTACTTTTTCCTCTATATTTTGAACCTCTTTATAATAAAGTTTATGTTGGGTTTGCTAGATAGAGGAAATATTGTTGAATTGTTAATATCGAAAGATATGTTATTAAATGAGGAGAGTATGGTGGAATATTGAATGAGTTGATTAATATAGACAAAGTGTGATTATTTAAAGTTTGGGGTATATATATAAAGTTAAGGTTTTGTAAAAAGGAAAAAGAGATGATAATGGTTAAGTAAGAATATAAATGGGTATTGTTATTTTAATGTAAACATTGTGAATTCAATGTTAGAAATGTGAGATGCTTAAATATTGTGAAAGCACATGGAAATGGTGGTAATATGTGATATTTGAGATTTTGAAATGAGCTTGATAATTGTGAAAATTATATGTTTTGTTATTGTTTTGTGAAATATATATATAAGATGTTTTTAAAGTGATATTAAGAAAAGATGAGTTTGGCAAATTGAAGTTTAAGCGAAGTAGTAAGTTGAAAAGTTAAAGTTTTAATGAAATTTGATAAAGATTATTTGGATATTGATGGTTTAATGTATATTCAATACATGAGCTAGGTGAAATGACTAATATCACACATGAAAGTATTATGAATTGAGTAATGTGATTGATAGCATGAGAATTTGTTTTGAAGTAAAAAGAAGAAGTGGATAAGCAAATGAAAATGAGCTATTTTAAGTCATTTTACTGCAAAGGGTAAAAATGGATATGGAAGTATATTAAACGTTTTTAAAGACAAAAGTGAAAGAGATGTCACATTAGGAATGTGACTAAGATGGATGTGAAGTGCTATTATAGTCAGAATATAGATATATATATATTTGAAGTATGGATAAATACTTTACATCCTATTGGAAGAATGAGTATGATAGTGTTTAAAAGAAAGTGATAAACATCAAATGTGTATTGACTGTATGAAAAAGGAAAATAAAATAAGAGCATATAATTAAATGTGTACATGTATATGTATGTGGTATAATTATAGAATTAGTGATATGGAAACGATGTTGTATGTATTAGTAGACCTAGGAGAGATTAGGTCTTGAACTGTGAAAAGCTAGATGGGTTATGTGATGGAAGTGAGTATAGCATGGATTTGAGTAATATTGGACGGTGGAAATTGTTATGGTGAGCATTGAACTTGATGATCATATGATATTTAGAGTCCCAAAGTAATCACATATGGAAAGTTCTATATAATTATATATTATAAGAGATTGTGAATGGATTAGAAATGAAGTGACGAATAGAAATTGTATAGAAACTGCATATGATTGAAAATATATATAATAATATTGTTGAAACATGAATTAAGTTGATAAAGATCATATAATTGAGTGCAAATTGGTTTGAAATGAAGTTGGAATGTGTTAACTTTTGATATAGCAATAATGTAAAGAAAGAATATGTAATTCTTAAGATACACCTTAGCCTTGTATTCGTAAAGATTGAGAATAAAATTATAAAGAACAGTATTGATTTGAAAGTTCCAGGCTTGAATATTAATCTCTTAAAGCCATGTGTTTTGTTCAGTATATTTGATTGGTTAATTTTGTTATCCATAGATTTGGATCTTAGATAAAATGTTTGTAATACATATTTGGTAAGATTGAAAATTATATTTGAAAAGTATAATTAAAAGTTATGATGGATAAAGTTTTACTTTATCATTTTATATTAAGAATTTGATTATAATTATGAAGGTAAAGAAAGAAAAAGGAAATTATGGAAATATTTTGAGTTATGAATAATATGACAAAGGTAATCAAACTAAATATAACAATGGTATGAAATGTGAGGAGATATTAAAAAGGGAGAAATTATAAAATATGACTGAAAGTTATACTGAATATGTTTATGATATGTAATGAATAAATGAATGAACTTGAAGTTTAAGTGAATGAACTATAGAGAGTAAATATGGTATAAAATTTTTATGAGAATTGGTGGGAATTATATTAAGATAATTTGAGGTGATTTGGTATCATGATAATTTGACTGAATATGGATCTGAAGAGATCAGGAATTGTATATAAGTTTGCTCTAATGGAATTAGGTTATATATATATACATATGAATATTGTGAGATTTCATGATAAGTTAAATAAATTAATTGTTGGTTGGAAATGAACAAGATTGGAATGTGGGTATATTGTGACAGATAGATCAATTGATCTGGATTTGGCTAAGATTATGAGGCATTATCGAGATTTAATGTGCATAGTTGTACTAAGAGTATAATTATTTGCATGATAATGTATTTGATGTAAAATTTTAAAGTGTGAATGGATATGAACGAATGGAGTTATAGTAGTTATAAATCAGGATAAAAAGGGAACAGATTGGTTAATTATTAAATAAGTTGAAAGGTAATGTATTAATATGGAAGTTAAGTGAAAAGCATGCTAAAGAGATAACTCCATTTATGAAAAATAAGAATCTTGTTAGACATTGAAGGTTGATAAATGTCTATTTAGACAGTGATTGTAATGACGGGATAATTAATGCTCAGATATAAACCAATGATTTTTAAGGTTAAAGTTAAGAAAGTAATTTCAAAGAAGTGAATGAACAAAATATATTTAATATAAAGATTGGATGAAGTATAAGTGTACTATTAAATGATTTGATTCTTGTATAAAGACATTAATAGGAAACGTAATGAGTTCTTTTGAATGTTTGATCAAGGAAGTAATAAGATATATAAACATATAGAATGGTGAGTTATGGAATTTAGAGAAGATGGTTGATTCTAAAGGGGAGAGTTGAAGTTATAAGATTTGATGACATAATAACTTAATCATATAATTAACTTCATATGGAAGTTAAGATAGTATTTTGCTAAGAATGACTTGTTACGGTACTGATAATTTCGAGGACGAAATTATTTAAGGGGGAGAGAATTGTAATATCCCAATGTATGCCCTAGAAGTTTTGAATATTATAGTTGTTTTAATTGGATTGAATGTATATGTTAATTTGAAAGAGAAAAGCATTTTTAGAGAAAGTGTATATGTTGGGTATATGGTAATATATATAACATATATGTTGGTCAAAATGAGGAGTCAAGGGAAGAAGATATTTTATTTGTGATATGTGAAATTACTATAAAGGGCATATAAGAAAAAGAAGTTAAGTTATATGGATGAGGGCATTTAAGTAATTGCTCATGTAGAATTTCTTGGTGGAGATTTAAAGAAGAAGAGAAGTTTGACTTGATTTTATTTCTTCTCTTCTCATTTTTGGTGTGGCCGGCTACCAAAGGAAAGAAGGAGGAAGAGAAGTGTCCTAAGTTCTAAACATCAATTTGAAGGGAAAATCAAAGGATCAAGTTGGAGATTTGTGAAATTTCTTCAATTGAGGTAAGTACTCTCTTGTTTATCTTTGTTATTTTTGAAGTTATGTTTGAGGTAGGTTGTGATGTGTTGAGATTATGAATAGGTGTGTTTGAGATGAGTTTATAAGTATTGAGATTGATTATAAGTTAAAAATGTTGGATTGATGTTGGTTTTGGTTTGAAGATGATAAGTTAAGAGTGATGTTTGGTTTTAGGGTTTTGAAATAGTAGATGATTAAATGAATTGTTAATGTATGGTTGATGTGAATATTGTGTTAAACATGCAAAATAAGTGTTAATGACTTTGATTACATCCATTTGAATGAGTTTATGTTGTGTATATTGTGTTTTTGTTCAATCAAAAGAGAGTTGGCCATAGTTAAGGTTTGTATACATGAGAGACAAGGCCAAACCAAGGAAGAGACATGGCCAACCTAAGGTATTTTTGAAAGACACGGCCAAGTCCATGGAAATTTGGCCGTGTTGGGTGATTTTTGGAGAGGACATGGCCGTGTCCCTTGCCCATGTTGGCTTCTGTTGCTTTTGGTTGAGAGGTTTTTGGTTGAGAGACACGGCCACAAGCTTGGCCGTGTCCCTTGAGTGTGTTGGTTACTGTGTTTGGTTTTTGCTCTTCTTACATGATTGAGATTGAACCTACATTTGATGATGCATATGATACTAAATGAACAAGGTTATGTATTATATACATTGTGAATCTTGTGAATGGTAATGTGTTATATGAATAATGTACTTTGTAATGTTATATCCATGATGCTATATGTAAAATGTGAAGGATATGATGAGGTAATTGATTATGTATAGCTTGATGGGAGTAGTTCCTGAAGGTGAAAGCTATAATGATCATCCAAAAAGGTATGTGCAATGCAATTTATTATGATAAATGTTTTAATAATGATTGAAATGAAATAGAGGGACATGTTGTTTAGATGAAAATGAATTTAAGATACATGTGCAATGAAATTGATTATGTATGCTTGAATGATGAAGTGTATAATATGAATTGAGATAAAATGTGATGTGAAGCCATTGTGTTTGGCTATGATGATATATGAATTATGTGAAGCCATTGTGATTGGCTATGATAACTCAAATTTGATGTGAAGCCATTGTGATTGGCTATGATGATTCAATTGAAAGACATAAGGCATGTTTGCCTAATTGATGATGAGAATTGAGAATGAAATTGATAGATGAATTGTGTAGCTAATGTGTTATTCCATTTTCAGAGTTTGTTGTTGGTGGCATGCCTAATAATAGTAACAATCTCTTGAAGTTAGGTTGGCTAAGGCCTTGAAGCCTAATTGAGATGTTACAACCCTTGAAGCTAGGTTGGATTGGTTCTTGAAGCCAAGTTGGGTTGATACTTAGCATGCTTTGTTCCCCTTGAAGCTTGGTTGAACCTAAATCCTTGAAGCCTAGTTGGGAAAATGATAATGATAATGTGATAATAAAACCAAAGCATTAACTCTGAAAGTCGAATGGCATATTAGTGTCTTTTGGGCCCGAGTCTGTCTTTGTTGTCAATATGATATACAAATGTTGAAATAAGTGAGATCTATGGTTGACTTTGTTGGAAATGTGATTCATGATTGGTGAATTGTGAGTAATATAATGTTATGAAGTATGTTGTGTAATGTGTGTATTGATATATTGATTGTGAGTGTTAGTGATGGATTATGATTGATGAATTCTGAATAAAACAATGTTATGAAGTATGATGTGTAATGTGTATATTGATATATTGATTGTGAGTATTAATGATGGATTGTGGTTGGTGATAATGATATGTATATTATAAATGGAATTAGTCGAGATATATGAAAGGTACAATTCAAAAGGAAAACATGATAAGATATTAATGGTATATGAAAGTGATATTTCATTATATGTTAGAATTTCTATAATGTATGTTTATATTTTATATTTGTACTACTAAGCTTTTGGGCTTAGCGCGGATGTGTAATCGCGCAGGTGACTAGGTGGAAGATATGAAGTCTTTCGTTATGCCACGAGAAGAGTAAGAGTTTGTCGAGACCAACTAGAGGGTGATGCATACATGTATAACTTTTAATTATGATGTATTTCCGACAAGAGTGTATTTATATGTAAAAAAAAAATAAAAGTTATGATAAAGACAAGATTAATATATATATGTATGATCATTAAAAGTATAATGATTTTGTAAATGTTCTTTAAATAGATGTATTGTGGTTTGAACTCTGTTAAAGGTTTTTAAAATGTAAAGAAAAGTGACATCCTTATACTTTATATACTTACTGTATGTATACCAGGTGTATGTATAGTACTTATATGAAGAATTGGGGTGTTACACCAAATCCAGTTTAGGATCGAGTATCCGAATCCAGTTAGGATCGAGTATCCCAATCCAATTTAGGATCGAGTATCCCAATCCAACTTAGGATCAAGTATCCAAATTCAGTTCGGATCGAGTATCCAAATCAAGTTTAGAATCGAGTATTCGAACCCAATTTAGGATCGAGTATCCAAAGCCAATTTAGGATCAAGTATCCAAATCCAGTTAGGATCGAGTATCCAAATCCAGTTTCAGATCAAGTATCCAAATCTCTCGGGTCCAGAACCCAAATTTTCCTTAGGTCTACAACCTAGAATTATCCTTGAGTCCAGAACTCGAATTTGGTCCAGAAACCAAATTTTTCTTTAGGTCCAGAAGCTAGAATCATCTTTGAGTCCAGAACTTGAACCGGGTCCAGACCCATATTTTTCTTAAGTCGAGAACCTAGAATTATCCTTGAGTCCAGAACTCAAACCGGGTCCAGAACCCAAATTTTCCTTAGGTCTAGAACCTAGAATTTATCCTTGAGTCCATAACTCAAACCGGGTTCAGAACCCAAAACTTGAACCATCTCATAAAAAATTAAGTCTTATTGCTTTTCACTCTCTTTCACTTAAGTTTCAGATCATTCAAGCAGGGGGCAAACTGTGGACCCTTAAGTTTTGACCCAGTCTGGTCCAATATGTTTTATTTAGTCCTAAATGATTTTTGTTGTCTAATTGGTCCAAAATAATTTTTTATTTATTATCTAATTTTTATTAATAAAAAATAAAAATAAACAAATAAAAGTCAAAAAATAAAAATAAAAATCAGAGTTGAAAAAATCGGTGAAGAAAAAATCGTCGCGCGTGCCCGTGGGCATTTCGCCGGCAGGAATTTCCTGCGTGCGAAATGGCACACGCCATTTTGCCCGTAGGATCACTTGCAGGAATTTCCTGCGGGCGACGCCCGCTCCTCTCCCCCTGCCTCAATTTCCTGCGGCAGATTTTTTTGCCAGCATATTTTTTACTGCGGCAATTTTTTTTGGCAGCGCAATTTTTTCGACGCAAATTTTTCAAAACCTAATTCAATTAGGTTTTGGTTTCATTTTCTTATCAATGTGATTAATTAGGAATAAACTATATGAAAACTCTATAAATAAAGACCAAAGGCAATCAAAAAAGGGGAGGCCGAAAGGGACAGTGAAAAAGAAAATCCAAATCCGTGAAGGAAAAGCTTGAATTCAATTAATTTTTAAAGTAGCAGAAACACGATTTAAAGGATTAAAAAGGCAAAAAGGCTGGTCTTTTGAGCTTGTTCATCCAAGAAGCAATTTTGGTGCAACTTACAAACTAAGGTATGAAATTCTAATTTCTTTTTATTTTTTCTTAGTAGCTAAAATTAGGATTTTGTGTTTTTCAAAAGTTAAAATATTAGATCTTTAATTTAGTTTTTCTAAAGTCAAAAAAACCTTATTTCGTTGGTTTTTTTTTTCCAAAAGGCTTAAAATTGCTATTTTTACTTCTTTAAAATCTTAAAACCCTAATTAAACATATTTTTCAACAAAAACCAAAATTTGATTCTATTCCTTTCAAAATTTTAAACTTGGTTCTGTTTCTTTTAAAAAGCCTTAAAAAACATCTTTTCTGTTTTATAAAAACTTTAATCCGTTTGTTTAAATTCATAAAAATTCATAAAATTATCAAATTGATTTCCGAATTCTAAAAGCCAATTCATCACCCGAAACTCCAATTCAAAGCTTCTAAAACCCTAATTCAACTCCAAAACATAAAATAATGAACCCTAACCTCCTTTAAAACTTTAAACCTTAATTTTTTTCTAAACCCTAATCCTTTAAATTTTAAAAACCATAAAAGCATAAATACTTTAATTTTACACAGTAGCTTGAAATCACCATTTAAAACCATGAATCAAAAGTATTTCAAAGTGTCTAAAACCCTAGTTTCATGATTTCACCATTCAAACCTTAATTTGTTTAATCAAAGAGTCTTATCAACCTTTTAAAACATAAAACCTCAATCTATTTTAATTCCATAAAAAGTCACAGTAGCCTAATTTTATGAATTCCAAAACCTTAACACATGAGATAAAGAACCCTAAATGGAAACACTAGCTATAATTTGGATTTTTATTTACCTTATTCAATTCCATATTTGATCATGCTTGGTTTTATTTCTTATGATTTAATTTATTTAAATTCAATGCTTGGTTTATTTTATTTATCATGGATGGATGTTTACTTTTATTTGGTGCCTTTGATGAATGATTTATTTATTATGAATGGTTATTTACTTTTATCAATTTATTTAGATTTCCAAATTTTGTAAGAGGTATGTTTCTACTTGGTGGGTACCTCATTAGTTAAATATCATGTAATTTAATTTGCTTTTCTATCTTAGAAGTTATGTAAATGGCATGTTTCTACCTTTCGGTGGGTGTCTTATTTAGGCATGTGATGTAAGGACATGTTTCCATCTTCGGATGGGTGTCCATTTATTTGTTTTGTTTTGTTTGGACATTGCTTTGATTTTAATATAATGATGCTTTCTTTTTATTGTGTGTAGTATGGATAATATTGTTATAATTAAGAATTTTATAATATTAAGACCTGTAAAGGAGACCGGTTCCAATGAACCGGGCGTTGTGGGGGTGCTGGGCCATTTCTCACCTTTCCCACACGTACCCACCATTCCGAACCCATTAGGGGGTTATGGATTCCTTAGGAATCGAGTCATCCACCCCTTTCTTTTTCCCGGCCCGTCCGGGTGGCGACTCCATTTTCTCCATACTTAGGTCCGTGTTCTCTAAGGCCCCGAGCCTAAACAGTGCCGAAGTCGCAAGAACCATTCCACTGGGAGTGGGGGCAAAAATCCCCGCTCACAAGTAGGTTTACCGTTCATAAATAGTAAATTTTACTATTCATAAATAGTAAATTTCACTATTCATAAATTGTAAATTACTATTGTAGAATAGTAAAATTACTATTGTTAATAGTAAATACTATTTACTACTATTTACGAATAGTAAGTTACTATTTATAAATAGTAAACATTGCATGAATAGTGACTACATAGTAAATTCAATTATTCACTGTAATCATTCAAATACTTGCGTGCTTATAAATATTTTTACTTGCAAGGGGCAAAGAAGAAGATATATGCATAAAAATTAGCCAAACTTTTTGAAATAAAAATTATTATTAGCTCGGGTCCAGAACCCAAATTATCATTAGGTTCAGAACCTAGAATCTTTCCTAAGTCCAAAACTTAGCTCGGGTCCAGAGCCCAAATTATCCTTAGGTCCAGAACCTAGAATCTCTTTTAAGTCCAGAACTTAGCTCGGGTCCATAACCCAAATTATCCTTAGGTCCAGAACCTAGAATCTATTTTAAGTCTAGAACTTAGCTCAGGCCTGGAACTCAAATTATCCTTAGGTCCAGAACCTAGAATGTCTTTTAAGTCCAGAACTTAACTCTGGTCCGGAACCCAAATTTTCCTTAGGTCCAGAACCTAGAATCTCTTTTAAGTCTAGAACTTAGATCGGGTCCAGAACCCAAATTTTCCTTAGGTCTAGAACTTAGCTCGGGTCTAGAACCCAAATTACCCTTAGGACCAGAACCTAGAATCTCTTTTAAATTCAGAACTTAACTCGGGTCCAGAACCCAAATTATCCTTAGGTCTATAACCTAGAATCTTTCCTAAGTCCAGAACTTAGCTCGGGTCTAGAAACCAAATTTTTCTTAGGTCTAGAACCTAGAATTATCCTTGAGTCCAGAACTCGAATTGGGTCCAAAACCCAAATTTTCCTTAGGTCCAGAACCTAGAATTATCCTTGAGTCCAGAACTCGAACCGGGTCTAGAACCCAAAACCTCAACCATCTCAAAAAATTAAGTCTTATTGCTTTTCACTCTCTTTCACTAAAGTCTCAGATCATTCAAGCATGGGGCAAACTGTAGACCCTTAATTTTTGACCCAGTCCGGTCCAATATATTTTAATTAGTCCAAAATAATTTTTGTATTGTCCAATATATTTTAATTAGTCCAACATAATTTTTGTTATCTTAATTAAATAATTTTTGCTTTAGTATCTAATTTTTATTAATAAAAAAATAAAATAATAATAATAATAAACAAAAAATAAAAATAAAAATCGACGACGAAAAAAATTATCGTTGAAAACCAGCGCGGGACGAATGGTCGTGGGCCATTTCACCCACAGGAGTTTTCTGTGGGCGAAATGGCCCGCAGGCCAATTCGCCGCAGCAGTTTTGTTTTCCAGCACAATTTTTCCGCAGCAGTTTATTTTCGCCAATGAAATTTTTTCAAAGCAAATTTTTCCGAAACCTAATACAATTAGGTTTCGGTTTCCTTTTCTTAATGAAAGTTATATTCCGTGAATAACTAAGATTAATTAAAAAATCTTCTATAAATAATACCAAAAACAACACAAAAAGCATCAAGAAATTGGGACGGAAATTTAGAGAAAAATTGAGACCGAAACTAAGTAGGAAAGGCTTTGAATCAATCTGATTTTTTTGAGAGAGTAGACAACAATTCAATCCATCAAAGGCAGCAAAGCTTGTCTTTGTTTTTTGTTCATCCAAGAAGAAATTTTTGGTGGAACCAACAAACGGAGGTATACATCAATTGTCTAATTTCTTCACAGTAGCTTAAATCATCCAATTGTTTCTTTTAATTCAAAAACCCTAGAACCTTAATTCCCCTTTTCTAAAGTTTAAAAACCTTAATTCGTTGCTTTGTTTTCCAAAAAGCTTAAAATTTTTAATTTTGTTCCTTCAAAATCACAAAACCCAAATTTGCTTTTCAAATTTTCAAAATCATAAATTAAATCTGTTTCTTTCCAAAAACCCTTAAAAAATATCTTTTCTGCTTCTATAAATTTTAAATCGTTTAGTTTATTTTCATAAAGTTTCATAAAATTATCAATTGATTTTCAAATCCTAAAAACCTAATGCATTCTCTGAAACCCTAATTCTAAAATTCTAAAACCCTAATTCAACTCCAAAACCCAAAATAGTAAACCCTAACTACCATAAAACCTTAAACCCTAAAGTTTTCTAAACCCTAATCCTTTAAACTTTAAAAACCTTATAAACATAAATGTTATAATTTTTACACAGTAAGCTTAAAACATAATTCAAAAGCTAATAGTCATAAACTTAATGTTTTGAAGAGCCCAAACCCTAGTTTCATGATTTTACCATTCAAACACTAATTTGGTTAGTTAAAGAACTTTATCAACCTCTTAAATTATAAAACTTTAATTCATGTCAATTCCTTAAAGTTCACAATAGCTAAGAATTACAAATCCTAAACCTATAAATTCCAAAAACACATGAAATAAAGAACCTTAAATGGAAACAGTAGCCCTAATTTGAATCTTTATTTGCTTTATTCAATTTTATATTTGATTATGCTTGGATTTATTTTATATGCTCAATGCTTGGTTTACTTAATTTATCATGGATGGATGTTTACATTCTATTGTTGTTTAATATCTATAATGAATGATTTATTTATGATGAATGGTTATTTACTTTTATCGATTTATTTAGATTTCCAAATGTTGTAAGAGGTATGTTTCCACTTGGTGGGTACCTCATTAGTTAGATATCATGTAATTTAAATTGCTTTTCTATTTTAGAACCAATGTAAAGGACATGTTTCTACCTTTTTGTGGGTGTCCTTTTTAGGCATGGGATGTAAGGACATGTTTCCATCCTTGGATGGGTGTCCATTTAATTGTTTTATTTGGACATTGTTTTGATTTTCAATATATTGATGCTTTATTTTTATTATTGTGTGTAATATGGATAATGTTGTTATATTTAAGAATTTGTAATATTAAGACCTATAAAGGAGGCCGGTTCCAATGAACCGGGCGTTGTGGAGGTGCTGGGCCATTTCTCACCTTCCCCACACATACCCAACTTTTAGAACCCATTAGGGGGTTAGGGATTCTTTTGGAATTGAGTCATCCACCCCTTTCTTTTTCCCGATCCGTCCGGGTGGCGACTCCATTTTCTCCAGACTTAGGTTCGTGTTCTCTAAGGCCCCGAGCCTAAACAGTGCCGAAGTCGCAAGAACTATTCTACCAGGAGTGGGGCAAAAATCCCCGCTCACATTGGGACAAATGCTTATGGATGTGTTAATGTGATGTTTAGAAAGAAGTACAAATGTGAAGTATAGTGGAATTGCATATTACATTGTGAAATGTCATGATATATAATAATACATTGTCTTTTCTTTTAAAGTTTTGTTATTATCAAAGTATGTACTGCTAGGCTTTTAGCTTAGCGTGATTGAAATTCGTCTCGTAGGTGATAGGGTTAATCTGGTAGATCTAAAGAGTTCATCTAGACCTTGTGTTAATAGATAGTTTGAAGCTGTCAGCGGTCATCCTTGAAACTAGGATGGTCGCGCCAATGTCATACACGGTCGCCTTAGATAAGGGATGGTCGCTGCATTTAAATTTGCTTCAACGGTCGAATTTAAGTGCTCTGCTGCTGGAATCTTGCCCATGCTATGGTTGTCGGGACTGTAGACCCTTAATTTTTGACCTATTCAAATTCGATAGTCTAAAATAATTTTTTGTGTTTTTATTTATTTTAATAATATTTTAATTACTAATATTATTTCATAGTTATTTTTAATAAAAATAAAAAAATAAAAAAATAAAAATCGGACGGATCGGCCAGCGTCGCCCAATGATCTGGGGACGAAATTGGCCCGCTGCGCCCATTTTTGCCAGTGCAATTGCTGCCAGCACAGCCCAAGGGCTCGACAGCTCGCGCGGTGCCGATTTTTTGACCAAAACTTTTTTTTACCCAGTCCAGTCTAATATATTTTAATTAGTCCAAAATAATTTTTGTTATCTTAATTAAATAATTTTTGCTTTAGTATCTAATTTTTATTATTAAAAAAATAAACAAATAAAAAAAAAGGTCGGCTGTGGCAAAATGGCCCGCAGGCCAATTCGCTCCCCGCTACTGTAGCTAGCTGCGGTAACTTTTTTGCCAGCACGATTTTTCTGCAGCAGTTTTTTTTCGCCAGCAAAATTTTTTCGACGCAAATTTTTTCCGAAACCTAATGCAATTAGGTTTCGGTTTCCTTTTCTTAATCAATGTTATATTCCGTGAATGACTAAGATTAAATTTGATCAGATTTGGGAGGAAAAACTGAGACCGAAACTGAGGAGGAAAAGCTTTGAATCAATCTTACTTTTTTTGAGAGAGCAAACAACAATTCAATCCATCAAAGGTAGCAAATCTTGTCTTTGTTTTTGTTCATCCAAGAAGAAATTTTTTATGGAACCAACCAACGGAGGTATGCATCAATTGTCTAATTTTTTCACAGTAGCTTAAATCATCCCATTGTTTCTTTTAATTCAGAAACCCTAGAACCTTAAATCCCCTTTTCTAAAGTTTAAAAACCTTAATTCGTTGCTTTGTTTTCCAAAAAGCTTAAAATTGTTATTTTTGTTTCTTCAAAATCTCAAAACCCTAATTTGCTTTCCAAATTTTCAAAATCATAAATTAAATCTGTTTCTTTCCAAAAACCTTAAAAAACATCTTTTCTGCTTCTATAAACTTTAAATCATTTTGTTTATTTTCATAAAGTATCATAAATTTATCAAATTGATTTTCAAATCCTGAAAATCTAATGTATTCTCCGAAACCCTAATTCTAAAATTCTAAAACCCCTAATTCCACTCAAAAACCCAAAACAGTAAACCCTAACTCCCTTAAAACCTTAAACCCTAATTTTTATAAACCGTAAATCTTTAAACCGTAAAACTTTATAAACATAAATATTAAAATTCAAACACAGTAAACCTAAAAACCATATTCAGTAGCTAATAATCATAAATCTAAATGTTTTAAAGTGTCCAAGCCCTAATTTCATGATTATACATCTCAAATCCTAATTTGGTTAATCAAAGAACTTTACTAACTTTTTAAATCATAAAACTTTTGCTCCATTTTAATCCCATTAAAATCACAGTAGCTTCCAAAACCCTAAATACATGGAATCTTAAATAGAAACAGTAGCCCTAATTTGAATCTTTACTTGCCTTATTCAATTTTATATTTGATTATGCTTTCATTTATATGCTTTAATTTATCTAAGTTCAATATTTGGTTTATTTAATTTATCATGGATGGATGTTTACTTTCTATTGATATTTAATACCTTCGATGAATGATTCATTTACGATGAATGGTTATTTACTTTTTATTTAGATTTCCAAATGTTGTAAGAGGTATGTTTCCACTTTGTGGGTACCTCATTAGTTAAATATCATGTAATTTAAATTGCTTTTCTATTTTAGAATCAATGTAAAGGACATGTTTCTACCTTTCGGTGGGTGTCCTATTTAGGCATGGGATGTAAGGACATGTTTCCATCCTCGGATGGGTGTCCATTTATTTAGTTTGCTTGGACATTGCTTTGATTTTAATATAACGATGCTTTATTTCAATTGTTGTGCATAATATGGATAATATTTTTATATTTAGGAATTTTATAATACTAAGACCTATAAAGGAGGCCAGTTCTAATGAACCGGGCGTTGTGGGGGTGCTGGGCCATTTCTCACCTTCTCCACACGTACCCAACTTTCCAAACCCATTAGGGGGTTGGGGATTCCTTAGGAATCGAGTCATCCAACCCTTTCTTTTTCCCGGCCCGTCCGGGTGGCTACTCCAATTTCTCTGGACTTGGGTATGTGTTATATAAGGCCCCGAGCCTAAACAGTGCCGAAGTCGTAAGAACCATTCCACCTGGAGTGGGGGCAAAAATCCCCGCTCACAGTGGTGACTCCACTGGGGATAAGAGAAGTTGATTCCATTGGTCTTTATATTATTCTATTCTTTCTTATAATGATATTATCCATTGCGTCATATTAGATTGCATTGTGTGCGTGAGTTAGGATGCCCGTGTTACCCGTGTTGTGTTATGTATGGGATACCATATTTTCACTCAAGGTATGGAGATCGAGCATGGCATAACCACTCATAGCCTTGTACCATTTGGTATATACTTGCTATGGGAACCTAAGCCTTTTAACCCAAAAACTAAAGCTCATGTAATTTGCCTAGTTACTTTCCTTAGGTTTTTACCCCAAATGCATGTTGTTTGACTATGATTAATTTATCTTGGCTTAAATCATGGCTTATTTGGTTAGTTCTTTTTCTAATATCACCTAAGTATATTGTAAGCTCAAAATAAATTTTTCTTTAACGCCTAAAAGACCAAAGCTATTTTCAAAACTTTTTAAGACGGTCTTTGGACATAAAACCTTTCTAAAATTCTTTTGCTCATTGCCCAAATACTAAGCCCAAAAACCATTTTTTCTAAGATCTTTTTACAATGGGCTTAGAAATAAAATTATTTTCAAAGAGCTTACAAAATATTTTGGTCAATTACGAAATACCAAGAATCAATTGTGAGCCTAGTTTATAATAAGAATAATTAATCATGGGCTTGTTTTTGGCATGAACCATTAGTTACCTTTTTCAAGTGAGAAAGCTATTTATAATAAACCTCTTAATTTCATTTTAATCCAATATAGCATAAAAGCTACATTAGTTGGTTAAATGGATTAGAACTTAATTAATGGGAATTATCATAAGTTGATTTCCATTTTCAAAAATATAACTATTGGTTGAAGAGTCCGAGGGAATTATTCGAAAACAAGATACCCCATGTTGGTATTTTGTTAACCATATACCTAGGAAAAGAGACTCGCCATTCGTGTGTGGATGTTATAAGGTCGAAAGGAACATACTATTTATCCTTATTTGATAATTGTTCGTGCATACATGCATACATTTGCATCTCATATCATTGATCCTCTCTGTCTCACAGCCCTGGATTACGACAGCTCAAAAGCTTACAACAATCCGACCTATGCTGGAGACGAAGAATCTAGCAACGACTCAATCACTTGCTCACCAAAAACAATGGATCCTGAACAAATTCAAAGGATGGTGGATGAAGCTCTCAATGCCAAAAAGGAGGAAATAAAAGAGGCCCTAGTTGAGACCATGAAGAACCAATTGACTGCAATCTTAGAAAATCATGCCGAGGCATCTGCTAGCACTAAGAAGCCAAGGGACAAGGGGAAGACTAAAGTTGGTGAAGTGGTTTTTGATGATGAAAAAGAGATCATTGATGATGATGATGATTGGGCTCAATACTACCAAGATCTTCAAGACAAAATGGAGCTGAAGATTCTTGAAAGATCAACTATGGAGAAGATCAAAACTTCTGATATTGAAAAGATGATTGCTGATCTAGAAAAGAAATTTGAGAAGAAATTAAAAACCTAGGAAATGTCCGAAGTTGACAAATTATTTGAGCTAGATGAAGAAGTCCTGTACAAGTTCAAGATGCCATCTTTTGTGAAGTTTGATGGAACCGAAAATCCTCATCTCCATGTGAAGCAGTATATCATTGCTATGCAGTCTGCTTGAGTTACTAAGGCACAAACTCTAAGGTACTTTATGCTCTCATTGGACCCTGTTGTCTAAAATTGGTTCAATACCTTAGGTGAAGGAACACAAAAGAGTTGGAATTTGCTATACAAGGCCTTCATCCAGCAATATGGATATAATGTTGAGATGAAAGTTAATTTAATGGAAGTGGAGTCCATAAGACAAAGACCAAATGAGAATTTTGTGGACTATATGAAAAGATGGAGAAACAAGGCTACTTTGCTCAAGAAAAGGCCCAATGAATCTGATCAAATAAGGATGATCGTGAGATGTGTCTTGCCCAATCTCTATGAAAGGATGTCTCACACCCATATAAGTGATTTCAAAGATCTTCTCCAAGCTGGTCTACAAATTGAAGAGTGGGAAAGGGAGAAGAATTGCTTTTCAATAAAAAGGAATGAGAAAGAGAACTACCAGTTGGGCAATCAAAGCACACAAAAAGAAGTTGATGTTAATGTCACTAGTCAAGGATGAATGAGGCAGTTTTCAGAATTAGGGAAGCCACTGTCTTGGGTTCTCAATAAGCTACAAAAGAAGGGATTGTTACAACCCTTGACTCCTCAACCTTTGCCTAATCCTCTTCCACCTAACTTTGATACTAATGCATTTTGCCAATTCCATCAAAGGCCTGGAAACAAAATGGATAATTGTATGAAGTTGAGGCATGAGATCCAGAATTTAATTGATAATGGCAAGTTGCCTGAGCCGGACAAGCCCAATACCAAAGGTAATCCATTTCCAAGGTTCAACAGGGTACCTCCACCGGCAACCTTCATGGTGGGAAAAGGATTGGAAGAAGATTTTATTTTATCATCCTTTCAAGATGGAAATATTGAAGATGTGAAAGGAAAAGAAGCTTAAACTCAATGAACTTTCCTTAGCTTGAATGTTGCTTTTCAATCTTACTTTCTTTAATATTTTGGAACTATTGTGCTTAAAGTTGCTTTAAATAAATTATTTTCATCAAAATTTTGTTGGTCTTTGTTCATTTTGGTGCTCAACCAATGAGGAATCTAGCTTCATAATTCATGAATTAATATATCTATGCATCATGATTCGAATGACTTTACTAGATAAGGGAATTGCTCTATTGCATTGTGTTGTGTATGCTTACTTAAAGAGGGCTCCTGCATAATTACCTTTGTCTAGGTCCTAGTCAGTCTTAGAACATGCTTTGACAAACTTTCGAGGTGAAATTAAACTCTGCTTATTTAAGAGAGAAATGATCTAGGCATTATTTGGTTAGCCAACAACTAGTATCCAATATCAATCCCTAGTTGTCCCTTTGAGCCTTCATAAAATTTTAGCTTTCTTTTCATTGGCATATAAGCCCAATAACCTACCTTGAGCTATTGTGATACTTTTGACGAGTCTTATGATCACTAAGATGAAGAGGAAAGAAGATCAAAGAAAGAAATGAATACCATGAAGATTGTTGAAGCTCTCAAGACCATAAGGATAGTTGATGTTTTCAAGACCATAAGGATAGTTGATGTTCTCAAAACCATAAGGGTAGTTGAAGTTCCCTTAATGTCTCTAATATATCAAGACAACATCAACATCAGAATAACAAATGATTTATCCCTGTTAAAGAAGATTTATGTTACTCCACTCATCCATTATTGGAAGCCCAAGTTGGTAAAAACAAGACAACTCTGTTTGAGCTAGAATAAAAAAAAAAGAGAAAAAAGAAGGAAAAGAAAAAGGACAAAAGGAAAAAAGGACAAAAGGACAAAAGGAAAAAAAGGAAAAGATAAAAGATAAAAAAAAAGATAAAAAGGCAGTTCAGAAAGCCAACTGAGTTCTCTTTTACCTAAGACAACAAAAGGCTTCCATTTGGGTTATAAGGACATTTTGACCTGAATTGGTCCAACCCAACCAAAAATTTGATCAAAATCAAAGAAAAAGGAGAAAGACCATCCAATTCTTGAAAGTTCTGTACTTGACAGTCCTACAAGGAAAAAGGACAAAATGATAAAGTGCTCAAAGAAAGGGAAGAGTAAGAAAAAGAAAGAAAAGGGAGAAGAAGAAAAGCAACGAATGTGGAAACCAAACTTTATGCAAGGGCAAAAACTTTCCTAATCAAGATCCAGATTAATGCCAAGAAGATAGAAGGAATTTGGAGTCTAGCAAGATTGCTCCCAGCTGGCTAATGTTCAAACAAGAAATTTGTAGTGTGAAGGTTTGTCCATTGTGTCACATCAGCTCCTATCTCAAAATGGCCTTCATTTAACCCATGTCCCTTATAGACCCCATTTCAAGCCTATTGAAGACCTGTTGATCTCTCTTGGTAGGTAGTGGAGATAGTTTGAGTAAGCATGCACATGAGATAGACAATATTTAGACTCAAATGAGACCTTTGGCCGAGTAATATGTATGTGCCTATCTGAAGTGCAACAAATCTTGCTTGAATAGAAATGATCCCCAAGTTTAGTATGGTAGCTAGGGTTGTTATGTTATAGATATGTTAATTTGGAAAATCAAGTCCTGAGGTGCATTGACATTAATTTGGCAAAGCCAACATTTGATTTAAAAAAAAATTGTTTTGTCATACAAAGCCTTCAAGTTAGGGGAAGTATGTTGAAACTCCAAAGGACACATTGGGCAAAGGAAATGATTATTGGCAAAGTCATGAAGAAGCTATCAACTGACATGCTGAAACATAGTTCAAAATAGATGAATCCCTGACTCTGCTACTTGGCGCCTCCATTATTCATGTTTTCAGTATCTCAAAGATAAGAGCCATAAATGCAAAGCTTTCTGTCATTCCAAGTGAAAGACCTGAATGAGCATCTGAAAGGAACGAATGAGAACACTTCTGCTGATCACCTTGGTCTGTGAGTCGATGGAACGACTGTAAGTATTATTCATGTATATCATGCATACATGAACATATCACATCGCACCTTCTTGTCTTGTATTGTTTATTCTTTATTAAGGTAAACGGCAAACACCTTGTGAAGTAAACAATCAAAAGAAGATATCAAATCAGGGGGGCATAGAAGGCCTATTGCCAGAGAAAGTTCCAGTAATTTGCAAAGAGAAGAAATGTGTGCTTGTGCGAAGAACTAGACAACAAAAACACCAATCAAAGCTTGCATGGAAAAAATCTTTGGTTTGAGCCTACACAGGGGGCAAAGTTTCTCCTTTTCAATTTTTTAAGTTTATATACCAAACATTTTCAAACTCACTTGCAAATATTTTTTCCACGTAGGGGGCAGGAGAGGATATAAGGTCCAATTAAAAAATAGCTGAATTTTTGTAAAAAGGAAGAACAAAAGAATGAAACATTAGAACTCTCAAAAAAATGAAGATGCAAAAAACAAAAGATCAGTCCAACTAAAAAAGCTGAAGCAAGGGTAAAGACCCAAAGTCCAAAGGATGAAGATCCATTTTCAAGGGTGAAGACCCAATTTCCAAAGGATGAAAGTCCATTTTCAAGGGTGAAGACCCGATCTCAAAGGATGAAGATCCATTTTCAAGAGTGAAGACCCGAAGTCCAAAGGATGAAGATCCATTTTCAAGTGTGAAGACCCGATCTCCAAGGATGAAGATCCATGAAGATCCATTTTCAAGAGTGAAGACCCGATCTCAAAGGATGAAGATCCATTTTCAAGGGTGAAGACCCGATCTCAAAGGATGAAGATCTGTTTTCAAGGGTGAATACCCGATCTCAAAGGATGAAGATCCATTTTCAAGGGTGAAGACCCAATTTCCAAAGGATGAAAGTCCATTTTCAAGGGTGAAGACCCAATCTCAAAGGATGAAGATCCATTTTGAGGGTGAAGAACCATAATGCATAGAATAACCGAAGCAGTTAGACTTCTCAAATGATAAAAGGTCAGTCAAACTCAGTCTCAGGTCCAAGTACCCAAATCCAATTCAATCTTGGGTCCAAGCACCTGTAGACCCTTAATTTTTAACCCGATCCGGTCCAATATATTTTATTTAGTCAAAAATGATTTTTGTTGTTTAATTGGTCCAAAATGGTTTTTGTTAAATAATTTTTGCTTTAGTATCTAATTTTTATTGATAAAAAAATAAAAATAAACAAATAAAAATAAAAATAAAAACCGGAGTCGGAAAAATTGGCAGCGAAAAAATAATCGCATGGGCCCGTGGGCTATTTTGCCGGCAGGAAATTCCTGTGGGCGAAATCACTATGCTATTTCGCTCGCAGGATTTTCCTGCGAGAGAAATAGAATTTCTATTTTTCCCGCAGGAAAATCCTGAGGGCGAAATAGCTCGCCCGCAGGAATTTCCTGCAGGCGACACCCCAGCCCGCCCACTGCCGCAGTTTTCTGCGGCAGTTTTTTTTCACCGGCACATTTTTTCCTGCGGTAATTTTTTTCGGCAACGTAAATTTTCCAACGCAAATTTTTCGAAACCTAATTCTATTAGGTTTCGGTTTCTTTTTTTTTATTAATATTACTTAACTTAAGTAATTAGGAATAAACAACCTCAAACCATTATAAATAAGGACCAAAGGCAGTAGCTTGGAAAATTTTTGGCAGTAGCTTAGAAATTGGAAAACCAAATCTGTGAAGGGAAAGTAATAAATTCAATTCAATTGATTTTTAAGGAGGAGAGGCATGATTCAAAGGATACAAAGGCAAAAAAGGCTTGTCTTTGGAGCTTGTTCATCCAAGAAGAATTATTTTTGGAGAATCAACAAAAGGAGGTATGTTAAATTCTTTTTTGATTTATCTTTTCACAGTAGCAAATCTATGAAATTTAGGTTTTTTAAATCAAAAACCTTAGAACTTTAATTTAGTTTTTCCAAGGTTAAAACACTAATACGTTACTTTATTTTCCAAAAAGACTTAAAATTATTATTTTTATTTCTTAAAAATCTTAAAACTCTAATTGAACATATTTTTCAACAAAACTAAGATTTAAATTCTGTTTCTTTTAAAATTTTAAAGTAGGTTCTATTTCATTCAAAAAGCCTTAAAAAATCTTTTCTACTTATAAAAACTTTAATTTGTTTGTTTAAATTCATAAAACTTCATGAAATTATCAAATTGATTTCCAAATTCTTAAAAATCATGCATCATTGTGACCCTAAATTCTAACATACTAAATCCAAATTCAACTTCCAAAATTCAAAATAATGAACACTAACCCTTTTAAAACCTTAAACCCTAATTTTTATGAAACATTAAAAAACATAAAAACATAAATTTTATACAGTAGCTTAAAAATACAATAAATTACCATTTAAAATCATAAATAAAAATGTTTTAAAGTTTCTAAAACCCTAGTTTCATGATTTCACCATTCAAATATTAATTTAGTTAATCAAAGAGTCTTACCAACCTTTTAAAACATAAAACCCTAATCTATTTTAATTCCATAAAAAGTCACAGTAGCTATAATTGAACTTTTATTTGCTTTATTCAATTCTATACTTGTTATGCTTTGATTTATCTCTTATGCTTTAATTTATTTAGTTTCAATACTTGATTTATTTAATTTATCATGGATGGATATTTATTTTATATTTTGATTAATAGCTTTGATGAATGATTTATTTATGATGAATGATTATTTACTTTTATCAACTAATTTAGATTTTCAAAAGTTGTAAGAGGTATGTTTCCACTTGGTGGGTACCTCATTAGTTAAACATCATGTAATTTAATTTGCTTTTGTATTTTAGAACCTATGTAAAGGGCATGTTTCTACCTTTCGGTGGGTGTCCTATCTAGGCATGTGATTTAAGGACATGTTTCCATCCTTGGATGGGTGTCCATTTATTTGCTTTGTTTGGACATTGCTTTGATTTTAATATATTGATGCTTTCTTTTAATTATTGTGTGTAATATGGATAATATTGTTATATTTAAGAATTTTATAATATTAAGACCTGTAAAGGAGGTCGGTTCCAATAAACCGGGCGTTGTGGGGGTACTGGGCCATTTCTCACCTTCCCCACACGTACCCAACTTTTCGAACCCATTAGGGGGTTGGGGATTCATTAGGAATCGAGTCATCCACCCCTTTCTTTTTCCCGGCCCGTCCGGGTGGTGACTCCATTTTCTCCAGACTTAGGTCCGTGTTCTCTAAGGCCCTGAGCCTAAATAGTGCCGAAGTCGCAAGAACCATTCTACCGGGAGTGGGGGCGAAAATCCCCGCTCACAGTGGCTACTCCACTGGGGATAAGAGAAGTTGATTCCGTTGGTCTTTATATTATTCTATTCTTTCTTATAATGATATTATCCATTGCATCGTGTGCGTGAGTTAGGACGCCTGTGTTATGTTATGTAAGGGATACCATACTTTCACTCAAGGTATGGAGATCGAGCATGGCATAACCACTCATAGCCTTGTACCATTTGGTATATAATTGCTATGCGAACCTAAGCCTTTTAACCCAAAGACTAAAGCTCATGTAATTGGCCTAGTTACTTTCCTTAGGTTTTACCCCAAATGCATGTTGTTTGATTATGGTTAGTTTATCTTAGTCTAAATCATGGCTTATTTGGTTTGCTTTTTTTCTAATATGACCTAAGTATATTGTAAGCTCAAAATAAATTTTTCTTTAAAGCCCAAAAGACCAAAACTATTTTCAAAATTTTTCAAGATGGTCTTTGGACATAAAACGTTTCTAAAAACAAATCAAAAAGTTTTTGGCCCATGGCCCAAATACTAAGCCCAAAATCCATTTTTTCTAAAATCATTTACAATGGGCTTAGAAAAAAAACTATTTTCACCCAACCATTTTTTACAAAGAGCTTGCAAAAATATTTAGGTCAATTATGAAATACCAAAAATCAATTGTGGGCCTAGTTTACACTAAGAATAAATTAACCATGGGCTTGTTTTGTCATGAACCATTAGTTACTCTTTTCAAGTGAGAAATCTATTTATGATAAACCTCTTAATTTTGTTTTAATCCAATATAGCATAAAAGCTACTATAGTTGGTTGAATGGATTAAAACCTAATTAATGGGAATTTTCATGGATTGATTTCCATTTTTTAAAATATAACTATTGGTTGAAACGTCCGAGAGAATTATTCGAAAACAAGATACTCCATGTTGGTATTTTGTTAACCATATACCTAGGAAAAGGGACTCGCCATTCGTGTGTGGATGTTATAAGGTTGGAAGGAACGTCCAATTTATCCTTATTTGTTTATCGTTTGTGCATACATGCATACATTTGCATCTCATATCATTGATACTCTCTAGCTCACAGCCCTAGATTATGATAGTTCTAAAGTTTACAACAATCTGACCTATGCCAGAGACGAGGTATCTAGCAACGACTCAATCACTTGCTCACCAAAAACAATGGATCCTGAACAAATTCAAAGGATGGTGGATGAGACCCTCAATGCCAAGATGGAAGAAATCAAAGAGGCCCTAGCTGAGACCATGAAGAACTAGTTGACTGCAATCTTAGAGAACCATGCCGAGGCATCTGCTAGCACTAAGAAACCAAAGGACAAAGGGAAGACCAAAGTTAGTGAAGTGGTTTTTGATGATGAAAAGGTGATCATTGATGATGATGATGATTGGGCTCAATACTACCAAGAGGTTCAAGAAAAGAAGAAAGAACCGAAGGCTGTTGAGAAGGCAACTATTGAAAAGACCAAGACATCCGATGTTGAAAAGATGATTGCTGATTTAGAAAAGAAATTTGAAATGAAGTTGAAAACCGAAGAGATGTCTGAGATCGACAAACTATTTGAACAAGATGAAGAGGTCCCTTATAAGTTCAAGATGCCTTCCTTTGCTAAGTGAAATGGCACAGGAAATCCCCATCTTCATGTGAAGCAGTAGATCACTGCCATGCAGTCTGCCTGAGCTACTAAGGCTCAAACCTTAAGGTACTTTATGCTCTCATTGGACCTTGTTGTCCAAAATTGGTTCAATACCTTAGATGATGGAATACAAAAAAGTTGGGATCTACTTTACAAAGCCTTCATCCAATAATATGGATATAATGTTGAGCTAGAAGTTACCTTAATGGAAGTGGAGGCCATTAGGCAAAGGCCAAATGAGAATTTTGTGGACTATGTGAAAAGGTGGAGAAACAAGGCTGCTTTACTCAAGAAGAGGCCCGATGAATCTGATCAAATAAGGATGATTGTGAGAGGCGTGTTGCCTAGTCTTCGTGAGAGGATGTCTCATACACTCATCTGTGATTTCAAAGACCTTCTTCAAGCTGGTTTGCAAATTGAAGAATGGGAAAGGGAGAAGAGCCGATTTGCAACAAAAAGGAACGAGAAAGGGAGCTATCAACCTGGTAGCCAAAGCATGCAAAAGGCCGTTGGTGTTAATACTACTAACCAAGGAACAAGGAGGCAATTTTCAGAATTGGGAAAACCGATGTCTTAGGTTCTCAACAAGCTTCAAAGAAAAGGATAGCTACAACCCTTAAATCCTCGTCCTTTGCCTAACCCTCTCCCACCTAATTTTGACACCAATGCATTTTGTCAATTTCACCAAATGCAAGGACATGACACGGATAGATGTGTGAGGTTGAGACATGAGATTCAAAATCTAATTGATAATGGGAATCTACCCGAGCCTAACAAGCAAAACACCAAAGACAACCCATTGCAAAAATTCAATAGGGTATCACCACGGGCAACCTTCATGATTGTAGGAGGTTTGCCTGAGGACTTTGTCATGTCTTCTTTTCAAGATGTGGATGAAAAAGCAACCAAAGAAGAAGAGGCATTTGTCAAGATTGAACAAGCTATGATGGGTGGAGAAGAAGCAATTTATGTTGTCAACGGGTTTTGGGATTCAAGTGACAGTGATGATGATATTGTATCCAAGAAGGAGGTGTGGACTTGGTCCGAGCCCGAAGAAGATGAGGTGATGAATACTAGATCTGGTAAGCCTTACGCAAGGCCAACACCTAAGGAGATAGAAACGAATAAGGGGAAAGAAGTTGAAGTGGAAGAAGATGATGCTGTGCTCAAGTAATTGAAAAGAACCCGAGTAAGTGTTAGCATTTGGGACTTATTAGCTACTTCTAAAAGGCACCGAGAAACTATGGCCAAAGCCTTAGCTAGCATGCCAATTTCTACCTCCACAACACCGGAGGAGTTGATCAACATCATAAAAATTGGGGAAGTAATGAAATGTGAGGAAGTCCAAGAAAAGAGTGAAGTTAATATGGGAGCAGTTTCTTTTTTAGATGCGGACTTACCGGAGGAGGGAAGAGACCACATCCGCCCTCTCTTTATCAAAATAGAAGTCAAGGGGAAGAGGACTCCATGTGTAATGGTCGATGATGGGTCCGCCATAAATATTTGTCCACTTAAGATATTGCCAAAGCTAGCCATGTCAACAAGAGATCTAAACCCAACCGAGGTGACAATTCGTGCTTATGACAACACTAAGAGGCATGTCGAAGGGACTTTTAAAGAGGCTGTCAAGGTTGGTCCAATTGAATCTATTATTGAGTTTGTTGTTTTAGACATACCAGTTACCTTTGCCTTACTCTTGGGGTGACCATGGTTTTATCCTCTTGGTGGAGTTCCTTCCACCCTTCATCAAAAGATCAAATTCCCAATGGAAATGAGACAGTGATCATTGAAAAGATAATGAGATTGTTAATGCCCTAATGGTTGAGAGGCCTCTAAATGGTTTTCAAGTAGCTGTAATTTCTGATGATGAAGTAGTAGACTCCAAAGTCTTGAATATAATGAAGAACATGAACTACCTTCCCGGAGCAGGTCTTGGAAAGGGTAAGGCCAATTTGAAAAAGTTGCCAGATTTTAGAACTCAAACATCCAAGAAGGGGTTAGGATATGATGAAGACGACAAGTCTAGCCAAAGAAGAGTGAGAAGATGAGCTTCCCACCACTTGAACAGATCTTTTGTCAAAGCCCCAGATATGGGACCACTCCAAGGAAAGCCCGAGCCTATCATGTTCATGGGTAAGTTAATTCCAGGTTTTGAAATTTTTGTAGATGTTACTGAAAGAGCTCACCTTGTCATCCGACAAAGAATCCAATCCAAAAGAGAAGAATGAAGCTGCCCTGAAAGCCGAGAAGACTCCGGAAGAGATTGCTGCCCTGGTTGAAGAAAAGTTTGAAGATATCCTGCTTTATGATTCTGAGAATAATGATTTTGATTTTGATTTTAATTTGTCTGCTTTTTATGAAGATGATGATGTTTTCTTTTCCAAAATGAATGCAATAAAGTCTAATTTTGCTTACTTGTGCGATGTTTCTCCTAATGGTTGCATACATTCAAATAGCAGTTACATGAGCATCTTTAATATTAATTCTGTTAACACACAATCATTAAATTTGGGAACAACTAAAAATCCTAAAAACATTAGCATAGCATCCGACCTTACTCCTGATGAGAGAGAGAGATTTGAAAAAATATTCAAAAAATATGAAGAAGTGTTTGCTTGGTCTTATGAAGATATGCCGGGGATAGATCGAGACATAGCCGAGCATCATATTCCTACTTACACTCACATAAAACCTGTCAAACAAAAGCTTAGGTGATTAAGACCTGAGTGGGCTGAGTTGGTTAAAGAAGAGGTCACTAAGCAAATACAAGTGAAGTTCCTTGAAGTGATAGAATATCCAGATTGGTTAGCCAACATAGTACTGTACCAAAGAAAGATGGAACGATAAGGGTCTGCGTGGACTATAGAGATTTAAACAAGGCTTCCCCTAAGGATGATTTTCCTTTACCTCATATAGATGTTCTCATTGATAGTGCGGCCTCTAGCATGCTACACTCTTTTGTAGATGGATTTTCCAGATACAATCAAGTGTTAATGGCCCAAGAGGATAAAGCCAAAACTGCCTTCAATACTACATGGGGTATATTTTGTTATAGGGTGATGCCTTTCGGCTTAAAGAATGCTGGAGCAACCTACCAAAGGATGGCCACCACACTATTTCATGATATGATACACAAAGAAGTTGAACTATATGTTGATGATATGATGGTGAACAATTTTCCTCAATAAATAAATAATTTTGGCAGTAACGATAAAAAAAGAGAGAGAGGATTACAGTAAAGAGGAAAATTGTATATTTTTCATTACTGTACAATGTTTTACAATTGCTACAAAATAAAGACTTGAAAAAGTTGTCACCTATTGGAGGAGGGGGCAAATTACTCGTCCTTGGATCATCTGAAGCAGAAGCACTAAAATCCCTATTGCCTTGAAGTTCTGATTTGTCATGGTACTCATCAGAAGCAGATGAAAGGATCTCATGTTCATTAGTCTGGGGGCCTCTCGATGAAGAAGCACCGGGATCCCTCATTCCCTGAAATCGAAAGTCACGGAAATTTTGTTCGGATTGATGATATAAACTTTCAAAATGAGAAGCTTGCTGATGACTTGCAGCCAATTTTTCTTGAAGTTTCTTATTTTGTTCTTCTAGCATCCACTGTGAGCCAAGAAGGAAAAAGGTGAGAGCATACATAATCATGCATACATATAGCATAAACTATTATGAAATGAGGAACATACCAGGTAGTTCATATCAATACCCTGCGAATGAGATGGCGTATCCGGCAGGCGAGAATGAGCAAATGAAGGGGCAGTAAAAAAGGTCCAGCCTCATGATCAAACAAGCCAACAGCCTGCAACAATCATTAAAGAATCAAAGGAAGGAAAAGCAGTTGCAAGGGAAAAGTGGTTAAAGTGCAAAAAAAAATACTCCCTTGGAAGATCAAAATAAGGAAAGAAGAGCATGAATCAAGAAAAACATGGCCAAGCCAAATCAAGCTTAGCCGTGTAACCTCAAAAGAAATTTTGGCAGAACATGACACGGGAAGGCGACACAGCCAAGCCACTGACCGTGTCTCACCTAAAGGACAAATTCAAGAAGGACCAAGCAAAGAAAGAAAAGAAACAGTAGGTGACACTGGCAGGCAACACGGCCAAGCCACTGGCCGTGTCCCATCCTAACCCAAGAACAAAGAAGAACCAAAGAAAAAACATAGAAGCTGACACACCCAGGAGACACGGCCAAGCCACTGGCCGTGTTACTCCCATCTTCAAAGAACAAAGAAGACCCCGATCTCCAAGGATGAAGATCTATTTTCAAGGGTGAAGACCCGATCTCCAAGGGTGAAGATCCATTCTGAGGGTGAACAATCACAATGCATAGAACATCCAGAGCAGTCAGACTTCTCAACTGATAAAAGGTTAGTCAAATTCATTCTCGGGTCCAAGTACCCAATCTTGGGTCCAAGTACCCAAATTGAATTCAACCCAATCCCGAGTCCAAGTACCCAAATCAATTCAAGCTCGGGTCCAAATACCCAATCTTGGGTCCAAGTGCCCAATCGCGGGTCCAAGTACCCATTCTAGGGTCTAAGTACCCAAATAAAATCTGGTTTAGGATCGAGTATCCAAACCCTATTTAGGATCGAATGTCCAAATCCAGTTAGGATCGAGTATCCAAACCCAATTTAGGATCGAGTATCCCAATCCAAATCTAGTTAGGATCAAGTATCCAAATCAAGTTAGGATCAAGTATCCAAATCCAATTAGGATCAAGTATCCAAATCCAGTTTAGGATCGAGTATCCGAATCCAGATGGGATCAAGTATCTGAGTCTAGTTAGGATAGAGTATCCAAATCTCTCGGGTCCAGAACCCAAAATTTTCCTTAGGTCCAGAACCTAGAATCTCCCTTGAGTCCAGAACTCAAGCCGGGTCTAGAACCCAAAATTTCCTTAGGTCTAGAACCTAGAATTATCCTTGAGTCCAGAACTCAAACCGGGTCCAGAACCCAAGTTTTTCTTAGGTCAAGAACCTAGAATTATCCTTGAGTCCAGAATTCGAACCGGGTCCAGAACCCAAATTTTTCTTAGGTCAAGAACCTAGAATTATCCTTGAGTCCAGAACTCGAACCGGGTCCAGAACCCAAAATTTTCTTTAGGTCCAGAACCTAAAATTATCGTTGAGTCTAGAACTCGAACTGGGCCCAAAACCCAAATTTTCCTTAGGTCTAGAACCTAGAATTATCCTTGAGTCTAGAACTCGAACCGGGTTCAGAAGCCAAATTTTCCTTAGGTCTAGAACCTAGAATTTATCCTTGAGTTCAGAACTCAAACCAGGTCCAGAACCCAAAACCTCAATCTCAAAAATTAAGTCTTATTTCTTTTCACTCTCTTTCACTAAAGTTTCAGATTTTTCAAGCAGGGGGCAAACTGTAGACCCTTAATTTTTTACCCGATCCGGTCCAATATGTTTTATTTAGTCCAAAATGACTTTTGTTGTCTAATTGGTCCAAAATAATTTTTGTTAAATAATTTTTGCTTTAGTATCTACTTTTTATTAATAAAAATAAACAAATAAAAATCAAAAAATAAAAATAAAAATAAAAATCAGATCAAAAAAATCGATAGCGAAAAAACAGTCGCACGGGCCCGTGGGCTATTTCGCCCGCAGTAAATTCCTGCAGCTAAATCACTATGCTATTTTGCCCACAGGATTTTCCTGCGAGCGAAATAGAATTTCTATTTCACCCGCAGGAAATTCCTGAGGGCAACGCCCCAGCACGCCCACTGCCGTAGTTTTCTGCGGTAGTTTTTTTTTCTCCAGCGCATTTTTTACTGCGGCAATTTTTTTCGGCAGCACAAATTTTCCAACGCAAATTTTTTGAAACCTAATTCAATTAGGTTTCGGTTTCTTTTTTTTATTATTAATATTACTTACCTTAACTAATTAGGAATAAACAACCTCAAACCATTATAAATAAGGACCAAAGGCAATTAATTTGAGGGGAGGAAAATTTTTGGCAGTAGCTTGGAAATTGGAAAACCAAATCAGTGAAGGAAAAGTAATAAATTCAATTCAATTGATTTTTAAGGAGCAGAGGCACGATTCAAAGGATTCAAAGGCATAAAAGGCTTGTCTTTGGAGCTTGTTCATCCAAGATGAATTATTTTTGGAGAATCAACAAAAGGAGGTATGTTAAATTCTTTTTTGATTTATCTTTTCACAGTAGCAAATCTATGAAATTTAGGTTTTTTAAATCAAAAACCTTAGAACTTTAATTTAGTTTTTCCAAGGTTAAAACACTAATACGTTACTTTATTTTCCAAAAAGACTTAAAATTGTTATTTTTATTTCTTAAAAATCTTAAAACTCTAATTGACCATATTTTTCAACAAAACTAAGATTTAAATTTTGTTTCTTTTAAAATTTTAAAGTAGTATCTATTTCATTCAAAATGCCTTAAAAAACATATTTTCTACTTATAAAAACTTTAATTTGTTTTTTTAAATTCATAAAACTTCATGAAATTATCAAATTGATTTCCAAATTCTTAAAAATCATGCATCATCGTGACCCTAAATTCTAACATACTAAATCCAAATTCAACTTCCAAAATTCAAAATAATGAAAACTAACCCTTTTAAAACCTTCAACCCTAATTTTTATGAACCCTAATCCTTTTAAAACATTAAAAAACATAAAAACATAAAAACATAAATTTTATATAGTGGCTTAAAAAAACAATAAATCACCATTTAAAATCATAAATAAAAGTGTTTTAAAGTGTCTAAAACCCTAGTTTCATGATTTCACCATTCAAATATTAATTTAGTTAATCAAAGAGTCTTACCAACCTTTTAAAACATAAAACCCTAATCTATTTTAATTCCATAAAAAGTCACAGTAGCTATAATTGAACTTTTATTTGCTTTATTCAATTCTATACTTGATTATGCATTGATTTATCTCCTATGCTTTAATTTATTTAGTTTTAATACTTGATTTATTTAATTTATCATGGATGGATGTTTATTTTATATTTTGATTAATAGCTTTGATGAATGATTTATTTATGATGAATGATTATTTACTTTTATCAATTAATTTAGATTTCCAAAAGTTGTAAGAGGTATGTTTCCACTTGGTGGGTACCTCATTACTTAAACATCATGTAATTTAATTTGCTTTTATATTTTAGAACCTATGTAAAGGGCATGTTTCTACCTTTTGGTGGATGTCCTATTTAGGCATGTGATGTAAGGACATGTTTCCATCCTTGGATGGGTGTCAATTTATTTGCTTTATTTTGACATTGCTTTGATTTTAATATATTGATGCTTTCTTTTAATTATTATATGTAATATGGATAATATTGTTATATTTAAGAATTTTATAATATTAAGACCTGTAAAGGAGGCTGGTTCCAATGAACCGGGCGTTGTGGGGGTGCTGGGCCATTTCTCACCTTTCCCACACATATCCAACTTTTCAAACCCATTAGGGGGTTGGGGATTCCTTAGGAATCGAGTCATCCACCCCTTTCTTTTTCCCGGCCCGTCCGGGTGGCCACTCCATTTTCTCAGGACTTAGGTCCGTGTTCTCTAAGGCCTCGTGCCTAAACAGTGCCGAAGTCGCAAGAACCATTCCACCGGGAGTGGGGGCGAAAATCCCTGCTCACAGCACCCAAATTCAATTTAATCTCGGGTCCAAGTATCCAAATTAAATTCAATATCGGGTCTAAGCACCCAAATTCAATTCAGTCTTGGGTCCAAGTATCCATTCTCTGGTCCACGCACCCATTTTCGGGTCCAAGTACCCAAATCAAATAAATTTTGGGTCCAAGTACCCAAATCAAATCAATCACAGGTCCAAGCACCCATTCTCGAGTCCAAGTACCCAAATCAAATAAATTCTGGGTCCATGTACCCAAATCAAATCTAATCTTGGGTCAAAGTACCCAAATCAAATCAATCTCGGGTCCAAGTACCCAATCCTGGGTCCAATGTCACATCCGCCTACTGCATTTATGCAGTGTAGACACGTGCATAGCGAGAGTAGGGAAAAGGAGAAGATAATTCTTGATAACAGCCCTAGATAAGGTTGTATGACAAAAGGGACATAATTGTAATTTTTAATAAAGTTGGGGACGTAGATGTAATTTCAAAGAAAGTTGCACCGGATGTTCTTAATAGTGCATATAACAGATTTCAAAAATGGAATGTAGAGAAAAACCGGATCGCAACGACGTGTAACGGTTTTTCCAGGAAATGTCCTGTTAAAGAAAAATGAAGAAATGTTGCCTAAGGGCATTTTGGTCATTATCAATTAAAGTTATACATGAATTTAGGGTAGGAAATAAAGACGTGAGTACGTAGAGAATGGCGAGAGGTTAAATATGAAACGATCGTCAGTGGAAACGAAGCCGGAGAAAACCCGAGCAAAAATAGGACCTAAAGGGAATTTTGTAAAAAGTTGAGGGCTTATCGGTAATTTTTCAAAATGACTTGGAAACCTAAAATAAACCTTATAAATAGAAATTAGAGGTCGAGAGGATCAAAACTATATATAGTTTGACTCATGGAACTATACGGTTTAAAAGATATGATCGATTAATCGCCGGAACGTAATGTGGCTCGGTTTCGTGTCGGGACCGGATGGGTAACCCGGGACAACTTTATGAGATCCAATGGGAAGAGAGACAAGTGGAAAGAAGTAAAGGAAAAAGGAAGTTATAAAAATCAAAGGTTGGCCAATCAAAAGAAAACATTTAGCATGTGTAATAAATGTGTAATAAATGAAGAAAGAGAAAAAGTGGACAAGTGGGCAAGGTGATCATCATTTCCTTTGTCTATAAATATATGTGATATGAAGAGCAAATTCTCTCTTTTTCCACTCACCAAATTCGGCCAACAAAAGAAAATACTAAGGGACTTCCAAGTTTCTTCAAACTTTGATTTTTAAGGTAAGTTCTAAGGTTTTTAAGTGTGTAGACTTTAATTTTAGTATTAGTTTTAGGTAGTTATATATTTATTGGAAGATTGGGAATTAGAGTCTTTATATGGAATTGGAAAAAATATTAAGTAAGTGATGAGATTAATTGATTAAATGGAAGAAGCAAGATGTAGAAAGATTAATAAGGTTGGATTAGGGGTTTCGGTTGGAAAAGAAATGGAGGATAATTTATTATTTTGAAATTCTAAGGTTTATGTTGTATCTTGAATTGATTGAAGGAGAAATAAAGAATTAAAGAAGGAGAAGAAGGAAAAGCCAAGAGGAGTTAAAGAAATAAGGTTTGGTACTTTACCTTTGAATAATTAATTTTGGGTTGTTTAAATTTAATTGAAACCACATGTTTTGAGAAAATTTGGCAAGTTAATTTGGCAAGTTGTTTTGGACTTTAATTAGTTTGATTTGAGTTAAACATGAAAAAATTGTTAAAAGGATGTGTTTGAATCTTCACTTTACTATTAAAGAAGCCTTAATATTGATTTGCAAAAGAAAAATAAACTATCCTATGCATTTCAAATGTTTGGGCCGAAATGGTCCCAAAGTAACAGCTTCTGGACTATTTTTGTGACAATTGTTTGGGGAAGCAAACGAATGAATTTTTCAACGAAATTTTACATGCAATTATTCAACATATGAAATAAGTTTTCTGTAAAATTTCAGCCAAAAATAAGATCATTTACTTGGTCAAATGCATAACTGAAGTGGACTGAAATCTTGACGAAAACCCAGATTTTACTATTCATGTGGTCATGCCATTTTGCGTTGCCGATTTTTCTCGCCGCAACACTATTCATTTGGTCAATTTGTGATCTTTTGAGGAATGCTTTGAAATGTTGGATGTGTTTATTGTGGATGTTAAATATGTGAAAAAGAGTAACGGTTTGACCAAAGAAAGTGGTGCGCGGCATAAATGGCAAAGCGCAGTGAGAATTTAAATTGATTTCTTGAATCATTCTAAAATGAAGTTGAGACTTAAATTGAATCATTTTAATCTTTTTGCTCTACTGGATAGTGGGAGTGGTAGATAAGGGTATGGTGCACTATACTAACGCATGCAGTACTGCTCATTATTGTGATATGATATTTTATTCAGTGGTGAGGCCACTGAAGCCAATGGGGAGGCCCATTGGTTAACCAGGATGGGGAGGCCCATTCCTGTGATCTGATATCGGTGGTGAGGGCCACCTATGTTACAGTGGGGAGGCCCACTGCCTTATCACTATGGTTCCCTATATACCAGTAGAGCCTGGATCAAAGACATATTATTTTTCATTGAACTATATAATGCAAATGAATTTGAATTATGATTTTACATTATTGAAAACATATCATACTGAATGTATCATGATTTCTATTGGTATAATGTTGGTTGATTGTTGATTTTATTATTTCCTTTTTACTTCGAATACTTTCATGTACTACTTTTATTTTTATTGGTAAAGTACCCACTGAGCGACAACGCTCAGCGAGTTAAGTTTTCCTTGACTCGTAGGTTCGGAGCAGTAGATAAATCTTGGGGAAGCAACGACCAGACCACAGCAAATCTCAGGGGTAGATCTTTTAGTTCCATTATGAGTTGATAGTTGTGGCATGTATATGAATAAATATAAAAGAGATTTTCTATGTTATAATTGTATGTTAGTAGTATGTAATAATCATAAATCTTTAATTTATGTTATATTAGAAGTGTGAACTCTTCGTGCAGGTTTGTAGTTGAGGGTATAAGGTGGATTCATTGGGAGTGCATTAAATTTGATGGTATTCTTATTCACATTGGTATGTGTAAAATGTTTTCAAAAATCAGAAAAACAAGTTTTGACGACACTTGGGATCCAAATTTCTAGGCAGAACTATGGCAAAATTTCTGTAAAAATCAGAACTAAAATTTGACTAAGTAAATTGGTAGCAACAATTAGGATAGTGTGGCACCTCTACTCAGCTTACACATGTAGGTTGGGAAGGGGTGTTACATCCAAGTACCCAAATTCAATTCAATTTCGGTTCCAAGTACCCAAATCCAATTCAAGCTTGGGTCCAAGTACCCAAATCAAATCAATCTCGGGTCCAAGTACCCAAATTTAATCCAATCATGGGTCCAAGTACCCAAATCCAATTCAAGCTCGGGTCCAAGTACCCAAATTAAATCAATCTCGGGTCCAAGTACCCAATCCTTGGTCCAAGTACCCAAATTCAATCCAATCTCGGGTCCAAGTACCCTAATTCAACCCAATCTCGGGTCCAAGTACCCAAATCAAATCAATCTCGGGTCCAAGTATCCAATCCTGGGTCCAAGTACCCAAATTCAATCCAATTTCGGGTCCAAGTACCCAAATCCAATTCAAGCTTGGGTCCAAGTACCCAAATCAAATTCATTCTAGGGTCCAAGTACCCAATCTCGGGTCTAAGTACCCAAATCAAATTAATCTTCGGTCCAAGTAACCAATCTCGGGTCTAAGTATCCAATCCCGAGTCCAAGTACCCAAATCAAATTCAATCTTGGGTCCAAGTACCCAATCTAGGGTCTAAATGCCTAATCTTGGGTCCAAGTACCCAAATTCAATCCAATCTCGGGTCCAAGTACCAAATCAAGTTCAGTCTCGGGTCCAAGTACCCAATCCTTGGTCCAAATACCGAAATTTAATCCAATCTCAGGTCCAAGTACCCAAATCCAATTCAAGCTCGGGTCCAAGTACCCAAATCAAATCAATCTCAGGTCCAAGTACCCAATCCTTGGTCCAAGTACCCAAATTCAATCCAATCTCAGGTCCAAGTACCCTAATTCAACCCAATCTCGGGTCCAAGTACCCAAATCAAATCAATCTCGGGTCCAAGTATCCAATCCTGGTCCATGTACCCAAATTCAATCCAATTTCGGGTCCAAGTACCCAAATCCAATTCAAGCTTGGGTCCAAGTACCCAAATCAAATTCATTCTAGGGTCCAAGTACCCAAATCAAATTAATCTTCGGTCCAAGTAACCAATCTCGGGTCTAAGTATCCAATCCCAAGTCCAAGTACCCAAATCAAATTCAATCTTGGGTCCAAGTACCCAATCTCGGGTCTAAATGCCTAATCTTGGGTCCAAGTACCCAATCCCGGGTCCAAGTACCCAAATTCAATCCAATCTCGGGTCCAAGTACCCAAATCAAGTTCAGTCTCGGGTCCAAGTACCCAATCCTGGGTCCAAATACCCAAATTTAATCCAATCTTGGGTCCAAGTACCCAAATCCAATTCAAGCTCGAGTCCAAGTACCCAAATCAAATCAATCTCAGGTCCAAGTACCCAATCCTTGGTCCAAGTACCCAAATTCAATCCAATCTCGGGTCCAAGTACCCTAATTCAACCCAATCTCGGGTCCAAGTACCCAAATCAAATCAATCTCGGGTCCAAGTATCCAATCCTGGTCCATGTACCCAAATTCAATCCAATTTCGGGTCCAAGTACCCAAATCCAATTCAAGCTTGGGTCCAAGTACCCAAATCAAATTCATTCTAGGGTCCAAGAACCCAATCTCGGGTCCAAGTACCCAAATCAAATTAATCTCGGGTCCAAGTAACCAATCTCGAGTCTAAGTATACAATCTCGGGTCCAGGTACCCAAATCAAATTCAATCTCGGGTCCAAGTACCCAATCTCGGGTCTAAATACCTAATCTTGGGTCCAAGTACCCAATCCTGGGTCCAAGTACCCAAATTTAATCCAATCTCGGGTCCAAGTACCCAAATCAAGTTCAGTCTTGGGTCCAAGTACCCAAATCAAATTCAAATAACCATCTCATCAAAAATTAAGTCTTGTTGCTTTTCACTCTCTAAAGTCTCATATCGTTCAAGCAGGAGGCAAACTGTAAACCCTTAATTTTTTACCCATTCAAATCCGATAGTCTAAAATAATTTTTTGTGGTATTTTATTTGTTTTAATAATATTTTAATTACTAATATTATTTCATAGTTATTTTTAATAAAAATATAAAAAATATAAAAAATAATAATAATAAAAAATCTGACAGATCGGCGAGCGTCGCGCGGCAGCCTAATTTGCCACAGAAATGATCTGGGGACGAAATTGGGACACCAATTTCGCAGCCAAATGCCATTGGCTGTGAATTAGGACACCAATTTTGCATCCATATGCCACTGGCTGTGAAATTGGCCCGCTGCGCCCATTTTTGCCAGCGCAGCGCACGGGCCCGACAGCTCGCGCTGCCGATTTTTTATCAAAATTTTTTTTTGATCCAGTCCGGTCTAATAAATTTTAATTAGTCCAAAATAATTTTTGTATGGTCCAATATATTTTAATTAGTCCAAAATAATTTTTGTTATCTTAATTAAATAATTTTTTCTTTAGTATATAATTTTTATTAATAAAAAAACAAATAAATAAAAAAAAGGTCGGTTGCGGTGAAATGGCCAGCAGGCCAATTCGCGCCGCGGCCGCTTTTTCTCCAGCGTGATTTTTCTACAGCAGTTTTTTTTTGCCAGCGAAATTTTTCCGACAAATTTATTCCGAAACCTAATGCAATTAGGTTTCGGTTTTCTTTTCTTAATGTAATATCCCAATGTATGCCCTAAAAGTTTGGATTATGTTTTTGTTGTATATTAGATTGAATGTATATGTATGTGATAAGAAAAGAATTTGGAAAAGAATGTTTATATATATGTGTTTTGGGAAAGGAAAAGAGGGTGTAGAGAGAAGTGTATATATTGTTTATATGCTTGTATAATTAACATATACATAAGTCAAAGGGGAAGTCAATGGAAGAGAGATATTTATTTGGTTATTGGTGAAATGACTATTAAGGGCATTGGATTAAAAAGAAAGCTAGAACAAATGATAAAAGGGTGTTTTGATAATTGCTTGAATTGGAACACTTGGTGGAGATTAAAAGAAGAGTTGACTTTGTTTTTGTGGTTCATTTCTTCTTTCTTCTTTGTGTGGCCGGCTCTTCCATGGACAAAGGAAAGCAAGAGATAAAGAGAAGATCTTGATGTGTTAAGCTCAAATAGAAGGAAATCTAAGTGATCAAGTTGGTGATTCAAGAAGTTTTGTAACTTTGGTAAGTTCTCTTGTGATTTTTGTGCTTATTTGAAATGATATTTGAGTTTGATAGATTTTTAAGAGTGTGTTGGTTGATTTTGAGATGTGAGAAGTGTTTGAGTGATTTGATGATGGATTTTGAGTATGGATGGAAGAGAAGAGTAAGTGGTTGGAAGAGATGATGCTGTATATGTGGTAAGGGTTTTGAGATGATTTTGTGTTTGGTGTTTGATGTGTGTTTTGGCTTGTTTTGGGTGTGTTGCAAGTTTGAGATGAGTTTTGAGTATGTTTTGTTAAGATTATTTGAAGAGGATGTTAATGTATAGAAGTGTGTTGTTGAGTGTATGGTTGTTATTTATCGGAGTCTCGATTTGTGGCCGGACACGCCCATGAGCACGTCCAGGGTTTTTAGGCATGTCAATTGTGTTGGAGGCAGTAGGTTTGACATGACCAGTAGCACGCCCGTGTTATTGAGCGTGTCATAGCTACTGTAAGATTTTAGAATTTACACGCCCCGGAACACGCCCATGTTGTTGAGCGTGTATATGTTTCTGTGTTGTGGAGTTAGGGCACGGTCATGAACACGCCCGTGTGGATGAACGTGTCAGGGTAAGGGTTTGCCCTAATTAATTCCTAATTGGATTATCTCTTGTGTATCCTTAAACAAGTTGATGCTATTACTTTTGATTTAGGTCTTGAAGATAGTGATTGATCATTGATCTAAGAGGTTAAAGAATCTTGGACAAGGAAGTGTTAGGAGTTGTATGAATTGTTAGTGAGGTAAGTACAAATCTTGTATTATTGCATTGTTGCATATGATGTTGAGATTGATCATAAATATGATGATAATGGTAATGTATATGATACTATGTGAACAATGTGATATTTCATGTATTGTGACTCATGTGATGAGTAATGTGTTTTGTTATGTTTATATCAATAATGCTATATGTATAATGTGATGGAATATAATGCCATTGTGATTGGCTATGGTAACTTATATGTGATATGAGACCATTGCTATTGGCTATGATGAGAATTGAGAATGGAAATGATAATTAAATAATAAATGACTTGTGTGGCTAATGTGTTATTCCATTTTCAGAGTTGTTGTTGGTGGCATGCCTAATAAGTGTAACAATCTCTTGAACTTAGGTTGGATTGAATCCTTGAAGCCTAATTGAGATGTTACCACCCTTGAAGCTAGGTTGGATTTTGTTCTTGAAGCCAAGTTGGGTTGAAGCTTAGCATGCTTTGCTCCCCTTGAAGCTTGGTTGAACCTAATCCTTGAAGCCTAGTTGGGTATATGATATTGATAAATGTGATAACAAAACCAAAGCATTAACTCTGAAAATTGAATAGCATATTAGTGTATTTTGGGCCCATGCTTGTCTTTGTTTAATGTGATTCATGAATGATAACATAATTGATAAATGAGGAATATGGAAGGATGTTGCAATGTAATATGTTTATATATTGTGATTTATGAAATGTAAAAGTATGTTGAAATATGATATGCTTATATGATTATGAGTGGTGAAATTCAAAGATGTAGCTTCTCACCTATGTTGTATGTTTATTAATAATATGTATGGCATTGCATTGCATTAAAGCATAACATTAGCATGATTTGTATTACTAAGCCGTTGGCTTAGCGCGATAGTGTTTAATCGCGCAGGTAATAGAGTTGAACCCGAGAGTTCATCGAGACCGAATGAGAGTAGACCTTGAAGAGTTGATTTTGGGAACTTAAAGATCAGAAGAGATTTGCCAATCATGTACTACTTCTTTATATTTTGTAAAGTAGTATTTATAATGTAAATATATGCACATTTGTAAATATGGATTTAAATGTTTCATATATGCAAATATTCTATAAATTCCGCTGCGTATTAACAAAATGTATTTTTATATCTATTTTGTTTTGTATTACAAGTAACTACTTATTTTTCTATAATGTATACAATTGAAAGATTATGGTATTGTTTAAAATGTTTTGAATGTTAATAATATCCATAGCATCCCTATGTTTAGTGCATGTATACTACATTGTGGTGGTTGCAGTGTGCATGTATTGAATGTGGGGGTGTTACAATTGTTTTGGTATCAGAGCCTAGGTTTGAGATTCTCAACCTAGGTAAAATGTAAGAAAAAGAATATTTTTACTTAAAACGTGGATTTTTGAATAACATACATGTTTGGCATTGGTAGTCTCTGATCTTTAATGAGAAGTATTCTGCTGTGTTTGCAGATATAGGTTGTGATGAATTCTCACTCACGTCATTCAGTTGAGGGTAGTGCTGAGAGTATAGCTCCTGAGGAGATTAGAGAGGGAGCTAGAGTGGATAGTGCTGGAGAGATACCTGCTTCTGTATCGGGGAGACCATCTGGTGAGGAGGTTCCACCAGTTTGGCTTAGGCATGTGATAGAGGCTTTGAGGCAAGCACCAGTGCAACCACCGCCACCCCCTCAGCCTTTGGTATCTGTAAGGCACTATGACAAACTGAGAAAGTATGGAGCTGAAGATTTTATAGGTACTACTGATCCAGCAGTGGCTGAGCAGTGGTTAGACAAAGTACAGAGAATATTTGTTCAGTTGCAAGCCACTCAAGAGGAAAAGTTTGATTATGCAAGATCCTTGTTGCAGAAGGATGCATATAGTTGGTGGAAGACAGTGCCCCATTCTATGGATGATCCACCTACCTTATCCTATGCAGATTTTTTGAGAGAGTTTGAATTGAAGTATACTCCAAGGGAGTATAAAGATGGGAAGAAAAGAGAGTTTTTAGATTTGAAGCAAGATCACCGGACTGTAACTGAATATGAGGTTGAGTTTATTCGATTAAGTCAGTATGCTGGGGGTATAATATTAGATGAGATAGATAGATGTAGGAGATTTGAGGAGGGATTGAGGCCCTCTATCATGTGTCTGGTAGCTGGATCCAGATATCATGATTTTTCTCAGCTTGTGGCAGCAGCTCGAAGTGTGGAGCGAGCTCAAGTAATTGCAGCTGCTTCAGAGGAAGAGATTAGGGTTAGAAGGACCCAGTTTGAGGCAGGGTCTTCATCTGTTAAAAGAGGTAAAGGAAGCTTTGTTCCTCGGGTCAATAGGAGTCAGAGGCCAGCTGGTAGGTCAGTGCAGTTTCAGAGGCAGAGATTTAGACCTGCAGTTTCAGTGGCGAGTGCTCCGACCCCGATGACACAGAGATCCACTCTTCCCATCTGCATTCATTGTGGTAGGCCACATGGAGGTCCTTGTTGGAAGGCTGGTGTAGCGGGGGTTTGCTTCAGATGTGGATCCCCTGATCACTTTGTGAGAGATTGTCCTGAGAGGCAAGAGCAGATGTCAGTTGATACTGCAGCTTCTCGACCTAATGTGAGGGGAGGCCGAGGAGGCAGAGGTGTTAGCAGAGGGGGCAGACCGGGGTTCAGTGCTAGAGGAGGTGCTACATCCAGGGAGAGTAGGCCAGAGGAGGTTGGATCTTCCCAGAGGATGTATGTTATGCAGAGGCAGCCAGATGCATCAGCAGTTATAGCTGGTACTTTTTCTTTATTTGATACTTCAGTACTTGCTTTGATTGATCCGGGTTCCACACATTCATATATTAGTGCATCTGTTTTGCCTGTGTCTGATATGCATGCTGAGTCCCTAGGATTTGATGTGTTAGTGACAAATCCGTTAGGGCATAGTGTGGTTGTGAGTAAGGTGCACCGAGATAGTGCAGTAGTGGTGCAGGGTGAGGAGTTCCTTGGGGATTTGATTGAGATGCCATTTAAGGAATATGAGGTGATTTTGGGCATGGACTGGTTATCTCGACATGGAGTTGTGGTGGATTGTAAAAAGAAAATTGTTTCTTTGAGAACTGGTGATGGTAGAGAGGTGATAGTATCTAGTGAGCAAGGACAGCTAGCCTCCTTATTTGTTTCAGCTGTTGCAGCTAGGAGGTTGATTAGAAAAGGGTGTGAAGCCTATCTTGCTCATGTGGTAGATACTAGAGTAAGAGGTTCTCCTATTGATAACATTGCTACAGTTGCTGAGTTCCTAGATGTATTTCCAGAGGAATTGCCAGGATTGCCTCCTAAGAGAGAAGTGGAGTTTGGTATTGAATTGTTGCCTGGTACCACTCCTATCTCTATTACTCCGTATAGAATGGCACCAGCAGAATTGAGAGAATTGAAAGTGCAATTACAGGAGTTGTTGGATAAGGGATTTATTCGCCCCAGTGTTTCTCCTTGGGGAGCTCCTGTGTTATTTGTGAAGAAGAAGGATGGTACTATGAGATTGTGCATCGATTATAGGCAATTGAACAAGGTGACTATTAAAAATAAATATCATTTGCCTAGAATTGATGATCTCTTTGATCAATTGAAGGGAGCGTCAGTGTTTTCTAAAATTGATCTGAGATCTGGGTACCATTAGCTGAGAGTCAGAGCTGAAGATGTTCCAAAGACAGCTTTCCGGACCAGATATGGGCATTATGAATTTCTAGTTATGCCTTTCGGTCTGACGAATGCACCTGCAGCTTTTATGGATTTAATGAATAGGGTGTTTAGGCCCTATTTGGATCAGTTTGTGGTGGTTTTCATCGATGATATTTTGGTGTATTCGCGGAATGAGAAGGAACATAACATGCATCTGCGAATTGTGTTGCAGATTTTGAGAGAGAAGCAGTTGTTTGCTAAATTATCGAAGTGTGAGTTCTGGTTGAATCAAGTAGCTTTTCTCAGACATATAGTTTCAGCAGAAGGCATTAGAGTTGATCCGAGTAAAGTTGAAGCTATTTTGAATTGGAGTCCACCCAAGTCTGTGACAGAAGTTAGAAGTTTTCTGGGTTTGGCAGGCTATTACCGACGGTTTGTGAAAGGATTTTCTTTGATAGCTACTCCACTCACCAGATTGCTTCGTAAGGGAGTGAGATTTGTGTGGAAGGATCAGTGTCAGGCTAGCTTTGAGCAGTTGAGAGATATGCTGACTCAAGCGCCTGTCCTTACTTTACCTGTGGAAGGCAAACCATATGTGATTTTAAGTGATGCTTCACATAATGGTTTGGGGTGTGTGCTAATGCAGGAAGGTAAAGTTATAGCTTATGCATCTAGACAGTTGAAACCGCATGAGCTTAACTATCCAACCCATGATTTGGAATTGGCAGCCATTGTGTTTGCATTGAAGATTTGGCGCCATTATCTGTTTGGGGAGAAATGTTTCATTTACACTGATCACAAGAGTTTGAAGTATTTGGGGGTTCAGAAGGAGCTCAATCTTCGACAGAGGAGATGGTTGGAATTGATTAAAGACTACGACTGCTTGATTGATTATCATCCAGGTAAAGCAAATGTTGTTGCTGATGCCTTGAGTCGGAAGTCTTTAGCTGGTTTAACTGTTTACTCGCTCTCGTTGCTTGTTGAGTTGAGAGCATTGTGTGCTAGTTTTGTATCTTGTGATGATGGAGCATTGTTGGCACAGTTGCATGTGAAACAAGTTTTGTTGGATCAGATTAAAGAGGCTCAGTTGGCTGATAAGAAGATTCAGAAGATTATTTCAGATTGTCAGAATGGAAAGAGTAGAGATTTTGTTGTGAAAAGTGATGGGAGTCTCTGGTTTAAGAACAGATTGTGTGTACCTGATGATGCTAATTTGAAAAGGATCATTTTAGAAGAAGCACATCAGTCAGTGTTTGCTATGCATCCGGGCAATACCAAGATGTATCATGATTTGAGACAATATTACTGGTGGTCTGGTATGAAGAGAGACATTGCGGAGTTTGTATTCAAATGTCTCACTTGTCAGAAGGTAAAAGCAGAGCATCAAGTTCCAACTGGGTTGCTTCAACCGTTGTTAGTGCCTGAATGGAAGTGGGAAAAAGTGACAATGGATTTTGTGTCTGGTTTGCCATTGACACAAAGGAAGCATGATGCCATTTGGGTGATTGTGGATAGATTGACTAAAACAGCTCATTTCCTTCCAGTTCGGATGGATTACTCTTTAGAGAGGTTGGCTAAGCTGTATATTCATGAGATTGTGAAGTTGCATGGGGTTCCAACTTCTTTAGTATATGATCGAGATCCCCGGTTTACTTCAAGGTTTTGGAAGAGTTTGCATAGTGCTTTGGGTTCTCGACTGCACTTCAGCACTGCTTTTCATCCGCAGACGGATGGACAGTCAGAGAGGGTGATACAGATTATTGAAGATATGTTGAGAAGCTGTGTCATTGATTTCTCTGGAGGTTGGGACAGATTTCTACCACTTGTGGAGTTTGCTTATAACAACAGTCACCAATCCAGCATTGGTATGGCATCGTTTGAAGCGTTGTATGGTAGACGGTGTAGAACACCTCTTTGTTGGAATGAACTTGGGGAAAGTAAGTTAATTGGACCTGATTTAATTCAAGAAACTGAAGAGAAAGTGAAAATGATTCGAGGGAGGTTGAAGGCAGTTTCAGACCGACAGAAGTCTTATGCAGATCTGAAAAGGAGAGATATTGAGTTTTATGTGGGAGATAAAGTCTTTTTGAAAGTATCTCCTTGGAAGAAGATTTTAAGATTTGGTCGGAAAGAAAAATTGAGTCCTCGTTTCATTGGACCGTATGAAGTTTTAGAAAGGATTGGGCCAGTTGCTTATCGACTTGCTTTGCCACCTGAGTTGGATCGTATTCATAATGTATTTCATGTTTCTATGTTGAGGAAGTACAGGTCGGATCCATCTCATGTGTTGCCAATTGAATCTATCGAAGTGAGTCTAGATTTGACATTTGAAGAGGAACCAGTTGCTATCTTGGCACGTGATGTGAAAGAATTGAGAAACAAGAGAGTGCCATTGGTGAAGGTTCTATGGAAGAATCATGGAAAAGAAGAAGAAACTTGGGAAAGTGAGCAAACAATGCGAGAGCAATATCCTCAGTTGTTTCGGACTTGATATCAGGTAATTTCGAGGGCGAAATTTCTTTTTAGAGGGGGAGAATTGTAATATCCCAATGTATGCCCTAAAAGTTTGGATTATGTTGTTGTTGTATATTAGATTGAATGTATATGTATGTGATAAGAAAAGAATTTGGAAAAGAATGTTTATATATATGTGTTTTGGGAAAGGAAAAGAGGGTGTAGAGAGAAGTGTATATATTGTTTATATGCTTGTATAATTAACATATACATAAGTCAAAGGGGAAGTCAATGGAAGAGAGATATTTATTTGGTTATTGGTGAAATGACTATTAAGGGCATTGGATTAAAAAGAAAGCTAGAACAAATGATAAAAGGGTGTTTTGATAATTGCTTGAATTGGAACACTTGGTGGAGATTAAAAGAAGAGTTGACTTTGTTTTTGTGGTTCATTTCTTCTTTCTTCTTTGTGTGGCCGGCTCTTCCATGGACAAAGGAAAGCAAGAGACAAAGAGAAGATCTTGATGTGTTAAGCTCAAATAGAAGGAAATCTAAGTGATCAAGTTGGTGATTCAAGAAGTTTTGTAACTTTGGTAAGTTCTCTTGTGATTTTTGTGCTTATTTGAAATGATATTTGAGTTTGATAGATTTTTAAGAGTGTGTTGGTTGATTTTGAGATGTGAGAAGTTTTTGAGTGATTTGATGATGGATTTTGAGTATGGATGGAAGAGAAGAGTAAGTGGTTGGAAGAGATGATGTTGTATATGTGGTAAGGGTTTTGAGATGATTTTGTGTTTGGTGTTTGATGTGTGTTTTGGCTTGTTTTGGGTGTGTTGCAAGTTTGAGATGAGTTTTGAGTATGTTTTGTTAAGATTATTTGAAGAGGATGTTAATGTATAGAAGTGTGTTGTTGAGTGTATGGTTGTTTTTGATCGGAGTCTCGATTTGTGGCCGGACACGCCCATGAGCACGTCCAGGGTTTTTAGGCGTGTCAATTGTGTTGGAGGCAGTAGGTTTGACACGACCAGTAGCACGCCCGTGTTATTGAGCGTGTCATAGCTACTGTAAGAATTGAGAATTTACACGCCCCGGAACACGCCCATGTTGTTGAGCGTGTATATGTTTCTGTGTTGTGGAGTTAGGGCACGGTCATGAACACGCCCGTGTGGATGAACGTGTCAGGGTAAGGGTTTGCCCTAATTAATTCCTAATTGGATTATCTCTTGTGTATCCTTAAACAAGTTGATGCTATTACTTTTGATTTAGGTCTTGAAGATAGTGATTGATCATTGATCTAAGAGGTTAAAGAATCTTGGACAAGGAAGTGTTAGGAGTTGTATGAATTGTTAGTGAGGTAAGTACAAATCTTGTATTATTGCATTGTTGCATATGATGTTGAGATTGATCATAAATATGATGATAATGGTAATGTATATGATACTATGTGAACAATGTGATATTTCATGTATTGTGACTCATGCGATGAGTAATGTGTTTTGTTATGTTTATATCAATAATGCTATATGTATAATGTGATGGAATATAATGCCATTGTGATTGGCTATGGTAACTTATATGTGATATGAGACCATTGCTATTGGCTATGATGAGAATTGAGAATGGAAATGATAATTAAATAATAAATGACTTGTGTGGCTAATGTGTTATTCCATTTTCAGAGTTTGTTGTTGGTGGCATGCCTAATAAGTGTAACAATCTCTTGAAGTTAGGTTGGATTGAATCCTTGAAGCCTAATTGAGATGTTACCTGTAATATCCCAAAATATACCCTAAAAGTTTTAGAGTTATTGTTGTATTTGGATTAAATGTATATGTTTGATGAAAAGAGAAAAGAAATGAAGAGGTAGATGTATTTGAGGGATGAGATGTATATTTGGTATTTGGAAAATATATGGGAAATATAAAAGGAATATACATATACCCACATATACACCACATATACATAATGTATAAAGTGGTGTAGGAAAAGTGAATATATATATATATAATATTAATTAATTAATAATAATGATAATAATATTTATAAAAGAGAAAGAAGAAAAGAAAGTCAAAGGGTTGAATGAAGGTTGTGGTGGAGAATTTTTAGAAATAATTAATATTATTATTATTATATATATATATATAGGATAAGTATGAAGAAAAGAAGAAAAATCTTCTTGTCTCCTTCTTCTTCTTCTTCTTACGAGAGAGAGAGAGAGAGAAAGAGAGAAAGGAGATTTTAATTATGCACATCAAAATTTTTAAGGGCTTAAAGAGAATTGAAGTGAAGATTGAAGATTTGGCAAAGACTACTCAAGTAAGTATTCATTTCTTTGAATTGATTTCCATTGATTGTATTGATATGGGATGTAGTTAGTATGTTAAGATGATAATAGTGAAAGATTGAAAGATATGTGTAGATTTAAATGGTTATTTGTGAGGATGATGATGGATTATTAAATTGGTTAGTAAGGGTTTGATATATATATGAGTTGGAAAATGGAATAATTGATGTATGTTTGTGTTTAGTGAAATTGTTTCTGTTTTACAATTAGTAAAGGCTGTGATTTGTATGATTTTTAATTAATTATAGAAAAATGTTCTTGAAGTGAATTTTTGATATGTTGTGCCTCTATGAGTCTAGAATGACTGAAAAATATGTTGATTCGATTTTGGATAGGTTATGAGTTTAGAAAGATTATTTTTATTAGATCTGTTCCAGCAGGTACCTTAACTGAGACAGCTATATTTCGGGATTTTTAATAAAATGTAGAAAAATTATATTCAATTGAATTTTGGATATGTTGTTGCTTAATGAGTCTAGTATTTGAGAAAAATAATTTGGAACCAAGTTGATTGAATTTAAGTTATGGAATTCACAAAGTTTAGAACTGCTGCCAGGATGCAGGGCAATTGGGGCAGTCTGTTTGGGTGAACTATTTGACCAAGATTTTGTGCTCAGTTTGATCTGAAATTTTAAAGGAATGATTTTAAGATGTAAAATTAAGTTCTGTAAAAATTTTAGAGTTTTTAGTCAAGTATATTATTTTATACAAATTTTCAAAATAAGGATAAAATTTAGTCTAAAACCAGAATTTACTATTCATATGGTCATTTTGCTAATATTCCTTTTGGATTAGGTTGTGAAGAGGTTGAATTGCCCTAATCTAAGTGTTGAGGATTCTTGGAAGAGTAGGTGTATAGAGTGGTGTAAGTTGGTTTTAAGGTAAGTACAAAGTTTATATGATTGCACTTATTTACATGAATTAAGACTTAACACATTTGTTTGTAAATGTGTTAAGTGAATTACTATATTGTCAATATAATTTGATTAAGGTTATGATTGGATGATGTGAAAGATATGAAGATCATTCAAATAGGTAAGTACAATGCAATTTGTTATGATAAATATTGTAATGATGAATTGTGCTAATGTGTTTTGAGAAATGATGAAATGTATTGTAATTGTGGTTGGTAATAATGATTGAAATGAAATAAATAGACATGTTGATTATATGATGATGAATTTAAGATATATGCTCAATATAATTGTTTATGTATACTTGAATGATGAAGTGCTATAACGTGAATTGAAATATGATAAGAGGTGAAGCCATTGAGATTGGCTATGATGAATCAAATGAGATGTGAAGCCATTGTGTTGGCTACGAGAATGTAAATGAATTATAATTGAGGCATGGTTGCCTGTTATGAAAATGAAATGAATTGAGAAAGAAATGTACAAAGATATAAATGAAAAGAGTTGTGTCTAATATGTTAATTCAACTTTCAGAGTTCTGGATTTGACGGCATGCCTATAACATATGAAATGTAACAGTCTAGCCGGGTTGAGGATCTCCTCAAGTTGTTGAGTTGATGGTCCAAGAGACTGGGTCTGTTACACTATATGAATTATAAATGTGAAATATATGAAAAGTAACAGTCTTGCCGGGTTGAGGATCTTCTCGATTAGTCGGGTGGATGGTCCAAGAGACTGGGTCTGTTACACTCTCCATGGATAGAGATATGATATATGTTGCCTACGGGCTTGATTATTGTGATTATGGATCAAAGCAGTAACTCTGAACTTTGAATAACATATTAGTGTTTTGGGCCCGAGTCTGTCTTTATTGTCAATGTGAAATGCAAGTATTGAAATATTGATTGTGAGTATTAATAATGAATTATGCTTGGTGGATTGTGAATAATATAATGTTATTAAGTGTAATAGGAAAATGAATTGTGGTTGATGATAAAGGTTGTCTTTATTGGAAATATGATTTATGATTTATATGATATGTAGATTGTGTATTGCAATAATGAGTGATATGATGTGTAATGTGTGTATTGCAATAATGGTTGGTATGGTATATATATAATGTAGGGGTATTAATATATTGGTTTTGAGTATTGGTGATGCATTGGGGTTGGTGATAATATTATATATATATATATACATCTTATATGAAATTAGCTAGGATATATTAAAGATAAAGTTAAAAAGAAAAGAAGATATGATAAGAACTAATTATATATTGAATCGATGTATCATTACATATCAATACTTCTATACTATATGTTTATATTTTATATTTGGACTACTAAGCTCTCGGGCTTAGCGCGGGTGTTTATTCGCGCAGGTTTTTAGATGGAAGATATGAAGTCTTTTGTTATGCCACAAGAAGAGTAAAGTTTGTCGAGACCAACTAGAGGGTTATGCATACATGTATAAATTTTAATTATGATGTATTTCTGACGAGAGAGTATTTATATGTATAAATCTAGTAATGTATAATAACTGTATGGTTTTAAATTGAGTCGGATTGTGAATATAGAAGTGTGAATTCTTCTTGCAGGATTGTAGTTGAGGTTATAAGGGTGGATTATTGGGAGTGTACTTGAGTTGAATTGTGAAACAAAATGTTTTTCAAATATAAGAAAAATTAATTTTGTCGACACTTGGGACCTAGAATTTTAAGGGAGACTCCGTCAAAATTTTTTTCAAAATTTTTTTATAAGGAACATTAAGTAAGCTGACATAACCAGAGCTCGTATCTTGATGTAGCATTCCTCCTCGGCTTATTATAGGTCGGGAAGGGGTGTTACATTACCACCCTTGAAGCTAGGTTGGATTTTGTTCTTGAAGCCAAGTTGGGTTGAAGCTTAGCATGCTTTGCTCCCCTTGAAGCTTGGTTGAACCTAATCCTTGAAGCCTAGTTGGGTATATGATATTGATAAATGTGATAACAAAACCAAAGCATTAACTCTGAAAATTGAATAGCATATTAGTGTATTTTGGGCCCATGCTTGTCTTTGTTTAATGTGATTCATGAATGATAACATAATTGATAAATGAGGAATATGGAAGGATGTTGCAATGTAATATGTTTATATATTGTGATTTATGAAATGTAAAAGTATGTTGAAATATGATATGCTTATATGATTATGAGTGGTGAAATTCAAAGATGTAGCTTCTCACCTATGTTGTATGTTTATTAATAATATGTATGGCATTGCATTGCATTAAAGCATAACATTAGCATGATTTGTATTACTAAGCCGTTGGCTTAGCGCGATAGTGTTTAATCGCGCAGGTAATAGAGTTGAACCCGAGAGTTCATCGAGACCGAATGAGAGTAGACCTTGAAGAGTTGATTTTGGGAACTTAAAGATCAGAAGAGATTTGCCAATCATGTACTACTTCTTTATATTTTGTAAAGTAGTATTTATAATGTAAATATATGCACATTTGTAAATATGGATTTAAATGTTTCATATATGCAAATATTCTATAAATTCCGCTGCGTATTAACAAAATGTATTTATATATCTATTTTGTTTTGTATTACAAGTAACTACTTATTTTTCTATAATGTATACAATTGAAAGATTATGGTATTGTTTAAAATGTTTTGAATGTTAATAATATCCGTAGCATCCCTATGTTTAGTGCATGTATACTACATTGTGGTGGTTGTAGTGTGCATGTATTGAATGTGGGGGTGTTACACTTAATCAATGTTATATTCCGTGAATGACTAAGATTAATAAAAAAAAATCTTCTATAAATAATACCAAAAACAACACAAAGAGGAGAAATATGATTAGAAATTGGACCGGATTTGGGAGGAAAAACTAAGACTGAAACTGAGGAGGAAAAACTTTGAATCAATCTGACGTTTTTGAAAAGAGCAAACAACAATTCAATCCATCAAAGGCAGCAAAGCTTGTCTTTGTTTTTTATCATCCAAGAAGAAATTTTTAGTGGAACCAACAAATGGAGGTATGCATCAATTGTCTAATTTCTTCACAGTAGCTTAAATTATCCCATTGTTTCTTTTAATTCAAAAAGCCTAGAACCTTAAATCCCCTTTTCTAAAGTTTAAAAACCTTAATTCGTTGCTTTGTTTTCCAAAAAGCTTAAAATTGTTATTTTTGTTTCTTCAAAATCTCAAAACCCTAATTTCCTTTCCAAATTTTCAAAATCATAAATTAAATATGTTTCTTTCCAAAAACCTTAAGAAACATCTTTTCTTCTTCTATAAACTTTAAATCGTTTTGATTATTTTCATAAAGTTTCATAAAATTATCAAATTGTATTTCAAATCCTAAAAATATAATGTATTCTCCGGAACCCTAATTCTAAAACCCCTAATTCCACTCCAAAACCTAAAACAGTAAACCCTAACTCCCTTAAAACCTTAAACCCTAAATTTCTAAATCCTAAATCTTTAAACCTTAAAACTTTATAAACATAAATATTAAAATTCAAACACAGTAAACCTAAAAATCATATTCAGTAGCTAATAATCATAAATCTAAATGTTTTAAAGTGTCACAACCCTAATTTCATGATTATACATCTCAAACCCTAATTTGGTTAATCAAAGAACTTTACCAACTTTTTAAATCATAAAACTTTTGCTCCATTTTAATCCCATTAAAATCACAGTAGCTTCCAAAACCCTAAATACATGGAATGTTAAATAGAAACAGTAGCCCTAATTTGAATCTTTACTTGCCTTATTCAATTTTATATTTGATTATGCTTTAATTTATATGCTTTAATTTATCTAAGTTCAATATTTGGTTTATTTAATTTATCATGGATGGATGTTTACTTTCTATTGATATTTAATACCTTTGATGAATGATTCATTTATGATGAACGGTTATTTACTTTTATTGATTTATTTAGATTTCCAAATGTTGTAAGAGGTATGTTTCCACTTTGTAGGTACCTCATTAGTTAAATATCATGTAATTTAAATTGCTTTTCTATTTTAGAATCAATGTAAATGACATGTTTCTACCTTTCGGTGGGTGTCCTATTTAGGCATGGGATGTAAGGACATGTATCCATCCTCGGATGGGTGTCCATTTATTTAGTTTGCTTGGACATTGCTTTGATTTTAATATAACGATGCTTTATTTCAATTGTTGTGCGTAATATGGATAATATTGTTATATTTAAGAATTTTAAAATATTAAGACCTGTAAAGGAGGCCGGTTCTAATGAACCGGGCGTTGTGGGGATGCTGGGCCATTTCTCACCTTCCCCACATGTACCCAACTTTTCGAACCCATGAGGGGGTTGGGGATTCCTTAGGAATCGAGTTATTCACCCCTTTCTTTTTCCCGACCCGTCCAGGTGGTGACTCCATTTTCTCTGGACTTAGGTCTGTGTTCTCTAAGGCCCCAAGCCTAAACAGTGTTGAAGTCACAAGAACCATTCCACCAGGAGTGGGAGCAAAAATCCCCACTCGCAGGGATGGATGTGCATAAGCTTTGTGCAGTCACCCTTTTTGAATGTTGAAGTGGGTTTATAACGGTTATCACACGTGGCATTCTTTAACTGGGAAAAATAAACTTTTGCCTAAATGTGAATGTCGCGGTAGCCCTAGGAGCCAATTAGCTATCAAATTGAGAGACTCGAATTTCTAGACACAGCTAAGGACGCAAACACTACTGTCAGTTTGAGTAATTTTCTCTTGAATCAGTAGAGCGGTCGCGGAGTCTGAAGGACGGTCGCTAAATCAGTAAGCGAGATCATATTCTTTACCATGCTCGTCACTGTGAACCTTACTGGAATTTGGATGATTTGGGCTACTCATATTGCGGTTGTCCTTGTTTGTATGACGGTCGCTCATGTTGATGTGCGGTCGTTACTATTGTCGAGTTTATGACCGCGAACCCTACTGTGATATGGTTTCATCCTTCAATTCAATGGGGCAGCCATCTCCATGGTTGTGCTACCGCTAAATGTGCCTTGTGTTGACTTGTTTGAAATAATCTAATCCTGCAATAAGGTTCTTAAAAAACATGTTAAATAAGTCATTCAATTTGAGTTGTCAACGATCAAAATTGAGATCATTTGGCTAACAATTTCCCCTATTTTGACTTTGACAATCAAATGGAATGATGATATAAATTGAAAGAAATGTAAATTCAAGGAAATAAATTTAAACTTCTCATGTATTGAGGGTTAAAACATTTCTGGAGGAATTCTATAAAGCTCCCCCTAAACATATGCATGTATCATTTTGATTTTGAGGTGTATAGCTTATAACTTTGCACATACACATACACATTAGTATAATAACACACATACATTTTACACACATGTATATTTCTCCCATTTTAAATTTCATTTCTCCTATTAGTATGTATATTTCTCCCCCTTTGTCATAGGCAAAATGCATAATGTAAGAGAGATATCAAAGACAATAGTAAGATTATGAACATAATGTATAAAGACCATAATGTTATTAGAAATAGGGCACTACAAAGACAATAGTAAGAGAGAAAAATAAGAAAAAACAACAAAACAGAAATAGAAACATTAAAAGTAAACTAATCAGAATCTTCATCCTCATTTAGCTCTTCTTCTTCTATAGGAGCTTTTCTCTTATCAAGAGAGACATTGCTGGTAGAGCTAGTGCTGATGGATTCTTCTTCTTCAGGGGGACTCTCTGTATGATCACTTATATCCCGATCCGCAAGATTACATTGAGGCAAATTCATTTTGCCTTGCATGTCATAGAGATCATGATGCATGTGAGATATAAGGTCAATCCTTTTGTTCAAGTGATGGAATCTCTTGGAGACGCTTTTCTTGAAGTGAGAGAGTTTCCTGGAAAGAGAATTGATGGCTCTTAAAATGAGTTTTGTAGGAGAGCTAGTTTGGGTAGGTTTAGATGTGGAAGCCTTGGGAGGTAATTCAATAGCAACTTCCAAAGAGTCTCCTTCTTCCTCAATGGTGTACCTTGGTTTTTTCTTGTGCCTATCTACAAATCCTCTTTTGCCAAAGTAGTACACATATATACCTTCAATCTTCCTTACACAGCTAGCATGTTCTAGATAGTCTATTGTGATGGCACTTGATGCAAGATTGAAAGGATTTTTCAAGGTAGCTAAGTTAAGATCATTAAGTAAGTTCAGGTGCCTATCTATTTGAGTAATTTGGAAAGATAAGAAGAAGGTTCCAGTTCTTGTGACAACATGGTGATACAATGTGTCAATCAAGAATTTTGTTGTGTTCATTTGGATGTTATGGGTGAAAGTATATCAGAAGATGAGGTCTCTTTTTGTTACCTTTTCATTCCCATCAGCCCTTTGGTGAATAGTATAGATTATAATTCTATGAAGCATCCAGTGGATGAGGGACTTGATGTGTCTTGCTTTTGATTCTTTCTCAAAGGAAGTCTCTACAAAAATTTCTTGCCTATAGGTAGAGAGGGTTTCGTTAGAGAAGGCTAAATCATTGTAGGAGGTGACTCCACCAACAGGAAAGTCCCAAATTTTTCCAAAGTCCTCTAAGTTTAAGGCTAGGTATTGGTCAAATAGCTTAAATCTAACCCCATACCACCCTAGTGCAGAATTTGCACTCTTTTCAATTTGAAAGGACATGAGAAATTCCCTACTTAGACTAGAGTAACCTACATCATCAGGGAAGACAAGTTCTCTGTAGCCAATAACATCAAGTAGACTCTCAATCTCTTCCTTAATGTTGAGGGCAGAGAGCATTCCACCAAATGGAGATTTGGTTCCTTCAAATTTCTTTCTTTTCAACATAGCATATCTCACATCTTCCTCAGTGGTTTGGTGGTGAGGTTTATGAATTTTCTCACCTCTTCTAGATTGTGGAGGAGATGGAGGAACATCTTGAGGTTCACTTATGGTGATTCCTAAAGGTTTCTTTCCCTTCCCTTTCCCTTTGGAAGTACTTCTCTTTTTGTAGGCCATGAGAACAAAAAAAAGTGGAAGAAACTTAAAAACAAAGAGTGTTTGAGAAGGAGATGATCTTGAGAGGATTTGGAGATATGGAGGGAAGTTTGTATGTTATGAGTAATAAAAGTCCTATGTAACTGATGTATGATGTTCTTAAATAGAAGAAATTAAGAAAGTAGCCGTTTATGACTGTTGAAGGTTGTAAAAATGGTTATAAAATTTTGAGTAGAATGTATAGAGTGTGGTCGCCTATCTGTATAGGTACGATCGTGAAAAACACTGTAGCTACCATCAGAATAAATTGAGCACTCGCAGGAGGAGAGAATGTCTATAATGGTCAAAACTATTTAAATTAATGTGACCGCTCATTAATGTTTCCCGACCGCTCTCTGAAGGGATAATTCAGATGAGTTTGACTGGAAAGATTGCGACCGCAATAATCATCGGAACGACTACGAGTATCTAAAAAAAATGAAAGGAGCAAAAGTAATGGATTGTTATAGTTTTTAATAAAGTGATCAAGGTTGGTGCCTAGAGATATTTATGAAATTTTTGTTAATAGGCAATATTTTATTCATTCATGGAAGTTCCATCAATCATACCTAAATTATGCTTCATGAAGTTAAGCTTATCTTCATTCAATGGTTTTGTAAAGATATTAGCAAGTTGATTATGTGTATCTATAAACTCTAAAACAATATTTTGGTTTTGTACATTATCTCTCAAAAAATGATGTCTAATGTCTATATGTTTAGATCTTGAGTGTTGGATAGGATTTTTGGACAAGTTGATAGCAGTAGTGTTATCAAATTTAATGGAAATATTATTAAACACTTTACCATAATCAAGCAATTGTTGATTCATCCATAACACTTGTGTGCAATAGAAACATGCAGCAACATATTCTGCTTCCACCGTAGACAAGGCTACCGATACTTGTTTCTTACTACGCCAAGAAACTAGACAATTGCCAAGAAAGTGACATGCTCTTGTTGTGCTTTTTCTATCCAAGATTCTACCAGCATAGTCTGCATTCGAAAAACCTAAGATATGAAATGATGTGTTTCTAGGATACCAAAGACCTAAATCCAATGTACCATTTAAGTATTTTAAAATTCTCTTAGTAGCATTCAAGTGTGATTCCTTAGGATAAGTTTGAAATCTAGCACAAAGACATACACTATACATTATATCAGGTCTAGAAGCAGTTAAGTAAAGTAGTAATCTGATAATACCTCGATACTTCTTTTCATCTATTGCTTTACCATTTTCATCTTTACCCAATTTTAAGGATGTGCACATAGGAGTCTTGCTAGTCCGACAGCCATCCATTCCAAATTTCTTGATAAGTTCTTTTGTATATTTGGATTGGTTAATGAAGATTCCATCTTTGCATTGCTTGATTTGCCGTCCAAGGACCCATCATGCTCATTTCAAATTCCCTAGTCATACAACAAGCAAATTCTTTGCACAAGGTTTCATTAGTAGCTCCAAATATTATGTCATCCACATAAATTTGTATAATTAAAATGTTATGTTTGTCCTTTTTAACAAAGAGAGTTGTGTCCACTTTTCCTTTTGAAAAACCATTTTTAAGTAAATATTCACTAAGTCTATCATACCATGCCCTTGGTATATAAAGCTTTGGTGAGTTTGAAAACATCATTTGGAAAATTGTAGTTTTCAAAACCAGGAGGTTGTTCAAAAGTACTACCTTTCCTTTGATCAAGTTTAGATGATTCAATAAAAATAACATGCATTGATTCTTCTACTACTAGAGTTTTCTTATTAAATACTCTATATGCTTTGCTAGATAATGAGTATCCTAGGAATACGCCTTCATCCGATTTGGATGAAAATTTTCCAAGATTTTCCATGGTGTTCATTATAAAGCATTTGCATCCAAATACTCTAAAAAATGAAATTATGGGAATTCTTCCATTCCATAGCTCATAAGAAGTTTTATTAATTAAAGTCCTTTTGTAAACTCGATTTGCAATGTAACAAGCGGTATTAACGGCTTCCGCCCAAAAATAAGATGGTAATTCATATTCATTGAGCATTTTTCTAGCCATTTCAACCAAGGTTCTATTTTTCCTTTCAACCACACCATTTTGTTGTGGAGTTCTAGGAGCAAAACAATTATGTGAAATGCCAAATTCATTACAAAAATTTTCAATTAAAATGCATTTGTAATGAAAATGCATCATTATTAGTAGAGATTAAAAATTTAAATGCATGATTGGAATGTATGTCAATTTTATAAGTGTTGCTTATTTTAGTTCCCTTAAATACAATAACACCATTTGAATTAGTGATCTTGCATCCTTTGGAATCAAAATTTACAATGTATTTTCTATCACATAATTGACTAACACTTAGCAAATTATGTTTCAAACCATCAACAAGCCATACATCTTCAATCAAGTCTTTACCAAGTGTTCCAATGGAGCCAACGCCAATAATTTTACCTTAAGCATTATTTCCAAAAGTTACATTACCTCCAAGTTTGTATGTAATACTTGTAAAAAGCTTTGCATTCCTGGTCATATTCCTTGAGCACCCACTATCCACAAGCCATGTGCTTTCGTTGATAATAGATTTTAGGCATACCTATAAGGCAATACCAGTTATCTTTTCTTAGGTACCCAAATGAAGTTGGGTCCTTGTTGGTTAGCAATAGAGGCGTCTTCTAACTTGAGATGAGCCTTTCTAATATGACAAAAAATGCTTTTATGTCCAAATTTCATACAATATGTACATTGCCACAATGTTTTATATTTTTGCACTTTCCTACTCATATTCCATGTATTATGCATACAAATACAAGTATGTGATTGTTTTTGTGCATGTTTAGTGTATATAAATGCTTGATTACTTTTTAAGCACTTAGCTCTATTTCCTAGTGAGCCATGAGTAGTTTTTTTTAAAACTCTTAGATTTGGTGTGAGCATCTTTGTTCTTATCAACATCAACATTAGAGATTCGAGTTGTAGAGGCTTTTACAAATGTTGGTGTGCTAAGTGCAGTGTTGGTTGAGCCATAGAATCCTAATCCAATTTTTAAGGAAGGTGATCTTTGGTTACCAATTAATGTGTCGAAGGCTTCTTTTCCTTTATGAAATCTTGAAATTGATCCTCTTATTTCATTTAGTTCATGCTTCAGAGTTTCATTCTCTTTAATAACTTTTTCTAAGTCATGTGAGTTTTTATTTAACTCATTTATTGATTTCAGCAAGTGTTCATTTGAGGTTTTCAATTCTAGGGTAGAGTTCTTTAAGCATATAAAATCCTTTTGTAACTTAGAACTCATTTCCTTAAAAAGCATCATCTTGGAAAAATATTTTTCTATTATAAAGTTCATATGCTCAATCAAATTACTATCATCTAGGTCATCAATATCATCATGTGCTATTAGATTCAAGGATTGAGTACTTACCTCATTGGAGTCATCTTCAATAGCCTCCTTCTTGTTCTTCTTCTTCCTCTTTGCTTGAAGAAAAGTCATCCCAAGTGGCTTTGAGAGACTTTTTCTTTTCTTTGTCCCATTTCCTTTTGTTCTTTAATTTGAAGCGGTCCCATTCTCTTTCTTTTTCCACTCATTTATTCTTTTTGAGAACATTGCCATTTCATCTTTTTCATCAGTAACTTCGTTGCTTGAGCTCTCAACTTCTTTGATTGCTTTGAGAGCAATTGGTTTTCTCTTTTTTTCTTCTCACCTTGATCTTTTTCCTTCTCACTGTGTAGCTCATATGTGAATAGTTTTCCCATAAGCTCATCGGTTCTCAATGTGCTAAGATCATGAGCTTCTTCAATGGATGATACTTTTGATTCAAAGTTCTTTCTAGCTCTTAGGGCTCTCAAGATTTTGCTATTTACATCACCTTGATCATATATCTTGCCATACTTCTTTAGCTCATTAATAATAGCAAGCAAGCGATTCATCATGTCGGTGACATTTTCATTTGGTTTCATCTTGAATAGCTCATACTCATGAACATGCATTTGCTTCTTGGTGAATCTCATTTGAGTTGTACCTTCATGATAGTTTTCAAGTGTCTTCCAAATGCAATGTGCACAAGTTAAGTATTGAACTTCTCCACCTTCTTCTCTTGAAATGGAATTCATCAAGATGGAAGCGGCTCTATTATTCTTGAATCGATCTTTAACATTGACAATTGACCATTATGCTTTGGGAAGAGGAACTTGAATACCATCAACTTCATGAGTAGGAGGTTTCCACTCACTTTCCACTAAATCTCATAGCTCAATCCCTTCACTGTCTAGAAATAAATACATTTTGTGTTTCCAATAGGAATAATTTGTTCCATCAAAATATGGTCTAAGGATAGTGTTAAGATTTCCATGAGAGGTTGAGTTTGATGAAGAAAAAGTTGCCATAGTGGATCAAATTTCACAATTAAGTTTAAGAAATTTCTAGCTCTTATGCCAATTATTGTCTTAAGATGGCCACCAAGAGGGAAGGGTGAATTGGTTTCTTGAGGAATGATGGCAAATAGAATAATTCTACAAACAAAGAATTCAAAAACTCAACAGCAAGAAATGTAGAAGTAATAAATAGTTGAGTAGTGAGTATAAGAAAGAACACACAAGATTTATTATGGTTTGGATTTTCTCCAATCCTACGTCCACTTCCTTAACAACTTGTTAAGGTTCTACTAACTTTGAGTTTTCTTCTTACAAGCTTAACTCTAACATTACAATTGGCTTGATATCATTTACCTCACAACCCTTACAAGAGTTTTTCCACGCTCACTCTCACAACCTAAGTGTTTCCAAGCTCACACTCAAACTTTTACAATGGTATTTTTAATGCTTACACCCAACACTCATTACAATTCAAATGTTAATTGTTGGAAGAAAAGAAAATATGTTGCTTGACTACTAAATTCAGAATCTCTATTTTTTCTTAAAAGAATAATAATGTATTTATAGCCAATGTGGTCTAACTAGCCGTTATAGATAGTGAGAAATAAGTCTTGGTAGTTTAGACCTATGTTAATAGACTATTTGAAGCTGTTAGTGGTCGTCCTTGATACTAGGACAGTCACGCCAATGTCATACGTGGTCGCCCTTTGATTAGGGATGGTCGCTGCATTTAAATTTGCTTCAACGGTCGAATTTAAGTGCTTTGCTGCTGGAATCTTGCCCATGTTGTGGTTGCCGGGATGGTCATGCATAACCTATGTGCGGTTGCCCTTTTTGAATATTAAAGTGGGTTAATAACGGTTATCACACGTGGCATTCTTTAAATGGGAAAAATAAACTTCCGCCTAAATATGAATGTCGAGGTCGCCCTAGGAGCCAATTAGCGGTCGAATTGAGAGACTCGCATCGAACTTTTGGGAGCACCTAAGGACGCGAACACTACTGTCAATTTGAATAATTTTCTCTTGAATCAACAGAGCGATTGCAGAGTTTTACTCTCGCTAAATCAGTAAGCGAGACCGTATTCTTCACCGTGCTCATCACCGCGAACCTTACTGGAATTTGGATGATTTGGGCTACTCATGTTGCGGTCGTCCTTGTTTGTTGGATGGTCATTCATGTTGATGTGTGGTTGCTACTATTGCCAAGTTTATGACTGAGAACCCTACTGTGATATGGTTTCATCCTTCAATTCAATGGGCCAGTTGTCTCCATGGTTGTGCAACCGCTAAATGTGCCCTGTGTTAACTTGTTTGAAGCAATCTAATCCTGCAATAAGGTTCTTAAAATACATGTTAAATAAGTCATTCAATTTGAGTTGTTAAGGATCAAAATTGAGATCATTTGGCTAACAGAAATAAATTGGTGAATTGAATAATAATTCACATATCTTAAAGAATGTGATCAAGGAAAATGAAATTTTGAGACATGAACTAAAAGAACTTAAGGAATCTATCTCAAGTTTCATAGGGGAAAGGAAGCATTAGATACATTGATTGATAATCAAAGGTCACCCTCAATGAAACATGGTTTAGGATTCAATAGCTCATCTAATGCTACTTCTAGTAAACCAACATTTGTGAAAACATCTATAACTCAAATCTCTATTGTTGAAGTTGTAAAAAACACTAATGCATAAACCAAACCCAAAAGGATTACATTAAGCTCACAAGACTCTAGAACTAAGGTTCTAAGAGGAAAACATGCATTCATTTATACTAGACATGTACACCAAAAACAAACTCATGTTTGCAATTTTGTGAATGCCAATAGAAAAGTGTATAAAAATAGAACTTTGTATCAATGCACATATTGCATGAAATTTGGGCATAAGAGTATTTTTTGCTATATTAGGAAGGATCATCACAAGTTAAAGGATCCTTCTACTACTAATGCCCAAGGACCCAAGTTCATTTCGGTACCTAAAAGAAGGTGAATATTCTTGTAGGTATGTGTAAGATCTACTATCAATGAAAGCATATGGCTTATAGATAGTGGATGCTCAAGGCATATGATAGGGAATGTAAAGCTCTTTACATGTCTTACTTACAAGATTGGAGGTAGTGTTACTTATGGAAACAATGCTAAAGGTAAAATCTTTAGTAGTGGTTCCATTGTCATACTTGGTAAAAATTTGATTGAAAATGTATGGTTGGTTGATGGATTGAAGAATAATTTGATTAGTGTTAGTCAATTGTGTGATAAAGGATATGATGAAAATTTTGACTCCAAAGGATGCAAGGTTACTAATTCAAATGGTGAAATTGCATTCAAAGTAGCTAGAATTAGCGACACATATAAAAATTGACATACATTGTAATGATGCATTTGAATGTTTGATTTCATTAATAATGATGCTTTGTTATGGCATAGAAGGCTAGGACATGCTAGTATGGATCATTTAAAATGCATTAGTAATGAAGAACTATTTGATGGTCTACCTAAAGTTAAAATTAACAAAGCTGAACATATGAACTGTGAACGGGGGTTTTTGCCCCCACTCCCAGTGAAATGGTTCTTATGACTTCGGCACTATTTAAGCTCAGGGCTTAAGAGAACACAGACCTAAGCCCAGAGAAAATGGAGTCGACATCCGGACGGACCAAGAAAATAGAATGGGGTCGATGACTTGATTCCTAAGAAATTCGCAACCCCCTAATGGGTTTGAATAGTTGGGTACATATGGGGAAGGTGAGAAACTGCCCAGCACCCCCACAACGCCCGGTTCATTAGAACCGACCTCCTTTTCAGATCTTAATATTATAAAATTCTTAAAAACAATCATAAGAATAAATAAATACTTTATTAAAATCACAATAATGTCCAAACAAAACAAATAAATGGACACCCATCCAAGGATGGAAACATGTCCTTACACCATCAAATATCTAAAACTAAATAGGACACCCACCGTAAGGTGGAAACGTGTCTTTTTACATTGATCCAAAACTTTAAAATAAATTAAATTACATGATGCTCATAATATGAGGTACCCAAAACATTGAAAACATTCCTCTTACAATATTTCACAACCAAAGCAAATCAATAAAAATAACCAACCATTCAATATAAATAAAATATTCATCGAGGACATGAAACATCAATCAAAGTATATAATAAACATACATGTAATTTAAATAAATCAGAAAAAAAATGAATTTAAGGTTTATGCATCAATTAGGGTTTCTTGAATAAAAATAGGGTTTTGTAGGTTTTATGTTTAACAATTGAGGTTCTTTTTTTAATTATTGGATTAGTCAATTGAGAAATATTTAATATAAAAGAAATAATATGGCTGCTAGATGTTTGATTCAAAGATTAGGTTTGAAATAAATTAGGGTTTGAATCTAAAGAATGGAGGTTTTGGATTTAGGGTTTCTGAAGTTGTATGAAACTAATATTAAAGTCTAGGGTTTAAGTAAATAAAATTGAAGATCATGAAAATTGGATTAAGAGTTAGGTGTTTGGAAAGAATAGGCTACCATGAATTTTAGAAAAATAGAATTTATTATGATTTTGAGAAAAGAGATTATTTTTTTGTGGTTTTAGAAAAGTGCAATTAGGGTTTTAGGCTTCAAAAATTAATTTAATGGGTATTAAGATATTAGGGTTTTTAAAAATAATTTTTAGGGTTTTAGATAGAAACTAGATGATAAATAGAATAATTGATCAATGTGTTTTAAATAAAAATTCATTTATTGTATGCTTAAACAATTGATCAAATTGAATAATGAGGCTACTGGAAATATAAAAAAGTTAATAGAAACTCAAACCTCCGTTGTTGGTTCCACCACAATTTTAATTCTAGTTGAATAATAACAAAGACAGTGTGTGCTGTCTTTTATGGATTATTTTGTTGTTTGCTGCCTCTTGATCCTTCAAGTCCAAGGTTATGAATAAATTGCCAAAAAGAATTCAAATAGTTCTTGAATAAAATTCTGATTCCAAAAGTCCTAATCCCATCCAATCCCTTTTCTGTGTGTTTTAATGTGGTATTTATAGGTAATTAAAATAAAAACCTAGTATGTTAAGGAAATTAAAAATTGTTTTAGAAATAAAATCAAAAACCAAGGAAAACAAGGTTTTGATGGGAACTATGCGCAGGCTAGGGCAAAATTGGCGCTGGGTGAGCTGGGAGTGAGCTACTGGCTAGAAGATGGCAAAACTGCACACAGGACGTATTTCGTTGCAGATGACTTTCGTTGATGATTTTGCAGTTGCCGATTTTTTTATTTTTTATTTCTTATTTATATATATAAATAATAAATGAAAAGTAAAATAAATATAAAATTAACTAATAACTAATAAATATTTATAAATAAATGATAAATAAAATAAATAATAAATACTAAGTAAAATAAATAATAAATATTAAAATAAATAATTTATACCACAAAATTATTTCTGGACTTAAAAAATAATTTTGGTTCTGGACCCGGAGTAAGTTTTGGACTTAAAAATAATTTGAGTTCTAGACCCAGAGTAAGCTTTAGACTTAAAAATAATTTGGGGTTCTGGGCCTGAGGTAAGTTCTGGACTTAAAAAATAATTTGGGTTCTAGACCAGGAGTAAGTTCTTGACTTAAAAATAATTTGAGTTCTAAGCCCGAGGTAAGTTCTGGACTTAAAAAAATAATTTGGGTTCTGGACCCAGAGTAAGTTCTAGACTTAAAAAATAATTTGGTTACCTACAAAAAATGATTGTAGTCACTAGGATGCAAATATTTTTATACACTCAAATAGTTGAATAATTAAATTGTATAATTGAATTTACTATTTAGACATTGTTCATCACTATTTGCTCACTATTCACTAATAATGAAAGTTTTTTATATCACGGGAATTACTGTTTCCTCTTTTTCATTTGTCTTTTCCTTCATCCTTTGTCTATATAAATCTTGGCACCAATTCTCACTCACACTTTCATTCAATTATACTTTCAGTTATACTTACATTGAGAGCTTGAGAGCAGATAGTTTGAGTGAGCACCAAATGGAGAGAATGCATGCTTTGAGATCTAGTCCTCGATCTAATGCTGAGTTGTTGGACTTTATTTGATGGTATGAAAATGGAACTGTAAGTCTACTAGCTAGGATGCAGCTTCATCGCAGTTCAAGTAAAAAAACTAAGGTAAGAACTTAATATTTTAATATCACAAATATGTATTCATTTTATTATTTTCATTTTATTATTATTTTTTTACTTTTAAAAATTTTAATTATTAATAGTACCAAAGATTAGGAAAAACAAATTAATTAGTGAACTATTATTAAGAATTTGATAAATAAATAAATTAAAATAGAACATAACGAGTAAGTTTAGGCTATTAATCAGTGGTATTGGTAGGGTGATATACTTACCTCATGTTTACTTACCTAGCACCATGTTAGCATGATCGTTGTGTTGCCTGAGGTGGAGAATGTGTCTATAAAGCCTAATAATGGTATGATGTAGCACCCTCTAGGGTAAAATAGATTGTCCGAGAGTGCGATTTTGAAAGCTTTATCTTGCAATTACCATCTAAGGAGTGTTCGATGGATAGGAGTGTAGTTCAAGCATTGTCAGAGCGGTGGATGGACATGACCCATACTTTTCACCTACCTGTGGGAGAGATGACCATTGGACCAGTCAATTATACAGCCATAACTGGTATCCGATACTATGACCTTCCGGTCCCTCTTAACAATTATATTCTTACACACGAAGAGATTCGATAGTTAATTGGTATGGAACCATCATTAAAAGAGCCCATCAAGACAAAAATTAAGCTGATTCAAAATTATTAGATGAACTATGATGGACAGGTTCATAGAGAAACAACCAAACAATATGCTTGAGCATTTTTACTATATTTGCTTGTGTCAACCATTTTATGCAGCACCAAGTCTGCCATCCATCTGTCGGTGTTGAGGTCCCTTACTGATATGAGTATGGTACCGCTTTATGGCTAGGGTGAAGCTGGCCTTGCTTGTCTCTATCATGGACTAGACAACATTTGTAGGAATAAGAAGTCTTTCGTGTCGAGGTACTCTTCTTCCACCATTGTCAATTCCATGCTTATACTTGTATGAATTTGATTTTCATTGTTATTGTAGGTATGGGCATATGAGCATAATCTTGTGAGGGTGTCTGGCATTTCATGAGAGAGAGTAAGGTATCCAAGGTTAAATATTTGGTTTTTAGATCGTGTAGTAGTTCTTGGCTCTCACCATGTACACACCCAACGCTATCTCTTAAGTTGCTTAACCTGGGGCCAGGTAAAATAATATTAGTATACTTTAAAATTTATGTAAAAATTTTACTTACCTTATGTCATCCTGTAGATCAATTTGGCTTGGTGGAGCACAAAAGAGCGGATGAACTGGACTTCTTCCATGAACACCGCATTGCCTTTTCAGCATACTCGCCGAGTCATTGCTGGCCCTGTGTCTAGTGGTTGGTTTCTCGGGGAGAGAGTGTATGAGTGGTTCCTTTGTCCCGAGCGATGGAGGATCCTGATGAATTACTCGAAGTATACTTTCAATACTACATCAATGCTGAAGAATGTGTGGAGGTTAGCTCGACACGGTTATGATGTTGAAACTCTTCTCTACCCACCGGGTGCATCATATACCCAGTTTATTCTAGTAGGGCTCTTGAACTTTGATGTATCTCCTGTTGGCATTCGAGAAATTCCCGAGGAAGATGAGGATGAAGAGGAGTATCATGGAGAGGAAGAAGGGTCGATCCCGCATCTCGGGGCTAGCACCTCTCATGTAAACTTTTACCATTCTACCATTACAATTACTCCTTTCTTAACTTGTTTTGACCGTTTTAATGATTATTGTAGGCTACTCGCTCATCTGGTCATGAGGCTGGACCTTCCTCTGCTGCTCCTCCATTTGCTCATTGTTATCAACTGGAGATGTCATCTCATCCGCAAGGCATTGATATGAGTTATTTGGTAGGTTATCATGTTCCATGATGATTTATGCTGCATGTATGCATGATTATGTATGCTCTTACCCTTTCCTTTTCGATTCACATTGGATGCTTGAGAAACAAAATAAGAAACTACAAGTAGAGTTAGCTGCTGGTCGCCAACGGGTTGCCCTTTTTGCAAAATTGTATCATCAGTCAGAGCAAGACTTTCGAGACTTCCTGTTCCAGTGATTGAGGGATCCCAGTACTTCTTCTTCTAGGGGGCCCCAAACTGATGACCATGGGATTACATCATCTACTTTAGATAAGGACCATTGTAGATCTGAATTCCAGGGTAATAGAGGTTTAGGTGCTCCTTCTTCGGGTGGACTCGGGATAGATGATATGCCTCCTCCTCCAACATGTGATGACTTTTTAAGAGCTTTGTTTGATCATGATCCGCCACCTCCTTCTCGGTGATCCATCATTACTGTATTAGTTGAGAAAATATTGTATTACTAATAATAATAATAATAATAATAATAATAATAATAATAATAATAATAATAACAATGATAATAATAATTATAATTTGCACATTTACTGCAACTTTTAACTTTCAAATTTTTTTATTATATTTTTCTCATTTTTCTATTGCTATTTTTATTACTACAGTACAATCATTGGTCATTCCTCTCATAATTTAGAATTCTATAGTAGCACTAATTCACAAAATCAATGGCAACGCGGCAGCTCAAAACCTTTTCGTGGTTGAATTCAAATCCTCGCATGTCTCGGTCTCAAGCCATTCCTTGTCAACTTGGTATGGCTAATCATCCTATATAAATCCTCTTTCCATGTTGTGACCCCATATAGAATCCAGGAAATTTTCCATGAATTTTCAATTTTAGCATCAAATTTCCTTTTAAAAATTTTAATTTTCCTTCAACTTTGGACAATGACAGAACTCAATTTGAAGAAAATAAAGATTTATTTAAAAATATGAAAGCCATTCATTGGGAACAAATATCTTGGTCTAGAATAAATACTTTGAAGTGTTTTCAAAATATTAAATTGGACCTGTGAGCGGGGATTTTTGCCCCTACTCCCTTTAGAATGGCTCTTGCGACTTCAACACCGTTTAGGCTCAGAGCCTTAGAGAACACGGACCTAAGCCCAGAGAAAATGGAGTCGCCATCTGCACGGACTGGGAAAAAGAAAGGGGTGGATGACTCAATTTCTAAGGAATCTTCAACCCCTTAATGGGTTCAAAAAGTTGGGTACATGTGGGGAAGGTAAGAAATGGCCCAACACCCCCAAAACGCTCGGTTGATTAGAACCGGCCTCCTTTTTAGGTCTTAGTATTATAAAATTCTTAAATATAATGATATTATCCATACTACATGTAATAATTAAAATAAAGCATCATTATATTAAAATCAAAGTAATGTTCAAACAAAATAAATAAATGGACACCCATCCGACGATGGTAACGTGTCCTTACATCATCTAATGTTTAAAACTAAATAGGACACCCACCAAAAGGTGGAAACGTTCCCTTTACATTAATCCCAAAATATTAAAATAATTTAAATTACATGAAAATTAATTAATGTGGTACCAATAACATGTAAAAATACTTCTTGCAATATTAATACCAAAATAAACAAATAATAATTAAAAAAATATTCATCCATGATAAATTAAATAAACAAAACATCAAAATTAAATAAATCAATCATTAAGACATATAATAAACTACATAATCAAATCTAAAATTAAATAAAGCAATAAATATATAAATTTAGGATTTACATCTTAAATTAAAGTTTTTAGAATTTTAATAACTAAATTAGGAATTAAAATAAAGTTAAACACAATGACTTATAATACACAAATAAATATTGACCCCTTTGACGAGCCCATACGGCGGTCCCGCTAACCGGGAGGGGGTCAAGGGGACAGCGCCCTAGAAATTTTTGAAAACTGGTTTATAGGGATGTTGGTTTTGGTGTTGAAAATTTTGAAAACTAGTTTTAGGGTTTGAGGAAAATATGATTAGGGTTTTGAAAAACAAGGCTAGGGTTTTTAGTTTAGAAATTTGGGTTTAGGTCATGGTTTTGGGATTTAGGTGTTCTTATGGCCAATTTGTCGCAGGTGTTCCTGCGGTGAATTGGCCCAAGCCAATTCGTCGCCGATTCTGTTGTAGCCGAATTTTTTATTTTTTATTTATATATATGAATAAATAATAAATGAAAACTAAAATAAATAATAAATATTTATAAATAAATGATAAATAAAATAAATAATAAATATTAAAATAAATAATTTATGCCACAAAAAATTATTTCAGACTGTTTTAAAATCTTTGGGCTGGACTGGATAAAAAAATTAAGGGTCTACATGAACCTTGTCAACTTTGTAAGCAATATAAATGTTCATTTAAGTCTAAAAATGTTGTAAGCACTTTTATACCCTTAGAACTCATTCACTTAGATTTATTTGGACCAAATAGAGTTACTTGCCTAAGTGGCAAGTTATATGCATTTGTTCTTGTTGATGATTACTCTAGATTAACATGAGTTAATTTCTTAGCTCAAAAGAATGAAGCTTTTAATCATTTCAAAATATTTGCAAAATGAGTTCAAAATGAAAAAGGCTATATGATCACATCTATTACAAGTGATCATGACAAAGAGTTTGAAAATGAAAATTTTGAAAACTTTTCTAATTAATTTGGTATATCACATATCTTTTTGGCTTCGAGAACACAATAACAAAATGGTGTGGTTGAAAGAAAAAATAGAACCTTGGTTGAAATGGCTAGAACAATGCTCAATGAATATGATTTGCCATCTTATTTTTGGGTAGAAGCCGTTAATACCGCATGCTACCTTGCAAATCGTGTTTACAAAATGCCTTTAATAAATAAAACTTCTTATGAACTATGGAATGGAAGAATTCCAAAAATTTCATATCTTAGAGTATTGGGATGCAAATGCTTCATATTGAATACCAAGCATATTCTTGGAAATTTCTCATCCAATTCTGATGAAGGCATATTTTTAGGATATTCATTATCTAGTAAAGCATATTGGGTGTTTAATAAGAATACTCTAGTAGCTGATGAATCAATGCATGTTGTTTTTGATAATTATCTAAACTTGATCAAAGGAAATGTAGTGCTCTTGAAGATTTTGTAGGCACATATGATCAACAAGAAATGATTATTTCTCCAAAGAACAATCAAGATGAACAAGAAAATGAAACTCAAGAGTTACCCAAGGATTGGGAATACAAGAAGGATCATCCAAAAGAACTCATAGTTGGTAAAACTTCAAAAGGAGTAACTACTAGATCCAAATTTAAACAATTAGATGTCAATTTTGCTTTTGTTTCTCAAATTGAGCCAAGGACTATTGAGGAGGCTCTTAGTAATGAATGTTGGGTGATTGCATGCAAGATGAACTCAACCAATTTGAAAGGAACAATGCATGGTTTGAGCGGGGATTTTCGCCCCCACAACGGGTGAAATGGTTCTTCGACTTCGGCACCGTTAGACTCGAGGCCTTACAGAACACGGGCCTAAGACCGAAGAAAATGGAGTATCCACCCGGACGGGCAAAAAAAAAAGGGGGATGGATGACTCGATTCCTAAGAAATTCCAAGCTCCTAATGGGTTTGGAAAGTTAAGTATGTATGGGAAAGGTGAGAAATGACCCATCACCCCCATAATGCCCGGTTCATTGGAACCGGCCTCCTTTGCAGGTTTTAATATTATAAAATTCTTAAATATAAGGATATTATCCATAATACATGGAATCAAAAAAATAAACAAATATTTTATTAAAAATCATGGCAAGGTCCAAACAAAACAAAAAATAGGCACCCTTCCAAGGATGAAAACATGCCTTTACAATTGTCCATGTCCAAAACTAAATGGGACACCCACCAAAAGGTGAAAATGTGTCCTTTATATTAATTTCAAAATATAAAAATAATTTAAATTACATGAAAATTAATTAATAAGGTACCCAATCATGGAAACATACCTCTTACAATTATAATAAACAAATAATAATTGAAAAAAAAATATTCATCCATGATAAATTAAATAAACCAAACATCAAAATTAAATAAATCAATCATCAAAATATGTAATAAACTATACAATCAAATCTAAAATTAAATAAATCAATAAATATTTAAATTTAGGGTTCACATCTTGAATTAATGTTTTTTGATTTTTAATAACTAAATTAGGATTTAAAATAAAGGAAGTTAAACACAAAGACTTGTAATACATAAATAAATATTGACCACTTCGACGAACCCATACGGCGGTCCCAGTGTTGAAAATTTTAAAAAACTATTTTTAAGATTTGAGGAAAATATGATTAGGGTTTTGGAAAACAAGGCTAGTGACTGTTAAATATATTTCAATGAAGACACTGTGGATATAAATTGATAATGTTATCAAACAGAACTTTATTTGGGCGTGTTTAAACTAAACAATAGATATGAACTGCATAATATTAGTAAACAGAACTCATTATGATTTTATAGAGTTTAGGAGGTTGTACGTGCATTTGAAGACTCCACCACTATTTAATAACTTAAACTCTGGCTAGGTAGAAACCAAGACAGTGTATCACTGCCTTTGTAAAATTGTTCAAATGGTTTGATGCTTTTCTCTCCCTTTTACTGCATTGTTGCTTGCTATTTCAAGTTGATGAAGCTTGCTTAGGGTTTTAGTTGATGGATACTGAATTTCCCAGAGTTCCAACAGCCAATCTAAAGGTCCAAGTCCAAAGATCTTAGTAAATTGATAAGAAGAGTCTGAATAATTCTTAAGTCAATTTCCCTCCTGGCCGAAATAAAATTGTTACTTTTTTTTCTGTGTTTTTAATGTGGTATTTATAGGAAATTAAAATAAAAACCTAATACTAATTGGTTAAGGAAATAAAACTATTTAGGAAAATATTAAAAACCAAGTAAAATAAGATTTTGGCGAAAACTGCGTGCGGGCCCCGGCGAGACTGGCCCTGGGTGCTACTGCGCGAGGATCAGTCTGGGCGTGCAATATTGCACTAGGCGAGATTGCGAGGAACGAGTTGCTGAGGCTTATTTTTCCGCAGGCTTGGCCTAAGACAATTCATCATCAATTCTACCGTCGTCGATTTCTCTTTTTATATATATATATATATATTTTTTTAAATATAAAAAATGAATATTAATAAAATAAGTAAATAATAAATGAGAAGTAAAATAAATATTATAAAACAAACAATAAATAAAATAAATATAATTAATAAATAATAATAAATAATAAGTAAATTAAATATTATATTATCAAAACCAGTAATAAATATTAAAATAAATAATATATACTACAAAAATATTTCGGACTGTTTAAAAATATCGGACTAGACTGGGTCAAAAATTAAGGGTCTACATATGGAAACTTGTTTCTTAACCTAAAGATCATCAAATTATAGTATGCAAATGGTTTTATAGGAATAAAATTGATGAAAATGGTCTCATTACTAGAAATAAAGCTAGATTGACAGCTAACGAGTATAACCAATAGGAAGGCATTGACTATGATGAGACATTTGTGCCCGTTGCCAGATTAGAAACTATTAGAATTCTATATGCTTTTGTACATCATAGGAATTTTAAACTTTTTAAAATGGATGTTAAAAGTGCATTTCTAAATGGATTTCTAAATGAGGAACTCTATGTTAAATTACCTCCCGGTTTTGAAAATTATAACTTCCCAAATCATATTTTCAAACTTACCAAAGCATTATATGGAATGAAACAAGCACCAAGAGCATGGTATGATAGACTATGTGCATATTTGATTGAAAATGGTTTTACAAAAGGAAAAATGGGCACAACTCTTTTTGTTAAAAAGAATAAGCATAACATTTTAATTGTACAAATTTATGTTGATGACATAATATTTGGTGCCACTAGTGAATCTTTGTGCAAGGAATTTGCTTCTTGTATGACTAGGAAATTTGAAATGAGCATGATGGGTGAACTCAAATTCTTCCTTGGACTACAAATCAAGCAATGCAAAGATATGATCTTCATTAACCAATCCAAGTACACAAAGGAACTCATCATGAAATTTGGAATGTATGGTTGCAAGACTAGCAAGACCCCCATGAGTACATCCTTAAAACATGATAAAGATAAAAATGGTAAGGTAGTAGATTAGAAGAAATATCAAGGTATTATTAGATCACTGCTCTATTTAACCGCTTATAGGCCTGATATTATGTACAATGTATGTTTGTGTGCTAAATTCCAATCTTGCCCTAAAGAGTCCCATTTAAATGCAACTAAAAAAATTTTAAAATATTTGAGTGAAACATTACATGTAGGACTTTGGTATCCTAAAAATACATCATTTGACATATTAGGTTTTTTCGATGCAGATTTTGCCGGTAGTCTTTTGGTTAGAAAAAGTACAATTGGAGCTTGTAATTTTCTTAGTGAATGCTTAGTTTCTTTGTTTAGCAAGAAACAAGTGTTGGTTGCTTAATTTACCATCGAATCTAAATATGTCATGCATGTTTTGTCATGTTTTTGTTGTACACAAATTCTTTGGATTAAACAATAATTACTTGACTATGGAAAATCTTTTGATCACATTCCTATCAAGTGTGATATCACTAGTGCAATTAATTTGTCCAACAATCATATTCAACATTCTAAGTCTAAGCATATAGATGTCAAACATCATTTCTTAAGGGATAATGTTTAAAATCACAATATAGTTTTAGAATTTGTTGAAACTCAAAATCAATTTGAATATATTTTTACAAAATCCTTAAATGCAGAAAGAATGAATTTTATAAAAAAAAAATATGACATGATTGATGGACAAACTCTTGCATAATCAATTTTTTTGGTATCAAGTCTATTTGTTCATTTGCTCAAAAATCTATTTTCAAAATTCAATACGACTCAATTAGTGCGAGCACCCCATTTTACCAAGCGGTCACACAAATATGCTCATTTATCGAGTAATTCTCCCTAAGCCTTAAATTGCATTTACACCGAGCCCGAGCTTCAATAGATTGAATGGTCAGTCCATTTTTAGAATTCTATATTATTTCTCTGTTACACTCCCTTGAAGCTTTTTCGAGCATGCACAACAGAGGGAGCTTGCCAGACTGAGCTAGCAGTCACTCAGTAGCTCGGACGACCGCACAACCAGTATAACTCATTTTGGATTTTTATGTGGGAACTTGCAAAAATTCAAATTTTTGCAACCCAGATGGTCAGAAATGGCTAGTTTTCCAAATTATGTCTATAAATACATCTATTTTGCATAAAAATACATCTTTACAAGCTCAATCTCACATCTCAAACACTCTTCAAAAATTTAATCATCAAGAAGAAGTTTTCAATGATTTTCATCCACTTGAAGTTGTTTGTTCAAAGCATCACCAACAATCTCTTTCATTTTACATTTATTTCAATTTTCTACATTTCTTTTACTTTTTGTCTTTTGATTGAAGATATGGCATCCAAAAACAAAACCAAAACAGACCCACTAAAAAGAAAACCACTACCAATGAAAAGGGGATTGTTATTCATGAATCCAAACCTCAACCTCAAACAAAATCCTTACACTTCACTAGAAAAAGTGTTCAACCTCACAAACCCTAAAGCTTATCTACAAGGCCATATCTTCTATTCAAAAACAATTTTATCACTTTAAGAAGGATGTCATAAGAGGATCACAAAATTAAAAAAAAGGTTGATCTCATTTCCACATTTATCATGACATATATGACTTACAAGGAAAATTTAATCTTCCTCAATGTGATTTCAATGAATGGGATGTAAGTGAGCATCTTGAAAGTCCTTATGAAGGCAACTCACCATCTTCACATGACACCTCTCCAACTCCTTCTATTGGTGATAATGATGGAAGTTCTCCATCTCCTCATGCACCATCATAAAAAGGAAAGGAAAAAGTCTTTGATTAATCTTTCTGTTGTACTTTCTATTAACATCACACTTCTACTTCACTTGTATTTTTCATTAATTAGTATCTATGAATTTCATCATTTCCTATTTTTCTTTTTGCATTTGTCAAAGGGGGAGAAAATATGATTGAATTTAAGTATATTTAGCAAAAAGGGGAGATTATTAAAAACATTAAAAAACAAAGGAAGAGATAATCTAAAATGGAACAAGAAAACATATTGGTATCAAAAAGGGCATGTAACCCTTAATTTTTGACCTAGTCCGGTCCAATATATTTTATATAGTCTAAAATAATTTGTGTTATTTTATTAAATAATATTTATTTTAGTATTTATTTTTATATGTTTTAATAAAATAAAAATAATAATAAATAATAATAATAAATAAACAGAAAAATCGGCGATGAAAAGTTTGACGCCGAAAACGAAATGGCCTTGGGCCATTTCGCCAAACCAAATAAAATTTGGTTTCAGAAAAAATTGCGTTGGAAAAATCTCGCTGGTGAAAACTGCGACGGGCTGCGAGGAATTGCCAGAGCTGGGTGCGCTGGCGGGCTGCCAGACCATTTCGCCGCAGGAATTTCCTTGAACAATTGGAATTAATCTTCTAAATTTCTTATAAATAGCACAAAAAAACACAAAAAAAGGGAGAAAAACTTTTGGAGAAAAAAGAAAACTTTGAACTAAGATCGGACTTGGAAGACTAGAACTTTGAATTTGGGACTTCAGATTTGAGAGAAACAACCAAAGCCATCAACAATTTATCAAAGGCAGAAACCTTGCCTTTGTCCTTGTTCATCCAAGAAGCAATTTTTGGTGGAACCAACTACACAGGTTTGATCCTTAATTATACATTGCTCATGATCACAGTAGCTTTGTTTCTTTGATTCCTAAGAATATACACACAAAACCTTGATCTATAAACATGTAGTAACATTGATCTTCATTTCAAATAACATAAGTGATTTCTTCTGTTTCTTCTAAACCTTAGAACCATAATTTATTTCTTCTAAATCTTAAAACCCTAATTCATTTCTTTTGTTTTCCAAAAACTTTAAATCATTCCTTCTATTTCAAAAAACCCCTAAAAATATTTTTTTGTTTCTTCTAAACCTTAAGAACCCTAAAAATACTTTTTTGTTTCTTCTAAACCTTAAGAACCCTAAATTTACTTCTTCTATGTAAAAAAAAAAAAACCTTAATTCATTTCTTTTGCTTCCAAGAACCTTAAATCATTTTGCCTATTTCCAAAAATTTTATGAAACTAAACTATTTTCTTCAACTCCAAAACCAAAACAGTAAACCCCAAACTAGTTAATCTAAACCCTAAGTTTTCCTAAACCCTAATTCCCTCAAAACTAATACATAAACCCTAGCTTTCCTACACCCTAATCCTTAAAACCTTAAAACCTTACAAACTTAAACATTCAAACTCAATACAGTAAATCCAAAAGAACAATCTAGTAACCAAGAATTATAAATCTAATGTTTTAATATCCTAAAACCCTAATTTCATAATGTTACCCCTAAACCCTAATTTGATTCATGAAACCCTAATCCATTTCAATTTTCCAAAATCTTTATAGTAGGTTAAACAAATAATAATAATAATACTAAAATCTCAAAACCCTAAATATTAATTAAAGAACTTTAAATAGAAACAGTAACCCTAATTTGTACCTTTACTTGCTTTATTTTTTAGATTTGATTATGTAGTCTATTATATGCTTTGGTGGTTGATTTATTTTAGTTCAATGCTTGATTTGTATAATTTATCATGGATGAATGTTTATTATATATTTTGATTGATGTTTAATATATAACGAATGATTATTTACTTTTATCGATTTATTTTGATTTCCAAATGTGTAAGAGGTATGTTTCCACTTTGTGGGTACCTCATTAATTAAGTTCTATGTAATTTAAATTGCTTTTATATATTGGGAAAATGTAAAGGACATGTTTCTACCTTTTGGTGGGTGTCCTATTTAGCTTAGACATGGATGATGCAAGGGCATGTTTCCATCTTCGGATGGGTGTCCATTTATTTGCTTTGTTTGGACATTGCTTTGATTTTTAATATAACGATGCTTTATTTCAATTGTTGCATGTAATATGGATAATATTGATATATTTAAGAATTTTATAATATTAAGACCTATAAAGGAGGCCGGTTCCAATGAACCGGGCATTGTGGGGGTGCTGGGCCATTTCTCAACTTCCCCACACGTACCCAACTTTCTGAACCCATTAAGGGGTTGGGGATTCCTTAGGAATCGAGTCATCCACCCCTTTCTTTTTTCTGGCCCATCTGGGTGGTGACTTCACTTTCTCTGGACTTAGGTTCGTGTTCTCTAAGGCCCCGAGCCTAAACAGTGCTCAAGTCGCAAGAACCATTCCACCGAGAGTGGGGGCGAAAATCCCCGCTCACAGTGGTGACTCCACTGGGGATAAGAGAAGTTGATTCCGTTGATCTTTATATTATTATATTCTTTCTTATAATGATATTATCCATTGCATCATATTAGATTGCATCGTGTGTGTGAGTTAGGATGCCCGTGTTGTGTTATGTAAGGGATACCATGCTTTCACTCAAGGTATGGAGATCGAGCATGGCATAACCACTCATAGCCTCGTACCATTTAGTATATACTTGCTATGGGAACCTAAGCCTTTTTACCCAAAGACTAAAGCTCATGTAATTGGCCTAGTTACTTTCCTTAGGTTTTTACCTCAAATGCATGTTGTTTGACTATGGTTAATTTATCTTAGCCTAAATCATGGCTTATTTGGTTTGTTCTTTTTCTAATATGACCTAAGTACATTTGTAAGCTCAAATAAATTTTTTCTTTAAAGTCCAAAAGACTAAAGCTATTTTCAAAATGTTTTCAAAATGGTTTTTGGGCATAAAATTTTTCAAAACAAGTTAAAAATTCTTTTGCTCATAACCCAAATGCAATGCGCAAAATACATTTTTTTAAAAATCTTTTTACAATGGGCTTAGAAATAAAATTATTTCCATCCAACCTTTTCTTACAAAGAGCTTGCAAATTATTTAGATCAATTATGAAATACCAAAAATCAATTGTGAGCCTAGTTTATACTAAGAATAAATTAACCATGGGCTTGTTTTTGGCATGAATCATTAGTTACTTTTTCAAGTGAGAAATCTATCTATAATAAACCTCTTAATTTCATTTTAATCCAATATAGCATAAAAGCTACGAAGAATCTAGCAACAACTCAATCACTTTCTCACCAAAAGCAATGGAGCTCGAAAAAATTCAAAGAATGGTGGACGACGCCCTCAATGCCATGATGGAGGAAATAAAAGAGGCCCTAGCTGAGACCATGAAGAACCAATTGACTGCAATTTTAGAAAATCATGCTGAAGCATCCGCTAGCACTAAGAAGCCAAAGGACAAAGGGAAGACTAAAGTTGGTGAAGTGGTTTTTGATGATGAAAAGGTGATCATTGATGACGATGATGATTAGGCTCAATGCTACCAAGATCCTCAAGACAAAAAGGAGTCAAAGGTTGTTGAGAAGGCAACTATTAAAAAGATCGAGACATCTGATGTTGAGAAGATGATTGTTGATTTAGAAAAGAAATTTGAGAAGAAGCAACAACAGAAAAGATGTTCCAGATTGACAAATTATTTGAACAAGATGAGGAGGTCCCTTATAAAATCAAGATGCCTTCCTTCGCTAGGTACAATGGTACTGGAAACCCCCATATCCATGTGAAGCTGTATATCATTGCTATGCAGTCTGCTCGAGCTACTAAGGCTCAAACTCTAAGGTACTTCATACTCTCATTGGACCCTGTTGACCCTCAATTTTTGACCCAGTCCGGTCTAATATATTTTAATTAGTCCAAAATAATTTTTGTGTTGTCCAATATATTTTAATTAGTCCAAAATAATTTTTTTGTTATCTTAATTGAATAATATTTGTCTTAGTGTTTAGTTTTTATAATTAATAAAAAATAAATAATAATAAATAAATAAATAAAAATAAAAATCGACGACGGAAAAATCGGCGATGAAATTCATCACCGAAAAGATTGGATTGGACGAAATGGCCTGGCCGCCCAGCTCGCCAGTTTTCACTCGTAGTTCCCGCAACAACTTTTTCACCAGCAAAATTTTTCCGCCGCAGGTTTTTTTTTCCAGCAAAATTTTTCTAACGTAATTTTTTATGAAATCAAATTCTATTTGGTTTCGGTTTTCTTTTCTTAATTAATGTTAGTTTCCATAAACAATTAAGATTAATCATTGAAATTTCCTATAAATAAGACAAAAAAAAACACAAAAAGGGGGATCAAAAAGGGAGGAAAATTTTAGAGGAAAAATTTTGGAAGGAATCAAGAAAATTAGGAGATTAACGATCGGACTTTTGAGAGAGCAAACAAGCAATTCAATCCATCAAAGACAACCATCTTGCCTTTGTTTTTATTCATCCAAGAATTAATTTTTGTTGGAACCAACAAACGAAGGTATGAATATCAAATTTTTTTCTTTACTGTAGATTGAATCATTAAACTCTTTCCTTTGATTCTAAAAACCTTAGAACCGAAATTTACTTTTTCTAAACCTTAGAACCTTAAATCGTCTCCTCTATTTTCAAAAACCCTAAAATTACTTTTTCTGTTTCTTCAAAATATTAAAACCCTAATCTACTTTCCAACTTTCCAAAACCTTAAATCATTTTATTAATTCCTCAAAACCCAATCTGTTTTCCAATGTTTCAAAACCTTAAAACCCTAAATTTAACTTACAGCTTCTAAAAATCACATAATGCTTTATAAAACTATAAATTGTTTTTTCAAATTATAAAATCAAATACATTCTCCGAAACACTAAAAACCCTAATTCAACTTCAAAACCAAGATAGTAACCCCAAACTAGCTAACCTTAAACCCTAGTTTTCTTAAACCCTAATTCCCTTAAAACTTAATTTTTCTATATCATAATCTTTAAAACCTTAAAACCTTATAAATCTAAATATTAAAATTCAATATAGTAAATCCAAAATAATAATCCAGTAACCATAAATCATAAACCTAATGTTTTAATATCCAAACCCTAATTTCATTATTTTTCCTCTCAAACCCTAATTTGGTTAATCAAAGAACCTTATCAATCCCTTAAATCATAAAACCTTAATCCATTTTAATTCCCTTAAAACATATAGTAGCTTAAACCAATAAATTCCAAAACCCTAAACATTAAATAAAGAATCTTAAATAGAAACAGTAAACATCAATTTGTATCTTTACTTGTTTTATGTGATTATGTAGTTTATTATATGCTTTGATTTATTTACGTTTAATGCTTGATTTATTTAGTTTATCATGGATGGATGTTTATATTGTATTTATGTTTAATATCTTTGATGAATGATTTATTTATGATGAATGGTTATTTACTTTTATCAATTTATTTAGATTTCCAAATGTTGTGAGAGGTATGTTTCCACTTGGTGGGTACCTCATTAGTTAAATATCATGTAATTTAAATTGCTTTTATATTTTGGACCAATGTAAGGGACATGTTTCTACCTTTCTATGGGTGTCCTATTAGCTTAGGCATGGATGATGTAAGGGCATGTTTCCATCCTGGAATGGGTGTCCATTTATTTGTTTTGCTTGGACATTGCTTTGATTTCAATATAACGATGCTTTATTTCAATTATTGTGTGTAATATGGATAATAATATTATATTTAAGAATTTTATAATATTAAGAACTGTAAAGGAGGCCGGTTCCAATGAACCGGGCGTTGTGGGGGTACTGGGCTATTTCTCACATTCCCCACACGTACCAAACTTTCTGAACCCATTACGGGGTTGGGGATTCCTTAAGAATCGAGTCATCCACCCCTTTCTTTTTCCCAGCCCGTCCCGGTGGTGACTTCATTTTCTCTGGACTTAGGTCCGTGTTCTCTAAGGCCCCGAGCCTAAACAGTGTCGAAGTCGCAAGAACCATTACACCGAGAGTGGGGCGAAAATCCCCACTCACAATGGCGACTCCACTAGGGATAAGAGAAGTTGATTCCGTTGGTCTTTATATTATTCTATTCTTTCTTATAATGATATTATCCATTGTATCATCTTAGATTGCATCGTGTGTGTGAGTTAGGATGCCCGTGTACCCGTGTAGTGTTATGTAAGGGATACCCTTACTTTCACTCAAGGTATGAAGATCGAGCATGGCATAACCACTCATAGCCTCGTACCATTTGGTATATTCTTGCAATGGGAACCTAAGCAATTTTACCTAAAGACTAAAGCTCATGTAATTGGCCTAGTTACTTTCCTTAGGTTTTACCCCAAATGCATGTTGTTTGACTATGATTAATTTCTCTTGGCTTAAATCATGGCTTATTTGGTTTGCTCTTTTTCTAATTTGACCCAAGTACATTTGCAAGCTTAAATAATTTTTTCTTTAAAGTCCAAAAGACCAAAGCTATTTTCAAAACCTTTCAAGATGGTCTTTGGACATAAGATTTTTCTAAAAATAAATCAAAAATTCTTTTGCTCATGGCCCAAATGTAAAGCCCAAAATCCATTTTTTCTAAAATCTTTTTACAATGGGCTTATAAATAAAATTATGTTACAAGGAGCTTGCAAATTATTTGGGTCAATTATGAAATACCAAAAATCAATTGTGAGCCTAGTTTATACTAAGAACAAATAATCATGGGCTTAGTTTTGGCATGAATCATTAGTTACTTTTTTCAAATGAGAATTCTATTTATAATAAACCTCTTAATTTTGTTTTAATCCAATATAGCATAAAAGCTACTTTAGTTGGTTGAATGGATTAAAACCTAATTAATGGCAATTGTTATGAAATGATTTCCATTTTTGAAAATATAACTATTGGTTGAAACATCCGAGGGAATTATTCAAAAACAAGATGCCCCATGTTGATATTTTTTTAACCATATACCTAGGAAAAGAGACTCGCCATTCATGTATAGATGTTATAAGGTTGGAAGGAACGTCCTATTTGTCCTTGTTTGTCTATTGTTTGTGCATACATGCATACGTGCATACATTTGCATCTCACATCATTGATCCTTTCTGGCTCACAGCCCTAGATTACGACAGTTCAAAAGCTTACGACAATCTGACCTACACCGGAGACGAAGTATCTAGCAACAACTCAATCAATTGCTCACCAAAAACAATGGATCCCAAACAAATTCAAAGAATGGTGGATGATGCCCTCAACGCCAAGATGGAAGAAATAAAAGAGGCCCTAGCTGAGATCATGAAGAACCAATTGACTACAATTTTAGAAAATCATGTCAAAGCATCTGTTAGCACTAAGAAGCCAAAGGATAAAGAGAAGACCAAAGTTGGTGAAGTGGTTTTTGATGATGAAAAGGTGATCATTGATGATGATGGTGATTGGGCTCAATACTACCAAGATGCTCAAGAGAAGGAAAAAAGAACCGAAGATTGTTGAAAGATCAACTATGGAGAAGACCGAAACTTCTGATGTTGAAAAGAGGATTGCTGATTTAGAAAAGAAATTTGAGAAGAAACTGAAAACCAAGGAAATGTCCGAAGTTGACAAATTATTTGAACTAGATGAAGAAGTTTCTTACAAGTTCAAGATGCCATTTTTTGCGAAGTTTGATGGAATAAAAAATCCACATCTCCATGTGAAGTAATATATCATTGCCATGCAGTCCGCCCGAGCTACTAAGGCTCAAACTCTAGGGTACGTTATGCTTTCATTGGACCCTGTTATCCAAAATTGGTTCAATACCTTAGATGATAGAACACAAAAGAGTTAGGATCTGCTTTACAAAGCCTTCATCCAACAATATGGATATAATGTCGAGATGGAAGTTACCTTAATGGAAGTAGAGTCCATTAGGCAAAGGTCAAATGAGAATTTTATAGATTATATGAAGAGATGGAGAAACAAGGCTGCTTTGCTCAAGAAGAGGCCCGATGAATCCGATCAAATAAGGATAATTGTGAGAGGGGTGTTGCCCATTCTTCATGAGATGATGTCTCATACACTCATCCGTGATTTCAAAGACCTTCTCCAAGTGGGTTTGCAAATTGAAGAATGGAAAAGAGAGAAGAACCATTTTTCAACAAGAAGGAACGAGAAAGGAAACTATCAGTCTGGTAGCCAAAGCATGCAAAAGGCAATCAGTGTTAACGCTACTAACCAAGAAACAAGAAGACAGTTTTTGGAATTAGGGAAGCCGATGTCTTGTGTTCTCAATAAGCTTCAAAGAAAGGGATTGCTACAACCCTTAAATCCTCGTCCTTTGCCTAACCCTCTCCCATCTAATTTTGACACTAAAGCATTTTATCAATTTCACCAAATGCAAGGGCACGGCATGGATAGATGTGTAAGGTTGAGACATGAGATCCAAAATCCAATTGATAATGGGAAGCTACCCGAGCCCAATAAGCCAAACACCAAAGACAACCCATTACCAAAGTTCAATAGAGTACCACCGCCGGCAACTTTCATGATTGGAGGAGGTTTGCATGAGGATTTTGTCATGTCTTCTTTTCAAGATGTGGGTGGAGAAGCAACCAAAGAAGAAGAGGGATGGAATTAAATAAGTTATGGTGGGTAAAGAAGTAATAATTTGTGTTGTCAATGGGTTTTGGGATTCAAGCGATAGTGATGATGATCTTGTATCCAAGAAGGAGGAGTGGACTTGGTCCGAGCCGGAAGAAGATGAAGTAATGAACACTAGATCCGGTAAGCCTTATTCAAGGCCACCACCAAAGGAGGTAGAAACTAATAAGGGTAAGGAAGTTAAAGTAGGAAATAAAGAAGAGGAAGATGATGTTGTGCTCAAGCAATTGAAAAGAACACAAGCAAGTGTTAGCATTTGGGACTTATTAGCTACTTCTAAAAAGCATCGAGAAACTATGGCCAAAGCCTTGGCTAGCATGCCAATTTCTACCTCCATGACACCGGAGGAGCTGATCAACTTCATAAAAATTGGAGGAGTAATGAAATGTGAAGAGGTTCAAGAGAAGAGTGAAGTTAATATGGGAGCAATTTCTTTTTCAAATGCGAACTTACCGGAGGAGGGGAGAGATCACATCCGCCCTCTCTTTATCAGAATAGAATTCAAGGGGAAGAGGACTCCATGTGTAATGGTCAATGATGGGTCCACCATAAATGTTTGCCCACTTAAGATATTGCCAAAGCTAGCCATGTCAACAAGGGATCTAAACCCGATCGAAGTAACAATTCGGGCTTATGACAACACTAAGAGACACGCCGAAGGGACTTTCAAAGCTGCTGTCAAGGTTGGTCCAATTGAATCTATTATTGAGTTTGTTGTTTTAGACATACCGGTTACCTTTGCCTTACTCTTGGGGTGACCATGGTTTCATCCTTTTGGTGGAGTTCCTTCCACCCTTCATCAAAAGATCAAGTTCCCCAACACAGATGAGACAGTGGTCATTGAAGCTGAAGATAATGAGATTGATAACGCTCTAATGATTGAGAGGCCTCTCAATGGTTTTCAAGTAGCTGTAATTTCTAATGATGAAGTAGTGGACTCCAAAGTCTTGAATATGATGAAGAACATGAACTACCTTCCCGGAGCTGGTCTTGGAAAGGGTAAGGCCGGTTTGACAAATCTTCCAAACTTTAGAACTCAAACTTCCAAGAAAGGGATGGGATATGATGAAAACAACGATGTCCAGCCAAAGAAGAGTGAGAATATGAGCTTCCCACCACTTGAAGAGATCTTTGTCAAAGCTCCAGATATGGGACCACTCTAAGGAAAGCCCAAGCCAATCATGTTCATAGGAAAGTTGATCCCGGGTTTTGAAATTTTTGCAGATGTGGCCGAGCTAGTGTACTAAGTGAAGAAAGAGCTCACCCTATCAGCCAACAAATAATCCAATCCAAAAGAGAAGAATGAAGCTATCCTGAAAGCCGAGAAGACTCCGGAGGAGATTACTGCCCTGGTTGCAGAAAAGTTTGAAGACATCTTGCCTTATGATTTTGAGAACAATGATTTTGATTTTGATTTTAATTTTAATTTGTCTGCTTTTTATGAGGATGATGATGTTTTCTTTTCCAAAATGAATGCAATAATGTCTGATTTTGCTTACTTGTGTGATGTTTCTCCTGATGGTAGCATACATTCAAATAACAGTTACTTGAGCATCTTTAATATTAATTATGTTAACACACAATCATTAATTTGGGAACAACCAAAAATTCTAAAAACATTAGCATAGCATCTGACCTTAGTCCTGATGAGAGAGAGAGATTTGAAAAAATATTCAAAAAATATGAAGAAGTGTTTGCTTGGTCTTATGAGGATATACCTGGAATAGATTAAGACATAGCCGAGCATCATATTCCTACTTACACTTACATGAAACCTGTCAAACAAAAGCTTAGGCGATTAAGACCTGAGTAGGCTGAATTGGTTAAAGAAGAGGTCACTAAGCAAATACAAGTGAAGTTCCTTGAAGTGATCGAATATCCAGATTGGCTAGCCAACATAGTACCTGTGCCAAAGAAAGATGGAAGGATAAGGGTCTGTGTGGATTATAGAGATTTAAACAAGGCTTCCCCTAAAGATGATTTCCCTTTAGCCCATATAGATGTCCTTATTGATAGTGCAGCCACTAGCGAGCTACACTCGTTTGTAGATGGATTTTCTAGATACAATCAAATGTTAATGGTCCAAGAGGAAAAAGCCAAAACTGCTTTCATTACTACATGGGATATATTTTGTTATAGGGTGATGCCATTCTGCTTAAAGAATGCTGGGGCAACCTACCAAAGGATGGCCACCACACTATTTCATGACATGATGCACAAAGAAGTTGAAGCATATGCTGATGATATGATGGTTAAATCGAATACAAGGGAACAACACTTCCAAAACTTAGAATTATTCTTCGATAGAGCTTTGAAATATAAGCTAAGATTAAACCCAAGGAAGTGTGTGTTCAGTGTTACCTTAGGTAAATTATTGGGACATGTGATTGGTCCGAATGGCATTGAGATTGATCTTGACAAAGTTAAAGCAATCAGGGATATGCCAGCCCCTAAGACGGAGAGAGAAGTTTGGGGATTTATTGGTAAATTACAATACATTAGCAAATTTATAGCAAAGCTCACAATAATTTGTGAGCCTATCTTCAAATTGCTTAAAAAGAATCAGCCGGTAATATGGAATGAAGAATGTCAAAAGGCCTTTGAGTGAATAAAAGAGTATTTGTTGAATCCACCTGTTTTAAAACCACCTAAACCCAGCAAACCTCTATTACTATACTTAGTAGTAGAAGAAGAGTCAATAGGAGCCATGCTAGCCCAAGCAGATGAGTCAGGGATTGAGCATGCAGTTTACTATTTGAGTAGAAAGCTCCTACCTTATGAAATTAAGTATAGTATCATTGAAAAGACCTGTATAGCCGTGGTTTGGTCTTCTAAGAAGTTGCAGTATTACTTTCAATCGTATAGTGTGCAAGCAATTTCCAGGTTGGATCCAATGAAGTACTTAAGGGAGACACCCTCTTTGATTGGGAAATATGGTTGATGGTTGATAATATTAGAAGAATTTAAGATTGAGTATGTAACCAGGAAAACAATCAAAGGTAGAGCGGTGGCAGAATTCCTAGCCCAACAACCATTACCAGAAAGCGAAGAGGTAATCTTGGAATTTCTGAATGAACATTTAGAAGCAATTGAAGTACAAGGGTGGAAAATGTATTTTGATGGAGCAGTAAATAGGAAAGGAGAAGGTTTGGGAGTTGTACTAGAATCGCCCGAAGGGAAACTCATCCCTTTAGCCAAAAAGTTGAAATTTAGGGCAACCAATAATATGGTGGAGTACGAAGCTTGTATTTTCGGTTTGGAAACCCTAATGATTATGAAGGTGGATAAGATGGAAGTTTTTGGTGATTCATTGCTAGTAGTATCCCAAGTAAATGGAGAGTGGGAGTTGAAAGAAGAAAAATTAAAACCATACCACCATTACCTGACCATGATGAAGAAGAACTTTAAGAAGTGTAGGTTTATACACCTATCAAGAGAAGAAAATCAGATGGTTGATGCCCTAGCCACATTGGCTTCGGTATGGAAAAATCTTGTCAGTTTATTTCTTAAGCCTCTGATTTTGACCAGTTCGTCAACTCCTTGCTATGAATATGAGACAATCATGGAAATTGATACAGACCATGATGCGTGGTATGATACTATAAGACAATTTTTGGAAGAAAGAGAATACCTGCCGGGGGCAACAAAGAAAGAGAGAAGAGCCATAAGACGGTGGTCATTGCAATACATCACTTTCCATGGTGAGTTATATCGAAGATGGCCTGATGGGGTGCATTTAAGATGTTTAACGAAGCCTGAAGTGGAGCGTATCATGTCAGAAATACATGCAGGAAGTTGCGGACCGCATATGAGTGGTTTGGCCCTAGTTAAGAATATTATTCGGCAAGGTTACTACTGGTTGACCATGGAGAGAGATTGTTTTGAGTTTGTAAAAGAAGTACCAACAATGTCAGAAGTATGGTAACTTGAATCACATGCCTCCTGAAGAATTGCATTCTATGTCTTCACCCTGGCCATTTGCCACTTGAGGTATCGACATTATAGGAGAGATACATCCGACAGCCTCAAACGGTCACCATTTCATTGTGGTAGCAGTAGATTATTTTTCAAAATGGGTCAAAGCCAAATCCTTTAACAAACTGGGTGCAAGTCAAATGGCTAGATTTATTGAAAAAAACCTCATCTGCTGGTGCGGGGTCCTGCACAGTGTGATATCAGACAATGGGGTACAGTTTCAAGGAGCAGTTGAGAATTTATTCTCAAAGTACCAAATCCATCATCATAGATCTTCTCCTTATAGACCAAAGGCTAATGGTGCAGTAGAACCAACAAACAAGACAATTAAGCAAATTCTATCCAAGATGACCAAGACTTATAGGGATTGGTCAGAGATGCTTCCCTTTGCTTTATGGGGATATAGGACAAGTGTGCGAACACCTACTAGAATGACACTGTTCTCTTTGGTTTACGGGATGGATGTAGTGTTGCCAATTGAAATAGAAATCAAGTCATTAAGAGTAGTCTTGGAAGCCGAACTGCCTGAAACGGAATGGGTAGCAAGCATATACACATAGTTAGCTTTACTAGAAGAGAGAAGGTTAAAGGCATTGTATCATCACCAACTGTATCAAAGAAGATAGCTCGAGCCTACAATAGAAGGGTTAAAATTAGAAAACTCAGAGTCGGGGATTTGGTTTTGAAGCAATGTAAGCCTAATGTATCTGATCTAAGAGGGAAGTTCAGGCCTCGCTGGGAAGGGCCATATGTCGTGAAACGAGTCATGAACAAAGGTGCGATGAAGTTATCAGACATGGATGGGAATGAGTTTAGTGAGCCAATAAACATTGACAGGTTGAAGAGGTTTTATGTATAATATATGTAAAAAAAGAAAGGAAAAGAGAGAGCTCGCTAGGTTGAAAACCCAAAAAGGGCGGCCTAGGCAAAAGTTAGAGCAGTCTGCTAGTCCCGAAAACCCGAAAGGGCGGGCTAGGCAACAATTAGGACTAAATGAGAGAAAATTGTCAATTAGAAAACCCGCAAGGGCTAGTTGACAACAGGAGTGATCTTGTGTATGCTGGCTTTATGTTTGGTTGTTTCCTAATTTAATAAAACAGAATTAATGTTAAAATTGTTCTATGTGCACTGTTATAAGTATTTGACCAGATATGGATGAAATAAATAAACACAATAGCAAAAAGTGATGACAAAATATGAATGGAAAAGAAGCATCTTTTATTACTTTAATTATTTTTCATCCTAACAATACACTTTCTGAATTGACAAATGTAAAATCTATGGCAGACGATAAGTGTAACATACATGTCAACTTTGCCTCAGCCCATGTAGGCTTCAGTCAAGCAAGGCATGTCTAAATAAAGAGTAAAGTCAGAATCATGAGGCTCAGCTCCGTACTGACGACCAAGTTGGCGAGGATCATAGCATGTACCTTGATGAAGAGCAGCAAGGGGAACATACATCAAGTATGTCCTCATGGTGATACGAGAAATCTTCCACCAAGGCACCAACCAACGGATATTGACTTCAGCGTGTGATTGGACCCAGTCAACCCAGTAAGCATATGAAGAAGCAGGATGGAGTAGTTTCCTAGCAGATTGATGATGTGTAGGCATATGGCAAAATTCATGGATGGAGTATCAAGAAAACAAAGACACTCCTGAAGCCAAATCTGTGAGGAAATAATTAAATTTAAAAAAAGTTTGCTAAGTTGAAAACCCGCAAGGGTAGCTTAGGCAAAAATTAGGGCAGCTTGCTAGTTCTGAAAACCCACATGGGCGAACTAGGCAAAAATTAGAGCAATAAAAAAATATATAATAAAAAAGAGGTCTGCTAGGTTGAAAAGCCGCGAGGGCAGCTTAGGCAAAAATTAGGGCATCTCACTAGTTCCGAAAACCCACATGGGCGGACTAGACAAGAATTAGAGCAATAAAGAAAAGAAGGAAGAAAAGAAAACCTAAATTGAAAACCTGAAAGGGTAGTTTAGGTAATTACCTGAAGCAGCAATGGAATCCCAGTCAATCTCTTTGTCAATCCTGATTTAAGCTGGTATAACCCAACTAAAGTCTCAGCTAAGATCACAGGTACCGGCGACAGACCTCTTTCCATTTGGTCCATAATATCCAATACTCGTGGATCAATATCGCCGTTGGAAGAGACAAGAAAGAATTGGCCGAGCAAGCAAAGACAAAGCATGCGTCCCCATGCCTTAGTTGGAGCCAAATGAGAAAGACAAAAATCAATCAAGGGATCAAGTAGAATTTTTTCACCTCTCATCAACTGAAGAACTTTAGTTTTTGGAATTTGAAATAACATCTGCATCTTCTATTGAGTCTTGGAAATCAATGTGGGTAACGTCATTTGTTGATTATTTGGATATCCAAGGATGGCCTCAAATTCTTCAATCAAGGGACATATTTCAAAGCCATTAATTTTAAATGCCCTAGAATCCATATTCCAAAAGGAAGACATGGCACGTAAGAAGGAGTGGTCCAATTTAACATTTTTAAAACACATTAAAATATCAAGTTTTGACCACGAAATTTTACTTCCAGTGAATGGCATCCATATTCTTAAACAGAATTTTTATCTTCTTTAAATGATGTTCGGTCATGGTTCATGAATGAAAGAAAATCAAAATTGTTAAAGAGAGTTTTTTACGTTGAAATGGAAAGCCTTTTAGCTTCTGTATGAAATTAGGCGTAAAAGTGATTTATATAGGGAAAATAAGCTTTTTCAAAATTGATAAGGAAAAAGTGATGAGAAAAGGGCGGAACCATGTTGAATAAGGAAAAGAATTAATGATGAATTTACTTTATCGTGTTGCATTTGGCTTTTATGGTGATGTTGTGTAATGTGTATATATGAAAAAAAAATTATAATAATTGTGATGCAGTAACAATGAAAAGTGAAAAAAAAAGGTTAGTTACAGTAAGGGCAGAAATTATGTATTATTATTTTTATGCTTATTGTACAATGTTCATACAATTGATACAATTTATATATTACAAAGAAGGTGGTGGTAGGTCATCAAATAAAGCTCTAAAAAAATCATCGCCTGATGGAGGAGGGGGCAAATCACTTGTCCCGAGTCCGCCCGAGCTGAGAGCACCAAAATCCCTATTACCTTGGAGTTTTGATCTATCATGGTCTTCATCGGAAGTGGACAAAAAGATCTCATGGTCATCAGTTTGGGGGCCTCTTGATGAAGAAGCTCTAGGATCCCTCATCCCCTAAAATCGGAAGTCTCGGAAATTTTGTTTGGATTGATGATATAAATTTTCAAAATGAGAAGCCTGTTGACGACTTGCAGCCAACTCTTCTTGAGGTTTCCTATTTTGTTCTTCAAGGATCCGCTGTGAGCCAGAAAAGGAAAAAGGTAAGAGCATACATAATCATGCATACATATAGCATAAATTACCATGAAATAAGAAAACTCACCCGGTAATTCATATCAATGCCCTGCGGATGACACAACATACCTGGCGGGCTAGAATGAGCAAACGAAGGGGCAGTAAAAGGAGGTTTAGCCTCATGATCAAATGAGCCAACAACCTGCAACAATAATTAAAGAATCAAAAAAGAAAGAAGCGGTTGCAAGGCAAAAATGATAAGGTTTTACCTAAGAACTACTAGCCCTGAGATGTGGAACAAACTCTCCTGCATCTCCATGATGCTCCTCTTCATCTCTACCCTCATTTTCTTCAGGAATTTCCCGTATACCAATAAGAGATACATCAAAGTTCAAGAGCCTTCTTTGAATAAAATGGACATAAAATGCCCCTGGTAGATGGAGAAATGTCTCAACATCATAACCGTGCCGAGCCAACCACCATGCATCCTCCGGCATTGATATAATATTTAAAGTATATTCCGGGCAATGTATTGGAACCCTCCGCTACTCTGGACCAAGAAACCACTCATAAACTCTCTCTCCGAGAAACCAGTCACTAGACATTGGGCCAGCGATGACTTGGCGAGTATGTTGGAAAGATAGCGCAGCCTTCATGAAGGGAGACTAGTTTGTCTGCTCTTCTGGGTACCACCAGGCCAAATTCACCTGCAAAAAAACATAAGTTAAGTAAACTTTCACATTAAATTTAAAGCATACTAATGCTATTTTACCTAGTCCCAGGTTAAGCGGCTCAACACGAAGCGTTGGGTATGCACGTGGTGAGAGCCGGGAACTTCCACGCTATCTTACAACCAGAAATTTAACCTTGGATACCCGATTCTCTCTCGGAAAATAGCAGGCACCCTCATGAGGTTGTGTTCATATGCCCATGCCTACAATAATAGCAAAGATCAAATTCATACAAGAAAGGTGTGGAAATTACATTGGTGGAAGAAGAGTACCTCGACAACCGCCATCAAGCCGACAAAAGACTTCTTATTTCGGCAAATTTTATCAAGACCATGGTAAAGACAGGTGAGACCAGCTTCACCCTAGTCATAAGATGGTACCGTTCTAAACGAAAGGGCCCTCAACGTTGACAAATGGATGGAGGATTCAGTGCTGCCTAAGTTGTTCAAGCAAATATAACAAAAATCGTCGAGCATACTATTAGGTCGTGTCTCTGTGAACCCGTCCTTCGTAGTTCATCGAATAACTATGAATCGGTTCAATTTTTATCTTAAAAGGCCCCTTATATGATGGTTCCATACCAATTAATTGCTGAATTTCTTCAAATGTTAAAATATCGTTGGTCAAAGGAACCGGAACACCATCATACCGAAAGCCGGTTATAGTAGCAAAGTCGACCGGACCAATTGTCATCTCTCCAATGGGCAAGTGAAAAGTGTGAGTTGTGTCCAGCCATTGTTCTCCAAGTGCCTAGACTATGCTCCAGTCTATCAGATACTCCTCGGATGGTAGTTGTAAGATGAAGCTCTCAAAGTCGTAATCTTGAATAATCTGCCTTACCCGAGAAGGCACTACCTCATACCATTGTCGAGCTTTGTAGATACACCCTCCGGCCCGAACAACACAATGATCATGCTAACACGCAGCCAGGTAAGTTAATACCAGGTAAGTACATGTTATTCTATCTGCTTAAATTAATTTATTTTTCCTAAATTTTCTAAAAAATGATAATATAAAAACATAAATAAAAATAAAAGACAAACATAATAAAAATAAATAAATAAATAAAATGAAACTAAAAAATAATAACAAAATATATAACAAAAAAATAACAAAAAGACAAAAAAATTAAAAAAGAAAAAGAAGAAAAGTTACCGTGCTCTTTTGTTTTGAACTACGATGAAGAGGTATCCCGGCTAGTAGATCTATATTACCATATTCATGATGCCGAATAAATTCTAATAACTCAGTATTAGAATGAGTTACTAACCTTAAAGCATGCATTTTTTTTCAAAACTATATACTAAATTTGAGAGAATTATAGAAATTAAGGATTTTGCTGTGAATGAAATGAAGGAATTCGTTCTTGTTTATATAGAGAAACGGCAAGGAAAAAACAAAATTCAAAAGTAAGTTTACTATTTATGAATAGTAAACTTTACTATTGATAAATAGTTAATTTTACTATATATAAAATGTAAATTACTATTGATGAATAGTAAATTACTATTTATAATAGTAAAATACTATTTAATACTATTTACAAATAGCAAGTTACTATTTATGAATAGTAAATAGTGTATAAAAAGTGACTACACAGTAAATAAACAGTAAGTCCAGAACTTAGCTAAGTCCAGAACTTAGCTCGGGTCCAGAACCCAAATTATCCTTAGGTCCAGAACCTAGAATCTCTTCTAAGTCCAAAACATAGCTCGGGTCCAGAATCCAAATTTTCCTTAGGTCCAGAACCTAGAATCTCTTTTAAGTCTAGAACTTAGCTTGGGTCCAGAACCCAAATTACCCTTAGGTCTAGAACCTAGAATTTTTCCTAAGTCCAGAACTTATCTCGGGTCCAGAACCCAAATTATCCATAGGTCCAGAACCTAAAATTACCCTTAAGTCCAGAACCTAAAATTATTATTGGGTCCAGAACCCAAAACCTCAACCATCTCAAAAATTAAGTCTTATTGCTTTTCACTCTCTTTTACTAAAGTCTCAGATCATTCAAGGTAGACCCTTAATTTTTCACCCAGTCCGATCCAATATATTTTAATTAATCCAAAATAATGTTTGTGTTGTCCAATATATTTTAATTTGTCCAAAATAATTTTTGCGTTATCTTAATTGAATAATATTTGTCTTAGTATTTATTTTGTATAATTAATAAATAATAAAAAAATAATAATAAAAAAATAAATAAAAATAAAAATAAAAATCAGGTTGGATTGGAATAAATGGCCTTGGGCCATTTCGCCCGGTGGAACCTGGTCGCCCAGCTCTCCAGTTTTCGCTCGTAGTTCCCGCAGTAACTTTTTCGCCAGCAAAATTTTTCCGCAGCATTTTTTTTCGCCAGCGAAATTTTTTTGATGCATTTTTTTCGAAACCAAATTCTATTTGGTTTCGATTTCCTTTTCTTAATTAATGTTAGTTTTCATAAACAATTAAGATTAATCATTGAAATTTCCTATAAATAAGACCAAAAACAACACAGAAAGGGGGATCGGAATGGGAGTAAAATTTTAGAGGAAAAACTTTGGACCAAGTAATCAAGAAAATTAGGAGATTAACGATCGGACTTTTGAGAGAGCAAACAAGCAATGGCAACCATCTTGTCGTTGTCCTTGTTTATCCAAGAAGTAATTTTTGGTGGAACCAACAAACGAAGGTATGAATATCAAATCTTTTTTCTTTATAGTAGCTTGAATCATTAAACTCTTTCTTTTGATTCTAAAAACCTTAGAATCAAAATTTACTTTTTCTAAACCTTAGAACCTTAAATCGTCTCCTCTATTTTCAAAAACCCTAAAATTACTTTTTCTGTTTCTTCAAAATATTAAAACCCTAATCTACTTTCCAACTTTCCAAAACCTTAAATCATTTTATTAATTCCTCAAAACCCTAATCTGTTTTCCAATGTTTCAAAACCTTAAAACCCTAAATTTAACTTACAGCTTCTAAAAATCACATAAAGCTTTATAAAACTATAAATTGTTTTTCCAAATTCTAAAATCAAATACATTCTCTGAAACACTAAAAACCCTAATTCAACTACAAAACCAAGACAGTAACCCCCAACTAGCTAACCTTAAACCCTAGTTTTCTTAGAGTTTTATAAAAATAATTATGATTTTTAGAAAACGTAAAGAAGTTTAGGGTTTGAAGATTTAAGAAAACATTTGGAAATTTTGGACAAAAAGTTATGGTTTAGATGAAAATAGTTTAAGGGAAAAAATTATGGTTTTAAAGCTTTTGGAAACAGAAGAGAAACAATTTTAGAGTTTTAAGGTTTAGAAGAAACGTTTTAGGGTTTTTAAGGTTTTGATCATTGATTAAGGTTACTGGATGAACATATTACCAAGTTTAATGATTTAAGTTACTGAAACAAAAATCAATGATACATGAACTTTAAAAGAAAATATGGCCATAACATTGTAATTATAATCAAAGCAAAGATTTATAATCAAACCTCCGTTCATTGGTTCTGCAAAAATCTATTTCTGGATGAACAATGACAAAGGCAGTGTTGCTACCTTTGATGAATTGTTGATTGCTTGCTTGTTACTAATGTCTCTTGTAGGGTTTTCTGTCTTTTTTCTCAGTTACAAGTCCAATTTTTAATCGATCAAAGTCCCAAAGTTTAGCTCAGTAAAACCAATTTTTAATTCCCCCCAATCAAAAGTCTATGTTTTAATGTGGTATTTATAGGAAAAATCATAAATCTATTTCTAATTGTTTAAGGAAATTAAAACCAATTAGGAAAAGAAACCAAAACCAAATAGAATTAGGTTTCGAAAAACACTGCGTTGGAAAATTACACTGGCAAAAAAATTGCTGCAGAAACTGCGAGAATTTCGAGCGCTGGCTGGGGCGGGCGCTGGGCAGCCAGCCAATTCGCCATAGGAATTTCCTGTGGTGAAATGGCCTTGGCAGGAAATTCCTGCGGGCGAATTGGCGACAAAATTTTTTTGTCTTTGATTTTTTCGTCTCCGATTTTTAGTTTTATTTATTTTATTAACTTTACCATTTTTATTTTTATTAAAAATTATAAATAATAAATACTAAAATAAATATTATTTAATTAAAATGCCACAAAAATTAGTTTGGACTATAAAAAAAATATCGGACCAGGCTAGGTAAAAAATTAAGCGTCTATAGTTTGCCCTCTCCTTGAACGATCTGAGACTACAGCAAAAGAGAGTGAAAAGCAATAAGATCTTTGACTGATTTTTGTCAACGATGGGTACTTGGATTTGATTTGGTACTTGGACCCGAGATTGGATTTGATTTGGGTACTTGGACCCGAGATTGGGCACTTGGACCCGAGATTAATTTTGATTTGGGCACTTGGACTCGAGATGGAATTTGATTTGGGTACTTGGACCTGAGATTGGGTACTTGTGTAATATCCCAAACTATACCCTAAAGTTTTTGGAATGATTATTGTTGAAATTGGATTAAATGATATAACGTATATATTTTTTATTAAGTGGTATGAGAGGAAAAGAGAGCTTGGTTGAGATTTAAAGAGAGCTTGAGTGGTTATTAAAGGTTGACTTTGCTCTTCTTTCTTCATCTTCTTCTTTTATCTTCTCTTTGGCCAGCCATCTCCTTAACATGAGGGAAAGAGAGATTTTGTTCTTCCTAACTCAAGATTGAAGGGTGTTTCAAGTGATCAAGTTGGAATTCTAAGCGGTTTCATCACTTTTGGTAAGTTTCCAACTTGTTCCCTTGGTTTTCTTTTAAGTTTGTGTTTTGAGATTGGTTTATGGTTGTTGATGATGTGTGTATGTTTGATTGTGGTGTGTTTGAGAGTGTTTTGTCTTATTGACTTTGGTTTTGGGGTTGGTTTGAAGGAATGGTTAAGCTTGATGATGGAAAGAAAGTATTGTGTTTTGTGTATGTGTTGAGTTGTGATTATGGTTGTGATTTATGTTTGCTGTATGTATTGAGTTGTTTTGGTGTTTATGCAAGTTTAGTATGGTCTATTGATGGATTTGGGTAAGATAATTTGGAGTGGAAAAGGGTAAAGTATGTTGTTTGTTGGATGTGGTGTTCTTGGTGTCGGAATCGAGATTTTTGGCCTGACACGCCCATGAGCACGGCCAAGCCTTTGGGCGTGTCAATGGTTCTATTTTCTGGATGGGTTACATGACCAGTGACATGCCCATATCACTGAGCATGTCACAACTTCTATGTTGGAGTAGTATTGACACGTCCAGTGACACGCCCATGTCACTTAGAATGTCATAGCTACTATGATGTTGGTGGATTGACACGTCCAGTGACACGACCATATGACTGAGCATGTTATAGCTATTGTGTTGGGAGAGGATTGACATAGCCAATGACACCCATGTCACTAAGCATGTCAAAGCTTCTGTGTTGTGGGTTTAGGGCACGGTAAGGGACACGCCCGTGTGGTTTAGCGTGTCATGTGTAGAGTTTGCCCTTGTTGGTTCTTGTTCTTATTTTCTTATGTGTATCACTAAGTGAGTGTGTATAATTACAATTGGATTAGGTTTTGAAGAGATTGAGTTTCTCTAATCCAAGTGTTGAAGGATTCTTGGAAGAGGAGTTTGGTGTTGTGTGAGTTGCTCTTGAGGTAAGTACAAACCTTTCATGGTTGCATACATTTACATGACTTTGGGACTTAACACATTTGGTTGTAAATGTGTTAAGTAATCTATTACATTGTTGATACATTTGATTAATGCTATGATTTACATAATGTGAAAGATATAATAATCATTCAAAATGTATGTACAATGCAGTTGGTTATGTATACCCTAACGATGAGATGTGAAGCCATTGTTGTTGGCTATAATGATGCAAATGAAATAATTGAGGCCTGGTTGCCTAGATGATTATGAGAAAATGAGAATGTAATTAATAATGAAATAATAAAAGAATTGTGTGACTAATGTGTTATTCAATTTTAAGAGTTTTGTTGTTGGTGGCATGCCTAAAAGTAACAATCCCTTGAAGCTGGGTTGGGCTTGGTCCTTGAAGCCAAGTTGGGTTGTTGCTTAGCATGCTTAGCTCCCCTTGAAGCTTGGTTGGGCCTAGTCCTTGAAGCCTATTTGGGATGTTACATATGAGATGTTTCTCGTTAAGATAATGAATCGCCTAAGGGCTTGATAAATGTGATTATTGAACCAAAACATTAACACTGGAAGTTGAATGACATATTAGTTTCTTTTGGGCCTATGCTTGTCTTTGCTTAAATGTGAATTATGAATGATGAAATATTTGAATAATATAATTTAATGTAATGTTATGAATTATGATATTCTTGTGTATTGTTTATAATGGTTGAAAGTATGACTTTGGCATTACATTGAAGCATATTGTCATCATAGTTTGTACCACTAAGCCATAGGCTTAGCGCGATTGTGGTTCATCGCGCAGGTGACAGGGTAGATTCGATTGAACCGGAGAGTTTAGTTAGACTGAGTCGAGTTTAGGCTTGTGAAGTGTTGATTGTGGACTTCGAGATCAGAGACGAACTGTCAAGCATGTATAAACTCGAAATATTTTGCAAATATTGATTTTGATGTATATATATATGTATATACCACTACATTTTTCGCTGCATCATAAATAAATGTTTTATCTATTATGTTTTATTATATAACTTAAATGTTTTAAGTTTTCTTATATTGTTAATTTCAAAAAAATTGGTTTGCTTTAAAATATACCGTGACATCCTGTATCCAGTATACGTATATTACAGATGTGGTTGTACGTAGTGTGCATATATGGGGCACGGGGGTGTTACAACTGTTTTGGTATCAGAGCCTAGGTTTGAGATTCTCAACCTAGGTGAATTCAAGAAAAAGAAAAATTTTGATTTTAAAATATGGTTTTTGAATAAGATACATGTTTTGGCAATGGCAGTTTCTGATCTTTGATGAGGTATATTCTACTGTGTTTGCAAATATAGGTAGTGATGGCATCTCAGTCACGTCAGTCCATATAAGGTAGTGCTGAAAGTTTAGCTCCTGAAGAGGGTAGAGATGGAGCTAGAGTTGAGAGATCTGAAGAGGCACCTGCTCCTGTGCGAGAGAGACCAGCTGCTGATGAGATTCCACCGGTTTGGTTACGGCATGTGGTAGAATTGTTGAGGCAAACTTCGGTGCAGTAGCCGCCCTTGTAACCACAGCCACAAGTACCGGTGAGGCAGTATGATAAATTGAGGAAGTTAGGAGCTGAGGATTTCTTTGGTACTACAGATCCTGCAGTAGCTGAGCAGTGGTTGGATAGAGTGCAGAGGGTATTTATTTAGCTGCAGGCTACTTCTGAAGAGAAATTTGATTATGCTAGATCCCTTCTGTAGAGAGATGCTTATGATTGGTGGAAGACGGTTCCACATGCCATGGATGATCCATCGACCTTGTCTTATGGTGATTTTCTGTGGGAGTTTGAGTAAAAGTATACTCCAAGGGAGTATAAGGATGCAAAGAAGATGGAGTTTCTGAATTTGAGACAGGATAATCGGACAGTGATAGAGTATGAGATAGAGTTCATCCGATTGAGTCATTATGCTGGTGGAATTATTTTAGATGAGATTGATCGTTGTAGGAGATTTGAGGAGGGATTGAGGCCCTCTATTATGTGTATTATTGTTGGTTCCTGGTACCAAGACTTTTCTCAGTTGGTTACAGCCGCCAGAAGTGTTGAGAGAGCACAGGGTATTGCAGCAGCTGCTACTGAGTAGGAGACTAGAGCTAGGAGACCCCAGCTTGAGGCGGGGTCTTCATCTTTGAAGAGAGTCAGAGGACTGGTAGGTCAGTTTAGTATCAGAGGCAGAGACCGAGACCTACAGTTTCTGTAGCTAGTGCTCCAACTCCAATGGTTTAGAGGTCTATTCTACCTACATGTGTCCATTGTGGTAGGGCACATGGGGGTGCTTGCTGGAAGACGGGTGGACCATGAGTATGTTTTAGATGTGGATCACCAGCTCATTTCATAAAAGATTGCCCTGAGTTATCGGAGGATAAACAGACTGATACTGCAGCTTCTCGACGTAGTGTCAGGAGATGAGGTCGAGGGGGCAGTGGTTTTAGTAGAGGTGGTCGACCCGGGATTAGTCAGAGAGGAGGCTCTACATCCGAAGCCAGTAGGCCTGATGAGGCTGGGCCATCTCAGTGAGTGTATGTGATGCAGAGGTAGCCGGATGCTTCAACAATCTTTGTGGGTACATTTTCTGTAACACCCCTTCCCAACCTACATATGTAAGCTGAGTAGAGGCGCCACACTAACCTAATGTTGCTACCAATTTTACTTAGTCAAATTTTAGTTCCGATTTTTACAAAATTTTTGCCATAGTTTCGCCTAAAAATTGAGTCCCAAGTGTCGACAAAACCGGTTTTTTTCTTATTTTCAAAAACATTTTACACAAACCAATGCAAACAAAATCATTCTCAGTACACTCCCAATAAATCCCCCTTGTAACCTCAACTACAACCTGCAAAAAGGATTTACACTTCTAGTACAACATAAAATAAAGGTTTTGTGACAACCCCCATATTTAAATATTACACAGCGGAAGTTATAAAATATTTACATATTTACAAATTCATATACATCAAAACTCAAGTTTTACAACACATAAAATTTATACATAATTGGCAAGTCTGCTCTGATCTTTAAGCTCCCAAAATGGATTCTTCAAGGTTTACTCTCGCTAGGTCTTGATGAACTCTCGGGTTCAACTCTATCCACTCTACTACCTGCGCGATTAAACACTATCGCGCTAAGCCAACGGCTTAGTAAGATAAAACATGCTAACGGTATGCTTTAATGAAATGCAATGCCACATATGTTATTGATAAGATCAACATCATAAATATAAAGTTAACCACACAATTATGCATTTCACAAATCATAGTCATATGAGCATACCACATTTCAACATCTTTTCACATTCAACATTAATCAATCATACTCCATAACCAACATCTCATTTCATTAAACTCATAACATTATTTAGGACATTCATATAACCTTGACACCTATGGGCCCAACAAGTATTTAATACGATATTCAGAGTTCAGAGTTACTGCTTTAGTTCATAGTCACAATAATCACGCCCGTAGGCAATGTATATACATGTATCTCTATCCATGGATAGTGTAACAGACCCAGTCTCTTGGATTATCAACTCAACACATATGAGGAGATCCTCAACCCGGCAAGACTGTTACAAATCATATATCTCATAGTGTAACAGACCCAGTCTCTTGGACCATCAACTCAACACCTATGAGGAGGTCCTCAACCCGGCAAGACTGTTACCTTTCATCATTTCTTAGGCATGCCACCCAAATCCAGAACTCTGAAACTGAATAACTTATTAAACAAACAATTCATTTCCATTCTCAATTCTCATCACATTTAGGCAAACATGCCTTCTTTCTTTCAATTACATCATCTTAGCCAATAACAATGGCTTCACATTTCATTTCACAATATAAAATCTCATTATTCAAGTATATATATATATATCTCATCCATGATCACATTATATTTCACATAGCATCATTCATAAATATCAACATTTCATTCCACATTACTCATGAAACACATTACCATTCACAATGCACAACATAACATTGTTCAATCTCAACAATGCAATTAGGGCAAAGAACAATTGATTATAACATTCATTGATTCAAGTGTGTTTAAAGTGTTTAGGGTTAGGTTTAAGGACCAACCTACCTTTGGAGAACCAAAGCAATGCAAGAAGAACAAAGAATTAAAACCCTAACCATAAATAGTACATTCTGGTTCTTAAACTCCATTTTATCCTTATTTTGAAAACTTGTATAAAATAATCTACTTGACTAAAAATTCTAAAATTTTTACAGAATTTAGTTTTGTATCTTAAAATCATCCCTTTAAAATTTCAGATCAAACTGAACACAAAATCTTGGTCAAATAGTTCACCTAACCAGACTGCCCCAATTGCCCTGCATCCTGGCAGCAGTTCTGAACTTTGTGAATTCCATAAATCAAATTCAATCAACGTGATTCCAAATTATTTTTCTCAAATACTAAACTCACTAAGAAACAACATATCCAAAATTCGATTGGATATGATTTTTCTACATTTTATTAAAAATCCCGAAATATAGCTGTCCCAGTTAAGGTACTTGCTGGAACAGGTTTAATGAAAATAATCTTTCTAAACTCATAACCATTCCAAAATCGAATCAACATATTTTTCAGTCATTCTAGACTCATAGAGGCACAACATATCAAAAATTCACTTCAAGAACATTTTTCTAAAATTAATTAAAAATCATACAAGTCACAGCCTTTACTAATCCTAAAACAGAAACAATTTCACTAAACACCAATCTTACTCTTCCATCACCAACACCAACCCAACTTCTCATCTATCAAGCAAAATCAATACTTACAATCATACCATAAGCAACTTAATCATACCACTTCAAAAGAATTGAAGAAATTAGAGAAAAGATCTTACCTTAGTTAAAAACTTCTTAAATCAACACTTGAACACTTAATCTTTCTTCAATTTAAGCTTGAAATCATCAAAACCATCACTTGTCTCTTTCTTTCTCTTTGGCTATGGAGGGCCGGCCATCAACAAGAAGAAGAAGAAGAAATGATGAAGAAAACACAAGTCAAACCTTCTTTAAATATCCATCATGTGATTTTATCCAAGCAATTACCAAAGTGCCCTTATTCACATAATTATCTTTTTGTCTTATATGTGCCCAATTAAGTAATTTACCAATCTCAAATAAATATCTTCTCTTGCATTGACCAAGCCTTTTGACCACTTTATATGTCATATATATTAACATATACACAACATATAAATTTGTCTCTAAACCCTATTTCTTCCCAAAATACATATACATATACTTTCTCTTCTCAATTTCTTTTCTCTTACAATTTAACACATATATTCAATCCAATATATAACAATAACAACAACAACAATATGCAAAACTTCTAGGGCATAAATGAGGATATTACAATTCTCCCCCTCTAAAAAAAAAATTTCATCCTCGAAATTACCTGATATCAAGTCTAAAACAACAGAGGATATTGCTCTCGCATAGTTTGCTCACTTTCCCAAGTTGCTTCTTCTTTTGCATGATTCTTCCAAAGAATCTTCACCAATGGCACTTTCTTGTTCCTCAATTCTTTCACATCACATGCCAAGATAGCAACTGGTTCTTCTTCAAATGTCAAATCTGGGCTCACTTCGATAGACTCAAATGGCAACACATGAGATGGATCTGACCTGTACCTCCTCAACATAGAAACATGGAATACATTATGAATACGATCCAACTCAGGTGGCAAAGCAAGTCGATATGCAACTGGCCCAACTCTTTCTAACACTTCATACGGCCCAATGAAACGAGGACTCAATTTTCCTTTCCGACCGAACCTCAAAATCTTCTTCCAAGGAGATACTTTCAAAAACACCTTATCTCCAACATCAAACTGAATGTCTCTCCTCTTCAGATCTGCATAAGACTTCTGTCGGTCTGAAGCTGCTTTTAACCTACCTCGAATCAACTTTACTTTTTCCTCAGTTTCTTGAATCAAATCAGGACCAACCAACTTATCATCTCCAAGCTCATTCCAACAAAGAGGTGTCCTACACCGTCTGCCATACAATGCTTCAAACGGTGCCATACCAATGCTGGATTGGTGACTGTTGTTGTAAGCAAACTCCACAAGAGGTAAAAACCTATCCCAACTTCCAGAGAAATCGATGACACAGCTTCTCAACATGTCCTCAATAATCTATATCACCCTCTCTGACTGTCCATCCATATGTGGATGAAAAGCAGTGCTGAAGTGCAGTCGAGAACCCAAAGCACTATGCAAACTCTTCCAAAATCTGGAAGTAAACCTGGGATCTCGATCAGACACTAAAGAAGTTGGAACACCATGCAGTTTCACAATCTCATGGATATACAGCTCAGCCAATCTCTCCAAAGAGTAATCCATTCGAACCGGAAGGAAATGAGCTGTTTTAGTCAATCTATCCACAATCACCCATATAGCATCATGCTTCTTTTGTGTCAATGGCAAACCAGACACAAAATCCATTGTCACTCTTTCCCACTTCCATTCTGGCACTGGCAATGGTTGAAGCAATCCGGTTGGGACTTGATGCTCTGCTTTAACCTTCTGACAAGTGAGACATTTCGATACAAACTCAGCAATGTCTCTCTTCAAACCAATCCACCAATAATGCTGTCTCAAATCATGATACATCTTCGTATTACCCAGATGCATAGCAAACATTGACTGATGAGCTTCTTCTAAAATGACTCTTTTCAAATCAGTATCATCGGGTACACACAATCGGTTCTTAAACCAGAGACTCCCATCATCTTTCACAACAAAATCTCTAGTCTTCCCATTCTTGCAATCTGAAATAATCTTCTGAATCTTCATATCAATCAACTGAGCCTCTTTAATCTGATCTAACAAAACTGGTTTCAAAAGCAACTGTGCCAACAATGCACCATCGTCACAAGCTACAAAACTGGCATGCAAAGCTTTCAACTCAACAAGCAACGAGAGCGAGTAAACAGTTAAACCAGCTAAAGACTTCCGACTCAAGGCATCAGCAACAACATTTGCTTTACCTGGATGATAGTCAATCAAGCAGTCGTAGTCTTTAATCAATTCTAACCATCTCCTCTGACGAAGATTGAGTTCTTTCTGGACACCCAAATACTTCAAACTCTTGTGATCAGTGTAGATAAAACATTTCTCCCCAAACAGATAGTGGCGCCAAATCTTCAATGCAAACACAATGGCAGCCAATTCCAAATCATGGGTCGGATAGTTAAGCTCATGCGGTTTCAACTGTCGAGATGCATAAGCTATAACTTTCCCTTCCTGCATCAATACACACCCCAAACCTCTATGTGAAGCATCACTGTAGATCACATAAGGTTTACCTTCAACAGGTAAAGTAAGAACAGGCGCTTGAGTTAACAATTCTCTCAACTGCTCAAAACTCGCCTGACACTGATCCGTCCACACAAATCTCACTCCCTTACGAAGCAATCTGGTGAGTGGAGTAGCTATCAAAGAAAACCCTTTCACAAACCGCCTGTAATAGCCTGCCAAACCCAGAAAACTTCTAATCTCAGTCACAGACTTGGGTGGACTCCAATTCAATATAGCTTCAACTTTGCTCGGATCAACTCTAATACCCTCTGCTGAAACTATATGTCCGAGAAAAGCTACTTGATCCAACCAGAACTCACATTTCGACAATTTGGCAAATAACTGCTTTTCTCTCAAAATCTGCAACACAATCCGCAGATGCATATCATGTTCCTCTTCATTCCGCGAATACACCAGAATGTCATCGATGAAGACCACTACAAACTGATCTAGATAGGGCCTGAACACCCTATTCATCAAATCCATAAAAGCTGCAGGTGCATTCGTCAGACCAAAAGGCATAACTAGAAATTCATAATGCCAAAACCTGGTCCGAAAAGCAGTCTTAGGAACATCTTCACTTCTTACCCTCAGCTGATGGTACCCAGATCTCAAATCAATTTTGGAGAACACTGACGCTCCCTTCAACTGATCAAAGAGATCATCGATTCTAGGCAAAGGATATTTATTCTTAATGGTCACCTTGTTCAATTGCCTATAATCGATACACAACCTCATAGTACCATCTTTCTTCTTCACAAAAAGCACAGGAGCTCCCCAAGGAGAAACACTGGGGCGAATAAATCCTTTGTCCAACAACTCCTGTAATTGCACTTTCAACTCCCTCAATTCTGCTGGTGCCATTCTATAAGGAGTAATAGAGATAGGAGTGGTACCAGGCAACAATTCAATACCGAACTCCACCTCTCTCTCAGGAGGTAACCCTGGCAACTCCTCTGGAAACACATCTGGGAACTCTGCAACTGTGGCAATGCTATCAATGGGAGAACTTCTTACTCTAGTATCTACCACATGAGCAAGATAGGCTTCACACCCCTTTCTAATCAACCTTCTGGCTGCAACAGCTGAAACAAATAAGGAGGCTAGCTGTTCCTGCTCATTAGATACTATCACCTCTCTACCATCACCCGTTCTCAAAGAAATAATTTTCTTTTTACAATCCACCACAGCTCCATGTCGAGATAGCCAATCCATACCTAAGATCACATCATAATCCTTAAATGGCATCTCAATCAAATCCCCAAGGAACTCCTCACCCTGCACCACTACTGCACTATCTCTATGCACCTTACTCACAACCACACTATGCCCTAACGGATTTGTTACCAACACATCAAATCCTAGGGACTCAGCATGCAAATCAGATACAGGCAAAACAGATGCACTAATAAATGAATGCGTGGAACCCGGATCAATCAAAGCAAGTACTGGAGTATTAAATAAAGAAAAAGTACCAGCTATGACTGCTGATGCATCTGGCTGCCTCTGCATAACATACATCCTCTGGGAAGATCCAACCTCCTCTGGTCTACCCTCCCTGGATGTAGCACCTCCTCTAGAACTGAATCCTGGTCTACCTCCCCGGCTGGCACCTCTGCCTCCTCTGCCTCCCCTCACACTAGCTCGAGAAGCAGCAGAATCAACTGGCATCTGCTCCTGCCTCTCAGGACAGTCTCTCACAAAGTGGTCAGGTGATCCACACCTGAAGCATACCCCTGATAGTTCAGTTGTGGTAGTTAGCAAGGTGCACAAAGATAGTTCAGTTGTGGTGCAGTATGAGGAGTTTCTTGGTGATTTGATTGAAATGCCTTTTAAAGAGTATGATCTAATTTTTAGTATGGATTGGTTGTCTAAGCATTGGGCTGTGGTAGACTGTCAAAAGAAGTGTGTTACCCTGAGAACTAGTGATGGTAGAAGTGTGATGGTATCTAGTGAGCTGAGACATATTGCATCCTTGTTTGTTTCAGCTGTTGCAGCTGAAAGTTAATTCAAAAAGGATGTGAGGCTTATCTTGCTCATGTTATAGATACTAGAGTAGTGGGTTCTCAGCTTGATAGTATACCCACAATTACGGAATTCCCAGATGTGTTTCCCGAGGAGTTGCCAGGGTTACCCCCTGAGAGAGAGGTTGAGTTTGGTATCGATTTGTTGCCTGGTACCACTCCCATCTCTATTACTCCTTATTGAATGGCACCTACTGAGTTGAGAGAGTTGAAGGTGCAGTTGTAGGAGTTGTTGGATAAAGGGTTTGTTCGCCCTAGTGTTTCTCCGTGGGGAGCTCCTGTTTTTTTTGTAAAGAAGAAGGATGGTAGTTTGAGACTGTGCATTGATTATAGGCAATTGAATAAGGTGACTATCAAAAATAAGTATCGTTTGCCTAGGATAGATGACCTCTTCGATCAGTTGAAGGGAGCAGTAGTTTTCTCTAAGATTGATCTGAGATCAGGGTACCATCAGTTGAGAGTCAGAGCTGAAGATGTATCTAAGATAGCTTTTCACACAAGATATGGGCATTATGAGTTTTTGGTGATGCCTTTTGGGTTGATGAATGGACCAGCAGCTTTTATGAATTTGATGAATAGGGTGTTTAGACCCTATCTAGATTTATTTGTAGTGGTCTTTATTGATGATATTTTGGTGTATTCCCATAATGAAGAGGATCATGATAAACACTTGCTGATTGTATTGAAGACTTTGAGAGAGAAGCAATTATATACTAAGCTATCTAAGTGTGAGTTTTGGCTTGATCAAGTGATTTTCTCGGTCATGTGGTTTCAGCAGATGGTATAAGAGTTGATCCGAGTAAAGTTGAGGCCATTTTTAATTGGAGTCCACCGAAGTCAGTGATTGGAGTTAGAAGTTTTCTAGGTTTGGTAGGCTATTATTTACGGTTTGTTAAAGGTTTTTCTTTGATAGCTATTCCACTTGCCAGATTAATTCGAAAGGGAGTTAGATTTGTGTGGACAGATCAGTAACAAGCAAGCTTTGAGCAGTTGAAAGAGATATTGACTCAAGCTCCTATTCTTACCTTGCCTGTGGAAGATAAACCATATGTGATATATAGTGATGCTTCACATAATGGTTTAGGATGTGTTTTGATGCAGGAGGGTAGAGTCATAACTTATGCTTCTCGGCAGTTGAAACCGCATGAGCTTAATTACCGACACATGATTTGGAGTTGGCAGCCATAGTTTTTGCATTGAAGATTTGGCGACACTACTTGTATGGGGAGAAGTGTTTCATCTATAAAGATCACAAGAGTTTGAAATACTTAGGTGTTCAGAGAGAGCTGAATCTTAGACAGAGGCGGTGGTTGGATTTGATTAAAGACTATGACTGTTTGATTGATTATCATCATGGTAAGGCAAATGTTGTTGCAGATGCCTTGAGTCGGAAGTCTTTGGCAGGTTTGACTGCTTATTTGCTCTCGTTGCTTGTTGAGTTGAGAGCATTGCATGCTAGTTTTGAATCATGTGGTGATGGTGCTTTGTTAGCTCAGTTGGAGTTGAGACTAGTGTTGTTGGATCAGATTAAAGAGGCTCAGTTGGCTGATGAGAAAATTCAGAAAGTTGTGTCAGATTGCCAAAAGGGGGAGAGCCGAGATTTTCTTATAAGAGATGATGGCAGCCTTTGGCTTAAAGATAGATTGTGTGTTCTTGATGATGCAAGATTGAGAAAGATTATTTTAGATGAAGCACATCAGTCGGCTTTTGCTATGCACTTTGAGAATACCAAGATGTATCATGATTTGAAGCAACATTATTGGTGGTCTGGTATGAAGAGAGATATAGTGGAATTTGTATCCAAATGTCTCATTTGCCAGAGAGTGAAAGCTGAGCACCAAGTTCCAACAGGGTTGCTCCAACCTTTATCAGTGCCAGAATGGAAGTGGGAGCGTGTAACGATGGATTTTGTGACTGGTTTGCCATTGACTCAGAAGAAGCATGATGCCATCTGGGTGATTGTTGATCAGTTGATGAAGACAGCTCAATTTCTTCCAGTTTGGATGGACTATTCTCTGGAGAAGTTGGCTGAGTTGTATATCAGTGAGATAGTGAAGTTGCATAGAGTCCCAATTTCTTTGGTGTCTGATCGAGATACCCAGTTCAATTCAAGGTTTTGGAAGAGTTTGCATGGTGCTTTGGGTTCGCGATTGCATTTTGGCACTGCTTTTCATCCGCAGACAGATGGGCAGTCAGAGAGAGTGATACAGATTTTAGAGGATGTGTTGAAAAGCTGTGTCATTGATTTCCCTGGAAGTTGGGACAGATTTTTGCCATTGATGGAATTTGCTTACAACAACAGTCATCAATCTAGTATTAAAATGGCACCTTATGAGGCATTGTATGGTAGAAGATGCAGGACGCCTCTATGTTGGGATGAAGTTGGAGAAGGTAAGTTGGTTGGTCTTGAGTTGGTTAAAGAGACAGAAGAGAAAGTGAAGATAATTCGAGATCGGTTGAAAGTAGCTTCAGACCAATAGAAATCTTATTCGAATTTGAAGAGGAGAGACATAGAGTTCAATGTTGGAGATAAAGTATTTTTGAAAGTATCTCCTTGGAAGAGGATTTTGAGATTTGGCAGCAAAGGGAAACTAAGTCCTCGTTTTATTGGACCTTATGAGGTATTGGAAAGAGTTAGACCAGTTGCTTATCGACTTGCTTTGCCGCCTGAATTGGATAGAATTCACAATGTTTTTCATGTCTCTATGCTGCGGAGGTACAGATCAGACCCATCTCATATCTTTCAGTTGAATCTATTGAGGTGAGTCTGGATTTGACTTTTAAAGAAGAACCTGTGGCTATTTTGGCACATGAAGTGAAGGAGTTGAGAAATAAGGAAGTGCTACTTGTGAAGGTTCTTTGGAAGAATCATTCTAAGGAAGAGGCAACTTGGGAGAGTGAGCAAGTGATGCGAGATCAATATCCTCAATTATTTCATATTTGAGATCAGGAATTTTTGAGGACAAAATTTATTTATAGAGGGGGAGAATTGTAATATCCCAAACTATACCCTAAAATTTTTGGAATGATTATTGTTGAAATTGGATTAAATGATATAAAGTATACGTTTTTAATTAAGTGGTATGAGAGGAAAAGAGAAGTGTGTATATGTTGCATATATAGAGATATATACAACATATACAAGTCAATTATTTAGTTGGTCAAATGAGATTTATTAAATAATTTTATAAATGGAAATTAAATTATGTGGAAGAGGATATTTATATATTTTATTATTAAAATTGCTTGGTTGAGATTTAAAGAGAGCTTGAGTGGTTATTAAAGGTTGACTTTGCTCTTCTTTCTTCATCTTCTTCTTTTCTCTTCTCTTTGGTCGGCCATCTCCTTAGCAAGAGGGAAAGAGAGATTTTGTTCTTCCTAACTCAAGATTGAAGGGTGTTCCAAGTGATCAAGTTGGAATTCTAAGGGTTTTCATCACTTTTGGTAAGTTTCCAACTTGTTTCCTTGGTTTTCTTTTAAGTTTGTGTTTTATGATTGGTGTATGGTTGTTGATGATGTGTCTATGTTTGATTGTGGTGTGTTTGAGATTTTTTGGTCTTATTGACTTTGATTTTAGGGTTGGTTTGAAGGAATGGTTAAGCTTGATGATGGAAAGCAAGTATTGTGTTTTGTGTATGTGTTGAGTTGTTATGATGGTTGTGATTTGTGTTTGATGTATGTATTGAGTTGTTTTGGTGTTTATGCAAGTTTAGTATGGTTTATTGATGGATTTGGGTAAGATTGTTTGGAGTGGAAAAGGGTAAAGTATGTTGTTTGTTGGATGTGGTGTTGTTGGTGTCAGAATCAGGATTTTTGGCATGACACGCCCATGAGCACGGCCAAGTCTTTGGGTGTGTCAATGGTTCTATTTTTTGGATGGGTGACAAGACCAAAGACATGCCCAGGTCACTGAGCGTGTCACAGCTTCTGTGTTGGAGTAGTATTGACACGTCCAGTGACACGCCCATGTCACTGAGCGTGTCATAGCTACTGTGATGTTGGTGGATTGACACGTCCAGTGACACGCCCATGTCACTGAACGTGTCATAGCTACTGTGTTGGGAGAGGATTGATATGGCCAGTGACACGCCCATGTCACTGAGTGTGTCAAAGCTTCTGTATTGTGGGTTTAGGGAACGGTCAAGGACACGCCCGTGTTGTTGAGCGTGTCATGTGTAGAGTTTGCCTTAGTTGGTTCTTGTTCTTATTTTCTTATGTGTCACTAAGTAAGTGTGTATAATTACAATTATATTAGGTTTTGAAGAGATTGAGTTGCTCTAATCCAAGTGTTGAAGGATTCTTGGAAGAGGAGTTTGGTGTTGTGTGAGTTGCTCTTGAAGTAAGTACAAACCTTTCATGGTTGCATACATTCACATGACTTTGGGACTTAACACATTTGGTTGTAATTGTGTTAAGTAATTATTACATTGTTGATACATTTGATTAATGCTATGATTTGCATAATGTGAAAGATATAATAATCATTCAAAATGTATGTACAATGCAGTTGGTTATGTATACCCTAATGATGAGATTTGAAGCCATTGTTGTTGGCTATAATGACGCAAATGAAATAATTGAGGCATGGTTGCATAAATGATTATGAGAAAATGAGAATGGAATTAATAATGAAATAATAATAGAATCGTGTACCTAATGTGTTATTCAATTTTCAGAGTTTTATTGTTGGTGGCATGCCTAAAAGTAACAATCCCTTGAAGCTGTGTTGGGCTTGGTCCTTGAAGCCAAGTTGGGTTGATGCTTAGCATGCTTAGCTCCCCTTAAAGCTCGGTTGGGCCTAGTCCTTGAAGCCTAGTTGGGATGTTACGTATGAGATGTTTCTCATTGTGATAATGAATCACCTAAGGGCTTGATAAATGTGATTATTGAACCAAAACATTAACTCTGGAAGTTGAATGACATATTAGTTTCTTTTGAGCCTATGCTTGTCTTTGCTTAAATGTGAATTATGAATGATGAAATATTTGAATAATATAATTTAATGTAATGTTATGAATTATGATATTCTTGTGTATTGTTTATAATGGTTGAAAGTATGACTTTGGCATTACATTGAAGCATATTGTCATCATAGTTTGTACCACTAAGCCATAGGCTTAGCGCGATTGTGGTTCATTACGCAAGTGACAGGGTAGATCCTGTTGAACCGGAGAGTTCAGCTAGACCGAGTCGAGTCTAGGCTTGTGAAGTGTTGATTGTGGACTTCGGGATCAGAGACGAACTGCCAAGCATGTATAAACTCTAAATATTTTGCAAATATTGATTTTAATGTATATATATGTATATACCGCTACATTTTTCGTTGCATCATAAATAAATGTTTTATCTATTATGTTTTATTATATAACTTAAATGTTTTAAGTTTTCTTATATTGTTAATTTGAAAAAAAATGGTTCGCTTTAAATATACTGTGACATTCCTGTATCCAGTATATGTATATTACAGATGTGGTTATACGTAGTGTGCATTTATGGGGTACGGGGGTGTTACAACTTGGACCCAAGATTGAATTTGATTTGGGTACTTGGACCCGAGATTGGGTACTACGACCTAAGATTGAATTTGATTTGGGTACTTGGACCCGAGACTTGGCACTTTGATCCGAGATTGAATTTGATTTGGGTGCTTGGACCCGAGATTGGGTACTTTGACCCAATATTGAATTAGATTTGGGTACTTGGACTCGAGAGTGGGTACTTGGACCCGAGATTGAATTTTATTTGGGTACTTAGACCTGAGACTGGATACTTGGACGCGAGATTGAATTTGATTTAGCTGGGTACTTGGACCTGAGATTGAATTTGATTTGGGTACTTGGACCCGAGATTGAAATGGGTACTTGGACCCTAGACTGAATTGGATTTGACTGACCTTTTATCAGTTGAGGATTCTGGCTTAACTGGTTGTTCCGTTCTTTTGTTCTTTTTTTTAAAAAAAATTTAGCTATTTTTAGTTGGCCCTCATATCTTCTCCTTGCCCCTATGTGGGAGAAATATTTGCAAGTGAATTTGAAAATGTTTTGTATATTGAAAAGAAGAAACTTTGCCCCCTGTGTAGGCTCAAACCAAAGATTTTTTCCATGCAAGCTTTGATTGATGTTTGTATTTTCTCTTGGTTCTTTCATAAACATGTATTTCCTCTTTTGCAAAATGACTAGAGCTTCCTCAAGCAATTAGACTTTCCATGCTCCCTTGACTCAATATCTTCTTTTGATTCTTTACTTCACAGGGTGTTTGTTGTTCACTTTGACAAGAATAGATAATACAAGACAAGAAAGTGCGATGTGATATGCTCATGTATGCATGATATGCATGAATAATACTCTCAATTGTTCCATCGACCCATAGACTGAGGTGATCAGCTGAAGTGTTCTCATTGACTCCTTCTAGATGCTTGTTCAGTTCTTGCTTCGGAATGACAGGATGCTTCAAATTTATGGCTTTTATCTTCAAGATGTTGAAAATATGAGTGGTGGATACCCCAAGCTGCAGAGTCAGGGATACATCAATTTCAAACTATGTTTCAGCATGTCAATTGGTAGCATTTTCATGACTTTGCCAGTAATCATTTTCTTTGCCCAATGTCTCCTTCGAGGTTTGATAGTTCGACATACTCCCCTTAACTTGAAGGCTTTGTAATTTTTTTTTGAATTTTCAATTTTCAATTTTAAATTTTGATTTTGAAATCAAATGTTGGCTTTGCCAAATTAATGTCAATGTACCTCAGGACTTGATTTTTCCAAATTAACATATCTATAACATGACAACCCTAGTTACCGTACTAAACTCGGGAATCATTTCTATTTAAGCAAGAATTGTTGCACTTCAGATTGGCATATACACATTACTTGGCCAAAGGTCTCATTGAGTTTAAATATTGTCTATCTCATATGCATGCTCATTCAAACTATCTCCACTAATAGACTCTACCTACCAAGAGAGATCAACAGGTCTTCGATAGACTTGAAATGGGGTCTATAAGGGACATGGCTTAAATGAAGGCCATTTGTAAGTTGGAGCCATTGTGACACAATGGACAAACCCTCACACTTCAAATTTCTTGTTTGGACTTTTAGGTAGCTGGGAGCAATCTTGCTAGACTCAAAATTCCTTCTATCTTCTTGGCATTAATCTGGATCTTGATTAGGACAGTCTTTGCCCTTGCAAAAAGTTTGGTACCGAAATTTTCTTATTTTCTTCTTCTCCCTTTTCTTTCTTTTTATTTTTCTTACTCTTCCTTTTCTTTGAGCATTTTATCATTTTGTCCTTCTTCCTTGTAATACAGAGTTTTCAAGAACTGGATGGTCTTTCTCCCTTCTTCTCTAATTTTGATCGAATCTTTGGTTGGGTTGGACCAATTCAAGTCAAACTGTCCTTTAAAACCAAATGGAAGCCTTTTACTATCTTAGGTAAAAGAGAACTCAGTTGGATTTCTGAACCATTTTGGGTTTTCTTTTCTTTTCTTTCTTTTTTCTTTTATTTTTATCTTTTGTCTTTTTTGTCTTTTTATCTTTTTTTCTGTCTTTTTCTTCTTTCTTTTTCCTTTCTTTTTTTTTTCTAGCTCAAACAGAGTTGTCTTGTTTTACCAACTTGGGTTTTCAATAATGGATGAGTGGAGTGGTATAAATCTCCTTTAATAGGGATAAATCATTGGTTACTCTGATGTTATCTTGATAGATTGGAGATATTAAGTAAACTTCAACTACCCTTATGGTCTTGAAAACATCAACTACCCTTTTGGTCTTGAGAACTTCAACTATCTTCATGGTCTTCACTATTCATTTCTTTCTTTTATCTTCTTGCCTCTTCATCTTAGTGATCATAAGACTTGTCAAAAGTATCACAACAGCTCAGGGTAGGTTGTTGGGGTTTGTAAGCCAATGAAAAGAAAGTTAAAATTTTATGAAGGCTCAAAGGGACAACTAGAGATTGATATTTAATTGGGTGGATACTAGTTGTTGGCTAACCAAACAATGCCTAGAACATTTCTCCCTTAAATATGCAAAGTTGAATTTCTCCTTGAAAGTTTGTCAAAGCATGTTCTAAGACTGACTACGACCTAGACAAAGGTAATTATATAGGAGCCCTCTCTAAGTAAGCATACATAACTCAATGATATAGAGCAATTCCCTTATCTAGTAAAGTCATTCAAATCATGATGCCTAGACACATTAATTTATGAACATCAAACTAGAATCCTCATTGGTTGAGCGCCAAAATGAACAAAGATCAACAAAAATTTTGATGAAAGTAATTTATTCAGACAACTTTTAAATTTGAATAAACATAATTGTTCCAATTAAATATTAAAGAAAGCAAAATTGAAAAGCAACATTCAAGCTAAGGAAAGTTTGTTGAGTTAAGCTTCTTTTCCTTTCACATCTTTAATATCTTCATTTTGAAAGGATGATAAAACAAAATCTTCTTCCAATCCTTTTCTACCATGAGGTTGTCGGTGGAGGTACTCTTCCAAACTTAGGCAAAGGGTTGTTCTTGGTATTGGGCTTGTCTAGCTCAGGTAGTTTACCACTGTAGATTAAATTTTGGATCTCAGGCCTCAACTTCATACAATTGCCTGTTTCGTGTCCAAGCCTTTAATAGAATTGGCAAAATGCATTAGTATCAAAGTTAGGTGGAAAAGGATTAGGCAAAGGATGAGGAGTCTAGGGTTGTAGCAATCCCTTCTTTTGTAGCTTATTGAGAACCCAAGGCAGCAGCTTTCCTAATTTTGAAAACTGCCTCATTCCTCCTTGACTAATGGCATTAACATCAACTTCTTTTTGCATGCTTTGATTGCCCGACTGGTAGTTCCCTTTCTCATTCTTTTTTATTGAAAAATGATTCTTCTCCCTTTCCCATTCTTCAATTTGCAGACCAGCTTGGAGAAGATATTTGAAATCATGGATGAGTGTATGAGATATCCTTTAAAGAAGACTAGGCAACACCCCTCTCACAATCATCCTTATTTCATCAGATTCATCGGGCCTCTTCTTGAGCAAAGCTGCCTTGTTCCTCCATCTCTTCACATAGTCCACAAAATTTTCATTTGGCCTTTGTCTAATGGACTCAACATCCATTAAGGTAACTTCCAGCTCGACATTGTTCCCATATTGCTGAATGAAAGCCTTGTACAACATGTCCCATTCAATGAGAGAATAAAATACCTCAGAGTTTAAGCTTTAATAGCTCGGGCGGACTGCATAGCAGTGATGTACTGCTTCACATGGAGATGGGGGTTTCCAGTACCATTGTACCTAGCGAAGGAAGGCATCTTGAACTTATAAGGGACCTCCTCATCTTGTTCAAATAGTTTGTTGATCTCGGACATCTCTTCAGTTTTCAGCTTCTTCTCAAATTTCTTTTCTAAATCAGCAATCATCTTCTCAACATCAGACATCTCGGTCTTTTCAATAGTTGTCTTCTCAACAACCTTCGGCTCCTTTTTGTCTTGAGGATCTTGGAAGTATTGAACCCAATCATCATCATCATCAATGATCACCTTATCATCATCAAAAACCACTTCACCAACTTTAACCTCCCCTTTGTCCTTTGGCTTTTTGGTGCTAGCGAATGCTTCGACATTAATTTCTAAAATTGCAGCCAATTGGTTCTTCACTGTCTCAACTAGGGCCTCTTTTATTTCTTCCATCTTGGCATTGAGGGCATCATCCACCATTCATTGAATTTGTTCGAGCTCTATTGCTTTTTGGCGAGCAAGTGATTGAGTTATTACTAGATTCTTCATCTCCGGCGTAGGTCGTATTATCATAAGCTTTTGAACTATCATAATCCTGGGCTGTGAGCCAGATAGGATCAATGATATGAGATGCAAATGTATGTATGCATGTATGCATAAACAATAGACAAAGAAAAATTAAGACGTTCCTTCCAACCTTGTAACAATCACACACGAATGGCGAGTCTCTTTTTCTAGGTATATGGTTAAAAAAATACCAACATGGGGTATCTTGTTTTCGAATAATTCCCTTGGATATTTCAACCAATAGTTATATTTTCAAAATGGAAATCAGTTCATGATAGTTCCCATTAATTAGGTTTTAATCCATTCAACCAACTAAAGTAGCTTTTATGCTACATTGGATTAAAACTAAATTAAAAGGTTTATTATAAATAGATTTCTCAATTGAAAAAGTAACTAACGATTCATGCCAAAAACTAGCCCATGGTTCATTATTCTTAGTATAAACTAGGCTCATAATTGATTTTTAGTATTTCATAATTGACCCAAATAATTTGCAAGCTCTTTGTAAGAAAATGTTGGATGAAAATAATTTTATTTCTAAGCCCATTGAAAAAAAAGATTTTAGAAAAAATGGATTTTGGGCTTAGTATTTGGGTCATGAGCAAAAGAATTTTTGATTTGTTTTTAGAAAAGTTTTATGTCCAAAGACCATCTTGAAAAGTTTTGAAAATAGCTTTGGTCTTTTAGATTTAAAAAAAAAATTATTTTGAGCTCACAATGTATTTAGTTCATATTAGAAAAATAACAAACCAAATAAGCCATGATTTAAGCCAAGATAAATTAACCATGGTCAAACAACATGCGTTTGAGGTTAAAACCTAAGGAAAGTAACTAGGCCAATTACATGAGCTTTAGTCTTACGGTTAAAAGGCTTAGGTTCCCATAGCAAGTATATACCAAATGGTATGAGGCTATGAGTTATTAGGCCATGCTCGATCTCCATACCTTGAGTGAAAGAATGGTATCTCTTACATAACACAACACGGGTAACACGGATGTCCTAACTCACGCACACGATGCAATATAATATGATGTAATGGATAATATAATGATAACAAAGAATAGAATAATAAAAAGACCAATGAAATCAACTTCTCTTATCCCAGTGGAGTCGCCACTGTGAGCAGAGATTTTTGCCCCCACTCCTGGTGGAATGGTTCTTGCGACTTCGGCACTATTTAGGCTCGGGGCTAAGCACGGAGAAAATGGAGTCACCACCCAGATGGGCCGGGAAAAAGAAAGGGGTGGATGACTTCGTTCCTAAGGAATCCCCAACCCCCTAATGGATTCGAAAAGTTTGGTACGTGTGGGGAAAGTGAGAAATGGCCCAGCACCCCCCACAACGCCTGGTTCATTGGAATCGACCTCCTTTACAGGTCTGAATATTATAAAATTTTTAAATATAACAATATTATCCATATTACACACAACAAATTGAAATAAAGCATCATTACATTAAAATCAAAGCAATGTCAAAACAAAGCAAATAAATGGACACCCATCCAATGTAGAAACATGTCCTTTACATTGGTCTAAAATACAAAAGCAATTTAAATTACATGATATTTAACTAATGAGGTACCCACAAAGTGGAAACATACCTCTTACACTTTTAATACTAAAACAAACAAATAATAATCATAACAATAAAGAAAATAATCATCCATGGTAAATTAAATAAATCAAGCATTGAAATTAAATCAACCATCAAAACATATAATAAACTACATAATCAAATCTAAAATTAAATAATGCAGGTAAAGATATAAATTAGGGTTTACTGTTTCAATTTAGAGTTCTTTAATTAACATTTAGGGTTTTGGGATTTTAGAATTCTTATTGTTATTATTATTTAGGCTACTGTAAAGATTTTGGAAAATTGGAATGAATTAGGGTTTTATACATTTAAGAAAGTATTAAGATTTTTGGTTAATCAAATTAGGGTTAAGGGGTAACATCATGAAATTAGGGTTTTGGATTCTTAAGATATTAGGGTTATTGGATTATTTACTGGATCATGGCTTTAGGGTTTAGATTTATTAGTTTGGGTTTTAAGTTCACTGGATTAGGGTTTAGGGTGTTGATAAATTTGTCATAAAGTTTTGATGCTTTAAAAATTTAGGGTTTAGGAAAACTACAGTTTACTGTATTTGGTTTTGAGAGAATTAGGATTTTTTCATATTTTGGAAAACATATTTGATTTTAGGATTTAAGAAAACAGTTTAGAGTTTTATAAAAATAATTATGATTTTTAGAAAACATAAAGAAGATTAGGGTTTGAAGATCTAAGAAAACATTTGGAAATTTTGGACAAAAAGTTATGGTTTAGATGAAAATAGTTCAAGGAAAATAATTTATGGTTTTAAAGCTTTTGAAATAGAAGAGAAACAATTTTAGGGTTTTTAAGGTTTTGATCATTGATTAAGGTTACTGGATGAACATATTACCAATTTTAATTATTTAAGTTACTGAAACAAAAATCAATGATAAATGAACTTTAAATGAAAACATGGCCATAACATTGTAAATATAATCGAAGCAAAGATTTATAATCAAACCTCCATTCTTTAGTTCCACCAAAATTGATTTCTGGATGAACAATGACAAAGGCAGTGTTGCTACCTTTGATGAATTGTTGATTGCTTGCTTGTTGCTAATGTCTCTCGCTAGGATTTTCTGTCTTTTATCTCAGTCAAAAGTCCAATTTTCGATCGATCAAAGTACCAAAGTTTAGCACAATAAAACCAATTTTTGATTCCCCCCAATCAAAAGTCTGTGTTTTATTGTGGCATTTATAGGAAAAATCATAAACCTACTTCTATTTTTTTAAGGAAATTAAAACCAATTAGGAAAAGAAACCAAAACCAAATAGAATTAGGTTTTGGAAAAAATTGCGTTGGAAAATTGCGCTGGCAAAAAACTGCTGCGGAAACTGTAAGAATTTCGAGTGCTGGTTGGGGAGGGCGCTGGGAGGCCAGCCAATTCACCTCAGGAATTTCCTGAAGTGAAATGGCCTAAGGCCATTTCACCCACAGAAAATTCCTGCGGGCTAATTGGCCTGGCCAATTGGACATTTGGCGACGAAATTTTTTATTAACTTCACCATTTTTATTTTATTAAAAATTATAAATAATAAATACTAAAATAAATATTATTTAATTAAAATACCACAAAAATTATTTTGGACTATATAAAAAAATATCGGACCAGACTGGGTGAAAAATTAAGGGTTACATTTACCTTTGACTCAGATGAAGCATGATGCAATCTGGGTGATTGTTGATCGATTGACGAAGACAACTCATTTCCTTCCAGTTCAGATGGATTATTCTGTTGAGAAGTTGGTTGAGCTGTATATCAGTGAGATAGTGAGATTGCATGGAATCCCAATTTCTTTAGTATCTGATCGAGATCCCCAATTTACTTTGAGAATTTGGAAGAGTTTGCATAATGTTTTGGGTTCTCGATTGCATTTTAGCACTGCTTTTCATCCTCAGATAGATGGGCAATCAGAGAGGGTGATACAAATTTTAGAGGATATGTTGAAAAGTTGTGTCATTGATTTCTTTGGAAGTTGGGACAGGTTCTTACGATTGATAGAATTTGCTTATAACAACAGTCATCAATCCAGTATTAAAATGGCACCTGATGAGGCATTGTATGGTAGGAAGTGCAGGACACCTCTATGTTGGGATGAGGTTGGAGAAGGTAAGTTGGTTGGTCTTGATCTAATTAAAGAAACAGAAGAGAAAGTGAAGATAATTAAGATCATTTGAAAGCAGCTTCAGACCGATAGAAATCATATTCAGATTTAAAGAGAAGAGACATAGAGTTCAATTAGGAAAAAAAGTTTTTTTTGACAGTGTCTCCTTGGAAGAAAATTTTGAGATTTGCCCGCAAAGTGAAGTTGAGTCCTCATTTGATTGGACCTTATGAGGTACTGGAGAGAGTTGGACCTGTAACACCCCCACATTCAATACATGCACACTACAACCACCACAATGTAGTATACATGGATATTATTAACATTCAAATGGTTTTAAATAATACTATCTTCTTTCTCATATACATTATAGAAAATAAGTCATTAACTTATTATATAAAACAAATACATATATATATATATATACGTATACATTTACTTAATACGCGCGGAATATAGAAAATATTTACATATATGAAAACATTTAAATTCATATTTACAAATATACATATATTCACACTATAAACAATATTTACAAAATATAAAAGAGTTATACATGATTGGCAAGTCTGCTCTGATCTTTAAGTTCCCAAAATCAACTCTTCAACGTCTACTCTCACTCGGTCTTGAAGAGCTCTCGGGTTCAACTCTATCAACTCTATCACCTGCGCGATTAAATACTATCGCGCTAAGCCAAAGGCTTAGTAAGATAATTCATGCTAATATTATGCTTTAATACAATGCAATGTAAATTGTCAATCCATATTATACATGTAACATCATATATGCAAAGCTAACAACATACCTTACATTTCATAATTCAATATAAGTAGACATATCACATTTCAACATCTTTTCATATACCTCATTAGTTACTCATTAAACCATTCATGAACAACACTAAACAAAGACAAGCATGGGCCCAATACACACTAATATGCCATTCAATTTTCAGAGTAAATGTTTTGGTTTTGTTATCACATTTATCAATATCATATACCCAACTAGGCTTCAAGGATTAGGTTCAACCTAGCTTCAAGGGGAGCAAAGCATGCTAAGCTTCAACCCAACTTGGCTTAAAGAACCAACCCAACCTAGCTTCAAGGGTTGTAACATCTCAATTAGGCTTCAAGGATTCAATCCAACCTAACTTCAAGAGATTGTTACTATCATTAGGCATGCCACCAATAACAAACTCTGAAAATGGAATAACACATTAGCCACACAATTCATTCACATTTCATTCTCAATTCTCATCAATTAGGCAAACATGCCATGTATCTTTCAATTGAATCATCATAGCCAATCACAATGGCCTCAAATCAAACAATATCTCAATTCATATTAATCATATAACATCATTGATGCAACATTTCAAAGTACATACCACATTGCCATTCACAATGCATATAGCCTAACATTGTTCATATGTTTCATCAATATCAACAAATGTGTGCTACAATCTCAACATCAATGAATGTATGTTCCACATATATTTAATTAGGTCATTCTTATCTTTGAAGTATATTTAAAGTGTTTATGTTTATGTTTAAGTATCAAAAATATCTTTGAAGAATCAAAACCATACACAAAGAACAAAAATAAAAACAGTAGCCAACACATTTGAGGGACACGGCCAAGCTTGTGGCCGTGTCTCTCAACTGAATTTTGGCAGTGACAGACACTGGCATGGGACACGGCCGTGTCTCTCAAAAACCAATCCAACACGTCCAAAATTTCATGACTTGGCCGTGTCTCTCAATGCCTTTGGCCGTGTCACCCAAGAACAAAACCCTAACCAAAACCAATTCTCTTCTAATATCACTCAACACAATATACACCATATAACATGTTTCAAATGAATATAATCAAGGTTCTAAACACATATTCATCACAAAAACCACTTCACAATACATTAATATTACATTTAAACAAATACCATTTCAAAACCCTAAAATCCAACATCATTCATAATCTTTCAAAATCAACATCTACCACTTTCCACAACAACACCTATGTAACCTTTTAACTTAAAATTACTTTAACACTTGAAAACACATCATAAACACATCTCATCATCAAATCCTACAAACCCTAATTCACTTCAAACACCCCTTCAAAAGAAAAGAAGAAATCAAGGAAAAGATCTTACCTCAAATGAAGAAATTTCACAAATCTTTAACCAAATCCTTTGATTGCTTCTTCAATTTGCTTCAAGCATCAAGAATACCTCTCTTGCTCTTTCTCTTCTTGGATGGCCGGCCTCTTCATGAAAGAAAGAAGAAAATGATAAAGACACAAAGTCAAATAGCTTTTCTTCTTTAAATCTCCACCAAGAGATTTTATCCAATCAATTACCAAAATGCCCTCAACCATATAACTAACCTTTTGTCTCTTATATGCCCATATATGTAATTTCACATATCCCATAAAAATATCTCTCTTCCATTGACTCTCCCTTTGACTTATGTATATGTTATATATATTATCATATAAACAACATATACACTTTACTCTAAACCCTCTTTCTTTCCCAAAACACATATACACAAGCATTCTCTTTCAAACCTCTTTTCTTATCACATAACATATACATTCAATCCCATTTACAACAACAACAACAACAACAACAACAACAACATAAACAAAACTTCTAGGGCATACATGAGGATATTACAGGACCAGTGGCCTATAGACTCGCTTTGCCGCCTGAATTGGATCGAATTCATAATGTCTTCCATGTCTCTATGCTACGGAGGTACAGGTCAGACCCATCTCATATTTTTTTAGTAGAATCTATTGAGGTGAGTCCGGATTTGACTTTTGAAGAAAAACCAGTGGCTATATTGGCGCATGAAGTGAAAGAGTTGAGAAATAAGAAAGTACCACTTGTGAAGGTTCTTTGGAAGAATCATGCTAAGGAAGAGGCAACTTGGGAGAGTGAACAAGTGATGCGTGATCAGTATCCCCAATTGTTCCAGACCTAAGAACAGGTAATTTCGAGGATGAAATGTTTTTGTAGAGGGGGAGAATTGTAATATCCCAAATAATACCCTAAAATTTTTGAAATGCTAATTGTTGAAATTGAATTAAATGATTTTAAAGTATATATATGATTAAGTGGGAAGATAGGAGAAAAGGGAAGTGTGTATATGTTGTATATATGAAGATATATACAACATATACAAGTCAATATCTTTATAATAAGGTCAAAGGATATTTGAATTAATTAAATATTAAACATTGATAGTGGAAGATGATTTTTGTTTATTATATTATAATATTAATTAAATTCTTGGTGGAGAGTGATTTGGGGAAAGGTGTTTGGATAAAAGAGAAGTGTTTGGTGGTTGTTGTTGACATTGCATCTTCATCTTCTTCTTTCCTCTCCAACAAGCTGGCCATCACCATTAACAAAGGAAAAGAGGTTTTGTTCCTTCCTAACTCAAGCAATTGAAGGATTTCAAGAGATCAAGTTGGATTTTAAGGATTTTTCTTCATATTTGGTAAGTTTCCAACTTGTTTCTCTGATTTCTTTTGAGTTTATGTTTACGAGCTTGGTGAATGGTTGTTGTAGATGTGTTTATGGTTGATTTGGTATGTTTGAAGTGTTTTGTCTTATTAACTTTGATTTTGGGGTTGGATTGAAGAAAAGGGTTAAGTTTGGTGAAGAAAGTAAGAGTTGTGGGTGTTGTGACTTTGAGTTGTGAAATGATTGTGTTTGTGTTTGATGCTTGTAATTGAGTTGTTTTTATGTTTATGCAAGTTTGTTATGGTTTATTGATGGATTTGGTTGAGTTTGTGTGGTGTAGATAAGGTTTAAGAAAGATGTTTGTTGGATGTGGAATTTTGGTGTTGATTTCAGGTTTTCTGCCTGACACGCCCAGTAGCACGACCCTGTCTTTAGGCATGTTGTTACTTCTATTTTCAGTATTGGTGACACGAGCAGTGACACACCCATGTCACTGAGTGTGTCACAGCTTCTGTGTAGTAGTAGATTGGCACATCCAGTGACTCGCCCATGTCACTAAGCATGTCATAGCTACTGTGTTATTGGAAGATTGACATGCCCAGTGACACGCCCATGGCACTGAGCTTGTCATAGCTTCTATGTTGGAGGAGGATTGACACGTGCAGTGACACTGAGTGTGTCAAAGTTTCTGTGTTGTGGGTTTAAGGCATGTCCATGAACACGCCCGTGTTGTTGAGCGTGTCAAGTGTAGAGTTTGCCCTAGATAGTTCTTATCTTTATTTCCTTATGTGAACCACTAAGTGAGTATCTATAAACACATTTGGATTAGGTTTTCAAGAGACTTGAGTTACCCCAATCCAAGTGTTGAGAGGATTCTTTGAAGAGGAGGTTGAATTAGTGTTTGTTGCTTTTAGAGGTAAGTACAAACTTTAAATGATTACATACATTTACATGACGTTGGGACTTAACACATTTGGTTGGAAAAATGTGTTAAGTTACTTAATATATTGTTGATGAATGAGAAATATGTTATGATATGTATAATATGAATTTTGTTAGTATATCAAAGCAATTGAGTAATGTGTTGTAAATGAAAGGAAATGTGGAATAACGTGATGAGATATGTAAAAACATAATGTAACCAATCAATATTGATATAAAAGAGAAAAATGAGAAAAAGATGGTATAATAAGGCAATGTGCCTAGTTTGATAATGATAAAATGGAAAAGGATTGGAGAATAGATTTATGAAAGAAATTGATAATGAGAAATTTAATAAATTGTGTGCCTAGTATGTTATTCAATTTTCAGAGTTATGGGTTTGGCGGCATGCCTATGAATTGCTGGCCAGGTGAAAAGACCGGGTTGTAAGCCAGGCCCAGCTGATAAATGTGATGTTTTTAGAGTGAAAAGACCGGGTCGTAAGCCTCAAAAATAAAACCTTAAAGCTAGACTGAGTGAAAAGATCGGGTCGTAAGCTCAGATCTAGTTGGATTATCCATGAATATATATTTCCTACGAGGCTAGACACAAGGTGTCATTATGGACCAAAGTAGTAACTCTAAAATTTGAATAGCATATTAGATCCTTTTTGGGCCCATGCTTGTCTTTGCTTTAATGTGAATTATGAAATGTGATGCAAATGATTAATATAATGTTATGAGTTGTGATATATATAATGTAATGAGTAGTTATATTCATATGTGTTGTGTATTAGCATCACATTAATCTAAATTGAATCAAAGTTTGTACCACTAAGCTTTTGGCTTAGCGTAATTGCGGTTCATCGCACTGGTGACAGGGTAGATCCGGTTGTGTTGGAGAGCTCGTTTAGACTGAGTCGAGTCTAGGCTTGAGACTTTGAGATTGGAGTTATTAGTGAACATCAATATCAGAGACGAACTGCCAGCATGTATATATTTTAGATTTTTGTATTTAAATATATTGATTTTGATGTATATAGAAATGTATATTTCGCTTCCGAAATAAAAAAATGTTTTGGATAATGAAGATATATATATATATATATGTATTTTAACAAGGAATGTTTTATCTATCACTTTATATAATATAAGTTAAATGTTATAAGTTTACTTAGATTGAAGAAATGATGATTTGATGATAATGTTTTAATGATTGGTTTAATGAAAATGGATTGTGACATTCTTGTATCTGGTATACATATATTACATATAGTGCGTATATGTGGTGTATGTATATTGGGTATAGGGGTGTTATAATAATACTCAATTTCAATAAACATTTTAATATATTAAATATTTTCAATAACAAACCAATATAATATTTTGATTACACAAAATAATAACATTAACTTTATAAAAGACATCATGCTATACTACATTTTCGGTATTGTAACTTTTCTCGTTTTGAATTATTTTATTTAAAATTACTTTCTCATTTGTTAAAGTTGTTCATATTACACTTATTTGTTTTTCTGAAGTCTTACTTTTCAGTTTCACATATAGGACAATTTCATTCAATCTATAATTTTGGCACCGAGATTTAGTACTATACTTTGGAGAACTTTGTATCTTATATCATTATATACACTTTCAATCATTATAACACTTAGAAAGTTATTAATCAATTCAATATTTTGAATGTAACATTTCTATTCCATTGTAGACCCTTAATTTTTGACCCAATCCGGTCCAATATGTTTTATTTAGTCCAAAATGATTTTTGTTGTCCAATTGGTCCAAAATAATTTTTGTTAAATAATTTTTGCTTTAGTATCTAATTTTTATTAATAAAAATGAAAATAAACAAATAAAAATTAAAAATTAAAAATAAAAATAAAAATAAAATCGGAGTCGGAAAAAAAATTGGCAGCGAAAAGCAGTCGTGCGGCACGCCCGTGGGCCCAGCACTTCACCCGCAGGCCTGCGGGTGTTTCGCCCGCAGGAATTTCCTGCTGGCGAAAAAACTTCCTGCGGGCGAGTTATTTTTCCCGGAGGAAATTCCTGCGGGCGAAATAACTTCCCGCAGGAATTTCCTGCGGGCTGGCACGCCCACTGGCCCCATCTACGGGCTCGACTGCCACAGTTTTTGCCAGCGCAAAATTTTTCTACGCAAATTTTTTGAAACCTAATCTAATTAGGTTTTAATTTCTTTTTTTATTAATATTACTTGCCGTGTATAATTAGGAATAAACAACCTAAAACCATTATAAATAAGGACCAATAGAACCAAATTGAAGGAGGAAAGAAAAGAGGCAGTAGCTTGATTTTTTGAAACCAAATCAGTGAAGGAAAAGGGAAACTCAATTCAAGTGAATTTTTAAAAGCAGCAGCAGCATGAATTAAGCAATGGAAAGGCAACCAAAGCTTGTCTTTGGAGCTAGTTCATCCATGAAGAATTGTTTTTGGAGGAATCAACAAAATAAAGTATGTTAAATTCTTTTTGATTTATGTTACACAGTAGCAAATCTATAAAATTTAAGTTTTTTTTAAATCAAAAACTTTAGAACTTTAATTTAATTTTTCCAAGATTAAAACAGTAATACATTACTTTATTTATTATTTTTTGCTTCTTCAAAAGTCTCAAAACCCTAATTGAACAAATTCTTTAACAAAACCAAAACTTGATTCTGTTTCTTTCAAATTTTTAAAATAAGCTCTATTTCATTCAAAAATTCTTCATAAACATCTTTTCTACTTATAAAAACTTCAATCCGTGTGTTTAAATTCATAAAACCTCATGAAATCATGAAATTGTCTTTTTAAACCCTAATTCAACAAATCACCCGAGAACCCTAATTTTAAAGCATAAAACCCTAATTCAACTTTTAAACCTAAAATAGTAAACCCTAAACCTTTTAAAACATTAAACCCTAACTTTTTCTAAACTTTAATCCTTTAAAACATAAAAAAAAAACATAAAAACACAAATATGCTAATTTTACACAGTAGCTAAAAAATACAATTTAAAATCACAAATCAAAGTACTTTAAAGTATCTAAAACCCTAGTTTCATGATTTCACCATTCAAACCTTAATTTGGTTAATCAAAGAGTCTTACCAACCTTTTAAAACATAAAATCATAATCTATTTTAATTCCATAAAAAGTCACAGTAGCTATAATTGAACTTTTATTTGCTTTATTCAATTCCATATTTACTTATACCTTGATTTATCTCTTATGCTTTAATCTATTTAATTTCAATACTTCATTTATTTAATTTATCATGGATGGATGCTTATTTTATTGATATTTAAATACTTTTGATGAATGATTTATTTATGATGAATGATTATTTACTTTTATCAATCAATTTAGATTTCCAACAGTTGTAAGAGGTATGTTTCCACTTAGTGGGTACCTCATTATTTAAACATCATGTAATTTAATTTGCTTTTCTATTTTAGAACTTATGTAAAGGGCATGTTTCTACCTTTTGGTGGGTATCCTCTCTAGGCATGTGATGTAAGGACATGTTTCCATCCTTGGATGGGTGTCCATTTATTTGTTTTGTTTTGTTTGGAAATTGCTTTTATTTTTAATATAATGATGGTTTCTTTTTATTGTGTGTAGTATGGATAATGTTATTATACTTAAGAATTTTATAATATTAAGACCTGTAAAGGAGGCCGGTTCCAATGAACCGGGCGTTGTGGGGGTGCTGGGCCATTTCTCACCTTCCCCACACGTACCCAACTTTTCGAACCCATTAGGGGGTTAGGGATTCCTTAGGAATTGAGTCATCCACCCCTTTCTTTTTTCCCGGCCCGTCCGGGTGGCGACTCCATTTTCTCCGGACTTAGGTCCGTGTTCTCTAAGGCCCCAAGCCTAAATAGTGCCGAAGTTGCAAGAACCATTCCACCGGGAGTGGGGGCTAAAATCCCCGCTCACAGTGGCGACTCCTCTAGGGATAAGAGAAGTTGATTCAGTTGGTCTTTATATTATTCTATTCTTTCTTATACTGATATTATCCATTGCATCATATTAGTTTGCATCGTGTGCGTGAGTTAGGACACCCTTGTTACCCGTGTTATGTTATGTAAGGGATACCATACTTTCACTCAAGGTATGGAGATCGAGCATGACATAACCACTCATAGCCTCGTACCATTTGGTATATACTTGCTATGGGAACCTAAGCCTTTTAACCCAAAGACTAAAGCTCATGTAATTGGCCTAGTTACTTTCCTTAGGTTTTACCCCAAATGCATGTTGTTTGACTATGGTTAGTTTATCTTAGTCTAAATCATGGCTTATTTGGTTTGTTCTTTTTCTAATATGACCTAAGTATATTGTAAGCTCAAAATAAATTTTTCTTTAAAGCCCAAAAGACTAAAACTATTTTCAAAATTTTTTAAGATGGTCTTTGGACATAAGACTTTTCTAAAAAAATAAATAAATTCTTTGGCCCATGGCCCAAATACTAAGCCCGAAATCCACTTCTCTAAAAAAATCTTTTTATAATGGGCTTAGAAACAAAATTCTTACAAAGAGCTTGCAAAATATTTAGGTCAATTATGAAATACCAAAAATCAATTGTGGGTCTAGTTTACACTAACAATAAATTAACTATGGGCTTGTTTTTGGCATGAATCATTAGTTACCTTTTTCAAGTGAGAAATCTATCTATGATAAACCTCTTAATTTTGTTTTAATCCAATATAGCATAAAAGCTACTTTGGTTTGTTGGATTAAAACCTAATTAATGGGAATTATCATGATTGATTTCCATTTTCGAAAATATAACTATTGGTTAAACGTCCGAGGGAATTATTCGAAAGCAAGGTACCCCATGTTGGTATTTTGGTTAACCATATACCTAGGAAAAGAGACTCGCCACTCGTGTGTGGATGTTATAAGGTTGGAAGGAACATCCTATTTATCCTTATTTGTTGTTAGTGCATACATGCATACATGCATACATTTGCATCTCATCTCATTGATCCTCTCTGGCTCGCAGCCCTGGATTACGATAGTTCTAAAGCTTACAACAATCCGACCTACGCCAGAGATGAAGCATCTAGCAATGACTCAATCACTTGCTCACCAAAAATAATGGAGCCCGAACAAATTCAAAGGATGGTGGATGAGGCCCTCAATGCCAAGATGGAAGAAATCAAAGAGGCCCTAGCTGAGACCCTGAAGAACCAATTGACTACAATCCTAGAAAACCATGTCGAGGCATCTGCTAGCACTAAGAAACCAAAGGACAAAGGGAAGACTAAAATTAATGAAGTAGCTTTTGATGATGAAAAGGTGGTCATTGATGATGATGATGATGATTGGGCTCAATACTACCAAGAGATTCAAGAAAAGAAGAAAGAACCGAAGGCTGTCGAGAAGGCAACTATTGAAAAGACCGAGACATCTGATGTTGAAAAGATGATTGCTGATTTAGAAAAGAAATTTGAGAAGAAGCTGAAAACCGAAGAGATGTCCGAAGTTGACAAGTTATTTGAACAAGATGAAGAAGTCCCTTATAAATTCAAGATGCCTTCCTTTGCTAAGTACAATGGCACTGGAAATCCTCATCTCCATGTGAAACAATATATCATTGCCATGCAGTTTGCCCGAGCTACTAAGGTTCAAACTCTAAGGTACTTCAGGATCTCATTGGATCCTGCTGTCCAAAATTAGTTCAATACCATAGATGATGAAACACAAAAGAGTTGGGATGTAACACCCTTATACCCCGTATACGTACACAGCATGCTAATACGATCATAATATACGTATACTGAATATAGAAATGCCAAGATATACTTAACAAATGACTCATCCCTTCCATAAAAGCATAAACAAATTTAAATCATTTAAAAGAAATTATAAAAGACAAAAGGTAAAATGTTTATTTAAAAGCAGCAAAAAATGTAACAAATATTTACAAATAATTATACATTAAAACTCAAGTTTTACAAAACATAAAATATATACATGTTTGGCAGTATTTCTTCGATCTTTAAGCTTCACTAGATACACCTCAAGATCTAGCCTCTACTCGGCATAAAGGGACTCTCCGGTTCTTCCCTGTTACCTGCGCGATAAATCATAATCACGCTAAGCCAACAACTTAGTGGTACAAACTACAATAACGATATGTTTCTATGCAATGACAATGTCATACATTTCAACAATTAATATAATATTCACAAATGATATTTTTATATTGTTCATAAGACTACATTTCATCATTTAATTCAATTATTTCATCACTCATAATTTACATTGACACAAAGACACGTATGGTCCCAAAAGACACTAATATGTTATTCAAAGTTCAGAGTTACTGCTTTGGTCTATAATCATAATCATCAAGCCCGTAGGCAACATATATATATATCTCTATCCATGGATAGGGTAACAGACCCAGTCTCTTGGACCTCTACTTGGTTAGACTCAAGGAGATCCTCAACCCGGCAAGACTGTTACCAACACAATTGTAACAGATCCAGTCTCTTGGACCTCAACCCGACTAATCTCGAGGAGATCCTCAACCTGGCAAGACTGTTACTAATTCATATTTCACATTTTTCAACTGGAATCGGCTTACGACCCGGTCTTTTCACCTATCCAGTAATTCATAGGCATGCCACTAAACTCAGAACTCTGAAAGTTGAATAATACACATTAGACACAAAATCTTTTCATTTATATCTTTATTTCATTCTCATTTCATTCTCATTTTAAAAATAGGCAACCATGCCTCAATCATAATTCATTTAAATCATCATAGCCAACAATCATGGCTTCTCATCACATTAATACAATTCATCATATCTTTCACATTTCATATTGACAAACATGCTTTAAGCATCTCATTATGTCTCAATTCATCATTTAAGTACTTACAATCAATTATATTGAACATACATTCAGAATGATCATCATTGGTACATATACAAAGCAATTTACATTATTCATATGCATCATCAAAACATTAGATTCTTTAACACATTTACAATCAAATATATGTTAAATCTTAACATCATATGAATGTATGCAATAATGTAGTTTGTACTTACCTTAAGCACCACTTATACAACTCTATACACTTCTTTTTCGAATAATTCTTCACTTCTCAATTTAGGGCAAATCACTTTCTTCCAAAACCTAATCCAAAATGATACAATACATGAATTCCAATACAATCTATCACTTGTTAACCTCATCTTAGACCTCTATAACACACATTACAACCCAACACTACATGCTATAGCCCACGGCCGTGGCCACCCCAACCCCCACGGGCATGGGTTAAAGAATGGTTCTGTAACACCCCTTCCCAACCTACATGTGTAAGTCGAGTAGAGGCGCCACACTATCCTAATGTTGCTACCAATTTACTTAGTCAAATTTTAGTTTCGATTTTTACAGAAATTTTGCCATAGTTTCGCCTAGAAATTTGGATCCCAAGTGTCGACAAAACTTGTTTTTATGATTTTTGAAAACATTTTACACAGACCAATGTGAATACAATCAGTTTCCAATACACTCCCAATGAATTCACCTTATACCCTCAACTACAAATCTGCAAGAAGAGTTCACACTTCTAATACAACATAAAGTAAAGGTTTATGATTATTACACACTACTAACATACCATTGTAACATAGAAATTCTCTTTTATATTTATTTATATACATTTATTACACATGCTAAATGCTTTCTTTTGATTGGCCAACATTAGATTTTTATTAGTTTTCTTTTCCTTTACTTCTTTCCACTTGTCCCTCTTCCCATTGGATCTCATAAAGTTATCCCGGGTTACTCATCCGGTCCCGACACGAAACCGGGTCCACTTTACGTTCCGGCGATTAATCGATCATATCTTTTAAACCGTATAGTTCCATGAGTCAAACTATATATAGTTTTGATCCTCTCGACCTCTACTTTCTATTTATAAGGTCTATTTTAGGTTTCCAAGTCATTTTGAAAAATTACCGATAAGCCCTCAACTTTTTACAAAATTCCTTTTAGGTCCTTTCTTTGCTCGGGTTTTCTCTGGCTCTGTTTCTACTGACGATCGTATCATATTTAACCCCTTGTCATCCTCTACATACTCATGTTTTTATTTCCTACTTTAAATTCATGTATAACTTTAATTGATAATGACCAAAATGCCCCTAGTCAAAATGTCTTCGTTTTTCTTTAACGGGACATTTCCTGGAAAAACCGTTATACGTCGTTGCGACCCAACTAATCTCTAGAATATTCTTCTGGGGTCGGATATGGGCACTATTAAGAACTTCCGACTCTTAATTTTTAAGTTTACATAGTTACCCCTAACTTTTGAGAAATTTTCACTTATGTCCTTTTGATATCCCTTCCTGACCTTGCTGTTTTTCTTTATTAATATCTTTTTACTCACAACTCCAAATTAAGTAATTCTTATTCCCACTGAAAATAGACATCCGGGGCTACATTGTGTCAAAATTTCAGGTCAATCCGAGCTATATCTGATTTTTGACGGTCCTTCGACTTCAAGCCTACTATGCTGTCCTGAGGCAGCTTGCACATTGTCTACTAAATCCATCATATCCTATTCTTTACAACTCCAAATTGAGTAATTTCAAGTTATAAATCTAGCTAAGACACAAATAAACAATTAAGTCTTCTTTGAGACTCTCTAATTCTGTCATTAACTTGGATGAAATTCGAGCTCAAGTTATAGGTCACGTTCTGAACTCCTTTGTTCTAAGCCTAAATCATATCCTCTATGTCTGTTTCTTACCAATCTGGGATTTGGGATGTTACAATTCTATCCCCCTTAATTTAAGCTTTGCCCCAAAGCTTACCCATTCTATATACTTGATGTTCTTTAACTACTGTCTATTGCTTTTGCCACTCTTTCACCTTATTCACTTGATTGCTCTCTGTCATCTTTCTATATTGTTTACGCATTGCCTTATTTTGACTGAGATTAACTATTTTAAGATTCAACATGTTTTACCTTTTGTATTCTGTTTTCTTCCCATATCTGCTCACTTGCTATTTATTATTCTACAAGATTATCCAATAGACTATTATGTGGTTCAACATGCTTTGACTTTTGTCACAATTTCTCATTTGAAACATCACTATTACTTCTCTTGTATTTCCTTCAACTTTGATTCATGTTTGTTCTTTCTTATTCCTTCTTGTACGTTTTTCACTTTCTAATGTATTCATTTCTAAGCTTCCTTCTCTTTGCATTGTGGTTATTCTTTATTTACTTCTTACTGAATTTGTATGTCCTATGTATATTCGTGCAGTGTGGTAGCATTCCTTAAGTATCAACTCATCTGACTTTCCTTGTGTTGTCATATATACATCTCGAATAATAGCTCATGGGTGATCAGTCCATGTACCATTATTCTCGAAGTACTATTTATTTCATTACGTGTCTCGCTCTATGTTGGTTACGGCCGATCCCAACATAAGGTGAGAACATCTTTCTTTTTTTTATTACATTTAAAACTCTTTCTTTCCTTTCTTTTTCGAATATGTTTCAATTCACTTTCTGTTTATTTTCATATATATATATATATATATATTTTCATCTGTATATTATCACATATTTTTCTTACTTAGCTCCTCAAGGTAATGACAGTAGAATCAAAGTGGGATGAGACAATACCATATAGAACCAGCATGGCATGGGTGGCCCTCACCACCATTTCATTTTCATGGCACAGGTGGCCCTCACCACCTTTTCCATCAAACCAATGGCCCCCAATGGCCCTCACCACTGGCCCCAATGGCCCTCACCATTGAGTATAAATGTTAATGCCATATAAATACACTCATCCCAACTCTGATTCAATCTGAATTACCAAGGTAAGCATATCTTTCTAATATTTTATTCTCTTTCCTTCATTCATATGAATGCACACATAGGCACAAAAATTCTCAAGTTGTCAGAACACATTACCAAACATTTCCAACATAAGTTTAAATAGTTCATTATATAAGGAACACATGATTTCAACCAGGTAAAGCATTAATCCTGGAGAATCTAACTAGTTTCGCTTCCTTTTCTTAGTTCTCAATTTTATTTTCTATGATTTGTTTTTTTCTTACCGTACTATTATTCTTCACTCTTTCAATTTTAGGCTCTTGTATTATGGTCGGTATTCTATTCGTTATTATTCTTTCGGTGCTTTTACTACTTACCTTTCATAATTGCCTTAACCTTTATTGCATATATTTCTCAATTTTTTTTTCTTCGTGCATATATATGAGTGTGAAGAACCAGAATCTATTAAAACGTAAAGCAGAACTCCAAACATAGACAACTGACCTGCAATCACGTCTAGCGCTTCTTGCGACATCTAAAGAACAGAGCAAAACGTATACAATCCCATCATACGTAACGACCCAGACCAACAGCATTATCTTATCCTAGGTGGCATGTATATAATTATAAAATTCTTAAATAACACATATATAACACAACTTTTATTTATTTCCAAACACAAAGTTTTACAATACTAGGAAGTCCTTATGTACATTCCAAAATTTAGAACTCCTTACTATTATATCATCATATTATACTACCATACAATATTTACATGATACCTCTATATCACATATGTATATAACTAAGAGAATTGCCAAACAGCAATACATCTCAAGACTCAGTGAGTAGGTGCCCTAGGTGAAGTGGCACTGTCTGAAAAATACTCTTCTATCTTGGGATCAAAATCTGGGTCATGTGATGCTTCACTAGGTAAGTACTGACCTAGCTCTTGAACCCTCTCCTGTAAAGCTCAAATCTCTTGATGTGCTACCCCGAGGCTTCTACCGACACTATCCAACTCCGCTCTATAACTAAGCCTGTCTTCTTTTAACATCTGCACGTCATCTATCAAGGCGGTAATCATCTCATCTTTTATTCTCAAGTCTTCATGATCTTGTATACTTCGATCGGCCAAAATTTCTATAGTCTCATCTTGCTCCCGCACTAGTTGTTTTAACCTCTCTACTTCTATCCTCAGCTCCCTCACCTCGTTTAGATCACCCATTATTACTCTTGTATAATTTGAATAACATAACTAACAATAACACACATATGTATAGTTATATAATTAAAACCCCTATTCTAACCCTATGTGTCCTACATTTAAGGTTTAGTTCAACTAACTACCCAGAACCGGCTAAACCTTTGCTCTGATACCACAATTGTAACACCCCTTCCCAACCTACATGTGTAAGTCGAGTAGAGGCGCCACACTATCCTAATGTTGCTACCAATTTACTTAGTCAAATTTTAGTTTCGATTTTTACAGAAATTTTGCCATAGTTTCGCCTAGAAATTTGGATCCCAAGTGTCGACAAAACTTATTTTTATGATTTTTGAAAACATTTTACACAGACCAATGTGAATACAATCAGTTTCCAATACACTCCCAATGAATTCACCTTATACTCTCAACTACAAATCTGCAAGAAGAGTTCACACTTCTAATACAACATAAAGTAAAGGTTTATGATTATTACACACTACTAACATACCATTGTAACATAGAAATTCTCTTTTATATTTATTTATATACATTTATTACACATGCTAAATGCTTTCTTTTGATTGGCCAACATTAGATTTTTATTAGTTTTCTTTTCCTTTACTTCTTTCCACTTGTCCCTCTTCCCATTGGATCTCATAAAGTTATCCCGGGTTACTCATCCGGTCCCGACACGAAACCGGGTCCACTTTACGTTCCGGCGATTAATCGATCATATCTTTTAAACCGTATAGTTCCATGAGTCAAACTATATATAGTTTTGATCCTCTCGACCTCTACTTTCTATTTATAAGGTCTATTTTAGGTTTCCAAGTCATTTTGAAAAATTACCGATAAGCCCTCAACTTTTTACAAAATTCCTTTTAGGTCCTTTCTTTGCTCGGGTTTTCTCTGGCTCTGTTTCTACTGACGATCGTATCATATTTAACCCCTTGTCATCCTCTACATACTCATGTTTTTATTTCCTACTTTAAATTCATGTATAACTTTAATTGATAATGACCAAAATGCCCCTAGTCAAAATGTCTTCTTTTTTCTTTAACGGGACATTTCCTGGAAAAACCGTTATACGTCGTTGCGACCCAACTAATCTCTAGAATATTCTTCTGGGGTCGGATATGGGCACTATTAAGAACTTCCAACTCTTAATTTTTAAGTTTACATAGTTACCCCTAACTTTTGAGAAATTTTCACTTATGTCCTTTTGATATCCCTTCCTGACCTTGCTGTTTTTCTTTATTAATATCTTTTTACTCACAACTCCAAATTAAGTAATTCTTATTCCCACTGAAACTAGACATCCGGGGCTACATTGTGTCAAAATTTCAGGTCAATCCGAGCTATATCTGATTTTTGACGGTCCTTCAACGTCAAGCCTACTATGCTGTCCTGAGGCAGCTTGCACATTGTCTACTAAATCCATCATATCCTATTCTTTACAACTCCAAATTGATTAATTTCAAGTTATAAATCTAGCTTAAGTCTTCTTTGAGACTCTCTAATTCTGTCATTAACTTGGATGAAATTCGAGCTCAAGTTATAGGTCACGTTCTGAACTCCTTTGTTCTAAGCCTAAATCATATCCTCTATGTCTTTTTCTTACCAATCTGGGATTTGGGATGTTACAGGTTCTGCCTCCCTTGCTCCACACCTCCACGGCCATGGCTACAAATGGCCATGGCCATGGCAACCAAGGGTCACGGGCGTGGCATACAAAATGCTACTGTTTCTAACCAAATTCACATATTCTATGCTTACAACTCCAACAAACATCAAAAACATAAAGATCTATGAAAATAATTGATCAAACTAAAGTTAAACACCACTTACCACTTCAAAACCCTAAAACCAACAACACTCTTAGTCTTTCAATACCAACATCAACCTATCTTTTTATTTCAATTCAAAACCAACACCACAAATCAATTTAAATCAAACACACACCAACATACTACCATCAACACAACCCCACTTTCAAATATCCACAATAAAACTCATAAACAACTTAAAACAAAACAAGGAAATCAAGAGAAACTTACCAAAATAATGAATCTTCTTAGATTTCCAACTTAATCTCTTGAAAACTCCTTCAATTTTGAGTTTGGAACAAGCAAAACTCACTCTTGCTCATTTACTTTGGAGGCCGACCAACTAAAGGAAAAGAGAAGAAAATAGACAAGTGAAAGAGACAAAGTCAACCTTCTCATCTCTTTAAACCTCCACCAAGCATTCCAAAAAGAAAATTACTTAAATACCCTCATCTATATAATTTAACTCCCTTTCATTAACATGCCCTTTTTAGTAACTTCACACATAACAAATTAAATATCTTCTTCCTTTGACCATCCATTTGACTTGTATATATGTTATATATATTCTCATATACACAACATATACACTTTCTTTTAAATTTCTCTTCTCTTTCAAATTACACATATACATTTTAATTCAAATAAAACAACAATTATATCAAACTCCTAGGGCATACATTGGGATATTACAATTCTCCCCCTCTAAAAAGAAATTTCGTCCTCAAAATTACCTGATATCAAGTTTGAAACAGTTGAGGATATTGATCTCGCATTGCTTGCTCACTCTCCCAAGTTGCTTCTTCTTTACCATGATTCTTCCACAAAACTTTCACCAATGGCACTTTCTTATTCCTCAACTCTTTCACTTCATGTGCCAAAATAGCAACTGGTTCTTCTTCAAATGTCAAATCCGAACTCACTTCAATGGATTCAACTGGAAAGATATGAGATGAATCTGATCTATACCTCCGCAACATCGAAACATGAAATACATTATGGATTCTATCCAACTCAGGTGGCAAAGCAAGACGATAAGCAACTGGCCCAACTCTTTCCAAAATTTCATACGGTCCAATAAAACGAGGACTCAGCTTCCCTTTCCGACCAAATCTTAAGATCTTCTTCCAAGGAGACACTTTCAAAAATACTTTATCTCCAATATCAAATTCTATGTCTCTCCTTTTCAAGTCTGAATTAGATTTCTATCGGTCTGAAGCTGCTTTCAACCGATCTCGAATCATTTTTACTTTCTCTTCAGTCTCTTTAATCAAATCAGGACCAATTAACTTGCCCTCTCCAATATCATTCCAACCTAAAGGAGTTCTGCATCTTCTACCATATAGTGCCTCAAATGGTGCCATACCAATACTGGATTGATGATTGTTGTTGTAAGCAAATTCTACAAGTGGCAAAAATTTGTCCCAACTTCCAGAGAAATCAATGACACAAGTTCTCAACATATCCTCAACAATCTGTATTACTCTCTCTGACTGCCCATCTGTCTGTGGATGAAAAGCAGTACTAAAGTGCAATCGAGAACCCAAAGCACCATGTAAACTCTTCCAAAACCTTGAAGTAAACCGAGGATCTCGATCAGACACTAAAGAAATTGGGACTCCATGCAACTTCACTATTTCATTAATATACAGCTCAGCTAACCTTTCAAGAGAATAGTCCATCCTAACAGGAAGGAAATGAGCTGTCTTTGTCAACCGATCAATAATCACCCAAATAGCATCATGCTTCTTTTGAGTCAATGGCAACCCCGATACAAAATCCATGGTCACTCTTTCCCATTTCCATTCAGGCATTGTTAAAGGTTGAAGCAACCCTGTTGGAACTTGATGCTCAGCTTTCACCCTCTGGCAAGTGAGGCATTTGGACACAAATTATGCTATGTCTCTCTTCATACCAGACCACCAATAATGCTATCTCAAATCATGGTACATCTTTGTACTACCCGGATGCATAGCAAAAAATGATTGGTGTGCTTCCTCTAAAATGATCTTTCTCAAACTATCATCATCAGGTACACACAACCTATCCTTGAACCAAAGACTACCATCATTCTTCACATAGAAATCTCGACTCTCCCCATTTTGGCAATCTAATACAATCTTCTGAATTTTCTCATCCGCCAATTGAGCTTCCTTTATCTGATCCAACAATACTGGTCTCAACTATAACTGAGCTAGCAATGCCCCATCATCACATGCTTCAAAATTAGCATGTAACGCTCTCAACTCAACAAGCAACGAGAGCGAATACATAGCCAAACCTGCTAAAGACTTCCAACTCAAGGCATCAGCAACTACATTCGCCGTACCAGGATGGTAATCAATCAAGCACTAGTAGTCTTTAATCAATTCTAACCATCGCCTTTGCCGAAGATTCAGCTCTTTCTGAACACCCAAATATTTTAAACTTTTATGATCCGTAAAGATATAACATTTCTCCCCATACAAATAATGTCGCCAAATCATCAAAGCAAACACTATAGCTGCCAACTCCAAATCATGAGTCGGATAGTTAAGCTCATGCGGCTTCAACTGCCGAGAAGCATAAGCTATGACTTTACCATCTTGCATTAAAACACACCCTAAACCATTATGTGAAGCATCACTATAAATCACATATGGTTTATCTTCAACGGGTAAAGTAAGAACAGGTGCTTGAGTCAACATTTCTTTCAACTACTCAAAGCTAGCTTGACACTGATCCATCCACACAAATCTAACTCCCTTCCGAAGCAATCTGGTGAGTGGAGTAGCTATCAAAGAAAAACCTTTCACAAACCGTCGGTAATAGCCTGCCAAACCCAGAAAACTTCTAACTTCAGTCACAGACTTTGGTGGACTCCAATTCAAAATAGCTTCAACTTTACTTGGATTGACTCTTATACCATCTGCTGAAACTATATGGCCCAGAAAAGTCACTTGGTCAAGCCAAAACTCACACTTTGACAGCTTAGCATACAATTGCTTCTCTCTCAAAATCTGCAACACAATCCGCAAATGCTTATCATGCTCCTCTTCACTACTCGAATACACCAAAATATCATCAATAAAAATCACCACAAACTGATCCAGATAGGGCCTAAACACCCTATTCATCAAATCCATGAAAGCTGCAGGTGCATTCGTCAACCCAAAAGGCATTAATAAAAACTCATAATGCCCATACCTGGTGCGGAAAGCTGTCTTAGAAACATCTTCAGCTTTAACCCTCAACTGATGGTACCCGGATCTCAAATCAATCTTGGAAAACACTGATGCTCCCTTCATTTGATCAAAGAGATCATTAATCCTAGGCAAAGGATATTTATTCTTAATAGTCACTTTGTTCAATTGCCTATAATCAATGCATAATCTCATAGTACCATCCTTTTTCTTCACAAACAATACAGGAGCTCCCCATGGAGAAACACTGGGGCGAATAAACCCTTTATCCAACAACTCCTGTAACTGCACCTTCAACTCTCTCAATTCAGTAGGTGCCATTCTATAAGGAGTGATAGAGATGGGAGTGGTACCGGGCAACAATTCAATACCAAACTCAACCTCTCTTTCAAGGGGTAACCCTGGCAACTCCTCAGGAAACACATCTAGAAAATCTGCAACTGTGGTTGTATTATCAAGTTGAGAACCCCCTACTCTATTATCCACAACATGAGCAAGGTAAGCATCACACCCTTTTCTAATCAACTTTCTAGCTGTTACAGCTGATACAAACAAGGATGCAAGTTGCCTCTGCTCACTAGATACTATCACACTCCTACCATCACTGGTTCTCAAAGTAACACACTTCTTTTGACAGTCTACCACAGCTCCATGTTTGGACAGCCAATCCATGCCTAAGATCAAATCATATTCTTTAAAAGGCATTTCAATTAAATCTTCAGGAAACTCCTCACCTTGTACCACAACTACACTATCACGGTGCACCTTGCTAACAACCACACTATGTCCTAAAGGATTTCTCACCAAGACATCAAATCCTAAGGATTCTGAATGCAATTCAAACACAGGCAATATAGATGCACTTATGTATGAATGAGTAGATCCCGGATCAATTAAAGCAAGTACTGAAATGCCAAATAAAGAAAATGTACCTGCTATCACTGCTGAAGCATCTAGCTGCCTCTGCATCACATATACTCTCTGAGAAGATCTGGCCTCCTCTGGCCTACTGCCTCCGGATGATGATCCTCCTCTCTGACTATACCTGGATCGACCATCCCTACTGAAACCTCTGCCTCCTCAACCACCTCTACTGACACTGGGTCCAGAGGCTGCAGACTCAGCCTGTCTCTGCTCCTGCATCTCAGGACACTCCCTAATAAAATGGTCAGGCGATCCACACCTGAAGCATACAGCTGATCTACTATACGTCCAACAAACACCCCCATGTCTTCCACCACACTGAACACATATAGGTAGAGTAGATCTCTGCATCACGGGAGTCGGGCACTGGCTACAGAAGCTGTAGGTCTCGATCTCTGTCTCTGATACTGCACTGACCTACCCGGCTGTCTCTGACTCCTACTGATTCTCAGAATAAAACTTCCTCTACCCCTCTTCACAGATGAAGACCCTTCCTCAAACTGGGGTCTCCTTACTCTAGTCTCCTCTTCAGAAGCAGCTGCTGCAATGCTCTGCGCTCTCTCTACACTTCTAGCTACTGCAACAAGCTGAGAGAAATCTTGGTATCTAGAACCAGCCACAATACACATAATGGAGGGCCTCAATCCCTCTTTAAATCTTCGGCACCAGTCTATTTCATCAGAAATGATTCCCCCAGCATAACGACTCAACCGGATGTACTCAATCTCGTACTCTGTCACCGTCCGGTTGTCTTGCCTCAAACTTAGAAATTCCATCTTCTTAAGATCTTTATACTCCCTCGGAGTGTATTTCTGCTCAAACTCCCTCAGAAAATCACTATAAGATAGTGTAGGTGGATCATCCATAGCATGAGGAACAGTCTTCCACCAGTCGTAAGCATCTTTCTGTAAGAGGGATCTAGCATAGTCAAACTTCTCATCCGAAGTGGCTTACAGCTGAATGAATATCCTCTGTACCTTATCCAACCACTGCTCAGCCACTGCAGGATCGGTAGTGCCTAAGAAATCTTCAGCCCCATATTTCCTCAATTTGTCATAATGTCTTACTGGCACTTGAGGCTGTGGTGGTGGTGGTGGTGGATGCACTGGAGCTCCCCTCAACAGTTCTACCACATGCCTTAACCAACCTAGCTGAGCCTCCTCTGCAGCTGATCTCTCTAGCATAGAAACAGGTGCCTCACTAACTCTCTCAATCCTAGCTCCATCTCTACTCTCTTCCGGAGCTATACTCTCAGCACTTCCTTCTACCGACTGTCGTGAATGGGACTCCATTACTACCTATATCTGCAAACACAGCAGAATATTCCTTATCAAAGATCAAAGACTGCCATACCAAAACATGTATTTTACTCAAAAATTAACTTTTAAAAATCAAAATGTTTTTTTTCTTACAATTCACCTAGGTTGAGAATCTCAAACCTAGGCTCTGATACCAAAATAAATGTAACACCCCTATACCCCGTATACGTACACAGCATGCTAATACGATCGTAATATACGTATACTGAATATAGAAATGCCACAATATACTTAACAAATGACTCATCCCTTCCATAAAAGCATAAACAAATTTAAATCATTTAAAAGAAATTATAAAAGACAAAAGGTAAAATGTTTATTTAAAAGCAGCGGAAAATGTAACAAATATTTACAAATAATTATACATTAAAACTCAAGTTTTACAAAACATAAAATATATACATGTTTAGCAGTATTTCTTCGATCTTTAAGCTTCACTAGATACACCTCAAGATCTAGCCTCTACTCGGCCTAGAGGGACTCTCCGGTTCTTCCCTGTTACCTGCGCGATAAATCGTAATCGCGCTAAGCCAACAGCTTAGTGGTACAAACTACAATAACGATATGTTTCTATGCAATGACAATGTCATACATTTCAACAATTAATATAATATTCACAAATGATATTTTTATATTGTTCATAAGACTACATTTCATCATTTAATTCAATTATTTCATCACTCATAATTTACATTGACACAAAGACACGTATGGGCCCAAAAGACACTAATATGTTATTCAAAGTTCAGAGTTACTGCTTTGGTCTATAATCATAATCATCAAGCCCGTAGGCAACATATATATAAATCTCTATCCATGGATAGGGTAACAGACCCAGTCTCTTGGACCTCTACTTTGTTAGACTTAAGGAGATCCTCAACCCGGCAAGACTGTTACCAACACAATTGTAACAGACCCAGTCTCTTGGACCTCAACCCGACTAATCTCAAGGAGATCCTCAACCCAGCAAAACTGTTACTAATTCATATTTCACATTTTTCAACTGGAATCGGCTTACGACCCGGTCTTTTCACCTATCTAGTAATTCATAGGCATGCCACTAAACTTAGAACTCTGAAAGTTGAATAATACATATTAGACACAAAATCTTTTCATTTATATCTTTATTTCATTCTCATTTTAAAAATAGGCAACCATGCCTCAATCATAATTCATTTAAATCATCATAGCCAACAATCATGGCTTCTCATCACATTAATACAATTCATCATATCTTTCACATTTCATATTGACAAACATGCTTTAAGCATCTCATTATGTCTCAATTCATCATTTAAGTACTTACAATCAATTATATTGAACATACATTCAGAATGATCATCATTGGTACATATACAAAGCAATTTACATTATTCATATGCATCATCAAAACATTAGATTCTTTAACACATTTACAATCAAATATATGTTAAATCTTAACATCATATGAATGTATGGAATAATGTAGTTTGTACTTACCTTAAGCACCACTTATACAACTCTATACACTTCTTTTTTCCAAGAATTCTTCACTTCTCAATTTTGGGCAAATCACTTTCTTCCAAAACCTAATCCAAAATGATACAATACATGAATTCCAATACAATCTATAACTTGTTAACCTCATCTTAGACCTCGATAACACACATTACAACCCAACACCACATGCTATAGCCCACGGCCGTGGCCACCCTAACCCCCACGGGCGTGGGTTAAAGAATGGTTCTGCCTCCCTTGCTCCACACCTCCACGGCCATGGCAATCAAGGGCCAACGGCGTGGCATCCAAAATGCTACTGTTTCTAACCAAATTCACATATTCTATGCTTACAACTCCAACAAACATCAACAACATGAAGATCTATGAAAATAATTGATCAAACTCAAGTTAAACACCACTTACCACTTCAAAACCCTAAAACCAACAACACTCTTAGTCTTTCAATACCAACATCAACCTATCTTTTTATTTCAATTCAAAACCAATACCACAAATCACTTTAAATCAAACACACACAAACATACTACCATCAACACAACCCCACTTTCAAATATCCACAATAAAACTCATAAACAACTTAAAACAAAACAAGGAAATCAAGAGAAACTTACCAAAATAATGAATCTTCTTGGATTTCCAACTTAATCTCTTGAAAACTCCTTCAATTTTGAGTTTGGAACAAGCAAAACTCACTCTTGCTCATTTACTTTGGAGGGCCAGCCAACTAAAGGAAAAGAGAAGAATATAGGCAAGTGAAAGAGACAAAGTCAACCTTCTCATCTCTTTAAACCTCCACCAAGCATTCCAAAAAGAAAATTACTTAAATACCCTCATCTATATAATTTAACTCCCTTTCATTAACATGCCCCTTTTAGTAATTTCACACATAACAAATTAAATATCTTCTTCCTTTGACCATCCATTTAACTTGTATATATGTTATATATATTCCCATATACACAACATATACACTTTCTTTTAAATTTATCTTCTCTTTCAAATTACACATATACATTTTAATTCAAATAAAACAACAATTATATCAAACTCCTAGGGCATACATTGGGATATTACATGGGATCTACTTTACAAAGCCTTCATCCAACAATATGGATACAATGTTGAAATGGAAGTTACCTTAATGGAAGTTGAGTCCATTAGGCAATGACCAAATGAAAATTTTGTAGATTATGTCAAGGGATGGAGAAACAAGGCTGCTTTACTTAAGAAGAAGCCCGATGAATCCGATCAAATAAGGATGATTGTGAGAGGGGTGTTACCTAATCTTTGTGAGAGGATGTCTCATACACTCATCCGTGATTTCAAAGATCTTCTCCAAGCTGGTCTACAAATTGAAGAGTGGGAAAGGAGAAGAATCGCTTTTCAATAAGAAGGAATGAGAAAGGGAACAACCAGCCTAACAATCAAAGCACACAAAAAGAAGTTGATGTTAATGTAACCAGTCAAGCAAATAGAAGGCAATTTTCAGATCTGGGGAAGCCTTTGTCTTGGGTCTTCGATAAGCTACAAAAGAAAGGGTTGTTACAACCATTGGCCCCTCGACCTTTACCTAGTCCATCACCCTCAAAATTTGATACTAAGGCTTTTTGTCAATTTCATCAAACTCAAGGACATGAGACTGATAGGTGTATCCGATTAAGGCATGAGATCCAAGATTTGATTGATAGTGGCAAGCTACCCGAGCCGGATAAGCCCAATACTAAAGGCAACCTTTTGCCTAAATTTGGAAGAGTGCCACCACCAGCAACCTTTATGGTGGGAAAAGGATTGGAAGAAGATTTTGTTTTATCCTCTTTTCAAGATGAGAATATTGAAGATGTGAAAGGAAAAGAAGCCTAACTCAATGAACTTTCCTTAGCTTGAATGTTGCTTTTCAATCTTACTTTATTTAATATTTTGGAACTATAGTGTTTTTCAAATTTAAATTTGTTTGAATAAATTACTTTCATCATAAATTTTTGTTGGTCTTTGTTCATTTTGGTGCTCAACCAATGAGGAATTTAGCTTGATGTTTATAAATTAATGTGTCTAGGCATCATGACTCTAATGCCTTTACTAGATGAGGGAATTGCTCTATAGCATTGAGTTGTGTATGCTTACTTAGAGAGGGCTCCTGCATAATTACCTTTGTCTAGGTCCTAGTCAGTCTTAGAACATGCTTTGACAAACTTTCGAGGCGAAATTGAACTTTGCTTATTTAAGGGAGAGATGATCTAGGCATTGTTTGATTAGCCAACAACTAGTATCCACCCAATTAAATATCAATCCCTAGTTGTCCCTTTGAGCCTTCATAAAATTTTAGTTTTCTTTTCATTGGCATATAACCTCAACAACCTACCTTGAGCTGTTGTGATACTTTTGACAAGTCTTATGATCACAAAGGTGAAAAGGCAAGAAGATCAAAGAAAGAAATGAATAGTCAAGACTATGAAGATAGTTGAAGTTCTCAAGACCATAAGGGTAGTTGATGTTTTCAAGACCATAAGGATAGTTGATGTTCTCAAAACCTTAAGGGTATTTGAAGTTCCCTTAATGTCTCCAATATATCAAAACAACATCAACATTAGAGTAACAAATGATTTATCCCTGTTAAAGAAGATTTATGTTACTCCACTCATCCATTATTGGAAGCCCAAGTTGGTACAAACAAGACAACTATGTTTGAGCTAGAACCAAAAAAAAAAAAAGAAGAAGAAGATAAAACCTAAAAAGGCGGTTCAGAAAGCCAACTGAGTTCTCTTTTACCTGAAGTAGCAAAAGGCTTCCATAAGGATGCTTTGACTTGAATTGGTCCAACCCAACCAAAGATTCAATCAAAATTGGAGAAAAAGGAGAAAGACCATTCAATGCTTAAAAGCTCTATACTTGATAGTTCTACAAGAAAGAAGGACAAAATGATAGAATGCTCAAAGGAAGGGAAGAGTAAGGAAAATAAAAAGAAAGCATAGGGAAGAGTAAGAAAAATAAAGTGGAAAGGAAAGGGAAAATAAGAAAAGAAATGAATTTGGGTCTTAAACTTTTTGCAAGGGCAAAGACTGTCCTAATCAAGATCCAGATTAATGCCAAAAAGATAGAAAGAATTTAGAGACTAGCAAGATTGCCTCCAAGCTGCCTAAAATTCAAACAAGAAATTTGTAGTGTGAGGGTTTGTCCATTGTGTCACACCAGCTCCAATCTCAAAATGGCCTCCACTTTAACCCATGTCCCTTATAGACCCCGTTTCAAGCCTATCAAAGACCTGTTGATCTCTCTTAGTAGGTAGAGTCTATTAGTGGAGATAGTTTGGATAAGCATGCATATGAGATAGACAATATTTAAACTCAAATGAGACCTCTGGCCAAGCAATGTGTATGTGCCTATCTGAAGTGCAACAATTCTTGCTTTAATAGAATTGATTCCCGAGTTTAGTACGTTAACTAGGGTTGTCACGTTATAGATATGTTAATTTATCAAGTCCTGAGGTACATTGACATTAATTTGGCAAAGCCAACATTTGTTTTCAAAATAAAAATTCAAAATTCAAAAAAAAGTGTTTTGTCATACAAAGCCTTCGACCTAAGGGAAGTCTGTTGAAATGATTATTGGCAAGGTCATGAAGAAGCTATCAACCGACATGCTGAAACATAATTGGAAATGGATGCATCCCTGACTCTGTTGCTTAGGGTCTCCACCACTCATGTTTTCAACATCTTGAAGATGAAAACCACAAATGCAAAAGCTTTCGAGCATTCCATGCAAGACTTGAACAAACATCAAAAGGAGTCAATGAGAACACTTCTGTTGATCACCTTAGTCTGTGAGTCAATAAAACGCTGTAAGTATCATTCATGCATATCATGCATACACGAGCATGTCACATCGCACTTTCTTGTCTTGTGTTGTCTATTCCTTGTCAAAATGAATAGCAAGCAATCAAAAGAAGATATCAAATCGGGGGGGCATAGAAAGCCCATTGCTTGAGAAAGCTCAAGTAATCTTGCAAAGAGGAGAAATGCATGCTTATGCGAAGAACAAGATGAAAAAAACATCAATCAAAGCTTGCATGGATAAAATCTTTGGTTTGAGCCTACACAGGGGGCAAAGTTTCTCCTTTTCAAATTTTTGAGCTTATATACAAAATATTTTTAAACTCACTTACAAATATTTTGCCACACAGGGGGCAAGGAGAGGATATAAGGTCCAATTAAAAATAGCTAAATCTTTGCAAAAAGAAAGAACAAAAGAATGGAACAATAGAACTCTTAAAAGAATGAAGGTGCAAAAGATAAAAGACCAATCCAACTAAAAGAGCTGAAGCCAGGGTGAAGACCCATTCTCAAAGGATGAAGATCCACTTTTCAAGGGTGAAGACCCAATTTCAAAGGATGAAGATCCATTTTCAAGGGTGAAGACCCGATCTCAAAGGATGAAGATCCATTTTCAAGGGTGAAGACCCGATCTGAAAGGATGAAGATCCACTTTTCAAGGGTGAAGACCCGATCTCAAAGGATGAAGATCCATTTTCAAGGGTGAAGACCTGATCTCAAAGGAAGAAGATCTATTTTCAAGGGTGAAGGCCCGATCTCAAAGGATGAAGATCCATTTTCAAGCGTGAAGACCCGATCTCAAAGGATGAAGATCCATTTTTAAGGGTGAAGACCCGATCTCAAAAGGTGAAGATCCATTTTGATGGTGAAGAATCACAATGCATGGAATAATCGGAGCAGTCAGATTTCTCAAATTATAAAAGGACAGTCAAACTCAATCTTAAGTCCAAGCACCCAAATTCAAATCAGCCTCAGGTCCAAGTACCCAATCTCGGGTCCAAGTACTCAATCTTGGGTCCAAGTACTCAATCTTGGGTCTAAGTACCCAAATCAAATCATTCTCGGGTCCAAGTACCCAAATCAAATCTAATCTCTGGTCCAAGAACCCAAATCAAATCAATCTCGGGTCCAAGTACCCGATCTCGGGTCCAAGTACCTAATCCCGGGTCCAAGTACCCAAATTCAATCAATCTCGGGTCCAAGTACCCAAAACAAATTTAAATCACCATCTCAAAAATTAAGTCTTATTGCTTTTCACTCTCTTTCACTTAAGTTTCAGATCATTCAAGCAGGGGGCAAACTGTAGACCCTTAATATTTTACCCAATCCGGTCCAATATGTTTTATTTAGTCCAAAATGGTTTTTGTTGTCTATTTGGTCCAAAATAATTTTTGTTAAATAATTTTTGCTTTAGTATCTAATTTTTATTAATAAAAAATGAAAATAAACAAATAAAAATTAAAAAATAAAAATAAAAATAAAATCAGAGTCGAAAAAAAAAATCGGCAGTGAAAAGCAGTCGTGCAGGCCCATAGGCGTTTTGCCCGCAGGAATTTCCTGCGGGCGGCACACCCGTAGGCCCAGTACTTCACCCGCAGGCCTGCGGGAGAAATAACTTCCCGTAGGATTTTCCTACGTGCGAGTTATTTTGCCCGCAGGAAATTCTTGCGGGCGAAATAACTTCTCGCAGGAATTTCCTGCGGGCTGGCACGCCCACTAGCCCCAGCCACGGGCCCGCCTGCCGCAGTTTTCGCCAACACAAAATTTTTCTATGCAAATTTTTTGAAACATAATCCAATTAGGTTTTAATTTCTTTTTTTATTAATATTACTTGCCATGTATAATTAGGAATAAACAACCTAAAACCATTATAAATAAGGACCAATAGAACCAAATTGAAGGAGGAAAGAAAAGAGGCAGTAGCTTGATTTTTTGAAACCAAATCAGTGAAGGAAAAGGGAAACTCAATTCAAGTGATTTTTAAAAGCAGCAGCAGCACGAATTAAGCAATGGAAAGGCAACCAAAGCTTGTCTTTGGAGCTATTTTATCCAAGAAGAATTATTTTTGGAGGAATCAACAAAAGAAGGTATGTTAAATTCTTTTTTATTTATGTTACACTGTAGCAAATCTATAAAATTTAAGTTTTTTTAAATAAAAAACTTTAGAACTTTAATTTAATTTTTCCAAGATTAAAACACTAATACATTACTTTATTTTCCAAAAAGACTTAAAATTATTATTTTTTGCTTCTTCAAAAGTCTCAAAACCCTAATTGAACAAATTCTTTAACAAAACCAAAACTTGATTATGTTTCTTTCAAAATTTTAAAATAAGTTCTATTTTATTCAAAAAGTCTTCAAAAACATCTTTTCTACTTATAAAAACTTCAATCCGTGTGTTTAAATTCATAAAACCTCATGAAATCATCAAATTGTCTTTTTTAACCCTAATTCAACAAATAACCCGAGAACCCTAATTTTAAAGCATAAAACTCTAATTCAACTTTTAAACCTAAAATAGTAAACCCTAAACCTTTTAAAAAATTAAACCCTAACTTTTTCTAAACTTTATTCCTTTAAAACATAAAAAAAAAACATAAAAACACAAATATGCTAATTTTACACAGTAGCTTAAAAATACAATTTAAAATCACAAATCAAAGTACTTTAAAGTATCTAAAACTCTAGTTTCATGATTTCACCATTCAAACCTTAATTTGGTTAATCAAAGAGTCTTACCAACCTTTTAAAACATAAAACCCTAATCTATTTTGATTCCATAAAAAGTCACAGTAGCTATAATTGAACTTTTATTTGCTTTATTCAATTCCATATTTACTTATACCTTGATTTATTTAATTTATCATGGATGGATGCATATTTTATTGATATTTAAATACTTTTGATGAATGATTATTTACTTTTATCAATCAATTTAGATTTCCAAAAGTTGTAAGAGGTATGTTTCCACTTGGTGGCTACCTCATTATTTAAACATCATGTAATTTAATTTGCTTTTCTATTTTAGAACTTATGTAAAGGGCATGTTTCTACCTTTTGGTGGGTGTCCTATCTAGGCATGTGATGTAAGGACATGTTTCCATCCTTGAATGGGTGTCCATTTATTTGTTTTGTTTTATTTGGACATTGCTTTGATTTTAATATAATGATGCTTTCTTTTTATTGTGTGTAGTATGGATAATGTTATTATACTTAAGACTTTTATAATATTAAGACTTGTAAAGGAGGCCGGTTCCAATGAACCGGGCGTTGTGGGGGTGCTGGGCCATTTCTCACCTTCCCAACACATACCCAACTTTCTGAACCCATTAGGGGGTTGGGGATTCCTTAGGAATCAAGTCATCCACCCCTTTCTTTTTTCCCAGCCCGTCCGGGTGGCGACTCCATTTTCTCCGGACTTAGGTCCGTGTTCTCTAAGGCCCCGAGCCTAAACAGTGCCGAAGTTGCAAGAACCATTCCACCGGGAGTGGGGGCGAAAATCCCCGCTCACATCCATGCATTAGAATTTTCACTTGGAAATATTAATATATAAATGTTATCAATCACTTCCACATTGTAACATAATAAGTCGATTTTAAATAGTTGACTTATATTATCATTTTTCATTTCTTTCATTATTTACAATATCATATTCACATATATTTTCAATATAGATAACTTCATTAAATATGCCCATACATACTAAACTCTGATCATAGGTTTGGATAATAGGTTAGTGTATAAATTTTAATGCTAAATCTCAAGAATATATATAATGGCAATTATACCCACTGTCACTGATGACACAATGTGTCCATTAATGGCAGGAGGTGCCCACTATCACTATGGCTATCATCTCTCTGACTGGCCATTCAATCCAAAGCTAGATCTAAAATCAGTATGTTTTAGGTAATTCATTAGTTTTTAACTAAACATAAAATTATGTATAGCACTTCAATTGGACAATTCTTTGTTCAACACTTAGTACTACACATATTTATCATATATTCTAAATAAATTTTCTACACTACTTGTTAGGTTTAATTTCAATAACCCTTTACATTTTAATACCTTATAATATTTTAGGCCTAAATCATGGAGAAAAAACAATAAAAAGAGCTACTTTGAGCAAATTTCTTTAAGTGACACGCCCAGCAGCAACGGTGTGTGTAGACCCTTGATTTTGGCCCTGGCGAGTCTGGTGCTAATTCTAAACCTTTGATTGGGTTAATGTATTGCAATAGGACCTAAAATAAACTAATTAAACTTTTAAAACCCTAATTAGGTCATTTGGCTTTTAGAAATGAGAAAATTTGGTTGGTTTTTAAAAGTTATAAGATTTGGTTGGTTTTTACAAGACGCCGGTGCACTAAACCCTACAATAGGTTTGATTCAAAGGTTTGGTTGCTTTTCACTTAATTCAGATGGTTTTTGCAGTAGGGGTGTCCCATGTCAAATTAAGGCATCCAATTCGACATGGAGAAGCCCCATATTGAATTAGGGGCCTCCCAATTCGATATGGGGCTCCCCATATCAAATTGGAAGCCCAATTTGATATGGGGCAATCCCATATCAGACTGGGAGAGCCCAATTTTGATATGGGGCTATCCCATATTGAAATGGGGTCCCTCCCAGTCTGATATGGGCAATTATTTTTCAATTCCATGTTGAATCTGGATACCTACTTTGATATGGGTTCAGTTTCTATCGAAATACAGTCATTTTAATTCGAGACGGACTCGGTCTATATCGAATTCAAGTAATTATAATTCAATAAGGAATCAGTTTGTGTCAAAGCCGTGAATTCAACATGCATCAGAATAAACCATTCTTAAACAAGAAAATTTTGAGGTTTAACCTAAGAGAGTGATTATAAATACAAGTTTGAAAAACCTGAAAGATAATCTTGGGGGAACCTTTGGCTTTTGGTTGGCTGCTGGAACTCTGGAAAATTCAGTAATCAACCAACAAATCCTAGCAAGCATGATAAACAAAAAGAAATAGCAAGGCTAGACGAGGAAGTTCAACAACACAAAACTTTACAAAGGCAGTGTACACATTTGTCTTTGCCAAAGCTCATCCAGAATCTCATTCAAATAATTTTGGTGGAGCCAACAAACGATGGTGTGCTTTAAGTTAAATAAATTCTATATGTTTTGATTGTTTTAAATATGGAATATGTTTGTTCTTCGTCTAATTAAAGTTCCAGCAAGCCCTACATCTCCGGTTTTAATTCTTGCTAGTTTTGATGATATTGTATTGTCACTCATATAAAATAAATTCAGTAATCTGTTAGCTTAAGTTCTTTCGAGTGCATGATTATTTAGTCAATATATCCTCATAGTAACCTCCTTAAAGTTTTTTTCATATATCTTCACAGAAGTTTGATCCAATTTTCTAAACTACAAAACTTATTTCTTCTAGTTTTTGCTAGTTTTTATTTCTTCTAGTTATTTCTTCTTGCTAGTTTTTATTTCTTCTAAACTACAAAACTTTGATCCAATTTTCTAAACCCTAATTCATGTAAAATCTTACGCCACAAACATTATTTTTTATTAATGCCAAACCCTAATTTATTTCTTTCTAAACCATAATTTGATTAACCAAAAACCCTACTATTTTCTTAAAAATATAAAATCCTAATCAATTCTATTTTTCCAAATTCATTACAGTAGGCTAAATATTTCAAATAATAATAATAATTGTGTTAATTCCAAAATTTCGAAACCCTAAATGTTAATTAAGAAATCCTAAATTGAGACATAGTCCTAAACTTGTATCTTTATTTGCTTTATTTAAGTTAGAAGCATGTTTGTTATATGTTTTGATTAATGGTTTATTTATATCTTCGATTTATATCTTTCATGATTGATTTATTTAATTTCAATGTTTGATTTATTTAATTTGTCATGAATGAATATGTTTTAAATTATTATTTGTTTATTAAAATTATAATAGGTATGTTTCCATGATTGGGTACCTCATTAATTAATTTTGATGTAATTTAAATTATTTTTATATTTTGGGATTAATGTAAAGAACACGTTTTTACCTTTTGGTAGGTGTCCTATTTAGTTTTAGACATTGGATGACGTAAGGGTACGTTTCCATCCTCGGATGGGTGCCCATTTATTTTGTTTGAACATTGCTTTGATTTTAATATAATAATGCTTTATTTTAATTTTTGCATGTAGTATGGATAATATCATTATATTTAAGAATTTTATAATATTAAAACCTGAAAAGGGGGCCGGTTCCAATGAATCGGGCATTGTGGGGTTGCTGGGCCATTTCTCACCTTCCCCACACATACCTAACATTCCAAACCCATTTAGGGGTTGGGGATTCCTTAGGAATCGAGTCATCCACCCCTTTCTTTTCCCATCCCGTCTAGATGGTGACTCCATTTTCTCTGGGCTTAGGCTCTTGTTCTCTATGGCTCTGAGCCCAAACAATGTCGAAGTCGCAAGAACCATTCCACGTGGGAGTGGGGGCAAAAATCCCCGCTCACAGTGGCGACTTCAATGGGGATAAGAGAAGTTGATTTCATTGGTCTCTATATTATTCTATTCTTTCTTATTATAATATTGTCCATTACATCATTTAGATATCATTGAGTGCATGAGTTAGGATGCCTATGTAACCCGTGTTGTGTTATATGAGGGATACCATACTTTCACTCAAGGTATAGAGATCGAGTATGGCATAACCACTTATAGCCTCGTACCTTTTGGTATATACTTGCTATGGGAACCTAAGTTTTTCAACCAAAGACTTAAGCTCATGTAATTGTCCTAGATATTTTCCTTAGATTTTTACCTCAAAATGCTTATTGTTTGACTATGATTGATATATCTTAGTTCGAACCATGGCTTATTTAGTTTGTTCTTTTTCTAATATGACCTACCTACATTGTAAGCTCAAAAATATTTCTTTTCCTTTAAGATCCAAAAGACCAAAACTATTTTCAAAATTTTTAAGAAGGTCTTTGGATATTAAAACCTTTTAAGATGGGTCAAAAATCCTTTTCTACCTTATGGCCCAAGGATTTTTGCAACATGGAAATACCAAAGAGCTTATAAATATTTAGGTCAATTATGGAAATACCGAAAATCAATTGTGAGCCTAGATTATGCTAAGAACTATTAATCATGGGCTTATTTTCGGCATGAATCACTAGTTACTTTTCTAAAATAAGAAATCTATTTATGATGAACCTCTTAATTTTGTTTTAATCCAATATAGAATAAAAGCTATTTTAGTTGAGATTCAATGGATTAAAGCTTAATTAATGGGAATTATCATGGATCGACTTCTATATTAGAAAAAGAAACTATTGATTAAACCGTCCAAGGGAACTTTTCAAAAATAAAATATCTCATGTTGGTATTTTGTTGACTATAAACCTAGGAAAAGAGACTCGCCATGCATGTGTGAAAGTTATAAGGTTGGAAGGGACATTCTAATTATCTTTTTTTATTATTTGTACATACATGCATACACGCATTGTATAACATATCATTAATCCTTTCTAGCTCACAAACTTGGAGTACAGTAGCTCAAGAGCATACAACAACCCCACCAACATCAGTGACATAGAATACAGCAATGACTTAATTAGCTTCTCACCAAAAACAATGGAACCTGAGCAGATTCAAAAGATGTTGGATAATGCCCTTGAAGTCAAGATGGAAGAATTAAAGGGGACCCTAGCTGAGATCATGAAGAGTCAAATGGCTATAATGTTTGGAAACACTGCTGAAGCATCCACAAGGACCAAGAAAGAAAAAGGGAAGGCTAAGGTTGGTAAAGTGACTTTTGAGGATGACAAACTAGCCGTTAATGATGATGATGACTGGGCTCAATACTTCTAAGATCCTTAAGATAAGAAGAAAGAGTCGAGGATTATGGAAAGAGCAACTGTGGAAAAGACTAAAACTTCTAATGTTGAGAAACTGATTGCTGATTTAGAGAGGAAATTTGTGAAGAAGCTGAAAATTGAAGAAATGTCGAAGGTTGACAAGTTGTTCAAACAAGATGAGGAGGTCCCTTACAAGTTCAAGATGCCTTCCTTCGCTAGGTACAATGGTATAAGAAATCCTCACTTGCATGTCAAATAATACATCACTGCCATGTAATCTACCAGAGCTACTAAAGCTCAAACTCTGAGGTATTTTATTCTCTCATTGGATCCTATTGTACAAAATTGGTTCAATACCTTGTAAGAAAGTACCCAAAAAGATTGGGACATGTTGTATAAAGCCTTCGTTCAATAGTATGGGTACAATGTCGAGCTGGAAGTTACCTTGATGGAGGTGGAGATCAAATGAGAATTTTATTGATTATGTAAAGAGATGGAGAAATAAGGTTACTTTGTTCGAGAAGAGGCCTGATGAGTTAGATCAGATTAGGATGATTGTGAGAGGGGTGTTGCCTAGTCTTTGTGAAAAGATGTCTCATACACTCATCTGTGATTTCAAAGATCTTCTCCAAGCTGGTCTACAAATTGAAGAATGGGAAAGGGAGAAGAATCGCTTCTCGGCAAGAAGGAATGAGAAAAGGAACTACCAATCGGGTAATCAAAGCACGCAAAAGGAAGTTGATGTTAATGCAACTGGTCAAGGAAATAGAAGACAGTTCTCAGAATTGGGGAAACCTCTATCTTGGGTTTTCAAGAAGCTACAAAAGAAGGGGTTGTTACAACCGTTGGCTCCTCAACTGCTACATAATCCTCTGCCATCAAACTTCAATACCGAGGCCTTCGATCAATTTCATCAAATGCAAGGGCATGAGATGGATAAATGTGCTCATCTAAGCCATGAGATCTAAGATTTGATTGACAGTGATAAGCTACTCGAGTCGGATAAGCCCAATACCAAAAGCAATCCTCTGCCTAGGTTCAATAGAGTGCCACCATCAGCAACATTTATGGTAGAAGGAGGATTGGAGGAAGATCTTGTCTTATCCTCTTTTCAGGATGGGAATATTGAAGATGTGAAGGGAGAAGAAGCTTAACTCAATAATCTTCCCTTGGACTTTTTTGTTTTTTGTTTTATTTTCTTTATTTGGTGTTTTATGGAATAATCGTGTTTTTTAAAATTTAAAGTTGTTTGAAATAAATTATTTTCATCAAAATTTTTGTTGTTCTTTGTTCATTTTGGTGCTCAACCAATGATGAATTTAATTTGAAATTTATAAATTAGTGTATCTATGCATAATGATTCGAATGACTTTACCAGGTGAGGGAATTACTCCATAGCATTGAGTTGTAAATGCTTGCTTAGAGAGGTCTCCTGCATAATTACCTTTGTTTAGGTCCTAGTCAGTCTTAGAATATGCTTTGATGGACTTTTGAGGAGAAATTGAACTCTGCTTATTTAGGAGAAAAATGATTTAGGCTTTATTTGGTTAGCTAATAAATAGTGTCAACCCTATTTATATAAATCCCTAGTTGTCCCTTTGAGCCTTCATAAAATTTTAGCTTTCTTTTCATTGGCTTACATACCCCAATAACCTACCCTGAGTAGTTGTGATACTTATGACAAATCTAATGATCACTAAGGTGAAGAGGCAAGAAGATCAAAGAAAGGAATGCATAGTCAAGACCATAAGGATAGCTGAAGTTCACCTGATATTAGACCTAATATCTCCAATTTATTAAGATGACATCAGAGCAATAAATAATTTATCCTCTCAGAAGTAGACTCACTCTACTCCACTCATCTTTAGTAAAGACAATTCTTCTGGAATTAAGATCCAATAAAAAAAGTAAAAAAAAAAGGAAAAAGAAAAGATAGGAAAAAGAAAAAAAAGAAGAAAATAAAAGAAAATAAAACCCAAAATAGTTCAGAAACCCAACTGAGTTCTATTTTACGTAAAGCAGTAAAAGTCTTCCATTTGGTTTATAAGGATAGTTTGACTGGAATTGGTCCAACCCAACCAAAGATTCGATCAAAATCAGAGAAAAAAGGGAAAGTCTAGACCCTTAATTTTTACCCTAATTTGATATGGTCCTAATTAAAGGATGCCAAAATAAATTTGATCCGACTTTAAAATATTTAAACCTAGTTCATAATTTTTAAAGAAGTTGGTTTGGATTAAAGAGGCATAAATTCAATTGTAAAACCCTAAAATCAAGTTGAATCGGCCCAAATTAAAATTTTTCGGTCCATAAGTTAAAAAAGGCAAGAATAATTCGAGTCATGCTGGCCGGGGAGACATGAGCATGCCTCATGTCGATCTGGCAGCCCAGATCGACATGAGGTTGGACTCATGTCAACCTAGGCAACCAGGTCGACATGGCCTTGACTCATGTTGAACTGGTTGCCTAGATCGACATTGTTTCAATGAGTTTCCTAATTGAACTAAAATTTATTTTAAGGACGGATTAATATTAGGGTTAGGGATTGGGAGTGAGGTTTTGGCCTATAAATAATAATGTTTTAGATTTTAACAAGGATGGAAATTAACATTAAGGATGTCGACAATTAACAATAAGGGATATTATACAGCAAAGCAGAAGACGGCAAAAAGAAATTAGCAACAAGTAGCACTCATCAATCATCAATCCATCAAAGGCAGCAACACTGCCTTAGTTCTTGTTCAGCCAGAGTCAATTGTGGAGGAACCAATGAACGGAGGTTTGATTCTAAATCTTTGATTTGTTTATATTTACAGCATTCTTATGTTTTGATTCATGAATTGTTTAAGCATACGATAGTATTGCCATATTTTCTTTTAACTGTTTCTATTATTTGTTTTAATATTGAGTCTTTCAGTAACCTAAATTATTAAACTTAATAGTATGTTTTATAAATTAGATTTTCCATTAATCCAGTAGCCTAAATCATTGATTAAATTATCAAAACCCTAAACTGTTCTTTTGTTTCCAAAACTTTAAACCCAAAATTATTCCATTAAAGTCTCAAAATCCTAATCATTTTCCAAAATATTAATTTATTTCCAGAATCAATGTTTCTTCTAAAATGATAAATAAAAATCTTAAATTATTTTAAAGCTTGTCACCCAGTAACCCTATCCCCAAACTATTATACCTAAAGTGACTAAAACCCTAATCCAAATTATTCTGCCAAAAACACCCAAAACCCTAATCCGAGAAAACCCTAATTTATTCCCAAAATGCCAAAACCTCATTTTTCAAACCCCCATCCTGTAAACCTAAAAAACCTTAAAACCCTTAATAGCCTTAAAACATGTTTTTCAAATCTGAAACCCTAATTACACCTTTCTAAAAACTAAAGCAACAATCTGTGAGTGGTTAGCGGGACCGCCGTATGGGCTCGTCGAAAGGGTCAATATTCATTTATATATTATGAGTCCGTGTATTTATCATTCCTTTTTCCAAAGCCCTAATTTAGTAATAAAAATTCTAAAACCCTATTTTAGGATGCGAACCCTAAACTTTTATATTTATTGCTTTATTTAAGTTTAGATTTGATTATGTAGTTTATTATATGTTTTGATGGTTGATTTATTTAATTTCAATGCTTGATTTATTTAATTTATCATGGATGGATATTTTCTTTATTATTATGATTATTATTTATTTATTTTGGAATTAAAATTATAAGAGGTATGTTTCCATTATTGGGTACCTCATTAATTAATTTTCATGTAATTTAAATTGTTCTTATATTTTGAGACCAATGTAAAGGACACGTTTCCACAATTCGGTGGGTGTCCTATTTAGTTTTAGACATGGATGATGTAAGGACATGTTTCCATCCTTGGATGGGTATCCATTTATTTACTTTGTTTGGACATTACATTGATTTTAATATAATGATGCTTTATTTTAATTATTGCATGTAATATAATATTGTTATACTTAAGAATTTTATAATATTAAAACCTACAAAGGAGGTCGGTTCCAATGAACCAGGCATTGTAGGGGCGCTGGGCCATTTCTCACCTTCCCCACACGTACCCAACTTTTTGAACCCATTAGGGGGTTGGGGATCCCTTAGGAATCGAGTCATCCACCCCTTTCTTTTTCCCATCCCGTCCGGGTGGCGACTCCATTTTCTCCGAGCTTAGGCCTGTGTTCTTTAAGGCCCCGAGCCTAAACAGTGCCGAAGTCGCAAGAACTATTCCACCGGGAGTGGGGGTAAAAATCCTGACTCATAGTGATGACTCCATTGGGGATAAGAGAAGTTGATTCTGTTGGTCTTTATATTATTCAATTTTTTCCTATCATGATATTATCCATTGCATCATATTAGGTTGTATCGAGTTCGTGAGTTAGGACGCCCGTGTTACCCGTGTTGTGTAATGTAAGGGATACCATACTTTCACTCAAGTTATGGAGATCGAGCATGGCATAACTATAACATCTCGAATCCCAGATTGGTAAGAAACAGACATAGAGGATATGATTTAGGCTTAGAACAAAGAAGTTTAGAACATGACATATAAATTGAGCTCGAATTTCATCCAAGTTAATGACAAAATTAGAGAGTCTCAAAGAAGACTTAATTGTTTATCTGTCTCTTAGATAGATGTATAACTTGAAATTACTCAATTTGGAGTTGTACAGAATAAGATATGATTGATTTAGTAGACAATGTGCAAGCTTCCTTAGGACAGCATAGTAGGCTTGAAGTCGAAGGACCGTCAAAAATCTGATATAGCTCGGATCAACCTGAAATTTTGACAAAATGTATCCCCGGATGTCTTGTTTCATTGGGAATAAGAATTACTTAATTTGGAGTTGTGAGTAAAAAGATATTAATAAAGAAAGACAGCAAGGTCAGGAAGGGATATCAAAAGGACCTACATGAAAATTTCCAAAAGTTAGGGGCAACTATGTAAACTTAAAAATTAAGTGTTGGAAGTTCTTAATAGTGCCCATATCCGACCCTGGAAGAATATTCTCGAGATTAATCGGGTCATAACCGTGGGTTTCAATTTTTCCCAAAAATGCACGGTTTAAAAGTTACAATCGATTAATCGATGGAGGGTATTTTGATATTTTCACACCCTAGACTATAACATTACAGCACAAGAAAGTTGAGGGGGTCAAAATATGAATAAAAGGAAGCCTAAAGGCTTGCCAAGTAAATAGATAAAAGAAGAAGGCAAGTGGACCAATTAAAAGTGGCCATTTTTGCTATAAGGTGTACCAATTGGAAGTCAACATGTATACCAACATATTTTCACCACTTATGGCTGCCATTTGGATCAAAATAAGCTAAGGAAAGAAAATAAAAGCCCTCTCTTACATGGTGAACTCGTCCAAACCATAAGAGAAGGAAGAAGGAGGTGATTTTTCCAAAGTTTAAGGCTTCTGGTTGAAGATTTTGGTGACAAACAAGATTATAAGGTAAGAGAAACCTATCTCTAGTTTTAATTTCATGGATTAATGGTTAATTTAAGAGATTGAAATTAGGGTTCATGTAGCTAGATTTGGAGAAAATTCAAGAAATAATTATTTGAAGGATTTGATGAAAGAAATAATGGTTTTAAGGTTAGAGGAGATTAGATTGAGGAAAAATTGGCAAGAAATGAATTGGTAGCTTATGTTTTCAAACCATAGGATGTATGTTTAAAATGTGTATGCTGGAATTCTTGTACGAAATCAAGAAAAACTAAAGGAAAAAGAAGAAAAAGATCAAAGATGAGCTAAGGAAAACAAAGGGGAAAAAGGTTTGGTACTTTAACCTTCTTGAATTAGTGATCTCTATTGCCTTTGCATTTGGATGTGTAATTGCTATAATTGTTCATGTGCTTGAGTTGTGGTGGTTATGTGGTTGAGATTGATGATGATATAGAAGTGTTTGCTGGGTATTGATTGATTTTGGGGTTGAGGTTATAAGGGAGGTAAATATGGGAGTGCTATTTTGTGTTGTTTTGTTGCAGCCAGACATGTGTCCTGCATTTTTCTGGAACTTCAACCGAAATTTAGACTAGCAAAATGATAGAACTAGAACTTGAAAAAGAATACTTAATTGTTCTCCATTAAGTCAGTAAACCATAGGCTTTGGAACCAACTCATTTTCATGTGTGGAATGAAAGTTATGATCAAAATGATACCAGGCGTACAAACTGAAAAACTGAGATTCCTCAGTCAGTAACCTGTGACTTGGGACTACGTTTAGGTGACCTTAATGACACATTTAGAAGCTGTGAAAGAAAACTTAAATGTACCCTTATGTTTTAGGAAACCATATAATTTGGAATTTCCTAAATCCCACTTGTAGATAAAAAGATATGATCAAAAGAGTATAACTCATGCTCACTGGAATTGTGAAACCGGACAGACTGAGATTTGTGCCTTGAGTTTAGGTGACCTTAATGACACATTTAGAAGCTGTGAAAGAAGAATTAAATGTACCCTTATGTGTTAGGAAACCATATAATTTTGAATTTCCTATATCCCACTTGTAGATAAAAGATATGATCAAAAGAGTATAACTCATGCACACTGGAATTGTGAAACTGGACAGACTGAGATTTGTGCCTTGAGTCCAGGTTTTGGTCCATTTACCTCAGGAATTAGATGTTGTGATAGAATATATAAATGAAGCCTTGTATTTTGGTGAATCATAGGAGTTGGATTCGTCTTGATTGGACTTAAAATGTAGAAGTTACACACGAATGAGCGAACCATGCAAAGGCAGACCCTAGCAGACTGCAGGGCTGAATTAGAAATTGTGCCAAAAATCACGTGTTGTCTTTTTTAAGCTGAAATGTTTACTACATTTATAATTATGTGTCTAGTTTAATTTAAGATAAGAATCATCTCAATCCGAGTTGCGTAGGTAAAGTTATAAATGAAATAGTACGCATTACGCAGACTTCAGTAACCAATTGACCAGGGAAGAGTTCAAGGAGTCATCAAGAATTATGTGTAACAAATTTAAATCTAGAAATTTAACCATAAGGACTCATATGAGTGTAGTTCGAGTGAAAATAAGAATTTTTACCTTCAGATTAGTAGGACAAAAGTTATTGGGGAAATAAGATAACAAGGTACATAAGAAACTAAATGCTAGAATTCACTGTTCATTTGGTAAGAAATAAATGAGGTATAATTGAGATAAAATATTCATTTGGAATGAAATAAATTATCAAAAATATGCCCTTGAAAGCTTAACCAATTAAGAACAAGATAGCATTTTTTGTTTTTTGAAAATCACATCCCAATTGTGTTTTATTTAGATTTTAAAGCCCAACGAGGGATTTTTGCAGTATTGTAAAACCCGGTGTGGCCTAAAAAGTGAGTCCGGCCCAAAGGCTCAGAATGAAAAATTTGAACTACAAATTAGTTCTATTGAGCTGATTTAGGATAAAAATAGATAGATTCCTAATCACTGGTGCCCTATGAATTTTTAATAAAATAAATTTCGAACCGTCAAAATATTAAACTCGGCAAAGGGTAATAAACATTATTCAGTTGGTTAATTTCTTATATGACTTATCCAAACCTTAACAAATATATGTGAACTTAATGAAAGGAGCATATGAACACACGAATAACCATTCATGCCAAACTACCGAAGGAAAGCATAGGACAAAGATAGTGAATACACACCTTTAATTCATGCATAAGTTATTTAACAAACGGAACTCAAAACAAGAGAGTATTGGGCCTACAATGATAAAGAAATTATAATGCCATAAAATACAAATACATAACCATCAGATCGGTAATCAACAGCAATGTTAGGCAACTAACAGACATAGGATGGGGTACCATCCAGTGGCAGTAAATCAATAGAAATGAATAGCATACTGTCAAAAGCTTAACAAATAATAGGAGAAATATAATAAGAACCTGAGAATGTTTATATTGATGATTGGGTTGGCTGTGCCATATCTGTAACATTGTGTGGTTTGCATCTAATTTCTATTTAATGGTTAAAGTACTCACTAAGCTATATGCTTAGCGAGTTTAGTTTTCTAAACTCGTAGGTTATGGAGTCCAAGCTGACAAATGGGAAGCTACAAAGGAGCACCAGAGTGCGCAACAGGTGGCGAAGTGAGGAGCAAAGCAAAGTTTAGCTTGGCATGTACTGTTAAGGACTTTCAAAATGTAATTATAACAATTAAAGAAATGTGTAAATTATTATTATTTGTAATAAAAAGGAAAAAAAATTATTTAGTGCATGTTATGTATACCATATTGCATATATTGTAGCACACTTGGCTCGGCTGGAAATAGTCAGGTTAAGGGGTGTTACAATATCAACTCATAGCCTTGTACCATTTCGTATATACTTGTTATGGGAACCTAAGCCTTTTAACCCGAAGACTAAAGCTCATGTAATTGGCCTAGTTACTTTCCTTAGGTTTTTACCCTAAATGCTTGTTGTTTGACTATGGTTAGTTTATCTTGGTTTAAGTCATGGCTTATTTGGTTTGTTCTTTTTCTAATATGACCTAAGTACACTGTAAGCTCAAAATAATTTTTTTTCTTTAAAGTCTAAAAGACCAAAGCAATTTCAAAAATTTTTCAAGATGGTATTTGGTTATAAAACTTTTCAAAAATTCTTTTCTTATGACCTAAATACAAAGCCTAAAATCCATTTTTTTTCTAAAATCATTTTACAATGGGCTTCAAAACTAAACTATTTTCATAACCTTTTGATAGAGCTTATGAATATTTAGGTCAATTGTGGAATACCAAAAATCAATTGTGAGCCTAGTTTATACTAAGATTAATTAATCATGGGCTTGTTTTTGGCATGAATCATTAGTTATTTTTTCAAGTGAGAAATCTATTTATAATAAACCTCTTAATTTAGTTTTAATCCAATTTAGTATAAAAGCTACTTTAGTTGGTTGAATGGATTAAAACCTAATTAATGGGAATTATCATGAACTGATTTCCATTTTTGAAAATATAACTATTGGTTGAAATGTCCGAGGAAAATTTTTGAAAACAAGATATCCCATGTTTTTATTTTGTTAACCATATTATCTAGGAAAAGAGACTTGCCATTCATGTGTGGAAGTTATAAGGTTGGAAGGGACCTTCTACCTATCTTTGTCTATTATTTGTGCATACATGCATACATTTGCATCTCATATTATTAATCCTTTCTGGCTCTTAACCCTGGATTGCGATAGTTCGAAAGCTTATGACAATTCGACCTACGCTGAAAATGGAGAATCTAGTAGCGATTAAATCACATGCTCACCAAAAGTAATGGAGCCCGAACAAATTCAAAGAATGGTTGATGATGCCCTCAATGCCAAGATAGAAGAAATAAAAGAGGCCCTGGCTGAGACCATGAGGAACCAATTGGCTGGAATTTTACGAAACAATGCTAGCACCAAGAAAGACAAGGGGAAGGCTAAAGTTGGTGAAGTGGCTTTTGATGATGATAAGGTGATCATTGATGATGATGATTGGGCTCAATACTTCCAATCCTTAAGATAAAAAGGAGACGAAGGTTGTTGAGAAGACAACTTGTAACACCCTTATATCCCGTATACGTACCAAGCATGCTTAAACGATCGTAATATATGTATACTGAATATAGAAAATGCCACAGTTTAAAAAAACACAACAAATATCTTTGTAAATAAGTGAAACAAATCTCAAACATTTAAAAGAAATCCAAAAGACACCATATATAAAATGTTTAAGAATTCACAGCGGAAGTTATTACAAATATGTTATAAATCAAAGTTTACAAAACATAGAATATATATATACATGATTGGCAGCTCTTCTCTGATCTTTAAGTCCCAAAAGAAAATCCTCAATGTCTGGTCTCACTTGGTCTCGAGGAGCTCTCAGGTTCAACTCTATCACCTGCGCGATCAAACACTATCGCGCTAAGCCAACGGCTTAGTAGTACATAGTATGCTAGCATTATGCTTTAGTGCAATGCAATGTCACACATTTTATTAATAAATCAACATCATAGATGGAAAGCTAACAACATACCTTTATATTTCATAAACTACACATATATAGACATATCACATTTCAACATCCTTCCATATAACTCATTAGTCAATCATTTTACCATTCATGAATCACCTTAAACAAAGACAAGCATGGGCCCAAAACACACTAATATACCATTCAATTTTCAGAGTAGATGTTTTGGTTTAATCATCACATTTATCATTATCATAAACCCAACTAGGCTTCAAGGATTAGGTTCAACCAAGCTTCAAGGGGAACAAAGCATGCTAAGTCTCAACCCAACTTGGCTTCAAGAACCAACCCAACCTAGCTTCAAGGGTTGTAACATCTCAATTAGGCTTCAACGACTAGACCCAACCAAGCTTCAAGGGGAGTAAAACATGTTAAACTTCTACCCAACTTGGCTACAAGGATCAAGCCCAACCTAACTTCAAGAGAGTGTTACTATCATTAGGCATGCCACCAACAACAAACTCTAAAAATTGAATAACACATTAGCCACACAATTCATTTATTATTTCATTCTCAATTCTCATCATCAATTAGGCAAACATGCCTTATATCTTTCAATTGAATCATCATGGCCAATCACAATGGCTTCACATCACATTTGAGTTACCATAGCCAATCACAATGGCCTCATATCATATCATATCTCAATTCATATCATACATATAGCATCATTGATATAACATTTCAAAGTACATTTTTCATATAACACGTTACCATTCACAAGATTCACAATACATAAAACATAACATTGTTCATATAATATCATATGCATCATCATTATCTTCAAATGTATATTCAATCTCAACAATGCAAGAAGAGCAAAGAAACAATCACAGTAGGCAACACATTCAAGGGACACGGCCAAGCTTGTGGCCGTGTCTCTCAACATAAATTGGCAGTGGCAGACATGGGCAAGGGACACGGCCGTGTCTCTCCAAAAATCATCCAACACGGCCAAATTTCCTTAGACTTGGCCGTGTCTCCCAAAATTCTTTAGTTTGGCCGTGTCTCTTCCTTGGTTTGGCCGTGTCTCTCATGATTAAAAACCCTAAACATGGCCAAATCTCTTTTAATTGAATTTAAACACATTATGCACAACATAACCTCATTCAAATGAATATAAACAATGTCATTAACACATATCTTGCATGCTCATCACAATATTCACATTAACAATACATCAACAACACATTTAATCACTCAACACTTCCAAAACCCTAAACCAACATCACTCTTGTTCTTTCAATATCCACATCCAATTAACTTACCATCTTCAAACCAAAACCAACACCAATTTAACTTTGTAACTTACAATCGATCTCAACACTTATAAACACATCTCAAACACACCCAATCATAAAATCAACAATTCATAACTCACTTCAAACACAACCTCAAAATAACAAAGGAAAACAAGAGAGTACTTACCACATTTGAAGAAATTTCACAAATCTCCAACTTAATCCTTTGATTCTTCCTTCAATTTGATTTTATAAATAAACAAATCTCACTCTTGCTCCTTTGCTATGGAGGGCCGGTCAACATAAGAGAAAGAGAAGAAGAAAAGAAAAAAAATGAAGACAAGTCAACTTCTCTTCTACTTTAAATCTCCACCAAGCAATTCTAACAAAGCAAAATTACTTAAATGCCCTTTTCTATTTATTCACACTTCTTTTAAAACTCTTGCCCTCTTTAGTAATTTCACTCATCCCAAATTAAAATATCTTCTTCCCTTGACTCTCCATTGACCAACATATATGTTATATATATATTAACATATATACAACATATACATTCCATTAACACAATCATTTCCTTTGCAAAAACATATGTACATTAAATTCAAATCAAACAACAATTGAATTAAAACTTCTAGGGCACACTTTGGGATATTACAATTCTCCCCCTCTAAAAAGAAATTTCGTCCTCGAAATTACCTGATATCAAGTCCGAAACAATTGAGGATACTGATCTCGCATGGTTTGTTCACTTTCCCAAGTTGCCTCTTCTTTTGCATGATTCTTCCACAAAATCTTCACAAGTGGCACTTTCTTATTTCTCAATTCTTTCACTTCACGTGCCAAAATAGCAATTGGTTCTTCTTCAAATGTCAGATCTGGACTCACTTCGATAGATTCAATTGGCAACACATGAGATGGATCTGATCTGTACCTCCTCAACATATAAACATGGAATACCTTATGGATCCTATCCAACTCAAGTGGCAAGGCAAGCCGATAAGCAACTGGTCCAATTCTTTCTAAAACTTCATACGGTCCAATGAAACGAGGACTCAATTTCCCTTTCCGACCAAACCCCAAGATCTTTTTCTAAGGAGACACTTTCAAAAATACCTTATCTCCCACATCAAACTCTATGTCTCTTCTTTTCAAATTCGAATAAGACTTTTGTAGGTCTGAAGCTGTTTTCAACCTATCTCGAATCATTTTCACTTTCTCTTCAGTTTCTTTAACCAGATCAGGACCAATTAACTTACTTCCTCCAAGTTCATTCCAACATAGAGGTGTCCTACACCTTCTACCATACAATGCCTCGAATGGTGCCATCCCAGTGCTGGATTGGTGACTGTTGTTGTAAGCAAATTCCACAAGTGGTAAGAATCTATCCCAACTTCCAGAGAAATCAATGACACAACTTCTCAACATGTCCTCAATAATCTGTATCACCCTTTCAGACTGTCCATCTGTCTGCGGATGGAAAGCAGTGCTGAAATGCAATCGAGAACCCAGTGCACCATTTAAACTCTTCCAAAATCTGGAAGTAAACCGGTGATCTCGATCAGACACTATAGAAATTGGGACACCATGCAACTTCACAATCTCATGGATATATAGCTCAGCTAACCTCTCTAAAGAGTAATCCATCCGAACTGGAAGAAAATGAGCTGCCTTAGTCAACCTATCAACAATCACCCAAATAGCATCATGCTTTCTTTGTGTCAATGGTAGACCAGATACAAAATCCATGGTTACTCTATCCCATTTCCATTCAGGCACTGACAAAGGTTGAAGCAACCCGGTTGGAACTTGATGTTCAGCTTTTACCCTCTGACATGTGAGACATTTGGACACAAACTCCGCTATGTCTCTCTTCATACCGGACCACCAGTAATACTGCTTTAAATAATGATACATCTTTGTATTACCCGGATGCATAGCAAATACTGACTGATGAGCTTCTTCTAAAATGATCCTTCTCAAATTAGCATCTTCAGGTACACACAATCTGTTCTTAAACCAAAGACTCCCATCATTTCTTACAATAAAATCTCGACTCTTTCCATTTTGGCAATCTGAAACAATCTTTTGAATCTTCTCATCAGCCAACTGACCTTCTTTAATCTGATCCAATAATACTAGTTTCAATTGCAACTGTGCCAACAATGCACCATCATCACAAGATAAAAAACTGGCATGCAAAGCTCTCAACTCAACAAGCAACGAGAGCGAGTAAACAGTCAAACCTGCTAAAGACTTCCGACTCAAGGCATCAACAACAACATTTGCCTTACCAGGATGATAATCAATCAAACAGTCGTAGTCTTTAATCAACTCTAACCATCTCCTCTGTCGAAGATTGAGCTCTCTTTGGACACCCAAATATTTCAAACTCTTATGATCAGTATAAATAAAACACTTCTCCCCATACAAATAGTGTCGCCAAATCTTCAATGCAAACACAATGGCTGCTAACTCTAAATCATGGGTCGGATAATTGAGCTCATGCGGTTTCAACTATCGAGAAGCATAGGCTATAACTTTACCTTCTTGCATCAGAACACAACCCAAACCATTATGTGAAGCATCACTATAAATCACATATGGTTTATCTTCCACAGGTAAAGTAAGAACAGGCGCTTTAGTCAACATTTCTCTCAACTGATCAAAGCTAGCCTGACATTGATCTGTCCACACAAATCTAACTCCCTTTCGAAGCAATCTGGTAAGTGGAGTAGCTATCAAAGAAAATCCTTTCACAAACCGTCGGTAATAGCCTGCCAAACCCAGAAAACTTCTAACTTCAGTTACAGACTTTGGTGGACTCCAATTCAAAATAGCTTCAACTTTACTCGGATCAACTCTAATACCTTCCGCTGAAACTATATGACCAAGAAAAGTTACTTGATCAAGCCAAAATTCACATTTTGACAGTTTAGCAAACAATTGCTTCTCTCTCAAAATTTGCAACACAATCCACAGATGCATGTCATGCTCCTCCTCATTACACGAATACACCAGAATGTCATCAATAAAGACTACTACAAACTGATCCAGATAGAGCCTAAACACCCTATTCATCAAGTCCATAAAAACTGCAGGTGCATTCGTCAAACCAAAAGGCATAACTAGAAACTCATAATGCCCATACCTGGTCTGAAAGGCGGTCTTAGGAACATCTTCAGCTCTGACCCTCAACTGATGGTACCCTGATCTCAAATCAATTTTGGAAAACACTGCTGCACCCTTCAATTGATCAAAGAGATCATCAATTCTAGGCAAAGGATATTTATTCTTAATAGTCACCTTGTTCAATTGCCTATAATCGATACATAATCTCATAGTACCATCCTTCTTCTTCACAAATAAGACAGGAGCCCCCCACGGTGAAACACTAGGGTGAACAAACCCTTTATCCAACAACTCCTGCAATTGCACCTTCAATTCTCTCAATTCAGCAGGTGCCATTCTATAAGGAGTAATAGAAATAGGACTGGTACCAGGCAATAATTCAATACCAAACTCCACCTCTCTCTCAGGAGGCAACCCTGGCAACTCCTCTGGAAACACATCTGAAAACTCTACAACTGTAGGTATACTATCAATTTGAGAACCCTTTACTCTAGTATCTACCACATGAGCAAGATAAGCGTCACACCCCTTTCTAATCAATCTCCTAGCAGCAACAGCTGAAACAAACAAGGATGCTAGCTGTCCCTGCTCACTAGATACTATCACCTCACTTCCATCACCAGTCCTCAAAGTAACAATTTTCTTTTTACAATCCACCATGGCTCCATGTCTAGATAACCAGTCCATGCCTAAGATCACATCATATTCCTTAAAAGGCATCTCAATCAAATCTCCAAGGAACTCCTCACCTTGAACCACTACTGCACTATCTCGATGTACTTTACTAACAATCACACTATGCCCTAAAGGATTTGTCACCAATACATCAAATCCTAGGGATTCAGCATGCACATCAGACACAGGCAAAACAGATGCACTAATATATGAATGTGTGGATCTGGGATCAATCAAAGCAAGTACTGAAGTATCAAATAAAGAGGAAGTACCAGCAATGACTGCAGAAGCATCTGGTTGTCTTTGCATCACATAAATCCTCTGAGAAGATCCAGCCCCCTCTGGTCTACTCTCCCTGGATGTAGAACCTCCTCTAGAACTGAACCCAAATCTGCCTCCTCTGCCGAAACCTCTGCCTCCTCGACCTCCCCTCACACTAGGTCGAGAAGCTGCAGAATCAACTGACATCTGCTCTTGCCTCTCCAGACAATCTCTAACAAAATGATCAGGTGATCCACATCTGAAGCATACCCCTGCTACACCAGTCTTCCAACAAGTACCATCATGTGACCTACCACAATGAATACATACGGGTAGAGTGGATCTCTGAGTCACTGGGGTCGGAGCACTCGCCACTGAAACTGTAGGTCTAGATCTCTGCCTCTGAAACTGTACTGACCTACCAGCTGGCCTCTGACTCCTACTAACCTGAGGAATAAAACTTCCTTTACCTCTCTTTGCAGATGAAGACCCTGCCTCAAACTGGGGTCTTCTAACCCGGATCTCTTCCTCAGAAGCAGCCGCTGCAATATTCTGAGCTCTTTCCACACTCCTAGCTGCTGCCACAAGCTGGGAAAAATCATGATATCTAGATCCAGCCACAAGACACAGAATAGAGGGCCTCAATCCCTCCTCAAATCTCCTGCATCTATCTATCTCATCAGATATAATACCCCCAGCATAATGGCTCAACCGTATAAACTCAATCTCATATTCTGTTACGGTCCGGTAATCTTGCTTCAAGCTTAGAAACTCCATTTTCTTCACATCTTTGTACTCCCTTGGAGTGTACTTCAATTCAAACTCTCTTAGAAAATCAGCATAGGACAATGTAGGTGGATCATCCATAGCATGGGGCACTGTCTTCCACCAATCATATGCATCCTTCTGCGACAATGATATTGCATAATCAAAATTTTCTTCTGGAGTGGCTTGTAACTGAACAAATATTCTCTGTACTTTATCTAGCCACTGCTCAGCTACAGCTGGATCAATAGTACCCAAGAAGTCTTCTGCTCCATACTTCCTTAATTTATCATACTGTCTCACTGATACCAAAGGCTGTGGGGGTGGTGGCGGTGGTTGCACAGGTGCTTGCCTCAAAGCCTCAACCACATGCCTAAGCCAAACTGGTGGAACCTCCTCACCAGCTGGTCTCCCCGACACAGAAGCAGGTACCTCTCCAGCACTATCCACTCTAGCTCCCTCTCTAATGTCATCAGGAGCTACACTCTCCGCACTACTCTCTACTGACTGTCGCAAGTGAGAATCCATCACAACCTATGTCTGCAAACACAGCAGATTACATCTTATTAAAGATCAGAGACTGCCAATCCCAATCATGTACATTATTCAAAAACCAACTTTTTAAGTCAAAATACTCTTTTTCTTACACTTTACCTAGGTTGAGAATCTCAAACCTAGGCTCTGATACCAAAATAATTGTAACACCCCTATATACCGTATACGTACCAAGCATGCTTAAACGATCGTAATATACGTATACTGAATATAGAAAATGCCACAGTTTAAAAAAACACAACAAATATCTTTGTAAATAAGTGAAACAAATCTCAAACATTTAAAAGAAATCCAAAAGACACCATATATAAAATGTTTAAGAATTCACAGCGGAAGTTATTACAAATATGTTATAAATCAAAGTTTACAAAACATAGAATATATATATACATGATTGGCAGCTCTTCTCTGATCTTTAAGTCCCAAAAGAAAATCCTCAATGTCTGGTCTCACTTGGTCTCGAGGAGCTCTCAGGTTCAACTCTGTCACCTGCGCGATCAAACACTATCGCGCTAAGCCAACGGCTTAGTAGTACATAGTATGTTAGCATTATGCTTTAGTGAAATGCAATGTCACACATTTTATTAATAAATCAACATCATAGATGGAAAGCTAACAACATACCTTTATATTTCATAAACTACACATATACAGATATATCACATTTCAACATCCTTCCATATAACTCATTAGTCAATCATTTTACCATTCATGAATCACCTTAAACAAAGACAAGCATGGGCCCAAAACACACTAATATACCATTCAATTTTCAGAGTAGATGTTTTGGTTTAATCATCACATTTATCATTATCATAAACCCAACTAGGCTTCAAGGATTAGGTTCAACCAAGCTTCAAGGGGAACAAAGCATGCTAAGTCTCAACCCAACTTGGCTTCAAGAACCAACCCAACCTAGCTTCAAGGGTTGTAACATCTCAATTAGGCTTCAACGACTAGACCCAACCAAGCTTCAAGGGGAGTAAAACATGTTAAACTTCTACCCAACTTGGCTACAAGGATCAAGCCCAACCTAACTTCAAGAGAGTGTTACTATCATTAGGCATGCCACCAACAACAAACTCTGAAAATTGAATAACACATTAGCCACACAATTCATTTATTATTTCATTCTCAATTCTCATCATCAATTAGGCAAACATGCCTTATATCTTTCAATTGAATCATCATGGCCAATCACAATGGCTTCACATCACATTTGAGTTACCATAGCCAATCACAGTGGCCTCATATCATATCATATCTCAATTCATATCATACATATAGCATCATTGATATAACATTTCAAAGTACATTTTTCATATAACACATTACCATTCACAAGATTCACAATACATAAAACATAACATTGTTCATATAATATCATATGCATCATCATTATCTTCAAATGTATATTCAATCTCAACAATGCAAGAAGAGCAAAGAAACAATCACAGTAGGCAACACATTCAAGGTACACGGCCAAGCTTGTGGCCGTGTCTCTCAACATAAATTGGCAGTGGCAGACATGGGCAAGGGACATGGCCGTGTCTCTCCAAAAATCATCCAACACAGCCAAATTTCCTTAGACTTGGCCGTGTCTCCCAAAATTCTTTAGTTTGGCCGTGTCTCTTCCTTGGTTTGGCCGTGTCTCTCATGATTAAAAACCCTAAACATGGCCAAATCTCTTTTAATTGAATTTAAACACATTATGCACAACATAACCTCATTCAAATGAATATAAACAATGTCATTAACACATATCTTGCATGCTCATCACAATATTCACATTAACAATACATCAACAACACATTTAATCACTCAACACTTCCAAAACCCTAAACCAACATCACTCTTGTTCTTTCAATATCCACATCCATTTAACTTACCATCTTCAAACCAAAACCAACACCAATTTAACTTTGTAACTTACAATCGATCTCAACACTTATAAACACATCTCAAACACACCCAATCATAAAATCAACAATTCATAACTCACTTCAAACACAACCTCAAAATAACAAAGGAAAACAAGAGAGTACTTACCACAATTGAAGAAATTTCGCAAATCTCCAACTTAATCCTTTGATTCTTCCTTCAATTTGATTTTATAAATAAACAAATCTCACTCTTGCTCCTTTGCTATGGAGGGCCGGCCAACATAAGAGAAAGAGAAGATGAAAAGAAAAAAATGAAGACAAGTCAACTTCTCTTCTACTTTAAATCTCCACCAAGCAATTCTAACAAAGCAAAATTACTTAAATTCCCTTTTCTATTTGTTCACACTTCCTTTAAAACTCTTGCCCTCTTTAGTAATTTCACTCATCCCAAATTAAAATATCTTCTTCCCTTGGCTCTCCATTGACCAACATATATGTTATATATATATTAACATATATACAACATATACATTCCATTAACACAATCATTTCCTTTGAAAAACCATATATACATTAAATTCAAATCAAACAACAAATTGAATTAAAACTTCTAGGGCATACTTTGGGATATTACACAACTGTTGAAAAGACCAAGGCATTTGATGTTGGGAAGATGATTACTAATTTAGAAAAGAAATTTGAGAAGAAGCTGAAAATTGAAGAGTTGTCCGAGATTGACAAACTATTTGAACAAAATGAGGAGATCCCTTACAAGTTCAAGATGCCTTCCTTTGCTAGGTACAATGGTACTGGAAACCCTCATCTCCATGTAAAGCAGTACATCACTACTATGCAATCTACCCGAGCCACTAAGGCTCAAACTCTAAGATATTTCATGCTCTTATTGGACCGTGTTGTCCAAAATTGGTTCAACACCTTAAAGGAAAGTACTAAAAAAGATTGGGACATGTTTTACAAGGCTTTTGTTCAGCAATATGGGTACAATGTCGAGCTGGAAGTTACCTTGATGGAGGTGGAGTCCATTAGACAAAGGCCAAATGAGAATTTTGTGGACTATGTGAAGAGATGGAGGAACAAGGCTGCTTTGCTTAAGAAGAGGCCCGATGAATCTGATCAAATAAGAATGATTGTGAGAGGGGTGTTGCCTAGTCTTCATGAAATGATGTCTCATACACTCATCCTTGATTTCAAAGATCTTCTCCAAGCTAGTCTGCAAATTGAAGAATGGGAAAGGGAGAAGAATCGCTTTTCAATAAGAAGGAATGAGAAAGGGAACTACAAGTCTGGAAATCAAAGCACGCAAAAGGAAGTTGATGTTAATACAACTGGTCAAGCAAATAGAAGGCAATTTTTAGATCTAGGGAAGCCTTTGCCTTAGGTCTTCAACAAGCTATAAAAGAAGGGACTATTACAGCCATTGGTCCCCCCGACCTTTGTCGAATCCTTTACCCTCAAAATTTTATACTAAAGCCTTTTGTGAGCTTCATCAGACACAAGGACATGAGATAGACAAATGCTTGCGACTAAAACATGAGATCCAAATTTTAATTGACAGTGGTAAGCTGCCTGAACCTGATAAGCCAAGCACAAAAGACAATCCTTTGCCACCACCCGCAACCTTCATGGTAGGAAAAGGATTTGAAGAAGATTTTGTTTTATCATCCTTTCAAGATGGAAAAATTGAAGATGTGAAAGGAAAAGAAGCTTAACTCAACAAACTTTCCTTAGCTTGAATGTTGCTTTTAAATTTTACTTTCTTTAAGATTTAATTGGAGCAATTGTGTTTTTTAAATTTAAAGTTGTTTGAATAAATTACTTTCATAAAATTTTTGTTGGTCTTTGTTCATTTTGGTGCTTAACCGATAACGAATCTAGCTTGATGTTTATAAATTAGCATATCTATGCATCATGATTTGAATGACTTTACCAGGTGAGCGAATTGTTCTATACTATTAAGTTGTGTATGCTTACTTAGAGAGGGCTCCTGCATAATTAACTTTGTCTAGATCCTAGTCAGTCTTATAATATGCATTGACGGACTTTCAAGGCGAAATTCAACTTTACTTATTTAAGAGAGAGATGATCTAAGCATTGTTTGACGAGCCAACAATTAGTATCCATCCAATTAAATATCAATCCCTAGTTGTCCTTTTGAGCCTTCATAAAATTTTTAACTTCCTTTTCACTGGCTTACAAACCCCAACAACCTACCCTGAGCTGTTGATACTTTTGACAAGTCTTATAATCACTAAGATGAAGAGATAAGAAGATCAAAGAAAGAAATGAATAGTCAAGATCATGAGGATAGTTGAATTTTTTAAGACCATAAGGGTAGTTGAAGTTTTTCTAATATCTCCAATCTATCAAGATAACATCAGAGTAACAAATGATTTATCCCTGTTAAAGAAGATTTATGTCGCTCCACTCATCCATTATTAGAAACCCACGTTGGTACAAACAAGTCAACTCTTTTAGAGCTAGAAAGAAAAAAAAAAGAAACAAAAAAGAAGTAGAAAAAAAAGAAAACATAAAAAGAAAAAGACAAAAGAGAAAAAAGACAAAAGAAAAAGAAAAAGAAAGGAAAAGAAAACCCAAAATGGTTTAGAAATCCAACCGAGTTCTCTTTTACCTAAGGCCATAAAAGCCTTCCATTTGGTTTATAAGGACAGTTTGACTTGAATTGATCCAACCCAACCAAAAATTCAATCAAAATTAGAGAAAAGGGAAAAGGCCATCTAGTTTTTGAAAGTCTTATACTTAACATTCCTACAGGGAAGAAGGACAAAATGATAAAATGAAGAAAAGGAAAGGGGAAGAGTAAGAAAAAGAAAGAGAAAGAAAAGGGAAAAGAATAAGAGAAATGAATTTGGGTACCAAACTTTTTGTAAAGTCAAAGACTATCCCAATTAATATCTAGATTAATGCCAAGAAGATGGGAGGATACTCAAAGCTCTATCTTTTCATGCTCCCAACTATCTAAAGTTTCAACAAGAAATTTATAGTGTGAAAGTTTGTCCATTGTGTCACATCGGCTCCTACTTACAAATGGCCTTCATTTAACCCATGTCCCTTATAGACCCCATTTCAAGCCTATCAAAGACCTGTTGATCTCTCTTGATAGGTAGAGTCTATTAATGGAGTTAGTTTGGATAAGCATGCATATGAGATAGACAATATTCGAACTCAAATGAGACCTTTGACCAAGTAATGTGTATGTGCCTATCTGAAGTACAACAATTCTTGCTTAAATAGAAATGATTCCCGAGTTTAGTACGGTAACTAGGGTTGTCATGTTATAGATATATTAATTTGAAAAATCAAGTCCTGAGGTAAATTGACATTAATTTGGCAAAGCCAACATTTGATTTCAAAATCAAAATTAAAAATTGAAAAAAAATCAAGTTAAGGGGAGTATGTTGAACTATCGAACCTCGAAGGACATATTGGGCAAAGGAAATAATTACTGGCAAGGTTATGAAGAAGCTACCAATTGACATAATGAATCATAATTTGAAATGGATGTATCTCCACTATTTGAGGCCTCCATTATTCATGTTTTCAACATCTTGAAGATAAAAGCCATAAATGTGAAGGATTCTGTCATTCCAATGCAAGACCTGAATGAGCATCTGAAAGGAACCAATGAGAACACTTCTGCTGATCACCTTGGTCTGTGAGTCAATGAAACCGCTGTAAGTATTATTCATGCATACATGAGCATATCACATTGCATTTTTCTTGTATTGTATTGTCTATTCTTTGTCAAAGTGAACAGCAAACACCCTGTGAAGCTAAGAATCAAAAGAAGATATGAAATCAGGGGGCATGGAAGGCCCATTGCTTGAAGAAGCTCCAGTCACTTTATAAAAATAAGAGATGCATGCTTGTGCGAAGAATTAAACAACACAAACATCAACCAAAGCCGCATAGAAAATAATCGTGGGTTTGAGCCTACACGGGGGCAAAGTTTCTCCTTTCAATTTTTTGAGTTTATGAATTTACAAAATATTTTGAGAGTCACTTCCAATATTTTGCACACAGGAGGCAAGGAGAAGATATGAATTGGCCAGCTAAAAAGTAGCTAAATTTTTTTACAAACGGAAAAACAAAAAAGAATGAAACATTAGAACTATCAAAAGAATGAAGACGCAAAAGAGAAAAGATCAGTCCAGCTAGAAGAGCTGAAGCCAATATAGGACAAATCTCTAAGGATGATGATCCACTTTTAAGAGTGAAGACCCAATTTCCAAGGGTGAAGACCAGGCATGTAAAGGATGAAGATCCACTTTCAAGGGTGAAGACCCTATTTCCAATGATGAAGATCCAGCTTAAAGGATGAAGATCCACTTTCAAGGGTGAAGACCCGATTTCCAAGGATGAAGATCAACTTTAAAGGGTGAAGACCTAGTTCCAAGGATGAAGATCCAACTTAAAGGATGAAGATCCACTTTCAAGGGTGAAGACCCAATTTCCAAGGATAAAGATCCCTTTTAATAGTTGAAGACCTGATTCCAAGGATGAAGATCCAATTTCAAGGGGTGAAGACCCAAAGTCCAAAGGATGAAGATCCATTTTCAAGGGTGAAGACCCGATGCCAAGGATGAAGATCTAGTTTAAAGGATGAAGATCCATTTTCAAGTGTGAAGACGCGATCTCAAAGGATGAAGATCCATTTTCAAGGGTGAAGACCCAATCTCAAAGGAGGAAGATCCATTTACAAGGGTGAAGACCCGATCTCCAAGGATGAATATTCGTTTTCAAAGGTGAAGATCCCATGCTAAGGATGAAGATCCAAGGTCCAACGATGAAGATCCATTTTGAGGGTGAAGACCCATAATCCGTTAAAGAATAAAATAGCTGGAGCAGCCAGAATTCTCAACTAATAAAAGGTCAGTCAATGTGAACCTCGGTTTTCCACCCGAAAAGGATTCGGAGGAACGTTCACTTGTTGCTAGGAGTCGCCACTCAGTTTTTTCTGTTCAAAGGGAAAAACTAAGAAAACCCTTGTTTGACTCCAATTAATGCATCCAATGTAATGGTTTCTAATCTACAAACCCAAGGAAGATTCGGGGACTATGTCATGTATTTGATTAACTTGCCAAAAGGAAACAAAACTAAGAGGGACAAAGAAGAGAAGACAGACAGATTGTTAGTAAATTGTGGACTTGCTATTTGGGGTGAATCCCAAACATGCCTACATACTCTTGTTTTTATGAGAGATCAAAGTCCATGTAGTTCGGAAAAAACCTATTTAAAGGCAATTATGCATTATGCATGTGTGTGTGTATGCTTCATGCATTGTCGGGCTTTTTGCCAAAATTGTGTGATTTTGAGCACTTAGTGCTAAATTTGATGAAACTTGGGTACTTGGTACCAAAAAGAATGCAATTTAGGCTCCGTGCCAAAAAGATCAATTTTAATTGTGATGGGCTTCATGCCAAAAGAGATTAGGTCTTTGACCAACGAGATTGATTGATTCATGGTTTAATGCTGAAATGTTGATTGATTAGTTAATTAGGCCTAAGACCTAAAATGATTAGGTCTTTGACCAACAAATTTATTGATTCATGGCTTAATGCCGAAATGTTCATCGATTAGTTAATTAGGCCTAAGACCTAAAATGATTAGGTCTTTGACCAACAAAATTGATTGATTCATGGCTTAATGCCGAAATGTTCATCGATTAGTTAATTAGGCCTAAGACCTAAAATGATTAGGTCTTTGACCAACAAAAAGAAATTAAGAAGAAGATGGAATGTTTATGACATACTTGAATTGACAAATGATGAATTAGGATATTACCTTGCTTAGGATTTTCCCGCTTCGAAGTTCCAGATCTTGTTTTCTCGGACCTTGAATTCAATTTTGATTAATTCCTACAGCACACGGTTAGGTTTATGCAAATAAAAGTCCAATAAAAGTTCTTAAGCGTGTGTAAATAGAGAGTTCATCAGCATGAGGCCCGAGATCCGAACAGCCAACCCCTTTTTCTGAAGATTCGGAGGCTTCTTATAGACAAAAAATGGACCCGGACGGCGGTCGGACCGCCCGAAGAAAAAATCCGGCGGTCGAAACACCGTGCTCGACGGTTGGACCGCCGTGCGCGGCGGTTGGACCGCTGCCTGCGGCGGTTCAGTCTCCAAAATAGCACATCGGGTCACGGGATTTTCGCTAAAACTGATTTTTCGGGAGCTACAGACTTCCAAAAAATATTGCGGGACCATATCCGTGATCCTCGCGTCATTCCGGACATTTCAAGTACCATGAAGACATACTTTCGGTGAACTTTACCGTGGACCTCTGGTCCGGCTCGGTCTTTTGCAGTTTGAGAAAATCGGCTTTCCGAGCCTCAAAATTTGAGTATTCACAATTGCCCCCCACTGGGGTCCATAAAAATGATTTATGGGGCCCAGTGGTCGTCTGGAGAACGAATTTTGAGCGAGGGGTAAAAGACCCGCCTTTTGGCATTTCTAGATTGCTTGCAACACTTCTGATTTTTCTCTGATTGTATTCTGACTTCTCTGTACCTGCACTTTTGTTTAGCACAAACAGTACATATGTATGCATGATGTCCCCTTTTATTTTCATAAAGGTATTTATTTGCTTCTTTACAACCATTGCATGCACAACTGGACCAAGAGTCTTTAAAAGGTTGAAAGGATCAATATGGGAAGATACGGATTGGAAACTGTTGCTACTCTTAGAGGCGTAGCTGTAGATTGGGATTTCTTGCATGCTTGTATCAGATTTTGGGATCACCCAGCTCACGTCTTCAGATCTGGTGCCCGGATGGACGAGATGTGTCCTCTTTTTGAGGAATTCTGCTTAATTATCGGATGTGACCCAAATGCCCCTCTTGTAAGGCATGAGGTTCGAGTTGGCTATGTGGGGTCTTTTCAGAGGCTTTTCAACTTTACAAGGCCTCAAGCTCAAGCTATGATTGCGGATGGGAATAAGGCGATGCTGCTTCCTTTGATTGATGCATTCCTGACTGCTAATTTTGAAGATGAGATTCAACTGAAGCATATGATGCGAGCTTTTATTTTCTGCCTGTTAGCTGGGTTTCTTTTCAACTGTGACCCTAGTTTTGGATATTTAAAGCTTTGCCCCATGATTAGGCAGATGGGGATTGATCAGAGGGTTCCTCTTCCTGTTGGGCTTACTGTTGCTGCTCCTATTATGCCCGAAGTTACTCAAGCTGCTCTTCAAACTTGGGTTAGGAACCATCAGATGATCAGACCTTTTGTGGAACCTTCCCTTATCGAGCCTACTTCAGAGTACAGAGCTTGGTTTATAGCTGAAGTTTGGCCAATTGAAAAGCCAAGGAGGCTTGCATTGTTGCAGGAGTTGGAGGGAGAGGATGTGGTTCCTCTTAATGAGAGGAAGATAGATGTTGCAGAGAGTTCCAGACCTAAGGAAGATACCAAAGATTCTGCCCCACGTAGGATTTAGATCCTAGAGCTGACTCTATTGTCTGCTTTTTTGGGTTGCTTGTACCTTTTTGTTTCATTGGGGATTTAGGACTTATGGTTTGACTCTTGTCATGGAATGAATGACTCTTTTTGTAATGACTGACTCTTTTGTAATGAATGATTCTTTTTGGAATGAATGACTCTTTTACTTGCTTTCCGAGCATTATCTACTTTATTTACTTACTCTAATTTTTGCCTAAGTCGTCCTTTCAGATTTTCAACTTAGCGAGCTCTTACCCATTCTTGCCTAAGCCACCCTTTGCGGGTTTTCAACTTAGCGGGATTTTTTTTGATTTTTTTGTTTTTTTTTTGCAAAAGAAAAATGAATAAATGGTTTTTATTAAAATTTAGACTGTGCTCAAGGAGAGCTGCCTACATATCTCGAATTTGTTTACGAGAATCAGATCTAATGTAGTTCCTTACAATGCATGATTATACATAATATTTCTTTAATTGATCCAGATTGCATGGGTTTGTGAACTCCAGACCATCCAAATCAGACAAGATGACGGCTCCGCCGAAAAGTATTTTCTTTACAATGTAGGGTCCAGCCCAAAGAGGACGAAACTTTCCACGAGGATCTGTAACAGGTGTTCTGATTTCTTTCAGAACCAAACAACCCTCTTCCAACTTTCGATCTTTGACCTTTTTGTTGAAGTGTCTGGCCATTCGCTTTTGATACCCTTGAATCTGATGTAGAGCTTGAAGTCTTTTTTCATCCAAACCCAACAACTGATGATGATAATTGCTAATCCATTCAGCTTCATTTATCTGACTTTCTTGAATTATCCTCGCCGATTGAACTTCCAGTTCAATGGGGAGTACTGCTTCCATTCCGTACACCAGGGAATACGGGGTTGCCCCAGTAGGAGTTTTAATTGATGTTCTATATCCCCACAAAGCCAGCGGTAACTTCTCATGCCAATGCCTATGTTCCTTGATCATTTTTTGTATGATCATCTTTATAGACTTATTCGCTGTTTCTACAGCTCCATTTGTTTGAGGTCTATAAGGAGAGGACTTATGGTGCTGGACATTCTTATCCTTCAAGAGCTTAGCAAATTCTGCTTGGAAATGAGTTCCATTATCAGTAATAATCTCAAATGGCGTTCTGTACCGACAAAGGATGTTGGTTCGGACAAACTGTGCTGCCTTTTGGCGTTTAATTCTGCATAGGAAGCTGCTTCAACCCACTTTGTGAAGTAATCCACTGCTACCAAGATAAACTGATGTCCATTTGAGGCTTTTGGATGTATTTTGCCAATTATATCTATTCCCCAAGTAGCGAAGGGCCATGGAGAGGTGATTGGATTCAGAGCGACGGGAGGTTGCTTCTGCAACTTAGCAAATATCTGGCACTGATGGCATTCTCGTACAAATGCCACACAGTTTGCATTCATGGTGGACCAATAATATCCTAGATTGGCAATTTTTCGAGCCAAGGCGATCCCATACATATGTGGCCCTGATTTTCCACCATGTACCATTTCCATTATCTGCTTAGCCTCTGCTTCATTCACACACCTTAGGTGCATTCCATTCCAACTCCTCTTGTAGAGGATATCTCCATTAAGAATGTAACCTGTGGCTAGCTGCCTTATGGCCCTCTGATCAACCTTTGATGATCCCTCTGAATAACTTCCATCCTTGAGATAACTTTTGATATCCCAAAACCATGGTTTACCATCGGTCAAATGCATTACATGGGCGGGTCGTTTATGAAGCTGAACTTTCAATGAACGAATGGCTTTCCCCTCCCTGATATTGATCATGGAAGCTAAAGTAGCCAGGGCATCAGCAAACTGATTCTTTGCTCTTGGGAGATATTCGAAGGACAGATCATCGAATTGTTGTGCCAAATGATCAAGGCGTTGTAGGTAAGGAACCAAACGCTCTTCTCTTATCTTCCATTTCCTTAAAGCTTGTGATACTATTAAAATAGAATCACCGTAGACCTTTAGGTTCTTAATCCCTAATTCCAGGGCGGCTTCAAGCCCATTGATGCAAGCTTCATATTCTGCTTCATTGTTTGTGCAGCTAAAGTAAAGTTTAACTGCAAATGGAATGTATTCTCCACAAGGAGTTTTGAACACAATCCCAATTCCATTTCCATGATAATTGGATGCCCCATCAAAATACATCTCCCAAATACTCCTTTCCACATTCAAGAGGTCTTCGTCAGGGAAACCCACTTCTCGCATCTCGTCTTTTACGGGTAATTCTGCTAATTGGTCAGCTATTGCGCCACCTTTCACAGCTTTCCTCTGAATGAATTTTAAGTCAAAGGCTGCCAATGTTGACACCCACTTAGCCATTTTGCTGTCCAAAACAGGCTTCTCCATAAGGAATTTCAAGGGACTCTGTTCTGCGACGACACAAGTAGTGTAAGAAGATAAGTAGTGTTGTAACTTTGTGCAAGCCCAATACAATGCTAAACACAACTTCTCAATCTTGTTATACTTTAACTCATAGTCCAACATCCTTTTGCTGAGGTAGTAAATTGCATTTTCCACCTTTGTACTTTCAGCTTCTTGAGCTAGCATTGCACCCATGGCTTCATCTGTTACAGACAAATACAAGAGCAGAGGCTTTCCCATTCTAGGAGGTTGTAGAATTGGCGGACTTAACAAGTATTCTTTGATCTTGTCGAAGGCCTTTTGGCAGTCTTCATTCCATTCTTGTGAAGCACCTTTCCTTAGTAGCTTAAAGATTGGACCACAAGTAACCTACCTAGCAAGCCTCGAATCTCTTTTCTGTTCTTGGCGGAGGCATTTTCAGAATAGCCTTTGACTTTGCTTGATCAACTTCTATTCCTCTCTTGCTGACCAAATACCCCAAAAATAAGCCTGATGTTGCTCCAAATAGGCACTTTGCAGGATTAAGCTTCAAATTGTACTTGCAAAGTCTAAGGAAGAACTTCTCAAGTGCTTCAACGTGTTCTTCTGGAGATTTTGACTTAACAATCATATCATCAACATACCCTTCTACTTCTTTGTGAATCATGTCATGAAAGACTGTTGTCGCCATCCTTTGGTAGGTAGCCCCTGCATTTATCAACCCAAAAGGCATAACCCTGTAGCAGAAAGTGCCCCATTCTATAATGAAAGCTGTCTTTGTCCGGTGGGTGCACTAGGATCTGATTGTACCCAACCGCGAGGTCAGTCATGGAGACCATCATATGCCCAGCCATCCTGTCTATCAGCAAATCGATGTGTGGTAGTGGAAAATCGTCCTTGGGACAGGCCTTATTCAAATCTCTATAGTCAACACACATCCTGACCTTTCCATCTTTCTTCAGGACTGGCACGATGTTTGCTAACCAGGAAGGGTAGGCAATTGGTTCTATGAACTTATTTTCCAGTTGTTTAACAACCTCCTCTTTAATTTTCAAAGACCATTTAGGCTTCATTCTTCTCAATTTCTGCTTAACCGGCTTCGCATCTGGGTATAGTGGAATCTTATGAACTGCTATGGCTGGGTCTATTCCCGTGACATCACTTGCCTTCCACATGAAGTAGTCGACATATCTTCTGATGCACTCAACAACCTGTTCCTTATTCACACAATCATATGCAATGTATGTATATTCATTTTCTTTGCCAATTATTATCTTTTCATTTATTTCTTTTATTTCATCTATTTCATTTTTGCTAGATAATACTTGGAAAGCAAAAGACACAGGGTAACCAAGAACTTAAATAGTTTCATTAATAATGTCTGAGTCATCCTCCAAAGTTACATTATATTTAACATCAGGGTTTTCTATTCCTGAAGCTAAGGAAGACTCAGAACTGGACTTTGACTCGGTGTTTGACTCGAGTTTTGACTCAGTACAAGACTCAGGCTCGGGTTATGACACATGACTAGGTTTGACTGTAGCTACTTGTCCCTCCTCGGCATACCAATTCATCAGTGGTCCATCTGTGGTCTTGATCAGCCTTGTGAAGTCCCTTTTGTCTTCAAAATTGGTTATCATGGCAACCTCATCAAAGAGACTAGGCCGCATAAAATCTTCCATTTGTGGGTCAGCTATAGGTTCTGGCTCTTCTTCTTTTATGGCTAAAACATCATCAAACATCTCAAAACCCGGTAACTTCTTTCCAGTCATAGGAGAATAGAATGGTTCCTGAAAACCACAGTAAGGAACTGCTTTTCCAGGTTTGCAGAAGTGCCCATTCAGAGTTCTAAAATAAGGGCGCATTTTGAGGCTTCTTGCCCCCCAATTCTTCCTTTTCTTCCTTCCATGCTCAAACTCTTCTATCTCCTCATATGTGGGTTTGTACCCCAGGCCAAAAGTTCCCTTATTCTCGGTTTCTTCCCATGGCCGCACTACAGGTGTTTTTCTCCCAGACTTTATCATTTCCATTCTGGGTAGCAGACCTACCCTTAGCATCATTCCCACCAGGCAATTGATTTGGACCTCTCCAAAATCATATAAGATAAATGGCCCTTTGGGTTTTTCTCCTTCAATGCATTGGACTGTATCATAATGGAAACCAGTCAAGGTCATGGCGGTTTCGCCAGGAACAACCTCAAAGAGAGACTGATCCATGGTTCTCTTGTTGATTTCACAGGTGTCACCTTTGATAGTGATGATTTTTCCTTCAAAAGGGAACTTAACTTTTTGATGTAATGAAGAAGGGACAGCATTATTCTGATGAATCCACGGCCTTCCAAGGAGGAGATTAAAGCTCGCGGGTACATCAATGACTTGGAAGGGCACTCTCATTTTCACCGGCCCAATAGCAATTTCCAGAGTGGCAACACCCAAAATTTCTCTTCGAGTGTTATCATATGCTCTAACAATCTAATCAGAAGGTGTAAGATCTGTAGCCTCCAACCCTAGACAGCTTGCTACCTTCAAGGGACATACATTTAAGGCTGACCCATTATCAATGAGAACCATGGGCACAGTCTTTCCCCTAGATTGTATGGTGATGTATAGAGCATCATTGTGTTTACTGCCATCTTCTGGTAGGTCTGTATCAGAAAATCGGATACTCAATGCCTTGGTTGATTGAGTCAAAGTGGCCACCAAAGCTTCTGGGCTTGTGTCCACTGATGTATCAAGTTGACTTAAAGCTTCGCTGAGAGCCTGACGATGTGGGAATGAGGAAGCAAGGAGCTCCCAAATCGATACCCTAACTTGAGTTTGCTTAAGCTGGGAGAGGACAGGGTCTTCTTTTGGCTCTGGTGTCTTCTTATGGGGGTGATTTGAGGTTGAAGGGGCTTTTCCCAAGTCGAGTGGCTGATATTGCCTTCTGCTTCTTGTCAAAGCGTTGACCTCTTCAGCAAGGTCATTCAAATCCAACACACACACTTCATTCATTTCTAAGAGAAGTTTGAAAGGATCAAACAACTCTTCTTCCACAGTGATGGCGTGGATGGAATGATTAGGTAAAGGGTTAGTATTAATGTTCGGTTGACTCCTGAGAGGAATGATGTCACCCCTATCCACCAAATCCTGGATGCGGTTTTTCAGAGTCCAACAAGCATCTGTTCTATGCCCTTTTCCTTGGTGGTATTCACAATACTCATTGGACTTATAACTGGAGGGTAATGGGTTTGGAGGTGGCCTTGGGTCCAAAGGCTTCAAATACTTCCCTTCCACAGCCTTTTTAAACACTAGATGAAGGGGCACCCCAAGGTCGGTATATTGTATTCTTGGCTGATTTCTCTGCCCAAGATTGCCCACACGTAAAGGATTCGCAGGGGCAATATTGGCCACTTCATTGACCTTTCTTGAGGAAGCAACTTGGCCCTATTTCTTATACTTTGAAGCAGCTCCCTCATCTACTATCTTACCCAATTGTATCAAGTCTTCTACCTTAGTTGCAGTCGCAATGAGCGATTTGAAAGTAGGTAGGTATTGGGTTTGCAGTTGAGCTTGATATGTAGGCCTTAAATTCCTGATTATAATATCAATTTGCTCCTGTTCTGAAGGGCGATTGATCATTTGGGCAGCCTTCGCCCTCCACCTCGTAAGGAACTAGGAGAAGGGTTCATTGTTATTTTGTTTAGTGGTCTCAAGCTCCCTTCTAGTGACATCTACCTCAATATTGTAGTGGTATTGAGTGTTAAATGCATTGCAGATGTCTTCCCAGGTCTTAATCTTAGCATGGTCCAGGCTTACAAACCATTTTAGGGTAGCCCCAGTCAAGGATTTTTGAAAGAGTTGAGCAAAGAGCTCATCATTTAAACCCCAAGGGCTCAAGGCCCCCACATACATCTTCAAATGGGTTTTAGGGCAAGTGGTCCCATCAAATCTGTCCATCCCAGGCATCTTGAATTTTGGAGGCAATCTAGCTTGGGGAAACAAGGATAAGGAATCCATGTCTACCACCTCTTTATGAGTTTTCATGGCAGTGATTGACCTTTCAAGCAATTAAAGTTTCTTTTTCAGTTCATCAGTTTCATTCTTAGAGGGTGGATCCTCCAAATTGATGACAGGGGTATTGTTCTGAGTAGTCATGGGGGTACTAGTTTGCCCCACAATGGGTTCTTTCCCTAAATTTCCAGAAGTAGTGACCGTCTTTGGTGCGCCTCCCAATTCAGCCAAGATGGCTTCCCTTTGGGCAGCCAAAGCTTCATCAATTCTTTCTTGCATCCTAGCTTCAATTTCCTTAACTTGTCCATCTAGCAGGGCCTTAATCTGTTCAATAATAGCCATTTCAATAATTGGAGTAGTTGGTGAAGTTGGGGTAGTAGGACTTGTGGGTGATTGCACAGTTGGAGTTGGTGTAGCTTGTGTAGGTGAAGGCACACGGATAGTGGGTACCTGAAAAGGTTAAGGGCAAGAGATTAGGGTAGTGTGTAGGATAGGAAAAACTCTTGGTCCACTTATATACATCAAAAGTTTTCCCCAAAAGATTTTCCCCCAAAATAATGTTGTCATGTGCATGAATGCACCTCATCACATCATAATTCATTTTAATGGAATGTGGCACTATCATTGGGTACATACAACCTAAGGGAGGGTTCTATTGTTCATGAAAAATAGAGAATTGGCTCATAATAGGGACCCTTGAGTCTTGAGTAAGATATACCTAACCACATGTGAAACAAGGAGTTTTGCGTGGGTCCAACAGTACGATTACTCATAGGCCACTCCAAAAGGATTGGAATGGTTTGCGACAACAGGGAGGACGCTTTGGCTGTCCGCCGGCATAATCAAGGAGACCTGCCGGTCAGTGGTACTTGCTATCCAAACTCAGAATTTTGAACAGAAAGAGAAGAAATTCATTTGAAAACAATTTTTTTTATGCAATGGAGGAAAGGATTCCCCCATATAATGCAAGAGAAAAAGATTCTCTAAATGACAAAATAAATGCACAATTAATCAAACAAGGGGTCCATTAAAGGAAAAAGATTCCTTTTGTCAATTTTCAATCCAATATCCCCAAGGAGGGGATATATATTGCTAAGGTACCCTGCAAAATGAATAAAAGTACCCTAAAGAAGGGCAAATCAGTTAAATGAATAATGATAGTCTACTAGGATCCCATAAATTATTTTTATTATTATTTTTTTTATTTTATTAATTTTTTTATGGTCCCCAGAAAGATTCTTTTAGTCAATTTTCAATTCTAATGTCCTTAAAGAAAGGACAACCATTGCTAAGGTACCCTGCAAAATAAATAAAAATACCCTAAAGAAGGGCAAGTTAATCAAATAAACAATAGTAGTCTACTAGGATCCCATAAATCATTTTCATGGTCCCTAGTGTCAAATTAATCAAATAAGCAATAGTAGTCCACTAGAATCCCATAAATCATTTTTATGGTCCCCAGTGGAGTCGCCAAATTGTGAACCTCGGTTTTCCACCCGAAAAGGATTCGGAGGAACGTTCACTTGTTGCTAGAGTTGCCACTCAGTTTTTTCTGTTCAAAGGGAAAAACTAAGAAAACCCTTGTTTGACTCCAATTAATGCATCCAATGTAAAGGTTTCTAATCTACGAACCCAAGGAGGATTTGGGGACTATGTCATGTATTTGATTAACTTGCCAAAAGGAAACAAAACTGAGAGGGACAAAGAAGAGAAGACAGACAGATTGTTAGTAAATTGTGGACTTGCTATTTGGGGTGAATCCCAAACATGCCTACATACTCTCATTTTTATGAGAGATCAAAGTCCATGTAGTTCGGAAAAAACCTATTTAAAGGCATTTATGCATTATGCATGTGTGTGTATGCTTCATGCATTGTCGGGCTTTTTGCCAAAATTATGAGATTTTGAGCACTTAGTGCTAAATTTGATGAAACTTGGGTACTTGGTACCAAAAAGAATGCAATTTAGGCTCCGTGCCAAAAAGATCAATTTTAATTGTGATGGGCTTCATGCCAAAAGAGATTAGGTCTTTGACCAACGAGATTGATTGATTCATGGTTTAATGCCAAAATGTTGATTGATTAGTTAATTAGGCCTAAGACCTAAAATGATTAGGTCTTTGACCAACAAATTGATTGATTCATGGCTTAATGCCGAAATGTTCATCGATTAGTTAATTAGGCCTAAGACCTAAAATGATTAGGTCTTTGACCAACAAAATTGATTGATTCATGGCTTAATGCCGAAATGTTCATCGATTAGTTAATTAGGCCTAAGACCTAAAATGATTAGGTCTTTGACCAACAAAAAGAAATTAAGAAGAAGATGGAATGTTTATGACATACTTGAATTGACAAATGATGAATTAGGATATTACCTTGCTTAGGATTTTCCCGCTTCGAAGTTCCAGATATTGTTTTCTCGGACCTTGAATTCGATTTTGATTAATTCCTACAGCACACGGTTACGTTTATGTAAATAAAAGTCCAATAAAAGTTCTTAAGCGTGTTAAATAGAGAGTTCATCAGCATGAGGCCCGAGATCCAAACAGCCAACCCCTTTTTCTGAAGATTCGAAGGCTTTTTATAGACAAAAAATGGACCCGAACGGCGGTCGGACCGCCCGAAGAAAAAATCCGGCGGTCGAACCGCCGTGCACTGTGTACGGTGGTTGGATCGCCCTGCACGGCGGTTGGACAGCCGTGCACTATGCATGGCGGTTGAACCGCCGTGCGCAGCGGTTGGACCGCTGCCTGCGGCGGTTCAGCCGCCAAAATAGCACATCGGGTCGCGCGATTTTCGCTAAAACTGATTTTTCGGGAGCTACAGACTTCCAAAAAATATTCCTGGACCATATCCGTGATCCTCGCGTCATTCTGGACATTTCAAGTACCATGAAGACATACTTTCGGTGAACTTTACCGTGGACCTCTGGTCCGGCTCGGTCTTTTGCAGTATGAGAAAATCGGTTTTCCGAGCCTCAAAATTCGAGTATTCACAGTCAAAATTTTGTCTCGGGTCCAAGTACCCAAATCAAGTTCAGTCTCGGGTCCAAGTACCCAAATCAAATCCAAGTACTCATCCTCATCCAAAATCAGTAAAAAATCACATTGCTTTTCGCTCTCTTTTGCTATTGTCTAAGATCGCTCAAGCAGGGGGGGTGTGGACCCCTAATTTTTGACCCAATCCGATCCAATATGCTTTATTTAGTCCAAAATGATTTTTGTTATCTAATTGGTCCAAAATAATTTTAATTAAATAGTTTTTGCTTCATTATCTAATTTTTATTAATAAAAAATAAAAATAAACAAATAATAATCAAAAAATAAAAATAAAAATAAAAATCAAAGTCGGAAAAAAATCGGCAGCAAAAAGTGGTCGCACGGGCCCGTGGGCGTTTCCCGTAGGCCCACCTGTTTCACCTACAGGCCTGCAGGTGAAATAACTTCCCGCAGGAAATTCCTGCGAACAAAATAACTCCCCGCAGGAATTTTCTGAGGGCTGGCACCCCCACACGCCCGTTCGCAAGCGTAAAATTTTTTAACTCAATTTTTTTTTCAGGTTTCTTTTTTATTACTTGCCATGTATAATTAGAAATAAACAACCTAAAACCATTATAAATAAGGACCAATAGAACCAAATATAAGGGGAGAAAGGTGGAGGAAAATTTTTCACAGTGAGCTTAGGATTGGAAACCAAATCAAGGAAGGAAAAGCAATAATTAAATTCAACTGATTTTTAAGGGAGTAGCAGCACGAATTAAGTGATTAAAAAGGCAACCAAAGCTTGTCTTTGGAGCTAGTTCATCCAAGAAGAAGTAATTTTGGAGCAACTTACAAAAAAAAAGGTATGAAATTCTAAATTCTATTTTTTTACACTGTAGCTAAACTAGGGTTTTTTTGTGTTTTTCAAAAGTTAAAATCTTAGAACTTTAATTTAGTTTTCCAAAGTTAAAACACTAAAACGTGATCTTATTTTCTAAAAAGACTTAAAATTATTATTTTTTCTTCTTCAAAAGTCTCAAAACCCTAATTGAACAAGTTTTTCAACAAAACCAAAATCAAATTCTGTTTCTTTTAAGATTTTAAAATAGGTTCTATTTCATTCAAAAAGCCTTAAAAAACATCTTTTGTACTTATAAAAACTTCAATCCTTTTGTTTAAATTCATAAAACTTCATAAATCATCAAATTGCTTTTTAAAACCCTAAAAGTCATTCACTACCCGAGAACCCTAATTTCAAAGCCTAAAACCCTAATTTAACTTTTTAACCTAAAATAATGAACCCTAATCCTTTTAAAACCTTAAACCATAATTTTTATGAACCCTAATCCTTTTAAAACATTAAAAAATATAAAAACATAAAAACTCAAAAATTACACAGTAGCTTAAAGTTCAATAAACCAAAAATCACAAATTAAAGTATTTTAAGGTATTTAAAACCCTAGTTTCATGATTTCATCATTCAAGCCTTAATTTGTTTCATGATTTCATCATTCAAACCTTAATTTGGTTAATCAAAGAGTCTTATCAATCTTTTAAAACATAAAACCCTAATTTATTTTAATTCCATAAAAAGTCATAGTAGCTTAATTTTAGAAATTTCCAAAACCTTAACACAAGAGATAAAAAACCCTAAATGGAAATAGTAGCTATACTTAAACTTTTATTTGCTTTATTCAATTCCATATTTACTTATACTTTGATTTATTTCTTATGCCTTAATTTATTTAATTTCAATACTTGATTTATTTAATTTGTCATGGATGGATGTTTGTTTTATATTTAATAGCTTTTATGAATGATTTATTTATTATGGATGATTATTTACTTTTTCAATCAATTTAGACTTCCAAAAGTTGTAAGAGGTATGTTTCCACTTGATGGGTACCTCATTAGTTAAACATCATGTAATTTAATTTTCTTTTATATTTTAGAACCTTTGTAAAGGGCATGTTTCTACCTTTTAGTGGGTGTCCTATCTAGGCATGTGATGTAAGGGCATGTTTCCATCCTTGGATGGGTGTCCATTTATTTATTTTGTTTTGTTTGGACATTGCTTTGATTTTAATATAATGATGCTTTCTTTTTATTGTGTGTAATATGGATAATGTTATTATACTTAAGAATTTTATAATATTAAGTCCTGTAAAGGAGGCCGGTTCCAATGAACTGGGCATTGTGGGGGTGCTGGGCCATTTCTACCTTCCCCACACATACCCAACTTTTCAAACCCATTAGGGGATTCCTTAGAAATCGAGTCATCCACCCCTTTCCTTTTTCCCGGTCCGTCCGGTTGGCGACTCCATTTTCTCCAGTCTTAGGTCCGTGTTCTCTAAGGCCCCAAGCCTAAACAGTGCCGAAGTCGTAAGAACCATTCCACCGAGAGTGAGGGCAAAAATCCCCTCTCACAGTGGCGACTCCACTGGGGACAAGAGAAGTTGATTCTGTTGGTCTTTTTATTATTCTATTCTTTCTTATAATGACATTATCCATTGCATCATCTTAGATTGCATTGTGTGCGTGAGTTAGGACACCCGTGTTACCCATGTTATGTAAGGGATACCATACTTTCACTCAAGGTATGGAGATCGAGCATGGCATAACCACTCATAGCCTCGTACCATTTGGTATATACTTGCTATGGGAACCTAAGCCTTTCCACCCAAAGACTAAAGCTCATGTAATTGGCCTAGTTACTTTCCTTAGGTTTTACCCTAAATGCATGTTGTTTGACTATGGTTAATTTATCTTAGTATAAATCATGGCTTATTTGGTTTGTTCTTTTTCTGATATGACCCAAGTACATTTGCAACCTCAAAATAAATTTTTTCTTTAAAATCCAAAAGACCAAAACTATTTTCAAAAATTTTCAAGATGGTCTTTGGACATAAGACTTTTCTAAAACAAATCAAAGATTCTTTGGCCCATGGCCCAAATACTAAGCCCAAAATTCATTTTTCTAACCTTTTTTTACAATGGGCTTAGAAACAAAACTATTTTCACCCAACCATTTTTTACAAAGTGCTTGCAAAAATATTTAGGTCAATTACGAAATACCAAAAATCAATTGGGCATAGTTTACACTAAGAATAAATTAATCATGGGCTTGTTTTTGGCATGAACCATTAGTTACCTTTTTCAAGTGAGAAATCTATCTATAATAAACCTCTTAATTTCGTTTTAATCCAACATAGCATAAAAGCTACTTTAGTTGGTTGAATGGATTAAAACCTAATTAATGGAAATTATCATGATTGATTTCCATTTTCGAAAATATAATTATTGGTTGAAACGTCCGAGGAATTATTCAAAAGTAAGATACCCCATGTTGGTATTTTGTCAACCATATACTTAGGAAAAGAGACTCGCCATTTGTGTGTGGATGTTTTAAGGTTGGAAGGAACATCCTAATTATCTTTCTTTATTAATTGTTTGTGCATACATGCATACATTTGCATCTCATATCATTGATCCTTTCTGGCTCATAGCCCTGGATTATGATAGTTCTAAAGCTTACAACAACCTGACTTACGCCGAAGATGAAGTGTCTAGCAACGACTCAATCACTTGCTCACCAAAAATAATGGAACCCGAACAAATCCAAAGAATAGTGGATGAGGCCCTCAACGCCAAGATGGAAGAAATAAAAGAGGCCATGGCTGAGACCATAAAGAATCAACTAGCCACAATTTTTGGAAACAATGCCGAAGCATCTGCTAGCACCAAGAAAGTCGAGGGGAAGGCTAAAATTGATGAAGCAGCTTTTAATGATGAAAAGGTGATCATTAATGATGAAGATGATTGGGCTCAATACTACCAAGAGGTTCAAGAAAAGAAGAAAGAACCGAAGGCTGTTGAGAAGGCAACCATTGAAAAGACCGAGACATCCGATGTTGAAAAGATGATTGCTGATTTAAAAAAGAAATTTGAGAAGAAGCTGAAAACCGAAGAGAAGTCTAAGATCGACAAACTATTTGAACAAGATGAAGAGGTCCCTTATAAATTCAAGATGCCTTCCTTTGCTAAGTACAATGGCACCAGAAATCCTCATCTCCATGTGAAGCAGTATATCACTGCCATGCAGTCTATTTGAGCTACTAAGGCTCAAACCCTAAGGTACTTCATGCTCTCATTGGGCCCTGTTGTCCAAAATTGGTTCAATACCTTAGATGACGGAACACAAAAGAGTTGGGATCTACTTTACCAAGCCTTCATCCAACAATACGGATATAATGTTGAGTTAGAAGTTACTTTAATGGAAGTGGAGTCCATTAGACAAAGGCCAAATGAGAATTTTATGGACTATGTGAAGCGATGGAGAAACAAGGCCGCTTTACTCAAGAAGAGGCCCGATGAATCCGATCAAATAAGGATGATTGTGAGAGGGGTGTTACCTAATCTTTGTGAGAGGATGTCTCATACACTCATCCGTGATTTCAAAGATCTTCTCCAAGCTGGTCTGCAAATTGAAGAGTGGGAAAGAGAGAAGAATCATTTTTTAATAAAAAGGAATGAGAAAGGGAACTACCAGTCGGACAATCAAAGCACACAAAAATAAGTTGATGTCAATACAACAGGTCAAGAAAATAGAAGGTAGTTTTCTGATCTGGGGAAGCCTTTGTCTTGGGTCTTCGACAAGCTACAAAAGAAAGGCTTGTTGCAACCATTGGCTCCTCGACCTTTGCCTAGTCCATTACCCCCCAAATTTGATACTAAGGCTTTTTGTCAATTTCATCAGACTCAAGGACATGAGACTGATAGATGTACCTGATTAAGGCATGAGATCCAAGACCTAATAGATAGTGGCAAGCTACCTGAGCCAGATAAGCCCAACACCAAAGACAATCCATTACCAAGGTTCAATAGAGTACCTCCACCGGCAACCTTCATGGTGGGAAAAGGATTGGAAGAAGATTTTGTTTTATCATCCTTTCAAGATGGAAATATTGAAGATGTGAAGGGAAAAGAAGCCTAACTCAATGAACTTTCCTTAGCTTGAATGTTGCTTTTCAATCTTACTTTCTTTAATATTTTGGAACTATTGTGTTTTTCAAATTTAAAGTTGCTTGAATAAATTACTTTCATCAAAATTTTTGTTGGCCTTTGTTCATTTTGCTGCTCAACCAATGAGGAATCTAGCTTGATAATTTATGAATTAATATATCTAGGGATCATGACTTGAATGACTTTACTAGGTGAGGGAATTGCTCTATAGCATTGAGTTGTGTATGCTTACTTAGAGAGGGCTCCTGCATAATTATCTTTGTCTAGGTCTTAGTCAGTCTTAGAACATGCTTTGACAAACTTTCGAGGCGAAATTGCAACTCTGGTTATTTAAGAGAGAAATGATCTAGGCATTTTTTGGTTAGCCAACAACTAGTATCCACCCAATTAAATATCAATCCCTAGTTGTCCCTTTGAGCCGTCATAAAATTTTAGCTTTCTTTTCATTGGCTTACAAACCCCAATAACCTACCTGAGCTATTGTGATACTTTTGACAAGTCTTATGATCACTAAAATGAATAGGCAAGAAGATCAAAGAAAGCAATGATTAGTCAAGACTATGAAGATAGTTGAAGTTCTCAAGACCATAAGGGTAGTTGATGTTTTCAAGACCATAAGGATAGTTGATGTTCTCAAAACCTTAAGGGTAGTTGAAGTTCCCTTAATGTCTCCAATATATCAAGACAACATCAACATTAGAGTAACAAATGATTTATCCCTATTAAAGATGATTTATGTTACTCCACTCATCCATTATTGGAAGCCCAAGTTGGTACAAATAAGACAATTCTTTTAGAGCTAGAACCAAAAAAGGAAAGAAAAAGAAAGAAAAAGAAAAAGAAAAAAAAAGAAGAATAAAAGAAAAGAAAGAAAGAAAAGAGAAAAGAAAAAAGAAAAGAAAACCCAAAGGCGGTTTAAAAAGCCAACTGAGTTCTCTTTTACCTAAAGCAGCAAAAGGCTTCCATTTGCTTTTTAAGGAAAATTTGACTTGAATTGGTCCAATCCAACCAAAGATTAAATCAAAATTGGAGAAAAGGAGGAAGAACGTCCAGTTCTTGAAAGTTCTATACTTGGTAGTCCTACAAGGATGAAGGACAAAATTATAAAATGCTCAAAGAAAGGGAGAAGTGAGGAAAATAAAAAGAAAGAAAAGGGAGAAGAAAAGAAATGACTTTGGGTCCTAAACTTTTTGCAAGGGCAAAGACTGTCCTAATCAAGATCCAGATTAATGCCAAAAAGATATAATGAATTTGGAGTCTAGAAAGATTGCTCCCAACCGCTTAAAATTCAAATAAGAAATTTATAGTGTGAAGGCTAGTCCATTGTATCACATCAGCCCCAACTTACAAATGGCCTTCACTTTAACCCATGTCCCTTATAGACCCCATTTCAAGCCTATCAAAGACCTGTTGATCTCTCTTGGTTGGTAGAGTCTATTAGTGGAGATAGTTTGGATAAGCAGCTTATCCATATGAGATAGACAATATTTAAACTCAAATGAGACCTTTGGCCAAGCAATGTGTATGTTCCTATCTGAAGTGCAACAATTCTTGCTTAAATAGAATTGATTCCCGACTTTAGTACGGTAACTAGGGTTGTCATGTTATAGATATGTTAATTTGGAAAATAAAGTCCTGAGATGCATTGACATTAATTTGGCAAAGCCAACATTTGATTTCAAAATCAAAATTCAAAAAATTCAAGAAGTTTAAAAAAATGTTTTGTCATACAAAGCCTTCAAGTTAAGGGAAGTATGTTGAACCTCCAAAGGACACAATTGGCAAAGTCATGAAGAAACTACCAACCGACATGCTGAAATATAGTTTGAAATGGATACATCCCTGACTCTGCTGCTTAGGGTCTCCACCACTCATGTTTTCAACATCTCAAAGATAAAAGCTACAAATACAAAGCTTTCGATCATTCTAATGCAAGACCTGAACAAGCGTCAAAAGGGAACCAATGAGAACACTTATGCTGATCACCTCAGTCTGTGAGTCAATGGAACAACTGTAAGTATTATTCATGCATATCATGCATACATGAGCATATCACATTGCACTTTCTTGTCTTGTGTTCTTTGGCAAAATGAATAGCAAACACCCTGTGAAGTAAAGAATTAAAAGAAGATATTAAATCAGGGGGCATAGAAAGCCCATTGCTTGAGAAAGCTCCAGTAATCTTGCAAAGAGAAGAAATGCATGCGTATGCGAAGAAAAAGACGGCAAAAACATTAATCAAAGCTTGCATGGAAAAAATCTTTGTTTGAGCCTACACAGGGGGCAAAGTTTCTCCTTTTCAATTTTTTGGGTTTATATACCAAATATCTTTAAACTCACTTACAAATATTTTGCCACACAGGGGGGGCAAGGAGAGGATATAAGGTCCAATTAAAAATATCTAAATCTTTGCAAAAAGGAAGAACAAAAGAATGGAACAATTAGAACTCTCAAAAGAATGAAGATGCGAAAGACAAAAGATCAATTGAGCTAAAACCAGGGTAAAGATCCGACCTCCAATGGATAAAGATCAATGTTTCAAGGGTAAAGACCCGATGTCAAAAGATGAAGATTCATTTTCAAGGATGAAGATCCATTTGCAAGGGTGAAGACCCAATCTCCAAGGATGAAGATCCATTTTGAGGGTTAAGAATCACAATGCATAGAACAGCCAGATCAGTTAGACTTCTCAACTGATAAAAGCTTAGTCAAATTCATTCTCGGGTCCAAGTACCCATTCTCGGGTCCAAGTACCCAAATCAAATCTAACCTCAGGTCCAAGTACCCAAATTAAATCAAAATTAATTCAAATCTCAAGTCAAAGTACCCAGGTTAGGATCGAGTATCCTAATCTAGTTTAGGATCGAGTATCCAAAGTCAATTTAGGATCGAGTATCCAAATCCAGTTAGGATCGAGTATCCCAATCCAAATCTAGCTTAGGATCAAGTATCCCAAGTCCAGTTAGGATCGAGTATCCAAATCAAGTTAGGATTGAGTATCCCAAGTCCAGTTTAGGATCGAGTATCCAAATCAAGTTAGGATCGAGTATCCCAATCCAATTTAGGATTGAGTATCCAAATTCAGTTTAGGATCGAGTATCCAAATCAAGTTAGGATCGAGTATCCTAATCCAGTTTAGGATCGAGTATCCAAATCAAGTTAGGATCGAGTATCCCAATCCAATTTAGGATCGAGTTTCCAAATCCAGTTTAGGATCGAGTATCCAAATCCACTTAGGATCGAGTATCCAAATCTAGTCTAGGATCGAGTATCCAAATCCAGTTAGGATCGAGTATCCCAATCAAAATTAATATGGAGTATCCAAGTCTAGTTTAGGATTGAGTATGCAAAACCTGGTCAAGAACCCAAATTTTCCTTAGGTCTAGAACCTAGAGTTATCCTCGAGTCCAGAACTCGAATCCGGGTCCAGAACCCAAATTTTCCCTTAGGTCCAAAACCTAGAATTATCCTCGAGTCCAAAACTTGAATCCGGGTCCAGAACCCAAATTTCCCTTAGGTCCAGAACCTAAAATTATCCTCGAGTCCAGAACCCAAATTTTTCTTACGTCCAGAACCTAGTCCAGAACTCGAACCGGGTCCAGAACCTAAATTTTTCTTAGGTCTAGAACCTAGAATCCCCATTGAGTCCAGAACTCAAAATGGGTCTCGAACCCAAATTTTTCTTAGGTCTAGAACCTAGAATCATCCATTGAGTCCAGAACTCGAAACGGGTCCAGAACCTAAATTTTTCTTAGGTCCAGAACCTAGAATCATTGTTGAGTCTAGAACTTGAACCGGCTCCAGAACCCAAGTTTTTCTTAGGTCCAGAACCTAGAATTAATCCTTGAGTCTAGAACTCGAACCGAGTCCAGAACCCAAATTTTTCTTAGGTCCAGAACCTAGAATTATCCTTAAGTTCAGAACTCGAACCGGGTCCAGAACCCAAATTTTCCTTAAGTCTAGTACCTAGAATCATCCTTGAGTCCAGAACTCGAAACGGGTCCAGAACCCAAATTTTCCTAAGGTCTAGAACCTAGAAATATCCTCGAGTCTAGAACTCGAACCGGGTCCTGAACCCAAATTTTCCTTAGGTCTAGAACCTAGAATCATCCGTGAGTCCAAAACTCAAATTGGGTCCAAGTACCCAAAACAAGTCGCCATATCAAAAATTAAGTCTTATTGCTTTTCACTCTCTTTCACTAAGGTTTCAGATCATTCAAGCAGGGGGCAAACTGTAGACCCTTAATTTTTGACCCAATCCGATCCAATATGCTTTATTTAGTCCAAAATGATTTTTGTTGTCTAATTGGTCCAAAATAATTTTAATTAAATAGTTTTTGCTTTATTATCTAAATTTTTATTAATAAAAAAAATAAAATAACAATCGGAGTCGGAAAAAAAATCGGCAGCAAAAAGTGGTCGCACGGGCCCGTGGGCATTTCACCTGCAGGAATTTCCTGCGGGCAGCACACCCGTAGGCCCACCAGTTTCACCCGCAGGCCTGCGGGCGTTTCACCCGCAGGAATTTCCTACGGGCAAAATAATTTCCCGCTGGAATTTCCTACGAGCGAGTTATTTCGCCAGCAGGAAATTCTTGCTGGTGAAATAACTTCCCGCAGGAAATTCCTGCGGGCAGTGCGGGAGAGTTATTTCGCCCGCAGGAAATTCCTGCGGGTGAAATAACTCCCCGCAGGATTTTCCTGCGGGCTGGCCGGCAGGAATTTTCTGCGGGCTGGCACGCCCAGCCACGGGCCCGTTCGTCAGCACAAAATTTTTTAACTCAATTTTTTTTTCAGGTTTCTTTTTTATAACTTGTCGTGTATAATTAGGAATAAACAGCCTAAAACCATTATAAATAAGGACCAATAGAACCAAATAAAAGGGGAGAAAGGTGGAGGAAATTTTTTCAGAGTGAGCTTAGGATTGGAAACCAAATCAAGGAAGGAAAAGCAATAATTCAATTCAACTGATTTTTGAGGGAGTAGCAGCACAAATTAAGTGATTAAAAAGGCAACCAAAGCTTGTCTTTGGAGCTAGTTCATCCAAGAAGAAGTAATTTTGGAGCAACTTACAAAAAAAAGGTATGAAATTCTAAAATCTAATTTTTTTTACACAATAGCTAAACTAGGGTTTTTTTTTGTTTTTCAAAAGTTAAAATCATAGAACTTTAATTTAGTTTTCCAAAGTTAAAACACTAAAACGTGATCTTCTTTTCTAAAAAGACTTAAAATTATTATTTTTTCTTCTTCATAAGTCTCAAAACCCTAATTGAACAAGTTTTTCAACAAAACCAAAATCAAATTCTGTTTCTTTTAAGATTTTAAAGTAGGTTCTATTTCATTTAAAAAGCCTTAAAAAACATCTCTTCTACTTATAAAAGCTTCAATCCTTTTGTTTAAATTCATAAAACTTCATAAATCATCAAATTGCTTTTTAAAACCCTTAAAGTCATTCACTACCTGAGAACCCTAATTTCAAAGCCTAAAACCCTAATTCAACTTTTTAACCTAAAATAATGAACCCTAATCCTTTTAAAACCTTAAACCATAATTTTTATGAACCCTAATCCTTTTAAAACATTAAAAAACATAAAAACATAAAAACTCAAAAATTACCAGTAGCTTAAAGTTCAATAAACCAAAAATCACAAATTTAAGTATTTTAAGGTATTTAAAACCCTAGTTTCATGATTTCATCATTCAAACCTTAATTTGCTTAATCAAAGAGTCTTATCAATCTTTTAAAACATAAAACCCTAATTTATTTTAATTCCATAAAAAGTCACAGTAGCTTAATTTTAGAAATTTCCAAAACCTTAACACATGAGATAAAAAACACTAAATGGAAATAGTAGCTATACTTGAACTTTTATTTGCTTTATTCAATTCCATATTTACTTATACTTTGGTTTATTTCTTATGCCTTAATTTATTTAATTTCAATACTTGATTTATTTAATTTGTCATGGATGGATGTTTGTTTTATATCTTGGTTAATAGCTTTTATGAATGATTTATTTATTATGGATGATTATTTACTTTTTCAATCAATTTAGACTTCCAAAAGTTGTAAGAGGTATGTTTCCACTTGGTGGGTACCTCATTAGTTAAACATCATGTAATTTAATTTTCTTTTCTATTTCAGAACCTTTGTAAAGGGCATGTTTCTACCTTTTGGTGGGTGTCCTATCTAGGCATGTGATGTAAGGACATGTTTCCATCCTTGGATGGGTGTCGATTTATTCGTTTTGTTTTGTTTGGACATTGCTTTGATTTTAATATAATGATGCTTTCTTTTTATTGTGTGTAATATGGATAATGTTATTATACTTAAGAATTTTATAATATTAAGACTTGTAAAGGAGGCCGGTTCCAATGAACAGGGCATTGTGGGGGTGCTGGGCCATTTCTCACCTTCCCTACACGTACCCAACTTTCCAAACCCATTAGGGGGTTGGGGATTCCTTAGGAATCGAGTCATCCACCCCTTTCTTTTTTCCTGGCCCGTCCGGGTGGCGACTCCATTTTCTCCGAACTTAGGTCCATTTTCTCTAAGGCCTCGAGCCTAAACAGTGCCGAAGTCGCAAGAACCATTCCACCGGGAGTGAGGGCGAAAATCCCCGCTCACAGGGGGCAAACTGTAGACCCTTAATTTTGACCCCAATTTGATACAGTCCTAATTAAAGGATGCCAAAATAAATTTGATCTGACTTTAAAATATTTAAACCTAGTTTACAATTTTTAAAGAAGTCGGTTCATATTAAAGAGGCATAAATTCAATTGTAAAACCCTAAAATCAAGTTGAATCGGCCCAAATTAAAACTTTTCGGTCCATAAGTTACAAAAGGCAAGAATAATTCAAGTCAGGCCGACCAGGGAGACAGCCTAGATCGACATGAGGTTGGACTCATGTCGACCTTGGCAACCAGGTCGACATGGCCTTAACTCATGTCTATTTGGCTGCCCAGATCGACATGGTTTCAATGAGTTTCCAAATTGAACTAAAATTTGTTTTAAGGATGGATTAATATTATGGTTAGGGATTGGGAGTGAGGTTTTGACCTATAAATAATAATGTTTTAGACTTTAACAAGGATGGCAATTAACATTAATGAGGTCGGCAATCAACATTAAGAGATATTAAACAGCAAAGTAGAAGATGACCAAAAGAAAATAGCAACAAGTAGCACTCATCAATCATTAATCCATCAAAGGTAAAAACACTGCCTTTGTTCTTGTTCAGCCAAAGTCAATTATGGAGGAATGAATGAACAGAGGTTTGATTATAAATCTTTGATTTGTTTATATTTACAGCATTTTATGTTTTGATTCATTAATTATTTAAGCATACGATAGTATTGCCGTATTTTTTAAGTGTTTCTACTATTTATTTTAATATTGAGTCTTCCAATAACCTAAATTATTAAACTTAATAGTATGTTTTATAAATCAGATTGTCCATTCATCCAGTAGCCTAAATCATTGATTAAATTATCAAAACCCTAAACTGTTCTTTTGTTTTCAAAACTTTAAACCCTAACTTATTCCATTAAAGTCTCAAAATCCTAATTATTTTCTAGAATCTTAATTTATTTCTAGAATCAATGTTTCTTCTAAAATGATAAATCAAAGTCTTAAATTATTTTAAAGCTTGTCACCCAGTAACCCTATCCCCAAACTATTCTACCTAAAGCCACCCAAACCCTAATCCAAATTATTCTGCTAAAAACACCCAAAACCCTAATTCAATCCCTAATTTATTCCCAAAATGCCAAAGCCTCAGTTTTCAAACCCCCATCAAGTAAGCCTAAAAATCCTTAAAACCCTAAACCCTTAACAGTCTTAAAACATGTTTTTCAAATCTAAAACCCTGATTACACCTTTCTAAAAACTAAAGCAACAATCTGTGAGCGGCTAGCGGGACCGCCGTATGGGCTCGTCAAAGGGGTCAATATTCATTTATGTATTATGAGTCCGTGTATTTATCTTTCCTTTTTCCAAAGCCCTAATTTAGTAATTAAAATTCTAAAACTCTATTTTAAGATGCAAACCCTAAACTTATATATTTATTACTTTATTTAATTTTAGATTTTATTATGTAGTTTATTATATGTTTTGATGGTTGATTTATTTAATTTCAATGCTTGATTTATTTAATTTATCATGGATGGATATTTTCTTTATTATGATGATGATTATTTATTTATTTTGGTATTAAAATTGTAAGAGGTATGTTTCCATTATTGGGTACCTCATTAATTAATTTTCATGTAATTTAAATTGTTCTTATATTTTGGGACCAATTTAAAGGACACATTTCCACCTTTCGGTGGGTGTCCTATTTAGTTTTAGACATGGACAATGTAAGGACATGTTTCCATCCTTGTTTGGGTGTCCATTTATTTGCTTTGTTTGGACATTACTTTGATTTTAATATAATGATGCTTTATTTTAATTGTTGCATGTAATATGGATAATATTGTTATACTTAAGAATTTTATAATATTAAGACCTGCAAAGGAGGCCGGTTCCAATGAACCGGGCATTGTGGGGGTGCTGGGCCATTTCTCACCTTCCCCACACATACCCAACTTTCCAAACCCATTAGGAGGTTGGGAATTCCTTAAAAATTGAGTCATCAACCCCTTTATTTTTCCCGGTTCGTCCGTGTGGTGGTTTCATTTTCTTTGAACTTAGACCCGTGTTCTCTAAGGCCCCGAGCCTAAATAGTGCTGAAGTCGCAAGAACCATTCCACCTACAGTGGGGGCAAAAATCTTCGCTCACAGAAAGACCATCTAGTTTTAAAAAGTCCTATACTTAACAATCCTGCAGAGAAGAAGGACAAAATGATAAAATGCTCAAAGAAAAGGAAGAGTAAGAAAATTAAAGAGAAAGAAAAGGGGAAAGAATAAAGAAAAAGAATGTGGGTATCAACCTTTTTGTAAGGGAAAAGACTATCCCAATCAAGATCCAGATTAATGCCAAGAAGATGGGAGAACATTCAAAGCTCTATCTTTTCATACTTCCAACCATCTAAAGTTCAAACAAAAAGATTACACTTTGAAGGTTTGTCCATAGTATCACATCAGCTCTAATTTCAAAATGACCTTCATTTAAACCATGTCCCTTATAGATCCCAATTCAAGCATATTAAAGACCTGTTGATATCTCTTGGTAGGTAGAGTCTATTAGTGGAGATAGTTTGGATAAACATGCATATGAGATAGACAATATTCAAACTCAAATGAGATCTTTGAACATGTAATGTGTATGTGCCTATCTGAAGTGCAACAGTTCTTACTCAAATAGAAATGATTCTCGAGTTTAGTATGGTAATTAGGGTTGTTATGTTATAGATATGTTAATTTGAAAAATCGAGTCTTGAGGTATAATGACATTGATTTGACAAAGCCAAAATATGATTTTAAAGTTTTTGTAAAAAAAAAGTGTTTTTGTCATACAAAGCCTTCAAGTAAAGAGAAGTTTGTTGAACCATCGAACCTTGAAGGACACTGTTATATCCATAAGTGTGCTTAGAAGTTATGATAATGTTGTTATTATTGAATTGAGTGTGTGATTGATAAGTGGTAATTATGTTGTTTGAAGAAAAGCATTGTGTAGAGTGAAGTGTATATGTTGTGTATATGGTCATATATATATAATATAAGTTCGTCAAAGGGCTTGGTCAAGGAAAGAGGATATTTTATTTGTGATTGTGAAATTACCAACATGGGCTTGTAAAAGACAAAGGTTTAGTTATATGGTTGAGGGTAGTTTAGTAATTTTCTTTTGGAAGGGTATTTAATGCCTATTGACTTTGTGTTTTCTTCATCATTTCTTCTTCTTCTTCTTGTTGATGGCCGGCTCACTCAAAGACAAAGGAAAGCAAGAGAGCAAGTGATGATTTTGGAATTTTAAGCTCAAAAGTGAAGGAAGATCTCAAGTATACAAGTTGGAATTTCAAGAATTTCATGATTTTAGTAAGTTTTCTCTTGTTTGCCTTTGTTATTTTTGAAGATGTGTGTGAGTTGAGTTAGGGTTATTGATAGTATGATTAAGTGTGTTGATGATTTGTTGATTAGAGTTGAAATTGATTTTAAAATAAGAAGTTAAATTGGTGTTGGTGATGGAAGAGTAAGAGTTGTGTTTAGTGAATATTTTTCTGTTTTACAATTAGTAAAGGCTGTGACTTGTATGATTTTTAATTAATTATAGAAAAATGTTATTGAAGTGAATTTTTGATATGTTGTGCCTCTATGAGTCTAGAATGACTGAAAAATATGTTGATTCGATTTTGGAATGGTTATGAGTTTAGAAAGATTATTTTTATTAGACCTGTTCCAGCAGGTACCTTAACTGAGACAGCTATATTTCGGGATTTTTAATAAAATGTAGAAAAATCATATCCAATTGAATTTTGGATATGTTGTTTCTTAGTGAGTCTAGTATTTGAGAAAAATAATTTGGAACCACGTTGATTGAATTTGATTTATGGAATTCACAAAGTTCAGAACTGCTGCCAGGATGCAGGGCAATTGGGGCAGTCTGGTTAGGTGAACTATTTGACCAAGATTTTGTGTTCAGTTTGATCTGAAATTTTAAAGGAATGATTTTAAGATACAAAACTAAATTCTGTAAAAATTTTAGAATTTTTAGTCAAGTAGATTATTTTATACAATTTTTCAAAATAAGGATAAAATGGAGTCTAAAACCAGAATGTACTATTCATATGGTCATTTTGCTAATATTCCTTTTGGATTAGGTTGTGAAGAGGTTGAATTGCCCTAATTTGTGAAGTGAAGAACTATTGAGTGGAGAAGAGTTTAGAGTGGTGTGAAATGTTATTAAGGTAAGTACCAATGTTGCATGATTGCATTGTTAATGCATATCACTAATGTATTTTGATGTGTTTATATCATTAATGATATGTATATATATAATTGTGTTATGGGAAAATGAAAGATGTGAATGATTTGATGAATATTAATGTATGAGAATACAATTGATTGAGTATAATTAAATAATGTTAGGTAAATTATTACATTGTTAATCTAATGTGACTTGTATAGTGTGAAAGAGAAGAGGATCATTCAACAAGGTATGAGCTATGCAAATTTATTATGATAAACACTTTTATGAAGAATTACTTTAATGTACTTTGTAATGTTATAGCAATGATGCTATATGTATAATGTGAATCATGTGATTGAATAATGATATGTTCATTTGGTTAATGTAATTGATGTTGAGTATTAAAATGATGATGCACATGATACTATATGAACAATACTATGTTTTGTGTATTATGAATCTTGTGAATTGTATTGTGCTATATGAATAAGGTACTTTGTAATGTTATAGCAATGATGTTATATGTATCATATGGATTGAGATATGATATGTTGTGAAGCCATTGTGATTGGCTATGATGATCTAATTGAAAGAAATAAGGCATGTTTGCCTAGATGATAATGAACATTGAGATTGAAATTGATAATGAAACAACAAGTGAAATATGTGTTTAATGTGTTATTCAGTCTTCAGAGTTCTGGGTTTGGAGGCGTGCCTATAAAATGAAAAAGGTAACAGTCTTGCCGGGTTGAGGATCTCTTCAAATTGAGTTGAATTGAGGTCCAAGAGACTGGGTCTGTTACACTATGAGAATTGTGAATATGAAATATATGATTGGTAACAGTCTTGCCGGGTTGAGGATCTCCTCATGATGAGTTGATGGTCCAAGAGACTGGGTCTGTTACACTATCCATGGATAGAAATATTGATATATGATGCCTACGGGCTTGATGATTATGATTATAGACCAAAGCAGTAACTCTGAACTCTGAATAACATAGTGGTGTCTGTTGGGCCCGAGTCTGTCTTTGTTGTCAATGTGATATACAAATGTTGAAAGAAATGGATAATGAAATCTTTGGTATACTTCATTGGACATGTGATTGATGATATGTAATATGTGCGTTGAAATATTGATTATGAGCACTAGTGATGAATCATTAATGTTGAATTGTGAATAAAGAAATGTTATGATTGGTATGATGTATAACGTGTGTATTAGCATTGATTGTGAATTCAATTGATGAATTGTGGTTGATGACAATGATTGTCTTAATTGGAAATGTGACTTATGATTAGTATGATGTATAATGTGTGTATTGAGATGTTGATTGTGAATATTAGTGATGGGTTGGACTTGGTAGAAATGTTATGTTTATATGTGTATAAGATATGAGATTAGTTGAAAGATATGAAAGGTGCAAATGAATAGGGATAAACTTAATAAGAACTAAAAGTATATGGAATTGAGATATCTTTATATGTTAGTGTTTCCATGATATATGTTTGTATTTTATATTTGTACTACTAAGCTTTCGAGCTTAGCGCGGATGTATTATCGCGCAGGTAGCTTGGTGGAAGATATGAAGTCTTTTGGTATGCCACGAGAAGAGTAAGATTTTGTTGAGACGAACTAAAGGGTAATGCATACATGTATCCACTTTAAGTATGTTATATTATATGTATAAATGAAGTTTTGATAAAGACAATAATTTGTAAGTGTTCTTTAAATTGACCTATTATGGTTTGAATTTTGTTACAGGTATTGAAAGGTAAAAAGAAAAGTGACATCCTTATACTTTATATACTTACTGTATGTATACTAGGTATATGTATAGTATTTATATGGAGTATTGGGGTGTTACAATTATTTTGGTATCAGAGCTTAGGTTCGAGATTCTCGGCCTAAGTAAAATTAAAAAGAAAAAGTTTTGAAACGCTTAAAATGAATTAAAAAGAAGAGTTTTGAAAATGAAATTTGTAATACATGCATATGCATTCACACCTAGGTTGGTCTCGGAGGTGGCATTATATGATTTATAGTATATCTATGTTATATGAGATGGATGTTAATGTGTGAATGATATGATGTTATGAGAAAATTGTTTTGTTGTAATGTGAGATGTTGAGGCATGATTACTTAACTTGCTTGTGAAAAAAAGAAATGAATTTAAAAAAAAAATATTGATAAGTTTAATGAACGGACCTATCTGTCTCCTGCGGAACCATGCGGACCCATTGGAATGGGCAACCGAACTTGGACAACCGACCTGGATGGGAAAAAGGTATGTTACTGATAATGTTATACGTGCCTATCTGCCTCCTGCGGACCCTTGGGATTGAAGGGCAACCGACTTGGTTGGGGAAGGGTACGTATATAAAGTCATAGTTGTTGGCTATAATGATAAATTTAAATGAGTATAATGAATGATATGAATTTATATAAGTCTAATTGATAATTAAAAATGGAAATTTATGCAAGTAAAGTGAAGTGTTAAATGTGTTGAAGCATAAAGAAATGAAAAGGAAAATAATATTGAATGAGTTGATTAGTAAAGACAAGGTATGATTATTTAAAGTTTGGGGTATATATATAAAGTTAAGGTATTGTTTAAAGGAAAAAGAGATGATATTGGTTATGTAAGAATATAAATTGGTATGGTTATTTTAATGTAAACATTGTGAATTCAAGGTTAGAAATGTGAGATGCTTGGATATTGTGAAAGCTCATGGTAATGGTAATAATATGTGATATTTGAGATTTTTCGAAATGAGCTTAATAATTGGGGAAGAAATATGTGTTGATATTGCTTTATGATATATATATATATATATCCGAGATGTTTTTAAAGTTGATTTTAAGAAAAGATGAATTTGGTAAATTGAAGGTTTAAGCGAAGTAGTAAGTTGAAAAGTTAAAGTTCTACTAGAAACTGATAAAGATTGATTGGATATTGAAGGTTTAATGTATATTCAATACCTGAGCCAGGTGAAATGATTAATATTGCACATGAAAGTATTATGAATTAAGTAATGTGATTGATGGTATGAGAATTTGTTTTGAAGTAAAAAGAGAAATAGATAAGCAAATGAAAAGGAGCTATTTTAAGTCATTTTATTGCAAAAAAAAAATGGATATGGAAGTATATTAAATGTTTTTTTTTAAGATGAAAGTAAAAGAGATGTCACATTGGGAATGTGACCAAGATGGATGTGAAGTGTTATTATAGTCAGAATATATATTTGTAGTGTGATTAAATACTTTTTATCATATTGGAAGAATGAGAATAATAGTATTTAAAAGAAAGTGATAAACACTAAATTTGTAGTGAATGTATGAAAAAGGAAAATAAAAATCAGAGCATATAATTAAGTGTATAGGAGCTATTAGGCTCAATGTGTATATTATTAGGTGTAATGTACATATGTATAAATATATGAGTAAAATATATATATACGTTGAATGGTAAACAAACGGATATAAAGATGATATATTAAATGCATTTCAAAATAAAGGTGAGAGAGATGTCACCTTAGTAAGGTGACTAAGAATTTGTGAAGTATTATTATGGTTAGGAAATATATATGTGTTGAGTTGATAAATAATTTAAGTTATGTCAAAAAGGGGTAAGAATGATGTTGATTAAGGAAAAGTAATAAATGTTAAATTGTGTTAAAGATATGTAAAAGAGGAATTATATATAATTGTATGACTATGTGTATACATGTATGGAAAGTGTGGAATGAGCTTTTCGATATGAATGTAAATGAAAATGTAAGAAATGTGGAAAGCAAGTCATATTGTGAATGTGACCTAAGTATGTGAATGTGATATAATTATTTGTTTAGTGGTGTGGAGAATAATAGGGCATGTATCAGTGGATCTATGAGAGAATAGGTTTTAACCTATGTAGAGTTAGATTATGGGATGAAATGGAGAGTGAGAAAGGACTTAAGTAACACTAGAAGATGAAATTGTTATGATAATAACTGAGTTAAACTATCATATAATGTTTCCTGGATTAAGGATTTTGTTTGTAGAAATTTTATATGTATAAGTATATAATAAAAAGGAAAGTATACTGTATGAAAAGTGTTACAAGAGATAAATTAGAAGTGGAGTAATAAATGGAATTTGTATATGATTAAATGTTGTGTATAAAGATGTTATAGATAATATTGTTGATGTGAGTTAGACTAATGATAATCATATGTTCAAGAGAAAATTTATGGAGATGGAGTTGAAATGTGTTAACTCTTGGTGTAGTAAAAGTGTGGAGAATGGATATATAATTCTTGTGATACAACTAAATAGTGTAATTAAAAAGTTTGGATACAGAATAATCGAGAAACAGTATTGATTTATGAGTTACAGGTGTGTGACCATTCATCTCCTATGGCTATATGATTTGGTTAGTATGTGTAGCCGGTTAATTTTAGTATCCATAAATTTGGGACTGAGACAATATGACTGTAGTACAAATTGGTGAGATTGAAAATTTTGTTTAAGAAGCATAGTTAAAAAGTTATTATAAGATTTGGTGGGAACTATACTAATATGATTTGAAGTGATTTGTTATCACAATAATTTGATTGAATATGGATTGGAAGAGATCAAGAAATTGTATATAAGTTTGACCTAATTGAATTAGATCATATATACATATATGAATATGGTGCAATTTCATGATAAGTTAAATAAATTAATCATTGGATGGAATTGAACAAGATGGGAAAGTGGATATATTGTGTAAGATAAATCAATTGATCTGGATTGGATTAAGATTATGAATTATTCTTGAGATTTAATATCTATAGTTGTATTAAGAATGTAATTATTTACATGGCAATGTATATGATGTAAAATATTAAAATGTGAATGGACATGAATGAATGGAGTCATAGTAGTTATAAATCAGGATAAAAAGGGAAAAGATTGGTTATTTATAAAATAAGTTGAAAGGTAATGTATTAATATGTAAGTTAAGAGAAAAGCATGCTAAAGAGGTAATTCCATTTGTGGAAAATAAGGATCTTGTTATCCATTGAGGGATTGATAAATGTCTATTTAGACAATGATTGTAATGATGGGATAATTAATGCTAAGACATAACCAATGATTTTTAAGGTTAAAGTTAAAAGAGTAATCATAAAGAGATGAAGGAACAATATATATTAAATATAAAGATTGGATGAAGTATAAGTGTACTATAAAATGATCTGATTCTGGTATAAAGATAGTAATAGGAAGTGTAATAAGTTCTTTTGAATGTTTGATCAATGAAGTAACAAGATATATAAACCTATAGAATGATGAGTTATGGAATTTAAAGAAGATTGTTGATTCTATAGGAAAGAGTTGAAGTTATATGATTTGGTGACATAGTAACTTAAACATATAATTAACTTCATATGGAAGTTAAGATAGTATGTTGTTAAGAATCAATTGTTACGATATTGTTAATTTCGAGGACGAAATTTTCTTTTTAGAGGGGGAGAATTGTTATATCCCTAAGTGTGCTTAGAAGTTATGATAATGTTGTTATTATTGAATTGAGTGTGTGATTGATAAGTGGTAATTATGTTGTTTGAAGAAAAGCATTGTGTAGAGTGAAGTGTATATGTTGTGTATATGGTCATATATATATAATATAAGTTGGTCAAAGGGCTTGGTCAAGGGAAGAGGATATTTTATTTGTGATTGTGAAATTACCAACATGGGCTTGTAAAAGACAAAGGTTTAGTTATATGGTTGAGGGTAGTTTAGTAATTTTCTTTTGGAAGGGTATTTAATGCCTATTGACTTTGTGTTTTCTTCATCATTTCTTCTTCTTCTTCTTGTTGATGGCCCGCTCACTCAAAGACAAAGGAAAGCAAGAGAGCAAGTGATGATTTTGGAATTTTAAGCTCAAAAGTGAAGGAAGATCTCAAGTATACAAGTTGGAATTTCAAGAATTTCATGATTTTAGTAAGTTTTCTCTTGTTTGCCTTTGTTATTTTTGAAGATGTGTGTGAGTTGAGTTAGGGTTATTGATAGTATGATTAAGTGTGTTGATGATTTGTTGATTAGAGTTGAAATTGATTTTAAAATAAGAAGTTAAATTGGTGTTGGTGATGGAAGAGTAAGAGTTGTGTTTAGTGAATATTTTTCTGTTTTACAATTAGTAAAGGCTGTGACTTGTATGATTTTTAATTAATTATAGAAAAATGTTATTGAAGTGAATTTTTGATATGTTGTGCCTCTATGAGTCTAGAATGACTGAAAAATATGTTGATTCGATTTTGGAATGGTTATGAGTTTAGAAAGATTATTTTTATTAGACCTGTTCCAGCAGGTACCTTAACTGAGACAGCTATATTTCGGGATTTTTAATAAAATGTAGAAAAATCATATCCAATTGAATTTTGGATATGTTGTTTCTTAGTGAGTCTAGTATTTGAGAAAAATAATTTGGAACCACGTTGATTGAATTTGATTTATGGAATTCACAAAGTTCAGAACTGCTGCCAGGATGCAGGGCAATTGGGGCAGTCTGGTTAGGTGAACTATTTGACCAAGATTTTGTGTTCAGTTTGATCTGAAATTTTAAAGGAATGATTTTAAGATACAAAACTAAATTCTGTAAAAATTTTAGAATTTTTAGTCAAGTAGATTATTTTATACAATTTTTCAAAATAAGGATAAAATGGAGTCTAAAACCAGAATGTACTATTCATATGGTCATTTTGCTAATATTCCTTTTGGATTAGGTTGTGAAGAGGTTGAATTGCCCTAATTTGTGAAGTGAAGAACTATTGAGTGGAGAAGAGTTTAGAGTGGTGTGAAATGTTATTAAGGTAAGTACCAATGTTGCATGATTGCATTGTTAATGCATATCACTAATGTATTTTGATGTGTTTATATCATTAATGATATGTATATATATAATTGTGTTATGGGAAAATGAAAGATGTGAATGATTTGATGAATATTAATGTATGAGAATACAATTGATTGAGTATAATTAAATAATGTTAGGTAAATTATTACATTGTTAATCTAATGTGACTTTGTATAGTGTGAAAGAGAAGAGGATCATTCAACAAGGTATGAGCTATGCAAATTTATTATGATAAACACTTTTATGAAGAATTACTTTAATGTACTTTGTAATGTTATAGCAATGATGCTATATGTATAATGTGAATCATGTGATTGAATAATGATATGTTCATTTGGTTAATGTAATTGATGTTGAGTATTATAATGATGATGCACATGATACTATATGAACAATACTATGTTTTGTGTATTATGAATCTTGTGAATTGTATTGTGCTATATGAATAAGGTACTTTGTAATGTTATAGCAATGATGTTATATGTATCATATGGATTGAGATATGATATGTTGTGAAGCCATTGTGATTGGCTATGATGATCTAATTGAAAGAAATAAGGCATGTTTGCATAGATGATAATGAACATTGAGATTGAAATTGATAATGAAACAACAAGTGAAATATGTGTTTAATGTGTTATTCAGTCTTCAGAGTTTTGGGTTTGGAGGCATGCCTATAAAATGAAAAAGGTAACAGTCTTGCCGGGTTGAGGATCTCTTCAAATTGAGTTGAATTGAGGTCCAAGAGACTGGGTCTGTTACACTATGAGAATTGTGAATATGAAATATATGATTGGTAACAGTCTTGCCGGGTTGAGGATCTCCTCATGATGAGTTGATGGTCCAAGAGACTGGGTCTGTTACACTATCCATGGATAGAAATATTGATATATGATGCCTACGGGCTTGATGATTATGATTATAGACCAAAGCAGTAACTCTGAACTCTGAATAACATAGTGGTGTCTGTTGGGCCCGAGTCTGTCTTTGTTGTCAATGTGATATACAAATGTTGAAAGAAATGGATAATGAAATCTTTGGTATACTTCATTGGACATGTGATTGATGATATGTAATATGTGCGTTGAAATATTGATTATGAGCACTAGTGATGAATCATTAATGTTGAATTGTGAATAAAGAAATGTTATGATTGGTATGATGTATAACGTGTGTATTAGCATTGATTGTGAATTCAATTGATGAATTGTGGTTGATGACAATGATTGTCTTAATTGGAAATGTGACTTATGATTAGTATGATGTATAATGTGTGTATTGAGATGTTGATTGTGAATATTAGTGATGGGTTGGACTTGGTAGAAATGTTATGTTTATATGTGTATAAGATATGAGATTAGTTGAAAGATATGAAAGGTGCAAATGAATAGGGATAAACTTAATAAGAACTAAAAGTATATGGAATTGAGATATCTTTATATGTTAGTGTTTCCATGATATATGTTTGTATTTTATATTTGTACTACTAAGTTTTCGAGCTTAGCGCGGATGTATTATCGCGCAGGTAACTTGGTGGAAGATATGAAGTCTTTTGGTATGCCACGAGAAGAGTAAGATTTTGTCGAGACCAACTAGAGGGTAATGCATACATGTATCCACTTTAAGTATGTTATATTATATGTATAAATGAAGTTTTGATAAAGACAATAATTTGTAAGTGTTCTTTAAATTGACCTATTATGGTTTGAATTTTGTTACAGGTATTGAAAGGTAAAAAGAAAAGTGGCATCCTTATACTTTATATACTTACTGTATGTATACTAGGTATATGTATAGTATTTATATGGAGTATTGGGGTGTTACAGACACATTGAGCAAAGTAAAGGATTATTTGCAAGATTGTGAAGAAGTTATCAACTGACATGTTGAATCATAGATTGAAATGGATGTATCCCTGACATGTTGCTAAGACCTGAGTGGGCTGAATTGGTTAAAGAAGAGGTCACTAAACAAATACAAGTGAAGTTCCTTGAAGTGATAGAATATCCAGATTGGCTAGCCAACATAGTACCCATGCCAAATAAAGATTGAAGAATAAGGGTCTGTGTGGACTATAGAGATTTGAACAAGGCTTCCCCTAAGGATGATTTTCCTTTACCCATATAGATGTCCTCATTGATAGTGCAGCCTCTAGCGTGCTACACACGTTTGTAGATTGATTTTCTGGATACAATCAAGTGTTAATGGCCCAAGAGGATAAAACCAAAAAAGTAAATAATCATCCATAATAAATAAATCATTCATAAAAGCTATTAACCAAAATATAAAACAAACATCCATCCATGACAAATTAAATAAATCAAGTATTGAAATTAAATAAATTAAGGCATAAGAAATAAATCAAAGTATAAGTAAATATGGAATTGAATAAAGCAAATAAAAGTTCAAGTATAGCTACTATTTCCATTTAGGGTTTTTTTATCTCATGTGTTAAGGTTTTGGAAATTTCTAAAATTAAGCTACTGTGACTTTTTATGGAATTAAAATAAATTAGGGTTTTATGTTTTAAAAGATTGATAAGACTCTTTGATTAACCAAATTAAGATTTGAATGATGAAATCATGAAACTAGGGTTTTAAATACCTTAAAATACTTTAATTTGTGATTTTGGTTTATTGAACTTTAAGCTACTATGTAATTTTTAAGTTTTTAAGTTTTTAAGTTTTTTAATATTTTAAAAGGATTAGGGTTCATAAAAATTATGGTTTAAGATTTTAAAAGGATTAGGGTTCATAAAAATTATGGTTTAAGATTTTAAAAGGATTAGGGTTCATTATTTTAGGTTAAAAAGCTGAATTAGGGTTTTAGGCTTTGAAATTAGGATTCTCGGGTAGTGAATGACTTTTAGGGTTTTAAAAAGCAATTTGATGATTTAAGAAGTTTTATGAATTTAAACAAAAGGATTGAAGTTTTCATAAGTAGAAAAGATGTTTTTTAAGGCTTTTTGAATGAAATAGAACCTACTTTCAAATCTTAAAAGAAATAGAATTTGGTTTTGGTTTTGTTGAAAAACTTGTTCAATTAGGGTTTTGAGACTTTTGAAGGAGAAAAAATAATAATTTGAAGTCTTTTTAGAAAAGGTCACGTTTTAGTGTTTTAACTTTGGAAGAATTAAACTAAAGTTCTAAAATTTTAACTTTTGAAAAACACAAAAAAAATCCTAGTTTTAGCTACTGTGTAAAAAAAAATAGAATTTAGAATTTCATACCTTCTTTTGCGAGTTGCTCCAAAATTGTTCTTCTTGGATGAATTAGCTCCAAAGACAAGCCTTGGTTTCCTTTGAATTGCTTAATACGTGCTACTGCTTCCTCAAAAATCAGTTGAACTGAATTGTGCTTTTCCTTCTTTGATTTGGTTTCAAAAATTCAAGCTCACTGTATAAAAAATTTCCTCCCTCCAATTTGGTTTAATTATTCCTTATTTATAGTAGCTTTTAGGTTGTTTTTTCCTAATTCCCTACGGCAATTAATATTAATAGAAAAAAATTAAAACCTAATTGAATTAGGTTTCAAAAATTTGGAAAAAACAATTTTGCGCACGGGCCAGTGGCTGGGGCCAATCTGCGGGCCAGCCCGCAGGAAATTCCTGCAGGAAAGTTATTTTGCCCACAGGAATTTCCTGCGGGAGAAATAAATTCGCCCGCAGCCCTTGCAGGAATTTCCTGTGGGGAGTTATTTCGCCCGCAGGAAATTCCTGTGGGCTAATATTTCTCCCGCAGGAATTTCCTGCAGGAGAAGGTTTTGCCCGCTGGATTTTCCTGCGGGGCAAAACCTCCTCAAGCCCGTGCGACTGTTTTTCGCTGCCGATTTTTTTCCGACTCTGATTTTTATTTTTATTTTTATTTTTTGATTTTGATTTGTTTATTTTTATTTTTTATTAATAAAAATTAGATACTAAGGTAAAAATTATTTAATTAAAATTATTTTGGATCAATTAAACAACAAAAATCATTTTAAACCAAATAAAACATAATGGACCGGATTGGGTCAAAAATTAAGGGTCTTGTAGACCCTTAATTTTTGACCCAATCCGGTCCAATATGTTTTATTTAATCCTAAATTATTTTTGTTGTCTAATTGGTCCAAAATAATTTTGTTAAATAATTTTTGCTTTAGTATCTAATTTTTATTCATAAAAAATAAAAATAAACAAATAAAAGTAAAAAAAAATAAAAATAAAATCGGTGATGAAAAAATCATCACGCGGGCCCGTGGGCATTTCGCCCGCAGGAATTTCCTGGGGGCGAAATAGCTTTTCTATTTCTCTCGCAGGATTTTCCTACGAGTGAAATAGATTTTCTATTTCACCCACAGGAAAATCCTATGGGCAAAATAGTCGCCCGCAGGAATTTCCTGCGGGCGACGCCCCAGCCCGCCCACTGCCGCAGTTTTCTGCGGCAGTTTCTTTTCGCCAACGTATTTTTTCTTGTGGTAATTTTTTTCGGCAGCTCAATTTTTTGACGCAAATTTTTCAAAACCTAATTCAATTAGGTTTTGGTTTCCTTTTCTTATTAATATTACATGTCGTGATTAATTAGGATTATACATAGAAAAACCTCTATAAATAAGGACCAAACACTACAAAAAAACACATTATTTGCAACGGACAGAATCCGTCGTAGATCCGTCGCAAATCCATCGTAAATAAAAGTCTTGCGACCGATCTGCGACCGATCTACGACGGATATGATCCGTTAATAAAAAAGGTATCGTAATTTTCAATTTTACGGCAGGCCGTTGCAGATTGCGATGGATTTGCAACCACTCGGCGGTTGCAAATCTCGCGCTTAAATTTTCGCTGGTAAAGATTTCAAATATCCGTCACAGATTCATAGATTTTGGGCAGATTCTTAAATTTTGCGCAGATTGCAGATTCCGTCATAGATTTCAAATATCCGTCACAGATTCATAGCAAATCCGTAGTAATTTAATATTGATTTTTATTGGAACTATTTGTATTATCAATTAATTTTATGAGAACTTTATAAATACATTTGGAACATTTAAACACAATCTAAAAAAACACTAATTACATTGATAAAAATAATTTTTTTATTAATCTTCAATAGAATAAAATATTTTACAATTTAACTATATAAGTGTTAAGAACACTACTATAAATAATCTATCTTGAAAATAACAATATAGATCTTCAATTATCATTTTCCATTGAATCATGACTTGCATCATCATTATTAACCTGCAAATAATATTAAAAAGAGTAAATGAAAAGAATAATATGATACACGTTAACAAAGTAATACTAACCGTGGTGTGTAGGCTTTTTCATTCAACTCGTGAACCAAACCATCCTGAAAGCAAATTTTTAAAAAATAAAACAAGTAATTGGAGTTATTAATGGTTCCAGGTATGGCAATAGCCTTTTACTCCCTTGTGGAAAGAATGATAAAGCACATTTATACCTGACCACCTGTACCAAAACAATATCCGTTGATTGGTTTTTTCTGAGGATCTATATAACCTAGCAATACGAAGAATAAATGAGATTATAAGTAGTATGCACCTATAATTCCCTACTACTTCCTCCAGCTTGACAAATATCTAATTATTCATGAGAAAAGCAATGACCCCATAAGATTAAAAATACTTACTTGTAAACCACTTCAGCTGTTTTTCGCATATCCCAGCACAGTATTTATGGATCCTACAAGGAATATGAATGTGAACATATGTTGCCAATTGCAGGTATACCATAATTATGTTTCTGGAATTAAGAAGTATGTATGTCCATGAGAGTCTGCCCATGTGCACATTTTTCTGTCTAGTTTTTGCTGGGTTAAATGCCCTGCTAATCATATTTAAATGCTGCCTAGTCCATAACAAAAAGCTTTTCTATGGATAAGGCTTGGAGCAGTAAGACTAGAGTGTAGACGGAACCAGTTTACTTTTATAGTCAATGACCACTGCCACAAACCATCCATAACATCAAATCGAATCAGCTAACACTATAATTCAGGAACAAAAATTTTAAGAGTACATAGGGAAAAAAAATCTATAACCCATGAGAGACACAAGCATGCTTCAATGTCAACTTGAAAACTGAATTTGCTCGAGGAATCTCTTTTATACGCATAAAGAAAAAACTGACTACCCAGTTTTTCAGTAACCATATAGAGACTTAAAAGCTTGAATTTTCCATTAAGTTTCTAAATAGAGAGAACAAAACGTCTCAATTTCTTCTTTTTCCTAACATAAGCTCGTTAAGCAAGTTAGATGAACACCAATTTCATATAATAAAAAAGAACAATAACTTAATCAAACTTAAAAGATGATTATCTAAGCAAACATTACCTGTAGAAGGATCTTTGATACAGTTTTGAAAGGATAAAAAATCAAAAGATCAAAAGCCTTAATAATAACACATGTTAGGAGAAAAATACATGGGAAAAAAAAATCCTCTGCTCAATAAAGATTTGGGATTAGATAGATTTTATTACAAGAAATAATCATGCTGCAAATTCAGTTGATAAATTGATGCTTATGAGTTGATGGCATCTCTAAAAAAGTCAAATAAGCAAGTAAATGGAAATCCACAATTTAAAATGTGGATGAATTTATGAAAGAGACATGTAGCACATCTTATCTTAAAGTTATCATATCATGTGAGACAAAGATAATTATCAAAATAATAATGCAAATAACATGAACAAATTTCCAGCAGAAGGATCTAAAAGTATATTTGGGGTCATTTATAAATAGGTAACTCACTTGAAATATTTATAGTATGGATGCTTATTTGTTTTCAAAACATAGTTAATGTGATGATTTCTCCTGTCCTTTAGGTGAAATTAATTGCCTCCAAGAATTATGCCTTTCTGTAAGTACCATCTAATAGATTAATCAAAAAAAAAAACTGCTCTGCTTCCAACACCGTGGCACTGAGCTGAAAATACTCCAGATGGTGCAGAAAATTAGCAACTGCATCATAGTGGATAGTATCACCTCTTATCTACAAATTATAAAAAAAAACAAGGAATTACTAGCGAGCTAACCTAATTGCAAAATATTTAACCAAGTTTTGGAGTCATTTTGAAATACTTTACATTACTAAAAAAATCATATTCCTCACAAGTTGAATTCCATTCAAATTGGATATATTTTCCCATTTGGAGTGAAACCTTATAGGTAGTAGGGTTCAAAATGGGGATTTCATTACAATTGTTAATCTACAAAGACAATTTAAGAAATGCTATACTTATATTGTCAATTTTCCAAACTAAAGAAAATTTATTACTTTAGCAATGATCTACAGTAAAATGAATTTGAATTAAAATCAAAGTCTAGTAATAGAGCAATAAGAAAAAGAAAAGGAACTGACCACAACGAAACACAGGCCCTCCACCCTAGCAAGCGATCCACCAAATGCTTGACATCCGTTGTTTCCACAAACCACGAGCACTCATTCTTTTTCTCAATGGAAACTATCGTCCCAAGCCCTGATGTTTCAAATTAAAGATCAAAAATGATATTTACTGTGATTCTAGTAACAAATCACAACAATGACAATAAACCTAAATCTAAAAGAATCATAGTACACAAACCAAAAAGACCGACGAATCAAACAAGTACCTGAATTGCAGAAACCCTAACTCAATTTAGTATAAGTTAGAGAGCTAAGTCAGAGAGGAAAGACAAAGACGAAATTGAAGAAGCGAAACTAAATAATAGGAAAGAGAACAGATCGATTGACATACATTGAGAGAGGTTCAATGTTGAGAAGCTTTGTTGTGCTCATCTCGAAACAAATGGGTTTCTGAATTTTTGAGTTCGTCTTTTCATTTTTTGAGAATTATTATTAAAAAAATGAAAAGAAGAGTATAAATAGGAAAGAAAGCAAGATTAAAAGAGAAGATGAAAAAATATATTTATTTTCTGAAAAACACGATCAACGGACGGATTGAGAGAGAAGAGGATGAGGAGGAGAGTTTTGAGAAGTGTTTTTGCATTGCTTTTGTTTTCCCTCTTTTTTTTTTCGTGGTTCCCTATTTTTTTTTTCATTTTTTTATGTTTTGCTTTGATTGATTTTCCATTGCGTTTTCCTTTTTTTACTATTTGCGACGCAAAGTAAGTCCATCGCAAATATCCGTTGCAAAATGAATTTTTTCTTACCGTTTTTGCAACCAATCTGCGACGGATTTAATTTTCGCGAAAATTTCCCGTGCTACCTAATCCAGCCAAGCAGCCGCGCCAAATTTTGCGATGAAAATTTGCGTCGACCAGACAACCGTCGCAGATTTACTACGGATTTGCAATCGATTTGCGACGGCTTCCTCAAAATTCCTTCACTGTGTTTATCTGTCGCAAAACCGTTGCAGATCTGTCGCAAATTTGCTACGAAAAATTTCTGTCGCAGATTTCTGTGGCAAATGCGGAATATTTTTGTAGTGAAAGGCAATGAAAATAGAAGGGGTCAAAAACCAACAGGGAGTTGAAAATTTGAAACCAAATCAAGGAAGGAAAAGGAGCAATTCAATTCAATTTTTTTTCTGAAACAGTAGGGACACGATTTAAGCAATTCAAAGGCAGCAATTGTCTTTGTTCTTGTTCATCCAAGAAGAATTATTTTTGGAGAATCAACAAAAGGAGGTATGAGATTCTAATTTTTGTTTTATTTTTTCACAGTAGCATAATCTATGAACTTTTATTTTTCAAATAAAAAAACCTTAGAACTTTAATTTAGTTTTTCATAAAGTTAAAAACACTAAAACGTTACTTTATTTTCCAAAAAGACTTAAAATTGTTATTTTTTCTTCTTAAAAATCTTAAAGCTCTAATTAAACATCTTTTTCAACAAAACCAAAATTTGATTCTGTTTCTTTCAAAATTTTAACTAGGTTCTATTTCATTCAAAAAACCTTAAAAAAACATCTTTTCTATTTATAAAAACTTCAATCCGTTTGTTTAAATTCATAAAACTTCATGAAATAATCAAATTGTCTTTCTAAACCCTAATTCAAATTCATTACCCGAGACCCTAATTCTAAATCCTAAAATCCAAAATTCAACTTTTAAACCTAAAATAGTAAACCCTAACCCTTTAAAACTTTAAACCCTAATTTTTCTAATCTCTAATCCTTTAAAACATTAAAAACCATAAAACATAAATACTTTAAATTTTACATAGTAGCTTGAAATTACCATTTAAAACCATGAATCAAAAGTATTTTAAAGTGTCTAAAACCCTAGTTTCATTATCTCACCATTCAAATATTAAATTAGTTAATCAAAGAGTCTTACCAACCTTTTAAAACATAAAATCCTAATCTATTTTAATTCCAAAAAAGTCACAGTAGCTATAATTGGACTTTTATTTGCTTTATTTAATTCTATACTTGATTATGCTTTGATTTATCTCTTGTGCTTTAATTTATTTAATGTCAATACTTGATTTATTTAATTTATCATGGATGGATATTTATTTTCTATTTTGATTAATAGCTTTGATGAATGATTTATTTATGATGAATGATTATTTACTTTTATCAAGTAATTTAGATTTCCAAACGTTGTAAGAGGTATGTTTCCACTTGGTAGGTACCTCATTAGTTAAACATCATGTAATTTAATTTGTTTTTCTATTTTAGAACCTATGTAAAGGGCATGTTTATACCTTTTGGTGGGTGTCCTATCTAGGCATGTGATGTAAGGACATGTTTCCATCCTTGGATGGGTGTCCATTTATTTGCTTTGTTTGGACATTACTTTGATTTTAATATAATGATGCTTTCTTTTAATATTATGTGTAATATGGATAATGTTGTTATATTTAAGAATTTTATAATATTAAGACCTGTAAAGGAGGCCGGTTCCAATGAACCGGGCGTTGTGGGGTGCTGGGCCATTTCTCACCTTCCCCACAGTACCCAACTTTCCGAACCCATTAGGGGTTGGGGATTCCTTAGGAATCGAGTCATCCACCCCTTTCTTTTTTCCCGGCCCATCTGGGTGGCAACTCCATTTTCTCCAGAATTAAGTCCATGTTCTCTAAGGCCTTGAGCCTAAACAGTGCCGAAGTCGCAAGAACCATTCCACCGGGAGTGGGGGTAAAAATCTCCGCTCACAAGAGGTATGTGCTTATGTATTTTTGATTTGCAACTATCTGAATTTCTATGAATTTTATTAACTAAAGTGATTGATTGAGTTATCTTTGAAGAGTTTTTACTGAAAATATTTGATGTAAGCTCTTTTTATGTTAAAGAAACTAGTTTTGATCCATCGTTATCATATATTTGGATATATGGAGTTTAAGTTAATAAGTGTTTGAAAAATAGAATTTTGCTTGACTCAACCAGTGACATGGCCATGTCACTAGGCGTGTCAACATTGATGTGTTTCAGTGTTGATGGCACGACCAGGAGCATGCCCGTGTCATTAGGCATCTCATAGCTACGGTGATGAAAACAAATGACATTGCCAGTGACACGCCCGTGTCACTAGGCATGCCATAGCTACTATATTACAAAATAAATGACATGCCAGTGGCAAGCCCATATCATTGGGCGTGTCAAAGCTTCTGTAAAATGGGTACATGACACATTCTTTGACACGCCCATGTTGTTCGACGTGTCACTTGAAGAAATTTTCCCAAAATAGCTCTTTTTCTTGTTTTCCCTCCATGATTTGGGCCTAAATGATTATAAGGTCTTAAAGTGTAAAGGATTATTAAAATTAACCCTATCAAGTAGTGTAACAATTTTATTTTGAATATATAATAATTATGTCCGATACTAAGTGTTGATCAAAGAATTATTCCATTGAAGTGCTATACATAATTTAATGTTAGTTAAAAAATAATGAATTGGCAAAAATATACTGATTTATGATCTAGCTTTGGATTAAATGGCTTGTCAAAGAGAGGATACCCATAGTGATAGTGGGCACCTTATGCCATTAATGGTCACATTATGTCATCAGTGACAGTGGGCATAATTGCCATTATATATATTCTTGAGATTTGGCATTAAAATTACTACACTAATCCGTTATCCAAACCTATGATCCGAGTTATGTATATATGGGCATATTTAATGAAGTTATCTATATTGAAAATATATGTGAATATGATGTTATGAATAATGGAAGAAATGCAAAAAAATAATATAAGTTAACTATTTAAAATTGACTTATTATGTTATAATGTGGAAGTGATTGATAATGTATATATTAATATTTCCAAGTGAAAATTTTAATGCATGAAATAAAAATGTTACAATCAAAATATTGAATTGATCAATAACTTTTTAAGTGTTATAATGATTGAAAGTGTATATAACGATATAAGATACAAAGTGCTCCAAAGTATAATACTAAATCTAAGTGCCAAAATTATAGATTGAATGAAATTATCCTATATGTGAAACTAAAAAGTAAGACTTACTAAAAAATAAATAAGTGTAATATGAGCATCGTTAACAAATGAGAAAGTAAGTTTTAAATAAAATGATTCAAAAAGAGAAAAGTTACAATACCGAAAGTGTAGTATAGCATGATGTCTTTTATAAAGCTAAAGTTATTATTTTGTGTAATCAAAATACTATGTTGGTTTGTTATTGAAAATATTTAATATATTGAAATATTTATTAAAATTGAGTATTATTACTATATTTCCATAAGTATTTTTCTTTAATATTAAGTGACAAAATATGTTTATATAAGCAACACTAAGCTTTGTTCAACATGTTAGAATTATTTTCTGACACACAGGTATCATGTCACCAGAGCAAGTTAATTAATGGAATTAAGGATCTGAAAAATTATCTTCACTACATATAGTAATCTTTTGTATATTGTACTCATAAGTTATGAAATGTATATATACAATTTAATTTTTCTATTTGTTTAGGTCATTTATGTACTAGTTTTTAGTATGATTTTATGTGTGTTTTAGTTAATGTTTTGATTGATTTTTGTTTTAAGTTTGTTTATTGTGTTTGTTTTTAGGTTTGAGAGCAAAAACACCCTTGGAAGATCAAAACAGTGAAAAACAGAGCAAAAATGAAGAAACAGGAAGAGACACACCCAGAGACACGGCCAAGTCTATGGTCGTGTCTCACCTAATGAGCGAACAGAGTAAGAAAGAGCAAAAATGAAGATCAGAAGGTGACACACTCAGGGGACACGGCCAAGCCTCTGGCCGTGTCCCTCCAAAAATGTTAAACACAGCCAAGCCTCTGGCCGTGTCCCTCCAAAAATGTCAAACACGGCCAAGATCACCCTGGCTTGGCCATGTCGCACTCCAAAGCAAAAAAGATGGAAATCAAGCAGTGAGGGACACACTCAAGGGACACGGCCAAGCTTGTGGTCGTGTCCCTCCAAAGAAGCTCAGACACGGCCAAGTTGCTTAAGCTTGGCCGTGTCTCACTTAAATCCAAAGCAAAGAAAAGAAACTCTCACAGTAGAAGACACAGGCAAGGGACACGACCAAGTCACTGGCCGTGTCCCTCTAAAAAGGTCCAACACGGCCAAGCCTACTCCAACACGGCCGTCTCACTCAACCAAAGAAGAAAAGAAGAAACTCTGAGACAGAAGCAAACACAAGCAAGGGACACGGCCAGGCTTGTGGTCGTGTCCCTCCAATTCACCTCCAACACGGCCAAGTTCCCTCAACTTGGCCGTGTCTCTCATGGACCAAAGACCTCAGACAAGGCCAAGTCTCCTGCAACTTGGTCGTGTCCCACCTGAAAAATGTATAAATTCTTTCGCACGAAAAGAAATCAAGGAGAGCGGCTAGGGTTTTGAGAACAAAAAGAAAAGAGAAGAGAGGGCACTCAGAATTTGGGATGAGGAGAGAGTGACACTCTCCTTGTCCCTCATCTTCATCCTCCATCTTCATCTTCTCCATCTTCCATTGACAAGCTTCAATTTGGTTCTTTGGGATCAAGTGGGTCAATAAGCTCTCAAAGGTTGAAGAATCTTCATTGAAAGGAGTGGTGACTTGAGAAAGCTCCATTCCATCTTCCAAAGGCACAATCAATTGAAGGATTGGTGACTTGAGAAAGCTCCATCCACATTGCAAAGGGAATCAACCATTGAAGAGGCTTGAGTTCTTCATCAAACATCAAAGTGGAGCTAGGAGGAAGACTAGTAATCCTACTCTTGGCATCTTCACAAGGGGTTTTTCTATTCTCTCTTTTAATTCATTTCAATATTATTTTTGTTATATTAAGAGAATTAATATTGCAATTGGACAATTTGTATTTGATTTATATTGAGTTGAATGAATGTTTTAAATTGATGATGTTGAGCTAAAAACCCATGCTTAGGGTTTGTAGTATATTTGATTGAACGCTTTGATTTGATATTTCCATTGATGTACCTTGTTGTTGGTTGATTGCATTGGATTGTATGCTAGGTTAATAGATTAGCTACCTATTGATCTCTAGATATTGAATGAAGGACCGAGAGGTGAAATTTGGTATCGAAATTATGCAATCGACTACCCTATGAATGAATTAGAAATATAAGTTCTAGGGTTTCATTAATTTGATAATGTGAAATAATTGGTTATTGCTAATTCATGAATGTGAGAACTAATGGATTGGTAATTGACTAATTAACCTTAAGGAACAAATTAATTACAAGGCTATGTTAATGGATAATTGAGAATTGAGTTTTGATTGAATGGACCTATAACCCTAGGCACTTTCCCAAGAACTAAATTGATCTTGTGCACCCATCACACACATCAAACCCTACGTACGTTAATTTAGGTTTAAATTATTCTTTTACATTCCAACACAACAAACTTTCGCATTTAAATAATTTGTCAATCAAGCTATTACGAACCACACCTTCTTGGGGAAACTACCTTGGGGCGATCACCTTTGTTACAGCTATCTCGTATACTTGCGAGTGACGCTTTGTGGTAGAGTTAATTCGAGCGCAACAAGTTTTTGGCGCCGCTGCTGGGGAAGGTTGTTAAGTAGTGATAGTTTTATCTTTCTTTTCATTGTGAATTGTTTGTTTGTTTTGTTTTTCTTTAAATTTACTTATTTGTTTGTTTTCTTTAAGTTGCTAAGTGCCTTGTGTAAATATGAAATTTTTAAGGTACGTAGGGGTTTACGATGATAGCCCTAATTCTGACATGGCATGGCAATTAGCAGAATTAACGAACCAACTTAAGATGCTAAATGCAAAAGGACAAACACCTATGCCTACTCGAAGAGTATGTTCAGCATGTGGCATTGCAGGACATAGCGCAAACATGTGTTCATTTGGTTATGGACAATATCAAGAGAGGTAATAGGAAGAATATGCCTCTGAAAATTTCCAGCAAAGGGGTAGAAGTAACCCATATTCCAATCCTTGTAATCCAAATTGGAGAAACTACCCAAATTTTTCTTTGGAAAACCAGCAGCACATTCCACCTCCAAAATTTTTTCAACCTTACCAAAGAAGTTCTTACTCTCAAGAACAATATTCAAATCAAGAGTACCTTAAGCGACCCACATTAGAAGATAGTTTGAATGCCTTCATTCAAATTAGCACGCAAAATCAAAGTAAACTTAAGGAACCCACTTTGGAAGATAGATTGAATGCCTTCATTCAAATTAGCTCATAAAACCATGATAAATTCGAGAAATCCACAGTGGAGGATGATTTGAATGCTTACCTTCAAATTAGCACAGAAATTCAAGAAGGAAGCAATGAGAGGTTTGATTCTTTGGAGGAATCATTGAAGAGGGTGGAAAAGCAAGTTGCACAACTGGCACATCAACTCCAAGCACACCAAGAGGAGGAATTTCCTAGCCAATTGGAGCAAATAGAGGTAATCACAAATTTTAAGAATGAACAGGTGATATATAACGATTTTTGTGATTCCTTTGATGCAGGAACTAACAACGAAGAAGATGGCGAGGAAATGCAATCAGACATAGAGGAGTTAATTCAATCAAAAGGAGGAGGAGAATTTGGAAGCATCGACTTCGACAAAATTGCATGAACCTCCAAATCCTTGTATGCCATCAATCCCATTCCCAAGTAAGCTGAATGTAGAGAAACAAGGTATGCAACTTTTTGAACTCCATAACATGCCCTATAGTGAAGATAGTGTATATAAGCTTGAGGTGGCTATGACCATAGAAGTAGAGCCTAATTCTTCCAAATTAGAAATTGATGAGAGTAATTTACTAGAGAATAATGAGATTGTTGAGGGGGAACTTCAAATTGCTAAAGAGAATGTAGAACACATTCAACCAAACTTGGTTGAACCTAAAAAGACCCCAGGAATTTTGAAAGATGTTTTAGTTGGGGACTGCAGTATGCAACAAATTATCATCTCTCCCACTCTTGGTGGTGAGAATGAGCAGAAACCATATAAAACTATGTTGCAAACTGAAAAAGGTTCTTACTACGTCCCTATAGCATTAAAAAATCAAGCTAAGACAACCCTCACATATTCTTTTTGGACAATTGCTCCCCTAAGAATGCTACCTAGGCTTTTCAATACACTGGGCACTTTTCAAAGTTGCATGGTGTTAAACCTTTCAGTCATGGGCTCCAATTGCATTATGGGTGGAAGGACTCGTATATGGGAATGATGGAAATCAGGTATCATCTAAACTCTCTCTGTAGTATGCATGCTCACATTGAGAACAATGTGAATTTTTAAGTGTGGGGTGCATTTGGTGTTTTATGTTTTTACTTTTAATTACATTTTGTTTAGGTTTTAGTTACTGTTTTTAATGTTTTTCATTGAATAAATGAGTTTTAGAAAGTTAAATTGTTATAAAAATTGTTGATAGATGACCTTTGAATTTTTGAAGATTGATTTGGAGAATTGAGTAGATTTGGTACTTATTGTCAATTTTGTTGGTTTTTTCTTGCATTGCCATTAACCTTATGAAGAATTGAGCCAAAACTTATTATTCTTTTTGTGGGTGAACATCATTGATTGATGAATTGCTAGAACTTGCTTTGACATGCATTTTAAGACTACATAAAATTTTTAATTAGGCATCAAGATGATTAAGGCAATTAGGTGAACCCACTTTGGCTTAAAAAGACCAACCCTATTTTTTTTTTTATAACTTTAGTTAGACAATTTTGAGCTTATTTTATTTTCCTTTTCTTTCTTTTTCACAACACCATTAGCTTGAACCTTGTTGTTTAACTCTTACCCTTTCATTAGGTCAAGAGCATTTTAAGAGCGTTTATGACCGAGTGTTGTGTTGAATTAAGTGTGGGGTTAATTTTAGTAGGTTTGAGATTGCAAACTATTATGTTATTTAGTTGCAAACCCTAAAAATAAAAATATAAAAAAGATAAAAAAAGAAGAAAAAAAATATATTTATATATATATATTAAAAGAATAAGTGTTGTTCTTGTTGAAAGGGGTTGAATGTATCATTGCAAGATTTAATAAGTGAATTCCCTTGAAAAGCTCTTGAATGTCAATGGGTATATGAGAGGAAGGTGTTTTGGGATTGTTAGTTATACATATGATTGGTTACTTCATTCTTGAAGTGCTCTTGAACTTAATGATTAAGCTTACATTTCCTAAATGTCATGCCTTTACCTTAGCCCCATTACAAACTAAAGAAAGACCTTTTGATTGATGCTTGATTGAAATTTGGTGGTGGAGATTTGATTGATAAGCAAGCCTATGGTAATAATCTTTCATTGATTGTTATGAGTGTAAACACCACCATGATCAAACACTTATAAGAGTTGGTGAGGGAGCGATAACATTGGTTATGCATGGAGAACCACTTAATTGCATGAGTGTCGCTTTTGTTTGATTCGATATGGATTGCGGATTTAGGGATAGGGAAGTCTTGATGCATCTTTATAACTCTTGAACTTAACAAAATTCATCTAGTTAGTGTGTTTTAATTTTAGTCTTGCTTGGGGACAAGCAAGGAGTTAAGTGTGGGGTAGTTGTTTAGGTCATTTTTGTACTAGTTTTAAGTATGATTTTATGTTTGTTTTAGTTAATGTTTTGATTGATTTTTGTTTTAAGTTTGTTTATTGTGTTTGTTTTTAGGTTTGAGAGCAAAAACACCCTTGGAAGATCAAAACAATGAAAAACAGAGCAAAAATGAAGAAACAGGAAGAGACACACCCAGAGACACGGCCATGTCTCTGGCCATGTCTCACCTAATGAGCAAAACCAAAGAACAGAGCAAGAAAGAGAAAAAATGAAGATCAGAAGGTGACACACTGAGGGGACACAGCCAACCCTCTGGCCGTGTCCCTCCAAAAATGTCAGACACAGCCAAGTTCACCCTGGCTTGGCCGTGTCACACTCCAAAGCAAAAGAAGATGGAAATCAAGCAGTGAGGGACACACTCAAGGGACACGGCCAAGCTTGTGGCCGTGTCCCTCCAAAAAAGCTCAGACACAGCCAAGTTGCTTAAGCTTGGCCGTGTCTCACTTAAATCCAAAGCAAAGAAAAGAAACTCTCACAGTAGAAGACACAGGCAAGGGACACGGCCAAGTCACTGGCCGTGTCCCTCCAAAAAGGTCCAACATGGCCAAGCCTACTCCAACACGGCCGTGTCACTCAACCAAAGAAGAAAAGAAGAAACTCTAAGACATAAGCGAACACAAGCAAAGGACACGGCCATGCTTGTGGCCGTGTCCCTCCAATTCACCTCCAACACGGCCAAGTTCCCTCAACTTGGTCGTGTCTCTCATGGACCAAAGACCTCAGACACGGCCAAGTCTCCTGTAACTTGGCTGTGTCCCACCTGAAAAGTGTATAAATTCTTTCGCTCGAACAGAAATCAAGGAGAGTGGCTAGGGTTTTGAGAACAAAAAGAAAAGAGAAGAGAGGGCACTCAGAATTTGGGATGAGGAGAGAGTGACACTCTCCTTGTCCCTCATCTTCATCCTCCATCTTCATCTTCTCCATCTTCCATTGACAAGCTTCAATTTGGTTCTTTGGGATCAAATGGGTCAATAAGCTCTCAAAGGTTGAAGAATCTTCATTGAAAGGAGTGGTGACTTGAGAAAGCTCCATTCCATCTTCCAAAGGCACAATCAATTGAAGGATTGGTGACTTGAGAAAGCTCCATCCACATTGCAAAGGGAATCAACCATTGAAGAGGCTTGAGTTCTTCATCAAACATCAAAGTGGAGCTAGGAGGAAGACTAGTAATCCTACTCTTGGCATCTTCACAAGGGGTTTTTCTATTCTCTCTTTTAATTCATTTCAATATTGTTTTTGTTATATTAAGAGAATTGATATTGCAATTGGACAATTTGTATTTGATTTATATTAAGTTGAATGAATGTTTTAAATTGATGATGTTGAGCTAAAAACCCATGCTTAGGGTTTGTAGTATATTTGATTGAATGCTTTGATTTGATATTTCCATTGATGTACCTTGTTGTTGGTTGATTGCATTGGATTGTATGCTAGGTTAATAGATTAGCTACCTATTGATCTCTAGATATTGAATGAAGGACCGAGAGGTGAAATTTGGTATCGAAATTATGCAATCGACTACCCTATGAATGAATTAGAAATATAAGTTCTAGGGTTTCATTAATTTGATAATGTGAAATAATTGGTTATTGCTAATTCATGAATGTGAGAACTAATGGATTGGTAATTGACTAATTAACCTTAAGGAACAAATTAATTACAAGGCTATGTTAATGGATAATTGAGAATTGAGTTTTGATTGAATGGACCTATAACCCTAGGCACTTTCCCAAGAACTAAATTGATCTTGTGCACCCATCACACATATCAAACCCTACGTACGTTAATTTAGGTTTAAATTATTCTTTTACATTCCAACACAACAAACTTTCGCATTTAAATAATTTGTCAATCAAGCTATTACGAACCACTCCTTCTTGGGGAAACGACCTTGGGGCGATCACCTTTGCTACAGCTACCTCGTATACTTGCGAGTGACGCTTTGTGGTAGAGTTAATTCGAGCGCAACACTATTAAAGAGATTGTACAATTTTGTAAACATGAAAGGAATATATGTATTTAGAGGATGAAGTTTGAGATTCTAGTGAATGATTATCAAATAAAGTAATGCATAATACTTATTTCATTTAACAAACTTATGATGGTTATCTAATTTATAATTAGTATTTGGATTATTGGAGATATTGGAGATGGGCTTAAATGTTGTATTTATAAGTGTTATATTATACAGACTATATTACTATTTGAAAATTTTTGTTAGTAACACTTTGAAAGGAAACTTTGCCGATGAAATAATTAGAGTACTGACAATATATTGAGTAACATTCTCTTATTGTTCTAATGAGAATTGTTAGAGGATGTTACATTTAGTGGAGAAATGGAAGAAAACCAAGTTTTGATGGATTTTAGCCAATCTAAGCTTGATCTATCGAGAACAACACCATTACTTGTGAAAGATATTGTGTGTTTTATAATTATGAACAATATGAGTATAAAACTTTACTTCTATGATAGTAAAGTTATTCTTACAATATGTAAATGTGTATTTATTGATTATTAACTAAAACAATGATTAAATCCATCATTAAATAATTTATGAGTTGATTTAAGGTTGTGGAAGAAAATAAGGTTTTTTGAAAGATTTTAGGGTTATGGAAGTTTAGATTTGAATTTTATTGTGCTTTGAAGGGTTGGATTCTGTTTCCTTAATTTGTTTAAGTTGAATTATTAATAACTTATTGATTAAATCATGAAAAGAAATTCTAGCAGAGATGTGCATAATCATTCATATGGACATGCATATATTTGTGCACTTAAAACTTTGAAAGGATATTAGAGTAGAGGCATGTATGACCATTCGCATGGTCATGCATCTGACTATGCATACTTATGTTCTTCAAATTTTTAAAAATAATTCAAGCAGTGATATGCATGATCACTTACACGGTCATGAATTTGCCCATGTATATTTCTACCTTCTTATACCTTCACAAAGTAGGGTTTATAGGTGGAATTAGTACTGAATTATTGAATACATCTTGTAAACAGTTATAATTGATGAAAAATTGCTTATATGATTGAAATGAAATCAATCCATTAAATGATGAAACTTAATTGTGGAGAATACTTGAGGAAAGTTTGGACAAATGTAATTGGATATTTGAAACAAGTGTAAGGTTAGAGAAAAGATAGAAGATGATTACAAGTGATTAGTGGATTTCACATTATAAATGAAGAACTAAGATAATTTATGAAGCAAGGTACGAAGAATGATATATTGATGAATCATTAATGATTTTAAATAGTTTGAAGAGTACGATAAATAAAATAAAAAGGTGTATATACGAATTGATTGAGTAATGAAAGTAAGAATGTGAAATTTACATATTGTGTACTTATGGAATACATGATAGTAACATTATTTAGTGATTGAAGATAAGTTATAGATTATATAAAGAAGTGTTAAAGAGTTAACTGATACTAATTGATTACAATAGAAAGAAAGGAATTGATAATGTGAAAAGGAAAGAATGTAGTGAGATTTGAAGGTAGTTTAACAGTTCTAGTGAAATTATGTATTGTGGATCAAGTTAGAAATATATGTGTGTGTATTAAACATAGTGAATTCATTATACATGTACATATACTCTTAAAGTGAAAGAATAGTTGTGAATTCTTAAAATGTTAAGAAAAGAATTAAACAAGTAAGAGTGGAAATCTTTTTATATTTCAGTAATAGAATGGAAAAATAGAAGTGATTTGAAAGATAAAGATTGATGAATAAATAAAACTAGTCAAACTAATCGGAAAGAAATATAATGTGTATATATGTTCATATGATAAATGTGATTGAAATAATTGTTCATATCTTATAAATTTACAGTAATAAGTAAACAATTTAAAAAGAAAATTTTCTATACAAGAAGATACTATGATTGAAAATAATTTGAAATGGTGAAATAAATGTATTGCCCAATTATACTGATGTCAAATCTAGTTTTCGAATTAGCTAAAGGGTGAATATCCAAAGTGACAGTATGCATTTTATGTCATAGTGACAGTGGACACTCTGTGCCATAGAGGACACATTTTATGTCCCAGTGATATTGGCTTTTATGCCAACAATGGATGTTTTGCATCATAGAGGATCTTTTATCCCATTATCATTACAGTGGACATTCGTGCCATAGTGGGCCTTTGGCCATATCATTACAGTGGGCATTTACTTACCATCAGTGACCTGCTATTCAGAACTAGGATTTAAAGTTCAGTATATGAGGAAAAGTAAGAGATATATATATAATAGTGGAATGTAATGACACAAATTATATTTTAAAAAATCTAAAGAGAATTAAAGGCAATTACTGAATTGAACTTGAATAGTATAAGTGTGTAGAGCTGAATCTTCTGCAGTTCTATAATAAGATTATTCTGAAAGTGTTACATTGAGTGATATCATACATAAAGAAAAAAAATAAATAAAAGTTCTGTCAATTAATAAAATAATTTATTTTATGTGTGTAAGTGCGGATTTTTACCCCCACTCCAGGTGGAATTGTTCTTGCGACTTCTGCACTGTTTAGGCTCGGGGCCTTAGAGATCACGGACCTAGGTCCGGAGAAAATGAAGTCGCCACCCGGACGGGCCGAGAAAAAGAAAGGGGTGGATGACTCGATTCCTAAGTAATCCCCAACCCCCTAATGGGTTCGGAAAGTCGGGTACGTGTGGGTAAGGTGAGAAATGGCCCAACACCCCCACAACGCCCAGTTTATTGGAACCCTCCTCCTTTGCAGGTCTTAATATTATAAAATTCTTAAGTATAACAATATTATTCATATTACATGCAACAATTGAAATAAAACATCATTATATTAAAATTAAAGCAATGTACAAACAAAGCAAATAAATGGACACCCATCAGAAGACAGAAACATGTTCTTACATCATCCATGTCTAAACTAGGACACACACCGAAATTGGAAACATGTCATTTACATTGGTCCAAAATATAAAAGCAATTTAAATTACATAATACTTAACTAATGAGGTACCCACAAAGTGAAAAACATACCTCTTACAATTTTAATACTAAAACAAACAAATAATAATCATAATAATAAAAAAATAACCATCCATGATAAATTAAATAAATCAAGCATCGAAATTAAATTAATCAACCATCAAAACATATAATAAACTACATAGTCAAATCTAAAATTAAATAAAGTAAATAAAGATACAAATTTAGGTTTATGTCTCAATTTAGAATTCTTTAATTAATATTTAGGGTTTTGGGGATTTTAAGACATTAGGGTTTATAATTCATGTTTACTGGATTGTGATTTTAGGTTTGCTGCTTTAGGGTTTAGATTTACTAGATTGGATTTTTATGTTCACTAGATTAGGGTTTAAGGTGTTGTTGAATTTGTCATAAAGTTTTGATGCTTTAAGAATTTAGGGTTTAGGAAAACTAGGGTTTACTATATTGGGTTTTGAGAGAATTAGGGTTTTTTGATATTTTGGAAAACATATTTGATTTTAGGATTTAAGAAAATAGTTTAGAGTTTTATAAAAATAATTATGATTTTTAGAAAACGTAAAGAAGATTAGGGTTTGGAGATTTAAGAAAATATTTGGAAATTTTAGACAAAAAGTTATGGTTTAGATGAAAATAGTTTGGGGAAAACAATTTATAGTTTTAAAGCTTTTGGAAACAGAAGAAACAATTTAGGGTTTTAAGGTTTTTTGGAAACAAAAGAGTAGTTTAGGGTTTTTTGAACTTTTGGAAATGGGAGAGAAATACTTTAGGGTTTTAAGGTTTATGGAAAGAGAAGAATAGTTTTAGGGTCTTAAAGTTTTGTTTACTGACTAAGGCTACTGGATGAACATATTACCAAGTTTAATGATTTAGGTTACTGAAACAAAAATCAATGATACATGTATTTAAAAGAAAATATGGCCATAATATTATAGATATAATCGAAGCAAAGATTTATAATCAAACCTCCATTCGTTGGTTCCATGAAATTTGATTTCTGGATGAACAATGACAAAGGCAATGATGCTGCCTTTGATGGATTGTTGATTGCTTCTCATTGCTAATGTTTCTTGCTTGCTAGGTTTTTTTTTTGTCTCTTTTTTCCTCAGTCAGAAGTCCAAAGTTTTCCTCCAGTAAAAACTAATTTTAGATCCTCAATTCTGTGTTTTAATGTGGTATTTATAGAAAAATAATAAACCTACTTCTAATTGCTTAAGGAAATTAAAACCAATTAGGAAAAGAAACCAAAACCAAATAGAATTTAGTTTCGGAAAAAACTATGTTGGAAAATTGCGCTAGCAAAAAATCTCCTGCGGGCCAAGAATTGCGAGCGCTGAAAATTGCTGCGGGAGAAAACTTGTGAGCGAACAAAAATCATTGCGGGTGGGCATTTCATCGCAGGAATTTCCTGCGAGCCATTTCGCCCGCAGGAAATTCCTGTGGGCAAATTGGCTTGGCCGATTTAACCTTCTGCGATGAATTTTTCTGTCGTCGATTATTATTATTATTATTTATTTAACTTTACCATTTTTATTTTTATTAAAAATTATAAATAATAAGTGCTAAAATAAATATTATTTAATTAAAATACCACAAAAATGATTTTGGATTATATAAAAAAATATTGGACCAGACTGGGTTAAAAATTAAGGTTCTACAGTTTGCCCCCTGCTTGAACGATCTGAAACTATAGCAAAAGAGAGTGAAAAGCAATAAGACTTAATTTTTCTGAGATGGTTGAGATTTTAGGTTCTGGACCTAAGGATAATTATAGTCAGTAATATGTAAAAAAATTAGATAATTTTTACCATGCATACGCACATATCTTCTCCTTGCCCCCTGCGTATAAAAATATTTTAAAAGTACAAAAATATTTATATACATGCAAGTATTTGAATGATTAAATTGAATAATTGAGTTTTCTATTTATTTACTGTGTAGTTACTGTTTATGCACTATTCATCACTATACATTTATTATTTATAAATAGTAACCTACTATTTATGAATAGTAACTTACTATTTATCAATAGTGAAATTTACTTTTTGAATTTTATTTTTTTCTTTGCAATTCCTCTATATAAACACTACACTCAGCTCTTCATTTCATTTGCAGCAAACTTCTTTATTTCATAACTATAAATCTTTCATTAGAGAGTTTAGCATAGAGTTTTGGAGAAAATACATGCTTCAAGATCAGGAACTCGATTTAATGCTGAGTTATTAGAGTTTATTCAACGGCATGAAGATGGAAATATAAGTCTACTAGCCGGAATGCCGCTTCATCGCAGTTTAAATCAAAAGAGTAAGGTAATTATTTATTTTAACAGCAAATTATTTTTATTTGTTGTTTTATTTATGTTTTATGATTTATTTTTTTCCTTTTTTTCCTTTTTGTCTGTTTGTTGTTTTTTTTGTTTTGTATTTTTTTGTATGTTTTCTTTTCTGTTTCTGTTTCTTTTTGTTTTTTTTTCTATTTCTTTTTATATTTTTGTTTCCTTTTTTGTTTGTTTGTTTGTTGTTGTTTTTTTTTTCTATTTTTTCTTTTCATATATTTTTTTTATTTTTTAGAAAATTTAGAAAAAATATATTAATTTAAGAATTTAAGTAAATAGAAAAAATAGGACATAAATTAATTTAGCCTAAAAATCGGTGGTATTGATGTAATGATATACTTATCTCGTGTTAACTTTCCTGGCTCCATGTTAGCGTGATCGTTGAGTTATTCGGGGTGGAGGGTGTGTTTATAAAGCTCGACAATGGTATGATGTAGCACCTTCTTGGGTAAGGCAGATTATCTGAGATTGCAATTTTGAAAGCTTCATCTTGCAATTACCATCCGAGGAGTATTCGATAGACCGGAGCGTGATCCAGGTGCTTGCAGAACGATGGTTGGATACAACTCATACTTTTCACTTGCCCACTGGAGAGATGAAAATTTGTCTGGTCGATTATACAACTATAGCTGGTATCTGGTATGATGGCTTTCCGGTTCCTCTTACCAATTATATTCTAACATTTGAAGAAATTTAGCAATTAATTGGTATGGAGTCATCATTTAAAGGGCCTTTCAAGATAAAAATCGAGCCAATTTGTAGTTATTGGACGAACTATGAAGAACGGGTTCACAGAGATACAACCAAACAGTATGCTCAAGGATTTTTTCTATATTTGCTAGGGTCGACAATTTTAGGCAGCACCGAATCCGTCATCCTTTTGTCGGTGTTAAGGGCCCTTACTAAGATGAGGATGGTACCACTTTACGGCTGGGGTGAAGCTGGTCTTGCCTATTTTTACCATGGTCTTGACAAAATTTGCAGAAATAAGAAGTCCTTTATTGGCTTTATGGTGATTGTCGAGGTACTCTTCTTCCACCAATGTCAATTCCATTCTTTTCTTGCATGAATTTGATTTTTATTATTGTTGTAGGCATGGGCATACGAGCAAAATCTTGTGAAGGTGCTTGGCATTTTTCGAGAGAGAGTCGGGTATCCGAGATTAAATTTTTGGTTGTCAGATCATGTAGAAGTTCTCGGCTCTCACCATGTGCACAACCAACGCTATTTCTTGAGTTGCCTAACCCGGGACCAGGAAAAATATCATTAGCATACTTTAAAATTTATATAAAAGTTCTCTTAACTTATGTCATTTTGTAAGAGAATTTGTCCTGGTGGAACATAGAAGAGCGGGCAAACTAGACTTCCTCCATGAACGCCGCACTGCCTGTAACACTCCGATACCCTATATAAGTACTATACATATACCTAGTATACATTCAGTAAGTATATAAAGTATGAGGATGTTACTTTTCATTACCTTTTAAAAACCTGTAACAGAGTTCAAACCATAATACGTTACTTTAAATAACATTTACAAAATCATTATCATTATCAAAACTTCATTTATACATATAAATACTTTCTCATCAGAAATACATCATAATTAAAAGTTATACATGTATGCATCACCCTCTAGTTGGTCTCGATAAACTCTTACCCTTCGCGTGGCATAACAGCTGGACTTCCAGATCAATCGCATATCCACCTGCGCGATTACACAACCGCGCTAAGCCCGAGAGCTTAGTAATACAATTATGAAATATAAACATACGTTATAGAAATTCTAACATATAATGATATATCAATTCAATGTACCATTAGTTATTATCATGTTTTTCCTTTTTAATTGCACCTTTCATATATCTCAGCTAATCTCATATTTTATGTACATATATATACATAAACATTATCACCGACCACAATCCATCACTAGTATTCATAATCAATATATCATTACACATATTACATATAATACCAATCATGAATCACATTTCCAATGAAATCCACCATAGATCTCATTACTCATTTCTTTTAACACTTGTATATCACATTGACAAAAAAGAAAGACTCGAGCCCAAAAGACACTAATATGCTATTCAATTTTCAGAGTTAATGCTTTGGTTGTGTTATCACATTTATCATTATCATAGACCCAACTAGGCTTCAAGGATTTAGATTCAACCAAGCTTCAAGGGGAACAAAGCATGCTAAGTCTCAACCCAACTTGGCTTCAAGAATCAATCCAACCTAGCTTCAAGGGTTGTAACATCTCAATTAGGCTTCAAGGACTAGACCCAACCAAGCTTCAAGGGGAGTAAAACATGTTAAACTTCTACCCAACTTGGCTTCAAGGATCAAGCCCAACCTAACTTCAAGAGATTGTTACTATCATTAGGCATGCCACCAACAACAAACTCTGAAAATGGAATAACACATTAGTCACACAATTCATTTATTATTTCATTATCCATTTCATTCTCAATTGAATCATTATCTAGGCAAACATGCCTTATTTATCACAATTGAATCATCATAGCCAATCACAATGGCTTCACATCACATTTGAGTTATCATAGCCAATCACAGTGGCTTCACATCATATTATATCTTAAATTACTTTTCATATTTCATCGTTGATATATGCAACATCAGTTACATTAACTAAACACACATATCATTATTCAATCATACCATCTAGGCATGCTTCAATCATATCATTCACATCATACACTTCGTTATTCAAGCATACATAATCCATTTCTCAAGACACATTAACATCATTCATTATTAAAACATATTGCACATACCTTTTTGGATGATCCTCGTCTCTTTTACACTCAAGAACTACTCCCATCACGCTATACATAATCAATTACCTTATCATATCCTTCACATTTTACATATTGCATCATTGATGTAACACTACAAAGTACATTATTCATATAACACATTACCATTCACAAGATTCACAATGCATAAAACATAGCATTGTTCATATAGTATCATATGCATCATCATTGTCATCAAATGAATGTTCAATCTCAACAATGCAAGAAGAACAAAGGAATAATCACAGTAGCTAACACCCTCAAGGGACACGGCCAAGCTTGTGGCCGTGTCTCTCAACACCAATTCAAGCCGAGGCAGACACGGGCAAAGAACACAGCCGTGTCTCTCAACAAAAATCAGGCAGTGACAAACACAGTCAAGGGACATGGCCAAGCCAGTGGCCGTGTCTCTCCAAAATTCATCCAACACGGCCAAGTTTCATTAAGCTTGGCCGTGTCTCTCCAAAAGCTTAAGTCTTGGCCGTGTCTCTCATGAACAAAAACCCTAAATATGGCCAAAACTCTTTTAATTGCATTTAAACACATTGTGCACACCATAACCTCATTCAAATGGATCCAAACTATGTTATTAACACTTATTTTACATATTCATCACAATATTCTCATTAACAAAACATTAACAACACATTTAAACACATACTACCTCAAAACCTTAAAACCAACATCATTCTTATTCTTTCAATATCAACATCCACTTAACTTACCATCCTCAAACCAAAACCAACACCAATTTAACTTACAATCAAACTCAACACTTATAAACACATCTCAACCACACCAAATCATAATCACAACAAATCAAAACTCACTTCAAACACAACTTCAAAAATAACAAGGGAAAACAAGAGAGTACTTACCTCAATTGAAGAAATTTCACAAATCTCCAACTTAATCCTTTGATTCTTCCTTCAATTTGATGTTAGAAATCAAAAGACCTCACTTGCTCTCTCTTTCCCTTTGGTAGCCGGCCACACCAAGCAAAGAAGAGAAAATGAATACAAGTCAACTTCTCTTCTTCTTTAAATCTCCACCAAGCAATCCTAACAAAGCAATTACCAAATTGCCATCATCCATTTAACTTAACTCTTATCACTTATATGCCCATTTAAGTAATTTCACATATCACAAATAAATATCCTCTTCCATTGACCATCCCTTTTGACCAACATATATATTATATATATTACCATATACCCAACATATACATTATCTCAAAATACATTTTTCCTTTCCAATAACACATAAACATTTAATTCAAATCAAACAACAATTACATCAATACTTCTAGGGCACATTTTGGGATATTACAATTCTCCCCCTCTAAAAAGAAATTTCGTCCTCGAAATTATCAGTATCATAACAATCCATTCTTAACAAAATGTTATCTTAACTTCCATATGAAGTTAATTATATGCTTAAGTTATTATGTCACCAAACCATATAATTTCAACTCTCCCCTTTTTAATCAACCATCTTCTCTATATTCCATAACTCATCATTCTATATGTTTATCCATCTTATCACTTCCTTGATCAAACATTTAAAAGAACTCATTACATTTCCTATTAATGTCTTTATACAATAATCAGATCATTCTATAGCACACTTACACTTCGTCCAATCTTTATATTTAATATAATTTGTTCCTTCATCTCTTTGTAATTACCCTTTTAACTTTAACCTTAGTAACCATTGGTTTATATCTGAGCATTAATTATCCCGTCATTACAATTACTGTCTAAATAGACATTTATCAAACCTCAATGGATAACAAGATCTTTATTTTTCACAAATGGAGCTACTTCTTTAGCATGCTTTTTTCTTAACTTATATATTAATACACTACCTTTCAACTTATTTTGTAAATAACCAATCTTTTCCCTTTATATCATAATTTATAACTACTATAACTCCATTCATTCATGTCCAAACACACTCTAAAATTTTACATCATATACATTATCATGAAAATAATTATAATCTTAGTACAACTATACACATTAAATCTCAATAGTGATTCATAATTCTTAGCCAAATCCAGATCACTTGATCTATCTGCCACAATATACCCACATTCCAATCTTGTTCAATTCCAACCAACGATTAATTTATTTAACTTATCATGAAATTTCACAATATTCATATATGTATATATATATCTTCATTCCATTAGGGCAAATTTATATTCAATTCCTGATCTCTTCCGATTCATATTCAATCAAATTATCATAATAACAAATCACTTCAAATTATCTTTTAATATACACATAGTTTATTCACTTTAACCTCAAGTTACATACCATAAACATATTCAGTATAACTTTCAGTCATATTTTATAATTTCTCCCTTTTTAATATCTCTTCACAATTCATATCATTGTTATATTTAATTTGATTACCTTTTTGTCATATTATCCATAACTCAACACATTTCCATAATTTCCTTTTTCTCTCTTTACCTTCACAACTATAACCAAATTTTTAACATAAAATGATAAAGTACAACTTTATCCATTATAACTTTTAACTATACTTCTCAAATAAAGTTTTCAATCTCACCAAATCTGTATTACAATCATTTTATCTAAAATCCAAATCTATGGATAACAACATTAACCGATTAAATATACTGAACAAAACACACGGCTTTAAGAGATTAATATTCAAGCCTGGAACTTTTAAATCAATACTGTTCTTTTATAACTTTATTCTCAATCTTTACAAATGCAAGGCTAAGGTGTATCTCAAGAATTATATATTCCTTCTTTACATTTTTGGTATAACAGAAATTAACACATTCCAACTCCATTTCAAACCAATTTGCACTCGATTATATGATCTTTATCAACTTAGTTCATGTCTCAACAATATTACTATATACATATTCAATCATATGCAGTTTCCATATAATTTCTATCCGTCACTTCATTTCTAATCCATTTACAATCTCTTATCATATGATTACATAGAACTTTCCATATGTGAATACTTTGGGACTTTAAATATCATATGATTATCACGTTCAATGCTCACCATAACAATTTCCGTTATCCAATATTACTCAAGTCCATTCCATACTTACTTCCATCACATAATCCATCTAACTTTATACAATTCAAGACCTAATCTCTCTTAGGTCCACTAATACATATAACATCATTTTCCATATCACTAATTCTATAATTATACCACATACATATTCATAGGTCACCTTCATAATGTGATTCATACATTTGTTTATATATCATAATTTCATTCATATTGAAAACTTAGTTCACATATCATATACATGTATACACTTAAATATATGCTCTTATTTTATTTTCTTTTTTTATACATTCGATACAAATTTAATGTTATCACTTTTATATATATATATACTATCCTTCTCATTCTTCCAATATGATGTAAAGTATTTATTCACACTACAAATATATATTCTGACTATAATAATATTTCACATCCATCTTGGTCACATTCCCAATGTGACATCTTTTTCACTTTCGTCTTTAAAAACATTTAATATACTTCCATATCCATTTTTACCCTTTGCAGTATAGTTACTTAAAATAGCTCATTTTTATTCGCTTATTCACTTCCCTTTTTACTTCAAAACAAATTTTCATACCATCAATCACATTGTTCAATTCATAATACTTTCATATGCAATATTAGTCATTTCATCTAGCTCATGTATTGCATATACATTAAACCATCAATATCCAAATAATCTTTATCAAATTCCACTAAAACTTTAACTTTTTAACTTACTACTTCGCTTAAGCTTCAACTTGCCAAACTCATCTTTTCTTAATATCAACTTTAAAAACATCTTATATATATATATATATCACAAAGCAATATCAAAACATATAATTTTCACAATTATCAAGCTCATTTCAAAAATCTCAAATATCACATATTACCACCATTACCATGAGCTTTCACAATATCCAAGCATCTCACATTTCTAACATTGAATTCACAATGTTTGCATTAAAATAACAATACCAATTTATATTCTTACTTAACCAATATCATCTCTTTTTCCTTTAAACAAAACCTTAACTTTATATATACCCCAAACTTTAAATAGTCACACTTTGTCTATACTAATCAACTCATTCAATATTCCACCATACTCTCCTCATTTTAGTAACATATCTTTCAATATTAACAATTCAACAATATTTCCTCTATCTAGAAAAACCCAACATAAACTCTATTATAAAGAGATTCAAAGTGTAGAGGAAAGAGTACATACTCTTATCTTAATTTTGATTTCATCTCATGTTCAACTTTATTCTCCTATTCATTTCTTTATATTTCAACACATTTAACAATTCACTTTACTTGCATAAATTTCACAAAAAAAATTTTCAATTTATCAATTAAACTTATATAAATCCATATCATTTCTTTCTCTAGCTTTACATTCATGTAAAACATCATTCACACACTAGCATCCATCTCATATAACACAGATATTCTACCATTCATATAATGCCACATCCGAGACCAATCTAGGTGTTAATGCATATGCATGTATTACCAATTACATTCCAAAACTCTTCTTTTTAATTCTCTTTAAACGTTTCAATTTTTTTTTAAAGTTCACTTAGGCCGAGAATCTCGAATCTAAGCTCTGATACAAAAATAATTGTAACACCCCGATACCCTATATAAGTACTATACATATACCTAGTATACATTCAGTAAGTATATAAAGTATGAGGATGTTACTTTTCATTACCTTTTAAAAACCTGTAACAGAGTTCAAACCATAATACGTTACTTTAAATAACATTTACAAAATCATTATCATTATCAAAACTTCATTTATACATATAAATACTTTCTCGTCAGAAATACATCATAATTAAAAGTTATACATGTATGCATCACCCTCTAGTTGGTCTCGATAAACTCTTACCCTTCGCGTGGCATAACAGCTGGACTTCCAGATCAATCGCATATCCACCTGCGCGATTACACAACCGCGCTAAGCCCGAGAGCTTAGTAATATAATTATGAAATATAAACATACATTATAGAAATTCTAACATATAATGATATATCAATTCAATGTACCATTAGTTATTATCATGTTTTTCCTTTTTAATTGCACCTTTCATATATCTCAGCTAATCTCATATTTTATGTACATATATATACATAAACATTATCACCGACCACAATCCATCACTAGTATTCATAATCAATATATCATTACACATATTACATATCATACCAATCATGAATCACATTTCCAATGAAATCCACCATAGATCTCATTACTCATTTCTTTTAACACTTGTATATCACATTGACAACAAAGACAGACTCGGGCCCAAAAGACACTAATATGCTATTCAATTTTCAGAGTTAATGCTTTGGTTGTGTTATCACATTTATCATTATCATAGACCCAACTAGGCTTCAAGGATTTAGATTCAACCAAGCTTCAAGGGGAACAAAGCATGCTAAGTCTCAACCCAACTTGGCTTCAAGAATCAATCCAACCTAGCTTCAAGGGTTGTAACATCTCAATTAGGCTTCAAGGACTAGACCCAACCAAGCTTCAAGGGGAGTAAAACATGTTAAACTTCTACCCAACTTGGCTTCAAGGATCAAGCCCAACCTAACTTCAAGAGATTGTTACTATCATTAGGCATGCCACCAACAACAAACTCTGAAAATGGAATAACACATTAGTCACACAATTCATTTATTATTTCATTATCCATTTCATTCCCAATTGAATCATTATCTAGGCAAACATGCCTTATTTATCACAATTGAATCATCATAGCCAATCACAATGGCTTCACATCACATTTGAGTTATCATAGCCAATCACAGTGGCTTCACATCACATTATATCTCAAATTACTTTTCATATTTCATCGTTGATATATGCAACATCAGTTACATTAACTAAACACACATATCATTATTCAATCATACCATCTAGGCATGCTTCAATCATATCATTCACATCATACACTTCGTTATTCAAGCATACATAATCCATTTCTCAAGACACATTAACATCATTCATTATTAAAACATATTGCACATACCTTTTTGGATGATCCTCGTCTCTTTTACACTCAAGAACTACTCCCATCACGCTATACATAATCAATTACCTTATCATATCCTTCACATTTTACATATTGCATCATTGATGTAACACTACAAAGTACATTATTCATATAACACATTACCATTCACAAGATTCACAATGCATAAAACATAGCATTGTTCATATAGTATCATATGCATCATCATTGTCATCAAATGAATGTTCAATCTCAACAATGCAAGAAGAACAAAGGAATAATCACAGTAGCTAACACCCTCGAGGGACACGGCCAAGCTTGTGGCCGTGTCTCTCAACACCAATTCAAGCCGAGGCAGACACGGGCAAAGAACACAGCCGTGTCTCTCAATAAAAATCAGGCAGTGACAAACACAGTCAAGGGACACGGCCAAGCCAGTGGCCGTGTCTCTCCAAAATTCATCAAACACGGCCAAGTTTCATTAAGCTTGGCCGTGTCTCTCCAAAAGCTTAAGTCTTGGCCGTGTCTCTCATGAACAAAAACCCTAAATATGGCCAAAACTCTTTTAATTGCATTTAAACACATTGTGCACACCATAACCTCATTCAAATGGATCCAAACTATGTCATTAACACTTATTTTACATATTCATCACAATATTCTCATTAACAAAACATTAACAACACATTTAAACACATACTACCTCAAAACCCTAAAACCAACATCATTCTTATTCTTTCAATATCAACATCCACTTAACTTACCATCCTCAAACCAAAACCAACACCAATTTAACTTACAATCAAACTTAACACTTATAAACACATCTCAACCACACCAAATCATAATCACAACAAATCAAAACTCACTTCAAACACAACTTCAAAAATAACAAGGGAAAATGAGAGAGTACTTACCTCAATTGAAGAAATTTCACGAATCTCCAACTTAATCCTTTGATTCTTCCTTCAATTTGATGTTAGAAATCAAAACACCTCACTTGCTCTCTCTTTCCCTTTGGTAGCCGGCCACACCAAGCAAAGAAGAGAAAATGAAGACAAGTCAACTTCTCTTCTTCTTTAAATCTCCACCAAGCAATCCTAACAAAGCAATTACCAAATTGCCCTCATCCATTTAACTTAACTCTTATCACTTATATGCCCATTTAAGTAATTTCACATATCACAAATAAATATCCTCTTCCATTGACCATCCCTTTTGACCAACATATATATTATATATATTACCATATACCCAACATATACATTATCTCAAAGTACATTTTTCCTTTCCAATAACACATAAACATTTAATTCAAATCAAACAACAATTACATCAATACTTCTAGGGCACATTTTGGGATATTATACTGCCTTTTCAACATACTCGCCAAGTCAACGTTGGCCCTATGTCTAGTGGCTAGTTTCTAAGAGAGAGAGTATATGAGTGGTTTCTTGGTCCAGAGCAGTGGAGGATCCTGATGCGTTGCCCAGAATATACTTTAAATATCATATCAATATCGGAGAATGCATGGTGGTTGGTCCGACATGGTTATGATGTTGAAACCTTTCTCTATCCACCGGGTACATCTTATTTTTAGTTTATTGAAATAGGGCTCTAAAGAAAATGAGGATAGAGATGAAGAGGAACATCATGGAGTGGGAGGAGAGTTTGTTCCACATCTCGGGGCTGGCACTTCTCAGGTAAACTTTTACCATTTTTCCATTGCAATGCTTCTTTCTTAACTTATTTTGACTTTTTTAATGATTGTTGTAGGCTACTGGCTCATTTGATCATGAGGCTGGACATTCTTTTACTGCTCCTTTGTTTGCTCATTCTAGTCCACCAGATATGCCATCTCATTCACAGGGTATTGATATCAATTACCTGGTAAGTTTTCTTGTTTCATGGTAATTTATGCTATATGTATGCATGATTATGTATGCTCTCACACTTTTCCTTTCTGGCTCACAGCGGATGCTTGAAGAACAAAACAAGAAACTTCAAGAAGAGTTGGTCGATACTCGTTAGCAGGTCTCCCATTTTGAAAATTTGTACCATCAGCCAGAGCAAAATTTTTGAGACTTTCGTTTTTAGGGGATGAGAGATCATGGTGCATCTTCATCTAGAGGCCCCCAAACTGATGACCATGAAATCCTTTCATCTAATTCTGATGAGGACTATTACAGATCAAAACTCCAAGGTAATAGAGATTCTGATGCTCCTACTTTGGGCAGACTCGGGACGGGTGATTTGCCTCCTCCTCTAACAATTGATGATTTTTTTAGAGCTTTATTTGATGATCTACCACCTCCTTCTTAGTGATGTATAAATATTGTATCAACATATAAGAAGTATAAGAATAATAATTACAATATATAATTTTTACCTTTACTGCAAATCCTTTTTTTATCATGATTATTACAACAATATAAATATTATACTTTCCTCTTCATATTTAACATTTACATAGCATCACTACAAAACCAAATGCAACGCGGCAATTTATGATTCTTTCACCGCCAATTCCTTATCCACATGCATCTCGGCCTCACTCTTTCCTTATCAATGTTGGAATAGCACAATCCTCCTATATAAATCACTTTCCACGCCATAATTTGATACAGAAACCAAGAGATTTTCCACTTCAACATAAAAACTCCCTTTAACAATTCTCATTTTCCTTCATTCATCAACAATGACCGAACTTCATTTGAAGAAAATAAAAGTTCTATTTAAAAATATGAATGCCATTCATTGGAAACAAATATCTTGGTCAAACATTGATACTTTGAAGTGTTTTCAAAATGTTAAATTGAACCATTCTTTTTTACATGCCATGGCTTCTTTTTGGAATGTGGATTATAGGACATTTAAAATTAATGGCTTTGAAATATGTCCCTTGATTGAAGAATTTGAGGCAATCCTTAGATATCCAAATAATCAACAAATGGTGTCTCCTATATTGATTTCCAAGACTCAACAATAGATGCAGATGTTATTTCAAATCTCAAAGCCCGAAGTTCTATAGTTGATGAGAGGTGAGAAAATTATGCTTGGTCCCTTAATTGACTTTTGCCTTTCTCATTTGGCTCTTATTAAGGCATGGGGATGTATGCTTTGTCTATGCTTGCTTGGCCAATTCTTGCTTTTTTCTTTTGATGGCAATATTTATCCACGAGTTTTGGATATCATTGGCCAAATAGAAGGACGCTTGGCGCCGATACCTGTGATCTTAGCTGAGACTTTAGTTGGATTAGACCAACCTAAATCAGGATCATCAAAGAGACTGACCGGGAGTCCATTGTTGCTTCAGGTAATGACCTAAACTGCCCTTTTGATTTTTCAATTTAGGTTTTCTCTTTCTTCTTCTTTTTTTTTATTTTATTGCTCTAATTTTTGCCTAGTCCGCCCATGCGAGATTTTGAAACTAAAGAGCTGTCCTAATTTTTGCCTAAGCCGCCCTTGTGGGTTTTCAACTTAGCGGACCTCTCTTTTTTTATATATTTTATATTGCTCTAATTTTTGCCTAGTCCGCCCATGTGGGTTTTTAGAACTAGCGAGTTGTCCTAATTTTTGCCTAAGCTGCCCTTGCAGGTTTTCAACTTAGCGGACGCTTTTTTTTTAAATTTAATTTTCCCTCACAGATTTTGCTTCAGGAGCATCTCTGCTTGCTTTATACTCCATCCATGGATTTTGTTAGATATCTGCCACGGCATCATCCGCTAGGAAACTACTCCATCCTGCTTCTTCATATGCTGACTAGGCTGACTGGATCCACTCATGCGCTGAAGTCAACATCCGTTAGTTGGTACCTTGGGGGAAGATTTCTCGTATCATCATGCAGACATACTTGATGTATGTTCCTCTTGCTACTCTTCTTCGAGATACTTGCTATGATCCTCATCGGCTTAGCCGTCAGTATGGAGCTGAGCCTCGCGATTCTGAATTCACTCCCGATTTAGACATGCCTTGCTTGACTGAAGCCTACTTGGATCGGCTGAAGCAAAGCTGGCCTGCATGTTACACTTATCATCTACCATAGATTTTACATTTGTCAATTTAGAAAGTGTATTTTTAGGATGAAAAAATAATAATAAAAGTAATAAAAGATGCTTCTTTTCCTTTTATAATTTATCATCACCTTTTGCTATTGTGTTTATTTATTTCATCCATATCTGGTCAAATACTTATAACAGTGCACATAGAACAATTTTAACATTAATTTTGTTTTATTAAATTGGGGAACAACCAAACATAAAGCCAGCATACACAAGATCACTCCTATTGCCAACTAGCCCTTTCGGGTTTTCTAATTGATGATTTTCTCTCATTTAGCCCTAATTATTGCCTAGCCCGCCCTTTTGGGTTTTCTAATTGATGATTTTCTCTCATTTAGCCCTAATTATTGCCTAGCCCGCCCTTTCGGGTTTTCAGAACTAGCAGACTGCTCTAACTTTTGCCTAGGCCGCCCTTTTTGGGTTTTCAACCTAGCAAGATCTTTTCCTTTTTCTTTTTTTCTTCTTCTTTTCTTTTCTTTTTTTATACATAAAACCTCTTCAACCTATCAATGATCACTAGGGTTTTGGGTGTTGTTGAATTTGTCATAAAGTTTTGATGCTTTAAGAATTTAGGGTTTAGGAAAACTAGGGTTTACTGTATTGGGTTTTAAGAGAATTAGGATTTTTTGATATTTTGGAAAACATATTTGATTTTAGGATTTAAGAAAATAGTTTAGAGTTTTATAAAAATAATTATGATTTTTAGAAAACGTAAAGAAGATTAGGGTTTAAAGATTTTAAAAAAATATTTGGAAATTTTGGACAAAAAGTTATGGTTTAGATGAAAATAGTTCGGGGAAATCAATTTATAGTTTTAAAGCTTTTGGAAATAAAAGAAACAATTTAGGGTTTTAAGGTTTTTTGGAAGCAGAAGAAACAATTTAGGATTTTTAAGGTTTTTTGGAAACAAAAAGAGTAGTTTAGGGTTTTTTGAAGTTTTTGAACATATTACCAAGATTAATGATTTAGGTTACTGAAACAAAAATCAATGATAGATGTATTTAAAAGAAAATATGGCCATAATATTGTAGATATAATCGAAGCAAAGATTTATAATCAAACCTCCATTCGTTGGTTCCACCAAAACTGATTTTTGGATGAACAATGACAAAGGCAGTGATGCTGCCTTTGATGGTGTCTCTTGCTTGCTAGGGTTTTTCTGTCTCTTTTTCCTTAGTCAAAAGTCTAAAGTTATCCTCCAGTAAAAACTAATTTTCGATCCTCAATTATGTGTTTTAATGTGGTATTTATAGGAAAATAATAAACCTACTTCTAATTGCTTAAGGAAATTAAAACCAATTAGGAAAAGAAACCAAAACCAAATAGAATTTGGTCTCGGAAAAAACTGCATTAGAAAATTATGCTGGCAAAAAATCTCCTGCGAGCCAAGAAATGCGAGCACTGAAAATTTCTGCGGGCAAAAACTTGTGAGCTAGCAAAAATTGTTGCTGGCGGGCGCCAATTCGCCGCAGGAAATGGCTTGGGGCCAATTCGCAGCAGGAAATTCCTGCGGTTGAATTGGCCTGGCCAATTCAACAATTAAAATAATGTATCATTATATTAAAATCAAACCAATGTTCAAACAAAATAAATAAATGGGCCCCCATCTGAGGATGGAAATGTTCCCTTACATCGTCCAATGTCTAATAGTAAATAGGACACTCACCAAAAGGTGAAAACGTGTCCTTTACATTAATTCCAAACTATAAAAACAATTTAAATTACATGAAAATTAATTAATGAGGTACCCAATCATGAAAACATACCTCTTACATTTTTAATAAACAAATAATAATTGAAAAAATATTCATTCATGACAAATTAAATAAATCAAACAATGAAATTAAATAAATCAATTATCAAAGATATAAATTGATGATATAAATAAACCATTAATCAAAACATATAACAAACATGCTTCTAACATAAATAAAGCAAATAAAGATACAAATTTAGGTTTACGTCTCAATTTAGTATTTCTTAATTAACATTTAGGGTTTTAGAATTTTGAAATTAACACAATTATTATTATTATTATTTGAATTATTTAGCCTACTGTAATGAATTTGGAAAAATAGAGTTAATTAGGATTTTATAGTTTTAAGAAAATAATAGGGTTTTTGGTTAATCAAATTAGGGTGTAGGGCTAATACCATGCGATGAGAGTTTTAAAAAAGAAATAAATTAGGGTTTGGTATTTATAAAAGATAATGTTTGTAGCTTAAGATTTTACTTGAATTAGAGTTTAGAAAATATGATCAAAGTTTTGTAGTTTAGAAGAAAAAAACTTCTGTGAAGATATATGAAAAAACTTTAATGAGGTTACTGTGAGGATATATTGACTAAATAATCATACACTCGAAAGAACTTAAGCTAACAGATTACTGAATTTATTTTATATGAGTGAAAATCCAATATAATCAGAACTTGCAGGAATTAAAACCAAAGATGCATGGCTTACTGGAACTTTAATTAGACGAAGAACAAACATATTCCATATTTAAAAAATTCAAAACATATAGAATTTATTTAACTTAAAGCATATTGCGGTTTGTTGGCTCCACCAAAATTGGGGCTATCCCAATTCGATATGGGGCTATCCATATTGAATTGGGGCTTCCAATTCTATATAGGGAGCCCCATATCGAATTAGTAGGCCCCCAATTTGATATGGGGCTTCCACATGTCGAATTGGATGCCCTAATTCGACATGGGACACCCCTATTGCAAAAACCATTCGGATTAAGTGAAAAAGCAACCAAACCTTCAAATCGAACCCGTTTTAGGGTTTTTGCACCGTGTCTTGTAAAAATCAACCAAATAATCTAAAACAGACCTAATTAGGGTTTTAAAAGTTTAAGTGGCTTATTTTAGGTCCTATTGCAACACATTAGTCTAATCAAAGGTTTAGAATTAGCACCGGACTAGCCTGGGCCAAAATCAAGGGTCTACAGTTTGCCCCCTGCTTGAATGATCTAAAACTTTAGCAAAATAGAGTGAAAAGCAACATGATTTTGAGGTGATTTTTTATAAGGATGGGTTTTTGACTCGAGGTTGGAGTTGGTTTGGGTTTGGACCCGAAAAAGATTTGGGTATTTAGACCCGAGACTGAATTGAGTTTGGATTTTGGGTACTTGGACCCAAGACTGAATTTTGGATACTCGACCCGATATTAGATTTGGATTTGGGTTATCGACCCAAAACTGGATTTTAGGTGCTCGACCTGAAACTGAATTTGGATTTTGGTTCTTGACATGAATCTGGATTTTGGGTGCTCAACCCAAAATTGAATTTTGGGTTCTCGACCCGATACTGGATTTGGGCGCTCGATCCAAAATTAGATTTTAGGTGCTCTACCTGAAACTAGATTGGGCACTTGGACCCAAGACAGGAGTTGGGTGCTCGACCCAAAACTGTAGTTGGGTGCTTGACCTGAAACTGTATTTAGATACTCGATCCTAAGCTGCACATGGATGCTGGATCCTAAACTGGATTCTCATCTTTGGAGATTAGGTCTTATATTGGCTTTAGCTTGTCTAGTTGGGCTGATCTTTCATCTCTTGCATCTTTATTCTTTTGAGAGTCTTACTTAAGGCTCAAACCCTAAGGTACTTTATGCTCTCATTGGACCCTGATGTCCAAAATTGGTTCAATACCTTAGATTATGGAACATAAAAGAGTTGGGATCTACTTTACAAAGCCTTCATCCAACAATATGGATATAATGTTGAGTTAGAAGTTACCTTAATGGAAGTGGAGTCCATTAGGCAAAGGCCGAATGAGAATTTTGTAGATTATGTCAAGAGATGGAGAAACAAGGCCGCTTTACTCAAGAAGAGGCCCGATGAATCTTCTCAAATAAGGATGATTGTGAGAGGGGTGTTGCCTAATCTTCGTGAGAGGATGTCTCATACACTAATCCGTGATTTCAAAGACCTTCTCTAAGCTGGTTTGCAAATTGAAGAATGGGAAAGGGAGAAGAGCCATTTTGCAACAAAAAGGAATGAGAAAGGGAGATATCAATTTGGTAGCCAAAGCATGCAAAAGGCCGTTGGTGTTAATGCTACTAACCAAGGAACGAGGAGACAATTTTTGAAATTGGGAAAACCGATGTCTTCGGCTCTCAATAAGCTTCAAAGAAAGGGATGGCTACAACCCTTAAATCGTCGTCATTTGCCTAATCCTCTCCCACCTAATTTTGACACCAAAGCATTTTGTCAATTTCACCAAATGCAAGGGCATGACATGGATAGATGTGTGAGGTTAAGAAATGAGATTTAAAATCTAATTGATAATGGGAAGCTACCCGAGCCCAACAAGCCAAACACCAAAGACAACCCATTGCCAAAATTCAATAGGGTACCACCACCTCCTTAGGTGGTTGCCTTGCATAAGGCTTACCAGATCTAGTGTTCATTACTTCATCTTCTTTGGGCTCGGACCAAGTCCACTCCTCCTTCTTGTATACAATATCATCATCACTATCACTTGAATCCCAAAACCCGTTGACAACACAAATTGCTACTTCTCCACCCATCATAGCTTGTTCAATTTTGACAAATGCCTCTTCTTCTGGGCCATATGTCGTGAAACAAGTCATGAACAAAGGTGCGGTGAAGTTGTCAGACATGGATGGGAACGAATTTAGTGAGCTAGTAAACATTGATAGGTTGAAGAGGTTTTATGTATGATATAAAAAAAAGGAAAAAAGAGCTCGCTAGGTTGAAAATGCAAATAGGGCGGCCTAGGCAAAAGTTAGAGCAGTCCGCTAGTTCTGAAAACCTGAAAGGGCGGGCTAGGCAACAATTAGGGCTAAATGAGAGAAAATCGCCAATTAGAAAACCCAAAAGGCCTAATTGGTAACAGAAGTAATCTTGTGTATGCTGGCTTTATGTTTGGCTATTCCCCAATTTAATAAAACAGAATTAATGTTAAAATTGTTCTATGTGCACTGTTATAAGTATTCGACCAGATGTGGATGAAATAAATAAACACAATAGCAAAAGGTGATGACAAATTATAAATGGAAAAGAAGCATCTTTTATTACTTTAATTATTTTTTCATCCTAACAATACACTTTTCTGAATTGACAAATGTAAAATCTATGACAGTCGATAAGTGTAACGTGTAGGTCAACTTTGCCTCATCCGATCCAAGTAGGCCTCAGTCAAGCAACGCATGTCTAAGTTGGGAGCAAAGTCAGAATCATGAGGCTCAGCTCCATACTGACGCCCAAGTCAGCAAGGATCATAGCATGTACCTTGACGAAGAGCAGTAAGGGGAATGTACATCAAGTATGTCCGCATGGTGATACAAGAAATCTTCCACCAAGGTATCAACCAACGAATATTGACTTCGGAGCATGAGTGGATCCAGTCAACCTAGTCAGCATATGAAGAGGCATGATGAAGTAGCTTCCTAGCAGAATGATGACATGGCAATGGCAAAGTCCATGGATGGAGTATCAAGCAAACAAAGACGCTCCTGAAGCCAAATCTATGAAGAAAGAGTTAAATATAAAAAAAAAGAAGAAAAGAAAAAGGTCCGCTAAGGGCAGCTTTTGCAAAAACTAGGACAGCTCGCTAGTTCTGAAAACCCATACGGGCCAACTAGGCAAAAATTAGAGCAATAAAGAAAAGAAGAAAAAGAAAACCTAAATTAAAAACCCAAAAGGGCAGTTTAGGTAATTACCTGAAGCAGCAATGGACTCCCAGTCAGTCTCTTTGACAATCCTAATTTAAATCAGTCTAATCCAACTAATGTCTCAGCTAAGATCACAGGTACCGGTGACAAGCATCCTTCCATTTGGTCCATAATATCTAATACTCATGGATCAATATTGCCGTCAGAAGAAACAAGCAAGAATTGACCAAGCAAGCAAAGACAAAGCATGCATCCCCATGCCTTAGTAGGGGCCAAATGAGAGAAACAAAAGTCAATCGAAGGAGCAAGTAGAATTTTTTCACATCTCATCAACCGAAGAACTTTGGGTTTTGGAATTTGAAATAACATCTGCATCTTCTGTTGAGTCTTGGAAATCAATGTGGGTAATGCCATTTGTTGATTATTTGGATATCCAATGATGGCCTCAAATTATTCAATCAAGGGACATATTTCAAAGCCATTAATTCTAAATACCCTAGAATCTGTATCCCAAAAGGAAGCCACGGCATGTAAGAAGGAGTGGTCCAATTTGACATTTTGAAAACATTTTAAAACATCAAGTTTTGACCATGAAATCTGCTTCCAATGAATGGCATCCATATTCTTAAATAGAATTTTTATCTTCTTTGAATGATGCTCGGTCATGGTGAATGAATAAAGAAAAAATTAAAATTATTAAAGGGATTCTTCACGTTGAAAGAGAAAGAATTTTGGTTTATGTATTAAAATATGGCATGAAGGGTGATTTAAATAGAAGAAATAAACCTTTTCCTAAAGTGAAAAGAAAAAGGTGATGGGAAAGGGTAAGACAATATGGCATAAATAAAGGAATTAGCAATGAAATTCCTTTACCACGTTGGATTTGGTTTAGCAAATGAAGTGAATGTAAATTATGGTGTACTGTAAAAAAAAAAAAAGTGGTGCAGTAATGTAAAAAAAAAAGAGAAGAAAAAAAGGAGTTACAGTAAAGAGGAAAATTGTATTTATTTTCATTATTGTACAAGATTTTACAATTGCTACAATATTTACATATCACTAAGAGGGTGGTGGTAGGTCATCAAATAAAGCCTTGAAAAAGTCATCGCCTGTTGGAGGAGGGGGCAAATCACTCGTCCCGAGTCCGCCCAAAGCGGGGGCACCAAAACTTGGCAAATTACTTATCCCGGGATCACCCAAAGTGAAAGCACCAAAATCTTTATTACCTTAAAGTTTCAATCCGTCATGGTCCTCATCAGAAGCAGACGAAAGGATCTCATGGTCGTCAGTCTGGGGGCCTCTTGATGAAGAAGCACCGGGATCCCTCATACCCAGAAATCGAAAGTCTCGAAAATGTTGTTCGGATTGATGATATAAACATTCAAAATGAGAAGCCTGCTGACGACTTGCAGCCAACTCTTCTTGAAGTTTCTTATTTTGTTAGCATCCGCTGTGAGCCAAGAAGGAAAAAGGTAAGAGCATACATAATCATGCATACATATAGCATAAACTACTATGAAATAAGAAACGTACCAGGTAGTTCATATCAATGCCCTGCGGATGACATGGCATATTTGGTGGGCTAGAATGAGCAAAAGAAGGGGCAGTAAAAGAAGATCCAGCCTCATGATCAAATGAGCCAACAGCCTGCAACAATCATTAAATAATCAAGAAAAAGAAAGAAGCAGTTGCAAGGGAAAAGTGGTAAAAGTTTTACCTGAGAAGTACTGGCCCCGAGATGTGGAACAGACTCTCCTGTATTTCCGTGATGTTCCTCTTCATCTCTACCCTCATTTTCATCGAAAATCTCCCGCACACCAACAGGAGATACATCAAAGTTCAAGAGTCTTATTTGAATAAAATGGGCATAAAATGGACTCGGTAAATGGAGAAATGACTCAGCATCATAACCATACCGGGCCGACCATGTAACACCCCTATACCCCATATACATACACAGCATGCTAATACGATCGTAATATACATATACTGAATATAGAAATGCCACAGTTTACAAAACGCACAAACCATCCCTTTAATTAATATAAACAATTTTAAAACATTTAAGGAAAATTTATAAAATACAATAGACCAAAATGTTTATACAAAACGCAGCGGAAAATATAACAAATATTTACAAATACATATACATCAAAACTCAAGTTTTACAAAATAGAAAATATATATACATGTTTGGCAGTATGTCTTTGATCTTTAAGCTCCACTATCCACACCTCAAAAATCTATACTCTACTCGGCCTAGAGGAACTCTCCGGTTCTTCCTTGTCACCGGCGCGATGAATCACAATCGCGCTAAGCCAACGACTTAGTGGTACAAACTACAATATTATTATGTTTCAATGACATGCTAATGCCATACAATCAAGTTTCAAAAACAATTCAAAAGAATACTATTTGATAAACCTCACATTCTTCAATAACTTATTATAATATTCATTTGTTTCATCTTTCAAGAATCACAATTAAGCAAACAAAAGCATGGGCCCAAAAAGAAACTAATATGTTATTCAAAGTTCAGAGTTACTGCTTTTGGTCTATAATCATAATCATCAAGCCCGTAGGCAACATATACATATCTCTATCCATGGATAGTGTAACAGACCCAGTCTCTTGGACCTCAACCCAGCTAAACTCGAGGAGATGCTCAACCCGGCTAGACTGTTACTGTTTTTGAGGCTTACGACCCAGTCTTTTCACCCCAAAAACATCATATTTCACATTTTTCACATTTTTCAACTGGAATCGGCTTACGACCATGTCTTTTCACCTATCCAGTGATTCATAGGCATGCCGCCAAATCCAGAACTCTGAAAATTGAATTAACATATTAGGCACACAATAATTTCATTTATCTCTTTATCAATCTCTTTTCATTTCATTTCTCATTTCATATTCCACAATCAACTAGGCAACTATGCCTCAATTATATATCATTTACATTACCATAGCCAACAACCATGGCCTCATATCTCATATCATCTCAACTTACATTAAGACAATTCATCATAACATCATATCTTTCACATTTCATCATCATATAGGCAAACATACTTCAATCATCTTATTTACATCATTATAACCAACCACATTGGTTTTACATCTCATTATATCTCAAATCACAATAATCAATTCATCATTCAAGTGTATATATATAGATATATATATAACAAATGACATTAACACATATTTTACATGCTCATCACAACATACACATTATACCAAACAATACATTATTAATATGCATCAACAATGCATTAGATTTCTTATCACATTTACAATCAATTATGTGTTAAGTCTCAACACCATATGAATGTATGCAATAATGTAGTTTGTACTTACCTTATGCACCACTCACACCAATCTACACACTTCCTCTTCCAACACTTCTTCACCACTTGAATTAGGGCAAATTATCTTCTTCAAGACCTAATCCAAAAAAGATAAAATATATCAATTCCCAAGCAAACATTCACTTAATCACCTCTTTTTAGACCCTTAAATCACAAATTACAAATCAACATCTCCTAACTAAGGCCCACGGCCGAGGCCTCCCAACCCCCACGGGCGTGGGTTAGAAAATGATTCTGCCTCCCTTGCTCCAAACCTCCACGGCCATGGCTTCAAATGGCCACGGTCGTGGCAACCAAGGGCCACGGGCGTGGCATCCAAGATGCTTCTGTTTCCCATCAAATTCATGTATTCTATGCTTCTAACTCCACTAAACCCAAACAACAAGAAGATCTATGAAAATAATTACTCATATGAAAATAATTACTCAAACTCAAGTTTAACATCACTTACCACTTCAAAACCCTAAAACCAACATCACTTTTACTTTTCCAAAACCAACATCAACCTAGCTTCTTATCTTATTTTCAAAACCAACACCACAATCAATTAAATCAAACACCTTCCAACATGCTACAATCAACACAACCCTACTTACAAATATCAACAATCAAACTCATATACAACTTCAAAATATAACAAAAGAAATCAAGAGAGAACTTACCAAAGTTGATAAAACTTCACAAATTCCAACTTTATCACTTGAATCTTCCTTCAATTTGAGCTTGGAACAAACACAACTCACCCTTGCTCTCTTGCTTTGGATGGCCGACCAACAAAAGAAAAGAAGAGAAAAGAAAGGCTAATTAGAGACCAAGTCAAACTTCTCATCTCTTTAAACCTCCACCAAGCATTCCAAATAAGAAATTACTTAAATACCCTCTTCTATTTATTTTAAAATTTCTTTCACTTATTGCCCTTTTTAGTAATTTCATAAATAACAAAATAAATATCTTCTTCCTTTGACCATCACATTTGACTTGTATATATGTTGTATATATTTCCATATACACAACATATACACTTTCTTTTAAATTTCTTTTCTCTTTTAAATTAACATATACATTCAATCCAATTGCAATAATAATATCAAAACTTCTAGGGCACACTTTGGGATATTACAATTCTCCCCCTCTAAAAGAAATTTTGTCCTCGAAATTACCTGATATTATGTCTGAAACAATTGAGGATATTGTTCTCGCATTGCTTGTTCAGTCTCCCAAGTTGCCTCTTCTCTGCCATGAATTCTTCCAAAGAACCCTTAATAGTGGCACTTTCTTATTTCTCAGCTCTTTCACTTCCTGTGCCAAAATAGCAATTGGTTCTTCTTCAAATGTCAGATCCGAACTCACCTCAATGGATTCAACTGGCAAAATATGAGATGGATCTGATCTGTACCTCCGCAACATAGAAACATGGAAGACATCATGGATTTTATCCAACTCAGGTGGCAAAGCAAGACAATAAGCAACTGGCCCAATTCTTTCTAACACTTCATACGGACCAATAAAACGAGGACTTAGCTTTCCTCTTCGACCAAATCTTAAAATCTTCTTCCAAGGAGACACTTTCAAAAATACTTTATCTCCAACATCAAATTCTATGTCTCTTCTTTTCAAATCTGAATAAGATTTCTGCCGATCCGAAGCTGCTTTTAACCGATCCCGAATAATCTTCACTTTCTCTTCAGTCTCTTTAACCAAATCAGGACCAATTAACTTGCCCTCTCCAATTTCATCTACCATACAATGCCTCAAATGGTGCCATACCGATACTGGATTGATGACTGTTGTTGTAAGCAAATTCCACAAGTGGCAAAAATTTGTCCCAACTTCCAGAGAAATCAATGACACAGCTTCTCAACATATCCTCAATAATTTGTATCACTCTCTCTGACTGCCCATCTGTCTGCGGATGAAAAGCAGTGCTAAAGTGCAATCGAGAACCTAAAGTCCCATGTAAACTCTTCCAAAACCTCGAAGTAAACCGGGGATCTCGATCAGACACTAAAGAAATTGGGACTCCATGCAACTTTACTATCTCATTGATATACAGCTCAGCCAATCTTTCAAGAGAATAGTCCATTCTAACAGGAAGAAAATGAGTTGTTTTTGTCAACCGATCAACAATCACCCAAATAGCATCATGTTTCTTTTGAGTCAATGGAAAACCAGATACAAAATCTATTGTCACTCTCTCCCATTTCCATTCAGGCACTGTTAAAGGTTGAAGCAACCCTGTCGAAACTTGATGCTCAGCTTTTACCCTCTGACACGTGAGACACTTGGATATAAACTCCGCTATGTCTCTCTTCATACCAGACAACCAGTAGTGCTGTTTTAAATCATGGTACATCTTTGTATTGCCCGATGCATAGCAAAAACTGATTGGTGTGCTTCCTCTAAAATAATCCTTCTCAAACTATCATCATTAGGAACACACAATCTATCCTTAAACCAAAGACTACCATCACTTTTCACATAGAAATCTCGGCTCTTCCCATTTTGGCAATCTGATACAATCTTCTGAATTTTCTCATTAGCCAATTGAGCCTCCTTTATCTGATCCAACAATACTGGCTTCAACTGCAACTGAGCCAATAATGCACCATCAGCACATACTTCAAAACTAACATGCAACACTCTCAACTCAACAAGCAATGAGAGCGAATAAACAGCCAAACTGGACAGAGACTTCCGACTCAAGGCATCCGCAACAACATTTGCCTTACCAGGATGATAATCAATCAAACAGTCATAGTCTTTAATCAATTCTAACCATCGCCTTTGCCGAAGGTTTAGCTCCTTTTGAACACCCAAATATTTCAAACTTTTATGATCCGTATAGATAAAACATTTCTCCCCATATAAGTAGTGTCGCCAAATCTTCAAAGCAAACACTATAGCCGCCAACTCCAAATCATGAGTCGGATAATTAAGCTCGTGCGGTTTCAACTGCTGAGAAGCATAAGCTACAACTTTACCCTCTTGCATTAAGACACATCCTAAACCATTATGTGAAGCATCACTTTAAATCACATAAGGTTTACCTTCCACGGGTAAAGTAAGAACAGGCGCTTGAGTCAACATCTCTTTCAACTGCTCAAAGCTAGCTTGACACTGGTCCGTCCACACAAATCTAACTCCCTTACGAAGCAATCTGGTGAGTGGAGTAGCTATCAAAGAAAAACCTTTCACAAACCGCCGGTAATAGCCTGCCAAACCCAGAAAACTTCTAACTTCAGTTACAGACTTTGGTGGACTCCAATTTAAAATAGCTTCAACTTTACTCGGATCAACTCTTATACCATCTACTGAAACTCTATGACCCAGAAAAGTAACTTGGTCAAGCCAAAACTCACATTTTGACAACTTGGCATACAATTGCTTCTCTCTCAAAATTTGTAATGCCATCCGAAGATGCTTGTCATGCTCCTCCTTATTACGTGAATACACCAAAATATCATCGATGAAAATTACCACAAACTGATCCAGATAAGGCCTAAACACCCTATTCATCAAATCCATGAAAGCTGCAGGTGCATTCGTCAATCCAAAAGGCATTACTAAAAACTCATAATGCCCATATCTTGTACGAAAAGCTGTCTTAGGAACATCTTCAGCTCTAACCCTCAACTGATGGTACCCTGATCTCAAATCAATCTTGGAAAACACTGCTGCTCCCTTCAATTGATCAAAGAGATCATCAATCCTAGGCAAAGGATATTTATTCTTAATAGTCACTTTGTTCAATTCCCTATAATCAATACATAACCTCATAGTACCATCTTTCTTCTTCACAAACAACACAGGAGCTCCCCAAGGAGAAACACTGGGGCGAGTAAACCCTTTATCAAACAACTCCTGTAACTGCACCTTCAACTCTCTCAATTCAGCAGGTGCCATTCGATAAGGAGTGATAGAGATGGGAGTGGTACCAGGCAACAATTCAATACCAAACTTGACCTCTCTCTCAGGAGGTAACCCTGGCAACTCCTCAGGAAACACATCTGGAAAATCTGCAACTGTGGTTATATTATTAAGTTGAGAACCCACTGCTCTAGTATCTACAACATGAGCAAGATAAGCTTCACACCCTTTTCTAATCAATCTTCTAACTGTTACAGCTGATACCAACAAGGATGCAAGTTGTCTCTGCTCCCTAGATACTATCACACTCCTACCATCACTGGTTCTCAAGGTGACACACTTCTTTTGACAATCTACCACAACTCCATGCTTAGACAACCAATCCATGCCTAAGATTAAATCATAATCTTTAAAAGGCATTTCAATTAAATCACCACGAAACTCTTCACCTTGCACTACTACTGCACTGTCTCGGTGCACCTTACTAACAACCACACTATGTCCTAAAGGATTTGTCACCAAGACATCAAATCCTAAGGACTCTGAATGCAATTCAGACACAGGCAATATGGATGCACTTATGTATGAATGAGTAGATCCTGGATCAATCAAAGCAAGAACTGAAATGCCAAATAGAGAAAATGTACCCGCTATAACTACTGAAGCATCTGGCTGCCTCTGCATCACATACACTCTCTGAGAAGATCCGGCCTCCTCTGGCCTACTGCCTCCGGATGATGATCCTCCTCTCTGACTAAACCCGGGTCGACCACATCTACTAAAACTTCTGCCCCCCTCGACCACCTCTACTGACACTGGGTCGAGAAACTGCAGACTCAGCCTGCCTATGCTCTTGCATGTCAGGACACTCCCTAATAAAATGATCAGGCGATCTACACCTGAAACACACAGCCGATCTACTAATCTTCCAGCAAACACCCACATGGTTTCTACCACAAAGCTCACATGTAGGTGGAGTAGACCTCTGAACCCCTGGAGTCGGAGCACTGGCTACAGAAGCTGTAGGTCTCGGTCTCTGCCTCTGATACTGTACTGACCTACCCGACTGACTCTGGCTCCTACTGATCCTTGGAATAAAACTTCCTCTGCCCCTCTTCATAGATGAAGATCCTGCCTCAAATTGGGGTCTCCTTACTCTAGTCTCCTCCTCAGAAGTAGCTGTTGCAATGCTCTGCACTCTCTCAACACTTCTAGCTGCTCCAACAAGCTGAGAGAAATCCTGGTATCTAGAACCAGCCACAATGCACATGATAGAGGGCCTCAATCCCTCTTCAAGTCTTCTGCATCGATCTATTTCATCAGAGATAATTCCCCAGGCATAACGACTCAACCGGATGTAATCAATCTCATATTCTGTTACCGTCCGGTTGTCTTGCCTCAAATTCAAGAATTCCATCTTCTTAATATCTTTATACTCCCTCAGAGTATACTTCTGCTCGAACTCCCTCAGGAAATCACCATATGATAATGTAGGTGGATCATCCATGGCATGAGGAACCGTCTTCCACCAGTCATAGGCATCTTTCTGCAGGAGGGATCTGGCATAGTCAAATTTCTCATCTGGAGTAGCTTGCAACTGGATAAATATCCTCTGCACTTTATCCAACCATTGCTCAGCCACTGCTGGATCTGTAGTGCCCAAGAAATCCTCAGCCCCAAACTTCCTCAATTTATCATACTGTCTTACTGGCACTTGAGGCTATGGTGGTGGTGGTGGCTGCACTGGAGCTTGTCTAAATAATTCTACCATATGCCTTAACCAACCCGGCGGACCCTCTTCTGCAACTGATCTCTCTGGCACAGAAGCAGGTGCCTCACTAACCCTCTCAATCCTAGCTCCATCTCTACTCTCTTCAGGAGCTACACTTTCCGCACTACCCTCAACAAACTGTCGTGAATGAGATGCCATCTCTACCTATATCTGCAAACACAGCAGAATATTCCTCATTAAAGATCAAAGACTGCCATACCAAAACATGTATTTTACTCAAAAATTAACTTTTAAAATCAAAATATTCTTTTTCTTACAATTGACCTAGGTTGAGAATCTCAAACCTAGGCTCTAATACTAAAACAATTGTAACACCCCTATACCCCGTATACGTACACAGCATGCTAATACGATCATAATATACGTATAATGAATATAGAAATGCCACAGTTTACAAAACACACAAACCATCCCTTTAATTAATATAAACAATTTTAAAACATTTAAGGAAAATTTGTAAAATACAATAGACCAAAATGTTTATACAAAATGTAGTGGAAAATATAACAAATATTTACAAATACATATACATCAAAACTCAAGTTTTACAAAATAGAAAATATATATACATGTTTGGCAGTATGTCTTTGATCTTTAAGCTCCACTATCCACACCTCAAAAATCTATACTCTACTCGGCCTAGAGGAACTCTCTGGTTCTTCCTGTCACCTACGCAATGAATCACACTCGCGCTAAGCCAATGGCTTAGTGGTACAAACTACAATATTATTATGTTTCAATGCCATGCTAATGTCATACAATCAAGTTTCAAAAACAATTCAAAAGAATACTATTTGATAAACCTCACATTCTTCAATAACTTATTATAATATTTATTTGTTTCATCTTTCAAGAATCACAATTAAGCAAACACAAGCATGGGCCCAAAAAGAAACTAATATGTTATTCAAAGTTCACAGTTACTGCTTTGGTCTATAATCATAATCATCAAGCTCGTAGGCAACATATACATATCTCTATCCATGGATAGTGTAACAGACCCAGTCTCTTGGACCTCAACCCGGCTAAACTCGAGGAGATCGTCAACCTGGCTAGACTGTTACTGTTTTTGAGGCTTACAACGCAGTCTTTTCACCCCAAAAACATAATATTTCACATATTTCACATTTTTCATGTAATATTCCAAAATGTGCCCTAGAAGTATTGATGTAATTGTTGTTTGATTTGAATTAAATGTTTATGTGTTATTGGAAAGGAAAAATGTATTTTGAGATAATGTATATGTTGGGTATATGGTAATATAAATAACATATATGTTGGTCAAAAGGGATGGTCAATGGAAGAGGATATTTATTTGTGATATGTGAAATTACTTAAATGGGCATATAAGTGACAAGAGTTAAGTTAAATGGATGAGGGCAATTTGGTAATTGCTTTGTTAGGATTGCTTGGTGGAGATTTAAAGAAGAAGAGAAGTTTGACTTGTCTTCATTTTCTCTTCTTTGTTTGGTGTGGCCGGCTACCAAAGGGAAAGAGAGAGCAAGTGAGGTGTTTTGATTTCTAACATCAAATTGAAGGAAGAATCAAAGGATTAAGTTGGAGATTTGTGAAATTTCTTCAATTGAGGTAAGTACTCTCTTGTTTTCCCTTGTTATTTTTGAAGTGAGTTTTGATTTGTTGGGATTATGATTTGGTGTGGTTGAGATGTGTTTATAAGTGTTGAGTTTGATTGTAAGTTAAATTGGTGTTGGTTTTAGTTTGAGGATGGTAAGTTAAGTGGATGTTGATATTGAAAGAATAAGAATGATGTTGGTTTTAGGGTTTTGAAGTAGTATGTGTTTAAATGTGTTGTTAATGTTTTGTTAATGAGAATATTGTGATGAATATGTAAAATAAGTGTTAATGACATAGTTTAGATCCATTTGAATGAGGTTATGGTGTGCACAATGTGTTTAAATGCAATTAAAAGAGTTTTGGCCATATTTAGGGTTTTTGTTCATGAGAGACACGGCCAAGACTTAAGATTTTGGAGAGGCACGGCCAAGCTTAATGAAACTTGGTCGTGTTGGATGAATTTTGGAGAGACACGGCCACTGGCTTGGCCGTGTCCCTTGACTGTGTTTGCCACTGCCTGATTTTTGTTGAGAGACACGGCCGTGTCCTTTGCCCGTGTCTGCCTTGGCTTGAATTGGTGTTGAGAGACACGGCCATAAGCTTGGCCGTGTCCCTTGAGGGTGTTAGCTACTGTGATTGTTCCTTTGTTCTTCTTGCATTGTTGAGATTGAACATTCATTTGATGACAATGATGATGCATATGATACTATATGAACAATGCTATGTTTTATGCATTGTGAATCTTGTGAATGGTAATGTGTTATATGAATAATGTACTTTGTAGTGTTACATCAATGATGCAATATGTAAAATGTGAAGGATATGATGAGGTAATTGATTATGTATAGCTTGATGGGAGTAGTTCTTGAGTGTAAAAGAGACGAGGATCATCCAAAAAGGTATGTGCAATATGTTTTAATAATGAATGATGTTAATGTGTCTTAAGAAATGGATTATGTATGCTTGAATGATGAAGTGTATAATGTGAATTGAGACATAAAGAGGTGTGAAACTAATGTTCTGAGTTATAATGATGTGAATGATATGATTGAAGCATGCCTAGATGGTATGATTGAATAATGATATGTGTGTTTAGTTAATGTAATTGATGTTGCATATATCAATGATGAAATATGAAAGGTAATTTGAGATAAAATGTGATGTGAAGCCATTGTGATTGGCTATGATGATTCAATTGTGATAAATAAGGCATGTTTGCCTAGATAATGATTCAATTGAGAATGAAATGGATAATGAAATAATAAATGAATTGTGTGACTAATGTGTTATTCCATTTTCAGAGTTTGTTGTTGGTGGCATGCCTAATGATAGTAACAATCTCTTGAAGTTAGGTTGGGCTTGATCCTTGAAGCCAAGTTGGGTAGAAGTTTAACATGTTTTACTCCACTTGAAGCTTGGTTGGGTCTAGTCCTTGAAGCCTAATTGAGATGTTACAACCCTTGAAGCTAGGTTGGATTGATTCTTGAAGCCAAGTTGGGTTGAGACTTAGCATGCTTTGTTCCCCTTGAAGCTTGGTTGAATCTAAATCCTTGAAGCCTAGTTGGGTCTATGATAATGATAAATGTGATAACAAAACCAAAGCATTAACTCTGAAAATTGAATAGCATATTAGTGTCTTTTGGGCCCGAGTCTGTCTTTGTTGTCAATGTGATATACAAGTGTTGAAAGAAATGAGTAATGAAATCTATGGTTGATTTCATTGGAAATGTAATTCATGATTGGTATGATATGTAATATGTGTAATGATATATTGATTATGAATACTAGTGATGGATTATGGTCGGTGATAATGTTTATGTATATATATGTACATAAAATATGAAATTAGCCGAGATATATGAAAGGTGCAATTAAAAAGGAAAAACATGATAATAACTAATGGTACATTGAATTGATATATCATTATATGTTAGAATTTCTATAATGTATGTTTATATTTCATAATTGTATTACTAAGCTCTCGGGCTTAGCGCGGTTGTGTAACCGCGCAGGTGGATATGCGGTTGATCTGGAAGTCCGGCTGTTATGCTACGAGAAGAGTAAGAGTTTATCGAGACCAACTAGAGGGTGATGCATACATGTATAACTTTTAATTATGATGTATTTCTGACGAGAAAGTATTTATATGTATAAATGAAGTTTTGATAATGATAATGATTTTGTAAATGTTATTTAAAGTAACGTATTATGGTTTGAACTCTGTTACAGGTTTTTAAAAGGTAATGAAAAGTGACATCCTCATACTTTATATACTTACTGAATGTATACTAGGTATATGTATAGTACTTATATAAGGTATCGGGGTGTTACATTTCAACTGGAATCAGCTTACGACCCGGTCTTTTCACCTATCCAGTGATTCATAGGCATGCCGCCAAATCCAGAACTCTGAAAATTGAATTAACATATTAGGCACACAATAATTTCATTTATCTCTTAATCAATATCTTTTCATTTCATTTCTCATTTCATATTCCACAATCAACTAAGCAACTATGCCTCAATTATATATCATTTACATTACCATAGCCAACAACCATGGCCTCATATCTCATATCATCTCAACTTACATTAAGACAATTCATCATAACATCATATCTTTCACATTTCATCATCATATAGGCAAACATACTTCAATCATCTTATTTACATCATTATAACCAACCACATTGGTTTTACATCTCATTATATCTCAAATCACAATAATCAATTCATCATTCAAGTGTATATATATATATATATATAACAAATGACATTAACACATATTTTACATGCTCATCACAACATACACATTATACCAAACAATACATTATTAATATGCATCAACAATGCATTAGATTTCTTATCACATTTACAATCAATTGTGTGTTAAGTATCAACACCATATGAATGTATGCAATAATGTAGTTTGTACTTGCCTTATGCACTACTCACACCAATCTACACACTTCCTCTTCCAACACTTCTTCACCACTTGAATTAGGGCAAATTATCTTCTTCAAGACCTAATCCAAAAATGATAAAATATATCAATTCCTAACCAAACATTCACTTAATCACCTCTCTTTAGACCCTTAAATCACAAATTACAAATCAACATCTCCTAACTAGGGCCCACGGCCGTGGCCTCCCAACCCCCACGGGCGTGGGTGAGAAAATGATTCTGCCTCCCTTGCTCCAAACCTCCACGACCATCGCTTCAAATGGCCACGGTTGTGGCAGCCAAGGGCCACGGGCATGGCATCCAAGATGCTTCTATTTCCCATCAAATTCATGTATTCTATGCTTCTAACTCCACTAAACCCAAACAACAAGAAGATCTATGAAAATAATTGCTCAAACTCAAGTTTAACATCACTTACCACTTCAAAACCCTAAAACCAACATCACTTTTACTTTTCCAAAACCAACATCAACCTAGCTTCTTATCTTATTTTCAAAACCAACACCACAATCAATTAAATCAAACACCTTCCAACATGCTACAATCAACACAACTATACTTACAAATATCAACAATCAAACTCATATACAACTTCAAAATATAACAAAAGAAATCAAGAGAGAACTTACCAAAGTTGATAAAACTTCACAAATTCCAACTTTATCACTTGAATCTTCCTTCAATTTGAGCTTGGAACAAACACAACTCACCCTTACTCTCTTGCTTTGGATGGCCGGCCAACAAAAGAAAAGAAGAGAAAAGAAAGGCAAATTAGAGACCAAGTCAAACTTCTGATCTCTTTAAACCTCCACCACGCATTCCAAATAAGAAATTACTTAAATACCCTCTTCTATTTATTTTAAATTTTCTTTCACTTATTGCCCTTTTTAGTAATTTCATAAATAACAAAATAAATATCTTCTTCCTTTGACCATCACATTTGACTTGTATATATGTTGTATATATTTCCATTGTCACATCCGCCTACTGCATTTATGCAGTGTAGACACGTGCATAGCGAGAGTAGGGAAAAGGAGAAGATAATTCTTAATAACAGCCCTAGATAAGGTTGTATGACAAAAGGGACATAATTGTAATTTTTAATAAAGTTGGGGACGTAGATGTAATTTCAAAGAAAGTTGCACCGGATGTTCTTAATAGTGCATATAACAGATTCCAAAAATGGAATGTAGAGAAAAATTGGATCGCAACGACGTGTAACGGTTTTTCCAGGAAATGTCCCGTTAAAGAAAAATGAAGAAATGTTGACTAAGGGCATTTTGGTCATTATCAATTAAAGTTATACATGAATTTAGGGTAGGAAATAAAGACGTGAGTACGTAGAGAATGGCGAGAGGTTAAATATGAAACGATCGTCAGTGGAAACGAAGCCGGAGAAAACCCGAGCAAAAATAGGACCAAAAGGGAATTTTGTAAAAAGTTGAGGGCTTACCGGTAATTTTTCAAAATGACTTAGAAACCTAAAATAGATCTTATAAATAGAAAGTAGAGGTCGAGAGGATCAAAACCATATATAGTTTGACTCGTGGAGCTATACGGTTTAAAAGATATGATCGATTAATCGCCGGAACGTAATGTGGCTCGGTTTCGTGTCGGGACCGGATGAGTAACCCGGGACAACTTTATGAGATCCAATGGGAAGAGAGACAAGTGGAAAGAAGTAAAGGAAAAAGGAAGTTATAAAAATCAAAGGTTGGCCAATCAAAAGAAAACATTTAGCATGTGTAATAAATGTGTAATAAATGAAGAAAGAGAAAAAGTGGACAAGTGGTCAAGGTGATCATCACTTCCTTTGTATATAAATATAGGTGATATGAAGAGCAAATTCTCTCTTTTCCACTCACCAAATTTCGGCCAACAAAGGGAAACACCAAAGGACTTCTAAGTTTCTCCAAATTTGATTTTTAAGGTATGTTTTTAAGGTTTTCTAGTAAGTAGACTTTGATTTTAGTATTAATTTTAGGTAGTTATATATTTATTAGAAGATTGGAAATTAGAGTCTTTATGTGGAATTGGAAAAATATTAAGTAAGTGAGGATATTAATTGATTAAATGGAAGAATCAAGATGTATAAAGATTAATAAGGTTGGATTAGGGTTTCGGTTAGAAAAGAAATGGAGGATAACTTATTATTTTGAATTTCTAAGATTTATGTTGTATCTTGAATTGATTGAAGGAGAAATAAAGAATTAAAGAAGGAGAAGAAAGAAAAGCCAAGAGGAATTAAAGAAATAAGGTTTGGTACTCTACCTTTGAATAATTAGTTTGGTACTTTACTTTTGAATAATAAATTTTGGTTTGATGCTTTACAAACTTTAGTTTATGGAAGTTTTGTTGTTGATGCTTAAATATATTGATTTGAGTTAAACATGCAAAAGTTGTCAAAGAGAAGTGTTTGAATTTTCACTTTACCATTAAAGAAGCCTTAATATTGATTTGCAAAAGAAAAATAAACTATCCTATGCATTTTATGTGTTTGGGCCGAAATGGTCCCAAAAAGACAGCTTTCTGGACCTTTTTGTGGAAATCGTTTGAGGCAGCAAATGAATGAATTTTTCAACGAAATTTTACATGCAATTAGTCAACATATGAAATAAGTTTTCTGCAAAATTTCAGCCAAAAATAAGATCATTTACTTGGTCAAATGCATGATTGAAGTGGACTGAAATTTTGACGAAAACCCAGATTTTACTATTCATTTGGTCATGCCATTTTGCGTTGCCGATTTGTCTCGCCGCAACACTATTCATTTGGTCAATTTGTGATATTTTGAGAAATGCTTTGAAATGTTTGATGTGTTTATTGTGGATGTTAAATATGCGAAAAAGGGGAATGGTTTGACTAAAGAATGTGTTGCGCGGCATAAATGGCAAAGTGCGATGGGAATTTAAAATGATTTCGCGAGTCATCCTAAAATGAGGTTTGAGACTTAAATTGAATCATTTAAATCTTTTTGCTCTACTGGATAGTGGGAGTGGTAGATAAGGGTATGGTGCACTATACTAACTTATGCAGTACTGCTTGATATTGTGATTGAATTGATATGATCTGAACTCAATGGTGAGGGCCATTGGGGGCCAATGGTGAGGGCCATTGGTTATAACCAGGATGGTGAGGGCCATTCCTGTGATCTGATATCGGTGGTGAGGGCCACCTATGTTACAGTGGTGAGGGCCACTGCCTTATCACTATGGTTCCCTATATACCAGTAGAGCCTGGATCAAAGACATATTATTTTTCGTTGAACTATATAATGCAAATGAATTTGAATTATGATTTTACATTATTGAAAACATATCATACTGAATGTATCACGATTTCTATTGGTATAATGTTGGTTGATTGTTGATTTTATTATTTCCTTTTTACTTCGAATACTTTCATGTACTACTTTTATTTTTATTGGTAAAGTACCCACTGAGCGACAACGCTCAGCGAGTTAAGTTTTCCTTGACTCGTAGGTTCGAAGCAGTAGATAAATCTTGGGGAAGCAACGACCAGACCACAGCAAAATCTCAGGGGTAGATCTTTTAGTTCCATTATGAGTTGATAGTTGTGGCATGTATATGAATAAATATAAAAGAGATTTTCTATGTTATAATTGTATGTTAGTAGTATGTAATAATCATAAATCTTTACTTTATGTTATATTAGAAGTGTGAACTCTTCGTGCAGGTTTGTAGTTGAGGGTATAATGTGGATTCATTGGGAGTGCATTAAATTTGATGGTATTCTTATTCACATTGGTATGTGTAAAATGTTTTCAAAAATCAGAAAAACAAGTTTTGACGACACTTGGGATCCAAATTTCTAGGCGGAACTATGGCAAAATTTCTGTAAAAATCAGAACTAAAATTTGACTAAGTAAATTGGTAGCAACAATTAGGATAGTGTGGCACCTCTACTCAGCTTACACATGTAGGTTGGGAAGGGGTGTTACATCCATATACACAACATATACACTTTCTTTTAAATTTCTTTTCTCTTTCAAATTAACATATACATTCAATCCAATTGCAATAATAATATCAAAACTTCTAGGGTACACTTTGGGATATTATAGAACACCATGCATCCTCCGACATTGACATAATATTTAAAGTATATTCCGGGATTTGCATCGGAAACCTCCGCTGCTCTAGACTGAGAAACCATTTATAAACTCTCCCCCTGAGAAACCAGCCACTAGACACTGGGCCAGCAATAATTTGGCGAGAATGTTGGAAAGACAGTGCAGCCCTCATCAAAGGAGACTAGTTTGCTCACTCTTCTGGGCTCCATCAGGCCAAATTTACCTGTAAAATAACATAAGGTAAGTAAAACTTTCACATAAAATTTAAAGCATACTAATGTTTTTTTACCTGGTCCCAGGTTAAGCGGCTCAACACATAGTGGTGAGTATGCACATGATGAGAGCCGGAACATCCACACGATCAGACAACCAAAAATTTAATCTCGGATACCTGACTTGTCACATCCCAAAGGCTAGATAGTTGAGTAATAGTCAAGGGGGACATGAATGAGTGGTCAAATAGAGGCTCGGGATAGTCAAATATGAAATTGGTGTACACAATGGAGCTGACGAGACCTAAGTGGAAATTTCTCAAACGTTAGGGGCAACTATGTAAACTTAAAAATTAAGTGTCGGAAGTTCTTAATAGTGCCCATTTCCGACCCTGGAAGAATATTCTAGAGATTAATTGGGTCATAACCGTGGGTTTCAATTTTTCCCAAAAACGCACGATTTAAAAGTTACAATCGATTAATCGCTGGAGGGTATTTTGATATTTTCACACCCTAGACTATAAAATTACAGAACAAGAAAGTTGAGGGGGGTCAAAAGATGAATAAAAGGAAGCCTAATGGATTGCCAAATAAATAGATAAAAGAAGAAGGCAAGTGGACCAATTAAAAGTGGCCATTTTTGCTATAAGGTGTACCAATTGGAAGTCAACATCTATACCAACATATTTTCACCACTTATGGCTGCCATTTGGATCAAAATAAGCTAAGGAAAGAAAATAAAAGCCCTCTCTTACATGGTGAACTCGTCCAAACCATAAGAGAAGGAAGAAGGAGGTGATTTTTCCAAAGTTTAAGGCTTTTGGTTGAAGATTTTGGTGACAAACAAGATTATAAGGTAAGAGAAACCTATCTCTAGTTTTAATTTCATGGATTAATGGTTAATTTAAGAGATTGAAATTAAGGTTCATGTAGCTAGATTTGGAGAAAATTCAAGAAATAATTATTTGAAAGAAATAATGGTGTTTAATGGTGAAAATAAGCTAGCAACCATTAGAAAAATCATAAGATAAGACTATGTCTATACCTAGGGTTCTTACCTTTGTATATGTGATGTTAAATTTCATAGGAAATCAAGGAGACAAGGAAGGAAAGGAAGTGATATAGATAAAGGACTAAGAAATAGTAAGGTTTGGTACTTTAACCATTGAACTTCTTTTGAAATTTTTTCTGTTTTACAATTAGTAAAATGCTGTGACTTGTATGATTTTTAATTAAATATAGAAAAATTATCTTGAGTTGAATTTTTGATATGTGGTGTCTCAATGAGTCTAGAATGACTGAAAAATATGTTGAGTTGAATTTGGAATGGTTATGATTTTGGAAAAATTATTTTTATTTGATCTGCTCCAGCAGGTACCTTGATTGAGACTGCCATCTTTCTGGATTTTTAATAATTTGGAAACTTTAATTTTTTGGATGTTGTTGTGTAGTGAATCTAGTATTTGAGAAAAATAATTTGGAACCACATTGATTGAATTTAATTTACGGAATTCACAAAATTCAGAACTGCTGTCAGGATGCAGGGCAACTGGAGCAGTCTGGTTGGGTGAAATAGTTGACCAAGATTTTGTGTCCATTTTGATATGAAATTTTAATGAAATGATTTTAAGATGGAAAACTAAATTTTGTAAAAATTGTAGAGTTTTTAGTCAAGTAGATTATTTTATACAATTTTTTCAAAATAAGGATCAAGTTGAGTCCAAAACCAGAATTTACTATTCATATGGTCATTTTGCTAATATTCATTTGGTTATTTTTCAAAAGTAATCTAATTGATTCCTTATGCATATAAATGAACATAATATGTTATTAAAATGAAAAAAATATGATATTTCACGTTGAAATAATATAAGAAACATAAGTCGATAATTGTATAATGCATATTCGATTAAGAAATGGCATGAAAATTTTGGCTCCACTGGGTATCTGGGATAGTACTGAGTAGGGTAAGGGTATGATATATCATACTATATGCAGTAGTGCTTTAATATAGGACTTCGGTCCGAGTTATATAGGGCAATCGCCCGAGTTATATAGGACTCCGGTCTGAGGATTTCGGCCACAGATTCCACAGGGCTTGGTTCGCAATTTTTTTAGGGCCATAGCCACAGAATATATATACAGTTGTTTCAGTTAGTTCCTTACCATACGTTAGTCTACCAAATTACCTTGTGGAGCGAACTGATAAAATGATAATAACTGAATATATGACATGTATGGATTATTTTTACTGTGATTGTAACATCCCGAATTCCAGATTGGTAAGAAACAGACATAGAGGATATGATTTAGGCTTAGAACAAAGCAGTTTAGAACATGACCTATAACTTGAGCTCGAATTTCATCCAAGTTAATGACATAATTAGAGAGTTTCAAAGAAGACTTAATTTTTTATTTGTGTCTTAGATGTATAACTTGAAATTACTCAATTTGGAGTTGTACAGAATAAGATATGATGGATTTAGTAGACAATGTGCAAGCTGCCTCAGAACAGCATAGTAGGCTTGATTCAAAGGATCGTCAAAAATCAGATATAGCTTGGATCGACCTGAAATTTTGATACAATATATCCCCGGATGTCTAGTTTCAGTGGGAATAAGAATTACTTAATTTGGAGTTGTGAATAAAAAGATATTAATAAAGAAAGACAGCAAGGTCAGGAAGGGATATCAAAAGGACCTAAGTGGAAATTTCTCAAAAGTTAGGGGCAACTATGTAAACTTAAAAATTAAGTGTTGGAAGTTCTTAATAGTGCCCATATCCAACCCTGGAAGAATATTCTCAAGATTAATCGGGTCATAATCATGGGTTTCAATTTTTTCCGAAAACGCACGGTTTTAAAGTTACAATCGATTAATCGTTGGAGGGTATTTTGATATTTTCACACCCTAGACAATAAAATTACAGCACAAGAAAGTTGAGGGGGTCAAAATATGAATAAAAGGAAGCCTAAGGGCTTGACAAATAAATAAGATAAAAGAAGGAGGCAAGTGGGCCAATCATAAGTAGCCATTTAGCATTTATTAAAAAAAGAAAAGAAAAAAGAGATGGAAGGCATTCATCCACCCCAAAAGTGGAACATAATTAGCCATATAGCATTTATTAAAAGAAGAAGGCAAGTGGACCAATTAAAAGTGGCCATGTTTTGCTATAAGGTGTACCAATTAGAAGAAGGCAAATGGACCAATTAAAAGTGGCCATGTTTTGTTATAAGGTGTACCAATTAGAAGAAGGCAAATGGACCAATTAAAAGTGGCCATGTTTTGTTATAAGGTGTACTAATTAGAAGAAGGCAAATGGACCAATTAAAAGTGGCCATGTTTTGTTATAAGGTGTACCAATTGGAAGAAGGCAAATGGACCAATTAAAAGTGGCCATTTTTGTTATAAGGTGTACTAATTGGAAGAAGGCAAATGGACCAATTAAAAGTGGCCATTTTTGCTATAAGGTGTACCAATTGGAAGTCAACATCTATTCACCACTTATGGCTGCCATTTGTATCAAAATAAGCTAAGGAAAGAAAGTATAAAAGCCCCCTCTTGCATGGTGAATTCGTCCAAACCATAAGAGAAGGAAGAAGGAGGTATTTTTCCTAAGTTTAAGGCTTTTGATTTAAAGAGTTTGGTGACAAACAAGATTATAAGGAAATCAAGGAGACAAGGAAGGAAAGGAAGTGATATAGAATAAGGACTAAGGAAAAGCAAGGTTTGGTACTTTAACATAAAAGAAATTTTATTTTCTTACAAACTTTTGTTCATATGGTATATATATGCGTGTATATGGTATATATGTGAATACATATGATACATATGTGAGTATATGTGGTATTTTTGTAAGTATATATTGTATATACATGGAGAATATGTGGTATATATATACGAAGTGAATGGGTATATATGAAATGCTATATATGCTCTACTCGGTAAATGAGTAAAACCAGTCTGGAATGGGGGTTATATCGTGTTAGGTCAAGATCATGGCAACTGGTCGTGTGAGACCAAGACCACGCAGTTATATCGTGTGAGACCAAGACCACGCAGTTATATCGTGTGAGGTCAAGACCACGCAGTTATATCGTGTGAAACCAAGACCATGGCAATTAGTCGTATGAGGTCAAGACCACGCAGTTATTCTATATCGTGTGAGACCAAGACCATGGCAATTAGTCGTGTGAGGTCAAGACCACGCGTAACTCTATACGAGGCCTCATTCTGAGATCGGTGTATTCATAATTACCTTGTGGAGCGAAATGATAAAATGATAATAACCGAATATATGACATGTATGAATTGTTTTTACTGTGATATTATTTTTAAATACGATTCATTGCTTTTGAAAGTGCATTATGCCTTTATTATTCATTTTCCGTAATTAGTTAAAGTACCCACTAAGCAATGCTTAGCGAGTTTAGTTTCTTCTAAACTCGTAGGTTCTTAGCAAGGAACCAGTAGCGAGCAGAAGAGTCCTGCGATCTGCCGGTCATCAACAAACTTAAGTGGTGCTCTTCATTTTGTATTTTGCATTAGAAACTGGCATGTACTTATACAAAGAGATAACTTGATGTAGCATGTAAATCTAGTAATGTATAATAACTGTATGGTTTTGAATTGAGTTGGGTTGTGAATATAGAAGTGTGAATTCTTCTTACAGGATTTGTAGTTGAGGTTATAAGGGTGGATTATTGGGAGTGTGCTTGTATTGAATTGTGAAACAAAATGTTTTTCATAAATAAGAAAAATCAGTTTTGTCGACACTTGGGACCACCAATTATAGGGGAAACTCTTGCAAATTTTTTTTAAAATCTGCACTTAAAATTGGCTAAGTAAAATATTAAGACATAACCACCATGAGATAACAGTCCATCTTGGTCTATAAACGTAGGCTAAGATGGGGTGTTACAGTGATATTATTTTTCAATACGACTCATTGCTTTTAAAAGTGCATTATGCTTTTATTATTTATTTTCTGTAATTAGTTAAAGTACCCAATAAGCAATGCTTAGCGAGTTTAGTTTCTTCTAAACTCGTAGGCTATTAGCAAGGAGCCAGTAGCGAGTAGAGGAGTCCTGCGATCTGTCGGTCACCAAAGTGAAATCAAAATTAAGAAAATAAATGTTAAAACCCTAGCTCTAATCTCTGACGGCTCAAAATATGCTCCAAATCGTCAACAACCCTTTAACCTAGCTTCCCTCTTTTCTTTTATACGAAACGTCCGCTTTAAAAATCGGTGCATTTTTGGTTCATGAGGGACACGGCCAAGTCATGAGGGACATGGCCGTGTGAGAGCTTATTGGAGGGACACGGCCACAAGACATGGCTGTGTCCCCTGCAGGTGTCCACCTCTGTTTGTTTCTCTCCTCTCTTCTTCTTTGGTTGAGTGACACGGCCAAGTTAGAAGTGACTTGGCCTTGTTGCACCATGTTTGAGGGACACGGCCAGGTGACTTGGCCGTGTCCCTTGCCTGTGTCTGCCTCTGTGGAATTTGCTTCTCTTTCCCTTTTGGAATTGGTGAGACACGGCCAAGTCAAGGTGACTTGGCCGTGTTGGGCTTCTTTAGAGGGACACGGCCACAAGACTTGGCCGTGTCCCTTGCATGTGTCTGCTACTAGGACTTGTTCTTCTTTTTAACTTGGTATGGGACACGGCCAGGTGACTTGGCCGTGTCCTCTGCCTGTGTCAGCCACTGCCCCTTTCTCCTTCAATTTGTTTCCTTGCCTGTTTAACCTAACACAAAACTTGCAAACAAAACTTAAACAAGCAAAACATTAACAATCAAAACATAAACACATACTACAAACTAGATCAAAAATGACATAAAAACTAAAACTACCACATTTAAAGAGAACACATAACAAACCGATTAAAACTAACAAAATACCTAAATAAAACAATAATTAACATAACAAACAAGACACAAAACTATAACAAAAACTAATAAAACATGGCCCAGCACCCCTACAATGCCCGGTTCATTGGAACCGGCCTCCATTACAGGTCTTAATATTATAAAATTCTTAAATATAACAACATTATCCATATTACACACAATAATTAAAAGAAATCATCAATATATATTAAAATCAAAGCAAGGTCCAAGCAAAACAAATAAATGGACACCCATCCAAAGATGGAAATATGTCCTTACATCACATGCCTAAATAGGACACCCACCGAAAGGTAGAAACATGTCCTTTACATAGGTTTTAAAATAGAAAAGCAAATTAAATTACATGATATTTAACTAATGAGGTACCCGCCAAGTGAAAACATACCTCTTAAAACATTTTGAAACCTAAATAAATTAATAAAAGTAAATAACCATTCATAATAAATAAATCATTCATCAAAGGTGTTAAACATCAATAGAAAGTAAACATCCATCCATGACAAATTAAATAAACCAATCATTGAACTTAAATAAATTAAAGCATAAGAAATAAATCAAAGCATAATCAAATATAGAATTGAATAAAGAAAATAAAATTCCAATTATAGCTACTGTTTCCATTTAGGGCTCTTTATTTCATGTGTTTAAGGTTTTGGAATTAATGGAATTTGGCTACTGTGACTTTAAGAGAATTAAAATAGATTGAGGATTTTATGTTTTAAAAGGTTGGTAAGACTCTTTGATTAACCAAACTAGGGTTTATGATGTAAAATCGTGAAACTAGAATTTGGACTCTTTAAAACACTTTTAATTTATGGTTTCAAGTTTACTGTGTGAAATTAAGATATTTGTGTTTTTATGGTTTTTAAAATTTTAAAGGATTAGGGTTTAGAAAAAACTTAAACCTAACACCTTTAAAAACTTAAACCTAATTTTTTTTCTAAACCCTAATCCTTTAAAATTTTAAAAACCATAAAAACACAAATATCTTAATTTCACACAGTAAACTTGAAACCATAAATTAAAAGTGTTTTAAAGAGTCCAAATTCTAGTTTCACAATTTTACATCATAAACCCTAGTTTGGTTAATCAAAGAGTCTTACCAACCTTTTAAAACATAAAATCCTCAATCTATTTTAATTCTCTTAAAGTCACAGTAGCCAAATTCCATTAATTCCAAAACCTTAAACACATGAAATAAAGAGCCCTAAATGGAAACAGTAGCTATAATTGGAATTTTATTTTCTTTATTCAATTCTATATTTGATTATGCTTTGATTTATTTCTTATGCTTTAATTTATTTAAGTTCAATGATTGGTTTATTTAATTTGTCATGGATGGATGTTTACTTTCTATTGATGTTTAACACCTTTGATGAATGATTTATTTATTATGAATGGTTATTTACTTTTATTAATTTATTTAGGTTTCAAAATGTTTTAAGAGGTATGTTTTCACTTGGCGGGTACCTCATTAGTTAAATATCATGTAATTTAATTTGCTTTTCTATTTTAAAACCTATGTAAAGGACATGTTTCTACCTTTCGGTGGGTGTCCTATTTAGGCATGTGATGTAAGGACATATTTCCATCTTTGGATGGGTGTCCATTTATTTGTTTTGCTTGGACCTTGCTTTGATTTTAATATATATTGATGATTTCTTTTAATTATTGTGTGTAATATGGATAATGTTGTTATATTTAAGAATTTTATAATATTAAGACCTGTAAAGGAGGCCGGTTCCAATGAACCGGGCATTGTAGGGGTGCTGGGCCATGTTTTATTAGTTTTTGTTATAGTTTTGTGTCTTGTTTGTTATGTTAATTATTGTTTTATTTAGGTATTTTGTTAGTTTTAATCGGTTTGTTATGTGTTCTCTTTAAATGTGGTAGTTTTAGTGTTTATGTCGTTTTTGATCTAGTTTGTAGTATGTGTTTATGTTTTGATTGTTAATGTTTTGCTTGTTTAAGTTTTGTTTGCAAGTTTTGTGTTAGGTTAAACAGGCAAGGAAACAAATTGAAGGAGAAAGGGGCAGTGGCTGACACAGGCAGAGGACACGGCCAAGTCACCTGGCCGTGTCCCATACCAAGTTAAAAAGAAGAACAAGTCCCAGTAGCAGACACATGCAAGGGACACGGCCAAGTCTTGTGGCCGTGTCCCTCTAAAGAAGCCCAACACGGCCAAGTCACCTTGACTTGGCCGTGTCTCACCAATTCCAAAAGGGAAAGAGAAGCAAATTCCACAGAGGCAGACACAGGCAAGGGACACGGCCAAGTCACCTGGCCGTGTCCCTCAAACATGGTGCAACAAGGCCAAGTCACTTCTGACTTGGCCGTGTCACTCAACCAAAGAAGAAGAGAGGAGAGAAACAAACAGAGGTGGACACCTGCAGGGGACACAGCCGTGTCTTGTGGCCGTGTCCCTCCAATAAGCTCTCACACGGCCGTGTCCCTCATGACTTGGCCGTGTCCCTCATGAACCAAAAACGCACCGATTTTTAAAGCGGACGTTTCGTATAAAAGAAAAGAGGGAAGCTAGGTTAAAGGGTTGTTGACGATTTGGAGCATATTTTGAGCTGTCAGAGATTAGAGCTAGGTTTTTAACATTTATTTTCTTAATTTTGATTTCACTTTGGATCAAAACTAGCTAGATTAGATTGTTCATGCCAGTTATTCATTCTTCTTGCAAGATTTGAACAAGAGATTCTTCAGAAGCTTCAAGGAGTTGTAACTTGGTTTTGTCCTTGAACTTATTCTCTTTATTTTTATTGAATGGATATTATCATGTCTATTTCGATTTCTTTGAACATTAATAAGATGAATATGTTTGATTGCATTATGAACTAATTTGATCTAGTCTAGGGTTTGTATGGATCTGCTATGATTGTATGAATTGGTTATTCTCTTAGCTTATAATTTCTTTAGCCTTGATTGAATAAAATAATGTTAATATATAATTGATTGGCCACCAATTGTGTGTTTAAGGTATTAGATGAGGGATTGAGAGATGAAGTCTAATGCTGGAACAATTCAATTAAGGACTTAGGTGAATTAGAGATATAACCTATTAAAAAGATTGTTTCAATTATAACAAGATTAGTTGTAAGAGGTTTGAATGCGAGAGCTTATTTCCTTGACTCAATTAATTAAGTTGTTTGAGAATGAATCTTTGAAATTAAATTAGTTAAGTGGAATAACCGTTCATACATATCAGTAGTAGAGAAGTGCAAACCCTAGATCCTTTTATCAAGTGAATCTAAACATCAGCTTTTGTTTATTTTTATTGTTTTCAACTTCAATCAACCTTCTTAATTACTTTGCAATTTAAATTCTTTACTACTTGTTACTTTTATTCTATAAACAATTAGCCACTTTAGCTTCCTTGAGAGAACGACCTTGGGGCAATCACCTTTGCTACAGCTACCTCATATTGCGAGTGACGCTTTGTGGTAGAGTTAATTCGAGCGCAATGAGTTTTTGGCGCCACTGCCGGGGAGGCTAATTAGCGTAATTGTTTATTTAAAAAAAATAAATAAATAAATTAATTAATTAAAAAAATATTTTAGATTATTTTTCATTGTTTTCATTTTATTTTATTTGTCTTTTGCTTTTGATATTTCTTTTTCTATAAATTTTTGTTTATGCAAGGCAGGAGGTCACTCGAAGGAGAGCTACATCCTTTTATTCCAGAAATTCAGAGAGTGAAGAGGAGTAGGGAAGAGTTTGAGCTGTACACAAGATTTGATACTTCAGAGGAAGACACTTCGGATTTTGAGTCAGAATCTGCACAATCTGTTAAAATGGCTGAAGAACGACAAAGGACGATGAGAGATTTTGCTAGACCTGTCATTGGGACTTCCACATCTTGTATAAGGTTGACAGATGCAGCAAGGAACTATGAGTTGAAGAATATTCATTACAACATGCTGCCATCATTCTATGGAGTTCCAAATGAAGATCCTTTGAACTTTATTCGGGATTTCTACTCCACCCTCAACACTTTTCCTTTGGGAGGACTAACAGAAGATCAGTTGAGGATGAGATGTTTCCCTTATACTTTGAAGGATAGGGCAAAGAGCTGGCTCATGATGTTGCCTGAAAATTCACTTACAACTTGGGAGCAAGTTTATAACAAGTTCATGGGCAAGTTCCATTCACACCAAAAGACAGCTGAGTTGAGAGGGAAGATTGCTACATTCTCTCAATTTGAAGGAGAGCCATTTCATGAGGCTTGGGACAGATTCAAGATGTTATTGATCCAGTGTCCACATCACCACTACCCACTTCAACTCCTTAATCAGTTTTTCTATGATGGTCTCACCCAGCAATTTCAGAACACAGTTGATAATGCAGCTGGGGGAGAGCCATGGGAGAAAAGACAGCTGATGAGACTTATGAGATCTTTGAGATGTTGGGAGCTAATTCTCAACAAAAGAGTGTAAGGGGAAGAAGTAAAGGGGTGAATCAACTGGAAGCCAATACTGAAAGGGTTAGTCAAATAGCTGAGTTGACAAGGTAGGTTCAGATGCTAAACATGAAGAACAATATTTCTTCATCTACTCAAGAAGTGTGTGGAATCTGTGGGACATTTGGACATGGAGCAAATATATGTCCCTCTGCATATGAGTCTTTTGGGAATGAAGCTGAGCAAGTTAATGCTATGGGGGAATTTCAACCAAGAGCCAGGAATGATCCTTACTCCAACACTTACAATCCTGGTTGGAGGAGTCACCCCAATTTTTCCTGGACAACAAATAATGCTCAACAGCCTTTCCATTTGCTCCAGAGACAGAACCAACAGCAGGGCCAATCCTCAAATCAAGGTCAGCCTAAAAGAGAGAGTTTGGAGGAAAGTTTACAAGCTTTCATCAAAGTCAGTGCTCAAAACCAAGAGATGAACAACAAGAGACTGGATTCCTTAGAAGCATCTTTTAAGAAGGTGGAGACCCAAGTGGGGAAACTTGCACAACAGATGCAGATTCAACAAAAGGGGAAGTTCCCAAGCCAACCTGAGTAGGCACAAGCAGTGACTGTTCTTAGGAGTGGCAAAGTAATTAATAATAATGTTGAAAATAACTCTGTGAATGCAGGTGAGCAAGAAAAGAAAAAGGAAGGAGAATTAGAGAACAAAGGTGCTAAAGAAGGATCAATGGAGAAGTCCCCCACACTAGATTTGCACAAGGCAAGCAATCCATACCGGCCACCTATACCATTCCCTAGCAGGTTGAAGGATGATAAAAAAGATAAGCAGTTTTTAGATATCTTCAACATGCTATCTAAGGTAAGTATCAACTTACCCTTACTTGAAGTAATTAAGAACATGCCGGCTTATGCTAAATTCTTCAAAGAACTGAATACCAATAAAAAGAGGTATGAGCCGAATGAAAAGGTGATAGTTTCTGAGGTAGCTAGTGCTGTTTTGCAGCATAAACTACCTCCTAAGCTAAAGGATCCTGGAAGCTTTATTATTCAAATTACTATGGGGAATGGAAAAGGTACTGATGGCATGTGTGATTTAGGAGCTAGTGTGAATTTAATGTCTTATTCTATTTATCTTGATTTGGAATTAGGGGAACTTAAACCAACAAAAATGGTGTTGCAATTAGCTGATAGATCTCTTAGATTCCCGAAAGGGGTTATAGAAGATGTGTTAGTTAAAGTTGGTGGTTTGATAGTACATGTGGATTTCATTGTTCTTGACATGGAGGTAAGTAATTCTTCACCATCTGCACACACCATTCTGCTGGGTAGGCCTTTTATGGCAACTACCAACACTTTGATAGATGTTAAAAATGGAAAATTATCAATGACTGTTTTGGGACAAACTGTGGAATTTTCTATTTTTAACACTTCTCCTATTCCTACAACTGCTTTATATGAGGATTGTTCTTTCATTGATTGTGTTGATGCAGTTGTTTCAGATGTTTTCTTGCAGACAGGTTCCTCTGATAAATTGGAGCTGGCATTGACTTTAGAGAGTGATGTGGATATTTTTGATGCAGAAATAGCCAGTTGCCTTGAGACTTTAGAGGGTGCTGAAATAGAGGAGCTTAAGGAGAACCCAATTTTTGAACCTTCCCCCATTGAAAAAGAAGAGAAGAACCCCTCACTAGAGTTAGAGCTGAAAGAGTTACCTAAGAACCTGAAATATGTGTTTTTAGGAGATCACAACACTTTACCTGTGATAATATCTAGTGAACTTAGTGAAGGGGAAGAGATGAGGTTAGTGAGTGAGCTTAAAAGATTGAAGAGAGCAATAGGATGGGGATTGAGTGACATCAAGGGAATTAGCCCTTCTATGTGCATGCATAGAATCACTTTAGAAGAAGGAGCTAAACCTATGAGGGAGACCCAAAGGCGACTTAACCCAAATATGAGTGAAGTGGTTAAGAAAGAAGTGCTCAAATTGCTGGATGAAGGAGTAATTTACCCAATAGCTAATAGTGAGTGGGTGAGCCCAGTTCATGTAGTTCCTAAGAAATCTGGAATCACTGTGGTGAAAAATTAGAATAATGAGTTGGTTCCTACTAGGACTACTACTGGGTGGAGAATGTGCATTGATTATAGGAAGTTGAACAATGATACAAAGAAAGATCATTTCCCTCTTCCTTTTATTGATAAGATGTTAGATAAACTTTCTGGGCACTCACATTATTATTTTCTGGATGGCCTTTCAGGTTACTATCAGGTGCCAATAGCTCCAGAGGATCAGTCCAAGACAACCTTTACTTGCCCTTTTGGGACTTATGCATTTCAACGTATGCCCTTTGGCTTGTGCAATGCACCTGCAACTTTTCAGAGATGCATGATGTCTGTCTTCTCAGATATGATCGATGATTTTATTGAGGTATTTATGGATGATTTTTCTATTTTTGGTAATTCTTTTGATAATTGCCTCAATAAACTTGTTCGTGTGCTTGAGAGATGCATTGAATGTAACCTCACTTTAAGTTGGGAAAAGAGTCATTTTATGGTTACTCAGGGCATTGTCTTAGGTCATGTGGTGTCAAGTAAAGGGATTGAGGTAGACAAGGCTAAAATTGAATTGATTGCTAAGTTACCCCCACCTACCTCAGTTAAGGGAATAAGAAGTTTTCTAGGGCATGCAGGATTTTACAGGAGGTTTATTAAGGATTTTTCCAAAATAAGCCAACCCTTGTGCCATTTATTGGGGAAAGACATACCATTTGAATTTACAGCACAATGCATGCAAGCTTTTAATTCCGTTAAGGAAAAATTGACTAGTGCACCTGTGATTGTAGCTCCTGTCTGGTCTTTACCTTTTGAAATCATGTGTGATGCATCTAATCATGCAGTAGGAGCTGTTCTTGGGCAAAGGGTTGACAAATACTTGAGAGTGATTTATTATGCTAGTTTAACCCTGAATAGTGCACAAATGAACTACACCGCAACTGAGAAGGAAATGTTAGCTGTTGTTTTTGCTTTAGACAAATTTAGAGCATATTTAATTGGGTCAAAAATTATTGTGCATTCTGATCATGCAGCTCTTAAATATCTATTAACAAAACAACATGCTAAACCGCGCTTAATTAGATGGGTGTTGTTGTTGCAAGAGTTTGATTTCCAAATCAATGATACTAAGGGTAGTGAAAATGTTGTTGCTGATCACTTATCCAGATTACCCTTCTTTAGTGAAAATCTTGCATCTGATAGCATTTATAAAAATTTAGAAGAATTTCCTGATGAGCATCTGTTTGTGGTGATTAATGCCCCTTGGTTTGCAGATATTGCTAACTATCTTGCTTGTGGTATTTTGAGATCTAACATGTCCTTTTAGGAAAAGAAAAGGTTTCTACACTTGAGTAAGTTTTATTTTTGGGATGAACCTTATCTATTCCGGATATGCAAAGATGAGATAGTTCGCAGGTGTGTAGCTGAGGAAGAACAACTGAGTGTTCGTCAATTTTGTCATGACCTTCACTGTGGGGGTCATTTTGGAGGAAGGAAGACTGCAGAAAAGGTGCTTCAAAGTGGTTTTTACTGGCCTACTTTATTTAAAGATGCTCAAGACTATTGTAAGCACTGTGATCGTTGCCAAAGAGTAGGTAACATTGGGAGGAGGAATGAAATGCCCCTTCAATCATATATTGTTGTTGAACTGTTTGATGTGTGGGGAATAGACTTCATGGGTCCTTTTCCCAAGTCCTTTGGTTATGAATACATTTTAGTTGCTGTTGATTATGTTTCCAAATGGGTGGAGGCAATCCCCACCCGTACTAATGATGCTAATGTGGTTGTTAAATTTGTGAAGGAAAACATTCTTAGCAGGTTTGGCACACCAAGGGTGATAGTCAGTGATGGGGGGAGCCATTTTTGCAACAGGCTTTTTGAGAAGTTAATGCACAAATCTGGTGTGAAGCACAAGGTGGCAACCCCATACCATCCACAGACTTCTGGACAAGTGAAAACATCAAACAAGCAGCTAAAAGGAATTCTGGAGAAGACAGTCAACACATCCAGGAAGGATTGGGCAAACAGATTGCACGATGCACTATGGGCATATCGGACTGCTTTCAAAACTCCTCTAGGTATGAGTCCATATCGATTGGTGTTTGGAAAAGCTTGTCACTTACCAGTGGAGTTGGAGCACAGAGCATATTGGGCAATCAAGACTCTGAATTTGGACTTGGACAAAGCGAAGAGAGAAAGATTTCTGCAAATTTCAGAGTTAGATGAGCTGAGAAATGAGGCTTATGAGAGCTCGAGAAAATACAAGGATCGCACTAAAGCACTTCATGATAGAATTATAGTGTGAAAGACATTGAGTCCAGGTATGAAGGTTTTACTTTTTAACTCACAACTCCGTCTTTTTCCAGGTAAATTCAAGTCTCGATGGAGTGGGCCTTTTGAGATAATTCGGGTGTATCCTTCTGGTGCTATTGAATTACTCAACTCTCGAACAAGTGAGACTTTTAAGGTGAATGGACAGAGAGTTAAGCCATACAATGAAGGATTTCAAGATGTGAGGATCATTGATAGCACTTTGATCCGTGATCCCTAAGCTTTGCATGATGTCTAGCTTTATGACATTAAAGAAGCGCTAAATGGGAGGCAACCCATCGGTTTGCATTTATTTTTTGTAGTTTAAATAAATGGACTGTGCTTTGATCATTTTTCTTTACTTTGTGTTTCAGGGTGTTTAAAGAAGAAGTTTGCAAAATTGTTAAAAAAAAAAGATGTAAAAGTTAATAAAAAGGCAGTAGGTGACACGGCCAAAGGACTTGGCCGTGTCCCTTGGCCATGTCACACACTGGACACGGCCAAGCTTTTTTTGAAAAATAAATAAATAAATAAATTGATCGATTTTGCAAATTTTGTACATAATTGGACACACCCAGGGGACACGCCCAAGTCACCTGGCCGTGTCCCCCAAGATCATTAGACACGGCCGTGTGCTCTCCACTTGGCCGTGTCCCTCCACTTTCACACACCAACACGGCCAAGTAAACACACACACGGCCGTGTCACCTCAATTTTACACTTTTAAAAACCCGATCTAGCCCAGTTTCTTTTCATAAATCCCTAATTTCCTATTCTTCGTCTCTTTCGTTCTCTCGCTCTCTGTAACACCAAAACCATAGCTTTTGATTTCAAAACTCCACCTCTTCCATTAAAACTTCAAATTACTTCAACAAAACTTGAGATAATCACTTAAAACTTCCTCTTTACTCATATTATTTTGATTTAATTCAGTTTTGGGTGTTAATTTTTCAGATCTCAAGATGCCAAGAACTAAAACTGTCTCACACCACAAGAAGAAGAAAACTACTACCGAAAGAGCTTCTTCCTCTTCCTCAACTTCATCTTTTAAGAGGGCAACTCTTTTGGCTCGGGGTTTGCAAATTAGAACTGCTTTTTATAGATATGTGCAATATCTTGGGTGGGAGACTCTAGTATCATTGAGACCTTTGCAGTTTGAGGAACTTACTCTTGAATTTTTGACATCTCTTAAGGTGGAAAGAGATGATAAGAAAATCTGCAGAAGACTGATGTTTAAATTAATGGGTAAATCATTTGTGCTTACTATTGATCAGTTGAATGATATCTATGGTTTTCATCAGCATGGGGAAAGGTCGGTACCCAAAGACTTTAGACAACAATTTGCTTGGGGAGCCTTAGGCTCGGGTACTTATGTGGCCAAATCGGCCAAAGCATCTAAATTACGGAACCCTACTTTGAGGTGTTTACACAGGTTTATGTCATGTGGGTTCTTTGCTCGGAAGGAGAGCCCGGGTGTGGTTGAGTCGAGCGAGCTATTTTTCTTGGATTGTGTTTTGAATGAAATGAATATTAGTGCCGGCTATTGGTTAGCCGATATTTTTGATACTGTAGCTAATAAAAGGAGGGGGGCAATTTGTGTTGGAGGATTGATCACTACATTAGCAGTAGCGCTTGTTGAGGATTTTGACCCGAGTACTACTTGGATGACTCGAATTTTGGGTAATGATTCCTTGGATTTAGCTACCCTTGAGAAGATGCACATGGTGGTGCATAGGAGAGGGACTTTTGTGATGCCTTCAGCTGAGCCTGAAGCACCAGGGGACAGGCAGAAGAGAGCCCGGGTTGAAGAGGAATCAGACTCGGATTCTTTAGGTCTAGATGAGGATGCTCCGGTCTCGGAACATCAAGAGGTACTTCTGAGGATTGAGGCCCTGGAGGGCAAAGTGGATCGACTGGATAGCAAGGTGGACCGTAACCATGCTGAGATCTTACAGCAGATGGAACAGATTAACAGTAACCTTGCGATGATCTTGAGTCTCCATCCCTCAGCTGCATCATCTTCCCACTCACATTTTCCATAGATTTTCAGTCCTTGCTTTATTTTATTTAGTGTACTTTTGTTTTATTTTTTTTCGTTTTTGTTTTTCATGTTAAAACTTTTGTGTTTGGATATTTTATTGTACTTTTGTTATAAAACTTTTGTGTTTGTGATGGAAAGCTAGGGTTTTTGCCTCACCAGGTACATGGAAGACAGGTTGTCCTCTAACTCTTTTTATTTATTATTCTTGTTTTCCATTGAGGACAATGTCAATTTTAAGTGTGGGGTACTCTTTAAGCTTTTCTTTAATTCATGTTTTGTTTGTCGCTGTGTGTTGTATTATGTTATGCATGGCATAATTGTTGAAAATTTATCGATCTTTTCTTTGATTCTAGCTTTGTAGTTGAGACTTTAGTATCAGCATAGATATTAGCAATTGAATTCATTCAGGATCGATTTTCACATTCTGCAATTCATGACATATAAATCTTTGTGAACCCACCTGTTGAGTTTTGAGCCTCATGTTTGATATTATTTTCAGTTGATTTTCTTTTCTTAAGTGTGCACCTTCATGATTTTTGCATCTCTAGAGTTTGCTTTTGCATACTAATTGAACTCACATTATGATTTAATTTCAAGTTTTAAAGTGATGAAGGCAAATTAGGTTAGCCCTTTAGCTTAAAAAGACCTCCCTTAATATTGATTTCCTTAGTGAGCCAAGTTGATCTTTTGACCTTTTCTTGTTTGATCAACACAATTCTCAACTTAACATGTTCTTATTTTCATCATACCTACATTAAGGAATGGAGTTTTATGATATGACAATAGGGTGGTTTATTTCAAAGTGTGGGGTAAGCGATAAAAATTGTTTTTGGTATTGCTATTTGGGGTTGAAATGCATACTTAGCACATTGTATTAGATTAAGAGTTGACTATTCTTTTCCTCTACAAGTTAAGCTAGATGATCTATGCAATGATATATTTTGTATATATGTATTTAAAATATATATATATGTTTATTATAAAAATAATAATAATAAATAATAAAAAAAAGAGAAAGAGAGAAAATAAAAGAAAAGTTATATATATATACAAAATTCATATATGTTCTAGCATTGGTTATCAAAAAAGGAATGTTGACTCATGTATTTTTATGCAAGTATGTAAGATTATCAAGGGTTGGTGAGTATGCCATTTGAGGGAGCTATGTGTTTCTTAGCAAGAGTTTTGTCTCATTTAGATACTCCATTCCTTTATGCTCCAGCTTAAATGTCTTTTCTCACACCTTTACCTTAGCCCCATTACATCCAAATGAAAGACCTTCAGATTATTTCTTGAGAAAATCAGTGAGGGAGATTGGATAATTAAGCAAGTTTATGGCAGTATGCAGTCATGAGTGGTTTGAGTGATTAACCTTTGAAATTGAGTGAAACACTTAAATGAGAGATAAGAATTGTATGTCTGAATTAATGAATGAGTTAAGAAAATCTTGATTGAAGGAAATTGCAATTATTTATGTCTGATGTCTTGAAGTATTTCATCTATATGCTGGAATTATAGTTAAGATTGTTTGAAATTTTAATTTATGTCATGTGAATTTGCTTGAGGACAAGCAAAGTTTTAAGTGTGGGGTAGTTGTTTTATTAGTTTTTATTATAGTTTTGTGTCTTGTTTGTTATGTTAATTATTGTTTTATTTAGGTATTTTGTTAGTTTTAATCGGTTTGTTTTGTGTTCTCTTTAATTGTGGTAGTTTTAGTGTTTATGTCATTTTTGATCTAGTTTGTAGTATGTGTTTATGTTTTGATTGTTAATGTTTTGCTTGTTTAAGTTTTGTTTGCAAGTTTTGTGTTAGGTTAAACAGGCAAGGAAACAAATTGAAGGAGAAAGGGGCAGTGGCTGACACAGGCAGAGGACATGGCCAAGTCACCTGGCCGTGTCCCATACCAAGTTAAAAAGAAGAACAAGTCCCAGTAGCAGACACATGCAAGGGACACGGCCAAGTCTTGTGGCCGTGTCCCTCCAAAGAAGCCCAACACGGCCAAGTCACCTTGACTTGGCCGTGTCTCACCAATTCCAAAGGGGAAAGAGAAGCAAATTCCATAGAGGCAGACACAGGCAAGGGACACGGCCAAGTCACCTGGCCATGTCCCTCAAACATGGTACAACAAGGTCAAGTCACTTCTGACTTGGCCGTGTCACTCAAGCAAAGAAGAAGAGAGGAGAGAAACAAACAGAGGTGGACACCTATTGGGGACACGGCCGTGTCTTGTGGCCGTGTCCCTCCAACAAGCTCTCACACGGTCGTGTCCCTCATGACTTGGCCGTGTCCCTCATGAACCAAACGCGCACCGATTTTTAAAGCGGACGTTTCGTATAAAAGAAAAGAGGGAAGCTAGGTTAAAGGGTTGTTGACAATTTGGAGCATATTTTGAGCCGTCAGAGATTAGAGCTAGGGTTTTAACATTTATTTTCTTAATTTTGATTTCACTTTGGATCAAAACTAGCTAGATTAGATTGTTTATGCCAGTTATTCATTCTTCTTGCAAGATTTGAACAAGAGATTCTTCAGAAGCTTCAAGGAGTTGTAACTTGGTTTTGTTCTTGAACTTATTCTCTTTATTTTTATTGAATGGATATTATCATGTCTATTTCGATTTCTTTGAACATTAATAAGATGAATATGTTTGATTGCATTATGAACTAATTTGATCTAGTCTAGGGTTTGTATGGATCTGCTATGATTGTATGAATTGGTTATTCTCTTAGCTTATAATTTCTTTAGCCTTGATTGAATGAAATAATGTTAATATATAATTGATTGGCCACCAATTGTGTGTTTAAGGTATTAGATGAGGGATTGAGAGATGAAGTCTAATGCTAGAACAATTCAATTAAGGACATAGGTGAATTAGAGATATAACCTATTAAAAAGATTGTTTCAATTATAACAAGTTTAGTTGTAAGAGGTTTGAATGCGAGAGCTTATTTTCTTGACTCAATTAATTAAGTTGTTTGAGAATGAATCTTTGAAATTAAATTAGTTAAGTGGAATAACCGTTCATACATATCAGTAGTAGAGAAGTGCAAACCCTAGATCCTTTTATCAAGTGAATCTAAACATCAGCTTTTGTTTATTTTTATTGTTTTCAACTTCAATCAACCTTCTTAATTACTTTGCAATTTAAATTCTTTACTACTTGTTACTTTTATTCTATAAACAATTAGCCACTTTAGCTTCCTTGAGAGAACGACCTTGGGGTGATCACCTTTGCTACAGCTACCTCGTATACTTGCGAGTGACGCTTTGTGGTAGAGTTAATTCGAGCGCAACAGGCCATTTCTCACCTTCCCTACATGTACCCAACTTTTCGAACCCATTAGGGGGTTGGGGATTTCTTAGGAATCGAGTCATCCACGCCTTTCTTTTTCCCGGCCCGTCCGGGTGGCTACTCCATTTTCTTCGGACTTAGATCCATGTTCTCTAAGGCTCTGAGCCTAAACAGTACGAATTCGCAAGAACCATTCCACCGAGAGTGGGGGAAAAAATCCCCGCTCATAGTTACGGAGTCCAGTATGGCTCTAAACCCAGTAAAAAATCACATTGCTTTTCACTCTCTTTTGCTGTGGTCTCAAATCGCTCAAGCAGGGGGCAAATTGAAGACCCTTAATTTTTTACCCAGACCAGTCTGATATTTTTAAATAGTCCAAATAATTTTTGTGGTATTTTTAATAATATTTATTACTTATAGTATTTATTTTTAATAAAAAAATAAAAAAGGAGAAGAAAAGACAAAAAATAAATTAAAAATAAAAATCGGCGACGGTAAAATCAACGAAGAAATTTTTCGTTTCTCATCACAGGTTTTTCTTGTGATGAATTGGCCTGTAGCCCTCGCCCGGCCCGAGCCTAGCCCGAGCCCAGCCGGCAGGAAATTTTTGCAACCACAATTTTTGCCAGTGCAATTTTTTCCGAAACCTTATTATACTTGGTTTTGGTTTTTAATTTTATTTCCTAAACGGTTTTTATTTCCTTAACCAATTAGTATTAGGTTTTTATTTTTCTTATAAATACCATATCAAAACACACAGAAAGAGATCTGAAGACTAGAGACTTTGATTTTTTTTTAAAAAAAAGAGAACCTCTAGCTTGAAGGATCAAGAGGCAGCAATCAACAAACACTTCATCAAAGGCAGCCCACACTGTCTTTGTTATTATTCAACCATATTCAAAATTATGGTGGAACCAACAACAGAGGTTTGAATATCTATTTACTTGATTATCTTTATAATAGCTTCATCATTTCAGTTGGATTAATTATTTAAACGTACAATAGATGATCAATTGTTCTATTTACCATCCAAATTCTATTTAAAACCCTAAAAATTATTTTTCAAAATCCTAATGCCTTAATACCCGTAAAACTAGTTTTTGAAATCTAAAACCCTAATAACATTTTTTTAAAACCACAAAACAACAATCTGTTTTCTCAAACCCATAATAAATTCTATTTTTCTAAGATTTATAGTAGTTTGTTTCTTCCAATTCCAAAACCTTATTTTCTAAATCTTAAACCCCTCTAAAATCTTAATTTTCAGCACCAATACCTACAACCCTAAAAGCCACTTTTTTTAAAATTTTTGAGGGAGCTGCCCCTTGACCCCGCCTGCTAACCATCTAGCAGGACCGTCGTATGGGCTCGTCGAAGGGGTCAATATTCATTTGTGTATTACAAGCCTTTTTGTTTAACTCCCTTTATTTAAAAACCCTAATTTGGTTATTCAAATTCTAAAACACTAAATTTATACAGTTATTACTTTATTTAATTTTAAATTTAATTATGTAGTTTATTATATGTTTTGATGATTGATTTATTTAATTTCAATATTTAATTTGTTTATCATGGGTGGATGATTTCTTTATTATTTTTATTTTGGTATTAAAAATTGTAAGAGGTATGTTTCCATGATTGGGTACCTCATTATCTAATCTTTATGTAATTTAGATTATTTTCAAATTTTGGAATAAATGTAAAGGACATGTTTTTACCTTTCGGTGGGTGTCCTATTTAGTTTTAGATATGGATGATGTAAGGACATGTTTCCATCCTTGGATGGGTGTCCATTTATTTATTTTATTTGGACATTGTTGTGATTTTAATAAAGCATTTATATATTCTTATGATTGCATGTAGAATGGATAATATCATTATATTTAAGAATTTTATAATTTTAAGACCTGAAAAGGAGGTCGATTCTAATGAACCGGGCATTGTGGGAGTGCTGGATCATTTCTCACCTTCCCAACACGTACCCAGCTTTCTTAATCCATTAAGGGGTTTGGGATTTCTTAGGAATCGAGTCATTTACCCCTTTCTTTTTCCCTGCTTGTCCGGGTGGCGACTCTATTTTCTCCAGGCTTAGGCCCGTGCTCTCTAGGGCCTTGAGCCTAAATAATGCAGAAGTTGCAAGAACCATTCCACATGGAGTGGGTGCAAAAATCCCCGCTTACAGGTTGATCACTTAGAAATTATGACAATGTGATGTAATGTGAAAGTGATCATGAATTACTTTGATCACTAAAAGATGTGAAAAGTGTTATTGTGTTTTTATTACCCTATACAATTACTTGTCCAATGATATTGAGAATGATATTGCATGCATTGATAGACCTAAGTGAGACTAGGTCTTGACTTGAGTAGAGCTAGGTCATATGATGAGATTGAGAATGGACCTGAGTAGAGCTAGGTCATGAAATTGTTATTGTGATAACTAGACTTAATAATTGTATAGGTGTGTTGGGCCTAAAGTGTATGTGCATGGAAATGTTCTATGTGTATGAGTTATAAATTAAAAGTAAAGATGTTGCACGAATACTATTATGGGAAATGATAATTGAATGTGATATATATATATATATATATTGTATTTGAGAATGTATACCACTAAGTTGTTTAGCTTAGCATAGTTGTTTGAATCGTGCAGGTAAGAGGATTGTTGATCTAAGAGATCATGATTGTTGGTAATTTGTTTTGGAGTTTGAGGGTGCCACGAGACCAATTGGGCCAACAACATTCATGTATATTTGTGTTTTGTACTATGCATTTTGGTTTATGCAAATTGAATCATAATACTTGGTTTTATTTTAAAAGCTTGAAATAATTGTATAAATATATTTATATAAGAAATTAATTATCATAAATTTTACTGTAATTGGTAAATGTGATAATTTTTAGTGTATGATGGAAGTGTGGAATAATATTTTGGAAGTGTTAAATTTATTTGTGTAGGCTGTGAAATTGGATATATTTGGCATTATCCAAATTTATAGACAAAACTATGGCAAATTTTTTTTCATAGATTTTCATTAGAATATGTATTTTTCAATTTTAAATCTATTAAGAAATATTTTTATTTACATATGGAAGCATGTTATAAAGATTTAAGTATTTTTTTTCTTGAGAAAGAAGAATTTCGAAAGAACTGGTAATAGTGGCATTCTTATATACTATATACGTATGCTGCATATACGATGTGTATGTATGTACGTATATAGGGTATAAGGGTGCAATGTTTATTTTTGTATCAGAACCTAGATTTGAGATTCTCGACCTAGGTGGTTTTTGGAAGGAGAGAAAAGGGAATTTTAAAATGGTCATTTGATATTTTTATAAATGCATATACATTGGCACTTGAGTTGGTCTCTGATATGGCATTGTTATTTTTTGGGGGCAGATATAGGTTGTGATGGCTTATGGAGGATGCGGCTCAGAGGATAGTGTATGAAGTATGGCTTGTGTTAAGGAAGGAGCAAAAGGTAGAGTTGATGCTGGAGAGGCTCGGGGGTAGCCAGACCTGTAAAACCCCATACTCTATATAAGTACTATACCTATACCTGGTATACATACAGTACGTATATAAAGTATAAGAATGTCACTTTTCGTTACAGTTTAAATTTTTATCTGAGTTCAAACAATAATACATTTTATTTAAAGAACATTTACAAAATCATTATACTTTCGATGATCTTACATACCTATATAAAATCTTGTCTTTACCAAAATTTCATTTATACATATGAATACATTTTTATCAAAATACCTTATAATTAAATTATACATGTATGCATCACCTTCTAGTTGGTCTCGAAGCACTCTTACCCTTCTCGTGGCATAACGATTGACTTCCGATCTACTACCCACTCACCTGCGCGATATGCACAACCGAGCTAAGCCCGAAAGCTTAGTAGTACAAATAAATATTATATACATACATTACATAAAATCATACTCATAAATTAACTTCATGTATTATTATTTTCTTATCATGTTTTCCCATTTCATATACAATTTTTATATGTTTCTACTAATCTCATAGTTTATATACACATACACATATATCATTTCAACAAACCACAATTCAATGACTGGTCATAATATTCATGAAATAATACTCACAATTTCCACATCCATATATATTTTACACATCATATTATATTTTCATAATCTCACCATTCAACATAGTTTCTCAATCCACATTCATTTTCAATGTCTTGCTTATATATATTATATTCATTTCATTCCATAATTATCATCATGTATCCCATTATTCATTTGTTTCACCATTCAAGAATCATATTGAAAACAAACACAAGCATGGGCCCAAAAAGAAACTAATATGTTATTCAAAGTTCAGAGTTAATGCTTTGGTCCATAATCATAATCATCAAGCCCGTAGGCAATATATATCTCTATCCATGGATAGTGTAACAGACCCAGTCTCTTGGACCTCAACCCGGCTAAACCCAAGGAAATCCTCTACCCGGCAAGACTGTTACTATTTTTGAGGCTTACGACCCAATCATTTCACCCCAAAAACATCATATTTCACATTTATCATTTCACATTTTTCAACTGAAATCGGCTTACGACCCAGTCTTTTCACCTATCCAGTGATTCATAGGCATGCCGCCAAACCCAGAACTCTGAAACTTGAATAACACATTAGGCACACAATCTTTTCATTTATATCTTTATACATTTCTTTCTCAATTCATTCCTCATTTCATTTTCATAATCAAATAGACAACCATGCCTCAATCAACTCATTTGCATCATTATAGCCAACAATCATGGCTCCACATCTCATCAATAGAGTATACATAATTAATTGCATTGAGTATCATTATCTAGGCAAACATGCCCTATCTATTTCATTTGAATCATCATAACCAATCACATTGGCTTCACATCTCATTATATCTCAATTCACATTACATCAATTCATTATTCAAGTGTACACAACCCATTTGCATTAACATACATTTTAAATGCTAATCAATCATTCACATTATACAAATCTTAACATTCATCAATGGATTTACAATATAATCAATTACTTAACATATGTACAACCAAATATGTTAAGTATCAAATCATGTAAGTGTATGCAACAATGTAGTTTGTACTTACCTTTTTGAATGATCATCATATCTTTCACACTATACAAATCATAACATTAGTCACATTGTATTAACAATATAGTAAATTCCTTAACACATTTATAACTAAATATGTTAAGTCTCAAAATCATGTAAAAGAATACATCCATGTAAATTTGTACTTACCTCAAGAGCAACTCACATTAATCTATACACTTCCTTTTCCAAGAATTCTTCACATCTAGGTTAAGGCAACTCAACCTTTTCACAACCTAATCCAAAAGGAAGAATACACACTTACTTACAAATACACAAGAATTCCAATACACTTATTCACCTATTAGTCTCATACTAGACCCATAGATCACAAATTACAAACTAAAACCATTATCTAAGTCCCCACGGTCGTGGCCTCACAACCCCACGGGCGTGGCATTGCAAACAATTCTGCCCAATCTTTCTAAAATCCCCACAGTCATGGCCTTCCAACTCCCACGGTCGTGGCATAGCAAATGAATCTGTCTCCCTTGCTCAACACCCCACGGCCATGGCTTCCAATGGCCACGGTAGTGGCAGCCAAGGGCCACGGGTGTGGCATCTAAAATGCCTCTATTTCAAGACTAAACTCATGTATTCTATGTTTTCAACTTCCTTAAACACAAACATACATCAATCATATATCAATTTCTCAATTCTCCAACTCATTTATATTAAACCCTTATTAAACAATTTCAATAATCCATCATCATCCTCACAAATAACCATATTATCATCATCTAAATACCAATTTAACATATCTATAAACTTTAATCTTTCACTATCATCGTCTTCACTCACTAACCAAATCAAATATAAACACAATCAATAGAAATCAACTCAAAGAAATGAACACTTACTTGAATATTATGCCAAATCTTCAATATCCATCTTCAATTCTCTCAAAATCCCTATGGAATTGATGTGTATATAAGTAAAATCACATCTCTCTCTCTCTCTCTTTCTCCAAATTCAAGAACAAGAAGAAGAAGAAAGAAAGAAAATCTTCTTTCTTTATTTTAAACTTATCTTATATATATATAATAATAAAATAAATATTATAAAAATCCTCCACCACATAACCTTTCCTTTGACTTTCCTTTCTTCTTTTTCTCTTGTTATTATTATTACATTTATTATTATTATTATTATTATTATTATTATTATTATTATTATTATTATTATTATTATTATTATACACTTACTTTCCTACACCAATGTATACATTATGTATATGTGATGTATATGTTGGTATATGTATATCTCTTATATATTAAGTTTATATTTTCCATATTTTCCAAATACCATATACATTTACATATCATCCTTCATATACATCTATCTCTTTACTTCTTTTCTCTTTCCATTAAACATATACATTAAATCCAAATACCACAATAATTCCAAAACTTTTACGGTATACTCTGGGATATTACAAGACCTAAGGTGAATACATGGGTCCAAGAGATGGTAAAGTTGCTTCATCCGACCCCAGCCACAGTCCCAATGCAGCAACAACAGCTGCAGACTAGGAAGTATGACAAGTTGAGAAAATATGGGGCTATAAATTTCTTTGGTATTGTAAACCCAGCCGAGACAGAGCAGTGTCTATATAGTGTGAAGAGGGTTTTGTCTAGTTACAGGCTACTGCAGATGAGAAATTTGATTATGCTCTTTCTCTTCTGCAGGGAGATGCACGTGATTAGTGAAGACATTTCCTTATGGATTGGCTGAGCCACCAATATTGTCTTATGATGATTTTTTATTAGAGTTTGGGAAGAAATATAAACTTAGTGATTATAAGGATGCAAAGAAGAATAAAATTTTGGACTTGAAACAAGGTGTGAAGACGGTTGCAGATTATGAGAAAGATTTTCTACAATTGAGTAAATATGAAGGTGACATTATATCTGATGAGATAGATCAATGTCGTAGGTTTGAGGAGGGGTTAAAGCCATCCATTATGTGTAAGGTAGTTGCAGTGCAGTATGAGAATTTCTATAAATTGGTATCAGTTCTAAGTAATGTAGAGAAGGGTCAGGGGATTATTATTATAGCTAGAGCAAAGGATAGCAGAGCTAGGAAACCTCAGGTTGTAACAAGAGGGGGCAAGAGCATTTTTTACAAGATGTAAGAGAGAGTCAAGAGCAGTCTAGTAGAGCTATTGAGCAGAGTTAGAGGACTATGGTGGCAGTGGCTAGTACTCCTGCCCTTATTTTTTAGAGACCTGCTCCACCCACATGCACTCAGTATGGTAGAGCACATAAAGTGTATGTTGGGGAGAAAATTCCAGAGGCTATTATAGATGTGGGTCACAGGAACGTTATATGAGGGTTTTCCCAGAGCCACCAAAGGCTAGACAAATGGAGATTATTGGACGTAGACATAGTGCTAGAGGGAGCAGGAGTGGCAGAGGCGGTAGAGGTGGTAGGACTAGATATAGACAGGGCCAATGAGAGGAGTCTATTATTGTGGATAGACCTAAGAGAGCATCATAGAGAGTTTATATGATGCAGAGGAGATAGGATGCTCCAGAGGGGAGTAAAGGTAAATTGTTATTATTTGATGTTATAAATACACTGATTTATTAAATAGTTTTGATGTTGTGATTAATAAGAAATTCTTAATCTTAATTTTGAAAATTTTGTAGATGATTAAAGGAATTCTTTAAGGGAGAGAGTGGAGATTGATAATTATTTTAATGGAATTTAGCTACTGTGGTAGATAATTTTGAGGATAAAATTATTTAAGGGGGATATAATTGCAATATCCGTGATTTTGGAGAAATTATATAAGTATTTGGAGGTATAGGTGTTGTAGGTGTTGTATATACCTAATGTATACATAGTGTATATATAGGATATACATATTATTTATTAATTGTATATGTTGGATATTTATTTTATATATATAATACGTATAAGGTATGTTTGATGTGTATATGAGATACACATTATATGTGCATATGAGTATTTATATACATTGCATATACATGGTATATACATTATACATATGTACATAATGGTATATCTAAAATATTTGTAACATATATAAGACATATACATATACATAAAATATGCAACACATATATATCAAATATAAATTGGCGGTGAAAAAGGGGGTGGTGATGATGATGATGATGATAATAATAAAATAAAATAAATAAATAAATAAAAAGAAAAGAAATTCAAAGAAGAAAGAAAACATGTGGTGGAGAATTAAAAGGAAATTAATTAATTAACATATGTATACTTATGGATAGGAAATGAGAAAGAACAAAAAAGAAAAAGTCTTCTTCTTTGTTTTCATTAGCCACGGCCGTATATAGAGAGAGGGGAGAAAGAAAGATTTTCTCATGCAATTTTTCCTATTTTCCAAGAAAATTCAAAAGAATCAAGGGGGTTTTGAAGATTTATCAAAGATTAAAGTAAGTACATTTTCTCAAAAGCTTGATTTTATTTCTTTTTTAAGATTATGTTTGGATTGCTAGAGAGAGAAAATGATGTTTAATTGTAAAAATAAGCAGAATTGATGTTTAAAAGAAGAAAATATGGTGGAATGTTGCTTGGTTGGCTAATTGGACAAGTTGTGAAAATTTAGGCTTATGAAAAAGTGATGCATGAAATAGGGTTTTAGGTGTGGTTGGTTAAAATTGTTAGAATGCATGAAATTAGTTTTATTTATATATGTATTTAATGATTCCATAGTTGAAAATTAAATATGAGCAAGTTTGGATGAAGTTTGGATTTAGGATTTGTGTATGTAAAATTAGTGTTTCTAAAATGAATCATGTTAATTAGTGTAATGAAATGAATTAGTGTTGTTTTAATGTAAATTTTATAATTTTAAGATTGGAAATGTGATATAGATAAGATTTGGTGAAGTTCATATTGTTGGTTGCATTATGTTAAATTTGGATTTTTGAAATGGGCTTCCATAATTGTGAAAGTGATATGTTTTGATGTTATATTATTATATAAATAATGTTTTTAAAATTAAATGTTGAAAATGAGATTAGTAGATTGAAGTTTAAGTAAAGTAGTAAGTTGAGAATTTAGAGTTTCAATGGAATTTTAATGTGGATTGCTTAGATATTGATAGTTTAATGTATATTGAGCATACGAGTAAATTTGAATGAATAATATTGCTTTATGAAAGTACCATGCAATATATAACGTAGTTGATAATGTAGAAAGTGGTTATGAAATAAAGGGAAATGATTAAGAAAGTGAAACTGAACTTAGTTAGGTAAATTGATTGGAAATGATTAAAATGGATATAATGAGTGCAATAAATGCATAAAAATGTGAGAGAGAAGTCACATTGGAAATGTGACTAAGATTTATGTGAAGTGTGATAAAGAGAAAATATGAGTGAGGATGATTTATATAATATATAAGGTGGGCAAATTGGGAAATGACCTAAGTAATGTCATGGGAATGAGAAATGATAGTATTCCATTAAATGTGACAAATGTTAAATTTTTATAGATTGTGCGCAAATGAGGAATTGAGTAAAATTATGTGATTATGTGTATACATGTATATGATATGTGTGGTTAGTCGTCTAATATGGGCACATTTGTGATATGTAAGAAAATGTGGAAAGTGTAATATCCCAATATATGACCTAGAAGTTTTAATACAATTGTTGTGTGATTTGAATTAAAGGTATATATGTTTTTACAAAGGAAATGATTGTGTTAATGAAATGTATATGTTGTATATATGTTAATATATTAAACATATAAGTTGGTCAAAAGATAGTCAAGAGAAGAGAAAGGTGTGGTGGAGGATTTTTGGTAATTATTATTATTATTATTATTATTATTATTATTATTATTATTATTATATATGTATATGTGGCTAACGTGAGAAGAAAAAAGGATATTTTCTTTCTTCTTCTTCTCCTTTTGATTCTTGCACGAGAGAGAGAGAGAAGGATGATAGAGAGGTGATGATCTTCATTAAAACCCTAGGGTTTTAAGAGAATTGAAGATAGAGATTGAAGATTTGTCAAGATATTCAAGTAAGTATTTTCTTGTTTTCTTTTGTTGTTGTTAAAGTTTTGTTTGAAGTGAATTTTGATTTGTTGGGATTTTGATTTGGTGTGGTTAAGATGTGTTTATAAGTGGTGAAAGTGATTATAAGTTAAATTGGTGTTGGTTTTGGTTTGGAAATGGTAAGTTGAGTGGATATTGAAATTGAAAGAATAAGAATGATGTTGGTTTAGGGTTTTGAGATGGTATGTGTTTAAATGTGTTGTTAATGATTTGTTAATAAGAATATTGTGATGAATAGGTAAAATAAGTGTTAATAATATTGATTATGTCTATTTGAATGAGGTGGTGTTGTGTATAATGTGTTTAAATGCAGTTGAAAGAGTTTTGGCCATTTTAGGGTTTTTGTTCATGTGAGACACGGCTAAATCAAAGAAGAGACACGGCCAAGACTTAATATTTTTGGGTGACACGGCCAAGTTGAGGGAAGTTTGGCCGTGTTGGATGAGCTTAGGGAGAGACACGGCCACTGGCTTGGCCATGTCCCTTGCCTGTGTTTGCCACTGCCTGATGTTGGTTGAGAGACACGGCCGTGTCCCCTGCCCGTGTCTGCCTCGGCTTGAATTGGTGTTGAGAGACACGGTCACAAGCTTGGCCGTGTCCCTTAAGTGTGTTGGCTACTGTGATTTTCCCTTGCTCCTCTTACATGGTTGAGTTTGAACTTACATTTAGTAATGCATATGCTACTATATGAACAAGGTTATGTATTATGTGCATTGTGAATCTTGTGAATGGTAATGTGTATATGAATAATGTATTTTGTAATGTTACATCAATGATGCTATAGGTAAAATGTGAAGGATATGATGAGGTAATTGATTATGTATAGCTTGATGGGAGTAGCTCTTGAGGTAAGTACAAATTTACCTAGAAGCATTCTTTTATATGATTTTGAAACTTAAAACAATGTTAAGTAAATTATATTATTGTTAATACAATGTGATTAATGTTGTCAATTGGATAGTGTGAAAGTTATAATGATGATTCAAAAAGTTATGTGCAATGTGATTTGTTGTGATAAATGTTTTAATAATGCATGGTGTAAATGTGCCTTGAGAAATGATGTAATGTGATATTATCATGGTTGATAATAATGATCAAAATGAAATAAATGGACATATGGTTTATATGACAATGAATTTAAGATACATATGCAATGTAATTGATTATGTATGCTTGGATGATAAAGTGTATAAGGTGGATTGAGATGAAAGGTGATATGAAGCCATTGTGTTTGGCTATGATGATTCAAATGTGATGTGAAGCCATTGTGTTTGGCTATGACGTTTCAATTGAGATAAATGAGGCATGTTTGCCTAAATGATGATGAGAATTGAGAATGAAAGTGCTAATGAAATAATGAATGAATTGTGTGGCTAATGTGTTATTCCATTTTCAGAGTTTGTTGTTGGTGGCATGCCTAATATTAGTAACAATCTCTTGAAGTTAGGTTGGATTGATCCTTGAAGCCAAGTTGGGTTGAAGTTTAACATGTTTTACTCCCCTTGAAGCTTGGTTGGGTCAAATCCTTGAAGCCTAATTGAGATGTTACAACCCTTGAAGCTAGGTTGGATTGGTTCTTGAAGCCATGTTGGGTTGATGCTTAGCATGCTTTGCTCCCCTTGAAGCTTGGTTGGACCTAATCCTTGAAGCCTAGTTTGGATTATGATAATGATAAATGTGATAACAAAACCAAAGCATTAACTCTGAAAATTGAATGGCATAGTAGCGGTTGTTGGGCCCGAGTCTGTCTTTGTTGTCAATATGATATACTAATGTTGAAATAAATGAGTAATGAGATCTAAGGTTGACTTTGTTGGCAATGTGACTTATGATTGGTGAATTGTAAACAAAATAATGCTATGAAGTATGTTGTGTAATGTGTGTATTGATATGTTAATTGTGAGTGTTATTAATGTATTATGGTTGGTGAATTGTGAATTAAACAATGTTATGAAGTATGATGTGTAATGTGTAATGTGTATATTGATATACTAATTGTGAGTATTAATGATGGTTTGCGGATAATGATGCAATTGAATGATGTAATGATTGCCTTGTTGAAAATGTGATTCATGAATGTTGAATTGTGGATAATGATTTAATTGAGTGGTGTAATGAGATGTAAGGTTATGTAGTATGGCATGATAATATTGTATAAATGAGTTATTGAAAAGAGATTTGATTTTGAGAAGTTATGTTAAAAATATCTGATTCTAGAAGTATAATGTTCTATGTGAATATGTATATAATCTATGAGATTAGTGGGAGTACATGAAGAATACAATAAGAAAGGAAAAACAGGATAAGAAAACAATAAAACATGATACTAAAAATATGAGGTACGATTCTTTTGTATAGTATATTTTAATATTTATTTGTACTACTAAGCTCTCGAGCTTAGCGCGGATGTGTAATCACGCAGGTAGCTTGGTGGAAGATGTGAAGTCTTTCGTTATGCCACGAGAAGAGTAAGAGTTTGTCGAGACCAACTAGAGGGTAATGCATACATGTTTAATTTTAATTATGATGTATTTCTGATGAGAGAGTATTTATATGTATAAATGAAGTTTTAATTAAGACAATGATTTTGTAAAATGATATTTAAATTAACGTAATATGGTTTGAACTCTGTTGCAGGTTTTAAAAAGGTAACAACAAGTGGCATCCTTATACTTTATATACTTACTGTATGAATACTAGGTATATGTACAGTACTTATATAGGGTATCGGGGTGTTACAGAAAGTAAGTCACATTGTGAATGTAACTTACGAATGTGTATGTAGATGACTTAAAAATATGAAAAATGTTTGAAATGTGAAATAATATGAATATGTGAGGTGAAGGCAATCATGATAAGGTTGATCACCTAGAAATTGTGACAATGTGATGCAATGTGAAAGTGATCAAGAATTAAGTTGATCCCCTAAAGATGTGAAAAAGCATTATTGTATGTTTGTTACCCTATACAATTACTTGTCCAGTGATATTGAAAAAAATATTGCATGCATTGATAGACCTAAGCGAGACTAGATCTTAACCTAAGTAGAGCTAGGTCATGTGATGTGATTGAGATTGAGAATGGACCGGAGCAGAGATGGGTTGTGAAAATGTTATTGTGATAAATGGACTTCACAATTGTATAGGTGTGTTGGGCCCAAAGTGTATGTGTGCGAAAATGTTCTGTGTATGAGTTATAAATTGAAAGTAAATATGTTGCATGAGTACTATTATGGGAAAGTATAATTGATTGTTGTAATACCTTTATACCCTATATACATATAATACATACTTCATGTGGATGTAAAATATGCATATAGAATACTAGAGTGTCACAGTTCAAATAATTAAAATTTCAATAATTAAAAGATAATATTTAGTATCCTTAAAGTATAAATCAATAGTTAAATCAATATGAATATAATGTAATTTAATTACCAAAAATACAAATTTATTAAGAAAATATCTGGAAAAATTTTTGCCAGAGTTTTATTTGTAATTTCGATAAATCACAAAACAACAAATACACAATCTACATAAAAATTATAGTTTCATTCATTCTCCATACTCACCACATTAAACTTTATTTATTAAAATCAAATACTAATGTAAATATATATACACTCTCATATCGAATCTTTATAAACCAACACAAGTGTTATGAGTTAATTTACATAAACCAAAATACTTAAATAATAAATATACATGTATGCAAATGGAATCGTTGGTCTTGTGGCACTTAAGATCACTAAGAATCTACCACGGTCTTGGTGGTACATAACTGCGTTAAGCTTTATAGCTTAGTGGTATATATATATAAATAATAAACATTATACACACATTCTTACTTTTTTTATATACATCATGAATATATACATTTATATTTCTCTTTATTTTTTCCAACCTCAATTATCAAATCCAGTATACATACTATCAATTTCATGACCCAATACTACTTAGGTCATCTTAGTCTCTAGACCCAGTTTTGCATAGGTCAATCAACATATGTATGTTTAATCACATGTTATAAATCATCTTATTCCATTATCTATAACACAATATACATATGCATATGAACATATCACACACACACAAACATATTGGGCCCAACTAACCCTATATAGTATTTTTGTTCTAGAGATATTGTTATGGTCTATCGCGACACTAGAATTTAAGTGTCTCATCCATCCCCTGTTGTGTCTAGCCTTGAAGGCAAATAACAGTGATGCCCAGCATCTGGCCAGAAGGTAAATAATAATAATGCCCAATGTCTGACCTAAAAACAAATAATAGTGACGCCCAGTATCTGGCCCGAAGGCAAATAATATAGCACCAAAAACAATTCTCTATAACAATATACTATGTAAGGAAAACACATATTTCATTTCATATTATCATTTAAACATCGTTAATTTCTATATTTTAACATTTGCATCAGATTTCATCGTCTTTAGCCACAACTACAATGTGACTAGTAAATCAAGTTTTTCACATTTATCATGATCATGTCAAACTATGATCACCATCACATGTTGCATATTAATTTATCAACTCTATTTCCATATTCCTATATATTTCTTAAGTAATCAACTCACTCATTATCACTTTCATACTTTATCTCATTAAATCAATTTCTCACATTGTCATTTAAGAATCACATTTCATACTTCTCAATCTACTTACATAACCCAAGAGTCACACTTAAAAAGCAACTCATTTCCATATTTTAAACACATTTCCCATCATTATAGAAAGTCATGGATCACATTCATAATGTGACCCATTTCCACATATCCAATTTCCTGCATACTTTTGATTTGTCAATTTCTCATAAATTTATAATCAATTCCTCTTTACAATATCTACATTTTAGTTATTTCAACATTATTCTTTATAATTATTTTTCACATTACCTTTCTCATCTTTTCCAACTACTTTTACCATATTTCGTTCTTCTTACAAAATTTTCCATATTTTTCTACATATTTAAATTTATTATCCATATTTCAAGTGGTCACTACTCTTCGTAATCATTTTTTCCCCCATGCTTTGATCCATTTTCTTCATAAAGTTCCCTTTCATATATTTTTTAAATCTTCTTTCTTATTTCTTATCACATTATTTAATTCTCATTTTTTTCAATCATGTTCCTTTTTATTCTTTTTCTATATTTTTCGTTCATCAATATGCATATCCATATATCACATTCAATGTGACTCACTTCCACAATTTTCTCACGAGCCACAAATGTGTCCACATTAGACAACACACTATATAAATATTCACATTAGATTATAGCCAATGTGACATCCAACACATAACTATGCCATAATGCATGGTTTATGTGCAAAACCATATTTTACAATAATATCATACATTTATAATGCTCATTTATATTTAATGAAAATACAAGGTTTAGTAATATGCACTAACCTCTTTTCTCCTTCTCAAGCCAAATTTTAAATTCCAACTCTTTATCACTTTAATCTATGCATACATTACTCAATAATAAGCAACATTTCTCATTTAAAATCATTTACATGCTTATTGATTATCAAATTACCATTATCTATTCAATTTTCATCAAGACCTCATCAATACTTTGATTTCACCATTCACTACTTTATTTAAACTTTATTCTACCAATCTCATTTTCGACATTTAACCTTAAAAACATTACTTATACATTAGTATAACACTAAAACAAGTCACTTTAACACTTATGAAAACCTCTTTCAAAAATTCAAATTTCACATAATGCAACCATCAACATAAACTTCACCAAAACTTATCCATATCACATTTCCAATCTTAAAATCATGACATTACAAGTTCCAATATAGCATTAGCAATTCATTTTAATACACTTTAATCATTCATACACCATTTACATCCATTCTACATAACATTTCACCAAAACACTAATTCCACCACTACTACCTTTTTTAAACTTCAATATATCAAACTCATTTATGTCATTCAACTATAAAATCATCAATAATACATCAATATTAAAACATCAAAATAATGCATTGCCATAATTATCAATACCTACTTCAAAAACCATAATTGCACATAATCTACCCATAACCCTAGCTTCACTCCACATTAACCCATATTCAATTTATAACCATAAAATCATCACATACATATCAAAACAATACTAAATTCATCCATTATCACAATTATAATCAACCACAAAAGAAACTCTAATTACCCATACTCATCATCAAACTTTACTTCCATCATTTATGCTTATTTATAACAACCAATCAATAAATCATAATATATTCATCATTTTAGCTTTGATTTTATCAATTTAAGCAATTAAACACAATTGTCTCTCTCTATCTCATTCAAACATAAACATAAAATAAATAAAAACAAGCTTGAAATAGAAAATACTTACTTGAATCCTTAGTAAATCTTGAAATTCACTTTAATTCCTTTGGATTTCTTGTAAAATTTAGAGTATATGAAAATAATTCTATTTTCCTCGCTTCTCTCTTTATGGTTCGACCACGGAAAATTTTGAATAGGAAGATGGCCATTTGGTTTTTATTCTACTTAATTTCCATCCATAAATATGTATATATATTAACTAATTAATTCTTATATGATTATTATTTATTTAATTTTCTTTAATTTCCATCAACATATATATATCTTACTTTTGACTTTTGTATTTCTATTATTATTATTATTATCATTATCGCCGTCGTTGTCATCACCATCATCATCATCATCACCGCCACCACCTTTTCCACCACTAATTTATATTCCACCACTAATTTATACTTGATATATATGTGAGGTTCATTTTATATATATGTATATAACTTATATATTTTAGTTATATTTATATATTTTTTATTTACATATATATGTAATGTATATATTATGTATATGTAATGTATATTTAATATATATATATATATATATATATAGAACCATATGTATATATATATTACGTGTACCATATGTACACACCAAGTACACCATATATTTGTATTGTATATATCAAGTATATAATATATATACATATAACCAACATACATTATATATAATATGTATATACTATGTATACACTAGTTATACATTAGATATATATAACTCTTATACCTCCAAATGCTTATTTAATTTTCTCCAATATCTTGGATATTACAAATGTGATATATATAGATATATATTGTACTTGAGAATGTGTACCACTAAACTTTATAGCTTAGCGCAATTTTTTGAATAGAACGAGTAAGAGGATTGTTGATCCGAAAGATCCTAATTGTTGGTACTTTTTTTTTGGAGTTCGAGGGTGCTAGGAGACCAACTGGGCCAATTGCATTAATGTATATTTGTGTTTTATATTAAGCATTTTGGTTTATGTAAATTGAATCATAATACTTGGTTTTGTTTTAATGACTAGAAATAATTGTATTAATATATTTATATAAGAACTTAATTATTATAAATTTTGATGTAAATGGTAAATAGGAGAATTTTTGGTGTATGGTGGAAGTGTGGAATTATATTTATGGAGAGTTAAATTGATTTTGTGCAGGTTATGAAATTTGATATATTTGGGATTATCAAAATTTATCGACAAAACTTTTACAAATTTTTCCTAGAGATTTTTCACTAAAATATATATTTTCAATATTAAATCTCTTAATAAATATTTTTATTTACTTATGGAAGCATGTTACAAATATTTAAGTATTTTTTTCGTAAGAAAGAAGAATTTTGAAAGAACTAGTGACAATGACATTCTTATATACTATATACGTATGTTGCATATATGAGGTGTATGTATGTACATACATAGGATATAAGGTGTTACATAAAGCATGGGTACTATGAGTTTCTAGTTATACCTTTTGGGTTGACGAATGCGCCAACCAACTCATGTAAGGGGAGAAATTTTTTATCTTTAATGATCACAAAATTTTGAAGTACTTGGGTGTTTAGAAAGAGTTAAATATTTAGCAAAGATGATTGCTAAAATTGATAAAAGATTATGAATACTTGATTGACTACCATCCTGGTAAAGCGAATGTGGTTACAAATGCCTTGAGTCGAAAGTCTATGGCATGGTTAACTACATATTCTCCCATATTACTTATTGAATTGAGAGCTTTACATGCTAGATTTAAGGTGTGTGATGATGGCGTCCTAATGGCTTAGTTGCAGATGAGGCCATTATTGCTTGATCAGATTAAAGAAACATATAAGCAAATGTGAAAATCCAAAAGATTGGGGAGGACTATCTTAGGGGAGAGAGTATGGATTTTGTTTGAATGATGATGGTAGCCTTTGGTACAGAGACCAATTGTGTATCCCTGGTGATGTCGAATTAAAAAAGAGGATTCTAGATGATACACACTAATCTCCTTATGTTATGCACCCTTGGATTACAAAGATGTATCAATATTTAAAGAGGCATTACCGGTGGTCATGTATGAAGAGGGACATAGCAGAATTTGTGTCAAGATGTCTTACTTGTCAGAGGGTAAAGGTTAAACACTAAGTTCTTTCAAGGTTGTTGCAACCATTATCATTGCTTGAGTGGAAGTGGGAGTGATTGACCATGGATTTTATAGCCAGACTACCTATGACCAATAGGAAGCATGATGCAATAAAGGTAATAGTGGATAAAATGATGGATTCAACTTATTTCCTACCTCTTAAATGGATTATTCTCTTAACAAGCTGGCCAAGTTGTTTATTAGTAAGATTGTAAGATTCCATGGCATCCTGGTTTCATTGGTATCTAACCGAGACCCATGGTTCACATTGAGATTTTAGAGGAGTTTATAGGATGTATTGGGTACTCGATTACACTTCAGCATCGCTGTCCATCCATAGACATAGGGGCAATCAAAGAGAGTGAAATAGATTCATGAGGATATGCTGAGAAGCAGTGTCCTTGAGTTCACAGGGAGTTAGAATAGACATTTACCACTGATTGTGTCACATTCGCCCACCTAATTTATACTTAGTAGTCACATGCACAGTGAGAGAAGGGGAAAGGAGAAGATAATTCCTAACAACGGCCCCAGACAAGGCTATAGGGCCAATGGGACCTTAATTGAAAAAAAAAATGAAAAGTTTTGGGGAGGTGACTGTAATTTCAAAAAGTTTTGGGGAGGTAACTGTAATTTTCAAAAGTTGTACTGGATGTTCTTAATAGTGCACATAACAGATTCCAAAAATGGAAAGTAGAGAAAAATCGGGTCGCAACTACGCGTAACGGTTTTTCCAGAAAACGTCCCGTTAAAGAGAAACGAAGACATGTAGACTAGGGACATTTTGGTCATTGTAAATTAAAATTTATACATGAATCTAAAGTAGGAAATAAACACATGAGTGCATAGAGGACGTCGAGGGGTTGAATATGAAACGATCGTCAGTAGAAACGAAGCCCGGGCAAACCCTAGCAAAGAAAGGACCTAAAGGGAATTTTCTAAAAAGTCGAGGGCTTATTGGTAAATTTTCAAAACGACTTGGAAACCTAAAATAGACCTTAAAAATAGAAAGTAGAGGTTGAGAGGATCAAAACCATATTTAGTTTCCCTCGTGAAACTGTACGGTTTAAAAGTTACGACCGATTAATCGCCGGAGCATATTTTGGTCTTTTCACTTCCACCCAAGCACCATGGGGGCCATGTGTGATAATTTGAGGGTTAATTTGGTAAATTTCCAAGGGAGGACACATGGCATAGTAATTTTCTAGAAAAGGACACATGGCAAAATCTTGTTTAAAGACACTTTTGGGTTGGATTAATCTTAACCCTTCAAAATGAAATTAATTAAATAAATGGAAAATGGAAAAATATAAAAAGGGAGAGAAGGATGATTAAAGAACTAAGAACACTTATTTTTCTCTCCATTTTGAGAGGCATGGCCGAATTCTCTCCACCAAAAAAAGGGAAGGAATTTTTTCAAGTGTTCAAATGGATTTTTGGAAGGAAAAGCTTAATTTTAAGGTAAGGATTCCAATTCGAGCTTTAGTTTATTCATTTGATTTATAGTTTTCAAGTTATCAATGAAAGAAAAGTTGGGAAGATTATGGGAAAGTTAAGAAAGTGAAGAGAAATTAGATTATATGATCCATACATGTAGAAGTGATGAATAAATGGTAATTAGTTGCTTTAGATAGCAAGAATCAAGGCTTGAACATATGGTTTCTATCATGTTCTTATTATGGAAGTTATGAAAATTATAGGAAATCAAAGGGATAAAGAAGAAGAAGGGAAGAAAGAATAGGACAAGCAAGGAACAAAGCAAATAAACAAGGTTTGGTACTTTACCATAAAAGAAATTTTATTTTTCTTACAAACTTTGGTTTTTGTTTGGTACTTTACCATAAAAGGAATTTTATTTTCTTACAAACTTTGGTTTATGTTTGGTTTATGGAATGTTTGATGTTGATGCTTAAATGTATTGATTGAGTTTAAATTAAATGTTTGAGTTATGTTCTTGGTTTCTTATGGCAATTGAGTTGTTTAAATTTAATTTAAACCAAATGTTTTGAGAAAAATTTGGCAAGTTGATTTGATGAACTTTAATTAGTTTGATTTAAGTTAAACATGCAAAAGTTATCAAAAGGAAGTGTTTGAATCTTCACTTTATCATTAAAGAAGACTTCATATTGATTTGAAAAATAAAAATAAACTATTCCATGTATTTCATATGTTTGGGCCGAAATGGTCCCAAAGGGACAGCTTTCTGGACTATTTTTGTGGCAATTGTTTGAGGTAGCTAATGAATGAATTTTTCAACAAAATTTTATGTGCAATTAGTCAACATATGAAATAAGTTTTCTGTAAAATTTCAGCCAAAAGTAAGATCATTTACCTGGTCAAATGCATGACTGAAACAGACTGAAATTTTGATGATAATCCAGATTTTTACTATTCATTTGGTCATGCCATTTTGCGTTGCCGATTTTATGTGCCGCGACACTATTCATTTGGTCAATTTGTGACTTTTTGAGGAATGCTTTGAAATGTTTGATATGTTTAGTATGGATGTTAAATATGTGAAAAAGGGTAATGGTTTGACTAAAGAATGTGGTGCGCGGCGTAAATGGCAAAGAGCGATGGGAATTTAAAATGATTTCTCGAGTCATTCTAAAATGAGGTTTGAGACTTAAATTGAATCATTTTAACCTTTTTGCTCTACTGGATAGTTGGGAGTGGTAGATAAGGGTATGGTGCACCATACTAACTTATCCAGTACTGCCACTTATTGTGTTTGATACACCTCGGCGGTTACCTTCGGGTATAGACCGTGGAGCGGAGATGTTGTGAAATTGTGATTGGAATGCTCCGGCGGTTACCTACGGGTATAGGCCATAGAGCAAAATTGGTTATAACCATGGTGGTGAGGGCCACCTATGTTACAGTGGTGAGGGCCACTGCCTTATCGCTATGGTTTCCTATATGCCAGTAGAGCCTGAGCCAAAGTCCTGTTTTTCTAAAACTACGTACTGCAATATGAGTTTGAATTATGGTTTTTACAATTGTTGAAAGTATATCTACACTGAATGGACAATAACTTCCATTGGTTTATTGTTGGATGATTTTGAATTTAATTATTTCCTTTTATTTCAAATGCTTTCATGTTTTACTTATATTTTCATCGGTAAAGTACCCACTGAGCATCATTGCTCAGCGAGTTGAGTTTTCTTGACTCGTAGGTTTGGAGCAGTAGATTTCGGTTATTAGCATCGAGCAGCACAACACAGCGCAGCACCTCAGAGTAGCCTTTCATTTCCTATATTATGAGTTAGCTAGTTGTGGCATGTATATGTATATATTTATATATAAGATTGGGAAGTACTATATTATACTGTACATTAGTAGTATGTAATAATAATAAACCTCAACTTTATTTTGTATTAGAAGTGTGAATTCTTCTTGCAGGTTGTAGTTGAGGGTATAAGGGGGATTCATTAGGAGTGTATTGAAACTGATTGTATTCGCATTGGTTTGTGTAAAAATGTTTTCAAAAATCAGAACAACCAGTTTTGTCGACACTTGGGACCCAATTTCTAGGCCAACCTCTGGCAAAATTTCTGTAAAACCGGAACTAAAATTTGACTAAGTAAAATTGGTAGCAACATTAGGTTACTGTGGCGCCTCTACTCGGCTTGCACATGTAGGTCGGGAAGGGGTGTTACAGATTGAACTTGCTCATAACTATAGCTATCAGTCTAGCATTGGTATGGCACTGTATGAGGTATTGTATAGCTTGAAATGCAGGACACCTCTATGTTGGGATGAGGTTAGTGAAAGAAAATTGGTAGGCCCTGATATGATAAAAAAACAAAAGAAAAACTAAAAGTAATTAGGGGTCAGTTTAAGCAAGCTTCAGACAAATAGAAATCATACTCAGAATTGAAGAGAAAAGATATAGAATTTAGTGTAGGTGATAAGAAGTTCATTAAGGTGTCTCCTTAGAAGAAAATATTAAGGTTATTGGGAAGAAAAATTTAAGCCCTCGCTTCATTGGACCCTATGAGGTACTGGAAAGAGTTGGACCCATGACTTATAGACTGGCTTTGCCACCTAAGTTGGATAGAGTACACCACGTCTTACATGTCTCCATGTTTTAGAGGTACATATTAGTTCCATCTCATGTCTAATAAGTTAAGTCTATCGAGGTGAATCTGGATATAACTTACAAAGAGGAGCCAGTGGTGATATTAGCACAAGGGTTAATGGAATTGAGGAATAGAAAGAAGCCATTTGTGAAAGTCTTATAAAGAAATAATTCCACTGAGAAGGGGATGTGGGACAACGAAAAGGTCATACGGAGCCAGTACCCATAACTCTTCTAGAGATAATAACATGTAATTTTAAGGATGAAATTATTTAAGGGATATAGAGTTGTAATGCCCGAAAATTATATTAACTATAGTCAACTACATAATTTGAAAGAGTTAATAATGGGTTTGAGAGAGAACATATATATTTCATTGGTAAGGCATAGGTGAAGAATAAAGAAAATATACATAATATATATAAAGAAATTTACTAAAAGATAAAGATGGTAAAAAAGGGTAAAAGTAAAAGTAAAATTAAAAAAGTAAAATAATAGTTATAAAAATATACATTAAATTAGTTAAAAGATTAAAAAGAAAATATATAAATTAAATTACTCAAATATATAGGTATGTTTATTATTGGCTGGTAAGTTTGGAAAGTAAAAATTTATAGCATCATCTTCTTCTTCCTTCTTTCTTTTCATGGCTGACTCACTCATTGATGTATAGGAAAGATTTTTTTTCTTCAAGTACTTAAAATTGGGTAAGGAAACCAAGGAAATTATGAAATTTTTGGGGAAAGCTTAAGCAATAGGTAGGTTATTTTGAATTTAACTAGTTTCTATTTGAAAGTTTGATTATGTGAATAATTGATTATCGATGAGGGTACAAATAATTGTTTCAGTTACTACTAATGGAATTGTTATGATGTAGAAGCAATGATTTTAATCTTGGACCATTGAATTAAATTAGGTTGATTGAGGTTTAGAGGGGTGATGTTAAATTAAGGTTTTGATAGGATTTTTGGCTAGGAAAAGTATAATTTATATTTGGTAAATAAAGTGAATAGAATTATGCTTCTAATGATTTATTTAACTTATAGATTGGTTAGAAGCAAGTAAAGGGGAGTACTAGGAAATTGATGAAGAAAAGAGTCTTTGGTGCAGGTGGTGTTGGAAAGGGGATTTTAACAAATCTAAATGCTTATACATACTTTGATATTGTTTTTGTATATGCTATTGATCTTCACATGTAATATGTATGATGGTGTGTAAAATTGTACGGTTTGTACATGAGTTTGAAAGGCATGGGTATGTACAAGAGAAGGTCATGTGCGTGCTCATAAGCAAGAGGCTGCCCAATGAGAAAGTCTCTGAGGGCAAAAGTGAATCAAAACCCATGAGTGTGGTCATCAATTTCCACTACTATGGCCATGATTATACATAGGTGGAGAGAAGTGATTTGTAGCTCATGGGCTTTGTATTAGATTGCCATGACCATGGGCTTACTTACTAGCTAGGTGTTGAAGTACATGGGCATGGCTAATAGGTAGCACAATCGTGGCATTATATTCCTAATAAAACTTTGTGATATTGAAAATGTAGAAATATGATGTCATTAGTAACCATATATGAATTAAAGGGGAAATATGAAGATATCTTAAAAGAATACTGCAAGTGAATACGATAAAGTTAATGAACGTGAAATGTTTATGTGGTTAACTTGTATAATATTCTATTCCAAAGGATTGTGTTTGGTGAGATTGATTTTGCATGCCTACTATATGATTTGCCTTTAGACTAAAGTCTAGCATCACTTTATGGTATTCCTTGTATTCAGGCTTGACACTAGGTGTCACGGAGATGAAATTATTTTCCTTTGGGGTTAGACACAAAGGGGTCATAGTAGATCAAAATAATGTCTTTGGAACTCAAAAATTATATAAGTTTGTTTGGGCACAATGATTATGATAGTGAAATGATGTTATAGTTTTTAAATATGCGTGCATATAAAATCATTAATCGTTATGGCTTTATAGAAATTTATATTGCATTTCTTTATATTACTTATATTGTCAAAGTATGTACCGCTAAGCTAGTAGCTTACCATAATAAAATCTCATCATGTAGGTGATAGGGTATAGGTCGTGAGCCCTGCTAGGCCATACTAGGTCTAGGTTAGTAGTTGATGTTAAAAGTTTCATTTTGGAGCAATAAGACCAGAGTCAACATATCATGTATTTCTTATTTTTTTTGTATTCAATATAATGTGTATAAAGTATGTCAAAGTGCATCATAGTCATCAAACTTAATATTTGTATATATATCTTAAGATGTTAGAGATATTATATTTATAAGATTAAATGTTTTTTAGATTTTCAATAGTATGAATGATATTTATAAGAGAATTATTAAATTAGGGTTGTATGTATTTTGTTAGAACAATTCTTTTAACATGTTGAGTTGGTTTGATTTTGGAAACGTCCAATTTACAGATAAAAATCTAGCATATTTTTTTCAAAGATTTTTCCTTTAAAGTTTATATATATATGTATTAAAGTACAAAGGGGTATTTCTATTTATGTATTAGAGTACACTTTAAGGTTTTAAATATCTTTCTCATAATTGTGGGAAATTTTTACATTATAAGGTTAGTGGCATTCTTATATCCTGTATGTGTATTTTATATGCACAGGATGTATGCATTATACATATATAAGTTATAAGGGTGTTACTTGTATATCATATACTATGCTATTAATTGATTTTTTTGAATTCTAATTACTTATGTAAACATTTGATTGGATTAAGTAAAATTATTGTGAAAGAAATTATATATTGAATGATTTGCAATATGAATGTGGAACATTACTTCTTTGACAATAAAGTTATTTTTGTGGTGTATAATGCATGTATTTTTGGTTATTAAATTGTAACAATGTAAAACAACAATTAAATCATTTATGTGTTTATATAGTGTTATGGAGAACATTAGGGTTTTAGTAAGATTAGGGTTTTGAAGATTTTAAGGTTATAGAATTTTCTATCTTTGAAGTATGATGATGTTTGTGGTACTTGGAAGTATTTTTTGTTAGTCGTTTAATTTCAAATATTGTTTAAATGAATCTTTGAATTGAAGATATATTGAATTGTTGGATTATGGAAATTTTATTAAATAGGAGAGAAAAACTTAATTTTTTGAAAATTCATTTTAATGATACTTGGAGTAATTGGGATGTTAAATTAGATGATTTTGAAGTGAATTGTGTTAATGGAACTATTGGATATTTGAAGTATATTAGCTGAAGTAATAACATTTGTCTAACTCAGTGATCCAAGCAAGTTGTCATACCTTCTCTGTCGCCCACACTATAGCAATAAACCAAGCCTTAAGAACATCTAAAGTGTCTATCCACCTAAATGGCTACACCATATAAAACCTTGGAGCCCAACATTTTAGTATAGCCTTAAAGTAAGCTAAAGTAATAACTATTGAGGCATATGCCAACCCATCAAGAGGTACACCCTGTGAATGACCTATCTGCCAAAGAATTCAAGTGCTCTGATAAAATTTTGAGATCTGCAGCCCAAGCAAGCACACCACTCTATATCCAAAACTCATGGTCATGAAAGATCAAATCTAGTACCACGGATTCCACCAAAATATCTCACCTGGACCATGCTCCAACAACCAAGAAGTCCAAGCCTTATTAGAATCATGGTGCATAAGTATTTGTCTACACCTATAAGCAAAAGAAGAATAGGGAAGTTAGGTAGGCATCCCACCACATGTCGATGGTCTTTCAACAACACCTATCAAAAAGCCACAATAAGCATTTAAAAAAAAGGCAAGGAAATTTTACTTAAGGAAGAACGGATGTCATAGGCTAGCTCCCTTCAAATTTCTAAACCCTATCAAAGCTGATAATAGTCTCAACCAGTAATAAAGAGGTAATAGATTGGAATCCTCCATATGTAGGATGAAAGGAACAAAGTTAATCAAACCCCAACCTAGATCTCCACTAAGTAGGAATCCACTAGTAAGGGAAAAAGCTAAAGCCCTGAATCTCAATCTCAATTTCTATTTATCTTTAATATCATCCAAAAACTCAGCAATGAGTGCATATAAATTGACCGGGTCCTCTCTCACCATTAGAGCAACATTAGCCTCACTTAAGTTAAATAGCCTTAAGAAGTCTTGAAAATATCTTGTACAACACTTAGGCGTGACCAAATCAGCCTATATGCTAATTCCTAAGATAGCACTAAATTTCTCAAAAGTAGGACACAACTCTTCCATCAATCCCTCAAACCTAAATGCACGATCCACTAGATCCAAAACTTTAAACATGCCTGAAGAAAATCACTATACATTAATATCCAAAACAAAAAAAAAATAGAATTGTTCAATAGCTTAAAAAAGAAAATAAAACCCATTCACAAACTTGTAAATTGCATAAAAAAAATCAAAAAGTGGGTCAAAATCATTAGAAAAAAGTCACAAAACACCAAAATATGCGCTATAAATGGTCTATCCAAGTGACAAGCATATGCATGCATGCAGGGACTAATTTAAAAAAATAAAAAATATATATATATAAAATAACAATAATAATAAAATATATAAAAGGTAAGAAAATTAATGGCAATAAATCAAATTTAAAGAGGCATTAAAAGTTAAAGGATAACATTAAATCCATGGATTGTAATGCATTTACAAATATTTTGTCTTGCAAATAAAAATTTTACATGCCATAAAAGAAGGAACAAGTGAGAAAGAAGAAGTGGATTGCAGTAGGTGCATCAGTTTGGTCTCCACAGCGACCGTGCCTATCCCTTGCTTCAAAGAAAGGTGAGACAAGTTAGCAGATAATGCATCATCATAATGGTGCACCATCTTAAAAGCATGCTCGGAGCACTTAGAAGGCCACTACAAGCAAAAATAAAAGTAGATAAGTAAAAGAAGTAGAATATAACATAAGCTAATAAATAGAGTCACATGCCTCTCCAAACATTTCAGGCAAAGGTGCAGACTTAACAATAGGCATACAGTAATGTTCCTAGTGTAGGCTCTCACCTCCCAAATAGGTGATGTTCTCCCTCAACTGCTTATAGCTCAGGATGCTCTCAAGAGCCACAGGAATGCTGCTACATCCAAACAAAGGCAAAAATACTCAAGTAAGTGGCACATTACTGCAATTTAATTACTTAATGACATAAAACTTATTAGCACAATTTATTGGTAAATGTTAAATAAAGACAATTTTCAAAAAAATTATTTATGCATGAAAATTAATGTGCCTTAAAATAAAATTTTAGGACCTATTTAGAAAAAAATTCATGAGAAAATAGACAAACCTAGTGTTAAAGTTTACGTAGAAAAATAAAAAGAAATTAATTAGCATAATTTTTATGAGCAAGAAATAAAATATTAAATATTAAATTAAAATATCTAAAATAAAATACTGAAATTTATGTACAAAGAGAAAATTATTAAGGTGCTAAAACATAAATTTCTTGAGCCTATTTACTTAAATTGCATGACTTACCTGCTTTGTAACACCCCTTCCCAACCTACATGTGTAAGCTGAGTAGAGGTGCCACACTATCCTAATTGTTGCTACCAATTTACTTAGTCAAATTTTAGTTCTGATTTTTACAGAAATTTTGCCATAGTTCCGCCTAGAAATTTGGATCCCAAGTGTCGTCAAAACTTTTTTTTCTGATTTTTGAAAACATTTTACACATACCAATGTGAATAAGAATACCATCAAATTTAATGCACTCCCAATGAATCCACCTTATACCCTCAACTACAAACCTGCACGAAGAGTTCACACTTCTAATATAACATAAAATAAAGATTTATGATTATTACATACTACTAACATACAATTATAACATAGAAAATCTCTTTTATATTTATTCATATACATGCCACAACTATCGACTCATAATGGAACTAAAAGATCTACCCCTGAGATTTGCTGTGGTCTGGTCGTTGCTTCCCCAAGATTTATCTACTGCTCCGAACCTACGAGTCAAGGAAAACTTAACTCGCTGAGCGTTGTCGCTCAGTGGGTACTTTACCAATAAAAATAAAAGTAGTACATGAAAGTATTCGAAGTAAAAAGGAAATAATAAAATCAACAATAAACCAACATTATACCAATAGAAATCGTGATACATTCAGTATGATATGTTTTCAATAATGTAAAATCATAATTCAAATTCATTTGCATTATATAGTTCAACGAAAAATAATATGTCTTTGATCCAGGCTCTACTGGTATATAGGGAACCATAGTGATAAGGCAGTGGCCCTCACCACTGTAACATAGGTGGCCCTCACCACCGATATCAGATCACAGGAATGGCCCTCACCATCCTGGTTATAACCAATGGGCCTCCCCATTGGCTTCAGTGGCCTCACCACTGAATAACATATCATATCACAATAATGAGCAGTACTGCATGCATTAGTATAGTGCACCATACCCTTATCTACCACTCCCACTATCCAGTAGAGCAAAAAGGTTAAAATGATTCAATTTAAGTCTCAAACCTCATTTTAGAATGACTCGCGAAATCATTTTAAATTCCCATCACACTTTGCCATTTATGCCGCGCAACACATTCTTTAGTCAAACCATTCCCCTTTTTCGCATATTTAACATCCACAATAAACACATCAAACATTTCAAAGCATTTCTCAAAATATCACAAATTGACCAAATGAATAGTGTTGCGGCGAGACAAATCGGCAACGCAAAATGGCTTGACCAAATGAATAGTAAAATCTGGGTTTTCGTCAAAATTTCAGTCCACTTCAGTCATGCATTTGACCAAGTAAATGATCTTATTTTTGGCTGAAATTTTACAGAAAACTTATTTCATATGTTGACTAATTGCATGTTAAATTTCGTTGAAAAATTCCTTCGTTTGCTGCCTCAAACAATTTCCACAAAAAGGTCCATAAAGCTGTCTTTTTGGGACCATTTCGGCCCAAACACATGAAATGCATAGGATAGTTTATTTTTCTTTTGCAAATCAATATTAAGGCTTCTTTAATGGTAAAGTGAAGATTCAAACACTTCCCTTTGACAACTTTTACATGTTTAACTCAAATCAATATATTTAAGCATCAACAACAAAACTTTCATAAACCAAAGTTTGTAAAGCATCAAACCAAAATTTATTATTCAAAAGTAAAGTACCAAACCTTATTTCTTTAACTCCTCTTGGCTTTTCCTTCTTCTCCTTCTTTAATTCTTTATTTCTCCTTCAATCAATTCAAGATACAACATAAACCTTAGAATTTCAAAATAATAAATTATCCTCTATTTCTTTTCCAACCGAAACCCCTAATCCAACCTTATTAATCTTTCTACATCTTGATTCTTCCATTTAATCAATTAATCTCATCACTTACTTAATATTATTATTATGTTTTTCAATTCCATATAAGACTCTAATTCCCAATCTTCCAATAAATATATAACTACCTAAAACTAATACTAAAATTAAAGTCTACACACTTAAAAATCTTAGAACTTACCTTAAAAATCAAAGTTTGGAAAAACTTGGAAGTCCCTTGGTATTTTCTTTTGTTGGCCGAATTTGGTGAGTGGAAAAAGAGAGAATTTGCTCTTCATATCACATATATTTATAGACAAAGGAAATGATGATCACCTTGCCCACTTGTCCACTTTTTCTCTTTCTTCATTTATTACACATTTATTACATATGCTAAATGTTCTCTTTTGATTGGCCAACCTTTGATTTTTATAACTTCCTTTTTCCTTTACTTCTTTCCACTTGTCTCTCTTCCCATTGGATCTCATAAAGTTGTCCCGGGTTACACATCCGGTCCCGACACGAAACCGAGCCACATTACGTTCCGGCGATTAATCGATCATATCTTTTAAACCGTATAGTTCCATGAGTCAAACTATATATAGTTTTGATCCTCTCGACCTCTACTTTCTATTTATAAGGTCTATTTTAGGTTTCCAAGTCATTTTGAAAAATTACCGATAAGCCCTCAACTTTTTACAAAATTCCCTTTAGGTCCTATTTGCTCGGTTTTTCTCCGGCTTCGTTTCCACTGACGATCGTTTCATATTAAACCTCTCGCCATTCTCTACGTACTCACGTCTTTATTTCCTACCCTAACTTCATGTATAACTTTAATTGATAATGACCAAAATGCCCTTAGGCAACATTTCTTCATTTTTCTTTAACGGGACATTTCCTGGAAAAACCGTTACACGTCGTTGCGATCCGGTTTTTCTCTACATTCCATTTTTGAAATCTATTATATGCACTATTAAGAACATCCGGTGCAACTTTCTTTGAAATTACATCTACGTCCCCAACTTTATTAAAAATTACAATTATGTCCCTTTTGTCATACAACCTTTTCTAGGGCTGTTATCAAGAATTATCTTCTCCTTTTCCCTACTCTCGCTATGCACGTGTCTACACTGCATAAATGCAGTAGGCGGATGTGACAGTTCCTTCCTCGTTAATTTAAGCTTCGTCCCGAAGCTCATCAAGTGAAAACAAATATGGGTATTGCTTCTTCATAGTTTCTTCGCGTTCCCATGTAGCTTCTTCTACTTTGTGATTCCTCCAAAGCACTTTGACCAATGGAATCTTCTTATTTCGCAACTCTTTGATTTCACGTGCTAGGATCTCTACCGGCTCTTCCTCATATGTCATTTCAGGCTGAATCTCAATATCTTGAACTTGTATGACGTGGGTTGGATCTGAACGATACCTCCTTAGCATCAAAACATGGAAAACATCATGTATTTTATTTAATTCAGGTGGTAACGCCAACTGGTAAGCTACCGGACCTACCCGTTTAATAATTTCATATGGTCCGATGAATCTAGGGCTTAGCTTGCCTTTTTGTTTAAATCGTAACACTTTCTTCCAAGGAGAGACTTTGAGGAACACTCTGTCACCTACCTCAAACTGTATGTCTTTCCTTTTTAGATCCGCGTATGATTTTTGCCGGTCCGCTGCTGCTTTTAATCGGTCTCGAATGATTTCTACCTTCTCTTCAGTTTCCTTAACTATGTCTGGCCCCAACATCTTTTCCTCACTCAATTCTGTCCAGCAAACTGGAGTTCTGCATTTTCGACCATACAGTGCTTCGTAAGGTGCCATTTGTATGCTGGATTGATAACTGTTGTTGTACGCGAATTCCATTAAGCTTAGGTGTTTGTCCCAACTACCTTTAAATTCTAAAACGCACGCCCTCAGCATATCTTCTAAAATTTGAATCACTCTTTCCGACTGTCCGTCTGTCTGGGGATGAAATGCTGTGCTGTGGTAAGTTCGAGTTCCAAGGGCTGTTTGTACTTCTGCCAAAAATTTGACGTAAAACGTGGGTCTCGATCGGATATGATCGAAGTTGGAACTCCGTGGAGACATATAATCTCTTTGATATACAAGTCTGCCAACTTGTCTAGCGAGTAATCCACACGTACTGGTATGAAATGAGCGGACTTAGTAAGCCGGTATACGATTACCCAAATCGCGTCATGTTTGTCTCTTGTTATAGGCAATCCTGTGACAAAATCCATAGTAATACGATCCCATTTCCAGGTTGGAATCGTAATAGGTTGTAGTAGCCCTGAGGGTAGTTGATGTTCTGCCTTCACTTGCTGACAGGTTAGACACTTCGTTACGTGATCAACGATATCTCTTTTCATTCCTGGCCACCAATAATACTCCTTCAAGTCCCGATACATTTTCGTTACTCCCGGATGCATTGTATAAGGACTGTTATGAGCTTCTTGCAAAATCTGCTTCTTCAGCTCCTTGGACTTAGGTACCACCATTCTCCTCTTGTAGTAGAGAATACCATCAGGATGAATTTGATAGTCTCCTGAAGAGTTCTCCTGTGCCTGTTGACTCCACTTCTTCACTTGTTCATCTTCCTTCTGAGCCTCACGTATTTGTTGATGTAAGTTAGGTCGCACGTGCATTTCTGCAAAGATAGCTCCATCTTCTGTAGGTTTTAACGTTACCCTCATAGCACTTAGCGCTTGCATTGACTTCCTACTAAGTGCATCTGCTACGACATTCGCTTTGCCCGGGTGATAATTAATCGTATAGTCGTAGTTGGCTAACCATTGCATCCATTTTCGCTGTCGCAGGTTTAAATCTTTCTGCGTGGGCAAATATTTCAGGCTTTGATGATCCGTAAAGATGTAACATTTTTCCCCGTATAAGTAGTGCCTCCATGTCTTGAAAGCCAAAACAATCGCTGCTAGCTCTAAGTCATGCGTAGGATAATTCTTTTCATGTGGCTTGAGTTGTCGAGAGACATACGCAATGACTTTGCCTTCCTGCATCAATACACAACCTAACCCGATATGGGATGCATCGCTATAAATCACAAAATCTTTTCCTGATTCGGGTTGTGTAAGAATAGGCGCTTCAGTAAGTTTTTGTTTCAGCTTTTCAAAGCTCCTTTGACAAGCGTCGGTCCACTGGAATTTGGCATTCTTCTGAAGTAGCTTGGTCATAGGTACGGCGATCATGGAAAACCCTTTAACGAATCTCCGATAATATCCTGCTAATCCCAAGAAACTACGGACTTCCGTTACTGTCTTAGGTGACTTCCATTCCAATACTGCTTCTATTTTCTTGGGATCAACCCTTATTCCTTCTGCCGATACAATATGTCCCAAGAAAGCTACTTCTTCCAACCAAAATTCGCATTTGCTGAACTTAGCGTATAACTGCTTCTCACGCAGGGTTTGCAAAACAATTCTAAGGTGACGATCATGATCCTCTCGATTCTTTGAATACACCAATATGTCGTCAATAAATACCACCACGAACTGATCCAAATACGGGTGGAAGATTCTATTCATCAGATCCATGAATACTGCAGGTGCGTTCGTTAATCCGAAAGGCATAACAATGAATTCATAATGTCCATAGCGAGTTCTGAATGCAGTTTTTGGTATGTCTTCACCTTTAATTCCCAATTGATGATAACCCGATCGTAGATCAATTTTTGAAAAGACTCCAGCACCTTTGAGTTGATCAAACAAATCATCTATGCGAGGTAACAGATACTTGTTTTTGATGGTCAGCTTATTAAGTTGACGGTAATCTACACACAACCTTAAGGATCCGTCTTTCTTTTTCACGAACAATACTGGTGCTCCCCATGGTGACACACTTGGCCTTATGAACCCCTTGTCTAAAAGTTCTTGTAGCTGTACCTTTAATTCTTTTAGCTCCGCTGGCGCCATTCGGTAAGGTGCGATGGATACTGGTGCAGCTCCCGGGTACACATCTATGATGAATTCCACCTCTCGTTTAGGTGGTAATCCAGGTAAATCATCAGGAAATACGTCGGGAAAATCGCATACAGTAGGTATATCTTGTAACTTTGGTGCCTCTTCTTTCGCTACTAATGCACATACCAGGTATGCCTCGCAACCTTTTTGCACTAACCTCTTAGCCGTCATGGCAGAAATAATGTTAGTTAGATAGTCCTTCCTTTTTCCTACTAGGGTCACTTCGTCACCGTCTGCAGTATACAAGGTAACTCTCTTCCGTTTACAGTCAACTAGTGCATCGTGCTTGGCCAACCAATCCATCCCAAGAATAGCATCGAATTCTTGAAATGGTAGTTCAAATAAATCTCCCCAAAAGATATGTCTGTGTATCTCTACGGGGCAATCTTTCACTACCTTCCTAGTAATCACCTCATTTCCTAATGGGTTAGTAACTAATATTCCCTCTTGTACTCAGCAACGGTCAGTCGACCTTGCTTTAAGTGTAGAAACTCCTTTTTCTTGGCATCTAGGTATGCCTCCGATATAAACTTCCTCTTGAACTCATTCACAAAGAAATCCCATGTTCTCTGTTCCGGTGAAACTCGTTGGTGAACTGTGTCCCACCATATATATGCTTCTTCCACTAATAAGGAAGTAGCACATATCACTCGCTCTTCTGGCGTACACTGTAACTGATCTAAGGCTCGTATTGTTCCTTCCAGCCAATACTCGGCTGTTGAAGAATCATCGTCCCTTCGAGCCTTAAACTCCTTCGCACCATACTTTCTTATCTTTTCTATTGGGGGTTTCCTTTCCCCTCCTACAGCAGGTACTGGTACGGGTGCTGGCGCTGGGGGTGGGGCTGGGGCAACGCCGGCTATCTGCCGAAATATGGCAGCCATTTGTTGCAACATATCATTGGGAATAGGAGCATCAGCGGGTGGTTGCTCCGACGCTGATGTCTCAGATACACGCATTTCTACAACTCGGGAGGCCTGAGACTCAACCTCCTCCTCTATATCACGCTGCGCTGCTTGCGACATCTAAAGAGTAAACATATACCATCCCATCATTATTAACGACCCAGACCAACAGCATTATCTTACCCTAGGTGGCATGTATATAAATATAAAATTCTTAATTAACACATATACAACACAACTTTTATTTATTTCCAAACACAAAGTTTTACAATATTAGGAAGCCCTTATATACATTGCAAAATTTAGGACTCCATGAAATCGTACAATCTCTTATTTACTACAGGATATCTCGTTTTACGTCGGTAATGGCCACTCCCGACATAAAACGTACATCCTCCTATGTTGGATTACCCAGAAGCGGCTAAACCTTAGCTCTGATACCACAAATTGTAACACCCCTTCCCAACCTACATGTGTAAGCTGAGTAGAGGTGCCACACTATCCTAATTGTTGCTACCAATTTACTTAGTCAAATTTTAGTTCTGATTTTTACAGAAATTTTGCCATAGTTCCGCCTAGAAATTTGGATCCCAAGTGTCGTCAAAACTTGTTTTTCTGATTTTTGAAAACATTTTACACATACCAATGTGAATAAGAATACCATCAAATTTAATGCACTCCCAATGAATCCACCTTATACCCTCAACTACAAACCTGCACGAAGAGTTCACACTTCTAATATAACATAAAATAAAGATTTATGATTATTACATACTACTAACATACAATTATAACATAGAAAATCTCTTTTATATTTATTCATATACATGCCACAACTATCGACTCATAATGGAACTAAAAGATCTACCCCTGAGATTTGCTGTGGTCTGGTCGTTGCTTCCCCAAGATTTATCTACTGCTCCGAACCTACGAGTCAAGGAAAACTTAACTCGCTGAGCGTTGTCGCTCAGTGGGTACTTTACCAATAAAAATAAAAGTAGTACATGAAAGTATTCGAAGTAAAAAGGAAATAATAAAATCAACAATCAACCAACATTATACCAATAGAAATCGTGATACATTCAGTATGATATGTTTTCAATAATGTAAAATCATAATTCAAATTCATTTGCATTATATAGTTCAACGAAAAATAATATGTCTTTGATCCAGGCTCTACTGGTATATAGGGAACCATAGTGATAAGGCAGTGGCCCTCACCACTGTAACATAGGTGGCCCTCACCACCGATATCAGATCACAGGAATGGCCCTCACCATCCTGGTTATAACCAATGGGCCTCCCCATTGGCTTCAGTGGCCTCACCACTGAATAACATATCATATCACAATAATGAGCAGTACTGCATGCGTTAGTATAGTGCACCATACCCTTATCTACCACTCCCACTATCCAGTAGAGCAAAAAGGTTAAAATGATTCAATTTAAGTCTCAAACCTCATTTTAGAATGACTCGCGAAATCATTTTAAATTCCCATCACACTTTGCCATTTATGCCGCGCAACACATTCTTTAGTCAAACCATTCCCCTTTTTCGCATATTTAACATCCACAATAAACACATCAAACATTTCAAAGCATTTCTCAAAATATCACAAATTGACCAAATGAATAGTGTTGCGGCGAGACAAATCGGCAACGCAAAATGGCTTGACCAAATGAATAGTAAAATCTGGGTTTTCGTCAAAATTTCAGTCCACTTCAGTCATGCATTTGACCAAGTAAATGATCTTATTTTTGGCTGAAATTTTACAGAAAACTTATTTCATATGTTGACTAATTGCATGTAAAATTTCGTTGAAAAATTCCTTCGTTTGCTGCCTCAAACAATTTCCACAAAAAGGTCCAGAAAGCTGTCTTTTTGGGACCATTTCGGCCCAAACACATGAAATGCATAGGATAGTTTATTTTTCTTTTGCAAATCAATATTAAGGCTTCTTTAATGGTAAAGTGAAGATTCAAACACTTCCCTTTGACAACTTTTACATGTTTAATTCAAATCAATATATTTAAGCATCAACAACAAAACTTTCATAAACCAAAGTTTGTAAAGCATCAAACCAAAATTTATTATTCAAAAGTAAAGTACCAAACCTTATTTCTTTAACTCCTCTTGGCTTTTCCTTCTTCTCCTTCTTTAATTCTTTATTTCTCCTTCAATCAATTCAAGATACAACATAAACCTTAGAATTTCAAAATAATAAATTATCCTCTATTTCTTTTCCAACCGAAACCCCTAATCCAACCTTATTAATCTTTTTACATCTTGATTCTTCCATTTAATCAATTAATCTCATCACTTTCTTAATATTATTATTATGTTTTTCAATTCCATATAAGACTCTAATTCCCAATCTTCCAATAAATATATAACTACCTAAAACTAGTACTAAAATTAAAGTCTACACACTTAAAAATCTTAGAACTTACCTTAAAAATCAAAGTTTGGAAAAACTTGGAAGTCCCTTGGTATTTTCTTTTGTTGGCCGAATTTGGTGAGTGGAAAAAGAGAGAATTTGCTCTTCATATCACATATATTTATAGACAAAGGAAATGATGATCACCTTGCCCACTTGTCCACTTTTTCTCTTTCTTCATTTATTACACATTTATTACATATGCTAAATGTTCTCTTTTGATTGGCCAACCTTTGATTTTTATAACTTCCTTTTTCCTTTACTTCTTTCCACTTGTCTCTCTTCCCATTGGATCTCATAAAGTTGTCCCGGGTTACTCATCCGGTCCCGACACGAAACCGAGCCACATTACTTTCCGGCGATTAATCGATCATATCTTTTAAACCGTATAGTTCCATGAGTCAAACTATATATAGTTTTGATCCTCTCGACCTCTACTTTCTATTTATAAGGTCTATTTTAGGTTTCCAAGTCATTTTGAAAAATTACCGATAAGCCCTCAACTTTTTACAAAATTCCCTTTAGGTCCTATTTGCTCGGTTTTTCTCCGGCTTCGTTTCCACTGACGATCGTTTCATATTAAACCTCTCGCCATTCTCTACGTACTCACGTCTTTATTTCCTACCCTAACTTCATGTATAACTTTAATTGATAATGACCAAAATGCCCTTAGGCAACATTTCTTCATTTTTCTTTAACGGGACATTTCTTGGAAAAACCGTTACACGTCGTTGCGATCCGGTTTTTCTCTACATTCCATTTTTGAAATCTATTATATGCACTATTAAGAACATCCGATGCAATTTTCTTTGAAATTACATCTACGTCCCCAACTTTATTAAAAATTACAATTATGTCCCTTTTGTCATACAACCTTATCTAGGGCTGTTATCAAGAATTATCTTCTCCTTTTCCCTACTCTCGCTATGCACGTGTCTACACTGCATAAATGCAGTAGGCGGATGTGACATGCTTGGTGGCATCATGAAAGTTACATTGTTCATGGCGGGGGTCAGAGTGCGTTTACAAAGCATATTGGTGGTATAACCAACTACATCCTCCAGTGAAAAGAATGATTCGATAGTGTGGGTTTGAAGATTTTGTTCCATAATTATTGATGAAAGGATTCCAAATTGACAGAAATTTAATCCAGGTGCTTATAGTATAATAAATGGATAACACTCACCCCTTCCACATGCCTGTGGGCGAGATGACTATCATCCCTGTGAGCGGGGATTTTCGCCCCCACTCCCGGTGGAATGGTTCTTGCGACTTCGGCAATGTCTAGGCTCAGGGCCTTAGAGAATACGGACCTAAGTCGGGAGAAAATGGAGTCGCCACCCGGACAGGTCGGGAAAAAGAAAGGGGTGGATGACTCGATTCCTAAGGAATCCCCAACCCCCTAATGGGTTCGAAAAGTTGGGTACGTGTGAGGAAGGTCAGAAATGGACCAGCACCCCCACAACGCCTGGTTCATTGGAACCGGCCTCCTTTACAGGTCTTAATATTATAAAATTCTTAAGTATAATAACATTATCCATATTACACTCAATAATTAAAAGAAAGCATCAATATATTAAAAATCAAAACAAAGTCCAAGCAAAGCAAATAAATGGACACCCATCCGAAGATGGAAACATGTCCTTACATCCCATGCCTAAATATGACACCCACCGAAAGGTAGAAACATGTCCTTTACATTGGTTCTAAAATAGAAAAGCAATTTAAATTATATGATGTTTAACTAATGAGGTACCCACCAAGTGGAAACATACCTCTTACAACATTTGGAAATCTAAATAAATTGATAAGAGTAAATAACCATTCATAATAAATAAATTATTCATCAAAGGTATTAAATATCAATAAAAAGTAAACATCCATCCATGATAAATAAAATAAACCAAGCATTGAATTTAAATAAATTAAAACATAAGAAATAAAACAAAGCATGATCAAATATGGAATTGAATAAGGTAAATAAAAATCCAAATTATAGCTATTGTTTCCATTTAGGGTTCTTTATCTCATGTGTTAAGGTTTTGGAATTCATAAAATTAGGCTACTGTGACTTTTTTATGGAATTAAAATAGATTGTGGTTTTATGTTTTAAAAGGTTGGTAAGACTCTTTGATTAAACAAATTAAGGTTTGAATGGGGAAATCATGAAACTAGGGTTTTAGACACTTTAAAATACTTTTTATTCATGGTTTTAAATGGTGATTTCAAGCTTACTGTGTAAATTTAAAATATTTATGTTTTTATGGTTTTTAATGTTTTAAAGGATTAAGGTTTAGAAAAAGTTAGGGTTTAAGGTCTTAAAGGGGTTAAAGTTTACTATTTTAAGTTTGGAAGTTGAATTAGGGTTTTAGGATTTAAAATTAGGGTCTCGGGTGATGAATTGGCTTTTAGAATTTGGAAATCAATTTGATAATTTTTTGAAGTTTTATGAATTTAAACAAACAGATTAAAGTTTTTATAAATAGAAAAGATGTTTTTTAAGGCTTTTTGGAAGAAACAGAACCTAGTTTAAAATTTTGAAAGAAATAGAATCAAATTTTGGTTTTGTTGAAAAATATGTTTAATTAGAGTTTTAAGATTTTAAATAAGTAAAAATAACAAATTTAAGTCTTTTTGGAAAATAAAAAATGAATTAGTGTTTTTAAACTTTGAACAAAGGGAATTAAGGTTTTAGGGTTTTTGAATTAAAAGACATCATTTATTAGTTTATGCTACTGTGTAAAATATAAAGAAATTAGAATTTCATACCTTATTTTGTAAGTTGCACCAAAATTGCTTCTTGGATAAACAAGCTCCAAAGACAAGCCTTTTTTCCTTTTTCTTCCCTTAAATCGTGTTTTTGCTACTTTAAAAATCAATTGAATTCAAGCTTTTCCTTCATGGATTTGGATTTCCCTTCTATTGTCCAATTTTTGTCCCTTCGGCCTCCCCTAATTTCATTGACTTTGGTCTTTATTTATAGAGGTTTCATATGGTTTATTCATAATTAATCACAGCAAGTAATATTGATAAGAAAAGAAAACCGAAACCTAATTGAATTAGGTTTCGAAAAATTTGCGTCGAAAAAATTGCGCTGCAGAAAAAATTGCTTGCAAGAAAAAATGTGTTGGCGAAAAAAATCTGCCGCAGCTTGCTGCGGCAGTAGGCAAGGAGCGGGCTACCATTTCGCCCGCAGGCAACTTTTGCGGGCGAAATGCCCACGGGCCAGCGCGATGATTTTTTCGTCTCCGATTTTTATTTTTATTTTTGACCTTTATTTGTTTATTTTTATTTTTCATTAATAAAATTAGATACTAAAGCAAAAATTATTTAACAAAATTTATTTTGGACCAATTAGACAACAAAAATCATTTTGGGCTAAATAAAACATATTGGACCGGACTGGGTCAAAAATTAAGGGTCTACAATCCCGATTAGTTTTTCTTCTATAATTAGCATTTGATGTCATGGAATCCCAATCACTTTTGCAGACAACCTTCTAATACTCAATGAAATTAGGCATTTGATAGGTATGAGACTCCTATTAAAATATCCATTCAAGATAAAAATATGAATCTATAACACCCTTATACCCAATATACGTCCACTACATATACCCAACATATGTAATAAACATATAGAGAATACAAGAATGTCACAACCATTTTAAGCAATCAAATCCTCATTTATAAAATCTATATAATCTTAAAACATTCAATTGATATCATAAAAATAATAGATGATACATTACTTATTAAAACATATATATTAATTCATTACCCAAAAGTTTATCCAACACATTTTTAATAAGCAGCGGAATATACATATTTATATACATCAAAATCAATATGTACAAAATACAAAATTTATACATGCTGGCAGTTTGTATCTAATCTTGATGTTCCACTAACAACTCTAATCTCAAAGTCTCAAGCCTAGACTCGACTCAGTCTAGATGAACTCTCCGGCTCAACCGGATCTACCCTGCCACCTGCGTGATGAACCACAATCGCGCTAAGCCAGAAGCTTAGTGGCATAAACTTTGATAACAATATAGTTTAAATTTAATGTCGATGCACAACACATATGAATATCACAACTAATAACATTATATCTCATTATATTACTCAATTGTATCTTCATTCATAATTCACATTAAAGCAAAGACAAGCATGGGCCCAAAAAGGATCTAACATGCTATTCAAATTTCAGAGTTACTGCTTTGGTCTATAATTACACCTTGTGTCTAGCCCTGTAGGCAATATATCCATGGATAATCCAACAAGATCTGAGCTTATGACCCGGTCTTTTCACTCTATCTAGCTTCAAGGATTTGTTTTTGAGTCTTATGACCCGGTCTTTTCACCCCAAAAATATTATATTTATCAGCTGAACGTGGCTTACGACCCGGTCTTTTCTCCAGCCCAGCGTCTAGCTCGTAGCCATCTTATAGGAATGCCGCCAAACCTATAACTCTAAAAATTGAATAACATACTAGGCACACAATTTATTAATATTTCACATTATCAAATCCTTTCATAATTCCATTCTCAAATCCTTTCTCATTTTCTCATTTTTCTCTTTTATATCGATATCAATTTATTACGATATGTTTTCACATATCTCATAACATTATTCCACATTTCCTTTCCATTACAACACATTACATTGATACATCAACATAATTCACATTATGCATATCATAACATATTTCTCATTCATCAATAATATATTAAGTAACTTAACACATTTTTCCAACCAAATGTGTTAAGTCCCAATATCATGTAAATTTATGCTATCATTCAAAGTTTGTACTTACCTCTAAAAGCAACAACACCACTTCAACCTTCTCTTTCAAGATATCCCTCAACACTTGGATTGATAACTCAATTCTCTTCAAATCCTAAACCAAAGGTGATTATAAATACTCACTTAGTGATACACATAGGAAATAAGAAAAAGCACTATCTAGGGCAAACTCTACACTTGACACGCTGAACAACACGGGCATGTCCATAACGGTGCCCTAAACCCACAACATAGAAGATATGACACACTCTAAGACATGGGAGTGTCATTGCACTGTCAATTCTCCAACAACACAGTAGCTATGACACGATCAGTGACATGGGTGTGTCATTGCGCGTGTCAATTCTCTAACAAAACAGGAGCTATGACACGCTCAGTGACATGGGCGTGTCACTGCACATGTCAATACTCCAACAACATAGTAGCTATGACATGCTCAATGACATGGGCATGTCACTGCTCGTGTCACCAGCACTAAAAACAGAACCATTGACAAGCCTAAATGCATGATGATGCCACCGGGTGTGTCAGGTCAAAAATCTAAATCGACACAAAAATGCCACATCCAACTATCATCTTTCATTAACCTTTCCAACTCCAAACAAACACAGCCAAAAACCATCATCAAAACACATAATACTTATATGAACATCAAAACAACTCTTATTTTCTTCACCGCTTAACCTTTTTCTTCAATCCAACCCCAAATTCATAATTAACTAGACAAAAGAACTTCAAACATACCAAAATCAACCATAGACACATACCACACCAAACATCCAATTTACACATAGAAACTTCCAAAGAAATCAAAGAAACAAGTTGGAAACTTACCAAATATGAAGAAAATCCTTAAAACTCCAACTTGAGCACTTGAAAATCCTTCAATCACTTTAGTTAGGAAGAAACAAAACCTATTTTCTCTTTAATGAACACGGTGATGGCTGGTCCTCTTGGAGAAGAAAGAAGAAGATGAAAATAGTCATTTTCCACTCAAACCAACCACTTCTCTAATTAACCACACAAATATCATCTTTTAATCTCCACCAAGCGTTAATAATATTATATTATAATATCATCTTCCACTATCATAACATATTAATATCTTAATAATTTAAAATATCATTGATAAGAGTATTTTTTTATACTTGTTTTTAGTATGATTTTAATGTGTTTTTAGTTAACATTTCATTTAATTTTGGTTTAAAGTTTGTTTTAAGTGTTTGTTTTAGGTTAAAGTGGAAAAACTCCCTTGGATGATCAAAACAATGAAGAAAAAGCATGAAGCAAGCAAGACATGGCCAAGCCAAAGCAAGCTTGGTCGTGTCCCTCAAAATTTCTTCAAGGCAGTAGATGACATGGCCAGGTGACACGCCCAAGCCACTGGCCGTGTCTCACCCAAGGAACAAAACCAAGCAAAGAAGGAAAGAAGAGAAGCAGTAGCTGACACACCCAGGTGACACGGCCAAGCTTATGGCCGTGTCATGACACGCCCAAGCCAATGGCCGTGTCACATGACACGGCCACAAGCTTGGCCGTGTCACCCATTGGAAGCAAAGAGAAGAGTTGGTAAAATGAAGAAACAGAAGGTGACACACCCAAGTGACACGACCAATCCATTGGCCGTGTCATATGACACGGCCAGGAGCTTGGCCATGTCAGCCCATGAAATTAAAGAGAAAAGAAAGAGGCAGAAGGTGACACGGCCAACTAACTTGGCCGTGTCTCAAAGCAAAACATGAGACACGGCCAAGCCACTCATGGCTTGGCCGTGACACCCTATAAAAAGATGATTCTTCTGCTCGAGTTTGAGGAACAAGTGGGGGACAACCAATTACTTTTGCCAAAAGAAATACAAAACAAATAGAATGTGGGGAACAAGGGAGAGTGGTGTGAGCTAGTTTGAGTTGGAAGGCATAGGCTTAAGCTTTGGAGGGGAAATAAAAAGGGAAAAAGAAGGAGTTTTGGGGAGAGCTTCTGCAGAGGGCTGAGGTTTGTGCAGAAAATAGAGAACAGAGGCAGAGAAGAGAGGTTTGAGAGGAGGAGGCTGGGCATACACGTTTTGGGCAAGGAGGGAGTGACACTTTCCTTGACTCTTCATCTTCATCCTCCATTTCTATCCTCTCCAACATCTGCATCTTCCTTTGGCAGCTCTTGGAGATTCAAGAAGCTACATTGAAAGGGGTTTTTTTATTTTCTCCTTTTAATTCATTTTAATGTTATTGTTGTTGTTGATTGTATTATGTGTATTGAACATGAAATAAATCATTCTCTATCTAGATATTGAAGAACCCTAGCTTATTTGTATTATTGGATACTTTTAATTGATTGAGTTGTTTTATTCTTATGATGGTTAATGATTATTGCCAATTGATGATAGTATGCTTATTGATTGGTTGCCATTTTCATATTATTGACTTGAGAAAGCTTGATATGAATTGATTACTCATAAGGGTTGAGGATTGATTGGGGTGCTAGAGATAGACCTACAAGATCCTTTGGTTTATAGTTCCTTGTTCTTAATGCATGACCTATTTAATTGTGTTTTGAGAAGAGATTCCGGCACTCTACTTAGTGATTAGGGATTAATTCGCTCGAGAGAGGTTTTAGTCTAAGTTAGAGGAATGCCAACTCAACTCTATCATGTAATGTAATTGAGGCTAGGGGGATTCAATATCTAGATAGCATCATTATCATCAATCCTTTTTACACAACACAATTTATCTTTATGTTCATTTATTTAAGTTAATTATCTTTAATTACAAAACACCACAAAAATATTGATTTGCTAAACAACAGTTAAGATTTGCACTAGTGCTTGGCCTTGTCCTCAGTGAAACGATACTTCACTCACTACTTTATTACTTGGGCGACCCGTGCACTTGCGGTAATTGCTATAGCATAGCGCGGTGCGCATCAAGTTTTTGGCACCGCTGCCGAGTACAATGGTTTCAATACTAGTAATATAATTACGACTGTTGATTTAGTTTTATTTTTATCAAGAATGTTTGTTTATTTTCTGTAAAATGTTAGTGTGTTTTTCTTTGAATTGTTTGTTTGTTTTCTGTAAATTTGTTTGTTTGTTGTGTTTGAATTTGTTTGTTTGTTTGTTTTCTTTAAATTGCTGAGTGCCTTTTGTAAAGTTGCAATTTTCAAGGCACGGGGGGGTTTATGATAGGGACTATAATTCTAACATGGTATGTGCAGCATGTGGCAATGCAGGACATAGTGCCAATACATGTTCATTTGGTTTCGAATGATACCAAGATTGGCATGAGGAAGAATATGGCTACCAAAGTTTCCAGCAAATGGGTGGTAATGACACATATTCCCATTCTTATAATCCAAGCTGGGAAAGCCACCAAAATGTTTCTTGGGAAAATCTGCAGTACATTCCACCTCAACAATTTTTTCAGCCTTGCCAAAGAAGTTCTTACTTTCAAGAACAATTTTCAAACCAAGACCACCTTAAGGAACCTACATTGGAGGATAAGTTAAATGCCTATATTCAAAGACACACGCTGAATCAAGATCACCTTAAGGAACCCACTTTGGAGGAAAGATTGAATGCATTCATTCAAAATAGCCCACAAAATGTAGATCAACCTAAGAAACTTCCTTTGGAGGAGAGAGTGAATGCCTTCATTCAAGATACCGAAAAATTTCAATGCGATCAATACATAGTGGAAGATAAGTTGAGGTCTGAATTTTTGCAAGAAACACAGAAGAGGTTGGACGCTCTAACTGGGCAGCTGGCACATCAACTCCAAACACACCAAAAGGAAGAATTTCCTAGCCAGTTGGAGCAAATTGAGGTAATCACAAATTTGAGAAATGAACAGGTAATATATAACAATTTTTGTGATTTCTTTGATGCAGAGACTAATCAAGAAGACAATGGCGAGGAGATACAATCCAACATGGAGGAGCCAAGCCAATCAACGGAGGAGGAAAATTTGGAGGCATCAACCTCACCCAAGTTGCATGAAACCTCTGATCCTTATAGGCCATCAAGTCCATCAATAGGTAACCTGAAGGATGAGAAGCAAGGTATGCAACTTTCTAACATCTATGACATGCACTCCCAAGGAGATATTGCAAACAAGTTTGAGATGAGTATGCCCTTAGAAGAGGAACATGAAATGCCCAATTTAGAACTTGAGGAGTGTAAACTAATTTTAAATGCTAAGGTTATTGAGAGGGGACTTGACATTGTTAAAGTAGATGAAAAAATGATCCAACCAACTTTGGCTGAATTTCAAGAATCTCGAAAAGTCATCCCTTCTACTTTTGGTAGTAAGGAAGAGCAGAAATCTGATATGCCTATGTTGCACAAAGACAAAACTTATTACCAAGTTCCTATAGTACTGGAGGATCACCCCAAGGCAACCTTCACATGTCCCTTTGGGACAATTTCTCTTCAAAGAATAATATTTAGGGGTTGTCATACATTGGGTGCACTTCAAGTTTGCATGTTAATCATCCCCTCAAACATGGGCTCCAATTGCATTATGGGTGGAAGGAGCCCTACACATCCTATATGGGAATGATGGAAATCAGGTTTCCTCTAAACTCTCTTTTAGTTTATGCATGCTCATATTGAGGACAATGTGAAATTTTAAGTGTGGGGTGCATTTCATGTTTTGTGTTTTTAATTTTGATTTATTTTTGTGTTAGTTTAGTTAATGTTTTTCATGTTTTCTTTGAATAAATGAATTTTGGAAAGTTCAATTGTTATAAATTGTTGACTGATGACCTTTGAATCTTTGAAACATGAATTTGAGAATTGAGTAGAATTGGTGCTTATTGTCAATTTTGTTGGTTTTTCCTTGCATTACCATTAACCTAGTGAGAAATTGAGCCATCAACTTATTATTCTTTTTGTGGGAAAACATCTTTGATTGATAACTTGCTAGAACTTGCTTTGACATGCATTTTAAGATTACATAAAAATTTCAATTTGGCATCAAGATGATTAAGGCAATTAGGTGAACCCACTTTGGCTTAAAAAGACCAACCCTAATTTTAACCTTAGTTAGCCAATTTTGAGCCTATTTCATTTCTCCTTTTCTTTATTTTTCGCAACACTACCAGCCTTGAACCTTGTTGTTTTAACTCTTACCTTTTCATTAGGTCAAGAGCATTTTAAGAGCGTTTATGACCAAGTGTTGTGTTGAATTAAGTGTGGGGTTAAATTTAGTAGGTTTAAGATTGTAAAAAAAAAAAGAATAAAAAAATCAAATTAAAAAATTAAAAAAAAATCAAAATCAAATAAAAAGAAGAAAAATAAGAATAATTGTTGTTATTGTTGAAAGGGTTGGAATATGTTTTAGAAATAATCATTGCATGATGTAATAAGTGAGTTCCCTTGAAAAGTTCCTTAATGTCAAGGGGTAGATAAGAGGAAGGTGTTTTGGGATCGTTGGGTTATATATATATGATCGGTTACTTCATTCTTGAAGTGCTCTTGAACTTAATGATTAAGCTCACATTTCCTAAATGCCATGCCTTTACCCTAGCCCCATTACAACCAAATAAAAGACCTTTTGATTGATGCTTGATGTAATTAAGTGGTGGAGATTTGATAGATAAGCAAGCCTATAGGGATAATCTTTCATTGATTGTTATGAGTGTAAACACCACCTTGATCAAACACTTTCTAAGATTTGGTGAGGGAGTGACAATGTAGGTTATGCATGGAAAGCCATTTAATAGCATTGGTATCAATTTTGTTCAATTTGATATTGATTGCGGATTTAGGGATAGGGAAGTCTTGATACATTTTTATAACTCTTGAACTTGACAATTTTTGTGTTTAGTTTGTTTTGATTTTAGCCTTGCTTGGGGACAAGCAAGGATTTAAGTGTGGGGTATTTGATAAGAGTATTTTTATACTTGTTTTTAGTATGATTTTAATGTGTTTTTAGTTAATGTTTCATTTAATTTTGATTTAAAGTTTGTTTTAAGTGTTTGTTTTAGGTTAAAGTGGAAAAACTCCCTTGGATGATCAAAACAATGAAGAAAAAGCATGAAGCAAGCAAGACATGGCCAAGCCAAAGCAAGCTTGGCCGTGTCCCTCAAAATTTCTTCAAGGCAGTAGATGACACGGCCAGGTGACACGCCCAAGCCACTGGCCATGTCTCACCCAAGGAACAAAACCAAGCAAAGAAGGAAAGAAGAGAAGCAGTAGCTGACACACCCAGGTGACATGCCCAAGCCAGTGGCCGTGTCACATGACACGGCCAAAAGCTTGGCCATTTCACCCATTGGAAGCAAAGAGAAGAGTTGGCAAATGAAGAAACAGAAGGTAACACACCCAAGTGACACGGCCAATCCACTGGCCGTGACATATGACACAACTAGGAGATTGGCCGTGTCACCCCATGAAATTAAAGAGAAAAGAAAGAGGCAGAAGGTGACACGGCCAACTAGCTTGGCCGTGTCCCAAAGCAAAACATGAGACACGACCAAGCCACTCATGGCTTGGCCATGTCACCCTATAAAAAGATGATTCTTCTGCACGAGTTTGAGGAACAAGTGGGGGACAACCAATTACTTTTGCCAAAAGAAATACAAAACAAATAGAATGTGGGGAACAAGGGAGAGTGGTGTGAGCTGGTGTGAGTTGGAAGGCATAGGCTTGAGCTTTGGAGGGAAAATAAAAAGAGAAAAAGAGGGAGTTTTGGGGAGAGCTTCTGCAGAGGGCTGAGGTTTGTGCAGAAAACAGAGAACAGAGGCTGAGAAGAGAGGTTTGAGAGGAGGAGGCTGGGCATACGAGTTTTGGGCAAGGAGGGAGTGACACTTTCCTTGACTCTTCATCTTCATCCTCCATTTCTATCCTCTCCAACATCTGCATCTTCCATTGGCAGCTCCTGGAGATTCAAGAAGCTACATTGAAAGGGGTTTTTCTATTTTCTCCTTTTAATTCATTTTAATGTTATTGTTGTTGTTGATTGTATTAAGTGTATTAAACATGAACTAAATCATTCTCTATCTAGATATTGAAGAACCCTAGCTTATTTGTCTGATTGGATAATTTTAATTGATTGAGTTGTTTTATTCTTATGATGCTGTGAACCTCGGTTTCCACCCGAAAAGGATTCGGATGAACATTCACTCGTTGTTAGGAGTCGCCACTCAGTTTTTTCTGTTCAAAGGGAAAAACTAAGAAAACCCTTGTTTGACTCCAATTAATACATCCAATGTAAAGGTTTCTAATCTACGAACCCAAGGAGGATTCGGGGACTATGTCATGTATTTGATTAATTTGCCAAAAGAAACAAACCTAAAAGGGATGAAGAAAAGAAGACAAGCAGATTGTTAGTAAATTGTGGACTTGCTATTTGGGGTGAATCCCAAACATGCCTACATACTCTTGTTTTTATGAGAGATCAAAGCCCATGTAGTTCGGAAAAGCCTATTTAAAGGCAATTATGCATTTATGCATGTGTGGTGTGTATGCTTCGTGCATTGTCGGGCTTTTTGCCAAAATTGTGAGATTTTGAGCACTTAGTGCTAAATTTGATGAAATTTGGGTACTTGGTACCAAAAAGATGAAAATTTTAGGCCTTTGGCCAAAAAGATTGATTGATTCAAAGCTTAATGCCGAAAGATTGATTGATTACTTAATTAGGCCTTAGACCTAAAAGGATTAGGTCTTTGACCAAAAAGATTGATTGATTCAGGGGTTAATGCCGAAAGATTGATTGATTACTTAATTAGGCCTTAAACCTAAAAGGATTAGGTCTTTGACCAAAAAGAAATTAAGAAGAAGGTGGAATGCTTATGACATGCTTGAATTAACAAAGGATGAATTAGGATATTACCTTGCTTAGGATTTTCCCACTTCGAAGTTCTAGATCTTGTTTTCTTGGACTTTGGATTATGATTCTTGATCCTGCAGCACAAGGTTAGATTTATGCAAAGACAAGTAGAAGAGAAGTTCTTAAGCGTGTGAAAATAGAGATTTCGTTCGCCCGAAGCAATTGAAAAAAAACCCAACCCTTGTTCTGAAAATTTGGAGGCCTTTTATAGACAAAATCGGACCTGGACGGCGGTCGGACTGCCGTGGAAGTGACCAGCCCGGGAAAAAAGGATAAGCAAAAATGGCAGTCCGCCGGTCTCGGCCCCCCCCAAAATAGCATAAAAACTCGCACAATTTTCGTTCAAACTTATTTTTCGGGAGCTACGGACCTCTAAAAATTATTCCGGGACCATATTCGTGATCCTCGCGTCATTCCGGACATTTCAAGTACCATGAAGACATACTTTCGGTGAACTTTACCGTGGACCTCTGGTCTGGCTCGGTCGTCTGTAGTCAGAGAAAATTGGCTTTCCGAGCCTCAAAATTCGAGTATTCACAATTGCCCCCCACTGGGGTCCATAAAAATGATTTATGGGGCCCAGTGGTCGTTAGAAACGAGAATTTTGAGCAAGGTGCAATATGGACCCTCAACAATGAACCCTCTTTTTAACCATGTGATGCATGAATGGACCAAGAGCCTCCATAATGTTGAAAGGATCAATATGGGAAGATATGGATTGAAAATTGTTGCTACTCTTAGAGGCGTAGCTATAGATTGGGATTTCTTGCATGCTTGTATCAGATTTTGGGATCCCTAAGCTCACGTTTTCAGATTTGGTGCCCGGATGGAGGAGATGTGTCCTCTTTTTGAGGAATTCTGCTCAATTATTGGATGTGACCCAAATGCCCCTCTTGTAAGGCATGAGGTTCGAGTGGGCTATGTGGGGTCTTTTCAGAGGCTTTTCAACTTTACAAGGCCTCAAGCTCAAGCTATGATCATGGATGGGAGTAAGGCGATGTTGCTTCCTTTGATTGATGAATTCCTGACTGCTAATTTTGAAGATGAGGTTCAACTGAAGCATAGGATGCGAGCTTTTATTTTCTGCCTGTTAGCTGGGTTTCTTTTCAACCTTGACCCTGGCTTTGGAGATTTAAAGCTTTGCCCCATGATTAGGCAGATGGGGATTGATCAGAGGGTTTCTATTCCTGTTGGGCTTACTGTTGCTGCCCCTATTACGTCCGGAGTTACTCAAGCTGCTCTTCAAACTTGGGTTAGGAACCATCAGATGATCAGACCTTTTGCAGAGCCTTCCCTTGTCGAGCCTACTCTAGAGTATAGGACTTGGTTTATAGCCAAAGTTTGGCCAATTGAAAAGCCAAGGAGGCATGCATTACTGAAGGAGCTGGATGGAGAGGAGGTGGTTCCTCTTAACGAGGAGAAGATAGATGCTGCAGAGAGCTCCAGAGCTAAGGAAGATACCGAAGACTCTGCCCCACGTAGGAGGCGTAGGATTTAGGCCCTAGGGTTGACTCTATTGTCTACTCTCTTTTTTTTTTGGTTCATTTGACGTTTTGGACTTATGGTTTGACTCTTTTGATTGGTTTGATATTTCATGGAATGGATGACTCTTTTTGGAATGAATGACTCTTTTTGAAATGAATGACTCTTTTATTTGCTTTCCAAGCATTGTCTATTTTATTTACTTGCTCTAATTTTTGCTTAAGCCATCCTTTCAGATTTTCAACTTAGCGAGCTCTTACCCATTCTTGCCTAAGCCGCCCTTTGCGGGTTTTCGACTTAGCAGGCCCCACTATTGCCTAAGCGCCCTTTGTGGGTTTTCAACTTAGCAGGATTTTTCTTTCTTCCTTTTTTTTATATATATTGGCAAAAGAAAAATGAATCAATGATTTTCATTAAAATTTAGACCGTGCTCAAGGAGAGCTGCCTACATATCTCGAATTAGTTTGCGAGAATAAGGTCTAATGTAGTTCCTTACAATGCATGATTATACATAATATTTCTTTAATTGATCCAGATTGCATGGGTTTGTGAACTCCAGACCATCCAAATCAGACAAGATGACGGCTCCGCCGGAAAGTATTTTCTTTACAATGTAGGGTCCAGCCCAATGAGGACGAAACTTCCCACGAGGATCTGTAACGGGTGTTCTGATCTCTTTTAGAACCAAACAACCTTCTTCCAACTTTCAATCTTTGACCTTTTTTGTTGAAATGTTTGGCCATTCACCTCTGATAGCCTTGAATCTGATGCAGAGCTTGAAGACTTTTTTCATCCAAACCCAACAACTGATGATGATAATTGCTAATCCATTCAGCTTCATTTATCTGACTTTCTTGAATTATCCTCGCCGATTGAACTTCCAGTTCAATGGGGAGTACTGCTTCCATTCTGTATACCAGTGAATACGAGGTTGCCCCAGTAGGAGTTCTAATTGATTTTTTATATCCCCACAAAGCCAGTGGTAACTTCTCATGCCAACACCTATGTTCCTTGATCATTTTTTGTATGATCACCTTTATAGACTTATTTGCTGCTTCTACATCTCCATTTGTTTGAGGTCTATAAGGAGAGGACTTATGATGCTGGACCTTCTTATCCTTCAAGAGTTTAAAAAATTCTGCTTGGAAATGAGTTCCATTATCAGTGATAATCTCGAATGGCGTTCCGTACCGACAAAGGATGTTAGTTCGGACAAACTGTGCTGCCTTTTTGGCGTCTAATTCTGCATAGGAAGCTGCTTCAACCCACTTCGTGAAGTAATACACCGCTACCAAGATAAACTGATGTCCATTCGAGGCTTTTGGATGTATTTTGCCAATTATATCTATTCCCCAAGTAGCGAAGGGCCATGGAGAGGTGATTGGATTCAGAGCAACAGGAGGTTGCTTCTGTAGCTTAGCAAATATCTGGCACTGATGGCATTCTTGCACAAATGCCACACAGTCTGTATTCATGGTGGACCAATAATATCCTAGATTGGCTATTTTTCGAGCCAAGGCGATCCCATACGTATGCGGTCCTGATTCGCCCCCATGCACCATTTCCATTATCCGCTTAGCCTCTGCTTCATTCACACACCTTAGGTGCATTCCATTCCAACTTCTTTTGTAGAGGATATCTCCATTAAGAATGTAACCTGTGGCTAGCTGCCTTATTGCTCTCTGATCAACCCTTGATGATCCCTCCGGATAACTTCCATCCTTGAGATAACTCTTGATATCCCAGAACCATGGTTTACCATCGGTCAAATGCATTACGTGGGCAGGTTGCTTCTGAAGTTGAACTTTCAATGGACGAATGGCTCTCCCCTCCTTGATATTAATCATGGAAGCTAAAGTAGCCAGGGCATCAACAAACTAATTCTTTGCTCTTGGGAGATATTCGAAGGATAGATCATCGAATTGTTGTGCCAAATGATCAAGGCGTTGTAGGTAAGGAACCAAGCGCTCTTCTCTTATTTTCCATTTCCTTAAAGCTTGTGATACTATTAAAATATAATCACCATAGACATTTAGGTTCTTAATCCCCAATTCCAGAGCGGCTTTGAGCCCATTGATGCAAGCTTCATATTCAGCTTCATTGTTAGTGCAAAGTCAAGTTTAACTACAAAGGGAATGTATTCTCCATAAGGAGTTTTGAACACAATCCCAATTCCATTTCCATGATAATTGGATGCCCCATCAAAATACATCTCCCAAACAATTCTTTCCACATTCAAGAGGTCTTCATTAGGGAAATTCATTTCTCGCATCTCGTCTTTCATGGGTAATTCTGCTAACTGGTCAGCTAACCTTTCACAGCTTTCCTTTGAATGAATTTTAAGTCAAAAGCTGCCAATGTTGACACCCACTTTGCCATTTTGCTGTCCAAAACAGGCCTCTCCATAAGGAATTTCAAGGTACTCTGTTTTACGATGACACAAGTAGTATAAGAAGACAAGTAGTGTTGTAACTTCGTGCAGGTCCAATACAATGCTAAACACAACTTCTCAATCTTGTTATACTTTAACTCATAGTCCAGCATCCTTTTACTGAGGTAGTAAATTGCATTTTCTACCTTTGTACCTTCGGCCTCTTGAGCTAGTATTGCACCCATGGCTTCATCTATTACAGACAAATACAAGAGCAGAGGTTTTCCCATTCTGGGAGGTTGCAGAATTGGCGGACTTAACAAGTATTCTTTGATCTTGTTGAAGGCCTTCTGGCAGTCTTCGTTCCATTCTTGTGAAGCACCTTTCCTTAGTAGCTTAAAGATAGGACCACAAGTCTCTACCAACTGCGATATGAATCGACTGATATACTGTAGTCTACCTAGCAGGCCTCGAATCTCCTTTTCTGTTCTTGGTGGAGGCATTTTCAGAATAGCCTTTGACTTTGCTGGATCAACTTCTATTCCTTTCTTGCTGACCAAATATCCCAAAAATAAGCCTGATGTTGCTCCAAATAGGCACTTTGCAGGATTAAGCTTCAAATTGTACTTGCAAAGTCTAAGGAAGAACTTTTCAAGTGCTTCAACGTGTTCTTCTGGAGATTTTGACTTGACAATCATATTGTCGACATACACTTCTACTTCTTTGTGAATCATGTCATGAAAGACTGTCGACGCCATCCTTTGGTAGGTAGCCCTTGCATTTATCAACCCAAAAGGCATAACCCTGTAGCAGAAAGTGCCCCATTCTGTAATGAAAGCTATCTTTTCTTTGTCCAGTGGATGCACCATGATCTGATTGTACCCAACCGCAAGGTCAGTCATGGAAACCATCATATGCCCAGCCATCCTGTCTATTAGCAATTCGATGTGTGGTAGCGGGAAATCATCCTTGGGACAAGCCTTATTCAAATCTCTATAGTCAACACAAATCCTGACCTTTTCATCTTTCTTCAGGACTGGCACAATGTTTGCTAACCAGGAAGGGTAGACAATTGGTTCTATGAACTTATTATCCAGTTGCTTGGAAATCTCATCTTTAATTTTCAAAGACCATTCTGGCTTCATTCTTCTCAACTTCTGCTTAACTGGCTTTGCATCAGGGTATAGTGGAATCTTATGAACTGCTATTGCTGGGTCTATTCCCATGACATCACTTGTCTTCCACATGAAGCAGTCAACATATCTTCTGATGCACTCAACAACCTGTTCCTTATTCACACAATCATATGCAATGTATGTATATTCATTTTCTTTGCCAATTATTATCTTTTCATTCATTTCTTTTATTTCATTTATTTCATTTTTGCTAGATAATACTTGGAAAGCAAAAGACACAGGGTAACCAAGAACTTGAACAGTTTCATTAATAATGGCGGAGTCATCCTCCAGAGTTACATTATATTCGACATCAGGGTTTTCTATTCCTGAAGCTAAGGAAGACTCAGAACTGGACTCTGACTCGGTGTTTGACTCAAGATTTGACTCAGTACAAGACTCAGGTTCGGGGTGTAACACAGGACTAGGTTTGACTATAGCCACTTGTCCCTCCTCGGCATACCAGTTCATCAGTTGTCCCTCTGTTGTCTTGATAAGCTTCGTGAAGTCCTTTTTGTCTTCAAAATTGGTTATCATAGCAACTCATCAAAGAGACTAGGCCGCATGAAATCTTCCACTAGTGGGTCAGTTGTAGGTTCTGGATCTTCTTCCTTTATGACTTAAAACATCAGTGAACATCTCAAAACCCGGTAACTTCTTTCCAATCCTAGGAGAATAGAATGGCTCCTGAAAACCACAGTAAGGAACTGCTTTTCCAGGTTTGCAAAAGTGACCGTTCAGAGTTCTAAAGTAAGGGCGCATTTTGAGGCTTTTTGCCCCCCAAGTCTTCTTTTTCTTCTTCCCATGCTCAAACTCTTCTAACTCCTCATCTGTGGGTTTGTACCCCAAGCCAAAAGTTCCCTTATTCTCAGGCTCTTCCCATGGCCGCACTATGGATGACTTCCTCCCAGACCTTATCATTTCCATCTCGGGTAGCAGACCTACCCTTAGCATCATTCCCACCAGGCAATTGACTTGGACCTCCCCAAAGTCATATAGGATAAATGGCCCTTTGGGCCTTTCTCCTTCAATGCTTTGAACAGTGTCATAATGGAACCTAGTCAAGGCCATAGCAGTTTCACCAGGAACAACCTCAAAGAGAGACTGATCCGTGGTTTTCTTGTTGATTTCACATGTGTCTCCTTTAATAGTGATGATTTTTCCTTCAAAAGGGAACTTAAGTTTTTGATGTAATGAAGAAGGTACAACATTATTCTGATGAATCCACGGCCTTCCAAGGAGGAGATTAAAGCTCGCGGGTACATCAATGACCTGGAACGACACTCCCATTTTTACCGGTCCAATAGCAACTTCCAGAGTAGCTACACCCAAAATTTCTCTTCGAGTGTTATCATATGCTTTAACAATTTGATCAGAAGGTGTAAGACCTGTAGCCTCCAATCCCAGACAGCTTGCTACATTCAAAGGACATACATTTAAGGCTGACCCATTATCAACGAGAACCATGGGCACAGTCTCTCCCCTAGTTTGTAAGGTGATGTATAGAGCATTATTGTGTTTCATGCCATCTTCTGGTAGGTCTACATCAGAAAACCGGATACTCAATGCCTTGGTTGATTGGGTCAAAGTGGCCACCAAAGCTTCTGGGCTTATGTCTACTGATGTGTCAAGTTGGCTTAAAGCTTTACTGAGAGCCTAACGGTGTGGGAATGAGGAAGCAAGGAGCTCCCAAATTGACACCTTAGCTTGAGTTTGTTTAAGCTGAGTGAGGACAGGGTCTTCCTTTGGTTCTGGCGTCTTCTTATATGGGTGATTTGGGGTTTTAGGGGCTTTCCCCAAGTCAAGTGGCTGATACTGCCTTCCACTTCTTGTCAAAGCATCGACCTCTTCAGCGAGGTCATTCAGATCCAGCACACATACTTCATTCATTTCCAAGAGAAGTTTGAAAGGATCAAACAACTCTTCTTCCACAGTGATGGCGTGGATGGAATGATTGGGCAAAGGGTTAGTATTAATGTTTGGTTGACTCCTGAGAGGAATGATGTCACCACTATCCACCAGATCTTGGATGCGGTTTTTCAGAGTCCAACAAGCATCTGTTCTATGCCCATTTCCCTGATGGTATTCATAGTACTCATTGGCCCTATAATTGGAGGGTAATGGGTTTGGAGGAGGTCTTGGGTCCAAAGGCTTAAAGTACTATCCTTCCACGGCCTTTTTAAATACCAGATGAAGGGGCATCCCGAGGTCGGTATATTGCCTTCTTAGCTGATTTCTCTGCCCAAGATTGCCCACATGTAAAGGATTCACAGGGGCAATATTGGCCACTTCATTGACCTTGCTTGAGGAAGCAGGTTGGCCCTGTTTCTTATACTTTAAAGTAGCTCCCTCATCTACTATCTTACCCAATTGTATCAAATCTTCTACCTTAGTTGCAGTCGCAATGAGCGATTTGAAAGTAGGTAGGTATTGGGTTTGCAGTTGAGCTTGATATGTAGGCCTTAAATTCTTGATTATAATATCAATCTGCTCTTGAGTGGTATTGAGTTTTAAATGCATTGCAAATGTCTTCCCAGGTCTTAATCTTGGCATGATCCAGGCTTACAAACAATTTAAGGGCAGCACCAATCAAGGATTGTTGGAAGAGCTCGTCATTTAAACCCCAAGGGCTTAAGGCCCCCACATACATCTTCAAGTGGGTTTTAGGGCAAGTAGTCCCATCAAATCTGTCCATCCCAGGCATCTTGAATTTTGGAGGCAACCTAGCTTGGGGAAACAAGGATAAGGAATCCATGTCTACCACCTCTTTATGAGTTTTCATGGTAGTGATTGACCTTTCAAGCAATTCAAGTTTCTTTTTTAGTTCATTAGTTTCAGTAGCATTCTTAAAAGGTGGATCCTCCAAATTGATGACAGGGGTATTATTCTGAGCAGTCATGGGGGGTACTAGTTTGTCCCACAATAGGTTCCTTCCCTAGATTTCCAGGAGTAGTGGCTGTTGGTGCCCCTCCTAATTCGGCCAAGATGGCTACCCTTTGGGCGGTCAATGCTTCATCAATTCATTCTTGCATCCTAGCTTCAATCTCCTTAACCTGTCCATCTAACAAGGCCTTAATATGTTCAATAGTAGCCATTTCAGTAATTGGAGTAGTTGGTAAAGTTGGGGTAGTAGGACTTGTGGGTGTTTGCACAGTTGGAGTTGGTGTAGCTTGTGTAGGTGAAGGCACACAGATAGTGGGTACCTGCAAAGGTTAAGGGTAAAGGATCAGGGTAGTGTGTAGGGTAGGAAGACTCTTGGTCCACTTGCATATATCAAAAGGTTTTCCCCAAAACAATGTTGTTATGTTGCATGAATGAACCTCATCACATCATAACTCATTTTAATGGAATGTGGCACTATTATTGGGTACATACAACCTAAGGGAGGGTTCTATTGTTACATGAAAAATAGAGAATAGGCTTATAATAGGGACCCTTGAGTCTTGAGTAAGATATACCTAACCACATGTGAAACAAAGAGTTTCGCGTGGGTCCAATAGTACGTTTACTCATGGGCCACTCCAAAAGGATTGGAATCATTTACGACAACAGGGAGGACGCTTTGGCTATCCGCCGACATAATCAAGGAGACCTGCCGGTCAGCGCTACTTGCTATCCAGACTCAGAATTTTTAACAGAAAGAGAAGAAATTCATTTGAAAACAATTTTTTATGCAATGGAGGAAAATGATTCCCCCATATAATGCAAGAGAAAAAGATTCTCTAAATGACAAAACAACTACACAATTAATTAAACAAGGGGTCCATCAAAGGAAAAAGATTCCTTTTGTCAATTTTATTCCAATATCCTTAAGGAAATGATATATATTGCTAAGGTACCCTGCAAAATAAATAAAAGTACCCTAAAGAAGTGCAAGTTAGTCAAATAAACAATTGTAGTCCACTAAGATCCCATAAATCATTTTTATGGTTCCCCAGTGGAGTCGCCAAATTGTGAACCTCGGTTTCCACCCGAAAAGGATTCGGATGAACATTCACTAGTTGTTAGGAGTCGCCACTTAGTTTTTTCTGTTCATAGGGAAAAACTAAGAAAACCCTTGTTTGACTCCAATTAATACATCCAATGTAAAGGTTTCTAATCTATGAACCCAAGGAGGATTCGGGGACTATGTCATGTATTTGATTAATTTTCCAAAAGAAACAAACCTAAAAGGGATGAAGAAAAGAAGACAAGCAGATTGTTAGTAAATTGTGGACTTGCTATTTGGGGTGAATCCCAAACATGCCTACATACTCTCGTTTTTATGAGAGATCAAAGCCCATGTAGTTCGGAAAAGCCTATTTAAAGGCAATTATGCATTTATGCATGTGTGGTGTGTATGCTTCGTGCATTGTCGGGCTTTTTGCCAAAATTGTGAGATTTTGAGCACTTAGTGCTAAATTTGATGAAATTTGGGTACTTGGTACCAAAAAGATGGAAATTTTAGGCCTTTGGCCAAAAAGATTGATTGATTCAAAGCTTAATGCCGAAAGATTGATTGATTACTTAATTAGGCCTTAGACCTAAAAGGATTAGGTCTTTGACCAAAAAGATTGATTGATTTAGGGGTTAATGCAGAAAGATTGATTGATTACTTAATTAGGCCTTAAACCTAAAAGGATTAGGTCTTTGACCAAAAAGAAATTAAGAAGAAGGTGGAATGCTTATGACATGCTTGAATTGACAAAGGATGAATTAGGATATTACCTTGCTTAGGATTTTCCCGCTTCGAAGTTCTAGATCTTGTTTTCTTGGACTTTGGATTATGATTCTTGATTCCTGCAGCACAAGGTTAGAGTTATGCAAAGACAAGTAGAAGAGAAGTTCTTAAGCGTGTGAAAATAGAGAGTTCGTCCGCCCGAAGCAATTGAAGAAAACCCAACCCTTGTTATGAAAATTTGGAGGCCTTTTTATAGACAAAATCAGACCTGGACGGCGGTCGGACCGCCGTGGAAGTGACCAGCCCGGGGAAAAAAGGAAAAGCAAAAACGGCGGCAGTCGGCGGTCGAAACTCCGCGGTTGTTGGCGGCCGGACCGCCGCGGTCGGTGGCGGTCGGACCGTCGGTCCCGGCGGTTCAGCCCCCCAAAATAGCACAAAAACTCGCAAGATTTTCGTTCAAACTGATTTTCCGGGAGCTACGGACCTCCAAAAATTATTCCTGGACCATATCCGTGATCCTCACGTCATTCCGGACATTTCAAGTACCATGAAGACATACTTTCGGTGAACTTTACCGTGGACCTTTGGTCTGGCTCGGTCGTCTGCAGTCTGAGAAAATCGGCTTTCCGAGCCTCAAAATTCGAGTATTCATAGATGCTTAATGATTATTGCCAATTGATGATAGCATGCTTATTGATTGGTTGCCATTTTCGTATTATTGACTTGAGAAAGCTTGATATGAATTGATTACTCATAAGGGTTGAGGATTGATTGGGGTGCTAGAGATAGACCTACAAGATCCTTTGGTTTATAGTTCCTTGTTCTTAATGCATGACCTATTTAATTGTGTTTTGAGAAGAGATTTCGGCACTCTACTTAGTGATTAGGGATTAATTCGCTCGAGAGAGGTTTTAGTCTAAGTTAGAGGAATGCCAACTCAACTCTATCATGTAATGTAATTGAGGCTAGGGGGATTCAATATCTAGATAGCATCATTATCATCAATCCTTTTTACACAACACAATTTATCTTTATGTTCATTTATTTAAGTTAATTATCTTTAATTACAAAACACCACAAAAATATTGATTTGCTAAACAACAGTTAAGATTTGCACTAGTGCTTGGCCTTGTCCTCAGTGGAACGATACTTCACTCACTACTTTATTACTTGGGTGACCCATGCATTTGTGGTAATTGCTATAGCATTGCGCAATGCGCATCAATCATTTGACAAACTAAACATGTTGACTTGTATACAACATATGCACACTTATGTTTTTCCTTTTTCCTTTCTTTTCACTTATTTAAATATATACACTTATAAATCCTTTAATTAATTTACAACAATTAATATTTATTTTCAAATTATTTTAGATATTACAATTCTCCCCCTCTATAATAAATTTCATCCTCGAAATTACCTGCTCTCAAGTCTGGAACAAATGGGGATATTGATTCCGCATCAACTGCACACTCTCCCATGTTGCCTCTTTTGGAGCGTGGTTCTTCCAAAGAACTTTCACAAGTGGCAGTTTCTTATTTCTCAACTCCTTCCCTTCATGAGCAAATTAGCCACTAGTTCTTCCTCATAAGTCAGAGTTGGACTCACCTCAATAGATTCTACTGATAGAATGTGAGATGGGTTTGACCTGTACCTCCGAAGCATAGAGACATGAAAGACATTGTGAATTCTATCCAATTTAGCTAGTAAAGCTAATCTATAGGCAACTGGTCCAACTCTCTCCAGTACTTCATAAGGTCCTATGAAATGAGGACTATACTTCCCTTTGCGGCCAAATCTCAAAATTCTCTTCCAAGGAGACACTTTCAAAGATACTTTATCTCCTACACTGAACTCTATATCTCTTCTTTTTATGTCTGAATGATTTCTGTAAATCTGAAACTGCATTCAAATGATCCTGAATTGTCTTAACTTTCTCTTCTATTTCCTTAATCAAATAAGGACCAACCAGTTTACCTTCTCCAACCTCATCTCAAAACAAAGGTGTCCTGCATCTCCTGCCATACAAGGCCTCATAAGGTGTCATTCTAATACTGGATTAATGACTGTTGTTATAGGCAAACTCAATCAATGGTAAAAATCCATCCCAACTCCGAGAGAAATTGATGATACAACTCCTCAACATGTCCTCTAAAATCTGTATTACTCTCTCTGACTGCCCATCTGTCTGAGGATGGAAAGTAGTGCTAAAAAGCAATTGAGAACCCAAAGCGTCATGCAAACTCTTCCAAAGCCTCAAAGTAAACTGGGGATCTCGATCCGACTCCAAAGAAATTGGAACTCCATGCAATCTCACTATCTCACTGATATAAAACTCAGCCAACTTCTCAAGAGAATAATCCATCCAAACTGGAAGAAAATGAGCTGTCTTCATCATCCGATCAACAATCACCCGTCACAAAATCCATCGTTACTCGCTCCCATTTCCACTCTGGCACTGATAATGGCTGAAGTAATCTTGAAGGAACTTGGTGTTCAGCCTTCACTCTCTGACAGGTGAGACACCTAGATATAAACTCTGCTAGGTCCCTCTTCATACCTGACCACCAATAATATTGTTTTAAATCCTGATACATCTTGGTACTCCCAAGGTGCATAGCATAAGCTGACTGATGTGCTTCTTCCAAAATTACCTTTTTCAATCTTGCATCACTAGGAACACACTATCTATTTCTGTACCACAAACTACCATTACTTCTCACATAATAGTCTTGACTCTCCCCCTTCTGACAAACCAACACAATTTTCCGAATTCTCTCATTTACCAACTGAGCCTCCCTAATCTGATCTAACAACACTGGCCTCAATTGCAACTGAGCCATCAATGCACCATCATCACAAGACCCAAATCTAGCATGCAATGCTCTCAACTCAATAAGTAACAAGAGCAAATAAGCAGTTAAACCTGCCAAAGAATTCTGACTCAAGTCATCTGCATCAACATTTCCCTTACTAGGATGATAATCAATTAAATAGTCATAGTCTTTAATCAACTCTAACCATCGTCTCTGTCTAAGATTCAACTCTCTTTGAACACCCAAGTATTTCAAACCCTTGTGATATGTATAAATAAAACACTTCTCCCCATACAAGTAATGTCGCCAAATCTTCAAAGCAAAAACTATAGCTGCTAACTCCAAATCATGCGTCGGGTAATTCAGCTCATGCGGCTTCAACTGTCGAGAGGCATAAGCAATAACTCTACCCTCCTGCATCAGAACACAACCTAAACCACTATGTGAAGCATCGCTGTAAATCACATAAGGTTTACCTTCCATAGGCAAAGTAAGGACAAGAGCCTAAGTCAACATCTCCTTTAGTTGCTCAAAGCTCAACTGACACCGATCTGTCCACATGAATCTAACTCCCTTCCGAAGTAATATGGTGAGTGGAGTAGCTATCATAGAAAAACCTTTCATAAATCATCGATAATAGCCTGCCAAACCCATAAAACTTCTAACCTCTATCACAGTCTTCAATGGACTCCAATTCAAAATAGCATCAATCTTACTCAGATCAACTCTTATACCATCTGTTGAAACCACATGACCGAGAAAAGTCACTTGATCAAGCCAAAATTCACATTTAGATAGCTTAGCATACAACTGCTTCTCTCTTAAAGTCTGCAATACAATCCACAAATGCTTGTCATGATCCTCCTCATTATGTGAATACACCAAAATACCATCAATAAAAACCACCACAAATTGATCTAGATAGGATCTAAATACCCTGTTCATCAAATCCATAAAAGCTACTGGTGCATTCATCAACCCAAAAAGCATCACCAAAAACTCATAATACCCATACCTCGTATAAAAAGCTGTCTTAGGTACATCTTCATCTCTAACTCTCAACTGATGGTACCCTGATCTTAAGTCAATTTTAGAGAAAACTGCTGCTCCTTTCAACTGATCAAAGAGATCATCTATCCTAGGCAATGGATACTTGTTCTTGATGGTCACCTTATTCAATTACAGGTAAACAATGCACAATCTTAAGGTACCATCCTTCTTCTTCAAAAATAAAACAGGCGCCCCCCACAGAGACACACTGGGGTGAACAAATCCTTTACCTAACAACTCCTGCAACTGCACCTTCAGCTCTCTTAACTCAGCAGGTGCCATTAAATAAGGAGTAATAGAGATAGGAGTGATACCAGGCAATAATCGATACCAAACTCAACCTCTCTCTCAGGGGGTACCCCTAGAAACTCATCAGGGAAAACATCTAAAAACTCATAAACAATAGGTATACTTTCAAGCAGGGACTCCACTACTCTAGTATCTAAAACATGAGTAAGATAAGCCTCACATCATTTCCGAATCATCCTCCTAGCTGAAATAGCTAAAACAAACATTAATGAAAGATGTCTCTGCTTAGTAGATACCATCACATTCCTACCATCACAGGTTCTCAGGGTAACACACTTTTTTTGACAATCTACTAAAACCCTATGCTTAGATAACCAATCCATGCCTGAAATTAAATCATACTCCTTAAAAAGCATCTCAATCAAATCACCAAGGAACTCCTCATCCTGAAAAACAACTGGACTATTACGGTGCACCTTACTAACTACAACATTATGCCCTAAAGGATTTGTCACCAAGATATCAAATCCTAGGGACTCAGAATGCAATTTAGTCATAGCCAAAATAGATGCACTAATGTATGAATGAGTTGATTCAGGGTCTATCAAAGCAAGAACTGAAGTACCAAATAAAGAAAATGTACCAGCAATGATGGCTGAAGCATCTCACTGTCTCTGCATCACATATACCCGCTATGATGGTCCTTCCTCATCTGGTTTACTTCCTGTGATAGAACCTCCTCTCTGAACAAACCATGTCTGACCTCCTCTGATAGCACCTCTGCCACCACGACCCACTTTAACACTGGGTTGAGAAGCTACAATATCAGCCTCTCTATCCTCCGGTAGCTCAGGACAATCTCTGATTAAATGGTCTGGTGACCCACATCTATATCACACGGCTGGTCCACCTATCTTCCAACAAACACCCCCATGTGCCCTACCATAATGGACACATGTAGGTGGACCAGACCTCTGAACCACTGGGGTCGGTGCACTAGCCATAGAAACTATAGGTCTCGACCTCTGCCTCTGCTGCTATATTGACCTACCAGACTGCCTCTGGCTCCTACTAAACCTTGAAAAATATCAGCCTCGGCCACTCTTCACAGATGAAGATCCTACCTCACTCTGAGGTCTCCTAGCTCTGGTCTCTTCATCCCTTGCAGCAACTGCAATACTCTGTGCTCTCTCAACACTCCTGGCTACGGCAACCAGCTAGGAAAAATCTTGATACCAGGAGCCTGCGATAATACACATGATAGAGGGTCTCAACCCGTCCTCAAATCTCCTGCACCGGTCAATCTCATCCGATATAATCCCACCATCATACCGACTCAACAGGGTAAACTCAATCTCATACTCTGACACAATCCTAGTATCCTGCTTCAAATTTAAAAACTCTATTTTCTTCGCATCTTTGTACTCTCTCGGAGTATACTTCTGCTCAAACTCTGGCAACAAATCATCGTAAGTCAAGGTTAGTGGATCATCCAAGGCATGTGGAACTGTCTTCCACCAGTCATATGCATCCCTCTGTAGAAGAGATCTAGCATAATCAAACTTTTCTTCTGGTGTAGCCTATAGTTGGATGAACACTCTCTGGACTCTATCAAGCCACTGCTCAGCTACATCAGGATTAGTAGTACCCATAAAGTCCTCAGCTCCAAACTTCCTCAACTTATCATACATCCTTAACAAATATTGCTGCTGCAGCTGTTGAACTGGAGCCTGCCTCAACAACTCTACCATATGTCATACCCAGGCCAGCAGAATCTCATCAATTGCCGGTCTCTCTAGCACTGGAGCAGGTGACCCTCCAGCTATCTCAACTCTAGCTCCATCTCTACCCTCAACAGGAGCTATACTCTCCGCACTACCCTCAATAGACTGACGTGTCTGAGATGCCATAACTACCTATATTTGCAAACACAACAGAATTTGCCACATCAAATATCAAAAACTGTCATTGCCAATGCAGGTATCTTAATTAAAAACCATATTTAAAAATCTCTATTTTCTTTTTCTTACAATTCACCTATGTTGAGAACCTCAAATCTAGGCTCTGATATTAAAACAAATGTAACACCCTTATATCCTCTATACGTATATTACATATAGCGAGTATATGTGGTGTACGTATATTGGGTATAAGGGTGTTACACTTGTTTTTGTGTTTTGTACAAAAAAACAAGTGTAACACCCTTATACCCAATATACGTCCACTACATATACCCAACATATGTAATATATGTATATAGAATATAAGAATGTCACAACCATTTTAAGCAATCAAATCCACATTTATAAAATCTATATAATCTTAAAACATTCAATTGATACATAAAAAAATAGATGATACATTACTTATTAAAACATATATATTAATTCATTACCCAAAAGTTTATACAAAACATTTTTAATAAGTAGCGGAATATACATATTTATATACATTAAAATCAATATGTACAAAATATGAAATTTATACATGCTGGCAGTTTGTCTCTAATCTTAATGTTCCACTAACAACTATGATCTCAAAGTTCCAAGGCTAGACTTGACCTGGTCTAGATGAACTCTCTGGCTCAACCGGATCTACCCGTCACCTGCGCGATGAACCACAATTGCGCTAAGCTAGAAGCTTAGTGATACAAACTTTGATAATAATAAAGTTCAAATGCAATGTTAATGCACAACACATATGAATATCACAACTAATAACATTATATCTCATTATATTACTCAATTGTATCTCAATTCATAATTAACATTAAAGCAAAGACAAGCATGGACCCAAAAAGGATCTAATATGCTATTCAAATTTCAGAGTTACTGCTTTGGTCTATAATGACACCTTGCGTCTAGCCCCGTAGGCAATATATCCATGGATAATCCAACTAGATATGAGCTTACGACCAGGTCTTTTCACTCAGTCTAGCTTGAAGGATTTTTGTTTTTTGAGACTTACGACCCGGTCTTTTCACCTCAAAAACATTATATTTATCAGTTGGACCTGGCTTACAACCCTGTCTTTTCACTAGCCCAGCGTCTAGCCGGTAGGTAATTTATAGGCATGCTGCCAAACCCAGAACTCTGAAAATTGAATAACATATTAGGCACACAATTTATTCATATTTCACATTATCAAATCCTTTCATAATTTCATTCTCAAATCCTTTCTCATTTTCTTAATTTTCTCTTTTATATCAATATCAATTTATTACATTATGTTTTCACATATCTCATCACATTATTCCACATTTCCTTTCAATTACAACACATTACTTAGATACATCAACATAATTCACATTATGCATATCATAACATATTTCTCATTCATCAATAATATATTAAGTAACTTAACACACTTTTCCAACCAAATGTGTTAAGTCCCAATGTCATGTAAATGTATGCAATCATTCACAAGTTTGTACTTACCACTAAAAGCAACAACACCACTTCAAGCTCTTCTTCCAAGATATCCCACAACACTTGGATTAATAACTCAATTCTCTTCAAATCCTAAACCAAAGGTGATTATAAATACTCACTTAGTGATACGCATAGGAAATAAGGAAAAGCACTATCTAGGGCAAACTCTACACTTGACACGCTCAACAACACAGGTGTGTCAATGACCATGCCCTAAATCCACAACATAGAAGATATGACATGCTCTAAGACATGGATGTGACACTGCACATGTCAATTCTCCAACAATACAGTAGCTATGACACGCTCAGTGACATGGGCGTGTCACTGAACGTGTCAATTCTCCAAAAACACAGTAGCTATGACACACTTAGTGACATGGGCGTGTCACTGCACATGTCAATTCTCCAACAACACAGTAGCTATGACACGCTCAGTGACATGGGCGTGTCACTGCACGTGTCAATTCTCCAACAACATAGTAGCTATGACACGCTCAGTGACATGGGCGTGTCACTGCACTTGTCAATACTCCAATAACACAGTAGCTATGACACGCTCAATGACATGGGCGTGTCACTGCTCGTATCACCAACACTAAAAATAGAACCATCGACATGCCCAAAGGCATAGCCGTGCCACTGGGCATGTCAGGCTAAAAACCTAAAATCGACACAAAAATGCCACATCCAATTATCATCTTTCATTAACCTTTCCAACTCCAAGCAAACACAGCCAAAAACCTTCATCAAACCACATAATACTTATGTGAACATCAAAACAACTCTTATTTTCTTCACCACTTAACCTTTTTCTTCAATCCATCCCCAAATTCATAATTAACTAGACCAAAGAATGTCAAACATACCAAAATCAACCATAGACACATACCATACCAAACATCCAATTTACACATAGAAACTTCTAAAAAAATCAATGAAACAAGTTGGAAACTTACCAAATATGAAGAAAATCCTTAAAAATTCAACTTGAGCACTTGAAATCCTTCAATTGCTTGAGTGAGGAAGAAACAAAACCTCTTTTCTCTTTGATGACCATGGTGATGGCCAGCCCTCTTGGAGAAGAAAGAAGAAGATGAAAATAGTCATTCTCCACTCAAACCGACCACTTCTCTAATTAACCACGCAAATATCCTCTTTTAATCTCCACCAAGCATTAATAATATTATATTATAATATCATCTTCCACTATCATAAAATTTTAATATCTTAATAATTTAAAATATCATTTGACCAACTAAACATGTTGACTTGTATATAATGTATATATCTTCATATATACAACATATAAACATTTCCCTTTTTCCTTTTTCCTTTCTTTTCACTTATTTAAATATATACACTTATAAATCCTTAATTAATTTACAAAAATTAATATTTATTTTCAAATTTTTTGGGATATTACAGAATCAATCATGGAGTATTGGATGAATTATACCCTATTGATACATAGTGAAAGAGTTGCATAGTACCCTCGAGGGTTCTTGCTATAATTACTGGGATCGACCATTTTATGCAGTACTGAGTCCACTATCCAGTTGTTAATGTTGTGGGCCCTTGCTTACTATGATCTTTTATCTCTTTACAACTAGGGTGAGGCTGACCCTTTCTGCCTTTTTATGGGTTTGAGAAGCTTTGTAGGAATAAAATATCCTTCACCGACTTTATGGTCATTACTAATGTATTAACTAACATAATTTTTTATTCAACCAATGGGTTTTTGTGAACCTAACCTTTAATGTCTCTGCGGGTTTAGGCACATGAGTATCACCTTATGACTGTACCCGGTATTTCCATTTGGTGGGTTGGGTATATGAGGCTAAATTTCTTATTAACAGGCTGTAAAGCAGTGCCTGGCACTCACCATGTGCATTCCCACCTCTATCACTTGAGTAGCTTGACTTAGGATAAGGTAAAAAGAAAATTAGTATTATTATTGAAATTTATAAAAAAGTTAATTGTCCCCTTTTATAATTTTATAGGCAAACATTGCTTGGTGGAGGGCTAACGAGCGGGCCAACTGTATTCCATTCATGAGCACAACATTGCCCTTATAGAATTCCTGTTGAATCATTACCGGACAAGTTTTTAGTGGCTGATTCCATGGAAAACTATTGCATAATTGGTTCCTTGGTCCTGATCAGCGGAAGGTGCTAGCAGATATTTTAGCATACACACTGAATAGCATGCCCATGCTGGTGAACTCCAGAGGCATGCTCAAAATAGATATGATGTTAAATCTTTCTACTTTCACCTGTTGAGTCATATGTTGAGTTTATCAAAGAATAGTTTATAAATATTCAAGTCTCTCCTACAAGTGTCTGAGGGATTTTTGAAAAAAAAAATAGGAAAAAGAAGAAGAGGAAAAAAGAATAAGGAGAACATGAAGAAAAAGAGGCAGAAAAGAGGGAAACGAAGAAGAATAAGAAAAAGGGATGAAGAAGATGAAGAAGGTGAAGAAGAGGAGGAAGAAAAAGGTGATAATGGTAAGGAGGAGAGATAAGGGTTTCTTCCCATTCTCAAGGTGACACCAAGGCCAGCTCTTCTCAAGTTGATAAAAACATGTACATATATTGTCCATGATTATCTCTTCCTCTTTACTAGTCCAAGTCTTTATGAAAATAGTAAATGATAGGAAAATTAAGCAGTTCGTTCTATGATGAGGTTGGACCTTCTCACGCAGCTTCGACTCAGCCAAATGCTCCTTTTATGACACCATCACTTTATATTGATCCGTCCATTTATCCTCAGGGCTTTGATTTAAAATAAATGTACTATAAACCTATTTTATATTGATTTATGTTATATGTATGCATGAAAATGCATGTTCTTACCTTTTTCCTTTTCTGGCTTACAAAATAGGAAGAGCTAAATGCCAGCCTTTAAAATGCTGTTCATTTTAAAATCTTGTACTACTAGATAGAAATGAACTTTCGAGGCCTTCGATTCTAGGGCTTTAGAGATCATGATGATTCTTGGTCAAGGGGACCCAGTGCTAATGACCATGACGTGCCTCCTCCACCTTCTGGCAATGAGTACTTCAAGGAGGACTTTTAGGGTTATAGAGATCCTAATGACTCTTCATTAAAGGGACCTCGAGCTAATGATGTGCCTCATCCACCTTTTGGCGATGACTTTTTTGGGGTTTTATTTGATTATGGACCACCTCCCCCTTCCTAGTGGTTAGCCTATATTGTATATATTAATACATCTGTAATAATATTTACTTTTATAATAATATTTTGAATTTTCTAATTTTACTTATCCTTTTTTAAATAAACAAGACCACTTTTGCTTTTTTTACCATTTTAAAAAAAATAGACAAAATCCATGATGAATTAATTTAAATTCAAGATGAATCGTCATGGATTAGGAATTTCCTTTTCTTTCATTTTAGCTAAACCCATGATGAATTTGCTTAGATCTAACACAAATTTGCTATGGATTCCTTTCTTTGCTAGACATGTAATCCTTCTTCCTCTTTCAGATCAGTCTTTAGATTATCTATTTAAGTCTCTTCCCTATGTTCCATTTGCACACCGAATCAACTTGCCTTCTACTCATCAATACTTCAATTTTAATTTCCTTAATCCCCATAAATTTTTATTTCTACAAACCCCAACATGACCAAATCTAATTTAAAGAAGATGAAAGATTTATTATAAGCCCTTCAATATATTCATTGGGAATAAGCATCTTGGTCTTAAATTAATGCTTTAAAGTGCTTCCAAAATATCAAATTGAATATGTTATGGCTTCTTTTTGGGATGTCGGATCTAGGATCTTTAAAATATATAATTTTGAGTTGTGTTCTCATGATTGAGGAATTTGAAGTCATCCTTAGATATCCAAATAATCATCAAATAGCATTGCCCCTGCTATTCTCAAAATCTCATTAAAAACCCAAAGTTCTACAATTGACTAGAGGTGAGAAAATTTCACTTGGTCATTTGATTAATTTTTATGCATCCCATTTGTCTCCTACTAAAGTATGGGGATGCATATTATGTTTATGCTTATTTGGTGAGTTTTTGCTTATTTCATCTCATGGTGATATTGACCTGTGAGTGATTAATATTGCAGACCAAATGGGTGGAGGACCTTCCATGTCCTTGCAGGTTTTCAAAACTAGCAAGCTCTAATTATTTTTTATTTTGATCTAAATTTTTTCCTAGTCCGCCCTTGTGAATTTTTAGAACTAGCATACCATCTTAACTTTTGCCTAGGCTACCTTCGCGGGTTTTCAACCCAGCATGTTTTTTTAAATAACTTTTGTTTCTTTTTTGATTTAGCTACAGGAGCACTTCTGATTACTTTGATACCTCAACTGTAGATTATGCCAGATATTTGTGAGGAGACTACTTCATCTAGCTTCTTCATATGCCAAGTGGTTTATTAGATTCATTCATGAGCTGCAATCAACATCCATTGGTTGATACCTTGGTGGAAGATAACCCATGTCACCATTCGGATGCACCTAATGCATGTTCATCTTGCTGCTCTTTGCCAAGGCACTTGCTATGATCCTCTTTGACTTGATCGCCAGTATGTAACCAAGCCTCGAGATTCTGAATTCACTCAAGATTTGGATATGCCACACTTGACTAAAGCCTTCTTAGATCATCTGAAGTAGAGTTGGCCTGCACGTTACACTTACCAACTTCTATAAGCTATGTATTTGTCATTTCTTTAGATAAAATGATGTTAGAATAAAGATGTTTTCTCTTATTTTTAGTTTGTTATCACTTTTTGCTATTTTACAATTCATTTTACCATGTTGGTCAAATTTAGAACAATTTTATTTTTAACCATGTCTCATTAAATTGGGAACAACCACAAACATATAGTCAACATATAGAAAATTACTCTTGTCATCAAATTTCTGGTTCTCTAATTAGTAAATTTTTGTCATTTTCTGGTATAATTATTACCTAGTTTGCCCTTTCAGGTTTTCAAAACTAGCGAACTACTCTAATTTTTTCCTAGGCCTCTCTTTAGTGTTTTCAACCTAGTGAGCTATAATTTTCACTTTATTTATTTATTTATTTTTATTTCAAACATTGAACTTCTTCAGCCTGTCGATATTCACTAGTTCCCTGAACTCATTCCTATCCATAACTGATAACTTGACTGCGCCCTTCTTCATTACTTCCTTCACAACATATGGCCCTGTTTCATTACTTCTTTCACAACATATGGCCCTTCCCAACTTAATCTAAACTTCCCTTTTAGAGCAAGAACTTTTGATTTACATTATTTGAACATTAAGTCTCGGTCCTTGAGTTTCCTTATTAGAACTCTTCTATTGTATGCTTGTGCTATCTTCCTTTGGCATAGCTAGGGGTGATATAATGCCTTTAACCTTCTTTCTACCAATAAAGCTAGTTGTGTGTATGTACTTAATATCCATTATGTCTCTGGCAACTTAGCTTCCAAGACCAGCCTAAGAAATTTGATCTAAATCTCGATAGGTATCACTACTTCTATTCCATAAACCAAAGAAAACAACATTATTCCGGTTGGAGTTTGAACACTTCTTTTGTTCCATTATAAAGTGAAAGGAAGCATTTATGACCAATCCCTTTACATCTTGGTCATCTTGGAAAGAAATTACTTAATCATCTTGTTTGCTGCTTCCACTACACTATTAGCTTTTGGTCTATATGTGGAGGATTGATGATGATTGATCTGATACTTAGAAAATAAATTCTTAAAAACTCATTACAACTGCACCCCATTAGCTGATACAATGCTGTATGGAATCCCATATCTATAGATGAGACTTTTCTCAATAAATCGAGCCATTTGATTTGACCCCAACTTATCAAAAGATTCATCTTCAACCCACTTTAAAAAGTAATCAACTGCCACTAGTATGCATTAATGATTGTTTGAGGTTGTTCAATGTATTTCCCTAATAATTTCGATCCCCTAAGTTTCAAAAAGCTAGGGTAAAGGCATATAATGTAATTCCTCAGAAGATAGATGGTTCAAGTTTCCATACAACTGGCGTTGTTGGCACCTTCACATAAAATCAATATAATCTTTTTTCATGGTCAACCAATAATAGCTTTGCTAGAGCTAGACCATTCATGTGGGATCCATAGGTTCCTATATGTATTTCTAATATGATTTGCCCAACTTCACACCTCCTCAAACATCTCAAATGCACTCCACCTAGCCATCTTCAATATAACTCTCCTTGAAAGATGATATGCTACAAAGACCATCGCCTTATTACTCTCCTCTCCTCTCTGTTGCCCCCAACGGATACTGTCTATTATCCATGAACTATTTTATGGTATCATACCATGCATCATGGTTTGTACCAGTCTCCATGACCATTTCATACTCATAATATGGAGTTCATGAACTAGTCAAATATAGAGGTTTAAGGAATAATTTGATAAAATCCTCCCATACTGAAGCGAGTGTGTCTAGGGCATCAGTCATCTAGTTTTCTTCTATCGATAGATAAGTGAACATAAAATCCTTGAAATTTCTCCTTACCATAGTCAAGTAATAATGGTATGGCTTTAGCTTTTCTTTCTTCAACTCTCATTCTCCATTTACTTAGCCTATCATCAGCAATGAGTCACCAAAAACTTACACTCTACCAACCCTCATTGTCATCAAGGTTTCCAAGCCAAAGATGTATGCTTTGTATTCCACCATATTGTTGGTTATTTTGAATTTCAATTTCTTAGCTAAGGGGATATGTTCCCCTTTTGATGATTCTAATATAACTCCTAACCCAGCCCTCTTTCTGTTCACTACTCCATTAAAATTCATCTTCCATTCTTATACTTTTATGGCCTCCAAATGTTCATCTGCAAATTCAAAGGTCACTTCCTCACAATTAGGTACTAGTTATTGAGCCATGAATTCTACTATTGCTTTACCTTTAATAGTTTTTCTAGTTATATATTCAATCTCAAATTCTTCTAGGATTTTTACCCACCATCCATACTTCCCAATCAATGAGGGTGTCTCTCTCGAATATTTAACTTAATCCATCCTAGAAATTACTTGTACACTATAAGACTAAAAGTGATGACTGCGACATCTTTGATGACCAAACCATTGCATTACAAGTCTTTTCAATTATAGTATATTTTATCTCGTAAGGCAAAAGTTTCCTATTTAAGTAGTAAATTGCATACTTGATTCCTGCTTCATCTGCTTGGGCTAGTATTGCCCTTATTGATCCTTCTTCTACTACTATGTACAATATTGATAGTCTACTAGGTTTGGGTGGTTTCAGGATGGGTGGATTCAACAAAAATTCTTTTATGCACTCAAAATCCCTTTGATACTCCCTATTCAACTCAATTGTTTGGTTCTTTTAAGTAATTTAAAAATAGGTTCAGAAATTGTTTTGAGTTTTGCAATGAACCTACTTATATATTGTAACCTTCTAATAAACCCTCAAACTTCCTTCTCCATCTTAGGGGCTGGCATATCCCTAATTGCCTTAACCTTTTTAGTGTCAATCTAAATGCCATTTGGGCTAATAACATGCCCTAGCATATTACCTAAGATAACCCTAAACACACACTTCTTTTGGTTTAGCATGAGAATGTACTTTACTATTCTCTTAAAGAAGTTCTCCAAGTTTTGGAAAAGATGTTCTCTAGTCTCTAATTTCACCATCACACCATCAATATAGAATTCAACCTCCATATGCATCATATCATGAAAAAAGGTAGTGGTCATCCTTAGATAGGTTGCTCCAGCATTCTTCAATCCAAATGGCATCACTTTATAATAAAATATACCTCATATAGTTATGAAGGTAGTTGTAGCTTTATCCTCTTGGGCCATTAACACTTGATTGTATCCATAAAATTTGTCTGTGAATCAGTGTAGCACCCTAGAGGCTGCACTATTGATTAGGACATCTATATGGGATAAAGAAAAATCATCTTTAGGGGAAGTGTAGACCCTTAATTTTTGACCTAGTCCGGTCCGTTATTTTTTATATAGTTCAAAATAATTTTTGTGGTATTTTAATTAAATAATATTTATTTTAGTATTTATTTTTTTATAATTTTTAATAAAATAAAAATAAAAATAAATAAATAAAAATAAAAATCAGTGATGGAAAAATCAGCGACGAAAAATTTATTGCCGAAAGTCAAATTGGCCAAGGCCAATTTCGCCAACAGGAATTTCCTGCTGGCGAAATGGCCTTGTTCCTACGGTGAAATTGGCTGGCCGCACCAATCCTCGCAGCAAGCGCCTCGCAGCTCGCAATTTTTCCAGCGAAATTTTCCAACGTAATTTTTTTTGAAACCAAACTCTATTTGGTTTTGGTTTCTTTTCCTAATTAATTTTAGTTTCCTTAAACATTTAGAACTAGGCTTATAATTTTTCCTATAAATAATACTTGAAAACACAGAAAAGGGGGACTTTGGACTGGAACTTGGAGATCGGATAGTGGGGCTTTGATTAGGTGATCGAAACTTGGATTACAGAAAACCCTAGCAATAACCAAGCAATCAACAATTCATCAAAGGCAGCAACCTTGTCTTTGTCCTTGTTCAACAAGAAAGTAATTTTTGGCTGAATCAACGAACGGAGGTTTGAATCTCTATTTTCTTTATTTATTTCCTTACAGTAGCTTCATCACTCAAATTGAATAAATTGTTTCTTCTATTTCTTCTAAAACTTAAAACCATAAAATGTTTCTTTTAAACCTTAAAACCCTAAATTGTTCCTTCTATTTCCAAAAACACTAAAAAGTACTTTTCAACTTCCAAAAAACTTTAAGAACCCTAATTTATTTCTTCTATCTCCAAAAAACCCTAATTCATCTCTTTTGTTTCCAAAAACCTTAAATCGTTTTTCCTATTTCCAAAAACTTTTAAAAACCCTAAACTGTTTTCCTCTAGCTTTTTTCTAAAATTTTCAAATGTTTTCTTAAATCTCCAAATCCTAACCTACTTTACAGTTTCTAAAAATCATAATTATTTTATAAAGCTCTAAACTATTTTCTTAAATCCTAAAACCAAATATGTTTTCTAAAATATCAAAAAACCCTAATTCTCTCAAAATTAATACGGTAAACCCTAGTTTTCCTAAACCCTAATCCTTAAAACCTTAAAACCCTATAAACCTAAACCTTAAAACTCAATACAGTAAATCCAAAATAACAATCTAGTAAAGCAAGAACTATAAACCTAATGTTTTAAGATTCTAAAACCCTAATTTCATAATGTTACCCCTAAACCCTAATTTGATTCATGAAACTTTAATCCACTCCAATTTTCCAAAAACTAAAATCTGACCTACGCTGGAAGTGGATTAAAACCTACACAAATGATAATAATTGTTTTCCAAGAAGTTCTCCAAGTTTTGGAAAAGATGTTCTCCAAGTTTCTCAAGACTAAAATATAAGGCCCAAAATCCATTTTTTCTAAAATCATTTTACAATGGGCTTCGAAATAAAATTATTTTCATCCAACCTTTAAAAGAGCTTACAAATATTTAGGTCAATTATGAAATACCAAAAATCAATTGTGAGCCTAGTTTATACTAAGAATAATTAATCATGGGCTTGTTTTTGGTATGAATCAGTAGTTACTTTTTCAAGTGAGAAATCTATTTATAATAAACCTCTTAATTTAGTTTTAATCCAATATAGCATAAAAGCTACTTTAGTTGGATAAATGGATTAAAACCTAATTATTGGGAATTAACATAAATTGATTTTGATTTTTGAAAATATAACTATTGGTTGAAACATCCTAGGGAAATATTCGAAAACAAGATGCCCCATGCTGGTATTTTGTTAACCATGTACCTAGAAAAAGAGACTCGCCATTCGTGTGTGGATGCTATAAGGTTGGAATGAATGTCCTATTTATCCTTGTTTGTTAATTGTTCGTGCATACATGCATACATGCATACATTTGCATCTCATATCATTAATCCTCTCTAGCTCGCAGCCCTGGATTACGACAGTTCAAAAGCTTACGACAATCTGACCTACGCTGGAAGTGAAGAATCTAGCAACAACTCAATCTCTTTTTCACCAAAAGCAATGGAGCCCGAACAAATTCAAAGAATGGTTGATGATGCCCTCAATGCCAAGATGGAAGAAATAAAAGAGGCCCTAGCTGAGACCATGAAGAACCAATTGACTGCAATTTAGGAAATCATGACGAAGCATCTGCTAGCACTAAGAAGCCAAAGGACAAAGGGAAGACTAAAGTTGGTGAAGTGGTTTTTGATGATGATAAGTTGATCATTGATGATGATGATGATTGGGCTCAATACTACCAAGATCCTCAAGACAAGATGAAAGAATCAAAGATTGTTGAAAGATCAGCTATGGAGAAAACCGAAAATTCTGATGTTGAAAAGTTGATTGCGAACTTATAAAAGAAATTTGAGAAGAAACTGAAGACAGAAGAAATGTCCGAAGTTGACAAATTATTTGAGCTAGATGAAGAAGTTCCGTACAAGTTCAAGATGCCATCTTTTGAGAAGTTTGATGGAACAAAAAATCCTCACCTCCATATGAAAGAGTATATCACTGCTATGCAGTCTGCCCGAGCTACTAAGGCTCAAACTCTAAGGTACTTTATGCTCTCATTGGATCCTGTTATCCAAAATTGGTTCAATACCTTAGATGATGGAACACAAAAGAGTTGGTATTTTCTATACAAGGCCTTCATCCAACAATATGGTTACAATGTCGAGATGGAAGTTACCTTAATGGAAGTGGAGTCCATTAGACAAAGGTCAAATGAGAATTTTATGGACTATGTGAAAAGGTGGCAAAATAAGGTCACTTTGCTGAAGAAAAGGCCCGATGAATCTAATCAAATAAGGATGATTATGAGAGGGGTGTTGCCTAGTCTTCGTGAAAGGATATCTCATACACTCATCCGTGATTTTAACGATCTTCTCCAAGCTGGTCTGCAAATTAAAGAATGGGAAAGAGAGAAGAACCATTTTTCAACAAGAAGGAACGAGAAAGGAAACTATTAGTCTGGTAGCCAAAGCATGCAAAAGGCAGTCGGTGTTTACGCTACTAGCCAAGGAACAAGGAGGTAGTTTTCAGAATTGAGGAAATTGATGTCTTGGGTTCTCAATAAGCTTCAAAAAAAGGGATTGTTACAACCCTTGAATCCTCATCCTTTACCTAACCCTCTCCCACCTAATTTTGACACTAAAGCATTTTGTCAGTTTCATCAAATGAAAGGACATGACACGGATAGATGTGTGAGGTTGAGACATGAGATCCAAAATTTAATTGATAGTGGAAAGCTGCCCGAGCACAACAAGCCAAACACCAAAGACAATCTATTACCAAAGTTCAATAGAGTACCACCATCGGCAACCTTCATGATTCGAGGGGTTTGCTTGAAGATTTTTTCATGTCTTCTTTCCAAGATGTGGGTGGAGAAGCAACCAAAGAAGAAGAGATATTTGGCAAAATTAAACAAGCTATGGTGGGTGGAGAAGTAGCAATTTGTGTTGTCAATGGGTTTTGGAATTCAAGCGATAGTGATGATGATCTTGTGTCCAAGAAGGAGGAATGGACCTGGTCCGAGCCCGAAGAAGATGAAGTAATGAACACTAGATCCGGTAAGCCTTATGCAAGGCCACCACCTAATGAGGTAGAAATTAATAAGGAAAAGGAAGTTTAAGTAGGGAATAAAGAAGAGGAAGATGATACTATGCTCAAGCAATTGAAAAGAACCCAAGCAAGTGTTAGCATTTGGGACTTATTGGCTACTTCTAAAAAGCACTGAGAAACTATGGCCAAGGCCTTAGCTAGCATGCCAATTTCTACCTCCACAACACTGGAGGAGCTGATCAACTTCATAAAAATTGGAGGAGTAATGAAATGTGAAGATATTCAAGAGAAGAGCAAAGTTAATATGGGAGCGGTATCCTTCTCAGATGTGGATTTACCAGAAGAGGGGAGATCTCACATCCGCCCTCTCTTTATCAAAATAGAAATCAAAGGGAAAAGGACTCCATGCGTAATGATCAATGATGGATCTGCCATAAATGTTTGTCCACTTAAAATATTGCCTAAGCTAGCCATGTCAACAAGGGATCTAAACCCGATTGAGGTAACCATTCGGGCTTATGACAACACTAAGAGACATGCCGAAGGAACTTTCAAAGCTACTCTCAAGGTTGGTCCAATTGAATCTATTATTGAATTTGTTGTTTTGGACATACCTATTACCTTTGCCTTAATCTTGGGACATCCATGGTTTCATCCTCTTGGTGGAGTTCCTTCCACCCTTCATCAAAAGATCAAGTTCCCAAACGGAGATGAGACAGTATTCATCAAGGTCGAAGATAATGAATTTGTTAATGCTCTAATGATTGAGAGGCCTCTCAATGGTTTCCAAGTAGCTACAATTTCTAATGATGAAATAGTGGACTCCAAAGTCTTGAATATGATGAAGAGCATGAACTACCTTCCCAGAGCTGGTCTTGGAAAGGGTAAGGATAGTTTGACAAATTTGCCAGATTTTAAAACTCAAACTTCCAAGAAGGGGTTGGGATACGATGAAGCCAACAATGTCCAGCTAAAGAAGAATGAGAAGATGAGTTTTCCACCACTTGAAGAGATCTTTGTTAAAGCTCCAGACATGGGATTACTCCGAGGAAAGCTCGAGCCAATCATGTTCATGGTGAACTTGATCTCGGGTTTTGAAATTTTTGCAGTTGCCAAGCTAGTGGAGCAAGTGAAGAAAGAGCTCACTGTGAGTGGGGATTTTCACGCCCACTCCCAGTGGAATGGTTCTTGTGACTTCGGCACTGTTTAGGCTCGGGGCCCTAGAGAACACGAACCTAAGTCCGGAGAAAGTGGAGTGGCCAACCGGACAGGCAGGGAAAAAGAAAGCAGTGGATGACTCGATTCCTAAGGAATCCCCAACCCCCTAATGGGTTTGAAAAGTTGGGTATGTGTGTGGAAGGTGAGGAATGTCCCAGCACCCCCACAAAGCCCGGTTCATTGGAACTGGCCTCCTTTATAGGTCTTAATATTATAAAATTCTTAAATATAACAATATTATCCATATTACAAATAATAATTAAAATAAAGAATCGATGTATTGAAAATCAAAACAATGTCCAAACAAAGCAAATAAATGGACACCCATCCAAGGAAGGAAACATGTCCTTACATCCCATGCCTAAATAGGACACCCACGGAAAGGTAGAAGCATGTCCTTTACATTGGTTCTAAAATAGAAAAGCAATTTAAATTATATGATATTTAACTAATGAGGTACCCACCAAGTGGAAACATACCTCTTACAACATTTGGAAATTAAATAAATCGATAAAAGTAAATAACCATTCATCATAAATAAATAATTCATCAAAGGTATTAAACATAAATAGAAAGTAAACATCCATCCATGATAAATTAAATAAACCAAGCATTGAATTAGAATAAATCAAAGCATAATCAAATATCAAACTGAACAAAGCAAACAAAGATTCAAATTAGGGCTACTGTTTCTATTTAATGTGTTTAGGGTTTTGGAATTTATGAGTTTAAGCTACTGTGATTTTTAATGGAATTGAAATAGAGCAAAGTTTTATAATTTAAGAGGTTGATAAAGTTCTTTAATTAACTAAATTAGTGTTTGAGAAGTGAAATCATGAAACTAGGTTTTGAACACTTTAAAACATTGGATTTATGATTTTTAGCTGCTGAATTATGGTTTTTAAGCTTACTGTGTTTGAATTTTAATATTTATGTTTATAGGGTTTTAAGGTTTAAAGGATTAGGGTTTAGAAAAATTAGGGTTTAAGGTTTTAAGGGAGTTAGGGTTTAAAAAAACTTTAGGGTTTAAGTTAGCTAGTTTAGGGTTTACTGTTTTGGATTTTGGAGTTGAATTAGGGTTTAGTGTTTCGGAGAATGTTTTAGGATTTGAAAATCAATTGATAATTTTATGAAACTTTATGAAAATAAACAAAATTATTTAAGGTTTATAGAAACAAAAAAGATGTTTTTTAGGGTTTGTGGAAAGAAACAGATTCAATTTATGATTTTGAAAATTTGGAAAGCAAATTAGGGTTTTGAGATTTTGGAAGAAACAAAAATAACAATTTAAGATTTTTGGAAAACAAATAAACGAATTAAGGTTTTTAAGCTTTAGAAAAGGTAAATTAATGTCTAGGGTTTTTTTTTATTTTAAAGAAACAGAAACAATAATTTTTGGATTTTTGAATGATGAAGTTACTATGAATTAATGAAACAAATAAAGAAATTCATACCTTCGTTTGTTGGTTCCACCAAAAATGACTTCTTGGATGAACAAGAACAAAGACAAGCTTTGCTGCCTTTGATGGATTGAATTGCTTGTTTTCTCTTTCAAAAAGTCCGATTGATTCAAAGTTTTCCTCCTCAATTTCGGTCTCAATTTCTCATCCCAAAATTTCTGTCCCAATTCCCCTCCTTTTTTGTGTTGTTTTAGTCCTTATTTATAGAAAAATTTTATGGTTAATTTTAGTTATTCACAGAATTTAACATTAATTAAGAAAAGGAAACCAAAACTGAATTGAATTTGGTTTCAGAAAAATTTGCGTCGAAAAAATTTTGCTGGCGAAAAAAAAACTACTGCGAAAAAAATGCGCTGGCAAAAAAACTGCTGCAGCTGGCTGCGGGCGAGAATCGGCCTGCGGGCCATTGCTGCCCTGGTTGAAGAGAAGTTTGAAGACATCTTGCCTTATGATTTTGAGAATAATGATTTTGATTTTGATTTTAATTTGTCTACTTTGTATGAGGATGATGATGTTTTCTTTTCCAAAATGAATGTAATAAATTCTGATTTTGCTTACTTGTGTGATGTTTCTCCTGATGGTTGCATACATTTAAATAGCAGTTATATGAGCATCTTTAATATTAATTCTGTTAACACATAATCATTAAATTTGGGAACAATCGAAAATCCTAAAAATATTAGCATAGCATCCGACCTTACTCCTGATGAGAGAGAGAGATTTGAAAAAATATTCAAAATCTATGAAGAAATATTTGCTTGGTTTTATGAGAATATGCCTGGTATAGATCAAGACATAGCCGAACATCTCATTCCTACTTACACTCACATGAATCCGGTCAAACAAAAGCTTAGGCGATTAAGACTTGAGTGGGCTGAATTGGTTAAAGAAGAGGTCACTAAACAAATACAAGTAAAGTTCCTTGAAGTGATAGAGTATCAAAATTGGTTAGCCAACATAGTACCCATGCCAAAGAAAGATGGAAGAATAAGGGTCTATCTGGACTATAGATATTTAAACAAGGCTTCCCCTAAAGATGATTTTCCTTTACCCCATATAGATGTTCTCATTGATAGTGCAGCCTCTAACATGCTACACTCATTTGTAGATGGATTTTTCGGATACAACCAAGTGCTAATGGCCCAAGAGGATAAAGCCAAAACTACTTTCATTACTACATGGGGTATATTTTGTTATAGGGTGATGCCATTCGGTTTAAAGCATACTGGAGCAACCTACCAAAGGATGGCCACCACACTATTTCATGACATGATGCATAAAGAAGTTGAAGTATATGTTGATGATATCATAGTGAAATCAGATACAAGGGAACAACACTTCCAAAACTTAGAATTAGTCTTTGATAGAGCATTGAAATATTAGCTAAGATTAAACCCGAAGAAGTGTGTGTTCGGTGTTACCTCAGGAAAATTTTTGGGACATGTGATTGGTCCAAACGGCATTGATATTGATCCTGACAAAGTTAAAGCAATCAGGGATATGCTAGCCCCTAAGACGGAGAGAGAAGTTTGGAGATTTATTGGTAAATTACAATACATTAGCAGATTCATAGCAAAGCTCACAACAATCTGTGAGCCTATCTTCAAATTGCTTAAAAAGAATCAGCCAGTCTTGTGGAATGAAGAATGTCAAAGGGCCTTTGAACGAATAAAAGAGTATTTGTTGAATCCACCTATTTTAAAACCACCTAAACCCGACAAACCTCTATTACTATACTTAGTTGTAAAAGAAGAGTCAATAGGAGCCATGCTAGCCCAAGCAGATGAGTCAGGGATTGAGCATGCAGTTTACTATTTAAGTAGAAAGCTCCTACCTTATGAAATTAAATATAGTATAATTGAAAAGACCTATATAGCCATGGTTTGGTCTTCTAAGAAGTTGCGGCATTACTTTCAATCTTATAGTGTACAAGCAATTTCCAGGTTAGATCCAATGAAGTACTTAAGGGAGACACCCTCTTTAATTGGGAAATATGGTCCATGGTTAATAATATTTGAAGAATTTGAGATTGAGTATGTTACTAAGAAAACAATAAAAGGTAGAGCAGGGTAAAATTCCTAGCCAAAAAACCATTACCAGATAGCGAAGAGGTAATCTTGGAATTTTCGAATGAACATTTAAAGGCAGTCGAAATACAAGGGTGGAAAATGTATTTTGATGGAGCAGCAAATAGGAAAGAGCGGGTTTGGGAGTCATACTAGAATCGCCCGAAGGGGCCCATTAGCCAAAAAGTTGAAATTCAGGGCAACCAATAATATGGTAGAATATGAAGCTTGTATCTTTGGTTTGGAAACCCTAATGATTATGAAGGTGGATAAGGTGGAAGTTTTTGGCTATTCATTGCTAGTAGTATCCCAAGTAAATGGAGAATGGGAGTTGAAAGAGAAAAAATTAAAACCATACCACCATTACTTGACCATGATGAAGAAGAACTTTAAGGAGTGTAGGTTTATACACCTATCAAGAGAAGAAAATCAGATGGCTGATGCCTTAACAACTTTGGCTTCGGTATGGGAAATCCTGTCAGCTTATTCTTTAATCCTCTGATTTTGACCAGTTCATCAAATACTTGCTATGAATATGGGACAATCATGGAAACTGATACAGACCATGATGCGTGGTATGATACTATAAGATGATTTTTAGAGGAAAGGGAATACCCGTCGGGGACAACAAAGAAAGAAAGAAGAGCCATAAGGCGGTGGTCTTTGCAATGTACCACATTCCATGGAGAGTTATATCGAAGATGGCCTGATTGAGTGCATTTGAGATGTTTAAGGAAGCCTGAAGTGGAGCATATCATGTCAGAAATACATACGGGAAGTTGGAGTCCGCACATGAATGGTTTGGCCCTAGTTAAGAAGATAATTCGAGAAGGTTACTACTGGTTGACTATGGAGAGAGATTGTATTGAGTTTGTAAAGAAGTGCCAACAATGTCAAATGTATGGTAACTTGAATCACATGCCTCCTGAAGAATTGCATTCTATGTCTCCACCCTGGCACTTTGCCACTTGGGGTATCGACATTATAGGAGAGATACATCCGACAGCCTGAAAAAGGTCACCGTTTCATTGTAGTAGCAGTAGATTATTTTTCAAAATGGGTCGAAGCCGAATCCTTCAACAAACTAAGTGCAAGTCAAATGGCTAGATACGGGGTCTGACACAGTGTGATATCAGACAATGGGGTACAGTTTCAAGGAGCAGTTAAGGATTTATTCTCGAAGTACCGAATCCATCATTATAGATCCTCTCCTTATAGATCAAAGGCTAATGGTGCAGTAGAAGCAACAAACAAGACAATTTAGCAAATTCTATCCAAGATTACCAAGACTTACAGGGATTGGTCAGAGATGCTTCCCTTTGCTTTATGGGGATATAGAACAAGTGTGCGAACACCGATTGGAATGACACCGTTCTCCTTGGTTTACAAAATGGAAGCAATGTTGCCAATTGAAATTGAGATCAAGTCATTGAGAGTAGTCTTGGAAGCTGAACTAACTGAAACATATGGGTAGCAAGCAAATACATGCAGTTAGCTTTACTGGAAGAGAGAAGGTTAAAGGCACTATATCATCATCAACTATATCAAAAGAAGACAGCTCGGGCCTAAAATAGAAGGGTTAAGATCAAAAAACTCAGAGTCGAGAATTTGGTGTTGAAACAATGTAAGCCTAATGTATCTGATCCAAGAGGGAAGTTTAGGTCTAATTGGGAAGGGCCATATGTTGTGAAACAAGTCATGAATAAGGGTGCAGTGAAGTTATTAGACATGGACGGGAACGAGTTTAATGAGCCAGTGAATATCGACAGGTTGAAGAGGTTTTATGTGTAAAAGGAAAAAAAAGAAAAAGAAAATAAAAGAGCTCGCTAGGTTGAAAACCCAAAAAGGGCGGCCTAGGCAAAAGTTAGAGCAGTCTGCTAGCTCTGAAAACTCGAAAGGGCGGGCTAGGTAACAATTAGGGCTAAATGATAGAAAATCGTTAATTAGAAAACCCGAAAGGGCTAGTTGGCAACATGAGTGATCTTGTGTATGTTGGCTTTATGTTTGGTTGTTCCCCAATTTAATAAAAAATAATTAATATGAAAATTATTCTATGTGCACTGTTATAAGTATTTTCCAGAAATGGGTGAAATAAATAAACACAATAGCAAAAAGTGATGACAAATTATAAAAGGAAAAGAATCATCTTTTATTACTTTAATTATTTTTTCATCCTAACAATACACTTTCTGAATTGACAAATGTAAAATCTATGACAGACAATAAGTGTAACATGCAGGCCAGCTTTGCCTCAGCCGATCCAAAAAAGCTTTAGTCAAGCAAGGCATGTCTAAATCAAGAGTGAATTCAGAATCGTGAATCTTAGCTCCGTACTGATGGCTAAGCCAGCGAGGATCATAGCAAGTACCTCGACAAAGAGCAGCAAGGGGAACATACATCAAGTATGTCTGCATGGTGATACGAGAAATCTTCCACCAGGGTACCAACCAATGGATGTTGACTTGAGTGCGTGAGTGGATCCAGTCAACCCAGTCAGCATATGAAGAAGCAGGATGGAGTAGCTTCCTAGGGAATGATGCCGTGGTAGATATCTGGCAAAATCCATGGATGGAGTATCAAGCAACCAGAGACGCTGCTGAAGCCAAATATGTGAAGAAAATTAAATTAAATTTAACTAAAAAAAAAGAGTCTACTAAGTTGAAAACCCGCAAGGGCAGCTTAGGCAAAAATTAGGACAGCTCGCTAGTTCCGAAAACCCACATGGGCGAACTAGACAAAAATTAGAGCAATATAAAAAATATAATAAAAAGAGGTCCGCTAAGTTGAAAAGCCGCAAGGGCAGCTTAGGCAAAAATTAGGACAGCTCGCTAGTTCCGAAAACCCACATGGGCGAACTAGGCAAAAATTAGAGCAATATAAAAAATATAATAAAAAGAGGTCCGCTAAGTTGAAAAGCCGCAAGGGCAGCTTAGGCAAAAATTAGGACAGCTCACTAGTTTCGAAAACCCGCATGGGTGGACTAGGCAAAAATTAGAGCAATAAAATAAAAAATAGAGAGAAGAAGAAAAAGAAAACCTATATTGAAAATTCGAAAGGGCAGTTTAGGTAATTACCTGAAGCAGCAACGGACTCCCGGTCAGTCTCTTTGACAATCCTGATTTAAGTTGGTCTAATCCAACTAAAGTCTCGGCTATGATCACAGGTATCGGCGACAAGCCTCCTTCCATTTGGTCCATAATATCCAATATTCTAGGATCAATATCACCATCAGAATAAACAAGCAAGAATTGGCCAAGCAAGCAAAGACAAAGCATACATCCCCATTGTGAGCGGGGATTTTTGCCCCCACTCTCGGTGGAATAGTTCTTGCGACTTCGGTACTGCATAGGCTTAGGGCCTTAGAGAACATGGACCTATGTCCGGAGAAAATGGAGTCACCACCTGGACGGGCCGGGAAAAAGAAAGGGATAGATTACTCGATTCCTAAGGAATCCCCAATTCCTAATGGGTTTGGAAAGTTAGGTACGTATGGGGAAGGTGAGAAATGGCCCAGCACCACCACAATGCCCGGTTCATTGGAACCGGCCTCCTTTACAGGTCTTAATATTATAAAATTCTTAAATATAACAATATTATCCATATTACATGCAACAATTGAAATAAAGCATCGTTATATTAAAATCAAAGCAATGTCCAAGCAAAGCAAATAAATGGACACCCATCCAAAGATGGAAACATGCCCTTACATCGTTTATGTCTAAACTAAATAGGACACCCACCAAAAGGTAGAAACATGTCCTTTACATTGGTCCAAAATATAAAAGTAATTTAAATTACATGATATTTAACTAATGAGGTGCCCACAAAGTGGAAACATACCTCTTACACCTTTGGAAATCAAAATAAATTGATAGAAATAAATAAACATTCATCATAAATAATTCATTATCAAAGATATTAAACATAAATCAAAATATATAATAAGAATTCATTCATGATAAATTAAAAAAATCAAGCATTGAAATTAAATAAATCAAAGCATATAATAAACTACATAATCAAATCTAAAATTAAATAAAGCAATAAATATATAATTTAGGGTTTTAAAGAATTATCAATAGAATTTAGGATTTTAAAAATTAGGGTTTTAGAAATTAAAGATTTATAATTAGGGTTTTGAAATTAGAATTTTTAAGGTTTTTGAAACTAGGGTTTTAGAAACTAGGGTTTTGGAATTAGGGTTTTTAAAACTAGGGTTTTGGAATTAGGGTTTTTAAAACTAGGGTTTTGGAAACTAGGGTTTTGGAATTAGGGTTTTGGATAGTTAGGGTTTTTAAAACTAAGGTTTTGGAAACTAGGGTTTTTAAAACTAGGGTTTTGGATAATTAGGGTTTTTGGAATTGACTTATTACCCAAAAAAACACAATTTTGGATTTGGAAAAATAAATTAAGGTTTTGGAAAAATAATCAATATTTTGGAGTTTAATAACGAAATGGTTTAGGCTTTTGGATAAAAATAGTTTGAAGTTTTGAGTTTTAATGAAATAACATACGGTTCTTGAAGTAAACAGGATATATTTTTACAATTAATTGTTGACTACTGGATAGTTTTATGTTTTATGAAATATGCCAGTGGGATTACGAATACCAATTGATCAATGTGATAATTAAAGCAAACGATTAAAGTTATTAAAACAAAAACCAAAGAAAACGATTAAAGTTATTAAAACAAAAATTAATTTACTGCATGTTCAAAGATCAAGATACTGTGTGTTCAAAGATCAAGTTACTACATGCATGCATGTTCTTATTAATCAAAGAAACGAAACTACTGTAAACATAAATAATTCATGATTAAAGATCAAACATCCGCTCGTTGATTCCTCCATAATTAACTTATGGATGAACAATTAACAAAGACAGCATTGTTGTCTTTGATGGATTGATTACTGATGAATGTTTGCTGCTAATCTTTTCTATTTGTTGTCATCTCTCTTTAATGTTCCTTGCTATCTTCTTAATGTTCCTTGCCGTCCCCTCTTAATGTTCCCTTGTTAATGTTTTCTCCCCCCTTCTAAATTCTGAAAGCTGAACCTCACTCAGAATCCTTAACCTAATATAAAACAATCCCTAAAACAAATTCTAGTTGAATTGGGAAACATATTGAACCCATGTCGACCTAGTTACCCTAGGTCATGTCGATCTTGGGAAGCCAAGGTCGACATGAAGCATGCTCATGTCGACCTAGCCTCCCAAGGTCGACATGAAGCGTGCTCATGTCGACATAGCTTGCCCAAGTTGACATGAGGCATGCTCACGTCGATCTTGGGCAGCCAAGGTCGACATGAAGCATGCTAATGTCTCCCAGGCCAGTGTCACTTAAATTATTTTGGCCTTCTTTAACTTATGGACCAAAAAATTTTAATTTGGGCCAATTCCACTTGATTTTAGGATTTTACAATCAAATATATGCCTCTTTAATCCGAACTGAATCCTTTAAAAATTATAAACTAGGTTTAAATATTTAAAGTCGGATTAAATTTATTTTGGAATCCTTTAATTAGGACCATATCAAATTGGGGTCAAAATTAAGGGTCTATAGTTTGCCCCCTGCTTGAAAGATCGGAGACTACAGCAAAAGAGAGTGAAAAGATATAAGACTTAATTTTTGAGATGGTTACTTGAATTTATTTGTGGTGCTTAGACCCGAGACTGAACTTCATTTGGTTACTTGGACCCGAGACTAAATTTAATTTGACTAACCTTTTATCAGTTGAGAATTCTGGCATAATTGGTTGTTCCATTTTTATGAATTGTGGGTCTTTACCCACTAAAAATAGATCTTTATCTATTGGAAATTGGGTCTTTAACCTAGGAACATGGATCTTTATCCATTGGAGATTGGGTCTTTACCCTTGAAACATGGATCTTTATCCATTGGAAATCGGGTCTTTACCCTTGAAATATGGATCTTTATCCATTGGAAATCAGGTCTTTACCCTTGAAACATGGATCTTTATCCTTTGGACTTTGGGTCTTTACCTTTTGAAATATGGATCTTTATCCATTAGAAATCAGGTCTTTACCTTTAAAAAATGGATCTTTATCCATTAGAAATCGGGTCTGTAGATCCTTATTTTTTGACCCAGTCTGGTCCTATATATATTTTAATTAGTCAAAATAATTTTTGTGTTATCTTAATTAAATAATATTTGCTTTAGTATTTAGTTTTTATAATTAATAAAAAAAATAAAAAATAATAATAATAGACAAATAAAAAATAAAAAAATAATAAAAATTGGCTACAAAAAATCGGCGACATGGCCCGCAGGCAATTTTGCCCGCCCCAGCTCGCCGGCTCCTGCGGCAACTTTTTTGCCATCGAAATTTTTCCGCAGCATTTTTTTCGCGAGCGAAATTTTTTCGACGCAAATTTTTTCGAAACCAAATTAAATTTGGTTTCGATTTCCTTTTCTTAATTAATGTTAGATTCCGTGAATAATTGAGATTAATCATTAAAATCTTCTATAAATAAGGACTAAAAAATAACACAGAGGGGATGGAAATTTTAGGAGGGAAATTTGGGAGGAAAATTTGAGAGGAAAAAACTTTGGACCGAGGAATCAAGAAAATTAAGAGATTAACGATCGGACTTTTGAGAGAGAAAACAAGCAATTCAATCCATCAAAGGTAACCATCTTGCCTTTGTTCTTGTTCATCCAAGAAACAATTTTTGGTGGAACCAACAAACGAAGGTATGAATTTCTTTGTTTATTTTTCTTTACAGTAGCTTCATCACTCAAGATTAAAAATTATTGTTTCTGTTTCTTCAAAATCTTAAAACCCTAATCTACTTTCTAACTTTTCAAAACCTTAAATCGTTTCATTAATTTACCAAAACCCTAATCTGCTTTCTAATTTTCCAAAACCCTAAACTGAATCGTTTTCTTTCCACAAATGCTAAAAAATATCTTTTCTGTTTCTATAAACCTTAAATCATTTTGTTTATTTTCATAAAGCTTCATAAAACTATAAATTGTTTTTTGCAAATTCTAAAATCAAATACATTCTTCGAAACACTAAAAACCCTAATTCAACGTTCAAAACCAAGACAGTAACCCCAGTAACCCCAAACTAAACTAGCTAACATAAACTCTAAAGTTTTCTTAAACCCTAACTCCCTTAAAACCTTAAACCCTAATTTTCTAAACCCTAATCCTTTAAACCTTAAAACCTTATAAACCTAAATATTAAAATTCAAACATAGTAAGCCTAAAAACAATAATTCAATAGTTAATAATCATAAATCTAAACGTTTTGAAGTGTCCAAACCCTAATTTCATGATTTCACTCCTCAAACACCAATTTGGTTAACCAAAGAACTTTATTAACCTCTTAAATTATAAAACTTTAATCCATTTCAATTCCTTTAAAACTCACAGTAGCTTAAACCCATAAATTTCAAAACCTTAAATATATTAAATAAAGAATCTTAAGTAGAAACAGTAGCCCTAATTTGAATCTTTACTTGCTTTATTTAATTTTATATTTGATTATGTAGTGTATTATATGCTTTAATTTATTTTCAATGCTTTGTTGCTTTATTTAAGTTCAATGCTTGATTTATTTAGTTTATCATGGATGGATGTTTACATTCTATTGATGTTTAATATCTTTGATGAATGATTTATTTACGATGAATGGTTATTTACTTTTATCGATTTATTTAGATTTCCAAATGTTGTAAGAGGTATGTTTCCACTTGGTGGGTACCTCATTAGTTAAATATCGTGTAATTTAAATTGCTTTTCTATTTTAGAACCAATGTAAAGGACATGTTTCTACCTTTCGGTGGGTGTCCTATTTAGGCATGGATTATGTAAGGGAATGTTTCCATCTTCGGATGGGTATCCATTTATTTGTTTTGCTTGGACATTGTTTTGATTTTCAATATATCGATGCTTTATTTTAATTATTGTGTGTAATATAGATAATATTGCTATATTTAATAATTTTATAATATTAAGACCTGTAAAGGAGGCCGGTTCCAATGAACCGGGCATTTTAGGGGTGCTGGGCCTTTTCTTTTTCCCGGCCTGTCTGGGTGGCGACTCCATTTTCTCCGGACTTAGGTCCGTGTTCTCTAAGGCCTCGAGCCTAAACAGTGCCAAAGTCGCAAGAACTATTCCACCGGGAGTGGGGGTGAAAATCCCCGCTCACTGAGGCGACTCCACTGGGGATAAGAGAAGTTGATTTCGTTGGTCTTTATATTATTCTATTCTTTCTTATAATGATATTATCCATTGCATCATATTAGATTGTATCGTGTGCGTGAGTTAGGACGCCCGTGTTACCCGTGTTGTGTTATGTAAGGGATACCATACTTTCACTCAAGGTATGGAGATCAAGCATGGCATAACCACTCATAGCCTCGTACCATTTGGTATATACTTACTATGGGAACCTAAGCCTTTTTACCTAAAGACTAAAGCTCATGTAATTGGCCTAGTTACTTTCCCTAGGTTTTACCCCAAATGCATGTTGTTTGACTATGGTTAATTTATCTTGGCATAAATCATGGCTTATTTGGTTTCTTTTTTTTCTAATATGACCCAAGTACATTTGTAAGCTCAAATAAATTTTTCTTCAAAGTCCAAAAGACCAAAACTATTTTCAAAACTTTTCAAAATGATCTTTGGACATAAGACTTTTCTAAAAATAAATTAAAAATACTTTTGCTCATGGCCCAAATACTAATCCCAAAATCCATTTTTTCTAAAATCTTTTTACAATGGGCTTAGAAACAAAATTATTTTTATCCAACTTTTAAAAGAGCTTACAAATATTTTGGTCCATTACGAAATACCAAAAATCAATTGTGAGCCTAGTTTATACTAAGTGTCACATCCCAAAGTTTAGGTAGTCGAGTATTAGGCAAGAAGGACATAAATAAGTGGTCAAATAGAGGCTCGAGATAGTCAAAAACAACATCGGTGTGCAAAGGAGGCCCGTGAAGTCGACGGGACCTAAAGGTAATTTTTTGAAAGGCCGAGGACCTATGAGTAATTTTTCAAAAAGTTGTGTCGGTTCTTAATAGTGACCCTAACGGATGCCATAAATGTGTTCTAGGGATTAATCGGGTCGTAATGGTGGCGCACAATTTTTTCTGAAAATGCACGGTTTGTAAGTTACGGGCGATTTTCCGACAAGGGCATTTTGGACATTTCTACCGGAGGGGCGATTTTGTAATTAAATATAACTTTGGGGGAAAATTTTAAAAGAACAAAAATCCACTTTCAAGTTGCCAAAACCTAGCCATTAAGTCCAAATGGGTTGGACAAATCATGGTCATTGAAAATAAACAAATTAATTAAATGGAAATTAAATTATAAACAACTAATTTTGGTCTTCCAAACACAAGTAAATGATCGAAAAAACACCACCATCACCACTTTTCTTCTTCCTTAGGTCGTGCTTCCCCCCTCCCTTCCATTTTCAAGGAGAAAATTTTCAAGTCTAAGCCATTTTTCAAGTGAAATTCAATGGGAAATAAGGTAAGATACCATCCTAAGTCTTATTCTTTCATTAGAATTAGGTATTAGGCTATGTATAGGAAGATTTGATATTATGTTCATGTTGGGAAAGTATTAGTAAGTTGATGATTATGGTGAAAAATGATAAACTACTTAAAGGTAATAATGAAAATGGTGATTATTAGTAAGAATAAGTAAAGGATTGTTAGAAAATCATAAGGTAGCATCATGTTCATATCTAGGGTTTGTTCTTACATATGTGACATGTTAAATTCATAGGAAATCAATGAGATTAGAGAGGAAAGGAAGTGAAATAGACAAGAAGAGCAAGGAAAAGCAAGGTTTGGTACTTTAACTAATTGTTTGTTCATTTTCTTGAAATTTTTCTGTTTTAGAATTAGTGAAATGTTGTGACTTGTATGATTTTTAATTAAATATAAAAAACTTTTCTTGAAGTGATGTTGTGCCTCAATGCGTCTAGAATGACTAAAAAATATTTTGAGTTGAATTCGGAATGGTTATGATTATGGAAAAATTATTTTTGTTAGACCTACTCTAGGAGGTACCTTGACTGAGACAGCCATGTTTCCGAATTTTTAATAAAATTTAGAAAAATAATCTTCAATTGAATTTTTGATATGTTTTTTTTAGTGAGTCTAGTACTTGATAAAAATAATTTGGAACCACATTGATTGAATTTAATTTACGGAATTCACAAAATTCAGAACTGCTGCCAGGATGCAGGGCAACTGGAGCAGTCTGGTTGGGTGACCTACTGACCAAGATTTTGTGTCCAGTTTGATCTGAAATTTTAAAGGAATGATTTTAAGATGCAAAACTAAATTATTTAAAAATTTTAGAGTTTTTAGTCAAGTAAATTATTTTATACAATTTTTCAAAATAAGGATCAAGTTGAGTCCAAAACCAAAATTTACTATTCATATGGTCATTTTGCTAATATTCATTTGGTCATTTTTCAAAAGTAATCCAATTGATTCCTTATATAAATGAGCATAATATGTTATTAAAATGAAAAAATATGATATTTCACGTTGAAATAATATAAGAAACATAAGTCGATAATTGTATAATGCATATTCGATTAAGAAATGGCATGAAAATTTTGGCTCCACTGGGTATCTGGGATAGTACTGAGTAGGATAAGGGTATGATATATCATACTATATGCAGTGCTGCTTTAATATAGGACTTTGGTATGAGTTATATAAGGTGACGACCCGAGCTATATAGGACTTCGGTTCGAGTTATATAGGGCAATCGCCCTAGTTATATAGGACTCCGGTCCGAGGGCTTCGGCCACAGATTCCACAGGGCTTGGTCCGCAATTTTTTAGGGGCCACAGCCACAGAATAAATATACAGTTGTTTCAGTTAGTTCCTTACCATATGTTAGTCTACCAAATTACCTTATGGAGCGAACTGATAAAATGATAATAACTGAATATATGACATGTATGGATTGTTTTTACTGTGGTATTATTTTTCAATACGACTCATTGCTTTTAAAAGTGCATTATACTTTTATTATTTATTTTCTGTAATTAGTTAAAGTACCCACTAAGCAATGCTCACACCCTGGGGCGACCATGGTTTCATCCTCTTGGTGGAGTTCCTTCCACCCTTCATCAAATGATCAAGTTCCCCAAAGGAGATGAGACAGTGGTCATTGAAGCTGAAGATAATGAGATTGTTAACGCTCTAATGATTGAGAGGTCTCTCAATGGTTTTCAAGTAGGAGCAATTTCTGATGATGAAGTAGTGGACTCCAAAGTCTTGAATATGATGAAGAACATGAACTACCTTCCCGGAGCTGGTCTTGGAAAGGGTAAGGTCGGTTTGACAAGGATGCCAGACTTTAGAACTCAAACTTTCAAGAAAGGGTTGGGATATAATGAAAAGATCGATGTCCAGCCAAAAAAGAGTGAGAAGATGAGCTTCCCACCACTTGAAGAGACCTTTGTCAAAGAACCAGATATGGGACATGTGAGCGGGGATTTTTGCCCCCACTCCCGGTGGAATGGTTCTTACGACTTCGGCATTGTTTAGGCTCAGGGACTTAGAGAACACGGACCTAGGTCCTGAGAAAATAGAGTCGCCACCCGGACGGGCCGGGAAAAAGAAAGGGGTGGATGACTCAATTTCTAAGGAATCCCCAACCCCCTAATGGGTTCGGAAAGTTGGGTACGTGTGGGAAAGGTGAGAAATGGCCTAGCACCCCCACAACGCCCTGTTCATTGGAACCGGCCTCCTTTACAGGTCTTAATATTATAAAATTCTTAAATATAACAATATTATCCATATTACACACAATAAAAATAAAGCATCAATATATTGAAAATCAAAACATTGTCCAAACAAAACAATGAAATAGACACCCATCCAAGGATGGAAACATGTCCTTACAGCCCATGCCTAAATAGGACACCCACCGAAAGGTAGAAGCATGTCCTTCACATTGGTTCTAAAATAGAAAAGCAATTTAAATTACATGATATTTAACTAATGAGGTACCCACCAAGTGGAAACATACCTCTTACAACATTTGGAAATCTAAATAAATCGATAAAATTAAATAACCATTCATCATAAATAAATCATTCATCAAAGGTACTAAATATCAATAGAAAGTAAACATCCATCCATGATAAATTAGATAAACCAAACATTGAACTTAAATAAATTAAAGCATATAAAATAAATCAATGCATAATCAAATATAAAATTGAATAAGGAAAATAAAGATTCAATTTAGGTCTACTGTTTCTATTTAAGTTTCTTTATTTCATGTGTTTAGGGTTTTGGAATTCATGATTTTAAGCTACTGTGAGTTTTAATGGAATTGAAATGGAGTAAAAGTTTTATGATTTAAAAAGTTGGTAAAGTTCTTTGATTCACCAAATTGGGGTTTGAGATGTATAATCTTGAGATTAGGTTTTGGACACTTTAAAAAATTTAGATTTATGATTTACGGTCACTGGATTGTGTTTTCTAAGCTTACTGTGTAGAATTAGATTTATATGTTTTTAAAGTTTTAAAGAATTAGGGTTTAGAAAACTTTAGGGTTTAGGTTTTAAGGGAGTTAGGGTTCACTGTTTTGGGTTTTGGAGTTGAATTAGGGTTTAGTGTTTTAGAATTAGGGTTTTAGAATTTTAAGAAACAATTGATAATTTTATGAAACTTTATGAAAATAAATAAAATGATTTAAGGTTTATATAAACAAAGCAAATGTTTTTAGGGTTTGTGAAAGGAAACAGACCCAAGTTTAGGATTTTGAAAAGAAACAGGTTCAATTAGGGTTTTAAGATTTTGAAGAAGCAAAAATAATAATTTGAAGATTTTTGGAAAACAAAACAACGAATTAAGGTTTTTAAACTTTTGAAAAGGGGAATTAAGGTTCTATGGTTTTTGAATTAAAAGAAACAATGGGATGATTTAAGCTAATGTGAAGAAATTAGACAATTGATGCATACCTCCATTTGTTGGTTCCACCAAAAATTTCTTCTTGGATGAACAAAAACAAAGACAAGCTTTGCTGCCTTTGAATTTCTTGAATTGTTTGTCTACTCTCTCAAAAAAATTAGATTGATTCAAAGCTTTTCCTCCTCAATTTCGGTCTCAATTTTTCTCCAAATTTCCGTCCCAATTTCTGATCGATTTCCCCCCTTTTTTCCTCTACTTTTTGTGTTGTTTTTGGTCTTATTTATAGAAAAATTTTATGATTCATCCTAGTTATTCATGGAATCTAATATGGATTAAGAAAAGGAAACCGAAACCTAATTGTATTAGGTTTCGAAAAAATTTGCGTCGAAAAAATTTTGCTGGGAAAAAAAATGCTGCGGAAAAAATGCGCTAGTGAAAATTTTGCCTCAGTTGGCTGCGGGCGAGGACTGGCCTGGGCCAGGCCATTTCGCCCGCAGGCCATTTCGCCCGCAGGATTTTCCTGTGAGCGAAATGGTCCGCAGAAAAATTCTGCGGGCGAAATGGCCCATGGCCATTCGTCCCACGCTGATTTTCAGCTACAATTTTTTCGTCGCCGATTTTTATTTTTATTTTTATTTTTTGATTTTGATTTTTTGATTTTTATTTTTTATTAATAAAAATTAGCTAAAGTAAAAATTATTTAATTTATGGGCACTCGTAATCAAGACCAGCAGCCTCTATTCTTTTCTTTCGCTTCTTATCTCTCTTCATAATCTTTTCAACCAACTTTCTGTGCTCATCAAGTGTTCTATCCTGAGCAGAAAAAATAGAAGGATATTTTTATTGACAAAGAAAATCTTTGTCTTTCATTCATGAAAGCATAAAAATCATTATCTGCAAGAATTATCACTTTTGAATGACATTAAATACCTTGTTCTACCGTTTTCACATCTTCAATATTTCCATGTTGAAAGGATGATAAACAAAATCTTCTTCCAATTCTTTTCCCACCATGAAGGTTGCTGGTGGAGGTACTCTTCCAAACATAGGCAAAGGATTATCTTTGGTGTTGGGCTTATTCGGCTCGGATATCTTACCACTATCAATCAAATCTTGGATCTCATGCCTTAGACGAGCACATTTATCTGTTTCATACCCTCGTATTTGATGAAATTGACAGAAGGCCTCGACACTGAAGTTTGGTGGCAATGGATTATGTAGTGGTCGAGGAGCTAACAGTTTCAACAACCCTTTCTTTTGCAGCTTGCTAAAAACCCAAGACAGAGGTTTTCCCAATTCTAAGAATTGTCTTTTATTTCCTTGACCGGTTGAATTAAGATCAACTTCTTTTTGATTGCTTTGATTGCTAGGCTGATAATTCCCTTTCTCATTCCTTCTTATTGAAAAGGAATTTTTCTCCCTTTCCCACTCTTCAATTTGTAGATTAGCTTGGAGAAGATCTTTGAAGTCATAGATGAGTGTATGATACATCCTTTCACGAAGACTAGGCAGGACGCCTCTCACTATCATCCTTATTTGATCAGATTCATCGGGCCTTTTCTTGAGCAAAGTAGCCTTGTTTCTCCATCTTTTCACATAGTCTACAAAATTCTCATTTGGTTTTTGTCTTATGGACTCCACATCCATTAAGGTAACTTCCATCTCAACATTTTATCCATATTGCTGGATGAAGGCCTTGTATAGCAGATCCCAACTCTTTTGTGTTCCTTCTTCCAAGGTATTGAACCAATTTTGGACAACAGGGTCCAATGAGAGCATGAAGTACCTTAGAGTTTGACCTTAGTAGCTCGAGCAGACTGCATAGCAGTGATATACTTCTTTCCATGGAGATGGGGATTTTCGGTTCCATCAAACTTCGCAAAAGATGGCATCTTGAACTTGTACGGAACTTCTTCATCTAGCTCAAATAATTTGTCAACTTTGGACATTTCTTCGGTTTTTAGTTTCTTCTCAAATTTCTTTTCTAAATCATCAATCATTTTCTCAACATCAGATGTCTCGGTCTTTTCAATAGTTGCCCTCTCAACAACCTTTGGCTCCTTTTTGTCTTGAGGATCTTGGTAGTATTGAGCCCAATCATCATCATCAATGATCACCTTATCATCATCAAAAGGTACTTCATCAACTTTAGCCTTCCCCTTGACTTTCTTTGTGCTAGCAGATGCTTCGGCATTGTTTCCTAAAATCGCAGCCAATTGGTTCTTCACGCTTTCAGCCATGGCCTCTTTTATTTCTTCCATCTTGGCATTGAGGGCGTCATCCACCATTCTTTGAATTTGTTCGGGATCCATTATTTTTGGTGAGCAAGTGATTGAGTCGTTGCTAGATACTTGATCTCCGGCATAGGTCTGATTTTCATAATCTTTTGAACTATCGTAATCTAGGGCTGTGAGCCAGAAAGGATTAATGATATGAGATGCAAATGTATGCATGTATGCACAAATAATAGACAAACAAGGATGAATAGGACATTCCTTCCAACCTTATAACATCCACACACGGATGGCGAGTCTCTTTTCCTAGGTATATGGTTAACAAAATACCAACATGGGGTACCTTGTTTTCGAATATTTCCCTCGGACGTTTCAACCAATAGTTATATTTTTGAAAATGGAAATCAACTTATGATAATTCTCACTAATTAGGTTTTAATCCATTTAACCAACTAAAGTAGCTTTTATGCTATATTGAATTAAAACTAAATTAAGAGGTTTATTATAAATAGATTTCTCACTTGAAAAAGTAACTAATAATTCATACCAAAAACAAGCCCATGATTAATTATTCTTAGTATAAACTAGGCTCACAATTGATTTTTGGTATTTCGTAATTGACCTAAACAATTTGCAAGCTCTTTGTAAGAAAAGGTTGGATGATAATATATTTTGTTTCTAAGCCCATTGTAAAAAGATTATAGAAAATTGGATTTTGGGCTTAGTATTTGGGCAATGAGAAAAAGAATTTTTGATTTGTTTTTGTTAGAAAAGTCTTAGGTCCAAAGACGATCTTGAAAAGTTTTGAAAATAGCTTTGGTCTTTTGGACTTTAAAGAAAATTTTATTTTGAGCTTACAATATACTTAGGTCATATTAGAAAAAGAACAAACCAAATAAGCCATGATTTAAGCCAAGATAAATTAACCATAGTCAAACAACATGCATTTGGGGTGTAAAATCCTAAGGAAAGTAACTAGGCCAATTACATGAGCTTTAGTCTTTGGGTAAAACGCTTAGGTTCCCATAGCAAGTATATACCAAAAGGTATAAGGCTATAAGTGGTTATGCCATGCTCGATATCCATACCTTGAGTGAAAGTATGGTATCCCTTACATAACACAACACAAGTAACACGGGCATCCTAACTCACGCACACGATGCAATCTAATATGATGCAATGGATAATATCGTTATAAGAAAGAATAGAATAATATAAAGACCAACGGAATCAACTTCTCTTATCCCTAGTTGAGTCGCCACTATGAGCGGAGATTTTTACCCCCCACTCCCGGTGGAATGGTTCTTGCGACTTCTGCACTGTTTAGGCTCGGGGCCTTAGAGAATACGGACCTAGGTCCGGAGAAAATGGAGTCGGCACCCGGACGGACCGGGAAAAAGGAAGGGGTGGATGACTCAATTCCTAAGGAATCCCCAACCCCCTAATGGGTTCGGAAAGTTGGATACGTATGGGGAAGGTGAGAAATGGCCCAGCACCCCCCACAACGCCTGGTTAATTGGAACCACCCTCCTTTACAGGTCTTAATATTATAAAATTCATAAATATAACAATATTATCCATATTACACATAATAAAAATAAAGCATCAATATGTTGAAAATCAAAACAATGTCTAAACAAAATAATTAAATGGACACCCATCTAGGGATGGAAACATGTCCTTACATCCCATGCCTAAATAGGACACCAACCAAAAGGTAGAAACATGTCCTTCACATTGGTTCTAAAATAGAAAAGCAATTTAAATTACATGATATTTAACTAATAAGGTACCCACCAAGTGGAAACATACCTTTTACAACATTTTGAAATCTAAATAAATCGATAAAAGTAAATAACCATTCATCATAAATAAATCATTCATCAAAGGTACTAAATATCAATAGAAAGTAAACATCCATCCATGATAAATTAGATAAACCAAACATTGAACTTAAATAAATTAAAGCATATAAAATAAATCAAAGCATAATCAAGTATAAAATTGAATAAGGCAAATAAAGATTCAATTTAGGTCTACTGTTTTTATTTAAGTTTCGTTATTTCATGTGTTTAGGGTTTTGGAATTCATGATTTTATGCCACTGTGAGTTTTAATGGAATTGAAATGGAGCAAAAGTTTTATGATTTAAAATGTTGGCAAAATTCTTTGATTCACCAAATTAGGGTCTGAGATGTTTAATCATGAGATTAGGTTTTGGACACTTTAAAAAATTTAGATTTATGATTTACGGTCACTAGATTGTGTTTTCTAAGCTTACTGTGTAGAATTAGATTTATATGATTTTAAAGATTTAAAGAATTAGGGTTTAGAAAACTTTAGGGTTTAGGTTTTAAGGGAGTTAGGGTTCACTGTTTTGGGTTTTGGAGTTGAATTAGGGTTTAGTGATTTAGAATTAGAGTTTTAGAATTTTAAGAAACAATTAATAATTTTATGAAACTTACTGTGAGCGGGGATTTTTGCCCCAACTCCCGGTGGAATGGTTCTTGCGACTTCGGCACTGTTTAGGATCGGGGACTTAGAGAACACGGACCTAGGTCCAGAGAAAATGGAGTCGCCACCCAGACGGGCTGGGAAAAAGAAAGGGGTGGATGACTCGATTCCTAAGGAATTCCCAACCCCCTAATGGGTTCGGAAAGTTTGGTACGTGTGGGGAAGGTGAGAAATGGCCCAGCACTCCCACAACACCCGGTTTATTGGAACCAGCCTCCTTTACAGGTCTTAATATTATAAAATTCTTAAATATAACAATATTATCCATATTACACACAATAAAAATAAAGCATCAATATATTGAAAATTAAAACAATGTCCAAACAAAATAATTAAATGGACACCCATCCAAGGATGGAAACATGTCCTTACATCCAATGCCTAAATAGGACACCCACCGAAAGGTAGAAACATGTCCTTCACATTGGTTCTAAAATAGAAAAACAATTTAAATTACATGATATTTAACTAATGAGGTACCCACTAAGTGGAAACATACCTCTTACAACATTTGGAAATCTAAATAAATTGATAAAAGTAAATAACCATTAATCATAATTAAATCATTCATCAAAGATACTAAATATCAATAGAAAGTAAACATCCATCCATGATAAATTAGATAAACGAAACATTGAACTTAAATAAATTAAAGCATATAAAATAAATCAAAGCATAATCAAACATAAAATTGAATAAGGCAAATAAAGATTCAATTTAGGTCTACTGTTTCTATTTTAGTTTCTTTATTTCATATGTTTAGGGTTCTGGAATTCATGAGTTTAAGCTACTGTGAGTTTTAATAGAATTGAAATGAAGCAAAAGTTTTACGATTTAAAAAGTTGGTAAAGTTCTTTGATTCACCAAATTAGGGTTTGAGATGTATAATCATGAGATTAGGTTTTGGACACTTTAAAAAATTTAGATTTATGATTTACGGTCACTGGATTGTGTTTTCTAAGATTACTGTGTAGAATTAGATTTATATGGTTTTAAAGTTTTAAAGAATTAGGGTTTAGAAAACTTTAGAGTTTAGGTTTTAAAGGAGTTAGGGTTCACTGTTTTGGGTTTTGGATTTGAATTAGGGTTTAGTTTTTTAGAATTAGGGTATAGAATTTTAAGAAACAATTGATAATTTTATGAAACTTTATGAAAATAAACCAAACGATTTAAGGTTTATATAAACAGAACAGATGTTTTTAGGGTTGGTGGAAGGAAACAGACTCAAGTTTAGGATTTTGAAAAGAAACAGGTTAAATTAGGGTTTTAAGATTTTGAAGAAGCAAAAATAACAATTTGAAGATTTTTGTAAAACAAAGCAACGAATTATGGTTTTTAAACTTTAGAAAAGGTTCTAGGGTTTTTGAATTAAAAGAAACAATTGGATGATTTAAGCTACTGTGAAGAAATTAGACAATTGAAGCATACCTCCGTTTGTTGGTTTCACCAAAAATTTCTTCTTGGATGAACAAAAACAAAGACAAGCTTTGCTGCCTTTGAATTGCTTGAATTGTTTGTCTACTCTCTCAAAAAAATCAGATTGATTCAAAGCTTTTCCTCCTCAGTTTTGGTCTCAATTTTTCTCCAAATTTTCGTCCCAATTTCTGATCGATTTCCCCCCTTTTTTCCTCCATATTTCCCCCCTTTTTTCCTCCACTTTTTGTGTTGTTTTTGGTCTTATTTATAGAAGAATTTTATGGTTCATCCTAGTTATTCACGGAATCTAATATTGATTAAGGAAAAGAAACCGAAACCTAATTATATTACGTTTAGAAAAAATTTGAGTCGAAAAAATTTCACTAGAAAAAAAAAACTGCTGCGGAAAAAATGTGTTGGCAAAAAAATTGCCTCAGTTGGCTGCGGACTGTGAGCGAGGATTGTCCTGTAGGCCATTTTGCCCGCAGGAAACTCCTGCGGGCGAAATGGCCCACGGCCATTCGTCACGCTCTAATTTTCAACTACGATTTTTCCGTCGTCGATTTTAATTTTAATTTTTATTTTTTGATTTTTATTTATTTATTTTTATTTTTTATAAATAAAAATTAGATACTAAAGTGAAAATTATTTAATTAAGATAGCAAAAATTATTTTGGACTAATTAAAATATATTGGACAACACAAAAATTATTTTGGACTAATTAAAATATATTGGACCAGACTGGGTTAAAAATTAAGGGTCTACAGGACCACTCAAAGGAAAGCCCAAGCCAATCATGTTCATGGGAAAGTTGATCTCATGTTTTGAAATTTTTGCAGATGTGGCCGAGCTAGTGTACCAAGTGAAGAAAGAGCTTGTAATATCCCAAAATATACCCTAGAAGTTTGGTATAATAATTGTTGTAATTGAAGTAAGTGTATTTGTGTTTAATTGGAAAAGAGAAAATAAGTGAAGAGAGAGTTTATATGTTGTATATATGAAAATATATATAACATATACACAAGTCAATGGGAAAGTCAAAGGAAGAGATTTATTATTGATTAATTGTGTTTAAGGGATAGTTTATATTAAGTGGGATTAGAGTTAGTGGAGTGGAAGAAGATATTTGTATTATTTTATAACAAATACTTGGATGAGAGGATTTTAAGGAAAAGTGGGTTTGACTTGGCTTATTTGGTTTTCTTTCTTTCTTTTTCCTGCGTGGTCCTCAACCATTTCTCTCATTCTCTTTATTTTTCTGTGTTGTTCGGCCATCAAGAAGAAAGAGAGCAAGTTAGATATTTGTTCTTCCAAGTTCAAGATTAAAGAGAGTTTTCAAAGATCAAGTTGAAGGTTTAAGAGTTCTCCATCTTTGGTAAGTCCTATCTCAATTTCTTGTGTTGTTTTTGAGGTTATATGGGTTTTTGAGTTGAAGTTGTGTTTGAGAATGTGTTTGGTTAGATTGTGTGGTGTTTAAGAGTGTTTGGTTTAAGTGGTTTTGGATTTTGGGGTCGGATTGAAGAAAAGAATAAGTTGGTTGGTATAGATTGAGTTGTGGTTATGTTTAGAGTTTTGATGATGTTTGTGATTTGTGTTTGATGTGTGTTTTAGCTTGTTTTGGTGTTGTTGCAAGTTTGAGATGATGTTTGGGTATGTTTTGTTAAGTTTGGTGGAAGTGGATGTTGGTGGATAGAAGTGATTTGTTAGTTGTGGTGTTGTTTAGAGTTTTGATGATGTTTGTGATTTGTGTTTGATGTGTGTTTTAGCTTGTTTTGGTGTTGTTGCAAGTTTGAGATGATGTTTGGGTATGTTTTGTTAAGTTTGGTGGAAGTGGATGTTGGTGGATAGAAGTGATTTGTTAGTTGTGGTGTTGTTTTGGCCGGAATCAGGGTTTTTGGCCTGACACGCTCATGAGCACGTCCAGGGTTCTTAGGCGTGTCAATTGTTCTGTGTGGTAGTAGGTTTGACACGGCCAGTAACACGCCCGTGTTATTGAGCGTGTCATAGCTACTGTGAGAATGGAGAATTTACACGGTCAGGAGCACGTTCAGGTTGTTGGACGTGTTGATGTATTTGTGTGAGGCAGTATGTATTACACGCCCAGTGACACGCCCGTGGTCATGAGCGTGTAATAGCTTCTGTGTTATGGAGTTAGGGCACGGTCAGAAACACGCCCGTGTGGTTGAGCGTGTCATGTGTAGAGGTTGCTCTAGTTAACTCTTAACTTGATTACTTCTTGTGTATCCTTAAGTAAGTGTGTGTTATATTTGTTGGATTAGGTCTTGAAGAAGGTGATTTGTCATTGATTTAAGAAGCATAAGAACCTTGGGAAAGGGAGTGTTTTGAGTTGTGTAAATTGCTTTTGAGGTAAGTACACATCCTGCATTATTGCATTGTTGATTCTTGTGAAGAATGTACTTTGCTATGCTTATATCAATGATGATATATATATGTATTATATGAATGATATGATGATACAAATGATTGTACATTTGAAAGAGGAATTGCTAAGATGGGCATTGAGATATGCTATGATATGAAGCCATTGTGTTTGGCTATGATGATTCAATTGAAAGATATAAGGCATGTTTGCCTAATTGATGATGAGAATTGAGAATGAAATAATAAATGAATTGTGTGGCTAATGTGTTATTCAATTTTCAGAGTTTGTTGTTGGTGGCATGCCTAATGATAGTAACACTCTCTTGAAGTTAGGTTGGGCTTGATCCTTGAAGCCAAGTTGGGTAGAAGTTTAACATGTTTTACTCCCCTTGAAGCTTGGTTGGGTCTAGTCCTTGAAGCCTAATTGAGATGTTACAACCCTTGAAGCTAGGTTGGGTTGGTTTTTGAAGCCAAGTTGGGTTGAGACTTAGCATGCTTTGTTCCCCTTGAAGCTTGGTTGAACCTAATCTTTGAAGCCTAGTTGGGTTTATGATAATGATAAATATGATGATTAAACCAAAACATTTACTCTGAAAATTGAATGGCATATTAGAGTGTTTTGGGTCCATGCTTGTCTTTGTATATAATGTGATTCTTGAATGGTAAAATCAATGGAACTATGAAGATGTAATATGAATATTGTTATGACATTGAATGTAGTATGATGTGGTAATGTGATGTGCTTCTATGTGTGTGGTTTATGAAATATAAAGGTATGTTGTTAGCCTTCCATCTATGATGTTGATTTGTTATTAAAATGTGTGACATTATATTGCAGTAAAGCATAATACTAGCATACTTTGTACTACTAAGCCGTTGGCTTAGCGCGATAGTGTTTGATCGCGCAGGTGACAGAGTTGAACCTGAGAGTTCTTCAAGACCGAGTGAGAGTAGACATTGAAGAGTTCATTTTGGGACTTAAAGATCAGAGAAGAGCTGCCAATCATGTATATATTCTATGTTTTTAAACTTTGATTTATAACATATTTGTAATACCTTCCGCTGTGAATTATTAAACATTTTATATATAGTGTCTTTTGGATTTCTTTTATTTGTTTGAGATTGGTTTCACTTGTTTACAAAGATATTTGTTGTGTCTTTTTAAACCGTGGCATTTTCTATATTCAGTATACGTATATTACGATCGTTTAAGCATGCTTGGTACGTATACAGGTTATAGAGGTGTTACAATTGTTTTGGTATCAGAGCCTAGGTTTGAGATTCTCAACCTAGGTAAAGTGTAAGAAAAAGAGTGTTTTGATTTTAAAACGTGGATTTTTGAATAACATACATGTTTGGCATTGGCAGTCTCTGATCTTTAATGAGAGGTATTCTGCTGTGTTTGCAGATATAGGTTGTAATGGATTCTCACTCACGTCAGTCAGTTGAGGGTAGTGCTGAAAGTATAGCTCCTGATGAGATTAGAGAGGGAGCTAGAGTGGATAGTGCTAGAGAGATACTTGCTTCTGTATCGGGGAGACCAGCTGGTGAGGAGGTTCCACCAGTTTGGCTTAGGCATGTGGTTGAGGCTTTGAGGCAAGCACCTGTGCAACCACCGCCACCACCCCCACAGCCTTTGGTATTAGTGAGGCATTATGACAAATTACAGAAGTATGGAGCAGAAGATTTCTTAGGTACTATTGATCCAGCTGTAGCTGAGCAGTGGCTAGATAAAGTACAGAGAATATTTGTTCAGTTGCAAGCCACTCCAGAGGAAAAGTTTGATTATGCAAGATCATTCTTGCAAAAGGACGCATATGACTGGTGGAAGACAGTGCCCCATGCTATGGATGATCCACCAACATTGTCCTATGCTGATTTTCTAAGAGAGTTTGAATTGAAGTATACTCCTAGGGAGTACAAAGATGTGAAGAAAATGGAGTTTTTAAGCTTGAAGCAAGATCACCGGACGGTGACGGAATATGAGTTAGAGTTTATTCGGTTGAGCCAGTATGCTGGGGGTATTATATCTGATGAGATAGATAGATGCCGGAGATTTGAGGAGGGATTGAGGCCCTCTATCATGTGTTTGGTGGCTGGATCTAGATATAGTGATTTTCCCCAGCTGGTTGCAGCAGCTAGGAGTGTGGAGAGGGCTCAGGTTATTGCAGCTACTTCAGAGGAAGAGATCAGGGTTAGAAGGCCCCAGTTTGAGGCAGGGTCTTCGTCTGTGAAAAGAGGTAAAGGAAGTTTTGTTCCTCGGATTAGTAGGAGTCAGAGGCCAGCGGGTAGGTCAGTACAGTTTCAGAGGCAGAGATCTAGACCTACAGTTTCAATGGTGAGTGCTCCGATCCCAGTGACTCAGAGATCCACCTTACCCATATGCATTCATTGTGGTAGGCCACATGGTGGTACTTGTTGGAAGACTGGTGTAGCAGGGGTATGTTTCAGATGTGGATCTCCCGATCATTTTGTGAGAGATTGTCCCGAGAGACAGGAGCGGATGTCAGTGGATACTGCAGCTTCCCGACCTAGTGTGAGGGGAGGTTGAGGAGGCAGAGGTTTCAGCAGAGGAGGCAGATCTGGGTTCAGTTCTAGAGGAGGTTCTACATCCAGGGAGAGTAGACCAGAGGAGGCTGGATCTTCTCAGAGGATTTATGTGATGCAGAAGCAACCAGATGCTTCGGCAATCATAGCTGGTACTTTTTCTTTATTTGGTATTTCAGTACTTGCTTTGATTGATCCCGGATCCATGCATTCATATATTAGTGCATCTGTTTTGCCTGTGTCTAATGTGCATGCTGAATCCCTAGGATTTGATGTATTGGTGACAATTCCTTTAGGGCATAGTGTGATTGTTAGCAAAGTGCACCGAGATAGTGCAGTGATGGTGCAAGGTGAGGAGTTTCTTGGAGATTTGATTGAGATGCCTTTTAAGGAATATGATGTGATCCTAGGCATGGACTGGTTATCTAGACATAGAGCTGTGGTTGACTGCCAAAAGAAGTTTGTTACGTTGAGAACCTGCGATGGTAGAGAGGTGTTAGTATCTAGTGAGCAGGGACAGCTAGCATCCTTGTTTGTTTCAGCTGTTGCAGCTAGGAGATTGATTAGAAAAGGGTGTGATGCTTACCTTGCTTATGTTGTGGATACTAGAGTAAAAGGTTCTCAACTTGATGATATACCCACAGTTGCAGAGTTTCCAGATGTGTTTCCAGAGGAATTGCCAGGGTTGCCTCCTGAGAGAGAGGTGGAGTTCGGTATTGAATTATTGCCTGGTACCACTCCTATCTCTATTACTCCTTACAGAATGGCACCTGCTGAACTGAGAGAATTGAAGGTGCAGTTGCAGGAGTTGCTGGATAAAGGGTTTGTTCGCCCTAGTGTTTCACCGTGGGGAGCTCCTGTTTTGTTTGTAAAGAAGAAGGATGGTACTATGAGATTGTGTATCGATTATAGGCAATTGAACAAAGTTACTATCAAGAATAAATATCCTTTGCCTAGAATTGATGATCTCTTTGATCAATTGAAGGGAGCAGCAGTGTTTTCCAAAATTGATTTGAGATCAGGGTACCATCAGTTGAGGGTCAGAGCTGAAGATGTTCCTAAGACCACCTTTCGGACCAGGTATGGGCATTATGAGTTTCTAGTTATGCCTTTTGGTTTGACGAATGCACCTGCAGTTTTTATGGACTTGATGAATAGGGTGTTTAGGCCCTATTTGGATCAGTTTGTAGTGGTCTTTATAGATGATATTTTGGTGTATTCACGTAATGAGAAAGAGCATGACAAGCATCTGCGGATTGTGTTGCAAATTTTGAGAGAGAAGCAATTGTTTGCTAAACTGTCGAAATGTGAGTTTTGGCTTGACCAGGTTACTTTTCTCGGTCATATAGTTTCAGCAGAGGGTATTAGAGTTGATCCGAGTAAAGTTGAAGCTATTTTGAATTGGAGTCCACCAAAGTCTGTGATTGAAGTTAGAAGTTTTCTGGGTTTGGCAGGCTATTACCGACGGTTTGTGAAGGGATTTTCTTTGATAGCTACTCCACTTACCAGACTGCTTCGAAAGGGAGTTAGATTTGTGTGGACAGATCAGTGTCAGGCTAGCTTCGATCAGTTGAGAGAAATGTTGACTCAAGCGCCTGTTCTTACTTTACCTGTGGAAGATAAACCATATGTGATTTACAGTGATGCTTCACATAGTGGTTTGGGTTGTGTTCTAATGCAAGAAGGTAAGGTGATAGCTTATGCTTCTCGACAGTTGAAACCATATGAGCTCAATTATCCGACCCATGATTTGGAATTAGCAGCCATTGTGTTTGCATTGAAGATTTGGCGACATTATCTATATGGGGAGAAGTGTTTTATCTATACTGATCATAAAAGTTTAAAATACTTGGGTGTCCAAAGAGAACTCAATCTTCGACAGAGAAGATGGTTGGAATTGATTAAAGACTACGACTGTTTGATTGATTATCATCCGGGTAAAGCAAATGTTGTTGCTGATGCCTTGAGTCGGAAGTCTTTAGCAGGGTTGACTGTTTATTCGCTCTCGTTGCTTGTTGAGTTGAGAGCATTGCATGCTAGTTTTATACCTTGTGATGATGGTGCATTGTTGGCACAGTTGCAATTGAAACCAATATTGTTGGATCAGATTAAAGAGGCTCAATTGGCTGATGCAAAGATTCAAAAGATTGTTTCATATTGTCAGAATGGAAAGAGTCGAGATTTTATTGTGAGAGGTGATGGGAGTCTTTGGTTTAAGAACAGAATGTGTGTACCTGATAATGCTAAATTGAGAAGGATTATATTAAAGGAAGCACATCAATCAGTATTTGCTATGCATCCGGGTAATACAAAGATGTATCATGATTTGAGACAGCATTATTGGTGGTCCGGTATGAAGAGAGACATTGCAGATTTTGTGTCTAAATGTCTCACATGTCAGAGGGTAAAAGCTGAGCATCAAGTTCCAACAGGGTTACTTCAACCTTTAGCAGTGCCTGAATGGAAATGGGATAGAGTAACCATGGATTTCGTGTCTGGTTTGCCATTGACACAAAGAAAACATGATGCTATTTGGGTGATTGTTGACAGGTTGACGAAGACAGCTCATTTTCTTCCGGTTCGGATGGATTACTCTTTGGAAAGGTTAGCTGAGCTATATATCCATGAGATTGTGAAGCTGCATGGTGTTCCAACTTCTATAGTGTCTGATCGAGATCCCCGATTTACTTCAAGGTTTTGGAAGAGTTTACATGGTGCTTTGGGTTCTCGATTACACTTCAGTACTGCTTTCCATCCGCAGACAGATGGACAGTCAGAGAGAGTGATACAGGTTATCGAGGACATGTTGAGAAGTTGTGTCATTGATTTCTCTGGAGGTTGGGATAGATTCTTACCACTTGTGGAATTTGCATACAATAATAGTCATCAATCCAGCATTGGTATGGCCCCATTTGAAGCATTGTATGGTAGACGGTGCAGACACCTCTATGTTGGAATGAACTTGGTGAAAGTAAATTAATTGGTCCTGATTTGGTTAAAGAAACTGAAGAGAAAGTGAAAATGATTCGAGATAGGTTGAAAATAGCTTCGGACCGACAGAAATCTTATTCAGATTTGAAGAGGAGAGACATTGAATATAATGTGGGAGATAAAGTATTTTTGAAGGTGTCTCCTTGGAAAAAGATCTTGAGGTTTGGTCGGAAAGGGAAATTGAGTCCTCATTTCATTGGACCTTATGAGGTATTGGAAAGAGTTGGGCCAGTTGCTTATAGGCTTGCTTTGCCACCTGAGTTGGATAGGATCCATAATGTATTCCATGTTTCTATGTTGAGGAGGTACAGATCAGATCCATCTCATGTGTTATCAGTTGAATCTATTGAAGTGAGTCCAGATCTGACTTTTGAAGAAGAACCAGTTGCTATTTTGGCTTATGGAATGAAAGAGTTGAGACATAAGAAAGTGCCAATTGTGAAGATTCTTTGGAAGAATCATGGTAGAGAAGAATCAACTTGGGAGAATGAGCAAGCGATGCTAGACCAATATCCTCAACTGTTTCAGATTTGATATCAGGTAATTTCAAGGATGAAATTTTTTTTTAGAGGGGGAGAATTGTAATATCCCAAAATATACCCTAGAAGTTTGGTATAATAATTGTTGTAATTGAAGTAAGTGTATTTGTGTTTAATTGGAAAAGAGAAAATAAGTAAAGAGAGAGTTTATATGTTGTATATATGAAAATATATATAACATATACACAAGTCAATGGAAAGTCAAAGGAAGAGATTTATTATTGATTAATTGTGTTTAAGGGATAGTTTATATTAAGTGGGATTAGAGTTAGTGGAGTGGAAGAAGATATTTGTATTATTTTATAACAAATACTTGGATGAGAGGATTTTAAGGAAAAGTGGGTTTGACTTGGCTTATTTGGTTTTCTTTCTTTCTTTTTCCTGCGTGGTCCTCAACCATTTCTCTCTTTCTCTTTGTTTTTCTGTGTTGTTCGGCCATCAAGAAGAAAGAGAGCAAGTTAGATATTTGTTCTTCCAAGTTCAAGATTAAAGAGAGTTTTCAAAAGATCAAGTTGAAGGTTTAAGAGTTCTCCATCTTTGGTAAGTCCTATCTCGATTTCTTGTGTTGTTTTTGAGGTTATATGGGTTTTTGAGTTGAAGTTGTGTTTGAGAATGTGTTTGGTTAGATTGTGTGGTGTTTAAGAGTGTTTGGTTTAAGTGGTTTTGGATTTTGGGGTCGGATTGAAGAAAAGAATAAGTTGGTTGGTATAGATTGAGTTGTGGTTATGTTTAGAGTTTTGATGATGTTTGTGATTTGTGTTTGATGTGTGTTTTAGCTTGTTTTGGTGTTGTTGCAAGTTTGAGATGATGTTTGGGTATGTTTTGTTAAGTTTGGTGGAAGTGGATGTTGGTGGATAGAAGTGATTTGTTAGTTGTGGTGTTGTTTTGGCCGGAATCAGGGTTTTTGGCCTGACACGCCCATGAGCACGTCCAGGGTTCTTAGGCGTGTCAATTGTTCTGTGTGGTAGTAGGTTTGACACGGCCAGTAACACGCCCGTGTTAGTGAGCGTGTCATAGCTACTGTGTGAATGGAGAATTTACACGGTCAGGAGCACGTTCAGGTTGTTGGACGTGTTGATGTATTTGTGTGAGGCAGTATGTATTACACGCCCAGTGACACGCCCGTGGTCATGAGCGTGTAATAGCTTTTGTGTTATGGAGTTAGGGCACGGTCAGAAACACGCCCGTGTGGTTGAGCGTGTCATGTGTAGAGGTTGCTCTAGTTAACTCTTAACTTGATTACTTCTTGTGTATCCTTAAGTAAGTATGTGTTATATTTGTTGGATTAGGTCTTGAAGAAGGTGATTTGTCATTGATTTAAGAAGCATAAGAACCTTGGGAAAGGGAGTGTTTTGAGTTGTGTAAATTGCTTTTGAGGTAAGTACACATCCTGCATTATTGCATTGTTGGTTCTTGTGAAGAATGTACTTTGCTATGCTTATATCAATGATGATATATATATGTATTATATGAATGATATGATGATACAAATGATTGTACATTTGAAAAAGGAATTGCTAAGATGGGCATTGAGATATGCTATGATATGAAGCCATTGTGTTTGGCTATGATGATTCAATTGAAAGATATAAGGCATGTTTGCCTAATTGATGATGAGAATTGAGAATGAAATAATAAATGAATTGTGTGGCTAATGTGTTATTCAATTTTCAGAGTTTGTTGTTGGTGGCATGCCTAATGATAGTAACACTCTCTTGAAGTTAGGTTGGGCTTGATCCTTGAAGCCAAGTTGGGTAGAAGTTTAACATGTTTTACTCCCCTTGAAGCTTGGTTGGGTCTAGTCCTTGAAGCCTAATTGAGATGTTACAACCCTTGAAGCTAGGTTGGGTTGGTTCTTGAAGCCAAGTTGGGTTGAGACTTAGCATGCTTTGTTCCCCTTGAAGCTTGGTTGAACCTAATCCTTGAAGCCTAGTTGGGTTTATGATAATGATAAATATGATGATTAAACCAAAACATTTACTCTGAAAATTGAATGGCATATTAGAGTGTTTTGGGCCCATGCTTGTCTTTGTATATAATGTGATTCTTGAATGGTAAAATCAATGGAACTATGAAGATGTAATATGAATATTGTTATGACATTGAATGTAGTATGATGTGGTAATGTGATGTGCTTCTATGTGTGTGGTTTATGAAATATAAAGGTATGTTGTTAGCCTTCCATCTATGATGTTGATTTGTTATTAAAATGTGTGACATTATATTGCAGTAAAGCATAATACTAGCATACCTTGTACTACTAAGCCGTTGGCTTAGCGCGATAGTGTTTGATCGCGCAGGTGACAGAGTTGAACCTGAGAGTTCTTCAAGACCGAGTGAGAGTAGACATTGAAGAGTTCATTTTGGGACTTAAAGATCAGAGAAGAGCTGCCAATCATGTATATATTCTATGTTTTGTAAACTTTGATTTATAACATATTTGTAATACCTTCCGCTGTGAATTATTAAACATTTTATATATAGTATCTTTTGGATTTCTTTTATTTGTTTGAGATTGGTTTCACTTGTTTACAAAGATATTTGTTGTGTCTTTTTAAACCGTGGCATTTTCTATATTCAGTATACGTATATTACGATCGTTTAAGCATGCTTGGTACGTATACAGGGTATAGAGGTGTTACAGAGCTCACCCTATCAGGCAACAAAGAATCAAATCCAAAAGAGAAGAATGAAGCTGTCCTAAAAACTGAGAAGACTTTGGAGAAGATTGCTGCCCTGGCCGAAGAAAAGTTTGAAGACATCCTGCCTTTTGATTTTGAGAATTTGTATGAGGATGATGATGTTTTCTTTTCCAAAATGAATGCAATAAAGTCTGATTTTGCTTAATTGTGTGATGTTTCTCCCGATGGTTGCATACATTCAAATAAAAGTTACATAAGCATCTTTAATATTAATTCTATTAACACACAATCATTAAATTTGGGAACAATCAAAAACCCTATTTTAACCCTTCTATTATAGGCCTGAGCTATCTTCTTTTGATACAGTTGATGATGATACAGTGCCTTTAACCTTCTCTCTTCTAGTAGAGCTAACTGTGTGTATCTGCTTGCTACCCATTCCATTTTAGGTAGTTCAGCTTCCAAGACTACTCTTAATGACTTGATCTCAATTTCAATTGGAAATACTGCTTCCATCCCATAAATCAAAGAGAACGGCGTCATTCCAATAGGTGTTTGCACACTTGTCCTATATCCCCATAAAGCAAAGGGAAGCATCTCTGACCAATCCCTGTAAGTCTTGGTCATCTAGGACCGAATTTGCTTAATTGTCTTATTTGTTGCTTCTACGGCCTATTCCAAGTAGTTTAGCCTTTTGTTTATAAGGAGAGGATATATGATGATGGATTTGGTCCTTCGAGAATAAATCCTTAACTGCTCCTTGAAACTGTACTCCATTGTCTGATATCACACTATACGAGACGCCGTATCTGCAGATGAGGTTCTTTTCAATAAACCTAGCCATTTGCGTTGCACCCAGTTTATTGAAGGATTCGGCTTCACCCATTTTGAAAAATAATCTACTGCTACCATAATGAAACGGTTACCTTTTGAAGCTATCGGATGTATCTCTCTTATAATGTTGATACCCCAGGTGGCAAATGGCCAGGGTGAAGACATTAAATGCAGTTCTTCAGGAGGCATGTGAGTCAAGTGACCATACATCTAACATTGTTGGCACTTCTTGACAAACTCAATACAATCTTTCTCCATGGTCAACTAGTAGTAACCTTGTCTAATAATCTTCTTAACTAGGGCCAAACCATTCATGTGCGGACCGCAACTTCCCGCATGTATTTCTGACATGATATGCTCCACTTCAGGTTTTCTTAAACATCTTAAATGCACTCCATCAGGCCATCTTCGATATAACTCCCCATGGAATGTGATGTATTGCAAAGATCACCGCCTTATGGCTCTTCTCTCTTTCCTTATTGCCCTCGGTAGGTATTCTCTTTCCTCCAAAAATTGTCTTATAGTATCATACCACGCATCATGGTCTATATCAATTTCCATGATTGTTTCATATTCATAGCAAGGAGTTGATGAACTGGTCAAGATCAGAGGCTTAAGGAATAGGCTAACAGGGTTTTCCCATACCGAAGCCAATGTCGCTAGGGCATCAGCCATCTGATTTTCTTCTCTTGACAGGTGTATAAACCTACACTCCTTAAAGTTCTTCTTCATCATGGTCAAGTAATGGTGGTATGGTTTTAATTTTTCTTCTTTCAACTCCCATTCTCCATTTATTTGGGATACAACTAGCAATTAATCGCCAAAAACTTACACCTTATCCACCTTCATAATCACTAGGGTTTCCAAACCGATAATACAAGCTTCGTACTCCACCATATTATTGGTTGCCCTAAATTTCAATTTTTTGGCTAAGGGGATGAGTTCCCCTTCGGGTGATTCTAGTATAACTCCCAAACCTGCTCCTTTCCTATTTACTGCTCCATCAAAATATATTTTCCACCCTTGTACTTCAATTGCTTCTAAATGTTCATATGGAAATTCCAAGATTACCTCTTCGCTTTCTGGTAATGGTTGTTGGGCTAGGAATTCTGCCATCGCTCTACCTTTGATTGTTTTCCTAGTTACATACTCAATCTCAAATTCTTCTAATATTATCAACCATCGACCATATTTCCCAATTAAAGAGGGCATTTCCTTTAAGTACTTCATTGGATCCAACCTGGAAATTGCTGGCACACTATACGATTGAAAGTAATGTCGCAACTTCTTAGAAGACCAAACCACGGCTATACATGTCTTTTCAATGATACTATACTTAATTTCATAAGGTAGGAGCTTTCTACTCAAATAGTAAACGGCATGCTCAATCCCTGACTCATCTGCTTGGGCTAGCATGGCTCTGATTGACTCTTCTTCTACTGCTAAGTATAGTAATAGAGGTTTGCCGAGTTTAGGTGGTTTTAAAATAGGTGGATTCAGCAAATACTCTTTTATTCGCTCAAAGGCCTTTTGACGCTCTTCATTCCATATGACCGGCTAATTCTTTCTAAGCAACTTGAAGATAGGCTCACAGATTGTTGTGAGCTTTGCTATAAATCTTCTAATATATTGTAATATACCGATAAATCCCCGAACTTCTATCTCCTTCTTAGGGGCTGGCATATCCCTGATTGCTTTAACTTTGTTATAGGGTGATGTCATTCGGCTTAAAGAATACTGGAGCAACCTATCAAAGGATGGCCACCACATTATTTCATGACATGATGCGCAAAGAAGTTGAAGTATAAGTTGATGATATGATGGTGAAATTGGATACAAGGGAACAACATTTACAAAACTTTGAATTATTCTTCGATAGAGCTTTGAAATATAAGCTATGATTAAACCCGAAGAAGTGTGTATTCGGTGTTACCTCATGTAAATTATTGGGACATGTGATTGGTCCGAATGGCATTAAGATTGATCATGAAAAAGTTAAAGTAATCAGGGATATGCCAGCCCCAAAGAAGGAAAGAGAAGTTCGGGGATTCATTGGTAAATTACAATACATTAGCAGATTTATAGCAAAACTCACAGCAATTTGTGAGCCTATCTTCAAATTGCTTAGAAATAATCAACCCATCCTATAGAATGAAGAGTGTCAAAAGGCCTTTGAGTGAATAAAAGAATATTTGTTGAATCCATCTGTTTTAAAACCACCTAAACCCGGCAAACCTCTATTACTATACTTAGCAGTAGAAGAAGAGTCGATATGAGCCATGCTAGCCCAAGCAGATTAGTCAGGGATTGAGCATGCAGTTTACTATTTGATTAGAAAGCTCCTACCTTATGAAATTAAGTATACTATCATTGAAAAGACCTGTATAGCCGTGGTTTGGTCTTCTAAGAAGTTGCGGCATTACTTTCTATCGTATAGTGTGCAAGCAATTTCCAGGTTGGATCCAATAAAGTACTTAAGGGAGACACCCTCTTTGATTGGGAAATATGGTCAATGGTTGATAATATTATAAGAATTTGAGATTGAATATGTAACCAAGAAAATAATCAATGGTAGAGTGGTGGCAGAATTCCTGGCCCAACAACCATTAATAGATAGCGAAGAAGTAATCTTAGAATTTCCGGATGAACATTTAGAAGCAATTGAATTACAAGGTTGGAAAATGTATTTTGATGGAGCAGTAAACAGGAAAGGAGCAGGTTTGGGAGTTATACTAGAATCGCCCGAAGGGGAACTTATCCCTTTAGCCAAAAAGTTGAAATTTAGGGCAACCAATAATATGGTGGAATATGAAGCTTGTATTTTCGGTTTGGAAACCCTAATGATTATGAAGGTGGATAAGGCGGAAGTTTTTGGCAATTCATTGCTAGTAGTATCCCAAGTAAATGGAGAGTGGGAGTTGAAAGAAGAAAAATTAAAACTATACCACCATTACCTAACCATGATGAAGAAGAACTTTAAGGAGTGTAGGTTTTTACACCTATCCAGAGAAGAAAATTAGATGGCTGATGCTCTAGCCACATTGGCTTTGATATGGGAAAATCCTGTCAGTTTATTTCTAAAGCCTCTGATTTTTTCATCAACTCCTTGCTATGAATATGAGACAATCATGGAAATTCATACAGACCATGATGTGTGTTATTATACTATAAGGCGATTTTTGGAAGAAAGAGAATACCCGCCGGGGGCAACAAAGAAAGAGAGAAGAGCCATAAGGCGGTGGTCATTGCAATACATCACATTCCATGGAGAGTTATATCAAAGATAGCCTGATGGGGTGCATTTGAGATGTTTAAGAAAGCCTGGAGTGGAGCGTATCATGTCAGAAATATATGTGGGAAGTTGCGGATCGCATATGAGTGGTTTGGCCCTAGTTAACAAGATTATTCAACAAGGTTCTTACTGGTTAACCATGGAGAAGGATTGTATTGAGTTTGTAAAGAAGTGCCAACAATGTCAGATGTATGGTAATTTGAATCACATGCCTCCTGAGGAATTGCATTATATGTCTTCACCCTGGCCATTTGCCACTTGGGGTATCGACATTATAGGAGAGATACATCCGACAGCTTCAAACAGTCACCGTTTCATTGTGGTAGCAGTAGATTATTTTTCAAAATGGGTCAAAGCCGAATCCTTCAACAAACTAGGCGCAAGCCAAATGGCTAGATTTATTGAAAAGAACCTCACTACAGATACGGGGTCCGGCACAGTGTGATAACAGATAATGGGGTACAGTTTCAAGGAGCAGTTAAGGATTTATTCTCAAAGTACCAAATCAATCATCATAGATCCTCTCCTTATAGACCAAAGGCTAATGGTGCGGTAGAAGCAACAAACAAGACAATTAAGTAAATTCTGTCCAAGATGACCAAGACTTACAGGGATTGGTCAGATGTGCTTCCTTTTGCTTTGTGGGGATATAGAACGAGTGTGCAAACACCTACTGAAAATGACACCGTTCTCTTTGGTTTACGGGATGGAAGCAGTGTTGCCAACTGAAATAGAAATCAAGTAATTGAGAGTAGTCTTGGAAGCTGAACTGCCTGAAACGGAATGGGTAGCAAGCAGATACACACAGTTAGCTTTACTATAAGAGAGAAGGTTAAACGTACTGTAATATCCTCATGTATGCCCTAGAAGTCTTGGTTATGTTGTTGTTATTGTTGATGTTGTTGTTAGTGTTGTTGTTGTTATATATTGGATTGAATATATGTGTTAAATTGTAAGAGAAAAGAAATGGGAAGAGAATGTATATGTATATGTGTTTTGGAGAAGAAATTTAGGGTTTAGAGACAAATGTATATGTTGTGTATATGATGATATATATAACATATAGATTGGTCAAATATAGAGTCAATGCAAGAAGATATTTTTGTGGAATGTGCAATTACATATAAGGGCTTAGATGAGACAAAAGGTTAGTTAAATGGTGAAGGGTGTTTTAGTAATTGCAAGGTTAAAAACACTTGATGGATATAAGAAGCCAAATTTGACTTTGCTCTTCATATTTTCTTCTTCTCTTCATGTGTGGCCGGATTCTCCATAGACAAAGAGAGAAAGAGAGGTGATCTTGAGGTTTGAAGCAAATTGAAGAAGAAATCAAGGGTGTTGGTTAGAGATTTGTGGAATTCTTCATTTAAGGTAAGTTTTCTCTTGATTTCTCTTGTTCTATTTGGAATTTTGTTTGAGTTTGATGGAGTGTGTTTGTGTATGGTGTGTGTAAAAGTGTTGAAATGGAATTAAAGATAAGAAGCTAGGTTGGTGTTGGTGATGGAAGAGTAAGAGTTGTGTTTAGTGAATTTTTTTCTGTTCTACAATTAGTAAAGGCTGTGACTTGTATGATTTTTAATTAATTATAGAAAAATGTTCTTGAAGTGAATTTTTGATATGTTGTGCCTCTATGAGTCTAGAATGACTGAAAAATATGTTGATTCGATTTTGGAATGGTTATGAGTTTAGAAAGATTATTTTTATTAGACCTGTTCCAGCAGGTACCTTAACTGAGCAGCTATATCTCGGGATTTTTAATAAAATGTAGAAAAATCATATCCAATTGAATTTTGGATATGTTGTTTCTTAGTGAGTCTAGTATTTGAGAAAAATAATTTGGAACCACGTTGATTGAATTTGATTTATGGAATTCACAAAGTTCAGAACTGCTGCCAGGATGCAGGGCAATTGGGGCAGTCTGGTTAGGTGAACTATTTGACCAAGATTTTGTGTTCAGTTTGATCTGAAATTTTAAAGGAATGATTTTAAGATACAAAACTAAATTCTGTAAAAATTTTAGAATTTTTAGTCAAGTAGATTATTTTATACAATTTTTCAAAATAAGGATAAAATGGAGTCTAAAACCAGAATGTACTATTCATATGGTCATTTTGCTAATATTCCTTTTGGATTAGATTGTGAAGAGGTTGAATTGCCCTAACCGTGTCCTTCAAGTGGCTGCCCGTGTCCCTCAATTGTGTGGGTTAGGGTTTTAATTCTTTGTTCTTCTTGCATTGCTTTGGTTCTCCAAAGGTAGGTTGGTCCTTAAACCTAACCCTAAACACTTTAAACACACTTGAATCAATGAATGATATAATCAAATGCATGTGTAAGGTCCTAAAACTATGAATCATATCAATTGTTCTTTGCCCTAATTGCATTGTTGAGATTGAACAATGTTATGTTATGTATTGTGAATGGTAATGTGTTTCATGAGTAATATACATTGAAATTGAAATGTATATCAAAGATGCAATGATAATTTAAATAAGACATGATATGAGACAATGCCATTGTGATTGGCTATGATGATGATATTGAAAGAAAGAAGGCATGTTTGCCTAAATGTGATGAGAATTTGAGAATGGAAATGGTAACTATATAATAAATGAATTGTTTGTTTAATATGTTATTCAGTTTCAGAGTTCTGGATTTGGGTGGCATGCCTAAGAAATGATGAAAGGTAACAGTCTTGCCGGGTTGAGGATCTCCTCATATGTGTTGAGTTGATGGTCCAAGAGACTGGGTCTGTTACACTATGAGAATTGTGAATATGAGATATATGATTTGTAACAGTCTTGTCGGGTTGAGGATCTCCTCATATGTGTTGAGTTGATGGTCCAAGAGACTGGGTCTGTTACACTATCCATGGATAGAGATACATGTATATACATTGCCTACGGGCGTGATTATTGTGACTATGAACCAAAGCAGTAACTCTGAACTCTGAATATCGTATTAAATACTTGTTGGGCCCATAGGTGTCAAGGTTATATGAATGTCTTAAATAATGTTATGAGTTAATGAAATGAGATGTTGTTTATTGAGTATGATTGATTAATGTTGAATGTGGAAAGATGTTGAAATGTGGTATGCTCATATGACTATGATTTGTGAAATGCATAATTATGTGGTTAACTTTATATTTATGATGTTGATCTTATCAATAACATATGTGACATTGCATTACATTAAAGCATACCATTAGTATGTTTTATCTTACTAAGCCGTTGGCTTAGCGCGATAGTGTTTAATCGCGCAGGTAATAGAGTGGATAGAGTTGAACCCGAGAGTTCATCAAGACCAAGTGAGAGTAGACCTTGAAGAATCCATTTTGGGAGCTTAAAGATCAGAGCAGACTTGCCAATCATGTATATTTCTTTATATTTTGTAAAGAAATGTTTAATATGTAAATATGTACATATTTTATAACTTCCGCTATGTAATATTTAAATGTATATATATATATAACTAATATGTTTTGTCTTATAAGTAAATGATCTACTTTTCTATAATGTATAATGATAAGGGTATTGTATCAAGTTTAAAGTGTTTTGAATGTTAAGAAAACCGTAGCATCCCTATGTTTGATGCACTTATGCTACATTGTTGTAGTTGTAGTGTGTGGGCATTGGATATGGGGGTGTTACAATTGTTTTGGTATCAGAGCCTAGGTTTGAGATTCTCAACCTAGGTAAAATGTAATAAAAAGACTATTTTGACTTTAAAAGTGGTTTTTGAATAATATACATGTTTGGGATTGGCAACCTCTGATCTTCAATAAGATGTAGTATGTTGTGTTTGCAGATTTAGGTTGTGATGGATTCTCACTCACGTCAGTCAATTGAGGGTAGTGCCGAGAGTATCGCTCCTGCTGAGGGAGCTAGAGTTGATAGTGTTGAGGAGGCACCTGCTTCGGTGTCGGGTAGACCAGCTGGAGAGGAGGTTCCGCCAGCCTGGTTTAGACATATGATGGAAGTTATGAGACAAGCACCAGTGCAACCAGTGCCACCACCCCCTCAGCCTTTGGTATCTGTAAGGCACTATGATAAACTAAGGAAGTATGGAGCGGAGGATTTCCTTGGTACTACTGACCCAGCTGTAGCAGAACAGTGGCTTGACAAAGTACAGAGGATCTTTATTCAGTTACAAGCCACCCCTGAGGAAAAATTTGACTATGCAAGATCTTTGCTACAGAAGGACGCCTACGATTGGTGGAAGACAGTGCCACATTCTATGGATGATCCTCCAACACTGTCTTACACTGATTTTCTGAGGGAATTTGAGTTGAAGTATACTCCTAGGGAGTATAAAGATGGGAAGAAAAGAGAGTTTCCAGATTTGAAGCAAGATCATCGGACCGTAACTGAGTATGAAGTTGAGTTTATTCGACTGAGTCAGTATGCTGGGGGTATCATTACTGATGAGATTGATAGATGTAGGAGGTTTGAGGAGGGATTGAGGCCCTCTATCATGTGCTTAGTGGCTGGATCTAGATATCAGGATTTCTCACAGCTTGTGGCAGCAGCTCGAAGTGTAGAGCGAGCTCAAGTTATTGCAGCTGCTTCAGAGGAAGAGGTTAGGGTTAGGAGGCCCCAGTTTGAGGCAGGGTCTTCTTCTGTTAAAAGAGGTAAAGGAAGCTTTGTTCCTAGACTTAGTAGGAGTCAGAGGTTAGCTGGTAGGTCAATGCAGTTCCAGAGACAGAGATTTAGACCTGCAGCTTCAGTAGCGAGTGCTCCTACTCCTGGAGTTCAGAGATCCACCTTACCTGTGTGTAACCAGTGTGGTGGAAGACATGGGGGCGTTTGTTGGAGGCATAGTAGATCAGGGGTATGCTTCAGGTGTGGATCACCTGACCACTTTGTGAGAGACTGTCCTGAGAGGCAGGAGCATATGCCAGTTGATTCTGCTGCTTCTCGAGCTAGTGTGAGGGGAGGCAGAGGAGGCAGAGGTGCCAGCCGAGGAGGTAGACCAGGGTTCAGTTCTAGAGGAGGTGCTACATCCAGGGAGGGTAGACCAGAGGAGGTTGGATCTTCCCAGAGGATGTATGTTATGCAGAGGCAGCCAGATGCATCGGCAGTCATAGCTGGTACTTTTTCTTTATTTGATATTTCAGTACTTGCTTTGATTGATCCGGGTTCCACACATTCATATGTTAGTGTATCTGTTTTGCCTGTATCTGATTTGCATGCTGAGTCCCTAGGATTTGATGTGTTGGTGACAAATCCGTTAGGGCATAGTGTGGTTGTAAGTAAGGTGCATCGAGATAGTGCAGTAGTGGTGCAGGGTGAGGAGTTCTTAGGGGATTTGATTGAGATGCCATTTAAGGAATATGATGTGATCTTAGGTATGGATTGGCTATCTCGACATGGAGCTGTGGTGGATTGTAAAAAGAAAATTGTTTCTTTGAGAACGGGTGATGGTAGAGAGGTGATAGTATTTAATGAGCAGGAACAGCTAGCCTCCTTATTTGTTTCAGCTGTTGCAGCCAGGAGGTTGATTAGAAAGGGGTGTGAAGCCTATCTTGCTCATGTGGTGGATACTAGAGTGAAGGGTTCCCCTATTGATAGCATTGCCACAGTTGCTGAGTTCCCGGATGTGTTTCCAGAGGAGTTGCCAGGGTTGCCTCCTGAGAGAGAGGTGGAGTTCGGTATTGAATTGTTGCCTGGTACCACTCCTATCTCTATTACTCCTTATAGAATGGCACCAGCAGAATTGAGGGAGTTGAAAGTGCAATTACAGGAGTTGTTGGATAAAGGATTCATTCGCCCCAGTGTTTCTCCTTGGGGAGCTCCTGTGCTATTTGTGAAAAAGAAAGATGGTACTATGAGGTTGTGTATCGATTATAGGCAATTGAACAAGGTGACTATTAAAAATAAATATCCTTTGCCTAGAATTGATGACCTCTTTGATCAATTGAAGGGTGCAGCTGTATTTTCTAAAATTGATTTGAGATCTGGGTACCATCAGCTGAGAGTCAGAGCTGAGGATGTTCCGAAGACCGCCTTTCGGACCAGGTATGGGCATTATGAATTTCTAGTTATGCCTTTTGGTCTAACGAATGCACCTGCAGCTTTTATGGATTTGATGAATAGGGTGTTTAGGCCCTATTTGGATCAGTTTGTAGTGGTCTTCATTGATGATATACTGGTGTATTCGCGGAATGAAGAGGAACATGATATGCATCTGCGGATTGTGTTGCAGATTTTGAGAGAGAAGCAGTTATTTGCCAAATTGTCGAAGTGTGAGTTCTGGTTGGATCAAGTTGCGTTTCTTGGACATATAGTTTCAGCAGAGGGTATTAGAGTTGATCCGAGCAAAGTTGAAGCTATATTGAATTGGAGTCCACCCAAGTCTGTGACAGAGATTAGAAGTTTTCTGGGTATGGCAGGCTATTACAGACGATTTGTGAAAGGGTTTTCTTTAATAGCTACTCCACTCACTAGATTGCTTCGTAAGGGAGTGAGATTTGTGTGGACGGATCAGTGTCAGGCTAGCTTTGAGCAGTTGAGAGATATGTTGACTCAAGCGCCTGTTCTTACTTTACCCGTGGAAGGCAAACCATATGTGATCTACAGTGATGCTTCACATAGAGGTTTGGGGTGTGTATTGATGCAGGAAGGTAAAGTTATAGCTTATGCATCTAGGCAGTTGAAACCGCATGAGCTTAACTATCCGACCCATGATTTGGAATTGGCTGCCATTGTGTTTGCATTAAAGATTTGGCGCCACTATCTGTTTGGGGAGAAATGTTTCATCTACACTGATCACAAGAGTTTGAAGTATTTGGGTGTCCAGAAAGAACTCAATCTTCATCAGAGGAGATGGTTAGAATTGATTAAAGACTACGACTGCTTGATTGACTATCATCCAGGTAAAGCAAATGTTGTTGCTGATGCCTTGAGTCGGAAGTCTTTAGCTGGTTTAATAGTTTACTCGCTCTCGTTGCTTGTTGAGTTGAGAGCATTGCATGCCAGTTTTGTACCTTGTGTTGACGGTGCATTATTGGCACAGTTGCAATTGAAACCGATTTTGTTAGATCAGATCAAAGAAGCTCAGTTGGCCGATAAGAAGATTCAGAAGATTATTTCAGATTGTAAGAATGGGAAGACAAGAGATTTTGTTGTGAAAGACGATGGGAGTCTCTGGTTTAAAAACCGATTGTGTGTACCCGATGATGCTGAATTGAAAAGAGTCATTTTAGAAGAAGCACATCAGTCAGTGTTTGCTATGCATCCGGGTAATACGAAGATGTATCATGATTTGAGACAGCATTATTGGTGGATTGGTTTGAAGAGAGACATTGCAGATTTTGTGTCAAAATGTCTCACTTGTCAGAAGGTTAAAGCAGAGCATCAAGTTCCAACCGGGTTGCTTCAACCGTTGTCAGTACTAGAATGGAAGTGGGAAAGAGTGACAATGGATTTTGTGTCTGGTTTGCCATTGACACAAAAGAAGCATGATGCTATATGGGTGATTGTGGATAGATTGACTAAAACAGCTCATTTCCTTCCGGTGCGGATGGATTACTCTTTGGAGAGGTTGGCTGAGCTGTATATCCATGAGATTGTGAAACTGCATGGTGTTCCAACTTCTTTAGTGTCTGATCGAGATCCCAGGTTTACTTCCAGATTTTGGAAGAGTTTGCATAGTGCTTTAGGTTCTCGACTGCACTTCAGCACTGCTTTTCATCCACAGACGGATGGACAGTCAGAGAGGGTGATACAGATTCTTAAAGACATGTTGAGAAGATGTGTCATTGATTTCACTGGAAGTTGGGATAGATTTTTACCTCTTGTGGAGTTTGCATACAACAACAGTCACCAATCCAGCATTGGTATGACACCGTTTGAAGCATTGTATGGCAGACGGTGTAGGACACCTCTTTGTTGGAATGAGCTTGGAGATAATAAGTTGATTGGTCCTGATTTGATTCAAGAAACTGAAGAAAAAGTAAAGTTGATTCGAGACAGGTTAAAAGCAGCTTCAGACCGACAGAAATCTTATGCAGATCTGAAAAGGAGAGATATAGAGTTTAATGTTGGAGATAAGGTATTTCTGAAAGTGTCTCCTTGGAAGAAGATTTTGAGGTTCGGTCGGAAAGGAAAATTGAGTCCTCGTTTCATTGGGCCGTATGAAGTGTTAGAAAGAGTTGGGCCAGTTGCGTATCAACTTGCTTTGCCACCTGAGTTGGATCGTATTCATAATGTATTTCATGTTTCTATGTTGAGGAGGTACAGGTCGGATCCATCTCATGTGTTGCCATTTGAATCTATTGAAGTGAGCCCAGACTTGACATTTGAAGAGGAACCAGTTGCTATCTTGGCACGAGAAGTGAAAGAGTTGAGGAACAAGAGTGTGCCATTGGTGAAAGTTCTATTTAAGAATCATGCAAAAGAAGAAGCGACTTGGGAGAGTGAACAATCCATGCGAGAGCAATATTCGCAGTTGTTTCAGCTTTGATATCAGGTAATTTCGAGGACGAAATTTTCTTTTTAGAGGGGGAGAATTGTAATATCCTCATGTATGCCCTAGAAGTCTTGGTTATGTTGTTGTTATTGTTGATGTTGTTGTTAGTGTTGTTGTTGTTATATATTGGATTGAATATATGTGTTAAATTGTAAGAGAAAAGAAATGGGAAGAGAATGTATATGTATATGTGTTTTGGAGAAGAAATTTAGGGTTTAGAGACAAATGTATATGTTGTGTATATGATGATATATATAACATATAGATTGGTCAAATATAGAGTCAATGCAAGAAGATATTTTTGTGGAATGTGCAATTACATATAAGGGCTTAGATGAGACAAAAGGTTAGTTAAATGGTGAAGGGTGTTTTAGTAATTGCAAGGTTAAAAACACTTGATGGATATAAGAAGCCAAATTTGACTTTGCTCTTCAAATTTTCTTCTTCTCTTCATGTGTGGCCGGATTCTCCATAGACAAAGAGAGAAAGAGAGGTGATCTTGAGGTTTGAAGCAAATTGAAGAAGAAATCAAGGGTGTTGGTTAGAGATTTGTGGAATTCTTCATTTAAGGTAAGTTTTCTCTTGATTTCTCTTGTTCTATTTGGAATTTTGTTTGAGTTTGATGGAGTGTGTTTGTGTATGGTGTGTGTAAAAGTGTTGAAATGGAATTAAAGATAAGAAGCTAGGTTGGTGTTGGTGATGGAAGAGTAAGAGTTGTGTTTAGTGAATTTTTTTCTGTTCTACAATTAGTAAAGGCTGTGACTTGTATGATTTTTAATTAATTATAGAAAAATGTTCTTGAAGTGAATTTTTGATATGTTGTGCCTCTATGAGTCTAGAATGACTGAAAAATATGTTGATTCAATTTTGGAATGGTTATGAGTTTAGAAAGATTATTTTTATTAGACCTGTTCCAGCAGGTACCTTAACTGAGCAGCTATATCTCGGGATTTTTAATAAAATGTAGAAAAATCATATCCAATTGAATTTTGGATATGTTGTTTCTTAGTGAGTCTAGTATTTGAGAAAAATAATTTGGAACCACGTTGATTGAATTTGATTTATGGAATTCACAAAGTTCAGAACTGCTGCCAGGATGCAGGGCAATTGGGGCAGTCTGGTTAGGTGAACTATTTGACCAAGATTTTGTGTTCAGTTTGATCTGAAATTTTAAAGGAATGATTTTAAGATACAAAACTAAATTCTGTAAAAATTTTAGAAATTTTAGTCAAGTAGATTATTTTATACAATTTTTCAAAATAAGGATAAAATGGAGTCTAAAACCAGAATGTACTATTCATATGGTCATTTTGCTAATATTCCTTTTGGATTAGATTGTGAAGAGGTTGAATTGCCCTAACCGTGTCCCTCAAGTGGCTGCCCGTGTCCCTCAATTGTGTGGGTTAGGGTTTTAATTCTTTGTTCTTCTTGCATTGCTTTGGTTCTCCAAAGGTAGGTTGGTCCTTAAACCTAACCCTAAACACTTTAAACACACTTGAATCAATGAATGATATAATCAAATGCATGTGTAAGGTCCTAAAACTATGAATCATATCAATTGTTCTTTGCCCTAATTGCATTGTTGAGATTGAACAATGTTATGTTATGTATTGTGAATGGTAATGTGTTTCATGAGTAATATACATTGAAATTGAAATGTATATCAAAGATGCAATGATAATTTAAATAAGACATGATATGAGACAATGCCATTGTGATTGGCTATGATGATGATATTGAAAGAAAGAAGGCATGTTTGCCTAAATGTGATGAGAATTTGAGAATGGAAATGGTAACTATATAATAAATGAATTGTTTGTTTAATATGTTATTCAGTTTCAGAGTTCTGGATTTGGGTGGCATGCCTAAGAAATGATGAAAGGTAACAGTCTTGCCGGGTTGAGGATCTCCTCATATGTGTTGAGTTGATGGTCCAAGAGATTGGGTCTGTTACACTATGAGAATTGTGAATATGAGATATATGATTTGTAACAGTCTTGTCGGGTTGAGGATCTCCTCATATGTGTTGAGTTGATGGTCCAAGAGACTGGGTCTGTTACACTATCCATGGATAGAGATACATGTATATACATTGCCTACGGGCGTGATTATTGTGACTATGAACCAAAGCAGTAACTCTGAACTCTGAATATCGTATTAAATACTTGTTGGGCCCATAGGTGTCAAGGTTATATGAATGTCTTAAATAATGTTATGAGTTAATGAAATGAGATGTTGTTTATTGAGTATGATTGATTAATGTTGAATGTGGAAAGATGTTGAAATGTGGTATGCTCATATGACTATGATTTGTGAAATGCATAATTATGTGGTTAACTTTATATTTATGATGTTGATCTTATCAATAACATATGTGACATTGCATTACATTAAAGCATACCATTAGTATGTTTTATCTTACTAAGCCGTTGGCTTAGCGCGATAGTGTTTAATCGCGCAGGTAATAGAGTGGATAGAGTTGAACCCGAGAGTTCATCAAGACCAAGTGAGAGTAGACCTTGAAGAATCCATTTTGGGAGCTTAAAGATCAGAGCAGACTTGCCAATCATGTATATTTCTTTATATTTTGTAAAGAAATGTTTAATATGTAAATATGTACATATTTTATAACTTCCGCTGTGTAATATTTAAATGTATATATATATATAACTAATATGTTTTGTCTTATAAGTAAATGATCTACTTTTCTATAATGTATAATGATAAGGGTATTGTATCAAGTTTAAAGTGTTTTGAATGTTAAGAAAACCGTAGCATCCCTATGTTTGATGCACTTATGCTACATTGTTGTAGTTGTAGTGTGTGGGCATTGGATATGGGGGTGTTACAATTGTTTTGGTATCAGAGCCTAGGTTTGAGATTCTCAACCTAGGTAAAATGTAATAAAAAGACTATTTTGACTTTAAAAGTGGTTTTTGAATAATATACATGTTTGGGATTGGCAACCTCTGATCTTTAATAAGATGTAGTATGTTGTGTTTGCAGATTTAGGTTGTGATGGATTCTCACTCACGTCAGTCAATTGAGGGTAGTGCCGAGAGTATCGCTCCTGCTGAGGGAGCTAGAGTTGATAGTGTTGAGGAGGCACCTGCTTCGGTGTCGGGTAGACCAGCTGGAGAGGAGGTTCCGCCAGCCTGGTTTAGACATATGATGGAAGTTATGAGACAAGCACCAGTGCAACCAGTGCCACCACCCCCTCAGCCTTTGGTATCTGTAAGGCACTATGATAAACTAAGGAAGTATGGAGCGGAGGATTTCCTTGGTACTACTGACCCAGCTGTAGCAGAACAGTGGCTTGACAAAGTACAGAGGATCTTTATTCAGTTACAAGCCACCCCTGAGGAAAAATTTGACTATGCAAGATCTTTGCTACAGAAGGACGCCTACGATTGGTGGAAGACAGTGCCACATTCTATGGATGATCCTCCAACACTGTCTTACACTGATTTTCTGAGGGAATTTGAGTTGAAGTATACTCCTAGGGAGTATAAAGATGGGAAGAAAAGAGAGTTTCCAGATTTGAAGCAAGATCATCGGACCGTAACTGAGTATGAAGTTGAGTTTATTCGACTGAGTCAGTATGCTGGGGGTATCATTGCTGATGAGATTGATAGATGCAGGAGGTTTGAGGAGGGATTGAGGCCCTCTATCATGTGCTTAGTGGCTGGATCTAGATATCAGGATTTCTCACAGCTTGTGGCAGCAGCTCGAAGTGTAGAGCGAGCTCAAGTTATTGCAGCTGCTTCAGAGGAAGAGGTTAGGGTTAGGAGGCCCCAGTTTGAGGCAGGGTCTTCTTCTGTTAAAAGAGGTAAAGGAAGCTTTGTTCCTAGACTTAGTAGGAGTCAGAGGTTAGCTGGTAGGTCAATGCAGTTCCAGAGACAGAGATTTAGACCTGCAGCTTCAGTAGCGAGTGCTCCTACTCCTGGAGTTCAGAGATCCACCTTACCTGTGTGTAACCAGTGTGGTGGAAGACATGGGGGCGTTTGTTGGAGGCATAGTAGATCAGGGGTATGCTTCAGGTGTGGATCACCTGACCACTTTGTGAGAGACTGTCCTGAGAGGCAGGAGCATATGCCAGTTGATTCTGCTGCTTCTCGAGCTAGTGTGAGGGGAGGCAGAGGAGGCAGAGGTGCCAGCCGAGGAGGTAGACCAGGGTTCAGTTCTAGAGGAGGTGCTACATCCAGGGAGGGTAGACCAGAGGAGGTTGGATCTTCCCAGAGGATGTATGTTATGCAGAGGCAGCCAGATGCATCGGCAGTCATAGCTGGTACTTTTTCTTTATTTGATATTTCAGTACTTGCTTTGATTGATCCGGGTTCCACACATTCATATGTTAGTGTATCTATTTTGCCTGTATCTGATTTGCATGCTGAGTCCCTAGGATTTGATGTGTTGGTGACAAATCCGTTAGGGCATAGTGTGGTTGTAAGTAAGGTGCATCGAGATAGTGCAGTAGTGGTGCAGGGTGAGGAGTTCTTAGGGGATTTGATTGAGATGCCATTTAAGGAATATGATGTGATCTTAGGTATGGATTGGCTATCTCGACATGGAGCTGTGGTGGATTGTAAAAAGAAAATTGTTTCTTTGAGAACGGGTGATGGTAGAGAGGTGATAGTATTTAATGAGCAGGAACAGCTAGCCTCCTTATTTGTTTCAGCTGTTGCAGCCAGGAGGTTGATTAGAAAGGGGTGTGAAGCCTATCTTGCTCATGTGGTGGATACTAGAGTGAAGGGTTCCCCTATTGATAGCATTGCCACAGTTGCTGAGTTCCCGGATGTGTTTCCAGAGGAGTTGCCAGGGTTGCCTCCTGAGAGAGAGGTGGAGTTCGGTATTGAATTGTTGCCTGGTACCACTCCTATCTCTATTACTCCTTATAGAATGGCACCAGCAGAATTGAGGGAGTTGAAAGTGCAATTACAGGAGTTGTTGGATAAAGGATTCATTCGCCCCAGTGTTTCTCCTTGGGGAGCTCCTGTGCTATTTGTGAAAAAGAAAGATGGTACTATGAGGTTGTGTATCGATTATAGGCAATTGAACAAGGTGACTATTAAAAATAAATATCATTTGCCTAGAATTGATGACCTCTTTGATCAATTGAAGGGTGCAGCTGTATTTTCTAAAATTGATTTGAGATCTGGGTACCATCAGCTGAGAGTCAGAGCTGAGGATGTTCCGAAGACCGCCTTTCGGACCAGGTATGGGCATTATGAATTTCTAGTTATGCCTTTTGGTCTAACGAATGCACCTGCAGCTTTTATGGATTTGATGAATAGGGTGTTTAGGCCCTATTTGGATCAGTTTGTAGTGGTCTTCATTGATGATATACTGGTGTATTCGCGGAATGAAGAGGAACATGATATGCATCTGCGGATTGTGTTGCAGATTTTGAGAGAGAAGCAGTTATTTGCCAAATTGTCGAAGTGTGAGTTCTGGTTGGATCAAGTTGCGTTTCTTGGACATATAGTTTCAGCAGAGGGTATTAGAGTTGATCCGAGCAAAGTTGAAGCTATATTGAATTGGAGTCCACCCAAGTCTGTGACAGAGATTAGAAGTTTTCTGGGTATGGCAGGCTATTACAGATGATTTGTGAAAGGGTTTTCTTTAATAGCTACTCCACTCACTAGATTGCTTCGTAAGGGAGTGAGATTTGTGTGGACGGATCAGTGTCAGGCTAGCTTTGAGCAGTTGAGAGATATGTTGACTCAAGCGCCTGTTCTTACTTTACCCGTGGAAGGCAAACCATATGTGATCTACAGTGATGCTTCACATAGAGGTTTGGGGTGTGTATTGATGCAGGAAGGTAAAGTTATAGCTTATGCATCTAGGCAGTTGAAACCGCATGAGCTTAACTATCCGACCCATGATTTGGAATTGGCTGCCATTGTGTTTGCATTAAAGATTTGGCGCCACTATCTGTTTGGGGAGAAATGTTTCATCTACACTGATCACAAGAGTTTGAAGTATTTGGGTGTCCAGAAAGAACTCAATCTTCATCAGAGGAGATGGTTAGAATTGATTAAAGACTACGACTGCTTGATTGACTATCATCCAGGTAAAGCAAATGTTGTTGCTGATGCCTTGAGTCGGAAGTCTTTAGCTGGTTTAATAGTTTACTCGCTCTCGTTGCTTGTTGAGTTGAGAGCATTGCATGCCAGTTTTGTACCTTGTGTTGACGGTGCATTATTGGCACAGTTGCAATTGAAACCGATTTTGTTAGATCAGATCAAAGAAGCTCAGTTGGCCGATAAGAAGATTCAGAAGATTATTTCAGATTGTAAGAATGGGAAGACAAGAGATTTTGTTGTGAAAGACGATGGGAGTCTCTGGTTTAAAAACCGATTGTGTGTACCCGATGATGCTGAATTGAAAAGAGTCATTTTAGAAGAAGCACATCAGTCAGTGTTTGCTATGCATCCGGGTAATACGAAGATGTATCATGATTTGAGACAGCATTATTGGTGGATTGGTTTGAAGAGAGACATTGCAGATTTTGTGTCAAAATGTCTCACTTGTCAGAAGGTTAAAGCAGAGCATCAAGTTCCAACCGGGTTGCTTCAACCGTTGTCAGTACTAGAATGGAAGTGGGAAAGAGTGACAATGGATTTTGTGTCTGGTTTGCCATTGACACAAAAGAAGCATGATGCTATATGGGTGATTGTGGATAGATTGACTAAAACAGCTCATTTCCTTCCGGTGCGGATGGATTACTCTTTGGAGAGGTTGGCTGAGCTGTATATCCATGAGATTGTGAAACTGCATGGTGTTCCAACTTCTTTAGTGTCTGATCGAGATCCCAGGTTTACTTCCAGATTTTGGAAGAGTTTGCATAGTGCTTTAGGTTCTCGACTGCACTTCAGCACTGCTTTTCATCCACAGATGGATGGACAGTCAGAGAGGGTGATACAGATTCTTAAAGACATGTTGAGAAGATGTGTCATTGATTTCACTGGAAGTTGGGATAGATTTTTACCTCTTGTGGAGTTTGCATACAACAACAGTCACCAATCCAGCATTGGTATGACACCGTTTGAAGCATTGTATGGCAGACGGTGTAGGACACCTCTTTGTTGGAATGAGCTTGGAGATAATAAGTTGATTGGTCCTGATTTGATTCAAGAAACTGAAGAAAAAGTAAAGTTGATTCGAGACAGGTTAAAAGCAGCTTCAGACCGACAGAAATCTTATGCAGATCTGAAAAGGAGAGATATAGAGTTTAATGTTGGAGATAAGGTATTTCTGAAAGTGTCTCCTTGGAAGAAGATTTTGAGGTTCGGTCGGAAAGGAAAATTGAGTCCTCGTTTCATTGGGCCGTATGAAGTGTTAGAAAGAGTTGGGCCAGTTGCGTATCGACTTGCTTTGCCACCTGAGTTGGATCGTATTCATAATGTATTTCATGTTTCTATGTTGAGGAGGTACAGGTCGGATCCATCTCATGTGTTGCCATTTGAATCTATTGAAGTGAGCCCAGACTTGACATTTGAAGAGGAACCAGTTGCTATCTTAGCATGAGAAGTGAAAGAGTTGAGGAACAAGAGTGTGCCATTGGTGAAAGTTCTATTTAAGAATCATGCAAAAGAAGAAGCGACTTGGGAGAGTGAACAATCCATGCGAGAGCAATATCCGCAGTTGTTTCAGCTTTGATATCAGGTAATTTCGAGGACGAAATTTTCTTTTTAGAGGGGGAGAATTGTAATATCCTCATGTATGCCCTAGAAGTCTTGGTTATGTTGTTGTTATTGTTGATGTTGTTGTTAGTGTTGTTGTTGTTATATATTGGATTGAATATATGTGTTAAATTGTAAGAGAAAAGAAATGGGAAGAGAATGTATATGTATATGTGTTTTGGAGAAGAAATTTAGGGTTTAGAGACAAATGTATATGTTGTGTATATGATGATATATATAACATATAGATTGGTCAAATATAGAGTCAATGCAAGAAGATATTTTTGTGGAATGTGCAATTACATATAAGGGCTTAGATGAGACAAAAGGTTAGTTAAATGGTGAAGGGTGTTTTAGTAATTGCAAGGTTAAAAACACTTGATGGATATAAGAAGCCAAATTTGACTTTGCTCTTCATATTTTCTTCTTCTCTTCATGTGTGGCCGGATTCTCCATAGACAAAGAGAGAAAGAGAGGTGATCTTGAGGTTTGAAGCAAATTGAAGAAGAAATCAAGGGTGTTGGTTAGAGATTTGTGGAATTCTTCATTTAAGGTAAGTTTTCTCTTGATTTCTCTTGTTCTATTTGGAATTTTGTTTGAGTTTGATGGAGTGTGTTTGTGTATGGTGTGTGTAAAAGTGTTGAAATGGAATTAAAGATAAGAAGCTAGGTTGGTGTTGGTGATGGAAGAGTAAGAGTTGTGTTTAGTGAATTTTTTTCTGTTCTACATTTAGTAAAGGCTGTGACTTGTATGATTTTTAATTAATTATAGAAAAATGTTCTTGAAGTGAATTTTTGATATGTTGTGCCTCTATGAGTCTAGAATGACTGAAAAATATGTTGATTCGATTTTGGAATGGTTATGAGTTTAGAAAGATTATTTTTATTAGACCTGTTCCAGCAGGTACCTTAACTGAGCAGCTATATCTCGGGATTTTTAATAAAATGTAGAAAAATCATATCCAATTGAATTTTGGATATGTTGTTTCTTAGTGAGTCTAGTATTTGAGAAAAATAATTTGGAACCACGTTGATTGAATTTGATTTATGGAATTCACAAAGTTCAGAACTGCTGCCAGGATGCAGGGCAATTGGGGCAGTCTGGTTAGGTGAACTATTTGACCAAGATTTTGTGTTCAGTTTGATCTGAAATTTTAAAGGAATGATTTTAAGATACAAAACTAAATTCTGTAAAAATTTTAGAATTTTTAGTCAAGTAGATTATTTTATACAATTTTTCAAAATAAGGATAAAATGGAGTCTAAAACCAGAATGTACATATGGTCATTTTGCTAATATTCCTTTTGGATTAGATTGTGAAGAGGTTGAATTGCCCTAACCGTGTCCCTCAAGTGGCTGCCCGTGTCCCTCAATTGTGTGGGTTAGGGTTTTAATTCTTTGTTCTTCTTGCATTGCTTTGGTTCTCCAAAGGTAGGTTGGTCCTTAAACCTAACCCTAAACACTTTAAACACACTTGAATCAATGAATGATATAATCAAATGCATGTGTAAGGTCCTAAAACTATGAATCATATCAATTGTTCTTTGCCCTAATTGCATTGTTGAGATTGAACAATGTTATGTTATGTATTGTGAATGGTAATGTGTTTCATGAGTAATATACATTGAAATTGAAATGTATATCAAAGATGCAATGATAATTTAAATAAGACATGATATGAGACAATGCCATTGTGATTGGCTATGATGATGATATTGAAAGAAAGAAGGCATGTTTGCCTAAATGTGATGAGAATTTGAGAATGGAAATGGTAACTATATAATAAATGAATTGTTTGTTTAATATGTTATTCAGTTTCAGAGTTCTGGATTTGGGTGGCATGCCTAAGAAATGATGAAAGGTAACAGTCTTGCCGGGTTGAGGATCTCCTCATATGTGTTGAGTTGATGGTCCAAGAGACTGGGTCTGTTACACTATGAGAATTGTGAATATGAGATATATGATTTGTAACAGTCTTGTCGGGTTGAGGATCTCCTCATATGTGTTGAGTTGATGGTCCAAGAGACTGGGTCTGTTACACTATCCATGGATAGAGATACATGTATATACATTGCCTACGGGCGTGATTATTGTGACTATGAACCAAAGCAGTAACTCTGAACTCTGAATATCGTATTAAATACTTGTTGGGCCCATAGGTGTCAAGGTTATATGAATGTCTTAAATAATGTTATGAGTTAATGAAATGAGATGTTGTTTATTGAGTATGATTGATTAATGTTGAATGTGGAAAGATGTTGAAATGTGGTATGCTCATATGACTATGATTTGTGAAATGCATAATTATGTGGTTAACTTTATATTTATGATGTTGATCTTATCAATAACATATGTGACATTGCATTACATTAAAGCATACCATTAGTATGTTTTATCTTACTAAGCCGTTGGCTTAGCGCGATAGTGTTTAATCGCGCAGGTAATAGAGTGGATAGAGTTGAACCCGAGAGTTCATCAAGACCAAGTGAGAGTAGACCTTGAAGAATCCATTTTGGGAGCTTAAAGATCAGAGCAGACTTGCCAATCATGTATATTTCTTTATATTTTGTAAAGAAATGTTTAATATGTAAATATGTACATATTTTATAACTTCCGCTGTGTAATATTTAAATGTATATATATATAACTAATATGTTTTGTCTTATAAGTAAATGATCTACTTTTCTATAATGTATAATGATAAGGGTATTGTATCAAGTTTAAAGTGTTTTGAATGTTAAGAAAACCGTAGCATCCCTATGTTTGATGCACTTATGCTACATTGTTGTAGTTGTAGTGTGTGGGCATTGGATATGGGGGTGTTACACGTACTGTATCATAACCAACTGTATCAAAAGAAGATAGCTCGAGCCTACAATAGAAGGGTTAAAATTAGAAAACTCAGAGTAGGGGATTTGGTGTTGAAGCAATGTAAACCTAATGTATCGGATCCAAGAGGGAAGTTTAGGCCTAGCTGCGAAGGGACATATGTCGTGAAACGAGTCATGAACAAAGGTATGGTGAGGTTATCAGACATGGACGGGAACGAGTTTAGTGAGCCAATAAACATTGACAGGTTGAAGAGGTTTTATGTATGATTTATATATAAAAAAAAAGAGAGAGAGCTTGCTAGGTTGAAAACCCAAAAAGGGCGGCCTAGGCAAAAGTTAGAGCAGTCCGCTAGTCCCGAAAACCTGAAAAGGCGGGCCAAGCAATAATTAGGACTAAATGGGAGAAAATCATCAATTAGAAAACCCGCAAGGGCTAGTTGACAACAGGAGTGATCTTGTGTATGCTAGCTTTATGCTTGGTTGTTCCCCAATTTAATAAAACAAAATTAATGTTAAAATTGTTCTATGTACAATGTTATAAGTATTTGACCAGATATGGATGAAATAAATAAACACAATAGCAAAAGGTGATGACAAATTATAAATGGAAAAGAACATCTTTTATTACTTTAATTATTTTTCATACTAACAATACACTTTCTGAATTGACAAACATAAAATCTATGGAAGACAATAAGTGTAACATGCAGGCCAGCTTTGCCTCAGCTGATCCAAGTAGGCTTCAGTCAAGCAAGGCATGTCTAAATTGGGAGTAAAGTCTAAATGAGAAGCCTGCTGGTGACTTGCAGCCAACTCTTCTTGAAGTTTCCTATTTTTTTCTTTAAGCATCCGCTGTGAGCCAGATAGGAAAAAGGTAAGAGCATACATAATCGTGCATACATATAGCATAAATTACCATGAAATAAGAAAACTTACCAGGTAATTCATATCAATGCCCTGCGAATGAGATGGCATATCTGGTGGGCTAGAATGTGCAAACAAAGGGGCTGTAAAAGAAGGTCCAGCCTCATGATCAAATGAACCAACAGCCTGTAACAATCATTAAAGAATCAAAAAAATAAAGAAGCTGTTGCAAGGGAAAAATGGTAAAGTTTTATCTGAGAAGTACTAGCCCCGAGATGTGGAACGAACTCTCTTGCATCTCCATGATGTTCCTCTTCATTTCTACCCTCATTTTCTTCGGGAATTTTTCGTACACCAACAGGAGATACATCAAAGTTCAAGAGCCTTCTTTGAATAAAATGGGCATAAGATGCACTTCGCGGATAGAGAAATGTTTCAATACCATAACTGTAACGAGCCGACCACCATGCATCCTCCGGCATTGATATAATATTTAAAATATATTCCGGGCAAGGCATCGAAGTCCTCTGCTGCTCTGGACCAAGAAACCACTCATAAACTCTCTCTCCGAGAAACCAGCCACTAGACACTGGGCTGGCAATGACTCGGCGAGAATGTTGGAAAGATAGCACAATCTTCGTCAAGGGAGACCAGTTTGTCCGCTCTTCTGGGTTCCACCAGGCCAAATTCACCTGTAAAATAACATAAGGTAAGTAAACTTTCACATAAAATTTATAGTATACTAATGTTATTTTACCTGGTCCTAGGTTAAACAGCACAACACAAAGTGGTGAGTATGCACATGGTGAGAGCTGGGAACGTCCACACGATCGGACAACTAGAAATTTAATCTCGGATACCCGATTCTCTCTAGGGAAATACCGGGTACCCTCACAAGGTTGTGTTCGTATGCCCATGCCTACAATAATAATAAAAATTAAATTCATGCAAGAAAAGAGTGGGATTGACATTGGTGGAAGAGGAATACCTCGTCAACCACCATCAAGCAGACAAAATACTTCTTGTTTCAGCAAATTTTATCAAGACCATGGTAAAGACAGGCGAGACCAGTTTCACCCCAGCCAGAAGATGGTACCGTTCTAAAATAAGAAAGGGCCTTCAACACTGGCAAATGGATGGAGGACTCAGTGCTGCCTAAGATGGTCGACCCAAGTAAATATAAAAAAATCCTCAAGCATACTATTGGGTCGTGCCTCTGTGAACCCGTCCTTCATAGTTCATCCAATAGCTACAAATCGGTTCAATTTTTATCTTAAAAGGCCCCTTATACGATGGTTCCATACCAATTAATTGCTGAATTTCTTCAAATGTCAAAATATCGCTGGTAAGAGGAACCGGAACATCATCATATAAAAGGCCGGTTATAGCAGTAAAATTGACCGGACCAATTGTAATCTCTCCAATGGGCAAGTGAAAAGTGTGGGTTGTGTCCAACCATCGTTCTGCAAGCGCCTGGACTACGCTCCGGTTTATCAGATACTCCTCGAATGGCAATTGTAAGATGAAGCTCTCAAAGCCGCAATCTCGGATAATCTGCCTTACCTGAGAAGGCACTACATCATACCATTGTCGGGCTTTGTAGATACACCCTCCGACCCGAACAACGCAACGATCATACTAACACGGAGCCAAGTAAGTTCATACCAGCTAAGTATATATTATTCAATCTACTTAAATTAATTTATTTTTTCTAAATTTTCTAAAAAATAATAATATAAAAACATAACTAAAAAATAAAGACAAGCATAAAAAATAAAAAAATAAAAAAATATATAAAAAATGAACAAATAAATAAATAAATAACAAAAAGATGGGAAAAAATAATTACCGTGCTCTTTTGGTTTGAACTATGATGAAGCGGCATCCCGGCTAGTAGATCTATATTTCCATCTTCATGATGCTGAATAAACTCTAATAACTCAGCATTAGAATGAGTTCCTAACCTTGAAGCATGCATTTTTTTGAAAACTATGTGCTGAATTTGAAAGAATTTGAGAGAATTATAGAAATTATAGATTTTGCTGTGAATGAAATGAAGGAATTGGTTGGTTTATATAGAGAAACGGCAAGGAAAAAAATAAAATTCAAAAGTAAGTTTTACTGTTTATGAATAGTAAACTTTACTATTGATAAATAGTAAATTTTACTATTTATGGATAGTAAATTTTACTATTTATGGATAGTAAATTACTATTGATAAATAATAAATTACCATTTTTAATAGTAAAATACTATTTACTACTATTTATAAATAGTAAGTTACTATTTATGAATAGTAAATAGTGCATGAACAGTGATTACACAGTAAATAAACAGTAAATTCAATTATTCAATTTACTCATTCAAATGCTTGTGTGTATAAATATTTTTACACGCAGCGGGTAAGGAGAAGACGTGCATAAAAATTAGTCAAACTTTTTAAAACCAAAAAATTATTTTTTGCAGATAATTAAATCTTTATTAGCTCGGGTCCCGAACCCAAATTATCCTTAGGTCCAGAACCTAGAATCTCTTCTAAGTCCAGAACTTAGCTCGGGTCCAAAACCCAAATTTTCCTTAGGTCCAGAACCTAGAATCTTTCCTAAGTTCAGAACTTAGCTCGGGTCCAGAACCCAAATTTTGATTAGGTCCAGAACCTAGAATCTTTCCTAAGTCCAGAACTTAGCTCGGGTCTAGAACCCAAATTTTTCTTAGGTCTAGAACCTAGAATCTTTCCTAAGTCCAGAATTTAGCTCGGGTCCAGAACCCAAATTTTCCTTAGGACCAGAACCTAGAATCTCTTCTAAGTCCAGAACTTAGCTAAAGTTCAAAACTTAGCTCAGGTATAGAACCCAAATTTTCCTTAGGTCTAGAACCTAGAATCTCTTCTAAGTCCAGAACTTAGCTCGAGTCCAGAACCGAAATTTTCCTTAGGTCCAGAACCTAAAATCTTTCCTATGTCCAGAACTTAGCTCAGGTCCAGAATGCAAATTTTGATTAGGTCTAGAACCTAAAATCTTTCCTAAGTCTAGAACTTAGCTCGGGTCCAGAATCCAAATTTTCCTTAGGTCCAGAACCTAGAATCTTTCCTAAGTCCAAAATTTAGCTCGGGTCCAGAATCCAAATTTTCCTTATGTCAAGAACCTAGATTCTCTATTAAGTCCAAATCTTAGCTCTGGTCCAGAACCCAAATTTTCCTTAGGTCCAGAACCTAGAATATCTTCTAAGTCCGGAACTTAGCTCGGTTCCAGAACCCAAATTTTCCTTAGGTCCGGAACCTAGAATCTCTTCTAAGTCTAGAACTTAGCTCGGGTCCAGAACCCAAATTTTTCTTAGGTCCAGAACCTAAAATTACCCTTAGGTCCAGAACCTAAAATTATCCTTGAGTCCATAACTCGAACCGGGTCCAGAACCCAAAACCTCAGCCATCTCAAAAATTAAGTCTTATTGCTTTTCACTCTCTTTTACTAAAATCTCAGATCATTCAAGCAGGGGGCAAACTGTAAACCCTTAATTATTGACCCAGTCTGGTCCAATATATTTTAGTTAGTCCAAAATAATTTTTGTATTATCTTAATTAAATAATTTTTGCTTTAGCATTTAATTTTTATAATTAATAAAAAATAATAAAAAATAATAATAATAGACAAATAAATAAAATAAAATAAAAATCGGCAACATAAAATTGACAACGAAAAATTTCATCGCAGAAAAGTGGTAGGAAGAAATGGCCCGCAGGCAATTTCGCCCGCCTCAGCTTGCAGGCTCCTACTGCAACTTTTTCTCCAGCAAAATTTTTCCGCAGCAGTTTTTTTTTGCCAGCGAAATTTTTTCAATGCAAATTTTTTTGAAACGAAATTCAATTTTGTTTCAGTTTCCTTTTCTTAATTAATGTTAGATTCCGTGAACAATTGAGATGTATCATCAATATCTTCTATAAATAAGGACTAAAAAACAACACAGAGGGGATGGAAAATTGAGCAAGGAAATTTGGGAGGAAAATTTGAGAGGAAAAAACTTTGGACCGAGGAATTAAGAAAATTAAGGGATTAACGATCAGAATTTTGAGAGAGCAAAGAAGCAATTCAATCCATCAAAGGTAACCATCTTGCCTTTGTTCTTGTTCATCCAAGAAACAATTTTTGGTGGAACCAACAAACGAAGGTATGAATTTCTTTATTTATTTTTCTTTACAGTAGCTTCATCACTCAAGATTAAAAATTATTGTTTCTGTTTCTTCAAAATCTTTACACCCTAATCTACTTTCTAACTTTTCAAAACCTTAAATCGTTTCATTAATTTACCAAAACCCTAATCTGCTTTCCAATTTTCCAAAACCCTAAACTGAATCATTTTCTTTCCACAAACCCTAAAAAATATATTTTCTGTTTCTATAAACCTTAAATTGTTTTGTTTATTTTCTTAAAGCTTCATAAAATTATAAATTGTTTTTCCAAATTCTAAAATCAAATACATTCTCCGAAACACTAAAAACCCTAATTCAACTTTCAAAACCAAGACAGTAACCCCAGTAACCCCAAATAAAACAAGCTAACATAAACCCTAAAGTTTTCTTAAACCTTAACTCCCTTAAAACCTTAAACCCTAACCCTTTAAACCTTAAAACCTTATAAACCTAAATATTAAAATTCAAACGCAGTAAGCCTAAAAACAATAATTCAATAGTTAATAATCATAAATCTAAATGTTTTAAAGTGTCCAAACCCTAATTTCATGATTTCACTCCTCAAACACCAATTTGGTTAACCAGAGAACTTTATTAACCTCTTAAATTATAAAACTTTAATCCATTTCAATTCCTTTAAAACTCACAGTAGCTTAAACCCATAAATTTCAAAACCTTAAATATATTAAATAAAGAATCTTAAGTAGAAACAGTAGCCCTAATTTGAATCTTTACTTGCTTTATTTAATTTTATATTTGATTATGTAGTGTATTATATGCTTTAATTTATTTTCAATGCTTTGTTGCTTTATTTAAGTTCAATGCTTGATTTATTTAGTTTATCATGGATGGATGTTTACATTCTATTGATATTTAATATCTTCGATGAATGATTTATTTATGATGAATGGTTATTTACTTTTATCGATTTATTTAGATTTCCAAATGTTGTAAGAGGTATGTTTCCACTTGGTGGGTACCTCATTAGTTAAATATCGTGTAATATAAATTGCTTTTCTATTTTAGAACCAATGTAAAGGACATGTTTCTATCATTCGGTGGGTGTACTATTTAGGCATGGATTATGTAAAGGCATGTTTCCATCTTCGGATAGGTGTCCATTTATTTGTTTTGCTTGGACATTATTTTGATTTTCAATATATCGATGCTTTATTTTAATTATTGTGTGTAATATGGATAATATTGTTATATTTAAGAATTTTATAATATTAAGACCTGTAAAGGAGGCCGGTTCTAATGAATCGGGCATTGTGGGGGGTGCTGGGCCATTTCTCACCTTCCCCATACATACCCAACTTTTCGAACCCATTAGGGGGTTAGGGATTGCATACGAATAGAGTCATCCACCACTTTCTTTTTCCCAGCTGGTCTGAGTGGCGACTCCATTTTGTTCGAACTTAAGTCCGCGTTCTCTAAGGCCCCGAGCCTAAACAGTGCTGAAGTCGCAAGAACCATTCCACCGGGAGTGGGGGCAAAAATCCCCGCTCACAGGGTCTTTACCCTTGAAAAATGGATCTTTATCCATTGGAAATTGGGTCTTTACCCTTGAAAAATGGATCTTTATCCATTGAAAATCGGGTCTTTACCCTTGAAACATGGATCTTTATCCATTGAAAATCGGGTCTTTACCCTTGAAACATGGATCTTTATCCATTAGAAATCGGGTCTTTATCCTTGAAACATGTATCTTTATCCATTAGAAATTGGGTCTTTACCCTTGAAACATGGATCTTTATCCATTAGAAATCGGGTCTTTACCCTTGAAAAATGGATCTTTATCTATTAGAAATCGGGTCTTTACCCTTGAATTATGGATCTTTATCCATTGAATATCGGGTCTTTACCCTTGAAATATGGATCTTTATCCATTGAAAATCAGGTCTTTACCCTTGAAAAATGGATCTTTATCCATTAGAAATCGAGTCTTTACCCTAGATTCAACTCTTTTAGCTGGACTGACCTTTTGTCTTTTGCATTTGAGAATTCTTTTTTCATGTTCATCAATTATGCATGAAAAAATTCACACCTTTTAGCTAGTCTACATATCTTCTCTTTGCCCTCTGCCTGGCAAGATATTTTGTTTATGCATAAACTCAAAAATTGAAAAGAAAAAACTTTGCCCCCTGTGTAGGCTCAAACCCATGATTTTTCTATGCGGGCTCTGATTGATGTTTTTGCCGTCTAGCTCTTCGTACAAGCACGTATTTCTTCTTTTGCAAAATGACTAGAGCTTCCACAAGCGAATAGAATTTCCATGCCCCCTTGATTCAATATCTTCTTTTGATTCTTTACTTCGCAGGGTGTTTGTTATTCATTTTGACAAGGAATAGACAATACAAGACAAGAAAGTGCGATGTGATATGCTCATGTATGCATGATATGCATAAATAATACTTATAATGGTTTCATCGACTCACAGACTGATATGATCAATTGAAGAATTATCACTGACTCCTTCCAGATGCCATTCGGGTTTTGCATTGAAATGACAGAAAGCTTTGCATTTATGGCTTTTATCTTCAAGATGCTGAAAATATGAATAATGGAGGCCCCAAACAGCAGAGATACATCCATTTCAAATTATGATTCAGTATGTCAATTGGTAGATTCTTCATAACCTTGCCAGTAATCATTTCCTTTGCCTACTGTGTCCTTCGAGTTTTAATGATGCAACAAACTTCTCTTAACTTGAAGGCTTCGTGTGACAAAATTTTTTTTTATTTTTTGAATTTTGATTTTGAAATCAAATGTTGGCTTTGCCAAATCAATGTCAATGTACCTCAGGGCTTGATTTTTCCAAATTAACATATCTATAACATGACAACCCTAGTTACCATACTAAAATGAATTATTTCTATTTAAGTAAGAATTGTTGCACTTCATATAGGCGCATACACATTACTTGGCCAAAGATCTCTTTTGAGTTTAAATATTGTCTATCTCATATGCATGCTTATTCAAACTATCTCCACTAATAGACTCTACCTACCAAGAGAGATAAATAGGTCTTTGATAGGCTTGAAATGGGGTCTATAAGGGACACGGGTTAAATGAAAGCCATTTGTAAGTTGGAGCCGATGTGACACAATGGACAAACCTTCACACTACAAATTTCTTGTTTGAACTTTAGGCATCTGGGAGCAATCTTGCTAGACTCTAAATTCTTTCTATCTTCTTGGCATTAATCTGGATCTTGATTAGGACAACCTTTGCCCTTGTAAAAAGTTTGTTACCCAAATTTGTTTCTTTTCTTCTTCTCCCTTTTCATTCTTTTTTTATTTTTCTTGCTCTTTCCTTTCTTTGAGCATTTTATCATTTTATCCTTCTTCCTTGTAGGACTGTCAACTACAGAACTTTCAAGAACTGAATGGTCTTTCTCCTTTTTTTCCTCCAATTTTGATTAAATCTTTAGTTGGGTTGGACCAATTTAAGTCAAACTGTCCTTATAAACAAAATGGAAGCCTTTTGCTACTTTAGGTAAAAGAGAATTCAGTTTTCTTTCTAAACCATCTTTTTAGGTTTTATCTTTCCTTTTTTTTTTGTCTTTTCTTTCTTTTTTTTTCTTTTCTCTTTTTGTCTTCTTATTTCCTTGCTCTCATTTCTCTTGTTTTCTTTTCTTCTCTTTTTTTTTTGGTTCTAGCTCTAAAAGAGTTGTCTTGTTTGTACCAACTTGAGCTTCCAATAATGGATGAGTGGAGTGACATAAATCTTCTTTAACAGGGATAAATCATTTGTTACTTTGATGTTGTCTTTATATATTGGAGATATTAGGAAAACTTCAACTATCCTTGTGGTTATAAAAACTTCAACTACCCTTATGGTCTTGAGAACTTCAACTGTCTTCATGGTCTTGACTATTCATTCCTTTCTTTGATCTTCTTGCCTCTTCATCTTAGTGATCATAAGACTTTTCAAAAGTATTACAATAGCTCAGGGTAGGTTATTAGGGTTTATAAGCCAATGAAAAGAAAGCTAAAATTTTACGAAGGCTCAAAGGGACAACTAGGGATTGATATTTAATTGGGTGGACACTAGTTGTTGGCTAACCAAACAATGCCTAGATCATCTCTCCCTTAAATAAGCCGAGTTCAATTTCACCTCAAAAGTTTTTCGAAGCATGTTCTAAGACTGACTAGGACCTAGAAAAAGGTAATTATGTAGGAGCCCTCTCTAAGTAAGCATACACAACTCAATGCCATAGAGCAATTCCCTTACCTAGTAAAGTCATTCAAATCATGATGCCTAGATATATTAATTTATCAAGATATATTACTCATTGGTTGAGCACCAAATGAACAAAGACCAACAAAAACTTTGATGAAAGTAATTTATTTAAACAAATTTAAATTTGAAAAACATGATTGTTCTAATTAAATATTAAAGTAAAATTTGAAAAGCAACATTCAAGCTAAGGAAAGTTTGTTGAGTTAAGCTTATTTTCCTTTCACATCTTCAATATCCCCATCTTGAAAGGATGATAAATCAAAATCTTCTTCCAATCCTTTTCCTACCATGAAGGTTGCTGGCAAAGGATTATTTTTTATGCTGGTCTTATCAGGCTCAGGCAGCTTACCACTGTCAATTAAATTTTGGATATCATGTTGAGTCGCAAGCATTTTTCTGTCTCTTGTCCTTGTGCTTGATGAAACTCACAAAAGGATTTAGTATTAAATTTTGGGGGTAAAGGATTCGGAAAAAGTCGAGGGCCCAATGGCTGTAATAGTCCCTTCTTTTTTAGCTTGTTGAAGACCCAATACAAAGGCTTCCCAAGATCTGAAAAATGCCTTCTATTTACTTGACCAGTTGTATTGACATCAACTTCTTTTTGCGTGCTTTGATTTCCAGACTGGTAGTTCCCTTTCCCATTCCTTCTTGTTGAAATGCGGTTCTTCTCCCTTTCCCATTCTTCAATTTGTAGACCAGCTTGGAGAAGATCTTTGAAATCACGGATGAGTGTATGAGAGATCCTTTCACGGAGATTAGGCAGGACGCCTCTCACGATCATCCTTATTTGATCATATTCATCGCCCCTCTTCTTGAGCAAAGTAGCCTTATTTTTCCACCTTTTCACATAGTCCACAAAATGTTCATTCGATCTTTGCCTAATGGACTCCACTTCCATTAGGGTAACTTCTATCTCGACATTATATCCATATTGCTGGATGAAGGCCTTGTATAGCAAATCCCAACTGTTTTGTGTTTCATCATCTAAGGTATTGAACCAATTTTTGACAACAGGATCCAATGAGAGCATAAAGTACCTTAGAGTTTGAGCCTTAGTAGCTCGGGTCGACTGCATAGCAGTGATATACTGCTTCACATGGAGGTGAGGATTTTCGGTTCCATTAAACTTCGCAAAAGATGGCATCTTGAACTTGTACGGAACCTCTTCATCTAGCTCAAATAAATTTTCAACTTCTGACATTTCTTCGATTTTCAGTTTCTTCTCAAATTTCTTTTCTAAATCAGCAATCATCTTTTCAACATCAGAAGCTTCAATTTTTTCAACAGCTGCCTTCTCAACAACCTTCGGCTCCTTTTTGTCTTGAGGATCTTGGTAGTATTGAGCCCAATCATCATCATTAATGATCACCTTATCATAATCAAAAACCGCTTCACCAATTTAGTCTTCCCCTTGTCTTTCTTGGTGCTAGCAGATGCTTTGGCATTATTTCCTAAAATTGTAGCTAGTTGATTCTTTATGGTCTCAGCCATGGCCTCTTTTATTTCTCCCATCTTGGCATTAAGGGTGTTGTCCACCATTCTTTGAATTTGTTCGGGCTCCATTATTTTTGGTGAGCAAATGATTGAGTCATTGATATATTCTTTGCTTTCAGCGTAGGTCGGATAGTCATAAGCTTTTGAACTGTAGTAATCCAGGGCTGTGAGCCAGAAAGGATCAATGATATGAGATGCATATGTATGCATGTATGCATATAGGCATGAACAATTAACAAACAAGGACAAATAGGACATTCCTTCCAACTGTAGACCCTTAATTTTTGACTCAGTCTGGTCCAATATATTTTATTTAGTCCAAAATAATTTTTCTGTTGTCTAATATATTTTAATTGGTCCAAAATAATTTTTGTTATCTTAATTAAATAATTTTTGCTTTAGTATCTAATTTTTATTAATAAAAAATAAAAATAAACAAATAAAAATAAAAATCGACGACGAAAAAATAATCTCCGAAAACCAACGCGGGGCATGGCCGTGGGCCATTTTGCCCGCCCGCAAGCCAGCTCGCGTACCATCTGCCGCAGCCAGCTGCGGCAGCTTTTTTGCCAGCGTATTTTTTCCGCAGCAGTTTTTTTTTCCAGCAAAATTTTTTCGACGCAAAATTTTCGAAACCTAATGCAATTAGGTTTCGGTTTCCTTTTCTTAATGAATAATGTATGCCGTGAGCAACTAGAATTAATCAAGAATTCTTCTATAAATAAGTACAATTACAACATAAAAAATCAAGGAGAAATAAGGAAGAAATCAGACAGAAGCTTGAACAAAAGTGGAAACTGAAACTGTGAGGGAAAACCTTGAATCAAGCTGATTTTTTGAGAGAGCAAAAAAACAATTCAAGTAATTCAAAGGCAAAAAGGCTTGTCTTTGACCTTGTTCATCCAAGAAGCAATTTTTGGTGTAACTTACAAAAGAAGGTTTGAATTCTTAATTTCTTTTATTTTTTCACAGTAGCTAGATCATATAATTGTTTCTTTTAAATTAAAAACCTCATAACCTCAATTCACCTTTTCTAAGTATGAAAATCTTAAATCGTGGCTTTATTTTCCAAAAGTTTAAAGCTATTAGTTTTATTTCTTCAAAACCCCAAAACTAAGATTTGCTTTCCAAATTATCAAAACTTTAAATTGTGTTCTGTTTCCTTCCAAAAGCCTTAAAAATATTTTTTTTTGCTCTTATAAACTTTAAATCGTTTTGTTTAAATTCATAACTTCATGAAATTGTCAATTGTCTTTCCAAATCCTAAAATAAAATTCATTACCCGAAACCCTAAATTCAAAAATCCTAAAACCCTAATTTAATTCCAAAACTCAAAATAGTAAACCCTAACCCCTTAAAACCTTAAACCTTAATTTTTTCTAAACCCTAATTCCTTTAAAACTTTAAAAACCATAAAAACACAAATGTTTAATTTTACACAGTAAGCTTGAAACCATATGAGTAACCGTAAACCACAAATCAAAAGTATTTTAAAGTATTCAAACCCTAGTTTCATGATTTCACCATTCAAACACTAATTTGGTTAATCAAAGAACTTCATCAACCTTTTAAAAAATAAAACCTTAATCTATTTTAATTCCTTAAAAAAAACTCACAGTAGCCAAATTCCATAAATTCTAAAACCCTAAACACATGAAATAAAGAACCCTAAATGGAAATAGCAGTTATAATTTAGATGTTTATTTGCCTTATTCAATTATATATTTGATTATGCTTTGATTTATTTTATATGCTTTAATTTATTTAAGTTCAATGCTTGGTTCATTTAATTTATCATGGATGGATGTTTACTTTCTATTGATGTTTAATACCTTTGATGAATGATTTATTTATGATGAATGGTTATTTACTTTTATCAATTTATTTAGATTTCCAAATGTTGTAAGAGGTATGTTTTCACTTGGTGGATACCTCATTGGTTAAATATCATGTAATTTAAATTGCTTTTCTATTTTAGAACCAATGTAAAGGACATGTTTCTACCTTCCGGTGGGTGTCCTATTTAGGCATGGGATGTAAGGACATGTTTCCATCTTCGGGTGGGTGTCCATTTATTTATTTTGCTTGGACATTGTTTTGATTTTCAATATATCGATGCTTTATTTTAATTATTGTGTGTAATATAGATAATGTTGTTATACTTAAGAATTTTATAATATTAAGACCTGTAAAGAAAGCCGATTCCAATGAACCGGGCGTTGTGGGGGGTGCTGGGCCATTTCTCACCTTCCCCACACGTACCCAACTTTTTGAACCCATTAAGGGGTTGGGGGTTCCTTAGGAATTGATTCATCCACCCCTTTCTTTTTTCTCGGCCCGTCCGGGTGGCGACTCCATTTTCTCTGGACTTAAGTTCGTGTTCTCTAAGGCCCCGAGCCTAAATAGTGCCGAAGTCGCAAGAACCATTCCACAGGGAGTGGGGGCAAAAATCCCCGCTCACAGTGGTGACTTCACTAGGGATAAGAGAAGTTGATTCTGTTGGTCTCTATATTATTATATTCTTTCTTATAATGATATTATCCATTGCATCATATTAGTTTGCATCGTGTGCATGAGTTAGGATGCCCGTGTTTTCAGTGTTGTGTTATGTAAGGGATACCTTACTTTCACTCAAGGTATGGAGATCGAGCATGGCATAACCACTCATAGCCTCGTACCATTTGGTATATACTTTCTATGGGAATCTAAGCCTTTTTACCCAAAGACTAAAGCTCATGAAATTGGCCTAGTTACTTTCTTTAGGTTTTTACCCCAAATGCATGTTGTTTGACTATGGTTAATTTGTCTTGGCTTAAATCATGGCTTATTTGGTTTATTTTTTTTCTAATACGACCTAAATACCTTGTGAACTCAAAATAAATATTTTCTTTAAAATCCAAAAGACCAAAGCTATTTTCAAAAATTTTCAAGATGGTCTTTGGACGTAAAACTTTTCTAAAAATAAATCAAAATTTCTTTTACTCATGGCCCAAATACTAAGCCTAAAATCCATTTTTTTCTAAAATATTTTACAATGGGCATAGAAACAAAACTATTTTCACCCAACCTTTTCTTACAAAGAGTTTGCAAAAATATTTAGGTCAATTAAGAAATACCAAAAATCAATTGTGAGCCTAGTTTATACTAATAATAATTAATCATGGGCTTGTTTTTGCATGAATCATTAGTTATCTTTTTCAAGTGAGAAATCTGTCTATGATAAACCTCTTAATTTAGTTTTAATACAATATAGCATAAAAGCTACTTTAGTTGGTTGGATGAATTAAAACCTAATTAATGGGAATTATCATGGATGGATTTCCATTTCGAAAATATAACTATTGGTTGAAACGTCCGAGGGAATTATTCAAAAATAAGATACCCCATGTTGGTATTTTGTTAACCATATACCTACAAAAAGAGACTCGCCATTAGTGTGTGGATGTTATAAGGTTGGAAGGAACGTCCTAATTATCTTTCTTCGTTGATTGTTCGTGCATACATGCATACATTTGCATCTCATATCATTGATCCTCTCTGGCTCACAGCGCTGGATTACGACAGTTCAAAAGCTTACAACAATCCGACCTACGCTGGAGACGAAGTATCTAGCAACGACTCAATCACTTGCTCACCAAAAACAATGAAGCCCAAACAAATTCAAAGAATGGTGGATGAAGCCCTCAATGCCAAAATGGAAGAAATAAAAGAGGCCCTAGATGGGACCATGAAGAACCAATTGACTGCAATCTTGGAGAATCATGCTGAGGCATCTGCTAGCACTAAGAAGCCAAAGGATAAAGGGAAGACTAAAGTTGGTGAAGTGGTTTTTGATGATGAAAAGGTGACCATTGATGATGATGATGATTGGGCTCAATACTACCAAGATGCACAAGAGAAGAAAAAGGAACCAAAGATTGTTGAAAGATCAACTATGGAGAAGACTGAAACTTCTGATATTGAAAAGATGATTGCTAATTTAGAAAAGAAATTTGAGAAGAAGCTGAAAACTGAAGAGATGTCCGAGATCGACAAACTATTTGAACAAGATGAGGAGGTCCCTTATAAGTTCAAGATGCCTTCCTTTGCTAGATACAATGGTACTGGTGTAACACCCCTTCCCGACCTACGTGTGTAAGCTGAGTAGAGGCGCCACACTAACCTAATGTTGCTACCAATTTTACTTAGTCAAATTTTAGTTCCAATTTTTATAGAAATTTTGCCATAGTTTCACTTAAAAATTGAGTCCCAAGTGTCGACAAAACTGGTTTTTTTTTCTGATTTTTGAAAATATTTTTACACAAACCAATGCAACCAAAATCATTCTCAGTACACTTCCAATAAATCCCCCTTATAACCTCAACTACAACCTGCAAAAAGGATTTACACTTCTTGTAACACCCCCATATCCAATGCCCACACACTACAACCACAACAATGTAGCATAAGTGCATCAAACATAGGGATGCTACGGTTTTCTTAATATTCAAAACACTTTAAACTTGATACAATACCCTTATCATTATACATTATAGAAAAGTAGATCATTTACTTATAAAACAAAACATATTAGTTATATATATATATATACATTTAAATATTACCCAGCGGAAGTTATAAAATATGTACATATTTACAAACACTTGATTACATATTTAAATATATCCATACTTTTACATTATAAACATTACTTTACAAAATATAAAGAAGTATACATGATTGGCAATTCTCTTCTGATCTTTAAGTTCCCAAAATCAACTCTTCAAGGTCTACTCTCACTTGGTCTTGATAAACTCTCGGGTTCGACTCTATCAGCTCTATTACCTGCGCGATTAAACACTATCGCGCTAAGCCGAGGGCTTAGTAAGATAATTCATGCTAAAATGCAATGTCACAAATTAATTACATATATCAATCAAAAGCATATTATTTATTCAATATGTTGCTTTGTTCAATGTCACATCAATATTCATATAATAGCACCATTCATTATACTCATTTAAATTTATCATTATAGCCAACAACTATGACTTTATATACGTACCCTTTCCCAACCAGGTCGGTTGCCCTCCAATCCCAAGGGTCCGCAGGAGGCAAAAAGGCACGTATAACATTATCAGTAACATACCTTTCCCCATCCAGATCGGTTGTCCAAGTTCGGTTGCCCATTCCAATGGGTCCGCATGGTTCCGCAGGAGGCAAATAGGTACGTATAATACTGACTATATCGAACCTTCCTCCTACTTGCCCAACCCACTGGGTCCGCATGGTTCCGCAGGAGACGGATAGGTCCGTTCATTAAACTTATCAATACCTTTTCAATTCATTTCTTTTTCACAAGCAAGTTAAGCAATCATTATATACAATATTCATTACATTATCTAAACACTCACATTATTATTCAATCCTATCATCAATGCATGCTTCAATCATATTTCATTTGAATCACTATAACATCTTTGGTATAACATTTCAATGTGCATTACTCATGAAACACATTACCATTCACAATGCATAACATAACTTTATTCAATCTCAACAATGCAATTAGGGCAATTCTGGTTTTAGACTCCATTTTATCCTTATTTTGAAAAATTGTATAAAATAATCTACTTGACTAAAAATTCTAAAATTTTTACAGAATTTAGTTTTGTATCTTAAAATCATTCCTTTAAAATTTCAGATCAAACTGAACACAAAATCTTGATCAAATAGTTCACCTAACCAGACTGCCCCAATTGCCCTGCATCCTGGCAGCAATTCTGAACTTTGTGAATTCCATAAATCAAATTCAATCAACGTGGTTCCAAATTATTTTTCTCAAATACTAGACTCACTAAGAAACAACATATCCAAAATTCAATTGGATATGATTTTTCTACATTTTATTAAAAATCCCGAAATACAGCTGTCTCAGTTAAGGTACCTGCTGGAACAGGTCTAATAAAAATAATCTTTCTAAACTCATAACCATTCCAAAATCGAATCAACATATTTTTCAGTCATTCTAGACTCATAGAGACACAACATATCAAAAATTCACTTCAAAAACAATTTTCTATAATTAATTAAAAATCATACAAATCACAGCCTTTACTAATTGTAAAACAGAAACAATTTCACTAAACACAACTCTTACTCTCCCATCACCAACACCAACCCAACTTCTCATCTATCAAGCAAAATCAATACTTAAAATCACACCATAAGCAACTTAATCATACCATCATCAAATCACAACTCAACTCAAGCATAACTTCAAAAATAACAAGGGTAAACAAGAGCAAACTTACCAAATAATGAAATTCCTTGAAACTCCAACTTGTAACTTTGAAAACTTCCTTCACTTTGAACTTGAAATCATCAAAACCATCACTTGTTCTCTTGCTCTCTTCTCTCTTTAATGAGCCGGCCACCCAACAACAAGAAGAAGAAGAAATGATGAAGAAACACAAAGTCAATAGGCATTAAATACCCATCCAAAAGAAAATTACTATAATACCCTCATCCATTTAACTAAGCTTTTGTCATATCTATACCCATTTAAGTAATTCACAACCAACACAAAAATATCCTCTTTCCTTGACTTTCCATTTTGACCACTTTATATGTTATATATATCACCATATAAGCAACATATACAATTATCTCTAAACCCTCTTTTCTTTCCCAACCACCATACAAAAACATTCTCTTCCCATTTCTCAATTCAAACCAACAACAACAACAACAAAACTTCTAGGGCATGCATAGGGATATTACAACTGGAAATCCTCATCTCCATGTGAAGCAGTATATCACTGCTATGCAATCTGCCCGAGCTACTAAGGCTCAAACTCTAAGTTACTTCATGCTCTCATTGGACCCTGTTCTCCAAAATTGGTTCAATACCTTAGATGATGGAATGCAAAAGAATTGGGATTTGCTATACAAGGCCTTCATCCAGCAATATGGGTATGATGCCGAGTTGGAAGTTACCTTAATGGAAGTGGAGTCCATTAGGCAAAGTTTGAATGAGAACTTTATGGATTATGTGAAGAGATGGAGAAACAATGCTGCTTTGCTTAAGAAGAGGCCTAATGAATCCGATCAAATAAGGATGATTGTGAGAGGGGTGCTGCCTAGTCTTCATGAGAGGATGTCTCATACACTCATCCGTGATTTCAAAGACCTTCTCCCAGCTGGTTTGCAAATTGAAGAATTGGAAAGGGAGAAGAACCATTTTGCAACAAAAAGGAATGAGAAAGGGAGCTATCAATCTGGTAGCCAAAGCATGCAAAAGGCAGTCGGAGTTAATGTTTCTAATCAAGGAACAAGGAAACAATTTTTAGAATTTGGGAAGCCGATGTCTTGGGTTCTCAATAAACTTCAAACAAAGGGATTACTACAACCCTTAAATCCTCGTCCTTTGCCTAACCCTCTCCCACCTAATTTTGACACTAAAGCATTTTGTCAATTTCATCAAATGCAAGGGCATGACATGGATAGATGTGTGAGGTTGAGACATGAGATCCAAAATCTAATTGATAATAGGAAGCTACCCGAGCCCAATAAGCCAAACACCAAAGACAACCAATTACCAAAATTCAATAGGGTACCACCAACAACAACCTTCATGATTTGAGGAGGTTTGCATGAGGATTTTGTCATGTCTTCTTTTCAAGATGTGGGTAGAGAAGCAACCAGAGAAGAAGAGGTATTTGGTGAAATTAAATAAGCTATGGTGAATAAAGAGGTAACAATTTGTGTTGTCAATGGATTTTGGGATTCAAGTGATAGTGATGATGATAGTGTATCCAAGAAGGAGGAGTGGACTTGGTCCGAGCCCGAAGAAGATGAAGTAATGAACACTAGATCAGGTAACCCTTACGTAAGGCCACCACCTAAGGAGCTAGAAACTAATAAGGGAAAGGAAGTTGAAGTAGAAGAAGATGATGATGTGCTCAAGCAATTGAAAAGAACCTAAGCAAGTGTTAGCATTTAGGACTTATTAGCTACTTCTAAAAAGCACCGAGAAACTATGGCCAAAGCCTTGGCTAGCCTGCCAATTTCTACCTCCACGACACCGAAGGAGCTGATCAACATCATAAAATTTGGAGGGGTAATGAAATGTGAAGAGGTTCAAGAAAAGAGTGAAGTTAATATGGGAGCAGTGCTGACTTACTGGAGGAGGGGAGAGACCACATCCGCCCTCTCTTTATCAAAATAGAAGTCAAGGGGAAGAGGACTCCATGTGTAATGGTCGATGATGGGTCCGCCATAAATTTTTTCCACTTAAGATATTGCCAAAGCTAGCTATGTCAACAAGAGATCTAAACCCGACCGAGGTAACAATTCATGCTTATGACAACACTAAGAGGCATGCCGAAGGGACTTTCAACGCGACTGTCAAGGTTGGTCCAATTGAATCTATTATTGAGTTTATTATTTTAGACATACCGATTACCTTCGCCTTGCTCTTGGGGCGACCATGGTTCCATCATCTTGTTGGAGTTCCTTCCACCCTTCATCAAAAGATCAAGTTCCCCAACGGAGATGAGACAGTGGTCATTGAAGCTGAAGATAATGAGATCATTAATGCTCTAATGATTGAGAGGACTCTCAATGGTTTTCAAGTAGCTGCAATTTCTGATGATGAAGTAGTGGACTCCAAAGTCTTAAATATGATGAAGAACATGAACTACCTTCCCGGAGTTGGTCTTGGAAAGGGTAAGGCCGGTTTGACAAAGTTGCCAGATTTTAGAACTCAAACTTCTAAGAAGGGGTTGGGATATGATGAAGACAATGATGTCCAGTCAAACAAGAGTGAGAAGATGAGCTTCCCACCACTTGAAGAGATTTTTGTCAAAGCTCCAGATAAGGGACCACTCCAAGGAAAGCCCGAGCCAATCATGTTCATGGGTAAGTTAATCCCAGGTTTTGAAATTTTTGCAAATGTTGCCGAGCTAGTGGAGCAAGTGAAGAAAGAACTCACCCTACCAACCAGCAAAGAATCCAATCCAAAAGAAAAGAATGAAGCTGTCTTGAAAGCCGAGAAGACTCCGGAAGAGATTGTTGCCCTGGTCGAAGAAAAGTTTGAAGACATCCTGCTTTATGATTCTGAGAACAATGATTTTGATTTTGATTTTAATTTATCTGCTTGTATGAGAATGATGATGTTTTCTTTTCCAAAATGAATGCAATAAAGTTTGATTTTGCTTACTTGTGTGATGTTTCTCCTGATGGTTGCATACATTCAAATAGCAGTTACATGAGCATCTTTAATATTAATTCTGTTAACACACAATCATTAAATTTGGGAACAACTAAAAATCCTAAAAATATTAGCATAGCATCTGACCTTACTCCTGATGAGAGAGAGAGATTTGAAAAAATATTCAAAAAATATGAAGAAGTGTTTGCTTGGTCTTATGAGGATATGCCTGGAATAGATCGAGACATAGCCGAGCATCATATTCCAACTCACACTCACATGAAACCTGTCAAACAAAAGCTTAGGCGATTAAGACCTGAGTGGGCTGAATTGGTTAAAGAAGAGGTCACTAAGCAAATACAAGTGAAGTTCCTTGAAGTAATAGAATATCCAGATTGGTTAGCCAACATAGTACCTGTGCCAAAGAAAGATGGGAGAATAAGGTTCTGTGTGGACTATAGAGATTTGAACAAGGCTTCTCCTAAGGATGATTTTCCTTTACCTCATATAGATGTTCTCATTGATAGTGCAGCCTCTAGTGTGCTACACTCGTTTGTAGATGGATTTTCCAGATACAATCAAGTGTTAATAGCCTAAGAGGATAAAGCCAAAACTGCTTTCATTACTATATGGGGTATATTTTGTTATAGGGTGATGTCGTTCGGTTTAAAGAATGCTGGAGCAACCTACCAAAGGATGGCCGCCACACTATTTCATGACATGATGCATAAAGAAGTTGAAGTATATGTTGATGATATGATGGTTAAATCAGATACAATGGAACAACACTTTCAAAACTTAGAATTATTCTTTGATAGAGCTTTGAAATATAAGCTAAGATTAAACCCGAAGAAGTGTGTATTCGGTGTTACTTCAGGCAAATTATTAGGACATGTGATTGGTCCAAATGGCATTGAGATTGATCCTGACAAAGTTAAAGCAATCAGGGATATGCCAGCCCCTAAGACGGAGAGAGAAGTTCGGGGATTTATCGGTAAATAACAATATATTAGGAGATTTATAGCAAAGCTCACAACAATCTGTGAGCCTATCTTCAAATTGCTTAGAAAGAATCAGCCGGTCATATGGAATGAAGAGTGTCAAAAGGCTTTTAAGTGAATAAAAGAGTATTTGTTGAATCCACCTATTTTAAAACCACCTAAACCCGGCAAACCTCTATTATTATACTTAGCAGTAGAAGAAGAGTTGATAAGAGCCATGCTAGCCCAAGCAGATGAGTCAGGGATTGAGCATGCAGTCTAATATTTGAGTAGAAAGCTTCTACCATATGAAATTAAGTATAGTGTCATTGAAAAGACCTGTATAGCCGTGGTTTGGTCTTCTAAGAAGTTGCGGCATTACTTTCAATCGTATAGTGTGCAAACAATTTCCAGGTTGGATCCAATGAAGTACTTAAGGGAGACACCCTCTTTGATTGTGAAATACGGTCGATGGTTGATAATATTAGAAGAATTTGAGATTGAATATGTAACCAGGAAAATAATCAAAGGTAGAGTGGTGGCAGAATTCCTCGCCCAACAACCATTACTAGATAGCGAAGAAGTAATCTTGGAATTTTCGGATGAACATTTAGAAGCAATTGAAGTACAAGAGTGGAAAATGTATTTTGATGGAGCAGTAAACAGGAAAGGAGCAAGATTGGGAGTTATACTAGAATCGCCAGAAGGGGAACTTATCCCTTTAGACAAAAAATTGAAATTTAGGGCAACCAATAATATGGTGGAGTACGAAGCTTGTATTTTTGGTTTGGAAACCCTAATGATTATGAAGGTGGATAAGGTGGAAGTTTTTGGCGATTCATTGCTAGTAGTATCCCAAGTAAATAGAGTGTGGGAGTTGAAAGAGGAAAAATTAAAACCATACCACCATTACATGACCATGATGAAGAAGAACTTTAAGGAATGTAGGTTTATACACCTATCGAGAGAAGAAAATCATATGGCTGATGCCCTAGCCACATTGGCTTCGTTATGGGAAAACCCTGTCAGCTTATTCCTTAAGCCTCTAATCTTGACCAGTTCATCAACTCCTTGCTATGAATATGAAACAATCATGGAAATTGATATAGACCATGATGCGTGGTATGATACTATAAGGTAATTTTTGGAGGAAAGAGAATACCCACCTGGTGCAACAAAGAAAGAGAGAAGAGCCATAAGGCGGTGGTCTTTGCAATACATCACATTCCATGGGGAGTTATATCGAAGATGGCCTGATGGGGTGCATTTAAGATGTTTAAGAAAACCTGAAGTGGAGCGTATCATGTCAGAAATACATGCGGGAAATTGCAATCCACACATGAGTGGTTTGGCCCTAGTTAAGAAGATTATTCGATAAGGTTACTACTGGTTGACCATGGAGAAAGATTGTATTGAGTTTGTCAAGAAGTGCCAACAATGTCAGATGTATGGTTACTTGAATCACATGCCTCCTGAAGAACTGCATTCAATGTCTTCACCCTGGCCATTTGCCACTTGGGGTATCGACATTATAGGAGAGATACATTCGACAGCTTCAAACGGTCACCGTTTCATTGTGGTAGCAGTAGATTATTTTTCAAAATGGGTCAAAGCTAAATCCTTCAACAAGCTGGGTGCAAGCCAAATGGCTAGGTTTATTGAAAAGAACCTCATCTGCATATACGGGGTCCCACACAGTGTGATATCAGACAATGGAGTTCAGTTTCAAGGAGCAGTTAAGGATTTATTCTCAAAGTACCACATCCATCATCATAGATCCTCTCCTTATAGACCAAAGGTTAATGGTGTAGTAGAAGCAACAAACAAGACAATTAAGCAAATTCTGTCCAAAATGACCAAGACTTACAGGGATGCTTCCCTTTGCTTTATGGGGAATTATTGTGTGTAATATGGATAATGTTGTTATACTTAAGAATTTTATAATATTAAGACCTATAAAGGAGGCCGGTTCCAGTGAACAGGGTGTTGTGGGGGTGCTGGGCCATTTCTCACCTTCCCCACACGTACCCAACTTTTCGAACCCATTAAGGGGTTGGGGATTCCTTAGGAATCAAGTCATCCACCCCTTTCTTTTTTTCTAGCCCGTCCAAGTGGTGACTCCATTTTCTCCGAACTTAGGTCTGTGTTCTCTAAGGCCCCAAGCCTAAACAGTGCCGAAGTCGCAAGAACCATTCCACCGGGAGTGGGGGCAAAAATCCCCGCTCACACCAACCTTATAACATCTACACATGAATGGAGAGTCTCTTTTCCTAGGTACATGGTTAACAAAATACCGATATGGGGTACTTTGTTTTCAAATATTTTCCTCGGACGTTTCAACCAATAGTTATATTTTTTAAAATGGAAATCAGTTCATAATAATTCCCATTCATTAGGTTTTAATCCATTCAACCAACCATAGTAGCTTTTATTGGATTAAAACAAAATTAAGAGGCTTATTATAGATAGATTTCCCACTTGAAAAAGTAACTAATGATTCTTTCCAAAAACAAGCCCATGGTTAATTTATTCTTAGTATAAACTAGGCTCACAATTCATTTTTAGTATTTCGTAATTGACCTAAACAATTTGCAAGCTCTTTGTAAGAAAAGGTTGGATAAAAGTAATTTTATTTCTAAGCCCATAATAAAAAGATTTTAGAAAAAATTGATTTTGGGCTTTGCACTTGAGTCATTAGCAAAAGAATTTTTTATTTGTTTTTTTTAGAAAAGTTTTATGTCTAAAGACCATCTTAAAATGTCTTGAAAATAGTTTTTCTCTTTCGAACTTTAAAGAAAAATTTATTTTGAGCTTACAATGTACTTAGGTGGTAATAGAAAAAGAACAAACCAAATAAGCCATGATTTAAGCCAAGATAAATTAACCATAGTCAAACAACATGCATTTGGGTTAAAACCTAAGGAAAGTAACTAGGCCAATTCCATGAGCTTTAGTCTTTGGGTTAAAAGGCTTAGGTTCCCATAGCAAGTATCTACAAAATGGTATGAGGCTATGAGTGGTTATGCCATACTCGATCTCCATACCTTGAGTGAAAGTATGGTATCCCTTACATAACACAACATAGGTAACACGAGCGTCCTAACTCACGCACACGATGCAATCTAATATGATGCAATGGATAATATCATTATAAAAAAGAATAGAATAATATAAAGACCAACGGAATCAAATTCTCTTATCCCCAGTGGAGTCGCCACTGTGAGCGGGGATATTTGCCCCTACTCCCGGTGGAATGGTTCTTACGACTTCGGCACTGCTTAGACTCGGGGCCTTAGAGAACACAGACCTAAGTTCGGAGAAAATGGAGTTGCCACCCGGACTGGCCGGGAAAAAGAAAGGGGTGGATGAATCAATTCCTAAGGAATCCCCAACCCCCTAATGGGTTCGGAAAGTTGGGTACATATAGGGAAGGTGAGAAATGGCCCAGCACCCCCACAACGCCCGGTTCATTAGAACCAGCCTCCTTTACAGGTCTTAATATTATAAAATTCTTAAATATAACAATATTATCCATATTACATGCAACAATTGAAATAAAGCATCGTTATATTAAAACCAAAGCAATGTCCAAGCAAAGCAAATAAATGGACACCCATCCAAAGATGGAAACATGCCCTTACATCGTTCATGTCTAAACTAAATAGGACACCCACCAAAAGGTAGAAACATGTCATTTACATTGGTCCACAATATAAAAGAAATTTAAATTAAATGATATTTAACTAATGAGGTACCCACAAAGTGGAGACATACCTCTTACACTTTTGGAAATCAAAATAAATCGATAGAAATAAATAACCATTCATCATAAATAAATCATTATCAAAGATATTAAACATCAATCAAAATATATAATAAGCATTCATCCATGATAAATTAAATAAATCAAGCATTGAAATTAAATAAATCAAAGCATATAATAAACTACATAATCAAATCTAAAATTAAATAAAGCAATAAATATATAATTTAGGGTTTTAAAGAATTATCAATAGAATTTACGGTTTCGAAATTTAGGGTTATAGAAATTAAAGTTTTATAATTAGGGTTTTGAAATTAGGATTTTTAGGGTTTTTGAAACTAGGGTTTTGGAATTAGGGTTTTAAAACTAGGGTTTTGGAATTAGGGTTTTGGATAGTTAGGGTTTTTAAAACTAGGGTTTTGGATAATTAGGGTTTTTGGAATTGACTTACTGCCTAAAAAAACACAATTTTGGATTTGGAATAATCAATATTTTGGATTTTAATAATAAAATGGTTTAGGCTTTTGGATAAAAATAGTTTGAGTTTTGAGTTCTAATTAAATAACATACGGTTCTTGAAGTTAAAGTAAACAAGATAGATTTTAACAATTAATTGTTGACTACTGGATAGTTTTATGTTTTATGAAATATGCCAGTGGGATTATGAATACCAATTGATCAATGTGATAATTAAAGAAAATGATTAAAGTTATTAAAACAAAAACCAAAGCAAACGGTTAAAGTTATTAAAACAAAAACCAATTTACTGCATGTTCAAAGATCAAGATACTGTGTGTTCAAAGATCAAGTTACTGCATGCATTATTAATCAAAGAAACAAAACTACTGTAAACATAAATAATTCATGATTAAAGATCAAACCTCCGCTCGTTGGTTCCTCCACAATTAACTTCAGGATGAACAATTAACAAAGACAACATTACTGTCTTTGATGGATTGATTACTGATGAATGTTTGCTGCTAATCTTTTCTGTTTGTTGCCGTCTCTCTTTAATGTTCCTTGCTATCTTGTTAATGTTCCTTGTAGTTCCCTCTTCATGTTCCCTTGTTAATGTTTTCTTCCCCCTTCTGAATTCTGAAATGTTAATATTTATAGCCGAACCTCACTCAGAATCCTTAACCTAATATAAAATAGTCCCTAAAACAAATTCTAGTTGAATTAAGAAACATATTAAACCCATGTCAAACTAGTTGCCCTAGGTCGACATGAGACCAACCTCATGTCAACCTTGGGCTTCCCAAGTCGACATGAGGCATGCTTATGTCGATCTTGGGCTGCCAAGGTTGACATGAAACATGCTCATGTCGACCTAGCCTCCCAAGGTCGACATGAAGCATGCTCATGTTGACCTATCTAGCCCAAGTCAACATGAGGCATGCTCATGTCGATCTTGGGCTGCCAATGTCAACATGAAGCATGCTAATGTCTCCCAAGCTGGCCTCATTTAAATTATTCTGGCCTTCTTTAACTTATGGACCAAAAATTTTTTATTTGGGCCAATTCCACTTGATTTTAGGGTTTTACAATCAAATATATGCCTCTTTAATCTGAACCGACTCCTTTAAAAATTAAAAACTAGGTTTAAATATTTAAAGTCGGATCAAATTTATTTTGACATCCTTTAATTAGGACCATATCAAATTGGGGTCAAAATTAAGGGTCTACACCCATGCCTTAGTAGGAGCCAAATGAGAGAGACAAAAATCAATCAAGGGAGCAAGTAGAATTTTCTCACCTCTCATCAACTGAAGAACTTCGGGCTTTGAAATTTGAAATAACATCTGCATCTTCTATTGAGTCTTGGAAATCAATATGGGTAATGCCATTTGTTGATTATTTGGATATTTAAGGATGGCCTCAAATTCTTCAATCAAGAGACATATTTCAAAGCCATTAATCTTAAATATCCTAGAATCCACATTCCAAAAAGAAGTCATGGCATGTAAAAAGGAATGGTCCAATTTAATATTTTGAAAACACTTTAAAATATCAATCTTTGACCAAGAAATTTGCTTCCAGTGAATGGCATCCATATTCTTAAATAGAATTTTTATTTTCTTCAAATGGAGTTCGGTCATCGTGGAAGGATGAAGGAAAATTAGAATTGTTAAAAGGAGATTTTACGTTGAATTGGAAAATCTCTTGTTTTCTGTATGAAATTATGGTGTGAAAGGTGATTTATATAGGAGGATTATGCTTTTCCAAAACTGATAAGGAAAGCATGATACCGTGATTTGTGAGGAAAAGGAATTGGCGACGAAAGGATCTTAAGTTACCGTGTTGCATTTGGTTTTGTAGTGATACTGTGTAAATGTTAAGATGAAAGTATAATAATTATACCATAGTAATAATCATAAAATAAAAAAAAAAGAAAAGAAAAAGTTGCAATAAAATGGACATTATATATTATCATACTTATTATGCAATGTTGTTTACACAATTGATATAATATTTATACATCACTAAGAAGGAGGTGGTAGGTCATCAAATAAAGCTCTGAAAAAGTCATCCCCTGTCAAAGGAAGAGGCAAATCACTTGTCCCGAGTCTGCCAGAAGTAGGAGCACCAGAATTCCTATTACCTTGGAGTTCTGATCTGTCACAGTCCTCATCAGAAGTAGACGAAAGGATCTCATGGTCATCAGTTTGGGGGCCTCTAGATGAAGAAGCACTAGGATCCCTCAGCCCCTGAAATCAGAAGTCTCGAAAATTTTATTCTGATTAATGGTACAATTTTTCAAAATGGGAAACCTACTGACGACTAGCGGCCAACTCTTCTTGAAGTTTTTTATTTTGTTCTTCAAGTATCCACTGTGAGTCGGAAAGGAAAAAAGTAAGAGCATACATAATCATGCATACATATAGCTTAAGTTATCATGGAACAAGAAAACTTACCAGGTAATTCATATCAATACCTTGTGGATGAGATGGAATATCTGGTGGACTAGAATGAGAAAATGAAGGAGCAGTAAAAGAAATTCCAGCCTCATGATAAAATGAGCCAGCAGCCTGCAGCAATCAGTAAAGAATCAAAGTAAGTTAAGAAAGAAGCGATTACAATGAATAATGGTAAAGTGTACCTGAGAAGTGCTAGCCCCGAGATGTGGAATGAATTCTTCCCCCTCTCCATGATGTTCTTCTTCATCTCTATCCTCATTTTCTTCAGGAATTTCCCATACACCAACAGGAGATACATCAAAGTTCAAGAGCCCTATTTGAAAAAAATAGGTATAAGATGCACCCGGTGAATAGAGAAATGTTTCAACATTATAACCGTGCTGGGCCAACCACCATGCATTCTTCGGCATTGATGTAATATTTAAAGTATATTTCGGGCAACGCATCAGAATCCTCCATTGCTCGAGACCAAGAAACCACTCATATACTCTCTCTCCGAGAAACTAGCCACTAGACATAGGGTCGGCGATGACTCGGCGAGTATGTTGAAAAGGCAGTGTAGCATTCATGGAGGAAGTCTAGTTTTTTCGCTCTTCTAGGTTCCACTAGGCCAAATTCACCTACAAAATAACATAAGGTAAGTAAACTTTCATATAAATTTTAAAGCATACTAATGCTATTTTACCTAGTCCCAGGTTAAGCAGCTCAACACGAAGCGTTGGGTATGCCATGGTGAGAGCCGGGAACTTCTACACGCTTTGACAACCAAAAATTTAATCTCAGATACCCGACTCTCTCTCAAGAAATACCAGGCACCCTCACAAGGTTGTGTTCATATGCCCATGCCTACAACAATAATAAAAATCAAATTCATGCAAGAATAAGAATGGAATTGACATTGGCGAAAGAAGAATACCTCGACAACTGCCATAAAGCCAACGAAAGAATTCTTATTTTGGAAAATTTTGTCAAGACCATGGTAAAGATAGGCAAGACCAGCTTCTCCCCAGCCATAAAGTGGTACCATCCTAAAATAAGTAAGGGCCCTCAACATTGGCAAATGGATGGCGGATTCAGTGCTGCCTAAAATGGTCGACCCAAGCAAATATAACAAAAATCCTCGAGCATACTGTTGGGTTGTGTCTCTGTGAACCCATCCTTCGTAGTTCATCCAATAACTACGAATTGGCTCGATTTTAATCTTAAAAGGCCCTTTATATGATGGTTCCATACCAATTAATTGTTGAATTTCTTCAAATGTTAGAACATCATTGGTAAATGGAACCGGAAGACCATCATACCGAATGCTGGTTATAGCAGCAAAATCAACCGGACCAATTTTCATCTCTCCATTGGGCAAGTGAAAAGTATGAGTTGTGTCCAACCATCATTCTGTAAGCGCCTGGACTACGCTCCAGTCTATCAGATACTCCTCGGATGGTAATTGTAAGATGAAGCTCTCAAAGCCGCAATCTCGGATAATCTGCCTTACCCGAGAAAGTGCTACATCATACCATTGTCGGGCTTTGTAGATACTCCCTCCGCCCCGAATTACGCAACGATCACGCTAACACGGAGCCAGGTAAGTTAACAACAGGTAAGTATATCATTATTCTGTCTACTTAAATTCTTAAATTAATATATTTTTTCTAAATTTTCAAAAAAAAAGAGAAAATATAAAGAAAGCAAATAAAAAGAAAAGAAAAAAAATGAGAAAAAATAAAAACAGAAAAAAGAAACAGAAAAAGTAATCAATAAATGTATAAAATAAATAAAATAAATATATCAAATAAAAAAACAACACAAAAAATGAATGAAAAGAAAAGAAAAGAAAAATAATTACCTTGCTCTTTTGATTTGAACTACGATGAAGCGGCATCCCGGCTAGTAGACCTATATTTCCATCTTCATGATGCCGGATAAACTTGAAAGAATTATAGCTATGAACGAATGAAATTAACAAGTTTGCTGTGAATGTAATGAAGAAATCGTTCGTTTATATAGAGGATCGACAAAGGAAAAAACAAAATTCAAAAAGTAAATTTCACTATTGATAAATAGTAAATTACTATTTATAAATAGTTACTATTTACAATAGTAGGATATTATTTTACAAATAGTAGGTTACTATTTACAATAGTAGGATACTATTTATAAATAGTAGGTTACTATTTATAAATAGTAAATAGTGCAGGAATAGTGACTATACAATAAATAAAGAGGAAACTCAATTATTCAATTTAATCATTCAAATACTTGCGTGTATATAAATATTTTTGCATTTTTAAAATATTTTTACTCGCAGGGGGGCAAGGAGAAGATATGAGCATGAAAATCAGCTAAATAATTTTTTTGCAAAAAAAATTTATATACTACTGACTTTAATTATTTTTTGCAAATAATTAAATCTCACTTAGCTCGGGTCCAAGACCTAAATTACCCTTACGTCCAGAACGTAAAATTTCTCCTAAGTCCAGAACATAGCTCGGGTCCAGAACCCAAATTATCATTAGGTCTAGAACCTAAAATCTCTTTTATGTTAAGAACTTAGTTCGGGTCCAGAACCCAAATTATCCTTAGGTCCAGAACCTAAAATCTCTTTTAAGTCCAAAACTTAGCTCGGGTCCAGAACCCAAATTACCCTTAGGTCCAAAACCTAAAATTTCTCTTAAGTCCAAAACTTAGCTCGGGTCTAGAACCCAAATTACCATTAGGTCCAGAACCTAAAATTATCCTTGAGTCCAGAACTCGAACTGGGTCCAGAACCCAAAACCTCGACCATCACTGAAAAATTAAGTCTTATTATTTTTCACTCTCTTTTACTAAAGTCTCAGATAATTCAAAAAGAGGGCAAACTGTAGACCCTTAATTTTTTACTCAATCCGGTCCGTTATTTTTTATATAGTCCAAAATAATTTTTGTGGTATTTTAATTAAATAGTATTTATTTTAGTATTTATTTTTTTATAATTTTTAATAAAATAAGAATAATAATAATAATAATAATAAATAAAAATAAAAATTGGCGATGAAAAATTCGTCGCCAAAAGTCAAATTAGCCAAGCCAATTTCGCCGCAGGGCCTCACCAATCCTCGCAGCTCGCAGTTTCTTGCCAACGCTCGCAATTTTGCCGGCAAAATTTTTCAACGCAATTTTTTCTGAAACCAAACTCTATTTGGTTTCGGTTTCTTGTCCTAATTAATTTTAGTTTCCTTAAACAATTAGAACTAGGCTTATAATTTTTCCTATAAATAATACTTGAAAACACAGAGAAAGGGGGACTTTGTACTGGAACTTGGAGATCGGATAGCGGGGCTTTGATTAGGTGATCGAAGCTTGGATTACAGAAAACCCTACCAATAACCAAGCAATCAACAATTCATTAAAGGCAACAACCTTGTCTTTGTCCTTGTTCATCCAGAAAGTAATTTTTGGTGGAATCAACGAATGGAGGTTTGAATATCTATTTTCTTTATTTATTTCCTTAAAGTAGCTTCATCACTCCAATTGAATAAATTGTTTCTTCTATTTCTTCTAAAACTTAAAACCCTAAAACATTTCTTCTAAACCTTAAAACCCTAAATTGTTCCTTCTATTTCCAAAAAGTACTTTTCTGCTTCCAAAAACCTTAAGAACCCTAATTTATTTCTTCTATCTCCAAAAAACCCTAATTCGTCTCTTTTGTTTCCAAAAACCTTAAATCGTTTTTTCTATTTCCAAAAACTTTTAAAAATCCTAAACTGTTTTCCTCTAACTTTTTTCCAAAATTTTCAAATGTTTTCTTATATCTCAAAATCCTAACCTACTTTACAGTTTCTAAAAATCATAATTATTTTATAAAGCTCTAAACTTTTTTCTTAAATCCTAAAACCAAATATGTTTTCTAAAATATCAAAAAACCCTAATTCTCTCAAAATTAATACGCTAAACCCTCATTTTTCTAAACCCTAATCCTTAAAACCTTAAAACCTTATAAACCTAAACCTTAAAACTCAATACAGTAAATCCGAAACAACAATCCAATAAACCAAGAACTATAAACCTAATGTTTTATGATTCTAAAATCGTAATTTCATAATGTTACCCCTAAACCCTAATTTGATTCATGAAACCCTAATCCATTCCAATTATCCAAAACCTTTATAGTAGGTTAAACAAATAATAATAATAATACTAAAATCCCAAAACCCTAAATGTTAATGAAAGAACTTTAAATAGAAACAGTAAACCTTAATTTGTATCTTTATTTGCTTTATTTTTAGATTTGATTATGTAGTTTATTATATGCTTTGGTGGTTGATTTATTTAACTTCAATGCTTGATTTATTTAATTTATCATGAATGAATGTTTATTATATACTGTGATTGATGTTTAATATCTTTGATGAATGATTTATTTATGATGAACGGTTATTTACTTTTATCAATTTATTTTGATTTCCATATGTTGTAAGAGGTATGTTTCCACTTTGTGAGTACCTCATTAATTAAGTTCTATGTAATTTAAATTGCTTTTATATTTTGGACCAATGTAAAGGACATGTTTCTACCTCTTGGTGGGTGTCCTATTTAGCTTAGACACGGATGATGTAAGGGCATGTTTTCATCTTCAGATGGGTATCCATTTATTCCTTTGTTTGAACATTGCTTTGATTTTAATATAATGATGATTTATTTCAATTATTGTGTGTAATATGGATAATATTGTTATACTTAAGAATTTTATAATATTAAGACCTGCAAAGGAGGCCGGTTCCAATGAACCGGGCGTTGTGGGGGTGCCGGGCCATTTCTCACTTTCCCCACACGTACCCAACTTTCCGAACCCATTAGGGGGTTGGGGATTCCTTAGGAATCGAGCCATCCACCCCTTTCTTTTTTCCGACCCGTCCGGGTGGCGACTCCATTTTCTCCGGACTTAGGTTCATGTTCTCTAAGGCCCCGAGCCTAAACAGTGTCGAAGTCGCAAGAACCATTCCACCGAGAGTGGGGGCAAAAATCCCCTCTCACAGGAAGCCTTGTCTAGGTCTCTGTAATCCACACAAATTTTGATTCTCCCATCTTTTTTGGTACAATGACGACATTGGCCAAACTGTCAGGACAATCTATTACCTCCAAAAACTTCATATGTATTTGTTTAATGACCTTTTCTTTGATCAATTCTACCCATTATGGCCTTAGACACCTTTGCTTTTGTTTGACAAGCTTCATTTGAGTATAGCTATGAATCATGTGCTCAACTATATCTTGATCAATTCCTGACATATCTTTATAAGACGAGGCAAAAACCTCTTCATACTTTATAAATATTTTTTTCAAATCTTTCTCTCTCTTCATGAGTAAGGTAAGATGAGATGCTAATGTTTTTAGAAATTTTAGTTGTTCCCAACTTTAATGATTGAGTGTCAACATAGTTAATATTAAAAATGCTCATATAATCACCACATGAATGTATGAGACCATTTGAAAAAATATTACACAAGTAAGAAAAATTAGACTTTATTGCATTCATTTTAGAAAAGAAAACATCATCATCCTCATTAAGAGCTAATAAATCAAAATCAAAATCAATGTTCTAATAATCATAAACTATAAGACTTTCAAATTGTTTTTCAATGAGAGGAGCAATTTCCTTTGGAGTCTATTGAATTTTTGGGGCAGCTTCCTTCTTATTTTCTTGGTTGGATTCCTGATCAGCTGGTAAGACAAACTTCTTTTCCACATTTTTTGCAAGCTCAACAACATCAACAAATACCTTAAAACTTGTTATCAACTTTCCCACGAGCATGATTGGCTTTGGCTTCCCTTAGAGTGGTCCCAGCTATATAGCTTTGACAAATGTCTTATCTAGTGGAGGGAATTGCATCTTCTTATCTCCCTTCAATAGAATACCGTCATTAGTTTCCTTATAACCCAATTGTAATGCTTAAAATTTTAAATATTTATTTTATAACAAATATTGATGATTGATGCTTATTGATGAGAGAGGCAAACTAGGATGAAATCGATGTTTCTAAAACAAAATTCTAAAGTGATAAAAATTTACATAAATGCCTTTATGATGTTAGAGTTAAATTTTACTGAATTAGAATTTGAAATATGGATAGTGAGGCTTTAAATTAGTTAATGAAATTATTTTTATGGTTTTACTGAACTAAAAGCCGAATTAGAATAAAAAATTCAGAGATAGGGTGCATTATCGTTAGGGTGAACATGCCCTTACCCAATCAAACTTTAGATACTATATATATAGTGGGTCTAGAATCTTCAGTTATGTTCTTTCATCTTCATCCACATTCACCATCACCATCTTCTCTACTTTATTCTTTCTTTCATCAAATTGAGCAAGAATTAAGGGAAATTCACCCTTAGTTGCTAATTTTTAATACAATTAGCTAGAGTAAACAAGATTATCGCCCAAGGATCAAAGATGAAGAGAGAAAAGAGAAAGATAATAATCCTTTGAAGAGGTATGTGCTTGTGCAATGATTATTTGCAATCTCATTGATTTTCTTTGCATTTTAAATATACTATCAGTTGTTTTAACTATTTTAATTGATTTATTTATTAAATAATTGATTGGTTGTGGTTTTGTTCACAAAGATGGTTTATGGAACCTTTTATAGGAAGAATTACTTTTTAGTTAACTTTTATTATGTATAAGTGTGTTGATGTTAATTTTAACAAAAAGTGAAATTGGCAGTGGATTTTTTACTCATTAAAAAGTTGATTTTTGGGCCTGGAAGAGTTTGGAAAAGACATATTAGTGTGTCGTGAGCCAGGATTTTTGCCTCCACTCCCATGTGAAATGGTTCTTGCGACTTTAGCACCCATATGCTCAGGGCCTTGGAGAACATGGACCTAAACCCGGAGAAAATGGAGTCGCCACCCAGACATACAGGGAAAATAGAAAGCGGTAGATGACTCGATTCCTAAGGAATCTCCAACCCCCTATTGGGTTCGAAAAGATGGGTACGTATGGGGAAGGTGAGAATGACTCGGCACATCCATAATGCCCGGCTCATTGGGATTAATCTTCTTTTTAGGTCTAAATATTACTAAATTCTTAAATTATTAAAATATTTATTCTTACTACATGCAATAGAAATAAAGAAATATTCATTAAAAAATAGAAAGTCCAAACCAACAAAAAGGACACCCATACAAAATAGAAACATGCCCTTGCAATAATGTTCAATATCCAAAGTACAAGTAAATAAAAATAGGACACCGACCAATTGGTGGAAACATGTTCCTTACAAATATCCCAAAGTCTTTAAATAAATTAAACTACATAAAATAAATAAATTAAACAAAAAAGGCACCCATGTGTGGAAACATGCCTTTTACAAATGTATTAAAAATGCAATCAATAAATACTTAATAATCATCCATGGTAAAGCAAGTAATCAAACAAATAACCAATCATTGCATGAACAATTGTAAATTAGGCCTAAAATAATGAAGATAAAGTTTATTATAAAAATTACAATTTATAAATAGATCTTAATATTAACCCATTAGTGAAATATAGGATGTGACAACAAGGGTCGCACTTATGACTATGTAAGCTAAGGTTTTATATTTATAGAAATTAGGGTTTTTCTTAAACTAGGGTTTTAAGATAAAAATTAGGGTTTTATGATTTTAAAAACTAGGGTTTACATGAACTATGACCAATGTTATCATTTTATTGAAATTAATATGTATCATTGATGATAATAGTTTAACTGATTAACATAAGTTGTAAGCTACTGCATGATGATGATTGAAAAGATGATTTAAAACTAAATGCTACTAAGATTCTAAAAAATAAGGTTGATAAATAAAAAAACTACTATAAATTTAATACAATAATAAATTCAAAACTCCATTTGTATATTCTACCATTATCAATTCGTTGAATAAACTTTAATCTTGGTGGGATGAAGTAATATGGAGATGATGAATAATGCCTCTTTGGTTGTTGTGTGGTTACTATCTTTCTTTGTTTTTTCTTTGTCTTTGCTCTTTGTATGTTTTTGATAATTCTTTACTACCTCCTTTTTACTAATTCTCCTCCTCTCGTTACTTGATTATTGCATATTATTTATAATGCTCAATTAGGTCTAACACAAGTAATAGTCTTTATGTCACTCGGATACTCCACAAGTCTATTTTAGTGTGATTAGGAAATTGCCAAGCTCGGGCTTAGTCCATGCCAAATTGATGGCCACCCATTCGACATGGGACATAGCTAATGTCAAATTGGTGGCCACCGATTCAACATGAGCCCTCGTATCAAATTGGTAGCTTGCCAATTCGATATGAGGCATATCAAATTTGCAAGTACTGAACTGATTCCTACTGTATTATCCTAATCTTTAAATGAATCGACCCTATTCCAAAATTAGACTTGGTCTAACCTAGACTTTATAATTGAAACCAAACTTGATATGTTTTTTTAAATTAATTTAAACTTGGCCAAAATTAAGGGTCTACACGTGTGAATCATTCCACATGGCCGTGTGGATATTTTAGCCTCTGTAAATTTGATTTCCATCACTTGTGGATCAATCTACATATCTATTTGAATTTTTACTTCCAGCAATGTTTTTGCATGCACGGGCATGTGGGTTCAGTGGACACGCTCGTGTCTACTCTGTAACTCCAGTTTTCTTCTTTTTCAACCCTAAAATACTTTGTTTCTTTCAATACAAATTTTCCTTTAAATTAACCTTTGTAATGAAAGTTGTTCTAAAATTAATGCAAGATTTCCAAATTGAGAAGTTAGAATGAAGCAACATTAAAAGTGTGAATATTGATTATGGCAATATTTATTAACATGAAGTGTATCTAAATACTAAATTGTGAATGAGGAACTGCTCGAACCATACTGGGATTAAACCTATTCCTGGGTTGAATGGCTAGCTAGAGGGTGGATATCCACAGTGACAGTAGACTCATCGTGTCATCAGTGATAGTGGGCATACATGCTAAAAGTGAATACATTGTATTAACAATGGGAAATTGGCCATATTCTTAATAGTGGGCATTAATTTGCAGTGACCTGTTATCCAACTATGAGGCTTAAATTCAGTGTGTACGAGCAAAAGTAAGAAAAAAAACTACTTAAAAAACAATAAACTTGTACTAAATATTTAAGTTTTCATAGATTCCTGGAACTTTGTGTTTTCCAATTATGTGAATGATTGATTTATAACCATTTTAAATTTCGCATTGTATTAAGATTCTATAACATTATTTTTTTCTTCCTTATAAATGATTACTTAATGGATATTTCTCTTTGATATATTCTTTAAAAATTGTGAATATAGAAGCACCATTAAGGTTTCCTTAGCATGCTAGATTATTTCTGACTCTCATATCAAGAGAGATAAGAGGAGACTGCTGAGTGCGATTTGTGAAAGTCCATATCAACTGCATCGCAAAAAGGTCTTTTGAAAAGTGTATTGTATAATGAATTTTGAATATTTCATATAGCAAAGTTACCGTATCTTGTTATGATAGTTGTATATGTTGATAGGGAGTGAGAAATATGTAATTAAAAAATATCATTTTGGATAGTTAAGCTATTTTTGTATAATACATATATATAAGTATATATCATGCATATGTCATCTTTAGTTGAAATTTTTTATTAAATTTTGTACGGTTTAAGATGATTTTTTTAAATTACTTTGAGGTTTGAATAATGGGAATTGTTGAAAAAAAAATTTCGTAGGAAGGTAGGCATAAAATGAAACACACAAGCATGTCATTCCATTAGACATGACTGTGCCATATGTTTTAAAGAGATAATGTTGAACTTTAAATGCGTGGGCGTGTCAACCTTGTTTGACACAGGTGTTTTCTAGTTTTTAAAAACAAAATACTGAAAATATAGCTTTAGAAATGATTTCCTTCCAAATTCTATCAAACCAAGTGTCTTGTAGCATCCCCTTTTAGTTAAGTATACAAATTATGTAGAGGCATTACATTGAGTGGTATCAGAGTCAGATCTAGGCGGTTCTAAGATGTAGGTTATGAAAATGGTTAAGAAAAAAGCAAAATAAATTATCATTACCATGTGTAGTGTATAAGTCAATGTGTAATTGATGTAGTTGATCTCTAAATGTATATAGGTATAGAAGGCCTCTGGATCACGTGTAGGTACAGAGGAATGTGACACATCCTCACATAGTTATAGTAGTACGGGGAATCAGCAATCGTCATAATCTTCTGCAAGACAAATCCCATTGGACCCTCCGTTTGTGAGAAACATGGGGGAAGCTTTTAGGCAGATTGTAGGAGTTGTTCCTCCTGCACAACCATCACCACCACCGGTGCCCTAAAGAACTCCATTAGAGATAATTAGAAAGTTTGGAGTGGAAGACTTTAAAGCTTATGATATTCATGAGTCCATAGTAGCAGAGTATTGGTTAGAAAGGATTATTTTACCTTTTGCACTGTATTGATGAGGAGACGTTAGAGTGTGCATTATCCTTATTGTAGGAACAAGCTTATGTTTGGTGGAATACAAAGTAGAAAGTTATATCTGCTTGTAGACTCGCTTGGGCATTCTTTCAAGAAGAGTTTTAAAAGAATTGCATTAGTGAGATTTATATAGAGGAGAAGCACTGAGAGTTTTTGTACCTAATGTAAAGGCAATAACCTATATCTCAGTATGAGAGGCAGTTTGTTTGCCTCGAAAAATATTTTTTGGAATTAGTTTCATCAGAAGAAGAGAAGTGTATGTGGTTTGAGAAGGGTTTAAACAGTTAGATTTGAGTGTACTTAGTGGCCATAGGGATTAAAGAGTTTTCCATACCTATTAGTGCTGCAGTTGCTATAAAAAAAATGAGATTAAATAAGAGCAGAGAAGAAGACAATAGCAAAAGAAGGGATCTTCTAGTGAACAACAGCATGGTTGTCAAAGGAGATAGAGAAATATTCAAGCTCAGGCTGAAGGGTCTGGTAGTGGAAGTGGAGCTAGTTTTTAGAGATCTCGAGGGGTTAGGTTTGGTGTTGCCACACCTCATCAACATTGTGGAAAGGGGCATGCAAGTGAAGATTGTTTGTATCAGAAGGGAGTTTGTTTGAAATGTGGTTCCCCGGAGCATAAAATTAAAGATTTTCCAATGATAAAAGAATCTAATGCTGCTAAAGGATAGAGTTATGTGTAGAAATCTCAATTAGGTATTAAGTCGAATAAAGGTGGTTATCCTAGTGCTAGTCAGTAGAGAGGGTCTAAGATAGTGAATACACCTCAGACTCGAGGTTGTGCTTCAGTCAGGACTTATGCCATGAGAGCAGTGAAGGACTAGGATACTCCTGATATTATAGTTGGTAAATTTTTTTTACTTAGTCTTGATGTATATGTATTGCTAGATCCTGGTTCTACACATTCATATGTATGTACAATTATAGCCTTAGGGAAGAATATGTGTGCTGATAAGCTTGATCATGAAATAGAAGTTACTAATTCCTTAGGCCATATTGTGAGGGTAAATAAAGTATACCAAAATTGTCTGATTAGAGTTCATGACCTTTAACTTTCAGCTGATCTAATTGAACTTCCATTATTTGTTTTCAATGTAATCTTGGGAATGGAATAGTTGTCCCAACATCAAGTTGTTATAGATTTTTATAGTAAAGTTGTGACTTTTAAGATTTCGGGATGTGGTGAAGCTATGGTCTGAGGAGAGAAACAATTTTATCCTTCTAGTTTAAATTTTGTTGCTAAGGCTAAAATGTTAGTTAGAAAGAAATGTGAAGCTTATCTTGCTTATGTCTTTGATACTCGACATTGTAAGTCATATCTGTGATACCAAAGTGTCTCGTCCAATGGTGTAATCATCTATGTGACACCCATATGTCTAACCCCAATGGCATATGGCATGATACTACTAGCTAAACACAATCTTCTAGAACTAGTTATGGTATACGGTACATACAACACATATTCATCATCTTATATCTTTTTCACATTTCCCATTCTTGTCATGTTTTCACATATCAGTATCATTCATTTTTTTACACGTTTCCAATGTCACGAAACACTTTTCTTTTTAATATCAAATGTTGCGTCCATGCCTACCTGAAGGTCATGTGCATGTTCTAAAAAATGGTACTGTTCAAATAACAAACTAATCCTAAAGCCATGGCACCTCAGGCCCATGCCCCTAGGTTATGAATCACTACTGCCACATTTTTTGTAGTAAGTCCCAAGGTTTTGGCATCTCAGGGCCATGCCCATAGCTTTCAATCCAACACTACCTCTCAATGAATTTCCACAGGCAACCGTACTTTTAAACCACGGTCGTGCTTCTATAAGGATATGAAAGGATGAACTCTTTTCCAAGCCTAACTCCACCAAGCCCTTCCATTTTGTCAAAGTCAGTCTTCTCCTCTTTGGATACACTTAACTCCTATTCAAATTATAAAATTAGATGTAGTATTATAAACCCATGTTAGTATACTTTATCAAATTAAACTACACCTAAACTCATTCTAACCATAATTCCTAACAAAACCCTAATTTCAACATTACTCCAAATCTCAATCAAACTCATTCAATCCTTGATCCAAGCTTAAAATCATTGCTTCAATATCAAACAAAAATTATTATAATTTATATCAACAATTACCTAAGCTTCCTTCACAATCTCAAATTACATGTACTCAAGTATTCAAGAAAAACTTCTCAAACCACAAGAAAACTTACCTAATAGTTTTGCTTCCCTCAAATTCTCCTTGTTTCCTTTGAGTTCCTTGGAAAATCTTGAGTATATGAAGAAGAAATCCCCTCCTTTACTCTAATGGATAAATCGGCCAAAGTGAAAAAGAATGAAGAAGATGATGATGATAAACTCTAGAATTTGACTTTTTAATATTCCTTCCAATAATATATATGATTAATTAATTAACTTAGATATTTATTATTAATATTTTATATTTTAACTTTTCTGCTTTTGACTTTTAACACCTTTACCTTTTTTACTTTTTATTTTCTAACAATATTTGTATATTGTATATATTACACTTATATTTTAGTCCTCTTCTTCTTCCAACTCCTCTCTTAACCCTTCCAATTAATGTATTTAAATATGTTAAGCAAAATTAAGGGCTTTCATGCCTGTAAATGCAGTGTTTCAACTAAGCTATTGCGCCTTTATTGATTCAGATGCATTATGGAGTCAATAATGTAGTAATTTGTCCAAAAAATAATTCATCTTATGCAACAGAGTAATGGCAAAGTGTCTATCATTTCTTTTACTTTACCATAAGTTTTTCCTTATTCATTACTTCAGTTATTTGTTTTTTCTTTTTGTTTTTATTTTTTCTTTTTTTACTTTACTTTTTATCTTTATTTGCCCTTACTCAGGCCATCCCTCTTCTCTATTTAAACTCCAATCCATTTCCATTTTGTTTCACAATTGCATTCTCGTCCAGAACCTCTCAGTTCCTTAATTCATTTCTTCATTTCAAACCTCTAATACCTTTAATTTATTTCTTGTAAATGGCTTCATTTCTTCATTTCAATCCTCTAAAACCTTTAATTTATTTCTTGCAAATGGAGAGGACTCATCACACTTATAAAATTGGGACTCGTTCCAACACTGGGCTGCTAGAATATATCAGAGCTCATAAATATGAAAGAGTTTCTCTTTCAGCTGGGATGCAACTACATCATAGCAAAGGCAAAAAGACTCAAGTAAGCGTCACTTTGCTACAATTTAATTACTTAATAGCACAAAAGTTAATAGCACAATTTATTAATAAATGTTAAATAAAGACAATTTACAAAAAAAATATTTATGTATGAGAATTAATGTGGATAAAATAAATTTCTAGGACCTATTTATTTACTTTGTATTCAAGAACTGTATATATAGTTGTTGTTGTTAGAAACAATTCATCATAAAATAGGAAAACCTAATATAAAGTATTAAAATTTATGTAGAAAAAGAAAAAAAATATTTAGCATAGTTTTTCTTATTAGAAAATAAAATATTAAATTAAAACATCTAAAAAAATTGGATTTTTATGCACAAAGAGAAAATTAATAAAAGTGCTAAAAATTAAATTCTAGAGCCTATTTACTTAACTTGTATGACTTACTTGCTTTGTGATAGCATGACAGTTGCATTGTTCATGGCGGAGGTTGCATTTATAAAGCTCATCATTGGTATAACCAAGTGCTCCTCAAGTCAAGCGAATAATCCGAGAGTGTGTTGAAGATTTTGCTCTACAATTATTGTCAGAAGTATTCCAAATTGATAGAAGTGTGATCTAGGTGCTTGCAAAATGGTGGATTCACCCCAATCATACTTTCCACTTGCTAGTGGGCGAGATGACAACTGGTCCGACTAATTTCTCCGCTATAATGGGCATTTGATGTCAAGGGATCCTAGTCGCTTTTACAGACAACCTTCGAACAATCAATGAAATTCAACATTTGATAGGTATGAGACCCTATTAAATGGGTCATTCAAAATAAAATATGAACTGATCCGGGAGTATTGGATGAATTATACCCGTCTGGTACTTGGTGAAAGTGAATAGTATGCCCAAGGTTTTTGTTATATTTACTATGATCTATCATTATATGCAGTACCGAGTCTACCATCCACTTATCAGTGCTGCAAGCCCTTGCTGATTCAGACCTTGTACTACTTTATGGTTAGGGGGAGCCCAACCTATCTTATCTTTAACTTGGGTTTGACAAGCTTTGTATGAACCAAATATCCTTCACTGGCTTCATGGTCATTGCCCAGGTATTAACTCCCACAACTTTTTATTCAGATAATGGGCTTTCATGATCTGACCTTTACTGTGTTTGCAGGCTTGGGCATAAGAACATTGCATTGTGAGGGTGCCTAGTATTTTCATATGGCGAGTTCGGTAACATAGGCTAAATTTCTAGCTATTAGGCTGTAAAGTAGTGCCTAGCACTCACCATATGAATTCCCACCACTATCACTTGAGATGCTTAACATGTGAGAAGGTAGAAAGAAAATTAGTAGTATTATTAAAATTTTAAAAAAGTCAACTTACACCTTTTTATAATTTTGCAGGTGAATGTTACTTGGTGGAGGGCTCGTAAGCAGGTCAACCAATCCCCATTTGTGAACGTAACATTGCCCTTGCAGAATTTTCATCATATCATTGTCAGGCTCGTTTATAGTGGTTGGTTCCTTGGCAAGTGGGTGTACAACTAGTTCCTTGGTCTCAACTAGTGGAGATTGCCAGCAGATATTCCGACATACACACTAAATAACATATCCATGCTGGATAACTCTTGGAGGCATGCTCGAAATACATATAGCGTTGAAGCTTTTCTACTTTCACCTTATGAGTCACACTACAAAAAAAACACGCTATCTGCAACGGACAAAATCTGTCACAGATCCGTCGCAAATCCGTCGCAAATCAAGTCTTGCGACCGATCTGCGACCGATCTGCAACGGATATGATCCGTTAATAAAAAGCCATCGCAATTTTCAATTTTGCGACAGGCCATCGCAGATTACGACGGATTTGCAACCACTCAGCGGTTGCAAATCTGCCGTCGCAGATTCTGTTGCAGATTCCGTCGCAGAATGCCGTCGCAGATTTTCGTCGCAAATTCGTTGCAGATTCCGTCGCAGATTGTAGTCGCGGATTCCGTTGCAGATTTCGTCATAGATTTTAGATATCCGTCACAGATTCGTAGCAAATCCGTAACAATTTAATATTGATTTTTATTGGAACTATTTGTATTATCAATTAATTTTATGAGAACTTTATAAATACATTTGGAACTTTTAAACACAATCTAAAAAAAACTAATTACATTGATAAAAATAATTCTTTTATTAATCTTCAATATAATAAAATATTTTACAATTTAATTATGCATGTGTTAAGAACACTACTACAAAAAATCTATCTTGAAAATAACAATATTTGGGAAAAAGTAACACAAGTGTCTCACAATATAGAACTCAAAACAAATCAAACTCTAAATCCTCTGCTGTTCCTCCTTCATCTAGCTCTCTCAAACTTCCTTCCCTTTGATCGCACATAGGGTTTAGTATGGCTGTGTGGCACACCAGGAGCTAGGCCAAAGTGTTTCACAGCTTCACGGGCATTCTTTGGACCTCTTAAGAGAACTTGAACAAACATTTGCATTAATAAGCTGCAATATGAGCAATATCATGTAATTTGTAGCAAAACAGAAGGCAAATCTTAAGATGACTCAAGAATTCTATATCAAAGAACATAAACAGCACACAACACATATTGAATTTGAATCTGATCATTTTCCTAATAAATGTAACATAAAGCTTGATATCAAAACTTCACCAGCATCAATAGCAATTCTAAAAATGGAATTACGATAATTCAATGGCATACCAGTCATGAACATAAAAAGGAAAAATAGGAGCATTATTGACCTTGAGACCAATATATTTCTATATAAGTGCATTTCTAATTGTTGATGAACTAGACCATCCATATAATGTTCACAAATATAAACTTTAAAATTGAAAATCTGCAATTTCTAGAGGAGATAAAGAATAACAATTACCTGCCACAGAAATAAATATTGAAAATTAACTTGATACACAAAGCAAAAGAACATTAGATGATAAAGGTTGTATAATATTGCAATATCATAACAGTCTATCACCTCCTGGGAAATTAATTTGTCAAGATACATGATAATGGACCTTAGTGAATTCCCATGGGCAGCAATCATTACATGCTTCCCAGAAAGAAGTTGTGGTTCAATCTGAAGTGCAATAAATCAGTAGTCTGAATGATATATAATCACTTGAATCTTTAAAAACATCAAATGTAAAATGTGAAATTGAGGTCAAACATTCCATAAAAGTCTAGTCAATGAAAAGCACAATCATGCATACATGATCTTTAAAATAAGCAACAGCTCTTTCAGCACACATTTCCAAACTCTAGCCATTTGGTGGAGGTATGTCATAACTTCTACGCCACTCGTGAACTTTTTCCTTCCCAAATCTGTCTGCTGTTTCCGGCTTATTTAGTCCTTGTAATTCTCCATACCTATAGAGATGGCCAGTTCATAAGTTGTACGTTAAAAAATATTAAAAAAAAAGAAGCAAGTCTCAGGATTACAATCAAAAGGGTAAGAGTAGAAACTATATCATTACATTCTTTCATTTAACTGCCAAGCTGTTATAACTGGAATGGATTGCTTTAGTGTGTCTTCACTAAAAATAATTTTATTTTCATGTTTTTGAAGATATTTTATTTTCGTGTTTTTTTTATTCATATAACATTGTTTTCAGTATACAGATTCCCATACCTGCCATTTTATTCACATAACAAAGTCATTTCACTAAGAAAACACAATCCTTTAATTTTAAGTAAGAACAAGAACTACTTTTCTCCTTATCAAATCAATATTCCAGATAGAAAATTTTTCTGAAATGTTTCATTTTCTCTACAATTATAAAGCCATTACTCTTTCAAACAGGCAAGCTCTTGCCTTTTACATACTATAAGATTAGAATAAAGTTTGAGGCACTAATATGCAAAGATGAGAATTACCTTGCCTTCAATCTCTCTATCACTTTAATTACCACAATTTGTCAGGCCATACAAGCATCCAGGTTAACAAATACTACCCAGTTCCCCTGTGGCTGTGCCACAATAAATGTCTGAGCTCGCAACCTAAAGTGAACCCCAGAAGTAACCTGTTCAGCATTAGCATATCCCATCATATTAACATCAGCTGCAGGTCCTGTAATATCATAGCTTCCAAGTCCAATGAGATACTTGTAATCATCCGAGAATACTAATCCATCATTCAGCAACAAAAGTGCTATAGAAACCCAAAACCAAACACGAACTCTAAAATGAGAAAACAACTCCATCTTTCACTCCACCAACGAGGGCCAAACACAAGAACCAAAATACTCAATCTCCTCTTCTCATTCCTTGAATCAAAAATAGACAATTACCCAGTTAAATATCATCCATGACAAAATTAATTATACACAAAAACATGTTCAGTTCTCATTTGACCATATTCAAACTCACCCAAGCTTAATGAATCATAAATTTCAACTGGGTATACATTAACATTAACATAAATTCTGACCTTTCCATCATGTAACCATGAAGTTAAATGTAAAACATCATGATCACTTCAATTCTGGTACTAAAAGAAATCCTAAACAAAATAGGAGGAACTCATATTTTCCAATATCCAGAAACCATTACCTCTCTGCGCCCAAACATATCATCAGAATTCCTTTCAAGGTAATATTAAAGATCAAGATATGGTAAACCAAAAAGGGTAAGAGAAAGCATAACAAATAATTGGATTGATCAAAACATAAACATGCACATTATTGATGACCCTAAAAAGAGAAAAAGAACAGAAGAAGGAGCTAACCAGTGGCAGAAAGGTCGTGTGATCAGAGCCAGTGAACAGAAAAATGGGATTTTTTGTTTGTTTGTTTTGATATTTGTAGAGTAAAGCCTGTATAAAAGTCAGGTTCTGGGCGTAGAGAGGTAAGAGAAAAATGGTATACATGAAGAAGGAAGCTATGATGATGAGACTGATGGCGAGCAGAGAGAAAGCTAAGGATGGATACCACGTAACCGGCACCGGACTCGTGATCGGTTTTGGAGCCTTCACAACCAGAAGAAAAGAAACAAATCAAACAGAGATCAAAGTGAAACTACGAAAAATTGAAAAGGAATTGATACAGAATTACAATCAACATTGAAAGAATCTAATAATTTCATGGAACGAATGTATGTAAATGTAGAGAGAGAGAAAGAGAGGCGTACCTAGGAAGCAGAGGTTCATTGCATGAGGTTAAGGAGATTAGAGGTGGATTGCACGGCCTGAGAAATCTGTTCAGCCACCGTTACTTTAGCTTTATCTTCTCTGGTGCTGCGGATTCTTGAGGTCCCCTTCACACATCCACTTGAAGATCTAAAATAGTTGCAGAAAAAGAAAAGAGAACTCACCATCTTCAAGTCGTGAAGCGTGTGAGCTGTGAAAGAGGCGGAGAGTAGTGAAGGAGGAAGAGCAATGAGAAGCAATTAGGGTTTTGCATTTTATACACTAGTTTTATAGTGGAATAATTTGGACCGTTGGATTTAGGGTTTTGTTTATTCTTTTTATTTTTACTGTTAATGAAGGTCGGACCTTATGGCTTGATATTGGATCTATGTTTCTTGACATGGATCGGGCTACAACATGTCATTTTTTAAAAAAATATTTTGTATTTTTTAGAAAATATTACATATATTTTTTTAACATTTAATTGAAAATATACTCTATATATTCTGGAAGACTAGATGTACATTTTTTGATATATTAACTATATTAAATTGAAAATATATATTTTTTAAAATTAAAAAAAAACTATAAATAAATATTTAGACAAGAAATATTTTTAATAATATTTCCACTTTTTAAACTAAAATATTTTATTTGGAACCACATTCAATTTTAAACTTTTATCATAGGACAATGGTTGTTTATAAATTAATGATTTTTTATAAGAAGTAGAAATAACTGAAGCTTTTTAAACTTAATTTGAATGATTTCTATAATTATAATAATTAATTATCTTCTAATGACTCAAAACTTTGAAATTAGATGATCATTCACATTAAATTTATTATGTTCTTAATTTAATAATATTGACAACTCGTCTAAATATAAATATTTTTTAATATATATTTTTTAATCAAGATATAAATATTTTGCGACGAAAATTTGCGTCGACCAGACAACCGTCGCAGATTTACTACGAATTTGCAACCGATTTGCGACGGCTTCCTCAAAATTCCTTCAGTGTGTTTATCCGTCGCAAAACCGTTGCAGATCCGTCGCAAATTTGTGACGGAAATTTTTTGTCGCAGATTTTCGTGGCAAATTTGTGACGGAAAAAATTTTCACGAAAGAATATACGCGGGTCACCCTCCCGCCAAGTATCCGCGCCAACTTTTGCGACGATTATTTGCGACGGAATGATTTTTGTCGCAGATCTGCGACGGATTTGCAACGGATTTGCGACCAATTTCTCAAAATTCCTCTGACTCATCTTTCCGTCACAAATCCGTCGCAGATCCGTAGAAATTTGCGACGAAAACATGTCCGTCGCAGATTTTCGTCGCAAATGCCGAATATTTTTATAGTAAAATTTGCGATGGCAATAGACGGTAGCAGATCTCCATTGAAAATTGGTTTTTTTAGTGTTTGCGACGAAAAAATATTCAGACGGTAAATGTTCACTACAAATATATTCAGACGGTAGCAGATTTCCGTCGCAAATGCCCAATTTCTCAATATATTCAGACGGTAGCACTATTAGGCTCTGGGCTCAGTTGCAAGTTCCTTCACATGCTCTTTTTATCACACCGTCACCTTATTATGAATGAGGATTTTAACCCCCACTTTCGATAGAATGATCCTTACGATTGTAGCACTATTAGGCTCTGGGCCATAGAGAATAAGAGCCTAAACTCAGAGAATAGGAGTTGCTACCTAGATGGGCTGGGAAGAAAATAGAAGGGGTGTGTGAGCGGGGATTTTTGCCCTCACTCCCGGTGGAATTGTTCTTGTGACTTCGGCACTGTTTAGGCTTGGGGCCTTAGAGAACACGGACCTAAGTCCAGAGAAAATGGAGTCGCCACTCTGAGGGGCCGGGAAAAAGAAAGGGGTGGATGACTCAATTCCTAAGGAATCCCCAACCTCCTAATGGGTTCGGAAAGTTGGGTACGTGTGGGAAAGGTGAGAAATGGCCTAGCACCCCCACAACACTCGGTTAATTGGAACCGGCCTCCTTTACAGGTCTTAATAGTATAAAATTCTTAAATATAACAACATTATCCATATTGCACACAATAATTAAAAGAAAACATCAATATATTAAAATCAAAGCAAGGTCCAAGCAAAATAAATAAATGGACACCCATCCGAAGATGGAAACATGTCCTTACATCGCATGCCTAAATAGGACACCCACCGAAAGGTAGAAACATGCCCTTTACATTGGTTCTAAAATAGAAAAGCAATTTAAATTACATGATTTTTAACTAATGAGGTACCCACCAAGTGGAAACATACCTCTTACAACATTTGGAAATCTAAATAAATTGATAAAAGTAAATAATCATTCATCATAAATAGATCATTCATCAAAGGTGTTAAATAGAAAGTAAATATCCATCCATGATAAATTTAATAAGTCAAGCATAGAACTTAAATAAATTAAAGTATGTAAAATAAATCAAAGTATAATCAAATATGGAATTGAATAAGGTAAAAAATCCAAATTATAGCTACTGTTTCCATTTAGGATCCTTTATTCCATATGTTTAGGGTTTTGGATTCCATAGAATTAGGCTACTGTGACTTTTTTATGGAATTAAAATAGATTAAGGTTTTATGTTTTAAAAGGTTGATGAAGCTCTTTGATTAACTAAATTAATATTTGAATGGTGAAATCATGAAAGTAGGGTTTGAACACTTTAAAATACTTTTGATTTGTGGTTTATGGCTATTCATTGAATTATGGTTTCAAGCTTACTGTGTAAAAATAAATATTTGTGTTTATATGGTTTTTTAAAGTTTTAAAGGATTAGGGTTTAGAAAAAAATTAAGGTTTAAGGTTTTAAGGGATTAGGGTTTTACTATTTTGAGTTTAGGAATTGAATTAGGGTTTTAGAAGCTTTGAATTAGGGTTTCGGGTGATCTTAGAATTTTAGAATTTGGAAAAAGCAATTGATAATTTTAGGGAGTTTTATGAAATTAAACAAATGATTTAAAGTTTATAAAAGCAAAAAGGTAGTTTTTAAGGCTTTTGGAAAGTAACAGAATATGATTAAGGGTTTTTGATGATGTAGAAAGTAAATTAGGGTTTTGGAGTTTTGAAGAAGTGAAAATAACAATTTTATATCTTTTGGAAAATAAAGCAACGAAATAAGGTTTTTAACTTTAGAAAAACTAAATTAAAGTTCTAAGATTTTTTTTTTATTTTGAAAAACACAATTTCATAATTTTAGCTACTGTGAAAAATATAACCAAAGAATTTAATACATACCTCCTTTTGATAGTTCCTCCAACAAATAATTCTTCTTGGATGAACAAAAATAAAGGCAAGCTTTGTTGCCTTTGAATTCTTGAATTCCCTTCACTGCTTCTCTCCAAAATGTCCCCCTCAATTCACTGCCAGAAGACCTTTTTCAAGTTTCACAGTTTTCCCTTTTAATTTCGGTTTCCAATTCTCAATTTCGTCCCCCCAAATTTCTTATCCCTTTTCCTCCCTTTTGTGTTGTTATTTATAGAGTTTTTTTTATTGGTTTTTCCTAGTTACACATGGCATACCATATTTAATAAGAAAAGGAAATCGAAACCTAATTGCATTAGGTTTTGGAAAATTTAAGTCGGAAAAATTTTGCTGGCAAAAAAAAACTGCTGTGGAAAAAATGAGCTGGCAAAAAAGTTTCCCGCAGGAAAAATTGCACTGGCAAAAAAATCTGCCACAGTTGGCTACGGCAGGGGGTGGGAAACAGGCCTGCGGGCGAAATGGCCCACGGCTAAGCCTGCTGGAATTTTCGGCGATGATTTTTTCGTCGCCGATTTTTATTTTTATTTATTTTTTTAGATTTTTATTTGTTTATTTTTATTTTTTTATTAATAAAAATTAGATAATAAAGCAAAAATTATTTAATTAAGATAACAAAATTATTTTAGACCAATTAAAATATATTAGACAACATAAAAATTATTTTGGACTAAATAAAATATATTGGACCGGACTGGGTCAAAAATTAAGGGTCTACAGTTTGCCCCCTACTTGAATGATCTGAAACTTTAGTGAAAGAGTGTGAAAAGCAATAAGACTTCATTTTTGAGATGGTGGAGGTTTCGAGTTCTGGACTCAAGGATAATTCTAGGTTCTAGAGCTAAGAAAAATTTGGGTTCTGGACCCAAGCTAAGTTCTTGAACTTAGAAATAAATTCTAGGTTATGGACCTAAGAAAAATTTGGGTTCTGGACTCGAGCATAGTTCTGGACATAGAAACAAATTCTAGGTTCTAGACCTAAGGAAAATTTGGGTTCTTGACCCGGTTCGAGTTTTGGACTCAAGGATAATTCTAGGTTCCAGACCTAAGGGAAATTTGGGTTCTGGACCTGAGCTAAGTTCTGGACTTAGAAATAATTCTAGGTTCTGGACCAAAGGAAAGATTTGGGTTCTGGACCCGGTTCGAGTTCTGGACTCAAGAAAGATTCTAGGTTCTAGACCTAAGGAAAATTTAGGTTCTGGACCCGATTCGAGTTCTGGACTCAAAGATAATTCTAGGTTCTGTACTTAAGGAAAATTTGGGTTCTGGACCCAAGATAAGTTCTGGACTTAGAAATAATTCTAGGTTCTGGACCTATGGAAAAATTTGGGTTCTAGACCCAAGCTGTTCTGGACTTAGAAATAATTCTAGGTTATGGACCTAGGGAAAAAATTTTGATTCTGGACCCGGTTTGAGTTCTGGACTTAAGGATAATTCTAGGTTCTGGACTTAAGGATAATTCTAGGTTCTGGACCTAAAGAAAATTTGGGTTTTGGACCCGAGCTAATAATTTTTTATTTCAAAAAGTTTGGCTAATTTTTGTGCATATGTCTTCTTATTGCCCCCTGGGTGCAAAAATATTTATAGACCTGTAATTATTTGAATGATTAAAGTGAATAAATGAATTTATCGTTTATTTACTGTGTAATCACTGTTCGTGCACTATTTACTATTCATAAATAGTAAATTTACTATTCATACATAGTATCAAATAGTATTTACTATTGGAAATAGTACTCGCTATTCATTAATAGTAATACTATTTATGATAGTAAAATTTACTATTTATCAATAGTAATACTATTCATAAATAGTAATATTTACTATGCATAAATAGTAATACTATTTATGAATAGTATAGTTTACTATTCATCAATAGTAAAAATTTACTATTCATGAACAGTTTTGAATTTTTTTTTTTTTGCTTACCGTTTCTCTATATAAAGGAGCCGATTCTTCATTTCATTTCACAACACAATTTTAATTTCGTAATTCTCTCAAATTTCTTTTAACAATGCATGCTTCGAGGTCAGGGACTCATTCTAATGCCGAGTTATTGGAGTTTATCTGAAATCATGAAAATGAAAATTTAGATATACTGGCCGGGATGACGCTCCATCGCAGTTCTAATCTAAAGAGCGAGGTAATTATTTTTTTTATCTTTCTGTTTTCCACTCTTTTCTTTCTTTCTTTTTTTTGTCATATATATTTTATACTTTGTTGTTATTATTTGTTATTTTGAAAAGTAAATTAATTTAAGTAGATAGAATAATATGTACTTACCTGGTATTAACTTACCTGGCTGTGTTAGCATGATCTTTGCTTTGTTCGGGCTGGAGGGTGTATTTACAAAGCTCGACAATGGTACGATGTAGTGCCTTCTCGGGTAAGGCGGATTATCTGAGATTGCGGCTTTGAGCAGTTCATCTTATAATTGCCATCCGAGGAATATCAGATAGAGCGGAGCGTAGTCCAGGCGCACTTTTAACTTGCCCATACTTTTCACTTGCAGAGTGATGGTTGGATACAACCCACACTTTTCACTTGCCCATTGGAGAGATGACAATTGGTTCGGTCAATTTTACTGCCATAACCTGCCTTCAATATGATAGTGCTCCGGTTCCTCTGACCAATAATATTTTAACATTTGAAGAAATTCAGGAATTAATTAGTATGGAACCATCATATAAAGGGCCTTTTAAGATAAAAATTGAGCCAATTCATAGTTATTGGATGAACTACGAAGGATGGGTTGGCAGAGTCATGGCCGAACAATATGCTCGAGGATTTTTATTATATCTGCTCGGATTGACCATCTTAGGCAGCACTGAATCCTCCATTCACTTGTCAGTGTTGAGTGCCCTTTCTTATATCAGAATGGTACCATCTTCTGGTTGGGGTGAAGCTGGTCTCGCATGTCTTTATCATGGTCTTGATAAGCTTTGCCGAAACAAGAAGTCTTTTGTCGGCTTGATGGCGGTTGTCGAGGTATTCTTTTCCTTCACCAATGTTATTTCCTCTCTTTTCTTGCATGGATTTGATCTTTACTATTATTTTTGTAGGTATGGGCATATGAACATAACCTCGTGAGGGTACCCGGTATTTCCTGAGAGAGAATCGGATATTCGAGATTAAATTACTGGTTGTCCGATCGTGTGGACGTTCTCAGCTCTCATCATGTGCATACTCACCGCTATGTGTTGAGCCGCTTAACCTGGGACCAGGTAAAATAACATTAGTATGCTTTAAATTTTATGTAAAAGCTTACTTACCTTATGTTATTTCGCAGGTGAATTTGGCTTGGTGGAGCCCAGAAGAGCGAGCAAACTGGTCTCCTTTGATGAGGGCTGCACTATCTTTCCAACATTCTTGCCGAATTATTGCTGGCCCAGTGTCTAGTGACTGGTTCCTCAGGGAGAGAGTTTATGAATGGTTTCTCGGTCCAGAGCAGCGGAGGTTTCCGATGCAAATCCCATAATATACTTTAAATATTATGTCAATGCCGGAGGATGCATGGTGGTTGGCTCGGTATGGTTATGATGCTGAGTTATTTCTCCATTTACCGGGTCCGTTTTACGCCTATTTCATTCAAAGAAGACTCTTGAACTTTGATGTATCTCTTGTTGGTGTTCGGAAGATTTCTGACGAAAATGAAGGTAGAGATGAAGAAGAACATTTCGGCGCTGCAAGAGAGTCTGTTCCACATCTCAAGGATAGTACTTCTCAGGTAAATGGCCACGTCACCTGAGTGTGTCGGCTTCTGTTTCTCCTCTTGTCTTTTTGTTCTTTAAAGATGAGAGTGACATGGCCAGTGGCTTGGCCGTGTCTCCTGGGTGTGTTAGCTTCTATGTTTTTTCTTTGGTTCTTCTTTGTTCTTTGAAGATGAGAGTGACACGGCAAGTGGCTTGGCCGTGTCTCTTGGGTGTGTCAGCTTCTGTGTTTCTTTCTTTGGTTCTTCTTTGTTCTTGGCTTAGGATGGGACACGACCAAGCTTGTGGCCGTGTCATGTGACACGGCCAGTGACTTGGCCGTGTTGACTGCCAGTGTCATCTAATGTTTCTTTTCTTTCTTTGCTTGGTCCTTCTTGGCTTTGCCCTTTAGGTGAGACACGGCCAGTGGCTTGGCCGTGTCTCCTGCCCATGTCATGTTCTGCCAAGATTTCATTTGAGGTGACACGGCCAAGCTTGATTTGGCTTGGCCATGTCTTGCTTGATTCATGCTCTTTTTTTCCTTGTTTTGATCTTCCAAAGGAATTTTTGCATTTTAACCACTTTTCCCTTGCAACTTTTTCTTTCTTTGGTTTTTTCAATGATTATTGTAGGCTGTTGGCTCATTTGATCATGAGGCTGGACCTTCCTTTACTATCCCTTCATCTGCTCTCTCTAGCCCTCCAGATATGCCATCTTATCCGCAGGTTATTGATTTGAATTACCTGGTACATTCCTTATTTCATGGCAACTTATGCTATATGCATGCATGATTATGTATGCTCTTACCTTTTCCTTCTTGGCTCACAGCGGATACTCGAAGAACAAAATAGGAAGCTTTAAGAAGAGTTAGTTGCAAGTCGTCAGCAGGCTTCTCATTTTGAAAGTTTATATCACCAATCCGAACAACATTTTTGAGACTTCCGATTTTAAGGGATGAGGGATCCCGGTGCTTCTTCATCAAGAGGTCCCCAGACTAACGACCATGAGATCCTTTTGTCGGCTTCTAATGAGGACCATGACGGATTGAAATTTCAAGGTAATAGGGATTTTGGTGCTCCCGCTTTGGGCGGACTCGGGACGAGTGATTTGCCCCTTCCTCCATCAGGCGATGATTTTTTCAAGTCTTTATTTGGTGACCTATCACCACCCTCTTAGTGATATGTAAATATCGTAGCAATTGTAAAACATTGTACAATAATGAAAAAATACAATTTTCCTCTTTACTGAAACCTTTTTTTTTACAGTACACCATTAATTTACATACACTTCTTTTGTTAAACCAAACCCAACATGGTAATGGAAATTCATTGCCACTTCCTTTCCTTATGCCATATGGTCTTATCCTTTCCCATCATCTTTTCCTTTTCACTTTTGGAAAAGGTTTGTTTTCTCTATATAAATCACCATTCATGCCATATTTTAATTCATAAATCAAAATTCTTTCTCTTACAACGTGAAGACTCCCTTTAATAATTTTAACTTTTTCTTCATTCATTCATCATGACCGAGCATCATTTAAAGAGAATAAAAATTTTATTTAAGAATATGGATGTCATTCATTGGAAGCAAATTTCATGGTCAAAACTTGATGCTTTAAAATGTTTTCAAAATGTCAAATTGGACCAATCCTTCTTACATGTTGTGGCTTCCTTTTGGAATACAGATTCCAGGGTATTTAAAATTAATGGCTTTGAAATATGTCCCTTGATAGAAGAATTTGAGGCCATCCTTGGATATCCAAATAATCAACAAATGGCATTATCCACATTGATTTCCAAGACTCAACAGAAGATGCAGATGTTATTTCAAATTCCAAAACCCGAAGTTCTTCGGTTGATGAGAGGTGAAAAAATTCTACTTGCTACTTTGATTGACTTTTGTTTCTATCATTTGGCCCCTACTAAGGCATGGGGACGCATGCTTTGTCTTTGCTTGCTCGGCCAATTCTTGCTTGTTTCTTCCGACGGCGATATTGATCCACGGGTATTGGATATTATGGACCAATGGAAGGAGGCTTGTCACCGGTACCTATGATCTTAGCTAAGACCTTAGTTGGATTAGACCGATTTAAATCAGGATTGTCAAAGAGACTGACTGGGAGTCCATTGCTGCTTCAGGTAATTACCTAAACTGCCCTTTCAGTTTTTCAATTTATGTTTTCTTTTTTCTTTTTATTGCTCTAACTTTTTCCTAGTCCGCCTATGCGGATTTTCGGAACTAGCGAGCTGTCCTAATTTTTGTCTAAGCTGCCCTTGCAGGTTTTCAACTTAGCGGACCTTTTTTTTAACTTAATTCATTCTTTACAAATTTGGCTTCAGGAACATCTTTTTTTTCTTGATACTCCATCCATGGATTTTGCCAGATACCTGCCACGTTATCATTCTGCTAGGAAGCTACTCCATCCTGCTTCTTCATATGCTGACTGGGTTAACTTGATCCACTCACATTCTGAAGTCAATATCAGTTGGTTGGTACCTTGGTGGAAGATTTCTCATATCACCATGCGGACATACTTGATGTACATTCCCCTTGCTGCTCTTCGTCAAGGTACATGCTATGATCCTCGCTGACTTGGGCATCAGTATGGAGCTAAGCCTTGTGATTCTGACTTTGCTCCCGACTTAGACATGCCTTGCTTAACTGAAGCATACTTGGATCGGCTGAGGCAAAGCTGGCCTGCACGTTACACTTATCGATTGCCATAGATTTTACATTTGTCAATTCAGAAAGTGTTTTATTAGGATGAAAAATAACTAAAGTAATAAAAGATGCTTCTTTTCCATTTATAATTTGTCATCACCTTTTGCAATTATGATTATTTATTTCATCCATACCTGGTCAAATACTTATAATAGTGCACATAGAATAATTTTAATATTAATTCTATTTTATTAAATTGGGGAACAACCAAGCATAAAGCCAGCATACACAAGATCACTCTTGTTGCCAACTAGCCCTTTCGGGTTTTCTAATTGATGATTTTTTTTTCTCATTTAGCCCTAAATGTTGCCTAGCCAGCACTTTTGGGTTTTCGAAACTAGCGAACTGCTCTAATTTTTGCCTAGGCCTCCCTTTTTGGGTTTTCAACCTAGCGAGCTCTTTCTTTTTATTTTTCATACATAAAACTTCTTCAACCTGTCAATATTTACTGGCTCACTAAATTCGTTCCCATCCATGTCTGACAACTTCACCGCACCTTTGTTCATGACTTGTTTCATGACATATGGCCCTTTCCAGCTAGGTCTAAACTTCCCTTTTGAGCAACTATTTTATTTGCCTTCGGGCTAGACAATGGACGTCACTTGCCTTCAGGCTAGATGTTGGGCATCACTATAATTTGCATTCGGGCTAGACACTGGGCATCGCTTGCCTTCAAGGTAGACACTGGGTGTCAATATGGACCAGAACAATAACTCTAGAATTTGAATAGCTTATTAGAGCCTTTGGGCCTATGCTTGTGTTTGTTTTTATGCGAATTGTGAATTGTTAAACATTTGAGAAATATGTTAAAATGAAATGGCATAAGATATGATATCCATATGCATTGTGCATTGGAATTGCATTTGAGTTTTATTGTTATCAAAGTTTATACTGCTAGGCTTTTGGCTTAGCGCGATTAAAATTCATCATGCAGGTGACGGAGTAGATCCGGTAGAGCCAAAGAGTTTGTCTAGACTAGGTCGGGTCTAGCTTTGAGATTGCGTGAGTTGATTTTGCTGCTTCTTCGAGATTAGTGCCGATGGCCAGTATGTATATATTTTATATTATCGTATATGTTGATATTATGTATATTATATTATGTTTTGAGGTATATATATTTTAAATTATAAAGAATGGATTGAAATTTTATAATATGGATTTTGTACGTGCTTTTGGATAAACATATACATATATGTTTAAATGTTTTTGAGAAATTGTGGAATAATTGAGGAGATGGGTGAAATGGTGATTTGATATTATTTGGAAGTATTATCTTGTGCAGGTTGTGTTGTTTATTGAATTTGGAAATGTTCAAATTACAAATAAAACTCTGGCGAATTTTTTTCAGAGATTTTTTTATGAAAAATGCTTATTTTAGAACCTATAATTTATAATAATATTTTATTTATCTTTAAAATTACATTTGAAAGTATTTAAGATTTTAAATTTGAAAAGTTAAAAATTTTTATTAAATCAAATTGTGACATTTTTGTACCATATATGCATATTTTACATATTCTGGGTGTATGTATTGTACATATATAAGGTATAAGGGTTACATTTATTTTGGTATCAGAGCCTAGTTTGAAGTTCTCGACCTAGGTGGGTTGTTAGAGAGAGAAAATGGGGGTTTTAAATATGATTTTTAATTGTGATACATGCATTGGCACTAGCAGTTTGTGGTCTCTGATGTGGCAATTTTTGTTGTGTTTGCAGATATAGGTAGTTGTGGCGTCTTAGAAGCATCAGTCTGCAAATGGTAGTGCTGAGAGTGTGGCTTCTAATGAGGGTAGAGTTGGAGCTGGTGTTGTGTCTGCTAGTGAGGCATCTGCTTCTGTGCCTGTGAGACTAGTAGCAGAGGAGATTTCTCTAGGCTGGGCACGACATATGGTGGAGCTGTTGAGGCAGGTCTCAATTTAGCTACCATTGCTACCGCCGCCACAGCCGCAGTCGCAGTTGCCAATGAGAAAGTATGATAAGCTGAGAAAGTTTAGAGCTAAGGACTTTATTGGTACTACAGACCCTGCTGTAGCAGAGCAGTGGCTAGACAGGGTCCAGAAAGTGTTTATCTAGCTGCAGGCTACTCCAAAGGAGAAGTTTTATTATGCCAGATTTCTGTTGTAGAGGGATGCCTATGAGTGGTGGAAGACGATTCCACATTCTATGGTTGATCCACCAGCCCTGACCTATAATGATTTCCTATGGGAATTCAAGAAGAAGTAAACTTCAATGGAGTATAAGGATGCGAAGAAGATAGAGTTTTTGAGTTTGAGGCAAGATACCAGGACAGTGATAGATTATGAGAAAGAGTTTATCTGGCTAAGTCAGTATGCTAGCGGGATCATTTCTTATGAGATTGACCGATGCCGGAGGTTTGAAGAGGGCCTCTATCATGTGTATTTGGAAGGCTCTCGGTATCATGACTTTTCTAAGTAGGTTGCAGCTGCCAGGAGTGTTGAGAGAGCACAGGGTCTTGCAGCAGCTGCTAGGGTAGAAGAGAGAAGAGCTAGAAGACCCCAGGGTGAGGTAGGGTCTTCATCAGAGAAAATAGGCTGAGGGGGATATTTCCATAGGTTCGGTAGGAGCCAGGGTTAGTCTGACAGTTCAGTACAGTAGTAGAGACAGAGAAAGAGACCTGCAGTTTTAGTGGCTAGTGCTCCAACCCCAATGGCTCAGAGGCCTGTTCCACCTACTTGTGTTCATTATGGTAGAGCAAATAAAGGTGTCTACTGGAGGAGAGGAGCATCAGTAGTGTGTTTCAGATGTGGATTGCCATACCATTTTCTTAGAGATTGTCTAGAGCCACTAGAGGATAGACAGATAGATACTACAGCTTCTTGACCCAGTGTCAGAGGGGGTCATGGTGGCAGATGTTTTAGTAGAGGTGGTCTATATGGGACTGGTCAGAGAGGCAGTTCTATAGCTGGGGGTAGACCAGATGAGTCAGGGCCATCACAGCGGGCCTATGTGATGCAGAGGCAACTAGATGCTTTAGCTATTATTGCTGATACTTTTTCTTTATTCGGTACTTCAGTTCTTATATTGATAGACCCTGGGTCAACTCATTCATACATCAATGCATCCATCTTGCCTGTGAGCGATTTACATTCTGAGTCCCTAAGATTTGATGTTTTGGTGACAAATTCTTTAAGGCACAATGTTGTGGTTAGCAGGGTGCACCAAGAAAGTCCGGTTGTGGTTTCAGATGAGGAGTTTCTCAATGACCTGATTGAAATTTCTTTCAGGGAGTATGATTTGATTCTAGGCATGGATTGGTTATCCAGGCATGGGGCTGTGGTAGACTATCAGTGAAAACATGTTACCCTGAGAACACGTGATGGTAGGGATGTGATGGTATCTAGTGAGCAAAGGCATCTTTCATCCATGTTTGTTTTAGCTGTTTCAGCTAGGAGGATGATCCGGAAGGGAGTGAGGCTTATCTTACTCATGTTGTAGATACCAGAGTAGTGGGATCCCAGCTTGATAGTATACCCACAGTTGTCGATTTTTCAAATATTTTTCCTAATTGGTTGTTAGGGGTACCTTTTTCTGAGAGAGAGGTTGAGTTTGGAATTGATCTGATGCCTGGTACCACTCCCATCTCTATTACTCCTTATCGGATGGCACCTGCTGAGTTGAGAGAGTTGAAGGTGCAGTTGCAGGAGTTGTTGGATAAAGGGTTCATCCACCTAGTGTGTCCCCGTGGGGAGTGTAACACCCTTATACCCTATATACGTACAATACATATTTCCATCATATGTAAAATAGGAATTTACAGTATAAAAATGTTACAAATCGCTTTAATAAAAAAATTTACACATTTCTATTTTAAAATTTTAAATACTAAATATATAAAATTAGATAGTATATAAATATTCTTTACTTGCTATAATAACCCGAAATAACATTTTATAAGAAAATCACAGGAAAAAAATTCGTCAGAGTTTTGTCTGTAATTTGGACGTTTCCAAAATTCAACAAAATACAACCTGCATAAAACAAACACTCCAAATAAAATCAATTCGCCAATACTTCTCAATTTCTCCATATTTTCTCAAAATACTTATATATATAGGTATATATATTAACATTACATATAAAATCCCATCTTAAACAAAACTATTCAAATCATTATTTACAATTTACAATATATACTTCAAAAATATATCATAACATACATAATATCAAAATATACTCTAATATCAAAAATGTACATGCTGGAAACTGGCTCTGATCTTGATGTACCCAAAAACAACTCTTCAAGCTCAATAAATACAAACCTAGACCCGACCAGGTCTAATAGAACTCTCCGGCTCTACCAAAACGACCATGACACCTGCGCGACGAATTACAATCGCGCTAAGTCGAAGCCTAGTGGTACAAACTTTGATAACAATATAGTCCAAATGAAATGTCAATGCACAACACATATATATATCACAACTCATAACATTATATCTCATTATATTGCTCAATTGTATCACAATTCATAATTCACATTAAATCAAAGACAATCATAGGCCCAAAAGGATCTAATATGCTATTCAATTTTCAGAGTTACTGCTTTGGTCCATAATGACACCATGTGTCTAGCCCCATAGGCAATATATCCATGGATAATGTAACAGCCCCAGTCTCTTGGACCTCAACCCGGCTAGACCCTTAGGGCCCAATATCTTGGTCCTCAACCCGGCTAGACTGCTACAGTTTTTGAGGCTTACGACCTAGTCTTTTCACCCAAAAAATATCATATTTATCAGCTGGCCTAGCTTATGACCCAGTCTTTTCACCATTCCAGCATTTAACCCGTAGGCAATCATAGGCATGCCGCCAAATTCAGAACTCTGAAAATTGAATAACATACTAGGCACACAATTTATTCATATTTCTCATCATCAAATTCTTTCATAATTCCTTTATCAAAACTTTTCTCATTTTCTCATGATCAAACTAGGCACATTGCCTTATTATATAATCTTTTTCTCACTTTTTTTTTCATTTATTCATTTTTCTCATTATTAATATCTTTCTCATTGTCACATATTCAATCTAGGCACATTGCCTTATTTTCACATTTTTTTCTCATTTTTCTCATTTTTCTCACTTTTCTCATTTTTCTCATTTTTATCAATATCAATTCATTTCATTATTCCACATATCTCATTTTTGCATTCACAACACATTACCCAATTACTTTGGGTATTTTCACATAATATACATGTTTCACATTCTATACAATTTAGCCATTATCAATAGCTTTTCACAATGCATTTAACACATATATGACATTACAAATGTCATAGCAAATTATTCATACTCAATTAATGAACCAAGTAACTTAACACATTTTTTCAACCAAAATGTGTTAAGCCCAAAGGTAATGCAAATATAAATAATATATTCAAAGTTTGTACTTACCTCCACTAGCAACCCAAAGCAAACTTAACACAACCTCCAATCCTATCCTTCCAACTTGCCCTTCACCACTTGTATGAAGCAAATCAACCTCCCTCAATGCCTATACCAAATGTGATCATACATAATCATTTAATATCACATTCTAAGGTATTCTCAACATCAAACCATAATTAAACATCACTCTAAACAAAATCCCAAAATTAAGCTTCACCTCACTTTAACTTTGAAAAACCATATCAAGCCATTTAAATTAGTGTTTTAAGTTTATTAATAGCATTCGAAACAAGTTTTAGCATGTTTAAACCAATTACATTAATTAACCACATGCTTATGCTCAAAATCCTAAATCTCCATTCCAACTCAATTCAATTATCATTTCAATCTTATTTCCACAACTTATATCATTAAATAGCATGATTTAAGCATTAAAATCAAACAATTAATCATTTTTTAAAAATTCACTTTTCCAAAACCCTAAATCAATACTACCATCTTCAAACTCTATCCAAACTTAACTAAATCTATCATTTGAATTTAAAATCCTTGTTTATGCATCAAAACAACACATTTGGAACCAATTTGCACAATTAAAACTCATGATTTCAAAAATCCAAATGTTCCATAACCCTAAATTCTCTCTCTTCAACCAACTTAACTCAAACTTAACCATTTCTTCAATCCAACTTAAGAATCATTAATAATTAAACAAAATAGCATCTTTCATATGCATTTAACCAATTAAAACACACTCTATTAAAATCTCAAATTATACATAATCATATATTTAGATGGAACTTCAAAATTGTAAAGGAAAACTTACTAATTTATGAAGAAATCACCAAAACCCACTTGGTTCTTGTAAAATCCTTGGAAATTGGTTGTTTAAATGAAGCAAAAACCATTTTCAAAAAAAAATGAAGCAAAAACTAATCTTCCTCATCCTTGGAGAAAACGTTAAAGAGAGGAAGAAGAAGAAAAAAAAATTCTTTTTAAATTTTTGATTTTTTTTCTCTTTCCTTCATTTAAGACCACACATATATATTTTTATATTATTTTATTTATTTATTTATTTATTTTAAAAATACCAATTTTCATCTTCCATTCAAAAATATTTTCTTTTTAAATTATTTTATTAAGTTTTAAATTTTATAAAGTATATTTACTAATTTACCCCTCCTTTACTATTTATGTTTTTGTCTTTTTAATTTCTTTCTTCTTTAATTTATAGCCTTATATATATAATTATTTATTTATTTATTAATAAATATATTTAATCTTCTACCACCAAAAAATAAATTAATAATGAATTATTTTTATTTACTTATTATTAATTAATTAATAATTACAAAATATCACACTTTTTCATCATCTTCCACTATCTAATATTATTTTATTATTATTATTTTCATCATTCACTTTTCCAACACCAAATTATATCCCACATATATATATTGTATATTTTATGTATATGTATATATCTTATATATGTTACTTATATTTCACATATATCATTATGTACATATTTATGTAATATATATATTATATCTATGTATTGTATATTTAATGAATATAAATACCCATATGCACAAATAATATTCCTATATACACATCAAATTTACCTTATATTTGTATAAAATATATTAAGTGTGTAATATATATATCCAACATATATAATTAATATACCATATTTATATGTTATATATACACTAGTTATATAAATTGGTTATGTACAACTTTTATATCTCCAATTACTTATTTAATTTCTCCAAAATTACGGATATGACAATTTTCTCCCTCCTAAATAATTTCGTCCTCGAAATTATCCAGTACGGTAATAAATCATCCAAATCAAAACATAATCTTAAAATCTTATATTAAATTAATTATCTCATCAATCGAATTATCATTAGACAAAATTAGTTCATCTCCTTAATATATATACACCACACACCTATTGCACTCAAGATATTTGATCACTTCATTATCTTAAAAATATATTCTCATAACCTTAAATTCAAATGTTAATAACTTTTATCTTAACACAATAATTTTACACATCTTCACTTTGATCCTACTCTTTATACAATTACCACATATTAATTTAATATCACCATTATACAACAACAAAATCTTATTTCCTTAGTAAGATTCATTCCAATATACTATAACTAACATTTTTCTCTTATAATTATTTGAAATTAACATAACTTATCTCTTTTCATGTGCATATACATATCAGAACGCTGTACTATGCACATTATCATATAGCTTGCATATTCTTAATACAACTACACACATTGAATTTCAATAAATACTTATAAACTTATTACATTTCAAATCAATTGATCTAACTATCTCAATATGACCATCACAGCCTTATTCTATTCTGGCCAACCTTTAGTCTATTTTAAATTCATCAATTTATTTTCAATTCATGACCTAATTCTATTAGGTCAAATTTATTCTCAAATTTTAATTCTCTTCAAATTCATCATTACAGATAATATTCATTTCCCCTAGCCTCATTCACTTTAAACGTCATTTTCATCAACTTATTCATTTTATACCACTTTCACACATTTCATAATTCATTTCATTTACCCCTTTTCTCATATTTCTTATAGTTACCATATTTACAAAAATTACTGTTCTTGCATATCATTTATAGCTTATCATATTTTCACAATTCTCTTCTATTTTCACACTATTTATGGTCATAAATAAATTTCTACATAAGGTTATGACTCCAATTATACTAGCCACAAATCTTGCTTGTATCTCATGAAACAAAAACTATCAATTTCACTCAATATATTTCACAATTATATCATCTTAAGTCCACGTCTGTATGTTACAAATAAACACCGCCTTCACTATAATTCTTTCTTAAATAGCTCTTATCTTGAAACTAAACCCATGTCTTAATGGTCACACATCTGTGGCATTTTAAAATCACATATAAGTTCTTTAAACTCTTACTACATGAAGAGTTAACACATTTCAGCTCTGATTCAAAGCAATTTACTTTTGATCAGTTGATCATCATTAGCCTAACTCATGTTTCAACAATATTATCATTGTCATCTCTTACATATACACATTCGTTCATATACTAATTTTACACAATTTCTATTTATTACTCCATTTCTAATATATCTCTTATAAAAATTTTCATTTTTTTTTCACTTCCATACTTTCTTCATTATACTTTCCTTTTCCTTACAATCTCTTATTTATACGCATATACTTTGAGCCCAAAACACTACACAATCATCAAGTTTAATTGTTACAATAACAATTTCACCGTCCAACGCTGCTGTCCAATCTCAATCTCAATTTCATCACATGACCTATCTCTACGCAGGTCAAGACCTAATCTCTCTTAGGTCTATTAATACATGCAATATCATTCTCAATATAACTAAACAAGTAATTGTATAAGGTAGTAAACACTCGATAACATTTTTTTTAATTATCCACATACACCTTCATAAGTCATAATCACAATGTGACTTACTTTCCACATTTTCTTATATATCATATTTGTGTTCATATTGAAAAAAAAAATCTCACCTCACAAATCATACAATTATACTCAATTCCTCTTTTACATACAACCTATACAAAGTTAACATTTATCACCTTTCAGAGAGCATTATCATTTCTCATTCTTTTGACATTACTTAGGTTATTCATCAATTCAACATATATATACACTCTGACCACAACATAATTAACATCTTCCTTATTTAATCGCCCATCTCTTAAATAAGTTTCTTATTATATTTATTTATTTATTTATTTATGCATTTATCATACCCTTCATATTCCTTTTCATCATTTCCAATTCAATTAGCTAAAGTAACTCATTTTTATTAGCTAAAGTAACTCATTTTTAGTTACTTAATCATTTCCCTTTCATTTCATAACAAATTTCTATATTATCAACCACATTACACGTTATATGATATTTTCATAAATAATATTACTCATTCAAAATTACTCTCATGCTTATTAAACATTAAACTATCAACATCTAAACAATCTTCATCAAAATTATCTTACAACTCTAAATTTTTCAACTTACTACTTTACTTAAACTTCATTCTATTAATCTCATTTTCAAGAGCTAAATTTATAAACTTTATTTTTATATTAATATAATATCAAAACATATCACTTTCACAATTATGAAAACCCATTTCAAAAATTCAAATTTCATATATTGCAACCAACAACATGAACCTCACCAAATCGCATCCATGTCACATTTCCAATCTTAAAATCATAACATTTACATTTAAACAACACTAATTCATTTCATTGCACTAATTAACATCGTCCATTTAGATACTTTAATTTTACACACTCAACCCTAAATCATGCATCATTATTCCATAATAAATAATTCGCTATCATATATTATTTCACTCTTTGATTTTAATTATGAACTCTTTATTGCAAATTATTAAAAACTCCATATTCCTTCTATACTTATACCCATATGCATATAAATTTTTATAATTTTCATCATTTATTTATTTCATAAAATTAATTTATTACTTACACAAAACTGCATGACTTCTTCAGTTTCATGTCAATCTCACTTTCAATTTTTATATTCCTTACCAATTCTTTATAAAAGCTTGTAAAATTTTATCCATGTTCCCTTGACACATATATGGACTTATATTTAAAGTTTTAGATTTTTCCAAGCTGATTTAATATATTTAAAAATTAAATCTTCCAAAATTACAGAATCTGTCTCTTTAATAATTTCTCTGGCAGCACCAGGTTTTCCATTTTTTTCAGGTATCATACCTTAATAAACATTCATGAAATTTTAACAATATGTTATAGGGATACGTATGATATTGGGTTTAAATTTTCATATTTTTCTGGGTGGGTTTACCATAGTTTTTAAATATGTTTCTCATTTTCTACAAATTCTGAGTTTCTGGAACTCCTCCAAGAATCTGTGTTCTTCTATCTTTCTTAATAAATAATTCATCTTTAAAATTTATAAAATTTTATACATTAGATTCTAACATATAGAAAATTTTTTTATTAAATTTTCAAACTCATCCAACATTCCTATATTTATTTAAAAATTTGACAATATCATTTTACAACATACCTATAAAATTTTTTGTAACTATCATGTCCATTTCTCAAACTTTTTATTTCATATCTTAAATCATTTCATAAATTATTTTTCTTAATTCCACTTATACATCAATTGAATCAATTATGAATCTTAATTTTGAATAGAAGTTCCAAAAACTCTTAATCCATAAGGTCCAGAATGATGCTTCTACTGTGCCACTTTGATCTGTATAACTCAGACGTCATCTCAACTCATATCTGTTATGTCGAACAGACATGCCACATCAGGGATAAGATAAATTGACAATGCCAATGCAAGCATCACAATTGAAAATTATTTTTTTTAAGTTTTAATTTTCTCTCTCTAACAACCCACTTAGGTTGAGAATCTCAAACATAGGCTCTGATACCAAAATAAATGTAACAACGTACAATACATATTTCAACATATGTAAAATACACATATACAGTATAAAAATGTTACTAATTGATTTAATAAAAAAATTTACACATTTCTATTTTAAAATTTTAAATACTAAATATATAAAATAAGATAGTATATAAATATTCTTTACTTGCTATAATAACCCGAAATAACATTTTATAAGAAAATCTCTGAAAAAAAATTCGTCAGAGTTTTGTCTGTAATTTGGACGTTTTCAAAATTCTACAAAACACAACCTGCATAAAACAAACACTCCAAATAAAATCAATTCGCCAATACTTCTTAATTTCTCCATATTTTCTCAAAATACTTATATATATAGGTATACATATCAACATTACATATAAAATCTCATCTTAAACAAAATTATTAAAATCATTATTTACAATTTATAATATATACTTCAAAATTATATCATAACATACATAATATCAAAATATACTCTAATATAAAAAATGTACATGCTGGCAACTGGCTCTAATCTTGATGTACCCAAAAACAACTCTTCAAGCTCAATAAATACAAACCTAGACTCGACCAGGTCTAGTAGAACTCTCCGGCTCTATCAAAACGTCCATGAAACCTGCGCGACGAATTACAATCGCGCTAAGCCGAAGCCTAGTGGTACAAACTTTGATAACAATATAGTCCAAATGAAATGTCAATGCACAACACACACATATATATATATATCACAACTCATAACATTATATCTCATTATATTGCTCAATTGTATCACAATTCATAATTCACATTAAAGCAAAGACAAGCATGGGCCCAAAAGGTTCTAATATGCTATTCAAATTTCAGAGTTACTACTTTGGTACATAATGACACCATGTGTCTAGTCTCGTAGGCAATATATCCATGGATAATTTAACAGCCCCACTCTCTTAGACCTCAACCCAGCTAGACCCTTAGACCCCAGTATCTTAGTCCTTAACCCGGCTAGACTACTACAGTTTTTGAGGCTTACGACCTAGTCTTTTCACCCCAAAAATATCATATTTATCAGCTGGCCTGGCTTATGACCCAGTCTTTTCACCATTCTAGCATTTAGCCCGTAGGCAATCATAGGCATGCTGCCAAACCCAGAACTCTGAAAATTGAATAACATACTAGGCACACAATTTATTCATATTTCTCATTATCAAATCCTTTCATAATTCCTTTATCAAAATTTTTCTCATTTTCTCATGATCAAACTAGGCACATTGCCTTATTATATCATCTTTTTCTCACTTTTTTTTTTCATTTATTCATTTTTCTCATTATTAATCTCTTTCTCATTGTCACATATTCAATCTAGGCACATTGCCTTATTTTCACATTTTTTTCTCATTTTTCTCATTTTTCACATCTTTCTCATTTTTCTCAATTTTCTCAATTTTCTCATTTTTATCAATATCAATTCATTTCATTATTCCACATATCTCATTTTTGCATTCACAACACATTACCCAATTACTTTGTGTATTTTCATATATTATACATATTTCACATTCTATACAATTTAGTCATTATCAATGGCTTTTCACATTGCATTTAACACATATATGACATTACAAATGTCATAGCACATTATTCATACGCAATCAATGAACCAAGTAACTTAACACAATTTTTCAACCAACATGTGTTAAGCCCAAATGTAATGCAAATATAAACAATATATTCAAAGTTTGTACATACCTCCACTAGCAACCCAAAGCAAGCTTAACACAACCTTCAATCCTATTCTTCCAACTTGCCCTTCACCACTTGGATGAAGCAAATCAACCTCCCTCAATGCCTATACCAAATGTGATCATACATAATCATTTAATATCACATTCTAAGGTATTCTCAACATTAAACCATAATTAAACATCACTCTAAACAAAATCCCAAAATTAAGCTTCACCTCACTTTAACTTTGAAAAACCATATCAAGCCATTTAAATTAGTGTTTTAAGTTTATTAATATCATTAGAAACATGTTTTAGCATGTTTAGACCAATTACATTAATTAACCACATGCTTATGCTCAAAATCCTAAAATGGCATAACCTTCACCATTGAAGGATCTCCATTCCAACTCAATTCAATTATCATTTCAACCTTATTTCCACCACTTATATCATTAAATAGCATGATTTAAGCATTAAAATCAAATAATTAATCATTTTTTAAAATTCACTTTTCCAAAACCCTAAATCAATACTACCATCTTCAAACTCTATTCAAACTTAACTAAATCTATCATTTGATTTTAAAATCCTTGTTTATGCATCAAAATAACACATTTGGAACCAATTTGCACAATTAAAACTCATGATTTCAAAACCCAAATGTTCCATAACCCTAAATTCTCTCTCTTCAAACAACTTAACTCAAACTTAACCATTTCTTCAATCCAACTTAAGAATCGTTAATAATTAAACAAAATAGCATCTTTCATATGCATTTAACCAATTAAAACACACTCCATTAAAATCTCAAATTATACATAATCATATATTTAGATGGAAGTTCAAAATTGTAAAGGAAAACTTACTAATTTATGAAGAAATCACCAAAACCCACTTGGTTCTTGTAAAATCCTTGGAAATTGGTTGTTTAAATGAAGCAAAAACCAATCTTCCTTATCCATGGAGAAAATGTCAAAGAGAGGAAGAAGAAGAAGAAGAAAAAATCTTTTTAAATTTTAAATTTTTTTCTCTTTCCTTCATTTAAGACCACATATATATATTTTTATATTATTTTAACTAATTAATTATTTATTTATTTTAAAAATACCAATTTTCATCTTCCATTCAAAAATATTTTCTTTTTAAATTATTTTATTAAGTTTTAAATTTTATAAAGTATATTTACTAATTTACCCCTCCTTTACTATTTATGTTTTTGTCTTTTTAATTTCTTTTTTCTTTAATTTCTGGCCTTATATATATAAATATTTATTTATTTAATTAATTATTAATAAATATATTTAATCTTCTACCACCAAAAAATAAATTAATATTGATTTATTTTTATTTACTTATTATTAATTAATTGATAATTACAAAATATCACACTTTGTCATCATCTTCCACTATCTAATATTATTTTATTGTTATTATTTTCATCATTCACTTTTCCAACACCAAATTATATCCCACATATATATATTGTATATTTTATGTATATGTATATATCTTATATATGTTACTTATATTTCACATATATCATTATGTACATGTTTATGTAATGTATATACTATGTCTATGTATTGTATATTTAATGAATATAAATACCCATATGCACAAATAATATTCCTATATACACATCAAATCTACCTTATATGTGTATTAAATATATTAAGTATGTAATATATATATCCAACATATACAATTAATATACCATATGTATATGTTATATATACACTAGGTATATATTTTGGTTATGTACAACTTTTATATCTCCAAATAATTATTTAATTTCTCCAAAATTACGGATATGACAGGGAGCTCCTATTATATTTGTGAAGAAGAAGGATGGCACCTTGAGACTGTGCATTGATTACAAACAGTTGAATAAGGTGTCCATCAAGAATAAGTATCCATTGCCTCAGATAGATGATCTCTTTGATCACTTGAAGGAAGCAACAGTATTCTCTAAGATTGATATGAGATCAAGGTACTATCAGTTGAGAGTCAGAGATGTGAATGTAACCAAGAAAGCTTTTTATACGAGGTATGGACATTATAAGTTTCTAGTGATGCCCTTTGGATTGACAAATACGCCGGCAGCATTTATGGATTTGATGAACAGGGTGTTTAGACCATACTTAGATCAATTTGTGGTGGTCTTCATTGATGATATTCTAGTGTATTCACGTAATGAGGAGGATCATGACAGGCATTTATAGATTGTATTACAGACTCTGAGAGAGAAGCAGTTGTATGCTAAGATGTCTAAGTGTGAGTTCTGGCTCGATTAAGTGACTTTTCTCTATCATTTTGCTCAGCAGAGGCTATTAGAGTTGATCCTAGTAAAGTCGAGGCTATCTTGAATTGGAGTTCACCGAAGACTGTGACAGATGTTAGAAGTTTTATGGGTTTGAAAGGCTATTATTGTTGATTTATGAAGGGTTTTTTTATGATAGCTACACCACTCACCAGATTAATTTGGAAAGGAGTTAGATTTGTGTGGATAGATCGGTTTTAGGTGAGTTTTGAGCAGTTGAGAGAGATGTTGACTCGGGCTCATGTCCTTACCCTTCCTGTGGAAGGTAAACCTTATGTGATTTACAGTGATGCTTCACATAGTGGTTTAGGTCGTGTTCTGATGCAGGAAGGTAGAGTCATTGCTTATGCCTCTTGATAGTTGAAGCAACATGAGCTGAATTACCCGACTCAAGATTTGGAGTTAGCATACATAGTTTTTTCATTGAAGATTTGGTGGCATTACTTGTATGGGGAGAAGTGTTTCATTTATGCATATCACAAGAGTTTGAAGTACCTGGGTGTTCAGAAAGAGTTGAATCTTTGGCAGATATGGTGGTCAGAGTTGATTAAAGACTATGACTGTCTGATTGATTATCATCTTAGCAAGGCAAATGTTATTGCTGATGCCTTAAGTCAGAAGACTTTAACAGGTTTGACTACGTATTCTCTCTTGTTGCTTATTGAGTTGAGAGTGTTTCATGCTAGATTTGAGTATTGTGATGATGGTGCTTTGATGGCTCAGTTGCAGTTGAGGCCGGTATTGTTGGATCAGGTTAAGGAGGCCAGTTGGTAGATGAGAAAATCTAGAATATTTTATTGGATTGTTAAAAGGGGGAGAGTTGAGACTTTCATGTGAGAGATGATGACTATTTGTGGTATAGAGATAGATTATGTATTCCTGATTATGCAGGATTGAAAAGGATGATTTTGGAGGAAGCATATCAGTCACTCTATGTTATGCACCCTGGCAGTACCAAGATGTATCAAGATTTGAAGCAGCATTATTGGAGGTCAGGTATGAAGAGGGACATAGAAGAGTTTGTATCTAAATGTCTCACTTATCAGAGAGTGAAGGCTGAGCACCAAGTTCCTTCAGGGTTGCTCCAGCCATTATTAGTGCCAGAGTAAAAATGGGAACGAGTGACGATGGATTTTGTGACTGGATTGCCTTTGACCCAAAAGAAGCATGATGCAACATGGGTGATAGTTGATTGAATGATGAAGAAAACTCATTTTCTTCCAGATCAGATGGAATATTCTCTTAAGAAGTTGCCTGAGCTGTATATCAGTGAGATAGTAAGGTTGCATGGAGTCCCCATTTCTTTGGTGTCAGACCGAGATCCCTAATTTACATCGAGATTTTGGAGGAGTTTGTAAAATGCTTTAGGTTCTCGATTGTATTTTAGCACTACTTTCCATCCTCAGAAAGATGGGTAGTCAGAGAGAGTGATACAAATTCTAGAGGATATGTTGAGGAGTTGTATCATTGATTTCACTAGGAGCTAGGATAAATTCTTGCCACTGATTAAGTATGCTTATAACAACAGTCATCAGTCCAGTATTGGGATTGCACCTTATGAGGCCTTGTATGGCAGGAAGTGCATGACACCTTTGTGTTGGAAGGTAAGTTGGTCGGTCTTGATTTGATTAAGAAAATAGAAGAGAAAGTTAAGGTGATTCAGGGTTGTCGGAAAGCAGCTTCAGACCGATAGAAATCCTATACAAATTTGAAGAGAAGAGATATAGAGTTCAGCGTGGGAGATAAAGTGTTCTTGAAGGTGTCACCATGGAAGAAGATTTTGAGATTCGATAGCAAAGAGAAGTTGAGTCCTCATTTCATAGGACTATATAAGGTGCTGGAGAGAGTTGGTCAAATGGCTTATAGACTGGCTTTGCCTCCTGAGTTAGATCAGATTCATATTATCTTTCATCTCTCTATGTTTTGGAGATACAGGTCAGATCCATCTTATATATTGTTAGTGGAGTCCATTGAGGTGAGTCCGGGTTTGATTTATGAGAAAGAACCAGTGGCGATCTTGGCATGAGAAGTGAAAGAGTTGAGGAATAAGAAAGTGCCACTTGTGAAAGTCCTTTGGAGAAATCATGCCACTGGAAAGGCAACATGGGAGAGTGAGCAGACAATGTGAATCCAGTATCCTCAGTTGTTTCAGAGTTGACATCAGGTAATTTCAAGGATGAGATTTATTTTTAGGAAGAGAGGATTGTAATATCCCAAATTTTTGAAAATTCTTAATTTTTAAAAATTTGATAAAATAAATTATGATTTAATTGGATAAATTAAATTAATAATTTCAAAAGAAAAATGAAGGGTTTTTAAATAAAAAGTGGAATCTATATATGATATATATGCAAAATATATGTATCATATACAAAGTCAAATTTTTAAAAGTCAAAGTCCAATGGCATTTTTGTAAATAACTTTTGAAATTTTAAAATTATTAAAATTATTCAAAGATAATTTATTTTTGAATGCAGATGGATTTTTGAATTTTTAATTAATTAAATAAATAAATATTAAATTATTAAATAATGCATGTATGGCTATAAATAAAAGTGAAAAGAAAGAGAAAATTAAATTATTTTTTTCATCTTCTTCTTCTTCCATTCTAGCCGAACCTCCATTGAAGAAAGTCAAGGATTTTTGCTTCTTCCATACTCCATTAATTGAAGGATTTTAAGTATTCAAAGTGGATTTTTGGTGATTTCCACCAAATTAAGTAAGTTTTCAACCTCTTTTCTTAAAATTTCATGGAAGATTGAATATGTGTGTGTTTGGGTATGTGAAGTAATATGATTTAATTATCTATTTTGGATTGAATGAAGTTATTTTAAGTGATTAATAATGATCTTAAGATTGGATTCAAGAAATAGTTGAGTTTGGGTAAGGATTGATGAAGAGAGAGAATTTAGGGTTGTGGACTTTTAGGGTTTGAGAAACCATGATTTTTAATTGTGAAAATTGATTCTAAATGAGTTTTTTTGATGCATAAATAAGTATTTTATAGTCAAATATTGGATTTGGTTGAGTTTGATTGGAGTTTGAGAATGGAAGTGTTGATTTAGGGTTTTGGAAAAGTGATTTTTCCAAAGTTGTTGAATTGTTTTATTTATTGGTTAAAGCATGTTCTTTAGTGATAAAAGTGATGAATATAAGCTTGAAATGATAAATAGATTGAGTTTGAATGGAAAACCTTCAATGGGGGAAGGTTATGTCATTTTAGGGTTTTGGTCATAAGTGTGTGTTTATGTAATGTAATTATTTTACACATGTTAAAATGTATTTTTCATAATATAAATAAACTTAAAACATTGATTTGAATGGCTTAGTATGGTATTCCAAAGTTAAAGTGAGGTTAGCCTTAACTTTGGGATTGTTGTTTGAATGATGTTTAATTATGATTTAAAATTGGAAATACCTTAGAATGTGATGCTAAATGATTATTTATGATCACATTTGGTTTGCGCATTGAGGAGAGTTTATTTGCCCAATCCAAGTGTTAAAGGGCAAGTTGGAATATAAGGTTGGAGGTGGTTTTAAGCTTGCTTTTGGTTGTCATTTGAGGTAAGTACAAACTTTGGATGAATTGGACATATTTGCATTACATTGGGCTTAACACATTTTGGATTGAAAAATGTGTTAAGCTACTTGATACATGGAACATATATGAATAATGTGCTATGACATGCATAATGTCATATATGTATTAAATGCGTTGTGAAAAACCATTTTTAATGGCTAAATGGTGTAAAATATGAAATATGTGTATTATGTGAAAATGACCGAAAGTATTTGGATAATGTTGTTTTGTATGCATTAAGGGTGTTGTTAAAAAGTCATTAGTAATAGCTAAAGTATATAAAATGTGAATCATATGTGGATTATGTGAAATTACCCAAAATATTTAGGTGATGAGTTTTAAGGTGAAATGTAATGCAATGTGATGATATGATGAAATGTGATGAATTGATATTGCTATAAATGAGAAAAATGAGAAAGAGATTGATAATGAGAAATGTGAATTAATTATGTGCCTAGTATGATATTCAATTTCTAGAGTTTTGTGTTTGGCGGCATGCCTATGAGGTTATCCTCATTATTTTCCTTTGGGGCTAGCTTTTGAGCAACTATTTTATTTGCCTTCGGGATAGAAGTTGGTCGTCACTTGCCTTCAGGCTAAATGCTGGGCATCACTATGATTTGCCTTCGGGCTAGACATTGGGCATCACTTGCCTTTAGGCTAGACACTGGGTGTCAATATGGACCAAAACAGTAACTCTAGAATATAAATAGCATATTAGAACCTTTGGGCCTATGCTTGTGCTTGTTTTTATGAGAATTGAGAATTGTGAAACATTTGAGAAATATGTTAAAATGAAATGATATGAGATATGATATCCATATGCATTGTACATTGGAATTACATTTGAGTTTTATTGTTACTAAAGTTTATACCGCTAGGCTTTTGGCTTAGTGTGATTGAAATTCGTCACGCAGGTGACAGGGTAGATCCGGTAGAGCCGGAGAGTTTGTCTAGACTAGGTCGGGTCTAGCTTTGAGATTGCGTGAGTTTATTTTGTTGCTTCTTCGAGATCAGTGTCAATTGCCAGTATGTATATATTTTATATTATCGTATATGTTGATATTATGTATATTATATTATGTTTTGAGGTATATATATTGTAAATTATAAAGAATGGATTGAAATTTTATAATGTGGATTTTGTATGCGCTTTTGGATAAACATATACATATATGTTTAAATGTTTTTGAGAAATTGTGGAATATTTGAGGAGTATGGGTGAAATGGTGATTTGATGTTATTTGGAAGTATTATCTTGTGCAAGTTGTGTTGTTTGTTGAATTTGGGAATGTTCAAATTATAGATAAAATTCTAGCAAATTTTTTTCAGAGATTTTTTTTTATGAAAAATGCTTATTTTAGAACCTATGATTTATAATAATATTTTATTTATCTTTAAAATTACATTTTAAAGTATTTAAGATTTTAAATTTGAAAAGTTAAAATTTTTTATTAAATCAGACTGTGATAATTTTATACCGTATATGCATATTTTACATATACTGGGTGTATGTATCATACATATATAGGGTATAAAGGTGTTACATAATATGATCCAACAACACTGGCCTCAACTGCAACTAAGTCATCAATGCACCATCCTCGCAAAGCGCAAATCTAGCATGCAATGCTCTCAACTCAACAATCAACGAGAATGAATAGGCAGTCAAACCTACCATGGACTTCCAACTCAAGGCATCCGCAACTACATTTGCCTTGCCAGGATGATAATCAATCAAGCAATCATAGTCTTTAATCAACTCTAACCACCGTCTCTATCTCAAATTCAACTCTTTATGGACACCCAAGTGCTTCAAACTCTTATGATCTGTGTAAATAAAATATTTCTTTCCATACAAGTAATGACGCCAAATCTTCACTGGAAAAACTATGGCTGCTAACTCCAAATCATGAGTCGGATAATTCAACTCATGAGGCTTCATCTATCGAGATGCATAAGCAATGACTCTACCCTCCTATATCACAGCCTAAACCACTATGTGAAGCATCACTGTATATCACATAGGGTTTACCTTCCATAGGCAGGGTAAGGACAGGAGCCTAAGTCAACATGTCCCTCAACTACTCAAAACTCACCTGAAACTGATCTATCCACACAAATCTAACCCCTTTTCGAAGTAATTTGGTGAGTGGTGTAGCTATCATAGAAGAATCCTTCATAAATCGAAGATAATAGCCTGCCAATCCCGGATAACTTCTAACCTCTGTCACATTCTTTGGTGGACTTCAATTCAAGATAGTCTCGACTTTGCTCGGATCAACTCTAATACCCTCTACTTATACCACATGACCGAGGAAAGTCACCTGATCAAGCTAAAACTCACACTTAGATAGCTTAGCATATAACTGCTTCTCTCTCAAAGTCTGTAGTATAATCTGCAGATGCCTGTCATGATCTTCCTCATTAGGCAAATACACCATAATATCATTAATGAAGACCACCACAAAATGATCTAGGTATGGTCTAAACATCCTATTCATCAAACTATGAATGTTGCTGGTGTGTTCGTCAGTTCAAAGGGCATCACCAGAAACTCATAATGCCTATACCTCATACAAAAAGCTGTCTTGGGTACATCTACATCTCTAACTCTCAACTGATGTTACCCTGATCTCAGATCAATCTTAGAGAATACTGTTACTCCCATCAACTGATCAAAGAGATCATCTATTTGAGGTAAAGGATATTTTTCTTGATGGTCACCTTATTCAATTGTCGATAATCAATACATAATCTCAAGGTGCCATCCTTCTCCTTCAAAAACAAGACAGGTGTTCCATATGATGACACACTAGGGAGGATGGACCCTTTATTAAGCCACTCCTGCAACTGCACCTTCAAATCCTTTAATTCTATAGGTGACATCCGATAAGGGGTGATGGAGATGGGAGTGCTACTAGGCAACAAATCGATACCAAACTCCACCTCTTTCTCAGAGGTACCCTGCCAACTCATCAGAAAAACATTTAAAAACTTGGCAACTGTAGGTTTACTGTCAAGCTAGGACCCCACTGCTCTGATATCTACAACATGAGCCAGATATGTCTCACATCCCTTCTGAATCATCCTCCTAACTGATATAGCTGAGATAAACATGGATGAAAGGTGTCTCTGCTCGTTAGATATCACCACATCTCTACCATCAAGCATTCTCAGAGTAACACATTTCTACTGATATTCTACCACAGCCCCATGCCTGGATAACCAGTCCATGCCCAAAATTAAATCTTACTTCCTAAAAAGCATCTCAATCAGGTCACCGAGAAACTCCTCATCCTGAACAACAACTAGACTATCTCAGTGCACCCTGCTAACTATAACATTATGCCCTAAAGGATTAGTAACCAACACATTAAATCCTAGGGACTCTGAATGCAAATCACTCATAGGTAGTATGGATGCACTGATATATGAATGTCTCAACCCAGGGTCTATCAATGCATGAATTAAAGTGACAAATAAAGTAAAATACTAGCTATGACATCTGAAGCATCTTGCTGCCTATGCATCATATAAACCCATTGTGATGGCCCTACATCATCTAGTCTACTCCTGTTGTAGAATCTCCTGTCTGACCTATCCCGATCTATCACCCCTGCCAAAACCTCTGCCACCATGACTCCCTCTGACACTGGGTCTAAACACTATTGTATCCATCTACTTGTCATTTGGTTGCTCTGGATAGTCTCTGATAAAATAGTCTGGTGATCCACATCTGAAACATACTGCTGATGCACCAGTCCTCCAGTAAACCCCTTCATGTGCCCTACCACACTGAGCACAGGTAGGTAGAGCAGGCCTCTAGGTCACTGCAGGTCTCTGTCTCTACCTCTGCTATTGTGACGGCCTGCCAAGCTGCCCCTAGCTCCTACTGAACCTCTGAGGATATTCTTCTCAGCCTCTCTTTGATGATAAAGACTCTGCCTCACCCTAGGGTCTCGTAGCTCTACTCTCCTCTGCTCTGGTAGTTGCTGTAAGTCCCTATATGACTTCTCTACACTTCTAGTAGCTACAACCAACTGAGAAAAATTCTCATACCGAGAGCCTGCCACTAAACACATAATAGATGGTCTTAGCCCCTCTTTAAATGTCCAGCATCTATCAACCTCATCTGATATAATCCCCTTAGCATATCGGCTCAGCAGGATGAAAACTATCTTATACTCAGTCATTATCCTTGTCTCCTGCCTCAAACTCAAGAATTCCTTCTTCTTAGCTTCCTTATAGTCTCTGGAGTATACTTCTCGAATTCTCGTAGAAAATTGGCATATGTCAGCACTGGTGGATTAGTTGTCCCATGGGGAACCATTTTCCACCACTCAAAAGCATCCCCCTACAGAAGAGATTTGGCATAATCAAACTTCTCCTCTGCAGTGGCCTGCAACTGTATGAACACACTTTGGACCCTGTCCAGCCACTGCTATGCTATAGTCGGGTTTGTAGTGCTAACAAAATTTATGGCTCCAAACTTCCTCAGCTTGTCATACTTCTGAGTCAGCAACTACTACTGTGATTATGACTATGGTGGCGGCTGCAAGTACTGAACTGGAGCCTATCGGAGTAGCCCTACCATATGTCATACCCAGCCCGGTGAAACCTCCTCAACTGCTTGTCTAACTGGCATAGATGCAAATGCCTCTCTAGAAGTCTCAGCACTAACTCCAACTCTACCCTCATCTGAAGCTACACTCTCTGCACTACTCTTAGTAGACTGGTGCGTCCTAGATGCCATGACTATCTATATCTGTAAATTCTTGAGATTGCCACACCAGGGATCTGATATAATGCCAGTACCAATGTATATATCATAATTTAAAATCATATTTAAAATCCCCATTTTCTCTCTCTAAAAACCCACCTAGGTCGAGAATCTCAAACATAGGCTCTGATACCAAAATAAATATAACACCCTTATACTCTATATACATATGATACATACACCCAGTATAAGTAAAATATGCATATAGAGTATAAGAATGTCACAACCCGGTTTAATAAAAATTTTAATATCCCCAATTTAAAATCTCAAATACTTAAAAATGCATATTTAAATAGTAAATAAAATATTTTTTATTAATTATAGGTGCCCAATCAATCAAGTAAATCATGCTAATACAAAAATCCACATATTTATACTTTTCCATAGAACTTGAAAAATTGATAAAGAAGCTTACTAATTGATGAAGAAACTTCTAAAACTCCACTTAAATCTTGAAAATCCCTTCAATTTGTTATGCTTGGAAGGAGAAAAAAGCTTGCTCCTCAAATCATGGAGGTTCGGTCTCCCTTGAAGAAGAAGAAGGAGATTTTGATTTTGATTTTTCTCTTTCTTTCCACTTAAATTTAAGACCAAATATATTTATATATTATTTTAATATATTTTTAATTATTTATTTATTTATTTATTTAAAAAATTATAACTTTTGTCTTCCATCAATAATTAAATTTATTTTTAAATTATTTAATTAATTTTAATTTTATAAAATATAATTACAACTTTGCCATTTGACTTTTGACTTTTTTATTTAAATGTTGACTTTTGTATATGCTATATATATTTCATATATATTTTACATATACACTTTACTTTTTTACTTATAATCCTTCAATTTTCCATTAAATTATTTATTTAACTTATTTGATTTAATTTTTATAAATTATTGATGTTACACTTACAATACGTTAAATGTTTACTTTTTCTTAGGCACACAAATGTATTTGGGTCATAGGGTGGTAGTCTTAAAAAGGGTCCTCCAGTTTGAGGTGAGCCTTCCTTAAATAGCAAAATGTGTTTATATGAACATATTTCATACAAGTGACATCTATATACAACTCTAGGTTTCTCCATCCTTCTTCTAGTAAATTTTTGTAGATGATGTTGTGAGGGTAGACAACCATAAGCATGTTTGAAATGTGTGTTTTTTATGCATGTTTGTGTTTTTATTCATTCCTTGTGTACATGTATACATGATTCGCTCTTGGAGTCTTAGCTCTAGAGCATTGTAGGCTTTGTGTAGCCTTTTTAGGGCCTTTTGGCTTGGTGTGTGCACTAGTTTTATTTTCAACCTTAATACTAGAAGTTTGAGATGTAGAAGCCTTAATGAATATGGGTGCTTTGGATGTGAAAGTAGAAGAGCAATTAAATGCTAAACCAAACTTGGAGGAGGATGGCCTTTGAACAATAATAAAAGTATCTAAGGCCTCCTTTCCTTTATGAAATTTTGAAATATAATTTTTCAATTCATTTATTTCTTCTCTCAAGGTTTGGTTTTCTTTAGAAATTTTATCTAAACTACAAGAGTTTTTTGAGATCTCATCCATTGAGCCTTTTAGTTGCTCATTGGAAGTTTTTAGTTCTAAGGTAGAACTTTTCAATACAATAAAGTTCTTTTCTAGCTTAGAACATTTTTCTCTATAAAATTTCATCTTAGAAAAATATTTTTGAACTCTTTTGATCAATTGCTCAACTAAATCACTATCATTCAAGCCATCATCAACATCATCATCAATACTAGAATTTAAGGATAAAGGACTTACCCCATTGGAGTCATCGTTATCTCCCATGGCCATGGGAAAAGGTTTACAATTCCTTGCTCCTCTTCCTCTTCTTCACTTGAGGAATCATCAACCCAAGTAGCCTTGAGAGCTTTCTTCTTCTCTTTGTCCCATTTCTTGTTGTTCTTGAGTTTGGGACATTCAGTTTTGATATGACTTGGTTTGCCTCATTCATAGCACTTGAATTCATTTTTCTTGTCCTTGTCTTTATAAGAAGATTTAGAGAATGATCCATTGTTGGTTTGCATCTTTCTTTTTCTCTTCTACTCACTTACCCTCTTTGATAGCATAGCCATCTCCTCATCATCATCACTATCACTTTCACTTGAGCACTTATCTTTTTTATGGCTTTAATTGTTATTGCCTTCCTCTTCTCCTTCTCACTTTTATCATCTTCCTTTTCTATATGCATCTCGAAATTGGAAAGCTTCCTAACTAACTCATCGATCCTTAGCTTGGTAGGGTCATGAGCTTCTTCAATGGATGAAACCTTTGACTCAAAGTTCTTCTTTGGGAGTGCACTTAAGATTTTCTATTCACATCCTTTTGAGTATAAACCTTGCCATACTTCTTCAAGTCATTGACAATTTCTAGCAACTGATTAATCATCTCAGTGACATTTTCGCTTGGCTTCATCTTGAAGAGTTCATATTCATGCAAAAGCATTTGGATTTTAGTGGAGCTCACTTAGGTAGTGCCCTCATGATAATTCTCAAGGGTCTTTCAAATTTCATATGCACTAATGATGTGTTGCACTCTTCCCAATTTCTCTCTTGACATGGAATTGATCAAGATGGAGCAAGCTCAGTTGTTCTTATAGAAAGCCCTCTCTTTGTGCTTTGGTCCATTGAGCTCTAGGAATAGGCACTTGAACCCCTTCTACTTCTTATGTGAGAGCTTTCCATTTATTAAGCACACACTTCCATAGCTCAATGTCTTCACTATCAAGGAATATGTACATCTTCTACTTCCAGTAAGAGTAATCAATTTCATCAAAGTAGGGTCTAAGATGGGAGTTTAGGTTTCCATGGGAAGAAGGAATGGTAACGATAGTGGAAGTTGTGGTGGTTTGAGGAATGGCTGCCATAATGGACTAAAATTTCACGCTTAAGTGTTAAAAAATTTGTTAGGCTCTGATACCATTTGTTGTTCCTTGATGGAAACTAAGATGAGAGGGGTGAATTGGTTGTTTTGACAGATGAGGGAAAATTAAAAATTTAACCAATAATAAAAGTAGAGAAGAAAAGATTAAGCATAAGGAGTTTATAGTGGTTCGAATTTCTCAATCCTACGTCCACTTTCTCAACAACTTGTTGAGATTCCACTAACTTTGAGTTTTTACAAGCTTAATTCTAACTTGGTATTTCAACAAGATCACTCTCTAACCAACTCACAAGTATAAGTGTTTATGGTCACACTCCTAGCACTCAAGTGCAATCAATGAGAAATCAATACAAAGAGAATTGTGAAGCAAAATCGCAAGAGTTTGGCTATAATAAATTGTAAAATATCAACATAAATACATATTAGTGAGTTGTTTATAGCCTTATTAACTCCATAGGGTTACTGGATATCATGGTTCGAAGATTCAAGTTTCACCAAATAAAGTACCATGCATTTAATGCTTGTTAGAGGACTTTCCCAGAAAGAAAACCTATGGTCCGATCGGGAGATGTCTGGTTAAGTTGAACTGCTTCGAGTTTGATTGAGCTTCATGACTTTATGTTTAATGAATCTCTAATGGCTAGTGCACATTGTGATTTCTTATTAGGCAGAAGGATAATGGTCATATTCACATGAAAATGAAAAAAAAGACAAAAAAGGAAAGGGATAGGCTTCTTTTATGTTACGAAAAGAGGAAAATTTAGAGCTAAATATAAATATATAATAAGTAAATATATGATAATAAATTAATAATTAATAATTATGGTTAATAATTGTTAATTATTATAGTAAAGAATGTTTGCAAATATAAATGATCTTGTCATACCAATGGTTGGTTTGGTCTGCCTCTTTGAAAGGCACAGTTTCTTCCTTTTGGTTCATGCCACATATTGTGTTACAATTGGTTGATCGCTTGGCACCTGATGGTCCTTTTACCAAATTAAAAAGTCTGATCTGGATCTTTTATGGTCTGGTAGGCCTATAGGTATGCTGAAGAATTAGCAGTGCCATTGGGCATGAAGCTCTTTAGAACTTTTTAGAGAATTAGCTGAAGGCTGGTCCGGTGGTACTTCAGCGTGATCTGGTTGAACTGGCTTGCCCTGCAGAGAACTTTGTAGTATCAACTGGGTGGGAACTCTACTAGATAAATTTTAGAAATTATCTAAGCTTAGTCTGATCGGACTACCTTCTGGTCCAAGCAGGACACAAACATCCTCTAAGAATCTGGGAGTGACACTGGCAGTGATCTTTACTATGTAATTTGTTTTGGGAGTCCAGCCTTTAGTTTGGCTGGGCTTCTTGATGATCCGATCGAGACTTGACCAAATTTACCAAAAGCTTAAGTTCCTACATAATGCAACTTGTTACAAACATCAGTACTAATCAATTTAATTGCCTAAGATCAAAATTTAGTTTATTAGGCCAAGGATTTCTCTAACAAGATCCAATGGAGAAAGTGCATGAGCTAGTGAGCAACATAGAAATGAGTAAACTTTCATATGTAAGATGGACCATTAAAGAAGAAGTGTCAAAAGTATAAGAAAAAAAGCAAGAGCTAGCAAACTATTTGAAATTATTCAACCACCAACCTACCACTAGAAGCATTCAAATCTTACTTGAGAAGTTAAATAGAATAGAGGAAAAGTTTGATGGGAGTTTATGGAGAATAGAAAAAAAAAGACTCGTAACAAAGCCTTGGAACTATTGTTCAATAATCTCTAACATACTCTAAACTTTAGAGTCACAACGAAAGATCTATTTGAGCATGACTCTCATTTTGAAGAAAATAAAAAACCTTTGACATATGTTCCAAATATATCTAAACCCTTTAATGTTGATGTTATACTACTTGTTTCAACCAACACCTTCAACAACCCCAGTCTCCTCACTTTTCTTACCCAATTCACTCTACATCTTTTAGTGAAGAAAATGTCCAATATATCTAATGATGTGACACCCCACACCTGATCTGATTTGGATTAAGGGAGGCGAGTTGCGATGGTCTTAGGGTTCGAGTTAGCTCAAAGCCACCAGATACCACAAAGAACCTTATTCAGAATATTTTCAGATCATTAAACATTATCTCAAAAACATATATATTTATAGTTACAATTATACTCTTAATATATATTACAACCTGCAGTTTTTATTACATATTATTTTGTACCTAATGGAGCACTATAGAGTAGAATACATATTATAGACTTTTCTTATCATATTATTAGTAGCTTCTAGCACCAACCAAAAGAGTGAGCAGCTAGGAGGTAGAAATCCATAAGCTTCAACCTGCAAATCAGTAATTTGAAAAAAAAATGGTGACAGGGGTCAGCAATCAACTCAGTGAATCATAATCTAACATGCGACTAGGTGGGATAACCAATAAAGCAACTTAAGCAGATGTACAGGCAAAGTGAGTGAGATAAAGAGTAATCAATAGATCGGAATAAACAAGAATCAACTAATGCAAGAGATAATATCAATAACAGAAAATAAATATAATGTAGTTATATAAAACAGATACATATTGTGACATTCATAATAAAGGCAACCATAGGTTAAAATTAGGGGAGTAAATTCCCCCTTTGCATATATAAAAACACCAATGTATATTGTCAAGTGGTTTAACTCCCACCAAAGTTGGGCCATGTCACAACAGTGAGGCCAATAAATAGTTATCAATAATCTCATCAAAGAAAAGCAGAGGAATTCAATAAAAAATAGATCAAATCAGAATAAAAGCTTATTAACAAGTTTAACAACAATCAAAGGATCAATGAATTATATTGTCTGAACAAGAGTAAAAATATTGAAACAATAGCTCAACAATAATAAATAATTACAAACAATATCAGAGGCCAATAAGCTAGTCCAATAATGAACAATGTAGATAGCTAATAATGATAGGCTTATCAATAAACGCAATATCAATAATAATAAGTCAGAAGCAACGGTTTCTCAATAAACAAAATTGCAAATTAGGATAACAATAATTAAGGTATCAATGAAAATATTGATATTATTTAACAAAAGTTAAACAATGTCGTTCAAAAGAACAGGTCAGATATCAAATTAGGTTATCACTAACCTATAGCCTCTTGTGGTACCTTGCTCTTTAAACCAAAGGGTTCTCTTATTTCTTTCCTTCCTACATTACACATATCTACATATAAATACCATTAATATGTAACCCCAACTATACATATTTTGATGTAGGGTTACATTTAATCCTTGCTACTCAGTTTATTTAGTTTTTAATTAATTCCAATTAATTTTATATTTATTTTTATATAACTTTTATGTGTTTCGTGTAGTATATTTTGTTTATAATTCCACATGCTAGCTAACTTACATGCTAAGTAATAATTAAATTTATTATTACTATTTTTCCTTTGTTTTTGCCATACCCATGTAAAATTTCAGCATACTACTTGAGTGTTAATCATGCATGTTTCTAACTCTATTTCAATATAAACATGAGTATAATCATAATTCATTATTTTTTTCTAAATTAAGACTTAAATTAATTCACATTTCCAAGTTAAAAATCTGATTTAATTAACTTACATCAGTGCAGTATTTTTGCACTAATTTTTCTGTTATTTCTTACTTTAATTAGAAATTTTAGTATCTATAATAATTAAATTTAAGTAACATCACATTTAACATATTTTCTTCAAACTCCTAAGTAAAATAAAACTCATAAGAATTAATTTTAGAAATTTTAATTCTTTAACTTAATCCCGAAATCAAGTTAACAATGCATACCTAAATTCTCAAGCTTGCCGATTTTTAGCTTCCAATTGATTAACAATTTTTTTTTTGTATTTAAACTTTGGATTGGGTTTAAGGAAGCATAATTATTTGCTTTGGTTTCTTGTGTTTTCTTTTTAATTTCACCTCCATGCCTAAATGTAAGTACATATATATCAGTTCTACAAATGAGAATTTGAATTGGAATTGTAAATTTTTAGTTCAACAAATGTCAAGTTTAACTTAACATTTGTCACCTTATCCCTCCTTCTTCTCTTTCTTTTTTTTTTTACGCATTAACAAGAAGTATTTAAATTCAAGACACATACTCTTCCTCTTCTTAAGACACATTTCTTCTTTCATTAAATAATTACTTGTAATAGTGATGCTTTGATTGGCAGGGGCGGAGCTGGGGGGGGGGGGGGGGTTGTGTGGGGACGGACGACCCCCCCTCGCCGGAGATAATGAACACATATATAGGGAGAGCTATGCCCCCCTCCGTCGTTGCTGCTGGCCGCTGCCTTGCTCCGCCCCCCCCCCCCCCAGTCCCACGCAGACGCAGTCATCAGCAGAGGCTAGAGAACCGTTCACGTGAGAGGTTGAAGACAACCTCTCACGTGAATTTACCGAAATGCCCCTTTGGGCTTTAAAATTTTTTTTTTTACTCTATTAAGTGAAACGGCGCCGTTTCACTTAATAGAGTAAAAAAAAAATTTTAAAGCAGCAGCAGCTGCTTGCTCGAGCAGTCGAGCGAGAGCGAGAGAGGGCCGAGAGGCAGAGAGACAGAGAGAGTTGTTGCAGACGACGGCGAGCAAGCGAGCAGGAGCAGGCGAGACCGAGAGAGACAGGCGACGGAGACGACCGAGCATGACTCAGGCAGCAACAGGTTTTTTCTCTTGGTAATTTTGCCCCCCCCCCCCCCCCCCAACAATTCTCTGGTTCCGCCACTGTTGATTGGTACATTTTCCTTACACGTTGATGGGAATTGGAAGCAAGCTTTGGCCCTTGTCTTTCTTCCTATTTACATGTTTCAAGTTTTAACATAAAAACTCAACACTCATATTTTATTATGTTTATGATTTGACAAGTGGCTTGTGGTATAGCTTAAGAAGCATTAGTTATACACTTGTGCTTATATACTGATACATTATATGCCCATAAACCACGCATACATTCATACCATCAACCAATCTTAGATTAGTATTTGTAGCGAGATTCATATATATATATATCAGTATTTATAGCGAGATTCATATATATATATCAGTATTTATAGCGAGATTCATATATATATATCCTCTTATTCTTACAGTAGTCAAATTCCATGGTTTTAGGGTTTTGGCTTTTATCATGTCCTATATACTTATATATATACATATTGTTAATATTATTGTTTATTATTAATATTTGTATTGACTTTACTTATAGTCAGAATTTAATCTAATATTATATAAAATTTAATTTTTGACATAATCAACATTTTATAAAATTCAACTATCATTGGTTATTAATTCTCAAGTATAACTTAGATGCTTAGTTTAACTATTATTCAACTTGAAAAATGCTACCCGTTCATATTCATAATCTAACTTATTTAGAATAAGAATTTGTAGTATTATCACTCAAAATTATATTTAAGCGGAGTACTACAATTAATCTAATCACTTAAATTTATAAAACCCATAATGGGATGTCATAGAAATTTAGTCAGGCTAATTTTATTTTAATTATTTTAATATTCAACTAGTTAATTGTAACATCCCCAAGGAACTCCTCACCTTGCACCATTACATCTGTTACAATTAAATCCCCAAGGAACTCCTCAAATCTCCTGCATCTATCTATCTCATCAGATATAATGCCCCCAGCATACTGGCTCAACCGGATAAATTCAACTTCATATTCTGTTACGGTCCGGCTGTCTTGCTTTAAGCTCAAAAACTCCATCTTCTTCATGTCCTTATACTCCCTCAAAGTATACTTCAATTCAAACTCTCTTAAGAAATCAACATAGGACAAGGTTGGTGGATCATCCATAGCATGTGGCACTGTCTTCCACCAATCATATGCGTCCTTCTGTAGCAATGATCTGGCATAATCAAATTTTTCCTCTGGGGTGGCTTGCAACTGAATGAAGATTCTCTGTATTTTATCAAGCCACTGCTCTGCTACAGCTGGATCAACAGTGCCTAAGAAATCCTCTGCCCCATACTTTCTTAGTTTGTCATAGTGCCTCACTGATACTAAAGGCTAAGGGGGTGGTGGCTGTGGTTGTACTGGTGCTTGCCTCAAAGCCTCTACCACATGCCTAAGCCAAGCTGGCGGAACCTCCTCACCAACTGGTCTCCCCGACACCGAAGCAGGTGCCTCCTCAGCAATATCAACTCTAGCTCTATCCTCCGGAGCTACACTCTCCTCACTACCCTCAACTGACTGACACAAATGAGGATCCATCACAACCTATTTCTGCAAACACAGCAGAATACATCTTATTAAAGATCAGAGGCTGCCAATCCCACACATGTATGTTATTCAAAAATTCACTTTTTAAGTAAAAATATTCTTTTTCTTACATTTTACCTAGGTTGAGAATCTCAAACCTTGGCTCTGATACCAAAACAATTGTAACACCCCCACATTCAATACACGCACACTACAAACACCACAATGTACTATACTTGCACTGAACATAGGGATGCTACGGATTTCCTTAACATTCAAAACATTTTAAATTATACCATAATCCTTATCACTATACATTATAGAAATTAAGTAATCAATTTGTAATACAAAACAAAATAGATGTATAGATACATTTAGTTAATATGTAGCGGAATTTATAAAATATTTACATTATAAACAATACTTTGCAAAACATAAAGAAGTTATACATGATTGGCAGCTTTCTCTGATCTTTAAGTCCCAAAATCAACTCTTTAGTGTCTACTCTCACTCGGTCTCGAAGAGCTCTCAGGTTCAACTCTATCACCTGCGCGATCAACACTATCGCGCTAAGCCAACGGCTTAGTAAGACAAATCATGCTAATATTATGCTTTAATGCAATGCAATGCCACACACCTTATTAAAAAGAACAATATCATAGATGTAAAGCTAACAACATACTTTTACATTCCATAAACCACAATATATGAACATATCACATTTCTCAATATCATATACCTCATTTATCAATTATGTTACCATTTATGAGTCACATTAAACAAAGACAAGCATGGGCCCAAAACATACTAATATGCCATTCAATTTTCAGAGTTAATGTTTTGGTTTTGTTATCACATTTATCAATATCATATACCCAACTAGGCTTCAAGGATTAGGTTCAACCAAGCTTCAAGGGGAACAAAGCATGCTAAGTTTCAACCCAACTTGGCTTTAAGAACCAACCCAACCTAGCTTCAAGGGTGGTAACATCTCAATTAGGCTTCAAGGATTCAATCCAACCTAACTTCAAGAGATTGTTACACTTATTAGGCATGCCACCAACAACAAACTCTGAAAATGGAATAACACATTAGCCACACAATTCATTTATTATTTAGTTATCATTTCCATTCTCAATTCTCATCATCATAGCCAATCACAATGGCTTCATATCACAATTATATCTCAACTCATTTTATACATATAGCATCATTGCTATAACATTTCAAGGTACATTATTCATGAATCACATTACCATTCACAATGTATATAACATAACATTGTTCATAGATTTATAATCTTCCATATGCCTTTGATTGAATCATTATTGTTTTAAGGGTATTTAGAATGTTCATTTTCATGTATAGGTGCAAAGAGACCCTTAAAGAATCACAACATTGCATGAAGAGCAAAGAACAAAAACATTAACTAACACATTTGAGGGACATGGGCAGCACACTTGAGGGACACGGCCAAGCTTGTGGCCGTGTCTCTCAACTTAATTTTGGCAGTGACAGACACTGGCATGGGACACGGCCGTGTCTCTCAAAAATCAACCCAACACGTCCAAAATTTCCATGACTTGGCCGTGTCTCTCCTTGCTTTTGGCCGTGTCACTCATGAACAAAACCCTAACCAAAGCCAACACTCTTTCAATTGCATTTACACACTTTTTGCACAACATTAATCTCATTCAAATGGATACAATCAATAACATAAACACATATCTTACACAATCATCATAATAATCACTTTAACAACATATTAACATTACATTTAAACACAACCACTTCAAAACCCTAAATCCAACATCATTCATAATCTTTCAAAATCAACATCCACCACTTCCAACAACAACACCTATTTAACCTCTTAACTTAAAACCAAATTTAACACTTGAAAACACATCACAAACACCTCTCATCATCAAATCAACAAACCCTAATTCACTTCAAATACCACTTCAAAAGAATAAAAGAAATCAAAGAAAAGAACTTACCAAAGTTGTTGAATTCCACAAATCTCCAACTTGATTCCTTGATTCTCTCTTCAATCTTGATTTTGGAACAACAAAAATCAACTCTTGTTCTTTGGTTTTGGAGAGCCGGCCACCACTAAGGAAAAGAGAAGAAAAGAAAATAAATCAAGTCAACTTCCTCTTCTTCTTTAAATCTCCACCAAGAGATTTCCAAAAGAAAATTACCTCAATGCCCTTAACCATTTGTTCTAACTCTCTTTTAACTTATAAGCCCATTTAGGTAATTTCATACTCAACAAGATAAATATCTCTTCCCCCTTGACTCTTCATTTGACCAACTTATATGTTATATATATTACAATATAATCAACATATACACTTTCCTTTAATTTCTTTTCTCTTGCAAATTGACACCTACATTCAATCCAATTTTTAAAACAACAACAACAACAACATTCAAAACTTCTAGGGCATATATGGGGATATTACATTAATCATATCATAACATTTTCTTAATTAATAGTTTAATTAATTTTCTGAATATATTTTCCTACATACCTTGTAGTAGTGACCTACTTCAGGCTAGGGTATTACAAATGATGACTTAAATTAAGAACTTATATTTGTTTCAATAGGTTGTAGTTTTAAGATGACATGAATGATGCTTCCTTTTATTATTTTTTGGATACTTACTATTGAATTAATCATGATTGCTTCAGTTGAATGTTGATTTCTTGGATTGCATGATTGAATGATTTGAAATTATTAATTAAGTAATGTGGAGATAATTTTAATGATGGCTAACTATAAATTATTGATTTTGATTAAAATTGAAAATGGAATTGATAGCATCTAACCCGATTGCCAAAAGAGAAAGGTTTTAGTACTTATTATATTTTGCAGATTTTATATTGAGTATACATGTTCCAAAGTATGCCATTATCGTTCAAGTTAAGCTTAAATGTCGACTAACAAAAGTTTAGTAATTCTATTTTGCAGATTTTACATTGGGTACAGTGGTGGAACCAGGAATTTACCGAGGGGGATCAAAATTTATACAGAATAAAAATTACAGACAAGTTCACAATAAAATTAAATATTTAATATTACAGTGTCAGTAGTTTAAAAATTAATTTGTGCTATTAGGTTGACTACGACTAAGAGACGATAATTATATCCTACGACTCTGCATTTTTTAAAAACGTTGCATAACAGCCTCATTTTCAATTTTTAAAAAAATTTCTCTCTCCACATAACAAATCAAACAGTCGGTCAAAAATTCATCTCCCATCTTATTGCGCAAATCCGTCTTGATAATGTTCATTCTTGAAAAAGCTCTTTCGACAGTAGCAGTTGCAACAGGTAAGACTAACGCCAACTTGATAAGCAGATATACCAAAAAAATATAGTGTCATAACCTGTTTCAACCATTTTCTGAGCAAGAGCTCCAATATCATCTAGATCAGTGAAAGCTATATTTCTTCTTACATCAGCAATGTAAGTCTCAAGTTGATCTTCAAGTACCATTCGATCAGTAATTGTGAAATCATATGGATATAGTTCAGTAAGATGAAGTAATTTAGATAGCTGGAAGCTGGAGAATGAGTTTCTAGGAAAAAGACAAGCAATGCATGAAAGCAATTCCGTACTTGATTCTGTAAAGCGATTTTTTATTTTTTAGCAATTAAATCAATAACCTAAAATTTGGATGAAATAATATTAGGTAATAGCATAATAAAAAGTTAAATATATTATTAATTAATAAAATAGTACCTGACAAAATATTTCTACTCGAAAGTGGTGGTAATAAGTAATTGTAGTACCAACACGCTTAGATCTTAGATAACCTGCATTATCTTCCATATTAGGCATTGCGATATCATGATCTATACAAAAATCATTAACAACGTCCAATAATTTATTCCATCCATCCTCCCTAAAGCTTTGTAATGCTTGTTTAACAGTTGCAATTAAATGAATTGCATTAACAATATTTTGATCATTTCTTTGTAATGCTTGAGATAGATCATTTGTCATTCCTAAAAGTTTTCTCATCAAGAAAGCAATGAAAATAAATTCATAACTTCTCATTTTATCAAGCAAGCCCACAACTGCCCCTCGATTTCTTAGATCAGAACCATCCTCAAAAATATTCTCAAGAACCTCTTTCACAGGAGACCACATTGAGAGAAGACGCACAATTGTTTTATAATGAGAATCACATCGCGTGTCACTAGGTCGAGCTAAATTTGTTTCTTGATGCAAGCCTCTTCCAGTTTGAATATCACCACTTTCTAGATGCTGAACTACTTCATCATGTTATTTTTTACGGAGAGCATCCCTCCTTTTACATGAAACTGCAACAATGTTTGCAATCATTACAACATAATAAAAAAATGACTTACAAATCTATTGCTCCTTGCTGTTACAACAAGTACTAATTGGAGCTTATGAGCGAAACAATAAATGTATCTTGCCAAAGGATTTTCAGTTAAAATGAGAGTTTTTAACCCGTTGAATTCACCTCGCATATTGGAATCTCCATTATAACCCTGACCTCTAACTTTGCTTATTGATAACCCATGTTTTGCTAAGAAATCATCAAGTGCACTTTTCAAAGACAAAGCAGATGTATAACTCACGTGTACTACTCCAATTAATCACTCAACCACTTGTCCCAATTTGTTAACATATCTCAATACCACAGCCATTTGCTCCTTTACTGAATTATCACGAGCCTCATCAATTAATAAGGAGTAGAAGTCATCTCCAATATCATTAACAATGGCTAGTGTCATCTCCAAAGTACAAGCACTAACTATTTGCTTTTGGATTAATGGAGAAGTGAGTTGATTATTACCAGGAGTATTTGAGTTAACTGCATTCCCAACATCAACATTGCGTTCGTTGTACCAACTAAGAAGTGAAAGAAAATTACCCCGATTTGTTGAATTCACTGACTCATCATGCCCGCGAAAAGCCAACCCTTGAACTAGAAGAAAATGAATACAATCAACAATAGCGGTCAAACGGGTGCGGTAAGTAATCTCAATCTCATGACTATGAGAAGATAAGACATAAGACACGCTTTATCTCTGGTTTTTAAAACCAACATATTGCATTCTAGCATAATTGTGTGGACTATTTGGACCCCCAACATGTTCATTAAACCTCTCCATTGCTTTTTTCCAATTGCGAAATCCAATATCTGTGAAGACATTATCCCCATGCTTGGAGCCTCTATTTGATCTAAAAGATAACACCAAAAACAAAATGCCGCATCTTTACTAATATTATATTCCAACCACTCATATTTAGAGAATCAGTGATCTCTAAAACTTCTCATAATTTTTAAAAAATTTGTTTGTGGAAAATTATGGCCAATTGGTTGACAAGGTCCTTTAATCACATATTGTGTAATATCCTCATGTATACCTTAGAAGTTTTGATTATGTTATTGTTGTTGTTGTTATAAATTGGATTGAATATATATGTGTCAAATTGCAAGAGAAAAGAAATTGAGAAGAGAATGGTTATGTATTTGTGTTTTGGGAAAGAAAAGAGGGTGTAGAGAGAAGTGTATATGTTGTTTATATGGTTGTATAATTAACATATACATAAGTCAAAGGTGGAGTCAATGCAAGAGGATATTTTTGTGTGACATGTGTAATGACTATAATGGGCACATATGAGACAAAAGGTTAATTAAATGGATGAGGGCATGTTGGTAATTGTTTTGTTAAATTGGGTGGTGGAGATTTAAAGAAGAAGAAATGGTTGATTTGTATTCATTCTTCTTCTCTTCTCATGTGTGTGCCGGCCATTGAAGAAAAGAGAGAGCAAGAGAGGTGTTCTTGAAGCTAGAACCAAATTGAAGAGGCAATCAAAGGGATTGGTTAGAGATTTGTGAAATTTCTTTATCTAAGGTAAGACTTCTCTTGTTTTCCTTTGTCAATTTTGAAGTTGTGTCTAAAAGAAATTGTGATTTATTGATGTGATGATTTGGTGTGTTTGATATGTGTTTATAAGTGTTTAAAGTGATTGTAAGTTAAAAGATGGAATTGGTGTTGGTTTGGTTGTGAATATGGTAAGATATGTGAAGGTTGATTGTGGAAGATCAAGTGGGAAGTTGGTTTTAAGGTTTGGTATTGGTGAATGTTTTAATGTAATGTTTATGTGTTGTTTAAGTGGTTAATGTGATGAATATGTAAGATATGTGTTAATAACATTGATTAGAACAAATTGAATGAAGTTATTGTTGTGCAAAGGGTGTGAAAATGCATTTGGAAGAGTGTTGGTTTTGATTAGGGTTGTGTTCTTGAGTGACACGGCTAGAATCGATGAGAAACACGGCCAAGACTTGAGAAATTTGGGTGACACGGCCAAGTTGGAGGGATTTTGGCCGTGTTGGTTATGTTTTGGGGTGACACGGCCACTGGCTTGGCCGTGTCCCTTGAGTGTGTTTGCCACTGCCTGAGTTGTGTTGAGAGACACGGCCGTGTCCTTGCCCGTGTCTGCCTCGGGAAGTTTTGGTTTTGAGAGACACGGCCACAAGCTTGGCCGTGTCCCATGGGTGTGTTTGCTACTGTGATGGTTTTGGTTCTTCATGCATTGTTTGATTCTTCAAAAGTCTTGTGCTCCTAAACATTTTATATACACCCTAAGTACTTTGTAATCAAAGAATGACCTAAACAAATGTATGTGGATGATTCTAAACCTATAAATAATGATCTTTGGATTAGGTTTTGAAGAGATTGTGTTGCATTAACCTAAATGTTGAGAATTCTTGGAAGAGGAAATGTATAGAGGAATGGGAATAGTGCTTGAGGTAAGTACCAATACATATGATTGTATTTAATTACATAATTTGAGGCTTAACACATTTGTTTGCAAATGTGTTAAGTGATCTATTATATTGTTAATATAATTGGACTAAGGTGATGATTGAATGATGTGAAGGATGTGAAGATCATTAACAAGGTAAGCATAAACTCTATTTGATTGTATATCCTTATATGTCTTTGAACATTAACACATTGGGATGAAAGTGTTAAATAAGCTATTATATTGTGAATGTAAATGAAGAATGTAAATTGCTATATATATATATATATATATATATATAAAGGATGAAATATGAAATGGGAAAGGTAGGAAGAAATGAGGATCATTCTTAAGGTATGTGCAATTTGTTGTGATAAATGCTCTAGTAATGAATGATGTTAATGTGTTTTGAGAAGTGAGAAAATGTTATGTTATATGCATTGTGAATCTTGTGTATGGCAATGTATTATATGAATAATATACTTTGAAATGTGATATCAATGATGCCATATGTATCATATGGATTGAGATATGATATGATATGAAGCCATTGTGATTGGCTATGATGATTCAATTGAAAGAGATAAGGCATGTTTGCCTAATTGATGATGAGATTGATAATGAAATAATAAATGAATTGTGTAACTAATGTGTTATTCGATTTCAGAGTTCTGGGTTTGGAGGCATGCCTATAAAATGAAAAAGGTAACAGTCTTGCCGGGTTGAGGATCTCTTCTTTTTGAGTTGAATTGAGATCCAAGAGACTGGGTCTGTTACACTATGAGAAATTGTGATTATGAGATATATGATTGGTAACAGTCTTGCCGGGTTGAGGATCTCTTCATTTTGAGTTGAATTGAGATCCAAGAGACTGGGTCTGTTACACTATGAGAAATTGTGATTATGAGATATATGATTGGTAACAGTCTTGCCGGGTTGAGGATCACCTCGAGTTTAGCCGAGTTGATGATCCAAGAGACTGGGTCTGTTACGCTATCCATGGATAGAGATATTGATATATGATGCCTACGGGCTTGATAATTATGATTATAGACCAAAGCAGTAACTCTGAACTTTGAATAACATATTAGTGTTTTGGGCCCGAGTCTGTCTTTATTGTCAATGTGAAATGCAAGTATTGAAATATTGATTGTGAGTATTAATACTGAATTATGCTTGGTGAATTGTGAATAATATAATGTTATTAAGTGTAATATGTAAATGAATTGTGGTTGATGATAAAGGTTGTCTTTATTGGAAATGTGATTTATGAGTTGTATGATGTGTAATGTGTGTATTGCAATAATGAGTGTATGATATGTAATGTTTGTATCGCAATAATGATTGGTATGGTATATATAATGTAGGGGTATTAATATATTGGTTTTGAGTATTGGTGATGCATTGGGGTTGGTGATAATATTATATATATATGTACATCATATATGAAATTAGCTATGATATATTAAAGATGAAATTAAAAAGAAAAGAAGATATGATAAGAACTGATTATATATTGAATTGATGTATCATTATATGTCAATACTTCTATACTATATGTTTATATTTTTATAGTTGGACTACTAAGCTCTCGGGCTTAGCGCGGGTGTTTATTCGCGCAGGTATATAGATGGAAGATATGAAGTCTTTTATTATGCCACAAGAAGAGTAAAGTTTGTCGAGACCAACTAGAGGGTAATGCATACATGTATAAATTTTTAATTATGATGTATTTCTGACGAGAGAGTATTTATATGTATAAATGAAGTTTTGATAAAGATAATGATTTTGTAAATGTTATTTAAATTAATGTATTATGGTTTGAACTATGTTACAGGTTTTTAAAAGGTAACGAAAAGTGACATCCTTATACTTTATATATTTACTGTATGTATACTAGGTATACGTATAGTACTTATATAGGGTATCGGGGTGTTACATATTGTCTCCTAACATCATCTCTAATCCCAACATCAAACTCGTCAATAGGTTTACGCAATGCGGGATCACTAATAATATCATCTAAATTAAACTCTTGACGTCCTTTTTTATTGTTAGTTTCTTCGCCAATTGCGTGACTACTTGATGTTGAAATTGGTTTGGGAATATTTGAAGATTCACCACATTCATTCCGCACTCTCTTTGTCTTGATTAAAAATTTATCCATTTCTGTTTTAATATATAATCAGTATATATTAAAAGAATAAATAAATAAGTTTAATTTACTCAATAATATATAGCAAAATCAAATATATAAAAAAATTCACAATTATTAAATACACTATAATAAAATCAAATTTCTAAAGAAATCTCAAATTGCAATAATAAAATTAAATAAAATCAAAATTAAATAATCAACAATTAATAAATAAAATATATATAATTTTTAATAAATTTTATCCTATTATATATTTCTAAAATAAATCTCAAATTACATTAATTAAATCAAATAAAACCAAAATTAAATAATCAATAAATAAATTATATATCATTTTTAATTATTTTTATTCTATTATATATTTCTAAAAAAATCTCAAATTACAATATTAAAATCAAATAAAACCAAAATTAAATAATCAATAAATAAACTATATATAATTTTTAATTATTTTTATTCTATTATATATTTCTAAAAAAATCTCAAATTACAATATTGAAATCAAATAAAACCAAAATTAAATAATAAATAAATAAACTATATATAATTTTTAATTATTTTTATTCTATTATATATTTCTAAAAAAAATCTCAAATTACAATATTAAAATCAAATAAAACCAAAATTAAATAATAAATAAACTATTTACAATATTAAAATCAAATAAAATCAAAATTAAATAACCAATAATCAAATAAAACAAAAAAAATCAAATTACAATAATAAATTTTAATTGATCTAATCCTATTAAATATTTCTAAAAAAACTCTCAAATTACATAAATTAAATCAAATAAAAAATCAACAATTATTAAATAAACTATATATAATTTTTAATAAATCTAATTAATAAACAAAATTAAAAATACACAAAATTAAACATCAATCTAATTAAACAAAAAAAAATCACAAAACACATCACAACAATTAAACAATACACAAAATTAATATTTCATTAAACAAAATATTATAAAAAAAATTAGACAAAAAAAATAGACAAAAATTAAACAATACCTTTGCTGCCTCCCTCCTGTCAGTCTCAGATCTGCGGCTGCTCCGAGCAGTGGCCGGCGGCGGTGGTCGGTGGTGGGGCTGCCCTGCCTGGGCTGCTGGTGGTGGCTGGTTCAACTTGGGGAGGGGAGGGAAGGGGGAGAGGGAAGAAGGAGAAGGGAAGAGGAGAAAGACGCAGCCCTTTTTTATTTTTGAACCGGCCTCGTTTCGCTTGGGCCGGTTTTTTTTTTAATTTACCCCTGGCGAACGGCGTCGTTTCACCATGGGTCAATTTATATATAAAAAAAAAGATTAGTCCCTTGCGAAACGACGCCGTTTCACCAGGGACTAATTTATAAAAAAAAATATAAACGTATTTGCTGCGAGGGGTTCGTCTACCCCTCGCTGCAAATCGTCTGCAACTCAGCCCCCTTCGTCGAGGGCTGAGTTTAGCTCGACCTCCACGCCTCCACCGGCTTTACTCCTTCTGGCCGCCGGTGAGGGGGGGTCGTGTGACCCCACACGACCCCTTGGTCGTTCTGCCACTGATTGGGTATACATGTTCCAAAGTATGCCATGATCATTGAAGCTTAAATGTCTAAGAACAAAAGTAGATTGCATGACCATGCAGACTCATACACAACCGTCACAAGTATGTCGATTCAAACAGAGATAGATCTCATGACTATATGGAATCAGGAATACTATTATGCACATATGAAGAAATACATCAATTAAAGCAAAGTAATCTTCTATGGCTATTCTGTTTTAAGTACAGCCATGCAACAAATATCAAATTCACATCACTTAGGTAGAAGTGAATTCTATGACCGTTCCTTCATAGGAACCACCACACTAGAAAGACCTACAATGTAATGTTTGAAATTCTTAAATAATATTTTCTAAAAAAAATATAGATATTAGACTATGTATAATAGTGAGGATGACTCAATTATTTAAAATATATGAAAAAATATAATTTAGCCTTAAAAAATTAAAATTTAAAATTTAGATATGAATTTAATAAGTATTTTTTAAAATGAAGCTTTAAATGGTAAAATTTTAGACAAATACCTTTTTGACCCTGGATTTTTTTTTTCTGAAATTGAAAAGTTAAAAAAGAATAATAGAGCTTTAAATTGATTTAAAAAATTATTTTTATGATTTTATAAAATTATAAGCCGGAGTTAAAAATAATTTAAGAAAATAGGTATACTGCATTTTTAGTGCGAACACCTTATGGGATCAAAACTTAGAAATATATACACATAAATGAAATTTTTATTTTTCATCTTCCCATCCCAAAACCAACATACTAAAGATGTTGAGAGGAAAAAGAAATTATAGCATACCCGTTCTTTTACATCATACAGCAGTATATATATTGTACAACAGAGACTCTATTATAATAATGTATTTACAATAGGAAACTAAATACTAAATAGGAAGCTAATAATTAGGAGGAAAGATAGTTGTGCACAGGGAAAGAAATTCCTGATTTATGGGTTTCCTTTATCATGCCCCCACAAGATGGAGCTCCATGAGGAGATTCCAATCTTGGACTTCAATATATGAAAGCGACTACGCGGAAGCGGTTTAGTGAGAGCATCAGCTAACTGTACTGTAGAGGAAACAGGAGCCACCCGAAGAGAGCCACTTTGAACTTGTTCCCGAATGAAATGATAATCTAAAGCCACATGTTTCATACGGGAATGAAAGATTGGATTGGAACAAAAATTTGTAGCACCAATATTATCACAATAAATCACCGATTTCTGGGAGAAAGAAATACCAAGTTCACTTAGAAGTGAGCAGATCCAACGGAGCTCAGAGGCAGTGTTTGCTACTGAGTGATATTCAGCTTCGGTAGATGAACGAGCTACAGTTCGCTGCTTCTCAGAGCTCCATGAGATGAGATTACGACGATAAACAAGATAGGCAACAGTGTAGGTATAATCATCTTTGTCACCTGCACAATCGTCATTAGAGAATGCATGTAGAGATAGTGGGGATTGACGGTAAAGAACAATCCCATGATCAAGAGTCCCGCAAAGATAGCGAAGTAATCTTTTAACAGCAGTCCAATGATCACTGGTGGGTTGATGCATAAACTAAGAACTTATTCATTGTATATGCAATGTCAGGGCGAGTAAGGGACAAATATTGGAGGATGCCAACAATGGTACGATATTCAAAGGGATCAAAGAGTAATGTACCAAAGCGTAGGGTAAGTATTTGAGTAGTGGAAAGAGGTGTAGTAACTGGCTTTGCATCCATCATGTGTGTACGAGTAAGGAGTTCCTTTATGTATCTGCGTTGAGATAAAAGGATACATTGAGAATGAGGAACTACTTCCAACACCAAGGAAGTAAGACAGTGGTCCAAGATCTTTGAGAGTAAATCGACGACCAAGAAGATGGATAAAGTTTTGCACAGCCCCATCATCATCACCTGTGAGGATAATATCATCAACATAAACTAAGAGATAAAGTGTAGTACCATCGGTATTGGATATAAATAGAGAGATGTCTGCATGGGAGTTGATGAATCTAGAGTCGATAAAAAACTTGCGCAACTCATAATACTAGGCTCGAAGAGCCTGTTTGAGCCCATAGATAGCCTTGTGTAGTTTGCAAACATAATGAGGATGATCACTGTCAATGAAGCCTTGTGGTTGAACCATGTAAACATCCTCAGATAGAGTGCCTTGGAGAAAGGCATTATTGACATCAAGTTGCCGTAGAGACCATCCACAACTGACGGCAAGACTAAGGACGATTCTAATAGTGGTAAGCTTGACAATAGGGCTGAAAGTATCATAATAATCAACACCGAGGTGCTGGTGAAAACCTTTAGCAATAAGGCAAGCCTTACCTGTCAATAGAGCCATCAGGTAAGTATTTAGTTCAAAAAATCCACTTGTAGCCAACTAAATTTTAAGTTGAATCTGGGGGAATAAGCTCCCATGTCCCATTTCTAACAAGAGCGTCGTACTCATCAAACATAGCCTGACGCCATTTTGGGTCTTTCATGGCCTGTGTAACAGTTGTTGGTTCAAGATCATTGGTGATGGTAAGCTAGGCATTAAGGTTTAATTTTGGGCATGTGGATATAGTTTTTTGATCTAGTGATAATAGTGCGAGGAGGATGGATAGAGGTGGGTAGTTCAAGTTCAGTTTGCTCGGTATTCGAATCATCGAGGTGCAAGGAAGAAGTATCAGGGAGAGGTGAGCTTGATGTTGAGGTGGTTGGTGGAGTGAGATCTGAGGGTGCAGGGGAAATGGTGGATGATGTGACTGGAAGGAAAGAAACAGAGGAACAGCAGTGACAGAGAGTTTTAGTAGATGGACAACTCATTTGAGACTATAGAGAAGTAAAAGGAAAAAGATATTCAACAAATTTGACATGACGCGACATATAGAGATAAGAGGTGGTGGGTTCAAAGCATAGGTAGGCACTTTGAGTGGAAGAGTAACCAAGAAAGATACAGGGAGAGGAACGAGGGACAAGTTTATGAGAAGAATTCAGTCGAAGCCATGGATAACATAGACACCCAAAACTACGAAGTTTAGAGCAGTTGGGAGGGGGTACCAAAGAGGTTAGCATTCGGGGACTGAAGGGTGAGTGTAGGTGTAGGTAGTCGGTTGATAAGATAAACAGCGATGCTGAAGGCATATGGCCAATAGGAAAGATGCATGGATGCATGAGAGATGAGAGAAAGACCAATTTCAACAATATGACGATGACGACGTTCAAAGTAACCATTAGGTTCTGGTGTGTGAGGTGGGGAAGTGAGATGAGAGATACCATTGGTAGCAAGATAAGAAGAGAGAGCTTGATATTGCCCTCCATTATCAAAGTAAAGTGTGATAATTTTCTTAGTAAAAAATTTCTCCACAAACGATTTAAAACAAATAAATATGTCATAAACATGAGATTTTCTTGTCAGTGGGTAAAGCCAAATATATTTGGTAAAATGGTAAAAAAAAAATTAACATAGTATTTGAAGCCATCCACACAGTGTATAGGAGAAGTCCAAACATCAGAAAATATAATATCAAATGAAGAAGTTTTAAGAGAAAAAATAGAAAAAGGTAACTTGTGACTTTTATTGCATTGGCAGGAATTACAATTGAAATTAGAAGTTAAAGAACTTGACAATTCAAGTTTAAAGGTGGAGATAATGTGCCTGTAGATGGATGATGACAGGTGTCCTAATCTATGATGCCACTCAGACGGAGTTACCTTGACACTGGAGAAAGCTATTAAAGGAGAGGATTGGACAGAAGAATCCTGCCAATCATACGCACCATCCTTAGTTGGACCCGGTAAAAGAGTTGCCCCTGTGCAAAGATCCTTCACAAGAAAAGAACTAGGTAAGAATTCAATTGAAGTATTATTAGACTGACAAAATTGAGAGATAGAAATGAGATTCTTTTTCATTTTAGGAACACAGAGAACATTATTTAAGGTGAAAGTATGTGAGGGAGTATAGAGAGATTTAGAACCAGTATGGGTAATGGGGAGACCCATCCCATCACCAATCACAATGTCGTCTGAACCTTCATATGGAGCATGAATGGATAGATTATTTAGGTCAGTGGTGACATGAGTTAACAGAGGCATTGGCAGCAGCAAGATGAGCCTGTGGTTGCCATGGTGCTGATTAACGAGATTGCTAGTGTGGATTTGACAAGGTGGGGGCGGTTGTGAGTTCAGATGCTGCTGACGAAACACAGAACACTGTCTAATAGTGTGACCTTGAGTACGACACCACTGACAGCAACCCATATAGGGACGAGATGAGGAACGATTACTCTGGGTAGTCATATTGGTGAATCCCGAGCCATGAGTATCAGCCGAAGGTGAGGAAGAGTTCCCCCATGATGGGCTCTGATTTCGATTGGCACGATTTCCCAGATTGGATCTGGAGTTTGTCGGATTTGCAGTGGCTGAAAGTGGAGAGAGATTGGAGTGATGAAGACGCAATGAGAGTTCTTTATTGATTAACTTCTCATGTAATTCATCAAATGCAATTGGTGTGCCACGACCAGTAATAGCATCAATGATAGGCTTGTAATCAAGTCCATCAAGTATTTTCTCAGTGAGATCCTCCTGATCCATGGGTTTGCCTAGAGTGGCAAGTTCATTTGCACCAGTTTTGATAAACTGCATATAACCAGTGATGGACTGAGTACCCTTGGTAGCTTGTTTTTCTTTTCTTTGATTTACATGATGTGCCCACGAGTAGGCTTGGCATAAGTATTGGCAAGGACTAGCCAAGCGCCATAGGAAGTTTGTGATTGTGTGATGAGAGGAATGAGAGATGGGGTGAGTGAGCCAACAAGAGTACCAAAGATCAATTTGTCCTGAAGAAACCAAGTCTGGCATTTAGGATTGGGAGTGGTAGTATTATCTTTTGATATTGTGGCTGGAGGAGCAGGATGAGAGCCATCAATAAATTTGTGAAGATCGTAACCAATGAGAATTGCTTCCATCTGAAGTTTCCAGGAAAGATAATTGGTGGAGGTGAGCTTAATGGGGTCGTTGATATTGATAATTGTAAGAGGTTTGGTGGGTTCCTGTGTATTGGAATAGTGAGTTGATTGTGTTTTATTGGCCATGCTTGATGCGGTGGCTGCTGTGTGAAAAATAAAAAGAAAAGGAGGAGATGAGATTAGGGTTAAAATAAAAAGTCTAGGAATAGCGGCTCTTACACCATAAAGATGTTGAGAGGAAAAAGAAATTATAGCATACCCGTTCTTTTACATCATACAGCAGTATATATATATTTTACGACAGAGACTCTGTTATAATAATGTATTTACAATGGGAAACTAAACACTAAATAGGAAGCTAATTAGGAGGAAAGATAGTTGTGCACAGGGAAAGAAATTCTTAATTTATGGGTTTCCTTTATCACATACCTCTTTCACCATAGCGAAAATTATATTTCTTCCATTTTCTTCCATCACCATACTTAGAAATTAAAGAAACTTTACATACAACTTAAAATTTTTAATAGAATTTATTATATTAGATAAGAAATACTAAAATCATCATTAAATAATCAAGAGAAAATTGAAAAAGAGAGAAAATGCTATTTTGGAAAGAGATTTGTGCTTATACATTGATAATTTGTTATTCTTTTGTTTTCTTTTAATTTTCATGGATTATGTAAATTATTTTTACTATTTTAATTGAATTTTTATCATGACATTAGTTAATTAAATTTTTTAAGAGGAAAATTTTAAATATGAAACTAAGTGAAGAGAAAATTTATTAAAATTTATTTTTGAATAATTTTAAGTGTGTGTGTATAGATTTTAGTTTAAAACTATATTTAAAATAACTTTTGATTCATAAAAGAATCAATTTAGGGTTATGGCAAGTTTAGGGTTTAGAATTGGATATGGAACTAGTTAGTGAAATAATTGATTATAAATTCATAAATGAGTGGAAATAAGTGCATTTGTGTAGTTTTTAACCTAAAGTTATGTTTAAAATAATTTTTGATCCATAAAAGATTTAATTTATAATTTTGGCAAATTTAGGGTTTAAAAACAGTTATGGAATTAATTCTTGAAGAAATTAATTTTGAATTCATAATTGATTAAGAATAAGTATATTTATGTAGTTTTTAAATAAAAACTAAGTTTAAAGAAATTTTTGAATTTTAAAAATATTTTAATTTAAGGCTATATAAGTTTAAGGTTTTGAGAAAGATTAAGATTTTGAAATTAAAATGATTGTCTATAATATGTTTGGTGAATATATTCTGAATGAAATGTATTTGAATTTAATTTAAGAAGTATTTCTTTATATATATAGTTAAAGTAAAGACATTTGAATGATAAAGAAGAAAAATATAGGAAAGTGTATTCTTTTTTTTAAAAAAAAATGTTATTGATTTTAACAAAGTGACATTATAAATGTAACTTTGATTAGAAATGAAGAAGTATTGAATTATTGAATGGCTCACCAGATGTGAACGTCCTTATATTACTAGATATTCTGTGTCACTACTGTTACTGGAAACTATGTGTCACTACTGTTACTGGACATTTAATCATTACTAGGTCATTGGCTATACTTACTAATATTATTGGTATTTACTTGCCAGTACTGATCCACTATCCGAATCTAGAATTTTAAATTCAGTGTGTGAAGGTAAAGCAAATGAAATTTATCAAGATAAGAAAATTGTACAAAATGAATAATTTTTATTAATTATGTAAATCTTGAGCTTATTAATATTAAGATAAGTTAGCTTGCTTCTAATTGATTTTATACCGTGTTATTATATTAAAGTTGTAATTATATATATATTCATTATTTCAATTATTTTCTTATGTTATAATTTTTGACAAATTATAAATATACAAGCACCGCTAAGCATTGTTTAGCGTATTAATTTATTTATGATGAGCATATCAGACAGGCAGGATAAATCTAGCTAAGTGAGCTAATAATTATGGAGAATGTTTAATGTGCAAATATGGTACTAAAAATAAAGGTACTTGAATCAAATTATAGGTGATTGTTAGTAAAATAGGGATTTTATACCGTGATTGTTTTCTTATGCATGTTGTATTTTGATTGTAAAAGATGTTGATAGTATCAGATTTTAGGGGAGACTCTACTGAAATTTTTATTAATATTAACTTTAATATTTATTAAAAATTGGAATAAAAGGTGTATTGGCATTGTGTGATGTCTCTTAATTGTCCTTAATAGGATTGACAAATGGGGTGTTACATAGAATCCAACAAGAATCAGAAGCACACCGTAGGATTGTTCCAATTCTAGTATGGCCTTTTCCACAATGGAAATGCTAAGACCAAGGAACCACCAAGGCAGTTGACCAGAAGATATTAACTGACACTCCCTCATTCCAAAATTTAAATCTTCAAGTTAACGAACCACCTATTGATGTAGTATTTCATGATCATTCAAAATGAAAAATCCAAAGATGGTCAACTTGTCAAATTACCAATAGACATTTATCATGTCAAAGCTCAATATGTCAAAAAGGACGGAGAATTCCAATGCAATGAAAAGATATGATCATCCCTTTCTTGAAACTAAAAATAAGAAAAGAAGATAGAAGCGAGACTCACGACCGTTCTTAAGAAAGAATGTCCATACTGTGAAAACTGAAACCAAGAAGAGAAGACAGAAGCGAGACACATGTTCATTCTGCAAAGAGAATTTTTGTACTCTGAAAATTGAAAATAAGAAAAAGAAATTGAATAAATACATTCGATCATTCTCAAGTAGGTATGCTCATACTTCATGAAAATCAAAATGATAATTTAAAACAGAAAGAATCTACAAGGTCATACCACATGAAGTATGACCATTCTAGTTTTCACACAACTAGCCATCGGACACACTCTTCAAGTGAAAAAGGTGACTGTTTATGCCCAAGTTGGAGAAGTCTATAAAAGAAGGAAGATTCAAATTACAAGAGTTTTGGCACTCAAACAGATTATTGTGATCTCCCAAAATTCAGAAAGACTCATGCACTATGAAGATATGAAGCTTCAAATTCTAGTGAACTTCAAGTTAAAATCGTTCTATTATCCTTTGTAGTCTTTGCAAAAGCTCTCAAGCTCATTCCCCTTTATCTCTGAGAGTTTGTAAATTGTAAAAAATCTTGAGAGACTATAACTCTCGTTTGTAATCTCATGTCAATAGTGAAAAGAGCGAAAACCAGATGTCTAATTAGTGGAAGGGTGAAAACTCAAAGTCTAACTTTTATAAGCGCAATAACCCGAAGTCTAACAATTAATTGTAAATGGCAATATTCAGAGTCTAACTGGTGTAAGAAAGTGGGTAGTATCCCATTAAGCTAGTGGAACCCCAAGCTGTGTGCTTGGAAAAGTGAACATAGGAGAAGGAAATTGCTCCGAACCACAATTAATTTTTTGCTCTTCGATATTTTCATCCTTACTCATCTCACTCTTTTGAATTATTATCTGTTCTATATTTTGTGGAGCAAAGAAGAGTGAAAAAGTGAAAAATGCTATTTATTCCCTCTAGTATTTTGTCATACATAGGAACAAAATGAGTTATTGGCTTTAGATCGATTGGAAGATTATTAACGTAATGCCTTAAAACCAATAGATTTATTATATAATCTATTATTGTCATTAATTATTTACGAGTTTAAAATAACTATTTAATTTATATAATAAAGTTCATAGAATAAAAATTCTGTGAAAAATATAATAAAATTATAATCATGATATTCTTATTACAAAAGAAGTAATATTCTTAAATATCTCGTCCTGACATTCAAAAAAAAAAAAAAGAAATTGTTAATATTGAAACAGTTTTTTGCCATAAATTATGGTGGTGGCACCTAGCAAATATTTGGATGTTTATTATAATGAAAAGGCTCATTGAACTGACCCATATAGATATCTCAAATGGATAATTATTATAGTGTCATAGAATAATCTTGATATATATATATATATATATATATTATCATAAGGAAAGTTTCATTATTATAGACAAATATTACAAAAAAAATCTGGAAAAATTAAAGTAAATACATCCTCTAATAGATCCAGTACAAACAAGAGGAAGCCTATTTTAAGCAGCACAATAGTATATAAGATCAACCAGAAAACAAGCTGCAGAAAATAAAAACAACCAAATATGTATGAAGACCAGAGCTTCAAACTATGTAGTCCAAATGATGCATTTGAGGAGCTAAACAACTCCCACATGATCGTCAAAAAATGCTTTGTTTGACGATGGAAACCTGATAGCAGTAACTGAGTTTTGAAACTCAGTGGAGGAAGAGACAGCATCAAGAAGTTTAATGTAAGACCTTCCAACTGCTTGTTGAACTTCTGACCCTCTTCGCAGAGAGACACGCTGAGGAATACCTCCATAGAAGCAGTAAGACCATCCTTTAAAGATCATACTCTGCCTCTTGCATAAGAGTTGTGCCAACCAAAAAAAACACTCCACTGTTGGGTTAAAGCCACCATGAGGGTGGAGAAGACATGACCAAAATGATTTAGATCAAAGGAATCAATAAGTCAAACCTCCAATTTATTAGAAAAACTAGAGGGAAAAACAAAGAAAAACGAAATATAACATAGTATTTTGAATGTATTTTGACTTTATTACTTGATATTTCTAAACAAGTTGCTTGCAGCGATAAAAATCGAATATAACATGAAACTGCTAAGATAGACGAGTGATGAATAAATGATTCATCACTCTTGATAATAAGAGTAATATTATCCGTTAACTGTATTGGTTGTTAGTCTTAAATAAGCTGTATGTATTAATATAAAACATTCAAAAATAGATGAGCAATTAATAAATGATTATCACTCTTGATAATAAGAGAGTACATCTTGCAACCTCTTTGATGGAATTATTGACTTGAAAAATGCTTATATAAGGTGAAAATAAAATTTGAAAGGATTTTCAGATTTTATTTTACATTAGTAATCTTCATTTGTTGGGATATAAGAAAATTGCTTATATAAGGTGAAAATAAAATTTGACGGGATTTTCAGATTTTATTTCACATTTGTATTTTTCATTTGTTGGGATATAATTTGATAAAAAGGATAGAAAGATATGGTCAAATAAATCTCTTTAAAACAAATAAACCTCTTAAAGAAAAAGGATGGAATACCCCCGCTGAGCTAGTTACCCCTTGATGTTTTTTTTTTCACCTACCTCTACTTATATGAGGATTAGTGCATCCCTAACTTGAATAGAAACCCCTCAAATGCCAACCACTTGAATAGTTTGTATTTTACAATAATTCAGCTAAAAGATTGTAAAAAAAACATACAAATTAATTAAAATTAATCGATAATATTCTTCAACTAAATAAATTAATATGACCCGCAACAAGAAAATAGAATAAAATTTTGATTTTTGCGCATGATTATTTTCGTATAGTTATAAAGAGCGTAAGCCAAATAGAGGTTAAATGATTTAGTGGTAACCAAGAGGGGCTATATGATTTAAAGTCTCATTTAAAAGATCCTATTGTAAAAACGTAAATCATATACAACAATTTGATTACATTAACTAAGAACATCACATTACCTGCTAATTTTCTTTCCTTTTAAACCCGGTCCATGATTTGCACATAAAGTAGAGTAAAATACACAGCGATGCAGGTTGTGCCATAACTATATTGGTTTTGTATGCTTGATATCCATCACTGTCTCTTGGCTAAAGTTTTCATTAGTTGATGCAAGAAAGGATCTCTTGAAGCTAGCAAGTGGACCAATCACTAGGAGCAAGGCAAAGAGATATCAAGCTAGTATGGCTTTGCATATTCAAGAAAAGATTTCTAAAGAGCTTCAAGAATTATCATTCAAGAAGATGGAGATAGAGCTTGAAGAAGGCACACCAAAGCTGATTATGATGCTTAGTGTGAAAGTTAAAGGCTAGCTAAAGAAAGGTCCAAACGTGCAAGAAATGTCCATGAGGTACATATAAAGCCTTAGGAAGTAATTTAAAGCCCATGGACAGCCCAAATAGTATGGGGCGTTTCTTATGTTGAAGGGATTAGTTTGGTTATTTCCATACTTTATATTTTCCTTAGTGGATTAGGATTTTGTTTCCATACTTTATATTTTCCTTAGTGGATTAGGATTTTGTTTCCATACTTAATGTTTTCCTTATGCAATCAGGAATGTTCCTTATGCAATCAGGAATGTTTTCCTTATGCAATTAGGAATGTTTTAATCTTAATTTTCTATATGCAATTAGGAATTTTGTAACCCTTATTTAAGGGCACTATTAGGCCGAATTTGAAACAACAATTAATAAAAATTTTCGAATTCTTCTACAAGTTCTTCTTGTGAATTTTCGTGTGAGAGAGATTAGAGTGGATTCTTTAATTCTTTCTTTGCATCAAGAATTAGGTTTACTTATCAACAAGAGTTGTGGTGTTTTCCTTCTTCTTACCAACTAAATCCTTCAATCATAGTGAGTTCGCGTCTCTTTATAGGCGTTGGGTTCCTTAGGAGGTGATTATCAAGTTTGAAGGAGTTCTCTACCATTGTTATACGTTGGGTTAGCTGCCATCGTTGCTAAGGGTCTGCGTCATTAGTCCTCTCATAATCTTCGTGAACCACATCAAATTCATGACAAATGGTGCTGGCGGCAACACAAAAACCACAAGACAACCAAAGGGGCTCATCTGGAAAACCTGCCAATCAATCAAGAAACTTGAAATAATCGGTGCTCACAAAAAAAAGCTTACACATTCAAATCTACATTCCTTTAATTTTTGGTAAGAAACATGAGATTCTGAACATGATTGAAGAAAGACCAAGAAAATATTGGAAAGCCAATTGTCACAAGAAGAAAGACGATATCATGAACATTTAGGATATTCAACAACGATTTTGAATGAGCGAAGACATTGTGTAACAGAAAGTGTACATATATAAATAAAATAAATGTCAGAATCATAATTTAGATATAAATATCGGAAGTATGATGTGCAAATTTACACTGTTCCACAAACTAGTTTCAGCTGGGCGATCCACATTGCATGTTCACTATAATAAGAATATCCCCAGTGCAGAACTAGATCGCTGGTTCAAGGCAAAAGTGGTCAATGGAGAAATAGCATTATCGGAAAAGCATGTTATCTAGGCCTGCTTGGTTTGGTAGTTGTTTTTGGGTTCTACTACTAAAAATATGTTCTGTTACTTCGTATTGAGAAAACCACAAAATATAAACTTTTTTTTATCAACTCATTTTCCAATATACAAAACTGAAAACCTAAACCAGAAATCATACCAAACAGAACGTAGACATTTTTAGGTTTTTTTCTTCTGCAAATATAACAGAAGAAAAGAAATAGAATTTGAATTCCATTATGCATTTGGCATCAGAAATGCTACTGAAATTTGTGTTTTTTTTTCCTCCTATTTTCCTTCCTCTTCATAGTAGTAAAGCAGAGATCAAAGAGTTTCACATGTAGCTAGTATTAATTGAATCACAAAAAAACAAAATTTCCAATTTGCATAAGACCAGAGCCTAGAAGATAAAAATGTAAAGGAGACAGCAATCACCTGATCATAGTGCAGGAAGATGTGGTAAAACATGTACACGAACAGCAGAACTCTTGCAATCTGCATTCAACTGTTTACTTCAGCTAGTAATAAAAATCATTATAAATTCAGGAAAAGGGTATTTCCTGTCATTTCAAAAATAAAGAATCTAAGAGTTTCTGCCACTCATGATCCCAGTTAATCAAAAGGAAGTCAACTTATTTCAAGATTTGGGGCCAAATTTGGCACAGTGGTGCACAAAATACAAGACAACAAAATGCTGCTTCTTGAACAGGCTTATCTTCCAACTTTTGGCCAGTGTGTCATTTTACTCGTGAGTTTTGAGTATAGAGTTTAAAAGCAATGAAAACTGTCTTAAAAATAACATAACATTGTGTCAGCGACTCAAATTGATCAGACATATCCATATTTGATACTTTAAAACAGTTCTGCTCCTATCGTGTTAATATTTTGTCTTATTCTATATATTAATTAATCTAAATTTGGAATCCTAATTCTATATACAGACGTAACCAACAAGAAGAATCCATACAGATGATGATGAGTCAAAGTAACAAAGTTCAGGCTTTCTATTTGTTAAAAATGACCTAAGTATATCATCCTGACAATAATGTCAGGCCCGTATAGTTATATATAAGAAAATTTCTCTTGAAAAAACATGATCAGAGGAGCATGACAGTTGTTCTTCATCTTTTGTTTTCTAAATTTGTAATAAAATTTTGGAATGTATAGTCATTACATTATAAATTTCTGCACTATTTGCTTATTCCTAGCGCAGATCAGTGAAAGCACTAATAATCAAACTTTTGTTGCTCATTGTCAGTTCCTTCCTAATTTTGTGGCCTTACTTATTTCCTCAAGTTTGATAACTAAAACCAAAATAGATTTATATGATATTGCTGAATTTTTTATGTACAATAATTCAACTCAACTAAAACCCAAATATGCCAGTAGAGGCTACAAGAAATAAAATTAGAGAAATGTTAAACAATCCTACCAAAATCCTAAATAACCTATTAACATATAAAATTATTAAGTTTCCTAGGCTACAAGAAATAAAATTAGAAAAATGCTAAATAATCCTATCAAAATCCTAAATAACCTACTAAAATAAAAAATTATTGAGTTTCCTACTACTGAAAGAAGAATAACAGTTACAAAGAGACCTTTCTCTCCAAGAAAAGCAGGGAACACAATTTGGACTTAGGCCATGCTTATGTTGAGATAAAGAATATAGGATTGTTATGCAAAGTATTCGAGTGCTCAAATTGCTTTAATTCTAAACTAGCCATATATAATTCCAAATATCAGTTTTTGTGTATAAACTTTGTGCAAATACATTCTTCGTACAGTGTAAGATTGATACTGTAAGATTTCAAAGCAAAAGGAAATGTTTGTTAATCTTGATTTAACCATAAAATTCTCCTCAATTTCTTTTAATAAGATATTATTATTCTAAATGCATAATGGAATAGGTTTTGCCATGCAACAGTTGGAAATAGTACAGTTTACTACAGCTTATATTTGCTAAATTAATCAATTATCTTAAGTTACAACAAATATATAACTTACACACAATCACAAGGTAAAAATTACAAACAATCACATAGTAAAAATTACAATCACTTAATAAACATTCACATGACAAAAGCCTAGTTTGCATCTAAAAAAGTTTACGTACAAATTTACTGGCATTCATTTCAATCTGCCCAATCAGCATAATAAGCCAATTAGCAACTGCAAGCAAAATTGAGCTCACCAACCAAGCAAGAAAGATGAATACACCATTGATAAGATATGCAGTGGATCTCTTCATGCCAGCTGTATCTAGATGCCTATACAGAGAAACATAAGTGTTGCGCTCGAATTAAGTACTACTACAAGCGTCACTCGCAAGTATACGAGGTAGCTGTAGCAAAGGTGATCGCCCCAAGGTCGTTTCTCCAAGAAGGTATAGTTCGTAATAGCTTGATTGGCAAGTTATTTAAATGCGGAAGTTTGTTGTGTTGGAATGGTGCGAGAATAATTTAAACCTAAGATTAACGTGTGTAGGGTTGAAGTGTGAAGGTGATAGTTGTACAAGGTCAAATCGATTCTTGGGAAGGTGCCTAGGGGTATAGGTCCACTCAATCAAAACTCAATTATCAATTATCCATTAACATAACCTTGTAAATTAATTTGTTCCTTAAGGTTAATTAGTTAATTACCAATTCATTAGTTCTCATATTCATGAAATAGCAATAACCAATTATTTAACATTTGCAAATTAATGAAAACCTAGAACTTATATTTCTAATTCATTCATAGGGTGGTCGATTATATAGTTTCGATATCGGATTTCACCTCTCGGTCCATCATCCAATATTCAAAGATTAATAGGTAGCTAATCTGTCAACCTAGCATTTAATACAATACAATCAACCAATCAACAAGGAACATCAATGGAAATGTCAAATCAAGACATTCAATCAAATATACTACAAACCCTAGGCATGGGTATTTAGCTCAGCATCATCAATTTAGAACAAACATTCAACTCAATATAAAACAAATACAAATTGTCCATTGCAATATCAATCTCTTAATATAACAACAAGAATAAGAAATGAATTAAAAGAGAGAATAGAAAAACCCCTTGTGAAGATGCCAAGAGTAGGATTACTAGTCTTCCTCCTAGCTCCACTTGATGTATTTGATGAAGAACTCAAGCCCTCTTCAATGGTTGATTCCCCTTTGCAATATGGAATGGAGCTTTCCCAAGTCATCAACCCTTCAATTGATTGTGCCTTTGGAAGATGGAATGGAGCTTTCTCAAGTCACCAATCCCTTTAATGAAGCTTCTTCAACCTTCAAGAGCTTGTTAAACCCAATTTATCCCAAAGAACCTCAAAGATCTTATCAATGGAAGATGGAGAAAGTGGAGAGAATGGAAATGGAGATGAAGATGAAGGGCTAAGGGAGAGTGTCACTCTCTCCCTCTCCCCACGTGTATTAGAAAATTGGCTCCAAAGAACCAAGAACTACCCCAATTTCCCTTTTCTTCTCTTTTTAATTCATTCAAAAAAACACAACCCATGCCTTCCAACTCACACCATTTCACTTTGTTCCCCACTTTTTCTTTATTTAATATTTATTTTGGCAAGCACAAGGCCTTGTTCCCCACTTTGTCCCCCACTTCGAGTAGAAGAATTCAAATATTTTAGGTGTGACACGGCCAAGCCAAGAGTAGCTTGGCCGTGTCTCTCATTTTCCTTTGGGACACGGCCAAGCTTGCTGGCCGTGTCCTTCACTGCTTTCTTTCTTTCTTCTTTCTTTTCTTTCTTTCATTTGATCTCAAGGGGGTGACACGGCCAAGCTAGTGGCCGTGTCATGTGACATGGCCACAAGCTTGGCCGTGTCATGTGGGTGTGTCCACTTCTGTTTCTTTTCTTTCCTTCTTTGCTTGCTCCATTTGTCTTTGGCATGAAATGGGACACGGCCAAGCTTGCTGGCCGTGTCATGTGACACGGCCAGTGGCTTGGTCGTGTCATTGAGTGTGTCTCTTCCTGCTTCTTCATTTTTGCTCTTTCTTTGTGGTTTCTTTGTTTTGATCTTTGAATGACACACGGCCAGTGGCTTGGCCGTGTCAAGCTCTGCCATCATCATTCCTTGAGGGACACGGCCAAGCTTGATTTGGCTTGGCCATGTCTTGCTTGGTTCATGTTTTTCCTGCACTGTTTTGATCTTCCAAGGGTATTTTTGCACTTTAACCTAAAAACAACACTTAAAACACACTTAAAACAAAAATCAATGAAAACGTTAACTAAAAACATATAAAAATCACACTAAAAACTAGTACAAAAATCACTACAAAAATATTCGGCATTTGCGACGGAAATCTGCGACGGACATGTTTTCGTCGCAAATTTGCTACGGATCTGCGACAGATTTGCGACGGAAGGACAAGTCAGAGGAATTTTGAGAAATTGGTCGCAAATCCGTTGCAAATCCGTGGCAGATCTGCGACGAAAATCATTCCGTCGCAAATAATCGTCGCAAAAGTTGGCGCGGAAACTTGGCGTGAGAGAGAAAACACTAAAAAAACCAATTTGCAACGGAGATCTGCTACCATCTATTGCCGTCGCAAATTTCACTATAAAAATATTCGGAATTTTGCGACGGAAATCTGCGACGGACATGTTTTCGTCGCAAATTTGCTACGGATCTGCGACAGATTTGCGACGGAAGGACAAGTCAGAGGAATTTTGAGAAATTGGTCGCAAATCCGTTGCAAATCCGTCGCAGATCTGCGACGAAAATCATTCCGTCGCAAATAATCGTCGCAAAAGTTGGCGCGGAAACTTAGCGCGAGAGAGAAAACACTAAAAAAACCAATTTGCAACGGAGATCTGCTACCATCTATTGCCGTCGCAAATTTCACTATAAAAATATTCTGAATTTTGCGACGGAAATCTGCGACGGACATGTTTTTCGTCGCAAATTTGCTACGGATCTGCGACGGACATGTTTTCCGTCGCAAATTTGCTACGGATCTGCGACGGAAGGACGAGTCAGAGGAATTTTGAGAAATTGATCGCAAATCCATTGCAAATCCGTCGCAGATCTGCGACGAAAATCAGTGCGTCGCAAATAATCGTCGCAAAAGTTGGCGGGATTACTCCCGCCGAAAATTTTTGCGGAAAATGTTACGTCGCAAATCCGTCGCAGATCCGTAGCAAATTTGCGACGGAAACATGTCCGTCGCAGATTTCCGTCGCAAATGTCGAATATTTTTGTAGTGTTTTGCTGTGCTAGTTTTATAGAAAATGGCCTGTCTTTTTTTTCACCAAGAATGTAATGTATATTGTATTTCTAGCAGTGGAGCTTTTCCTTTTAAATGCTATTGTTTTCTGCAGGTTGCACTAGACTACATTGGTAAGCGTGGAGCTACTGTTGGTGTAACTAAGGAAAAAAGGATCAAGTATGCTATTTTTGCTACTTTCTTCGAGCAGCAAGAAATTTTTTTCGAATTTTTTTAAATGCTAAATGAGAATCTTCTGTGCATCCGCCCAGGTATGCTAAAGAGATCCTTCAAAAGGAAATGCTTCCTCATGTTGGTGTTGGAGAATATTGTGAGACCAAAAAAGCTTACTATTTTGGGTAAGCTTTGTTTTCATAAGATGTGGGTCTGCGATGTGGCTTATGGCTAACAAATAACTGTTTTTGTGCCAGGTATATCATCCATCGGCTTCTACTTTGTGCACTTGGCCGGAGGGCTGAAGATGACAGAGATCATTATGGCAACAAGAGACTTGACCTTGCTGGTCCTTTACTTGGTGGACTGTTTCGAATGGTTTGTGTTTTGTTTGGGATGTGTTGAAAGATGCATTAGAGTTCAATGTTCATTATTGTTGTGCATAGATTCTTTGAACATTGATATTTTCTTTGATGCAGTTATTCAGAAAGTTGACCAGGGATGTCAGATCTTATGTGCAAAAGGTTTTGCTCTATAAAGCCAGCTTAGTTAAATTTTGTGTGGGGTTGTTTACCTACATTTCTCATGGATGGTACAGTGTGTGGATAATGGAAAGGATGTCAATCTGCAATTTTCCATTAAAGCAAAAACCATTACTAGTGGTCTTAAATACTCTCTTGCCACTGGGAACTGGGGGCAAGCAAATGCAGCTGGTACAAGAGCTGGAGTGTCACAGGTTTGAGTGATTACAATATACTCTGTCTTTAATTTGTCCATTATTATATTTTCTCTTCATTTTCTGCTTGTTTGCCCCTAATCATTTCCTGAATTGTTATCTCATATTGCTTATGCCAAATGATACTTCTTTCTTTTCTAAAACTTTTTAATGCAGGTGTTAAATCGATTGACATATGCATCTACCTTGTCACATTTGCGAAGATTAAATTCTCCAATTGGGCGTGACGGTACCACTCTGAATGATTTTATCATTTTTAGTGCTGAGGTTTGGGTTAGATGGATTGATGCACTTTTGAGATATCCTATTCCAGTTTTCTTTGTTTTTTCTGTAGCTGCACTGCATCAATATTTTCTTTTCTGTTATCTCCTCTTTCTTCGACCTCAATTGAGGGTTTTGTTACCAGGGAAATTGGCTAAACCCAGGCAGTTGCACAATTCACAATGGGGAATGATGTGTCCAGCTGAAACACCTGAAGGACAAGTGAGTGTAGTGTCTTTTGCATGATGTAATTTGGCTTTTAAGAAGCTGGATGTTTCTAACGGGTGTATTCTGTTGTAATTCAGAGCAGGGAGTCTTGTTTGTGTCTGAAAGGTTAAGGGTTCACAGTTTTGGAAACACCCTCTTTGCAGAAAATACAAGGGAAAAGTTGATGAATTCACTTACTGATTTTGCAAGAATTGCTTAGTTTAAGTGCTTAATATATATATAGAGAGAGCGTAATACGCACATAATATATGAACATACCTGCTAGAAATGAATTCATTATTGAAATACTGAATCAACTTTAAAGAATAGTTATGCTTAAAGGGCAGTATATTTTAAGAATTAAATGTAAAATGAGATGAACCAGAATTGTTGATGCAAAGAGTTAAGTGCATTCTGAATTAAAAATTACGTGCTTAATATAAATTTTAAGATTGTCTTAGTGTGAGTATTTTGAATTAATTAAAAGAATTAGCTCAAAATTTTGTAAAAGTACCTGGTTTGCTTATAAGTGAAGTATGAGTGTATTGAATCTCCAAATTTATATATAAACATTTATAAATTTTAATATTGCATTTATAAACTTTACTTGAATTTTCCGATACCAATTTGGAGATTCAATATATAAATTTTAATATTGCATTTATAAACTTATAACTTAATTAATGTGAAAAATAAACATTTATGTGTATTTTTTGGCTAAAATATTGATTTCTATTTCTCAAATATGGAGATAAACGGAAAATCTAATACTTTTGGCCTTGGTTCAGAGGGCCAGTAGCAGAACTAGATGGGGCCCTCAGAACTTCTCAGAATATAAATTTTCTTCCATATAATCTGTGAGGATATATGAAAAATATATTGCATTGTCCCCTCAACTCTATAAAATTTCATTTTTATCTATAAAATTTGTGGATATTTTGTAAAATATATCCATTTAGCATTCCAAATCTTTAGTATTTTTTTTTTTTGCATGTTATTTCATAATTTTTTTTTCTTTAGAAGTATTTATGCAGTCTCAAGCTCTCTAAAATTTGACTGTTAATCTGTTATCCATATATTATTATAATTTAATATAAATATTTTAGAACATAAGTATTAAACTAAAAAATCTTGAAGTTTTTTTTTTGGCCTCCATAAACGTAATTTTTTTCTTCTTCATTCTTGCTATCTCTCAATTTTTTAAATTTAGTTCAGCCCCTCAAAGAGCTGGAGGATATTCATGGGGTTTGAGGGAGCTATATTTTGTTACAATCACCTTCTATAGGGATAATAATTACTAAAATCTGTTCGTCTTGTCTGAAATTAATGTGGTTATCATTATAAATACTGATTACATTTAATTAATGTTTTACTTTCATCGTTATTTTTCCAAATTTAGTTAACACTTCCTATCTTAATTATTTTAATGTTTTTGTTGTTATTTCTATTTGTTACCATTAATGCAATGAATATATATTTATATATAGTAATGGATTATGATATATTTACGAATTGGAAGTTCTTCACTTCTCAATGTTGTGCTAGATTGCAATGTTAATTCTGGGATCATTTAAATATGTAGTTTCCACACAATAAAACAAAAACTTCCACCTTCCTCTCTGCAAGAGTTACTAGAGATTGCGGTCAGGGTAGAGGAGATGATTTACACTAAATCCAAAAGCAAGGTATGTTGATAAACAAGTAAACATTCAAGAGCCTCCTCTCTTTGTAATTCTTACATTACCAGTTTACTGACCATATAGATTCTACAACATAATGCATTATGGGTTTCTATTTGTCTTCGTATCTCCTTTTCGATTTGTAATGAAATATTGAAATGCAAAAGAGTACGATATACAATGCTAAAATCCTGAATTTTGAAGTGCTTACTAAGAGTACATGAGAGTAGAATATTGAGGAACTGGGAGCAGCTACTTCATGAAAATGTTGAAAATCTGGACTGCTTTCAGAATGCCACTTTGTGCTTGGGAGTTGGAAAATACTGGCTAAAAGTTATGAAAGAATATTTAACAAATTGCTTAATGATTTTGTTTACAGCAGGCAGTAAAATGTGAAGGTTACTTATTGTGTTATCGCAGGCTAAATATGGAATCGGGGTAAAAAGTATGCTGGAGACCTAGAACTTTTCATGCTCTACGGAAATACCCACAGAGTCAGGTAGTAATTTGATGATAATGTTACTAATTATCATGTCTAGCTTCCATGTTCATACATAATTTTTCTGATGCTTTGATGCCTGCTTTTTTTTTTTTTTTTTACCATTTACCAAAATCTAGAGCACCAAAGTATATTTTGTTTCTTGCTTTTTCAGAAAATGAGAGGATTGATGTATTTTCTGGTGTATATTGACCTATTATATGGTACTGATAAATGGAATTTGTGGTTGCCTGGCTAATTTCAATTGGTGAATGGAAGTCCATTTTATACTTGGTATTTCAATTAAGGACATTATCCTTCTTGTTCGAGCTCACGCCAGAGAGCTTAAATATGAGCAGAGAGGCTCTAATGGTAAATAAGACCATAATGAGCATTACATACACGTTCAAGATGGTTTTATCTATCCATTTCCTCCAGCAAGCTGAATGTAACTTCAAGAACCTGATAGATTATTTTGTTCAGATAGTGATTTATTTTGTTCTATATACAACATATATCCTCTGCCCAGATAGTTGGTTTTTAGTTAAATTGACATTATTTGGGTGTGAGAACCTTTCTTCTATCAGAGAATTTTAGTTGACTGATGCTTAGACCTATTTGTTTCATAAGGACTCTAAATTCCAATTCTGACACAAGACATTTGGAAGCATATTGTAAGGTATTATCTTCCATATTTAGAACTTTTTGTTTTTAATCCTAAAAATCTTGTTTCTAAGCTTTGGTAGAAACCTTAGGAGGTATTGTTTCGATAATATTACTTGAGCTGCATCTATACTGTGATGTTTAATTACATAATTTACATGCAAATCCTGTTATTATGAACTAATCCAAAGCGAGTATTTAGACTATTAGCTCAAGAAATTACAGCATTGTGCAATTGCATGTAGAATGAAAGTGCAAATATTTCATAGACTGTTTTTAAGTGCTCAAAACTTAAAAACAAACTACTGACATTCATTCTTAATCAGCTGAAAATGTGAGTTTTTTGTTGTCATATAACATAACAGAATATTGCCTCAGCTTAAAAAAATGTATTTGCACATTCCTGGCAAGATATGTATGTAATAATGATAACAAATCTCATCTTATGTGTAGTTTTTTGCTGTTGGCAATTTTTGGGTGGGTTTTTAAGATCAGGAAGATAAGTAACTCTCATCTTATGTGTATTTTTTTCTTGTTGATCCAATTGCTATAATCCATTGAGAGACTTATTCGAGTATTCTTAATTAAGCATGTTAAGGATGACATAAAAAAAACACTAATTTTCTCTTTGTCATTCATTTTCAATAATTACCTTGCAGGATATAAGAAGGAAGTACTTGAAGGAACTGAAGGAGATGTACCAAAAGACTTCTAATGTACTACAATAGGTATATATACACAGTTGACATTTTTGCTTTTGGAAATTCTCTACTCGATTTATCAGCCATAATTTTGCTGAACTTAATTCAACTATGCTTCCATTCAAAGCTAGTTGGGATCATTTGTATTGGTTATTTTCTTATACGAAGCTTTGTTGCCAAAATGATTAGTGTTGTAATGTTGCTTACAATTTATAACCTATTTCTCTTTGTAGTTTCTGTAAAACATTATGCGTGTTTTTCCTTATCTCCAGAATAGTTCTGGTGCTCAAGAGATTAAATTACGGTTGGGTCATGCTATAAACGAGCTAAATGATCTCAAAAGCAAAATAGATGTTGGAAAATTGGATGTTCTTAAGAAGACAATAAACTATACGCTTCAGAGGGAAATGTCCGAAAATTTAGTTTCTTCTCTGCCGCACGGACAATTTTCTGCTAGCAAGCACCCCGGGCAAAAGTTGCTGCAGTCACAATATCAAACTCCCATAATGAGACCTCCAGAAGATCATAGGAACCCACAGCTGCAATCAACGAATGCACGAAGTTCTTTGATAATGCCTCAGACAATCTTGCTGGATGATTCTGAGCCTTCTTCATTTAGGTCTGTAACACTACAGCTAAAGAACATTTTGTTAATAACATTTTATAAACCTTAGTTCACTTGTATAGTTAAATTGTAAAATATTTTATTCTATTGAAGATTAATAAAAGAATTATTTTTATCAATGTAATTAGTGTTTTTTTAGATTGTGTTTAAATGTTTCAAATGTATTTATAAAGTTCTCATAAAATTAATTGATAATACAAATAGTTCCAATAAAAATCAATATTAAATTACTACGGATTTGCTACGAATCTGCGACGGATATTTAAAATCTATGACGGAATCTGCGACGACAATCTGCGACGGAATCTGTGACAGCAATCTGCGACGGAATCTGCAACGAATTTGCGATGGAAATCTGTGACGGAATCTGTGACGGAATTTGCGATGAAAATTTGCGACGAAATTTGCGACAGAATCTGCGACGGCTGCCCTTTGCTCGCGAAAATTTGAGTGGCAAATTTGCAACCGCCTAGTGGTCGCAAATCGGTCGCAATCTGGGACGGCCTGTTGCAAAATTGAAAATTGCGACGCCCTTTTTACTAACGGATCGTATCCGTCGCAGATCGGTTGCAAATCTTGATTTGCGACGGATTTGCGACGGATCTGCGACGGATTCTGTCCGTTGCAGATAGCGTTTTTTTTTGTAGTGAATGATCTAAACAACTACCCCACACTTAATTCCTTGCTTGTCCCCAAGCAAGGCTAAAATCAAAACACACTAATAAGATAAATTTTGTTAAGTTCAAGAGTTATAAAGATGCATCAAGACTTCCCTATCCCTAAATCCGCAATCAATATCGAATCAAACAAAATCGACACCCATGCAATTAAGTGGTTTTCCATGCATAACCTATGTTGTCGCTCCCTCACCAACTCTTACAAGTGTTTGATCATGGTGGTGTTTACACTCATAACAATCAATGAAAGATTATTACCATCGCAAATTTACAATCAAGCATCAATCAAAAGGTCTTTATTGGGTTGTAATGGGGCTAAGGTAAAGGCATGGCATTTAGGAAATGTGAGCTTAATCATTAAGTTCAAGAGCACTTTAAGAATGAAGTACCCGATCATATACATAACCTATCAATCCCGAAACACCTTCCTCTCATGTACCCCTTGACGTTAAAGAGCTTTTCAAAGGAACTCACTTATTAAATCTTGTAATGATACATTCCAGCCCTTTCAACAAGAATAACAATTATTCTTATTATTATTATTATATATATATATTCTTTTTTTTATTTTTTTATTTTTATTATTTTGCTTTGCAATCTTAAACCTACTAAACTTAACGCCACACTTAATTCAACACAACACTAGGTCATAAACGCTCTTAAAATGCTCTTGACCTAATGAAAGGATAAACAACAAGGTTCAAGCTAATGGTGTTGTGAAAAAGAAAGAAAAGGAAAAATAAAATAGGTTCAAAATTGGCTAACTAAGGTTAAAGATAGGGTTGGTCTTTTTAAGCCAAAGTGGGTTCACCTAATTGCCTTAATCATCTTAATGCCTAATTGAAAATTTTTATGCAATCTTAAAATGCATTTCAAAGCAAGTTCTAGCAATTCATCAATCCAAAGATGTTCACCCACAATAATAATGATAAGTTGATGGCTCAATTCCTCACTAGGTTAATGGCAATGCAAGGGAAAACCAACAAAATTGACAATAAGCACCAATTCTACTCAATTCTCAAATTCATGCTTCAAAATTTTAAAGGTCATCTATCAACAATTTATAACAATTGAACTTTCCAAAATTAATTTATTCAAAGAAAAACATTAAAAACATTAACTTAAACTTAAACAAAAACAAGTTAAAAGTAAAAACACGAAAACACAAAATGCAATTAAAAGTAAAAACACAAAATGCACCCCACACTTAAAGATTCACATTGTCCTCAATGTGAGCATGCATACTACAGAGAGGGTTTAGATGATACCTGATTTCCATCGTTCCCATATACGATGTGTAGAGCTCCTTCCACCCATAATGCAATTGGAGCCCATGTGTGAGAGGATGAACAACATGCAACTTTGAAATGCGCCCAATGTATTGAAAAGCCTAGGTAGCATCCTTGGCAGAGCAATTGTCCAAAAAGAACATGTGAGGGTTATCTTAACTTGATCCTCTAATGCTATAGGGACGTGGTAAGAACCTTTTTCAGTTTACAACATGGTTATATATGGTTTTTTCTCGTTCTCACCACCAAGGGTGGGAGAGATGATAATTTGTTGGATACTGTACTCCCCAACCAAAACATCCTTCAAAATTCTTGGGGTCTTTTTAAGTTCAACCAAGTTTGGTTGAACCACTTCTTCATCCTCTTTAGCAATTTGAAGCTCCCCCTCAACAATCTCATTATTTAATAGTAAATTGCTCTCCTCAATTTCTAAATTGGAAAAATTAGGCTTTACTCCTAAGGTTATGGCTACCTCAAGCTTATATTCACTATCTTCACTATAGGGCATGTCATAAAGTTTAGAAAGTTGGGAATGGGATTGGTGGAAGCTTATCTTCACTATCTTCACCTTGTTTCTCTTCATTCAGCCTACTTGGGAATGGGATTGGTGGCATACAAGGATTTGGAGGTTCATGCAATTTTGTGGAAGTTGATGCTTCCAAATTCTCCTCCTCCTTTGTTTGAATTAACTCCTCTATGTACGGTTGTATTTCCTCACCATCTTCTTCTTGATTAGTTCCTGCATCAAAGGAATCACAAAAACTGTTATATATCAGCTTGACTTGCTCCACTTGGCTAGGAAATTCCTCCTTTTGGTGTGCTTGGAGTTGATGTGCCAATTGCCCAACTTGAGCTTCCACCTTCTTCAATGATTCTTCTAAGGAATTAAACCACTCATTGCTCCCTTCCTGAATTTGTGTGTTAATTTGAAGGTAAGCATTCAAATCATCTTCCACTGTGGATTTCTTGCATTGATCCTGATTTTGTGCACTAATTTGAATGAAGGCATTCAAACTATCTTCCAAAGTGGGTTCCTTAAGTCGATCTTGATTTTGTGCGCTAGTTTGAATGAAGGCATTCAAACTATCCTCCAATGTGGGTTTCTTAAGGTGATCTTGATTTGAATATTGTTCTTGAGAGTAAGGATTTCTTTGGTAAGGTTGAAAAAAACTTTGAGGTGGAATTTATTGTTTGTTTTTCCAAGAAAAAATTGGGTGGCTTCCCCAGCTTGAATTATAAGGTCTGGGGTATGGGTCATTTCCACCCATTTGCTGGAAACTTTCATAGGCATATTCTTCCTCTTGCCTCTCTTGGTATTGTCCATAACCAAATGAACACATGTTTGCGCTATGTCCTGCAATGCCACATGCTGAACATACTTCACGAATAGGCATGGGTGTTCTTCCTCTTGCATTTAGCATCTTAAGTTGGTTCGTTAATTCTGCTAATTGCCATGCCATGTTAGAGTCAGGATTATCATCATAAACCCCTACGTACCTTGAAAACTGCATATTTACAAAATGTACTCAGCAATTTAATGAAAACAAATAACAAAAAATTCAAACAAAACAAACAAACAATTAAAAGAAAATAAACAAACAATTAAATTGTAAAGAAAAATCAAACATCACTACTTAAACAGCCTTCCCTGGCAGCGGCGCCAAAAACTTGTTGCGCTCAAATTAAGTACTACTACAAGCGTCACTCGCAAGTATACGAGGTAGTTGTAGCAAAGGTGATCACCCCAAGGTCGTTTCCCCAAGAAGGTATAGTTCGTAATAGCTTGATTGGCAAGTTATTTAAATGTGGAAGTTTGTTGTGTTGGAATGGTGCGAGAATAATTTAAACCTAAGATTAATGTGCGTAGGGTTGAAGTGTGAAGGTGATAGTTGTACAAGATCAAATCGATTCTTGGGAAGGTGCCTAGGGGTATAGGTCCACTCAATCAAAGCTCAATTCTCAATTATCCATTAACATAACCTTGTAAAATATATTTATTCCTTAAGGTTAATTAGTCAATTATCAATTCATTAGTTCTCACATTCATGAAATAGCAATAACCAATTATTTAACATTTGCAAATTAATGAAACCCTAGAACTTATATTTCTAATTCATTCATAGGGTGGTTGATTATATAGTTCCGATATCGGATTTCACCTCTCAGTCTATCATCCAATATTCAAAGATTAATAGGTAGCTAATCTATCAACCTAGCATTTAATACAATACAATCAACCAATCAACAAGGAACATCAATGGAAATATCAAATCAAGACATTCAATCAAATATACTACAAACCCTAGGCATGGGTATTTAGCTCAGCATCATCAATTTAGAACAAACATTCAACTCAATATAAAACCCCTTGTGAAGATGCCAAGAGTAGGATTACTAGTCTTCCTCCTAGCTCCACTTGATGTATTTGATGAAGAACTCAAGCCCTCTTCAATGGTTGATTCCCCTTTGCAATATGGAATGGAGCTTTCTCAAGTCACCAAACCTTTGGATGGAGCTTTCCCAAGTCATCAACCCTTCAATTGATTGTGCCTTTGGAAGATGGAATGGAGCTTTCTCAAGTCACCAATCCCTTCAATGAAGCTTCTTCAACCTTCAAGAGCTTGTTAAACCCAATTTATCCCAAAGAACCTCAAAGATCTTATCAATGGAAGATGGAGAAAGTGGAGAGAATGGAAATGGAGATGAAGATGAAGGGCTAAGGGAGAGTGCACTCTCTCCCTCTCCCCACGTGTATTAGAAAATTGGCTCCAAAGAACCAAGAACTACCCCAATTTCCCTCTTCTTCTCTTTTTAATTCATTCAAAAAAATACAACCCATGCCTTCCAACTCACACCATTTCACTTTGTTCCCACTTTTTCTTTGTTTAATATTTATTTTGGCAAGCACAAGGCCTTATTCCCCACTTTGTCCCCCACCTCGTATAGAAGAATTCAAATATTTTAGGTGTGACACGGCCAAGCCAAGAGTAGCTTGGCCGTGTCTCTCATTTTCCTTTGGGACACGGCCAAGCTTGTTGGCCGTGTCCTTCACTACTTTCTTTCTTTCTTCTTTCTTTTCTTTCTTTCATTTGGTCTCAAGGGGTGACACGGCCAAGCTAGTGGCCATGTCATGTGACATGGCCACAAGCTTGGCCGTGTCATGTGGGTGTGTCCACTTCTATTTCTTTTCTTTCCTTCTTTGCTTGCTCCATTTGTCTTTGGCATGAAATGGGACACGACCAAGCTTGCTGGTCGTGTCATGTGACACGGCCAGTGGCTTGGTCATGTCATTGAGTGTGTCTCTTCCTGTTTCTTCATTTTTGCTCTTTCTTTGTGGTTTCTTTGTTTTGCTCTTTGAATGAGACACGACCAGTGGCTTGGCCATGTCTCTTGGCCGTGTCAAGCTCTGCCATCATCATTCTTTGAGGGACATGGCCAAGCTTGATTTGGCTTGGCCATATCTTGCTTGGTTCATGCTTTTCCTGCACTGTTTTGATCTTCCAAGGGTGTTTTTGCACTTTAACCTAAAAACAACACTTAAAACACACTGAAAACAAAAATCAATCAAAACATTAGCTAAAAACATATAAAAATCACACTAAAAACTAGTACAAAAATGATCTAAACAATAAGTTATCTTATGAAAGCCAAAATTTGAAACCTAATTAGAAGTGACTAATCATATACCCACCATCTCATATTAATCTCTAGTGTTGTTACTTTAGAGATGAGACACATGTATGTATAAAGCTGCCCTTCTCTAGATAACATAGAATATGCTACTGCATTTGCAGACAGGGAATGATGGACAACCTGCAATCAGGTACCACAGTGTCATGTGTTGCACTAGCATCTTTTTAAGAGGTCATACAATGTTTTACTGCAAAGGTTTGATAGACTCTGACAGGTAGAAGTGGAATATGATCAAATAAAGAATGCAATATGTAATGAACCAACAGCCATAATTATAGAAAGGAGGTAGAATTAGAGAAGAAAGTGAGAGAATCAGGGAAACAAAGAAGAAATTAGGAAGAAGAGAGAAAGGAGGGAAGAAGAGATAGAGAGAAGAAAATAAAAAAGCATTGTGATATATTGATAATTGATAATCCTCATGGACATCTGTATGCCCTATTTACTAAGGAGAATTTGACTAGCAAACAAAAGACGACATAAGAGAATCAGTCTAATTCCTCTTGCCTATAGAATAAGGTTATTTTTATTTGTCCTACTCCTAACATATCAGCTAATCATTACTCACTCAATAGCCACCCTCTTCTCTTCTGTATATTACTACCCATTCTGCCTTTCTTCATGCTAATATGTAACAATTCCTGCCCCTCTAAGCCATTCTTATCCCCAAGAATGCATAGACTCAGGAATTTATTTGTCTACAAATGGCAGGTCTTCCCATGTTTCATCAATACTAGGCAGGCTGTGCCACTTCATTAGTTTTTTCTAACTGTGCTGGTTGTTTTTCTCAGCTCCAACTTGACTAAGCCTTGAGGAACCTTGTGCTCTTAGCTTTGCCTTTGCAGGCTCAGTTGCTACCATTTAGCATGGAAGTGCTGGACTACTCTGCAACCCACTCTCCACACGTTCTTACTTTGCTATACTAGAAGCTTTCTTGCTCGATTTATCAATTTCATTGCTCATCGGATCTTCCTTATGGCTTACCTCCCCATTTGTTACAGGAGCATTCTCATCTTTAGCACCATCCTCTACTGAAAGCTTTGATTCAACCACAGCAACTTCATTTAGTTTTGATGTTTTGTCCTTCAATCCTAATGGTTCTGGAGTTGTTTCTACATCAAACTTCAAAGCCATCATTGTTGGTTCATTCTTAACCAATTCACGTACTTTGGGTGTCATTGTTATAGTTGTTTCTTTCTCAAATTCCGTTTTACCTTTTCCAGCTCAAGTTCTGGATTTTCCTACACTGTATCAGTTGGACGGCATGAAAACTTCCTGAGATTGCGCTTGGGCTTCTCAATTTCAGAGGCTTGTACTATGCTATTGTCAATATTTGCAGCAGGGACCCTCCGAACGATGCGCTTTGGCCTACTACTTTCAGCATCCATGATATGGCCATTGCCCTGCTTTCTCTGAGGTTTTGAGGAATGAATTTTCTTTGGTTGAGGAATAGGTTTCCAGAAGCGGGATGCTAAACAACGTTCTAACCAGTTCGAAACTAGATTCGGTTCAAATCATAATAGAGGTGTAAAGGCATCACTGCAGGAGCTTGTAAACAAAAGCATTTGTTGATTGTCGTGCCCTTTGGATAGAAACATTGGCTCCATTAGACTTCCCAATCTTACCTAGAGGCTTCATAGTGATGCATCTTTTATGAACCTTCCGCCCAATTTTTGAATTTCTAGCTTCTATTCCTCTAGCAAGTGTCGTTATCTTCCTTTCATCTGATGCGGTAATGATCATAGGATTGGCTAGCACTGCGGGAAGATTTAATTCTTCAACTAATTTTGACAGATGTGGGACCTGCTGGAATCTATCAGGATACCTATCTGCTTGTTCTTCATTTGCCCTTTTAAATTCATTGAATTCTCTGGCTGACTACCATTAAGGGCATGCAAGGAGATTTGAGCCCTTTTTGTTCTATCTTCTTCTTCCTCGACATCAACGACTTCTTACCAATCTCCCTCTTCAATTATACCTTTATCATCCATCTCCAACCCTTGTACTGCCATCATCTGTTTTGTTAGCCATCGACGACGAGGAACATATCGGTCTCTACACTTGAAACTGGTGTTGGATCCTCTTCGATTGGGATCGTAAGCTGTCAGCGATTTCTGATAGGCGTTCTGTTGTGACTTTGGGGCATGGTTACTATTGGGTGGTGGATTCTAGATCGTTGGGTTATGTTTTGAGAGATTGGGCTTCAGTTGTTGGGCCTAAATTGAGTTATAAAAGCTTTTATTAAAGGGCTTTTGATAAAAATACAAGAAAAATTTTAAAAAAATTCTAAATTTATCACATTCATAAAATATTTATCAAAATATCAGAATTTATAAAATATTTACCAAAATATTAGATTTTTATTAGTTTACAAATAATTTACAAAGACTTTATAATGAGTTTATAAATTTTACACAATTTATAATGAGTTTATAATAAAATAACTAAAATATCCCTGGTTAAAAAGTAAAAATTTTTAAAAATATGGTGGAGGGTGTCATTTTTTCTTTATTAAACACATCATTTTTGGTGATCTTATGGCTTTTATGGAAAGCTTCTAGAAGAAGCTCTTGCAACTAAGCCTGTTCCAAGGCTTTTCTCAAAGTCGACGGCTGTTACATTCTTGCTGTTACATGATTCACACCTATTTCTTCCTTCAGCTCTCCCATTGGGTTTAATCTTTCCATTTTTGCCTTCAATTTGTCAAACTTCTCTTGGTATTTTTGTACACCCTCTTTTTGATGAAGCTTATGGAAATCTACTACTACATCTTTAGAATGTGAATCCTTAAATTGCAGTAAAAGGGCGCTTGAAATTTCCTCCCAACTGACTCCTTCAAGAACTCCTATCCAACTCCAAAACCGTCGCTCTCCACAACAAAAACAAGAGTTGCAAAAGTTGTATTCTTTCTTGTTAATACTGTAGGGAGTTAGGGATTTCTAGGCATAGTCTCACTGTGATTTTGGTGGGTAAGGGCTACTGGTTCTTAGGTTGATGGGTGATGGGCCAAGTGTTTGGATCACGGGTTTATAGTTGTAGGCCTAGGTTTGGGTGTTTACTGCATTTTGGATACAGTAGTTTCTTTGGGAGACTTCAAGAACCACTTCCTGCAAAAAAGCTTGATCGAAGGCAGTGATCAAAGAAGAAGGTTGGAGCATCCTTAGCTTTACGCTGATATCCTCTTTCAAACTCCCCATTGCATGCAGCGAGAGCGGGCCTTGTTCAGTGGTGTCAATTTCTCCTTCTACTTCTTCCATAGCCTGCCACTCTTCTTCTGGGGCCCCCCTCGTCATCCTCCTCTAATTCATCTTGATAACCATTCACGTCTCCTTCTAAATCATCTTCTAGGGCTTGTAAAATCATCATGGGTTTCGAACCACACTAGTGACCAAGATGATATCGCTCACCGCAACGGAAATAAGAGTTTGAGTTTTTCTAAGCTGGGATGTGAGCTGGTAAGGATTTAGAGTGGGTACTGTGTTGCATTTTGGGTGAAAACGATTTCAGTGGTTTTGGGTTGAGTGATGGTTGGGTCAGTGTTTTGGGTTTTCTATGTATCGGCTGGGTTATTTGAATTTATGGAAGGAGTAGGCAATAAACCTTTACCTGTATCAATGGGGTCTGGGTTTAATGGTTCTTTGCTATTTTTTTGTAGGTTATGTAAGATGCTTATCATCTGAACCCTTAATTTAATTTGTTCACTCAATAGTTGATGGAAACTCTGACGCTTCTCTTTCTGGATGATTTCCAACCAAAATGAACTTCAGTCTTGAGAGAGGTAAGCCGATCTGACTCCTCTATATACGTTTCATCAACTGTTGTCCTGCCTATGATTTCTAGGTTTTTTTAGATTGTTTGTTAGTTGTTTGAAGAAAATTAGCCGAGGATAGAGGGCTCTGATACCAATTTGTAATGAACCAAAAATTAGAATTATAGAAAGGAGGTAGAAACATAGAAGAAAGGGAGAAAATCAAGGAAACAAAGAAGAAATTAAGAAGAAGAGATAGAGAGAAGAAAAAAGGAAAGTATTCTTATATATTGATAATTGATAATCCTCATAGGCATCTGTACACCCTATTTAATAAGGAGAATTTGACTAGCAAACAAAAGATGACATAAGAGAACCATTATAATTCCTCTTGCCTATAGAATATGGTTATTTCTATTTATCCTATTCCTAACACATTAGTTAATCATTACTTGCTCAATAGTCACCCTCTTCTCTTCTGATATTACTACCTATTCTGCCCTTCTTCTTTCTACTAATATGTAACACAATATCATTGTTATATGAAGTAGGTATAATTATTGAGTACGTAATATAGATGTAAAGGAATGGGAGTTAATGTCTAGCTATAAGGAAATGGGCTAAACATGATTGAGTATGGCTGCCCATACTCATTTTGTTGTATATATTGCACCTACACATGATGAATCAATACATTGAAAATACTTCAGAAAATATCATGGTATCAGAGCCTAAAGGAAGATAAAATACTGTGTTTTTCTTTGGTTGCTGTGTAACTGAGGTGTTAAGTATTTGCTGTATTTTTGGTTGTCATTTATTGGAGGTGTGGGTGGCTATGGTAGGGAGTTCTGTTCACGTCACCGCCACCCCCAAAAAGAAGCATCACCATCAATTCGGTGTTTCCCTGAAGACCAGTGACTGGAATCCTTACGCGAGTCTCAATTCTGCTAGAATTCCCATGCGCCGGTAATTGAGGTCACGTCCGGTACCAGAAATTTCACCGGTCACCTTCTCCGGTGTCGCCTGACTCTGTACACCTCGATTCCATTCTTCTATTTATGGAAATCTTTTTGGGTGTGGATATTTTCTCAAGGACAAGTTCGGGAACTTGAGAAAACCACCATTTTCAGAAACAAAGCTTTAGGCTTCTGTTTATGATCTTTGTTTGTGTTCCTGGTACAAGATCTTTTGATTAAACACACAGTAGTTGAGCAATTAATTTTTAAATTACAAGAGTTATGACTAGCATTTTGCATCTAGGTTTCCTCCCTGTAGGTCAAATTTCCTCCTGTGTTAAATTTATTTCTCATAGTATAGTTCCTCTTAGTATTTAATCATGTCTGGAGAAGAAACTAAGTCAGTAGCCATACCCGATGCCATTCCTGTTATGTCAAACATTATTGAATATAAGCTTAATGGGACTAATTATTTAGATTAGAGTAAAACAATTAGGCTAATTTAGGAAGTATTAATAAAGATGATCATTTTACTGATGATCCTCCAAAGGGTGAGACAAAATAAACATGGATGAGGGAGGATGTTCGATTATTTTTGCAAATTTGAAATTCTATTGAAGAAGAGGTGATTGGATTGATTAATCATTGTGAGTTTGCTAAAGAACTAATGGAATATTTAGATTTTTTATATTCTGGGAAAGGAAATATTTTCCGCATTTATGAAGTATGCAAGGCATTTTATCGGGCTGAAAAGCAAGATAAATCTCTTACACATTACTTCATGGACCTTAAAAAGACTTATGAGGAGCTTAATATGTTGTTGCCTTTTACTCCTGATGTGAAGGTACAACAAACACAAAGGGAGAAAAATGGCTATAATGAGCTTTTTAGCTGGACTTCCTTCAGAGTTTGAAACTGTTAAATCTCAAATACTATCCAGTTCTGAAACCTCCTCACTACAAGAAGTATTTAGCAAAATACTATGTACTGAAAATACCCCATCCATTCAGCCCAACAATGCTCTTATTAGTCGAGGTAGTGAGGCAAGTCATGAGCGTACATATAATAGGAGTGGAAATAAATGGAGTGAAGCAAATTATCTTAGTAACTGTAGACAAATTTCAGGAGAGATTGTATTTCATTATTGTCACAAGCCGGGCATATGAAAAGGGATTGTACGAAATTGCAAAACAAGAATCAGAAACCCCAGTCAGCTTATATCGCATCTACCTCTGAGACATCTAAAGAGTCCATCCTATGCCATTCTCTCAGTACTAGGAATCATTAAAGTCTTCATCTACTCCTATCATTACCATTACAGGATCAGGTAAATCAAATACATGCCTTGTCTCTTCCTCCTCCAAATGGGTCATTGACTCTGGTGCCACGGATCATATGAGGGGTAACTCTAGTCTCTTTTCTACCTCTCTGCAAAAAGTATCTATTCCCAATGTTACTTTAGCGGATGGATCAACATTGTTTGCCCAATGATATGGCATTATCAATCCAACTCCATTAATCTCTTTATCATTTGTCTTAAATCTACCCCAATTTTCTTTCAATTTGATTTCGGTTAGTAAACTTACTCGTTCTTTTAACTGTTGTATTTCATTCTTTCCTAATCATTGTGTTTTTCAGGATCTTGTGACGAAGAGAATTATTAATAGAGAACATGAGTCAGGAGGTCTCTATATCCTTAATACGCAAGTACCAAAATCCATTGCTTGTACAGGAATAATAACTCCATTTGAGGCCCATTGTTGGCTAGGTCATCCATTTCTTCCTTTGCTTAAAAAGTTATGTCTTTAGTTTTGTAATCTTCCGTCATTAGACTATGAATCATGTTAGTTTGTGAAGCATCATGTTAGTCTATCTCCTAGAGTCAACAAGAGAGCCAATTCTCCTTTTGAACTAGTACATTCAGATGTGTGAGGTCCCTATCCTGTAGTGTCTAAAATTGGATTCGGATATTTTGTCACTTTTGTTGATGACTACTATCGTGTGACTTGGTTATATTTAATGAAAAATCATTCTAAGGTGTTTTCTCATTTTAGTTCTTTTTTCTGAAATAAAAAATCAGTTTGATAATGCCGTACACACTTTCCAAAGTGACAATGCAAAAGAGTATTTATCAGAATCTTTTCAATCTTACCTCGCTCAAAATGGTATTATTCACCAAACATCTTGTGTTGATATACCATCTCAAAATGGAATAGCAAAAAGAAAAAATAGGCATCTTCTTGAGACTGCAAGAGCCATATTATTTCAAATGAATGTTCCTAAGACATTTTAGGCTGATATTATCTCCACTGCTTGCTTTCTCATTAATAGAATGCCCTCGACAGTTCTTGATGGTAAGACACCCTACATTACCCTCTTCCCAAACAAGCCATTGTTTCCTGTTGAATCTAGAATTTTTGGTAACACATGTTATGTTAGGGATGTTCGTCCCCACATTACAAAATTAGATCCAAAGTCTTTGAAATGCATTTTTTTTTGTTATTCTCGTCTTCAAAAAGGATATAGATGTTATTATTGTATGCTTAATAAGTATCTTGTATCAACTGATAGTTACTTTTCTTGAAGATACACTGTTATTTTTCTCTTCAGTTCATATAATTCAGGGGAAGGATGATGATTTGTTGGTTTACGCTACCACATTCTTTGCTCCAATGACTACCAATTCTCCTGTTCCATCTTTAGCTCCTCTAGCCAAGCCTAAATCTACTATTGTTCATGTTTATTCCAGATGAAATGATACACCTAATCCAGAGCTTGCTCCACCTTCCCCATCATCAGATCCAGTCTCAAGTGATGCTTCTCCATTAACTGACTCTAATGATCCATGTCCTCAACCATCCTCTTCCTCGCTAGATCTCAATTCAGACTCTAATCTTCCTATTGCAATTCGCAAAGGTAAAAGCAAACGCACTTATCCTATCTCTTCGGCTATTTATTATGATAATTTTTCTTCTACTTCTTGCTCATTTATTGAATCTCTTAATTCTACTACAATTCTTGAAATTGTTCGGGAAGCCTTGTCTCACCCTGGATGGCATGAAGCTATGTTAGAAGAGATGAATGCTTTAGATGATAATGGCACTTGGAACTCAGTAAATTTACCTCCAGGGAAGAAGGCTATTGGATGTAAATGGATTTTTGCAGTTCAAATGAATCAGGATGGGTCAGTAGCGAGGTTAAAAGCTCGATTGGTTGCTAAAGGATATGCCCAAACCTATAGGGTTGATTATTCTGACACTTTTTCTCCTGTTGCTAAATTAACTTCTATCAGGTTGTTCATCTCTCTTACAACCACTTATGATTGGCCCTTGCATCAGCTAGATATCAAGAATGTTTTTTCATGGTGACCTTCAAGAAGAAGTCTATATGAAGCAACCTCCCGGGTTTGTTGCTTTGGGGGAGTATGAGAAAGTGTGTCATCTCAGAAAATCTATGTATGGGTTGAAGCAGAGTCCACGTGCTTGGTTTGAAAAATTCAGTCAAGCAATTGAACAATTTGGAATGAAGAAAAGCAAATATGATCATTCAGTATTCTATAAACAATCTAAAGCTGGGATTATCCTTGTGGTTGTATATGTGGAAGATATTATCACCACTGAAAGTGATACTTCAGGTATCTCATCCCTTAAATCATTTTTGCACACTCAATTTCAGACAAAGGATTTAGGAATGTTAAAGTATTTCCTTGGAGTTGAGGTAATAAGGAGTGAAAATGGTATTTTCCTATCTCAAAGAAAATATGTACTTGACTTGTTACCTACGACAGGAAAATTAAGAGCAAAGTCTTGTAGTACTCCGATGACTCAAAATTTGCAACTTACAAAAGACAGTGAGTTGTTTGAAGATCTAGAGAAATATAGAAGATTTGTTGGAAAACTAAACTATCTCATAGCAACACGCCCCGATATTGCCTATTATGTTAGTATTGTGAGTCAGTTTATGTCCTCTCCAACAGTCAGTATTGGGCAGCCCTAGAGCAAATCTTATGTTACTTAAAGAGAGCTCCTGGTCTTGGGATACTTTAGAAAAATCATGGACACATTAATATTGAGTGTTTTACAGATGCTGATGGGTTGGTTCCAAAGTAAATAGAAGGTCTACTTCAAGATATTGTGTCTTGGAACCTTATATCTTGGAAGAGTAAAAAGCAGAATGTGGTCTCTTGGTAAGGTGCAGAATGATACAGAGCCATAGCACAATCCACATGTGAAATCTTGTGGATAAAATACATTTTAACTAAATTAGGACTAAGGCTTTCATTACCAGCAAAACTTTGGCGTGACAATCAAGCTGCTATCCACATTGCCTTAAATCCAGTGTATCATGAAAGAACAAAGCACATTGAAGTTGATTATCATTTTATTCGTGAAAAATTTGAAGAAAAGTTGATCTCCACATGCTATGTGAAAACTGGAGAGCAATTGAGAGATATTTTCACAAAAGCATTGCATGGGACTCAGGTTCAATACCTTTGTAACAAGCTGGGCATGATTAACATTTATGCTCCAGCTTAAGAGGGAGTGTTATAGGAAGTAGGTATAATTATTGAGTATGTAATATAGCTGTAAAGGAATGGGGGTTAATGTCTAGCTATAAGGAAATAGGCTAAACATGATTGAATATGGTTGCCCATACTCATTTTGATGTATATATTGCACCTACACTTGATGAATCAATACATTGAAAATACTTCAGAAAATATCAATCATTAAAGATAAGAGCACACGACAAGCTCCCAGAAATAGCACAATATTTGGACTACAAGTCCTCATGTTTATGCCAACATGAGACAACCTTTTTGATAAAATAACCACCGTTAGTTAACTCTCCCTTATTAATCAATTTCAAGGAATGAATCAATCTCATGTTCCAAAAATCATCTAAAGGTTGTTTAAGCAATTGATCAGTGGTGATTTTGGAAAAGCCGACAGAGTAAGAAAATCAAATATTAAATGAAAAGGGAGATTACCACTTTAGAAGCCACTAGGCCACCGAAGACAGAAGTGTAAGGAATAAAAGGAGTTGCTAATAAGTAATTCTTAACCAGAACCTCAGCCTGACTTTGGTAAGATTTCATAGCCATAACAGTCTCACTGTACATGGTTACCATGATATAATCCTTCAATCATATGTTTGATCAGCAAATCACTTTTTTACTTTCTTCCCGTATTCATTTTCTCCTTTCATCACCTCCTTAACAGACATGAGAAAGTTAGCAGATAAAGAGAAAGATGCATATTTCTAAAACAAATACATTTGATATTTGATATGCAGAATTCTGAGAGTATTTCAGACAGACAAACTTCGACGAGAACATTGCTATCAAGAGCTAATGTTGTTGTTGATGATAATTAAAAAAATCAATGGAACGATACAAAGGCATATTTTACCATGGAAAAATCCAACTTATTTTCTGTAGCTACTTCATCGTATGATTTTTCTTCGAGAAGAAAACTAAGAGAGAAGAAATAATGAATTCCCATAATGGAAAGAATAGATGCACTAAAATTGCTGCATCCTTTAAGATCAATTATTTTCCAATATTAAAGCTCATATTGAATCACATTCGAAATATCACATAACTAGACATGTAAATGAAACAGAAAACTCAAAATAATAACAGAACCCTGAAAAAAAAAACAAAAACCCAATAAAAAAGAATCCGATTGAAACGCTTACCACGAGCATCAAGGCATGCATACTGGAGAAAAACCATAGATAGAACCTATGTAGATCAAGAGCAAATGGCAAATGGGTAATAGAGGAAAAAGCCAAAAAGAATCTCAAAATGGCATGTCTTAAGAGTTAATAAATAAAAAAAATTAATGAAAATAAAAAATCACGAGTTGCTGCAGATGGGTATTGGAGAAGCAAAAAGATGTCACGACATACACCAACCGTAAGTTGCAAACCGAAACCATTACTTTTTACTTGACTCGAATCCAAATTACAAATTTTAGTTTGAAATTTTTTTTTAACTGCAGTTAACAGTTCACTGCATGAACTCATTTTCACTTTTTTTTATTATGTTGTATGAGAATTTGTATCATGGATCGACGTCTCTTACAGAGACATTAATCAATGCAGATAAAATTCACAATATATTTTTTTTCAGTTCTTCCATCTGATAAAATAAAATAAAATATTAAATTTTTTTTACATATTTTTATCACTTTAAAAACCCTTTCATTTCACTCTAATATGTTTATTTCTTCGCCCACTGCATAAACCCTCTTAAAACTTCTTAAATCTTATTTTCTTTTCACTCTCTTAGCCCTCTATTAAATTTCATAAATCTTTATACCCAACTCTATATAAAATTCTTACAACGCTACATACATATTATCAGTGGCGGAACTAGGATTTTACTGAGGGGATCGGATTTGCGGCTGCTCCGAGCAGTGGCCGGTGGTCGTCGTGGGTGGCGGTGGTCGGCGGTGTGGTGACTGCTGGCGCCTGGCAGTGGCTGTATTTTGGGGAGGGAAGGGAACATAGACACAGAGAGAGGGAAGGGAAGAAAGAAGAAGAAGGAAAGGGCTGCGTTTTAATACAGCCTTTTAATTTTTTGAACCTGCCCAAGCAAAACGGCGTCATTTCGCTTTGGCCGGTTTATTTTTTTTTTTTAAGTAAACCCCTGGCGAAACGGCGCCAGGGGTTTAATTATAAAAAAAAAAATTAGTCCCTGGCGAAACGACGCCGTTTCGTCATTGACTAATTTATAAAAAAAAAATTGAAATTGCAGCGAGGGGTTCGTCTACCCCTCGCTGCAATTTGCTCTGAAACTCAGCCCCCCTTCACGGGGGCTAAGTTTCCACTCATCATGAGTCCTCCACGTCTGGCTGCCGGTGAGGGGGGGTCGTGTGACCCCACACGACCCCATGGTGGTTCCGCCGCTGCATATTATCACATAAAGTAAAAAAATCACTTATTTTTTATAATATTTTTCTTATAATTATTGTATATATGTAAATAATTATATATTATATTTTTTATGCAGAAAATTATTATATTATAAACAAAAAATATATATTTATTATATGTTAAATATTTTTATCAATTTATTTACTGTAGTATATATTTTACTTGCATAAAATATTTTATTTTTCTTAAATTAATATTTTTATGTAAAAAATTAAGAAGTATCATAAAATTAAATAAATTTAAAAAATGAGCGGAAAGTTTAAAAAATTTATTGTTGTAATTTTAAATTTTAGAAATTAGATATGTGAATTTTTTAATTTTTATAGTAAAAATATTATTTTCATATTTTTTTAGTGTAGTTAAAGTAATTTCTTTAGTTTAGAAAAATAGGATTATGAGTTTAAATATTTTTATCAATTTATTTATTATAGTATATATTTTACTTGCATAAAATATTTTATTTTTCTTAAATTAATATTTTTATGTAAAAAATTAAGAAGTATCATAAAATTAAATAAATTTAAAAAATGAGCGGAAAGTTTAAAAAATTTATTGTTGTAATTTTAAATTTTAGAAATTAGATATGTGAATTTTTTAATTTTTATAGTAAAAATATTATTTTCATATTTTTTTAGTGTAGTTAAAGTAATTTCTTTAGTTTAGAAAAATAGGATTATGAGTTTAAATATTTTTATCAATTTATTTATTATAGTATATATTTTACTTGCATAAAATATTTTATTTTTTATTAAATTAATATTTTTAGATAGATAATTAAGAATTATCATAAAATTAATCGAATTAAAACAATGAATGTAAATTTTATAAAATTTGTTACTGTAATTTTAAATTATAGAAATAAAATATCTGAATTTTTAATTTTTTATAGCAAAAATATTATTTTTATATTTTTTAGTGCAGTTAAATTAATTTTTTTTAGTTCAGAAAAATAGAAAAATATTAATTTTTCATGAATATATAAATGTTTTTTTGAGGGTTGAAGGATAATAAAATTAAAAATATATTTATTTGAATTATTAAATTTTTCATAATTTACTAAATTAATTTTTAAGGGTTTTGAGATGAATTATTTTTTTAGAGAGTTTTGAAATGAATGTTAAAAATTTTTAAATTAATTTTTTAACTTTTAAAAATATTTTTGTTAATTAATTATAGAATATTAAAAATATTTGTATTAAATTTGGTGTTGTATATTTGATTTACATATTTTTAATTTCATTATTTGAGTAAAAATATATATTTATGTGCATTAAAAATTTTATTGTATGTATATTTGTATATATGTTATATGTATATTGTATACAATATAATTTATTTGTGACTAAGTGGATTGATTATCAAAAAAAAATATTTAGGGTTTAGGAAAATATTAAATTCTTATGAATATATAAATGCTTTTTGGAGGATTTTGAGATGAATGCTAAAAATTTTTAAATTAATTTTTTAACTTTTAAGTTTTTTATAAACTTCTAAATATTTTGTTGCATATTTTAAATAATTTTTTTTTGCAGATTTTTTTGTTATCAAATTTAAAAGCACATTAAGGTATTTATAACTTATAAATATTTATTTTTTTTATTTGTTATATAAAATATAGTAATTTAGATTTATATTTTTTTGTGTTGCAATTATTGTATTATTTTATTTATTTTTTATAAAATTATAATTAATGTGTTTAGAGCATAGGGGATGAATTTTGAAATTAATCTATTTCTTTTTTAATTAATTCATAAACTTGTAATATTAAAATTAATTATTTTAAATTTCTCTTAAACTTATAATTAATTTATTTAGGTTTTATGGATATCATTGCAAATAAGTTTTTAATTTTTTGATAAACTTATTAATTTTTTTTTATTTTTTTTATTTTTTTATAAACTTGTAGTTAATTATCTTTAGGGTCAATTTTTATATAAGGCATAATTAATTTTTTAGGGTTTAGGGATAATATAAAAATTAATTTTTTTATTTTTTCATAAAGTTATAATTAATTTTTTGGGACAAGAATTTTTTGTTTTAATTTCTCAAATTAAAATATAAACTTATAATTAATTTGTTGTGTTTAGGAAGAATAATAATTTTTTTTATCAATTAACTTTTCATTAATATGTAAATAATTTTTTGATGGATTAGAAATAACCTTAACAAATTATTTTTTTCAATTTTTTCACAAACCATTAATTAATTTTTTTTAGGGTTAAGAGATAAATATTAAGAATTTTAAAATTAACTTTTTAGGGTTTAGGTTTTTAAAAAAAAATATAATTATATTAGTTTAGGGTTTAGGATAACATTAAAAATTATTTTAAAATTTAATTGACTTATTTTTTTCATAAACTATTGTATTATTTTTGTATTTTTTCATAAATAAAATTTAGTCAATTAGTGCACTTAGAGACTAGGGATGAATATATAATTAATTTTTTGAGGGTTTATGATAATATTAAAATTAGTTATAGTTATAGATGTGTTACTTTTTTTTTCAGCCATATTCATTAGTTATATGATTAACTAAGAAATATGATGTTTGAATATATACATTTGAATAACAATAACATTGACTAGAAATATAAAAATTAATTGTAGTTATATTTTTATGTGTACTTACTTAATTATCTTAATTGAAATATTTATTTGTAAATTAATTATCTTGATTATTGTCGCCGTCCTTGAATCTCAAATTAATTGGGCAAGAGATGTTTTGTTATTAATTATTTGACAATGATTTAGTTGATGATGAAAATAATGTATCAAAAATCTTAGCTGTTTTTATTTTATTTAAATTAATTAATCATGTAATTTGCATGGTTTAACAAAAAATATTAACTGCTAAACTAATAATGAAGATCAATAATTTAAGTCTACATAAATTTTCAAATTATAAATTTAAATTTTTTATTATATGAAATTATGGTTGTTTTGATTTAGATATATTGTTTCATATATGAGACTTTTAATCAAATATTTCAATTAAATCATATGATATAACAATTTTATTGAATTATATTTAATCTAATATGACTATATTAGATATAGTTAAATATTTATAGTTTTGAATGTGAATATTAACCATAAAATTTATAATTTTTTAGCAAATATGAAGGTACTTGACAAAATAATTATTCACTAGGGCGGACGAGTAGTTGAAACTATAATTGAGATTGATTATGAACCTGGATACAACAATTAGATACATCTACCTAATAATATTTATTTAGATTTTAATTTACCGATGTTTAATATGAGGATTGCCATGGGGACGAATCAAAACTAAATAATTAGTAAAATACAATACCGAAATTTATTTTCAGTGTATGGAGGATTAAGATTCGGTTGTGTAAAAATTACAAATGAGGATGATTGGAGTATGGTGCTTAACCAAGCTAGTCATTATGTCTAATATAGTCATATAACATTTTTTTTTGGCAATCAATCCACTTAGTCACAAAATAAATTATATTGTATACAATATACATATAACATATATACAAATATACATATAATAAAATTTTTAATGTACATAAATATATATTTTTAATCAAATATACAAATTAAAAAATATGCAAATTAAATATACAAAATCCATATTTTTACTCAAATAATGAAATTAAAAATATGTAAATCAAATATAAAACACCAAATTTGACACAAATATTTTTAAATATTCTATAATTAATTAACAGAAATATTTTTAAAAGTTAAAAAATTAATTTAAAAATTTTTAACATTCATCTCAAAACTTTCTAAAAAAATAATCCATCTCAAAACCCTTAAAAATTAATTTAGTATTTTATGAAAAATTAAATAATTCAAATAAATATAATTTTAATGTTATTATCCTTCAACCCTCAAAAAAATATTTATATGTTCATGAAAAATTAATATTTTTCTATTTTTCTAAACTAAAAAATTTAATTTAACTACACCAAAATATATGAAAATAATATTTTTACTATAAAAAATTAAAAAAAATCACATATTTAATTTCTACAATTTAAAATTACAGTAACAAATTTTATAAAATTTATACTCATTGTTTTAATTTGGTTAATTTTATGATAATTCTTAATTATCTACCTAAAAATATTAATTTAATAAAAAATAAAATATTTCATGCAAGTAAAATATAAACTATAATAAATAAATTGATAAAAATATTTAAGTTCATAATCCTATTTTTCTAAACTAAAGAAATTACTTTAACTACACTAAAAAAATATGAAAATAATATTTTTACTATAAAAAATTAAAAAAAAATTCACATATCTAATTTCTAAAATTTAAAATTACAGCAACAAATTTTTTAAATTTTACACTCATTTTTTAAAATTTATTTAATTTTATGATACTTCTTAATTCTCTACGTAAAAATAATAATTTAAGAAAAAATAAAATATTTCAAATAAGTAAAATATATACTACAATAAATAAATTGATAAAAATATTTAACATATGATAAATACCTTTTTTTTTCTTCCAATATAATAATTTTCTGTATAAAAAAAATATAATATATGATTATTTACATAAATACAATAATTATAAAAAAAAATAAAAATAAGTGATTTTTCTACCTTATATGATAATATGTATGTAGAGTTATAAAAGTTTTTTGTAGAATTGGATATGAAGATTTAGGAAGTTTAATAGAGGATTGAGAAAGTGAAAAAAAAAAAAAAGATTTAGGAAGTTTTAAGAGAGCTAAAGTGGTGAGTGAAGAAATGAATGTGTTAGAGTGAAATGAAGAGGTTTTTAAAGTAATAAAAAAATTTTAAAATTTAAATTTTTTTTTATTTTCTCAAATGGAAGGACCGAAAAAAAAACATATTTTCTCAAATGATGGCTGCAGTGAATAGTTTATTTTAGTTGCAGTGACTGTTCATTGTAGTTGCAGTGAAATATTCACTGTAGTTTAAAAAAATATTAAACTAAAATTTGTAGTTTTGATTTGATGTGATAATGGCTTTAAAAATAATTTTCAGCCATCAAACCAAAAATGAAACTTTTAATTTGATGGTTGATTTTTATATTTTGGTAATTATGAGAGCACATCTCATATTTTAGTAAAATTTAAAATTTGCTTCAATATTTTAATAAAAATTTCGGTAAAGGGCCTGAGGGTAGATGTTGTTTAGACGTGTGATTTATTATTATGCTTTGATGAGGTTCCCGTGATCTGCACTTGCAATACATAATTCGTGGAGCATTCTGCCGATGGGCCATAGCTAATTTGCTAGTTTTTTATAAAACTGTCGCGAAAAATTTGAAAAAAAAAATTATAAGATTTAGCAAAATTTTTAAAACATTTTTAAATTTATTAAAATATATGATTAGTTTATAAATTTAGCAAATTTATGTAGTTTATTATAAATATACTATACATATAATAATTTATAAATATTATATACTTTTATAAAATAAATGTACCTAATAATATTGTACAAAATTTGGTGAAGGTGCTATTATGGCTGGTTGAATTGACTAAAAAAATCAAGGAGACTGGCTTCTTGCTTTTCGATGATTTATCTATAACTTCTTATATGAAGTTCAATAATTAATTTATATAATCAAATCCTTTTATAAAAATATTTACTAATAATTAGTAATACTGTGATTAAATTAAAAAAAAATATCTAGGACCACCAACTAGAAATGAATGTAGCTTCAGAAAAAAAAATTAAATTTGTATATTGAATAGTTAGTTTTGAATACTGTTTAAATCAAAATTTTATAATATGTCACATCTAATATTAGTTGTCAGGATTATTTAAATCAATTTATTATATATCATGTTTAATATTTTAACATATAAATAGTAAGACCGAAAGCTCAATTCCTCTTATACTTCATCTTAATCAAGTACAATTTCATAATTTAACCTCTCATGTCTTGATCTTCTAAAAAATAATCTCTGTTAAATTCTTAATATTTTTTTTAATTTTCACTCAATTAATCTAGTTTAAACACCAAGGCCATAACAATGCTGATAATAATTTGAATAATTATGTTTTTTATTGTAGGCTCCGAAGTTTTTTAAAAGCTACATGAGAAAGCTCCAGAGGCCTTGAGATAATTTTCTCTCTTCCTAAACTTCTTCCTCGGATTTTCTAGCTGATATTGATGATGAACATTCTAGGTTATTAGATGGGGATGGATTTGGTGTTTTCTGATGATATGATGAGGAGAATAATATGAAAAAATTAAATAGGCTAGAGTCACCCATAGAAATGTCAATTTAAAGTTAAATAAAATTGTACCATGTATTACTTTTTAACTTTTCTTTTCGATTTTAATGTTCTTAACTTTTTTTTTTAATTTATTACTTTTCAGTTTTCCAATTTACCCTTTTTTCGCCTTTATTTTTTAAAAAATATGGTGCCTTTTCAACTTTTTGTGTCTCTTCCTTTTCCATTCATTTTTTGCGCTTTTTCCATTGCAAATATATTGCTCCCTCTCCTTTTTCTCCAATGCAGGCCCTTTTTTAGCTTTTTTTTTTTTTCAATTTGTTTTTGATGCATCAAAATTAACTTAGTAACAAAAGAAAGTAAATGAATTGTTGAAGTCAATATTTCAGTAACAAAAGAAAGTAAATGAATTGTTGAAGTCATTGTTTCCATTACTGTTGATGTTGATATTGACGAGGATGATGGTCACTGTTTGGAAAAAACAAAGAAGAGCTAGTGATCTACTGTTCTAACAACACCTTGATAGATCAATGGAAAATTATGTTTATTCCCATAATTATGATTATGTTTATTGCCTTGAGCATTGTTGAGCCAAACTAAATGAATCGACTTGCATTCTCATTTAGACAACCACAGAAATTATCGTACTCTGCAGTTGCAAGCAAAGGTCTGCATATTTGCATTCTTACTGTTGGTTCTTACTTTTTAGCATTTGAATAATCATAAACAAAAGCTCTCACTCTGGTTATTGAGTTTTCCCTTACAATTGAATATGGCCTAAATATTGTCATCATCTTTCCTCCCTTGTTTGCTTATGGGCATTCTATATTGTGGTAGCCAGCCATGTCTATGTGCATTATTCATCTACATGTTGACTTCACAAGTATAGCGTTTGATCGGTTAATGTCATTCTTATTGTTAATCTTTTGATGAAAAGTGGATTCATCTATAATGGTTTTTTTTTTATTGAATTCAGTTTTGACAATTTTGATAATTATCAATGTGGTTTTTGTTAATTCAACTACAATATATAATATAATACAATAAATTATAATAATTAAAAATAAATAAAGTGTGATATTAAAATTTAATAAAAGAATTATTATAATAATTTAAAGATGATAAAATGAATATCAATCTAAATAAAATATCAAAATAATAATATATAACGGTTATATGTAGATATATGTTACATATAACTAGATATATCGAAAAGAATAACAATACATGATGACATATTATAGACCCCCTAATTTTGGCCCTAAACTCCGATATCAATTAAAGAAGGTCAAGCTAAATTTGGCTCGGTTTTAGAAGCATTAATCTAGTTTATAGTTTTGAAATTACTTGATCCAATTTTGAAAGGCCTAAATCAAGTTGATTTAATAAAATACTAACCTAGTCTGATTTAATTATTAAAAGACCAAATCAAGTACAACTCAATTTTAAAAGCTTGAATTAAATTTGGTCTAATTTTAAAAGCTCGAACAAGTCCATCTGAGCCCGAAAAGCCATGCCACTTTGGACTCATGGCAAATTAGGTCCCAATTCGCCATGACTATTGATCCATGGAGAATTAGGGTCCTAATTCGCCATGGATTAGTGACCATGGCGAATTAGGCAACCCTAATTCGCCATGGACTAATGATCATGGAAAATTAGGGCATCCTAATTTGCCATGGTTATTTAATTTTTGATTTAATTGGTTTCGGGACAGGTTAAAACCTTTCTAATTAAGATTGGACTTCGCTACACCGTTCGATTAGCGTATTAGGGTTTTACTCTAAGCTTTCATTGCCTATAAACATATGATTAAAGCACATAATTAAGGAAGAGCAAGGATTAGCACGGATCAGTGAAATTAACACAAAAGCCACCGCAAAAGAAAAGCAATTAATACAAAAAGAAACAGGAACAAATACACAGCAATCCAAGAGGCAATAACCAAGAACTGTCTCGATTGCATCGACCCTCCAGCCAAAACCCAACATTGGCTCAGGCAGTAAGCAGCTTGATTCAGCAGATTATTATTGGTGGAGACGACCAACACAGGTTTGATCTCTTATTTATATTAACTCAATTATTTACTCTTGATAATTAGTCTATTGAATTATTCTATCAACAAACCCTAATTTTCAAAAGAGACAGTAGTATCCATAATAACGTTTATTGAATTATTCATTATTATTCTTGTAAATCATCCATAATAATGTCATAGATTTGAATTAAAAGATACAGTAGCATCAACATGTGTCGTGACATTATTTTCATAAACCCTAAACCTATTTTCTCTAATTTGCAAAACTATAATCTGTTTCCCAATTTCTAAAACCCTAAATCAGTTTTCTAAATAACCAAAACACCAAGATCCTAATATCCAGTAAACCCTAAAAACCCTAATTTCTATAAATATAAAACTCTATCTTACACAGAAACCATAATTCTCCAACAAAATTGTATCCTATAAACCATTTATCTTTCGGGGGTATTGTACCTTGACCCCCGCTCATTAACCTGTTAACGGGACTACCGTATAGGCTCTTTGATGGGGTCTATATTTATTTTTGGATTATAAGTCTTTGTGATTAACTTTAATTTCTTTTATTAAAACTCTAATTTTGTATATTTGATGTTTTATTTAAGATTAAAACCTAGATTGGACTATTTTATTTTTATATGGTTTATAATGGATGTTTTATTTTTAATTGTTATACTTGAATGATTTAATTTATTTAGTTAATTATTTTATTGAGATTTTAAGATTGTAAAAGACATGTTTTCACTTTATGGGTGCCTTAGTTTTTATCGTGTAATTTAATTTATCGTTTAAGAATTTTGGAACTATTGTAAAAGATACGTTTTCACCTATGGTGGGTGTCCTATTTATTTATTTTACTTTTTTTTGGACTTTGGACATTGTAAATGCATGTTTCCATCATTGGATGAATGCCTATTTCTTTTGCTTATTTTAATAAAATAATAGATTTTTATTTCTTTTAAATTGTATGTAATATGGATAATATTATAATACTTAAGAATTCAATAATATTTAGACCTGAAAAGGAGGCTGGTTCTAATTAACCGGGCACTATGGGTTACTGGGCCATTTCTCATATTCCCTATGCATATCCAACTTTTTGAACCCAATAAGAGGTTAGAGATTCCTTAGAAATCAAGTCATCCATCCCTTTCTATTTTTCCAGCCCGTCTGGTGGCGACTCTATTTTTTCTGAGTTTAGACCCATGTTCTCTAATGCTCTGAGACTAATAGTGCCGAAGTCGCAAGAACTATTCCACATTGGAGTGGGGGCGAAAATTCCCTCTCACACATATGTTGCATATAACTAGATATATGTGGATATATGTTGCAAAAGAATAATAGTATATTTACATATATGTGGGTATATATTAATATATGTTATATATACTTTGACTAAAGAATAATAATATATATTTATATATGTCGATATATATTATATATAAAATGATATTTAGGATCTGTATGTTTTGAATATCCAAATTCATCGTACTTTTGAATATATATACATATAAATATATGATCCATAAATAATATACTTCTTAGTCATATATATATATATATTCATTAACAATCATTTCATAAATTTCTTTAACATATTAACCATACTTATAGGTTTTCTATATGCTTCCATTTCGATGTCATATAGGAGAGAAACATAAAATTGTTCTAACAGATAAGAGTCATTCACAAATAGTTATTCATATGTATAAGGGTATTATACATATTTGTTTATTTCTTAAAAACAACACTAAGTATTGTGTGTAAGTGTTATGAAAACTCTAAATTATTCAAAATTCCGTTTTTTTTAATCTCAGACTTATATCACATAAATAAATTTTTTAACTCAAATATATTGCTTCATAGCTTACTTAATATTTCAACGCATTATCCATTACATGCATACCCATAAACTTAAGGAACAATCTTTGGCCAACTTATAACTTATTAAACTAAGGGCATCAAATCCTTAATCTTATATCTTATAATTTTTACATTAAAATTCATTTTAGACTTGATATCTAAGTAGACCTTACTTTCCTCTGCAAATCTATATAAATTTCATAGATTATTTCTTAGTTTAAGAAAAATTGATTTATTGCATATCTAATATACATATTGTATATCTAAAATTTTTAGCTATATCCCTTCTTTATTCATTTTAAGATTTTATCTTTCTTTACTTCTAAAGTTTAACTTTTATCTTTCTTAATTGATTATTCAGTCATTTTAAAGTTTAAAATTTTAAGATCCTTGAGTTTTCACAATATATTTATCGCTTGTGGAAAATTCTTGACATTCCTTGGTTATAATTTCATTCCTTTCTCTAGACAGCCCATGCTTTCTTATTCAATTTAACAATGAAACCTTCACTAAAAATTTATAAAACCTTCAAAATAACTCTTAACACATATATAATTCGATAAGAAAAATTTTACAATTTTTCTAGTTCATGTAGCCTTGAATTTCTATTACCTTTGCATGCCTATTAATTCTGCCAGTATCCAACTCCTTTTGGGCGTATCTCTTTTCTAATTTTGTTCAATTACTAAACCTTGTTCAAATATCATGAAATTTTAACGACATAACCAAGACATACATAAGAACTTTTATCTAAAATTTTAGAATTTTATAGGTTCATTTACTATTTTTTGAATGAAGTTTCTCAAACCTATAAATTCGGGTTCTACAACCAATCCTTTGGCAGTATAGATTTCCGATTTTATTTTGTTGCTAAAAATTCATCAAAAGTTATGAAATTTTAACCACATGATTTAGATATTCACAAGACTCTTATTCAAAATTTCAAAATTTTCTGGGTTCATTTGTCATACTTTTTAATTATGTTCCTTGAGGACAACATATTCTGGCTCCATATGCACTTCCCTGGCAGACTAAGTTTCTCTATTTTTTTAAATAGTAAATTAACTCCGGAAACTATGAAATTTTACATATGAACTATAAAAATATAGATGTTTTACCAGTTTAAATATCATTGCCATTTAAATTTGATTAAATTGATCTACAACCCTAGATACCATTCCTAGAATTGTATTAATCTTGTACAACCATTACACACATTACTTTTAGATTTAAATTGCTTTTCACCATTCCAACACATCACACTCTTATTTTTAAATTTATTTGTTAATCAAACTATTGCAAAACAATTTCTTCCTTGTGAGACGACCTTGGGGCGATCACCGTTGCTACAATTACCTTGTATACTTGCGAGTGTCGCTTATAGTAGTAATTAGTCGAGCGCAACACACATTTCTCCAAAGGTGCCCAAAAGCTCATATTTCATCCAACATTACAACATATACATATATATTCAAATTATCCAATTATTTAATTTACATCAAGATACTTTAAAATTCATAACTTTAATACATATCAACAAATTATATGCACATATTTAAGTATAAAATAAAGATGTATATACATGATATGTTGGCCAAGGTAATTATATGTAGGTTGTGTTTTGCTGAATTTTAGGAACGTCCAAATTACAAACAAAACTCTGGCGAATTTTTTTCCAGAGATTTTCATATAAAATATTTATTTTGGATTTCTATAACAAGCAAAGAATATTTATATACTATTTATTTTATATATTAGTAATTAAAATTTTAAAATGAAAATGTGAAAATTTTTATTAAATCGGTCTGTGACATTTTTATACCGTATATGCGCATTTTATATATGCTGAAAATATGTATTGTACGTGTATAGGGTATAAGGGTTTTAAAATTATTTTGGTATCAGAGCCTAGGTTTGAGGTTCTCGACCTAGGTGGGTTGTTAGAGAGAGAAAATTAGAATTTTAAAAAAATAATTTTCAATTGTGATGCATACATTGGCACTGGCAATTTATCTGATCCCTGACATGGCAATGTCCATTTGATATAATGGATATGAGTTAAGATGGCGTCTGGGTTGCATAGATCATATGGCGCAGTGGAAGCGACATTCTAGAGACTATGGATTAAGAATTTTTGAAACTTTTATTTGAAATTTGAAATTCATAGCTAATTCAATTGATGAATAAGTGAAATTAGAAAAATAATCTAGGAAATGGTTTAAGATATAAAAATAAAAAGTTTGAGAAATGAGTCTGATAGTTACAGAAAATTTTATAGGTGTACTGCAAAGTGATATTGTCTGAATTTTTGGACAAATCTAGAAATGTTGGATGAGTTTGAACATTTAATAGAAAGTTTTTCTATTTGTTAAAATCCAATGTATAAAATTTTATAAATTTTAAAAATGGATCTCTAATTAAGAAAAATAGATGAACACAGATTGTTGGAGTAATTCCAGCAACTCAGAATCTGTAGAAATTGGGAAAAAATAAATTTACAAACTATGGTAAACCAACCCAGAAAAATCTAAAAATTTACACACAATATCATATGTATTCCTATAACATATGGTTAAAATTTTATAAATTTTTATTAAGGTTTGATACCTAAAACAAATGGACAACCGGGTGCTGCTAGAGAAATTATTAAAGAGAGATTATCTAATTTTAGAAGATTTAATTTTTAAATATATTAAATCAGCTTGAAAAATCTAAAACTTTAAATATAAGTCCATATATGTGTCAAGTGCACATGGATAAAATTTTACAAGCTATTATAAAGAATTGGTAAGGAATATAAAAATTGAAAGTGAGATTGACATGAAACTGAGGAAGTCATGCAGTTTTATGTAAGTAAGTAATAAATTAATTTTATGAGACAAATGAATGAAGAAAATTATAAAAATTTATATGTATATGGGTATAAGTATAGAAGGAATATAGAGTTTTTAATAATTTGCAACAAAGAGTTCATAATTAAAATCAAAGAGTGAAATCATATATGATAGCGAATTATTTATTATAGAATAATGATGCATGATTTAGGATTGAGTGTGTAAAATTAAAGTATCTAAATGGATGATGTTAATTAGTGTAATGAAATGAATTGGTGTTGCTTAAATGTAAATATTATGATTTTAAGATTGAAAATGTGACATGGATGAGATTTGGTGAGGTTCATGTTGTTGGTTGTAATATATGAAATTTGAATTTTTGAAATGGGTTTTCATAATTGTGAAAGTAATGTGTTTTGATGTTATATTAATATAAAAATAAAGTTTATAAAGTTAGCTCTTGAAAATGAGATTAATAGAATGAAGTTTAAGTAAAGTAGTAAGTTGGAAATTTAGAGTTGTAAGAGAATTTTGATGAAGATTGTTTAGATGTTGATAGTTTAATGTTTAATAAGCATGAGAGTAATTTTGAACGAGTAATATTATTTATGAAAATATCATGTAACGTGTAATGTGGTTGATAATATAGAAATTTATTATGAAATAAAAGGAAAATGATTAAGTAAGTAAAAATGAGTTACTTTAGGTAATTGAATTGGAAATGATGAAAATGGATATGAAGGGTATGATAAATGCATACAAAAATGTGAGAGAGATGTCATATTGGAAATGTGACTAAGATTTATGTGAGGTGTTAAATATATATATATATATATAATAAGAAACTTATTTAAGAGATGGGTGATTAAATAAGGAAGATGTTAATTATGTTGTGGTCAGAGTGTATATATATGTTGAATTGATGAATAACTTAAGTAATATCAAAAGAATGAGAAATGATAATATTCTCTGAAAGGTGATAAATGTTAACTTTGTATAGGTTGTATGTAAAGGAGGAATTGATTATAATTGTATGATTTGTGTGATGAGATTGTTTTTTCAATATGAACACAAATATGATATATAAGAAAATGTGGAAAGTAAGTCACATTGTGATTATGACTTACGAAGGTGTATGTGGATGATTAAAAAAAATGTTATCGAGTGTTTACTACCTTATACAAATACGTGTCTGGTGATATTGAGAATGATATTGCATGTATTAATAGACCTAAGAAAGATTAGGTCTTGACCTGCATAGAGTTAGGTCATGTGATGAATTGAGATTGAGAATGGACCCGAACAGAGCTGGACAGTGAAATTTTTATTTTAACAAATGAACTTGATGATTGTATAGTGTTTTGGACCTAAAGTATATGCGTATAAATAAGATATTATAAGGAAAAGGAAAGTATAATGAAGAAAGTATGGAAATGAATATATATATATATGAATGAAAATTTTTATAAGAGATAGATTAGAAATGGAGTAATAATTGAAATTGTGTAAATTAGCATATGAACGAATGTGTATATGTAAGAGATGTTAATGATAATATTGTTGAAACATGAGTTAGGCTAATGATGATCAAGTGATCAAGAGTAAATTGCTTCGAAACAGAGGTGAAACGTGTTAACTTTTTGTGTAGCAAAAGATTAGAAAATGAATATGTGATTTTTGCGATATGAACTTAACATTGTGATTGGAAATATTTGAAGAAGAATGATAAAGGAGTAGTATTTATTTATAAGCCACAGGCGTGACCATTATTATGGCATGACCGTTGGATAGTTTTGGTGAGATTGATAGTTATGCTTTAAGAAACATGGTCAAGACTTATGGTTTGCATAGTTGTATCTTATAATTTTATACTATAAATTTGTTTATAATTATAGAAAGTGTGGAAACAGAAGAGAATTGTGAAAATATGATGAGCTTTAAATGATGTGTAAGAAAAGTGATTTATGTAAATAGGGTAACTATAAGAAATGTGAGAAAATGGTAAATGAAAGGAATTATGAAATGTAAGTAAGAGTTATAATAAATGTGTTTGAAAGTGGTATAAAATGAATAAGTTGATGAAAATGATGTATAAAGTAAACGAGACTAGGGGAAGTGAATATTATCTGTAATGATAAATTCGAAGAGAATTAAAATTTGAGAATAAATTTGACCTAATAGAATTAGGTCATGAATTGAAAACAGATTGATAAATTTAAAATAGACTAAAGGTTGGTCAGAATAGAATAAGGTTGTGATGGTCATATTGTGATAGTTAGATCAATTGATCCGAAATGTAATAAGTTTACAAGTATTTATTGAAATTCAATGTGTGTAGTTGTATTAAGAATATGCATGCTATATGATAATGTGCTTAATACAACATTCTGTATGTATATGCATATGAAAGGAGCTAAGTTATATTAGTTTCAAATAATTATAAGAGAAAAATATTAGTTATAGTATAATGAGAATGAATCTTATTAAGGAAATAAGATTTTGCTGTTGCATAATGGTGATGTCAAATTAATATGTGGTAATTGTATAAAGAGTAGGATAAAAGTGAAGATGTGTAAAATTATTGTGTTAAGATAAAAGTTATCAACATTTAAATTTAAGGTGATGAGAGTATATTTTTAAGATAATGAAGTGATCAAATATCTTGAGTGCAATAGGTGTGTGGGTATATATATTAAAGAGATGAACTAATTTTTGTCTAATGACAATTCGATTGATGATATGATAATTTATTGTGATTGTTTGAGTAAATAGACAGTATAATGATGTGTTAAGGAATGATAAAAAGAAAATTAAGAATGAACCTAATGGGGAGAATAGAAATTATGTAATTTGGTAAAATAATGATTTGGATGATTTATTACCATACTGGATAATTTTGAGGACGAAATTATTTAAGGGGGAGAAAATTGTAACATCCGTGATTTTGGAGAAATTAAATAAGTATTTGGAGATATAAAATTGTATATACTCAATATATATATCTAGAGCATATATAACATATACATATGGTATATTAATTATATATGTTAGATTAATACATTACATACTTAATATTTAATACACATATAAGGTACATTTGATGTGTATATAAGATACACATTACTTGTGCACATATGTAATATCCCAAAATTTTAAAAAGTTTTAATCTTTGAAAATTTGATAAAATAAATTATAATTTAAATGGATAAATTAAATTAATAATTTTAAATGAAAAATGAAGGGGTTTTAAATGAAAATGTGGAATATATATGTGATATATATGTAAAATATACATAACATATAAAAGTCAATACTTTTTAAAAGAAAAGTCAAAGTAAAAGGGTATTTTGGTAATTAAATCTTAGAAATTCAAAATTTATAAAATAATTCAAAAATAAATTATTTGTGCATGGAAGAGGGAATTTATGACTTTTAATTTATTAAATAAATAATTAAATAAATAATTATTAAATTATTTTAATATATATATGGTTTAAAATAAAAGATGAAAAGAAAAAAAAAGTCTTCATCTCTTCTTCTTCTTCTTCTCCATGGCCGAAACATCCATGGTTGTCTAGCCCAAGATTTTGCTTCTTCCACACTGTAGACCCTTAATTTTTGACCCAGTTCGATCCAATATATTTTATTTATTATAAAATAATTTTTGTGTTATCTTAATTAAATAATATTTATTTTAGTATTTAGTTTTTATAATTAATAAAAATAAAAAATAATAATAATAAACAAATAAATAAAAATAAAAATCAGCGACGAAAAAATTCGTCGTCGAAAAACAGCGCTGGACGAAATGGCCTTGGGCCATTTCACCTGCAGGAGTTTCTTGCGGATGAAATGGCCAAGGCCATTTCTCCCGCAGGAACTTCCTGCGGGCGAAACGGCCAGCAGCCAATTTCGCTCGCGCCCCTCGCAATTTTTCATGCCAGCGTTTGTAGCTCTCGCAGCCCGTCGTAGTTTTCGCCAACGAATTTGGTTTCCAACGCAATTTTTTCCGAAACCAAATTCTATTTGGTTTCGGTTTTGTTTTCCTAATTAAAGATAATTTCCTTAAACAATTAAGATTAATCATCAAAATTTACTATAAATAAGACTAAAAAACAACACAGAAAGGGGGAGGACTTTGGATGGGAATTTGAAAAAGAAAAACTTTTGGAGAAAAAAGAAAACTTTGAACTAAGATCGGACTTGGCAGGGGGGAAATTGAGACTTCAGATTTGAGAGGAGCAACAAGCAAGCCGTTTATAATTCATCAAAGGCAGCAACCTTGCCTTTGTCTCCGTTCATCCAAGAAGTAATTTTTGATGGAACCAACAAACGAAGGTTTGAATATCTAATCATTTTTCCTTACAGTAGCTTCAATCATCAAATTATTTCTTTTGATTTTAAAAACCTTAATTCGTTTCTCTATTTTCAAAAACTCTAAAATTACTTTTTTGTTTCTTCTAAAACCTAAGAACCCTAATCTATTTTTTCAAAATCTTAAAACCCTAGTCTACTTTCCAACTTTCCAAAACATTAAATCGTTTTATTAATTTACCAAAACCTTAATATGCTTTCCAATTTTCCAAAACCTTAAAACACTAAATTGAATTCTTTTATTTCCAAAAACTCTAAAAAATATATTTTTTGTTTCTATAAATCTTAAATCATTTTGTTTATTTCCAAAAGCTTTTAAAAAACTCTAAACTAGTTTTCTTCTAATTCTTTTCCAAAATTCCAAATGTTTTGTTAAATATCCAAACTCAAAACTCACTTTACATGTAACACCCCATCTTAGCTTATGTTTATAGACCAAGATGGAATGCTATTTTATGATATTCGAGTCTTGGTTCTATGCTTAGTCAATTTATAATACACATTTTACAAAAATTTTTCCAGAGTTTCCCCTATAATTGGTGGTCCCAAGTGTCGCCAAAACTGATTTTTTTGATTTAATGAAAACATTTTTTTATCTCAACCAATCAATCTCAATCAATCTCAAGCACTTCTATAGTCGACCTCCTTATATCCTCCACCAAAACCTGCATTAAAATTTCACACTTCTACACACACATCCATACACACTAATTCATACCAACATATAGTAGTTAATATACTTAGCACACGTACTTTGGTCTTTTACTAGTCATACATACAATTCTTAGTTTACGCTAACATATGTACATGTCATTCTAGTTACATTACTTATAATAAATTTCTATCCGAAAATTTGCCAACACCAGCTGCTCGGGACACTGCAGAAAACCGCTTCTCGCTCAACCTACGAGTTTAGAAAAGAAAACTAAACTCGCTAAGCGTTTGCTTAGTGGGTACTTAAATCATTGCATTAAATAAATAGATTAAAAGAGTAATTAAAAACATGTATTTGAATACTTTAAATCAATGAATAAGATCTAAACATAATGTTAAAAGATTAAATCCCATATTCTGAATTTAGAAATTTCTTGTTTTGCTTTTATCAATTTAGGTGCTCTACTGGTTTAACAGAACATCAACGGATAAGGCACGGGTCATGATAAATATATCTCGTCATGGTGAGATATTACAAGATGATATGCGTCATGGTTCATATTTCATCATCCTTCATCATAATTCTTGCACATGTGCTAATAGCCATTATTCATTGAATCATTGATCATGTCATTGTAATCATCGGCCTTCAGCCGGAATATCATGTCATGTCATGAGCATTACTGCAATAATAGTATGATGCATCATACCCTTATCTCAAGGGTTCTGTCATAACCAAGTAGAGCGTAAACAATTTATTAATTAATTTGATCATGATATTCAATAAGCCATGATTTTTCCATAATGCATGTATTGTCGGAATAGCTTGTCATGATGCCTTTCTGATCATTTCCAATTCTCCTTCATGTCATTTTATATGATTTAACATAAATCCATATCATAATATTCAAGTTTTAACACATTTAGAAAAAAATGACCAAATGAATAGTGGCGCGGCGGGTAAAATCGGCAACACAATGGCGCACGTCAACTAAATGGTAAAATCTTTTTTTATTGCTGAAAATCAGTCAACTTTGGCAACATTTTTGACCAAGTAAACAAACTTATTTTTGGCTGAAGTTTTGCAGGAAAACACTTTCATAAGTTAACTAAATGCAAGTAAAATTTCATCAGGAAATTCCTTCGTTTGCCCCTTCAACGGACTGCCCAAAATGAAAGCTGCAGAATGGTGCCCAAAAGGGACCATTCGGCCAAATTTTCAAAACTTGAGGGAAATTCATTTTTTCTTGCAAAATTGATTTTTAGACTCCTTTTGTGATACCATTGAAGGACTAAGGGTCCCTCTTTCAAAAATAAAACTAAAGGAGTGATTAAAAGTTCATCAAAGTTTATGGATAATTGAGCAAATTTAGCTAGTTTGTTTTGTTTTCATTCTTTTCACAATCAATTGATTACAAATGGTTCAAGAGCACTTTCCCACATATTTACTACACATAATAACATCATTTCAAAACCATTTCAAAAGTCCCATAATGCAAAATATGTGAATTAATTGAAAAGGCAATGATTTAAGTACCAAACCTTAATTCTTTTCACTTGTTTCTAGTTCTTTTATGCCTTCTTTGCTTCCTTCTCTCTCACTTCTTGATTTCCTATAATTTTCATAAAATCCATGTCAAGAACATAATAAAATTTAAGTGCTTCATGCCTTATTTTGCTAACTAATACTACTAGTCATCCTTTTTATCCTTAATCTTATATGTGCAAATCATCTCTTTCACTTTCTCTTCAACTTCTTAAATTTTCTATAATCATCATATTTATTCTTTCATTTGTATCTTCCAAATAATATAACCAATGAAAGAAATAGGACCATAGATGAATTTCCTTACCTTAAAGTCTTATTCTCCACCTAAGTTTGCAACCAAAATTAGCTACTTGAAAAACAATCTCTCTCTCTTTTCCCTTTCTCTTCAATTCGGCCAAGCAAGAATAAAGAGAGCTCTTGGCTTTTATTTATTTGGTGTTCTCTCCTCCAAATGGCAGCCAAGAGAGGTTAAGATGTGATGGTGTAAGTGTTGATTTCCCATTGGTACACTTAAGTGGGAAAATGGCTAATTCTCATTGGTCCAAATGTCTCTTTCTTTTATTTATTTAAAACCCAAGCCCTTGGACTTTCTTTTAATTATATTTTGGCTCCTCAACCTCCTTGTGCTGTAATTTTATGGTCTAAGATGTGAAAAGACCAAAATACCCTCCGGCGATTACTTGTTCGTAACTTTTAAACTGCGAACTTCTTCGAATGCTGTGGTACACTTTTTGACTCAGTTTTTCCTCTACTTTTCATTTTTGAGATCCATTATTACTTTCGAGATACTTTTAAAAATGACCATGATGCCCCTGGTCAAAATCCTCTATATCTTCCAAACCGTGCGTTTTCGGGAAAAACCATGTCGCGCCGTTGCTACCCCGATTTTTCTCTACTTTCCATTTTTGGAGTCTATTATATGCACTATTAAGGACCTCCAGAATAACTTTTGGTAATTACAGTCACCTCCACAAAACTTTGTAATCTTTTCAAATAGGTCCTTTTAGTTCTACAGAACTTCCCTTCACTTCGCGCTCTTGAGTAGCTTCTCGAGATGGCTCCTCTTACTGTACATGGACGAACTATACATATGTATAAGTTGGGTCGTGACATTACAGTTTCTAAAAATCACATAAAGCTTTATAAAACTATAAACTGTTTTCTGAAATCCTAAAACCAAAACATGTTTTCCAAAACACCAAAAACCCTAATTCTCTCAAAACCAAAACCGTAAACCCTAATTTTCCTATACCCTAATCCTTAAAACCTTATAAACCTAAATATTAAAATTCAACACGGTAAGCCTAAAAATAACAATTCAGTGGCTAATAATCATAAACCTAATGTTGTAATATCCTAAAACCCTAATTTCATATTGTTACTCATAAACCCTAGTTTGATTCATAAAACCTTAATCCATTTTAATTTTCTTAAACCTTTACAGTAGTTAAGAATTATAAACCTTAATATGCTAAAATTCCAAAACCCTAAATATTAATTAAAGAACTTTAAATGAGAAACAGTAAACTACAATTTGTATCTTTGCTTACCTTATTTGATTATGTAGTTTATTATATGATTTGATTTATTTAAATTCAATGATTGATTTATTTAATTTATCATGGATGAATTTTTATATTTTGATTGATGTTTAATGTTGTTGATGAATGATTTATTTATGATGAATGGTTATTTACTTTTTTCCATTTATTTTGATTTCCAAATGTTGTAAGAGGTATGTTTCCACTTTGTGGGTACCACATTAATTAAGTTCTATATAATTTAAATTGCTTTTATATTTTAGACCAATGTAAAGGGCATATTTCTACCTTTTGGTTGGTGTTGTATTAGTTTAGATGTGGATGATGTAAAGAATATGTTTCCATCCTCTGATGGATGTCCATTTATTTGCTTTGTTTGGACATTGCTTTGATATAACGATGCTTTATTTCAATTGTTGCATGTAATATGGATAATATTATTATACTTAAGAATTTTATAATATTAAGACCTGTAAAGGAGACCGGTTCTAATGAATCGGGCGTTGTGGGGGTGCTGGGCCATTTCTCACATTCCCCACACATACCCAACTTTTCGAACCCATTAGGGGGTTGGGGATTCCTTAGGAATCGAGTCATCCACCCCTTTCTTTTTTCCTGGCCCGTCCGACTGGCGACTCCATTTTCTCCGAACTTAGGTCCGTGTTCTCTAAGGACCCCAGCCTAAACAGTGCCGAAGTCGCAAGAACCATTATACCGGGAGTGGGGGCAAAAATCCCCACTCACAATGGTGACTCCACTGGAGATAAGTGAAGTTGATTCCGTTGGTCTTTATATTATTTTATTCTTTCTTATAATGATATTATCCATTGCATCATATTAGATTACATTGTGTGCGTGAGTTAGGACGCCCGTGATTACCCGTGTTGTGTTATGTAAGGGATACCATACTTTCACTCAAGGTATGAAGATTGAGCATGGCATAACCACTCATAGCCTCGTACCATTTGGTATATACTTGCTATGGGAACCTAAGCCTTTTAACCCAAAGACTACAGCTTATGTAATTGGCCTAGTTACTTTCCTTAGGTTTTACCCCAAATGCATGTTGTTTGACTATGGTTAATTTATCTTGGCTTAAATCATGGCTTATTTGGTTTGTTCTTTTTTTAATATGACCCAAATACATTTGTAAGCTCAAATAAAATTTTCTTTAAAATCCAAAAGACCAAAACTATCTTCAAAACATTTCAAAATGGTCGTTGGACATAAAACTTTTCTAAAAACAAATTAAAAATTCTTTTGCTCATGGCCCAAATACTAAGCCCAAAATCCATTTTTTCTAAAATCTTTTTACAATGGGCTTAGAAACAAAATTATTTTCATCCAACCTTTTCTTACAAAGAGCTTACAAATTATTTAGGTTAATTACGAAATACCAAAAATCAATTGTGAGCCTAGTTTATACTAAGAATAATTAATCATGGGCTTGTTTTTGGCATGAATCATTAGTTACTTTTTTCAAGTGAGAAATCTATTTATAATAAACCTCTTAATTTAGTTTTAATCCAATATAGCATAAAAGCTACTTTAGTTGGATAAATGGATTAAAACCTAATTAATGGGAATTATCATGAATTGATTTCCATTTTTGAAAATATAACTATTGGTTAAAACGTCTGAGGGAATTATTTGAAAACAAGATACCCCATGTTGGTATTTTGTTAAACATACACCTAGGAAAAGAGACTCGTCATTCGTGTGTGGATGTTATAAGGTTGGAAGGAAAGTCTTATTTATCCTTGTTTGTTGATTGTTTGTGCATACATACATACATGCATACATTTCCATCTCATATCATTGATCTTTTCTAGCTCACAGCCCTGGATTACGACAGTTCAAAAGCTTACGGCAATCCGACCTACGCCGGAAGCGAACAATCTAGCAACGACTCAATCACTTGCTCACCAAAAACAATGGATCCCGAGCAAATTCAAAGAATGGTGGATGATGCCCTCAACGCCAAAATGGAAGAAATAAAAGAGGCCCTAGCTGAGACCATGAAGAACAAATTGACTGCAATTTTAGAAAATCATGCCGAAGCATTTGCTAGCACTAAGAAGCCAAAGGACAAAGGGAAGACTAAAGTTGGTGAAGTGATTTTTGATGATGAAAAGGTGATCATTGATGATGATTATGATTGGGCTCAATACTACCAAGATGCTCAAGACAAGAAGAAAGAACCGAAGATTGTTGAAAGATCAACTATGGAGAAGACCAAAACTTCTAATGTTGAAAAGATGATTGCTGATTTAGAAAAGAAATTTGAGAAGAAACTTAAAACTGAGGAAATGTCCGAAGTTGACAAATTATTTGAGCTAGATGAAGAAGTTTCGTACAAGTTCAAGATGCCATCTTTTGCGAAGTTTGATGGAACCGGAAATCCTCATCTCCATGTGAAGCAGTATATCACTGCTATGCAGTCTGTTCGAGCTACTAAGGCTTAAACTCTAAGGTACTTCATGCTCTCATTGGACCCTGTTGTCCAAAATTTGTTCAATACCTTAGATGATGGAACGCAAAAGAGTTGGGATATGCTTTACAAAGCCTTCATCCAACAATATGGGTATAATGTCGAGATGGAAGTTACCTTAATGGAAGTGGAGTCCATTAGGCAAAGGTCGAATGAGAATTTTGTGGATTATGTGAAGAGATGGAGAAACAAGGCCGCTTTGCTCAAGAAGAGGCCCGATGAATCCGATCAAATAAGGATGATTGTGAGAGAGGTGTTGCCTAGTCTTCGTGAGAGGATGTCTCATACACTCATCCGTGATTTCAAAGACCTTCTCCAACTTGGTCTGCAAATTGAAGAATGGGAAAGAGAGAAGAACAGTTTTTCAACAAGAAGGAATGAGAAAGGAAACTATTAATCTGGTAGCCAAAGCATGCAAAAGGCAGCCGGAGTCAATGCTACTAACCAAGGAACAAGGAGGCAATTTTTGAAATTAGGGAAACCGATGTCTTGGGTTCTCAATAAGCTTCAAAGAAAGGGGTTGTTACAACCCTTAAATCCTCATCCCTTGCCCAACCCTCTCCCACCTAATTTTGACACTAAAGCATTTTGTCGGTTTCATCAAATGCAAGGGCATGACATGGATAGATGTGTGAGGTTGAGACATGAGATCCAAAATCTAATTGAAAGTGGGAAGTTGCCCGAGCCCAATAAGCCAAACACCAAAGACAACCCATTACTGAAGTTCAACAGGGTACCACCACCGGCAACCTTCATGATTAGAGGGGGTTTGCATGAAGATTTTGTCATGTCTTATTTCCAAGATGTGGGTGGAGAAGCAACCAAAGAAGAAGAGATATTTGGCGAAATTAAATATGCTATGGTGGGTAAAGAAGTAGCAGTTTGTGTTGTCAATGGGTTTTGGGATTCAAGCGATAATGATGATGATCTAGTATCCAAGAAGGAAGAGTGGACTTGGTCCGAGCCCGAAGAAGATGAAGTAATGAACACTAGATCCGGTAAGCCTTATGCAAGGCCACCACCTAAGGAGGTAGAAACTAATAAGGGAAAGGAAGTTGAAGTAGGAAATAAAGAAGAGGAAGATGATGTTGTGCTCAAGCAATTGAAAAGAACCCAAGCAAGTGTTAGCATTTGGGACCTATTGGCTACTTCTAAAAAGCACCGAGAAACTATGGCCAAGGCCTTAGCTAGAATGCCAATTTCTACCTCCACAACACCGGATGAGCTAATCAACTTCATAAAAATTGAAGGAGTAATGAAATGTGAAGATGTTCAAGAAAAGAGTAAAGTTAATATGGGAGCAGTTTCTTTTTCAGATGCGGACTTACCGGAGGAGGGGAGAGATCACATCCGCCCTCTCTTTATTAAAATAGAAGTCAAGGGGAAGAGGACTCCAATGGTCGATGATGGGTCCACCATAAATGTTTGTCCACTTAAAATATTGCCAAAACTAGCCATGTCAACAAAGGATCTAAACCAGACCAAGGTAACCATTCGTGCTTATGACAACACTAAGAGACATGCCGAAGGAACTTTCAAAGCTGTTGTCAAGGTTGGTCCAATTGAATCTATTGTTGAATTTGTGGTTTTGGAAATACTTGTTACCTTTGCCTTACTCTTGGGGCGACCATGGTTTCATCCTCTTGGTGGAGTTCCTTCCACCCTTCATCAAAAGATCAAGTTCCCTAACGGAGATGAGACAGTCGTCATTGAGGCCGAAGATAATGAGATTGTTAACGCACTAATGATTGAGAGACCTCTCAATGGTTTCCAAGTAGCTGCAATTTCTGATGATGAAGTAGTGGACTCTAAAGTCTTGAATATGATGAAGAGCATGAACTACCTTCCCGAAGCGGGCCTTGGAAAGGGTAAAGCCGGTTTGACAAAGTTGCCAGATTTTAAAACTCAAACTTCCAAGAAGGGGTTGGGATATGATGAAGCCAACAATACCCAGCCAAAGAAGAATGAGAAGATGAATTTCCCACCACTTAAAGAAATCTTTGTCAAAGCTCCAGATATGGGACCACTCCAGGGAAAGCCCGAACCAATCATTTTCCTGGGAAAGTTGATCCTGGGTTTTTAAATTTTTGCAGATGTTGCTGAGCTAGTGAAGCAAGCGAAGAAAGAGCTTACCCTGTCAGCCAATAAAGAACCCAAACCGAAAGAGAAGAATGAAGTTGTCCTAAAAACTGAGAAGACTCCGGAGGAGATTGTTGCACTGGTTGAAGAAAAGTTTGAAGACATCCTGCCTTATGATTCTGAGAACAATGATTTTGATTTTGATTTTGATTTGTCTGCTTTGTATGAGGATGATGATGTTTTCTTTTCCAAAATGAATGCAATAAAGTCTGATTTTGCTTATTTGTGTGATGTTTCTCCTGATGGTTACATATATTCAAATAGTAGTTACATAAACATCTTTAATATTAATTCTGTTAACACATGACCATTAAATTTGGGAACAACCAAAAATCCTAAAAATATTAGCATAGCATCCGAACTTACTCCTGATGAGAGAGAGAGAGATTTGAAAAAATATTCAAAAAATATGAAGAAGTATTTGCTTGGTCTTATGAGGATATGCTTGGTATAGATCGAGACATAGCCGAACATCTTATTCCTACTTACACTTACATGAAACCTGTCAAACAAAAGCTTAGGCGATTAAGACCTGAGTGGGCTGAATTGGTTAAAGAAGAGGTCATTAAACAAATACAAGTGAAGTTCCTTGAAGTGATAGAATACCTAGATTGGCTAGCCAACATAGTATCCGTGCCAAAGAAAGATGGAAGGATAAGGGTCTGTGTGGACTATAGAGATTTAAACAAGGCTTCCCTTAAAGATGATTTTCCTTTACCTCATATAGATGTTCTCATTGATAGTGCAACCTCTAGCGTTCTACACTCGTTTGTAGATGAATTTTCCGGATACAACCAAGTATTAATGGCCCAAGAGGATAAAGCCAAAACTACTTTCATTACTACATGGGGTATATTTTGTTATAGGGTGATACCGTTCAGTTTAAAGAATGCTTGAGCAACCTATCAAAGGATGGCCACCACACTATTTCATGACATGATGCATAAAGAAGTTGACGTATATGTTGATGATACGATGGTGAAATCGGATACGAGGGAACAACACTTCCAAAACTTAGAGCTATTCTTCGATAAAGCATTGAAATATAAGCTAAGATTGAACCCGAAGAAGTGTGTGTTCAGGGTTACCTCAGGTAAGTTATTGGGACATGTGATTGGTCCACATGGAATTGAAATCGATCCCGACAATGTTAAAGCAATCAAGGATATGCCAGCCCCAAAGACGGAGAGAGAAGTCCGGGGATTCATTGGTAAATTGCAATACATTAGCAGATTCATAGCAAAGCTCACAACAATCTGTGAGCCTATCTTCAAATTGCTTAGAAAGAATCAGCCAGTCATATGGAATGAATAGTGTCAAAAGGCCTTTGAGCGAATAAAAGAGTAATTGTTGAATCCACCTATTTTAAAACCACTTAAACCCTGCAAACCTCTATTACTATACTTAGCAGTAGAAGAAGAGTCAATAAGAGCCATGCTAGCCCAAGCAGATGAGTCAGGGATTGAGCATGCAGTTTACTACTTGAGTAGAAAGCTCCTACCTTATGAAATCAAGTATAGTATCATTGAAAAGACCTGTATAGCCATGGTTTGGTCTTCTAAGAAGTTACGGCATTACTTTCAATCGTATAGTGTGCAAGCAATTTCCAAGTTGGATCCAATAAAGTACTTAAGGGAAACACCCTCTTTGATTGGGAAGTATGGTCGATGGTTAATAATATTAGAAGAATTTGAGATTGAGTATGTAACCAGGAAAACAATCAAAGGTAGAGCGGTGGCAGAATTCCTGGCCCAACAGCCATTACCAGATAGCGAAGAGGTAGTCCTGGAACTTCCGGATGAACATTTAAAGGCAATTGAAGTACAAGCGTGGAAAATGTATTTTGATGGAATAGTAAATAGGAAAGGAGCAGGTTTGGGAGTTATACTAGAATTGCCCAAAGGGGAACTTATCCCTTTAGCCAAAAAGTTGAAATTTAGGGCAACCAATAATATGGTGGAGTACAAAGCTTGTATCTTTGGTTTGGAAACCCTAATGATTATAAAGGTGGATATGGTGGAAGTTTTTGGCAATTCATTACTAGTAGTATCCTAAGTAAATGGAGAGTGGGAGTTGAAAGAGGAAAAATTAAAACCATACCACCATTACCTGACCATGATGAAGAAGAACTTTGAGGAGTGTAGATTTATACATCTATCAAGAGAAGAAAATCAGATGGCTGATGCCCTAGCCACATTGACTTCAGTATGGGAAAATCCTGTCAACTTATCCTTTAAGCCTCTAATTTTGACCAGTTCGTCAACTCCTTGCTATGAGTATGAGACAATCATGGAAATTGATACAGACCATGATGCGTGGTATGATACTATAAGGCAATTTTTGGAAGAAAGAGAATACCCGTCGGGGGCAACAAAGAAAGAAAGAAGAGCCATAAGGCGGTGGTCTATGCAATACGTCACATTCCATGGGGAGTTATATCGAAGATGGCCTGATGGGGGTGCATTTGAGATGTTTAAGAAAGCCTAAAGTGGAGCGTATCATGTTAGAGATATATGCGGGAAGTTGCGGTCCGCACATGAGTGGTTTGGCCCTAGTAAAGAAGATTATTCGACAAGGTTACTACTGGTTGACCATGGAGAGATTGTATTGAATTTGTAAAGAAGTGCCAACAATGTCAGATGTATGGTAACTTGAACCACATGCCTCCTGAAGAATTGCATTCTATGTCTTTACCCTGGGCCTTTGCCACTCGGGGTATCGACATTATAGGAGAAATACATCCGACAGCCTCAAACGGTCACCGTTTCATTGTAGTAGAGGTAGATTATTTTTCAAAATGGGTCAAAGCCGAATCCTTCAACAAACTAGGTGCAAGTCAAATGGCTAGATTTATTGAAAAGAACCTCATTTGCAGATACACGGTCCCGCACAGTGTAATATTAGACAATGGGGTACAGTTTTAAGGAGCAGTTAAGGATTTATTCTCAAAATACCGAATCCATCATCACAAATCATCTTCTTATAGACCAAAGGCTAATGGTGCAGTAGAAGCAACAAACAAGACAATTAAGCAAATTCTGTCCAAGATGACCAAGACATACAGGGATTGGTCAGAGATACTTCCTTTTGCTTTGTGGGGATATAGGACAAGTGTGCGAACACCTACTGGAATGACACCGTTTTCTTTGGTTTACGGGATGGAAGCAGTGTTGCCAATTGAAATGGAAATCAAGTCATTGAGAGTAGTTTTGGAAGCCGAACTGCCTGAAACAGAATGGGTAGCGAGCAAATACACACAGTTAGCTTTACTAGAAGAGAGAAGGTTAAAGGTACTATATCATCACCAACTGTATCAAAAGAAGATAGCTCGGGCCTACAATTGAAGGGTTAAAATCAGAAAACTCAAAGTCAGGGATTTAGTATTGAAGCAATGTAAGCCTAACGTATCTGATCCAAGAGGGAAGTTTAGACCTAGTTGGGAAGGGCCATATGTCGTGAAACAAGTCATGAATAGGGGTGCAGTGAAGCTATCAGACATGGATGGGAAAGAGTTTAGTGAGCCAGTGAACATCGACAGGTTGAAGAGGTTTTCTTGTATAAAAAAAAAGAAGAGAGCTCGCTAGGTTGAAAACGTAAAAGGGTAGCCTAGGCAAAAGTTAGAGCAGTCCGCTGGTTTTGAAAACCCGAAAGGGCGGGCTAGGCAACAATTAGGGCTAAATGAGAGAAAATTGTCAATTAGAAAACCCGAAAGGGCTAGTTGGCGACATTAGTGATCTTGTGTATGCTGGCTTCATGTTTGGTTGTTCCCCAATTTAATAAAACAGAATTAATGTTAAAGTTGTTCTATGCGCACTGTTATAAGTATTTACCAGATATGGAGGAAATAAATAAACACAATAGCAAAAAGTGATGACAAATTATAAATGGACAAGAAGCATCTTTTATTACTTTAATTATTTTTCATCCTAACAATACACTTTCTGAATTGACAAATGTAAAATCTATGGCAGACGATAAGTGTAACATGTAGGCCAGCTTTGCCTCAGCCGATCCAAGTAGGTTTCAGTCAAAAAAGGCATGTCTAAATCGGGAGTAAAGTCAGAATTGCGAGGCTCAGCTCTGTATTGACGGCCAAGTCGGCGAGGATCATAGCATGTACCTTGACGAAGAGCAGCAAGGGGAACATACATCAAGTATGTCCGCATGGTGATACGAGAAATCTTCCACCAAGGTACCAACCAACGGATGTTGACTTCAGCACGTGAGTGGGTCCAGTCAACCCAGTCAGCATATGAAGAAGAAGGATGGAGTATTTTCCTAGCCGAATGATGCCGTGGCAGATATCTCTCAAAATCCATGGATGGAGTATCAAGCAAACAAAGATGATCCTGAAGCCAAATCTGTGAGGAAAGAATTAAATTAAAAAAAAAAAGAGTCCGCTAAGTTGAAAACCCACAAGGGCAGCTTAGGCAAAAATTAGGACAGCTCGCTAGTTTCGAAAACCCACATGGGCGGGCTAGGCAAAAATTAGAGCAATATAAAAAATATACAATAAAAAGAGGTCCGGTAAGTTGAAAACCCGCAAGGGCAGCTTAGGCAAAAATTAGGACAGCTCGCTAGTTCCGAAAACCCGCACGGGCGGACTAAGCAAAAATTAGAGCAATAAAACAAAAAAAGAGGAAAAAGAAAACCTAAATTGAAAACCTGAAAGGGCAGTTTAGGTAATTACCTAAAGCAACAATGGACTCTCGGTCAGTCTCTTTGACAATCCTGATTTAAGTCGGTCTAATCCAACTACAGTCTCAGCTAAGATCACAGGTATCAACGACAAGCCTCCTTCCATTTGGTCCATGATATCCAATACTCATGGATCAATATCGCCATCAGAAGAAGCAAACAAGAATTGGCCAAGCAAGCAAAGACAGAGCATGCACCCCTTAGTAAGAGCCAAATGAGAGAGACAAAAATCAATTAAGGGAGCAAGTAGAATTTTCTCACCTCTCATCAGCGAAAGAACTTCAGGCTTTGAAATTTGAAATAACATCTGCATCTTCTGTTGAGTCTTGGAAATCAGTATGGGTAACGCCATTTGTTGATTATTTGGATATCCAAGGATGACCTCAAATTCTTCAATCAAGGGACATATTTCAGAGCCATTAATTTTAAATGTCCTAGAGTCCACATTCCAAAAGGAAGCCATGGCATGTAAAAAGGAGTGGTCCAATTTAACATTTTGAAAACACTTTAAAATATCAAGTTTTGACTTCCAGTGAATGGTATCCATATTCTTAAATAAAGTTTTTATCTTCTTTAAATAAAGTTCGGTCATGGTTGATGAATGAAGGAAAATCAAAATTGTTAAAGGGAGTTTTTTTATGTTGAAATGGAAAGTCTTTTGGCTTCTGTATGAAATTAGGCGTAAAAGATGATTTATATAGAGGAAATAAGCTTTTCCAAAATTGATAAGGAAAAGGTGATGGGAAAAGGGAGAGACTGTGTGGTATAAGGAAAAGAATTAGCAATGAATTTACTTTACCATGTTGCATTTGGCTTTTGTGGTGATACTGTGTAAATATGTATATATGAAAAAGAAAGCGTAATAATTGTGGTGTAGTAATGAAAAAAAAAGTTAGTTACAGTAAAGGCAGAAATTATGTATTATTTTGCTTATTGTACAATGTTTATACAATTCACACAATGTTTATACATCACTAAGAAGGTGGTGGTAGGTCATCAAATAAAGCCTTGAAAAAATAGTCGCCTGTTGGAGGAGGAGGTAAATCACTTGTCCCAAATCCGCCAGAAGCAGAAGCACTAAAGTCTCTATTACCTTGGAGTTTCGATCTATCACGGTCCTCCTCAGAAGTGGACGAAAGGATCTCATGGTCATCAGTCTGGGGGCCTCTTGATGAAGAAGCGCAAGGATCCCTCATCTCCTGAAATCGGAAGTCTCAGAAATTTTGTTTCGATTGATGATATAAATTTTCAAAATGAGAAGCCTGCTGATGACTTGCAGCCAACTCTTCTTGAAGTTTCTTATTTTGATCTTCAAGCATCCACTGTGAGCCAGAAAGGAAAAGGTAAGGGCATACATAATCATGCATACATGTAGCATAAATTATCATGAAAACTTACCAGGTAATTCATATCAATGCCCTGCGGATGAGATGGCATCTTGGGTGGACCAGAATGAGCAAATGAAGGAGCAGTAAAAGAAGGTCCAGCCTCATGATAAAATGAGCCAACGGCCTACAACAGCCATTAAAGAATCAAAATAAGTTAAGAAAGAAGCAATTACAATGGGAAAATGGTAAAAGTCTTACCTGAGAAGTGCCAGCCCTGAGATATGAAATGAATTCTCTTGCCTCTCCATGGTGTTCCTCTTCATCTCTACCATCATTTTCTTTGAAAATTTCCAGTACACCAATAGGAGATACATCAAAGTTCAAGAGCCTCGTTTGAATAAAATGGGCATAAAATGCGCCCGGTGGATAGAGAAATGTCTCAACATCATGACCATGCCGGGCCAACCACCATGTATCCTCCGGCATTGATATAGTATTTAAAGTATATTTCGGGCAATGCATTGAGAACCTCCACTGCTCTGAACCAAGAAACCACTCATAAACTCTCTCTCTCCGAGAAACCAGCCACTATACACTGGGCCAGCATTAACTTGGCGAGTATGTTGGAAAGATAGCACAACATTCATGAAGGGAGACCAGTTTGTCCGTTCTTCTGAGTTCCACCAGGTCAAATTCACCTGCAAAATGACATAAGGTAAGTAAACTTTCACATAAATTTTAAAGTATACTAATGCTATTTTACCTTGTTCCGGGTTAAGCGGCTTAACACGAAGCGTTGGGTATGCACATGGTGAGAGCCGGGAAGGTCCACGCGACCAGACAATCAGAAATTTAATCTCGGATACCCGATTCTCTCTCGGAAAATACCAAGCACCCTCACGAGGTTGTGCTCATATGCCCATGCCTACAATAACAGTAAAGATGAAATTCATACAAGAAAAGAATGAAATTGACATTGATGGAAGAAGAGTACCTCAACAACTGCCATAAAGCCGACGAAAGACTTCTTATTTTGGCAAATTTTATCAAGACCATGGTAAAGACAGGCGAGACCAGCTTCACCCTAGCCATAAAGTGGTACATCCTAAAATAAGAAAGAGCCCTCAACACTGACAAATGAATGGCGAATTCAGTGCTGCCTAAGATGGTTGACCCAAACAAATATAACAAAAATCTTTGAGCATACTGTTGGGTCATGTCTCTGTGAACCCGTCCTTCGTAGTTCATCCAGTAACTAGGAATCAACTCAATTTTTATCTTAAAAGGCCCCTTATATGATGGTTCCATACCAATTAATTGTTGAATTTCTTCAAATGTTTAAATATCATTGGTCAGAGGAATCGGAACACCATCATACTGAAGGCCGGTTATAGCAGCAAAGTCGACCGGACGAATTGTCATCTCTCCAATGGGCAAGTGAAAAGTATGAGTTGTCCAACCATCATTCTGCAAGCGCCTGGACTACGCTCTGGTCTATCAGATGCTCCTCAGATGGTAGTTGTAAGAAGAAGCTCTCAAAGCCGCAATCTCAGATAATCTGCCTTACCCGAGAAGGCGCTACATCATACAACTGTCGGGCTTTGTAGATACACCCTCCGGCCCGAACAACAAACGATTACACTAACACGGGGCCAGGTAAGTACATATTATTCTATCTGCTTAAATTAATATATTTTTCCTAAATTTTCTATAAAAAAAACAACAAAAATAAAGACAAGCATAATATATATATATAATAAATAATAAAGAATATAAAAAATAATAAAAAGAAAAAAAATCAAAAAGAAAAGAGAAGAAAAAAAAATTACCGTGCTCTTTTGGTTTGAACTACGATGAAGTGGCATCCCGACTAGTAGATCTATATTTTCATCTTCATGATGCCGAATAAACTCCATGATGCCGAATAAACTCCAATAACTCAGCATTAGAATGAGTTCCTGACCTTGAAGCATGCATTTTTTTTCAGAATTATATGCTAAATTTGAAAGAATTAATGAAATTAAGGATTATGTTGTGAATGAAATGAAGGAATTCGTTCGTTTATATAGAGGAACGGCAAGGAAAAAAACAAAATTCAAAAAGTAAATTTTACTATTGATAAATAGTAAATTTTACTATTTATGAATAGTATATTACTATTTAGGAATAGTAAATTACTATTTACAAATAGTAGATTACTATTTACGAATAGTGCATAAACAGTGACTACACAGTAAATAAACAGTAAATTCAATTAATCGATTTAATCAGTCAAATACTTGCGTGTATATAAATATTTTTGCACGCAGGGGGCATGGAGAAGACGTGTATAAAAACTAGCCAAACTTTTTGAAACCAAAAAATTATTTTTTGCAGATAATTAAATCTCTATCAGCTCGGGTCCAAAATCCAAATTATCCTTAGGTCCAAAACCTAGAATCTCTTCTAAGTCCAGAACTTAGCTCGGGTACAGAACCCAAATTATCCTTAGGTCCAAAACCTAGAATCTCTTCTAAGTCCAGAACTTAGCTTGGGTCCAAAACCCAAATTATCCTTAGGTCCAGAACCTAGAATCTCTTATAAGTCCAGAACTTAGCTCGAGTCCAGAACCCAAATTATCCTTAGGTCCAGAACCTAGAATCTCTTCTAAGTCCAGAACTTAGCTCGGGTCCAAAACCCTAGCTAGGGTCCAGAACCCAAATTATCCTTAGGTCTAGAACCTAGAATCTCTTCTAAGTCCAGAACTTAGCTCGGGTCCAGAACCCAAAATTATCCTTAGGTCCAGAACCTAGAATCTCTTCTAAGTCCAGAACTTAGCTCGGGTCCAGAATCCAAATTATCCTTAGGTTCAGAACCTAGAATCTCTTCTAAGTCCAGAACTTAGCTCGGGTCTAGAATCCAAATTATCGTTAGGTCCAGAACCTAGAATCTCTTCTAAGTCCAGAACTTAGCTCGGGTCCAGAACCCAAATTATCCTTAGGTCCAGAACTTAGAATCTCTTCTAAGTCTAGAACTTAGCTCGGGTCCAGAACCCAAAATTATCCTTAGGTCCAGAACCTAGAATCTCTTCTAAGTCCAGAACTTAGCTCAGGTCCAGAACCCAAATTATCCTTAGGTCCAGAACTTAGAATCTCTTCTAAGTCCAGAACTTAGCTCGGGTCCAAAACCCAAATTATCCTTAGGTCCAGAACCTAGAATCTCTTCTAAGTCCATAACTTAGCTTGGGTCCAGAACCCAAATTATCCTTATGTCCAGAACCTAGAATCTCTTCTATGTCCAGAACTTAGGTCCAGAACCCAAATTATCCTTAGGTCCAGAACCTAGAATCCATTTTAAGTCCAGAACTTAGTTCGGGTCTAGAACCCAAAATTACCCTAAGGTCCAGAACCTAAAATTATCCTTGAGTCCAGAACTCAAACCGGGTCCAGAACCCAAAACCTCAACCATCTCAAAAATTAAGTCTTATTGCTTTTCACTCTATTTTACTAAAGTCTCAGATTGTTCAAGCAGGGGGCAAACTGTAGACCCTTAATTTTTAAACCAGTCCAGTCCAATATATTTTATTTAGTCCAAAATAATTTTTATGTTATCTTAATTAAATAATTTTTTTTAGTATTAAGTTTTTATAATTAATAAAATAATAATAATAATACACAAATAAATAAAAATAAAAATAAAAATCGGCGATGAAAAAATCGGCGACGAAAAAATTCGTTGCCGAAAAACAGCGTTGGACGAAATGGCCAAAGCCATTTCGCCCGCAGGAACTTCCTGAGGGCAAAACAGCCTGCAGCCAATTTCACTCGTGCCCCTCGCAATTTTCCACGCCAACGCTCGCAGCCCTCGCAGCCCATTGCAGTTTTCGCCAACGAATTTGGTTTCCAACGCAATTTTTTTCGAAACCAAATTCTATTTGATTTCGGTTTTGTTTTCCTAATTAAAGATAATTTCCTTAAATAATTAAGATTAATCATCTAAATTTGCTATAAATAATACTAAAAATCAACACAGAAAAGGGGAGGACTTTGGACGGGAATTTGAAAAAGAAAAACTTTTGGAGAAAAAAGAAAACTTTGAACTAAGATCGGACTTGGCAGGGAGGAACTTGAGACTTCAGATTTGAGAGGAGCAATAAGCAAGCCGTTTATAATTCATCAAAGGCAGCAACCTTGCCTTTGTCTCCATTCATCAAAGAAGTAATTTTTGGTGGAACCAACAAAGAAATGTTTGAATATCTAATCTTTTTTCCTTACAGTAGCTTCAATCATCAAATTATTTCTTTTGATTTTAAAAACCTTAATTCATTTCTCTATTTTCAAAAACCGTAAAATTACTTTTTGTTTCTTCTAAAACCTAAGAACCCTAATCTATTTCTTAAAAATCTTAAAACCCTAGTCTACTTTCCAACTTTCCAAAACATTAAATCATTTTATTAATTTACCAAAACCCTAATCTGCTAAAAATTTTCCAAAACCTTAAAACACTAAATTGAATTCTTTTATTTCCAAAAACTCTAAAAAATATATTTTCTGTTTCTATAAACCTTAAATCATTTTGTTTATTTCCAAAAGCTTTTAAAAAACTCTAAACTGGTTTTCTTCTAATTCTTTTCCAAAATTCCAAATGTTTTGTTAAATATCCAAACTCAAAACTCACTTTACAGTTTCTAAAAATCACATAAAGCTTTATAAAACTATAAACTGTTTTCTCAAATCCTAAAACCAAAACATGTTTTCCAAAACACCAAAAACCCTAATTCTCTCAAAACCAAAATTGTAAACCCAAATTTTCCTAGAGCCTAATCCTTAAAACCTTATAAACCTAAATATTAAAATTCAACACAGTAAGCCTAAAAATAACAATTTAGTGGCTAATAGTCATAAACCAATGTTGTAATATCCTAAAACCCTAATTTCATAATGTTACTCATAAACCCTAGTTTGATTCATGAAACCTTAATCCATTTTAATTTTCTTAAACCTTTACTGTAGTTAAGAATTATAAACCTTAATATGCTAAAATTCCAAAACCCTAAATATTAATTAAAGAACTTTAAATGAGAAACAGTAAACTTCAATTTGTATCTTTGCTTACCTTATTTGATTATGTAGTTTATTATATGCTTTGATTTATTTAAATTCAATGATTGATCTATTTAATTTATCATGGATGAATATTTATATTTTGATTGATGTTTAATGTCGTTGATGAATGATTTATTTATGGTGAATGGTTATTTACTTTTATCAATTTATTTTGATTTCCAAATGTTGTAAGAGGTATGTTTCCACTTTGTGGGTACCTCATTAATTAAGTTCTATGTAATTTAAATTGCTTTTATATTTTAGACTAATGTAAAGGGCATGTTTTTACCTTTTGGTGGGTGTCCTATTAGTTTAGATGTGGATGATGTAAAGGACATGTTTCCATCCTCGGATGGATGTTCATTTATTTGCTTTGTTTGGACATTACTTTGATTTTTAATATAACGATGCTTTATTTCAATTGTTGCATGTAATATGGATAATATTGTTATACTTAAGAATTTTATAATATTAATACTTGTAAAGGAGGCCGGTTCCAATGAACCGGGCATTCTGGGGGTGCTGGGCCATTTCTCACCTTCCCCACACGTACCCAACTTTCAGAACCCATTAGGGGGTTGGGAATTCCTTAGGAATCGAGTCATCCACCTCTTTCTTTTTTCCCGGCCCGTCCGGGTGGCGACTCCATTTTCTCTGAACTTAGATCCATGTTCTCTAAGGCCCCGAGCCTAAACAGTGTTGAAGTCGTAAGAACCATTCCTCCGAGAGTGGGGGCAAAAATCCCCGCTCACACATACTCCAAAAATTGAAGGATTTCAAGTAGTCAAAGTGGATTTTTAGTGATTTCCACCAAAATTAGTAAGTTTTCAACCCTTTTCTTTGAATTCTCTAGAAAATTGGATTATGTTGAGTTTGGGGTTTTGATGTAGCATGTTATAATTATTGGAATGGGTGTGTATGATGTTATTTTGGGTAGTTAACAATGATATTAAGGTTGGATTAAAGAAATGATTGAATTTAAGTTGAGTTTGGTGAAGAGAAAGAATTTAGGGTTATGGAACATTTGAGTTTTTGAAATCATGACTTTTAATTGTGAAAATTGGTTCCAAATGTATTGTTTTGATACATAAACAAGGATTTTAAAATCAAATGATGGATTTAGTTAAGTTTGGATAGAGTTTGAAGATGGTAGTATTGATTTAGGGTTTTGGAAAAGGGAATTTTCAAAAATGATTAATTGTTTGATTTTAATTCTTAAATCATGTTATTTAATGATATAAGTAGTGTAAATAAGATTGAAATGATAATTGGATTTAGTTGGAATGGAGATCCTTCAATGGTGAAGGTTATGCATTTTAGGATTTTGAGCATAAGCATGTGGTTAATTAATGTAATTGGTTTAAACATGCTAAAACATGTTTCTAATGATATTAATAAACTTAAAACACTAATTTAAATGGCTTGATATAGTTTTTTAAAGTTAAAGTGAGGTGAAGCTTAATTTTGGGATTTGGTTTAGAGTGATGTTTACTTATGGTTTGATGTTGAGAATACCTTAGAATGTGATATTAAATGATTGTGTATGATCACATTTGGTATAGACATTGAGGGAGGTTGATTTGCTTCATCCAAGTGGTGAAGGGCAAGTTGGAAGGATAGGATTGGAGGTTGTGTTAAGCTTGCTTTGGGTTGCTAGTGGAGGTATGTAAAAACTTTGAATATATTGTTTATATTTGCATGACATTTGGGCTTAACACATTTTGGTTGGAAAATGTGTTAAGTTACTTGGTTCATTGATTGAGTATGAATAATGTGCTATGACATTTGTAATGTCATATATGTGTTAAATGCATTGTGAAAAGCCATTGATAATGGCTAAATTGTGTAGAATGTGAAATATATATATTATGTGAAAATACCCAAAGTAATTGGGTAATGTGTTGTTAATGCAAAAATGAGATATGTGGAATAATAAATGAATTGATATTGATAAAAATGAGAAAAGTGAGAAAAAAAATGAGAAAGATGTGAAAAATGAGAAAAATGAGAAAAAAAAAGTGAAAATAAGGCAATGTGTCTAGATTGAATATGTGACAATGAGAAAGAGATTAATAATGAGAAAAATGAAAAAATGAAAAAAAAGTGAGAAAAAGATGATATAATAAGGCAATGTGCCTAGTTTGATCATGAGAAAATGAGAAAAGTTTTGATAAAGGAATTATGAAAGAATTTGATAATGAGAAATATGAATAAATTGTGTGCCTAGTATGTTATTCAATTTTCAGAGTTCTGGGTTTAGCGGCATGCCTATGATTACCTACGGGCTAAACGCTGGAATGGTGAAAAGACTGGGTCGTAAGCCAGGCTAGCTGATAAATATGATATTTTTTGGGTGAAAAGACTGGGTCGTAAGCCTCAAAAACTATAGCAGTCTAGCCGGGTTGAGGACCAAGATACTGGGGCCTAAGGTTCTAGCCGGGTTGAGGTCCAAGAGACTGGGGCTGTTACATTATCCATGGATATATTGCCTACGGGGCTAGACACATGGTATCATTATGGACCAAAGCAGTAACTCTGAAATTTGAATAGCATATTAGATCCTTTTTGGGCCATGCTTATCTTTGCTTTAATGTGAATTATGAATTGTGATACAATTAAGCAATATAATGCTATGAGTTGTGATTATGAAATATTTAAAAAATATAATAAAGTAGAATGATGTGACATCTATATGCATTGTACATTGGCATTGCATTGAGTTTTATTGTTATTATCAAAGTTTGTACCACTAGGCTTCGGCTTTGTGCGATTGTAATTCGTTGCGCAGGTGTCATGGATGATTTGGTAGAGCCGGAGAGTTCTACTAGACCTGGTCGGGCCTAGGTTTGTATTTATTGAGCTTAAAGAGTTGTTTTTGGGTACATCAAGATCAATGCTAGTTGCTAGCATGTAGATATTTGATATTACAATGTATTTTGATATTATATATGTTATGATATGTTTTTGGAAGTATATAATGTAAATTGTAAAGAATGTTTTGAATAATTTGTTCAGATGAGATTTTATATGTGTTGTTAATTTATATATCTATCTATAAGTATTTTGAGAAAATATGGAGAAATTGAGAAGTATTGGTGAAATGGTGAATTGATTTTTATTAGGAGTGTTTGCTTTGTGCAAGTTGTGTTTTGCTAAATTTTGGAAACATCCAAACTACAAACAAAACTGTGGCGAATTTTTTCTAAAAATTTTTATATAAAATATTTATTTTGGATTCCTATAACAAGCAAAGAATATTTATATAATATTTATTTTATATATTAGTATTTGAAATAAAAGAAATGTGAAAATTTTTATTAAATTGGTCTGTGATATTTTTAAATCGTATATATGTGTTTTGCATATGCTGAAAATATGTATTGTATGTATATAGGGTATAAGAGTGTTACACAGACTGAAAAAGGTTTTTACCAATTCCTATAGCATTGGAGGATCACCCTAGGACAACCTTCACACGTTCCCTTTGGACATTTGCTCTTCAAAGGATGCTACTTAGGCTTTGCAATACACTGGGTACCTTTCGGAGTTGCATACTATTCATTTTTTCAAACATGGGCGACAATTTCATTAAGGATGGAAGGAGCATTTCATATCACATATGGGAACAATGGAAATTAGGTTTCATCTGAACTCTGCTCTTTTAATTTATGCATGCTCACATTGGAGACAATGTAAATCTTAAAGTGTGGGGTGCAGTTTGTATTTTTACTTTTAACTTATCTTTGTTTAAGTTTAGTTAATGTTTTTCTTTGAATAAATGAATTTTGAAAAGTTCAATTGTTATAAGATTTTTGATAGATGACCTTTGAATTTTTGAAGCATGAATTTGAGAATTGATTAGAATTGGTACTTATTGTCAATTTTGATGGTTATTCTTGCATCACCTTTAAACTAGTGAGGAATTGAGCATATTAAGTTGGATATCAACTTATTATTCTTTATTGTGCGTAAACATCTTTGATTGATGAATTGCTAGAACTTGCTTTGACATGCATTTTAAGACTACATAAAAATTTCAATTAGGCATCAATATGATTAAGGAAAATTAGGTGAACCCATTTTGGCTTAAAAGACCAACCTTATATCCGACCTTAGCTAGCCAATTTTGAGCTTATTTCATTTTTTCCTTTTCTTTCTTTTTCACAACACCATTAGCTTCAACCTTGTTGTTTTAACTATTACCCTTGCATTAGGTCAAGAGCATTTTAAGAGCGCTTATGATTGAGCGTTGTGTTAAATAAAGTGTGGGGTTAAATTTAGCGGGCTCAAAATTACAAGTTATTGTCTTCTTTAGTTGCAAACCCTATTTAAAAAAATAAAAATAAATAAAAATAATAAAAAAAGAGAGAGAAAATCAAAGCAATAGAAGAATTTGTTCTTTTTCGTAGGGTTGGAATAAGTTTGGGAATGATCATTCCAAAATTTAATAAGTGAGTTCCCTTGAAAAGCTCCTTAATGTCGTGGTAGGTGAGAGGAAGGTTTTTTGGGATTATTGGGTTATACATATGATCGGTTACTTCATTCTTGAAGTGCTCTTGAACTTAATGAATAAGCTCACATTTCCTAAATGTCATGCCTTTACCTTAGCCCCATTACAATCCAATGAAAGACCTTATGATTGATGCTTGATTGTAATTAGGTGGTGGAGATTTGATTGATAAGCAAGCCTATAGAGATAATCTTTCATTGAATGTTGAGAGCTTAAACACTACTTGATTAAACACTTAAGAGGTTTTATGAGGGAATGACAATTTTTAGTATACATGGATTGACTATTAAATTGCTTGAGTACTGATTGTTCTTGATTTGATAATGATTGTGGATTTAATAAAATGGGAGTCTTGATACATCCTTCTAACTCTTGAACTTGACTAAATTTATCTTGTTTAGTTTGTTTTGATTGTCACTTTGCTTGGGGACAAGTAAAGAATTAAGTGTGGGATAGTTGTTTTGATCATTTGTGTATTTATTTTTAGTGTAATTTTATTAGCTTTTTGATTGATTCTTCTTTTAATTTGTGTTTAAAGTTTGTTTGAAATATTTGATCCACGATAAAGAACAAAACAATGGAGCTTTAATTCAATTTGATGGATTATTAAGGTGGAAAAACATGAGACACGACTAAGACACTTATTGGCTTGGCCATGTCCCTCATCCAAGGAAAAAGGCAGGAAAATTTGGCAGAGATAGACACAAGCAAGAGACACGGCCAAGCCACTGGCCGTGTCACAGGATATGGCCAAGGCCTTGGCCATGTCTCACCAATTGAACAAAACAAGAAGAAGCAAGGAGAAATTGCAGAAATGAACACACCCAGGAGACACAGCCAAGCCCTTGGCCGTGTCCCATCTAAAGATCAAAGCAAAGATAAAAACAGTGGAGAACACACTTAAGAGACACGACCAAGTCACTGACCATGTCACATAACATGGCCAAGGCCTTGGTCGTGTCCCACTTGGAAAAGAAAGAAGATATTGGGGCAGCCATGGATACAGCCACATGGCTTAGCCGTGTCCATAAGAAAATGAGTGACACGGCCAAGTCACTCATGACTTGGCCATGTCTTGTGAAGATTCTTTCAATCATTTTACATGAAATGGGGGACAAAATAGGGGACAACAAGTGTCATCTTTTAAAAAGAAATAATAAAAGAAGAAAAAGGTTGCCTAATTCATGGGATGAAAATTTTAATAATGAAATAAGTGGAAGACGAAAATGGAGTGTGTGAGTTGTCAAGACATGCTTTCTCTTAAGATATTAAAAAGAATGGAAAGAGGGATACATACACACGCTGGGATGTTGTTCTTAAGGGAGGATCATCTTGCTCTTAGTTCATCTTCTTGTTCTTGGTCTTGAGCAAGACCGTGAACATCACCTTCATCTTCAACTTTCATTTCTTCCATAAATAAGATTCTTAATATTTTTTAGGATAAAATTGGGTAAACAAGCTCTTATGAAGGTTAGTGTTTGAAGAAAGCTTGATTGAGGAGTTGGGGGCTTGAGAGAGTGACCATTCCATCTTTCAAGAGGAGAGCCATTGATTGAAGAAGGCTTGTTAGTTCTTCATCACATTCAAAGTGAAGCTAGAAGGAAGACTAGAAGTTCAACTCTTAGCATCTTCAAAGGGGTTTTTATATTCTCTCTTTTAACTTCGTTTCTAGATTGTTGTTGTTTGTTAAGAACATTAATATTTCAATGGACAATTGTGATTTAATTTATATTGAGATGAATATTTGTTTTAACTTTATGATGATGAGTTAAATTACTCATGCCTAGGGTTTGTAGTATATTTGATTGAATGAATTGATTTGGTATTTTTATTAATGTACCTTGTTATTCGTTGATTGTATTTGATTGAATGAATTGATTTGGTATTTTTATTAATGTACCTTGTTATTCATTGATTGTATTTGATTGAATGTTAGGTTGATAGATTAGCTACCTATTAATCTCTAGATATTGAATGAAGGACCGAGAGGAGAAATTTGATATTGGAATTATGCATTCAACTACCCTAAGAATGAATTAGAAATATAAATTCTAGGGTTTTATTAATTTACAATTTCCAAACAATTTGTTGTTGTTAATTCATGAATGTAAAAACTAATGAATTGGTAATTACTAATTAAACTCAATGAACAAATTAAAATACAAGGTCATGTTAGTGGATAATTTGAGAATTAAGCTTGATTAAATTGATCTACAATACTAGGTACTATTCCTAGAATTATATTAATCTTGTACAACCATTATACACATTGCTTTTATATTTAAATTACTTTTCACCATTCCAACACATCACACTCTTATATTTAAATTTATTTGTTAATCAAACTATTGCAAAACAATTCCTTCCTTGTTGGACAACCTTGGGCCGATCACCATTGCTACAATTACCTTATATACTTGCGAGTGTCGCTTATAGTAGTAATTAGTTGAGCGCAACACACATTTCTCCAAAAGTGTCCAAAAGCTCATATTTCATCCAACATTACAACATATACATATTTATTCAAATTATCCAATTATTTAATTTACATTAAGATACTTTAAAACTCATAACTTTAATACATATCAACAAATTATATGAAAATATTTAAGTATAAAAAAAGATGTATATACATGATGTGTTGGCTGTCTGGTCTCGTGGAAAAGTAGACTTTAAGCACAATATCCAAAAATCTAGATCTAATCAGGTCTAATAGAACCCTCCAAATCTATCATGTCACCTGCGTGATAAACAAATTACAATAAGCTACTTGCTTAGCGGTGCATACTTTGGTACTAATAAATAATTGAAAAAATAAAATAACAGCATATAAATTATGCTTCAATGACAATCAAATTACATACAACTTATTATTATATTATTAACCAACACACATTAGACCCAAAATCCTTATATATTGGTCTAATCCCAGAAGTATTGTTTTAGTCTATCACAATAACAATGACACCAGCATGCCTTGCCCAACAATGTATTTATAACTATCACACTAGTGTGTCTCGCCCGAAGGCATAATCTAATATGTGACACCAGCATGTCTCGCTTGAAGGCGTATAGCAATGTCAAACCAACCAAAATAAATTTTTTTTGGAACCAGCTGATATATAAGGCAACATGCAATTCACATTCATTATATACCATTTTCTCATGTTTTTCCTCATTTAACATTTATTTTTCTAAATTTCCATCCTATGAGCTAGGATTTTTGTCCCACCTCTCAGTGGAATAGTTTTTGCGACTTTGGCACTATTAGGCTCTAGGTCTTAGAGAACGCGGGCCTAAACATGGAGAATAGGAGTATCCACCCGGATGGGTCGGGAAGATAGAAAGGGGTGGATGACTTAATTTCTAAGAAATCCTCAACCCCTACTAGGTTCGAGAAGTTGGGTATGCATGGAGAATGTGAGAAATGGCCCAGCAACTCTATAACACCCGATTCATTAGAATCAGTCTCTTTTTCAAGTCCAAATATTGTTTAATTCTTAATTATTATAATATCATCCATATTGCATACAATTTAAAGGAATAAAACATCATATTATTAATTAAAATAGCCAATCAAAAGGGGGCACCCATTCAAAGATGGAAACATTCCCTTATGATGTCCCAATATCTATACAAATAAATAAAATAGAACACACATCGATTGATGAAAATATGTCCCTTATGATAATCCTAAAGTAATTAAAATAAATAAAATAAACAAAAGAAGCAATTAAAATAAACAAAGCACCCATAAAAATGGAAACATGCCTTTTACATCTTAAATTCCAAATAACAAAATAAATATAAATCCATAAACACATACATAATCATCATACAAAGAATCATAAAATTAGAGCTTTGGTTAAGAGAAAATAAAGATTCATCACAAAAGATGCAATCCACAAATAAATATTGACACATTAATGGAATATAGGAGGTAATGCATACGGCGATCCCGCTAGCCAGTTAGTGGATGGGGGTCAAAGGGGCAGCGCCATGAAAGGTAACTGATTTACATAATATGGTTTTGTTGTGGAATTAAGATTTGGTTGGAGAATTAGGGTTTAACACACAAAATTAAGGTTTTTCAATATAAGTAAGGTTAACATGATAAATAACAGTTTTAATCATAAGATTACGGCTTTAGTTAGAAGATTAAGGTTTATACCTAAAATTAGGGTAGAAATGCACAATTAGGGTTTAAATCCTAAACCTAGGGTTTTATATTACAAAATATGCAACTAGGGTTTTTTGTGTTAAATCAAATGAGAAATAAACAAATTAAAATAAATATGCGATGTTATTAGGGTTTTTAGATTTCTAAAGCTACGATGGAAATATACAGTGAGGGTTTCAAATTATAAGACCATGATTTATTGCAGTTTAAAATAGTAAAAATGATTGTTTTATGATAATTAAATAATGTGGTAGATAATTAAATAAAATAAACTAAGTTTATGAAGACTTCACCTATGTTGTTGGCTGTAATTCTATTGAACCAAGCTTCATTTGATAACCACAATCTGCAAAGATTAAGGATTGATGAAGTTACTGCTTCCCTAGATCAAACCAAGTTTTGGCTGAGCCAAATAATCTGAAGGTTAATTACTGTTTCAATGTTTTACTCTAGCTTATGAATTATGGTTACTGATTCCTTAAGATCGCTCTATAAAAGGAGGCTACTGCCTTTTTAATTGTTGTGGCTCTCGATTACTCAAAATGGCTTTCTCTGTTTTAAAGGTGGCTTCTCCGATTTTTAATTGTTAAACCTAATTATTGCCCCCCCTTTTTTCTCTGAATATAGCCTTATTTTTATAAGCCATAATTAGGACAACCTTGGCTTGCCAATCCTCATTCAACTCAAACTTGCTCCTGCTTATCCAAGAGACTTCAAGTTTTAACACGATTATGAATGAATTTGGACGAACACCAATGTTCAAGTAATTGTTATTTCACGACAAACACCAATGTTCAAGTAACATTACACATTCAAGCAATGCTTAATACACACAAACACCAATGTTCAAGTAACATAACACATTCAACCATATGAAACGAATTATGGTTAAAATAATGCAATTAATAAAATGAGTTCCAAAGTATGTACTAACCTCTTAAATGCAAGAATGGGAGTCAAAACTCCACTCCACTCTAAATTCCCCTATTGCCCTTCACTAGTAAGTTGTGAGAATTTAGCTTCACTCATTTCCTAACCAAAATGTGAGTGTACAAAATTAATTGGAATTACCCTTCTATGTATTTTAAATAGTAAAGTTCAATTTAACACATTTTCTTTAAGTTTCCATTTTCTTGCCTTATTACACTTTAACTTTGGAATTCCATATTTACAAATTCCAAATTACATTTTAAGTTGATTTCTATCATTAAAATCATAATTGTATTCACTTCAACAATTCAACTTTTAAATTCTAAAATTCTATCCAATTTTTCAATTTTTGCCCTAATATACTTGTAGACCCTTAATTTCTGATCCAGTCCGGTCCAATATATTTTATTTAGTCCAAAATAATTTTTGTGTTGTCCAAAATATTTTAATTGGTCCAAAATAATTTTTGTTATCTTAATTGAATAATTTTTACTTTAGTATCTAATTTTTATTAATAAAAAAAATAAAAATAAACAAATAAAAATAAAAAATCGGCGACGAAAACCAACGCGCGGGACGATGGCCGTGGGCCATTTCACCCGCAGGAGTTTCCTGCGGGCGAAATGGCCCGCAGGCCAGTCCCTCGCCTTTGCCGTAGCAAACTGTGGCAATTTTTTTTCGCCAGTGCAATTTTTTCGCAGCAGTTTTTTTTCACCAGCAAAATTTTTCCGACGTAAATTTTTTCGAAACCTAATGCAATTAGGTTTCGGTTTTCTTTTCTTATCAATATTATATTCTGCTAATAATTAGGAATGAACTATAAAATTCTTCTATAAATAAGACAAAAAAACAACACAAAAGGCAATCAAGAAATCGGAGGAGAAAGTGGAGACCGAACCTTGAATCAAGCTGATTTTTTGAGAGAAACAAACAATTCAAGCAATTCAAAGGCAGTAAAGCTTGTCTTTGATTTTGTTCATCCAAGAAGAAATTTTTGGTGGAACCAACAAACGAAGGTATGCATCAATTGTTTAAATTTTATTCTTCACAGTAGCTAAATCATCCCATTATTTCTTTTAATTCAATAACCTAAGAACCCTAATTCACCTTTTCTGAAGTTTAAAAACCTTAATTCATTGCTTTGTTTTCCAAAAAGTTTAAAGTTATTAGTTTTGTTTCTTCAAAACCCCAAAACCAAAATTTGTTTTCCATATATTCAAAACCCTAAATTGAGTTCTGTTTCTTTCTAAAAGCCCTAAAAACATCTTTTTTGCTTTTATAAACTTTAAATCGTTTTGTTTAAATTCATAAAACTTCATAAAATTATCAATTATTTTTCCAAATTCTAAAAAATAATTCATTCCCCGAAACCCTAAATCAAAAATCCTAAAACCTAATTCAACTTCAAAAACCAAAACAGTGAACCCTAACCCCTTTAAAACCTTAAACCGTAATTTTTTTCTAAATCCTAATCCTTTAAAACCTTAAAAACCATATAAACATAAATATTATAATTTTACACAGTAAGCTTGAAACCATAATTCAATGAATAACCGTAAACCATAAATCTAAATATTTTGAAGAGCCCAAACTCTAATTTCATGATTTTACATCACAAACCCTAATTTAATTAATCAAAGAATTTTATCAACTTTTAAAACATAAAACCTTAATCTATTTTAATTCCTTTAAAAACTCACAGTAGCCTAATTCCACAAATTTCAAAACACTAAACACATGAAATAAAGATCCCTAAATGGAAACAGCAGCCATAATTTAGATTTTTATTTGCCTTATTCAATTCTATATTTGATTATGCTTTGATTTATTTTATATGCTTTAATTTACTTAAGTTCAATGCTTGGTTTATTTAAATTATCATGGATAGATGTTTACTTTCTATTGATATTTAATACCTTTGATGAATGATTTATTTATGATGAATGGTTATTTCCTTTTATCAATTTATTTAGATTTCAAAATGTTGTAAGAGGTATGTTTCCACTTGGTGGGTACCTCATTCGTTAAATGTCATGTAATTTAAATTTCTTTTCTATTTTAGAACCAATGTAAAGGACATGTTTCTACCTTTCGGTGGGTGTCCTATTTAGGCATGGGATGTAAGGGCATGTTTCCATCTTCGGATGGGTGTCCATTTATTTATTTTGTTTGGACATTATTTTGATTTTCAATATATCGATGCTTTATTTTAATTATTGTGTGTAATATGGATAATGTTATTATATTTAAGAATTTTATAATATTAAGACCTGTAAAGGAGGTTGGTTCCAATGAACCGGGCGTTGTGGGGGTGCTGGGTCATTTCTCACCATCCCCACACGTACCCAACTTTCCGAACCCATTAGGGGTTGGGGATTCCTTAGGAATCGAGTCATCCACCCCTTTCTTTTTTCCCGGCTTGTCCGGGTGGCAACTTCATTTTCTCTGGACTTAGGTCCGTGTTCTCTAAGGCCCCGAGCCTAAACAGTGCTGAAGTTGCAAGAACCATTCTACTAGGAGTGGGGGCAGAAATCCCCGCCCACAGTGGCGACTCCACTAGGGATAAAAGAAGTTGATTTCGTTGGTCTTTATATTATTTTATTCTTTCTTATAATGATATTCTCCATTGCATCATATTATATTGCATCATGTGCGTGAGTTAGGACGCCCGTGCTACCCGTGTTATGTTATGTAAGGGATACCATACTTTCACTCAAGGTATGGAGATCGAGCATTGCATAACCACTCATAGCCTCGTACCAGTTGGTATATACTTGCTATGGGAACCTAAGCCTTTATACCCAAAGACTAAAGCTCATGTAATTGGCCTAGTTACTTTCCTTAGGTTTTACCCCAAATGCATGTTGTTTGACTATGGTTAGTTTATCTTAGTCTAAATCATGGCTTATTTGGTTTGATCTTTTTCTAATATGACTTAAGTATATTGTAAGCTCAAAATAAAATTTTCTTTAAAATCCAAAAGACCAAAGCTATTTTTCAAAATTTTTAAGATGGTCTTTGGACATAAAACTTTTCTAAAAACCTTTCTAAAATTCTTTTGCTCATGGCCCAAATACTAAGCCCAAAATCCATTTTTTCTAAGATCTTTTTACAATGGGGTTAGAAATAAAATTATTTTCATCCAACCTTTTCTTACAAAGAGCTTGCAAAATATTTCGGTCAATTAGGAAATACCAAAAATCAATTGTGAGCCTAGTTTATACTAAGAATAATTAATCATGGGCTTGTTTTTGGCATGAATCATTAGTTACTTTTTCAAGTGAGAAATCTATTTATAATAAACCTCTTAATTTTGTTTTAATCCAATATAGCATAAAAGCTACTTTAGTTGGTTGAATGGATTAAAACCTAATTAATGGGAATTATTATGAATTGATTTCCATTTTGAAAATATAATTATTAATTGAAACGTCCGAGGGAATTATTCGAAAACAAGGTACCCCATGTTGATATTTTGTTAACCATATACCAAGGAAAAGAGACTCGCCATTCGTGTGTGGATGATATAAGGTTGGAAAGAACGTCCTAATTATCCTTGTTTGTTGATTGTTTGTGCATACATGCATATATGCATACATTTGCATCTTATATCATTGATCCTCCCTAGCTCATAGCCCTGGATTACGACAGTTCAAAAGCTTACAACAATCCAACCTATGTCAGAGATAAAGTATCTAGCAACGACTCAATCACTTGCTCACCAAAAATAATGGAGCCAGAACAAATTCAAAGGATGGTTGGTGAGGCCGTCAATGCCAAGATGGAAGAAATAAAAGAGGCCCTAGCTGAGACCATGAAGAACCAATTGACTGCAATCTTAGAGAATCATGCCGAGGCATCTGCTAGCACTAAGAAGCCAAAGGACAAAGGGAAGACTAAAGTTGGTGAAGTGGTTTTTGATGATGAAAAGGTGATCATTGATGATGATGATGATTGGGCTTAATACTACCAAGATGCTCAAGAGAAGAAAAAGGCACCAAAGATTGTTGAAAGATCAACTATGGAGAAGACCGAAACTTCTAATATTGAAAAGATGATTGCTGATTTAGAAAAGAAATTTGAGAAGAAGCTGAAAATCGAGGAAATGTCCGAAGTTGACAAATTATTTGAGCTAGATGAAGAAGTCTAGTACAAGTTCAAGATGCCATCTTTCGCAAAGTTTGATGGAATCAGAAATCCTCATCTCCTGTGAAGCAGTATATCACTGCTATGCAGTCTGCTCGAGCTACTAAGGCTCAAACCCTAAGGTACTTTATGCTCTCATTGGACCCTGTTGTCCAAAATTGGTTCAATACCTTAGATGATGGAACACAAAAGAGTTGGGATATGCTTTACAAAGCCTTCATCCAACAATATGGATATAACGTCGAGATGGAAGTTACCTTGATGGAAGTGGAGTCTATTAGGCAAAGGTCGAATAAGAATTTTGTAGATTACGTGAAGAGATGGAGAAACAAGGCTGCTTTACTCAAGAAGAGGCCTGATGAATCCGATCAAATAAGGATGATTGTGAGAGGGGTGTTGCCTAGTCTTCGTGAGAGGATGTCTCATACACTCATCCATGATTTCAAAGACCTTCGCCTAGTGGGTTTGCAAATTGAAGAATGGGAAAGAGAGAAGAACCGTTTTTCAACAAGAGATAATGAGAAAGGGAACTATCAATCTGGTAGCAAAGCATGCAAAAGGCAGTCGGTATCAATGCCACTAGCCAAGGAACAAGGAGACAATCTTCGAAATTGGGGAAACTGATGTCTTGGGTTCTCAATAAGCTTCAAAGAAAGGGATTGTTACAACCCTTAAATCCTCGCCCTTTACCTAACCCTCTTCCACCTAATTTCGACACTAAAGTATTTTGTCAATTTCACCAAATGCAAGCGCACGACATGGATAGATGTGTAAGGTTGAGACATGAGATCCAAAATCTAATTGATAATGGGAAGCTACCCGAGCCCAACAAGCCAAACACCAAAGACAACCCATTACCAAAGTTCAATAGAGTACTGCCGCCGGCAACCTTCATGATTGGAGGAGGTTTGCATGAGGACTTTGTCATGTCTTCTTTTCAAGATGTGGGTGGAGAAACAACCAAAAAAGAAGAGGTATTTAAACAAGCTATGATGGGTGAAGAAGTAGCAATTTGTGTTGTCAATGGATTTTGGGATTCAAGCAATAGTGATGATGATCTTGTGTCCAAGAAGGAGGAGTGGACTTGGTCCGAGCCCGAAGAAGATGAAGTAATGAATACTAGATCTGGTAAGCCTTATGCAAGGCCACCACCTAAGGAGGTAGAAACTAATAAGGAAAAGGAAGTAGAAGTAGAAGAAGATGATGTTGTGCTCAAGTAATTGAAAAGAACCCAAGCAAGTGTTAGCTAGCATGCCAATTTCTACCTCCACAACACCAGAGCAGTTGATCAACTTCATAAAAATTGGAGGGGTAATGAAATGTGAAGAGGTTCAAGAGAAGAGCGAAGTTGATATGGGAGCAGTTTCTTTTTATGATGCGAATTTACTGGAGGAGGGGAGAGATCATATCCACCCTCTCTTTATCAAAATAGAAGTCAAAGGGAAGAGGACTCAATGTGTAATGGTCAATGATGGGTCTGCCATAAATGTTTGTCCACTTAAGATATTGCCAAAGCTAGCTATGTCAACAAGAGATCTAAACCCGACCGAGGTAACAATTCGGGCTTATGACAACACTAAGAGACATGCCAAAGGAACTTTCAAAGCTGCTGTCAAGGTTGGTCCAATTGAATCCATTGTTGAGTTTGTTATTTTAGATATATCAGTTACCTTCGCCTTGCTCTTGGGGCGACCATGGTTTCATCCTCTTGGTGGAGTTCCTTCCACCTTTCATCAAAAGATCAAGTTCCCCAACGGAGATGAGACAGTGGTCATTGAAGCTGAAGATAATGAGATTGTTAACGCTCTAATGATTGAAGGGCCTCTCAATGGTTTCCAAGTAGCTACAATTTCTGACAATGAAGTAGTGGACTCCAAAGTCTTGAATATGATGAAGAACATGAACTATCTTCCCGGAGCTGGTCTTGGAAAGGGTAAGGCCAGTTTGACAAAGTTGCCAGATTTTAGAGCTCAAACTTCCAAGAAGGGGTTGGGATATGATGAAGACAACGATGTCCCGCCAAACAAGAATGAGAAGATGAGCTTCCCACCACTTGAAGAAATCTTTGTCAAAGCTCCAGATATGGGACCACTCCAAGGAAAGCCTGAGCCAATCATGTTCATGGATAAGATAGTCCCAGGTTTTGAAATTTTTGCTGATGTGGTCGAACTAGTGGACCAAGTGAAGAAAGAGCTCGCCCTATCAACCAGCCCAAAAAGAGAAGAATGAAGCTATCCTGAAAGCTGAGAAGACTCCAGAGGAGATTGCTGCCCTAGTTGAAGAAAAGTTTTAAGACATCCTGCCTTATGATTTTTCTGCCCTGATAAGATAGACCCAGGTTTTGAAATTTTTGCTGATGCGGTCGAAGAAAGAGCTCACCCTATCAACCAGCCCAAAAAGAGAAGAATGAAGCTATCCTGAAAGCTGAGAAGACTCCGGAGGAGATTGCTGCCCTGGTTGAAGAAAAGTTTGAAGACATCTTGCCTTATGATTTTGATTTTGATTTTAATTTGTCTACTTTGTATGAGGATGATGATGTTTTCTTTTCCAAAATGAATGCAATAAAGTCTGATTTTGCTTACTTGTGTGATGTTTCTCCTGATGGTTGCATACATTCAAATAGCAGTTACATGAGCATCTTTAATATTTGGGAATGACCGAAAATCCTAAAAACATTAGCATGGCATCTGACCTTACTCCTGATGAGAGAGAGAGAGAGAGATTTGAAAAATATTCAAAAAATATGAAGAAGTGTTTGCTTGGTCTTATGAGGATATGCCTGGAATAAATCGAGACATAGCCGAGCATCATATTCCTACTTACACTCACATGAAGCCTATCAAACAAAAGCTTAGGCGATTAAGACCTAAATGGGCTGAATTGGTTAAAGAAGAGGTCACTAAGCAAATACAAGTGAAGTTCCTTGAAGTGATAAAATATCCAGATTGGCTAGCCAACATAGTACCCGTGCCAAACAAAGATGGGAGAATAAGGGTCTGTGCGAACTATAGAGATTTGAACAAGGCTTCCCCTAAGGATGATTTTCCTTTACCTCATATAGACGTTCTCATTGATAGTGCAGCCTCTAGCATGCTACACTCGTTTATAGATGGATTTTCCGGATACAATCAAGTGTTAATGTCCCAAGAGGATAAAACCAAAACTGCTTTCATTACTACATGGGGTATATTTTGTTATAGGGTGATACCGTTCGGCTTAAAAAATGCTGGAGCAACCTACCAAAGGATGGCCACCACATTATTTCATGACATGATGCACAAAGAAGTTGAAGTATATGTTGATGATATGATGGTTAAATCAGATACAAGGGAACAACACTTACAAGACATAGAATTATTCTTCGATAGAGCTTTGAAATATAAGCTAAGTGTGAGCGGGTATTTTCGCCCCCACTCCCAGTGGAATGGTTCTTGCGACTTTGGCACTGTTTAGGCTCGGGGCCTTAGAGAACACGGACCTAAGTCCGGAGAAAATGGAGTCACCACCCGGACTGGCCGGGAAAAAGAAAGGGGTGGATGACTCGATTCCTAAGGAATCCCCAACCCCTTAATGGGTTCGTAAAGTTAGGTACGTGTGGGGAAGGTGAGAAATGGCCTAGCACCCCCACAACGCCCGGTTCATTGGAACCGGCCTCCTTTACAGGTCTTAATATTATAAAATTCTTAAGTATAATAACATTATCCATACTACAGAAAATAAAAAGAAAGCATCATTATATTAAAATCAAAGTAATGTCCAAATAAAACAAAACAAATAAATGGAAGCCCATCCAAGGATGGAAACATGTCCTTACATCACATGCCTAGGTAGGACACCCACCAAAAGGTAGAAACATGGCCTTTACATAAGTTCTAAAATATAAAAGAAAATTAAATTACATGATGTTTAACTAATGAGGTACCCACCAAGTGGAAACATACCTCTTACAACTTTTGGAAGTCTAAATTAATTGATAAAAGTAAATAATCATCCATCATAAATAAATCATTCATCAAAAGTATTTAAAAATCAATAAAATAAACATCCATCCATGATAAATTAGATAAATCAAGTATTGAAATTAAATAAATTAAAATATAAGAAATAAATCAAAGCATATCAAGTATGGGATTGAATAAAGCAAATAAAAGTCTAATTTATGACTACTGTGACTTTTTATTGAATTAAAATAGATTAGGATTTTATGTTTTAAAGGGTTGGTAAGACTCTTTGATTAACAAAATTAAGGTTTGAATGGTGAAATCTTGAAATTAGGGTTTTGGACACTTTGAAATACTTTTTAATTCATGATTTTTAAATAGTGAATTAAGCTACTGTGACTTTTTTGAGTTTTTATGTTTTTATATTTTTTTATATTTTAAAAGGATTAGAGTTCATAAAAATTAGGGTTTAAGGTTTTAAAAGGATTAGAGTTCATTGTTTTAGGTTTAAAAGTTGAATTTTGGATTTAGGCTTTGGAATTGGAGTTCTCGGGTAAGGAATTATTTTTAGGGTTTTAACAAAGCACTTTGATGATTTATGAAATTTTATGAATTTAAACACATGGATTGAAGTTTTTATGAGTAGAAAAGATGTTTTTTAAGGTTTTTTGAATGAAAAAGAACCTACTTTAAAATCTTAAAAGAAACAGAATTTTATTTTGGTTTTGTTGAAAAAAATGTTCAATTAAAGTTTAAAGATTTTTAAGAAGAAAAAATAACAATTTTGAGTCCTTTTAGAAAAGAAAGTCATGTTTTTAATTTTCTAATCTTGGAAAAATTAAGTTAAAGCTCTAAGATTTTTGATTAAAAAAATCTAAAATTTTATAACCTAGCTACTGTAAAACATAAATCAAAAAGATTTTTACATACCTTCTTTTGTTGATTTTCCAAAAAATAACTCTTCTTGGATGAACTAGCTCCAAAAACAAGCCTTGGATGCCTTTGAATTGATTAAATCATGCTACTGCTGCTTTAAATATCAATTGAATTAAGTTTTTCCTTTTCCTTCCTTGATTTAGTTTCAAAAATCAAGTCACTGCCAATTTTTTCCTCCTTTGATTTGGTTTAATTGGTCCCTATTTATAGTGGTTTTTAGGTTGTTTATTCCTAATTAATTAAGGTAAGTAATATTAATAAAAAAAAAATTAAAACCTAATTGGATTAGGATTCAAAAAATTGCGTTGAAAAATTTTGCGCTGGCAAAAACTGTGCTGCCGGGCCCGTCTGCATGCCAGCCGGGCCCGTGGGCGCCCCAGCACACAGGAAATTTCCTGCGGGAAGTTATTTCGCCTGCAGAAATTTCCTGCGGGCGAAGAACATGCGGGCGCCTGAGGGTGAGCTGACAGGCCCGCGCGACCACTTTTCGCTGCCAATTTTTTTTCCGACTCCAATTTTAATTTATATTTATATTTTTAATTTTTAATTGTTTATTTTCATTTTTTATTAATAGAAATTAGATTCTAAGGTAAAAATTATTTAATTAAAATTATTTTGGACCAATTAAACAACAAAAATCATTTTGGACTAAATAAAACATATTGGATCAGATTGGATAAAAATTAAGGGTCTACAGTTTGCCCCCTGCTTGAATGATCTGAAACCTTAGTGAAATAGAGTGAAAAGCAATAAAACTTAATTTTTGAGGTGACGAATTAAATTTGTTTTGGGTATTTGGACCCGAGATTGGGTAATTGGACCCGAGATTGATTTGATTTTACTAACCTTTTAGTTGGGAAGTCTGACTGCTCTGGCTATTTTATGCATTGTGATTCTTCACCCTCAGAATGGATCTTCATCCTTGGAGATTGGATCTTTACCCTTCACCCTTGCAAATGGATCTTCATCCTTTGAGATCGGGTCTTCACCCTTGAAAATGGATCTTCATCCTTTGAGATCAGGTCTTCACCCTTGAAAATGGATCTTCATCCTTGAAAATGAATCTTCATCTTTTGACATCGGGTCTTTACCCTTGAAAAATGGATCTTTATTCTTTGAGATCGGGTCCTCACCCTTGCAAATGGATCTTCATCCTTTGAGATCGGGTCTTCACCCTTGAAAATGGATCTTCATCCTTTGAGATCGGGTCTTCGCCCTTGAAAATGGATCTTCATCCTTTGAGATTGTCACGACCCAATTTGTACATATGTATAGTACGTCCATGTACAGTAAGAGGAGTCGTCCTGAGTAATCACCAAAGAACACGAAGTGAAAGGAAGCTTTATAGGACAAAAAGGACCTGACTTAAAAGATTGTAAAAGTTTTGGGGAGGTGACTGTAATTTCAAAAAGTTTTGGGGAGGTAATTGTAATTTCCAAAAGTTGTACTGGAGGTTCTTAATAGTGCATATAATAGACTCCAGAAATGGAAAGTAGAGAAAAATTGGGTTAAAACGGAACACCACGGTTTTTCCGAAAACGCATAGTTTGAGAGATACAGTGGATTATTGACCAAGGGTATTTTTGTCATTTTTGTGATAATAAATTATACACTGGAAAACAAGACACATAAAGGTATCTGAAGTAAACGGAAGGACTCCGCAGTGATCGATGTTGAAGAACGAACCTAAGTGGAGACCCGAATCACGTAAGGACCTAAAGGGAATTTTTACAAAAGTCAAGGGCATGAGCGTAATTTTTATAAATTAGCTCAAAATCAAGAATGAATGTCGGAAATGGAAACTAGAGGTTGAAAGGAGGAGAACGGTAAGTTTTACGCATCGTAAAACCACCCGGTTACAAAGAAAAGGCAAAACCTTCCATTGAAGGGTATTTTGGTCTTTTCACTTCCACCCATTTTCTAGAAAAGGGACACATGGCATAGTAATTTTCTAGAAAAGGACACATGGAAAAATCTTGTTTAAAGACACTTTTGGGTTGGATTAATCTTAACCCTCCATATGGCACCATCCTAGTTAAAGATACATTTAATTAAATAAATGGAAAATGGAAAAATATAAAAAGGGAGAGAAGGATGATTAAAGAACTAAGGACACATTTTTCTCTCCATTTTTGAGAGGCATGGCCGAATTCTCTCCACCAAAAAAGGGAAGGAATTTTTCAAGTGTTCAAATGGATTTTTGGAAGGAAAAGCTTAATTTTAAGGTAAGGATTCCAATTCTAGCTTTAGTTTATTCATTTGATTGATAGTTTTCAAGTTATCAATGAAAGAAAAGTTGGGAAGATTATGGGAAAGTTAAGAAAGTGAAGAGAAATTAGATTAAATGATCCATACATGTAGAAGTGATGAGTAAATGGTAATTAGTAGCTTTAGATAGTAAGAATAAAGGCTTGAACATATAGTTTTTATCACATTCTTATTATGGAAGTTATGAAAATTATAGGAAATCAAAGGGATAAAGAAGAAGAAGGGAAGAAAGAATAAGACAAGCAAGGAACAAAGCAAATAAACAAGGTTTGGTACTTAAATCATTGCCTTTTCAATTAATTCACATATTTTGCATTATGGGACTTTTGAAATGGTTTTGAAATAATGTTATTATGTGTGGTAAATATGTGGGAAAGTGCTCTTGAACCATTTGTAATCAATTGATTGTGAAAAGAATGAAAACAAAACAAACTAGCTAAACTTTGCTCAAATATCCATAAACTTTGATGAACTTTTAATCACTCCTTTGGTTTGATTTTTGAAAGAGGGACCCTTAGTCTTTCAATGGTATCACAAAAGGAGTCTAAAAATCAATTTTGCAAGAAAAAAATGAATTTCCCTCAAATTTTGAAAATTGGGCCGAATGGTCCCTTTTGGGCACCATTCTGCAGCCTTCATTTTGGGCAGTCCGTTGAAGGGGCAAACGAAAGAATTTTTTGACAAAATTTTACATACATTTAGGTAACTTATGAAAGTGTTTTCCTGCAAAAATTCATCCAAAAATAAGGTTGTTTACTTAGTCAAAACTGTTGCCAAAGTTGACTGATTTTCAGCAGTAAAAACAGATTTTACTATTTAGTTGTTGCGCGCCATTGCGTTGCCGATTTTACGCACCGCTCTACTATTCATTTGGTCATTTTTCTTAATGTGTTAAAACTTGAATATTATGATATATATTGATGTTATATCATTTAAAATGACATGAAAGGGGTTTGGAATAATCAGAAAGGCATCATGAGAAGTTATCCTAGTAATATATGCCTTATGGAAAAATCATGACCTATTGAATATCATGACCAAAGTAATTTAATAAATTATTTATGCTCTACTTGGTATATCAGAACCCTTGAGATAAGGGTATGATGCATCATACTATTACTGCAGTACTGCTTATGACATGATATGATATTCCGGCTGAAGGCTAATGATTACAATGACATGACCAATGATGCAATGATAATGGCCATTGGCACATGTGCAAGAATTATGATGAAAGATAATGAAATATGATCATGACGAGATATGTTTATCATGACCCTTCCTTATCCGCTGACGTTCTGTTAAACCAGTAGAGCAACCAAAATGATAAAAGCAAGAAAAATGATTTAAATTCAAATTATTCAGTCAAGCCTTTTTACCATCTGTGTTTTGTATTTATTCCTTTCAAGTATTTAAAGTATATAAATGTATGTTCAAATCATTCTTTCATTTTATTTGTTTATTGCAATGATTTAAGTACCCACTAAGCAATTGCTTAGCGAGTTTAGTTTCCCTCTAAACTCGTAGGTTAAACAAGGAGAATAGATTGCAGCATGTCCTGCGCAGCTGGCCTTGACTACTACTTTGGGTAGGAGCTTGGATATGATTGATTGTAGTAATATGGCATGTACATAAGCTTGTATGATCTAGCAAATAAATGTATAATAATGAAAAGCTAGAACACGTACACTGCTAGTAATCTAATAAATCTTATTTGGGTTTAGCATTTATGTATGCAAGTATAGAAGTGTGAATTCTTCTTGCAGGATTGTAGTTGAGGTTATAAGGGTGGATTATTGGGAGTGTGCTTGAGTTGAATTATGAAACAAAATGTTTTTCAAAAATTAAAGAATCAGTTTTGGCGACACTTGGGACCTCCATTTTTAGGGGAGGTTATGGCAAAATTTTTTTTAAAATCTGCACTTAAAATTGGCTAAGTAAAATATTAAGACACAACCACCATGAGTTAACAGTCCATCTTGGTCTATAAACATAGGCTAAGATGGGGTGTTACAGAGATCGGGTCTTCACCCTTGCAAATGGATCTTCATCCTTTGAGATCGGGTCTTCACCCTTGAAAATGGATCTTCATCCTTTGAGATTGGGTCTTCACCCTTGAAAATGGATCTTCATCCTTTGAGATTGGGTCTTCACCCTTGAAAATGGATCTTCATCCTTTGAGATCGGGTCTTCACCCTTGAAAAGTGGATCTTCATCCTTTGAGATCGGGTCTTCACCCTTGAAAATGGATCTTCATCCTTTTAGATCAGGTCTTCACCCTTGAAAATGGATCTTCATCCTTTGAGATCGGGTCTTCACCCTTGAAAATGGATTTTCATCCTTTGAGATCGGATCTTCACCCTTGAAAATGGATTTTCATCCTTTTGAGAGTTCTAATTGTTCCATTCTTTTATTCTTCCTTTTTGCAAAGATTTAGCTATTTTTAATTGGACCTTATATCCTCTCCTTGCCCCCCTGTGTGGCAAAATATTTGTAAGTGAGTTTAAAAATATTTGGTATATAAACCCAAAAAATTGAAAAGGAAAAACTTTGCCCCCTGTGTAGGCTCAAACTCATGATTTTTCTATGCGGACTCTGATTGATGTTGTTGTTGTCTAGTTCTTCACACAAGCACGTATTTCTTCTCTTTGCAAGTTACTGGAGTTTTCTCAAGCAATGGGCTTTCTATGTCCCCTGATTTGATATCTTCTTTTGATTCTTTACTTCACAAGGTGTTTGCTGTTCATTTTGCTAAAGAATAGACAACACAAGACAAGAAAGTGCGATGTGATATGCTCATGTATGCATGATATGCATGAATAATACTTACAGTGGTTCCATGACTCACAGAACAAGGCGATCAGCATAAGTGTTCTCATTGGTTCCCTTTTGACGCTTGTTCAAGTCTTGCATTAGAATAATCGAAAGCTTTGTATTTGTGGCTTTTATCTTCAAGATGTTGAAAACATGAGTGGTGGAGATCCCAAGTTGCAGAGTCAGGGATACATCCTTTTTATATTTCATTATGACCTTGCCAATAATCATTTCCTTTGCCCAATATGTCCTTTGGAGGTTCAATATACTTCCCTTAACTTGAAGGCTTTGTATGACAAAAATATTTTTGATTTGATTTTTTTGAATTTTAATTTTGAAATCAAATGTTGGCTTTGCCAAATTAATGTCAATGCACCTCAGGACTTGATTTTCCAAATTAACATATCTATAACATGACAACCCTAGTTACCGTACTAAACTCGGGAATCATTTCTATTTAAGCAAGAATTGTTGCACTTCAGATAGGCACATACACATTACTTGGCCAAAGGTCTCATTTGAGTTTAAATACTGTCTATCTCATATGCGTGCTTATTCAAACTATCTCCACTAATAGACTCTACCTACCAAGAGAGATCAACAGGTCTTTGATAGGCTTGAAATGGGGTCTATAAGGGACATGGGTTAAATGAAGGCAATTTTGAGATAAGAGCTGGTGTGACACAATGGACAAACCCTCACACTATAAATTTCTTGTTTGAATTTTAGGCGGTTTGGAGGCAATCTTGCTAGACTCCAAATTCCTCTTGGAATTAATCTGGATCTTGATCAGGACAGTCTTTGCTCTTACAAAAAGTTTAAGACCCAAATTCATTTCTTTTCTTCTTTTCCCTTTTCTTTCATTTCATTTTTCTTACTCCTCCCTTTTCTTTCTCTTTCCTTACTCTTCCCTTTCTTTTATCATTTTATCATTTTGTCCTTCTTTCTTGTTGGTCTATCAAGTACAAAACTTTCAAGAACTGGATGCTCTCCCTTCTTTTCTCCAATTTTGATTGAATCCTTGGTTGCGTTGGGCCAATTCAAGTAAAAATGTCTTTATGAACCAAATGGAGGCCTTTTGCTGCTTTATGTAAAAGAGAACTCAGTTGGCTTTTTGAACTATTTTGGATTTTCTTTTCCTTTTTTTTCTTTTTTTTTTCTCTTTTCATTTTCTTTTGTCCTTTTTTGTTTTCTTTTCTTCTCCCTTCTTTTTTTTTTGGTTCTAGCTCTAAAAGAGTTGTCTTGTTTGTACCAACTTGGGCTTCTTAATAATGGATGAGTGGAGTAACATAAATCTTCTTTAATAGGGATAAATCATTTGTTACTCTACCTTGATATATTGGAGATATTAAGGTAGCATCAACTACCCTTATGGTTTTGAAAACTTCAACTACCCTTATGCTCTTGAAAACATCAACTACACTTATGGTCTTGAGAAACATCAACTACACTTAGGGTCTTGAGAACTTTAACTACCCTTATGGTCTTGAGAACTTCAACTATCTTTATGGTCTTGACTATTCATTTCTTTCTTTGATCTTCTTGCCTTTTCACCTTTGTGATCATAAGACTTGTCAAAAGTATCACAAAAGCTCAAGGTAGGTTGTTGAGGTTATATGCCAATGAAAAGAAAGCTAAAATTTTATGAAGGCTCAAAGGGACAACTAGGGATTAATATTTAATTGGGTGGATACTAGTTGTTGGCTAATCAAACAATGCCTAGATCATTTCTCCCTTAAATAAGCAGAGTTCAATTTCACCTCGAAAATTTGTCAAAGCATGTTCTAAGATTGACTAGGACCTAGACAAAGGTAATTATGCAGGAGCCCTCTCTAAGTAAGCATACACAACTCAATGCTATAGAGCCATTTCCTCACCTAGTAAAGTCATTCAAGTCATGATAAATATATTAATTCATGAATTATCAAGCTTGATTCCTCATTGGTTGAGCATCAAAATGAACAAAGACCAATAAAAATTTATTCAAACAAATTTGAAAAAGTTCCAAAATATTAAAGAAAGTAAGATTGAAAAGCAACATTCAAGCTAAGGAAAGTTCATTGAGTTAGGCTTATTTTCCTTTCATATCTTCAATATCCCCATCTTGAAAGGATGATAAAACAAAATCTTCTTCCAATCCTTTTCCCACCATGAAGGTTGCTAGTGGTGGCACTCTGTTGAACCTTGGAAATGGATTATCTTTGGTGTTGGGCTTGTCCTGCTCGGGTAACTTGCCATTATCAATTAAATTCTGGATCTCATGCCTCAACTTCATGCAATTGTCCATTTCGTGTCCAGGCCTTTGATGGAATTGGCAAAATGCATTAGTATCAAAGTTAGGTGGAAGAGGATTAGGCAAAGGACGAGGAGTCAAGGGTTGTAACAATCCCTTCTTTTGTAGCTTATTGAGAACCCAAGATAGTGGCTTCCCCAGATCTGAGAATTGTCTTTTATTCCCTTGACCGGTCACATTAACATCAACTTCTTTTTGTGTGCTTTGGCTACCAGGTTGATAGCTCCCTTTCTCGTTCCTTTTTGTTGCAAAGCGGCTCTTCTCCCTTTCCCATTCTTCAATTTGCAAACCAGCTTGGAGAAGATCTTTGAAATCCCTTATAAGGGTGTGAGACATCCTTTCGCAGAGATTGGGCAGGACACCTCTCACGATCATCCTTATTTGATCAGATTCATCGGGCCTTTTCTTGAGCAAAGCAGCCTTGTTTCTCCATCTCTTGACATAATCTACAAAATTCTCATTCGGTCTTTGCCTAATGGACTCCACTTCCATCAAGGTAACTTTTAACTCAACATTATATCCATATTGTTGGATGAAGGCTTTATGAAGTAGATCCCAACTCTTTTGTGTTCCATCATCTAAGGTATTGAACCAATTTTGGATAGCAGGATCCAATAAGAGCATGAAGTACCTTAGAGTTTGAGCCTTAGTAGCTCGGGCAGACTGCATGGCAGTGATATATTGCTTCACATGGAGATGAGGATTTCCAGTGCCATTGTACTTAGCAAATGATGGCATCTTGAACTTGTACGGGACTTCTTCATCTAGCTCAAACAATTTGTTGATCTCGGACACATCTTCGGTTTTCAATTTCTTCTCAAATTTATTTTCTAAATCAGCAATCATCTTTTCAACATCGAATGTCTCGGTCTTTTCAATAATTGCCTTCTCAACAACCTTTGGTTCTTTTTTGTCTTGAAGATCTTGGTAGTATTGAGCCCAATCATCATCATCAATGATCACCTTATCATCATCAAAAGCTACTTCACTAACTTTAGTCTTCCCTTTGTCCTTTGGCTTCTTAGTGCTAGCAGAAGCCTCGACATGATTCTCTAAGATTGCAGTCAATTAGTTCCTCATGGTCTCAGCTAGGGCCTCTTTTATTTCTTCCATCTTGGCATTGAGGGCTTAATCCACCATTCTTTGAATTTGTTTGGGATCCATTGTTCTTGGTGAGCAAGTGATTGAGTCGTTGCTAGACACTTCATCTCCGGTGTAAGTCGGATTATTGTAAGCTTTTGAACTTTCGTAATCCAGGGCTGTGAGGCAGAGAGGACCAATGATATGAGATGCAAATGTATGCATGTATGCACAAATAATAGACAAACAAGGACAAATTAGGACGATCCTTCCAACTTTATAACATCCACACACGAATGGTGAGTCTCTTTTCCTAGGTATATGGTTAACAAAATACCAACATGGGGTATCTTGCTTTCGGATAATTCCCTCGGACGTTTCAACCAATAGTTATATCCTTGAAAATGGAAATCAATCCATGATAATTCCCATTAATTAGGTTTTAATCCATTCAACCAACTAAAGTAGCTTTTATGCTATGTTGGATTAAAACGAAATTAAGAGGTTTATTATAGATAGATTTCTCACTTGAAAAAGTAACTAAGGATTCATGCCAAAAACAAGCCCATGGTTAATTTGTTCTTAGTGTAAACTAGGCCCACAATTGATTTTTGGTATTTCGTAATTGACCTAAATATTTTTGCAAGCTCTTTGTAAAAAATGGTTGGGTGAAAATAGTTTTGTTTCTAAGCCCATTGTAAAAGATTTTAGAAAAATAGATTTTGGGCTTAGTATTTGGGCCATGGGCCAAAGAATTTATTTATTTGTTTTTTAGAAAAGTATTATGTCCAAAGACCATCTTAAAAAGTTTTGAAAATAGTTTTGGTCTTTTGGATTTTAAAGAAAAATTTATTTTGAGCTTACAATATACTTAGATCATATTAGGAAAAAAAACAAACCAAATAAGCCATGATTTAGACTAAGATAAACTAACCATAGTCAAACAACATGCATTTGGGGTAAAACCTAAGGAAAGTAACTAGGCCAATTAAATGAGCTTTAGTCTCTGGGTAGAAAGGCTTAGGTTCCCATAGCAAGTATATACCAAGAGGTATGAGGCTATGAGTGGTTATGCCATGCTCGATCTCCATACCTTGAGTGAAAGTATAGTATCCTTTACATAACATAACACGGGTAACACGGGTGTCCTAACTCACGCACACAATGCAATCTAATATGATGCAATGGATAATATCATTATAAGAAAGAATAGAATAATATAAAGACCAACGGAATCAACTTCTCTTATCCCCAGTGGAGTCACCACTGTGAGCAGGTATTTTCGCCCCCACTCCCGGTGAAATGGTTCTTGTGACTTCGGCACTGTTTAGGCTCGAGGCCTTAAAGAACACGGACCTAAGTCCGGAGAAAATGGAGTCGCCACCCGGACTGGCCGGGAAAAAGAAAGGGGTGGATGACTCGATTCCTAAGGAATCCCCAACCCCTTAATGGGTTCGGAAAGTTGGGTACGTGTGGGGAAGGTGAGAAATGGCCCAGCACCCCCACAACGCCCGGTTCATTGGAACCGGCCTCCTTTACAGGTCTTAATATTATAAAATTCTTAAGTATAATAACATTATCCATACTGCACACAATAAAAAGAAAGCATCATTATATTAAAATCAAAGCAATGTCCAAACAAAACAAAACAAATAAATGGATGTCCATCCAAGGATGGAAACATGTCCTTACATCACATGCCTAGGTAGGACACCCACCAAAAGGTAAAAACATGCCCTTTACATAAGTTCTAAAATAGAAAAGAAAATTAAATTACATGATGTTTAACTAATGAGGTACCCACCAAGTGGAAACATACCTCTTACAACTTTTGGAAGTCTAAATTAATTGATAAAAGTAAATAATCATCCATCATAAATAAATCATTCATCAAAAGTATTTTAAAATCAATAAAATAAACATCCATCCATGATAAATTAGATAAATCAAGTATTGAAATTAAATAAATTAAAATATAAGAAATAAATCAAAGCATATTAAGTATGGGATTGAATAAAGCAAATAAAAGTCTAATTTATGACTACGATGACTTTTTATGGAATTAAAAAAGATTAGGGTTTTATGTTTTAAAGGGTTGGTAAGACTCTTTGATTAACAAAATTAAGGTTTGAATGGTGAAATCTTGAAATTAGGGTTTTGGACACTTTGAAATACTTTTTAATTCATGATTTTTAAATAGTGAATTAAGCTACTGTGACTTTTTTGAGTTTTTATGTTTTTATATTTTTTAATATTTTAAAAGGATTAGAGTTCATAAAAATTAGGGTTTAAGGTTTTAAAAGGATTAGGGTTCATTGTTTTAGGTTTAAAAGTTGAATTTTGGATTTAGGCTTTGGAATTGGAGTTCTCGGGTAAGGAATTATTTTTAGGGTTTTAACAAAGCACTTTGATGATTTATGAAATTTTATGAATTTAAACACATGGATTGAAGTTTTTATGAGTAGAAAAGATGTTTTTTAAGGTTTTTTGAATGAAAAAGAACCTACTTTAAAATCTTAAAAGAAACATAATTTTATTTTGGTTTTGTTGAAAAATATGTTCAATTAAAGTTTAAAGATTTTTAAGAAGAAAAAATAACAATTTTGAGTCCTTTTAGAAAAGAAATTCACGTTTTTAATGTTCTAATCTTGGAAAAATTAAGTTAAAGCTCTAAGATTTTTGATTAAAAAAATCTAAAATTTTATAACCTAGTTACTGTAAAACATAAATCAAAAAGATTTTTACATACCTTCTTTTGTTGATTTTCCAAAAAATAACTCTTCTTGGATGAACTAGCTCCAAAAACAAGCCTTGGTTGCCTTTGAATTGATTAAATCATGCTACTTCTGCATTAAATATCAATTGAATTAAGTTTTTCATTTTCCTTCCTTGATTTGGTTTCAAAAATCAAGCCACTGCCAATTTTTTTCCTCCTTTGATTTGGTTTAATTGGTCCCTATTTATAGTGGTTTTTAAGTTGTTTATTTCTAATTAATTAAGGTAAGTAATATTAATAAAAAAAAAAGAAATTAAAACCTAATTAAATTAGGATTCAAAAAATTGCGTTGAAAAATTTTGCGCTGGCAAAAACTGTGTTGCCTGGCCCGTCGGCGCCCCAGCCCACAGGAAATTATTTTCGCCCACTGGCCCGTAGGCCTGCGGGTGAGCTGACGGGCCCGCGCGACCACTTTTCGCTGCTGATTTTTTTTCCGACTCCGATTTTTTTTTATTATTTTAAATTTTTATTTGTTTATTTTCATTTTTTATTAATAAAAATTCGATACTAAGGTAAAAATTATTTAATTAAAATTATTTTGGACCAATTAAACAACAAAAATTATTTTGGACTAAATAAAACATATTAGATCATATTGGGTCAAAAATTAAGGGTCTACACTAAGACTAAACCCAAAGAAGTGTGTGTTCGGTGTTACCTCGGGTAAATTATTGGGACATGTGATTGGTCCGAATGGCATTGAGATTGATCCTAACAAAAGTTAAAGCCATCAGGGATATGCCAGCCCCAAAGATGGAGAGAGAAAATCAGGGATTTATTGGTAAATTACAATACATTAGTAGATTCATAGCAAAACTCACAACAATCTGTGAGCCTATCTTCAAATTGCTTAGAAAGAATCAGCCGATCATATGGAATGAAGAGTGTTAAAAGGCCTTTGATCGAATAAAAGAGTATTTGTTGAAACCACCTATTTTAAAACTACCTAAACCCGGCAAACCTCTATTACTATACTTAGCAGTAGAAGAAGAGTCGATAGGAGCCATGCTAGCCCAAGCAGATGATTCAGGGATAGAGCATGCAGTTTACTATGTGAGTAGAAAGCTCCTACCTTATGAAATTGAGTATAGTGTCATTGAAAAGACCTGTATAGCCATGGTTTGGTCTTTTAAGAAGTTGCGACATTATTTTCAATCGTATAGTGTGCAAGCAATTTCCAGGTTGGATCCAATGAAGTACTTAAGGGAGACACCCTCTTTGATTGGGAAGTATGGTCGATGGTTGATAATATTAGAAGAATTTGAGATTGAGTATGTAACTAGGAAAATAATCAAAGGTAGAGCGGTGGCAGAATTCCTGGCCCAACAACCATTACCAGATAGCGAAGAAGTAATCTTGAAATTTTCGGATGAACATTTAGAAGCAATTGAAGTACAAGGGTGGAAAATGTATTTTGATGGAGCAGTAAATAGGAAAGGAGCAGGCTTGGGAGTTATATTAGAATCGCCCGAAGGGGAACTCATCCCTTTAGCCAAAAAGTTAAAATTTAGGGCAACCAATAATATGGTGGAGTATGAAGCTTGTATTTTTGGTTTGGAAACCCTAATGATTATGAAGGTGGATAAAGTGGAAGTTTATGGTGATTCATTACTAGTAGTATCCCAAGTAAATGGAGAGTGGGAGCTGAAAGAAGAAAAATTAAAACCATACCACCATTACCTAACCATGATGAAGAAGAACTTTAAGCAGTGTAGGTTTATACACCTATCTAGAGAAGAAAATCAGATGGCTGATGCCCTAGCCACATTGGCTTCGGTCTGGAAAAACTCTGTCAGCTTATTCCTTAAGCCTCTGATCTTGACCAGTTCATTAACTCCTTGCTATGAATATGAAACAATCATGGAAATTGATACAGACCATGATGCATGGTATGATACTATAAGGCAATTTTTGGAGGAAAGAGAATACCCGCTGGGGGCAACAAAGAAAGAGAGAAGAGCCATAAGGCGGTGGTCATTGCAATACATCACATTCCATGGAGAGTTATATAGAAGATGGCCTAATGGGGGTGCATTTGAGATGTTTAAGAAAGCCTAAAGTGGAGCGCATCATGTCAGAAATACATGCGGGAAATTACGGTCCACACATTAGTGGTTTGGCCCTAGTTAAGAAGACTATTCGACAAGGTTACTACTGGTTGACCATGAAGAAAGATTGTATTGAGTTTGCAAAGAAGTGCCAACAATGTCAGATGTATGGTAACTTGAATCACATGCCTCCAGAAGAATTGCATTCTATGTCTTCACCCTGGCCATTTGCCACCTGCGGTATTGACATTATAGGAGAGATACATCCGACAGCTTCAAATGGTCACCGTTTCATTATGGTAGCAGTAGATTATTTTTCAAAATGGGTCGAAGCCGAATCCTTCAACAAACTGGGTGCAAGCCAAATGGCTAGATTTATGGAAAAGAAACTCATCTGCAGATACGGGGTCCCGCACAGTGTGATATCAGACAATGGGGTATAGTTTCGAGGAGCAGTTAAGGATTTATTCTCAAAGTACCGCATCCATCATCATAGATTCTCTCCTTATAGACCAAAGGCTAATGGTGTAGTAGAAGCAACAAACAAGACAATTAAGCAAATTCTATCCAAGATGACCAAGACTTACAGGGATTGGTCAAAGATGCTTCCCTTTGCTTTGTGAGGATATAGGACAAGTGTGCGAACACCTACTGGAATGACACCATTCTCTTTGGTTTACAGGATGGAAGTAGTGTTGCCAATTGAAATAGAAATCAAGTCATTAAGAGTAGTCTTAGAAGCCGAACTGCCTAAAACAAAATGGGTAGCAAGCAGATACACACAGTTAGCTTTACTAGAAGAAAGAAGGTTAAAGGCACTGTATCATCACTAATTGTATCAAAAGAAGATAGCTTGGGCCTATAATAGAAGGGTTAAAATCAGAAAATTCAGAGTTGGGGATTTGGTGTTGATGCAATGTAAGCCTAATGTATCTGATCCAAGAGGGAAGTTCAGGCCTAGCTAGGAAGGGCCATATGTCGTGAAACAAGTCATGAACAAAGGTGCAGTGAAGTTATCAGACATGGACGGGAATGAATTTAGTGAACCAGTAAACATTGACAGGATGAAGAAGTTTTATGTATGAAATATATATATAAAAAAAAGAGCTCGCTAGGTTGAAAACCCAAAAAGGGTGGCCCAGGCAAAAGTTAGAGCAGTCTGGTAGTTCCAAAAACTCGAAAGGGCAGGCTAGGCAACAATTAGGGCTAAATGAGAGAAAATCGTCAATTAGAAAACCCAAAAGGGCTAGTTGGCAACAGGAGTGATCTTGTGAATGCTGGCTTTATGTTTGGTTGTTCCCTAATTTAATAAAACAAAATTAATGTTAAAATTGCTCTATGTGCACTGTTATAAGTATTTGACCAGATATGGATGAAATAAATAAACACAATAGCAAAAGGTGATGACAAATTATAAATGGAAAAGAAGCATCTTTTATTACTTTAATTATTTTTCATCCTAACAATACACTTTCTGAATTGACAAATGTAAAATCTATGGCAGTCGATAAATGTAACGTGCAGGCCAACTTTGTCTCAGCTAATCCAAGTAGGCTTCAGTCAAGCGAGGCATGTCTAAGTCAGGAGTAAAGTTAGAATCACGAGGCTAAGCTCCGTACTGACGGCCAAGTCGGCGAGGATCATAGCATGTACCTTGACGAAGAGCAACAAGGGAAACATACATCAAGTATGTCCGCATGGTGATACGAGAAATTTTCCACCAAGGTACCAACCAACGGATATTGACTTCAGAGCGTGAGTGGATCCAGTCAACTCAGTCAGCATATGAAGAAGCAGGATGGAGTAGCTTCCTAGCAAAATGATGACGTTGTAGATATTTGGAAAAATCCATGGATGGAGTATCAAGCAAACAAAGACGCTCCTGAAGCCAAATCTATGATGAAGGAATTAAATTAAATAAAAATTAAAAAAAGGGGTCCGCTAAGTTGAAAACCCGCGAGGGCAGCTTAGGCAAAAATTAGGACAGCTCGCTAGTTCCGAAAACCCATACGGGCGGACTAGGCAAAAATTAGAGTAATAAAGAAAAGAAAAAAAAAAGAAAACCTAAATTGAAAACCCAAAAGGGCAGTTTAGGTAATTATCTGAAGCAGCAATGGACTCCCAGTCAGTCTCTTTGACAATCCTGATTTAAGTCAGTCTAATCCAACTAAGGTCTCGGCTAAGATCACAGGTATCGGCGACAAGCCTCCTTCCATTTGGTCCATAATATCCAATACCCGTGGATCAATATCACCATTGGAAGAAACAAGCAAGAATTGGCCAAGCAAGCAAAGACAAAGCATGCATCCCCATGCCTTAGTAGGAGCCAAATGAGAAAGACAAAAATCAATCAAGGAAGCAAGTAGAATTTTTTCACCTTTCATCAACTGAAGAACTTCGAGTTTTGGAATTTGAAATAACATCTACATCTTCTGTTGAGTCTTAGAAACCAATGTGGGTAACGCCATTTGTTGATTATTTGGATATTCAAGGATGGCCTCAAATTCTTCAATCAAGGGACATATTTCAAAACCATTAATTTTAAATGCCCTAGAATCTGTATTCCAAAAGGAAGCCATGGCATGTAAGAAGGAGTTGTCCAATTTAACATTTTGAAAACATTTTAAAACATCAAGTTTTGACCATGAATTTGCTTCTAATGAATGGCATCCATACTCTTAAACAGAATTTTTATCTTCTTTAAATGATATTCGGTCATGGTTGATGAATGAAGGAAAATCAAAATTGTTAAAGGGAGTCTTCACGTTGAAAGGGAAAAGTTTTTTTGGTTTCTATATGAAATATGGCATAAAATGTGATTTATATAGAGGAAATAACCTTTTCCAAAGGTGATGAGGAAAAGGTGATGGGAAAGGGTAAGACCATATGGCATAAGGAAAGGAATTGGTGACAATTTCCTTTATCACGTTGAATTTGGTTTAGCAAAGTGATGTGGATGTGAATTATGAAATTATGATGTACTGTGATAAAAAAATAATAAAAAAAATAATTGTGATGTAGTAACAAAAAAAAAGTTACAGTAAAGATGGAAATTGTATTTTTTTCATTATTGTACAATATTTTAGAATTGCTACAATATTCACATATCACTAAGAGGGTGGTGGAAAGTCATCAAATAAAGCCTTGAAAAAGTCATCGCCTGTTGTAGGAGGGGGCAAATCACTCGTCCCGAGTCCGCCCAAAGCGGGAGCACCAAAATTTGGCAAGTTACTCGTCCCGGGATCACCCGAAGCAAGAGCATCAAAATTCCTATTACCTTGAAGTTCTGATCCGTCATGGTCCTCATCAGAAGCAGACGAAAGGATCTCATGGTCATCAGTCTGGGGGCCTCTTGATGAAGAAGCACCGGGATCCCTCATCCCCTGAAATCGGAAGTCTCAAAAATTTTGTTCGGATTGATGATATAAACTTTCAAAATGAGAAGCCTGCTGACGACTTTGCAGCCAACTCTTCTTGAAGTTTCCTATTTTGTTCTTTGAGCATTCGCTGTGAGCCAAAAAGGAAAAAGGTAAGAGCATACATAATCATGCATACATATAGCATAAATTACCATGAAATAAAGAATTTACCAGGTAGTTCATATCAATGCCCTGCAGATGAGATGGCATATCTGGCTGGTTAGAATGAGCAAACAAAGGGGCAGTAAAAGAAGGTCCAGCCGCATGATCAAATGAGTCAACAGCCTGCAACAATCATTAAAAGATCAAAGAAAGAAAAAGCAGTTGCAAGGGAAAAGTGGTAAAAGTTTTTACCTGAGAAGTACTAGCCCCGAGATGTGGAATAGACTCTCCTGCATCTCCGTGATGTTCGTCTTCATCTCTACCCTCATTTTCATCGAAATCTCCCTCACACCAACAGGAGGTACATCAAAGTTTAAGAGCCTTCTTTGAATAAAATGGGCATAAAATCCATCAGGTGGATGAAGAAATGACTCAGCACCATAACCGTACCGAGCCGGCCACCATGCATCCTCCGGCATTGACATAATATTTAAAGTATATTTTGAGATATGCATCGGGACCCTCCGCTGCTCTAGACTGAGAAACCATTCATACTCTCTCCCCAAGAAATCAGCCACTGGACACTGGGCCAGCGATAACTCGGCGAGAATGTTGGAAAGATAGCACAGCCCTCATCAAAGGAGACCAGTTTGTCCGCTCTACAAAATAACATAAGGTAAGTAAAATTTTCACATAAAATTTAAAACATACTAATATTATTTTACCTGATCCCAGGTTAAGCGACTCAACACAAAGCGATGAGCATGCACATTGCGAGAGCCGGGAGCGTCCACACGATCGGACAACCAGAAATTTAATCTCAGATACCCGTCCCTATCTCAGGAAATACCAGGTACTCTCACAAGGTTGTGTTCATATGCCCATACCTACAATAACAATAAAGATCACATTCATACAAGAAAAGAGCGGAAATGACATTGGTAGAAAAAGAATACCTCAACAACCGCCATCAAGCCGACAAAATACTTCTTATTTCGACAAAGTTTATCAAGACTATGGTAAAGACACGCGAGACCAGCTTCACCCCAGCTAGAAGATGGTACCATTCTGAAATAATAAAGGGCACTCAACACTGACAAGTGGATGGAGGATTCAGTGCTGCCTAAGATGGTTGACCCAAGCAGATATAACAAAAATCCTTAAGCATACTATTCGGTTGTGTCTCTGCCAACCTGTCCTTCGTAGTTCATCCAATAACTACGAATTGGCTCAATTTTTATCTTAAAAGGTCCTTTATATGATGGTTTCATGCCAATTAATTCCTAAATTTCTTCAAAATATCATTGGTCAGAGGAACCGGAATACCATCAAATAGAAGGCCTGTTATAGAAATAAAATCGACCGGACCAATTGTCATCTCTCCAATGGGCAAGTGAAAAGTGTGAGTTGTGTCCAACCATCGCTCTGCAAGCACCTGGACTACGCTCCGGTCTATCCGATATTCCTCAGATGGCAATTGTGTGATGAACTACTCAAAGCCGCAATCTTGGATAATCCGCCTTACCCGAGAAGGCACTACATCGTATCATTGTCGGGCTTTGTAAATACACCCTCCATCCTGAACAACGCAACGTTCATGCTAACACGGAGCCAGGTAAGTCAATGCAAGGTAAGTACATATTATTCTATCTGCTTAAATTAATATATTTTTCTTAAATTTTCTAAAAAATAATAATACCAAATAAAACAAAAAAAAAACAAAAACAAAAACAAAAACAAAAACAAAAACAAAAACAAAAACAAAAACAAAAACAAAAACAAAAACAAAAAAAAAGAAAGACGAAAAATCAAGAGAAAAGAAAAATAATTACCGCGCTCTTTTCATTGGAATTACGGTGAAGCGGCATTTCGGCTATTATATCTATATTTTCATCTTCATGGTGCCGAATAAACTCCAATAACTCAGCATTAGAATGAGTCCCTGACCTTGAAGCATGCATTTTTTTGAAAAATATGTGCTAAAATTGAAAGAAATTTGAGAGGATTATAGAATTTGAAAGTTTTATTGTGAATAAAATTGAAGAACTCGTTGGTTTATATAGAGAAACGATAAGGAAAAAAAAATTCAAAAGTAAGTTTACTGTTCATGAATAGTAAACTTTACTATTTATGAATAGTAAATCTTAGTCTTCATGAATAGTATTACTATTGATTAATAGTAAAATTACTATTTTCAATAGTAAATACTATTTGCTACTATTTTTAAATAGTAAATTTACTATTTATAAATAGTAAATAGTGCATGAACAATGATTACATAGTAAATAAAGAGTAATTTCAATTATTCACTTTAATCATTCAAATAATTGCGTGTATATAAATATTTTTACACTCAGAGGGCAATAAGGAGACATATGCATAAAAATTAGCCAAAACTTTTTAAAATAAAAAATTATTAGCTCGGGTCCAGACCCCAAATTTTCCTTAGGTCCAGAACCTAGAATCTTTCCTAAGTCCAGAACTTAGCTCGGGTCCAGAAACCAAATTTTTCTTAGGTCCAGAACCTAGAATTATTCTTGAGTCCAGAACTCGAATCAAGTCCAGAACCCAAATTTTACTTAGGTCCAGAACCTAGAATCTCTTTTAAGTCTAGAATTTAGCTCAGGTCCAGAACCCAAATTTTTCTTAGGTCCAGAATCTAGAATCTTTTCTAAGTCCAGAACTTAGCTCCGGTCCAAAATTCAAATTTTTCTTAGGTCTAGAACCTAGAATTATTTCTAAGCATAAGAACTTAGCTCGGGTCCAGAACCCAAATTTTCCTTAGGTCCAGAACCTAGAATTATCCTTGAGTCCAGAACTCGAATCGGGTCCAGAACCCAAATTTTCCTTAGGTACAGAACCTAAAATTATCCTTGAGTCCAGAACTCGAACCGGGTCCAGAACCCAAAACCTCCATCATCTCAAAAATAAAGTCTTATTGCTTTTCACTCTCTTTCACTAAAGTTTCAGATCATTCAAGCAAGAGGCAAAATGTAGACTCTTAATTTTTGACCCAGTCCGGTCTAATATATTTTATTTAGTCCAAAATAATTTTTGTGCTGTCCAATATATTTTAATTGGTCGAAAATAATTTTTGTTATCTTATTTGAATAATTGGTCCGCAGGCCAGTCCCTCGCCCCTGCCGCAGCCAACTGCGGCAATTATTTTTTGTCAGCGCAATTTTTCCGCAGCAGTTTTTTTTTGCTAGCAAAATTTTTTTGACGCAAATTTTTCCGAAACCTAATGCAATTAGGTTTCGTTTTCCTTTTCTTATCAATATTATATTCCGCGAATAATTAGGAATGAACTATAAAATTCTTCTATAAATAAGACAAAAAAACAACACAAAAGGCAATCAAGAAATCGGAGGAGAAAGTGGAGACCGAACCTTGAATCAAGCTGATTTTTTGAGAGAAACAAACAATTCAAGCAATTCAAAGGCAGCAAAGCTTGTCTTTGATTTTGTTCATCCAAGAAGAAATTTTTGGTGGAACCAACAAACGAAGGTATGCATCAATTGTTTAAATTTTATTCTTCACAGTAGCTAAATCATCCCATTATTTCTTTTAATTCAAAAACCTAAGAACCCTAATTCACCTTTTCTGAAGTTTGAAAACCTTAATTCGTTGCTTTGTTTTCCAAAAAGCTTAAAGTTATTAGTTTTGTTTCTTTAAAACCCCAAAACCAAAATTTGTTTTCCAAATATTCAAAACCCTAAATTGAGTTCTGTTTCTTTCCAAAAGCCCTAAAAACATCTTTTTTTACTTTTATGAACTTTAAATCGTTTTGTTTAAATTCATAAAACTTCATAAAATTATCAATTGCTTTTCCAAATTCTAAAAAATAATTCATTCCCCGAAACCCTAAATAAAAAATCCTAAAACCCTAATTCAACTTCAAAAACCAAAACAGTGAACCCTAACCCCTTTAAAACCTTAAACCCTAAATTTTTCTAAATCCTAATCCTTTAAAACCTTAAAAACCATATAAACATAAATATTATAATTTTACACAGTAAGCTTGAAACCATAATTCAATGAATAACCGTAAACCATAAATCTAAATATTTTGAAGAGCCCAAACTCGAATTTCATGATTTTACATCACAAACCCTAATTTAATTAATCAAAGAATTTTATCAACTTTTAAAACATAAAATCTTAATCTATTTTAATTCCTTTAAAAACTCACAATAGCCTAATTCCACAAATTTGAAAACCCTAAACACATGAAATAAAGAACCCTAAATGGAAACAGTAGCCATAATTTAGATTTTATTTGCCTTATTCAATTCTATATTTGATTATGCTTTGATTTATTTTATATGCATTAATTTACTTAAGTTCAATGCTTGGTTTATTTAAATTATCATGGATAAATGTTTACTTTCTATTGATATTTAATACCTTTGATGAATGATTTATTTATGATGAATGGTTATTTACTTTTATCAATATATTTAGATTTCCAAATGTTGCAAGAGGTATGTTTCCACTTGGTGGGTACCTCATTAGTTAAATGTCATGTAATTTAAATTGCTTTTGTATTTTAGAACCAATGTAAAGGACATGTTTCTACCTTTCGGTGGGTGTCCTATTTAGGCATGGGATGTAAGGGCATGTTTCCATCTTCGGATGGGTGTCCATTTATTTGTTTTGTTTGGACATTATTTTGATTTTCAATATATCGATGCTTTATTTTAATTATTGTGTAATATGGATAATGTTATTATATTTAAGAATTTTATAATATTAAAACCTGTAAAGGAGGACGGTTCTAGTGAACCAGGAGTTGTGGGGGTGCTGGGCCATTTCTCACCTTCCCCACACGTACCCAACTTTCCGAACCCATTAGGGGGTTGGGGATTCTTTAGGAATTGAGTCATCCACCCCTTTCTTTTTTCCTAGCCCGTTCGGGTGGCGACTCCATTTTCTTTGAACTTAGGTCCGTGTTCTGTAAGGCCCTGAGCCTAAACAGTGCCGAAGTCGCAAGAACCATTCCACAGGGAGTGGGGGAAAAATCCCCGCCCACAATATTTTAATTTTAGAAAACTATTTTAATCAATTCCAAATTGAGTTTTAAGTTCATCTCTACCAATAGATCCATATTGTAATATAATTTAATCAATTAAATTTAGTAAATATCAATTATGTACAAATTCTCCATCAAAACCCCTAAATTTCATTCTTCTTCCAAACTCTAATCAAACCTAAACCAATCAATTGTCCACTATAAAATCAATGTCTACGCAATCAAATAACTCCATTACAACCCATTTAAATAATTATCCAAGCCTCTTCCAAAAACCAAATTTCCATATAATTGAAATTTCAAGAAAAACTACCTAATACCAAGGAGACCTTCCTTTTTTTTTTTTACTTTTTGGCTTTTTACCATTTTATCCTTTTTACTAGTTAACCATTTACTTTTTCATTCACTCATAACATTTATATGCTATGTATATTTTACTTATGTTTTACATATGTACTTATGATTTCCTCCAACCAACACTTTAATTAACCCTCCAGATTATTTATTTAATTATATTATAATATTTTAATAAAATTTACGAGTGTTACAATAAGGGAAAGGCTAAGGTAGCTGAGGTAGCCTTTGATGAAGAGATAGTAATGATGGATGATGATGACAAGGGTGCATACTTCTAAGATCCTTAAGCAAAGAAGAAAGAAAAGAAGGTTGTGGAGAATCTAAAACTGTTGATGTGAAAAAATTGATTACTAATTTAGAGAAGTAGATTGAGAAGAAGCTGAAAGCTAAAGAAGTATCAGAGGTGGACAAGCTATTTGAGCAATATGAAGTAATTCCTTACAAGTCCAAGATGCCTCCTTTAGCTAAGTTTGATGGAACTGGAAATCCAAACCTACATGTCAAGTAGTACATCACTGCCATGTAGTCTGCTAGAGCTACTAAAGCTCAAACTCTAAGGTTTTTAGATCTTGTTGTACAAAACTAGTTCAATACCTTAGAGAAAAGTTCTTAGAAAGATTGGGATTTATTATACAATGCCTTCATCCAGCAGTACGGGTATAATGCTGAATTGAAAGTGGCTCTAATAGAGGTAGAATCAATCAAATAGAAATAAAATGAAAACTTTGTTGATTATATGAAGAGATTGATAATAAGATTGCACTTCTTAAAAATAGGCCGAATGATTGTAATTAAATTAAGATGATAGTGATAGGAGTCTTGCCTAATCTTCATGAATGGATGTCTCATGCTTTTATTAGAGACTTTAAAGATCTTTCCAAGCTGGCTTATAGATAGAAGAATAAGAAAGAGAGAAGCATTTTGCTAGAAGAAGGAATGAGAAGGCAATTATCAGTCTTGCAGTAAGGGTACATAGAAAGCATTAGATGTCAATTCAACAATTGGCCAAATAAATATGAGAGTTTTTAGATATGGGGAGACCACTGCCTTAGGTTTTCAACAAATTGCAGAAGAAAGGGTTGTTATAGCCACTAGCTCCTTAACTTTTGCCAATTCCTTTACCACCAAACTTTGAAACAAATGCCTTCTATCAATTTCATCAAATGCAGGGGCATGAGACAAACAAATGTATTCGGTTAAGGCATAAGGTCCAAGATTTAATCTACAGTAGTAAGCTATCTTAGCCCAATAAGCCCAGCACCAAGAGCAATCTGTTGTCTAAGTTTGGGAGAATGCCACCTCTAGCAACTTTCTTGATAGGGAGAGGATTGAAGGAAAGCTTTGTCTTATCATCTTTTCAAGACATAGATGGAGTAGCCACTAAGGAGGGGATGCTACTTAACAAGATTGAACCAATCGAGGATGAAAGGGTAATGACCATATGTGTTGTGAATGAATTTTGAGACTAGACTGACAATGATGGTGAATCAAAGTCTAAGGAAGAAGAGTGGGTTTGGTCTGAGCCTAAAGAGGAAGAAGTACTGAATACTCACTTTGGTAAGTCTTATGGGAGGGCTCTACCAAAAGAAGCAGATCCTAACAAAGGGAAAGATGCTGAAATAGGAGGGAAAGAAGAGGAAGATGATGTTGTCCTTAAGCAAATAAAAAGAATCCAACCTAGTATTAGTATTTGGGATTTATTAGCTACATCCAAGAAGCATCGAGAGACTATGGCTAAAGCTATGACTAGAATGCAAGTTTCTACTTCTACAACACTAGAGGAGCCGATTAATTTTACAGGAGTAAAGAAAGCTGAAAAGGTGAAGAAAGCTAAAAACACTCAGAAGAAAAATAAGGTTGATGTAGGGATGGTTTCCTTCTCAAATGTCGACTTACTAGAAGAGGGAAGAGACCATATCCGTCCACTTTTCATTAAGGTCAAAGTCAAAGGAGAAAGAAACCCTTATGTCATGGTTGATGATGGATCTATTATAAATGTGTGCCCACATAAGATACTACCAAAGCTAGCCATGTAAACACATGATCTGAGTCCAACTGAGGTGATAATTTAGTCTTATGATAATACTAAAAGGCAAGATGAAGTGACTTTTAAAGCTATTGTGAATTCAGGCTCTATTGAATCCATATTGGAGTTTGTGGTTCTAGATATACCGGTCACCTTCGCATTATTGTTAGGTTGGTGGAGTTCCTTCAACACTCCATCAAAATATTAAGTTTCCAAATGTGGATGAAATAGTGGTGATCGAGGCTGAAGACAATGAGGTAGTGAATGCCCTGATGATAAAGAGGCCTGGTAACAGATTTCGGGTGGCTGTTGTTTCTGATGATGGGATAGTGGACTCTAAAGTCTTGACCATAATGAAGCAAATGAATTATCTACCAGGCCTTAAAAAAGGGAGAACAGGTATAACAAAGCTTCCATATTTCAAGACTCAAGTTTTTAGGAATACAAGGAAGCTGATGAAGGTGTCCTATTGAAGGGAAATAAGAAGATGGAATTTTCTCCACTTGAATAGACATTTGTCAAAGCTCTACAGTTGGGACCATTACAAGGGAAGCAGGAGCCAATTATGTTCATGGAAAAGCTTATTCTAGGCTTTGAGATAATTGCTTATGTTGCTGAGCTTATGGGACAGGTGGAAAAGAAGCTCGTCTTACTAGTTGACCAGGAATCCAGCTAAGAGAAAGGAAGGAAGGTATCATGAGGATCCAAAAGACTCCAAAGGAGATTGTTGCTCTCATCAAGGAACAATTTGAAAGCCTTGAAGTTTATGATTATGATAACACTGATTTTGATTTTAATTTGTCTACTCTTTATGAGGATGAGGATGTTTTCTTTTCTAAAATGAATGCAATAATGTCTGATTTTGCTTACTTGTGTGATATTTTTCCTAATGGTTGCTTACATTCGAGTGGTGATTACATGAGCATTTTTAATATTAACTATGTTGACACTCAATTATTAAATTTGGGAATAATTAAAAATCCTAAAAATATTAGGATAGCATCCGACCTTACTCATGAAGAGTGAGAGAGAGATTTGAAAAAGTATTCAAAAAATATGAAGTAGTTTTTGTTTGGTCTTATAAAGATATGCCCAAAATTGATCGAGATATAGCTGAACACATGATTCCTACCTACACTCACTTGAAGCATGCCAAACAAAAGTTGAGGTGTTTAAGACCATAATGGGGAGAATTGATCAAGAAAGAGGTCATTAAGTAGATTCAGGTGAAGTTTCTAGAGGTGATAGATTAGCCTGACTAGTTGGCCAACATTTTCCCTGTGCCAAAGAAAGATGGGAAAATTAGAATTTGTGTGGATTATAGAGACTTGAACAAGGCTTCCCCTAAGGATGATTTTCCTTCATCCCATATAGATTTTCTAATTGATAGTACAAGCTTTAGCATGAAACACTCATTCATAGATGAATTTTTCAAATATAATCAAGGGCTAATGGACCAAGAGGAGAAATCTAAAACTATTTTTATTACTATATGGGGTATATTTTTTTATAAGGTGATGCCTATCAAAGGATGGCCACTACCTTGTTTCATGATATGATGCATAAAGAGGTTGAAGTTTATGTTGATGATATGATGGTGAAGTTAGAGATCAGAGAACAACATTTCCATAACTTGGAAAAGTTCTTTGAGAGAGCGGTAAAGTATAATCTATGCTTAAACTTGAATAAGTGTGTGTTTGGGGTTACTTTAGATAAGATACTGGGGCATGTTATTGGTCAAAATGACATTGAGGTCGACCCTAACAAAGTTAAGACAGTTAGGGATATGCTAGCCCCAAAGACGGAGAATGAAGTTCAAGGGTTTATCGGAAGGTTACAATATATAAGTAGGTTCACTACAAAACTCACAACAATTTGCAAACCTATTTTTAAATTACTTAAAAAGAACCAACCGATTGAGTGGAATGAGGAGCGTGAGAAGGCTTTTGAGCGTATAAAGAGTATTTATTGAATCTACCTATCTTGAAACCACCTAAACCTGGTAGATCATTGATACTATACTTAGCAATAGAAGAAGGATAAATAGGGACAATGCTGGCCTCAGCAGATAAATCAAGAGTCGAGTATATAATTTGCAATTTATGTAGAAAACTTATGCCTTATGAGATTAAGTATAGTATCATTGAAAATACTTATATTGTTGTGGTTTGGTTGTCAAAAAAGTTGCGGCATTACTTTCAATCTTATAGTGTGCAAGTGATTTCCAAGATGAATCCAGTGAAATATTTGAGAGAGACCCTCGTTGATTGGGAAGTGTGGCCAGTGGTTAATAATCTTAAAAGAGTTTAAGATCGAATATATAACCAGAAAAACCATTAAGGGTAGAGCAGTAGCAGAATTTCTGCCTTAACAACCACTATCTAACAGTGAAGAAATAACTTTTGAATTTCTAGATGAACATTTGAAGGCCATAGATGTGGAAGATGTATTTTGATAGAGCAATGAATAGAAAGGGAGTTGGTTTAGGAGTAATATTAGATTTACCAGATGGGGAACTTATCCCTTTAGTTAAGAAATTAAGATTCAAGGCAACCAACAATATGGTAGAGAATAAAGCATACATCTTTGGTTTGGAAACCTTAATGATAATAAGGGTTGATAGAGTGTAAATTTTTGGTGACTCATTGCTGCTGATATCCCAAGTGAATGGAGAATGGGAGTTGAAGGAAGAAAAGCTAAAGCCATATCATGACTACTTGACTGCGATGAGGAAGAACTTTAAGGATTGTTGGTTCATACATCTGTCGGGGGAAGAAAATCAAACGGTTGATGCCCTAGCCACTTTGGCTTCGATATGGGAGGATTCTATCAAATTATTCATTAAACCTCTAGTTTTGGCCAGTTCATCAACTTCTTGCAATGCATATGAAATGGTCATAAAAACTTATATGGACCATGATCCATGATATTATAATATAAGGCGATTTTAAAAAAATAGGGAATACCCGATGGGGGCAATAAGAGAGGAAATGAGGGAAATAAGGCGTTCGTCTTCACAGTACATCACCTTACAAGGAAAGTTGTATTGAGATGGCCGAATGGAGTGCATTTAAGATGTTTGAGGAGGTCTAAAGTTGGGTAGATCATGTTAGAAATACATGCGGGGACCTATGAACCCCACATGAACAGCTTAACCCTTGTTAAGAAGATAATTTGGCAAGGCTACTACTACCTAACAATGAAAAAAGATTATATTGATTTTGTGAACAGGTGCCCACAATGCTAGATACATGGAAACTTGAATTATCTACCTCCTGAAGAATTGCATTAAATATCTTTGCCCTAAACTTTTGCAACTTGGGGGATTGACATTATTAGGAATATACATCCGACAACCTCAAATGGTCACCAATACATCATAGTAGCAGTTAATTACTTTTCAAAGTGGGTTGAAGATGAATCTTGCAATAAGATGGAGGCAAAACAAATGGCTCAATTTATTGAGATAAGTCTCATATACAAATTTAGGATTCCACACAATGTAGTATCAGATAATATGGTACAATTTTAAAGAGCAGTTAAGGATTTATTTTCCAAGTATTAGATCTATCATCACTGATCCTCCCCATATAGACTAAAAGCTAATGGTACAGTGGAAGCAGCAAATAAGACATTTAAATAGATCCTTTCCAATATGACCAAGACATATAGAGATTGGTCAGAAATGCTTCCTTTTTCTTTATGGGGATATAGAACAAGTGTGTGAACTCTAACTAGAATGATGCCGTTTTCTTTGGTTTATGGAACGAAAACAATGTTGCCTACTGAGATTGAGATCAAGTCGCTAAGGGTGGTCTTGGAAGCTAAGTTGCCGAAGATAGAATGGGTAGTAAGTAGATATATGCAGTTGGCTTTATTATAAAAGAGAAGGTTGAATGTATTGTATCATCATCAGCTGTACCAAAGGAAGATAGCACGTGCTTACAATAAAAGTGTTAGAATTAGAAAACTTAAAGCCGGGGACTTAGTGTTAAAATAATGTAAGTTGAACAATCCTGATTCGAGAGGAAAGTTTAGACCAAGTTAGGAAGGGCCATATGTTGTGAAAGAGGTAATGAAGAAGGGCTGTCAAGTTGTCAGACATGGATGGGAATGAGTTTAGAGAACTATTGAACATCATCTGGCTGAAGAAGGTTTATGTTTAAAATAAAAAAAATAAATAAATAATGATAAATAAAAAATTATGGCTTGCTAGGTTAAAAATTCAAAAGGACAGCCTAGGCAAAAGTTAAAGCAGTCCGCTAGTTTTGAAAACCCAAAAGGGCAAGCTAGGCAACAATTAGGGCTAAAAATGAGAGAAAATTGTCAGTTAGAAAATCCAAAAGGGCTGGTTGGTGACAGGAGTAATCTTGTGTATACTAGCTTTATGTTTATGATTATTTCCAGTTTAATGAAACAAAGTTAATTATAAAACTATTTTATGTGCACTATTGCAATTATTTGACCAACAGAGTAAAATAACTTACAAAATGGCAAAAAGTGATGACAAAATTATAATAAAGGAAAACATATTATATTCTTCATCCTAATATCATTTTATCTAAAGAACTAACAAATGTAAAATTTATGGAAGTCGATAAGTGTAACGTGCAGGCCAACTTTGCCTCAAACAATCTAAGAAGGCTTCAGTCAAGCAAGGCATGTCCAAATTAGGGGTGAACTCAGAACCTTGAGACTCTACTCCATTCAGGCAGTCAAGTCGATAAGGATCATAGCAAGTGCCTTGGCAAAGAGCAATAAGAGGAACATACATCAAATACATCTGAATGGTGATATAGGCAATCTTCCACCAAGGTACCAACCAATGGATGTTGATTACAGGCCGTAAATGGATGCAATCAACCCACTCGACATATAAAGAAGCTAGACAGAGTAATGTCCTCACAGAATGGTACCATGGTAGATATCTAGTATAATCCATTGCTAGGGTGTCAAGCAAGAAAAAGTGCTCCTGCAGGCAGATCTGAAAAAAAAATGTATTAAAAAAAGCCCGCTAGGTTGAAAACCTATGAGGGTAGCCTAGACAAAAATTAAGGCAATCCACTAGTTCTAAAATCCCGTAAGAGCAGGCTAGGTAAAAATTAGAGCAATAAATAAAGCATGACCTAAATTTTGGTAATTACCTAAAGCAGCAAGGGACTTCCAGTGAGCCTTCTTGAAGAATCATTCTTGAATTGATCTAATCTAAACAAGGTTTCAGCTAAAATTAAAGGTACTGATGAAAATCCTCCCTCTATTTAGTCCACAATATCTAATACTCGTGAATCAATATTACCATCAGAAGAAATAAGTAAAAATTGACTAAGCAAGCACAAGTAGAACATACTTCCCCATGCTTTGGTGGGAGCTAAATGAGATGCATAAAAATTAATCAAAGGGCCGAGTAAGATTTTCTCACGTCTGGTCAATCGAAGAACTTCAGGCTTCGAAAGATGAGATAGTATTTGCATTTTTTTATGAGATTTTGAGGTTAATATGGGAAATGCTACTTGATGGTTATTTATATATCCAAGGATGACTTCAAATACCTCAATCATGGGGCACAACTCAAAGGTATTAACCTTAAAGCTTCTATATTCTACATCCTAAAAAGAAGCCATAGCATACAATAAGGGTTTATTTAATTTGATATTTTGAAAGTACTTCAAAGTATTAATTTGAGACTAAGATATTTGTTTCCAATGAATAGCTTCAAGGGTCTTAAATAAATCCTTCATCTTCTTTAAATTAGCTTCAGTCATGGTTGGATTTGTGAAAACTGAAGCAGCTTGCCTTGGTGAGAAAACGATCCGAGAATTATTTGTTTTGAATGGATACGGCTTTAGTTTGATTAGTGAGAAGGAAGAGACAAAGTGATGGTTTAAATCGGTGAATCAAAGACTGGACTGCACAAGGAAGAAAATAAATTCATATCAAATTGGTTTTGAATCACCGGATTTGACATGGATTTGAAAAGTGAAAACCTAATCCATGATGAATTCATTTAGATGAATTCGTCATGGATATTGTACTTATATTTATATGTTTTAAAAAAAGTAAAAAAGGGGATCCATTTATTTAAAGGCAATACCATTTTAGTGAGACCAAGCCCAAATGAGCATTCAGCTCCAATTCCAAAGTGGGTAAGATTGGTACTCTGGTGAGGACACATAATAACAGGGTCCTCTTTGTAAAGGGACATATAATAGATGGGTGCAGATGGTGACATGTATAATTCTCTACGAAGGAATCAACCAACAAGCATTTTCTAGGCATCTTGACTGGAACCATTCAACTCAGTCTTCATGGCAGTCTATACCTCGAATAATTCATCAAGACAAGTGATGTAGAAGTTTGTACCTCAAGTTTGATATTTTTAAATAGTCCAAAATAATTTTTGTGGTATTTTAATTAACTAATATTTATTTTAATAATATTTATTACTTATAATATTTATTTTTAATAAAAATAAAAAATAAAAAGATAAAATAAATAAATAAATATTGGCAACGGAAGAATCGGCGAGGAAAATCACTGGCGACGAATTGGCTTGGGCCAATTTGGCGCAGGAAAAACCTGCGATGAATTGGCCATAAGCCAATTCGCTGCAAGTTTTACTTGCGGTGAATTGACATGTGGCCCGCGCCCAGCCTGCAATGCCCCGCAATTTTTTTTGCCAGTGCAATTTCGCACGCCAGTAGCTTGGCCTGCACGCAATTTTTTCGAAACCCTATTTTATTTAGTTTTTGATTTTATTTCCTAAACAGTTTTTATTTCCCTAACCAATTAGTATTAGGTTTTTATTTTTCATATAAATACCACATTAAAGATACAAAGAAAGGGGGGATTTTTCGGCCAGAGAGAGGATTGGACTTTTGAGGGGACGGCCAAAATTAATCAAGAGTTCCAATTGGACTTTTAAATCTGGAAGCAGTCTAAAGCAGTAAAGAGTAAAAAGAACCCTTCTAACCACAATGCAACAAGGCAGTGTTGTTTTGATCAAGGTTTCCTCAAAATTTTAACCGTGCAATTGTGGTGGAACCAACAATGAAGGTTTGATCTTAACCAATAAATTCTTGTATTCACAGTAGCCATAACATGCTTCCTTTTTAATATTTTGTTAAGGTATTTTGATATTAATTTTCTAGTAGTATGAAATTGTTGAATTCGAATAATATGTTTTATGAACCAAAACCCTAACATCTTAATACTCGTTAAACTAATTTTTAAAATATAAAACCCTAATTGCACTTTTCTAAAACCACAAAATAATAATCTATTTTTTCAAAACCATAATCAATTCTATTTTTCTAAGATTTACAGTAGCTTGTTTCTTCCAATTCTAAAACCCTATTTTCTAAATCTTAATTTTCAACACCAAAACCTACAATCCTAAAAGCCAGTTTTCAAAATCTTTCGGGGCGCCGCCCCCGACCCCGCTGTATGGGCTCGTCGAAGGGGTCAATATTTATTTGTGTAGTATAAGCCTTTGTATTTAACTCCCTTTATTTCAAAACCTTAATTTGGTTATTAAAATTCCTGTCACGACCCAATTTGTACATATGTACAATACATCCATGTACAGTACATCCGCGTACAGTAACAGGAGCTATCCCGAGTAATCACCAAAGAACACGAAGTGAAAGGAAGCTCTATAGGACAAAAAGGACCTAACTGAAAAGATTGTAAAAGTTTTGGGGAGGTGACTGTAATTTCAAAAAGTTTTGGGGAGATAACTATAATTTCCAAAAGTTGTACTGGAGGTTCTTAATAGTGCGTATAACAGACTCCATAAATGGAAAGTAGAGAAAAATTGGGTCGAAATGGAACACCACGGTTTTTCCCGAAAACGCATAGTTTGAGAGATACAGTGGATTCTTGACCAAGGGTATTTTTGTCATTCTTGTGATAATAATGTATACACTGGAAAACAAGACACGTAAAGGTATCCGAAGTAAACAGAAGGACTCCGCAGTGATCGATGTTGAAGAACGAACCTAAGTGGAGACCCGAATCACGTAAGGACCTAAAGGGAATTTTTACAAAAGTCAAGGGCATGAGCGTAATTTTTATAAATTAGTTCAAAATCAAGAATGAATGTCGGAAATGGAAATGAGAGGTTGAAAGGAGGAGAATAGTACATTTTACGTGTCGTAAAACCACCCGGGTACAAAGAAAAGGCAAAACCTTCCATTGAAGGGTATTTTGGTCTTTTCACTTCCACCCATTTTCTAGAAAAGGGACACATGGCATAGTACTTTTCTAGAAAAGGACACATGGCAAAATCTTGTTTAAAGACACTTTTGGGTTGGATTAATCTTAACCCTCCATATGGCACCATCCTAGTTAAGATACTTTTGTGGTGGTTACATCTTAACCCTCCAAAATGAAATTAATTAAATAAATGGAAAATGGAAAAATATAAAAAGGGAGAGAAGGATGATTAAAGAATTAAGGACACATTTTTTCTCCACTTTTGAGAAGTATGGCCGAAATTCTCTCCACCAAAAAAAGGGAAGGAATTTTTCAAGTGTTCAAGTGGATTTTTGGAAGGAAAAGCTTAATTTTAAGGTAAGGATTCCAATTCTAGCTTTACTTTATTCATTTGATTGATAGTTTTCAAGTTATCAATGAAAGAAAAGTTATGAAAATTATAGGAAATCAAAGGGATAAAGAAGAATAAGGGAAGAAAGAATAGGACAAGCAAGGAACAAAGCAAATAAACAAGGTTTGGTACTTAAATCATTGCCTTTTCAATTAATTCACATATTTTGCATTATGGGATTTTTGAAATGGTTTTGAAATGAAGTTATTATGTGTGGTAAATATGTGGGAAAGTGCTCTTGAACCATGTGTAATCAATTGATTGTGAAAAGAATGAAAACAAAACAAACTAGCTAAATTGATGCAATTATTCATAAACTTTGATGAGTTTTTAATCACTCCTTTGGTTTGATTTTTGGAAGAGGGACCTTTAGTCCTTCAATGGTATCACAAAAGGATTCTAAAAATCAATTTTTGCAAGAAAAAAATGAATTTCCCTCAAGTTTGGAAAATTGGGCCGAATGGTCCCTTTTGGGCACCATTCTGCAGCTTTCATTTTGGGCAGTCCGTTGAAGGGGCAAAAGAAAGAATTTTTCGACGAAATTTTACATGCATTTAGTTAACTTATGAAAGTGTTTTCCTACAAAAATTCATCCAAAAATAAGGTTGTTTACTTAGTCAAAACTGTTACCAAAGTTGACTGATTTTCAGCAGTAAAAACAGATTTTACTATTTAGTTGTCGCGCGTCATTGAGTTGCCGATTTTACGCACCGCGCTACTATTCATTTGGTCATTTTTCTAAATGTGTTAAAACTGGAATATTATGTTATGGATTGATGTTAAATCATATCAAATGACATGAAGGAGAATTGGAAATGATTAGAAAGGCATCATGACAAGCTATTCTGATAATACATGCATTATGGAAAAATCATGGCTTATTGAATATCATGATCAAATTAATTAATGAATTGTTGACGCTCTACTTGGTTACGACAGAACCCTTGAGATAAGGGTATGATGCATCATACTACTACTGCAGTACTGCTTATGACATGATATGATATTCCGGCTGAAGGCCGATGATTACAATGACATGATCAATGATGCAATGATAATGGCCATTGGCACATGTGCAAGAATTATGATGAAAAATAATGAAATATGATCATGACGAGATATGTTTATCATGACCCTTCCTTATCCGCTGATGTTCTGTTAAACCAGTAGAGCAACCAAAATGATAAAAGCAAGAAAAATGATTTAAATTCAAATTATTCAGTCAAGCCTTTTTACCATCTGTGTTTTGTATTTATTCCTTTCAAGTATTTAAAGTATATAAATGTATGTTCAAATCATTCTTTCTTTTTATTTATTTATTGCAATGATTTAAGTACCCACTAAGCAATTGCTTAGCGAGTTTAGTTTCCCTCTAAACTCGTAGGTTAAACGAGGAGACGAGATTGCAGCATGTCCTGCGCAGCTGGCCTTGACTACTACTTTGGGTAGGAGTTTGGATATGATTGATTGTAGCAATATGGCATGTACATAAGCTTGTATGATCTAGCAAATAAATGTATAATAATGAAAAGCTAGAACACGTACACTGCTAGTAATCTAATAAATCTTATTTGGGTTTACCACTTATGTATGCAAGTATAGAAGTGTGAATTCTTCTTGCAGGATTGTAGTTGAGGTTATAAGGGTGGATTATTGGGAGTGTGCTTGAGTTGAATTGTGAAACAAAATGTTTTTCAAAAATTAAAGAATCAGTTTTGGCGACACTTGGGACCTCCATTTTTAGGGGAGGTTATGGTAAAATTTTTTTAAAAATCTACACTTAAAATTGGCTAAGTAAAATATTAAGACACAACCACCATGAGTTAACAGTCCATCTTGGTCTATATACATAGGCTAAGATGGGGTGTTACAATTCCAAAACCCTAAATTTATGCATTTATTACTTTATTTAATTTTAAATTTAATTATATAGTTTATTATATGTTTTGATGATTGATTTATTTAATTTTAATATTTGATTTGTTTATCATGAATGGATGATTTCTTTATTATTATTATTATTATTTATTAAAATTGTAAGAGGTATGCTTCCATGATTGGGTACCTTATTATTTAATTTTTATGTAATTTAGATTATTCTAATATTTTAGAATTAATGTAAAGGACACGTTTCCACCTTTCGGTGGGTGTCCTATTTAGTTTTAGACATAGATGATGTAAGGACATATTTTTATCCTCGGATAGGTGTCCATTTATTTGTTTTATTTGAACATTTTTGTGATTTTAATAAAGTATTTATTTATTCTTATGATCGCATGTCATATGGATAATATCATTATATTTAAAAAAATTATAATATTAAGACCTGCAAAGGAGGTCGTTCCAATGAACCAAGCGTTGTGAGGGTGCTGGGCCATTTCTCACCTTCCCCATGCATACCCAACCTTTCGAATCCATTAGGGGGTTGGAAATTCCTTAGAAATCGAGTCATCCACCCCTTTCTTTTTCCCGGCCCGTCCGAATGGCGACTCCATTTTCTCCTGGCTTAGGCTCGTGTTCTCTAAGGCCCTGAGCCTAAATAGTGCCAAAGTCGCAAGAACCATTTCACCAGGAGTCTGCGTGAAAATCCCTGCTCACAACTACCTTGAAACCTACATGAATCAAGGTTGAGTTCATCTATCCAAATTAGGGTCTTTGCCAAAACCAAATGGATAATAGAATGATTAGCATCCATCTCATCTATGACAGACATGATCCTGACATTCAGATCACCCTTAGGGCATACTAATAGGAACTAGCCCAACAAACATAAACATAATAATATACTCCAAGACCAGGTAAGAGAAATATGTTCAACATAAAACTCAATGAGTGGGACCAATGGGGTGTTATTGCCTTTAGTGAATAGAAGAGCTTAATGACAAGACAATAATTATGACGTTCCTGAGGTTTCACTTATTACAATAGTCGATCCTTGTATTTTCAATATCTAGTTTTTACATCCCTGTGTTTTCAAATATGAAACTGTTTCGTCCTTTTATCAATATTTTTATCCTAAAATCATTAGTCAATGACTTTGATATTATAAAATAACTTTTTCTGCCCTTTATAATTATTTCCTTTAGTGTAATAGCATGTCCCACTCAATAGTTGTATCAATATGATATGAGATACCTTATTGTATGTAGTATTATTTGGTACAAAGAAGCAGAAGATAACTACAAATTCTTTGATCAATGGGCAGAATTCAAAACGAGGAAAGTAAAAAACCCAATGGTCTTGATCCTAGAAGGCTACAACAATATGTAAGAAAGGCTAATTTAGATGGACATTTTGAAAACATCTCAAAGATTACAGATGAGACCATGATAATTGATTCCAATGCTAGGGACTTAATCAAGTAAAAAGTTCTGAAAGTCACCTTAAAGAAGCCTTAGTCATGGTTTTGGAGCTTGAGATGTAGAAGGACACTTTGAGAAGGTTGGAAATGAGGATTGAAGTGTTTTCCAATAGAGAGAAGGAATGGGTAGCTGAAAATGAACTTTAAAATCAATGGAGACCTTTGTATAGAACTGAAATATGAAAAATTATCGAGTTTGACATTTTTAATTTGGCGAAAATTATCAAACTCGATGATCTTTACCACTCGGTGATTCTGATAAAAAAAAATTAGTTTGAGGTAAAACCAATTGTCGTGATCATTGGCATAAGTATCAAGCTCAATAATTTCTTTGATAAAATTGTCAAGCTCAACAATTTTGAATGGACAGAATTCAAGTATCATAATCAAGATCCACCTTCTCATATTTAAGGGTATATTTCTTGTAACACCTTTATACATTATATACGTACAATATATACACCCAACATATATAATATACGCATATACGGTACAAAAATGTCATAACCCATTTTCTATAAAAATCCTTACTTTTCGAATATGTATAATCTTAAATAATTTAAAGAATATAATTTAAATAACAAATAAAAAATTACTTATCAAAAACACATACAAATTTCCCATTACAAAATTTCATCCAAAACATTCTGTATAATTTACAATATATATATATATATCAAAATATAATATAATATACATAATGTTAAAATATACGAAAATATAAAATAAGTACATGCTGGTAGTGTCTCTGATCTTAATGTCCAAAAATCAGCTATACACTCAAGATCTCAAATCTAGACCCTACTCAATCTAGAAGAATTCTCTGGCTCTACCGGATCTCTCCTGTCACCTACGCGATGAATTACAATCGCGCTAAGCCAAAAGTCTAGCAGTACAAACTTTGATAACATTAAAGTTCAAATACAATGCCAATGCACAATGCTTATGTATATCATGTCACCATGTGACATACCAATTCATTTTCAATATATTTTTCAATCATTTTACAATTCACATAAGAACAAACACAAGCATGGACCCAAAGGATCTAATATGTTATTTAAATCCTAGAGATATTATTTAGGTCCATATTAACACCCAGTGTCTAGCCCGAAGGTAAGTGACGCCCAGCGTCTAGCCCGAAGGCAAATCATAGTGATGCTCAGCATCTAGCCAAAGGTAAGTGACGTCCAACGTCTAGCCCGAAGGCAAATCAAATAGTTGCTCAAAAGCTAGCCCCAAAGGCAAATAATGAGGATAACCTCATAGGCATGCTGCCAAACACAGAACTCTGAAAATTGAATAACATATTAGGCACGCAATTATTTCATATTTCTCATTATCAATCTCTTTCTCATTTTCTCATAATCAAGCTAGGTACATTGCCTCATTTTTCATTATCTATTAGGTACATTGTCTTATTTTCTCATCTTTTTCTCACTTTTCTCATTTATAGCAATATCAATTCATATTTCATCATATCATTACATTGCATCACATTTTACCTTAAAACTCATCACCCAAATATTTTGGATAATTTCACATAATCCACATATGATTCACATTTTATGCACTTTAGCCATTACCAATGGATTTTTAACAATGCCCTTAATGCATACACAACAAATGGCATTACCCAAACACTTTGGGTCATTTTCACATAATACACATATTTCACATTTTACACCATTTAGCCATTAACAATGGCTTTTCACAATGCATATAATGCATTCTTAACAAATCACATAACATAGTACAATGTTCATGCATATTCAATGCATCAAGGAGCTTAACACATTTTCCAACCAAAATGTGTTAGGTCCAAATGTAATGCAAACACAACCAATATATCCAAAGTTTGTACTTACCTCTAAAAGCAAACAATACAAGCTCAAACACTTCCTTCAACCTTCTCTTCCAAGATACCCTTCAACACTTGGATTGGGCAAATCAAATCTCCTCAATGCCTAAACCAAATGTGATTATAAATAATCACTTAGTATCACGTTTTAATACATATACATGATCTCTCATCAAAAAGATAAGAACCACAAAGGAAAAATAAGGAAAAAAGCTATCTTGGTAAAATTCTACAAATGACACACTCAACGACATAGGTTTTTTATTAGTTTTTGTTATAGTTTTGTGTCTTGTTTATTATGTTAATTATTGTTTTATTTAGGTATTTTGTTAGTTTTTATCGATTTGTTTAGGGTTTTCATTAATTTTGATAGTTTTAGTTTATTTCCGTGTTTATGTCATTTTTGATCTAGTTTTTAGTATGGTGTTTATGTTTTGTTGGTTATTGTTTATTTACTTCTTGTTTTAAGTTTGTTCAAGTTTTGTTTTAGGTTAAAAAAGCCAAGGAACCAAATTGAAGACAAAAAGTGTAATATCCTCATATATGCCCTAGAAGTTTTGATTATGTTGTTGATGTTGTTGTTATTGTTGTTGTTGATATATATATTGGAAAGTGAATGCTTGTGTATATGTGTTTTGGGGAAAGAAATAGGGTTTAGAGACAAATGTATATGTTGTGTATATGATGATATAAATAACATATATATTGGTCAAATGAAGAGTCAAGGTGATGGTTAAGTGGAAGAAGATATTTTTGGTTGTTATTGAAATTACTATAAAGGGCATGCATAATGAAAAGAAGTTTAACTATGTTAAAGAGGGCATTTTGGTAATTTTTCTTTTGAAATTGTGTGGTGGAGATTAATAGAGAGTTTGACTTTTATTTTGATCAATTTCCTTTCTTCTTTTCACGTGTGGCCGGCCAACCTAAAGAACAAGAGAGAAAGCAAAGGTTTGATGATATTTTGAGCTCAAATTGAAGAAGTTCTAAGTGGTTAAGTGGAAATCCAAGAAGATTCACTATATTTGGTAAGTTTCTCTTGATTCTTTTAAGTTATTTAAGTTGTTTATGAGTTGATTGTGGATTTTAAAGTGGGGTTGTGTTGATTGTTATATGTTGGATTTAATTGGTTGTGGTGTTGGTTTTGGATTTGAAGATGATAAGTTAAGAGTGATGTTGGTTTAGGGTTTTGGAAATGGTAAGTGATAAATTATATTGTGTTATTTTGGATTAGGTTTTGGAAGAAAGTGATTTGCTCTAATTTGAGAAGTGAAGAATTCTTGGAGAAAAGGAAGTGTTTAGAGTTGTATAATTAGTGCTAAAGGTAAGTACAAATTATATGGGTACAAACATGCATACGTTGTTTAATCTTAAAACACTTTTGTTTGTAAATGTGATAGAGTATCAAATGAATGTTGGTGATGAAAATATTGTGATGAGCATGTAAAATAATTGCTAATGATGCTGATTAGGTCCATTAGAATGAGGTTATGTTGTGTACAATGTGTGTTAAATTAACCAAAAGAAATTTGGCTACATTTAGGGTTTATGCATGAGAGACACGTAATTTGGGGCGATCGCTATTATTCATGTGCGGTCGCTATTATTCATGTGCGGTCGCGACTTAGGTCGGGCTTCTGACCGCGAAACCTACTGTAATAAGATTTCATCTTTTGATTGTGAAGTGCGGTCGCGACTTAGGTCGGGCTTCTGACCGCGAAACCTACTGTAATAAGGTTTCATCTTGTAATTGTATGGGGCGGTCGTATTCAGGTGAGGCGCGACCGCTGGAAAGGTTCTGTTCACCTTATTGGAAGCAATCTAATCCTACAACAAGATTCTCAAATACATGTTAAATAGATCATCCATTTGAGTTGTCAAGGATCAAAATAGATATCATTTGTCTAACATCATTGTTGAATCATGAAATGTGAGATGATATGGAATTGATAATGCATATGATATTACATGAACAAGGTTATGTATTGTGTATTGTGAGGCTTGTGAATGGTGATGTGTATTATGAATAATGTACTTTGAAATGTGATACTAATAATGCTATATATACAATATGAATTGAGATATGAAATGCTATAAAGCCATTGTGATTGGCTATGATGGTTTAATTGAAAGATATATGGCATGTTTGCCTAATTGATGAGAATTGAGAATGATATGTAAATGAATTGTGTGGCTAATGTGTTATTCCATTTTCAGAGTATGTTATTGGTGGCATGCCTAATGATAGTAACAATCTCTTGAAGTTAGGTTGGATTGAATCCTTGAAGCCTAATTGAGATGTTACAACCCTTGAAGCTAGGTTGGGTTAGTTCTTGAAGCCAAATTGGGTTGAAGCTTAGCATGCTTTGCTCCCCTTGAAGCTTGGTTGAACTTAATCCTTGAAGCCTAGTTGGGTATATGATATTGATAAATGTGATAACAAAACCAAAACATTAACTCTGAAAATTGAATAGCATATTAGTGTGTCTTGGGCCCAATGCTTGTCTTTGCTTAATGTGAGTCATGATTTGTTTAATGTTGTTCATGAATGGTTAAATGAATAACTAATGAGGCATATGAAATGTAAAGGTATGTTGTTAGCCTTGCATATATGATGTTACATGTATAATACGGATTGAGAATTGGCATTGCGTTGCACTGAAGCATAACACTAGCACATTTTGTCTTACTAAGCCATTGGCTTAGCGCGATAGTGTTTGATCGCGCAGGTAACCGAGTTGAACCCGAGAGTTCTTCGAGACCTAGTGAGAGTAGACAGTGAAGAGTTGATTTTGGGAACTTAAAGATCAGAGGAGACTTGCCAATCATGTATAACTCTCTTATATTTTGTAAAGTTTTGTTTATAATGTAAATATATGTATATTTGTAAAAATTGATTTAAATGCTTTCATATATGTAACTATTTTATAAAATTCCGCTGCGTATTAACTAAATGTATATATATATATATCTATTTTATTTTGTATTACAAGCTAATTACTTATTTACTAAAATGCATAATGAGAAAGATGATGGTATCTTTTAAAATGTTTTGAATGTTAAGAAAATCCGTAGCATCCCTATGTTTAGTGCATGTGTACTACATTGTGGTGTTTGTATTGTGCATGTATTGAATGTGGGGGTGTCACAGTTGTTTTGGTATCAGAGCCTAGGTTTGAGATTCTCGACCTAGGTAAAATGTAATAAAAAGACTATTTTGATTTTAAAAAGTGGTTTTGAATAACATATACATTTGGGATTGGCAGTCTCTGATCTTTAATAAGATGTAATCTGCTGTGTTTGCAGACATAGGTTGTGATGGATCCTCACTCCAGTCAGTCGGTTGAGGCTAGTGCTGAGAGTATTGCTCCTGATGATGGAGCTAGGATTGTTAGTGCTGGTGAGGCACCTGCTTCTGGGTCGGGGAGACCAGTAGGTGATGAGGTTCCGCCAGCCTGGTTTATGCATATGATGGAAGCTATGAGACAAACACCAGTACAACCTTAGCCACCACCCCCTCAGCCTTTGGTATCAGTGAGGCACTATGACAAATTGAGGAAGTATGGAGCCGAAGATTTTGTAGGTACTACTGATCCAGCAGTGGCTGAGCAGTGGTTAGACAAAGTACAGAGGATCTTTGTTCAGTTGCAAGCTACTTCAGAGGAAAAGTTTGACTATGCAAGATCTTTGCTACAAAAGGATGCATATAGTTGGTGGAAGACAGTGCCCCATTCTATGGATGATCCACCAACCTTGTCATATGCTGACTTTCTGAGAGAATTTGAATTGAAGTATACTCCAAGGGAGTATAAAGATGGGAAGAAAAGAGAGTTTCTAGATTTGAAGCAAGATCATCGGACCGTAACTGAATATGAGGTTGAGTTTATTCGATTAAGTCAGTATGCTGGGGGCATAATATCAGATGAGGTAGATAGATGTAGGAGGTTTGAGGAGGGATTGAGGCCCTCTATCATGTGTCATGTGGCTGGATCCAGATATCAAGATTTTTCCCAGCTAGTGGCAGCAGCTCGGAGTGTGGAGCGAGCTCAAGGTATTGTAGCTGCTTCAGAGGAAGAGGTTAGGATGAGGAGGCCCCAGTTTGAGGCAGGGTCTTCTTCTGTTAAAAGAGGTAAGGGAAGTTTTGCTCCTCGGGTTAGTAGGAGTCAAAGAACAGCTGGTAGGTCAGTGCAGTTCCAGAGGCAGAGATTTAGACCTGCAGCTTCAGTGGCGAGTGCTCCGACCCCTATGATTCAGAGATCCACCTTACCCATCTGCAATCATTGTGGTAGGCCTCATGGTGGTCCTTGTTGGAAGGCTGGTGTAGCCGGAGTTTGTTTCAGATGTGGATCACCAGATCACTTTGTGAGAGATTGTCCTGAGAGGCAGGAGCAGATGCCAGTTGATTCTGCTGCTTCTCGAGCTAGTGTGAGGGGAGGCAGAGGTGCCAGCCGAGGAGGCAGATCTGGGTTCAGTGCTAGAGGAGGTTCTATATCCAGAGAGAGTAGACCAGAGGAGGTTGGGTCTTCCCAGAGGATGTATGTTATGCAGAGGCAGTCAGATGCTTCGGCAGTCATAGCTGGTACTTTTTCTTTATTTGATACTTCAGTACTTGCTTTGATTGATCCGGGTTCCACACATTCTTATATTAGTGCATCTATTTTACCTGTGTCTGATATGCATGCTGAGTCCCTAGGATTTGATGTTTTGGTGACAAATCCGTTAGGGCATAGTGTGGTTGTGAATAAGGTGCATCGAGATAGTGCAGTGAGGGTGCAAGGTGAGGAGTTCCTTGGAGATTTGATTGAGATGCCATTTAAGGAATATGATGTGATCCTAGGTATGGATTGGCTATCTAGACATGGAGCTGTGGTAGACTGTAAAAGGAAAATTGTTTCTTTGAGAACTGCTGATGGTAGAGAAGTGATAGTATCTAATGAGCAGGAACAGCTAGCCTCCTTATTTGTTTCAGCTGTTGCAGCTAGGAGGTTGGTTAGAAAGGGGTGTGAAGCTTATCTTTCTCATGTGATAGATACTAGAGTGAAGGGTTCCCCTATTGATAGCATTGCCACAGTTGCAGAGTTCTCAGATGTGTTTCCAGAAGAGTTGCCAGGATTACCTCCTGAGAGAGAGGTGGAGTTTGGTATTGAATTGTTGCCTGGTACCACTCCTATTTCTATTACTCCTTATAGAATGGCACCAGCATAATTGAGGGAATTGAAAGTGCGATTACAGGAGTTGTTGGATAAAGGATTTATTTGGCCCAGTGTTTCTCTGTGGGGAGCTCCTGTGCTATTTGTGAAGAAGAAGGATGGTACTATGAGATTGTGCATTGATTATAGGCAATTTAACAAGGTGACCATTAAAAATAAATATCCTTTGCCTAGAATTGATGATCTCTTTGATCAGTTGAAGGGTGCAGCTGTGTTTTCTAAAATTGATCTGAGATCTGGGTACCATCAGCTGAGAGTCAGAGCTGAAGATGTTCCGAAGACCGCTTTTTGGACCTGGTATGGGCATTATGAGTTTTTAGTTATGCCTTTTGGTCTGACGAATGCACCTGCAGCTTTTATGGATTTGATGAATAGGGTGTTTAGGCCCTATTTAGATCAGTTTGTAGTGGTCTTCATTGATGATATTCTGGTGTATTCGCGGAATAAAGAGGAACATGACAAACATTTGCGGATTGTGTTGCAGATTTTGAGAGAGAAGCAGTTATTTGCTAAATTGTCGAAGTGTGAGTTCTGGTTGGATCAAGTCGCTTTTCTCGGACATATTGTTTCAGCTGAAGGCATTAGAGTTGATCCGAGTAAAGTTGAAGCCATTTTAAATTGGAGTCCACCCAAGTCTGTGACAGAGGTTAGAAGTTTTCTGGGTTTGGCAGGCTATTACAGACGGTTTGTGAAAGGGTTTTCTTTGATAGCTACTCCACTCACCAGATTGCTTCGTAAGGGAGTGAGATTTGTGTGGACGGATCAGTGTCAGGCTAGCTTTGAGCAGTTGAGAGATATGTTGACTCAAGCGCCTGTTCTTACTTTACCTGTGGAAGGTAAACCATATGTGATTTTCAGTGATGCTTCACATAGTGGTTTGGGGTGTGTGTTGATGCAAGAAGGTAAAGTTATAGCTTATGCATCTCGACAGTTGAAACCGCATGAGCTTAATTATCCGACTCATGATTTGGAGCTAACAGCCATTGTGTTTGCATTGAAGATTTGGCGCCACTATCTGTTTGGGGAGAAATGTTTTATCTACACTGATCATAAGAGTTTAAAGTATTTGGGTGTCCAAAAAGAACTCAATCTTTGTCAGAGGAGGTGGTTGGAATTGATTAAAGACTACGACTGCTTGATTGATTATCATCCAGGTAAAGCAAATGTTGTTGCTGATGCCTTAAGTCGGAAGTCTTTAGCTGGTTTAATTGTTTATTCGCTCTCGTTGCTTGTTGAGTTGAGAGCATTGCATGCCAGTTTTGTATCTTGTGATGATGGTGCATTATTGGCACAGTTGCAATTGAAACCAATTTTGTTGGAACAGATCAAAGAGGCTCAGTTGGCTGATGAGAAGATTCAGAGTATTGTTTCAGCTTGCCAGAATGGGAAGACTAGAGATTTTGTGGTGAAAGGTGATGGGAGTCTCTGGTTTAAGAACCGATTGTGTGTACCCGATGATGCTGATTTGAAAAGAGTCATTTTAGAAGAAGCACATCAGTCAGTGTTTGCTATGCATCCGGGTAATACAAAGATGTATCATGATTTGAGACAGCATTACTGGTGGATAGGTTTGAAGAGAGATATTGCTGAGTTTGTATCGAAATGTCTCACATGTCAGAAGGTAAAAGCAGAGCATCAAGTTCCAACCGGGTTGCTTCAACCATTATCAGTGCCAGAATGGAAGTGGGATAGAGTGACAATGGATTTTGTGTCTGGTTTGCCATTGACACAAAGGAAGCATGATGCTATATGGGTGATTGTGGATAGATTGACTAAGACAGCTCATTTCCTTCCAGTTCGGATGGATTACTCTTTGGAGAGATTGGCTGAGCTATATATCCATGAGATTGTGAAGTTGCATGGTGTTCCAACTTCTTTAGTGTCTGATCGAGATCCCAGGTTTACTTCAAGATTTTGGAAGAGTTTGCATAGTGCTTTGGGTTCTCGATTACACTTCAGTACTGCTTTTCATCCACAGACGGATGGACAGTCAGAGAGGGTGATACAGATTATTGAAGACATGTTGAGAAGCTGTGTCATCGATTTCTCTGGAAGTTGGGATAGGTTTTTACCTCTTGTGGAGTTTGCTTACAACAACAGTCACCAATCTAGCATTGGTATGGCACCATTCGAAGCATTGTATGGCAGACGGTGTAGGACACCTCTTTGTTGGAATGAGCTTGGAGATAATAAGTTGATTGGTCCTGATTTGATTCAAGAAACTGAAGAGAAAGTAAAAGTGATACGAGGCAGGTTGAAAGCAGCTTCAGACCGACATAAGTCTTATGCAGATCTGAAAAGGAGAGACATAGAGTTTGATGTTGGAGATAAGGTATTTCTGAAAGTATCTCCTTGGAAGAAGATATTGAGGTTCGGTCGGAAAGGGAAATTGAGTCCTCGTTTCATTGGACCGTATGAAGTTTTGGAAAGAGTTGGGCCAGTTGCTTATCGACTCGCTTTTCCACCTGAGTTGGATCGTATTCATAACGTATTCCATGTTTCTATGTTGAGGAGATACAGATCGGATCCATCTCATGTGTTGCCGATTGAATCTATCGAGGTGAATCAAGATTTGACGTTTGAAGAGGAACCAGTTGCTATCTTGGCACGTGAAGTGAAAGAGTTGAGGAACAAGAGTGTGCCATTGGTGAAAGTTCTATGGAAGAATCATGGAAAAGAAGAAGCAACTTGGGAAAGTGAACAATCCATGCTAGAGCAATATCCTCAGTTGTTTCAGCTTTGATATCAGGTAATTTCGAGGACGAAATTCTCTTTTTAGAGGGGGAGAATTGTAATATCCTCATATATGCCCTAGAAGTTTTGATTATGTTGTTGATGTTGTTGTTATTGTTGTTGTTGATATATATATTGGAAAGTGAATGCTTGTGTATATGTGTTTTGGGGAAAGAAATAGGGTTTAGAGACAAATGTATATGTTGTGTATATGATGATATATATAACATATATATTGGTCAAATGAAGAGTCAAGGTGATGGTTAAGTGGAAGAAGATATTTTTGGTTGTTATTGAAATTACTATAAAGGGCATGCATAATGAAAAGAAGTTTAACTATGTTAAAGAGGGCATTTTGGTAATTTTCTTTTGAAATTGTGTGGTGGAGATTAATAGAGAGTTTGACTTTTATTTTGATCAATTTCCTTTCTTCTTTTCACGTGTGGCCGGCCAACCTAAAGAACAAGAGAGAAAGCAAAGGTTTGATGATATTTTGAGCTCAAATTGAAGAAGTTCTAAGTGGTTAAGTGGAAATCCAAGAAGATTCACTATATTTGGTAAGTTTCTCTTGATTCTTTTAAGTTATTTAAGTTGTTTATGAGTTGATTGTGGATTTTAAAGTGGGGTTGTGTTGATTGTTATATGTTGGATTTAATTGGTTGTGGTGTTGGTTTTGGATTTGAAGATGATAAGTTAAGAGTGATGTTGGTTTAGGGCTTTGGAAATGGTAAGTGATAAATTATATTGTATTATTTTGGATTAGGTTTTGGAAGAAAGTGATTTGCTCTAATTTGAGAAGTGAAGAATTCTTGGAGAAAAGGAAGTGTTTAGAGTTGTATAATTGGTGCTAAAGGTAAGTACAAATTATATGGGTACAAACATGCATATGTTGTTTAATCTTAAAACACTTTTGTTTGTAAATGTAATAGAGTATCAAATGAATGTTGGTGATGAAAATATTGTGATGAGCATGTAAAATAATTGCTAATGATGCTGATTAGGTCCATTAGAATGAGGTTATGTTGTGTACAATGAGTGTTAAATTAACCAAAAGAAATTTGGCTACATTTAGGGTTTATGCATGAGAGACACGTAATTTCGGGCGGTCGCTATTATTCATGTGCGGTCGCGACTTAGGTCGGGCTTCTGACCGCGAAACCTACTGTAATAAGATTTCATCTTTTGATTGTGAAGTGCGGTCGCGACTTAGGTCGGGCTTCTGACCGCGAAACCTACTGTAATAAGGTTTCATCTTGTAATTGTATGGGGCGGTCGTATTCAGGTGAGGCGCGACCGCTAGAAAGGTTCTGTTCACCTTATTGGAAGCAATCTAATCCTACAACAAGATTCTCAAATACATGTTAAATAGATCATCCATTTGAGTTGTCAAGGATCAAAATAGATATCATTTGTCTAACATCATTGTTGAATCATGAAATGTGAGATGATATGGAATTGATAATGCATATGATATTACATGAACAAGGTTATGTATTGTGTATTGTGAGGCTTGTGAATGGTGATGTGTATTATGAATAATGTACTTTGAAATGTGATACTAATAATGCTATATATACAATATGAATTGAGATATGAAATGCTATAAAGCCATTGTGATTGGCTATGATGGTTTAATTGAAAGATATATGGCATGTTTGCCTAATTGATGAGAATTGAGAATGATATGTAAATGAATTGTGTGGCTAATGTGTTATTCCATTTTCAGAGTATGTTATTGGTGGCATGCCTAATGATAGTAACAATCTCTTGAAGTTAGGTTGGATTGAATCCTTGAAGCCTAATTGAGATGTTACAACCCTTGAAGCTAGGTTGGGTTGGTTCTTGAAGCCAAGTTGGGTTGAAGCTTAGCATGCTTTGCTCCCCTTGAAGCTTGGTTGAACTTAATCCTTGAAGCCTAGTTGGGTATATGATATTGATAAATGTGATAACAAAACCAAAACATTAACTCTGAAAATTGAATAGCATATTAGTGTGTCTTGGGCCCAATGCTTGTCTTTGCTTAATGTGAGTCATGATTTGTTTAATGTTGTTCATGAATGGTTAAATGAATAACTAATGAGGCATATGAAATGTAAAGGTATGTTGTTAGCCTTGCATATATGATGTTACATGTATAATACGGATTGAGAATTGGCATTGCATTGCACTGAAGCATAACACTAGCACATTTTGTCTTACTAAGCCGTTGGCTTAGCGCGATAGTGTTTGATCGCGTAGGTAACCGAGTTGAACCCGAGAGTTCTTCGAGACCGAGTGAGAGTAGACAGTGAAGAGTTGATTTTGGGAACTTAAAGATCAGAGGAGACTTGCCAATCATGTATAACTCTCTTATATTTTGTAAAGTTTTGTTTATAATGTAAATATATGTATATTTGTAAAAATTGATTTAAATGCTTTCATATATGTAACTATTTTATAAAATTCCGCTGCGTATTAACTAAATGTATATATATATCTATTTTATTTTGTATTACAAGCTAATTACTTATTTACTAAAATGCATAATGAGAAAGATGATGGTATCTTTTAAAATGTTTTGAATGTTAAGAAAATCCGTAGCATCCCTATGTTTAGTGCATGTGTACTACATTGTGGTGTTTGTATTGTGTATGTATTGAATGTGGGGGTGTTACAAAAAGAGACAGTAGCTGACACAGGCAGAGGACACGGCCAAGTCACTGGCTGTGTCCCATACCAAGCTAAAAAGGAAGAGCAAGTCACAGTAGACAACACAAGCAAGGGACACGGCCAAGTCAGTGGCCGTGTCCCTCCAATAAAGCCTAGACACGGCCAAGTCACTCCAACTTGGCCGTGTCTCACTTACAACCAAGGCAAAGAAGATCAATCAAGCAGAGGCGGACACGGGCAAGGGACACGGCCAAGTCACTGGCCGTGTCCCTCCAAAATGATGCAACACGGCTAAGTCACCTCTGACTTGGCCGTGTCACTCAACTAAAGAAGAAAAAGAAGAGAAACAAGTAGAGGCAGACACAGGCAAGGGACACGGCCAAGTCTTGTGGCCGTGTCCCTCCAATGCACTCCAACACGGCTAAGTCACATCTGACTTGGCTGTGTCCCTCATGAACCAAGCACGCACGGATTTAAAACGGATGATTCATATAAAAGGAAAAAGAAGTTTAGGGTTTGTTGACTGTTGGCGATTTGGAGAGCTAGTTTGAGCCGTCAGAGAGAGTGAAGTTAGGGTTTAGCTTGTTTTCTTGATTTTGATTTCACTTTTGATTACTTTAGCTTAGATTAAATTGTTCTAGACATTGTTTCATCCTTCTTGCAAGATTTGAACAAGAGATTCTTCAGAAGCTTCAAGGAGTTGTAACTTGGTTTTGTTTTCAAACTTATTCTCTTTATTTTCATTTAATGGATATTATCATGTCTATTTTGTTTTCTTTGAACATTAATGAGATGAATATGTTTGATTGCATTATGAACTAATTTGATCTAGTCTAGGGTTTGTATGGATCTGCTATGATTGTATGAATTGGTTATTCTCTTAGCTAATAATTTCTTTAGCCTTTATTGAATGAAATATTGTTAACATATAATTGATTGGCCACCAATTGTGTGTATTAGGTATTAGATGATGGATTGAGAGATAAAGTCTAATGCTGGAACAATTCAATTAAGGACTTAGGTGAATTAGAGATATAACCTATTAAAAAGATTGTTTCAATTATAACAAGATTAGTTGTAAGAGGTTTGAATGCGAGAGCTTATTTCCTTGACTCAATTAATTAAGTTGTTTGAGATTTAATCTTTGAGATTAAATTAGTTAAGTGGAATAACCGTTCATACAAATAAGTAGTAGAGAAGTGCAAACCCTAGACCTTTTATCAAGTGAATCAAAACATCAGCTCTTGTTTACTTTTATTCGTTTTAAAACTTAAATCAAACTTCTTCTTTAGTTAGCAATTTAAATTTATTCATTACTTGTTACTTTTAATTTGATAATCAATTAGCCACTTTAGCTTCCTTGAGAGAACGACCTTGGGGCGATCACCTTTGCTACAGCTACCTCGTATACTTGCGAGTGACGCTTTGTGGTAGAGTTAATTTAAGCGCAACAAGTTTTTGGCACCGCTGCCGGGGACGCTAATTGGCGTAATTGTTTATTTTAAAAAAAATAAATAAATACTTTGGATTATTTTTCATTGTTTTCATTTTATTTTATTTTGTCTTTTGCTTTTAATTGTTTCTTTTTCTAGAAAATTTTGTTTATGCAAGGCAGGAGATCACTCGAAGGAGAGCTACATCCATTCATTCCAAAAATTCAGAGAGTGAAAAGGAGCAGAGAAGAGTTTGAGCTCTACACCGGATTTGATACTACAGAGGAGGACACTTCTGATTTTGAGTCGGAATCTGCACAATCTGTTAAAATGGCTGAAGAAAGACAAAGGACGATGAGAGACTTTGCTAGACCTGTCATTGGAACTTCCACTTCTTGCATAAGACTGACAGATGCAGCAAGAAATTATGAGTTGAAGAACATTCACTACAACATGCTGCCATCATTCTATGGAGTTCCAAATGAAGATCCTTTGAATTTTATTAGGGATTTCTACTCCACTCTCAACACTTTTCCTTTGGGAGGATTAACAGAGGATCAGTTGAGGATGAGGTGTTTCCCATATACTTTGAAGGATAGGGCAAAGAGCTGGCTCATGATGTTGCCTGAAAATTCACTGACAACTTGGGAGCAAGTTTATAACAAGTTCATGGGCAAGTTCTATTCACACCAAAAGACAGCTGAGTTGAGAGGGAAGATTGCTACATTCTCTCAATTTGAAGGAGAGCCATTTCATGAGGCTTGGGACAGATTTAAGATGCTATTGATCCAGTGTCTGCATCATCACTACCCACTTCAACTCCTTAATCAGTTTTTCTATGATGGTCTAACCCAGCAATTTCAGAACACTGTTGACAATGCAGCTGGGGGAGACATGGGAGAAAAGATAGCTGATGAGACTTATGAGATCTTTGAGATGTTGGGAGCTAATTCTCAACAAAAGAGTGTAAGGGGAAGAAGTAAAGGGGTGAATCAACTGGAAGCCAATACTAAAATGGTTAGTCAAATAGCTGAGTTGACAAGGCAGGTTCAGATGCTAAACATGAAGAACAATATTTCTTCATCCACTCAAGAGGTGTGTGGAATCTGTGGGACATTTGGGCATGGAGCAAATATATGCCCCTCTGCATATGAATCTTTTGGGAATGAAGCTGAGCAAGTTAATGCTATGGGGGGATTTTAACCAAGAGCCAGGAATGATCCTTACTCCAACACTTACAATCCTGGTTGGAGGAGTCACCCCAATTTTTCCTGGACAACAAATAATGCTCAACAGCCTTTCCATTTGCTCCAGAGACAGAACCAACAGCAGGGCCAATCCTCAAATCAAGGTCAGCCTAAGAGAGAGAGTTTGGAGGAAAGTTTACAGGCTTTTATCCAAGTCAGTGCTAAAAATCAGGAGATGAACAACAAGAGGCTGGATTCCTTGGAAGCATCTTTTAAGAAGGTGGAGACCCAAGTGGGGCAACTTGCTCAACAGATGCAGATTCAACAAAAGGGAAAGTTTCCAAGTCAACCTAAGCAGGCACAAGCAGTGACTGTTCTTAGGAGTGGCAAGGTAATTAATAACAATGTTGAAAATAATTCTGTGAATGCAGGTGAGCAAGAGAATAAAAAGGAAGGAGAACTGGAGAACAAAGGTACTGAAGAAAGATCAATGGAGAAGTCCCCTACAGCAGATTTGCACAAGGCAAACAATCCATACCGGCCACCTATACCATTCCCCAGCAGGTTGAAGGATGATAAAAAAGATAAGCAATTTTTAGATATCTTCAACATGCTATCTAAGGTAAGTATTAACTTACCCTTACTTGAAGCAATTAAGAACATGCCGGCTTATGCTAAATTCTTCAAAGAACTGAATACTAAGAAAAAGAGGTATGAGCCGAATGAAAAGGTGATAGTTTCTGAGGTAGCTAGTGCTGTTTTGCAGCATAAACTACCTCCTAAGCTAAAGGATCCTGGAAGTTTTATTATTCTAATTACTATGGGGAATGGAAAGGGTACTGATGGCATGTGTGACTTGGGAGCCAGTGTGAATTTAATGCCTTATTCTGTGTACCTTGATTTAGAATTAGGGGAACTTAAACCAACAAAAATGGTATTGCAATTAGCTGATAGATCTCTTAGATTCCCAAAAGGGGTTATAGAAGATGTGTTAGTTAAAGTTGGTGGTTTGATAGTACCTGTGGATTTCATTGTTCTTGACATGGAAGTAGGTAATTCTTCACCATCTGCACACACCATTTTGCTGGGTAGGCCTTTTATGGCGACTACCAACAATTTGATAGATGTTAAGAATGGAAAATTATCAATGACTGTTTTGGGACAAACTGTGGAATTTTCTATTTTTAACACTTCTCCTATTCCTACAACTACTTTATATGAGGATTGTTCTTTCATTGATTGTGTTGATGCAGTTGTTTCAGATGTTTTCTTGCAGACAGGTACCTCTGATAAATTGGAGCTGGCATTGACTTTGGATAGGGATTTGGAAATTTTTGATGCAGAAATAGCCAGTTGTCTTGAGACCTTAGGAAGTGCTGAAGTAGAGGAACTTAAGGAGGACCCAGTTTGTGAGCTTCCCTCCATTCAAAAAGAGGAGAAGAACCCCTCACTAGAGTTAGAGCTGAAAGAGTTGCCTAAGAACCTGAAATATGTGTTTTTAGGAGATCACAACACTTTACCTGTGATAATATCTAGTGAACTTAGTGAAGGGGAGGAGATGAGGTTGGTGAGTGAGCTTAAAAGATTAAAGAGAGCAATAGGCTGGGGATTGAGTGACATCAAGGGTATTAGCCCTTCAATGTGCATGCATAGAATCACTTTAGAAGAGGGAACTAAACCTGTGAGGGAGACCCAAAGGCGACTTAACCCAAATATGAGTGAAGTGGTTAAGAAGGAAGTGCTCAAATTGCTGGATGAAGGAGTAATATATCCAATTGCTAATAGTGAGTGGGTGAGCCCAGTACATGTAGTTCCTAAGAAATCTGGAATCACTGTGGTGAAAAATGAGAATAATGAATTGGTTCCTACTAGGACTACTACTGGGTGGAGAATGTGCATCGATTATAGGAAGTTGAACAATGCTACAAAGAAAGATCATTTCCCTCTTCCTTTTATTGATCAGATGTTAGATAAACTTTCTGGGCACTCACATTATTGTTTTCTGGATGGCCTTTCAGGTTACTATCAGGTGCCAATAGCTCCAGAGGATCAGTCCAAGACAACCTTTACTTGCCCTTTTGGGACTTATGCATTTCGACGTATGCCCTTCGGCTTGTGCAATGCACCTGCAACTTTTTAGAGATGCATGATGTCTGTCTTCTCTGACATGATAGACGATTTTATTGAGGTATTTATGGATGACTTTTCTGTTTTTGGTAATTCTTTTGATAATTGCCTCAATAAACTTGTTCGTGTGCTTGAGAGATGCATTGAATGTAACCTCACTTTAAGTTGGGAAAAGAGTCATTTTATGGTTACCCAGGGCATTGTTTTAGGTCATGTGGTGTCAAGTAAAGGGATTGAGGTGGATAAGGCTAAAATTGAATTGATTGCTAAGTTACCCCCATCTACCTCTGTTACGGGAATAAGAAGTTTTCTAGGGCATGCAGGATTTTATAGGAGGTTTATTAAGGATTTTTCCAAAATAAGCCAACCATTGTGCCATTTGCTAGGGAAAGATGTTCCATTTGAATTTACAGCACAATGCATGCAGGCTTTTAATTCCCTTAAAGAAAAATTGACTAGTGCACCAGTGATAGTAGCTCCTGTTTGGTCTTTACCTTTTGAAATCATGTGTGACACCTCTAATCATGTAGTAGGAGCTGTTCTTGGGCAAAGGGTTGATAAATACTTGAGAGTAATATATTATGCCAGTTTGACCCTGAATAGTGCACAAATGAACTACACCACAACTGAAAAGAAAATGTTAGCTGTTGTTTTTGCTTTAGACAAATTTAGAGCATATTTAATTGGGTCAAAAATCATTGTGCATTCTGATCATGCAGCTCTTAAATATCTGTTAACAAAACAACATGCTAAACCGCGCTTAATTAGATGGGTGTTGTTATTGCAAGAATTTGATTTCCAAATCAAGGATACTAAGGGTAGTGAGAATGTTGTTGCTGATCATTTATCCAGATTACCCTTCTTTAGTGAACATCTTGCATCTGATAGCATTCATAAAAATTTAGAAGAATTTCCTGATGAGCATTTGTTTGTGGTAATTAATGCACCTTGGTTTGCAGATATTGCTAACTATCTTGCCTGTGGAATATTGCGTACTAACATGTCATTTCAGGAAAAGAAAAGGTTTTTACACTTGAGTAAGTTTTATTTTTGGGATGAACCTTATCTATTCCGGATATGCAAAGATGAGATAGTTCGCAGGTGTGTATCTGAGGAAGAACAACTGAGTGTTCTTCAATTTTGCCATGATCTTCACTGTGGGGGTCATTTTGGAGGAAGAAAGACTGCAGAAAAGGTGCTGCAAAGTGGTTTTTACTGGCCTACTTTATTTAAAGATGCTCAAGACTATTGTAAGCACTGCGATCGTTGCCAAAGAGTAGGTAATATTGGGAGGAGGAATGAAATGCCCCTTCAGTCATATATTGTTGTTGAATTGTTTGATGTGTGGGGAATAGACTTCATGGGTCCTTTTCCCAAGTCTTTTGGTTTTGAATATATTTTAGTTGCTGTTGACTATGTTTCCAAATGGGTGGAGGCAATTCCCACCCGTACTAATGATGCTAATGTAGTTGTGCAATTTGTGAAGGAAAATATTCTTAGCAGATTTGGTACGCCAAGGGTGATAGTCAGTGATGGGGGGAGCCATTTTTGCAACAGACTTTTTGAGAAGTTAATGCACAAATCTGGTGTGAAGCACAAGGTGGCAACCCCATACCATCCACAGACTTCTGGACAAGTGGAAACATCAAACAAGCAGCTAAAAGGAATCCTGGAGAAAACAGTCAACACATCAAGGAAAGATTGGGCAAACAGATTGCATGATGCACTATGGGCATATCGGACTGCTTTCAAAACTCCTATAGGTATGAGTCCATATCGATTGGTGTTTGGAAAAGCTTGTCACTTACCAGTGGAGTTGGAGCACAGAGCGTATTGGGCAATCAGGACTCTGAATTTGGACTTGGATAAAGCGAAGAGAGAAAGATTTCTGCAAATTTTAGAGTTAGATGAGCTGAGGAATGAGGCTTATGAGAGCTCGAGAATTTACAAGGATCACACTAAAGCACTTCATGATAGAATTATAGTGCGAAAGACATTGAGTCCAGGTATGAAAGTTTTACTTTTTAACTCTCGACTCCGTCTTTTTCCAGGTAAACTCAAGTCTCGATGGAGTGGTCCTTTCGAGATAACTCAGGTGTATCCTTCTGGTGCCATCGAATTACTTAACTCTCGAACAAGTGAGACTTTTAAAGTGAATGGACAGAGAGTTAAGCCATACAATGAAGGATTTCAGGAAGTGAGGGTCATTGACAGCACTTTGATTCATGATCCCTAGGCCTTGCATGATGTCCAGCTATATGACATTAAAGAAGCGCTAAATGGGAGGCAACCCATCGGTTTGCATTTATTTTTTATAGTTGTAATTTTAAATTTAGCAAGTTTTGATTTTATGTTTAGTCTAAATAAATGGAACAAGTGCTTTGATTCATTTTTATCTTTCTAATGTGTTTCAGGGTTGATCGGAGAAGAGGTGCAATTTCTTTGATATTTGTAACTATATATATATATAAAAAAAAGTTAAAAAGTGGCAGAGAGTGACACGGCCAAAGGACTTGGCCGTGTCCCTTGGCCGTGTCACATGGGACACGGCCAAGCCTCATGAAAACTCTTCTTTTGTTTTGTTTTTGAAATTTGTCACAGTAAGTGACACGGCCAAAGGACTTGGCCGTGTCACTGGACACGGCCAAGTAAAAAAATAATTGCTCTTTGATTTGTTATTTTGCACCTCTAGATCCAGTAGCTAACATAGGCATGGGACAGGGCCAAGTCAATGGCCGTGTCCCTCAAAAATCACATGACACGGCCGTGTTTCCCACAACTCGGCCGTGTCCCTCAATTTTTGACTTTTAAAAACCCGATTTTGCCCAGTTCTTTTCATAAATCCCTAAATTTTCTATCTTCGTCTCTCTCGCTCTCTCGCTCTCTGTATCGCCAAAACCATTGATTTTTATTTCAAAACTCCAACTCTTCCATTAAAACTTCAAATTTCTTCAACAAAACTTGAGATAATCACTTAAAACTTCCTCTTTCCTCATATAATTTTGATTTAATTCAGTTTTGGGTTGAATTTTCAGATTTCTAAGGATGTCGAGAACTAAGACTGTTTCACACCACAAGAAGAAGAGGCCTACAACCGAAGGAGCTTCTTCCTCTTCATCCACTTTATCTTCGAAGAGAGCAAGTCTTTTGGCTCGGGGTTTTTTCCCGACAAGGTATGTTAACGATGAATCTCTTGATGTCTTGCAAATTAGGACTAATTTTGAGTGATATGTGCAATTTCTTGGATGGGAAACTCTAGTCACCTTGAGACCTTTGCAGTTTGAGGAACTTACTCTAGAATTTTTGAGATCTCTCTAGGTTAAAAGAAATGATAAGAAAATCTGCACTAAATTGATGTTTAAATTGCTGGGTAAATCTTATGTGCTCAATATTGACCAGTTAAATGATATATATGGTTTTCATCAGCACGGGGAAAGGTCGGTACCCAAAGAATTTAAACAACAATTTGCTTGGGGAGCTTTAGGCTCGGGTACTTATGTGGCCAAATCGGCCAAGGCATCTAAGTTAAGAAATTCCTCTTTGAGATATTTGCATAGGTTTATGGCTTGTGGATTCTTTGCTCGGAAGGAGAGCCCGGGTGTGGTTGAAGTGAGTGAACTATTTTTCCTGGATTGTGCTTTTAATGCAATGCATGTCAGTGCCGGCTATTAGTTAGCCGATATTTTTTATTCTGTGGCTAACAAAAGAAAGGGGGCAATTTGTGTTGGAGGGTTGGTTACCACACTAGCAGTAGCCCTGGTTGAGGATTTTGACCCGAGTACTAGTCGTATGACTAGAATTTTGGGTAATGACTCTTTGGATTTAGCTACACTTGAGAAGATGCACATGGTGGTGCGTAGGAGAGGGACTTATGTGATGCCTTCAGATGAGCCTGAAGCACCGGGGGACAGGCAGAAGAGAGCAGGGGTCTAAGAGGAGTTTGACTTGGATTCTCTTGACCTAGATGAGGATGCTTCGGTCTCGGAACATCAAGAGGTACTTCTGAGGATTGAGGCCCTGGAGGGCAAAGTGGATCGACTGGATAGCAAGGTGGACCATAACCATGCTGAGGTCTTACAGCAGTTGGAACAGATTAACAGTAACCTTGCGAAGATCTTGAGTCTCCATCCCTCAGCTGCATCATCTTCACGCCAGCCTTTTCCATAGATTTTGAGTTCCTTGCTTTATTTTGTTTAGTGTACTTTTGTTTTTATTTTTCGTTTGTGTTTTCATGTTAACATTTTATATTTGGATATTTTATTTTCTTATATTGTACTTTTGTTTTTGAACTTTTGTGTTTGTGATGGAAAGCTAGGGTTTTGCTTCACCAGGTACAATGGAAGACAGGTTGTCCTTTAACTCTTTTTATTTATTATTCTTGTTTTCCATTGAGGACAATGTAAATTTTAAGTGTGGGGTAAGCTTTCCTTTAATTTTTGTTTTTGTTTTGTTTGTCTTGTTTTGCTTATTGTGTTTGTTGTGCATGGCATAATTGTTGAAATCTTATTGATCTTTTCTTTGATTCTAGCTTTGTAGTTGAGACTTTAGTATCAGCATAGAAATGAGCATTTGAATTCATTCAGGATCAATTTTCACATTCTGCGGTTCATGACATATAAATCTTTGAGAATCCACCTTTGTGAGTTTTGAGCCTTATAGATTAAATGATTGACTTTCTTTTCTTAAGTGTGCACCTCCATGATTTTGCATCTCTAGAGTTTGCTTTTGCATGCTAATTGAACTCACATTATGATTTAATCTCAAGTTTTAAAATGATGAAGGCAAAGTAGTTAGCCCTTTAGCTTAAAAAGACCTCCCTTAATATTAAATTCCTTAGTGAGCCAAGTTGAGCCTTTGACCTTTTTCTTGTTTGATCAACACAATTCACAGCTCAACTTTCTCTTATTATCATCATACCTGCATTAAGGAATGGAATTTTATGATATGACAATAGGGTGGTTTAATTCAAAGTGTGGGGTAAGTAAAAAAAATGAGTTTTGGGGGTTGAAATGCATACTTTACGCATTATATTAGATTAAGAGTTTATTATTCTTTTCATCTATATTTTAAGCTAGATGATCTATGCAATGTTATATTTTGTATATATGTATTAAAAATATATATATATAATAAAAGAAAAAGAAAAATAAAAATAAAAAGAAGAGAAAAAGAGATATATATATATATATATACAAAAGTCAAATATGTTCTAGCATTGGTTGTCAAAAGAGGAATGTTGACTCTTATTTTTCTTGAAGTATGCAAGTATGTGAAGAATCAAGGGTTGGTGAGTATGCTATTTGAAGGAGTTAGGAGTTTCTTAGCAAAAGTAGTGTCTAATTTAGATATTCCATTTCTTGATGCTCCAACCTAAATGTCTTTTCTCACACCTTTACCTTAGCCCCATTACATCCAAATGAAAGACCTTCGGATTATTTCTTGAGAAAATCAGTGAGAGAGATTGGATAATTAAGCAAGTTTATGGTAGTATGCAGTCATGAGTGGTTTGAGTGATTAACCTTTGAAATCGAGTGAAACACTTAGATGAGAGATGAGATTTGTATGTCTGGATTAATGAATGAGTTAAGAAAATCTTGATTGAAGGAAATTGCAATTATTTATGTCTGATGTCTAGAAGTATTTCATCTTATCTATTGGAATTATAGTTAAGGTTGTTTGAGTTTTTAATTTATGCCATGTGAATTTTCTTGAGGACAAGCAAAGTTGTAAGTGTGGGGTAGTTGTTTTATTAGTTTTTGTTATAGTTTTGTGTCTTATTTATTATGTTAATTATTATTTTATTTAGGTATTTTGTTAGTTTTTATCGATTTTTTTAGGGTTTTCATTAATTTTGATAGTTTTAGTTTATTTCTGTGTTTATGTCATTTTTTATCTAGTTTTTAGTATGGTGTTTATGTTTTGTTGGTTATTGTTTATTTACTTCTTGTTTTAAGTTTGTTCAAGTTTTGTTTTAGGTTAAAAAAGCCAAGGAACCAAATTGAAGACAAAAAGAGACAGTAGCTGACACAGGCAAAGGACACAGCCCAGTCACTGGCCATGTCCCATACCAAGCTAAAAAGGAAGAGCAAGTCACAGTAGACGACATAAGCAAGGGACACGGCCAAGTCAGTGGCCGTGTCCCTCCAATAAAGCCTAGACATGGCCAAGTCACTCCAACTTGGCCGTGTCTCACTTACAACCAAGGCAAAGAAGATCAATCAAGCAGAGGCGGACACGGGCAAGGGACACGGCCAAGTCACTGGCCGTGTCCCTCCAAAATGATGCAACACAGCCAAGTCACCTCTGACTTGGCCGTGTCACTCAACTAAAGAAGAAAAAGAAGAGAAACAAGCAGAGGCAGACACGGGCAAGGGACACGGCCAAGTCTTGTGGCCGTGTTCCTCCAATGCACTCCAACACGGCCAAGTCACATCTGACTTGGCCGTGTCCCTCATGAACCAAGCATGCGCGGATTTAAAACGGACAATTCATATAAAAGGAAATAGAAGTTTAGGGTTTGTTGACTGTTGATGATTTGGAGAGCTGGTTTGAGCCGTCAGAGAGAGTGAAGTTAGGGTTTAGCTTGTTTTCTTGATTTTGATTTCACTTTTGATTACTTTAGCTTAGATTAGATTGTTCTAGCCATTGTTTCATCCTTCTTGCAAGATTTGAACAAGAGATTCTTCAGAAGCTTCAAGGAGTTGTAACTTGGTTTTGTTTTCAAACTTATTCTCTTTATTTTCATTTAATGGATATTATCATGTCTATTTTGATTTCTTTGAACATTAATGAGATTAATATGTTTGATTGCATTATGAACTAATTTGATCTAGTCTAGGGTTTGTATGGATCTGCTATGATTGTATGAATTGGTTATTCTCTTAGCTAATAATTTCTTTAGCCTTTATTGAATGAAATATTGTTAACATATAATTGATTGGCCACCAATTGTGTGTATTAGGTATTAGATGATGGATTGAGAGATGAAGTCTAATGCTGGAACAATTCAATTAAGGACTTAGGTGAATTAGAGATATAACCTATTAAAAAGATTGTTTCAATTATAACAAGATTAGTTGTAAGAGGTTTGAATGCGAGAGCTTATTTCCTTGACTCAATTAATTAAGTTGTTTGAGTTTTAATCTTTGAGATTAAATTAGTTAAGTGGAATAACCGTTCATACAAATAAGTAGTAGAGAAGTGAAAACCCTAGACCTTTTATCAAGTGAATCAAAACATCAGCTCTTGTTTACTTTTATTCGTTTTAAAACTTAAATCAAACTTCTTCTTTAGTTAGCAATTTAAATTTATTCATTACTTGTTACTTTTAATTTGATAATCAATTAGCCACTTTAGCTTCCTTGGGAGAACGACCTTGGGGAGATCACCTTTGCTACAGCTACCTCGTATACTTGCGAGTGACGCTTTGTGGTAGAGTTAATTTAAGCGCAACAATAGGCGTGTCAATGACCGTGCCCTCTGCCCACTACACAGAAGCTTTGACATGCCCAGTGACATGGGTGTGTCATTGCATGTACTCTTGCATTACAATAGCTTTGACACGCTTAGTGACATGGGTGTGTCACTGCACGTGTCACTAATACTAAAAATAGAATCGTCGACACACCCAATGACATGGCCGTGTCACCGGGCGTGTCAGGCCAAATTCCTGATATCAACACATAATTGTCACATATCTAAAGTTATCATTCTTTTCCCATACTTTGAATAATCCCTTTCCATTTCCAACTCTATTCAAAATCAACCAAATCCATCATTTAACTTTAAAATACTTGGTTATGTATCAAAGTAACTCAATTGAAATCAAATTACACAACTTTAAAAACATGAATTACAATTCAAAAGTTACTAACCCTAAACTCTCTCTCTCTACACCAAACTCAACTCAAACTTAACCATTTCTTCAATCCAACCTTAAAATCATAGTTAACTACTCAAAATAACTTCATGCATGCCAATTCCAATAATTAAAACATGCAACCATAATAAGTCAAACTTCACATCTTTAAGAGAAATCAAGGAAACAAGTTGAAAACTTACCACTATAAGAAGAAATCACCAAATCTTCCCTTGAAACCTTAAAAATCCTTCACCTTAGGAAAGTTAGAAGAAGCAAAAATCCTCTCTTGCTCAACCATGGACAATCGGCTAAGGAATAAAAGAAGAAGAAGAAGACCAAATAATTACTCTCTTCATCCACTTTTAATTTAAACCGCATATACTTTCCACTTTTAATCTTAACCATATATATAATTAATTAATTATATAACCCCTAAATATCTTCTTCCATTAAAAATATAATCTACTTTTGAATTATTAAAATAAACTTTAACTTTTAAAAATTGATTTGTATATGTTATGTATATTTACATATATATTACATATACATTTTACTTTTTCACTTAAAATCTTTTCATTTTTCATTTAAAATTATTTATTTAATTTATCCAATTAACTTATAATTTATTTTATCAAATTTCCAAAGAATTAGGAATTTTCAAAATTTTGGGATATTACATTTCTAATCCAACAAGAGCATGTAAAGATATCAATTCAAATGTGAAGTACAAAACAAATGAATTTATAAGTAGTGCATCAACAAAAGGTCAAGGTTCTTACATGTGTCCATAAAGTACATATATAAGACCACTGTAATAAAAATAAATAAATGTACTTGTGAGGCCTCGCCTGAGTAGCGATCTTACCCACTTGGGAATTGGAGTTGAATGCTCATTTGGCTTTGATAAAATTGTCAAGCTCAACAATTTTGAATGGACAAAATTTAGGTATCATAATTAAGATCCACTTGCTCAGATTTAAGGGCATATTTCCAATCCAACAAGACAATCAATTCAAATGAGAAGTACAAAACAAATGAATTTATAAGCAAAGCATCAACAAAGGTTAAGGTTCATAATCAACAAAAAGAAACATGCCCATCAAGCTGTTAAGCAAGTGAATGTAGGATTAAGGTAATCCGAACCACTATAAATTCTTTATGTTTATTCTTTTCTACTCTACTTCTTTCTTAATCTTGCTTTTTAATTTTTAATTTGCCATCATTTCTTCAAATTAACCAATTCACCCTCCCTCTTGGTTGTCATCTTGCGACAATAATTGGTAACTGAGCCTCAAAATTTCAAGAAGTTTAATTGTGAAATTTGATCAACAATGGTAGCCACTCATCCATCTAATTCCACTATTTCAACCTCTCCATCTACTTCTACATCTCAACCTCATGGAAATCTCATTTCTTACCTTAGACCTTATTTTGATGGAACCGATTATTCCTATTGGAAATATAAAATGTATTTGTTCCTCGATAGTAAAGGAATTGGGCTTTGGAAACATGTGCCAAATGAGTGAAAACCTCATACTCACGAGGTTAGTGGAGTTCAAGTGCCTCTTCCTCAACCACAATGGAGCGATACTCAAGAAAGGGCTCTTTACAAGAATAATAGGGCAACTTCCATCTTGATGAACTCAATATCAAGAGAAGAAGGTGGAAGAGTTCAACATCTTACTTGTGCATACAGCATTTGGAAAAGGCTTTAGAATTATCATGAGGGTACCACCCAAGTGAGGTTCATCAAGACCCAAAAGCTTGTACATGAGAATGAACTCTTTAAGATAAAGCCCAATGAAAATGTCACTCAAATGACAGATGGCTTACTTGCTATTGTCAACGACTTGAAGAAATATGGAAATTGTATAATCAAGGTGATGTCAATACCAAAATATTGAGAGCACTTAGAGCGAATAAGAACTTTGAGTCAAAAGTGTCTTTAATTAAAGAAGTTTATGACCATAGCATACTAAGGATCGATGAGCTAGTTGGCAAACTTCTTACCTTTGAATTGCACACTGAAATGGAAGATGACAAAGGTAAGAAGGACAAGAGCAAAACAATAGCTCCTAAAGCCATCAAAGAAGTTGAGAGCTCATGTGAAGAAGATAGTGATGACGATGAAGAAATGGTAATGCTATCCAAAAGAGTTAGTGATTGGAAGAGAAAGAGAAGAATGCAAGCCAAATGTAACTTCTCCAAATTTTCCTTCAAAAATAAAGAAAAGAAAAATGAAGAAAAATGCTATGAATATGGAAAATAAGGTCATATCAAAACATATTGTCCCAAATTGAAGAGCAAAAAGAAATGGGATAAGAAAAAAAAGATATTGTCCCAAATTGAAGAGCAAAGCTACATGGGATGATGATACCCCAAGTGAAGAAGAGGAAGAAGAGGAGCAATAAATTGCAAATCTTTGTCTCATGGCTATGAGAAATGATAATGATAATGACTCCAATGAGGTAGGTACTCATTCTTTAAACCTTGATTATGATAATTATGCATTAGATAATAGTGATTTAATTGAGCATATGAATCTTATGGTACAAAAGTATTTTTCAAAAATGAAATTGTATAAAGAAAAATACTCTAAGTTAGAAAATTACTTTATTTCACTAATGAATACTACTCTAGATTTAAAGGCTTGAAATGAATAATTGATGAAATCTTTGAATGAAGTATCAAAAAATTCATCTAGATTAGATAATGTTGCTAAAGAAAATAAGATTTTAAAAGAAGAAATAAATGAATTGAAGAATTCAATCTTAAAATTTCAAAAAGGAAAGGAAGCATTAGATACATTAATTAGTGTTCAAAGATCACCATCTTCTAAATATAGCCTAGGATTCAATAGCTCAACTACTACATCTAATACGCTAACATTTGTAAAGGCATCCACAACTCAAACCTCTAGTGTTGAGATTGTAAGGAATGCAAATGCACATACAAAGCCTAAAAGTCCATACAAGACTACTCAAGGCTCACTAGGCTCTAGAAATAAAAATTTCAAGAGCAAATTATGTGTACATGTATTTAAGGCATGAACACAAGCACAAGCATGCATAAGAACAAACAAATGACAAACATACTTGTAATTGCCAACACAACCAACATAACTCTTCTAGGGTAAATAGAAGAAGAGTACAAAGACATAAGTCTTTATATCAATGCCATTATTGCATGAAATATGGTTATATAAACACATTTTGTTGTATAAGGAAGGCTCACCTCAAGTTAGAGGATCCTTCAATAACTAACCTTCAAGGTCCCAAGTACATTTGGGTACCTAAGAAAAGATATATGTTGTTGTGTTGTAGGTATGAGTAAAGTCTAAAACCCATAAAAGCATTTGGCTTATTGATAATGGTTGTTTAAGTCATATGATCGAAAATGTGAAGCTCTACACAACCATCACATTCACACAAGTAGGTGATGTAACCTTTAGAAATAATACAAAAGGTAAGATCATTGGTATTGGTTCCATTGGCATGTCTGGTAAGCATCAAATTGACAATGTTTGGTTGGTTGAGGGATTGAAGTATAATTTATTAAGTGTAAGCCAATTTTGTCAATTTTGTGATAAACACATTGGAAATATCTAAGGTTCCGTGGGCTTTCTTCAATGTATGATTTAGGATGAAAATGAAGAGGGAGATGAAGAAGCCAACCTTGAAGAAGAACAAGCCGAGGGAAGAACAAAAGAAGAAGAAGAATGAGACAAAGATGAGGAAGAAGGAGATGATAGTGACAATATTGATGATGACTTTGATACTCCTCCTTACTCTCCTCTACTTTGATTTTTTTTTGTTTCATTTATCTAGTATATGATCTCCTTGTTTTGTTGGCTTTACCTTTAAAAAAAATGATATATACATGTTCACTTTGTCCCTCTTGAATAAAAGAAGCTTTTTAAATCTTTGTCTTTATATTTCTTTTTGCCTTTGTCAAAGGGAGAGAATTAATTGTTTAATTAACCTTAATTAATTAGAATTGAATTAAAATTAACCCTTACCACAACATGTGTTAAGGGGGAGATAGCAATTGAATTAAAACCTAACAAAAGAAACAATTGCATGGAAACTTTTGACATAAACACTTTTGATTTTTATTCAATTAAATTTAATTACCAAACTCAAGAAGGGGGAGATTGTTAGCTATACCCTTGATCTAATTAACTCTATTTTGATCTTAGGCAATCAAATTGAATAGGACTAATGTTTATACCAAGTTCTACTTTGCATGACTTTAATTTTTGGAGAAAATTTCAAAGAGCACAATCAGACAAAGGACTAGTTCTACCAGACTAAAGGTTGGTTGAAATAAAAACTTCAGTAAGAGAAGCTCATGATTGCCAGCACTCTCAGTTTTTCAGAGTATAGCATATAGTCCGCCAGGACCAAGTACTGTGATCGGACCAAGCCTGAGCTAAGACCTCAGAACTTCTAGAAAAGCTCACGGCCAGTGATACTCTGAAAACTTTAGCATTCTGAGCATAAGCCTATCGAACTAGGAGGTAGTCCGATCACACCAACCCCAAGCAAAAAAAATTCAAAATGTCTAGTAGAGCTCATGACCATTGGTACTCCAAAAATGTCAGTATACCATGAGAAGGCCGGCCATACCAATTTCATTTTGCCTGGACCATGGGAACAAGATTTAAAAATTATAGCCTTTACTTATCCACTCAATTATTGGATGCTACTTGTACAAGCCGTTGAAGAATTTTTGAATGAAATTCAAAGAGCACGACTAGACCAACATATGTCCAACCGGGCCATGCCTAATCTGATCGGGCCAAAGGAAGTCCAACTGTAATATCCCTAAGTGTGCTTAGAAGTTATGATAATGTTGTTATTATTGAATTGAGTGTGTGATTGATAAGTGGTAATTATGTTGTTTGAAGAAAAGCATTGTGTAGAGTGAAGTGTATATGTTGTGTATATGGTCATATATATATAATATAAGTTGGTCAAAGGGCTTGGTCAAGGGAAGAGGATATTTTATTTGTGATTGTGAAATTACCAACATGGGCTTGTAAAAGACAAAGGTTTAGTTATATGGTTGAGGGTAGTTTAGTAATTTTCTTTTGGAAGGGTATTTAATGCCTATTGACTTTGTGTTTTCTTCATCATTTCTTTTTCTTCTTCTTGTTGATGGCCGGCTCACTCAAAGACAAAGGAAAGCAAGAGAGCAAGTGATGATTTTGGAATTTTAAGCTCAAAAGTGAAGGAAGATCTCAAGTATACAAGTTGGAATTTCAAGAATTTCATGATTTTAGTAAGTTTTCTCTTGTTTGCCTTTGTTATTTTTGAAGATGTGTGTGAGTTGAGTTAGGGTTATTGATAGTATGATTAAGTGTGTTGATGATTTGTTGATTAGAGTTGAAATTGATTTTAAAATAAGAAGTTAAATTGGTGTTGGTGATGGAAGGGTAAGAGTTGTGTTTAGTGAATATTTTTCTGTTTTACAATTAGTAAAGGCTGTGGCTTGTATGATTTTTAATTAATTATAGAAAAATGTTCTTGAAGTGAATTTTTGATATGTTGTGCCTCTATGACTCTAGAATGACTGAAAAATATGTTGATTCGATTTTGGAATGGTTATGAGTTTAGAAAGATTATTTTTATTAGACCTGTTCCAGCAGGTACCTTAACTGAGACAGCTATATTTCGGGATTTTTAATAAAATGTAGAAATATCATATCCAATTGAATTTTGGATATGTTGTTTCTTAGTGAGTCTAGTATTTGAGAAAAATAATTTGGAACCACGTTGATTGAATTTGATTTATGGAATTCACAAAGTTCAGAACTGCTGCCAGGATGCAGGGCAATTGGGGCAGTCTGGTTAGGTGAACTATTTGACGAAGATTTTGTGTTCAGTTTGATCTGAAATTTTAAAGGAATGATTTTAAGATACAAAACTAAATTCTGTAAAAATTTTAGAATTTTTAGTCAAGTAGATTATTTTATACAATTTTTCAAAATAAGGATAAAATGGAGTCTAAAACCAGAATGTACTATTCATATGGTCATTTTGCTTATATTCCTTTTGGATTAGGTTGTGAAGAGGTTGAATTGCCCTAATTTGTGAAGTGAAGAACTATTGAGTGGAGAAGAGTTTAGAGTGGTGTGAAATGTTATTAAGGTAAGTACCAATGTTGCATGATTGCATTGTTAATGCATATCACTAATGTATTTTGATGTGTTTATATCATTAATGATATGTATATATATAATTGTGTTATGGGAAAATGAAAGATGTGAATGATTTGATGAATATTAATGTATCAGAATACAATTGATTGAGTATAATTAAATAATGTTAGGTAAATTATTACATTGTTAATCTAATGTGACTTGTATAGTGTGAAAGAGAAGAGGATCATTCAACAAGGTATGAGCTATGCAAATTTATTATGATAAACACTTTTATGAAGAATTACTTTAATGTACTCTGTAATGTTATAGCAATGATGTTATATGTATAATGTGAATCATGTGATTGAATAATGATATGTTCATTTGGTTAATGTAATTGATGTTGAGTATTATAATGATGATGCACATGATACTATATGAACAATACTATGTTTTGTGTATTATGAATCTTGTGAATTGTATTGTGCTATATGAATAAGGTACTTTGTAATGTTATAGCAATGATGTTATATGTATCATATGGATTGAGATATGATATGTTGTGAAGCCATTGTAATTGGCCATGATGATTCAAATGTGAGATGAAGCCATTGTGATTGGCTATGATGATCTAATTGAAAGAAATAAGGCATGTTTGCCTAGATGATAATGAACATTGAGATTGAAATTGATAATGAAACAATAAGTGAAATATGTGTTTAATGTGTTATTCAGTCTTCAGAGTTCTGGGTTTGGAGGCATGCCTATAAAATGAAAGGTAACAGTCTTGCCGGGTTGAGGATCTCTTCAAATTGAGTTGAATTGAGGTCCAAGAGACTGGGTCTGTTACACTATGGGTCTCTTGGACCATCATAGCAGAAATGGTACTGGATGGTTCTCGCTGGCTCTCTTAAGTGGGAGGTCAGGGGTTCGATCCAGGGAGGCGACTTAATTCCAAGGAATTAAGCCAAATTAACAAATCCTGCTGGGTGGGCCGCGAGGGCTGTCCAGTACTGTAGCGATCACTTGCCTCCTGCGGACCATGCGGACCCAGTGGGCTGGGCAACCGACCTTGGGATACCGACCTGGTTGGGGAGGGTCGTTACACCAACCATAAATTTTCTTTGGACAATGATTAGAATGGAAGACAAGAATCAAACATGTTGGTACCTACTCCAAACAGTTAGTTAAAGACTAGAAGGCTATAAATATCCTAAGAAACTTCATTTTTTAGAAGAATTGTGAATGTTATAGCAAAGATAAACATCTTTTATTTATTTGCATCAAAATTTATATTTATATTCTTTGAGTGTTGGATGTGAGTATCAAACACTATTGTAAGTTTGAGTGTGAGCTTTGAAATACTTAGGTTTTCGAGTGAGCCTAAAAAAACTCTTGTTGGGTTGTGAGGATAATAATCAAACCTTGTAAAAGTTTGGTGTGAACTTATAAAAAAACTAAGTTGGAGTTAAGCTTGTAAAAACTCAAGATTAGTATAACCTTAACAAGTTATTAAGGAAGTGGACGTTGGATTGAGATCATCCAAACCACTATAAATTCTTTGTGGTCATTCTTGTCTACTCTACTTCTTTCTTAATTTTGCTTTTTAAGTTTCAATTTACTATCACTTCTTCAAATCAACCAATTTTCCCCCATCTTGGTTGCCATCTTGGGATAACACTATCTATGGTAGGTGAATTAGTTTATTTAAACTATTTTTTTATGATTTCATTTTATTTTTTTGGATATTTGTAAGGATACGTTTTTACTTTATATGGGTGCCCATATTTGTAGACTATTAGACATTGTAAGGGTATATTATTATCTTGTATGGGTGCCCATTTTATTATTTGATTTATAATATGATATTAATTTACATTTTATTTACTTTAATTGCTTGTAATATGAATAATGTTATAATAACATAAAAATTCAATAATATTTAGACATGAAAAGGAGATCGGTTCTAATAAACTAGGAAATATAGAGGTGTTAAATCATTTCTCACCTTCCCCATGGGTATCCAATTTTTCAAACTCAATAGAGGGTTAGGGATGCTAATGAGCTTGCTATAAGATTCTCTACTCTCAGTACATGGATGTGTGATCCCTTAATTTTACACCTACATTAAAGTGCATATGATCACTATTCTAAAAAATTAAAATCACATAAATTGGAGTTTGAATGAGCCCTAACAGGACTATATGGCCCCAAAATGGCCTCGAGAACCCTCGATTTTGGACTTAGGAAAAATTCTAAATTTTTCCCCTAAATAAAAGCCACATGATAATGGACCAACATAACTTGAATTATGCAAATCAGAGGTTAAATAGGCCCAAAAATGTCAAAAACAGGTTGTAGCCAATGCGACCTAGTTTCACCATATGGGATCCGAGTCATGTGTAGTGCCAGATGTGACCCTCCACTCGAAAGTTTTGCCCAATTTTGGCTCCCCTATAAATAAGGGTCCCTTTTCTCATTCAAAGATTTGATTTTTAAACTCTGAAACTCTGCCAAACTCACTTTTGAGCACCTAAATTTAGCACATCACTTAATTAACCTCACTTCTTCAAATAAATTCATCCTTATTTCACTTGTTACTTAAACTACATATTTAATTTCTAAGTTAATTAAGTGGAGCTTCAAAGTGGCAAAACACTTCAATCCTACATTAAATGAAGGCGAATGCCAAAGTTGTTTCCCCTCGCTTTTTCTATTTCAATTTGGTAATAAGGCCAACTAAAATTAATCAATTAAACCTTTTGCAACCAAAGGCATGAATTACTTATGGCTCTAATTCTCATTCAAACAAGATAAGCAAGCATATTCTGGAATTTTACTCCCACTAGCGTCCCTCACCTAAAAACCATAAAATGGGTCCAATTAATTTATTACAAATAATTTTCTTTATTTTTGTAATTTAATTAAATGAATATAATTTTAATAAGTTATAATTTGTTCAAGTAAGCTTAGTTGGGGATTTATGCTTTTCAAGTTAGCTTAGTTGGAGATTTGTGCTTGACCTAGAACCTACAAGGGCTAAAGTTAAAGCTCTCCTATTTATGCAATTTTTGGGGTTATAATCTATTTATTTTTCTCGTAATTATGGATGCCATGTTTATTTATTTTGCTCATGTATACTTATAACTGTGTAACATCCTTAACCATCGTCTTAGAGAACTGTCAGAAGATACCATTTAGTACACTAGACAATCTTATTATAATCTAGTATCAAATTTAAAATATATTTAAAAAATTGTTTGACCAAAATTTTGGTTGTGTCTCCTCTGCAATAATCACTATCCAAAGTTTTTATCACTATTCAAAGTTTTTATCAAGTTATATTACCTGCAGAAAAATACTTTCAATTTGCTTTTAATAGATCTCAACTCCAAAATTTCAATAAAGTATCAATAAAGACTTCAAACAACAATAAATAAGATATAAACATAAATTTGTAAAAAATAATTATTTCTAAAATAATCGAATTAATTCTCATTCACTAGATCTAATAAGTCCAATCACAAATTATATCAATATTTCATGCTTATAAAAATACATATAAACCTCAAATATGTACAAATATTTATAATACAATATTCACAATCTACAAATTCACAAATCCACAAAGTTCTCCATTCATTCTGCATTTAGTTTCTAAAATCCTTATTCACTAATTGATAACTCTGCTCCGGTCCATCTTACATGCGTGTTAGAAAATTCTAACATGCTAAGCTTATAGCTTAATAGTACTTGTATGCACATACTTTGCTATTTGATTTCAATGTAAATAATTATAACGATAAAATAGTAAACCATAATTTTGGAAAATAAATCAAACAAAAATTTTCAATAAAACTTATTTTGCCATAAAATAAATACAATTTTAGTTTATATTAATAACAATAAAAGCTCTTTGCAATTATTTTCCAAAATAAAATTGTTTACAATAAAATCTCCATTCTTACATTTCAAAATTGTCTAGTATTTATTTTATAATAAATATTGCATTTATAACATTAATATATTTCTATTTACGTTTTATATTTTTCATTTGCGATTTACTTTAATAAGTTTCATAAATTCACTACAATTATCAGTATTTCACTAATAAAATTTATATCTTATATTTTCAAAAAATTTCATTTTATTATAATAAGAACTTTCATTCAGTTAATATTATGAATACTTTTGCTCAATTTAACACTTTAACTACTATGATTTAAGATAACATTTCAAGACACTTTTAGTCAATATATAATTTAACACTTTGGACACTTTCATTATGTTTATTTCAATAATATTCAATTTAATAAACTTTATTAAATCTCACTTTTCATTATATTTTCTAAATACTTTCAGTACATATCTGCATATAATTTCTTATAATTCAATAATTTAATAAAAGTAACTATTAATATATACATATATAATCCAGTAAGCTTTTCTTATCTTTATACTTGTGCCCTCATATGCTGAGTTTTAAATCCTATGTTTGGATAACGGATCACTGATTACAAGTAAATGCCCACTATAAAAAATATAGCTAATAGCCTTCTGATTGCACGAATATCCACTATCACTAATGTCACACAGTATTCAGTGATGGTATAAAGTGTACTGTTATTGGTGATATATAGTGTCCACTGATGGCATAAAATGTCCACTAATATTATAAACGTTCACCCTCTGGCTAGCCATTCAATTCGAAGACTAAATTTATTATCAGAATAATTAGGCAGTTCACTTATTTTACTATTCAAAATAATTCTATAATTACCATATCAGTTATAATAAATATTTATTCCTTCCTTTCATTTTAATAAAATAATGAAATAATCTTTATTTTAATTAACTTAATTATTTAATATAAATTATTTTCAAAATTTCAATGAAGTTTTCTTTAAGCATTTTATAAATATACATATCTTATAAATTTTATAGACTTTGAATTATTATTTTAGTTATAATTACTATATATATATATATCATACTTATACCAAATTAATTTGCCTTACTTTATTTATACATTAATTTTATCACATTTCATATTTCCATTATAACAATAACTTCCAAATAGATTTATTCATTTTCACTTAATTTATTCTTTCAAAATATATGAGTTTCACAAATTATTATTCTCACTTCAAGAGTACATATATTTATATATGTGGATATACTTCATATATATATTACATTTAGTGAATAATATATTTTCCTCCACTTAAAACTTTATTATTTTTCTCAACATATTATTTATATATATAACTCGATCCTCAATATATCATTTCACTCAATTCCAATAATAATACTATATACATATTTTGGTCCTTATTATATTTTCTCTTTATGCAATCCTTTCTTTCTCTCTCACTATTATCAATTAATAAAAATTTTGCTTACCAAAAACTTTTATTTACAATAAGAAAGTACAACTTTAATTTTAAGAGAATTAGGTCCATGTAGTTCTAGTACAATGCATTTATATGTAATATATGTGCAGTTGATCGAGGTCAGTTGGGCTTACAAACTTTATACCATCTAGGTCTTCTAGGATTACACCTCCGTCAAATAAGATCTTCTTTAACAGGTAAGTACCGACCCAGTTTAGTCTAAATTTTCCCTTAGGATCAAGAACTTAAGCCCTGATTTCTTTTAAAACTAGAATTCTTTCTTCAAAAACTTGTTCCTTGACATTTTTATTAAAGTGCCTTGCTAGCTTTTGAAAAGGGCATCCATCCTCTTTTTCCTCAGTAGCATTTAGCAGCTCATGATACCCTCTTATCCACTGTGCTTCTACCAAGTGGCATTCTTGCTTAACCCAGCCTGACTGTAGTTTAATCTTAATTGGCAGAACAACTTACATACCATAAACTAAAGAGTATGGGGTTGTCCTAGTCAATGTTTAAATGGAAGTACAGTATCCCCAAAGTGCAAAAGGTAGTTACCCATGCCAATTTTTATGATTGGTTATCATTTTTGCAGGATGTTCTTAATAGTCTTATTGGCAGCTTCCACAATTCCATTAGTCTAAGGACTGTATGATGAGGATTGATGATGTAGTATCTTATGCTTTTCTAACAAGGAGACTACCTCTCCTTAGAAATGGGACCTATTGTGTGAGCGGAGATTTTTGTCCCCACTTTCGGTGGAACGATTCTTGCAATTTCGGTCCTGTTAAATTCTGAGTCTTAGAAAACACGGGCATAATCCCAGAGAATATGAGTCGCCACCAGGCATGACTCGATTCCTAAGGAATCTCCAACTCCTACTGGGTTTGAAAAGTTAGGTACATATGGAAAAGGTGAGAAATGGCCCAACACTTCCATAACGCCCTATTCATTGGAACCGGCCTCCTTTTTCTGTAACAACCCCGTACCCCATATACGTATACCGCATACACCCACACAACATGTGATATACATATAGAGGATATAAGGGTGTCACAGTTCATTTTAAAACAAACAAACCAATCTTTACCATAAAATCAAATCATCATTACTAAAATCTAAATAAACTAAAAACATTTAACTTACATTATAGAAATCAATAGGGAAAACATTTCTCGTTAAAATACATATATAACATTAGTACCCAAAAGTTTATCCAAAACATTTATTTAATAAGCAGCGGAAAATACAGCGGCATATACATATGTATACATCAAAATCAATGTTTACAAAATTATAGAGTTTATACATGCTGGCAGTGATAAGAGTGTTTTTATACTTGTTCTTAGTATGATTTCTATGTGTTTTTAGTTAATGTTTTATTTGATTTTGGTTTAAAGTTTGTTTTAAGTGTTTATTTTAGGTCAAAGGGCAAAAACTCCCTTGGATGATCAAAATAATGAAGAAAAAGCATGAAGCAAGCAAGACATGGCCAAGCCAAAGCAAGCTTGGCCGTGTCCCTCAAAGTAGCTTGAAGGCAGTAGCAGACACGGCCAGGTGAGCAGAAGGTGACACACCCAGGTGACACGGCCAAGCCACTGGCCATGTCACATGACACGACCAGAAGCTTGGCCGTGTCACCTCATGAAATCAAAGGGAAAAGAAAGAAAAGAAATAGGCAGAAGGTGACACTTCCAACTAGCTTGGCCGTGTCCCAAAGAAAAACATGAGACACGGCCAAGCCACTTATGGCTTGTCCGTGTCACCCTATAAAAATGTTGAAATCTTTGCACGAATTGAGGAACAAGTAGGGAACAAAGACTAGCTTTTACCAAAAGTCTTCATAGACAAAAGAAAAGCTTGCCTAATTTGAGGAAAAGAAAGGTAAAATAAAGAAAATGTGGGAGACAAAGAAAAAGAGGGTGAGCTGGAAGAGGGGCTGTGAGCTTTGGAGGGAAATAAAAAGGAGAAGAAGAGGGAGTTTTAAGGGGATTCTGGAGCTTGAAAAGTGAAGACGGGAACAAGGGAGAAGGAGCCAACAACTGAAGCAAAGAGGAGGGTTTTGAGCTGAGTTTGAAGAAGGAGATACATCTTGTACAAGCCCTAAACCAAGAATCAAGGATTGAAGTGAAGAAATACAAATTATTCGCCATGGATCGTTTGGTTTCTTTTATTCATTTATCTTGCTCTTTTTTTCTGGTTTTGAACATGAACTAATTCCTTCTCTATCTAGATATTGATGAACCTTAGCCTATTTGTATGGATTGAATAATTATATTTAGTTGAATCATTTGATTGAGTTGTTTTATTCTTATGATGCTTAATGATTTATTTCCAATTGATAATATCATGCTTATTGATTGGTTGCCATTTTCATATTATTGACTTGAGAAAGCTTGATATGAATTGATTACTCATAAGGGTTGAGGATTGATTGGAGTGCTAGAGATAGACTTACAAGATCCTTTGGTTTATAGTTCCTTGTTCTTAATGCATGACCTATTTAATTGTGTTTGAGAAGAGATTCCGGCACTCTACTTAGTGATTAGGGATTAATTCACTCGAGAGAGGTTTTAGTCTAATTTAGAGGAATGCCAACTCAACTCTATTGAATGATTTAACTGAATTGATTGTTCATAAATATCATTGAGGCTAGGGGGATTCAATATCTGGATAGTATTATTATCATCAATCCTATTTGCATAACATTTAATTTCCCCTTACTTCCAGTTATTAAATTAGTTGTTTTTAATTATAAAGCATCACACAACTATTAATTTGCTAAACAACGGTTAAGGTTTGAACTAGTACTTGGCCTTGTCCCCAGTGGAACGATAACTCACTCACTACTATATTACTTGGGTGACCAGTGCACTTGCGGTATAGCCGGGGACAACGGTTTCAATATTAGTAATATAATCAAAACTGTTGATTTAGTTTTTATTTTCATTTGTTTTTTACATTGGTTCTTGCTTGTCGATTATCATTTTAGGTGTTCCTCCCTGTTTATGACCAGAGGTAACTCATCCCAATTGTTTGAGTTAGACCCAGAGCTAGAAAGAACATTAAGGAGAAAGCGAAAGGAAGAAAGGGAGGCAGTTTTGGAAGATGCAGAAACAAAAATAAATCTGAAAATAGATGAAGAAGAAGAGTTTCAAGTGATGGAAGGAGCTGGACCAAGAACAATGCAGGAGTTTGCTAAGCCTAATCTCAATGGAGCTGAATCTAGTATCCGAAGGCCGACAGTTGCTGCAAACAACTTCAAAATAAAAGCAAATGTAATTCAAATGGTGCAGCAGACTTGTCAATTCGATGGGTTTCCTGATGAAGATCCTAATGCACATATTAAGAACTTTCTGGAAATATGTGACACATTCAAAATAAATAATGTCTCAGATGATGCAATTAGGCTGAAGTTGTTTCCATTTTCCCTTAGAGATAGACCAAAGAAATGGCTGAAATCTTTTCCTCTAGGAACCTTCACCACTTGGGGTCAGTTGGCAGAGAAATTCCTAGAGAAATACTTCCCACCATCCAAAACTGCTAAGTTGAGGAATGATATCTCATCCTTCCTGCAGCAAGATGGTGAGACCCTTTATGATGCCTAGGAAAGATTTAAAGATTTGCTAAGAAGGTGTCCTCATCATGGACTTCCACTATGGCTTCAAATTCAAACATTTTACAATGGGTTGAATTATGTAAGTAAGCAATCCATTAATGCAGCAGCTGGTGGTACCATAAACAACAAGACACCTGAACAAGCAAGGGATTTAATTGAAGACATGGCTATCACCAATTATCAGTGGCAAGCCCCAAGGGAGCAAGGAAAGCTGAAGGTTATGGGGTCACACCAATTAGACCCTGTGGTGGCTTTGACAGCCCAATTGGAAGCATTGAATAAAAAATTTGATTCCTTGGCTTCTTCTTCTGGGAAAGTAATGCAGGTGATGTCTTGTGAATGGTGTGGGGGTGGACATCAAAGTCAAGATTGCCAAAGTGGCAACATGTTTGCTAGGCAAGAGCAAGTAGATTATGTTGGAAATATGCCAAGACAACAGCAGAATAATCCCTACAGCAACACATACAATCCGGGGTGGAGAAATCATCCAAATTTCTCATGGAATAATCAAAATAATCCAAGGCCTCCCCCTGGATTTCAGCATTCCCAACATCAAGAAGTAGCCCCTCCAAGAAAGAGTAGTTTGGAGGACATGATGGAGAAATTTATAGTAGCTTCTGAAACTAGGCTCCAAACAACTGAAACCACCCAAAGAAATCAGCAAGCCTCTATTCATAATTTGGAGAATCAGGTGGGACAAATTGCCAAGATGCTCAGTGAGAGACCACAAGGGAGTTTACCTAGCAACACTGAGGCAAATCCTAAAGAGCAACTCAAGGCAATTACACTAAGGAGTGGAAAAGAGATCAAGGGCAATGTGGTTGAGAAAAGAGAAAAAGTGGCAGAAAAAGGGGCTGAAGTACAAGAAAAAGAAGACGATCCTCCTGTCACTTCGGGAGAAAAAGCTGCACTAGAAAGTGAGAGAGAGAAGCAGCCCCAATTTGAAGGAATACCGACCTAGAGTACCCTATCCGGCAAGGTTGAACAAGGATAAGATTGATGCTCAGTTCGGTAAGTTTCTTGAACTTTTTAAACAATTGCACATTAATATTCCATTTGCTGAAGCTTTGTCACAAATGCCTAAGTATGCTAAATTTTTGAAAGATATCCTTTCTAACAAAATGAAACTTGAGGAAGTGTCTTTAGTGCATTTATTTGAAAAGAGTTCGGCAATTTTGCAAAGAAGGTTACCTAAGAAGTTAAAAGATCCAGGTAGTTTTACCATTCCATGTTTGATAGGTAATCTTGAGGTTAAAAGTGCATTAGCTGATTTGGGGGCTAGCATAAGTGTTATGCCCTATAAAATGTTTAAAGAGTTAGGCATTGGAAAACCTAAACCAACACTCATGACCATCCAGCTTGCTGATAAGTCAGTAATCCACCCTCGTGGCATTATAGAAGATGTGTTGGTAAAAGTTGAGAATTTCATTTTCCCCAATGATTTTGTTGTCATTGATATTGATGAGGATGCGGATGTTTCACTTATTCTTGGTAGGCCATTTTTAAATACAGCCCGTACCCTTATCGATGTACATGATGGCACGTTAACTTTGAGAGTGGGTGATGAAAAAGTTATTTTTAGGATACATGATGCCATGAAACATTCACTTTCATTTAATAAGGCGGAATCATGCAATGATGTTATTGAGCATGAGACTGTAAATTGTGTTACTAACATTGTTTCCAAGGATCCCCTTGAGTTGTGTTTATTGCAGGAAAATGTTGAGGGTCAAGAAGCAATGGAGCAGCTTGCTTTTCTTGAAGCAAGCAAATCATTCAAATGCAGGGCATATGAGACTATTGAGATGCCAAAGGAAGAAAAGCCAAAACCATCAGTGATTGATCCACCCAACTTGGAATTGAAACCTCTTCCGGATCACCTTGAGTATGGGTTTCTGGCAGAGAAAAAGAAACTGCCAATAATTCTGAGTTCCCACCTATCTTTTTAGCAAAAGGAGAAGCTTATTCAGTTGTTGCAGAAACATAAGCAAGTGATAGCTTGGAATATAGCAGACATAAAGGGTATCAGTGCATCCTATTGCACTCACAAGATACTGATGGAAGATGAATTCAAACCAGTAGTGCAACCACAACATAGACTAAACCCAAAGATGAAAGATGTAGTGAAGACTGAAGTGATAAAACTACTTGATGCAGGGATTATCTATCCGATCTCGGATAGCTCTTGAGTGAGCCAAGTTCAGGTAGTACCAAAGAAAGGAGGATGACAGTGATCCCTAATGAAAATGATGAGCTGATTCCAACAAGAACAATTACTGGTTGGAGGGTTTGCATTGACTACAGAAAATTGAATGATGCAACTAGAAAGGATCACTTTCCTTTACCCTTCATTGATCAGATGTTGGAGAGGTTATCTGGCCATGAGTACTACTGCTTTTTGGATGCCTTTCAGGCTATTTCCAAATCCCTATTGCACCGGAAGACCAAGAGAAAACTACATTCACCTGCCCATATGGGACATTCGCATATCGAAGAATGCCATTCGGGTTGTGCAATGCACCTGCAACTTTCCAAAGGTTCATGGTAGCAATCTTTGATGAGCTTATAGAAGATATTATGGAGGTGTTTATGGATGATTTCTCGGTCTATGGAAGCTCATTTGAAAGATGTTTGGAAAACCTTGAAAGAGTCTTGATAAGATGTGCGGAAACCAATCTAGTGCTTAATTGGGAAAAGTGTCATTTCATGGTTCAAGAGGGAATCGTGTTGGGACACAAAATTTCAAGCAAGGGCATTGAGGTGGATCGGGCAAAGGTAGATATAATTGAGAAGTTACCACCACCCACATCTGTGAAGGCCATCAGAAGTTTTCTAGGACATGCGGGTTTTTATCAGAGGTTCATTAGAGATTTTTCTAAGATAGCCCGTCCATTAACAAGACTCCTTGAGAAAGATGTGAACTTTGTTTTTGATGAAGAATGTTTGAGAGCATTCACAACTCTTAAGGAGAAATTGACCCATGCTCCAATCATGGTAGCTCCCAATTGGAGTTTATCATTTGAACTAATGTGCGATGCAAGTGACTTTGCAGTGGGAGCAGTCTTGGGTCAATGCAAGGAGAAATACTTCCAGCCTATCTACTATGCAAGCGAGACCTTGAACACAGCTCAAGCTAATTACACAACTACAGAGAAAGAGCTACTGGCTATGGTTTTTGCTTTTGACGAGTTTAGATCATATCTAATCTTGTCAAAAGTGATTGTTTATACAGATCATTTGGCTTTGAGGTATTTATTTGCGAAAATTGATGCAAAGCCGAGGCTAATCTGTTGGGTCTTATTATTGCAGCAATTTGACTTGACATTTCAAGATAAGAAGGGAGCTGAAAATCTTGCAGCAGATCACCTTTCTCGCTTGGAGAATCCAACCTTGGAGAGGTTTGAAGAAGGGGACATTGATGATCACTTCCCCGATGAGCAGATGTACGCCATGGTAAGTGAGGTAAGTAACTTAAATTTTGAAACACCTTGGTTTGAAGATTTTGCTAACTATTTGGCTGTTAGGGAACTTCCTAAGGACTTAACTTATCAAGCAAAGAAGAAATTCTTTTCTGATTTAAAATATTACTTTTGGGAGGATCCCTTTTTGTTTAGATTATGTAAGGATCACATGATCCGACGATGTGTGGCATGGCCCGAAACAATGAACATTCTTAGTCAATGCCATGCTGGACCAGCTGGTGGTCATATGGGAGCCAATAGGACTGCTCAAAAGGTACTAGAATCAAGATTTTATTGGCCCACTTTGTTTAGGTATAGCTACGAATTTGTAAACCGCTGTGATCGATGGCAAAGGACTGGAAACATTTCATCTCGTGATGAGATGCCCCAAAACGGGATTTTAGTTTGTGAAATTTTTTATGTATGGGGGATCGACTTTATGGGACCCTTTCCCAATTCCTTTGGTAACAAATATATTCTTGTAGCTATAGACTATGTATCTAAATGGCCTGAAGCCCAAGCCTTGGCAACCAATGATGCTAGGGTTGTGGTGAAATTTTTGAAGAAATTGTTTTCTCGATTTGGTACACCAAAAGCAATTATAAGTGATAGGGGTACTCACTTTTGTAACTTTTAGCTTGCGAAAGTTTTCAAAAGATTAGGAGTTACACATAGGTTTGCTACTCCCTATCATCCCCAAACTAGTGGCCAAGTTGAGAACACGAATAGGGAGATTAAAAGAATTTTGGAAAAAACTGTAGAGCGATCCCGAAAGGATTGGTCCGAGAAATTGGAAAATGCTCTATGGGCTTTTAGGATTGCATTCAAAACTCCCTTGGGAACTACACCATTTAGGTTGGTATATGGAAAAGCTTGCCATTTACCTGTCGAAATAGAACATAATGCATATTGGGCCATAAAACAGATTAACCTTGATCTAGCTTGTGCAGGTGAAAAGAGAAAATTACAGGTAAACGAGTTAGACGAGTGGAGATTGCAAGCTTATGACAATGCGAGAATGTATAAGGAACGTAGCAAAAGATGGCATGATGCTCACATTAAGGAACAGAAAGAGTTTCAAGCAGGAGATCAGGTATTACTGTACAATTCAAGGCTTCGACTCTTTCCAGGTAAGTTGAAATCTCGATGGTCTGGTCCTTTTACTGTCAAGGAAGTTTTCCCCTACGGAGTGGTTGAAATAACCCACCCGGAAAAATGTGATTTTAAAGTCAATATGTCACGACCCAACTTATACATATGTACAGTATGTCCATGTACAGTAAGAGGAACCATCCCGAGAAGCTACTCAAGAGCGCGAAGTGAAGGGAAGTTCTGTAGAACTAAAAGGACCTATTTGAAAAGATTGCAAAGTTTTATGGAGGTGACTATAATTACCAAAAGTTGTTCCGATTGTCATTAATAGTGCATATAACAGACTCCATAAATGGAAAGTAGAGAAAAATAGGGTAGCAACGGCGCGACACGATTTTTTCCGAAAACGCACGGGTTGGAAGATATAGGGGATTTTGACCAGGGGCATCATGGTCATTTTTAAAAGTGTCTCGAAAGTAATAATGGATCTCAAAAATGAAAAGTAGAGGAAAAACTGAGTCAAAAAGTGTACCACAGCATTCGGCGGAAGTGCGCGGTTTAAAAGTTACGAACGAGTAATCGCTGGAGGGTATTTTGGTCTTTTCACATCTTAGACCATAAAATTACAGCACAAGGAGGTTGAGGGGCCAAAATATAATTAAAATAAAGTTCAAGGGCTTGGGTTTTAAATAAATAAAAGAAAGAGACATTTGGACCAATGAGAATTAGCCATTTTCCCACTTAAGTGTACCAATGGGAAATCAACACTTACACCATCACATCTTAACCTCTCTTGGCTGCCATTTGGAGGAGAGAACACCAAATAAATAAAAGCCAAGAGCTCTCTTTGTTCTTTCTTGGCCGAATTGAAGAGAAAGGGAAAAGAGAGAGAGATTGTTTTTCAAGTAGCTAATTTTGGTTGCAAACTTGGGTGGAGAATAAGACTTTAAGGTAAGGAAATTCAATTCATCTATGGTCCTATTTCTTTCATTGGTTATATTATTTGCAAGATACAAATGAAAGAATAAATATGATAATTATAGAAAATTTAAGAAGTTGAAGAGAAAGTGAAAGAGATGATTTGCACATATAAGATTAAGGATAAAAAGGATGACTAGTAGTATTAGTTAGCAAAATAAGGCATGAAGCACTTAAATTTTATTATGTTCTTGACATGGATTTTATGAAAATTATAGGAAATCAAGAAGTGAGAGAGAAGGAAGCAAAGAAGGCATAAAAGAACTAGAAACAAGTGAAAAGAATTAAGGTTTGGTACTTAAATCATTGCCTTTTCAATTAATTCACATATTTTGCATTATGGGACTTTTGAAATGGTTTTGAAATGATGTTATTATGTGTAGTAAATATGTGGGAAAGTGCTCTTGAACCATTTGTAATCAATTGATTGTGAAAAGAATGAAAACAAAACAAACTAGCTAAATTTGCTCAATTATCCATAAACTTTGATGAACTTTTAATCACCCCTTTGGTTTGATTTTTGAAATAGGGACCCTTAGTCCTTCAATGGTATCACAAAAGGAGTCTAAAAATCAATTTTGCAAGAAAAATGAATTTCCCAGAAGTTTTGAAAATTTGGCCGAATGGTCCCCTTTTGGGCACCATTCTGCAGCTTTCATTTTGGGCAGTCCGTTGAAGGGGCAAACGAAGGAATTTTCTGATGAAATTTTACATGCATTTAGTTAACTTATGAAAGTGTTTTCTTGAAAAAATTCAGCCAAAAATAAGTTTGTTTACTTGGTCAAAACTATTGCCAAAGTTGACTGATTTTCAGCAGTAAAAACAGATTTTACCATTTAGTTGACGCGCGCCATTGTGTTGCCGATTTTACGCGTCGCGCCACTATTCATTTGGTCATTTTTTTCTAAATGTGTTAAAAATTGAATATTATGATATGGATTGATGTTAAATCATATAAAATTACATGAAGGAAAATTGGAAATGATCAGAAAGGCATCATGACAAGCTATTCCGACAATACATGCATTATGAAAAAATCATGGCTTATTGAATATCATGATCAAATTAATTAATAAATTATTTACGCTCTACTTGGTTATGACAGAACCCTTGAGATAAGGGTATGATGCATCATACTATTATTGCAGTACTGCTCATGACATGACATGATATTCCGACTGAAGGCCGATGATTACAATGACATGATCAATGATTCAATGAACAATGGCTATTAGCACATGTGCAAGAATTATGATGAAGGATGATGAAATATGCACCATGACGCATATCATCATGTAATGTCTCACCATGAAGAGATATATTTATCATGACCCATGCCTTATCCGTTGATGTTTTGTTAAACCAATAGAGCACCTAAATTGATAAAAGCAAAACAAGAAATTTCTAAATTCAGAATATGGGATTTAATCTTTTATCATTATGTTTAGATCTTATTCATTGATTTAAAGTATTCAAATACATGTTTTTAATTACTCTTTTAATCTATATATTTAATGCAATGATTTAAGTACCCACTAAGCAAACGCTTAGCGAGTTTAGTTTTCTTTTCTAAACTCGTAGGTTGAGCGAGAAGTTGTTTTCTGCAGTGTCCCGAGCAGCTGGTGTTGGCAACTTTTCGGATAGAAAGTTATTATAAGTAATGTAACTACAATGGCATGTACATATGTTAGTGTAAACTAAGAATTGTATGTATGACTAGTAAAAGACCAAAGTACTTGCGCTAAGTATATTAACTACTGTATGTTGGTATGAATTAGTGTGTATGGATTTGTGTGTAGAAGTGTGAAATTTTAATGCAGGTTTTGGTGGAGGATATAAGGAGGTCGACTATAGAAGTGCTTGAGATTGATTGAGATTGATTGGTTGAGATAGAAAATGTTTTCATTAAATCAAAAAACCAGTTTTGGCGACACTTGGGACCACCAATTATAGGGGAAACTCTGGAAAAATTTTTGTAAAATGTGTATTATAAATTGACTAAGTATAGAACCAAGACTCGAATATCATAAAATAGCATTCCATCTTGGTCTATAAACATAAGCTAAGATGGGGTGTTACATTTAGTGGTATCAGAGCATTGGTTTAGTCGATTCTGGGTAGTTAGTTGAATCAAACGGTGAATGCATGACACATAGGTTTAGGAAGGGAATTTTAATAAGCTGATGTTTATGTTTATGATGCTTATTAGTGAAGATGAGTGATTCGAAGCAACCAGCTAAATTGGCTTTAGGTCCTAAACCTTATTCTCGGGCCAGCACATGTGAGAAACAAGCCATAGATAAGAAGCTTTTTGAATTAGGAAAGGAGAATATGCGCCAGAAAATTAAAATGGAAGCCAGAGAGCGAGAAATAGCAGAGTTAAAAGAAGAATTAGTTAGAATGAAAGGGAAATAGGAGGAGCAAGAGGAAGTAATAGATCAGTTGAGAGATTTGAGACTCCAGGACCGGGAAGACTTAATGTTAACCCTGGATAATAGTAGGCTCTTGATGGAAGATGTTAGGGCGTTACAAGTGGATAAGAGGCAAACTACAGTAGAGCTTGAGAATGTGAATCGTTTGGCTAGGACCTTGCAAGGAAGGGTAGAGATGTTACAGGATAGAATGGACGAACTCGCTCATAACCTTCCTAGAGTTCAGTCTAACGAGGTAGATCCGGATCCGATGGAGCTTGCTTCAGATAGTGCTACCTCTCCCCGAGCTCCTACTTATTGAGCTGTGATGGGCTGATGATTTTGCTACCCCTTTGGTTATGTATATAGGCGGATAAAAATGCAACAGTAGATAGGCCATTTTGTTGTAAATAGCTATAAATAGGCCGGACAAGTAACAAACTAATATAGGCCATTTTGCTGTACATAGATGTAAAATAGGCCATAATAGGAGTATGTGATGATGTATGTTAAATATGTATGAAAACGCGATTATGTGAATAACTAAGGTTATGTTTATATTAAGTGTATGATCTGAAATTATGATTGGAATTTATCTATGTACATGCCATATAGGAAATTTAATATGCCAAGCCAAACCAGCTGCTAACTTTATTATGATATACATGTATATGATTGTAGAATGTCGCAAGAAGTTGAATCACAGATAGCCGTAGACGAGGAGGGCGAGTCACGTGCCTCCGTGCCTACTAATGTAGAGGAGAGTCTTGGAACTATGCCCCAACCAGCAGCGGCGGCCGCGGAAGGCCCCGATGCTTATTTACGACATATGGCAGCAGCATTTCAACAAATGGCAGGAATGGTACCTGCTGCTGCCGAAAGAGAGAGAAAGCCCCCAATCGAGAAATTAAGGAAGTATGGGGCTATGGAATTTAAAGCCAGTAGGGAAGAAGGATCTGAGGAAGCGGAATACTGGTTAGATAGTACCATTAGAGCGTTGGATCAATTAAGGTGCACTCCAGAGGAAAGATTTATTTGTGCCACATCTCTTTTGGTTGAAGAAGCGTACATTTGGTGGGAGACTACACAGCAGCGCGTGCCACCAGAAGAGCAAACATGGAAATTTTTCCAAACTGAGTTTAAGAGGAGATATATCACCGAGGTGTACTTAAATGCAAAAAGGAATGAATTCACGTACTTAAAGCAAGGAAGAATGACGGTATCCGAGTATGAAAAAGAGTTCACTCGTCTTAGTAAGTACGCGAGGAGAATGATAGAAACAAAACATGAAAGATGCCAGAGATTCTTAGAAGGATTAAACAATGAAATCAAAGTGCAATTGGTAGCCATAGATATATCAAAATTTTCCAAGCTTGTTGCAAAGGCTTTGGACGTTGAGAAAGTTCAAGTGGATGAGAGGAATAGGCATCAATGCATGCAGTAACGGACGCAAACTCGAGGCCCGGGAGGACCTCAGCAGGCCCGAAAGAGATTCATGGGAGGAAGTAGTTCTATACAACAAGGCCAACGATCTCAGAATCAGAGGTTAGGCCGAGGTATGAGTTATCAAACATCTGTAGCCAGTGCACCGGGGTCGTTTGGAAGAGGCTTTGGAAGAGGATTAAGTAGTGGCAGAGGAAGAAGTAACAATCCAGGAATTAGTGGAGGATTTGGAAGAAACACGGGTTTTGAAGGATATACTTTTCCTCTATGTGAGCATTGTGGACGAAGACATGGGGGTGAATGTTGGTATTTAACCGAAGGATGCTGGGAATGTGGAGCACCAGACCATATAAAGGTGAACTGCCCTAAAATACAAATGAATACTCCTGCACCAACGGAGAGGTCACAGCCTACCTTTGGCAGAGGCCGAGGTAGAGAAAGAGGAGGTAATTCAAATTTTCAAAAGGCACAATCAGAGACTGTTAACCAGCCTAGTACAAGTGCACCAGTAAGGGTATATGCGATGAGAACCCGAGAAGAAGAAGAAGAAGAAGCACCGGACATCATTGTTGGTACGTTTTATATGTTCAGCAAACCTGTACATGCTTTAATTGATCCCAGATCCACACATTCGTACATATGCATGAATAGTGAGAATTTAGAAGAATTACCAGTAGAATATGTCAAGTCCGGTATACTAGTTACAAACCCTATAGGAGATGAAGTAGTTACGAACAAAGTAATCAAAGAATGCCCTATAGAGATACACGAAAACGTATTTCCTGGAAATTTGATGGAATTACCATTTCAGGAATTTGACGTAATTTTAGGAATGAACTGGTTAGCAAAGCATAAAGCAATAGTTGACTGTGAGAAGAAAAGGGTGATGCTCCATACCCCTCACGGAGAGGAAGTGACAGTAGTCGAAAAAAGAGGCGACTATTTGAACAACGTAATATCGGCAGTGACGGCAAGGAAGCTAATACAAAAGGGATGCGAGGCATATCTAGTAAGCGCCATGGAAGCAAAGAAAGACGCTACTAAGATCTAAGACATACCGACGGTGCGTGATTTTCCCGATGTTTTCCCAGATGAGCTACCCGGACTACCACCTAAGAGAGATGTGGAATTCACCATAGATGTTTACCCGGGAGCTGCACCAGTGTCGATTGCCCCATACCGAATGGCGCCAGCGAAACTCAAGGAATTGAAGACGCAATTACAAGAGCTACTCGACAAAGGCTTTATACGACCAAGCGTTTCCCCATGGGGCGCACCGGTACTTTTCGTCAAGAAGAAGGATGGATCCTTAAGGCTATGCGTGGATTATCGATAGTTGAACAAGCTCACAATCAAGAACAAGTATCCACTACCACGCATTGACGATTTATTCGATCAACTCAAAGGAGCCAGTGTATTTTCAAAAATAGATCTCCGATCGGGATACCATCAGCTGCAAATTAAGGAGGGGGACATTCCAAAGACTGCTTTCAGAACTCTGTACGGACATTATGAGTTTCTTGTAATGCCTTTTGGGCTTACAAACGCACCAGCAGTATTTATGGATTTGATGAATCGAATTTTCCATCCGTACCACGACCAATTCGTAGTGGTGTTTATAGACGACATTCTTGTTTATTCAAAGAACAAAGAAGAGCACGATCGACACCTCCGCATTGTATTGCAAACATTGAGAGAAAAAAAACTATATGCCAAGCTCAGTAAGTGTGAATTTTGGCTGGAAGAAGTGACATTCTTGGGATACATTGTATCTGCTGAGGGCATCAGAGTGGATCCTAAGAAAATAGAAGCTATTTTGGATTGGAAACCGCCAAGGACAGTAACAGAAGTGAGAAGTTTCCTAGGATTGGCAGGATACTATCGACGATTTGTGAAAGGATTTTCCATTATCACCGCCCCAATGACCAAGTTGCTTCAGAAGAATGCTAGATTTCAGTGGACAGATGAATGTCAAAGAAGCTTTGAGAAACTGAAAGGAAACAAATGCCCCGATACTCACGCAACCAGTATCCGGTAAGGACTTTGTGATATACAGCGATGCATCGCACATTGGCCTAGGTTGTGTACTCATGCAAGAAGGTAAAGTGGTCGCGTATGTTTCCCGGCAACTTAAACCATACGAGAAGAATTATCCAACACATGACTTAGAATTGGCGGCTATTGTATTGGCATTCAAGATATGGAGACATTATTTGTATGGAGAAAAATGCTACATTTATACGGATCATAAAAGCTTGAAGTATCTGCCAACACAAAAGGACCTCAATTTGCGACAAAGGAAATGGATCCAAATTTTGGAGAATTATGACTATGTCATAAACTATCATCCAGGAAAGGCGAACGTCGTGGCCGACGCACTTAGTAGGAAATCAATGCAAGCCTTAAGTGCTATGAGGATCAGTTTGAGACCAACAGAAGAAGGAGCACTGCTAGCAGAAATGCAAACACGACCCACACTTTTTCAGGAAATCCACCAAGCACAAAAAAAAAGATAAACAAGTCCAAAAATGGATCAAGCAAGTACAGGAAGGAAAAAGTACAAAGTTTCAAATTTCAAAAGACGGCAGGTTATATTACGAAAGTCGGACAGTAATACCAACAACAGGAGATATAAAGAAGAAGATTCTTCAGGAAGCCCACAGTAGTCCTTACGCAATGCACCCAGGGGCTACAAAATGTACCAAGACTTAAAGAAATTCTATTGGTGGCTAGGAATGAAGAGAGACATCGTAGATTTCGTAACTAAGTGTTTGACATGCCAGCAAGTGAAAGCAGAACATCAAGTACCATCAGGAATATTACAGCCAATTACAATTCCGACATGGAAATGGGATCGCATCACTATGGATTTTGTCACAGGATTGCCAATGACGAGAGATAAACATGATGTTGTATGGGTAATTGTCGATCGATTAACTAAATCAGCTCATTTTCTGCCTGTGCGAATGGACTATTCAATGGATAAGTTGGCAGAAATATACATCAAAGAGATTATACGATTGCATGGAGTCCCGACATCTATTATTTTGGACAGAGATCCACGGTTCACTTCGAACTTTTTTAGAAAGCTCCAAACAGCCCTCAGAACCCAAGCAAGCTATAGCATTGCTTTCCATCCTCAAACGGATGGGCAATCTGAAAGAGTAATTCAGATTTTGGAGGACATGTTAAGAGCGTGTGTTATGGAGTTTAAAGGCAGCTGGGATAAGCACCTAAGCCTAATGGAATTCGCATATAACAACAGCTACCAATCCAGCATACAGATGGCACCCTATGAAGCATTGTACGGAAGAAAGTGCAGAACGCCAGTATGTTGGACAGAACTAAGTGAGGAAAAAGTTCTTGGACCCGACATTATGAAGGAGACTCAGGAGAAAGTGGACATCATTTGAGACAGACTAACGGTTGCATCAGATAGACAGAAGTCGTACGCAGACCTGAAACGAAAAGACATAGAATTTGCAGTAGGGGATAAAGTTTTCCTTAAAGTTTCTCCATGGAAGAAAGTACTGAGATTTAAGCAGAAAGGCAAGTTAAGTCCCAGATTCATTGGACCATATGAAGTCATCGAACGTATAGGCCTAGTAGCTTATCGGCTAGCCCTACCACCCGAACTGGATAGGATACATAATGTTTTTCATGTTTCGATGTTACGACGATATCGTTCAGACCCTGCACACGTCATCAAGACACAAGATATTGAGGTCCAGCCCGACTTGACTTATGAAGAGGAGCCAGTGAAGATTTTGGCATGAGAGGTTAAAGAATTGAGAAATAAGAAAATTCCTCTAGTTAAGGTATTGTGGAGAAATCATAAGGTAGAAGAGGCAACCTGGGAAAGAGAAGCAACTATGAAGCAGCAATACCCGCACTTGTTTACAACTGACCAGCTTCGGGACGAAGCCTAAATTTTAGAGGGGAAGAAATGTCACGACCCAACTTATACATATGTACAGTACGTCCATGTACAGTAAGAGGAATCATCCCGAGAAGCTACTCAAGAGCGCGAAGTGAAGGGAAGTTCTATAGAACTGAAAGGACCTATTTGAAAAGATTGCAAAGTTTTGTGGAGGTGACTGTAATTACCAAAAGTTGTTCCAGAGGTCCTTAATAGTGCATATAACAGACTCTAGAAAAGGAAAGTAGAGAAAAATAGGGTAGCAACGGCGCGACACGATTTTTTTCTGAAAATGCACGGGTTGGAAGATATAGGGGATTTTGACCAGGGGCATCATGGTCATTTTTAAAAGTGTCTCAAAAGTAATAATGGATCTCAAAAATGAAAAGTAGAGGAAAAACTGAGTCAAAAAGTGTACCACAGCATTCGGCGGAAGTGCGCGGTTTAAAAGTTACGAACGAGTAATCGCCGGAGGGTATTTTGGTCTTTTCACATCTTAGACCATAAAATTACAGCACAAGGAGGTTGAGGGGCCAAAATATAATTAAAATAAAGTCCAAGGGCTTGGGTTTTAAATAAATAAAAGAAAGAGACATTTGGACCAATGAGAATTAGCCATTTTCCCACTTAAGTGTACCAATGGGAAATCAACACTTACACCATCACATCTTAACCTCTCTTGACTGCCATTTGGAGGAGAGAACACCAAATAAATAAAAGCCAAGAGCTCTCTTTGTTCTTGCTTGGCCGAATTGAAGAGAAAGGGAAAAGAGAGAGAGATTGTTTTTCAAGTAGCTAATTTTGGTTGCAAACTTGGGTGGAGAATAAGACTTTAAGGTAAGGAAATTCATCTATGGTCCTATTTCTTTCATTGGTTATATTATTTGCAAGATACAAATGAAAGAATAAATATGATGATTATAGAAAATTTAAGAAGTTGAAGAGAAAGTGAAAGAGATGATTTGCACATATAAGATTAAGGATAAAAAGGATGACTAGTAGTATTAGTTAGCAAAATAAGGCATGAAGCACTTAAATTTTATTATGTTCTTGACATGGATTTTATGAAAATTATAGGAAATCAAGAAGTGAGAGAGAAGGAAGCAAAGAAGGCATAAAAGAGCTAGAAACAAGTGAAAAGAATTAAGGTTTGGTACTTAGATTATTGCCTTTTCAATTAATTCACATATTTTGCATTATGGGACTTTTGAAATGGTTTTGAAATGATGTTATTATGTGTAGTAAATATGTGGGAAAGTGCTCTTGAACCATTTGTAATCAATTGATTGTGAAAAGAATGAAAACAAAACAAACTAGCTAAATTTGCTCAATTATCCATAAACTTTGATGAACTTTTAATCACCCCTTTGGTTTGATTTTTGAAATAGGGACCCTTAGTCCTTCAATGGTATCACAAAAGGAGTCTAAAAATCAATTTTGCAAGAAAAAAATGAATTTCCCTGAAGTTTTGAAAATTTGGCAGAATGGTCCCTTTTGGGCACCATTCTGCAGCTTTCATTTTGGGCAGTCCGTTGAAGGGGCAAACGAAGGAATTTTCCTATGAAATTTTACATGCATTTAGTTAACTTATGAAAGTGTTTTCCTGCAAAAATTCAGCCAAAAATAAGTTTGTTTACTTGGTCAAAACTATTGCCAAAGTTGACTGATTTTCAGCAGTAAAAACAGATTTTACCATTTAGTTGACGCGCGCCATTGTGTTGCCGATTTTACGCGCCGTGCCACTATTCATTTGGTTATTTTTTTCTAAATGTGTTAAAACTTGAATATTATGATATGGATTAATGTTAAATCATATAAAATGACATGAAGGAGAATTGGAAATGATCAGAAAGGCATCATGATAAGCTATTCTGACAATACATGCATTATGGAAAAATCATGGCTTATTGAATATCATGATCAAATTAATTAATAAATTATTTACGCTCTACTTGGTTATGACAGAACCCTTGAGATAAGGGTATAATGCATCATACTATTATTGCAGTACTGCTCATGACATGACATGATATTCCGGCTGAAGGCCGATGATTACAATGACATGATCAATGATTCAATGAACAATGGCTATTAACACATGTGCAAGAATTATGATGAAGGATGATGAAATATGCACCATGACGCATATCATCCTGTAATATCTCACCATGACGAGATATATTTATCATGACCCGTGCCTTATCCGTTGATGTTCTGTTAAACCAGTAGAGCACCTAAATTGATAAAAGCAAAACAAGAAATTTCTAAATTCAGAATATGGGATTTAATCTTTTATCATTATGTTTAGATCTTATTCATTGATTTAAAGTATTCAAATACATGTTTTTAATTACTCTTTTAATCTATTTATTTAATGCAATGATTTAAGTACCCACTAAGCAAACGCTTAGCGAGTTTAGTTTTCTTTTCTAAACTCGTAGGTTGAGCGAGAAGCTATTTTCTGCAGTGTCCCGAGCAGCTGGTGTTGGCAACTTTTTGGATAGAAAGTTATTATAAGTAATGTAACTACAATGGCATGTACATATGTTAGAGTAAACTAAGAATTGTATGTATGACTAGTAAAAGACCAAAGTACGTGCGCTAAGTATATTAACTACTGTATGTTGGTATGAATTAGTATGTATGGATTTGTGTGTAGAAGTGTGAAATTTTAATGCAGGTTTTGGTGGAGGATATAAGGAGGTTGACTATAGAAGTGCTTGAGATTGATTGGTTGAGATAGAAAATGTTTTCACTAAATCAAAAAAATCAGTTTTGGCGACACTTGGGACCACCAATTATAGGGGAAACTCTGGAAAAATTTTTGTATAATGTGTATTATAAATTGACTAAGTATAGAACTAAGACTCGAATATCATAAAATAGCATTCCATCTTGGTCTATAAACATAAGCTAAGATGGGGTGTTACACAATGGGCACAGGCTCAAACTTTATTTTGGAGGGGAAATACAGGACTTAAAGGAGGTTTTACACTTCCAAGACTAGGAACAATTGCCCTAAACGTCCAACTAATACGACGTTAAAAAAGTGTTGGGTGGGAGGCAACCCACCATTTTATTCGTTCTTTAATTATTATGTCTTTAATTTCTGCATTTTTGGTTAAAAAAATAATAAAAATAATAATACTAATACTAATACTAATACTATTAATATTATTAATATTATGTTTCATCTAAATTCTCTTTTAGTGTGTGCATGCTCACATTGAGGACAATGCGAATTTTTAAGTGTGGGGTGCATTTTGTGTTTTAAGTTATCCTTGTTTAGGTTTAGTTAATGTTTTTCTTGTTTTTCTTTGAATAAATCAATTTTGGAAAGTTCAATTGTTATAAATTGTTGATTGATTGACCTTTGAATTAGAAGCATTAATTTGAGATTTGAGTAGAATTGGTGCTTATTGTCAATTTTGTTGGTTTTTCTTTGCATTACCATCAACCTAGTGAGGAATTGAGCCATCAACTTATTATTCTTTTTGTGAAAAACATCTTTGATTGATGAATTGCTAGAACTTGCTTTGATATACATTTTAAGACTATATAAAAATTTCAATTTGGCATCAAGATGATTAAGGCAATTAGGTGAACCCACTGTGGCTTAAAAAGACAAGCCCTATTTTTAACCTTAGTTAGCCAATTTTGAGCCTATTTCATTTTTCCTTTTCTTTCTTTTTCACAACATCATTAGCTTGAACCTTGTTGTTTTAACTCTTACCCTTTCATTAGGTCAAGAGCATTTTTAAGAGCGTTTATGATCAAGTGTTGTGTTGAATTAAGTGTGGGGTTAAATTTAGTAGGTTTAAGATTGCAAAAAAAAAAGGGTGGAATATGTTACAAGATGTAATAAGTGGGTTTCCTTGAAAAATTTTGTCAATGTCAAGGGGTAGATAAGAGGAAGGTGTGTTGGGATCATTGGGTTATATATATGATCGGTTACTTCATTCTTGAAGTGCTCTTGAACTTAATGATTAAGTTCACATTTTCTAAATGCCATGCCTTTACCCTAACCCCATTACAACCCAATAAAAGACCTTTTGATTGATGCTTGATTGTAATTAAGTGGTGGAGATTTGATAGATAAGCAAGCCTATAGCGATAATCTTTCATTGATTGTTATGAGTGTAAACACCACCTTGATCAAACACTTTTAAGAGTTGGTGAGGGAGTGACAATGTAGGTTATGCATGAAAAGCCACTTAATTGCATTGGTATCAATTTTGTTCGATTTGATGTTGATTGCAGATTTAGGGATAGGGAAGTCTTGATACATTTTTATAACTCTTGAACTTGACAAAATTTTTTTGTTTAGTTTATTTTGAGTTTAGCCTTGCTTGGGGACAAGCAAGGATTTAAGTGTGGGGTATTTGATAAGAGTGTTTTTATACTTGTTCTTAGTATGATTTCTATGTGTTTTTAGTTAATGTTTCATTTGATTTTGGTTTAAAGTTTGTTTTAAGTGTTTATTTTAGGTCAAAGTGCAAAAACTCCCTTGGATGATCAAAATAATGAAGAAAAAGCATGAAGCAAGCAAGACATGGCCAAGCCAAAGCAAGCTTGGCTGTGTCCCTCAAAGTAACTTGAAGGCAGTAGCAGACACGGCCAAGTGACACGCCCAAGTCACTGACCATGTCTCACCCAAAGAACATAAGCCAAAAGAACCAAGCAGGAAAGGAAAGAAATGAAGACAGTAGCTGACACACCCAGGTGACACGCCCAAGCCTGTGGCCGTGTCACCACTTTAAAGCAAAGAAAGAAATCAACAAATTGGCAAGCAGAAGGTGACACACCCAGGTGACATGGCCAAGCCACTGGCCGTGTCACATGACACGATCAGAAGCTTGGCTGTGTCACCTCATGAAATCAAAGGGAAAAGAAAGAAAAGAAAAAGGCAGAAGGTGACACGGCCAACTAGCTTGGCCGTGTCCCAAAGAAAAACATGAGACACGGCCAAGCCACTCATGGCTTGGCCGTGTCACCCTATAAAAATGTTGAAATCTTTGCACGAATTGAGGAACAAGTGGGGAACAAAGACTAGCTTTTACCAAAAGTATTCATAGACAAAAGAAAAGCTTGCCTAATTTGAGGAAAAGAAAGGTAAAACAAAGAAAATGTGGGAGACAAAGAAAAAGAGGGTGAGCTGGAAGAGGGGCTGTGAGCTTTGGAGGGAAATAAAAAGGAGAAGAAGAGGCAGTTTTAAGGGGATTCTGGAGCTTGAAACGTGAAGACAGGAACAAGGGAGAAGGAGCCAACCACTGAAGCAAAGAGGAGGGTTTTGAGCTGAGTTTGAAGAAGGAGATACATCTTGTACAAGCCCTAAACCAAGAATCAAGGATTGAAGTGAAGAAATACAAATTATTCGCCATGGATCGTATGGTTTCTTTTACTCATTTATCTTGCTCTGTTTTTCTGGTTTTGAACATGAACTAATTCCTTCTCTATCTAGATATTGATGAACCTTAGCCTATTTGTATGGATTGAATAATTATATTTAGTTGAATCATTTGATTGAGTTGTTTTATTCTTATGATGCTTAATGATTTATTTCCAATTGATAATATCATGCTTATTGATTGGTTGTCATTTTCATATTATTGACTTGAGAAAGCTTGATATGAATTGATTACTCATAAGGGTTGAGGATTGATTGGAGTGCTAGAGATAGACTTACAAGATCCTTTGGTTTATAGTTCCTTGTTCTTAATGCATGACCTATTTAATTGTGTTTGAGAAGAGATTTCGGCACTCTACTTAGTGATTAGGGATTAATTCACTCGAGAGAGGTTTTAGTCTAATTTAGAGGAATGCCAACTCAACTCTATTGAATGATTTAACTAAATTGATTGTTCATAAATATCATTGAGGCTAGGGGGATTCAATATCTGGATAGTATTATTATCATCAATCCTATTTGCATAACATTTAATTTCCCCTTACTTCCAGTTATTAAATTAGTTATTTTTAATTATAAAGCATCACACAACTATTAATTTGCTAAACAACGGTTAAGGTTTGAACTAGTACTTGGCCTTGTCCTCAATGGAACGATAACTCACTCACTACTATATTACTTGGGCGACCCGTGCACTTGCGGTATAGCCATAGCGCAGCTCGCGCGCACCAGGCAGTTCGTCTCTGATCTTGATGTCCACAACTTAACACTGCTCTCACAAACTCAAGCCTAAACTTGACTTGGTCTAGACGAGCTCTCCAGCACAACTGGATCTACCCTGCGTAATATCCCAAAATATACCCTAGAAGTTTGGTATATAATTGTTGTTTTATTTGGATTAAGTGTATTTGTGTTTAATTGGAAAGAGATATGATGTAAGAGTAGAGTGCATATGTTATTTATATTGTGATATACATAGTATATACCATTCTAAGGGTGAAGGGTATAAAGGAAATTAATTTGAAATTGAGTTAGTGGAATAAGATGAGTGGATGGAGATATTTTGAATATTATATTGTTTATTGTGTGGAGGAGATTGTTTTGAGGAAAGAGAAGTTGACTTTGCTTTTGTACTTCTTTTCCTTTTCTTCTTTCCTTCTCCTTCCTTCGTGGCTTTCATTCCATTTTCTTCTCTTTTCTTTGTCTTGGACGGCAGCAGCAAGAGAACAAGAGAGAGGGAGAGATTTGACCTTACAAGATCAAGATTAAAGAAGTTTACAAGAGATTTAGTTGGAATCTAAGAGTTCTTCATCCTTGGTAAGTTCTCTCTTGATTTCTTGTGTTGTTTTTGAAGTTATGTGGCTTTGTGAGTTGAAGTTGTGTTTGAGAATGTGTTTGGGTTGGTTATGTTGTGTTTAAGAGTATTTGGTTTATGTGGTTTTGGATTTTGGGGTTGGATTGAAGAAAAGAGTAAGTTGGTTGGGATAGATTGAGTTGAGGTTGTGTTTAGAGTTTTGATGATGTTGTGATTTGTGTTTGATGTGTGTTTTAGCTTGTTGTGGTGTTGTTGTAAGTTGAGATGGTTTTTGGGTATGTTTTGTGAAGTTTGTTTGAAGTGGATGTTGATGGATAGAAGTGTTTTGTTGGTAGTGGTGTTGTCTTGGCCGGAATCTGGGTTTTTGGCCTGACACGCCCAGGAGCACGTCCAGGTCCTTAGGCGTGTCAATTGTTCTGAGTGGCAGTAGGTGTGACACGGCCATTAACACGCCCGTGTTGTTGAGCGTGTCATAGCTACTGTGAGTTTTGAGAATTTACACGGCCATGAGCACGCTCACGATGTTGGACGTGTCGTTATTTTTGAGAGACAGAATGTATTACACGCCCAGTGACACGCCCGTGGTTCTGAGCGTGTAAATGTTTCTGTGTTGTAGAGTTAGGGCACGGTCAGGAACACGCCCGTGTGTGTGAGCGTGTCAAGTCTAGAGTTTGCCCTAATTGATTCTTAACCTTATGATCTCATGAGAGTTTCCTCATTCTTTTGGAATAGGTTGTGAAGAAGGTGATTTACCCTAACTCAAGTGGTGATAGATTCTTGAAAGGTAAGTGTTTAGAGTTGTGTGAGTTTCTTTTGAAGTAAGTTCAAACCACATTATTGCATACATTCATATGATATTGTGAATTGAGATATAATTGGCTATAATGTGAATGTTGTGATGAGCATGTAAAATATGTGTTATTGCCATTGATTTTATCCATGTGAATAATGAATTGATTAATGAGACGATGAAATATAATGTGAAAGATGTGAGGCCATGAGTGTTGGCTATGATTATGGCAATGCAATGTAAAGTGAATTGAGAAAGAGATTGATAAAGAGATAAATGAAATAATTGTATGTCTAATATGTTTATTCAACTTTCAGAGTTCTGAGTTTGGCGGCATGCCTATGAATAACTGGATAGGCGAAATGATCGAGTCGTAAGCCGAATCCAGTTGATAAATGTGAAATGTGACATTTTTGGGGTGAAATGACTGGGTCGTAAACCTCAAAAACAAATTATTGAAACTAGATTGAGTGAAATGACCGGGTCGTAAACTCAAATCTAGTTGATTATCCATGGATAGATATTGCCTACGGGGCTAGACACAAGGTGTCAATATGGACCAAAGCAGTAACTCTGAACTTTGAATAACATATTAGTGTGTTTCGGGCCCGTGTCTGTCTTAGTTGTAAAAGTGATTCATGAATGAAGAAACAATTGAATAATAAGATCTAATGTACAAATATGAAATGTGATATGATTATGTATGGTTTATGAAATATAGAATTGTGACATTTGCATCACATTAAAGCATAATGTTAGTGTGAGTTGTACTACTGAGCTGTTAGCTCAGCGCGATTGTGGTTCATCGCGCAGGTAACAGAGTTGAACCCGAGAGTTCTTCGAGACCGAGTGAGTCTAGACATTGAAGAGTTGAGTTTGGACTTAAAGATCAGAGAAGAGCTGCCAATCATGTATATATTTTATATTTGTGTATTCTGAATTTGATGTATAAGTATTTGTAAATATTTGTTCTATTTTCCGCTGCGTTTTGAATGAACTTTCTATTTATTTGGTTTTTATAAACTCTTTTAAAAGTTTTTAATTTGTTTACATTATATATATATGAGTGAAATTTTAAACCGTGGCATTTCTATATTCAGTATACGTATATTACAATCGTATTAGCATGCTGTGTACGTATACAGGGTATAGGGGTGTTACAATTGTTTTGGTATCAGAGCTTAGGTTTGAGATTCTCAACCTAGGTATATTGTAAGGAAAAAGGATATTTTGCTTTTAAAAGTTGGTTTTTGAATAAGATATATATATACTTGATATTGGCAGTCTCTGATCTTTAATAAGGTGCATGCTGCTGTATTTGCAGATATAGGTTGTGATGGATTCTCATTTACGTCAGTCAGTTGAGGGTAGTGTGGAGAGTGTAGCTCCAGATGAGGTTAGAGAGGCAGCTAGAGTGGTTAGTGCTGGAGAGATACTTGTTTCTGTGCCAGGGAGACCAGCTGGTGAGGAGGTTTCGCCAGTTTGGTTTAGGCATATGATGGAATTGATGAGGCAAGCCCCAGTACAACAGCCACCACCACCACCCCAGCCTTTGGTATCAGTGAAACAGTATGATAAATTAAGGAAGTATGGAGCAGAGGATTTTCTGGGTACTATTGATCCAGCTGTAGCTGAGCAGTGGCTAGATAAGATACAGAGGATATTTGTTCAGTTGCAAGCCACTCCGGAAGAAAAATTTGACTATGCTAGATCATTGTTACAGAAAGATGCACATGACTGGTGGAAGACAGTGTCCCATGCTATGGATGATCCACCTACCTTGTCCTATGCTGATTTTCTCAGGGAGTTTGAATTGAAGTATACTCCGAGGGAGTATAAAGATGTGAAGAAGATGGAGTTTTTGAGTTTGAAGCAAGACTACAGGACAGTAACCGAGTATGAAGTTGAGTTCATCCGGTTGAGCCATTATGCTGGGGGTATCATATCTGATGAGATTGATAGATGCAGGAGATTTGAGGAGGGATTGAGGCCCTCTCTCATGTGTCATGTGGCTGGTTCTCGATATCATAATTTTTCCCAGCTTGTTGCAGCAGCTAGGAGTGTGGAGAAAGCTCAGGGTATTGCAGCAGTTGCTACAGAGGAAGAGACCAGGGTTAGGAGACCCCAGTTTGAGGCAGGGTCTTCATCTGTGAAGAGAGGCAGGGGAAGCTTTGTTCCCAGGATTAGTAGGGGTCAGAGGCCAGCTGGTAGGTCGGTTCAGTTTCAGAGGCAGAGATCGAGACATACAGCTTCAGTGGCGAGTGCTCCGACCCCAGTAATTCAGAGATCTACTCCTCCGGTATGTGAGTATTGTGGTAAGACTCATTGGGGTGTTTGTTGGAGGATCAGAGGATCAGCTGGATGCTATAGATGCGGATCGCCGGATCATTTTTTTAGAGAGTGTCCTGAGTTGCAGGAGCAGAGGTCAGTAGATTCGGTAGTTTCTCAACCTGTTGTGAGGGGAGGTAGAGGAGGCAGAAGTTTCAGCAGAGGAGGTAGATCTGGGTTCAGTCCTAAAGGAGGTTCTACATCCAGGGAGAATAGACCAGAGGAGGTTGGATCTTCTCAGAGGATGTATGTGATGCAGAGGCAGCCAGATGCTTCAGCAGTTATAGCTGTTACTTCCTCTTTATTTGGTATTTCAGTACTTGCTTTGATTGATCCAGGATCTACTCATTCATATATAAGTGCATCCATTTTGCCTGTGTCTGAATTGCATGTTGAATCCCTAGGATTTGATGTGTTGGTGACAAATCCTTTAGGGCATAGTGTGATTGTTAGCAAGGTGCACCGAGATAGTGCAGTAGTGGTTCAGGGTGAGGAGTTTTTGGGTGATCTGATTGAAATGCCATTTAAAGAGTATGATTTGATACTGGGCATGGACTGGTTGTCTAGACATGGAGCGGTAGTAGACTGTCAACAGAAATGTGTTACTTTGAGAACCGATGATGGTAGAATTGTGATGGTATCTGGTGAGCAGAGACAGCTTGCATCCTTGTTTATTTCAGCTGTTTCAGCTAAGAGGTTGATTAGAAAAGGGTGTGATGCTTATCTTGCTCATTTTGTGGATACTAGAGTAGTGGGTTCTCGACTTGACGGTATACCCACAGTTGCAGATTTTCTAGATGTGTTTCCAGAGGAGTTGCCAGGGTTGCCTCCTGAGAGAGAGGTGGAGTTTGGTATTGAATTATTTCCTGGTACCACTCCTATCTCTATTACTCCTTATAGAATGGCACCTGTTGAATTGAGAGAGTTGAAAGTGCAGTTGCAGGAGTTGTTGGATAAAGGGTTTGTTCGCCCTAGTGTTTCACCGTGGGGAGCTCCTGTGTTGTTTGTGAAGAAGAAGGATGGTACTCTGAGATTGTGCATCGATTATAGGCAATTGAACAAGGTGACTATCAAGAATAAATATCCTTTGCCTAGAATTGATGATCTCTTTGATCAATTGAAGGGAGCAGCAGTGTTTTCCAAGATTGATTTGACCATCAGTTGAGAGTCAGAGATGAAGATGTTCCTAAGACAACCTTTCGTACAAGGTATGGACATTATGAATTTCTAGTTATGCCTTTTGGGTTGACGAATGCACCTGCAGCTTTTATGGATTTGATGAATAGGGTGTTTAGACCCTATCTGGATCAGTTTTTAGTGGTTTTCATCGATGATATTTTGGTGTATTCATGCAATGAGGAGGAGCATGACAAGCATCTGCGGATTGTGTTGCAGATTTTGAGAGAGAAGCAGTTGTATGCTAAGCTGTCAAAATGTGAATTTTGGCTTGATCAAGTGACTTTTCTCGGTCATATAGTTTCAGCAGATGGCATTAGAGTTGATCCAAGTAAAGTTGAAGCTGTTATGAATTGGAGTCCACCAAAGTCTGTGACAGAAGTTAGAAGTTTTCTGGGTTTGGCAGGCTATTATCAGCGTTTTGTGAAAGGATTTTCTTTGATAGCTACTCCACTTACCAGATTACTTCGGAAGGGAGTTAGATTTGTGTGGACAGATCAGTGTCAGGCTAGCTTTGATCAGTTAAAGGAAATGTTGACTCAAGCACCTATTCTCACTTTACCTGTGGAGGAAAAACCATATTGAAGTTAATGAATAACTTAAGTTATGATAAACAAATGAGAATGATAATAGTCAAAGGAAAGTGATAAATATTAAATTTGTATAAACTATATGTAAAAGGAAAATTTAATAAATTCCATAATTATGTGTTTATATAAAGAGGATTTGTGAAATGAACTTTTCGATATGAATGTGACCTATGAAGGTGTATATAATATGTTTATTATCTTATACCATTACATGTTTAATGGTATTAGAAGTGAGAATGGACCTGGGTAATATTGAACAGTGAAATTGTTATAGCAATAACTAAATGAGGCTATCATAAGATGTGTTGGAACTCAAAGTATTTGTGTGTGAAAGTGTTTTATGTATAAATGTATAATAAGAAATGGTAAGGAAAGAATTATGTACTTGAAATTTTTAAAAGAGATGGATTGGAAATGGAGTAATGAATGATACTTGTGTAAGATTTGTATCTAATTGAAGGTTGGGAGTATAAAATGTTAAGGATAATATTATCGAACATGAGTTGGGTTAATGATGATCAGATAATCAAAAGCAAACTGTTTTGAGATGGAATTAAAATGTGTTAATTCTTGGTGTAATAAAAGTTTGGAGAATAAATATATAATTTATGTGATACCAGTTAGTATTATAATTGTAAAGGTTGCAAATTGAATAATAGAAGAACAATATTGATTTACAACCCCTAAGTGTGATTGTTAATATATCATTGTCATATGATTTAGTTAGTGTGATTAGTGATTAGTTTTATTATCTTCAGATTTAGAACTGAGATGGATAACTATGTTTTCAGAAACATGGTTAAAAGATATGATTGGTGAAGTTATATCTTATAATTTCGATATTAAAAATTTAATTGTAACTATGAGAAGTAAAGCAAGGGAAGAGAATTGTGATAATGTTTTAAGCTATGAATTGTGTGATAGAACAATAATTATATAAATATAGTAATATTAGGTGAAGTGAAGAAATAAAAAAAAAAGGAAGAAATTTGTAATCATGACTGAAAGTTATATAGGATACATTTACAGTGTAAAGTGATTATGTGAATGAACTTAAAATTTATGGGAGTATGAATAATGTAAATTAATATGTATATATCAATAATGTTGGAAATGATATGATTGTATAATGAGATGTTCAATATAGTTGATGATATATGAGTATACTATTTTGATGTGATGAGAAACCATAATTGTTGGCAATGATGTTAAAAATGAATTGTGAAAAGATAAATGAACGGACTTATCTGCCTCCTGTGGAACCATGCGGACCCAATGTGTTGGGCAACCAAACTTGGATTACCAACCTGGTTGGGGGAAAAGATCGTTTATGAAGTTATAGTTGTTGGCAATATTGATAAATTTTGAATGAGTATAAGAAATGATGATATAATTATTGAAATAAGGAAATGTATATGTATAAGCATGATTCATATTGATTGAATATATGAATTTGGAAAGATTAGAATTTGAATATAAGTTTGACCTAATGAACTTAGGTTATATATAAGTATATATGGTAAAAATTCAATGATAAATTTCAATAAGTTAATTGTTGGTTTGAATCAAATAAAGTGGAAATGTTAGTATATTGTGATAGATAAATCGATTGATCTAGGTTTCGTTAAAGTTGCAAGGCAATATTGAGATTTAATATGTGCAATTGTATTGGGAGTGTAAGATTTAATGGTAATGTGTATGATGTAATATTCTGATTTATGAATGAACATAAATAAATTGAGGTATATTAATTGTACATGGTGAGGAATAAACTCATGAGAGTAAGGATATACTTATCCATTGATGTTTGGTAAATGTTTATTTTGAAAGTGATGGTAAGAATGGAATAAACAATGCTAAGATATTGATTAATGATTTTTGAGGTTAAAGTTAAAAGAATATCTATAAAGAGTTAAAGTGATAATCTGACTTTAGTACAAAGATAAAATGTATTGGAGATGTTATGAGATATCTTGATTGCTTTGTTGAGAAAGTAATAAGAGGTAAAGATATATATATATATATACCTATACAATGATGAATTATGAATTTCAGAGAAGATGATTATCTCTAAGGGGGAGAGTAGAAGATATGAGATTTGATAAAACTATATTGTAAGATACGATTATCTACATATGAAAATTAAGATGGTGAATTGTTCTAAATGGGTTGTTATTATACTGGATAATTTCGAGGACGAAATTATTTAAGGGGGAGAGAATTGTAATATCCTAAAGTATACCCTAAAAGTGTTGGGATTACTGTTGTAATTGGATTCAATGTGTGTATTGAAGGAAAGAGAAAAGAAGAAGAAAGTCAAAAGGAATTGTGTGTGGTGGAGATTTAATGGTATAATTGTTATTATTGTTATTATTATTGTTGTTGTTGTTGTTGTTGTTGTTATTATTATTATTATTATTATTATTATTATATATGAGATAAGAACGAAGGAAGGGAGGAGAACCTTCTTTCTTTCTTCTTCTTCTGTTCTTCTTCTTCGTGGACAAGAGAGCACGAGAGAGAGAGAGAGAGCACGAGAGAGAGAGAGAAATGTGATCTTCATCAAAATTTCTTAAGGATTTTAAGAGTATTGAAGATGAAAATGAAGATTTGGCAAGCTATACAAGTAAGTACATATTTCTTGAATGAATTTTATTGATTATATATATATAGGTATATATCTTCTTGTTTTGATTTCTTTTGGATAGAGGTTATGTTTGGTATGATTGGTGGGTAAAAGGAGGATAACAAGAGATTTAAGTATGTAAATGTGTGGAATTGATATCTAAGTGATGATTAGTTGAGAAAATTGTGAGAAAAATGATGAAATGTTGATTTGGGGTTTGGTTTGGATGAATTTCGAGTGTTTGGTCTTTAAATTATTGTAGGACACGGCCAAGTTAGGGCAAATTTGGCCGTGTTGGATGAGTTTTGGAGAGACACGGCCACTGGCTTGGCCGTGTCCCTTGCCTGTGTTTGTTACTGTCTGATTTATGTTGAGAGACACGGCCGTGTCCCTTGCCCGTGTCTGGTACTGGATTGTTGTGTTGAGAGACACGGCCACTGGCTTGGCCGTGTCCATTGCCCGTGTTTGCTACTGCTTGAATTGGTGTTGAGTGACACGGCCACAAGCTTGGCCGTGTCCCTTGGGCGTGTTTGCTACTGGATGATTGTATTGAGAGACACGGCCACAAGCTTGGCCGTGTCCCTTGAGGGTGTTTGTTATTGTGTTTGTTATTTGGTTTTCATACATTGTTGGATCTTCAAATGTCTTTTGTACCTAAACACACTTAAACCAATAATGATCCAACCAAATGTATATGGAAGATTCTAAGTCCTTGAATAAGGTAAATTGTTATGTATGAATATATCAATGATGATATAGGAAATGTGAAAGATATAGTGATCAATGAAAAAGTATGTGCAATGTCATTGATTATGTATACTTGAGTGATGAATTGAATTGATCAATATGATTTGATGATAATGTTGATATTATATGAACCATGTGATGTTTTATGTATTGTAAATATTATGAATTGTATTGTGCTATATGTAGATTGATGATGCATATGAAGAATGATATGTTGGGTACAACGTGGAATATCATGAGATCATTGATGATGAATTACCTTAATGTTATGATTGAGGCTTGTTTGCCTAATTGATGATATAAATGTACATTTGAATATTGAAGATTTAAGTGTTATATTGTGAAATGAAATGTAAAGCCATTGTGATTGGCTATGATGATGCAATTGAAAGAAATAAGGCATGTTTGCCTAAATGATGATGAGAATTGAGAATGGAAATGATAATGAAATAATAAATGAATTGTGTGACTAATGTGTTATTCCATTTTCAGAGTTTGTTGTTGGTGGCATGCCTATTAGTAACAATCTCTTGAAGTTAGGTTGGATTTGATCCTTGAAGCCAAGTTGGGTTGAAGTTTAACATGTTTTACTCCCCTTGAAGCTTGGTTGGGTCTAATCCTTGAAGCCTAATTGAGATGTTACAACCCTTGAAGCTAGGTTGGGTTTGGTTCTTGAAGCCAAGTTGGGTTGATACTTAGCATGCTTTGTTCCGCTTGAAGCTTGGTTGAGCCTAATCCTTGAAGCCTAGTTGGGTCTATGATAATGATAAATGTGATGATTAAACCAAAGCATTACTCTGAAAATTGAATGGCATATTAGTGTGTCTTGGGCCCATGCTTGTTTTTTTGTGTAATGTGAGTCATGAATGGTAACATGATTGATAAATAAGGTATATGGAAACAATGTTGAAACAAATGAATAATGAGATCTATGAATGCTTTTGATGGAAATGTGTTTCATGATTAATGAATTGTGAATAAAATGATGTTATGAAGTATGAGTTTGTAATATGTGTATTGATATGTTGAAAGTGAATATGGCTTAAGGAGTTTTGTTAAGATATGAGGTTATGGAATTGTTGTATGATGTGTAACATGTTTGTGAATGTGGAATTTGTGAGAATTGTTCTTATAAAGGTTTGAATGATGTTTTGTTGTAATAATGTATACATATATATATGTATATGAAATAGAAAGGGTAAGTATTGTGTTGTGAATATGCTATGTAATGATGTATTTAATTTATGAGATTAGTGGCAATATATGAAGAATCCATTGAGAAAGGAAAACGTGGTAAGAGAACAATAAAACATGATGCTAAAATTATAAGGTATGATTATTTTGTAATGTATACTTTATTATTTATTTGTACTACTAAGCTCTCGGGCTTAGCGCGGTTGTGTGATCGCGCAGGTATTTATGCGGATGATCTGGATGCCTAGCTGCTATGCCACGAGTAAGGTAAGAGTGTCTCGAGACCAACTAGAAGGTGATGCATACATGTATAATTTTATTTAGGTTTTATTTTTGATAACAATAATGATTCTTATAAATGTTTCTTAATTTAATATAATATTGCTTGACCTTGGATAAAGATTGTTAAATAAAAAGCTAAAATTGACATTCTTATATTTTATATATGCATTGTATGTATACCAGGTATATGTATAGTGCTTATATGAAGTATAGGGGCGTTACACAGTTGGTTGATGAGAAAGTTCAGAAAATTATTTCAGGTTGCCAAAATAAAGAGAATCGAGATTTTCTGGTAAAAAGTGATGGGAGTCTTTGGTTTAATAACAGATTGTGTTTACCTGATGATGCTAATTTGAGAAGGATTATTTTGGAAGAAGCACACCAGTCAGTTTTTGCTTTGCATCCGGGCAGTACTAAGATGTATCATGATTTGAGACAGCATTACTGGTGGTCATGTATGAAGAGAGACATAGCGGAATTTGTATCCAAATGTCTCACATGTCAGAGGGTTAAAGCTAAGCATCAAGTTCCAACAGGGTTACTTCAACCGTTATCAGTGCCTGAATGGAAATGGGAAAGAGTTACAATGGATTTTGTGTCTGGATTGCCATTGACTCAGAGGAAACATGATGCTATTTGTGTAATTGTTGATAGGTTGACAAAGACAGCTCATTTTCTTCCGGTTCGGATGGATTATTCTCTCGAGAGGTTGGCTGAGCTGTATATCCATGAGATTGTGAAGTTGCTTGGAGTCCCAATTTCTTTAGTGTCTGATCGAGATCCCCGGTTTACTTCAAGATTTTGGAAGAGTTTACATGGTGCTTTGGGTTCTCGACTACATTTTAGTACTGCTTTCCATCCGCAGTCAGATGGATAGTCAGAGAGAGTGATACAGATTATAGAGGATATGTTGAGAAGCTGTGTCATTGATTTCTCTGGTAGTTGGGACAGATTTTTGCCACTTGTGGAATTTGCTTACAATAACAGTCATCAGTCCAGCATTGGAATGGCACCATTTGAAGCATTGTATGGTAGACGGTGTAGGACGCCTCTATGTTGGAATGAAGTTGGAGAAGGTAAGTTAATTGGTCCTGATTTGGTTAAAGAAATAGAAGATAAAGTGAAAGTGATTCGAGATAGATTGAAAACAGCTTCAGATCGACAGAAGTCTTATTTAGATTTGAAGAGGAGAGACATAGAGTATAATGTGGGAGATAAAGTATTTTTGAAAGTGTCTCCTTGGAAAAAGATATTGAGATTTGGTCGAAGAGGGAAGCTGAGTCCGCGTTTCATTGGACCTTATGAAGTATTGGAAAGAATTGGGCCAGTTGCTTATCGGCTTGCTTTGCCACCTGATTTGGATAGAATCCATAATGTTTTCCATGTTTCTATGTTGAGGAGATACCGATCAGATCCATCTCATGTGTTGTCAGTTGAATCTATTGAGGTGAATCCGGATCTGACATTTGAAGAGGAACCAGTTGCTATCTTGGCACATGAAGTGAAAGAGTTAAGAAATAAGGAAGTGCCACTTGTGAAGGTTTTATGGAAGAATCATGCAAAAGAAGAAGCAACTTGGGAAAGTGAGCAAGCAATGCGAGATCAATATCCTCATTTGTTTCAGATTTAATATCAGGTAATTTCGATAACGAAATTCTTTTTAGAGGGGGAGAATTGTAATATCCCAAAATATACCCTAGAAGTTTGGTATATAATTGTTGTTTTATTTGGATTAAGTGTATTTGTGTTTAATTGGAAAGAGATATGATGTAAGAGTAGAGTGCATATGTTATTTATATTGTGATATACACAGTATATACCATTCTAAGGGTGAAGGGTATAAAGGAAATTAATTTGAAATTGAGTTAGTGGAATAAGATGAGTGGATGGAGATATTTTGAATATTATATTGTTTATTGTGTGGAGGAGATTGTTTTGAGGAAAGAGAAGTTGACTTTGCTTTTGTACTTCTTTTCCTTTTCTTCTTTCATTCTCCTTCCTTCGTGGCTTTCATTCCATTTTCTTCTCTTTTCTTTGTCTTGGACGGCAGCAGCAAGAGAACAAGAGAGAGGGAGAGATTTGACCTTACAAGATCAAGATTAAAGAAGTTTACAAGAGATTTAGTTGGAATCTAAGAGTTCTTCATCCTTGGTAAGTCCTCTCTTGATTTCTTGTGTTGTTTTTGAAGTTATGTGGCTTTGTGAGTTGAAGTTGTGTTTGAGAATGTGTTTGGGTTGGTTATGTTGTGTTTAAGAGTATTTGGTTTATGTGGTTTTGGATTTTGGGGTTGGATTGAAGAAAAGAGTAAGTTGGTTGGGATAGATTGAGTTGAGGTTGTGTTTAGAGTTTTGATGATGTTGTGATTTGTGTTTGATGTGTGTTTTAGCTTGTTGTGGTGTTGTTGTAAGTTGAGATGGTTTTTGGGTATGTTTTGTGAAGTTTGTTTGAAGTGGATGTTGATGGATAGAAGTGTTTTGTTGGTAGTGGTGTTGTCTTGGCCGGAATCTGGGTTTTTGGCCTGACACGCCCAGGAGCACGTCCAGGTCCTTAGGCGTGTCAATTGTTCTGAGTGGCAGTAGGTGTGACACGGCCATTAACACGCCCGTGTTGTTGAGCGTGTCATAGCTACTGTGAGTTTTGAGAATTTACACGGCCATGAGCACGCTCACGATGTTGGACGTGTCGTTATTTTTGAGAGACAGAATGTATTACACGCCCAGTGACACGCCCGTGGTTCTGAGCGTGTAAATGTTTCTGTGTTGTAGAGTTAGGGCACGGTCAGGAACACGCCCGTGTGTGTGAGCGTGTCAAGTCTAGAGTTTGCCCTAATTGATTCTTAACCTTATGATCTCATGAGAGTTTCCTCATTCTTTTGGAATAGGTTGTGAAGAAGGTGATTTACCCTAACTCAAGTGGTGATAGATTCTTGAAAGGTAAGTGTTTAGAGTTGTGTGAGTTTCTTTTGAAGTAAGTTCAAACCACATTATTGCATACATTCATATGATATTGTGAATTGAGATATAATTGGCTATAATGTGAATGTTGTGATGAGCATGTAAAATATGTGTTATTGCCATTGATTTTATCCATGTGAATAATGAATTGATTAATGAGACGATGAAATATAATGTGAAAGATGTGAGGCCATGAGTGTTGGCTATGATTATGGCAATGCAATGTAAAGTGAATTGAGAAAGAGATTGATAAAGAGATAAATGAAATAATTGTATGTCTAATATGTTTATTCAACTTTCAGAGTTCTGAGTTTGGCGGCATGCCTATGAATAACTGGATAGGCGAAATGACCGGGTCGTAAGCCGAATCCAGTTGATAAATGTGAAATGTGACGTTTTTGGGGTGAAATGACTGGGTCGTAAACCTCAAAAACAAATTATTGAAACTAGATTGAGTGAAATGACCGGGTCGTAAACTCAAATCTAGTTGATTATCCATGGATAGATATTGCCTACAGGGCTAGACACAAGGTGTCAATATGGACCAAAGCAGTGTTAGAGAATCGAGAAGAATCTGCAACCCTTGCCGCAGCGGAAAACAAAAAAAATTTCTTTCGATTTACTCACAAGATCCATGTGATCCATTCAGTTCGATAAAAGAGATTCGAAACTAACTTTTTTGTGTAGCTTCAAAACGATTAACAGATGCTGCCTTCTGAAGACGAACACCCTCTAACGAAGTCCACACAAACGTACGCCGTTCTGAGTGCTAGCTCACCAACGGCAGTGGCTGAACTTTTTGCAAAAACGAAACTAGGGTTTTTGGTTTTTCCTCTTCATCCGTTTTCTTTCAAAACGAAAATAAATAAAAATAATATCATCCAAGCCTCTAGTCCTTTTAAAATCGTTTTAAAAGAACTTTTTTTTTTATAAAACCCTAACTGTCCATATCCTATATGGACCCACATCTTTAATTATTATTATCTAATAATTATTATTATAATAATATTATTATTAATATCTAATAATAATAATAATACCAACAACAATAATAAAAATTTAATTATTATTATTTTAAGTATAGCCTACGTTCTATGTGTGCGACCCGATAGGCTCATATTAATTGGTAGTGTATTTCAATCTCTATTGAAATGCACAAATCATAATTGGCCTCTAGCAAGACATTATGACTACCCAATTAATCATGAGAATCATTATAAATGAAAACCTGAAATGGTACATGCATTAATCCCTTTGTCACACGATATCTAGTTTGAACATAAGTCATAGTAAATGTCATACTTATATTGTCCAAACTTATGATTACTCGATCTCCAAGTTAACTAATAAACAAATAAGATTGATCTTATATCAACTTATTTGAGCACGGCCATGCATTTCTCAGTTACACTTATCGAGGGGCCCAGAAGATATCTCTCTCATAGAGAGGGACAAATTCCATCTTGATTGTTCATTTTCCTCTACATAATTTATATCATGTTCAAGCATAACCTTTATAATTATCTAGTTACAGATAACGTTTGATCATGTCAAAACATAATATTCCTTATGTTGGAAACTATGACAATCTCAAGTCAAAGGATTAATGAAAACTATTATGAGATACATTTATGACATTTAAACCATGAAGTGATATCTATGTGGGTCTATCCAATACACTGTTCTCTAACATGTATCCATAATATTGATTTGTATCTTCATACCTATAATCATCTTATGATTATCAAATCAATATTATACTAGTTATATTTATTATTATCTCCATAACAATAATAAACCAGGGATATAATCATTATTATATATAACATGCAAACATAACAATGATAATAAAAAACTTCTTTATTAATAACAAAATGAATAACATTAAGGTCCAAATCAATGGCCTAGGGCATATACACTAACAAGCAGTAACTCTGAACTTTGAATAACATATTAGTGTGTTTCGGGCCCGTGTCTGTCTTAGTTGTAAAAGTGATTCATGAATGAAGAAACAATTGAATAATAAGGTCTAATGTACAAATATGAAATGTGATATGATTATGTATGGTTTATGAAATATAGAATTGTGACATTTGCATCACATTAAAGCATAATGTTAGTGTGAGTTGTACTACTAAGCTGTTAGCTCAGCGCGATTGTGGTTCATCGCGCAGGTAACAGAGTTGAACTCGAGAGTTCTTCGAGACCGAGTGAGTCTAGACATTGAAGAGTTGAGTTTGGACTTAAAGATCAGATAAGAGCTTCCAATCATGTATATATTTTATATTTGTGTATTCTGAATTTGATGTATAAGTATTTGTAAATATTTGTTCTATTTTCCGCTGCGTTTTGAATGAACTTTCTATTTATTTGGTTTTTATAAACTCTTTTAAAAGTTTTTAATTTGTTTACATTATATATACGAGTGAAATTTTAAACCGTGGCATTTCTATATTCAGTATACGTATATTACGATCGTATTAGCATGCTGTGTACGTATACAGGGTATAGGGGTGTTACACCCTGTCACCTGCGCGATGAACCACAATCGCGCTAAGCAGAAAGCTTAGTGGTACAAACTTTTATTCAATATAGATCAATGCGATGTTCATGCACAATACATATGAATATATCAACTCATTACATTATATCTCAACATATTAATCATTTGCATCACATTTTATAATTCACATTAAAACAAAGACAAACATGGGCCCAAAAAGGATCTAATATGCTATTCAAAGTTCAGGGTTACTGCTTTGGTCCATAATGACACCTTATGTCTAGCCCCGTAGGCAATATATATCCATGGATAATGTAACAGCCCCAGTCTCTTGGACCTCAACCAGGCTAGACCCTTAGGCCCCAGTATCTTGGTCCTTAACCTGGCTAGACTGTTACAGTTTTTGAGGCTTACGACCTAGTCTTTTCACCCCACAAACATCACATTTATCAGCTGGGCTCAGCTTACGACCCAGTCTTTTCACCTGCCCAGCAATTCATAGGCATGCCGCCAAACCCAGAACTCTGAAAATTGAATAACATACTAGGCACACAACTTATTCATTTATCTCATTATCGAATACTTTCAAAATTCATTTCTCATTTCATTTCTCATAATCAAACTAGGCACATTGCCTTATTTTCACTTTTTTTTTCTCACTTTTCTCATCTTTCACATCTTTCTCATTTTTCTCACTTTTCTCATTTTTATCAATATCAATTCATTTCATTATTCCACATATCTCATTTTTGCATTCACAACGCATTACCCAATTACTTTGGGTATTTTCACATAATATGCATATTTCACATCTTACACAATTTAGCCATTATCAATGGTTTTTCACAATGAATTTAACACATATATGACATTACAAATGTCATAGCATATTATTCATACACAATCAATGAACCAAGTAGCTTAACAAATTTTCCAACCAAAATGTGTTAAGTCCAAATGTTATGCAAATATAAACATTATATTCAAAGTTTGCACATACCTCTTAAAGCAACAACACCACTTTATCAACTTCCTCTTCCAAGATATCCCTCAAACCTTGTCTAGGGTAGCTTAATTCTCTTCAAAACCTAATCCAAAGGTGATTATAAATACTCACTTAGTGTTACACATAAGAAAATAAGGATAAGAACTATCTAGGGCAAACTCTATACTTGACATGCTCAACAACACGGGCGTGTCTTTGACCGTGCCCTAAACCCACAACACAGAAACTTTGACACGCTCAGTGACATTGGCGTGTCATTGCACGTGTCAATTCTCCTCCAACATAGTAGCTATGACACTCTCAGTGAAATGGGCATGTCACTGGACGTGTCAATCTACCAACAGCATAGTAGCTATGACACGCTCAATGACATGGGCGTGTCACTAGACGTGTCAATACTACCACTACACAGAAGCTGTGACATGCTCAGTGACATGGGCGTGTCACTGGACGTGTCACCAACCCAAAAAATAGAACTAACGACACGCCCAAAGACATGGCCGTGTTAATGGGCGTGCCAGGCCAAAAACCCTGAAATCGACACCAAAACGTCACATCCAACAAACATCTTTCTTTTACCCTTTTCCACTCCAAAAAACTTAAACAAAACCATCAATATGCCATATGAACTTGAATAAACATCAAAACAACTCAATTGCAAACATCAAAACACAAACACAACCATATCTCACAACTCAAACTTACACAATACCCACAACTCTTATCTCTTTCACCAAACTTAACCCTTTTTCTCTTCAATCCAACCCCACAATCAAAGTTAACAAAACAAAACAACTTCAAACAAACCAAATCAACCAAAAACACATCTACAACAACCAATCCAACAAGCCCAAAAACACAAATTCAAAAGAAAACAAAGAAACAAGTTGGAAACTTACCAAAAGTGAAGAAAATCCTTAAAACTCCAACTTGATCTCTTGAAGTCCTTCAATCTCTTGAGTTTGAAAGCAACAAAATCTCTCCCTCTTGAAGATGGTGGTGATGGTCGGCCAAAGAAGAAAGAAGAAGAAGAAATGCAAAGTCAAACCTCACTCTTCTCTTTAAACCAAATACTCTCCCCAAAACACTCTCCACCAAGTGTTAATTAATATAATAATAATCCAATTACATCATCTTCCACTAACTTAAATAAAACCATTTAAATACTAAAATATCTTTTGACCTATAAAACCCATTGACTTGTATATAATGTATATATCTCCATATACATAACATATACACATCTTCCTATTATCTTTTCACTTAATCATAAATACACTTAAAATCGTATAATTAATTCACAATAAATAATATTTCCAAAAATTTAGGGTACTAAATGGGATATTACATTTTAGATATAAATATTATTAAATTCTTAAGTTATTATAATATTACTCATATTACAAGCAAAAATAAATAAATAAAAGCAATCATCATAAATCATTAATTAAATAATAAAATGGGCACCCATATAAAATAAAAATATGCCCTTATAAATATCCAAGATCCATAAAACTAATAAAATAGGACACCCACCAAAAGATAAAACTTTGTCCCTTATAATAGTCTCAAAGTCCATAAAATAAAATAAATAACAAACTAAATAAGGCACCCACATTGTGTGGAAACATGCCTTTTATAATCTCCTTTTAAAAATACATATAAATCCAAAGAAAGGAATAAAGCAAGGAAAAATAATATAAATATATATGAAAATAACTGAATAATTAAAAAGAAAACAAGCAAACATAGTATCATTGAAAAGACATGTATAGCTGTAGTTTAGTCGTCTAAGAAATTCCGGCATTACTTTCAATCTTATAGTATGCAAGCAATTTCTAGGATGGATCTAGTGAAGTATTTAAGAGAGACACCCTCGTTGATCGAAAAGTATGGCAGATGATTGATAATTTTAAAAGAATTTGAGATTGAGTATATAACCAAGAAAACCATCAAAGGTAGTGAAGTATTTCTTGGCTTAAAAATCATTGCCTGACAATGAAGAAGTGATTTTAGAATTTCCAAATTAACATTTGGAAGCCATAGAAATATAAGGATGGAAGATGTATTGTAATATCCCTAATTTTTTAAAATAAATTAAAATTAAATTAGATAAATTAAATAAATGATTTAAATGAAAATTTGAATTATTTTAAATAAAAAAGTAAAATATATATGCGATATATATGCAAAATATACATAATATATACAAAGTCAATTCTTTTAAAAGAAAAGTTAAAAGTCAAATGGCATTTTTGTAAATATATTTTAGAAATTGAAAATTATTTAAATAATTTTAAAATAATTTATTTTTGTATGGAAGATGTAAATTTTGGATTTTATTAAATAAATATATAATTAATTAATTAATTAATTAATTAAAAATATAATTATATATATGGTTATAAAGAAAGTGGAAGGAAAGAGAAATTCTAAATCTTCTTCTTCTTCTTCTTCCTGCTCTTGTGTTGGCCAAACTCCATGGATGTCCAAAGCTCGAGGATTTGCATCTTCCATGCTTCATGAATTGATAGATTTTCAAGGTTTTAATTGAAGATTTGAGATTTTCTTCTATAATTATTAAGTTATGTAACTTCTTTCTTTGGATTTTCAAGAAATTAAGAATATGTGTGATTTGAATTTTTGAAGTAGTATATTTTAATTGCTTAATTGGGAATGAATGACTTTTTGAGTATCTAACAATGATTTTTAAGGTTGGATTGAAGAGATGGTTGAATTTAAGTTGAGTTTGGTGAAGAGAGAGAATTTAGAGTTATGAAACTTTTGAATTTATGAAATCATGAATTTTAATTGTGCAATTTGGTTCTAAATATGGTGTTTTGATGCATGAACAAGGATTATAAAGTCAAATGTTGGATTTGGTTATGTTTGGATAGAGTTTAGATGAAGTAGTGTTGATTTAGGGTTTTGGAAAAGTGAATTTTCAAAGATGGTGAATTGTTTGATTTTAATGTTTAAAGAATGTTGTTTAATGATATAAGTGATGAATATAAGCTTGGATTAATAATTGGATTGAGTTGGAATGAAAAACCTTCAATGGTGAAGATTATGCCATTTTTAGGATTTTGTACTAAAGCATGTGTTTAATAAATGTGAATGGTTTAAACATGTTAAAATATGTTTGTAATGATATTAATAAACTTAAAACACCAATTTATATGATTTAACATGGTAGTCCAATGTTAAAGTAAGGTAAGGCTTAATTTTGGGTTTTGTCTATAATGATGTTTAATTATGGTTTAAGATTGAAAATGTTTTTAATTGTGATACTAAATGATTGTTTATTATCACATTTGGTATAGGCATTAAGAGGTAGTAGTTTGCCCAACCCTTGTGTTAAAGAGCAGCTTGGAAGAGAAGGTTGGTGAGAATTTTGAGCTTGCGTTTGAAAGCCTTTAAAGGTAAGTACAAACTTTGGATAAATTGGTTATGTTTGCATTACATTGGGCATAACACATTTTGGATTAGAAAATGTGTTAAGCTACTTGATACATTGAACATTCATGAATAATGTGCTATGACATGTGTAATGTTATGTATACATTATATGCATTATGAAAAGCCATTGTTAATGGCTAAACTGAATAAAATGTGAAGTATGTGCATTTTGTGAAAATGACCCAAAAGATTTGGATAATGTGTTTTAATCTAAAATGTGATAAATTGTGATGATATGTTGAGATATGATGAAATGAAATGAATTGACATTGAGATAAATGAGATAAATGAGAAATGAGGCAATGTGCCAAATTGATAATGAGAAAATGAGGCAATGTGCCTAATTGATTATGGAAAAATAATAAAGAAATTGATGATGAAAAATATGAAATAATTGTGTGCCTAGTATATTATTCAATTTTTCAGAGTTCTGTATTTGGAAGCATGCCTATGAGGTTATCCTCATTATTTGCCTTCGAGGCTAGCTTTTGAGCAATTACTTTGATTTGCTTTCAGGGTTAGACGTTTGGCATCACTGTGATATGATTTGCCTTCGAGGCTAGCTTTTGAGCATTACTATGATTTTCCTTTGGGGCTAGATACATGGTGTCAATTTGGACTAAAACAATAAGTCTAAAATTTGAATGATATATTAGATCTTTTGGGCTCATGCTTGTGTTTGTCTTGTGTGAATTATTGAATGATGAAAGAATATGTTTAAAAGTGAGCTTGAATGCCGCTTTGTGACATAGCATAAATGCATTATGCATTGGCATTGTATTTAAGTTTTATTATTATCAAAGTTTGTACCGCTAGGCTTTTAGCTTAGCGCGATTGTAATTTATCGCACACGTGACAGGGGTGATCCAGTTGAGCCGGAGAGTTCTTCTAGACCGGGTAGGGTCTAGATTTGAGATTTTTCTAGTAGAGTTGATTTTGGGCATGAATATCATATACACTGCCAGTATGTGTATGTTTTATATTACATTTTGATAATATGTATATTATATTATGTTTTGATGTATATATTGTAAATTATAAAGAATGTGTTAAAAAATTTTATTATGTGGGTTTTATATATGTGTTTTTGATAAATATATATATATATGCATATGTATAAATATTTTGAGAAACTTGGAGAAATTGAGGAGTATGAGTGAAATATATGATTGGTTTTTATTGTGAGTGTTTTTCTTATGCAAGTTGTGGCTTGTTGAAATTTGAAAATGTCCAAATTACAAATAAAACTCTGGCAAATTTTTTTTAGATATTTTCATATAAAACTCTATTTTAGAATCTATATTTTATAAAGAATATTTATTTATTATTTAATTATATATTTAAAAGCATTTTGGGGTTTAAATTTAAAATGTGAAAATTTTTATTTTTAACGAATTGTGATATTTATATACCGTATAAGCATATTTTACATAAACTAGGTGTATATAACATACATATATAAGGTATAAGGGTGTTAGATGTATTTTGATGAAGCAGTAAATAGAAAAGGAGTAATTTTGGAATCGCCTGAAGGGGAGCTTATTCCTTTAGCTAAAAAGTTAAAGTTCAGGGAAACCAACAACATGATGAAATATGAAGCATGCAGTTTTGGCCTAGAAACCTTGATGATTATAAAGGTTGATATAGTGCAGGTCTTTGGTGATTCATTGCTAGTAGTATCCTAAGTAAATGGAGAATGGGAGTGTGAGCGGGGATTTTAGCCCCCACTCCCAGTGAAATGGTTCTTGCGACTTCATCACTGTTTAGGCTCTGGGCCTTAGAGAACACAGACCTAAGTCCGGAGAAAATAGAGTCGCCACCCGGATGGGCCGGGAAAAAGAGAGGGGTGGATGACTTTATTCCTAAGGAATCCCCAACCCCCTAATAGGTTTGAAAAGTTGGGTACCTGTGGGGAAGGAGAGAAATGGCCCAGCACCCGCACAATGCCCGGTTCATTAGAACCGTCCTCCTTTATAGGTCTTCATATTATAAAATTCTTAAATATAACAATATTATCCATATTACATGCAACAATTAAAATAAAGCATCATTATATTAAAATCAAAGCAATGTCCAAGCAAAACAAATAAATAGACACCCATCCAAGGATGAAAACATGTCCTTACATCATCCACGTCTAAACTAATAAGACACCCACCAAAAGGCAGAAATATGTCCTTTACATTGGTCTAAAATATAAAAGTAATTTAAATTACATAGAACTTAATTAATGAGGTATCCACAAAGTGGAAACATACCTCTTACAATATTTGGAAATCCAAAATAAATCGATAAAAGTAAATAACCATTCATCATAAATAAATCATTCATCAAAGATATTAAACATTAATCAAAATATACAATACACATTTATCCTTAATAAATTAAATAAATCAAGCATTGAAAATAAATTAAAGCATATAATGAACTACATAATCAAATAAAGCAAGTAAAGATACAAATTGAGGTTTACTGTTTCCATTTAAAGTTCTTTAATTAATATTTAGGGTTTTGGGATTTTAGTATTATTAGGGTTTGTAATTCTTAGCTACTGTAAGTTTTAAGAGAATTGAAATGGATTAGGGTTTTATAATTTAAGAAATTAGTAAGGTTCTTTGATTGATCAAATTAGGTTTTGAGGGGTAAAATAATAAAATTAGGGTTTGGACACTTTAAAACATTTAGCTTTATAATTCTTAGCTACTGGATTATTATTTTGGATTTACTATATTGGGTTTGAATGTTTAGGTTTATAAGGTTTTAAGGTTTTAAGGATTAAGGTTTAGGAAAACTAGGGTTTACGATTTTGGGGGAATTAGTGTTTAAGAAAACTTAGGGTTTAGATTAACTTGTTTGGGGTCTACTATCTTGGTTTTGGAATTGACGAAAATAGTTTAGAATTTTATGAAATAATTGTGATTTTTAGAAACTGTAAAGTGGGTTTTGAGTTTGGATATTTAACAAAACATTTGGAAATTAGGAAAAGAATTAGAACAAAACTGGTTTAGGATTTTTAAAAGCTTTTGGAAATAAACAAAACGATTTAAGGTTTTTAGAAACAGAAAAGTATTTTTTAGGGTTTTTGGAAATAGAAGGAAAAATCTAGGGCTTTAAGGTTTAGAAGAAATAAATTAGGGTTCTTAAGTTTTAGAAGAAACAAAATTAGGGTTCTTAAATTTTAGAAGAAACAGAATTAGGTTCTTGAGTTTTAGGAGAAACAGAAGGAATGATTTAAGATTTTTGGAAAATAGAAGAAACAATTTATTACATATTCAAAGATCAAAGTTTAGTATGTATATTAGTATGAATCAAAGAAACAAAGCTATGAATAGTTTATGATTAAGGATCAAACCTGCATAGTTGGTTTCACCAAAAAGTTATTTTCTGGATGAATAAAGACAAAGGCAAGATGGCTGCCTTTGATGGATTGATTGCTTGCTTGCTTATTCTCCTCTAAAAAGTCCGATCGTTTTACTGCCAAGTCCCTTCTTCAAGATCCCCATAAAACCCAGTTCGATTATTCCCCCCCCCCCTTTTTCCTCTCCTTTGTAGTGTTATTTATAGGAAAATTTATATGATTAATCCTAATTGTTTAAGAAAATTAAAATTCTTTAGGAAAAGAAACCGAAACCAAATAGAATTTGGTTTCGAAAAAAATTGCGTTGGAAAAATTTCGCTGGCAAAAACTGCGACGGGCTGCGAGCTTGCGAGTGCTGGCATGGAAAATTGTGGGCTGCGGGCTGCAAGCCATTTCGTCCAATGACTTTCGGCGACGAAAAATTCCGTCGCCGATTTTTATTTTTATTTTTTTATTTATTATTATTATTATTTAATATTATAATAATTTTTAAAAATTATAAAAAATAAATATTAAAATAAATATTATTTAATTAAGATAACACAAAAATTATTTTGAACTAGATAAAATATATTGGACCGAACTGGGTCAAAAATTAAGGGTCTACAATTTGCCACCTGCTTGAACGATCTAAGACTTTAGTAAAAGAGGGTGAAAAGCAATAAGACTTAATTTTGATAAGATGGTTACTTGAATTTGTTTTGGGTACTTGGACCCGAGACTGAACTTGATTTGGGTACTTGGACCCGAGATTGAATTTGATTTAGGTACTTGGACCCAAGATTGGGTACTTGGACCTGAGACTGAATTGAATTTGAGTGCTTGGACCCGAGACTAGATTGAATTTGGGTACTTGGACCCAAGACTAGATTGAATTTGGGTACATGGACCCGGGATTGGATACTTGGACCCGATATCGATTTGATTTGGATACTTGGACCTGAGATTGGGTACTTGGACCCGAGACAGAATTTGATTTGGATACTTGGATCCGAAATTGGGTACTTGGACCCAAGACTGAATTTGATTTGGGTACTTGGACCCGAGATTGGGTACTTAGACCTGAGATTGAATTTGATTTGGGTACTTGGACCCGAGATTGGGTACTTGGACCTGAGACTGATTTGATTTGGGTACTTAGACCCGAGAATGGGTACTTGGACCCGAGACTGAATTGAATTTGGATGCTTGGACCCGAGACTAGATTGAATTTGGGTACTTGGACCCGAGACTATATTGAAATTGGGTACTTGAACCCGGAATTGGGTACTTGGACCCGAGATCAATTTGATTTGGGTACTTAGACCCGAGATTGAATTTAATTTGGGTACTTGGACCTGAGATTAGGTACTTGGACCCGAGACTGAATTTGATTTGGGTACTTAGATCCGAGATTGGGTACTTGGACCCGAGATTGAATTTGATTTGGATGCTTGGACCCGAGATTGGGTACTTGGACCCAAGATTGATTTGATTTGGGTACTTGGACCCGAGAATGGGTACTTGAACCTAAGACTGAATTGAATTTGGGTGCTTAGACCCGAGACTAGATTGAATTTGGGTACTTGGACCCGAGACTGAATTTGATTTGGGTACTTGGATCCGAGATTGGATACTTTGACCCGAGATTGGGTACTTGGACCCGAGATTGGACCAGAGATTGGGTACTTGGACCCGAGACTGATTTGATTTGGGTACTTGGACCCGAGACTGAATTGAATTTAACTGACCTTTTACTAGTTGAGGATTCTGGCTTAACTTGTTGTTCCATTCTTTTATTCTTTCTTTTGCAAAAATTCAGCTATTTTTAGTTGGCCCTCATATCTTCTCCTTGCCCCCTGCATGGCAAAATATTTGTAAGTGAGTTTCAAAATATTTTGTTCATGCATAAACTCAAAAATTGAAAAGGAGAAACTTTGCCCCCCTGTGTAGGCTCAAACCCATGATTTTTCTATGTGGGCTCTGATTGATGTTCTTGTTGTCTTGTTCTTCGCAAAAGCACACATTTCTTCTCTTTGCAAAATTACTGGAACTTTCTCAAGCAATGGGCTCTCCATTCCCCCCTGATTTGATATCTTCTTTTGATTGTTTGCTTCACAGGGTGTTTGTTGCTTACTTTGATAAAGAATAGACAATGCAAGACAATAAAGTGCGATGTGATATGTTTATGTAAGCATGATATGCATGAATAATACTTACAGCAGTTTCATTGACTCACAGACCGAGGTGATCAGCAGAAGTATTCTCATTGGTTCCTTTCAGATGCTCGTTTAGGTCTTGCATTGGAATGACACAATGCCCCACATTTATGGCTTTTATCTTTAAGATGTTGAAAATATGAATAATGGAGGCCCCAAACAGCAGGGTCAGGGATACATCCATTTCAAACTATGTTTCAGCATGTTAGTTGGTAGCTTCTTCTTGACCTTGCCAATAATCATTTACTTTGCCCAATGTGTCTTTCAAGATTCGACAGTTCAACATACTCCCCTTAACTTGAAGGCTTTGTATGACAAAACTTTTTTTTTTGAATTTTGATTTTGAAATCAAATGTTGGCTTTGCCAAATTAATGTCAATATACCTCAGGACTTGATTTTTCAAATTAACATATTTATAACATGACAACTCTAGTTACCATACTAAACTCGGGAATTATTTCTATTTAAGCAAGAACTCTGTTGCACTTCAGATAGGCACATAAACATTACTTGGCCAAAGGTCTCATTTGAGTTTGAATATGGTCTATCTCATATGCATGCTTATTCAAACTATCTCCACTAATAGACTCTAACTACCAAAAGAGATCAACAGGTTTTTGATAAGCTTGAAATGGGGTCTATAAGGGACACGGGTTTAAGTGAAGGCCATTTTGAGTGGGAGCCGATGTGACACAATGGACAAACCTACACACTACAAATTTCTTGTTTGAACTTTAGGCAACTAGGAGCAATCTTGCTAGACTCTAAATTCTTTCTATCTTCTTGTCATTAATCTGGATCTTGATTAGGACAGTCTTTGCCCTCACAAAAAGTTTGGTACCCAAATTCGCTTCTTTTCTTCTTCTCCCTTTTCTTTCCTTTTATTTTTCTTACTCTTCCCTTTCTTTGAACATTTTATCATTTTATCCTTCTTTCTTGTAGGACTGTTAAGTATAGAACTTTCAAGAACTGGATGGTCTTTCTCCTTTTCCTCAGATTTTGATCGAATCTTTGGTTGGGTTGGACCAATTCAAATCAAATTGTCCTTATAAACCAAATGGAAGCCTTTTGCTGCTTTAGGTAAAAGAAAACTCAGTTGGCTTTCTGAACTGCTTTTTTAGGTTTTATCTTTCTTCTCCTTTTTCTTTTTTCTTTTTTTTTTCTTTTTTTCTTTTCTTCCTTCTTTTCATCTTTCTTTCTTCTCCTTTTCTTTTCTTTTTCTCTTTTTTCTTCTTTTTTTTAGTTCTAGCTCTAAAAGAGTTGTCTTGTTTGTACCAACTTGGGCTTCTAATAATGGATGTGTGGAGTGACATAAATCTTCTTTAACAGGGATAAATCGTTTGTTACTTGATGTTGTCTTGATATATTGGAGATATTAGGAAAACTTCAACTACCCTTATGGTCTTGATAACACCAACTATTTTTACAGTCTTGGCTATGCATTCCATTTCTTGATCTTCTTGCCTCTTCACCTTAGTGATCATAAGACTTGTCAAAAGTATCACAACAGCTCAGGGTAGGTTATTGGGGTTTGTAAGCCAATGAAAAGAAAGCTAAAATTTTATGAAGGCTCAAAGGGACAACTAGGGATTGATATCTAATTGGGTGGATAGTAGTTGTTGGCTCGTCAAACAATGCCTAGATCATCTCTCCCTTAAATAAGCAGAGTTTAATTTCACCTCAAAAATTTGTCAAAGCATGTTCTAAGACTGACTAGGACCTAGACAAAGGTCATTATGCAGGAGCCCTCTCTAAGTAAGAATACACAACTCAATGCTATAGAGCAATTCCCTCATCTAGTAAATTCATTCAAGTCATGATGCCTAGACACATTAATTTATGAACATCAAGCTAGATTCCTCATCGATTGAGCACCAAAATGAACAAAAACCAACAAAATTTTGATGAAAGTAATTTATTCAAACAAATTTAAATTTGAAAAACAAGATTGTTCCAATTAAATATTAAAGAAAGTAAAATTGAAAGGCAACATTCAAGCTAAGGAAAGTTTGTTGAGTTTAAGCTTCTTTTCCTTTCACATCTTCAATATTTCCATCTTGAAAGGATGATAAAACAAAATCTTCTTCTAATCCTTTTTCTACCATGAAGGTTGCTGGTGGTGGCACCCTGTTGAACCTTGGAAATGGATTACCTTTGGTATTGGGCTTATCCGGCTCAGGCAACTTGCCATTATCAATTAAATTCTGGATCTCATGCCTCAACTTCTTACAATTGTCCATTTCGTGTTTAGGCCTTTGATGGAATTGGAAAAATGCATTAGTATCAAAGTTAGGTGGAAGAGGATTAGGCAAAGAACGAGGAGTCAAGGGTTGTAACAATCCCTTCTTTTGTAGCTTATTGAGAACCCAAGACAGTGGCTTCCCTAATTCTGAAAACTGCCTCCTTGTTCCTTGGTTAGTAGCATTGACACCGACTGCCTTTTGCATGCTTTGACTACTAAATTGATAGTTCCCTTTCTCATTCCTTCTTATTGAAAAATGGTTCTTCTCTCTTTCCCATTCTTTAATTTGCAGACCAGCTTGGAGAAGATCTTTAAAATCATGGATGAGTGTATGAGACATGCTTTCATGAAGACTAGGTAACACCCCTCTCACAATCATCCTTATTTGATCGGATTCATCGGGCCTCTTCTTGAGCAAAGCGGCCTTGTTTCTTCACATTTTCACATAGTCCACAAAATTTTCATTTGGTCGTTGCCTAATAGACTCAACTTCCATTAAGGTAACTTCCATCTCGACATTGTATCCATATTGCTGGATGAAGGCCTTGTATAGCAAATTCCAACTCTTTTGTGTTCCATCATCTAAGGTATTGAAACAATTTTGGACAATAGGGTCCAATGAGAGCATAAAGTAACTTAGAGTTTGGGCCTTAGTAGCTCAGGCAGACTACATGACAGTGATATACTGCTTCACATGGAGATGAGGATTTCTGGTTCCATTAAACTTCGCAAAAGATGGCATTTTGAACTTGTACAGAACTTCTTCATCAAGCTCAAATAATTTGTCAACTTCGGACATTTCTTCGGTTTTCAGTTTCTTCTCAAATTTCTTTTCTAAATAAACAATCATCTTTTCAACATTAGAAGTTTCGATTTTCTCCATAGATGATCTTTCAACAATCTTCGGTTCTTTCTTGTCTTGAGGATCTTGGTAGTATTGAGTCCAATCATCATCATCATCAATGATCACCTTTTCATCATCAAAAACCACTTCACCAACTTTAGTCTTCCCTTTGTCTTTTGGTTTCTTAGTGCTAGCAGATGCTTTGGCATGATTTTCTAAAATTGCAGTTAATTGGTTCTTCATGGTCTCAGCTAGGGCCTCTTTTATTTCTTCCATCTTGGCATTGAGGGCTTCATCCACCGTTCTTTGAATTTGTTCGGGCTCCATTGCTTTTGGTGAAAAAGAGATTGAGTCGTTGTTAGATACTTCGTCTCCGGCGTAGGTCGGATTGTCGTAAGCTTTTGAACTGTCATAATCCAGAGCTGTGAGCCAGAGAGGATCAATGATATGAGATGCAAATGTATGTATGTATGCATGTATGCACAAAAAATCAACAAAGAAAGATAATTAGAATGTTCCTTCCAACCTTATAACATCCACACACGAATGGCGAGTCTCTTTTCCTAGGTATATAGTTAATAAAATACCAACATAGGGTATCTTGTTTTTGAATATTTCCCTTGGACATTTCAACCAATAGTTATATTTTCAAAAATGAAAATCATTTCATAATAATTCCCATTAATTAGGTTTTAATCCATTCAACTAACTATAGTAGCTTTTATGCTATATTGGATCAAAACTAAATTAAGAGGTTTATTATAAATAGATTTCTCACTTGAAAAAAGTAACTAATGGTTCATGCTAAAAACAAGACTATGATTAATTATTTCTTAGTATAAACTAGGCTCACAATTGATTTTTGGTATTTCGTAATTGACCCAAATATTTTTGCAAGCTCTTTGTAAGAAAGGGTTGGATGAAAATAATTTTGTTTCTAAGCCCATTGTAAAAAGATTTTAGAAAAAATGTATTTTGGGCTTAGTATTTGGGTTATGAGTAAAAGAATTTTTTATTTATTTTTAGAAAAGTCTTATGTCCAAAGACCATCTTGAAAAGTTTTGAAAATAGCTTTGTTCTTTTGGACTTTAAAGAAAATTTTATTTTGAGCTTACAATATACTTAGGTCATATTAGAAAAAAAAAAAAAGCAAACCAAATAAGCCATGACTTAAGCCAAGACAAATTAACCATAGTCAAACAACATGCATTTGGGGTAAAACCTAAGGAAAGTAACTAGGCCAATTACATGAGCTTTAGTCTTTGGGTTAAAAGGCTTAGGTTTCCATAACAAGTATATACCAAATGGTACGAGGCTATGAGTGGTTATGCCATGCTCAATCTTCATACCTTGATTGAAAGTATAATATCCCTTACATAACACAACACGGGTAAAACGAGCATCCTAACTCACGCACACAATGCAATCTAATATGATGCAATGGATAATATCATTATAAGAAAGAATAGAATAATATAAAGACCAACGAAATCAACTTTTCTTATCCCCAGTGGAGTCGCCACTGTGAGCAGGGATTTTCGCCCCCACTCCCGGTAGAATGGTTCTTATGACTTCGGCATTATTTATGCTCGGGGCCTTAGAGAACACAGACCTAAGTTCGGAGAAAATGGAGTCGCCACCCGGATGGGCCGGGAAAGAGAAAGGGAATCCCCAACCCCCTAATGGGTTCATAAAGTTGGGTACGTGTGGAAAAGGTGAGAAATGGCCCAGCCACCCCACAACTCCGGTTCATTGGAACCGGCCTCCTTTACAGGTCTTAATATTATAAAATTCTTAAATATAACAATATTATCCATATTATATGCAACAATTAAAATAAAGCATCATTATATTAAAATCAAAGCAATGTCCAAGCAAAATAAATAAATGGACACCCATCCGAGGATGGAAACATGTCCTTACATCATCCACGTCTAAACAAATAGGACACCCACTAAAAGGCAGAAACATGTCCTTTACATTGATTTAAAATATAAAAGCAATTTAAATTACATAGAACTTAATTAATGAGGTACCCACAAAGTGGAAACATACCTCTTACAACATTTGGAAATCCAAAATAAATCGATAAAAGTAAATAACCATTCATCATAAATAAATCATTCATCAAAGATATTAAACATTAATCAAAATATACAATACACATTCATCCATAATAAATTAAATAAATCAAGCATTGAAAATAAATTAAAGCATATAATGAACTGCATAATCAAATAAAGCAAGTAAAGATACAAATTGAGATTTACTGTTTCCATTTAAAGTTCTTTAATAAATATTTAAGGTTTTAGGATTTCAGTATTATTAGGGTTTGTAATTCTTAGCTACTATAAGTTTTAAGAGAATTGAAATGGATTAGGGTTTTATAATTTAAGAAATTAGTAAGGTTCTTTGATTGATCAAATTAGGGTTTGAGGGTAAAATTATGAAATTAGGGTTTGGACACTTTAAAACATTTAGCTTTATAATTCTTAGCTACTGGATTATTATTTTAGATTTACTATATTGGGTTTGAATGTTTAGGTTTATAAGGTTTTAAGGTTTTAAAGATTAAGGTTTAGAAAAACTAGGGTTTACAATTTTGGGGGAATTAGGGTTTAAGAAAACTTAGGGTTTAGATTAACTTGTTTGGGGTCTACTGTCTTGGTTTTGGAATTGAGGAAAATAGTTTAGAGTTTTATGAAATAATTGTGATTTTTAGAAACTGTAAAGTGCGTTTTGAGTTTGGATATTTAACAAAACATTTGGAAATTAGGAAAAGAATTAGAAGAAAACCGGTTTAGGATTTTTAAAAGCTTTTGGAAATAAAAAAACGATTTAAGGTTTTTAGAAACAGAAAAGTATTTTTAGGGTTTTTGGAAATAGAAGGAAAAATCTAGGGTTTTAAGGTTTAGAAGAAATAAATTATGGTTCTTAAATTTTAGAAGAAATAGAATTAGGGTTCTTGAGTTTTAAGAGAAACAGAAGGAACGATTTAAGATTTTTGGAAAACAGAAGAAACGAATTATTACATATTCAAAGATCAAAGTTTAGTATGTATATTAGTATGAATCAAAGAAACAAAGCTATGAATAGTTTATGATTAAGGATCAAACTTGAGTAGTTGGTTCCACCAAAAAGTTCTTTTCTAGATGAACAAAGACAAAGGCAAGATGGCTGCCTTTGATGGATTGATTGCTTGTTTGCTTATTCTCTTCTAAAAAGTCCGATCGTTTTACTGCCAAGTCCCTTCTTCAAGATCCCCTTAAAACCCAGTCCAATTGTTCCCCCCTTTTTTCCTCTCCTTTGTAGTGTTATTTATAGGAAAATTTATATGATTAATCCTAATTGTTTAAGAAAACTAAAATTCTTTAGGAAAAGAAACCGAAACCAAATAGAATTTGGTTTCAAAAAAAATTGCGTTGGAAAAATTTCGCTGGCGAATGTAGCAAAAGTGATCGCCCCAAGGTCGTCTCACAAGAAAGGTGTAGTTCGTAATAGCTTGATTGACAACTTATTTAAAAATTAGAGTTTATTGTTTGGAATGGTGCGGGAGTAATTTAAACCTAAGAGTAATGAGTGTAAGGGTTAATGTGTGTGATGGTTGTTCAAGATCAAATCGATTCTTGGGAAGGTACCTAGGGTTATAGGTCTATTCAATCAAAGCTCAATTCTCAATTATCCATTAACATAGCCTTGTAAATTAATTTGTTCTTTAAGGTTAATTAGTCAATTACCAATTCATTAGTTCTCACATTCATGAAATAGCAATAACCAATTATTTTACATTTGCAAATTAACAAAACCCTAGAACTTATATTTCTAATTCATTCATAGGGTGGTTGATTATATAGTTCCGATATCGAATTTCACCTCTCGGTCCTTCATCCAATATTCAAAGATTAATAGGTAGCTAATCTATCAACCTAACATTTAATACAATACAATCAACCATAAACAAGGTACATCAATGGAAATATCAAATCAAAGCATTCAATCAAATGTACTACAAACCCTAGGCATGGGTATTTAGCTCAACATCATCAATTTAAAACATTCATTCAACTCAATATAAATCAAATACAAATTGTTCATTGCAATATTAATTCTCTTAATATAACAAAAATAATATTGAAATGAATTAAAAGAGAGAATAGAAAAACCCTTTGTAGATGCCAAGAGTAGGATTACTAGTCTTCCTCCTAGCTCCACTTTGATATATGATGAAGACCTCAAGCCCTCTTCAATGGATGATTCTCCTTTGCAAAGTGGAAAGGAGCTTTCTCAAGTCACCAATCCTTCAATTGATTATGCCTTTGAGAGATGGAATGGAGCTTTCTCAAGTCACCAATCCTTCAATGAAGCTTCTTCAACCTTTAAGAGCTTGTTAACCCACTTTATGCCAAAGAATCTCAAAGATCTTATTAATGGAAGATGGAGAAGATGGAGAGGATAGAAATGGAGGATGAAGATGAAGGGACAAGGAGAGTGTCACTCTCTCCTCTCCCCCAAATTGTTTTTCTCCACTCTTTTCTTTTTTTTTTTCTCTTTCTCCTTTCTTTTTTGCAAAACCCTAGGCCTCCTCTCTCTCCTATCGACCTCCCCCTCTTGTTTCGTGCAAAAGAATTTATATATGTTAAGGGTGACACGGCCAAGCTTGATTTGGCTTGGCCATGTCTCTCATTTTTCTTTGGGACACGGCCAAGCTTGCTGGCCGTGTCCTTCACTACCTTCTTCTTTCTTTCTTTCTTTTCTTTGTTCTCAAGAGGTGACACGGCCAAGCTTGTGACCGTGGCATGTGGGTGTGTCACCTACTACTTCTTCATTTTGCTTCTTTCTTGCTCGTCTTTTGTTCTTGGGCATGAGATGGGACACGGCCAAGCTCCTGGTCGTGTCATGTGACACGGCCAGTGGCTTGGCCGTGTCACTAGCCTGTGTCAGCTTCTGCCCTTCTTTTCTTTTCTTTCTTTGGTTTCTTTGGTTTTGGTCTTTAAGTGAGACACGGCCAGTGGCTTGGCCGTGTCTCATGGCCGTGTCAAGCTCTGCCATCATCATTCTTTGAGGGACACGACCAAGCTTGATTTGGCTTGGCCATGTCTTGCTTAATTCATGATCTTTCTTCATTATTTTGATCTTCCAAGGGGGTTTTTACACTTTAACCTAAAACAAACTTTAAACAAAAATCAAATGAAACATTAACTAAAAACACATAAAATCACACTAAAAATAAGTACAAAAATGATCTAAACAGCGAAAACTGCGACGGGCTGTGAGCTTGCGTGCGCTGGCGTGGAAAATTGCGAGCTGCGGGCTTCCATGCCATTTCGTCCAACGACTTTCAGCGACGAAATTTTTCGTCGTCGATTTTTCCGTCGCCGATTTTTATTTTTATTTATTTATTATTATTATTATTTTATTATTATAATAATTTTTAAAAAATTATAAAAAATAAATGCTAAAACAAATATTATTTAGTTAAGATAACACAAAAATTATTTTGGACTAGATAAAATATATTGAACCGGACTTGGTCAAAAATTAAGGGTCTACAGGGAGTTGAAGGAAGTGAAGTTAAAGTCATACCATGATTATTTGACCATGATGAAGAAGAATTTCAAGGAGTGCAAATTTATACACTTACCGAGAGAAGAAAACCAAATGGTCAATGCCCTACTTACCCTGGCTTCGGTATGGGAGAATCATATTAAGTTATTTCTTAAGCATCTGGTTTTGACTAGTTAATCGATTCCTTGTTATGAGTGTGAGATAGTCATGAAAACTAACACGGACCATGATGCATGGTATGACACTTTAAGATGGATCTTGAGAAATAGGGAATACCCATCAGGAGCAACAAGGGAAGAGAGAAGAGCCATAAGGCGGTGGTCTTTACCATACATCACCTTTTATGGAGAGTTGTATCGAAGATAGCCCAATGGAGTGCACCTAAAATGCTTGAGGAAGTCTCAAGTTGAGCAAATCATGTCTGAAATATATGCAGGAAGTTGTGGACCCAACATGAATGGATTGGCTTTGGTGAAGAAGATAATTCGACAAGGTTACTATTGGTTGACCATGGAAAGAGACTGTGTTGACTTTGTGAAGAGATGCCAGTAGTACCAGATGTACAAAAACTTGAATCACTAACCTCCTGAAGAATTGTATTCTATATTATCACACTGGCCTTTTGCAACCTGAGGGATTGACATTATTGGAGAGATACATCTAACGGCTTCAAATGGTCACCGATTTATTGTAATAGCAGTTGATTATTTTTTAAAATGGGTTGAAGATGAATCTTTCAACAAGCTGGGGGCAAGACAAATGGCTAGATTTATTGAGAAAAATCTCATCTGCAAATATGGGGTCCTGCACAGTGTAATATCAGACAACGGAGTGCAGTTTCAAGGAGTTGTTAAGGACTTATTCTTAAAGTACTAGATCTGTCATCATCGAGCCTCCCTTTATAGACCAAAGGCTAATGGTTCAGTGGAAGCAACGAATAAGACAATTAAGATGACTAAGATGTATAGGGATTCATCGGAAATGCTTCCTTTTGCTTTATGGGGATGCAGGACAAGTGTGTGAACCCCGTGGAATGATGTTGTTATCCTTGGTTTAGGGGATGAAAGTAGTGTTGTCGATTGAGATTGAGATCAACTCACTAAGGGTGGTCTTGGAACCTGAGACATAATAGGTGGTGAGTAGATATACACAGCTGGCCTTATTAGAAGAAAGAAAGTTGAAGGTATTGTATCATCATCAGATGTATCAAAGAAAGATAGCCTGGGCTTACAATAGAAGGGTTAAGATCAGAAGGCTTAAAGTCAGCAATTTAATGTTGAAGCAATGCAAGCCTAATGTCCCTAATCCAAGAGGGAAGTTTAGACTTAGTTGGGAAGGGTCATATGTATGAAACAAGTCATAAACAAGGGTATAGTTAAGTTGTCAGACATGGATGGAAATAAGTTTAATGAGCCAGTGAACATTGACAGATTAAAGAGGTTTTACGTTTGAAATTAAAAAAAAAGAGCTCACTAAGTTGAAAACCCGAATGGGCGGCCTAGATAAAAGTTAGAGTAGTTCGCTAGTTCAAAAAACCTGAGAGGGCGGGCTAGGCAACAATTGGGGCTAAAATGAGAGAAAATTGTTAACTAGAAAATCTGAAAGGGCTAGTTGGCGACAGGAGTGATCTTGTGTATGTTGGCTTTATATTTTTTGGTTGCTCCCCAATTTAATAAAACAGCGTTAATATTAAAATTATTCTATGTGCACTATTTTGAATAATCTGATCGTTATGGTAAAATAAATAACACAATAGCGAAACGCGATGACAAATTATAAAAGAAAGAAAAACATCTTTTTATTATCATTATTGTTCATCCTAACATCATTTTTTTATCTAAAGAATTGACAAGTGTAGAATTTATGGCAGACGAAAAGTGTAATGTGCAGGCCAGCTTTGCTTCAGTCAATCCAAGTAGGCTTCAGTCAATCGAGGCATGTCCAAATCAGGAGTAAATTCTGAACCTCGAGGCTTGGTGCCGTACTGGCAGTCAAGTCGATGAGGATCATAATAAGTGTCTCGACAGAGAGCAATAAGAGGAACATACATTATATACATTCGAATGGTGACATGGGTAATTTTTCACCAAGGTACCAACCAACGGATATTAATCACATCTTGTAAGTGGATCCAGTCAACCCATTCAGCATATGAGGTAGCAGGATGAAGCAATTTACTTGTAGAATGATGTCAGGGTAAATATCTGATAAAGTCCATAGAAGGGGTGTCGAGCAAGCAGAGGCGTTCCTATAGCCAGATCTATAAAAGGAAATAATAATTCATTAATAAAAAAAAGCCTGTTAGGTTGAAAACCTACAATGTCGGCCTAAGTAAAAATTAGGGCGGTTCGCTAGTTTTGAAAACCCACAAGGGTGGTCTAGGCAAAAATTAGATCCAATAAAAAAAAGTTTGCTAGGTTGAAAATCCGTGAGGGTAGCCTAGAAAAAAATTAGGATAGCTCGCTAGTTCTGAAAACCCACAAGGACATAATAGGCAAAAATTAGAGCAATAAAAATAAAAAGCCTAAATTGAAAACTTGAAAGGATAATTTAGGTAATTACCTAAAGCAGCAAAGGACTTTCGGCCAACCTCCTCGAAGAATTTATCTTGAATTGATCTAATCCAACTAGGATTTCAACCAAGATCAAGGGTACTGGTGACAATCCTCCCTCCATTTGGTCCACGATATCCAAAACTCACGTATCGATGTCACCATTAGAAGAAACAAGTAGAAATTGACTAAGTAAGCACAGACAAAACATGCGTTCCTATACTTTGGTGGGAGCCAAATGGGAAGTGCAAAAATTGACCAATGGACTAAGTCAAATTTTCTCACCTCGAGTTAGTTGTAGAACTTTAGGTTTTGAGAGTTGAAACAGTATCTGTATCTTTTGATGAGTCTTTGACGTCATTATGGGTAAAGTCATTAGTTGATTGCTTGGGTATCCAAGAATGGCTTCAAATTCTTCTATCATAGGACATATTTCAAAGTTGTTTATCTTGAAAGTCTTAGTTTTCACATCCCAAAAGGAGGTTGTGGCATGTAAAAAAGAATGGTGCAATTTTATATTTTGAAAACACTTTAAAGCACTAATTTGAGACCAAGATATTTGTTCCCAATGTGTAGCTTTAATGGTCTTAAACAAACCTTTGATGTTCTTTAAATTAAGCTTAGTCATTAATAGGGTTTGGGAAGAATTGAAATTGTTTGAGTTGCTTTTGTTAGAGATGAATTTGATGAGCTGTGAATTATGGAGAGTGGATTGCTAGGCTTGTTGTGGCTAAAGAATTGTAGCTGATTTAAATAGGCAATGGCTTGAAACCAAAGCACACAAGGAAAGGCATTTATGTCAAGTGGTTGTTGGAATGCCGAGCCCATCATGATTTTGTAAATCTGAATCCATGATGAATTCGAATTTGTGAATTCATCGTGGACGTTCTGTATGAATATATATAAAAAATAGATTACAAAAAACCTAAAAAATATATAGAAAAGCTAAAAGAAATTGAAAAGTCAATGTCACAGGAAAAGTAAATGTCATTATGATTATTATTACTATATTGGTACAAGTTTTTTATTTAATATAGTATAAGTTTTTTATAATACAATAACTGTGAAGGAGGAGGCGGTTTGTGGTCGAATAATGCCTTAAAAAGTCATCATCTGATGGAAGAGAAGGTATATCATCCCCTAAAATGCACTCAAGGAAGAAGCACTTGAGTCCCTATTACTTTGAAAGTCGGGTCTGTAATAGTCATCACCTGACAAAGGAAGAGGTACATCATGGTCATCAGTCTGCGGCCCCCTCGAAGAAGAAGCATTACTATCCCTCATGCCTTTAAACTGGAAGTCCCAAAAATTTTGTTTCGGTTATCGGTATAATCCTTCAACATGAGAAGCTTGTTGATGACTGGCAGTTAATTCTTCATGCAGCTTTCTATTATGTTCCTCAAGCATCCGCTGTAAGCTAAACAAGGAAAAGGGTAAGCCCGTACATTTTTATGCATACATACAACATACATGATTATGGAATAGGATGACAGACTAGGTAACTCAGATCGAAGCCCTAAGGATAAGATGACATATCTGGGTGAGAAGAAGGAGCCCATTGTATCGGAGTAGTATACAGTGGGACAACCTCCTGATGGGGAAGACATGATTGCTCAACCGCTTGTAAAAATTCAAGTTAGATAAGTGCAAATGAAAAGCCATCCTGAATAAGCACAAGAACATGTTTGATCAACCTGCGAGGAGGCAACCATGACATCATCATCCTCATCTTCATCCTCATCTTCACCCTCCTCTTCATCCTCATCCTTACCCTCCTCATCATCTTCACCATCACCTTTACCTTTTTCATCTCCCTCTTCTTCTTCTTCTTCTTCTTCTTCCTCATCACATTCTCCCTCATCCTATTCTTCAATACCTTTAACCTCAATAGCCGAACTTAAAAATTCAAAAATTGATCCCGAATAAACTGGGCATATGATTCATCTGGCAAAAATAATGGGGGGTCGATCTGGTATCCATTTCACTCATGCCTCTAAGAATTATTCGGCATGGTAGTGATGTCTATAGTGTATCTCAGGATATTCGTAGGAACTCTTCATTGATCTGGACCAATGAACCAATTTTACACTCGTTCACCGAGGAACCAACCACTAGAAATTGGCCTCATAATGACTTGTCAAGAGTTTTGAAAAGGCAATGCAACACTCATGACAGGGATCCATTCAGTCCTCTCATCGTCCCTCCGCTAAGCAATGCCCACATGCATAATCATAAAAGAGGTAAGTTATCCTTTCCACAAATTTTGAATACTAATTTCATTTTTACCTTGTCCCAAGTTATACGACTCGGGTGATACCATTGAATATGCATATGGTAGCTGCCCAGGACCTCTTTACGGCCTGATAGCCAAAAATTCGGCCTTGCTATCCAACTCGAGGTCCATCAAGTATAGGTACCCTCACAAGGTTATGTTTGTATGCCCAAACCTGTAGAAGTAATGAAAAGTCAAGCTCATATACATACGCACATTATTTGAATCATCAATTGTGAAAATTTATACCTCAATAATGATCATGAACCAGTGAAAGATATCTTTCTTCTGCAAAGTTTGTAGAGACCATGATAAAGGCATGCTAGATTGGCTTCTCCCCAATTATAAAATGGCACGCGCTCTATGTTGGCAAGGTCTTATAACACCGACAGATGGATGAAATCCTCGGTACTTCATAGAATGGTTGATGCTAACAAATACAGCAAGAACCCCTGGGTAATGAGTATGATAGTTACAGAAAATTTTGTATGCATGCTGAAAAATGATAATGTTCGAATTTTTGGGAAAACCTAGGAATGTTGGATGAGCTTGAAAATTTAATGAGAAGTTTTTCTATATGTTAGAATCTAATCTATAAAATTTTATAATTTTAAAAGGTGAATTATTAATTAAGAAAAATAGAAGAACACAGATTATTGGAGCAGTTTTAGCAACTCAGAATCTATAGAAATTGAGAAACATATTTAAAAACTATGGCAAACCAACCCAGAAAAATCTAAAATTTTATAAATAATATCATATATATTCCTAGAACATATGGTTAAAATTGCATGAATTTTTATTAAGTTTTGATACCTGAGACAAATGGATAACCATGTACTACCAGAGGAATTATTAAAGAGACAGATTCTGTAGGTTTGGAAGACTTAATTTTTAAATATAGTAAATCAGTTTGGAAAAATCTAAAATTTTAAATATATGTTCATATATGTGTCAAGTGCATATGGTTAAAATTTTACAATCTTTATGATGAATTAGTAAGGAATGAAAAATGAAAAATGAGATTGACATAAAACTGAGAAAGTCATGCAGATTTGTGTATGTGAATAATAAATTAATTTCATAAGACAAATGAATAAGGAAAATTATGAAAATTTAAATACAAATGGGTAGAAGCATAAAGAAGGAATATGGAGTTTTTAATAATTTAGAATAAAGAGTTCATAATTAAAAATCAAAAAGAGAAATAGTATGTGATAGCGAATTGTTTATTATGGAAAATGATGCATGATTTAGGATTTGAGTAAGTAAAACTAGGGTATCTAAATGCATGATGTTACTTAGTGTAATGAAATGAATTAGTGTTGTTCAAATGTAAATGTTATGATCTTAAGATCGGAAATGTGACATGATGAGATTTGGTGAGGTTCATGTTATTGGTTGCATTATGTAAAATTTGAATTTTTGAAATGAGTTTCCATAATTGTGAAAGTGAGGTATTTTGATGTTATATTAATATATAGATAATGTTTATAAAGTTAAATGTTGAAAATGAGATTAGTAGAATGAAGTTTAAGTAAAGTAGTAAGTTAGAAACTTAGAGTTGTAAGAGAATTATGATGAGGACTGTTTAGGTATTGATGGTTTAATGTTTTATGAGCATGTGAGTAATTTTGAATGAGTAATATTGTTTATGAAAATATCATGTAATGTGTAATGTGGTTGATAGTATAGAAATTAGATATGAAATAAAGAGAAATGATTATGAAAGTGAAAATGAGTTTCATTGAGTAATTTGATTGATAGTGATGAAAATGAATATGAAGAGTACTATAAATGTATGGGAAATATGAGAGAGAAGTCACATTGAAAATGTGACTAAGATTTATATAAAGTGAGAAAAAAAAAAAGAAATGAATAAGGATAATTTATTTAATATATATAAGATGGAAAAATTGAAAAATGACCTAAATAATATTATAAAAATGAGGAATTGAGTATTATTGTGTGGTTGTGTGTATATATGTATATGATATGTGTGGTGAGTTGTCCAATATAAATACTATTATGATATGTAAAAAAAATATGGAAAGTAAGTCATATTATAAATATGACTTATGGATATGTATGTGGATCATTTAAAAATATGAAAAACATTTAAAATGTGAAAAAATATGAATTTGTGAGGTGAAGGTGACATGATAAGGTTGATCACCTGAAAATTGTGACAATATGATATAATGTGAAAGTAATCGAGTATTGAATTGATCACTTAAAGATGTGAAAAATGTGTTATTGAAGTATTATTGTATATTTGTAACCCTATATAATTACTTATTTGATTTAAGAAAGAGAAATGGGTAAAATTTTGTTGGATAAATTGAGATATAATTGATAAATGGATTTTAATTTTGGAAAGGGAGTTTTTGTTGAATAATTGTATAGAATTGGTGTATGAATGAATATAGATATATATGATTTTTTAATGGTAATGTCGATGGATCATGTGTTTAGGCTAATAAAAACAAATGGATAAGGGTAACTTGTTTCAAAACAGAATCAATATGCGTTAACTCTTCATGTAGTAAGAGCTTAAAGAGCAAATATGTGATTTTGAAATGTCATGGATGTGTGACCACTAAGACATGGGCGTAGCATTGAGATAAGAACTATTTGAGAAAGGGCTGTAGTGAAGGCAGTGTTTTTTTTTTTTTGTAATTCACATGTGTGGGCTTAACATGACATGATTGTGAAATACATTTAGTGAGATTGATAGTTTTGCTTCATGAGATACAAGCAAGATTTATGGTTGGTATAGTTAGAACTCATAACCTTATGTTAGAAATTTATTTATGACTATAAACAGTGTGAAAACATAAGAGAATTGTTAAAATATGATGAGCTATATAGAATGTGTAATAAAAGTGATTATGTAAATATGGTAACTATATGAAATATGAGAAGATGATAAATGAGATGAATTGTGAAATGTGAGTAAGAGTTATATTGAATGTGTTTGAAAATATTATAGTATGAATAAGTTGATGAAATGACGTTTAAAGTGAATGAGACTAGAAAAAATGAATAAAGCAGCAGATGATCATGAGAATTATGTGAAAATTGTGTAAAAAATAAATAATAAATATATTATTTGAAAGGATGTATATTGGTTGTATACAATCATTAGCTCCAATAAGTTGAAATGAATATTATTTGTAATGATAAATCCAAAAAGAATTAAGATTTGAGAATAAGCTTGACTTAATAAAGTTAGGTCATGAATTAAAACAAAATGATGAATTTAAAATAGGCTAAAGGTTGGCTAAAATAGAATAAGGATGTGATGGTCATATTATGGTAGTTAGATTAATTGATATGGGATGTGGTAATTTACGAGTAATTATTGTAATTCAAAATATATTTTTGTATTAAGAGTATAAGAGATATGTGACAATGTATATGATGTAATATTCCAATATGTATATATATATATATGAAAGGAGTTAAGATATATTAGCTGTAAATGATTATAAGAGAAAGATGTTAATTATATTATGAATGCAATGTATATATATGTTGGGATGATGAATAACCAGTGGGAATGAATCTTAATAAGGCGATAAAATTTTGTTGTTGTATACTTGTAATATGTGATAATAGTATAGAGAGTGAGATTGAAGTGGGAATGTATAAAATTATGGTATTAAGAATTGTTAAATGGAAATTGGGAATTGTTACGATTTTTGGTTTTTACAAATAACTATTTGTAAATATAGGTAAGGGGTAATTAAATAGAGATACATTCTGGAAATAACTGTGATGTCTATTCTAGTCAGTGTTGGGGTATGAGTTATTAACCTTTATATTTAGGGTTATGACAATATATTTTTAAGATAATGAAGTGATAAAATATCTTGAGTGTAATAAATGTGTGATGTATATATATATACTAAAAACATAAACTAATTTTGTTCAATGACAATTTGGTTGATGATTTAATAATCTATTGTGATTGCTTGATTAAACAAAAAGTATAATGATGAATTATAAATTTGTGAAAAGGTAAATGAGAATGACCCTAAGGGGGAGAGTAGAAATTATGTAATTTGATGAAATGATTAATTTCATATGAGATTTTAAGATTATATTTTAATTTGGGTGGTTTATTACAGTATTGGATAATTTTGATGAGGACATTATTTAAGAGAGAGAGAATTGTCATATCTGTGATTTTGAAAAAAATTAAATATGTATTTGGAGGTATAAAGTGTTGTATATATTTAATGTATACTTAGTGTATACATAGTATATGCATATCATATAATAATTATTAAATATGTTGGATATATATTATATTTAATATATAAATATAATATACATATAAGATATAGTTGATGTATACATAGTATATATATTATATTCATATGAGTAAAATATATATTAAATATATATTACATATACATAATATATTCATTATATAAATATGTACATAAAGGTATATGTAATATATAAGTAAAATATATATAATATATATACACAAAATATACCATATATATAGCATATATTTGTGGTGGAAAAGGTGATGATGATGATGATGATGATGATAATAATACTAATAATAATAATAAATAAAAAGAAAAGAAAGTTGAAGAAGAAAGAAAACATGTGATGGAGAATTAAAATGAAATTGATTAATTAATTAATTAATATATGTATACTTATGGATAGGAAATGAGAAAGAAAAAAAAGTGGTCATCTTCTTTCTTTTTTTTTATGGAACCCGTAACTTGAGAGAGAGGAAGGGAATGGTATATGTTTCTTCAAATACTACAATAGATTCAAGAGAATTTAAGTGGATATTGAAGGCCTAGCAAGTAATCAAGTACCTCTTCTCTAAAGCTTGGTTTTTTTTAAGATTATGTGAAGTTTGAAATTTTGAATGGGTGTGATTAAATGGTTTAAATGAATATAAATGAAGCTATTTTTGATTAGTTATTAGTGATTTTTAAGGTTGGATTGGAGAAATGGTTGAGTTTGAGTGAAGTTTGATGAAGAGAGAGAATTTAGGGTTATGAAACTTTTGGATTTGTAAAATCATGAATTTTAATTGTGCAATTTAGTTCCAAATATATTATTTTTGATGCATAAATAAGGATTTAAAAGTCAAATGATGGATTTGGTTAAGTTTGGATAGCGTTTAAAAATGATAGTGTTGATTTAGAGTTTTGAAAAAGTGAATTTTCAAAGTATGGTGAATTGTTTGATTTTAATATTTAAAGCATGTTATTTTATGATAAAAGTGATGGAAATAAACTTAGATTAATAATTTGAATGAGTTGAAATGAAGAACCTTCAATGGGGAAGGTTATGCCATTTTAGAGTTTTTGTACTAAAGCATGTGTTTAATTAATGTAATTAGTTTAAACATATTAAAATATATTTGTAATGACATAAATAAACTTAAAATACTAATTTAAATAGATTAACATGGTTGTCCAATGTTAAAGTGAGGTAAGGCTCAATTTTAGGATTTTATATAGAGTAATATTTAATTATGCTTTGATGTTGAGAATGCCTTAAAATGTTATACTAAATGATTATTTATGGTTATATTTGGCGTAGGCATTGAGAGAAAGTAGTTTGTTCAACTCTAGTGTTGAAGGGCAACTTAGAAGTGAATGTTGAAGGGGGGATTTGTAGCTTGCTTTTGAGTACTTTCTAAGGTAAGTATAAACTTTTGATTAATTAGACATATTGATATTAAATTGGGTTTAACATATTTTGGTTGAGAAATATGTTAAGCTACTTGATGTATTGATCATTCGTGAGCAATGTGCTACAACATGTGTAATGTTATGCATGCATTATATGTATTATGAAAAGTCATTGTTAATGGCTAAATTGCATAAAATTTGATTTATATGAATTATGAGAATATAACCCAAAATATTTAGGTGATGTGTTTTTAATGAGAAATATATATACATTGTGATGAAATGATGAAATATGATAATTTAAAATGAATTGACATTGATATGAATGAGAAAATTAAAAAATGAGGCAATATGCCTAATTGATAATTAGAAATGAGGCAATATGCCTAGTTGATTATGAGAAAATGAGAAAGAAATTTATGATGAAAAATATGAAATAATTGTGCCTAGTATGTTGTGTAATTACCAGAGTTCTGTGTTTGGCAGCATGCCTATAAAGTTATCCTCATTATTTGATTTCGGGGCTAGCTTTTGAGCAATACGTTGATTTGCCTTTGGGGCTAAACACTTGTCGTCACTGTGATATGGTTTGCCTTTAGGGCTAGCTTTTGAGCATTACTTGATTTGCTTTCGGGGCTGACACTTGGTGTCATTATGGACCAAAACAGTAACTCTGAAATTTAAATAATGTATTAGTTTGTTTGGGCCCATACTTGTATTTGTTCTTATGTGAATTATAAAATGATTAAAGAATATGTGTTAAGGTGAAATTAAGTACTATATTATGAAATATCATGTAAAAATATTTTGCATTGGCATTGTTTTACAGTTTTATTATTATCAAAGTTTATACTGCTAAGCTATTAGCTTAGCGCGATTATAATTCATCGCACAGGTAGCAGGGGTGATCTAGTTGATCCAGAGAGTTCTTCTAGACCGGGTCGAATCTAGATTTGAGGTTGCTTGTTGAGTTAGTTTTGGGGTATATTAAGATAAGAGTCATTTACCATCATGTATATATGTTATATTATAATACATTTTGCTAATAGGTATATTATGTTCTATTTTTGGAGTATACATTGTAAATTATAAAGAAAATTTTGGGACAAATTATATAATGTAGAATTTTATATGTGATTTTGATATATATATCTATGTATATGTATAAATATTTTGAGAAAATATGTAGGATTTGAGAAGTTGAGGTGGAGATAGGTGATTTATTTTATCAAAAGTGTTTTTATGCTGGTTGTGTTATATTGAATTTTTGGAATATTCATATTACAAATAAAACTCTGGTGAATTTTTTTCAGATATTTTCATATAAAATATTATTTTAGAACTTATAGTTAATAATGAATATTTTATTTATTATTTAAATATACATTTAAAAGTGTTTGAGAATTTTAAATTGAAAATGTGAAATTTTTTTATTAAATCAGGTTATGATATTTTTATATCGTATATGCATATTTTACATACTCTAAGTATAAAAATTATACGTACAAAAAGTATAAGGGTGTTACAATGCAACTCTCATTAATTTATTTTTATCCATATAGTTTCTTTATAAATTCTATAATTTTCATATATTAGTCAGATAAACAAATAATAATAATAATAATAGAAAAAAATAATGAATATATAAATTTCGTAAATTTGTATATTTGTTAAATAAATTCTGTAGATTTATTTTCATACATATATTCACCTACAAAATGCTGTAAATTTATATATTGGCTAAAGATATTTTGAAAATTTATTTTTATGCATATTTACCTATTTATCTTATAAATAATTACAAAGTAAATCATTTAAATTTTATTTTCATGCATATTTCCTTATTATAAATCGCCAATAAAATATATTAATCATTTTTGCACGGTTAAGTAATTAAATTACAGCAAAATAATGCCTACCTCGGACTTTTTTAACTGTGCTGTGATGGATATCTATTCCATCTACGAGGGCAACTGTCCCATTTTTCCTAAGTTCGAATATGGTGTAGCAGTTCAATATCAGACCGAGGTCCTGTTCTTGAAGCGTGCTACACATCCTCCATTTTATAAGCAAAAATTGATTAGAGGATACTGAAAGTTTAAGATGAAGAAGAAAAAAGTTTAAAGAATACTGGAAGTTTAAGATGGAGAATATCAAAGTTAAATGAATTGCAAAGGCTCTGAATATTTAAATAGCCAAATATATAAAAAAATATTAAAAAAAAAAAAGGACAGAAGGACATGAGGTGAAGTGAAAGGAAAGCAAGGCATGGTGCTTACAATAATTGATAGGAATACTTTGTCCAAATGTTAAAAGGTACGTTGCATTTACTCCATAATTTTAAAAGGTAAGATACTTATTTGATGTTTTAAAGAAATGTATCAATATTTTCTTTCATATATAAACAGTTTCACTTCTTTTCCTTTATGAAAAAGTTACATTTTAGCATAGTGAATAAATATTTATCTATGCGTATCTAAAAATATATTTTTAGTAATAAAAAATATTTTTCCACACATGTGATAAGTATATATAAGGAATATCCAGTATAAATGGTAGTTAAAAAATAGTTAAATTTTTTGCTAAATTTTTTTTGCTAATTATTGAAATTATTTTTGCTAATTGTTGAAATTATGTTCCTGCAGGACCAATCTCAGGCTTTAGTCTAGGCTTTAATATAATTCCAATAGTTATATGAATGACAAATAGTTTTATAGAAAAGATGATTAGCTTTAAATTGCATAGGAATATGTAGAGATTTTTCCATTCAAAAGGATGAAGAATTTTATTTATTTTGATTGAGGAATATGCTATAATAATCTTATCTTTCTAATCATAATTATGCTTTAAATATACAAATCCTAAATTATCTAGAATAGCTAAATAATATTCTTGAAGTTTTGACAAATCATTAGGCTTAAAAAAATAATTTTTTGAATATACAGATTGAATAATATCCCATGGATTCTGATGATTGAATCCATCTTCAATTATCATTTCTGCATTAAAAAATATTTTTGTAAACCATTTTAATGTTTTTACAGGAAAATTTACTTAAATAATTTGAGTTAATAAATTTGAAATCGCCAACTCATTTTTAGAAATATTTTAAGATATGATTTTTGAAGATGAAGACTCACCTATCTTCTGTCTTATAAAAGAATATATATTGAGATAGGGTTGACTCAAATTCATCTTGTTTAACCACCATTGGGTATATATCAATTTTATATATGTTCGTATATGTTACATATAATAACATATATCAATTGATTTGCAAAAAAAAATATTATATAACTGATATATGTCGTTATATGTTACATATAACAACATATAATAATATATATCAGCTTGTATATTGATATTTTATTGCAAATAAACTGATATATGCTATTACATATAACATACATAAAAATATAATGAAATGTATCAGTTATATAATTTTTTTTTTGTAAATCAACTTATATATATTTATATATGTATATGAATAACATATATGAACATATAATGATATGTATCAGTTATATGATTTTTTTTTGTAAATCAACTTATATAAATTTATATATGTATATGAACATGTATCAATTGCTTTGCAATAAAATGTCAATATACAAACTAATATATTTTATTATATATTTATATATATATTACATATAATAATATATATTAATTGATTTACAAGTGAAATATCAGTATACAACTAATATATATTGTTATATGTTTATGTATGTTACATATAATAATATATACTATTTTTTGTTGATATATCTAATTATATATAACATATACTGATATATAAATAAACATATAAACATTATATACTATTATTTTGATATTTTATCTAGATTAATATTCATTTTACTATATTTGAATTATTATAATAATCTTTTTATTAAATTTTAATATTATACTTTATTTATTTTTAATATTATCATATTCTAATATATGCTCACATATATTATTATTTTATAACTAACATATACCGATATATATTAATATATACTAATATTTATCCACATATAACTAAATATATAAAAAAATTAATAAAAATATATTCTAATAAAAATAATAAAAATAATATTTTTAATTACATAACTAACATTTACATAACAATAAAAAATATTATTGTTCATTATTTTATTGAAAAATTTTAATTTTGATTTTAAATAAAAATAATACTTACAAAATTTATATAAAAATAAATATATAAAAATATAAAAATATTTTAATTTTTAATATATCTATATATTTTATTAGTACAGTATGAATATGTTAAATTATAATTAATTAAATATATATTTTTATAAAATTATATTAAATAATAAAATATAAAAATTAATTAAATAAAAAATTAAAATATAATAATATTATAAAATGGCTGCTTAACCAAAATATAAATGACCAACCAACTATTCAGATGGCCACTCATCATGCAAAAAGCAAGAAAAAAAAAAGGTAAAACGTAAAATTAAAAAAAAGTAAAACTTTTCGTATATACCTAGATTAAAAGTATAAAAATGTAAAAAAATATATATATATATATAGCGCCGTAAACTTGAAAATCGCAAACAAAACACATTATACCATGCAATTTTCTCATTTTATTTTCTATTCAAAAAACTTTGCAGACCAAACATTTGACCATGCTTTTGTCCCAAAATTAGGGAGTTTGACAAAAAAAAGTCTCTTTTTAAACTCTGGATACGGAAGGGTATTTTCAAAAACTGGTTATGAGAGTTTAAGAAAGTTTCATATTAAATATGAGACTTCTGGTATTTTTTTGAATTAAAAAATATATTCTCAAACCAAGTATGAGAGTACAAAGAATTAATTAAATATACTCTCATACTCAATTTGAGAGTGCAGCAACTCTCATACTCAGTATGAGATTTAAGTTTGCTAAACTCTCATACGGAGTTTGAGAGTTTTTATACTCTCATACCAAGTTTGAGACTTTTATGGGAAAAAAGACAAAGTAGCCTGCACGTAGCCTGACAAGGCAGCACGTGAAAGATTCTACCCTAAACTCTCATATATAATTTGAGAGTTTCTTTACTTTCATATCTAGTTTGAGAGTTTCTATACTCTCATAATTAGAGTTCGGTTAATCAACCGAATGCCCACACATACTTTCTTCATAGTCATTTTTAATCGATTATTTTGATCAATAATTTTATCGATCGAACCGATTAATTTTAAATTTTGGTCGATTCGATTAATTAATTGAATTGATCGATTTTTTATTTTATAATTAAAAATTATATTTTTTTAATAATATTATTAATATAATTAAAAAATATATTAAAAAATAAATAAATATAACTTTATTTTATAATAAAAATTTATATAATTAAAGATTTAACAGAAAATTAATAAAAATAAAAAAATATTTTTTAAAATTTTCGGTTAATCGATTAATCAACCGAATAGAATCAATTAATTATTAATCAAATCAAAAATTAAAATAATTTAAATTTTTTGATCAAACTTATCAAATTAAATTATGAGTGGATTAATAAAATTAAATTTTTAATCAATTAACTAAAAATTTAGTCTATTAACAAAATTGTGCCCACCTTACAAGAAAGCCATAAATATTACGTTCATTGAACTTAATTGATGAGATCAAATTCATCTTTAGGAGGACCAATGAACACCAACATCGTGGAAGGCAGTCATTGGATTATAAATGATATAAAATAAAAGTTAGCAATATTTAAGTTGTAAGTTTATTATTTTATTTCAAATTTCAAAAAATCAACAGTATAAAAAGATATAAAACTAATATTGGTGAACACTGGTATATATACTAAATTATAATAATGCTAATATTCTATAAATGGTATTTATGATTTTAGGATACTAATATATAATTTTTATATTAATTATTAAATAAAAAATTTATAATAATCAATTTTCATATTTTTCTCTTAAAATTAATATAGAATTTCAAAATTATTAGATGTATATATATTAATTAAAAACACTTGTAACATCGCGCAATTACTATACTAATACATATATATATATCTGAATTATAATTAGTTATATTATTAAACAGTTTTTTAAGAAGTAATTAGAATTCCTTTTTTTTTTGACACGAGAATTCCTTTTTTAGAAGAATTTAAAATTTTCAAATGCATTTAATTAAATATTTTACTGACGTATTAGTTTATTTTTATTTATTTATTGTAAAGAGAAAAATACGGACGTTTATTTATTTTTTGAAAAAAAGTTATGAAAAAAATGGATTTTAAAAAAAATAATGGATGTTAAAAAAATCAAAACTAAAATAAAAGTCAGTTTAGTTCAATCAACGCCATATAAATTATTTGAATCCGGATAAATAATATTTGGACTTTATCAAGAAAATTTTAGATTCCATTAAAAATGAGTGAATTAAAAATGTTAACACTACTAAAAAGAAGCAAAAAATAAAAAATAAAAAAGATTATATTTAAATTATTAGCTGTGTGGCCAATTTTGCTTTTCTTAATTTTTATTTTATTCTTTGAGGTTTTTATCTTTTTTTTAATCTCTCTTTTTACGTTTTTGTCACTTTTACTTATTTTTATTTTTTTATTGTTCTCTTTTATTAACTTTTAGGTAATATATTTACTTAGAGAAAGATTAAAAAGGAAGAAAAACATTATATATTTAATTAAATAGTTAATTATTTTTTTAACTCATGATCCACTGTAGTTTGTTGATAATTGATTTTATTTTTCTTTTAAATTTACTACTATCTTCTGGAAAAGGCTCATTAATTATTGTTAATTTTGTTTTTTTTTTTGGAAGAAAGCAAACTGTGAACATTGAGAACAATGATTAAAATATAATATGTGAATTGAATAACAGAATCAGTCCATTGAAATTATTAGCCAACCACTTCCAACATTCTGCCTTTTAAAATCTGCTTCCATAATCATAATTTATTATTATTATTATTATTATTATTATTATATGATGTATGTGTAGAAATATTGAAAGTTTATATACTCTTAAAAGAGTCAATTTTAAAAGTTAATTTGTAAAGTTAGAGAACCCAATTATATATAAACTCATTCAATATATTATATTTAATTAATATGAAATTGTGTATTATACTTAATAGCCCTCTCAAATGTCAATTGAGCCAAGATGATTTTTAATAAATCCAGTTGATACTTACAAATTTATAATATAGACTAGATCAAGATAATCATTCTGATAGATTTTTTATATCAGGCGAAATATTAGAAAGTCCGAGGGATATCTTATATCTGATGGAGAATAAATTTTAAAAGCTCATCATTAGACAAATGAAACCCTTCATGGGATAATAATTAAAATGATACTAAATTCAAAAATATACTAAAAATTGAAAGAAAAATCATAATCTGAATTATGATAAAATAATAATTATGATAGAAGAAAATGAGTGGTAATTAAAAGATAAATTACAATCTGAATTGTGATAGAAGATGAATTATGATAGAAAAAAATGGATACAAATATTATTTTTATTCTAATACCATATAGAAATGTTGAGGGCTTATACGCTTTTGAAGGAGCTAACCTTAGAAATTAACTTGTAAGATTGAACAATCTAATTATATATAAATTTATTCAATATTTTATATTTTATCAATATGAAATTATATTATACTTAACAGCATGCTGCAAGTGCAACCCAACGAAAATTATATTTTTGCCATTACATGACTTTACCTATTTCTTTTATATGCTTGATGCGAAAAACTCTAATTTTACTTAATACTAGACGTTATTCTCATTTTTTTTATTATGTTCTTTTGTTTTCCTAGTAATCCTAGCTAAGTGTTTTTTTAATGATAGCGAAGTTTTTAATCAAATAATATTAATTAATCTTAAAAGCTAGCGATGAGCTACTTTTTATCGTATTAAATATTTTATTAAAATAAAAAATTTAAATTAATTAGTGTTATTTATATATATATTATAATTATATATAAATGATGTTTTCTCCATTTTAAAATCCAAGTCGTTTAGTAAAATGAGGAAAAACATTCTCTATAATAATTCTTAGCAGATAGCTCCAATTTAAGTTTATTAATAAAATATTTTTTATTTATTTTAAATTATAATTCATTCGCTATAATTTTTATTTTATCCTTATTTAATATTATTTACTAAAATATATATTATATTAAAATAAAATATAATAAAAATATGTATAAAGTTATATATTTTTAAAATTTTACTTTTATAATAATATATTTATTTATCAAAATGGAATGAATAATAAATTACATAGTAGCCCATCCTTTGGTTAAGATTGATACTGCAAATGAGGAAGAATTAGTTTGGATTGAAAGTGCCCTCCCTCTATTTCTGGTCTTATAACTTCTGAATCTTTTTTTAGTAGTGAGTCTAATCCTTTGAATGCCATAAACTCAGGTTTTTATCATGATTTGGGGACTAGTTTGGGTGTAAGGGGTAGTTCGACTAGTCTAGGTTTATAGTGTATTTGGTTCCGTAAAGATACTAGGAAAATTAACTAAATAACTCTTTTGATCAATAATATTATATTTTTATTATTTTTTTATAAATAATTTATATAAAATAAAATAATAGGCTCACTAAATTTTATTAATCACTTGATAAAATGTTTTATTTCAAAAAAATATAAAAATATTTTATTAAAAATAAAAATTAAAAAATTAACATATCAAAAGATAATTATATATTTACTTTAATACATGATAACGTAATAAATATATATCACAAGATTAATTTAAATATTATTTAAATTTTTTCTATAGAGTTAGATTGTAATAAAAATAATTTAATATTTTTTTAATTTATTTTGTAATAATTTTTTATATTTTTTAAATATAATAATATAATATTTTTAATAAAATATAATTTTAATAATACATCTTTATAAAATACAAATTAAATAATCAATTTTACTTATAACGGCAAACATACTATTAGATTCTCTAAATCATGAGTTTTTTCTGAGTATTCTTTCTTGTTTTGTTTCAATGAATTTCACTTTCTATTAAAATAAAAGTATACTAAATAATGAATAATTATTTAAGTCAAAGACATTATTATTATTATTAAGAAAAAAATTGAAATAATATAGTGCATGGATGCCACTTCTAAGCGAAAGCAGAGGAAAGAGTGACGTGAGACTAATCAACAGTTAACTATTTTATTTATTTTTTTTACTCTATTTATTTTATTTTAATCATCATATAAAATATTTATTTTATTTTATTTTAAATATTATTTTAAAATTTTAAGAGAATATTAATTAAAAAATTTTAATATTATTTTTATTAATTAATAAAAAAATAAATAAGATGAGAGATAAAAAATAATATTTATATAAATTTTAACAAAATTTTAAATATTTATTTTTTATTAATTAATTAATTTTTTAATTTATTCATATTAGTTTTATATGATATTTAAAATAAAATTTAAAATAAAACAAAAAACTTCGGACCTAAACTCTCATACAAAGTTTGAGAGTTTCTATTTGTAGGAAAAAAGACAATGCACGTAAAAGGTTCTACCCTAAACTCTCATATATAGTTTGAGAGTTTCATACTCTCAAAACAGATTTGAGAGTTATTAAAGAACTCTCATACCTAATTTCTAAAAACACACCGTTTACCCACATTTTAAAAATTTCAAAATTTATTTTCACAATTTAAAACGATCCCCCTTTGTCTGAAGCACCCCAAAATTAGTCTCACACTCCCGCTCTCACACTTCCACTCAAAACTCTTTTTGTGGCGGTAACTAATAATCAGAAATGGCAGCTGCCGCGGCGGGCTCGTTCACAGTAACGCCACACAAGGTCTCCGTGTGCATCATGCTCCAAATGTGTGCCATCCCCACCCAAACAACGCCTCCGTTTCCTTTCTCTTCCGTGTCCCAGCATAACCGCCTCGTTTTATATATCTTGTCTCTGGTCAAGGTAATTCTTCAAAATCAGATTCTGGTTTCCTGTAATCCAAGTTTGAAAGAAATTTTTGGTTTTTTGCAGTCCTTGGATGATATTTTGGAGCCAAAATTGGAGGAACTTGTGAGTCAGTTGAGGGAAATCGGAGGACCGTTGGGTCATTGGTTGATTGATCATTTATCAACTAGGGTTTCATCTCTTTCATCACCTGATGATTTGTTCACCTTCTTTAGTGAAATGAGAGGTCAGTTTCTGTTTCTTTGCCTTCATTTGTTGGGTTTGTCTCATGGCTTAAAAAATTAGTTTAAGCTTGTTATTTTTGTTTGTTTAGGAATCCTTGGAGGATCTGATTCAGTTGTCATGGCAGATAACCAAGTTATTCTTGACCCTAATAGTGTTATTGGAATGTTTCTCCGTCGTTGTGTACTGGCTTTTAATTTATTGTCTTTTGAGGTACACTACTAAATGTCATCTTAGATATATTTTCACTTCTGCATAAGATTGGAGAGAATTGCTATTTCTTTTGCTAGATTTAGTTTCACTCACTATAATGGAACTTCTATTTGAGATTCAAATAAATTTTATTTAAAATGGTTAAAAGAAAACAATTTGACGTACTCAGTGTAAGAAGTATTTGTCTATCAAGTTTCTGCTATGACCAATATTATTAAACTAAGAAGTACGTTCTTTCTCTTCCTAAATGAACAAACAAATTGACCCCGGTGATAATTTCAGTAGTTTTTACCTAACCTTCTCACCTTTCGAAGAGAGAAATTAGAAGTTCCAAGCATTACATGATCTGCCTCTTATGATCTGCTGTATATTTTGTCATCGCATTTCATATAGGAGCCAAACAAAGATGTGGTTCCTCACAGTAATTTTCCCTTTAACTCTCTTTCTTTTAGAACAGAACATGACATTTTTCTCTTGCTTTGGTCTTCTAGTAATGCTCTTCCACTTTTTTGGTTTCTTGACATACCGTTGGTTTAAATAAATATGAAGTTGAATGCTTTGATGCTTTTTTTATTCCTAGAATTGCTGGATTCATACATAGTTGATGTTTGAATTTAATGCAGGGTGTGTGCCATCTTTTGACAAATATTGTGATCTATTGTAAAGAAGCCCTTTCAAGTTGTGTGCCATATGAATTGCTTCGTCTAGATGGTTCTAGTAATGATTTAGAGTCATTATCAGAATATGAAAATATGGATCTGGAGAATTTTGTTTTTGGCAAAGTTACTGAAGAAATTGAAGAAAGAAGGCAGGCTAATGAAACAGTTTCTTTTCATCTTCATGCACCTCAAGCACTCAGCGGATTGGTTGAAGGTATAATTACTATGTTTCTGCAGAACAAGATTGATGCTATGGAATTAATTAAGTATATATGGTTAATGATGAACCCTTTAGAAAGAGTTTGTAGAGCTTTTGTCATCTTCTCCATATATTTTTTGAAATATGTTATATAAAAAGCTATTATTCTTCTGAATTAAGATGAAATTTCTGTTATTCCCTTGCTCTCTTTTTACCTTTTTGCAAGGTTCTTTGACATCTCTTTGTTCTCTAACTGAATGCCATAATAATAAGTTTTCTATTTTAGCAACAAATTCCCACTTAAATAATTTTTCCCCTTCTCAAACCTAGTTTTCTTATTTCTTGGTATTAATAACTAAATGTAGAAATTCATTTATTTCACTTGCAAGAGAGTCTCGAAGCTTAAGGAGTAAACTGTTTTCATACATTGTCATTTGCTTTGAGAAAAGATCCACCGGGGGCTGGCTCTGGATGGAGTTTTCTTATTTTGCATTGAGGTTTTCTGCTCACAGATTCACCTTTATATGTCAAGCATAGAAATTCACCACAGGGGCTTTGCAATATATGCTTCTCTTGGATTTATTCCTTGATTTAATTAACCATCAGATTAATAAGCAGGAAAGGTCAAACATGCAGGTGTTGAGGTTGTTGCTGACCCAAGATCTAAATGCGGTGGTGTGAGTGCTCAAGATTGTCCACATGTACATCCTCCTGGAAATGCATCAAGAGATGTTGATCCCTTTGGTGAGGTATTTCTACGAACAAACTGGCAGGTGCAAGGGTACTTAATCGAGCACGCAGATGCAATTGAGAAGTAAGTGTCATGTTGTTTAATTTTATCCTTCTTGTCATTTTTTATCCTATGAGCTATTAAGGTGGTTGGAGGTTGAAATGAACATCCTGTTATTTTCCCGTGGCAGGCATGGCAGCTCTTTCTGTTTTAATTCTTTTGAACTTATTTTAAGACAGATTACAAAATTGGCTCCTGAGCTGCATCGTGTAAGTTGGGATGTGTACTAATATTGATGGGCCCTTTTATTATTAATTCCTGTTTTTCACTTTATGGTGAGTTATGATCCAGGTTCATTACTTACGTTACTTGAATAGCCTTTATCATGATGACTATTTTGCTGCCATGGAGAATCTTCATTGCTACTTTGACTACAGGTAATCAACAAATTTGACCTGCTATTTGAGTGTGTATAACATATTGCAGCAGTTGGTTTTTACATTTACACTTTATTGTCTCCTTAACTATAATATTTTCACTAGAGCTTGACTTTGCATGTAACACTCTTATACCCTATATACATGCAATACATATACATCGTACATGTAAAATACATATATAGACTACAAGAATGTCACATATTCAGCTCTTTCAAAAATCTTCATAATTTCAAAGGAAACATTTTAAAACTTAAATTATACTTTAATGCATAAATAAAAATATTTATTAGGAGTTTAAATATCTCTGAAAAAGATTCGTCAAAATTTTGTCTGTAATTTGGATATTCTCGAAAATCAATTTGCTCAACCTGTATAAAGAAATACACTCTCAATATACATACAATCTATCATTTCTCCAAGAAAGCCCAATGGCTCCAAATCATCCACTACTCCCAAAATACTCATATATATATATATAATATAAAAGCTTATAACATTTAGTTAAAAACTTTATAAATTACAATATTTTCATGTGATGCAAATATAATGTACATAGATACATCAAAGTACATAGATGAAGGCATATATGCTCGCAAGTGGCTCTGGTCTTTTGGCCGCCTATCCAACCTCCAAAAGTAATCAATCACTGTCTAAACCTGACCAGGTATAGCAGAACTCTCCGGAACCTCCGGATCAACCCTGTCACCTGCGCGATGAATTCAATCGTGCTAATCCAAAAGCCCAGCGGTATATATTTTGGTGCAAAATAAACAACATTTTATATGTAATGCTATAGAATGAATAATGCTACATTGTCAAACAATACATATACGTAATTAACTAAAATATCAATCATCCACATACATTGGGCTCAAAAATCTTTATATAGCAGTCTAGTTTTAGTAATATTATCTTGAGCTATCTCAATTATCTGTGACACCAACGTATCTCACCCGAAGGTGTAATAATATCCAACAACAATATCTTGGAACTAGCATCTATATAAGGTAGTCATATAAATACATTTCTCATATTTCATCTTTCTTCATGTTTTATTCCATATTTCATAATTTTTTTCCAATTTATCACACATATTCAACACACATTGTAAATGTGACTTACTTCCACATCTTAGTGTACAATGTACACTTTTCATATTTTACGCATAACGTCATAATTTGCCATTCTCTAATGGCTTAACATACTATAAACAATTGAAGTTAAACATTGTTACTTCAAACAATGCTTCACAACACATGAACAACTATTCAAGTAACATAACACATTCATCATATGCAATGTGTTATGCTCAAAATCAATGCAAATAATTACATTAAGTGCCAAAGTATGTACTAACATTTGGTTTCACCACTTTCAACTCAAAAGCACACTTTCCCCTTCACTTCTCTTAAGTTTCCTTCACCACTTGGTATCGACAACTTGCTTCTACTCAATGCCTATTCAAAATGTGAATGTTTATCATTATTTAGAATCACATTTCTAGGTGTTTTAACTATTAAATTTGAATTAATCAATATTCCTTCAAATTTTCAAATATTGCCCTAACTCACTTTAATTTTGGAATTTTATTCTACTCAATTTCAAATGGTATTTTAAGTTTATTTTCACCATTAAAAAATTATTAGAACATGATTTAAATAATAAAATCACATGAACATCACTTCTTTATCAAAACCATTTCAAAACCATAAATTCTAAACTAACCCTTCCAAACTTCTATCAAAATCCAATTTTTTTTTCAATCTAACCTTAAAATCATCATTTTCATGTCAAAAAAACACCTTCCCTATCCATTTAAACAATTAAAACAACTTCCTTCAAAATTGCATATTACACATATTCAAATCTTCCAACAAAACTTCAAAAATAAGGAAAAGAGTTTATTTGCTAGAAAATCACCAAAGCTCCCCTTGATTCTTGAAATTCCACTTAAAAATTGGTGTTTAGATGAGAAAAAATCATCCTCATGGCTATGGAGGATTTCGGCTAGGAAGTAAGAAGAGGAAGAAGATGAGTTTTAAATTTTAACTTTCTTTTCTCTTTCATTTTCTATCCATATATATATTATTTTATTATTTTAATCAATCAATCAATTAATTATTTTTTTTAAATTCTAATTTTTATCTTCCATTCATAAATATTTTATTTTTGATTTTTTTGACCTTTTTCACCATTTACTATTCACATATTGATTTTTACTTTTTACCCTTTCAGTTTATATGTTATGTATACTTTCTTTATAATTTACATACATACTTTATCTTTTCTCACTTCTAACACTTCGTCTATCCCTCCAACTTATTAATTTAGTTTAGTTTAATTTAATTTAATCTTAGTAAATTCGAGGATGTTACATTGCAACTTCTAGTAGCGCCATGGTTTTTCTTGCTTAAAGCAATTTTTGTTGATCTCTCTTTACCTTTACTGAAAGCTTGTTATGTTTATTATTTCAGTATCTTATATAACTTACTTTGATTAGAAATGTTGGATTTTCAATGATAATAAGAATGAGGGAATTTTGTAATATTTGTAATATAGATAATATAAATGCTATATTTTTTTTTTTCTAAAAAGAAAATCAAGCCAAGCCATAAAATAATGTTCCTTTTGAGGTCTTCTTGACCTTTTTTGGTTGTTTCATATTCTCAAACTAAACCCTTGAATTTGCTTGATTCTCCATTTGGATCACTAGTCATTTGAAATGATTGAGCATCTGGAATTTATCATCATGCCTATTTTTTGTAGTTTTATGCTTGAAACTCAAATCCAAATCTATCATATAATTTAAATGACCACCTATTCAAACAAACTGTGAAAGGATTTTAAACTTTGATGATATTTTTTGCATAAGTGGTGACCATGTTGAAGAAGGATCACATAATTGAAAAATATTTTGGACATAAAAACTAGTGATCCTTTTCTATTAAGTTGATGCATAACACATTTGAAACCTGCATATCTTTGAATTATTATCATTCATGTTGTTCCTATTGTTCCTTTTCATCTTATCTTCTAATCCTTTGAAGCACTCAATGATAAAAGATGACTTTTTGGGCCTCCACCTTCATTTCAAATGAACATAGTTGATGCTCAAGGTTTAACAAACTAATTTGATAAATTTTATCGCAAAAGTGCAGGGACAGAAGGATTTGATATTGTTCCATCTTCTTCTGGATCCAATAACTCTGAAAGATATGAAATTGCTTTGTTATGCTTGGGGATGATGCATTTCTACTTTGGACATCCTAAGCAAGCTTTGTTGGTAAGCATGGGGAAAGGGTTTCCTCTCCAAGGACTTTTGGGCTTTTCGTATTTGAACCAATGATTGCAAAAACTCGAGTAGCCAAAAATTTTTGACATTGTATAGGCAGATGATTCAGATTGATTTATTTTCTTGCTGAGATCCTAGCAGATTTTCTGTTTGCTGACCTCAGAGAAAAGATATTGAATCACTTCCTCAAAAAAAAAAAAAAAAAAAGAAGGGGAAAAGATATTGAATCACAACTCTGTTTAAGGCAAAGTTTGATATCCTTATTAGTCATAGCTATGGATCCTGTATCTAAATACTGTAATTTACTGCAAGTTTGTGGTAGACTCAAGACTCATTTTGCTATCCAAACAATTGAGACTTGAATTTTAATCCTCTCTTTATCTCTAGTTCATATGTTCAATGGTGTCTTGGAATGTGACTTAATTTACTAGTCACTGACGTTCATCAAGCTCAGGCCTACCCCTAGGCTTAATTATCATTCTTAATATAGGTTAAATAGGGGTCCTTGCACATGCATTCAACCACCTGAAAACATGAGAGAGAAAAATGAAAAAGAGAAGAAGAGGTATCTGAGTTTGAGTTGCACCAGGTTGAGCTTGGGAACTTCTGATTAGTTCAGCAGAGTTGGGCTTCTCTGGTCTAGTATATTTCAGTGGCATATGGTTGACTCTGCTTTCTTCCTTTATGATTTGTATCAATTGGTAATTTTTCTGCTCGTAAATGTTCAGGTCTTGACTGAAGCAGTTCGTGTTTCTCAAGAGGTAATCTCCTTCGTTTATATGCTTTTTACACCTGCATTATTAGATTTTTGTTTGGGTGGGAGGGAGAGATGTATCCTGGCTTGACTTTTTGTTGAGATTGATGAAATCAATATTTGTTGAGGGGAATTATCTTGGTAGAGTTTAAGCACTTCACAATAATGTTATTTAGAGAAATTTTCTGGTATGAGGTGGGATGGGAGGGGGGTTTCATATTCTAGCAAGGAGGGAATAACAGTTATTGTTGATCAGTCTAGTAACTATTTTGGTTGCATAAAGGAGAGATATAGGGAGTTATTAGACAAGTATTACTTATTTCCATTCATAGAAATAGATTTGTCCTTCATATTGTTGTTTATATTGGTTACTATGTCGATGGTTGTGTAATTCCTGAGTACATGGATTGTTGCTTCCTTGGTGTTCTGTTGATTATCTTTTACTTGCTAAATCAATTTTTATTATCATCTATGAAACAGACTGTTTGCTATGTTTTTGTAGACTAGCAAAGGAAGGTAAGTACCAGATTAAGGACCGAAATGTTAGGATTTTAAGTTGTTCCTAAACTCAATTTCCAGAAAACTTTTCTGTTGAGCATTTTGGGGTAGGTGTCGGAGCAGAGGCGAGGATTTGTGATTTTTCCTATATGTAGTATGTAGGAGCACACTGTTTGGTTGTGTGTGGTTCATTTGGTATAGACATGGAAACAATGTGAGGGCAAGATTTATATATTTGATTTGTTTCAGTGAATTGCAAAATGGCATGTAAGACCATTTGATCATCAGAACTTTTACTTACAGGTGGTTTAGTTCATGGTTTTACAGGAATTAATTTTCAATATGATGTTGATATGTTTTTTAGTTATGTTTTTGCAGTATTGCCTTATTATCTTGACTTTTGCAGCAAAGTAATGACAGTTGTCTTGCTTATACTCTCGCTGCTATCTGCAATCTGTCATCTGAAACCCGTAGCTCAATTACGGCTGGAATACTTGGAACATCATACTCATCAATGACCAGCATGGGTACTTCAGAGTCTGTTGCGCAACAATTATTTGTTCTCTTGAGAGAGTCTCTGAAGAGAGCAGAGAATTTAAAGTTGAAACGTCTGATTGCTTCTAATCATCTTGCAATGGCTAAATTTGATTTGCTGGTAAGAAAGTGAATCTAGATTTTGCTTTAGTGAACTTGCTATTAATCTTTTATTTCTCAGAGCATTGTCAACGTGTTGTGAACATAAGATGCCAGCATTCTTGTGTTAGTGCATTATTTGTTTTCTCAGAGCAGTGTCAATGTGTTGTGAACATAATATTCCAGCATTCTTGTGTTAGTGCATTAAATAACTTGTATAATGCCTTACACTTCTTTCAGTAATCTCTTTCTCTTACATGGCTTAGTCAAATCCCTAAAGGACCAATGCTTCAATATAATATGCTTTCTTATTTTATCAAAGGTAACCTAACCGTGTTTCCAATTATAACTGTTGGGTAGTTAAATTTGTTACAACATTAATGTAGTCTCTAACATTTCAGTTTCATAACATCGAATACGAGAAAACACTGATTATCTGTCTGTAATAGGTACATGATTGCGAAATGCACTGAAAAGAACGTGCATGTATAAACTCCCTATTAAGATTGTTGCTAGGGTTATGCTTCCTTGTTAGTCATAATGGCAAAAGTTCTATTATTTGTTTGTATATGTATCATTTACATGCTCTTATCATGAAATATATGCTGTGCACTTTATTGGTTTTGTCTTCTACTCCCAAATGCATGAGGATACATTGACAATCTTACTTTTTCTTGTTCCATGGAATATGTTCATGGGAAAGGTCATGAAAGATACCCTGAGAAATTCTGGTATGATGTAATCCTGAAGTCACATTTATTGAGTGAGAGTATTGTTGTTTTTTTTTTGAGTCCACTGAATACAATATGATAGTCACTTAGTAGGCAGAGAATTTCAATGTGCAATATCCTTATTCATTGTATTATAAGTTATTTGAGCTCGTTTTTGCATCAATATCATGTGCAGCATGTGCAAAGACCTCTGCTCTCATTTGGTCCCAAAGCTTCCATGAAGCTTAAAACTTGTCCAATCAATGTCTGCAAGGTATTTATATTTTTGGTTATTCTACTCTATGCTTCAGCCAAATCAGTAAAATACTCAGTTATTCAATTTGACCTCTAATTATTTCTATTTCCTATTGCGTTAATGCAGGAACTGAGATTATGTTCTTATTTAATTAGTGAATTTGCCTGTGAAACATCCACTGTAATGACTGATGGTGCTTTTAGCACGGCCTGGCTTAAAAATTTGACAAAACCAATGGGTTCACTTGTGTTGACCCAGGATAATGGATCTGGAGAAAATTTCCGTTCTCTTCAATTCTGTGCACAGCCAAGTTCAATTCCCAGATCTGTTCTGCAGTTATTGGGTTCTTCTTACTTGCTTCGTGCAACTGCTTGGGAGACATATGGCAGGTGATCTTCAATAAGGATTAGAGTTCCTGTTGACATTAGTATTTTCTTGATGCAGATTTAATGTTTATTGACTTTATGACAATTGTTGTGAACTACTATGAATAGCACAAGAGAATCCTTAATGGAAGCAAGTTTCTTTTTGATTCCTGGATATGAGGGTCATGTTTCCATTTTGAGGTTTTAGCTAAGCTGGAATGATAAATCAGGAATAGAACCTCTTTTATAGCATTTTCATTTTCACTTAAGGACTTAGTATTAGAGACTAAGAGTGGGAATTAGTTTTCATTCTCATTTGCATTCTCTTAACCCTAGATATCAAATATATCACTAAACTTAATTTATTGAACTCATGTTGCATGAAGTCCGGCTTTTTTTCTTCTTGTCTTTTCCTTTTCTAATTTTGAAATTTGTTTGGCTTTTAATAAAAGATGGGAATATAATTTGGCTGATGGTTGATGAAATTTCCTACTTTGACTTCTGTCTGGCACTAATCAGAAATAGCATGCTTCTGGTTGAACATTATTTTTGAAGGTTTGACACAAGCCATCTCCTTAACAGATTGCTGTTTGATGTTGCCTTTTCATAACTTTTTAATTGCTGTGGTTTTAAAATTCTGGGCTTGCTGATTGGTGATTAAAATTTTTTTTCACATATGATGTAAAGACAATTTCTACAACTGCTCTTATGGTTGTCATGCTTGATGCTTTCTTGTTCCTTTTACCTGTGTCACCAGTGCCCCTCTTGCTCGAATTAATTCTCTGGTTTATGCAACTTGCTATTCTGATTCCTCAAGGTAATTTTCAGTTTTTGTTTAAGAAAGTTTTACTTATTCTGGTTTCATTTTACATTATTCCATTTTTGTTCTATATTCCTTTCTTTCCATCAAACCCTGTAAAATGATGCCTTGTCTCAAGTTTGTCAGATGCAGCATTAGTGCATGCAAAGCTCGTCCAACATTTAGCAGCATTTCAAGGATACAAAGGTTTAGATTGTATGCCTAAGCATCTCTCTATTAGCGTTGCACTTTATTTTTGATTATTGCATTTGTGAAGAACATGTGGAAATCTTTATTATTATTTTTAGATTTATCCAATTAATTAATGCTATCAATGTTCTAAAATTTTGAGGTCAATATAGCTTCATGTTATGTCTAGAAATTGAGTGACATCTTTAAAATATTTATTTATATTTGGTTTGATGACAATACCTCACAATAAAAAGAAAATCAAAGAAAAGAAAAAACTCTGAAAAACATTTGCAGGATTTGGATTGTGATTCTCTTTTGCCTGTGGAGGAAGCTTAGGGTTTACTAAACTTAACCTTAGAAAGTCAAGAAAGTGCTGCTATTTATTTTTTACATATTTTAGGACATCACCTTGAGAATTTGAATATAAGAGTTTTATGTTATGAACTTTATTTTGTTTAAATTCCAAGGTTAAATTTCCAATTTTTCCTTTGGAAATTGTCTCACTGTATTAGTTTGAGTTTCCAAGTACAGTACAGGGTTGCTGAGAAGAATTTTAATTGCTAATACTAATGTTGGGTTACTATTTCGAAGACGTGAGAAACCAAGTGTATAGAATGTCCGTATGGAACTTCGGGAGTCGCTGTAAGATGATTGTTGGAAAAGGGAGTATTTGTTGAGTAAATGAGTGTGTTTTGAAGAATATATATTATAGTGCAGCACTAGTGAGAGCACTGAGAATTACAGAAATACCAATGAATCAAAGTTGTAAAATTCTTGACCAGAAGTTTACTAAAATAACATGCTTGTATAGCTTTATTTAGTAACTTATTAATTTCCCAAATAAGCCCTATATAAAACTACATTTTTAAATTTTTCGATCTTTAAACTTTATTTATTTTATTTTATTTTTAGGTTTCCTGTTGTCCTCATCACTTATTGGTATGCTTTCATAGGCCATGTTGCCTGGGTTGATCTTTAATCATCAAATCATGAGTTTCATTCCATTTCTGGATCCTTTTGTGTTTGTGCCCCATGGAGTATATTACAGTTATGATTATTGTTTTGAAATGTAGGGAAAGTGGAATGCATAATTGTAATTTAAAAGGAAATCAACTAGAAGGGAAAAGAGAGAGTAGTAGATTTTTATTTTTGAGTAAAAATTAATTAGAATATGACATTTTAACATTGTATTTTTGAACTACATTTCAAAATTATGGCAATTACAGAGGAACAATAAGGCGAAAATCACCTTCTAATTAGAAATCACTTTTTCCCATTTCATAAAATTCCTTGGAAAAAAATGTTATTCTGCTATATTATCCAGCATTCTATTACTTGCTATGGAAACCTTTGTAGTTTGAAGTGAAATGCACTACAAAACAGCGCTTGATCTCTGTTTCTCTCTTTCTTGGTCGCTTATCCCCAATAGAAATTCTGAATTTTTATTGCATAGACTAAACTTGTGAAAAAAAAAACTAACTTGTGTGCTTAAAATTCTTCATTAGACATAATTGTTTATTTTTCCATTTTCTAATTTTCCCCTTTCTGGTACCTGCAGAAGCTTTTTGTGCTCTTAAGTTAGCTGAAGAAAAGTTCTTGTCTGTCTCAAGATCAGTGATTTTGTTATTAAAATTGCAGCTGCTTCATGAACGTGCTTTACATAGGTTGATCTACTGAGTTTAATAGCATAAATCTCCTATAATTGATTAGTCAGTTCATTTCTAATAAAAAGAAAAAAAATTAATCTTGAATTAAGCCAAGTTTTCATTGTTCAGGGGACAACTAAAACTAGCACAACAAGTATGTGGTGAACTTGGAGTTTTGGCGTCATCTGTAACTGGTGTGGACATGGGGCTGAAAAGAGAAGCGAGCCTTCGCCATGCTCGTACATTGCTTGCAGCAAAGCAATTCAGTGAGGTTTATTTATTTTCATTTCTAACTCCTTGTATTAAATTTTTCCTGATCTTGATCTAAAATAAACTTCAAGGATTTTCATTTTGTTGAAAATCAGAAATAGTGTTATATATCTACTAGATGTTTCATTTAAACAAGATGAAATAGCAAATTATATACTTTCAGTTGTTTATTGTGAAAATGCTACTTGGTTCTATTTGGTACCTTAATTTCATTTCGCATAGATACTAAAATATTTTGGTGGTTAGAATTGTGATATAGAATGAAAATGGTGTATTAGGTTAACATAAGATAGGGTATCCTATGTGATTTGGATCCTTGCAAAATGTGCTATAAATGCTACCTTAGTGACTGAATGGTTATGGCACTTTCTCTGAACTTTCTAGCAATTAGGAGCAATTACGGCCATCATTAGAATAGTAGATAGGAACAGATGTCACTTGCAGAAGCTCCTAGAATGGGTTTTGCCGAAGCTCTTGCAATGGGTTTAGCCTAGCAGCCTACCAATCTGATATTCATTGACATAGCAGTAGTGATTCTGTAGGCACAGGGAAATGATAGAATCATGAGTGAAACAGCCATTATTTTGATAAAAGTGTCACTTGACAAAAAAAAAAAGGAAAGAAGAAAGAGAGAGAGGGGTGGGTGAGTGGGGTACTTGGATAAAGTGGAGCAATGATATTTTGATTTCCAATATTTTCTTTTTTGTATTTTGTTTTAAACCTTGATGCGGATGACTTGAGGAGAAAGGGCGGTACAATATGGAAGGGAAAAAATTTTTTTTTTCTAAGAAAATTTTCTTTTTAATCACCTTTTAAATACCTGATGTACAAAATGTACTTGATTAATTATTTAAAATTTTAAATTCCAATACATAGTGGGGTTTCATTTTGATTTATGTTTAGATCATCACTTTCAACCTTATATATATATAACAAAGGTTATAATTTTTGACAAAATCATTTCAAGTTTATTATATATATATATATATATATTTATTTAGACTATCAAATCTTGTTAGTGTTTTATATTATTTTTTATACTTATTTAGAGCTACAATCCATTCATATGAATTTTTTTTAGCAATAAAATGTTTCTTTTATTTATTTTTTCACCACAAATTTTAGGTATAGAAGGTTATTTTAATATTTTGTTAAATGCTTTACTTATTATTGGCTTGAGTCATTTTGCTAATTCAACAAAACCATGCGAAATAGCTGTAGTCAATTTGATATAATTTAGTGACACTATTTTTAATTCTGTTTATGATCTTATTCAACCTCCTTATGCAGTTAAGCTAATCCGTTTGGCATTTGGAAACCTAGGTTTCATTTTGGTCAATGATCCTCAATGGGTAATTACTTCTTGTTGTTTTTTGTTTTTTTGGTGTAGGGGACTAAACCAGGGACTTCCCCAGATTTAATTTTTTTTCTTTGGGAGTTGTGAATTTATGTCCCATGTTTCCCTAAATTGTTCTATTCCTCATTTTATCCCAAAAATGTTTTAAGTTCTGTCTATGGAAGAAATTCAAGGAAGGAGAGCCTTGGCGCAGCGGTAAGTGCTGTCGCCGTGTGACCTGAGGTCACGGGTTCGAGTCGTGGAAACGGCCTCTTGCAATTTATTGCAAGGGAAGGCCGCGTACAAAGACCCAATGAGTCCGACCCTTCCCCAAACACCGCTCATTGCGGGAGTATTCGTGTACCGGGCTGCCCTTTTTATGGAAGAAATTCAAGATGAATGAAAGATGAAGATGAAAGTGATAAGAATGATCTTCTCCCAAAAACAAGAACCCCCCAAAAATAATTTATGGAGAATGGTCTTTTTAATGTTTCCCACGTATGCCTCCATCACTCTTCCTTCCAATCATAGTTTTTTTAATTGCCAATTGTTTTTTCAACTCACCTCACTCCCATTCGTCCCCTCATTTTTCCTTTTTTTTTTTAAATCTTTCATTCCTTATTTTTTTTAAATCTTTTATTTTTTAAAGTCACCTTTTGCTTTTATTATTTCTTTTCAAAAAAAAGTCTCATTGTCTCCTATCTTGCCCCTTATTTTGTGCAAATAATTCAAAGGAGTCACATAAGACACGGTCAAATCATGAGTGACTTGGCCGTCACTAAAATTTCCATGGGACACGATCAAGACATGAGGCGGTAGGCGGTATCCCATGCTGCCTTCATGGTTTTCTTCTCACGGGGTAGTGACTTGGCCGTGTCACTTGCATGTGTTCACTTTTGTCTCTTTTATTTGGTTTTCTCTTCAGGTGAGACACGGCCAAGTCTCTGGTCGTGTCTTGTGATGGCTTGGTCGTGTTACTTGGTTGTGTCTGCCTCTGCTCAATTCTTTTGAGAGACACGGCCAAGCCAGTAAGTGTCTTGCCATGTCACATGCTTTCCACCAATTTTGGATCCATTAAGTGAATTAAAGCTTCATTGTTTTGCATTTCAACCTATATCATGACACTATAAACAAACTTAAGCACAGATTTAAAGAAATATCAATCAAAAGCCAATAAAATTATCCTAAAAATACATACATAAATGATCAAAATAATTACCCCACACTTAATCATTTGCTTAAAGTTAAAATCAAAACAAAAATAAACAAGAAAAATTTAGTCAAGTTCAAGAGTTATAAGGATATATGAAGACTACCTTTTTCTAAAATCCACAATCCTTATCAAATCAAACAAAATCAATACTCATGCAATTTAATGGCTTTCCATGCATAATTAATGTTGTCACTCCCTTACTAACTCTTAAAAGTGTTTAAATAACGTAGTGTTTACAATTATAACATTCAATGAAAGATTATTACCATAGGCTTGTTTATCAATTAATTTTTTACCACTAAAATCCAATTAATCAATCATAAAGTCTTTCATTTGGTTGTAATGGGGCTAAGGTAAATGTATGACAGTTGAGAGAGTTTATTCATTAAGTTCAAGAGCACTTCAATAATAAAGTAAGCAACAAGCAATCCTAAAAAATGCCCAGGAATACAGACGTGGACACGGTTAGACAACTTGGCTGTGTCCGTGGCCGTGTCATGTGAACATGGCCAAGTTGCCCAAGCCGTGTCACCTCTTATACTCTGTTTCTAGTCCATGCAGTAACAAACACGCCCAATGGACACGGCTAAGCCACTGGCCGTGTCATCCCTTTTAACCCATTTAAAAAATTCGACTTTTCCAGTTCTCTTCCTCTTCACTTTAAACCCTAACTCCATTTTCTCTCTCATTCTCTCCCATTCTCTCGCCTCTCTCTCTCAACTCAACCATACCCACCCCAAAATCTTCAAACTTTTCACCAAAATCATCCTTATTCCTTCATAAAAACTCATTTAAATCACTCCAATATTTAATTTTCATCAAGATTCAAAATGCCAAGAATCAAAATGGTATTTCACCATAAAAGGAAGCAACCATCTTCATCCTCTTCATCTTCTTCAAAGAGAATGACTCTCCTAGCAAGGGGTTTCTTTCCAACAAGGTATGTAAGTGAAGAATCTCTTAATGCTCTTCAAATTAGGGAGAATTTTACTAGGTATGTGCAAAACTTAGGATGAGAAAGATTTGTTGTTCTTAAACCTTTGCAATTTCAAGAACACACCAATGAATTTCTAGTCTCTATTAAAGTTGAAAGAGATGAATCTAATATTTGTACTAGGTTAGGATTCAAATTTCTTTGGAAACCATATGTGATTGATATTGCACATTTGAATGATATTTTTGGTTTCAACCAAGAGAGGAAAAAATCTGTGCCAAAGGATTTTAAGCAGCAGTTTGCGTGGGGGAGCATTAGGATCGGGCGGGATGTATATAGCCAAATCGGCTAAAGCAATAAAATTGATAAATTCCGCTTTGCGATATTTGCACAATTTTATGTCTTGTGGATTCTTTGCTAGGAAGAAAAACTCGAGAGTAGAATTTAGCGAGCTATTTTTCTTGGATTGTGCTAATAATGCTATACCTGTGAGTACCGGTTATTGGTTAGCCGACATTTTTAATAATGTGGCTAATAGGAAAAATGGGCAATTTATATTGGTGGATTGGTGACCACCCTAGCCATGACACTTGATGATGGTTTTGACCTGAACAATTGCAACATGACAAGAATTTCGAGTAGTGACTCGCTTGACCTAGCCACTCTTGAGAAAATTCGTATAATTATCAAGAAGGGAGGAGCTTATGTGATGGTTTCTGAAGAGCCAAGTGCACCAGGGGACCGACAAAAGAGAATGAGCTGATGAAGAGTCTGACTTGGATTCACTCAACTTGGATGAAGATGCCCCGGTTCTTGAAAATTATAAGGTCATTAGTAGGATAGAAGCCCTGAAAAGCAAAGTGGATCACAATCATGCTAAATTCCTAAACCAATTGGAGCTCATTAACAACAACATGGCCAAGATTCTTAGCCTTCACCCTTCGGCCGCATCATTGTCACATCATCCATCGTCATAGATTCTACTAGCTTCAACTTATTGAGAACACTGTTTATTTTCTTATTTTCAGTTGTTGGATGTTTTAGTTGTTATTTTACTTGCAGTTTTTAGTTATTTAAACCTTTAACTTTTGTTATCTTATATTATTGCTATTTTGTTCTTTAAATAATTAATGTTTTGTTGATGAAAGAATAAGGTATTACTTTGTCTCATGCAGGGAAACGATGAAAAACATGTTGTACCTTAACTCTTCTTTTTTTAAATTATATTTGTTTCCATTGAGGACAATGTCGATTTTAAAGTGTGGGGTGCAAAGTTTTTATTTTCAATTTAGTTGTTTTGTTAAATTAAATACCTTGTTTTATATTGTTTAGAATTTTGAAAAGTTCAATTGTTATAAGATTATTGATAGTCGACCTTTTAATTTTTGAAACATTAATTTGAGAATTAGATAAAATTGGTGCTTATTGTTGATTTGGTGAATATTCCTTGCATTGCCTTTTAAACTTGTGAGAAATTGAGCCTTTCAAGTTGGATGCCAACTTATTATTCATTTTGTGTGAACATTCTTAATTGATGAATTGCTAGAATTTGTTTTGACATGTATTTTGAGACTGCATAAAAATTTCGATTGTGCATCAATATGATTAAGACAATTAGGTGCACCCATTTTAGCTTAAAAGACCAACCTTATATTCGACCTTAGTTAGTCAATTTTGAGCCTATTTTATTTTTCATTTTCTTTCTTTTTCACAACACTATTAGCCTTGAACCATTTTGTTTTGACTCTTATCCTTTCATTAGGTCAAGAGCATTTTAAGAGTTTATGTGATTGGGTATTGTGTTAAATAAAGTGTGGGGTTAAATTTTATAGGTTGAACGTTGCAAATAAGTGTGTTATAATTATTATGTTCTTGTATTAAATTTCCTTTCTCCTCATATTATTGTTAAATTAAATCTAAAATAGGAATCAAATCTAATCCTATTTAAATATATATATATATATATATATGTAATATAGGCTGTTCTTTTTGGTAGGGTTGGAATGAGTTTGGGGACGGTCATTGCAAAGTTAATAAGTGGAGTCCCTTAAAAAAGTTCTTTAATGTCAAGAGCTAGGTGAATGGAAGGTGTTTTGGGAGGATTATTTGGTTGTATTACGTTGCTTACTGTTTGATTTTGTTGATTTAGTAGTTCGCTTAGTAGATCCTTCGTTGAAACAACAGTTCAACTATAAGCACCTCTGCCATGATTCCCGATAGAAAAGGAGTTTACTTTCAGTTCCTTTCGGTAATTCAACTAATTTTTTTTTGTCATTTTAAGAGAAGAAATGAGCGTAATTCCACTAGACTTTAAAACATTTATTCAATTACGGTGTCGTCTCTTCTACACTCACCTCTCCCTTTTGGTCAAGAGACGAGCAAACCAAAAGGACAGTTGTTGAAGAGCAACAGTCGTAATTTCATGTTATTTTTTTAAAAAGGCGATGGATCTAAGCTATGTCGGATTTTCTGAAGGAACTAGAGATCAGCGTGCAAAACGTTTTTTCACCTCTATGAGTAAGCAACGTAATACAACCAAACAATCTCAAAATACCTTCCACTCACCTAGCTCGACATTAAAGAACTTTTTAAGAGACTTCACTTATTAACTTTGTAATAATCATCCCCAAACTCATTTCAACCCTACCAAAAAGAACAACCACCTCCATTATATATATATATTTTAAATAGAATTAGATTTGGTTCCTATTTTAGATTTAATTTAACAATAATATGAGGAGAAAAGAATATAATACAAGAACCCAATACTTACAACACACTTATTTGCAACGTTCAACCTACTAAATTTAATTCTACACTTTATTAACATAACACCCAATCACATAAACTCTTAAAATGCTCTTGACCTAATGAAAGGGTAAGAGTCAAAACAAAATGGTTCAAGGCTAATAGTGTTGTGAAAAAGAAAGAAAAAGAGAAATGAAATAGGCTCAAAATTGGCTAACTAAGATTGAATATAAGGTTGGTCTTTTGAGCTAAAATGGGTATACCTAATTGCCTTAATTATATTGATACCCAATCGAAATTTTTATTTAGTCTCAAAATGCATGTCAAAGCAAGTTCTAGTAATTCATCAATCAAGGATGTTCACACACAAAAGGAATAATAAGTTGGCATCCAACTTGAAAGACTCAATTTCTCACAAGTTTAAAAGGCAATGCAAGGAATATCCATCCAAATCAACAATAAGCAACAATTTTATCTAATTCTCAATTAATGCTTTAAAAATTAAAAGGCTGACTATCAATAATCTTATAACAATTGAAATTTTCAAAATTCTAAACAATATAGAATAAGGTCCTTCAAATTAACAAAACAACTAAATTGAAAATAAAAACTTTGCACCCTACACTTTAAAATCGACATTGTCATTAATGGAAACGAGCATAATTTTAAAAACAGAAGAGTTAAGGTACAACATGTTTTCCATCGTTTTCCTACGTGAGACAAAGTGATATCTTATCCTTTCATCAACAAAACATTAATTATTTAAAGAACAAAATAACAATAACATAAGATAACAAAAGTTAAAGATTTAAATAACTAAAAACCGCAAGTAAAATAACAACTAAAACATCCAACAACTGAAAATAAGAAAATAAACAGTGTTCTCAATAAGTTGAAGCTGATAGAATCTATGGTGATGGAGGATGTGACAATGATGCGGCCGAAGGGTGAAGGCTAAGAATTTTGGCCAAGTTGCTGTTAATGAGCTCTAATTGGTTTAGTACTTCAACATGATTGCGATCTACTTTGCTTTCTAGGGCTTCTATCCTACTAATGACCTCATAATTTTCGAGAACCGGGGCATCTTCATCCAAGTTGAATGAATCCGAGTCAGACTCCTCACCAACTCGTTGTCTTTTTTGCCGATCCCCTGGTGCACTTGGCTCTTCAGAAGCCATCACATAAGCCCCTCCCCTCTTGGTAATTATATGCATTTTCTCAAGAGTGACTAGGTCAAGCAAGTCACTACCCGAAATTCTTGTCATGTTGCAATTGTTCGGGTCAAAACCATCATCAAGTGCCATGGCTAGGGTGGTCACCAATCCACCAATACAAATTGCTCCCTTTTTCCTATTAGCCACACTATCAAAAACATCGGCTAACCAATAAGTGGTACTCACAGGTATAACATTATTTGCACAATCCAAGAAAAATAGCTTGCTAAGTTCAACTACTCTCGGGCTTTCCTTCCTAGCAAAGAATCCACAAGACATAAATCAGTGCAAATATCGCAAAGAGAGATTTATCAATTTTGTTGCTTTAGCCGATTTGGCTATATACATCCCGTCCAATCCTAATGCTCCCCATGCAAATTGCTGCTTAAATCTTTTGGAAAAGTTGGGTTTTTTAAGTGGGTTAAAAGGGATGACACGGCCAAGCTAATTTTGACTTGGCCGTGTCATATAATTTGGGGATGGACACGACCAATGGCTTGGCCGTGTCCATTGGGTGTGTTCGTTACTGCATGGATTGAAAACAGAGGATGAGTAGCGACATGGCTTGGGAAACTTGTCCATTTTCACGTGACACGGCCACAGACACAGACACGACCAAGTTGCCTGACCGTGTACACGTCTGTATTCCTAAGCGTTTTTCAGGATTGCTTGACACGACCAGTGGCTTGGCCGTGTCAAGTGGCAGTGTATGCTACTGCCCATTGACTTGAAATATTTTTTTTTAAAAAATCGTGTTTTAGCCGTGTCGCCCAAGTCTAGTTTATGAAATCCTTTATTCCGAGCCCTGAAACTCAATCAAAACAAAATACCAGTAATAACACTATTCCATTATTCCATTCTCTTTATTACAAACCAAAAACAAAATTTAAATTGCTAAACCCGAAAATTTAATAATGAAAAGAAATACAAATCGATGGGTTGCTTCTCATTGAGCGCTTCCTTAACGTCGTGTAGCTGGACATCGTTGCATCACTCACCAATAAATACCACACTTTCCAGGATTTTTGCAACTTCGAGTTCTTCAAAATAGGGCTTCACCCTTTGCCCATTCACTTTAAATGTCTCGTTGGTTTTCAAATTTATTAATTCAACAACTACATAAAGAAATGTTTGAACTACTTGAAATGACCCACTCCAATGGGACTTTAATTTTTCGGGAAACAACCACATCCTTAAATTGAACAAGAGGACTTTCATTCCTGGTTGAAAGGTCCTTCTAAGGATCATTATGTCATGCATAGCTTTTGTTTTCTCTTTGTAGATTCTTGCACTTTTGCAAGCCTCGTTCCTAAGCTCATCAAGCTCCAACATCATTGCGACACTTGTAATTGCTCTTCTTCTGGCACACATTTTCTGATAATTTCATCCCTGTAAATTCTGAACAAATATTGCTCATCTCAAAAATAGTACTTACAGGAATGCATGAACCTCTTCTTTGCCTGAAAATTGAACCTTTCCTCACAACACCACAAGAAAGATAGTTAGCAATATCCGCATACCATAGTGCTTGAGTTATAAAAAACAAGTGTTCGTCCGAAAATTTTTCAAAAGTATTTTTACAAGCAATTTTTGCATCATTATCATGAGAGTTCAATCTAGAAAGATGGTCGGCTACTACATTCTCACTTCCTTTCCTATCTTTGATTTCAACATCAAATTCTTGCAACATCAAAACCCTCCTAATGGGCCTAGGTTTAGCTTGTGGTTTAGTCAATAGGTATTTCAAAGCCGTGTGGTTCAAAAATACTATAACTTTGGAACCTATCAAGTAAGATCTAAATTGCAAATACCACATCTAACATTTCTCTTTCAGTGGTTGTATAATTTACTTGTGCATCATTTAAAGATAAACTTGCATAATAAATTACACACATCAATTTATTCGCTTTTTGGCCCAAAACGGCTCCAATGACATAATTCGATGCATCACACATGATTTCAAAAGGCAAGTCCCAATTGGGTGTAACAATTATAGGGGCATAAGTCAATTTTTCTTTCAAGATTTTAAATGCTTTTAAATAATTATCATAAAAAATAAATGGGACATCTTTTCCAAGTAAATGACGTAAAGGGCGTGAAATTTTGGAAAAATCCTTTATAAATCTTCTATAGAATCCAACATGTCCCAAAAAACTTATAATCCCTCTAACAGATGTGGGTGGTGGTAAATTCATAATCAAATCAACCTTAGCTTTGTCCACTTCAATTCCCTTATGGAAAACAACATATCTCAAAACAATGCCATGATCAACCAGAAAGTAACTCTTTTCCCAACTCAAGGTAAGATTGCATTCAATACATCTTTCACGTACAAGAGTCAACTTATGCAAACAATCATCAAAAGAATTGCCAAAAACAGATAAGTCGTCCATAAATGCCTCAATGCACTTGTCCAACATATTGGAAAAATAAAAAACATACATCTTTGAAATATTCCCAGTGCATTGCGAAGTCCGAATGACATCATCCAAAAAGGCAAATGTCCCTAAGGGACAAGTGAAAAAGTTATATTTAGTTGATCTTCTGGTGCTATAGGGACTTGGTAGTAACTCGAAAGACCATCAAGAAAACAGTAAAATGTATGTTCAGATAATCTATCAAGCATTTGATCAATAAATGGTAAAGAAAAGTGATCTTTCTTGGTGACATTATTTAATTTCTATAATCTATGCACATTTGTCACCTGGTTTGAGATTGTGTAGGAACTAACTCTCCTTTCCCATTCTGGATCACAGTTAAACCTGCTTTCTTTGGTACATGTACGAGAATTTAACTCACTATTGGCAATGGGGTAAATCACTCCTTCATCAAGCAATTTAAGAACCTCTTTTTCGACTACTTTACTCATATTAGGGTTAAGCCTCCTTTGAGTCTCTCATCGGTTTAACTCCCTTTTTTAAAATTATCTTATGCTCACACATAGAGGGACTAATACTCTTGATATCACTCAACCCCTAACCAATGGCTCTCTTAAATTTTTTCAACATTTTCAAAAGTTTATCTTCTTCATCACTATTGAGAGCTGCAAAGATTATCACTGATTGTGAGTTGTTCTTCCCAAAAAAAGCATACTTCAAGTGCTTTGGGAGTTCTTTAAGTTCAACCCCTTTCGTTTGAATCTCCTCTTCCTCAATTTTGAGTTTTCTCTCAACACACTCATTATCCAACATGGACTTGCATTCTTTAATCTCTTCATCATAAATCTCAACTTCTTCACCCAAAGTTAGGGTCATTTCCAACTTGTCGTCACTATTTTTCTGCAAGAAAACTTCAACAACAAGATCAGTAAAATTAATAAAAAAACACTCTTCATAAACAACAGTAGTGGGGATAGAATAAGTGTTAAAAATTGAAAATTTCATAGTTTTCCCTAAAACAGTCATGGTTAATTTTTCATTTTTAACATCAATCAATGTATTAGTTGTAGCTATAACAGGTATCTCTAACAAAATTGTATGTTCTGAATCTCTAAAGATTTCTTTCCTCATATCTAAGACAATAAAATCAATAGGGACAATAAAATTAACAGGGACAATCAAACCACCTACTTGGACTAGGACATTCTCTATGATTCCCTTAGAGTATCTAAGAGTTCGATCTGCAAGTTGCAATACCATTTTAGTTAGTTTAAGTTCCCCTAGCTCTAATTTCAAATAAATGAAATATATCATCAAATTTATACTATCTCCTAAATCACACATGTTAATGGTTTCTTTCCCATTCTTCATAGAGATATTAACCATAAAGCTTCCAGGATCCTTTAGCTTAGGAGGTAACTTGTGTTGTAAAACAATACTTGTTACTTCCGAGACTATCACCTTCTCATTCAACTCATATTTTTTCTTTTTAGTATTTAGCTCCTTAAAGAATTTGGCTTAAGATGACATATTTTTAATCACCTTAAGTAAGAGTAGGTTAATACTTGCCTTTGAGAGCATGTTATAAATTTTAGAAAATTGTTTATTGTGCTTCTCATTTTTTAACTTGCTTAGAAAAGGGATTGGCGGTCTGTGAGAATTTGGAGATTTGTGCAACTTTGGTGCAACGGATGTCTCTTCACTCTCCTCATTCGATTCACTTGGTGGAGCTTTGCTTTCTTGCATTTTCTTGCTATTTTCTTAAATTGTACTTGCATCCAAAGAATCATCAATTTTATTATCACTGATTTTATTATCAATTACCTTACTACTTCTTAAGACCGTGATTGCTTTGGCTTACTCTGGTTGATTTGAAAATTTTTCTTTTTTATGAGCTTAAAGTTGATTAGCTAGTTGACCAGTTTGAGTTTCCACCTTCGTAAGTGATGCTTCCAAAGACTCAAACCGCTTGTTATTCACCTCGATTTTGAGTGATTATTTGAATGAAAGCATTCAAATTGTTTTCAAGTGAAGGTGTCTGGACTTGCTTTTGACTTGCATTTTGCCTTTGAAATTGGGGACCTCTTTGATAAGATTTGAAGGGTTGTTGAGGTGGAACATGTTGTTGATTCTTCTATGAAAATTTTGGATGATTTCTCCAACCGGGGTTATAAGAATTTGAATACGGGTCATTCCTACCCCTTTGTTGGAAACTTTCAAAGACATATACTTGCTCTTGCCCTTATTGGAATTGATCAAAGTTTAAAGGGCACACATTTGCATTATGACATACAATACTACATGATGCGCATGATTCTTGGCTTGGTAGACAAGTTTCTTCTAGCATTTAGCAATTTCACTTGTCTTGTCAATTCCGCAATTTGCCTTGCCATTTCTGAGTTTGCATTCAACTCACATGCTCCTCTTCTCCTTTCCCCAACACTCTTTTGTTGCGAATTTGCTCTCAATATTTCAAATAATGCAGCCGTTTCCGCAGTTGTCTTTTCACCCATTGCCCATCGTGCTGCATTATCCATTGCCCATCGTGCTGCATTATCCACTGTATTTTGGCTTTGCTGAGTAAGCCCATCATAAAAGAAATGATTGAGCAATTGCTGTGGATAATAATGATGAGGATATTGAAACAACAATGATTTGAAGCGATCCCATACCTCATGAAATGATTCTCCATCAAATTGGGTGAATGTTGCAATACTCCCCCTAAGCTCTTTTGTTTTATGGTGTGAATAGAATTTTTCCATAAATTTATTGTAGACTTTGGTCCATGTGGTTAATGAATTTTCCGGCAACATCATCGACCATGCTTTTGCCCTATCCTTTATGAAAAATATCTTATTTTAAGTTCATCATCCGTCAATGCTTGCAAAGGAAATGTATGCAAGGTGGTACAAAAATCATGAATGAAGCTTAGAGGATCTTCATTCGGCAATCCATGGAAAGAGGGCAGCATACTATAATAAGTATTTTTGAGTTCATAATTTATTGCTGCGTTGCTCAATCGTATGCATGATGTTACTCCAATAATCGGTCGGGCAAACTCCTTCACAGGCGGTTCCTCAACCTGACCGATTTCTACCTCTGTGTTCTCCTCAAATTGCTCTTTGGTTTCTTCTCCTTCTTGTCCCAACAAATTCGTTCCTTTGGTTCTTGGAAGTATATGAATATCGTCTACAAATGAAAAACATTCGTTTTTTTTTTTGGATCTTCGTCTTTGCATAAACCACCTAGACAATTTAAAAAGAAACACTTTAAACAATTAAACAATTAAATAGAGTTAAACTATTACTACTTAAATAGCTTTCTCCGGCAACGGTGCCAAAAACTTGTTGCGCTCAATTTAATACTGCTACAAAAAGACACTCACAAGTATACAAGGTTATTGTAATAACGGTGATCATCCCAAGGTCGTCTCATAAGGAATGGATTATTTTGCAATAGTTTGATTAAAACAAAATAATAAAATTTGAGTGTATGTTGAAATGGTGAAAAGTAATTAAAATTTAAACGTAAACGAGTGATGGTTATGCAAGATTAATTCAATCCTTGGAATGGTGCCTAGGGTTATAGATTAATTTAATCAAAACTTAATTCTCAAATTGTCCATTAATATAACCTTGAACTTAATTTGTTTCTTATGATTAATTAGCAATTACCAATTCATTAGTTCTCACATTCATGAATTAACAATAACCAATTATTTTGAATTTGCAAATTAATAGAATCCTAGAACTTATATTTCTAATTCATTCTTAGAATAGTTGATTGATAATTGTTCCGCTATCAAATTTCACCTCTCGGTCTATCATTCAATATTAAAAGATCAATAGGTGGCCGATCTATCAATCTAAATTTCAATCCAATCCAATCAACTAATAACAACGTATATTAATGGAATTATCAAATCAATTTATTTAATCAAATCTAGTACAACCCTAGGCATGGGTAATTTAGTTCGTTATCATTTCAAAATAAACATTCATCATAATATAAATCAAATCAAAATTATCCATTGAAATATTAATGTTCGTAATAAAACAACAATCTTGAAATGAATTAAATTAGAGAATATGAAAACCCCTTGAAGACACCAAGAGTTGAACTTCTTGTTCTTCCTCCTAGCTTCAACTTGAATGTGATAAGGAAAAACTCTCAAGCCCTTTTCAAACCTTCAATCAAATGCCAATCCTTGAAAGATAAAATGGAAACTCTCTCAAGCCTCCGACTCTTCAATCAAGGTCCTCTTTAAACCCTAACATTTTCAAGAGCTTGCTAACATAATTTTATCCCAAAAATGTTTTAAGTCTTGTCTATGGAAGAAATTCAGGATGAATGAAAGATGAAGATGAAGGTGATAAGAATGGTCTTCTCCCAAAAACAAGAACCCCCTAAAAATAATGCATGGAGAATGGTCTTTTTAATATTTCCCACGTATGCCCCCATCACTCTCCCTTCCAATCATATTTTTTTTAATTGCCAATTGCTTTTCCAACTCACCTTACTCCCATTCGTCCCTTCCTTTTTTCTTTTCTTTTTTTTTTTTAAATTTTTCATTCCATAAAATTAGTCACCTTTTGCTTATTTTATTATTTCTTTTCAAAAGAAAACTCTTGTTGTCTCCTATCTTGTCCCTCGTCCCGTGCAAATAATTCAAAGGAGTCACACAAGACACGGCCAAGTCATGAGTGACTTGGCCGTGTCACTAAATTTCCATGGGACACGACCAAGACATGAGATCGTGTCCCTTGCTGCCATCATGGTTTTCTTCTCATTGGGGAGTGATATGGCCAGTGGCTTGGCCGTGTCGCTTGCATGTGTTCACTTATGTATTTTTTCTTTGGTTTGCTCTTCAGGTGAGACACGGCCAAGTCTTTAGCTGTGTCTTGTGATGGTTTGGCCGTGTCTTTTGCTTGTGTATGCCTATGCTCAATTCTCCTTAGGGACATGACCAAGCCAGCTTACCCTGGCCGTGTCATGCTTGTTCCTTGCCCTTGATGAGAGACATGGCCAAGCCAGTAAGTGTCTTGGCTGTGTCACATGCTTTCCACTAATTTTGGATCCATCAAGTGATTAAAGCTCCATTGTTTTGCACTTCAACCTATATCATGACACTAAAAACAAACTTAAGAACAAATTTAAAGAAACATCAATCAAAAGCTAATAAATTACCCTAAAAATACATACATAAGTGATCAAAATAAATGTGCACAGATGATCAAGTTTCCCTTGTGAAAGGAAATGTTTTGGAGGAGCTGGAGGCATCCCGGTCTGAATTGGATTGTGTTTCAGCTTGCAACACTTTCCCATCTCCTGCTTTGTTGCCCGCTTTTTTCTTTTAGTTAACCGGCTTGCCGTGTATTTTCCGGCAGGTGTCCTTTGTATGCCATGGTTTATTGCAAACATCACACTAAATTTTTGGCTTGCTCTTTCTTTTATCACTCTCATTGTCCTAATTCCTTGAGACAAATGCAGAGCCATCATTCTGGAAATCCACGTTGCCATTCCTCCCCAACATCACACTCTTCCGAGCCTCCTCTCTTCTGACTTCGGAGAAGACTTCCCTTATTGAGGGTAGTGACCTGCGTCCCAAGAGACGTCCCCTAACTTCATCCAATTCTGCCCTTAAGCTAGCTAAAAAGTAAAACACTCGTCCCTTGTCAACTCTCTCTATATTGGACTGCATCTTCTAGATCTTTCTACTTCGCTTCTTCAAAAAGATCCAGCTCCTGCCATATTATAGTCATTTCATTATAATATGCAGTCATATTTTGCTCCCCTTGCTGCATCTTCCACATTTTTGAATTGAGTTAAAATAGCTGAGCATGGTTTTCTAGGTCTAAGTATGTCTCTTTGATTGCTTCCCACGTATTTGGCTGTTGGGAGGAAAATAAAGGGTCTTGCAATTGCTGGCTCCATTGAATTGATGAGCCGGGCGGTAACCATGGCATTTTTCAAGCACCACTGGTCAAATTTAGGGGTCTTCTGCCTTCAGAGCTTCGTTTGTTCCTTTTCCTTTCCCAGTGATTACAAGATGAGCTGATTGTGACCACTCTAGGTAGTTTCTTCCATTCAGCTTCTGGATTGAAATTTGCAGGGATTTTTCTGGTTGCATATTGATTGGATCATATTGGTTTCCCGAATTAGTGGAAGCGGTTGTGCTGCTGGTGGTCTCGGAAGATGATGAATTAGATCCCTCCATTACAGCTTTGTTATTCATGGTAGAATGTGTGGCTCTGATACCATATGGAATTCTAGGAATAGAATAATTTTTGCATATATAATTCTAGACCCATAGAACACATTATATAGAGCTAGGGTACACATTTTGGCTAGTCTTCTAATTTAGTAAGACTCCTTACTTAGGTAGATTCCTAAAGTAAGATAATCACAAAAATATCTACACTTATAATTGAACTATCACATGCGATTTTAGCCTAGTTAAGTATAGAATGGCTTTGGGTTCAATATGCTTGAATTTTTCTCTGGTCACCTAATTTGTGTGACCATGTTTTTAGTTTCTATATTATTTTTACTAAATTTCTCCTATCTATACTGTTCCCTCTCTCTCTCTCTCTCTGTGTGTGTGTGTGTGTACAGGCAGCAGCTGTTGCACATTCCCTCTTTTGCATGTGTTACAAATTCAATATGCAGGTTGAGAATGCCACTGTGCTTCTTTTGCTAGCCGAAATTCACAAGGTATGATGGAACTTTTGACATGATTTTGGTATACTGATCTTAAAATTAAGTTGGCTATTCCTAGGTGTTGGTTCTAAATTCTTTCCTTCCCTAACGAGAAGAGGTGGGTAAAGCCATTAACCATTGCCTGCCGACAAGTCGCAATTATTATCAGAAAGGTGTTTAAAATTGAAAATTTAGATAGAATATTCCTGTTTCTCTGCATTGATTTGCATCCAAATTGCAATCTGTAGATACCTTATATCGTGCAGGTTAGCTTTTTATATCTATTAAATGTACGTGATTTTTTTGTACGAGATATGTGTGGAAGAAACAAATTAATGCGTCATTAAGTCTATCCCTGTCCTGTGTTTATGCGGTATATTTCATTTGGATTCTTCGTATTGAATAATGGGATTATAAGACTCGGTTCATGTGTTCTCATCAGAAATCAGGCAATGCTGTTTTAGGCCTTCCATATGCATTAGCAAGCCTCTCATTTTGCCAGTCATTTAACTTGGATCTTCTCAAGGCATCAGCTACTCTTACCCTGGCTGAGCTGTGGCTCTTACTGGGATCACATCATGCAAACAGGGTCTTATCACTTATCTATGGGGTTCTTCCAATAATTCTTGGCCATGGAGGTCTAGAGCTTCGAGCTAGGGCTCGGATTGCTGAAGCAAAATGCTATCTTACTGATCCAAGCTATTCAGGTTCTCTTTCTTATTGTTCAATTTCACCTTTTGTTACACTGATACATTCTTCATTCTCAACAAAATGAGAAAAGGAAATCATTTATTAAGGCACTGTTGTGAAAATTTCCTTCATTAACTTGAGTTGGACCTTTTGTGTGCTATGCATGTGGAGATCCGAAATTATAATCTAAGAAAGTTAAATATGCTCGGGCTTAATTTAATTGTTACCCAGATTTTAATAGCTGCTGGATTTCTTAACCTCATTCAACTTGGCTTATGACACACAATTTATTTTCAACAGTCGTTGCTTATGTGTTTAATGTTCTCTGTTTATGCTCAAAATTGTGGCTATAGAATTACTGTTCTTTTACTCCCTTCGTTCATCTGCTTGTTTTTCTTTAAATTTGTGTTGAGCATTTTCCTGGAAATTGTTTGAGGTTGACAACGCTATGGTTTGGTTTTCTCCAGTTCTTGAAGATTCTGAGGTTGTACTAGAACCGTTGAGGCAAGCTTCCATTGAGCTTCAGGTGTTGGACGTAAGTTGAATTATCAATATCATGTTGTAGTTTTATGGTTTTATGGTCTATATCATGGGAAAAAGTGATTTAAATGATCTTATAGTCACACATCTCTCCGAAGATGTTGCTTATAATTGTTTAAAGTAGAAAATAAGAATTCATATTATTGATCCCGATTAACTTTTGGATTAAGGTTTAGATGGGTATTAACTTGAAAAACTTATCTGCTTCATGAAACCAAAAACGTGTGGAATGATTTTGCATCAAATGCATTTACTTCAATGATGATGATATCGTGGCAATATTGCACTCACCATTGGGCTTTTCTGGAGCCCATAATGATAAAGGCTCTCATTGGGGTTGGGGACAATGTGACTGGAGTCATTCTAACATGTAGGAAAGGAATTGGCTTGAAAAAAAATGTTGCAGTATATTCTACCTTGCTCATGGTCATCGTAGATATTTTTTCGTGTTTTTGTTATGATCGTTGAAAAGTGAAACATTGTTTTTATTGTTCAGTATCATGAATTAGCTGCTGAAGCTTTCTACTTGATGGCGATGATATTTGATAAACTGGGAAAACTGGAGGAAAGGGAAGAAGCTGCAACTTCATTCAAGAAGCACGCAATGGCTCTTGAGAATCCTCCCGATGAGGACATGATTCTTAGTTGAATTTGTTATCATAAAATCCAAAATTGAATTTTATGTAAATTAAAATTATGAATTTTTTAGTCCTGGTAGCTTTTGATTGTAGGTAGCATTTTAATCTGTATTATTTGTTAATTCCATATTTAACTTGAATATATACGAGTAGGTCGGTCTGTGACTGATCTCAATTGGTGTTGGGTTCTATAAAAAACATTCGACCTAAAACGAATATTATTTTTACCTTTTTCTTCGTTATTATTATTATTATTATTATTTTCTGTTTCATGTTTCAAATGAGTGAAAAAATATGAATTCAGAAGGATTCAAGATCACGTGGTCTTTAAATCGGTATCTTCATTTAGGAGTTTGTTTATGCCTTCAGGAAGTATCATCTTTTATAATTTAGGAAGTTCAGTTTTATTTATAAAATTTTATAATTTTATCTTATTATGTTATTAATTATATTTGAATTTAAAATTTTATATTATTTGATTTTATATTTAATAGATTTTTTTACTCGCTTTTCAAATGGAAAATTAAAACCCATAAAATAAAGCGTGCATTTGAGTATTAATAAATATATATTTTTTTTATCATTTTTAAAGATATTTTTATTATACCAACACAGGGTAAATCTTAATATTATGTCAACATGTTAAATCTTAATATACTTAACATATTATTTTTTCACTTTTATATTTCTCCTTATATGTATCATTTTAAAATAAATTTATAATTTTTCATATATTTTTTAGTAAAATTTTCTTTTTATAAAGTAATAGAATTAGATGGTGTTTCTCAAAATTTAAAAGCTGGTCAAAACTGATTATAAGCAGTTTTTAGATTATAATTTATTTATTTAAGTGTTTCTGAAAACTTAAATAGCAGATTATATTCTGATTTTAATAAGTTTTTTAAAAGTTGAGTTTTGCTACTTTTTTTTAAACACTTATTTTTTAAGCAGTTTTAACCAAGTAAAAGACCATACTATCCCTACCTAATCTTCAATATTTTAAATTTGTCCACCCTATACACTTTAGTTTCCATCAAAATTCTTTTATTTTTAGGATTCTAATTAATTTAGTAATATTTATATAGTATTTTTTATTTGTATAATTTATTGATAACACCAATATTATTATTATTATTAAATAAATTTTATTATTATTATTATTATTAAATAAATTTTATTATTATTATTAAATAAATTTATTATTATTATTATTATTATTATAAAATAAATTTTGAATTGACATTTAAAAAATTATTTTTATACAATAAATAAACTCATGGACAGTTTGGTCATTTTGACAGTTTCTGCAATTAAAAACTGATTATAAGCTGATTTTACAGAAACACTTAATTGATTATAAACTGATTATCAGCTGATTATTAACTAGTTTACAGAAACGCTTAACTGTTTATTTTTAATTTGATTATAATCTAAAAATCACTTATTCATAATAAGCTGAAAAACTCCAGTTTTGAGAAACACCCTCTTAATGTGAGTGGGTTGAAAGGAACCACCATTCGGTGCATACTAAAAATACATATTTTAAAAAGTGAGCTGACTCAATAAATGAACCTTGGTGAAGAGTGCTAGCCTGATTTTCTGTACTGGGTTCGATGAAGACAAATTATTAAACACTAATCTAAATAGATTTGTATAGACCACTCGTCTTGCATTTGTCCATAAGCTTTTTTATAATGCAACTGCAAATAACAATTTATATAATAGCAAAGTATAAAAACAAATAAGGGTGTTGTCACAACCCCAATTTAAGGAAACATGACAGTTTTAGGGTTTGAAATGGCTATAGCCACCAAATACCGCAAAGGACCATCATATGGATCTTTATTGAACTTATTATCGGATTATACAACTATTATATTACAAATATAGATATACGAAGTATCTTACTTGCACATTAAGTGTGTTGGAAATTTAAAAGAATAAATAAAAATATGGAAAATGAACATAGAAATTATATTTTGTACTTAATCATTTAACACAATAATATGCCTATTTATAAGCTTACAAGAGAATCAAAAAGTACCTAAAATCACTCAAAAATATTATATTAAATGCAAAAAATCTGCACTAAATAAAAAAACAGATCACAAAAATATTCTAATAACAAATAAATAAATTTAAATATTATGTTTTAAATTAATATTTCAACATCCCCTCTTAATTTAAACATAATATTTAAAAAAGGGTTGAATGTTGACATTATTTGCTTTAAAAAGGGTTTGGTTTACTGGTTCAAACTGATTTGGTTCAAAATGGTTTAAAATGATTTGGTTCAAAAGGTTTAAAGATTTGGTTCAAAATATTAAAAAGATTTTGGTTTGCAAGATTGAAAAAGGGTTTGGATTTTTTAGAAAAGACAATCCTCTTCAAATTCAGCCTTGACCAAAATTGCTTCAATATTGTCACGATCCTTTTTATTTGATTTGCACACTTTTGCGACATGGCCCAATTGTTTACAATTTCCACAAATAGCATCGGGTCTCCACCAACAATATTTTTCTGAATGTGAAGACTTCTTGCAGTGCTTGCATGATGAAAATTTCACCTTGCTGTCTTTTCCGCTTTGTGTCAAAAAAACACTCTCCTCAACCGAGGTTTTACCTCTTAAGGCTCTTCTTTGTTCTTGAGCTTGAAGTGCACTCATCAATTCAGCTAGAGAAATTTTAGAGAGATCCTTAGACTCTTCTAGAGAGGAGATTTTTTATTCAAATCTCTCTGGAAGCGTCACAAGAACCTTTTCAACAATTCTAGATTCAGAAAAATCCTCTCCAAGCAATCTGATCCTGTTAACAACTGAAGAAATTCTTTCAGAGTAATTAGTAATAGTTTCATTTTCTTGCACACATAAAGCTTCAAAATTTCTTTTCAAATTCAAAATTTGAACTTGTTTTATTTTTTCATTCCCTTGGTACTCGGATTTGAGCTTTTCCCAAGCTTCCTTGGCTGATTTACAAGATATTATTTTTGGAAAGATTGACTCTGCAACACAGTTTTGAATAAGAGATTTAGCTTTATATCTTTTGGTTTTCTCATCAGAATGAGCCTTGATTTGAGCAAGGGTAGGATTGTTTGGAAGAGGTGCTATAGGCAGCTCTTCAAGAACAACTTCCCAAAGATCATATGCTTCAAGGTATGACTGCATTTTCATAGACCAGCTTTGATACTTTTCACCATTGAAAATTTGGGGAGTACTTAGAGAAAGATTGATGCTAGCTATTTTGAAAACGAGGTTGAAAATGAGTTCTAAATTCAAGTTCTTCCTAAGAACAACCAGCGCTCTGATACCACTGTTGGAAATTTAAAAGAATAAATAAAAATATGAAAAATGAACATAGAAATTATATTTTGTACTTAATCATTTAACACAATAATATGCCTATTTATAGGCTTACAAGAGAATCAAAAAGTACCTAAAATCACTCAAAAATATTATATTAAATGCAAAAAATCTGCACTAAATAAAAAAACAGATCACAAAAATATTCTAATAACAAATAAATAAATTTAAATATTATGTTTTAAATTAATATTTCAACAAAGTGTAGTCATACACATAAATGATTATGGTTATCATTATTATTACTTTTTTCACATTGTACCCAACAGAGCACTGCAGAACTAAAATATAATATAAACTTCATTATTTATGCATATTCAACTCCTTAAATGCTAACAAAATAGAATGAGCAATTGGAAAATAGAAATACAAATGCTCCAACTAGTATAATCACCATTCTAAAAAAAAATTGGTAATGAGGATGAGCTATCAATTTAGTGAATTATAACCTAACAAGCGACTAGGTGAGATAATCAATAAAATAATTATGCAGCGGCACAAGCACTGTGAGTAAGGATATATCAATGAAACATATATGATAATCAAGTGAATAATCAGATCAGAGGTAAATAGATCTGACAAAAGTATATAAGTTAGTAAATAATCAAAAGTAACAGAACGGATTCAGCATAGCAAATATTTCAAAAAATAATCAGGTAAATAGAAGTAGAAGCATTATGACATTTAGAATAGACATACGTGTTCTAAAGGTGGCTGCCATGGTTTCAGAGATAATTGCTACCATGTAATACTTAGTCATAATTTAAATAAGGTGGTAACTTCCCCATTTTATGTATAATAATAATCAGTAATAATGTACATCATCCGGTGATTTGACCCCAATTGAATTGGACTATGTTATAATGTTAGAGGCCAATAAAAATAGCTCAACATTCAACCTCAATAGGAGAATAAGAGCTCAATGAATATAATCAACAAATGAACTCAATAGAAGAGTCAATAAAGGTAGGCTAGCAATAAATAGAGAATCAAGAGAAAATACATCAACAATAATCATTAGAAGCAAAGTGTTTGCTAATAAATAGATATGCAAAGCAAGATAAGCAAAATTAGGGTTTTAATAAAAATATAAATAATGTTTAACAAGAGTTAAACAATGCAGCTCAATAGAAATTAGGTCAACAATCACATTGAATTATCACTATTGTAGCCTCCAATGGTGCCTTGCCTTTCAGAGCGGAGGATTCTTCTATTTCTTTTCTTCCTACATTACATATTAATATATTTAGCATTATTGTAATATTATTGTTATGTAATCATCCCACCATGCATGTTGTATTTTAATTATACATTATACCTAATTTACAAATTTTGTTTATTTATTTATTTGGCTATTTGTAACATTCGGTTTAACTAACTATTTAATAACTTGGTATTAGTTTTATTGGCCAAATACATATACAACCCCCTGAATTTATAGTGTTTGGTCATTTTGCTTCATAAACTTTTATTTTGATCACATTGTCTCTTGTACTCATCTTTTTTGTACTAATTAACATATATCTATATTAATAAAATATTAATCAATTTTCCTCTTATATTTATATATATTGTACTAAATAGATATATTAATGACTCGGCGTGATTCATTAAGTTTGTGTTTATAAGTTAAGAAAAATATGAGTTTAAGAGATTATATGGTTAAATTGAAAGTTTAAAAGGCAAAGTGACTAAACACTACAAGTCAAGTTTAGAGAGCTACATGTAACACCCATATACTTTGTATAAGTACTATACATATACCCTGTATACATACAATACGTATATAAAATATAAGGATGTCACGTTTCAATATTATTTAAATCCCTTACCTTAGTTCCATAACAATGATACATTTCTAATTAAAGAACATTTACAAAACCATTATACTTTTGATTATATTACATATATATAAATTACATTGTCTTTTCCGAAATTCACTTATGTACATATACATTTTTATCAAAATACAGCATAATAAAATTGTACATGTATGCACCACCTTCTAGTTGGTCTCGAAATACTCTTACTCTTCTTGTGACATAACTATTTGACTCCCAAATCAACCATCTACTCACCTGCGCCATTTACACAACCGTGCTAAGCTCGAAAGCTTAGTAGTACAAATAAATATTATATACATACAATATAGAAATTCATACTATCATTTATCATCATATTCTTATCATGTTTTCTATTTTCAATGCACTTTTCATATCTTTTCACTAATTCCATAATTTATATATATATTTTTAACATTAGTCATAATTCGATGGCTTACCATAATATTCATGAAACAGTACACATAATTTCCAAATCCATATACATATTACACATCATATTATATTTTTATAATCTCATTTTCAATATAAAGACTTAGCTCTGCTCAAGTCTTTCAACAATTCATTTCTCATCATTTAGCATATTTTCTTAAGCCACATTCATTTTCAGTAATTTATTTATGTATTGTGATCATATCATTCTATGATCACCATCATATATCTCATAACATTATATCTTAATATATTACTCAATTATTCCACAATTCATAATTCACATAAAAGTAAACACAAGCATGGGCCCAAAAGAATCTAATATGCGATTCAAATCCTAGAGTTACTGCTTTGGTCTATAATGACACCATGTGTCTAGCCCCGTAGATAATATATCAATGTAATAATGCAACTAGGTCTGAGCTTATGATCCGGTCATTTCACCCAGCCTAGCTTCAAGAATTTATTTTTGAGGCTTACGAACCAGTCATTTCATCTCAAAAAATATTTTTACAGTGACTCCCAGCGTCTAGCCCGTAGGCAAATCATAGGCATGCTGCCAAACACAGAACTCTGAAAATTAAATAACATACTAGGCATACAATTTATTCATATTTCTTATTTTACACAATTTAGCCATTATAAATGGCTTTTCACAATGCATTTAACTCATATATGACATTACAAATGTCTTAGCACATTATTCAAATCATAACATATTTCTCATGCACCAATAATGTAGTAGATAACTTAATACATTTTTCAACCAAATGTGTTAAGTCCCAATGTCAAGTAAATATAAACAATTATTCAAAGTTTGTACTTACCTTATGAAACACTCCAAAATAAGCTTTTAAACTTCTTCAACCTTCTCTTCCAAGTTGCCTTTCAACACTAAGGTTAGGAAAACTACTCTCTCTCAATGCCTATACCAAATGTGATAATAAGCAACCATTTAATATCACATTCTAAGGCATTCTTAACATTCAAATCATTTAAATAGAAATTACAAATGAAAAACAACAAAAAGAGTTATTCTCAAGTGATACGCCCAACAACACGGGCGTGTTAATAACCATGTCATTAACTCATTCATACAGAAGCATTGACACATCCAATGACATGAGCGTGTCACTGCCCTTGTAACACCCCTTAACCCGACTATTTCCAGCCGAGCCAAGTGTGCTACAGTATATGCAATATGGTATACAGAACATGTACTAAATATTTTTTTTCCTTTTTATTACAAATAATAATAATTTACACATTTCTTTAATTGTTATAATTACATTTTGAAAGTCTTTAACAGTACATGCCAAGCTAAACTTTGCTTTGCTCCTCACTTCGCCTCCTATTGCGCACTCTGGTGCTCCTTTGTAGATTCCCATTTATCAGCTTGGGCTCCATAACCTATGAGTTTAGAAAACTAAACTCGCTAAGCATATAGCTTAGTGGGTACTTTAACCGTTAAGTAGAAATTAGATGCAAGCCACACAATGTTACAATTATGGCACCAGCGATTAAGAATCTGACTATTTTTATCCTAAATCAGCTCAATAGAACTAATTTGTAGTTCAAAGTTTTCATTCCGAGCCTTTGGGCCGGACTGCACTTTTTATGCCACACTAGATTTTACAATACTGCAAAAAAATCCCTCGTTGGGCTTTAAAATCTAAATAAAACACAATTGGGATGTGATTTTCAAAAAACAAAAAGTGCTATCTTGTTCTTAATTGGTCAAGCTTTCAAGAGCATATTTTTTTATAATTTATTTCATTCCAAACGAATATTTTATCTCAATTATACCTCATTTATTTCTTACCAAATGAACAGTGAATTCTAGCATTTAGTTTATTATGTACCTTGTTATCTTATTTCCCCAATAACTTTTGTTCTACTAATCTGAATGTAAAAATTTTTGTTTTCACTCGAACTAGACTCATATGAGTCCTTATGGTTAAATTTCTAGATTTAAATTTGTTACACATAATTCTTGATGACTCCTTGAACTCTTCACTGGCCAGTTGGTTACTCAAGTCTGCGCAATGCGTACTATTTCATTTATAACTTTACCTACACAACTCGGATTGAGACTATTATTATCTTAAATTAAACTAGACACATAAGGATATATTCAATAAAAATTTCAGCTTAAAAAAGGCAACACGTGAATTTTGGCACAATTTCTAATTCAGCCCTGCAGTCTGCTAGGGTCTGCCTGCGCATGGTTCACTCATTCATGTGTAACTTCTACATTTTAAGTCCAATCGAGATGAATCCAACTCCTATGATTCACCAAAATACAAGGGTTCATTTATATCTTCTATAACAACATCTAATTCCTGAGGTAAATGGACCAAAACCTGGACTCAAGGCACAAATCTCAGTCTGTCCGGTTTCACAATTCCAGTGTGCATGAGTTATACTCTTTTGATCATATCTTTTTATCTACAAGTGGGATTTAGGAAATTAAAAATTATATGGTTTCCTAACACATAAGGGTACATTTAAGTCTTCTTTAAAAGCTTCTAAATGTGTCATTAAGGTCACTTAAACGTAGTCCTAAGTCACAGGTTACTGACTGAGGAATCTCAGTTTTTTTCAGTTTGTACGCCTGGTATCATTTTGATCATAACTTTCATTCCACACATGAAAATGAGTTGGTTACAAAGCCTATGGTTTAATGACTTAATGGATAAAAATTAAGTCTTCTTTGTCAAGTTCTATTTCTATCATTTTTCTAGTCTAAATTTCGGTTGAATTTCCAGAAAAATGAAAGACACATGGCTGGCTGCAACAAAACAACACAACATAGCACTCCCATATTTACCTCCCTTATAACCTCAACCCCAAAATCAATCAATACACAAAAAACACTTCTATATCATCATCAATCTCAACCACATAACCACCACAACTCAAGAACATGAACAATTATAGCAATTACACATCGAAATGCAAAGGCAATAGGGATCACTAATTCAAGAAGGTTAAAGTACCAAACCTTTTTCCCCTTTGTTTTCCTTAGCTCATCTTTGATCTTTTTCTTCTTTTTCCTTTAGCTTTTCTTGATTTCCTACAAGAATTCCAGAATACACACTTTAAACATACATCCTATGGTTTGAAAACATAAGCTACCAATTCATTTCTTGCCAATTTTTCCTCAATCTAATCTCCTCTAACCTTAAAACCATTATTTCTTTCATCAAATCCTTCAAATAATTATTTCTTGAATTTTCTCCAAATCTAGCTACATGAACCCTAATTTCAATCTCTTAAATTAACCATTAATCCATGAAATTAAAACTAGAGATAGGTTTCTCTTACCTTATAATCTTGTTGGTCACCAAAATCTTCAACCAAAAGCCTTAAACTTTGGAAAAATCACCTCCTTCTTCCTTCTCTTATGGTTTGGACGAGTTCACCATGTAAGAGAGGGCTTTTATTTTCTTTCCTTAGCTTATTTTGATCCAAATGGCATCCATAAGTGGTGAAAAAATGTTGGTATAGATGTTGACTTCCAATTGGTACACCTTATAGCAAAAATGGCCACTTTTAATTGGTCCACTTGCCTTCTTCTTTTATCTATTTATTTGGCAAGCCATTAGGCTTCCTTTTATTCATATTTTGACCCCCTCAACTTTCTTGTGCTGTAATTTTATAGTCTAGGGTGTGAAAATATCAAAATACCCTCCAGCGATTAATCGATTGTAACTTTTAAACCGTGCATTTTCGGGAAAAATTGAAACCCACGGTTATGACCAGATTAATCTCGAGAATATTCTTTCGGTTCAGATATGGGCACTATTAAGAACTTCCGACACTTAATTTTTAAGTTTACATAGTTGCCCCTAACTTTTGAGAAATTTTCACTTAGGTCCTTTTGATATCCCTTCCTGACCTTGCTGTCTTTCTTTATTAATATCTTTTTACTCACAACTTCAAATTAAGTAATTCTTATTCCCACTGAAACTAGACATCTTGAGGTACATTGTGTCAAAATTTTAGGTCGATCCAAGCTCTATCTGATTTTTGACAGTCCTTCGAAATGAAGCCTACTATGCTGTCCTGAGGCAGCTTGCACATTGTCTACTAAATCCATCATATCTTATTCTGTACAACTCAAAATTGTGTAATTTCAAGTTATACATCTAGCTAAGATATGAATAAACAATTAAGTATTCTTTGAGACTCTCTAATTCTGTCATTAGCTTGGATGAATTTCGAGCTCAAGTTATAGGTCATGTTCTAAACTCCTTTGTTCTAAGCCTAAATCATATCCTCTATGTCTGTTTCTTACCAATCTGGGATTCGGGATGTTACAATTCTATCCCCCTTAATTTAAGCTTCGCCCCAAAGCTTACTCATTCTATATGCTTGATGTTCTTTAACTACTGTCTATTGCTTTTGCCACTCTTTCTCCTTATTCACTTGATTGCTCTCTGTCATCTCTCTATATTGTTTACGCATTTCCTTATTTTGATACTTATTCATTTACTGGGATTAACTATATTTAAGATTCAACATGTTTTACCTTTTGTATTCTGTTTTCTTCCCATCTCTGCTCACTTGCTGTTTATTATTCTACAAGATTGTCCAATAGACTATTATGTAGTTCAACATGCTTTGACTTTTGTCATGATTTCTCATTCGAAGCGTTATTATTATTCACTTATGTTTTCTTTAACTTTGATTTAAATTTATTCTTTTCCATTCTTTCTTGTACAATTTTCATTTTCTGCTATATTCATTTCTAGGCCTTCTTCTCTCCATATTATAGTCATTTCTTTATTTGCTTCTTCATGTTGTCTATTCATTATGTTAGGCCGACGTTTATTCAACTACTGATATTAATTATTTTGAGACTCATCATGTTTGTTTCATTGTATTCTATGAGATTTTTCAATAGACTCATCATTGACTTTTCTTATCACAATTTCTCATTTGAAGCATCACTATTACTCTCTTGTATTTCCTTCAACTTTGATTCATGTTTGTTCTTTCTCATTCCTTCTTGTACGTTTTTCACTTTCTAATGTATTCATTTCTAAGCTTCCTTCTCTTTGCATTGTGGTTATTCTTTATTTACTTCTTACTGAATTTGTATGTCCTATGTATATTCGTGCAGTGTGGTGGCATTCCTTAAGTATCGGCTCATCTGACTTTCCTTGTATTGTCATATATACATCTCGAATAATAGCTCATGGGTGATCAGTCCATGATACCATTATTCTCGAAGTACTATTTATTTCATTACGTGTCTCGCTCTATGTTGGTTACGGCCGATCCCAACATAAGGTGAGAACATCTTTCCTTTTTTATTACATTTCAAACTCTTTCTTTCCTTTCTTTTTTGAATATGTTTCAATTTACTTTCTGTTTATTTTCATATATACTTTTTTTTTCATCTGTATATTATCACATATTTTTCTTACTTAGCTCCTCAAGGTAATAACAGTAGAATCAAAGTGGGATGAGGCAATACCATATGGAACCAGCATGGCACGGGTGGCCCTCACCACCGTTTCATTTCCATGGCACAGGTGGCCCTCACCACCATTTTCATATCACAGGAGTGGCCCTCACCACTCTATAATCAACCAATGGCCCTCACCATTGGCCCCAGTGGCCCTCACCACTGAGTATATATATCGGTGCCAGATAAATATCAAACCAGTGGCCCTCACCACTGGCCCCAATGGCCCTCACCATTGAGTATAAAATGTTAATGCCATATAAATACACTCATCCCAACTCCGATTCAATCTGAATTACCAAGGTAAGCATATCTTTCTAATATTTTATTCTCTTTCCTTCATTCTTTCTTGCTTTCTATATGCACGGATTGCCATATGTTTCATATGTATTCACATCTGCATGGATGTCACCATATCATATCTCGAACCATTTCTTGGCTCATTCACAATGCTCAGTGGCATATACGGGCTCATTGGCATTTTTATTCACTCATACTTGTCATATTATTTATTTCCCCAGTGCTATACTTTATGAGCCTTATATTTTTCAAGTATCAGGCTTTCCACTATTTCATCTCTTTATTCTCTTTCTGCATATGTATTATTTAGAACGTCTTTATGTATGTATGGTATGTCTTTCTGTTTGTATAGTATATGTTACGTTTTATGTGAAGACATTTAAATATTGTATGTAGAGTACTCAGTATGTGTCACATAAGTATAGATATTATATGCACCGTGTTCGGTATGTCTCACATGGATATGCTTTGTACAATTTATAATATATCACATGTACATTGATTTGCGGGTCCAATCATTCATAGCTTTATTTTCAATTCAGTAACCATAACATTCCCATAATAAGTCAATCACATAATATTGGCATAGTAATCAAACTCATTTAACATGATTGAATCACATTTATATCAATGCACACATAGGCACAAAAAAAATTCTCAAGTTGTCAGAACACATTACCAAACATTTCCAACACAAGTTTAAATAGTTCATTATATAAGGAACACATGATTTCAACCAGGTAAAGCATTAATCCTGGAGAATCTAACTAGTTTTGCTTCCTTTTCTTAGTTCTCAATTTTATTTTCTATGATTTTTTTTCTTGTCGTACTATTATTCTTCACTCTTTCAATTTTAGACTCTTGTATTATGGTCGGTATTCTATTCGTTATTATTCTTTCGGTGCTTTTACTACTTACCTCTCATAATTGCCTTAACCTTTATTGCATATATTTCGGTCTTTAACCTACTTGTTTTTGCCCTTATGTGTATTTATCTTGCTCATATAAATTTTTGGTTTCTATTCTTAACTTACTGTTCATTCTTTTTAACCTTCTGAATGTCTGCCACTATCTAATTTCTTTCTATCATACTATGTATCTGTATATATATGCACCTTTCGGTCTACTTTCTATCATTTCTTACTGACCGTCTATTCCAATTGTCATATATTTCTCAATTTCTAACTAGTATAGGGCTTACTGTTTCATGTTAATCATATTCACTCATTGCATTAACCTCTTTCTACCTGATATCTTTCTATCTCACTCCGTTTACCTTTCCTCCGTATCCTAATTGGCACGTACTTTACTATGGTTAACCGCCCAGGAATGGCTAAACCAAAGCTCTGATGCCAAAAATTGTAACACCCCTTAACCCGACTATTTCCAGCCGAGCCAAGTGTGCTACAGTATATGCAACATGGTATACAGAACATGTACTAAATAAATTTTTTTCCTTTTTATTACAAATAATAATAATTTACACATTTCTTTAATTGTTATAATTACATTTTGAAAGTCCTTAATAGTACATGCCAAGCTAAACTTTGCTTTGCTCCTCACTTCGCCTCCTATTGCGCACTCTGGTGCTCCTTTGTAGCTTCCCATTTGTCAGCTTGGGCTCCATAACCTACGAGTTTAGAAAACTAAACTCGCTAAGCATATAGCTTAGTGGGTACTTTAACCGTTAAGTAGAAATTAGATTCAAACCACACAATATTACAGATATGGCACCAGTGATTAAGAATCTGACTATTTTTTATCCTAAATAAGCTCAATAGAACTAATTTATAGTTCAAAATTTTCATTCCGGGCCTTTGGGCCGGACTGCACTTTTTAGGTCACACCGGGTTTTACAATACTGCAAAAAATCTCTCGTTGGGCTTTAAAATCTAAATAAAACACAATTGGGATGTGATTTTCAAAAAAACAAAAAATGCTATCTTGTTCTTAATTGGTCAAGCTTTCAAGAGCATATTTTTTTATAATTTATTTCATTCCAAACGAATATTTTATCTCAATTATACCTCATTTATTTCTTACCAAATGAACAGTGAATTCTAGCATTTAGTTTATTATGTACCTTGTTATCTTATTTCCCCAATAACTTTTGTTCTACTAATCCGAATGTAACAATTCTTGTTTTCACTCAAACTAGACTCATATGAGTTCTTATGTTTAAATTTCTAGATTTAAATTTGTTACACATAATTCTTGATGACTCCTTGAACTCTTCACTGGCCAATTGGTTACTCAAGTCTGCGCAATACGTACTATTTCATTTATAACTTTACCTACGCAACTCGGATTGAGACGATTATTATCTTAAATTAAACTAGACACATAAGGATATATTCAATAAAATTTCAGCTTAAAAAAGGAAACACGTGAATTTTGGCACAATTTCTAATTCAGCCCTGCAGTCTGCTAGGGTCTGCCTGTGAATGGTTCGCTCATTCGTGTGTAACTTCTACATTTTAAGTCCAATCAAGATGAATCCAACTCCTATGATTCCAACATACAAGGGTTCATTTATATATTCTATCACAACATCTAATTCCTGAGGTAAATGGACCAAAACCTGGACTCAAGGTACAAATCTCAGTCTGTCCGGTTTCACAATTCCAGTGTGCATGAGTTATACTCTTTTGATCATATCTTTTTATCTACAAGTGGGATTTAGGAAATTCCAAATTCTATGGTTTCCTAACACTTAAGGGTACATTTAAGTCTTCTTTCACATCTTCTAAATGTGTCATTAAGGGCACCTAAACGTAGTCCCAAATCACAGGTTACTGACTGTGGAATCTCAGTTTTTTTCAGTTTGTACACCTGGTATCATTTTTAACATAACTTTCATTCCACACATGAAAATCAGTTGGTTCCAAAGCATATGGTTTAATTAATTAATGGAGAACAATTAAGTCTTCTTTGTCAAGTTCTAGTTCTATCATTTTGCTAGTCTAAATTTCGGTTGAATTTCCAGAAAAATGGAGGACACATGGCTGGCTGCAACAAAACAACACAACATAGCACTCCCATATTTACCTCCCTTATAACCTCAACCCCAAAATCAATCAATACACAAAAAACACTTCTATATCATCATCAATCTCAACCACATAACCACCACAACTCAAGCACATGAACAATTATAGCAATTACACATCCAAATTCAAAGGCAATAGGGATCACTAATTCAAGAAGGTTAAAGTACCAAACCTTTTTCCCCTTTGTTTTCCTTAGCTCATCTTTGATCTTTTTATTCGTTTTCCTTTAGCTTTTCTTGATTTCCTACAAGAATTCCAGCATACACACTTTAAACATACATCCTATGGTTTGAAAACATAAGCAACCAATTCATTTCTTGACAATTTTTCCTCAATCTAATCTCCTCTAACCTTAAAACCATTATTTCTTTCATCAAATCCTTCACATAATTATTTCTTGAATTTTCTCCAAATCTAGCTACATGAACCCTAATTTCAATCTCTTAAACTAACCATTAATCCATGAAATTAAAACTAGAGATAGGTTTCTCTTACCTTATAATCTTATTTGTCACTAAAATCTTCAACCAAAAGCCTTAAACTTTGGAAAAATCACCTCCTTCTTCCTTCTCTTATGGTTTGAACGAGTTCACCATGTAAGAGAGGGCTTTTATTTTCTTTCCTTAGCTTATTTTGATCCAAATGGCAGCCATAAGTGGTGAAAATATGTTAGTATAGATGTTGACTTCCAATTGGTACACCTTATAGCAAAAATGGCCACTTTTAATTGGTCCACTTGCCTTCTTCTTTTATCTATTTATTTGGCAAGCCATTAGGCTTCCTTTTATTCATATTTTGACCCCCTCAACTTTCTTGTGCTGTAATTTTATAGTCTAGGGTGTGAAAGTATCAAAATACCCTCTAGAGATTAATCGATTGTAACTTTTAAACCGTGCATTTTCGGAAAAAATTGAAACCCATGGTTATGACCCGATTAATCTCGAGAATATTCTTCCGGGGTCGGATATGGGCACTATTAAGAACTTCCGACACTTAATTTTTAAGTTTACATAGTTGCCCCTAACTTTTGAGAAATTTTCACTTAGGTCCTTTTGATATCCCTTCCTGACCTTGCTGTATTTCTTTATTAATATCTTTTTACTCACAACTCCAAATTAAGTAATTCTTATGCCCACTGAAACTAGGCATCCGGGGCTACATTGTGTCAAAATTTCAGGTCGATCTGAGCTATATCTGATTTTTGACGGTCCTTCGAAATGAAGCCTACTATGCTGTCCTAAGGCAGCTTGCACATATGCATCATATCTTATTCTGTACAACTCCAAATTGAGTAATTTCAAGTTATACATCTACATAAGACAAAATAAACAATTAAGTATTCTTTGAGACTCTCTAATTCTATCATTAACTTGGATGAATTTCGAGCTCAAGTTATAGGTCATGTTCTAAACTCCTTTGTTCTAAGCCTAAATCATATCCTCTATGTCCGTTTCTTACCAATCTGGTATTCGAGATGTTATAGCCCGTGTCATTCATTCTACCTTACAGAAATATTAACACACCTAACAACACGTGCGTGTTCATGGCCGTGTTAATTATCGTATCTCACAGTAGCCACGACATGTCCAATGCATAGGACTGTTAATGATCGTGTCATCAATGTTAAACTCAGCATTGTTGACATGTCCAGTGATATGGCCATGTCAGGCAAAATTTCTGCGTTTTGAACTCTCATCCATATGAACACAATCATTCCAAAATCAATACTACAACACCCTTAATCATCATCTTAGTTTATATTCATATTTCACCCATCAATTCAACACTTATATAACTCCAACATATCATAATAATAATCATTATATAATTCATTTATATAATCATCCATGTATCAATTTACTCAATTCCCAACTCATTTATACTAAATCCTTACTCTTTTCTTTATCACCCTTATTCCTCAATTTCAACTACTCATCATCATCCTCCTCACAAATAATCATATTTTCATCATCTAAGCACCAATTCAACATATATATATATATATATATATATCTCAATATTTCATTATCATCATAATATTCAATTAATCATCACTTTCTCTCACTAACCATATCACATATAAACTCAAAATCTATAAAAAGTAGCTCAAGGAAAAGAGCACTTACTTGAATTCTTTGCCAAATCTTAAATATCCATCTTCAATTCTCTTAAGACTCCTATGAATTTGGTGTGTATATGAACAAAATCAAACTCTTCTCTCACTCTCTCTCTCTTTATTCCCATGTTCAAAGAGGAAGAAAAAGAACAAGAAAGAAAGAAAGAGAGAAAACTCTCCTTTCAATTTTCATCCTTATCTTATATATATATATAAAATAATATAATTATTTCCACCTAAATTTTTCCCACCAATAATATTTGTCCTTCCTTTGACTTTCATTTCTCCATTCTCTTGTCATTATTATTATTATTATCATTATTATTATTAATTAATTATTTAAAATTTACTGTTCCTACACCAATGTATACATTATGTATATATGGTGTATATGTTGATATATGTAAATGTCTTATATATTATATTTATATTTCTCATATATTTCAAATACAATATATATATATATATATATAACATCCTTCATACATATCTCTCTCTTATTATATTTTCTTTACCTATTTCACCAACATACTCTCCCATAACTACTACTCCAAAATACATTAGAAATCGGGGTATTACACTACATATGTATTTGGCCTAGTTTTTTTATTCTTATATGACTTATTTTCATTTTACATGTTGCATAAAATATTCCATGCAAGAATTATTTTCACTACACATATTATAATATATGTTGGCATGTTTATTCCTTTACTTGATAAAATTACTTTTGGTTTCCTTTTAAATCAAATTCAAATGGAAAATCATGTTATAAGCCCACTGTGAGATGGAATTTTCGCCCCCACTCCCGGTGGAATGGTTCTTGTGACTTCGGCACTGTTTAGGCTCGAGGCCTTAGCTAACACGGGCCTAAGCCTGGAGAAAATGGAGTCGCCACCCGGACGGGCAGGGAAAAAAGAAAGGGGTGGATGACTCGATTCCTAAGGAATCCCCAACCCCCTAATGGATTTAGTTGGGTACGTGTGGGGAAGGTGAGAAATGACCCAGCACCCCCACAACTCTCGGTTCATTGGAACCAGCCGCCTTTTCAGGTCTTAATATTATAAAATTCTTAAATATAATGACATTATCCATACTACATGCAATAATTAAAATAAAGCATCATTATATTAAAATCAAAATAATGTCCAAACAAAGTAAATAAATGGACACCCATCCAAGGATGGAAACATGTCCTTGCATTGTCCATGTCTAAAACTAAATAGGACACCCACCGAAAGGCAGAAATGCGTCCTTTACATTGGTCCCAAAATATAAAATAAATTAAATTACATAAGGTTTAAATAATGAGGTACCCACAAAGTGAAAACATACCTCTTACATTAGTACCAAAATAAACAAATAATAATCTTAATAGTAAAGAAAATATCTATCAATGATAAATTAAATAAATCAAGCATTGAAATTAAATAAATCAACCATAAAAAATATATAATAAACTACGTAATCAAATCTATAATTAAATAAAGTAATAAAAAGTATAAGTTTAGGGTTTTAAAGAATTTAGGGTTTTTGGAAATTTAGGGTTTTGGAACTTAGGGTTTTGGAAACTAGGGTTTTGGAAACTAGGGTTTTGGAAACTAGAGTTTTGTAATTAGGGTTTTTGAAACTAGAGTTTTATAATTAGGGTTTTTAAAACTAGGGTTTTGGAATTAGGGTTTTTAAAACTAGGGTTTTGGAATTAGGGTTTTTGAAACTAAAAAAGGTTTAGGATTTTAACTTTCTGTCCTTTAAAAAATAATTTTGGATTTGGAGAGATAAATTAAGGTTTTGGAAAAATAATCAATATTTTGGAGTTTAATAATGACATGGTTTAAGCTTTTGGATAAAAATAGTTTAAGGTTTTGAGTTTCAATAAAATAACCTATGGTTCTTGAAGTTTTAGTAAAAAAAATAGATTCTGACAGTTAATTTAAATCCTCGAAAGCTACTGGGTAGTTTTTAGTTTTTTGTAAAACATGTAAGTGGAGTTACGAACACCAACTGATTAATGTATTAACTAAAGCAAACAATTAAAGTTTTTAAATGAAGATCAATTTACTGCATGTTCAAAGATCAAGTTACTGCACATTCAAAGATCAAGTTACTGCTTGTTCAAAGATCATGTTACTGCATGTTCAAAGATCATGTTACTGCATATTCTTATTAATCAAAGAAAACGAAGCTATTGTGAGCATGAATAATTTATGATTAAAGATCAAAGCTCCGCCGTTGGTTCCACCAAAAAAGTTAATTTCTGGATGAACAATGTGAAGATAGTATGGACCCTGCCTTCTTCTTTGGTTGTCTTGATATTTCTGTTTGTGGTTTCCTTCGTTCTCCAAAAAAAGCTGTTGCTGTTCTTCTCTGTTTGTTGCCATCTCTTATGTTTTGTGATTTAAACTCTCTTAATATTCATTGCCGACCCTCTTTAATGTTAATTTCCACCATTCTTAATTCTAAAATGTTATTATTTATAGGCAAACCTCACTCAGAATCCCTAACCTTAATCCGTCCTTAGTACAACTTTTAGTTCAATTAGGAAACTCATTGAAACCTTGTCGATCTTTGCTGCCAGATCGACATGAGGATTCTCATGTCTCCCCAGCTGACCTGACTCGAATTATTCTTGCCTTTTTTAACTTATGGACCGAAAAGTTTTAATTTGGGCCGATTCAACTTGATTTTAGGGTTTTTCAATTGAATTTATGCATTTTTAATCCGAACCGACTTCTTTAAAAATTATAAACTAGGTTTAAATATTTTAAAGTCAGATCAAATTTATTTTAACATCCTTTAATTAGGACCGTATTAAATTGGGGTCAAAATTAAGGGTCTACAGTTTGCCCCTTGCTTGAACGATCTTGAATTGATTCAGAGAGTGAAAAGCATCAAGACTTTTAATTTTGGCAAAAATAGACTTAATTTTCTTGAGATGGTTTTGGTTTTGGGTTCTGGACTCGGTTTGAGTTCTGAACTCAGAAAAGACTTAGGATCTGAACCCGAGATAATTTGGATTCTAGACCCGGTTTGAGTTTTGGACTTGGAAAAGACTTGGGTTCTGGATCCGGGATGGTTTGGGTTCTGGATCCAGTTCGAGTTTTGGACAAGAAAAAGACTTGGGTTCTGGACCTGGGATGGTTTGGGTTCTGAACCCAGTTTGAGTTCTAGACTAAAAAAAAATTTAGGTTCTGAACCCGAGATAGTTTGGGTTTTAGACTCGGTTCGAGTTCTGGACTCAAAAAAGACTTGGGTTCTGGACCTGAGATGGTTTGGATTCTGAACCAGATTTGAGTTCTGGACTCGAAAAAGATTTGGATTCTGGACCCGAGATGGTTAGTGTTCTGGACCCGGCTCTAGTTCTAGACTCAAAAAAGACTTGGATTCTGGACCCGGGATGGTTTGGGTTCTAGACTCAGTTTGAGTTATGGACTCGAAAATGTTATGGGTTCTGGACCTGGGATGGTTTGGGTTCTGGACCCGATTTGAGTTCTAGACTCGAAAAAGACTTGGGTTCTGGACTCGGTTTGAATTTTGGACTAAAAAAAGACTTGGGTTTTGGACCCGGGATGGTTTGGGTTCTGGACTCAGTTCGTGTTCTAGACTCGAAAAAGACTTGAGTTCTTGACCCAAGACGGTTTGAGTTCTGGACCCGATTTGAGTTCTGAACTAAAAAAAGACTTGGGTTCTGGACCCGATTTGAGTTCTGAACTAAAAAAAGACTTGGGTTCTGGACCCGAGACGATTTGAGTTCTGAACCCGATTCGAGTTCTGAACTCAAAAAAGACTTAGGTTCTGGACCCGAGATACCTGCAAAAAATTTAGAGTCAATAAAATATTTTGCAAAAATTAAGTTATTATTTTATTATATTATATATATATATTTGTTGGATGTGATAAATATCTACTGAAATTATCTGTACTCATAGCGCAATACTATGCACATTATTGAAATAGATAAAAGATGAAGTAGACAATTTTGACTAACTAAAGTTAAATAACTTTACATAAAGAAATCTATAATAAATGGCAATAACAAGTGAACTTGTCCCCCCTTTTATTTGATTTGATTTTTTTTGATTTTTTTGATTATTATTATATTTACTATTTTTGACTTATATACATTTCATTCTTTATAAAGAGGTCGTGCTATTTCTCTTCCTGCAAACTAAATAATATCACACAAAATATTTAAATTAAGCTCAAGCACTTACCATGGCAAGCGTCCAACACTCTTCAAGGCATATGACTCGATCAAATAATGAATTAATTTCTTACCTTCGAGACAACGACATTGTGAAAATTCCATTATTTCCCAGCATGTATCTCCATCGGAGTTCCAAAGATAAAACATCGGTAAGTGGTACTTTTCCATACATATAAGTAATTTATTGCAAGATTTGTTAGTATAATTATGTTCATGTAGACTATACAAGAATAAGTATGAAAGTTAATATATAAAAATATCTATGTAGCAGAATTTATATAACAAAATCTACAAATTTATGCATGAAACTTCTGATGTACTAAAATGATTGTATAAGAATGAAACACATCAATTGTTGTGCGAGAAATTATTTGTCTGTGTCCCTTTTTTATTTTTTATTTTTACTTTTTTTTATTTATTTTATATATTTTTATTTATTATATACACAAATATATTGCTTTATATATTTATACAACATTATTTTATTTTTTATTATTTAATATATTCTATATTATTTACTATTTTATGTTACTATTATTTACTTTTTATTTATTTATTATTATAGTTATACTTTTTCAAAAGTGTGTGAGGAAAATTACATGTGTACTTACCTGGACTTACCTGTATTTGGACAGCATGATGGTTGCAATATTAAAGTGGGGGAAAATATTCACAAGGCCCGTAAGTGGTATGACCAGGACTCGCCTGCAGGAAAGAGAATGGTGAGGGAAAGTGGTTTTGAGGACTTCGTTTTGCAATTACTAGCACGGGGCTATCAAATAGATCGGAGTGTGATCCAAGCGCTTGCAGAATGATGGTTGGACACAACTCATACTTTTCATTTGCCCATTGGAGAGATGACAATTGGTCCAGTTGACTTTGCTGCTATAACTGGCCTCTGATGTGATGGAACCCACGTCCCTTTGACCAATAATATTTTGAAAAAAGAAGAAATCCGACAGTTGATTGGTGTCAAGCCCCGATATAGGATGTCGTATAAGATCCGATATGAGCCCATCCGAGAGTATTAGGTAAAGTACACTCGACCCGTGCAGGGTGAGAGGGAAAAACAATATACTCGGAGATTTTTGTTATATTTGTTGGGGGCAACCATTTTGGGTAGCACCGAGTCTGCCATTCATTTATCTGTGTTGTGTGCAGGGGCGAAGCCAGACTTTGAAATAAAGGGGGCAAAATTTTTTTTTTTATGAATTTTGACTTTCTCTGTAATTATTTATCTCTTTTTTTGTTTTAATAATATTTTATAAATTTATTAATTTATTAATAATATATTTTTATTATTAAAAAATTAATTAATAAAAAAATATTAATATATATATGTAAAGAATTTTAAATTTATAAAATTATTCACAATAAAAATAAAATAAAGAGAAAAAAATTAAATAATAAATATAATTTTTTAAAAAATAATTAAAATAAATAAATTATTTAATTCATTAAATGAGTTCAATTTAATTTAGTTGAAAATTTTATCCCTTTTTTTATTTTTATTTTTTTGCATTTATATATTATCAATATTTTGTCATTTTTTTAAAAGAGAACTATTGGTTATAGAATAAATAATTTATTATAATTTTTTTGACTTCTTGTAAAAATTAAAAAAAAAGAGGGGGGCAATTTAAAATTTTAAATGAAATTAATAAATAATTTAAAAATTTTTAAAAAATATTATATATATATATATTTAAAAAGAGAAGGGGGGCAACTGCCCCTCTTCTCATTAAGGTGGCTTCGCCAATGGTTGTGCGCCCTTTCTAACTTGGATCACGTATCTTCTTATGCATGGGGTGAAGCTGGTCTAGCTTTTCTTTATCATGGTTTTGATGTGCTATGTAGGAAGAAAAGATCCTTTATTGGTTTCGCAGCCATTGCTGAGGTGCTACTTCCTTTAAAATTATTTATCCACACAATGCATGTGCATAGGCTTGATTTTCTCTTTCATGTATAGGTTTGGGCATACGAGCATAACTTGGTGAGAGTTCCAAACATTACACAGCCACAAATCAATTTTCTAAGATTGGGTGTTTGGTTGTCGGGTCGTAGGGAAGTGTCCGGGAGTCACTATGTGCACTCTCACCGTTACCACTTGAGTCGTCTGACCTGGGATCAAGTAAGAAAAATGTTTATATTAATATCAAACCTATGATAAAAGATAAATTACCGGTTTGCTTTTCTGCAGGTGGATACAGCCTGGTGGAAAGCCGAAGAGAAAAATGGCTGGATTAGATGCATGACTGATGCAATGCCTTTGCACAACTCTCATCAAATTATTGCTGGCCCGGTCTCTTGTGGGTGGTTTCTAGGCGAGAGAGTACATGACTGGTTCCATGGACCTAACCGGTGCAGACTACCAGTTGTTATTCCATCATTTGTTCACTATAGCAATGCTGGAGCCCTTTTGGAGTCATTCCTGTAATGGTTTCGATGTTCATGACTTCCTACTCTTACCGGACGTGTCCTATGCTCAATTTATCCAGGATCATCTGCTAAGTTTTGAAGTGTCACCTGCTGGTGTCCATGGGCTGTCTGGAGGTGAAGAAGAAATAAAAGCAGAGCAAGGAGAGGATGAAGAAGATGAGGGAGTGGATGAGGATGAGGATGAGGAAGAAGATGAGGAGGAGCCTTCTTCTCAATCCTATGGCAATTCCGGGGCTGGCACTTTCCAGGTAGCTATCACTTTGTCATTACAACTATCTCTTCATTTATCTATTCTGATTATTTATATGATCATTGTAGGCTGCTGGTTCCTCTGACTATGGGGCTGTCCCTCTGTATGATACCCCGATACAACGACAATTTTCTTCATTTGCCCCTTCTCATTTAGACGTGACATCTGATTCGCAGAGCTTTGATCTGAGTTACCTGGTCAGTCATTCTTATCCCATAATGATGTATGCTTGCATGTATGCATGAAAATGTATGGATTTACCCTTTCCTTTTCTGGCTCACAGCAAATGCTTGAGGAGTAAAATAGGAAACTTCAAGAGGAATTATCTGTAAGTCATCAACATGCGGCCTATTTTGAGGAAATGTATCAATAATAGGCACAGGACTTCCGAAACTTTTGATTTCAGGGCATGGGAGAACCAAATGCCTCTTCATCAAGGGATCCCAGACTGTTATCCATGATATACCACCTCCCTGTTTAGGCGATGATAGAACCGATTTTTGAAATCCTGGAGTTTTAGATATTTCTTCTTCAAACGGATATTGGATGGATAATATGCTCTCTCCTCCAACGGGTGATAATTGTTTTAGGGCTTTGTCTGATTATGAACCGCCTCCTTCCTCAAAGTGACAAAAATATAAAACTTGCAATAAAACTTGTAATAAAATTAAGCAAAAATGGTAATGATGAATTTTTTTATTTTTTATTAATTAGATACAGTGGCTTTGTCAAATAAGTACCATAGTACCTCAGGACTCGATTTTTCAAATTAATATATCTATAACATCACAGCCTTAGTTACCATACTAAACTCAGAAATTATCTATTTAATCAAGAACTGTTGTACTTCAGACATGCACATACACATTACTTGGTCAAAGGTCTCATTTTTAAATATTGTCTATCTCATATGCATGCTTATCCAAACTATCTCTACTAATATATTCTACCTACCAAGAGAAATCAACATGTCTTTGATAGGCTTGAAATGGGGTCTATAAGGGACATGGGTTTAAATGAAGGCCATTTGTAAGTTGGAGCAATGGACAAACCTTCACGCTATAAATTTCTTGTTTAAACTTTAGGTGGCTGGGAGCAATCTTGCTAGACTCCAAATTCCTTCTATCTTCTTGGCATTAATCTAGATCTTGATTGGGACAATCTTTGGCTTTACAAAAAGTTTGGTACCCATCATCATTTTTCTTTTCCCTTTTTCTTTCTCTTTCTTTTTCTTACTCTTCCCTTTTCTTTCTCTTTATTTTTCTTACTCTTCTCTTTCTTTGAGCATTTTATCATTTTGTCCTTCTTCTTTGTAGGATTGTTAAGTATAGGACTTTTAAAAACTGGATGGTCTTTCTCTTTTTTCTCTGATTTTGATCAAATCTTTGGTTGGATTGGACCAATTCAAGTCAAACTGTCCTTATAAATCAAATGGAAGCCTTTTGCTGCTTTAGGTAAAAGAGAACTCAATTGGCTTTCTGAACTACCTTTTTAGGTTTTATCTTTCTCTTTTTTTTTTCTTTTTTCTTTTCCTTTTTTTCCTTTTGTCCTTTTTTTCTTTTCTTTTCTTTTTTTCTTCTTTTTTCTTCTTCTTTTCTTTTCTTCTTTTTGTTGTTTTTTTTGGGTTCTAATTCTAACAGAGTTGTCTTATTTGTACCAACTTGTATTTCTAATAATGGATGAGTGGAGTGACATAAATCTCCTTAACAGGGATAAATCATTTGTTACTCTGATGTTATCTTGATAGAATGGAGATATTAGGTGAACTTCAACTACCCTTATGGTCTTGAGAACATCAACTATCCTTATGATATTGACTATTCATTCCTTTCTTTGATCTTCTTGCCTCTTCATCTTAGAGGTCATAAACTTGTCAAAAGTATCACAACAACTTAGGGTAGGTTGTTGGGGTTTGTAAGCTAATGAAAAGAAAGCTAAAATTTTATGAAGGCTCAAAGGGACAACTAGGGATTCATATTTAATTAGGTGGATACTAGTTGTTGGCTAACCAAACAATGCCTAGATCATTTCTCCCTTAGGTGCCTAGATCACTCTCTGACAAGTGAGACATTTAGATACAAACTCTGCTATGTCCCTCTTCATACCTGACCACCAATAATGTTGTTTCAAAACATGATACATCTTGGTACTCCCAGGGTGCATAGCAAAAGCCGACTGATGTGCTTCCTTCAAAATTATCTTTCTCAAACTAGCATTATCAGGAACACACAATCTATCTTTGTACCAAAGGCTGCCATCATCTCTCACAAGAAAATCTCGGCTCTCCCCCTTTTGATAATTCGGCACAACTTTCCGAATTATCTCATAAGCCAACTGAGCCTCTTTAATCTGATCCAACAACACCGGTCTCAATTGCAACTGAGCTAACAAAGCACCATCATCACATGATTCAAAACTAGCATGAAACGCTCTCAATTCAACAAGCAACAAGAGCGAATAAGCAGTCAAACTAGCTAAAGACTTTCGGCTCAAGGCATCAGCAACAACATTTGCCTTACCGAATGACAATCAATCAAACAGTCGTAGTCTTTGATCAACTCCAACCACTATCTTTGCCGAAGATTCAGCTCTCTCTGAACCGCCAAATATTTCAAACTCTTGTGATCTATATAGATGAAACACTTCTCCCCATAAAGATAATGTCGCCAAATCTGCAATGCAAAAACTATGGCTGCCAACTCCAAATCATGCGTCGGATAATTAAGCTCATGCGGCTTCAATTGCCGAGAAGCATAAGCTATGACTCTACCCTCCTACATCAAAACACATCCTACACCATTATGTGAAGCATCACTGTAAATCACATATGGTTTATCTTCTACAGGCAAGATAAGAATAGGAGCTTGAGTCAATCTCTCCTTCAACTGCTCAAAACTTGCTTGACACTGATCTATCCACACAAATCTAACTCCCTTCTGAAGTAATCTGGTGAGTGGAGTAGCTATCAAAGAAAAACCCTTCACAAACCGTCGATAATAGCCTACCAAACCCAAAAAACTTCTAACTTCAATCACTGACTTCGGTGGATTCCAATTCAAAATGGCCTCAACTTTACTCGGATAAACTCTTATACCATTCGCTGAAACTTCATGACCCAGAAAAGTCACTTGATCAAGCCAAAACTCACACTTAGATAGCTTAGCATACAACTGCTTCTCTCTCAAGGTCTGTAATACAATCCGCAAGTGCTTATCATGATCCTTCTTATTATGTGAATACACCAAAATATCATCAATAAAGACCACCACAAACTGATCTAGATAGGGTCTAAACACCCTATTCATCAAATCCATAAAAACTGCTAGTGCATTAGTTAATCCAAAAGGTGTCACCAAAAACTCATAATGCCCATGCCTTGTGTGGAAAGCTGTCTTAGATACATCTTTAGCTCTGAGTCTCAACTGATGGTACCCTGATCTCAAATCAATCTTAGAAAACACTACTGCTCCCTTCAACTGATCGAAGAGATCATCTATCTTAGGCAAAGGATACTTATTCTTGATAGTCATCTTATTCAACTGCCTATAATCGATGCACAATCTCAAAGTACCATACTTCTTCTTTACAAACAAAACAGGAGCTCCCCACGGAGAAATACTAGGGCGAACAAACCCTTTATCTAACAACTCTTGCAATTGCACCTTCAACTCTCTCAACTCAGCAGGTGCCATTCGATAGGGAGTAATAGAGATAGGAGTGGTACCAGGTAACAAATTGATACCAAACTCAACCTATCTCTCAGGGGGTAACCCTAGCAACTCCTCAGGAAAAACATATGGGAAATCGGCTACTGTGGGTATACTATCAAGTTGAGAACCTATTACCTTGGTATCTACCACATGAGCAAGATAAGCCTAACATCCCTTATGAATCAACCTCCTAGCTGTAACAGCTAAAACAAACAAGGATGCAATATGTCTCTGTTCACTAGATACTATCACACTTCTACCATCATCGGTTCTCAGGGTAACACACTTATTTTGACAGTCTACCACCGCTCCATGCTTAGACAACCAATCCATGCCTAAGACCAGATCATACTCTTTAAAAGGCATTTCAATCAAATCACCCAAGAACTCCTCATCTTGCACCACAACTGAACTATCTCGGTGCACCCTGCTAGCTACCACACTGTGCCCTAAAGGATTTGTCATCAAGACATCAAATCCTAGAGACTCTGAATGCAATTCAGTCACAGGAAAAATAGATGCACTTATGTATGAATGAGTGGATCTTGGATCAATAAGAGCAAGAACTAAAATGTCAAATAAAGAAAATGTACTCGCAATAACCGCTGAAGCATCTGGCTACCTCTGCATCACATACACTAGCTGAGATGGCCCAGCCTCATCTGACCTACTACCTCTGGATGTAGAGCCTCCTCTCTGACTAATCCTGGGTCGACCACCTCTACTAAAACCTCTGCCCCCTTGACCTCCTCTGCTTACACTAGGTCTAGAAGCTGCAGTATCAGTCTGTCTATCCTCCGATAGCTCAGAGCAATCTTTGACGAAATGAGCTGGTGACCTACATCTAAAACATACTCCTAGTCCACTCGTCTTCCAGCAAGCACCCCCATGTGTCCTACCACAATAAACACATGTAGGTAGAATAGATCTCTGAACCACTGGAGTCGGAGCACTAGCTACAGAAACTGTAGGTCTCGGTCTCTGCCTTTGATACTGAACTAACCTACCAGACTGCCTCTGGCTCCTACTAAACCTCGGAACAAAACTTCCTCTACATCTCTTCATAGATGAAGACCCTGCCTCAAACTGGGGTCTCCTAACTCTAGTCTCCTCCTCAGAAGTAGCTGCTGCAATACATTGTGCTCTCTCAACACTTCTGGCTGCTGCAACCAGCTGAGAAAAATCTTGGTATTGAGAACCAGCAACAATACACATAATAGAGGGCCTCAATCCCTCAAATCTCCTGCACCGGTCAATCTCGTCTGAAATAATTCCACCGGCATAATGACTCAACCGGATATACTCAATCTCATACTCTGTCACTGTCCGGTTATCTTGTCTCAGACTTAAAAATTCCATCTTCTTGGCATCCTTATACTCCCTCGGAGTATACTTCTGCTCAAACTCCCGCAAAAAATCACCGTAAGACAAGGTCGGTGGATCATCCATCGCATGTGGAACTGTCTTCCACCAATCATAAGCATCTCTCTGAAGAAGGGATATAGCATAATCAAATTTCTCTTCAGAAGTAGCTTGCAACTGGATGAATACCCTCTGAACTCTATCCAACCACTGCTCAGCTACTGCAGGATCTGTAGTACCAAAGAAATCTTCAGCCCCAAACTTTCTCAATTTATCACACTGCCTCGCCGGTACTTGCGGCTGTGGTTGAGGCGGCGGAAGCTGCACTGGAGCTTGCCTCAACAATTCCACCACATGCCGTAACCAAACCGGCAGAATCTCAGCAGCTTCTGGTCTCTCTGGCATAGGAGTAGGTGCCTCTCCAGCTATCTCAACCCTAGCTCCATCTCTACCCTCTTCAGGAGCTACACTCTGAGCACTACCCTCTATAGACTGACGTGACTGAGACGCCATCACTACCTATATCTCCAAACACAACAGAATATACCTCATCAAAGATCAGAAACTGCCAGTGCCAAAGTATGTATCTTATTCAAAAACCATATTTTAAAATCAAAATTTTCTTTTTCTTACAATTCACCTAGGTTGAGAATCTCAAACCTAGGCTCTGATACCAAAAATAGTTGTAACACCTCGGTACCCCATATACGCACACTACATACAACCACAATTGTAATATACATATACCGGATACAGGAGTGTCATGGTTTATATTAAACAAACCAATATTTTTATTATCAATATAAGAAAACTTAAAACATTTAAGATATATTATAAAACATAATAGATAAAATATTTATTTATTAAGCAGCGGAAAATGTAGCGGTATATACATATATATACATCAAAATCATAAATAAAAAAAATATACAATTATACATGCTTGGTAGTTTGTCTCTAATCTTGAAGTCCAATAATCCACTCTTCACAAACCTAGACTCAACTCGGTCTAGCAGAACTCTCCAGTTCTAACCTGTCACCTGCGTGATGAACCACAATCGCGCTAAGCCAATGGCTTAGTGGTACAAACCATGATGACAATATGCTTCAATGTAATGCCAATGTCATACTTTCAAACATTATAAACAATACACAAGAATATCATATTTCATAACCTTACATTACATTATATTATTCAATTGTTTCATCATTCATGATTCACATTTAAACAAAGACAAGCATGGGCCCAAAAGAAACTAATATGCCATTCAAATTTTAGAGTTAATGTTTTGGTCCAATATCACATTTATCAAGCCCGTAGGCGAATCATTTATCACAATGAGAAACATCTCATATGTAACATCCCAACTAGGCTTCAAGGACTATTCCCAACCAAGCTTCAAGGGCAGCTCAGCATCAACCCAACTTGGCTTCAAGGACCAAGCCCAACCCAGCTTCAAGGGATTGTTACTTTTAGGCATGCCACCAATAGCAAAACTCTAAAAATTGAATAACACATTAGGCACACAATTCATTTATTATTTCGTTATCAATTCCATTCTCATTTTCTCATTATCATCTAGGCAACCATGCCCCAATTATTTCATTTACATCATTATAGCCAACAACAATGGCTTCACATATCATCATTTGAGTGCACATTACAACTTACATTGTTCATATATTTTGAATCCTCAACATATAATTCACATAATGCACATAATACAAATCATTGCACCATTCTCATATATCAACAATATAATAGGTAACCTAACACATTTTCCAACCAAATGTGTTAAGTCCAAAAATCATGTAAATGTATGCAATCATGTAGGGTTTGTACTTACCTCAAGAGCAACTCACACCAATCTAACCACTTCCTCTTCCAAGAATCCTTCAACACTTGGATTAGGGCAACTCAATCTCTTCAAAACCTAATCCAATTGTGATTACACACACACACACTCAGTGATACACATAAGAAAATAAGAACAAGAACCAACTAGGGCAAACTCTACACATGACACGCTCAACAACACAGGCGTGCCCCTGATCAAGCCCTAAACCCACAACACAGAAGCTTTGACACGCTCAGTGACATGGGCGTGTCACTGGCCTTGTCAATCCTCCCTCAACACAGTGGCTATGACACGCTCAGTGACATGGGCATGTCACTGGACGTGTCAATCCACCAACAATACAGTAGCTATGACACGCTCAGTGACATGGGCGTGTCACTGGACATGTCAATACTACTCCAACACAGAAGCTGTGACACACTCAGTGACATGGGCGTGTCACTGGTCGTGTCATGCATCCAAAAAATAGAACCATTGATACACCCAAAGACTTGGCCGTGTTCATGGGCGTGTCAGGCCAAAAATCCTGATTCTGACACCAACAACGCCACATCCAATAAACATCTTACTTAACTCTTTCCACTCCAAACAATCTTACCCAAAACCATCAATAAGCCATACTAAACTTGCATAAACACCAAAACACCACAATACATACATCAAACACCAATCACAATCATAATCACAACTCAACCCACACAATCCACAACACTTATTTTCTTTCACCAAATTTAACCTTTCCTTCAAACCAACCCCAAAATCAAAACCAATAAGACTAAACATTCTCAAATACACCAAAATTATACATACATATCTTAACAACAACCATACACCAAGCTCAACACACAAACTCAAAAGAAAACCAAGAAAACAAGTTGGAAACTTACCAAAAATGATGAAAATCGTTCAAACTCCAACTTAATCTCTTGAAACACCCTTCAATCTTGAGTTTGGAAGAACAAAATCTCTCTTTCCTTCTTGCTATGGAGATAGCCGGCCAAAACAAAGAAAGAAGAAGAAGAAGATGATGATAGAAAAAAACAAAGTCAACCTCTCTTAATCACACAACCTCTCTTTAGATATCCACCAAGCAATTTAAATAATATGATAATATAAATAACCAAAATATCATCTTCAACTTATATAAATTTCCATTTTAAAATAACCAAAATATCTCCTTTGACCTTAAATAAATGTTGACTTGTATATGTTGTATATATCTCTATCCTTTCTTATCTTCCCACTTACACATATATACACTTTAAAATCATTTAATCCAATTTCAACAATAATCATTCCAAAAATTTTAGGGTATAGTTTGGGATATTACACTTATAACTTCCACACACAATTGGCGAGTCTCTTTTCCTAGGTATATGGTTAACAAAATACCAACATGGGGTATCTTATTTTCGAATAATTTTCTCGAACGATTTTAACCAATAGCTATATTTTCAAAAATCAAAATCAGTTTATGATAATTCCCATTAATTAGGTTTTAATCCATTCAACCCACTAAAGTAGGTTTTATGCTATATTGGATTAAAACTAAATTAAGAGGTTTATTATAAATAGATTTCTCACTTGAAAAAGTAACTAATGATTCATGCAAAAAATAAGCCCATGATTAATTATTCTTAGTATAAACTAGGCTCACAATTGATTTTTGGTATTTCGTAATTGACCTAAATGATTTGCAAGCTCTTTGTATGAAAAGGTTGGAAAAATAATTTTGTTTCTAAGCCCATTGTAAAAAGATTTTAGGAAAAATGGATTTTGGGCTTTGTATTTGGATGATGAGAAAAGTATTTTTGATTTGATTTTTAGAAAAGTTTTATGTCCAAAGACCATTTTAAAAAGTTTTAAACATAGCTTTGGTCTTTTGGACTTTAAAGAAAAATTTATTTTGAGCTTACAACATACGTAGGTCATATTAGAAAAAGAACAAACCAAATAAGCAATGATTTAAACCAAGATAAATTAACCATATTCAAATAACATGCATTTGGAGTAAAAACCTAAGGAAAGTAACTAGGCCAATTACATCAGCTTTAGTCTTTGGGTTAAAAGGCTTAGGTTCCCATAACAAGTATATACCAAAAGGTACAAGGCTATGAGTGGTTATGCCATGCTCAATCTCCATACCTTGAGTGAAAGTATGGTATCCCTTACATATCACAACACGGGTAACACGGGCGTCCTAACTCACGCATACGATGCAATCTAATATGATGCAATGGATAATAGCATGATAAGAAAGAATAAAATAATATAAAGACTAACGGAATCAACTTCTCTTATCCCCAGTGGAGTCGCCACTATGAGCGAAAATTTTCACCCCCACTCTCGGTGGAATGGTTCTTGCGACTTCGGCACTGTTTAGGCTCGGTTAGAGAACACGGGCCTTAGCCCGGAGAAAATGGAGTTGCCACTCGAATGGGCCAGGAAAAAAGAAAGGGATGGATGACTCAATTCCTAAGGAATCCCCGACCCCCTAATGGGTTCGGAAAGTTGGGTATGTGTGGGAAGGTGAGAAATGGCCCAGCACCCCCACAATGCCCGGTTCATTGGAACCGACCTCCTTTTCAGGTCTTAATATTATAAAATTCTTAAATATAATGATATTATCCATACTACATGGAATAATTAAAATAAAGCATCATTATATTAACATCAAAACAATGTCCAAACAAAGCAAATAAATGGACACCCATCCAAGGATGGAAACATGTCCTTACATCGTCCATGTCTAAAACTAAATAGGATACCCACCGAAAGGTGAAAACGTTTCCTTTACATTGGTCCCAAAATATAAAATAAATTAAATTACATAAGGTTTAATAATGAGGTACCCACAAAGTGGAAACATACCTCTTACATTAGTACCAAAATAAACAAATAATAATCATAATAATAAAGAAAATATCCATCGATGATAAATTAAATAAATCAAGCATTGAAATTAAATAAATCAACCATCAAAAACATATAATAAACTACGTAATCAAATCTAAAATTAAATAAAGTAATAAAAAGCATAAGTTTAGAGTTTTAAAGAATTTAGGGTTTTTGGAACTTAGGGTTTTGGCACTTAAGGTTTTGGAAACTAGGATTTTGGAAACTAGAGTTTCGTAATTAGGGTTTTGTAATTAGGGTTTTTGAAACTAGAGTTTCATAATTAGGGTTTTGAAATTAGGATTTTAAAAACTAGGGTTTTGGAATTAGAGTTTTTGAAATTAGGGTTTTTAAAACTAGGGTTTTGGAATTAGGGTTTTTGAAACTAAAAAAGGTTTAGGATTTTAACTTACTGTCCTTTAAAAAATAATTTTGGATTTGGAGAGATAAATTAAGGTTTAGGAAAAATAATCAATATTTTGGAGTTTAATAATGAAATGGTTTAAGCTTTTGGATAAAAATAGTTTAAGGTTTTGAGTTTCAAAAAAATAACCGATGGTTCTTGATGTTTTAGTAAAAAAATAGATTATGATAATTAATTTAAATCCTCGAAAGCTACTAGGTAGTTTTAAGTTTTTTTTAAGACATGTAAGTGGAGTTACGAACACCAACTGATTAATGTATTAACTAAAGCAAACAATTAAAGTGTTTAAATAAAGATCAATTTGCTGCATGTTCAAAGATCAAGTTACTGTACGTTCAAAGATCAAGTTACTACATGTTCAAAGATCATGTTACTGCATATTCTTATTAATCAAAGAAAATGAAGCTATTGTGAGCATGAATAATTTATGATTAAAGATCAAACCTCTGTCGTTGGTTCCACCAAAAAAGTTGATTTCTGGCTGAACAATGTGAAGACAGTATGGACCCTGCCTTCTTCTTTGGTTGTCTTGATATTTCTGTTTGTGGTTTCCTTCATTCTCCAAAAAAAAACTGCTGCTATTCTTCTCTGTTTGTTGCCGTCTCTTCTGTTTTGTGGTTTAATCTCTCTTAATATTCATTGCCGACCCTCTTTAATGTTAATTACCATCATTCTAAATTTTGCAATGTTATTATTTATAGGCAAACCTCACTCAGAATCCCTAACCTTAATCCATCCTTAAAACAAATTTTAGTTCAATTAGGAAACTCATTGAAACCATGTCGATCTGGGCAACCAGGTCAACATGAGTTAAGGCTATGTCGACCTGGTTGCCCTAGGTCGACATGAGTCCAACCTCATGTCGATATGGGCTGCCAGATCGACATGAGGCATGCTCATGTCGACCTGGTCCCTCTAGGTTGACATGAGCAATTATTCATGTCTCCCCAGTCGGTCTGACTCGAATTATTCTTGCCTTTTTTAACTTATGGACCGAAAAGTTTTAATTTGGGCCTATTCAACTTGATTTTAAGGTTTTACAATTGAATTTATACCTCTTTAATCCGAACCGACTTCTTTAAAAATTATAAACTAGGTTTAAATATTTTAAAGTCAGATCAAATTTATTTTGGCATCCTTTAATTAGGACTGTATCAAATTAGGGTCAAAATTAAGGGTCTACACCCACTTAACTACATATTTGACTTCCAAATTATTTAACCAATTAATCATGCCTAACTTATACTTGATTTGCATTTCTTTTATCATATACATAGATATATGTAAATAAATTTCAGATTTTCTCTTTATAAAACGTTAACTAGCAACTTACTTCTCTATATATTTTTATTTTCATTTTATACTAACTTGGTAACTAATTTATCATTTACCTTAAGTAATTCTTAATTTAAACCATGTTTTACGAATTAAAAATCTGTCTCCCTTAAGTAATTCTCAATTTAAACCATGTTTTACGAATTAAAAATCTGTCTTAATAAATTTCAATGTTTACAGATTACATGTATTAAAATTTCCTATTTTTTCAACTTAATTTAACAATTAATATGCTTCTTGCAATAAAATTCAAATTGCAGAAATTCCAGCCTATAAAAATCGAGTTTTCAAACAAAATTCCTCAAGAAAATGGTTATAAAATTATTTATTTAAATTTCCAAACTCAAACCGATTTACAAGGTAATTTAACTTAAGAAAGAAAACAATTTTAAGGGTAAAATGCTTACGTTCTTCCCTTTTCTTTGATTCACTGATTTGGATTTGTAATTTCAAAATTTTGAGGTCCATTCTCTTTTACATAGAAAGAAGCCTGTGTTTTTTTTTAATTCTTACTTCTTTAATAATTAATAATGAATCGTGAACTTATACATGTTATCACACATGTCTTTTCACCAATATGTTTACTTGCACTTGTGATATCTTGTCTTACAATTGTCTTCATCAATCTCTTCCTTAGAAACACGTTACAAGGATGAATAAAATGGATTGGCATGTGTTAACTTTTATGTTGTCCCAAGATGGCAACCAAGAGGGGGGGGGGGGGGGTGAATTGGTTTCCTCAAGAAATAATGACAATTTTAAAAAAACTCAACAAACAAGAAATGCGGAATAGAGAGTTGGTTGAGTAATGGAAGAAAGAAAGAACACACAAGATTTATAGTGGTTCGGATTTACTTCAATCCTACATCCACTTCCTTAACAACTTGTTAAGGTTCCACTAGTCTTTGAAGTTTTCACAAGCTCACTTCCAACTTTACAAGTGTTTTTCTTAGGCTCACACTTACAACCCAAACAAGAGTTTTACAAGGCTCACTCTCACAACCTAACAAGAGTTTTACAAGGCTTACTCTCACAACCCAAGTGTTTCCCAAGCTTACACTCAAACTTATACAATGGTGTTTTCAATGCTAACACCTAACATTCATAACAATTCAAATACAAGTTTAAGTAAAAGAAAATTTGTTGCTTGGCTATGAAAATCTTTTCTCAATGTTGTCTCTTTTTTGTTTTCTCATAGAAACTTTGTATTTATAGCCAATGTGGTCTTACTAGCCATTATTGATGTTGAGAATAAAGTCTTGGCAGATTAGACCTTCTTTACTTAAACTATCCGAAGCACTTCGCGGTCGCCCTTCATACAAGGATGGTCGCGCTCATGCTTCACGCGGTCGTCCTTTTAACAAGGGACGGTCGCTACTTTTGAAAAACTTCAACGGTCGAATTTTAGTGCTCTGCAGCTGGAATCTTGCCCATGATGTGTTTGTCGGACCGTTTCTTGCCCATGCTGTGTTTGTCGGGACGGTCGCGCCAAGCAGAGGTGCGGTCGTCCTTTTTGAATATTGAAGTGGGTTTACAACGGTCATGTCACGTGTCACTTTCTGACAGAGCAAAAGAGATGTCCGCCATAATTTGAATCTTCGCGGTCGCCCTTGGTAGGTTTTCGCGGTCGAACTCACATTCTCGCGTCGAACTTCTGGACGCACCTGAGGACGCGAACACTACTGTCTCTTTGAGCAATTTCTTCTTGAATTGTTGGGCGGTCGCGACTCTGAATGGGGCGGTCGCTAAAGTGGTAAGCGAGGTCGAATCATTCACCGTTCTTGTCACCGCGAACCTTACTGTGATTGTAATGATTTAAGTTCCTTGAGTAGCGGTCGAGCAAGTATTTTGGACGGTCGCCATTCTGTAGGCGCGGTCACGACTATGGTCAAACTTCTGACCGCGAAACCTACTGTGACAAGGCTTCATTCTGTAATTGCATGGAGCGGTCGTATTTAGGTGAGGTGCGACCGCTATACTTGTTCTGTTCACCTTTAATTGAAGCAACCTAATCCTGCAACAAGATTTCTCAAACACAAGTTAAATAGATCATCCATTTGAGTTGTCAAGGATCAAAATTGAGATCATTTGTCTAACAATCTCCCCCATTTTGACTTTGACAATTCAAATGGAATGATGAGAGAAATAATAAGTCTAAAATGCTCCCCCTTAACATATGCAACAATCATGGTTAAGAGCATTTGTGATTTAGTAGTTTATCTTGGTGCAAATGTTATTGTTTGATGCAAACATTTCTCCCCCATAATCATTTTTCCCTTATTTGCAAATGTTCAACAAATTTTCATTCCATTTTGGTATTTTCTCCCCCATTGTCATAGGCAAAATGAAACAAATGTTAAGCAAAATCATGTAACAAAACAATGAAAGGGAATATAAACATTATATATATTATAGTGGAGGAAAGTACAAGACAGAAAGCAAAGCAGCAAACATATGAAAATGCAAAAAACAAACTAAAGCTAAGCTATTCTGAGTCATCATCTACATCTAACTCTTCTTCAACTAAAGGAGCTTTCCCTTTATCTTGAGGTGCAACAGAGGCAGAGCTAGTGCTAATGGACTCTTCTTCTTCAGCAATGCTTTGGGTGTAATTACTTATATCCCAATCTTCAAGGTTGCATTGAGGCAAGTCCAATTTGCCTTGCATGTCATAAAGATCATGGTGCATGTGGGATATAAGGTCTATTCTCTTGTTCAAGTGCTGGAATCTCTTGGAGACACTTTTCTTGAACTTAGAAAGGTTCCTGGAGAGAGTCTTGATAGCTTGGAGGATGAGTTGTGTGGAGGATGAAGCAGTTTCTTGAGCAGCTTTTGATGAAGTTGCTTTTGGGGGTAATTCCACAGCAACTTCTACAGAATCTCCCTCTCCCTCAATTGTATACCTTGGCCTTTTCTTTTGTTTGTCCATAACACCTTTCTTGCCAAAGGAGTATACATAAGATCCTTCAATCTTCCTTACACATCCAGCATGCTCTAAGTAATCTATTGTTATAGCACTAGAGGCTAGAGTGAAAGGGTTTCTCAAAGTAGCTAAGTTTAAATCATTCAGAAGGTTTAGGTGCCTAGCTATTTGAGTAACTTGAGAGGATAGGAAGAAGGTACCAGTTCTTGTAACAGCATGCTGATAAAAGGTATCAATCAAGAACTTGGTGGTGTTTATTTTGATGTTGTGGGTGAAAGCATACAGAAAGATGAGGTCTCTTTTGGTGACTTTCTCATTCCCATCAGCTCTTTGGTGGATGGTGTAGGTAATGATCCTATGGAGCATCCAGTGGGTGAGAGATTTGATATGTCTGGCTTTAGATTCCTTTTCAAAAGAAGTTTCAATGGAAATTTCTCGCCAGAAATCAGAAAGGGTTTGATTTGAGAAGATTTGGTCATTGTAAGAGGTTATACCTTCAGAAGGGAAGTTCCAAATGCTGCCAAAATCTTCTAGGGTTAAGGATTGATAATGATCAAAAAGCTTAAACCTTTCCCCGTACCAACCTAGAGCAGAGTTTGCACTCTTTTCTATTTGAAGAGACATCAGAAATTCTTTGCTAAGACTGGAGTAGCCTACCTCTTCTGGAAAGACAAATTTTTCCCATCCAAGGACATCCAACAATCTCTCAATTTCGTCCTTGATGCCCAGTGCAGAAAGCATCCCACCAAAAGGAGATTTGGTGCCTTCAACTTTCTTTTTCTTAAGCATGGCATACCTAATGTCTTCTTCAGAGGTTTGGTGATGAGGTTTGTGAATTTTCTCACCCCTTTTTGACTGTGGAGGAGATGGAGGTTCAACAATAGGTTCTCTAATGGTGATTCCTGGAACTCTCTTGGCTTGACCTTTAATTTTGGAGGTGGTTTTTCTTTTGGGAGCCATTGAAAACAGAAGGAGTAGGAGTAATCTGAAAAACAGAGAGTGATTGAGAAACAGATGAGATTGAGAGGTTTTTAAGGTTTCAGAGGGAGGTTTGTGTGCTTTGATAGTCAAAATATCAGATAAACTGTTGTAACACACTCTTAAATAGATGGAATTAAGAAAATAGCCATTTATGACTGTTGAAAATGAAGAGTTGCGACCTGTCACACAGCCAACGGTTATAAATTTTCGAGCAGAGTGTACAGGGTGCGGTCGCAGATTTAATAAGGTGCGATCGCGAAATGGGGTCTAGCGACCATTAGTAAGATAGGTACGCTCGCGAGGGAAGAAACTGTCTGTAACGGTCGAAACTATTCAAATTGGTGCGGTTGCGCACAAATTTTCTCGACCGCTCACGGAGATTTTTATTGAATGAAACTAGCAGACGAAGTAGCGATCGCGAAGGGATACTGGAGCGACCGCAACAGACTTAAAAATGAAAGATTCAAGGAAAGATGAAAGATATTCCAAGTATGTTAAGAAAAATTAATTTCATGCACATAGAAACTTTATTGTAAGGCAAAAATTTTAATTAGCTCAAAGTGATTCCATCAATCATTCCTAAATTGAGTTTGATGAAGTTAAGTCTATCTTCATTCAAGGGTTTTGTAAAGACATCAGCAAGTTGATTTTCTGTATCTATAAATTCTAAGATTATATTCTGATTTTGTACATTTTCCCTCAAGAAATGATGTCTAATATCTATATGCTTGGATCTAGAATGTTGGATAGGATTTTTAGACAAATTGATAGCACTAGTGTTGTCACATTTAATGGAGATATTGTTAAACACTTTACCATAGTCAAGCAATTGTTGTTTCATCCATAATACTTGTGTGCAACAAAAACATGCTGCAACATATTCAGCTTCCGTTGTGGATAAAGCAACCGATGCTTGTTTCTTACTATGCCAAGAAACTAGACAATTACCAAGAAAGTGACATGCTCCTGTTGTGCTCTTCCTATCTAATATACTACCAGCATAATCTGCATCTGAAAATCCTATAATATGAAATGATGTGTTTTTAGGATACCAAAGTCCTAAATGTATTGTACCACTCAAATATTTCAAGATTCTCTTAGTGGCATTCAAGTGTGATTCTTTAGGACTAGTTTGAAATCTAGCACAAAGACATACACTATACATTATATCAGGCCTAGAAGCAGTTAAGTAAAGTAGTGATCCGATGATACCTCGATATTTCTTCTCATCTACTGCTTTACCACTATCATCTTTACCTAATTTCAAAGATGTGCTCATAGGAGTTTTGTTAGTTTTGCATCCATCCATTCCAAATTTCTTGATGAGTTCTTTTGTATATTTGGATTGGTTGATGAAGATCCCATCTTTACATTGCTTGACTTGCAGTCCAAGAAAAAACTTGAGTTCACCCATCATGCTCATTTCAAATTCCCTAGTCATACAAGAAGCAAATTCTTTGCACAAGGCTTCATTAGTAGCTCCAAATATTATGTCATCCACATAAATTTGTACAATCAAAATGTTGTGCTTATCCTTTTTAACAAAAAGAGTTGTGTCTACTTTTCCTTTTGAAAAACCATTTTCAAGCAAATATGCACTAAGTTTATCATACCAGGCTCTAGGTGCTTGTTTCAATCCATATAAAGCTTTGGTAAGTTTGAAAACATGATCAGGAAATTTGTAGTTTTCAAAACCAGGAGGTTGTTCAACATAAACTTCTTCATTTATGAGTCCGTTTAGAAATGCACTTTTAACATCCATTTGATAAAGCTTAAAATTCATATGACATGCAAAAGCAAGTAATATTCTAATAGCTTCTAATCTGGCTACGGGGGCAAAGGTTTCATCATAGTCAATACCTTCTTCTTGATTATAACCTTTGGCTACCAATCTTGCTTTATTTCTAATAATGTGACCATTTTCATCAAGCTTATTCCTATAAACCCATTTGCATCCTATTATAGAATGATCTATAGGTCTAGGAGTAAGTTGCCAAACATTATTTCTTTCAAATTGATTAAGTTCATCTTGCATTGCAGTTATCCAATTTTCATCATTTAAAGCTTCCTCAATAGTTTTTGGTTCAATTTGAGAAACAAAAGCAATATTAACATCAACATGATTAATTTTAGATCTAGTAGTTACTCCCTTTGATGTTTCTCCAATGATGAGTTCCTTTGGATGATCTTTCTTGTATTGCCAATCCTTAGGTAGATCTTGAGTCTTATCTTCAAGTTGATTTATCTTTGGAGCATCAATAGATTCAAGAGGTTCAAGAGTACCTGCAGGGTCATTGAAAGTAATACCTTTCTTTTGATCAAGTTTAGATGATTCATCAAATACAACATGCATTGATTCTTCTATAACTAGAGTTTTCATGTTAAATACTCTATATGCTTTGCTATATGATGAATATCCTAAGAATATGCCTTCATCTGATTTGGATGAGAATTTTCCAAGATTATCCTTGGTATTCAATATGAAGCATTTGCATCCAAATACTCTAAAATATCCAATTCTGGGTATTCTTCCATTCCATAGCTCATAAGAAGTTTTATTAGTTAAATGCCTTTTATAAACACGATTTGCAATGTAACAAGCTGTATTAACGGCTTCCGCCCAAAAATAAGATGGTAAATCATATTCATTGAGCATTGTTCTAGCCATTTCGATTAAAGTTCTATTTTTCCTTTCAACTACACCATTTTGCTGTGGAGTTCTAGGAGCAGAAAAATTGTGTGAAATGCAAGGTTCATTGCAAAAGTTTTCAAAGTTTTCATTTTCAAATTCTTTGCCATGATCACTTCTAATAGATGTGATCACATATCCTTTTTCATTTTGAACTCTTTTTGCAAAGGTTTTGAAGTAATTAAAGGCTTCATTCTTTTGAGCTAAGAAATTAACCCATGTGAATCTAGAGTAGTCATCAACAAGAACAAATGCATATGATTTGCCTCCTAAGCTTGTAACTCTATTTGGTCCAAACAAGTCTAAATGAATGAGCTCTAAAGGTCTAGAGGTACTTATAACACTCTTTGATTTAAATGAGCTTTTATGTTGCTTACCATGTTGACAAGGTTCACAAATCCTATCTTTATCATATTTTATCTTAGGTAAGCCATCAACTAAGTTCTCATTACAAATATATTTCAATTGATCCATACCAGCATGTCCTAGTCTTCTATGCCATAACCATGCATCATTATTAGTGGACATTAAACATGTATGATTTGAATGTATGCTGACATTGTAAGTGTTGTTTGTTCTAGTGCCCTTAAATATGATAACATCATTTGAATTTGTGATTTTGCATTCCTTGGAATCAAACTTGACAAAGTATGCTTTATCACAAAGTTGACTAACACTTAGCAAGTTATGTTTCAAACCATCAACAAGCCATACATCTTCAATTAAATCCTTACCAATAGAACCAATGGAGCCAACACCAAGAATTTTACCTTTAGCATTGTTTCCAAAAGTTACGTTACCTCCATGTTTATTGTAATATCCTCATTTATGCCCTAGAAGTTTTGCATATTGTTGTTGTTGTTATTGTTATATATTGGATTGAATATATGTGTTAAATTGTAAGAGAAAAGAAATGGGAAGAGAATGTATATGTATATGTATTTTGGGAAGAAATAGGGTTTAGAGACAAATTTATATGTTGTGTATATGTTAATATATATGACATATAAAGTGGTCAAAAGGCTTGGTCAATGCAAGAGAAGATATTTATTTGAGATTGGTAAATTACTTAATTGGGCACATATAAGACAAAAAGATAATTATGTGAATAAGGGCACTTTGGTAATTGCTTGGATAAAATCACATGGTGGATATTTAAAGAAGGTTTGACTTGTGTTTTATTCATTATTTCTTCTTCTTCTTCTTGTTGATGGCCGGCCCTCCATAGCCAAAGAGAAAGAAAGAGACAAGTGATGGTTTTGATGATTTCAAGCTTAAATTGAAGAAAGATTAAGTGTTCAAGTGTTGATTTAAGAAGTTTTTAACTAAGGTAAGATCTTTTCTCTAATTTCTTCAATTCTTTTGAAGTGGTATGATTAAGTTGCTTATGGTATGATTGTAAGTATTGATTTTGCTTGATAGATGAGAAGTTGGGTTGGTGTTGGTGATGGAAGAGTAAGATTGATGTTTAGTGAAATTGTTTCTGTTTTAGGATTAGTAAAGGCTGTGAATTGTATGATTTTTAATTAATTATAGAAAAATTTTCTTGAAGTGAATTTTTGATATGTTGTGCCTCTATGAGTCTAGAATGACTGAAAAATATGTTGATTCGATTTTGGAATGGTTATGAGTTTAGAAAGATTATTTTCATTAGACCTGTTCCAGCAGGTACCTTAACTGGGACAGCTATATTTCGTGATTTTTAATAAAATGTAGAAAAATCATATCCAATCGAATTTTGGATATGTTGTTTCTTAGTGAGTCTAGTATTTGAGAAAAATAATTTGGAATCACGTTGATTGAATTTGATTTATGGAATTCACAAAGTTCAGAACTACTGCCAGGATGCAGGGCAATTGGGGCAGTCTGGTTAGGTGAACTATTTGACCAAGATTTTGTGTTCAGTTTGATCTGAAATTTTAAAGGGATGATTTTAAGATACAAAACTAAATTCTGTAAAAATTTTAGAATTTTTAGTCAAGTAGATTATTTTATACAAATTTTCAAAATAAGGATAAAATGGAGTTTAAAAATCAGAATGTACTATTTATGGTTAGGGTTTTAATTCTTTGTTCTTCTTGCATTGCTTTGGTTCTCCAAAGGTAGGTTGGTCCTTAAACCTAACCCTAAACGCTTTAGACACACTTGAATCAATGAATGTTATAATCAATTTTTCTTTGCCCTAATTGCATTGTTGAGATTGAACAATGTTATGTTGTGCATTGTGAATGGTAATGTGTTTCATGAGTAATGTGGAATGAAATGTTGATATTTATGAATGATGCTATGTGAGATATAATGTGATCATGGATGAGATATATATATATATATATACTTGAATAATGAGATGTTATATTGTGAAATGAAATGTGAAGCCATTGTTATTGGCTAAGATGATGTAATTGAAAGAAAGAAGGCATGTTTGCCTAAATGTGATGAGAATTGAGAATGGAAATGAATTGTTTGTTTAATATGTTATTCAGTTTCAGAGTTCTGGATTTGGGTGGCATGCCTAAGAAATGATGAAAGGTAACAGTCTTGCCGGGTTGAGGACCTCCTCATAGGTGTTGAGTTGATGGTCCAAGAGACTGGGTCTGTTACACTATGAGATATATGATTTGTAACAGTCTTGCCGGGTTGAGGATCTCCTCATATGTGTTGAGTTGATGATCCAAGAGACTGGGTCTGTTACACTATCCATGGATAGAGATACATGTATCTACATTGCCTACGGGCGTGATTATTGTGACTATGAACCAAAGCAGTAACTCTGAACTCTGAATATCGTATTAAATACTTGTTGGGCCCATAGGTGTCAAGGTTATATGAATGTCCTAAATAATGTTATGAGTTTAATGAAATGAGATGTTGGTTATGGAGTATGATTGATTAATGTTGAAATGTGGTATGCTCATATGACTATGATTTGTGAAATGCATAATTGTGTGGTTAACTTTATATTTATGATGTCGATCTTATCAATAACATATGTGGCATTGCATTTCATTAAAGCATACCGTTAGCATGTTTTATCTTACTAAGCCGTTGGCTTAGCGCGATAGTGTTTAATCGTGCAGGTAGTAGAGTGGATAGAGTTGAACCCGAGAGTTCATCAAGACCTAGTGAGAGTAGACCTTGAAGAATCCATTTTGGGAGCTTAAAGATCAGAGCAGACTTGCCAATCATGTATAAATTTTATGTGTTGTAAAACTTGAGTTTTGATGTATATAAATTTGTAAATATGTAAATATTTTATAACTTCCGCTGTGTAATATTTAAATATGGGGGTTGTCACAAAACCTTTATTTTATGTTGTACTAGAAGTGTAAATCTTTTTTGCAGGTTGTAGTTGAGGTTACAAGGGGGATTTATTGGGAGTGTACTGAGAATGATTTTGTTTGCATTGGTTTGTGTAAAATGTTTTAAAAAAATAAGAAAAAAACCGGTTTTGTCGACACTTGGGACTCAATTTTTAGGCGAAACTATGGCAAAAATTTTTTAAAAATCGGAACAAAAATTTGACTAAGTAAAAATTGGTAGCAACATTAGGTTAGTGTGGCGCCTCTACTCAGCTTACATATGTAGGTTGGGAAGGGGTGTTACATTTATAGGTAATACTTGTAAAGAGCTTTGCATTTCCAGTCATATGCCTTAAGCATCCACTATCCACAAGCCATGTGCTTTCATTGGTAGTAGATTTTAGGCATACCTGCAAGACAATTGTGATCATCTTCTTTTAGGTACCCACATATAGTTGGGTCCTTGATGGTTAGTAGAAAGAGTGCCTTCTAAATTGAGATGAGCTTTTCTTATATAACAATAGAAATTTTTGTGACCAAATTTCATGCAATATGTGCATTGCCATGGTATCCTATGCTTCTGCATTTTTCTTTTTGCATTATACATATAACTACAAGTATGTGATTTCTTTTGTACAAGTTTAGTGAACAACAATGCATGATTATTTTTGGCTTTATCTCCTAGTGAACCATAAGAAATTCTTTTAGACTTGGTGCAAGCATCTTTGATATGAACATCAGAAATTTTAGTTGTAGATGCTTTCACAAATGTTGGTTTGCTAGGTGCAATGTTGGTTGAGCCATTGAATCCTAATCCATATTTCAAGGAAGGTGATCTTTGATTATTAATTAATGTGTTCAATGCTTCCTTTCCTTTATGAAATTTGGAAATTGATTCTTTTAGTTCTTTTAGTTCATGCTTCAATGCCTCATTCTCTTTAATCACCTTTTCTAAGTCATGTGAGCTTTTATTTAATTCTCCTATTGTATTCATTAAGTGTTCATTTGAGGTTTTCAATTCTAAGGTAGAGTTCTTTAAGCATATAAAATCCTTTTCTAACTTAGAGTTTTTCTCTTTATAGAGCATCATTTTAGAGAAATATTTTTCTATTTTAGAATTCATGTGCTCAATCAAGTCACTATCATCTATATCATTTATATCATCTTGTGCTACAAGATCAAAGGATTGAGTACTTACCTCATTGGAGTCATCTTCAATAGCCATGAGACAAAGATTTGCAATTCCTTCCTCTTCTTCTTCTTCACTTGAGGAAGAGTCATCCCATGTGGCTTTGAGAGACTTTTTCTTTTCTTTATCCCATTTCCTTTTGTTCTTCAATTTGTAGCAATCCGATTTGATGTGATCAGTTTTTCCACATTCATAGCACTTCACCTCATTTTTCTTTTCTTTATCTTTGAAGGAGAATTTAGGAGGTGTACCTTTGTTTGCTTGTAATCTTTTCTTCCTTTTCCATTCAATCATTCTTTTTGAGAACATAGCCATTTCATCTTCATCATCAGTATCTTCATTGCTTGAGCTCTCAGCTTCTTTGATTGCTTTGAGTGCAATTGGTTTTCTCTTTTCTTTCTCACCTTGATCTTCTTCTTTTTCACCGTGCAGCTCAAAAGTGAGTAATTTACCAACTAGCTCGTCGGTTCTCAATGTGCTGAGATCATGAGCTTCTTCTATGGATGATACTTTGGATTCAAAGTTCTTTCTAGCTCTTAGGGCTCTCAAGATTTTACTGTTTACATCACCTTGATCATATACCTTGCCATACTTCTTTAGTTCATTGACAATTGCAAGTAAGCGATTGGTCATGTCGGTGACATTTTCATTTGGTTTCATCTTGAATAGCTCATACTCATGAACATGCATTTGTTTCTTGGTAAATCTTACCTGAGTTGTACCTTCATGGTAGTTTTCAAGTGTTTTCCAAATGCAATGTGCACAAGTTAAATGTTGAACTCTTCCACCTTCTTCTCTTGAAATGGAGTTCATCAAGATGGAAGCAGCTCTATTGTTCTTGAATCGATCTCTGATATTGCTAGTTGACCATTGAGCTTTGGGAAGTGGAACTTGAATACCGTCAACTTCATGAGTGGGAGATTTCCACTCATTTTCCACGAAATCCCATAGTTCAATCCCTTCACTATCTAGAAACAAATACATTTTGTGTTTCCAGTATGAGTAATCCGTTCCATCAAAGTAGGGTCTAAGAATAGAGTTAAGATTTCCATGAGAGCTTGATGAAGAAGAAGTTGCCATTGTGGATCAGATTTCACAATTAAGTTCAAGAAATCTCAGGGCTCTGATACCAATTGTTGTCCCAAGATGGCAACCAAGAGGGGGGGTGAATTGGTTTCCTCAAGAAATAATGACAATTTTAAAAAAACTCAACAAACAATAAATGCGGAATAGAGAGTTGGTTGAGTAATGGAAGAAAGAAAGAACACACAAGATTTATAGTGGTTCAGATTTACTTCAATCCTACATCCACTTCCTTAACAACTTGTTAAGGTTCCACTAGTCTTTGAAGTTTTCACAAGCTCACTTCCAACTTTACAAGTGTTTTTCTTAGGCTCACACTTACAACCCAAACAAGAGTTTTACAAGGCTCACTCTCACAACCTAACAAGAGTTTTACAAGGCTTACTCTCACAACCCAAGTGTTTCCCAAGCTTACACTCAAACTTATACAATGGTGTTTTCAATGCTAACACCTAACATTCATAACAATTCAAATACAAGTTTAAGTAAAAGAAAATTTGTTGCTTGGCTATGAAAATCTTTTCTCAATGTTGTCTCTTTTTTGTTTTCTCATAGAAACTTTGTATTTATAGCCAATGTGGTCTTACTAGTCGTTATTGATGTTGAGAATAAAGTCTTGGTAGATTAGACCTTCTTTACTTAAACTATCCGAAGCACTTCGCGGTCGCCCTTCATACAAGGATGGTCGCGCTCATGCTTCACGCGGTCGTCCTTTTAACAAGGGACGGTCGCTACTTTTGAAAAACTTCAACGGTCGAATTTTAGTGCTCTGCAGCTGGAATCTTGCCCATGATGTGTTTGTCGGACCGTTTCTTGCCCATGCTGTGTTTGTCGGGACGGTCGCGCCAAGCAGAGGTGCGGTCGCTCTTTTTGAATATTGAAGTGGGTTTACAACGGCCATGTCACGTGTCACTTTCTGACAAAGCAAAAGAGATGTCCGCCATAATTTGAATCTTCACGGTCGCCCTTGGTAGGTTTTCGCGGTCGAACTCACATTCTCGCGTCGAACTTCTGAATGCACCTGAGGACGCGAACACTACTGTCTCTTTGAGAAATTTCTTCTTGAATTGTTGGGCGGTCGCGACTCTGAATGGGGCTGTCGCTAAAGTGGTAAGCGAGGTCGAATCATTCACCGTTCTTGTCACCGCGAACCTTACTGTGATTGTAATGATTTAAGTTCCTTGAGTAGCGGTCGGGCAAGTATTTTGGACGGTCGCCATTCTGTAGGCGCGGTCGCGACTATGGTCGAACTTCTGACCGCGAAACCTACTGTGACAAGGTTTCATTCTGTAATTGCATGGAGCGGTCGTATTTAGGTGAGGTGCGACCGCTATACTTGTTCTGTTCACCTTTAATTGAAGCAACCTAATCCTGCAACAAGATTTCTCAAACACAAGTTAAATAGATCATCCATTTGAGTTGTCAAGGATCAAAATTGAGATCATTTGTCTAACATTTTATAACATTTGTTAATTCATATAATCATTGCCTATGTTTCTCTATATTCCAACATCATAATAGTTTTTGTTTCCCTACATTTTTAGACCTTCTTACATGTTTCCAAAGAGAGAATTACCAACTTAACATTTTTCTTTGGTTAACTCTTATACATGCTCTTCTTAACATGTGTTTGTTATTGTAGCATTTACTTGCCAATTGTCTCATCCCATGCATTATATGCACATATATTTACTTTACCGATTTTAAGAGAGTTGGTCTTATGTTTTTTTTTTAAATAGTTAGTTAATAAGTTGTTTAATATTCAGTGCTCTAAAAGTGTGGTTTAATTTACAATCTACAATTTATTAATGAAATTTTTCTTAACCTAAATTATTACTAATTTTTGACTCAAGGTACCATAATTATTTAAGGCTAAAAATTTATAATTTAGCTCAATTAGTCAAATAATTTTATAAATCTACTATCAAGAATTAAATTTAGGCAAGGGCATTGCATCCGCTCCTCCTTACAGAAAATTCAATTTCAAATTTTGAAAGGATTTACCTACCTGCAGAACAGAATGGGATACAGATGTTGCATCTCTGCTTATATTTTCTATGTATATTTCTCACTGGTCAGACTACACCACAGAAGTTTCACCATAAGAAAATCCTTATTTTGTAATAGTCGGATTTTATGGTTTCCTTATGCATAAGATTAGGCTGTAATTCTATGATAGGCTCTTATAAAACATGTCCTGGATCAGGTATATGCTTTCATTGCATTGATATATGGAATATAGGGTGTATATGTACCAAGTTAGGCAGTAATGCTAATCGATGTGAGACTCTTCCTACCCTTTCCAATATCTTGAAGGGGCTAATATATCGAGGTGATAGTTTACCTCATTTCCCAAACCTCAATGTTCCCTTCATTGGTGAGATTTTAAGAAATGCATGATCTCCCACAGAAAATTGGGCATCCTTCCGTTTAGGATCCGTATAGCTCCATTGTTTATTGAAAGCTATCCTTTTTCGTTGTTGGATTAGTGATACCTTCTTTATAGTGTATTGGATCAACTCTAGACCCTCAATATTCCATTCTCCTATTTTGTTCTAACACAGTGGGGATCTCCATTTTCTTCTACAAAGAGCTTTACACCGTGCTATTTATGTAGTAGAATGGTAACTATTGTTGTAGGCAAATTCTATTAACGACATATGTCAATCCTAGCTACCTCTAAAGTCTAGAATGCACATGCTAAGCATATCTTCTAATGTCTGAATAGTGCATTCAGACTATCCATCAATTTGTGAGTGAAAAGTAGTGTTGAAATCCAGCCGCATTCCTAATGCTTCTTGAAACTTCTGCCAGAATTTGAAGGTAAATTGTGTACCCCTATCATAGATAATAGTGATAGGAATCCCATGTAAAATGACTATATTGTCAAGGTATAACTGAGCATATTGTGAGGCAGTGTAAGTCATCTTGATTGGTAGAAAATAAGTTGTCTTGGTTAATCAAACTAGTATAACCCAGATGGAATCATATCCTGCAGCTCTCTATAGTCATCCCACAACAAATCCGTCATGACTCATTCCCATTTCCATTTCGGTAATGGCAACTCTTGTAACAACCCTAAAAGTCTTTGGTTCTCAATCATAACTTATTCGCTGGTTAAGCACTTAGCCACTAATTTAGTGATTTCCCTCTTCATTCTTAGCCACCAGTAATGCATTTTAAGATCATGATACATTTTGGCAGCTCCTGGATGCATGCTATACTTGGCATAATGAGCTTCTTTTAATTTTTTTCTATCTTAATCCATATACATCTGGCACACATGATCTATCACCATGCTTCATTATCCCATTAATAATTTGGAAATTTGATGTCTAGTCTTCTTCCACTTTCTTCTTAATCTTGTTTATAATGGGATCATTATCCTGCTTTTCTCGTATTTGATCAGTTATAGTTGAGCATAAAGAAATCCTTGCCTAATAACTTCGAATTTAATTCCAGAATCACATAAATCATGAATTTCTTTGATCAGTGGGCTCCAAAATACTCAAAAAGTGCTAAACTCCCTCTTCACTTCCTACTCAGAGCATCATCAACTACTATATTAGCCTTCCTAGGATGATACTTTATTTCACGGTTGTAATTCTTTAATAGTTTTGTCCATCTTTATTGCCAAAGATTTAGATCCCTCAGCTTCATAATGTGCTTAAGGCACATTTGATTAGTGTAAATCTCACATTTTTCTCCATATAGATAATGACTATATTTTATTGCAAACACTACTGCAACCATCTCTAAATCTTGTGTGGGTTAGTTTCCTTCATGCTTCCATAATTGCCAAGAAACATAGGCAATTACTTTACCATCTTATATAAGAACACATCCTAATCCCACTTGAGATGCATCCCAATACACTGTGTACTTCCTACCTTCAACTGGAAGTGCTAGAATAGGTGCATAAACTAGTCGAGCCTTCAAATGTTCAAAACTTTCTTCATATTTCTCATCCCATTGAAACTTAGAAAATTTCTAAGTCAGTTTAGTGAGTGGTGCTATTACAGGAGAAATTCTCAATAAATCTCTAGTAATAGCAAGCCATACCCAAAAAAAAAAAAATCCAAACTTCAGTCACATTTGTAGATTAAGGCCAATTGAGTATGATTTCATCCTTTTTAGGATCCACTTATAATCCACTGATTACATGTCCCTGAAATGCCACTTCCTCCAATTAAAACTCATATTTAGAGAATTTAGCATATAGATGGTGTTCTTTTAGCTTTTGAAGTACTATTTTTAGGCGAGTTTCATGTTCTTCCTAACTCATAGAGTAAACCAGTATGTCATCTATAAATAAGTTAACAAACTAATCTAGATAGGGTTTAAAGACTTGGTTCATCATGTCTATAAAAGCTATTGGGGCATTTGTCAGGCCAAAAGGTAAAACTAGAAACTCATAATGACCATATATGGTATGAAAAACTGTCTTCAGAATATCCTTAGGCTTAATTCTCAGCTGATGATACCTGAACCATATATCTATCTTAGAGAAATGGCTGGCTGGCTCCTTATTATCGGTCAAAGAGATCACCTATCCTTGGGAGAGGATATTTGTCCTAGATGGTCACTTTATTCAATTGTCCATAGTCAATGCACAATCTCTCCGAGTTAATAGGTCTATGGTAAACTCAATCTCTCTCTAAGGTGGTAACCTTTGTATATCTTTAGGAAATACATCAGAAAATTCCTCAATAATTGGAATATCCACTAGACTCGGGGAACTAGTTTCCAAATCTCTAACATGAACTGGGTATCCTTTGCATCCTTTACATATTAATTATCTCGCTCTTATGGCAGATATTAGGTTATAAGGTGTCTCACTTATATCCCCTTAATATTCTAAGGTCTAACCTGATGGCAGACACATGGTAACTCTCTTCTCCCTCAAAATCTAAGGTGGCATGGTATTTGGCTAACTAATCCATCCCCAAATGACTTAAACCACCGGTATGCTAAACCCGAGACCCGCTCACCTTTGCACGTGCTATTAATCCCTTGGAAGATAAAATCTAATCCTTGCCAAGTCTTGACCTAAATCCAACCCGTGGAAGAGAATCTTGGAATTAACCTACCACAAAGCAATTAACTTTGCAAGTAACAAGCTTGATCCAAGCAAGAACTAAGAAACAAGAGACAACAATCCTTTAAGAATTCTAAAATTCTATTATCAAAATGGCCAATCCCTTTTCAGAGTAAAAAAGAGTTCAAATAGTGTTTGCAATCAATAAAACCCCAAGCTAGGTTGTTTGGTAATAATAACAACTCAAATCTGAAACTATTAAACCAAAATAATTAACCACTAGGCCTAAAACAAGAGTAGCCCATAATACAGAAGTTCCTAGAGTTCAAATATAATAATAAACCTTCAAATAATGAATTAAAAAATGCAAAAATGGAATAAGTGTTCAAAGTATAAAAATCAAGCAGTAGGGTTTGTGGTGACTATCATGACTACAAAATAAGAATAGTGACCGCACAACTTATTGGGCAACCTCTAGAAATTCTATGCCTCTAGGATTTCTAGTTATGATGCATTCAATAAGTTAATAAACATCCCTTGGTCTAAGCTCTATCTATTTTGCAGAGCTTCCTTTATCTTCTTAATTCATTGTCTTATGATTGGTACACTATGAATCTTCAAGCTTTGTGCTCCAAGGCTTCCATCCATGGGCTCTGTAGCCATGCTTGCATCATTCCCTTCTTCCTCAAAAAGTTTCATCCTTGAATCTGAATCCAATTCAAAAGGAGATAAGTTAGAAATATTAAAAGTAGTAGATATGTTATACTCACCAGGAAGGTCTATCTTATAGGCATTGTGTAACACCCCTATACTCAATATACGTACACCACATACACTCTCAATATGTAATAAACGTATACTGGATACAAGAATATCACAGTCTATTTGAAGCAAACCAACCTTTAATCAAATAATCATAATAGGTAGTAATAGATAAAATATTTCTTATTAAAACACATATACATATATACCACAATAGTACTCAAAAGTTTATTGAAAACATTTGTTTAATAAGCAACGGAAAAATGTAGTGGAATATACAAAAATACATCAAAATTAATATTTACAAAAATATAGAGTTTATACATGCTTGGCAGTTTGTCTCTGATCTTGATGTCTAACTATCAACTCTTCACTAGGGATCACAAGCCTAGACTCGACTCGGTCTAGCTAAACTCTCCGGTTCAACCGGATCTACCTTGTCACCTACGCGATGAACCACAATTGCGCTAAGCCATAGGCTTAGTGGTACAAACCACAATAACAATATGCTTCAATGTAATGCCAATGTCATACATTCAAGAATTAAAAACAATACACAAGAATATCATATTTCACAACATTACATCTCATTATATTATTCACTTGTTTCATCATTCATGATTTACATTCAAAGCAAAGACAAGCATGGGCCCAAAAGAAACTAATATGCCATTCAAATTCCAGAGTTACTATTTTGGTTCAATAATAACATTTATCAAGCCCGTAGGCGATTCATTATCACAATGAAAAACATCTCATATGTAACATCCCAACTAGGCTTCAAGGACTAGGCCCAGCCAAGCTTCAAGGGGAGCTAAGCATCAATCCAACTTGGCTTCAAGGACCAAGCCCAACCCAGCTTCAAGGGATTGTGACTTTTAGGCATGCCACCAACAACAAAACTCTAAAAATTGAATAACATATTAGGCACACAATTCTTTTATTATTTCATTATGAATTCCGTTCTCATTTTCTCATCATCATCAAGACAAACATGCCCCAATTATTTCATTTGCATCATTATAGCCAACAACAATGGCTTCACATCTCATCATTAGAGTATACATAACCAATTGCATTGTACATACATTTTGAATGATCATTTTATCTTTCATATTATGCAAATCATAGCATTAATCAATTGTATAAACGATGTAATAGATTACATAACACATTTACAACCAAATGTGTTAAGTCCCAAAGTCATGTAAATATATGCAATCATGTAAGGTTTGTACTTACCTCAAGAGCAACTCACACCAATCTAAACTCCTCTTCCAAGAATCCTTCAATTGGATTTGGGCAACTCAATCTCTTCAAAACCTAATCCAAAAGTGATTATACACACTCACTTAGAGATACACAAGAAGAAAATAAGGATAAGAGCTAAATAGGGCAAACTCTACACATGACACGCTCAACAATAAGGGCGTGTCCCTGACCGTGCCCTACCCTCACAACACAGAAGCTTTGAATGCTTAATGACATGGGCGTGTCATTAGCCTTGTCAATCTTCCCCCAACATAGTGGCTATGACACGCTCAGTGACATGGGCGTTTCAATACTACTCCAACACAGAAGTTGTGACATGCTCAATGACATGGGCGTATCACTGGTCGTGTCACCCATCCATAAAATAGAACCATTGACACGCCCAAAGACTTGATCATGCTCATGGGCGTGTCAGGCCAAAAACTCTGATTCTGACACCAACAACACCACATCCAACAAATATCATACTTAACCCTTTTTCACTCCAAACAATCTTACCCAAAATCATCAATAAACCATACTAGACTTGCATAAACACCAAAACAACTCAATACATACATCAAAACACAAATCACAACTCAACACATACATAATCCGCAACACTTGCTTTCCTTCACCAAACTTAACCTTTCCTCCAAACCAACCCCAAAATCAAAGTCAAATAGACAACACAATCTCAAACACATCAAAATTAACCATACACATATCAACAACAACCATTCAACAACCTCAATACACAAACTCAAAAGAAAACCAAGAAAACAAGTTAGAAAACTTACCAAAAGTGATGAAAACCCTTAGAATTCCAACTTGATCACTTGAAACACCCTTCAATCTTGAGTTAGGAAGAACAAAATCTCTCTTTCCCTCTTGCTATGGTGATGGACAACCAAAGAAAAGAAAGAAGAAGATGAAAATGAAAGTCAACCCATTCATAACCTCTTAAACCACACAATCTCTCTTTTAATATCCACCAAGCAATTATAATAATAAAATAATCATAAATATCATCATCCACTTAATAATTCAATTTCAATTAATCCAAATATAATTAAATATCTCTTTTGACCAACTAATTAGTTGACTTGTATATGTTGTGTATATCTCTATATATACAACATATACACACTTATCTTTTCCTCTTTTACCACTTAATAATAAATATAAACTTTATATCATTTAATTCAATTTCAACAGTAATCATTCCAAAAATTTTAGGCTATAGTTTGGGATATTACAATTCTCCCCCTCTAAAAAAAAATTTCATCCTCGATTATATGATCTTAAATCTGAAACAGCTGGGGATACTAGTCTTGCATCACTTGCTCACTCTCCCAAGTTACCTCTTCCTTAGCATGATTCTTCCAAAGAACCTTCATAAGTGACACTTTCTTATTTCTCAACTCTTTCACTTCATGTGCCAAAATAGCCACTGGTTCTTCTTCAAAAGTCAGATCCGGACTCACCTCAATAGATTCAACCGACAAAACATGAGATAGGTCTGATCTGTACCTCCGCAGTATAGAGACATGAAAAACATTGTGAATTCTATCCAACTTAGGCGGCAAAGCGAGTCGATAAGCAACTGGTCTAACTCTCTCGAATACTTCATAGGGTCCAATAAAATGAGGACTCAGCTTTCCTTTGCGGCCAAATCTCAAATTTCTCTTCCAAGGAGACACTTTCAAAAATACTTTATCTCCAACACTAAACTCTATGTCTCTCCTCTTCAAATCTGAATAGGATTTCTGCCGATCTGAGGCTGCTTTCAACCGATCCTAAATTATCTTCACTTTCTCTTCCATTTCTTTAATCCAATCGGGACCAACCAATTTACCTTCTCCAACTTCATTCCAATATAGAGGCGTCATGTATCTTCTACCATACAATGCATCATAAGGTGCCATTTTAATACTAGATTGATGACTGTTGTTATAAGCAAATTCCATCAATGGCAAAAATCTATCCCAACTTCAAGAGAAATCAATGACACAGCTTCTCAACATATCCTTTAAAATTTGTATCACTCTCTCTGACTGCCCATCTGTCTGAGGATGGAAAGCAGTGCTAAAATGCAATCGAGAACCCAAAGAATTATGCAAACTCTTCCAAAACCTTGAAGTAAACCAGGGATCTCGATTAGACACCAAAGAAATTGGGACTCCATGCAACTTCACTATCTCACTGATATACAGCTCAACCAACTTCTCCAGAGAATAGTCCATCCGGACTGGAAGAAAATGAGCTGTCTTTATCAATTGATCAATAATCACCCAAATGGCATCATGCTTCTTCTTAGGTAACGGCAAACCAATCACAAAATCCATTGTTACACGTTCCCATTTCCATTCAGGCACTGATAAAGGTTGGAGCAACCCTTTAGGAACTTGATGCTCGGCCTTCACTCTCTGACAGGTGAGACATTTGGATACAAACTCTACTATGTCTCTCTTCATACCTAACCACTAATAATGTTGCTTCAAATCATGATACATCTTAGTACTCCCAGGGTGCATAGCAAAAACCAATTGATGTGCTTCCTCTAAAATTGTCTTTCTCAATCTTGCATCATCAGGAACACACAATCTATCTTTGTACCAAAGGCTTCCATCATCTCGCACAAGAAAACCTCGGCTCTCCCCATTTTGGCAATCCGACACAACTTTCTGAATTTTCTCATCAGCCAACTGAGCCTCTTTAATCTGATCCAACAACACTGGTCTCAATTGCAAATGAGCTAACAAAGCACCATCATCGCATGATTCAAAACTAGCATGCAACGCTCTCAATTCAACAACCAACGAGAGTGAATATGCAGTCAAATCTGCCAAAGACTTATGACTCAAGGCATCAGCAACAACATTCGCCTTACCAGGATGATAGTCAATCAAACAATCATAGTCTTTAATCAACTCCAACCACCGTCTCTGCTGAAGATTCAGCTCTCTCTAAAGCCCCAAATATTTCAAACTCTTGTGATCTGTATAAATGAAACACTTCTCCCCATGAAGATAATGTCGCCAAATCTTCAAATCATACACTATAGCTGCCAACTCCAAATCATGCATCGGATAATTAAGCTCATGCGGCTTTAACTGCCGAGAAGCATAAGCTATGACTCTACCCTCCTGCATCAAAACACATCCTAAACCATTATGTGAAGCATCACTATAATTACATATGGTTTATCTTCCACAGGCAAGGTAAGAACAGGAGCTTGAGCTAACATCTCCTTCAACTGCTCAAAGCTTGCTTGACACTGATCTGTCCACACAAATCTAACTCCCTTTCAAAGTAATCTGGTGAGTGGAGTAGCTATCAAAGAAAAACCCTTCACAAACCGTCGATAATAGCTTGCCAAACCCATAAAACTTCTAACTTCAGTCACAGTCTTCGGTGGACTCCAATTCAAAATGGCCTCATCTTTACTCGGATCAACTCTTATACCATCCGCTGAAACCACATGATTGAGAAAAGTCACTTGATCAAGCTAAAACTCACACTTAGACAGCTTAGCATACAACTATTTCTCTCTCAAAGTCTGCAATACAACCGCAAGTGTTTATCATGCTCCTCCTTATTATGTGAATACACCAAAATATCATCAATAAAGACCATTACAAATTGATCTAGATAGGGTCTAAACACCCTATTCATCAACTCCATGAAAGCTGCTGGTGCATTCGTCAACCCAAAAGGCATCACCAAGAACTCATAATGCCTATACCTTGTGCGGAAAGCTATCTTAGATACATCTTTAGCTCTGACCCTCAATTGATGGTATCCTGATCTCAGATCAATCTTGGAAAACACTGCTACTCCCTTCAATTGATCAAAGAGATCATCTATCCTAGGCAAAGGATACTTATTCTTGATAGTCAATTTATTCAACTGCCTATAATCAATGCACAATCTCAATGTACCATCTTTCTTCTTTACAAACAAAATAGGCGCTCCCTAAGGAGACACACTAGGGTGAACAAACCATTTATCCAACAACTCCTGCAACTATACCTTCAACTCTCTCAACTCAGCAGGTGCCATTCGATAGGGAGTAATAGAGATGGGAGTGGTACCAGGCAACAAATCGATACCAAACTCAACCTCTCTCGCAGGGGGTAACCCTGGCAACTCCTCAGGAAAAACATCTGGGAATTCTGCAACTGTGGGTATACTATCAAGTTGAGAATCCACTACTCTGGTATCTATAACATGAGCAAGATAAGCATCACACCCTTTTCAAATTAACTTTCAAGCTGCAACAGCTGAAATAAACAAGGATGCAATATGTCTCAGCTCACTAGATACCATCACACTTCTACTTTTCTTCTGACAGTCTACCACAACTCCATGCTTAGATAACCAATCCATGCCTAAGATCAGATCATACTCTTTAAAAGGCATTTCAATCAAATCACCAAGAAACTCCTTATTTTGCACCACAACTGAACTATCTCGGTGCACCTTGCTAACTACCACACTATGCCCTAAAGGATTTGTCACCAAGACATCAAATCCTAGGGACTCAGAATGCAATTCAGTAACAGGCAAGATAGATACACTTATATATGAATGCGTAGATCCTGGATCAATTAGAGCAAGAACTGAAATGCCAAATAAAGAGAATGTACCCACAATGACTGTGAATCATCCGGCTGCCTCTGCATCACATACACTCGTTGCCTGTGACCAACTAGGCATCAAAGACCAAGCCCAACCCAACTTCAAGGGATTGTTACTTTTAGGCATGCCACCAACAACAAAACTCTAAAAATTGAATAACATATTAGGCACACAATTCTTTTATTATTTCATTATCAATTCCATTCTCATTTTCTCATCATCATCTAGGCAACCATGCCCCAATTATTTCATTTAGATCATTATAGGCAACAACAATGGCTATACATCTCATCATTAGAGTATACATAACCAATTGCATTGTACATACATTTTGAATGATCATTTTATCTTTCACATTATGCAAATCATACCATTAATCAATTGTATCAACAATGTAACAGATTACTTAACCCATTTACAACCTAATGTGTTAAGTCCCAAAGTCACATAAATATATGCAATCATGTAATGTTTGTACTTACCTCAAGAGCAACTCACACCAATCTAAACTCCTCTTCCAAGAATCCTTCAACAATTGGATTAGGGCAACTCAATCTCTTCAAAACCTAATCCAAAAGTGATTATACACACTCACTTAGAGATACACAAGAAGAAAATAAGGGTAAGAGCTAACTAGGGCAAACTCTACTCATGACACTCTCAACAACACGGGCGTGCCCTTGACCGTGCCCTACACTCATAACATAGAAGCTTTGACACACTCAGTGACATGGGCGTGTCACTGGCCATGTCAATCTTCCCCCAACACAGTGGCTATGACACGCTCAGTGACATGGGCGTGTCACTGGACGTGTCAATACTACTCCAACACAGAAGCTGTGACACACTCAGCGACATGGGCATGTCACTGGTTGTGTTACACATCTAGAAAATAGAACCATTGACACGCCCAAAGACTTGACCATGCTCATGGGTGTGTCAGGCCAAAAACCCTGATTCCGACACCAACAACAACACATCCAACAAATATCACACTTAACCCTTTTTCACTCCAAACAATCTTACCCAAAACCATCAATAAACCATACTAGACTTGCATAAACACTAAAATAACTCAATACATACATCAAAACACAAATCACAACTCAACACATACACAATTCACAACACTTGCTTTCCTTCACCAAACTTAACCTTTCCTCCAAACCAACCCCAAAATCAAAGTCAAATAGACAACACAATTTCAAACACATCAAAATTAACCATACACATATCAACAACAATCATTCAACAACCTCAGTACACAAACTCAAAAGAAAACCAAGAAAACAAGTTGGAAAACTTACCAAAAGTGATGAAAACCCTTAGAATTCCAATTTGATCACTTGAAATACCCTTCAATCTTGAGTTAGGAAGAACAAAATCTCTCTTTCCCTCTTGCTGATCAGGAGATCATAATATAAATATTTTTAAAAAATAATAAGTGATAATTATTTTAATTATTATAATTAATTAATTATTAATTATTTTTAAAATGAATGATTTATATTCATTTTAAAATCAATGATTTGCATGAACGAGAAAAACTCATTCATACAAATAAAACAGCAAATTGTTTTATTTAGTTTTTAGTTAATAGCTTTTTACTATTTTCATTCCATTTTGTATTATAAATAATTGTAATATCAATCATTAAAAAGGGGAGAAGAATTTAGAGAAGTTTTAATATAAATTTTCCTTTTCTTATATTTCTCTCAATTATTATTAGTATCTGTTTGAGAGTTGTCAAGTTTTTTATTACTTCCATACGGATCAAGTTGGTATCAGAGCAAAATCGATCCTACCTGTATATGGTTAAGACAAGAACTGGTTACGAGGAGACAGGAGAACCATTTGCAGTACTTAACGTTCACCGAAGACCCTCAAGAAGAACCAGAAGTGTTGACTATGTTATAATGGAAACAGATTCTAACGTCGCCGAATTAGCTAAACAAATTGCTAGTCTGTCAGAGCAGATGGCAAAAGTTATGGCTTGGATGGAGGATCAATCTCATGATGATTCCGATAAAAATTCTATAGAGACCATTAAAAGTCCTAGTACTTCTTCTAAAAAGAAGAAAAAAGATCAGCCTACTCAAGAAGGAGATGAGGAGAGGCAGCCAAGACCTTTTAAGGTGGAGGCTAAAATTGATATCCCATCATATGACGGCTTGATTGATGCCGAGAAATTAGATTCTTGGATTAATCAATTAGAGACCTACTTTACCTTATATAGGTATAGTAGTGAAGATAAAGTCTCATTTGCAAGACTAAAAATGACAAGCCATGCATTGGCTTGGTGGAATTCTTATTTACAGACCCATGAGGATGAAGAAATAAGCTGGGATAATTTTCTAGAGCTTATCCGAAAAGAATTTTATCCTATGGGTTACCTCGAAGAACGATGGAGAAGGTGGCACAACCTACGTCAAAAGCGAGACCAATCGGTGCAAGAATATACAACTGAATTCAGACGTCTAGCTGTGACGTTAGGTATTTCTATGAATTCTCCTGAGATATTTATGAAATATACCTCAGGATTATCACCACGTATTAGCACTGAAATGTCACTTTATCAGCCAAATAATATTTCAAGTGCAAGTACCATAGCAATGACCATTGAGAAGAAAAATGGTCGTGGTGAAAAATCTTTTGATGGGCCAGGGTCAAGCTCATCAAAGAATAAAAAGGTAAAAAAAAATACTTTGACCTCATCATCAACACCAAATGCTACACGATATTGTGAGCATTGTAAAATTGAAGGTCATGTAAAAGAAAAATGTTGGAAGTTACATCCAGAGTTAAACCCAAGACAAAGACCAAAGGGTAAGACTGTAGCAACAACAACTAATGACAAAGATCACGTCATAGTTGATAATATTGAAAGGGCAGATCCAAGCTTATCTCTAATGGCTAGACCGAAGGAGATAGTTTTGGAGACAGTGCCTAGACCCGAGGAACGAGAAGAGTTATTTGTTATAAAAATTCAAGTGAAACAAGAGGTAATTAGCGCCATTGTAGATACAGGAAGCCAAAGAAATCTTATTTCTGAACAATTAGTACAGAAGTTGAGTTTGTCAACGACTCCTCACCCAAAACCATATCCATTGGGGTGGATTCATAAAGATGTGGGGCTTCAAGTTAATCGACAATGCACCTTTCGTTTTGCTGTCACCAGTCAATTTATTGATGAAGTAACTTGTGACGTTGTTCCTCTTGATATATGTCAAGTGATTCTTGGGAATCCTTATTTATGGGATCGCGATGCAATTTATTATCGTCGAGCTCAAAGATTCCAGTTCACTAAAGAAGGCATAAATTATATCTTTTCTGGTGAAAAGACAAAGAATACTACTGAACTAATCACTGCATGTCAGGCTAAGCGGATGATTAATGCATCAAAAAGGTTTGTATTATTATTTGTACGACCTTCAAAAGATGAGGAATGTGTGGGAGCAAATAAAATACTCCAGGTAGATTTTTTTAACCCAACAAATGTGGCCATTTCCAAACCATCTCAAGTGAAGGAGATGAATGTTTTAAAGAAATTATGTGAAGAATATGTAGACTTATTTTATGAAGAAAGAGGTTTACCACCAAAGCGAGAAGTGGAACATGAGATTCAACTTATCTCAGACTCCTCACTTCCAAATTTAAGCATGTACCGTTATTCCGTACTGGAGAACGAGGAAATAAAGAAGCAAGTGACTGAGTTACTTGAAAGTGGTGTTATAAAACCAAGTAATTCACCTTGTGGTTCACCAGTTGTTCTTGTTCCTAAGAAAGACGGTGGATGGCGTATGTGCATTGATTATCGTGCTCTAAATAAGATCACAATAAAGAATCGATATCCTCTTCCCAGAATAGAGGATCTTTTAGATCAGTTAAAGCATGCCCATTATTTCACAAAGCTAGATTTAAAATCTGGTTACCATCAAGTGCGAATCCATGAATAAGATTCTTGGAAGACAGCTTTCAAGACAAGGCAGGGTTTATTCGAGTGGTTAGTAATGCCATTTGGACTTTGTAATGCACCTGCTACATTTATGCGATTAATGAATGATGTCCTACGGCCTTTCATTGATCAATTTGTCATTGTTTATCTTGATGACATTCTTATTTATAGTCGTACTATGGAGGAGCATCTTGACCATTTAAGGAAGGTATTTGAGTTATTACAAAAATATCAACTCTGCCTTAATAAAAAAAAGTGCGAGTTTGGTAAAAAATCACTCTTATATCTTGGTTTTATTGTGGGTAATGGAGAATTACAAATTGATCCAACTAAGGTGAAAGTCATTCGAGAATGGCCTCGACCAACAAATGTCACTGAAGTTCGTAGTTTTATGGGAGCTTGCCAATATGTTAGAAAATTTATTCAAAATTTTTCTATGATAGCTGCTTCCTTACATGAACTTACAAAGGCAAATCATCGCTTTGAATGGACAAAGAAACATGAGGACACATTTCTTCTTTTGAAAAGGAAGATAAGCGAGGCGCCTGTTTTAGCCTTGCCAAATTTGCAAAAGCCTTTTGAACTCGAGGCTGATGCATCCGGGTATGCAATGGGTGCTGTATTAATGCAAGAAGGTAGACCTGTTGCTTATTACTCTGAGTTATTTCAAGGTTCTCAAAAGAACTATCCAACTTATGATAAAGAGTTACTTGCTCTTCATCAAGCTGTAAAACATTGGCGTGTGTATCTTTTGGGCAAAGAAACTGTAGTTTACACAGACCACCGACCCCTTCAATACCTTCAAACACAATCTAAACTACAACAAGCCCGACATATGAATTGGATGACCTATCTTCAACAATATAACTTGGTCATCAAGTATAAAAAAGGAGTTCAAAATAAATTAGCCGATATGCTATCTCGGCCACCAATAAAAACACTTTGTTTATCTGCGGTTATGGAAATCCAACCGAGTATACATGAAGAATATATTGACATGTATATTCAAGATCCAGATTTTGGGGATTTATTGATTGCAGCAAAAGCAGATAAATTATTAGAGTATACATTACGAGATGGATTACTCTATAAAGGGTCACAACTATGTGTACCGAAAGAAGCAGATCGTATTAAATGGATACGAGAGGCTCACACTTCAAAGGTAGCAGGACACTTTGGAGTAAACAAGACTGTACAAAATCTTCAGCGCTACGTCTATTGGCCTCGAATGCAACAAGATGTGGCACAATTTGTTAAAGGATGTGTGTTATGTAGCACTTCAAAGCCATCAAATAGAAAGATTGGGCTTTACATACCTTTACCAGTTCCAAGTAGACCATGGGAGAGCATCTCTATGGATTTTATGGGAGGTCTACCAACTACTAAACGAGGACATGACTACCTATTTGTAGTTGTTGATAGATTTTCTAAAATGATTATATTAATGCCTTGCAAGAAGACCATCACTGGAGAAGAAACAGCAAAACTTTTCTTTAGACATGTTTGGACTCATTTTGGTTTACCAAACTCTATAGTCTCAGATCGTGATAGTCGTTTTCTTGGAAACTTCTGGAAATCATTATGGTCTATGATGGATACTAAGTTAAATAGAAGTACAGCTTTTCATCCTCAAACTGATGGCCAGACTGAAGTTGTCAATAGAACAATGGTACATCTTCTTAGAGGATACAATACTCGACACCCTAAAACTTGGGATGAGAGTTTGCCATATTTGCAATTTGCTTTTAATCGAGCTATTCATAGCTCCACTAACAAATCACCATTTGAAGTTTGTCTTGGATATCTTCCACAAAGTCCATTTGACATCGAATTCACATTTGAATCAACGTCAAAAGGAGAAAAAGATAAGTCAGGTACCGAGAAGGCCCAGAAATTCCTGGAATGTATCCGAAAGGTTCATAGTGAAGTTGAGAATCAATTACAAAAAGCTCAACAAAAATATAAGGCTGGACATGATCGACATAGAGTGGAAGAAAAATTCGAAGTTGGAGATCTAGTTTGGCTACACTTGGGAAAAGAGAGACTAAAAGGAGAAGGCAAGAAGCTTAAGCCTATCCGTTATGGTCCTTTTAAAATCATCAAGAAGATTGGTGATAATGCATGTCAACTTGAGTTGCCTGCTTACATGGAAATGTATTCTGTGGTCAACGTCGAAAATTTGAAACCATTTGAACCATCAATGTTAGATGATGAACTTGGAGAAGTTATACCTTCAGTGGAAGATTTACAAATTAATAATGAGATTCCATTATTAGAAGATACTATCCTTGAAAGGAAAGTAACAGAAACACGCAGAGGAACGCGAGAAGCATTTCGTGTTGGAAAGAAAGGACAAAAGCCTAGTGCCGCAAAGTGGTTCACTAGAGAAAAAGGAGAATCAATATTTCCCCATTTAGAATTTTGAGATCCATCAGGAGCTGGATTTCTATAAAAGGGGAGTAATGATCAGGAGATCATAATATAAATATTTTTAAAAAATAATAAGTGATAATTATTTTAATTATTATAATTAATTAATTATTAATTATTTTTAAAATGAATGATTTATATTCATTTTAAAATCAATGATTTGCATGAACGAGAAAAACTCATTCATACAAATAAAACAGCAAATTGTTTTATTTAGTTTTTAGTTAATAGCTTTTTACTATTTTCATTCCATTTTGTATGTATAAATAATTGTAATATCAATCATTAAAAAGGGGAGAAGAATTTAGAGAAGTTTTAATATAAATTTTCCTTTTCTTATATTTCTCTCAATTATTATTAGTATCTGTTTGAGAGTTGTCAAGTTTTTTTTTACTTCCATACGGATCACTTGCTATGGTGATGGCCTGCCAAATAAAAGAAGAAGAAGATGTAAATGAAAGTCAACCCATTCATAACCTCTTAAACCATACAATCTCTCTTTTAATATCCACCAAGAAATTATAATAATAAAATAATCATAAATATCATCATCCAGTTAATAATTCAATTTCAATTAATCCAAATATAATTAAATATCTCTTTTGACCAACTAATTAGTTGACTTATATATGTTGTGTATATCTCTATATATACAACATATACACACTTATCTTTTCCTCTCTTACCAATTTCTAAAGGTGAAAAACCTATAGAAGAATGAGTGCTTCTATTATATGCAAATTCAACTAAAGGCAAGCAATCTTTCTAAGTTTTTAAATTCCTACCTATAACAGGTCTTAACAAGGTTCCTAAGGTCCTATTACTACCTTGGTTTACCCATAAGTTTGTAGGTGACAAGTAGTAGAAAACAATAATTTAATTCCTAATGTTGCCCATAAAACTTTCCAAAAAATTTTACATCCCTATCCAAGACTATTGTTTTAGGTATACCATGCAAACACACCACATCCCTAAAGACTAACTTCGCAATGTGAATAGCATCATTTTTTTAATGACATGCAATAAAGTGTGCCATCTTACTAAATCTATCAACAACTACAAAGTTGCTATCTATCCCTTTCTTTATCTTAGGTAAACCCATCACAAAGTCTATTGACAAATCAACCCATGCTGTGGTAGTGTAGACCCTTAATTTTTACCCCAATTTGATATGGTCCTAATTAAAGGATGCCAAAATAAATTTGATCCAACTTTAAATTTTTAAACCTAGTTTATAATTTTTAAAAGAAGTCGGTTCGGATTAAAGAGGCATATATTTGATTGTAAAACCCTAAAACCAAGTGGAATTGGCCCAAAATAAAATTTTTCGGTTCATAAGTTAAAAAAGGGTCAGAGTAATTTAATTGAGGCCAGCCTAGAGACATTAGGATACTTCATGTCGACCTTGGCAGCCCAAGATCGACATGAGCATGCCTCATGTCGACTTGGGCAAGTTAGGTCGACATGAGCATGCTTCATGTCGACCTTGGGAGGCTAGGTCGACATGAACATGCCTCATGTCGACCCTGGCAGCCCAAGATCGACATGAGCATGCCTCATGTCGACTTGGGCAGCCCAAGGTCGACATGGGTTCAATATGTTTCCTAATTCAACTAGAATTTGTTTTAGGGACTGTTTTATATTAGGTTAAGGATTCTGAGTGAGTTTTGGATATAAATATTCATGTTTTAGAATTCATAAAGGAAAGAAAACATTAACAAGGTAACATTAAGAGGGGACGGCAAGGAACATTAACAAGATAGCAAAGAGACTGCAACAAATAGAAAAGATTAGCATCAAACATTCATCGGTAATCAATCCATCAAAGACAGCAGTGCTGTCTTTGTTAATTGTTCATCTAGAAGTTAATTGTGGAGTAACAAACGAGTGGAGGTTTGATCTTTAATCATGAATTATTTATGTTTAATGTAGTTTTGTTTCTTTGATTAATAAGAACATGCATGCATGCAGTAACTTTGAACACACAGTAGCTTGATCTTTGAACATGCAGTAAATTGTTTTTTCATTTTAATAACTTTAATCGTTTGCTTTGGTTTTTGTTTTAATAACATTAATCTTTTTCTTTAATTATCACATTGATCAATTGATATTCGCAATCCCACTGGCATATTTCATAAAGCATAAAACTATCCAGTAGTCAACAATTAATTGTTAAAATCTATCTTGTTTACTTTAACTTCAATAACTGTATGTTATTTCATTAAAACTCAAAACCTCAAACTATTTTTATCCAAAAGCTTAAACCATTTCATTATTAAACTCCAAAATATTGATTATTTTTCAAAAACCTTAATTTATTTTTCCAAATCCAAAATTGTTTATTTTTAGGCCGTAAGCTAATTCCAAAAACCCTAATTCCAAAACCCTAATTCCAAAAACCCTAATTCCAAAACCCTAATTCCAAAACCCTAGTTTTAAAAACCCTAAAAATCCTAATTTCAAAACCTTAATTATAAAACTTTAGTTTCTAAAACCCTAAATTTTGAAACCCTAAATTCAATTGATAATTCTTTAAAACCCTAAATTTACATATTTATTGCTTTATTTAATTTTAGATTTGATTATATAGTTTATTATATTTTTTGATGGTTGATTTATTTAATTTCAATGTTTGATTTATTTAATTTATCATGGATGGATGTTTATTTTATATTTTGATTAATAGCTTTGATGAATGATTTATTTATGGTAAATGGTTATTTATTTTATCAATTTATTTATAAATCCAAATGTTGTAAGAGGTATGTTTCCACTTGGTGGGTGCCTCATTAGTTAAATATCATGTAATTTAAATTGCTTTTTCTATTTTAGAACTTATGTAAAGGACATGTTTCTACCTTTCGGTGGGTGTCCTATTTAGGCATGGGATGTAAGGACATGTTTTCATCTTCGGGTGGGTGTCCATTTATTTGTTTTGCTTGGACCTTGCTTTGATTTTAATATATTAATGCTTTCTTTTAATTATTGTGTGTAATATGGATAATGTTGTTATATTTAAGAATTTTATAATATTAAGACCTGTAAAGGAGGCCGGTTCCAATGAACCGGGCGTTGTGGGGGTGCTGGGCCATTTCTCACCTTCCCCACACGTACCCAACTTTCTGAACCCATTAAGGGGTTGGGGATTCCTTAGGAATAAAGTCATCCACCCCTTTCTTTTTTCCCGGCCCATCCGGGTGGCGACTCCATTTTCTCTGCACTTAGGTCCGTGTTCTCTAAGGCCCCAAGCCTAAACAGTGCCGAAGTCGCAAGAACCATTCCACCGGGAGTGGGGGCGAAAATCTCCGCTCACAGTGGCGACTCCAATAGGGACAGGAGAAGTTGATTCCGTTGGTCTTTATATTATTCTATTCTTTCTTATAATGATATTATCCATTGCATCATATTAGATTGCATCGTGTGTGTGAGTTAGGATGCCCGTGTTACCCGTGTTATGTTATGTAAGGGATACCATACTTTTACTCAAGGTATGGAGATTGAGCATGGCATAACCACTCATAGCCTCGGACCGTTTGGTATATACTTGCTATGGGAACCTAAGCCTTTTAACCCAAAGACTAAAGCTCATGTAATTGACCTAGTTACTTTCCTTAGGTTTTACCCCAAATGCATATTGTTTGACTATGGTTAATTTATCTTGGCTTAAATCATGGCTTATTTGGTTTGTTCTTTTTCTAATATGACCTAAGTACATTGTAAGCTCAAAATAAATTTTTCCTTTAAAGTCCAAGAGACCAAAGCTATTTTCAAAATTTTTCAAGATGGCTTTTGGACATAAGACTTTTCTAAAAACAAATCAAAAATTCTTTGGCCCATGGCCCAAATACTAAGCCCAAAATCCATTTTTCTAAAATCTTTTATAATGGGCTTAGAAACAAAACTATTTTCGCCCAACCTTTTCTTAGAAAGAGCTTGCAAAAATATTTAGGTCAATTATGAAATACCAAAAAATCAATTGTGGGCCTAGTTTACATTAAAAATAAATTAACCATGGGCTTGTTTTTGGCCTGAATCACTAGTTACTCTTTTCAAGTGAGAAATATATCTATAATAAACCTCTTAATTTAGTTTTAATCCAATATAGCATAAAAGCTACTATAGTTGGTTGAATGGATTAAAACCTAATTAATGGGAATTACTATAAATGGATTTCCATTTTTGAAAATATAACTATTGGTTGAAACATCCGAGAAAATTATTCGAAAGCAAGGTACCCCATGTTGGTATTTTGTTAACCATATACCTAAGAAAAGGGACTCACCATTCGTGTGTGGATGTTATAAGGTTGGAAGGAATGTCCTATTTATCCTTATTTGTTGATTGTTTGTGCATACATGCATACATTTACATCTCATATCATTGATCCTTTCTAGCTCACAACCCTGGATTACGATAGTTCTAAAGCTTACAACAATCCGACCTACGCCGGAGATGAAGTATCTATCAATGACTCAATCACTTGCTCACCAAAAATAATGGATCCCGGACAAATTCAAAGAATGGTGGATGATGCCCTCAATGCCAAGATGGAAGAAATAAAAAAGGCCATGGCCGAGACCATAAAGAATCAACTAACTGCAATTTTAGGAAATGCCGAAGCATCTACTAGCACCAAGAAAGTCAAGGGGAAGGCTAAAATTGATGAAGTAGCTTTTGATGATGATAAGGTGATCATTTATGATTGGGCTCAATACTACCAAGATCTCCAAGACAAAAAGGAGCCAAAGGTTGTTAAGAAGGCAACTATTGAAAGACCGAGACTTCTGATGTTGAAAAGATGATTGCTGATTTAGAAAAGAAATTTGAGAAGAAATTGAAAATCGAAGAGGTGTCCGAGATCGATAAATTGTTTGAGCTAGATGAAGAAGTCCCGTATAAGTTCAAGATGCCATCTTTTGCAAAGTACAATGGGACCATAAATCCTCATCTCCATGTGAAGCAGTATATCACTTCCATGCAATCTGCCCGAGCTACTAAGACTCAAACCCTAAGGTACTTCATGCTCTCATTGGACCCTGTTGTCCAATTGGTTCAATACATTAGATGAAGGAACACAAAAGAGTTGGGATCTACTTTACAAAGCCTTCATCCAACAATATGGATATAATGTTGAGTTGGAAGTTACCTTAATGGAAGTGGAGTCCATTAGACAAAGGCCAAATGAGAATTTTGTGGACTATGTGAAGAGATGGAGAAACAAGGTCGCTTTGCTCAAGAAAAGGCCCGATGAATCTGATCAAATATGGATGATTGTGAAAGGCGTCCTTCCCAATCTCCATGAAAGGATGTCTCACACCCTTATAAGGGATTTCAAAGATCTTTTCCAAGCTGGTCTACAAATTGAAGAGTGGGAAAGGGAGAAGAATCGCTTTTCAATAAAAAGGAATGAGAAAGGGAACTACCAGTCGGGCAATCAAAGCACACAAAAAGAAGTCGATGTCAATTCTACTGGTCAAGCAAATAGGGCAGTTTTCAGATCTGGGGAAGCCTTTGTCTTGGGTCTTCGACAAGCTACAAAAGAAAGGGTTGTTACAACCAATGGCTCCTCGACCTTTGCCTAGTCTATTACCCCAAAAATTTGATACTAAGGATTTTTGTCAATTTCATCAGACTCAAGGACATGAGACTGATAGATGTACCCGATTAAGGCATGAGATCCAAGATTTGATTGACAGTGGTAAGCTACCCGAGCCAGATAATCCCAAAACCAAGAACACCCCTTTGCCTAAGTTTGGAAGAGTACCTCCACAGGCAACCTTCATGGTGGGAAAAGGATTAGAAGAAGATTTTGTTTTATCCTCTTTTCAAGATGGGAATATTGAAGATGTGAAGGGAAAAGAAGCTTAAATTCAACAAACTTTCCTTAGCTTGAATGTTGCTTTTCAATTTTACTTTCTTTAATATTAAATTGGAACAATCTTGTTTTTTCAAATTTAAAGTTGATTGAATAAATTACTTTCATCAAAATTTTTGTTGGTCTTTGTTCATTTTGATGCTCAACCAATGAGGAATTTAGCTTGATGTTTATAAATTAATGTGTCTAAGCATCATGACTTGAATGACTTTACTAGATGAGGGAATTGCTCTATAGCATTGAGTTGTGTATGCTTACTTAGAGAGGGCTCCTGCATAATTACCTTTGTCTAGGTCCTAGTCAGTCTTAGAACATGCTTTGACAAACTTTCAAGGTGAAATTAAACTCTACTTATTTAAGAGAGAGATGATCTAGGCATTGTTTGGTTAGCTAACAACTAGTATCCACCCTATTAAATATTAATCCCTAGTTGTCCCTTTGAGCCTTCATAAAATTCTAGCTTTCTTTTCATTGGCTTACAAACCTCAAAAACCGACCCTGAGCTGTTGTGATACTCTTAACGAGTCTTATGATCACTTAGATGAAGAGGCAAGAAGATCAAAGATAGCAATGATTAGTCAAGATCATAAAGATAGTTGAAGTTCTCAAGACTATGAAGATAGTTGAAGTTCTCAAGACCATAAGGGTAGTTGATGTTTTTCTCAAGACCATAAGGGTAGTTGAAGTTCCCTTAATATATCCAATATATCAAGACAACATTGGAGTAACAAATGATTTATCCCTGTTAAAGAAGATTTATGTTACTCCACTCATCCATTATTGGGAGCCCAAGTTGGTACAACAAGACAACTCTTATAGAGCTTGAATAAAAAAAACAAAACAAAATAAAAAAAAAAGAAGAAAAAGGAAAAAAAAGAAAAAGGAAAAAAAGAAAAGAAAGAAAAAAGAGAAGGAAAAAGGAAAAGAGAAAAAGAGAAAGAAAAGAAAAAAGAGAAAACCCAAAATGGTTCAAAAAGCCAACTGAGTTCTCTTTTACCTAAGACAACAAAAGGCTTCCATTTGGTTTATAAGGACATTTTGACTTGAATTGGTCCAACCCAATTAAAGATTCGATCAAAATCAGAGGAAAAGGAGAAAGACCATCCAGTGCTTAAAAGTTCTGTACTTGACAGTCCTACAAGGATGAAGGACAAAATGATAAAATGCTCAAAGAAAGGGAAGAGTAAGAAAAATAAAGAGGAAAGAAAATGGAGAAGAAGAAAAGAAACGAATTAGGATCTTAAACTTTATGCAAGGGCAAAAACTGTCCTAATCAAGATCCAAATTAATGCCAAGAAGATAGAAGGAATTTGGAGTCTAGAAAGATTGCTCTCAACTGTCTAAAGTTCTAATAAGAAATTTGTAGTGTGAAGGTTTGTCCATTGTGTCACACCAGCTCCTATCTCAAAATGGCCTTCACTTAAACCTGTGTCCCTTATAGACCCCATTTCAAGCCTATCAAAGACCTGTTGATCTCTCTTGGTAGGTAGAGTCTATTAGTGGAGATAGTTTGGACAAGCATGCATATGAGATAGACAGTATTTAAACTCAATGAGACCTTTGGCCAAGTAATGTGTATGTGCCTATCTGAAGTGCAACAGTTCTTGTTTAAATAGAAATGATTCCCGAGTTTAGTATGGTAACTAGGGTTGTCATGTTATAGATATGTTAATTTGGAAAAATCAAGTCCTGAGGTACATTGACATTAATTTGGCAAAGCCAACATTTAATTTTAAAATTAAAATTTAAAAAAATTAAAAAAAATGTTTTGTCATACAAAGCCTTCAAGTTAAGGGAAGTATGTTGAACCTCCAAAGGACACATTGGGCAAAGAAAATGATTATTGGCAAGGTCATGAAGAAGCTATCAGCCGACATACTAAAATATAGTTGGAAATGGATGCATCTCTGACTTTGCTACTTAGTGTCTCCACCACTCACGTTTTCATCATCTTAAAGATAAAAGCCACAAATGCAAAGCTTTTGATCATTCCAATGCAAGATTTGAGCAAGCGTCAAAACAAAACCAATGAGAACATTTCTGCCGATCACCTCGATTTGTGATTCAATGGGACGACTGTAAGTATTATTCACATATATCATGCATACATGAGCATATCTCATTGCACTTTCTTGTCTCGTATTGTCTATTCCTTTTCAAAGTGAACATCAAATACCTTGCAAAGTAAAGAATCAAAAGAAGATATTGAATCAAGGGGGGCATGGAAAGCCTATTCACTTGTGGAAGCTCTAGTCATTTTGCAAAGAGAAGAAATACATGCTTGTGCGAAGAGCTAGACAATAACAACATCAATCAGAGTCCGCATAGAAAAATCATGGGCTTGAGCCTACACAGGGGGCAAAGTTTCTCCTTTTCAATTTTTTGAGTCTATATACCAAATATTTACAAACTCACTTGCAAATATTTTGCCACGCAGGGGGCAGGAGAAGATATGAGGGCCAACTAAAAATAGTTGAATTTTTGCAAAGGAAGAACAAAAAAGAATGGAATAAAGAAAAGAGAAAATTAGAATTCCCAAAAGAATGAAGATGCAAAAGACAAAAGATCAATCTAGCTAGAAGAGCTGAAGCCAGGGTGAAGACCCGATCTCAAAGGATGAAGATCCATTTTCAAGGGTGAAGACCTGATTTCCAAGGATGAAGATCCATTTGCAAGGGTGATGATCCAATCTCCAAGGATGAAGATCCATTTGCAAGGGTGAAGACCCAATTTCCAAGGATGAAGATCCATTTTTAAAGGTGAAGACCTGATTCCAAGGATGAAGATCCAATTTCAAAGGGTGAAGACCCGAAGTTTAAAGGATGAAGATCCATTTTCAAGGGTGAAGACCCAATCTCAAAGGATGAAGATCCATTTTCAAGGGTGAAGACGCGATCTCAAAGGATGAAGATCCATTCTGAGGGTTAAGAACCACCATGCATAGAATAGCCGGAGCAGTCAGACTTCTCAACTAAAAGGTTAGTCAAATTCATTCTCGGGTCCAAGTACCCAATCTCGGATCTAAGTACCCAAATCAATCCCAAAACAAAACCTCAACCATCTCAAAAATTAAGTCTTATTGCTTTTCGATCTCTTTTGCTGTAGTCTCAGATCGTTCAAGCAGGGGACAAACTGTAGACCCTTAATTTTTATCCCAATCTGATATGGTCCTAATTAAAGGATGCCAAAATAAATTTCATCCAACTTTAAATATTTAAACCTAGTTTATAATTTTTAAAAGAAGTTGGTTCGGATTAAAGAGGCATATATTTGATTGTAAAACCCTAAAACCAAGTGGAAATGGCCCAAATTAAAATTTTTCGGTTCATAAGTTAAGAAAGGGTCAGAGTAATTTAATTGAGGCCAGCCTAGAGACATTAGGATGCTTCATGTCGACCTTGGCAGCCCAATATTGACATGAGCATGCCTCATGTCGACTTGGGCAAGTTAGGTCGACATGAGCATGCTTCATGTCGACCTTGGGAGGCTAGGTCGACATGAACATGCCTCATGTCAACCTTGGCAGCCCAAGATCGACATGAGCATGCCTCATGTCGACTTGGGCAGCCCAAGGTCGACATGAGGTTGGACTTATGTCGACCTAGGGCAACTAGGTCGACATGGGTTCAATATGTTTCCTAATTCAACTAGAGTTTATTTTAGGGACTGTTTTATATTAGGTTAAGGATTCTAAGTGAGTTTCGGATGTAAATATTCATGTTTTAGAATTCATAAAGGAAAGAAAACATTAACAAGGTAACATTAAGAGGGGACGGCAAGGAATATTAACAAGATAGCAAAGAGACGGCAACAAACAGAAGAGATTAGCATCAAACATTCATCGGTAATCGATCCATCAATGACAGCAGTGCTGTCTTTGTTAATTATTTATCCAGAAGTTAATTGTAGAGTAACCAACGAGTGGAGGTTTGATCTTTAATCATGGATTATTTATGTTTACAGTAGTTTTGTTTCTTTGATTAATAAGAACATGCATGCATGCAGTAACTTTGAACACACAGTAGCTTGATCTTTGAACATGCAGTAAATTGTTTTTTCGTTTTAATAACTTTAATCGTTTGCTTTGGTTTTTGTTTTAATAACATTAATCTTTTGTTTTAATTATCACATTGATCAATTGATATTCGTAATCCCACTGGCATATTTCATAAAGCATAAAACTATCCAGTAGTTAACAATTAATTGTTAAAATCTATCTTGTTTACTTTAACTTCAATAACTGTATGTTATTTCATTAAAACTCAAAACCTCAAACTATTTTTATCTAAAAGCTTAAACCATTTCATTATTAAACTCCAAAATATTGATTATTTTTCCAAAACCTTAATTTATTTTTCCAAATCCAAAATTGTTTCTTTTTAGGCAGTAAGCTAATTCCAAAACCCTAATTCCAAAACTCTAATTCCAAAACCCTAATTCCAAAACCTTAGTTCTAAAAACCCTAATTTTAAAAACCTTAATTCCAAAAAACCCTAATTCCAAAAATCCTAATTCCAAAACCCTAATTCCAAAACCCTAGTTTTAAAAACCCTAAAAATCCTAATTTCAAAACCTTAATTGTCACATCCCAAAGTTTAGGTAGTCGAGTATTAGGAAAGAAGGACATAAATAAGTGGTCAAATAGAGGCTCGAGATAGTAAAAAATAAACGTGAAGTAGACGGGACCTAAAGGTAATTTTTTGAAAGGCCGATGACCTAAGTGGAAATTTCTCAAAAGTTAGGGGCAACTATGTAAAATTAAAAATTAAGTGTCAGAAGTTCTTAATAGTGCCCATATCCAACCCTTGAAGAATATTCTCGAGATTAATCGGGTCATAATCGTGGGTTTCAATTTTTACCAAAAATGCACGGTTTAAAAGTTACAATCGATTAATCGCTGGAGGGTATTTTGGTATTTTCACACCCTAGACTGTAAAATTACAGCACAAGAAAGTTGAGGGGGGGGTCAAAATATGAATAAAAGAAAGCCCAATGGCTTGGGTTTTAAATAAATAAAAGAAAGAGACATTTGGACCAATGAAAATTAGCCATTTTCCCACTTAAGTGTACCAATGGGAAATCAACACTTACACCAACACAACTTAACTTCTCTTGGCTGCCATTTGGATCAAAATAAGCTAAGGAAAGAATATAAAAGCCCTCTCTTACATGGTGAACTCGTCCAAACCATAAAAGAAGGAAGAAGGAGGTGATTTTTCCAAAGTTTAAGGCTTTTGGTTGATGATTTTGGTGACAAACAAGATTATAAGGTAAGAGAAACCTATCTCTAGTTTTAATTTCATGGATTAATGGTTAATTTAAGAGATTGAAATTAGGGTTCATGTAGCTAGATTTGGAGAAAATTCAAGAAATAATTATTTGAAGGATTTGATGAAAGAAATAATGGTTTTAAGGTTAGAGGAGATTAGATTGAGGAAAAATTGGCAAGAAATGAATTGGTAGCTTATGTTTTCAAACCATAGGATGTATGTTTAAAGTGTGTATGCTGGAATTCATAGGAAATTAAGGAGATTAGAGAGGAAAGGAAGTGAAATAGACAAGAAGAGCAAGGAAAAGCAAGGTTTTGTACTTTAACTAATTGTTTGTTCATTTTCTTGAAATTTTTCTGTTTTAGAATTAGTGAAATGCTGTGACGTGTATGATTTTTAATTAAATATAGAAAAATTTTATTGAAGTGAATTTTTGATATTTTGTGCCTCAATTTGTCTAGAATGATGGAAAAATATTTTGAGTTGAATTGGGAATGGTTATGATTATGGAAAAATTATTTCAGTTAGACATGCTCTAGGAGGTACCTTACTGAGACAGCCATGTTTCCGGATTTTTATTAAAATTTAGAAAAATAATCTTCAATTTAATTTTGGATATGTTGTTTTTTAGTGAGTCTATTAATTGATAAAAATAATTTGGAACAACATTGATTGAATTTAATTTACAGAATTCACAAAATTCAGAACTGCTGCCAGGATGCAGGGTAATTGGAGCAGTCTGGTTGGGTGAACTAGTTGACCAAGATTTTATGTCCAGTTTGATATAAAATTTTAAAGGAATGATTTTAAGATTTAAAACTAAATTCTGTAAAAATTTTAGAGTTTTTAGTAGAGTAGATTATTTTATACAATTTTTCAAAATAAGGATCAAGTTGAGTCCAAAACCAGAATTTACTATTCATATGGTCATTTTGCTAATATTCATTTAGTCATTTTCCAAAAGTAATCCAATTGATTCCTTATGCATGTAAATGAGCATAATATGTTATTAAAATGACAAAATATGATATTTCACATTGAAATAATATAAGAAACATAAGTCGATAATTGTATAATGCATATTCGATTAAGAAATGGCATGAAAATTTTGACTCCACTAGGTATCTGGGATAGTACTGAGTAGGGTAAGGGTATGATATATCATACTATATGCAGTGCTGATTTAATATAGGACTTCGGTCCGAGTTATATAGGGTGACGACCCGAGCTATATAGGACTTCGGTCCGAGTTATAAGGGCAATCGCCCGAGTTATATAGGACTCCGGTCCGAGGGCTTCGGCCACAGATTCCACAGGGCTTGGTCCGCAATTTTTTTAGGGCCACAGCCACAAAATATATATACAGCTGTTTTCGTTAGTTCCTTACCATACGTTAATCTACCAAATTACCTTGTGGAGCGAACTGATAAAATGATAAAAACTGAATATATGACATGTATGGATTGTTTTTACTGTGATATTATTTTTCAATACGACTCATTGCTTTTAAAAGTGCATTGTGCTTTTATTATTTATTTTCCGTAATTAGTTAAAGTACCCACTAAGCAATGCTTAACGAGTTTAGTTTCTTCTAAACTCATAGGTTATTAGCAATGAGCCAGTAGCGAGCAGAGAAGTCCTGCGATCTGTCGGTCATCAACAAACTTAGGTGGTGCTCTTCATTTTGTATTTTGGTATTAGAAACTGGCATGTACTTATTTGAACAATACAAAGAGATAACTTGAAGTAGCATATAAATTTAGTAATGTATAATAACTGTATGGTTTTAAATTGAGTTGGGTTGTGAATATAGAAGTGTGAATTCTTCTTGCAGGATTGTAGTTGAGGTTATAAGGGTGGATTGTTGGGAGTGTGCTTGAGTTGAATTGTGAAACAAAATATTTTTCAAAAATAAGAAAAATTAGTTTTGTCGACACTTGGGACCTAGAATTTTAAGGGAGACTCCGTTAAAATTTTTGGAAAATTTTTATAAGGAACATTAAGTAAGCTGACATAACCAGAACTCGTATCCCGATGTAGCATTCCTCCTCGGCTTATTCATAGGTCGGGAAGGGGTGTTACATTAATTATAAAACTTTAGTTTCTAAAACTCTAAATTTTGAAACCCTAAATTCAATTGATAATTCTTTAAAACCCTAAATTTACATATTTATTGCTTTATTTAATTTTAGATTTGATTATATTTTTTGATGGTTGATTTATTTAATTTCAATGCTTGATTTATTTAATTTATCATGGATGGATGTTTATTTTATATTTTGATTAATAGCTTTGATGAATGATTTATTTATGGTAAATGGTTATTTATTTTATCAATTTATTTATATTTCCAAATGTTGTAAGAGGTATGTTTCCACTTGGTGGGTGCCTCATTAGTTAAATATCATGTAATTTAAATTGCTTTTCTATTTTAGAACTTATGTAAAGGACATGTTTCTACCTTTCAGTGGGTTTCCTATTTAGGCATGGGATGTAAGGACATGTTTCCATCTTCGGGTGGGTGTCCATTTATTTGTTTTGCTTGGACCTTGCTTTGATTTTAATATATTGATGCTTTCTTTTAATTATTGTGTGTAATATGGATAATGTTGTTATATTTAAGAATTTTATAATATTAAGACCTGTAAAGGAGGCCGGTTCCAATGAACCGGGCGTTGTGGGTGTGCTGGGCCATTTCTCACCTTCCCCACACGTTCCCAACTTTCCGAACCCATTAAGGGGTTGGGGATTCCTTAGGAATAAAGTCATCCACCCCTTTCTTTTTTCCCAGCCTGTCCGGGTGGCGACTCCATTTTCTCCGGACTTAGGTCCGTGTTCTCTAAGGCCCCAAGCCTAAACAGTGCCGAAGTCGCAAGAACCATTCCACCGGGAGTGGGGGCAAAGAGGTATGTTGTAAGAGGTATGTTTCCACTTGGTGGGTGCCTCATTAGTTAAATATCATGTAATTTAAATTGCTTTTCTATTTTAGAACTTATGTAAAGGACATGTTTCTACCTTTCGGTGGGTGTCCTATTTAGGCATGGGATGTAAGGACATGTTTCCATCTTCGGGTGGGTGTCCATTTATTTGTTTTGCTTGGACCTTGCTTTGATTTTAATATATTGATTCTTTCTTTTAATTATTGTGTGTAATATGGATAATGTTGTTATATTTAAGAATTTTATAATATTTAGACCTATAATGGAGGCCGGTTCCAATGAACCGGGCGTAGTGGGGGTGCTAGACCATTTCTCACCTTCCCCACACGTACCCAACTTTTTGAACCCATTAAGGGGTTGGGGATTCCTTAGAAATCAAGTCATCCACCCCTTTCTTTTTTTTTCGGCCCGTCCGCGTGGCGACTCCATTTTCTCCAGACTTAGGTCCGTGTTCTCTAAGGTCCCAAGCCTAAATAGTGCCGAAGTCGCAAGAACCATTCCACCGGGAGTGGGGAAAAAATCCCCGCTCACAGGTAGGTACAGGCAAAGGTGTGTACAAACCATGTGATAGAATGTAGAATGCTAGATATAGCTTATCCACATGCAAGATGTTGTCCCAAACTAGCAACTAAGAGGGGAGGGGGGTGAATTGGTTGTTATGAGTAGTGATAATAAATTAAAAATTTTGAGTAACAAGATAAACAAGATGCATATGAAGTAGAAGTAGAGTATAGAAGAATGAACATAAGAGATTTATAGTGGCTCGGATTTGCCTCAATCCTACATCCACTTCCTTAACAACTTGTTAAGGTTCCACTAATCTTGAGTTTTTCATAAGCTCAACTCTAACTTAGCATTTTCACAAGCTCAGACCAAAATTTTACAAGGTTTGAGTATCTTTCTTACAACCCTTATAAGAGTTTTCTGAAGGCTCACTCTGAAACCTAAGTGTTTCAAAGATTACACTCAACTTATGATGGTGTCTAATGCTCACACCTAACACTCAATGAATACAAGTATAAATTTTAATGTAAGGAAATGAAAGATGTTTTTCTTACCAATTGCTATCACAATCAATTACAAAATGAAGTTTCTTGTGGTATTTATAGCCTTCAAGTCTTCAGCTAGCTGTTAGAGATGGGAGCCAACATGTTTGATTCTTGTCTCCCACTTTAATTAATGTCTAAAGCAACTTCACATTCAAACTGCGTATATTTCGGTCGGGCTTAGCCTTTTTTTGATATAAGTTCTTAAATGGATAGTATACTTGGGATCCAATAATTGAGTGGATAAGTAATGGCTATAATTTTTGAATTTTGTTTCACTGGTATGATCAGAAGGTCTATAGTACGATCGCCTTTCCCGTGGTATGATGAGATTCTAGAAGTACCAGTGACTGTGTTCTCTTATGTGATTTTATTAGATTTTTTGCTCTAGCTCAATTCGGGTGGACTGTATCAGGTCCGGTAGGTCTAAGCATAGTATGCTGAAAATTTTGAAGTACCGGAGACCGTGAGCTCTACTGAATATTTTGAGAATTTAGCTCAACCTAGGTACGGGCAGACTATAGAATAGTCTGGTCCATCTATATGTAGTATGCTGAAATTTTTGGAGTACCATAGGCCATGAACTTCTCTAGATATTTTGGATCTTTTGCACTTACATTTGGACAGATATGCTTGAGCTCGTCCCTGATGGCTCGGTCTAAATTGCTTAGGCTCATCCTTGACAACCAGGGTATGGTTCAAGCTACATATGTTCTATTTTGTCCTTCTTGAGCTCTTTTCTAACAATTGAAGCTCGGTTAAGAATATGGAAGCTTCGTCTATTTTAGCTTAGCTTGATTGCCAGATGTCCAAGTACATTGTCCAATATCCAAGTTAGTTCGTTCTTCAGGTGGTCAATGCTCTTATCACCTTGTTCAGTCAACTAGTACTTTGTCTGCTTGGCTTGTGTTTTCTTAGCTTTTGCTTTATCCAGTCATTCCATACTTAGCTCAGTTTTTGAAATGTTCATAGAGTGCTCATCAGTTTGATATGAGTCCAATTTGACTATCTTCTAGTCTGTGAGCTCGGTAAAGGTTTTCTCATGCTAGAACTTGGTATGGCCCTCATCTCTTAAGTCTGGTCGGCTGAGCTTCTGGTCTAGTTGGGCTCTGTGAGATTTCTCCAAAAATTAAAGTCCTACAAAATATAACTTGATACAAATATTAGTTCCATTCAATTTGATTTCCTAAGATCAAAATAGGGACCAATTGTTTGGCTAACACAAGACAACTAGTACAACATCTTTTAATATCCTTTTTCATGTTCGACCAATAAAAATGCTCTTATAATATTTCTAAAGGTCTTTGTTACCCTAAAATGTCCCATCAATCCTCCACTATGGGATTCTTTCATAAGTACTTTCTCCTTACGTTGCATGTGTTTATCACATATGGCAAGTTTTTAATAAACTCAATCCATCAAGCATGCTTCTTATTAAACTTCCCTTACCCCTTCAAATGCTTGAGAAATCATGGTTAGTTTATATTATAAATTCCTTAGGTAGTGGATAGTGTTACCACATATCCAATGCCCTCACCAAAGTATATAGCTCCATATCCTAAATGGAGTAATAAAGTTATGCTCCATTTAATGTCTCACTGAAATATGCAACTGTTCAATTTTTCTGTAATAAAATAGTACCAATACCTACTCCAGAGGCATCACATTCAATCTCAGAGGTATTTATTAAAGTTAGAAAAACATAACACATGAGCAGAACATAATTTATCTTTAAGCAAATTAAATGAATCCTCTTGAATTTCAGTCCACTTAAAACCTACATCTTTCTTAGCTACGCTAGTCAAAAGAGTAGCAATAGTGCTAAAGTCTTTAATAGTAGTTGTGCTTAGACTTGAGGTCTCTAAGGTATCTTGGATATGAAATGTTATACTTGGTAATTGGTTATTGCATGAGGTATTCAAAGATAGTTGAGAGATCAATAAAGAATACATCACTCCTAATAGAAGGAGAGTATATCTCATAGCCTCTTGTATGAAAACATTACTCTAGGAATCCTTGACCAAGGTGAATGGATCTTTGAGTGAGTCTCAAGGATGCCTTTATAGAGTAATGGGCTTCGGGAATAAGAATTAATAAATTTGGGATAGGTATGACATAATCAGTCTAGTGGAGTTGACATAGTCCACTCTCTGAACCGAGTGAGATAAAAAATGATGTAAGAAGTTTATTGCACAATAATCATCTATGGATAGGTTGATGTCAAACCACTTTGACGTTCTCAACACCTGGGTAGCCATTATGCATTGCTAGATGCCAAGCTTGGTTTGCTTAATAGCAATTAGTTGATTAGAGAATCAATCCTAAATGAAGAGTTCATTTGAGGAAACTTTAATTTTAATTAATAGTAAAATTGGTATTTAGCTAACAATGTATTTGGAAGCCCAATGGGTCACACTAAAAGGGTTTATAATTAATTAATTTGGCTTTAATATATTATGAGATAATATATTTGATGGATTGGTTCCATTAAGGAAGAAGAAAAAGCATTCATTAACTATTGGGCCAAGTTGAACCTATTTGGGCCTAACAAGATATTAAGTTAAAAACCCCTATCTAATAGAAACCCTAGCAAGACCATAAAGGATATAAATACTATCTTAAAACGTGGGAGCCTATCTTTGCCTCTTAACCAAAAGAAGATAAGAAAGATTTTCTTCTTCTTCTTCTTCTTTTGTTTTCTTCTTCTTCTTCCATTAGAGTGTCTCTTCCTTGCTAGCATAAAGAGTCACTCTAAGCCACTCCTATAAGATATGAGATTAATTCTTCCCTTGTATGGATACTATTAGCGACAGTCCTACCCTTGGATTGTTGTGGTTTGCAACAACCCAACAAGAGGATAATGGGAAGAATTTGTGAAGAACTCTTAGGTATAATCTCTAAACCTTGTATGTTCCTCTTTTAGTTCAGTTTTAATCAATATGGGATGATTTAGGGTTTGGGAATATTTGATTTTCCACTACATATTAGCTACAATTTTATTTATACATGCATATAATTCCTAACATCTTTCCCCTCTGAATTTTCCTCTACTTGTTTAGTTTATTTACTCTGCTTTTAGGGTCATTAGTGTTGTTATTAAGTTGACCCCTAACAATGGAAGCTTTCCCTCCATCCATTCTATCTATCATCTCATCGAATTGCCAGCTTAAATTTTATAAAGTTTTAGCCAGGGAATCCATCCAATCAAGCTGTCCATGTCCTCTTCTACTTGCATCACCCTCATCATGAATTTGATTATAAGCAGCAATAAAAAGTTAGTTAACAAGAAACAAAATATATATATATATATATATATTTAAATGTGCCTCACTTCACTCCCTTATGTGTTTCACACAAGTAAAAATGTCACTCAAGTTCGTTCATGTTTGTACTTAAGTTTTTTGACTCTTCTTTAGATGAGCTCATGCTCTTGCCATTTACCACTCAATTCTCAAAGAACCTACAAACAATATGTAATCATAACATAATAGATCAATTCTAGTATCAGGATGTCTCTTCAATAATCTCTCTTTTCCTTTTTTTTTTTTCAGTCTAACTTATAGTATGGTTCATGGTTAGAGACGCAATCGCTTGATCTAGTGCACATCAATGCTGATGTTGTGTGACCATTAAATCTCAGGTAATAAACTCAAAACTGACAGTAAGGTTCACAATGGGTTGCTCGGTGAGAGATGCCACTGTTAGGAGACTTAGGCGATGGCAAGAAACTTTGGGTGATAGTGAGACAATTATAGGTGAAACTCAAAATTTTGGCAGTAAGGTTTTCTATAGCTGGTGCAGTGAGAAGGATGACTGCTAGAACTATTATGCAACTGTAAAGAATGATGTGCAACCACTAGACACAGAGAGAACTAGGTTACAAAAATTTCTAGGGTTTTCTAATTACCTTAACTCTTTGCAACTTTTAAGGTTTAGGAATTTTTGTTGGGCGGCTGCAAACTCAATTGGAACTAACTTTCAATGAAGAGTTTGATTCAACAATAATTTTTTTTGAATTTATTTTTAAACAAAACCCAATAACTTAATTAAATAACTAAAATTTGAGAATTTGGAATTCAAATTGCAACACAACAAAAGTGAGGAACAAAGGATTGAAGAAAACAATGGAATTTTAATTGTTTTTGAATTAGAACAATAAAGATGAAATAGATAAATTTAGGATAGATAGATAATAAGGTGGAATATGATCTCAAGCCGAAGCTTTGATACCAAACTGATGGGAATTATCGGTATACTAAACCGGAGACCCCTTTGTCTTTGCGCATGATATTAATCACTTGGAAGATGAAATTCAATCCTCGTCAAATTTGCAATCCAAATCTAACCTATTGAAAAGAACCTTGGAATTAACTACCATAAAGTAACTAACTTTACAAGTAGCAACCTTGATCCAAGTAAGAACCAAGAAACAATATACAACAATTTCTCAAGAATTTTGAAATTATATTATGAAAATGGCCAAACCTTTTCAAAGGAAAAAAAGAATTTAAATAGTGTTTACAATCAATGAAACCCTACTCTAGATTGTTTAGCAATAAGAAAAACTCTAACCTTAAACTACTAAACCAAAACAATCAACCATTGGGTCTAAAGCACAACCCAAAATATAGAAGTTCTTGGAGTCCAAATACAATAATAAATCTCCAAACAATGAATTAATCATGCAAAAATGGAATAAGTGTTCGAAGTACAAAAATTAGGCAATAGGATTCATGGTGACTATCGCGAATGTACGAACGACCACTAAACAAAAGTAGCAACTGCATAACTTATTGGGAAATCGCTTGACATTTTGTGCCTCTAAGATTTCTAGTTTTGATGCTTCCAACAAGTTGATAAGCCTTTATTTGTCTCTTTTCTGTTTATTTGGCTCCATATGTGATTCCATGAAGCTTTGAACATAAGCTTGCAAAGTTTCCTTTATCTTCTTAGCTCTTTGTCTTGTGATTGGTCCACTAGAAATCTTCAAGCTTTTTGTTCCAAGGCTTCCATTCCATGGGCTATGTAGCCATACTCATGTCACCACTATTACATCAAACCCTAACACATGTAACTATAGCAAACCAACTATTAAGGTTTCTCCATTTAGAGTTATAGTGCATGCTAGGTGCCAGGTAGTTATTTGTATTTCTTCTTCTAATGATGTAGTCAAGGTTAAATGTTCTTTTTGTCCTTTTTAGGTGTGTTTAGTTTAGATGCAAATATTAGCCCCAAAATCAAACAATACTCTTGCTCTAGCAAATTGGATAATTAGTGTACCTGTGATCACTTATTGGATGCTTGGGCTTCTTGTGGTGTAAGAATAAACACCCTCCCCCTTCCACATCCAATAAGTGGTGGATTTTTTCTCTAATCTTTCTTCTCAGTTTCCTCTATGTCCCACATTTCTTCCATAATCATTTTGAGCTGTGTCTTTACCCATTTGAACTGTAGGTTATGAGACTAGCACTCATTCTATAAGTGGCTAAGAATAATCCCTTACTATATGCCTAGGTCGACCATAACAAAAATAGGATCCTGCTAACACATGATACTCTCCCTATTGGGGTCTTTCACAAGTCACATAGGGTGGTATGTCCATTCCTTCTATAGGATCAGTTGTACTGGGTTTGACTCCATAGTTTATTGTAGATCCACCTATAGAAGGTCTCAGTGGCAATCTACTAATAGCTTCTTGATTCTATCCCATCGAAACAGTTTGAATCCCTTACCTCATCTCTCCTCTTTTACCATCTCCTGCCCCTTGATTCCACTAGAACTTTCAAGCTTATTATTTTTCCGTTGCTCACATGCACGATATGCTGCCATTTCTCAATTCTCTATCAGCCTTGCTTTATCCACCAGTTGTGAATAAGAAGTGAAGTCATGTGTAGCTAATATCTTGCATAACGAGGTCACCAATCCTCGACAGAAGTGATACATCCTAACTATATCATTTGGAACTAGAGCTAGCACATACTTGCTTAAATGATTAAACCTTCTTACACACTCAAAAGCTGACAAATCAATAGTCTATTCCAACTTCTCAAACTCTAGAGCTTTAGTATGGCAATCACTTTTAAGTAGATATGCAATCTTAATAAGCTCTAACAATTGTCCCTAGGTAAATGGTGTGGGGTTTCCTAACCTATATACTATGTTTTTTTGTACTATTCTTTAGCATCACCCTTCATTTGGTACCCAGTAAACTCTATAGCCTTTTTTTAAGGCACCTCAGAATTTGAGTCTTATACTCAATCTCTTTCCAAAAATCTATGGGGTCTCCCTCACCACAAAAATTAGGTGGTGCTAATTTCAGGAAATGCTCTAATAATTTCCTTTCCTCTTTTGGTTCTAACTCAAGTGGCTAGGGTACTACAGGTGTAGGATTTCTAGAGTAGGTGCTGGCTACTGCTGCCTCTGCTAGGCTATTATCTCGGTTAATATCACTACATTGTAATGTATTGCATATAATTTCCCTGCCGTTCCTATTATATTGATTCCTAGTTTAGGGGAGGTATAGATTGTCTTTAATTTACTATCGGAGAAGCAGATGACCCATCATATAACATCACTGCCTTAGATTGTTGTGGTGACACACAAGCAGTCGGGATACATGCCTTCTTATGTGGTGGCATATTCAATCTAAAGGGAAGGAATAATATCAATATACACATGAGCAATAAGATAGTAAGGAAAACAAGACTCAATAAAAGATTTCCTAGCTCTATTGGTATACTTACTCTATCAGACTTTCCAGAGTATTAGGTTTTCCTATACTTAGGACTCTTAGGTAACCATAGCTCTGATACATCCTCTGTCACAACCCTAATTTAAGAAGGCGCAACAGTCCTAGGGTTCAAGACAACTATAGCCATTAGATACTGTGAAGGACCATCCCCTGGATCTTTTTCAAACTTATTATCATATTATACAACTATCATATTATGAACACAAATATATTGTACAAAGTATCTTACTTAGTTGCATCTTAAGTTACGTGTAGTCACACACATATGATTATCCTTATCCTTATTATTATTATCATTATTATTATTATTATTATTATTATTATTATTATTATTATTATTATTATTATTATTTACATTGTTCCCAATAGAGCACTACAAAAATGAAATACAATACAAACTTTATATTACACATATTTAACTCTATAATGCTAACAAAATAGGACAATCATCTAGAAAGTAGAAATCCATATGCTCCAACCTATAGAGTCACTAATCTGAAAAAAATGGTGATGAGAGGTGAGTCGTCAACTCCGGAAATCATAACCTAAAGCATGACTTGGTAGGATAATCAATAAAATAATTATACAGAGGCACAAACATTATGAGTAAGGATATATAATTGAAACATATATAATAATCAAGTGAATAAACAAATCAAAGGTAAACATATTAGATTTCAAATGATCTAATAAAAGTACAAAAGCCAACAAATAATTAGAAGTAACGAATTAGATTCATTATAATAAATATCCAGAAATAATTAGATAAACAGAAGCAGAAGCATTGTGACATATATAAATATATATGGGTTCTAGAGGTGGCTAACATGGTTATAGAGATAACTCCTACAATGCAACACATAGTCTTAATTTTAATAGGGTAGTAACTTTCCCCTTTTGTATATAATAGTAATTAGTAATTTCTATATAACATCCAATTGTTTGACCCCCACTAGAATTGGGCCATATCACAATGTCTAAGGCCAAAAAAAATAGCTCAATAATTAATCTTAAAAGAAGGATCAGAGGTTAATAAATTTAATCAATAAATGAACTCAATAGAATAGTCATTAAAGGTAGATTAGCAATAAACAGAGAATCAAAAGCAAATACATTAACAATAATCATTAAAAGCAAAGGGTTTGCTAATAAATAGATATGCAAAGTAGGGTAAGAAAAACTGGAGCGTTAATAATAATATATATTTTATTTAATAAGATTTAAAAAGTGTAGCTCAATAGAAATTAAGTCAAAAATCACATTAAGTTATTACTCATTTGTAGCCTCCAGTGGTGCCTTTCCTTTCAGACCAAAGGGTTCTCCTATTTTTTTTCTTCATATTTATATGCTTACCATTATTGTATCTTATTATTGTTACATAGTAATCCCATCATGCATGTTGTATTTTCATTCTAGATTTATACAAAATTTACAAATTTTGTTTCAAATTTTGTTTATTTATTTAATTTTATATTTTTAGCATTCGGTTCAACTAACTATTTATTAACTTGGTATTATTTTTATTTGCCAAATACATATAAAACTCCTTGAACTTCTAGTGTTTATTCACTTTGTCACTTGGACTTTTATTTTAACCACTTTATGTACTTATCCTTTTTTTTTTGTACTAATAGATACCTATATTAATGAATACTAGTCACTTTACTTGTAATTTTATATTTTGTATCAAATAGATAAGTTAATGACTCAGCATGACTCAACGTATTTGTGTTTATAAGTTAAAAAAATTATGAGTTTAGAGAGTTATTGTATCATCACATTTTCTCTAAAATAAAAATTAAATAAGTAATTTGGAGGATTAATTAAAGTGTTGGAAGTAAAAAAATGTTAAATATATATAAGAAATATAAAGGAAATATACATAACATATAAAGTCAAAATGGTAAATAGTAATAGTTAAAAGGTGAATCGTAAAAAGTTAAAAAGTTAAATTTTTTTTTCAAATTAAATAAATTTGAACAGAAGATAGAAATTGAATTTTTAAAATGATTAATTAATGAATTAATTAAAATAATTAAAAAATATATATCTAAAAATTAAAAGAGAAATAGAAGTCAAAATTTTATTTAAATCTTCTTCTTCTTCTTCTAGCTTTTACCCAAATTCTCCCATGGTTGAAGGGAGGGGATTTTCTTCTTCAATGCATAATTTTCTACAAGTTCTTACAAGAAATTAAGGAAATCTTAAGGAAATCTCAACTATAAGGTAAGCTTTCTTGAAAATTTAAAGAGTTTTATTGAAATTTTGAATTATGTGAAATATGTGAATTTGTAAGAGGCTAGGATAATTGATTAAATGGGTAAGTATGATGTTATTTTAATGTGAGAATGATGATTTTAAGATTAGATGGTGGAATTGCTTTGGTTTGGTGTAAGTTTGGATGAACAAGAAGGTGATTTAGGGGTTGGATTGAAATTTGATAAAGAATTGAGTTAAGATGAATTTAATTGCTTAAATGATGTTAAAATATGATGACAAAGATATAATTGAACTTAAAATATGAATTAGAAATTGTTAGAATGGATTTCTAGAATTAAAAGGGGTTAGGGAAAATTTTGTTAATTTGAAGGAATGATGCTAAATTGATTGTTAATAGTTAAGTATGTTAAAATGCGATTCTACATAATTGTATACACTCACATTTTGATTAGGAAATGAGTGGAACCAAATTCCTAAAACTAAGTGGTGAAGGGCAATAGGAAAATTTAGAGTGGAGTGGAGTGTTGACTCACATTGTTGCTTTGGTGAGGTATGTACATACTTTGATGATTTACAACACTTTTGCCTTTGATTTGGCTTAGCACATTTTGATAGTAAAAATGTGCCAAGCTACTTTGTTATTTGAGTTTTCAAATGCATTATGTTGATTAATTGTGAAATGGTGTTAATGCATTATGTTAAGCCATTATAAATGGCTAAAATAAGTAATATGTGATAAATATGAAAATAGCCCAAAATGTTTGGGTAATGTTGTCACATTGTAGATGTGGCATACATTGTTGAAAATGTAATGAATTAGATTGAATTAAAGAAATTATACGTGTTTATGGAAAGAAATGGGTATATGAGGCAATGTGAATGAAAATTTGATTATAGAAATGTATATGATATGTGTGTTGCCTTATATGATATTATTTTCTAGAGTTGTGTTTTTGGAGGTATGGATATAGCATACCTATGATTTGCCTTCGAGCTAGACGCTGGGCATCACTGGCATTTGTTTTGCCTTTGGGCTATATGCTGGGCATTACATGTATTGCCTTCAGGCTAGATACTGGGTGCCAATAGGCCAAAACATTATCTCTAACATGTGAATATTATATAGGGTCATGTGGGCCTAATACATGTGATTGTATTATATGTTGAAATTATAAAAATAATACATATATTCTATAATGCTTTTGCATGGTACATGGTGAAATTTTAGAGAAGACATAGTGCACTGTCATTTTTATAAGATTTCTTTTATATCAAAGTATGTACCACTAGGCTGTTAGAAGAAGTCTTTGCAGTTGAGGCTAGATTTCCAAAGTGCGAAATTGACTTTGGCGGCACACCCAGAACAGAACAAATTTAAGATAAAACTCCAAAAACCAGTTCAGGCTTTAACTTCAGGGAGTTTCTTGTCAAAAACTAGTTCCAAAGCCTGCTAGCTAACCATACCAATTCCACCAATTCCTTTTGGTTATAGAGAAAATTCCTATTTAGTTATCCACTCTACAAGCTTTGAGAAGCCCCTATTTTTTATGGGATATTTGAAGAAGCCCCTTTCTATAGATAGGCTAACGCGCCTTTACTAATAATCTAATATAAGGCCCTTCTTTCTCAAAGTCAAGTTTCTTGCTTATGTATCATTAGGCTGTTAGCTTAGCGCGATTTATTTATCATGCAGGTGATAGGGTTGAGACATCGGGCCTTGCTAGACCTGACTAGGTCTAGGGTTTTCGGGATTTTACTAGAAGATTTTGTACTACCACAGGACTAGAGCTAGTTACTATCATGTAAATATATTTATTTTGTTAAAACATGACATATTATGTGCATTGTATAGTTATATATGAATTTAATGTAAATTTTAAAGATTTTGGTTAAATATTGTAAACTTGGAGCATATTTGTTTATATATATTTGCATATATTTGAGTATTTTGAAGAATGTTGGAGAATTGGTTGATTTGTTACTTTTGGAAGTGTGAATTTTATTGCAGGTTAGATTGTGTTTTTAGGAAACTACCGAAATACAGACAAAACTCTACTAATGTATATACTTATTTAGCTATTGAAGTATTTATTTTTAGGGATTAAAATATTTTTTTATAATTATGAAAATTTTAAAATGTGAAAAATTGTGACATTCTTGTATTATATATACATATTTTACACATACAAGGTGTATGTATTATAGGTATATAGGGTATAAAGGTGCTACAATTTTATGGTTAAATTCAAAGTTTATGGGGGCAAAGTGACTAAATGCTATAAGTTTAGAGAGCTATATATGTATTTGGCCTAATTTCTTTGCTCCTATATGACTTATTTACATTCCTTGTGTTGCATGCAATATTCCTTGTAAGAATTATTTTCACTACACATATTATAATATATGTTGGCATGTTTTTTCATTTACTTGATAAAATTACTTTTGGTTGCCTTTTAATTCAAATTTATAAGCCTACTCAACTACATATTTAACTTCCAAATTATTTAACCAATTACTCATGTATAATTTATACTTGATTTATATTTCTTTTATCTTATAGATAGATATATGTAAATAAATTTCAACTTTTCTCTCTATAATATGTTAACTAGCAACTTACTTCTATATATTTTTATTTTCCTTTTACTAACTTAGTAACTAATTTATCATTTCCCTTATGTAATCCTTAATTTAAACCATGTTTTACAATTTAAAAATCTATCTTAATAAATTTTAATCCAAACAGTTTACATGTATTAAATTTCCTTCTTTTTCATCTTAATTTAACAATTATTATGCTTCTTGCAATAAAATTTCAGTGGCAGAAATTCCAGCCTATAAAAATTGAGTTTTCAAGTACAATTCCACAAGTAAATGATTATAAAATCATTTATTTAAATTTCTAACCTTAAACTGATTTACAATGTAATTTAACTCAAGAAAGAAAATGATTTTGAGGTTAAAAATGCTTATCTTCTTCCCTTTTCTTTGATTCACCAATTTAGATTTGCAAAATTTGATAGTTTATAATTCAATATGGTTTCAAAATTTTGAGGTCATTTCTCTCTTAACTAAGAAAGAAGCCTTTTTTAAATCTAATTCTTACTTTTTAAGATTTAATAATGAATTGTGAACTAACACATGTTATCACACATGCCTCCTCACTGATACACTTACTTACACTTGTGATATCCTTGTCTTACTATATGCCATTTATCTTCATCAATCTCTTCCTTTGAAACACATTATAAGGATGAATAAAATGGATTGGCATGTGTTAACTTTTATAACATTTCTTAATTCATATAATCATTACCTTTGTTTCCTACATTCCAACATCATAGTAGCTTATGTTTCACTACTTTCAAACCTTCTTGCACAATTCTAAGGAGAGAATAACCCACTTACCATTTGGCTTTAGTTAACTTTTATACATCCTAATGTAGCATTTACTTGACAATGTCTTACCTTAAGCATTATTATATTATATGCATGTAATACACTAAATCAAAGTAGGCTATGATAAAAAAGTACTTATAATTATTAACCATAAACATTTGTATAAAAAAAAATAATATATATATCCTTGGTATGAAGAATTAGCAAATGTGCATCCATAACTATTAAGTAGGAAATACAAGTAGATATGTATAAGTATATATATATGTTAAAACAAATGATTGGCAGGGTTAATTTTAGTTGTACTTATTAATATATTTACATAAAAACATATAAATATATGTCAAATCAGGTACAAGGATAAATTGAAGGGTATGCTAAAAAATATGGTAAAATAATTGGGATAGAAGAATTTTTAAATTATTTTAGAATTTGATTAGATTAGTGATTTATTAAATTAAATTCACACATTTGAATAGATCAACTAGTAAATTATTTAAAATTTTCTCTACAAAAATATTTTATTAATTGTTAAATATAGATATATGTATACAGTGGCTATAATTTCAGAATGGGGAAGGTAGTAGTTGTAGTTGTTTTACAAAGTTAATAATGGACATATTTACATAGTCATCATAAATAGGTATAAGGTCCAATTGCAATGTAACCAACATGTTCTTAGAATACAACTAAACCCATCATGACCCTATTAAGTTAAGTAGGAGGCATTTGTCTTTCAAATGAATGCATGTATGACATGGTAATGCATATGTGTAAGTTAAAAATAAAACTACCATAAATAAGTAATTACATGGTCCAAGTGCAAGAGAAGAAAATGAAAATTACAAAAGAAGATAACAAGCGACAAACTTATCACATGCTAAAGAAACAAATTTTAGAATAAAATGGGAGCCAAATTCAAAATCTCTTATGATTAGAACAAACAAATACTAGAGAAACTAATTAGTATAAAATGATTTTCATGCAAATTTAGTAAGACATATACACAAACACTAATCAACATTTGAAACAAAGAGAAGGAAGCATAAATTGAGGGGAGCTTGGCTTAGGTAGTAACTACATTCTTGGAGTTACAACATTGACTAGAAGAAGTTCTATAAAAAGGTGAGTGTTCCAAACTAAAGCTAAGAACCTCATTTAAATGTTTGCTAAGAATTTGTTGGAAAGGAATTGTTTGAAACTTTAAGAATGAAAAGATTAACATCTAACATTTTTATTTTTACCAAAAATATAAAGATTAGTAACAACACTGTAACAAATTTGAGCAAAGGAAATCATGTAAAAAGGTAACCTTATGAAATGTTGCATATAGAAGGAAGTTAGTAAGGAATGCTTTTGAGCATGATATGAATCTATAAACTAAGGAAATGATGATAAGGGTTGGATTTTATGAAAATATTGAGTATTAATAATAACTAGAATGAAAACAATGAGAGTTTATTACGGGTTATACTTAAATGATGAAAAATATACATAAAATATATATAGTATATACGTGAAATATACAACATTAAAATGATGATGATAATTTATGACTTTATATATTCGAAAAAAGCTAATTAATAGGAGTTAGAATATCTATTTAGAATTTTAATATCACAAGTATAATGTGAAATATGAGCTTGAGAAGATGAAATTTTTGTATAACCAAAGTTGTCAAATTGTACCAGTTTATGTATATTTAATTCATGTGATGATGTTATTTATATGTAGTAACGCATGATGTTACTTTTATATATGATGTTGGATTGGAATTAATTTAATGTCTATATATATTTCGAAACATGTGTGTGTAGAAAATTTGATTGTTGGAAGATTTAAGATGGATTATTATTAAAAGTAAAAAGGTAAGGAAAGAATATAATAAATCCTCTTAGTTGTTGTTCATGTGAAATCTTTAACTCAGGGTCCCCTCAAAGAAAGAGAAGTACCAGGATCCCTGAAGCCTTAAAATCAAAAGTCTCAAAAGTTCTACTATGATTAATGATATAAATTCTCAAAATGAGTAGCATTCTGATTACTTGCATCTAACTCCTCGTGTAGTCTTCTATTATGTTCCTTGAGCATCTTCTTTGAGCCAAAAAGAGAAAAGATAAGAACATAAATTTTCACGCATACAGATATCATAAAACAAAACATGAAATAGAAATAGAGACCATATAATTTGGATCAAAACCTTAAGGACTAAATGATGAGCTAGTGTTGTCCCAAATTACCAACCAAGAGGGGGGGGGGGGGGGGAATTGGTTGATTTGAGTAGTGATGATAAATTACAAATTTAAAGAACAAGATGAAGAAGATGTAGAAGAAGATTGAGTAGAGAAGAATGAACACACAAGATTTATAGTGGTTCGAATTTACCTCAATCCTACATCCACTTCCTTAACAACTTGTTAAGGTTCCACTAATCTTGAGTTTTTACAAGCTTAACTCTAACATGGTGTTTTTACAAGCTCACACCAAATATTAACAAGGTTTGAGATCAATCCTCACAATCCTTACATGAGTTTTGCTATGGCTCACTCTAAAACCTAAGTGTTTTAAAGCTAACACTCAACTTACAATGGTGTTTTAGATGCTCACACCCAACACTCAAATGATAAAAATGTTAATTATAGTAAAAGAAATTGAAAGTATATTGCTTTGGCTATTAGAATCATAATTACCCTCAAACAGAGGTTTCTTAGGGGGTATTTATAGCCATTTGGACTTGAACTAGCTATTTGAAGTGATTCCCACATGTTTAGAGCTTGTCGTTGACTATTTTAGTAGCTGACTAACTGTGTACAGTTGCTCAGTCTCTTGTGCAATTGCACAATTTAAAAATTTCTCTAATGGCTAACTCCAACAGTAAGGTTTTATTGTCTGACAGGATCTTAACTGCCCATGCTCCCATGTTGTTTGGTCACACAATATCTTGTACGGTCGCTCGGCACAAAGTTATCATTCAATTTAAATTTCTTCATTCATATGTTTGGTTGTCATTAGTGTGAGGTATTTGGTGCTAAGATTCAAATATATTGGACTTGTGTGGTCACTCATTTATCTCAGGTGGTCACGCAATAGATTGAGCATTAAGGAAGCACCGCACTGGCTGACCACTATCTCTTCTGCTATTTTTAAGATTTTGGACCATTAGGTTGTGTGATCGCTTGAGGTACTAGGGCTATCGCAAGCCTGTCATGCTTCTAGCTCTACCGCATGCTGAGATCGCAAATCCTTCTATAAGTTTATGAATTTTAGCTTGGTTCTTGGTATGGTCGCTAGGTGCTACCAAGCATTTTGACTTCACTGTACATTGAGACTGCAAACTCCTCCATGAATATTATGAATCTTATCTCAGTATGTGCGGTCGCTCGGTTGGCTCAGGTGATGGCACTTCTAGCTCGTGATTTATCTTCACTGCTCGACAAGCCCGCTATCCTTTCTATAAAGTTTGATTCATTTGATTTGTAGCTTTGTGCAATCGCTTGGTGGGATCAGGTGGTAGCATAAATGTTAGGGTTTTATACCTACAACAACAAACTTGTTTGAAATCATTAGTACATATCAATTTCATTGTCAATGATCAAAATAGAGTTTAATTGTCCAAAAATCTCCATTTTGACTTTGGCAATCAAATTGAATTTAAATTAAAAATAATCAAGTGCATGCATCAATTTTAATGCAAATGCAAATGCTTAATGCCAAATATTGTTTGACTTTAGCTGCTCCCCCTCAAAAAATTCTTCCTTAAATGTATATGATCATTAAATTCAAGTTAGATCTTTTCTCCCCCTTAATGTATGGAGTATGTTCAATTTTTAAGTTTTGTTTTTAGTTTTTAAGTTTAAGGACATACAACTTCTACCCCTTTGTATATAAGGGCAATTAAATGCATACACCTTCTCTCCCTTTAACTAAGGAAAAAAAAGGAGAAGACAATAAATGACAAGAAATAGAAAAATAACCAAAATAATTTCATTTCATTAAATGTAAGATTAAAAAAGTACAAATCTAAAACATAACTAAGTAAGTGAAAAATAACAAAGCAAAGAAACAAAACTAATTAATAACTTTGTTTTTTCCTTTTCCTGATGGTGGAGGAGGAGTTAAAGTGCTTTCATCATCATCATCACCATTAAGAGAGGGAAAGGGAGAGTAACCATGAGATGATTGGGAGGATTCTTCATAAGGGCTTTTAATATGCTCACTCACATCCCATTCACTCAACTCACATTGAGGAAGATCAAATTTTTCTTGCAAGTCATATATGTCATGATGAATGTGGGAAATGAGATCAACTCTTTGTTGAGTTTTGTGATCCTTTTGATTACACCCGTCTTAAAATGATTGAATTGATTTTGAAGGGAGGTTATGGCCTTGAGGATGAGCTTTAGGGATTTGGATGACTCACCCTTTTCTTTGATAGGCTTGGATAGACTAGGGAGTGCTCCATTCAACATGGGTAGGTTCTCCTTCTTCAGTAATGTGATACCTATGCTTCTTGCTTTCTCTTTGGATAACTCTTTTGCCTCCAAAGGAATACTCATAGTGATCATCTGTAACACCCTTATATCCTATATACGTACAATATATATTTTCAGCATATGTAAAATACACATATACGGTATAAAAATATCACAGACCGATTTAATAAAAATTTTCACATTTCTGTTTTAAGATTTCAAATACTAATATATAAAATAAATAGTATATAAATATTATTAGCTTGTTATAGGAATCCAAAATAAATATTTTATATGAAACTCTCTGGGAAAAATTTGCCAGAGTTTTGTTTGTAATTTGAACGTTTCCAAAATTCAACAAAACAAAACCTGCATAAAATAAACACTCCAAATAAAATTAATTCACAAATTCACCAATACTTCTCAATTTCTCCATATTTTCTTAAAATACTTATATATAGGTGTATATATATATATAAACATTACTTATAAAATCCCATCTTAAACAAAATTATTCAAATCATTCTTTATAATTTACAATATATGCTTCAAAAACATATCATAACATAAATAATATCAAAATACAATGTAATATCAAATATTTAAATGCTGGCAACTGGCTCTGATCTTGATGTACCAAAAAACAACTCTTCAAGCTCAATAAATAAAAACCTAGACTTGACCAGGTCTAGTAGAACTATCCGGCTCTACTAAATCATCTATGACACCTGCGCGACGATTTACAATCGCGCTAAGCCGAAGCCTAGTGGTACAAACTTTGATAATAACAATAAAACTCAATATAATGTCAATGCACAATGCATATAGATGTCACATCATTCTACTTTCTTATATTTTTCAAATATTTCATAATCACAACTCATAGCATTATTTTGCTCAATTGTATCACAATTCATAATTCACATTAAAACAAAGACAAGCATGGGCCCAAAAAGGATCTAATATGCTATTCAAATTTCAGAGTTACTGCTTTGGTCCATAATGACACCACGTGTCTAGCCCCGTAGGCAATATATATATATCCATGGATAATGTAACAGCCCCAGTCTCTTGGACCTCAATCCGGCTAGACCCTTGGGCCCCAGTATCTTGGTCCTCAACCCGGCTAGACTGCTACAGTTTTGAGGCTTACGACCTAGTCTTTTCACCCCAAAAACATCATATTTATCAGCTGGCCTGGCTTACGACCCAGTCTTTTCACTGTTCCAGCGTGTAGCCCGTAGGCAATCATAGGCATGCCGCCAAACCCAGAACTCTGAAAATTGAATAACATACTAGGCACACAATTTATTCATATTTCTCATTATTAATCTCTTTCTCATTTTCACATTTTCAATCTAGGCATATTGCATTATTTTCAATTTTTTTCTCACTTTTCTCACTTTTCTCATTTTTTATCAATATCAATTCATTTCATTATTACACATATCTCATTTTTGTAAATCACAACACATTACCCAATTACTTTGGGTATTTTCACATAATATGCTTATTTCACATGTTACACAAATTAGCCATTATCAATGGCTTTACACAATGCATTTAACACATATATGACATTACAAATGTCATAGCATATTATTCATACACAATCAATGAACCAAGTAGCTTAACACATTTTTCAACCAAAATGTGTTAAGTCCAAATGTCATGCAAATATAAACAATATATTCAAAGTTTGTACATACCTCCACTAGCAACCCAAAGCAAGCTTAACACAACCTCCAATCCTATCCTTCTAACTTGCCCTTCACCACTTGCATGAAGCAACTCAACCTCCCTCAATGCCTATACCAAATGTGATCATACATAATCATTTAATATCACATTCTAAGGTATTCGCAACATCAAACCATAATTAAACATCACTCTAAACCAAATCCCAAAATTAAGCTTCACCTCACTTTAACTTTGAAAAACCATATCAAGCCATTTAAATTAGTGTTTTAAGTTTATTAATATCATTAGAAACATGTTTTAGCATGTTTAAACCAATTACATTAATTAACCACATGCTTATGTCCAAAACGCTAAAATGGTATAACCTTCACCATTGAAGGATCTCCATTCCAACTCAATCCAATTATCATTTCAATCTTATTTCTACCACTTATATCATTAAATAACATGATTTAAGCATTAAAATCAAACAATTAATCATTCTTTGAAAATTCACTTTTCCAAAACCCTAAATCAATACTACCATTCTCAAACTCCAACCAAATACAACCAAATCCAATATTTGACTTTAAAATACTTGTTTATGAATAAAAACAATACATTTGGAACAAATTTTCACAATTAAAGCTCATGTTTCCCCAAACCCAAAAGTTCCACAACCCTAAATTCTCTCTCTTCACCATTCTTTAACCAAACTCCATCATCTCTTTAATCTAACCTTAGAATCATTGTTAACTACCCAAAATAACATCATACACACCAATTTCAACAATTATAATATACTACATCAAAATCCAAATTCTCACATAATACAAATTTTAAAGGAATTCAAAGAAAAGAGCTGGAAACTTTCTAGTTTTGGATGAAATCACCAAAAATCCACTTGAAACTTGTTAAATCCTTCAATTTATGGAGTATGGAAGAATCAAATTCATGCTCCAAACTCCCATGGAAAACGTCATAAAGGAAGAAGAGGAAGAAGAAGAAGACTTTTTTTAATATTTCTTTTCCTTTTCATCTTTTTTTTAACCATATATATATTAAAATAATTTAATAATTAATTAATTATTTATTTATTTAATAAATTAAAAGTCCTAAATTCCCTCTTGCATTCAAAAATAATTTATTTTTAAATTATTTTATTAATTTTAAATTTCTAAGATTTAATTACCAAAATACCCTTTTACTTTGACTTTTCTTTTAAAAAGTGTTGACTTTTATATGTTATGTATATTTTACATATATATCACATATATGTTCCACTTTTTCATTTAAAACCCCTTCATTTTTCATTTAAAACCATTAATTTAATTTATCCATTTAAATTATAATTTATTTTATCAATTTTCCAAAAATTAAAACTTTTCAAAAATTTGGGATATTACACATATGTATTAGTAATGTGTATCTTATATACACATCAAATGTACCTTATATATGTATTAAATATTATGTATGTAATGTATTAATCCAACATATACAATTAATATACCATATATATATATGTTATATATACTCTAAATATATATATTGAGTATATATAATTTATATCTCCAAACACTTATTTAATTTTTTTCCAAAATCACGGATGTTACAATTTTCTCCCCCTTAAATAATTTCATTCTCGAAATTATCCAGTATAGTAATAAATCATCCAAATCATTATTTTACCGAATTACATAATTTCTATTCTCCCTCTTAGGTTCATTCTTAATTTTCTTTTTACCATTCCCTAACACATCATTATACTGTCTATTTACTCAAACAATCACAATAGATTATTATATCTTCAATCGAATTGTCATTTGACAAAATTAGTTTATCTCCTTAATAAATATACACCACACACCTATTGCACTCAAGATATCTGATCAATTCATTATCTTAAAAATATACTCTCATCACCTTAAATTCAAATGTTAATAACTTTTATCTTAACGCAATAATTTTATACATCTTCACTTTGAACCAACTCTTTATACAATTACCACATATTAATTTAATATCACCATTATACAATAACAAAATCTTATTTCCTTATTAAAATTCATTCCAATTATACTATAACTAACACTTTTTCTCTTATAATGATTTGAAACTAATATAACTTAGCTCCTTTAATATGCATATACATATCAAAACGCTGTATTATGCACATTATCATATAGCTTGCATATTCTTAATACAACTACACATATTGAATTTCAATAAATACTTGTAAACTTATTACATTTCGGATAAATTGATCTAACTATCACAATATGACCAACCTTTAGTCTATTTTAAATTCATCAATCTGTTTTCCATTCATGACCTAATTCTATTAGGTCAAATTTATTCTCAAATCTTAATTCCCTTCGACTTCATCATTACATATAATATTTATTTCCTCTAGTCTCGTTTACTTTACACATCATTTTCATAAACTTATTCATTTTATACCACTTTCAAACACATTCATTATAACTCTTACTCACATTTCATAATTCCTTTCATTTACCATTTTCTCACATTTCTTATAGTTACCCTATTTACACAAATCACTTTTCTTACACATCATTTAAAGATCATCATATTTTCACAATTCTCTTTTGTTTCCACACTTTCTATAATTATAAACAAATTTCTAGCATAAAATTATAAGATCCAACTACACAAACCATAAGTCTTGACCATGTTTCTTGAAGTATAACTATCAATCTCACCAAAACTATCCAACGGTCATGCTATAATAATGGTCACGTCTATGGCTTATAAATAAATATTGCCCTTCTATCATTCTTCTTCAAACATTTCCAATCACAATGTTAAGTTCGTATCGCAAAAATCACATATTCATTTTCTAATCTTTTGATACACAAAAAGTTAACACGTTTCAGCTCTGTTTCAAAGCAATTTACTCTTGATCACTTAATCATCATTTGCCTAACTCATATTTCAACAATATTATCATTAACATCTCTTATATATACACATTCGTTCATATGCTAATTTACACAATTTCCATTTATTACTCCATTTCTAATCTATCTCTAATAAAAATTTTCATTCATTTTTTTTTTCACTTCCATACTTTCTTCATTATACTTTCCTTTTGCTTACAATCTCTTATTTATACGCATATACTTTAGGCCCAAAACACTATACAATCATCAAATTCAGTTGTTAAAATAACAATTTCTCCGTCCAGCTCTGTTCAGGTCCATTCTCAATCTCAATTCATCACATGACCTAACTCTACGCAGGTCAAGACCTATCTCTCTTAAGTCTATTAATACATGTAATATTATTCTCAATACCACCAAACACGTATTTGTATAAGGTAATAAACAATCGATAATATTTTTTTAATCATCTACGTACACCTTTATAAGTCATAATCACAATGTGACTTACTTTCCACATTTTCTTACATATCATATTTGCGTTCATATAAAAAAAATCTCATCACACAAATCATACAATTATACTCAATTCCTCTTTTGCATACAACCTATACAAAGTTAACATTTATCACCTTTCAGAGAACATTATCATTTCTCATTCTTTTGACATTACTTAGGTTATTCATCAATTCAACATATATATACACTCTGACCACAACATAATTAACATCTTCCTTATTTAATCGCCCATCTCTTAAATAAGTTTCTTATTATATATATATATATATATATATTTTAACACCTCACATAAATCTTAGTCACATTTCCAATGTGACATCTCTCTCACATTTTTTTTATGCATTTATCATACCCATCATATCCCTTTTCATCATTTCCAATGTAATTACCTAAAGTAACTCATTTTTACTTATTTAATCATTTCCCTTTTATTTCATAACAAATTTCTATATTATCAACCACATTACATGTTACATGATATTTCCATAAATAATATTACTCATTCAAAATTACTTCCATGCTTATTAAATATTAAACTATCAACATCTAAACAATCTTCATCAAAATTCTCTTACAACTCTAAATTTCCAACTTACTACTTTACTTAAACTTCATTCTATTAATCTCATTTTCAAGAGCTAACTTTATAAACTTTATTTTTATATTAATATAACATCAAAACACATCACTTTCACAATTATGGAAACCCATTTCAAAAATTTAAATTTCATATATTGCAACCAACAACATGAACCTCAGCACTCGTCCATGTCACATTTCCAATCTTAAAATCATAACATTTACATATAAACAACACTAATTTAATTCGTTACACTAATTAACATCATCCATTTAGATACATTAATTTTACACACTCAACCCTAAATTATGCATCATTGTTTCATAATAAATAATTCGCTATCATATATGATTTCACTCTTTGATTTTAATTATGAACTCCTTGTTGCAAATTATTAAAAACTCCATATTCCTTCTATAATTATACCCATATGCATATAAATTTTTATAATTTTCTTCATTCATTTGTCTCATAAAATTAATTTATTACTTACTTACACAAAACTGCATGGCTTCCTCAGTTTCATGTCAATCTCACTTCTAATTTTTATATTCCTTACCAATTCTTTATAAAAGCTTGTAAAAGTTTATCCATGTGCACTTGACACATATATGAACTTATATTTAAAGTTTTAGATTTTTCCAAGCTGATTTAATATATTTAAAAATTAAATCTTCCAAAATCAGAGAATCTGTCTCTTTAATAATTCCTCTGGCAGCACCCGGTTGTCCATTTTTTTCAGGCATCAAACCTTAATAAAAATTCATGAAATTTTAACCATATGTTACATGAATACATATGATACTGTGTGTAAATTTTCAGAGTTTATAGGTTGGTTTACCATAGTTTCTAAATTTATGTTTTCTCAATTTCTACAGATTTTGAATTTCTGGAACTCCTCCAACAATCTATGTTCTTCTACATTTCTTAATTAGTAATTCATCTTTAAAAATTATGAAATTTTATACATTAGATTATAACATATAGAAAAACTTTCTATTAAATGTTCAAACTCATCCAACATTTCTAGATTTATCCAAAAATTTAGACAATATCACTTTGCAGTACACCTATAAAATTTTCTGTAACTATTATGCTCATTTCTCAAACTTTTTTTTTATATCTTAAATCATTTCCTAGATTGTTTTTTCTAATTTCACTTATACATCAATTGAATTAAATTTTAAATTTCAAATAAAAGTTCCAAAAATTCTTAATCCATAATCTCTAGAATGATGCTTCCACTGCGCCACTCTGATCTATGCAACCCAGACTCCATCTCAACTCATATCCATTATATCAAATGGACATTACCACATCAGAGATCAGATAAATTGCCAGTGCCAATACATGCATCACAATTGAAAATTATTTTTTTTTATTTCAATTTTCTCTCTCTAATAACCCACCTAGGTCGAGAACCTCAAACCTAGGCTCTGATACCAAAATAAATGTAATACCCTTATATCCTATATACGTACAATACATATTTTCAGCATATGTAAAATACGCATATACGGTATAAAAATGTCACAGACCGATTTAATAAAAATGTCACATACCGATTTAATAAAAAGTTTCACATTTCTGTTTTAAGATTTCAAATACTAATATATAAAATAAGTAGTATATAAATATTATTTGCTTGTTATAGGAATTCAAAATAAATATTTTATATGAAACTCTCTGGGAAAAATTTGCCAGAGTTTTGTTTGTAATTTGAACATTTCCAAAATTCAACAAAACACAACCTGCATAAAACAAACACTCCAAATAAAATCAATTCACCAATACTTCTCAATTTTTCCATATTTTCTTAAAATATTTATATATAGGTGTATATATATCAACATTACATATAAAATTCCATCTTAAACAAAATTATTCAAATCATTCTTTATAATTTACAATATATGCTTCAAAAACATATCATAACATACATAATATCAAAATACATTGTAATACCAAATATTTAAATGCTGGCAACTGGCTCTGATCTTGATGTACCCAAAAACAACTCTTCAAGCTCAATAAATAAAAACCTAGACCTGACCAGGTCTAGTAGAACTATCCGGCTCTACCAAATAATCTATGACACCTGCGCGACGAATTACAATTGCGTTAAGCTGAAGCCTAGTGGTACAAACTTTGATAATAATAATAAAACTCAATGTAATGTCAATGCACAATGCATATAGATGTCACATCATTATACTTTCTTATATTTTTCAAATATTTTAAAATCACAACTCATAGCATTATTTTGCACAATTGTATCACAATTCATAATTCATATTAAAACAAAGACAAGCATGGGCCCAAAAAGGATCTAATATGCTATTCAAATTTTAGAGTTACTGCTTTGGTCTATAATGACACCACGTGTCTAGCCCCGTAGGCAATATATATATACATGGATAATGTAACAGCCCCAGTCTCTTGGACCTCAACCCGGCTATACCCTTGGGCCCTAGTATCTTGGTCCTCAACCTGGCTAGACTGCTACAGTTTTTGAGGCTTACGACCCAGTCTTTTCACCCCAAAAACATCATATTTATCAGCTGGCCTAGCTTATGACCCAGTCTTTTCACCATGCCAGCGTATAGCCCGTAGGCAATAATAGCCATGCAGCCAAACCTAGAACTCTGAAAATTGAATAACATACTAGGCACACAATTTATTCATATTTCTCATTATTAATCTCTTTCTCATTTTCACATTTTTAATCTAGGCATATTGCCTTATTTTCACTTTTTTTTCTCACTTTTCTCATTTTTCACATCTTTCTCATTTTTCTCACTTTTCTCACTTTTCTCATTTTTTATCAATATCAATTCATTTCATTATTACACATATCTCATTTTTGTATTCACAACACATTACCCAATTACTTTGGGTATTTTCACATAATATGCATATTTCACATGTTACACAAATTAGCCATTATCAGTGGCTTTACACAATGCATTTAACACATATATGACATTACAAATGTCATAGCATATTATTCATACACAATCAATGAACCAAGTAGCTTAACACATTTTTCAACCAAAATATGTTAAGTCCAAATGTCATCCAAATATAAACAATATATTCAAAGTTTGTACATACCTCCACTAGCAACCCAAAGCAAGCTTAGCACAACCTCTAATCATATCCTTCCAACTGCCCTTCACCACTTGGATGAAGCAACTCAACCTCCCTCAATGCCTATACCAAATGTGATCATACATAATCATTTAATATCACATTCTAAGGTATTCTCAACATCAAACCATAATTAAACATCACTCTAAACCAAATCCCAAAATTAAGCTTCACCTCACTTTAACTTTGAAAAGCCATATCAAGCCATTTAAAATAGTGTTTTAAGTTTATTAATATCATTAGAAACATGTTTTAGCATGTTTAAACCAATTACATTAATTAACCACATACTTATGTCCAAAACCCTAAAATGGCATAACCTTCACCATTGAAGGATCTCCATTCCAACTCAATCCAATTATCATTTTAATCTTATTTCTACCACTTATATCATTAAATAACATGATTTAAGCATTAAAATCAAACAATCAATCATTCTTTGAAAATTCACTTTTCCAAAACCCTAAATCAATAGTACCATTTTCAAACTCCAACCAAATACAACCAAATCCAATAATTGACTTTAAAATACTTTTTTGTGAATCAAAAAAACACATTTGGAACAAATTTGCACAATTAAAGCTCATGTTTCCCCAAACCCAAAAGTTCCATAACCCTAAATTCTCTCTCTTCACCATTTTTTAACCAAACTCCATCATCTCTTTAATCTAACCTTAGAATCATTGTTAACTACCCAAAATAACATCATACACACCAATTCCAACAATTATAATATACTACATCAAAATCCAAATTCTCACATAATACAAATTTTCAAGGAATTCAAAGAAAAGAGTTGGAAACTTACTAGTTTTAGATGAAATCACCAAAAATTCACTTGAAACTTGTTAAATCCTTCAATTTATGGAGTATGGAAGAATCAAATTCATGTTCCAAACTCTCATGGAAAATGTCTTAAAGGAAGAAGAAGAAGAAGAAGAAGAAGAAGAAGAGGAAGATGAAGACTTTTTTTAATATTTCTTTTCCTTTTCATCTTTTTTTAACCATATATATATATTAAAATAATTTAATAATTATTTATTTAATTATTTATTTAATAAATTAAAAGTCCTAAATTCCCTCTTCCATTCAAAAATAATTTATTTTTGAATTATTTTATTAATTTTAAATTTCTAAGATTTAATTACCAAAATACCCTTTTACTTTGACTTTTCTTTTAAAAAGTGTTGACTTTTATATGTTATGTATATTTTACATATATATATCACATATATGTTCCACTTTTTCATTTAAGAGTTTTGTACTAAAACATGTATTTAATTAATGCAATTGGTTTAAACATGTTAAAATATGTTTGTAATTATATAAAGAAACTTAAAACATCAATTTATATGACTTAATATGGTTTTTCAAAGTTAAAGTGAGGTAAGGCTTAATTTTGGGGTTTTGTCTACAATGATGTTTAATTAAGATTTAAGGTTGGAAATGCCTTAAAATATGACATTAAATTATTACATTTGATCACATTGTGTATAGGCAATAAGGAGAGGTGATTTGCCCAACCCTAGAGTTGAAGGATAACTTGGAAGAGAAGGTTGGTGAGAGTTTTCAGATTGCATTTTAAAGCTTTTAAAGGTAATTAAAAGCTTTAGATAAATTGCTCATGTTTGCATTACATTTGGGCTTAACACATTTTGTTTGAAAATGAGTTAAGCTACTTGACACATTGAACATTCATAAACAATGTGCTATGACATGTGGTTTGTCATGTATGCATCGTATGTGTTGTAAAAAGCCATTGTTAATGGCTAAATTGACTAAAATGTAAAATATGTGCATTATGTGAAAGTGACCCAAAGTGTTTGAAAAATGTGCTTTATTATGTATGCATTAAAGGCATTGTAAAAAGCCATCGTTAATGGCTAAAGTGTATAAAAAGTGATTTATATGTGAATTATGTGAAAATATCCAAAATATTTAGGTAATGTATTTTAATGTAAAGCGTGATTGTGATGATATGTTGAAACAATATGAATTGATATTGATATAAATAAGAAAAATGAGAAAAAGAGAAAAATGAGGCAATGTGCCTAATTGATAATGAGAAATGAAGCAATGTGCCTAATTGATTATGGAAAATGAGAAATGAATTGATGATGGAAATACGAGGTTATCCTCATTATTTGCCTTTGGGGCTAGCTTTTGAGCAATTATTATGATTTGCCTTCGAGACAGACGCTTGGCATCACTGTGATATGAATTGCCTTCAAGGCTAGCTTTTAAGCAATTATTATGATCTGCCTTCGGGGCTAGACACTTGACATCACTGTGATATGATTTCCCTTCGGGACTAGACACATGGTGTCAATTTGGACCAAAATAGTAACTCTGAAATTTGAATTGCATATTAGATCTTTTGGGCTCATGCTTGCGTTTATTATTATGTGAATTATTAAATGATAAAGAATACATTTAAAAGTTAGCTTGGATGACACATTGTGACATAGCATAAATGCATTATGTATCGGCATTATTTCATAATTTTATTGTTTATCAAAGTTTGTACCGCTAAGCTTTTAGTTTAGTGCGATTATAATTCATCACACAAGTGACAGGGATGATCTAGTAGAGCCGGAGAGTTCTACTAGACCTGGTCGGGTCTAGGCTTATGTTTATTGAGCTTGAAGTGTTTTTTAGTACATCAAGATCAGAGCCATTTGACAGCATGTACATATTTGATATTATAGTATATTTTGATATTATGTATATTAGGTTATGTTTTTGAAGTATATATTGTAATATCCCAAAATGTGCCCTAGAAGTATTGATGTAATTGTTGTTTGATTTGAATTAAATGTTTATGTGTTATTGGAAAGGAAAAATGTATTTTGAGATAATGTATATGTTGGGTATATGGTAATATATATAACATATATGTTGGTCAAAAGGGATGGTCAATGGAAGAGGATATTTATTTGTGATATGTGAAATTACTTAAATGGGCATATAAGTGACAAGAGTTAAGTTAAATGGATGAGGGCAATTTGGTAATTGTTTTGTTAGGATTGCTTGGTGGAGATTTAAAGAAGAAGAGAAGTTGACTTGTCTTCATTTTCTCTTCTTTGCTTGGTGTGGCCGGCTACCAAAGGGAAAGAGAGAGCAAGTGAGGTGTTTTGATTTCTAACATCAAATTGAAGGAAGAATCAAAGGATTAAGTTGGAGATTTGTGAAATTTCTTCATTTAAGGTAAGTAGTTTCTTGTTTTCCTTTGTTATTGTTGAAGTTGTGTTTGAGATGAGTTGTGATTTGTTGATATTATGAATTGGTGTGTTTGAGATGTGTTTATAAGTGTTGAAATGGATTGTAAGTTAAAAAGGTTAAATTGGTGTTGGTTTTGTTTGAAGATTGATGTTGGTTTAGGGTTTGATGTGGTAAGTGATTGATTGTATGGTTGATATAGTGTTAATGTGAATATTGTGATGAATATGTGTTAATAACATTGATTACATCCATTTGAATGAGGTTGTATTGTGCATAATGTGTTTTTATTCAATCAAAAGAGAGTTGACCATATTTAGGGTTTGTATACATGAGAGACACGGCCACACCAAGGAAGAGACACGGCCAAACTAAAGGATTTTTTAGAGACACGGCCAAGTCTATGGAAATTTGGCCGTGTTGGATGATTTTTGGAGAAGACACGGCCGTGTCCCTTGCCCATGTTTGATTCTGTTGCTTTTGGTTGAGAGACACGGCCACAAGCTTGGCCGTGTCCCTTGAGTGTGTTGGCTACTGTGAGTGTTCTTTGCTCTTCTTGCTTTGTTGAGATTGAACATACATATGATGATGCATATGACACTATATGAACAATGTTATGTGTTATGCATTGTGAATCTTGTGAATGGTAATGTGTTGTATGAATAATGTATTTTGTAATGTTACATCAATGATGCTATATGTAAAATGTGAAGGATATGATGAGGTAATTGATTATGTATAGCTTGATGGGAGTAGTTCTTGAGGTAAGGGCAAACTTACCTAGATGGATTCTTTTATATGATTTTGAAACTTAAAACAATGTTAAGTAAATTACTAAATTGTTAATACAATGTGACTAATGTTGTTATTTGTATAGTGTGAAAGCTATAAGGATCATCCTAAAAGGTATGTGCAATGCAATTTGTTATGATAAATGTTTTAATAATGATTGAAATGAAATAAATGGATATGTTGTTTATATGACGATGAATTTGTGATACATGTGCAATGAAATTGATTATGTATGCTTGAATGATGAAGTGTGTAATGTGAATTGAGACATCAAGAGATGTGGAACTAATGTTCTGAGATATAATGTGAGGTGAAGCCATTGTGATTGGCTATGATAACTCAAATGTGATGTGAAGCCATTGTGATTGGCTATGATGATTCAATTGTGATAAATAAGGCATGTTTGCCTAGATAATGATTCAATTGAGAATGAAATGGATAATGAAATAATAAATGAATTGTGTGACTAATGTGTTATTCCATTTTCAGAGTTTGTTGTTGGTGGCATGCCTAATGATAGTAACAATCTCTTGAAGTTAGGTTGGGCTTGATCCTTGAAGCCAAGTTGGGTAGAAGTTTAACATGTTTTACTCCACTTGAAGCTTGGTTGGGTCTAGTCCTTGAAGCCTAATTGAGATGTTACAACCCTTGAAGCTAGGTTGGATTGATTCTTGAAGCCAAGTTGGGTTGAGACTTAGCATGCTTTGTTCCCCTTGAAGCTTGGTTGAATCTAAATCCTTGAAGCCTAGTTGGGTCTATGATAATGATAAATGTGATAACAAAACCAAAGCATTAACTCTGAAAATTGAATGGCATATTAGTGTCTTTTGGGCCCGAGTCTGTCTTTGTTGTCAATGTGATATACAAGTGTTGAAAGAAATGAGTAATGAGATCTATGATTGCCTTTGTTGGAAATGTGATTCATGAATGGTGATAATGATTGCTTTCATTGGAAATGTGATTCATGATCGATGAATTGTAAATAAAATAATGATATGAAGTATGATATGTAATATGTATATTGATATAATGATGGTGAGTATTAGTGATGGATTATGGTTGGTGTTAATGATATGTATATATGTATATATAATATATGAGATTAGTAGAGATATTTGAAAGGTGCAATTCAAAAGGAAAAACATGATAAGAAACTAATGGTACATGAAAGTGATATTTCATTATATGCTAGAATTTCTATAATGTATGTTTATATGTTATATTTGTACTACTAAGCTCTCGAGCTTAGCGCGGTTGTGTAATCACGCAGGTGGATATGCGGTTGATCTGGAAGTCCAGCTGTTATGCCACGAGAAGAGTAAGAGTTTATCGAGACCAACTAGAGGGTGATGCATACTTGTATAATTTTCAATTATGATATATATGTAAGATCATTAAAAGTATAATGATTTTATAAATGTTCTTTAAATTTATATATTGTGGTTTGAACTCTGTTAAAGGTTTTAAAAATGTAACGAAAAGTGACATCCTTATACTTTATATACTTACTGTATGTATACTAGGTGTATGTATATATAGTACTTATATGGAGTATCGGGGTGTTACATATATTTTGAATTGTAAATAATGTTTTGGATAATTTGTTTAAAATGGGATTTTATATGTGTTGTTGATATATATATATATATATGTATAAATGTTTTGAGAAAGTATGGAGAAATTGAGTTGTATTGGTGAAATGATGATTTGATTTTATTGGCAGTATTTTTTTATGCAAGTCGAGTTTCTTGAATTTTGGGATTGTCCAAATTACAGATAAAACTCTGAGAAATTTTTTTCATAGATTTTTATGCAAAATGCTTATTTTGGAACTTATAATCTATTTAGAATATTTTATTTATTATTTCAATATACATTTCAAACTATTTGATATTTTATTTTGGTAAAGTGAAAATTTTTATTTAACTAGGTTACTTTACATATACTGGGTGTATGTATTATATGTATATAGGGTATAAGGGTGTTATAGACCACACCAATGAGGTAGGTACTCAATCCTTAGACTTAAATGCATATAATGATAGTGTTGATAATGCCTTGTATGATAGTGATCTATTTGAGCATATGAATCTTAGATTAAAAAAATATTTCTCTAAAATAAAATTCTATGAAGACAAATGTTCTAAGCTAGAAAAAGACTTTGTATCCCTAAAAATTCTACTTTAGAATTAAAGTATTAAAATGAACAATTGTTAAAGTCAATGGATGAGATGTCAAAAAATGCATCCAGCATAAAGAACATTTGTAAAGAAAATGATATTTTGAGAAGAGAAATAAGTGAATTTAAGAACTCTATATCAAAATTCATAAAGGGAAAGAAGCCTTAGATACTATGATTAGTAATCAAAGGTCACCCTCTTTTAAATATGGTTTAGGGTTCAATGGTTCATCTATCATTACATCTAATGAAACAACATTTGTCAAAGCCTCTATAACTTAAACCTCTTGTGTTGAAGTTGTAAAGAATACAAATGTACACACTAAGCCTAAAAATCATAAAAGTATTATATTGGTTTCACAAGGCTCTAGAATTAAAGTTCCAAGAGTAAACCAAGCATACATGTATATAAGGCATGAACATAGACACAAGAATGCACAAAAATAATTTCACTCAACATATACTTACAATTGTGTACATGGTTCATTAAATTTTAATAAAAGAGTGCAAAAGCACAAAACATTATTTCAATGTCATTATTGCATGAAGTTTGGTCACAAAAGTACCTCTTGCTACATTAGGAAGGCTCATCTCAAATTAGAGGACCCTTCTACTACTAACCCCCTATGACCCAAGTACATTTGGGTATCTAAAAGAAGATAAATATGATTATAGGTATGCCTAAAGTCTACTATCAATGAAAGTGTTTGGCTTGTGGATAGTGGATGCTCAAGGCACATGACAGGTAATGCAAAACTTTTTACAGCTCTTACCTACAAGCAAGGAGGTAATGTAACTATTGGGAATAATGCTAAAGGTAAAACATAGGCATTGGATCCATTTGCATGGTTGGGAAAAATATGATTTATAATATATGGCATGTTGATGGTTTGAAACATAATTTACTTAGTGTGATTCAATTATGTGATAAAGGAAATAATGTAAATTTTGACTCTAAAGGATGCAAAGTTACTTCTTCCAATGGTAAACTTGCTTTCAAATGAGTTATAATTGGCAATACTTATAAAATTGACTTATATTCTAATAATGCCTTAGAATGTTTGATTACCATTAGTAATGATTCTTGGATTTGGCATAGAAGACAAAGAGATGCTACTATGGATCAATTATAATGCATTAGTAAAGAAAAACTTGTAGATGGACTCCCTAAGATAAAATTCAATAAATATAAAATATGTGAATGTTGTCAATTTGGAAAACAACATATTGGGATGATAGATGGAAGTATTTTGAAATGACATACATTACTTTGGTGCATATCAATGTCGAAATTAGAATTGCTTGATCATACATTAAGACCACAAATTGAGATATATTTGTAAATGGTATCAGGCCTTTCTTTTTCCTTAAACCTGCTCAGTTCGCTCAAACTAAGCTCTGGTCCAATCGTACCATAAAGTTTTTTGGCTCAACCGAGCATACTGATACCTTTTTCGACCGAGCTCCTTCAACAACTCAGGAAAAGATAGTCTGACCAAACTGGCTGAAGTCTAACTGGGAAGACTCAAGTTGTTTTCAAAATTCTAGTTGTTGGAAACTCTTTTAAAAGTGTATAAAATTTCTCCAACGGCTAGTTTAACCCCCAAACTCTATATAAATCCACTTGTGCTCAAAATTTATGATTTTTTAGCACTTAAATTCACTCCCAAAATGCTCAAACTTCATCAAACTCCACCAAATCATTCGTCTTCTTCTCCACTTCAAGTTCTCCTCTCTTAATCGCTCCAAAAGACTCTCAAAAGAAGAAGGCCTCAAGACTAGGGAAAGGGAAAGGAGTAGAACCTTCCTCCACTCCTTTGGAAGAAGCTCCTAGATCAAGAACCCGTAAACCAAGTCATTTAAGTGAAGAAGAGAAGAAAGGGTACAATTTAATTCTTGATAAGAAAACTAAAGTAAATAGAATTCTTTCTTTGTTTTATTTAGAATCTCTTTCTATGGAAGGTTAAATAAGGACCTATCTTTCAAATCATGAGTGAGAAAAATTTATCTTCCTTGAACAAGATTGCTTGGGTTGGGAATCTTTAACCGAAGAATTTCTTATTACCTTGGTGGTTGAAAAGAAAGATATTGAACCATTAGGATATTATAGTATAACCTTTAGACTATTCAACTAACAATACCAAATGATCCTTGATGATTTTCTATTTGGGGATTTAAAACTGAAGGAATATACTATTCTTCCAATCCCAAAATTTCGAATGAAATTTTACTTAACTTTTGAAAAGAAATTTCCATTGAAACTTATTTTCACAAACTTTCCAATGTTGAGTACCTTATAACACTTTGTTATTGGTTATTTCACAACTATCAATGGTAAAGGAGAAAGTAATGAAAAAGTTACTCATATGGACCTTATTTTTATCTATTTCATTATAAAAGGGGGGAAAAGATTCAAACCGCAAGTTTCTTGATTGATTCATTTCTTACTATTAGAAACAAATCAATTGGAACCATCATGATTACTTCTTTCATTACTCAAATTTCTAACCATGTAGGTGCACTCACTTCTTCAAATAGAGCCTCTCTTTCTAATCTACTTGATCTATCCAAAAACCCTATCCTAATTCAATACCCAAAGCATTCCAAATGCATATTTGAAGAAGATGGAACATATCATTATGCCTTTGGTGGTCAAGGTATTAGGGCTCAACAAAGAAAAAGGCCAAGAATTGTTGATGAGAGCCAAGAATCCTTCCAAGTGGAAATACCTAGACCTACACTCTAAAAGTTCAAAGTTAAATTATCTCCATTCTTTAAGAAATTCAAGAACAAATTTGCTCATAAAACTCTCACATTGACAATCTCACAAAAAGGGTCTCTCATCTTCATATGGATTTTACGCATATGTAAGAAATCATTGGCATTCCCAAATGTCCCCATCGGATGAAGAATATGAAGGAAAACCAACCGGCATCTTTGATGAAGGCTTAGAAGAGGAAGAAGGAAATGACACTGAAAAAGAGGAAGATGAAGATGGAAATGATGATGATGACTTTGACTATCCTCTTTACTGCCCACTATCTTAACCTTATTTTTCTTTTGTATGATCTCTATGTCTTTTATTGGCCTTTAATGGAAATGATCATACATAAATTTTTACTTTTCCAAATTGCTTCATCTAAATAAAAGTTTAGTTTATTATTAAATGTTTGCATTCTTTTTGTCTTTGTCAAAGGGGAATAAATAATTAGAATTGATTAAATTTCAATTTATAGCATATATTAAGGGATATGAATTGAAAAATACAAAAGAAGAAGAAGAAGAAGAACATTTGTTAAGGGGGAGATTTTAAAGTTCAATTGAAATCAATTCAATTTAATTGCCAAAGTAAAAAAGGGGTGGATTGTTAGCCAAAGAATTAGTCTCTATTTTGTTCTTAGGCAATCAAATTTAATAGGACTAATGTTTGTATTAAGTTTTAGTTTTGCAGGAACCCAATTACAAGTATTTTTCAAATAGTCCACTCAAACCAAAGGAAGGCACGACCAGACTAGCTTAAAACTAATTTCAGCAAGAGCTTAATAAGACAAGCTAGACACCAAGCACTGAACACTGACCACTTGAAGCTAAAACCTAAAATAGATCAAGCTCCCATATTCTTTACTGAGCTTCAATTATTAGAAATTAGCTCATGAAGGACATAAAACCGAACACATGTAGCTTGAACACATGTAACTCAATAAGGACATAAAAGCAAACACTTGTAGCTTAGACCATACCCCAGCTATCAAGCAGGAGACCAAGCAATTCAGGCTGAGGTAAATAGGAATGAGCTCAAAATAAGATGTGACCGAACACTTGAAGCTCAGACCAAGCCATAGCCACCAGTGATGAGCTCAATCACATCAGTCTAAACTTAAGCTTAAGATTATAAGTATATCCAGAGAAGCTTATGACCAATGGTATTCTAAAATTTTAGCATATTATGCTTGGACCGACTAGACCTGATACAGTCCTACTAGAAGAGCTAGAGCCAAAATTTGATCAAAGTTTCAGAAGTGAACACAGTTACTGGTACTCCCAAAATCTTAGCATACCACAAGAAGGCTAATCGGACTACAGACCGTCCGACCATACTAGTGAAACAAGATTCAAAAATTATCGTCATTACTTATTGTGAGCAGCGATTTTAACCCCTACTCTCGGTGGAATGGTTCTTGCGAATTCGACACTATTTAGACTTTGGGCCTTAGAGAACACAGGCCTAAGCCCAGAGAAAATGGAGTCGCCACCTGGACAGGCTGGGAAAAAGAAAGGGGTGGATGACTCGATTCCTAAGGAATCCCCAAACCCCTAATCGGTTCAAAAAATTGGGTACGTGTGGGGAAGGTGAGAAATGGCCGAGCACCCCCACAATGCCCGGTTCATTGGAACCGGTCTCCTTTTCAGGTCTTAATATTATAAAATTCTTGAATATAATGATATTATCCATACTACATGAAATCATAAGAATAAATAAATACTTTATTAAAATCACAACAATGTCCAAACAAAATAAATAAATGGATACCCATCCAAGGATGAAAACATGTCCTTACATCATCCACATCTAAAACTAAATAGGACACCCATCGAAAGGTGGAAATATGTCCTTTACATTAATTCCAAAATATGAAGATAAATTAAATTACATAAAGATTAATTAATGAGGTACCCAATCATGGAAACATACCTCTTACAATTTTAACAAATAATAATAATAAATAAATCATCCATCCATGATAAACAAATCAAATATTAAAATTAAATAAATCAATCATCAAAATATATAATAAATTACATAATCAAATCTAAAACTTAAATAAAGTAAATAAAGATACATATTTAGGTTTGTATCTCGAATTAGGGATTCTAGGGTTTTTAGATAGGAAATTAGGATTTCAAACATGAAATATGATTTTATGGGTATTTGGAATCAAACTAGGGTTTTGACTTGCAAAACAAATATTATTATTATTATTTTAAAAATATTAAACTACTGTGAAGGTAATCTCTTGTTCAAATCTTGCAAGAAGGATGTCTCAATGGCTAGAACAATCTAATCTAAGCTAGTTTTAACCCAAAGTGAAATCAAAATCAAGAAAACAAATGTTTAAAACCCTCAGTTCACTCTCTTGACGGCTCCAAATCTGTTCTAAATCGTCAACTCTGAAACCCTAACTTTCTTTTCCCTTTTATACGAAATGTCGGCTTTAAAATTCATTGCGCGTTTGTTTCATGAGGGACACGACCAAGTCAGAAGTGACTTGGTCGTGTGAGTGCCTTTTGGAGGGACACGGCCAGGTGACTTGGCCGTGTCCCTTGCCTGTGTCCACCACTGCTTGCCTCTCTTCTTTCTCTTCTTTGTTGAGTGACACGGCCAAGTCAGAAGTGACTTGGCCGTGTTGCACCATTTTGGAGGGACACGGCCAGGTGACTTGGCCGTGTCCCTTGCCTGTGTCTTCCACTGTGAGTTTTTAGTCTTCTTTGCCTTTGGAATTGGTGAGACACGGCCAAGTCAGAAGTGACTTGGCCGTGTTGGAGCATTTTTGGAGGGACATGGCCATGTTTGAGGTGACTTGGCCGTGTTGCTTCATTTTGGAGAGACATGGCCAAGTGACATGGCCATGTCGCTTGCATGTGTCGCCTACTGTGATGACTTGGCCGTGTTTGAGCATATTTGGAGGGACATGGCCATATTTGAGGTGACTTGGCCGTGTTGCTTCATTTTGGAGAGACATGGCCAAGTGACATGGCCATGTCGCCTGCATGTGTCGCCTACTGTGATGACATGGCCATGTCGCTTGCATGTGTCGCCTACTGTGATGATTTCTTCTTCTTCAGTCTTGGTTCCTTGGCTTTTTTTTTAACCTAAAACAAAACTCAAACAAACTTTAAACAAAAAGTAAATAAACAATAACCAACAAAACATAAACACCATACTAAAAACTAGATCAAAAATGACATAAACACTGAAATAAACTATAATTACAAAATTAACAAAAACACTAAATAAACCGATTTAAACTAATAAAATATCTAAATAAAACAATAATTATTATAATAAACAAGAAACAAATCTATAATAAAAAACTAACAAAACAACTACCCCACACTTACAACTTTGCTTGTCCTCAAGCAAATTCACATGGCATAAATTAAAAACTCACACAACCTTAACTATAATTCTAGTACATAGATGAAATACTTTAAGAGTCAGACATAAATAATTACAATTTCCTTCAATCAAGATTTTTTTAACTCATTCATTAATCCAGACATACAAATCTCATCTCTCATCTAAGTGTTTCACTCGATTTCAAAGGTTAATCACTCAAACCACTCATGACTGCATGCTACCATAAACTTGCTTAATTATCCAATCTCCCTCACTGATTTTCTCAAGAAATAATCCTAAGGTCTTTCATTTGGATGTAATGGGGCTAAGGTAAAGGTGTGAGAAAAGACATTTAGGCTGGAGCATCAAGAAATGGAGTATCTAATTTAGACAATACTCTTGCTAAGAAACTCATAGCTCCCTCAAATAGCATACTCACAATCCATTAATACTTCACATACTTGCATACTTCAAGAAAAATAACGAGTCAACATTCCTCTAAAGCTAGAAAACATATAGATTTTGTATATATATATATATCTTTTTTCTTTTTCTTTTTCTTTTTTTATCATTCATTATATATATATACAAAATATAAACTTGCATGAAACATCTAGCTTAAAATGTAGAGGAAAAGAATAATCAACTCTTAATACAATGTGCAAAGTATGCATTTCAACCCCAAATAGCAATACCATTTTTTTTCTTTTTTTTTCTTACCCCACACTTTGAAATAAACTACCCTATTGACATATCATAAAAACTCCATTCCTTAATGCAGGTATGATGATAATAAGAGAAAATTGAGCTGTGAATTATGTTGATCAAACAAGAAAAAGGTTAAAGGCTCAACTTGGCTCACTAAGGAATTCAATATTAAGGGAGGTCTTTTTAAGCTAAAGGGATAACCTATTTTGCCTTCATCATTTTAAAACCTGAGATTAAATCATAATGTGAGTTCAATTAGTATGCAAAAGCAAACTCTAGAGATGCAAAATCATGAAGGTGCACACTTAAGAAAAGAAAATCAATCATTTAATCTATAAGGCTCAAAACTCACAAAGGTGGGTTTTCAAAGATTATATGTCATGAATCGCAGAATGTGAAAATTAACCCTGAAAGAATTCAAGTGCTAATCCCTATGCTGATTCTAAAGTCTCAACTACAATGCTAGAATCACAGAAAAGATCAATAAATTTTCAACAATTATGCCATGCACAACAAATACAATAAACAAAACATAACAAACAAAACAAAAATTAAAGAAAAGCCAAAGATTACCCCACACTTTAGAATTTCCATTGTCCTCAATGGAAAACAAGAGTAATAAAGAAAAAGAGTTTAAGGACAACCTATTTTCCATCGCACCCTGGTGAGGCAAAACTCTATCTTTCAAACACAGATGTGCAAAAACAAAATGCAAGAGAGCTTTAGGGTTTCTATTTATTTAAACTAAACATAAAATCAAAATTGCAAAATATAAAATTATAACTATGAAAAAGAAATTCAAACTAATGGGTTGCCTCCCATTTAGCGCCTCTTTAATGTCATAAAGCTAGACATCATGCAAGACAAGGAATCATGGATCAAAAGTGCTGTCAATGATCCTCAATTCCTGAAATCCTTCTTTATATGGTTTAACTCTATGTCTATTTTCTTTAAAAATCTTTTTGGTTCTAGAGTTTAGCAATTCAATGGCACCAGAAGGACATACCTTATTTACCTCAAAAGGACCACTCCATCTAGATTTGGGTTTACCTGGAAACAGACGGAGTCGAGAATTAAAAAGTAAAACTTTCATACCTAGACTCAATGTCTGTCTCACAATAACTCTGTCATGAATTTCTTTTGAGCGATCCTTGTAAATCCTCGAGCTCTCAAATGCTTTTGGGTTAGGGTACCGTCGGGTCTCCCTCACTGATTTAGCCTCCTCTTCTAAATTCAGTGTCAGCTCCAATTTATCTGGGGAATCTGTCTGTAAGAAAGCATCTAAAACAACTGCTTCAACACAATTAATTAAAGAACATTCCTCATATAAAGCAGTTATAGGAATGGGAGAAATATTAAAAATAGAAAATTCCACAGTTTGTCCCAAAACAGTCATTGATAATTTTCCATTTTTAACATCTATCAAAGTGTTGGTAGTCGCCATAAAAGGCCTACCCAGCAGAATGGTGTGTGCAGATGGTGTAGAATTACCTACTTCCATGTCAAGAACAATGAAATCCACAGGTACTATCAAACCACCAACTTTAACTAACACATCTTCTATAACCCCTTCGGGAATCTAAAAGATCTATCAGCTAATTGCAACACCATTTTTGTTGGTTTAAGCTCCCCTAGTTCTAATTCTTTAAACACAGAGTAAGGCATTAAATTCACACTAGCACCTAGATCACACATGCCCTCAGTTCCTTTCCCATTCCCCATAGAAATTTGAATTATAAAGCTTCCAGGATCCTTTAGTTTGGGAGGTAGTTTATGCTGCAGAACAGCACTAGCTACCTCGGAAACTATCACCTTTTCATTCATCTCATACCTCTTTTTCTTGGTGATTAGGTCCTTGAAAAATTTGGCATAAGCCGGCATGTTCTTTATCGCCTCAAGTAATGGTAAGTTAATACTTACCTTAGACAGCATGTTGAAGATGTTAGAAAATTGCTTATCTGGTTTATCATCCTTCAACCTGCTGGGGAATGGTACAGGTGGCCGGTATGGATTGCTTGCTTTATGTAGATCTGCTGTAGGGGACTTCTCCATTGATCTTTCTCCAGCACCTTTGTTCTTTGGTTCTCCTTCCTCCTTGTTCTCTTTGTTACCTGCATTCACAGAATCATTTTCAACATTATTATAAATTTCCTTACCACTTCTAAGAACAGTCACTGATTGTGCCTGCTCAGTTTGACTTGGGAACTTACCCTTTTGTTGAATCTTCATCTGTTGTGCAAGTTGTCCAACTTGTGTCTCCACCTTCTTAAAAGATGCTTCTAGTGAATCCAGTCTCTTGTTGGTCACCTCTTGATTTTTAGCACTGACTTGGATAAAAGCTTGTAAACTTTCCTCCAAGCTCTCTATCCTAGACTTCCCTTGATTTGAGGATTGACCCTGCTCTTGGTTCTGACTTTGGAGCAAATGGAAAGGCTGCTGAGAATTATTCCTTGCCCAAGAAAAATTTGGGTGATTCCTCCAACCAGGGTTGTAAGTGTTGGAGTAAGGATCATTTCTGGCCCTAGGTTGGAATCCTCCCATAACATTGACCTGCTCAGCTTCATTCCAATAGGACTCATATTCAGAGGGGCAAATATTTGCTCCATGCCCTAAGTTTCCACAAATTCCATAAATTTCTTGAGTGGATGAAGAAATATTGTTCTTCATATTCAGCATCTGCACTTGCTTTGTCAACTCAGCTATCTGACTGACCATCTCACTATTGGCTTCTAGCTGATTCACCCCTTTACTTCTTCCCCTGACACTCTTCTGTTGAGAATTAGCTCCCAACATCTCAAAGATATCATAGGTTTCAGCTGCTGTCTTTTCTCCCATGGCTCCCCCAGCTGCATTATCAACAGTATTCTGAAATTGATGGGTTAGACCATCATAGAAAAACTGGTTCAGAAGTTGAAGTGGATAGTGATGATGTGGACACTGGATCAATAACATTTTAAATCTGTCCCAAGCCTCATGAAATGGCTCTCCTTCAAATTGAGAGAATGTAGCAATCTTCCCTCTCAACTCAGCTGTCTTTTGATGTGAGTAGAACTTGCTCATGAACTTATTATAAACTTGCTCCCAAGTTGTCAGTGAATTTTCAGGCAACATCATGAGCCAGCTCTTTGCCCTATCCTTCAAAGTATAAGGGAAACATCTCATCCTCAACTGATCTTCTGTTAGTCCTCCCAAAGGAAAAGTGTTGAGGGTGGAGTAGAAATCCCGAATAAAATTCAAAGGATCTTCATTTGGAACTCCATAGAATGATGGCAGCATATTGTAATGGATGTTCTTCAACTCATAGATTCTTGCTGCATCTGTCAGTCTAATGCAAGAAGTAGAAGTTCCAATGACAGGTCTAGCAAAGTCTCTCATCGTCGTTTGTCTTTCTTCAGCCATTTTAACAGATTGTGCAGATTCTGACTCAAAATCCGAAGTGTCTTCCTCTGAAGTATCAAATCCTATTTACAGCTCAAACTCTTCCCTGCTCCTCTTCACTCTCTAAATTTCTGGAATAAAAGGATGTAGCTCTCCTTCGAGTGATCTCCTGCCTTGCATAAACAGAATTTTCTAGAAAAAAAAACAATTAAAAGCAAAAGACAAAATAAAACAAAATGAAAATAGTGAAAAATAATCTAATATATATATATATTTTTTAATAAACAATTTCGCCAATTAGCCTCCCCGGCAACGGTGCCAAAAACTTGTTGCGCTCAAATTAACTCTACCACAAAGCGTCACTCGCAAGTATACGAGGTAGCTGTAGCAAAGGTGATCACCCCAAGGTCGTTCTCTCAAGGAAGCTAAAGTGGTTAATTGCTTATCAGATTATGTTTAACAAGTAATAAACAGATTTAAATTGCTAAATAATGAAGAAGATTACTTAAAGTTTAAAACAAAGAAAATTAAAACAAGCGGATGTTTTGATTCACTTGATAGAATGGTCTAGGGTTTGCACTTCTCTACTACTTATATGTATGAACGGTTATTCCTCTTACTAATTCAATTTCAAAGATCAAATCTCAAACAACTCAACTAATCAAGTCAAGGAAATAAGCTCTCGCATTCAAACCTCTTTCAACTAATCTTGTTATATAAGTGAAATAATCTTTTTAATAGGTTATATCTCTAATTCACCTATGTCCCTAATTGAATTATTCAACTATTAAATTTCATCTCTCGATACATCATCTAATACCTTAAAACACATAATTGGTGATCAATCAATTATATATTAACAATGTTTCATTCAATCAAGGCTAAAGAAATTATTAGCTAAGAGAATAACCAAATCATACAATCATAGCAGATCCATACAAACCCTAGACTAGATCAAATTAGTTCATAATGATTTCAAGCATACTCATCTCATTAATATTCAAAGAAATCAACTTAGACATGCTAATGTTCATAAATACAATTTCAATGAAAATAAGAGATAAAGTTCAAGAACAAAACCAAATTACAAACTCCTTGAAGCTTCTGAAGAATCTCTTGTTCAAATCTTGCAAGAAGGATGTCTCAATGGCTAGAACAATCTAATCTAAGCTAGTTTTAATCCAAAGTGAAATCAAAATCAAGAAAACAAATGTTTAAAACCCTCAGTTCACTCTCTTGACGGCTCCAATTCTGTTCTAAATCGTCAACTCTGAAACCCTAACTTTCTTTTCCCTTTTATACGAAACGTCGGCTTTAAAATTTATTGCGCGTTTGTTTCATGAGGGACACGGCCAAGTCAGAAGTGACTTGGCCGTGTGAGTGCCTTTTGGAGGGACACGGCCAGGTGACTTGGTCGTGTCCCTTGCCTGTGTCCACCACTGCTTGCCTCTCTTCTTTCTCTTCTTTGTTGAGTGACACGGCCAAGTCAGAAGTGACTTGGCCATGTTGCACCATTTTGGAGGGACACGGCCAGGTGACTTGGCCGTGTCCCTTGCCTGTGTCTTCCACTGTGAGTTTTTAGTCTTCTTTGCCTTTGGAATTGGTGAGACACGGCCAAGTCAGAAGTGACTTGGCCGTGTTGGAGCATTTTTGGAGGGACATGGCCATGTTTGAGGTGACTTGGCCGTGTTGCTTCATTTTGGAGAGACATGGCCAAGTGACATGGCCATGTCGCCTGCATGTGTCGCCTACTGTGATGACATGGCCATGTCGCTTGCATGTGTCGCCTACTGTGATGATTTCTTCTTCTTCAGTCTTGGTTCCTTGGCTTTTTTTTTTAACCTAAAACAAAACTCAAACAAACTTTAAACAAAAAGTAAATAAACAATAACCAATAAAACATAAACACCATACTAAAAACTAGATAAAAAACGACATAAACACTGAAATAAACTATAATTACAAAATTAACAAAAACACTAAATAAACCGATTTAAACTAATAAAATACCTAAATAAAACAATAATTATTATAATAAACAAGACACAAATCTATAACAAAAAACTAACAAAACAATGGAAGATAGAATTAATTATGATTTTAGGTTTTAAGAAAACAAAATTTAGGGTTAGAAGTTTGAAGAAGTGATTAGGGTTTGAGAAAACAGATTATGATTTTGAGGTATTAAAAAAAATACAATTAGGGTTTTAGATAAAGGCTAGGGTTTTGATTAATTAGGGTTTAGATTATTTGGAAAATAAGTTTAGGTTTTAGAAGAGATTAGGTTACTGTAAAAAAGGATCAGGGTTTATGAAAATAGGGTTAAAGCTCTTGATGCTTGAGGAATAAACTACTGTGATAATGTTTATAAAATTAAGGCTAATGGAAGTCAAGCTTATCAAATTATAGATTTATTTTATAGGAATAATAAACAATACCAATCGAACTATACTTCACAAAACTAACATGAATTAAAGCAAAAGACTGCAACCTATGAAATTAATTCAAATAAATAACAATCGAATTCAGTATTTAAAATTATCAAAACATTATATTGAATTAAGATAGGTGTGTACCGTCATTTGTTAGTTCCACCAAAATTGTTGGATGAAAATTTCGGGTGAGCTTTTCCAAGATAATGAGTGCACTGCCTTTGTAAGGTTTGTGTCTTTGATCTTCTTTGTCTATCGTCCTCTATGTTTCCTTTGTTAAGTCCAAAGTTTTTCCCAATAATTGCCACCACCAGTCCATGTGTTTAATACTATTATTTATAGGAAAACAAAAAGACCTAATCCTATTTTAATAAGGAAATACCAACTGTTTAGGAAAAAATCACAAAACCGTGTGAAACAAGGTTTGGTAAAAAATTGGAAGCGTGTTTTATTAGTTTTTGTTATAGATTTGTGTCTTGTTTATTATGATAATTATTGTTTTATTTAGGTATTTTGTTAGTTTTTATCGGTTTGTTTTGTGTTTTTATTAATTTTGGTATTTTAGTTTATTTCAGTGTTTATGTTATTTTTGATCTAGTTTTTAGTATGTGTTTATATTTTGTTGGTTATTGTCTATTTATTTCTTGTTTAAAGTTTTGTTGCAAGTATTGTGTTAGGTTAAAAAAGGCAAGGAAACAAATTGAAGGAGAAAGGGGCAGTGGCTGACACAGGCAGAGGACACGGCCAAGTCACTGGTCGTGTCCCATACCAAGTTAAAAAGGAAGAGCAAGTCCCAGTAGCAGACACAAGCAAGGGACACGGCCAAGTCAGTGGCCGTGTCCCTCCAATGAAGCCCAGACACGGCCAAGTCACCTTCACTTGGCCGTGTCTCACTTAGTTCCAAAGCAAAAGAGAATTACATCTTCACAGAAGCAAACACAGGCAAGGGACACGGCCAAGTCACTGGCAACTTGGCTGTGTCTCTCATGAACCAAAGCCGTAGCGAGTTTTTAAAGTGGACGATTCATATAAAAAGAAAAGAGAAGCTAGGGTTTGGGATTGTTGACGATTTGGAGAGCTGATTTAGCCGTCTGAGAGTGAGCTTAGGGTTTTGACAATTGTTTTCTTTAATTTTGATTGCTTTAGCTGAGATTAGATTGTTCTAGCCATTGATGCATCCTTCATGCAAGATTTTAACAAGAGATTCTTCAGAAGCTTCAAGGAGTTTGTAACTTGGTTTTGTTCTCGAACTTATTCTCTTTATTTTCATTGAAATTGTATTTATGGATATTATCATGTCTATTTTGATTTCTTTGAACATTAATGAGATGAATATGTTTGATTGCATTATGAACTAATTTGATCTAGTCTAGGGTTTGTATGGATATGCTATGATTGTATGAATTGGTTATTCTCTTAGCTAATAATTTCTTTAGCCTTGATTGAATGAAATATTTTAATATATAATTGATTGGCCACCAATTATGTGTTTTAGGTATTAGATGATGGATTGAGAGATGAAGTCTAATGCTGGATCAATTCAATTAGGGACTTAGGTGAATTAGAGATATAACCTATTGAAAAGATTGTTTCAATTATAACAAGATTAGTTGCAAGAGGTTTGAATGCGAGAGCTTATTTCCTTGACTCAATTAATTAAGTTGTTTGAGATTTAATCTTTGAAATTGAATTAGTTAAGAGGAATAACCATTCATACATGTAAGTAGTAGAGAAAGTGCAAACCCTAGACCTTTTTATCAAGTGAATCAAAACATCAGCTCTTGTTTACTTTTATTGTTTTAAACTTCAATTAAACTTTTTCATTAGTTAGGAATTTAAATTTATTCATTACTTGTTACTTTTAATCTGATAATCAATTAGCCACTTTAGCTTCCTTGTGAGACGACCTTGGGGCGATCACCTTTGCTATAGCTACTTCGTATACTTGCGAGTGACGCTTTGGGGTAGAGTTAATTCGAGCGCAACAAGTTTTTGGCGCCACTGCCGGGGAAGGCTAATTGGCGTAATTGTTTATTAAAAAAAATATTTTAGATTATTTTTCACTATTTTAATTTTATTTTATTTTGTCTTTTGCTTTTAATTGTTTCTTTTTCTAGAAAATTTCTGTTTATGCAAGGTAGGAGATCACTCGAAGGAGAGCTATATCCATTCATTCCAGAAATCCAGAGAGTGAAAAGGAGCAGAGAAGAGTTTGAGCTCTACACCAGATTTGATACAGAGGAGGAAACTTCTGAATTTGAATCGGAATCTGAACAATCTGTTAAAATGGCTGAAGAAAGGCAAAGAATGATGAGAGACTTTGCTAGACCTGTCATTGGAACTTCAACTTCTTGCATAAGATTGACAGATGCAGCAAGGAATTATGAGTTGAAGAACATTCACTACAATATGCTGCCATCATTTTATGGAGTTCCAAATGAAGATCCTTTGAACTTTATTAGGGATTTCTACTCCACCCTCAACACTTTTCCATTGGGAGGCTTAACAGAGGATCAGTTGAGGATGAGGTGTTTTCCATATACTTTGAAGGATAGGGCAAAGAGCTGGCTTATGATGTTGCCCGAAAACTCACTGACAACTTGGGAGCAAGTTTATAATAAGTTCATGGGCAAGTTCTATTCACATCAAAAAACAGCTGAGTTGAGAGGGAAGATTGCTACATTCTCTCAATTTGAAGGAGAGCCATTTCATGAGGCTTGGGACAGATTTAAGATGCTATTGATCCAGTATCCGCATCATCACTACCCACTTCAACTCCTTAATCAATTTTTCTATGATGGTCTCACCCAGCAATTTCAGAACACTGTTAACAATGCAGCTGGGGAAGCTATGGGAGAAAAGACAGCTGATGAAACCTATGAAATCTTTGAGATGTTGGGAGCTAATTCTCAACAAAAAAGTGTAAGGGGAAGAAGTAAAGGGGTGAATCAACTGGAAGCCAATAGTGAGATGGTCAGTCAAATAGCTGAGTTGACAAGGCAGGTTCAGATGCTAAACATGAAGAACAATATTTCTTCATCTACTTAAGAAGTGTGTGGAATCTGTGGGACATTTGGGCATGGAGCAAATATATGTCCCTCTGCATATGAGTCTTTTGGGAATGAAGCTCAGCAAGTTAATGCTATGGGGGGATTTCAACCAAGAGCCAGGAATGATCCTTACTCCAACACTTACAATCCTGGTTGGAGGAGTCACCCCAATTTTTCCTAGACAACAAATAATGCTCAACAGCCTTTCTATTTGCTCCAGAGACAGAACCAACAGCAGGGCCAATCCTCAAATCAAGGTCAGCCTAAGAGAGAGAGAGTTTGGAAGAAAGTTTGCAGGCTTTTATCCAGGTCAGTGCTAAAAATCAGGAGATGAACAACAAGAGGTTGGATTCCTTAGAAGCATCTTTTAAGAAGGTGGAGACCCAAGTGGGGCAACTTGCTCAACAGATGCAGATTCAACAAAAGGGGAAGTTCCCAAGTCAACTTGAGCAGGCACAATCAGTGATAGTTCTTAGGAGTGGCAAGGTAATTAATAACAATGTTGAAAATAATTCTATGAATGCAGGTGAGCAAGAGAATAAAAAGGAAGGAGAACTAGAGAACAAAGGTGCTAAAGAAAGATCAATAGAGAAGTCCCCTTAGCAGATTTGCACAAGGCAAGCAATCCATACCGGCCACCTATACCATTCCCCAGCAGGTTGAAGGATGATAAAAAAGATAAGCAATTTTCAGATATCTTCAACATGCTGTCTAAGGTAAGTATCAACTTACCCTTACTTGAAGCAATTAAGAACATGCCGGCTTATTCTAAATTCTTCAAAGAACTGAATACCAAGAAAAAGAGGTATGAGCCGAATGAAAAGATTATAGTTTCTGAGGTAGCTAGTGCTGTTTTGCAGCATAAACTACCTCCTAAGCTAAAGGATCCTGGAAGTTTTATTATTCAAATTACTATGGGGAATGGAAAAAGTACTGATGGCATGTGTGATTTAGGAGCTAGTGTGAATTTAATGCCTTATTCTGTTTATCTTGAGTTAGAACTAGGGGAACTTAAACCAATAAAAATGGTGTTGCAATTAGCTGATAGATCTCTTAGATTCCCAAAAGGGGTTATAGAAGATGTGTTAGTTAAGGTTGGAGGGTTAATAGTACCTGTGGATTTCATTGTTCTTGACATGGAAGTAAGTAACTCTTCACCATCTGCACACACCATTCTGCTGGGTAGGCCTTTTATGGCGACTACCAACACTTTGATAGATGTTAAAAATGGTAAATTATCAATGACTGTTTTGGGACAAACTGTGGAATTTTCTATTTTTAACACTTCTCCTATTCCTACAACTGCTTTATATGAGGATTGTTCTTTCATTGATTGTGTTGATGCAGTTGTTTCAGATGTTTTCTTGCAGACAGGTTCCTCTGATAAAATGGAGCTGGCATTGACCTTAGATAGTGATTTGGAAATTTTTGATGCAGAAATAGCCAGTTGTCTTGAGACCTTAGGAAGTGCTGAAATAGAGGAGCTTAAGGAGGACCCAGTTTGTGAGCTTCCCTCCATTAAAAAAGAAGAGAAAAACCCCTCACTAGAGTTAGAGCTGAAAGAGTTACCTAAGAACCTGAAATATGTGTTTTTAGGAGATCACAACACTTTACCTATGATAATATCTAGTGAACTTAGTGAAGGGGAGGAGATGAGGTTGGTGAGTGAGCTTAAAAGATTAAAGAGAGCAATAGGATGGGGATTGAGTGACATCAAGGGTATTAGCCCTTCCATGTGCATGCATAGAATCACTTTAGAAGAAGGAGCTAAATCTGTGAGGGAGACTCAAAGGCGCCTTAACCCAAATATGAGTGAAGTGGTTAAGAAGGAAGTGCTCAAATTGCTGATGAAGGAGTAATTTATCCAATTGCTAATAGTGAGTGGGTGAGCCCAGTACATGTAGTTCCTAAGAAATCTGGAATCACTGTGGTGAAAAATGAGAATAATGATTTGGTTCCTACTAGGACTACTACTGGGTGGAGAATGTGCATCGATTATAGGAAGTTGAACAATGCTACAAAGAAAAGATCATTTCCCTCTTCCTTTTATTGATCAGATGTTAGATAAACTTTCTGGACACTCACATTATTATTTTCTGGATGGCCTTTCAGGTTACTATCAGGTGCCAATATCTCCAGAGGATCAGTCCAAGACAACCTTTACTTGCCCTTTTGGGACTTATGCATTTCGACGTATGCCCTTTGGCTTGTGCAATGCACCAGCAACTTTTCAGAGATGCATGATGTCTGTCTTCTCTGACATGATAGATGATTTTATTGAGGTATTTATGGATGATTTTTCTGTTTTTGGTAATTCTTTTGATAATTGCCTCAATAAACTTGTTCGTGTGCTTGAGAGATGCATTGAATGTAACCTCACTTTAAGTTGGGAAAAGAGTCATTTTATGGTTACCCAGGGCATTGTTTTAGGTCATGTGGTATCAAGTAAAGGGATTGAGGTGGATAAGGCTAAAGTTGAATTGATTGCTAAATTACCCCCACCTACTTCTGTTAAGGGAATAAGAAGTTTCTTAGGGCATGCAGGATTTTACAGGAGGTTTATTAAGGATTTTTCCAAAATAAGCCAACCATTGTGCCATTTGTTAGGGAAAGATGTTCCATTTGAATTTACAGCACAATGCATGCAGGCTTTTAATTCCCTTAAAGAAAAATTGACTAGTGCACCAGTGATAGTAGCTCCTATTTGGTCTTTACCTTTTGAAATCATGTGTGATGCCTCTAATCATGCAGTAGGAGCTGTTCTTGGGCAAAGGGTTGATAAATACTTGAGAGTAATATATTATGCCAGTTTGACCCTGAATAGTGCTTAAATGAATTACACCACAACTGAAAAGGAAATGTTAGCTGTTGTTTTTGCTTTAGACAAATTTAGAGCATATTCAATTGGGTCAAAAATTATTGTGCATTCTGATCATGCAGCTCTTAAATATCTGTTAACAAAACAACATGCTAAACCGCGCCTAATTAGATGGGTGTTGTTATTGCAAGAATTTGATTTCCAAATCAAGGATACTAAGGGTAGTGAGAATGTTGTTGCTGATCATTTATCCAGATTACCCTTCTTTAGTGAAAATCTTGCATCTGATAGCATTCATAAAAATTTAGAAGAATTTCTTGATGAGCATTTGTTTGTGGTAATTAATGCACCTTGGTTTGCAGATATTGCTAACTATCTTGCTTGTGGTATTTTGCGATCTAACATGTCCTTTCAGGAAAAGAAAAGGTTTCTACACTTGAGTAAGTTTTATTTTTGGGATGAACCTTATCTATTCCAGATATGCAAAGATGAGATAGTCCGCAGGTGTGTATCTGAGGAAGAACAACTGAGTGTTCTTCAATTTTGTCATGACCTTCACTGTGGGGGTCATTTTGGAGGAAGAAAGACTGCGGAAAAGGTGCTTCAAAGTAGTTTTTACTGGCCTACCTTATTTAAAGATGCTCAAGAGTATTGTAGCACTGTGATCGTTGCCAAAGAGTAGGTAACATTGGGAGGAGGAATGAAATGCCCCTTCAATCATATATTGTTGTTGAACTGTTTGATGTGTGGGGAATAGACTTCATGGGTCCTTTCCCCAAGTCTTTTGGATATGAGTATATTTTAGTTGCTGTTGATTATGTTTCCAAATGGGTGGAGGCAATTCCCACCCGTACTAATGATGCTAATGTAGTTGTTAAATTTGTGAAGGAAAATATTCTTAGCAGATTTGGTATGCCAAGGGTGATAGTCTGTAACACCCCTTCCCAACCTACATGTGTAAGCTGAGTAGAGGTGCCACACTATCCTAATTGTTGCTACCAATTTACTTAGTCAAATTTTAGTTCTGATTTTTACAGAAATTTTGCCATAGTTCCGCCTAGAAATTTGGATCCCAAGTGTCGTCAAAACTTGTTTTTCTGATTTTTGAAAACATTTTACACATACCAATGTGAATAAGAATACCATCAAATTTAATGCACTCCCAATGAATCCACCTTATACCCTCAACTACAAACCTGCACGAAGAGTTCACACTTCTAATATAACATAAAATAAAGATTTATGATTATTACATACTACTAACATACAATTATAACATAGAAAATCTCTTTTATATTTATTCATATACATGCCACAACTATCGACTCATAATGGAACTAAAAGATCTACCCCTGAGATTTGCTGTGGTCTGGTCGTTGCTTCCCCAAGATTTATCTACTGCTCCGAACCTACGAGTCAAGGAAAACTTAACTCGCTGAGCGTTGTCGCTCAGTGGGTACTTTACCAATAAAAATAAAAGTAGTATATGAAAGTATTCAAAATCAAAGGAAATAATGAAATCATAATTTAACCAACCTTAAACCAATAGAAATTATTGTACATTCAGGGTAATATGCTTTCAATAATGTAAAATCATAATTCAAACTCATTGGCATTATATAGTTTAACGAAAAATAATATGTATTCAGGCTCTACTGGTATATAGGGAACCATAGTGATAAGGCAGTGGCCCTCACCACTGTAACATAGGTGGCCCTCACCACCGATATCAGATCACAGGAATGGCCCTCACCATCCTGGTTATAACCAATGGGCCTCCCCATTGGCTTCAGTGGCCTCACCACTGAATAACATATCATATCACAATAATGAGCAGTACTGCATGCGTTAGTATAGTGCACCATACCCTTATCTACCACTCCCACTATCCAGTAGAGCAAAAAGGTTAAAATGATTCAATTTAAGTCTCAAACCTCATTTTAGAATGACTCGCGAAATCATTTTAAATTCCCATCACACTTTGCCATTTATGCCGCGCAACACATTCTTCAGTCAAACCATTCCCCTTTTTCGCATATTTAATATCCACAATAAACATATTAAACATTTCAAAGCATTCCTCAAAATATCCCAAATTGACCAAATGAATAGTGTTGCGGCGAGAAAAATCGGCAACGCAAAATGGCATGACCAAATGAATAGTAAAATCTGGATTTTCGTCAAAATTTCAGTCCACTTCAATCATGCATTTGACCAAGTAAATGATCTTATTTTTAGCTGAAATTTTACAGAAAACTTATTTCATATGTTGACTAATTGCATGTAAAATTTCGTTGAAAAATTCCTTCGTTTGCTGCCTCAAACAATTTCCACAAAAAGGTCCAGAAAGCTGTCTTTTTGGGACCATTTCGGCCCAAACACATGAAATGCATAGGATAGTTTATTTTTCTTTTGCAAATCAATATTAAGGCTTCTTTAATGGTAAAGTGAAGATTCAAACACTTCCCTTTGACAACTTTTACATGTTTAACTCAAATCAATATATTTAAGCATCAACAACAAAACTTTCATAAACCAAAGTTTGTAAAGCATCAAACCAAAATTTATTATTCAAAAGTAAAGTACCAAACCTTATTTCTTTAACTCCTCTTGGCTTTTCCTTCTTCTCCTTCTTTAATTCTTTATTTCTCCTTCAATCAATTCAAGATACAACATAAACCTTAGAATTTCAAAATAATAAATTATCCTCTATTTCTTTTCCAACCGAAACCCCTAATCCAACCTTATTAATCTTTCTACATCTTGATTCTTCCATTTAATCAATTAATCTCATCACTTACTTAATATTATTATTATGTTTTTCAATTCCATATAAGACTCTAATTCCCAATCTTCCAATAAATATATAACTACCTAAAACTAATACTAAAATTAAAGTCTACACACTTAAAAACCTTAGAACTTACCTTAAAAATCAAAGTTTGAAGAAACTTGGAAGTCCCTTGGTATTTTCTTTTGTTGGCCGAATTTGGTGAGTGGAAAAAGAGAGAATTTGCTCTTCATATCACATATATTTATAGACAAAGGAAATGATGATCACCTTGCCCACTTGTCCACTTTTTCTCTTTCTTCATTTATTACACATTTATTACACATGCTAAATGTTTTCTTTTGATTGGCCAACCTTTGATTTTTATAACTTCCTTTTTCCTTTACTTCTTTCCACTTGTCTCTCTTCCCATTGGATCTCATAAAGTTGTCCCGGGTTACCCATCCGGTCCCGACACGAAACCGAGCCACATTACGTTCCGGCGATTAATCGATCATATCTTTTAAACCGTATAGTTCCATGAGTCAAACTATATATAGTTTTGATCCTCTCGACCTCTACTTTCTATTTATAAGGTCTATTTTAGGTTTCCAAGTCATTTTGAAAAATTACCGATAAGCCCTCAACTTTTTACAAAATTCCCTTTAGGTCCTATTTTTGCTCGGGTTTTCTCCGGCTTCGTTTCCACTGACGATCGTTTCATATTTAACCTCTCGCCATTCTCTACGTACTCACGTCTTTATTTCCTACCCTAAATTCATGTATAACTTTAATTGATAATGACCAAAATGCCCTTAGTCAACATTTCTTCATTTTTCTTTAACGGGACATTTCCTGGAAAAACCGTTACACGTCGTTGCGATCCGGTTTTTCTCTACATTCCATTTTTGAAATCTATTATATGCACTATTAAGAACATCCGGTGCAACTTTCTTTGAAATTACATCTACGTCTCCAACTTTTTTAAAAATTACAATTATGTCCCTTTTGTCATACAACCTTATCTAGGGCTGTTATCAAGAATTATCTTCTCCTTTTCCCTACTCTCGCTATGCACGTGTCTACACTGCATAAATGCAGTAGGCGGATGTGACAGTTCCTTCCTCGTTAATTTAAGCTTCGTCCCGAAGCTCATCAAGTGAAAACAAATATGGGTATTGCTTCTTCATAGTTTCTTCGCGTTCCCATGTAGCTTCTTCTACTTTGTGATTCCTCCAAAGCACTTTGACCAATGGAATCTTCTTATTTCGCAACTCTTTGATTTCACGTGCTAGGATCTCTACCGGCTCTTCCTCATATGTCATTTCAGGCTGAATCTCAATATCTTGAACTTGTATGACGTGGGTTGGATCTGAACGATACCTCCTTAGCATCGAAACATGGAATACATCATGTATTTTATTTAATTCAGGTGGTAACGCCAACTGGTAAGCTACCGGACCTACCCGTTTAATAATTTCATATGGTCCGATGAATCTAGGGCTTAGCTTGCCTTTTTGTTTAAATCGTAACACTTTCTTCCAAGGAGAGACTTTGAGGAACACTCTGTCACCTACCTCAAACTGTATGTCTTTCCTTTTTAGATCCGCATATGATTTTTGCCGGTCCGCTGCTGCTTTTAATCTGTCTCGAATGATTTCTACCTTCTCTTCAGTTTCCTTAACTATGTCTGGCCCCAACATCTTTTCCTCACTCAATTCTGTCCAGTAAACTGGAGTTCTGCATTTTCGACCATACAGTGCTTCGTAAGGTGCCATTTGTATGCTGGATTGATAACTGTTGTTGTACGCAAATTCCATTAAGCTTAGGTGTTTGTCCCAACTACCTTTAAATTCTAAAACGCACGCCCTCAGCATATCTTCTAAAATTTGAATCACTCTTTCCGACTGTCCGTCTGTCTGGGGATGAAATGCTGTGCTGTGGTAAGTTCGAGTTCCAAGGGCTGTTTGTAACTTCTGCCAAAAATTTGACGTAAAACGTGGGTCTCGATCGGATATGATCGAAGTTGGAACTCCGTGGAGACGTATAATCTCTTTGATATACAAGTCTGCCAACTTGTCTAGCGAGTAATCCACACGTACTGGTATGAAATGAGCGGACTTAGTAAGCCGGTCTACGATTACCCAAATCGCGTCATGTTTGTCCCTTGTCATAGGCAATCCTGTGACAAAATCCATAGTAATACGATCCCATTTCCAGGTTGGAATCGTAATAGGTTGTAGTAGCCCTGAGGGTAGTTGATGTTCCGCCTTCACTTGCTGACAGGTTAGACACTTCGTTACATGATCAACGATATCCCTTTTCATTCCTGGCCACCAATAATACTCCTTCAAGTCCCGATACATTTTCGTTACTCCTGGATGCATTGTATAAGAACTGTTATGAGCTTCTTGCAAAATCTGTTTCTTCAGCTCCTTGGACTTAGGTACCACCATTCTCTTCTTGTAGTAGAGAATACCATCAGGACGAATTTGATAGTCTCCTGAACAGTTCTCCTGCGCCTGTTGACTCCACTTCTTCACTTGTTCATCTTCCTTCTGAGCCTCACGTATTTGTTGATGTAAATTAGGTCGCACGTGCATTTCTGCAAAGATAGCTCCATCTTCTGTAGGTTTTAACGTTACCCTCATAGCACTTAGCGCTTGCATTGACTTCCTACTAAGTGCATCTGCTACGACATTCGCTTTGCCCGGGTGATAATTAATCGTATAATCGTAGTTGGCTAACCATTGCATCCATTTTCGCTGTCGCAGGTTTAAATCTTTCTGCGTGGGCAAATATTTCAGGCTTTGATGATCCGTAAAGATGTAACATTTTTCCCCGTATAAGTAATGCCTCCACGTCTTGAAAGCCAAAACAATTGCTGCTAGCTCTAAGTCATGCGTAGGATAATTCTTTTCATGTGGCTTGAGCTGTCGAGAGACATACGCAATGACTTTGCCTTCCTGCATCAATACACAACCTAACCCGATATGGGATGCATCGCTATAAATCACAAAATCTTTTCCTGATTCTGGTTGTGTAAGAATAGGTGCTTCAGTAAGTTTTTGTTTCAGCTTTTCAAAGCTCCTTTGACAAGCGTCGGTCCACTGGAATTTGGCATTCTTCTGAAGTAGCTTGGTCATAGGTACGGCGATCATGGAAAACCTTTTAACGAATCTCCGATAATATCCTGCTAATCCCAAGAAACTACGGACTTCCGTTACTGTCTTAGGCGACTTCCATTCCAATACTGCTTCTATTTTCTTGGGATCGACCCTTATTCCTTCTGCCGATACAATATGTCCCAAGAAAGCTACTTCTTCCAACCAAAATTCGCATTTGCTGAACTTAGCGTATAACTGCTTCTCACGCAGGGTTTGCAAAACAATTCTAAGGTGACGATCATGATCCTCTCGATTCTTTGAATACACCAATATGTCGTCAATAAATACCACCACGAACTGATCCAAATACGGGTGGAAGATTCTATTCATCAGATCCATGAATACTGCAGGTGCGTTCGTTAATCCGAAAGGCATAACAATGAATTCATAATGTCCATAGCGAGTTCTGAATGCTGTTTTTGATATGTCTTCATCTTTAATTCTCAATTGATGATAACCCGATCGTAGATCAATTTTTGAAAAGACTCCAGCACTTTTGAGTTGATCAAACAGATCATCTATGCGAGGTAACGGATACTTGTTTTTGATGGTCAGCTTATTAAGTTGACGGTAATCTACACACAACCTTAAGGATCCGTCTTTCTTTTTCACGAACAATACTGGTGCTCCCCATGGTGACACACTTGGCCTTATGAACCCCTTGTCTAAAAGTTCTTGTAGCTGTACCTTTAATTCTTTTAGCTCCATTGGCGCCATTCGGTAAGGTGCGATGGATACTGGTGCAGCTCCCGGGTACACGTCTATGATGAATTCCACCTCTCGTTTAGGTGGTAATCCGGGTAAATCATCAGGAAATACGTCGGGAAAATCGCATACAGTAGGTATATCTTGTAACTTTGGTGCCTCTTCTTTCGCTACTAATGCACATACCAGGTATGCCTCGCAACCTTTTTGCACTAACCTCTTAGCCGTCATGGCAGAAATAATGTTAGTTAGATAATCCTTCCTTTTTCCTACTAGGGTCACTTCGTCACCGTCTGCAGTATGCAAGGTAACTCTCTTCCGTTTACAGTCAACTAGTGCATCGTGCTTGGCCAACCAATCCATCCCAAGAATAGCATCAAATTCTTGAAATGGTAGTTCAAATAAATCTCCCCAAAAGATATGTCCGTGTATCTCTACGGGGCAATATAAAATTCTTAATTAACACATATACAACACAACTTTTATTTATTTTCAAACACAAAGTTTTACAATATTAAGAAGCCCTTATATACATTGCAAAATTTAGGACTCCATGAAATCGTGCAATCTCTTATTTACTACAGGATATCTCGTTTTACGTCGGTAATGGCCACTCCCGACATAAAACGTACATCCTCCTATGTTGGATTACCCAGAAGCGGCTAAACCTTAGCTCTGATACCACTAATTGTAACACCCCTTCCCAACCTACATGTGTAAGCTGAGTAGAGGTGCCACACTATCCTAATTGTTGCTACCAATTTACTTAGTCAAATTTTAGTTCTGATTTTTACAGAAATTTTGCCATAGTTCCGCCTAGAAATTTGGATCCCAAGTGTCGTCAAAACTTGTTTTTCTGATTTTTGAAAACATTTTACACATACCAATGTGAATAAGAATACCATCAAATTTAATGCACTCCCAATGAATCCACCTTATACCCTCAACTACAAACCTGCACGAAGAGTTCACACTTCTAATATAACATAAAATAAAGATTTATGATTATTACATACTACTAACATACAATTATAACATAGAAAATCTCTTTTATATTTATTCATATACATGCCACAACTATCGACTCATAATGGAACTAAAAGATCTACCCCTGAGATTTGCTGTGGTCTGGTCGTTGCTTCCCCAAGATTTATCTACTGCTCCGAACCTACGAGTCAAGGAAAACTTAACTCGCTGAGCGTTGTCGCTCAGTGGGTACTTTACCAATAAAAATAAAAGTAGTATATGAAAGTATTCAAAATCAAAGGAAATAATGAAATCATAATTTAACCAACCTTAAACCAATAGAAATTATTGTACATTCAGGGTAATATGCTTTCAATAATGTAAAATCATAATTCAAACTCATTGGCATTATATAGTTTAACGAAAAATAATATGTATTCAGGCTCTACTGGTATATAGGGAACCATAGTGATAAGGCAGTGGCCCTCACCACTGTAACATAGGTGGCCCTCACCACCGATATCAGATCACAGGAATGGCCCTCACCATCCTGGTTATAACCAATGGGCCTCCCCATTGGCTTCAGTGGCCTCACCACTGAATAACATATCATATCACAATAATGAGCAGTACTGCATGCGTTAGTATAGTGCACCATACCCTTATCTACCACTCCCACTATCCAGTAGAGCAAAAAGGTTAAAATGATTCAATTTAAGTCTCAAACCTCATTTTAGAATGACTCGCGAAATCATTTTAAATTCCCATCACACTTTGCCATTTATGCCGCGCAACACATTCTTCAGTCAAACCATTCCCCTTTTTCGCATATTTAATATCCACAATAAACATATTAAACATTTCAAAGCATTCCTCAAAATATCCCAAATTGACCAAATGAATAGTGTTGCGGCGAGAAAAATCGGCAACGCAAAATGGCATGACCAAATGAATAGTAAAATCTGGATTTTCGTCAAAATTTCAGTCCACTTCAATCATGCATTTGACCAAGTAAATGATCTTATTTTTAGCTGAAATTTTACAGAAAACTTATTTCATATGTTGACTAATTGCATGTAAAATTTCGTTGAAAAATTCCTTCGTTTGCTGCCTCAAACAATTTCCACAAAAAGGTCCAGAAAGCTGTCTTTTTGGGACCATTTCGGCCCAAACACATGAAATGCATAGGATAGTTTATTTTTCTTTTGCAAATCAATATTAAGGCTTCTTTAATGGTAAAGTGAAGATTCAAACACTTCCCTTTGACAACTTTTACATGTTTAACTCAAATCAATATATTTAAGCATCAACAACAAAACTTTCATAAACCAAAGTTTGTAAAGCATCAAACCAAAATTTATTATTCAAAAGTAAAGTACCAAACCTTATTTCTTTAACTCCTCTTGGCTTTTCCTTCTTCTCCTTCTTTAATTCTTTATTTCTCCTTCAATCAATTCAAGATACAACATAAACCTTAGAATTTCAAAATAATAAATTATCCTCTATTTCTTTTCCAACCGAAACCCCTAATCCAACCTTATTAATCTTTCTACATCTTGATTCTTCCATTTAATCAATTAATCTCATCACTTACTTAATATTATTATTATGTTTTTCAATTCCATATAAGACTCTAATTCCCAATCTTCCAATAAATATATAACTACCTAAAACTAATACTAAAATTAAAGTCTACACACTTAAAAACCTTAGAACTTACCTTAAAAATCAAAGTTTGAAGAAACTTGGAAGTCCCTTGGTATTTTCTTTTGTTGGCCGAATTTGGTGAGTGGAAAAAGAGAGAATTTGCTCTTCATATCACATATATTTATAGACAAAGGAAATGATGATCACCTTGCCCACTTGTCCACTTTTTCTCTTTCTTCATTTATTACACATTTATTACACATGCTAAATGTTTTCTTTTGATTGGCCAACCTTTGATTTTTATAACTTCCTTTTTCCTTTACTTCTTTCCACTTGTCTCTCTTCCCATTGGATCTCATAAAGTTGTCCCGGGTTACCCATCCGGTCCCGACACGAAACCGAGCCACATTACGTTCCGGCGATTAATCGATCATATCTTTTAAACCGTATAGTTCCATGAGTCAAACTATATATAGTTTTGATCCTCTCGACCTCTACTTTCTATTTATAAGGTCTATTTTAGGTTTCCAAGTCATTTTGAAAAATTACCGATAAGCCCTCAACTTTTTACAAAATTCCCTTTAGGTCCTATTTTTGCTCGGGTTTTCTCCGGCTTCGTTTCCACTGACGATCGTTTCATATTTAACCTCTCGCCATTCTCTACGTACTCACGTCTTTATTTCCTACCCTAAATTCATGTATAACTTTAATTGATAATGACCAAAATGCCCTTAGTCAACATTTCTTCATTTTTCTTTAACGGGACATTTCCTGGAAAAACCGTTACACGTCGTTGCGATCCGGTTTTTCTCTACATTCCATTTTTGAAATCTATTATATGCACTATTAAGAACATCCGGTGCAACTTTCTTTGAAATTACATCTACGTCCCCAACTTTATTAAAAATTACAATTATGTCCCTTTTGTCATACAACCTTATCTAGGGCTGTTATCAAGAATTATCTTCTCCTTTTCCCTACTCTCGCTATGCACGTGTCTACACTGCATAAATGCAGTAGGCGGATGTGACATAGTCAGTGATGGGGGGAGCCATTTTTGCAACAGGCTTTTTGAGAAGTTAATGCACAAATCTGGTGTTAAGCACAAGGTGGCAACCCCATATCATCCACAGAATTCTGGACAAGTGGAAACATCCAACAAGTAGATTAAGGGAATTCTGGAGAAAACAGTCAACACATCAAGGAAGGATTGGGCAAACAGATTGCATGATGCACTATGGGCTTATCGGACTGCTTTCAAGACTCCTCTTGGTATGAGTCCATACCGATTGGTGTTTGTAAAAGCTTGTCACTTACCAGTGGAGTTGGAGCATAGAGCATATTGGGCAATCAAGACTCTGAATTTGGACTTAGACAAAGCGAAGAGAGAACGATTTCTGCAAATTTCAGAGTTAGATGAGCTGAGAAATGAGGCATATGAGAGCTCGAGATTTTAGAAGGATCGCACTAAAGCACTTCATGACAGAATTATAGTGCGAAAGACATTGAGTCCAGGTATGAAAGTTTTACTTTTTAACTCTCGACTCCGTCTTTTTCCAGGTAAACTCAAGTCTCGATGGACTGGCCCTTTCGAGATAACTCAGGTGTATCCTTCTGGTGCCATTGAATTACTTAACTCTCGAACAAGTGAGACTTTTAAAGTGAATGGACAGAGAGTTAAGCCATACAATGAAGGATTTCAGGAAGTGAGGGTCATTGATAGCACTTTGATTCATGATCCCTAGGCCTTGCATGATGTCCAGCTATATGACATTAAAGAAGAGCTAAATGGGAGGCAACCCATCGGTTTGCATTTATTTTTCATAGTTGTAATTTTAAATTTAGCAAGTTTTGATTTTATGTTTAGTCTAAATAAATGGAATTGGTGTTTTGATCAGTTTTTCTTTATTTTGTGTTTCAGGGTGTTTGAAGAAGAAGGTTTGCAAAATCTTTAAGAATTGAATAAAATAAAAAAAAAGAGTTAAAAGTTAATAAAAGGCAGTAGGTGACATGGCCAAAGGACTTGGCCGTGCCCCTTGGCCGTGTCACACACTGGACACGGCCACGCTTCATCAAATTTCTTTCGTTTTTGCAAATTTTTATACAGAAGAGGACACACCCATAGGACACGGCCAAGTCACTGGCCGTGTCCCTCCAAGAGCATCAGACACGGCCGTGTCTCCTTGACTTTGCCATGTCTCTTCACTTTCACACACCAGACACGGCCAAGTTCACCTAAACACGGCCGTGTCCCTCATTTTTACACTTTAAAAAACCCAATTTTGCCCAGTTTCTTTCCATTAGATCCCTAATTTCCTGTTCTTCGTCTCTCTCGCTTTCTCGCTCTCTGTATCGCAAAATTCATAGCTTGTGATTCAAAACTCCAAATCTTCCTTTAAACATCAAATTTCTTCACCAAAACTAGAGATAATCACTTAAAACTTCTTCTTTGCTCATATAATTTTGATTTGATCAAGTTTTGGTTTGAATTTTCAGATTTCTAAGGATGCCGAGAACTAAGATTGTGTCACACCGCAAGACGAAGAAGTCTACAGCCGAAGGAGCTTCTTCTTCTTCATCATCTTTATCTTTGAAGAGAGCAAGTCTTTTGGCTCGGGGTTTTTTCCCGACAAGGTATGTTAACGATGAATCTCTTGATGCCTTGCAAATTAGGACTAATTTTGATCGATATGTGCAATTTCTTGGATGGGAAACTCTAGTCACCTTGAGACCTTTGCAGTTTGAGGAATTTACTTTAGAATTTTTGACATCTCTCAAGGTTGAAAGAGATGATAAGAAAATCTGCACTAGAATGATGTTTAAATTGCTGGGTAAATCATATGTGCTTAATATTGACCAGTTAAATGATATATATGGTTTTCATCAGCATGGGGAAAGGTCGGTACCCATAGAATTTAAACAACAATTTTCTTGGGGAGCTTTAGGCTCAAGTACTTATGTGGCCAAATCGGCCAAAGCATCTAAATTAAGAAATTCCGCTTTGAGTTATTTGCATAGGTTTATGGCTTGCAGATTCTTTGCTCGGAAGGAGAGCCCGGGTGTGGTTGAAGTGAGCGAATTATTTTTCCTGGATTGTGCTTTTAATGCAATGCATGTTAGTGCCGGCTATTGGTTAGCTGATATTTTTGATTCTGTGGCTAACAAAAGAAAGGGGGAAATTTGTGTTGGGGGGTTGGTTACCACATTAGCAGTAGCCCTTGTTGAGGATTTTGACCCGAGTACTAGTCGCATGACTAGAATTTCGGGTAATGACTCTTTGGATTTAGCTACACTTGAGAAGATGCACATGGTGGTGCATAGGAGAGGGACTTATGTGATGCCTTCAGCTGAGCCTACAGCACCGGGGGACAGGCAGAAGAGAGCATGGGTCCAAGAGGAGTCCGACTCGGATTCTCTTGACCTAGATGAGGATGCTCCGGTTTCGAAAAGTCAAGAGGTACTTCTGAGGATTGAGGCCCTGGAGGGCAAAGTGGATCGACTGGATAGCAAGGTGGACCGTAACCATACTGAGGTCTTGCAGCAGTTGGAATAGATTAATAGCAAACTTGTGAAGATCTTAAGTCTCCACCCCTCAGCTGCATCATCTTCACGCCAGCCTTTTCCATAGATTTTGAGTTCCTTGTTTTATTTTGTTTTGTGTATTTTTGTTTTTATTTTTCATTTTTGTTTTCATGTTAACGTTTTTATATTTGGATATTTTATTTTTATATATTGTACTTTTGTTTTTGAACTTTTGTGTTTGTGATGGAAAGCTAGGGTTTTGCCTCACCAGGTACGATGGAAGACAGGTTGTCCTTTAACTCTTTTTATTTATTATTCTTGTTTTACATTGAGGACAATGTAAACTTTAAGTGTGGGGTACTCTTTAAGCTTTCCTTTAATTTTTGTTTTGTTTTGCTTATTGTGTCTGTTGTGCATGGCATAATTGTTGAAATCTTATTGATCTTTTCTTTGATTCTTGCATTATAGTTGAGACTTTAGTACCGGCATAGAAATGAGCTTTTGAATTCATTCAGGATCAATTTTCACATTCTGCAATTCATGACATATAAATCTTGGTGAACCCACCTGTGTGAGTTTTGAGCCTCATAAATTTGATATTATTGTCAATTGATTTTCTTTTCTTAAGTGTGCACCTTCATGATTTTGCATCTCTAGAGTTTGCTTTTGCATACTAATTGAACTCACATTATGATTTAATCTCAAGTTTTAAAATGATGAAGGCAAATTAGGTTAGCCCCTTTAGCTTAAAAAGACTTCCCTTAATATTGATTTCCTTAGTGAGCCAAGTTGAGCCATTGACCTTTTCTTGTTTGATCAACACAATTCTCAACTTAACATGTTCTTATTATCATCATACCTATGCATTAAGGAATGGAGTTTTCATGTTTTGACAATTGGGTAGTTTATTTCAAAGTGTGGGGTGAGTAAGTAAAAAAAAAATGGTATTGCTATTTGGGGTTGAAATGCATACTTTGTACATTGTGTTGGATTAAGAGTTGATTATTCTTTTCCTCTACATGTTAAGCTAGATGATATATGTAATGTTATACTTTGTATATATATGTATTTAAAAAAATTATTATATATAATAAAAGAAAAAGAAAAGGAGAAAAAAAAAGAGAGAGATATATATATATACTAAAGTCAAATATGTTCTAGCATTGGTTATCAAAAGAGGAATGTCGACTTATGCATTTTTTCTTGATTATGCAAGTATGTGAGGTAGCAAGGGTTGGTGAGTATGCTATTTGAAGGAGTTATGAGTTTCCTTAGCAAGAGTAGTGTCTAATTTAGATACTCCATTTCTTGATGCTCTAGCTTAAATGTCTTTTCTCACACCTTCACCTTAGCCCCATTGCATCCAAATAAAAGACCTTCGGATTATTTCTTGAGACAATCAGTGAGGGAGATTGGATAGTTAAGCAAGTTTATGGTAGTATGCAGTCATGAGTGGTTTGAGTGATTAACCTTTGAAATCGAGTGAAACACTTAGATGAGAGATAAGATTTGTATGTCTGGATTAATGAATGAGTTAAGAAAATCTTGATTGAAAGTAATTGCAATTATTTATGTCTGACTCTTAAAGTATTTCATCTTATATGTTGGATTTATGGTTAAGGTTGTTTGAGTTTTTAATTTATGCCATGTGAACTTGCTTGAGGACAAGCAAAGTTTTAAGTGTGGGGTAGTTGTTTTATTAGTTTTTGTTATAGATTTGTGTCTTGTTTATTATGATAATTATTATTTTATTTAGGTATTTTGTTAGTTTTTATCGGTTTGTTTTGTGTTTTTATTAATTTTGGTATTTTAGTTTATTTTAGTGTTTATGTTATTTTTGATCTAGTTTTTAGTATGTGTTTATGTTTTGTTGGTTATTGTCTATTTATTTCTTGCTTAAAGTTTTGTTGCAAGTATTGTGTTAGGTTAAAAAAGTCAAGGAAACAAATTGAAGGAGAAAGGGGCAGTGGCTGACACAAGCAGAGGACACGCCCAAGTCACTGGCCGTGTCCCATACCAAGTTAAAAAGGAAGAGCAAGTCCCAGTAGCAGACACAGGCAAGGGACACGGCCAAGTCAGTGGCCGTGTCCCTCCAATGAAGCCCAGACATAGCCAAGTCACCTTCACTTGGCCGTGTCTCACTTAGTTCCAAAGCAAAAGAGAATTACATCTTCACAGAAGCAAACACAGGCAAGGGGACACGGCCAAGTCAGTGGCTGTGTCCCTCCAAAATAGTTCAACACGGCCAAGTCAAGCTTCAAGTGGCCGTGTCACTCAATCCAAGAAGAAAAGAAGGAATTCTGAGACAGAAGCGGACACATGCAAGGGACACGGCCAAGTCACTGGCCGTGTCCCTCCAAAGAGCACTCACACGGCCAAGTCACATGCAACTTGGCCGTGTCTCTCATGAACCAAAGCCGTAGCGAGTTTTTAAAGCGGACGATTCATATAAAAAGAAAAGAGAAGCTAGGGTTTGGGACTGTTGACGATTTGGAGAGCTGATTTAGCCGTCTGAGAGTGAGCTTAGGGTTTTGACAATTGTTTTCTTTAATTTTGATTACTTTAGCTGAGATTAGATTGTTCTAGCCATTGATGCATCCTTCTTGCAAGATTTGAACAAGAGATTCTTCAGAAGCTTCAAGGAGTTTGTAACTTGGTTTTGTTCTCGAACTTATTCTCTTTATTTTCATTGAAATTGTATTTATGGATATTATCATGTCTATTTTGATTTCTTTGAACATTAATGAGATGAATATGTTTGATTGCATTATGAACTAATTTGATCTAGTCTAGGGTTTGTATGGATCTGCTATGATTGTATGAATTGGTTATTCTCTTAGTTAATAATTTCTTTAGCCTTGATTGAATGAAATATTTTAATATATAATTGATTGGCCACCAATTATGTGTTTTAGGTATTAGATGATGGATTGAGAGATGAAGTCTAATGCTGGATCAATTCAATTAGGGACTTAGGTGAATTAGAGATATAACCTATTGAAAAGATTGTTTCAATTATAACAAGATTAGTTGCAAGAGGTTTGAATGCGAGAGCTTATTTCCTTGACTCAATTAATTAAGTTGTTTGAGATTTAATCTTTGAAATTGAATTAGTTAAGAGGAATAACCATTCATACATGTAAGTAGTAGAGAAGTGCAAACCCTAGAACTTTTTATCAAGTGAATCAAAACATCAGCTCTTGTTTACTTTTATTGTTTTAAACTTCAATTAAACTTTTTCATTAGTTAGCAATTTAAATTTATTCATTACTTGTTACTTTTAAATCTGATAATCAATTAGCCACTTTAGCTTCCTTGTGAGACGACCTTGGGGCGATCACCTTTACTACAGCTACCTCGTATACTTGCGAGTGACGCTTTGTGGTAGAGTTAATTTGAGCGCAACACAGCGCGCGGGCTGCTGGGCCTGTGAGGATTGCTGTGGGCTGGTACGCAGATTGCGCTGGGCTAGGCAGTGGGTAATTGTGGGCTGGGTGAACTGGGCAAGCCCAGTTGATATCTGCGGTGAACTGGGCATGCCCTCGATCCTTCTGATTTTTTATTATTTTATTATTAAAAATAACTATTAAATATTATAAAGATAAATATTATAAATAGTAAATAAAATAAATACCAAAAAAATTATTTTGAACTATTTAAAAATATCAGGCTGGATTGGGTCAAAAATTAAGGGTCTACAGTTTGCCCCAAGCTTGAACGATCTGAGACTTTGAGTAGAAGAGAGTGAAAAGCAATATGACATTGAGCAGATTTTGGATAAGGATGGGTTTTGGACCCAAGATTTGGGTACTTGGACCCCAGACTGAATTAGATTTGGGTACTTGGGCCCGTGACTGAATTGGATTTGGGTACTTAGACTCGAGATTAGGTGCTTGGGCCCCTGACTAAATTGGATTTGGATACTTGGACCCAAGATTGGTTACTTGGACTTGAGATTGGGTACTTGGACCCAAGATTGATTTGGGTACTTAGACCTATGATTGGATTGGGTACTTAGACCCGTGATTGGGTACTTGGACCCATGACTAAATTGGGTACATGGACCCTAGACTGGGTTGTGAGCGGAGATTTTTGCCTCCACTCCGGGTGGAATGATTCTTGCGACTTCGGCACAGTTTAGGCTCAGGGCCTTAGAGAACACGGACCTAAGTCCAGAGAAAATAGAGTCGCCACCCGGATGGGCTGGGAAAAAAGAAAGGGGTGGATGACTCGATTCCTAAGGAATCTCCAACCCCTTAATGGGTTCGGAAAGTTGGGTACGTGTGGGGAAGGTGAGAAATGGCCCAGCACCCCCACAACGCCCGGTTCATTAGAACCGGCCTCCTTTACAGGTCTTAATATTATAAAATTCTTAAATATAACAATATTATCCATATTACACATAATAATTTAAAAGAAAGCATCTTTATATTAAAATCAAAGTAATGTCCAAACAAAGCAAATAAATGGACACCCATCCAAGGATGGAAACATGTCCTTACATCACATGCCTAAATAGGACACCCACCGAAAGGTAGAAACATGCCCTTTACATAGGTTCTAAAATATAAAAGCAAATTAAATTACATGATGTTTAACTAATGAGGTACCCACCAAGTGGAAATATACCTCTTACAACTTTTGGAAATCTAAATTAATTGATAAGAATAAATAATCATTCATCATAAATAAATCATTCATCAAAGCTATTAATCAAAATATAAAATAAACATCCATCCATGATAAATTAAATAAATCAAGTATTTAAATTAAATAAATTAAAGCATAAGAGATAAATCAAAGCATAATCAAGTATAAAATTAAATAAAGCAAATAAAAGTCCAATTATAGCTACTGTGACTTTTTATGGAATTAAAATAGACTAGGGTTTTATGTTTTAAAAGGTTGGTAAGACTCTTTGATTAACTAAATTAAGGTTTGAATAGTGAAATAATGAAACTAGGGGTTTAGACACTTTAAAATACATTGATTTATGATTTTCAGTTATTGGGTTTCTAAGCTACTGTGTAAATTTAATCTATTTATGGTTTTATGGTTTTTAATGTTTTAAAAGGATTAGGGTTCATAAAAATTAGGGTTTAAAGTTTTAAAAGGATTTGGGTTCATTATTTTGAATTTTGGAAGTTGAATTTGGGTTTAGTATTTTTAGAATTTAGGGTCACGGGTGGTGAATTAATTTTTAGTAATTTGGAAATCAATTTGATAATTTCATGAAGTTTTGTGAATTTAAACAAACAAATTAAAGTTTTTATAAGTAGAAAAGATGTTTTTAAGGCTTTTTGAATGAAATAGAACCTACTTTAAAATTTTAAAAGAAACAGAATTTAAATCTTAGTTTTGTTGAAAAATATGTTCAATTAGAGTTTTAAGATTTTTAGGAAGTAAAAATAACAATTTTAAGCCTTTTGGAAGATAAACCAACGAAATAAGGTTTTTTGGCTTTAGAAAAACTAAATTAAAGTTCTAAGATTTTAACTTTTGAAAAACACAAAATCCTAGTTTTAGCTACTGTGAAAAAAAATAAAGAAACTAGAATTTCATACCTTCTTTTGTAAGTTGCACCAAAATTGCTTCTTGGATGAACAAGCTCAAAAGACCAGCCTTTTTGCCTTTTGAATCCCTTAAATTGTGTTTCTGCTACTTTAAAATCAATTGAATTCAAGCTTTTCATTTTATGAATTTGGATTTTCTTTTTCTCCTTGTCCCTCTCGGCCTCTCCTTTTTTAATTGCCTTTGGTCCTTATTTATATTGGTTTGATGTGGTTTTTTCCTAATTAGTTAAGGTAAGTAATATTAATAAAAAAAAAGAAACCGAAACCTAATTGAATTAGGTTTCAAAAAATTTGCGTTGGAAAAATTGCGCTGCCAAAAAAAAATTGCCGCAGGAAAAAATGCGTTGGCAAAAAAATTCTACCGCAGTTGGCTGAGGCAGCGCGCGCGGAACAGGCCTGTAGCCATTTCGCAGGCAGAATTTTTCTGCTTGCGAAATGCCCACAGGCCCGCGCTCTGATTTTTATTTTTATTTTTTGACTTTTATTTGTTTATTTCTATTTTTTATTAATAAAAATTAGATACTAAAGCAAAAATTATTTAATAAAAATTATTTTGGACCAATTAGACAACAAAAATTATTTTAGACTAAATAAAACATATTGGACCGGATTGGGTAAAAACTTAAGGGTCTACATGGGTACATCGATCCGAGATTGAATCTGATTTGGGTACTTGGACCCGTGATTGGATTGGGTACTTAGACCCGTGACTGAATTTGATTTGGTACTTGGACCCAAGATTGGATTTGATTTGGGTACTTGGACTCGAGATTGGATACTTGTACCCGAGACTAAATTTTATTTGGGTACTTGGACTAGAGACTGGTACTGGGACCCGAGACTGAATTGGGTTTGGTTATTTGAACCCGAGATTGGGTACTTGGACCCGAGACTAGGTACTTAGACCCGAGACTGAATTGGGTTTGGGTACTTGGACCTGAGATTGGATACTTGAATATGAGATTGGGTACTTGGACTCGAGATTGGGTACTTGCACCCGTGATTGAATCTAATTTGGGTACTTAGACCAGAGATTAGATTTGATTTGGGTACTTGGACCCAAAACTAGTTACTTGGACCCGAGATTGAATCTGATTTGGGTACTTGGACCCCAGACTAGGTTCTTGGACCAGGACTGAATTTGATTTGGGTACTTAGACCCAAGACTGAATTGAAGTTGGGTACTTGGACCCGAGATTGAATTGAATTTAGGTACTTAGACCCGAGACTGGATTTTATTTCGGTATTTGGACCTGAAACTTGATACTTGGACTCGAGATTGAATTTTATTTGGGTACTTGGATCCAAGACTGGGTACTTGGACCCGAGGCTAAATTTTATTTGGGTACTTAGACCCGAGACTGGGTACTTGGACCTGAGCGAGTTCTGGACTAAAAAATGATTTGGGTTTTGGACTCGAGCAAGTTATGGACTAAAAAATGATTCAGATTCTGGACCTGGTGGTGAGTTTTGGACTCAAAAGTGATTTGGGTTCTATACTCGGTGGTGAGTTCTGGACTCAAAAGTTATTTGGGTTATGGACCCTATAGTGAGTATTAGACTCAAATGTGATTTGGGTTCTGGACCCGATGGTGAGTTCTGGACTCAAAGGTGATTTGGGTTCTGGACCCGGTGGTGAGTTTTGGACTAAAAAATAATTTGGGTTCTGAATCCGGTGGTGAGTTCTAAACTAAAAAATGATTTGGGTTCTGGACCTGAGGTGCCTATATACCCTTGCCCCCTGTGTAGGCTCAAGCCAAAGATGCAAGGATTGATTTTTTTTTTGTCTAGTTCTTTGCACAAATACGCATTTCTTCTTTTTGCAAAATTACTAGAGCTTCCTTAAGCAATAGGCCTTCCATGCCCTCTGATTTCGTATTCGCTTCATGTTTGCTTCATATGGCATGTGTTGTTTACTTTGGCAAAGAACAAATAACACAAGACAAAAATGCCATGTGATATGCTCATGTATGCATGATATGCATGAGTAATACTTACAGTGGTTCCATCGATTCACACACCGAGGTGATCAGCAGAAGTGTTCTCATTGGTTCCTTTCAGATGCTTGTTCAAGTCTTGCATTGGAATGGCAGAAAGCTTTGCATTTATGGTTTTTATCTTCAAGATGCTGAGAACATGAGTGTGGAGACCCCAAGCTGTAGACTCAGGGATACATCCATTTCAAACTATGTTTCAGCATGTCAGTTGGTAGCTTCTTCATGACCTTGCCAATAATCATTTCCTTTGCCCAATATGTCTTCCGGGGTTTGATGGTTCAACATACTCCCCTTAACTTAAAGGTTTTTATAATAAGAAAACAATTTTTTTAAAAAATTAAATGTTGACTTTGTCAAATCAATGTCATTGTACCTCAGGACTCAATTTTTATAATTAACATATCTATAACATGACAACCCTAGTTACCACACTAAACTCGGGAATCATTTCTATTTGATCAAGAACTGTTGCAATTCAGATATGCACATACACATTACTTGGTTAAGGGTCTCATTTGAGTTTGAATATTGTCTATCTCATATGCATGCTTATCCAAAATATCTCTACTAATAGACTCTATCTACTAAGAGAGATCAAAAGGTCTTTAATAGGCTTGAAATGGGGTCTATAAGGGACATGGGTTAAATGAAAGCCATTTTAAGGTTGGAGCTGATGTGACACAATGGACAAACCTTCACGCTACAAACTGCTTGTTGGAACTTTAGATAGTTGGGAGCATGAAAAGATAGAGCTTTGGATGTTCTTTTTTTTTTTTACATGAATCTGGATCTTGATTGGGACTATCTTTTCCCTTATAAAAAGGTTGATACCCACATTCCTTTTCTTTCTTTTTTTTCTTTTCTTTCTCTTTCTTTCCTTACTCTTTCTTTTCTTTGAACATTTTATCATTTTGTCCTTCTCCCCTGTAGGACTATCAAGTATAGGACTTTCATTAACTGAATGAATTTTCTCCTTTTCTCCGATTTTGATTGAATCTTTGGTTGGGTTGGACCAATTCAAGTCAAACTGTCCTTATAAACCAAATGGAAGTCTTTTGATGCTTTAGGTAAAAGAGAACTCGGTTGGCTTTCTAAACCGTTTTGGGTTTTAATTTTTTTTTTATTTTTTTCTTTTTCTTTCTTATTTTATTGTATTATTTTTTTTTGTTTTTTTTGGTTTTAGCTCTAAAAGAGTTGCCTTATTTGTACCAACTTGTGTTTCTGATAATGGATGAGTGGAGTGGCATAAATCTGCTTTAACAAGGATAAATCATTTATTACTCTAATGTTATCTTGATAGATTGGAGATATTAGGTGAACTTCAACTACCATTATGGTCTTGAGAACATCAACTATCCTTATGGTTTGGCTATGTATTCCATTCTTTGATCTTCTTACCTCTTCACCTTAGTGATCATAAGACTTGTCAAAAGTGTAACAACAGTTCAGGTTGAGTCATCAAGCTTATAAGTCAATAAAGAGAAAGTTGAAATCTTATGAAGGCTCAAAGGGACAATTAGGGATTGATATTTAATTGGGTGGATACTAGTTGTTTGCTAACCAAACAATGTATAATATCCCAAATGATACCCTAAAATTTTGGAAATGCTAATTGTTGAAATTGAATTAAATGATTTAAAGTGTATATTTAATTAAGTGTATGATAAGAGGAAGGAGTGTATATATGTTATATATATAGAGATATATACAATATATACAAATTAAGGTCTTAATATGGTCAAGAGATATTTTTATTAAATAGTAATTAAATTAAAGATAGTGGAAGATGATATTTATATATTATTATAATATATTAATACTCTGTGGAGATTAAGTGAAGATTTAAGTGGTTAAAAGTAGTGTTTGGGTTTGACTTTTTATCATCTTTTCTTTCTTCTCTTTGATAGCCGGACATCACCATTGTCAAAAGGAAAGAGAGGTTTTGTTGATTCCTAACTCAAGCAATTGAAGGATTTCAAGAGATCAAGTTGGAGTTTTAAGGATTTTCTTCACTTTTGGTAAGTTTTCAACTTGTTTCTTTGATTTCTTTTGAGTTTGTGTATTTGAGTTTGGTGGATGGTAGGTGTAGTTGTGTGTATGGGTGATTTTAGTGTGTTTGAGGTTGTTTTGTTTAATTGACTTTGATTTTGGGGTTGGATTGAAGAGAAAGGGTTAAGTTTGGTGAAGAAGGCAAGAGTTGTGGGTGTTTTGACTTTGAGTTGTGAAATATAGTTGTGATGGTGTTTGATGTATGCATTTGAGTTGTTTTGATATTATGCAAGTTTATTATGGTATATTGATGGTTTTGGTTAAGTTTGTTTGGAGTGGAAAAGGGCAAAAGAAAGATGTTTGTTGGATGTGGTGTTTTTGATGTCGATTTCAGGTTTTTGGCCTAACATGCCCAGTAACACGGCCATGTCTTTGGGCTTGATGTTGGTTCTATTTTCAAAATGGGTGACATGAGTAGTGACACGCCCATGTCACTAAGTGTGTCATAGCTTCTGTGTGGTTGTAGTTTTGACATGTCCAGTGACACACCCATGTCACTGAGCGTGTCATAGCTTCTGTGTTAGAGGAGGATTGACACGTGCAGTGACATGCCCATGTCACTGAGCATGTCAAAGCTTCTGTGTTGTGGGTTTAGGGCATGATCAGGGACACACCCATGTTGTTGAGCATGTCATGTGTATAGTTTGCCCTAGATAGTTCTTATTCTTATTTTCTTATGTGTATCACTAAGTGAGTTTTGTAATCACCTTTGGATTAGGTTTTGAAGAGATTTGAGTTACCCCAATCCAAGGATTGAGAGATATATTAGAAGAGGAGGTTGTTAGATTGGTGTTTGTTGCTCTTAGAGGTAAGTACAAATCTTACATGATTGCATTCATTTACATGACTTTGGGACTTAACACACACATTTGGTTGGAAAATGTGTTAGGTTACCTATTATACTGTTGATATATGAGAATGGTTCTATGATTTGCATTATGTGAATTATATGTTAAGGATTCAAAATATATGAACAATGTAATTTGTTATGTATGCTCTAATGATGATATGTAAAGCCATTGGTGATGGCTATATTGATATGAATGGGATATTTGAGGCATTGTGCTTATGATAAACATGAGAAAATGGAAAGGATTTGATAATGAAATAATGAAAGAATTGTGTGCCTAGTATGTTATTCAATTTTTAGGGTTTTGTTGTTGGTGGCATGCCTAAAAAGTAACAATCCCTTGAAGCTGGGTTAGGCTTGGTCCTTGAAGCCTAGTTGGGTGATGTTGTGCTCCCCTTGAAGCTGGGTTGGGCCTAGTCTTTGAAGCCTAGTTGGGATGTTACATATGAGGTAATCCTCATTGTGATAATGATTTGCCTACGGGCTAGATAAATGTGATTATTGGACCAAAACAATAACTCTAGAATTTGAATGGCATATTAGTTTCTCTTGGGCCCATGCTTGTCTTTGCTTTAATGTGAATTATGAATAATGGAACAATTGTAAAATATAGTGAGATTTAATGTTATGAATTATGAGATCCTTGTATATTACTTCTAATTCTTGAAAGTTTGACATTGGCATTACATTTGAATCATATTGTTATCAAGGTTTGTACCACTAAGCCTTTGGCTTAGCGCTATTGTGATTTATCGCGCAGGTGACAGGGTAGATCCGGTTGAGCAGGAGAGTTTAGCTAGACTGAGTCGAGTCTAGGCTTGTGATCCCTCGTAAAGTGTTGATTTTTGGACTTCAAGATCATAAACGAACTGCTAGTATGTATAAACTCTATATTTTTGTAAATATTGATTTTGATGTATACATATGTATATTCCGCTGCATTTTCCGCTGCTTATTAAACAAATATTTTGGATAAACTTTTGGGGTAATGAAGATATATGTATACGTATTTTAACAAGGGATGTTTCATCTATTACTTTCTATAATATAAGTTAAATGTTTTAAATTTACTCAGACTAATTGATAATGTTTTGATATTTAAGTCAAAAGATTTGTTTGTTGAAAATGGACTGTGACATTCTTATATCCTCTATACATATATCACATATAGTGTGTATATGTGGTGTACGTATGTTGGGTGTAGGGGTGTTACATAATGCCTAGATCATCTCTCCCTTAAATAAGCAGAGTTCAATTTTGCCTCGAAAGTTTGTCAAAGCATGTTCTAAGACTGACTAGGACCTAGATAAAGGTAATTACGCAGGAGCCCTCTCTAAGTAAGCATACACAACTCAATGCTATAGAATAATTCCCTCACCTAGAAAAGTCATTCGAATCATGATGCATAGATATGCTAATTTATAAATATCAAGTTAAATTCATCATTGGTTGAGCACCTATCATCCTAAATTCGTCACTGGTTGTTTGACTCATCCTGTAGTAAGATGATGTAATATATAAAACTTTTGATTTTTCATCAGTGCTAAGGTTTATATAAAAGCACACACTAAAGTTATTCGAATCATGATGCATAGATATGCTAATTTATAAATATCAAGTTAAATTCATCATTGGTTGAGCACCATAATGAACAAAGACCATGAAAATTTTGAAGAAAGTAATTTATTCGAACAAACATAATTTGAAAAACATAGCTGTTCCAATTAAATATCAAAGAAAATAAATAGAGCAACACTCCAAGCTAAGGGAAGTTTGTTGAATAAAATTTCTCCTTATTCCACATCTTCAATATTCCCCTCTTGAAAGGAGGATAAGACAAGATCTTCCTCTAATCCTCCTCCTACCATAAAAGCTGCTGGTGGTGGCACTTTGTTTAACCTAGGCAGAGGATTGTTTTTGGTATTGGGCTTATCCAGCTCAGGCAACTTTCCATTATAAATTAAATCCTGGATCTCATGCCTCAACTGCATACAGTTGTTCATTTTTTGTCTAGGCCTTTGATGGAATTGGCAAAATGTCTTAGTATCAAAGTTAGGTGGAAGAGGAATAGGCAAAGGACGAGGAGTCAAGGGTTGTAACAATCCCTTCTTTTGTAGCTTAATGAGAACTCAAGATAGCGGCTTCCCTAATTCACAAAATTTCCTCGTTCCTCCTTGACTAGTGGTATTAACATCAACTTCCTTTTTTGTACTTTGATTGCTAGGCTGATAATTTTGTTTTACTAAAAAATGATTCTTCTCTCTTTCCCACTCCTCTATTTGCAATCTCGCTTGGAGAAGATCTCCGAAATCCCTTATAAGGGTATGAGACGGCCTCTCACGGATTGGGCAGGATGCTTCTGCCTATCATCCTGATTTGGTTTGACTCATCAGGCCTCCTTTTGAGAAGTGCAGCCTTATTTCTCCATCTTTTCACATAGTCCACAAAATCCTCATTTGGTCTTTGCCTAATGCTTTCCACCTCCATCAAGGTTACTTCCAGCTCGACATTGTACCTATATTACTGAATGAAAGCTTTGTACAACATGTCCCAATCTTTTTGAGTACTTTCCTCTAAGGTGTTGAACCAATTTTGGACAACAGGGCCCATTGAGAGCATGAAATACCTCAGAGTTTAAGCTTTAGTAGCTCGGGCAGACTGCATAGCAGTGATGTACTGCTTCACATGGAGATGAGGGTTTCCAGTACCATTGTACCTAGCGAAGGAAGGCATCTTGAACTTATAAGGGACCTCCTCATCCTTTTCAAATAGTTTGTCAATCTCAGACATCTCTTCGATTTTCAGTTTCTTTTCAAATTTCTTTTCTAAATCAGCAATCAGTTTCTCAACATCAGAAGTTTTAGTCTTTTCCATAGTTGCTCTCTCCACAACCCTTGGCTCCTTCTTCTTATCTTGAGGATCTTGGAAGTGTTATTCCCTGTCATCATCATCAATCATTACCTTGTTATTATCAAAAGCCACTTCACCAACCTTAGCCTTCCCTTTGTCCTTCGGCTTCTTGGTGCTAGCGGATGCCTCAGCATTATTCCCTAAAATGCAGCCAATTGAATCTTCTTGGTCTCGGCCAAGGCCTCCTTTAGTTCTTTCATTTTAGCATTGAGGGTGTCGTCCACCATTCTTTGAATTTGTTCAGGCTCCATTACTTTTGCTGAAAAAGTGATTGAGTCGTTGCTAGATTCTTCATCTCCGGTGTAGGTCAAATTGTCATAAGCTTTTGAACTGTCGTAATCCAGGGCTATGAGCCAGAAAGGATTAATGATATGTGATGTGATGCATGTATGCATGTATGCACAAACAATAAATAAATAAGGATAAATAGGACGTTATAACTTTCACACAGGAATGGCGAGTCTCTTTTCCTAGGTAATATGGTTAAAAAAAATACCAACATGGGGTATCTTATTTTTGAAAAATTCTCCCGGACGTTTCAACCAATAGTTATATTTTAAAACATGGAAATTAGTTCATGATAATTCTCATTAATTAGGCTTTAATCTATCCCATCAACTAAAATAGCTTTTAGGCTATATTGGATTAAAACTAAATTAAGAGGTTTATTACAAATAGATTTCTCACTTGAAAAAGTAACTAATGATTCATGCCAAAAACAAGCTCATAATTAATAATTCTTAGTATAAAATAGGCTCACTATTAATATTTGGTATTTCCATAACTGACCTAAATAATTTGTAAGCCCTTTGTAAGAAAAGGTTGGATGAAATGCAAAAAATAATTTTTTTGAAAAACCCATTGTAAAAAGATTTTTAGGAAAAATGGATTTTGACTTTGTATTTGAGTCATGAGATAACGAAATTTTAATTTGTTTTTAGAAAGTTTTATGTCCAAAGATCATCTTACAAAATTTTGAAAATAGCTTTGGTCTTTTGGACTTTAAAGAAAATTTTATTTTGAGCTTACAATGGTACTTAGGTCATATTAGAAAAAGAACAAACCAAAAAAGCCATGATTTAAGCCAAGATAAATTAACCATAGTCAAACAATAAGCATTTGGGGTAAAAATCTAAGGAAAGTAACTAGGCCAATTACATGAGCTTTAGTCTTTGGGTTGAAAGGCTTAGGTTTTCAAAGTACATATATACCAAAAGATAAAAGGCTATGAGTTGTTATGCCATGTTCGATCTCCATACCTTGAGTGAAATTATAGTATCCCTTACATAACACAATAAGGATAACACGGGCGTCCTAACTCACTCACACGATGCAAATCTAATATGATGCAATGGATAATATCATGCTAAGAAAGAATAGAATAATATAAAGACTAACGGAATCAACTTTTCTTATAGTGGAGTCGCCACTATGAGCAGGGATTTTCGCCCACACTCCCAGTGGAATGGTTCTTGCAACTTTGACACTATTTAGGCTCCGTGCCTTAGAGAACACGAGCCTAAGCCAGAAGAAAATGGAGTCGCCACCCGGACGAGCAGAAAAAAAGAAAGGGGTGGATGACTTGATTCCTAAGGAATCCCCAATCCCCTAATGGGTTCAGAAAGTTGGGTACATGTGGGGAATGTGAGAAATGGCCTAGCACACCTATAATACCCGATTCATTGGAACTGGCCTCCTTTTCAGGTCTTAATATTATAAAATTCTTAAATATAATGATATTATCTATACTACATGCAATCATAAGAATAAATAAATACTTTATTAAAATCACAACAATGTCCAAACAAAACAAATAAATGGACACCCATCCAAGGATGGAAACATGTCCTTACATCATCCATATCTAAAATTAAATAGGACACCCACCGAAAGATTTCCTTTACATTAATTTCAAAATATGAAGATAAATTAAATCACATAAAGATTAATTAATGAGGTACCCAATCATGGAAACATACCTCTTACAATTTTAACAAATAAGATATAAAAGATAGAATATTATTATTATTATTTTAAAAATATTAAACTAGTATGAAGGTAAGAAAGATAGAATTAATTATGATTTTAGGTTTTAAGAAAAAATTTAAGGTTGGAAGTTTTAAGAAGTGATTAGGGTTTGAGAAAAAAAGATTATGGTTTTGAGGTATTAAAAAAATACGATCAGGGTTTTAGATAAAGGCTGCGGTTTTGATTAATTAAATTAGGGTTTTGATTATTTGGAAAATAAGTTTACGGATTGGAAGTGATTAGGTTACTGTAAAAAAGGATTAGGTTTTATGAAAATAGGGTTAAAGCTCTTGAGGCTTGTGGAATAAACTACTGTGATAATGTTTATAAAATTAAGGCAACTGGAACTCAAGCTTATCAAATTATAGATTTATTTTGTAGGAATAATAAACAATACCAATCAAACTATACTGCACAGAACTAGCATGAATTAAAGCAAAAACTGCAACCTATGAAATTAATTCAAACAAATAATAATCAAATTTAGTATTTAAAATCATCAAAACATTATTTTTAATTAAGATAGGTGTGTACCGCTATTTGTTAGTTCCACAAAAATTGTTGGATGAAAATTCTGGGTGAGCTTTTCCAAGACAATGAGTGCACTGCCTTTGTAAGGTTTGTGTGTCTTTGATCTTCTTTGTCTATCTTCCTCTCTGTTTCCTTTGTTAAGTCCAAAGTTTTTCCCAATAATTGCTACCACCAGTCCATGTGTTTAATACTATTATTTATTGGAAAATAAAAGACCTAATCCTATTTTAATAAGGAAATACCAACTATTTAGGAAAAAATCACAAAATCGTGTGAAATAAGGTTTGGTAAAAAATCGATAGCGCAGGCTACTGGGCCTACGAGGATTATTGCGGGCTGGCACGCGGATTGCGCTGGGCGAGGCAGCAGGCAATTGCTGTCTGGGTGAACTGGGCAAGCCTAGTTGATATCTGTGATGAATTGTGCAGTGCCCAATCCCAATTCACCGCAGATACTTGTTGCGGCAAACTAAGCAAGCCTAGTTGGCTGCTGCGGCAGCGCTGCCACGTGTCGCTCCTCGATTCGTCCAATTTTTTATTTTTTTATTATTTTTTATTTTTATTATTTAAATAACTATTAAATATTTTAAAGATAAATATTATAAATAGTAAATAAAATAAATACCACAAAATTTTTTTTGGACTATTTAAAAATATCAGGCTAGATTGGGTTAAACATTAAGGGTCTACACTTATCCAATTAATTATTCGATGCCACGTGTACTAGCTATTGAAGAACTTTTGTTAGAAAAAAGGATGACCCCAATCGGGCCACTGATCAGCCCAACCGTACCGAGCCCGAGCTTACTGAACAAGTTAAAGTCTGACCATGAAGTTGCTCTAGATAATAATTAAAGTGGGTGACAAGAATTAAACATGTTGGCTTCCTTCTCTAACAACTACTTGAATACTTGGAGGCTATAAATACCATAAGAAACTTCATTTTTGAAAGAGATTGTGATTTTAATTGCTAAGAAAAACATCTTTCATTTCCTTGCATCAAAATCTATAACTTGTATTCATTGAGTGTTAAGTGTGAGCATCAAACATCATTGTAAGTTTGAGTGTGAGCTTTGAAACACTTAGGTTTTAGAGTGAGCCTTAGGAAAACTCTTGCAAGGGTTGTGAGAAAGATACTTAAAGCTTGTAGAAGTTGGGTGTGAGCTTGTGAAAACACCAAGAGTTAAGCTTGTAGAAACTCAAGATTTGTGGAACCTTAACAAGTTATTAAGGAAGTGGATGTCGGATTGAGCTAAATTCAAACCACTATAAAAGCTTTGTGTTCATTCTTTTCTACTTTACCCCAACTTCATCTTGATCTTCTTATAGCTCAAAATTTTTAATTTAGCATCACTACTCAAATCAACCAATTTTCCCCCTCTTAGTTGCTTGTTTGGGACAACATTAATATTAACCAATTAATGAAATATAAGGAGCAACGTGCATGGCGATCCTGCTAGCCAGTTAAAGGGCGAAAGATCGGGGGCACTTAAACTATTTACAAGATAAGATTTTATTATTAAATTAGGGTTTGGCTGTGGAATTATGATTTGGTCATGGAATTAGGATTTTGGCTACAAAATTAGAGCCTCGGCATGCAATTAGGGTTTTGGTGTTTAATCAAATAATATAAAACAAAAACCTGTTGATTTATTTAATTAAGTAAGAGCATAGAAAAACATAACTGCGTTGTTAGCTACACCAAAAGATTTTATTAAACCAAGCTTTGTAACTAGATTTAGCACAACCCTTCTGTGATCATTCACATTTAGATTCAGCCTTAAAAGTATCTAATGGTTTGAGGTCAATAGAATTTGTTGAGGAGTTTTGTTTATGGATTTTCTAGCTCGCTTTTTTGCCTCTCTTTCTGTCTGTGTTTTATTTCTTTTTTATTTCTAGATGACTTTAAATATGCTAATTTTTGCTACTCAATTCTTAAGGGTGGCTACTGTCTTTTTGTCCATTCTCACTCTCTGACTATTGCTTTTTTTTATTAATTATGGCTGTTAATCAATGCCTCTTTGATTTCTTTTTCTTTTTGTATATATAGGCAACCCTAGGTTTTAATCAAGCTTACTAATCCTAAACTTGCTATAAGAGTTCTCTGATTATCTAAATACTTTTGAATTTAAACCAAATCAGGATACTTAATTAAGCTATAATTATGGACTCATATCGAATTTGGCCTAGCAAATTCAATGTGAATTTGGCTCATATCAAATTAGACCATGGCCAATTTAATATGAGCTTGTGCACATATCGAATTTGGCATGTCAAGCCAAACTGAGTTGGCTAAACATTTGACCAAACTTAATTCAAATTTTAAAAATTGGGTTGGACATAATTTAGGCATTTTTTTTATTGAAAACAAACTTGATTCAACCTTTTTAATTAGAACCGAATTCATACTGGGCCAAAATTAAGGGTTTACAACTTTTTGATTTTCTCAAAGGCCTACCAGCAATCTAGATTCCACTAGTTGGAGGTTATCTTCCATAAAAGCTAGAAAATAGGGCCATAGGTGTTGGCTAATTGACCTATAAACCAACTTATATATTATAGGTACCTAAGAATCCTTTGATTTCTCTTTCTGTCTCTGGGGGAGGCATATCCAAAATAACTCTTCATTTTGATTGGTCCACTTTAATCCCTATATTACTCACCAAATGCCTCAAAAATATACTAAAAGTTGCACCAAAGATGCATTTGTTTAGGTTAAGTATGAGGTTATATTTGTAAAATCTGAGGAATTGTGTTAACATTGCCACATGATCTTTTGTAGGCTTTGATTTTATGACCATATATATACTTCGACTTCTTGGTACATCAAATTATGGAAAATAATAGTAACCTAAAAGAAGACATGATCCTATAACAATAGGTACCCTAATCCATGATAAACTCGCTCTGGTCCTTGTCTTATAAGGCTACTTACATTATATTGCAACTGATATAGAGATCAGTTAAGGAAAATATCTCTGAACCTATAAGGCAGTCTATCAACAGGTCGATATGGGATAATGGAAAATCATCCTTAGGGCACACATTGTTGAGATCTCTATAGCCCACACACATTCTAACTTTTTCATTCTTCTTTTGAACTTGGACTATATTTGCTAACCATATAGGGTACGTTATAGGTTCATTGAACCTATTGGTTAACAACTTTTCTACCTCTTCCTTGATTGTCAAAGACCATAGGGGCATTAACCTTCTGAGCTTCTATTTGAAAAATTTTATACTTTCATATCTTGGAATCTTGTGAACCACTATAAGTGAGTCAATCCCTATCATATCCTTTGCCTCCTAGGAAAATTAGTTAAAGAAGTTATTCCACAGCTATACCAAACCCTACTTATTGTAGTGACGATGCAATATATAAAACTTTTGACTTTTCATCAGTGCTAAGGTTTATTAATTCTTTATCTTATTTTGTGTAATTTATTGATTCTTTTTTGTTTGAGTTAAGATGAGACAAAAGAGAGTAACCAGAAAAAATGAACTCTTTATTGAAATTGAAATTGTCTATTACAAGTTGAAAATCAAAAGTAAATTTACAAAGAGGTTTAAAATCAAACTGGGAATCAAAAGACTAAAACTATGGATGATACTCTAGTTGGATCTCTAGCTGTGACTCTGGTTGGGACTTTATTTCTAACTCTATGGAATCTAACTCAACTAGGCTTGACTCAAGATGAAACTAGATTTCTATGTTGTTCTTCTTATAAAACCAATTGAAAAGGGGACCTTGGGTTTGGTTGAATGAGTAAGGTTAGGTCTTCTCCAATTTTCTTAGTAATTACACATATTTGATCAAATAAACTTGGTGCCATATGGTCCACCCAGTCTTGGTCAGCTTCATTCACTAGCTCTGCTTCTTTCAATGGTAACTTAACATCAAAGAATAGTTCAAAGCCCACCATTAGCTCACTAGTAGTCATGCTAATAAATGGCTCAAAATAACCACAGTATGGGGAATCTTCCCCTTCTTTTACAAAATAGTTATTAAGTGTGGGAAAGTATGGTCTGATGGACCAGTCATATGGCTCATCTGACTTATGGGCCTCAAATCTTTATTTTTTTCTCATATTCACCTTTTCAACATCTTTCGGGGTAGGAAGTTATCCAAGCCCAAATGAAGGGGTAGCCGATGGACACTCAAGGCATGTTACAACTCCCTGCTGGTGTTTACCCAAATCTGAGTTAGGGAAATTGATCATTTTCCTTATAATCTTACTTATGACCAAACTGCCATTTGCATAAAAATCAGTGTACATCATTTCCATACCCGACTCTTTTGCAATTAGGTGCACAGTATCAAATGCAAGTCTAACAAATGATATGCATTGAGTTCTTTAGTAAAGGCATTGGGTTGGGTTTTTTGACTTCCTATAAAAATCTCTTATGATTATATTAACACCCTCATTAAATGGTAGCTTCAATTATTTATGATAGGATGATGAGATAGCTTTGGCTTGATGGATCCATGGTTTTCCATGTAACAAACTGAAATAGGTGGGAACATCCAATACTTTGAATGGGATGGAATGAGTGTAGACCCTTAATTTATGTCCTAAATAAGTACAGTCTAATCTAAGAAGTTTAAACCTAGTTGGATCAAGTTTTAAAAGCTTAAACCTAGTCCGATCCAATTTTAAAACCTCGAATCAGGTTTGGTTCGATACTAAAATTCTAAACCAAGGCGAATGGAGCTCAAAATGTAAAACCATGATGAATTGGCCAAGGCCAATTTGCCATGAACATGGCCCATGGAAAATTGGCTTTGGCCAATTTGCCATGGGACTTAAATTTAGGATTTTAATTTTATCTTCCAGGTGTGAGCGGGGAATTTTGCTCCCACTCCCATGTGGATTGGTTATTGTGACTTCGGCAATGTTAGTCTTAGGGCCTTAGAGAACACGGGCCTAAACCTTGAGAAAATGGAGTCTCCACCTGGATGGGCCGAGAAAAAGAAAGGGGTGGATGAATCAATTCCTAAGGAATCCCCAAAACCCCTAATTTGTTTGTAAAGCTGGGTATGCATGGGAAGGTGAGAAATGGCCCAGCACCACCAAAATGCTAGGTTTATTGGAACCGGCCTCCTTTTCAAGTCTAAATATTATAAAATTCTTAACTATTATGATATTATCCATACTAAATGCGAATAATAAAATATAATATATTTTTATAAAAATTAAAATAATGTTCAAAACAAAATAATAAATGGGCACCCACACAAGGTGGAAACGTACCCTTACAACCAAATCTAATGTTTAAAACTAAATAAATAGGATACTATAAACCCTTAATTTTCGACCTAGTCCGGTCCGTTATTTTTTATAGTCCAAAGTAATTTTTGTGGTATTTTAATATTTATTTTAGTTAAAAATGGTGAAGTGAATAAAAATAAATAATAATAAATAAATAAATAAAAATAAAAATCGACGACGAAAAAATTCGTTGCCGAAATTGTTGGACGAAATGGCCTTAGGCCATTTTGACCGCAGGAGTTTCCTGCAGGCGAAATGACCTGCAGCCCGCCCCTCGTAGTTTTTTGCTCGCCAGTCCTAACAACCAGTCGTCGCAAGTTTTTGCCAGAGAAATTTTTCCAATTCAATTTTTTCCGAAACCAAATTCTATTTGGTTTTGGTTTCCTTTCCTAATGAATTTTAGTTTTCTTAAACAACTAGGATTAATCATAAAAATTTTCCTATAAATAACAATAAAAATCACAGAAAAAAGGGGAGACTTTCATGAACGATCGGACTGGATTTTGAGGAGGAAAAACTTTGAAGAGATCGAACTTTAAACATTGAAGGAACTTGGCAGTAAAACGATCGAACTTTTTAGAGGAGAACAAGAAAGCAATCAATCCATCAAAGGCAGCCATCTTGCCTTTGTCCTTGTTCATCCAAGAAGCAATGTTTGGTGGAACCAACGAACGAAGGTTTGAATCTCTAATTTCTTTTTATTTTCTTACAGTAACTTAGTTTCTTTGATTCATAAGATTATATGCATAAAACCTTGATCTATAAATATGTAGTAACATTGATTTTTGTTTCAAAAACCCTAAAAAATATTCTTATGTTTCCAAAAACCCTAAGAACCCTAAAAACACTTTTTGTTTCTTCTAAACCTTAAGAACCCTAAATTTGTTCCTTCTTTTTCTAAAAACCCTAATTCATTTCTTTTGTGTCCAAAAACCTTAAATCGTTTTTCTTATATCCAAAAGCTTTTAAAAACCCTAAACTATTTTCTTCTAATTCTTTTACAAAATTTCCAAATGTTTTGTTAAATATCATGTAATATCCTCATTTATGCCCTAGAAGTTTTGCATTGTTGTTGTTGTTGTTATTGTTATAAATTGGATTGAATGAATATGATGGGATAAGAAAAGAAATTGGGAGGAGAATGCTTGTGTATATGTGTTTTGGGGAAATTTAGGGTTTAGAGAGAATGGTATATGTTGTGTATATGATGATATATATAACATATAAATGGGTCAAAGGAAGAGTCAAAAGAAGAGAGATATTTTTGTGTTAAGTGTGTAATTACATATAAGGGCTTATATGAGACAAAAAGTTAGTTATATGGTTGAGGGCATTTTGGTAATTGCTTGGATAAGATTACTTGGTGGAGATTAAAAGCAAAATTTGACTTTGTGTCTTCATCATTTTCCTTCTTTCTTTCAAGAAGTGGCCGACTCTCCATAAACCAAAAAGGAAGAGAAGTGTTCTTGATGCTAGAAGCAAATTGAAGAAACAATCAAAGGATTTGACAAGGGATTTGTGGAATTTCTTCTTTTAAAGTAAGTATTCTCTTGTTTTCTTTACTTATTTGGAAGTGGTGTTGGAAGTGAAGTAGGGTTTGGTGATTTTGTGATTTGGTGGATTTGAGATGTGTTGTGTTATGTTTACAAGTGTTAAATTGATTTTAAGTTATGAGTTTAATTAGAGGTTGTTGTTGGAAATGGTGGATGTTGATTTGGAAGGATGGAGAAGGATGTTGATTTTAGGGTTTTGAGATGATATGTGTTTAATTGTTATATTAATGTGTTGTGAAGTAATTCTTGTGGTGATTATGTGTTTAGAACATTGATTATGTTCATTTGAAACATGTTATATGATGAATATTGTGTTTGAGTGCAATTGAGAAAGTGTTGGTTTTAGTAATGGGTGACACGGCCATAAGCATTGAAGAGACACGCCCATGTCATTTATTTGAGTTGGCTACTGTCTCTTTTATTTTTAGAGACACGAGTGTGTCCCTCAAGTGGGTTGGGCGTGTCCCTCAAGTGGGCTGGGCGTGTCCTACAAATGAGTTACATATTGTTTTATTCTTTGCTCCTTTTTACATTGTTTTGATTCTTCAAAGGTTCTATTGTTCCTAAACTTAAACATGAACATTATAAACATGTTTCAAACACAAGAATGATCTAATCAAATAAATGTGGAAGATCCTAAAGCTATGAATCATATCAATTGTGTTTTGTCCTAATTGCATTGTTGAGATTTAGCAATGTTATGTTATGCATTGTGAATGGTAATGTGTTTCATGAGTAATGTGGAATGAAATGTTGATATTTATGAATGATGCTATGTGATATATAATGTGATCATGGATGAGATAAATATACACTTGAATAATGAAGTGTTATATTGTGAAATGAAATGTGAAGCCATTGTTATTGGCTAAGGTGATTCAATGGAGATAAATGAGGCATGTTTGCCTAAATGAAAATGAGAATTGAGAATGAAATCTAAATGAATTGTGTGGCTAATGTGTTATTCTATTTTCAGAGTTTGTTGTTGGTGGCATGCCTAATAAGTGTAACAATCTCTTGAAGTTAGGTTGGATTGAATCCTTGAAGCCTAATTGAGATGTTACCACCCTTGAAGCTAGGTTGGGTTAGTTCTTGAAGCCAAGTTGGGTTGAAGCTTAGCATGCTTTGCTCCCCTTGAAGCTTGGTTGAACTTAATCCTTGAAGCATAGTTGGGTATATGATATTGATAATTGTGATAACAAACCAAAGCATTAACTCTGAAAATTGAATTGCATATTAGTGTGTCTTGGGCCCATGCTTGTCTTTGTTTAGTGTTGTTTATGGATTGTTTAATGATTAGCTAATGAAGTATAAGAAAAGATGTTGAAATGTGATATGCATATATATATATGTTGAATTATGAAATGTAAAGGTATGATGTTAGCTTTGCATCTAAGTGGTTACATGTATAATATGGATTGAGAATTGACATTGTATTGTATTAAAGCATATCAATAGCATGTTTTATCTTACTAAGCCCTTGGCTTAGCGCGATAGTGTTTAATCGCGCAGGTAATAGAATTGATAGAGTTGAACCCGATAGTTCATCAAGACCAAGTGAGAGTAGACCTTGAAGAATCCATTTTGGGAGCTTAAAGATCAAAGCAGACTTGCCAATCATGTATACTTCTTTATATTTTGTAAAGAAATGTTTAAGATGTAAATATGTAAATATTTTATAACTTCCGCTGTGTAATATTTAAATGTATATATATATAATTAATATGTTTTTGTTTTATAAGTAAATGATCTATTTTTCTATAATGTATAATGATAAGGGTATTGTATCAAGTTTAAAGTGTTTTGAATGTTAAGAAAACCGTAGCATCCCTATGTTTGATGCACTTATGCTACATTGTTGTGGTTGTAATGTGTGTGCATTGGATATGGGGGTGTTACATATCCAAACTCTAAACTTACCTTATAGTTTCTAAAAATCACAAAAAGCTTTATAAAACTCTAAATTATTTTCTTCAATTCCATAACCAAGATAGTAAACCCCAAATTAGTTAATTTAAACCCTAAGTTTTCTTAAACCCTAATTCCCCTAAAATCGTAAGCCCTAGTTTTCCTAAACCCTAATCCTTAAAACCTTAAAACCTTATAAACCTAAACATCCAAATCAAATATAGTAAAACCAAAATAACAATCTGTTACCAAAAATAACAATCTGTTACCAAACATATTTATTTTAAATCACAGTAGCATTATTTTCATAAAACATCCAAAACCCTAAATCTTTAAAACTTCCAGTAGCATTATTCATTTAAAAAATAATATTAGTCACTCAAAATTCCAAAACCCTATTTTCTAAATTCTAAACCCTAAAATCTTAATTTTCAACACCAAAACCTACAATCCTAGAAGCCAATTTCTAAAATTTTCTGGGGCACTGCCCCTTGACCCCCGCCCGCTAACCGGCTAACGGGACCGCCGTATGGACTCGTCGAAGGGGTCAATATTCATTTGTGTATTATGAGTCCGCGTATTTAACTTTCCTTTTTCCAAAGCCCTAATTTGGTAACTAAAATTCTAAAATCCTATTTTAAGATGCGAACCCTAAATTATTTATTTATTGCTTTATTTAGTTTTAGATTTGATTATGTAGTTTATTATATTCTTTGATTTATTTAATTTCAATGCTTGATTTATTTAATTTATCATGGATGAATGCTTATTATATATTTTAATTGATGTTTAATATCTTTGATGATGATTTATTTATTATGAATGGTTATTTACTTTTGGTTTCCAAATGTTGTAAGAGGTATGTTTCCACTTTGTGGGTACCTCATTAGTTAAATATCATGTAATTTAAATTGCTTTTATATTTTGGACCTATGTAAAGGCATGTTTCTACCTTTTGGTGGGTGTCCTATTTAGTTTAGACATGGATGATGCAAGGACATGTTTCCATCCTCGGATGGGTGTCCATTTATTTGTTTTACTTGGACATTACTTTGATTTTAATATAACGATGCTTTATTTCAATTGTCTGGGAGTGGGGGTGAAAATCCCCGCTCACAGTGGCGACTCCACTGGGGATAAGAGAATTTGATTCCGTTTGTCTTTATATTATTCTATTTTTTCTTGTAATGATATTATCCATTACATCATATTAGATTGCAATGTGTGTGTGAGTTAGGACGGCCGTGTTACCCATATTGTGTTATGTATGGGATACCATACATTCACTCAAGGTATGGAGATCGAGCATGACATAACCACTTATAGTCTTGTACCATTTGGTACATACTTACTATGGGAACCTAAGCCTTTTCACCCAAATATAGGACGCCCGTGTTACCCCAAATGCTTATTGTTTGACTATGGTTAATTTATCTTAGCTTAAATCATGGCTTATTTGGTTTATTCTTTTTCTAATATGACCTAATTACATTGTGAGCTCAAAATAAACTTTTCTTTAAAATCCAAAATACCAAAGCAATTTTTAAAAAACTTTTCAAAATGGTCTTTGGATATAAAACTTTTCTAAAAATGAATCAAAAATTCTTTTTTCTCATGACCCAAATACAAAGCCAAAAATATGTTTTTTTTTTTAAATCTTTTTACAATGGGCTTATAAACAAAATTATTTTACAAAGAGCTTGCAAATTATTTAGGTCAATTATGAAATACCAAAAATCAATTGTGAGCCGAGTTTATACTAAGGCATAATTAATCATAGGCTTGTTTTTGACATGAATCATTAGTTACTTTTTCAAGTGAGAAATCTATTTATAATAAACCTCTTAATTTAGTTTTAATCCAATAGCATAAAAGCTTCTATAGTTGGTTGAATGGATTAAAACCTAATTAATGGGAATTATCATGAACTAATTTTCATTTTTGAAAATATAACTATTGGTTGAAACGTCCGAGGAAAATATTCAAAAACAAGATACCCCATATTGGTATTTTGTTAACCATATTACCTAGGAAAAGAGACTCGCCTTTCGTGTGTGGATGTTATAAGGTTGGAAGGAACATCCTATTTGTCCTTATTTGTTGATTGTTTGTGCATACATGCATACATGCATACATTTGCATCTCATATCATTGATCCTTTTTGGCTCACAGCCCTAGGTTATGATAGTTCAAAAGTTTACCACAATTCGATCTATGCCGAAGACAAAGAATCTAGCAACGACTCAATCACTTGCTCACCAAAAGCAATGGAGCCCAAAAAATTCAAAGGATGGTGGATGATGCCCTCAATGCCAAAATGGAAGAAATAAAAGAGGCCATGGCAGAGACCGTGAAGAACCAATTGACTGCAATTTTAGGAAATCATGCTGAAACATCTGCTAGTACTAAGAAGCCAAAGGACAAACGGAAGACTAAAGTTGGTGAAGTGGTTTTTGATGATGAAAAGGTAGTCGTTGATGATGATGATGACTGGGCTCAATACTTCCAAGATCCTCAAGATAAAAAGAAGGAGCCAAAGGTTGTTGACAAGACAACTTTTGAAAAGACTGAAAATCCTAATTTTGAGAAGATGATTGCTGAATTAGAAAAGAAATTTGAGAAGAAACTGAAAACCGAAGAAATGTCTGAAGTTGACAAATTGTTTGAGCTAGATGAAGAAGTTCCATACAAATTCAAGATGCTATCATTTGCAAAGTTTGATGGAACCGGAAATCCTTACCTCTATGTGAAACAGTGCATCACTGCCATGCAGTCTGCCCGAGCTACTAAAGCTCAAACTCTGAGATATTTCATGCTCTCATTAGACCCTATTGTCCAAAATTTGTTCAACACTTTAGAGGAAAGTACTCAAAAAGATTGGGACATGTTATACAAGGCTTTCATTCAGCAATATGGGTATAATGTCGAGCTCGAAGTTACCTTAATGGAAGTTGAGTCCATTAGACAAAGGCCAAATGAGAATTTTGTGGACTATGTGAAAAGGTGGAGAAATAAGGCTGCTTTGCTCAAGAAAAGGGCCGATGAGTCTGATCAAATAAGGATGATCATGAGAGGCGTCCTGCCTAATCTCTATGAAAGGATGTCTCACACCCTTATAAGGGATTTCAAAGATCTTCTCCAAGCTGGTCTACAAATTGAAGAGTGGGAAAGGGAGAAGAATCACTTTTCAATAAAAGGAATGAGAAAGGGAACTACCAGTCGGGCAATCAAAGCACACAAAAAGAAGTTGATGTTAATGCCACTAGTCAAGGAGGAATGAGGCATTTTTTAGATCTAGGGAAGCCTTTTTCTTGGGTCTTCAATAAGCTATAAAAGAAAGGATTATTACAAGATTGAAGCATGAGATCCAAGATCTAATCGATAGTGGTAAGCTACCGGAGCCAGACAAGTCCAATACCATGAACAATCCTTTGCCTAAGTTTGGAAGAGTACCTCCACCGACAACCTTCATGGTGGGAAAAGGATTGGAAGAGGATTTTATTTTATCATCCTTTCAAGATGGAAAATTGAAAGGAAATGAAGCTTAACTCAGCAAACTTTCCTTAGCTTAAATGTTGCTTTTCAATTTTACTTTCTTTAATATTTAATTGGAACAATCATGTTTTTCAAAATTAAATTTGTTTGAATAAATTACTTTTATTAAAAATTTTATTGGTCTTTGTTCATTTTGGTGCTCAACCGATGAGGAATCTAGCTTGATGTTTATAAATTAATGTGTCTAGGCATCATGACTTGAATGACTTTACTAGATGAGGGAATTGCCCTATAGCATCGAGTTGTGTATGCTTACTTAGAGAGGGCTCCTGCATAATTACCTTTGTCTAGGTCCTAGTCAGTCTTAGAACATGCTTTGACCAACTTTTGAGGTGAAATTGAACTCTACTTATTTAAAGGAGAAATGATCTAGGCATTGTTTGGTTAGCCAACAACTAGTATCCACCCTATTAAATATCAATCCCTAGTTGTCCCTTTGAGCCTTCATAAAATTCTTTTTAGCTTTCTTTTCATTGGCTTACAAACCTCAACAACCTAACCTGAGCTGTTATGACACTTTTGACATGTCTTATGATCACTAAGGTGAAGAGGCAAGAATATCAAAGAAAGGAATGAATAGTCAAGATCATAAGGATAGTTGATGTTCTCAAGACCATAAGGATAGTTGAAGTTCACCTAATATCTCCAATATATCAAGACAACATCAGAGTAACAAATGATTTATTCCTGTTAAAAAAAGATTTATGTTACTCCACTCATCCATTATTGGAGACCCAAGTTGGTACAAACAAGACAACTCTTTTAGAGCTAGAACAAAAAAAAGGAACAAAATAAAGAAAATAAAAAGGAAAAAATGAAAAAAAATGAAAAGGAAAAAAAGAGGAAAAAAAAGGAAAAAAAGAAGAAAGAAAAAAAAAAGAGAAAAAAGAGAGAAGATAAAACCTAAAAAGGCGGTCCAGAAAGCCAACTGAGTTCTCTTTTGCCTAAAAGGCTTCCATTTGGTTTATAAGGACAGTTTGACTTGAATTGGTCCAGCCCAACCAAAGATTCGATCAAAATCAAAGAAAAAGAAGAAAGACCATTCAGTTCTTGAAAGTTCTATACTTGACAGTCCTACAAGAAAGAAGGACAAAATGAAAAATTCTCAAAGAAAGGGAAGAGTAAGGAAAATAAAGAGAAAGAAAAGGGAAGAGTAAGAAAAATAAAGAGAAAGAAAAGGGAGAAGAAGAAAAGAAATGAATTTGGGTACCAAACTTTATGCAAGGGCAAGACAGTTCCAATCGAGATATAGATTAATGCCAAGAAGATAAAAGGAATAGGAGTCTAGCAAGATTGCCTCCAAGCTACCTAAAGTTCAAATAAGAAGTTTATAGTGTGAAGGTTTGTCCATTGTGTCACATCGGCTCTAACTTACAAATGGCCTTCATTTAACCCATGTCCCTTATAGACCCCATTTCAAGCCTATCAAAGACCTGCTGATCTCTCTTGGTAGGTGGAGTCTATTAGTGGAGATTGTTTGAATAAGCATGCATATGAGATAGACAATATCTAAACTCAATGAGGCCTTTGGCCAAGTAATGTGCATGTGCCTATCTAAAGTGCAACAGTTCTTACTTAAATAGAAATGATTCCCAAGTTTAGTACGGTAACTAGGGTTGTCATGTTATAGATATGTTAATTTGGAAAAAATCTAGTCTTGAGGTACATTAACATCGATTATGGCAAAGCCAACACTTAATTTCAAAATCAAAATTCAAAAAAATAAAAAAATGTTTTTGTCACACAAAGCCTTCAAGTTAAGTGGAGTATGTTGAACTATCGAATCTCGAAAGACACATTGGGCAAAGGAAATGATTACTGGTAAGGTCAAGAAGAAGCTACCAACTGACATGCTGAAACATAGTTTGAAATGAATGTATCCCTGACTCTGCTGCTTGGAGTCTCCACCACTCGTATTTTCAACATCTTGAAGATAAAGGCCATAAATGTGAAGCAACCTATCATTCCAGTGCAAGAAATGAATGGGCATCTCAAAAGAGTCAATGAGAACACTTCTGCTTATCACCTCGGACTGTGAGTCGATGGAACGACTGTAAGTATTATTCATGCATATCATACATACATGAGCATATCATATCGCACTTTCTTGTCTTGTATTTGTCTATTCTTTGTCAAAGTGAACAACGATACCCTGCGAGGTAAAGAATCAAAAGAAGATATTGAATCAAGGGGGGCATAGAAAGCCTATTGCTTGAGGAAGCTCCAGTAATTTTGCAAAGAGAAGAAATGCGTGCTTGTGCGAAGAACTAGATAACAAAAACATCAATCAGAGCTCGCATAGAAAAATCATGGGTTTGGGCCTATACAGGGGGCAAAGTTTCTCCTTTTTAATTTTTTAAGTTTATATAAAACATTTTCAAATTCACTTGCAAATATTTCGCCACGCCAGGGGCAGGAGAAGATACAAGGGCTAACTAAAAATAGCTGAATTTTTGCAAAAAGGAAGAACAAAAGAATGGAACATTAGAACTATCAAAAGAATGATGATGCAAATGACAAAAGATCAGTCTACCTAGAAGAGCTGAAGCCAATATAAGAACTAATCTCTAATGGATGAAGATCCAGTTTAAAGGATGAAGATCAACTTTCAAGGGTGAAGACCTAATTTCCAAGGATGAAGATCCATTTTCAAAGGTGAAGACCTGATTCTAAGGATGAAGATCCAATTTCAAAGGGTGAAGACCCAAAGTCTAAAGGATGAAGATCCACTTTCAGGGTAAAGACCCATTTCCAAGGATGAAGATCCATTTTCAAAGGTGAAGACCTGATTCCAAGGATGAAGATCCAATTTCAAAGGGTGAAGACCCGAAGTTTAAAGGATGAAGATCCACTTTCAAGGGTGAAGACCCGATGTCCAAAGGATGAAGATCCATTTTCAAAGGTGAAGGACCGATGTCCAAAGGATGAAGATCCATTTTTAAGGGTGAAGACCTGATCTCCAAGGATGAAGATCCATTTACAAGGGTGAAGACCCGATCTCCAAGGATGAAGATCCATTTACAAGGGTGAAGACCCGATCTCAAAGGTGAAGATCCATTTTCAAGGGTGAAGGCCCGAAGTTTAAAGGATGAAGATCCACTTTCAAGGGTGAAGACCCGATGTCTAAAGGATGAAGATACATTTTTAAGGGTGAAGACCTGATCTCCAAGGATGAAGATCCATTTTCAAGGGTGAAGACCTGATCTCCAAGGATGAAGATCTATTTACAAAGGTGAAGACCCAATCTCTAAGGATGAAGATCCATTTACAAGGGTGAAGACCCGATCTCCAAAGATGAAGATCCATTTATAAGGGTGAAGACCCGATCTCAAAGGATGAAGATCCATTTTCAAGGGTGAAGACCCGATCTCAAAGGATGAAGATCCATTTTCAAGGGTGAAGACCCGATCTCAAAGGATGAAGATCCATTTTCAAGGGTGAAGACCCGATCTCAAAGGATGAAGATCCATTTTCAAGGGTGAAGACCCAATCTCAAAGGATGAAAATCTATTTTTAAGTGTGAAGACCCGATCTCAAAGGATGAAGATCCATTTTCAAGGGTGAAGACCCGATCTCAAAGGATGAAGATCCATTTTCAAGGATGAAGACCCGATCTCAAAGGATGAAGATCCATTTTGAGGGTGAAGAACCACAATGTATAGAATAGCCGGAGTAGTCAGAATTTTCAACTGATAAAAGGTTAGTCAAACTCAATCTCGGGTCCAATACCCAATCCTGGGTCCAAGTACCCAAGTTCAATCTATCCTCAGGTCCAAGTACCTAAAACAAATTCAAATAACCATCGCATAAAAAATTAAGTCTTGTTGCTTTTCACTCTCTTTTACTAAAGTCTCAGATCTTTCAAGCAGGGGGCAAACTGTAGACCCTTAATTTTTGACCCAGTCTGGTCCGTTATTTTTTATAGTCCAAAATAATTTTTGTGATATTTTAATATTTATTTTAGTTAAAAATGGTGAAGTGAATAAAAATAAAAATAACAAAAAATAAAATAATAATAATAAATAAATAAATAAATAAAAATAAAAATAAAAATCAGTGATGAAAAAATTCATCGCCGAAAGTGTTGGACGAAATGGCCCACAGCCCGCCCCTCGCAGTTTTTCGCTCCCCAGTCCTCGTAGCCAGCCGTCGCAAGTTTTTGCCAGCGAAATTTTTCCAATGCAATTTTTTTCGAAACCAAATTCTATTTGGTTTTGGTTTCATTTCCTAATGAATTTTAGTTTCCTTAAACAACTAGGATTAATCATAAAAAGTTTCCTATAAATAACACTAAAAATCACAGAAAAAAGGGGAGACTTTCATGAATGATCGGACTGGATTTTGAGGAGGAAAAACTTTGAAGAGTTTGAACTTTAAACATTGAAGGAACTTGGCAGTAAAATAATCGAACTTTTTAGAGGAGAATAAGCAAGCAATCAATCCATCTAAGGCAGCCATCTTGCCTTTGTCCTTGTTCATCCAAGAAGCAATTTTTGGTGGAACCAACGAACGAAGGTTTGAATCTCTAATTTCTTTTTATTTTCTTACAGTAACGTTGTTTCTTTGATTCATAAGATTATATGCATAAAACCTTGATCTATAAATATGTAGTAACACTGATTTTCGTTTCAAAAACCCTAAAAAATATTCTTATGTTTCCAAAAACCCTAAGAACCCTAAAAACACTTTTTTGTTTCTTCTAAACCTTAAGAACCATAAATTTGTTCCTTCTATTTCTAAAAACCCTAATTCATTTCTTTTGTGTCCAAAAACCTTAAATCATTTTTCTTATATCCAAAAGCTTTTAAAAACCCTAAATTGTTTTCTTCTAATTCTTTTACAAAATTTCCAAATTTTTTGTTAAATATCCAAACTCTAAACTTACCTTACAGTTTCTGAAAATCACAAAAAGCTTTATATAACTCTAAATTATTTTCTTCAATTCCAAAACCAAGACAGTAAACCCCAAATTAGTTAATTTAAACCCTAAGTTTTCTTAAACCCAATTCCCCCAAAACCGTAATCCCTAGTTTTCCTAAACCCTAATCCTTAATACCTTAAAACCTTATAAACCTAAACATCCAAATCCAATATAGTAAAGCCAAAATAACAATCTGTTACCAAACATATTTATTTTAAATCACAGTAGCATTATTTTCATAAAACATCCAAAACCCTAAATCTTTAAAATGTCCAGTAGCATTATTCATTTAAAAAATAATATTAGTTACTCAAAATTCCAAAACCCTATTTTCTAAATTCTAAACCCTAAAATCTTAATTTTCAATACCAAAACCTACAATCCTAGAAGCTAATTTCTAAAATTTTCTGGGGCGCTGCCCCCTTGGCCCCCGCCTGCTAACCAGCTAGTGGGACTGCCGTATGGACTCGTCGAAGAGGTCAATATTCATTTGTGTATTATGAGTCTCCATATTTAACTTTCCTTTTTTTAAAGCCCTAATTTAGTAACTAAAATTCTAAAATCCTATTGTAAGATGCAAACCCTAAATTATTTATTTATTGCTTTATTTAGTTTTAGATTTGATTATGTAGTTTATTATATTCTTTGATTTATTTAATTTCAATGCTTGATTTATTTAATTTATCATGGATGAATGCTTATTATATATTTTCATTGATGTATAATATCTTTGATAATGATTTATTTATTATGAATGGTTATTTACTTTTATTGATTTATTTTTGGTTGCCAAATGTTGTAAGAGGTATGTTTCCACTTTGTGGGTACCTCATTAGTTAAATATCATGTAATTTAAATTGCTTTTATATTTTGGACCTATGTAAAAGGCTTGTTTCTACCTTTTAGTTGGTATCCTATTTAGTTTAGACATGGATGATGTAAGGACATGTTTCCATCCTCGGATGGGTGTCCATTTATTTGTTTTGCTTGGACATTGCTTTAATTTTAATATAACGATGCTTTATTTCTATTGTTGCGTGTAATATGGATAATATTGTTATATTTAAGAATTTTATAATATTAAGACCTGTAAAGGAGGCCGGTTCTAATGAACCGAGCGTTGTGGGGGTGCTGGGCCATTTCTCACCTTCTCCAGACGTACCCAACTTTCTGAACCCATTAGGGAGTTGGGGATTCCTTAGGAATTGAGTCATCCATCCGTTTCTTTTTCCAAGCCCGTCCGGGCGGCGACTCCATTTCCTTCGGACTTAGGTCTGTGTTCTCTAAGGCTCCGAGTCTAAACAGTGCCGAAGTCGCAAGAACCATTTCACTGGGAGTGGGGGCGAAAATCCCCGCTCATAGATATCCACCAAAAGGTAAAAATGTATCATTTTACATTAATCCAAAATCTTTAAATAATAAATTAAATTACATAATAAAAACCGAGGCACCCATAAAGTGGAAACGTGCCTCCTATAATTCAAGAAATTAAATAAATAATTAATTAAGCAAATTAAATCATTGAAGCATGATAAATTAAAACAACACATCCATCATAAAAGTAAAATAACCATCCATCATATAAAAAATAAAAAATTAAATAAATAATAAAAACTAAAGTTTAAATCACTAGGTAAATAAAATTAGGGCTTGAGATTTTAAAATTAAGGTTTTAGGATTTTGTAAATTAGGTTTTGGTATTATGGGGTTATGGTTTAGAAATAAAATTGGGATTTATGGGCTACTGGACATTTGGATTAGGGAATTTAGAAAATAAGGTTTGGAAATTAGGTTGTCTAGCTTGGATTAGGTCTTTGAAATTAGGTTTATTGGAATTAGGGTTTTAGATTTGTTGGATTAGGGTTTACTGGATATTTGGGATTAGATCAAGGAATTAGGGTTTTAAGGGATTTGGATTAAGGTTGAAGGTTTTGGTCTAGGGTTTAGATGTTTAAGGCTTTAGAGTTACAGATTAGGATTTTGGAATTTTGGAAGTTAGGGTTTAAAACTAGGTTTTAGGTTTTAGGGTTTGATTTTAGGTTACTTGATTTAGTGTTTGGTTTAGGTTACTGGATGTTTAGGATTTGGTTTAAGTTTTGGGAACTAAGCTTACTGAATTAAAGTTTGGTAAAAATAAGTTAGGGTCTTGATAATTCAAAAAAGACATTAGGGTATTTGGAAATTAGTAAGGAAATTTAAGGTCTTGGGAAAAAATAGTTTAAGGTATTGGAAAAAATAAGAGAACAATTAGGTTTTCGAAAAACTGTTTAAGGTATTAGAGAAACAATTTAAGGTTTTAATGATTGAGCCAGTGATTTAAATCAAACCTTAAGCTACTAGTGAATGAATTGAACTTTGGTTTACAAAACATATAATCAAGATTTAACAATTTTACACTACTAAAAAAATTAATATCAAAACAAGTAAACAAAAAATTTAAAGGGAGACATGTTATGGCTACTGTATGCTTAGGTAAGTTTAAGTTTAATATACAAAACCTGCGTTGAAGGCTCCACCAAAATGGTTGTTGATTCAAAGCTGCTGCCTGCACCAACGGTTGGTTCTGGTCGAGCAAAGATCAAAGATAGTGATTGATGCCTTTGAAGTGATGATGAATGTTGATTCTATTGCTTAGTGTTGCTTTCCTTGCTAAAATTGTCAATCCTTGTTAAAGTATTAAGTCTCGTTATTTATAGGCAAAACTATCCCAAAAATACTAATTGCTTTCTTAATCCATCTTTAAAATGAATTCTAGCCTAATTAGGAAACCAAATAGCTGGCCAAAATTCAAAACAACTTAAGACCATGTCGATCTGATGTCCCAAATCGGCATGGGCTAAGGTGCATGTCGATCTATGACACCATATTGACATGAGCATGCATGGGCTAAGGCGCATGTCGATATGGGACACCAGTTTGACATGAGCCATGCTCGTGTCTACCTGGGCCTTGCAGGTCAACATGAACAATGGCTCAAGTTAACTTGGGCCGCCATGACTTGATTTACTCTTGTATTTTTTTAATTTGTGGACCAAAAAGTTTTATTATGGCCCTAAAAAATTCAATTCAGGGTTTTATAGTTGAATTTATGCCTTTCAAATTTGGACCGGCTTATTTAAAAGTTGTAAACTAAGTTTGCATCTTTTAAAGTTGGATCGAATTTATTTTAACATTATTTTATTGAGACCATACCAACTTAGGACCAAATTTAAGGGTCTATAGTTTGCCCTCTACTTGAACAATCTTGAATTGATTCAGAGAGTGAAAAGCAATATGACTATAGAATTAATTTTTGTGAAAATGAATTAGGCTTTGGGCCGATGTTGGTTTAGCTTCCTAGACCCGGTTTGAGTTTGGACTAAAAAAAGATTTGAGTTCTAGACCTGAGGTGGATTAGGTTCTGGAACAGAGGTGGTTTGGTTTCTGGACATGAATTGAGTTCTGGACTTGAAAATGATTTAGGGTTTTAGACCCGAGATGGTTTAGGTTCTGGACCCGGATTGAGTTCTGGACTAAAAAAAAAATTAGGTTCTGGACCGGAGATGGTTTGAGTTATGTACTCGAATTGAGTTCTTAACTCAAAAAATATTTATGTTCTGGACTCAAGGTATCTTAGGTTCTGGACCCAAATTGAGTTCTTAACTCAAAAATGATTTTGGATTCTGGACCTGAGATGGTTTGGGTTTTGGACCCAGATTGAGTTATGGACTCAAAAATGATTTTGGATTATGGACCCGAGATGATTTAGGTTCTGGACCTAGATTGCATTAGGGTTCTCTATCCAAGACCGAATTAAGGTGCTCAACCCAAAACTAGATTAGGGTTCTCAACCCAAGACTAGATTAGGATTCTCAACCCGAAACTGGATTAGGGTACTCGACCTAAAACTGGATTAAGGTGCTCGACCAAAACTAGATTAGGGTTTTTGATCCGAGATTAGGTCAGGGTGCTCGACCTAAAACTGAATTAGGGTTCTTGACCCAAAACTAGATTAGGGTGCTCAACCCAAAACTGGATTAGGATTCTCGATCTAAGACTGTATTAGGGTGCTTGACCCAAAACTGGATTAGGGTGCTTGACCCAAAACTAGATTATGGTTTTTGACCCCAAAACTGGATTGTGCTTGACCCAAAATTAGATTAGGGTTCTCGATCCAAAGCTGGAGTTTGGGTACATGACCTAAGATTTGATTTGGGTTCTCAACCAGATACTAGATGTTGGATACTCGACCTAAGATTGGATTTGAGTTCTCGATCTGATACTAGATTTTGGATACTCGACCTAAGATTGGATTTGGGTTCTTGACCCGAGACTGGCTTTTTCAAAGATTCAAGGAAAACTAAATAGCTCTTCTAGCTTGATTGACCTTTTGAGGATTTTATCTTTCTTCCAGCCACTTACTCCATTGCTGAATTTTTATCATATGAGAATTTTGGCTTTCTTCTAGCCATTGTTCTACTCTTCTATGGATTGTGCTAACTTTTTGTCATTTGAGAGTTTTGTCTTTCTTATTTTGTTTTTTCTTTTGCAAAAAATTCAGCTATTTTTTAGCTAGCCCTCATGTCCTCTCTTTGCCCCTAATGATGTTGTTCCCATGCAGATCCGATTAATGTTCGCATTTTGTTTGGTTCTTTGCATGAGCATGCATCTTCATTCCTGCAAGGTGACTGGATCTTCCTCAAGCAATGGACCTTCTATGCCCTCTAATTCCATATCTGCTTCATGTTTACTTCATAGAGTATCTGTTAATCATTTTGACAAAGAATAAACAATGCAATATGATATGCTCATGTATGCATGATATGCATGAATAATACTTATAGTGCTTCTATTGACTCATAGACTGAGGTGATCAGCTGAAGCTCCTCCATGGATTCCTTCCAGATGCTCGTTTAGGTCTTGTATTGAAATGACAAAAGACTTTACATTTATGGCTTTCAAGATATTGAAAACATGAGTGGTTTGGCCCAAGCAGCATAGAGATACATCCATTTTAAACTATGATTCGGAACATCAGTTGGTATCTTCTTCATAACAATGCAAATGATTATTTATTTTTCCTCATATATCCTTCAAGATTTGATGGTGCAACATACTTTCCTTAACTTGAAGGTTTATATAATAAGAAAAAAATTAAAAAAAATCAAATGTTGACTTTGTCAAATCAGTGTCAATTTACCTCAAGACTCGACTTTTCCCAAATCAATATATCTATAACATGATAACCCTAGTTACCATGCTAAACTTAGGAATTGTTTCTATTTGAGCAAGAATTGTTGCATTTCAGATAGGCACATACACATTACTTGGCCAAAAGTCTCAGTGAGTTTAAATATTGTCTATCTCATATGCACACTTATTCAAACAATCTCCACTAATAGACTCTATCTACCATGAGGATCAACATGTCTTTTATAGGTTTGAAATGGGGTCTATATGGGACATGGGTTAATCTAAGGCAATTTATAAATTAGAGCTAATGTGACACTATGAACAAACCCCATCACACACTATAAACTTCTTGTTGGAACTTATACAGTTGGGAGTATAAAAAGATAGAGCTTTGAACATTCTTCTTTTGACATTAATCTGAATCTTGATTTCAACAGTCTTGGCCTTTGCAAAAAGTGTGAGACTCTCATTCCTTTCCCTTTTCTTCTTTTTTTATTTTTTTTCTTCTTCTTTTTTTTTTAGCATTTTATCATTTTGTCCTTTTTCTTTGCAGGATTGCCAAGTATAGGACTTTCAAGGTTATTGACTAGGAGGTGTGATGGGTATCATGAACTAGATGGTCTTTCTCTGATTTTGGTTGAATCTTTGGCTGTATTGGACCAATTCAAGTCAATCTATCATCATAAACTAAGTGGGAGTCTTCTGCTTGCTTTAGGTAAGAAGAACTTGGTTGTCTTTCTAAATCGCTCTTTTAAGGTTTTATTATTTTTATTTTTCTTTTTTCTTTTCTTCTTCTTCCTTCTTTTTTTTCCTTTTTTCTTTCTTTTTCTCTACTTTTTTTTCATTTTTCTAGCTCCAAGAGAGCTGTCTTGTTTGCACCATTCTATGCTTCTGGCTATGAATAGGGTAGGATGAGTTTGCTTCAACAAGGATGAATCCTTTGTTGCCTTGATAGATCTGAGATATTAAGTCCAATTCAGATAAACTTTACTACCCTTATGGTATTGACTTTGCATCCTCTTCCTTGATCATGAAACTTTTCATAAGTGTTGCAATAGCCTAAGGCAGGTTATCAAGGTTCACAAGCCAATAAAAAGCAAGCTAAAATCTTATGAAGGCTCAAAGGAGATAAACTAGGAATTAATATTAATAAGGTGGATACTAGGAATTAATATTAATAAGTTGGCTAGCCAAACAATGCTTAGATCATTTCTTCCTTAAATAAGTAGAGTTCAATTTTACCTCAAAAGTTCATCAAAGCATGTTTTAAGATTGATGAGGACCTGGACAAAGGTAATTATGCAAAAGCTCTCTCTAAGTAAGCATACACAACTCAATGCTATAGAACAACTCCCTCGCCTAGTAAAGTCATTCGGATCATGATGTATAGATACTCTAATTTATGAATATCAAGGTAGACTCATCGTCGGTTGAACATCAAAGAAAACAAAGGCCAACATAAACAAAAATTTTGATGAAAGTAATTTATTCAAACAATCTTAATTTAAAAAATATAATTGTTCTAGAAAATATCAAAAATAGAAAATAAAATAAAAACCAAATAAGCTAAGGGAAGTTTGTTGAGTATAAGTCGAGAAGTGCTTCATCTATTTAGACATGTCAGGGGCAAGGGCCAAAACTAGTAACCCCTTCCTCAGTTTCTCCATCTACATCTTGAAAAGATGTCAAGACAGAACTTTCCATCAACCCTCCTTCTATCATGAAGGTCACTGGTGGTGGCATTCTTCCAAACTTAGTAATGGATTGCTTTTAGTGTTGGGTTTGTCAGGCTCGGGCCGCTTGCCACTGTCAATCAAATCTTTAATCTTGTGCCTTAATTGAGTACATTTATCTGTATCATGCCCTTGCATTTTATGGAATTGATAGAAGGCCTTAGCATCAAAGTTTTGTGGCAGAGGATCATGTAGAGTTCGAGGAGCCAATGGCTGCAATAGTCCTTTCTTCTATAACTCGTTGAAAACCCAAGACAAACATTTCTCCATCTCTAAAAAGTGTCTTCTATTTGCTTGACCAGTTGTTGCATTGATATCGACTTACTTTTGTGTACCCTGACTACCATGCTGACAATTTCCCCTATCATTCCTTCTTTCCAAAGAAATGATTCTTCTATCTTTCCCATTCTTCTATTTGCAAACCAGCTTGAAGAAGATCCTTGAAATCCTAGATGAGTGTTGAGACATCCTTTCATAAAGACTAGGTAGCACTCCCCTCATAATCATCCTAATCTAATCATATTCATCAGGCCTCTTCTTGAGCAAAGCAGCTTTGTTCTTCCATCTGTTCACATAGTCAACAAAGTTTTCATTTGATTTCTACCTTATCGACTCAACTTCCATCAAAGTGACCTCTAACTCGGCATTATACCCGTATTGTTGGATGAAGGTCTTGTACAAAAAATCCCAAGTTTTTTTAGTATTATCCTCTAAGGTGTTGAACCAATTTTTCACAACCGAGTGAAATGAAAGCATGAAGTACCTTAGAGTTTGAGCCTTAGTAGCTCGGTTAGAATGAATATCTGTGATATGCTGCTTCACATGAAGATGAGGGTTGCCAGTTCTGTCAAATTTGGCAAAGGAAGGAATCTTGAACTTATATGGGACCTCATCATCTTGATCAAATAGCTTGTCTACTTCTAACATTTCTTCAGTTTTCAGCTTCTTCTCAAACTTTTTCTCTAGATCAGCAATCATCTTCCTGACATTAGAAATATCAATTTTCTCAATAGTTGATTTCTACACAACCTTTGGTTCATTCTTCTCACATTAAGGATCTAGGAAGTATTGGGCACAGTATTCATCTTCATCCATAACCAACTTGTCGTCATCGAAGGCTAGTTATCCAACCTTGGCCTTCCCTTTATCTTTCTTGGTACTTGCAGATGCTTCAGCAGTATTCCTATATACTGCAGCCATTTGACTTTTCATTGTCTCAGCCAAGACCCTCTTCAGTTCTTCCATTTTAGCATTGAGGGCATCCTCCACCGTCTTTTGACTTTGTTCTGGCTCTATTGCTTTTGGTGAGAAAGCTACTGAGTCATTACTGGATTCTACATCATTGGCATAGGTTTAATTGTCATAGGCTCTTGAACTGTTCTAATCCAGGGCTGTGAGCTAGAAAGAATCAATGATATGAGATGCAATGCATTTATGCATATACGCATGGATGCACAAGTAACAAACAAATAAAACAAATAAACTCAACATAGTAGGAATGAACCTTCCAACCTTATAACTTCCACACATGAATGGCGAATCTCTTTTCATAGGTATATAGCCAACAAAATACCAATATGGGGTATCTTATTTTTGAACAATTCCCTCAAATGTTTTAACCAATAGTTGTATTTTAAAAATTAGAAGTCAGACCATGATAATTCCTGTAGACCCTTAATTTTGGCCCTACGATTTTAATTAAAGAATGCCAAAATAAATTCGATTCGATTTACAACTTCTAATAAGTCGGTTCAATTTTAAAATTCACAATTTCAACTACAAAACCCTAAACCAAGTTTTTTAGATGGTCCGGTAAAAAAAAATTAACAATACGAAACTAGTTCAAGTTGGGAGGGCCCAGGTGATGTGAACCTTGGCTCATGTCGACCTGGATACCCCAGGTCGACATGAGCCAAAGGCCATGTCGACATGAGCCAAAGGCCATGTCCACTTGGTTGCCCCAGATCGACATGGCTTTGGTCCATGTCGATCTGGTTGCCCAATCGACATGGTTTCATTTGTTTCTTTTTTCGCAATTAGTTTCTGAATTGAATTAAAATTTGTTTTAAGGATGGATTAATATTAGGGTTAAGGATTCTGAGTGAGGTTTTGGCCTATAAATAATAATGTTTTAGACTTTAACAAGGGTCAAAAATTAGATTTAGAGAAGTAAAACAACAAGGCAGAAAACAGTGAAAATAAATTATCAACAGTTGAGGAATAAATAATGAACATTCATCAACCAACAAATACAGTGATCATTATGTTTGATCTTTGCTTGGCCAGAAATAAATATTGATGCAGGCAATAGCTTGGAGTCAATAAACAATTCGGTGGAACCTTTAACGCAGGCTTTGCATCTTAATCTTGAATTTGCTTAAACATTCAATTGTTATATCATTTTTGTTCTTACTGGTTTTCATTTGTTTATTTTTGTTATCACTTTGATTCAATAGTATAAATTGATAAACCCTAATTATATATTTTGTTCATTAATGTTTCATCCAATAGCTCAAAAATCCAGAGAATTCCAAAAGCCTCGAGCTATCTTCTTAATTCTCTAAACCCTAATCTTTTTTACAGTTTCTAAAAACTTTAATCTTAATTGTTTCTATAAAACTCTATACTATTTTCTTAAATCCTAAGATCCAATATGTTTTCCAAAATATCAAAAACCCTAAACTATCTTATTAATTCTCAAAACCCTAACCTTAGTGTCTTAATTCCTTAATTTTTCCTAATACCTAATTTTCTTAAAACCCAATCCAGTAAACCTTAGTTTTCCTAAACCTTAATTCTTAAAATATCAAAACTTTATGACAAGTTCATCAACACCCTAAAGCCCTAATCCAGTGAACCTAAAACCCAATCTAGTAAATCTAAAATCCTAATTCCTAACTCAGTAACCATAATCCAGTGAACCTAAAACCCAATCTTTTAATATTATAAAACCCTTATTCCAAACCCTGAATTCCAAAACCCTAGTTTCAAAAAAACCCTAATTTCAAAACCCTAATTACAAAACTCTAGTTTCTAAAACCCAAAATCCCAAAACCCTAAATGATTATTAAAGAACCCTAAATTGAGACATAAACCTAAATTTGTATCTTTATTTGCTTTATTTAATTTTAGATTTGATTATGTAGTTTATTATATATTTTGATTTATTTAATTTCAATACTTGATTTATTTGATTTATCATGGATGGATATTTTCATTATTATTATTTATTATTTATTTATTTATTTTGGTATTAAAATTGTAAGAGGTATGTTTCCATTATTGGGTACCTCATTAATTAATTTTCATGTAATTTAAATTGCTTTTATATTTTGGACCAATGTAAAGGACATGCTTCCACCTTTCGGTGGGTGTCCTATTTAGTTTTAGACATGGACGATGTAAGGACATATTTCCATCCTTGGATGGGTGTCCATTTATTTGCTTTGTTTGGACATTGTTTTGATTTTAATATAGTGATGCTTTATTTTAATTATTGCATGTAGTATGGATAATATTGTTATATTTAAGAATTTTATAATATTAAGACCTATAAAGGAGGCCGGTTCTAATGAACCGGGCGTTGTGGTGGTGCTAGGCCATTTCTCACCTTCCCCACACGTACCCAATTTTTTGAACCCATTAGGGGGTTGGGGATTCCTTAGGAATCAAGTCATCCACCCCTTTCTTTTTCCCGGCCCATCCGGATGGCGACTCTATTTTCTCCGGGCTTAGGCCCGTGTTCTCTAAGGCTCTAGCCTAAACAGTGCAGAAGTCGTAAGAACCATTTCACCTGGAGCGGGGGTAAAAATCCTCGCTCACAGTGGCAACTCCACTGGGGATGAGAGAAGTTGATTCCGATGGTCTTTATATTATTCTATTCTTTCTTATCATATTATCCATTGCATCATATTAGATTTGCATAGTGTACGTGAGTTAGGATGCCCGTGTTACCCGTGTTGTGTTATATAAGGGATACCATACTTTCACTCAAGGTATGGAGATTGAGCATGGCATAACTACTCATAGCCTTGTACCTTTTGGTATATACTTGCTATGGGAACCTAAGCCTTTTAACCCAAAGACTAAAGCTCATGTAATTGGCCTAGTTACTTTCCTTAGGTTTTTACCCCAAATGCTTGTTGTTTGCCTATGGTTAGTTTATCTTGGTTTAAATCATGGCTTATTTGGTTTGTTCTTTTTCTAATATGACCTAAGTACATTATAAGCTCAAAATAAATTTTTCTTTAAAGTCCAAAAGACTAAAGCTATTTTCAAAACATTTCAAGATGGTCTTTGGACATAAAACTTTTTCTCAAAATAAATAAAAAAAATTTTTTTTCTCAAGACTCAAATACAAAGCCCAAAATCCAATTTTTTCTAAAATCTTTTTACAATGGGCTTAGAAATAAAATTATTTTCATCCAACCTTTAAAAGAGCTTACAAATATTTAGGTCAATTATGGAATACCAAAAATCAATTGTGAGCCTAGTTTATACTAAGAGTTATTAATCATGGGCTTGTTTTTGGCATGAGTCATTAGTTACTTTTTCAAGTGAGAAATCTATTTATAATAAACCTCTTAATTTAGTTTTAATCCAATATGGCATAAAAGCCGCTTTAGTTGGTTGAATGGATTAAAACCTTATTAATGGAAAATATCATAGACTGATTTTCATTTTTGAAAATATAACTATTGGTTGAAATGTCCGAGGAAAATATTTGAAAACAAGATATCCCGTGTTGGTATTTTGTTAACCATATACCTAGGAAAAGAGACTCGCCATTTCTTGTGTGGAAGTTATAAGGTTGGAAGGAACGTCCTATTTATCCTTGTTTATTTATTGTGCATACATGCATACATGCATCACATGACATATCATTAATCCTTTCTGGCTCACATACTTAGAGTATGGCAATCCAAGAGCATACAACAATATCACCTATAGCCGAAGCACCAATTGGATGAAGAACCAATTGGATGTAATTTTAGGAAACAATGCCGAAGCATCTACTAGCACCAAGAAAGATAAGGGGAAGGCTAAAGTTGGTGAAGTGGCTTTTGATGATGGCAAGGTGATCATTGATGATGATGATTGGGCTTAATACTTCCAAGATCCTCAAGACAAAAAGGAGCGAGCCAAAGGTTGTTGAGAAGACAACTGTTGAAAAGACCGAGACATCTGATGTTAAGAAGATGATTACTGATTTAGAAAAAAAAATTGAGAAGAAGTTAAAAACCGAAGAGATGTCCAAGATCAAAAAACTATTTGAACAAGATGAGGAAGTCCCTTATAAGTTCAAGATTCCTTCCTTCACTAGGTACAATGGTACTGGAAATCCTAATCTCCATGTGAAACAGTACATCACTGCTATGCAGTCTACCCGAGCTACTAAAGCTCAAATTCTGAGGTATTTTATGCTCTCATTGGACCCTATTGTCAAAAATTGGTTCAACACCTTAGAGGAAAGTACTTAAAAAGATTGGGACATGTTGTACAAGGCTTTCATTCAGCAATACGGGTACAATGTCGAGCTGAAAGTTACCTTAATGGAAGTTGAGTCCATTAGACAAGGGCCAAATGAGAATTTAAGGACTATGTAGAGAGATGGAGGAACAAGGCTGCTTTGCTTAAAAAGAGGTCCGATGAATATGATCAAATAAGGATGATTGTGAGAGGGGTATTACCTAGTCTCCATAAAAGGATGTCTCATACACTCATCAGTGATTTCAAAGATCTTCTCCAAGCTAGTCTGCAAATTTAAGAATGGGAAAGGGTGAAGAACCGCTTTTCAGCAAGAAGGAATGAGAAAGGGAATTACCAGCTGGGTAATCAAAGCATGCAAAAGGAAGCTGATGTTAATGCCACTGGTCAAGGAGGAATGAGGCAGTTTTCTGAATTGGGGAAGTTGCTCTCTTGGGTTCTCAATAAGCTACAAAAGAAGGGATTTGCTACAACCATTGGCACCTCGGCTCTACATAAGGCTCTACCACCAAATTTTGATGCCAAGGTTTTCTATCTATTCCATTAAATGGAAGGGCATGAGACAGATAAATGTGTTTGATTAAGGCACGAAATCTAAAATTTGATTGACAATGGAAAGCTACCTGAGCCTGATAAGCCCAACACTAAGAATAATTATCTGCCTAAATTTGGAAGGGCACCATCGCTTACAACCTTCATGAAGAGTTTTATCTTGTCATCTTGTCATGATATGGATAGAGAAGCTGCTGAAGATGATATGCTACTAAGCATGCTTGGGCTAACTGTGGATGATGAAGCAATTACCCTTGATGATGGAAAAAATCCTTGCCCTTGAGATGTCTAAATAAATGAAGTGTCTTCGACTCCAACTCAATGAACTTCCCTTATCTTGGAGTGTTGCTCTATTTATTTTGCTTTCTTTAATATTTAATTGGAACAATTATGTTTTTCTAAATTAAGATTATTTGAATAAATTACTTTCATCAAAATTTTTGTTGGTATTTGTTCATTTTGGTGCTCAACCAATGATGAATCTAGCTTGATATTCATAAATTAATGTGTCTAGGCATCATGATTCGAATGACTTTACTAGGTGAGGGAATCGCACTATAGCATTGAGTTTTGTATGCTTACTTAGAGAGGGCTCATGCATAATTACCTTTGTCTAGGTCCTAGTCAATCATAGAACATGCTTTGACAAACTTTCAAGGCGAAATTGAACTCTGCTTATTTTAAGAGAGAAATGATCTAGGCATTGTTTGGTTAGCCAACAACTAATATCCACCCAATTAAATATCAATCCCTAGTTGTCCCTTTGAGCCTTCATAAAATTTTAGCTTTCTTTTCATTGGCATATAACCCCAACAACCTACCCTGAGCTGTTGTGATACTTTTGACAAGTCATATGATCACTAAGGCCAAGAGGAAAGAAGATCAAAGAAAGGAATGAATAGTCAAGATCATAAGGATAGTTGATGTTCTCAAGACCATAAGGGTAGTTGAAGTTCACCTGATATCTCCAATCTATCAAGATAACATCAGAGTAACAAATGATTTATCCCTGTTAAAGAAGATTTTTGTCACTCCACTCATCCATTGTTAGAAACCCAAGTTGGTACAAACAAGACAACTCTTTTAGAGCTAGAACCGAAAAAAAAAGAGAAGAAAAGAAAACAAAAAAAAGAGAAAAGATAAAAAGACAAAAAAAAGTAAAGGAAAAAAAGAAAAGAAAAGAAAAAAAGACAAAAAAAAAAAAGAAAACCCAAAAGGCGGTTTAGAAAGCCAACTGAGTTCTCTTTTACCTAAAGCATCAAAAGGCTTCCATTTAGTTTATAAGGACAGTTTGACTTGAATTGGTCCAACCCAACCAAAATCAAAGAAAAGGGGAAAGATCATCTAGTTTCTAGAAGCCCTTTACTTAACAGTCCTATAGGAAAGGACAAAATAATAAAATGCCCAAAGGAAAGAAGGAGTAAGAAAAAGAAAGATAAAGAAAAGAAAAAAAAGAAAGAAATTAATATGGGTACCAAAGTTTTTGCAAAGGCAAAGACTATTCCAATCAAGATTCAGGTTAACTCTAAAAAGAAAGAAGAATGTTCAAAGATTTGTCTTTTCATGTTTTCAATTGCCTATGGCTTCAATAAAAAATCAATGTGTGAGGGTTTGGTTATAGTGTCACAACAGCTCTAACTTTCAAAATGGCTTTCATTTAACCCGTGTCCCTTAAAGACCCCATTTCAAGCCTATCAAAGACTTATTGATCTCTCTTGATAGGTAGAGTCTATTAGTGGAGATAGTTTGGACAAGCATGCATATAAGATAGACAATATTCAAACTCAAATAAGACTTTAGACCAAGTAATGTGTATGTGCCTATCTAAAGTGCAACAATTCTTGCTTAAATAGAAATGATTCCCGAGTTTGGTACGGTAACTAGGGTTGTCATGTTATAGATATATTAATTTGAAAAATTGAGTCTTGAGGTAAATTGACATTAATTTGGAAAAGCCATCATTTGATTTCAAAATTCAAAAATCAAAAAAAAGAAAAAAATTACAAAGCCTTCAAGTTAAGGGGAGTATGTTGAACTATCGAACCTCGAAGGACACATTGGACAAAGGAAATGATTAATGGAATGGTTATGAAGAAGCTACTAATTGACATACTGAATCATAATTTGAAATGGATGCATCTCTGCTACTTGGGGCATCCATTATTCATGTTCTTAACATCTTGAAGATAAAAGCCATAAATATGAAGCATCTTGTCATTCCAAAGCAAGAACTGAACAAGCATCTTGAAGGAGTCAATAAGAACACTTCAGTCGATCACCTCAGTCTGTGAGTCGATGAACCATTATAAGTATTATTCATGCATATCATGCATACATGAGCATATCACATCGCACTTTCTTGTCTTGTATTGTCTATTGTTTGTCAAAGTGAACAACAAACATCTTGTGAAGTAAAGAATCAAAAGAAGATATTGAATTAGGGGGGCATGGAAAGCCCATTGCTTGAGGAAGCTCCAGTAATTTTGCAAAAGAAAGAAGAAATGCATGCTTGTCTGAAGAACTAGACAATCTACAAACATCAACCAAAGTCCGCATAAAAAAATCATGGGTTTTAGCCTGCACAGGGGGCAAAGTTTCTCCCTTTCAAATTTTTGAGTTTATGCATGCACAAAACATTTTGAGACTCACTTCTAATATTTTACCATGTAGGGGGCAAGGAGAATATATGAAGGCTAGCTAAAAAAGGCCGAATTTTTTGCAAAAGTGCGAAGGAAGAACAAAAAAGAATGGAAAAAGAAGAAAATTAGAATTCTCAAAAGAATGAAGATGCAAAAGACAAAAGATTAGTCCAGCTAAAAGAGCTGAAGCCAAGGTAAAGATCCGATCTCCAATGGATAAAGATCCATGTTTCAAGGGTAAAGACCCGATTTCCAATGGATAAAGATCCATGTTTCAAGGGTAAAGACCCGATCTCCAAGTGATAAAGATCCATGTTTCAATGGTAAAGACCCGATTTCCAATGGATAAAGATCCATGTTTCTAGGGTAAAGACCTGATCTCCAATTGATAAAGATCCATGTTTCAATGGTAAAGACCCGATTTCCAACGGATAAAGATCCATGTTTCAAGGGTAAAGACCCAATTTCCAATAGATAAAGATCTATTTTTGGTAGGTAAAGACCGACAATCCATTAAAGAGTGGAACAACCTAAGTCTTTTTTTAGTCTAGAACTCGAACTGGGTCCAGACCCCAAAACTAAAACCATCACAAGAAAATTAAGTGTATATTTGCCAAAATAAAAGTCTTGTTGCTTTTCACTCTCTGAATCAATTCAAGATCGTTCAAGCAGGGGGCAAACTATAGACTCTTAATTTTGGCCCTAAGTTTTAATTAATTAAAGAATGCCAAAATAAATTCAATCTGATTTACAACTTCTAATAAGTCAGTTCAATTTTAAAAGTCACAAACTGAACTACGAAACCCTAAACCATGTTTTTTAGAAAGTCCGGTCCAAAAAAAATTAAAAATACGAAACTAGTTCAAGTTGGGAGGGCCCAGGTGATGTGAACCTTGGCTCATGTCGACCTGGATGTCCCAGGTCGACATGAGCCAAAGGCCATGTTGACCTGGTTGCCCCAGGTCGACATGGTTTTGTTCCATGTTGATCTGGTTGCCCAGATCGACATGGTTTCATTTGTTTTTTTTTTGAAATTAGTTTTGGAATTGAATTAAAATTTATTTTAAGGACTGATTAATATTAGGGTTAAGGATTCTGAGTGAGGTTTTAGCCTATAAATAATAATGTTTTAGACTTTAATAAGGGATGGCAATTAGATTTAGAGAAGTAAAACAGCAAGCCAGTAAACAGCGAAAATAAATTATCAACAATCGAGGAGTAAACAACGAACATTCATCAACCAACAGAGGTAGTGATCACTATGTTTGATCTTTTCTCAGCCAAAAATAAATATTGACGCAGGCAGTAGCTTGGAGTCAATAAACAATTCGGTGGAACCTTCAATGCAGGTTTTGCATCTTAATCTTGAATTTGCTTAAACATTCAATTGTTATATCATTTTTGTTCTTACTGGTTTTCATTTGTTTATTTTTGTTATCACTTTGAGTCAATAGTATAAATTGATAAACCTAATTATATATTCTGTTCATTATTGTTTCATCCAATAGGTCAAAAATCTAGAGAATTCCAAAAGCCCCGAACTATCTTCTTAATTCTCTAAACCCTAATCTTTTTTACAGTTTCTAAAAACTTTAATCTTAATTGTTTCTATAAAACTCTATACTATTTTCTTAAATCCTAAGATCGAATATGTTTTCCAAAATATCAAAAACCCTAAACTATCTTATTAATTCTCAAAACCCTAACCTTAGTGTCTTAATTCCTTAATTTTTCCTAAACCCTAATTTTCTTAAAACCCAAGTAAACCTTAGTGTTCCTGAACCCTAATTCTTAAAACATCATAACTTTATGACAAGTTCATCAACACCCTAAAGCCCTAATCCAGTGAACCTAAAACCCAATCTAGTAAATCTAAAATCCTAATTCCTAACTCAGTAACCATAATCCAGTGAACCTAAAGCCCAATCTTTTAAAATTATAAAATCCTAATTCCAAACCCTGAATTCCAAAACCCTAGTTTCAAAAAACCCTAATTACAAAACTCTAGTTTCTAAAACCCTAAATGATTATTAAAGAATCCTAAATTGAGGCATAAACCTAATTTTATATCTTTATTTGCTTTATTTAATTTTAGATTTGATTATGTAGTTTATTATATATTTTGATTTATTTAATTTCAATACTTGATTTGTTTAATTTATCATGGATGGATATTTTCTTTATTATTATGATTATTATTTATTTATTTTGGTATTAAAATTGTAAGAGGTATGTTTCCATTATTGGGTACCTCATTAATTAATTTTCATGTAATTTAAATTGCTTTTATATTTTGGACCAATGTAAAGGACATGCTTCCACCTTTCGGTGGGTGTCCTATTCAGTTTTAGACATGGACAATGTAAGGACATGTTTCCATCGTTGGATGGGTGTCCATTTATTTTCTTTGTTTGGACATTGTTTTGATTTTAATATAATGATTCTTTATTTTAATTGTTGCATGTAGTATGGATAATATTGTTATATTTAAGAATTTTATAATATTAAGACCTGCAAAGGAGGTCGGTTCCAATGAACCAGGCGTTGTGGGGGTGCTGGGCCATTTCTCACCTTCCCCACACGTACCCAACTTTTCGAACCCATTAGGGGGTTGGGGATTCCTTAAGAATTGAGTCATCCACCCCTTAATTTTTTCTCAGCCCGTTTGGGTGGCAACTCCATTTTCTTCGGGCTTAGGCCCGTGTTCTCTAAGGCCCGAGCCTAAACAGTTCCGAATTCGCAAGAACCATTCCACCAAGAGTGGAGGCGAAAATCGCCGCTCACAATTCCCACTAATTAAGCTTTAATCCATTGGTCCAACAAAAAGATAGCTTTTATGTTATATTGGATTAAACGGTTTATCATAAATTAATTTCCCATTTTGGATAAATAACTAGTGATTCATACTTCAAACAAACCCATGATTAATAAGTCTTAGTGTAAACTTAGCCCACAATTAATTTTAAGTATTCCATAATTGACCTAAATAGTTGTAAGCCCAATGAAAAGATTCATTTAAATGCTTTTGTTTCAAAGCCCATTGTAAAAGATTTGTTTGGAAATAGATTTTGGGCTTCGAGTTTGGGCCATGAAGTAAAAAGAATTTTTGACCCATCTTGGATAAAAGGTTTTATTTTCAAAGGTCATCTTGAAAAAGTTTAAAAATAATGCTGGTCTTTTGGGCATTAAAAATTATTTTGGGCTTACAATATAATTAGGTCATTAGGAATGGAACAAATCAAATAAGTCATGGTTTAATCCAAGATATATCAATCATAGTCAAAGAGCAAGCATTTGGAAATAAACCTAAGGAAAGTAACTAGGCCAACTACATGGGCTTTAGTCTTTGGATTGAAAAGATTAGGCTCCTATAGCAAGTTTATACCAAATGGTACGAGGCTATGAGTGGCTATACCATGCTCGATCTACATACCTTGAGTGAAAGTATGGTATCCCTTGCATAACACAACACGGGTAACACGGGCTTCCTAACTCACGCACATAATGCAATCTAAAATGATGCAATGTATAATATCATAATAAGAAAGAATAAAATAATACATAGACCAATAGAATCAACTTCTCTTATGCCAAGTGGAGTCGCCACTATGAGCGGGAATTTTTGCCACCACCCATATATGGAATGGTTCTTACGACTTCGGCACTGTTAGGCTTAGGGCCTTAGAGAACACAGGCCTAAACCCAAAGAAAAGGGTGGATGAATAGATTCCTAAGGAACCCCCAACCCCCTAATGGGTTCGAAAAGTTGGGTATGTGTGGGGAAGGTGAAAATGACCCAGCACCCCCACAGCACCCGGTTTATTAAAACCAACCTCCTTTTTAGGTCTAAATATTATAAAATTCTTAACTATTAAGATATTATCCATACTACATGTGAATAATAAAATAAAATATCATTATATTAAAATTAAAATAATGTTCAAAACAAAATAATAAATGGGCACCCATACGAGGTGGAAACATACCCTTACAACCAAATTGAATGTCTAAAACAAAATAAATAGGATACCTACCAAAAGGTGAAAACGTATTTTTTACATCAATCCAAAATCTATAAACAATAAATTAAATTACATAATAAAAACTGAGGCACCCACAAATTGGAAACGTGCCTCTTATAATTCAAAAATCAAATAAATAATTAATTAAACATATTAAATCATTCAAGCAAGATAATTAAAACAAAATGTCCATCATAAAGTAAAATAACCATCCATCATATAACAAATAGCAAATCAAATAAATAATGAAAACTAGAGTTTAAATCACTAAGTAGATAAAATTAGGGTTATAGATTTTGAAATTAAGGTTTTAGGATTTTGTAAATTAGGTTTTAGTATTACGGGGTTAGGGTTTAGAAATAAAATTAGGATTTATGGGCTACTGGACATTTGGATTAAGTAATTTAGAAAATAAGGTTTGGAAATTAGGTTGTGCAGTTTGGATTAGGTCTTTGAAATTAGGTTTATTGGAATTAGGGTTTTAGATTTGTTGGATTATGGTTTACTAGATATTTAGGATTAGATCAAGGAATTAGGGTTTTAAGGGATTTGGATTAAGGTTGAAAGTTTTGGTCTAGGGTTTAGATGTTTAAGGCTTGAGAGTTACATATTAGGGTTTTGGAATTTTGGAAGTTAGGGTTTGAAAGCTAGGGTTTAGGTTTTAGGGTTTGGTTTTAGGTTACTAGATTTAGGGTTCGGTAAAAATAAGTTAGGATTTTGATAATTCAGAAAAGAAATTAGGGTATTTGGAAATTAATAAGGGAGTATAGAGTTTTGGGAAAAATAGTTTAAAGTCTTGGAAAAAATAAGAGAACAATTAGGTTTTGGGAAAATAGTTTAGGGTCTTGGAGAAACAATTTAAGATTTTAATGATTGAGATAGTGATTGAAATCAAAACTTAAGCTACTAGTGAATGAAATGAACTTTGGTTTATAAAACATATAATTAGGATTTAAGAATTTTAAGTTACTGAAATATTTAATATCAAAACAGGTAAATAAAACATTTAAAGGAAGATATGTTTGGCTACTGTATGCTTAGGTAAATTTAAGTTTAATATACAAAACATGCGTTGAAGGCTCCACCAAAGTGGTTGTTGATTCCAAGCAATTGCCTGCACCAACAGTTGTTTCTATCTGAGCAAAGATCAAAGATAGTGATTGCTGCCTTTGAAGTGCCGAATGTTGATTCTATTACTCAGTGTTACTTTCCTTGCTAAAATTATCGATCCTTGTTAAAGTATTAAGTCTCATTATTTATAGGCAAAGCTTTCCTAAAAACCCTAATTGCTTTCTTAATCCGTCTTTAAAATGAATTCTAGCCTAATTAGGAAATCAAATAGCTAACCAAAACTCAAAACAACTTAAGACCATGTTGATCTGGTGTCCCAAATCGACATGGTCTAAGGCTAATGTCCACTTGGCTTGTCCAGGTCCACATGAGTCTTGGCTCAAGTCAACCTAGGCCACCCCGACTCTATTTACTCTTGTATTTTTTTAATTTTTTAGGCCAGAAAGTTTTATTGTGGGCCTGAAAAACTAAATTTAGGATTTTATAGTTGAATTTATGCCTTTCAAAACTGGACTGAAATATTTAAAAGTTGTAAACTAAGTTTACATCTTTTAAAGTTGGATCAAATTTATTTTTGCATTCTTTAATTAAGATTGTACCAACTTAGGCCCAAAATTAATGGTCTACACCAGGCATATTAAGCTTCCTAATCAAGTTTAAATTATAATGGTGTTTAGATAAGGAGAAAAGGTTTTGAAAACTATGTTAATGAGTCAAGATTAAACCTAATGGTTGGCTATAAATAGAGAATTAAGAAATAGCAATTGGGGGACAGCAACAACAATTAAAAAGAAAGGCATTTCACACAAAATTGAAAACACACATAATCAACACACAGCAACCAAGGAAGGTAGTACCAATTGTCTTCAAATTGCTTCGCTTAACCAATATCAAGGTTGACTGAAGTAGTAAGCAAAACAGAGAGTTTGGCTCAATACATTCAACTTGGTGGAGCCAACAACGAAGGTTTGATTTTGATAATTTAATTTGTTTAAATTTCCAGTAGCAATTTTAATTCTTTAAACAACATTAAGCAATTGTGTTTAAGATTTCTAGCTTGTCTTTTAATCTCATCCAGTAGCACATGAATATTGCTTGACTTTTGATTTGATCTAGTAGCATATGAATTCAATTTAAAGTTGGTTAAAACTTTTATTTAGTCCAAGTTATTTTAATCTAAAACCTTAATCTAGTAGATTAATTCACAGTTTGTACATTTGTATATTAAATCTTAGAATCACATTCAAAACCCCTAACCTTATTTCCAAAACCCTAATATGCATATTAAAACCCTAAGTTCATACCAAAAACCCTAATCTTATAATTTTGCATATTTTGTTACTAAAAACCCTAGTTTTGGAAAAACCTTAATTTGTATAAATATTAAACCCTAGTTTAGATATAACCCATAATTCCCCAATAAAGCCATATGTGTTCCCCTATATTTCATTAATTTCTTAATAGTAAGATATCTTAGTTTGTTTTCTTCTTAATTATTCATTTATTTTCATATATGTTTGAATTAGTTTTCCTTGCTTTGTTCTTTTACTTAGATTTACATGTATTTTAAAAGGGAATTGTAAAAGGCATATTTCCACACTATGTGGGTTCCTTATTTATTTAGATTGTGCAAAAATTTTATTTTAAAGATTTTGGGACATTGTAAGGGGCATGTTTCCATCAATTGATAGGTGTCATATTTTATTTATTTATATAAACATTGGACCATTGTAAGGGCATATTTCCATCTTCGGATGGGTGCCCATTTTGTTTGATTTCTTTAACTTAATACAACATTAGCTTATTTTGTTTATTGATTGTAGTATGGATAATATTTTAATAAGTTAAGAATTTAATAATATTTAGACCTAAAAATGAGGCTGGTTCTAATTAACTGGCACTATGGGGTGCTCGGTCATTCTCACCTTTCCCATATATACCTAACTTTTTCAAACCTTGTAGGGGTTGGGGATTCCTTAGGAATTGAGTCATCCACCCTTTCTATTTCTCGGCTTGTCCGGATGGTGATTCTTATTCTTTGGGTTTAGGCCTGTGTTCTCTAAGGCCTTGAGCCTAACAGCGCCGAAGTTGCAAGAACCATTCTATAAGTAATGGGGACGAAAGTCCCCACTAACACTAAGGCATGGGTTTTGTTCTCACTTCTAGATTAGTTACTCTAATAATTTCTTACTTCATGTTATCATAAGCCCTAATCACCATATTAGATGGCACTAAGTTTATAGCTTCAATCCCCCAGCAACTGCCTTCTCTTAGAGGGTAAACATTCAATGCTAAACTGTAACACCCTTATACCATATATATGTATATTACATACACCCCATATATGTAAAATATGCATATACAGTCTAAAAATGTCACGACCCGGTAAAAATAAGAATTTTCACTTTTAAAATTTAAATCCTAAAATACTTTTAAATGTATAGTTAAATAATAAATAAATATTCTTTTTAAATTATAGGTTCCAAAATAGAGTTTTATATGAAAATCTCTAGGAAAAATTCGCCAGTGTTTTGTTTGTAATTTGGACATCTCCAAATTTCAACAAATCACAACCTACATACGAGAAACACACCCAAATAAAAACCAATCATACATTTCATCCATACTCCTCAATTTAACCAAGTTTCTCAAAACATTTATACATATACATATATATTTATTAAAAATACATATATCATACCCACATTATAAAATTTCTCAACACATTCTTTATAATTTACAATATATACAACAAACATAATATAATATAGATAATATCAAAATATAATATAAAACATATACATGCTGGCAGTGCCTCTGATCTTAATGTCCAAAATCAACTCTACTAGCAAAACTCAAATCTAGACTTGACCTGATCTAAAAGAACTCTTTGACTCTACCGAATCAGCCCTATCACCTGCGTGATGAATTATAATCGCTCTAAGCCAAAAGCCAAGTAGTACAAACTTTGATAATAGTGAAATTGTAAAGCAATGCCAATGCACAATGCCTTGCATATCATGTCACAATGTATCATATAATTTCATTTTAAAACATATTCTTCAATTATTTTATAACTCACATACACACAAACACAAGCATGGGCCCAAAAGATCTAATACGTCATTCAAATCTCAAAGTTACTATTTTAGTCCAAATTGACACCTTGTGTTTAGCCCCAAAGGCAAATCATAATAATTGCTCAAAAGTTAGTCGCGAAGGAAAATCATATCACAGTGACGCCAAGCGTCTAGCCCCGAAGGCAAATCAAAGTAGTTGCTCAAAAGCTAGCCCCGAAGGCAAATAATGAGGATAACCTCATAGGCATGCCGCCAAACATAGAACTCTAGAAATTGAATAACATACTAGGCACACAATTATTTTATATTTTCCATCATCAATCTCTTTCTCATTTTCCTATAAACAATTAGGCACATTGCCTCATTTTCTCATTTTTCAATTAGGCACGTTTCCTTATTTTCTCATTTATTTCATTCATATCAATGTTAATTTATTTCATTTCATCATATCTCATCATATCATCACAATGTATCATATTTTACATTAAAATACATTACCTAAATATTTTGGGTTATTTTCACATAATTCATATATAAATCATATTTTATGCACTTTAGCCATTAACAATGACTTTTCACAATGCCTTTAATGCAAACATAACAAATCACATTACCCAAACACTTTGGGTCATTTTCATATTACGCAAATATTTCACATTTTATTCAATTTAGCCATTAACAATGGCTTTTCATAATGGATATAATGCATACATGACATTACACATGTCATAGCACATTGTTCATGCATATTCAATGTATCAAGTAGCTTAATACATTTTTCTAATCCAAAATGTGTTAATCCCAATGTAATGAAAACATAACCAATTTATCTTACGTTTGTACTTACCTTAGAAAGAAACCAAAAGCAAGCTCAGAAACAACCTCCAACCTTCTCTTCCAAATTACCCTTCAACACTTCAGTTGGCCAAACTACTTCTCTCAATGCCTATACCAAATGTGATCATAAATAATCATTTAATATCATATTCTAAGGCATTTCAAGCAACAAACCTTAATTAAACACCATTATAGACAAAACCCCAAAATATAGCATAACCTCACTTTAACATAGGACAATCATGTTAAATCATGTAAATTGGTGTTTTAAGTTTATTAATATCATTAAAAATATTTTTTAACATGTTCAAACCAATTACATTAATTAAATACACACTTATGTTCAAAACCCTAAAATGGCATAACCTTCACCATTGAAGGTTTTCCATTCCAACTCAATCCAATTATCAATCCAAGTTTATCACTATACTTAATATCATTAAATAACATGCTTTAACCATTAAAATCAAACAATTCACCATACTTTAAAACAAAAAATTTTCCAAAATCCTAAATCAACACTACTTCATCCAAACTTTATCCAAACACAACCAAATCTAATATTTGACTTTAAAATACTTATTTATCCATCAAAACAACACATTTGAAAACAAATTGCATAATTAAATCAGAAGAATTCAAAAGCCAAATTCTCCCGTAACCCTAAATTCTCTCTCTTCACCAAACCTCACTCAAACTTAACCATTTCTTCAATTCAATCTTAAAATCATTGTTAAATACTTAAAACAAATTCAATCATACCAAAATATACAATTAAATCACACCACCTCAACAACCCAAAATCAACACAATCAAATCTTTATGGAAATCCAAGGAAAAAGTTGGAAAACTTACTATTTTAAGTAGAAAACTCCAAAACTTCAATTAAAACCTTGAAAATCATTCAAATCATGGAGCATAGAAGAAGAAAAAATCTTGTCTTTGAAGTTTTGGTGGTTTGGCTATGGAAGGAAAAAGAAGAAGAAGAAGAACAAAAATGATTTTCTCTTTCTTTCCACTTTCTTTTAAACCATATATATATTATTATATTATATTTTTTAATTAATTAATTAATTAATTAATTAAAACACCAAAATTACTTATTCCATACAAAAATAATTTATTTTTGAATTATTTAAATAATTTTCAATTTCTATAGTTTAATTATAAAAATACCCTTGAACCTTTGACTTCTGATTTTTAAAGTTAACTTTTGTTGACTTTTATATACTTTATGTATATTTCATGTATATTTCACATATATCTTCCACTTTTTCATTTAAAATCCTCTCACTTTCCATTTAAATAATTTATTTAATTCATCCAATTTAATTTTAATTTATTTTATTTAATTTTCAAAAATTTCGGATGTTACATAACCATTATTGACTAGTATCAAGGGCATAGTCGTCCCTTCAGCTAGCATTGTGATGTATAAGACTTGGTTGTTGTTCACATCTCTGCTGAAAATGTTCGTATCATCAAAATTTATACGAGCCACCTTTGTGGACTGGGTTAAGGAAGTCACTAGGTCTTTTAGGGTTATGTAATTTAGGCCTTAGCACTGTTGTAGGGGTTTTAAGACTGCCTATCTATAGGGAGTAACAGGACATAAGAAGGCTCCCTATTGAGATATTTACTTATGTCTTTTTAAATTTATTTAGGAGTGGGTCTTATTGAGGTTAGGGCATAGGCAGAGGATTTTGTTTTTTAGAAGGAGCAGGAAGTGGTTGAGCAACTCGCCCACTTTTGGTCAAGGCAAAAACTTCTTCTTGACCTCATCCATGTAGTTATTGAGGACCAAGACATAATAATAATTATTTGGCTGAAATTACTAGTTCAAGATGACTAGATCAGTAACAATATCCGAATAGGAGGTGATACAATTGATTGTGGGTGGTAGATGTTTGGGCAAGGGGTTTGTAGCTACGTTAAGCTAAGGCCAGGGTCTTGAAGGTAAAATCAAACCCTTGTCAACTAGGTCCTATATCTTGCGCCTTAGATTAATACATATATTTGTTTTGTGACTAGACTTATAATGAAAAACATAGTACTCACTCGCCTAAAAACCCTTTGGCAATGGGTTTGGTACTAGGGTGGGAGGCAGGCTATAAATTTCTTGAATACAACTCCTAAAGACATTCCTAAGTTGGTAAATGTTATGTCTTGTTGTTCCAATCTAATAGGTTGTTGAGTACTTATGATAGCTACTTCACCACTTTTCTAGTTTCTATTTTAGTTAGGACTAGTACTGGCATTATTTCCTCCTTTCCTATGCCTAGAGGAAGAGGGAACTGCTAATTCATCCTTTAACTAACATGAATGAACCAAATCTTCAATCTTAGTTACAGTGGCAACAAAAGCTTTAAAATCTTGCAGGTATTGTGTAATATCCCAAATAATATCCTAAAATTTTGAAATAAATATTAATTATTGTAAATTAATTAAAGGATTTATAAGGGTATATATTTAATTAAGTGAAAAGAAAGGAAAAAGGAAGATGTACATAAGTTATGTATATGAAGATATATACAATATATGCAAGTTAATATCTTGATAAGGTTAAGAGATATTTTAATTATTTATATATTAATTATTGTTAGTGAAAGAGGATATTTGGTTTTAAGAATACAACAACAACAACAACAACAACTAAGCCTTAGTCCCAAACAAGTTGGGGTCGGCTGTATGGTCCTTAACAAAATAAGCTCAAAAGACACCAAAAAAAGATACTCCAGCCTTAGGCCCCTTCCAAGACACGGATTTTACGTCTCCATTCAAGTCTGTCATTAATCAAATCCGCATCAAGATCTAAGGCACGTAAGTCTCTTGCTATCACCTCCTTCCACACAGTTCTAGGTCTTCCACGACCTCTAGCCCCCTCAATCAACAAATTCTCACACTTACGAACCGCAGCATTAGGAGGTCTTCTTAAAACATGCCCAAACCATCTAAGTCTTCCTTCCCTCACCTTATCTCCGACATCCGCTACTTGGACTTTTTGTCGAATATGAACATTCTTAATTTTGTCCAGTCTGGTATGTCCACACATCCATCTTAGCATCCTCATTTCTGCCACACTCATCTTATGCAAATGTTGTCCCGTTGGTGCCCAACACTCACTACCATAGAGCATCGCAGGTCTAACAACTGTCCTATAGAATTTACCTTTCACTTTCAGAGGTATTTTCTTATCACATAGAACCCCAGTCGCACCCTTCCACTTCAACCACCCTACCTGTATTCTGGGAGCCACATCTTCATCTATACGGCCATCATTCTGGAACACCGAACCCAAATATTTGAAGTGCTTGGTTTTAGGAACCAAAACTCCATCCAACTTAACCTCATGTTCCTGCTTCTTCCTTAGACTGAACTCACAGTGCATATATTCCGTTTTACTCCTACTTAACTTAAAACCCTTGTCCTCGAGGGCTTTTCTCCACACTTCCAACTTACGGTTTACACCAGCACTAGTCTCATCAATTAAAATAATGTCATCAGCAAACAATATACACCAAGGAACATCATCTTGTATGCTTCTGGTTAGCTCGTCCATAACCAGGGTAAATAAATATGGACTCATGGCCGAACCTTGATGCAATCCGGTAGTAATGGGGAAAGCCTCAGTGTCTCCACCAGGTGTTTTCACACTAGTGGATGCATTCTTATACATGTCCTTGATGATGTTGATATATTTGCCGCTGACTCCTTTCCTCTTCAAAACCCACCATAACACTTCTCTTGGTACTCTATCATAGGCTTTCTCCAAGTCAATAAATACCATGTGGAGATCTTTCTTCTTCTCTTGATACAATTTCATTAGTCTTCTTAGAAGAGAAATAGCCTCCATGGTAGATCTCCCTGGCATAAACCCAAACTGATTCTCCGAAACTCTTGTAAGCTTCCTCAATCTGTGTTCAATAATCCTTTCCCATAATTTCATAGTATGGCTCATAAGTTTGATACCCCGATAATTTGTACAGCATTGAATGTCTCCCTTATTTTTATATATGGGTACCATGATACTCTTCCTCCAGGCATTCGGCATCTTACGTCCTTTCACAATAGCATTAAAGAGTTTAGTTAACCAGGCAACTCCTACCTCTCCAAGGTTTTTCCAAACCTCTATAGGAATACCATCCGGGCCACAAGCTTTACCAACTTTCATATACTTCAAGGCTTCTCTTACTTCACTATGCAAGATCCTCCTAGACCAGCTGATATAACTATTTGTTGCATGAAGACCTTGAAAATCTTGTTCATGTTCAGGGTTGAATAACTGCTCAAAATAAGCCTTCCACCTCTCCTTAATCTCAACATCTCCTGTCAACACCCGTTGATCTTCGTCCTTTATACATTTGACTTGGCTTAAATCTCTGCTTTTACTTTCTCTCATCCTTGCAATCTTATAAATGCCCATTTCTCCCTCTTTAGTACCTAACTTTTGATAAATCCCTTCTAAGGCTCTGCCACGAGCTACACTAACAGCCTTCTTTGCCTCTTTCTTAGCCCTCTTATATTCCTCAAAGGCCTCACTATTAACCACATTCGGTAACTTTTTATACCATTCCCTCTTAGCCTTAATAGCCTTTTGAACCTCCTCATCCCACCACCATGCATCATGCGGTCGAGGCCCTGCCCCTTTAGAGATCCCAAGCAATTTACTACCTGCTTTCTTAATGCCACCTTCCATTTTTGTCCATAAGTCCTCTGCACTAGCCTCAAGGTTCCAAATGTCTTCCTTTAGTAACTCCTCCTTAAAGGTACCTTGAGCTAGGCCTTTCAATTTCCACCATCTTATCCTTGGTTCCAATACTTTCTTATCATTCCTCCAGCTACTTTTATTCTTAACATCTAAAACCACAATACGATGTTGTGTCGTCAATGCTTCACCCGGAATGACCTTGCAATCCTTACACTTACTTTTGTCCCGTCTTCGAGTAAGTATGAAGTCTATTTGACTTTGGGTTCGTCCACTCTTAAAGGTAATCAAGTGTGACCGCCTCTTTTCAAAGCAGGTATTTGCCAGCACTAGATCATAAGCCACCGTAAAATCCAAAATGCTCTTTCCATTCCTCATTCCTGTTGCCAAAACCATAACCCCCATGGACCCTGTCATAACCATTACTGTCCTTACCAACATGCCCGTTAAGGTCCCTACCATTGAAGATTTGCTGATTATCCGGAATACCTTGCATGATATCATCCATATCTTCCCAGAACTGCACCTTGGATGCTCCATCCAAACCTACTTGGGGAGCATAAGCACTAATAACATTAATAGTGTCATCTCCCAAAACAAGCCTCAAAGAGATAATCCTGTCTCCCTTTCTCTTCACTTCCACCACCTTGTCTTTAAGCTTAGGCTCAATAATAATGCCCACACCATTCCTATTGTTATCCAAGCCACAATACCACAGCTTATATCCTGAGTTACCAATCTCTTTTGCTTTATTTCCCTTCCACCTGGTTTCCTGTAAACAAGCAATACTAACCTTCCTTCTTTTCAAAGTATCTACAAGCTCTATAGACTTCCCAGTCAGAGTGCCAATATTCCAACTACCTAATCTTAATCGGCTCCCTTGGACTTGCTTCTTTAGCCGCATTCATCCATAATGCGGTAGCCCTTTCCTATCTGACACCACATCCGGGCGCTGATATGGCGGGACTAACTTCTTTACCCATACCCGTCCATGGCATGGGAACCTTTGCTCATACTCCACCACACCCAGGCATCGATGTGATGGAACCCCTTGCTCATTTAACACTACACCCAGGTGCCGATGTAGCGCGTGCCTAGGTGAGCATGTCCCAACGGTATAATGATAGTTTTGAGAATCCATAAAAAGTTTGGCAAAATTTTTACACTGGCCACCAACCTACCGCAACCCTCCTCCTTTATCCGGGCTTGGGACCGGCTACGATACTCGCAGGTTGAATGAAAGTGTTGAATGAGTTGTTGAATGAGTTGTTGGCTATTGCTATTTCCATCTTCATCTTTTTGTTTCTTCTCCAAGAGGGCCGGCCACCATCTTCATCCAAAGGAAAAGAGAATTTGCTTCTTGTTAACTCAAGCAATTTAAGGATTTCAAGTGATCAAGTTGGAGTTTTAAGGATTTTTTCTTCATATTTGGTAACTTTCCAACTTGTTTCTTTGATTTCCTTTGAGAGTGTGTTTATGAGTTTGTTGGATGTTTGATGTAGTTGTGTTTGTGGTTGAAATTGGTATGTTTGAAGTTCGTTGTCTAGTTTGATATGATTTTGGGGTGGATTGAAGAAAAAGGTTAAGTTTGGTGAAAAGAATAAAAGTTGTGGATTGTGTAAGTTTTGAGTTGTGAAATATGGTTATGATTGTGTATTGTTGATTGTGTTTGAGTTATTTTGATGTTTACACAAGTGTCATGCGGTATAATGATGGTTTTGGTTGAGTTCTGTGGAGTTGAAAGGGGGGCGATGAAAGATGTTTATTGGTTGTGGCATTTTTGTGTCGATATCAGGTTTTTGGCCTAACACGCCCGGTGACACGGCCGTGCCTTTGGGTGTGTCGATGGTTCTATTTTCAGTGTGGGTGACATGATCAATGACATGCCCATGTCACTGAGCATGTCATAGTTACTATATTGGAGGAGTTTTGACATGTGAAGTGAAACGCCCATGTCACTGAGAGTGTCATAGCTACTGTGATGTTGGAGGATTGACACGACCAGTGACACACCAATGTCACTGAGCATGTCATAGCTTCTATATTATTGAAGTTGTTACAAGTGCAGTGACACGCCCATGTCACTGAGCATGTCAAAGCTTCAGTGTTGTGAGTTTAGGGCATGGTCAGGGACATGCCCATATTGTTGAGCGAGTCAAGTGTAGAGTTTGCCCTAGATAGTGCTTTTCCTTATTTCTTATTTGTATCACTAAGTGAGTATTTATAATCACATTTGGTATAAGATTGGAAGAGACTTGGGTACCCTAATCCAACTGTTGAGGCATATCTTGGAAGAGGAGGTTGAAGTGGTGTTGTTGCTTTTAGAGTTAAGTATAAACTTTGATCGATTGCATACATTTACATGACATTGGGACTTAACACATTTAGTTGGAAAAATGTATTAAGTTACTTAATATATGAATGAGAAATATGTTATGATATGTATAATGTGAATTATGTTGATGTATCAAAGTAATGTGTTGTAATTGAAAAGAAATGTGGAATAATGTGATGAGATATGTGAAAAACATAATGTAATAAATTATCATTGTTATAAAAGAGAAAAATGATACAAATGAGAAAAAGATGACATAATAAGGCAATGTGCCTAGTTGATCATGAGAAAATGAAAAAGAATTTGAGAATGGAATTATTAAAGGATGTGATAATGAGAAATATGAATAAATTGTGTGCCTAGCATGTTATTCAATTTTTAGAGTTCTGGATTTGGCAGCATGCTTATGAATTGCCTACAGGCTAAACGCTGGGCTGGTGAAAAGATCGGGTCATAAGCTCAGATCTAGTTGGATTATCCATGGATAAACTGCCTACGGGGCTAGACACAAGGTGTCATTATGGACCAAAATAGTAACTCTGAAATTTGAATAGCATATTAGATCCTTTTTAGGCCCATGCTTGTCTTTGCTTTAATGTGAATTATGAATTATGATACAACTGAGTAATGAAGATACATATATGTTTTAAAATGTAATGTTTTACTTACTAATTATAAGATATCAATTATGGACAACTAATAAACTTTTGGGTAATGAAGATACATATATGTTTTAACAAGTAATGTTTTATTTACTAATTATAAGATATCAATTAATTGTTTTAAGTTTACACAGATTTTTAAAAGTGAAGTTTTGTTTTTGTTAAAATGGTTTTGACATTCTTGTATTATCTATACGTATATTACATATATGAATGTATGAAGTGTACGTATATTGGGTATAAGGGTGTTACATACTAAGTCTGGAGGTGGGTCTGGTAAACTGACTGAAAATTCTTGACAACTATATCTATTTGTTCCTATTTTGGTGGCCTATTTAGCTCCACCTCATAAGGAATGAGGAAAAGGAATCTTTGGCACCTTATTTATTAGTTTCCAAACCTTAGTGGGTGTCATCTACTTCAACATTGTACTAGTATTATTTCCTGAATTCATTAAAAATATCTTTCTAGGTTGGATGTTTTTGCTTGTCAAGGTCTAAGAACCACTTGGTGGTTGGCCCAGTTAAAGATTGCTAGAATAATTAAGCAAGGCGCTTATCTATTAGTCCAAGAGAGAAGAGACTACCCACATACATCTTTAAGTAAGTTTTAAGGCTCATAGTTCCATCAAACCTATCCATGGTAGGCATCTTGAATATTAAAGGGGCTCGGGAATTTGGAAAAAGGACTAGGTAATTCATATCCATATAAGTTTTATCAGTCAAATTCCTCATTTTTCTCTCAAGGGCCTCAATCTTCTCAAACAACTTCTATGATGGGTCAATTACTTGAGAAGGGTTTAGAATAGTTTCCAGGACTAGTTTTTGGAGCATACCCCATTTAGGTCAAATCAATGATCATGACAGTAGAAGTGGGTGGATTTTATATAGTGCTGGAAGAGGAGAAACTAGTGGTGTAATATGTGTAGGAGCTCTAGGTGAAGCTAGCAGTATGGTATGGTTGAAGGCCACATTAGGGTATATAATGGGTGGGTTAACTTGTACCAAGGCAAGTTTGATCATACTAGCAACTGACTAGTGGATGGCATTTCTTTGTTTGGCTAAGGTCTTGTTTACCTCAGTCTGCTGATTAGCCTTTATAGTGTTAAAATGCTTCTCTTGCCTCTTTAGAAGAGCCTCAATTGTAGGATCATGTTTATGATGCTGGGCCATTTATACCTAAAGAACACAAACACAAGGGTTAGTGAAAAGAAAGGACTCAGTGTAAGCAGGTATGGATCTTACAAAGATGGAATGGTCTAACATATGTTAGACTTCTCTTAAAATAGATTAGTGTTGATTGGCTAAATGAGTGTGTAAACCTTAAAGAAAGGTATTAAGGGATGTCCTTAAGTAGCTAGCAGAGGCAATGATGGGGTCATCTTCAATGGACATCCTAGAGCTCCTAGAAGAAAAATAAGGATAGTAAGTATTGGGCCTAGTGTAACTTGAAGACACGGGGTTATGTTAGAGGTAGAGCTGAGTGTTTGGCTTTGAAAAAGAAGGGGAGGATTTTGGATCCATGAGTGCATGGAGCTTTTGTCTTAAGGTTATTATGTACAAGACTTTTTTTAGAGTTTTAATTTACAATATAAGATATCTTAAATATTTATACAATCTTATTTATAAGCTAAGATATACATTCATGGATGTATGAGAAAAGAAGGTTTCATGAAGCTATATACTGAGGCTTTAATTATTATAGTATATACGACCTATGGTTGGGTTCTAAGGTCATTACATGATAGAGTGAAGGTGGTTTAGTCAATAAGGATCCCTTCTCACTTAAGTAGTGATATACCTAACCACATGTTAGTTAAGGAATACGATGTGGGTATTCAGAGGGGATAGGTTTAGGCTTATTTTAAGTTAAATGTGTTTGGCTTTAAACTAAATAAGAACTTAAAAAATAAATTTCATGTATGGCAATTTTAATATTACATGATGAATTAAACAAGACATATATATTCATACATAGCAAGAGAATAAAGTGAAGCATAAAAATTAAGTTAAACTTTTCATTTCAAAATAAAAATAAGGAGATACCAACTCTAGCCTTATGAATTCAAGTTTAAGCACACATTCCCTAAAAGAAAATTAATACAGCTCAAAAATAAAAGAAAGAAAATTCATAACTTAAAGAAACCTATAGTTGAAATTTGGAAAAAAAAAAGATTTATTTTACAAAGTGTACTTGGTACTTGGATCGGTATTCCAAGTAGGCCTGCATATCCCTTTGAATAAGAATAAAAACTTATGTAGTTTTAATCATCACATGATGGTTGGTTTTACTTTTGAAATTTTAATTTTCTAACCTAAGCTATGTGAGTCGATGTCTAGGTTTATTTTAGGTTTTGTGTTAAACCTAAGTCGAAAATACAAATTTTTAGTCCAAAATTAAAAAAAAAAGTTCCATTTTAAAAATTAAGTTTATATTCCAACTTAATTTTCAAAAATGATTGATTCAAAATTAAGTTCTTATTCTAACTTAATTTTCAAAAAGGATTGATTGAAATTAAGTTCATATTTCAACTTGATTTTAAAAAAGATTGATTGAAAATTAAGTTCTTATTCCAAATTAACTTTGAAAAAGATTGATTGAAAAATGAAGTTCTATTCCAACATTTTTTAGAAAATGATTGATTGAAAAATTAAGTTCTTATTCCAACTTAATTTTGAAAATTGTTGATTGAAAATTAATTTTAGGTCCAATTTTAATTTCAACTTTAAAGACTAAAAGATAGTCTTTAAAATTATGCCAAAAGATTCCAAATTTAATTTTAAAGACCAAAGGGTAGTTTTTAAAATTAGGTCAAAAGGTCAGGATAATGAAAGTGACCGTAAGTTAAATTCAGTTTGTAGGGACCAATAATAACTTTTTAACATTTTCAACAAAAATAAAAATTATGTACATGATTAAGATCAACCACCTTGGGTTTAGCTTAATTTTCGACATTGCTAGAGTCAATTTTTATAATTATCTATAGCATCTATCATTTTTTATAGTTATGACTGTACCAACATGTAGGGGGCTTAATCACAAATGCATTGCTTTAGACGACTTGAAAGTCAATGTTGAAGCAATCCCAAAATATACATTTGAAGTCTAGAGCCAATCTCTATATAAATAGGTGACCACCCTCATTTCCTTCATTCCTTCTCATTTGTTAAATTTTGCTCTCTCTCACTAACTTCTCTCTACTCCAAATTCTCTCAACTCAAAATGGCCTCCTCTTCAAGGCATTCAAGATAGGCTGAGTCAAATAGTTTATTGGTCAAAAATGAGCAGCAAGCCTCAATTACGGGCTCACTAGAGGTATTTATAATTCTTTCTCAACTTTTTATTACAGTTTTAACCTTTAACTTTTAAAAATTGCACTTAGGTCCTCGCACTTTGAAATTTTGCACATTTTTTTTTAAATTACTTATTCTTCTATGCTTGCTTTGTGTCTAGGATATCTAAATGATGTTTGACACAAAACACTACACTGTCGGACACTGTAAAATTATAAAAATGCCCTTTCTTACATTTTTGGTGCAGAAAGTAAAATTGGCGTACTAAATCACATTTGACTGGCATAACATGATTTTTACCTATATTTTAAAAGGATTTGCATGAAAATGCATGCATTTTCTTTTGCAAATGCAAAATTACCAAAATACCCTTTTTTTATGCCTTTTGGTGCAAAAAGTGCGATTAACATGTTGAGACACATTTAGACGAAATATAATTCTATTTTACTATACTTATTTTGTTCTTTTCAAAAGTTTACCCGCTTGAGGATTAGGGGCAGCTGAAGAAACTTGGCTAATCTGGTTTATTCTTGATTCTGATATTTTAACCATTTAGTTATGTTTTTATTATGAGATAGTGATTAGAGAACTCTCCACGTATGCTAAGCGAGATCATTTAGTGGTGAGGTAAAGTACTACCATGATAAGATGACTCTAAGCGAGGTACTTATTGCAAAAATGATTGACTGGTAATGAGGCATGAGTGGTATTTTTTTTATAGTTTCTTAATCCTACTAATTACTGATAGCTTGGACATGACAACTATTGCAACCATGGAGATATTCATACCAATATCCAAGGATCCACTTAGTCTATCCAATGGACCCATCCCTAAAGGATGCTTATAATGGTTTAAGGAAGTTTTATTAACCATGTTGCAGGGCCTTTGGTGAGATCTAGCTACCATTGAAGAATGTAAGGTGGACTCCAACTACAAGTTTGGGCTCTTATAATAAAATCGAGGCTTGCTTCACCTTTATTTAGTTAAAGAGTTCTATTTGTCACACTTCATATGCCATGGTCACATCCTTGTCGTGCCTAATATCTCAGTCTTGATTACCACCACTAAACCTACAATGTAAGCAAGGACTGATTTCTGTAATTACGCCAATAATTACATTTTTCAATTATTAGTTCCAGTATTTTCTGGGATTTTATTATTTTGGATTAAGATCTATTGTAATAAGTCAGCTATGCTTACTTAAGGCATAAAGGTATGTTAAGTTAGCATAATAGTACAAGGTTAGGTTTGCTCTTATTATCAAACACCTTGATTTAGGGTTTCTCTTCCCTTGTAAATCTATTTAAATGTTTCTTTTACAATGTAAGAAGCATAGTCATGTTGATTAATAAAATTTCAAAACTTTTATTCTTGAAAATTTTCATCATCTCTTGTTCCTTGATTCTTGGTTGAATCAATTTCCACACATAGAGTTAACTACTTGAGTGATGTTAATACCAAGGCTCTCTCCTAAATTGTTAGGTTTAGGTTGAGGTTTTAGATAAAGGATTTATTTAGCATTATAAGGAGTTTACATTTGTGAGGCCCTAGCCCAACTGCCTAGCCCAACTCTTAAAGGATGTAAACTAGAGTGCTAAAAATTAGGATAAGTCTTACACAAAAGTGTCAAGGTTACTCTAGCATTGTAGGGTATGCTTGGTTTAAGTAAAAAATGGATTTTTGACAATAGTTTTGAAAATGGTTATAAGAATCGGCACTTAAATTTATTTTTTAAAAAAGGGAAAAATTTAAGAAAAATTCAAAAAGTTAACTCCAGTTATATCCCAATGATAAAAACCACTAGCCTCGAGCTAAAGGATGGATTAGGGGCTAGGTTTAGGCTTTATTTTAAGTAAAAGAAGTTTGGCCTTTGATTAAATAAGAACTTACAAAATATATTTCATGTAATACCAATTGTAATATGACATGACAAGTTAAGTAAGAAATTTGTGTTCATCTATAGCAAGAAAGTAAAATAAAGTGCAAAAATTAAATTGAATTTTACATTTAAAAATTAAATAAGAGGATCCCAACTATAACCTTATGGATTCTAGAATAGGCGAACATTCCCCAAAAGAAAGTAAAACCAAGTAAATAAGAGTTCATAAAAAAAAAGAAGTATTAAAGAAAAGTGGACTTGATACTTAAGGTGAAATTCTAAGTAGGCCTGCGTACCTCTTTTAGATTATAATCAAAGTCCATGTAGTTCTAACCATTGTGAGATGGTTGTTTTTTTATTCTTGGAAAAAATTGATTTTCTAACCTAAACTATATGAGCCGAAGTTCATATTCATTTTAAGTTTAACATTCAACATATATCTAAAGCCTAAATTTTAGGTTCCAATTTTTTTAAAAAAATGATCAATTTAGTTTGACTGAAAAGATTTGATTTTAAAAATTAACTTCATATTCAAACATAATTTTAAAAAGGATTGATTGAAAAATTAAGTTCATATTCCAATTTAAATTTGAAAAAGATTGATTGAAAAATCAATTTCATATTACATCTTAATTTTGAAAATGATCGATTAAAAAATTAAGCTCATATTCCAACTTAACTTTGAAAAAGATTGATTGAAATTTTAAGTTTATATTTCAAATTAATTTTAAAAAAGATTGATTGAAAATTTAATTATTTTTTTAGGTCCAATTTTAATTCTAGGGTTTATTTTTAAAGACCAAAGATAGTCTTTAAAACCATCTTTAAAATTCGTTTTGAAAGCCCAAAAAATAGACCTTGAAAAAGATTGGAAAGAAAAGAGTAAATTTAAGGTTTTTACCTTCTTTCTTGAAATCTTGACTGGTGGAGGCTTGAGGGTATGACTGGATCGCAATTTCACCTTAACTAGGGCTTGTAGGTTGCTAGTGAAGCAACTTTGTTCAAAAATAGCTTAAGGAAAGCACAAAACCAAACTAACCAACACCCAAGCTTATTAAGGAAATTAGCCTTAGGCGGTTCTTAATAGGGAAGAAAGATCCTTTTGTAGAAGAAGGGAGGGAGAGAAGAAAAACCAACTACCAAATAGGTATTTCTTGGTTGGAAGGTGTAAGAGAAAAATAAGGTGAAAGAGGCTTACTTATAGACTTCTAGAGGGACAAAATTGTAAAAAGCTAAATTAAAAAGCTATTGCAACAATTTTCTTACTGCTGCAAGGTAGCCCTGCGTTATCATCCAAAAACAACTTTATCCCAAACTTTTTACCTTCAACCTCTATGTAGAAGAATTAACAATACAATGGACAATAGTGAAACAAGTATTAGTCTTGAATACCTTGTATTGAAATTTCTCCCTCATTGCAACAACTGAGAGGGTTATCATTAAATCTTTCTTCTATTTAAATATTTTACCCTCTTTAATTGAATTAGATATCAAACTTTCCCCTACCAGTATTAGGTCAAGATTACTTCTGGATGCATATGAGTCTGAAATATTATCATTATTAGTAGCATGTTCTACCCAATTATTATAATCTAAAGGAACCTCAGTAGTATCTTATGCCCTAATATTACAAGCTACTAAAAACTCAGTAGTTTGTTCTACCCTAAGCTCATCACAATCATATTGATGTGCATCATCTTCATCATGAACATATTTAGGGGATTCACGAATGGATTCTTGAATCAGTAATAACCTTGCATCCGCATCTATGTCTGTAATAACCTTATTATGATATTGATCTTTTCATATTGATTCAAGATAGGGTACCACTTCTTCAACACATTTATTCAATCCAGAAGGATCATTACTATCATGGCTAGATTTATATGCACCTTCTTGATAATAATAATAAGTGGATGTTTCATTCTAATCTATATAGCAAAGCAAAGGAATACCATAAATGTTTTATCATCTATAACATCATAAAGTGGATGTAGGTCATAACCGATAAACAATTTCAACCCAATCTTTGACATATTGTTAATATTAAGCAAATCTAATACTGCTTTCTTAAGTTCATCAAAATTAGGTTATTCTAACAATATAACAAATTTAGTGCACCCTCCAATATATTTAGAGATGTTCATGTAATATCCCAAAGTACACCCTAATAGTTTTGGAATTTTTGTTATAATTGGATTTAATGTATATGTGTAATTGGAAAGAGAAAGAAGTGAAGAGAGTGTATATGTTGTATATATGGAAATATATATAACATATACACAAGTCAAAGTGAGTTAAAGTCAAAGAAGATATTTATATATTTTTTAATTAATGTAATTAATTAATAGTTTTGGAATTTTTGTTATAATTTGATTTAATGTATATGTGTAATTGGAAAGAGAAATGTGTTACTTTGAGAACCAGTGATGGTAGAAATGTGATGGTGTCTAGTGAGCAGAGACAACTTGCATCCTTTTTTGTTTCAGCTGTAACAGCTAGAAGGTTGATTAGGAAAGGGTGTGATGCTTATCTTGCTCATGTTGTGGATACCAGAATAGTGGGTTCTCAACTTGGTAGTATACCCACAGTTGTAGATTTTCCAGACGTGTTTCCTGAGGAGTTGCCAGGGTTACCCCCTGAGAGAGAGGTTGAGTTTGGTATCGATTTGTTGCCTGGTACCACTCCCATCTCTATCACTCCTTATCGAATGGCACCTACTGAGTTGAGAGAGTTGAAGGTGCAGTTGCAGGAGTTGTTGGATAAAGGGTTTATTAGCCCTAGTGTTTCTCCATGGGGAGCTCCTGTGTTGTTTGTGAAGAAGAAGGATGGTACTTTGAGGTTATGCATTGATTATAGGCAATTGAACAAAGTGACTATGAAGAATAAGTATCCTTTGCCTAGGATTGATGATCTCTTTGATCAATTGAAGGGAGCAGCAGTGTTTTCCAAGATTGATTTGAGATCAGGGTACCATCAGTTGAGGGTTAGAGCTGAAGATATTTCTAAGACAGCTTTTCGCACAAGGTATGGGCATTATGAGTTCTTGGTGATGCCTTTTGGGTTGACGAATGCACCTGTAGCTTTCATGGATTTGATGAATAGGGTGTTTAGGTCCTATCTGGATCAGTTTGTGGTGGTTTTCATCGATGATATTTTGGTGTATTCACGTAATGTGGAGGAGCATGACAAGCATCTACTGATTGTATTACAGATCTTGACAGAGAAGCAGTTGTATGCTAAGCTGTCAAAGTGTGAGTTTTGGCTTGACCAAGTAACTTTTCTCGGTCATATAGTTTTAGCAGATGGTATAAGAGTCGATCCAAGAAAAGTTGAAGCTATTTTGAATTGGAGTCCACCAAAGTCAGTGACTGAAGTTAGAAGTTTTCTGGGTTTGGCAGGCTATTATCGACGATTTGTGAAAGGTTTTTCTTTGATAGCTACTCCACTCACCAGATTGCTTCGGAAGGGAGTTAGATTTGTGTGGACAGATTAGTGTCAAGCTAGTTTTGAGCAGTTGAAAGAGATGTTGACTCAAGCACCTATTCTTACTTTACCCGTGGAAGATAAACCATATGTGATTTACAGTGATGCTTCACATAATGGTTTAGGATGTGTTTTGATGCAAGAGGGTAAAGTCATAGCTTATGCTTCTCGGCAGTTGAAGCCGCATGAGCTCAATTATCCGACACATGATTTGGAATTGGCAGCTATAGTATTTGCTTTGAAGATTTGGCGACACTACTTGTATGGGGAGAAATGTTTTATCTATACGGATCATAAAAGTTTAAAATATTTGGGTGTTCAGAGGGAGCTGAATCTTCAGCAAAGGCGATGGTTAGAGTTGATCAAAGACTATGATTGTTTGATTGATTATCATCCTGGTAAGGCGAATGTAGTTGCTGATGCCTTGAGTAGGAAGTCTTTGGCAGGTATGACTGTGTATTCGCTCTCGTTGCTTGTTGAGTTGAGAGCATTGCATGCTAGTTTTGAATCATGTGATGATGGTGCATTGTTGGCTCAGTTGCAATTGAGACCGGTATTATTGGATCAGATTAAAGAGGCTCAATTGGCTGATGAGAAAATTCAGAAGATTGTATCAGATTGCCAAAATAGGGAGAGCATAGATTTCTTTGTGAGAAGTGATGGTAGCCTTTGGTTCAAGGATAGATTGTGTGTTCCTGATGATGCTAGTTTGAAAAAGATTATTTTAGAGGAAGCACACCAATCAGTTTTTGCTATACATCCAAGAAGTACAAAGATGTACCATGATTTGAAGCAGCATTACTGGTGGTCAGGTATGAAGAAAGACATAGCGGAATTTGTATCTAAGTGTCTCACTTGTCAGAGGGTGAAAGCTGAGCATCAAGTTCTAACAGGGTTGCTTCAACCTTTAACAGTGCCTGAATGGAAATGGGAAAGAGTGACAATGGATTTTGTATCTGGTTTGCCATTGACTCAGAAGAAGTATGATGCTATCTGGGTGATTGTTGATCGGTTGACAAAGACAGCTCATTTTCTTCCAGTTAGAATGGACTATTCTCTTGAGAGGTTAGCTGAGCTGTATATCAGTCAGATAGTGAAGTTGCATGGAGTCCTAATTTCTTTGGTGTATGATCGAGATCCTAGGTTCACTTCGAGGTTTTGGAAGAGTTTTCATGGTGCATTGGGTTCTCGATTGCACTTTAGCACTGCTTTCCATCCACAGACAAATGGGCAGTCAGAGAGAGTGATACAGATTATTGAGGATATGTTGAGAAGCTGTGTCATTGATTTCTCTGGAAGTTGGGACAAATTTTTACCACTTGTGGAATTTGCTTACAATAATAGTCATCAATCCAGTATTGGTATGGCACCATTCGAGACATTGTATGGTAGACGATGTAGGACGCCTCTGTGTTGGAATGAACTTGGAGAAGGCAAATCGATTGGTCCTGATTTGGTTAAAGAGACTGAAGAGAAAGTGAAGATAATTCGGGATCGGTTAAAAGCAGCTTCAGACTGACAGAAATCTTATTCAGATTTAAAGAGGAGAGACATAGAGTTTGATATTGGAGATAAAGTATTTTTGAAAGTGTCTCCTTGGAAAAAGATTTTAAGATTTGGTCGTAAAGGAAAACTGAGTCCTCGTTTTATTGGACCGTATGAGATATTGGGAAGAGTTGGACCAGTTGCTTATCGTCTTGCTTTGCCACCTGAGTTGGATAGAATTCATAATGTCTTCCATGTTTTTATGTTGCGGAGGTACAGATCAGATCCATCTCATATTTTGCCAATTGAATCTATTGAGGTGAATCCGGATCTGACATTTGAAGAAGAACCAGTTACTATTTTGGCACATGAAATGAAAGAGTTGAGAAATAAGAAAGTGCCACTAGTAAAGGTTCTTTGGAAGAATCATGGTAGAGAAGAGGCAACTTGGGAGAGTGAGCAAGCAATGTGAGATCAATATCCTCAACTGTTTCTTACTTGATATCAGGTAATTTCGAGGATGAAATTTCTTTTTAGAGGGGGAGAATTGTAATATCCCAAAGTACACCCTAATAGTTTTGGAATTTTTGTTATAATTGGATTTAATGTATATGTGTAATTGGAAAGAGAAAGAAGTGAAGAGAGTGTATATGTTGTATATATGGAAATATATATAACATATACACAAGTCAACGTGAGTTAAAGTCAAAGAAGATATTTATATATTTTTGAATTAATGTAATTAATTAAAAGAATATTAAGTGAGTGGAAGAGATTAAATGGAATATTTTATTATTAATTGCTTGGAGGAGAGGGTTTTAAGGAGAAAGTTATTAAGAGTTTGACTTTGTTTTCTTTCTTTTCTTCTTGTTTTCTTTCTTCTTCATGTATCTTCATTTCTTTTCTTTTCTTTTGGCCGGCAATCAAAGAAGCAAGAGAGAGAGAGAGAGATTTGATTTTACAAGCTCAAGATTGAAGGAAGTTTTCAAGTGATCAAGTTGGAAATTTAAGAGTTCTTCATCCTTGGTAAGTTCTCCACTTAATTCTTTGATTTTCTTTGAGTTTGTGAAGTTGAGATTATGGATAGTATGTGATAAGTTTATACATGTTTGGCAGTATATCTTTGATCTTTAAGCTCCACTATCAACCCCTCAAAATCTAGACTCGACTCGGCTTAGAGGAACTCTCTGGTTCTTCCCTATCACCTGCGCGATGAACCACAATCGCGCTAAGTCAACGAAAACTTTACACATATACATTAAATCCAATTATAGTTTATACATATTATAGTTCTCAGGAACTCTCTGGTTCTTCCCTGTCCCTAATAGTTTATACATATTACAGTTCACATCCAAAACTTTACACATATACATTAAATCCAATTATAACAAAAATTCCAAAACTATTAGGGTGTACTTTGGGATATTACAGTTCACACCAAATTTCTCACTATAATGGATGAGGATAATTATACCAAGCTTCATATTAATACTTCTTTCTAAGAAAATACCTTACAATAAAAAAATAACAAGCAAAACTAATCAATAATAACATTCAACAACTGTACAACAAAATACAATCATATGCAACTTCTACATAGGTTTTTACTATTTGTTATAGGATGTTAGGGGTTGTTTTCACACATTTTCATTTTCATTACATTGTTCATCGAACAAAAAGATTAATATATATTTTTTTAATGGGCTTTTAGACTCTATTATGGGTTATTAGAGTCTGTTAGGGCCTGTTAGGGATTGTTAGAGTCTGTTAGGGGAATGTTAGAGTTTATTAGGGGCTGTTATGACACATTTTACAATTTCAGTACCTAATTTAGCAAACATAATGTGTATTAAATATTCATATGCAAAATGTTTTTTTTTTGTTTTGCTAAGGCAACCCTATAATAGCCTCTCTCCTACTCTAATAGCCCCTAACACCCCATAACATCATCCAACACTACACAATATTGCTTCATATAAAGTCCATAAGACTACATAACAACCATTATCAGCCCATGACAACCCCTATCAAATCTTAACAGCCTACTAACAACCCATACTAGCCTCCAATAATACAAAATATTACTTCACATAAAATCTATAATACTCCATTCAACTTTTCATGATTCCATAAAGTAAAATGAAAGACTAAACAAATGAGAAGATTCACACTCATGGAAAAATAATACAAAATTAACCCTAGAAAACATTTAAATCGACCATTTTCTTAAAAACATTTAAAACATATATGCATTCAGTTTTTAAAATCCCTTGTTTCCTTACAAACTTGAGTTTAAAAGAAAAAAAAAAATATATATATATAACTACCTAATTTTTATATTGGAGAATCTTGAATAAGAGGTGAATGAGAAAAAAGAGGAGTTGAAGTAAGAGAGAAATGGCGCTGCATGCTAGATCCACGATCAAATGATTAAAACAAAAGAGAAAAATGAGATGGGAGAAAAGAAGAAGAAAGAGAAAGGAAAATAAGAGAGAGAGAGAGAGAGAGAGAGAGAGATAAAACCTTTTTTTAGTGCTAAGGGTCTTATGGTAAAAAATAGTATTTAAGATTAAATGGGTTTAAAAAATATTAGCATCTTCTGAAGAGATATTTTCTACGTCAAATTTCTTTTTTCTTTGGCATCTTTATGTTTTTCTTAGTCTTTCAATATCTATCATCTATATATATGCAAAGAGAATAAGGAAGTTGCTATTCATATTAATAGTAAAATGATAGGCTTATCCCTTTTTTTTTGCATTTATAAATTTATACAATATTTATCTTCAACCGGCAAAATTTAAATTTGTGTCATAGGTTTATTAAATGAATTTCAAATGTGTTTTTACATAATTATTAATAATTAACATAAATTTTAAAACATTTGACACTTAAAATATAAAAATAATTATGATGTGAAGTATAAGAATACACATATTTTATTGATTATATTATTTTATTTTCAAATAAAACAATAATGAAAAGTCTAAAAAATTTTAAAATAAAAATACTTTAATACATAAAATTCAAATTTATTTAGATAAGTTCAAGTAATATATTTTCTTAGTAGTATTAAATATCTTGTCATTTATTTATATATTTATTTTATTCTATCTTTTTTTAAATTTTTTTTTCTTTGAGTTTTTTATTATTTATTGGCTATAGCATGTATAGATAGATAATATGGGAGTTACTATTCATATCAATAATAAAATGGCACCTTTTTCCTTTTTTAAATTTCTAAATTTATTTTTAAAATTTTCAACTTCTAGAGTTTGTATAATCATATACCTATGTTATAATCACAAATTATAAATTTATCAGTATTTATCAATAATATATTACAATGTGAACGGTATTTTTTAGATTAACAGCTTTGTTATTTTTATTATTATTGTCATTTTTATAATTATAATTATATGGTTATCTACAACAATATTATTAATAATTCATCTTTATTTATTGGAGGAAACTAATCTTTATCATTAATATTTTCCTTGTCTTACCTGTCTTTCTTCTGTCTCTGGTATTGCTATTGTGATTCTTGTTATGGTTCTTGGTTCCTTGCACTACCACTAGTCGTTAGATGTTGAAAATGCATGGATCTTTGTTAATGAGAATACGAATAACAATAGGATAAATCACGTCAGTGGCGGAGCCAGGACCGCTGAGAGAGGGGGGCTGAAACTGAGGGGCTGAGCTGCTGAGGGGCTGAGCTGCTGAAACTGAGGAGCTGAGGAGGCTGAGGGAGCTGAGGAGGCTGAGGATTTACACGTCCGGCGGCTGGCAGGGGGGGAATCACAAAAGAACAAGGAGCTAGTTGGGAGTGCTTTGTTGTGTTTCACTGCTAATTTGAAGAAATTTTTTTTATTGCTTGTTAAGGTGTGAGTAGCCGTGATGCTTTCATGAAATGATTAGATAACCTGATGGCTTTATTAAGTTGATGATTATGCTTTTGAATATGTTGTTTTCATGTTTTTAATCATAGTATAAATTAATATGATTAGATATTGGTTTATAATGAACTTGATTCTTCATGATATATGTTTGCTATGAATATATATACATCTTGTTTGTTTTATGTTCCCATTATATATATATATATCAAGTGTCATTAGATTTGCATATTTAAAAGAGCTCTTTGGCAAATGCAAAGAGTGGTACATATAGATTACTCGACCTAGTGACTCATTGTTTGGCCATCATCAAACCTAGAATAGAGAATCAGGTTGACTCTCACATTAACTCATCTTTTTAGATATGAATTCTCGGTATGCATAAAGTGGCAACTCCATCATTGGGACTAGTCGAATCATACTTTCTATTCAATCAAACCTATTTTTGCAATCTTCTCCACCTTTAATTATCAAATCAGTAAGAAAATACACTAGAATCATAAATTGAAGTTGAAAAGGCATTAAAGAATAAGGAGCATAAATAAGAATTCGAGAAAAACCATATTTGAGGAAGATCAAAGCTGGAAAATGCATTAAAGAAGAAGAAGCACAAACAAAAAACTTAAGAAAAACCATATCAAAAGAAGTCTGAAATATTTACATATCAGAAGAAGTTTGAAGCATAAACAAAGAACTTGAGAAAAACCATATGTGAGCGGGGATTTTCGCCCCCACACTCGGTGGAATGATTCTTGCGACTTCGACACTGTTTAGGCTCGGGGCCTTAGAGAACACGGACCTAAGTCCGGAGAAAATGGAGTTGCCATCCGGACGGGCCGGGAAAAAAGAAAGGGGTGGATGACTCGATTCCTAAGGAATCCCCAACCCCCTAATGGGTTCGGAAAGTTGGGTACGTGTGGAGAAGGTGAGAAATGGCCCAGCACCCCCACAACGCCCCGTTCATTGGGACCGGCCTCCTTTACAGGTCTTAATATTATAAAATTCTTAAGTATAATAACATTATCCATACTACACACAATAAAAAGAAAGCATCATTATATTAAAATCAAAGCAATGTCCAAACAAAACAAAACAAATAAATGGACACCCATCTAAGGATGGAAACATGTCCTTACATCACATGCCTAGATAGGACACCCACCAAAAGGTAGAAACATGCCCTTTACATAGGTTATAAAATATAAAAGCAAATTAAATTACATGATGTTTAACTAATGAGGTACCCACCAAGTGGAAACATACCTCTTACAACTTTTGGAAATCTAAATTGATTGATAAAAGTAAATAATCATTCATCATAAATAAATCATTCATCAAAAGTATTTAAATATCAATAAAATAAACATCCATCCATGATAAATTAAATAAATCAAGTTTTGAAATTAAATAGATTAAAGCATAAGAGATAAATCAAGGTATAAGTAAATATGGAATTGAATAAAGTAAATAAAAGTTCAATTATAGCTACTGTGACTTTTTATGGAATTAAAATAGATTAGGGTTTTATGTTTTAAAAGGTTGGTAAGACTCTTTGATTAACCAAATTAAGGTTTGAATGGTGAAATCATGAAACTAGGGTTTTAGACACTTTAAAGTACTTTGATTTGTAATTTTAAATTGTATTTTTAAGCTACTGTGTAAAATTAGCATATTTGTGTTTTTATGTTTTTTTATGTTTTAAAGGATTAAAGTTTAGAAAAATTTAGGATTTAATATTTAAAAGGTTTAGGGTTTATAAAAATTAGGTTTAAAAGTTGAATTAGGGTTTATGCTTTAAAATTAGGGTTCTCAAGTGATTTGTTGAATTAGGGTTTAAAAAGACAATTTGATGATTTCATGAGGTTTTATGAATTTAAACACACAGATTGAAGTTTTTATAAGTAGAAAATATGTTTTTGAAGGCTTTTGAATGAAATAGAACTTATTTTAAAAATTTGAAAGAAACAGAATCAAGTTTTGGTTTTGTTAAAGAATTTGTTCAATTAGGGTTTTGAGACTTTTGAAGAAGCAAAAAATAATAATTTTAAGTCTTTTTGGAAAATAAAGTAATGTATTAGTGTTTTAATCTTGGAAAAATTAAATTAAAGTTCTAAAGTTTTTGATTTAAAAAAACCCTAATTCCATAATTTAGCTACTGTGTAACATAAATCAATTAAGGAAAATCACTTACCTTCTTTTGTTGATTCTTCCAAAAATAATTCTTCTTGGATGAACTAGCTCCAAAGACAAGCTTTTGTTGCCTTTGAACTGCTTAATTCGTGCTGCTGCTGCTTTAAAGATCAATTGAATTGAGTTTCCCTTTTCCTTCACTGATTTGGTTTCAAAAAATCAAGCTACTGCCTCTTTTTTCCCTCCTTCAATTCGGTTCTATTGGTCCTTATTTATAATGGTTTTTAGGTTGTTTATTCCTAATTAATTAAGGTAAGTAATATTAATAAAAAAAAGAAATTAAAACCTAATTGGATTAGGTTTCAAAAAAAATTGCGTTGAAAAATTTTGCGATGGCGAAAACTGTGGCAGCGGGCCCGTGGCTGGGGCCAGTGGGCGTGCCAGCCCGCAGGAAATTCCTGCAGGAAGTTATTTCACCCGCAGGAATTTCCTACGGGCGAAATAACTTGCCCCGCAGGAAATTCCTGCAGGCGAAACGCCCGCAGGCCTGCTGGTGAGCTGCTGCTGGGCCGACGGGCCCGCGCGACCACTTTTTACTGCCGATTTTTTTTTCGACTCCGATTTTTATTTTTATTTGTTTATTTTTATTTTTTATTAATAAAAATTAGATAATAAAGCAAAAACTATTTAATTAAAATTATTTTGGACCAATTAGACAATAAAAATTATTTTGGACTAAATAAAACATATTGTATCGGATTGGGTCAAAAATTAAGGGTCTACACCATATCTAAAGAAGTTCAAAATATTTACATGTAAAAAAAAGTTCAAAATATTTACTATAACTAGATCTAAAGTTTTCTTTAAAATTAAATCACTAAAAGAAAAAGGTACAAAAAACAAAACTTCAAAATGACTTGATTTAGATTAATAGAAATATATATTTTAAAATCTAAACATCACATATTTCACAATATGTCATACAAAACAAATATTTCAATTAATATGCATAAAATATGTTCAAAGTTTATAGATCTTATTCAAGTTAATATGAATATAACAGTAAAAGTATACAAATATAAATGTAGATGTAGTGTAAATATTGAATATAATGAGAAATACAAAATACAAATAACAAACTTATAGAATAACAATTTAGAAGAGTACATATTAAAAAATGTTAATGTATTGTAAATGTTGTGTTTATAACAAACGCAAAGATATAAAAACAAAAAATTCGACCCAATATATTAAAACAATAGTGTGTATGTGTGTGCATAATGTTCAATTCATGTTAAAAATAAAATAAATACATTATAAACATAAAGAAACAAATTTATAAGTATAGATGTTTAATAAATGCATTATAAAAAAATGTGTATGTAATACAGAAGCTTTATAGATGTTATGGATAAAGTGTAGATGTTTATTGTATAATAAATCAATTCATGTTGAAAATAAAAGAAATACATTATAAACATGAAGAAAAAATGTATAATCATAGATATCCTATATATGTCTTAAAATGCATTATACAAATTTTGATGTCTGAATTGTTTTTTCTTCAAATATGAAAAAAAAAATGGAAACAATAGCAGTATTGATTCAATACAATAGAAAATGGGATGAGAACATGAATTATATAGGTTTTGAAGTAAAAGGAATAATAGTTCCAATAACATGCAAGTATGTGAAATTATTATATCTAGTTTCCAACCAATGGAAAATCAACTAAAAAATTTAAAGAATACAAATCCAGTACTATATTACAAATGGTTTCCCACTAATCAACATACAAGGTGATACAAGTCTTTATTTCTATATCCAAATGAAGATGAAGGAAGAACATAAAATGAGCTACCCTCTCTGCATTACATTGAAAAAAGAACACTATCATAACAACATTAACCAAATATCTGCACTTCAAATAAAAACTCAAAATTCTTCAAGGACAAGTTCTACACAAAGCTCAACATAATCATATCATAATAATAGAATCCAAGATATTGTTGAATATTCAGATATGATGAAGCAAAAAGCATAATTAAAGCAAAAGAACAAGAAAAGGAAGAAGAAGTTCATAGTATTGCATCAAAAATCATCATCAACACAAAAAGAAACAAGAATTGAGAAGAATCAATTGTACAAGGAAAAAAGATATTCAAAATTGTATTAATTGTATATGCCATCAAAAATCAGTAAAAAAATCATGCAACAAAGAATATGCTGTTGTTTGCTATGATGATCAATGCAAACGGAATGCAAGAGCATCAAGAATCAACAAAACAAGTCTCTTTAAGATTACCAACTTTAAAAAATAATCATAGTTGCTCATTGGAGGTTTGAAAGAGTGATGAAAGATAAGCAACTTCATGAGTACGTAACTGCAAAATGCATCAAGAACAAGTATAAAACCATTAAAAGAACATATATACTATCAAACATAATCAAAGACATGAAAGTTGAGTATAGTGTGAGCTTGAAATATATGTAAATATATATGAAATCATGGAGATCAAAAGAGAAAGTGTTGGAGAAAATAAGAGGCAAACTAAAAGCATCTTATCAAATAATTCCTAGCTTCTTACACATGTTAAATGATACAAACCTAGTCTCATTTATTCAACTACATTGAAAAGAAAATAGAACATTCCACTATGTTTTGATGGCACTAAATGCATTGATAAAAGGATGTAATCATTGCAGACATATTATGGTTGATGAGACTTTGTTGAAAGGTACATATAGAGAAACACTACTTTTAGCATCACAATATGAAACTAGTAAAGAATTTCCACTTGCATTCTCAATAGTAGTTGATTCTGAAAATGATAAATCATAGGAATGGTTCTTAAATATTAAAATAGCCTTTGGATCCAAACATGGAATGTGCATCATCTCTGATCGACGTAAACTATAATAACAATAGGTAAGAATGTATATCCTGAAGCACATCATGGATTTTGCATCTTCCATATGCTGAACAACCTAGAAAACTTAAACAAAGGTCATAAGAAGATAAAAAACTTATTCTTCAGGGCAGCAGCTTCATACACAAATAAAGATTTCATAAGTTGAATAAACTTGATGAAAGAATAACATCATACCTGCTAAATATAAGCTATGACTAAAAGATAAGATTATATTGTGAAAATGTATATTTTCATAGATTTTCAGGATGTTAGGCCTAAATTTTTTACTTATATTAATGATTTATTTATTTAATATTATTTATTTGTTTATTTACTTTATATAAATGTTTATATATTATATTTAATTATAATTTTATAATTGTTTAAATAAGACATTATTGAGATTCTAATTGGATATATTTGAATTAACATTACACAGATATAGGCAAAATACATATGTAACATCTATGAACTTAGCATGTAGTTAATTTATCCGTTAAACTTTCAATTTAAATATATAACTATTTCAATTTATATTTTTTTTAATTTATAAACACAAATTAATTTAATTACATTGAGTCATGCCAAGTCACTCATGTTTTTATATGGTACAAAACATACAGATATAAAAAATAAAGTAATCAATATTTATTAATATAAGTATCTCTTAATTAAAAAATTGATAAATATAAAATAAAATGGTTAAAATAAAAGTTAAAGTTAAAGAGTTAAAAAATGGAAAAATTACAAAAATAATCTAAAAAGTAAATTGTTTTTCAATTTTACGGTGCATAAATAAAAGTTTCAGTTTTACGAAATTTGCTTGTTTTTTCTTGCAAAAATACGGCTACAAAAATAGGTGTTGACTTGATCATAGATGTGGGATCACTTTTCAATATTTTATACGCAACATTACTACAGGTATGTGGATGAAAATGATATATTTTTACTGATTAAAAAACATATATTTCTCATTTATTAATATTTTAAAAATTTTATATAATTAAAAATTAAATAATCAGATTAAAACATAATTTATGTTAACTAATTTTAAGTTATACACTTTTATATATTTTATTTAATAATTAATTTTAAAATAATTTTAACATTATATTATAAAAAAATATTTTAAAATATTAATAGAACTTATTGGATTATTTGAATCAGTATTATATAGATTTAGGAATTTAAGCATATTTACTTTGACTTTTTAGTACCTTTTTTTTACTATTTTAAGTATCGTTATTGTTATTTAAATTTATTTTTATATATGTTTAAAATTTTGATTAAAATAAATTAATTTTATATTAAACTGAATTGATTTCATTAATTGTCAAATAAATAATAAAACATTTATATATTTTTTAAAAATTTTCATAAATATAATTCAACCGATGTACATCTAATTTGCAAAATTTTCATAAATAACATCAATTTTCAAATTCAACTCATATATATCTAATTATATGTCACACATACCATCACATATCATTATTCTTTAATTAAAGTATATATAATATATATCGATATACCAAGATATCCTATACATACCGATAATACCAATATTGCTATTCTTTTTACAACATATGCCCACATAGATCTAGTTATATATAACATATATCAATATATATTATTATTTTTTTCGGTATATGTAATTATATATAATATATTCCCATAGATAAATAAAAATATAAACATAGTAAACATAGTTATTTACCGATATATATACTAAATATATATCACTTTTATATTATTATTATTTTAAAATTTTAACAAGTATATATTGTTATATATAACATATACCAATATATGACTAAATATATAATAGTTTTATATTTTTATTCTTTTGAAATTTAACATGTATATGTTGATAATATTGTTATATAAACTGCATACCAATATATAACTAATCATATATCACTTTTATACTCTTTTTTTTTTAATTTAACTAGTATATGTAACATATATCATTCTTTAGTTAAAGTATGTATATATAATACATACCACATATACCTACATATAATATTTTTTAATTAAATATATTTAATATATACTCATATATATCTATAAATATCATTATTAAGTTAAAGTATATATATCTTATACTTATATATATCCATATTTATCATTCTTTAGTTAAAGTATATATAATATATATCCGTATATACCATTGTTCAGTTATGGTATATGTGACATATACCCATATATATCGATAAATATCATTATTGAGTTAAAATATATGTAACAAATACCTACGTATATTCATATAAATCATTCTTTAATTAAAGTATATGTAACATATACTCATGTACACCTATAAATACCACTTATTTAGTTAAATTGTATGTAATATACACCTACATATATCTACATATACCATTTTTTTAAATTAAAATATATGCAATATATATCCACATATATCTAAAAATATCATTTTTTTAGTTAAAGTATATGTAACATATACTTCATATGCTTAAAAATATCATTTTTTAATTAATGTATATGTAACATATACCTATATATATCCATATATATTATTATTTAGTTAAAGTATATGTAACATATATCTACAAATAATATTCTTCAGTTAAATTAGTATATGTAACATATACATACATATATCCATATACCATTTCTTAGTTGAAGAATATGAATATATACTCATATATATACAAATATCATTCTTTAGTTAAAGTATATATCATATATACCTATATATATCTACATACACCATTCTTTAGTAAGAAACATTAGAAAAATTTAAAATAATATAAACTATTTTGATTAACATTTTTATAGAATATATTATTTAAATTTAATTAGCATAATTAATTAATTAGTAGCTAATTATGAAATTATAAAAATTATTTTAAAATATTTTTTATATAATCGTCGTAATATAATCGTAGAAACATCCAAAACATCACATCATTCATTAAATTACAATCCAAATATAATATCTCAACACTTAGGATTTGCGGATTCTCTAAAATAAAATAAACATACAAACCATTAAACGATAAACTGAATGTATGATTAGTTAATACATAAAGTCCACTGCTAGGGAAGGAAGGCAGTGTCACTGAATAAAGATCATAAGCACTCACCCTGGGAACATGAAAAAAAATAGTGAGATAGAGGTTAGCATCTCGATTTAGTAAATGATACTATCCAATATACATACCTGATGTCCTACTTTAGTTCTATAGTAATATTATAAATAATATGCTAATGCATCATGCCAATCATATAACAAATCATATAATCACTCAAGGATAGAATGTAGTCCACGGAAACTACTCTATACCTCAAATTTGGGGAATCGATCCCCTATCTGGCTCTCTTTATTCCAGCATGCTCTCTTAATTCTAATTTATATGGGGTCTGTCGTCATGGCCTAAGCCAAGCAGCGCTACTCGACTGATAAGCAACGCTGAGCATAAAAATGCCTCCTCCGTCACGCCAGTCCTAAACTCATCCTAAAATCATAATTCATTCATTATCATGATATGATCATGCCCAATGTGGTTTCTATATCATCCTGATTCTATACAGCAAACACATTTCAATATCAACATATAAATGCACAACCATAAACAGATGTCAAAAATCTTATCCCTAATTAATGCATAATGTTAATAATATATATATCCACATAAATTAAATGCTAATGCATGAAATTTAGGAAAATATATTAGAAAGTATCACTCACAGTTTAACTGAAGATACTCAATCACTTTCTCCATCAAGAAGTGTTAAAATCTATAACTGAATGGTCTACAAAATAAAATATTGAAAATCATTACGATGATACAGTTTAAGACTCAAGAATTAAGTATTTTTATAATTTAAAATTGAATGGATAATAATATAATTTAATTGAAGTTTGGCCTCTAAAATTTTGGTCCTCGAAATTTTAGTAATTAATTTAATTAATGTTTATTAATTAATTTAACAATGTAATTTTTTTTTAAATTTATTTATCAATCTTATAAATTTTTATAATTTAATGCTCGATAAATTAATTAACGCACGATAATTTTCTATCAAAAATTAATACTCATAGCCTCTCGTGGCAAAATTGGTACCCATGAGGATTCCAAAAATATAGACGACTCTCGCCCACTCGTTAAAATCTTACCGGAAGTCACTATCGTCGTCAAATTTTGGCCAATAATAAAGTTGGTCCAAAATTAAAAAATGATATACCAAAATGAAGCTCAAGAGGAGAGGAGCTAATGGTACCTGAATCGCTGTGAAACGATGTCAAAAAATGGACCAAAAACTCAATCAAAGTCATCGTCGAGAGCGGTTCCCTGGACCAACGCGTGACAAAATCTGAGCACCGGACGGCAGTATATTGGAGGTTTTCTCCGGCGGCCTCTTTTTCCTATCTCTCTCTCTCTTCTCTGCCCTTTTTCTCTCTTCTTTATTTATTTTCTTCTTCTTCTCTCTTCCCTTTCCTCTCTTTTTCGTTCCTATTATTTATTTATTTATTTTTAATTTTTAATTTTTTATGTATTACAATCAATTTATACTGATATATATCAATATATATTATTAATATATATATAACATATGTCGATGTATAGACAACCAAAATAAAAAAATTTCTTAATCGGATTGCTCTTGAAAAATTAAATATAATAAAATAAAAATAATAAAATGAAAGCGATATTGCAAAGAAACCTTCCAAAAGCTGCAGTGGGAAAAGATTAAATAATGCATTAAATAATATAATAATAGAGTAGTAAAATTCAAGAATTTATACATATATTTATAATAGCCTGTTGACTAAAATTATTTTATATATTTAACTAGATGCACTGATAATGGCAAACTCAAGTGAATAAAGTGGAAAGTGAATAGCGGAAGAAAAAATAGCACATCGTATTTCTGTAAAAAAAATATAAAAAAATTAAAAATAAAAATAAAAAGTAAAAAATAAAATATAAATATATTAAAATTGAAAATAATTTAAAATTTAGTATATGATGTAATTTTCTTAAGTTATTTATCTTGTAAATTTTGGGAGCACGTGTACTTGGACTATAAATATATAATCATAACGACCAATAAAATGATATGTATAAATGAAAAATAAATATAAAAGGATTATGGAGGACAGTAGGTCAAACAACGCATACTGCTAATGTGTTGCTAATGTAATGATGCGGTAGGTGCCACGCGTGCAGCGCCGATAAAAAAAAGGCTTAATATATATATATGACCCCTCTAACTTGGCAGCATTTCCCATTTAGCCCCCTATACTTTTCGAGGAACAATTTTGCCCCTTCAACTTGTTATATTCAATAGCAAACTGCCCCCTTATGCTAAGATGGCAAAGCGCGTGAAGTCACCTCTTACACACTCCGTGAGGATAGAAGATCAAACTAACGAATGAATGAATTTAAAGCAATTAATCTCTCCCCTCTCTGTCAATCTATTTTCATATATACCCAATTTGACATCAAAAAATCCCTAATTCCCTATTCTCATTGTACACAAATAAAAAATAAATTCCTTTTCTTCTAATGGCATCACAATCAAATAACGCATCTTCTTTATCTCAGAACAAATTTTACTCAAAGTGATATTGTGATTCCTGAATGTTATTGTGGAGAATCAATTGAGTTGAAGATTTTAATGACTGAAGCTAAATCCTGGAAGGAAATTTTTTGGCTGCAACAAATATGGGGTAAGTTTATTAAGTTAATTAATGAATTTAGCATTTATGTTTTGGGTGGGAAGTTTTTTTTATTCTGCGTCAAATTCAAGGCATGCATCCTTGTGGGTATTTTATCTAGTACGAGGCCCCATATCCTAATAAATTGAGAAAGCCAGTTTTGAGGTTGATGAGGAAGTTGAAGGAGGCTGAAAAGGAAAGAGATAATATGAAGACCACTGCAAATCGGTTGAAGATGGTTATTGTGTTTTTAGTTCTTGTGATTGTTACTCTGTTGCTTTAAAATGTGGTTAGTAGTACCCAATGTAGGTTGTGGTATTTTGTGGAATTTAGAATTTAGTATAGGTTATTTAGGATTTAGTATAGGTTACAGTATGAAATTGGTTATTTTCTAAGCTAAAGTATGTAATGCAGTAAGGACAATGCAACTTTTGTGATTTTATTTTTTTAGTCAGCTGTAGTTGGAACTGCCTGAGCACTTTAGAGCAGCTCAATGCAGTAGGGATAATATAATGTATTTATGTACCAAACATATTTCAATTAAGTTATAAATCAGTTGGTTTAATTCTTCCTATTCCTATTAGTATGTTTAATTTAATTGTCTCCTATATGTTTCAATATTAACTGAAAATTGGCTCAAGGAATTTGAACATGACTTTACTTCAAATATATCTCAACAAAATATGCATCTAAGATAATAGTGACTCAACACAAATTAGCTTAAGACAATATGCGATTGTATACAATTAAAAGCTACTAATAAAATATAGTATGCACTTGATTATTCACATCCTTCAATCCACACTCATTCACAATATGTACTTTACACTTTTTGCATAGTCCAATTTGCTATGTAATTTCAACTCATCATCATAGTAGGATATGCAAAATGCACTTTTCATTATTCACATTCTTCATCCACACTCATTCACAATTTGCAAGCATCACTCACACTCCCCACCTAATATGCAAACATCACTCACACACTCAATCTGCAAAATATCACAATATGCACTCTACACAACAAGTAAGACACACTCATAATCAATCACAATCTGCTCATTTATAAAACATAAAACTTACTAAAGGGATAATGCATTAAAATAAATATGTTATTGTAAAAAAATACATATAAAATCAGAACAGAATTATCACAAACAATCTGAGTACACAACCATAATTATAAGCAAAAGAAGATTGTAACCAACAATATGAGTATCCTTGGTGCATAATGCACTAAAGAAATTACAAAATTAGAAACATAAATAAAAATTGATCCATCAATCCTTTACCCTTGGACGAATTGGTTGCTGCTTCTGATGCTTGTCTCTTTTGCAATCTAGTTGTAGATCTTTGTTACTAAGTTGTCTAGAGGTTATCGTAGATTTACCTTTAAATTTCAAACCATGAGCTTTGAAGCCTATATCACCAGTAATTTTAGTAGATCTCTTGAAATTTGAATTAGGGATTATCCTTCTATTAGCCATTCCAATATGAAATATCAACATATAATTAAACATAATCTGCAGATTAATGAACCTCATATTCACACAAGTAATAAGCAATTTATAGCAAACATTCTCTATAGAAACTATTATTTTTTTAGTAATGAAGACCCCATATCCTCTGAGTATTGTTTTCTTTGGTTCTTGATTTGTTTGCTATTGAGTTCCATCAGTTGTTGATCTCCTTTGGCATTTTCCTCTTCTGCTACTTGGTTGTACAGTTAATGCACTTTTCATAGTTCTTGCTTGTGAGCCAAAGTCACTTGCTTGAGACCCCATTCCTAGAATAGCATATGATGCAGGAGTTGGTTGGGATACCTATGAAGAAACATTTCTATTTGATATTGCATTTAGAACTTGGGAAGCACTAGAGGTTGACCCCTACTCACAATAACATATACAATTTAATCCCTAAACCACACAGCTCATAATTCATACAATTCACTCATCACAAGTAAAGTAATTTAGCGTACCTTATGAGGACAAGCTTTCTTATTATGATTTTGCTGACCATAGAGAGAGCTTGTCATTTTAGCACCTGATCTTGCTAATTTTCCAATCTTTTTCACCTCATCCCTAGGCTTTCTTCTATTTCTCTTTGGCCTACCAAGAAGACTCTTACTCTCAAGTGGTAGGATTTGAGGATATTCCTTCTTTTTCCATAATTTTATACCATGTGCACATTGAATATAATATGTGTATGCCTTCAGATAAGAACCTCTTATGTACCAATGTGAGATGTAGTCTTCAGGATTCAAACCCCTAAAATTCATGATGCATACAACATGTACACATGGAATTCCTCTCAGCTTCCAAGATCTACAAGTGCAAACCTCCTTTCTCAGGTCAACTATATGCCCATATTCCCCTTCTTGGACCTCAAAACCATCATCCCTATTCTATAAAATACTATAATTCATTGCTCTCTCTTTTGCAACTTCTAGTCTCACCATAGCCATAGGGGCAGTCATCAACTTGCTTCTAATCTCTTCAAGCATAGTTATAATGGGTTAAATAATCCAAGCACTAAAGGTCTCACACATATTATTCTTAACTGCATCAGTTTTAGTATCTATCCCAAAATATATTCTAACTCAACACTCTTTATTATAACACAACAAGTCCTTGATAATTCCTTTACCTAATTTGCTTAGAGTTGTCAAATTCTCCTTCAATTCTACCTTAAATGTTGATTTTGCACATGCCCAAAACCTTTTCCTTCTCTCCTTTCCTCTCCACTTCTTTGCCCAATCAGCCATTATATGTCTAGCACACATCTCGTGCTCATCATTTGGAAGCAAAGTTTCTATTGCAGTTATTAATCCTTAGCAAAATAAAAACCAAATTATATATTAAATATGAAATCACAATGTATAAACATAAAATACAGATTGTCAAAAAAAAAATGTTAGCCCAATTACTCTATTTTCATCTTAGGCAATCAAATTGAATTAAACTAATACTTGTATTAAGTTACTGTTTTGCAGGAAGTTATTTTTTTTTTGAAGAAACCATGCAAAAGTCCGATCGAACCATCAATGACCAATTGAGAAAATTTACACAAAAGATTTTACAGTAGAGAGTACTCCCAAAATCTCACTGTACCATATAGAGTCCGACCGGACCATTTAGAATTTTGATCAGACCATTGAATGTAAACTTAGGCAAAAAATACATAAGGTTTCACAGTCAAAAGTACTCCCATTTTCTCAGAGTACAACAAGAAGACCAACCAAACCTCCTGATATTCCCACTAGACCATTAAGGTAGAATTTTTCAAAATCATCCAGTGAAGTTCCCGACCAAAAGTGCACCCAAAATCTAAATGGACCACCAATATTCTATCCGAACCAAATGCAAGTTTGACTAGGATATTTAAATATTACTCAAGTCAGAAGCCATTGCACCTCCACTCAATTAGTGGAAGCCACATGGACCAATCGTTGGAAGAGCATTAAGCAGAATTTCAAATATTTTGACCGGACCACTAAGTTTCCCGACCAGTATCATTGAATTTCGACTAGGCCATAAGAAGTCCGACTATGAAATGACTTTGGCTAAGAAAATAGTCGAAGACCATAATCAAACATGTTGGGCCACACCTCAAACGTCTATTTCATGACTTAAGTTACTTCATTTTTACAGAATATTGAATTTGTAATAGCCTACTTTAATATCTTTACTTACTTTGCATCAAAATTACCATTTGTATTAATTAAGTGTTAGATGTGAGCATTAAAACAACATCTTAAGCTTGAGTGTGAGCTTAGAAAAACTTAGGTTGTGAGAGTGAGTGTGAGCAGAGATTTTCGCCCCTACTCCCATGTGGAATAGTTCTTGCGACTTCAGCTCTGTTAGGCTCAAGACCTTAGAGAACATAGGCCTAAACCCAGAGAAAATGGAGTCGCCACCCAGACAAACTGGGAAAATAGAAAGGGGTGAATGACTCAATTCCTAAGGAATTCCCAACCCCCTAATGGGTTTGAAAAGTTGGGTACATGTGGGAAAGGTGAAAATGTCCCTGCACCCCCACAACGCTAGGTTTATTGGAACCAACCTTCTTTTCAGGTCTAAATATTATAGAATTCTTAATTATTATGATAAAATCAATACTAAATACAATAATTAAAATAAAAGCATCATTGTATTAAAATTAAAGTAATGTTCAAACAAAACAAATAAATGGACACCCATCCGAGGATGAAAACATGTCCTTACATTGTCCAATGTCTAAAACTAAATAGGACACCCACCAAAAGGTGGAAACGTGTGTCCTTTACATTAATTCCAAAATATGAAAATAATTTAAATTACATGAAGCTTAACTAATGATGTACCCACAAAAGTGGAGGCATACCTTTTACATTATTAATAGTTAAATAAAAAAATAATAATGATAAAGAAAATATTCATCCATTCATTCATCATAAATGAAATAAATCAACCATCAAAATTGAAGTAAATCATCAAAACTTTAATAAACTACATAATCAAATCCAAAACTAAATAAAGCAATAAGTGTATAAACTTAGGGTTTTAGAACTTTAATGACCAACTTAGGGTTTTTAGTGTTTAGGAAAATATGATTAGGTTTTTAGGGTTTTAGAAAACAAGGTTAGGATTTTTAGGGTTTAGGAAAATATGATTAGGGTTTTTAAGGTTTTGGAAAACAAGGTTAGGGTTTTATGGTTTCTGAAAATAAGATTAAGGTTTTTAAAGTTTTGAAAAACAAGATTAAATATTGATTATTGAACTTTTTTATGGTTTAAAAATTTATTTTTGTTACTGTGACATTTAAGGGTTTAAAGAAAACTATTTTAAAACTTAAGAGGACTTGAGAATTGATTTTTTTATGCTGCTGGAATTTTAAAACTGGTTTTAACAATACATTTTGGAAATCAAATGAACAATTAAATGTATTTTGATGAACAAATAACACATAAACCTTTTAACACATCTGAATGAGCTTTGTTTTAACCTTGTGGATTATAGGATCATGGCTACTGGATATAAATGAAATAGTAGAACATGGACATGGTTACTGCATGAAATAACTAAACAAGCTAATGACTACTGTGATCAATAAAATGATCAAAGCAAACAATGAAACCAAAAATTAAAAGTAAAATAATGAAACAGAATATGTAAAGTACTGTGATTTTAAAAAATGATCAAATGAAAGATTTGCAAACCTCTATTGTAGGCTCCACCAATATTCAAGCTTGTAAATCTTTGTTGAAACTAGATGAAGATAGACGTGTAGTACTGCCTTCTGATTTGAGAGCTTTAGTGTTTCTGTTCACTACTCTCTCGAGTTGCTAGGGTTTTCTGTTCACTGTTTCTTTTTTTTTTTTACTGTTGCTGCTTCCTTTGTTAGCCCCCTCAAATCCTTCTTTAAAACCTATATTTATAAGTGATGATTAGGTCAAAAACTATAAAATCATATCAGTTTCCTACTTAGCCATGATTTTCATCTGATGCCTCTCCAATTATTTGAGAATATCCACTTAAAAATCATTCAAATTCTGGATAAAACATCACCATATCGAACTGAGTTCAAAGCAAAATAAGGCCACGACAAAGTAGGGAAGGCCAATTTGATATGGACCTTCCCATGTCAATTTAGGAATTTCCCAAATTGATATGGGAGTCTATGTCAATTTGGGAATTTCCCAAATTGATATGGGAGTCCCAAATCGATATGGGACTCTCCATATCAATTTGGGAATGTCCCAAATTGATATGGACCTTATAGGAAAGTCCCAAATTGATATGGGACCTTTCCTTATCGATTTGAGGCTTGCAAATCGATAAGGACTATCCCATATCGATTTGGGAAGCCCAATTCAACATGGTTGCACCCCACACCAAATTAGAGCCGACCAAACCTTCAAAAGAGGCCCACTAAGGTTTCAAAGATTGAACCATCATATTTTAGGCCTTAAGAATCGAATCAATCAAATTTAAAAGCTTAAAATAGGTTTAAGCCATTAAAAATGGACCGATAAATACTTAGTCCATTTTTATTTAGACCGGACTAGCTTAGAGCCAAAATTAAGGGTCTACAGTTTATCCCCTGCTTAAACGATCTTGAATTTTTTCAAAGGAGTGAAAAGCAACTTGAGTTTGAGCTGAGTTTGGACCTGGATGGATTCTGGACTCGAGGTTGGATTAGGTTCTTGACCCGGGATGAGTTCTGCACTTAAAAAATAATTTTGTATTCTGGACCCAAATTGAGTTCTCGACTCGAAAATGATTTTGGGTTCTGGACCTATATTGGTTTGGGTTCTGGACCCGAGGTGAGTTCTAGTCATAAAAGATGATTTTGGATTCTCGACTCGGATTGGATTAGGGTGCTCGACCCAAAATTGGATAAAGGTACTTGACCTGAAACTGTGATTAGGGTGCTCGATCAGAGACTAGATTAGGGTTCTCGACCCAAAACTTGATTAGAGTGCTTGACCCAAGATTGGATTAGGCTTCTCTACCCGAAATTAGATTAGGGTGTTCGACCAAAAACTGGAGCAGGGTTCTTGACCCAAAACTGGATTAGATTTGGTTAATTGGACCCGAGACTGTGTTTGGGTTTTAGACCTAAGACTGGATTTAGAACTAAATTTGTTGACCTTCTCTCAGTTTGAGAGTTTTGGGTTTCTTGTAGCCAATAAATTTTAGCTTCTTCTAGTTAATTGATCTTCTATCAAGGCTTTCTTCTAGCCACTTACTTCATTTTTCAATGGATCAACTCCAGCTCTTCTAACTAGATTCATCTTTTGTCATCTGGGAATTTTGGATTTCTTCTTGCCGGTTGTTCCATTATTTAATGGATTATGCGTCTTCACCCTCAAAATGGATCTTCATCCATGGACCTTGGATCTTCATCCTTCAAAATGGATCTTCATCCTTTGGACTTCGGGTCTTCACCCTTTAAAACAGATCTTCATCCTTTGAGGTTGGATCTTTATCCTTGGTCATTGGGTCTTCATCCTTCAAAATGAATCTTCATCCTTGGCATCGGGTCTTCACCCTTCAAAGTGGATCTTCATCCTTAGACATTGGGTCTTCACCATTCAAAAATGGATCTTCATCCTTAAACATCGGGTCTTCACCCTTCAAAATGGATCTTTATCCTTTGGACTTTGGGTATTGACCCTTTAAAATGGATCTTCATCCTTTGCATCGAATCTTCACCCTGCAAAATGGATCTTCATCCTCTGGAGATCGGGTCATCCTTTAAAATGGATCTTCATCCTTTGGACATCAGATCTTCATCCTTGGTCATTGGATCTTTATCCATTAGACATTTGTCCTATATTGGCTTCAACTCTTCTAGCTGGACTGATCTTTTGTCTACTGCATCTTCATTCTTTTAAGAGTTCTAATGTTCCATTCTTTTTGTCCTTCCATTTGTAAAAAAATTCAGCTATTTTTTAGCTGGCTCTTATATCATCTCCTTCCATCTCCTCCCCCCTGCATGGAAAAATATTGAAAGTGAGTCTAAAAATATTTTATATACGCATAAACTCAAAAAATTGAAAAGAGAAACTTTGCCCCTGTTTAAGCTCAAACCAATGATTTTTTCCATGCAGGCTCTGATTAATGTTTGTGTATTGTCTGGTTCTTTGGACAAGCATGCATTTCTTCATTCTTTTGCAAAATGACTAGATCTTTCTCTAGCAATGGGCCTTCCATGCCCCCAGATTCCATATCTGCTTCTCATTTGCTTCATAGAGTATCTATTTTTTCACTTTGACAAAGAATAGATAATACAATACAACAAAATGCATTATGATATGTGTAGACCCTTAATTTTGACCCCAATTTGATATGGTCCTAATTAAAGGATATTAAAATAAATTTGATCCGACTTTAAAATATTTAAACGTAATTTATAATTTTTAAAGAAGTCGGTTTGGATTTAAGATGCATAAATTCAATTGTAAAACCCTAAAATCAAGTTGAATCGGTCCAAATTAAACCTTTCAGTCCATAAGTTAAAAAAAGGCAATACTAATTTGAATTAGGCCAGCCGGGGAGACATGGGCATGCCTCATGTCAATCTGGCAACATGAGCTTGGAATCATGTCGATCTGGATAGGCTAGGTTGACATGAGCATGCTTCATGTCGACCTTGGCAGCCCAAGGTCGACATGAGCATGCCTCATGTCGACCTGGGTAGCCCAAGGTTGACATGAGATTGGTCTCATGACGACCTAGGGCAACCGGGTCGACATGAGTTCAATAACTTTCCTAATTCAACTAGAATTCGTTTTAGGGACTGATTAATATTAGGTTAAGAATTCTGAGTGAGGTTCGGCTATAAATATTAACGTTTCAGAATTCAGAAGAAAAAAAGACATTAACAAGGGAGAATTAACAGGAACAAGGGTTGGCAATTGAGATTAACAGAGGATTAAGCCACAAAGTAAAAGAGACGGCAACAAGGAGAGAAGAACAGCACTAGCTTTTTAGAGAACGAAGGAAACCACAAATAGAAATATCAAGACAACCAAAGAAGAAGGCAAATTACATACTGTCTTTACATTGTTCATCCAGAAATCAATTTAGAGGAACCAACGAATAGAGGTTTGATCTTTAATAATAAATTACTCATGATCATAGTAACTTCGTTTCTTTGATTAATAAAAACATGCATGCAGTAACTTTATCTTTGAAACATGCAGTACCCTGATCTTTAAACATGCAGTAAATTAATTTTTGTTTTAATAACTTTAATTGTTTGCTTTAATTAACACATGGATCAGTTGATATTCGTAGCCCCACTTGCATGTTTCATAAAAAACATATAACTATCCAGTAGCCTTAAGGATTTAAATTAATTGTTAGAATTTATTTTGTTTACTTTAACTTCAAGAACCGTAAGTTATTTTATTAAAACTCAAAACTTCAAACTATTTTTATCCAAAAGCCTAAACCATTTCATTATTAAACTCCAAAATATTGATTATTTTTCCAAAACCTTAATTTATTTCTTCAAATCCAAAATTATATTTTTTTAGGCAGTAAGTTAAATCCAAAAACCATAATTCCAAAACCTAGTTTCAAAAACCCTAAAAATCCTCATTTCAAAACCCTAATTATAAAACTTTAGTTTTTAAAACCCTAAGTTTCAAAACCCTAAATTCAATTGATAATTCTTTAAAACCCTAAATTTATATATTTATTGCTTTATTTAATTTTAGATTTGATTATATGGTTTATTATATTTTTTGATTGTTGATTTATTTTCAATACTTGATTTATTTAATTTATCATGGATGGATATTTTCTTTATTATTATGATTATTATTTATTTGTTTTGGTATTAAAATTGTAAGAGGTATGTTTCCACTTTGTGGGTACCTCATTAGTTAAATTTTATGTAATTTAAATCATTTTTATATTTTGGACCAATGTAAAGGACATGTTTCCACCTTTTGGTGGGTTTCCTATTTAGTTTAGGCATGAACGATGTAAGGACATGTTTCCATCCTCGGATGGGTGTCCATTTATTTGCTTTTGTTTGGACATTGCTTTGATTTTAATATAATGATGCTTTATTTTAATTGTTGCATGCAATATGGATAATATTTTTATACTTAAGAATTTTATAATATTAAGACCTGCAAAGGAGACTGGTTCTAATGAACCGGGCGTTGTGGGGGTGCTAGGCCATTTCTCACCTTCCTCACACGTACCCAACTTTTCGAACCCATTAGGGGGTTGGGGATTCCTTAGGAATCTAGTCATTCACCCTTTCTTTTTCCCAGCTCGTCTAGGTCGTGACTCCATTTTCTTTGGATTTAGGTCCATGTTCTCTAAGACCCCGAGCCTAAACAGTGCCGAAGTCGCAAGAACCATTCCACCGGGAGTGGGGGCAAAAATCCCCACTCACAGTGGCGACTCCACTGGGGATAAGAGAAGTTTATTCCGTTGGTCTTTATATTATTCTATTCTTTCTTATCATGATATTATCTATTGCATCATATTAGATTGCATCGTATGCGTGAGTTAGGATGCCCACGTTACCCGTGTTGTGTTTTGTAAGGGATACCATACTTTCACTCAAGGTATGGAGATTGAGCATGGCGTAACCACTCATAGCCTCGTACCGTTTGATATATACTTGCTATGGGAACCTAAGCCTTTTAACCTAAATACTAAAGCTCATGTAGTTGGCCTAGTTACTTTCCTTAGGTTTTTACCACAAATGCTTGTTGTTTGACTATGGTTAATTTATCTTGGCTTAAATCATGGCTTATATGGTTTGTTCTTTTTCTAATATGACCTAAGTACATTGTAAGCTCAAAATAAATTTTTTTCTTTAAAGTCCAAAAGACCAAAGCAATTTTAAAAATTTTTCAATGGCCTTTGGATATAAAACTTTTCGAAATCAAAAATTCTTTTTTCATGACCCAAATACAAAGCCCAAAATCCATTTTTTCTAAAATCTTTTTGCAATGGGCTTAGAAACAAAATTGTTTTTATCCAACCTTTTCTTACAAAGAGCTTGCAAAATATTTAGGTCAATTACGAAATATCAAAAATTAATTGTGATCCTAGTTTATACTAAGAGTTATTAATCATGGGTTTGTTTTTAGCATGAATCATTAGTTACTTTTTTCAAGTGAGAAATCTATTTATAATAAACCTCTTAATTTAGTTTTAATCCAATATAGCATAAAAGCTACTATTTGTTGGTTGAATGGATTAAAACCTAATTAATGGGAATTATCATAAACTGATTTCCATTTTTAATTATAACTATTAGTTGAAACGTCCGAGGGAATTATTTGAAAACAAGATACCCCATGTTGGTATTTTGTTAACCATATACCTAGGAAACGAGACTCACCATTCGTGTGTGGATGTTATAAGGTTGGAAGGGATGTTCTACTTATCTTTGTTGATTGTTTGTGCATACATGCATACATTTTCTTCTCATATCATTGATCTGCCCTGGTTCAGAGCCCTGGATTACGATAGTTCAAAAGCTTATGATAATCTGACCTATGCCGGAGAAGAAGAATCTAGCAACAACTCAATCACTTGCTCACCAAAACCAATGGAGCCCGAATAAATTCAAAGAATGGTGGACGACGCCCTTAATGCCAAGATGAAAGAAATAAAAGAGGCCATGGCCGAGACCATAAAGAATCAACTAGCTGCAATTTTAGGAAATAATGCCGAAGCATCTGCTAGCACAAAGAAAGACAAGGGGAAGGCTAAAGTTGGTGAAGTTGCTTTTGATGATGATAAGGTGATCATTGATGATGATGATTGGGCTCAATACTTCCAAGATCCTTAAGACAAATAGGAGCCGAAGGTTGTTGAGAAGACAACTATTGAAAAGACTAAGACATCTGATGTTGAGAAGATGATTGCTGATTTAGAAAATAAATTTGAGAAGAAGTTGAAAACCGAAGAGATGTCTGAGATCAATAAACTATTTGAACAAGATAAGGAGGTCCCTTATAAGTTTAAGATGCCTTCCTTCACTAGGTACAATGGTACTGGAAACCCCCATCTCCATGTAAAGCAGTATATCACTGCTATGCAGTCTGCCTGAGCTACTAAGGCCCAAGCTTTAAGATATTTCATGCTCTCATTGGACCCTGTTGTCCAAAATTGGTTCAACACCTTAGACGAAAGTACTCAAAAAGATTGGGACATGTTGTATAAGGCTTTCATTCAGCAATATGGGTACAATGTCAAGTTGGAAGTTACCTTAATGGAAGTTGAGTCCATTAGACAAAGGCCAAATGAGAATTTTGTGGACTATGTGAAAAGGTGGAGAAATAAGGCTGCTTTGCTCAAAAAGAGGCCTGATGAATATGATCAAATAAGGATGATTGTGAGAGAGGTGTTACCTAGTCTTTGTGAAAGGATGTCTTATACACTCATCCGTGATTTCAAAGATCTTCTCCAAGCTGGTCTACAAATTGAAGAGTGGGAAAGGAAGAAGAATCGCTTTTTGGCAAGAAGGAACGAGAAAGGAAATTATCAGCCTAGCAATCAAAGTACACAAAAGGAAGCTGATGTTAATGCCACTAGTCAAGGAGGAATAAGGCAGTTTTCAGAATTAGGTAAGCCGTTGTCTTGGGTTCTCAATAAGCTACAAAAGAAGGGATTGTTACAATCATTGACTCCTTGTCCTTTGCCTAATCCTCTTCCACCTAACTTTGATACTAATGCATTTTGCTAATTTCATCAAAGGCCTAGACACAAAACGGACAATTGTATGAAGTTGAGGCATGAGATCCAAAATTTAATCGACAGTGGTAAGCTACCTGAGCCATACAAGCCCAATACCAAGAACAACCCTTTGCCTAAGTTTGGAAGAGTGCCACCACCAGCAACCTTCATGGTAGGAAAAGGATTGGACGAAGATTTTGTTTTATCATCATTTCAAGATGGAAATATTGAATATGTGAAAGGAAAAGAAGCTTAAACTCAACAAACTTTCCTTAGCTTGAATGTTGCTTTTCAATTTTACTTTCTTTAATATTTAATTGGAACTATCGTGTTTTTCAAATTTAAATTTATTTGAATAAATTACTTTTATCAAAATTTTATTGGTATTTGTTCATTTTGGTGCTCAACTGATGAGGAATCTAGCTTGATGTTTATAAATTAGCATATCTAGGCATCATGATTCGAATGACTTTACTAGATAAGGGAATTGCTCTATAGCATTGAGTTGTGTATACTTACTTAGAGAAGGCTCCTGCATAATGACCTTTGTCTAGGTCCTAGTCATTCTTAGAACATGCTTTGACAAACTTTCAAGGCGAAATTGAACTCTGCTTATTTAAGGGAGAGATGATCTAGGCATTGTTTGATAAGCCAACAACTAGTATCCACCCAATTAAATATCAATCCCTAGTTGTCCCTTTGGGCCTTCATAAAATTTTAGCTTTCTTTTCATTGGCTTACAAACCCCAACAACCTGCCCTGAGTTATTGTGATACTTTTGACAAGTCTTATAATCACTAAGGTGAAGAGGTAAGAAGATCAAAGAAAGAAATGAATAGTCAAGACCATGAAGATAGTTGATGTTATTAAGACCATAAGGGTAGTTGAAGTTCTCCTAATATCTCCAATCTATTAAGATAACATCAGAGTAACAAATGATTTATCACTATTAAAGGAGATTTATGTCACTCCACTCATCCATTATTAGAAACCCAAGTTGGTACAAACAAGACAACTATTTTAGAGCTAGAACAAAAAAAATAAAAGAAAAAAGAAAAAAAAGAGAAAAGAAAAAAGAAAAAAGAAAAGCGAGAAAAAAAAAGAAAAAAAAATAAAAAAGAGAAGAAAAATAAAACCCCAAAAGGCGGTTCAGAAAGTCAACTGAGTTCTCTTTTACCTAAAGCAGTAAAAGGATTTCATTTGGTTTATAAGGACAGTTTGACTTGAATTGGTCCAACCCAACCAAATATTCAATCAAAATTGGAGAAAAAAGGAGGAAAATCATCCAGTTCTTGAAAGTTCTGTACTTGACAATTCTACAAGGAAGAAGGACAAAAATGATAAAATGCTTAAAGAAAGAGAAGAGTAAGAAAAATAAAAAGAAAGAAAATGGAGAAGAAAAAAACAAGCAAATTTGGGTAACAAACTTTTTGCAAGGGCAAAGACTGTCATAATCAAGATCCTAATTAATGCTAAAGAATTTAGAGTCTAGCAAGATTGCTCCCAGTTGCCTAAAGTTCCAACAAGCAGTTTGTAGTGTGAAGGTTGGTCTATTGTGTCACATCGGCTCCAACTTACAAATGGCCTTCATTTAAACCTGTGTCCCTTATAGACCCCATTTCAAGCCTATTAAAGACCTGTTGATCTCTCTTGGTAGGTAGAGTCTATTAGTAGAGATAGTTTGGATAAGCATGCATATGAGATAGGCAACATTCAAACTCAAAAGAGACCTTTGGCCAAGTAATGTTCATGTGCCTATCTAAAGAGCAACAATTCTTGCTTAAATAGAAATGATTCCCGAGTTTAGTACGGTAATTAGGGTTGTCATGTTATAGATATGTTAATTTGAAAACTTGCAATTTTTTTTGAATTCTCATGTTATAGATACATTGACATTAATTTCGCAAAGCCAACATTTGATTTCAAAATAAAAATTCAAAATTGAGAATTCAAAAAAAAATTGCAAGTTAAGGGAAGTATGTCGAATCATTGAACCTCTAAAGGACACATTGGGCAAAGGAAATGATTACTGGCAAGGTCATGAAGAAGCTACCAACTGACATGCTGAATCATAATTTAAAATGGATGTATCTCTGCTGTTTGGAGCCTCCATTATTCATATTTTTAACATCTTGAAGATAAAAGCCATAAAAGTGAAGCCTTCTGCCATTCCAGTGTAAGAACTGAACAAGCATCTGAAACAAATCAATGAGAACACTTCTGCTGATCACCTCGGTCCGTGAGTCGATGGAATGATTGTAAGTATCATTCATGCATATCATGCATACATGAGCATATCACATCGCACTTTCTTGTCTGGTATTGTCTATTCTTTATTAAAGTGAACAGCAAATACCTTGTGAAGTAAACAATCAAAAGAAGAAATCAAATCAGGGGGGCATGGAAAGGCCATTGCTTGAGAAATTTCCAGTAATTTTGCAAAGAGAAGAAATGCATGCTTTTTCGAAGAACTAGACAACAAAAACATCAATCAAAGCCTGCATAAAATTTTTTGGTTTGAGCCTACACAGGGGGCAAAGTTTCTCCTTTTCAATTTTTTGAGTTTATATACCAAACATTTTCAAACTCACTTGCAAATATTTTGTCACGCAGGGGGCAAGGAGAAGATATGAGGGCCAACTAAAAAATAGCTGAATTTTTGTGAAAGGAAGAACAAAAGAATGGAATAACCAGTTAAGCCAGATTCCTCAACAGATAAATGGTCAGTCAAATCAAATTCAGTCTCGGATCAAAGTACCCAATCTTGGGTCCAAGTACCCAAACCAAATTCAATCTCGGGGCCAAGTACCCAATCTCTTGTCCAAGTACCCAAATCAAATTCAATCTCGGGTTCAAGTACCCAATCTTGGGACCAAATACACAAATCTAATTCAATCTCGGGTCCAAGTACCCAAATTAAATTCAGTCTTGGGTCCAAGTACCCAATTTCGGGTCTAAGTACCCAAATCAGATTCAATCACGAGTCCAAGTACCCAATCCAGGGTCTAAGTAACCAATCTCGGGTCCAAGTACCCAAATTCAATCCAGTCTCGGGTCCAAGTACCCAAATCAAATCAATCTCAGGTCCAAGTACCCAATCTCAGGTCCAAGTACCCAAATCAAATTCAATCTCGGGTCCAAGTACCCAATCTCAGGTCCAAGTTCCCAAATCAAATTCAGTCTCGGGTCCAAGTGCCGAATCTCAGATCTAAGTACCCAAATCAAATTCAGTCTCGAGTCCAAGTACCGAATCTCGGGTCCAAGTACCCAAATCAAATTCAGTCTTGGGTCTAAGTATCCAATCTCAGGTCCAAGTACCTAAATAAAATTCAATCTCGGGTCCAAGTATCCAATCTCAGGTCTAAGTACCCAAATCAAACCAAATCTTGGGTCCAAGTACCCAAATCAAACCCAATCTCAGGTCCAAGTACCCAAATCAAATTCAACCTCGGGTCCAAGTACCAGATCTCGGGTCCAAGTACCCAAATCAAATTCAATCTCGGGTCCAAGTACCCAAATCAAATTCAACCTCGGGTCCAAGTACCCGATCTTGGGTCCAAGTACCCAAATCAAATTCAATCTCGACTCCAAGTACCCAAATCAAATTCAATCTCGGGTCCAAGTATCCAATCTCGGGTCCAAGTACCCAAATTCAATCTAGTCTCGGCTCCAAGTACCCAAATTAAGTTCAGCCTCAGGTCCAAGTACCCAAATCAAATTCAAGTAACCATCTTATCAAAATTAAATCATGTTGCTTTTCACTCTCTTCTACTAAAAGTCTTAGATCGCTCAAGCAGGGGGCAAACTGTAGACCCTTCATTTTGACCCCAATTTGATATGGTCCTAATTAAAGGATATCAAAATAAATTTGATCCGACTTTAAAATATTTACACCTAATTTATAATTTTTAAAGAAGTCGGTTCAGATTTAAGATGCATAAATTCAATTATAAAACCCTAAAATCAAGTTGAATCAGCCCAAATTAAACCTTTCGGTCCATAAGTTAAAAAAGGGAAATACTAATTCAAATTAGGCCGGCCGGGGAGACATGAGCATTTTTCATGTCAATCTTGCAGCCAAATAGACATGAGGTTGGACTCATGTCGACCTGGGCAAGCTAGGTAGACATGAGCATGCTTCATGTCGACCTTGGTAGCCCAAGGTCGACATGAGCATGACTCATGTCGACCTGGGCAGCCCAAGGTCAACATGAGGTTGGTCTCATGTCGACCTAGGGCAACCGGGTCAACATGAGTTCAATAACTTTCCTAATTCAACTAGAATTTGTTTTAGGGACTGATTAATATTAGGTTAAGGATTCTGAGTGAGGTTCGGCTATAAATATTAATGTTTCAGAATTTAGAAGAAAAAAAGACATTAACAAGGGAGAATTAACAGGAACAAGGGTCGGCAATTGAGATTAACAGAGGATTAAACCACGAAGCAGAAGAGACGACAACAAGGAGAGAAGAATAGCAGTAGCTTTTTGAAGAAAGAAGGAAACCACAAACAAAAATATCAAGACAACCAAAGAAGAAGGCAAATTACATACTGTCTTCACATTGTTCATCCAGAAATCAATTTGGAGGAACCAACGAATGGAGTTTTGATCTTTAATCATAAATTGCTCATGATCACAGTAGCTTCGTTTCTTTGATTAATAAAAACATGCATACAGTAACTTTATCTTTGAAACATGCAGTACCCTGATCTTTAAACATGCAGTAAATTGATTTTTGTTTCAATAACTTTAATTGTTTGCTTTAATTAATACATGGATCAGTTGATATTCGTAGCCCCACTTGCATGTTTGATAAAAAATATATAACTATCCAGTAGCCTTGAGGATTTAAATTAATTGTTAGAATTTTTTTTGTTTAGTTTAACTTCAAGAACTGTAGGTTATTTTATTAAAACTCAAAACCTCAAACTATTTTTATCCAAAGGCCTAAACCATTTCATTATTAAACTCCAAAATATTGATTATTTTTCCAAAACCTTAATTTATTTCTTCAAATCCAAAATTATGTTTTTTTAGGCAGTAAGTTAAATCTAAAAACCCTAATTCCAAAACCCTAGATTCAAAAACCCTAAAAATTCTCATTTCAAAACCCTAATTATAAAACTTTAGTTTCTAAAACCCTAAGTTTTGAAACCCTAAATTCAATTGATAATTCTTTAAAGACCTAAATTTATATATTTATTGATTTATTTAATTTTAGATTTGATTATATGGTTTATTATATTTTTTGATGGTTGATTTATTTTCAATACTTGAATTATTTAATTTATCATGGATGGATATTTTCTTTATTATTATGATTATTATTTATTTGTTTTGGTATTAAAATTTTAAGAGGTATGCTTCCTCTTTGTGGATGCCTCATTAGTTAAATTTTATGTAATTTAAATCATTTTTATATTTTGGACCAATGTAAAGGACATGTTTCCACTTTTTGGTGGGTGTCCTATTTAGTTTAGACATGGACGATGTAAGGATATGTTTCCATCCTCGGATGGGTGTCCATTTATTTGCTTTTGTTTGGACATTGCTTTGATTGTAATATGATGATACTTTATTTTTAATTGTTGCATGTAATATGGATAATATTGTTATACTTAAGAATTTTATAATATTAAGACATGCAAAGGAGGCCGGTTCGAATGAACCGGGTGTTGTGGGGGTGCTAGGCCATTTATCACCTTCCCCACACGTGCCCAACTTTTTGAACCCATTAGGGGGTTGGGGATTCCTTAGGAATCGAGTCATCTACCCCTTTCTTTTTCCCGGCCCATCCGGGTGGCAACTCCATTTTCTCCGGACTTAGGTCCGTGTTTTCTAAGGCCTCGAGCCTAAATAGTGCCGAAGTTACAAGAACCATTCCACCGGGAGTGGGGTCCAAAATCCTCGCTCACAATATGCTCATGTATGCATGATATGCATGAATGATACTTATAGTGGTTCTATCGACTCGCAGACCAAGGTGATCAGTTGAAGTGTTCTCATTGGTTCTTTCCAGATGCTTGTTCATGTCTTGCTTTGGAATGAAAGAAGGCTTCGCATTTATGGCTTTTATCTTCAAGATGTTGAAAACATGAGTAGTGGAGGCCTCAATCAGCAGAGATACATCCATTTCAAATAATGATTCAGCATTTTTAATGTGTCTTGCAATTGGTAACTTATTCATAACCTTGCAAATAATCCTTTATTTTGCTCAATGTGTCTTTTGAGATTTAACGATGTAACATACTTCCCTTAACTTGAATGTTTATGCAATAATTTTTTTTATTTTTAATTTAATTTTTTGAATTTTGATTTTGAAATCAAATATTGGCTTTGCCAAATCAATGTCAATTTATCTCAGGACTCAAATTTTCAAATTAACATATCTATAACATGACAACCCTAGTTACTGTACTAAACTTGGAAATCATTTTTATTTGAGCAAGAACTATTGCACTTCAGATAGGCACATACACTTACTTGGCCAAAGTCTCGATGAGTTTGAATATTGTCTATTTCATACGCATGCTTATTCAAACTATCTCCACTAATAGACTCTACCTACCAAGAGAGATCAACAAGTCTTCAATGGGCTTGAAACAGGGTCTATAAGGTATATGGTTTAAGTGAAGGCTATTTTGAGATTTGATCTGATGTGACACTACTAACAAATCTTCACACTAAAATATTCTATTGGAGCCATAGGCAGATGGGACCAATCTTGCTAGACTTCAATCTCCTATCTCCTTGGAAGAAATATAGAACTGATTAAGATGATCTTCATCTTTTACTTTTACTTTTGTACAACCTCAAATTAAATAATTAACATACCACGTATTCCTTAAATCATGTATATATATATGCATACACCATATTAAAATCTTACTTCTCTATTTATTATTCCATTTTCAATATATCTCTTATAAAAATTCTCATACACCCCTCTCTTATAACAATTTTATTAAATAACACTCAATACGCTTGTATAAAATTTTATCAACTCAACTTCCATTTCTCTCTAATCAAATTAACTTTTCCACTAGCACACTCTTTTAATTATACTTCTATTTTCCTTATAATCTCTTACTTATACACAGTTTTATCACAATATACTATAACCAACATAGTTCATTTAAATCAACGTCATGTCATATATAATATTTACTCAATAGTAAATATTTCATTTTCTTTTATAATCTTATAATTCAATTCTAGCATTATTCTCAAATTCATTCTCTCATAACTTATTTCACAAACACATTTCAATAATCAATAATTTCAAAATTAGTTTTATTTAAGTAAAACTCCACTTCTTTAATTCATCAATTAAAATTAACAACTTTTTCCACATTATTTCTTTCTCTAGCTTTACTCTCATGGGGAACCTCATTTTTTACACTATCATCTAACTCATATTATTCAAATACATGACATCATAAACCACATAATGCCACATTCGAGACCAACCTAGGTATCAATGCATATGTATGTATCACAACTCACTTCACTTTTTCCAAAATTTCCATTTCTTTTTCAAAACTCACTTAGGCTGAGAATCTCAAACCTAAGCTCTGATACCAAAATAATTGTGACACCCCTATACCCTATATACATACCATACATATACCCCATATACATATAATACACATATAAAATATAAGAATGTTACTTTACAGTATTTTTAAACTCTTACTTTAATCCACATAAATTATATTTTTAATAAAAGACATTTGCAAAACCATTATACTTTTCATTAGATTACATATATAAATTTACCTTATTTTTTTCGAAATTCACTTATGTACATATATATTTTATCAAAATACAACATAATAAAATTGTACATGCATGCACCACCTTCTAGTTGGTCTTGAAACACTCTTACACTTCTTGTGGCATAACCATCTGACTCTTAGATCAATAATCTACTCACCTGCGTGATTTACACAACCACGCTAAGCTCGAAAGCTTAGTGGTACATATAAATAACATATACATACATTACAGAAAATCACACTCACAACACTAACATCATTTATCATCATATTCTTTGTATTTTCTTTATTATTATTAGCTTTATATTTATACTTAAATATATGTCATCCATAATTCATAATATCATTCTTGTCTACCACAAACACATACATTGGGCTCAATTATCCTTATACAATAAACTAGTTTCAGAACCATTATTTTAGCCCATCTCATCACAATGACACCAAATGTGTCTATAACAGCCCAACCACCCTGACGCGTTGGCCTCTGGCCCAACCATTTCCATGCGCTGAAACTATCACAGTCCGCTTCCCCTCACGGATCCACAACAGGATTTGTTTATTTGTCCCAAGTAAGGGTCGCCTCCCCCATTTCGATCCCAAGACCTCACTTAAGAGAGTCTTTTCACTCAACGTATATCAACAGTAGTGACACCAATGTGTCTAACTCAGGGGCATAGTAACATCTCTGTGGAACCCAGTGCCTCACCCCATCATGTATGGCATACCAACTACCAAACACAATCTTCTGGCAGCTAGATATTGTATAAGGTACACACAATACACATTTATTTTTCAACATATTTTCACTTTTCAATTCATTTCATGGTCTCCACCAATCATCATCATATATAATGCAAATGTGGCTCACATCCACATTTTAATGCACAACTTGCACTTCTCATATCTTTCTCAATTATCACATCATTTTATATCATCACACTCTATGATGTATGTTCATCATGTAATATTCATTTCACAAACTCTTTCACAATTCACATACAATACATATATGGCTCTATACCGCATATTAATACACATTTTACATTTAACAAACTTTGCACTATTATTACAATTAGCCATACTCAAATGGCTAAATCATGCCATAATTAATTCATGTCCAATTCATATTTAAATCACATAATTCATGAATATACATTTCACCATCATCATAGCATGTCTTATCAATTCAATCGATAAAATATAATAAATACAATATGAACATTTATGTACTTACCTCTAATAACCTAAACTCAAGCCCAACTCCTTAAATCTTCACTTCCTCTAACTCTTCATAACTTGATCTTCTAATCAAGATATGAAGAATCAAGTTATTAATAACATCAATCTATATATCTCAATTATACAACTCAAATCCTCTCTCTCCTTCTCAATCCTAATTCAATACCCCATACTTTGGAGTTTCTCATTAACTAATATTATATTAAGTTTCCAAACTAATAATAATATCATATTCATCTCATCTTTAACATATTCATTATTCATTTATAATATATTCATCTCATCTTTATCGTATTTATTATTTATTTATAATTCACTCCTAACATCCAACCACATTTCCCATTTCATATTTTCATCCTGCAAGTATGAGCTATACTCACCTTATGACTCATCAACATATTAACATTTTGCATAATCAACATATTTTATCAGAATTATTCACTTTATAATCACATATACATTTTCAATTCATTATATATAAATACATAGCTATGCAAGCCATTTACTATATTCGTATAGTGCAAAATATGGCAACAAACATCAATAAAGCAACTCCACAGCCGTGGCATCCAATAGCCATACCCGTGGGATGTGAAATGAAGCTGCAAAACACTATTTAAGACCCCCATGGTCATGGAATCCAAAGGCCAAGCCTGTGGCATTCATTTTGTTTTTGTTTTTTCACCATTTTCACATGAAATAGCCCCTTATCCAATCCCAAGACTGTGGTCCTGCATGGCCACGCCCATGGCATCCCAGAATCACTCTTTTACACCATTTTCAACAACAAATCACACACCTAACAACTTTTAATGATGCAAACCAAAAATAAGAGCATGATCCAAGTATATACTTAGTTAAGATCATATGTATAAATCAAGGAGATTATATGTACAAACCAAATAAATTATATGTACAAACCTTAGTTAATCCAAGCTTACTCTTCATCTCTTGATCCCCCTTAGCCTAAATAAAAAATCATAACAATAATCATCATATAATTCATTCATACAATCATCCATATATCAATTTGCTCAATTCTCAACTCATTTATACAAAATCCTTACTCTTTTCCTTATCACCTTTTTCCCAATTTCACTATCTATCATCATCTCTCACAAATAATCATATTTACTCCATATATGCATCAATTCAACATATATATATTGCAACATATCATTCTTATCATTTTATTCAATTAATCATCACTTTCTCTCACTAATCATATCACATATACATATATACTTAAAATCCATAAAGATCAGCTCAAGGAAAAGAGCACTTACTTGAATTCTTTGTCAAATCTTTAATATCCACCTTCAAATCTCTTAAAACTCTTTATGAATTTGGTGTGCATATGAACAAAATCAAGTTCTCCTCACTCTCTCTCAATTCCCATGTTCCAAAGAGGAAGAAGAAGAAAGAAGAATCTTTTCTTTAAATTTCCATCTTCATCTCTTAAATAACATAACCACTTTTTACCTAAATTTCCCACTAACTATCTCCTTCCATCTTTTAACTTTGTCTGTAACACCCCTATACCCTGTATACGTACACAGCATGCTGTTACGATCGTAATATACATATACTGAATATAGAAATGCCATGGTTTAATAAACAAATGACTCACTTCTTTTACAATAATATGAATAAATTTAAAACATTTAAGGAAATTTATAAAACACAATAGATATAATGTTTATTCAAAACGCAGCGGAAAATGTAACAAATATTTACAAATACATATACATCAAAACTCAAGTTTTACAAAACATAAAATATATACATGATTGGCAGTATGTCTTTGATCTTTAAGCTCCAATATCAACACCTCAAAACCTAGACTCTACTCGGCCTAGCAGAACTCTCCAGTTCTTCCCTGTCACCTGCGCGATGAATCACACTCGCGCTAAGCCAACGGCTTAGTGGTACAAACTACAATAATACTATGCTTCAATGCAATGTCAATGTCACACAATCAATGTTCATATACCATTCAAAAGAATATTATATTTCAACATCTTCCTTTGTTCAATATCATATCAAAATATTCATGTAATATCTTAATAATTTCATTACTCAACATAGCTTCCCATGCCACATTCATTTTCAATAAAATACTTATATATTATAATCATCTCATTACATTATATTTCATAATCATGTATCTCATTATTCATTGGTTTCACCATTCAACAATTACATTAAAAACAAAGACAAGCATGGGCCCAAGAGACACTAATATGCCATTCAACTTTCAGAGTTAATGTTTTGGTTCAATTATCACATTTATCATTATCATTATCCCAACTAGGCTTCAAGGATTTAGGTTCAACCAAGCTTCAAGGGGAACAAAGCATGCTAAGTATCAACCCAACTTGGCTTCAAGAACCAAATCCAACCTAGCTTCAAAGGTTGTAACATCTCAATTAGGCTTCAAGGATTTGACCCAAACAAGCTTCAAGGGGAGTAAAACATGTTAAACTTCAACCCAACTTGGCTTCAAGGATCAAGCCCAACCTAACTTCAAGAGATTGTTACCATAGGCATGCCACCAACAACAAAACTCTGAAAATGGAATAACACATTAGACACACAATTCATTAATTATTTTCTTATCATTTACTCATCATCACTTAGGCAACCATGCCTCAATCATCTCATTGGCATCATTATCATTTTAGCCAACAACCATGGCTCCATATCTCATCAATAGAGTATATATATATATATATTATCAATTGCATTGAACATCATCTTTTAAGCAAACATGCCCCACTTATTTCATTTAAATCATCATTACCAATCACATTGGCTACACATCTCATTATATCTCAATTCACATTTTTCAAGGGTACTCAACCAATTGCATTAACATACCTTTTACATGCTCATCAATCATTTACATTATACAAATCATAACATTCATCAAATGTATTAATAATGTAATGAATTACTTAACATATGTACAACCAAATATTTATTAAGTATCAAAATCATGTAAATGCATGCAACCATGTAGTTTGTACTTACCTTAAGCACTACTCACACAATCTATACACTTCCTCTTCCAACACTTCTTCACCACTTGAATTAGGGAAAATTATCTTCTTCAAGACCTAATCCAAAAATAATAAAATACATCAAGTCCAATACAAATATTCACTTAATAACCTCTTACTAGACCCTTAAATTACAAATTACAAATCAACATCTCTCTCTAGTTACCCACGGTCGTGGCCTCCCAACCCCCACGGGCGTGGGTTAAAAAATGGTTCTGCCTCCCTTGCTCCAAACCTCCACGGCCATGGCTTCAATTGGCCACGGTTGTGGCAACCAAGGGCCACAGGCGTGGCATCCAAGATGCCTCTGTTTCTGACCAAATTAAAGAATTATATGCTTCTAACTTCAACCAACACAACCAACATGAAAATCTATGAAAATAATTGATCAAACTCAAGTTAAACATCACTTACCATTTCAAAACCCTAAAACCAACATCACTCTTACTCTTCCAATACCAACATCAACCTAACTTTTTATTTCCAATACAAAACCAACACCACAATCAATTAAATCAAACACACTCCAACATACTACCATCAACACAACCCTACTTTCAATTATCAACAATCAAACTCATACATAACTTAAAATTAAACAAGAGAATCAAGAGAAACTTACCAAAATAATGAAACTTCTTGGATTTCCAACTTAATCACTTGAAAACTCCTTTGAATTTAGAGCTTGGGAACACAAAACTCTCTCTTGCTCTCTTACTTTGGATGGCCGGCCAAGAAAGGAAAAGAAGAAAAATGAAAAGGAAATTAGAGACAAAGTCAAACTTCCCTTCTCTTTAAACCTCCACCAAGCAATCTAAGTAGGAAATTACTTAAATACCCTCTTCCATTTATTTAATTCCATTTAAATAAATTCCATTAATTTTAAAATTACAAAATATCTTCTTCTTTTGACTTCCACATTTGACTTGTGTATATGTTGTATATATTTCCATATATACAACATATACTCTCTCTCTTAAATTATTTTCTCTTTCAAATTTAACATATACACTTAATCCAAAATAAAACAACAATTATATCAAAACTTCTAAGGCACATTTTGGGATATTACAATTCTCCCCCTCTAAAAAGAAATTTCGTCCTAGAAAATTACCTGATATCAAGTCCGAAACAGTTGAGGATATTGATCTCGCATTGCTTGCTCACTTTCCCAAGTTGCTTCTTCTCTACCATGATTCTTCCAAAGAACCTTTACCAGTGGCACTTTCTTATTTCTCAACTCTTTCACTTCATGTGCCAAAATAGCAACTGGTTCTTCTTCAAATATCAGATCTGAGCTCACCTCAATAGATTCAACTGGCAAGTTATGAGATGGATTTGATCTGTACCTCCGCAACATAGAAACATGGAAAACATTATGGATTCTATCCAACTCAGGCGGCAAAGAAAGACGATAAGCAACTGGCCCAACTTTTTCTAAAACTTCATACGGTCCAATGAAACGAGGACTCAGCTTCCCCCTTCGACCAAATCTTAAAATCTTTTTCCAAGGTGATACTTTCAAAAATACTTTATCTCCAACATCAAACTCTATGTCCCTTCTCTTCAAATCTGAATAAGATTTCTGACGATCTGAAGCTGCTTTTAACCAATCCCGAATTATCTTCACTTTCTCTTCTGTCTCTTTAACCAAATCAGGACCAATTAACTTGCCCTCTCCAATTTCATTCCAACATAAAGGCGTCCTACATCTTCTACCATACAATGCCTCAAATGGTGCCATACTGATACTGGATTGATGACTGTTGTTTTAAGTAAATTCTACAAGTGGCAAAAATCTGTCCCAACTACCAGAGAAATCAATGACACAGCTTCTTAACATATCCTCAATAATCTGTATCACTCTCTCTGACTACCCATCTGTCTATGGATGAAAAGCAGTGCTAAAATGCAATCGAGAACCCAATGCACCATGTAAACTCTTCCAAAACCTCGAAGTGAACCTAGGATCTTGATCAGAAACTAAGGAAATTGGGACTCCATGCAACTTCACTACCTCACTGATATACAGCTCAGCCAACCTTTCAAGAGAATAGTCCATTCTAACAGGAAGAAAATGAGCTGTCTTTGTCAACCGATCAACAATCACCCAAATAGCATCATTTTTCTTCTGAGTCAATGGCAAACCAGACACAAAATCCATTGTTATTCTCTCCCATTTCCATTCAGGCACTGTTAAAGGTTGAAGCAATCCTGTTGGAACTTGGTGCTCGGCTTTCACCCTCTGACAAGTGAGACACTTAGATACAAATTTCGCTATGTCTCTCTTCATACCTGACCACCAATAATGCTGCTTTAAATCTTGATACATCTTTGTACTTCCAGGATGTATAGCAAAAACTGATTGGTGTGCTTCCTCTAAAATAATCTTTTTCAAACTAACATCATCAGGAACACACAACCTATCTTTAAACCACAAGCTACCATCATTTTTCACAAAGAAATCTCGGCTCTCCTCATTTTGGCAATCTGACACAATCTTCTGGATTTTCTCATCAGCCAATTGAGCCTCTTTAATCTGATCCAATAATACCGGTCTCAACTGCAACTGAGCCAATAATGCACCATCAGCACACGATTCAAAACTAGCATGCAACGCTCTCAACTCAACAAGCAAAGAAGAGTGAATACACAATCAAAACTGACAAAGACTTCCGACTCAAGGCATCAGCAACTACATTCGACTTACCAGGATGATAATCAATCAAACAATCATAGTCTTTGATCAACTCTAACCATCACCTTTGCCGAAGATTCAGCTCCCTCTGAACACCCAAATATTTCAAACTTTTATGATCCGTATAGATAAAACATTTCTCTCCATACAAGTAGTGTCGCCAAATCTTCAAAGCAAATACTATAGCTGCCAATTCCAAATCATGTGTCAGATAATTAAGCTCATGCGGCTTCAACTGCTGAGAAGCATAAGCTATGACTTTACCTTCTTGCATCAAAACACATCCTAAACCATTATGTCAAGCATCACTGTAAATCACATATGGTTTATCTTCTATAGGTAAAGTAAGAACAGGCGCTTGAGTCAACATTTCTTTCAACTGCTCAAAACTAGCTTGACACTGGTCCGTCCACACAAATCTAACTCCCTTCCGAAGCAATCTAGTGAGTGGAGTAGCTATCAAAGAAAAACCTTTCACAAACCGTCGATAATAGCTTGCCAAACCTAGAAAACTTCTAACTTCAATTACAGACTTTGGTGGACTCCAATTCAAAATAGCTTCAACTTTACTTGGATCCACTCTTATACCATCTGCTGAAACTATATGACCGAGAAAAGTCATTTGGTCAAGCCAAAACTCACACTTTGACAGCTTAGCATACAACTGCTTCTCTCTCAAGATCTGCAATACAATCCGACGAATGCTTGTCATGCTCATCCTCATTACGCAAATACACCAGAATATCATCAATGAAAACCACCACAAACTGATCTAGGTAGGGCTTAAACACCCTATTCATCAAATTCATAAAAGCTGCAGGTGCATTCGTCAACCCAAAAGGCATCACTAAGAACTCATAATGCCCATATCTTGTGCGAAAAGCTGTCTTAAGAACATCTTCTGCTCTAACCCTCAACTGATGGTACCCTGATCTCAAATCAATCTTAGAAAACACTGCTGCTCCCTTTAATTGATCAAAGAGATCATCAATCCTAGGCAAAGGATACTTATTCTTAATAATCACTTTGTTCAATTGCCTATAATCAATGCATAACCTCAAAGTACCATCCTTCTTCTTCACAAACAAAACAGGAGCTCCCCAAGGTGAAACACTAGGGCGAATAAACCCTATATCCAACAACTCCTGTAACTGCACATTCAATTCTCTCAATTCAGCAGGTGCCATTCGATAAGGAGTGATAGAGATGGGAATGGTACCAGGCAACAAATCGATACCAAACTCAACCTCTCTTTCAGGGGGTAACCCTGGCAACTCCTCAGGAAATACATCCGGAAAATCTGCAACTGTGGTTATACTATCAAGTTGAGAACCAACTACTCTAGTATCCACCACATGAGCAAGATAAGCATCACACCCTTTTCTAATCAACTTTCTAGCTGTTACAGCTGACACAAACAAGGATGCAAGTTGTCTCTACTCACTAGATACCATTACACTCCTACCATCACTGGTTCTCAAAGTAACACATTTCTTTTGACAATCTACCATAGCCCCATGCTTAGACAACCAATCCATGCCTAAGATCAAATCATATTCTTTAAAAGGCATTTCAATTAAATCACCACGAAACTCTTCACCTTGCACTACCACTGCTCTGTCACGATGCACCTTACTCACCACAACACTATGTCCTAAAGGATTTGTCACCAAGACATCAAATCCTAAGGACTCTGAATGCAATTCAAACACAGGCAATATGGATGCACTTATATATGAATGAGTGGATCCTAGATCAATCAAAGCAAGAAATGGAATATCAAATAAAGAAAATATACCCGCTATAACTACTGAAGCATCCGGCTGCCTCTGCATCACATATACTCTCTGAGAAGATCCGACCTCATCTGGCCTACTGCCACTGGATGAAGATCCTCCTCTCTGACTAAACTCGGGTCTACCACCTCTACTGAAACCTCTGCCCCCTCGACCACCTCTACTGACACTGGGTCGAGAAACTGCAGTATCCGTCTGTCTATCATTTTGCATTTCAGGACAATCTTTAATAAAATGATCTGGTGACCCACATCTAAAACATACTCCGAATCCACCCGTCTTCCAACAAATACCCCCATGGGGCCTACCACAGTGAACCCACACAGGTGGAGTAGACCTCTGCATCACTGGAGTCGGGGCACTAGCTACAGAAATTGTCGGTCTCGACCTTTGCCTCTGATACTGAACCGATCTGCCCGACTGCCTCTGACTCCTACTGATCCTTGGAACAAAACTTCCTCTGCCCCTCTTCATAGATGAAGAGCCTACCTCAAACTGGGGTCTCCTTACTCTGGTCTCCACCTCAGTAGCAGCTGCTGCAATGCCCTGTGCTCTCTCAACACTTCTAGCTGCTGCATCTAGCTGAGAGAAATTCTGGTACCGAGAACCAGCAATAATACACATAATAGAGGGCCTCAATCCTTCCTCAAATCTTCTGCACCGATCTACTTCATTAGAGATAATCCCCCCGGCATAACGACTCAACCGGATGTACTCAATCTCATACTCTGTTACCGTCCGGTTGTCTTGCCTCAAATTCAAGAATTCCATCTTCTTAATAATATCTTTATACTCCCTAGGAGTATATTTCTGCTCGAACTCCCTCAGAAAATCACCATAAGATAACGTAGGTGGATCATCCATGGCATGAGGAACCGTCTTCCACCAGTCATAGGCATCTTTCTGAAGGAGGGATCTGGCATAGTCAAATTTCTCATCTGAAGTAGCTTGCAACTGGATAAATATCCTCTGCACTTTATCCAACCACTGTTCAGCCATTGCAGGATCAGTAGTGCCCAAGAAATCCTCAGCCCCATACTTCCTCAACTTATCATAATGTCTTATTGGCACTTGAGGCTGTGGTGGCGGGGGTGGCTGCACTGGAGCTCCCCTCAATAGTTCTACCATATGCCTTAACCAACCTGGCGGAACCTCCTCAGCAGCTGATCTCTCCGGCACAGAAATAGGTGCCTCACTAACTCTCTCAATTCTAGCTCCATCCCTACTCTCTTCAGGAGCTATACTCTCCGCACTACCTTCAACAAACTGACGTGAATGGGACGCCATCACTACCTATATCTGCAAACACAATAGAATATACCTTATTAAAGATCAAAGACTGCCATACCAAAACATGTATCTTATTCAAAAACTAACTTTTAAAATCAAAATATTCTTTTTCTTACAATTGACCTAGGTTGAGAATCTCAAACCTAGGCTCTGATACCAAAATAATTGTAACACCCCTATACCCTGTATACGTACACAGCATGCTGTTACGATCGTAATATACGTATACTGAATATAGAAATGTCATGGTTTAATAAACAAATGACTCACTTCTTTTACAATAATATGAATAAATTTAAAACATTTAAGGAAATTTATAAAACACAATAGATAGAATGTTTATTCAAAATGCAGCGAAAAATGTAACAAATATTTACAAATACATATACATCAAAACTCAAGTTTTACGAAACATAAAATATATACATGATTGGCAGTATGTCTTTGATCTTTAAGCTCCAATATCAACACCTCAAAACCTAGACTCTACTCAGCCTAGCGGAACTCTCCAGTTCTTCCCTGTCACCTGTGCGATGAATCACACTCACGCTAAGCCAACGGCTTAGTGATACAAACTACAATAATACTATGCTTCAATGCAATGTCAATGTCACACAATCAATTTTCATACACCATTCAAAAGAATATTATATTTCAACATCTTCCTTTGTTCAATATCATATAAAAACATTCATGTATTATCTTAATAATTTCATTACTCAACATAGCTTCCCATGCCACATTTATTTTCAATAAAATACTTATATATTATAATCATCTCATTACATTATATTTCACAATCATGTACCTCATTATTCATTGGTTTCACCATTCAACAATTACATTAAAAACAAAGACAAGCATGGGCCCAAAAGACACTGATATGCCATTCAACTTTCAGAGTTAATGTTTTGGTTCAATTATCACATTTATCATTATCATTATCCCAACTAGGCTTCAAGGATTTAGGTTCAACCAAGCTTCAAGGGGAACAAAGCATGCTAAGTATCAACCCAACTTGGCTTCAAGAACCAAACCCAACCTAGCTTCAAGGGTTGTAACATCTCAATTAGGCTTCAAGGATTTGACCCAACCAAGCTTCAAGGGGAGTAAAACATGTTAAACTTCAACCCAACTTGGCTTCAAGGATCAAGCCCAACCTAACTTCAAGAGATTGTTACCATAGGCATGCCACCAACAACAAAACTCTGAAAATGGAATAACACATTAGACACACAATTCATTAATTATTTTCTTATCATTTACTCATCATCACTTAGGCAACCATGCCTCAATCATCTCATTGGCATCATTATCATTTTAGCCAGCAACCATGGCTCCATATCTCATCAAGAGAGTATATATATATATATATGTATTATCAATTGCATTGAACATCATCTTTTAAGCAAACATGCCCCACTTATTTCATTTAAATTATCATTACCAATCACATTGGCTACACATCTCATTATATCTCAATTCACATTTTTCAAGGGTACTCAACCAATTGCATTAACATACCTTTTACATGCTCATCAATCATTTACATTATACAAATCATAACATTCATCAAATGTATTAATAATGTAATCAATTACTTAACATATGTACAACCAAATATATATTAAGTATCAAAATCATGTAAATGCATGCAACCATGTAGTTTGTACTTACCTTAAGCACCACTCACACAATCTATACACTTCCTCTTCCAACACTTCTTCACCATTTGAATTAGGGCAAATTATCTTCTTCAAGACCTAATCCAAAAATAATAAAATACATCAAGTCCAATACAAATATTCACTTAATAACCTTTTACTAGACCCTAAATTACAAATTACAAATCAACATCTCTCTCTAGGACCCCACGGTCGTGGCCTCCTAACCCCCACGGGTGTGGGTTAGAAAATGGTCCGGCCTCCCTTGCTCCAAACCTCCACGGCCCTGGCTTCAATTGGCCACGGCTGTGGCAACTAAGGGCCACGGGCGTGGCATCCAAGATGCCTCTGTTTCTGACCAAATTCAAGAATTCTATGCTTCTAACTCCAACCAACACAACCAACATGAAAATCTATGAAAATAATTGATCAAACTCAAGTTAAACATCACTTACCATTTCAAAACCCTAAAACCAACATCCCTCTTACTCTTCCAATACCAACATCAACCTAACTTTTTATTTCCAATACAAAACCAACACCACAATCAATTAAATCAAACGCACTCCAACATACTGCCATCAACACAACCCTACTTTCAATTATCAACAATCAAACTCATACATAACTTAAAATTAAACAAGAGAATCAAGAGAAACTTACCAAAATAATTAAACTTCTTGGATTTCCAACTTAATCACTTGAAAACTCCTTTGAATTTAGAGCTTGGGAACACAAAACTCTCTCTTGCTCTCTTGCTTTGGATGGCCGGCCAAGAAAGGAAAAGAAGAAAAATGAAAAGGAAATTAGAGACAAAGTCAAACTTCCCTTCTCTTTAAACCTCCACCAAGCAATCTAAATAGGAAATTACTTAAATACCCTCTTCCATTTATTTAATTCCATTTAAATAATTTCCTTTAATTTTAAAATCACAAAATATCTTCTTCTTTTGACTTCCACATTTGACTTGTGTATATGTTGTATATATTTCCATATATACAACATATACACTCTCTCTTAAATTCTTTTCTCTTTCAAATTTAACATATACACTTAATCCAAAATAAAACAACAATTATATCAAAACTTCTAAGGCACATTTTGGGATATTACATTGTCTCCCTCTCTTTATTATTATTATTATTATTATTATTATTAAAATTAACTTTCCCTATACCAATATATACCTCATGTATATGTGGTGTATATGTTGATATATGTATATGTCTTATATTTTGTATTTATATTTCCCATATATTTCAAATACATAATATATATGTATAACATCCATCTCTTATTATATTTTCTCTACCTTTTTCACTAATATGCTCTTTCATAACTACTATTCCAAAGTACATCAAAAATCAGGGTATTACAAAGAGCTTTGCATTCCCCGTCATATGCCTTGAGCATCCACTATCCACAAGTCATGTGCTTTCATTGATAGTATATTTTAGACATACCTCATTGGATTTATCGTCAATAGCTATGAGAAATAGATTGACAATTCCTTCTTCCTCTTCTTCTTCATCACTTGAGGAAGAGTCATCCCATGTAGCTTTGAGAGATTTATTCTTTTCTTTGTCCCATTTCTACTTGTTCTTCAACTTCAAACAATCTAATTTGATATGACCAGATTTGCCAGATTCATAACACTTAACCTCATTCTTTTTGTCTTTGTCTTTGAAAGAAGATTTAGAATGTGTGCTTTTGCTAGCTTGTAATCTTCTCTTTCTCTTCCAATCATTCATTCTTTTTTAAAATATTGCCATTTCTTCTTCTTCATCACTATCTTCATTGCTTGAGCTCTCAACTTCTTTAATTTCTTTGAGAGCTATTGGTTTCCTCTTTTCCTTTTCACCTTGTTCTTCTTCTCTTTATGTGTGTAATTCAAAGGTGAGTAATTTTTTGACAAGTTCATCAGTTCTCAAGGAGCTAAGATCATGAGCTTCTTCAATTGAAGAAACTTTGGATTCAAAGTTCTTTTTGCTCTAAGTGCTCTCGAGATTTTTCCGTTGACTTCATCTTCATCATATATCTTACCATATTTCTTCAATTCGTTGACGATGGCAAGCAAGCGATTGGTCATGTTGGTAACATTTTCATTAGACTTCATCTTGAATAGCTCATACTCATATATATGCATTTGCTTCTTGGTGAGTCTCACTTAGGTAGTACCCTTATGATAATTCTTAAGAGTTTTCCAAATGCAATAAGCACAAGTGAGATGTTGGACTCTCCCACCTTCTTCTCTTAAAATAGAATTCATCAAGATAGAGGATGCCCTATAATTCTTGAATCGATCTCTCATATTAGAATTTGACCATTGTGATTTGGGAATAGGAACTTGGACACCATCAGCATCATGAGTAGGAGGTTTCCACTCATTTTTTAATATAATCCCAAAGCTTAATTACTTCACTATCTAGAAACAAGAACATCTTATGTTTCCAATAGGAATAATCCGTTCCATCAAAGTAAGGTCTAAGAATAGAGTTAAGATTTCCATGAGCATTTGAGGTGGATGAAGAAGAAGTTTCCATTTTGGATAAAATTTCACACTTGAGTTTAAGAAATTTTCTAGCTCTGATACCAATTGTTGTCCCAAGATGGCAACCAAGAGGGGGGGTGAATTGGTTATTTGAGAAGTGATGGCAAATTAAAAAAAATTAACAAACAAGAAATGTAGAAGATGTAGAAGATTAGGTAGAGAATAGAAGAATGAACACAATATATTTATAGTGGTTCAGATTTATCCTAAATCCACTTCCTTAACAACTTGTTAAGGTTCCACTAGCTTTGAGTTTTTTACAAGCTTAACTCTAACTTGGTGTTTTCTCTATCTTACACCAAACTATATAATGGTTTGAGTATAATCCTCATAACCCTTGCAAGAGTTTTCCTAGGCTCACTCTCACAACCTAAGTGTTTCCAAGCTCACACTCAAACTTACAATTTGGAGTGTAATACTCACACCCAACACTCTAACAATTTAATTGTTAATTGTTGTAAAATGAAAAGAAAGTATATAACTTAGGCTATTACAATCAAGAAATTACCCTTTTACAAAATGTTTCATGGGGTATATATAGCCAATTTGGTCCAACTAGCTATTATAAGTCATGCGATGTGCTTTAGTAGGCTAGTCCTTATGTTGATAGAGAATATTCACAGGTAGTGGTCATCTAGCACTGAGGATGGTCGCCCAAACACAATGTGTGGTCATCCTTCAGCTTGGGACGTTTGCTCCTTTTGAAAATTCTCTAATGGTCAATTGTGAGTGCTCTACTGTTAGAATCTTGCTCATGTTGTGGCTGTTGGGACGGTCACCTAAATTCCAGGGTGGTTGCCCTTTTTAAATCTGAAAGTGGGTTTACAACGGTCATTCCACATGGCACTCCTTTATTGGAAATTAAAATTCTGCCAAAATATGAAAATCGCGGTCGCTCTATGGTTCACTTAGTGATCAGATTGGGTGTCTTACGTCGAACTTTTAGACATACCCGAGGTTTCTCAATTCTCTCAAAATTCAAGGATGATCACAAAACTTATGGAATGATCGCAATATAGTGCAGAAAGCACTACAAAAAAACACGCTATCTGCAACGGACAAAATCCGTCGCAGATCCGTCGCAAATCCGTCGCAAATCAAGTATTGCGACCGATCTGTGATGGATACGATCCGTTAATAAAAAAGGCGTCGCAATTTTCAATTTGCGACAGGCCGTCACAGATTGCGACGGATTTGCAACCACTCGGCGGATGCAAATCTGCTGTAGCAGATTCCGTCGCAGATTCCGTCGCAGAATGCCGTCGCAGATTTTCGTCGCAAATTCGTTGCAGATTCCGTCACAGATTGTCGTCGCGGATTTCGTCGCCGATTCCGTCATAGATTTCAGATATCCATCACAGATTCGTGGAAAATCCGTAACAATTTAATATTGATTTTTATTGGAACTATTTGTATTATCAATTAATTTTATGAGAACTTTATAAATACATTTGGAAAATTTAAACACAATCTAAAAAAAAACACTAATTACATTGATAAAAATAATTCTTTTATTAATCTTCAATATAATAAAATATTTTACAATTTAATTATGCATGTGTTAAGAACACTACTACAAATAATCTATCTTGAAAATAACAATATTTGGGAAAAAGTAACACAAGTGTCTCACAATATAGAACTCAAAACAAATCAAACTCTAAATCCTCTGCTGTTCCTCCTTCCTCTAGCTCTCTCAAACTTCCTTCCCTTTGATCGCACATAGGGTTTAGTATGGCTGTGTGGCACACCAGGAGCTGGGCCAAAGTGTTTCACAGCTTCACGGGCATTCTTTGGACCTCTTAAAAGAACCTGAACAAACATTTGCATTAATAAGCTGCAATATGAGCAATATCATGTAATTTGTAGCAAAACAGAAGGCAAATCTTAAGATGACTCAAGAATTCTATATCAAAGAACATAAACAGCACACAACACATATTGAATTTGAATCTGATCCTTTTCCTAATAAATGTAACATAAAGCTTGATATCAAAACTTCACCAGCATTAATAGCAATTCTAAAAATGGAATTACGATAATTCAATGACATATCAGTCATGAACATAAAAAGGAAAAATAGGGGCATTATTGACCTTGAACCAATATATTTCTATTTATGAACTTACAATTATATTGTCCAAATATGAGTGCAGGCACAGATCATTCCTCGGTTACATAATGGTCAAATAAACTTTTGATAGTAGCATAAATTTAAATCAATTTTATAATAGAAACCTTAGTTTTAAGTTCTTATAAATTATCTATAAAACTTTCTATATGAAGAGTTTGCAACACAACAAAAGATCCAATGACAGTTCAATGCACTACTATTTTACATTATATTCCGAAGAGACCCAAGAAAAATTAAGGAATGCAGAAGCTATAATATCTAACTGCAGACTGTTTTCAAATATAGATCCACAGAATGAAATGAATCCAATAGTCCATAATTTTCAAGGAAAAAAAACATAATAGTTAAAAATTAAATAACAATAACATCACATAATGCCTTCCAAAAATATCTTTTGAATAATCTCTTGTAATTACCATTTAACATTTATTGAAATAAAAATAGTAGTTAAATAAAATACTTCCAAAAGCTAGAGAAGGTTCAAACCTGGGGATTTCAACAGGAGTAAGGTATAGGTTGCTTGGATACTGGATCTACATTTACATCAAATAAGTCATCACAAGTTTTGGGTTAAGGAACAAAAAAATGAAAGACATGGATAACACTTTACTCCTATATTACTCCTGGGAGGCTGCCACTGCCCGTGAAGCCCACTTGGACCCAATATGGAATATCTAGAGAAAGTCTCCTCCTTTGGGCGTGGGAAGTTTATAGATCTGCAAGAAGCAAGTCAACTTGCAAATGAAGTTCAGGATACCAAAGATACCATTTATGATTTAAAATAAAATTATAGCCATAGGCATCGAAGTTAGTAACTTCGTTAAACTGAATAGACAATATAAATAAAATTACTCTCATGGAATCATATACTCATTTCATTCCCTTAAACCAAGTTGTCTTATACCATCACACCCATGCTCACCAGATCACCTAATTTTCATAATAGGTGCCTGAAAAGGTTGTTGGGAAATTTGCTGTGTGTTTGGACTGTAATAACTTACTTATCAGTAGTTTGATTACTTAATAAAGAAAACTTTTGAAGGTAATGCAACAGTTAAGCAGCAGTAAGGTCATAGACAGTAACAAATTTCTGCAGCATGGAATTTTAACAACTACAGTAGCTATCATTATCACAAATTAGGTACTTATTTACTGGAAGGTAGGCATAGAAACACACTAAGAGATGATAGCAAATACCTGAGCATCTTCTCTGATTCTCAAATTTTGTCCTGCTGGATTCAACAAGTCATTAACAACCTGAAATGAAGAAAACCCTAAAGGATAATGAATTTGCAAAAAAGGTGAACGAAGTATTGCAAAAAAGGTGAAAGAAATAATGGCACTTGTTCATATTGCTGAACGGTAAGATGGACAAGCAGATTGTAGAGAGAATGGGAAGAAGCTAACCTCATTATAGATCTCTAAGTATGATACCCGTAGAAGAAATTCCCAGTTTGGCGTCTTAAGTCATTGAAAAAATATTAGATTGGCTTTATAGAAGAAGGATCTAATAGATAAAATTACATAGGGAGTCACGCTCTATATTACCTCTTGAATAATGCTAAAAGCATCCTTCACTGCCAAGGGTATAATTCCAGGGGACCTCTGATCACCCTGTCATTTGCATATTACCAACGTAAGCATGTTGCTCTAAGGTTAGCAAATCAAACTCAGCTTAATGAAGGATGCTGAAATTTTCTATCAGTTAATGAATTAGACTTTGCAAATGTGACTTCCAATAGATTCTACTATATATGAGATATTATTATATAATCCAATTGCAAATAGAATCAGCCTCACTTAAGCAGGCTGAGGGCATAATCAATTTGCATTCTTTTTCACTGCAGCCTCAGAATCATCATACATGAAATGTAACTAAGGCAAGGATATAGAAAAGCAAAATATATGAAATAGAAGCACATCATCATTGAATATTGCAAGCATTATGTACATATCATAGAGTACATCAGAAAAGTGATTTTAAAGAAGAATAGTATTACTAAATCTCACATGCATAGTATGAGTTTTCCCACTGCTTGTTACACCATATGCAAAAATGGTTCCTGCAAGCACATGGAAAGAAAATGGGAAAACACTGAAACTAAAAGAAAATACAGAAAGTGAGATATGCTAAGCAGAGGGCTGTTCATTACACTAACCATTGATTCCTTCCATGGCGCCACTGACAACATGCTGGGCAGCAACATCATACACATGGCGTGTTGTAGTTGTAGGGCCAAACACCCGATCTATTAGGAATTTTGAAAAGTAAATAAATAATTAAGTATTTAGTGACAGATAACAATAAAAATCAAAAGGACGAACATTATGTGCTTTATTTTTAACTTTGATGAGCAAAAGCTTTCCAAAGTAAAAAGCTAAAATGGAGAGGACTAGTAGCTTTTGTAAACTAATAGATAACAAACAATCAAGTAATCCCAGCATACTATAGCTTTACCCAAATTGATGAGAATGTGTTGATGGAAAAGCAATGAAAATAAATGGTCAACCAAGCTTCTATTTTGTTGGTCAATTGTAAGAACCGAAAACAAAGACAACTCAATTTAAGATAAGTGTTTAAGATATTAGATATATTACCATTATTTTATAACTTTAGCAAATTACCACCAATGAGAATGCAATTTGTACAAGAATTCAATATATCCATACAGTTCAGAAGCTATCAAAAGTGGTAAAATATGGATTGTGACTTTGCACTGAAATAAGTCAGTCAGTTTCAATTAGACTTTTAGCATAAGCAGTCCATTTATATGGACTTAATTTCAACATTGGCTTGCAATGTGCTGCAAATATCAAGAAAATCAACTAATTATGCCATTGCCAACTAATTAATGTACATGAATTTACCATATGCGTAAGCGATGGATGGATTATGTTCATTTCTGACAATAGTTTCTCCATCAGCATACCAAGCAATTTCCTCTCCTTGACGAATTTCTCTGGGACTGCACAATCAACCGTGAAAGTGAATAAATAAACCACACACTAACCAATTCAATAATGAGAGGTAAAGAAGAAGAGGAAGTGAGAAATTCAGACCTTAATGGGCGAAAGCGAACTGTGACAGTAACATTTTCTTTGGATCTCACTTCAAATAGATCTGCAACCCTAACATTTCGGGGAGTATCAAAAAACAAAATTACAATCACATATAAAATAGAAGCAAATAGAAACTTCAAACCTAGAAAATTTTAGTGAAAATTCTGAAAAACTCTACCTCGAATTGATACTGTTACTGTTACAAAAATATTCGGCATTTGCGATGGAAATCTGCGACGGACATGTTTCCGTGACAAATTTGCTACGGATCTGCGACGGATTTGCGACGTAACATTTTTCGCAAAAATTCTCAGCGGGAGTAATCCCGCCAACTTTAGCGACGATTATTTGCGACGGACAGATTTTCGTCTCAGATCTGCGACGGATTTGCAACGGATTTGCGACCAATTTCTCAAAATTCCTCTGACACGTCATTCCGTCGCAGATCCGTAGCAAATTTGCGACGGAAACATGTCCGTCGCAGATTTCCGTCGCAAAATTCTGAATATTTTTATAGTGAAATTTGCGACGGCAATAGACGGTAGCAGATCTCCGTTGCAAATTGGTTTTTTTAGTGTTTTCTCTCTCGTGGCAAGTTTCCGCGCCAACTTTTGCGACGATTATTTGCGACGGAATGATTTTCGTCGCAGATCTGCGACGGATTTACAACGGATTTGAGACCAATTTCTCAAAATTCCTCTGACTCGTCCTTCCGTCGCAAATCCGTCGCAGATCCGTAGCAAATTTGCGACGGAAACATGTCCGTCGCAGATTTCCGTCGCAAAATTCCGAATATTTTTATAGTGAAATTTGCGACGGCAATAGATGGTAGCAGATCTCCGTTGCAAATTGGTTTTTTTTAGTGTTTTCTCTCTCGCGCCAAGTTTTCGCGCCAACTTTTGCGACGGAATGATTTTCGTCGCAGATCTGCGACGGATTTGCAACGGATTTGCGACCAATTTCTCAAAATTCCTCTGACTTGTCCTTCCGTCGCAAATCTGTCGTAGATCCATAGCAAATTTGCGACGGAAACATGTCCATCGCAGATTTCCGTCGCAAATGCCGAATATTTTTGTAGTGAAGGTCACTCCTTAGACCGCGCTAGCAACCGCGTTCCCTACCGTGAGTGTTGGAGATTTGGTCATTTGAGGTGAGATCATCCCAACCTTAGGACGGTCACTAATATATCTTTAGCGATCGCTATAGAAGTTGAGATTCTGACCACGAACCTTATTGTGACCCAACTTGTTCTTCAAACCATCAGGGGCGATCACCCTTGGTTATATAGAGTCCGCACCTTGTGCCCTGTTCAGGCAAAATGTTGAGCAACCTAGTCCTGCAACAAGTTTCTTACAAACATGTTAAAAGCATCATTCAATTTGAGTGTCAATGATCAAAATTGAGATTATTTGTCTAACAAATTATTTTATTAATTTTTAAATTTTACAAAATATATTTGCTAAATTGCCTTTCTTTTACTATTTATATTTTTGTCTTATTCTCTCTTATTTTTAAGTTTATATGTTATATATATATACAATATATACCTTACATAAACAACTTATATTTTTACTTTTAGCCCTTCAATTATCCCTCAAATTATTTATTTAATTAATTTAATTTAATTTTTATAAATTAACGGATGTTACAATTCTCTCCCCCTAAAGAATTTCATCCTTGAAATTACCTTATATCAACTTTAGAATAGCTAAGGATACTGGCTACGCATCATCTACTCACTCTCCCATGTTGTGTCCTCAATGGAATAGTTCCTCCAAAGAACCTTTACCAATGGCACCTTCTTGTTTCTCAACTCCTTCACCTCTCATGCCAACATCGCCACTAGTTTTTCTTCATAAGTTAGATCTGGACTTGCCTCAATAGACTTCACTGACAAGACATGAGATGAATATGATTTGTATCTCTACAGAATAGAGACATGAAATACATTATGTATCCAGTCTAACTCAGGCGGTAGAGCCAATCTGTAAGCCACTGGTCCTACTCTCTCCAGTACTTCATATGGTCCTATGAAGGGAGGACACAACTTTCCTTTTCGACCCAATCTCAGAATGTTCTTCCATGGAGACACCTTTAAGAACATCTTATCTCCCACATTGAACTCCATATCTTTTCTCTTCAAATCTGCATAGGATTTCTGTTAGTTTGAAGCTGCTTTCAGACGACCCTGAATTACCTTCACTTTCTCTTTTGTTTCCTTGATCAAATCGGGACATACCAATTTAGCTTCTATAACCTCATCCCAACATAATGGTGTCCTGCACTTCCTACCATACAAGGCCTTAAATGGTACCATCCCAATACTAGACTGATGACTGTTGTTGTAGGCAAACTCTAATAGTGGCAAATATTTATCCCAGTTCCTAATAAAATCAATGATGCAGCTCCTCAACATATCCTCTAGAATCTGTATCACTCTCTCTGATTGCCCATTTATCTTAAATTCAATTCTTTCTGGACACCCAAATGTTTTAAACTCTTATGATCAGTGTACATGAAACATTTCTCCCCATACAAGTGGTGTCGCCAGATCTTCAATACAAAAATAATGACTGCTAACTCTAAATCATGAGTCTGGTAATTTAACTCATGAGGCTTCAACTGTCGGGATGCATAAGCAATGACTCTACCATCCTGCATCAAAATACAATATAAACCATTATGTGAAGCATCACTCTAAATCAAATATGGGTTACCTTCCACGTGTAGAGTAAGAACTGGAGCTCAAGTCAACAAATCTCTCAACAGCTCAAAGCTCACCTGACATCACTCTGTCCATACAAATCTCACACCTTTCCAAAGTAATCTGGTGAGTGGAAAAACTATCATAGAGAATCCTTTCACAAAATGACGATAATAGCCTGTAAAACCCAAAAAACTTCGAACCTCTGTCACATTCTTTGGTGGACTCCAATTCAAGATGGCCTTGACTTTACTCGGATCAATCCTAGTACTCTCTACCAACACCACATGTCCAAGAAAAGTCATTTGATCCAACCAGAACTACAAATTGGACAACTTGGCATATAACCGTTTCTCTCTCAAAGTCTGTAGCACAATCTGCAGATGTTTATCATGCTCATCTATACTGCCGGAATATACTAAGATATCATCTATAAACACCACCACAAACTGGTCCAAGTATGGTCTAAACACTCTATTCATCAACTCCATGAATACAGCCAATGCATTAGTTAATCCAAAAGGCATCACTAAAAACTCATAATGACCATACCTTATGAGAAAAATAGTCTTGGGTACATCTACGTCTCTAAATCTCAACTAATGGTACCCTATTCTCAGATCAATCTTAGAGAATAATGTTGCTCCCTTCAATTGATCAAAGAGATCATCTATATGAGATAATGGATACTTGTTCTTGACGGTTGGTGCACGCGAGCTGCGCTATAGCAATACTGCAAGTGCACGGGTCACCCAAGTAATATAGTAATGAGTGAGTTATCGTTCCACTGGGGGCAAGGCCAAGCACTAGTGCAAATCTTAACTGTTGTTTAGCAAATTAATATTTTTGTGAAGTTTTGTAATTAAAGACAATTAACTTAAATAAATGCACATAAAGATAAATTGTCTGTTATATAAAAAGGATTGATGATAACGATACTATCCAGATATTGAATCCCCCTAGCCTCAATTACATCACATGATAGAGTTGAATTGGCATTCCTCTAACTTAGACTAAAATCTCTCGAGTGAATTAATCCCTAATAACTAAGTAGAGTGCCAGAATCTCTTCTCAAACACAATTAAATAGATCTTGCATTAAGAACAAGGAACTATAAGCCAAAGGATCTTGTAGGTCTATCTCTAGCACCCCAATCAATCCTCAACCCTTATGAATAATCAATTCATATCAAGCTTTCTCAAGTCAATAATATGAAAATGGCAACCAATCAATAAGCATGCTATCATCAATTGGAATTAATCATTAAGCATCATAAGAATAAAGCAACTCGATCAATTAAAAGTATTCAATCATACAAATAAGCTAGGGTTCTTCAATATCTAGATAGAGAATGATTTAGTTCATGTTCAATACACTTAATACAACAACAATAACAATAACATTAAAATGAGTTAAAAGGAGAAAATAAAAAAACCCCTTTCAATGTAGCTTCTTCAATCTCCAAGAGCTGCCAATGGAAGATGGAGAAGCTGGAGAGGATGGAAATGGAGGATGAAGATGAAGAGTCAAGGAAAGTGTCACTCCCTCCTTGCCCAAAATGTGTATGCCCAGCCTCCTCCTCTCAAACCTCTCTTCTCTACCTCTGTTCTCTGTTTCCTGCTCCAAAAAAAAATGTCCCCTCCTTCTTCCTCTTCTTCTCTTTTTTAAATCATTCAAAGCTCCAACCCATGCTTCCAACTCACAACACTCTCCCTTGTTTCCCACATTCTCTTTGTTTAATATTACTTTTGGCAAAAATAATACCCTTGTTCCCCACTTTGTCCACACCTCGTGCAAGAGAATTCAACATTTAATAGGTGACATGGCCAAGCCATGAGTGGCTTGGCCATGTCTCTCATCTTTCTTTGGGACACGGCCAAGCTAGTTGGCCGTGTCTCTTGCTGCTTCTTTTATTTCTTTTTCTTTTCTTTGGTCCCAAGACGAGCAGACATGGCCAAGCTTCAAGCAACATGGCCATGTCATGTGACATGGCCAGTGGCTTGGCCATGTCTCCTGCCAGTGTCGCATTCTGCCTTCTTTCTTTTCTTTGTTCTTTGGATTTTTTACTCTTTAGGTGAGACACGGCCAGTGGCTTGGCCGTGTCTCTTGCCAGTGTCAGTCACTGCTTCACTTTCTTTGAGAGACATGGCCAAGCTTCAAGCGACATGGCCATGTCAATCAGACATGGGCAAAGACATGGCCATGTCTGTGAGTGTGTCAAGTACTGCCTCTATTTTAGGATGAAACACGGCCAAGACAATGAGACATGGCCAAGCTTTAAGTGACATGGCCATGTCGATCAGACATGGGCAAAGACATGGCCATGTCTGTGAGTGTGTCAAGTACTGCCTCTATTTCTTTTCTTTCTTGGTTTCTTTTCCTTGGGTGAGACACGGCCAGTGGCTTGGTCGTGTCTCTTGGGTGTGTCAGCTACTGTCTTGGAATTCTTTTGAGGGACATGGCCAAGCTTGCTTTGGCTTGGCTATGTCTTGCTTGATTCATGCTCTTTCTTCATTTTTCTTGATTGTTTTGATCATCCAAGGGAGTTTTTGCACTTTAACTTAAAACAAACACTTAAAACAAACTTTAAACAAAAATCAAATGAAACATTAACTAAAAACACATAAGAATCATACTAAAAACAAGTATAAAAATGCTCTTATCAAATACCCTACACTTAATTCCTTGCTTGTCCCCAAGCAAGGCTAAAATCAAAACAAACTAAACAAGATAAATTTTGTTAAGTTCAAGAGTTATAAAATAGTATCAAGACTTCCCTATCCCTAAATCCGCAATCAATATCAAATCGAACAAAATCGATACCAATGCAATTAGGTGGCTTTCCATGCATAACCTACATTGTCACTCCCTCACCAACTCTTAGAAAGTGTTTGATCAAGGTGGTGTTTACACTCATAACAATCAATGAAAGATTATTGCCATAGGCTTGCTTATCTATCAAATCTCCACCACTTAATTACAATCAAGCATCAATCAAAAGGTCTTTTATTGGGTTGTAATGGGGCTAAGGTAGAGGCATGGCATTTAGGAAATGTGAGCTTAATCATTAAGTTCAAGAGCACTTAAAGAATGAAGTAATCGATCATATATATATAACCCAACGATCCCAAAACACCTTCCTCTTATCTACCCCTTGACATTGAAATAACTTTTCAAGGGAACTCACTTATTACATCTTACAATGATTATTTCAAAATGTATTCCAACCCTTTCAACAAGAACAACAATTATTTGATTTTTTTATTTGATATTTTTTCTTATTTTTCTTTGCAATCTTAAACCTACTAAATTTAACCCCGCACTTAATTCAACACAACACTCGGTCGTAAACGCTCTTAAAATGCTCTTGACCTAATGAAAGGGTAAGAGACAAAATAGCATGATTCAAAGTTGGTAGTGTTGCGAAAAATGAAGAAAAGGAAAATTGAAATAGGCTCAAAATTGGCTAACTAAGGTTAAAAATAGGGTTGGTCTTTTTAAGCCAAAGTGGGTTCACCTAATTGCCTTAATCATCTTGATGCCAAATTGAAATTTTTATGTAATCTTAAAATGTATGTCAAAGCAAGTTCTAGCAAGTTATCAATCAAAGATGTTCACACACAAAAAGAATAATAAGTTGATGGCTCAATTTCTCAATAGGTTAAAGGTAGTGCAAGGAAAAACTGACAAAATTGACAATAAGCATCAATTCAACTCAATTCTCAAATTCATGCTTCTAAAATTCAAAGGTTATCAATCAACAATTTATAACAATTGAACTTTCCAAAATTCATTTATTTAAAGAAAAACATTAACTAAACCTAAATAAAAATAAATTAACAGTAAAAATACAAAACACAAAATGCAATTAAAAGTAAAAACACAAAACACAAAATGCACCCCACACTTAAAATTTCACATTGTCCTCAATGTGAGCATGCATAAAATAAAAGAAAGTTTAGATGAAACCTGATTTTCATCGATCCCATATACGATATGTAGGGCTTCTTCCTCCCATAATGCAATTGTAGCCCATAATTGAGAGGATGGATAGCATGCAACTTTGCAATGTGTCCAATGTATTGCAAGGCTTAGGTAGCATCCTTGGATGAGCAATTGGCTAATGAGAGTATGTGAAAGCTGCCATGGAGTGATCCTCCAATGCTATAGGGAACGGTAAGAATGTTTTTCAGTATGCACCATGGTTATATTCATTTTTTGTTCTTTCTCGCTCCTAAAAGTGGGAGGGATGATCATTGGTTGCATATTGTTCTCCCCAACTAAAACAAATTCCAAGATTTTTGGGGTCTTTTAAAGTTCAACCAAGTTTGGTTGAATCTCATTCTCATCCTCTTTAGCAATTTGAAGTTTCATCTCAACAACCTCATTGTTTAATAGTAATTTGATCTCCTCAATTTCTAGATTGGAAATATTAGTCTCTACTTCTAAAGTCGTGGCTACCTCAAGCTTATCTACATTATCTTCACTATGGGGCATGTCATAGAGTTCAGAAATATGCCTACCTTGTTTCTCTTCCTCCAGCCTACATGGGAATGAAATTGGTGGCATAAAAGGATTTGGAGGTTCATGCAATTTTATCCAAGTTGATGCTTCCAAATTCTCCTTTTCCTTTGTTTGATTCAACTCCTCTATGTCGGGTTGGATCTCCTTACCATTTTCTTCTTGATTGGTCCCCGCATCAAAGAAATCACAAAAATTGTTATATATAACCTGTTCACTCCTCAAATTCGTGATTACCTGGGTTTGCTCCAATTGGCTAGGAGACTCCTCCTTTTGGTATACTTGGGGTTGATGTGCCATCTGCTCAACCAGAGCATCCAATATCCTCTGTGTTTTTTGCAAAGATTCATACCTCAACTTATCCTCCAAAGTGGGTTACTCAAGGTGATCTTGATTTATTGTGAGTTTTTGAATATAGGCATTTAACTTATCATCCAATGTGGGTTCCTCAAGGTGGTCTTGGTTTGAAAATAATTCTTGAAAGTAAGAACTTCCTTGGTAACGCTGAAAACAATTTTGAGGTGGAGTGTACTGCTGATTTTCCCAAGAAAAATTTGGGTGACTTTCCTAGCTGGGATTATAAGAATTGGAATATGAGTCATTACCACCTATTTGCTGGAAACCTTGGTGGTTATATTCTTCTTCTTGCCATTCTTGGTATCGTCCACAATCCGGAGTTGCATCTAGCATCTTAATTCATTTCGTTAACTCTACGAGTTTCCATGCCATTTCAGAATTATTGTCCCAATCATAAACTCCCCCGTGCCTTAAAAACTGCATCTTTACAAAAGGCACTCAGCAATTTAAAGAAAAACAAACAAACAAACAAATTCAAATACAACAAACAAACAAATTATAGACCCTTAATTTTTGACCCAATCCGATCCAATATGCTTTATTTAGTCCAAAATGATTTTTGTTGTCTAATTGGTCCAAAATAATTTTAATTAAATAGTTTTTGCTTTATTATCTAATTTTTATTAATAAAAAATAAAAATAAAAATAAAAATCAGAGTCGGAAAAAAATCGGCAGCGAAAAAAAGTAGCGCGGGCCCGAGGAAGTTTTGCCCCGCAGGAAAATCCTGCGGGCAAAACCTTCGCCCGCAGGAATTTCTTGCGGGCGAAATATTTGCCAGCAGAAAATTCCTGCGGGCGAAGGCAAAATGGCCACCCGCAGGAATTTCCTGCAGGCTGGCACGCCCACACGCCCAGCCACGGGCCCGGCTGCCGCAGTTTTTGCCAGCGCAAAATTTTTTGACGCAAATTTTTAGAAACCTAATCCAATTAGGTTTTAATTTCTTTTTTTTTAATATTAATTTCTGTGTGTAATTAGGAATAAACAACCTAAAAATCATTATAAATAAGGACCAGTAGAACCAAATAGGGAGGAAAAAATTTCACAGTGAGCTTGGGATTGGAAACCAAATCAAGGAAGGAAAAGCAATAATTCAATTCAACTGATTTTTAAGGGAGTAGCATAACGAATTAAGGAATTCAAAGGCAACAAAGTCTTGTCTTTGGAGCTAGTTCATCCAAGAAGAATTATTTTTGGAAGAATCAACAAAAGAAGGTAAGTGATTTTCCTTAATTGTTTTATGTTACACTGTAGCTAAATTATGGAATTAGGGTTTCTTTAAATAAAAAACTTTAGAACTTTAGTTTAATTCTTCTAAAGTTAAAACACTAAAATGTGACCTTCTTTTCTAAAAAGACTTAAAATTGTTATTTTTTCTTCTTAAAAATCTTGAAACTTTAATTGAACATATTTTTCTACAAAACCAAAATCAAATTCTGTTTCTTTCAAATTTTTAAAGTAGGTTCTATTTCATTCAAAAAACATCTTTTCTACTTATAAAAACTTCAATTCATTTGTTTAAATTCACAAAACTTCATAGAATATCAAATTGATTTCTAAAACTCTAAAAATTATCTTTTACCCGAGAACCCTAATTTTAAAGCCTAAAATCCAAAATTTAACTTTTAAACCTAAAATAATGAACCCTAATCCTTTTAAAACCTTAAAACCTAATTTTTATGATGTTGCGCTTAAATCAACACTATCACAAAGCGGCGCTCGCAAGTATACGAGGCTATTGTAGTGACGGTGATCGCCCTAAGGTCGTTTCCCAAGGAAGGACTTGCAAGTAATAGTTCGATTAACATGAAATAATAAATTCGATTGTGTGATTGAATTGGTGAACCGTAATTATCCTTAGAAATGAAAATGAGTGATTTTATGCAAGAGACTTTCAATTATGGAAATGATGCCTAGGGTTGTAGGTCCATTTAATCAAATGTTCAATTATCCGATTATCCATTAATATAACCTTGAATCTTCATTTGTTTCTTAAGATTAATTAGCCAATTATCAATTCACTAATTCTCACATTTATGAATTAACAACAACCAATTATTTAACATTAGCAAATTAATAAACCCTAGAACTTATATTTCTAATTCATTCTTAGGGTAGTCAATTGCATAGTTTCGATATTAAACTTCTCCTCTCGGTTCGTCATTCAATATTAAGTAATCAATAGGTGGCCAATCTATCAATTTACCTTTAATTTCAATGCAATCAACATATAACAAGGTATATCAATGGAATCATCAAATCAAATCATTTAATCAAATATACTACAACCCCAAGCATGAGTAAATTAGCTCATCATATGTTTTAAAAAAATACTCAATTCAATATAAACCAAATCAAAGTTATACATTGCAATATTAATGTTCTTAATACACAACAACAAATAAGAAATGGAATAAAAGAAAGAGTTAGAAAAACCCCTTTTTGAAGATGCTAAAAACCGGACTCTCGTCTCTTTCGTGGCTCCTTCTTGGTGCTTGAAGATGAACTTCCAGCTCTCTTGAACAAATGGTTCTCTTCTTGAAGGAGTAGATGATAGCTTTCTCAAATTCTCAACTCTCCAATCAAGCCTCTTAAAACCCTAATTCTCAAGAACTAATAACTCACTTCAAAACCAACAATTGTTTTTCCTCTTGGTGTGTGAAAAGAAATGGTGATTGAAGATGAGGGAGTGGTCTTGCTCTCTCAAGCAAGAACCAAGGAAGAAGATGAGGAAGATGAAGAACAAGTGGAAGTGTGTAGAGAATGTCCACTAAAAATATATTCAATTCATTTTATTTTTCCCTCCATTCTTTTTCATTTTGAATTTTTTAAGACACCATGATTGTTTGTCTCCCACTTTCTAATTTCTTATATGTTTGTTCCATAATTTCCTCCCACTTTTCACTCTTTTTTGTTCTTTTTGTCACCCACTAAAACACAACACCTCACTCCTCGTGCAAGCCAGCTAAGGATCCAGGGTGACACGGCCAAGCCATATGGAGCTTGGCCGTGTCTAGTGACTTTCTTTCTTGGGGACATGGCCAAGCTTCTGGCCTAGTCCCATTCTGTATGCTTTGTTAGGACTATAGGCTTGCTTATCAATCAATTCTCCACCACCTAATCACAATCAAGCATCAATCATAAGGTCTTTTATTTGGTTGTAACGGGGCTAAGGAAAAGGTATGACATTTGGGATAGTGAGTTAGTTCATTTAGGTCAAGAGTACTTCAAGAGTGAAGTAAACAATGTAGCATTATCAACAATCCCATAATTCAACTCAATCACTTAGCACTAATCATTTATGTGCTTTTAAGGGACTCCATTTGTTTAATTTGCAAAGATGATTTCCAAACTCATTACAACCCTTCCGACAAGAACAACAACTATTATTTTGATTTTCATTATTCAAATTTTTTTTATTTTTTATTTTTTATTTTTTATTTTTTTAAGGTATCCAACTAATTTAAAGCCAATTGAATTCAACCCCACACTTTATTCAGCACAACACTCCATTAATGCTCTTGAAATGCTCTTGATCTAATGAACGGGTAAAGTTAAAATGTAATGGTTCAAGTCGATGGTGTTGTGAAAAAGAAAGAAGGAAAAAAATGAAATAAGCTTAAAGTTGGCGAACTAAGATCGGATCTAAGGTTGGTCTTTTTAAGCCAAAATGGTTTGCCCTAAATTGCCTTAATCATATTGATGTCTAATTGAAATCTTATGTAGTCTCAAAATGCATGTCAAAGCAAGTTCTAGTAATTCATCAATCAAAGATGTTCACACATAAAAAGAATGATAAGTTGATGGCTCAATTCCTCACTAGTTAAATGGCAATGCAAAGAATAACTATCAAAATTGACAATAAGTACTAACTCTAATCAATCCTCAAATTCATGCTTCAAAAATTTAAAAGTCATCTATCAACATTCTTATAACAATTGAACTTATTAATATCCATCAAAATCAATTATAAAACAAGACAAAAAACTTAACAAAACAAAAACACTTACGAAAATAACAAAACAAAAACACTTACAAAAATAGACAATTTATATTCATGAACAAAAGGCTTAGCACACGCCCCACATTTTAAGTTTTACATTGTCCTCAATGGAAACAACGATATTTAAAGTAAAAAGTTAAGGTACAACTTGTTTTTCCATCGATCCTTTGTGACGCAAGTGCTACCTTTTCATCCACAAACAACTATTGTTCAAGAGCAAAATACAATATATAAAATAAACACAATAAAAAGAGTTAACATTAAAAACCATAACAAAAATATGAAATAACTACAAATAAGAAAATAACAAGTGTTTTCAAAAGGTTGGAGCTGATAGGATCTACGGTGACGGAGGATGGGACAATGATGCAGCTGATGGGTGGAGGCTCAGTTATACATCCCACATTTAGCTCATCATATATTTTAAACAAATGCTCAATTCAATATAAACCAAATCAAAGTTATACATTGCAATATTAATGTTCTTAATACACAACAACAAATAAGAAATGGAATAAAAGAAAGAGTTAGAAAAACCCCTTTTTGAAGATGCTAAAAATCGGACTCTCGTCTCTTTCGTGGCTCCTTCTTGGTGCTTGATGATGAACTTCCAGCTCTCTTGAACAAATGGTTCTCTTCTTGAAGGAGTAGATGATAGCTTTCTCAAATTCTCAACTCTCCAATCAAGCCTCTTAAAACCCTAATTCTCAAGAACTAATAACTCACTTCAAAACCAACAATTGTTTTTCCTCTTGGTGTGTGAAAAGAAATGGTGATTGAAGATGAGGGAGTGGTCTTGCTCTCTCAAGCAAGAACCAAGGAAGAAGATGAGGAAGATGAAGAACAAGTGGAAGTGTGTAGAGAATGTCCACTAAAAATATATTCAATTCATTTTATTTTTCCCTCCATTCTTTTTCATTTTGAATTTTTTAAGACACCATGATTGTTTGTCTCCCACTTTCTAATTTCTTATATGTTTGTTCCATAATTTCCTCCCACTTTTCACTCTTTTTTGTTCTTTTTGTCACCCACTAAAACACAACACCTCACTCCTCGTGCAAGCCAGCTAAGGATCCAGGGTGACACGGCCAAGCCATATGGAGCTTGGCCGTGTCTAGTGACTTTCTTTCTTGGGGACATGGCCAAGCTTCTGGCCTAGTCCCATTCTGTATGCTTTGTTAGGACTATAGGCTTGCTTATCAATCAATTCTCCACCACCTAATCACAATCAAGCATCAATCATAAGGTCTTTTATTTGGTTGTAACGGGGCTAAGGAAAAGGTATGACATTTGGGATAGTGAGTTAGTTCATTTAGGTCAAGAGTACTTCAAGAGTGAAGTAAACAATGTAGCATTATCAACAATCCCATAATTCAACTCAATCACTTAGCACTAATCATTTATGTGCTTTTAAGGGACTCCATTTGTTTAATTTGCAAAGATGATTTCCAAACTCATTACAACCCTTCCGACAAGAACAACAACTATTATTTTGATTTTCATTATTCAAATTTTTTTTATTTTTTATTTTTTATTTTTTATTTTTTTAAGGTATCCAACTAATTTAAAGCCAATTGAATTCAACCCCACACTTTATTCAGCACAACACTCCATTAATGCTCTTGAAATGCTCTTGATCTAATGAACGGGTAAAGTTAAAATGTAATGGTTCAAGTCGATGGTGTTGTGAAAAAGAAAGAAGGAAAAAAATGAAATAAGCTTAAAGTTGGCGAACTAAGATCGGATCTAAGGTTGGTCTTTTTAAGCCAAAATGGTTTGCCCTAAATTGCCTTAATCATATTGATGTCTAATTGAAATCTTATGTAGTCTCAAAATGCATGTCAAAGCAAGTTCTAGTAATTCATCAATCAAAGATGTTCACACATAAAAAGAATGATAAGTTGATGGCTCAATTCCTCACTAGTTAAATGGCAATGCAAAGAATAACTATCAAAATTGACAATAAGTACTAACTCTAATCAATCCTCAAATTCATGCTTCAAAAATTTAAAAGTCATCTATCAACATTCTTATAACAATTGAACTTATTAATATCCATCAAAATCAATTATAAAACAAGACAAAAAACTTAACAAAACAAAAACACTTACGAAAATAACAAAACAAAAACACTTACAAAAATAGACAATTTATATTCATGAACAAAAGGCTTAGCACACGCCCCACATTTTAAGTTTTACATTGTCCTCAATGGAAACAACGATATTTAAAGTAAAAAGTTAAGGTACAACTTGTTTTTCCATCGATCCTTTGTGACGCAAGTGCTACCTTTTCATCCACAAACAACTATTGTTCAAGAGCAAAATACAATATATAAAATAAACACAATAAAAAGAGTTAACATTAAAAACCATAACAAAAATATGAAATAACTACAAATAAGAAAATAACAAGTGTTTTCAAAAGGTTGGAGCTGATAGGATCTACGGTGACGGAGGATGGGACAATGATGCAGCTGATGGGTGGAGGCTCAGTTATACATCCCACATTTAGCTCATCATATATTTTAAACAAATGCTCAATTCAATATAAACCAAATCAAAGTTATACATTGCAATATTAATGTTCTTAATACACAACAACAAATAAGAAATGGAATAAAAGAAAGAGTTAGAAAAACCCCTTTTTGAAGATGCTAAAAATCGGACTCTCGTCTCTTTCGTGGCTCCTTCTTGGTGCTTGATGATGAACTTCCAGCTCTCTTGAACAAATGGTTCTCTTCTTGAAGGAGTAGATGATAGCTTTCTCAAATTCTCAACTCTCCAATCAAGCCTCTTAAAACCCTAATTCTCAAGAACTAATAACTCACTTCAAAACCAACAATTGTTTTTCCTCTTGGTGTGTGAAAAGAAATGGTGATTGAAGATGAGGGAGTGGTCTTGCTCTCTCAAGCAAGAACTAAGGAAGAAGATGAGGAAGATGAAGAACAAGTGGAAGTGTGTAGAGAATGTCCACTAAAAATATATTCAATTCATTTTATTTTTCCCTCCATTCTTTTTCATTTTGAATTTTTTAAGACACCATGATTGTTTGTCTCCCACTTTCTAATTTCTTATATGTTTGTTCCATAATTTCCTCCCACTTTTCACTCTTTTTTGTTCTTTTTGTCACCCACTAAAACACAACACCTCACTCCTCGTGCAAGCCAGCTAAGGATCCAGGGTGACACGGCCAAGCCATATGGAGCTTGGCCGTGTCTAGTGACTTTCTTTCTTGGGGACATGGCCAAGCTTCTGGCCTAGTCCCATTCTGTATGCTTTGTTAGGACTATAGGCTTGCTTATCAATCAATTCTCCACCACCTAATCACAATCAAGCATCAATCATAAGGTCTTTTATTTGGTTGTAACGGGGCTAAGGAAAAGGTATGACATTTGGGATAGTGAGTTAGTTCATTTAGGTCAAGAGTACTTCAAGAGTGAAGTAAACAATGTAGCATTATCAACAATCCCATAATTCAACTCAATCACTTAGCACTAATCATTTATGTGCTTTTAAGGGACTCCATTTGTTTAATTTGCAAAGATGATTTCCAAACTCATTACAACCCTTCCGACAAGAACAACAACTATTATTTTGATTTTCATTATTCAAATTTTTTTTATTTTTTATTTTTTATTTTTTATTTTTTTAAGGTATCCAACTAATTTAAAGCCAATTGAATTCAACCCCACACTTTATTCAGCACAACACTCCATTAATGCTCTTGAAATGCTCTTGATCTAATGAACGGGTAAAGTTAAAATGTAATGGTTCAAGTCGATGGTGTTGTGAAAAAGAAAGAAGGAAAAAAATGAAATAAGCTTAAAGTTGGCGAACTAAGATCGGATCTAAGGTTGGTCTTTTTAAGCCAAAATGGTTTGCCCTAAATTGCCTTAATCATATTGATGTCTAATTGAAATCTTATGTAGTCTCAAAATGCATGTCAAAGCAAGTTCTAGTAATTCATCAATCAAAGATGTTCACACATAAAAAGAATGATAAGTTGATGGCTCAATTCCTCACTAGTTAAATGGCAATGCAAAGAATAACTATCAAAATTGACAATAAGTACTAACTCTAATCAATCCTCAAATTCATGCTTCAAAAATTTAAAAGTCATCTATCAACATTCTTATAACAATTGAACTTATTAATATCCATCAAAATCAATTATAAAACAAGACAAAAAACTTAACAAAACAAAAACACTTACGAAAATAACAAAACAAAAACACTTACAAAAATAGACAATTTATATTCATGAACAAAAGGCTTAGCACACGCCCCACATTTTAAGTTTTACATTGTCCTCAATGGAAACAACGATATTTAAAGTAAAAAGTTAAGGTACAACTTGTTTTTCCATCGATCCTTTGTGACGCAAGTGCTACCTTTTCATCCACAAACAACTATTGTTCAAGAGCAAAATACAATATATAAAATAAACACAATAAAAAGAGTTAACATTAAAAACCATAACAAAAATATGAAATAACTACAAATAAGAAAATAACAAGTGTTTTCAAAAGGTTGGAGCTGATAGGATCTACGGTGACGGAGGATGGGACAATGATGCAGCTGATGGGTGGAGGCTCAGTTATACATCCCACATTTAGCTCATCATATATTTTAAACAAATGCTCAATTCAATATAAACCAAATCAAAGTTATACATTGCAATATTAATGTTCTTAATACACAACAACAAATAAGAAATGGAATAAAAGAAAGAGTTAGAAAAACCCCTTTTTGAAGATGCTAAAAATCGGACTCTCGTCTCTTTCGTGGCTCCTTCTTGGTGCTTGATGATGAACTTCCAGCTCTCTTGAACAAATGGTTCTCTTCTTGAAGGAGTAGATGATAGCTTTCTCAAATTCTCAAATCTCCAATCAAGCCTCTTAAAACCCTAATTCTCAAGAACTAATAACTCACTTCAAAACAACAATTGTTTTTGCTCTTGGTGTGTGAAAAGAAATGGTGATTGAAGATGAGGGAGTGGTCTTGCTCTCTCAAGCAAGAACCAAGGAAGAAGATGAGGAAGATGAAGAACAAGTGGAAGTGTGTAGAGAATGTCCACTAAAAATATATTCAATTCATTTTATTTTTCCCTCCATTCTTTTTCATTTTGAATTTTTTAAGACACCATGATTGTTTGTTTCCCACTTTCTAATTTCTTATATGTTTGTTCCATAATTTCCTCCCACTTTTCACTCTTTTTTGTTCTTTTTGTCACCCACTAAAACACAACACCTCACTCCTCGTGCAAGCCAGCTAAGGATCGAGGGTGACACGGCCAAGCCATATGGAGCTTGGCCGTGTCTAGTGACTTTCTTTCTTGGGGACATGGCCAAGCTTCTGGCCTAGTCCCATTCTGTATGCTTTGTTAGGACTATAGGCTTGCTTATCAATCAATTCTCCACCACCTAATCACAATCAAGCATCAATCATAAGGTCTTTTATTTGGTTGTAACGGGGCTAAGGAAAAGGTATGACATTTGGGATAGTGAGTTAGTTCATTTAGGTCAAGAGTACTTCAAGAGTGAAGTAAACAATGTAGCATTATCAACAATCCCATAATTCAACTCAATCACTTAGCACTAATCATTTATGTGCTTTTAAGGGACTCCATTTGTTTAATTTGCAAAGATGATTTCCAAACTCATTACAACCCTTCCGACAAGAACAACAACTATTATTTTGATTTTCATTATTCAAATTTTTTTTATTTTTTATTTTTTATTTTTTTAAGGTATCCAACTAATTTAAAGCCCATTGAATTCAACCCCACACTTTATTCAGCACAACACTCCATTAATGCTCTTGAAATGCTCTTGATCTAATGAACGGGTAAAGTTAAAATGTAATGGTTCAAGTCGATGGTGTTGTGAAAAAGAAAGAAGGAAAAAAATGAAATAAGCTTAAAGTTGGCGAACTAAGATCGGATGTAAGGTTGGTCTTTTTAAGCCAAAATGGTTTGCCCTAAATTGCCTTAATCATATTGATGTCTAATTGAAATCTTATGTAGTCTCAAAATGCATGCCAAAGCAAGTTCTAGTAATTCATCAATCAAAGATGTTCACACATAAAAAGAATGATAAGTTGATGGCTCAATTCCTCACTAGTTAAATGGCAATGCAAAGAATAACTATCAAAATTGACAATAAGTACTAACACTAATCAATCCTCAAATTCATGCATCAAAAATTTAAAAGTCATCTATCAACATTCTTATAACAATTGAACTTATTAATATCCATCAAAATCAATTATAAAACAAGACAAAAAACTTAACAAAACAAGAACACTTACGAAAATAACAAAACAAAAACACTTACGAAAATAGAAAATTTATATTCATGAACAAAAGGCTTAGCACACACCCCACATTTTAAGTTTTACATTGTCCTCAATGGAAACAATGATATTTAAAGTAAAAAGTTAAGGTACAACCTGTTTTTCCATCGATCCTTTGTGACGCAAGTGCTACCTTTTCATCCACAAACAACTATTGTTCAAGAGCAAAATACAATATATAAAATAAACACAATAAAAAGAGTTAACATTAAAAACCATAACAAAAATATGAAATAACTACAAATAAGAAAATAACAAGTGTTTTCAAAAGGTTGGAGCTGATAGGATCTACGGTGATGGAGGATGGGACAATGATGCAGCTGATGGGTGGAGGCTCAGTTATACATCCCACATTTAGCTCATCATATATTTTAAACAAATACTCAATTCAATATAAACCAAATCAAAGTTATACATTGCAATATTAATGTTCTTAATACACAACAACAAATAAGAAATGGAATAAAAGAAAGAGTTAGAAAAACCCCTTTTTGAAGATGCTAAAAATCGGACTCTCGTCTCTTTCGTGGCTCCTTCTTGGTGCTTGATGATGAACTTCCAGCTCTCTTGAACAAATGGTTCTCTTCTTGAAGGAGTAGATGATAGCTTTCTCAAATTCTCAACTCTCCAATCAAGCCTCTTAAAACCCTAATTCTCAAGAACTAATAACTCACTTCAAAACCAACAATTGTTTTTGCTCTTGGTTTGTGAAAAGAAATGGTGATTGAAGATGAGGGAGTGGTCTTGCTCTCTCAAGCAAGAACCAAGGAAGAAGATGAGGAAGATGAAGAACAAGTGGAATTGTGTAGAGAATGTCCACTAAAAATATATTCAATTCATTTTATTTTTCCCTCCATTCTTTTCAATTTTGAATTTTTTAAGACACCATGATTGTTTGTCTCCCACTTTCTAATTTCTTATATGTTTGTTCCATAATTTCCTCCCACTTTTCACTCTTTTTTGTTCTTTTTGTCACCCACTAAAACACAACACCTCACTCCTCGTGCAAGCCAGCTAAGGATCCAGGGTGACACGGCCAAGCCATATGGAGCTTGGCCGTGTCTAGTGACTTTCTTTCTTGGGGACACGGCCAAGCTTCTGGCCTAGTCCCATTCTGTATGCTTTGTTAGGACTATAGGCTTGCTTATCAATCAATTCTCCACCACCTAATCACAATCAAGCATCAATCATAAGGTCTTTTATTTGGTTGTAACGGGGCTAAGGAAAAGGTATGACATTTGGGATAGTGAGTTAGTTCATTTAGGTCAAGAGTACTTCAAGAGTGAAGTAAACAATGTAGCATTATCAACAATCCCATAATTCAACTCAATCACTTAGCACTAATCATTTATGTGCTTTTAAGGGACTCCATTTGTTTAATTTGCAAAGATGATTTCCAAACTCATTACAACCCTTCCGACAAGAACAACAACTATTATTTTGATTTTCATTATTCAAATTTTTTTTATTTTTTATTTTTTATTTTTTTAAGGTATCCAACTAATTTAAAGCCCATTGAATTCAACCCCACACTTTATTCAGCACAACACTCCATTAATGCTCTTGAAATGCTCTTGATCTAATGAACGGGTAAAGTTAAAATGTAATGGATCAAGTCGATGGTGTTGTGAAAAAGAAAGAAGGAAAAAAAATGAAATAAGCTTAAAGTTGGCGAACTAAGATCGGATGTAAGGTTGGTCTTTTTAAGCCAAAATGGTTTGCCCTAAATTGCCTTAATCATATTGATGTCTAATTGAAATCTTATGTAGTCTCAAAATGCATGTCAAAGCAAGTTCTAGTTATTCATCAATCAAAGATGTTCACACATAAAAAGAATGATAAGTTGATGGCTCAATTCCTCACTAGTTAAATGGCAATGCAAAGAATAACTATCAAAATTGACAATAAGTACTAACTCTAATCAATCCTCAAATTCATGCTTCAAAAATTTAAAAGTCATCTATCAACATTCTTATAACAATTGAACTTATTAATATCCATCAAAATCAATTATAAAACAAGACAAAAAACTTAACAAAACAAAAACACTTACGAAAATAGACAATTTATATTCATGAACAAAAAGCTTAGCACACACCCCACATTTTAAGTTTTACATTGTCCTCAATGGAAACAACGATATTTAAAGTAAAAAGTTAAGGTACAACCTGTTTTTCCATCGATCCTTTGTGACGCAAGTGCTACCTTTTCATCAACAAACAACTATTGTTCAAGAGCAAAATACAATATATAAAATAAACACAATAAAAAGAGTTAACATTAAAAACCATAACAAAAATATGAAATAACTACAAATAAGAAAATAACAAGTGTTTTCAAAAGGTTGGAGCTGATAGGATCTACGGTGTCGGAGGATGGGACAATGATGCAGCTGATGGGTGGAGGCTCAGTTATACATCCCACATTTAGCTCATCATATGTTTTAAACAAATACTCAATTCAATATAAACCAAATCAAAGTTATACATTTCAATATTAATGTTCTTAATACACAACAACAAAAAAGAAATGGAATAAAAGAAAGAGTTAGAAAACCCCCCTTTTTGAAGATGCTAAAAATCGGACTCTCGACTCTTTCGTGGCTCCTTCTTGGTGCTTGATGATGAACATCCAGCTCTCTTGAACAAATGGTTCTCTTCTTGAAGGAGTAGATGATAGCTTTCTCAAATTCTCAACTCTCCAATCAAGCCTCTTAAAACCCTAATTCTCAAGAACTAATAACTCACTTCAAAACCAACAATTGTTTTTGCTCTTGGTTTGTGAAAAGAAATGGTGATTGAAGATGAGGGAGTGGTCTTGCTCTCTCAAGCAAGAACCAAGGAAGAAGATGAGGAAGATGAAGAACAAGTGGAAGTGTGTAGAGAATGTCCACTAAAAATATATTCAATTCATTTTATTTTTCCCTCCATTCTTTTTCATTTTGAATTTTTTAAGACACCATGATTGTTTGTCTCCCACTTTCTAATTTCTTATATGTTTGTTCCATAATTTCCTCCCACTTTTCACTCTTTTTTGTTCTTTTTGTCACCCACTAAAACACAACACCTCACTCCTCGTGCAAGCCAGCTAAGGATCCAGGGTGACACGGCCAAGCCATATGGAGCTTGGCCGTGTCTAGTGACTTTCTTTCTTGGGGACACGGCCAAGCTTCTGGCCTAGTCCCATTCTGTATGCTTTGTTAGGACTATAGGCTTGCTTATCAATCAATTCTCCACCACCTAATCACAATCAAGCATCAATCATAAGGTCTTTTATTTGGTTGTAACGGGGCTAAGGAAAAGGTATGACATTTGGGATAGTGAGTTAGTTCATTTAGGTCAAGAGTACTTCAAGAGTGAAGTAAACAATGTAGCATTATCAACAATCCCATAATTCAACTCAATCACTTAGCACTAATCATTTATGTGCTTTTAAGGGACTCCATTTGTTTAATTTGCAAAGATGATTTCCAAACTCATTACAACCCTTCCGACAAGAACAACAACTATTATTTTGATTTTCATTATTCAAATTTTTTTTATTTTTTATTTTTTATTTTTTTAAGGTATCCAACTAATTTAAAGCCCATTGAATTCAACCCCACACTTTATTCAGCACAACACTCCATTAATGCTCTTGAAATGCTCTTGATCTAATGAACGGGTAAAGTTAAAATGTAATGGTTCAAGTCGATGGTGTTGTGAAAAAGAAAGAAGGAAAAAAATGAAATAAGCTTAAAGTTGGCGAACTAAGATCGGATGTAAGGTTGGTCTTTTTAAGCCAAAATGGTTTGCCCTAAATTGCCTTAATCATATTGATGTCTAATTGAAATCTTATGTAGTCTCAAAATGCATGCCAAAGCAAGTTCTAGTAATTCATCAATCAAAGATGTTCACACATAAAAAGAATGATAAGTTGATGGCTCAATTCCTCACTAGTTAAATGGCAATGCAAAGAATAACTATCAAAATTGACAATAAGTACTAACACTAATCAATCCTCAAATTCATGCATCAAAAATTTAAAAGTCATCTATCAACATTCTTATAACAATTGAACTTATTAATATCCATCAAAATCAATTATAAAACAAGACAAAAAACTTAACAAAACAAGAACACTTACGAAAATAACAAAACAAAAACACTTACGAAAATAGAAAATTTATATTCATGAACAAAAGGCTTAGCACACACCCCACATTTTAAGTTTTACATTGTCCTCAATGGAAACAATGATATTTAAAGTAAAAAGTTAAGGTACAACCTGTTTTTCCATCGATCCTTTGTGACGCAAGTGCTACCTTTTCATCCACAAACAACTATTGTTCAAGAGCAAAATACAATATATAAAATAAACACAATAAAAAGAGTTAACATTAAAAACCATAACAAAAATATGAAATAACTACAAATAAGAAAATAACAAGTGTTTTCAAAAGGTTGGAGCTGATAGGATCTACGGTGATGGAGGATGGGACAATGATGCAGCTGATGGGTGGAGGCTCAGTTATACATCCCACATTTTGCTCATCATATATTTTAAACAAATACTCAATTCAATATAAACCAAATCAAAGTTATACATTGCAATATTAATGTTCTTAATACACAACAACAAATAAGAAATGGAATAAAAGAAAGAGTTAGAAAAACCCCTTTTTGAAGATGCTAAAAATCGGACTCTCGTCTCTTTCGTGGCTCCTTCTTGGTGCTTGATGATGAACTTCCAGCTCTCTTGAACAAATGGTTCTCTTCTTGAAGGAGTAGATGATAGCTTTCTCAAATTCTCAACTCTCCAATCAAGCCTCTTAAAACCCTAATTCTCAAGAACTAATAACTCACTTCAAAACCAACAATTGTTTTTGCTCTTGGTTTGTGAAAAGAAATGGTGATTGAAGATGAGGGAGTGGTCTTGCTCTCTCAAGCAAGAACCAAGGAAGAAGATGAGGAAGATGAAGAACAAGTGGAAGTGTGTAGAGAATGTCCACTAAAAATATATTCAATTCATTTTATTTTTCCCTCCATTCTTTTCAATTTTGAATTTTTTAAGACACCATGATTGTTTGTCTCCCACTTTCTAATTTCTTATATGTTTGTTCCATAATTTCCTCCCACTTTTCACTCTTTTTTGTTCTTTTTGTCACCCACTAAAACACAACACCTCACTCCTCGTGCAAGCCAGCTAAGGATCCAGGGTGACACGGCCAAGCCATATGGAGCTTGGCCGTGTCTAGTGACTTTCTTTCTTGGGGACACGGCCAAGCTTCTGGCCTAGTCCCATTCTGTATGCTTTGTTAGGACTATAGGCTTGCTTATCAATCAATTCTCCACCACCTAATCACAATCAAGCATCAATCATAAGGTCTTTTATTTGGTTGTAACGGGGCTAAGGAAAAGGTATGACATTTGGGATAGTGAGTTAGTTCATTTAGGTCAAGAGTACTTCAAGAGTGAAGTAAACAATGTAGCATTATCAACAATCCCATAATTCAACTCAATCACTTAGCACTAATCATTTATGTGCTTTTAAGGGACTCCATTTGTTTAATTTGCAAAGATGATTTCCAAACTCATTACAACCCTTCCGACAAGAACAACAACTATTATTTTGATTTTCATTATTCAAATTTTTTTTATTTTTTATTTTTTATTTTTTAAGGTATCCAACTAATTTAAAGCCCATTGAATTCAACCCCACACTTTATTCAGCACAACACTCCATTAATGCTCTTGAAATGCTCTTGATCTAATGAACGGGTAAAGTTAAAATGTAATGGTTCAAGTCGATGGTGTTGTGAAAAAGAAAGAAGGAAAAAAAATGAAATAAGCTTAAAGTTGGCGAACTAAGATCGGATGTAAGGTTGGTCTTTTTAAGCCAAAATGGTTTGCCCTAAATTGCCTTAATCATATTGATGTCTAATTGAAATCTTATGTAGTCTCAAAATGCATGTCAAAGCAAGTTCTAGTTATTCATCAATCAAAGATGTTCACACATAAAAAGAATGATAAGTTGATGGCTCAATTCCTCACTAGTTAAATGGCAATGCAAAGAATAACTATCAAAATTGACAATAAGTACTAACTCTAATCAATCCTCAAATTCATGCTTCAAAAATTTAAAAGTCATCTATCAACATTCTTATAACAATTGAACTTATTAATATCCATCAAAATCAATTATAAAACAAGACAAAAAACTTAACAAAACAAAAACACTTACGAAAATAGACAATTTATATTCATGAACAAAAAGCTTAGCACACACCCCACATTTTAAGTTTTACATTGTCCTCAATGGAAACAACGATATTTAAAGTAAAAAGTTAAGGTACAACCTGTTTTTCCATCGATCCTTTATGACGCAAGTGCTACCTTTTCATCCACAAACAACTATTGTTCAAGAGCAAAATACAATATATAAAATAAACACAATAAAAAGAGTTAACATTAAAAACCATAACAAAAATATGAAATAACGACAAATAAGAAAATAACAAGTGTTTTCAAAAGGTTGGAGCTGATAGGATCTACGGTGACGGAGGATGGGACAATGATGCAGCTGATGGGTGGAGGCTCAGTTATACATCCCACATTTAGCTCATCATATGTTTTAAACAAATGCTCAATTCAATATAAACCAAATCAAAGTTATACATTGCAATATTAATGTTCTTAATACACAACAACAAATAAGAAATGGAATAAAAGAAAGAGTTAGAAAACCCCCCTTTTTGAAGATGCTAAAAATCGGACTCTCGTCTCTTTCGTGGCTCCTTCTTGGTGCTTGATGATGAACATCCAGCTCTCTTGAACAAATGGTTCTCTTCTTGAAGGAGTAGATGATAGCTTTCTCAAATTCTCAACTCTCCAATCAAGCCTCTTAAAACCCTAATTCTCAAGAACTAATAACTCACTTCAAAACCAACAATTGTTTTTGCTCTTGGTTTGTGAAAAGAAATGGTGATTGAAGATGAGGGAGTGGTCTTGCTCTCTCAAGCAAGAACCAAGGAAGAAGATGAGGAAGATGAAGAACAAGTGGAAGTGTGTAGAGAATGTCCACTAAAAATATATTCAATTCATTTTATTTTTCCCTCCATTCTTTTTCATTTTGAATTTTTTAAGACACCATGATTGTTTGTCTCCCACTTTCTAATTTCTTATATGTTTGTTCCATAATTTCCTCCCACTTTTCACTCTTTTTTGTTCTTTTTGTCACCCACTAAAACACAACACCTCACTCCTCGTGCAAGCCAGCTAAGGATCCAGGGTGACACGGCCAAGCCATATGGAGCTTGGCCGTGTCTAGTGACTTTCTTTCTTGGGGACACGGCCAAGCTTCTGGCCTAGTCCCATTCTGTATGCTTTGTTAGGACTATAGGCTTGCTTATCAATCAATTCTCCACCACCTAATCACAATCAAGCATCAATCATAAGGTCTTTTATTTGGTTGTAACGGGGCTAAGGAAAAGGTATGACATTTGGGATAGTGAGTTAGTTCATTTAGGTCAAGAGTACTTCAAGAGTGAAGTAAACAATGTAGCATTATCAACAATCCCATAATTCAACTCAATCACTTAGCACTAATCATTTATGTGCTTTTAAGGGACTCCATTTGTTTAATTTGCAAAGATGATTTCCAAACTCATTACAACCCTTCCGACAAGAACAACAACTATTATTTTGATTTTCATTATTCAAATTTTTTTTATTTTTTATTTTTTATTTTTTTAAGGTATCCAACTAATTTAAAGCCCATTGAATTCAACCCCACACTTTATTCAGCACAACACTCCATTAATGCTCTTGAAATGCTCTTGATCTAATGAACGGGTAAAGTTAAAATGTAATGGTTCAAGTCGATGGTGTTGTGAAAAAGAAAGAAGGAAAAAAATGAAATAAGCTTAAAGTTGGTGAACTAAGATCGGATGTAAGGTTGGTCTTTTTAAGCCAACATGGTTTGCCCTAAATTGCCTTAATCATATTGATGTCTAATTGAAATCTTATGTAGTCTCAAAATGCATGTCAAAGCAAGTTCTAGTAATTCATCAATCAAAGATGTTCACACATAAAAAGAATGATAAGTTGATGGCTCAATTCCTCACGCCGTAAATGGCAATGCAAAGAATAAATATCAAAATTGACAATAAGTACTAACTCTAATCAATCCTCAAATTCATGCTTCAAAAATTTAAAAGTCATCTATCAACATTCTTATAACAATTGAACTTATTAATATCCATCAAAATCAATTATAAAACAAGACAAAAAACTTAACAAAACAAAAACACTTACGAAAATAGACAATTCATATTCATGAAAAAAAGGCTTAGCACGCACCCCACATTTTAAGTTTTACATTGTCCTCAATGGAAACAACGATATTTAAAGTAAAAAGTTAAGGTACAACCTGTTTTTCCATCGATCCTTTGTGACGCAAGTGTTACCTTTTCATCCACAAACAACTATTGTTCAAGAGCAAAATACAATATATAAAATAAACACAATAAAAAGAGTTAACATTAAAAACCATAACAAAAATATGAAATAACTACAAATAAGAAAATAACAAGTGTTTTTAAAAGGTTGGAGCTGATAGGATCTACGGTGACGGAGGATGGGACAATGATGCAGCTGATGGGTGGAGGCTCAGTTATACATCCCACATTTAGCTCATCATATGTTTTAAACAAATACTCAATTCAATATAAACCAAATCAAAGTTATACATTTCAATATTAATGTTCTTAATACATAACAACAAAAAAGAAATGGAATAAAAGAAAGAGTTAGAAAACCCCCCTTTTTGAAGATGCTAAAAATCGGACTCTCGACTCTTTCGTGGCTCCTTCTTGGTGCTTGATGATGAACATCCAGCTCTCTTGAACAAATGGTTCTCTTCTTGAAGGAGTAGATGATAGCTTTCTCAAATTCTCAACTCTCCAATCAAGCCTCTTAAAACCCTAATTCTCAAGAACTAATAACTCACTTCAAAACCAACAATTGTTTTTGCTCTTGGTTTGTGAAAAGAAATGGTGATTGAAGATGAGGGAGTGGTCTTGCTCTCTCAAGCAAGAACCAAGGAAGAAGATGAGGAAGATGAAGAACAAGTGGAAGTGTGTAGAGAATGTCCACTAAAAATATATTCAATTCATTTTATTTTTCCCTCCATTCTTTTTCATTTTGAATTTTTTAAGACACCATGATTGTTTGTCTCCCACTTTCTAATTTCTTATATGTTTGTTCAATAATTTCCTCCCACTTTTCACTCTTTTTTGTTCTTTTTGTCACCCACTAAAACACAACACCTCACTCCTCGTGCAAGCCAGCTAAGGATCCAGGGTGACACGGCCAAGCCATATGGAGCTTGGCCGTGTCTAGTGACTTTCTTTCTTGGGGACACGGCCAAGCTTCTGGCCTAGTCCCATTCTGTATGCTTTGTTAGGACTATAGGCTTGCTTATCAATCAATTCTCCACCACCTAATCACAATCAAGCATCAATCATAAGGTCTTTTATTTGGTTGTAACGGGGCTAAGGAAAAGGTATGACATTTGGGATAGTGAGTTAGTTCATTTAGGTCAAGAGTACTTCAAGAGTGAAGTAAACAATGTAGCATTATCAACAATCCCATAATTCAACTCAATCACTTAGCACTAATCATTTATGTGCTTTTAAGGGACTCCATTTGTTTAATTTGCAAAGATGATTTCCAAACTCATTACAACCCTTCCGACAAGAACAACAACTATTATTTTGATTTTCATTATTCAAGTTTTTTTTATTTTTTATTTTTTATTTTTTTAAGGTATCCAACTAATTTAAAGCCCATTGAATTCAACCCCACACTTTATTCAGCACAACACTCCATTAATGCTCTTGAAATGCTCTTGATCTAATGAACGGGTAAAGTTAAAATGTAATGGTTCAAGTCGATGGTGTTGTGAAAAAGAAAGAAGGAAAAAAAATGAAATAAGCTTAAAGTTGGCGAACTAAGATCGGATGTAAGGTTGGTCTTTTTAAGCCAAAATGGTTTGCCCTAAATTGCCTTAATCATATTGATGTCTAATTGAAATCTTATGTAGTCTCAAAATGCATGTCAAAGCAAGTTCTAGTTATTCATCAATCAAAGATGTTCACACATAAAAAGAATGATAAGTTGATGGCTCAATTCCTCACTAGTTAAATGGCAATGCAAAGAATAACTATCAAAATTGACAATAAGTACTAACTCTAATCAATCCTCAAATTCATGCTTCAAAAATTTAAAAGTCATCTATCAACATTCTTATAACAATTGAACTTATTAATATCCATCAAAATCAATTATAAAACAAGACAAAAAACTTAACAAAACAAAAACACTTACGAAAATAGACAATTTATATTCATGAACAAAAAGCTTAGCACACACCCCACATTTTAAGTTTTACATTGTCCTCAATGGAAACAACGATATTTAAAGTAAAAAATTAAGGTACAACCTGTTTTTCCATCGATCCTTTGTGACGCAAGTGCTACCTTTTCATCCACAAACAACTATTGTTCAAGAGCAAAATACAATATATAAAATAAACACAATAAAAAGAGTTAACATTAAAAACCATAACAAAAATATGAAATAACTACAAATAAGAAAATAACAAGTGTTTTCAAAAGGTTGGAGCCGATAGGATCTACGGTGACGGAGGATGGGACAATGATGCAGCTGATGGGTGGAGGCTCAGTTATACATCCCACATTTAGCTCATCATATGTTTTAAACAAATACTCAATTCAATATAAACCAAATCAAAGTTATACATTTCAATATTAATGTTCTTAATACACAACAACAAAAAAGAAATGGAATAAAAGAAAGAGTTAGAAAACCCCCCTTTTTGAAGATGCTAAAAATCGGACTCTCGACTCTTTCGTGGCTCCTTCTTGGTGCTTGATGATGAACATCCAGCTCTCTTGAACAAATGGTTCTCTTCTTGAAGGAGTAGATGATAGCTTTCTCAAATTCTCAACTCTCCAATCAAGCCTCTTAAAACCCTAATTCTCAAGAACTAATAACTCACTTCAAAACCAACAATTGTTTTTGCTCTTGGTTTGTGAAAAGAAATGGTGATTGAAGATGAGGGAGTGGTCTTGCTCTCTCAAGCAAGAACCAAGGAAGAAGATGAGGAAGATGAAGAACAAGTGGAAGTGTGTAGAGAATGTCCACTAAAAATATATTCAATTCATTTTATTTTTCCCTCCATTCTTTTTCATTTTGAATTTTTTAAGACACCATGATTGTTTGTCTCCCACTTTCTAATTTCTTATATGTTTGTTCCATAATTTCCTCCCACTTTTCACTCTTTTTTGTTCTTTTTGTCACCCACTAAAACACAACACCTCACTCCTCGTGCAAGCCAGCTAAGGATCCAGGGTGACACGGCCAAGCCATATGGAGCTTGGCCGTGTCTAGTGACTTTCTTTCTTGGGGACACGGCCAAGCTTCTGGCCTAGTCCCATTCTGTATGCTTTGTTAGGACTATAGGCTTGCTTATCAATCAATTCTCCACCACCTAATCACAATCAAGCATCAATCATAAGGTCTTTTATTTGGTTGTAACGGGGCTAAGGAAAAGGTATGACATTTGGGATAGTGAGTTAGTTCATTTAGGTCAAGAGTACTTCAAGAGTGAAGTAAACAATGTAGCATTATCAACAATCCCATAATTCAACTCAATCACTTAGCACTAATCATTTATGTGCTTTTAAGGGACTCCATTTGTTTAATTTGCAAAGATGATTTCCAAACTCATTACAACCCTTCCGACAAGAACAACAACTATTATTTTGATTTTCATTATTCAAATTTTTTTTATTTTTTATTTTTTATTTTTTTAAGGTATCCAACTAATTTAAAGCCCATTGAATTCAACCCCACACTTTATTCAGCACAACACTCCATTAATGCTCTTGAAATGCTCTTGATCTAATGAACGGGTAAAGTTAAAATGTAATGGTTCAAGTCGATGGTGTTGTGAAAAAGAAAGAAGGAAAAAAAAATGAAATAAGCTTAAAGTTGGCGAACTAAGATCGGATGTAAGGTTGGTCTTTTTAAGCCAAAATGGTTTGCCGTAAATTGCCTTAATCATATTGATGTCTAATTGAAATCTTATGTAGTCTCAAAATGCATGTCAAAGCAAGTTCTAGTTATTCATCAATCAAAGATGTTCACACATAAAAAGAATGATAAGTTGATGGCTCAATTCCTCACTAGTTAAATGGCAATGCAAAGAATAACTATCAAAATTGACAATAAGTACTAACTCTAATCAATCCTCAAATTCATGCTTCAAAAATTTAAAAGTCATCTATCAACATTCTTATAACAATTGAACTTATTAATATCCATCAAAATCAATTATAAAACAAGACAAAAAACTTAACAAAACAAAAACACTTACGAAAATAGACAATTTATATTCATGAACAAAAAGCTTAGCACACACCCCACATTTTAAGTTTTACATTGTCCTCAATGGAAACAACGATATTTAAAGTAAAAAGTTAAGGTACAACCTGTTTTTCCATCGATCCTTTGTGACGCAAGTGCTACCTTTTCATCCACAAACAACTATTGTTCAAGAGCAAAATACAATATATAAAATAAACACAATAAAAAGAGTTAACATTAAAAACCATAACAAAAATATGAAATAACTACAAATAAGAAAATAACAAGTGTTTTCAAAAGGTTGGAGCCGATAGGATCTACGGTGACGGAGGATGGGACAATGATGCAGCTGATGGGTGGAGGCTCAGTTATACATCCCACATTTAGCTCATCATATGTTTTAAACAAATGCTCAATTCAATATAAACCAAATCAAAGTTATACATTTCAATATTAATGTTCTTAATACACAACAACAAAAAAGAAATGGAATAAAAGAAAGAGTTAGAAAACCCCCCTTTTTGAAGATGCTAAAAATCGGACTCTCGACTCTTTCGTGGCTCCTTCTTGGTGCTTGATGAAGAACATCCAGCTCTCTTGAACAAATGGTTCTCTTCTTGAAGGAGTAGATGATAGCTTTCTTAAATTCTCAACTCTCCAATCAAGCCTCTTAAAACCCTAATTCTCAAGAACTAATAACTCACTTCAAAACCAACAATTGTTTTTGCTCTTGGTTTGTGAAAAGAAATGGTGATTGAAGATGAGGGAGTGGTCTTGCTCTCTCAAGCAAGAACCAAGGAAGAAGATGAGGAAGATGAAGAACAAGTGGAAGTGTGTAGAGAATGTCCACTAAAAATATATTCAATTCATTTTATTTTTCCCTCCATTCTTTTTCATTTTGAATTTTTTAAGACACCATGATTGTTTGTCTCCCACTTTCTAATTTCTTATATGTTTGTTCCATAATTTCCTCCCACTTTTCACTCTTTTTTGTTCTTTTTGTCACCCACTAAAACACAACACCTCACTCCTCGTGCAAGCCAGCTAAGGATCCAGGGTGACACGGCCAAGCCATATGGAGCTTGGCCGTGTCTAGTGACTTTCTTTCTTGGGGACACGGCCAAGCTTCTGGCCTAGTCCCATTCTGTATGCTTTGTTAGGACTATAGGCTTGCTTATCAATCAATTCTCCACCACCTAATCACAATCAAGCATCAATCATAAGGTCTTTTATTTGGTTGTAACGGGGCTAAGGAAAAGGTATGACATTTGGGATAGTGAGTTAGTTCATTTAGGTCAAGAGTACTTCAAGAGTGAAGTAAACAATGTAGCATTATCAACAATCCCATAATTCAACTCAATCACTTAGCACTAATCATTTATGTGCTTTTAAGGGACTCCATTTGTTTAATTTGCAAAGATGATTTCCAAACTCATTACAACCCTTCCGACAAGAACAACAACTATTATTTTGATTTTCATTATTCAAATTTTTTTTATTTTTTATTTTTTATTTTTTTAAGGTATCCAACTAATTTAAAGCCCATTGAATTCAACCCCACACTTTATTCAGCACAACACTCCATTAATGCTCTTGAAATGCTCTTGATCTAATGAACGGGTAAAGTTAAAATGTAATGGTTCAAGTCGATGGTGTTGTGAAAAAGAAAGAAGGAAAAAAATGAAATAAGCTTAAAGTTGGCGAACTAAGATCGGATGTAAGGTTGGTCTTTTTAAGCCAAAATGGTTTGCCCTAAATTGCCTTAATCATATTGATGTCTAATTGAAATCTTATGTAGTCTCAAAATGCATGTCAAAGCAAGTTCTAGTAATTCATCAATCAAAGATGTTCACACATAAAAAGAATGATAAGTTGATGGCTCAATTCCTCACTAGTTAAATGGCAATGCAAAGAATAACTATCAAAATTGACAATAAGTACTAACTCTAATCAATCCTCAAATTCATGCTTCAAAAATTTAAAAGTCATCTATCAACATTCTTATAACAATTGAACTTATTAATATCCATCAAAATCAATTATAAAACAAGACAAAAAACTTAACAAAACAAAAACACTTACGAAAATAGACAATTTATATTCATGAACAAAAAGCTTAGCACACACCCCACATTTTAAGTTTTACATTGTCCTCAATGGAAACAACGATATTTAAAGTAAAAAGTTAAGGTACAACCTGTTTTTCCATCGATCCTTTGTGACGCAAGTGCTACCTTTTCATCCACAAACAACTATTGTTCAAGAGCAAAATACAATATATAAAATAAACACAATAAAAAGAGTTAACATTAAAAACCATAACAAAAATATGAAATAACTACAAATAAGAAAATAACAAGTGTTTTCAAAAGGTTGGAGCCGATAGGATCTACGGTGACGGAGGATGGGACAATGATGCAGCTGATGGGTGGAGGCTCAGTTATACATCCCACATTTAGCTCATCATATGTTTTAAACAAATGCTCAATTCAATATAAACCAAATCAAAGTTATACATTTCAATATTAATGTTCTTAATACACAACAACAAAAAAGAAATGGAATAAAAGAAAGAGTTAGAAAACCCCCCTTTTTGAAGATGCTAAAAATCGGACTCTCGACTCTTTCGTGGCTCCTTCTTGGTGCTTGATGATGAACATCCAGCTCTCTTGAACAAATGGTTCTCTTCTTGAAGGAGTAGATGATAGCTTTCTTAAATTCTCAACTCTCCAATCAAGCCTCTTAAAACCCTAATTCTCAAGAACTAATAACTCACTTCAAAACCAACAATTGTTTTTGCTCTTGGTTTGTGAAAAGAAATGGTGATTGAAGATGAGGGAGTGGTCTTGCTCTCTCAAGCAAGAACCAAGGAAGAAGATGAGGAAGATGAAGAACAAGTGGAAGTGTGTAGAGAATGTCCACTAAAAATATATTCAATTCATTTTATTTTTCCCTCCATTCTTTTTCATTTTGAATTTTTTAAGACACCATGATTGTTTGTCTCCCACTTTCTAATTTCTTATATGTTTGTTCCATAATTTCCTCCCACTTTTCACTCTTTTTTGTTCTTTTTGTCACCCACTAAAACACAACACCTCACTCCTCGTGCAAGCCAGCTAAGGATCCAGGGTGACACGGCCAAGCCATATGGAGCTTGGCCGTGTCTAGTGACTTTCTTTCTTGGGGACACGGCCAAGCTTCTGGCCTAGTCCCATTCTGTATGCTTTGTTAGGACTATAGGCTTGCTTATCAATCAATTCTCCACCACCTAATCACAATCAAGCATCAATCATAAGGTCTTTTATTTGGTTGTAACGGGGCTAAGGAAAAGGTATGACATTTGGGATAGTGAGTTAGTTCATTTAGGTCAAGAGTACTTCAAGAGTGAAGTAAACAATGTAGCATTATCAACAATCCCATAATTCAACTCAATCACTTAGCACTAATCATTTATGTGCTTTTAAGGGACTCCATTTGTTTAATTTGCAAAGATGATTTCCAAACTCATTACAACCCTTCCGACAAGAACAACAACTATTATTTTGATTTTCATTATTCAAATTTTTTTTATTTTTTATTTTTTATTTTTTTAAGGTATCCAACTAATTTAAAGCCCATTGAATTCAACCCCACACTTTATTCAGCACAACACTCCATTAATGCTCTTGAAATGCTCTTGATCTAATGAACGGGTAAAGTTAAAATGTAATGGTTCAAGTCGATGGTGTTGTGAAAAAGAAAGAAGGAAAAAAATGAAATAAGCTTAAAGTTGGCGAACTAAGATCGGATGTAAGGTTGGTCTTTTTAAGCCAAAATGGTTTGCCCTAAATTGCCTTAATCATATTGATGTCTAATTGAAATCTTATGTAGTCTCAAAATGCATGTCAAAGCAAGTTCTAGTAATTCATCAATCAAAGATGTTCACACATAAAAAGAATGATAAGTTGATGGCTCAATTCCTCACTAGTTAAATGGCAATGCAAAGAATAACTATCAAAATTGACAATAAGTACTAACTCTAATCAATCCTCAAATTCATGCTTCAAAAATTTAAAAGTCATCTATCAACATTCTTATAACAATTGAACTTATTAATATCCATCAAAATCAATTATAAAACAAGACAAAAAACTTAACAAAACAAAAACACTTACGAAAATAGACAATTTATATTCATGAAAAAAAGGCTTAGCACACACCCCACATTTTAAGTTTTACATTGTCTTCAATGGAAACAACGATATTTAAAGTAAAAAGTTAAGGTACAACCTGTTTTTCCATCGATCCTTTATGACGCAAGTGCTACCTTTTCATCCACAAACAACTATTGTTCAAGAGCAAAATACAATATATAAAATAAACACAATAAAAAGAGTTAACATTAAAAACCATAACAAAAATATGAAATAACGACAAATAAGAAAATAACAAGTGTTTTCAAAAGGTTGGAGCTGATAGGATCTACGGTGACGGAGGATGGGACAATGATGCAGCTGATGGGTGGAGGCTCAGTTATACATCCCACATTTAGCTCATCATATGTTTTAAACAAATGCTCAATTCAATATAAACCAAATCAAAGTTATACATTGCAATATTAATGTTCTTAATACACAACAACAAATAAGAAATGGAATAAAAGAAAGAGTTAGAAAACCCCCCTTTTTGAAGATGCTAAAAATCGGACTCTCGTCTCTTTCGTGGCTCCTTCTTGGTGCTTGATGATGAACTTCCAGCTCTCTTGAACAAATGGTTCTCTTCTTGAAGGAGTAGATGATAGCTTTCTCAAATTCTCAACTCTCCAATCAAGCCTCTTAAAACCCTAATTCTCAAGAACTAATAACTCACTTCAAAACCAACAATTGTTTTTGCTCTTGGTTTGTGAAAAGAAATGGTGATTGAAGATGAGGGAGTGGTCTTGCTCTCTCAATCAAGAACCAAGGAAGAAGATGAGGAAGATGAAGAACAAGTGGAAGTGTGTAGAGAATGTCCACTAAAAATATATTCAATTCATTTTATTTTTCCCTCCATTCTTTTTCATTTTGAATTTTTTAAGACACCATGATTGTTTGTCTCCCACTTTCTAATTTCTTATATGTTTGTTCAATAATTTCCTACCACTTTTCACTCTTTTTTGTTCTTTTTGTCACCCACTAAAACACAACACCTCACTCCTCGTGCAAGCCAGCTAAGGATCCAGGGTGACACGGCCAAGCCATATGGAGCTTGGCCGTGTCTAGTGACTTTCTTTCTTGGGGACACGGCCAAGCTTCTGGCCTAGTCCCATTCTGTATGCTTTGTTAGGACTATAGGCTTGCTTATCAATCAATTCTCCACCACCTAATCACAATCAAGCATCAATCATAAGGTCTTTTATTTGGTTGTAACGGGGCTAAGGAAAAGGTATGACATTTGGGATAGTGAGTTAGTTCATTTAGGTCAAGAGTACTTCAAGAGTGAAGTAAACAATGTAGCATTATCAACAATCCCATAATTCAACTCAATCACTTAGCACTAATCATTTATGTGCTTTTAAGGGACTCCATTTGTTTAATTTGCAAAGATGATTTCCAAACTCATTACAACCCTTCCGACAAGAACAACAACTATTATTTTGATTTTCATTATTCAAATTTTTTTTATTTTTTATTTTTTATTTTTTTAAGGTATCCAACTAATTTAAAGCCCATTGAATTCAACCCCACACTTTATTCAGCACAACACTCCATTAATGCTCTTGAAATGCTCTTGATCTAATGAACGGGTAAAGTTAAAATGTAATGGTTCAAGTCGATGGTGTTGTGAAAAAGAAAGAAGGAAAAAAATGAAATAAGCTTAAAGTTGGCGAACTAAGATCGGATGTAAGGTTGGTCTTTTTAAGCCAAAATGGTTTGCCCTAAATTGCCTTAATCATATTGATGTCTAATTGAAATCTTATGTAGTCTCAAAATGCATGTCAAAGCAAGTTCTAGTAATTCATCAATCAAAGATGTTCACACATAAAAAGAATGATAAGTTGATGGCTCAATTCCTCACTAGTTAAATGGCAATGCAAAGAATAACTATCAAAATTGACAATAAGTACTAACTCTAATCAATCCTCAAATTCATGCTTCAAAAATTTAAAAGTCATCTATCAACATTCTTATAACAATTGAACTTATTAATATCCATCAAAATCAATTATAAAACAAGACAAAAAACTTAACAAAACAAAAACACTTACGAAAATAGACAATTTATATTCATGAAAAAAAGGCTTAGCACACACCCCACATTTTAAGTTTTACATTGTCTTCAATGGAAACAACGATATTTAAAGTAAAAAGTTAAGGTACAACCTGTTTTTCCATCGATCCTTTGTGACGCAAGTGCTACCTTTTCATCCACAAACAACTATTGTTCAAGAGCAAAATACAATATATAAAATAAACACAATAAAAAGAGTTAACATTAAAAACCATAACAAAAATATGAAATAATGACAAATAAGAAAATAACAAGTGTTTTCAAAAGGTTGGAGCTGATAGGATCTACGGTGACGGAGGATGGGACAATGATGCAGCTGATGGGTGGAGGCTCAGTTATACATCCCACATTTAGCTCATCATATGTTTTAAACAAATGCTCAATTCAATATAAACCAAATCAAAGTTATACATTGCAATATTAATGTTCTTAATACACAACAACAAATAAGAAATGGAATAAAAGAAAGAGTTAGAAAACCCCCCTTTTTGAAGATGCTAAAAATCGGACTCTCGTCTCTTTCGTGGCTCCTTCTTGGTGCTTGATGAAGAACTTCCAGCTCTCTTGAACAAATGGTTCTCTTCTTGAAGGAGTAGATGATAGCTTTCTCAAATTCTCAACTCTCCTATCAAGCCTCTTAAAACCCTAATTCTCAAGAACTAATAACTCACTTCAAAACCAACAATTGTTTTTGCTCTTGGTTTGTGAAAAGAAATGGTGATTGAAGATGAGGGAGTGGTCTTGCTCTCTCAATCAAGAACCAAGGAAGAAGATGAGGAAGATGAAGAACAAGTGGAAGTGTGTAGAGAATGTCCACTAAAAATATATTCAATTCATTTTATTTTTCCCTCCATTCTTTTTCATTTTGAATTTTTTAAGACACCATGATTGTTTGTCTCCCACTTTCTAATTTCTTATATGTTTGTTCCATAATTTCCTCCCACTTTTCACTCTTTTTTGTTCTTTTTGTCACCCACTAAAACACAACACCTCACTCCTCGTGCAAGCCAGCTAAGGATCCAGGGTGACACGGCCAAGCCATATGGAGCTTGGCCGTGTCTAGTGACTTTCTTTCTTGGGGACACGGCCAAGCTTCTGGCCTAGTCCCATTCTGTATGCTTTGTTAGGACTATAGGCTTGCTTATCAATCAATTCTCCACCACCTAATCACAATCAAGCATCAATCATAAGGTCTTTTATTTGGTTGTAACGGGGCTAAGGAAAAGGTATGACATTTGGGATAGTGAGTTAGTTCATTTAGGTCAAGAGTACTTCAAGAGTGAAGTAAACAATGTAGCATTATCAACAATCCCATAATTCAACTCAATCACTTAGCACTAATCATTTATGTGCTTTTAAGGGACTCCATTTGTTTAATTTGCAAAGATGATTTCCAAACTCATTACAACCCTTCCGACAAGAACAACAACTATTATTTTGATTTTCATTATTCAAATTTTTTTTATTTTTTATTTTTTATTTTTTTAAGGTATCCAACTAATTTAAAGCCCATTGAATTCAACCCCACACTTTATTCAGCACAACACTCCATTAATGCTCTTGAAATGCTCTTGATCTAATGAACGGGTAAAGTTAAAATGTAATGGTTCAAGTCGATGGTGTTGTGAAAAAGAAAGAAGGAAAAAAATGAAATAAGCTTAAAGTTGGCGAACTAAGATCGGATGTAAGGTTGGTCTTTTTAAGCCAAAATGGTTTGCCCTAAATTGCCTTAATCATATTGATGTCTAATTGAAATCTTATGTAGTCTCAAAATGCATGTCAAAGCAAGTTCTAGTAATTCATCAATCAAAGATGTTCACACATAAAAAGAATGATAAGTTGATGGCTCAATTCCTCACTAGTTAAATGGCAATGCAAAGAATAACTATCAAAATTGACAATAAGTACTAACTCTAATCAATCCTCAAATTCATGCTTCAAAAATTTAAAAGTCATCTATCAACATTCTTATAACAATTGAACTTATTAATATCCATCAAAATCAATTATAAAACAAGACAAAAAACTTAACAAAACAAAAACACTTACGAAAATAGACAATTTATATTCATGAAAAAAAGGCTTAGCACACACCCCACATTTTAAGTTTTACATTGTCTTCAATGGAAACAACGATATTTAAAGTAAAAAGTTAAGGTACAACCTGTTTTTCCATCGATCCTTTGTGACGCAAGTGCTACCTTTTCATCCACAAACAACTATTGTTCAAGAGCAAAATACAATATATAAAATAAACACAATAAAAAGAGTTAACATTAAAAACCATAACAAAAATATGAAATAACGACAAATAAGAAAATAACAAGTGTTTTCAAAAGGTTGGAGCTGATAGGATCTACGGTGACGGAGGATGGGACAATGATGCAGCTGATGGGTGGAGGCTCAGTTATACATCCCACATTTAGCTCATCATATGTTTTAAACAAATGCTCAATTCAATATAAACCAAATCAAAGTTATACATTGCAATATTAATGTTCTTAATACACAACAACAAATAAGAAATGGAATAAAAGAAAGAGTTAGAAAACCCCCCTTTTTGAAGATGCTAAAAATCGGACTCTCGTCTCTTTCGTGGCTCCTTCTTGGTGCTTGATGATGAACTTCCAGCTCTCTTGAACAAATGGTTCTCTTCTTGAAGGAGTAGATGATAGCTTTCTCAAATTCTCAACTCTCCTATCAAGCCTCTTAAAACCCTAATTCTCAAGAACTAATAACTCACTTCAAAACCAACAATTGTTTTTGCTCTTGGTTTGTGAAAAGAAATGGTGATTGAAGATGAGGGAGTGGTCTTGCTCTCTCAATCAAGAACCAAGGAAGAAGATGAGGAAGATGAAGAACAAGTGGAAGTGTGTAGAGAATGTCCACTAAAAATATATTCAATTCATTTTATTTTTCCCTCCATTCTTTTTCATTTTGAATTTTTTAAGACACCATGATTGTTTGTCTCCCACTTTCTAATTTCTTATATGTTTGTTCCATAATTTCCTCCCACTTTTCACTCTTTTTTGTTCTTTTTGTCACCCACTAAAACACAACACCTCACTCCTCGTGCAAGCCAGCTAAGGATCCAGGGTGACACGGCCAAGCCATATGGAGCTTGGCCGTGTCTAGTGACTTTCTTTCTTGGGGACACGGCCAAGCTTCTGGCCTAGTCCCATTCTGTATGCTTTGTTAGGACTATAGGCTTGCTTATCAATCAATTCTCCACCACCTAATCACAATCAAGCATCAATCATAAGGTCTTTTATTTGGTTGTAACGGGGCTAAGGAAAAGGTATGACATTTGGGATAGTGAGTTAGTTCATTTAGGTCAAGAGTACTTCAAGAGTGAAGTAAACAATGTAGCATTATCAACAATCCCATAATTCAACTCAATCACTTAGCACTAATCATTTATGTGCTTTTAAGGGACTCCATTTGTTTAATTTGCAAAGATGATTTCCAAACTCATTACAACCCTTCCGACAAGAACAACAACTATTATTTTGATTTTCATTATTGAAATTTTTTTTATTTTTTATTTTTTATTTTTTTAAGGTATCCAACTAATTTAAAGCCCATTGAATTCAACCCCACACTTTATTCAGCACAACACTCCATTAATGCTCTTGAAATGCTCTTGATCTAATGAACGGGTAAAGTTAAAATGTAATGGTTCAAGTCGATGGTGTTGTGAAAAAGAAAGAAGGAAAAAAATGAAATAAGCTTAAAGTTGGCGAACTAAGATCGAATGTAAGGTTGGTCTTTTTAAGCCAAAATGGTTTGCCCTAAATTGCCTTAATCATATTGATGTCTAATTGAAATCTTATGTAGTCTCAAAATGCATGTCAAAGCAAGTTCTAGTAATTCATCAATCAAAGATGTTCACACATAAAAAGAATGATAAGTTGATGGCTCAATTCCTCACTAGTTAAATGGCAATGCAAAGAATAACTATCAAAATTGACAATAAGTACTAACTCTAATCAATCCTCAAATTCATGCTTCAAAAATTTAAAAGTCATCTATCAACATTCTTATAACAATTGAACTTATTAATATCCATCAAAATCAATTATAAAATAAGACAAAAAACTTAACAAAACAAAAACACTTACGAAAATAACAATACAAAAACACTTACGAAAATAAACAATTTATATTCATGAACAAAAGGCTTAGCACACGCCCCACATTTTAAGTTTTACATTGTCCTCAATGGAAACAACGATATTTAAAGTAAAAAGTTAAGGTACAACCTGTTTTTCCATCGATCCTTTGTGACGCAAGTGCTACCTTTTCATCCACAAACAACTATTGTTCAAGAGCAAAATACAATATATAAAATAAACACAATAAAAAGAGTTAACATTAAAAACCATAACAAAAATATGAAATAACTACAAATAAGAAAATAACAAGTGTTTTCAAAAGGTTGGAGCTGATAGGATCTACGGTGACGGAGGATGGGACAATGATGCAGCTGATGGGTGGAGGCTCAGTTATACATCCCACATTTAGCTCATCATATATTTTAAACAAATGCTCAATTCAATATAAACCAAATCAAAGTTATACATTGCAATATTAATGTTCTTAATACACAACAACAAATAAGAAATGGAATAAAAGAAAGAGTTAGAAAACCCCCCTTTTTGAAGATGCTAAAAATCGGACTCTCGTCTCTTTCGTGGCTCCTTCTTGGTGCTTGATGATGAACTTCCAGCTCTCTTGAACAAATGGTTCTCTTCTTGAAGGAGTAGATGATAGCTTTCTCAAATTCTCAACTCTCCAATCAAGCCTCTTAAAACCCTAATTCTCAAGAACTAATAACTCACTTCAGAACCAACAATTGTTTTTGCTCTTGGTTTGTGAAAAGAAATGGTGATTGAAGATGAGGGAGTGGTCTTGCTCTCTCAATCAAGAACCAAGGAAGAAGATGAGGAAGATGAAGAACAAGTGGAAGTGTGTAGAGAATGTCCACTAAAAATATATTCAATTCATTTTATTTTTCCCTCCATTCTTTTTCATTTTGAATTTTTTAAGACACCATGATTGTTTGTCTCCCACTTTCTAATTTCTTATATGTTTGTTCCATAATTTCCTCCCACTTTTCACTCCTTTTTGTTCTTTTTGTCACCCACTAAAACACAACACCTCACTCCTCGTGCAAGCCAGCTAAGGATCCAGGGTGACACGGCCAAGCCATAGGGAGCTTGGCCGTGTCTAGTGACTTTCTTTCTTGGGGACACGGCCAAGCTTCTGGCCTAGTCCCATTCTGTATGCTTTGTTAGGACTATAGGCTTGCTTATCAATCAATTCTCCACCACCTAATCACAATCAAGCATCAATCATAAGGTCTTTTATTTGGTTGTAACGGGGCTAAGGAAAAGGTATGACATTTGGGATAGTGAGTTAGTTCATTTAGGTCAAGAGTACTTCAAGAGTGAAGTAAACAATGTAGCATTATCAACAATCCCATAATTCAACTCAATCACTTAGCACTAATCATTTATGTGCTTTTAAGGGACTCCATTTTTTTAATTTGCAAAGATGATTTCCAAACTCATTACAACCCTTCCGACAAGAACAACAACTATTATTTTGATTTTCATTATTCAAATTTTTTTTATTTTTTATTTTTTATTTTTTTAAGGTATCCAACTAATTTAAAGCCCATTGAATTCAACCCCACACTTTATTCAGCACAACACTCCATTAATGCTCTTGAAATGCTCTTGATCTAATGAACGGGTAAAGTTAAAATGTAATGGTTCAAGTCGATGGTGTTGTGAAAAAGAAAGAAGGAAAAAAAATGAAATAAGCTTAAAGTTGGCGAACTAAGATCGGATGTAAGGTTGGTCTTTTTAAGCCAAAATGGTTTGCCCTAAATTGCCTTAATCATATTGATGTCTAATTGAAATCTTATGTAGTCTCAAAATGCATGTCAAAGCAAGTTCTAGTTATTCATCAATCAAAGATGTTCACACATAAAAAGAATGATAAGTTGATGGCTCAATTCCTCACTAGTTAAATGGCAATGCAAAGAATAACTATCAAAATTGACAATAAGTACTAACTCTAATCAATCCTCAAATTCATGCTTCAAAAATTTAAAAGTCATCTATCAACATTCTTATAACAATTCAACTTATTAATATCCATCAAAATCAATTATAAAACAAGACAAAAAACTTAACAAAACAAGAACACTTACGAAAATAACAAAACAAAAACACTTACGAAAATAGACAATTTATATTAATGAACAAAAGGCTTAGCACACACCCCACATTTTAAGTTTTACATTGTCCTCAATGGAAACAACGATATTTAAACTAAAAAGTTAAGGTACAACCTGTTTTTCCATCCATCCTTTGTGACGCAAGTGCTACCTTTTCATCCACAAACAACCATTGTTCAAGAGCAAAATACAATATATAAAATAAACACAATAAAAAGAGTTAACATTAAAAACCATAACAAAAATATGAAATAACTACAAATAAGAAAATAACAAGTGTTTTCAAAAGGTTGGAGCTGATAGGATCTACGGTGACGGAGGATGGGACAATGATGCAGCTGATGGGTGGAGGCTCAGAATTTTAGCAAGGTTGTTGTTGATTAGGTCCATTTGTTCCATCACTGCAGCATGGTTACGGTCAACCTTGCTTTCCAATACTTCAATCCTATTAAGGATCTCCTGATTGTTCGGGATTGGAGCATCTTCATCTAAATCTAGAGAATCCGAGTAGGAATCCTCCTCGACTCGTGCTCTCTTTTGACGGCCCTTCGGTACCTCAGACTCAGCTGAACCCATAACATAAGCTCCTCCTTTTCTTGAAACCATGTGCATCTTCTCGAGAGTGGCAAGATCTAATGAATCACTCCCCGAGATCTTGGTCATCTGGCAATGGCTCGGGTCAAAATCATCAAGGAGTGCCATCGCTAAAATTGTGACTAATCCTCCGATGCAAATGGCACCCCTCTTTTTATTTGCCACACTGTCAAACACATCGGCTAACCAATAGCCGATACAAACGGGTGATAGCACAATCTAAAAAATATAGTTCGCTTAGTTCTACAACCCCTGTGCTCTCTTTTCTTGCAAAGAATCCACATGACATAACCCGGTGTAAGTACCTTAGGGCGGGATTTTTCAATTTCGTAGCTTTGGCCGATTTGGCCACATAAGTACCCGAGCCCAAAGCTCCCCATGTGAATTGTTGTCTAAAACTCTTAGGCACACATTGTTCCCCTTGTTGGAGAAAACCAAATATATCGCTCAATTGCTCAATTTTAAGGACAAATGGTCTCCCAAGCAGTTTAAAATGCAACCTAATACAAATCTTTTTGTCATTTCTTTCAACCTTAAGTGAGGTTACAAATTCCAATGTAAGTTCCTCAAATTGCAAAGGTTTAAGAGAAACAAATCTATCCCACCCAAGATTATGAACAAATTCATAAAAATTATTTCGAATATGAAGAGCATCGAGGGATTCTTCGTTAACATACCTCGTCGGAAAGAAACCCCGAGCGAGAAGAGTTGCTCTCCTTGGTGCTGACGATGATGAAGATGGAGCCGAAGGTGGAGGTCGTGTCCTTTTGTGGTGAGACACCATTTTTGTTCTTGTCATTTTGATGATTTGGTGAAAAATGAAGTTTTCAAGGTTTTAATTGCTTTTTAATGAGAAAAGAAGGGAAGTGGATGAGTTTAAATCAGTTTGGGTGAAGAAAAATGAAAGATTTCAAATGATTTTGAAGGTTTAAGGAAGTGGCTATGGCGTTTTGAGAGAGAGAGATCGAGGGAGAGCGAGAGAGAGAGAGAGAGAGAGAGAGAGAGGAGAGAGAGATTTTAGGGATTTAAAATGAAAAACTAGGCAAAAGTCGCGTTTTTAAAACTAAAATTTTAGGTGACACGGCCAAGCTTGGTGAAGCTTGGCCGTGTCTGATGGTTTTTTGAGGGACACGGCCAGAGACACGGCCGTGTCCCTTGAACGTGTCTCTTACTAGATAAAAGAAGGTTGCAAGACACTTTGAGTGACACGGGCAAAGGCTTGGCCGTGTCTGTGTGACACGGCCAAGGACACGGTCAGGACCTCTGGCCATGTCTGCTTCTGTGACTTTGATGTTTGTTTGACACGGGCAAGGACACGGCCAGGACCTCTGGCCGTGTTTGCCTCTGTGACTTTTATTGTTACTTTACACGGGCAATGACACGGCCAGGACCTCTAGCCGTGTCTGCCTCTGCCAAATTGGTATTAATTTTTTTTTAATTGGTTTATTTGTGTCACCAAATCACAAAAATGCAATCTTCTTCTTGGTTTAACCCTGAAACACATTCAAGAAAAATAAAAACCGATCAAAGTACCTATTCTATTTTATTTAACTCAACATGAAATTAAAATTGCAAAATATAAAATTATAACAGTGAAAAGAAATGCAAACCAATGGGTTGCCTCCCATTTAGCGCTTCTTTAATGTCGTATAGCTGGACATTGTTGCATCATTCGTCAATAAACACCATGCTTTCCACCATTTTTGCAACTTCGATTTCTTCCAAGTAGGGCTTCACCCTTTGTCCATTGACCTTGAACGTCTCGTTGGTTTTTAGATTAAGCAACTCAACAACCCCATAAGGGAATGTTTGAGTGATTTGAAAGGGTCCACTCCAACGTGACTTCAATTTTTCAGGAAACAACCGCATTCTTGAATTGAAGAGGACTTTCATTCCCGGTTCAAAAGTCCTTCGAAGAATCATCCTGTCATGAATAGCTTTGGTCTTTTCCTTGAAGATCCTCAAATTCTCATAGGCTTCATTCTGAAGCTCATCAAGCTCGGAAATTTGAAGCATTCTTTGCTCCCTTGCTTCACCTAAGTCCATATTCGTGGTCTTTATTGCCCAATAAGCCTTGTGCTCCAATTCCACCGGGAGGTGGCATGCCTTGCCAAAGACCAACCTATAAGGACTCATTCCCAATGGGGTTTTATAAGCAGTCCTATAAGCCCACAATGCTTTCGAGAGTCGGATTGACTAGTCCTTCTGAGTTGTGCTCACTGTCTTTTCTAAAATCCCCTTGATCTGCTTGTTTGAAATCTCAGCTTGCCCGGATGTTTGGGGATGATATGGGGTTTCCACTTTGTGTCGAATGCCCATCTTGGTCATCAACTTTTCAAACCATTTGTTGCAAAAATGGCTTCCTCCATCACTCACTATCGCCTTGGGGGTTCCAAACCTGCTCAAAATATTCTCCTTCACAAATTTTAACACAATGTTAGCATCATTGGTCCTAGTGGGGATTGCCTCAACCCACTTGGACACATAATCCACTGCTAGAAGAATATATTCAAAACCAAAGGATTTAGGAAATGGCCCCATGAAATCAATTCCCCATACATCAAAAATATCGACCACAATAAAGATATTAAGGGGCATTTCATTCCGTTTGCTAATGTTTCCTACTCTTTGGCATTCATTACATCTTATACAAAAATGATAAGCATCTTTAAAAAGAGTAGGCCAATACAAACCGCTTTGAAGAATTTTCTCGGCGGTCTTCTTTCCTCCAAAATGTCCCTCGCAATACAAATTGTGGCAAAATTGTAGCACTTGCTTTTGTTCCTCTTCCGGCACACATCTTCTTATCACTTCATCCCTGCAAATTCTAAACAAGTAAGGCTCATCCCAAAAATAATACTTACATGTATGCAGGAATCTCTTCTTTGCCTGGAAGCTCAAATCCTTTCTCACTACACCACAAGAAAGATATTTAGCAATATCAACATACCATGGTGCTTGAGTTAAGGAAAACAAGTATTCATCCGGGAATTTCTCAAAAGCATTTTCACAAGCAATTTCAGCATTATTTTCACAAGAGTTAAGTCTAGAAAGATGGTGGGCCACTACATTTTTGCTTCCTTTCCTATCTTTGATTTCAACATCGAATTCTTGTAACATTAACACCCACCTAATGAGCCTAGGTTTAGCTTGTGGTTTGGTCAATAGGTATTTCAAAGCTATATGATCAGAAAATACTATGACCTTAGAACCTATCAAGTAAGATCTAAATTTGTCTAGTGCAAATACCACAGCTAACATTTCTCTCTCAGTGGTCGTGTAATTTAATTATGCATCGTTTAAAGATAAACTTGCATAATAAATTACACACATCAATTTATTCACTCTTTGGCCCAACACAGCTCCAATGGCAAAATTCGATGCATCGCACATAATTTCAAATGGCAAATCCCAATTTGGGGCAACAATTATAGGGGCAGAAGTTACTTTTTCTTTCAAAATTTTAAAAGCTTCTAAGCACTTTTCATCAAAAACAAATGGGACATCTTTTCCTAACAAATGACACAAAGGACGTGAAATTTTTGAAAAATCTTTTATGAACCTCCTATAAAATCCTGCATGTCCCAAAAAACTTCTAATTCCCTTAACTGATGTGGGTGGAGGTAGGTTCACAATTAATTCAACTTTAGCTTTGTCTACCTCAATCCCTTCATGGGAAATAACATGCCCTAAAACAATTCCATGATCAACCATAAAGTGACTCTTTTCCCAACTCAATGTAAGATTACATTCAATACACCTTTTAAGTACTACAGTCAACTTTTCCAAACAATCATCAAAGGAATTACCAAAGACAGAAAAGTCATCCATGAATACCTCAATGCACTAGTCTAACATATCAGAAAATATGGAAAGCATACACCTTTGAAATGTGCCCGGTGCATTGCAAAGTCCGAATGGCATCCTTCGAAATGCAAATGTCCCAAAGGGACAAGTAAATGTAGTCTTTGGTTGATCTTCGTGCTATCGGGACTTGGTAGTAACCTGAAAGACCATCAAGAAAACAGTAAAAAGAATGTCCAGATAATCTATCAAGCATTTGATCAATAAATGGCAAAGGAAAGTGATCTTTCTTGGTGACTTTATTTAACTTCCTATAATCTATGCACATCCCCCACCCAGCTTGTGTTCGAGTTGGTACCAACTCTCCTTTATCATTCTGGACCACTGTCAACCCTGTTTTCTTAGGCATAACATGAACAGGACTAACCCATTCACTATCAGCAATAGGGTAAATTACCCCTTCGTTCAGTAATTTAAGGACCTCCTTCTTAACAACCTCGCTCATGTTAGGGTTTAGCCTTCTTTGAGACTCTCTCACCGGTTTAGCCCCTTCCTGTAAGATAATCTTATGCATGCACATAGAGGGACTAATACCCTTAATGTCACTCAACCCCTAACCTATAGCCTTCTTGAATTTTTTCAACATTGTTACAAGCTTATTTTCTTCCGCACTGGTAAGGGTAGCAGAAATTATCACTGGTTGAGAGTTATTTTCCCCAAGAAAAATATATTTTAAATGTTTGGGGAGTTCTTTAAGCTCAACCCCTTGTAGTTGAACTTGCTCTTCTTCAACTTCAATTTACTCCTCAACACTCTCATCGTCCAAAATGGAATTGTCTTCTTTATCCTCCTCATTGGAAATCTCTGCTTCTTCTTGCAATTTTAGAGGCTTTTCTAGCTTGTGTTCGCCATTTTCCTGTAAGAAAACTTCTTGGACAACACTATCAGTAAGATCAATGAAAGAGAAATCTTCATATAAATCACTAGTGGGAATGGGGGAAGTGTTAAAAATTGAAAATTCTACAGTTTGTCCCAAAACGGTCATGGTTAATTTTCCATTTTTAACATCAATTAAAGTGTTAGTTGTGGTCATAAAAGGCCTTCCTAACAAAATTGCATGTTCAGCATCCCATGGGATTTCTCCTCCCGTGTCTAAGACAATGAAATCGATGGGTACAATCAAACCTCCTACATTAACTAGAACATCTTCTATGATTCCCTCAGGATATCTAAGAGTTCTATCTGCTAATTGTAAAACCATTTTGGTCGGTTTGAGTTCCCCTAGCTCTAGATTCAAATAAATTGAGTATGGCATCAAATTAATACTAGCTCAAAGATCACACATGCCAATGGTCTCTTTCCCATTCCCCATAGAGATTTTAACTATAAAGCTCCGAGGATCTTTTAGTTTAGGAGGTAACTTATGTTGTAAAACAGCACTTGTTACTTCCGAAACTATCACCTTTTCATCCAACTCATACCTTATCTTTTTAGTGTTTAGCTCTTTTAAGAATTTGGCATAAGATGGCATATTCTTTATTACCTCTAGTAAGGGTAGGTTGATACTTACCTTCGAAAGCATGTTATAAATTTCAGAAAATTGCTTATCATGCTTTTCATTTTTTAACCTGCTGGGAAATGGAATTGGTGGTTTGTACAGATTTGGAGATTTGTGCAGTTTTGGTGCAACGGACGCCTCCTCTTTGTCCTCCTTAAGCTCATTTGGTTCAGCTTCTTCTTTTTGCATTTCCTTGCCATTACCCTGCATTGTACCTGCACCAAAGGAATTGTCAATGTTATTATCACCGATTTTATTATCAAGTACCTTACCACTTCTCAAAACGGTGATAGCTTTGGCCTGCTCCGGTTGGCTTGGAAATTTCCCTTTTTGATTGGCTTGAAGTTGATTAGCCAATTGGCCCACTTGAGTTTCAACCTTCTTAAGCGATGCTTCTAAAGAGTCAAACCGCTTATTGTTCAATTCTTGATTTTGAGTGCTTACTTGAATGAAAGCATTCAAGTTGTCTTCAAATGAAGGTTTCTTGACTTGCTTTTGATTTGAGGGTTGCCCTTGAAATTGGGGACCTCTTTGATATGGTTGGAAAGGTTGTTGAGGTGGAGCATGTTGTTGATTTTTCCATGAAAAATTGGGGTGATTCCTCCAACCGGGGTTATAAGAATTTGAATATGGATCATTCCTACCCCTTTGTTGGAACCCTTCAAAAGCAAAAGCTTGCTCTTGCTCCTCTTGAAATGAATCAAAATTTGAGGGGCACACATTTGCTTGATGGCCTACAAGATCGCATGATGCGTATGACTCTTGGCTTGGTCCCGACAAGTTCCCTTTTGCATTCAACAATTTCACTTGCCTTGTCAGTTCTGCAATTTGCCTAGCTATTTCTGAGTTTGCACTTATCTCATGTGCTCCTCTTCTTCTTTCTCCAATACTCTTTTGTTGGGAATTTGCCCCCAACATTTCAAATAATGCAACTGTTTCTGCAGCTGTTCTTTCACCCATTGCACCCCCTGCTGCATTATCCACTGTATTCTGAGATTGTTGAGTTAGCCCATCATAGAAGAATTGATTGAGCAACTGTTGTGGATAGTAATGGTGAGCGCACTGAAATAATAATGATTTGAAGCGATCCCACGCCTCATGAAATGGTTCTCCGTCAAATTGGGTGAAAGTTGCAATACTCCCCCTAAGTTCCTTGGTCTTTTGATGAGAATAGAACTTTCCCATAAATTTGTTGTAGACTTCAGTCCATGTGGTTAAAGAATTCTCTAGTAGGGTCATTAACCACGCTTTTGCTCTATCCTTCAAACTGTATGGGAAACATCTCAGTTTGAGTTCATCTTCCGTTAGTGTTTGCAAAGGAAACGTATGCAATGTTGAATAAAAATCTCGAATGAAGTTGAGAGGATCTTCATTCGGCAGTCCGTGGAAGGATGGCAGCATACTATAGTGAGTATTTCTGAGTTCGTAGTTTCTTGCTGCGTTGCTCAACCAGATACAAGATGTGGTCACTCCGATGATCGGTCGAGCAAACTCCTTCATGGGTGGCTCTTATGCATCACCCATCTCTGTTTCTGTGTTCTCCTCAAATTGCTCTTCGAAATTTTCTCTTTCTTGCTCAAAAGGATTTGGTCTCTCGGATCTTGGAAGTCTATGGATGTTGTCTATAAATGGAACAAGTTCGTTTCCTTGAGACCGTTGTCCGTGCATAAAGTACCTAAGCAATTCAAAAATAACACTTTAAACAATTTAACAAATAAATTAAAACAATCAAACTATCACAAAAATTGCCTTCCCCGGCAACGACGCCAAAAACTTGTTGCGCTTAAATCAACATGTTGCGCTCAAATTAACTCTACCACAAAGCGTCACTCGCAAGTATACGAGGTAGCTATAGCAAAGGTGATCACCCCAAGGTCGTTCTCTCAAGGAAGCCAAAGTGGGTAATTGATTATCAAATTTAAAGTAACAAATAATTAAAGAAATTTAATTTGCAAAGTAATGAAGAAGAATGATTTAATTTGAAAACAATAAAAATAAACAATAGCTTATGTTTTGATTCACTTGATAAAAAGAGTCTAGGGTTTGCACTTCTTTACTACTCATATGTATGAAAGGTTATTCCACTTAACTAATTTAATTTCTAAGATTAAATCTCAAACAACTTAATTAATTGAGTCAAGGAAATAAGCTCTCGCATTCAAACCTCCTATAACTAATATTGTTATAATTGAAACAATCTTTTAATAGGTTGTATCTCTAATTCACCTAAGTCCTTAATTGAATTATTCCAGCATTAGATTTCATCTCTCAATCCATCATCTAATACCTAAAACACACAATTGGTGGCCAATCAATTATATGTAACAATTTTTCATTCAATAAAGGCTAAAGAAATCATTAGTTAAGAGAATAACCAATTCATACAATTCATAGCAAATCCATACAAACCCCTAGACTAGATTAAATTAGTTCATGTTGTTATCAAGCATACTCATCTCATTAATAATCAAAGAAATCAATTTAGACATGATAATGTTCATAAACACAATTTCAATGAAACTAAAGAGACAAAGTTTAAGAATAAAACCAAGTTACAAACTCCTTGAAGCTTTTGATGAAACTCTTGATCGAATCTTGCAAGAAGGATGAAACAATGGCATGAACAATCTAATCTAAACTAGTGTAATCCAAAGTAGAATCAAAATCTAAGAAAACAAATGTTTAAACCCTAATATCCCTCTCGGACGGCTAAACTTGCTCTCAAAATCGTCAACAGCCCCTAAACCCTATCTTTTCTTTTGCTTTTATACGAAGCGTCGGCTTTAAAATTCGGTGCGCGTTGATTCATGAGGGACACGGCCAGGTGATGAGGGACACGGCCAGATGACACGGTCGTGTCCCTTCCCAGTGTCTGCCTCTGTCTGCTTTACTCTTCCTTTCCTTTGGTAATAAGTGGGACACGGCCAAGTCAAGGTGACTTGGCCGTGTTGCTCTTCTTTGGAGGGACACGGCCACATGACTTGGCCGTGTCCCTTGCTGGTGTCTGCTACTAGGAATTGTTCTTCCTTTTAACTTGGTATGGGACACGGCCAGTGACTTGGCCGTGTCCTCTACCTGTGTCAGCTACTGCCCATTTCATCTTCAATTCGTTTCCTTGCCTGTTTTAACCTAACACAAAACTCAAAACAAACTTAAAACACTAAGTAAATAAACAATAACCGACAAAACATAAACACAAACTAAAAACTAAATCAAAAACGACATAAAACTAAAAATAAACTAAAACTACACAATTAAAGAAAACACTAGACAAACCGATAAAAACTAACGAAATACCTAAATAAAACAATAATTAACCTAATAAACAAGACACAAAACTTATAACAAAAACTAATAAAACAACTACCCCACACTTAAAACTTTGCTTGTCCTCAAGCAAATTCACATGGCATAAATTAAAAATTCAAACAACCTTAACTATAATTCCAGAACATAGATGAAATACTTTAAGACATCAGACATAAATAATTGCAATTTCCTTCAATCAAGATTTTCTTAACTCATTCATTGATCCAGACATACAAATCTTATCTCTCAACTAAGTGTTTCACTCGATTTCAAAGGTTAATCACTCATACCACTCATGAGTGCATTCTGCCATAAACTTGCTTAATTATCCAATCTCCCTCACTGATTTTCTCAAGAAATAATCCGAAGGTCTTTTATTTGGATGTAATGGGGCTAAGGTAAGGTGTGAGAAAAGATATTTAAGCTGGAGCATCAAGAAATGGAGTATCTAAATTAGACACTACTCTTGCTAAGAATTTCATAACTCCTTCAACTAGCATACTCACCAACCCTTAACAATCTTACATACTTGCACACTAAAAGAAAAGTACACTAGTCAAAATTCCCCTAAGGCTAGAAAATTTATGAACTTTGTATATATATATATCTCTTTTTGTTTTATTTTCACTTTTTTTTATATTAATTTTATTTTATTATATATATATATATATACAAAGTATAAACTTAATGGAACATCTAGCTTAAAATGCAGAGGAAAAGAATACTGACTCTTAATCAAATACAATATGCAAAGTATGCATTTCAACCCTCAATTAGGGATTCCATATATATATATATATATATATATTTTTTACTTACTTACCCCACACTTAAAATAAACTACCCTATTGTCTAATCATACAACTCCATTCCTTAATGCATAGGTATGATGATAATAAGAACATGTTAAGTTGAGAATTGTGTTAATCAAACAAGAAACGGTCAATGGCTCAACTTGGCTCACTAAGGAAATCAATATAAAGGGAAGTCTCTTTAAGCTAAAGGGGCTAACCTAATTTGCCTTCATCATTTTAAAACTTGAGATTAAATCATAATGTGAGTTCAATAAGTATGCAAAAGCAAACTCTAGAGATGCAAAATCACGAAGGTGCACACTTAAGAAAAGAAAATCAATCATTTAATCTATAAGGCTCAAAACTCACAAAGGTGGGTTCTCAAAGATTTATATGTCATGAACCGCAGAATGTGAAAATTAATCCCGAATGAATTCAAATGCTCATTTCTATGCTGATACCAAAGTCTCAACTATAATGCTAGAATCAAAGAAAAGATCAATAAATTTTCAACAATTATACCATGCACAAAAAAAAAAACACACTAAACAAAACAACCACAATAAGCAAAACAAGAATTAAAGGAAAGCTTAAAGAGTACCCCACACTTAAAATTGACATTGTCCTCAATGGAAAACAAGAATAATAAATAAAAAGAGTTAAAGGACAACCTGTCTTCCATTGTACCTGGTGAGGCAAAATCCTAGCTTTCCATCACAAACACAAAAGTTTTATAACAAAAGTACAATAAAATATCCAAACACAAAAGTTTTAACATGAAAAACAAAAACGAAAAATAAAACAGAAGTACACTAAATAAAATAAAATAAAGCAAGGAACACAAAGTCTAAGGAAAAGGCGGGCGGGAAGATGATGCAGCCGAGGGATGAAGACTCAGAATTTTGGCAAGGTTGTTAATCTGATCCATCTGTTGCAACATCTCAATATGGTTTCGGTCCACCGTGCCTGTCAGTCCATCTACCTTTCCCTCCAATCGATCTACCTTGCCCTCCAGGGCTTGAATCCTCCGAAGTATCTCTAGATTCTCTGAAACAGGAGCATCCTCATCTAAGTCAAGAGAATCCGAGTCAGACTCCTCTTCGACCCGGGCTCTCTTCTGCCTGTCCCTCGGTGCTTCAGGCTCAGCTGACGACATCACAAAGGTCCCTCTTCTATGCACCACCATGTGCATCTTCGCCAATATAGCTAAATCCAAGGAATCATTACCCAAAATTCGAGTCATCTAAGTAGTACTCGGGTAAAAATCCTCCACAAGGGCTACTGCTAATGTAGTGATCAATCCTCCAACACAAATAGCCCCCCTCCATTTATTAGCTACAGAATCAAAAATATCGGCTAACCAATAGCCGGCACTAATATTCATTTCATTCAAAACACAGTCCAAGAAAAATAGCTCACTCGACTCAACCACACCCGGGCTCTCCTTCCTTGCAAAGAACCCACATGACATAAACCTGTGCAAATATCTCAAGGTAGGGTTCCGTAATTTAGATGCTTTGGCCGATTTGGCCACATAAGTACCCGAGCCTAAGGCACCCCAAGCAAACTGTTGTCTAAAATCTTTGGGTATCGATCTTTCTCCATGGTGATGAAAACCATATATATCATTCAACTGATCAATAGTAAGCACAAATGATTGACCCATTAATTTAAACATCAGTCTCCTACAAATTTTCTTATCATCCCTTTCCACCTTAAGAGTTGTCAAAAATTCTAGGGTGAGCTCCTCAAACTGCAGAGGTCTCAATGAAACAAAAGTCTCCCACCCAAGATATTGCACATATCTATAAAAAGCAGTCCTCATTTGCAAAGCATCTAGAGATTCGTCATTCACATACCTTGTGGGGAAAAACCCCCGAGCCAAAAGACTTGCCCTCTTGTGAGATAAGGTGGAAGAAGATGACGAAGCTCCTTCGGTTCCAGATTTCTTCTTCTTTCGGTGTGGTACAGTTTTAGTTCTTGGCATCTTGAGATCTGAAAAATTAACACCCAAAACTAAGTAAATCAAAGATAATATGAGTAAAGAGGAAGTTTTAAGTGATTATCTCAAGGTTTATTGAAGAAATTTGAAGTTTCAGTGGATGATTTGAAGTTTTGAAATATCAAAATTGGCTATGGCGATACAGAGAGCGAAGGAGAGCGAGAGAGAAGACGAAAGAAAAGTTAGGGATTACGAAAAGAATTTGGGCAAAATCGGTTTTTAAAAGGGCAAAACGTGAGGTGACACGGCCGTGTGTGTGGGGACTTGGTTGTGTCTGTGTGTGAAAGTGAAGGGACACGGCCAAGTGGAGAGCACACGGCCGTGTCTCATGGTTTTTGGGGGGACACGGCCGTGTCCCCTGGGTGTGTCCAAGTCTGTGCAAAATCGATCAATTCCATATTTTTTTTTAAGAATTTTGGCCGTGTCCAGTGAGTGACACGGCCAAGTCCTTTGGCCGTGTCCTCTTCTGCCAGTTTTAACTTTAAACACTTTTTTTTTCAATGATTTTGCAAATCTTCTTCTTTAAACACCCTGAAACACAAAGTAAAGAAAAACCGATCAATGCACAGTCCATTTAATGAAACCAAACAGAAATCAAAATTCGCTAAACTTAAAATTAAACTACGAAAAATAAATGCAAACCGATGGGTTGCCTCCCATATAGCGCTTCTTTAATGTCATAAAGCTGGACATCATGCAAGGCCTAGGGATCATGAATCAAAGTACTGTCAATGACCCTCACTTCCTGAAATCCTTCATTGTATGGCTTAACTCTCTATCCATTCACTTTGAAAGTCTCACCTGTTCTAGAGTTAAGTAATTCAATTGCACCAGAAGGATATACCTGAGTTATCCCGAAAGGACCACTCCATCGAGACTTGAGTTTACCTGGAAAAAGACGGAGTCGTGAGTTAAAAAGTAAAACCTTCATACCTTGACTCAATGTCTTGCGCACTATAATTTTATCATGAAGTGCTTTAGTGCGATCCTTGTAAATTCTTGAGCTCTCATAAGCCTCATTCCTCAGCTCATCTAACTCTGAAATTTGTAGAAATCTTTCTCTCTTCGCTTTGTCCAAGTCCAAATTCAGAGTCTTGATTGCCCAATATGCTCTGTGCTCCAACTCCACTGGTAAGTGGCAAGCTTTTCCAAACACCAATCGATATGGACTCATACCTAGAGGAGTTTTGAAAGCAGTCCGATATGCCCATAGTGCATCGTGCAATCTGCTTGCCCAATCCTTTCTGGATGTGTTGACTGTTTTCTCCAGAATTCCTTTTAGCTGCTTGTTGGATGTTTCCACTTGTCCAGAAGTCTGTGAATGGTATGGGGTTGACACCTTGTGCTTCACACCGGATTTATGCATTAACTTCTCAAAAAGCATGTTGCAAAAATGACTCCCCCCATCACTTACTATCACCCTTGGTGTGCCAAACCTGCTAAGAATGTTTTCCTTCACAAATTTAACAACAATATTATCATCATTAGTACGGGTGGGGATTGCCTCCACCCATTTGGAAACATAATCAACAGCAACTAAAATGTATTCATAACCAAAGGATTTGGGGAAAGGACCCATGAAGTCTATTCCCCACACATCAAACAGTTCAACAACAATAAATGACTGAAGGGGCATTTCATTCCTCCTTCCAATGTTACCTACTCTTTGGCAATGATCACATTGCTTACAGTAGTCTTGAGCATCTTTAAATAAAGTGGGCCAGTAAAAGCCACTTTGAAGCACCTTTTCTTCAGTTTTTCTTCCTCCAAAATGACCCCCACAGTGAAGGTCATGACAAAATTGAAGAACACTCAGTTGTTCTTCCTCAGAAACACACCTGCGAACTATCTCATCTTTGCAAATCCGGAATAGATAAGGTTCATCCCAAAAATAAAACTTACTCAAGTGTAGAAACCTTTTCTTTTCCTGAAAGGACATGTTAGATCTCAAAATACCACAAGCAAGATAGTTAGCAATATCTGCAAACCAAGGTGCATTAATTACCACAAACAAATGTTCATTAGGAAATGCTTCTAAATTTTTATGAATGCTATCAGATGCAAGATTTTCACTAAAGAAGGGTAATCTGGATAAATGATCAGCAACAACATTCTCACTACCCTTAGTATCCTTGATTTGGAAATCAAACTCTTGCAATAACAACACCCACCTAATTAAGCGCGGTTTAGCATGCTGTTTTGTTAAAAGATATTTAAGAGCTGCATGGTCAGAATGAACAATAATTTTGGACCCTATTAAATAAGCTCTAAATTTGTCTAAAGCAAAAACAACAGCTAGCATTTCCTTCTCAGTTGTGGTGTAGTTCATTTGTGCACTATTCAGGGTTAAACTAGCATAATAAATTACCCTTAAGTATTTGTCAACCCTTTGCCCAAGAACAGCTCCTACTGCATGATTAGAAGCATCACACATGATTTCAAAAGGTAAAGACCAGACAGGAGCTATAATCACAGGTGCACTAGTCAATTTTTCCTTAAGAGAATTAAAAGCTTGCATGCATTGTGCTGTAAATTCAAATGGAACATCTTTCCCCAATAAATGGCACAATGGTTGGCTTATTTTGGAAAAATCCTTAATAAACCTCCTGTAAAATCCTGCATGCCCTAAAAAACTTCTTATTCCCTTAACAGAGGTAGGTGGGGGTAACTTAGCAATCAATTCAATTTTAGCCTTATCCACCTCAATCCCTTTACTCGACACCACATGACCTAAGACAATGCCCTGAGTAACCATAAAATGACTCTTTTCCCAACTTAAAGTGAGGTTACATTCAATGCATCTCTCAAGCACACGAACAAGTTTATTGAGGCAATTATCAAAAGAATTACCAAAAATAGAAAAATCATCCATAAATACCTCAATAAAATCGTCGATCATATCTGAGAAGACAGACATCATGCATCTCTGAAAAGTTGCAGGTGCATTGCACAAGCCAAAGGGCATACGTCGAAATGCATAAGTCCCAAAAGGGCAAGTAAAGGTTGTCTTGGACTGATCCTCTGGAGCTATTGGCACCTGATAGTAACCTGAAAGGCCATCCAGAAAACAATAATGTGAGTGCCCAGAAAGTTTATCTAACATCTGATCAATAAAAAGGACGAGGGAAATGATCTTTCTTTGTAGCATTGTTCAACTTCCTATAATCGATGCACATTCTCCATCCAGTAGTAGTCCTAGTAGGAACCAACTCATTATTCTCATTTTTCACCACAGTGATTCCAGATTTCTTAGGAACTACATGTACTGGACTCACCCACTCACTATTAGCAATTGGATAAATTACTCCTTCATCCAGCAATTTGAGCACTTCCTTCTTAACCACTTCACTCATATTTGGGTTAAGTCGCCTTTGGGTTTCCCTCACAGGTTTAGCTCCCTCTTCTAAAGTGATTCTATGCATGCACATAGAAGGGCTAATACCCTTGATGTCACTCAATCCCCATCCTATTGCTCTCTTTAATCTTTTAAGCTCACTCACCAGCCTCATCTCCTCCCCTTCACTAAGTTCACTAGATATTATCACAGGTAAAGTGTTATTATCCCCTAAAAACACATATTTCAGGTTCTTAGGTAACTCCTTCAGCTCTAACTCTAGTGAGGGGTTCTTCTCCTCTTTTTTAATGGGGGAAGGTTCAAAAATTTGGTCCTCCTTAAGCTCCTCTATTTCAGCACCCTCTAAAATCTCAAGGCAACTGGCTATTTCTGCATCAAAAATTTCCAAATCACTATCCAAAGTCAATGCCAGCTCCAATTTGTCAGAGGAACCTGTCTGCAAGAAAACATCTGAAACAACTGCATCAACACAATCAATGAAAGAACAATCCTCATATAAAGCAGTTGTAGGAATAGGAGAAGTGTTAAAAATAGAAAATTCCACAGTTTGTCCCAAAACAGTCATTGATAATTTTCCATTCTTAACATCTATCAAAGTATTGGTAGTCGCCATAAAAGGCCTGCCCAGCAGAATGGTGTGTGCAGATGGTGAAGAATTACTTACCTCCATGTCAAGAACAATGAAATCCACAGGTACTATCAAACCACCTACTTTAACTAACACATCTTCTATAACCCCTTTCGGGAATCTAAGAGATCTATCAGCTAATTGCAACACCATTTTTGTTGGCTTAAGTTCCCCTAATTCTAAGTCAAGGTACACAGAGTAAGGCATTAAATTCACACTAGCTCCCAAATCACACATGCCATCAGTACATTTTCCATTCCCCATAGCAATTTGAATAATAAAGCTTCCAGGATCCTTTAGCTTAGGGGGTAGTTTATGCTGCAAAATAGCACTAGCTACCTCAGAAACTATCACCTTTTCATTCGGCTCATACCTTTTTTTCTTGGTATTCAGTTCTTTGAAGAATTTAGCATAAGCCGGCATGTTCTTAATTGCTTCAAGTAATGGTAAGTTGATAATTACCTTAGATAGCATGTTGAAGATATCTGAAAACTGCTTATCTTTTTTATCATCCTTCAACTTGCTAGGGAATGGTATAGGTGGCCTGTATGGATTGCTTGCCTTGTGCAAATCTGGTGTAGGGGTCTTCTCCATTGATCTTTCTTCAGCACTTTTGTTCTCTACTTCTCCTTCCTTTTTCTTCTCTTGCTCACCTGCATTCACAGAATTATTTTCAACATTGTTATTAATTACCTTGCCACTCCTAAGAACAGTCACTGCTTGTGCCTGCTCAGGTTGACTTGGAAACTTCCCCTTTTGTTGAATCTGCATCTGTTGTGCAAGTTGCCCCACTTGGGTCTCCACCTTCTTAAAAGATGCCTCCAAGGAATCCAGTCTCTTGCTGTTCATCTCTTGGTTTTGTGCACTGACTTTGATGAAGGCTTGTAAACTTTCCTCCAAACTATCTCTCTTAGGCTGCATTTGATTTGAGGATTGACCCTGCTACTGGTTCTGTCTCTGGAGCAAATGGAAAGGCTGTTGAGCATTATTTGTTGTCCAAGAAAAATTGGGGTGATTCCTCCAGCCAGGATTGTAAGTGTTAGAGTAAGGATCATTCCTGGCTCTTGGTTGAAATCCTCCCATAGCATTAACTTGCTCAGCTTCATTCCCAAAAGTCTCATATGCAGAGGGACATATATTTGCTCCATGCCCACATGTCCCACAGATTCCACACACTTCTTGAGTAGATGAAGAAACATTGTTCTTCATGTTTAGCATCTGAACCTGTCTTGTCAACTCAGCTATTTGACTAACCATTTCAGTATTGGCTTCCAGTTGATTCACCCCCTTGCTTCTTCCCCTTACACTCTTTTGTTGAGAATTAGCTCCCAACATCTCAAAAATCTCATAAGTCTCATCAGCTGTCTTTTTTCCCATGGCTCCCCCAGCTGCATTATCAACAGTATTCTGAAATTGCTGGGTGAGACCATCATAGAAAAACTGATTAAGGAGTTGAAGTGGGTAGTGATGATGTGGACACTGGATCAATAGCATCTTGAATCTGTCCCAAGCCTCATGAAATGGCTCTCCTTCAAACTGAGAGAATGTAGCAATCTTCCCTCTCAACTCAGCTGTCTTTTGGTGTGAATAGAACTTGCCCATGAGTTTATTGTAAACTTGCTCCCAAGTTGTCAGTGAGTTCTCAGGCAACATCATGAGCCAGCTCTTTGCCCTATCCTTCAAAGTATAAGGGAAACATCTCATCCTCAACTGATCTTCTGTTAGTCCTCCCAAAGGAAAAGTGTTGAGGGTGGAGTAAAAATCCCGAATAAAGTTCAAAGGATCTTCATTTGGAACTCCATAGAATGATGGCAGCATGTTGTAGTGAATGTTCTTCAACTCATAGTTCCTTGCTGCATCTGTCAGTCTTATGCAAGAAGCGGAAGTCCCAATTACAGGTCTAGCAAAATCTCTCATGGTTCTTTGCCTTTCTTCAGCCATCTTTACAGATTTTTCAGATTCTAACTCAAAATCCGAAATGTCTTCCTCTGAAGTATCAAATCCTGTGAAAAGCTCAAACTCCTCTCTGCTCCTTTTTATTCTCTGAATTTCTGGAATGAATGGGTGCAATTCTCCTTCGAGTGATCTCCTGCCTTGCATAAACAAAAATTTCTAGAAAAGAAATATCAAAGGCAAAAGACAAATAAAATAAAACATAAAAATAATGGAAAATAATCTAAAGATTTTTTTTAAATAAACAATTACGCCAATTAGCCTCCCCGGCAACGGCGCCAAAAACTTGTTGCGCTCAAATTAACTCTACCACAAAGCGTCACTCGTAAGTATACGAGGTAGCTGTAGCAAAGGTGATCGCCCCAAGGTCGTTCTCTCAAGGAAGCCAAAGTGGGTAATTGATTATCAAATTTAAAGTAACAAATAATTAAAGAAATTTAATTTGCAAAGTAATGAAGAAGAATGATTTAATTTGAAAACAATAAAAATAAACAATAGCTTATGTTTTGATTCACTTGATAAAAAGAGTCTAGGGTTTGCACTTCTTTACTACTCATATGTCTGAACGGTTATTCCACTTAACTAATTTAATTTCTAAGATTAAATCTCAAACAACTTAATTAATTGAGTCAAGGAAATAAGCTCTCGCATTCAAACCTCCTATAACTAATCTTGTTATAATTGAAACAATCTTTTAATAGGTTGTATCTCTAATTCACCTAAGTCCTTAATTAAATTATTCCAGCATTAGATTTCATCTCTCAATCCATCATCTAATACCTAAAACACACAATTGGTGGCCAATCAATTATATGTAACAATTTTTCATTCAATAAAGGCTAAAGAAATCATTAGTTAAGAGAATAACCAATTCATACAATTCATAGCAAATCCATACAAACCCCTAGACTAGATTAAATTAGTTCATGTTGTTATCAAGCATACTCATCTCATTAATAATCAAAGAAATCAATTTAGACATGATAATGTTCATAAACACAATTTCAATGAAACTAAAGAGACAAAGTTTAAGAATAAAACCAAGTTACAAACTCCTTGAAGCTTTTGATGAAACTCTTGATCGAATCTTGCAAGAAGGATGAAACAATGGCATGAACAATCTAATCTAAACTAGTGTAATCCAAAGTAGAATCAAAATCTAAGAAAACAAATGTTTAAACCCTAATATCCCTCTCGGACGGCTAAACTTGCTCTCAAAATCGTCAACAGCCCCTAAACCCTATCTTTTCTTTTGCTTTTATACGAAGCGTCGGCTTTAAAATTCGGTGCGCGTTGATTCATGAGGGACACGGCCAGGTGATGAGGGACACGGCCAGATGACACGGCCGTGTCCCTTCCCAGTGTCTGCCTCTGTCTGCTTTACTCTTCCTTTCCTTTGGTAATAAGTGGGACACGGCCAAGTCAAGGTGACTTGGCCGTGTTGCTCTTCTTTGGAGGGACACAGCCATATGACTTGGCCGTGTCCCTTTCTGGTGTCTGCTACTGGGAATTGTTCTTCCTTTTAACTTGGTATGGGACACGGCCAGTGACTTGGCCATGTCCTCTGCCTGTGTCAGCTACTGCCCATTTCATCTTCAATTTGTTTCCTTGCCTGTTTTAACCTAACACAAAACTCAAAACAAACTTAAAACACTAAGTAAATAAACAATAACCGACAAAACATAAACACAAACTAAAAACTAAATCAAAAACGACATAAAACTAAAAATAAACTAAAACTACACAATTAAAGAAAACACTAGACAAACCGATAAAAACTAACGAAATACCTAAATAAAACAATAATTAACCTAATAAACAAGACACAAAACTTATAACAAAAACTAATAAAACACAACACTATCACAAAGCGGCGCTCGCAAGTATACGAGGCTATTGTAGTGACGGTGATCACCCCAAGGTCGTTTACCAAGGAAGGACTTGCAAGTAATAGTTCGATTAACATGAAATAATAAATTCGATTGTGTGATTGAATTGGTGAACCGTAATTATCCTTAGAAATGAAAATGAGTGATTTTATGCAAGAGAATTTCAATTATGGAAATGATGCCTAGGGTTGTAGGTCCATTTAATCAAATGTTCAATTATCCGATTATCCATTAATATAACCTTGAATCTTCATTTTTTGCTTAAGATTAATTAGCCAATTATCAATTCACTAATTCTCACATTTATGAATTAACAACAACCAATTATTTAACATTAGCAAATTAATAAACCCTAGAACTTATATTTCTAATTCATACTTAGGGTAGTCAATTGCATAGTTTCGATATTAAACTTCTCCTCTCGGTTCGTCATTCAATATTAAGTAATCAATAGGTGGCCAATCTATCAATTTACCTTTAATTTCAATGCAATCAACATATAACAAGGTATATCAATGGAATCATCAAATCAAATCATTTAATCAAATATACTACAACCCCAAGCATGAGTAAATTAGCTCATCATATGTTTTAAACAAATACTCAATTCAATATAAACCAAATCAAAGTTATACATTGCAATATTAATGTTCTTAATTCACAACAACAAATAAGAAATGGAATAAAAGAAAGAGTTAGAAAAACCCCTTTTTGAAGATGCTAAAAATCGGACTCTCGTCTCTTTCGTGGCTCCTTCTTGGTGCTTGATGATGAACTTCCAGCTCTCTTGAACAAATGGTTCTCTTCTTGAAGGAGTAGATGATAGCTTTCTCAAATTCTCAACTCTCCAATCAAGCCTCTTAAAACCCTAATTCTCAAGAACTAATAACTCACTTCAAAACCAACAATTGTTTTTGCTCTTGGTGTGTGAAAAGAAATGGTGATTGAAGATGAGGGAGTGGTCTTGCTCTCTCAAGCAAGAACCAAGGAAGAAGATGAGGAAGATGAAGAACAAGTGGAAGTGTGTAGAGAATGTCCACTAAAAATATATTCAATTCATTTTATTTTTCCCTCCATTCTTTTTCATTTTGAATTTTTTAAGACACCATGATTTTTTGTCTCCCACTTTCTAATTTCTTATATGTTTCTTCCATAATTTCCTCCCACTTTTCACTCTTTTTTATTCTTTTTGTCACCCACGAAAACACAACGCCTCACTCCTCGTGCAAGCCAGCTAAGGATCCAGGGTGACACGGCCAAGCCATATGGAGCTTGGCCGTGTCTAGTGACTTTCTTTCTTGGGGACACGACCAAGCTTCTGGCCGTGTCCCATTCTGTATGCTTTGTCCTTGTGAGACATGGCCGTGTCATGTGACATGGCTAGTGTCCTGGCCATGGCCAGTTATGGTGTCTGTCTCTGTTTATTTCTTTTCTTTCTTTGCTTTCTTTGCTCTTTTGTTCCTTTGGAGAGACACGGCCAGTGGCTTGGCCGTGTCTCATGGCCGTGTTGGCTATTGGACTTGTTTCCTTGAGGGACACGGCCAAGCCATGTTAATCCTGGCTGTGTCTCATGCTTATCCTGGTTCTTCTTCCTTTTGATGAGGGACACGGCCAAGCCATGACAAGCTTGGCCGTGTCACTTGTTTTTCTCCACAAATTCCTCCAATTTTGATCAAATGGCTCCATCGAATGTACTTCAACCTAAATCAACAACTTCAAACAAACTTAAGTGTAATTTAACATGAAAATTAACTTAAAATCAACATAAACATCATAGAAAATATATACAAAATTGATCTAAACAATGAACCCTAATCCTTTTAAAACATTAAAAAACATAAAAACATGAAAACCCAAAAATTGCACAGTAGCTTAAAATTCAATAATCAAAAATCACAAATTAAAGTATTTTAAAGTGTCTAAAACCCTAGTTTCATGATTTCATCATTCAAATCTCAATTTGGTTAATCAAAGTGTCTTACCAACCTTTTAAAACATAAAACCCTAATCTATTTTAACTCCATAAAAAGTCACAGTAGCTATAATTGAACTTTTATTTGCTTTATTCAATTCCATATTTATTTATACCTTGATTTATCTTTTATGCTTTAATCTATTTAATTTCAATACTTGATTTATCATGGATGGATGTTTATTTTATTGATATTTAAATACTTTTAATGAATGATTTATTTATTATGGATGATTATTTACTTTTATCAATCAATTTAGACTTCCAAAAGTTGTAAGAGGTATGTTTCAACTTGGTGGGTACCTCATTAGTTAAATATCATGTAATTTAATTTTCTTTTCTATTTTAGAACCTTTGTAAAGGGCATGTTTCTACCTTTTGGTGGGTGTCCTATCTAGGCATGTGATGTAAGGACATGTTTCCATCCTTGGATGGGTGTCCATTTATTTTGTTTTGTTTTGTTTGGACATTGCTTTGATTTTAATATAATGATGCTTTCTTTTTATTATGTGCAGTATGGATAATATTGTTATATTTAAGAATTTTATAATATTAAGACCTGTAAAGCAGGCTAGTTCCAATGAACCGAGCGTTGTGGGGGTGCTGGGCCATTTCTCACCTTCCCCACACGTACCCAACTTTCTGAACCCATTAGGGGGTTAGGGATTCCTTAGGAATTGAGTCATCCACCCCTTTCTTTTTCCCGACCTGTCCGGGTGGCAACTCCATTTTCTCCGGACTTAGGTCCGTGTTCTCTAAGGCCCCGAGCCTAAACAGTGCCGAAGTCGCAAGAACCATTCCACCGGGAGTTGGGGCGAAAATCCCCGCTCACAGTGGCGACTCCACTGGGGACAAGAGAAGTTGATTCCATTGGTCTTTATATTATTTTATTCTTTCTTATAATGATTTTATCCATTGCATCATTTAGTTTGCATCGTGTGCGTGAGTTAGGACGCCCGTGTTACCCGTGATATGTTATGTAAGGGATACCATACTTTCACTCAAGGTATGGAGATCGAGCATGGCATAACCACTCATAGCCTCGTACCATTTGGAATATACTTGCTATGGGAACCTAAGCCTTTTAACCCAAAGACTAAAGCTCATGTAATTGGCCTAGTTACTTTCCTTAAGGTTTTACCCCAAATGCATGTTGTTTGACTATGGATAATTTATCTTGTTTTAAATCATGGCTTATTTGATTTGTTCTTTTTCTAATATGACCCAAGTACATTTGCAAGCTCAAAATAAATTTTTTCTTTAAAATCCAAAAAGACCAAAACTATTTTCAAAACTTTTTAAGATGGTCTTTGGACATAAATCAAAAATCCTTTGGCTCATGGCCCAAATACTAAACCCAAAATCCATTTTTCTAAAATCTTTTACAATGGGCTTAGAAACAAAACTATTTTCACCCAACCTTTTCTTATAAAAAGCTTGCAAAAATATTTAGGTCAATTATGAAATACCAAAAATCAATTGTAGGCCTAGTTTACACTAAGAATAAATTAACTATGGGCTTGTTTTTGGCATGAACCACTAGTTACCTCTTTTCAAGTGAGAAATCTATTTATAATAAGCCTCTTAATTTCGTTTTAATCCAATATAGCATAAAAGCTACTTTAGTTGGTTGAATGGATTAAAACCTAATTAATGGGAATTATCATGGATTGATTTCCATTTTCGAAAATATAACTATTGGTTGAAATGTCCGAGGGAATTATTCGAAAGCAAGGTACCCCATGTTGGTATTTTGTTAACCATATACCTAGGAAAAGAGACTCGCCACTCGTGTATGGATGTTATAAGGTTGGAAGGAACGTCCTTATTTGTTGTTGGTGCATACATGCATACATGCATACATTTGCATCTCATCTCATTGATCCTCTCTGAGTCACAGCCCTGGATTACGATAGTTCTAAAGCTTACAACAATCCGACCTACGCCGGAGATGAAGCATCTAGCAACGACTCAATCACTTGCTCACCAAAAACAATGGAGCCCGAACAAATTCAAAGGATGGTGGATGAGGTCCTCAATGCCAAGATGGAAGAAATCAAAGAGGCCCTAGCTGAGACCATGAAGAACCAATTGACTGCAATCTTGGAAAACCATGCTGAGGCATCTGCTAGCACTAAGAAACCAAAGGACAAAGGGAAGACTAAAATTAATGAAGTAGCTTTTGATGATGAAAAGGTGGTCATTGATGATGATGATGATTGGGCTCAATACTACCAAGAGGTTCAAGAAAAGAAGAAAGAACTGAAGGCTGTCGAGAAGGCAACTATTGAAAAGACCGAGACATCTGATGTTGAAAAGATGATTGCTGATTTAGAAAAGAAATTTGAGAAGAAGCTGAAAACTGAAGAGATGTCTGAAGTTGACAAGTTATTTGAACAAGATGAAGAAGTCCCTTATAAATTCAAGATGCCTTCCTTTGCTAAGTACAATGGCACCAAAAATCCTCATCTCCACGTGAAGCAATATATCACTGCCATGCAATCTGCCCAAGCTACTAAGGCTCAAACCCTAAGGTACTTTATGCTCTCATTGGACCCTGTTGTCCAAAATTGGTTCAATACCTTAGATGATGGAACACAAAAGAGCTGGGATATACTTTACAAAGCCTTTATCCAACAATATGGATATAATGTTGAGTTGGAAGTTACCTTGATGGAAGTGGAGTCCATTAGGCAAAGACCGAATGAGAATTTTGTAGATTATGTCAAGAGATGGAGAAACAAGGCTGCTTTGCTCAAGAAAAGGTCCGATGAATCTGATCAAATAAGGATGATCGTAAGAGGTTTCCTGCCCAATCTCCGTGAAAGGATGCCTCACACCCTTATAAGGGACTTCAAAGATCTTCTCCAAGCTGGTTTACAAATTGAAGAATGGGAAAGGGAGAAGAGCCGCTTTGCAACAAAAAGGAGCGAGAAACGGAGCTATCAATCTGGTAACCAAAGCATGCAAAAGGCCGTCAGTGTTAATGTTACTAACCAAGGAACAAGGAGACAATTTTTGAAATTGGGAAAACCAATGTCTTGGGTTCTCAACAAGCTTCAAAGAAAGGGATTGCTTCAACCCTTAAATCCTCGTCCTTTGCCTAACCCTCTCCCACCTAATTTTGACACCAAAGCATTTTGTCAAATTCACCAAATGCAAGGGTACGACACGGATAAATGTGTGAGGTTGAGACATGAGATTCAAAATCTAATTGATAATGGAAAGCTACCCAAGCCCAACAAGCCAAACACCAAAGATAACCCATTGCCAAATTTTAATAGGGTACCGCCACCGGCAACCTTCATGATTGGAGGAGGTCTACATGAGTACTATGTCATGTCTTCTTTTTAAGAGGTGGATGAAAAAGAAACAAAAGAAGAAGAGGTGTTTGTCAAAATTGAACAAGCTATGATGGGTAGAGAAGTAGCAATTTGTGTTGTAAACAGGTTTTGGGATTCAAGTGATAGTGATGATGATATACCCAAGAAGGAGGAGTGGACTTGGTCCGAGCCCGAAGAAGATGAGGTGATGAATACTAGATCTGGTAAGCCTTATGCAAGGCCACCACCTAAGGAGGTAGAAACTAATAAGGGGAAGGAAGTTGAAGTGGAAGAAGATGATGCTGTACTCAAGCAATTAAAAAGAACCCAAGCAAGTGTTAGCATTTGGGACCTGTTAGCTACTTCTAAAAAGCACCGAGAGACTATGGCCAAAGCCTTGGCTAGCATGCCGATTTCTACCTCCACAACACCGGAGGAGTTGATCAACTTCATAAAAATTGGGGAAGTAATGAAATGTGAAGAAGTTCAAGAGAAGAGCAAAGTTAGTATGGGAGCAGTTTCTTTTTCCGATGCGGACTTACCAGATGAAGGGAGAGACCACATCCGCCCTCTCTTTATCAAAATAGAAGTCAAGGGGAAGAGGACTCCTTGTGTAATGGTCGATGATGGGTCTGCCATAAATGTTTGTCCACTTAAGATACTACCAAAGCTAGCCATGTCAACAAGAGATTTAAACCCAACCTAGGTAACAATTCGTGCTTATGACAACACTAAGAGGCATGCCGAAGGGACTTTCAAAGCGGCTGTCAAGGTTGGTCCAATTGAATCTATTGTGGAGTTTGTTGTTTTAGACATACTAGTTACCTTTGCCTTACTCTTTGGACGATCATGGTCTCACCCTCTTGGTGGAGTTCCTTCCACCCTTCATCAAAAGATCAAATTCCCCAACGGAGATGAGACAGTGGTCATTGAATCTGAAGATAATGAGATTGTTAATACTCTAATGGTCGAGAGGCCTCTCAATGGTTTTCAAGTGGCTGCAATTTCTGATGATAAAGTAGTAGACTCTAAAGTCTTAAATATGATGAAGAACATGAATTACCATCCCGGAGCAGATCTCGGAAAGGGTAAGGCCGGTTTGACAAAATTGCCAGATTTTAGAACTCAAACATCCAAGAAAGGGTTAGGATATGATGAAGATGACAATGTCCAGCCAAAGAAAAGTGAGAAGATGAGCTTCCCATCACTTGAAGAGATCTTTGTCAAAGCTCCAGATATGGGACCACTCCAAGGAAAGCCTGAGCCAATCATGTTCATGGGTAAGTTAATCCCCGGTTTTGAAATTTTTGCAGATGTTGCTTGTTAGACAAATGATCTCAATTTTGATCCTTGACAACTCAAATTGAATGATCCATTTAACATGTGTTTGAAGAATCTTGTTGCAGGCTTAGGTTGCTTAAAATAAAGCTGAACAGAACACTTATAGCGATCGCACAAGACCTGAATACGACCGCACCATTCAATTAAAGAATGAAACCTTATCACAGTAGGTTTTGCGGTCAGAAACCCGACCTCCGTCGCGACCGCACTTAAAAAAGAGCGACTGTCCCAAGTTATGGACGACCGCTACACAAGGAACTCAAATCATTCTAATCACAGTAAGGTTTGCGGTGATAAGAACGACGAAGGATACGGCCTCGCTTATCACTTTAACGACCGCCCGTTTACATTCGCGACCGCTCTGCTAATTCAGGAGAATTTTGCTTAAAGAGATAGTAGTGTTCGCGTCCTCAGGTGCATCCAGAAGTTCGAAGCGAATATCTCAACTCGACCGCGAGATGTCACCTAGGGCGACTGTGAAATTCATATTTAGGCGGACATCATTTTTGCCCAGTCAAAGAATGCCACGTGTGATGACGGTTATAAACCCACTTCAACATTCAAAAAGGGCGACCGTACCTTTGTTATGGGCGACTATCCCAACAACCACAGCATGGGTAAGATTCCTGCAGCAGAGCACTCAAATTCGACCGTTGAAGCATATTTTAAATTCAGCGACCGTACCTTGACCAAGGACAACCACGTATAACAGTAGAGCGACCATCCTTATATGAAGGATGACCGCGAAATGCTTCAGACAGTTTACTGAAAAAGGTCTAAACTGCCAAGACTTTATTCTCACTATCAAAAATGGCTAGTAAGACCACATTGGCTATAAATACATTGCTTCTATAAGAAAAGAAGAAGTAGAGAAGAAAGAAAAAAGAATTTCATAGCCAAGCAACAAAATTTTCTTTTACTTAAACTTACATTTGAATTGTAATGAATGTTAGGTGTAAGCATTGAAAACACCATTGTATAAGTTTGAGTGTGAGCTTGGAAAACACTTGGGTTGTGAGAGTAAGCCTTGTAAAACTCTTGTTTAGGTTATGAGAGTGAGCCTTAAAAACTCCTTTAAAGGTTCTTGAGTGTAAGCCTTAGCAAAACACTTGTAAAGTTAGGTGTGAACTTGTGAAAACACCAAAGTAGGAAGCGAGCTTGTAAAAAATTCAAAGATTAGTGGAACCTTAACAAGTTGTTAAGGAAGTGGATGTAGGATTGAAGTAAATCTGAACCACTATAAATCTTGTGTGTTCTTTCCTTCTTTCATTACTCAACCATTTCTCTATTCCTCATTTCTTGTTTGTTGAGTTTTTTAAATTGTCATTATTTCTTGAGAAAACCAATTCACCCCCCCCCCCTCTTGGTTGCCATCTTGGGACAACATTGCTGAGCTAGTGGAGCAAGTGAAGAAAGAGCTCACCCTGTCAATTAACAAAGAGAAGAATGAAGTTGTCCTGAAAGCCGAGAAGACTCCGGAAGAGATTGCTGCCCTGGTTGAAGAAAAGTTTGAAGACATCCTGCTTTATGATTCTGAGAACAATGATTTTGATTTTGATTTTGATTTTAATTTGTTTGCTTTGTATGAGGATGATGATGTTTTCTTTTCCAAAATGAATAGAGTAAAGTCTGATTTTGCTTACTTGTGTGATGTTTCTCCTGATGGTTGCATACATTCAAATAGCAGTTACATGAGCATCTTTAATATTAATTCTGTTGACACACAATCATTAAATTTGGGAACAACTGAAAATCGTAAAAACATTAGCATAGCATCCGACCTCACTCCTGATGAGAGAGAGAGATTTGAAAAAATATTCAAAAAATATGAAGAAGTGTTTGCTTGGTCTTATGAGGATATGCCTGGGATAGATCGAGACATAGCCGAGCATCATATTCCTACTTACACTCACATTAAACCTGTCAAACAAAAGCTTAGACAATTAAGACCTGAATGGGCTGAATTGGTTAAAGAAGAGGTCACTAAGCAAATACAAGTGAAGTTCCTTGAAGTGATAGAATACCCAAATTGGCTAGCCAACATAGTACCTATGCCAAAGAAAGATGGGAGGATAAGGGTCTGCGTGGACTATAGAGATTTAAACAAGGCTTCCCCTAAGGATGATTTTCCTTTACCTCATATAGATGTACTCATTGATAGTGCAGCCTCTAGTGTGCTACACTCATTTGTGGATGGATTTTCCGGATACAATCAAGTGTTAATGGCCCAAAAGGATAAAGCCAAAACTGCCTTCACTACTACATGGGGTATATTTTGTTATAGGGTGATGCCTTTCGGCTTAAAGAATGCTGGAGCAACTTACCAAAGGATGGCCACCACATTATTTCATGACATGATGCACAAAGAAGTTGAAGTATATGTTGATGATATGATGGTTAAGTCGGGTACAAGGGAGCAACACTTCCAGAATTTAGAATTATTCTTTGATAGAGCTTTGAAGTATAAGCTAAGATTAAACCCGAAGAAGTGTGTATTCGGTGTTACCTCAGGTAAATTGTTGGGACATGTAATTGGCCCGAATGGCATCGAGATAGATCCTGAAAAAGTCAAAAGCAATCAGGGATATGCCGGCCCCTAAGACTGAGAGAGAAGTTCGGGGATTCATTGGTAAACTACAGTACATTAGTAGATTTATAGCAAAGCTCACAACAATCTGTGAGCCTATCTTCAAGTTGCTTAGGAAGAATTAGCCGGTCGTATGGAACGAAGAATGTCAAAAGGGCTTTGATCAAATAAAAGAGTATTTGTTGAATCCACCCTCTATTACTATACTTAGCAGTAGAAGAAGAGTCGATAGGAGCCATGCTATCCCAATCAGATGAGTCAGGGATTGAGCATGCCGTTTACTACATAAGTAGAAGGCTCCTACCTTATGAAATTAAGTATAGTATTATTGAAAAGACATGCATAGCCGTGGTTTGGTCTTCTAAGAAGTTGCGGCATTACTTTCAATCATATAGTGTGCAAGCAATTTCCAAGTTGGATCCAATGAAATACTTAAGGGAGACACCCTCTTTAATTGGGAAATATGGTCGATGGTTGATAATATTAGAAGAATTTGAGATCGAGTATGTAACCAGAAAAACAATCAAAGGTAGAGAAGTGGCAGTATTTCTGGCTCAACAACCATTACAAGAAAGTGAAGAGGTAATCTTGGAATTTCCAGATGAACATTTAGAAGTAATTGAAGTACAAGGGTGGAAAATGTATTTTGATGGAGCAGCAAACAGGAAAGGAGCAGGTTTGGGAGTAATACTAGAATCGCCCGAAGGGGAACTCATCCCTTTAGCCAAAAAGTTGAAATTTAGGGCAACCAATAATATGGTGGAGTACGAAGCTTGTATTTTCGATTTGGAAACCCTAATGATTATGAAGGTAGATAAGGTGGAAGTTTATGGTGATTCGTTGCTAGTAGTATCCCAAGTAAATGGAGAGTGGGAGTTGAAAGAAGAAAAATTAAAACCATACCATCATTACCTGACCATGATAAAGAAGAATTTTAAGGAGTGTAGGTTTATACACTTGTCAAGAGAAGAAAATCAGATGGCTGATGCCTTAGCCACATTGGCTTCGGTATGGAAAAATCCTGTTAGCTTATTCCTTAAGCCTCTGGTCTTGACTAGTTCATCAATTCCTTGCTATGAATATGAAACAATCATGGAAATTGATGCAGACCATGATGCACGGTATGATACCATAAGGAGATTTTTAGAGGAAAGAGAATACCCGTCGAGGGCAACAAAGAAAGAGAGAAGGGTCGTAAGGCGGTGGTCATTGCAATACACCACATTCCATGGGGAGTTATATCGAAGATGGCCTGATGGGGTGAATTTGAGATGTTTAAGAAAGCCCGAAGTAGAGCGCATCATGTCAAAAATACATGCGGGAAGTTGCGGTCTGCACATGAGTGGTTTGGCCCTAGTTAAGAAGATTATTCGACAAGGTTACTATTGGTTGACCATGGAGAGAGACTGTATTGAGTTTGTCAAGAAGTGCCAATAATGTCATATGTACGGTAACTTGAATCATATGCCTCCTGAAGAACTGCATTCAATGTCTTCACCCTGGCCCTTTTTCCACCTGGGGTATCGACATTATAGGAGAGATACATCCGACAGCTTCAAACGGGCACTGTTTTATTGTGGAAGCAGTTGATTATTTTTCAAAATGGGTCGAAGCTGAATCCTTCAACAAGCTGGGTGCAAGTCAAATGGCTAGGTTTATCGAAAAGAATCTCATCTGCAGATATGGGGTCCTGCACAGTGTGATATTAGACAATGGGGTACAGTTTCAAGGAGCAATTAAGGATTTATTCTCCAAGTACCAAATCCATCATCACCGATCCTCTCCTTATAGACCAAAGGCTAATGGTGCAGTGGAAGCAACAAACAAGACAATTAGGCAAATTCTGTCCAAGATGACCAAGACTTACAGGGACTGGTTAGAAATGCTTCCCTTTGCTTTTTGGGGATATAGGACGAGTGTGCGAACACCTACTGGAATGACACCGTTCTCTTTGGTTTATGGGATGGAAGCAGTATTGCCAATTGAGATTGAGATCAAGTCATTGAGAGTATTCTTGGAAGTGAAGCTTCCTGAAACAGAATGGGTAGCAAGTAGATACACTCAGTTAGCTCTATTAGAAGAGAGAAGGCTAAAGGCACTGTATCATCACCAACTATATCAAAAGAAGATAGCTCGGGCCTACAATAGAAGGGTCAAAATTCGAAGATTCAGGGTTGGGGATTTGGTTTTGAAGCAATGTAAGCCTAATGTATCTAATCCAAGAGGGAAGTTTATACCTAGCTGGGAAGGACCTTATGTCGTGAAACAAGTCATGAGCAAAGGTGCAGTGAAGTTATCAAACATGTATGGGAACGAATTTAGTGAACCAGTAAACATTGACAGGTTGAAGAGGTTTTATGTATGAAAAATGAAAAAGAAAGAGCTCGCTAGGTTGAAAACCCAAAAAGGGCGGATTAGGAAAAAGTTAGAGCAGTCCGCTAGTTCCGAAAACCCGAAAGGGCGGGCTAGGCAACAATTAGGGCTAATGAGAGAAAATCATCAATTAGAAAACCTGAAAGGGCTGATTGGCAACAGGAGTAATCTTGTGTATGCATGCTTTATGTTTGGTTGTTCCCTAATTTAATAAAATAGAATTAATGATTAAATTGCTCTTTGTACATTGTTATGAGTATATGACCAGACATGGATGAAATAAGTAATCATAATTGCAAAAGGTGATGACAAATTATAAATGGAAAAGAAGCATCTGTTATTACTTTAGTTATTTTTTCATCTTAACAAAACACTTTCTAAATTGACAAATGTAAAATCTATGGCAGTCGATAAGTGTAATGTGCAGGCCAACTTTGCCTCAGCCGGTCCAAGTAGGCTTCAGTCAAGCAAGGCATGTCTAGATCAGGAACAAAGTCAGAATCATGAGGCTTAGCTCCATACTGACGCCCAAGTCGGTGAGGATCATAGCATGTACCTTGACGAAGTGCAGCAAGAGGAACCTACATCAAGTATGTCTGCATAGTAATATGAGAAATCTTCCACCAAGGTACTAACCAACGGATATTGACTTCGGAGCGTGAGTGGATCCAGTCAACCCAGTCAGCATATGAAGAAGCAGGATGGAGCAGCTTCCTAGCAGAATGATGACGTGGCAGGTATCTGGAAAAATCCATGGAGGGAGTATCAAGCAAACAAAGACGCTCCTGAAGCCAAATCTATGAAGAAAGAATTAAAAAAAAAAAAAGAGGTCCGCTAAGTTGAAAACTCGCAAGGGCAGGTTAGGCAAAAATTAGGACAGCTCGCTAGTTTTGAAAACCCGCATGGGCGGACTAGGCAAAAGTTAGAGCAATAAAAAAAACCTAAATTGAAAACCCGGAAGGACAGTTTAGGTAATTACCTGAAGCAACAATGGGCTTCCAGTCAGTCTCTTTGACAATCCTGATTTAAATCGGTCTAATCCAACTAGGGTCTCGGCTAAGATCACAGGTACCGGCGACAAGCCTCCTTCCATTTGATCGGTGATATCCAATACTCATGGGTCAATATCGCCGTCAGAAGAAACAAGTAAGAATTGGCCGAGCAGGCAAAGACAAAGCATGCATGCCTAGGCCTTAGTAGGAGCCAAATGAGAAAGACAAAAGTCAATCAAAGGAGCAAGTAGAATTTTTTTCAACTCTCATCAACCGAAGAATCTCGGGTTTCAAAATTTGAAATAACATCTGCATCTTCTGTTGAGTTTTGGAAATCAATGTGGGTCACGCCATTCGTTGATTATTGGGATGTCCAAGGATGACCTCAAATTCTTCAATCAAGGGACACATTTCAAAGCCATTAATTCTAAATACCCTAGAATCCGTATCCCACAGGGAAGCCACGACATGTAAGAAAGAGTGATCCAATTTGACATTTTGAAAGCATTTTAAAACATCAAGCTTTGACCATGAAATTTGCTTCCAATGGTTGGCATCCATATTCTTAAATAGAATTTTTATTTTCTTTAGATGGTGCTCGATCATGGTTGATGAATAAAGGGGAACCAAAATTGCTAAAGAGAGAGTATTCACTTTGAAAGAGAGATTCTTGGCTTATGAATTGAAATATGGCATGCAAGGTGATTTATATAGAAGAAAATAAACATTTTCCAAAAGTGAAATGGAAAAGATGATGGAAAAGGATAAGACCATATGGCACAAGGAAAGGAAGTGGTCACAATTTCTTTTTCCATTTTGGATTTGGTTTAACAAAAGAAGTGGATATTAATTATGATGTATTATATATATATATAAATAAATAAATAATAAAAAATAATTTTGGCGGTAACTAAAAAAAATGGCAGTAGCGAAAAAAAAAAGAGAGGAGAGAAGAGAAAAAGAGAGCATATTTTTCATTATTGTATAATTGCTATAATGTTTCCATGTCATTAAGAGGGTGGTGGTAGGTCACCAAATAAAGACTTGAAAAAGTCATCGCCTGTTGGAGTAAGGGGCAAATTACTCGTCCTGGGATCATCCAAAGCAGAAGCACTAAAATCCCTATTGCCTTGGAGTTCTGATTTGTCATGGTCCTCATCAGAAGCTGACGAAAGGATCTCATGGTCATCAGCCTGGGGGCCTCTCGATGAAGAAGCACCGAGATCCCTCATTCCTTGAAATCGGAAGTCACGGAAATTTTGTTCGAATTGATGATATAAATTTTCAAAATGAGAAGCCTGCTGATGACTTGCTGCTAACTCTTCTTGAAGCTTCTTGTTTTTTTCTTCGAGCATCCACTGTGAGCCAAGAAGGAAAAGGTAAGAGCATACATAATCATGCATACATATAGCATAAACTATTATGAAATAAGGAACTTACCAGGTAATTCATATCAATACCCTGCGGATGAGATGGCATATCCGGCAGGCTAGAATGAGCAAATGAAGGGGGAGTAAAAGAAGGTCCGGCCTCATGATCAAACGAGCCAATAAACTGCAACAATCATTAAAGAATCAAAGAAAGAAAAGCAGTTGCAATAGAAAAGTGGTAAAAGTTGTACCTGAGAAGTATTGGTCCCGAGAAGAGGAACAGACTCTCCTACATCTCTGTGATGTTCCTCCTCATCTCTACCCTCATTTCCATCAGAAATCTCATGCACACCGATAGGAGATACATCAAAGTGCAAGAGTCTCATTTGAATAAAACGAGCATAAAATGGACACGGTAAATCGAGAAATAACTCGGCATTAAAAACATATCGGGCCGACCACCAAGCATCCTCCGGCATCGACATAATATTTAAAGTGTATTCTAGGATTTGCATCGGGAACCTCCGCTGCTCTGGGCTGAGAAACCATTCGTAAACTCTCTCCCCGAGAAACCAGCCGCTAGACACTGGGCCAGCAATAATTCACAGAGAATGTTGAAAAGACAGTGCAGCCCTCATCAAAGGAGACCAATTTGCTCGCTCTTCAGGATTCCACCAGGCCAAATTCACCTGCAGGATAACATAAGGTAAGTAAAATTTTTGCAAAACATTTAAAGCATACTAATGTTATTTTACCTGATCCCAGGTTAAGCGGCTCAACACAAAGCGATGAGTATGCACATGATGAGAGCCGGGAACGTTCACACGATCGGACAACCAGAAATTTAATCTCGGATACCCGATTCTCTCTCGGGAAATGTCGGGTACTCTCACGAGGTTGTGTTCATATGCCCATATCTATAATAACAACAAAGATCACAAGAGAAAAAGGGAAAAAACATTGGTGGAAGAAAGAATACCTCGACAACCGCCATCAAGCCGACAAAAGAATTCTTGTTTTGATAAAGCTTATCAAGGCCATGATAAAGACATGCGAGACCAGCTTCACCCCAGCCAGAAGATGGTACCATCCTGAGATAAGAAAGGGCACTCAACACTGATAAGTGAATGGATGATTCAGTACTGCCAAAGATGGTCGATCCGAGCAGATATAACAAAAATCCTCGAGCATATTGTTCGGCCCTGTTTCTGCCAATCCGACCTTCGTAGTTAATCCAATAACTGCGAATCGGCTCAATTTTTATCTTAAAAGGTCCTTTATATGACGGTTCCATACCAATTAATTTCTGAATTTCTTCAAAGGTTAAAATTTCATTGGTCAGAGGAACCGGAACACCATCATCTCGAAGGCCGGTTATGGCAGTAAAATCGACTGGACCAATTGTCATCTCCCCAATGGGCAAGTGAAAAGTGTGAGTTGTATCCAGCCATCGCTCTGCCAGCGCCTGGACCATGCTTCGGTCTATTTGATATTCTTCGGACGACAATTGTAAGACAAACTGCTCAAAGCCGCAATCTCGGATAATCCGCCTTACCCGAGAAGGCACTACATCATACCATTGTCGAGCTTTGTAAATACACTCTCCGGCCCGAATGACACAACAATCATGCTAACACAGACCCAGGTAAGTTAATACCAGGTAAGTACGCATTATTCAATCTATTTAAATTTATTTATTTTTCATAATAATAATAATAAGTAATAATAATAAGTAAAAAAATCATTACCTCGCTCTTTTGATTGGAACTGTGATGAAGCGTCATCCCGGCCAGTATATCTAGATTTTCGTCTTCATGATGACGAATAAACTCCAATAATTCGGCATTAGAATGAGTCCGCAACCTCGAAGCATGCATTGTTTTTTAAAAATATGTGCTGAAATTGAAAAAACATTTGAAAGGATTACAAAACTAAAATTGAAATTTTGAAATTTTATGGAGAATTGATGGCCTTTTATAGAGGAACGGCAAGCAGATGAAAACAAACTCAAAACTGTGCATAAATAGTGAATTTTACTATTCATAAATAGTAATACTATTGATGAATAGTAAATGTTACTATTTATAAATAGTATTACTATTTATGAATAGTAAATGTTACTATTTATGAATAGTATTACTATTTATGAATAGTATTACTATTTATGAATAGTAAAATCACTTTTTCCAATAGTAAATACTATTCGATACTATTTGCAAATAGTAAATTTACTATTTATAAATATTGAATAGTGCATGAACAGTACTACACAGTAAATAAACAGAAAATTCAATTATTCACTTTAATCATTCAAATAATTGCGAGTATACAAATATTTTTATACCCAGGGGACAATAGGAAGACATATGCCTAAAAATTAGCTAAACTTTTTAGCTCGGGTCTAGAACCCAAATTTTCCTTAGGTCCAGAACCTAGAATTTTCTAAGTCCAGAACTTAGCTCGGGTCTAGAACCCAAATTACCCTTAGGTCCAGAACCTAGAATCTTTTTAAGTCCAGAACTTAGCTCGGGTCCGGAACCCAAATTTTCCTTAGGTCCAGAACCTAGAATCTTTTCTAAGTCCAGAACTTAGCTCGGGTCCAGAACCCAAATTTTCCTTAGGACCAGAACCTAGAATTTTCTAAGTCCAGAACTTAGCTCGAGTCCAGAACCCAAATTACCTTTAGGTCCAGAACCTAGAATCTTTTCTAAGTCCAGAACTTAGCTCGGGTCCAGAACCCAAATTTTACTTAGGTCCAGAAACTAGAGTCATCCTTGAGTCCAGAACTCGAACCGGATCCAGAACCCAAATTTTTCTTAGGTCCAGAACCTAGAATCATCCTCGGGTCCAGAACCCAAAACAAGTCGCCGTATCAAAAATTAAGTCTTATTGCTTTTCACTCTCTTTCACTAAGGTTTCAGATCATTCAAGCAAGGGGCAAACTGTAGACCCTTAATTTTTGACCCAATCCGATCCAATATGCTTTATTTAGTCCAAAATAATTTTTGTTGTCTAATTGGTCCAAAATAATTTTAATTAAATAGTTTTTGCTTTATTATCTAATTTTTATTAATAAAAAATAAAAATAAACAAATAAAAATCAAAAAATAAAAATCGGAGTCAGAAAAAAATCGGCAGCAAAAAACAGTCGCGTGGGCCAGAGGAAGTTTTGCCCCGCACGAAAATCCAGCGGGCAAAACCTTCGCCCGCAGGAATTTCCTGCAGGTGACGCGCCCGCAGGCTCAGCTGTTCGCCCGTAGGAAATTCCAGAAAATTCCTTTCGCCCACATGAAATTTCCTGGGGGCTGGCACGCCCACATGCCCAGCCACGGGCCCAGCTGCCGCAGTTTTTGCCAGCACAAAATTTTTTGACGCAAATTTTTAAAAACCTAATCCAATTAGGTTTTAATTTCTTTTTTTTTAATATTAATTGCCGTGTGTAATTAGGAATAAACAACCTAAAAATCATTATAAATAAGGACCAATAGAACCAAATAGGGAGGAAAAAATTTCACAGTGAGCTTGGGATTGGAAACCAAATCAAGGAAGGAAAAGCAATAATTCAATTCAACTGATTTTTAAGGGAGTAGCAGCACGAATTAAGGAATTCAAAGGCAACAAAGTCTTGTCTTTGGAGCTAGTTCATCCAAGAAGAATTATTTTTGGAAGAATCAACAAAAGAAGGTAAGTGATTTTCCTTAATTGATTTATGTTACACAGTAGCTAAATTATGGAATTAGGGTTTCTTTGAATAAAAAACTTTAGAAATTTCGTTTAATTCTTCCAAAGTTAAAACACTAAAACGTGACCTTCTTTTCTAAAAAGACTGAAAATTGTTATTTTTTCTTCTTAAAAATCTTGAAACTTTAATTGAACATATTTTTCTACAAAACCAAAATCAAATTCTGTTTCTTTCAAATTTTTAAAGTATGTTCTATTTCATTCAAAAAACATCTTTTCTACTTATAAAAACTTCAATTCATTTGTTTAAATTCACAAAACTTCATAAAATATCAAATTGATTTCTAAAACCCTAAAAATTATCTTTTACCCGAGAACCCTAATTTTAAAGCCTAAAATCCAAAATTTAACTTTTAAACCTAAAATAATTAACCCTAATCCTTTTAAAACCTTAAACCCTAATTTTTATGAACCCTAATCCTTTTAAAACATTAAAAATATAAAAACATGAAAACCCAAAAATTGCACAGTAGCTTAAAATTCAATAATCAAAAATCACAAATTAAAGTATTTTAAAGTGTCTAAAACCCTAGTTTCATGATTTCATCATTCAAATCTCAATTTGGTTAATCAAAGTGTCTTACCAACCTTTTAAAACATAAAACCCTAATCTATTTTAACTCCATAAAAAGTCACAGTAGCTATAATTTAACTTTTATTTGCTTTGTTCAATTCCATATTTATTTATACCTTGATTTATCTTTTATGCTTTAATCTATTTAATTTCAATACTTGATTTATCATGGATGGATGTTTATTTATTGATATTTAAATACTTTTAATGAATGATTTATTTATTATGGATGATTATTTACTTTTATCAATCAATTTAGACTTCCAAAAGTTGTAAGAGGTATGTTTCCACTTGGTGGGTACCTCATTAGTTAAATATTATGTAATTTAATTTTCTTTTCTATTTTAGAACCTTTGTAAAGGGCATGTTTCTACCTTTTGGTGGGTGTCCTATCTAGGCATGTGATGTAAGGACATGTTTCCATCCTTGGATGGGTGTCCATTTATTTTGTTTTGTTTTGTTTGGACATTGCTTTGATTTTAATATAATGATGCTCTCTTTTTATTGTGTGTAGTATGGATAATATTGTTATATTTAAGAATTTTATAATATTAAGACCTGTAAAGGAGGCCGGTTCCAATGAACCGGGCGTTGTGGGGGTGCTGGGCCATTTCTCACCTTCCCCACGCGTACCCAACTTTCTGAACCCATTAGGGGGTTGGGGATTCCTTAGGAATCGAGTCATCCACCCCTTTCTTTTTCCCGGCCCGTCCAGGTGGCGACTCCAATTTCTCCGGACTTAGGTCCGTGTTCTCTAAGGCCCCGAGCCTAAACAGTGTCAAAGTCGCAAGAACCATTCCACCGAGAGTGGGGGCGAAAATCCCCGCTCACACAAATTTACAGAAAACAAACAAACGATTCAAAGAAAAACACTCAAACAAATCAAAGAAAACAAACAAACATTCTTGATAAAAAAAATAAAACTAAATCAACAGTCTTAATTATATTACTAGTATTGAAATCATTGCCCCCGGCAACGGTGCCAAAAACTTGGTGCGCATGAGCTGCACTATAGCAATACCATAAGTGCACGGGTCGCCTAAGCAATATAGTAGTGAGTGAGTTATCGTTCCACTAGGGACAAGGCCAAGCACTAGTGCAAATCTTAACTGTTGTTTAGCAAATTAATATTTTTGTGAATTTTGTAATTAAAGACAATTAACTTAAATAAATGCACATAAAGATAAATTATGTGTTGTATAAAAAGGATTGATGATAATGATACTATCCAGATATTGAATCCCCCTAGCCTCAATTTCATCACATGACAGAGTTGAATTGGCATTCCTCTAACTTAGACTAAAACGTCTCTCGAGTGAATTAATCCCTAATCACTAAGTAAAGTGCCGGAATCTCTTCTCAAACACAATTAAATAGAGCTTGCATTAAGAACAAGGAACTATAAGCCAAAGGATCTTGTAGGTCTATATCTAGCACCCCAATCTATCCTCAACCCTTATGAGTAATCAATTCATATCAAGCTTTCTCAAGTCAATAATATGAAAATGGAAACCAATCAATAAGCATGCTATCATCAATTGGCAATAATCATTAAGTATCATAAGAATAAAGCAACTCAATCAATTAAAAGTATTCAATCATACAAATAAGCTAGGGTTCTTCAATATCTAGATATAGAATGATTTAGTTCATGTTCAATACACTTAATACAACAACAACAACAATAACATTAAAATGAGTTAAAAGGAGAAAATAGAAAAACCCCTTTCAATATAGCTTCTTCAATCTCCAAGAGCTGCCAATGGAAGATGGAGATGCTGGAGAGGATGGAAATGGAGGATGAAGATGAAGAGTCAAGGAAAGTGTCACTCCCTCCTTGCCCAAAACGTGTATGCCCAGCCTCCTCCTCTCAAACCTCTCTTCTCTGCCTCTGTTCTCTGTTTCCTGCTCCAAAGAAAACATCCCCTCCTTCTTCCTCTTCTTCTCTTTTTTAAATCATTCAAAGCTCCAACCCATGATTCCAACTCACAACACTCTCCCTTGTTCCCCAAATTCTCTTTGTTTAATATTACTTTTGGCAAAAATAATACCCTTGTTCCCCACTTTGTCCACACCTCGTGAAAGAGAATTCAACATTTAATAGGTGACATGGCCAAGCCATGAGTGGCTTGGCCATGTCTCTCATCTTTCTTTGGGACACGGCCAAGCTAGTTGGCCGTGTCTCTTGTTGCTTCTTTTCTTTCTTTTTCTTTTCTTTGGTCCCAAGACGAGCAGACACCGAAAACTCCTCACTATGAATAACAACTAGATTATCTCGACGCACCCTACCAACTACTACACTGTGCCTTAAAGGATTAGTAACCAATATATAAAATCTAAGAACTCCGAATGTAAATCACTCACAGTTAGGATGGATGCACTAATGTATGAATGCATTAACCCAAGGTCTATCAACGCATGAGCCAAAGTGCCAAATAAAGTAAAAATACCAGTTGAAGCATCTGGCTGCCTTTGCATCGTATATACCCGTTATAATGCCCCTGCATCATATGGTCTACTTCCTACTATAGAACCTCCTCTCTGATCGGACCCTGGTCTACCATCCCTGCCACTATCTCTACTACCACAACCCCCTCTGACACTAGGTCTAGATGTTGTTGTATCAATATATATATCATCTGGTGGTTCTAGACAATCTCTGATAAAATGATCTGGTGATCCACATCTAAAATAAATTGTTGATGCACCAATCCTCCAATAAACACCTCCATGTGCCCTACCACACTGAGCACATATAGGTGGAACAGGCCTCTAGGACACTAGGATCGGGGCACTAGCCACTGAGGCTGCAGGTCTCTATCTCTATCTCTGCTATTGGATCCCCCTGCCAGGCTGCCTCTGACCTCTACTAGACCTTTATAAAGGACCTCCTCCACCTCTCTTTGATGATTAAGACCCCATTTCAGTCTGTGGTCTCCTATCTCTACCCTCTGCTCTAGCAACTACTGCAAGTCTCTGTGCCTTCTTTACACTTCTGATAGATGCAACTAACTTAAAGAAATTTTCATATCATGAGCCTGCCACTAGACACATGATAGACAGTCTCAAATCTTCCTCAAATCTCCAGCATATGTCAATTTCATTAGACACAATCCCCCCTACCTACTTACTCAACCAGATGAAATCTCTCATAATCTATCACTGTCTTTGATTCTTGCTTCAAACTCAAAAACTCCTTCTTCTTGGCATCTTTATATTCCTAAGGGTAACTTCTTCATGAATTCCAGTAGGAAATCGTCATATGTCAGCACTGGAGAATCAGCCGTTCCATGGGGAACTATCTTCTACCACTCATAAGCATCCCCTTGCAGAAGAGACTTGGCATAATCAAACTTCTCTTCCGTACTAGCTTGCAACTGAATAAACACTCTCTGAACCTTATCCAGCCACTACTCTGCTATAGCTGGATAAGTAGTGCCAATGAAATTTATGGCTTCATACTTCCTTAGCTTATCATACTTCTGAGTTGGCAGCTGCGGCTGCTATACTGGAGCTTGTATTAACAACTCTACCATATGCCGCCCTAGACTGGCGGAACCTCCTCAACTGCTGGTCTGACTGGCACTAAAGCAGATGCCTCCCCAATAATCTCAGCATGAGCTCTAGCTCTGTCCTCTTCTGGAGCTACACTCTCTGCACTCCCCTCAGCAGAGTGGTGCGTCCTAGATGCCATATCTACCTATATCTATAGATACAGCAGAAATTGCCACATCAAGGATTGGATAAAATGTCAGTGCAAATGTAGCACCCTTATACCCTATATACGTATAATATATACAAAAATCCCACCTAAGTTAAGAACCTCAAACCTAGGGTCTGATACAAAAATAAATGTAACACCCTTATACCCTATATATGTATAATATATACACCCAGTATATGTAAAATACACATATACAGTATAAGAATGCCATAACTCAGTTTTAATAAAAACTTTCAAATTCCCAAATTAACGTCCCAAATATTAATTTAATGTATTTTTATTAAGTAAATAAAATATCCCTTATTAGTTTCAAGTACCCAAAATAAGTATTTTACATAAAAATCTCTGAAAAAAATTTTCAGATTTTTTTCTGTAATTCAAAAATCCTAAAATTTTCAACATTTCACAACCTGAAAAAAAAAAACTCACTCCCAATAATATTAAATCCAACAATGCACAATACTCTCTCAACCTCCTTCAAATTTTTCCAAAACACTCAATATGGACATATATATAAAAACACATACACAATCCCATATCACAAAATTTAATCCAAAAACTCTTTATAGTTTACAACACTCCAAAATATATAAACAAAATATACATAATTATGTCATGTTTTATAAAATAAAATATATATGTCAGCAGATGGCTCTAATCCTGCGACAGCAAAACTCACTTTAAGCACAAATAACCCCAAGCATAGACCTAACCAGGTCTAGATGAACTCTCAAGATCCACAGGATCAACTCTGTCATCTGCGCGATGAATTTCAATCACGCTAAGCTAAAAGCCTAGCTGTACATACTTTGACAATAAAAGAAAACTTTAAGAAAAAGATAATGCACCATGTTTTCCTTTAGAACCTCATAATGTACCATGTTTTCCTTTAGAACCTCATAATGTACCATGCAGATGCTTTTTAGAACTTATGCTTTATTCATATAATTCCATCACATAACACAATCACATGCATTGGGCCCAAATGACCTTATATAAAATTCAAATTCTAGAATTATTTTTTTGGTCTATTTTGATACCTAGTTTATAGCCCGAAGGCAATATAAGTGACGTCCAGCATCTAACCCGAAGGCAAATCATGTAATGGTGATGTCCAACATCTAGCCCAAAGGCAAATTAAGTGTCAATGACGCCCAGTGTCTAGCCCGAAGGCAATCATAGGCATGCCGCAAAACACAACACTCTAGAGCATAATATTATATAAGGCAACACACATATAATATATATTTTCATAATCCATTTTCCATCACATTGTCTCATTTATTGCATAATATTCATTATACTCATATTTTCATACTTTTCTGCTACAAACATCAAATACATTTCCACATTATCAATGTGGTTAAATTGTGCCTTAAAATTGGCATAATTACATTCTTTTCACAAGCATATATAATAATGTTACTAGCCACCTTAGAATGGCTTAATCATTCATACATGTTGCATTTTTACACTTTATAAAAGTAAAACAATGCACTTATCATATGGTTATCAATACCAAAGTAGCTTAGCCCACTCCAAAAATTACAATGTTGTAGACCCATAATTTTTGACCCAGTCTGGTCCGATATTTTTTATATAGTCCAAAATAATTTTTATGGTATTTTAATTAAATAATATTTATTTTAGTATTTATTATTTATAATTTTTAATAAAAATAAAAATGGTAAATTTAATAAAATAATAAATAAAAATAAAAGTCAAAGACGAAAAAATCGGTGACGAAAAAATTCGTCGCCGAAAATTGGCTTGGCCAGGCCAATTCTCCTACGAGCAAAATGGCCTTGGGCCATTTTGCCACAGGAAATTCCTGTGGTGAATTGGCTGGCCGCCCATCGCCCACCCGCAGCAACTCACTCACTCGCAGTTTTCGCCATCAATTTTTTTGCCAGCGCAATTTTTCAACGCAATTTTTACTGAAACCAAATTCTATTTGGTTTTGGTTTCTTTTCCTAATTGGTTTTAATTTTCTTTAACAATTAGAAGTAGGTCTATGATTTTTTCTTATAAATAACACATTAAAACTCAGAATTGAGGGACTTTAATTGGATTGGAAATATTAGTTTTTACTGGAGTAAAAAAGAGAAAAAAAACCCTAGCACAAGAGACATTAGCAACAAGAAGCAATCAACAATCCATTCAAAGGCAGCAACACTGCCTTTGTCATTGTTCATCCACAAATTAATTTTGGTGGAACCAACAAATGGAGGTTTGATTATAAATCTTTGCTTCGATTATATTTATAATGTTATGGCCATATTTTCTTTTAAAGTTCATCTATCATTGATTTTTGTTTCAGTAACTTAAATCATTAAACTTGGTAATATGTTCATCTAGTAACCTTAATCAATGATCAAAACTTCAAAACCGTAAAACTATTCTTCTCTTTTCAGAAACCTTAAAACCCTAAAGTATTTCTCTCCCGTTTCCAAAAAACTTAAAAACCCTAAATTGTTTCTTCTGTTTCCGAAAACCTTAAACCCTAAATTGTTTCTTCTCTTTTCAGAAACCTTAAAAACCCTAAATTGTCTATCCTATTTCCAAAAACTTTACAACCCTAAATTGTTTTTCCTGAACTATTTTCATCTCAACCATAACTTTTTGTCCAAAATTTCCAAATATTTTCTTTAATCTTCAAACCCTAATCTTCTTTACATTTTCTAAAAATCATAATTATTTTTATAAAACTCTAAACTGTTTTATTAAATCCTAAAATCAAATATTTTTCCCAAAATACCAAAAAACCCTAATTCTCTCAAAACAAAATGCAGTAAACCCTGGTTTTCCTAAACCCTAAATTCTTAAAGCATCAAAACCCTAATCCAGTGGACTTAGAAATCCAATCTAGTAAATCTAAATCCTAAAGCCATGATCCAGTAAACCTAAAATCACAATCCAGTAATCGTGAATTATAAACTCTAATGTCTTTAGATTGCAAAACCCTAATTTCATGATGTTACCCCTAAACCCTAATTTGATTAATCAAAAAACCTCACTACTTTCTTAAATTCATAAAACCCTAATCCATTCCAATTTTCCAAAACCTTTACAGTAGCCTAAATAAATAACAATAATAATTCTAAAATCTCAAAACCCTAAATGTTAATTAAAGAACTCTAAATTGAAATAGTAAACCCTAATTTATATCTTTACTTGCTTTAATTTTAGATTTGATTATGTAGTTTATCATATGCTTTGATGGTTGATTTATTTAATTTCAATGCTTAATTTATTTAATTTATCTTGGATGGATGTTTTCTTTATTGTTATGATTATTATTTGTTTGTTTTAGTATTAAAATTGTAAGAGGTATGTTTCCACTTTGTGGGTACCTCATTAGTTAAATATCATGTAATTTAAATTTCTTTTATATTTTGGACCGATGTAAAGAACATGTTTTCACCTTTTGGTTGGTGTCCTATTTAGTTTAGACATGAATGATGTAAGGACATGTTTCCATCCTCGGATGGGTGTCCATTTATTTGCTTTGTTTGGACTATATTAGGCAGCACCGAATCCGCCATCCATTTATCAGTGTTGAGGGCCCTTACTTATATGAGGATGGTGCCACTTTACGGCTGGGGTGAAGCTGGTCTTGCCTGTCTTTACCATGGTCTTGACAAAATTTGCAGAAATAAGAAGTCCTTTGTTGGCTTTATGGTGATTGTCGAGGTACTCTTCTTCCACCAATGTCAATTCCATTCTTATTCTTGCATGAATTTGATCTTTATTATTGTTGTAGGCATGAGCATATGAGCACAACCTTGTGAGGTGCCTGGTATTTTTCGAGAGAGAGTCGGGTATTCGAGATTAAATTTCTGGTTGTCAGAGTGTGTAGAAGTTCCCGACTCTCACCATGTGTATACCCAACGCTTTGTCTTGAGCTGCCTAACTTGGGACCAGGCAAAATATCATTAGCATACTTTAAAATTTATATGAAAGTTTACTTACCTTATGTCATTTTATAGGTGAATTTGGCCTGGTGGAATCTAGAAGAGTGGACAAATTGGACTTCCTCCATGAATGTTGCACTACCTTTTCAACATAATCGACGAGTCATCACCGGCCCTATGTCTAATGGCTAGTTTCTCGGAAAGAGAGTATATGAGTGGTTTCTTAGTCCCGAGCAGCGGAGGATCCCGATGCGTTTCCCAGAATATACCTTGAATATCACATCAATGTTGGAGAATGCATGATGGTTGGCCCGACATGGTTATGATGTTGAAACATTTCTCTATCCACTGGGTGCATCTTATACCCAGTTTATTCAAGTTGGGCTTTTGAACTTTGACGTATCTCCTGTTGGTGTATGGGAGATTTCTAAAGAAAATGAGGATAGAGATGAAGAGGAACATCATGGAGAGGGAGGAGAGTTTGTTCCACATCTTGGGGCTAGCACTTCTCAGGTAAACTTTTACCATTTTTTCATTGTAATCGCTTCTTTCTTAACTTGTTTTGACATTTTTAATGATTGTTATAGGCTGCCGGCCCATTTGATCGTGAGGCTAGACCTTCTTTTACTGCTCCTTCATTTGCTCATTCTTGTCCACCAGATATGTCATCTCATCCATAGGGTATTGATATCAATTACCTGGTAAGTTTTCTTATTTCATGGTAATTTATGCTATATGTATGCCTGTATGCATGATTATGTATGCTCTTACTCTTTTCCTTTCTGGCTCACAACGGATGCTTGAAGAACAAAACAAGAAACTTCAAGAAGAGCTGGCCACTAGTCATCAGCCGGTTTCCCATTTTGAAAATTTGTACCATCAATCAGAGCAAAATTTTTGAGACTTCCGATTTCAGGGGATTAGAGATCCTGGTGCTTCTTCATCTAGAGACCCCCAAACTGATGACCATGAGATCCTTTTGTCTACTTCTAATGAGGACCATTATAGATCAAAACTCTAAGGTAATAGAGATTCTAGTGCTCCTGCTTCGGGCGGACTCAGGACAAGTGATTTGCCTCCTCCTCCAACAGGCGATGATTTTTTTAGAGCTTTATTTGATGATCTACCACGTCCTTCTTAGTGATGTATGAATATTGTGTCAATTGAGGAAACATTGTATAATAAGTATAAAGATAATAATGATAATATATAATGTTTATTTAGCTGTAACTTTTTCCCTTTTTTTTAATCATCATTATTGCGCCACAATTTTCCTTTTAACATTTACAGCCGCATCAATTAACTAAAACCAAATGCAACACAGCAATTAAAGAAATTTCATCACTAATTCTTTTTCCTTATGTATCTCGGTCTTATTTCTTTTTCCTTATCAATTTTGGAATAGCATAATCCTCCTATATAAATCACTTTTCACGCTAGAATTTCATACAGAAACCAAGAGATTTTCCTCTTCAACATTAAAACTCCTTTTATCAATTCTAATTTTCCTTCCACCTTCCACACTGACCGAACTCCATTTAAAGAAGATAAAAATTCTATTTAAGAATATGAATGCCATTCATTGGAAGCAAATTTCTTGGTCAAAAATTGATACTTTGAAGTGTTTTCAAAATGCTAAATTGGACCATTCTTTTTTACATGCAATGGCTTCTTTTTGGAATGTGGATTCTAGGACATTTAAAATTAATGGCTTTGAAATATGTCCCTTGATTGAAGAATTTGAGGCCATGCTTGGATATCCAAATAATCAACAAATGGCATTACCTATGTTGATTTCCAAGACTCAACAAAAGATGCAGATGTTATTTCAAATTTTAAAGCCCGAAGTTCTACAGTTGATGAGAGGTGAGAAAATTTTGCTTGGTCCCTTAATTGACTTTTGCCTTTCTCATTTGGCTCCTACTAAGGCATGGGGATGTATGCTTTGTCTTTGCTTGCTTGGCCAATTCTTGCTTGTTTCTTCTGACGGCAATATTAATCCACGAGTATTGGATATCATGGACTAAATGGAAGGAGGCTTGTCGCCGATATCCGTAATCTTAGCTGAGACTTTAGTTGGATTAGACCAAATTAAGTCGGGATTGTCAAAGAGACTGACCGGGAGTTCGTTGTTACTTCAGGTAATTACTTAAACTGCCCTTTCAGGTTTTCAATTTAGGTTTTCTCTTTCTTCTTCTTCTTTTTATTTTATTGCTCTAATTTTTGCCTAGTCCGCCCATGAGGGTTTTCGAAACTAGCAAGTTGTCCTAATCTTTGCCTAAGTTGCCCTTGCGGGTTTTCAACTTAGCGGACCTCTTTTTTTTTATATCGCTCTAATTTTTGCCTAGTTCGCCCACATGAGTTTTTGGAACTAGCGAGCTATCCTTATTTTTGCCTAAGCTGCCCTTGCGGGTTTTCAACTTAGCAGACTCCTTTTTTCCTTTTTTTTAATTTAATTTTCCCTCACAGATTTGGCTTTAGGAGTGTCTTTGCTTGCTTGATACTCCATCCATGGATTTTGCCAGATATCTGCCACGGCATCATTCTTCTAGGAAACTACTCCATCCTGCTTCTTCATATGCTAACTGGGTTGACTAGATCCACTCACACGCTGAAGTCAACATCCGTTGGTTGGTACCTTGGTGGAAGATTTCTCGTATCACCATGCGAACATACTTGATGTATGTTCCTCTTGCTGCTCTTCGTCGAGATACTTGCTATGATCCTCGCCGGCTTAGCCGTCAGTATGGAGCTGAGCCTCACGATTCTAAATTCACTCCCGATTTAGACATGCCTAGCTTGAGTGAAGCCTACTTGGATCGGCTGAAGCAAAGCTGGCCTGCACGTTACACTTATCGTCTGCCATAGATTTTACATTTGTCAATTCAGAAAGTGTATTGTTAGGATGAAAAAATAATTAAAGTAATAAAAGATGCTTCTTTTTCATTTATAATTTGTCATCACCTTTTGCTATCGTGTTCATTTATCTCATCCATATATGGTCAAATACTTATAACAGTGCACATAAAATAATTTTAATATTAATTCTGTTTTATTAATTTGGGGATCACCAAACATAAAGCCAGCATACACAAGATCATTCCTGTTGCCAACTAGCTCTTTCAGGTTTTCTAATTGACGATTTTCTCTCATTTAGCCCTAATTTTTTCCTAGCCCACCCTTTCGGGTTTTCGAAATTAGTGGACTGCTATAACTTTTACCTAGGCCGCCCTTTTTTGGGTTTTTAACCTAGCGAGCTCTTTTTTCTTTTTATCTTTTTTCCCTTTTATACATAAAACCTCTTCAACCTATTGATGTTCACTACCTCATTAAACTCGTTTCCGTCCATGTCTGATAGCTTCACTGCACCCTTGTTCATGACTTGTTTCACGACATATGGCCCTTCCCAACTAGGCCTAAACTTTCCTCTTGTATCAGATACATTAGGCTTACATTGTTTCAACACAAAATCCCTGACTCTGAGTTTTCTGATCTTAACCCTTCTATTGTAGGCTCGAGCTATCTTCCTTTGATACAGTTGATGATGATATAGTGCCTTTAACCTTCTCTCCTCTAATAAAGCTAACTACGTGTATCTGCTTGCTACTCATTCTGTTTGAGGCAGTTCAGCTTCCAAGACTACTCTCAATGACTTGATCTCAATTTCAATTGGCAATACTGCTTCCCACCAGTAAACCAAAGAGAACGGTGTCATTCCAGTAGGTGTTCGTACACTTGTTCTATATCCCCACAAAGCAAAAGGAAGCATCTCTGACCAATCCCTATACGTCTTGGTCATCTTGGACAGAATTTGCTTAATTGTCTTATTTATTGCTTCTACTGCACCATTAGCCTTTGGTCTATAAGGAGAGGATCGGTGATGATGGATTTGGTACTTCGAGAATAAATCCTTAACTGCTCCTTGAAACTGTACCCCATTGTTTGATATCACACTATGTGGGACTCCATACCTGCAGATGAGATTCTTTTCAATAAATCTAGCCATTTGACTTGCGCCTAGTTTGTTGAAGGATTCAGCTTTGACCCATTTTGAAAAATAATCTACTGCTACTATAATGAAACGGTGACCGTTTGAGGTGGTCGGATGTATCTCTCCTATAATGTCGATACCCTAAGTGGCAAAGGGACAGGGTGAAGACATAGAATGCAATTCTTCAGGAGGCATGTGATTCAAGTTACCATACATCTGACATTGATGGCACTTCTTTATGAACTCTATACAATCTCTCTCCATGGTTAACCAGTAGTAACCTTGTCGAATAATCTTCTAAACTAGGGCCAAACTACTCATATGTGGACCGCAACTTCCCGCATGTATTTCTGACATTATATGCTCCACTTCAGGATTTCTCAAGCATCTCAAATGCACCCCCATCAGGCCATCTTCGATATAACTCTCCATGGAATGTGATGTATTGCAAAGATCACCACCTTATGGCTCTTCTTTCTTTCTTCGTTGCCCTCGACGGGTATTTCCTTTCCTCTAAAAATCATCTTATAATATCATACCACTCATCATGGTCTGTATCAATTTCCATAATTGTCTCATATTCATAGCAAGGAATTGATGAATTGGTCAAAATCAGAGGTTTAAGGAATAAACTGACAGGATTTTCCCATACTGAAGCCAATGTGGCTAGGGCATCAGCCATCTGATTTTCTTCTCTTGATAGTGTATAAACCTACACTCCTTAAATTTCTTCTTCATCATGGTCAAGTAATGGTGGCATGGTTTTAATTTTTCTTCTTTCAACTCCCACTCTCCATTTACTTGGGATACTACTAGCAATGAGTTGCCAAAAACTTCCACGTTATCCACCTTCATAATCATTAGGGTTTCCAAACCAAAGATACATGCTTCGTATTCCACCATATTATTGGTTGCCCTGAATTTCAACTTTTTGGCTAAAGGGATAAGTTCCCCTTCGGGCGATTCTAGTATGACTCCCAAACCTGCTCCTTTCCTATTTACTGCTCCATCAAAATACATCTTCCAACCTTGTACTTCAATTGCCTCTAAATGTTCATCCGAAAATTCCAAGACTACCTCTTCACTATCTGGTAATGGTTTTTGGGCCAAGAATTCTGCCACTGCTCTATCTTTGATTGTTTTTCTAGTCATATACTCAATCTCAAATTCTTTCAATATTATCAACCATCGACCATACTTCTCAATCAAAGAGGGTGTCTCCCTCAAGTATTTCATTGGATCTAACATGGAAATTGCTTGCACACTATACGATTGAAAGTAATGCCGCACCTTCTTAGAAGACCAAACCACGGCTATATAGGTCTTTTCAATGATACTATACTTAATTTCATAAGGTAGGAGCTTTCTACTTAAATAGTAAATTGCATGCTCAATCCCTAACTCATCTGCTTGGACTAGCATGGCCCCTACTGACTCTTCTTCTACTGCTAAGTATAGTAATAGAGGTTTACCGGGTTTGGGTGGTTTCAAAATAGGTGATTTAGCAAGTACTCCTTTATTCGCTCAAAGGCCTTTTGACACTCTTCATTTCACAGGATTGGTTGATTCTTTTTAAGCAATTTGAAGATAGGCTCACAGATTGTTGTGAGCTTTACTATAAATCTGCTAATGTATTGTAATTTACCAATGAATCCCCAAACTTCTCTCTCCGTCTTAGGGGCTGGCATATCCCTGATTGCTTTAACTTTGTCAGGATCAATCTCAATGCAATTTGGACCAATCACATGTCCCAACAATTTGCCTGAGGTAACACCGAACACACACTTCTTCGGGTTTAATCTTAGCTTATATTTCAATGCTCTATCGAAGAATAATTCTAAGTTTTGGAAGTGTTGTTTCCTTGTATTCGATTTCACCATCATATCATCAACATATACTTCAACTTCTTTGTGCATCATGTCATAAATAGTGTGGTGGCTATCCGTTGGTTTGTTGCTCCAGCATTCTTTAAGCCGAACGACATCACCCTATCACAAAATATACCCCATGTAGTAATGAAAGCAGTTTTGGCTTTATCCTCTTAGGCCATTAACACTTGATTGTATCCAGAAAATCCATCTACAAATGAGTGTAGCATGCTAAAGGCTGCACTATCAATGAGAACATCTATATGAGGTAAAGGAAAATCATCTTTAAGGGAAGCCTTGTTTAAATCTCTATAGTCCACACAGACCCTTATTCTTCCATCTTTCTTTGGCATGGGTACTATGTTGGCTAGCCAATCTGGATATTCTATCACTTCAAGGAACTTCACTTATATTTGTTTAGTGACCTCTTCTTTAACCAATTCAGCCCATTTAGGTCTTAATCGCCTAAGCTTTTGTTTGACAGGTTTCATATGAGTGTAAGTAGGAATAAGATGTTCGGCTATGTCTCGATCTATACCAGGCATATCCTCATAAGACCAAGCAAATACTTCTTCATATTTTTTGAATATTTTTTCAAATCTCTCTCTCTCTCATCAGGAGTAAGGTCGGATGCTATGCTAATGTTTGTAGGATTTTTTATTGTTCCCAAATTTAATGGTTGCGTGTCAACAGAATTAATATTAAAGATGCTCATGTAACTGCTATTTGAATGTATGCAACCATCATGAGAAATATCACACAAGTAAGCAAAATCAGACTTTATTGCATTCATTTTGGAAAAGAAAACATCATCATCCTCATACAAAGCAGACAAATCAAAATCAAAACCATTGTTCTCTAAATCATAAGGCATAATGTCTTTAAACTTCTATTCAACTTGGGCAGCAATCTCCTCTGGAGTCTTCTAAGCTTTCAGGACAGCTTCTTCTTTTCTTTTGGATTGGACTCCTTGTTGGCTGGCAGGGTGAGCTCTTTCTTCACTTACTCAACTAGCTCGAAAACATCTGTAAAAATTTCAAAACTCGAGATTAACTTTCCCATGAACATGATTGGCTCGGGTTTTCCTTGGAGTGGTCCCATGTCTGGAGCTTTGACAAAGATCTCTTCAAGTGGAGGGAAGCTCATCTTCTCATTCTTCTTTGGCTGGACATTGTTGGCTTCATCATATCCCAACCCCTTTTTGGAAGTTTGAGTTCTAAAATCTGGCAGCTTTGTCAAATCGGCCTTACCCTTTCCAAGACCAGCTCCCAGAAGGTAGTTCATGTTCTTCATCATATTCAAGACTTTAGAGTCCACTTGGAAACCATTGAGAGGTCTCTCAATCATTAGAGTGTTAACAACCTCATTATCTTCTGCCTCGATGACCACTGTCTCATCTCCGTTAGTGAACTTAATCTTTTGATGAAGGGTGGAAGGAACTCCACCAAGAGGATAAAACCATGGTCGTCCCAAGAGTAAGGCAAAGGTAACAGGTATGTCCAAAACAATAAATTCAATAATAGATTTAATTGGACCAACCTTGACAGCAGCTTTGAAAGTTCTTTCGGCATGTCTCTTAGTGTTGTCATAAGCCCGAATGGTTACCTCAGTCGGGTTTAGATCCATTGTTGACATGGCTAGTTTTGGCAATATTTTAAGTGGATAAACATTTATGGCGGACCCATCATCGACCATTACACATGGAGTCCTTTTCCCTTTGATTTCTATTTTGATAAAGAGAGGGCGGATGTGATCTCTCCCCTCTTCAGGTAAATACGCATCTGAGAAAGAAACCACTCCCATATTAACTTCACTCTTCTCTTGAATATCTTCACATTTCAATACTCCTCCAATTTTTATGAAGTTGATCAGCTTCTCCGGTGTTGTAGAGGTAGAAATTGGCATGCTAGCCAAGGCCTTGGCCATAGTCTCTCGGTGTTTTTTAGAAGTAGCCAATAAGTCCCAAATGCTAACGCTTGCTTGGGTCAATTACTTGAGCACAGTATCATCTTCCTCTTCTTTATTCCCTACTTCAACTTCCTTTCCCTTATTAATTTCTACCTTCTTAGGCGGTGGCCTTGCATAAGGCTTACCGGATCTAGTGTTCATTACTTCATCTTCTTTGGGCTTGGACCAGGTCCATTCCTCCTTCTTGGATACAAGATCATCCTCACTATCGCTTGAATCCCAAAACCCATTGACAACACAAATTGCTACTTCTTTACCATACCTAGTTTAATTTCACCAAATATCTCTTCCTCTTTGATTGCTTCTCTGCCAATATCTTGGAAAGAGGACATAATGAAACTTTCATGCAAACCTCCTCCAATCATGAAGGTTGCCGATGGTGGTACTCTATTGAACCTTAGTAATGGATTGTCTTTGGTGTTCGGCTTGTTGGGCTCGGGTAGCTTTCCATTATCAATTAAATTTTGGATCTCATGCCTCAACCTCACACATCTATCTGTGTCATGCCCTTGCATTTGATGAAACTGACAAAATGCTTTAGTGTTGAAATTAGGTGGGAGAAGGTTAGGCAAAGGACGAGGATTTAAGGGTTGTAACAATCCCTTTCTTTGAAGCTTATTGAGAACCCAAGACATCGGTTTCCCCAATTCTGAAAGCTGCCTTCTTGTTCCTTGGTTAGTAGCATTAACACTGACTGCCTTTGCATGCTTTGGCTACCAGATTGATAGTTTCCTTTCTCATTCATTCTTGTTGAAAAATGGTTCTTCTCTCTTTCCCATTCTTCGATTTGCAGATCAGCTTGGAGGAGATCTTTGAAATCACGAATGAGTGTATGAGACATCCTTTCACCAAGACTAGGTAACACCCCTCTCACAATCATCCTTATTTGATCGGATTCATCGGGCCTCTTCCTAAGCAAAGTAGCCTTATTTCTCCATCTTTTCACATAGTCCACAAAATTCTCATTTGGCCTTTGTCTAATGGACTCCACTTTCATTAAGGTAACTTCCATTTCAACATTGTATCCATATTGTTGGATGAAGGCCTTGTATAGCAGATCCCAACTCTTTTGTGTTCCATCATTTAAGGTATTGAACCAATTTTGGATAACAGGATCCAATGAGAGCATAAAGTACCTTAGTGTTTGAGCCTTAGTAGCTCGGGCAGACTGCATGGCAGTGATATATTGCTTCACAGGGAGGTGGGGATTTCCGGGTCCATCAAACTTTGCAAAGGATGGCATCTTGAATTTGTATGGAACTTCTTCATCTAACTCAAACAGTTTGTCGACTTCAGACATTTCTTTGGTTTTCAGCTTCTTCTCAAATTTCTTTTCTAAATCAGCAATCATCTTTTCAACATCAGAAGCTTCGGTTTTCTCCATAGCTGATCTTTCAACAATCTTTAGTTCTTTCTTTTTATCTTGAGGATCTTGGAAGTATTGAGCCCAATCATCATCATCATCAATGATCACCTTATCATCATCAAAAACCACTTCACCAACTTTAGTCTTCCCTTTGTCCTTTGGCTTCTTAGTGCTAGCAGATGCTTCGGCACTTCGGACATTTCTTTGGTTTTCAGCTTCTTCTCAAATTTCTTTTCTAAATCAGCAATCATCTTTTCAACATCAGAAGCTTCGGTTTTCTCCATAGTTGATCTTTCAACAATCTTCGGTTCTTTCTTTTTATCTTGAGGATCTTGGAAGTATTGAGCCCAATCATCATCATCATCAATGATCACCTTATCATCATCAAAAACCACTTCACCAACTTTAGTCTTCCCTTTGTCCTTTGGCTTCTTAGTGCTAGCAGATGCTTCGGCATGATTTTCTAAAATTGCAGTCAATTGGTTCTTGATGGTCTTAGCTAGGGCCTCTTTTATTTATTCCATCTTGGCATTGAGGGCATCATCCACCATTCTTTGAATTTGTTTGGGCTCCATTGCTTTTGGCAAGCAAGTGATTGAGTCATTGCTAGATTCTTTATCTCCGGCGTAGGTCGGATTGTCATAAGCTTTTGAACTGTTGTAATCCACGACTGTGAGCCAAAGAGGATCAATGATATGAGATGCAAATGTATGTATGCATGTATGCACAAACAATAGACAAAGATAAGTAGAACGTCCCTTCCAACCTTATAGCATCCACACATGAATGGCGAGTCTCTTTTCCTAGTTATATGGTTAACAAATTACCAACATGGGGTATCTTATTTTCGAATAATTCCCTCGGACGTTTTAACTAATAGTTATATTTTCAAAAATGGAAATCAGTTTATGATAATTCTCATTAATTAGGTTTTGATCCATTTATCCAACTAAAGTAGCTTTCATGCCATATTGGATTAAAACTAAATTAAGAGGTTTATTATAAATAGATTTCTCACTTGAAAAGTAACTAATAATTCATGCCAAAAACAATCCCATGATTAATTATTCTTAGTATAAACTAGGCTCACAATTGATTTTTAGTATTTCATAATTGACCTAAATAATTTGCAAGCTCTTTGTAAGAAAAGGTTGGATGAAAATAATTTTGTTTCTAAGCCCATTAGAAAAAATGGATTTTGGGCTTGGTATTTGGGTTATGAGCAAAAGAATTTTTGATTTGATTTTAGAAAAGTTTTATGTCCAAAGACCGTCTTAAAAAGTTTTTAAAATAGCTTTGGTCTTTTGGTCTTTAAAGAAATTTTGAGCTTACAATGTACTTAGGTCATATTATAAAAAGAACAAACCAAATAAGCAATGATTTATGCTAAGATAAATTAACCATAGTCAAACAACAAGCATTTAGGGTAAAATCCTAAGGAAAGTAACTAGGCCAATTACATGAGCTTTAGTCTTTGGGTTAAAAGGCTTAGGTTCCCATAGAAAGTATATACCAAATGGTACGAGGCTATGAGTGGTTATGCCATGCTCAATCTCCATACCTTGAGTGAAAGTATGGTATCCCTCACATAACATAACACAAGTAACACGGGCATCCTAACTCACGCACACGATGCAAATCTAATATGATGCAATGGATAATATCATAATAAGAAAGAATAGAATAATAAAAAGACCAGCAGAATCAACTTCTCTTATCCCCAGTGGAGTTGCCACTGTGAGCGGGGATTTTTGCCCCCACTCCCAGTGGAATGGTTCTTGCAACTTCAACACTGTTTAGGCTCAAGGCCTTAGAGAACACAGACTTAAGTCCGGAGAAAATGGAGTCGCCACCCAGACGGGCTGGGAAAAAGAAAGGGGTGGATGACTCGATTCCTAAGAAATCCCTAACCCCCTAATGGGTTCGGAAAGTTGGGTACATGTGGGGAAGGTGAGAAATGGCTTGGCACCCCCACAATGCCCAGTTCATTAGAACCGGCCTCCTTTGCAGGTCTTAATATTATAAAATTCTTAAGTATAACAATATTATCCATATTACATGCAACAATTAAAATAAAGCACCATCATATTAAAATCCAAGCAATGTCTAAACAAAACAAATAAATAGACACCCATTCAAAAATAGAAACATGTCCTTACATCATCCATGTCTAAACTAAATAGGACACCCACTGAAAGGTGGAAACATGTCCTTTACATTGGTCCAAAATATAAAAGTAATTTAAATTACATGATATTTAACTAATGAGGTACCCACAAAGTAGAAAATACCTTTTACAATTTTAATACTAAAACAAATAAATAATAACAATAAAGAAAACATCCATCCATAATAAATTAAATAAATTAAGTATTGAAATTAAATAAATCAACCATCAAAGCATATAATAAACTACATAATCAAATCTAAAATTAAATAAAGCAAGTAAAGATACAAATTAGGGTTTACTGTTTCTATTTAAAGTTCTTTAATTAACATTTAGGGTTTTGGGATTTTAGTATTATTATTATTATTATTTGTTTAGGCTACTGTAAAGGTTTTAAAAAATTGGAATGGATTAGGGTTTTATGAATTTAAGAAAGTAGTAAGGTTTTTTGGTTAATCAAATTAAAGCTTAGGGGTAACATTATGAAATTAGGGTTTTGGAATCTTAAGACATTAGGGTTTATAATTCATAGTTACTAGATTGTGATTTTAGGTTTATTGGATTATGGCTTTAGGGTTTAGATTAACTAGTTTGGGATTTTAAGTTCATTGAATTAGGGTTTAGGAAAACTTGAGTTTACTGTTTTGGTTTTGGAAAAATTAGGGTTTTTGATATTTTAGAAAACATATTTGGTTTTAAGATTTAAGAAAATAGTTTAGAGTTTTATAAAAATAATTATGATTTTTATAAAACGTAAAGAAGATTAGGGTTTGGAGATTTAAGAAAATATTTGAAAATTTTGAACAAAAAGTTATGGTTTAGATGAAAATAATTCGGGAAAAACAGTTTAGGGTTTTAAAACTTTTAGAAGCAGAAAAAATAATTTATGGTCTTTAAGGTTTCTAGAAATAGAAGAGTAATTTAGGGTTTGTGAAGTTTTTGATTAATTTGTATGATGAATTAATTCAATTTGAATGATGAAGCCATTGTAAAGAAATAAATAAAGAAAATAGAGATTCAAACCTCCATTTGTTGGTTCCACCAAAAATTGCTTTCTGGATGAACAATAACAAAGGCAATGTGGCTACCTTTGATGAATTGTTGATTACTTACCTGTTGCTAATGTCTCTTGCTAGGGTTTTCTGTCTTTTTTACTCTGATCCAATCCAAGTTTAAAAGTCCAATTTTTCCATCCTTAATTTTGAGTTTTAATGTGTTATTTATAGGAGAAATTATAAGCCTACTTCTAATAGTTTAAGGAAACTAAAATTAATTAGGAAAAGAAACCAAAACCAAACAGAATTTGATTTCGAAAAAAACTGTGTTGGAAAATTTCGCTGGCGAAAATTGCGAGCGTTGGCCAAGAATTTCAAGGATTTGAGAGCGCTGGCTGGTGCGGCTGGCCAATTCACCGCAGGAAATTTCTACGGGCGAATTGGCAACGAATTTTTTCGTCACCAATTTTTTCGTCGCCGATTTTATTTTTATTTTTTTATTTATTTATTTATTATTATTTATTTTTTATTTTTTATTATTATAAAAATTTATAATAAATACTAAAATAAATATTATTTAATTAAAATACCACAAAAATTATTTTGGACTATATAAAAATATCGGACCAGACTGGGTCAAAAATTAAGGGTCTACACATGGGCTTGTTTTTTGCATGAATCATTAGTTACTTTTTCAAGTGAGAAATCTATTTATAATAAACCTCTTAATTTAGTTTTAATCCAATATAGCATAAAAGCTAATTTAGTTGGTTAAATGGATTAAAACCTAATTAATGGGAATTATCATGAACTAATTTCCATTTTCGAAAATATAACTATTGGTTGAAACGTCCGAGGAAAATATTCAAAAAAAGATACCCCATGTTGGTATTTTGTTAACCATATACCTAGGAAAAGAGACTCGCCATTCGTGTGTGGATGTTATAAGGTTGGAAGAAACGTCCTATTTGTCCTTATTTGTTAATTGTGTTGTGCATACATGCATACATGCATACATTTGCATCTCATATCATTGATCCTTTCTGGCTCACAGCCCTGGATTACAACAGTTCAAAAGCTTACGACAATCCGACCTACGCCGGAGACAAAGAATCTAGTAACGACTCAATCTCTTTTTCACCAAAAGCAATGGAGCCCAAACAAATTCAAAGAATGGTGGATGATGCCTTCAATGCCAAGATGGAAGAAATAAAAGAGGCCCTAGCTGAGACCATGAAGAACCAATTGGCTGCAATTTTAGAAAATCATGCCGAAGCTTCTGCTAGCAAGACTAAAGTTGGTGAAGTGGTTTTTGATGATGATAAGGTGATCATTGATGATGATGATAATGATTGGGCTCAATACTTCCAAGATCCTCAAGACAAGAAGAAAGAACCAAAGATTGTTGAAAGATCAGCTACGGAGAAAATTGAGACTTCTGTTGTTGAAAAGATGATTGCGAACTTAGAAAAGAAATTTGAGAAGAAGCTGAAAACCGAAGAAATGTCCGAAGTTCACAAATTATTTGAGCTAGATGAAGAAGTTTCGTACAAGTTCAAGATGCCATCCTTTGCAAAGTTTGATGGGACCGGAAATCCTTACATCCATATGAAGCAGTATATCACTGCTATGTAGTCTACCCGAGCTACTAAGGCTCAAACTCTAAGGTACTTCATCCTCTTATTGGATCCTGTTATCCAAAATTAGTTCAATACCTTAGAAGAAGGAACACAAAAGAGTTTGGATCTGCTATACAAGGCCTTCATCCAACAATATGGATACAATGTTGAAATGGAAGTTACCTTAATGGAAGTTGAGTCCATTAGGCAACGACCAAATGAGAATTTTGTGGACTATGGGAAAAGATGGAGAAATAAGGCCGCTTTGCTCAAGAAAAGGCCCGATGAATCTGATCAAATAAGGATGATTGTGAGAGGGGTGTTGCCTAGTCTTCGTGAAAGAATGTCTCATACACTCATCCGTGATTTCAAAGATCTTCTTCAAGCTGGTCTGCAAATTGAAGAATGGGAAAGAGAGAAGAACCATTTTTCAATAAGAAGGAATGAGAAAGGAAAATATCATTATGGTAGCCAAAGCATGCAAAAGGCAGTCGGTGTTAATGCTACTAACCAAGGAACAAGAAGGCAGTTTTCAGAATTGGGGAAACCGATGTTTTGGGTTCTCAATAAGCTTTAAAGAAAGGGATTGTTACAACCGTTAAATCCTTGTCCTTTGCCTAACCCTCACCCACCTAATTTCAACACTAATGTATTTTGTCAATTTCATCAAATGCAAGGACACGACACGGATAGATGTGTGAGGTTGAGGCATGAGATCCAAAACTTAATTGATAGTGGGAAGCTGCCCGAACCCGACAAGCCCAATACTAAGAATAATCCTTTGCCTAAGTTTGGAAGAGTACCCCCACCGGCAACCTTCAAGGTGGGGGAAGGATTGGAAGAAAAAATTTTTTTATCATCCTTTCAAGATGGGAATAATGAAGATGTGAAAGGACAAGAAACTTAACTCAACAAACTTCCCTTGGCTTGTTTGTTTTCTTGTTTTATTTTCTTTATTTGGTGTTTAATGGAACAATTATATTTTTTAAAATTAAGATTGTTTGAATAAATTACTTTCATTAAAATTTTTGTTGGTCTTTATTCATTTTGGTGCTCAACCAATGAGGAATCTAGCTTGATGTTCATAAATTAATGTATCTAGGTATCATGACTTGAATGACTTTACTAGGTGAGGGAATTGCTCTATAGCATTGAGTTGTGTATGCTTACTTAGAGAGAGCTTCTGCATAATTACCTTTGTCTAGGTCCTAGTCAGTCTTAGAACATGCTTTGACAAATTTTTGAGGTGAAATTGAACTCTACTTATTTAAGAGAGAAATGATCTAGGCATTATTTGGTTAGCCAACAGCTAGTATCCACCCAATTAAATATCAATCCCTAGTTGTCCCTTTGAGCCTTCATAAAATTTTAGCTTTCTTTTCTTTGGATTACAAACCCCAACAACCTACCCTGAGCTGTTATGATACTTTTGACAAGTCTTATAATCACTAAGATGAAGAGGCAAGAAGATCAAAGAAAGAAATGAATAGTCAAGACCATGAAGATAGTTGAAGTTCTCAAGACCGTAAGGGGAGTTGAAGTTCTCAAGACCATAAGGGTAGTTGAAGTTTTCCTAATATCTCCAATATATCAAGACAGCATCAGAGTAACAAATGATTTATCCTTCTTAAAGAAGATTTATGTCACTCCACTCATCCATTATTGGAAACCCAAGTTGGTACAAACAAGACAACTCTTTTAGAGCTAGAACAAAAAAAATAAAAAAAGAAGGAAGAAGAAAAGAAAAGAAAAAAAAAAGATAAAACCTAAAAAGGCAGTTCAGAAAGTCAACTGAGTACTCTTTTACCTAAAGCAGCAAAAGGCTTCCATTTAGTTTATAAGGACATTTTGACTTGAATTGGTCCAACCCAACCTAAGATTCAATCAAAATTGGTGAAAAAAGGAGGAAGACCATCCAGTTCTTGAAAGTTCTATACTTGACAGTTCTATAAGGAAGAAGGACAAAATGATAAAATGCTCAAAGAAAGGGAAGAGTAAGAAAAATAAAAAAAAAAAAGAAAAGGGAGAAGAAGAAAAGAAACGAATTTGGGTACCAAACTTTATACAAAGAAACAAAGATTGTCCCAATCAAGATCCAGATTAATGCCAAGAAGATAGAAGGAATTTGGAGTCTAGCAAGATTGCTCCCAGCTGCCTAAAGTTCAAACAAGCAGTTTGTAGTGTGAAGGTTTGCCCATAGTGTCACAACGGTTCCAACTTATAAATGGCCTTCATTTAACCTGTGTCCCTTATAGACCCCATTTCAAGCCTATCAAAGACATGTTGATCTCTCTTGGTAGGTAGAGTCTATTAGTGGAGATAGTTTAGATAAGCATGCATATGAGATAAACAATATTCAAACTCAAATGAGATCTTTGACCAAGTAACGTGTATGTGCCTATCTGAAGTGCAATAATTCTTACTTAAATAGAAATGATTCCCAAGTTTAGTATGGTAACTAGGGTTGTCATGTTATAGATATGTTAATTTGAAAATCAAGTCCTGAGGTACATTGACATTGATTTGGCAAGACCAATATTTCATTTTAAAAAAAAGGAGAGAGAGAGAGAAGAAAAAAGAAAAAAGTTGCAGTAAAGATAAAAATTATATATTTCCATTAGTATTTTTATACAATGTTTCCTCAATTGACATAATATTCATACATCACTAAGAAGGAGACGGTAGATCATCAAATAAAGCTCTGAAAAAATCATCGCCTGTTGGGGAAGGAGGCAAATCACCCATCTCGAGTCTGCCCAAAGCAGGAGCAACAGAATCTCTATCACCTTGAAGTTTTGATCTGTAATGGTCCTCATCAGAAGTAGATGAAAGGATCTCATGGTCATCAGTTTGGGGGCCTCTAGATGAAGAAGCACTAGGATCTCTCATCTCCTGAAATCGGAGGTCTCGAAAATTTTTCTCTGACTGATGGTACAAATTTTCAAAATGGGAAACCTGTTGACGACTAGCAACCAACTCTTCTTGAAGTTTCTTTTTTTGTTCTTCAAGCATCCACTGTAAGCCAGAAAGGAAAAGAGTAAGAGCATACATATAGCATAAATTACCATGAAACAAGAAAACTTACCAGGTAATTGATATCAATATCCTGTGGATGAGATGGCATATCTGGTGGACTAGAATGAGCAAATGAAGGAGCAGCAAAAGAAGGTCCAGCCTCATGATCAAATGGGCCAACAGCCTGCAAAATTCATTAAAAAAGTCAAAAAAGTTAAGAAAAAAGCGATTACAATGAAAAAATGGTAAAAGTTTACCTGAGAAGTGCTAGCACCGAGATGTGGAACAAACTCTCCTCCCTCTCCATGATGTTCCTCTTTATCTCTATCCTCATTTTCTTCAGAAATTTTCTGTACACCAACAGGAGATACGTCAAAGTTCAAAAGCCCAATTTGAATAAACTGGATATAAGATGCACCCGGTGGATAGAGAAAGGTTTCAACATCATAACCATGCCGAGCCAACCACCATGCATTCTCCGGCATTGATGTGATATTTAAGGTATACTCCAGGCAACGCATCGGGATCCTCCTCTGCACTGGACCAAGAAACCACTCGTATACTCTCTCTCCGAGAAACCAACCACTAGACATAGGGCCGACAATGACTCGGCGGGTATGATGAAAAGGCAGTGCAACATTCATGGAGGAAGTCCAGTTTGTCCACTCTTCTGCATTCCACCAGGCCAAATTCACCTACAAAATGACATAAGGTAAGTAAACTTTCATATAAATTTTAAAGTATACTAATGCTATTTTACCTGGTCCCAGGTTAAGCAGCTCAAGACAATGCGTTGGGTATGCACATGGTGAGAGCCGGGAACTTCTACCCGATCTGACAACCAAAAATTTAATCTCGGATACCCAACTCTCTCTCGGGAAATGCCAGGCACCTTCACAAGATTGTGCTCATATGCACATGACTACACTAATAATAAAAATCAAATTCATGCAAGAATAAGAATGGAATTGACATTGGTGGAAGAAGAGTACCTCGAAAACCACCATAAAGCCGACAAAAGATTTTTATTTCTACAAATTTTGTCAAGACCATGGTAAAGACAGGCAAGACCAGCTTCACCCCAGCCGTAAAGTGGTACCATCCTCATATAAGTAAGGGCCCTCAACACTGACAAATGGATGGCGGATTTGGTGTTGCCTAAAATGGTCGACCCGAGCAAATACAACAAAAATCCTCGAGCATACTGTTGGGTTGTTTCTCTGTGAACCCATCCTTCGTAGTTCATCCAATAGCTACGAATTGACTTGATTTTTATCTTGAAAGGCCCTTTAAATGATGGTTCCATACCAATTAATTGTTGAATTTCTTCAAATATCAGAATATCATTGGTAAGAGAAACCGGAAGACCATCATACCGAATGCCTGTTATAGCAGTAAAGTCAACCGGACCAATTGTCATCTCTCCAATGGGCAAGTGAAAAGTATGAGTTGTGTCTAACCATCATTCTGCAAGCGCCTAGATCACTCTCCGGTCTATCAGATATTCCTCATATGGTAATTGCAAGATAAAGCTTTCAAAACCGCAATCTCGGATAATGTGCCTTACTTGAGAAGGCGCTACATCATACCATTGTTGGGCTTTGTATACACACTCGCCGCCCCGAATAATGCAACGATCATGCTAACATGGAGCCAGGTAAGTTAACACGAGTTAAGTATATCATTATATCTATACTGCCGATTTTTAGGCTAAATTAATTTATATTCTATCTACTTAAATTCTTAAATTAATATATTTTTCCTAAATTTTCTAAAAAAATAAAAAATACATGAAAAGAAAAAATAGAAAAAAAAAACAAGAAAAAACAACAAACAAACAAGAAACATAAAACAAAAAGAAACAAAAAACAAAAAATACAAAAACAAAAAGAAAAAGAAAAAAATACAAAAAAAATAACAACAATAATTTACTGTTAAAAAATAATAATTACCTTACTCTTTTGATTTGAACTGCGATGGAGCAGCATCCCGGCTAGTAGACCTACATTTCTATCTTCATGCTGCCGAATAAACTCCAATAACTCAGCATTAGATCGAGTTCCTAATCTTGAAGCATGCATTTTTGCAAAACTGTATGCTAAACTCTCTAAAATAGCTATGAAATGAAGAAGTTTGCTGTGAACGAAATGAAGAAATCAATCGTTTATATAGAGGAACGGCAAAGGAAAAAACAAAATTCAAAAAGTAAATTTCACTATTCATGAATAGTAGGTTACTATTTATAAATAGTAGGTTACTATTTATAAATAGTAAATAGTATATGAATAGTGACTACATAGTAAATAAATAGGAAACTCAATTATTCAATTTAATCATTTAAATACTTGCGTGTACATAAATATTTTTGGACTTTTAAAATATTTTTACACGCAGGGGGCAAGGAGAAGATATGTGCGTGTGCATGGTAAAAATTAGCTAAATTTTTTGAAAATTCCTTTAGTATACTGCTGACTAAAACTACCCTTAGGTCTAGAACCTAAAATCTCTCTTAAGTCCAAAACTTAGCTCGGGTCCAGAATTCAAATTACCCTTAGGTCCAGAACCTAAAATCTCTTTTAAGTCCAGAACTTAGCTCGGGTCCAAAACCCAAATTACTCTTAGGTCCAGAACCTAAAATCTCTCTTAAGTCCATGACTTCACTCGGGTCCAAAACCCAAATTACCCTTAGGTCCAGAATCTAAAATCTCAATTAAATCTCACTAAGCTCGGGTCCAGAACCCAAATTATCCTTAGGACCATAACCTAAAATCTCTCTTAAATCCAGAACTTAGCTCGGGTCCAGAACCCAAATTATCCTTAGGTCCAGAACCTAAAATCTCTCTTAAGTCTAGAACTTAGCTTGGGTCCAAAATCCAAATTATCCTTAGGTCCAGAACCTAAAATCTCTCTTAAGTCCAGAACTTATCTGGGGTCCAGAACCCAAATTACCCTTAGGACCAGAACCTAAAATCTCTCTTAAGTCCAGAACTTAGCTCGGGTCCAGAACCAAATTACCCTTAGGTCCAGAACCTAAAGTTATCCTTGAGTCCAGAACTCGAACTGGGTCCAGAACCTAAAATCTCAACCATCTCAGAAAAATTAAGTCTTATTGGTTTTCACTCTCTTTTGTTGTAGTCTCAGATCGTTCAAGCAAGGGGCAAACTGTAGACCCTTAATTTTTGACCCAGTCTGGTCCGATATTCTGTATATAGTCCAAAATAATTTTTATGGTATTTTAATTAAATAATATTTATTTTAGTATTTATTATTTATAATTTTTAATAAAAATAAAAATGGTAAATTTAATAAAATAAAAATAAAAATCGGCGACGAAAAAATTCGTCGCCGAAAATTGGCTTGGCCAGGCCAATTCCTTGGGCCATTTCGCCGCAGGAAATTCCTGCGGCAAATTGGCTCGCCGCCAAACACCCACCCGCAGCAACTCGCTCGCTCGCAGTTTTCGCCAGCATTTTTTTTGCCAGCGCAATTTTTCAACACAGTTTTTACTGAAATCAAATTCTATTTGGTTTTGGTTTCTTTTCCTAATTGGTTTTAATTTCCTTAAACAATTAGAAGTAGGTTTATGATTTTTCTTATAAATAACACATTAAAACTCAGAATTGAGGGACTTTAATTGGATCGAAAATATTAGTTTTTACTAGAGTAAAAAAGAGACAGAAAAACCCTAGCACAAGAGACATTAGCAATAAGAAGCAATCAACAATCCATTCAAAGGCAGCAACACTGCCTTTGTCATTGTTCATCCAAAAATCAATTTTGGTGGAACCAATGAACGGAAGTTTGATTATAAAACTTTGCTTCATTTATATTTATAATATTATGGCCATATTTTCTTTTAAAGTTCATCTATCATTGATTTTTGCTTCAGTAACTTAAATCATTAAACTTGGTAATATGTTCATCTAGTAACCTTAATCAATGATCAAAACTTCAAAACCCTAAAACTATTCTTCTCTTTTCAGAAACCTTAAAACCCTAAAGAATTTCTCTCCCATTTCCAAAAACCTTAAAAACCCTAAATTATTTCTTCTGTTTCCAAAAACCTTAAACCCTGAATTGTTTCTTCTCTTTTCAGAAACCTTAAAAACCCTAAATTGTCTATCCTGTTTCCAAAAACTTTAAAACCCTAAATTGTTTTCCCCAAACTATTTTCATCGAAACCATAACTTTTTGTCCAAAATTTCCAAATGTTTTCTTTAATCTTCAAACCCTAATCTTCTTTATGTTTTCTAAAAATCATAATTATTTTATAAAACTCTAAACTGTTTTCTTAAATCCTAAAATCAAATATGTTTTTCAAAATACCAAAAAACCCTAATTCTCTCAAAACCAAATACAGTAAACCCTAGTTTTCCTAAACCCTAAATTCTTAAAGCATCAAAACCCTAATCCAGTGGACTTAAAAATCCAATCTAGTAAATCTAAATTTTAAAGCCACGATTTAGTAAACCTAAAATTACAATCCAATAACCATGAATTATAAACTCTAATGTCTTTAGATTCCAAAACCCTAATTTTATGATGTTACCCCTAAACCCTAATTTGATTAATAAAAAAACCTTACTACTTTCTTAAATTCATAAAACCCTAATCCATTCCAATTTTCCAAAACCTTTACAATAGCCTAAATAAATAACAATAATAATTCTAAAATCCCAAAATCCTAAATGTTAATTAAAGAACTCTAAATTGAAATAGTAAACCCTAATTTATATCTTTACTTGCTTTAATTTTAGATTTGATTATATAGTTTATCATATGCTTTGATGATTGATTTATTTAATTTCAATGCTTGATTTATTTAATTTATCATGGATGGATGTTTTCTTTATTGTTATGATTATTATTTGTTTGTTTTCTTATTAAAATTGTAAGAGGTATGTTTCCACTTTGTAGGTACCTCATTAGTTAAATATCATGTAATTTAAATTTCTTTTATATTTTGGACCGATGTAAAGGATATGTTTCCACCTTTTGGTAGGTGTCCTATTTAGTTAAGACATGAACGATGTAAGGATATGTTTCCATCCTCGGATGGGTCTCCATTTATTTGCTTTGTTTGGACATTGCTTTGATTTTAATATAATGATGTTTTATTTTAACTGTTGCATGTAATATGGATAATATTGTTATATTTAAGAATTTTATAATATTAAGACCTGCAAAGGAGGCCGATTCCAATGAACTGGGCGTTGTAGGGGTGCTGGGCCATTTCTCACCTTCCCCACACGTACTTAACTTTCTTAACACATTAGGGGATTGGGTATTCCTTAGGAATCGAGTCATCCACCCCTTTTTTTTTCCCGGCCTGTCCGGGTGGCGACTCCATTTTTCTCTAAGCTTAGGCCCGTGTTCTCTAAGGCCCCGAGCCTAAACAGTGCCGAAGTCGCAAGAACCATTCCACCGGGAGTGGAGGCAAAAATCCTCGCTCACAAATGTGCTAAGCTAATGTAAATGCAACTTAAACATATGGAATCAAAGTATGTACAAACCTTGGTTTAGGCTATATCCAAGCTAAGAATATCCACTACCCTTCACTTTTCCAAGTGTCCTTCGCCACAAAGGTTAGATAAAATACTTCCACTCAATGCCTATTTACAATGTGAATAAATATAATCATTTAGAATCACATTCCAAGGCATTTCAAACATTAAACACCAATTAAGCATCATTCCAACCAATTTTCCAAATTTTACCCTAACTCTTTTAATTTTAGAATTTCATTTCAATCCATTCTATATGGTGTTTTAAGTTTATTTTTATTATTAAAAACATATTAGAACATGATATAAACAATGAGATCAAATAAATACCAATTCTTTAACAAAACCCCTAAATCATCACTACTTCCACCAAACTCCATCTAATCTTAATCAAATCCATCATTTAACTATAGGATCCTTATTTAAGCACTAAAAAAACATCTTTTATACCCATTTGAACAATTAAAACACATAATTATAAAATCCCAAATCACACATAACCTTAAATCACCATGTTTATCCAAACTTCAACTTAGCCCAAGCTAATAAACTATCCAACCAAAAAATCATTGTTTACTCATCAAATAAACATCATTCCTACCCATTAAAGCAATTAAATCATGCTTATAAAAAAAACCCAAATAACACATATTCATAATTTCAAAGTTAATTGAAAATTCAAGTAAAAAACTTACTAATTTATGAAGAAATCACCAAAACTCTACTTGTTTCCTTGAAATCTCTTAGAAATTTGGTGTTGGTGAAAATGAGAGCTCACTCCCTTTCTCATCCATGGTGGCTGAACCTTGAAGGAAGAAGAAGAAGGTGAATAGTTTCTAATTTTCTTTCTTATTTTACTAACTACTCATATATATATAAATAATATTTTATTAAAATAATTATTTTTTAAAAAAAAAGACCAATATTCTTCTTCAATTCAAAAAGATTTTTATTTTAAATTATTTTATTAATTTTTAATTTTTACAAAATATATTTACTAAATTGTCATTCTTTTACTATTCATATTTTTGTCTTATTCTCTCTTATACAATATATACCTTACATATACAACTTATATTTTCACTTCTAACCCTTTAATTATCCCTCAAATTATGGAAAATCTTAGGCATGCATTAGTATAGAAAAACTAATATGATATGACAAAAGATGTTTAAGATTGTTGCATTCATTACTATTGCTGCAATTTAGAAGGAAACATTTGTTACAAAATGAAAATAATATTAAAATTTGATATGAAGAGAATAATTGATTTTTTCAAAGGAATAAGTTTTCAATGAAAAATATATATAAATAAATTTCAAAGAAAACATACCTCATCCTTGCTTTTTTGGCAATTGATTTATCTTTTGGATGTTCATCAATTTCTTTTGAGGTAATGATTGATTTAGATGTTTCAGTGACTACAATATCTAGCATTTGTGTTATAGGAGTTTTGGAAGTACTAGATAAAGGAGTGCAAAACAAAAGTTGGCTTGAATGTACCGAATATGGGCTTGGAGGTTCTTTTTTTGGTGTCATTAAGTCATCTTTAAAAATATGAACAATTTTAAATGCCATTTGAGACACATCTTGTACTCGATCACTAATCATTAATTGAAATATTTTTTCAAGACCATAGATTTTAGATATCATTGGAGGAATATGATAATGGTCTTTTACTACATAAACTAAATTGTTGGGAGGAAGTCCAATGAGACTTGCAGCAAGATGTCCAAAGATTATGCATGATACAATTCTAGTTTCATCTTCAATAATAATATTAAGCTTGTACCTGATAAATTTTAAGATTATAAAGTTATTTAAATACCATTACAATGTAATTCTATAATAAAATAAGAATTTTTTTAATATAATAAGTTATCATGGCACATGAAGTTCTTCTAGATCTCCACAATTTTTGCATATCATTCGAGAATCATATTCTTGGACACTACATCGGCATCTAGGCAAGCTCAATACCACAACCCATTAGAGGAATCTATATTTTTAATTATAGCCTTACATGTGTATTTGATATCATGAAATATAATATTATTATAATTATTTTAAATTGTTATGTGATTTTGCTATTAAATTTAAAACCTACAAATTATTTTGAGGTTAAGATGAGAAATTACTTTATCAGTGTGGATATCTAGCTGCAACAATTCTGCAGTAGTCTTTCTTTGATCTCTTTTTGACTTTCAGGATCAAGGAACATATTTGACTTTTTTTTCAACTTTCATCAATTTTTTTTATTAGCTCAACTAAGTTGTATGATTTGTTTTATTATTTATATAATTATGAAATTTATAGCTAATTTAGAAAATAAAAAAATGTAACATCCTTGCTAAAAATGTTGCAACTTTAGGTAATTTTAGATTTATAAACATTTTTGTTGCAGATGTACTATTGAATACGGTGTCATCTATAAAATATAATTTATGTTAATAAAATAAAGATATGGGTGGTGTTATGTTAATAATTTATAATAACAATAATAATAGTGGAACTATTATAGTTATATACTAATTACTATGAGGATGATAAGAAAATATAACCATATAATGTCTTCACTGTCATTCTTGTAAATGCAAGTATAATTGGTGTCGATGTGGCAGCTTGCAGAAGTTGCTCTTCTAGAAAATCAACAACTATTTTTTCCCAAAGGAAAATTGCTAATTTATCACCTCTTTTTGAATAAGCTAACCAATGTTATTTTTTTATTGTCATTAAAAGCTATTTTGTAATGATGTAATTTACTTCAAATTCTGAAGATAGAGAGTTCTTTTCTTTTTCAGTATATTATGACATTCACTTGAATAGTATCTTCAATAAAAATGAGTTGTCCTAATACATCTGTTAAAAAAAATATAATAATAACCTTTAGTATACAGTTAATCGTGAATTTTACGAATATGTTATAATTTTTTTTCAATGATGACAAATATTATTTTTATTACCACATAGATAATTGATTCGGCTTTTTCTTTCTCTAAGTTCTTCAAATTGGAGAAAATGGAATTTGTCCAATGGAATGGGATAAGCATCATCATTGATTTTTTTTTATTGTTGCATTTCATAGAAGTTTAATACGGAATTCATGGTCACTTATTTTATAATTTTTTTGAGCATCCTCTACTACAAATCTAGAAATGTAGTAGATATTGCTTTGCACTAACATGGGTCAAAAATGATTAGCTATATTTGTTGATACCGCTCCTTGTATCATATCTCACGATAAAATATGGAAAATGTGCAATGCATTTAGAAGGAATCACAACTCAGTTGATTGATTATAAGATATTTTTTTATTGAAATGTAAATTGTAATAAAACAATTATAATATGTAAATAGAAATAGTAAAATAATGTACTTGTTCAATGATAAGTAAGAATTCCAATCTATTAATTTGATTGGAGCTGTATGTATTAAGAAAATCCCAAGTTCGAGCAACGCGTGCCTTTAATTTATCATTTTTGCTATTTTTGTTTATACTTGTCAGTGGAATGGATGCCATATCTGCAATTAAATAAATATAAAGTACAAAGTACTAACAATAATTACTAATATGCACTAATTGAGGCAAAAAATTATGGATCATGTTGGAGTTAGATTTTTAAAAATTTCATAATAAACCAAAATTTTCATATAATCAGAAAAAATTCTATCTCCATCGCTATTTACATCTATAAGAATGCTAATTTCACTTTTATTTGTAACTCTAGATAAAGCTACATATAATTGACCATGTGTAAAAATAGGTCTATTGACCTTGACTTTTATTTATTGTCATAGAGCAACAAATTTTCATAGGAAATTGTCTTCGTTTCAAAGTAAATGGCAATTTTTTTCACATGCGGAAAGAATTATTCGAGGTATATATACCCTTTCTCCTACAAAAGAATCGGTTATTATTTGTTCTTCAATTAATCTATTTCCTAATTGAATTATAACAAACTGATTTCCATTGCATAAACCTGTTGATAGATTTAAATTTCTTAAAAACATTATTGGTGTATTTACTTTTAGCTGTAATTCATGATGAGAAAAATTATTAAGATTTAAAGAATTGAGAAATTCAATAGAATAAAGTAATTTTAATTCTTCTATATTAACAGCATAATCACAAATTAAATCAGAACTGTAATAAATATGTTGTCTTTCTGGTACTAAATCTAACATAGCATTGTTAATTTTATCTACAATTTCATTTTGAGGTGATACTATTGCTCTTTATTTGAGATATGAAAAAAAGAAGAATAGTTATGAAAAAAATTAGAATATGCACTATTGATTATGTTAGTTATAGGATCATTAGCATAATTGATTAAAAACTTTGATGAATTTTTATCCAATTCTTTTCATGATCAAATAAATCAATTTTTCTAGTTTCTATTCTACCATCTCCTATACCTAGTAACCAATTTGCAAATGAATTAATTTGTAATGATATTATTTCATCAATAGTCCTATTCAATCTCATATTCCTTTTCAATTTATACAATGTAAATATTTTCCATAAGTATGATCATGTTATCGATGCATTTAGAATATCTTCTTTACTACCTTGGGTTATTACAGGCAAAATTTGTCTAAAGTCTCCTCTGTATAGCATAGTTTTACCTCCAAATGCTTTATCAGTCATATCATTATCAGATGAAGATAGAATATCTCTCAATGACCTATTGGCTGCTTCAAAACAAGAATGATGATTCATTAGAGCTTCATCCCAAATAATTAATGAGAATTCTTCAATAAGCTTAGCTAATTGTGTGCCCTTTTTATATCACATGAAGAAAATTCATCTAAATTTATTGAGATTTTGAACCTAGAATGAGTTGTTCGACCATCAGGTAGTAATAAAGTAAAAATTCCAGAAGAAGTGATAGCTAAAACAATTTTACATTCAGATCTAAGTTTTTTTTATTATGGTTCATATAAATAGGTTTTGCATGTGCCTCCATGACCAAATATGAAAAATTGTTCTCCTTTGTTATGTATAATCGAGTGAAGGACTGCATCATAAATAATTCTTTGTTCATGATTTAAAGTTTTCACCATTTCATCATGTTCAGATTTTAATTGAAAAATATCATAAGATAATTCTTCTGCAATTAATTTATTTGCAACATTATTCAAGGTGGAATCACTTGAAAGTGATATATTATAATCAGCTAAAGAATATCCATTTCTATTCATTTTTGTTTCTAATTCTATTAAAATATATTTTTTTAGACAGTTATCAGAAACAAATAAATTTGGTAGTAATAAATACTTTTTCAATTTATATTCAATATATTCGGCAAAGTCCATCCAAAAAAGATTAAATAATTTATTTGGATCAGTAACACCACAAAAAGTTAGTAAAATTATAAACAAATATCTTAATTGACTGGCTGAAGCACAAGTAAGAGCCACTTTTAACACATCAATCCATTCCTTATCATCCCCTAGCAATCCATATATATTGCAGGCCAATTTAAATGATTCATATAACACACCATTAACTGTTCTAATTTTGGTAAAATTATTGGGTCCTCTAACAATATTCAATAGCATTCTCAAAAAGTAATGCTCATTGGAGTTTGGGTTACAAAAGAAATTCTAGCTATTGTTCTTCCTTTTCTTCTTCTATTCCAACATTTTTCTTTTTTATCCTAAGTCTATTTTGTAGGAAATTCAACATAAGTTAAACTACATGCATCTACATATAAGTGATTTGTATACATCCATTCTGTAAATATTGTTTTGTGCAAGTCGAAATTATTTGCAATGTAACTTATATTACTACCTTCTTCAAAGACTATATTATTCATATATGGAAAATGTATAACTAATCTTTCTATAGCGGGATCTCTATGTTGAATAGGAAATTCAAATAATTTTCATGCAACTTCACATGATGAAATATAACGACAATCCAAAAAGGTTTTGATTTCATCATGTTCAACATTATTAACATTATCTCTATTATTTATGTTTTGTTTATAATTCTCAACGGTTGCACGTATCCTATTTGGATCTTTATTTATATATTTAAAAAGACATTTAATTAAAGTAGAATAGCAACAAAATTCAATGTTTAAGTGTGCTTCATATTTGACCAGGAGGTTTCTAATATAAGGGACAACAAAATGATTATTAATCTTGATATCACCTTTTTCAATGAAACAACTGTTATTTTGATATCTATAAGTGGCAAAATCATTTGAATCGATTATTATTTCTGGCTGTATTTTTTTTCGAAAATATTTTGAGCGTCTATTCTCACGGATGCATGGAGAATTAGGCTTTAATTGACCACATGGATTGTGTATCATAAATTTAGACACTAACTTATATCCAACAGGATCACTTATTTAATTTGGTAATTCAGCACATATAAAATTATCTATTTCAGTTGTACTTAAAGGTTTTTGTTCATGGTCTACACACAAAGCTATGTATATGTGGCAAATCTCTTTTTTGAAATTTGACAGTATATAACAAAGCATTAATTTTACCAAAATAATTTTTTTCCTAATATCGTCAATTAGATTGTCAACTTTTAATTTAAAAATGCGACTAACAATATCAGGTCTATCTTCAGGTCTTTGGCCTGCTATAAGTTCAAGCATTTTTTGAACTTCAATCCATTTGGGGCTGTAAGTAAAAGTAATAAACAAATTTGGATTTCCATTGAATTTACATATGGCCATTGCATCATGATAATGTTCCATCATATATCTTGGGCCATCGGAGTAAGAAGAAGGTAAAATTATACTTTTTCTGATGTTACTTGCATTATGGTTACCACGGTAAAAGGCATCATGAATTCCCGTGTAAATTTTAGATCTTAATTTTTTTATTTCTTTTAATGAAATCTAATCGTTCTTGTTCAACACATGTAAAAGCATTGACAATAAATTGTTGAAATAAACAGCCACCACGTAATAAAGATGATTGATCTCCTTTTCATTGTTGTAGTAAATAGGCATAATATTCACGCATCGTAACACATTTTCTTTTTAGACCTTTTCCATTTTCAGGAGAGATATGTTTGATTTCAATGCTAAAACCATGTTGCATTGACATTAAACTTGGATGCAAATTGGAAATTCTCTTCAATCGGCCATCTTTATATTCAACTATTATGTCTCTATTTTTGCCATAAAATCCAAAATAACCAACCAACAAACCAGCAATTTCTGAACAAATTGGAGAAGCATATTGATAACCATCGTTAACTCTTTTAACAACTAATTTAAGACCCAAAGGTAAAAGATCACTCTTATTAAACCTGTCTCTTGCCATTCTGAAGGATTTTGCAAATTCGTTGTATTCATCAAACATATCCATCAACTTTTGAATAATAATTTCATCAATATTTTTTCCAGAATCACCACTAATCATAACAGAAATTCTATTTTGCAATTCATTTTCAGTGTCAAAAACATATTACTGTGCAAATTTCGATTGCTCATTATCAGCTGGTAATAAAGAACCCATTAAATAATTATTCTGCCCACATAATCTAAAAGCATAAGGACCAAATCTTTTATTTATGTCTTGGTCAATTTTTTTCACCGGTTGATGTAAAGGCAAATATAGAATTATAAATTCTAATATTTTCTCAAATTGTTTTGAGATATAGGCCCACCTGTATAGTCTAAAAGAATTTTTAATAAAAGTGGTGACTCTTTCAAATTAGGGAGGCAAATCATCCCTCTTTTGTAACGCATAGTAAAGTTTGGAATATTTTTATGAATAGTTCTTTTAAGTGCTTCACCTTGCCAAAATAATGCCTGGCAATGTGGGCATTCACAATTAGGAGATTTTAAATAAGAATTTGATTCGTTAGAATCATTTTCGTTCCTCACAATAGACATTACTAAAGTTGAAGCTAAATTGAAATTGGAAATTATATAATCTATTCTTCTTTTCCTTCAATTTATATATCCTACAATTAAAATTTGATATTTTTTACTGACATGTATGCATATATAGGTAGCATATAATTGAAATATAATATGTATATAACTACATGTTTTTATTTCTAAAAATTAGTAAATCACAATTTTGAATTTCGTAGTTTTTAGAAAATTTTTGAAAATCTAACTAGTTTAATAAAAAGCATTTTGTTTTTAAACTAAAATAATTCATTGAAAAAATTAAATACCTTGTTGAGTATCATATGATAAAGAAGAGTTATTTGATGGACCATTCACATCAGGATAAGATAAATGATAAGATTCCATAGCAAACGTACTTCAAAAAAGTGAAAAAAAATAAATACTACATAAGTTTTTAATCAAGTATATATATATATAAACACGATAAAAATAATATTTTACAAATTTGATATCAATATAATAAAAAAAGCAGAATTTTACTATTTTCTCATAGTAAAAAAAATTTATTACTAAATAATACATGACAGCTGCAAATAACCAATATAGTAGTAAAATATAACTAAAAATAAAAATACTATTTTATAATATATTGACATTAAATAAAAAAATGAATAATAGTTAAGATAAACTTTATTTTATTAAATATTTCAACTAACTTTTGGTAATAGTTTTTTAATAACCTATAATGATGAATAATCGATAGAGATTACTCGGATAAAATTTATTAAATACTTTTAAATAATGTTATTTTTATTTGGTGGTTTAAATTTTTGTAAAAATTTAATTTCTATTCTTGCAGTATAATAAAAAAAAAAAAAACCGATAGCTCAAACTCTTAAATGTATAATGAACTAATCATACTATAGTAATAATATAGGAAAAAAATTTATGATGAAAATTTCTAAAATTTTAGAAAAGCAATAAAAAATTATAATAACTAAATATAAAAAGCCAGAATTTAAAATATAAAAATATAATATTAATCGTCAATTGAAGCATTAAACTATAGATAAACAAAATAAAATTTCAAAATTGACAATTTACAACTTCAACCTGAATAAAATAACTTAAAAAATAACATTCTAAAGCTAAAACAATTAACAATTCAACTTGAGCAATATCATAAACTCTATACGGATAAAATATTATTCTAAAATTAAAATAATCAATAACTTTACATAAGCAAAATAATCGAAAAAAGCAATACCAAACTGAAATAATAAATAACTCAACATAAACAATATAGATTTTTAAAAATAAAATAACCAATTGTTTTCCCAATCATATTCACATATAGTTTTATGTATTTAAAGACAATTCAAAATATTTATGCAAAAGTTAATTTCTTCAATAATTTTCTTTGTTTCAATTACTTACCACCATGAAGATATAGATCCAAGAAAATTATTTTCAAGCAGTCGCTTGCTTTGATTATCTTTTTTTTTTTTGTTAATTTAACCAGCATGATTATGAAATACTTACAAATTAATTCAAGTATAGTAATAAATATAAATAGATATAAATTCAAAATCAATTAACTCGATTCATTTTGATTTTGTAATTCTTTTAAGCTGTTTATTTTTTTTCTTTTTCTTTCTTTTTTAAGTGCATGTTTCAGAATCATAATAAATATTTTTATGAATTACATATATAACTTAAGTGATTCATCATATTACTAATATAGGGTCACAGTCTCAACTAATTAAAGTCCAATAAAAAAATAATGTTATAAGAAATAATTATATTTATTTAAGTGTTACTATTAAAACATTTTTTTTATCAAACATGTGTTATTTGCATATATGTAACATCCGAAATTTTTAAAAATTAAATAAAATAAATTAAAATTAAATTAAATTAATTAAATAAAGAATTTAAATGAAAAATTGAAGGATTAGAAGAGAAAAAAATAAAGTGTATATATAAAATATATATATAATATATACAATATATATAAAAGTCAACATTTTAAAAAGAAAGTCAAAAGTCGAGTAGTAAAATGGTAATTATGCTTTGTAAAATTAAAATTATTTTAATAAATTAAAAATAAATTATTTTTTGATGGAAGAGGTAAATTATGGGTTTTTTAAAATAATTAATTAATTAATTAATTAAAATATAATAAAATAATATATATGTGGTCATTTTTTAAAGTGAAAGGAAAGAGAAAATCAAGTTTCTTCTTCTTCTTCTTCTTCTTCTTCTTCTTCTTAGGAGGCCGAAGCTCCATGTGAGGGCAAGGGAGCTTTTTCCTTCTTCCAAGCTTCATCAATTGAAGAGAGATTCAAGTGGGATTTTGGCTCCATAAATAGTAAGTTTTTCAACTTATTCTTTGAAATTCCATTAAATTGTGAATATGTTGAATTTGTATTTTTATGGTAGCATGATTTAATGGCTTGAATAGGTATGTATGAAGTTATTTTGATTAGTTATTAATGATTCTTAAGTTGGATTGAAGAAAGGATTAAGTTTGAGTGAAGTTTGGAGGAAGAAGATAATTTAGGGTTATGTAAAATTTGAACTTTTGGAATCATGTATTTTAATTATGTAAATGGATTCCAAATATATTATTTTGATGCATAAAGAAAGATTTTAAAGTCAAATGATGGATTTAACCAAGTTTGGTTAGAGATTGGATAAGGAAGTGTTGAATTTAGAGTTTGGAGGGGAATTTTCAAAGTATAATTGATTGTTTGATTTTAATGTTTAAATCATATTATTTAATGATATAAGTGATGGAAATAAGCTTGAATTAATAATTGGATTGAGTTAGAATGAAGAACCTTAAATGATGAAGGTTATGCCATTTTAGAATTTTGTATAAGAATATGTATTTATGTAATGTGATTGATTAAAATATGTTATAATATATTTTTAATAATATAAATAAACTTAAAACACCAGTATAAATTGATTAAAATGGTTTTCTAGTGTTAAAGTAAGGTTAAGCATAATTCAGGGATATTTGTAGGAGTGATGTTTAATTAGGATTGTATGTTTGTAATGCCTTAAAATGTGATTTTAAATGTTGGTATTTATTCACATTTTGAATAGGAATTAAGAGGAAGTAAATTTTTCAACCCTAGTGTTGAAGGGCAAGTTGAAAGTGAAGGTTGGTGGGTGACTTATAGCTTGTATTTGAGTGTTTTTTGAGGGATGTACACACTTTTGATAAATTAGATATGTTTGCATTAAAGTTGGCTTAACACATTTTGGATGAAAAAATGTGTTAAGCTGCTTGGTAGCTTAAACATTCATGAACAATGTATTATAACATGTGACTTGTTATGTATGCAATATGTGCATTATAAAAAACCATTACTAATGGCTAAAATAAATAAAATATGATTTATATTCATTATGTGAGAATGACCCAATAATATTTGGATAATGTGATTTTAATGTGAAATGATATACATTGTGATGAAAGGATAAAATATGATGAATTGAAATGAGTTGACATTGATATGAATGAGAAAAATGAGAAAATGAGGCAATGTGATGAGAAAAATGAGAAATTGAGACAATGTAATAAGAAAAGTTGATTATGAAAAAATGTATATTTGTGTGCATAGTATGTTATTCAATTTCAGAGTTCTGTGTGTTGGCGGCATGCCTATGAGGTTATTCTCATTATTTGTCTTCGGGGCTAGACGATAGGCATCATTGATATATAATTTGCCTTCGGGAGTAGACGCTATGCGTCACTTTTTTATAATTTACCTTCGGGACTAGACACTGGGTGTCAATATGGATCAAAATAGTAACTCTGAAATTTGAATAATATATTAATTTGTTTGGATCCATGCGTTCTGTATGTGTTTACGTGAATTATAAAAGATGAAAGATTATATTTTAAAATTTAAATTGTATGTCACATTGTGACATAACATGCAAAAATAATATGCATTAACATTATATTAAAGTTTTATTATTATCAAAGTTTGTACCGCTAGGCTTTTAGCTTAGCGCGATTATAATTCATCATGGGGATTTTCGCTCCCACTCTCGGTGGAATGGTTCTTGCAACTTCGGCACTGTTTAGGCTCGGGGCCTTAGAGAACACGGACCTAAGTCCTGAGAAAATAGAGTCGCCACCCAGATGGGCCGGGAAAAAAGAAAGGGGTGGATGACTCGATTCCTAAGGAATCCCCAACCCCCTAATGGGTTCGGAAAGTTGGATACGTGTGGGGAAGGTGAGAAATGGCCCAGCACCCCCACAACGCCCGGTTCATTAGAACCGGCCTCCTTTACAGGTCTTAATATTATAAAATTCTTAAATATAACAACATTATCCATATTACACACAACAATTAAAAGAAAGCATCATTATATTAAAATCAAAACAATGTCCAAACAAAACAAATAAATGGACACCCATCCGAGGATGGAAATATGTCTTTACATCACATGCCTAAATAGGACACTCACCGAAAGGTAGAAACATGTCCTTTACATTGGTCTAAAATATAAAAGCAATTTAAATTACATAGAACTTGATTAATGAGGTACCCACAAAGTGGAAACATACCTCTTACAACATTTGGAAATCTAAATAAATTGATAAAATAAATAACCATTCACCATAAATAAATCATTCATCAAAGCTATTAATCAAAATATAAAATAAATATTCATCCATGATAAATTAAATAAATCAAGCATTGAAATTAAATAAATCAACCATCAAAAATTAAATAAAGCAATATATATGTAAATTTAAGGTTTTAAAGAATTATCAATTGAATTTAGGGTTTCGAAACTTAGGGTTTTAGAAACTAAAGTTTTATAATTAGGGTTTGAAATTAGAATTTTTAGGATTTTTGAAACTAGGGTTTTGGAAACTAGGGTTTTGGAATTAGGGTTTTGGAATTGACTTACTGTCTAAAAAAAACACAATTTTGGATTTGGAAAAATAAATTAGGGTTTTGGAAATATAATCAATATTTTGGAGTTTAATAATGAAATGGTTTAGGTTTTTGTATAAAAATAGTTTGAGGTTTTGAGTTTTAATGAAATAACATATGGTTCTTGAAGTTAAAGTAAACAAGATAGATTTTAACAATTAATTGTTGACTACTGGATAGTTTTATTTTTTATGAAATATGCCAGTGGGAATATGAATACCAATTGATCAATGTGATAATTAAAGCAAACGATTAAAGTTATTAAAACAAAAACCAAAGCAAACGATTAAAGTTATTAAAACAAAAAAAACAATTTATTGCATGTTCAAAGATCAAGCTACTGTGTGTTCAAAATTACTGCATGCATGCATGTTCTTATTAATCAAAGAAACGAAACTACTGTAAACATAAATAATTCATGATTAAAGATCAAACCTCCACTCATTGGTTACTCCACAATTAACTTCTGGATGAACAATTAACAAAGACAGCGTTGCTGTCTTTGAACGATTGATTATTGATGAATGTTTGCTGCTAATCTTTTCTGTTTGTTGCTGTCTCTTTGCTATCTTGTTAATGTTCCTTGCCGTCCCCTTTTAATCTCTTTTTTTTCCCCTCGTTAATGTTTTTTTTCTCCCTTATGAATTCTAAAACATTAACATTTATATCCGAAACTCACTCAGAATCCTTAACCTAATATAAAACAGTCCCTAAAACAAATTCTAGTTGAATTAGAAAACATATTGAACCCATGTCGACCTAGTTGCCCTAGGTCAACATGAGACCAACCTCATGTCGACCTTGGGCTGCCCAAGTCAACATGAGGCATGCTCATGTCGATCTTGGGCTGCCAAGGTCGACATGAGGCATGTTCATGTCGACCTAGCCTCTCAAGGTTGATATGAAGCATGCTCATGTCGACCTAGCTTGCCCAAGTCAACATGAGGCATGCTCATGTCGACCTAGCCTCCCAAGGTCGATATGAAGCATGCTCATGTCGACCTAGCTTGCCCAAGTCGACATGAGGCATGCTCATGTCGATCTTGGGCTGCCAAGGTCGACATGAAGCATGCTAATGTCTTCAGGTCGGCCTCCATTAAATTGTTCTGACCTTTTTTAACTTATGAACCGAAAAATTTTTAATTTGGGCCAATTCCACTTGGTTTTAGGGTTTTACAATCAAATATATGCCTCTTTAATCTGAACCGACTCCTTTAAAAATTATAAACTAGGTTTAAATATTTAAAGTTGGATCAAATTTATTTTGGCATCCTTTAATTAGGACCATATCAATTTGGGGTAAAAATTAAGGGTCTACAGTTTACCCCCTACTTGAACGATCTGAGACTACATCAAAAGAGAGTGAAAAGCAATAAGACTTAATTTTTGAGATGGTTGAGGTTTTATTTTGGACTTGATTTGGGTACTTAGACCTGGGATTGGGTTTGATTTGGATACTTGGACCCGAGACTGGTTTGATTTGGGTACTTGGACCCGAGATTGGGTACTTGGACCTAAGATTGGATTTGATTTGGGTACTTGGACCCGACTTTGGGCACTTGGACCTAAGATTGGATTTGATTTGGGTACTTGGACCTGAGATTGATTTTATTTGGGTACTTGGACCCGAGATTGGATTGAATTTGGGTACTTGGACCAGGGATTGATTTTATTTGGGTACTTGGACCCGAGATTGGGTACTTGAACCCGAGATTGAATTTGATTTGGGTGCTTGGACCCGAGATCGGGCGAGATTAATTTGATTTGGGTACTTGGACCCGAGATTGATTGGATTTGGATACTTGGACCCGAGATTGATTGGATTTGGGTACTTGGACCCGAGATTGGGTACTTGGACCCGGGATTGATTGGATTTGGGGTACTTGGACCCGAGAATGGATTAATTTGGGTACTTGGACCCGAGATTGGATTGAATTTGGGTACTTGGACCCGAGATTGATTTAATTTGGGTACTTGGACCTGAGATTGGGTACTTGGACCCGAGATTGAATTTGATTTAGGTACTTGGACCCAAAATTGGGTACTTGGACCCGAGATCGGGTACTTGGACCCGAGATCGGGTACTTGGACCCGAGATTGATTTGATTTGGGTACTTGGACCCGAGATTGAGTACTTGGACTCGAGATTGGGTACTTGGACCTGAGATTGGATTGAATTTGGGTACTTGGACTCGAGATTGGGTACTTGGGCCCGAGATTGGGTACTTGGACCCGAGATTGGATTGATTTAGGTACTTGGACCCAAGACTGGGTACTTGGACCCGAGCTTGAATTGATTTGGGTACTTGGACTCGAGATTGGGTACTTGGAGCCGAGCTTGAATTGATTTGGGTACTTGGACCCGAGATTGGGTACTTGGACCCGAGCTTGAATTGATTTGGGTACTTGGACCCGAGATTGGATACTTGGACCCGAGCTTAAATGGATTTGGGTACTTGGACCCGAGATTGGGTACTTGGACCCGAGATTGATTTGATTTGGGTACTTGGACCCGAGATTGATTTGATTTGGGGTACTTGAACCGGAGAATGAATTGAATTTTGGGTGCTTGGACCCGAGACTGTGTTTGACTAACCTTTTATTCAGTTAAGAAGTCTAATTACTCCGGCTGTTCTATACATTGTGGTTATTCACCCTCGTAAATGAATCTTCATCCTTGGAGATCATGTCTTCATCCTTGAAAATGGATCTTCATCCCTTGAGATCGGGTCTTCACCCTTGCTCAGTTGGAAACTGGATTGGGTGTGCTTGACTCAGGAAAACTGGCTATATAATAGTAATAGCTTCCTTACTTAATGTCTATTTAGGCTCATTTATGGACCTTGCACACTTCAGTCTTGCAATAAGCTCAGTTGGAAACTGGATTGGGTGTGCTTGACTCAGCCATTGATAGTAACTATCAGCTGTCTGGTCTCCAGATATTTTAGACCAAATGCCAAAAATAATTTATTGCTATTGCTCAGTTAGGATATTAACAGTATCTAAAGTTGAATGTATTTATCTTGTCTCCTGTAATTGATTTCTGGATGAACATTCGCTACTCATCTGTAGGTTGTTCTTACTTTAGAATTCTGTTTGTGAAATATGACTACGGTTGCTCAAGCCAGTGATAGCTGAAGATTTGGCGTCTGCATCTATCACTCTTGAGAAAAAGTGATGAAGCACTTAACAAGTTTGGTAATTTCTCTTCGGATTTCTTACTATTTCAGTGTTCCAATCAAAAAATGGGTTTCTTATATTTTATTTTTGAATAGCAAGATTTTGTCTCCTGTTATATCAATTTGGATACAGGTGCAAACATACTTATATTGTTTTTTCTATCACATTCTATTCAAATTGGCTACACGCAAGTTTAGCCTCAGATCTTAAAATGGATTATTAATTAATGTAATTGTATCTTTTGATGAGAATTCTTGATGATAATCACTAAGCCTATTGGAGATCATTGGCAAATTTCTTTGTCTTCTGTTTCTTATTTCACAAGTATATTATGTCCACATTTTTGTGCTCTTTTTCACAAAATTTCCTGAAAGCTAGGAGAGTAAATTATAATCATATTGTTTATTGTGAAGTTTATTCATCTAATTTCATTATATTCAATGTGAATTTTTGTATGGGAAATCGTCGAAACATTTTGTATTAATCTTTTATTTTATCTTCTGAATTTCAATGCTGTTGTCTATCACTGGCTATAATTCCAGTTCTATGTACATGCTTTTATAGCTTTTATTGTTGCATTAGCAATGTATACATTTATCACTAAATAACACAAGTATGATATATTTGATAGGGTGAAGTGTTAGTTTATCTAGTCATGGTGTTCTCCTTGTCATTATTAAGTTTTTATTCTAACACATGAGGAAACCATTATATGTCAGCTTCCTTGCAGGCTGTGGTAATTCAATTGATGTTCAAATGCAATATTGCTTTTTTTAAAATTATCATCAAGGACTACTTCGAAGGCCTGAGTGGAAATGAATCTCGAATTTGAAATTTTGATTCATTTCATATTTTCTGTATGTGTAGGCGTGAGAGGTGCATAACAATTAAACCCTATTGACAAGTATGAGTAGAATGATTCTTTAATTCGATATTGGAATCTTCTACTTCCTAAAAGGAACCAGATTTTTTTTTATCTGAAAAAGGATCCAGATTGCAATCCTAAACACTATCTTCAACAGGGGTGTTGAATGAAAATTTATTCCTGCAATCTACCTAGAAGTTAAAACTTCTAGATTTAGATTCTTTTTTAATGATAATGAAATCGAAATCGATGAGCATTATTATATTAAAGGTTATTGTGGTTGGGTGGATTAATGGAGATCATATTTATCAGAATCTAGACAAATACAAACATTTAGTTGGGGGAAGGAGGATGATAGTAACAACTATTGAGGAAAAGGCAAAAGAAGGAAGATTGAAAAAGTCATGACATGGATCTTAGAAAAGTCTAGTATGAAAGGTTGAGCACATTAGCATATAGGAAATCAAGGGGTTGACCAGATTAATGTTGGAAGTGGTAATGCTAAAAGATATAGTAGTTAATTAGAAACATAGTTCTAATCGAGTTAAACAGAGGAAGTGAATGTATACAAGTGATATTTACTAGATTGGTATTTGGTAGCAAAGACTTGCTTGAGTTAAACATAAAAATATTCTTGAGGATGAATTGGCATGCTTACTAGAAACATGCCGTTTCAAATATGTCTCCTTAAATAAAATTAAAATATCATTATGTAATTGAGAGCTTAAGTTTTATGTTTTTAATTCAAATTTTATGCTAGAAGGTGCTAGACCTTGACATTAAAAAGGTTGGAGTTCAACATAAAGACACAAAGAAAATGAGAATTAGGGATCTCCATTTTTTAAGCAAGTGTGATTGCATGTAGGGAGCCAAAAGCTTGAGAAGAGGGATTTTTGTGATGATGCTATAGCTTTTCTTGGATATGAGTGAAAAGGTTAGCGATGGTTACTTTTAACTTTTCCATTGGAGAAAGGTCTTGGCGCTGGACTCCTAAGAATGGCAAGCTGAAGAAGAGGTTACTCTCCCAGTAAATGAATGGGACTTCTTTGTTTTGTAAGAACTTCTTAAGTTCTTGAGGGGCCAAAAAGATGAGAGCTTACTAGTATCTCTCCCCCTAAAAGTTTTTGGTATGTTTATTAAGATATTTGACATTTACTAGTATCTCGAGGAGCGGATAGTGGATTGCACAAGTGATTGATGAGCTAGATTCATATCATTCTATAGTTGGACAAGAAAATGATATGCTTCTTTCCATGGATGTGGAGTCTCATTGAGGTGATTGAATTTCATTTCTTGGAGATGACAGAGAGCTTTTCAGGTGACTGAATTTAGTTTCTAAGAGATGACAGTTATTTCTTGTCAGGTAGCTTGCAAGGAGTTTTCACGAATGACTTATTCTAAATTAAGCAAATCACTTATTGGCATTGCGATGTGTAGCAGGAGTGAGGTGCCTAGTGTTTCGATGATTGTGGAGGCAAAAAGCAAGGTAGCCCATCTATGAGGCTCTGGGTCGGCACAGATGTGAAAACCATTTTTGATTCTTAGATAATAAAGGATTTATCGAGTGGTGCATTTTACGGCTTGCAACAGGTGCAATGACTTTCTTGAATGCATGAAACATCTTTAAGCATATTCACTTCTTTTTTTTTTTTGCTATGCAGGCAACAAATTGATATGGACTACATGGAATTAGTGTTGGCTCGTAACGCACCAAGAAGATGAGGTTGAATTGATGTTATGGATGTAGAGTGAAAGCTTTTCGATTTTTGGCTAATAAATGAGATAAGAAAATAGGGAAGAGTTAGAAAAAGAAAACACATAATCCTACACCCACTCACCAACAAGATTGTTTTCTCTAAAGAGTTTTTTATAATTTCACCCTCAACTTTGCGTTTCCTAACTCACACCTAACTCGTGCACAGGAGTCTTTGTTTTCACAAGACTAACTCTCAATCTGTTACAAATATTTTTCTAAGTTCATACTCAACCTAGTCTTTATAACTCACTTATAATCCTTACAATGAGCAATCAATGTTTTTTACAATCAATTACAAAAAGTTAAATGCTTAATATTTTGGGAAATAAAAGCATAGGAGTTTGGCTCATAACATCAAACAATAATTTAATAGCTTTTTTGGACCTCCAAAAGCAGTAAAAATTTCAATTATCTCAATTTTTTGGTTAAACATAATTAATATCTCAATCATATGCAATAAATAATAATAAAGTATTTTAATTTCTTAATTCATCAAGCATATTTGTATATATTCTCATAGAATTTTAAACATAATCCAATAATGAATGATCCAAAAACCAACTTCAAATTAAAATTTGAGAGTTACAAGCATATCAAAGTGAAATCCTACCGAACTAGGGTATAAAACACATCGAAATATCATCAAGAAGCTATTGAAATTGAAATGGTCGTCATTCACTTAACATGCCGTCGTTTCTCTAGACACTTTTAAAGAAGCTTTAGCAACCATCTTTATTATCTTCGCTTTTGGTGAGATTCAAAAAGTGGTGGAACTAGAAATTAATCGAATGAGGTCAAAATGTAATATCTCAAATTTTAAAAAAAATTTAATTTTTAAAAATTTGATAAAATAAATTATAATTTAATAGGATAAATTAAATTAATGATTTTAAATGAAAAATGAATAGATTTTAAATGAAAAAGAGGAATATATATGTGATATATATGTAAAATATATATAACATATAAAGGCAACACTTTTTAAAAGAAAAGTCAAAGTCCAATGGCATTTTTGTAAAAAAATTTAAAAATTTAAAAGTAATAAAATAATTCAAAAATAAATTATTTTTGAATGGATGATGGATTGTTAGTCTTTTAATTTTTTTAATAAATAATTAAATAATTAATTATTAAATTATTATAATATATATATGGTTATAATTAAAAGATGAAAGGAAAAATAATTTAAAAAAATAGTCTTTTTCTTCTTCTTCTTCTTCTTCTTCTTCTTGGCCAAACCACCATAGGAGAAAGCTCAAGGATTTTTCTTCTTCTTAGCTCCAAGAATTGAAGGATGTCAAAGGTTCAAAGAAAATTTTTAGTGATTTCCACTTGAAAAAGTATGTTATTTAGTTTTTTCTTTGGATTTTCATGAAAAGTTTGAATATGTAAGATGTTGGATTTTTAAGTAGTATGTTATAATTGTTGGAATTGGTGTGTATGAAGTTATTTTGGATAGTTATTAATGATTTTAAGGTTAGATTGAAGAAATGGTTGAATTTGGATAAGGAATGGTGAAGAGAGAGAATTTAGGCCTATGGACTTTTAGGGTTTGAGAAATTATGATTTTTAATTGTGCAAATTGGTTCTAAATGAGTTGTTTTAGTACTTAAACAAGTATTTTAAAGTCAAATATTAGATTTGGTTGTGTTTGGTTGGAGTTTGAGAATGGAAGTATGATTTAGGGCTTTGAAAAATGATTTTTTTAAAGTTGTTGAATTGTATAATTTTATTGGTTTAATCTTGTTGTTTAATGATATAAGTGATGAATATAAGATTAAAATGATTAATGGATTGTGTTGGAATAGAAAACCTTCAATGGGGGGAAGATTATGCCATTTTAGGATTTTGTGTATAAGAGTGTATTTTTATAATGCAAATGATTTAAATGTATTAAAATATGTTTCTAATAATATAAATAAACTTAATATATTAAAATGAATGTCCTAGTATGGGAATCCAAAGTTAAAGTGAGATTAGCCTTAACTTTTGAATTTTTGCTTGGATGGAGTTTAATTATGGTTTAATATTAAAAATGCCATTAAATATGATACTAAATGATTATTTATTATCACATTTGGTTTAGGCATTGAGGAAGGTTAATTTGCTTCATCCAAGTGGTGAAGGGCAAGTTGGAAGGATAGGATTGGATGTTGTTTTAAGCTTGTTTTGGTTGCTATTTGGGGTAAATACAAACTTTGAATACATTGGTTATGCTTGCATGAAATTTGGGCTTAACACATTTTAGTTGAAAAATGTGTTAAGCTACTTGATACATTGGTTATGTATGAATAATGTGCTATGACATTTATAATGTCATATATGTGTTAAATGCATTGTGAAAAGCTATTGATAATGGCTAAATTATGTAAAATGTGAAATATGTATATTATGTGGAAATGACCCAAAGTGTTTGAGTAATGTCATTTGTTGTGTATGCATTAAGTGCATTGTTAAAAAGTCATTGGTATTGGCTAGATTACATTAAATATGATTAATATGTGAATTATGTGAAAATACCCAAAGTAATTGGGTAATGTGTTGTAAATGCAAAAATGTGGTATAATATAATGAGATATGTGAAAATATAATGAAATAAATTAATATCAATATAAATGAGAAAAATGAGAAAAGTGAGAAAAAGATGAGAAAATAAGGCAATGTGCCTAGCTTGATTATGTGACAATGAAAAAGAGATTGATAATGAGAAATGTGAATAAATTGTGTGCCTAGTATGTTATTCAATTTTCAGAGTTCTATGTTTGACGGCATGCCTATGATTGGCCTTTGGGCTAGACGCTTGGCGTCACTGTGAAAATATTTTTAAGGTGAAAAGATCGGGTCGTAAGCCTCAGAAATAAGTCCTTGAAACTGGGCTGAGTGAAAAGAGCGGGTCGTAAGCTCAGACCTAGTTAGACTATTACATTAATATTTTACCTTCGGCGCTAGACACATGCTGTCATTATAGACCAAAATAGTAACTCTGAAATTTGAATAACATATTAATTATCTTTGGACCCATTCTTGTATTTGTTTTTATGTGAATTGTGGATTGTGAAATATTTGAAAAGTATGAGAAAATGGAATGATGTGATATCCATATGCATTGTGCAATGGCATTGTATTTGAGTTTTATTGTTATCAAATTTGTATCGCTAGGCTTTTGCCTTAACGCGATTGTTTACATCGCATAGGTGATAGGGTAGATTCGGCTGAGCCGGAGAGTTCTTCTAAACCAAGTCGGATCTAGACTTGTGGTTGTGCTTGCAGAGTTGATATCAAAATCAGAAACATTGTCAGCAGTATGTATATATTTTATGTTATTTTATACTTTGGGTATTATGCATATTATTTCATGTTTTTGGATTTTATGTATTGCAAACTATAAAGAATGTTTGTATTAAATTATTTGAAATGGGAGTTTAAATATGTTTTAAATTATATATATATATATAAATGTTTGAAAAACTTGGTGAAATTGAGGAGTATGGGTGAAACGGTGATTTGAAATTATTTGGGTGTGTTTTTTGATGCAGGTTATGTTTTACTAAATTTTGGGATGTTCAAATTATAGACAAAATTCTGGCTAATTTTTTCAGAGATTTTCATATAAAATGTTTATTTTGAGTTCCTATAACAAGTAAAGAATATTTATATACTATTTAATTTTATATATTTAGTATTTGAAATTTTAAATCAGAAATGTGAAAATTTTTATTAAACCGAGTCGTGATATTTTTGTACCGTATATGTGTATTCTACATATACTGGTTGTGTGTATTATATGTGTATAGGGTATAAGGGTGTTACATTTATTTTGGTATCAGAGCCTAAATTTGAGGTTCTCGACCTAGGTGGGTTGATAGAGAGAGAAAATGGGGAATTTGAAAATAATTTTCAATTGTAATACATGCATTGGCACTGGCAGTTTCTGATCTCTGATATAGTGATTTCTACTATGTTTGCAGATATAGGTAGTTATGGTATCTCGGACGCATCAGTCTGCAGAGGGTAGTGCAGAGAGTGTGGCTCCTGATGAGGGTAGAGATGGAGCTAGAGTTGTGCCTGTTAGTGAGGCGTCTGTTTCTATGCCTGTGAGACCAGCAGCTGATGAGATTCCACTTAGATGGGTATGGCATATGGTAGAGCTATTGAGGCAGGCTCTAGTTCAGCAGCTGCTGCCGCAGCCACAGTTGCCGGCGAGGAAGTATGATAAGCTGAGAAAATTTGGAGTTGAGGACTTTGTTGGTACTACAGACTCTGTTGTAGCAAAGCAGTGGCTAGACAGGGTCCAGAGAGTGTTTATCCAGCTACAGGCCAGTCCAGAGGAGAAGTTTGATTATGCTAGATCTCTGTTGCAGAGGGATGCCTATAAGTGGTGAAAAACAATTCCACATGCTTTAGTTAATCCACCAGTTCTAACTTTTGATGATTTTCTACGAAAATTTGAGCAGAAGTATACTCCGAGGGAGTATAAAGATGCAAAGAAGATGGAGTTTCTGAGTCTGATATAGGATACCAGGACAGTAACAGAGTATGAGATCGAGTTTATCCAGTTAAGTCATTATGTTGGTGGGATCATTTCTGACCAGATTGACAGGTGCAGGAGGTTTGAGGAGGGATTGAGACCCTATATTATGTGTTTCATAGCAGGCTCTCGGTATTAAGACTTTTCTTAGTTGGTTGCAGCTACCAGGAGTGAAGAGAGAGCACAGGATCTTGTAGCAGCTACCAGGGTTGAGGAAACCAGAGTTAGGAGAGACTGAGGGGGATATTTTTAGAGGTTCAGTAGGAGCCAGGGGCAGTCTGACAGGTCAGTACTGTAGCAGAGATAGAGACAGATACCTGCAGTTTTAGTGGCTAGTGCTCCAATCTCAGTGGCTCAGAGGCCTGCTCCACCTACTTGTGTTTATTGTAGTAAAGCAAACAGAGGTGTCTGCTGGAGGAGAGGTGCTTTAGGAGTGTGTTTTAGATGTGGGTAGCCAGACCATTTTATTAGATATTGTCCAGAGCCACCTGAGGATAGACAAACAGATATAGCTTCTCGACCCAGTGTCAGAGGGAGTCGTGATGGCAGAGATTTTGGTAGAGGTGGTCGATCTGGGACTGGTCAGAGAGGAGATTCTACAGTCAGAGGTAGATCAGATGAGGCAGGGCCATCACAACTGGTTTATGTGATGCAAAGGGAGCCGAATGCTTCAGTTGTTATTGCTGGTACTTTTACTTTATTTGGTACTTCAATTCTTGCATTATTTGACCCTAGGTTGACTCATTCTTACATCAATACATCCATCTTTCCTGTAAGTTCTTTGTATTCTGAGTCCTTAGAATTTGATGTTTTGGTCATAAATCCTTTAGGGAATAGTATTGTGGTGAGCAGGGTGCACCGAGATAGTCCAGTTGTTGTTCAGGATGAGGAGTTTCTTAATGACCTGATTAAAATGCCTTTCAGGGAGTATGATCTGATTCTGGACATGCATTGGTTATCCGGGCATGGGGCTATGGTAAATTATCAGAAGAAACATGTTACCCTAAGAACACATGATGGTAGTTATATGGTGGTATCTAATGAGCAGAGACATCTTTCATCCATGTTTATTTCAGTTATTTCTGCTAGGAGGATGATTCAGAAGGGATGTGAGGCATATCTTGCTCATGTAGTAAATACTAGAGTAGTGGGGTCCCAGCTTAACAGTATACCTACAGTTGCCGAGTTTTCAAACATTTTTCCTGATGAGTTGCTAGGGTACCTCCTGAGAGAGAGGTGGAGTTTGGTATTGATTTATTGTCTAGTACCACTCATATCTCTATTACTCCTTATTGTATGGCACCTGCTGAGTTGAGAGAGTTGAAGGTGCAGTTGCAAGAGTTGTTAGATAAAGAGTTCGTTGGCCCTAGTGTGTCTCCGTGGGGAGAACCTGTTTTGTTTGTGAAGAAGAAGGATGACACCTTGAGATTATGTATTGATTATAGGCAGTTGAATAAGGTGACCATCAAGAATAAGTATCCATTACCTCGGATAGATGATCTTTTTGATCAGTTGAAGGGAGCAACAGTATTCTCTAAGATTTATCTGAGATCAGGGTACCATCAGTTGAGAGTCAGAGATGTGGATGTACCCAAGATAACTTTTCGCACGAGGTATGGGCATTATGAGTTTCTAGTGATGCCCTTTGGATTGAATAATACACCAGTAGCTTTTTATGGATTTGATGAACAGGGTGTTCGGACCATATTTAGATCAGTTTATGGTGGTCTTCATTGATGACATTTTGGTGTATTCGCATAATGAGGAGGACCATGATAGGCATTTACGGATTATATTACAAACTTTAAGAGAGAAGAAATTATATGCTAAGCTGTCTAAGTGTGAGTTCCGGCACGATAAGGTAGCTTTTCTTGGCCATGTGGTTTCAGCAAAGGGTATTAGAGTTGATCCGAGTAAAGTTAAGGCTATTTTGAATTGGAGTCCACCGAAGACTGTGACAGAGGTTAGAAATTTTCTGGGTTTGGCAGGCTATTATCGTCAGTTTGTAAAAGGTTTTTCTATGATAGCTACTCCACTCACCATATTACTTCGAAAAGGAGTTAGATTTGTGTGGACAGATCGGTGTCAGGCAAGTTTTGAGCAGCTGAGGGAGATGTTGACTCAGGCTCCTGTCTTTACCCTGCCTATGGAAGGTAAACCTTATGTAATTTACATTGATGCTTCACATAGTGGTTTAGGTTGTATTCTGATGTAGGAGAGTAGAGTCATTGCTTATACCTCTCGACAGTTGAAGCTGCATGACTACAATTATCCGATGCATGATTTGAAATTAGCAGTTATAGTTTTTACATTGAAGATTTACGGCATTACTTATATGGGGAGAAATGCTTCATTTATACTGATCATAAGATTTTGAAGAATCTAGGTGTTCAGAGAGAGTTGAATCTTCAGCAGAGATGATGGTTAGAGTTGATTAAAGACTATGAATGTTTGATTGATTATCATCCTGGCAAGGCAAATGTTGTTGCTGATGTCTTGAGTCAAAAGTCTTTGGCAGGTTTGACTGCTTATTCACTCTCATTGCTTGTTGAGTTGAGAGTGTTGCATGCCAGATTTGAGTCTTGTGATGATGGTGCTTTGATGGCTCAGTTGCAGTTGAGGCTAATCTTGTTGGATCATATTAGGGAGGCTCAGTTGGCAGATGAGAGAATCCAAAAGATTGTGTTGGTTTGTCAAAAGGGGGAGAGTCGAGACTTTTATGTGAGGGATGATGGCAGTCTATGGTACATAGATAGGTTGTGTATTATTGATGATGCAGAATTGAAAAGGATGATATTAGAGGAAGCATATCAGTCACTTTATGCTATGCACCCTGGGAGTACCAAGATGTATCAGGACTTGAAGCAACATTATTGTTGGTCAGGTATGAAGAGGGACATAGCAGAGTTTGTATCCAGATGTCTCATTTGCCAGAGAGTGAAGGCTGAGCACTATGTTCCTTCAGGGTTACTCTAACCTTTATCAGTGCTAGAGTGAAAATGGGAGCGAGTGATGATGAATTTTGTGATTGGACTGTCTTTAACCTAGAAGAAGCATAATGCAATCTGGGTGATAGTTGATTGGATGATGAAGACTGCTTATTTTCTTCCAGTTTGGATAGATTACTCACTTGAGAGATTGGCTGAGCTGTATATCAGTGAGATAGTGAGGTTACATGGAGTCCCAGTTTCTTTGGTGTCAGACCGAGATCCTCGCTTTACATCGAGGTTTTGGAGGGGTTTGAAGGATGCATTAGGTTCTCGGTTACATTTTAGTACTGCTTTCCATCCTCAGATAGATGGGCAGTCAAAGAAAGTAATACAAATTTAGAGGATATGTTGAGGAGTTGTATCATTAATTTCACTAGGAGCTGGGATAGATTCTTACCACTGATTGAGTTTACGTACAACAATAGTCATCAGTCCAATATTGGGATGGCATCTTATGAGGCCTTGTATGGTAGGAGATGCAGGACACCTTTGTGTTGGGATGAGGTTGGAGAAGGTAAATTGGTCGGTCCTAATTTGATTAAAGAAACAGAAGAGAAAGTGAAATTGATTCAAGGTCGGCTGAAAGCGGCTTCAGACCAATAGAAATCATATTCAGATTTAAAAAGAAGAGACATAGAGCTCAATGTCGGAGATAAAGTATTTTTTGAAGGTGTCTCCATGAAAGAAAATTTTGAGATTTGGCCGCAAAGGAAAGTTGAATCCTCATTTCATAGGACCTTATGAGGTACTAGAAAGAGTTGGACTAATGGCCTATAGACTGGCTTTGCCGCCTGAGTTGGATCAAATACATAATGTCTTCTATGTCTCGATGCTTCGGAGATATAGGTCTGACCCATCTCATATCTTGTCAGTGAAGTCCATTGAGGTGAGTCCAGATCCGACTTACGAGCAAGAACCCGTGACTATTTTAGCACCAGAGGTTAAAGAATTGAGGAATAAAAGGGTGCCACTTGTAAAAGTCCTTTGGAGGAATCATGTCACTGAGGAGGCGATATGGAAGAGTGAGCAAGCGATGCAGAGTCAGTAGCCCCAATTGTTCCAGACTTGAGAGCAGGTAATTTCGAGGATGAAATTTATTTTAGGAGGAGAGAATTGTAATATCCCAAATTTTTAAAAATTTTTAATTTTTGAAAATTTGATAAAATAAATTATAATTTAATTGGATAAATTAAATTAATAATTTTAAATAAATAATGAAGAGATTTTAAATAAAAAAGTGAAATATATATGTAGTATATATGTAAAATATACATAACACATAAAGTCAACACTTTTTAAAAGAAAATTCAAAGTCCAATGACATTTTTGTAAAAAAATTAAAAATTAAAAATTAATAAAATAATTCAAAAATAAATTATTTTTGAATGGATGATGGATTTTTAGTTTTTTAATTTTTTTAATAAATAATAAATAATTAATTGTTAAATTATTATAAAATATATATATATATATATGGTTATAATTAAAAGATGAAAGGAAATAGAAATTTAAAAAATAGTCTTCTTCTTCTTTTTCTCTTCTTCTTGGCCGAACCACCATAGGAGAAAGCTCAAGGATTTTTCTTCTTCTTAGCTCCAAGAATTGAAGGATTTCAAAGGTTCAAAAGAGAATTTTTAGTGATTTCCACTTGAAAAAGTAAGTTCTTTAGTTTTTTTCTTTGGATTTCTATGAAAATTTTGAATATGTAAGATGTTGAATTTTAAAGTAGCATGTTATAATTGTTGGAATTGGTGTGTATGAAGTTATTTTGGGTAGTTATTAATGATTTTAAGGTTGGATTGAAGAAATTGTTGAATTTGAATAAAGAATGGTGAAGAGAGAGAATTTAGGGTTATGGACTTTTAGGATTTGAGAAATTATGATTTTTAATTGTGCAAATTGGTTCTAAATGAGTTGTTTTGGTGCTTAAATAAGTATTTTAAAGTCAAATATTGTATTTGGTTGTGTTTGGTTGGAGTTTGAGAATGGAAGTGTGATTTAGGGTTTTGGAAAATGATTTTTTCAAAGTTGTTGAATTGTATAATTTTATTAGTTTAATCTTGTTGTTTGGTGATATAAGTGATGAATATAAGCTTAAAATGATTAATGGATTGTGTTGGAATAGAAAGCCTTCAATGGGGGAAGATTATGCCATTTTAGGATTTTGTGTATAAGAGTGTGTTTTTATAATTTAAATGATTTAAATGTATTAAAATATATTTCTAATAATATAAATAAACTTAATATATTAAAATGAATGGCCTAGTATAAGAATCCAAAGTTAAAGTGAGATTAGCCTTAACTTTTGAATTTTTGCTTGGATGGGGTTTAATTATGGTTTAATATTGGAAAAACCATTAAATGTGATACTAAATGATTATTTGTTATCACATTTGGTTTAGGCATTGAGGAAGGTTGATTTGCTTCATCCATGTGGTGAAGGGCAAGTTGGAAGGATAGGATTGGAGGTTGTTTTAAGCTTATTTTGGTTGCTATTTGGGGTAAGTACAAACTTTGAATACATTGATTATGTTTGCATGGCATTTGGGCTTAACACATTTTGGTTGAAAAATTTGTTAAGCTACTTGATACATTGGTTATGTATGAATAATGTGTTATGACATTTGTAATGTCATATATGTGTTAAATGTATTGTGAAAGCCATTGATAATGGCTAAATTGTGTAAAATGTAAAATATGTGTATTATGTGAAAATGACCCAAAGAGTTTAGGTAATGCCATTTGTTGTGTATGCATTAAGTGCTTTGTTAAAAGCCATTGGTATTGGCTAGATTACATTAATTGTGATTAATATGTGAATTATGTGAAAATACCCAAAGTAATTGAGTAATGTGTTGTAAATGCAAAAATGTAGTATAATGTAATGAGATATATGGAAATATAATCAAATGAATTGATATCGATATAAATGAAAAAAATGAGAAAAGTGAGAAAAAGATCAGAAAATAAGGCAATATGCCTAGCTTGATTATGAGACAATGAGAAAGAGATTGATAATGAGAAATGTGAATAAATTGTGTGCCTAGTATGTTATTCAATTTTCAGAGTTCTGTGTTTGGCAACATGCCTATGATTGGCCTTCGGGCTAGACGCTGGGCGTCATTGTGAAAATATTTTTTAGGTGAAAAGACCAAATCGTAAGCCTCATAAATAAGTCCTTGAAATTGGGCTGGGTGAAAAGATCGGGTCATAAGCTCAGACCTAGTTGGACTATTACATTGATATTTTATTTTTGGGGCTAGACACATGGTGTCATTATAGACAAAAATAGTAACTTTGAAATTTGAATAACATATTAGTTATCTTAGGGTCCATGCTTGTTTTTGTTTTTATGTGAATTGTGGATTGTGAAATATTTGAAAAGTATGAGAAAATGGAATGATGTGATATCCATATGCATTGTGCAATGGCATTGTATTTGAGTTTTATTGTTATCAAATTTGTATCGCTAAGCTTTTGCCTTAACGCGATTGTTTACATATAGGTGATAGGGTAGATTCGGCTGAGCCGGAGAGTTCTTCTAAACCAAGTCGGATCTAGACTTGTGGTTGTGCTTGCAGAGTTGATATCAAAATCAGAAACATTGTCAGCAGTATGTATATATTTTATGTTATTTTATACTTTGGGTATTATGCATATTATTTCATGTTTTTGGATTTTATGTATTGCAAACTATAAAGAATGTTTGTATTAAATTATTTGAAATGGGAGTTTAAATATGTTTTAAATTATATATATATATATAAATGTTTGAAAAACTTGGTGAAATTGAGGAGTATGGGTGAAATGGTGATTTGAAATTATTTGGGTGTGTTTTTTGATGCAGGTTATGTTTTACTAAATTTTGAGATGTTCAAATTATAGACAAAATTCTGGCTAATTTTTTCAGAGATTTTCATATAAAATGTTTATTTTGAGTTCCTATAACAAGTAAAGAATATTTATATACTATTTAATTTTATATATTTAGTATTTGAAATTTTAAATCAGAAATGTGAAAATTTTTATTAAACCGAGTCGTGATATTTTTGTACTGTATATGTGTATTCTACATATACTGGTTGTGTGTATTATATGTGTATAGGGTATAAGGGTGTTACATTTATTTTGGTATCAGAGCCTAAATTTGAGGTTCTCGACCTAGGTGGGTTGATAGAGAGAGAAAATGGGGAATTTGAAAATAATTTTCAATTGTAATACATGCATTGGCACTGGCAGTTTCTGATCTCTGATATAGTGATTTCAATTGTAATACATGCATTTGCAATGACATTGTATTTGAGTTTTATTGTTATCAATTTGTATCTCTAGGCTTTTGCCTTAACGCGATTATTTACATAGCGCAGGTGATAGAGTAGATTCGGCTAAGCCGGAGAGTTCTTCTAGACTAGGTCGGGTCTAAACTTGTGGTTGTACTTGTAAAGTTGATATCAAAATCAGAAATACTGTCAGCAACATGTATATATTTTATGTTATTGTATACTTTGGGTATTATGCATATTATATCATGTTTTTGGATTTTATGTATTGTAAACTAAAAAGAATGTTTGGGTTAAGTTATTTGAAATGGGGGTTTAAATGTGTTCTAAATTATATATATATATATATATATATTTGAGAAACTTGGTGAAATTGAGGAGTATGGGTGAAATGGTGATTTGAAATTATTTGGGAGTGTTTTCTAATGCAGGTTGTGTTTTGCTAAATTTTGGGATGTTCAAATTACAGATAAAACTCTGGTGAATTTTTTTCAGAAATTTTCATATAAAATGTTTTTTTTGAGTTCCTATAACAAATAAAGAATATTTATATATTATTTAATTTTATATATTTAGTATTTGAAATTTTAAATAAAAATGTGAAAATTTTTATTAAAACATGTCATGATATTTTTATACCGTATATGCATATTCTACATATAATGAATATGTATATTATACGTATATAGGGTATAAGGGTATTACACGAAATTTTAAAGATTAAAAAAAATCCTGGTTGGAATTAATTGAAATGGCATCTATTCAGCTAGATACTTAAAAAAATTATTTCTAACTAAAATGACATTGTTTCGGCCAAACTCTTTTTAACACATTAACCATCACCCTCTGGTTCCGCCTCTGGTTTCAGATGACAAGGTGGGTGTCAAAATGAAACTCGAAAAGAGATTATTCTAGCACCACTAAAGTCATCATGAATGAAGGTCTAGATAAGTTGGAATCATCGTGGGAGCTCTCAATAGTCATTGACTTTGATTGGAGAATGTGTTATCTTCTAGTTGCCATTGAACTTGTCGAGAGGTAAGTTATGCAGTCGTGGCGGCTAAGGATTCAGAGTGGTATGTGGTGGGTGAATTAAAATCTCCAGTCGTTTTCTCTCTTTCTCTTTCTCTTTAATATATATATTTATTTTATTTATATTAAACGATCAGTCAGTTGGGGGGGAGGGGGGAGGGGGGTTCTGGGAGGGCAATGAAACCCTCCTCTCCCTTCCTTCCACACCTGCATATACATATATATATATATATGTGTGTGTGTGTGTGTGTGTGTGTGTATATATGTATGTGTGTATATACATGTATATAAGTGTATAGTATTTTATTAAAATTTTATAATATATAGTATTTTGTATACATATTGGCTTTTTTTGCTATGTATTTTTTTATATATATAGTATTTTATTAAAACTATATATATAATATTTTATTAAAATTTTATATATATAATATTTTATATATACATTCACTTTTTTTGTCATATATATTTTTAATTTATGGATATTTAGAGTTTTAAAATTAGGTATATATATATATAGTATTTTATAAAAAATATTTATATATATAGTATTTTTATATACATATTGACTTTTTTCATCATACATATTTTTTTAATTAGTTGATTTTCAGAGTTTTGTGATTAGGTGTATATATATATAGCATTTTTATAAAATTTATAGTATTTTATAAAAATTATTATATATATTATTTTACATACATTGGTTTTTTTTTTCACCATATATGTTTTTTTTAATTTTATTAGTGAGTATTTTATAGTTTTGTGATTAGGTATTTATGTTAATATTAAAATTTTATAATTTAGTTATAAATTAGATACAACTTTTCATTTGAAAATTTTTTCATTTGAAATAGTATTTAATAAAATTATGTAAATAAATTAATAAATTTAATAATTAAAATAAAAATATATAAAAAATTTAATAAATTTTTAGAATGTGATAAATAATAGAAATTTTTGATAGAAATTTGTAGCAAAAAGTTTAGATTTTATTATAATATTAAATGTTTAATTTTTTTTTATTCACCGATATTTTTTTTTTACTTAGAAAATTTGCTCTATTCGTTTGGTCTCTGATTTCGCCACTCCGACCGGTCATTCCTTCTCTCTTTCTCTCTCTCAACATTTTTTTTTATAAATTATATATGAGAAGTGAATACTTAAGGGACTCGAACTTGAAATAAAAATAAAAATTTAATTATATATTTTTAAAATTATTATATTTACTTTAAAATACATGTATATCATTTTAATATGAAAATTATAAATAAAACACTTTTATAAAAATAAGATTTTAAAACAATTAAAGATTCCGATTATTATAATATATATTAACTAAGTCGAATTTATCCTACTCCTAATTAACTTGCACTCTCGATACGCTCACCCTCTGGCAGTTCTACTTTAGGGTACACTATCAAGTGAAATTTTGAAAAAGGATATGCTAGAATTTGAATAATTTGCCTGTTGCGCGTTATGGAACGCGCATTCAGACATTGTGCCATTAGCACAAGGGTTAGGTGCAACTTTTCTTGAATAACTTATAGCCGTCCCATTTGAATTCTTCTTTTAAAAGTTGTGCTCATTCTGGATTTTAAGGGAGCATCTATTAAAAGAAGTATTTGGTTTTCCTTAAAAGGATTCCATATCTGCTTTTTTCTTGTTCTTTACTTTGTTTTTGCCATTCTTTCATTTTGTTGGGTGGCGAGGGTCGAATCTTGCATGTATATATGTATATACACAGGCCCGGCCCTGAGGGTAGGCACTAAGTGCGACCGCCTAGGGCCCATGCTAGAAAGTCCAGAATAGGGGCCCAAAATTTCCAAAAAAAAATCATACATTAAATAGCACAACAGCAGCCAAAAAATAAAATAAAATCCTGGGTTAATTTTATTTCTTTTTTCTTCTGCCAAAATATCGTTTCATATTTCTTAGAGCCTCTCCGACTTGTCTTCTACTAAAAATTCAAAAGACTTGTATTGTTTCTTGATGTTGGTCCCAATGTTAGGGCCCTCTTTCTCATTATTCGCCTAGAGCCCTAAAAATCTCAGAAACGGGGCTGTATATACACACGCATTAAGATGTCAGAAAAAATTAATATATTATATTTGTATTTTTTTTTTAATTGGAAGTTATAAAAACACAATGACGTGAAAGTAATATTGATGTGGTAATTTTATATAAATTTAATTTTTTAAGAAATTATTTGACATGTGAAAAAAAAATTATTGGAGCCCATAAAATCACATGATAATATTGAAAAAATTGATGAAGTTGTACAAGTTTTATACGTAAAAGTTTTAAAAGGAAAGATATTATTTTCGTATATAAGAGCCATTTTCATTATGAAGGTAATTGTTTTATTCGAGAATATTATTTTTTGTTACGTCCTTTGCACGTCATTTTCAATTTCTGGAAAAAAAAACCATGAAATCTATCTTTTGGCCTATTCTATTTTGAAAAAAGTCAACTAATGAAATGGATGAGCAATTTAAAAGCAGGCATACATGTAAATATTAGGGATAATTATACTGTATACGGTAAAATTTTGGCCTTTTATATATATATTGTACACGTTAAAATATTTACATATTTATCTATTTGATTTTTTTATTTTTTATAATTTTTATTTTCATTTTTTACAAATTATTTATATTTATATTTTTTATTTAAAAAATTTTTAATATTAAAATTTTAATATACATATAAAAAATAAATATATATAATATATACATAATATATATATATAATATATATAATATATACATATACAAAATATATACTAAATAATATAAACTACATCTGCATGTATATAACACATCAATAACACACCAATAATAAATATACAATACATCTATATAATATTTTTAATATTTATTTAATTTTATTTTTTAATTTTTTATTCTCAAAATATCCACACAACATTCACATAATACATACATAATATTTAATAATTTTTTCATAAAATATATTCAATTTAAATAATAAATATATAACATATACATAACAAATATAATACATGTACAACATGTATAACATATCTACAATGCATATACACCACATCTACTATATATCTAAATAATGAAATTTTATATATTTTTTAAATTTTTTCATATGTATAATATGAAAAATTTTCATTTAAAAATAAATTTAATGATTTTTATTAATATATTTTTATATATTTTATTTTTTTAGTGTTATTCATTTTTATAATTTAAATTTAAATTTTTTTTATAAAAAATTTATAATTTTTATATGATGAAAAATAACTTAAAATATTAATTTTTATTATTTTATTATAATTTTTTTAATAGTGAAATTTGAAAAATTTAAAGTAAAATATTGATTATATTGAGAGAAAATATATTTTTAAAAAAAATTTATTTTATTGAAAATATATTTCTTTAAAAAAAATATTTTATGGAGGAATGAAATATTTTTGTTATTTTATTTTTAATATTTTTAGTATTTTTATAATAAAAATTATTTTTAGGTAGTTGTGTAAATATTTTAAAATATTATTATATTATTTTTGCACGGAAGCTTACTTTGACGGATTCAAACTATCGGTTTGAGTTAATTTTATTATCCGTTACTAAAATTTACCATTTATATCATTACAATTTACAAATTTTAATTTATCATAACAAAATTTTTAAATTTCAATTTATTCTGAAATATTTGTTTGTCATTTTTCAATAAAGAACAAATTACAACAAACACGGCAACTCAGTTTTGACTTTTTAATTATACGGGCATCATTTTTTTTTTCAAACCTACTACGCGTTTTTTTTTTCCTCTTTGAATTTTTTAACGTTATTTTTTCTTTTTCTTTTTTTTCTGTTTTTTCTGTTTTTTTATTTTTTTAATTAGTATTTATATTTTTTTATTCATAAATAATATTTTTTTAATTTACGTTCTCATTATACATATAAAAAAATAAATATTAATATAATATACATACAACATATATATAATACATATAAAACAAACAGTAATATATTTGTAACATATACAAAATATATCTGTATATTCACAATATATACATTATAATTAACCAATTTATAAAGGTTAAAAGATACATATTTATAACATATATATTATAATTAAGTAACATATAAAAGTTATATAATATATAAAAGCTAAAAGATAATATATGTAAAATATATGCATGATATCTGTAATATATATACAATATGTCTCAAACATATAAAATTATATTATAAAATGATATTTTTAAGATTTTTGTTTTAGAAATTTTTAGAAATTTATATTAGTTTCTCTTAAAAGTATTATTTTATAAAGTAATATGAAATAAACTAATTTTTTATATTTTTTTGAAGAATTTTATAATATATATATAACCTATCTATAATATATATAAATCGTAAAAATATAATGATGTATAATATTTTTATAATTTTGTAAATTTTTTAGATATTTTTAAAATTTTTTATATCAATAGTATTTTTTTAAAAAAATTATTTTTATAGATAGTTTTATAAAAAGCCCAATAAAATACTCACAAAGTTTATGTAGCACCATATGGGTTCCATAGAACATCCACATAAGCATTATCTTATGACACATTGAGACAGAAATTTTAATTGAAATACAGATTTAAACATTAATGTTATCACTGAAAACTTCAGTGAGAGTCAATACAATTAATTAATTTGCATTTATGTATTAAAGAGAACTTTTCACATAATTTGATATAAAATAAAAGTCTAAATCCATGATTGAGTCCATTTATTTTGGAAATTTTGAAAAAGAGTCCATTTTATCCCATTTCAAGGTCAACCTCGAAGTTCAAATAGTCCATCTAATCATCATAAATAATTAAAGAACAAAGAAAGAAACGTTTAGGGTTTTACCTTTTTTGGGCACTCTTGGTGGTAGCAGCTTGAATATGTAGTCAGACTGTCGCTCCACAATTGAAAGGGATTTGAAGCTAAGGAAACAATTGGCTTGGAACAGTTTAAGAAAAATGCAATCTTTTTTCACATTTAGACTTAGGTCTTATGGATTTAAAACGTAAAATTGATTATAGACTTAGGTTTATAGAGTTAAGCCTAATCTTTCACACTTAGACTTAGATTTTATAGAGTTCAAACATAAAATTAATTCTAGACTTAGGTTTATGGAGTTAAACCTAATTTTTCACATCTAGACTTAGATTTATGAAGTTAAACCTAATCCTCAAGCTTTGGACTTAGGTTTAAAACCTAAAATCAACTTTAGACTTGGTTTTATGGAGCTAAACATTTAAAACCTAATCTTTCACTTGTATACTTAGGTTTTATGAAGTTAAAACCTAAAATCAACTTTAAACTTAGGTTTGTGGAGTTAAACAAAATCTTTTCACATCTAGACCTAGGTTTGTGGAGTTAAACCTAATCTTTTCAACATTAGACTTAGGTTTATTGAGTTAAACCTAATTTTTCACATTTTGACATAGGTATTATGGAATTAAATCCTAAAATCAACATTAGACTTAGGTTTATGGGGTTAAACCTAATCTTTTCATACCTAGACATAGGCTTATGGAGTTAAGCCTAATCTTTTCACAATGAGACTTAGATTTATGGAGTTAAACCTAATCTTTTCACATTTAGACTTAGGTTTTAAGGAGTAAAAACCTAAAAAATCAAATTTAGACTTAGGCTCATATAGCTTAGGTTTAAAAAAATGAATTTTAAGGTTAAAACCAACCATTGCAAAATGATTAGAACTACATGATCTTTGATTCCTATTTAAATGGGATTTGCAACCCCACTTGAAATATCAGTACAAGTATCAAGTCTACTTAATTTTAAAACTTACCCTCTCTTGTTTTGCTTTCTTTGAATATGCACTTTGCTTATATTTTGATAATTTCCATAATTGTTTTGGGGAATATGTGCTCAACCTAGAATCTATAAGGTTGAAGTTGGGATCCCCTAATTTTGGATTTTAAGATGTAATTTAATTTTATACTTTATCTTTGAATGGATAAATGTACGGTTGAATGTATGAGTATAATTTGTCATATCATATCATAACTATCATTTCATGAAATTTTTTTATGAGTTCTTATTTAGTTTAACGCCAAGCTTCTTTTATTTAAAATGAGCCTAAACCCAGCCCCCAAATACATCCTTAGGTTTAAGGCTAGCAATTTTTATCCATGGGATAATATTTTAATCAATTTTGGATTTTTCTTAAGTTTTCCTATTTTTCTCAAAATAAATTTAAGTGGTGACTTTAAAAAAAACTATTTTACTGGAACCAAGTGTAACCTACTATGGAAGAAGTACCTCAGCACTATTAAGTGAGACCTAACCTAATTATTCAGCATTCCGGCTGCCATCCTTTGGCAGGTTGGGCACGATGCCCAAGCAGGGGCCTCACGCATCCATTTACAATAAAGTAAGCAAAGCAATAAGGTTATTAATTATATTTGAAATCCCTAAAGGAGGGGATCTAATTATAGCTCTTATGAGTCCTAGGTTAGGTACACATTCCCCAAAAATAACTTAGAAAAATAAGCGAAGAAGTAGAAGAAAGAAGATGAAGGACCAATTGTGTAGCTTTTATTTGGTTTGCCATTTGAACTTAAGTCCCAAGATGTGCCTCCCTTTGAATGAGAATTAAAACCTTATAGTTCAATTCATTAATTGCAATGGATTCAATTCACTGATTGCAATGGAGTTTGGTTGTTCAATTTATCATATTTTGATATTATGTTTAGTATGTTAATGAATTGAAAGAGTTTAAGGGTTAGTGTGCTAACCTTAGATGATTTCTTATTTGCTTTGGGAATTAGGCATTGTAAGGCTTTGCCACTCCTTAGTTCCACCCTAAGAAAGGCTTTGGCATGAACTTGGCTTCACTTAAGCTTGATCTTACTTGAAAATAGGCTTAGGTCTAACTTAACTCTAAAAATGTGATGGGTCGATGTAGAAGTCCAAAATGGGTTAGTTTCTTTTAATTAATAAAGCCAATTGAATTAATTAATCAAATTAATGACTCCACACATCAGGTTAATTTTAATACTCGAACAAGCAAAAAAAGCAAGTCCTAAACAACCTAAAAATAAGGAGGAAGAGTCTTTTCCATTTTAGAAAAATAAAGAGGGAGAGAAGAGAGAGAAGGTAAGAAATAGGGATTACTTTGCCTTCCAGTGTGGTTTGAAAATGGGAAAGGACCTTCTATTTATAGAGGGGCTAGAGGAGAAAAAAAATAAATTTTCAATATGGGATTAGTTGGCGACCTCCCATGGGTTAGGGCTTTTTAGGCTCATATTATCTCTGAATTATGTAATTCTAGTTGATCACTTGAGCTTTGATCCAGTGCAATTTTAGAGGTTCACTGAGACATAAAGAGAACAAAAAAAAAGGATAAGAGAAAGAAAAGGGAGTAATGCCAAAAACAGAAATAAAGTGTAACATCCTTATACTCTATATACGTACAATATATACACCCGTTATATGTAAAATACGCATATAAAGTATAAGAATATCACACCCCGGTTTAATAAAAAAATTTATATTCCCACGTAACAATCTCAAAACACTTTAAAATATAAATTTAAATAGTAACTAAAATATTCTTTATTAATCATAGGTTCTAAAATAAGCATTTTATATAAAAATCTCTGAAAAAATTCGCCAGAGTTTTGTTTGTAAATAGGACATCCCGAAAATTGAATAAAATGTAACATGCACAAAATACACTTCCAATAAACAATAAATCACCATTTCACCAATACTTCTCTATCATCCCCCATTTCCTCAAACATTAATACATAAACATATATCAAAACACATATATAAAATCCCACATTAAATAATTTATCCAAAATACTCTTTATAATTTACAAAGTACTCAAAACATAACTATAATATACATGATAAGTGTATAGTTGATGATATTTTTGCCCCTATTTCTTAATATATTTATTTTTAAATTGAGTTTAATTTGTTTGTTCGAGTGTTTATTAGGGTTGATTCCAGGAACCTTTGACACATTGGGACCTTAAGGTTATTTAGGCTGGAATCACGGATGAAAGATAAAGAAAGAAGTTATTTTGGGCAAATTCTTCAATTGACATGCCCAGTGACATGGGCATATCACTGGCCGTATCATTCAACTACTTTACAGAAGGTACGACATGCCAAGAGACATGGGCTTGTCACTGAACGTGCCATTGATCCTGCCTAACAGAAGCTGTGACACGCCCACGGACACGGGTGTGTCCCTGACCGTGTCCCTAAATCAGCATTATAGTAGCAATGACACACCCTAGGACATGGGCGTATCATTGCCCATGTCATTAAAGTTTGAAACAGCACTGTTGACACGCCACAGACACAATTGTCAATGGGAGTGTCAGGCAAAAGTTTCTAGGCTATAAAATCTGAGCTAAAGTGTGAATTAGGGATCTAGTTTTTATTATTAGAGTCGACTTCCAGAGAAAAACAGAGTTTTGGCAGCTGAGAGTGAAGGTGGAGATCCAATTCATGCAAGATTTAAATCAAGATTCAAGGATTGAAGTGAAGAAACACAAATCATTCATTATGGATTGTTTGAATTCTTTTACTTATTTCTTTTGTTTTGCTTTTTTGGTTATGAAGGTGAGCTAAATGTTTCTATCTATATATTGATGAACCCTGGCCTTGTTGAATAGATTGAATAGTTCTTATTAAATTAAATTATTTGATTGAGTTATTTTATCATTTTAATTCTTAATTTCTTATTTCCAATTGCTAATAGCGTGCTTATTGATTGGTTGCAATTTTTATATTATTGATTTGAGAAAGCTTAATATGAACAGAATTTTCATTAGGATTGAGGGTTGATTGGAGTTATAGAGATAGACTTACAAGACCCTTTGGTTTGAATTTCCTTGTTCTTATAGCAAGATCTATTTAATTATGCTTGAGAAGATATTCCTAGCATTCTACTTAGTGATTGGGGATCAATTCACTCGAGAGAGATTTTGATCTAATTTAGAGGAATGCCAATTCAGCTCTATTATTTGATTTAATTAAATTAATATTCATAAATATTTTTATGGCTAGGGGGATTCAATATCTGGATAGTATTTTCATCATCAACTCTTTTTGCACAATATTCAATTTTTCTTTACTTTAATTTATTAAGTAATTCGTCTTTATTTTAATCATCACAAAAACTATTGATTTGCTAAACAATAGTTGAAATTTGCACTAGTACTTGACCTTGTCCTCAGTGGAATGATATCTTACTCACTAAATTATTACTTGCGCGACCAGTGCACTTGCAGTAACACCGTGATAGCACAGATTTGCCATTAAGTTTTTAGTGCCATTACCGGGGATAACAGTTTTCAATATTAGTAATATAATCAAGACTGTTGATTTAGTTTCTATTTTTATTTGTTTTAACATTGGTTCTTGCTTGTTGATTGTCATTTTAGGTACTTCTTCCCATTTATGACCTAAGCTAGCTCTTCCCAATTGCTTGAATTAGATCCAGAGCTAGAGATAACATTGAGGAGAAAGTGAAAGAAAGAAAGGGAAGCAGTTCTGGCAAAAATGGAACCAAACTTGGAAGATTCAAGATTAGAAGAAGAACTTGAAGTGATGGCAGGAATGAGCCAAGGACAATGCAGGAATTTGCTAAGTCCACTCTTAATGGGGCTGATTCGAGCATACAGAGGCCGACAGTTGATGCAAACAAATTTGAAATAAAGACAAATGTAATTCAAATGGTGCAGCATAATTTCTAGTATGATGGGCTCTCAGATGAAGATCCTAATGCACATATTGAGACTTTTTTGGAAATATGTGACACATTCAAAATACAGAATGTCTTTGAAGATGCAATTTGGCTGAGGTTGTTCCCATTCGCACTTAGAGATCGACCGAAGAAATGGCTGAAATCTTTCCCCCAAACACTTTCAACATATGGGGTCGGTTGGTAGAAAAGTTCTTAGAAAAATACTTCCCACCGTCCAAGACTGCCAAGTTAAGGAATGATATTTCATCTTTTCTCCAGCAAGATGGTGAAACTCTTTATGATGCTTGGGAGAGGTTTAAAGATTTATTGAGAAGGTGTCCTCATCATGGGCTTCCGCTATGGCTCAAGATTCAAACTTCCTACAATGGATTGAATTATGTAAGCAAGCAATCTATTAATGCAACTGGCAGGGGTACCATAAATAACAAGACACCTAAATAAGCGAAGGATTTGATTGAAGATATGGCCCTTAACAATTATCAGTGGCAAACTCCAAGGGAATAAGGAAAACTGAGGGCCACTAGTTCACATCAATTGGATCCCATGGTGGCTTTGACAGCATAATTGGAAGCAATGAATAAAAAGATTGATTCTTTAACTTCATCTTAGGGGAAATCAATGCAGGTGATGTCTTGTGAATGGTATGGGGGTGGACATCAAAGTCAAGATTGCCAAAGTGGCAATATGTTTGCTAGACAGGAGCAGGTAGATTATGTTGAAAATATGCCTAGGCAACAGTAGAACAACCCCTACAGCAACATATATAATCTGGGGTGGAGAAATCATCCTAATTTCTCCTGGAGTAATTAGAATAATCTAAGGCCCCCGCTGGATTTCAGCAGCCTCCACATCAACAAGCTACCCCTCCAAGAAAGAGCAATTTGGAGGACATGATGGAGAAGTTTATAGCAGCTTCATAAACTAGATTTCAATCAATAGAAACTACCTTTAGAAATTAGCAAGCTCCATTCACATTTTGGAAAATCAAGTAGGGCAAATTACCAAGTTACTTAGTGAATGACCACAAGGGAGCTTACCTAGCAATACTAAGGTAAACCCGAAGGAGCAGCTGAAGGAAATTACTCTAAGGAGTGAAAAGGAAATTAAGGGTGGTGTGGTTGAGGAAGAGGCTGAGACACAAGAAAAAGAAGATAACCCTACTGTATCTTTAGGTGAGAAGGCTGTAGTGGAAAATGAGAAAGGGAATCAACCATAAGAACCCATTCGAATAGTGAAGGAATACCGACCTTGAGTGCCATATCCAGCAAGGTTGAATAAGGACAAGATGGATGCTCAGTTCAGTAAGTTTCTAGAACTCTTTAAACAACTGAACATCAATATTCCATTTGTTGAAGCTTTATCGCAGATGCCCAAATATGCTAAATTTTTGAAAGATCTCCTTTCTAACAAAAGAAAACTTGAGTTCAACAATTTTTCAAAAGAGGTTGCCTATGAAATTAAAAGATCCTGGTAGTTTTACTATTCCATGTTTGATAGGTAATCTTGAAATTAAGAGTGCATTGGCTAATTTGGGGGCTAGCATAAGTGTTATGCCCTACAAGATGTTTAAAGAGTTAGGTGTCAGAGAACCTAAATCAACACTCATGACCATTCAACTTATTGATAAGTCAGTAATTCGCCCCCATGGTATTATAGAGAATGTGTTGGTAAAAGTTAGGGATTTCATTTTTCCCAATGATTTTATTGTCATTGTGTAGATGAGGATGTGGATATTTTGCTTATCCTTGGTAGGCCATTTTTTAATACAGCCCGTGCCCTTATCGATGTCCATGATGGCACATTGACCTTAAGAGTGGGAAGTGAGAAAGTTGTTTTTAATAAGCATTATGCTATGAAGCACCCACTTACACTTAATGAGGTGGATTCGTGTAATGATATTATTGAGCATGAAACTATAAATTTTATTACTAAAATTGTTTCCAAGGATCCCCTTGAGTTTTATTTAATGCAGGATAATGTTGAGGATCAAGAAGCAATGGTGCAACTTGCTTATCATGAAGCAAGCAAATCATTCAAGTGTCGGGCATATGAAAACATTGAGATGCCAAAAGAAAAGAAGCCGAAACCATCTATGATTGATCCACCTAACTTTGAACTCAAGACCCTTCCGTATCATCTTGAGTATGGATGATTGTACTTTTCACCAATTCATACTTTTATTTTTGTTTTTTTTTCCTTTTCTTTTGTTTTTATTTTATTTTTGTATTTATTGTTTTTTATCTTTTTATATATAAATGAATCTTCTTCATTTTTCATATCAATTTTTGTCATGTAGCTAATTCGACTTCGGAATATTTTTTTTAAAACCATATTCGTATATGTCGATTCAAGACATGTCAGCGCAGTTCTCTCTCTCTTTTGTTCTTTTTCTTATTTTACACACGTTGGGGACAATGTGCTTCTTAAGTGTGGGGGAGAGGTATATTTTTTAGATTGAGCTTTTGTTTTCAGTCTTGCCATTTGATGCATTTGCCTCATTTAGTTCTCCGATTTTATTTTTGGGTTCAAGTAAACTAGATTGCTATAATAATATGAAGTGAAATGATTCCTCTTTTTATTAAATTAATGGTCGATTTAATGAACGACAATATCTTGAGGTTGACTCAGTTTTCTTAATTGATTGCTAAAGACTAAATGTGATAGTTTGAATTAGGTAGTTGATTGATGAGAGTTGCACATCTGAAGTTTAAAACCTTAGTTATATTTTTTAGCATGTCTTAATTCCTTAGATACTTGAGTCAAACTTAGTATGACATCTTTATTATCTTAAGTTCTTGACCACTTTACTTGAAAAAAATAATAAAAATTAAAATAAAAAATAAAAAATAAAAAATAAATAAAATAAATTCAAATAATTTTTTAGGAGTTTTGAAAATTTATCCCTGTTCCGCTGATTTTAACTCTTGAATTGAAACAAATGAGTTGGAATCATGAATAGTACTAGTAGCCATTTGAATGGTGATTCTAACTAAGTAATCGGGGGTCAGCATCACAAATGTTTACCTTTGCATCAAAAAGTTAGTATCAGTTCAAACAAGTCAGGCTCTTTTTGAAAAAAAAAAAAATTTCACGCAATGTATTTTATGAAGGAGTCAAAGAACTTAAGAGAAAATTTCTACTTTCTTACTTCGTTCATGACTTTTGAGTTCTTGAAATTTTATGTTCAATCTTTTAACTCTAAATTTTTAGATTTTAGATATGTTAGATTTTTGTTTTGAAACTTCTTAATTCATCTATCATGTTTGAGATTTAGTTTTTGGTTGAGAATGTTGGGTTTTCTAATTCAAGTATTGTAAAACTTTTATTTCTTTGGTTATAGAGGGGTCCTTCATTTCTGCCTATTATAGTGATTTGGTTTGCTTGAGGACAAGCAAAAACTCAAGTGTGGGGGAATTTGATAAGTGTATAGTTGATGATATTTTTGCCCCTATTTTTCAATATATTTATTGTCAAATTGAGTTTAATTTATTTGTTCAAGTGTTTATTAGGGTTGATTCTAGGAACCTTTGACACGTTGGAACCTTAAGGTTATTTAGGCAGGAATCATGGATGAAAGACAAGGAAAAGAGCTATTTCGGGCAAATTCTTCAATTGACACACCCAGTGACATAGGCGTGTCATTAACCGTATCATTCAACTACTTTACAGAAGCTACGACATGCCCAGAGACATGGGCGTGCCACTGAACATGACATTGATCCTGCCTTACAAAAGTTCTGACATGTCCACTGACACGGGTGTGTCCCTGACCGTGTCCCTAACTCAGCATTATAGTAGCTTGGCCATGTCACTGCCCATGTCATTAAAGTTTGAAACAGCACCGTTGACATGCCCACAGACATGCATGTGTCAATGGGCATGTCAGGCAAAAATTTCTGGGCTATAAAATCTGAGATAAAGTGCGAATTAGGGATCCATTTTTTATTATTAGAGCTGACTTCCTGAGAAAAAGAGAGTTTTGGTAGCTGATAGTGAAGGTGAAGGTCAAGATCAAATTCATGCGAGATTTAAATAAAGATTCAAGGATTGAAGTGAAGAAACACAAATCATTCAAATGAAGAAACACAAATCATTCATTATGGATTGTTTGAATTCTTTTACTTATTTCTTTTGTTTTGATTTCCTGGTTATGAACAAGAGCTAAAGTGTTTCTATCTAGATATTGATGAACCCTAGCCTTGTTGTATGGATTGAATAGTTATTATTAAATTAAATCATTTGATTGAGTTGTTTTATCCTTTTAATTCTTAATTTTTTATTTCCAATGGATAATAATATGCTTATTGATTTGTTGCAATTTTCATATTATTGACTTGAGAAAGCTTAATATGAATAAAATTTTCATTAGAATTGAGGGTTGATTGGAGTGCTAGAGATAGACTTACAAGAAACTTTGGTTTGAATTTCCTTGTTCTTATTGCAAGATCTATTTAATTATGCTTGAGAAGAGATTCCTAGCATTCTACTCAGTGATTAGGGATCAATTCACTCGAGAAAGGTTTTGATCTAATTTAGAGGAATGCCAATTCAGCTCTATTATTTGATTTAATTGAATTGATATTCATAAATATTTTTATGGCTAGGGAGATTCAATATCTGGATAGTATTTTTATCATCAACTCTTTTTGCACAATATTCAATTTTTCTTTACTTTAATTTATTAAGTAAATTGTCTTTATTTTAATCATTACAAAAACTATTGATTTGCTAAACAACAGTTGAAATTTACACTAGTACTTGACCTTGTCCCTAGTGGAATTATATCTTACTTACTACTTTATTACTTGTGCGACCCGTGCACTTGCAGTAACACTGCGATAGCATAGATTTGCCATCAATGCATAATAGCAAAAGGTACTATAATATAAAATATATATATGATGGCAGCAAAAACAACTCATATCAACCTCAAATCTAGACCTGACCTGGTCTAGAAGAACTCTCCGGATCAACCAGATTACCTCTGTCACATGCGCAATGAATTACAATCGCGCTAAGCTAAAAGCCTAGCGGTACAAACTTTGATAATAATAAAACTTTAATATAATGCCAATGCATAATGCCTTTGCATGTAATTTTCCAATGTGACATACAATTCCATTTAGAACATAATCTTTAATCATTTTATAATTCACATTAACACATACACAAACATGGGCCCAAACAAACTAATATATCATTCAAATCCCATAATTACCATTTTGGTCCAAATTAACACCAAGTGTCTAGCCTCAAAGGCAAATCATATATCAGTGACGCCTAGCATCTAGCCTTGAAGGCAAAATCATATATTAGTGATGTATAGTATCTAGCCTCAGAAGCAAATAATGAGGATACCTCATAGGCATGCTGCCAAACACATAACTCTGGAAATTGAATAACATACTAGACACACAAATAATTTATATTTTCCATAATCACTTTTCGTATCACATTGCATCAATTTCTCATTTTATCTCATCATATTATCTCATTTTCTCATTTTTATCATTCATATCAATGTCAAAACACTTTAATTCATCATATTTCATCACATTGTCACAATGTATCTCATTTAACATTTCAAAGATCTTACCCAAAAAATTTTGGGTCAATTTCACATAATTCACATGATTAACATTTTATTCAATTTAGCCATTAATAACAGCTTTTCATAATGCATACAATCCATAGATAATAATTCACATGTCATAGCAAAATTCTCATGAATATTCATGCTTCCAAGTAGCTTAACACATTTTTCATCCAAAATGAGTTAGGCCAAATGTAATGCAAATATATCCCATTTATCAAAGCTTGTACATACCTTAGAAAGCACTCAAATGCAAGCTAAAAATCTCCCTCCAACCTTCACTTCCAACTTGCGCTTCAACACCAGGGTTAGGCAATCACCTCTTCTTAATGCCTATACAAAATGTGATCAAATATAATAATTTAATATCACATTTTAAGCCATTTCTAACATTAAACCTTAATTAAACATCACTCTTAAAAATTTTAAAAATTAAGCCTAACCTTACTTTAACATTGGGAATCCATATTAAACCATTTAAATTTGTGTTTTAAGTTTATTTATATTATTAAAAAAATATTATAACATGTTTCAATCAATCACATTAATTAAATACACACTCTTAAACAAAACCCTAAAATGTCATATCCTTCATCAATGAAGGTTCTTTATTCCAACTCATTCTAATTATTAATCCAAGCTTATTTCCATCACTTATATCATTAAATTACATTATTTAAGCATTAAAATCAAACAAATACCAATACTTTAAAAATTCCCTTTCCAAAACCCTAAATTCAACACTACCTAACCAAACTTGGTTAAATCCATCATTTGATTTTAAAATTCTTGTTTATGCATCAAAACAACACATTTAGAATCAATTTGCACAGTTAAAACACATGAATTCACAAATCAAAATTTTTCATAACCCTAAATTCTCTCTCTTCAACTAAACCAACTTAAACTCAATTATTTCTTCAATCCAACTTAAAAATCATTAATAACTAATCAAAATAACTTCACATAAACTCATTCAAGCCATTAAAATCATACTATCACAAGAACCCAAACCCAACATATTCAAATCTTTATGGAAATCGGAAGAAATAAGTTGGAAACTTACTATTTCAAGAGGAAATCACTAAAATCCCACTTGAATCCTTGAAATCCTTTCATTTATGGAAGCTTGGTAGAAGAAAAACCTTGGCTTGGTCACCCATGGAGTTTCAGCCACCTTGAGGAAAAAGAAGAAGATGAAGACTTTTTAAAATTTTTCTTTCTTTCCACCTTAAATTTAACCATATATATAATATATTTTATTATATTTTTAATTAATTAATTAGTTATTTATTTAATAAAAACCATAAATTTCCTCATATATATTTCACATATACATTCCTCTTTTTCACTTAAAAATCTTCAATTTTTCATTCAAATTATTTATTTAATCTATTTAATTTAATTTTAAATTATTTTATTTAATTTTTGAAAATTAGGGATGTTACAATTCTCTCTCCCTAAAAAAAATTTCATCCACGAAATTACCTGATATCAACTCTAGAACAACTGAGGATACTGGCTCTACATCGTCTGCTCACTCTCCCATGTCGCCTCCTTAGTGGCATGGTTCTTCCAAAGAACTTTAACAAGTGGCACCTTCTTGTTTCTCAACTCTTTCACCTCTCGTGCCAGAATCGCCACTGTTTTCTTTATAAGTCAGATTTGAACTCACCTTAATAGACTCCACTGACAAGATATGAGATGGGTCTGACCTATACCTCCGAAGCATAGAGACATGGAAGACATTGTATATTTGGTCTAACTCAGGCGGCAGAGCCAATCTATAAGCCACTGGACCAACTCTCTCCAGTATCTCATACGATCCTATGAAACGAGGGTTCAACTTCCCTTTACGACCTAATCTCAGAATCTTCTTCCACGGAGACACCTTCAAGAACACCTTATCTCCCACACTAAACTTTATGTCTTTCCTCTTCAAATATGTATAGGATTTTTTTCGATTTGAAGCTGCTTTCAAATGACTCCGAATTACCTTCACTTTTTCTTTTGTTTCCTTAATCAAATCGGGACCAACTGATTTACCTTCTCCAACCTCATCCCAACATAAAGGTGTCCTGCACTTTCTCCCATACAAGGTCTCATAAGGTGTCATCCCAATACTGGAATGATGACTATTGTTATAGGAGAACTCAATCAGTGGCAAGAATCTATCCCAGCTCCCAGTAAATCAATGATACAGGTCTTCAACATATCCTTTAGAATCTGTATCACTCTCTTTGACTATCCATCTGTCTGAGGATAGACAGTATTACTAAAATGCAACTAAGAACCCAATGCATCCTGTAAACTCCTCCAAAACCTCGATATAAACCTGGGGTCTCAGTCCAACACCAAAAAAATTGGAACTCCATGCAACCTCACTATCTCACCGATATACAGCTCAACCAACCTCTCAAGTGAGTAGTACATCCAAACTAGAAGAAAATGAGCTATCTTCATCATTCGATCAACTATCACCTAGATTGCATCATGCTTCTTCTAGGTCAAAGGCAGTCTAGTCTCAAAATCCATCGTCACTTGCTCCCATTTCCACTCTAGCACTGATAATGTCTGAAGCAACCCTGAAGGAACATGGTGTTTAGCCTTCACTCTCTAGCAAGTGAGACATCTGGATACAACCCTCTTCATACTTGACCACCAATAATGTTGCTTCAAATCTTGATACATCTTAGTACTTCGAGGGCTCATAACATAGCATGATTGATGTGCTTCCTCTAAAATTTTCCTTTTTAATCTTGCATCATTAGGAATGCACAACCTATCTCTGTACCATAAATTTCCATCATCTCTCACATGAAAGTCTCCACTCTTCCCCTTTTGGCAATCCATCACAATCTTCTAGATTTTCTCATCTACCTGCTAGGCATCTCTAATCTGATCCAATAAAACTGGCCTCAATTGCAACTGAGCCATCAATGCACCATCATTACCTAATTCAAATCTGGCATGCTACGCTCACAACTCAACAAGCAATGAGAGCGAATAAGTAGTCAATCCTGCCATGGAATTTCAACTCAAGGCATCTACAACTACATTTGCCTTGCCAGGATGATAATCAATCAAATAGTCATAGTCTTTAATCAAATCCATCCATCGTCTTTGTCTCAAATCCAGCTCTCTTTGAACACCCAGGTATTTCAAACTCTTGTGATTTGTATAAATGAAGCATTTCTCCCCATACAAGTTATGTCGTCAAATCATCAATGCAAAAACTATGGCTGCTAGCTCTAGATCATGAATCGGGTAATTCAGCTCATGAGGCTTCAGCTATCGAGATGCATAAGCAATGACTCTACCCTCCTGCATTAGAACACAACCCAAACCATTATGTGAAGCATCACTGTATATCACATACACAAGTAGAGTAAGGACATGAGCTTAAGTCAACATATTCCTCAACTGCTCAAAACTCGCCTAAAACTAATCTGTCCACAAAAATCTAACCCCTTTCTGAAGTAATCTGGTGAGTGGTGTAACTATCATATAAAAACTCTTCACAAACCGATGATAATAGCCTACCAAACCTAGAAAACTTCTAACCTCTATCACATTCTTTGGTGGACTCCACTTCAAGATAGCCTTAACTTTACTTGAATCAACTCTAATACCCTCTACTGATACCACATGACCTAGAAAAGTCATCTGGTTGAGCCAGAACTCACACTTAGACAGCTTAGCATACAACTTCTTCTCTCTCAAAATCTGCAGTACAATCTGCAGATGCCTATCATGATCTTCCTCATTACGCGAATAAACTAGAATATCATCAATGAAGACCACTACAAACTGATCTAAGTATGGTCTAAACACCCTGTTCATTAAATCCATAAATGTTGCTGGTGCATTCGTCAATCTAAAAGGCATCAACAGAAACTCATAATCCCATACCTCGTGCGAAAAATTGTCTTAGGTACATCTACATCTCTAACTCTCAACTGATGGTACCCTGATCTCAGATCAATCTTAGAGAATATTGTTGCTCCGTTCAACCGATCAAAGAGATCATCTTTCTGAGGTAAAGAATACTTGTTCTCGATGGTCACCTTATTCAACTGCATGTAATCAATACATAGTCTCAAAGTGCTATCCTTCTTCTTCACAAACAAGACAGGTGCTCCCCACGGTGACACACTAAAGCAAATGAACCCTTTATCAAGAAACTCTTGTAATTGCACCTTTAACTCCTTCAATTCTGTAAGTGCCATCCAATAAGCGGTAATAGGGATGAGAGTGGTACTAGGCATCAGATCAATACCAAATTCCATCTCTCTCACAAGAGGTACCCCTGGCAACTCATCAGGAAAAACATCCAAAAACTTAGCAACGGTAGATATATTGACAAGTTGGGACCCTATTACTCTGGTATCTATAACATGAGCAAGATATGCCTCACATCTCTTCTAGATCATCCTCCTAGCTGACACAACTAAGATAAACATGGATGAAAGGTGTTTCTGCTCACTAGATACCACCACGTCTCTACCATCACGTGTTCTCAGGGTAACATATTTCTGCTGATAGTCTACCATAGCCCTATGCTTGGATAACCAATCCATGCCTAGAATCAGATCATACCACCTGAAAGGCATCTCAATCAGGTCACTGAGAAACTCCTCATCCTGAACAACAATTTGACTATCTCAGTACATCCTGCTAACTATAACACTGTGCCCTAAAGGATTTGTAACCAAAACATCAAATTCTAAGGATTCCGAATGCATGTCACTAACATGCATGATGGATGCACTGATGTATGAATAAGTTGACCCAGAGTCTATCAATACATGAACTAAAGTATCAAATAAAGAAAAAAATACCCTCTATGACAGTTGAAGCATCCGACTACCTCTACACCACATAAACCTGTTGTGATGGCCCTGCATCCTCTGGTTTGCTCCCTGCTATAAAACCTCTGCTCTGACTAGACCTAGATCTACCACCTCTACCAAAACCTATGCCACCACAACCCCCTCTGACACTGGGCCTAGAAGCTGTTGTATCTATCTATCTATCATCTGGTGGCTCTGGGCAGTCTCTGAGAAAATGATCTAGTGATCCAATTTGTAACAAACTATTGGTTCACCAGTCCTCTAGCAGACACCTCCATGTGCCCTACCACAATGAATATATATAGGTAGAGCAGGCCTCTGAGTCACTAGTGTTAGGGCACTAGCCACTGAGGTTGCAGGTCTATGTGTCTGCCTCTGCTGTTGTAATGATCTGCCATACTGCCCTTGGCTCCTATTGAACCTCTGAGGAAATCCCCATCGACCTCTCTTCGCTGATGAAGACCTTGCCTCACCCTGGAGTCTCTTAGCTTTGTTCTCCTCTACTCTAGTAGCCGCTGCAAGATCCTATGCCTTCTCCACACTCCTGGCATGTAATATCCTCATTTATGCCCTAGAAGTTTTGCATATTGTTGTTGTTGTTATTGTTATATATTGGATTGAATATATGTGTTAAATTGTAAGAGAAAAGAAATTGAGAAGAAAAAGTATATGTATATGTATTTTGGGAAGAAATAGGGTTTAGAGACAAATTTATATGTTGTGTATATGTTAATATATATGACATATAAAGTGGTCAAAAGGCTTGGTCAATGCAAGAGAAGATATTTATTTGAGATTGGTAAATTACTTAATTGGGCACATATAAGACAAAAAGATAATTATGTGAATAAGGGCACTTTGGTAATTGCTTGGATAAAATCACATGGTGGATATTTAAAGAAGGTTTGACTTGTGTTTTCTTTATCATTTCTTCTTCTTCTTCTTGTTGATGGCCGGCCCTCCATTGCCAAAGAGAAAGAAAGAGACAAGTGATGGTTTTGATGATTTCAAGCTTAAATTGAAGAAAGATTAAGTGTTCAAGTGTTGATTTAAGAAGTTTTTAACTAAGGTAAGATCTTTTCTCTAATTTCTTCAATTCTTTTGAAGTGGTATGATTAAGTTGCTTATGGTATGATTGTAAGTATTGATTTTGCTTGATAGATGAGAAGTTGGGTTGGTGTTGGTGATGGAAGAGTAAGATTGGTGTTTAGTGAAATTGTTTCTGTTTTAGGATTAGTAAAGGCTGTGACTTGTATGATTTTTAATTAATTTTAGAAAAATGTTCTTGAAGTGAATTTTTGATATGTTGTGCCTCTATGAGTCTAGAATGACTGAAAAATATGTTGATTCGATTTTGGAATGGTTATGAGTTTAGAAAGATTATTTTCATTAGACCTGTTCCAGCAGGTACCTTAACTGGGACAGCTATATTTTGGGATTTTTAATAAAATGTAGAAAAATCATATCCAATCGAATTTTGGATATGTTGTTGCTTAGTGAGTTTAGTATTTGAGAAAAATAATTTGGAATCACGTTGATTGAATTTGATTTATGGAATTCACAAAGTTCAGAACTGCTGCCAGGATGCAGGGCAATTGGGGCAGTCTGGTTAGGTGAACTATTTGACCAAGATTTTGTGCTCAGTTTGATCTGAAATTTTAAAGGGATGATTTTAAGATACAAAACTAAATTTTGTAAAAATCGGAACTAAAATTTGACTAAGTAAAATTGGTAGCAACATTAGGTTAGTGTGGCGCCTCTACTCAGCTTACATATGTAGGTTGGGAAGGGGTGTTACAATTGTTTTGGTATCAGAGCCTAGGTTTGAGATTCTCAACCTAGGTAAAATGTAAGAAAAAGACTATTTTTACTTAAAAAGTGAGTTTTTGAACAAAAATACATGTTTGGGATTGGCAGTCTCTGATCTTTAATAAGAGGTATTCTGTTGTGTTTGCAGACTTAGGTTGTGATGGATTCTCACTCTCGTCAGTCGATTGAGGGTAGTGCCGAGACTATTGCTCCTGCTGAGGGAGCTTGTAACACCCCGATACTCCATATAAGTACTACACATATACCTGGTATACGTACAGTAAATATATAAAGTATAAAGATGTCACATTTCGTTACAATTTATAAACCTTTAACATATCTCAAACCACAATACATTAATTTAAAGAACATTTACAAAATCGATATACTTTTAATGATCTTATAAATATACAATAATCTTATCTTTCTCGAAACATCATTTATACACATGATTACATTCTTGATAAAAGTACATCATAATTAAATTATACATGTATGCATCACCCTCTAGTTGGTCTCGACAAACTCTTACTCTTCTCGTGGCATAACGCAAGACTTTATATCTTTCATCTGGTCACCTGCGCGATCAAACAACCGCGCTAAGCCTGAGAGCTTAGTAATACAAATGTATAATATACACATACATTATAAAAATATTAGCATATAATGATATATCAATTCCATGTAACTTTAGCTTATCATATCTTTTCTTTTAGATTGTACCTTTCATATATCTCAACTAAATCATATTTCAATACCCACATTCCACAACATACTTCATAACATTATTTTATTCACCATTTACCAATCATGAATAACATTTCCAACAAGGCAATCATTAACACCAACCACAATCCATCACCAATACTCACAATCAACATATCAATACATACACATTACATATCATACCTCATAACATTGTTTAATTCACAATTCACCAATCATAAGTCACATTGTCAACAAAATCAATCATAGATCTCATTATTCATCTAATTCAACATTTGTATATCACATAGACATCAAAGACAGACTCGGGCCCAACAGACACTAATATGCAATTCAATTTTCAGAGTTAATGCTTTGGTTTGTTATCATATTTATCAATATCATATACCCAACTAGGCTTCAAGGATCAAGTTCAACCAAGCTTCAAGGGGAGCAAAGCATGCTAAGCTTCTACCCAACTTGGCTTCAAGAACTAATCCAACCTAGCTTCAAGGGTGGTAGCATCTCAATTAGGCTTCAAGGATCCAATCCAACCTAACTTCAAGAGATTGTTACACTTATTAGGCATGCCACCAACAACAAACTCTGAAAATGGAATAACACATTAGCCACACAATTCATTTAGATTTCATTCTCAATTCTCATACATGCCTCATTTATCTCCATTGAATCACATTAGCCAATAACAATGGCTTCACATTTTATTTCACAATATAACACTTCATTATTCAAGTGTATAGTTATCTCATCCATGATCACATTATATCTCATATAGCATCATTCATCATAGCCAAACACAATGGCATTGTCTCATATCATGTCTTATTTGAATTATCATTTCATCTTTTACATACATAATCAGTTACCTCATCATATCCTTTACATGTCATATTCCACCATTGATATATATATATATACAACATCAATTACATTAACTAGGTAAACATATCAGTCATATCCTTATAAATTGCATTGTACATACCTTTTTGGATGATCCTCATCTCTTTCACCCTCAAGAGTTACTCCCACCAAGCTATCCATAATCAATAACTTCATCCTCTTTTTCACATTTTACATATAGCCTCATTGATATATATATATATATATATATACAACATCAATTACATTAACTAGGCAAACATATCATTCAAAGTGCATAACATCACATTGCTAAATCTCAACAATGCAATTAGGGCAAAACACAATTGATATGATTCATAGCTTTATGATCTTCCACATTCCTTTGATTAGATCATTCTTGTGTTTAAAACATATTTATAATGTTCATGTTTAAGTTTAGAAACAATGGAACCTTTGAAGAATCAAAACAATGTAAAAAGAAACAAAGTATAAAGCAATATGTAATTCATTTGTAGGACACGCCCAACCCATTTGATGGACACGCCCAACCACTTGATGGAACACGCCCGTGTCACTAACAACAAAAGAGGCAGTAGCCAATTCAACAATTGACACGCTCAGCACCTTTGATGGACACGCCCGTGTCACTAACAACAAAAGAGGTAGTAGCCAATTCAAACAATTGACACGCCCAACTCAATTGATGAACACGCCCGTGTCTCTTCAATGCCTATGGCCGTGTCACCCATCACCAAAACCAATTCTCTTCTAATTGCCCTCAAACACAATATTCATCATATAACATGCTTCAAATGAATATAATCAATGTTTTAAACACATATTCATCACAAGAATTACTTCACAACACATTAATATAACAATTAAACACATCTCAACTCAAAACCCTAAAATCAACATCTCCACCATTTCCAACAACAACCTCTAATTAAACTCATAACTTAAAATCAATTTAACACTTGAACACACAACACAACACATCTCAAATCCACCAAATCACAAAATCATCAAACCTTACTTCACTTCCAACACAACTTCCAATTAAGTAAAGAAAACAAGAGAATACTTACCATCTTTCCAACAAAACCAACACCAATCCAATCCTTTAGCTTGTAATCAATTTGAATACTTGTAAACACATATATAACACACTAAATCATGAAATCAATCCATCACAACCTATCTCAAACATTAACAAAGGAAAACAAGTAAGTACTTACCTCAATTGATGAATTCCACCAAATCTCCACCTAATCCTTTGATTCTTCCTTCAATTCTCTTAAAACCCTAAGGTTTAGGTGAAGATCAACTCATCTCTCTACCTCTCTCTCTCTCTCTCGTGCAAGAACCAAAAGGAGAAGAAGAAGAAGAAGAAGAAGAGAATATCTTTATTTCTTTTTCCTCTTCCACGATAGCCACATATATGTATATAATAATAATAATAATAATAATAATAATAATAATATAATTACTAATTACCAAAAATCCTCCACCAAGCATTTCATTTCAAGCAATTACTCATATACCCCTTATCACTTAACTTAGCTTTTGTCTCTTATGAACCCAATTAAGTAATTCCACATGCCATATAAAAATATCTCCTCTTGCATTGACTCTTTCTCTTTGACTATTTTATATGTTATATATATCACCATATACACAACATATAAACTTGTCTCTAAACCCTAAATTTCCCCAAAACACATATACATATATTTTCTTTTCTCAATTTAAACCAACAACAATAACAACAACAACAACAACATACAAAACTTCTGGGGCATGCATAGGGATATTACAATTCTCTCCCCCTTAAATAATTTCGTCCTCGAAATTATCAGTACCGTAACGATTCATTCTTAACAAAATACTATCTCAACTTTCATATGAAGTTAATTATATGCTCAAGTCATAGTATCATCAAATCATATAATTTTAACTCTTCCCTTTCAAATCAACCGCCTTCTTTAAATTTCATAACTCATCATTCTATATGATTAGATATCTTATTACTTTCTTGATCAAACATTCAAAAGAACTCATTACATCTTTTATCAATGTCTTTACACAAGAATTAGATCATTATATAATACACTTATACTTCATCCAATCTTTATATATATTCAATATATTCTATTCCTTCACTTCTTTGTAATTACTCTTTTAACTTTAACCTTAAAAATCATTGGTTTATATCTTAGCATTAATTATCCCGTCATTACAATCACCGTCTAAATAGACATTTATCAAACCTCAATGGATAACAAAATCTTTATTTTTTTTACAAATGGAGTTATTTCTTTAGCACGCTTTTTATTTAAATTACATCTTAATACATTACCTTTCAACTTATTTCATAAATAATCAATCTTTTCCCTTTTTATCATGATTTATAACTATTATAACTCCATTTATTCACGTTCACTCACACTTTGAAATTTACATCATATACATTATCATGCAAACAATTATACTCTTAACACAACTATACATGTCAAATCTCAATAATGATTCATAATCTTAGCCAATTCAGATCCATTGATCTATTTATCACAATATATCCACGTTCCAATCTTGCTCAATTCCAACCAACAATTTATTTATTCAAACTTATCATAAAATTTCACAATATTCATATATGTATTTATATAACTTAATTCCATTAGGGTAAACTTACATTCAATTCCTGATCTCTTCCGATCTATATTCAATCAAATAATCATGATAACCAATCACTTCAAATTATCTTAATATAATTTCCAACCAATTCTCATAAAAATTTTATACCATATTTACTATATATAGCTCATTCACTTAAACCTCAAATTTATTCATTTATTCATCACATATCATAAACATGTTTAGTATAATTTTCAATCACATTTGTATTTTCTCCCTTTTTAACATCTCTTCACATTTCATTTCCTTGTTATACTTATTTTGATTACCTCATTGCCATAATATTCATAACTCGAGACATTTCCATAATTTCCTTTTCTCTCTTAACTATCATAAATATAACCAAATGCTTAACATCGAATTGATAAGATACAACTTTATCCATCATAACGTTTAACTATACTTTTCATCATAATTTCAATCTCATCAAATCTGTATTACAATCATTATATCTAAGACCCAAATCCATGGATAACAAATTAATCAATCAAATATACCGAACAAAACACATGGCTTAAGAGGTTAATATTCAAGCCTGGAACTCTCAAATCAATTCTGTTCTTTCATAATTTTATTCTCAATTTTTACAAATACAAGACTAAGGTGTATCTCAAGAATTACATATTTCTTCTTTACATTATTGCTATAACAAAAGTTAATACATTCCAACTCCATTTCAAACCACTTTGCACTCGATTATAATGTCTATCTCAACTTAATTCACGTTTCAACAATATTACTATATACATATTTAACCATATGTAATTTCTATAAAATTTCTTTTCGTCACTTCATTTTGAATCCATTTACAATCTCTTATAATATATAATTACATGGAATTTCCATATGTGAGCACTTTAGAACTCTAAATATCATAATTTCATTCATATTGAAAATCAATTCACATATCATATACATGTATACCCTTACTTAGATATTCTTATTTTATGTTTCTTTTTCACACATTCAATACAAATTTAATGTTTATCACTTTCCACTAAGACTTTAACTTTCCAATTTACTACTTTGCTTAAACTTCAATTTGCCAAACTCATCTTTTCTTAATATCACTTTAGAAACATCTTATGTATATATATCACAAAGCAAAGTCAAAACATATAATTTCTCCAATTATTAAGCTCATTTCAGAAATCTCAAATATCACATATTACCATCATTACTATGAGCTTTCACAATATCCAAGCATCTCACATTTCTAACGTTGCATTCACAATGTTTACATTAAAATAACAATATCAACTTATTCTTACTTAACCAATCTCATCTCTTTTCCTTTAAACAAAACCTTAACTTTATATATGTACATACTTCAAACTTTAGATAGTCACACTTTGTCTATAATAACCAACTCATTCAATATCCCACCATTCTTTCCTCATTTTGTAACATATCTTTCAATAATAACAATCCAGCAATATTTCCTTTGTCTATTAACCCCAACATAAACCTTATTATAAAGAGGTTCAAAGTGTAGAAGAAAGAGTACATACTCTTATCTTAATTTGTTTTCAACTCATTTTCAACTTTATTCTCTTTATGTTTGAATTCATATTATGTCCCACATCATATTACTCATAAACATCAACATTACACTCCATATTGCACACAACATGACATTTCCATATGCATCATCAATATACATATATCACATTACATTTCACAATTAGTTTATCATAATCAATTAGGCACTATGCCTCAATTATAATTCATTTCCAACATTATTGCCAACAATCATGGTTTCTCATCACATCAAAATGGTATACACATATATCATTAATTATGTTAAACATCTCATATAACACAAATATTCTACAATTCATATAATGCCACATCCGAGACCAACCTAGGTGTCAATGCATATGCATGTATTACCAATTGCATTTCAAAACTCTTCTTTTTGGTTCATTTTATGCGTTTCAAAACTTTTTCTTTTAATTTCACTTAGGCCGAGAATCTCGAACCTAAGCTCTGATACCAAAATAATTGTAACACCCCGATACTCCATATAAGTACTACACATATACCTGGCATACGTACAGTAAATATATAAAGTATAAAGATGTCACATTTCGTTACAATTTATAAACCTTTAACATATCTCAAACCACAATACATTAATTTAAAGAACATTTACAAAATCGATATACTTTTAATGATCTTATAAATATACAATAATCTTATCTTTCTCGAAACATCATTTATACACATGATTACATTCTTGATAAAAGTACATCATAATTAAATTATACATGTATGCATCACCCTCTAGTTGGTCTCGACAAACTCTTACTCTTCTCGTGGCATAACGCAAGACTTTATATCTTTCATCTGGTCACCTGCGCGATCAAACAACCGCGCTAAGCCCGAGAGCTTAGTAATACAAATGTATAATATACACATACATTATAAAAATATTAGCATATAATGATATATCAATTCCATGTAACTTTAGCTTATCATATCTTTTCTTTTAGATTGTACCTTTCATATATCTCAACTAAATCATATTTCAATACCCACATTCCACAACATACTTCATAACATTATTTTATTCACCATTTACCAATCATGAATAACATTTCCAACAAGGCAATCATTAACACCAACCACAATCCATCACCAATACTCACAATCAACATATCAATACATACACATTACATATCATACCTCATAACATTGTTTAATTCACAATTCACCAATCATAAGTCACATTGTCAACAAAATCAATCATAGATCTCATTATTCATCTAATTCAACATTTGTATATCACATAGACATCAAAGATAGACTCGGGCCCAACAGACACTAATATGCAATTCAATTTTCAGAGTTAATGCTTTGGTTTGTTATCATATTTATCAATATCATATACCCAACTAGGCTTCAAGGATCAAGTTCAACCAAGCTTCAAGGGGAGCAAAGCATGCTAAGCTTCTACCCAACTTGGCTTCAAGAACTAATCCAACCTAGCTTCAAGGGTGGTAACATCTCAATTAGGCTTCAAGGATCCAATCCAACCTAACTTCAAGAGATTGTTACACTTATTAGGCATGCCACCAACAACAAACTCTGAAAATGGAATAACACATTAGCCACACAATTCATTTAGATTTCATTCTCAATTCTCATTATCATTTAGGCAAACATGCCTCATTTATCTCCATTGAATCACATTAGCCAATAACAATGGCTTCACATTTTATTTCACAATATAACACTTCATTATTCAAGTGTATAGTTATCTCATCCATGATCACATTATATCTCATATAGCATCATTCATCATAGCCAAACACAATGGCATTGTCTCATATCATGTCTTATTTGAATTATCATTTCATCTTTTACATACATAATCAGTTACCTCATCATATCCTTTACATGTCATATTCCACCATTGATATATATATATATACAACATCAATTACATTAACTAGGTAAACATATCAGTCATATCCTTATAAATTGCATTGTACATACCTTTTTGGATGATCCTCATCTCTTTCACCCTCAAGAGTTACTCCCACCAAGCTATCCATAATCAATAACTTCATCCTCTTTTTCACATTTTACATATAGCCTCATTGATATATATATATATATATATACAACATCAATTACATTAACGAGGCAAACATATCATTCAAAGTGCATAACATCACATTGCTAAATCTCAACAATGCAATTAGGGCAAAACACAATTGATATGATTCATAGTTTTATGATCTTCCACATTCCTTTGATTAGATCATTCTTGTGTTTAAAACATATTTATAATGTTCATGTTTAAGTTTAGAAACAATGGAACCTTTGAAGAATCAAAACAATGTAAAAAGAAACAAAGTATAAAGCAATATGTAATTCATTTGTAGGACACGCCCAACCCATTTGATGGACACGCCCAGCCACTTGATGGAACACGCCCGTGTCACTAACAACAAAAGAGGCAGTAGCCAATTCAACAATTGACACGCTCAGCACCTTTGATGGACACGCCCGTGTCACTAACAACAAAAGAGGCAGTAGCCAATTCAAACAATTGACACGCCCAACTCAATTGATGAACACGCCCGTGTCTCTTCAATACCTATGGCCGTGTCACCCATCACCAAAACCAATTCTCTTCTAATTGCCCTCAAACACAATATTCATCATATAACATGCTTCAAATGAATATAATCAATGTTTTAAACACATATTCATCACAAGAATTACTTCACAACACATTAATATAACAATTAAACACATCTCAACTCAAAACCCTAAAATCAACATCTCCACCATTTCCAACAACAACCTCTAATTAAACTCATAACTTAAAATCAATTTAACACTTGAACACACAACACAACACATCTCAAATCCACCAAATCACAAAATCATCAAACCTTACTTCACTTCCAACACAACTTCCAATTAAGTAAAGAAAACAAGAGAATACTTACCATCTTTCCAACAAAACCAACACCAATCCAATCCTTTAGCTTGTAATCAATTTGAATACTTGTAAACACATATATAACACACTAAATCATGAAATCAATCCATCACAACCTATCTCAAACATTAACAAAGGAAAACAAGTAAGTACTTACCTCAATTGATGAATTCCACCAAATCTCCACCTAATCCTTTGATTCTTCCTTCAATTCTCTTAAAACCCTGAGGTTTAAGTGAAGATCAACTCATCTCTCTACCTCTCTCTCTCTCTCTCGTGCAAGAACCAAAAGGAGAAGAAGAAGAAGAAGAAGAAGAGAATATCTTTATTTCTTTTTCCTCTTCCACGATAGCCACATATATGTATATAATAATAATAATAATAATAATATAATTACTAATTACCAAAAATCCTCCACCAAGCATTTCATTTCAAGCAATTACTCATATACCCCTTATCACTTAACTTAGCTTTTGTCTCTTATGAACCCAATTAAGTAATTCCACATGCCATATAAAAATATCTCCTCTTGCATTGACTCTTTCTCTTTGACTATTTTATATGTTATATATATCACCATATACACGACATATAAACTTGTCTCTAAACCCTAAATTTCCCCAAAACACATATACATATATTTTCTTTTCTCAATTTAAACCAACAACAATAACAACAACAACAACAACATACAAAACTTCTGGGGCATGCATAGGGATATTACAATTCTCTCCCCCTTAAATAATTTCGTCCTCGAAATTATCAGTACCGTAACGATTCATTCGGTGTCGGGTGGACCAGCTGGGGAGGAGGTTCCTCCAGCCTGGTTTAGGCCTATGATGGAAGCTATGAGACAAGCACCTGTGCAACCACAGCCATCGCCACCACCCCCTCAGCCTTCAGTACCAGTAAGGCACTATGATAAGCTAAGGAAATATGGAGCAGAGGATTTCTTTGGTACAGTTGATCCGGCTGTAGCAGAACAGTGGCTTGATAGAGTTCAGAGGGTATTTGTGCAGTTGCAAGCCACTTCAGAGGAGAAGTTTGACTATGCAAGATCTTTGCTACAGAAGGATGCCTACGACTGGTGGAAGACAATGCCCCATTCTATGGATGATCCTCCAACACTGTCTTACACTGATTTTCTGAGGGAATTTGAGTTGAAGTATACTCCTAGGGAGTATAAAGATGGGAAGAAAAGAGAGTTTATAGATTTGAAGCAAGATCATCGGACCGTAACTGAATATGAAGTTGAGTTTATTCGACTGAGTCAGTATGCTGGGGGTATCATTGCTGATGAGATTGATAGATGTCGGCGATTTGAGGAGGGATTGAGACCCTCGATCATGTGCTTAGTGGCTGGATCCAGATATCAGGATTTCTCACAACTTGTGGCAGCAGCTCGAAGTGTAGAGCGAACTCAAGTTATTGCAGCTGTTTCAGAGGAGGAGGTTAGGGTTAGAAGGCCCCAGTTAGAGGCAGGGTCTTCTTCTGCGAAGAGGGGTAGAGGAAGTTTTGTTCCTCGGAGTAGTAGGATCCAGAGACCAGCGGGTAGGTCAGTGCAGTTCCAGAGGCAGAGATTTAGACCTGCAGCTTCTGTAGCGAGTGCTCCTACTCCTGGAGTTCAGAGATCCACCTTACCTTTGTGTAACCAGTGTGGTGGAAGACATGGGGGCGTTTGTTGGAGGCATAGTAGATCAGGGGTATGCTTCAGGTGTGGATCACCTGACCACTTTGTGAGAGACTGTTCTGAGAGGCAGGAGCAGATGTCAGTTGATTCTGCTGCTTCTCGAGCTAGTGTGAGGGGAGGCAGAGGAGGCAGAGGTGCCAGCCGAGGAGGTAGACCAGGATTCAGTTCTAGAGGAGGTGCTACATCCAGGGAGGGTAGACCAGAGGAGGTTGGATCTTCCCAGAGGATGTATGTTATGCAGAGGCAGCCAGATACATTGGCAGTCATAGCTGGTACTTTTTCTTTATTTAATACTCCAGTACTTGCTTTGATTGATCCGGGTTCCACGCATTCATATATTAGTGCATCTGTTTTGCCTGTATTTGATGTGCATGCTGAGTCCCTAGGATTTGATGTGTTGGTGACAAATCCGTTAGGGCATAGTGTGGTTGTGAGTAAGGTGCATAGAGATAGTGCAGTAGTGGTGCAGGGTGAGGAGTTCCTTGGGGATTTGATTGAGATGCCATTTAAGGAATATGACGTGATCTTAGGTATGGATTGGCTATCTCGACATGGAGCTGTGGTGGATTGTAAAAAGAAAATTGTTTCTTTGAGAACGGGTGATGGTAGAGAGGTGATAGTATCTAATGAGGAGGAACATGATATGCATCTGCGGATTGTGTTGCAGATTTTGAGAGAGAGGCAGTTGTTTGCTAAATTGTCGAAGTGTGAGTTCTGGTTGGATCAAGTAGCTTTTCTCGGACATGTTGTTTCAGCAGAAGGCATTAAAGTTGATCCGAGCAAAGTTGAAGCTGTATTGAATTGGAATCCACCTAAATCAGTGACAGAGGTTAGAAGTTTTCTGGGTTTGGCAGGCTATTACCGGCGGTTTGTGAAAGGATTTTCTTTGATAGCTACTCCACTCACCAGATTGCTTCGTAAGGGAGTGAGATTTGTGTGGACGGATCAGTGTCAGGCTAGCTTTGAGCAGTTGAGAGAAATGTTGACTCAAGCGCCTGTTCTAACTTTACCTGTTGAAGGCAAACCATATGTGATCTACAGTGATGCTTCACATAGAGGTTTGGGGGTGTGTATTGATGCAAGAAGGTAAAGTTATAGCTTATGCATCTCGACAGTTGAAACCGCATGAGCTTAACTATCCAACCCATGATTTGGAATTGGCTGCCATTGTTTTTGCATTGAAGATTTGGCGCCATTATCTGTTTGGGGAGAAATATTTCATCTACACTGATCACAAGAGTTTGAAGTATTTGGGTGTCCAGAAAGAACTCAATCTTCGTCAGAGGAGATGGTTGGAGTTGATTAAAGACTACGACTGTTTGATTGACTATCCTCCAGGTAAAGCAAATGTTGTTGCTGATGCCTTAAGTCGGAAGTCTTTAGCTGGTTTAACAATTTATTAGCTCTCGTTGCTTGTTGAATTGAGAGCTCTGCGTGCTAACTTTGTATCTTGTGATGATGGTGCATTGTTGGCACAATTGCATTTGAAACCAGTTTTATTGGATCAGATCAGAGAGGCTCAGTTGACTGATATGAAGATTCAGAAGATTATTTCAGATTGTCACGATGGAAAGACTAGAGATTTTGTTGTGAGAGATGATGGGAGTCTCTGGTTCAAGAGCAGATTGTGTGTACCCGATGATGCTGATTTGAAGAGAGTTATTTTGGAAGAAGCACATCAGTCGATGTTTGCTATGCATCCGGGTAATACCAAGATGTATCATGATTTGAGACAGCATTATTGGTGGATTGGGTTGAAGAGAGACATTGCTGAGTTTGTATCTAAATGTCTCACTTGTCAGAAGGTTAAAGCAGAGCATCAAGTTCCAACCAGGTTGCTTCAACCATTGTCAGTGCCAGAATGGAAATGGGAAAGAGTGACAATGGATTTTGTGTCTGGTTTGCCATTGACACAAAAGAAGCATGATGCTATATGGGTGATTGTGGATAGATTGACGAAGACAGCTCATTTCCTTCTGGTGCGGATGGATTACTCTTTGGAGAGATTGGCTGAGCTGTATATTCAGGAGATTGTGAAATTGCATGGTGTTCCAACTTCTTTAGTGTCTGATCGAGATCCCCGATTTACTTCAAGATTTTGGAAGAGTTTGCATAGTGCTTTGGGTTCTCGACTACACTTCAGTACTGCTTTTCATCCACAGACGGATGGACAGTCAGAGAGGGTGATACAGATTATTGAGGACATGTTGAGAAGCTGTGTCATCGATTTCTCTGGAAGTTGGGATAGGTTTTTACCTCTTGTGGAGTTTGCTTACAATAACAGTCATCAATCCAGCATTGGTATGGCACCGTTTGAAGCATTGTATGGCAGACGGTGTAGGACACCTCTTTGTTGGAGTGAACTTGGTGAAGGTAAAATAATTGGATCTGATTTGATTCAAGAAACTGAGGAAAAAGTGAAGTTGATCCAAGGTAGGTTAAAAGCAGCTTCAGATCGACAGAAGTCTTATGCAGATCTGAAGAGGAGAGACATTCAGTTTGATGTTGGAGATAAGGTGTTTTTGAAAGTATCTCCTTGGAAGAAGATTTTGAGGTTCGGTCGGAAAGGAAAATTGAGTCCTCGTTTCATTGGGCCGTATGAAGTGTTAGAAAGAGTTGGGCCAGTTGCATATCGACTTGCTTTGCCACCTGAGTTGGATCGTATTCATAATGTATTCCATGTTTCTATGTTGAGGAGGTACAGGTCAGATCCATCTCATGTGTTGCCATTTGAGTCTATCGAAGTGAGCCCAGATTTGACATTTGAAGAAGAACCAGTTGCTATCTTGGCACGTGATGTGAAAGAATTGAGGAACAAGAAAGTGCCATTGGTGAAGATTCTTTGGAAGAATCATGCAAAAGAAGAAGCAACTTGGGAAAGTGAGCAAACTATGCGAGAGCAATATCCTCAACTATTTCAGAGTTGATATCAGGTAATTTCGAGGACGAAATTTCTTTTTAGAGGGGGAGAATTGTAATATCCTCATTTATGCCCTAGAAGTTTTGCATATTGTTGTTGTTGTTATTGTTATATATTGGATTGAATATATGTGTTAAATTGTAAGAGAAAAGAAATTGAGAAGATAAAGTATATGTATATGTATTTTGGGAAGAAATAGGGTTTAGAGACAAATTTATATGTTGTGTATATGTTAATATATATGACATATAAAGTGGTCAAAAGGCTTGGTCAATGCAAGAGAAGATATTTATTTGAGATTGGTAAATTACTTAATTGGGCACATATAAGACAAAAAGATAATTATGTGAATAAGGGCACTTTGGTAATTGCTTGGATAAAATCACATGGTGGATATTTAAAGAAGGTTTGACTTGTGTTTTCTTTATCATTTCTTCTTCTTCTTCTTGTTGATGGACGGCCCTCCATTGCCAAAGAGAAAGAAAGAGACAAGTGATGGTTTTGATGATTTCAAGCTTAAATTGAAGAAAGATTAAGTGTTCAAGTGTTGATTTAAGAAGTTTTTAACTAAGGTAAGATCTTTTCTCTAATTTCTTCAATTCTTTTGAAGTGGTATGATTAAGTTGCTTATGGTATGATTGTAAGTATTGATTTTTCTTGATAGATGAGAAGTTGGGTTGGTGTTGGTGATGGAAGAGTAAGATTGGTGTTTAGTGAAATTGTTTCTGTTTTAGGATTAGTAAAGGCTGTGACTTGTATGATTTTTAATTAATTTTAGAAAAATGTTCTTGAAGTGAATTTTTGATATGTTGTGCCTCTATGAGTCTAGAATGACTGAAAAATATGTTGATTCGATTTTGGAATGGTTATGAGTTTAGAAAGATTATTTTCATTAGACCTGTTCCAGCAGGTACCTTAACTGGGACAGCTATATTTCGGGATTTTTAATAAAATGTAGAAAAATCATATCCAATCGAATTTTGGATATGTTGTTTCTTAGTGAGTTTAGTATTTGATAAAAATAATTTGGAATCACTTTGATTGAATTTGATTTATGGAATTCACAAAGTTCAGAACTGCTGCCAGGATGCAGGGCAATTGGGGCAGTCTGGTTAGGTGAACTATTTGACCAAGATTTTGTGTTCAGTTTGATCTGAAATTTTAAAGGGATGATTTTAAGATACAAAACTAAATTATGTAAAAATTTTAGAATTTTTAGTCAAGTAGATTATTTTATACAATTTTTCAAAATAAGGATAAAATGGAGTTTAAAACCAGAATGTACTATTTATGGTTAGGGTTTTAATTCTTTGTTCTTCTTGCATTGCTTTGGTTCTCCAAAGGTAGGTTGGTCCTTAAACCTAACCCTAAACACTTTAAACACACTTGAATCAATGAATGTTATAATCAATTGTTCTTTGCCCTAATTGCATTGTTGAGATTGAACAATGTTATGTTGTGCATTGTGAATGGTAATGTGTTTCATGAGTAATGTGGAATGAAATGTTGATATTTATGAATGATGCTATGTGAGATATAATGTGATCATGGATGAGATATATATATATACTTGAATAATGAGATGTTATATTGTGAAATGAAATGTGAAGCCATTGTTATTGGCTAAGATGATGTAATTGAAAGAAAGAAGGCATGTTTGCCTAAATGTGATGAGAATTGAGAATGGAAATTAATTGTTTGTTTAATATGTTATTCAGTTTCAGAGTTCTGGATTTGGGTGGCATGCCTAAGAAATGATGAAAGGTAACAGTCTTGCCGGGTTGAGGACCTCCTCATAGGTGTTGAGTTGATGGTCCAAGAGACTGGGTCTGTTACACTATGAGATATATGATTTGTAACAGTCTTGCCGGGTTGAGGATCTCCTCATATGTGTTGAGTTGATGATCCAAGAGACTGGGTCTGTTACACTATCCATGGATAGAGATACATGTATATACATTGCCTACGGGCATGATTATTGTGACTATGAACCAAAGCAGTAACTCTGAACTCTGAATATCGTATTAAATACTTGTTGGGCCCATAGGTGTCAAGGTTATATGAATGTCCTAAATAATGTTATGAGTTTAATGAAATGAGATGTTGGTTATGAAGTATGATTGATTAATGTTGAATGTGAAAAGATGTTGAAATGTGGTATGCTCATATGACTATGATTTGTGAAATGCATAATTGTGTGGTTAACTTTATATTTATGATGTTGATCTTATCAATAACATATGTGGCATTGCATTTCATTAAAGCATACCGTTAGCATGTTTTATCTTACTAAGCCGTTGGCTTAGCGCGATAGTGTTTAATCGCGCAGGTAGTAGAGTGGATAGAGTTGAACCCGAGAGTTCATCAAGACCTAGTGAGAGTAGACCTTGAAGAATCCATTTTGGGAGCTTAAAGATCATAGCAGACTTGCCAATCATGTATAAATTTTATGTGTTGTAAAACTTGAGTTTTGATGTATATGAATTTGTAAATATGTAAATATTTTATAACTTCCGCTGTGTAATATTTAAATATGGGGGTTGTCACAAAACCTTTATTTTATGTTGTACTAGAAGTGTAAATCCTTTTTGCAGGTTGTAGTTGAGGTTACAAGGGGGATTTATTGGGAGTGTACTGAGAATGATTTTGTTTGCATTGGTTTGTGTAAAATGTTTTTAAAAATAAGAAAAAAACCGGTTTTGTCGACACTTGGGACTCAATTTTTAGGCGAAACTATGGCAAAAATTTTGTAAAAATCGGAACTAAAATTTGACTAAGTAAAATTGGTAGCAACATTAGGTTAGTGTGGCGCCTCTACTCAGCTTACATATGTAGGTTGGGAAGGGGTGTTACATGGCAGTTGGAACCAATTGAGAAAAATTCTGATACAGGGAGCCTGTGGCTAAACACATGATAGAGGGCCTCAGCCCCTCCTCAAACCTCCGGCATCTGTCAATCTCATCATATATAATCCCACCAGCATATTGGCTCAACTGGATGAACTCAACCTCATACTCAGTCACAATCCCCGTGTCCTATCTCAAACTCAGGAACTTCATCTTCTTAGCATCTTTATACTCTCTGGGAGTATACTTCTTATCGAATTCTCGCATAAAATCGTCATATGTCATAACTGGTGGATCAACTATACCATGGGGTACTGTCTTCCATCACTCATGCATCCCTCTGCAAAAGAGATCTAGTATTATCAAACTTCTCATCCGGACTAGCATGCAGCTGAATAAACACCCTCTGGACCTTGTCCAATCATTACTCTGCTACTGCAAGGTTTGTAGTACCAACAAAATATGTGGCTTCAAACTTCTTCAACTTATCATACTTTCGGGTTGGCAACTGCAGTTGTGGTTGTGGTTATGGTGGTGGCTGTGGCTGCTGAACTGGAGCTTGAATCAACAGCTCCACAATATGTCGTAACTAGTCCGGTGGAACCTTCTCAGCTGCTGGTCTAACTGTTATAGAAGTACATACCTCTCTAGCAGTCTCAACACTTGCTCCAACTCTACCTTTATCAGGAGCTACACTCTCTGCACTATCCTTTGTAGACTAGTGTGTCCTAGACGCTATAACTACCTATATCTGTAAATACAGTAGAAATTGCCAATTAGAAATTAGATAAATGTCAGTGCCAATACATGTATCACAATTTAAAATCATAATTAAAATCCCCATTTTCTCTCTAACAACCCACCTAGATCGAGAACCTCAAACCTAGGCTCTGATACCAAAATAAATATAACACCCTTATACCCTATATACGTACAATACATACACCTGGTATATATAAAATATGCATATAAAGTATAAGAATGCCACAATCCAACTTAATAAAAATTTTTATATTCCCACTTAAAAATCTCAAACTTTACTAGAGTTTTATCTGTAAATAGGACATCCCTAAAATTCAATAAAACACAACGTGCACAAAATACACTTCCAATAAACAATAAATCACCATTTCACCAATGCTTCTCAATCATCCCCCATTTCCTCAAAAGTTTTATACTACATATACATATATCAAAACACACATAAAAAATCTCACATTAAACAATTTATCCAAAATACTCTTTATAATTCACAAAGCACTCAAAACATAACCATAATATACATAATAACAAAAGGTACTATAATATAAAATATATACATAATGGAAAATGGCTCTGATCTCGAAGAAGCAGCAAAAAAACAACTCAGATCAACCTCAAACCTAGACCTGACCTAGTCTAGAAGACCTCTTTAGATCAACCGGATCACCCTTGTCACATGCACGATGAATTATAATCGTGCAAAGCTAAAAGCCTAGTGGTACAAACTTTAATAATAACAAAACTTTAATATAATGCCAATGCATAATGCCTCATGTAATGTTACAATTTGGCATACAATTCCAATTAGAATATAATCTTTAATCATTTTATATTTCACATTAACACATACATAAACATGGGCCCAAAGAAACTAATATATCATTCAAATCTTAGAGTTACCATTTTGGTCCAAATTGACATCAAGTGTCTAGCCCCAAAGGCAAATCATATATCAGTGACGCTAGCGTCTAGACCAGAAGGCAAAATTATGTATTAGTGACGCATAGTGTCTAGCCCCGAAGGGTATCAGTGACGCATATCATCTAGCCTCGAAGGCAAATAATGAGGATAACCTCATAGGCATGCTGCCAAACATAGAACTCAAAAAATTGATTAACATACTGGCACACAAATAATTTATATTTTCCATAATCACTTTTCGTATCACATTGCATCAATTTCTCATTTTTCTCATCACATTGCCTCATTTTCTTATTTTTTTTCTTATTCATATCAATGTCAAAACACTTTAATTCATCATATTTCATCACATTATAACAATGTATCTCATTTAACATTTCAAACATCTTACCCAAATATTTTTTTGTCAATTTCACATAATTCACATGATTTACATTTTATTCAATTCAGCCCTTAATAATGGCTTTTCATAATGTATACAATGCATACATAACAATTCACATGTTATAGCACAATATTCATGAATTATCATGCCACCGAGTAGCTTAATACATTTCCATCCAAAATGTGTTTAGCCAAATGTAATGCAAACATATCTCATTTATCAAAAGCTTGTACATACCTTAGAAAGCACTCAAATGCAAGCTAAAAATCTCCCTCCAACCTTCACTTCCAACTTGCCCTTCAACACTAGGGTTGGGCAATTCTCCTCTCCTTGATGCCTATACACAATGTGATCAAATACAATCATTTAATATCACATTTTAAGACATTTTTAACATTAAACCTTAATTAAACATCATACCTATAAATTTTCAAAATTAAGCCAAACATTACTTTAACAATGGGAATCCATATTAACATTTAAATTTTTGTTTTAAGTTTATTTATATTATTAAAAATATATTATAACATATTTCAATCATTCATATTAATTAAATGCACACTCTTAAACAAAACACTAAAATGCCATAACCTTTATCAATGAAGGTTCTTCATTCTAACTCATTCCAATTATTAATCCAAGCTTATTTTCATTACTTATATCATTAAATAACGTGATTTAAGCATTAAAATCAAACAAATACCAATACTTTGAAATTCCCTTTTCAAACCCTAAATTTAACACTACCTTTTCCAATCTCTAACAAAACTTGGTTAATCTATCATTTGATTTTAAAATCCTTGTTTATGCATCAAAACAACACATTTGTAATCAATTTGCAAAATTAAAACACATGAATTCACAAATCCAAATGTTCCATAACCTTAAATTCTCTCTCTTCAACCAACCCAACTTAAACTCAATCATTTCTTCAATCCAACTTAAAAATCATTAATAACTAATCAAAATAACTTCATATAAACTCATTCAAGCCATTAAATCATACTATCACAAAAAATCCAAACTCAACATATTCAAATCTTTATGGAAATCTAAAGAAATAAGTTGGAAACTTACTATTTCAAGAGAAATCACTAAAATCTCACTTAAATCCTTGAAATCCTTTCATTTATAGAAGCTTGGAAGAAGAAAAACCTTGGCTTGGTCACCCATGGAGTTTTGGCCACCTTGAGGAAGAAGAAGAAGATGAAGACTTTTTAAAATTTCTCTTTTTTTCCACTTTAAATTTGACAATATATATAATATATTTTATTATATTTTTAATTAATTATTTAGTTTTTTATTTATTTAATAAAAATCATAAATTTCCTCTTCCAATCAAATATAAATTATTTTAATTTATTTAAATAATTATAATTTTTCAAAATATATTTACAATTATGCCACTTGACTTTTAACTTTTCTTCTTAAAGTGTTGGTTTTGACTTGACTTTTGTATATATTATGTATATTTCATATATATTTCACATATATATTTTACTTTTTCACTTAAAATCCTTCAATTTTTCATTTAAATCATTTATTTATTTAATTTTATTTAATTTTATTTAATTTTTGAAAATTAGGGATGTTACACAAAGAGCCTAAAATCTTTAGCAATTAATTATACCTTTGGTAGATAATCTTTGTAAGTTCTTACAAACTTTAGGAATCTTCTTCAATTGCATATTCCTAAAGTGAGTTATGTAAATCAGGTAATGAGATAGATAAGTTTGGTTATCATTTGGTTATGAGTTGTGCAAATCATTTGGTCAAAATCAGGTGCCAACACACCCTTGGACTAAAGTACTCTCTCCTTCTTAGGAAGCCCAAGCCTAGTGTTTGGTAACTATTCCAATGGCCTTAGGGCTTGGGACATTTCTGTCTAAAATCTAGGAGAGAAGGAAAAACCATAATATTTAAATTATATTTAATTATATAATTAATCATTACTATATAATAAAATAAATGATTGAATGACATTTAATTTAGTAAATCTAATGGCTTATAATTACTACTACATACACTAGTGAGTAAGTGTAGTGGAAAAACTAGCATTGAATTGAAGGGGGCTCAACGTTCTTGTAACATACGAAATTTTTAAAAATTAAATAAAATTAATTAAAATTAAATTGGATAAATTAAATAAATAATTTAAATAAAAAATTGAATGATTTTAAGTGAGAAAATTGGAATGTATATGTGAAATATACATGAAATATACATAATATATATAATTCAACCAAAAGTCAACATTTTAAAAAAGATAAGTCAAAAAGTCAAATGGTATTTTTGTAAATATACTTTGAAAATTGAAAAGTATTTAAATAATTTAAAAAAATTATTTTTTATGGAAGATGTAATTTTGGGGTTTTTATTTAATAAATAAATAATTAATTAATTAAAAATATAATATTATATAATATTATATATATATGGTTAATAAGTTAGTGGATGGAAAGAGAAAAACATATTTGATCTTCTTCTTCTTCTTCTTTCCTTCTTGGCCGAACTCTATTCAGGGTTAAACTCAAGGTTTTGCTTCTTCCAAGCTTCCAAAATTGAAAGGATTTCAAGAATTCAAGGGTGATTTTGGTGATTTCTTCTTGAAAAAGTAAGTTTCCAACTTGTTTCTTTGGATTTCCATAAAAATTAAGAATGTGTGTGTTTTGGAATTTTGTTATAGTATGATTTAATTGTCTATTTGGGTATGAATGAAGTTGTTTTGAGTAGTTAACAATGATTTTAAGATTGGTTGAGGAGGTGGTTGAATTTAAGTTGAGTTTGGTGAAGAGAGAGAATTTAGGATTATGGGAGAATTGGAGTTTTGAATTCATGTTATTTAATTGTGTAATTTGGTTCCAAATATGTTATTTTGATGTATAAATAAGTATTTTAAAGTCAAATGATGGATTCGGCTAAGTTTGATTAGAGTTTGGGAATGGAAGTGTTGAATTTAGGGTTTTGGAAAGGGAATTTTCAAATATTGGTTAATTGTTTGGTTTTAATCCTTAAATCATGTTCTTTATTGATATAAGTGATGAAAATAAGATTGGATTAATAATTTGATTGAATTGGAATGGAGAACCTTCAATGGAGAAGGTTATGCCATTTTAGGGTTTTGAATATAAGCATGTGTTTAACTAATGTAATTAGTTTAAACATGTTAAAATATGTTTTTAATGATATTAATAAACTTAAAAAACCAATTTGAATGGTTTAATATGATTTTCCTAAGTTAAAGAAAAGTTATGCTATATTTTGGGATTTTGATTAAAGTGGTGTATAATTAAGGTTTGATGCTTGAAATGTCTTAGAATGTGATATTAAATGATTGTATTTGATATCACATTCGGTATAGGCATTAAGGAGAGGTGATTTAACCAACACTAGTGTTGAAGGGCAACTTGCAAGAGAAGGTTGGAGTTGTTTTGAGCTTGATTTTGATTGCTTTCTAAGGTAAATACAAACTTTTGATGAATTAGATATGTTGGCATTAAATTGGGTTTAACACATTTTGATTGAAAAATGTGTTAAAGCTACTTGATGCATTGATTATTCATGAACAATGTGCTATGATATGTGTAATGTTATATATACATTAAATGCATTGTGAAAAGCCATTGTTAATGGCTAAATTGCATAAAATGTGAATTATGTGAAAATAACCCAAAGTATTTATGTAATGTGATTTTGATGTGGAATGCGATACATTGAGATAATATATTGAGATATGATGAAATGTGATAAATTGAAAAGAAATGACATTGAGAAAAAAATGAGAAAATGAAAAAATGTGCCTAGTTGATTATAAAAAAATGAAAAAGAAATTGATAATGGAAAATATAAAATAATTGTGTATCTAGCATGTTATTCAATTTTCAGAGTTTTGTGTTTGCCGGCATGTCTATGAGGTTATCCTCATTATTTGCCTTCAGGGCTAGCTTTTAAGCAATACTTTGATTTGCCTTCGGCTAGACGCTTGGTGTCACTGTGATATGATTTGCCTTTGGGGCTAGCTTTTGAGCATTACTATAATTTGCCTTTGGGGCTAGACACTTGGCGTCAATTCAGACCAAAACAGTAACTCTGAGATTTGAATAGCATATTAGATCTTTTGGGCCCATTCTTGTGTTTGTGCTTATGTGAATTGTAAAATAATTGAAGAATATGTTTTAAAATGAAATTATATAACACGTTGTGACATGATATGTAAGGCATTGTGTATTGGCATTGCTTTACAATTTTATTGTTATCAACATTTGTACTGCTAAGTTAAAAGCTTAGCAGTATAAATGTAAAACATTTGTACCACTAAGCTTTTAGCTTAGCGTGATTGTAATTCATCGGTCAGGTAATAGGGGCGATCCGGTAGAGCTGGAGAGTTCTTCCAGACCGGGTCGGGTCTAGATTTGATATTTTGCTTGTATAGTTGGTTTTGGGCATCAATATCAGAGACACTGCCAGCATGCATGTGTTTTATATTACATTTTGATAGTATGTATATTATACTATGTTTTGGTGCATATATTGTAAATTATAAAGGATATTTTAGATAAATTGGGCAATTTGAGGTTTATATGTGTTTTGATATATATATATATATATATATGTATAAATATTTTGAGAAACTTGGAGAAATTGAGGAGTATGGGTGAAATGTATGATTGGTATTATTGGGAGTATTCTTCTTTCGTAGGTTTTTGTTGAAATTTGGAAATGTCCAAATTATAGGCAAAACTCTAGCAAATTTTTTTCAGAGATTTTTATGAAAAATACCATTTTTGAATCTATATTTTATAAAGAATATTTTATTTGTTATTTAAATACACATTATTTGAGATTTTAAATTTGAAATGTGAAAATTTTTATTAAACCAAATTGTGACTGTGAATACTCAAATTTTGAGGCTCAGAAAGCCGACTTTCTCAGACTGCAAAAGACCAAGCCAGACCGGACGACCAAGGCAAAGTTCACCGAAAGTATGTCTTCATGGTACTTGAAATGTCCGGAACAACACAAGGGTCATGGATATGGTCTCGGAATAATTTTTGGAGGTCCGCAGCTCCCAGAAAATCAGTTTGAACGAAAAAGTGAGAGTTTTTTTGTGCCATTTTGGGGGATGAACCGCCGGGACCGGCGGTCCGACCACCTACCGCGGCGGTCCGACCTCCAGAACCGGCGGTCCGACCGCCGTCCAATCTGAAATTTTGTCTATAAAAGGCCTCAACTTTTCAGAAAAAGGGTTCGGCTTTTTCGGGTGGGCCTCGTGCTGACGAACTCTCTAATTTCACACGTTTAAGAACTCTTCTTGGACTTTTCATTGCATAAATCTAACCATATGTTGCAGGAATCAAGAATCATAATCTAAGGTCTAAGAAAACAAGATCTGGAACTTCGAAGTAGGAGAATCCTAAACAAGGTAGTATCCTAATTCATCATTTGTCAATTCAAGCATGTCCTAAACATTGCACCTTCTTCTCAATTTCTTTTTGGTCGAAGACCTAATCCTTTAAGGTCTAAGGCCTAATTAACTAATCAATCAATCTTTTGGCATTAAGCCATGAATGAATTAATCTTTTTGGCACGGAGCCTAAATTGCATTCTTTTTGGTACTAAGTATCCAAATTTCATCAAAATTGGCACTAAGTACTGAAAATCTCACAATTTTGGCAAAAAGCCCGACAATGCATGAAGCATACACATATGCATAATGCATAATTGCCTTTAAATAGGCTTTTCCGAACTACATGGGCTTTGATCTCTCATAAAAACGAGAGTATGTAGGCATATTTGGGATTCACCCCAAATAGCAAGTCCATAATTTACTAACAATCTGCTGGTCTTCTTTTCTTCATCCCTTTTGGGTTTGTTTCTTCCGGGCAAATTAATCAAATACATGACATAGTCCCCGAATCCTCCTTGGGTTCGTAGATTAGAAACCTTTACATTGGATGCATTAATTGGAGTCAAACAAGGGTTTTCTTAGTTTTTCCCTTTGAACAAAAAAACTGAGTGGCGACTCCTAACAACAAGTGAACGTTCATCAGAATCCTTTTCGGGTGGAAACCGAGGTTCACAGTTTGGCGACTCCACTGGGGACCGTAAAAATGATTTATGGGATCTTAGTGGACTACAATTGTTTATTTGACTAACTTGCCCTTCTTTAGGGTACTTTTATTTATTTTGCAGGGTACCTTAGCAATACATATCCTTTCCTTAAGGATATTGGAATAAAATTGACAAAAGGAATCTTTTTCCTTTGATGGACCCCTTTTTTGATTAATTGTGCATTTGTTTTGTCATTTAGAGAATCTTTTTCTCTTGCATTATATGGGGGAATCATTTTCCTCTATCGCATAAAAAATTATTTTCAAATGAATTTCTTCTCTCTCTGTTCAAAATTCTGAGTCTGGATAGCAAGTAGCGCTGACCGGCAGGTCTCCTTGATTATGCCGGCGGAAAGCCAAAAGCGTCTTCCCTGTTGTCACAAACCATTCCAATCCTTTTGGAGTGGGCCATGAGTAAACATACTATTGGACCCATGCGAAACTCTTTGTTTCACATGTGGTTAGGTATATCTTACTCAAGACTCAAGGGTCCCTATTATAAGCCTATTCTCTATTTTTTCATGTAACAATAGAACCCTCCCTTAGGTTGTATGTACCCAATAATAGTGCCACATTCCATTAAAATGAATTATGATGTGATGAGGTGCATTCATGCAACATAACAACATTGTTTTGGGGAAAACCTTTTGATATATGCAAGTGGACCAAGAGTCTTCCTACCCTACACACTACCCTAATCCTTTACCCTTAACCTTAGCAGGTACCCACTATCCGTGTGCCTTCATCTACACAAGCTACACCAATTCCAACTGTGCAATCACCCACAAGTCCTACTACCCCAACTTCACCAACTACTCCAATTACTGAAATGGCTACTATTGAACAGATTAAGGCCTTGCTAGATGGACAGGTTAAGGAGATTGAAGCTAGGATGCAAGAAAGAATTGATGAAGCTTTAACCGCCCAAAGGGTAGCCATCTTGGCTGAATTGGGAGGGGCACCAAAGACAGCCACTACTCCTGGAAATCTAGGGAAGGAACCTATTGTGGGACAAACTAGTACCCCCATGACTGCTCAGAATAATACCCCTGTCATCAATTTAGAGGATCCACCCTCTAAGAATACTACTGAAACTGATGAACTAAAGAAGAAACTTGAATTGCTTGAAAGGTCAATCATTGCCATGAAAACTCATAAAGAGGTGGTAGACATGGATTCCTTATCCTTGTTTCCCCAAGCTAGGTTGCCTCCAAAATTCAAGATGCCTGGGATGGACAGATTTGATGGGACTACTTGCCCTAAAACCCACCTGAAGATGTATGTAGGGGCCTTAAGCCCTTGGAGTTTAAATGACGAGCTCTTTGCTCAACTCTTCCAACAATCCTTGACTGATACTGCCCTTAAATGGTTTGTAAGCCTGGATCGTGCCAAGATTAAGACCTGGGAAGACATCTGCAATGCATTTAACACTCAATACCACTACAATATTGAGGTAGATGTCACTAGAAGAGAGCTTGAGACTACCAAACAAAACAACAATGAACCCTTCTCCTCGTTCCTTAAGAGATGGAGGGCGAAGGCTGCCCAAATGATTAATCGCCCTTCAGAACAGGAGCAAATTGATATTATAATCAAGAACTTAAGGCCTACATATCAAGCTCAACTGCAAACCCAATACTTACCTACTTTCAAATCGCTCATTGCGACTGCAACTAAGATAGAAGACTTGATACAATTGGGTAAGATAGTGGATGAGGGAGCTGCTTCAAAGTATAAGAAACAGGGCCAAGCTGCTTCCTCAAGTAAGGTCAATGAAGTGGCCAATATTGCCCCTGCGAATCCTTTACGTGTGGGCAATCTTGGGCAGAGAAATCAGCCAAGAAGGCAATATACCGACCTTGGGATGCCCCTTCATCTAGTGTTTAAAAAGGCTGTGGAAGGAAAGTACTTGAAGCCTTTGGACCCGAGGCCTCCTCCAAACCCATTACCCTCCAATTATAAGGCCAATGAGTACTGTGAATACCATCAAGGAAAAGGGCATAGGACAGATGCTTGCTGGACTCTGAAAAACCGCATCCAGGATTTGGTGGATAGTGGTGACATCATTCCTCTCAGGAGTCGACCAAACATTAATACTAACCCTTTGCCCAATCATTCCATCCACGCCATCACTGTGGAAGAAGAGTTGTTTGATCCTTTCAAACTTCTCTTGGAAATGAATGAAATATGTGTGCTGGATCTGAATGACCTCGCTGAAGAGGTCGATGCTTTGACAAGAAGTGGAAGGCAATATCAACCACTTGACTTGGGGAAAGCCCCTAAGAACCCGAATCACCCATATAAGAAGATGCCAGAACCAAAGGAAGACCCTGTCCTCACTCAACTTAAACAAACTCAAGCTAAGGTGTCAATTTGGGAGCTCCTTGCTTCCTCATTCCCACACCGTCAGGCTCTCAGTAAAGCTTTGAGTCAACTTGATACATCAGTAGACACAAGCCCAGAAGCTTTGGTGGCCACTTTGACCCAATCAACCAAGGCATTGAGTATCAGGTTTTCTGATGAAGATTTACTAGAAGATGGCATGAAACACAATGATGCTCTATACATCACCATACAAACTGGGGGAAAGACTGTGCCCATGGTTCTCATTGATAATGGGTCAGCCTTAAATGTATGTCCCTTGAAAGTAGCAAGCTGTCTGGGGTTGGAGGCTATAGATCTTACACCTTCTTATCAAATTGTTAGAGCATATGATAACACTCGAAGAGAAATTTTGGGTGTTGCTACTCTGGAAGTTGCTATTGGACCGGTGAAAATGGGAGTGCCGTTCCAGGTCATTGATGTACCCACGAGCTTTAATCTCCTCCTTGGAAGGCCGTGGATTCATCAGAATAATGTTGTACCATCTTCATTACATCAAAAACTTAAGTTCCCTTTTGAAGGAAAAATCATCACTATCAAAGGGGACACATGTGAAATCAACAAGAAAACCACGGATCAGTCTCTCTTTAAGGTTGTTCCTGTTGAAACTGCTATGGCCTTGACTGGGTTCCATTACGACATTGTTCAATGCATCGAAGGAGAGAGTCCCACAGGGCCATTTATCCTATATAACTTTGGGGGGATCCAAATCAATTGCCTGGTTGGAATGATGCTGAGGGTAGGTCTGCTACCCTGGATGAAAATGATAAAGTCTGGGAGAAAATCATCTATAGTGCGGCCATGGGAAGAGCCTGAGAATAAGGGAACTTTTGGCTTGGGGTACAAACCCACAAACGAGGAGATAGAAGAGTTTGAGCATGGGAAGAACAAAAAGAAGACTTGGGGGGCAAAAAGCCTCAAAATGCGTCCTTACTTTAGAACTCTGAACGGTCACTTCTGCAAACCTGGGAAAACAGTTCCTTATTGTGGTTTCTAGGAGCCGTTCTATTCTTTTATGACTGGAAAGAAGCAACCGAGTTTTGAGATGTTCGATGATGTTTTGACCATAAAGGAAGAAGAACCAGAACCTATAACTGGCTCACAAGTGGAGGATTTCATGCAGCCTAGTCTCTTTGATGAGGTTGCTATGATAACCAATGTCGAAGACAAAAGGGACCTCACGAAGCTGATCAAGACAACAGATGGACCACTGATGAACTGGTATACCGAGGAGGGACAAGCAGCTACAATCAAACCTAGTCCTGTGTCACACCCCGAACCTGAGTCTTGTACCGAGTCAAATCTTGAGTTAAACACCGAGTCAGAGTTTAGTGCTGAGTCTTCCTTAGCTTCAAGAATAGAAAACCCTGATGTCGAATATAATGTAACTCTGGAGGATGACTCCGCCATTATTAATGAAACTGTTCAAGTTCTTGGTTACCCTGTGTCTTTTGCTTTCCAAGTATTATCTAGCAAAAATGAAATAAATGAAATAAAAGAAATGAATGAAAAGATAATAATTGGCAAAGAAAATGAATATACATACATTGCATATGATTGTGTGAATAAGGAACAGGTTGTTGAGTGTATCAAAAGATATGTCGACTGCTTCATGTGGAAGACAAGTGATGTCACTGGAATAGACCCAGCAATAGCAGTTCACAAGATTTCGCTATACCCCGATGCAAAGCCGGTTAAGCAGAAGTTGAGAAGAATGAAGCCAAAATGGTCTTTGAAAATTAAAGATGAGATTGCCAAGCAACTGGATAATAAGTTCATAGAGCCAATTGTCTACCCTTCCTAGTTAGCAAACATTATGCCAGTCCCAAAGAAAGACGGAAAGGTCAGGATGTGTGTTGACTATAGAGATTTGAATAAGGCTTGTCCCAAGGACGATTTCTCACCACCACACATCGATTTGCTAATAGACAGGATGGCTGGGCATATGATGGTTTCCATGACTGACCTTGCGGTTGGGTACAATTAGATCATGGTGCATCCACCAGACAAAGAAAAGACAGCTTTCATTACAGAATGGGGCACTTTCTGCTACATGATTATGCCATTTGGATTGATAAATGTAGGGGCTACTTACCAGAGGATGGCGACAACAATCTTTCATGACATGATTCACAAAGAAGTAGAAGTGTATGTTGATGATATGATTGTTAAGTCAAAATCTCCGAAAGAGCACGTTGAAGCACTTGAGAAGTTCTTCCTTAGACTTCGCAAGTACAATTTGAAGCTTAATCCTACAAAGTGCCTATTTGGAGCAACATCAGGCTTATTTTTAGGATATTTGGTCAGCAAGAAAGGAATAGAAGTTGATCCAGCAAAGTCAAAGGCTATTCTGAAAATGCCTCCACCAAGAACAGAAAAGGAGATTCGAGGCTTGCTAGGTAGATTACAGTATATCAGTCGATTCATATCACAGTTGGCAGAGACTTGTGGTCCTATCTTTAAGCTACTAAGGAAAGGTGCTTCATAAGAATGGAATGAAGACTGCCAGAAGGCCTTCGATAAGATTAAAGAATACTTGTTAAGTCCGCCAATTTTGCAACCTCCCAGAATGGGAAAACCTCTGCTATTGTATTTGTCTGTAACAGATGAAGCCATGGGTGCAATGCTAGCTCAAGAGGCCGAAGATACAAAGGTAGAAAATGCAATTTACTACCTCAGCAAAAGGATGCTGGACTATGAGTTAAAGTATAACAAGATTGAGAAGTTGTGTTTAGCATTGTATTGGGCTTGCACGAAGTTACAACACTACTTGTCTTCTTACACTACTTGTGTCATCGCAGAACAGAGTCCCTTGAAATTCCTTATGGAGAGGCCTTTTTTGGACAGCAAAATGGCAAAGTGGGTGTCAACATTGGCAGCTTTTGACTTAAAATTCATTCAAAGAAAAGCTGTGAAAGGTGGGGCAATAGTTGACCAGTTAGCAGAATTACCCGTAAAAGACGAAATGCGAGAAATGAATTTCCCTGACGAAGACCTCTTGAATGTGGAAAGAAGTGTTTGGGAGATGTATTTTGATGGGGCATCCAATTATCATGGAAATGGAATTGGGATTGTGTTCAAAACTCCTTATGGAGAATACATTCCCTTTCCAGTTAAACTTGACTTTAGCTGCACAAACAATGAAGCAGAATATGAAGCTTGCATCAATGGGCTCGAAGCCGCCCTGGGATTGGGGATTAAGAACCTAAAGGTCTATGGTGATTCTATTTTAACAGTGTCACAAGCTTTAAGGAAATGGAAAATAAGAGAAGAGCATTTGGTTCCTTACCTACAACGCCTTGATCATTTGGCACAACAATTCGATGATTTGTCCTTCGAATATCTCCCAAGAGCAAAGAATCAATTTGCTGATGCCTTGGCTACTTTAGTTTCCATGATCAATATCAAGGAGGGGAAAGCCATCTGTCCATTGAAAGTTCAACTTCAGAAGCAACCTGCCCACATAATGCATTTGGCCGATGGCAGAACATGGTTCTGGGATATCAAGAGTTATCTCAAGGATGGAAGTTATCCAGAGGGTTCATCAAGGGTTGATCAGAGAGCAATAAGGCAGCTAGCCACAGGTTACATTCTTAATGGAGATATCCTCTATAAAAGAAGTTGGAATGGAATGCACCTAAGGTGTGTGAATGAAGCAGAGGCTAAGCGGATAATGGAAATGGTGCATGGTGGCGAATCAGGACCGCATATGTATGGGATCACCTTGGCTCGAAAAATAGCCAATCTAGGATATTATTGGTCCACCATGAATACAGACTGTGTGGCATTTGTGCAAGAATGCCATCAGTGCCAGATATTTACTAAGCTGCAGAAGCAACCTCCCGTTGCTCTGAATCCAATCACCTCTCCATGGCCCTTCGCTACTTGGGGAATAGATATAATTGGCAAAATACATCCAAAAGCCTCGAATGGACATCAGTTTAACTTGGTAGCGGTGGATTACTTCATGAAGTGGGTTGAAGCAGCTTCCTATGCAGAATTAGACGCCAAAAAGGCAGCACAGTTTGTCCGAACCAACATCCTTTGTTGGTACAGAACACCATTCGAGATTATCACTGATAATGGAACTCATTTCCAAGCAGAATTTGCTAAACTCTTGAAGGATAAGAAGGTCCAGCATCATAAATCCTCTCCTTATAGACCTCAAACAAATGGAGCTGTAGAAGCAGCAAATAAGTCTATAAAGGTGATCATACAAAAAATGATCAAGGAACATAGGGGTTGGCATGAGAAATTACCACTGGCCTTGTGGGGATATAGAACATCAATTAGAACTCCTACTGGGGCAACCCCATATTCACTGGTGTACGGAATGAAAGCAGTACTCCCCATTGAACTGGAAGTTCAATCAGCGAGGATAATTCAAGAAAGTCAGATAAATGAAGCTGAATGGATTAGCAATTATCACCATCAGTTGTTGGGTTTAGATGAAAAAAGACTTCAAGCTCTATATCAGATTCAAGGGTATCATAGGCGAATGGCCAGACATTTCAACAAAAAGGTCAAAGATAGAAAGTTGGAAGAAGGTTGTTTGGTTCTGAAAGAGATCAGAACACCTATTACAGATCCTCGTGGGAAGTTTCGTCCTCTTTGGGCTGGACCCTACATTGTAAAGAAAATACTTTCCGGCGGAGCCGTCATCTTGTCTGATTTGGATGGTCTGGAGTTCACAAACCCATGCAATCTAGATCAATTAAAGAAATATTATGTATAATCATGCATTGTAAGGAACTACATTAGACCTGATTCTCGCAAACTAATTCGAGATATGTAGGCAGCTCTCCTTGAGCACGGTCTAAATTTTAATGAAAACCATTGATTCACTTTTCATTTGCCAACATTAAAAAAAATATAATAAATAAAAGAATAAATAAATATAAAAATAAAAATAAAAATCCCGCTAAGTTGAAAACCCGCAAAGGGCGGCTTAGGCAAGAATGGGTAATAGCTCGCTAAGTTGAAAATCCGAAAGGACGGCTTAGGCAAAAATTAGAGCAAGTAAATAAAGTAGATAATGCTTGGAAAGCAAATGAAAAAATCATTCATTACAAAAAGTGTCATCCTTAGAGTCAAACCATAATTCCCAAACATCCAAGGAACCAAAAAGGTACAAATAATCCAAAAAAAAGAAGAAGCAGACAATAGAGTCAACCCTAGGATCTAAGTCCTACGTCTCCTACGTGGAGTAGAGTCTTTGGTATCTTCCTTAGTTCTGGAACTCTCTGCAACATCTATCCTCCCCTCGTTAAGAGGAACCACATCCTCTCCCTCCAACTCCTGCAACAATGCAAGCCTCCTTGGCTTTTCAATTAGCCAAACTTCGGCTATAAACCAAGTTCTATACTCTAGAGTAGGCTGGACAAGAGAAGGCTCTACAAAAGGCCTGATCATCTGATGGTTCCTAACCCAAGTTTGTAGAACAGCTCGAGTAACTCCGGGAGTAATGGGGGAAGCAATGGAAAGCCCAACAGGAAGAGGAACCCTCTAATCAATCCCCATCTGTCTGAGGACGCGAGAAGCACTATACCATGTACTATGAGTGAAGCCAAGAAGGTAGACATGGTTATGCATTGCATTTGCCTCCATGAATCGAGAAATTTTATACCAAGATATGAACCACAACAATTCTTCTGGTCCAAGCTCAAACAACCAGATAGCCCACTTAGCCATAGAAGGAAAAGAAATCTGGATTTTTCTGGTGTGGTACTGAGAAGGGTTATAAGTCAAGGCATGGGGAGCGGCAACCACTCGGAGATGGTCTCTTAGCCAAACCTGAGAAAATAGATCCTTTCTATTTACAAACAAAAAAGAGAGATGATGAAATGAGAAGAAACAAAAGGTATAACAAAATTACCTGAAGAATGATCGGGGTAACAGTCCAATTTTCAAATCCGAGTGCAGTTCTGTCAAGACTCTGAATAGTCTCAGCCAGAATCATACCACCAATACAGTTAAGTTCTTCCATTTGCCTAATCATGGGGCAAAGCTTCAAATCTCCAAAGCCAGGATCACAGTTGAAAAGAAGCCCGGCTAATAGGCAAAAAACAAAAGCTCGCATCCTATGTTTCAGTTGAACCTCATCTTCAAAATTAGCAGTCAGGAATTCATCAATCAAAGGAAGCAGCATCGCCTTATTCCCATCCATGATCATAGCTTGAGCCTGAGGCCTTGTAAAGTTGAAAAGCCTCTGAAAAGACCCCACATAGCCAACTTGAACCTCATGCCTTACAAGAGGGGCATTTGGGTCACATCCAATAATTGAGCAGAATTCCTCAAAAAGAGGACACATCTCCTCCATCCGACCACCAAATATGAAAATGTGGGCTTGGGGATCCCAAAATCTGATACAAGCATGCAAGAAATCCCAATCCACAGCTACACCTCTAAGGGTGGCAACAGCTTTCAGTCCATATCTTCCCATGTTGATCCTTTCAACATTATGGAGGCTCTTGGTCCAGTTATGCATCACATGGTTAAAAAGAGGGTTCATTGTTGAGAGAAATAAAAATCCTGCAGTGAAAAACCTATTTTCTGGCTTGAAAATGCACTTAAACTTCATTTTTTATACAACCCTGACCCAGACGGCGGTCCAACCGCCATCACCGGAGGCTCCGACAGCCGGCCACGGCAGTCCGACCGCCACCGACCCAATTTCGATTCCTGTTTTTGATGTTTTGTGAAATTTTTGTGTGTTTTGGCCCTGTTTAGACCCTGTTAGGTGCTATTTTTGGGGGGTTGTTTCAGGGATTTATTTTGAAAATAGATTTCTAAAAAACAAGCATCATACATACATATTTGCTGTCAATACTAACAAACAAATGCAGGTTTATTTCTAAGTCCAAATAACAGGCGAAAAACATGGAAAGTACAAAGTACAGAGCAAGAATAATTCAAATACTACAAATATAATCCAAGACAAATATGAGAAATCAGCACCGGGCTCTCTGTCTTTGTGGCCTGTTCTACCTCTCATAAGCACTATCAATCCAAGCACCCGTCAGCTCATCAGAGAAAGCAGTGATCAATGCCGCCATGTCAGCAACTAGGCCCTCAGGTACCTGTAAAAAAGACAGAATCACAGTCAATTTCAAGAGAATTTTATGAATCCTTTTCATGAAAAGTTCTAGAGGAATATACCTGAGTGATGTGAACAAGGCTCCGATATGGTACACTCTCCACACTAATTGGTCGAGTCACCCAACCATCAGGTGCATGATAACGAACAACATAAGGCAACCTCAGGTCGGCCAAAGCAGGGTCCAATTGACCGGTAGCCGCAAGAATGGATGGGGGAGGCCTCAAATGTGATGAACTGCTGCTTGCTCCAGTATGTGATGGTCCAGCCCTGAAAGTGGAAGCCTCAGCCCTAGAGGAAGAAGGTCTGTCAGCTCGCCAGCTGGAAGAGGGATGGTCTCCCGGAGTGCTGGAAGTGGGGGCCGAAGAGTGGGAAGACCGATAAGGTGGTGCAGTGTCGAACCGTGTCCTAATGTGTGGCATCAGTCGCTGAAGACAGTAGAAATCATAATCCTCATCATTCGGGGCATAGCCCGATTCAATGGGAACACCCTCATACTAGGACGCAGTAACAGGTAGAAGCGTCAGAGATAGCATATCATCAGGGGGATCCAGGGGAGCTGCGCGAAAACCGGTGATCTGGAAAGTCACTCTCTCAGCGAGATAATACCGTCGATACTCCGGATGGGGAAGTATGAATCGACGGTGAGTCAGGAACTGTGATCACTGAAAGCTGTGATCTTGAGCAATCCACTCTGCCAGCTGGCTAGACATCGCTATAAATGCAACCTGTAAAAATTTATTATGTTAGTGAATCATTTTCTCTAATACAATAAATAAGGATGAGGATAAAGTGTTTACCGAGTTCATGGAGCAGCTGTCGAAAAATGATCTCAGCTCTCTGATAGGAAGCTTCCTCTTTGGTGCTTCTATTCTCTCTTTATACCATCTCCAAGCAATGGGAGAAAGAGGATCTACAGGGGCAAGTGGCTCACGAAGAAAAGGGGCGATACCAGGAAAGTACTCGTAAGCCCAAGTCTGAAAAAAAAAAGGAAGAAGATATCAGAGTCGGTATATGCGAGGTAGAGGAAATGTTCTTTACATTACCTCCCAGAAGTAGTACAGGCCACATGGAGCGATGCGGGTATAGCAGAGGTCTGACATGTCGTCATACAATCTACACAGCATCATGCTAGCCCAATCGTATGTCTGAAGTTGTGTCAGGTCGAGTAGGCTCTTCAGCACATTGAGATTTACAGCGTCTTTCCTGTTTGCTAAGAAGGAGCTAGCAAACAGGAGAATCAGGGTAAACCTGGCCACTTTATCAGCAGTAAGATCGCCTACCTCATAGCCAGTATAGATGGCTGGCGCCTGCTCTACAAGCCACCTTCGCTAAATGCAGCGGGGCGCCTGATGTCGAGGATAGTCAACCCCGATCAAAGTGACCATGTTGGCTGAAGAAATGTCATGCCGCCAGTCATTATAATACTTCACCATCTCAACGCCGAAGGGAATCCCAGAAATGACAGAAAAGTCCGTAGGCGTCATCGTCATCTCCCCCCAAGCAAAATGGAAGGTATCAGTAGTGGGCCACCATCGCTCAGCCAGCGCGCAGATCAACTCCCTGTGGATATCTCTGCCCACATCTATAGTCCTCAAATGGTGGAGGAAAGCAGGTCTGATTAGATCCCCTACCGGATGCTCGGCATCAAAGATATAAGCTGGAATAGTACTCATGGGTCTCTCGGCGATGGATATCCTAATCGCAGTGTCCTAAAAAAAAGATCTTCTAATTCATTATTGTGGATAATTTGGGGGGCAACTTCAGAAAAATTCAAGTTCTATCCCCAGCCGGGTGTGACTTCCTAAGAGGATTATTTCTAAGTTCTTTACTAGAAATAATTACTGATGGCAGAACATAATGAAGCCTGGTATTACTCTTGATTCATTACTAGTACATGTAAAGGAAAGATTCCTAAAATTTGTTTCTAAGTTCTTTACTGGAAATAAATAAAACTCCTAAACATGCATACTAGATGAGTAAAGAGGAAGGTACTTACCTCATAGCAGCCGGTCCGGGAGCTGTGCTTCTCCTCCTCAAGTAAAAGATTGCAGGGAGAGTGTGGGATCTCGAAATCTTCTAGGCCAGTAAAATCCATTGTCAAAAGAAAGTTTGAGGGAAAGGAAAGAAGAAGAAGGAATGAAAGCAAATGAAAATGGAATGGAAATGAGCCTATTTATAAGGAAAAGGTGAAAATGCGGGTCTTTTTGCACATCGCTCAAAATTCTCAATTCTGACGACCACTGAGTCCCATAAATCATTTTTATGGGCCCCGGTGGGGGGCAATTGTGAATACTCAAATTTTGAGGCTCGGAAAGCCGAATTTCTCAGACTGCAAAAGACCAAGCTAGACCGGACGACCAAGGCAAAGTTCACCGAAAGTATGTCTTCATGGTACTTAAAATGTCCGGAACAACGCAAGGGTCACGGATATGGTCTCGGAATAATTTTTGGAGATTCGCAGCTCCTAGAAAATCAGTTTGAACGAAAAAGTACGAGTTTTTTTTGTGCCATTTTGGGGGATGAACAGCCGACCGCGGCGGTCCAACTGCGATCCGACCGCCGCCGTTTCTGCTTTTCCCGGGCTGGTCACTTCCACGGCGGTCCGACCACCGTCCAGTCCAAAATTTTGTCTATAAAAGGCCTCAACTTTTCAGAAAAAGGGTTCAGCTTTTTCGGGTGGGCCTCGTGCTGACGAACTCTCTAATTTCACACGTTTAAGAACTCTTCTTGGACTTTTCTTTGCATAAATCTAACCATGTGCTGCAGGAATCAAGAATCATAATCCAAGGTCTAAGAAAACAAGATCTGAAACTTCAAAGTGGGAGAATCCTAAACAAGGTAGTATCCTAATTCATCATTTGTCAATCCAAGCATGTCCTAAACATTGCACCTTCTTCTCAATTTCTTTTTGGTCGAAGACCTAATCCTTTTAGGTCTAAGGCCTAATTAACTAATCAATCAATCTTTTGGCATTAAGCCACGAATGAATTAATCTTTTTGGCACGGAGCCTAAATTGCATTCTTTTTGGTACTAAGTATCCAAATTTCATCAAAATTGGCACTAAGTGCTGAAAATCTCACAATTTTGGCAAAAAGCCCGACAATGCACGAAGCATACACACATGCATAATGCATAATTGCCTTTAAATAAGCTTTTCCGAACTAAATGGGCTTTGATCTCTCATAAAAATGAGAGTATGTAGGCATATTTGGGATTCACCCCAAATAGCAAGTCCATAATTTACTAACAATCTGCTGGTCTTCTTTTCTTCATCCCTTTTGGGTTTGTTTCTTCCGGGCAAATTAATCAAATACATGACATAGTTCCCGAATCCTCCTTGGGTTCGTAGATTAGAAACCTTTACATTGGATGCATTAATTGGAGTCAAACAAGGGTTTTCTTAGTTTTTCCCTTTGAACAGAAAAAACTGAGTGGCGACTCCTAACAACAAGTGAACGTTCATCCGAATCCTTTTCGGGTGGAAACCGAGGTTTACAGTGACATCTTTGTACCGTATCAGCGTATTTTGCATATACTGGGTGTATATATTATACATATATAAGATATAAGGGTGTTACATTAATTTTGGTATCAGAGCCTAAGTTTGAGGTTCTCAACCTGGGTGGGTTGTTAGAGAGAGAAAATAGAGATTTTTAAATATGGTTTTCAATTGTGATACATGCATTGGCACTGACATTATCTGATCTCTGATGTGGCAATTTTTGTTGTTTGCAAATATAAGTAGTTATGACATCTCGGATGCACTAGTCTGCAGTGGGTAGTGTAGAGAGCATAGCTCCTGATGAGGGTAGAGTTGGAGCTGGTGATGTGTCTGCTGGAGAGGCGTTTGCTTCTGTGCCTATTTGACCAGTAGCAGAGGAGGTTTTGCCAGGCTAGGTATGGCATATAGTGGAGTTATTAAGACATGCTCTGGTTCAATAGCCGCAACCACCACCACAGCCGCAGCCGCAGTAGTCGACACAGAAGTATGACAAGATGAGAAAGTTTGGAGCCAAAGATTTTATTGGCACTACAGACCCTGCTGTAGTATAGCAGTAGCTGGACAGGGTTCAGAGGGTGTTTATCCAGCTACAAGCTAGTCCAGAGGAGAAGTTTAATTATGCTAGATCTTTTCTGCAGAGGGATGCTGATGAGTGGTGGAAGACGGTTTCCCATGGTATAGCTAATCTACCAGTATTGACTTATGACGATTTTCTGCTAAAATTCGAGAAGAAGTATACTCCCATAGAGTATAAGGATGCCAAGAAGATGGAGTTATTGAGTTTGAGGTAGGACACCAGGGCAGTGACAGAGTATGAAATTGAGTTTATTCTGCTGAGTCAGTATATTGAAGGGATCATTTCTGATGAGATTGACAGATGCCGGAGGTTTGAGGAGGGCGTGAGACCCTCTATCATGTGTCTTGTGGCAGGCTCTTGGTATCAGAATTTTTCTCAGTTGGTTGCAGTTGCCAGGAGTGTTGAGAGAGCATAGGGACTTGCAGTAGCTGCCAAGGCTAAGGAGAGTAGAGTTAGGAGATCCCAGAGTGAGGCAGGGTCTTTATCAGTGAAGAGAGGCCGAGAAGGATATCCTTAGAGATTTAAAAGTATCCAGGGGCAGTCTAGCAGGTCAGTATAACAGCAGAGACAGAGACAGAGACCTGTAGCCTCAATGGCTAATTCTCTGACCCGAGTGGCTCAGAGGCCTGCTCCACCTACCTGTATTCATTGTGGTGGGACACATGGGGGTGTCTGCTGGAGGATAAGTGCACCAGTAGTGTGTTATAGATGTGGATCGCCAGACCACTTTCTCAAAGATTGTAGAACCACCACAGGATAGACAGACATATACAACAACTTATAGACGCAATGTTAAAGAGGGTCATGGTGGCAGAGGAGGTAGATCAGGGTCTGGTCAGAGAGGAGGTTCTATAACTTGGAGTAGACCAGATGAGGTAGGGCCATTACAGCGGGTCTATGTGATGTAGAGACAGCCGGATGCTTCAGGTGTTACAGCTGGTACTTTTACTTTATTTGAGCATTACTATGATTTGCCTTCGGGGGTAGACACTTGGTGTTGATTTAGTCCAAAACAGTAACTCTGAGATTTGAATGAAATATTAGATCTTTTGGGTCCATGTTTGCATTTGTGCTTATGTGAATTGTAAAATAGTTGAAGAATATATTTTAAAATAAAATTATATGACACGTTGTGACATGATATGCAAGGCATTATGCATTGGCATTACTTTGCAATTTTATTATTATTAAAGTTTGTACCGCTAGGCTTTTGGCTTAGCGCAATTGTAATTCATCGCGCAGGTGACATGGTTGATTCGGTAGAGTCAGAGAGTTCTTCTAGGCCAGGTCGGGTCTAGATTTGAGATTTTGCTTGTAGAGTTGGTTTTGGGCATCAAGATCAGAGACACTGCCAGCATATATATGTTTTATATTACATTTTGATATTATGTATATTATACTGTATTTTGGTGTATATATTGTAAATTATAAATGGTGTTTTAGATAAATTGGATAACGTGAGGTTTATATGTGTTTTGATATATATATATATATGTATATGCATAAATGTTTTGAAAAACTTGGAGAAATTGAGGAGTATGGGTGAAATATATGATTAGTATTATTGGGAGTATTCTTCTTTTGCAGGTTGTGTTTTATTGAAATTTGGAGATGTTCAAATTACAGACAAAATTCTGGCAAATTTTTTTTTAGAGATGTTTATGAAAAATATTATTTTGTAACCTATGTTTTATAAAGAATATTTTATTTGTTATTTAAATATATATTTTTAAAGTATATGAGATTTTAAAATTGAAATATGAAATTTTTATTGAATCTGGTTGTGATATTTATATATCGTATATGCGTATTTTATATATTATTGGGCTATATATTGTATGTATATAGGGTATAAGAGTGTTACAGTTCTTTCACTTTTGTTGTATTCGACGACCGACTTTGAGGCAATGACATTCTCCCTCGACCTCTGTTTTCTCACCTCTCTATTTACTCGTGAAAAATAAAGTTATGTTTGTAATATCCCAATGTATGCCCTAGAAGTTTTGAATATTATTGTTGTTTTAATTGGATTGAATGTATATGTTAATTTGAAGGAGAAAAGAATTTTTAAAGGAAGTGTATATGTTGCATATATGGTAATATATATAGCATATATGTTGGTCAAAATGGGGAGTCAAGGGAAGAAGATATTTTATTTGTGATATGCAAAATTACTTAAATGGGCATATAAGTTAAAGAAGCTAAGTTAAATGGATGAGGGCATTTAGGTAATTGCTTGGTTAGAATTGCTTGGTGGAGATTTAAAGAAGAAAAGAAGTTTGACTTGTTTTCATTTTCTTTTCTTCTCATGGGTGTGGCCGGCTACCAAAGGAAAGAGAGAGCAAGAGAGGTGTTCTAAGTTCTAGACATCAAATTGAAGGGAGAATCAAAGGATTAAGTTGGAGATTTGTGAAATTTCTTCAATTGAAGTAAGTACTTTCTTGTTTTCCTTTGTTATTATTGAAGTTGTGTTTGAGATGAGTTGTGATTTGTTGATATTATGAATTGGTGTGTTTGAGATGTGTTTATAAGTGTTGAAATGGATTGTAAGTTAAAAAGGTTAAATTGGTGTTGGCTTTGTTTGAAGATGGTAAGTTAAGTGGATGTTGATATTGAAAGAAGAAGATTGATGTTGGTTTAGGGTTTGATGTGGTAAGTGATTGATTGTATGGTTGATATAGTGTTAATGTGAATATTGTGATGAATATGTGTTAATAACATTGATTACATCCATTTGAATAAGGTTGTATTGTGCATAATGTGTTTTTATTCAATCAAAAGAGAGTTGGCCATATTTAGGGTTTGCATACATGAGAGACACGGCCAAACCAAGGAAGAGACACGGCCAAACTAAAGGATTTTTGAGAGACACGGCCAAGTCTATGGAAATTTGGGCGTGTTGGATGATTTTTGGAGAAGACACGGCCGTGTCCCTTGCCCATGTTTGCCACTGCCTGATTTTTGTTGAGAGACACGGTCGTGTTCCTTGCCCTTGTTTGCCTCGGCTTGATTTGGTGTTGAGAGACACAGCCACAAGTTTGGCCGTGTCCCTTGAGTGTGTTGGCTACTGTGATTATTCCTTGTTCTTCTTACATGGTTGAGATTGAACTTACATTTGATAATGCATATGATATTATATGAACAATGTTATGTTTTATGCATTGTGAATCTTGTGAATGGTAATGTGTTATATGAATAATGTACTTTGTAATGTTATATCCATGATGCTATATGTAAAATGTGAAGGAGATGATGAGGTAATTGATTATGTATAGCTTGATGGGAGTAGTTCTTGAAGGTGAAAGCTATAATGATCATCCAAAAGGTATGTGCAATGCAATTTATTATGATAAATGTTTTAATAATGATTGAAATGAAAAAGAGGGACATGTTGTTTATATGACGATGAATTTTAGATACATGTGCAATGAAATTGATTATGTATGCTTGAATGATAAAGTGTATAATGTGATTTGAGATATAATAAGATGTGAAGCCATTGTGATTGGCTATGATAACTCAAATGTGATGTGAAGCCATTGTGATTGGCTATGATAACTCAAATGTGATGTGAAGCCATTGTGATTGGCTATGATAACTCAAATGTGATGTGAAGCCATTGTGATTGGCTATGATGATTCAATTGAGAATGGAAATGATAATGAAATAATAAATGAATTGTGTAGCTAATGTGTTATTCCATTTTCAGAGTTTGTTGTTGGTGGCATGCCTAATGATAGTAACAATCTCTTGAAGTTAGGTTGGGCTTGATCCTTGAAGCCAAGTTGGGTAGAAGTTTAACATGTTTTACTCCCCTTGAAGCTTGGTTGGGTCTAGTCCTTGAAGCCTAATTGAGATGTTACAACCCTTGAAGCTAGGTTGGGTTGGTTCTTGAAGCCAAGTTGGGTTGAGACTTAGCATGCTTTGTTCCCCTTGAAGCTTGGTTGAACCTAAATCCTTGAAGCCTAGTTGGGATAATGATAATGATAATGTGATAATAAAACCAAAGCATTAACTCTGAAAGTCGAATGGCATATTAGTGTCTTTTGGGCCCGAGTCTGTCTTTGTTGTTAATATGATATACAAATGTTGAAATAAATGGGTAATGAGATCTATGGTTGACTTTGTTGGAAATGTGATTTATGATTAGTGAATTATGAAAAAAACAATGTTATGAAGTATGATGTGTAATGTGTATATTGATATATTGATTGTGAGTATTAATGATGGATTGTGGTTGGTGATAATGATATGTATATAATATATGAAATTAGTCGAGATATATGGAAGGTGCAATTCAAAAGGAAAAACATGATAAGAAACTAATGGTACATGGAAGTGATGTTTCGTTATATGTTAGAATTTCTATAATGTATGTTTATATGTTATATTTGTACTACTAAGCTCTCGGGCTTAGCGCGGATGTGTAATTGCGCAGGTGACAAGGTAGAAGATATGAAGTCTTTCGTTATGCCACGAGAAGAGTAAGAGTTTGTCGAGACCAACTAGAGGGTGATGCATACATGTATAATTTTTAATTATGATGTATTTCTGACAAGAGTATATTTATATGCATAAATGAAGTTTTGATAAAGATAAGATTATGATAAATATATGTAATATCATTAAAAGTATAATGATTTTGTAAATGGTCTTTAAATTAATATATTGTGGTTTGAACTCTGTTAAAGGTTTTTAAAATGTAACAAAAAGTGACATCCTTATACTTTATATGCTTACTGTATGTATACCAGGTGTATGTATAGTACTTATATGGAGTATCGGGGTGTTACAATGTTCTTCACATCTTATTTTTTTATTTAACCTTAGCTAAAATGGCTTAATCTCAGTCAGGGTTTATAATTTTCTTTAATATAACCTTAGCTGAAACAACATTGTTTCAGTCTGAGAGTTATAAAAAATAAACATTGATTGCAATTATGAATATATTATTCAAGTCACATGTATATTAATATTCAAGTGACATATATGAATGTATTATTCAAGTTAGACATATGTCAAAAATTAGACAATAATATATATTTGTTAAATATTTATATTTTTAGTATAATTTTTAAAATTATGAGATTTTTATTTTAAAATGTAATATTATCAATACAAATTTTAAAAAATTACATCATGAATAATAAAAGAGAGAACACGAGATCACTATATTTATAACTATACATAGAAATAATAACTCTAATTAAAATATAAGCTATTAAATTTACTGAAGGCACCACAAAATTAATTTCAAAATTCTGAAATTAATTTCAAAATTCCTAATATAATAACTAATCAATTTTTTTCTTTGGAGAAGAAAAGTGTAAAGTTGTAATTTGGAAAAGGAAAAGGGGCAAAAATCATGAGAAACAAATATAATATTTAGGAAGGTAGGTAGAAAAAGGCAGTGATGGAATTTTCTACTCACCACCTTCTTCTTCCTCCTAAAATCTATTTACCTTTTTCAGATTTCACCTAAAACATCTAGTTTTCTCCTCTATTTCTAAGCTTTCTTCATCACCATCTTGTCTATGAGGTGTAAAGACCACTACTTTATTATCTCTTCTTCGTTCCTTCTTATTGTAGCGGCTCCATAAATCTCAGCCCCTATCAATAGAGAGGATGAGATTTACAGCGTGGCAACCAGATATGTACCCCACTTTCTGGCTGCAGGTGAAGGGGGTTGGATTGACCCCTCTTGACCCCGCTAGTTCCACTACTAAGTAAGTGGACTAAAGAAGTAGTATCTGTAACACCCTTATATCCCGTATACGTACACAGCATGCTAATACGATCGCAATATACGTATACTGAATATAGGTATGCCACTGTTTATAAAACAAACAAATAATCCTTTTTCAATAATATAAATAAATTAAAAACCTTTATTGAAATTTATGAAACACTGTAGACTCAATGTTTATTAAATACACAGCGGAAAATATAACAAATATTTACAAATACATATACATTAAAAACTTAAGTTTTACAAAACATAAATATATACATGATTGGCAGTATGTCTTCGATCTTTAAGTTTCACTATCTCCACCTCAAGATCTAGCCTCTACCTGGCCTAGATGAACTTTCCGGTTCTTCCCTGTTACCTGCGCGATAAATCATAATCGCGCTAAGCCAACGGCTTAGTGGTACAAACTACTATAATATTATGTTTTGATACAATACAATGTCAATATGATGTTTCAAACATTATACTTTATACATAAGAATATCAATTATCAAAGTCTTACATTGAATCTCATTATTCATTAATCACATTTAAACAAAGACAAGCATGGGCCCAAAGACACTAACATGCCATTCAACTTTCAGAGTTAATGTTTTGGTTTAATTATCACATTTATCATTATCATTATCCCAACTAGGCTTCAAGGATTTAGGTTCAACCAAGCTTCAAGGGGAACAAAGCATGCTAAGTATCAACCCAACTTGGCTTCAAGAACCAAACCCAACCTAGCTTCAAGGGTTGTAACATCTCAATTAGGCTTCAAGGATTAGACCCAATCAAGCTTCAAGGGGAGTAAAACATGTTAAACTTCAACCCAACTTAGCTTCAAGGATCAAGCCCAACCTAACTTCAAGAGAGTGTTACTATAGGCATGCCACCAACAACAAACTCTGAAAATGGAATAACACATTAGCCACACAATTCATTTATTATTCATTATCAACTTCATTCTCAATTCTCATCATCATCTAGGCAAACATGTCCCACTTATTTCAATTGAGTCATCATAGCCAATCACAATGGCTTCACATCTCATTTGAATCATCATAGCCAATCACAATGGCTTCACATCTCATTTCACAACATAACACATCATTATTCAAGTACACATAATTCATTACATTGAACATATATATCAAATTCATCATTAAAGTATATACACAACAAATAACCTTAACACATCTTTTTCATGCTCACCACAACATACACATCATACCAAATCATACATTAATATTATGCATCAACAATACATTAGAATTCTTAACACATTTACATTCATATATGTCTTAAGTTCCAACATCATATGAATGTATGCAATAATGTAGTTTGTACTTACCTTAAGCACCACTTATACAAATCTATACACTTTCTTTTTCCAAGAATTCTTCACTTCTCAAATTAGGGCAAATCACCTTCTTCCAAAACCTAGTCCAAAAAATGATACAATACATGAATTCTAATACAATTTATCACTTATTAACCTCATCTTAGACCTTTATAACACACATTACCAACCAACACCCTATGCTAGAGCCCACGGCCGTGGCCACCCCAACCCCCACGGGCGTGGGTTAGAAAACACTTCTGCCTCCTTTGTTCCAAACCTCCACGGCCATGGCTACAAATGGCCACGGCCATGGCAACCAAGGCCACAGGCGTGGCATCCAAAATGCCTCTGTTTCTGACTAAATTCACATATTTTATGCTTACAACTCCAACAAACACAAACAACATGAAAGTCTATGAAAATAATTGATCAAACTCAAGTTAAACATCACTTACCATTTCAAAACCCTAAAACAAACTCAACTCAAACACTTCCAATATCAATACCCACTTAACTTCTTATCTTAAAATCAATTTCAACACTTAAAAACACACCACAAACAAACCTAATCATACCATCAACAACAAATCATCTACCTCAACCACAACTTCAAAAAGAACAAAGGAAATCAAAAGAAAGAACTTACCACAATAATGAGACTTCTTGGATTTCCACCTAATCTCTTGAAAACTCCTTCAATTTTGAGTTGGGAACAAGTAAAACTCACTCTTGCTCTCTTGCCTTAGGATGGCCGGCCAACACAAGAAAAGAAGAGAAATGAAAAGGAAATTAGAGACAAAGTCAACATTTTCATCTCTTTAAATCTCCACCAAGTATTCCAAAATAAGAAATTACTTAATTACCCTCTTCTATTTGTTTTGATTCTCTTTCACTTATTGCCCCTTTTTAGTAATTTCACAATTAACAAAATAAATATCTTCTTCCTTTGACCATCCATTTGACTTGTATATATGTTATATATATTTCCATATATACAACATATACACTCCCTTTTAAATTCTTCTCTCTTCCCAATTACACATATACATTTTAATTCAAATAAAACATCATTTATATCAAAACTTCTAGGGCATAATTTGGGATATTACAGTATCAATCTAACATTAGTTCCAATCAGCAATGAACTGTTATAATATATTTTGCATTATCATCCAAGTAACTCCTCTATTTTTATCATAATATTTTATGATGACATCTTAAATTTCTATTAAAATTTATTAAACACATAATTTTTACTTTTTTTTTTATCTATTAAACACATAAATGTGCAAACAAATTGTAGAAAATATCAATGTTAACAGCATAATAAAATAATGACATATCATTTCTTCTCTTCTTATTTCCAAGACATTAAAAAAATATAACGTTAGTTTCAATTTTTTCTTAAACATAAATGGCAATGTCATTTTAAAATAATACTATCTTTTTTCTATTTTTACTTGTCTTATATTGCATTTGTACTTGTCTTGTTGATATCAACAAGGGAAATGTTTTAATATGTATCAAAATAAAAATTCAATATAAATATGCAAGTAAAGTTTGAAGTACTAAATAGTAGATTTTAGAAATTAATTTAGGATGTCACACAAGGCTTCTTTGAAAAGATATAAAAGTAAAAATGTATGTTATACCAAAAGAAAAAATTGAACGATTAACTATTAAAGATACCAATGAGAGAGATAAGTTTGGGCCGACTCATTTCATGTAACATATGCATTGTTTTTAAAAAATTTGAATCATTTTAAATTGTAAGTGGATTGATAGTTACCCACTCTGTCAGTAAATAAAAAGAATTTCAAATCAAACGAAACAAATTTTTTGATTCTTTTGGTTCAAATCACTCGTAACATTGACTTTTCACATCATGCAAACAATACTGATGTGTAAAGATTGATGCACAATTAAAAAAAAAAGAAAAGCAAGTTCTTTTTAGCCATCTTATGATGGACGAGTTAATCATGAAGCACATAACCTTCCTTTTTATTTTTTTATTTTATCTTTAACATTAAAAAGAAGAAAAACGAATATCATATTTCAACAATTTGAATGAAAAAGGAATAATTAAGCTAAAAAAAAGCAGGAAATGTACGGTAAAGACATTATTCTTCCTTATCCAAGCACACGTTACTTTGATGCTCCCTTTAATTTACTTAATTTCTTTTCGTAACTTTAGCAGGATTATATATAATGACTAATGAAAGATTGGCTCCTTCATATAATTTTTTATTTTATATAAAAAAATATACTTCAAATTTCATCACTTCACCATTTCCAATTCTCAACTACAGATTTTATTTGGTACATTGCACTTTTGATCAATAAAATGGATTATGATAATAGAAATGTTAGCTCCAATCCTCACTGGATAAGTGTAAGTGATCAATAATACATTACTATGCTGGTTTTTTTTTCTTCTTTAAATTTTTGCTCTCCCATTTCGTCATGAACTACAGTTATTTCTGAAACTAAATATTATTATGTACAGGATGGCTCTCAACTAGCATCAGATCCAAATAGTCCCGGAGCATATATAATGCCAGTGAAAGCTCTGAATATCATATGGGGAAAGGATCCTCGTTTTTGGCAATGGTCCAAACTCTCAGACGAAGAAGAAATCAGGTATTTAAAATTAGTTATGTCATTTTTCTAATTTTTTGCAACGAACATTTATATTTTTTAGTTTATTATATAAAAATTTTCAGGTCAACTGGATTCCATGAAGGTATAACACTTTTGCAAGTAAACTGGATTGAAGTGACAGGGAAGATACCAATATCACGTATGCTAAAGAATGATTCCAGCAAGAAATTTGAAATATTTTATGTGATTAAATTTCGAGAAGATGCATTTGGTTGGCATTCTGTTCCAATAAAATTCAAGGTGAAAATCAATGGAAAAGAGATGCTGAATAAAAGTGTTTTACTTGAAAATTACAAAATGAAAGAGAAAAATCAATTATGGCATGAGATCAGCGGCGGAGAATTTACTGTCCTGACCAAGGATTCAGCCGGCTTTGCAGAGTTTGGCATGTTTGAAACTGAGAGTGATTGGTGGAAGGGTGGCATTGTTCTCTCTGGTATCAAGATTAAGCCTAAATAATTAATTATTTGGTTAATATTAATACATTTCGAAGGTTTTAATTATGTATTGGACTAGTTTTGAAGATGGGAGTTGAGCAAATAAGCTATTGTTTTATTAATTTCATGTCTTCTATATGTTCTTCTTCTTCTTCTTCTTATTATTATTATTATTATTATTATTATTATTATTATTATTATTATTGTATTATTAATTTTGTTTTGTCGGCAATCAGTTTATATAATATTAATAAAGTTTCAATGTACGATTTAAATTTTATAAAAAAAAATGTACTATTTAAATACTAATCTAATAATTAAATATTTATCTTATAATACTAGAGGAAAGAATTTAAAGAATTTTGATCAAATTTTTTGTATAGTTAATTTTGTCGTATCCATAAGTAGTTTATATAACATTAATATATATTTTTTAAGTATATAATCTTAATGTTTCGGTTAAATCTTCCAATTTCCTAAAACGAAATTTGTACAAATAATTTCTAACAATAGTAACAACGATGAAACACTGTTTGAAAAATATAAATAATCCCTCGTCGAAAAATTATAAAAAAAATATATAGTAATATATAAGCGGCTCAAATTGGGTTTAGCACGTGCCAATTGATTTTAAAGGAAATTGCACTGTTTTACTTCTGTTTTCATTTTTATTGTACATATTCGTTTTATTTTCAATTTCAATTTTTGGATAATTTTTAATTTTTAAAAATTCGGTATTCTCTCCTTTTTTTTTTTTTTCCATTTAATTCTCTTCCATCTTCATCATCAACGCTATCAGTTCTTTCTTTTCTTTTTTCTGTAGGCGATGGATGGTAGGGATTTGTCGACGGATCAACTTTCTCGGCGTTTTCCTTTCCCTCCAAACTCTGTCTAATTTCATCTCACGGTAACTCCATATCCTTCCAATTGCTTGAGATTTAAAGAGTGGATGTTCCGTAGATTGTATATGTTTGATAAATCGTTGAATGTATATGTGATTTAACCGCTTCTTTTGATGTGTTGGATGATTAGTTAAATGTTTGTTCAGCATTATAGCATAATTATAGGTGAATTTGCTGTAATTTTTTCCTTGCTGTTGTTGTATGAGTAATATTAGATTGAGTCGCTTGATTTTATTTCTTTGTACCAGAAGCATCAATTTTTTTATAACTTTTTCTTAGAGTTTGTTCTAGATTTAGTTCTTACTCAATTTTTTTTCACAATTCTCAAAGCTTGCACGAATAAAATGGCTATTAAGACTGGTTAGGGCATCCTTGGGATTATTGTGAGATTTGGGCATTTGACGTTTATCAATGTGAAAAATACAATTTTGCATTGATATAGTGTTTGTTACAGAAATATGGATGCTCATAAGTTGTTTGAGGAAATTCCTCAAAAGAACAATTTGGTTTCATGGAATATTTTGATGGATTCTTATTTAATAGCATCTCTGCCCTCTTGGACAATATAGAATGGTTTGAGACAAATGTTCAGGAGTAGTTTGACAGTGAATGGTGCCACGTTGATAAGTGTGTTGTCTGCTTTTCTTGATTATTATCATCAACACAATAACAAAGACTACAAAAAGCTTTGAAGCAATCATATTGATGACTAATAAAGAAAGAGAAGAGAGAGAGGGAAAAAAAACCCTTTTATTGTTTCTTGTTTTCTGAAGTTGTTCTGCTATATTGCAGCTAATATGATTCCTTCTTTTCCCCCTTTTTGTGCTTTTATGCATGCTCATGCCAAAGTTGCAAACAAGATAGCACTTGCTTTCCCATAATTTTAATTTTGTAAGCTTGAGGCTCTCTTCTTTCTTGTAAAAAAATTAGAAATAAGTAAATCTCTGTGTTTCCTTATGCTTATGCACAATTTTCGTTTCATTTTTTTACATTTTTATATGGGCTAATCATCTTCAACTGCTATACAATTTGACTGATTTTTCCAATAATTATATATTGTTGCCTGGAATTTCTTTGACCCTTGTTCCATTCTTGTTTTTCTTGGATGATAGATGACATGTTACACTCTCTGACATTGCTAAATATGGGTGAGCTTCCACCTCCACCTGAAAAATTATTACCATAATTATTCTCTTCTTGTTTAATATATATCTTCCCTAAAATTTAACTTCTGTTTCGTAAAAAAAAAAAAAAAAATATTCCCTTATACTTGCACCAAAATGTCAAATTAATTATAGTATTAACCTTTAATTTATTTGCAAATGATTATACAACAATCACAGATCAAAGATTGCTGAACATTGATAAGATAAAAGGCCATAATTATTGGTTAATTTCCATATACCATACAATAGTTTATTGTTTTTTCTTACCATAAAATACCCTTTAAATCACTGTGATTAGTTTTAACAATAGATACTTGTTAAATTTTTTTTAAAAAAAAAAAATTATGAGGATGTGTGATTTTATGTTTCTGTATATGTTATTATATGTGAATATAACTAGATATATGTAATATATATCTAATTATAATTAATGAGTAATGGATAATGGGACAGAAAAATTAATTAATTAAAGTATATTTACTAATAAGCACATTTGCTAATTAAATAGAAAAAAATTCTCATGATTGTTTTTATAAAATTTATTTTAGTTTAAATATTTTATGTTTTTAGAAATTATAAACTTTTATCGTTAATATTATATTATATTATATATTTTTTATAATATTTCACTTAAATAATAAAATTAATTTTTTTAAAAAAATTATTGCACAAAATTTTAGTGGACACGTAAAAGTGTCAACTAAATTAATTTATATGTAAATTATTTTATATTACAGTAGCTTTAAAGAGTTTTGTGAAGAAACTATTTATTTTAGGGATATTTACAAAAATACACTAAAAACTAAAATCATTATCAAATTTACGGTGATTAAAAAATATTTTCATTTTTATGCTAACAATTATTTTCCTTTCCAAAATTACATAATGGATTGCAACATTGGACAATGGTACTCATGTGGACCTACGTTAACTAAATTAATATTTTATAAACAAACATATGTGTAGAAAACAAATGTTTGTTAGCTAACAAACATAATTAACCAAAAACAAACTCCTTTATTAATATTTTAAAAAATTTATATGATTAAATAATCAAAAAATTATTAACTTCAAACATGATTTATACTAACTAATTTTACATTACATTTTATATACTAACTTTTATATATTTCATTTAATTTATATTTTTTAAAATGATTTTAATATATAACATAAAAATTATTCAAAAAAATATTTTTAATATATAACATAATTCATTTATAAATATTTTAAAAAATTTGTATAATTAAAAATAAATAATTACTTATCTTAAAACATTATTTATATTAACTAATTTTAAATTACATTTTATACACACACTTTTATATATTTTATTTAATTTATATTTTAAAATAATTTTAACATATGCCACAAAAATTATTAAAAATATATAGTTTTTAATATATAACATAATTTATACTTTTATGAACATATACCTATATATAACTAAATATACACCGGCATATATCTAGTTATATATAACATTTATCCATATGTACTGTTATTATTTTTTATACTTTTATTTATATGGCCATTGCTTTTTTTTTGTGTGTGTGTGTATTTATTTTTTGTAATTGTTATCTTTTTTTATTTTTTGTGTATTTAATTTAATTTTTTTATTTTTTAGTGTGTTTATTTTTTTTATACTATTTATATTATTTATACTATTCATTTTTAGACGAGTCTTAAATTAAAATTTTAAAATATTAAATTAAAAAAATTTATATTAAGTTTCTACTTATATATAACATATACCAATATATAACTAAAATATATCTACCTATATATAACATATATTACTTTGACATTGTTATACCTTTAAATTGTAACAAGTATATATTGTTATATATAACATATATCGATATATACCAATATGCACCGATATATACTTATATATATTATTATTCTTTAGTTAAAGTATATGTAATATATAGCGATATATACATATATATAATTAGTTATATGTAACATATGCTCGCATATATTGTTATTTTTTAGTTAAAGTATATGAAATATATACCAACAGATATTAATATATATCTACACATATGTAACATATATCTAATTATTTATAAACATATATTGATATATACTAACATACATTAAAATATATCCATATATATTATTTTTCTCTAATTAATGTATATATAACATATAACACATAAAGATATATATATTTATATATATATAATATATACAAACATATACATACATATATTGTCATTCTTTAATTAAAGTACATGTAACATGTACAAATATATATCCATATATTATTATTATTTAGTTAAAGTATATGTAATATATATTGAAATATATATACTAGCTACATTTAATATATACCTACATATATGTAATATATGTATATATTTATATGAAATATATATCGACATATACTGACATATATATAACATATATTGTTATTCTTTTACAATATATACTTACGTATATCTAGTTATATGTAACATACATTGACATATGTTATGATTTGTTTCGATATATTTAGTTTTATGTAACATATATCAAAATGTATTAATCAACTCATATTAATATATATCAATATATACCGACAACACTAATATATATCATTATATACTATTAAAATATATGTAGCAAATACTGATATATACTAATATATATATCATTATATACTAATATCTACTAACATATATTGTTAAAATATATGTAATATATATCGATATATATCAACGTATACTAATATATGCCGATATATATCGACATATACTATTAAAATATATGTAATATATACAAACATATATCAATATATATCAACATATATCGACATATGCTAACATATATTGATATATGATTCAAAAACTGAAAAATAAAAAAAATATTTCCTTTAAATATTTTATCAGACATGTAAAATATAATCATTTCAAATCAAATCCAAAAACAAAATTAAAACATAGTAATTAAAATAAATTAATAAAAATTAATATAATCATTAATAAGAATAATTAAAATTTTATTTAAATAATTTAAATAGACCATTTCTAAATAAAATATTTAAATAAAATAATAATAATATACTCTATAATAATAGTAGTAATAATAATATATTCTAAAAAATATATTCTCTATAATAATAAATAATAATATATTCTATTTCTATAATAATATAATTATATTGGAAAAATAAAAAAAGATTTACATATACAAACATTAAAAAAACGAATAAAAAGTTCTATATTTGGGAGCTAAGAAATTCAGAAAGAAAATAGAACAGGAGGACACTGCAATGGATTCAACATGTCAATGTGACCATATATAATCTGTAGCTACAAAAAGTTCTATATTTGGGGCTCTTGATCAGGCTTGATTTCGATACAAGAATTCCATCGTTGCTCTTCATAAAGTCCTCACATTTGAAAAAATGGATATCAGCGGTAGACATGGAACAAATAACAAAAAAAAAAAAAAGTGAAAGAAGTAACTGAAGAACGGGATATCATATACTTTTGAAAAAGTGAAAGATAAAAAAGGCTAAAAATGAAAGGTTAAAAGTGAAAAAAAAATGAATAACAGTAAAATTGAAAAAAGAAATTAAAAAATAGTAGATAGGGTAATTTCTTCTTTATTTTACATGTGTTGCACATGGATTTTAATGGAGATAAACACAAGTGGATAACACAATAAGTGGACTGTATGTATATGTTGTAAAAATTGAGTGGGCTGTGTTTTTGCAATTGTTAGCAAAGATATCGTAAAAATGAAAAAAAATAAATAAATAAAGCACATTATTTTTTAAAAGACAATTTTTTTTTGAAAGGAGAAAAGGCAATTTATTTTTAAGGAATTTATGTAATTGTCCCTTGATTTTACGTTATATGAGATTTCAACCCTATTTATGTGGGCATTGTACAGTTAGCCCAATGCTTCTAAGATCCAATGTAGTTTTTTTTATATAGTATCATAATGAGCCAGGTAATGGATTAATCGCTAGATAATCTTGAGCTAAAATTTAGTCTAGTAGAAAAATATAGATCCATTATTTGTGTGATGGACCTAAAAAGTAAGTTGTCATACATGTTTAACTTGTGATAATTAGGCTAGGACTAGTTGTATTTTAAGGGAGAATGCCGGAGAATATAAATAATCTTAGATTGACATGCAAGTATTGTAGATTAGACCTTAATATAAGCCAATTGATTTTGTGTTAGATGATATTCCAACCTCATTAATGTGACCATAGTATATTTGGCTTAACACTTTCTAGGCCAATAAAGTTTCTACAATCACGGATTGCATATTCTCTAAGGTGGACTTAGGCTAGTAAAATGAAACACATCATAAGAGTGCTAAGCTATAAAGACAATTTGATTGTTAAATTATAATCTATATAGTGAAACAACCTTGTGGAAGATCTTATTTCCTTTTGATTATGTGGACATAATTTTTAGTGAGAGAAAAAGATAAGAAAATGTATAAATCGCTACCTTGTATGCATTAATAACCCTTCCTTTTATATTGCTTGGCCTCAACCATTGGATTGGAGTTGGTATAACCAACAACATTACTATAAGAAAAATTTCAATTAGCAATGAAGAAAAATTCATCGCTAAACAGCGACAGATTTACCACAAAAAACTTTTTTCAATAAATTTACTATAGATAAGTGACGGATTGGAGAAATCCTTAGCTAAATCTACGGTTAAATTAACGCCAAGACTTTAGTGAGGGTATTAATATATCAGTTGCTAAAAGTCAATGAAAAGATTGTGGCGATTATATCTTGTCGTCGCTAATTAGCAATGATAATATCTGTTGTTAATAATTAAATTATTAAATTAAAAAAGAACTAGCGATAGATCTATTCCATTACTAAATAAAAAATATTAAATTAAAAAAAGGCTAGCAATGAACATTAACTGTCCTTAATATTGATGGGCCTTTTAGCAACTGACTATATTCCATTACAAATTATAAATTTTAAAAGTACCTTTAGAGCTTGCTTTTAACGGATTAAATTTTGTCGTTAAAATAAAAAAATTAACCTTTAAACTGCGTGACCAACCTTTAATTTTATTTTCCCTCTCTTTCTTCTTTTCTTCTCTCTGTCTTCTTTCTCCCTCTTTTATTATCCTTTTTCTTTCTTTCTTCTTTATCTTTCTTTTTCCTATATCTTTTTTTTTCTTCTTCTTCCTCCTCTTTCTCCTTTCTTTTATTGGCACTGACCAAAATTCTCACTGGTTATCCATTTACCAATTGACATTATGTTATTTTTTTCAACTTATTTATTTACTTTTTTAAATTAGTCATTATTTATATTTTTATAGAATAGTTTATTTGCTACAATAATTTTTAGAATAAATATCATATTTTGTTAAATAAATAATATTCAGAATAAATAATATAATTTATTTTTAGATTGAATAAATTATTTGGTAGAATAAATAAATTATTTTATTGAATAAATAATTTTTAGAATAATTTATATTTTCGAGAAATATTAGAATAAGTAATTTTTGCAAATTATTTGGTAAAAAAAATTTATTTTTAGAATGAATAAAATATTAATTTGGTAGAATAAATAATATTTAGAATAAATAAATTATTTAGTTGAATAATTATTTTACTGAATAAATAATTTTAAAGTAAATAATTTTTAAAAATTATATGGTAGAATATATTATTTTAAGAAAGTTGTTAGAAAAATAAATTTTTTTATAAATTATTTGTTAAATAGTTTATTTTTCAAGAAATAAATTTTTAATGGAATAGTTAATTTTTAGAATAAATTATTTTAGAAATTATTTAGTACAATAAATTATTTTAAAAAAAATAAAATAAATTATTTTTAAAAATAAATTATTTTTAAAAAAAGTTTACAAATTTTGCAACGGATTAATGACGAATGTTAAATAAAGGATGACTAAAAAACTAGCGAAGAATCTTATGTAATTAGCGATGAATATTGTCGTTGCTAATTACTGTCAACTTTTCAAATTAGTAGCTAATTATTTAGTGACTGTTGGGCCATCTATAACTTCTATTCCCATCACTAAGTACTATTAGTGAGGAATTTTCAGAATTAGTGACAGATTATTCTGTCGTAATTCTTTTTTTTTTTCTTGTAGTGTAAGAGTGAGAAGACACTATAAGATTTTTATTAATTAGGATCAATTTTTTCCTTATCTAATTCATCACTATTTTATTTTAAGATGGATTAATGATGAAAAAATTTTCATCTCTAAATTGTTGGTCTGAAATTTCAAAGACAAACATATTTTTTTCCTATCACAAATTTTAAAGATAGATTAGGAAAGGAAGAATGGACAATAATCTCATCATAAAGAAAAGATGAAAAGGACATATGATTTGTTGCTAAATTATAAGGATAGATTTGGGACAAGATAGTTGGTCCCTGGTTAAGAAAAAGATAAGGACGGATTTGCTTTTCCTAAGTAAGGACAAAATAAGGATGGACTTATTTTTTTTTATCTTAAATTGATGATGGAACAAGGACGGATATAATCTATCACGAATTAAGGACGGAATAATGATGAATACATCCATCTAGAGTTTGGGACGATTATTTATATTTATAATTTGTTACTAAATTATTATTTTTTTTAAAAGCAAATGCCTAATCATAAAAGAACCCCTAAATTATCATGTTCTTTCAATTTAATCCAACCTTTATTTTTATCAATTAATCTTATAAGTTTTTTTTTAACATCAATTTCATCCAACATGAGCTAAGGAGTTGCCTCAACCTATAGACTGCATGGCCTGCTGACATGATATGTATGGAGATGAATGAACTGAAGAAAATAAAACAGAGTGATTTAATATAGGTTTATCAAAATAATGTTGTAACTCAACTAGAAGTGAAACCTTTTTGTGAGCAGGGTTTTTCACCCTCACTTCTTGTAGAATGGTTCTTGCGACTTCGACACTGTTTAAGCTCGAGGTCTTAGAGAACACAGGCCTAAATCCGAAGAAAATAGAGTTGCCATCTGAACGGGCCGAAAAAAAAAAGGGGTGAATGACTCAATTCCTAAGGAATCTCCAACCCCTTAATGAGTTCAGAAAGTTGGATACGTGTAGGGAAGGTAAGAAATGACCCAGCAACCCCACAATGCCTGGTTCATTGGAATCGGCCTCCTTTGCAAGTTTTAATATTATAAAATTTTTAAATATAACAATATTATTCATGCTACATACAACAATTAAAATAAAACAACATCATATTAAAATCAAAGTAATTTCCAAACAAAGCAAATAAATGGACACCTATTCGAGGATGAAAACATGTCCTTACATCGTCCATGTCTAAAACTAAATGGGACACTCACCGAAAGGTGAAAACATATCCTTTATATTAATACCAAAATATAAAAGCAATTTAAATGACATAAAAATTAATTAATGAGGTACCCAATAATGGAAACATACCTCTTATAATTTTAATATCAAAATAAACAAAAAATAATAATAAAGAAATCATCATCCCTGATAAATTAAATAAATTAAGCATTGAAATTAAATAAATCAACCATAAAAATATATAATAAACTACATAATTAAATCTAAAATTAAATAAAGTAAATAAAGATACAAATTTAGCTTTATGTCTCAATTTAGGGTCTTTAATTAACATTTAGGGTTTTGAAATTTTGAAATTATTATATTTATTATTTAGGTTGCTGTGAAGGCTTTTGGGAAAATGGAATTGATTAGGGTTTTATAATTTTAAGAAAGTAGTAAGGTTTTTTGTTAATCAAATTAGGATTTAGGGCTAACATCATGAAATTAGAATTTTGGAACCTTAAGACATTAGGGTTTAGGACTCACGGTTAAGATATTAGGGTTTTATGGTTTGAAACCTTGATTTTGCAGATTATGATTTTGAATTTAGGATTTGATGCTTTACCATGATCAAAGTTAAGTATGGTTTTAATATTTATTATACCAACTACTTATGTATTTTTAGGTGAAACAAATATAGAAAGCCAAATTTATTGTTGAAAGATTAAAATAACTCACTGAATAAAATTATAACAAAATAGCTACTATGAAGGTTTGAAAACAAAATTAATTAAGAAATAGGGTTTGAATTAATTAGGGTTTAAGAAATTAGTTTTGAGTTTTGAATGATTATATTATTCACTTTAATTAAAACCTTAGCTACTGTATGAATTGAATTAAAAAAGAAATTGAGTAATTAGTATGTTGTGATGAGAATTTGAAAGTGGAAGTGATTTTTGATTTAATAAACTGAATTTAGAGAACTTACCAATGTTTGAAGGCTCCAACAAATTGAAGAGATTGATCCAAGCTTCTGCCTACCTCAATGCTTAATTTTTGGCCGAGCAATTCAAGACTTTGCTGCCTTGTGAATTGGACAGTGTTTGATTTTTTGATTGCTCAAGCTTCCTGATTGTAAGCTTTCAAATTTTTACTCCGTTGCTAGGGTTTTTCTCCTTGCAAATTCTAATTGCTTTCTCTATTAATATGTGTTGCCGTTCTCAAAGTCCAAAAAATCTCCTCCAAAAGTCTCTCGGATAAATTAAAAAGTCCAATTCTTAGGGTTTTCTCCATTTTTTCCCTTTGTCTCTAGGGTTTTCTGTCTTTTTCTTTTGTTTTAATGTTGTATTTTTTAAGAAAAAATAAAGACCTAATCCTATTTTAATAAGGAAATACTAACTATTTAGGAAAAACTATAAAACCGAATAAAACAATGTTTGGTAAAAAAATCGGCAGTGCGTGCGGGCTGCGCTGACAAAAATTGCTGCAGGCTACGGGCGTGGGCTAGGCGAGCTGGGCAAGCCAGTTCATCGCAAAACTGGGCAAGCCCAGCTGCATTGCCCAATTTGCCACTGATAGTCATCTGCGATGAATTGGGCAGTGCCCAATTCGCCGCATACACTTTCTGCGGTAAAATGCCCTGCCGCGCGGCAGTGCTGCCCATCTGTCCGATTTTTATTTTTTTTATTTTTTTTATTTTTTATTTTATTTAAAAATAACTATTAAATATTATAAGTAATTAAAATATTATTAAAATAATTAAAATACCATAAAAATTATTTTAGACTATCGAATTGGATTGAGTAAAAAATAAAGGGTCTACAGTTTGCCTCCTGCTTGAATGATTTGAGACTTTCAGTAGAAGAGAGTGAAAAACAACATGACTTTGAGAAGATTTTGGATGAGGATGGATACTTGGATTTGATTTGATTACTTTGACCTGAGACTGAGTACTTGGACCCGAGATTGAATTTGATTTGACTGACCTTTTATCAGTTGAGAATTCTGGCTTAACTGGTTGTTCCATTTTTTTATGGATTGTGGGTCTTTACCCACCAAAAATGGATCTTTATCTATTGAAAATTGGGTCTTTACCCTTGAAACATGGATTTTTATCCATTGGAGATCGGGTCTTTACCCTTGAAACATGGATCTTTATCCATTGGAGATCGGGTCTTTACCTTTGAAACTTGGATCTTTATCCATTAGAGATCGGGTCTTTATCCTTGAAACCTAGATCTTTATCCATTGAAGATTGGGTCTTTACCCTTGAAACATGGATCTCTTTATCCATTGGAGGTCGGGTCTTTACCCTTGAAGCATGGATCTTTATCCATTGGAGATCGGGTCTTTACCCTTGAAGCATCGATCTTTATCCATTGGAGGTCGGGTCAATACCCTTGAAACATGGATCTTTATCCATTAGAGATCGAGTCTTTACCCTTGAAACATGGATCTTTATCCATTGAAGATTAGGTCTTTACCCTGGCATCAGCTCTTTTAGCTGGACTGATCTTTTGTCCTTTTGCATCTTCATTCTTTTGAGAGTTCTAATTTTCTTCTTTTTCCATTTTCTTTGTTCTTCCTTTGCACCTTTTGGAAAGCAAAAAATTTCAGCCATTTTTTTAGCTAGCCTTCATATCTTCTCCCTGCCCCTTGTGTGGAAAGATATTTGAAAGTGAGTTTGAAAATGCTTTGTATATGCATAAACTCAAAAATTGAAAAGGAAAAATTTTGCCCCCTGTGTAGGCTCAAACCCATGATTTTTCTATGCGGGCTCTAATTGGTGTTTATCTTGCCTAACTCTTCACACAAATACGTATTTCTTCTTTTGCAAAATGACTGGAGCTTCCTCAAGCAATAGGCTTTCCATGCCCCCTTGATTTGATATCTTCTTTTGATTCTTTACTTCACAGAGTATTTGCTGTTCACTTTGACAAAGAATAGACAATACAAGACAAGAAAGTGCAATGTGATATGCTCATGGATGCGTGATATGCATGAATAATACTTACAGTGGTTCCGTCGACTCACAGACTAAGGTGATCAACTGAAGTGTTCTCATTGGCTCCTTCCAGATGCTTGTTCAGGTCTTGCATTGAAATGACAAAAGGCTTTGCTTTTATGGATTTTATCTTCGAGATATTGAAAACATGAATAATGGAGGCCCCAAGCAGTAGAGATACATCCATTTCAAATTATGATTCAGTATGTCAATTGATAGCTTCCTTATAACCTTGTCAGTAATTATTTCCTTTGCCCAATGTGTCCTTCGAGGTTCGATAGTTCAACATACTCCCCTTAACTTGAATTTTTTTTTTTGAAATTTCAATTTTGATTTTTGATTTTGAAATCAAATGTTGGCTTTGCCAAATTGATGTCAATTTACATTAGGACTTGATTTTTCAAATTAACAAATCTATAATATGACAACCCTAGTTACTGTACTAAACTCGGGAATCATTTCTATTTAAGTAAGAACTGTTGCACTTCAGATAGGCACATACACATCACTTGGTCAAAGATCTCATTTGAGTTTGAATATTGTCTATCTCATATGTATACTTATCCAAACTATCTCCACTAATAGACTCTACCTACTGTGAGCGGGGATTTTCGCCCCCACTTCCGGTGGAATGGTTCTTGCGACTTCGGCACTGTTTAGACTCAGGGCCTTAGAGAACATGGACCTAAGTCCGGAGAAAATGGAGTCGCCACCCGGATGGGTCGGGAAAAAAGAAAGGGGTGGATGACTCGATTCCTAAGGAATCCCCAACCCCTTAATGGGTTCGAAAAGTTGGGTGCGTGTGGGGAAGGTGAGAAATGGTCCAGCACCCCCACAACGCCCGGTTCATTGGAACCGGCCTCCTTTACAGGTCTTAATATTATAAAATTCTTAAATATAACAATATTATCCATACTACACACAATAATTAAAAGAAAGCATCATTATATTAAAATCAAAGCAATGTCCAAACAAAATAAAACAAATAAATGGACACCCATCCAAGGATGGAAACATGTCCTTACATCACATGCCTAGATAGGACACTCACCAAAAGGTAGAAACATGCCCTTTACAAAGGTTCTAAAATAGAAAAGAAAATTAAATTACATGATGTTTAACTAATTAGGTACCCACCAAGTGGAAACATACCTCTTACAACTTTTGAAAGTCTAAATTGATTAATAAAAGTAAATAATCATCCATAATAAATAAATCATTCATTAAAAGTATTTAAATATCAATAAAATAAACATCCATCCATAATAAATTAAATAAATCAAGTATTGAAATTAAATAAATTATAGCATAAGAGATAAATCAAATCAAATATGGAATCGAATAAAGCAAATAAAAGTTCAAGTATAGTTACTATTTCTATTTAGGGTTCTTTATATAATGTATTAAGGTTTTGGAAATTCTAAAGTTAAGCTACTGTGACTTTTTAGGGAATTAAAATAGATTAGGGTTTTATGTTTTTTAAAGGTTGGCAAGACACTTTGATTAAACAAATTAAGATTTGAATGGTGAAATCATGAAACTAGGGTTTTGGACACTTTGAAATACTTTTTAATTCATGATTTTAAATAGTGATTTAAACTACTGTGTAATTTTAGAGTTTTTATGTTTTTATGGTTTTCAATGTTTTAAAAGGATTAGGGTTCATAAAAATTAGGGTTTAAGGGTTTTAAAAGGGTTAGTGTTCATTATTTTAGGTTTAAAAGTTGAATTTTGGATTTAGGCTTTGAAATTAGGGTTCTCGGGTAATGAATTTGAATTAGAGTTTTAAAAAGCAATTTGATGATTTATGAAGTTTTATGAATTTAAACAAATGGATTGAAGTTTTTATAAGTAAAAAAGATGTTTTTTTAAGGCTTTTTGAATGAAATAGAACCTACTTTAAAATCTTAAAAGAAACAGAATTTGATTTTGGTTTTGTTGAAAAATATGTTCAATTAGAGTTTTAAGATTTTTAAGAAGAAAAAATAACAATTTTAAGACTTTTTAGAAAAGAAGGTCACGTTTTAGTGTTTTAATCTTGAAAAAATTAAATTAAAGTTCTAAAGTTTTTGATTTAAAAAACCTTAAATTTTATAGATTTGCTACTGTGTTACATAAATCAAAAAGAATTTAACATACCTTCTTTTGTTGATTCTCCAAAAAATAACTCTTCTTGGATGAACTAGCTCCAAAGACAAGCCTTTGTTGCCTTTTAATTGCTTAATTCGTGGTGCTCCTCCCTTTAAAAATCAATTGAATTGATTTATTGCTTTTCCTTCCTTGATTTGTTTTCAAATCCTATACTCACTGTGCAATTTTTTTTTCTCTCCCAATTTGGTTATATTGGTCCTTATTTATAATGGTTTAAGGTTATTTATTCCTAATTAATTAAGGTAAGTAATATTAATAAAAAAAGAAATTAAAACCTAATTGGATTAGGTTTCAAAAAATTGCGTCAAAAAATTTTGCGCTGGCGAAAACTGTGGCAGCGGGCCCGTGGCAGACCAGCCAGTGGGAGTGCCAGCCCGCAGGAAATTCCTGCGAGTGGCTATTTCACCCGCAGGAATTTCCTGCGGGCGAAATAACTTGCCCCACAGGAAGTTATTTCGCCCGTAGGAATTTCCTGCAGGCGAAATAACTCGACGGGCCCGACGGGTGAGCTGCTGCTGGCCCGACGGGCCCACGCGACCACTTTTCGCTGCCGATTTTTTTTCGACTCCGATTTTTATTTTTATTTTTTGATTTTGATTTGTTTATTTTTTTTATTAATAAAAATTAGATAACAAAGCAAAAACTATTTAATTAAAATTAATTTGGACCAATTAGACAACAAAAATCATTTTGGACTAAATAAAGCATATTGGATCGGATTGGGTCAAAAATTAAGGGTCTACACCTACCAAGAGAGATTAACAGGTCTTTAATATGCTTGAAATGGGGTTTATAAGGGACACACGTTTAAGTGAAGGCCATTTGTAAGTTGGAGCTGTTGTGACACTATGGCCAAACCCTCACACCATGATTTTTTGTTGGAGCCATAGGCAGTTGGAAACATGAAAAGATAGAGCTTTGAACATTCTTCTTTCTTTTTGGCATTAACCTAAATCTTGATTGGGGTAGTCTTTGTCTTTGCAAAAAGTTTGGTACCCATATTCATTTATTTCTTTTATTTCTTTTTCTTTCTCTTTATTTTGTCCTTCTTCTCTGTAGGATTGTTAAGTACAGAACTTTCAAGAACTGGACAACCTTTCTTCTATTTCTCTAATTTTAATTGAATCTTTGGTTAAGTTGGACCAATTCAAGTCCAACTATCCTTATGGAAGTCTTTTTCTGCTTTAGGTAAAAGAGAACTTGGTTGGCTTTCTGAACCATTTTGGGTTTTATTTTATTTTTTTTTGTCTTTTTGTCTTTTTTGTCTTTTCTCTTTTTTGTCTTTTTTGTCTTTTTCTTTTTTTATGTTTTTATTTTTGGGTTCTAGCTCTAATAGAGTTGTCTTGTTTGTACCAACTTGTATTTCTAATAATGGATGAGAGGAGTGGTATTAATCTGCTTCAGTCCTGACATTATTTGTGATATTTGGTCTAATTTAGGTGAACTTCAACTAACCTTATGGTATTGAGAACTTCAACTACCCTTATGGTCTTGAGAACTTCAACTATGGTCTTAAGAACTTCAACTATCTTCATGGCCTTGACTATTCATTTCTTTCTTTGATCTTCTTGCCCCTTCATCTTAGTGATCATAAGACTTGTCAAAAGTATCACAACAATTCAAGATAGGTTTTTGGGGTTTGTAAGCCAATGAAAAGAAAGCTAAAATTTGTGAAGGCTCAAAGGGACAACTAGGGATTGATATTTAATAGGGTGTATACTAGTTGTTGGCTAACCAAATAATGCCTAGGTCATTTCTCTCCTAAATAAGCAGAGTTCAATTTCGCCTCGAAAATTTGACAAAGCATGTTCTATGACTGACTAGGACCTAGACAAAGGTCATTATGTAGGAGCCATCTCTAAGTAAGCATACACAACTCAATGCTATAGAGCAATTCCCTCATCTAGTAAAGTCATTCAAATCATGATGCCTAGACACATTAATTTATGAACATCAAGCTAGATTCCTTATCGGTTGAACACCAAAATGAACAAAGACCAATAAAAAATTTTAATGAGAGCAATTTATTCAAACAAAATTTGTTTGAGTAAAGCTAAAATTAGTTGGGGTTTGTAAGCCAATGAAAAGAAAGCTAAAATTTGTGAAGGCTCAAAGGGACAACTAGGGATTGATATTTAATAGGGTGGATACTAGTTGTTGGCTAACCAAATAATGCCTAGGTCATTTCTCTCCTAAATAAGCAGAGTTCAATTTCGCCTCGAAAATTTGACAAAGCATGTTCTATGACTGACTAGGACCTAGACAAAGATCATTATGTAGGAGCCATCTCTAAGTAAGCATATACAACTCAATGCTATAGAGCAATTCCCTCATCTAGTAAAGTCATTCAAATCATGATGCCTAGACACTTTAATTTATAAACATTAAGCTAGATTCCTTATTGGTTGAACACCAAAATGAACAAAGACCAACAAAAAATTTTAATGAGAGCAATTTATTCAAACAACTTTATATTTGAAAAACATGATTGTTCCAGAAAACACCAAATAAAGAAAATAAAACAAGAAAAACAAAGCCAAGGGAAGTTCGTTGCTCCTTTCACATCTTCAATATTCCATCTTGAAAAGAGGATAAGACAATATCTTTCTCCAATCCTCCTCCTACCATGAAGGTTGTCAGTGGTGGCACTCTGTTGAACCTAGGCAGAGGATTACTTTTGGTATTGGGCTTGTCCGGCTCGGGTAGCTTACCACAGTCAATTAAATTTTGGATCTCACATTTTAGTCACAAGCATTTGTCTGTCTCATGTCCTTGTGTTTGATGAAACTCACAAAAGGCTTTAGTATCAAATTTTGGGGGTAAAGGATTCGGCAAAGGTCGAGGGGCTAATGGCTGTAATAGTCCCTTCTTTTGTAGCTTGTTAAAGACCCAAGATAAAGGCTTCCCCAGATCTAAAAACTGCCTTCTATTTGCTTGACTAGTTGTATTAACATCAACTTCTTTTTGTGTGCTTTGATTTTCAGACTGATAGTTCTCTTTCTCATTTCTTCTTGTTGAAAAGCGGTTCTTCTCTCTTTCCCACTCTTCAATTTATAGACCAGCTTGCAAAAGGTCTTTAAAATCCCGAATGAGTATATGAGATATCCTTTCACAAAGGCTAGGTAAAACTCCTCTCACAATCATTCTAATTTGATCGGATTCATCAGGCCTTCTCTTGAGCAAAGCAACCTTATTCCTCCATCTTTTCACATAGTCCACAAAATTCTCATTTGGCCTTTGTCTAATGGACTCAACTTCCATTAAGGTAACTTCCATCTCAACATTGTATCCATATTGTTGGATGAAGGCCTTGTATAGCATATTCCAACTCTTTTGTGTGCCATCATCTAAGGTATTGAACCAATTTTGGATAATAGGGTCCAATGAGAGCATGAAGTACCTTAGAGTTTGAGCCTTAGTAGCTCGGGCAGACTGCATAGCAGTGATATACTGCTTCACATGGAGATGAGAATTTTCGGTTCCATCAAACTTTGCAAAGGATGGCATCTTGAACTTGTACAAAACTTCTTTGTCTAGCTCAAATAATTTGTCAACTTTGGATATTTCTTCGGTTTTCAGTTTTTTCTCAAATTTCCTTTTCAAGTCTACAATCATTTTTCAACATCTGAAGTTTTAGTTCTCTCCACAACTGATCTTTCAACAATCTTTGCCTCTTTCTTCTTGTCTTGAGGATCTTGGAAGTATTGAGCCCAATCGTCATCATCATCAATGATCACCTCATCATCATCAAAAACCACTTTACCAACTTTAGCCTTCCCCTTGTCCTTTGGCTTCTTGATGCTAGCAGATACTTCGGCATTTTTTCCTAAAATCGTAGCCAATTGGTTCTTCATGGTCCCAGCCAGGACCTCTTTTATTTCTTCCATTTTAGCATTGAGGGCATCGTCCACCATTCTTTGAATTAGTTCAGGCTCCATTACTTTTGGTGAGCAAGTGATTGAGTCATTGCTAGATTCTTCATCTCCGACGTAGGTCGGATTTTCGTAAGCTTTTGAATTATCGTAATCCAAGGCTATGAGCCAGAAAGGATCAATGATATGAGATACAAATGTATGTATGTATGTATGTATGTATGTATGTATGTATGCATGTATGCACAAATAATAAACAAAGAAGGGTAAATAGGACGTTCCTTCCCACCTTATAACTTTCACACTCGAAGGCAAGTCTCTTTTCCTAGGTAATATGGCTAACAAAATACCAACATGGGGTATCTTATTTTCGAATAATTTCCTCAGACATTTCAACCAATGGTTATATTTTCAAAAATGGAAATCAGTCCATGATAATTTCTATTAATTAGGCTTTAATCCATTCAAACAACTAAAGTAGCTTTTATGCTATTTTGGATTAAAACTAAATTAAGAGGTTTATTATAAATAGATTTCTCACTTGAAAAAGTAACTAGTGATTCATGCCAAAAACAAGCCCATGATTAATAACTCTTAGTATAAACTAGGCTCACAATTAATTTTTGGTATTTCATAATTGACCTAAATATTTATAAGCTCTTAAAAAGGTTATGAAAATAATTTTGTTTCTAAGCCTATTGTAAAAAGATTTTAGAAAAAATGGATTTTGGGCTTTGTATTTTGGTCATGAGAAAAGAATTTTTGATTTGTTTTTAGAAAAGTTTTATATCCAAAGACCATCTTAAAAGTTATGAAAATAGCTTTGGTCTTTTGGACTTTAAAGAAAAATTTATTTCAGCTCACAATATAATTAGGTCATATTAGAAAAAGAACAAACCAAATAAGCCATGATTTAAACCAAGATAAATTAACCATAGTCAAACAACAAGCATTTGGGGGTAAAACCTAAGGAAAGTAACTAGGCCAATTACATGAGCTTTAGTCTTTGGGTTAAAAAGGCTTAGGTTTCCATAGCAAGTATATACCAAAAGGTACAAGGCTATGAGTGGTTATGTCATGCTCGATCTCCATACTTTGAGTGAAAGTATGGTATCCCTCACATAACACAACACGGGTAACATGGGCGTCCTAACTCACGCACACAATGCAATATAATATGATGCAATGGATAATATCATGATAAGAAAGAATAGAATAATATAAAGACCAATGGAATCAACTTCTCTTATCCCCATTGGAGTCGCCATTGTGAGTAGGGGTGGACATTTTAGGTTCGATTGGCCGAACTGAACCAATTTGCAAAAACCGAACAAAAACAGATTAAATATATTAGTAACCGAAACTGAAACCGACATAAGTAGAAACCGAAAAAAACAGAACCTAAAATTTTCGGTCGGTTTTCGATCGATTTCGGTTCAGACCAAAAAAATTGGTTTAGACAAAAAAAAATCTGTCGGTTTCGGTTTAGACCAAAAAAATTAGGTCAGTTTCATTATAAACCAGCGGTTTTGGTTTAGACCAAAAATATTCGGTCAGTTTTTGGTTGGTTCGGTTTTCTAAGCAATGAAACCGCTGGCCGACCGAATATTTTTGGTTTGATGTAATTTAGAACCAAAAACTGAACCGACCAGTCGATTAACCGATTTTTTGGTCGGTTTCTCGGCCGGTTCGGTTTTTATGATTTTTTTGTCCACCCCTAATTGTGAGCAGAAATTTTTGCCCCCACTCCCGGTGAAATAGTTCTTGTGACTTCGGCACTGTTTAGGCTCGGGGCCTAAGCCCGGAGAAAATGGAGTTTCCACCCAGATGGGCCGAAAAAAAGAAATGGGTGGATGACTCGATTCCTAAGGAATCCCCAACCCCTTAATGGGTTCAAAAGGTTGGGTACAGTGAAGAAGGTGAGAAATGGCCTAGCACCCCCACAATGCCCGGTTAATTGGAACCGGCCTCCTTTGTAGGTCTTAATATTATAAAATTCTTAGATATAACAATATTATCCATACTACATGCAACAATTAAAATAAAACATCATCATATTAAAATCAAAGCAATGTCCAAATAAAGTAAATAAATGAACATCCATTCAAGGATGAAAACATGTTCTTACATCGTCCATGTCTAAAACAAAATGGGACACCCACCAAAAGGTGGAAACATATCCTTTACATTAATACCAAAATATAAAAGCAATTTAAATGACATGAAAATTAATTAATGAGGTACCCAATAATGAAAACATACCTCTTACAATTTTAATATCAAAATAAATAATAATAATAATAAAGAAATCATACATCCCTGATAAATTAAATAAATCAAGCATTGAAATTAAATAAATCAACCATCAAAACATATAATAAACTACATAATCAAATCTAAAATTAAATAAAGTAAATAAAGATACAAATTTAGGTTTATGTCTTAATCTAGGGTTCTTTAATTAACATTTAGGGTTTTGAGATTTTGAAATTATTATATTTATTATTTAGGCTACTGTGAGGGTTTTTGGAAAAATGGAATTGATTAGGTTTTATAATTTTAAGAAAGTAGTACGATTTTTGGTTAATCAAATTAGGGTTTAGGGCTAACATCATGAAATTAGGGTTTTGGAACCTTAAGACATTAGGGTTTAGGACTCACGGTTAAGATATTAGGGTTTTATGGTTTGAAACCTTGATTTTGCAGATTATGATTTTGAATTTAGGATTTGATGCTTTATCGTGATCAAAGTTAAGTATGGTTTTAATATTGATTATACCAACTGCTTATGTATTTTTAGGTGAAACAAATATAAAAAGGCAAATTTATTGTTGAAAGATTAGAATAACTCACTAAATAAAATTATAACAAAATAGCTACTGTGAAGGTTTGAAAACAAAATTAATTAAGAAATAGGGTTTGAATTAATTAGGGTTTAAGAAATTAGATTTGAGTTTTGAATGATTATATTATTCACTTTAATTAAAACTTTAGCTACTGTATGAATTGAATTAAAAAAGAAATTGAGTAATCAGTATGTTTTGATGAGAATTTGAAAGTGGAAGTGATTTTTTATTTAATAAACTAAATTTAGAGAACTTACCAATGTTTGAAGGCTCCACTAAATTGAAGAGATTGATCGAAGCTTCTACTTGCCTCAATGCTTAATTTATGGCCGAGCAATATCAAGACTTTGCTGCCTTGTGAATTGGACAGTGTTTGATTTTTTGATTGCTCAATTGTTGTTGGTGGTTTAAAGGTTTTAGCTTCCTGATTGTAAGCTTTCAAATTTTTACTCTATTGCTAGAGTTTTTCTCCTTGCAAATTCTAATTTCTTTCTCTATTAATCCGCGTTGCCATTCAAAAAGTCCAAAAAATCTCCCCCAAAAGTCTCTCGGATAAATTAAAAAGTCCAATCCTTGGGATTTTCTCCATTTTTTTCCTCTGTCTCTAGGGTTTTCTGTCTTTTTCTTTTGTTTTAATGTGGTATTTTTTTAAAGAAAAAATAAAGACCTAATCCTATTTTAATAAGGAAATACTAACTATTTAGGAAAAATTACAAAACCGGATAAAACAAGATTTGGTCAAAAAATCGACAGTGCGCGCGGCTGCGTTAGTAAATATTGCTGCGGGCTACGGGCGTGGGCCAGGCGACCTGGGCAAGCCAGTTCGTCGCGGAACTGGGCAAGCCCAGCTGCGGCAAATTGGGCAATGCCCAATTCGCCACTGATTGTTATATGTGGCGAAATGCCCTGCCGCGCGGTAGCGCTGCCGATCCGTCCGATTTTTATTTTTTTTATATTTTTATATTTTTTATTTTTATTAAAAATAACTATTAAATATTATAAGTAATTAAAATATTATTAAAATAATTAAAATACCATAAAAATTATTTTAGACTATCGGATTGGACTTGGTAAAAAATTAAGGGTCTGCACTTTTTTTCCCCTTTCTTCCATAACCATAAAACCCATGAAAACTAATAGTTGAATTCCACTTATTCCCCAAGTTTAAACCCTCACCTGAACGCCACTTAAACCCCACTAACTCACATTTTAGATATGCATTTTATTCCTCAATAAAGTTGTTCTAATGCAAATTGAAAAATATAATTTTAAATTGATGTCATTCTTGAGTTTTCTTCTAGGACTGCATAAGATATAGATGATCAAGGAAATGAAAAAAATGTGTTGGAGAAGATAATTTATGCATTTGTTTATTTGTTTAAATTTGAATTTTTCTATGTGATTGTGCGTTTAGGGTTCTTTTTGAACTATTATAATCTTTGACAACTGGATTATGCAATTAAATATGCAATTGTCTATTTTGTGCATGAATATATGCTTAGGGTTTTATTTTGAACTAAGATGTTATCATTTTTACTTGTTATTAAGTTGCATATTTATCTTGGCATGCTTGCAATTTTTCCAAAGAGTTATGGCACGGAGGAATATTTATGGACACTTTAGTAGTAATGCATGTAGGTGGTAGCTATATTAACTTAGATGAGGTGAAAAAATTTAGAAGGACCGACTTATAGAAGATAATAGAAGATTTAGTATATAAAAGAGTTGTGAAATTTTTTCACCATCAAATGGGAGGCTCAGTACCTAGAATCAAGTCATTATATACTGATACAGATGAATGGTTTGAGAAAAATGTTAGAGACAATATTGAATTATGGTTTATGAAATTATACTCTAAAGCATCCAAGTTGAAAGAGCCAACATTAGTGCGTAATGACATTGAAATTTGGCTACATTTTGAGCACAATAACCATCTTCCAAGAAATGAACATTAAGGTATTTAACATAAAAACCAAATAGCAAGCAATCAAGTTTAGGCAAGTTAAATTAAAGATGATTTGGGTATTTTTGATGAATCAGAGGTTGATGTGGCTTGCAACAATGTTGGGAATGGCTTGAACAACCCATACAACCCATACATTGATGTGTATGAAATTGCATCTAACAATGTAATGTTTGATGACTGAAATGATGCAACTAGGCTTAGTCGTAAGTTTGTTGTTATTGGCATTGAAAATGAGGTGGATTCTGAAGATGATGATGATGACTATATTCCTCTTGCACATTCAAATTCATATGCTAATGCATTAACAAACATTAACAATGATAACTCTAATGAATACATAAAAGCCAAGAGAAATTCTAAGGATTTTAGGAACATAACCATTGACTTTGATTTTGACCTTGTTCTGGAAGACTTCAACCTAGTATAGATATGCCACCTTTTCAAGGAACATCATGTAGAGGATGGCTTCACCCCAGTCATAATCCCCAATCTTATACATGTCCTAAAGTTTGTAAATGATGCCTAGATCCATGGTGTCCTAAAAAGAATGCCAAAAAGTACAACCTATGATTAGAAGCATGATTGATCTAGTGATCTACTCATCCGATGGGCCTAATGGTGTGTTAAGGGTTTCAACATGGGACTGCATCCAAGTTCGAGGGATGTTGTAAAGTTCCTCAGAGGATGGCCTCCAAATAACTCGTATATGCACTCCTGTGGTAGGACGCTCGAGTAATCGAAATGATCAGCCTTCTAATAAAATGGATCCAAATAATAACAATGAGATCAATAAGTGTAACGACCATCTCATCACACATGAGGTGAAAAGTGTTGGTGTTGTCCTACCATCTTTTGCCAAGAGCCTTCAGAAGGGCAATATTCTTAGGAATGTATGAATCCAGCCCTAGGAAATCCAAAAAACCAGTTGATTCAATCAACTGAGCCAGCTCCTCAGGTAAGTCTAGGTTGGCCAAGTTTCCTTAGCCTCCTCTGATCCACTAAAGCCATCTTTTTTAAAAAAGCAAAAATCATCATAAGTAACATAAAATGGCATTGCATTTTAATCTTAATGTGTTATAAAAATAACTACACTTTATGTGTAAAAGAGCACGATAAATGGCATTTTTATAATTTTATAAGTATAAAAAATAGATTATTTCCATACAAAAGTACTACAAGGGTCAAAGCAAGTATAAAAGGTAATGTTACATTATTTAGGTTCAAATCTAATGCCTAATGCATGATAATTTCACTTTATATGCACAATGGCATGGGAAAGGGCATTTCCATAATTTTATAAGTATTAAAGGAGCAGAATTTCATGCCAGAGGCTCAAAATATCCTAAATGAGATGCAAAAATCAAACTGCAAGTCTTTAAAGTAACTTGGGATCAAAATGCAATTTTTCAAAATTTAAGGGTACAAATTGCAAATGTAAAAGGTTTTAGGGCCAAATTATAATTAATAAAAGTTAGGAATAAAGTATAAATACCTCAAGCTTGCAGGAGACTGAAGCATGCTTCTTGAACTTTAGCAACTAGTATCTAACTCGGGCTAGTATGTGCAGTGTGAAGAAGAAGATGCCATCTTAAAAAATCGAGCAATTTTGCCTAGAGAAAGGAACTAGAGGGAGTGAAAATTTGATAAATGAAAAAGTTGGTTAAAACTTGGGACTAGTGGCCTTTTTATATAGGGGTAGGGTTTAGAATTCAAATAGATATTCTGGGACCATTTTAGCTATGAAATCATTTGAAGCAACATGCTTGTAATCACATTGACTACATATGTGTATGGACAAAATTGCAGAAAATTGTATACATGATTGATATATTACAGAAGATGATGTCAAAAATAACAAAACTACAATAAAATTACAAACAAACTACAATAGTCAGATATATATCTTCTTTCATGGTTATAGGGACATAAATAAAGGTGTTTTTCTTAAAAAAAATCTGAATTTTAATTAATGGTTTACCACTATCATGATAGGCTCAAAATTTGTGGCTGACATGATAGGATCAGTTATGAACCCTTGATTTTTCACCATCATATTAAAATTCAGTTTGTTATCATAATGTGGCCTTAAGAATCCCTAAAGTGAGAAATAAAATGGGCCTAAATTGACTTTCAAAAGGTAACTGTGCAAATCAAGCCATAATTAGGTGGCCTATCATGGTGTGCTGCTGCAATGGGGCCTTATGCAAAAGCCTTTTTTTATGCTGCAACACCCTTAACTAACTTTTCTAGTTTTGTCCTTCAAAACCTCTATAAATAGACCATTAACTCTTATTTTCACTCACACCACTCAACCAAGAAAATCGAATTGCTAGTTGTGTCTTTTCTCCCTCTTTTCTTCTTTAAAATTACAAGGTTCAAACTTTCTTAGTGTGAGCCACCTAAAGTTTGTTTCTTTATTAAACGTGGGTGCTTAGTCCATATTCGAGGGTTCATTTTCCTTAAGAAAATTCAAGTCAGTTGCTTCTTTAGCAACCAAGAAACCCTAATAATGATGGAACTTTGATCCAGCCATAACTCAAGCCTTCACCACCAAAAGCACCAAGAAATGTAAAAACCCTAATTTCATTCCTTCATTTTTTTATCTTTTTATTTATGTGATAGATGAATGGACCTAATGAACTTCAAAGACCATCATTTAGGCTTTTGGAATTAGACTAATCATTTGGATTCAAGACCTAAAAGGAATAAAACTTGGATTTAAATAAAATCAAAAGAAAAAATCAAATGCTTTTTTCAAACTATAGGTTTATGAAATTAAACCTAAATATCAATTTTAGAATTAGGTTTATTGAGTTAAACCTAATACTTATTCACTAACCTATAAAACTAAATTTCAATTTTAGACTTAAGTTTATGGAGTTAAACCTACTTTTTATCATAAACCTTAGATTTATGGAGTTAAATCCAAATTTCAATCATAGACCTTAGGTTCCTAGAGTTAAACATAAATTTCAATTTTAGACTTAGGTATATGCAATTAAACCTCAAACTTGAACATGTAGACTTTAGGTTTATGGAGTTAAACCTAAATTTCCATTTTAAACTTAGGTTTATGCAATTAAACCTAAAACTCGAGCACAAAGAATTAGGTTTAAGCAATTAAACTTAAAATTTACATTAGACTTAGGTTTAAATAGTTAAACTTAAAATTTGAACACATAGTTAAAATTTGAACACATAGACTTTAGGTTTATGGAGTTAAACCTAAATTTCTATTTTAAACTTAGGTTTATACAGTTAAACCTAAAATTTAAGCACATAGAATTATATTTACGTAGTTAAATCTAAAATTCAACATTAGACTTAGGTTTAAGTAGTTAAATGTAAAATTTGGACTTAGGTTTAAAAGGATAAACCTAAAATTGGACTTAAACATTAGCTTAGCCTAGGTTAGACTAGGAAAACCAAAATTTTAAGTTCAAACCTACCATTGAAAAATGGATAAAACTACACAGGCTTTGATGAGATATGCAAGCTTACTCGGAATTTCTATCCAAGTACAAAGTCTACTTACTCATAAAACTCACCCTTGCTTGTTTTCAATTCTTTTAATCTCTTTTTTATGCAACATTGTTTATATCATTTCTTTAGGGAAAGTGTGCTCATCCTAAAATCCATAAGGCTAGAGTTGAAATCCCCTAAATTTTTGGATTTTACGTTGCAAATTAAAGCTTCCTTCATTTTATCTTGCCTATGGATGAACTTTATTTTACTTTATTTTGTCTTATGAATGATTTAAATAGGTTTTTTATGATTATTATTTGTCATTCCATATTATAAATTGTCATTTATCATGAAATTAATTTTGTAAGTTTTTATTTAATTATTCGCCAAACCATGGTTACTTAGCTTAAGCCAAAATCTAGCCCCCGAATCCATCCTTTGGTTCAAGGTTAGTTATTTTTATCCTTAGGATATGATTGGAATCAACTTTAGATTGTTCTTGAATTTTTCCTTTTCTTCAAAAATAAATTTAAGTTATGACTCTAAAAATCATTTTGCTTCAACCAAGAATATCCAATAAATAGAAGTGTGACCTTGGCACATTCGTCTGAGACTTAGCCCAAAATGAGAATTTTGGTTCACATCCTTTGGTGGGTAGGACCAATACTTGGCAGGGCCTTACACTATCTAAAAGTTTAGTAGCTACATCAAAAAAGAATAAAAAAGGAGTGTGAGCAGGGATTTACTCCCGATGGAATAGTTCTTGCGACTTCGACACCGTTAGGCTCTGGGCCTCAGAGAACACGAGCCTAAATTCAAATAATAGGAGTCACCACCTAGATGGGTTGAGAAGAAAATAGAAAGTGTGGATGACTCAATTTCTACGTTCAGAAAGTTAGGTATGCATAGGAAAGGTGAGAAGTGGCCCAACACCCTCATAATGCCCGATTCATTAGAATATGGCTTTGTTTCTAGTCTAAATATTATTAAATTTTTAACTTATTATAACATTATTCATGCTATAAACATTATAGAAATAAACCAACATCATATTATAAATTAAACACTGAAACAAAATGGGCACATATATAAGATGAAAATATGCCCTTACAATATTCATCGTCCATAAAAATGGGCACCCACATGAAGTAAAAATGTACCCTTACACATGTACCTAAAATCCTTAATTGAAACAAAATAAAACACCCACAAAAAGAGTGAAAATATATCCCTTAAAATAATCCCAAGAATAAATTAAATAAAAGAAATAATTTAAATAAAGAAGGCACCCATAAGTGGAACTATGCCATTTATAACCTCAAACCACAAAATAAATAATTAAAGATTTAACACTTATAATAAATAAACAATTCACACATACAATCAATCATTATCATGGAATTATACAAAAGGTTGTAAAAATTTGAGCTTAATTGAAATGAAATTAAGACTAGATAATAAATTATGGTTTTGATGATAAATTAGGGTTTTGATTATTAAATTAGGGTTTTTGATTTACAAAATTAGGGTTTAAACATGCAATTAAGTTTTAGATTTACAAAACTAGGGTTTGAGCATACAATTAGAGTTTTGATTTACAAAATAGAGTTTGAGCATGCAATTAGGATTTTGATTTACAAAATAGGGTCTTTATGATAAAATTAGGGTGGGTTTGAGCATACAATTAGGGTTTTGATTTACAAAATAGGGTATTAGTGACAAAATTAGGGTTTAAATGGATAGGATTAGGGTTTGTAGCACAAGCTATGGTCTTAGGTTGTAAATTAACTGGATTCAAAATAGTAATCAAAACACAACAAATTTATAAGGTTAACAATGACAATGATCAATTGAATTAAATAGAACATGAGTAGGTAACACACAGAATAGGTAACACAAGACAAAAAAGCAGTGTGATATGCTTATGTATGCATGATAAGCATGGATGATACTTACAACGGATCCATTGACTCACAAATCGAGGTGATAAGCCAAAGCACTCCCATTGGTTCATTCAGGTCTTGCATTAAAACAACAAAAGCCTTCACATCTATAGCTTTATTTTCAAAATGTTGGAAACATGAGTAGTGGGGGCCCAAACATGGTAGTCAAAGATATTGGAGATACCCATTTGGGCATATGGCTCAATGCATTAGTTAGTAACTTCTCCATGACCTAGCAAACATTTCTTTCACTATCCTACCCTTGCCCAATGTTTCACACCCTTATACCATATATACGTACAATATATATTTTCAGCATATGTAAAATACGCATATACGGTATAAAAATGTCACAGACCGATTTAAAAAAAATTTTCACATTTCTGTTTTATGATTTCAAATACTAATATATAAAATAAATAGTATATAAATATTATTTGCTTGTTATAGGCATCCAAAATAAATATTTTATATGAAAATCTCTGGAAAAAATTCGCCAGAGTTTTGTTTGTAATTTGGACATTCCCAAAATTCAGCAAAACACAACCTGTATAAAGCAAACACTCCCAATAAAAATCAATTCACCATTTCACCAATACTTCTCAATTTCTCCATATTTTCTCAAAATACATATATATATAGATATATAAATTAACAACACATATAAAATCTCATATGAACAAATTATTCAAAACATTCTTTACAATTTACATTATATACTTCCAAAAACATATCATAACATATATAATATCAAAATACATTGTAATATCATATATCTACATGCTGGCAACTGGCTATGATCTTGATGTACCAAAAAATAACTCTTCAAGCTCAATAAATACAAATCTAGTCCAGACCAGGTCTAGTAGAACTCTCCGGCTCTACCAAATCATCCATGACACCTGCACGACGAATTACAATTGCACTAAGCCAAAGCCTAGTAGTACAAACTTTGATAATAACAATAAAACTCAATGCAATGCTAATGCACAATTCATATAGATGTCACATCATTCTACTTTCTTATATTTTTCAAATATTTCATAATCACAACTCATAGCATTATATTATTCAATTGTATCACAATTCATAATTCACATTAAAGCAAAGACAAGCATGGGCCCAAAAAGGATCTAATATGCTATTCAAATTTCAGAGTTACTGCTTTGGTCCATAATGACACCATGTGTCTAGCCCCATAGGCAATATATCCATGGATAATGTAATAGCCCCAGTCTCTTGGACCTCAACCCGGCTAGACCCTTAGGCCCCAGTATCTTGGTCCTCAACCCGGCTAGACTGCTATAGTTTTGAGGCTTATGACCCGGTCTTTTCACCCTAAAAATATCATATTTATCAGCTGGAATGGTCATGGCTTACGACCCATTCTTTTCACCATTCCAGCGTGTAGTCCATAGGCAATCATAGGCATGCCGCCAAACCCAGAACTCTGAAAATTGAATAACATACTAGGCACACAATTTATTCATATTTCTCATTATCAAATTCTTTCATAATTCCTTTATCAAAACTTTTCTCATTTTCTCATGATCAAACTAGGCACATTGCCTTATTATATCATCTTTTTCTCACTTTTTTTTCATTTTTTCATTTTTCTCATTATTAATCTCTTTCTCATTGTCACATATTCAATCTAGGCACATTGCCTTATTTTCACATATTTTTTCTCATTTTTCTCATTTTTCACATCTTTCTCATTTTTTTTTCACTTTTCTCACTTTTCTCAGTTTTATCAATATCAATTCATTTCATTATTCTACATATCATTTTTGCATTCACAACACATTACTCAATTACTTTGGGTATTTTCACATAATATACATATTTCATATTCTACACAATTTAGCCATTATCAATGGCTTTTCACAATGCATTTAACACATATATGACATAATAAATGTCATAGCATATTATTCATACACAATCAATGTACCAAGTAGCTTAACACATTTTCCAACCAAAATGTGTTAAGTCCAAATGTTATGCAAATATAAACATTATATTCAACGTTTGTACATACCTCCACTAGCAACCCAAAGCAAGCTTAACACAACCTCCAATCCTATCATTCCAACTTGCCCTTCACCACTTGGATGAAGCAAATCAACCTCCCTCAATGCCTATACCAAATGTGATCATACATAATCATTTAATATCACATTCTAAGGTATTATCAACATCAAACCATAATTAAACATCACTCTAAATCAAATTCAAAAATTAAGCTTCACCACAATTTAACTTTGAAAAACCATATCAAGCCATTTAAATTAGTGTTTTAAGTTTATTAATATCATTAGAAACATGTTTTAGCATGTTTAAACCAATTGCATTAATTAACCACATGCTTATGCTCAAAACCCTAAAATGGCATAACCTTTACCATTGAAGGATCTCCATTCCAACTCAATCCAATTATCATTTCAATCTTATTTCCACCACTTATATCATTAAATAAGATGATTTAAGCATTAAAATCAAACAATTAATCATTCTTTGAAAATTCACTTTTCCAAAACCCTAAATTAATACTACCATCTTCAAACTCTATCCAAACTTAACTAAATCCATCATTTGATTTTAAAATCCTTGTTTATGCATCAAAACAACACATTTGGAACCAATTTACACAATTAAAACTCATGATTTCAAAAACTCAAATGTTCCATAACCCTAAATTCTCCCTCTTCACCAAACTCAACTTAAATTCAACCATTTCTTAAATCTAACCTTAAAATCATTGTTAATCACTTAAAATAACTTCATCCATATCCAAATAGATAATTAAATCTTAGAACTTCAAAAACCCAAAACACACATATTCAAACTTTCATGGAAATCCAAAGAAAAAGTGAGTAAACTTACTAATTAAAGAGGAAAACCTTAAAAATCCACTTGAAACTTTGTAAATATTTCAATTAAATGAGTTTGAAAGAAGCAAATCCCTCTCTTGAAGCCATGAAAGTCGTCCTTGAAGGAAAGAAGAAGAAGAAGATGAAAAAAAAATAATTTTTCTTTCCTCCCACTCACATTTTCAACCTTATATATATATATTATTTTAATATATTTTTAATTAATTAATTAATTAATCAAAAAATTATCTTCCATCCAAAATTATTTATTTTTGAATTATTTTATTAATTTTAAATTTCTAAGATTTAATTATCAAAATACCCTTTTACTTTGACTTTTCTTTTAAAAAGTGTTGACTTTTATATGTTGTATATATTTTACATATATATCACATATATATTCCACTTTTTCATTTGAAACCCCTTCATTTTTTTTACTTAAAACCATTAATTTAATTTATCCATTTAAATTATAATTTATTTTATCAAATTTTCAAAAATTAAAACTTTTCAAAAATTTAGGATATTACACATATGCACAAGTAATGTGTATCTTATATACACATCAAATGTACAATATATGTGTATTAAATATTAAGTATGCAATGTATTAATCCAACACATACAATTAATATACCACATGTATATGTTATATATGCTCTAGATATATATATTGAGTATATACAATTTATATACAACTTATTTAATTTTTCCAAAATCATAGATGTTACAATTTTCTCTCTCTTAAATAATTTCATCCTCGAAATTATCCAGTATGGTAATAAATCATCAAATCATTATTTTATCAAATTACATAATTTCTATTCTCCCCCTTAGGTTCATTCTTAATTTCCTTTTTACCATTTCCTAACACATCATTATACTGTCTATTTACTCAAACAGTCACAACAAATTATCATATCATCAATCGAATTGTCATTAGACAAAAATTAGTTCTTCTCTTTCATATATATACCCACACACCTATTGCACTCAAGATATTTGATCACTTCATTATCTTAAAAATATACTCTCTTCACCTTAAATTCAAATGTTGATAATTTTTATCTTAACACAATAATTTTACACATCTTCACTTTGATCCTACTTTTTATACAATTACCACATATTAATTTGACATCACCATTATACAACAACAAAATCTTATTTCCTTAATAACATTCATTCCAATTATACTATAACTAACATTTTTCTCTTATAATTATTTGAAACTAATATAACTTAGCTTCTTTCATATGCATATACATATCAGAATGCTATATTAAGCACATTATCATATAGGTTGCATATTCTTAATACAACTAAACGCATTGAATTTCAATAAATACTTGTAAACTTATTACATTTCGGATCAATTGATCTAACTATCACAATATGACCATCACAACCTTATTCTATTTTGACTAACCTTTAGTCTATTTTAAATTCAGCAATATGTTTTCTATTCATGACCTAATTCTATTAGGTCAAATTTATTCTTAAATTTTAATTCTCTTCGAATTCATCATTATAGATAATATTTACTTCCCCTAGTCTCGTTTACTTTACACATCATTTTCATCAACTTATTCATTTTATACCACTTTCAAACACATTCATTATAACTCTTACTCACATTTCATAATTCCTTTCATTTACCATTTTCTCACATTTCTTATAGTTACCCTATTTACACAAATCACTTTTCTTACACATCATTTAAAGCTCATCATATTTTAATAATTCTCTTCTGTTTCCACACTTTTTATAATTATAAACAAATTTTTAGTATAAAATTATAAGATACAACTATGCAAACCATAAGTCTTGATCATGTTTCTTGAAGCATAACCATCAATCTCACCAAAACTATCCAATGGTCATGCCTGTGGCTTATAAATAAATACTACTCCTATATCATTCTTCTTCAAACATTTCCAATCACAATGTTAAGTTCGTATCGCAAAAATCACATATTCATTTTCTCATCTTTTGCTACACAAAAAGTTAACACGTTTCAGCTCTGTTTCAAAGCAATTTACTCTTGATCACTTGATTATCATTAGCCTAACTCATGTTTCAACAATATTATGATTAACATATCTTATATATACACATTCATTCATATGGTAATTTACACAATTTCCATTTATTACTCCATTTCTAATCTGTCTCTTATAAAAATTTTCATTCATATATATATATTTCCATTTCCATACTTTCTTCATTATACTTTCCTTTTCTTTACAATCTCTTATTTATACGCATATACTTTAGGCCCAAAACACTATACAATCATCAAGTTCAGTTGTTAAAATAATAATTTCACCGTCCAGCTCTGTTCGGGTCCATTCTCAATCTCAATTCATCACATGACCTAACTCTACGCAGGTCAAGATCTAATCTCTCTTAGGTCTATTAATACATGCAATATCATTCTCAATATCACCAGACATGTATTTGTATAAGGTAGTAAGCACTTGATAACATTTTTTTAATCATCCACATACACCTTCGTAAGTCATAATCACAATGTGACTTACTTTCCACATTTTCTTATATATCATATTTGTGTTCATATTGAAAAAAAATCTCATCACACAAATCATACAATTATACTCAATTCCTCTTTTATATACAACCTATACAAAGTTAACATTTATCACCTTTCAGAGAACATTATTGTAACACCCCCGTACTCCATATACGTACACCGCATACATCCACACAACATGTGGTATACGTATAGAGGATATAAGGGTGTCACAGTTCATTTTAAACAAACCAAACTTTTATCATTAACATATAATCATCATAAGTCAGTCTGAGTAAACTTAAAACATTTAACATATATTATAAATAGTAATAGATAAAACATTCCTTCGTTAAAATACACATATGTATAAGACATTAGTACCTAAAAGTTTATCCAAAACAGTCTGTTCAAAACATTTATTAAATAAGCAGCGAAAAACACATAGTCTGTTCAAAACAGTCTGTTCAGATCTGCAATGGTCCTCATCTAAGGTAGACAAAGTAATCTCATGGTCATCAGTCTGGGGCTCCCCAGAAGATGAAGCACTAGGATCCTTCATTCCCTGGAACCGGAAGTCTTGAAAGTCTTATTCTGACTGATGGTACAATTTTTCAAAATGGGCAACCTATTGATGACTAGCAGCTAACTCTTCTTACAGTTTCTTATTTTGTTCCTCAAGCATCCGCTGTGAGTCAGAAAGGAAAGGGTAAGAGCATACATAATCATCATGCATACATGTAGCATAAATCATCATGGAACAGGATAACCTACCAGATAACTTATATCAACGCCTTGTGGATGAGATGGCATCTTCGGTTGATAAGAATGAGCAAATGGAGGAGCAGTAGAGGAAGGTCTAGCCTCATGACCAAATGAGCCAGTAGCCTACAATAATCATTAAAATAGTCAAAACAAGTTAAGAAAGGAGTAATTGCAATGGTAAAATGGTAAAAGTTTACTTGAGAGGTGCTAGCCCTTGGATGCGGGACGGACCCTCTTTCCTCTCCGTGATACTCCTCTTCATCCTCATCTTCCTCAAAAATTTCTCGGATGCCAATAGGAGATACATCAAAGTTCAAGAGCCCTACTTGAATAAACTAGGTAAATAATGCACCCGGTGGATAGAGAAAGGTTTCAACATCTTAACCGTGCCGAGCTAACTACCACGCATTCTTCGGCATTGATGCAATATTTAAAGTATACTCTAGGAAATTCATCGGGATCCTCCATCGCTCAGGACTAAGGAACCAGTCATACACTCTCTTCCTGAGAAACCACCCACTAGACACAGGGCCAGCAATGACTCGGTGGGTATGCTAAAAAGGCAATGCGGCGTTCATGGAAGAAGTCCAGTTCATTCGCTCTTCCGTGTTCAACCAAGCCCAATTGATCTACAGGATGACATAAGGTAAGTAAACTTTTTACATAAATTTTAAAGTATACTAATATTATTTTACCTGGCCCCAGGTTAAGAAACTTAAGACATAGCTCTGGGTGTGCACATGATGAGAGCCAAGAATTGCTACACAATCTGACAACCAAAAATTCAACCTTGGATACCTGACTCTCTCTCAAAAAATGCCAGGCACCCTCGCAAGATTATGTTCATATACCCATACCTGCAATAACATTGAAAATCAAATTCATACAAGTATAAGCATGGAATTGACAATGGTGGAAGAAGAATACTTCGACAACCACCATGAAACTAACGAAAGACTTCTTATTCCTGCAAATCTTGTCTAGTCCATCATAAAGACAAGCAAGGCAGCTTCACCCCAGCCGTAAAGCGGTACCATACTCATATCAGTAAGGGCCCTCAACACCGACAGATGAATGGCAGACTCGATGTTGCATATGGTCTACCTAAGAAAATACAGTAAAAATGCTCGAGTATATTGTTTGGCTGTTTCTCCACGAACCTATCCATCATATGGTCCACGAATTTTTGACCCAGTCCAATTCGATAGTCCAAAATAATTTTGTGGTATTTTAATTATTTTAATTACTTATAATATTGAATAGTTATTTTTAAATAAAAATATAAAAAAATAATAAAAAATGAAAAAATAAAAAATCGGACGGATCGGCGAACGACGCGGGGCAAGAAACTTCGTCGCAGGCCTAGACCTGCGACAAATTGGCAAGCAGCCAATTCGCCGTAGGCCTGGACTGCGGTGAAATAATTGCTTTCCAATTTTCCGTACATGCTAGCAAGCAACCCTAGTCCACCCAGCCCGATCCTCACAACAATTTTTGCCAACGCAGCCTCGAAGGCCCAGCTGCCCGCATGCTGCCGATTTTTTGACTAAACCTTATTTCACACGATTTTGTGATTTTTTCCTAAACATTTGGTATTTTCTTATTAAAATAGGATTAGGTCTTTTATTTTCCTATAAATACTAGCATAAAGCACGGATTGGGAGGTGATTTTTTTTAAAGAAACTAGGGACTGGGAGAACGGCAACAAAAGAAAAAGGAGATAGAAAACCCTAGCAAAGGACTTTTGGAACTTTTGGCTGACTTTGAAAATAGAGACCAACGAATCTGAAATATTAAGCAGAAAAACAATCATCAAGGCAGTAGCTTAGCTCACTGTCTTGCTCTCAATTCAACCAACAAATATAAAGGCAGTGTAATCATTGTCTTTGCTAAAGCTCATCCAGAATTCCGTTCAAATAATTTTAATGGAGCCAACAAATGATGGTATGCTTTAAATTAAATAAATACTATATGTTTTAATTTTTTTAAAATATTTAATGAGCCCATTTTTCATTTAGTTAAAATTACAGTATACAAATTCTTCTAAAAATCAGTTCATATGATAGTTTATGTTAATTACATATTATTATTTTGAGAAGTCATATCAATTATAACCTATAGACTTGTTTGACACAGATTATTTATTTGTTTTATCTTATGCCAATTTTATCAATACATCACTCAGAATCACAGTAGGATTTTCATATAGAACTTTACAGTAGCATCTACTCTCTTTAAACATATTCATAGTTCACATAACTTATGAACTTTGATAAGTTTTTCATAAACACTAAACCCTAATTCGTCTAAAACCTTAATAGCCCGTAAAACATATTTTTCAAATCTAAGAACCCTAATTTCATGATGTTAATCCCAAAACCCTAATTTTGATTAGAAGAACCCTAATTTCACGATGTTAGTCCCAAAACCCTAATTTTAACTAAAAAACCCTAATTCAAGATGTAAACCTAAATATGTATCTTTATTTACTTTATTTAAGTTTTAGATTTAATTATATAGTTTATTATATGTTTTGATGTGATTTATTTAATTTTGATATTTGATTTAATTTATCATGGATGGATATTTTCTTTATCATTATGATTATTATTTGTTTATTCTGGTGTCAAAATTGTAAGAGGTATGTTTCCATTATTAGATACTTCATTAATTAATGTAATTTAAATTGTTCTTATATTTTGGGATTAATGTAAAGGACACTTTTCCACCTTTTGGTGGGTGTCCTATTTAGTTTTAGACCTTGAACAATGTAAGGACATATTTCCATTCTCAGATGGGTGTCCATTTATTTGTTTTGTTTGGACATTGCTTTGATTTTAATATAATGATGCTTTATTTTAATTGTTGCATGTAGTATGGATACTATTGTTATATTTAAGAATTTTATAATATTAAGACCAGTAAAGGAGGTCGGTTCCATTGAACCGGGAGTTGTGGGGGAGTTGGGCCATTTCTCACCTTCTCCACATGTACCCAACTTTTCAAACCCATTAGGAGGTTGGAGATTCCTTAAGAATCGAGTCATCCACCCCTTTCTTTTTTCCCGACCCTTCCGAGTGGCAACTCCATTTTCTCTGGGCTTAGGCCTGTAATCTCTAAGGCTTTGAGCCTAAATAGTACCGAAGTCGCAAGAACCATTCCACCGGGAGTGGGGACGAAAATCCCCTCTCACAGTGGCGACTCTGCTAAGGATAAGAGAAATTTATTCCGTTGCTCTTTATATTATTCTATTCTTTCTTATCATGATATTATCCATTGCATCATTTAGATTACATCGTGTACGTGAGTTAGGATGCCCGTGTTACCCGTGTTGTGTTATGTGAGGGATACCATACTTTCACTCAAAGTATGGAGATCGAGCATGGCATAACCACTCACAGCCTTGTACCAATTGGTATATACTTACTATGGGAACCTAAAACTTTCAACCCAAAGCCTAAAGCTCATGTAATCGGCCTAGTTACTTTCCTTTATTTTTACCCCAAATGCTTGTTGTTTGACTATGATTAATTTATCTTGGCTTAAATCATGGCTTATTTGATTTGTTCCTTTTCTAATATGACCTAAGTACATTGTAAGCTCAAAATAAAATTTTCTTTAAAGTCCAAAAGACCAAAGCTATTTTCAAAACTTTTCAAGACGGTCTTTGGATATAAAACTTTTCTAAAAACAAATCAAAAATTCTTTTCTCATGACTCAAATGCAATGTCAAAAATCCATTTTTTCTAAAAATCTTTTTATAATGGGTTTTTCAAAAAAAAAATATTTTTGCATTTCATCCAACCTTTTCTTACAAAGAGCTTACAAATTATTTAGGTCAATTATGGAAATACAAAAAATCAATTGTGAGCCTAGTTTATACTAAGAATTATTAACCATGGGCTTATTTTTGGCATGAATCATTAGTTACTTTTTCAAGTGAGAAATCTATTTGTAATAAACCTCTTAATTTAGTTTTAATCCAATATAGCATAAAAGCTATTTTAGTTGATGGAATGGATTAAAACCTAATTAATGGAAATTATCATGAACTAATTTTCATTTTTAAAATATAACTATTGGTTGAAACATCCGAGAGAATTTTTTGAAAACAAGATACCCCATGTTGGTACTTTATTAACCATATACATAGGAAAAGAGACTCGCCATCCGTGTATGGAAGTTATAAGGTTGGAAGGGACGTTCTACTTATCTTTGTCTATTGTTTGTGCATACATGCATACATACATTTGTATCTCATATCATTGATCCTCTCTGGCTCACAGCCCTAGATTACGATAGTTTAAAAGCTTACGACAATTTGACCTACGCCAAAGACAAAGAATCTAGCAACGACTCAATCACTTTTTCACCAAAAGCAATGGAGCCCGAATAAATTCAAAGAATGGTGGACGATGCCATCAATGCCAAGATGGAATAACTGAAGGAGGTCCTGGCCGAGACCATAAAGAATCAATTGGCTACAATTTTAGGGAATAATGTCAAAGCATTTGCTAGCACCAAGAAGCCAAAGGGCAAAGGGAAGACTAAGGTTGGTGAAGTGGCTTTTGATGATGACATGGTAGTCGTTGATGATGATGACGATTGACTCAATAATTCCAAGATCCTTAAGATAAAAAGAAAGAGCCAAAGGTTGTTGAGAAGACAACTTTTGAAAAGACTGAAAATTCTGATGTTGAGAAGATGATTGCTGATTTGGAAAAGAAATTTGAGAAGAAACTGAAAACTGAAGAGATGTCTGAGATCGACAAACTATTTGAACAAGATGAGGAGGCCCTTATAAGTTTAAGATGCCTTCCTTCGCTAGGTATAATGGTACTGGAAATCCTCATCTCCATGTGAAGCAGTACATCACTACCATGCAATCTTCCAGAGCTACTAAAGCTCAAACTCTAAGGTATTGCATGCTCTTATTGAACCCTGTTGTCCAAAATTGGAAAATACTAAAAAAGATTGGGACATATTGCACAAGGTTTTCACTTAGCAATATGGGTTTAATGTCGAGCTGGAAGTAACCTTGATGGAGGTGGAAACCATTAGACAATGATCAAATGAGAATTTATTGGACTATGTGAAGAGATGGAGAAATAAGGCTGCTGTGAGTGGGGATTTTCGCCCCCACTCCCAGTGGAATGGTTCTTAGGACTTTGGCACTGTTTAGGCTCGGGCCTTAGAGAACACGAACCTAAGTCCGGAGAAAATGGAGTCGCCACCCGGATGGGCCGGGAAAAAGAAAGGGGTGGATGACTCGATTCCTAAGGAATCCCTAACCCCCTAATGGGTTCAAAAAGTTGGGTATGTGTGGGGAAGGTGAGAAATGGCCCAGCACCCCCACAACGCTCGGTTCATTGGAACCGGCCACCTTTACAGATCTTAATATTATAAAATTCTTAAATATAACAATATTATCCATATTACATGCAACAATTAAAATAAAGCATCATTATATTAAAATCAAAGCAATGTTCAAGCAAAACAAATAAATGGATACCCATCCGTGGATGGAAACATGTCCTTACATCATCCATGTCTAAACTAATAGGACACCCACCAAAAGGTAGAAACATGCCCTTTACATTGGTCCAAAATATAAAAATAATTTAAATTACATGATATTTAACTAATGAGGTACCCATAAAGTGGAAACATACCTCTTACAATATTTGGAAATCAAAATAAATCGATAGAAGTAAATAACCATTCATCATAAATAAATCATTCATCAAAGATATTAAACATCAATCAAAATAGAAAGTGAGCATTCATCCATGATATTAAACAATAATCAAAATATATAATAAACATTCATCCATGATAAATTAAATAAATCATTGCAAATAAAATAAATCAAAGCATATAATAAACTATATAATCAAATCTAAAATTAAATAAAGCAATAAATATATAATTTAGAGTTCGCATCTTAAAATAGGATTTTAGAATTTTAGTTACTAAATTAGGGCTTTGGAAAAAGGAAAGTTAATACACAAACTCATAATATACAAATGAATATTGACCCCTTCGACGAGCCCATACGGCGGTCCCGCTAGCCGATTAGCGGGCGGGGGTCAAGGGGTCAGCGCCCCACAAAATTTTAGAAATTGGTTTTTAGGGATGTAGGTTTTGGTCAAGGGGGTAGCGCCCCAGAAAATTATGTTTGATTTTAGGATTTGAGAAAACAATTTATAGTCTTATAAATCTTTATGTGATTTTTTAGAAACTGTAAAGTGAGTTTTGAGTTTGGATATTTAACAAAACATTTGGAATTTGGAAAAGAATTAGAAGAAAACTAGTTTAGAGTTTTTAAAAGCTTTTGGAAATAAACAAAATGATTTAAGGTTTATAGAAACAAAAAATATATTTTTTAGAGTTTTTGGAAATAAAAGGATTCAATTTAGTGTTTTAAGATTTTAGAAAATTGGAAAGCAGATTAGGGTTTTGGTAAATTAATAAAACGATTTAAGGTTTTGAAAAGTTGGAAAGTAGATTAGGGTTTTAAGATTTTTAGAATCAAAAGAAATGATTTAATGATTGAAGCTGCTGTAAGGAAAAAAGAGATTAGATATTCAAACCTTCATTTTTTGGTTCCACCAAAAATTGCTTCTTGGATGAACAAGGATAAAGGCAAGATGGCTGCCTTTGATGGATTGATTGCTTGCTTATTCGTCTCTAAAAAGTCCACTCATATTCACTGCCAAAGAATTTTTAAAGTCCGATCTCTTCTTTCCAAAGTTCCTCCGATTCTCCTCCGATTCTGTAATTTTTGGTCTTATTTATAAGAAATTTTGATGATTAATTTTAATTGTTTAAGGAAACTATATTTAATTAGGAAAAGAAAACCAAAACCAAATAGAATTTGGTTTTAGAAAAAATTACGTCGAAAAAATTTTGCTGGCGAAAATTGCGTCGGGTTGCGAGGGGCTACGAGCGCTAGCGGGCTGCGGGTCAAAATTGCCATGGAAATTAGTGAGCTGGGTACCAGAAACCATCCTGCGGGCGAAATGGCCCAACGCCATTTCGTCCAACGCTTTCGGCGATGAATTTTCGTCGCCAATTTTTATTTTTATAACTTATTTATTTATTATTATTATTATTTTATTAAAAATTTAAAAATAAATATTAAAATAAATATTATTTAATTAAAATAATACAAAAATTATTTTAGAGTAATTAAAATATATTGGACCGGACCAGGTCAAAAATTAAGGGTCTACAGTTTGCCCCCTGCTTGAACAATCTGAGACTTTAGTAAAAAAGAGTGAAAAGCAATAAGACATAATTTTTGATGAGATGGTTATTTGAATTTGTTTTTGGTATTTAGACCCGAGACTGAACTTGATTTGGGTACTTGGACCCGAGACTAGATTGAATTTGGGTACTTGGACTCGAGATTGGGTACTTGGACCTAAGACTGATTTGATTTGGGTACTTGGACCCGAGAATGAATTTGATTTGGGTACTTGGACCCAAGATTGGATTGAATTTGGTTACTTGGACCCGAGATTGGGTACTTGGACCTGAGACTGATTTTATTTGGGTACTTGGACCCATGAATGGGTACTTGGACCCGAGATTGAACTGAATTTGGGTACTTGGACCCGATATTGGGTACTTGGACCCGCGACTGAATTTGATTTGGGTACTTGGACCTAAGATTGAATTTGATTTGGGTACTTGGACCCGAGATTGGATTGAATTTGGGTACTTGGACATGAGATTGATTTGATTTGGGTACTTGGTCCCGAGATTGGATACTTAGACCCGAGATTGAATTTGATTTGTATACTTGGACCCGAGCTTGAATTGGTTTGGATATTTGGACCCGAGAATGGGTACTTGGACCAGAGATTGGGTACTTGGACCCAAGACTAATTTGATTTGGGTACTTGGACCTGAGATTGAATTTGATTTGGGTACTTGGACTCGAGATTGGGTACTTGGACCCGTGAATGAGTTTGACTGACCTTTTATCAGTTGAGAAGTCTGACTGCTCCGGTTGTTCTATGCATTGTAGTTCTTCACCCTCAAAATGAATCTTAATCCTTTGAGATCGGATCTTCACCCTTGAAAATGGATCTTCATCCTTTGAGATCGGGTCTTCACCCTTGAAAATGGATCTTCATCCTTTGAGATCGTGTCTTCACCCTTGAAAATGGATCTTCATCCTTGTAGATCAGGTCTTCACCCTTGAAAATGGATCTTCATCCTTTGAGATCGGGTCTTCACCCTTGGAAATAGATCTTCATCCTTTGAGCTGGATCTTCATCCTTGGCATCGAGTCTTCACCCTTTGAAAACGGATCTTCATCCTTTGGACTTCAGGTCTTCACCCTTTGAAATTGGATCTTTATTTATTGGAAATTGGGTCTTTAACCTTGAAATATGGATCTTTATCCATTAGAAATTGGTTATTTACCCTTGAAACATGGATCTTTATCCATTGGAGGTCGGGTCTTTACCCTTGAAACATGGATCTTTATCCATTGGAGGTCGGGTCTTTTACCCTTGCTTTGGCGTTTTTAGCTGGACGAATCTTTTGTCTTTTGCATCTTCATTCTTTTGAGAATTCTAATGTTCCATTCTTTTGTTCTTCCTTTTTGCAAAAAAGCAGCTATTTTTAGTTGGCCCTCATATCTTCTCCTGCCCCCTGTGTGGCAAAATATTTGCAAGTGAGTTTGAAAATATTTTATACATAAACTCAAAAAATTGAAAAGGAGAAACTTTGCCCCCCGTGTAGGCTCAAACCAAAGATTTTTTCCATGCAAGCTTTGATTGATGTTTTTGTTGTCTAGTTCTTCGCACAAGCATGTATTTCTTCTCTTTGCAAGATTACTGGAACTTTCTCAAGCAATAGGCTTTCTATGCCCCCCTTGATTCAATATCTTGTTTTGATTCTTTACTTCGCAGGGTGTTTGCTGTTCATTTTGACAAGGAATTGACAACATAAGACAAGAAAGTGTGATGTGATATGCTCATGTATGCATGATATGCATGAAAGATACTTATAGTCATTCCATTGACCCACAGACCGAGGTGTTCAATAGAAGTGTTCTCATTGGTTCCTTTCAGATGCTCGTTCAGGTCTTGCATTGGAATAAAAGAAGGCTTCCCATTTATGACTTTTATCTTTGAGATATTCAAAACATGAATAATGGAGGCCCCAAGCAGCAGAGTCAGGGATTCATCTATTTTGAACTATGTTTCAGCATGTCAGTTGATAGCTTCTTTATGACCTTGCCAATAATCATTTCCTTTGCCCAATGTGTCCTTTGGAGGTTCAACATACTTCCCTTAACATGAAGGCTTTGTATGACAAAACTTTTTTTTTTTATTTTTTGAATTTTGATTTTGAAATCAAATGTTGGCTTTGCCAAATTAATGTCAATGTACCTCAGGACTTGATTTTCCAAATTAACATATCTATAACATGACAACCCTAGTTACAGTACTAAATTCGGGAATCATTTTTATTTAGGCAAGAATTGTTGCACTTCAGATAGGCACATACACATTACTTGGCCAAAGGTCTCATTGAGTTTAAATATTGTCTATCTCATATGCATGCTTATCTAAACAATCTCCACTAATAGACTCTACCTACCAAGAGAGATCAATAGGTCTTCGATAGGCTTGAAATGGGGTCTATAAGGGACATGGGTTAAATGAAGGCCATTTGTAAGTTGGAGCCGATGTGACACAGTGGACAAACCTTCATACTACAAATTTCTTATTTGAACTTTAGGCAGCTGGAAGTAATCTTGCTAGACTCCAAATTCCTTCTATCTTCTTGGCATTAATCTTGATCTTGATTATGATAGTCTTTGCCCTTGCAAAAAGTTTGGTACCCAAATCTGCTTCTTTTCTTCTTCTCCCTTTTCTTTCTTTTTATTTTTCTTACTCTTCCCTTTCTTTGAGCATTTTATCATTTTGTCCTTCTTCCTTGTAGGATTGTCAAGTACAGAACTTTCAAGAACTGGATGGTCTTCCTCCTTTTTCTCTGATTTTGATCAAATCTTTGGTTGGGTTGGACCAATTCAAGTCAAACCGTCCTTATAAACCAAATGGAAGCCTTTTGCTGTCTTAGGTAACAGAGAACTCAGTTGGTTTTTGAGTCGCCTTTTTGGGTTTTATTTTCTTGTGTTTTATTTTATTTTCTTTTTCTTCTTTCTTCTCTTCTCTTTTTTTTTGGTGTTTTTTTTGTTTGGTTCTAGCTCTATAAGAGTTGTCTTGTTTGTACTAACTTGGGCTTCCAATAATGGATGAGTGGAGTAACATAAATCTTTTTTAACATGGATAAATCATTTGTTACTCTGATGTTGTCTTGATAAATTGGAGATATTAGGTGAACTTCAACTACCCTTATGGTTTTGAAAACTTCAACTACCCTTATGGTCTTGAGAACTTCAACTATCCTCATGATCTTGACTAATCATTGCTTTCTTTGATCTTCTTGCCTCTTCACCTTAGTGATCATAAGACTTGTCAAAAGTATCATAACAGCTCAAGGTAGGTTGTTGGGATTATATGCCAATGAAAAGAAAGCTAAAATTTTATGAAGGTTCAAAGGGACAACTAGGGATTAATATTTAATAGGGTGAATACTAGTTGTTGGCTAACCAAATAATGCCTAGATCATCTCTCTCTTAAATAAGCAGAGTTCAATTTCACCTTGAAAGTTTGTCAAAGCATGTTCTAAGACTGACTAGGACCTAGACAAAGGTAATTATGCAGGGGCCCTCTCTAAGTAAGCATACACAACTCAATGCTGTAGAGCAATTCCCTCACCTAGTAAAGTCATTCAAGTCATGATGCCTAAATACATTAATTTATGAACATCAAGCTAGATTCCTCATTTGTTGAGCACCAAAATGAACAAAGACCAACAAAAATTTTAATGGATGTGATTTATTCAAACAAATTTAAACTTGAAAAATATAATTGTTCCAATTAAATATTAAAGAAAGTAAAATTGAAAAGCAACATTCAAGCTAAGGAAAGTTTGTTGAGTTTAAGCTTCTTTTCCTTTCACATCTTCAATATTTCCATCTTGAAAGGATGATAAAACAAAATCTTCTTCTAATCCTTTTCCTGCCATGAAGGTTGCTGGTGGTGGCACCCTGTTGAACCTTGGAAATGGATTACCTTTGGTATTGGGCTTATCCGGCTCAGGCAACTTGCCATTATCAATTAAATTCTAGATCTCATGCCTCAACTTCATGCAATTGTCCATTTCGTGTCCAGGCCTTTGATGGAATTGGCAAAATGCATTAGTATCAAAGTTAGGTGGAAGATGATTAGGCAAAGGACGAGGAGTCAAAGGTTGTAACGATCCCTTCTTTTGTAGCTTACTGAGAACCCAAGAAAGCGGCTTCCCTAATTCTGAAAACTTCCTCATTCCTACTTGACTAGTGGCATTAACATCAGCTTCCTTTTGTGTACTTTGATTGCTAGGCTGATAATTTCCTTTCTCATTCCTTTTTATTGAAAAGCGATTTTTCTCCCTTTCCCATTCTTCAATTTGTAGACTAGCTTGGAGAAGATCGTTGAAATCCCTTATAAGGGTGTGAGACATCCTTTCATGGAGATTGGGTAGGATGCCTCTCACGATCATCCTTATTTGATCAGATTCATCGGGCCTTTTCTTGAGCAAAGCAGTCTTATTTCTCCATCTTTTCACATAGTCCACAAAATTCTCATTTGGCCTTTGTCTAATGGACTCAACTTCCATTAAGGTAACTTCCAACTTGACATTATACCCATATTGCTAAATGAAAGCCTTGTATAACATGTCCCAATCTTTTTGAGTACTTTCTTCTAAAGTGTTGAACCAATTTTGGACAATAGGGTCCAATGAGAGCATGAAGTACCTTAGAGTTTGAGCCTTAGTAGCTCGGGCAGGCTGCATAGCAGTGATATATTGTTTCACATGGAGATGGGGGTGTCCAGTACCATTGTACCTAGCGAAGGATGGCATCTTGAACTTATAAGGGACCTCCTCATCTTGTTCAAATAATTTGTAGATCTTGGACATTTCTTCGATTTTCAGCTTCTTCTCAAATTTCTTTTCTAGGTCAGCACATCTTCTCAACATCAAAATTTTCAGTCTTTTCAAAAGTTGTCTTCTCAACAACCTTTGGCTCCTTTTTATCTTGAGGATCTTGGAAGTATTGAGCCCAATCATCATCATCATCAATGATCACCTTATCATCATCAAAACCAACTTTAGCCTTCCCCTTGTCTTTCTTGGTGCTAGCAGATGCTTCGGCATTGTTTCCTAAAATTGCAGCCAATTGGTTCTTCACGGTCTCGGCCATGGCCTCTTTTATTTCTTCCATCTTGGCATTGAGGGCATCATCCACCATTCTTTGAATTTGTTCTGGCTCCATTGCTTTTGGTGAAAAAGTGATTGAGTCGTTGCTAGATTCTTCGCTTTCGGCGTAGGTTGGATTTTCGTAAGCTTTTGAACTGTCGTACTCTAGGGCTGTGAGCCAGAAAAGATTAATGACATGAAATGTAAATGTATGCATGTATGCACAAACAATCAACAAAGAAAGATAAATAGGATGTTCCTTCCAACCTTATAACATCCACACATGAATGGCGAGTCTCTTTTCCTAGGTAAATGGTTAACAAAATACCAGCATGGGGTACCTTGTTTTCGAATATTTCCCTCGGACGTTTCAACCAATAGTTATATTTTCAAAAATGGAAATCAATTTATGATAATTCCCATTAATTAGGTTTTAATCCATTTATCCAACTGAAGTAGCTTTTATGCTATATTGGATTAAAACTAAATTAAGAGGTTTATTATAAACAAATTTCTCACTTGAAAAAGTAGCTAATGATTCATGCCAAAAACAAGCCCATGGTTAATTATTCTTAGTATAAACTAGGCTCACAATTGATTTTTGGTATTTCGTAATTGGCCTAAATAATTTGCAAGCTCCTTGTAAGAAAAGGTTGGATGAAAATAATTTTATTTATAAGCCCATTATAAACAGATTTTTAGAAAAAAATGGATTTTGGGCTTTGTATTTGGGTCTTGAGAAAAAGAATTTTTGATTTGTTTTTAGAAAAGTCTTATGTCCAAAGACCATTTTGAAATGTTTTGAAAATAGCTTTGGTCTTTTGGATTTTAAAGAAAAATTTACTTGAGCTTAAAAATGTACTTGGATCATATTAGAAAAAGAACAAACCAAATAAGCCATGATTTAAGCCAAGATAAATTAACCATAGTCAAACAACATGCATTTTGGGTAAAACCTAAGGAAAGTAACTAGGCCAATTACATGAGCTTTAGTCTTTCGGTTAAAAGGCTTAGGTTCCCATAGCAAGTATATACCAAATGGTACAAGGCTATGAGTGGTTATGCCATGCTCGATCTCCATACCTTGAGTGAAAGTATGATATCCCTTACATAACACAACACGGTTAACACGGGCGTCCTAACTCACGCATACGATGCAATCTAATATGATGCAATGGATAATATCATTATAAGAAAGAATAGAATAATATAAAGACCAACAGAATCAACTTCTCTTATCCCTAGTGGAGTCGCCACTGTGAGCGGAGATTTTCGCCCCCACTCCCGGTGGAATGGTTCTTGCGACTTCGGTATTGTTTAGGCTCGGGGCCTTATAGAACACGGACCTAAGTCCAGAGAAAATGGAGTCGCCACCCGGATGGGCCAAAAAAAAGAAAGGGGTGGATGACTCGATTTCTAAAGAATCTCCAACCCCAAATGGGTTCGGAAAGTTGGGTACGCGTGGGGAATGTGAGAAATGGCCCGGCACCCCCACAACGCCGAGTTCATTGGAACCGGCCTCCTTTACAGGTCTTAATATTATAAAATTTTTAAATATAACAATATTATCCAAATTACATGCAACAATTAAAATAAAGCATCATTATATTAAAATCAAAGCAATGTTCAAGCAAAACAAATAAATGGACACCCATCCGAGGATGGAAACATGTCCTTACATCATCCATGTCTAAACTAATAGGACACCCACCAAAAGGTAGAAACATGCCCTTTACATTGGTCAAAATATAAAAGCATTTTAAATTACATGATATTTAACTAATGAGGTACCCGCAAAGTGGAAACATACCTCTTACAACATTTGGAAATCAAAATAAATTGATAGAAGTATATAGCCATTCATCATAAATAAATCATTCATCAAAGATATTAAACATCAATAAAAATAGAAAGTGGGCATTCATCTATGATATTAAATAACAATCAAAATATATAATAAACATTCATCCATGATAAATTAAATAAACCATTGCAAATAAAATAAATCAAAGCATATAATAAACTACATAATCAAATCTAAAATTAAATAAAGCAAAAAATATATAATTTAGAGTTCGCATCTTAAAATAGGATTTTAGAATTTTAGTTACTAAATTAGGGTTTTGGAAAAAGGAAAGTTAAATATGCGGACTCATAATACACAAATGAATATTGACCCCTTCGACGAGCCCATACGACTGTCCCGCTAGGCGGTTAGGGTTATAGGTTTTTGTGTTAAAAATTAAGATTTTAGGGTTTAAATTAACTAATTTGGGGTTTTTAAATTCAATGAATTAGGGTTTAGGAAAATTTAGGGTTTACTGTTTTGATTTTGAGAGAATTAGGGTTTTTGGTATTTCGGAAATTATGTTTGATTTTAGGATTTGAGAAAACAATTTATAGTCTTATAAAGCTTTATGTGATTTTTTAGAAACTGTAAAGTGAGTTTTGAGTTTGGATATTTAACAAAACATTTGGAATTTGGAAAAGAATTAGAAGAAAACCAGTTTAGAGTTTTTAAAAGTTTTTGGAAATAAACAAAACGATTTAAGGTTTATAGAAATAGATAATATATTTTTTAGGGTTTTTGGAAATAAAAGGATTCAATTTAGTGTTTTAAGGTTTTGGAAAATTGGAAAGCAGATTAGAGTTTTGGTAAATTAATAAAATGATTTAAGGTTTTGGAAAGTTGGAAAGTAGATTAGGGTTTTAAGATTTTTAGAATCAAAAGAAATGATTTAATGATTGAAGCTGTTGTAAGGAAAAAAGAGATTAGATATTCAAACTTTTGTTTGTTGGTTCCACCAAAAATTGCTTCTTGGATGAGCAAGGATAAAGGCAAGATGGCTGCCTTTGATTGTAACACCCCATCTTAGCCTACGTTTATAGACCAAGATGGACTGTTATCTCATGGTGGTTGTGTCTTAATATTTTACTTAGCCAATTTTTAAGTGCAGATTTTAAAATTTTTTTTGCCATAACCTCCCCTAAAAATGGAGGTCCCAAGTGTCGCCACAACTGATTTTTTTGATTTTTGAAAACAAATTTGATCTCAATCAAACAATCGCAACACTCCTCAAACACTTCTATATTCATCACCCTTATCCTCCACCAAATCCTGCACTAAAACTTTACACTTCTATACTTGCATACATAAGTGCTAAATCCAAATAAGATTTATTAGATTACTAGCAGTGTACGTGTTCTAGCTTTTCAGTGTAATACATTTATTTGCTACATCATACAAGCTTATGTACATGCCATATTGCTACAATCAATCATATCCAAACTCCTATCCAAAGTAGTAGTCAAGGCCAGCTACGCAGGACAAGCTGCAATCTCATCTCCTCATTTAACCTACGAGTTTAGAGGGAAACTAAACTCGCTAAGCAATTGCTTAGTGGGTACTTAAATCATTGCAATAAATAAATAAAATGAAAGAATGATTTGAACATACTTTTATATACTTTAAATAATTGAAAGGAATAAATACAAAACACAGAAGGTAAAAAGGCTTGACTGAATAATTTGAATTTAAATCATTTTTCTTGCTTTTATCATTTTGGTTGCTCTACTGGTTTAACAGAACATCAATGGATAAGGCACGGGTCATGATAAATATATCTCGTCATGGTGAGATATTACAGGATGATATGCGTCATGGTGCATATTTCATCATCCTTCATCATAATTCTTGCACATGTGCTAATAGCCATTGTTCATTGAATCATTGATCATGTCATTGTAATCATCGGCCTTCAGCCGGAATATCATGTCATGTAATGAGCAGTACTGCAATAATAGTATGATGCATCATACCCTTATCTCAAGGGTTCTGTCATAACCAAGTAGAGCGTAAACAATTTATTAATTAATTTGATCGTGATATTCAATAAGCCATGATTTTTCCATAATGCATGTATTGTCGGAATAGCTTGTCATGATGCCTTTCTGATCATTTCCAATTCTCCTTCATGTCATTTTATATGATTTAACATCAATCCATATCATAATATTCAAGTTTTAACACATTTAGAAAAATGACCAAATGAATAGTGGCGCGGCGCATAAAATCGGCAACACAATGGCGCGCGACAACTAAATGGTAAAATCTGATTTTACTGCTGAAAATCAGTCAACTTTGGCAACAGTTTTGACCAAGTAAACAAACTTATTTTTGGCTTAAATTTTGCAGGAAAACCCCTTCATAAGTTAACTAAATGCATGTAAAATTTCGTCGAAAAATTCCTTCGTTTGCCCTCTCAATGGACTGCCCAAAATGAAAGCTGCAGAATGGTACCCAAAAGGGACCATTCGGCCCAATTTTCAAAACTTGAGGGGAATTCATTTTTTTCTTGCAAAATTAATTTTTAGACTCCTTTTGTGATACCATTGAAGGACTAAGGGTCCCTCTTTCAAAAATCAAACCAAAGGGGTGATTAAAAGTTCATCAAAGTTTATGGATAATTGAGCAAATTTAGCTAGTTTGTTTTGTTTTCATTCTTTTCACAATCAATTGATTACAAATGGTTCAAGAGCACTTTTCCACATATTTACCACACATAATAACATCATTTCAAAACCATTTCAAAAGTCCCATAATGCAAAAATATGTGAATTAATTGAAAAGGGCAATGATTTAAGTACCAAACCTTAATTCTTTTCACTTGTTTCTAGTTCTTTTATGCCTTCTTTGCTTCCTTCTCTCTCACTTCTTGATTTCCTATAATTTTCATAAAATCCATGTCAAGAACATAATAAAATTTAAGTGCTTCATGCCTTATTTTGCTAACTAATACTACTAGTCATCCTTTTTATCCTTAATCTTATATGTGCAAATCATCTCTTTCACTTTCTCTTCAACTTCTTAAATTTTCTATAATCATCATATTTATTCTTTCATTTGTATCTTGCAAATAATATAACCAATGAAAGAAATAGGACCATAGATGAATTTCCTTACCTTAAAATCTTATTCTCCACCCAAGTTTGCAACCAAAATTAGCTACTTGAAAAACAATCTCTCTCTCTTTTCCCTTTCTCTTCTATTCGGCCAAGCAAGAACAAAGAGAGCTCTTGGCTTTTATTGTTTTTGGTGTTCTCTCCTCCAAATGGCAGCCAAGAGAGGTTAAGATGTGATGGTGTAAGTGTTGATTTCCCATTGGTACACTTAAGTGGGAAAATGGCTAATTCTCATTGGTCCAAATGTCTCTTTCTTTTATTTATTTAAAACCCAAGCCCTTGGACTTTCTTTTAATTATATTTTGGCCCCTCAACCTCCTTGTGCCATGTGTCCCTCCTTGGAAAATTACCAAAATGGTCCTTAAATTATCATACATGTCCCACTTGATGCTTGGGTGAAAGTGAAAAGACCAAAATACCCTTCAATTGAAGGTTTTGCCTTTTCTTCCTAACCGGGTGGTTTTACGACGCGTAAAACATACCGTTCTCCTCCTTTCAACCTCTAGTTTCCATTTTCGATATTCATTCTTGATTTTGAACTAATTTATAAAAATTACGCTCATGCCCTTTACTTTTGTAAAAATTCCCTTTAGGTAATTACGTGATTCGGGTCTCCACTTAGGTTCGTTCTTCAACATCGATCACTGCGGAGTCCTTCCGTTTACTTCGGATACCTTTACGTGTCTTGTTTTCCAGTGTATAATTTATTATCACAAGAATGACAAAAATACCCTTGGTTGAGAATTCACTATATCTCTCAAACTGTGCGTTTTCGGGAAAAACCGTGGCGTTCCGTTTCGACCTGATTTTCTCTACTTTTCATCCTTAGAGTCTGTTATGGGCCCTATTAAGGACCTTCAGAACAACTTTTGTTAATTACGGCCACCTCCACAAAACTTTACAATCTTTTCAGTTAGGTCCTTTTTACTTATAGAGCTTCCTTTCACTTCGTTTCTTTGGTGGTTACTCGGGATGGCTCCTCTTACTGTACGCGGATGTACTGTACATGGATGTACTGTACATATGTACTTTACATGGATGTACTGTACATATGTACAAATTGGGTCGTGACATTGATGGATTGATTGATTGCTTATTCGTCTCTAAAAAGTTCAATCGTTTTCACTACCAAAGAATTTTTAAAGTCTGATCTCTTCTTTCCAAAGTTCCTTCGATTCTCCTCCTTTCTGTGTTTATTGGTCTTATTTATAAGAAATTTTGATGATTAATTTTAATTGTTTAAGGAAACTATATTTAATTAGGAAAAGAAAACCGAAACCAAATAAAATTTTGTTTCGGAAAAAATTGCATTGGAAAAATTTTGCTGGCAAAAACTGCATCGGGCTGCGAGGGGCTAAGAGCGCTGGTAGGTTGCGGGCCAGAATTGCCATGGAAATTAGCGAGCTGGGTGCTAGAAACCATTTCGCCTGCAGGATTTTCCTGCGAACTGGCCTAAGGCCATTTCGTCCAATGCTTTCGATGATGAATTTTTTTGTAGCCGATTTTTCTATCGCGATTTTTATTTTTATTTATTTATTAATATTTTTATTTTATTAAAACTTAGAAAATAAATATTATTTAATTAAAATAACACAAAAATTATTTTAGACTAATTAAAATATATTGGACCAGACCGGGTGAAAAATTAAGGGTCTACAGCAGCTTTGCTCAAGAAGAGGCCTGATGTGTCAGATCAGATTAGGATGATTGTGAGAGGGGTGTTGCCTAGTCTTCATGACAAGATGTCTCATACACTCATCCGGGATTATAAAGATCTTCTCCATGCTAGTATACAAATTAAAGAGTGGGAAAGGGAGAAGAACCGCTTTTCGACAAGAAGGAATGAGAAAGGGAACTACCAGTCGGGTAATCAAAGCTCACAAAAAGAAGTTGATTTTAATGCAACTGGTCAAGGAAATAAAAGACAGTTCTCAGAATTGGGGAAATCTCTATCTTGGGTTTTCCACAAGCTATAGAAGAAAGGATTGTTACAACCGTTGGCTCCTCGATAGCTACATAATCCTCTGTCACCAAACTTCAATGCCGAGGCCTTCTATCAATTTCATCAAATGCAAGGGCATGAGATGGATAAATGTGCTCGTCTAAGACACGAGATCTAAGATTTGATTGACAGCGGTAAGCTACCCGAGCTGGATAAGCCCAATACCAAAAGCAATCCTCTGCCTAAGTTCAATAGAGTGCCACCTCCAGCAACTTTCATGGTAGGAGGAGGATTGGGGGAAGATCTTGTCTTATCCTCCTTTCAAGATGGTAATATTGAAGATGTGAAAGGAGAAGAAGCTTAACTCAACAATCTCCCTTGGCTTTTTTTTTTGTTTTATTTTCTTTATTTGGTGTTTTATGGAACAATTATATTTTTTAAAATTAAGATTGTTTGAATAAATTACTTTCATCAAAATTTTTGTTGGTCTTTGTTCATTATGGTGCTCAACCAATGAGGAATCTAGCTTGATGATTCATGAATTAATATATTTATGCATCATGACTTGAATGACTTTACTAGGTGAGGGAATTGTTCTATAGCATTGAGTTGTGTATGCTTACTTAGAGAGGGCTCATGCATAATGACTTTTGTCTAGGTCCTAGTCAATCTTAGAACATGCTTTGACAAACTTTCGAGGTGAAATTGAACTCTGCTTATTTAAGGGAGAGATAATCTAGACATTGTTTGATTAGCCAACAACTAGTATCCACCCAATTAAATATCAATCCCTAGTTGTCCCTTTGAGCCTTCATAAGATTTCAACCTTCTCTTTATTGGCTTATAAGTCTGATGACCCACCCTGAGCTGTTGTTACACTTTTGACAAATTTTATGATCACTAAGGTGAAGAGGCAAGAAGATCAAAGAAAGGAATGCATAGCCAAGACTGTAAGGATAGTTGATGTTCTCAAGACCATAAGGGTAGTTGAAGTTCACCTAATATATCCAATCTATCAAGATAACATCAGAGTAACAAATGATTTATCCCTGTTAAAGAAGATTTATGTCACTCCACTCATCCATTATTAGAAATCCAAGTTGTTACAAACAAGATAACTCTTTTAGAGCTAGAACCAAAACAAAAAAAAAGAAAAGAAAAGAAAAGAAGAAAAGAAGAAGAAAAAAAAGATGAAAAAAAGAAAAAGGAAAAAAAATAATAAATCCCAAAACGGTTCAGAAAGCTAACCAAGTTCTCTTTTACCTAAAGCAGCAAAAGGCTTCCATTTAGTTTATAAGGACAGATTGACTTGAATTGATCCAACCCAACCAAAGATTTTATCAAAATCTGAGAAAAAAGAGAAAGACCATCTAGTTTTTGAAAGTCTTGTACTTAACGATCCTATAGAGAAGGACAAAATGAAGAAAAAGAAGAGGGAAGAGTAAGAAAAAGGAAGAGAAAGAAAAGGGAAAAGAAGAAAGAAAAGGGAAAAGAAGAAAGAAAAGGAATGTGGGTGTCAACCTTTTTATAAGGAAAAAGACTATCTGTGAGCGGGGATTTTCGCTCCCTCTCTCGGTGGAATGGTTGTTGCGACTTCGGCACTATTTAGGCTCAGGGCCTTAGAGAACATGGGCCTAAGCCCGAAGAAAATGGAGTCGCCACCCGGACAAGTTAGGAAAAAGAAAGGGGTGGATGACTCGATTCCTAAGGAATCCCTCACCCCCTAATGGGTTCCAAAAGTTGGATATGTATGGGGAAGGTGAGAAACGGCCCAACACCCCCACAATGCTCGGTTCATTAGAACCAGCCCCCTTTACAGGTCTTAATATTATAAAATTCTTAAATATAACAATATTATCCATACTACATGGAACAATTAAAATAAAGCATCATTATATTAAAATTAAAGCAATGTCCAAACAAAACAAATAAATGGTCACCCATCCGAGGATGGAAACATATCCTTACATTGTCCATGTCTAAAACTAAATAGGACACCCACCAAGAGGTAGAAATGTGTCCTTTACATTGGTCCAGAATTTAAGAACAATTTAAATTACATGAAAATTAATTAATGAGGTATCCAATAATGGAAACATACCTCTTACAATGTTTTGAAACCAAAGCAAATCAATAAAAGTAAACAGCCATTCATCATAAATAAATCATTCATCTAATTTAAATAAAATAGTAAGTATATAACTTTAGAGTTTAAGTAAATAAGATTGAAGCTTATGAAAATAAAATAAAATCTTTAGATATTTGAAAAGAACAAGCTACTGTGATGATTTAGAGAATATAATTAATTAAGATTTATGGTTTGAATAAACTAGGGTTTAGGTTTGTATTTTGAATAAAGGTACTGTATTTTGAATATAATAAAGGAAGTTAAACATAAAGACTTATAATACACAAATAAATATTGACCCCTTCGATGAGCTCATACGGCGGTCCCGCTAGCCGGTTAGCGGGTGGGGCTCAAGGTGGCAGCGCCCCTTGGGGGATAGGGGGCCGTGCCCCGAAAGATTTTAAAAACTATCTTTTAGGGTTGTAGGTTTTGGTGTTAAAAATTAAGATTTTAGGGTTTGAGATTTAGAAAATAGGGTTTTAAAATTTGAAGAAACAAGCTACTGTAAATCTCAGAAAAATAGATTTGGTTAGGGTTTTAAGAAATAGTTTTAGGGTTTCAAATAGAGTTTGGAGGGTAAACAGAATAATTGATCAAATAACAAAAAAATGTATGTTTAAGCAATTGATCAAATTGTATGATGAAGCTACTATGAACATAAATAAGTCAATAGAAAATCAAACCTCCATTGTTGATTCCACCACAATTTGAATTATGGTTGAACAATAGCAAAGACAGTGTGGGCTGCTTGTGATGGGTTTTATATTGTTTTCTGCCTCTTGATTCTTCAAGCTTGAGATTATGAATAGGCTGCCAAAAATAATTTCGAGCTCCAAAGGTCCAGATCCTCTTTTAAGATCAAAAGTCCAAAGTCCGATAAAAAATTTCAGATGGCCCCATTTTATGTCTTTAATGTGGTACTTATAAGAAAAAATAATAAAGCTAATCCTAATTGGCTAAAAAAATAAAAACCTTTTAGGAAATAAAATTAAAAACCAAGTAGAATAGGGTTTTGGAAAAAACCGCTTGCTGGACGGGCGTACGAAAGTGCATTGGCAAAAAAATTACTACGGGCGCTGGGCGCAGACCAGCCAATTTGCACAGGATTTTCCTGCGGCGAATTGGCCTATAGCCATAGCCATTTTGCCACAGAAAAATCTGCGACAAATTGGCTTGTGGCCGATTCATCTTCGGCGAGGAAAATTTTTCATCGCCAATTCTTCCGTCGTCAATTTTTATTTATTTATTTTTATCTTTTTTTACTGTTACCTTTTTTATTTTTATTTAAAATAAATGTTCTAATTAATGAATATTAAAATAAATATTATTTAATTAAAATACCATAAAAATTATTTTGGATTATTTTAAAAATATATTGGATTAGATTGGGTTAAAAATTAAGGCTCTACACTATCCTAATCAAGATCCAGATTAACGTCAAGGAGAAAGAAGAACGTTCAAAGCTCTATTTATTCCTGCTTCCAACTGCTTAAAAGTTCAAACAAGAAATTTGTAGTGTGAAGATTTATCCATTGTGTCACATCAGCTCCAATCTCAAAATGGCTTTCATTTAACCTGTGTCCCTTATATTTCAAGCCTATCAAAGACCTGTTGATCTCTCTTGGTAAGTAGAGTCTATTAGTGGAGATAGTTTGGATAAGCATGCATATGAGATTGACAATATTCAAGCTCAAATGAGATCTTTGACCAAGTGATGTGTATGTGCTTATTTGAAGTACAACATTTCTTACTTAATTAGAAATGATTCCCGAGTTTAGTATGGTAACTAGGGTTGTCATGTTATAGATATGTTAATTTGGAAAATCAAGTCTTGAGGTACATTGACATTGATTTGGCAAAGCCAACATTTGATTTCAAAAATAAAAATTTTAAAAAAAATATTTTTGTCTAACGAAGCCTTCAAGTTAAGAGAAGTTTGTCGAACCATTAAACCTCAAAGGACACATTGGGAAAAGTAAACGATTATTGGCAAGGTCATGAAGAAGCTACCAACTGACATGCTGAAACATAGTTTGAAATGGATGTATCCTTGACTCTGCAACTTGGGGTCACCACCACTCATATTTTTGATAACTCGAAGATAAAAGCCATAAATGTGAAGCATCCTGTCATTCCAAAGCAAGACCTAAACAGGCTTCTGGAAGGAGGCAATGAGAACACTTCAGTTGATCATCTCGGTCTGTGAGTCGATAGAACCACTGTAAGTGTTATTCATGCATATCATGCATACATGAGCATATCACATTGCATTTTCTTGTATTGTATTATCTATTCTTTGTCAAAGTGAATAATAGATACTCTATGAAGCAAAGATGAAGCGGGTATAGAATCAGGGGGGCATCGAGGGCCCATTACTTAAGGAAGCTCTAGTCATTTTACAAAAGAAAGAAGAGATACGTGCTTATGAAAGGAACCAAACAAAATACAAACATCAATCAGAGCTTGCATGAGAAAAATCATTGGTTTGAGCCTACATAGGGGGCAAAGTTTCTCCATTTTAATTTTTGAGTTTATGCGTATGCAAAATATTTTCAAACTCACATTCAAATATTTTGGTGCAGAACCCAAATATCATTTGAGTCTAGAACTCACCACTGGGTCCAGAACCCAAATCACTTTTGAGTCTAGAACTCACCGTTAGGACCAGAACTCAAATCACTTTTTAAGTCCAGAACTCACTACCGGGTCCAGAACCCAAATTACTTTTGAGTCCAGAACTCACCACTGGGTCTAGAACCCAAATCACTTTTGAGTCCCGAACTCATCTCTGGTCAAGCACCCAAAATCCAATTTCGGGTCTGTAAACCCTTAATTTTTGACCCAGTCTGGTCTGATATTTTTTATAATCTAAAATAATTTTTGTGGTATTTTAATTAAATAATATTTATTTTAGTATTTATTATTTATAATTTTTAATAAAAATAAAAATGGTAATATCAATAAAGTTAAAAATAAATAAATAAATATAAATAAATAAATAAAAATCGATGAGGAAAAAATCGGCGACGAAAAATTTCATCGCCGAAGGTGAATCGGCCACAGGAGGCACCAGCCCCAGCCATCTCGTAATTCTCGCAGTTTTCGCCAGTAGTTTTTTTGCCAGCGCAATTTTCTAATGTAGTTTTTTCCGAAACCAAATTCTATTTGGTTTTGGTTTCTTTTCCTAATTAGTTTTAGTTTCCTTAGACAATTAGAAGTAGGTTTATGATTTTTCCTATAAATACCACATTAAAACACAGAATTAGGGGATCAAAAATTTGTTTTTACTGAGCTAAACTTGGGACTTTGATCAGGAGAAAAAAATTATTTGATTGGATCGGAGACTCAACCATTTGATCGGCCAAAAGAAAAGCCCTAGCAAGCAGGAGACATTAGCAATCATCAATCCATCAAAGGCAACAATGTTGCCTTTGTTATTGTTCATCCAGAAGTCAATTTTGGTGGAACCAACTACGCAGGTTTGATCTTTAATCATAGATTATATATTCACAGTAGCTTTGTTTCTTTGATTAATAAGAACATGCACGCAGTACCTTGATATTTAAATATGTAGTAATTTGATCTTTGTTTCAATAACTTTAATTGTTTACTTTGGTTAATACATTAATCAGTTGATTTTTAAAACTTCGCTTCCATGTTTTATAAAAACTAAAAACTTTAAAAACCCTAAATCATCCTTCTGTTTCTAAAACTTTAAAAATCCTAAATTATTTCTTCTGTTTCCAAAAACCTTAAAACCCTAAATTGTTTCTTCTATTTTAAAAATTCTTAAAAACCCTAAATTGTTTCTTCTGTTTCCAAAAACCTTTAAACCCTAAATTGTTTCTTCTATTTCCAAAAACCTTAAAAACCCTAAATTGTTTCTTCTGTTTCCAAAAACTTTAAAAACCCTAAATTGTTTTCCTCAAACTATTTTCATCTAAACTCTAACTTTTTGTCCAAATTTTCCAAATGTCTTCTTAAATCTCCAAACCCTAATCTTCTTTACAATATCTAAAGATTTTAATCATAATTATTTCTATAAAACTCTAAATTGTTTTCATAAATCCTAAGATCAAATATGTTTTCCAAAATACCAAAAACCCTAATTTTCTCAAAACCATAATCTAGTAAACCATAGTTTTCCTAAACCCTAATTCTTAAAACATCAAAACCTTATGACAAGTTCATCAACACCTAAAACCATAATCCAGTGAACCAAAAACCCAATCTTTTAAAATTATAAACCCTAATGTCCTAAAAAACCCTAATTTCATGATGTTTAAAACCCTAACTAAACCTACCTTTTTTTAAGTCACAGTAACATTATTTTCATAAAAACATCCAAAACCTCAAATATTTTAAATATCCAGTAGCTATTTTATTACTTTAAAATATTTCTCCACAAATTAAACTAGTATATACAAAACCCTAGTTATTAAACATAAAACCCTAGAAACCCTAATTGATTCATGAATTCCTAAAGTTAATATATTTACTGTTTTATTTAAATTGGATGGATGCTTGTTATATATTTTTTGATTGATGTTTGATATCTTTGATGAATGATTTATTTATGATGAATGGTTATTTATTTTTATTGATTTATTTTGATTTTCAAATATTGTAAGAGGTACGTTTCCACTTTGTGGGTACCTCATTAATTAATTTCTATGTAATTTAAATTGTTTTTATATTTTGGACCATTGTAAAGGATATGTTTCCACCTTTCGGTGGGTGTCCTATTTAGTTTAGACATGAATGATGTAAGGACATGTTTCCATCTTCAGATGGGTGTCCATTTATTTGCTTTGTTTGGACATTGCTTTGATTTTAATATAATGATGCTTTTATTTTAGTTGTTGCATGTAATATGGATAATATTGTCATATTTAAGAATTTTATAATATTAAGACCTGCAAAGGAGGCCGGTTCCAATGAACCGGGCATTGTGGGGGTGCTGGGCCATTTCTCACCTTCCCTACACGTAGCCAACTTACCGAACCCATTAGGGGGTTGGGGATTCCTTAGGAATAGAGTCATCCATTCCTTTCTTTTTCCTGGCCCATCCGAGTGGCGACTCCATTTTCTCTGGGCTTAGATCCGTGTTCTCTAAGGCCCCGAGCCTAAACAGTGCCGAGTCGCAAGAACTATTCCACCGGGAGTGGGGGCAAAAATCTCCGCTCACAGTGGCGACTCCACTGGGGATAAGAGAAGTTGATTCCGTTGGTCTTTATATTATTCTATTCTTTCTTATCGTGATATTATCCATTGCATCATATTAGATTTGCATTGTGTACGTGAGTTAGGACGCCTGTGTTACCCGTGTTGTGTTATGTAAGGGATACCATACTTTCACTCAAGGTATGAAGATCGATCATGGCATAACCACTCGTAGCCTTGTACCTTTTGGTATATACTTGCTATGGGAACCTAAGCTTTTAACCCAAAGACTACAGCTCATGTAATTGGCCTAGTTACTTTCCTTAGGTTTTTACCCCAAATGCTTGTTGTTTGACTATGTTTAATTTATCTTGGCTTAAATCATGGCTTATTTGGTTTGTTCCTTTTCTAATATGACCCAAGTACATTGTGAGCTCAAAATAATTTTTTTTAAAGTCCAAAAGACCAAAGTTATTTTCATAACTTTTCAAGATGGTCTTTGGACATAAAACTTTTTCTAAAAATAAATCAAAAAATTATTTTCCCATAACCCAAATACTAAGCCCAAAATCCATTTTTTCTAAAATCTTTTTACAAGGGACTTAGAAACAAAATTATTTTATCCAACCTTTTCTTACAAAGAGCTTGCAAATTATTTAGGTCAATTACGAAATACAAAAAATCAACTGTGAGCCTAGTTTATACTAAGAATAATTAATCATAGGCTTATTTTTGGCATGAATCATTAGTTACTTTTTTTTAAGTGAGAAATCTATTTATAATAAACCTCTTAATTTAGTTTTAATTCAATATAGCATAAAAGCTACTTTAGTTGGTTAAATGGATTAAAACCTAATTAATGGGAATTATCATGAACTAATTTCCATTTTAAAAAATATAACTATTGGTTGAAACATCTGAGGGAATTATTCAAAAAATAAGATACCCCATGTTGGCATTTTGTTAGCCATATTACCTAGGAAAAGAGACTCACCATTCGTGTGTGGATGTTATAAGGTTGGAAGGAACGTCCTAACTATCTTTCTTTGTTTATTGTTTGTGCATACATGCATACATTTGCATCTTATATCATTGATCCTTTATGGCTCACAGCCCTAGAGTATGACTATTCAAGAGCATACAACAATACCACCTACAACATTGATTTTGATTCAAGTGCTTCATTGATGGATGCAAACCAGCTAAGGGATATAATCGATGAAGTTGTCAAAACTAGGATGGCCGAGCTATGAGATCAATTGGTTAAAATTATGAAGACCTAGTTGATTGAAATTCTGGAGCTCATCAACAATGCTAATGAGGCATCTCACATTGACATAAGAAAGAAAGGAAAGGCAGCATCCACGGAGAACATGTTCACTAATAGAGATCGAATGAAAAATGAGGGATCAATCCCTATTCTACAAGGTTAGCTGAACCATATGCTGTCTAACTGGAGCAATAAGAGCGGCTACCACCCCAATGAGAAAAATCAAAAGAAAAGAAGAGGTGTTGAGAAAAATGCAGTAACTGAACCAACAAAGAAGTGTAAATTTTCAAACTTAAGGGAGCCTTTGTCAAAGATGTTAGAAAATATAATGAAAATGGATTTGCTACAACCATTGGCACCTCGGCCTCTACATAAGACTCTACCACCAAATTTTGATGCCAAGGTCTTCTGTCAATTCCATCAAATGCAAGGACATGAGACCGATAGATGTACTCGATTGAAGCATGAGATCCAAGATCTAATCAATAATGGTAAGCTTCCTAAGCCTGATAAGCCAAACACTAAGAATAAGCCTCTGCCTAAAATTGGAAGGGTGCCACCGCTTACAACCTTCATGAAGAGTTTTATCTTGTCATCTCATCATGATATGGATAAAGAAGCTGCTAAAGAGGATGTACTACTAAACAAGTTTGCATTAACTGTGGATGATGATGTGGATGATGAAGCAATGATCCTTAATCCTTGCCCTTGATACGTCTAAATAAATAAAGTATCTTCGACGCCAACTCAACAAACCTTCCTTAGCTTGAATTTTTGACCCAGTCCGGTCTAATATATTTTATTTAGTCCAAAATCATTTTTGTGTTATCTTAATTAAATAATATTTGTTTTAGTATTTATTTTTTATAATTTCTAAAAAATTAATAATAAATAACAATAATAAAAATAAAAAAATAAAAATAAAAATTGGGGACAAAAAAATCGCTGACGAAAAAATTCATCGCCAAAAAAAGTGTTGGATGAAATGACCCGCAGCCCCGTCCCTCACAATTTCTCGCCAGCGCCCGCAGCCCAACACAGTTTTTGCCAATGAAATTTTTTCGACGTAATTTTTTCGAAACCAAATTCTATTTGGTTTCGATTTCCTTTTCCTAATTAATGATAGTTTTCGTAAACAATATGAATTAATCATATGAAATTTTCTATAAATAAGACTAAAAATGACACAGAAGAAAAAAAAAGGAGGAGGAAATTCAAGAGGAAAATCGGAAAAAAAGGAGATTAACAAGGTACTTCAGTAAAATGATCGGACTTTTGAGAGGGATAAGCAAGCAATCAATCCATCAAAGGCAGCTATCTTGCCTTTGTCTTTGTTCATCCAGAAAATAATTTTTGGTGAAACCAACAAACGGAGGTTTGAATTTCTAATTTCTTTATTTATTTTTCTTTACAGTAGCTTCATCACTCAAAATTGAAAATTGTTTCTTTTGTTTCTTCAAAACCTTAAAACCCTAAATTGATTCTTCTATTTCCTAAATTTATTTCTTTTATGTCCAAAGGACCTTAATTTGTTACTTTTCTATTTCCAAAAACCTTAAACTGCTTTGCTTATTTCCAAGAACTTTATAAAACTCTAAACTATTTTCACAAATCTTAAAACCAAACATATTTTCCAAGACACCAAAAACTCTAAATCATTTTATTAATTCCCAAAACCCTAATCTCTATTCCAAAAGTCAGTAGCCTTATTTTTTTTAAGCATCAAAAGCTTTAACCTTAATTAATCCTTCTTTCCAAACTCATACAGTAAGCATCATTCTTTTAAAAAATAACATTAGTTTCTTCCAATTTCAAAACCCTATTTTCTAAATCTTAAACCTTAAAATCTTAATTTTTCAACACCGAAACCTACAATCCTAAAAGCTAGTTTTCAAAATCTTTGGGTTTTTAAACCTTAAAAGCTGCCCCTTGACCCCCACCTGCTAATTGGCTAGCGGGACCGCCGTGTGGGCTCGGGTCAATATTTATTTATGTATTATAAATCTTTATGTTTAACTTTCTTTATTATGATTATTCAAAATACAAACCTAAACCCTAATTTGATTCATGAAACCTGAATTCATTCCAAGTTTCTAAAACTTTTACAGTAGGTTAAACAAATACTAAAATACTAAAATTCCAAAACCCTAATATATTAATTAAAGAATTTTAAATAGAAATAGTAACCCTAATTTATGTCTTTACTTGCTTTATTTAATTATGTAGTTTAATATATGCTTTGATTTATTTAAGTTCAATGCTTGATTTATTTAATTTATCATGGATGGATGTTTACTTTCTATTTTGATTGATGTTTAATATCTTTGATGAATGATTTATTTATTATGAATTGTTATTTACTTCTATCGATTTATTTATATTTCCAAATGTTGCAAGAGGTATGTTTCCAGTTTGTGGGTACCTCATTAATTAAGTTCTATGTAATTTAAATTGCTTTTATATTTTGAACCAATGTAAAGGACATGTTTCTACCTTTCGGTGGGTGTCCTATTTAGTTTAGACATGAACGATGTAAGGACATGTTTCCATCCTCGGATGGGTGTCCATTTATTTGCTTTGTTTGGACAATACTTTGATTTTTAATATAACGATGCTTTATTTCAATTATTGTGTGTAATATGGATAATATTGTTATATTTAAGAATTTTATAATATTAAGACCTATAAAGGAGGCCGGTTCCAATGAACTGGGCGTTGTGGGTGTGCTGGGCCATTTCTCACCTTCCCCACACGTACCCAACTTTCTGAACCCATTAGGGGGTTGGGGATTCCTTAGGAATCGAGTCATCCACTCCTTTTTTTTTCCCAGCCCGTCCGGGTGGCGACTCCATTTTTTCCGAACTTAGGTCCGTGTTCTCTAAGGTCCCAAGCCTAAACAGTGCCGAATTCGCAAGAACCATTCCACAAGGAGTGGGGGCAAAAATCTCCGCTCACAGTGGCGAATCCACTGGGGATAAGAGAAGTTGATTCCATTGGTCTTTATATTATTCTATTCTTTCTTATAATGATATTATCCATTGCATCATTTAGATTGCATCGTGTGCGTGAGTTAGGACGCCCGTGTTACCCGTATTGTGTTATGTAAGGGATACCATACTTTCACTCAAGGTATGGAGATCGAGCATGGCATAACCACTCATAACCTCGTACCATTTGGTATATACTTGCTATGGGAACCTAAGCCTTTTTTTCCCAAAGACTAAAGCTCATGTAATAGGCCTAGTTACTTTCCTTAGGATTTACCCTAAATGCATGTTGTTTGACTATGGTTAATTTATCTTGATTTAAAAATCATGGCTTTTTTGGTTTGTTCTTTTTGTAATATGACCTAAGTACATTGTAAGCTGAAATTAAATTTTTCTTTAAAGTCAAAAAGACCAAAACTATTTTCAAAACTTTTTGAAATGGTCTTTGAACATAAAACTTTTCTAAAAATAAATAAAAAATTCTTTTGCTCATGGCCCAAATACTAAGCCCGAAATCCATTTTTTTCTAAAATATTTTTATAATGGGCTTAGAAATAAAATTATTTTTATCCCACCTTTTCTTACAAAGAGCTTGCAAATTGTTTAGGTCAATTACGAAATACCAAAAATCAATTGCGAGCCTAGTTTATACTAAGAATAATTAATCATGAGCTTGTTTTTGGCATAAATCACTAGTTACTTTTTCAAGTGAGAAATCTATTTATAATAAACCTCTTAATTTAGTTTTAATCCAATATAGCATAAAAGCTACTTTAGTTGGATGAATGGATTAAAACCTAATTAATGGGAATTATCATGGATTGATTTTCATTTTTGAAAATATAACTATTGGTTGAAACATTCAAGGGAATTATTCAAAAAGAAGATGCCCCATGTTGGTATTTTGTTAACCATATTACCTAGAAAAAGAGACTCGCTATTCGTGTGTGGATGTTATATGGTTGGAAGGAACACCCTAATTATCTTTCTTTGTTGATTGTTTGTGCATACATGCATACATTTTCATCTCATGTCATTAATCATTTCTGGCTCACAGCCCTGGATTATGATAGTTTAAAAGCTTACAACAATCCGACCTATGCCAGAGTCGAAGAATCTAGCAATAACTCAATCACTTGCTCACCAAAAGCAATGGAGCCCGAGCAAATTCAAAGAATGGTGGATGACGCCCTCAATGCCAAGATTGAAGAAAAAAAAAGGCCATGGCTAAGACCATAAAGAATAAACATGTAACACCCCTATACCCCGTATACGTACACAGCATGCTAATACGATCGTAATATACGTATACTGAATATAGAAATGTCACGGTTACAAAACACACATGACATGACTCTTATATACTATGAACAAATTCAAAACTTTTAAATAAGTTTATAAAACGAAATTGATAGAAAGTTTATTTAAAACGCAGCGGAAAATATAACAAATGTTTCCCAATACATTTGCATCAAAATCAAAAGTTACAAATATAAAATATATACATGAGTGGCAGCTCTTCTCTGATCTTTAAGTCCAAAAATCAACTCTTCAACGCCTAGACTCACTAGGTCTAGAGGAACTCTCGGGTTCAATCCTGTCACCTGCGCGATGAACCACAATCGCGCTGAGCCAACAGCTCAGTAGAACAAACTATAATGATATTATGCTATGTCATACATTCAAACAATATAGATCATACTCAATACACTTTATTTTATGGATGTTACATTTCATTATTTCAATAATTGTATCATCATCCATTACTCACACATTTAACATAGACACACATGGACCCAACAAGCATTTAATATGATATTCAAAGTTCAGAGTTACTGCTTTGGTTTATAATCACAATGATCAAGCCCGTAGGCAATATATATCATATCTCTATCCATGGATAGTGTAACAGACCCAGTCTCTTGGACCATCAACCCATTAACATGAGGAGATCCTCAACCCGGCTAGACTGTTACTAGTAACAGACCCAGTCTCTTGGACCATCAACCCGACTAATCGAGGAGATCCTCAACCCGGCTAGACTGTTACTTTTCATAAATTTCATTTTCACATTTCATTTAGTGTAACGGACCCAGTCTCTTGGATCATCAATTCAATTCAATTGAAGAGATCCTCAACCCGGCTAGACTGTTACCTTTATATAGGCATGCCACCAAAACCAGTACTCTGAAATTTGAATAAACATATTAGGCACACAACCATTTCATATATCTCTTTATAAATCTTTTTCTCAATTCATTTCTCATTCCACAATCAACTAGGCAAACATGCCTCATTTGAATCAATATAGCCAATCACAATGGCTTTACACATCATCTTATCATCACATCTTTCATTTTCATAACACATACATATACCATATTACATTTCATGAGGTTCATATTGTATAAAACATAACATTATTCAAACATATCAACAATACAATGAAATTACTTAGTACATTCACACTCAAATGTATAAGTTCCAAAATCACATGAATGTATGTTATAATGCAAGGTTTGTACTTACCTCAAAAGAAATCCACACAATTCTAAACACTTCCTCTTAACAAGTTCTTCACCAAATAATTAAGGCAATTCACCTTCTTCACAACCTAATTCAGAACAATGAGGAAACTCACATAAGATCATAAGGCTAAGAATTAATTAGGGCAAACTCTAAACTGGACACGCTCACCCACACGGGCGTGTCCCTGACCGTGCCCTAACTCCACAACACAGAAGCATTTACACGTTCAGGACCACGGGCGTGTCACTGGGCGTGTAATACCTACTGTCTCTCAGAAGTATCGACACGTCCAACATCATGAACATGTTCCTGGCCGTGTCAATTCCCCAAAATCACAGTAGCTATGACACGCTCACTAACACGGGCGTGTTAATGGCCGTGTCACACCTACTGCCATCCAACACAATTGACACGCCTAAAGACCTGGACGTGCTCCTGAGCGTGTCAGGCCAAAAACCCAGATTCCGGCCAAAACAACAATCCAACCAACAAACAACAATTTTCCACCATCTTCCACTTCAACAAAACTCAACTAGACACACCCAAAACCATAACAACCTTGCAAAAACACCAACACAACTCAAAATACACATCCAACACCAAATCACAACATCATCAAAAACTCTAAACACAACCACAACTCAATCTTAACCAACAAACTTATTCTTCCTTTCAATCTTACTCTTTTCTTCAATCCAACCCAAGAATCAAAGATCAAGTAAACCCAACACTCTTAAACACAACACACTCAAAGAAAACAAGGGAATCAAGAGGAAACTTACCAAGAATGAAGAAAACTCTTAGATTCCTCCTTGATCTCTTGAAAACTTCTTCAATCTTGAGCTTGGAAGGTCAAATCTCTCCCTCTCTCTTGTTCTCTTGCTGCTGCCGTCCAAAGCAAATAAAGAAGAAGAAAAGGAAAATGAGAGACACGAGAAGAGAGGAAGAAGGAAGAAAAGGAAAAGAAAGAAAAGTCAAACATTAACCCTCTCTCTCCTCAAAACATTCTCCTCCACACAAATAAAAAATAAAATAATCTCAAACATCACCATCCACCCATCTTAATCCACTAACTCAATTTCAAAATAATTACCTTTATACCCTTCAAATAAATATTTGTATATGTTAAGTATATCACAATATATACAACATATACACATTACTCTAACCTCAACTCTCTTTCCAATAAAATAAATACACTTAATCCAATAATAACAATAATTACTCCAATACTTCTAGGGTACATTTTGGGATATTACAAAACAAGCTGCAATTTTAGAAAATCATGTCGAACCATCAACTAGCACTAAGAAGCCAAGGGACAAAGGGAAGAATAAAATTGGTGAAGTAGCTTTTGATGATGAAAAGGTGATCATTAATGATGATGATTGGGCTCAATACTACCAAGATCCTCAAGACAAAAAGGAGCCAAAGATTGTTAAGAAGGCAACTATTGAAAAGACCGAGACATCTGATGTTGAGAAGATGATTGCAGACTTAGAAAAGAAATTTCAGAAGAAACTAAAAACCAAAGAAATATCCAAAGTTGACAAATTATTTGAACAAGATGAGGAGGTCCCTTATAATTTCAAGATGCCATCTTTTGCGAAGTTTGATGGAACCGAAAATCCTCATCTCCATGTGAAGCAGTATATCACTGCCATGCAGTCTACCCAAGCTACTAAGGCTCAAACTCTAAGGTACTTCATACTCTCATTGAATCCCGTTGTCCAAAATTGGTTCAATACCTTAAATGATGGAAAGCAAAAGAGATGGGATTTGGTATACAAGGCCTTCATCCAACAATATGGATATAATGTCGAGATGGAAGTTACCTTAATGGAAGTAGAGTCCATTAGGCAAAGGTCAAATGAGAATTTTGTGGATTATGTAAAGAGATAGAGAAACAAGGCCGTTTTGCTCAAGAAGAGGCCCAATGAATCCGATCAAATAAGGATGATTGTGAGTGGGGTGTTGCCTAGTCTATGTGAGAGGATGTCTTATACACTCATCCATGATTTCAAAGATCTCCTTCAAGCTGGTTTACAAATTGAAGAGTGGGAAAGGGAGAAAAATTGCTTTTCAATAAGAAGGAATGAGAAAAGGAAATATCAGCCTAGCAATCAAAGAACGCAAAAAGAATTTGATGTTAATGTGACATGTCAAGGAAATAAAAGGCAATTCTCAGAATTGGGGAAGCCACTGTCTTGGGTTCTCAATAAGCTACAAAAGAAGGGATTGTTACAACCCTTGACTCCTCGTCCTTTGCCTAATTCTCTTCCACCTAACCTTGTTACTAATGTATTTTGCCAATTCCATCAAAGGCCTAGACACGAAATGGACAATTGCATGAAGTTGAGGCATGAGATCTAGAATTTAGTTGATAATGGCAAGTTGCATGAGCCGGATAAGCCCAATACCAAGAACATTCCTTTGCCTAAGTTTGGAAGAGTACCTTCACCAGCAACCTATGGTGGGAAAAGGATTAGAAGAAGATTTTGTTTTATCATCCTTTCAAGATGGAAATATTGGAGATGTGAAAGGAAAAGACGCTTAAACTAAATGAACTTTCCTTAGCTTGAATGTTGCTTTTTAATTTTACTTTCTTTAATATTTTGGAATCATTGTGTTTTACAAATTTAAAGTTGCTTGAAGTAAATTACTTTCATCAAAATTTTTGTTGGTCTTCGTTCATTTTGGTGCTCAACCGATGAGGAATCTAGCTTGATAATTCGTGAATTAATATATTTATGGATCATGACTCGAATGACTTTACTAGGTGAGGGAATTGCTCTATAGCATTGAGTTGTGTATGCTTACTTAGAGAGGGCTCCTACATAATTACCTTTGTCTAGGTCCTAGTCAGTCTTAGAACATGCTTTGATAAACTTTCGAGGCGAAATTGAACTCTGCTTATTTAAGAGAGAAATGATCTAGGCTTTGTTTGGTTAGCCAACAACTTGTATCTACCCTATTAAATATCAATCCCTAGTTGTCCCTTTGAGCCTTCATAAAATTTTAGCTTTCTTTTCATTGGCTTACAAACCCCAATAACCTACCCTGAGCTGTTGTGATACTTTTGAAAAGTCTTATGATCACTAAGGTGAAGAGGTAAGAAGATCAAAGAAAGCAATGATTAGTCAAGATCATGAGGATAGTTGAAGTTCTCAAGACCATGAAGACGGTTGAAGTTCTCAAGACCATAAGAGTAGTTGATGTTTTCAAGACCATAAGGGTAGGGTAGTTGAAGTTTACTTAATATCTCCAATCTATCAAGACAACATCAGAGTAACAAATGATTTATCCCTGTTAAAGAAGATTTATGTTACTCCACTCATCCATTATTGGAAGCCCAAGTTAGTACAAACGAGACAACTCTTTTAGAGCTAGAACCAAATAAAAAAAGAGCACAAAATAAAAAAAACAAAAAAAAAGAGAAGAGAAGAAAGAAGAAAAAGAAAAAGAAAAAAGGACAAAAGAAACGAAAAGAAAAAAATAAAAAGAAAATAAAGCCTAAAAAGGCGGTTCAGAAAGCCAACTGAGTTCTCTTTTACCTAAAGCAGCAAAAGGCTTCCATTTGGTTCATAAGGACATTGTGACTTGAATTGGTCCAACCCAACCAAAGATTCAATCAACATTAAAGAAAAAAGGAGGAAGACCATTTAGTTCTTGAAAGTTCTGTACTCAATAGTCCTACAAGGAAAAAGGACAAAATGATAAAAGTTCAAAGAAAGGGAAGAGTAAGAAAAATAAAAAGAAAGAAAAGGGAGAAGAAGAAAAGAAATAAATTTGGGTAACAAACTTCTTGGTGGGGGCAAAGACTGTCCTAATCAAGATCCAGATTAATGCCAAGAAGATAGAAAGAATTTAGAGTCTAGCAAGATTGCTCCCAGCTGCCTAAAGTTCAAACAAGAAATTTGTAGTGTGAAGGTTTGTCCATTGTGTCACAGCAGCTCCAACTTACAAATGGCCTTCATTTAATCCATGTCCCTTATAGACCCCATTTCAAGCCTATCAAAGACCTGTTGATCTCTCTTAGTAGGTAGAGTCTATTAGTGGAGATAGTTTGAATAAGCATACATATGAGATAGATAATATTTAAACTCAAAAGAGATCTTTGGCCAAGTAATGTATATGTGCCTATCTGAAGTGCAACAATTATTGCTTAAATAGAAATGATTCCCGAGTTTAGTACGATAACTAGGGTTGTCATGTTATAGATATGTTAATTTGGAAAAATCAAGTCCTGAGGTACATTGACATTGATTTGGCAAAGCCAACATTTGTTTTCAAAATTAAAATTCAAAAAAATTCAAAAATGTTTTTGTCATACAAAACCTTCAAGTTAAGGGGAGTATGTTGAACTATAGAACCTCGAAGGGCACATTGGGCAAATGAAATGATTATTGGCAAGGTCATGAAGAAGCTACCAACTGACATCATAATTTAAAATGGATGTATCTCTACTATTTGGGGCCTCCATTATTCATATTTTCAACATCTTGAAGATAAAAGCCATAAATGTGAAGCAGTCTGTCATTCCAATGCAAGACATGAACGAGCATCTGAAAGGAACCAATAAGAACACTTCTGCTGAACACCTTGGTCTGTGAGTCAATAAAACTGCTCTGAGTATTATCATGCATATCATGCATACATGAGCATATCACATTGCATTTTCTTGTATTGTATTGTTTATCCTTTGTCAAGATGAACATCAAACACCCTGTAGAAAACAATCAAAAGAAGATATCAAATTAGGGGGGCATAGAAGGCTCATTAGTTGAGAAATTTCTAGTAATTTTACAAAGAGAAGAAATGCATGCTTGTGAGAAGAAATGCATGCTTGTGCAAAGAACTAGACAATAAAAACATCAATCAGAGCCCGCATAGAAAAATCATGGGTTTGAGCCTACACAGGAGGCAAAGTTTCTCCCTTTTAGTTTTTGAGTTTATGCATAAACAAAATATTTTGAATATCTTGCCATGCAGGGGGCAAGAAGAAGATATGAAGGCTAGCTAAAAAGGGCTGAATTTTTAGCAAAAGTGCAAAGGAAGAACAAAAAAGAATGAAAAAGAAGAAAATTGGAATTCTCAAAAGAATGAAGATGCAAAAGATAAAAGATCAGTCCAGCTAAAAGAGCTGAAGCCATGGTAAAGACCCGATTACTAATGGATAAAGGTCCATGTTTCAATGGTAAAGACCCAATTTCTAATGGATAGAGATTGTAACACCCCTATATCCCGTATACGTACACATCATGCTAATACGATCGTAATATACATATACTGAATATAGAAATGCCACGATATATTTAACAAATGACTCATCCCTTTTCAAAAACATGAATAAGTTTAAATCATTTAAAAGAAATTATAAAAGATAAAAGATAAAATGTTTAATTAAAAGCAGCGGAAAATATAACAAATATTTACAAATACTTATACATTAAAACTTAAGTTTTACAAAACATAAAGTATATTCATGTTTGGCAGTATGTCTTTGATCTTTAAACTCCACTATCAACACCTCAAGATCTAGACTCTACTCGGCCTAGATGAACTCTCCGGTTCTTCCCTGTCACCTGCGCGATAAACCACAATCGCGCTAAGCCAATGGCTTAGTGGTACAAACTACAATGATATCATGCTATAATGAAATGCCAATGTCATACTTTCCAACATACAAGTGATTCTCAAGAATCTCATATTTCATGACATTACTTTTCATTGTATCAAACATTTGTGTCATCAATCATAGGACATATTGAACTCAAAACAAGTCTAAATCTCAATATTTATTTATTTCATCATTTATAAATCACATGGAAAACAAAGACAAGCAAGGGCCCAAAAAGAAACTAATATGTTATTCAAAGTTCAGAGTTACTGCTTTGGTCCATATCATAATCATCAAGCCCGTAGGCAACATATATATATATCTCTATCCATGGATAGTGTAACAGACCCAGTCTCTTGGACCTCAACCCGGTTAGAACCGAGGAAATCCTCAACCCGGCTAGACTGTTACTGTTTTTGAGGCTTACGACCCAGTCTTTTCACCCCAAAAACATCACATTTCACATTTATCATTTCACATTTTTCAACTAGAATCGGCTTACGACCCGGTCTTTTCACCTATCCAGTGATTCATTGGCATGCCACCAAACTCAGAACTCTGAAAGTTGAATAACACATTAGGCACACAATCTTTTCATTTATTTATATCTTTGTACATTTCTTTCTCAATTCATTTCATTCTCATAATCAAATAGGCAATCATGCCTCCATTATCTCATTTGTATTATCATAGCCAACAACCATGGCCTCATATCTCATAATCAAATACATTGAACATCCATTAAGAATGATCACCATTGATATATATTTACATAGCAATTTACCTTATTCATAGATTTAGAATCTTCAACATACATTCCACATAATCCACATTGTACACAACATAACATTATTCATATGCATCATCAATGTTCACATTATATCCAACATAACATTATTAATACACATCAACAATACATTAGATTTCTTAACACATTTACAATCAAATGTATGTTAAGTCTCAACATCATATGAATGTATGCAATAATGTAGTTTGCACTTACCTTAAGCACCACTTATACAAATCTATACACTTCTTTTCTAAGAATTCTTCACTTCTTAAATTAGGGCAAATCACCTTCTTCCAAAACCTAGTCCAAAAATGATACAATACATGAATTCCAATACAATTTATAACTTATTAACCTCATCTTAGACCTTTAGATCACAAATTATAACTCAACACCACTAACTAAAGGCCACGGCCGTGGCCACCCCAGCCCCCACAGGCGTGGGTTAGAGAATGGTTCTGCCTCCCTTGCTCCAAACCTCCACGGCCATGGCTACAAATGGCCACGACCATGGCAACCAAGGGCCATGGGCGTGGTATCCAAAACGTTTATGCTTCTGACCAAATTCACATATTCTATGTTTACAACTCCAACAAACACAAACAACATGAAAATCTATGAAAATAATTGATCAAACTCAAGTTAAACATCACTTACTACTTCAAAACCCTAAAACCAACATCACCCTTACTCTTCCAATACCAACATCAACCTAACTTCTTATTTTCAATTCAAAACCAACACCACAATCATATAAATCAAACAAACACCAACATACTACCATCAACACAACCCTACTTTCAAATATCCACAATCAAACTCATAAACAACTTAAAACAAAACAAGAAAATCAAGAGAAACTTACCAAAATAATGAAACTTCTTGAATTTCCACTTAATCACTTGAAAACTCCTTCAATTTGATCTTAGAACTCAAAACCTTCCTCTTTCTCTCTTGCCTTGATAATGTCCGGCCACCAAAGGAGAAGAAAAGAAAATGAAGAAATAAAGTCAAACTTTTCATCTCTTTAAACCTCCACCAAGCATTCCAAAATAAGAAATTACTTAAATACCCTCTTCTATTTGTTTTAATTCTCTTTCACTTATTGCCCTTTTTAGTAATTTCATAATTAACAAAATAAATATCTTCTTCTTTTGACCATCACATTTGACTTGTATATATGTTGTATATATTTCCATATACACAACATATACACTTTCTTTTAAATTTCTCTTCTCTTTAAAATTTAACATATACATTCAATCCAATTACAACAATAATATCAAAACTTCTAGAGCATACTTTGGGATATTACAGAGATCCATATTTCAAAAGGTAAAGATCCAAAGTCCAAAGGATAAAGATCCATGTTTCAAGGGTAAAGACCCGATTTCTAATGGATAAAGATCCATTTTTCAAGGGTAAAGACCTAAAGTCCAAAGGATAAAGATCCATGTTTCAAGGGTACGGACCCGATTTCCAATGGATAAAGATCCATGTTTCAAGGGTAAAAACCCAATTTTTAATGGATAAAGATCCATTTTTCAAGGGTAAAGACACGATTTCCAATGGATAAAGATCCGTGTTTCAAGAGTAAAGACCGGATTTCTAGTGGATAAAGATCCATATTTCAAGGGTAAAGATCCGATTTCTAATGGATAAAGATCCATTTTTCAAGGGTAAAAGCCCGATTTCCAATGGATAAAGTTCCATATTTCAAGGGTAAAGACCCGATCTCTAATGGATAAAGATCCATGTTTAAAGTCCAAAGGATAAAGATCCATGTTTCAAGGGTAAAGACCCGATTTCCAAAGGATAAAGATCCATATTTCAAGGGTAAAGACCCAATTTCCAATGGATAAAGATCCATATTTCAAGGGTAATGTAACATCCTAAAATTTTTGAAAATTTCTAATTTTTGAAAAATTTAATTAAATAAATTATAATTGAAAAGAATAAATTAAATTAATGGTTTTAAATGAAAAATGAAGGGATTTTAAATGAAAAGGTGGAAAATATATGTGATATATATGCAAAATATACATAACATATAAAAGTCAACACTTTTTAAAAGAAAAGGGTATTTTGGTAATTAAATCTTATAAATTCAAAATTAATAAAATAATTCAAAAACAAATTAATTTTTAATGGAAGAGGAAAATTAGGATTTTTAATTTATTAAAAAAAATAATTAAATAATTAAATATTAAATTATTTTAATATATATATGTGGTTAAAAAAATGAAAGGAAAAGAATATTAAAAGTCTTCTTCTTCTTCTTCTTTTTCTTCAAGAACGTGGCTTCCATGGGAGTTTGAAGACCAAGGATTTTGCTTCTTCCATACTCCATAAATTGAAGGAATTAACAAGTTTAAAGTGGACTTTTGGTGATTTCCACCAAAATTAGTAAGTTTCCATCTCTTTTCTTTGAATTCCATGGAAGATGAGATTATGTGAGTTTTGAGATTTTGATGTAGTATGTTATAATTGTTGAAATTGGTGTGTACAATGTTATTTTGGGTAGTTAACAATGATTCTAAGGTTAGATTGAAGAGATGATGGAGTTTGGTTAAAGAATGGTGAAGAGAGAGAATTTAGGGTTATGGATTTTTGGGGTTTTAAAAAAATGAACTTTAATTGTGCAAATTGATTCCAAATGAGTTATTTTGATTCATGAATAAGTATTTTAAAGTCAAATTGGATTTGGTGGTGTCGGGTTGGAGTTTGAGAATGGAAGTGGAGATTTAGGGTTTTGGAAAAGTGATTTTCCAAAGTGGTTGAATTGTGTGATTTTATTTGTTTAAGAATGTTATTTAGTGTTAAAAGTGATGAAAATAAGCTTGGAATGAGTAATGGATTGTGTTGGAATGGAAAACCTTCAATGGGAGGAAGGTTATGCCATTTTTTATATTTTGTGTATAAGAGTGTATTTTTATAATGTAAATGATTTAAATGTATTAAAATATGTTTTTAATAATATAAATAAACACTAATTTAATTGTAGTAGAATGGAATTCCAATGTTGAAGTAAGGAAGGCTAAATTTTTGGAAATTTGTAGGAGTGATGTGTAATTATGGTTTAATGTTGGAAATGCCATTAAATGTGATACTAAATGATTATTTGTTATCACATTTGGTTTAGGCATTGAGGGAGGTTGATTTGCTTCATCCAAGAGGTGAAGGGCAAGTTAGAAAGATTGGATTGAAGGTTGTTTTTAGCTTGCTAGTGGAGGTATGTACAAACTTTGAATATAATGTTTATATTTGCATAACATTTGGACTTAACACATTTTGGTTAGAAAATGTGTTAAGCTACTTGGTTCATTGATTGTATATGAATAAGGTGCTATGACATTTGTAATGTCATATATGTGTTAAATGCATTGTGAAAAGCCATTGATAATGGATAATTTGTATAACATGTGAAATATGCATATTATGTGAAAATACCCAAAGTAATTGGGTAATGTGTTGTGAATGCAAAAATGAGATATGTGTAATAATGAAATGAATTGATATCGATAAAATGAGAAAAGTGAGAAAAATGAGAAAGATGTGAAAAATGAGAAAGATGTGAAAAATGAGAAAAGTGAGAAAAAAAAAGTGAAAATAAGGCAATGTGCCTAGATTGAATATGTGAAAATGAGAAAGAGATTAATAATGAGAAATATGAATAAATTGTGTGCCTAGTATGTTATTCAATTTTTAGAGTTATGGGTTTGGCGGCATGCCTATGTTGCCTACGGGCTATACACTGGAATGGTGAAAAGACTGGGTCGTAAGCCAGGCCAGCTGATAAATATGATGTTTTTAGGGTGAAAAGACTGGGTTGTAAGCCTCAAAAACTGTTGCAGTCTAGTCGGGTTGAGGACCAAGATACTGGGGCCTAAGGGTCTAGCCGGGTTGAGATCCAAGAGACTGGGGCTGTTACATTATCCATGGATATATATATTGCCTACGGGGCTAGACACATGGTGTCATTATGGACCAAAGCAGTAACTTTGAAATTTGAATAGCATATTAGATCCTTTTTGGGCCCATGCTTGTCTTTGTTTTAATATGAAATGTTTGAAAAATAAAAGAAAGTGGATTGATGTGACATCTAAATGCATTGTGCATTGGTATTGCATTGAGTTATATTGTTATTATCAAAGTTTGTACCACTAGGCTTCGGCTTAGTGCGATTGTTTCCATCGCGCAGGTGACAGGGTTGACTCAGCTGAGCCAGAGAGTTCCTCTAGACCAGGTCGGGTTTAGACTTATAGTTAAGCTTGTTGAGTTGCTATCGAGATCAGAAACACTGCCAGCAGCATGTATATATTTTTATGTTATTGTACATTTTGAGTTTTATGCATAATATATTATGTTTTGAATTTTACGTATTGTATATTATAAAGAATGTTTGGGTCAATGTATTTGAAATGGGAGAGTAAGTGTGTTTTAAATTATATGTATCTATATGTATAAATGTTTGAGAAACTTGGTGGAATCGATAAGTATGGTTGAGATGGTGATTGGAAATTATGTGGGAGTGTTTTCTTTTTTGCAGGTTGTGTTTTGATAAATTTTGGGATATCCAAAATACAGACAAAACTCTGGTGAATTTTTCTCTGAGATTTATATATATATTATTTATTTTGGGTTCTTATAACAATTAAAGAATATTTATATTCTATTTAATTAATTTTATATATTTAGAATTTAAAATTTTAAATTGGAAATGTTTAAAAAAAAAATTAGTAAAATGGTTTGTGACATTTTTGTACCGTATATGCGTATTTTACATATGCTGAAAAATATGTATTATATGTATATAGGGTATAAGGTTGTTACATTTATTTTGGTATCATAGCCTAGGTTTGAGGTTCTCGACTTAGGTGGGATGATAGAGAGAGAAAATTGGGGATTTAAAAATAGTTTTTAATTGTAATACATGCATTGGCACTGGCAGTTTCTCATCTTTGATATAGTATTTTCTACTTTGTTTGCATATATGGGTAGCTATGGCGTCTCGACCGAATTAGGCTGCTGAGAGTAGTGCAGAGAGTGTGGCTCCAGATGAGGGTAGAGATGGAGCTAGAGTTGTATTTGCTGGTGAGGCATCTGTTTCTGTGCCTGTGAGACCAGCAGCTGATGAGGTTTCGCCTGGCTGGGTATGGCATATGGTAGAGTTGTTGAGGTAGGCTCCAATTCCGCAGCCGCCACAGCCACAGCCACAGTTCCCGGTGAGGCAATATGATAAATTGAAAATGTATGGGGCTGAGGACTTTGTTAGTACTACAGATCCTACTGTAGCAGAGCAGTGGCTAGACCGGGTTCAGAGGATATTTATTCAGTTACAGGCTAGTCCAGAAGAGAAGTTTGATTATGCCAGATCTCTTCTGCAGAGAGATGCATATGATTGGTGGAAGACGGTTCCACATGCTTTGGATGATCCACCAGTTCTGACCTATGACGATTTCCTGCAGGAATTTGAGCAGAAGTATACTCCGAGAGAGTATAAAGATGCAAAGAAGATGGAATTCCTGATTCTGAGACAGGATACCAGGACAGTGACCGAGTATGAGATCGAGTTTATCCAGTTGAGTCACTATTCTGGTGGGATCATTTTTGATGAGTTTGACAGGTGTAGGAGGTTTGAGGAGGGACTGAGACCCTCTTTCATGTGCATCATTACAGGTTCTCGATATCAGGATTTTTTCCAGTTAGTTGCAGCTGCCAGGAGTGTTGAGAGGGCACAGAGTCTTACAGCAGCTGCAAGGGTTGAGGAGACCAGAGTTAGGAGTCCCCAGAGTGAGGCAGGGTCTTCATCAGTGAAGAGAGGCCGAGGGGGACATTTTCAGAGTTTTAGTAGGAGTCAAGGGCAGTTTGGCAGGTCAGTACAGTAGCTGAGACAGAGACAGAGACCTACAGTTTCAGTGGCTAGTGCTCTGATTCCAGTGGCTCAGAGACCTACTCCACCTACTTGCGTTCATTGTGGTAGAGTACACGGAGGTGTCTGCTGGTGGAGAGGTGCTTCGGGAGGGTGTTTTAGATGTGGGTCATCAGATCATTTTATTAGAGATTGTCCCAAGCCACCAGAGGTTAGGCAGGCAGATACTGCAACTTCTCGACCCAGTGTCAGAGGTGGTCGTGGTGGCAGAGGTTTTAGTAGAGGTGGTTAACCTGTGTTTAATCAGAGAGGAGGCTCTACATCCGAAGGCAGTAGGCCAGATGAGGTTGGGCCACCTCAGTGGGTTTATGTGATGCAAAGGCAGCCAGATGCTTCAGCCGTCATTGCGGGTACATTTTCTTTATTTGGTATTTCAGTCCTTGCTCTATTAGATCCTAGATCTACGCATTCATACATAAGTGCATCCATCTTGCATGTGACTGAAATGCATTCTGAGTCCCTAGGATTTGATGTCTTGGTGACAAATCCTTTAGGGCATAGTGTTGTGGTAAGTAGGGTGCACTGAGATAGTCCAGTTGTTGTTCAGGATGAGGAGTTTCTCGGTGACTTGATTGAGATGCCTTTTAGGGAATATGACCTGATTTTGGGCATGGATTGGTTATCCAAGCATGGGGTTGTGGTAGACTGTCATAAGAAATGTGTTACTTTGAGAACACGGGATGGTAGGGATGTTATAGTATCTAGTGAGCAGAGGTATCTTTCATCTATGTTTGTTTCAGCTGTTTCAGCTGGGAGGATGATTCGGAAGGGATGTGAGGCTTATCTTGCTCAAGTTGTAGATACTAGAGTAGTGGGATCCCTACTTAAAAGTATACCCACAGTTGCCGAGTTTCCAGATGTTTTCCCTGATGAGTTGCCAGGGGTACCTCCTAAGAGAGAAGTGGAGTTTGGTATCGATTTGTTGCCTGGTACCACTCCTATCTCTATTACCCCTTATCGGATGGCACCAGTTGAGTTGAGAGAGTTGAAGGTGCAGTTGTAGGAGTTATTGGATAAAGGGTTTATTCGCCCTAGTGTGTCCCCATAGGGAGCGCCTGTGTTGTTTGTGAAGAAGAAGGATGGCATCATGAGATTGTGTATTGATTATAGGCAGTTGAATAAGGTGACCATCAAGAACAAGTATCCTTTGCCTTTGATAGATGATCTCTTTGATCAGTTGAAGGGAGCAGCAATATTCTCTAAGATTGATTTGAGATCAGGGTACCATTAGTTGAGAATTAGAGATGTGGATGTACCAAAGACAGCTTTTCGTACGAGGTATGGTCATTATGAGTTTCTGGTGATGCCCTTTGGATTGAAGAATGCACCTGCAGCTTTTATGGATTTGATGAACAGGGTATTCAGACCATATTTAGATCAGTTTGTGGTGGTCTTCATTGATGACATCTTGGTGTATTCACGTGATGAGGAGGATCATGATAGGCATTTGCGGATCGTATTGCAGACTCTGAGAGAAAAGTAGTTGTATGCTAAACTGTCTAAGTGTGAGTTCTGGCTTGATCAGGTAGCTTTTCTTGGTCATGTGGTTTCAGCAGAGGGTATTAGAGTTGATCCGAGTAAAGTTGAGGCTATCTTGAATTAGAGTCCACCGAAGGCTGTGATAGAGGTTAGAAGTTTTCTGGGATTGGCAGGCTATTATCATCGATTTGTGAAGGGTTTTTCTATAATAGCTACACCACTCACCAGATTACTTCGAATAGGAGTTAAATTTGTGTGGATAGATTGGGGCGATCACCTTGTGAGACGACCTTGGGGCGATCACCTTTGTTGACAACCTTCGAATAGGGTTTAGCTTCCTTGTGAGATGACTTTGGGGCGATCACCTTTGCTACAGCTACCTCGTATACTTGCGAGTGACGCTTTGTGGTAGAGTTAATTAGAGCACAACAGTCCATAATCACAATCATCAATACATTTATCCATGGATAATCATCTAGATTTGAGCTTACGACCCAGTCTTTTCACTCAATCTAGTTTTAAGAATTTGTTTATGAGGCTTACGACCCAGTCTTTTCACCCCAAAAACATCACATTTCACATTTTTTAGCTGGACTCGACTTACGACCTGGTCTTTTCACCTATCAAGCAATTCATAGGCATGCCGTCAAACCCAGAACTCTGAAAATTGAATAACATATTAAACACACAATTATTTCAATTATCTCTTTACCAATCTCTTTCTCAATTCATTTCTCATTTCATATTCCATAACCAAATACGCAACCATGCCCCAATTATTTCATTTGCACTATCATAGCCAACAACAATGGCTTCACATTTCACCATATCTCAATTCACATTAAAACAATTCATCATTAAAGTATTCATCATGACCAATTACATTGCACATACATTTTGAATGATCATCATATATTTCACATTATGCAATTCATAGCATTAATCAAATGTATCAACAATATAATAGATTACATAACACATTTACAACCAAATGTATTAAGTCCCAATGTCATATAAATGTATGCAATAATGTAGGGTTTGTACTTACCTCAAGAATAACTCAAACCAATCTATACACTTCCTCTTCCAAGAATCCTTCACCACTTGAATTAGGTCAACTCAACCTCTTCACAACCTAATTCAAAAAGAATGATACACATGAATTCCAATACAAATATTCACCTATTAGACTCATACTAGACCCATAGATCATAAATTACAAATCAACATCTCTCTCTAAGACCCCACGGTTGTGGCCTCCCAACCCTCACGGGCGTGGGTTAGCAAATGGTTCTGCCTCCCTTGCTCAAAACCCCCACGACTATGGCTTCCAATGGCCACGGTCGTGGCATCCAAGGGCCACGGGCGTGGCATCCAAAATGCTTCTATTTCAGACCAAACTCATGTATTCTATGCTTCCAACTCTATTAAACACAAACATCTTGAAGATATACCAAAAAAAAATTTGATCAAACTCACAACATACATCAACTACCAATCCAAAACCATAACATAAACACAACTCTTACTCTTCCATTTAACTTCAAAATCACAAACAACTAAATCCAATACTCTCTAACACACCATAATCAAACATATTCATACAATCCACAATCAATCATCAAACTCAATTACAACTTAAAATAAAACAAGAGAATCAAGAAGAAACTTACCAAAGTTAATGAAACTTGTTGAATTTCCAACTTAATCACTTGAAATCTTCTTCAATTTTGATCTAAGGAAAACAAAACTCTCTCTTGCTCTCTTGCTTTGGATGGCTAGCCATGAAGGGAAAAGAAAAGAAAATGAAGAAGAAAATGAAGCAAAGTCAAACACTCATACTCCACTTAAATCTCCACTAAGCATTTTAATATTAAAATAATATAAATTATCTTCTTCCACTCACTTATTTTCCCATTTTCCATTAATTAATTAAAATCATTAAATCATCATCTTTTGACTTCCACATTTGACTTGTATATGTTGTATATATCACTATATATACAACATATACACTCTCTCTTCACTTCTTTTCTCTTTCCATAAAACATATACACTTAATCCAAATACAACAATAATTATTCAAAACTTCTAGGTCATACTTTGGGATATTACAATTCTCCCCCTCTAAAAAGAAAATTTGTCCTCGAAATTACCTGACATCAAGTCTGAAACAGTTGAGGATATTGATCACGCATCGCTTGCTCACTCTCTCAAGTTGCCTCTTCCTTTGCATGATTCTTCCAAAGAACTTTCACAAGTGGCACTTTCTTATGTCTCAACTCTTTCACTTCATGTGCCAAAATAGCAACTGGTTCTTCTTCAAATGTCAGATCTGAACTCACCTCAATAGATTCAAGTGGCAGAACATGAGATGGGTCTGATCTGTACCTCCTCAGCATAGAAACATGGAAGACATTGTGAATTCTATCCAACTCAGGCGGCAAAGCAAGTCGATAAGCAACTAGTCCAACTCTCTCCAATACTTCATAAGGTCCAATAAAACGAGGACTTAGCTTCCCTCTTTGACCAAATCTTAAAATATTTTTCCAAGGAGACACTTTTAGAAAAACTTTATCTCCAACATCAAACTCTATGTCTCTCCTCTTCAAATATGAATAAGATTTCTGCTGATCTAAAGCTGCTTTCAACCGATCTCGAATTATCTTCACTTTCTCTTCTGTTTCTTTAATCAAATCAGGACCAACCAACTTGCCTTCCCCAACTTCATTCCAACACAAAGGCGTCCTGCATCTTCTACCATATAAAGCCTCAAATGGTGCCATTCCAATACTGGATTGATGACTGTTGTTGTAAGCAAATTCCATAAGTGGCAAAAATCTGTCCCAACTTCCAGAAAAATCAATGACACAGCTTCTCAACATATCCTCTATAATCTGTATTACTCTCTCTGACTGCCCATCTGTCTGCGGATGAAAAGCAATGCTAAAATGTAATCGAGAACCAAAAGCACCATGTAAACTCTTCCAAAACCTTGAAGTAAATCGGGGATCTCGATCAGACACTAAAGAAATTGGAACTCCATGCAACTTCACTATCTCACTGATATACAGCTCAGCCAACTTCTCAAGAGAATAGTCCATCCGAACTGGAAGAAAATGAGTTGTCTTTGTCAACAAATCAACAATCACCCAAATAGCATCATGCTTCTTCTGAGTCAATGGCAAACAAGACACAAAATCCATTGTCACACGTTCCCATTTCCATTCGGGCACTGATAAAGGTTGAAGCAACCCTGTTCGAACTTGATGCTCGGCTTTCACCCTCTGACATGTGAGACACTTGGATACAAATTCCGCTATATCTCTCTTCATGCATGTCCACCAAAAATGCTGCTTCAAATCCTGATACATCTTGGTACTCCCAGGGTGCATAGCAAAAACCGATTGATGTTCTTCCTCCAAAATAATCTTTCTTAAATTAGCATCACCAGGAACACACAATCTATCCTTGAACCAAAGGCTACCATCACTTCTCACATGAAAATCTCGGCTCTCCCCATTTTGGCAATCTGACACAATCTTCTGAATTTTCTCATCAGCCAATTGAGCCTCTTTAATCTGATCTAGCAACACCGGTCTCAAATGCAGCTGAGCCAACAATGCACCATCATCACATGATTCAAAACTAGCATGCAACGCTCTCAACTCAACAAGTAACGAGAGCGAATAAATAGTCAAACCTGCTAAAGATTTTCGACTCAAAGCATTTGCAACAACATTCTCCTTACCAGGATGATAATCAATCAAACAGTCATAGTCTTTGATCAATTCCAACCATCGTCTTTGTCGAAGATTCAGCTCCCTCTGAACACCCAAATATTTCAAACTTTTATGATCTATATAAATAAAACACTTCTCTCCATACAAGTAGTGTCGTCAAATCTTCAAAGCAAACACTATAGCGGCCAACTCCAAATCACGTGTCGGATAATTAAACTTATACGGCTTCAACTGCCGAGAGGCATAAGCTATGACTTTACCTTCCTGCATCAAAACACAACCTAAACCATTATGTGAAGCATCACTGTAGATCACATATGGTTTATCTTCCATAGGCAAAGTAAGGACAGGAGCTTGAGTCAACATCTCCTTCAACTGCTCAAAGCTAGCTTGACACTAATCTGTCCACACAAATCTAACTCCCTTTCTAAGTAATATGGTGAGTGGAGTAGCTATCAAAGAAAAACCTTTCACAAAACGTCGATAATAGCCTGCCAAACCCAGAAAACTTCTAACTTCAGTCACAGACTTCGGTGGACTCCAATTCAAAAATGGCCTCAACTTTACTCGGATCAACTCGAATACCATCTGCTAAAACTATATGACCCAGAAAAGTCACTTGATCAAGCCGAAATTCACACTTCGACAGCTTAGCATACAATTGCTTCTCTCTCAAAGTCTGCAACACAATCCATAGATGCTTATTATGTTCCTCTTCATTACGCGAATACACCAGAATATCATCAATGAAAACCACCACAAACTGATCTAGATAGGGCCTAAACACCCTATTCATCAAATCCATAAAAGCTACAAGTGCATTTGTCAATCCAAAAGGCATCACTAAGAATTCATAATGCCCATATCTTGTGCGAAAAGCTGTTTTAGGAACATCTTCAGCTCTAACCCTCAACTGATGATACCCTGATCTCAAATCAATCTTGGAAAACACTGCTGCTCCCTTCAACTGATCGAAGAGATCATCAATCTGAGGCAAAGGATGCTTATTCTTGATAGTCACCTTGTTCAATTGCCTATAATCAATGCACAACCTCAAAGTACCATCCTTCTTCTTCACAAACAAAACAGGAGCTCCCCACGGAGAAATACTAGGACGAATAAACCTTTATCCAACAACTCCTGCAACTGCACCTTCAACTCTCTCAACTCAGCACGTGCCATTCGATAAGGAGTAATAGAGATGGGAGTAGTACCAGGCAACAAATCGATACCAAACTCAACCTCTCTCTCAGGGGGTAACCCTGGCAACTCCTTAGGAAACACATCTGAAAATTCCACAACTGTAGGTATACTATCAAGTTGAGAACCCACTACTCTGGTATCCACAACATGAGCAAGATAAGCATCACACCCTTTTCTAATCAATTTTCTAGCTGCTACTACTGATACAAACAAGGATGCAAGTTGTCTCTGCTTACTAGACACCATCACACTTCTACCATCACCGGTTCTCAAAACAACACACTTCTTTTGACAATCTACCACGGCTCCATGCTTAGACAACCAATCCATGCCTAAGATCAAATCATATTCCTTAAAAGGCATTTCAATCAAATCCCCCAAAAATTCCTCACCTTGCACCACAAATCAACTATCTCGGTGCACCTTACTCACCACAACATTATGTCTTAAAGGATTTGTCACCAACACATCAAATCCTAGGGACTCTGAATGCAATTTAGACACAGGCAAGATAGATGCACTTATGTATGAATGAGTAGATCCTGGATCAATCAAAGCAAGAACTGAAATGCCAAATAAAGAAAATGTACCCGCAATAACTGCTGAAGCATCTGGCTGTCTTTGCATCACATATACTCTCTGAGAAGACCTAGCCTCATCTGGCCTACTGCCTCCGAATGTAGAGCCTCCTCTCTGACTGATCCCAGGTCGCCCACCTCTAATGAAACCTGCCCCCTCGACCACCTCTGCTAAAACTAGGTCGAGAAGCTACAGTATCAGTCTGTCTATCCTCCTGTAACTCAGGACAATCTCTAATGAAATGCTCAGGTGATCCACATTTGAAACACACAGCTGATCCACTAATCTTCCAACAAACACCCCCATGTATCCTACCACAATGGACACATGTAGGTGGAGTAGACCTTTGAACCACTAGAGTCGGAGCACTAGCTACAAAAACTGTAGGTCTCGGTCTCGGCCTCTGATACTGAACTGACCTGCCCGACTGCCTCTGGCTCCTACTGATCCTCGGAACAAAACTTCCTCTGCCTCTGTTCATAGATGAAGACCTTTCCTCAAACTGGGGTCTCCTAACTCTGGTCTCCTCCTCAGTAGCAGCTGCTGCAATACCCTGTGCTCTCTCAACACTTCTAGCTGCTGCAACCAACTGAGAAAAATCCTGGTACTGAAAACCAGCCACAATACACATAATAGAGGGCCTCAACCCCTCCTCAAACCTTCTACACCGGTCAATCTCATCAGAGATAATCCCTCCAGCATAGTGACTCAACCAGATGAACTCTACCTCATACTCTGTCACAGTCCGGTTATTCTGTCTCAGATTTAGAAATTCCATCTTCTTAGCATCCTTATACTCCCTCGGAGTATATTTCTGCTCAAACTCTCACAGAAAATCACCATAAAGCAGAGTCGGTGGATCATCCATAGCATGAGGAACTGTCTTCCACCAATCATAAGCATCCTTCTGCAATAAGGATCTAGCATAATCAAATTTCTCTTCAGGAGTAGCTTGCAACTGGATAAATACCCTCTGTACTCTATCCAACCACTGCTCAGCTACTGCAGGATCTGTAGTGCCCAAGAAATCTTCAGCCCCAAACTTTCTCAATTTATCATAATGCCTCACCGGCATTTGAGGCTATGGTGGCGGTGGCAGCTGCACTGGAGCTTGCCTCAACAATTCTACCACATGCCGTAACCAAACCTGCGGAACCTCATCAGTAGTTGATCTCTCTGGCACAGGAACAGGTGCCTCACTAGCTCTCTCAATCCTAGCTCCATCTCTACCCTCTTCAGGAGCTACACTCTCAGCACTACCTTCTACAGACTGACGTGACTGAGACGCCATCACTACCTATTATCTGCAAACACAGCAGAATATACTTCATTAAAGATCAAAGATTGCCAATACCAAAACATGTATCTTATTTAAAAATCACATTTTAAAATCAAATTTTTCTTTTTCTTACAATTGACCTAGGTTGAGAATCTGAAACCTAGGCTCTGATACCAAAACAATTGTAACACCCCTATACCCCGTATACGCACACCACATACCACCATATTTGTAATATACGTATACTGAATATGGAGATGCTACGGTTTATTAAACAACAACTAATTCCTTTTAACAATAATATGAGAAAACTTAAAACATTTAAGACATATTATAAAAATACAATAGATAAAACATTCCTGTAATACACAGCGAAAAATATAGCGGCCTTTACAAATATATATACATCAAAAACCAAATTTTACAAAAAAACATAACATTTATACATGTTTGGTAGTCAGTCTTTGATCTTTAAGCCCTCTATCAATGCTTCAGAGTCTAAACTCAACTTGGTCTAACTGAGCTCTCTGGTTCTATCCTGTCACCTACGCGATGAACCACAATCGCGCTAAGCCAACGGCTTAGTGGTACAAACCACAATAACAATATGCTATAATGCAATGTCAATATCATACTTTCAAACATTATAAACAATATATGTCATATGTTCAAATATTGTAAACAATACATAAGAATATCACATTTCAAAGTCTTACATTAAATCTCATTATTCATTGTTTCACCATTCATGAATCGCATTGAAACAAAGATAAGCATGGGCCCAAAAGACAGTAATATGTTATTCAAAGTTCAGAGTTACTGCTTTGGTCCATGTTTTATTAGTTTTTGTTATAGATTTGTGTCTTATTTATTATGATAATTATTGTTTTCTTTAGGTATTTTTTTAGCTTTAATATGTTTATTTAGTGTTTTCATCAATTTTGGTAGTTTTAGTTTATTTCAGTATTTATGTCGTTTTGATCTAGTTTTTAGTGTGGTGTTTATGTTTTGTTGGTTATTGTTTATTTAATTCTTGTTTAAAGTTTGTTTCAAGTTTTGTTTTAGGTTAAATATGCAAGGAACCATGCTAAGGAAGGAAAAAACTAAGGAATCAAGAGAAAAGGAAAAATGGACAGTGGCTGACACATGCAGAGGACACGGCCAAGCTTGTGGCTGTGTCCCATACCAAGCTAAGGAGGAAGATTAAGACACAGACGTGGAAACACTCAGGGGACACGGCCAAGTCAGTGGCCGTGTCCCTCAAAAGAAGCTCAAACACGACCAAGTTGCTTAAGCTTGGTCGTGTCTCACTCAAGTCCAAAGCAAAAGAAGATAAAAATCAATCAGTAGTGAACACAAGCAAGGGACACGGCCAAGCTTGTGGCCGTGTCCCTCCAATTCACATCCAACACGGCCATGTCTCATCCAACTTGGCCGTGTCTCTCATGGACCAAAGACAAGCAGATTTTTTAAAGCGGAGGTTTTGTATAAAAGAAAAAGTTTAGGGTTTTCAAGAGTTGTTGAAAGTTTGAGATTAGATCAGCCTTTAGAGAGTGAAGTTAGGGTTTCTAACTTTGTTTTCTTAAAGATTATTGAACACTTTGATTAATCTAGCTTAGATTAGATTTGTTCTAGCCATTGATACATCCTTCTTGCAAGATTTGAACAAGAGATTCTTCAAAAGCTTCAGGGAGTTTGTAATTTGGTTTTGTTCTCGAACTTTATGTCTTTATTTTCATTGGAATTGTATTTATGGATATTATCATGTCTAAATTGATTTCTTTGAATATTAATGAGATGAGTATGTTTGATAGCATTATGAACTAATTTGATCTAGTCTAGGGTTTGTATGGATCTGCTATGATTGTATGAATTGGTTATTACTCTTAACTCAATTATTTCTTTAAGCCTTTATTGAATGGAATATTGTTAATATATAATTGATTGGCCACCAATTATGTGTTTTAGGTATTAGATGATGGATTGAGAGATGAAGTCTAATGCTGGAACAATTCAATTAAGGACTTAGGTGAATTAGAGATATAACCTAGGAAAAGATTATTTCACTTGGAACAAGATTATTTGAGAGAGGTTTGAATGCGAGAGCTTATTTCCTTTATTCAATTAATTAAGTTGCTTGAGATTTAATCTTTGAAATTAAATTGGTTAAGAGGAATAACCGTTCATACATATAAATAGTAGAGAAGTGCAAACCCTGGACCATTCTATTAAGTGAATCAATACATCAGTTCAGTTTACTTTTATTTACTTTAAACTTCAATTGATCTTCTTCATTAGTTAGCAATTTAAATTTATTCATTACTTGTTATTTATAATCTGATAATCAATTAGCTACTTTAGCTTCCTTGTGAGACGACCTTGGGGCGATCACCTTTTCTACAGCTACCTCGTATACTTGCGAGTGACGCTTTGTGGTAGAGTTAATTAGAGTGCAACAAGTTTTTGGCGCCGCTGCCGGGGATGCTAATTGGCATAATTGTTTATTAGTCATAGATACTTTAGATTATTTTTCATTGTTTTCATTTTATTTTATTTATCTTTTGCTTTTTATAATTCTTTTGTTCTAGAAATTTTGTTTATGCAAGGCAGGAGATCACTCGAAGGAGAGCTATATCCATTCATTCCAGAAATTCAGAGAGTGAAAAGGAGCAGAGAAGAGTTTGAACTGTACACCGGATTTGATACTACAGAGGAGGACACTTCTGATTTTGAGTCAGAATCTGCACAATCTGTTAAAATGGCAGAAGAAAGACAAAGGACTATGAGAGATTTTGCTAGACCTGTCATTGGAACTTCCACCTCTTGCATAAGATTGACAGATGCAGCAAGAAATTATGAGTTGAAGAACATTCATTACAACATGCTGCCATCATTCTATGGAGTTCCAAATGAAGATCCTTTTAACTTTATTCGGGATTTCTACTCTACCCTCAACACTTTTCCATTGGGAGGATTAATGGAGGATCAGTTGAGGATGAGATGTTTTCCATATACATTGAAGGATAGGGCAAAGAGCTGGCTTATGATGTTGCCCGAGAATTCTTTGACAACTTGGGAGCAAGTTTATAACAAATTTATAGGCAAGTTTTACTCTCATCAAAAGACAGCTGAATTGAGAGGGAAGATTGCTACATTCACTCAATTTGAAGGAGAACCATTTCATGAGGCTTGTGACAGATTTAAGATGCTATTGATCCAGTGTCCACATCATCACTACCCACTTCAACTTCTTAATTAGTTTTTCTACGATGGTCTAACCCAGCAATTTCAGAACACTGTTGATAATGCAGCTGGGGGAGCCATGGGAGAAAAGACAGCTGATGAAACTTATGATATCTTTGAGATGTTGGGAGTTAATTCTCAACAGAAAAGTGTAAGGGGAAGAAGTAAAGGGGTGAATCAACTGGAAGCCAATACTGAAATGGTAAATCAGATAGCTGAATTGACAAGGCAGGTTCAGATGCTGAACATGAAGAACAATATTTCTTCATCTACTCAAGAAGTGTGTGGAATCTGTGGGACATTCCAGCATGGAGCAAATATATGCCCCTCTGCATATGAGTCTTATAGGAATGAAGCTGAGCAAGTCAATGCTGTGGGGGGATTTCAACCAAGGGCCCGGAATGATCCTTACTCCAATTCTTATAATCCTGGTTGGCGGAATCATCCTAATTTTTCCTGGGCAACAAATAATTCGCAACAGACTTTCCATTTGCTTCAGAGATAGAACCAACAGCAGGGCCAATCCTCAAATCCAGGGCAGTCTAAGATAGAGAGTTTGGAGGAAAGATTACAAGCTTTTATCCAAGTCAGTGCTAAAAATCAAGAGATGACCAATAAGAGGCTGGATTCATTAGAAGCATCTTTTAAGAAAGTGGAGACTCAAGTAGGGCAACTTGCACAACAGATGCAGATTCAACAAAAGGGGAAATTCCCAAGTCAACCTGAGTAGGCACAATCAGTGACTGTTCTTAGAAGTGGTAAGGAAATTAACAACAATGTTGAAAATGATTCTGTGAATGTAGGTGACCAAGAGAACAAGGAGGAAGGAGAACCAGAGAACAAAGGTGTTGGAGATAGATCAATGAAGAAGTCCCCTTCAGCAGATTTACACAAGGCAAGCAATCCATACCGGCCACCTATATCATTCCCCAGCAGGTTGAAGGATGATAAACCAGATAAGCAATTTTCTAACATCTTCAACATGCTGTCTAAGGTAAGTATTAACTTACCCTTACTGGAAGCAATAAAGAACATGCCGGCTTATGCCAAATTCTTCAAAGAGCTGATCACCAAGAAAAAGAGGTATGAGCCGAATGAAAAGGTGATAGTTTTAGAGATAGCTAGTGCTGTTCTGCAGCATAAACTACCTCCCAAGCTAAAGAATCCTGGTAGCTTTATAATTCAACTTACTATGGGGAATGGAAAGGGGACTGACGGCATGTGTGATCTAGGAGCTAGTGTGAATTTGATTCCTTATTCTGTGTATCAAGAATTAGAACTAGGGGCACTTAAACCAACCAAAATGTTATTGCAATTAGCTGATATGTAACACCCCTTCCCGGCCTACTTGTGTAAATCGAGTAGAGGTGCCACACTATCCTAATGTTGCTACCAATTTTACTTAGTCAAATTTTAGTTCCGATTTTATAAAAATTTTGCCAGAGTTTCGTTTAGAAATTTGGGTCGCAAGTGTCGACAAAACTGGTTTTTTTGGTTTTTGAAAACATTTTAACACAAACCAATGTGAATACAAACAAATTCAATACACTCCCAATGATTCCACCTTATACCCTCAACTACATCCTGCAAGAAAAATTCACACTTCTAATCCAAAATAAAGTAGAGATTTATTATTATTACATACCAATAACATATAGTATCATATACTGATTCTCAATCTTATATATACATATACATGCCACAACTAGCTGACTCATAATGGAATCTAAAAGATCTACCCTGAGATATGCTGCGGGTCTGGTCATCGCTTCCAAGAATTTGCTACTGCTCCGAACCTACGAGTCAAGGAAAACTTAACTTGCTGAGCGTTGTCGCTCAGTGGGTACTTTACCAATAAAAATAAAAGTAACATATGAAAGTATTTGAAATAAAAGGAAATGATTAAATCATAATTTAACCAACCTTAAACCAATAGCAATTATTGTACATTCAGTGTGATATGCTTCCAATAATGTAAAACCATAATTCAAACTTATTTTGCATTACATAGTTTAACGAAAAATATGGCTTTGGCTCAGGCTCTACTGGTATATAGGGAACCATAGCGATAAGGCAGTGGCCCTCACCACTGTAACATAGGTGGCCCTCACCACCGATATCATATCACAGGAATGGCCCTCACCATCCTGGTTATAACCAATGGGCCTCCCCATTGGCTTCAGTGGCCTCACCACTGAATAAAATATCATATCACAATAATGAGCAGTACTGCATGCGTTAGTATAGTGCACCATACCCTTATCTACCACTCCCACTATCCAGTAGAGCATAACGATTAAAATGATTCACTTTAAGTCTCACACTTCATTTTAGAATGATTCGAGAAATCATTTTCATTCCCATCGCACTTTGCCAATTATGCCGCGCACCACATTCTTTAGTCAAACCATTACCCTTTCTCACATATTTAATATCCGCAATAAACATATTAAACAGTTCAACGCATTCCTCAAAATATCACAAATTGACCAAATGAATAGTGTCGCGGCACGAAAAATCGGCAACGCAAAATGGCATGACCAAATGAATAGTAAAATCTAGGTTTTCGTCAAAATTTTAGTCCACTTCAGTCATGCATTTGACCAAGTAAATGATCTTATTTTTGGCTGAAATTTTACAGAAAACTTATTTCATATGTTAACTACTTACATGTAAAATTTCGTTGAAAAATTCATTCATTTGCTGCCTCAAACAATTGTCACAAAAAGATCCAGAAAGCTGTCAATTTGGGACCATTTCGGCCCAAACATATGAAATTCATAGGATAGTTTATTTTTATTTTGCAAATCAATATGAAGGCTTCTTTAATGGTAAAGTGAAGATTCAAACACTTCCCTTTGACAAATTTTGCATGTTTAACTCAAATCAAACTAATTAAAGTTCATCAACATCAAAAATTCCATAAACCAAAGTTTGTAAGAAAAATAAAATTTCTTTTATGGTAAAGCACCAAACCTTATTCTTTTACTTCCCTTTTTGCTTTTCCTCCTTCTCCTTCCTTAATCTTTGTTTTTCCTTCAAGAAATTCAAGAACACACCCTTAAACATAAACTTTAACAATTTAGAATAATAAGTTATCCTCCATTTCTTTTCAAACTAAATCCTAATCTAACCTTATTAAACCTTAGAAACCTTGATTCTTTCATTTAATTGATTAATATCATAACTACTTAAAATTTTCCCAAATCCACCCTAAGAACCCTAATCTCCAATCTCCCAATAGTTATATAAATACCTAAAATTGATACTAGAATTGAATTCTACATACTTGAAAACCTTAAAACTTACCTTGAAAATCAAACTTGGCAAAACTTGGAAATCTTTTGATATTTTCCTATGGTGGCCGAATTTGGAAGTGGGAGAGAGAGAGAGTTTGTTCTTCATATCTTGATATATATATATATATATAAGGAAAATGATGATCACTTTTGAATGAATGAGTGTTTTCAAACCAAATGTCCACACTTTTCTCTTTCTTCTTTATTATAACTTTTAAATGTCTACTTTTCATTAGCCCAAATGTCTCCTCCTTTTATTTATTTAAAAACCCAAGTCCTTAAACTTTCTTTTAATTATACTTTGGCCCCTCCACCATCTTGTGTTGAAATATCTATGGTCTAAGGTGTGAAAAGACCAAAATACCCTCTAGCGATTATTTGTTCGTAACTTTTAACCCGTACAATTCCACGAGGCAAACTACGTATAGTTTTGATCCTCTCGACCTCTACTTTCTATTTTTAAGGTCTATTTTAGGTTTCCAAGTCATTTTGAAAAATTACCAATAAGCCTTCGACTTTTTACAAAATTCCCTTTAGGTCCTTTCTTTGCTTGGGTGTTGCCCGGGCCCCGTTTTTACTGACAATCATTTCATATTTACCCCCTTAACGTCCACTACTCACTCTTGTGTTTATTTCCTACTTCGAATTCATGTATAATGACCAAAATGTCCCTAGTTAAAATCCCCTATATCTTCCAAACCGTGCATTTTCTGGAAAAACCGTTACGCGTCATTGTGAACTGATTTTTCTCTATTTTCCATTTTTGGAATCTGTTATGTGCACTATTAAGAACATGCAGTACGACTTTTGAAAATTACATTTACCTCCCCAAAACCTTTGAAAATTACAGTCACCTCCCCAAAACTTTTTAAAATTACAATCACCTCCCTAACACTTTGCATTTTTCTTCAATTAGGTCCCTGTGGTCCTATAGCCTTATCTAGGGCCGTTGTCAGGAATTATCTTCTCCTTTCACCTTCTCTCACTGTGTACGTGACTACTATGCATAAATGCGGTAGGTGGATGTGACAGTTCCTCCCTCGTTAATTTAGGCTTCGTCCCGAAGCCCATCAGGTTGAAATAAATATGGATACTGCTTCCTCATTGTTTCTTCACGTTCCCATGTGGCTTCTTCTACTTTGTGATTCCTCCAAAGCACTTTGACCAATGGAATCTTCTTATTCCGCAACTCCTTGATTTCCCGTGCTAAGATTTCTACTGGCTCTTCCTCGTACGTCAGGTCGGGCTGAATCTCGATATCTTGAGCTTGTATGATGTGGGTTGGATCTGAACGATACCTCCTTAGCATTGAAACATGGAAAACATCATGTATTTTACTTAATTTGGGTGGTAACGCCAACTAGTAAGCTACCGGACCTACCCGTTTAATAATCTCATATGGTCCGATGAATCTAGGGCTTAGCTTGCCTTTTTGTTTAAATCGTAACACTTTTCTCAAAGGAGAGACTTTGAGAAATACCCTGTCGCCGACCTCGAATTGTATGTCTTTCCTCTTTAGATTCGCGTATGATTTTTGCCTATCCGCCGCTGCTTTTAATCGGTCTCGAATGATCTCTGCCTTTTCCTCAATTTCCTTAACTATATCTGGCCCCAACATCTTTTCTTCGCTCAATTCTGTCCATCAAATTGGAGTTCTGCATTTTCGACCGTACAGTGCTTTGTAAGGAGCCATTTGTATGCTGGATTGATAGCTGTTGTTATACGCGAATTCCATTAAGCTCAGGTTTTTGTCCCAGCTGCCTTTAAATTCTAAAACGCACGCTCTCAGCATATCTTCTAAAACTTGAATTACTCTTTCCGACTGTCCATCTGTCTGGGGATGGAATGATGTACTGTGGTACGTTCGAGTCCCAAGGGCTGTTTGGAATTTTTGCCAAAAATTTGCCGTAAAGCGTGGATCTCGATCTGATATGATTGAAGTTGGAACTCCATGGAGAAGTACGATCTCTTTGAATACACCAATATGTCGTCAATGAATACAACCACGAACTGATCCAAATACGGGTGGAAGATTCTGTTCATCAAATCCATGAATACTGCAGGTGCATTCGTTAATCCGAAAGGCATAACAATGAATTCATAATGTCCATAGCGAGTTCTGAATGCGGTTTTTGGTATGTCTTCGTCTTTGATCCCCAATTGATGATAACCTGATCGTAGATCGATTTTTGAAAAGACTCCAGCACCTTTGAGTTGATCAAACAGATCGTCTATGTGAGGTAGCGGATACTTGTTCTTGATGGTCAGCTTATTGAGTTGACGGTAATCTACACACAACCTTAAAGATCCGTCTTTCTTTTTCACGAACAATACTGGCACTCCCCATGGTGACATGCTTGGCCTAATGAATCCCTTATCTAAAAGTTCTTGTAGTTGTACCTTTAGTTCTTTTAGCTCTGCTGGCGCCATTCGATAAGGTGCGATGGATACTGGTGCAGCTCCTAGGTACACGTCTATGGTGAATTCCACCTCTCGTTTAGGTGGTAATCCGGGTAAATCATCAGGAAATACGTCGGGGAAATCACATACAGTAGGTATATCTTGTAGCTTTGGTGCCTCTTCTTTCACTTCTAACGCGCATAACAAGTATGCCTTGCAGCCTTTTTGCACTAACCTCTTAGCCGTCATGGCGGAAATGATGTTAGTTAGATAGTCCTTCCTCTTTCCCACTAAGGTCACTTCGTCACCGTCTGCAGTATGCAGAGTAACTCTCTTCCGTTTGCAGTCAACCAGTGCATCATGTTTGGCCAACCAATCCATCCCAAGAATAGCGTCGAATTCTTAAAATGGTAGTTCAAATAAGTCTCCCTGAAAGATATGCCCATGTATCTCCACGGGGCAATCTTTCACTACCTTCCTCGTAATCACCTCACTCCCTAATGGGCTAGTAACTAATATTCCCTCTTCCTCTAGTTCTACCTTTAGGTTCCCAAGTTTTTCATTTTTCGTGCACATATATGAATGGGAAGAACCTGGATCTATTAAAACATAAACCATAACTCCAAACATAGACAACTGACCTGCAATCACGTCTAGCACTTCTTCATCTTCTCGCCCCCTCATGGCATACATTCTAGCAGGAGCCCTCGCTTCTGATCGATTCACTGTCTCAGACTGCATACGTGATGGATCTTCATTCCTACCTCTGCCTCGGCCTCGCCCTACTGCTGCTTGCGATCCCTTAGTATCCCTAGGTCGATTCTGCATTCGCTGGGGACACTCTCGCATAAGGTGGTCTAAAGATCCACATATATAGCATGCAAATGTCTGACACCAACATTCTCCCGGGTGACGGCGCCGCATTGATCACAATGTGGTTTAGGGGGTGTTTGGTTTAGCTGTTTGATGCAGCTGATAGAGGTTTGAACCCCAAACAGCAGCTGTTTGGTAAAATTTGATGTTTGGTAAAATTTTAAAACAGCAGCTGATAGCTGTTAGGAACCCCAAATAGCTGCTGTTTCAATAAGCTCCTACTCGGAGCTTTTTCATATCAGCTGATAGCTGATTCATATTAAGACTATATTAACCCTATTAAAATAAAATAAAAATTAATATTTATTAGATAATGATATGCTTATTGGTAATTTTACATTCAAACTGCAACAGCTATTGTATTTTTACCAAACACTAACCCGAATTAGCTACCAGCTATCCGCCACTAGCTATCAGCTATCAGCAACCGCTATCAGCTGCCAGCTGCTATGAACAGCTAAACCAAACAGGCCCTCAGTATTTTTGCCTTCATTACCTCTCGGACTGGTCGAAAAGTTACCTCCGCTTCGGTTGAATCCTCTTCCTTGCCCTCTTCCGGATCGTCCGGTACTAGCGACTGAGGTGGCTTGACTTGGGCCATTGCGATTTGATCCCTGACTGTAAACTCGGTGTTGACCGCCTCCCGTGGAAGCACTGCCTCGAAATCGCTTCCTTGATTATTGGTAATTTCCCGAATAGTTTTGGGTACCTCTCTTCTGTTTCATCTTCTGTCTTCTATTCTGCTCATCATACTGACATTGCTCTACTTCCAGAGCCCTAGTGACCAACTCGGAAAATTCCTTGATATTAGCAGCAATTAGCTGCATCCTAATCTCATTATTCAAACCATTCTGGAACTGCTTACACCTATCATGTTCGTCTTCAATTGTCTTCTTGGCATACCTACTCAGCCTAGTAAATTCCCTCTCGTATTCGGCAACGGTCAGTCGACCTTGCTTTAAGTGTAGAAACTCCTTTTTCCTGGCATCTAGGTATGCCTCTGATATAAACTTCCTCTTGAACTCATTCAGAAAGAAATCCCATGTCCTCTGTTCCAGTGGAACTCGTTGTTGAACTATGTCCCACCATATATATGCTTCTTCCACTAGTAGGGAAGTAGCACATTCCACTCGCTCTTTCTGGCGTACACTGTAACTGATCTAAGGCTCGTACCGTCCCTTCTAGCCAATACTCGGCTGTAGAAGAATCATCGTCCCTTCGAGCCCTAAACTCCTTCGCCCCGCACTTCCTTATCTTTTTGATCGGGGGTTTTCTTTCTCCTCCTATAGCAGGTATTGGTACGGGTGCTGGCGCTGGTGGTGGTGCTGGGGCAGCACCGGCTATCTGCCGTAATACGGTAGCCATTTGTTGCAACATTTCGTTAGGAATAGGAGCATCAGTTGGTGGTTGCTCCGACGCAAGTATCTCTGATACATGCGTTTCTATAATTCGGGAGGCCTGAGACTCGACCTCCTCCTCTATATCACGCTGTGCTATTCGCGACATCTAAAGAACAGAACAAAACGTATACAATCCCATCATCAGTAACGACCCAGCCCAACAGCATAATATTATCCTAGGTGGCATGTATATACATATAAAATTCTTAAATAACACATATACAACACAACTTTTATTTATTTCCAAGCAAAAGTTTTTAAATTACTAGGAAGCCCTTATGTACATTCCAAATTTAGGACTCCTTACTACTATATCATCATATCATACTACCATACAATGTCTACCCGATATCACATATATACATAACCAAAAAATCCACCAAAACGCAACACATCCCGAAGCTCAATGAGTAGGTGCCCTAGGCGAGGTGGCACTGTTAGAAGAATACTCTTCTATCTCAGGATCAAAGTCTGGGTCATGCGATGCTTCACCAGGTAAGTATTGGCCTAGCTCCTAGACCCTCTCCTGTAAAGCACGGATCTCTCTATGTGCTACTTCGAGGCTCCTACAGGCACTATCAAACTCCACTCTATGACTAAGCCTGTCCTCCTTTAACATCTGCACGTCCCTCATCAAGGTGGTAATCATCTCATGTTTTTCTCTCAGGTCTTCACGATCCTGTATACTTCGATCTGCCAGAATTTCTATGGTTTCATCTTGCTCTTGTACTATTTGCTTTAGCCTCTCTACTTCCATCCTCAGCTCCCTCATCTCATCGTTTTGATCACCCATAATTACTCCTCTTATAATTAGAATAACATAACTAACAATACTCCACACATGTATAGTTACATAATTAAAACCCCTATCCTAACCCTATGTGTCATACATTTAAGGTATAGTTCAACTAACTACCCAGAACCGGCTAAACCTGCGCTCTGATACCACAAATTGTAACACCCCTTCCCAGCCTACTTGTGTAAGTCGAGTAGAGGCGCCACACTATCCTAATGTTGCTACCAATTTTACTTAGTCAAATTTTAGTTCCGATTTTACAGAAATTTTGCCAGAGCTTCGCCTAGAAATTTGGGTCTCAAGTGTCGACAAAACTGGTTTTTTTGGTTTTTGAAAACATTTTTACACAAACCAATGCGAATACAAACAAATTCAATACACTCCCAATGATTCCACCTTATACCCTCAACTACATCATGCAAGAAAAATTCACACTTCTAATCCAAAATAAAGTAGAGATTTATTATTATTACATACCAATAACATACAGTATCATATACTGATTCTCAATCTTATATATACATATGCATGCCACAACTAGCTGACTCATAATGGAATCTAAAAGATCTACGCTGAGATATGCTGTGGGTCTGGTCGTCGCTTTCCAAGAATTTGCTACTGCTCCGAACCTACGAGTCAAGGAAAACTTAACTCGCTGAGCGTTGTCGCTCAGTGGGTACTTTACCAATAAAAATAAAAGTAACATATGAAAGTATTTGAAATAAAAGGAAATGATTAAATCATAATTTAACCAACCTTAAACCAATAGCAATTATTGTACATTCAGTGTGATATGCTTCCAATAATGTAAAACCATAATTCAAACTTATTTTGCATTACATAGTTTAACGAAAAATATGGCTTTGGCTCAGGCTCTACTGGTATATAGGGAACCATAGAGATAAGGCAGTGGCCCTCACCACTGTAACATAGGTGGCCCTCACCACCGATATCATATCACAGGAATGGCCCTCACCATCCTGGTTATAACCAATGGGCCTCCCCATTAGCTTCAGTGGCCTCACCACTGAATAAAATATCATATCACAATAATGAGCAGTACTGCATGCGTTAGTATAGTGCACCATACCCTTATCTACCACTCCCACTATCCAGTAGAGCATAACGATTAAAATGATTCACTTTAAGTCTCACACTTCATTTTAGAATGATTCGAGAAATCATTTTAATTCCCATCGCACTTTGCCATTTATGCCGCGCACCACATTCTTTAGTCAAACCATTACCCTTTCTCACATATTTAATATCCACAATAAACATATTAAACAGTTCAACGCATTCCTCAAAATATCACAAATTGACCAAATAAATAGTGTCGCGGCACGAAAAATCGGCAACGCAAAATGGCATGACCAAATGAATAGTAAAATCTGGGTGTTCGTCAAAATTTCAGTCCACTTCAGTCATGCATTTGACCAAGTAAATGATCTTATTTTTGGCTGAAATTTTACAGAAAACTTATTTCATATGTTAACTACTTACATGTAAAATTTCGTTGAAAAATTCATTCATTTGCTGCCTCAAACAATTGTCACAAAAAGATCCAGAAAGCTGTCAATTTGGGACCATTTCGGCCCAAACATATGAAATTCATAGGATAGTTTATTTTTATTTTGCAAATCAATATGAAGGCTTCTTTAATGGTAAAGTGAAGATTCAAACACTTCCCTTTGACAAATTTTGCATGTTTAACTCAAATCAAACTAATTAAAGTTCATCAACATCAAAAATTCCATAAACCAAAGTTTGTAAGAAAAATAAAATTTCTTTTATGGTAAAGCACCAAACCTTATTCTTTTACTTCCCTTTTTGCTTTTCCTCCTTCTCCTTCCTTAATCTTTGTTTTTCCTTCAAGAAATTCAAGAACACACCCTTAAACATAAACCTTAACAATTTAGAATAATAAGTTATCCTCCATTTCTTTTCAAACTAAACCCTAATCTAACCTTATTAAACCTTAGAAACCTTGATTCTTTCATTTAATTGATTAATATCATAACTACTTAAAATTTTCCCAAATCCACCCTAAGAACCCTAATCTCCAATCTCCCAATAGTTATATAAATACCTAAAATTGATACTAGAATTGAATTCTACATACTTGAAAACCTTAAAACTTACCTTGAAAATCAAACTTGGCAAAACTTGGAAATCTTTTGATATTTTCCTAAGGTGGCCGAATTTGGAAGTGGGAGAGAGAGAGAGTTTGTTCTTCATATCATGATATATATATAAGGAAAATGATGATCACTTCTGAATGAATGAGTGTTTGCAAACCAAATGTCCACACTTTTCTCTTTCTTCTTTATTATAACTTTTAAATATCTACTTTTCATTAGCCCAAATGTCTCCTCCTTTTATTTATTTAAAAACCCAAGTCCTTAAACTTTCTTTTAATTATACTTTGGCGCCTCCACCATCTTGTGTTGAAATATCTATGGTCTAAGGTGTGAAAAGACCAAAATACCCTCTGGCGATTATTTGTTCGTAACTTTTAACCCGTACAATTCCACGAGACAAACTACGTATAGTTTTGATCCTCTCAACCTCTACTTTCTATTTTTAAGGTCTATTTTAGGTTTCCAAGTCATTTTGAAAAATTACCAATAAGCCTTCGTCTTTTTACAAAATTACCTTCAGGTCCTTTCTTTGCTTGGGTGTTGCCCGGGCCCCGTTTTTACTGACGATCATTTCATATTTACCCCCTTAACGTCCTCTACTCACTCTTGTGTTTATTTCCTACTTCAGATTCATGTATAATGACCAAAATGTCCCTAGTAAAAATCCCCTATATCTTCCAAACCGTGCGTTTTCTAGAAAAACCGTTACGCGTCGTTGTGACCCTATTTTTCTCTATTTTCCATTTTTGGAATTTGTTATGTGCACTATTAAGAACATGCAATACAACTTTTGAAAATTATATTTACCTCCCCAAAACTTTTGAAAATTACAGTCACCTCCCCAAAACTTTTTGAAATTACAATCACCTCCCTAACACTTTGCATTTTTCTTCAATTAGGTCCCAGTGGTCCTATAACCTTATCTAGGGCCGTTGTCAGGAATTATCTTCTCCTTTCCCCTTCTCTCACTGTGTACGTGACTACTATGCATAAATGCGGTAGGTGGATGTGACATGATAGATCTCTTAGATTCCCGAATGGGGTTGTAGAAGATGTGTTAGTTAAGGTTGGAGGGTTGATAGTACCTGTGGATTTTATAGTTCTTGACATGGAAGGAAGTAACCCTACACCATTAGTGTTTAGGTCATTTTTGTACTAGTTTTTAGTATGATTTTATGTGTGTTTTAGTTAATGTTTTGATTGATTTTTGTTTTAAGTCTGTTTAAAGTGTTTGTTTTAGGTTTAGGTGCAAAAACACCCTTGGAAGATCAAAACCGGGCAAGAAAAGCATGAACCAAGCAAGACATGGCCAAACCAAGCAAGACATGGCCATGTCCCTCAAAATTTCTTCAAGGCAGTAGCAGACACACCCAGAGACACGGCCAAGCCTCTGGCCGTGTCTCATTCAAAGAACAAAACAAAGAACAAGCCAAAGAAGAGAAGGAAAAGAAGGAAAATGAGCAACAGGAAGAGACACACCCAGGTGACACGGCAAAGCCTCTGGCCGTGTCACATAACACAGCTAGGACAAAAATGGCTTGGTCGTGTCCCTTTCATGCCAAGAACAAAAGAGCAAGCAAAAAGAAGCAGAAACGGACACCGTCAAGGGACACGGCCAAGACACTGGCCGTGTCTCACTCTGTATCAAAGAGATTGAGGGACATGGCCAGGAGCTTGGCCGTGTCCCAAGAATGGAAAAACAAGAGACATGACCAAGCTCCAAATGGCTTGGCCGTGTCACCTCTCACAACCAAAGAGAAGAAAGAAAGAAAAGAAAGGTCCAGTGAGGGACACGACCAAGGGACATGGCCGTGTCCCATGAAAAATCAATAGACACGGCCAAGCCACCCTTGGCTTGGCCTTGTCACCTCAAGGAAGAGACCAAGAGACACGGCCAAGACACTCTTGGCTTGGCCGTGTCCCACCTGAAAAGTCAAAATTCTTTCAACAAAGTGGGGGACAAAGTGGGAGACAAACACTATTGCTTGCCAAAAGAAATATAAAACAAAGAAAAAGTGGGGGACAAAGGAAAATGGGATGAGTTGGAAGGCATGGGTGTTGATTTTTGAATGAATTAAAAGGAGAGGAAGAGGAAAATGGGGGGAGTTCTTGGGTTCTTGGAGCCAAAATTTCTGTAAAACGTGGGAGAGGGAGAGAGTGACACTCTCCCTTGTCCCTTCACCTCCAAACCTCCATTTCCATCCTCTCCACCTTCTCCATCTTCCATTGATAGGATCTTTGAGGTTCTTTGGGATAAATTGGGTTACACGTTATCAAAGGTTGAAGAAACTTCATTGAAGGGAGTGGTGACTTGAGAAAGCTTCATTCCATCTTCCAAAGGCAATATCCATTGAAGGTTGGTGACTTGAGAAAGCTCCATCCAAAGGTTTGGTGACTTGAGAAAGCTCCATTCCACATTGCAAAGGGAAATCAACCATTGAAGAGGGCTTGAGTTCTTCATCAAATACATCAAGTGGAGCTAGGAGGAAGACTAGCAATCCTACTCTTGGCATCTTCACAAGAGGTTTTTCTATTCTCTCTTTTAATTCATTTCTATTGTTGTTGTTGTATTAAGAGATTGATGTTGCAATGAACAATTTGTATTTGTTTTATATTAAGTTGAATGAATGTTATAAATTGATGATGTTGAGCTAAATACCCATGTTTAGGGCTTGTAGTATATTTGGTTGAATGTCTTGATTTGATATTTAAATTGATTTTCCTTGTTGATTGGTTGATTGTATTGCATTAAATGCTAGGTTGATAGATTAGCTACCTATTGATCTTTGAATATTGGACGACGGACCGAGAGGTGAAATCCGATATCGGAACTATATAATCGACCATCCTATGAATGAATTAGAAATATAAGTTCTAGGGTTTCATTAATTTGGTAATGTAAAAGAATTTGTCATTGTTAATTCATGAATGTAAGAACTAATGGATTAGTAATTGACTAATTAGTCTTAAGGAACAAATTAATTACAAGGTTATGTTAATGGATGATTGAGATTTGAGCTTTGATTGAATGGACCTATGACCCTAGGCACCTTCCCAAGAATCAATTTGATCTTGCACACCCACACACATTAATCTCTACGCACGGTTAAATTTTAGGTTTAAATTAATCTCGCACATTTCATACAACAAACACTTCCGCATTTAAATAAATTGTCAATCAAGCTATTACGAACCACACCTTCTTGGGGAAATGACCTTGGGGCGATCACCTTTGCTACAGCTACCTCGTATACTTGCGAGTGACGCTTTGTAGTAGTACTTAATTCTAGCGCAACAATCAGCACACACTATTTTGCTGGGTAGGCCTTTTATGGCTACTACCAACACCTTAATAGATGTTAAAAATGGAAAAATAATCAATGACTATCTTGGGACAGAAAATTGAATTTTCTATTTTTAACACTTCTCCCATTCCTACAACTGCTTTATATGAGAATTGTTCTTTAATTAATTATGTTGAAGCAGTTGTTTCAGATGTTTTCTTGCAGACAGGTTCCTCAGATAAATTGGAGCTGACACTGACCTTAAAAGAGGGTGCTAAACCAGTGGGGGAGACCCAAAGATGCCTTAACCCAAAGGCATATGAGAGCTCGAGGAACTATAAGGATCGCACTAAAGCACTTCATGACAGATTTATTATGCGAAAGACATTGAGTCCAGGTATGAAAGTTTTACTTTTTAATTCTCGACTCCGTCTGTTTCCAGGTAACCTTCGAGGTAACTAAGGTATGTCCTTCTGGTGCCATTGAATTGCTTAACTCTCGAACCAATAAGACTTTTAAAGTAAATGGACAGAGAGTTAAACCATATAAAGAAGGATTTCAAGAAGAGAGGATCATTGACAGCACTTTGATCCACGATCCCTAGTCTTGCAGTGATGTCCAGCTATATGACATTAAAGAAGCACTAAATGGGAGGCAACCCATCGGTTTGCTTTTCTTTTTCATAGTTGTAATTTTAAATTTAGCAAATTTTGATTGTATGTTTGGTTTAAATAAATTGAATGGGTGCTTTGATCGGTTTTTATTTTTCTAATATGTTTCAGGGTTGATCGAAGAAGAGTTTGCAATTTCTACGAGATTTGGTGATATAAAATAAAAATAAAAAAAATGTTCAAATTGGCAGAAGGAGACATGGCCAAGGCCATGTCCCTTGGCCGTGTCACATGGGACACGGCCAAGCCTCAACAAAAAATTTTTTTTTGCAAATTGTCACAGTGGGTGACATGGCCAAGGAACTTGGCCGTGTCACATGGGATACGGCCAAGCTTCACCAAATTGTTCTTTGTTTTTTATTTTGCATCTTTTCTTACAGTATGTGACACGCCCTTGGGACACGGCCAAGTCACTAGCCGTGTCCCTCAAAACACACAAGACACGGCCGTGTTCACCCTAACTTGGCCGTGTCTCTCCACTTTTTCACTTAAAAAACATGATTTTTGCACAGTTTTGTCTATTCAATCCCTAATTTTCTTTCTGTTCTCTCTCTCACTCTTTCGTTTTCTCTCTCTCGCAACCTCCATTACTTGTGCTTACAAGCTCCAAAACCTCCATTAAAGCTCATTTTTCTTCACCAAAACTAGAATTAATCTGTTAAAACTTCTTTTTCTCTCACAAAAGATCGATTTAATCAAGTTTTGGTGTTAAATTTTTCAGATTTTGCAAGATGCTAAGAACAAAGATAGTTTCACACCGCAAGAAGAAGAGACCTACAACTGAAGGGGCTTCTTCATCTTCATCGGTTTCATCTTTGAAGAGAGCAAATCTTTTGGCTCGGGGTTTCTTCCCGACGAGGTATGTTAATGATGAATCCCTTGATGCTCTGCAAATTAGGACTAATTTTTGTTGTTATGTGCAAATTCTTGGGTGGGAGAACCTAGTCTCCTTGCGACCTTTGTAGTTTCAAGAGCTGACTTTGGAATTTTTGACATCTCTTAAGGTTGATAGAGATGAACAAAAAATTTTCTCTAGGATGAGTTTTAGGTTGCTTGGGAAATCGTTTGTGATGAATATTGAACAATTGAATGCTATATATGGTTTCCATCAACATGGGGAAAGGTCGGTACCAAAAGAGTTTAAACAACAATTTGCTTGGGGAGCATTAGGCTCGGGGACTTATGTGGCCAAATCGGCCAAAGCATCTAAATTGAGCAATCCCGCTTTGAGGTATTTGCATCGTTTTATGTCCTGCGGATTCTTTGTTAGGAAGGAGAGCCTGGGTGTAGTGGAATTGAGTGAGCTCTTTTTCTTAGATTGTGCATGTAATGCCGTGCCTATTAGTTTCAGCTATTGGTTAGCCGATATTTTTGATAGTGTGGCCAATAAAAAGAGGGGGGCAATTTGTATTCGGGGATTAGTTACTACATTGGCAGTAGCCCTTCTTGATAATTTTGACCCGAGTACCAGTCGCAGGACTAGAATTTTGGGTAATGATTCATTGGATTTGGCCACATTAGAGAAGATGCATATGGTGGTGCACAGGAGAGGGGCTTATATGATGGCTTCAGCTGAGCCAAAAGTACCGGGGGACAGACAGAAGAGAGCACGGGTTCAAGAGGATTCTGACTCGAATTCTCTTGGTTTAGATGAAGATGCTCCAGTCTCGGGTAATCAAGAGATACTTAACAGGATTGAGGCATTGGAGGGCAAGGTAGACCGTAACCATGCTGCAGTCTTGCAGCAGTTGGAACATATTAATAGCAACCTTGCAAAGATTTTGAGTCTTCATCCCTCGGCTGCTTCATCTTCACATCCGCCTTCACCGTAGATTTTGAGTTCCTTGCTTTATTGTGTTTAGTGTATTTTTGTTATTATTTTTCATTTTTATTTTTAATTTTAACATTTTATATTTTGGATATTTTATTTTATATATTGTATTTTGTTTGTTTTTGAACATTTGTGTTTGTGATGAAAAGTTAGGGATTTTGCCTCACCAAGGTACGATGGAAGACAGGTTGTACTTAACTCTTTCTCTTTATTATTCTTATTTTCCATTGAGGACAATGTCAATTCAAAAGTGTGGGGTAATCTTTCAGCTTTTCTTTAATTTTTGTTTTGTCTGTCTTGGTGTGTTTATTGTGTGTTGTGCATGGCATAATTGTTGAAATCTTATTGACTTTTTCTTTGATTCTGGTATTATAGTTGAGACTTTAGTATCAGCATAGAGATTAGCATTTGAATTCATTCAGGATCAATTTTCACATTCTGCAATTCATGACATATAACTCTTTGAGAACCCACCTTTGTGAGTTTTGAGCCTCATAGATTGAATATTATTATCAGTTGATTTTCTTTTCTTAAGTGTGCACCTTTATGATTTTGCATCTCTAGAGCTTGCTTTTGCATACTAATTGAACTCACATTATGAGTTTATCTCGAGTTTTAAAATGATGAAGGCAAATTAGGCTAGCCCTTTATCTTAAAAAGACCTCCCTTAATATTGAATTCCTTAGTGAGCCAAGTTGAGCCTTTGACCTTTTTCTTGTTTGATCAACACAATTCTCAACTTAACATTCTCTTATTATCATCATACCTGCATTAAGGAATGGAGTTTTATGATATGACAATAGGGTAGTTTATTTCAAAGTGTGGGGTAAGCAAGTAAAAATAAATAAATAAATAAAATATAGTATTGCTATTTTGGGTTGAAATGCATACTTTGCACATTGTATTTGACTAAGAGTTGATTATTCTTTTCCTCTACATTTTAAGCTAGATGTTTCATGCAAGTTTATATTTTGTATATATATATTAAAAAAATGATGATAAAAATAAAAGAAAAAGAAAAAGAGAAAATAAAAAAAAAGATATATATATATATACAAAATTCATATAATTTCTAGCATTAGAGGAATGTTGACTCATGTATTTTTCTTGAAGTATGCAAGTATGTGAACTTATCAAGGGATTGGTGAGTATGCCATTTGAGGGAGTTGTGAGTTTCTTAGCAAGAGTATTGTCTAATTTAGATACTCCATTTCTTGATGCTCCAGCTTAAATGTCTTTTCTCACACCTTTACCTTAGCCCTATTACATCCAAATGAAAGACCTTTAGATTATTTCTTGAGAAAATCAGTGAGGGAGATTGGATAATTAAGCAAGTTTATGGTAGTATGCAGTCATGAGTGGTTTGAGTAATTAACCTTTGAAATCGAGTGAAACACTTAGATGAGAGATAAGATTTGTATGTCTGGATTAATGAATGAGTTAAGAAAATCCTTGATTGAAGTAAAGTGCAATTATTTATGACTGAGTCTTAAAGGATTTCATCTTATATACTGGAATTATGGTTAAGGTTGTTTGAGTTTTTAATTTATGCCATGTAAATTTGCTTGAGGACAAGCAAAGTTTTAAGTGTGGGGTAGTTGTTTTATTAGTTTTTGTTATAGATTTATGTCTTATTTATTATGATAATTATTGTTTTCTTTAGGTATTTTGTTAGCTTTAATATGTTTATTTAGTGTTTTCATCAATTTTGGTAGTTTTAGTTTATTTCAGTGTTTATGTCATTTTTTATCTAGTTTTTAGTGTGGTGTTTATGTTTTGTTGGTTATTGTTTATTTAATTCTTGTTTAAAGTTTGTTTCAAGTTTTGTTTTAGGTTAAATATGCAAGGAACCATGCTAAGGAAGGAAAAAACTAAGGAATCAAGAGAAAAGGAAAAATGGACAGTGGCTGACACATGCAGAGGACACGGCCAAGCTTGTGGTCGTGTCACATACAAATCTAAGGAGGAAGATTAAGACACAGAGGTGGACACACTCAGGGGACATGGCCAAGTCAGTGGCCGTGTCCCTCCAAAGAAGCTCAAACACGGCCAAGTTGCTTAAGCTTGGCCGTGTCTCACTCAAGTCCAAAGCAAAAGAAGATAAAAATCAATCAGTAGCGAACACAAGCAAGGGACACGGCCAAGCTTGTGGCCGTGTCCCTCCAATTCACCTCCAACACGGCCATGTCTCATCCAACATGGCCGTGTCTCTCATGGACCAAAGACAAGCGGATTTTTTAAAGCGGAGGTTTTGTATAAAAGAAAAAGTTTAGGGTTTTCAAGAGTTGTTGAAAGTTTGAGATTAGATCAGCCATCAGAGAGTGAAGTTAGGGTTTCTAACTTTGTTTTCTTAAAGATTATTGAACACTTTGATTAATCTAGCTTAGATTAGATTTGTTCTAGCCATTGATACATCCTTCTTGCAAGATTTGAACAAGAGATTCTTCAGAAGCTTCAGGGAGTTTGTAATTTGGTTTTGTTCTCGAACTTTATCTCTTTATTTTCATTGGAATTGTATTTATGGATATTATCATGTCTAAATTGATTTCTTTGAATATTAATGAAATGAGTATGTTTGATAGCATTATGAACTAATTTGATCTAGTCTAGGGTTTGTATGGATCTGCTATGATTGTATGAATTGGTTATTACTTTAAACTCAATTATTTCCTTAAGCCTTTATTGAATGGAATATTGTTAATATATAATTGATTGGCCACCAATTATGTGTTTTAGGTATTAGATAATGGATTGAGAGATGAAGTCTAATGCTGGAACAATTCAATTGAGGACTTAGGTGAATTAGAGATATAACCTAGGAAAAGATTATTTCAATTGGAACAAGATTATTTGAGAGAGGTTTGATTGCGAGAGCTTATTTCCTTTATTCAATTAATTAAGTTGCTTGAGATTTAATCTTTGAAATTAAATTGGTTAAGAGGAATAACCGTTCATACATATAAATAGTAGAGAAGTGCAAACCCTAGACCATTCTATTAAGTGAATCAATACATCAGTTCAGTTTACTTTTATTTGCTTTAAACTTCAATTGATCTTCTTCATTAGTTAGCAATTTAAATTTATTCATTACTTGTTATTTATAATTTGATAATCAATTAGCTACTTTAGCTTCCTTGTGAGACGACCTTGGGGCGATCACCTTTGCTATAGCTACCTCGTATACTTGCGAGTGACGCTTTGTGGTAGAGTTAATTAGAGTGCAACAGTCCATAATCACAATCATCAATACATTTATCCATGGATAATCAACTAGATTTGAGCTTACGACCCAGTCTTTTCACTCAATCTAGTTTTAAGAATTTGTTTTTGAGGCTTACGACCCAGTCTTTTCACCCCAAAAACATCACATTTCACATTTTTCAGCTGAACTCGGCTTACGACCCGGTCTCTTCACCTATCCAGCAATTCATAGGCATGCCGCCAAACCTAGAACTCTGAAAATTGAATAACATATTAAACACACAATTATTTCAATTATCTCTTTACCAATCTCTTTCTCAATTCATTTCTCATTTCATATTCCATAACCAAATAGGCAACCATGCCCCAATTATTTCATTTGCACTATCATAGCCAACAATAATGGCTTCACATTTCACCATATCTCAATTCACATTAAAACAATTCATCAATAAAGTATTCATCATGACCAATTACATTGCACATACATTTTGAATGATCATCATATATTTCACATTATGCAATTCATAGCATTAATCAAATGTATCAACAATATAATAGATTACTTAACACATTTACAACCAAATGTGTTAAGTCCCAATGTCATGTAAATGTATGCAATAATGTAGGGTTTTTACTTACCTCAAGAACAACTCGAACCAATCTATACACTTCCTCTTCCAAGAATCCTTCACCACTTGAATTAGGTCAACTCAACCTCTTCACAACCTAATTCAAAAAGAATGATACACATGAATTCCAATACAAATATTCACCTATTAGACTCATACTAGACCCATAGATCATAAATTACAAATCAACATCTCTCTCTAAGACCCCACGGTAGTGGCCTCCCAACCCCCATGGGCGTGGGTTAGCAAATGGTTCTGCCTCCCTTGCTCAAAACCCCCACGGCCATGGCTTCCAATGGCCACGGGCGTGGCATCCAAGGGCCACGGTCGTGGCATCCAAAATGCTTCTGTTTCGGACCAAACTCATGTATTCTATGCTTCCAACTCCATTAAACACAAACATCTTGAAGATATACCAAAAAAAAAATGATCAAACTCACAACATACATCAACTACCAATCCAAACCATAACATAAACACAACTCTTACTCTTCCATTTAACTTCAAAATCACAAACAACTAAATCCAATACTCTCAAACACACCATAATCAAACATATTCATACAATCCACAATCAATCATCAAACTCAATTACAACTTAAAATAAAACAAGAGAATCAAGAAGAAACTTACCAAAGTTAATGAAACTTCTTGAATTTCCAACTTAATCACTTGAAATCTTCTTCAATTTTGATCTAAGGAAAAAAAAACTCTCTCTTGCTCTCTTGCTTTGGATGGCCGGCCATGAAGGGAAAAGAAAAGAAAATGAAGCAAAGTCAAACACTCATACTCCACTTAAATCTCCACCAAGCATTTTAATATTAAAATAATATAAATTATCTTCTTCCACTCACTTATTTTCCCATTTTCCATTAATTAATTAAAATCATTAAATCATCATCTTTTGACTTCCACATTTGACTTGTATATGTTGTATATATCACTATATATACAACATATACACTCTCTCTTCACTTCTTTTCTCTTTCCATAAAACATATACACTTAATCCAAATACAACAATAATTATGCCAAAACTTCTAGGGCATACTTTGGGATATTACAGTTTTTGCCTTGAAGATTTGGCGGCATTATTTGTATGGGAAAAGTGTTTCATTTATACGGATCACAAGAGTTTGAAATATCTGGTGTTCAGAGAGAGTTGAATCTTCGGCAGAGACGGTGGTTAGAGTTGATTAAAGACTACGACTGTTTGATTGATTATCATCCTGGTAAGGCAAACGTTGTTGCTGATGCCTTGAGTCGAAAGTCTTTGGTAGGTTTGACTACTTATTCACTCTCGTTGCTTGTTGAGTTGAGAGAGTTGCATGCTAGATTTGAGTTTTCTGATGATGGTGCTCTAATGGCTCAGTTGCAGTTGAGGCTAGTCTTGTTGGATCATATTAGGGAGGCTCAATTAGCAGATGAGAGAATTCAGAAAATTGTGTTGGTTTGTCAGAAGGGGGAGAGTCGAGACTTTTATGTGAGGGATGATGGCAGTCTATGGTACAGAGATAGATTGTGTATTTCTGATGATACAAAATTGAAAAGAATGATATTAGAGGAAGCACATCAGTCACTTTTTGTTATGCACCCTGGGAGTACCAAGATGTATCAGGACTTGAAGCGACATTATTGGTGGTCAGGTATGAAGAGGGACATAGCAGAGTTTGTATCCAGATGTCTCACTTGCCAGAAAGTGAAGGCTGAGCACCAACTTCCTTTAGGATTGCTCCAACCTTTATTAGTGCCAGAGTGGAAATGGGAGCGAGTGACAATGGATTTTGTGATTGGACTACCTTTGACTCAGAAGAAGCATGATGCAATCTGGGTGATAGTTGATTGGATGATGAAGACAGCTCATTTTCTTCCTGTTCGGATGGATTTTTCTCTTAAGAGGTTGGCTGAGCTGTATATCAATGAGATAATCAGGTTGCATGGAGTCCCAGTTTCTTTGGTGTCGGATCGAGATCCCCGGTTTACTTCGAGGTTTTGGAAGAGTTTGCATAATGCTTTGGGTTCTCGATTGCATTTTAGTACTAGTTTTCATCCTCAGATAGATGGACAGTTAGAGAGAGTGATATAGATTCTGGAGGATATGTTGAGGAGTTGTATCATTGATTTTAACGGGAATTTTGCCATTAATTGAGTTTGCTTATAACAATAGTCATCAGTCGAGTATTGGGATGACTCCTTATGAGGCTTTATATGGCAGGAGATGCAAGACACCTTTGTGTTGGGATGAGGTTGGAGAAGGTAAACTGGTTGGTCCCGATTTGATTAAGGAAATAGAGGAGAAAGTGAAGGTGATTCAGGGTTGTTTGAAAGCAGCTTCAGACCGACAGAAATCCTATTCAGATTTAAAGAGAAGAGACATAGAGTTTAGTGTAGGAGATAAAGTATGAAGGTGTCTCCATAGAAGAAGATTTTGAGATTTGGCCGCAAAGGAAAGTTGAGTCCTCGTTTCATAGGACCATATGAGGTGTTAGAGAGAGTTGGTCCAGTGGCTTATAGACTAGCTTTGCCGCCTGAGTTGGATCAAATACATAATGTTTTCCATGTGTCAATGCTTCAGAGATATAGGTCTGACCCATCTCATAACTTGTCAGTTGAGTCCATTGAGGTGAGTCCAAATCTAACTTACGAGGAATAACCAGTGGCGATTTTGGCACGAGAGGTTAAAGAATTGAGGAATGAGAGGGTGCCACTTATGAAAGTCCTTTGGAGGAATCATGCCACTGAGGAGGCGACATGGGAAAGTGAGCAAGCGATGCAGAGTCAGTTTCCCCAATTGTTCCAAACTTGAGGACAGGTAATTTCGAGGACGAAATTTGTTTTAGGGGGAGAGAATTGTAACATCCTAAAATTTTTGAAAATTTCTAATTTTTAGAAAAGTTGATTAAATAAATTATAATTTAAAAGAATAAATTAAATTAATGGTTTTAAATGAAAAATGAAGGGATTTTAAATGAAAAAGTGGAAAATATATGTGATATATAAGCAAAATATACATAACATATAAAAGTCAACACTTTTTAAAAGAAAAGGGTATTTTGGTAATTAAATCTTATAATTTCAAAATTAATAAAATAATTAAAAAACAAATAAATTTTGAATGGAAGAGAAAAATTAGGACTTTTAATTTATTAAAAAAATAATTAAATTATTAAATATTAAATTATTTTAATATATATATATATATGTGGTTAAAAAAATAAAAGGAAAAGAATATTCAAATTCTTCTTCTTCTTTTTTTTCTTCAAGAACGTGGCTTCCATGGGAGTTTGAAGACCAAGGATTTTGCTTCTTTCATACTCCATAAATTGAAGGAATTAACAAGTTTCAAGTGGATTTTTGGTGATTTCCACCAAAATTAGTAAGTTTTCATCTCTTTTCTTTGAATTCCATGGAAGATGAGATTATGTGAGTTTTGAGGTTTTGATGTAGTATGTTATAATTGTTGAAATTGGTGTGTATGATGTTATTTTGGGTATTTAACAATGATTCTAAGGTTAGATTGAAGAGATGATGGAGTTTGGTTAAAGAATGGAGAAGAGAGAGAATTTAGGGTTATGGATTTTTGGGGTTTTGAAAACATGAACTTTAATTGTGAAAATTGATTCCAAATGAGTTGTTTTGATTCATAAATAAGTATTTTGAAGTCAAATATTGGATTTGGTGATGTTGGGTTGGAGTTTGAGAATGGAAGTGGAGATTTAGGGTTTTGGAAAAGTGATTTTCCAAAGTGGTTGAATTGTGTGATTTTATTTGTTTAAGAATGTTATTTAGTGTTAAAAGTGATGAAAATAAGCTTGGAATGAGTAATGGATTGTGTTGGAATGGAAAACCTTCAATGGGGGAAGGTTATGCCATTTTTGAGATTTTGTGTATAAGAGTGTATTTTTATAATGTAAATGATTTAAATGTATTAAAATATATTTTTAATAATATAAATAAACTTAAAACACTAATTTAATTGTAGTAGAATGGAATTCCAATGTTGAAGTAAAGAAGGCTAAATTTTTGGAAATTTGTAGGAGTGATGTGTAATTATGGTTTAATGTTGGAAATGCCATTAAATGTGATACTAAATGATTATTTGTTATCACATTTTGTTTAGGCATTGAGGGAGGTTGATTTGCTTCATCCAAGTGGTGAAGGGCAAGTTAGAAAGATTGGATTGAAGGTTATTTTTAGCTTGCTAGTGGAGGTGTGTACAAACTTTGAATATAATGTTTATATTTGCATAACATTTGGACTTAACACATTTTGGTTGGAAAATGTGTTAAGCTACTTGGTTCATTGATTGTGTGTGAATAAGGTGCTATGACATTTGTAATGTCATATATGTGTTAAATGCATTGTGAAAAGCCATTGATAATGGCTAATTTGTGTAACATGTGAAATATGCATATTATGTGAAAATACCCAAAGTAATTGGGTAATGTGTTGTGAATGCAAAAATGAGATATGTGTAATAATAAAATGAATTGATATTGATAAAAATGAGAAAATGAGAAAGATGTGAAAAATGAGAAAAGTGAGAAAAAAAGTGTGAAAATAAGGCAATGTGCCTAGATTGAATATGTGAAAATGAGAAAGAGATTAATAATGAGAAATATGAATAAATTGTGTGCCTAGTATGTTATTCAATTTTCAGAGTTCTTGGTTTGGCGGCATGCCTATGATTGCCTACAGGCTATACGCTGGAATGGTGAAAAGACTGGGTCGTAAGTCAGGCCCGCAGCAGGTATATATTTTTATGTTATTGTACATTTTGAATTTTATGCATAATATATTATGTTTTGAATTTTACGTATTGTATATTATAAAGAATATTTGGGTCAATGTATTTGAAATGGGAGAGTAAGTGTGTTTTAAATTATATATATCTATATGTATAAATGTTTGAGAAACTTGGTGGAATTGAGAAGTATGGTTGAGATGGTGATTGGAAATTATTTGGGAGTGTTTTCTTTTTTGCAGGTTGTGTTTTGATAAATTTTGGGATATCCAAAATATAGACAAAACTCTGGCAAATTTTTCCCTGAGATTTATATATATATTATTTATTTTGGGTTCTTATAACAAGTAAAGAATATTTATATTCTATTTAATTATTTTTATATATTTAGAATTTTAAATTTTAAATTTTAAATTGGAAATGTTTAAAAAAAATTTAGTAAACCGGTCTGTGACATTTTTGTATCGTATATTCATATTTTACATATGCTAAAAAATATGTATTGTACGTATATAGGGTATAAGGGTGTTACAGGTAAAGATCCAATTTCCAATGGATAAAGATCCATGTTTCAAGGGTAAAGACCCAATCTCCAATAGATAAAGATCCATGTTCCTAGGTTAAACACCCAATTTTCAATAGATTAAGATCTATTTTTGGTGGATAAAGACTCACAATCCATAAAAATAGAACAACTAGTTATGTCAGAATTCTCAACTGATAAAAGGTCAATCAAATCAAATCCAATCTTGGGTTCAAGTACCCAAATCAAATCCAATCTCGGGTCCAAGTACCCAAATCAAATCCAATCTCGGGTCCAAGTACCCAATCTCGGGTCTAAGTACCCAAATCAAATTCAAGCTCAGGTCCAAATACCCAATCTCGAGTCCAAGTACCCAAATCAAATTCAAGCTTGGGTCCAAGTACCCAATCTCGGGTCTAAGTACCCAAATCAAATCCAATCTCGGGTCCAAGTACCCAAATCAAATCCAATCTTGGATCTAAGTACCCAATCTCGGGTCCAAGTACCCAAATCAAATTCAAACTCGGGTCCAAGTATCAAATCTCGAGTCTAAGTACTCAATCCCGAGTCCAAGTACCCAAATCAAATCAATCTCAGGTCTAAGTACCCAATCCCGGGTCCAAGTACCCAAATTCAATATAGTCTTGGGTCCAAGTACCCAAATCAAATCCAATCTCGGGTCTAAGTACCCAAATCAAATTCAATCTAGGGTCCAAGTACCCAAATCAAATCAATCTCGGGTCCAAGTACCAATTCCGGGTCCAAGTACCCAAATTCAATCTAGTCTCGAGTTCAAGTGCCCAAATCAAGTTCAGTCTCGGGTCCAAACACCCAAAACAATTTCAAGTAACCATCTCATCAAAAATTAAGTTTTATTGCTTTTCACTCTCTTTTACTAAAGTCTCAGATCGTTTAAGCAAGGGGCAAACTGTAGACCCTTAATTTTTAACCCATTTCAGTCCAATATATTTTATTTAGTCCAAAATAATTTTTATGTTATCTTAATTAAATAATATTTGTTTTAGTATTTATTTTTATAATTTTTAAAAAATTAATAATAAATAATAATAAAAATAAAAATCGGCGACAGAAAAATTTGCGACAAAAAAATTCATCACCAAAAAACAGTGTTGGACGAAATGGCCAAAGCCATTTCCTGTAGGCAAAATGGCTCACAGCCTCGTCCCTCATAATTTTTTGCCAGCGCCCGCAGCCGAACGTAGTTTTCGCCAGCAAAATTTTTCCGATGCTCCGAAACCAAATTTTATTTGGTTTTGGTTTCCTTTTCCTAATTAATGATAGTTTCCGTAAACAATTTGAATTAATCATAAGAAATTTCCTATAAATAAGACTAAAAAAGACACAGAAGGAAAAAAAGGAGGAGGAAATTCAAGAGGTCAATCGAAAAAAAAACTAGGAGATTAACAAGGGACTTCAGTAAAATGATCGGACTTTTGAGAGGGATAAGCAAGCAATCAATCCATCAAAGGTAGCTATCTTGCCTTTGTCTTTGTTCATCCAGAAAATAATTTTTGGTGGAACCAACGAACGGAGGTTTGAATTTCTAATTTATTTATTTATTTTTCTTTACATTAGCTTCATCACTCAAAATTGAAAATTGTTTCTTTTGTTTCTTCAAAACCTTAAAACCCTAAATTGATTCTTCTATTTCCAAAAACCTTAAAAAAATACTTTCTGTTTACAAGAACCTTAAGAACCCTAAAAATACTTTTTTGTTTCTTCTAAACCCTAAGAACCCTAAATTTATTTCTTCTATGTCTAAAAGACCTTAATTCGTTACTTTTCTATTTCCAAAAACCATAAACCGCTTTGTTTATTTCTAAGAACTCTATAAAACTCTAAACTGTTTTCACAAATCTTAAAACCAAACATATTTTCCAAGACACCAAAAATCCTAAATCGTTTTATTAATTCCCAAAACCCTAATCTCTATTCCAAAAGTCAGTAGCGTTATTTTTTTTAAGCATCAAAAGCTTTAACCCTAATTAATCCTTCCTTCCAAACTCACATAGTTAGCATCATTCTTTTAAAAAATAACATTAGTTTCTTCCAATTTCAAAACCCTATTTTGTAAATCTTAAACCTTAAAATCTTAATTTTTCAACACCGAAACCTACAATCCAAAAAGCCAGTTTTCAAAATCTTCGGGTTTTTAAACCTTAAAAGCTGCCCCATTGACCCCTGCCCGCTAACCGGCTAGCGGGACCACCGTGTGGGCTCGAGTCAATATTTATTTATGTATTATAAATTTTTATGTTTAACTTCCTTTATTATGATTATTCAAAATACAAACCTAAACCCTAATTTGATTCATGAAACCCTAATTCATTCCAATTTTTCAAAACTTTTACAGTAGGTTAAACAAATACTAAAATACTAAAATTCCAAAACACTAATATATTAATTAAAGAATTTTAAATAGAAACAGTAACCCTAATTTATGTCTTTACTTGCTTTATTTAATTATGTAATTTATTATATGCTTTGATTTATTTAAGTTCAATGCTTGATTTATTTAATTTATCATGGATGGATGTTTACTTTCTATTTTGATTGATGTTTAATATCTTTGATGAATGATTTATTTATTATGAATGGTTATTTACTTCTATCGATTTATTTAGATTTCCAATTGTTGGAAGAGATATGTTTCCACTTTGTGGGTACCTCATTAATTAAGTTCTATGTAATTTAAATTGCTTTTATATTTTGAACCAATGTAAAGGACATGTTTCTACCTTTCGGTGGGTGTCCTATTTAGTTTAGACATGAATGATGTAAGGACATGTTTTCATCCTCGGATACATTGCTTTGATTTTTAATAAAATGATGCTTTATTTCAATTATTATGTGTAATATGGATAATATTGTTATATTTAAGAATTTTATAATATTAAGACCTGTAAAGGAGGCCGGTTCCAATGAACCGGGCATTGTGGGGGTGCTGGGCCATTTCTCACCATCCCCACACGTACCCAACTTTTCGAACCCATTAGGGGGTTGGGGATTCCTTAAGAATCGAGTCATCCACCCCTTTCTTTTTTTTTTTCCGGCCCATCCGGGTGGTGACTCCATTTTTTTCGGACTTAGGTCCATGTTCTCTAAGGCCCCGAGCCTAAACAGTGCCAAAGTCGCAAGAACCATTCCACTAGAAGTGGGGGCTAAAATCCGCGCTCACAGGTAAACTCTTAATTTTTGACCCAGTCCGGTCCAATATATTTTAATTAGTCCAAAATGATTTTTGTGTTGTCCAATATATTTTAATTAGTCCAAAATAATTTTTGTGTTATCTTAATTGAATAATATTTGTCTTAGTATTTAGTTTTTATAATTAATAATAAATAATAATAAATAAACAAAAATAAAAATCATCGACGAAAAAATTTATCACCAAAAAATAGGTTGGACGAAATGGCCTGCAGCCCGCCCTCGTAGTTTTTCGCTCGCCAGTCCTCGTAGCCAGCTACGATAATTCTTTCGCCAGCAAAATTTTTCCACAGCAGTTTTTTTTTCTAGCGAAATTTTTTCGTCGTAATTTTTTCCGAAACCAAATTCTATTTGGTTTCAGTTTCCTTTTCTTAATTAATGTTAGTTTCCGTAAACAAGTTAAATTAATCATCAAAATTTTCTATAAATAAGACTAAAAAACAATACAGAAAGGGGGGGATTGAGAGAAGGAAAAACTTAGAAAAGGAGATTGGACTTTAAAACTTTTGGCAGTGAAAACGATCAAACTTTTTAGAGAGGAATAAGCAAGCAATCAATCCAACAAAGGCAACCATCTTGCCTTTGTTCTTGTTCATCCAAGAAGCAATTTTTGGTGGAACCAACAAATGAAGGCATGAATATCTAATCTCTTTTCCTTACAGTAGCTTCAATCATCCAATTGTTTCTATTGATTCTAAAAACCTTAATTTGTTTCTTTGTTTTCCAAAAATCTTAAATTTGTTGTTTCTGTTTCTTCAAAATCTTAAAATCCTAATCTACTTTCCAACTTTTCAAAACCTTAAATCATTTCATTAATTTACCAAAACCCTAATCTACTTTCAAATTTTCCAAAACCCTAAATTGAATCCTTTTCTTTCCAAAAACCTTAAAAAATATCTTTTCTGTTTCTATAAACCTTAAATCTTTTTGTTAATTTTAAAAAAACACCATAAAACTCTAAACTAGTTTTCTCCTAATTCTTTTCAAAAATTCCAAATGTTTTTTTAAATATCCAAACTCAAACTCACTTTATAGTTTATAAAAATCACATAAAGCTTCATAAAACTATAAATTATTTTTCCAAATTCTAAAATCAAATACATTCTCCAAAACACTAAAAATCCTAATTCAACTTTAAAACCATGACAGTAACCCCAAACTAGTTAACCTTAAACCCAATTTTTCTTAAACCCTAAACTCCCCCAAAAATCATAAACCCTAATATTCCTAAACCCTAATCCTTAAAACTCTAAAACCTTATAAACCTAAATATTAAAATTCAAACACAGTAAGCCTAAAAACAACAATCCAGTAGCTAATAATCATAAACCTAATGTTTTAAAGTATCCAAACCCTAATTTCATGATTTTACTCCTCAAACACTAATTTGGTTAATCAAAGAACTTTATCAATCTCTTAAATTATAAAACTTTAATCTCTTTCAATTCCTTTAAAACTTACAGTAGCATGAACCTTAATATATTAAAATCCCAAAATCTTAAATATTAATTAAATAATTTTAAATGGAAACAGTAAATGTCAATTTGTATCTTTACCTGCTTTATTTGATTATGTAGTCTATTATATGCTTTGATTTATTTGTAATGCTTTATTTAATTTATCGTGGATGGATGTTTATTTTATATTTTTTGGTGATATCTTTGATGAATGATTTATTTATTATGAATGGCTATTTACTTTTACCTATTTACTTTTGATTTCCAAATGTTGTAAGAGGTATGATTCCACTTTGTGGGTACCTCATTAGTTAGATATCATGTAATTTAAATTGCTTTTATATTTTGGACCAATGTAAGGGACATGTTTCTACCTTTTGGTGGGTGTCCTATTAGTTTAGATATGAACTATGTAAGGGCATGTTTCCATCTTCGGATGGCTGTCCATTTATTTGTTTTACTTGGACATTGCTTTAATTTTAATATAATACTACTTTCTTTTAATTGTTGTGTGTAATATGGATAATGTTGTAATATTTAAGAATTTTATAATATTAAGACCTGTAAAGGAGGCCGATTCCAATGAATCGGGTGTTATGGGGGTGCTGGGCCATTTCTCACCTTCTCCACATGTACCCAACTTTCCGAACCCATTAGGGGGTTGGGGATTCCTTAGGAATTGAGTCATCCACTCCTTTCTTTTTTCCCGGCCAATCCGGGTGGCAACTCCATTTTCTTCTGACTTAGGTCCGTGTTCTCTAAGGCCCTAAGCCTAAACAGTGTCGAAGTCGCAAAAACCATTCCACCGAGAGTGGGGGCAAAAATCCCCACTCACAATGTTGCTTTTCAATTTTGCTTTCTATAATTGGAAAAATTATATTTTTTTAAATTTAAAGTTGTTTGAATAAATTGCTTTCATAAAATTTTTGTTGGTCTTTGTTCATTTTGGTGCTCAACCAACGATGACTCTAGCTTGATGTTCATAAATTAATGTATCTGGGCATCATGATTCGAATGACTTTACTAGATGAGGGAATTGCTCTATAGCATTGAGTTGTGTATGCTTACTTATAAATTTTGTCAAAGCATGTTCTAAGACTGACTAGGAAGGGACCTAGAAAAACGTAATTATACAGGAGCCCAAATAGTGCCGAAGTCGCAAAAACCATTCCACCGAGAGTGGGGGCGAAAATCCCCGCTCACAATGTTGCTTTTCAATTTTGCTTTCTATAATTGGAAAAATTATATTTTTTAAATTTAAAGTTGTTTGAATAAATTACTTTCATAAAATTTTTGTTGGTCTTTGTTCATTTTGGTGCTCAACCAATGATGAATCTAGCTTGATGTTCATAAATTAATGTATCTAGGCATCATGACTCAAATGACTTTACTAGATGAGGGAATTGCTCTATAGCATTGAGTTGTGTATGCTTACTTATGAATTTTGGGCTCCTGCATAATTACCTTTGTCTAGGTCCTAGTCAGTCTTAGAACATGCTTTGACAAACTTTTGAGGCAAAAATGAACTCTGCTTATTTTAAGAGAGAAATGATCTAGGCATTGTTTGGTTAGCCAACAACTAGTATCCACCTAATTAAATATCAATCCCTAGTTGTCCCTTTTGAGACTTCATAAAATTTTAGCTTTCTTTTCATTGGCATATAACCTCAACAACCTACCCTGAGCTGTTGTGATACTTTTGACAAGTCTTATGATCACTAAGATGAAGAGGCAAGAAGATCAAAGAAAGGAATGAATAATCAAGATCATAAGGATAGTTGACATTTTCAAGACCATGTGGGTAGTTGAAGTTCTCCTAATATCCCCAATCTATCAAGATGACATTAGAGTAACAAATGATTTATCCCTGTTAAAGAAGATTTATGTCACTCCACTCATCCATTATTAGAAATCTAAGTTGGTACAAATAAGACAACTCTTTTAGAGCTAGAACCAAAAAAAAAGAAGAAAAAAAAAGAAAAGAAGAAGAAAAAAAAAAGAAAAGAAGAAGAAAAAAAAGAAGAAAAAGAAAAAAGAAAAAAAGAAAAAAAGAAAACCCAAAATGGTTCAAAAATCCAACTGAGTTCTCTTTTACCTAAGACAGCAAAAGGCTTCCATTTGGTTTATAAGGATAGTTTGACTTGAATTGGTCCAACCCAACCAACGATTCGATCAAAATCAAAGAAAAGAAAGAAAGACCATTTAGTTCTTTAAAGTTCTATACTTGACAGTCCTACAAGGAAGAAGGAGAAAATGTAAAATACTTAAAGAAAGGGAAGACTAAGGAAAATAAAAAGAAAGAAAAGGGAGAAGAAGAAAAGAAATGAATTTGGGTACCAAACTTTTTGCAAAGGCAAAGACTATCCCAATCAAGATCCAGATTAACACCAAGAAGATAGAAGAATGTTCAAAATGGTCTTCACTTAAAATGGCCTTCACTTAAACCTATGTCTCTTATAGACCCCATTTCAAGCCTATCAAAGACCTGCTAATCTCTCTTAGTAGGTAGAGTCTATTAGTGGAGATAGTTTGAATAAACATACATATGAGATAGACAATATTTAAACTCAATGAGACCTTTGGCCAAGTAATGTGTATGTGCCTATCTGAAGTGCAACAGTTCTTGCTTAAATAGAAATAATTCCCGAGTTTAGTATGGTAATTAGGGTTGTCATGTTATAGATATGTTAATTTAGAAAAATCAAGTCTTAAGGTACATTGGCATTAATTTGGCAAAGCCAACATTTGATTTCAAAATCAAAATTCAAAAAATATAATAATAATAAATGTTTTTGTCATACAAAGCCTTCAAGTTAAGGAGAGTATGTTGAACTATCGAATCTTGAAGGACATATTGGGCAAAGGAAATGATTAATAGCAAGGTTATGAAGAAGCTACTGAATCATAATTTGAAATGGATGCATCTCTGCTACTTGGGGCCTCCATTATTCGTGTTTTCAACATCTTAAAGATAAAAGCCTTAAATGTGAAGCATCCTATCATTCCAAAGCAAGAACTGAACAAGCATTTGGAAGGAGTCAATGAAAACACTTCAGCTGGTCACCTTAGTCTGTGAGTCGACAAAACCACTATATTGAATCAGGGGGCATAGAAGACTATTACTTGAGGAAACTCCAGTCATTTTGCAAAAGAAAACAATAAATACATGCTTGTTCGATGGGCTAGATAATATACAAACATCAACCAAAGCCGCATAGAAAAAATCATGGGTTTGAGCCTACACAGGGGGCAAGGAAAAAAATTGAAAATAAAAAGAAGAGTTACAGTGAAAATGCAAATTACACATCATTATTTTTATCATTGTAATTATTATACAATATTTCCTCAATTGATAAAATACTCATTCATCACTAAGAATGGGGTGGTGGATCATGATCGAACAAAGCTTTAAAAAAGTCATCGCCTATTGAAGAAGAAGGCATATCACCCATCCCGAGTCCGTCCGAAGTAGGGGCGCCTGAATCTCTATTACCTTGGAATTCAGATATGTAATGGTCCTTATCCAAAGTAGATGAAAGGATCTCATGGTCATCAGCTTGGGGCCCTCTAGATGAAGAAGCACCAAAATCTCTCATCTCCTGAAACCGGAAGTCTCAAAAATCTTGCTTTGACTGGTGATACAATTTCTCAAAATGGACGACCTGTTGATGACTAGCGGCCAACTCTTCTTGAAGTTTCTTATTTTGTTCTTCAAGCATCCACTATGAGCCAGAAAGGAAAAGAGTAAGAGCATACATAATTGTGAGCGGGGATTTTTGCCCCCGCTCCCGGTGGAATGGTTCTTTCGACTTCGACACTATTTAGGCTCGGGGCCTTAGAGAACACAGACCCAAGTCCAAAGAAAATGGAGTCGCCACCCGGACGGGCAGGAAAAAAAGAAAGGGGTGGATGACTCAATTTCTAAGGAATTCTCAACTCCTTAATGAGTTCGGAAAGTTGGTACGTGTGGGGAAGGTGAGAAATGGCCCAACACTCCCACAACGCCCGATTCATTGGAACCGACCTCCTTTATAGGTCTTAATATTATAAAATTCTTAAGTATAACAATATTATCTATATTACACGCAATAATTAAAATAAAGCATCAATATATTAAAATCAAAGCATTGTCCAAGCAAAACAAATAAATGGACACCCATCTGAGGATGGAAACATGCCCTTACATCATCCATGTCTAAGCTAAATAGGACACCCACCATGAGGTAGAAACATGTCCTTTACATTGGTCCAAAATATAAAAGTGATTTAAATTACATAAAACTTAATTAATGAGGTACCCACAAAGTGGAAACATACCTCTTACAACATTTGGAAAATCAAAATAAATCGATAAAAGTAAATAACCATTCATCATAAATAAATCATTCATCAAAGATATTAAACATCAATCAAAATAAACATCCATCCATGATAAATTAAATAAATCAAACATTGAACTTAAATAAATCAAAAAATATAATAAACTACATAATCAAATAAGATAAGTAAAGATACAAATTGAAGTTTACTGTTTCTCATTTAAAGTTCTTTAATTAATATTTAGGGTTTTAAATTTATTGGTTTAGGCTACTATAAGTTTTAAAGGTATTGAAATGGATTAAAGTTTTATAATTTAAGAGATTGATAAAGTTCTTTGATTAACCAAATTAGTGTTTGAGGAGTAAAATCATGAAATTAGGGTTTGGATACTTTAAAACATTAGGTTTATGATTATTAGCTACTGGATTGTTGTTTTTAGGCTTACTGTATTGAATTTTAATATTTAGGTTTATAAGGTTTTAAGGTTTTAAGGATTAGGGTTTAGGAAAATTAGGGTTTACAATTTTGGTTTTGAGATAATTAGGGTTTTTGGTGTTTTGGAAAATATGTTTTGATTTTAGGATTTGGGAAAACAGTTTATAGTTTTATAAAACTTTATGGAAATAAGCAAGACAATTTAAGATTTTTGGAAACAGAATGTAATATCCCAAAATGTACCCTAGAAGTATTGGAGTAATTATTGTTATTATTGGATTAAGTGTATTTATTTTATTGGAAAGAGAGTTGAGGTTAGAGTAATGTGTATATGTTGTATATATTGTGATATACTTAACATATACAAATATTTGTTTGAAGGGTATAAAGGTAATTATTTTGAAATTGAGTTAGTGGATTAAGATGGGTGGATGGTGATGTTTGAGATTATTTTATTTTTTATTTGTGTGGAGGAGAATGTTTTGAGGAGAGAGAGGGTTAATGTTTGACTTTTCTTTCTTTTCCTTTTCTTCCTTCTTCCTCTCTTCTCGTGTCTCTCATTTTCCTTTTCTTCTTCTTTCTTTGCTTTGTACGGCAGCAGCAAGAGAACAAGAGAGAGGGAGAGATTTGACCTTCCAAGCTCAAGATTGAAGAAGTTTTCAAGAGATCAAGGAGGAATCTAAGAGTTTTCTTCATTCTTGGTAAGTTTCCTCTTGATTCCCTTGTTTTCTTTGAGTTTGTGTTGTGGGTTTGGTGATTTATGGTTGTTGGTATGGATATGTTTGAGTGTGTTGTGTTTAAGAGTGTTGGGTTTACTTGATCTTTGATTCTTGGGTTGGATTGAAGAAAAGAGTAAGATTGAAAGGAAGAATAAGTTTGTTGGTTAAGATTGAGTTGTGGTTGTGTTTAGAGTTTTTGATGATGTTGTGATTTGGTGTTGGATGTGTATTTTGAGTTGTGTTGGTGTTTTTGCAAGGTTGTTATGGTTTTGGGTGTGTCTAGTTGAGTTTTGTTGAAGTGGAAGATGGTAGAAAATTGTTGTTTGTTGGTTGGATTGTTGTTTTGGCCGGAATCTGGGTTTTTGGCCTGACACACTCAGGAGCACGTCTAGGTCTTTAGGCGTGTCAATTGTGTTGGATGGCAGTAGGTGTGACACGGCCATTAACACGCCCGTGTTAGTGAGCGTGTCATAGCTACTGTGACTTTGGGGAATTGACACGGCCAGGAACACGTTCATGATGTTGGACGTGTCGATACTTCTGAGAGACAGTAGGTATTACACGCCCAGTGACACGCCCGTGGTCCTGAACGTGTAAATGCTTCTGTGTTGTGGAGTTAGGGCACGGTCAGGGACACGCCCGTGTGGGTGAGCGTGTCCAGTTTAGAGTTTGCCCTAATTGATTCTTAGCCTTATGATCTTATGTGAGTTTCCTCATTGTTCTGAATTAGGTTGTGAAGAAGGTGAATTGCCTTAATTATTTGGTGAAGGACTTGTTAAGAGGAAGTGTTTAGAATTGTGTGGATTTCTTTTGAGGTAAGTACAAACCTTGCATTATAACATACATTCATGTGATTTTGGAACTTATACATTTGAGTGTGAATGTACTAAGTAATTTCATTGTATTGTTGATATGTTTGAATAATGTTATGTTTTATACAATATGAACCTCATGAAATGTAATATGGTATATGTATGTGTTATGAAAATGAAAGATGTGATGATAAGATGATGTGTAAAGCCATTGTGATTGGCTATATTGATTCAAATGAGGCATGTTTGCCTAGTTGATTGTGGAATGAGAAATGAATTGAGAAAAAGATTTATAAAGAGATATATGAAATGGTTGTGTGCCTAATATGTTTATTCAAATTTCAGAGTACTGGTTTTGGTGGCATGCCTATATAAAAGTAACAGTCTAGCCGGGTTGAGGATCTCTTCAATTGAATTGAATTGATGATCCAAGAGACTGGGTCTGTTACACTAAATGAAATGTGAAAATGAAATTTATGAAAAGTAACAGTCTAGCCGGGTTGAGGATCTCCTCGATTAGTCGGGTTGATGGTCCAAGAGACTGGGTCTGTTACTAGTAACAGTCTAGCCGGGTTGAGGATCTCCTCATGTTAATGGGTTGATGGTCCAAGAGACTGGGTCTGTTACACTATCCATGGATAGAGATATGATATATATTGCCTACGGGCTTGATCATTGTGATTATAAACCAAAGCAGTAACTCTGAACTTTGAATATCATATTAAATGCTTGTTGGGCCCATGTGTGTCTATGTTAAATGTGTGAGTAATGGATGATGATACAATTATTGAAATAATGAAATGTAACATCCATAAAATAAAGTGTATTGAGTATGATCTATATTGTTTGATGTATGACATAGCATAATATCATTATAGTTTGTTCTACTGAGCTGTTGGCTCAGCGCGATTGTGGTTCATCGCGCAGGTGACAGGATTGAACCCGAGAGTTCCTCTAGACCTAGTGAGTCTAGGCGTTGAAGAGTTGATTTTTGGACTTAAAGATCAGAGAAGAGCTGCCACTCATGTATATATTTTATATTTGTAACTTTTGATTTTTATGCAAATGTATTGGGAAACATTTGTTATATTTTCCGCTGCGTTTTAAATAAACTTTCTATCTATTTCGTTTTATAAACTCATTTAAAAGTTTTGAATTTGTTCATAGTATATAAGAGTCATGTCATGTGTGTTTTGTAACCGTGACATTTCTATATTCAGTATACGTATATTACGATCGTATTAGCATGCTGTGTACGTATACGGGGTATAGGGGTGTTACAATTGTTTTGGTATCAGAGCCTAGGCTTGAGATTCTCAACCTAGGTAAACTGTAAGAAAAATGATATTTTGATTTTAAAAGTTGGTTTTGAATAAAATATATATTTAGTATTGGCAGTCTCTGATCTTTAATAAGGTGTATTCTGCTATGTTTGCAGATATAGGTTGTAATGGATCCTCATTCACGTCAGTTTGTTGAGGGAAGTGCGGAGAGTGTAGCTCCGGAAGAGAGTAGAGATGAGGTTAGAATTGATAGAGCCGGTGAGGCACCTGCTTCTGGGTCAGGGAGACCAGTTGGTGATGAGGTTCCACCAGCTTGGTTCAGGCATATGATGGAAGTGATGAGACAAACACCAGTGCAACCACCGCCACCACCACCTCAGCCTCAGGTATCAGTGAGACAGTATGATAAGTTGAGGAAGTATGGGGCGAAAGATTTTCTAGGCACTATTGATCCAGCTGTAGCTGAGCAGTGGCTTGATAGAGTGCAGAGAGTGTTTATTCAGCTGCAAGCCACGCCTGAAGAAAAATTTGATTATGCTAGGTCATTATTGCAGAAGGATGCATATGACTGGTGGAAAACAGTGCCTCACGCTATGGATGATCCACCTACCTTGTCTTATGCTGACTTTCTCAGAGAGTTTGAGCTGAAGTATACTCCTAGGGAGTATAAAGATGTTAAAAAGATGGAGTTTCTGAGTTTGAAACAAGACCGCAGGACAGTAACAGAGTATGAGGTCGAGTTCATCAGATTGAGTCATTATGCTGGAGGTATTATATCTTATGAGATTGACAGATGCAGAAGGTTTGAGGAGGGATTGAGGCCCTCTATTTTGTGTCTTGTGGCTGGTTCCAGATACCAGGATTTCTCCCAGCTTGTTGCTGCAGCTAGGAGTGTAGAGAGAGCCCAGGGCATTGCAGCATCTGCTTCTGAGGAGGAGACTAGAGTGAGAAGGCCCCAGTTTGAGACAGGGTCTTCATCTGTGAAGAGAGGTAGAGGCAGCTTTGTTCCTAGGACCAGCAGGAGTCAGAGGCCAGTTGGTAGGTCAGTGCAGTTTCAAAGACAGAGATCGAGACCTACGGTTTCAGTGACAAGTGCTCCGACTCCAACGGTTCAGAGGTTCACTCCACCTATATGTGCTCAGTGTGGGGGGTCACATAGAGGCGTTTGTTGGATAAGTAGGGGACCAGCTGTGTGCTTCAGATGCGGATCCCCTGATCATTTCATTAGAGAATGTCCTGAGGTACAGGAGCAGAGGTCGGTGGATACTGCAGCTTCACGACCTAGTTTTAGTAGAGGAGGTAGAGGAGGCAGAAGTTTTAATAGAGGGGGTCGATCTAGGTTCAGTCAGAGAGGAGGCTCTTCATCTATGGACAGTAGACCAGATGAGGCTGGACCTTCCCAAAGAGTTTATGTGATGCAGAGGCAGCCAGATGCTTCAGCTGTTATTGCTGGTACATTTTCTTTATTTGGCATTTCAGTACTTGCTTTAATTGATCCAGGATCTACTCATTCATACATAAGTGCATCCATTTTGCCTGTGACTGATTTGCATTCTGAGTCCCTAGGATTTGATGTCTTGGTGACAAATCCTTTAGGGCATAGTGTGGTTGTTAGTAAGGTGCACAGAGATAGTGCAGTTGTTGTGCAAGGAGAGGAATTTCCTGGTGATTTGATTGAGATGCCATTTAAAGAGTATGATTTGATTTTGGGCATGGACTGGTTGTCTAGACATGAAGCTGTGGTAGATTGTAAGAAGAAGTGTGTTACTTTGAGAACTAGTGATGATAGAATTGTGATGGTATCTAGCGAGCAGAGACAATTTGCATCCTTGTTGATTTCAGCTGTTTCAGCTAGGAAGCTGATTAGAAAAGGGTGTGATGCCTATCTCGCTCATGTTTTGGATACCAGGGTAGAGGGTTCTCAGTTTGATAGCATTCCCACAGTAGCTGAGTTTCCAGATGTATTTCCAGAGGAGTTGCCAGGATTGCCTCCTGAGAGAGAAGTAGAGTTTGGTATTGATTTGTTGCCAGGTACCACTCCTATCTCTATTACTCCTTATAGAATGGCACCTGTTGAATTGAGAGAGTTGAAGGTGCAGTTGCAGGAGTTGCTGGATAAAGGATTCATTCGCCCTAGTGTTTCGCCATGGGGAGCTCCTGTTTTGTTTGTAAAGAAGAAAGATGGTACTATGAGATTGTGTATCGATTATAGGCAATTGAATAAAGTGACTATCAAGAATAAATATCCTTTGCCTAGAATTGATGATCTCTTTGATCAATTGAAGGGAGCAGCAGTATTTTCCAAGATTGATTTGAGATTAGGGTACCATCAGTTGCGGGTCAGAGCTGAGGATGTGCCCAAGACAGCTTTTCGAACCAGGTATGGGCATTATGAGTTTCTAGTGATGCCTTTTGGGTTGACGAATGCACCTGCAGCTTTCATGGATTTGATGAATAGGGTGTTTAGGCCCTATCTGGATCAGTTTGTGGTAGTCTTCATTGATGATATTTTGGTGTATTCTAGTAATGAAGAAGAGCATGACAAGCATCTGCGGATTGTATTGCAAATCTTGAGAGAGAAGCAATTGTATGCTAAGCTGTCAAAATGTGAGTTCTGGCTAGATCAAGTAACTTTCCTCGGTCATATAGTTTCAGCAGATGGCATTAGTGTTGATCCAAGTAAAGTTGAAGCTATTATGAATTGGAGTCCACCAAAGTTTGTGACCGAAGTTAGAAGTTTTCTGGGTTTGGCAGGCTATTATCGACGCTTTGTGAAAGGATTTTCTTTGATAGCTACTCCACTTACTAGATTACTTCGAAAAGGAGTTAGATTTGTGTGGACTGATCCGTGTCAAGCTAGTTTTGAGCAGTTGAAAGAGATGTTAACTCAAGCACCTGTTCTCACTTTACCTGTGGAAGATAAACCATATGTGATCTACAGTGACGCTTCACATAGTGGTTTGGGTTGTGTTTTGATGCAAGAGGGTAAAGTGATAGCTTATGCTTCTCGACAGTTGAAGCCACATGAGCTAAACTATCCAACCCATGACTTGGAGTTAGCAGCCATTGTGTTTGCATTGAAGATTTGGCGACATTACTTGTATGGAGAGAAATGTTTTATTTACACTGATCACAAAAGTTTGAAATATTTGGGGGTTCAGAAAGAGCTTAATCTTCGACAGAGACGGTGGTTGGAATTGATTAAAGACTACGATTGTTTGATTGATTATCATCCAGGTAAAGCAAATGTTGTTGCTGATGCCTTGAGTCGGAAGTATTTAGCAGGTTTGACTGCTTATTCGCTCTCGTTGCTTGTTGAGTTGAGAGCGTTGCATGCTAGCTTTATATCTTGTGATGATGGTGCATTGTTGGCACAATTGCAGCTGAGACCAGTGTTGTTAGATCAGATTAAAGAGGCTCAATTGATTGATGAGAAAATTCAGAAGATTGTTTCAGATTGCCAAAAAGGGGAGAGCCGAGATTTTCTTGTGAAAGGTGATGGGAGCTTATGGTTTAAGAGTAGACTGTGTGTGCCAGATGATATTAGTTTGAGAAGGATTATTTTAGAAGAAGCACATCAATCAGTTTTTGCTATGCATCCGGGCAGTACGAAGATGTATCATGATTTGAGACAGCATTACTGGTGGTCTGGTATGAAGAGAGACATTGCAGAGTTTGTATCCAAATGTCTCACATGTCAGAGGGTTAAAGCAGAGCATCAGGTCCCAACAGGGTTGCTTCAACCTTTATCAGTGCCTGAGTGGAAATGGGAAAGAGTGACTATGGACTTTGTGTCTGGTTTACCATTGACACAGAGAAAACATGATGCCATTTGGGTGATTGTTGATAGGTTGACTAAGACAGCTCATTTTCTTCCGGTTCGGATGGATTATTCTCTTGAGAGATTGGCTGAGTTGTATATTAGTGAGATTGTGAAATTGCATGGAGTCCCAATTTCTTTAGTGTCTGATCGAGATCCGAGGTTCACATCGAGGTTTTGGAAGAGTTTGCATGGTGCTTTGGGTTCTCGATTACACTTTAGCACTGCTTTCCATCCGCAGACAGATGGGCAGTCAGAGAGAGTGATACAGATTATTGAGGATATGTTGAGAAGCTGTGTCATTGATTTCTCAGGAAGTTGGGACAGATTGTTGCCACTTGTGGAATTTGCTTACAATAACAGTCATCAATCTAGCATTGGTATGGCACCATTTGAGGCATTGTATGGAAGAAGGTGTAGAACACCTTTATGTTGGAATGAGACCGGTGAAGGTAAGTTAATTGGTCCTGATTTGGTTAAAGAGACAGAAGATAAAGTGAAAATAATTCGAGATAGGTTGAAAACAGCTTCAGATCGGCATAAATCTTATTCGGATTTGAAGAGGAGAGACATTGAGTATAATGTGGGAGATAAAGTATTTTTGAAAGTGTCTCCTTGGAAAAAGATTTTGAGATTTGGTCGAAGAGGGAAACTGAGTCCTCGTTTCATTGGACCATATGAAGTATTGGAAAGATTGGGACCGGTTGCTTATCGGCTTGCTTTGCCACCAGAGTTAGACAGAATCCATAATGTCTTCCATGTTTCTATGTTGAGGAGGTACAGGTCAGACCCATCTCATGTGTTATCAGTGGAATCTATTGAGGTGAGTCCAGATCTGACTTTTGAAGAAGAACCGGTTGCTATTTTAGCATATGGGATGAAAGAGTTGAGACATAAGAAAGTGCAAATTGTGAAGGTTCTTTGGAAGAGTCATGGTAGAGAAGAATCAACTTGGGAGAATGAGCAAACGATGCTAGAACAATATCCTCAGTTGTTTCAGACTTGATTTCAGGTAATTTCGAGGACGAAATTTCTTTTAGAGGGGGAGAATTGTAATATCCCAAAATGTACCCTAGAAGTATTGGAGTAATTATTGTTATTATTGGATTAAGTGTATTTATTTTATTGGAAAGAGAGTTGAGGTTAGAGTAATGTGTATATGTTGTATATATTGTGATATACTTAACATATACAAATATTTGTTTGAAGGGTATAAAGGTAATTATTTTGAAATTGAGTTAGTGGATTAAGATGGGTGGATGGTGATGTTTGAGATTATTTTATTTTTTATTTATGTGGAGGAGAATGTTTTGAGGAGAGAGAGGGTTAATGTTTGACTTTTCTTTCTTTTCCTTTTCTTCCTTCTTCCTCTCTTCTCGTGTCTCTCATTTTCCTTTTCTTCTTCTTTCTTTGCTTTGGACGGCAGCAGCAAGAGAACAAGAGAGAGGGAGAGATTTGACCTTCCAAGCTCAAGATTGAAGAAGTTTTCAAGAGATCAAGGAGGAATCTAAGAGTTTTCTTCATTCTTGGTAAGTTTCCTCTTGATTCCCTTGTTTTCTTTGAGTTTGTGTTGTGGGTTTGGTGATTTATGGTTGTTGGTATGGATATGTTTGAGTGTGTTGTGTTTAAGAGTGTTGGGTTTACTTGATCTTTGATTCTTGGGTTGGATTGAAGAAAAGAGTAAGATTGAAAGGAAGAATAAGTTTGTTGGTTAAGATTGAGTTGTGGTTGTGTTTAGAGTTTTTGATGATGTTGTGATTTGGTGTTGGATGTGTATTTTGAGTTGTGTTGGTGTTTTTGCAAGGTTGTTATGGTTTTGGGTGTGTCTAGTTGAGTTTTGTTGAAGTGGAAGATGGTGGAAAATTGTTGTTTGTTGGTTGGATTGTTGTTTTGGCCGGAATCTGGGTTTTTGGCCTGACACGCTCAGGAGCACGTCCAGGTCTTTAGGCGTGTCAATTGTGTTGGATGGCAGTAGGTGTGACACGGCCATTAACACGCCCGTGTTAGTGAGCGTGTCATAGCTACTGTGACTTTGGGGAATTGACACGGCCAGGAACACATTCATGATGTTGGACGTGTCGATACTTCTGAGAGACAGTAGGTATTACACGCCCAGTGACACGCCCGTGGTCCTGAACGTGTAAATGCTTCTGTGTTGTGGAGTTAGGGCACGGTCAGGGACACGCCCGTGTGGGTGAGCGTGTCCAGTTTAGAGTTTGCCCTAATTGATTCTTAGCCTTATGATCTTATGTGAGTTTCCTCATTGTTCTGAATTAGGTTGTGAAGAAGGTGAATTGCCTTAATTATTTGGTGAAGGACTTGTTAAGAGGAAGTGTTTAGAATTGTGTGGATTTCTTTTGAGGTAAGTACAAACCTTGCATTATAACATACATTCATGTGATTTTGGAACTTATACATTTGAGTGTGAATGTACTAAGTAATTTCATTGTATTGTTGATATGTTTGAATAATGTTATGTTTTATACAATATGAACCTCATGAAATGTAATATGGTATATGTATGTGTTATGAAAATGAAAGATGTGATGATAAGATGATGTGTAAAGCCATTGTGATTGGCTATATTGATTCAAATGAGGCATGTTTGCCTAGTTGATTGTGGAATGAGAAATGAATTGAGAAAAAGATTTATAAAGAGATATATGAAATGGTTGTGTGCCTAATATGTTTATTCAAATTTCAGAGTACTGGTTTTGGTGGCATGCCTATATAAAGGTAACAGTCTAGCCGGGTTGAGGATCTCTTCAATTGAATTGAATTGATGATCCAAGAGACTGGGTCTGTTACACTAAATGAAATGTGAAAATGAAATTTATGAAAAGTAACAGTCTAGCCGGGTTGAGGATCTCCTCGATTAGTCGGGTTGATGGTCCAAGAGACTGGGTCTGTTACTAGTAACAGTCTAGCCGGGTTGAGGATCTCCTCATGTTAATGGGTTGATGGTCCAAGAGACTGGGTCTGTTACACTATCCATGGATAGAGATATGATATATATTGCCTACGGGCTTGATCATTGTGATTATAAACCAAAGCAGTAACTCTGAACTTTGAATATCATATTAAATGCTTGTTGGGCCCATGTGTGTCTTTGTTAAATGTGTGAGTAATGGATGATGATACAATTATTGAAATAATGAAATGTAACATCCATAAAATAAAGTGTATTGAGTATGATCTATATTGTTTGAATGTATGACATAGCATAATATCATTATAGTTTGTTCTACTGAGTTGTTGGCTCAGCGCGATTGTGGTTCATCGCGCAGGTGACAGGATTGAACCCGAGAGTTCCTCTAGACCTAGTGAGTCTAGGCGTTGAAGAGTTGATTTTTGGACTTAAAGATCAGAGAAGAGCTGCCACTCATGTATATATTTTATATTTGTAACTTTTGATTTTTATGCAAATGTATTGGGAAACATTTGTTATATTTTCCGCTGCGTTTTAAATAAACTTTCTATCTATTTCGTTTTATAAACTCATTTAAAAGTTTTGAATTTGTTCATAGTATATAAGAGTCATGTCATGTGTGTTTTGTAACCGTGACATTTCTATATTCAGTATACGTATATTACGATCGTATTAGCATGCTGTGTACGTATACGGGGTATAGGGGTGTTACACAGAATGTATTTTTTAGGGTTTTTGGAAATAGAAGGATCAATTTAGGGTTTTGGAAAATTAATAAAACAATTTAAGGTTTTGGAAAGTTGGAAAGTAGATTAGGGTTTTAAGATTTTGAAGAAATAGATTAGGCTTTTAGGATTTTGAAGAAATAGATTAGGGTTCTTAGGTTTTAGAAGGAACAGAAAAGTAATTTTAGGGTTTTTGAAAATAGAGGAGACGATTTAGGGTTTTAGGGTTTAGAAAAAGTAAATAAGGGTTCTAAGGTTTTTAGAATCAAAAGAAACAATTTAATGATTAAAGCTACTGTAAGGAAAAAAAGAGATTATGTAACACCCCCACATCCAATGCACACACACTACAACTACAACCATGTAGCATAAGTGCACCAAACATAGGGATGCTACGGTTTTCTTCAACATTCAAAACATTTAAATAGATACAATACTATTATCATTATATAATATAGAAAAGTAGATCATTTACTTTTAAAATAAAACACATTAGATATATATATACATACATATAGTTATTTCACAGCGGAAGTCATAAAATATTTACATATTTGAAAACACTTAATTCCATATTTACAAATATACAAATATGTACATTTAATCAATACTTTACAAAATATAAAAAGAGTTATACATGATTGGCAAATCTCCTTTGATCTTTAAGTCTCCAAAATCAACTCTTCAATGTCTACCCTCACTCGGTCTCGAAGAGCTCTCGGGTTCGATTCTAACAGTTCTATCACCTGCGCGATTAAACACTATCGCGCTAAGCCAAGGGCTTAGTAAGATAATCATGCTAATGATATGACTTCGTGCAATGCAATGTCATTTCTCAAACCATAATATATATGTAACATCATATATGCAAAATTAACAATATACTTTCACATTACATATCACATTTTATTATCTTTTCATATACCTCAAAACAAAGCAAAACAAACATCATTCATGACTCACATTAACCATAGACAAGCATGGGCCCAAGACACACTAATATGCCATTCAATTTTCAGAGTTAATGTTTTGGTTCTATCATCACATTTATCAATATCAATATCATAGACCCAACTAGGCTTCAAGGATTAAGTTCAACCAAGCTTCAAGGGGAGCAAAGCATGCTAAGCTTCTACCCAACTTGGCTTCAAGAACTAACCCAACCTAGCTTCAAGGGTGGTAACATCTCAATTAGGCTTCAAGGATTCAATCCAACCTAACTTCAAGAGATTGTTACTATCATTAGGCATGCCACCAATAACATACTCTGAAAATGGAATAACACATTAGCCACACAATTCATTTACATATCAATAATCATTTCCATTCTCAATTCTCATCAACATTTAGGCAAACATGCCTTCATTCTCTTAATATTATCATCATAGCCAATAACAATGGCCTCACATTTCCTTTCACAATATAACACTTCATTATTCAAGTGTATACTTATCTCATCCATGATCACATTATATCTCATATAGCATCATTCATCATATCTTATTTGAATTATCATTTCATCTTTGATACAACATTTCAAGGTACATTACTCATAAACTACAATACCTTTCACAATGCATAACATAACCTTGTTTAAATCTCAACAATGCAATTAGGGCAAAGAACAACTTATATGATTCATAGCTTTAGGATCTTCCATATGCATTTGATTAGTTCATTCATTGATTCAAGTGTGTTTAAAGTGTTTTAGGGTTAGGTTTAAGAACCAACCCACCTTTGAAAAACCAAAACAATGCAAAAAGAACAAAGAAACAAAACCCTAACCAACTCCTTTGATGGACACGGGTAGCACACATGAGGGACACGGCCAAGCTTGTGGCCGTGTCTCTCAATTCAACTTTGGCAATAGCAAACACGGCTTAGGGACACGGCCGTGTCTCTTCAACCAAAACCCACAGCAGCTCACACGGCTTGGGAACACGGCTGTGTCACCCAAAAATTAATCCAACACGTCCAAAATCATATGACTTGGCCGTGTCTCCCAAAACCAAAACCCTACTTCTAACCAACTCTCTTCCAAATGCATTAAAACTCAATATACATCATACCACATGCTTCAAATGAACATCATCAATGTTCTAAACATATATTCATTACAATAATCACTTTAAAACACATTAATATCACACTTAAACAAACACCATCTCAAAACCCTAATTAATCACCATCCTTTTTCATCTTTCAAAAACAACATCCATTTAAGCATACAATCTTTACAATCAACCCAACACTAATTCCATCTTTTAACTTACAATCAATTTTAACACTTAAAAACATAACACAAACTCATCTCATCATCACACCAACAAAACCTAATTCCTTTCTCACACCACTTCAAAAGAATTGAAGACATTAAAGAGAAGATCTTACCTTATATGAAGAAATTCCACCAATCTTTCACCAAATCTCTCAATTCCTTCATCAATTTGAGTATAGCATCAAGAACACTTCTCTTTCCCTTTGTCTTCTTCAATGGCCGGCACCAACATGAGAAGAAAAGAAAATGCACAAGTCAACCTCTCTTTCCTTCTTAATCTCCACCATGCATTTCATCCAAACAATTACCAAAATGCCCTCAAACATATAACTAACCTTTTGTCTTATATAAGCCCATATATGTAATTACACACTCAACAATAAAATATCTTCTTCCACTAACCAACACTTTGACTCTCCCTTTGACCAATGTATATGTTATATATATCACAATATACACAACATATAAACTTGTCTCTAAACCCTAAATTCTTTCCCAAAACACTTGTACTTTTCTTTTCTCAATTTAAACCAACAATCCAATAACAACAACAACAACAACATGCAAAACTTCTAGGGCATAAATGAGGATATTACAATTCTCCCCCTCTAAAAAGAAATTTCGTCCTCGAAATTACCTGAAATCAATTCTGAAACAATTGAGGATATTGCTCTTGCATAGTCTGCTCACTTTCCCATGTTGCTTCTTCTTTTGCATGATTCTTCCAAAGAATCTTCACCAATGGTACTCTCTTGTTCCTCAATTCTTTCACTTCCCGTGCCAAGATAGCAACTGGTTCCTCTTCAAATGACAAGTCTGGGCTCACTTCAATAGATTCAAATGGCAACACATGAGATGGATCTGACCTGTACCTCCTCAACATAGATACATGGAACACATTATGAATACGATCCAACTCAGGTGGCAAAGCAAGTCTATACGCCACTGGCCCAACTCTTTCTAACACTTCATACGGTCCGATGAAACGAGGACTCAATTTCCCTTTCCGACCGAACCTCAAAATTTTCTTCCAAGGAGATACCTTCAAAAATATCTTATCCCCAACATCAAACTGAATGTCTCTCCTCTTCAGATCTGCATAGGACTTCTGTCGGTCTGAAGCTGCTTTTAACCTGCCTCGAATCAACTTCACTTTCTCTTCAGTTTCTTGAATCAAATCAGGCCCAATCAACTTGCTATCACCAAGTTCACTCCAACAAAGAGGTGTTCTGCACCGTCTGCCATACAATGCCTCGAATGGGGCCATTCCGATGCTGGATTGGTGACTGTTGTTGTAAGCAAACTCCACAAGAGGTAAGAATCTATCCCAACTTCTAGAGAAATCGATGACACAGCTTCTCAACATATCCTCAATGATCTGTATCACCCTCTCAGACTGTCCATCCGTCTGTGGATGAAAAGCAGTACTGAAGTGTAGTCGAGAACCCAAAGCTCTGTGCAAACTCTTCCAAAATCTTGAAGTAAACCTGGGATCTCGATCAGACACTAAAGAAGTTGGAACACCATGCAATTTCACAATCTCCTGGATGTACAGCTCAGCCAACCTCTCCAAAGAATAATCCATCCAAACTGGGAGGAAATGAGCTGTCTTAGTCAATCTATCCACAATCACCCATATGACATCATGTTTCCTTTGTGTCAAAGGCAACCCAGACACAAAGTCCATTGTCACTCTTTCCCACTTCCACTCTGGCACTGACAACAGTTGAAGCAACCCAGTTGGAACTTGATGCTCTGCTTTAACCTTCTGACAAGTGAGACATTTTGATACAAACTCAGCAATGTCTCTCTTCAACCCAATCCACCAATAATGCTGTCTCAAATCATGATACATCTTCGTATTACCCGGATGCATAGCAAATAAAGACTGATGAGCTTCCTCTAAAATGATCCTCTTCAAGTCAGCATTATCGGGTACACACAATCTATTCTTAAACCATAGGCTCCCATCATTCTTCACAACAAAATCTCTAGTCTTTCCACTCTCACAATCTAAAACAATCTTCTGAATCATCTTATCAGCTAACTGAGCCTCTTTGATCTGATCCAACAAAACAGGCTTCAATTGTAACTGTGCCAATAATGCACCATCATCACAAGGTACAAAACTGGCACGCAATGCTCTCAACTCAACAAGCAACGAGAGCGAGTAAACTGTTAAACCAGCTAAAGACTTCCGACTTAAGGCATCAGCAACCACATTTGCTTTACCTGGATGATAATCTATCAAACAGTCGTAGTCTTTAATCAATTCTAACCATCTCCTCTGCCGAAGGTTGAGCTCTTTCTGAACACCCAAATACTTCAAACTCTTGTGATCAGTGTAAATGAAACATTTCTCTCCAAACAGATAATGGCGCCAAATCTTTAATGCAAAAACAATGGCAGCCAACTCCAAATCATGGGTAGGATAGTTAAGCTCATGCGGTTTCAACTGTCGAGATGCATAAGCTATAACTTTCCCTTCCTGCATCAATACACACCCCAAACCTCTATGTGAAGCATCACTGTAGATCACATAGGGTTGGCCTTCTACAGGTAAAGTGAGAACAGGCGCTTGAGTCAACAAATCTCTCAACTGTTCAAAGCTAGCCTGACACTGATCTGTCCACAAAAACCTCACTCCCTTACGAAGCAATCTGGTGAGTGGAGTAGCTATCAAAGAAAATCCTTTCACAAACCGCCGGTAATAGCCTGCCAAACCCAGAAAACTTCTAACCTCTGTCACTGACTTGGGTGGACTCCAATTCAAAATGGCTTCAACTTTACTCGGATCAACTCTAATGCCTTCTGCTGAAACAATATGTCCGAGAAAAGCTACCTGATCCAACCAGAACTCACACTTCGACAATTTGGCAAATAGTTGCTTCTCTCTCAAAATCTGCAACACAATCCGCAGATGCAAATCATGTTCCTCTTCATTCCTCGAATACACCAGAATATCATCGATGAAGACCACTACAAACTGATCCAAATAGGGCCTAAACACCCTATTCATCAAATCCATAAAAGCTGCAGGTGCATTCGTCAGACCAAAAGGCATAACTAAAAATTCATAATGCCCATACCTGGTCCGAAATGCAGTCTTCGGAACATCTTCAGCTCTAACTCTCAGCTGATGGTACCCCGATCTCAGATCAATCTTAGAGAATACTGACGCTCCCTTCAACTGATCAAAGAGATCATCGATTCTAGGCAAAGGATACTTATTTTTAATGGTCACCTTGTTCAATTGCCTATAGTCGATGCACAACCTCATAGTACCATCCTTCTTCTTCACAAACAGCACTGGAGCTCCCCAAGGAGAAACACTGGGGCGAATGAATCCTTTATCCAACAGCTCCTGTAATTGCACTTTCAACTCCCTCAATTCTGCTGGTGCCATTCTGTAAGGAGTAATGGAGATAGGAGTGGTACCCGGCAACAGCTCGATACCGAACTCCACCTCTCTCTCAGGAGGCAATCCTGTCAACTCCTCTGGAAAAACATCAGGGAACTCTGCAACTGTGGCAATGCTATCAATAGGAGAACCCTTCACTCTAGTATCTACCACATGAGCAAGATAGGCTTCACACCCCTTCCTAATCAACCTCCGGGCTGCAACAGCTGAAACAAATAAGGAGGCTAACTATTCCTGCTCATTAGATACTATCACCTCTCTACCATCACTAGTTCTCAAAGAAACAATTTTCTTTTTACAATCCACCACAGCTCCATGTCGAGATAGCCAATCCATGCCTAAAATCACATCATATTCCTTAAATGGCATCTCAATCAAATCTCCAAGGAACTCCTCACCCTGCACCCTCACTGCACTATCCCGATGCACTTTACTCACAATCACACTATGCCCTAACGGATTTGTCACCAAAACATCAAATCCTAGGGACTCAGCATGCACATCAAACACAGGCAATACAGATGCACTAATATAAGAATGGGTGGAACCCGGATCAATCAAAGCAAGTACTGCAGTATCAAATAAAGAAAAAGTACCAGCTATGACCGCCGATGCATCCGGCTGCCTCTGCATAACATACATCCTCTGGGAAGAACCAACCTCCTCCGGTCTAGTCTCCCTGGATGCAGCACCACCTCTAAAACTGAACCCTGCTCTACCACCTCGGCTGGCACCTCTGCCTCCCCTCACACTGGCTCGAGAAGCGGCAGAATCAACTGACATCTGCCTCTGCCTCTCAGGGCAATCTCTCACAAAGTGATCCGGTGACCCACACCTGAAACATACCCCAGCGACACCAGCTTTCCAACATGGACCACCATGGGGCCTCCCACAATGGATGCAGATAGGTAAGGTGGATCTCTGAACCATAGGGGTTGGAGCACTTGCCACTGAAGCTGCAGGTCTGAATCTTTGTCTCTGGAACTGCACTGATCTACCTGCTGGTCTCTGGCTCCTAATACTCCGAGGAACAAAGCTTCCTCTACCCCTCTTCACTGAAGAAGACCCTGCCTCAAACTGGGGCCTTCTCACCCTAACCTCATCCTCTGAAGCAGCTGCAATCACTTGAGCTCGCTCTACACTTCGAGCTGCTTCCACTAACTGGGAGAAATCATGATATCGAGATCCAGCCACTAAACACATGATCGAGGGCCTCAATCCCTCCTGAAATCGCCGGCATCTATCAATCTCATCAGCAATGATGCCCCCAGCATACTGACTCAGTCGAATAAACTCAACTTCATACTCAGTAACAGTCTTGTTATCTTGCTTCAAGCTCAAGAATTCCATCTTCTTCATATCCTTATACTCCCTAGGAGTATATTTCAACTCGAATTCCCTCAAGAAATCTGCATATGACAAAGTTGGTGGATCATCCATAGAATGTGGCACAGTCTTCCACCAATCGTAGGCATCCTTCTGTAGCAAAGATCTTGCATAGTCAAACTTTTCCTCAGGGGTGGCTTGTAACTGAATAAAGATCCTCTGAACTTTGTCAAGCCACTGTTCTGCCACAGCTGGATCAGTGGTACCAATAAAATCCTCAGCTCCATACTTCCTTAACTTGTCATAGTGCCTCACTGGCACCAAAGACTGAGGGGGTGGTGGCACTGGTTGTACTGGCGCTTGCCTGAAAGTCTCCATCATATGCACAAACCAAGCTGGTGGAACCTCCTCACCAGTTGGTCTCCCCGACCCAGAAGCAGGTGCCTCCCCAGCACTCTCAACTCTAACTCCCTCATCAGGAGCAACACTCTCCTCACTGCCCTCAACTGACTGTCTCAAATGAGGATCCATCAACACCTAATACTGCAAACACAACAGGACACACCTTATTAAAGATCAAAGATTGCCAATCCCAAACATGTATTTTCTTTCAAAAACTCACTTTTTAATTCAAAATATTCTTTTTATTACATTTTACCTAGGTTGAGAATCTCAAACCTAGGCTCTGATACCAAAACAATTGTAACACCCCCACATCCAATGCACACACACTACAACTACAACCATGTAGCATAAGTGCACCAAACATAGGGATGCTACGGTTTTCTTCAACATTCAAAACATTTAAATAGATACAATACTATTATCATTATATAATATAGAAAAGTAGATCATTTACTTTTAAAATAAAACACATTAGATATATATATACATACATATAGTTATTTCACAGCGGAAGTCATAAAATATTTACATATTTGAAAACACTTAATTCCATATTTACAAATATACAAATATGTACATTTAATCAATACTTTACAAAATATAAAAAGAGTTATACATGATTGGCAAATCTCCTTTGATCTTTAAGTCTCCAAAATCAACTCTTCAATGTCTACCCTCACTCGGTCTCGAAGAGCTCTCGGGTTCGATTCTAACAGTTCTATCACCTGCGCGATTAAACACTATCGCGCTAAGCCAAGGGCTTAGTAAGATAATCATGCTAATGATATGACTTCGTGCAATGCAATGTCATTTCTCAAACCATAATATATATGTAACATCATATATGCAAAATTAACAATATACTTTCACATTACATATCACATTTTATTATCTTTTCATATACCTCAAAACAAAGCAAAACAAACATCATTCATGACTCACATTAACCATAGACAAGCATGGGCCCAAGACACACTAATATGCCATTCAATTTTCAGAGTTAATGTTTTGGTTCTATCATCACATTTATCAATATCAATATCATAGACCCAACTAGGCTTCAAGGATTAAGTTCAACCAAGCTTCAAGGGGAGCAAAGCATGCTAAGCTTCTACCCAACTTGGCTTCAAGAACTAACCCAACCTAGCTTCAAGGGTGGTAACATCTCAATTAGGCTTCAAGGATTCAATCCAACCTAACTTCAAGAGATTGTTACTATCATTAGGCATGCCACCAATAACATACTCTGAAAATGGAATAACACATTAGCCACACAATTCATTTACATATCAATTATCATTTCCATTCTCAATTCTCATCAACATTTAGGCAAACATGCCTTCATTCTCTTAATATTATCATCATAGCCAATAACAATGGCCTCACATTTCCTTTCACAATATAACACTTCATTATTCAAGTGTATACTTATCTCATCCATGATCACATTATATCTCATATAGCATCATTCATCATATCTTATTTGAATTATCATTTCATCTTTGATACAACATTTCAAGGTACATTACTCATAAACTACAATACCTTTCACAATGCATAACATAACCTTGTTTAAATCTCAACAATGCAATTAGGGCAAAGAACAACTTATATGATTCATAGCTTTAGGATCTTCCATATGCATTTGATTAGTTCATTCATTGATTCAAGTGTGTTTAAAGTGTTTTAGGGTTAGGTTTAAGAACCAACCCACCTTTGAAAAACCAAAACAATGCAAAAAGAACAAAGAAACAAAACCCTAACCAACTCCTTTGATGGACACGGGTAGCACACATGAGGGACACGGCCAAGCTTGTGGCCGTGTCTCTCAATTCAACTTTGGCAGTAGCAAACACGGCTTAGGGACACGGCCGTGTCTCTTCAACCAAAACCCACAGCAGCTCACACGGCTTGGGAACACGGCTGTGTCACCCAAAAATTAATCCAACACGTCCAAAATCATATGACTTGGCCGTGTCTCCCAAAACCAAAACCCTACTTCTAACCAACTCTCTTCCAAATGCATTAAAACTCAATATACATCATACCACATGCTTCAAATGAACATCATCAATGTTCTAAACATATATTCATTACAATAATCACTTTAAAACACATTAATATCACACTTAAACAAACACCATCTCAAAACCCTAATTAATCACCATCCTTTTTCATCTTTCAAAAACAACATCCATTTAAGCATACAATCTTTACAATCAACCCAACACTAATTCCATCTTTTAACTTACAATCAATTTTAACACTTAAAAACATAACACAAACTCATCTCATCATCACACCAACAAAACCTAATTCCTTTCTCACACCACTTCAAAAGAATTGAAGACATTAAAGAGAAGATCTTACCTTATATGAAGAAATTCCACCAATCTTTCACCAAATCTCTCAATTCCTTCATCAATTTGAGTATAGCATCAAGAACACTTCTCTTTCCCTTTGTCTTCTTCAATGGCCGGCACCAACATGAGAAGAAAAGAAAATGCACAAGTCAACCTCTCTTTCCTTCTTAATCTCCACCATGCATTTCATCCAAACAATTACCAAAATGCCCTCAAACATATAACTAACCTTTTGTCTTATATAAGCCCATATATGTAATTACACACTCAACAATAAAATATCTTCTTCCACTAACCAACACTTTGACTCTCCCTTTGACCAATGTATATGTTATATATATCACAATATACACAACATATAAACTTGTCTCTAAACCCTAAATTCTTTCCCAAAACACTTATACTTTTCTTTTCTCAATTTAAACCAACAATCCAATAACAACAACAACAACAACATGCAAAACTTCTAGGGCATAAATGAGGATATTACAGATTAGATATTCAAACCTTTATTTGTTGGTTCCACCAAAATTTGCTTCTTGGATGAACAAGGACAAAGGCAAGGTTGCTGTCTTTGATAGCTTGATAGCTTGCTTCCTCTTCTCCTTTAAAAAGTCCGATCAATTTTTAGAGTTCCAGTTCAAAATCCAAGTCCCAGTCCAATATCTGATTCTTCTTCCAAAAATTTCCTCCCCCCTTTCTCTGTGTTTTTTAGTCTTCTTTATAGAAAATTTATATGATTAATTCAAATTGTTTACAAAAACTATCATTAATTAGGAAAAGGAAACCGAAACCAAAAAGAATTTAGTTTCGAAAAAAATTTGCGTCGGAAAAATTTTGCTGGAGAAAAAATTGCTGTGGGAGCTACAGGCAAAAACAGGTGAGTAGGCGCCCGCTGGCGGGCAGGCGGCCATTTCCCCCACAGGAAACTCCTGCGGGTGAAATGGCCCAAGGCCATTTCGTCCAACCTTTTCGGCGACGGATTTTTTCGTCATCGATTTTTTCGTCACCGATTTTTATTTTTATTTTTGTTTATTTATTTATTATTTTATTAATTTTTAAAAAATATAAAAAATATATACTAAAGCAAATATTATTTAATTAAGATAACACAAAAATTATTTTGGGCTAAATAAAATATATTGGACCGGACTGGGTAAAAAATTAAGGGTCTACAATAATCATGCATACATATAGCATAAATTATCATGGAACAAGAAAATCTACCAGGTAATTCATATCAATGCCCTATGGATGAGATGGCATCTCCAGTTGATTAGATTGAGCAAATGGAGGAGCAGTAAAAGAAGGTCCCACCTCATTACCAAATATGCCCGCAGCCTGCAACAATCATTAAAAAAGTCAAAATAAGTTAAGAAAGAAGCGATTGCAATGGAAAAATGGTAAAAGTTTACCTGAGAAGTGCTAGCCCCGAGATGTGAGACAAACTCTCCTCCCTCTCCATGATACTCCTCATCATCTCTATCCTCATTTTCCTCAGGAATCTCCCATACACCAACAGGAGATACGTCAAAGTTCAAAAGTACTACTTGAATAAACTGGATATAAGATGCACATGGTGGATAGAGAAAGGTTTCAACATCATAACCGTACCAAGCCAACCACCATGCATTCTTCGACATTGACGTGATATTTAAAGTATATTTTGGGCATTGCATTGGGAACCTCCACTGCTCGGGATAAAGAAACCACTCATATACTCTCTCTCCGAGAAACCAGCCACTAGACATAGGGTCGGTAATGACTCAGCGTGTATGTTGAAAAGGCAGTGTGGCATTCATGGAGGAAGTCTAGTTCGTCTGTTGTTCTGTGTTCCACTAGGCAAAATTGACCTACAAAAGGATATAAGGTAAGTGAACTTTTATATATATTTTAAAGTATACTAATGCTATTTTACCTGGCCCCAGGTTAAGCAGCTCAAGACAAAGCATTGGGTATGCACATGGTGAGAGCCGAAAACTTCTACATGATCTGACAACCAAAAATTGAATCTCAAATATCCGACTCTCTCTTGGGAAATACCAGGCACCCTCACAAGATTGTGCTCATATGCCCATGCCCACAACAATAATAAAAAAAATCAAATTCATGCAAGAAAAAGAATGGAATTTACATTGGTGGAAGAAGACTACCTCAACAATCACCATAAGGCCAACAAAAGACTTCTTATTTCTGCAAATTTTGTCAAGACCATGGTAAAGACATGCAAGACCAGCTTTACCCCATCCATAAAGCGGTACCATACTCATATCATTAAGGCCCCTCAACACCGACAAATGGATGGCGGATTTGGTGCTGCCTAAAATGGTTGACCCGAGCAAATACAGCAAAAATCCTCGAGCATATTATTTAGCTGTATCTCCTTGAACCTGTCCTTCATAGTTCATCCAATAACTTCAAATTGGGTCAATTTTTATCTTGAAAGGCCCTTTAAATGATGGTTCATACCAATTAACTGTTGGATTTCTTCAAATGTCAGAATATCATTGGTAAGAGGGATAGGAAAGCCATAGTACTGGATACCATTTATGGCTGTATAATCGACCAGGCCAATGGTCATTTCTCCTATAGGTAAGTGAAAAGTATGGGTCGTGTCCATCCACTGTTTCGAAAATGCTTGAACTACACTCCTATCTATCGGATACTCCTTGGATTGTAATTACAAGATGAAGCTTTCAAAACCGCAATCTCGGATAATCTGCCTTACCCGAGAAGGCGCTACATCATATCATTGTCGGGCTTTATAGACACATCCTGCACCCCGAATAATGCATCGATCACACTAACACGGATCTAGGTAAGTCAACACAAGGTAAGTATATCATCATATCAATACCATTAATTTTTAGGCTAAATTTATTTTTAGTCTATCTATTTACTTAAATTCTTAAATATATTCATTTTTTCTAAATCTTAAAAAAATAATAATAATAACACAAAAGAAAAACAAAAGAAAAAGAAATAGAAAACAAAAATGAAAAAAAAACACACAAAAAATAAAAAATAATAAAAACACAAAAAAAGGATAAAGAAAAATGAAAATAATCTGCTGTTAAAATAAGTAATTACCTTACACTTTTGATTTGAACTGCGATGATGCGGCATCCCGGCTAGTAGACTTATATTTCCATTTTTATGCCGCCGAATAAACTCCAATAACTCAGCATTAGATCGAGTTCCTAATCTTGAAGCATGCATTTTCTCCTCAACTATATGCTAAACTCTCTAAAATTTCTGAGATAAAAATGTATAACTATGAATAAATGAGCTGCTGGTTGCAACGTTTATATAGAGGAATGGCAAAGGAGAAAGACAAAATTCAAAAAGGAGAACAGTATTCTCGTGAAAAAAAAAAGAAGAAAAAGTAAATGTTACTATTGATAAATAGTAAATTACTATTTATAAATAATAAATGAATAGTTGGTGAATAGTGCATAAACAGTAACTACACAGTAAATAAATAGGAAACTCAATTATTCAATTCAATCATTCAAATATTTGCGTGCATATAAATATTTTTGCACTTTTAAATATTTTTACATGCAAGGGGCAAGGAGAAGATATGTGCATGGTAAAAATTAGCTAATTTTTTTTGCAAATTCCTTTAGTATACTACTGACTATAATTATTTTTTGCGGACAATTAAATCTCTCTTAGCTTAGGTCCAGAATCTAAATTCCCTCTTAAGTCCGGAACTTAGTTCAGGTCCAGAACCCTAATTACTCTTAAGTCCAGAACTTAGCTCGAGTCTAGAACCCAAATTATTCTTAAGTCTAACACTTAGCTTAGGTCCATAATCTAAAATTACCCTTAAGTCCAGAACTTAGCTCAGGTCCAGAACCCAAATTATTTTTAAGTCCAGAACTTATCTTAGGTCCAAAAACTAAAATCCCTCTTAAGTCCAAAATTTAGCTCGGGTCCAGAACCCAAATTACCCTTAAGTCCAGGACTTAGTTCGGGTCCATAACCCAAATTACCCTTAGGTCCAGAACCTAAAATCTCTCTTAAGTCCAGAACTTAGCTTAGGTCCAGAACCTAAAATTCCTCTTAAGACCAGAACTTAGCTCGGGTCCAAAACCAAAATTACCCTTAAGTCCAGAACTTAGCTCGAGTCCAAAATCCAAATTATCCCGAATCCAAAATCTAAATCTTTTTTGAGTCCAAAACTCAAACCGGGTTCAGAACACAAAATCTAAACCATCTCAAAAAAATTAAGTCTTATTGCTTTTCACTCTCTTTTGCCGTAGTCTCAAATCGTTCAAGCAAGGAGCAAACTGTAGACCCTTAATTTTTGACCCAGTCTGGTCCGATATTTTTTATAGTCTAAAATAAAATTTGTAGTATTTTAATTAAATAATATTTATTTTAGTATTTATTATTTATAATTTTTTATAAAAATAAAAATGGTAATATTAATAAAGTTAAAATAAATAAATAAATAAAAATTGGCGACGAAAAATTTCATCGCCGAAGGTGAATTGGCCACAGGAAAATTCGCTGCAGGAAATTCCTACTACAAATTGGTGCCTGCCCCAGCCAGCTCGCAATTCTCGCAGTTTTCGCCAGCAATTTTTTTTTTCAGCGCAATTTTCCAGCGCAGTTTTTTCCGAAACCAAATTCTATTTGGTTTTGGTTTCTTTTCTTAATTAGTTTTAGTTTCCTTAGACAATTAGAAGTAGATTTATGATTTTTCCTATAAATACCACATTAAAACACATAATTAGGGGATCAAAAATTTGTTTTTACTGAGCTAAACTTGGGACTTTGATCAGGAGGAAAAAATTATTTGATTGGATCGGAGACTCAACCATTCGATCAGGTAAAAGAAAAGCCCTAACAAGTAGGAGACATTAGCAATCATCAATCCATCAAAGGCAACAGCATTTGCCTTTGTTATTGTTTATCCAGAAGTCAATTTTGGTGGAACCAACTATGCTGGCTTGATCATTAATCATAGATTATATATTCATAGTAGCTTTGTTTCTTTGATTAATAAGAACATGCACGTAGTACCTTGATCTTTAAATATGCAGTAATTTGACCTTTGTTTCAATAACTTTAATTGTTTACTTTGGTTAATACATTAATCAGTTGGTTTTCAAAACTCCACTTCCATGTTTTATAAAAACTAAGAACTTTAAAAACCCTAAATCATCCTTTTGTTTCTAAAACTTTAAAAACCCTAAATTGTTTTTTCTGTTTCCAAAAACCTTAAAAACCCTAAATTATTTTTTCTATTTCCAAAAATCTTAAAAACCCTAAATTGTTTCTTCTATTTCTAAAAACTTTAAAAACCCTAAATTGTTTTTCCTAAACTATTTTTTATCTAAACTCTAACTTTTTGTCCAAAATTTCCAAATGTCTTCTTAAATCTCCAAACCCTAATCTTCTTTACAGTATCTAAAAATTTTAATCATAATTATTTCTAAAAATCTCTAAACTATTTTCATAAATCCTAAGATCAAATATGTTTTCCAAAATACCAAAAACCCTAATTTTCTCAAAACCCTAATATAGTAAACCCTAGTTTTTCTAAACCCTAATTCTTAAAACATCAAAACTTTATGACAAGTTCATCAACACCTAAAACCATAATCTAGTGAACCTAAAACCCAATCTTTTAAAATTATAAACCCTAATGTCCTAAAAAATCCTAATTTCATAATGTTTGCTTAAAACCCTAACTAAACCACCTTTTTTAAGTCACAGTAACATTATTTTCATAAAAACATCTAAAACCTCAAATCTTTTAAATATCCAGTAGCTATTTTATTACTTTAAAATATTTCTCCACAAATTAAACTAGTATATACAAAACCTTAGTTATTGAACATAAAACCCTAGAAACCCTAATTGATGCATGAATCCCTAAAGTTAATATTTTTACTATTTTACTTAAATCGGATGAATGCTTGTTATATATTTTTTGATTGATGTTTGATATCTTTGATGAATGATTTATTTATGATGAATGGTTATTTATTTTTATTGATTTATTTTGATTTCCAAATATTGTAAGAGGTACGTTTCCACTTTATGGGAACCTCATTAATTAATTTCTATGTAATTTAAATTGTTTTTATAATTTGGACTAATGTAAAGGACATGTTTCCACCTTTCGGTGAGTGTCCTATTTAGTTTAGACATGGATGATGTAAGGACATGTTTCCATCTTCAGATGGGTATCCTATTTAGTTTAGACATGGATGATGTAAGGACATGTTTCCATCTTCGGATGGGTGTCCATTTATTTGCTTTGTTTGGACATTGCTTTGATTTTAATATATTGATGCTTTATTTTAGTTGTTGCATGTAATATGGATAATATTGTCATATTTAAAAATTTTATAATATTAAGACCTGCAAAGGAGGCCAATTTCAATGAACTGGGCATTGTGGGGGTGCTGCGCCATTTCTCACCTTCCCCACACGTACCCAACTTTTTGAACCCATTAGGGGTTGGGGATTCCTTAGGAATCGAGTCATCCACCCCTTTCTTTTTCTCGGCCCGTCCAGGTGGTAACTCTATTTTTTCCAGCCTTAGGTCCGTATTCTCTAAGGCCCTGAGCCTAAACAGTGCCAAAGTCGCAAGCACCATTCCACTGGGAGTGGGGGCAAAAATCCCCGCTCACAAGGTCGAGCACCTAAAATCCAGTTTTGGGTAGATAACCCAAATCCAAATTCAGTTTTGGGTCGAGCACCCAAAATCCAGTTTAGGGTTGAGAACTCAAATCCAAATCTAGTATCGCCTCGAGTACATAAAATCCAATGTTGGGTTGAGCACGCATAATCTAGTCTTGGATCGAGCATCCAAATTAGCCTCGGGTAGAGAACCCAAATCAATATCAGTCTCAGGTTAAGAACCTAAATCCAATCCTGGCTCGAGTACCTAAAATTCAGCCTTGGGTTAAGAACCCAATCAAATTCAATCTCGGGTCGAGTATCCAAATCCATTTTAGGATAGAGTATCCAAATCCTGTTTAGGATCGAGTATCCAAATCAAATTTAGGATCGAATATCCAACTTTAGTTTAGGATCAAGCATCCAAATCCAGTTTAGGATCGAGCATCCAAATCTAGTTTCAGATCGAACATCCAAATTCAATTTTTGGTTGAGCACCCAACTCCTACCTCTGGTTTACGTATCCAATCCAGTCACGGGTCCAAGTACTCAATCTCGGGTCCAAGTACCCAAATCAAATTCAAGTACCCATCCTTATCCAAAATCTATTCAAAGTCATATTGCTTTTCACTCTCTTCTACTAAAAAGTCTTAGATCATTTAAGCAGAGGGCAAACTATAGACCCTTAATTTTTGACTCAATTCAATCCGATAGTCCAAAATAATTTTTGTGGTATTTTAATTATTTTAATTACTTATAATATTGAATAGTTATTTTTAAATAAAAAATATAAAAAATAATAAAAAATAAAAAATCAAACGGATCGGCGAGTGACACGCGGCAGCGCTGCCGTGCGGCAAGGAACTTCATCGCAGGCCTGGACCTGCGGTGAAATCATTGCTTGCCAATTTGCTGCACATGCCAGCAAGCAGCCCCAGTCCAACTATTTAGGAAAAAATCACAAAACTGTGTGAACTAAGGTTTTCCTATAAGTACTAGAATAAAACACACGGATTGGGAGGCAATTTTTTTTAAAGAAACTAGGGACTGGGAGAACGACAACAAAAGAAAAGGGAGATAGAAAACCCTAGCAAAGGACTTTTGGAACTTTTGGGTCAATTTGAAAATATGGAGCAACGAATATGAAATATCAAGCAGAAAAATCTGAAATATTTAATGAGCTCGTTTTACATTTAGTTAAAATTACAATATACAAATTCTTCTAAAAATCAGTTCATATGATAGTTTATGTTAATTACAGATTATTATTTTGAGAAGTCATATCAATTATAACCCGTAGACTTATTTGACACATATTATTTATTTGTTTTATCTTATGCATATTTTATCAATACATCACTCAGAATCACATTAGGGTTTTCATATAAAACTTCACAGTAGCATCTACTCTCTTTAAACATATTCATAATTCACATAACTTATGAACTTTGATAAGTTTTTCATAAACACTAAACCTTAATAGCCTGTAAAACATAATTTTCAAATCTAAGAACCCTAATTTCATGATGATAATCCCAAAACCCTAATTTTGAATAGAAGAACCCTAATTTCACGATGTTAATCCCAAAACCCTTATTTTGGCTAAAAAACCCTAATTCAAGATGTAAACCTAAATACGTATCTTTATTTACTCTATTTAAGTTTTAGATTTAATTATATAATTTATTATATATTTTGACGTGATTTATATAATTTTGATATTTGATTTAATTTATCATGGATGGATATTTTCTTTATCATTATGATTATTATTTGTTTATTCTGGTATTAAAATTGTAAGAGGTATGTTTCCATTATTGGATACTTCATTAATTAATTTTCATGTAATTTAAATTGTTCTTATATTTTCGGATTAATGTAAAGGATACATTTCTACCTGTTGGTGGGTGTCCTATTCAGTTTTAGACCTTGAACGATGTAAGGACATGTTTTCATTCTAGGATAGGTGTCCATTTATTTGTTTTGTTTGGACATTACTTTGATTTTAATATAATGATGCTTTATTTTAATTGTTGCATGTAGTATGGACAATATTGTTATATTTAAGAATTTTATAATATTAAGACCTGTAAAGGAAGCCGGTTTCAATGAACCAGGCATTGTAGGGGTGTTGAGCCATTTCTCACCTTCCCTATCCGTACCCAACTTTTCAAACCCATTAGGGGGTTGGGGATTTGCTAGGAATCTAGTCATCCATCCCTTTCTTTTTTCCGGCCCATCCGGGTGGCGACTCCATTTTCTTCGAGCTTAGGCCCGTGTTCTTTAAGGCCCCGAGCCTATACAGTGCCAAAGTCACAAGAACCATTCCACCGGGACTGGGGGCGAAAATCCCCGCTCACACATAGTTCATCCAATAACTCCGAATCGGCTCAATTTTTATCTTGAAAGGCTCTTTTAATGATGGTTCCATACCGATTAACTGTTGAATCTCTTAATGTGTCAGAATATCATTAGTAAGAGGGACCGAAAGGCTATAGTACCGAATACCAGTTATGGTTGTATAATCGACTGGGCCAATGGTCATCTCTCCTATAAGTAGGTAAAAAGTATGAGTCATGTTCATCCACCGCTCTGACAATGGTTGAACTACACTCTTGTCTATCGGACAATCCTCAGATGGTAATTGCAAGATGAAGCATTCAAAATCGCACTCTCGGACAATTTGTTTTACCCGAGAGGCTGCTACATCATACTATTGTTGGGCTTTAAAGATACATCCTCCACCCCGGACAACACAACGATCATGCTAACACCGAGCCATGTAAGTTAACACGAGGTAAGGATATTATCCTACCAATAACACTGATTAATAGCCTAAACTTGCTTGTTATGTTCTATTTTAATTTATTTATTTATCAAATTCTTAATAATAGTTCACTAATTAATTTGTTTTCCTAATCTTTAGTACTATTAATAATTAAAAATTTTAAAAACTAAAAAAATAATAATAAAATGAAAAAAAATGAAATAGATTAATGAATACATATTTGTGCTATTAAAATATTAAGTTGTTGCCTTAGTTTTTTTATTTGAACTGCGATGAAGCTGCATCCCAGCTAGTAGACTTACAGTTTCATTTTCATATCATTGAATAAATTCTGACAACTCAGCATTGGATCGAGGACCAGATGTCGAAGCATCCATTCTCTCCATTTGCTGCTCACTCAAACTATCTGCTCTCAAGCTCTCTATGTAAGTATAACTGGAAGTATAATTGAATGAAAGAGTGAGTGAGAATTGGTTACAGCCGAGGTTTATATAAACAAAGGATGAAGGAAAAGACAAATGAAAAAGAGGAAACAATAATTCCTATGATATAAAAAAAATCTCACTATTAGTAAATAGTGAGCAAATAGTGATAAATAGTGTCTGAAAATTAAATTCAATTATGCAATTCAATTATTCAGCTATTTGCGTGTATAAAAATATTTTTTTATACTTTTAAAATATTTTTTCACGCAGGGGGGCAAGAGGATATAGGTATGGTAAAAAATAGCTAATTTTGTTTTGCATCCTACTGACTACAATTATTTTTTGCAGATAATCAAATTATTTTTTAAGTCTAGAACTTACCTCGGGTCCTGAACTCAAATTATTTTTTAAGTTTAGAACTTACCTCGAGTCTAGAACCAAAAATTATTTTTTAAGTCTAGAACTTATCTCAGGTCCAGAACCCAAATTATTTTTAAGTCCAGAACTTACTTCAGGTCCATAACCCTAAATTATTTTTTAAGTCCAGAACTTACCTCGGGTCCAGAACCCCAAATTAATTTTTTTACGTCTAGAACTTACTTCGGGTCTAGAACCCAAATTATTTTTTAAGTTCAAAACTTACCTTGGGTCCAGAACCCCAAATTATTTTTAAGTCTAGAACATACTCCGGGTCCAGAACCCCAAATTATTTTTAATTCTAGAACTTACTCTGAATCCAGAACCCCAAATATTTTTAAGTCCAAAACTTATCTCGGATCCAGAACCTCAAATTATTTTTAAGTTTAGAACTTAACTCGGGTCCTGAACTCAAATTATTTTTTAAGTTCAGAACTTACCTCGAGTCTAGAACTAAAAATTATTTTTTAAGTCTAGAACTTATCTCAGGTCCAAAACCCAAATTATTTTTAAGTCCAAAACTTGCTCCGGGTCCATAACCCCAAATTATTTTTTTTTTCTCGGGTATAGAACCCCAAATTAATTTTTTTTACGTCTAGAACTTACTTTGGGTCTAGAACCAAAATTATTTTTTAAGTTCAAAACTTATCTTGGGTCCAGAACTCCAAATTATTTTTAAGTCTAGAACTTACTCCGGGTCCAGAACCCCAAATTATTTTTAAGTCTAGAACTTACTCCGAGTCCAGAACCCCAAATATTTTTAAGTCCAAAACTTACCTCGGATCCAGAACCTCAAATTATTTTTAAGTCCAGAACTTACTCCAGGTCCAGAACCCAAAATATTTTTTTAAGTCCAGAACTTACCTCGGGTCTAGAACCCAAATTATTTTTTAAGCCCAAAACTTATTTCGGGTTCAGAACCCCAAATTATTTGTAAGTCCAGAACTTACTCCGGATCTAGACCCAAATTAATTATTTTAAGTCCAAAACTTACCTCGGGTCCAAAACCCAAATTATTTTTTAAGCCCGGAACTTACCTCAGGTACATAATCCAAATTATTTTTAAGTCCAGAACTTATCTCAGGTCCAGAACCCAAATTATTTTTAAAGTTCAGAACTTATCCTCGGGTCCAGAACCCAAATTATTTTTAAGTCCAGAACTTACCCTGGGTTTAGAACCCTAAATTAATTTTTAAGTCCAAAACTTATTTTGGGTCCAGAACCTAAATTATTCTTGAGTCCAGAACTTAAACCAACCTTGGGTATAGAGTCCAGTCTGGCTCTAAACCCAATAAAAAATCACATTGCTTTTCACTCTCTTTTGTTGTAGTCTCAGATCGCTCAAGCAGGGAGCAAACTGTAGACACTTAATTTTTGATTCAGTCCAATCCAAAGATTTTAAAACAGTCTGAAATAATTTTTTATGGTATAAATTATTTATTTTAATATTTATTATTTATTTTACTTTATATTTATTATTTATTTATAAATATTTATTATTTATCATTTATTATTTATTTTAATATTTATTTTACTTTTTATTTATTATTTATTTATATATATAAATAAAAAATAAAAAATAAAAAAATTGGCGACGAAAGTCGCTGGTGACTAATTGGCTTGGGCCAATTTTTTACAGGCAAAATATGCGATGAAACTGCGCCTTGCGCGTAGTTTTGTCTGCGTCCAGCCCGTAGCTCGTCCAGCACCAATTTTGCCTGGGCCCGTACTCAGTTCTCACTGAAAACCTTGTTTTACTTGGTTTTTAATTTTATTTTCAAAATAATTTTTAATTTCCTTAATATACTAAGATTTTTATTTTAATTGTCTATAAATACTACATTAAAATGCACAGAAAGCGGACTTTGATCTTTTAAAGGGGATTGGACTTTTGGGATAGGAATTTATTCAAGAACTATTCAAATTCTTTTTGGCAATTTATTCATAACCTTGGACTTGAAGGATCAAGAGGCAACAAACAACAAAACAATCCATAAAATGTAGCACACACTGTCTTTGTTATTGTTCAACAAGAATTAAAATTGTGGTGGAACCAACAATGGAGGTTTGAGTTTCTATTAATTTTTATATTTCTAGTAGCCTCATTATTCAAATTGATCAATTTTTTAAGCATACATTGGATAGATTTTTATTTAAAACACATTGATCAATTGTTCCATTTATCATCTAGTTTCTATCTAAAACCCTAAATTTTTTTTTTCAAAACCCTAATATCTTAATACCCATTAAACTAATTTTTGAAACCTAAAACCCTAATTACACTTTTCTAAAACTACAAAGCAATAATCTGTTTTCTCAAAATCATAATCAATTCTATTTTTCTAAAATTCATAGTAGCCTGTTCTTTCCAGACACCTAACTCTTAATCCTATTTTCATGATCTTCAATTTTATTTACTTAAACCCTAAACCTTAATATTATTTTCCAAAATCCTAAATCCGAAACATCCATTCTCTATATTCAAACCCTAGTTTATTTCAAACTTAATCTTTAATTCAAACATCCAGTAGCCATGTTATTTCTTTTACATTAAATATTTCTTAGTTAACTAATCTTGTAACATCCCGAATTCCAGATTGGTAAGAAAAAGACATAGAGGATATGATTTAGGCTTAGAACAAAGGAACTTAGAACATGACCTATAACTTTAGCTCGAATTTCATCCAAGTTAATGATAGAATTAGAGAGTCTCAAAGAAGACTTAATTGTTTATTTGTGTCTTAGATAGATGTATAACTTTAAATTACCCAATTTGGAGTTGTACAGAATAAGATATGATGGATTTAGTAGACAATGTGCAAGCTGCCTCAGGACAGCATAGTAGGCTTGACTTCAAAGGACCGTCAAAAATCAGATATAGCTCGGATCGACCTGAAATTTTGACAACATGTAGCCCCGAATGTCTAGTTTCAGTGGGAATAATAATTACTTAATTTGGAGTCGTGAGTAAAAAGATATTAATAAAGAAATACAGCAAGGTCAGGAAGGGATATCAAAAGGACCTAAGTGAGAATTTCTCAAAAGTTAGGGGCAACTATGTAAATTTAAAAATTAAGTGTCGAAAGTTCTTAATAGTGCCCATATCCGACCCCAGAAGAATATTCTCGAGATTAATCGGGTCATAACCGTGGGTTTCAATTTTTCCTGAAAGCGCACGGTTTAAAAGTTACAATCGAGTAATCGCCGGAGGGTATTTTGGTCTTTTCACACCTTAGACCATAGAAATTTCAACAAAAGATGGTGGAGGGGCCAAAATATAATTAAAAGAAAGTTAAGGGCTTGGGTTTTTAAATAAATAAAAGGAGGAGACATTTGGGCTAATGAAAATTTGCCATTTAAAAGTTATAATAAAGAAGAGAGAGAAAAGTGTGGACATTTGGCTTTAAAACATTCATTCATCCAAAAGTGACCATCATTTCTCCTATATATATATATCATGGCAAGAAGAGCAAAATCTCTCTCTCCCACTTCAAACCTACGGCTTCCATAGAAAAGCACCAAAGAATTTCCAACTTTTGTCAAATTTGATTCAAGTTCAAGGTGAGTTTTAAGGTTTTCAAGTATGTAGAATTCAATTCTAGTATTAATTTTAAGTATTTATGTATCTATTGGAAGATTGGAAATTAGGGTTCTTATGGTGGATTTGGGAAAATTTTAAGTAGTGATGAGATTAATTGATTAAATGGAAGAATCAAGATGTATAAAGTTTAATAAGGTTGGATTAGGGTTTCGGTTGAAAAGAAATGGAGGATAGCTTATTGTTTTAAATTTCTAAGGTTTATATTTAAGATTGTGTTCTTGAATATCTTGAAGGAAAAACAAAGATTAAGGAAGGAGAATAAGGAAAAGCAAATGGGAATTAAAAGAGCAAGGTTTGGTACTTTAACCATTGAACTCCTTTTGAAATTTTTCTGTTTTACAATTAGTAAAATGCTGTGACTTATATGATTTTTAATTAAATATAGAAAAATTATCTTGAGTTGTAATTTGGATATGTTGTTTTTTAGTAAGTCTAGTATTTGTGAAAAATAATTTGGAACCACATTGATTGAATTTAAATTACGGAATTCATAAAATTCAGAACTGCTGCCAGGATGCAGGGCAACTGGAGCAATCAGGTTGGGTGAACTACTTGACCAAGATTTTGTGTCCAGTTTGATCTGAAATTTTAAAGAATGATTTTAAGATGTAAAACTAAATTCTGTAAAAATTTTAGAGTTTTTAGCCAAGTGGATTATTTTATACAAATTTTCTAAAACAAGGATCAAGTTGGGTCAAGAACCAGAGTTTATTGTTCATATGGAAATTTTTCATTATTAACTTGGTCAAAAACTTGGTGTGGGTGTTTTATCATTTTATTTTTTGTATTGAGTTTAATTATGATATGAAGAATAAATTAAGATGGAAAATATGTGAATACATATGATACATATGTGAGTATATGTGATATTTGTGTAAATATATATTGTATACACATGGAGAATATGTGGTATATATACGAAGTGAATGGGTATATATGAAATGTTATATATGCTCTACTCGGTAAATGGGTAAAACCGGTCTAGAATGGGGGTTTGGCATGCCATCCTACCGGCAGTACTGTCTTAACGGCTTCGGTCGGGATATTACTTATGCGCGCGCGGTTATATCGTGTGAGGTCAAGATCATGGCAACTAGTCGTGTGAGACCAAGACCACGCAGTTATTCTATATCGTGTGAGACCAAGACCATGACAATTATTCGTGTGAGGTCAAGACCACGCGTAACTCTATATGAGGCCTCATTTCGAGATCGGTGTATTCATAATTACCTAGTGGAGCATATTAACTCATAATTATAATGAAGTTATTTTACATGTTGTTTATATACAGAATGTGAATCTTAACTTAATTAGAAAATATAAATATGATGATTGTATGAAAATAGTTTAATTATGCAGTATTCTACTTTTACATGTGTTTCAACAAACCTTCCTTGCACTATTTATATTCGGCAATGGTTAAAGTACCCAGTAAGCAATGCTTAGCGAGTTTAGTTTCTTCTAAACTCGTAGGTTATTAGCAAGAAGCCAGTAGCGAGCAGAGGAGTCCTGCGATTTGTCAGTCATCAACAAACTTAAGTGGTGCTCTTTATTTTGTATTTTGGTATTAGAAACTGGCATGTACTTATTTGAACAATACAAAGAGATAACTTGATGTAACATGTAAGTCTAGTAATGTATAATAATTGTATGGTTTTGAATTGAGTTGGGTTGTGAATATAGAAGTGTGAATTCTTCTTGCAGGATTGTAGTTGAGGTTATAAGGGTGGATCATTGGAAGTGTATTGAATTTGTTTGTATTCGCATTGGTTTGTGTAAAAATGTTTTCAAAAATCAGAAAAAATAGTTTTGTCGACACTTGGGACCTCAATTTTTAGGGGAGGTTATGGCAAATTTTTTTTTTAAAATCTGCACTTAAAATTTGTTAAGTAAAATATTAAGACACAATCACCATGTGATAACAGTTCATCTTGGTATATAAAATGTAGGCTAAGATGGGGTGTTACAAATCTAGTAAATACAAAACCCTAATTGTTAAACATAAAACCTACAAAACTCTAATTTTATTCAAGAAACCATAAATGATGCATAAACCCTAAATTCATATACTTACCGCCTTATTAGATGAATGTTTATTATACATTTTTAATAATGTTTCATGTCTTGGATGAATATTTTATTTATGATGAATGGTTGGTTACTTTTATTGATTTGCTTTGATTTCAAAACATTACAAGAGGTATGTTTCCATGTTTTGGGTACCTCATATTATGAGTATCATGTAATTTAATTTATTTTAATATTTTTGGATCAATGTAAAGGATACGTTTCCACCTTTTAGTGGGTGCCCAATTCAACTTTAGATATTAGACGATGTAAGGACATGTTTCCATCCTCGGATGGGTGTCCATTTATTTATTTTGTTTGGACATTATTGTGATTTTAATAAAGTATTTATTTATTCTTATGATTGCATGTAGTATGGATAATATCATTATATTTAAGAATTTTATAATATTAAGACCTGTAAAGGATGCCGGTTCTAATGAACCGGACATTGTGGGGGTGCTGGGCCGTTTCTCACCTTCCTCATATGTACCCAACTTTTCAAACCCATTAGGGGGTTGAGGATTCCTTAGGAATCGAGTCATCCACCCCTTTCTTTTTCCTGGCCCATCCGGGTGGCGACTTCATTTTCTCCAGGGGTGAAAATCTTCGCTCACACTATGGCTATGAGGGCGAACCCTATGTATTGGATTCTAAGAGAAACATAAGGACTAAAGCATCCAAATAAGGAGATCAAATCCCTAGTTTATATTTAGTGTGGTTCCTATAAATTGACTCCTATCCTTGTTTGATTATATGATTGTTTGTTCACCAGACATTGCATGGGCATTGTTGCATCTGAATGTTGTATTATATTAATTATTATCTAACTCACTGAGTTAAATGCTCACTCTTGCTTATCAATTTTTCCCAGTGTGCAGGAATCTTATTCTTCATCAATTATTTGGTGGCTTAACAAAAAGGAACGGGCAAAAGAAAAGTAATCAAGAAATGAATGTAAGGTATAACCTATTAGGATAGACATTTTTAGCAGTTATTTACACAATTAACAATTTTTTTTTTGCTTTGTACACACACAAGTATTTATTTCCAATTAGAATTGTTTATTAGTGGTTGAGCTTGAGAAATATCAAATTTTATCTAAATTTCTTTGTTTTTTTTGGAATTTTGTTAGAGATTTATGTTTTTATTTTCTTTGTTTGGGTATTTCTTTTTTATTTTGATTTTTGCAATAAGATATAGGTTAATGTGATTTTGATGTATCTTTGCAATTTTGATATATTTATTTTGTAAAAGAATTCTAATTTTTGACTTTTTTTTTTTGGAATTTGCTTGTATTTTGACAAATTTAATATGGCCAAATCCATTTTGACTTGAACAAACTTTTATATATGTTAGTCTATCAGAATATTATATCAATTCGATTGACTTTGGATATTTGTTTTAATTGATATATTGGGTTCAACCAGTTTTAAAAATCTAAATCGACCGAATCTGATTTGTGCCTAGCCTTACAGCTTGGTAATTGAATTGGGTTTTCATTGTCACCATTTTATTCTATAATAAATGTTTAACCACCCAAATTTGGTGAAAAAAAATTAGACTTGACATTTAGAGTATTCTTCTTTTCTTTTTTTATCCTGAATTTTACTATGGATGACTATTGGATTTCAAGGTAGCCAGTCTGCATCTAGCCATACTCATATTCCATAACTTATCTCTTTATGACATCAACATCTTTTTTTATGGAATGTACTTTTCCTTAGTTTGCACCTATGGATAGTATATTTCATTAAGCTCTTGAGTTGTGGAATTCCTCCCCCCCCCCCCCAAGCTCATCAACATTTTGCTTTATAGGCTTGGTCATAATATTGTGACTCATGGGGCTCATCTCTTGAGTTGATTGTCCCTTGTCCTAATAAAGGAATTGTATGATTTTTCCCAAAGTTCACATCTTCACCTCCTAGTGTTTTTGTATCTATTTTTATGACTCAAGCATACTTTTCAACATTTCTGCAGATCATTCAACAATATCATCTAAGACATCAATAATAATGGTGCCATGACAACTTTCACCAGTTGGGATTTGTAGCATCTCTTGTGGATATTGGTGTTGAACCTGGGGAAACACAATAATTTTTCTTTCTATTTGCTTTATCATTTAAAGCACATAGTTGTAATGGCCTAGGCAAAATTGACTTCAAATAACTTGGTTGTTTTGGCCCAACCTTTGTCCTTAAAATGGTTAAACCAAGTTATTTAGTTACTATTAAGTTGTCCTATATAAACCACTTCCCAGTCATAGGGTTCTTTTTCCTACTCTTGATATTCTAGCTTAACCAGCTCAAGTTAGAACCATCTCTGACTTGTTGCTTAAGCTAGCAAGTCACCTAACCTAGGTGTTACAATAGCCTTCTTGTTCTATTATTTAGTGGCAATCTCATGCCTTGAAACCTAACTATTTCTTCTCCTAAAAATCACATTTTTGCATTTAGATACATCATTATAAAATGGGTCCCACTGGCATGCCAAAATTCTTTCCCTAAGAATCAAGTGAAGTCTCGACCTTGAATATGAACCAAATGTTAGTGTGCCAGTGGATATAGGTTCCTCAACCAAATACGCTAAATCTAAACTCTATCAAGATACATGTGTGTATTTCCCCAAGGACTATGACAAATCAAAGTCGCTAAACTCTCTTTGGTAAGTTTGTTTGGATTTTACAACTTAAAACCTAATTAATAAAATATTTGAAAGAAAGTGGACTATGGAAAATAATTATAATTAATTAAAAGAGATGGAGTATGAACAAAAAATAAAATTAATTCACCAAGATTGGAATATGAACAAGGAGCTAAAATTCTAAACTTGAAACATAATGAACTAAAAAACAAAAGTTAATAAAATGAAATTGATTAATTGGAAATCTATATTAAATTAGAAAAGCTTTGAAATTTGTTATGTAACTTGAATTTCTACTATAGAACTTGAATTTTTTGCAGTTTAAACTTGTTATATTTGGAAATATGTTCCTTATTCTTCTTAGATTGATTATTGGTCTGATTAATGCTTTAATTTTTAGAGGCCTTCTCCATGCTTGATTTATTTTTTATACAACCTACTCCATAACTTCTCAACTCAACAAATCTAGTTCCCATGTCTAATGTCCATGACTTCATGTTACATCTCCATATTTCATCTTCTATATTTTTTAGGCTTAACTACTCCATTATTTATTTTATATTTAACGCTTCTATTATGCCTATAATCATTCATAGCTTGAATTTAGCCCTTTTTTTTTTTATCAACTTCCCACTTTCTATACCTAACAAAATGTGTTTAGATTTTAGGTGCAAACACTAAGTAATAATTTTTACATTATTTTCTTCCCTAAAACTAATCAAAGCAACTTAATTTGAAGCAGCATAATTCTATTAACATATCCCACATCTTTTTATGCTTAATAAAATTTTTCATATCATAACTCTAATATGAATAATTCTTTTCATCCAACCTCACATTCATTGGCTAAAGTAAATCATCTCAATAACAAAGAAAGCAAACCATAACCCAAATGGAAGGAAAAAAAGGCAAAATACCGAATTGCCGACTGAAAAAAATTCCTATTTGATTTGTATAATCACTTCAAAATAAACAAAAATGCAAAAAAATTAAAAGAAATTTTGTTGCTCCACTGCCATGTTAAATAATACAAAGAAATAAAAGAGACATACAAAAGTAAAAAAAGGATAAGCTAGAGTTTCATAATATGTTTCAAATACAAAAAGAATTAAGTATAACCCAAAATACAAAAAGACTATAGCTATACTAAATAAAGGAAACTTAAAAAAATATTACTTTAGCATTAATAAATAAAAATAAAATAAAATAACTCTTTATGTCTTAACATGCTTAATGCATATGCTACTATTCATCAGAAATATACTTGAATCGTATTAGCCAATGTGAAACTAGTATCTATAAACACAATAAACATTGAATGAATTAACCATATATAATGGCACTTTTTGTAGGGTCTTTCATAACTTGCTATTAATATTGACAAAGGATGATGTGTGCCTATTAATAAAGTTATAATGTAAATTTAAAACAAAAAATGTATAATAAAATACAAAGTTTTTATAATGGATTTTTACTCATGTAGTTTGTCAAATCAAAATGCAAATTGATTCTTAAGTTTAACGTTGACCTTATTATCTTGAATATATATTGTGAGTCAGAATTTTTTTTCCTACTCCTATGTAGAATGGTTCTTGTGACTTTGGCACTATTAAGCTCAGGGCCTTAGAGAACATGGGCCTCAACCAGGAGAAAATGGAGTTGCCACCAGGACAGTCCAAGAAAAAGAAAGGAGTGGATGACTCAATTCCTAAGAATTCCCCAACCCCATAATGTGTTCAAAAAGTTGGATACGTATGGAAAAGGTGAGAATGACCTAGCACACCCACAACGCCCGGTTCATTGGAACCGACCTCCTTTTCAGGTCTAAATATTATTAAGTTCTTAGTTGTTATGATATTATACATATTATATGCAATGAAAAGAAATAAGCATTCATCATATTATTAAAATAAAACAAATAAAATAGGCACCCATCCAATGATGGATCATGCCCTTACAATGTCTAAATGCCCTTATAATTAAATAAAATAGGACACCCACCAAAAGGTGAAAATGTATCCCTTACAATTGTCCAAAATATATAAAATGAACTAAATTATATAAGCAAAACAAATAAGGCACCCACAAGTGTAAGCATTCCTTTTTATAACCTTAAAAATACAACCAATAAATAAATATTAACATAGTTAATCATTCATGATAAAATTTGTAATCCAAGCATATAGTTTAATCATCGCAAAAATAATAATAAATTAGATTTTAATAAAAGGAAATTAAGGTTGATCATAAAAAATTACAATTCACAAATAAATATTGACCCCATTAATGAGGGGTCGCATACGGTGGTCTGGCTAGGCGGTTAGCCGGTAGAGGTCAAGGGGGTAATAGGGATTGGGGACAGTGCCCCCAAAAGGTAGACTATTTATGTTTTGATCATTTATGTATGTATTTTTAGGGCAATTTTAGTGGCTTTTGATTAATGTTTCTTTAAAGTTTTGCTTAAGTTTGTTTGAAATATTTGATCCAGGTTGAAGAACAAAACAATAAAGCTTTAATTCAATTTGATGGATTAATGAGGTGAAAAAACATGAGACACGACCAAGTCATGAGTGGCTTGGCCGTGTCCCTCATCCAAAGGCAAGAGGCATGAATCACTCACATGACATGGCCAGGTCAAGTCAGCTTGGTCGTGTCCCTCAGGAAAAGTTGGCAAAAATAGACATAAGTAAGAGATACGACCAAGCCACTGGCTGTGTCACATGATACGACCAAGGCCTTGGCCATGTCTCACCAGAAGAACGAAATAAAGAAGAAGCAAAGAGAATAGGTAGAAGTGAACACATTCAAGAGACATGGCCAAGCCACTGGTCGTGTCACATGACACGGCCAAGGCCTTGGCCATGTCCCATCTAAAAAGCAAAGCAAAGAGAAGAGACAATATAGAGATAGTGGAGAACACATTCAGGAGACACGGCTAAGCCACTAGCCGTGCCAACACCGAGGATTTTTGCCCCCACTTTCGCAATAAATTGGTTCTTGTAACTTCGACACTGTTTGGATCTGGGCCTTAGAGAACACGAGCCTAAACTTGGAGAAAAATGGAGTCGCTACCTAGACAGGCCTGGAAAAAGAAAGAGATGGATGACTCAATGCCTAAGGAATCCCCAACCCCCTAATGGGTTCAGAAAGTTGGGTACGTGTGGGGAAGGTAAGAATGACCTAGTACCCCCACAATGCTCGGTTCATTAGAACCAACCTCGTTTTCAGGTCTTAATATTATAAAATTCTTAATTAATACAATATTATCCATACTACATGCCATCATAAGAATAAATAATTACTTTATTAAAATCATAATAAAGTCAAAATAAAATAAACAAGTAGGCACACATCCATAGATGGAAACATGCCTTTACAATTGTCCAATGTCCAAAAGAAAATAAATAAAATAGGATACCCACCAATTAGTGGAAACATATCCTTTACATTGATCAAAAACTTAAAATAAATTAAATTACATGATGCTTATAACATAAGGTACCAAAAATATGGAAACATAGCTCTTACAATTTCCTGAGACCAAAACAAATCAATAAAAATAACCAACCATTCTTCATAAATAATTTATTCATTGAAGATATAAATAAATCATTAATCAAAATATATAATAAACATTCATTTAATTTGTAATAAAGAAAATAAAGATGCAAGTTTAGGTTTATGTATCAATTTAGGATTTTTTAAATATCACTTAGGTTTTTAGGGCTTAGATTCAAAAACTTAGGGTTTGATGTAATTTAGGGTTTCTAGGAAAAAATAACTTAGGGTTCAGTATTTATAAAAAATAATGTTTTGTGGCTTAAGGTTTCACAAGAATTATGGTTTAGTTTTTATGAAAAACTAATCAAAGATTTTAAGGATTAAACAACCATAAAATAAATAACCATAGAAAAGCTACTGTGAATATTTTTTCTTAGTCTTAAAAGCTACTGTGAAGTTTTACATAGAAAAGCTTTAATGTAATTGTGAGTAAAATGTTGATTAAATAACCATAAGATAAAAACAAATAAACAATCCATGAAAAATAAGTTTACTGGTTTTAAAGGTTATGATCAAAACAATAATATACACTCCATGCAAACTAACATATACTATTTAAGCAGAAGTTGCATAATGTGATTTTAGTTAAATTAATGAACTTTTTCAATGTTTAAAACAATCAAAACATATAGTATTTATTTAATTTAAAGCATATTGTCGTTTGTTGGCTCTACCAAAATTATTTAAACGAGAATTCTGGATGAGCTTTGGCAAAGACAATGTGTGTACTACCTTTGTAGAGTTGGTGTGTTGTTTGTCTTCCACGTCCAAACTTCTTGTTTCTCGTTGCTTAGGGTTTTTATTGATGGATACTCAATTTGCCAAAGTTCCAGCAACCAATCCCAAAAGCCAAAAGTCTAAAGATCTGATCCTTCTTCAGGTTTTTAAAACATGTATTTATAATCACTCTATGAAAGTTTTCATATTTAAGAATAGTTTGTTCTAATGCATGTCAAATTCACGAGTTCGACATAAACTGAGACCATATCAAATTACAATTACTTGAATTCGATATAGACCGAGTCTGTCTCAAATTCAAATGACTTAATTTCAACAAAATCTAAGCCCATATCAAAGTATATCTCCATATTCGACATGGAATACAAAAAACCTACCCCATATCAGACTGGGAGAGCCCCATTTCGATATGGGACTACTCCATATAGAAATGGAGCTTCCCCATTTCGATATGGGGCTACCCCATATAGAAATGGGGCCCCATTTTGTTATGGAACAACCCCATATCGAATTAGGATTGCCCCAATTCGATATGGGGCTTCCCCATGTTGAAATGGATGCCCTAATTCAACATGGGACAACCCTATTGACCAAAAACCAACCGAATTAAGTGAAAAATCAACCAAACCTTTGAATCAGACTGTTTTAGGGTTTAGCGCATCGGTATCGTAAAAAAACCAACCAAATCTTCTAAAGCAGACCCAATTAGGGTTTTTAAAGTTTAATTAGCTTATTTTAGGCCCTATTACAGTATATTAATCTAATCAAAGGTTTGGAATTAGCACCGAACTAGCCAGGGCCAAAATCAAGACTCTACTGTTTGACCCCTGCTTGAATGATCTTGAATTTATTCAAAGAGTGAAAAGCAACATGGTTTTGAATTAATTTTGGATAAGGTTTATTCTAGAATCAGAATTGGAATTAGTTTGGATTCTGGAACTAAGGTTGGTTTGGATTCTGGATCCAAGGTGAGTTATGGGCTTCAAAAATGATTTGGGTTCATGACCTGCGGTGAATTCTGGACTCAAAAATTTTTTAGGTTTGGGTACATGGACCCAAAACTAGGTACTTGGACCCGAGATTGAATTGATTTTGGGTACTTAGACCTAAGACTTGATTTTGCTGACTTTCTATCAGTTTGAGAGTTATGGCTTTCTTCTAGCCAATAAATTTTAGCTCTTCTAGCTGATTGATGTAGACCCTTAATTTTTGACCCAGTCCAGTCCGATATTTTTAAATAGTCTAAAATAATTTTATGGTATTTTAATTAAATAATATTTATTGCTTATAATATTTACTTTTAATAAAAATAAATAAATAAAAAAGATAAATAAAATAAATAAAAATCGGCGACAGAAGAATTGACGATAAAAATTATTGGTGATGAATTGGCCATAAGTCAATTCGCTGCAGGTTTTACCCATGGGCCACACCTAGCCCACAGCGCCCTGTAGGAAATTTTTTGCCAGCGTAGCTTCACACGCCAGTAGCCCGGCCCGCGCGCAATTTTTTCAAAATTCTATTTTATTTGGTTTTTGATTTTATTTTCAAAAGGGTTTTTATTTCCTTAATCAATTAGTATAAGGTTTTTATTTTTTTCCTATAAATACCACATTAAAACACATGAAAAGGGGGGAATTTTATTTCGGCCAGGAGGAAAATTTTGGGACGACACAATTATTGGGGACTTTTGGACTTTTTATTTCATCGGACTTTTTAGCAATTAATTTAGAGATTGAATGAACAAAAGCATCAAACAAATAAGGAGCAAGCCATATATCATAAAACACCATCAAACAAGGCAGTAGCAAACTCTCACTGTCTTGATTTCCTTCCAACCAAGAAGAACAAATTTAGTGCAAGTAAATACTTTTCATCAACGTTTAATTATTGGTGGAGCCAACAAATGACGGTAAATTCTAAACATATTTAATATAACATATTCCGTGTCTATTTTAATTATAGTAGATTATATCTTTTAATTTTAGCTCATAGCAATTTACATAGAGCATAGTTTAATGGTGTTGTTTTGTTAATCATAAAAAATAAATCTATAACCTATTAAGTTTAAGTTACAGTTAATTATATGTGTTAAATTAATATTTTTAATAAATGATTATTTAATTATAAAAATGCTCTAGCAGCCTTATTTTTTCAAGTATCAAAGCTTTAACCCTAATTAATTCTTCTTTCCAAAATCACACAGTAGCATTATTCTTTTAAAAATAACATTAGTTCCTGAAAATCTCAAAACCCTATTTTCTAAATCTTAAACCCTAAAATCTTAATTTTCAACACCAAAACCTATAACCCTAAAAACCATTTTTAAAATTTTTTGCAAGGGGCACAGCCCCCTTGACCACCGCCTGCTAACCGACTAGCGGGACCACTATATGGGCTCGTCGAAGGGGTCAATATTCATTTATGTATTATGAGTATGTATATTTAACTTTCTTTTTTCCAAAGCCCTAATTTAGTAATTAAAATTCTAAAACCCTATTTTAAGATGCAAACCCTAAACTTATACATTTATTACTTTATTTAGTTTTAGATTTGATTATGTAGTTTATTATATATTTTGATGATTGATTTATTTAATTTTGATTTTTGGTTTATTTAATTTATCATGGATGAATGTATTTTCTTTATTATTATTTGTTCACTAAAATTGTAAGAGGTATGTTTCCATTATTGGGTACGTCATTAATTAATCTTTAATCAATTTAATTTATTTTCATATTTTGGGATTAATGTAAAGGACACGTTTTCACCTTTTGGTGGGTGTCCTATTTAGTTTTAGACAATGGATGATGTAAGGACACGTTTCCATCCTCGGATGGGTGTCCATTTATTTATTTATTTTTGAACTTTACATTGATTTTAATATAATGATGTTTTATTTTAATTTTTGCATGTAGTATGGATAACATCATTGTATTTAAGAATTTTATAATGTTAAGACCTGAAAAGGAGGCCGGTTCTAATGAATCAGGCATTGTGGGGGGTGCTGGGCCATTTCTCACCTTCCCCACATGTACCCAACTTTCCAAACCCATTAGGGGGTTAGGGATTCCTTAGGAATTGAGTCATCCACCCCTTTCTTTTTCCTGGCCAGTTTGAGTGGCCACTCCATTTTCTCCAGGCTTAGGCTCGTGTTCTCTAAGGCCCTGAGCCTAAACAATGCCAAAGTCGCAAGAACCATTCCATAGGAAGTGGGGACAAAAATCTCCGTTCACAATTGATTTTCTATTATGGCTTTCTTCTAGCCACTTGCTCCATTCTTCAATGGATTAACTTCAGCTCTTCTAGCTGGACTGACCTTCTGTCATTTGGAAATTTTGGCTTTCTTCTAGCCGATTATTCCATTCTTCAATGGATTATGGGTCTTCACCCTCAAAATGGATCTTCATCCTTGACATTGGGTCTTCACCCTTGAAAATGGATCTTCATCCTTGGAGATCGGGTCTTCACCCTTGAAAGTGGATCTTCATCTTTAGTGTCGGGTCTTCACCTTTGAAATCGGACCTTTATTCTTAGAAATTGGGTCTTCACCCTTGAAATTGGGTCTTCATCCTTGGAAATTGGGTCTTTACCCTTGAAAATGGGTCTTCATCCTTGGAAATCGGGTCTCACCCTTGAAAGTGGATCTTCATCCTTGGCATTGGGTCTTCACCCTTGAAAATGGATCTTCATCCATGGAGATAAGGTCTTCACCCTTGAAAGTGGATCTTCATCCTTAGTGTCAGGTCTTCACCCTTGAAAATGGATCTTCATCCTTGGAAATCGGGTCTTCACCTTGAAAATGTATCTTCATCCTTGGAAATCAGGTATTCACCCTTGAAAATGGATCTTCATCCTTGGCATCGGGTCTTCACCCTTGACAATAGAACTTTACCCTTGGAGATCGGGTATTCACCCTTTAAGTGGATCTTCATCCTTAGAGATGGGGTCTTCACCCTTTAAATTGGATCTTCATCCTTAGTATCGAGTCTTCACCCTTGAAAATGGATCTTCATCCTTGGCATCGGGTCTTCCCTTGAAAATAAATCTTCATCCTTAGAGATTAGATCTACACCCTTCAAAGTGAATTTTCATCCTTAGAGATCGGGTCTTCACCCTTGAAAATGGATCTTCATCCTTGGGGATAGGGTCTTCACCCTTGAAAATGGATCTTCATTCTTTGGACTTCGGGTCTTCACCCTTTAAATTATATCTTCATCCTTTAGACTTCGGGTCTTCACCCTTGAAATTGGATCTTCATCCTTTTGGACATTTGTCCTATATTGGCTTTAGCTCTTCTAGCTGATTGATCTTCTGTCTTCTGCATCTTCGTTCTTTTGATAGTTCTAATGTTCCATTCTTTTTGTTCTTCCTTTTGTACTTTTACAAAAAAATTAAGTTAATTTTTAGCTGGCCCTTACATCTTCTCCTTGCCCCCTGTGTGGCAAAATATTTAAAAGTGAGTTTGAAAATATTTTGTACACGCATAAACTCAAAAAAAATTGAAAGGAGAAAGTTTTTCCCCCTGGTAGGCTCAAACCAATGATTTTTCCCATGCAAGCTCTGATTAGTGTTTGTGTTGTCAAGTTCTTCGCAGAAGCATGCATCTCTTATCTTTATAAAGTGACTGGAGATTCCTCAAGCAATGGGCCTTCCATGCCCCCTAATTTCATATCTTCTTTTGATTATTTACTTCATAGGGTGTTTGTTGTTCACTTTGACAAAGAATAGATAATACAATACCAGAAAATGCATTGTGATATGATCATGTATGCATGATATGCATGAATAATACTTACAGTGGTTCCATCGACTCACAGATTGAGGTGATCAGCAGAAGTGTTCTCATTGGCTCCTTCCAGATGCTCACTCAGGTCTTGCATTGGAATGACAGAAGGCTTCACATTTATGGCTTTTATCTTTGAGATATTAAGGACATGAATGTTGGAGACCCCTGCTTGAATGATCTTGAATTTATTCAAAGAGTGAAAAGCAACATGGTTTTGAATTAATTTTGGATAAGGTTTATTCTAGAATCAGAATTGGAATTAGTTTGGATTCTGGAACTAAGGTTGGTTTGGATTCTGGATCCAAGGTGAGTTATGGGCTTCAAAAATGATTTGGGTTCTTAACCTGCGGTGAATTCTGGACTCAAAAATTTTTTAGGTTTGGGTACATGGACCCAAAACTAGGTACTTGGACCCGAGATTGAATTGATTTTGGGTACTTGGACCTAAGACTTGATTTTGCTGACTTTCTATCAGTTTGAGAGTTATGGCTTTCTTCTAGCCAATAAATTTTAGCTCTTCTAGCTGATTGATGTAGACCCTTAATTTTTGACCCAGTCCAGTCCGATATTTTTAAATAGTCTAAAATAATTTTATGGTATTTTAATTAAATAATATTTATTGCTTATAATATTTACTTTTAATAAAAATAAATAAATAAAAAAGATAAATAAAATAAATAAAAATCGGCGACAGAAGAATTGACGATAAAAATTATTGGTGATGAATTGGCCATAAGCCAATTCGCTGCAGGTTTTACCCATGGGCCACACCTAGCCCACAGCGCCCTGTAGGAAATTTTTTGCCAGCGTAGCTTCACACGCCAGTAGCCCGGCCCGCGCGCAATTTTTTCAAAATTCTATTTTATTTGGTTTTTGATTTTATTTTCAAAAGGGTTTTTATTTCCTTAATCAATTAGTATAAGGTTTTTATTTTTTTCCTATAAATACCACATTAAAACACATGAAAAGGGGGGAATTTTATTTCGGCCAGGAGGAAAATTTTGGGACGGCACAATTATTGGGGACTTTTGGACTTTTTATTTCATCGGACTTTTTAGCAATTAATTTAGAGATTGAATGAACAAAAGCATCAAACAAATAAGGAGCAAGCCATATATCATAAAACACCATCAAACAAGGCAGTAGCAAACTCTCACTGTCTTGATTTCCTTCCAACCAAGAAGAACAAATTTAGTGCAAGTAAATACTTTTCATCAACGTTTAATTATTGGTGGAGCCAACAAATGACGATAAATTCTAAACATATTTAATATAACATATTCCGTGTCTATTTTAATTATAGTAGATTATATCTTTTAATTTTAGCTCATAGCAATTTACATAGAGCATAGTTTAATGGTGTTGTTTTGTTAATCATAAAAAATAAATCTATAACCTATTAAGTTTAAGTTACAGTTAATTATATGTGTTAAATTAATATTTTTAATAAATGATTATTTAATTATAAAAATGCTCTAGCAGCCTTATTTTTTCAAGTATCAAAGCTTTAACCCTAATTAATTCTTCTTTCCAAAATCACACAGTAGCATTATTCTTTTAAAAATAACATTAGTTCCTGAAAATCTCAAAACCCTATTTTCTAAATCTTAAACCCTAAAATCTTAATTTTCAACACCAAAACCTATAACCCTAAAATCCATTTTTAAAATTTTTTGCAAGGGGCACAGCCCCCTTGACCACCGCCTGCTAACCGACTAGCGGGACCACTATATGGGCTCGTCGAAGGGGTCAATATTCATTTATGTATTATGAGTATGTATATTTAACTTTCTTTTTTCCAAAGCCCTAATTTAGTAATTAAAATTCTAAAACCCTATTTTAAGATGCAAACCCTAAACTTATACATTTATTACTTTATTTAGTTTTAGATTTGATTATGTAGTTTATTATATATTTTGATGATTGATTTATTTAATTTTGATTTTTGGTTTATTTAATTTATCATGGATGAATGTATTTTCTTTATTATTATTTGTTCACTAAAATTGTAAGAGGTATGTTTCCATTATTGGGTATGTCATTAATTAATCTTTATGCAATTTAATTTATTTTCATATTTTGGGATTAATGTAAAGGACACGTTTTCACCTTTTGGTGGGTGTCCTATTTAGTTTTAGACAATGGATGATGTAAGGACACGTTTCCATCCTCGGATGGGTGTCCATTTATTTATTTATTTTTGAACTTTACATTGATTTTAATATAATGATGTTTTATTTTAATTTTTGCATGTAGTATGGATAACATCATTGTATTTAAGAATTTTATAATATTAAGACCTGAAAAGGAGGCCGGTTCTAATGAATCAGGCATTGTGGGGGGTGCTGGGCCATTTCTCACCTTCCCCACATGTACCCAACTTTCCAAACCCATTAGGGGGTTAGGGATTCCTTAGGAATTGAGTCATCCACCCCTTTCTTTTTCCTGGCCAGTCTGAGTGGCCACTCCATTTTCTCCAGGCTTAGGCTCGTGTTCTCTAAGGCCCTGAGCCTAAACAATGCCAAAGTCGCAAGAACCATTCCATAGGAAGTGGGGACAAAAATCTCCTTTCACAATTGATTTTCTATTATGGCTTTCTTCTAGCCACTTGCTCCATTCTTCAATGGATTAACTTCAGCTCTTCTAGCTGGACTGACCTTCTGTCATTTGGAAATTTTGGATTTCTTCTAGCCGATTATTCCATTCTTCAATGGATTATGGGTCTTCACCCTCAAAATGGATCTTCATCCTTGACATTGGGTCTTCACCCTTGAAAATGGATCTTCATCCTTGGAGATCGGGTCTTCACCCTTGAAAGTGGATCTTCATCTTTAGTGTCGGGTCTTCACCTTTGAAATCGGACCTTTATTCTTAGAAATTGGGTCTTCACCCTTGAAATTGGGTCTTCATCCTTGGAAATTGGGTCTTTACCCTTGAAAATGGGTCTTCATCCTTGGAAATCGGGTCTCACCCTTGAAAGTGGATCTTCATCCTTGGCATCGGGTCTTCACCCTTGAAAATGGATCTTCATCCTTGGAGATAAGGTCTTCACCCTTGAAAGTGGATCTTCATCCTTAGTGTCAGGTCTTCACCCTTGAAAATGGATCTTCATCCTTGGAAATCGGGTCTTCACCTTGAAAATGTATCTTCATCCTTGGAAATCAGGTATTCACCCTTGAAAATGGATCTTCATCCTTGGCATCGGGTCTTCACCCTTGACAATAGAACTTTACCCTTGGAGATCGGGTATTCACCCTTTAAGTGGATCTTCATCCTTAGAGATGGGGTCTTCACCCTTTAAATTGGATCTTCATCCTTAGTATCGAGTCTTCACCCTTGAAAATGGATCTTCATCCTTGGCATCGGGTCTTCCCTTGAAAATAAATCTTCATCCTTAGAGATTAGATCTACACCCTTCAAAGTGAATTTTCATCCTTAGAGATCGGGTCTTCACCCTTGAAAATGGATCTTCATCCTTGGGGATAGGGTCTTCACCCTTGAAAATGGATCTTCATTCTTTGGACTTCGGGTCTTCACCCTTTAAATTATATCTTCATCCTTTAGACTTCGGGTCTTCACCCTTGAAATTGGATCTTCATCCTTTTGGACATTTGTCCTGTATTGGCTTTAGCTCTTCTAGCTGATTGATCTTCTGTCTTCTGCATCTTCGTTCTTTTGATAGTTCTAATGTTCCATTCTTTTTGTTCTTCCTTTTGTACTTTTGCAAAAAAATTAAGTTAATTTTTAGCTGGCCCTTACATCTTCTCCTTGCCCCCTGTGTGGCAAAATATTTAAAAGTGAGTTTGAAAATATTTTGTACACGCATAAACTCAAAAAAAATTGAAAGGAGAAAGTTTTTCCCCCTGGTAGGCTCAAACCAATGATTTTTCCCATGCAGGCTCTGATTAGTGTTTGTGTTGTCAAGTTCTTCGCACAAGCATGCATCTCTTATCTTTATAAAGTGACTGGAGATTCCTCAAGCAATGGGCCTTCCATGCCCCCTAATTTCATATCTTCTTTTGATTATTTACTTCATAGGGTGTTTGTTGTTCACTTTGACAAAGAATAGATAATACAATACCAGAAAATGCATTGTGATATGATCATGTATGCATGATATGCATGAATAATACTTACAGTGGTTCCATCGACTCACAGATTGAGGTGATCAGCAGAAGTGTTCTCATTGGCTCCTTCCAGATGCTCACTCAGGTCTTGCATTGGAATGACAGAAGGCTTCACATTTATGGCTTTTATCTTTGAGATATTAAGGACATGAATGTTGGAGACCCCAAGTGGCAGAGTCGGTAGCTTCTTCATAACCTTGCCAGTAATCATTTCCTTTACCCAATGTGTCCTTCAAGGTTTGATGGTTCAACATACTCCCCTTAACTTGAGGGCTTTATAATTTTTTTTTTTGAATTTTGATTTTAAAATCAAATGTTAGCTTTGCCAAATTAATATCAATTTACCTCATGACTTGATTTTTCAAATTAACATATTTATAACATGACAACCCTAGTTACTGTACTAAACTCGAGAATCATTTCTATTTAAGCAAGAACTATTGCACTTCAGATAGGCACATATACATTACTTGGTCAAAGGTCTCATTGAGTTTGAATATTGTCTATCTCATATCCATGCTTATTCAAACTATCTCCACTAATAGACTCTACCTACCAAGAGAGATCAACAAGTCTTTGATAGGCTTGAAATGGGGTCTATAAGGGACATGGTTTAAATAAAAGCCATTTTGAGATTGAAGCTGATGTGACACTATTGACAAACCTTCACACTATGATTTTCTGTTGGAGCCATAGGTAGTTGGGGGCAATCTTTGCTATACTCTAATTTCTTTCTATCTCCTTGGAAGAAATATAGAATTGATTAAAATGATCTTCATCTTTTCCTTTTGCTTTTGCACAAACTCAGTACTCATTTTTCTTTTTCTTTTTTTCTTTTCTTTTCTTTCTCATTTTGTTTGTTTATTATTATTATTTTTTGTTCTTGTTTTTGTTTTTGTTTTTATTTTTTCTTTTTTTTATGGTGTTGGGTCCTAGCTATAAAATAATTATCTCACTTACACCATTCCATACTTCTGTTTATGGATGAGTGGAGTAGAGTGATAAATCATTTGTTGCCCTGATATCATCTTAATAAATTGGAGATGCTAGGTCTAATATCAGGTGAACTTCAACTATCCTTATGGTCTTGACTATGCATTTCTTTCTTTGATCTTCTTGCCTCTTCACCTTAATGATCCTAAGACTTGTCAAAATTATCACAACAGCTTAGGGTAGGTTATCGGGCTTATAAGTCAATAAAGAGAAGTTGAAATCTTATGAAGGCTTAAAGGGACAACTAGGGATTGCTATTTAATTGGGTGGATACTAGTTGTTGGCTAACCAAACAATGCCTAGATCATCTCTCCCTTAAATAAATAGAGTTCAATTTTGCCTCGAAAGTTTGTCAAAGCATGTTCTAAGAGTGACTAGGACCTAGACAAAGTTAATTATGTAGGAGCTTTCTCTAAGTAAGCATACACAACTCAATGCTATAGAATAATTCCCTCATCTAGTAAAGTCATTCGAATTATAATGCATAGATATACTAATTCATGAATTATCAAGCTAGACTTGTCATTGGTTGAGTACCAAAATGAACAAAAACCAACAAAAATTTGATGAAAATAATTTATTCAAACAACTTTAAATTTGAAAAACATAATTGTTCCAGTTAAATATTAAAGAAAGCAAAATAAATAGAGAAACATTCCAAGCTAAGGGAAGTTTGTTGAATAAAATTTCTCCTTATTTCACATCTTCAATACTCCCGTCTTGAAAAGAGGATAAGACAAAATCTTCCTCAAATCCTCTTCCTACCATGAAGGTTGCCGGTGGAGGTACTCTTCCAAATTTAGGCAAATGATTGTTCTTTGTATTGGGCTTGTCAAGCTCAGGCTGCTTACCACTGTCGATTAGATCTTGGATCTCATGCTTTAATCAGGTACATCTATCGGTCTCATATCCTTGAGTTTGATGAAATTGACAAAAAGCCTTAGTATCAAATTTTGGGGGTAAAGGATTTGGCAAAGGTCGAGGGGCCAATGGTTGCAGTAGTCCCTCCTTTTGTAGCTTGTTGAAAATCCAAGATAGAGATTTCCCCAACTCTGAGAATTGTCTTTTATTTCCTTGTCCAGTCGCATTAACATCAACTTCCTTTTGCATGCTTTGATTGCCCAACTGTGTTGACCCTTAATTTTTTTATCCAGTCCAGTCCAATATTTTTAAATAGTTCAAAATAATTTTTGTAGTATTTTTAATAATATTTATTACTTATACTATTTATTTTTAATTAAAATAAAAAAATTAAAAAAAAGAAAAAGAAAAGATAAAAAAATAAATTGAAAATAGAAATCGGCGACGGGTGTTTAGATCAATTTTGTATATATGTTTTAGGATGTTTTTGTTGATTTTAAGTTAATTTTCATATTAATTTGTACTTAAGTTTGTTTGAAGCTGTTGATTTAGGTTGATGAACATATGATGGAGCTTTTTAATCAAATTTGGTGGACTTGTTGGAGAAAAACATGTTACACGGCCAAGCTTGTCATGGCTTGGCTGTGTCTCTCATCAAAAGAAGAAGAAATCAAAGACAAGGCAGGACATGGCCAGGATTAACCAAGCTTGGCCGTGTCCCTCAAGCAAACATGTCCAGAAGTAGACACGGCCATGAGACATGGCCAAGCCACTGGCCGTGTCTCACCAAAGGAACAAAAGGCAAAGAAAGAAAAGAAAGAAGCAGAGACTGACACCATCAAGAGACACAGCCAAGCCACTGGCCGTGTCACATGACACGGCCAGGAGCTTGGCCGTGTCACCCCTTGGACACAAAGAGGAGCATAAGGTAGCAAGGGACACGGCCAGAAGCTTGGCCGTGTCCCAAGAAAGAAAAGACAAAATCAGGAGACACGGCCAGCAAGCTTGGCCGTGTCACCCTGAATCAATTGTTAGGCCTGCACGAGGTGAGATTAGTGGGGAACAAAAAGGATAAAAAGGAGTGAAATGTGGAAGGATTTATGGAAGAAATACATAAAGAAATTGAAAAGTGGGAGACAAAGAGCGATGGGTTTCTTAAAAATTCAAAGTGGAAGAGCATGGAGGGAATAAAAAATAGATTGAATATATTGAGTGGACATTCTCTACATTATGATCTTCTTCCTTGGTTCATGCTTGAGAGGGCAAGACACCATTCTCCCATCTTCATTCACCATTTCCTTTCACACATCAAGAGCAAAGACAATCATTGGAGTTGAAGTGAGTAGCTAGTTCTTGAGGATTAAGGTTTTAAGAGGCTTGATGGGAGAGTTGAGAACTTGAGAGAGCTATCATTCATCCTTCAAGAAGAGAGCCATTGGTTCAAGAGAGCTTGGAAGTTCATCATCACACATCAAAGAGGGAGCTACGAAATAGACAAGGAGTCCAATTTTTAGCATCTCCAAATGGGGTTTTTCAAACTCTCTCTTTTAATCCATTTCTTATATGTTGTTGTTGTATTAAGGATATTAATATTGCAATGAATAACTTTGATTTGTTTTGTAATGAAATGAGCATTTGTTTAAAGAATATGATGAGCTAATTTACTCATGCTTTGGGTTGTAGTATATTTGAATCAATGATTTGATTTGATGATTCCATTGATATACCTTGTTATTTGTTGAATGCATTGAAATTAAAGGTAAATTGATAGATTGGCCACTTATTGATTACTTAATATTGAATGACGGACCGAGAGGAGAAGTTTAGTATTAGGACTATGCAATTGACTACCCTAAGAATGAATTAGAAATATAAGTTCTAGGGTTTATTAATTTGCTAATGTAAAATAGTTGGTTGTTGTTGATTCATAAATGTGAAAACTAGTGAATTGATAATTGACTAATTAACCTAAAGGAACAAATTAAGGTACAAGGTTATATTGATGGATAATTTGATAATTAAACATTTGATTAAATGGACCTACAACCCTAGGCATCATTTCCATAATTGAATTTATCTTGCATAAAATCACTCATTTTCATTTCTAAGGTTAATTACAATTCACCAATCCAATCACACACTCAAGTTTATTATTTCATGTTAATCGAACTATTACACGCAATTCCTTCCTTGTGAGATGACCTTGGGGTGATCACCGTCACTGCAATGGCCTCGTATACTTGCGAGTGCCGCTTTGTGATAGTGTTAATTAAAGCGCAATAAGTTTTTGGCGCCGCTGCCGGGGAAGGCAATTTTTGTTAATAGTTTGATTCTTTTAATTTATTTATTAAAATCGTTTAAAGTGTTTTTTTTTTGAATTGCTTAGGTTCTTTATGCACGGACGAAGGTCTCAAGGAAACGAACTTGTTCCATTTATAGACAACATCCATAGACTTCCAAGACCCAAGGGACCAAATCCTATTGAGCAAGAAAGGGAAAATACTGAGGAGCAGTTTGAGGAGAACATAGAAACAGAAACGGGTGATGTACAAGAACCACCTATGAAAGAGTTTGCCCGACCGATCATCGGAGTGACCACATCTTGTATCCGGTTGAGCAACGCAGCGAGAAATTATGAACTCAGAAATACTCACTATAGTATGCTGCCATCCTTCCAAGGACTATCGAATGAAGATCCTCTCAACTTCATTCGGGATTTTTACTCAACATTGCATACATTCCCTTTGCAAACACTAATAGAAGATGAACTCAAGTTGAGATGTTTCCTATATAGTTTGAAGGACAGAGCAAAAGCGTGGTTGATGACCCTACCGGAGAATTTTTTAACCACATGGACAGAGGTTTACAACAAATTTATGGGAAAGTTTTATTCACACCAAAAGACCAAGGAGCTTAGGGGGAGTATTGCAACTTTCACCCAATTTGATGGAGAACCGTTTCATGAGTAGTGGGATCTCTTCAAATGCTTATTATTTCAGTGCCCTCACCACTACTATCCATAACAGTTGCTCAATCAATTCTTCTATGATGGGCTAACTCAACAATGTCAAAACACAGTGGATAATGCAGCGGGGGGAGAAATGGGTGAAAGAACAGCTGCAGAAACAGTTGCATTATTCAAAATGTTGGGGGAAAATTCCCAACAAAAGAGTATTGGAGAAAGGAGAAGAGGAGCACACGAGATAAGTGCAAACTCAGAAATGGCTAGGCAAATTGCAGAACTGGCAAAACAAGTAAAATTGTTGAATGCCAAAGGGAACTTGTCGGGACCAAGCCAAGAGTCATGCTCATCGTGCGGTCTTGTAGGCCATCAAGCAAATGTGTGCCCCTCAAATTTTGATACATTTCAAGAGGAGCAAGAATAAGCTTTTGCTTTTGAAGGGTTCCAACAAAGGGGTAGGAATGACCCATATTCAAATTCTTATAACCTCGGTTGGAGGAATCATCCCAATTTTTCATGGAAAAATCAACAACATGCTCCACCTCAACAGCCTTTCCAACCATATCAAAGAGGTCCCTAATTTCAAGGGCAAACCTCAAATCAAGACCAGGTCAAGAAACCTTCATTTGAAGACAATTTGAATGCTTTCATTCAAGTAAGCACTCAAAATCAAGAATTGAACAATAAGCAGTTTGACTCTTTAGAAGAATCGCTTAAGAAGGTTGAAACTCAAGTGGGTCAATTGGCTAATCAACTTCAAGCCAATCAAAAAGGGAAATTTCCAAGCCAACCGGAGCAGGCCAAAGCAATCACCATTTTAAGAAGTGGTAAGATACTTGATAATAAAATCGGTGATAATAACATTGATAATTCCTTTGATGCAGGTACAATGCAAGATAATGGCAAGGAAATGCAAGAAGAAAAAGCTAAACCAAATGAGCTTAAAGAGGATAAAGAGGAGGCATCTGTTGCAACCAAAACTGCACAAATCTCCAAATCCATACAGACCACCAATTCCATTTCCCAGCAGCTTAAAAAATGAAAAGCATGATAAACAATTTTCTGAAATTTATAACATGCTTTTGAAGGTAAGTATCAATCTACCCTTACTAGAGGTAATAAAGAATATGCCATCTTATGCCAAATTCTTAAAAGAGCTAAATACTAAGAAGATAAGGTATGAGTTGGATGAAAAGGTGATAGTCTCGGAAGTAACAAGTGCTGTTTTACAACATAAGTTAACTCCTAAACTAAAAGATCCTGGGAGCTTTATAGTTAAAATCTCTATGGGGAATGGGAAAGAGACCATTGGCATGTGTGATCTTGGAGCTAGTACTAATTTGATGCCATATTCAATTTATTTGAAACTAGAGCTCGGGGAACTCAAACCGACCAAAATGGTTTTGCAACTAGCAGATAGAACTCTTAGATACCCTAAGGGAATCGTAGAAGATGTTCTAGTGAAGGTAGGAGGTTTAATTGTACCTGTTGATTTCATTGTCTTAGATAGGGGGGAGAAATCCCACAGGATACCGAGCATGCAATTTTGATGGGAGGCCTTTTATGGCCACAACTAACACTTTAATTGATGTTAAAAATGGAAAACTGACTATGACCATTTTGGGACAAACTATAGAATTTTCAATTTTTAACACTTCCCCCATTCCCACTAGTGCTTTATATGAAGATTGCTCTTTAATTGATTTTACTGATAGTGCTATTAAAGAAGTTTTCTTGCAGGAAAATGGCGAACACAAACTAGAAAGGGCTCTAAAATTGCAAGAAGAAGCAGAGATTTCCAATGAGGAGATTAAAGAAGACAAATCCATTTTGGACGATGAGAGTGTTGAGGAGGAAATTGAAGTTGAAGAAGAGCAAGTTCAACTACAAGGGGTTGAACTTAAAGAACTCCCCAAACATTTAAAATATATTTTTCTTGGGGAGAATAACTCTCAACCAGTGATAATTTCTGCTACCCTTACCAGTGAGGAAGAAAATAAGCTTGTAATGATGTTGAAAAAATTCAAGAAAGCTATAGGTTGGGGTTGAGTGACATTAAGGGTATTAGTCCCTCTATGTGCATGCATAAGATCATCTTAGAGGAAGGGGCTAAACCGGTGAGAGAGTCTCAAAGGAGGCTAAACCCTAACATTAGCGAGGTTGTTAAGAAGGAGGTCCTTAAATTACTGGATGAAGGGGTAATTTACCCTATTGCTGATAGTGAATGGGTTAGTCATGTTCATGTTGTGCCTAAGAAAACAGGGTTAACAGTGGTCCAAAATGATAAGGGAGAGTTGGTACCAACACGAACACAAACTGGGTGGCGAATGTGCATATATTATAGGAAATTAAATAATGTCACCAAGAAAGATCACTTTCCTTTACCATTTATTGATCAAATGCTTGATAGGTTATCTGGACATGCTTTTTACTATTTTCTTGACGGTCTTTCAGGTTACTACCAAGTCCTGATAGCACCAGAAGATCAACCAAAGACTACATTTACTTGTCCCTTTGGGACATTTGCATTTCGAAGGATGCCATTCGGACTTTGCAATGCACCGGGAACATTTCAAAGGTGTATGCTTTCCATATTTTCTGATATGTTAGACAAGTGCATTGAGGTATTTATGGATGACTTTTCTATTTTCGATAATTCCTTTGATGATTGTTTGGAAAAGTTGACTCTAGTACTTGAAAGGTGTATTGAATGTAATCTTACCTTGAGTTGGGAAAAGAGTCACTTTATGGTTGATCATGGAATTGTTTTAGGGCATGTTATTTCCCATGAAGGAATTGAGGTAGACAAGGCTAAGGTTGAATTAATTGTGAACCTACCTCCACCCACATCAATTAAGGGAATTTGAAGTTTTTTGGGACATGCAGGATTTTATAGGAGGTTTATAAAAGATTTTTCCAAAATTTCATGCCCTTTGTGTCATTTGTTAGGAAAAGATGTCCCATTTGTGTTTTGATGAAAAGTGCTTAGAAGCTTTTAAAATTTTGAAAGAGAAACTAACTTCTGCCCCTATAATTGTTGCCCCAAATTGAGATTTGCCATTTGAAATTATGTGCGATGCATCGAATTTTGCCATTGGAGCTGTGTTGGGCCAAAGAGTGAACAAGTTGATGTGTGTAATTTATTATGAAAGTTTATCCTTAAACGATGCACAAGTAAATTACACGACCACTGAGAGAGAAATGTTAGTGTGGTGTTTGCACTAGACAAATTTAGATCTTACTTGATAGGGTCTAAGGTCATAGTATTTTCTGATCATACGGCCTTGAAATACCTGTTGACCAAACCACAAGCTAAACCTAGGCTCATTAGGTGGGTGTTGATGTTATAAGAATTTGATGTTGAAATCAAAGATAGGAAAGGAAGCGAGAATGTAGTGGCCGACCATCTTTCTAGACTTAACTCTTCTGACAATGATGCTAAAATTGCTTGTGAAAATGCTTTCGAAAAATTTCCGGATGAACACTTGTTTTCTTTAACTCAAGCACCATGGTATGCGGATATTGCTAATTATCTTTCTTGTGGTGTAGTGAGAAAGGATTTGAGCTTCTAGGCAAAGAAGAGATTCCTGCATACATGTAAGTATTATTTTTGGGATGAGCCTTACTTGTTTAGAATTTGCAGGGATGAAGTGATAAGAAGATGTGTGCCGGAAGAAGAACAAAAGCAAGTGCTACAATTTTGCCACAATATGTATTGCGGGGGACATTTTGGAGGAAAAAAGACTGCTGAGAAAGTTCTTCAAAGCAGTTTGTATTGGCCTACTCTTTTTATGGATGCTTATCATTTTTGTATAAGATGTGATAAATGCCAAAAAGTAGGAAACATTAGCAAATGGAATGAAATGCCTCTTAATATTTTTATTGTGGTTGACATTTTTGATGTATGGGGAATTGATTTCATGGGGCCATTTCCCAAATCCTTTGGTTTTGAATATATCCTTCTCGGTGTGGATTATGTGTCCAAGTGGGTTGAGGCTATGCCCACTAGGACTAATGATGCTAACATTGTGTTGAAATTCTTGAAGGAGAATATTTTGAGCAGGTTTGGAACCCCCAAGGCAATAGTGAGTGATGGAGGAAGCCATTTTTGCAACAAATGGTTTGAAAAGTTGATGACCAAGATGGGCATCCGACACAAAGTGGCAACTCCATACCATCCCCAAACGTTCGGGCAAGCTGAGATCTCAAACAAGCAGATCAAGGGGATTTTAGAAAAGACAGTGAACACAACTCGGAAGGATTGGTCAATCTGACTCTCGAAAGCATTGTGGGCTTATAGGACTGCTTTTAAAACCCCATTGGGAATGAGTCCCTATAGGTTGGTCATTGACAAGGCTTGCCACCTCCCGGTGGAATTGGAGCACAAGGCTTATTGGGCAATAAAGACCACGAATATGGACTTAAATGAAGCAAGGGAGCAAAGAATGCTTCAGATTTCCGAGCTTGATGAGCTTCGAAATGAGGCCTATGAGAGTTCAAGGATCTTCAAGGAAAAGACAAAAGCTATTCAAGACAAGATGATTCTTCGAAGGACTTTTGAACCGGGAATGAAAGTCCTTCTCTTCAATTCAAGAATGCGGTTGTTTCCCAGAAAAATTGAAGTCACATTGGAGTAGACCCTTTCAAGTTACTTAAACATTCCCATATGGGGTTGTTGAGTTGCTTAAACTAAAAACCAACAAGAAGTTCAAGGTCAATGGACAAAGGGTGAAGCCCTACTTTGAAGAAATCGAAGTTGCAAAAATGGTGGAAAGCATGGTGTTCGTTGATGAATGATGCAACAATGTCCAGCTATACGACATTAAAGAAGCTCTAAATGGGAGGCAACCCATCGGTTTGCATTTGTTTTCATAGTTACAATTTCATTTTTTGCAATTTTAATTTCATGTTGAGTTAAATAAAATGGAATGGGTACTTTGATCGGTTTTTATTTTTCTTGAATGTGCTTCAGGTTAAGCAAGGAAGAAGATTGCATTTTTTTTATTCAGTGACACAAATAAACAATTTTAAAAAATATATTTTAAAAACCAAATTGACAGTGTAAGACACGGCCACTTGACATGGCCAAGCCATTGGCCGTGTCAAGCAAACTCAAAATCACACAAAGGTAGACACGGCCAAAGAGCTTCGCCGTGTCCTTGGCCGTGTCACATAGCTTCTCCCTGTGTCCTTTTCATTTGGCTTACAATTTTCTTTTGTCTAGTATCAAACACGCTCAAGGGACACGGCCAAGCCACTAGCCGTGTCCCTCCAATCCCATCAACACGTTCAAGGGACACGGCCAAGCCACTGGCCGTGTCCCTTAAATACCATCAAACACGGCCAAGCTTCACCAAGCTTGGCCATGTCACACCAATTTTCAAAGTTTAAAATCACGATCTCAGTCCATTTCCTTCATTTTAAATCCCTAACTCCTCTTTCTTTTCTCTCTCTCTCTCGACTCACTCTCTCCAAATTCTCCATAACCACTTTCTTAAAGCTCAAAAATCATACTAAATCCCCCATTTTCTTAGCCAAAACTAATTTAAACTCATCCAATCTTCTACTTTTCTCATTAAAAAGCAATTAAAATAGTGAAAGCTTCATTTTCACCAAATCATCAAAATGAGAAGAACAAAGATGGTGTCTCACCACAAGAGGAGGCCACCTCCACCTTCAGCTCCATCTTCACAAGGAAACGATGGAAAACAGGTTGTACCTTAATTTTTTTCTTTATTATCCTTGTTTCCATTGAGGACAATATAAAACTTAAAGTGTGGAGAGTGTGCTAAGCCATTGGTTCATGAATATAAATTGTCTATTTTCGTAAGTGTTCTGTTTTAGTTGTTTTGTTAAGTTTTGTGTTTTGTTTTATATTTGATTTTGATGGATATTGATAAGTTCAATTGTTATAAGATTGTTTATAGATGACTTTTGAATTTTTGAATCATGAATTTGAGAATTGATTAGAATTAGTACTTATTGTCAATTTTGATGGTTATTCTTTGCATTGCCATTAAACTAGTGAGGAATTGAGCCATCAACTTATCATTCTTTTTATGTGTTGAACATCTTTGATTGATGAATTACTAGAACTTACTTTGACATGCATTTTAAGACTACATAAAGATTTCAATTAGGCATCAATATGATTAAGGCAATTTAGGGTAACCCATTTTGGCTTAAAAAGACCAAACCATCCTTACATCCAACCTTAGTTCGCTAACTTTGAGCTTATTTCATTTTTCCTTCTTTCTTTTTCACAATACCATCAGCTTGAACAATTGCATTTTAACTCTACCCGTTCATTAGTTCAAGAGCATTTCAAGAGCATTAATGGAGTGTTGTGCTGAATAAAGTGTGGGGTTGAATTCAATGGGCTTTAAATTACAAATTATTGTATTCTTTAGTAAGATACCATAAAAAAATCAAAATAATAGAAGTTGTTGTTCTTGTTGGAAGGGTTGTAATGAGTTTGGAAATTATCTTTGCTAATTAAACAAATGGAGTTCCTTAAAAGCACTTAAATGCTTAGTACTAAGTGATTGAGATGAATTTTGGGATTGTTGATCATGCTACATTGCTTGCTTCACTCTTGAAGTGCTCTTGACCTAAATGAACAAACTCACTCTCCCAAATGTCATGCCTTTTCCTTAGCCCTGTTACAACCAAATAAAAGACCTTATGATTGATGCTTGATTGTGATTAGGTGGTGGAGAATTGATTGATAAGCAAGCCTATAGTCCTAATCTTTCATTGAATGTCGAGAGCTGAAACACTACCCAATTAAACACTTAAGAGGTTTGTGAGGGAGTGACAATTTTTGGTATGCATAGATTGACCATTAAGTTGCTTGAGTACCGATTATTCTTGATTCGATTATGATTGTGGATTTAATAAGATGGGAGTCTTAATGCATTCTTATAACTCTTGAACTTGACAATATTTATCTTGTTTTATTTGTTTTGATTTTAACTTTGCTTGGGGACAAGCAAAGGATTAAGTGTGGGGTAATTGTTTAGATCAATTTTGTATATATTTTTTAGGATGTTTTTGTTGATTTTAAGTTAATTTTCATATTAATTTATACTTAAGTTTGTTTGAAGTTGTTGATTTAGGTTGAAGAACATTTGATGGAGCTTTTTAATCAAATTTGGTGGACTTGTTGGAGAAAAACATGTGACATGGCCAAGCTTGTCATGGCTTGGCCATGTTTCTCATCAAAAGAAGAAGAAATCAAAGACAAGGTAGGACACGGCCAGGATTAACCAAGCTTGGTCGTGTCCCTCAAGCAAACATGTCCAGAAGCAGACACGGCCATGAGACATGGCCAAGCCACTGGCCGTGTCTCACTAAAGGAAAAAAAGATAAAGAAAGAAAAGAAAGAAGCAGAGACTGACACCATCAAGAGACACGGCCAAGCCACTGGCTGTGTCACATGACACGGCCAGATGCTTGGCCGTGTCACCCCTTGGACACAAAGAGGAGTATAAGGCAGCAAGGGACACGACCAGAAGCTTGGCCGTGTCCCAAGAAAGAAAAGACAAAACCAGGAGACACGGCCTGCAAGCTTAGCCGTGTCACCCTAAATCAATTGTTAGGCTTGCTCGAGGTGAGATTAGTGGGGAACAAAAAGGATAAAAAGGAGAGAAATGTGGAAGGATTTATGGAAGAAATACATAAAGAAATTGAAAAGTGGGAGACAAAGAGTGATGGGTTTCTTAAAAATTCAAAGTGGAAGAGCATGGAGGGAATAGAAAATAGATTTAATATATTGAGTGGACATTCTCTACATTATGATCTTCTTCCTTGGTCCTTGCTTGAGAGGGTAAGACACCATTCTCCCATCTTCATTCACCATTTCCTTTCACACATCAAGAGCAAAGACAATCATTGGAGTTGAAGTGAGTAGCTAGTTCTTGAGGATTAGGGTTTTAAGAGGCTTGATTGGAGAGTTGAGAACTTGAGAGAGCTATAATTCATCCTTCAAGAAGAAAGCCATTGGTTCAAGAGAGCTTGGAAGTTCATCATCACACATCAAAGAGGGAGCTACGAAAGAGACAAGGAGTCCAATTTTTAGCATCTCCAAAAGGGGTTTTTCAAACTCTTTCTTTTAATCCATTTCTTATATGTTGTTGTTGTATTAAGGATATTAATATTGCAATGAATAACTTTGATTTGGTTTGTAATGAAATGAGCATTTGTTTAAAGAATATGATGAGCTAATTTACTCATGCTTTGGGTTGTAGTATATTTGATTGAATGTTTTGATTTGATGATTCCATTGATATACCTTGTTATTTGTTGATTGCATTGAAATTAAAGGTAAATTGATAGATTGGCCACCTATTGATTACTTAATATTGAATGACAGACCGAGAGGAGAAGTTTAATATCGGGACTATGCAATTGACTACCCTAAGAATGAATTAGAAATATAAGTTCTAGGGTTTATTAATTTGCTAATGTAAAATAGTTGGTTGTTGTTGATTCATAAATGTGAAAACTAGTGAATTGATAATTGACTAATTAACCTAAAGGAACAAATTAAGGTACAAGGTTATATTGATGGATAATTTGATAATTAAACATTTGATTAAATGGACCTACAACCCTAGGCATCATTTCCATAATTGAATTTATCTTGCATAAAATCACTCATTTTCATTTCTAAGGTTAATTACAATTCACCAATCCAATCACACACTCAAGTTTATTATTTCATGTTAATCGAACTATTACACGCAATTCCTTCCTTGTGAGACGACCTTGGGGCGATCACCGTCACTGCAATAGCCTCGTATACTTGCGAGTGCCGCTTTATGATAGTGTTAATTAAAGTGCAACAACGGGCAAAATCGGCGATGAAATTTTTTGTTGCTGGCGACGAATTGGCCACAAGCCAATTCTTCTCAGGTTTTTCCTGTGACGAATTAGCCTGTGGTCCTTGCCCAGCCCGGGCCTAGCCTGAGTGCTCGGTAGGAATTTTTGCCAGTGCAAATTTTGCCAGCGCAATTCTTTTCGAAATCCTATTCTACTTGGTTTTGGTTTTTAATTTTATTTCCTAAACGATTTTTATTTCCTTAACCAATTAGTATTAGGTTTTTATTTTTCTTATAAATACCACGTCAAAATACATAGAAAGGGATCTTGAGACTTTGGACTTTGATCTTTTAAAAGGAGATCAGAATTTTGGAAGGAGCTAGACTTTTTGAGAAGAGATTCAAAACCTTGGATTTGATGGAGGAAGAGGCAGTCAGCAAGTAACAAACAATCCATCAAAGGCAGCCCACACTGTCTTTGTTATTGTTCAACCAAAATTCAAAATTGTGGTGAAACCAAGAATGGAGGTTTGAATTTCTACTTACTTGTTTATGTTTATAGTAGCTTCATCACTCAATTAGATTAATTATTTAAACATACAATAAATGATGTTTTGTTAGGCAGTTTGATCAATTGTTCTACTTACCATCCAAACTCTATTTAAAACCCTAAAAATTATTTTTCAAAATCCTAATGTCTTAATACCCGTAAAACATATTTTTGAAATCTAAAACCCTAATTACACCTTTCTAAAATCACAAAATAATAAATCTGTTTTCTTAAAATCCCTAACCAAACATATTTTTCTGAAATTACAGTAGCCTATTCTTTCCAAATACCTAATTAAAATCCAATTTTCATGATCTTCAATCTTATTTATTTAAACCTTAAACTTTAGTATTATTTTCATAAGACTTCCGAAACCCTAAATCTTTAAAACATCCCGTAGCTATATTACTTCTTTTATATTAAATGTTTCTCAATTAATTAATCCAGTAAACTAAATTTCAAGACCCTAATTGTTAAACATGAAACCAAAGAAACCTAAATTGATGCATGGACCCTAAATTTAGATACTTACTATTTTATTAAATTAGATGAATGTTTATTATATATTTTGATTTGATGTTTGATGTCTTTGATGAATGATTTATTTATAATGAATGGTTGGCTATTTTATTGATTTGTTTTGATTTCAAAACATTGTAAGAGGTATGTTTTCATGTTTTGGGTACCTCATGTCTGAGCTTCATGTAATTTATTTTATTTTAAAGTTTTTTGACCAATGTAAAGGACACGTTTCCACCTTTTCGATGGGTGTCCTATTTAGTTTTAGACATGGATGATGTAAGGACATGTTTCCATCCTCGGATGGGTGTCCATTTATTTATTTTATTTTGGACATTATTGTGATTTTAATAAAGTATTTATTTATTCTTATGATCTCATGTAGTATGGATAATATCATTATATTTAAGAATTTTATAATATTAAGACCTACAAAGGAGGCCGGTTCTAATGAACCGGGTGTTGTGGGGGTGCTGGGCCATTTCTCACCTTCCCCACACGTACCCAACTTTCCAAACCCATTAAGGGGTTGGGGATTCCTTAGGAATTGAGTCATCCATCACTTTCTCTTTTTTTTCAGCCTGTTCGGGTGGCGACTCTATTTTCTCCGAGCTTAGGTCCATGTTCTCTAAGGCCCTGAGCCTAAATAGTGCCGAAGTCGCAAGAACCATTCCACCGGGAGTGGGGGCGAAAATCCCTGCTCATAGTGATGACTCCACTGGGGATAAGATAAGTTGATTCCATTGGACTTTATATTATTCTATTCTTTCTTATCATGATATTATCCATTGCATCATTTAGATTGCATCGTGTGCTTGAGTTAGGACGCTCGTGTTACTTGTGTTGTCTTATATATGGGATACCATACTTTCACTCAAGGTATGGAGATCGAGCATGTCATAACCACTCATAGCCTTGTACCATTTGATATATACTTGCTATGGGAACCTAAGCCTTTCAACCCAAAGACTAAAGCTCATCTAATTGGCCTAGTTATTTTCCTTAGGTTTTTACCCCAAATGCTTGTTGTTTGACTATGGTTAATTTATCTTAGTTTAAATCATGGCTTATTTGATTTGTTCTTTTTCTAATATGACCTAAGTACATTATAAGTTCAAAATAATTTTTTCTTTAAAATCCAAAAGATCAAAGCTATTTTCAAAACTTTTTCTAAAACTTTTCTAATAAAACAAATCAAAAATTTTTTTCTCATGACCTAAATACAAAGCCCAAAATCCATTTTTTCTAAAATATTTTTACAAATGGGCGTAGAAACAAAATTATTTTCATAATATTTTGAAAGAGCTTTTGAATATTTAAGTCAATTATGGAAATATCAAAAATTAATTGTGAGGCTAGTTTATACTAAGAATTATTAACCATGGGCTTTTTTTTGGCATGAATCATTAGTTGCTTTTTCAAGTGAGAAATCTATTTAAAATAGACCTCTTAATTTAGTTTTAATCCAATATTGCATAAAAGCTACTTTAGTTGGTTGAATGGATTAAAACCTAATTAATGGGAATTATCATGAACTGATTTTCATTTTTAAAATATAACTATTTGTTGAAACGTCCGAGAGAATTTTTTGAAAACAAGATACCCCATGTTGGTACTTTGTTAACCACCTAGGAAAAGAGACTCACCATCCATGTGTGGAAGTTATAAAGTAGGAAGGAACGTCCTATTTATCCTAGTTTGTTTATTGTTTGTTTATACATGCATACATGCATCACATCATAGATCATTAATCCTTTCTGGCTCACAGCCCTGGATTATGACAGTTTAAAAGCTTACGACAATCCGACCTTCACCAGAGGTGAAGAATCTAGTAGCGACTCAATCACTTTTTCATCAAAAGCAATGGATCCCAAATAAATTCAAAGAATGGTGGACCACGTCCTCAATGTTAAAATGGAAGAACTAAAGGAGACCCTGGTTGAGACCATAAAGAACCAATTTGCAGCAATTTTAGGGAATAATGCCGAAGCATCTGCTAGCACTAAGAAGCCGAAGGACAAAGGGAAGGCTAAGGTTGGTGATGTGGTTTTTAATGATGACAAGGTAGTTGTCGATGATGATGATGACTGGGCTCAATACTTCTAAGATCCTCAAGACAAGAAAAAGGAACCAAAGGTTGTTGAAAGATCAACTGTGGAGGAAACTGAAACTTCAGATGTTGAAAAGATGATTGCTAACCTAAAAAAGAAGTTTGAAAAGAAGCTGAAAACCGAAGAGATGTTTGAGATTGATAAACTATTTGAATAAGATGAGGAGGTACCTTATAAGTTCAAGATGCCTTCCTTCGCTAGGTACAATGGTATGCAGTACATCACTGCTATGCAGTCTGCCCGAGCCACTAAGGCTCAAACTCTAAGATTTTTTATGCTCCTTGTTGTCCAAAATTGGCTCAACACCTTAGAGGAAAGTACTAAAAAAGATTGGGACATGTTGTACAAGACTTTTATTCAACAATATGGGTACAATATCGAGCTGGAAATTACTTTAATAGAAATTGAGAATGATTGTGAGAGGGGTGTTGCCTTGTCTTCGTGAAAGGATGTCTCATACACTCATCCGAGATTTCAAAGATCTTTCCCAAGCTGGTCTGCAAATTGAAGAATTGGAAAGAGAGAAGAATCACTTTTTAGTAAGAAGGAATAAGAAAGGGAACTATCAGTCGGGCAATCAAAGCACACAAAAGGAAGTTGATTTTAATGCCACTGGTCAAGGAAATAAAAGACAGTTCTCAGAATTGGGGAAACCTCTATCTTGGGTTTTCAAAAAGCTACAGAAGAAGGGGTTGTTACAACCATTGGCTCCTCGATGGCTACATAATCATCTGCCACCAAACTTCAATGCCGAGGCCTTATGTCAATTTCATCAAATGCAAGGGCATGAGATGGATAAATGTGCTCATCTAAGACATAAGATCCAAGATTTGATTGACAGTGGTAAGCTACCCGAGCTGGATAAGCCTAATACCAAAAGCAATCCTCTGCCTAGGTTCAACAGAGTGCCACCACCAACAGCTTTCATGATAGGAGGAGGATTGGAGGAAGATCTTGTCTTATCCTCCTTTCAAGATGGGAATATTGAAGATGTGAAAGGAGAAGAAGCTTAACTCAACAAACTTCCCTTGGTTGTTTATTTTTTATTTTCTTTATTTGGTGTTTTATGGAACAATCGTGTTTTTCAAATTTAAAATTTGTTTCAATAAATTACTTTCATTAAAATTTTTGTTGGTCTTTATTCATTTTGGTGCTTAACCAATGAGGAATCTAGCTTGATGATTCATGAATTAATATATTTATGCATCATGACTTGAATGACTTTACTAGGTGAGGGAATTGTTCTATAGCATTGAGTTGTGTATGCTTACTTAGAGAGGGCTCTTGCATAATTACCTTTGTCTACGTCCTAGTCAGACTTAGAACATGCTTTGACAAATTTTTGAGGAGAAATTGAACTCTGCTTATTTAAGAGAGAAATGATCTAGGCATTGTTTGACGAGCCAACAACTAGTATCCACCCAATTAAATATCAATCCCTAGTTGTCCATTTGAGCCTTCATAGAATTTTAGCTTTCTTTTCATTGACTTATAAGCCTAATGACCTACCTTGAGCTATTGTTACTCTTTTAACAAGTCTTATCATCACTAAGGTGAAGAGGTAAGAAGATCAAAGAATGGAATACGTAGCCAAAACTGTAAGGATAGTTGATATTTTCAAGACCATAAGGGTAGTTGAAGTTCACCTAATATCTCTAATCTATCAAGACAACATCAGAGTAACAAATGATTTGTCCAAAGATTTATGTCACTCCACTCATCCATTATTAGAAACCCAAGTTGGTATAAACAAGACAACTCTAATAGAGCTAGAACAAAAAAAAGGAGTAAGAAAAAGAAAAAGAAAGAAAAGAAAAGAAAAAAGAAAGGAATGTGGGTATTAACCTTTTATAAGTGAAAAGATTGTCCCAATCAAGATCCAGATTAACATCAAAAAGAAAGAAGAATTTTCAAAGCTCTATCTTTTCATGTTTCCAACTGCCTATGGCTCCAACAGAAAATCCTAGTGTGATGGTTTGGCCATAGTGTCACAACGGCTCCAACTTACAAAATGCCTTCATTTAACCCATCCCTTATAGGCCCCATTTCAAGCCTATCAAAGACCTATTGATCTCTCTTGGTAGGTAGAGTCTATTAGTGGAGATAGTTTGGATAAGCATGCATATGAGATAGATAATATTCAAAGTTAAATGAAACCTTTGACCAAGTAATGTGTATATGCCTATCTGAAGTGTAACAATTCTTGCTTAAATAGAAATGATTCCCGAGTTTAGTATGGTAACTAAGGTTGTCATGTTATAGATATGTTAATTCTAAAAATTGAGTCCTGAGGTACAATGACACTGATTGACAAAGCCAAAATATGATTTTACGGTTTTAAAAAAATTGTTTTCTTATTGTAAAAAGCCTTTAAGTTAAGGGAAAAATGTTGAACAGTCAAATCTCAAAGGACACATTGGGCAAAGTAAATGATTATTGGCAAGGTCATGAAGAAGCTACCAACTAACATGCTGAAACATAGTATGAAATGGATGAATCTCTAACTATGCTACTTGGGCCTCACCACTCATGTTTTCAACATCTTTAAGATAAAAGCCATAAATGCAAAGCCTTCTGTCATTCCAATGCAAGGCCTGAATAAGCATCTGAAAGGAGTTAATGAGAACACTTCAACTGAGCACCTCGGTCTATGAGTCAATGGAAACACTGTAAGTATTATTCATGCATATCATGCATACATGAGCATATCACACTCCATTTTTCCTTGTAAAAAATAAACAATAATATTCTATGAAGCAATCATAAAGCGGATATGGAATCAGAGGGCATGGAAAGCCCATTGCGTGAGGAAGCTCCAGTAATTTTGCAAAAGAAAGAAGAAACGCATGCTTGTTCGATGAGCTAGGCAATATACAAACATCAACCAAAGCCGCATAGAAAAATCATGGGTTTGAGCCTACACAAGGGGCAAAGTTTCTCCTTTCAATAGTTTATGTATGTACAAAACATTTTGAGACTCACTTCTAATATTTTTCCATGCAGAGGGCAAGGAGAAGATATGAAGGCCAGATAAAAAATGGATAAAAAAATAAAAAAAAAGAGTCAAAATATTATATTAATTATAGTTTACTGTTCACGAATTGATTACAACCACTTTGTTTATTTATATATAATTAATTTCATACAAGCTAGTACAATTAATTTCATACAAGGTAATCACTGTGATGGAGGCAACAGTCTATAGTCAAATAAAGCACTCAAAAAGTTATCACTAGTTGGAGGAGGAGGCATATCATCTATCCCGAGTCCACCCGAAGTTGGAGCACCTGAACCTCTATTACGATGGAATTTACATCTATAATGATCCTCATACAAAGTAGACAAAAGAATCTCATGGTCATCAGTTTGGGGTCCCCTAGACGATGAAGCACCAGGATCTCTCAGCCCCTAAAATCAAAAGTCTCGAAAGTCTTGCTCTGACTAATGATATAATTTTTAAAAATGAGCAACCTTTTAATGACTAGCAGCTAACTCTTCTTGAAGTTTCTTATTTTTTTCCTTAAGCATCCATTGTGAGCTAGAAAGAAAAGGGTAAGAGCATACATAATCATGCCTACATGTAGCATAAATCATCATGGAATAGGATAACCTACCAAGTAATTCATATCAATACCCTCTGGATGTGATGGCATCTCCAATTGATTAGAATGAGCAAATGGAGGAGCAGCAGAGGAAGGTCCAGCCTCATGACCAAATGAGTCAGTAGCCTGCAATAATCATTAAAATAATCAAAACAAGTTAAGAAAGAAGTAATTGCAATGGCAAAATGGTAAAATTTTACCTGAGAAGTGCTAGCCCCGTGATGCGGGACGAACCCTCCTCCCTCTCCATGATACTCCTCTTCATCACTATCCTCCTTTTCTATAGAATTTCATGGATGCCAACAGGAGATACATCAAAGTTCAAGAGTCCTACTCAAATAAACTGGGCATATGATGCACCCGGTGGATAGAGAAAGGTTTCAACATCATAACCGTATCGAGCCAACCACCACGCATTCTCTAACATTGATGTGATATTTAAGGTATACTTTAGGCAATTCATTGGGATCCTCCATTGCTTGGGACCGAGGAACCACTCATGCACCCTCTCCCCGAGAAACCAGCCACTAGACACAGGGCCAACAATAACTCAGCGGGTATGCTAAAAAGGCAATGCGACATTCATGGAAAAAGTCCAGTTCGTCCGCTCTTCTGTGTTCCACCAAGCCAAATTGACCTACAAAATGAAATAAGGTAAGTGAACTTTTATATAAAATTTAAAGTATACTAATACTATTTTACTTGGTCCCAGGTTAAGCAACTCAAGAGATAGCACTGGATGTGCACATGTTGAGAGCCAGGAACTGCTACACAATCTGACAACCAAAAATTCAATCTTGGATACCCAATTCTCACTCAGAAAATGCCAGGCACCCTCACAAGATTATGCTCATATGCCCATACCTACAACAACAATGAAAATCAAATTCATGCAAGTATAAGAATGGAATTGACATTGGTAGAAGAAGAGTACCTCGACAACTACCATGAAACCAACGAAAGACTTCTTATTCCTGCAAATTTTATCTAGTCCATGATAGAGACAGGCAAGGCCAGTTTCACCCCAGTTGTAAAGCAGTACCATACTCATGTCAGTAAGGGCCTTCAACACCGATAGATGGATGGCACATTTGGTGGTGCATAAAATGGTTGACCCAAGCAAATACAGTAAAAATCCTTGAGCATATTGTTTGGCTATTTTCCTATGAACCTGTAACACCCCTTCCCGACCTACATATGTAAGCCAAGTAGAGGTGCCACACTATCCTAATGTTGCTACCAATTTTACTCAGTCAATTTTTTTTTAGTTCCGATTTTTACAGAAATTTTGCCATAGTTTTGCCTAAAAATTGAGTCCCAAGTGTCGACAAAACTGGTTTTTTTTTCTGATTTTTAAAACATTTTACACAAACCAATGCAAACAAAATCATTCTCAGTACACTCCCAATAAATCCCCCTTATAACCTCAACTACAACCTGCAAAAAGGATTTACACTTCTAGTACAACATAAAGTAATGGTTTATTATGAAATACAGTAAATAAAATATTTGTTCACTATGCAGCGGAAAATAACAATATTTACAAATTCATATATATCCAAACTCAAGTTTTACAACCCATAAAATTTATACATTTCTTTGGCAGTCAGTCTTTGATCTTTAAGCCCACTATCAACACCTCAAAATCTAGACTCGACTCGGCCTAGAGGAACTCTCTGGTTCTTCCCTGTCACCTGCGCGAAGAATCACATTCGCGCTAAGCCAACGGCTTAGTGGTACAAATTACAGTGCTATGATGCTTTAATGCCATGCTAATGTCACACAATCAAGATTCAAGATCAATTCAAGAGAATATTATATTTCAAATCTTACCGGTTTCAATAATGTATGTATAGTAGTCATCTCATTATTCATTTGTTTCACCATTCAATAGTCACATTTAAACAAACACAAGCATGGGCCCAAAAATAATCTAATATGCCATTCAAAGTTCAGAGTTACTGCTTTGGTCCAAAAACATAATCATCAATACATTTATCCATGGATAATCAACTAGATTTGAGTTTACGACCCGGTCATTTCACTCAATCTAGTTCCAATAATTTGTTTTTGAGATTTACGACCCGGTCATTTCACCCCAAAAACATCACATATCATATTTATCAACTGGAATTGGCTTACGACCCGGTCATTTCACTCAATCTAGTTCCAATAATTTGTTTTTGAGGTTTACGACCCGGTCATTTCACCCCAAAAACATCACATATCATATTTATCAACTGGAATTGGCTTACGACCCGGTCATTTCACCTATCCAGTTATTCATAGGCATGCCGCCAAAACCAGAACTCTGAAAATTGAATAAACATATTAGGCACACAATCATTTTATTTATCTCTTTTTCAATCTCTTTCCATTTCATTTCTCACAATTAATTAGGCAACCATGCCTCCATTATATATTTCATTATATTTCAAATCACATTAATCAATTCATTATTCAAATGGATATAATCAATGGCATTAACACATATTTTACATGCTCATCACAACATTCACATTACACCAAACATGATGTTATTAATATACATCAACAATGCATTAGATTCCTTATCCCATTTACAATCAAATGTGTGTCAAATCTCAATATCATATGAATGTATGAAATAATGTAATTTGTACTTACCTTAAAACCAACTCACACCAATCTATACACTTACTCTTCCAAGAATCCTCAACACTTAGGTTAGGGCAATTCAACCTCTTCACAACCTAATCCAAAAGGAGTATTAGCAAAATGACCATATGAATAGTACATTCTGGTTTTAGACTCCACTCTATCCTTATTTTGAAATATTGTATAAAATAATCTACTTGACTAAAAATTCTAAAATTTTTACAGAACTAAATTTTACATCTTAAAATCATTCCTTTAAAATTTCAGATCAAACTGAACACAAAATCTTGGTCAAATAGTTCACCCAACCAGACTGCCCCAATTGCCCTGCATCCTGGCAGCAGTTATGAACTTTGTGAATTCCATAAATTAAATTCAATCAACGTGGTTCCAAATTATTTTTCTCAAATACTAGACTCACTAAGAAACAACATATCCAAAATTCAATTGAATATGATTTTTCTACATTTTATTAAAAATCCCGAAATATAGCTGTCTCAGTTAAGGTACCTGCTGGAACAGGTTTAGTAAAAATAATCTTTCCAAAATCATAACCATTCCAAAATCGAATCAACATATTTTTCAGTCATTCTAGACTCATAGAGGCACAACATATCAAAAATTCACTTCAAGAAAATTTTTCTATATTTAATTAAAAATCATACAAGTCACAGCCTTTACTAATTGTAAAACAGAAAAAATTTCACTAAACACAACTCTTACTCTTCCATCACCAACACCAACCTAACTTCTTATCTTTAATTCCATTTCAACACTTTTACACACACCATACACAAACACACTCCAACCATCAACAACACTCCATCAAACTCAAACAAAATTCCAAATAGAACAAGAGAAATCAAGAGAAAACTTACCAAAAATGATGAACTTCTTGAATTTCTAACTTGTTTTCTTCTTTCAATTAGCTCTTAAAATTCAAAAACCCTCACTTGCTCTCTTGTTTCCTTGAGGTCCGGCCAACACAAAGAGAAAAGGAAAAAAATGACAAAATGAAGAGACAAAGTCAAATTTCCCCTCTCTTTAAACCTCCACCAATCAATTTAAAAAGAAAATTACCTAAATACCCTCTTCTATACAATTAAACTCCCTTTCTCTTACTTGCCCTTTTTAGTAATTTCATACATAACCAAAATAAATATCCTCTTCCTTTGACCATCCATTTGACTTGTGTATATGTTATATATATGTCCATATATACAACATATACACTCCTCTTTAAATTATTTTCTCTTTCCAATAACATATACATTTTAATTCAAATAAAACAACAATTATACTAAAACTTCTAGGGCATATTTTGGGATATTACAGAACCCGTCCTTCGTAGTTCATCCAATAACTCTGAATCGGCTCGATTTTTATTTTAAAAGGCTCTTTTAATGACGGTTTCATGCCGATCAATGGTTGGACTTCTTCGTATGTCAGAATATCATTGGTAAGAGGGACCGAAAGGCTATAGTACTAGATACCAATTATAGCTGTATAATTGACTGGGCCAATGCTCATATCTCCTACAGGTAGATGAAAAGTATGCGTCGTGTCCATCCATCACTCCGACAATGCTTGAACTACACTCCTATCTATCGGAAACTCCTCATATGGTAATTGTAAGATAAAGCTTTCAAAACCTCAATCTTGGACAATTTGTTTTATTCGAGAGGGTGCTACATCATACCATTGTTGGGCTTTATAGACACACCCACTGCCCCGGATAACACAACGATCACGGTAACACAGAGTCAGGTAAGTTAACACGAGGTAAGTATGTCATCATACCAATACTACTAATTCATAGACTATATTTATTCTTTATATCCTATTTTAATTTATCTATTTATTTATTTATTAAATAGTCCACTAACTAATTTATTATTTCTAATCTTTATTAAAAAAATAATATAATAAAAAATATAATATATAATAAAAAATATAATAAAAAATAATAAAAAACCAATAATAAATATTTGTGCTATTAAAATATTTATGTTGTTACCTTATTCTTTTAATTTGAATTGTGATGAAGCTGCATCCCAGCTAGTAGACTTACAGTTCCATTTTCATGTCGTTGAATAAATTTCAATAACTCAGTATTGGATCGAAGTCCTAATCTCGAAGATGCATTTTCTCTTTAACTCTCTACTCAATTCTCTGGTTTAAATATGAAAATATGTGAGTATGAATGAGTATTGAAGAAATGAGCTATTTATATAGGCAAATTGCAAAGCAAAAAAAAACAAAATAAAAAGTGAAAAATAGTAATTCTCATGAAAAAAGAAAAAAACATGGTTGATAAATAGTAAATGAATAGTTAGTGAATAGTGATAAACAGTGTCTAAATAGTAAATTCAATTATTCAATTCAGATATTTGCGTGTCTAAAAATATTTTGAGACTTTTAAAATATTTTTACATGCAGGGGGCAATAAGATATATGCATGTTAAAAAATAGCTGAATTTTTTATAAAATTTCTTTATTGTCCTACTGACTAAAATCATTTTTCGATTATAACCAAATTATTTTTTAAGTCCATAACTTATCCTGGGTCCAAAACCCAAATTATTTCTTAAGTCCAGAACTTATCTCGGGTCCAAAATCCAAATTATTTTTTAAGTCCAGAACTTATCCCGGGTCCAGAACCCAAATTATTTTTGAAGTCCAAAACTTATCTCGGGTCCAGAATCCAAATTATCTTTTATGTCCCAAACTTATCCCAGATCCAGAATCCAAAATGTCTTTTAAGTCCAGAACTTACCCCGGGTCCAGAACTCAAATTATTTTTAAGTCTAAAACTTACCCCGGGTCTAGAACTCAAATAATTTTTATGTCCAAAACTTACCCCGAGTCCACTACCCAAATTATTTTTAAGTTCAAAACTTATCTCAGGTCCAGAATCCAAATTATTTTTGAGTCCAAAACTCAAACTAATCTTGATTACGGAGTCCAGTATGGCTCCAAACCCAGTCAAAAATCACATTATTTTTTGCTCTCTTTTGTTGTAGTCTCAGATCGCTCAAGTAGGGAAAAAACTGTAGACCCTTAATTTTTTAACTCAGTCCAGTCCGGTATTTTTAAACAGGTCAAAATAATTTTTGTGGTATTTTTAATAATATTTATTACTTATAGTATTTATTTTTTAATTTAAAATAAAAAAATAAAAATAGAAGAAGAAAAGATAAAAAATAAATTGAAAATAGAAATCGGCGACGGGCAAAATTAGCAAAGAAATTTTTCGTCGCTCAAGCCAATTCGTCGTAGGTTTTTCCTGCAAAGAATTGGCATGTGGCCCTCACCCAGCCTGCACCTAGCCCGAGCGCCCCGCAGCAATTTTTGCCAACGCAATTTTTTCTGAAACCATATTCTACTTAGTTTTGGTTTTTAATTTTATTTCCTAAATGATTTTTATTTCCTTAGCCAATTAGTATTAGGTTTTTATTTTTCTTATAAATACCACATCAAAACACACTAAAAGGGATCTTGAGACTTTGGACTTTGATCTTTTAAATGGAGATCGAGCTTTTGGAAGGATCTATACTTTTTGAGAAGAGATTCAGAACCTTGGACTTGAAGGAGGAAGAGGCAGTTAGCAAGCAACAAACAATCCATCAAAGGCAGCTCACACTGTCTATGTTATTGTTCAACCAGAATTCAAAATTGTGGTGTAACTAACAACGGAGGTTTGAATTTTTACTTGTTTATGTTTATAGAGGCTTCATCATTCAATTAGATCAATTATCTAAACATACAATAGATGATATTTTGTTAGGCACATTGATAAATTGTTCTACTTTCCATCCAAACTCTATTTAAAACCCTAAAAATTATTTTTCAAAACCCTAATGCCTTAATACTCATAAAACATATTTTTAAAATCTAAAACCTTAATTACACTTTTCTAAAATCACAAAACAATAAATCTATTTTCTTAAAAACCCTAACCAAACCTAATTTTCTAAAATCACAGTAGCCTATTTGTGAGCGGGGATTTTTGTCCCCACTCTCGATGGAATGGTTCTTGCGACTTCGGCACTATTTAGGCTCGAGGCCTTAGAAAACAAAGGACTAAGCCCAGAGAAAATGGAGTTGCCACCCGGACGGGCCTGAAAAGAGAAAGGGGTGGATGACTCGATTCTTAAGGAATCCCCAACTCCCTAATGGGTTTGGAAAGTTGGGTACATGTGGAAAGGGTGTGAAATGACCCAGCACCCCCACAACTCTTGGTTCATTAGAACCGGCCTTCTTTGTAGGTCTTAATATTATAAAATTCTTAAATATAACAATATTATCCATACTGCAAGCAATAATTAAAATAAAGCTTCATTATATTAAAATCAAAGCAATGTCTAAACAAAATAAATAAATGGACACCCATCTGAGGATGGAAACATGTCCTTACATTGTCCATGTCTAAAATAAATAGGACACCCACTGAAAGGTGGAAACGTGTCCTTTACATTGGTCCAAAATATAAAAGCAATTTAAATTACATGATGCTTAATACATGAAGTACCCAACATATGGAAGCATACCTCTTACAATTTTGAAATCAAAACAAATCAATAAATGTAACACCCCGATACCCTATATAAATACAGTACATATACCTAGTATACATACAGTAAGTATATAAAGTATAAAGATGCCACTTGATGTTACCTTTTTAAAAACCTGCAATCGAGTTCAAACCATATTACGTTAATTTAAATATCATTTACAAAATCATTATCTTAATTAAAACTCCATTTATACATATAAATATTCTTTCATCAGAAATATATCATAATTTAAAATTTTAACATGTATGCATTACCCTCTAGTTGGTCTCGACAACTCTTACTCTTCTCGTGGCATAACAAAAAAACTTCATATCTACCACCAAGATACCTGCGCGATTACACATCCGCGCTAAGCTCGAGAGCTTAGTAGTACAAATATAACATGTAAACATACATTATAAAAATACTAACATATGATGATATATTAATTTGATGTACCATTAGTTTCTTATCATGTTTTCCTTTTTAAATTGCATCTTTCATGTATCTTAACAAATTTCATACAATATATACATATCATTTTCACCGACCCCAATTCATCACTGATAATCACCATCAACATAGTAATACCCATATTACATATCATATCATTATCATCAATCACATATCATATCATTATCATCAATCACATATCATATCATTATCATCAATCACTGATCCAACTTTAATTCTCACAATCAATATTTCAATATACATATTACATATCATTTCATGTCATTATTTTATTCACAATTCACAAATCATGAATCACATTTGCAATAAAGGCAACCATAGATCTCATTTCTCATTTATTTCAACATTTAAAGATCACACTGGCAACAAAGACAGACTCGGGCCCAACAGACACTAATATGTTATTCAAAGTTCAGAGTTTCTGCATTGGTCCATAATCACAATGATCAAGCCCGTAGGCAACATATCTCATATCTCTATCCATGGATAGCGTAACAGACCCAGTCTCTTGGACCATCAACTCGGCTAAACTCGAGGAGATCCTCAACCCGGCTAGACTGTTACTACAATTCACATTTCATATTTTATCAAGTAACAGACCCAGTCTCTTGGATCTCAATTCATCTCAATGCAAAGAGATCCTCAACCCGGCAAGACTGTTACATTTTCACATTTTCTAGGCATGCCGCCAAATCCAGAACTCTGAAACTTGAATCAACATATTAGACACAAAATCTTTTCATTTTCATTTCATTTTCAATTGAATTATCATAGCCAATAACAATGGCTTGACATCTCATTTGGAATCACTATAGCCAATCACAATGGCTTCACTATTCATTTAATTCATCATAGTCAATCACAATGACTTCATAATCCATTTGAATCATCATTATACTATGCAACATTAATTACATTAACTAAACAACATACCATTATTCAATCATATCATTCACCTCATTGTCACTCAAAACATTAGTTCTATATTCCTTTATGTCTCAATTAACATTATACACTTCATTATTTGAGCATACATGATCAATTTCATTGCACATGTATCTTAAATTCATCATCATATAAACAACATGTTCCTTTATAACATTTCAATCATTATTATCAACCATGATGATATCACATTTCATCCTTTCTCAAAACACATTGATACCATTCACTAATAAACATTTATAATAATGAATTGCATTGCACATACCTTTTTGGATGATCCTCATCTCCTCCACACTATACAAGTCATAATATTAGTCACATTGTTCATATAACATACTACCATTCACATGGCTCACAATGCATAACATAACATTGTTCATACATAATCATATGCATCATCAAATGTGTATTCATTCTCCACAAAACAAGAAAAAGCAAAAGAACATCACAGTAGCCAACACACCCAAGGGACACGGCCAAGCTAGTGGCCGTGTCTCTCAACATCAATTCATACCGAGGCAGACACGGGCAAGGGACACAGCCGTGTCTCTCAACCAAAATCAGGCAGTGACAAACACACTCAAGGGACACGGCCAAGCTTGTGGCCGTGTCTCTCCAAAATCTATCCAACACGGCCAAACTTCCCTCCACTTGGCCGTGTCTCTCAAAAACATTAAGCCTTGGCCGTGTTCCTTTCTTATTTTGGCCGTGTCTCACATAAACAACACCCTAAGTATGGCCAAGCCTCCTTCAATTGCATTTAAACACATTATACACAACACAACTTCATTCAAATGCATATAAACCATGTCATTAACACTTATTTATCATGTTAATCACAATATTGCACATTAACAACACATTGAATCATCTACCATTTCAAAACCCTAAAACCATCATCACTCTTGATCTTTCACTATCCAAATCCACTTAACTTACCATCTTCACAACAAAACCAACATCAATTCAATCCTTTAGCTTACAATCAATTTCAATACTTGTAAACACATCTATAACACACCAAATCATAAAATTAATCAATCACAACTTATCTCAAACACCACTTCAAAAATTAACAAGGGAAAACAAGTGAGTACTTACCTCAATTAAAGAAATTTCACAAATCTCTAACTTAATCCTTTGCTTCCTCCTTAAATTTGATGTTAGGATTTAGAAGACCTCTCTTGCTCTCTCTTTCCCTTTGATAGCCGGCCACACCAACAAAGAAGAGAGAAAAACAATCCAAATTCAACTTCTCTTCTTCTTTAAATATCCACCAAGCAATTTAACCAAGCAATTACCTAATTGCCCTCAATCATTTAACTTAACCTTTGTCTCTTATATGCCCATTTAGGTAATTTCACTTATCACAATTAAAATATCCTCTTACCTTGACTTCTCATTTGACCAACTTATATGTTATATATATTACAATATACACAACATATACATTCTCTTAACACACTCATTTCCTTTGCAAATACATATATACATTTAATTCAAATCAAAACAACAATTGTATCCAACTTCTAGGGCACACATTGGGATATTACAATAAAAGTAAACATACATTCATGATAAACAAATCAAATATTGAAATTAAATAAATCAATTATCAAAACATATAATAAACATTCATCCAATTTAAATAAAATAGTAAGTATATAACTTTAGGGTTCATGTATCAATTAGGGTTTCTTGGGTTTTATGTTGAACAATTAGGGTTTAAGTAAATAAGATTGAAGCTTATGAAAATAAAATAAAATCTTTAGATATTTGAAAGGAACAAGCTACTATGATGATTTGAAAAATAGAATTAATTAAGATTTATGGTTTGAATAAATTAGGGTTTAGGTTTGTATTTTGAATAAAGCTACTTTATTTTGAATAATTATAATAAAAGAAGTTAAACATAAAGACTTGCAATACACAAATAAATATTAACCACTTCGATGAGCCCATACGACGGTCCCGCTAGTTAGTTAGCGGACGGGGGTTAAGGGGGCTGCACCCTGAAAGATTTTGAAAACTGGCTTTTAGGGTTGTAGGTTTTGGTGTTGAAAATCAAGATTTTAGGGTTTGAAATTTAGAAAATAGGGTTTCAAAATTGGAATAAACAAGCTACTGTAAATCTTAGAAAATGGATTTGATTAGGGTTTTAAGAAAACAAATTATTGTTTTGTGGTTTTAGAAAAGTGTAATTAGGGTTAAATTTCAAAAGTTAGTTTTACGGGTATTAAGGTTTTAGGGTTTTGAAAAAAATACTTTTTAGGGTTTTAAATAAAGTTTAGAGGGTAAACAGAATAATTGATCAAATAACAAAAACAAGTATGTTTTAATAATTGATCAAATTGTATGATGAAGCTACTGTGAACATAAACAAAGAAATAGAGATTCAAACTTCCATTGTTGGTTCCATCACAATCTTGAATCCTGGTTGAACAATAATAAAGACAGCGTGGCTACCTTTGATGGGTTGTATATTGTTTGCTGCCTCTTGATTCTTCAAGCTTGAGATTATGAATAGACAGCCAAAAAAAATTTCGAGCTACAAAGTCCCAAATCCTCTTTTAAGATCAAAAAGTCCAAAGTCCAATAAAAAATTTTAGATCCCCTATTCTGTGTCTTTAATGTGGTATTTATAAGAAAAAAATAAAAACCTAATACTAATTGACTAAGGAAATAAAAATGTTTTAGGAAACAAAATTAAAAACCAAGTAGAATAGGACTTTGGCAAAATCGTGCGCAAGCCGGGCATGAGAAAGTGCGCTGGGGAAGAAGTTCCACAGGCGCTGGGCGCGGGCCAGCTAATTCGTCACCGATTCTTCCGTCGTTGATTTTTATTTATTTATTATTTTTATCCTTTTTATATTTTATATTTTTTAAATTTTATTAAAAATAACTATTAAATATTATAAGTAATTAAAATAATTAAAATACCACAAAAATTATTTTGGACTATCGGATTGGACTGGGTCAAAAATTAAGGGTTTGCACTATTCTTTCCAAATACCTAATTAAAATCCAATTTTCATGATCTTCAATCTTTTTTATTTAAACCTTAAACTTTAGTATTATTTTCATAAGACTTTCGAAACCCAAAATCTTTAAAACATGCCGTAGCTATATTACTTCTTCTATATTAAATGTTTCTCAATTAATTAATCTAGTAAACTAAATTTCAAATCCCTATTTGTTAAACATAAAACAAAAGAAACCTAAATTGATGCATGGACCCTAAATTTATATACTTACTATTTTAAATAAATTAGATGAATACTTATTATATATTTTGATTGATGTTTGATGTCTTTGATGAATAATTTATTTATAATGAGTGGTTGGCTATTTTAATTGATTTGTTTTAATTTCAAAACATTGTAAGAGGTATGTTTCCATGTTTAGGTATCTCATGTCATGAGCATCATATAATTTATTTTATTTTAAAGTTTTTTTGACTAATGTAAAGGACACGTTTCCACCTTTTCAGTGGGTGTCCTATTTAGTTTTAGACATGGACGATGCAAGGACATGTTTCCATCCTCGGATGGGTGTCCATTTATTTATTTTATTTTGGACATTGTAATGATTTTAATAAAGTATTTATTTATTTTTATGATCGCTTGTAGTATGGATAATATCATTATATTTAAGAATTTTATAATATTAAGACCTGCAAAGGAGGTCGGTTCCAATAAACCGGGCGTTATAGGGGTGCTGGGCCATTTTTCACCTTCCCCACACTACCCAACTTTTCAAACCCATTAGGGAGTTGAGATTCCTTAGGAATTGAGTCATCCGCCCCTTTCTTTTTTTCTTCCCTTCCGGGTGGCAACTCCATTTTCTCCGGGCTTAGGTCCGTGTTCTCTAAGGCCCCGAGCCTAAACAATGCCAAAGTCATAAGAACCATTCCACCGGGAGTGGGGGCAAAAATCCCCGCTCACAGACTGGTAGTTCCCTTTCTCATTCCTTCTTACTAAAAAGTGGTTCTTCTCCCTTTCCCATTCTTCAATTTGCAGACCAGCTTGGAGAAGATCTTTGAAATCCTAGATAAGTGTATGAGACATCCTTTCACAAAGACTAGGCAACACCTCTATCATAATCATCCTTATTTGATTAGATTCATCGGGCCTCTTCCTGAGTAATACAACCTTTTTCCTCCACCTTTTCACATAATCCACAAAATTCTCATTTGGCCTTTGTCTAATGCACTCAACTTCCATTAAGGTAACTTCCAGCTCAACATTGTACCCATATTGTTGAATGAAAGCCTTATATAACGAATCCTAACTCTTTTGAGTACTATCCTCTAAGGTGTTGAATCAATTCTGGACAACGGGGTCCAATGAAATCATGAAGTACCTTAGAGTTTGAGCCTTAGTAGCTCTAGCAGACTGCATGGTAGTGATGTATTGCTTAACATGCAAGTGATGATTTCTTGTATCATTGTACCTAGCGAAGGAAGGCATCTTGAACTTATAAGGGACCAACTTGTCTACCTCCAACATTCCTTTAAATTTCAGCTTCTTTTTAAACTTCTTTTCTAAATTGGCAATTAGTTTCTCGGCATCAGAAGTTTCAATCTTTTCCACGGTTGATCTTTCAACAACCTTTGACTCCTTCTTCTTGTCTTGAGGCTCTTGAAGGTATTGAGCCTAGTCATCATCATCATCAATGACTACCTTGTCATCATCAAAAGCCACTTCACCAACCTTAGCCTTCCCTTTATCCTTTGGCTTCTTGGTTCCAGCAGATGCTTCGACATTGTTCCCCAAAATTGCAGCCATTTGGTTCTTTAATGTCTCAGCCAGGGCCTCCTTTAGCTCTTCCATTTTGGCATTGAGGGCGTCGTCCACCATTCTTTGAATTTTTTTCAGGCTCTATTGCTCTTAGTGAGAAAGTAATTGAGTTGCTGTTGGATTCAATGTTAGTGGCATAGGTGGGGTTGTCATTTGCCCTTGAGCTACTGTACTCCAGGTCTATAACCAAGAAAGGATTAATGATATGTAATGCGTGTAAGCATGTATGCATATATGCACAAATAATAAATAAACAAGGATAAATAGGATGTTCCTGCCAACCTTATAACATCCACACACGAATGGCGAGTCTTTTTTCCTAGGTCTATGGTCAACAAAATACCAATATGGAATATTTTATTTTCAAATAATTCCCTTGGACGTTTCAACCAATAGTTATATTTTCAAACATGAAAATAAGCTCATGATAATTCCCATTAATTAGGCTTTAATCCATCCAATCAACTAAAGCAGCTTTTATGCTATATTGGATTAAAACTAAATTAAGAGGTTTTATTATAAATAGATTTCTCACTTGAAAAAGTAACTAATGATTCATGCTAAAAATAAGCCCATGATTAATAATTCTTAGTATAAACTAGGCTCACAATTGACTTTTAGTATTTTCATAATTGACCTAAATATTCGTAAGCTCTTTAAAAAAGGTTGTGAAAATAATTTTTTCATAAGGCCATTGTAAAAAGATTTTAGAAAAAATGGATTTTGGGCTTTGATTTTAGGTCTTGAGAAAAGAAGTTTTGACTTATTTTGGAAAAGTTTTATGTCTAAAGACCAATTTAAAAATTTAAAAATAGCTTTGGTCTTTTGGTTTTAGAGGAAAAAATTATTTGAGCTCACAATGTAATTAGGTCATATTAGAAAAAGAACAAACCAAATAAGCAATGATTAAAAACCAAGATAAATTAACCATAGTTAAACAACGAGCATTTGGGGTAAAACCTAAGAAAAGTAACTAGGCCAATTACATGAGCTTTAGTCTTTGGGTTGAAAGGATTAGGTTCCCATAGCAAGTTCCATAGCAAGTATATACCAAAAGGTACAAGGATATAAGTGGTTATGCCATGCTTAATCTCCATACCTTGAGTGAAAGTATGGTATCCCTTACACAACACAACACGAGTAACACGAATGTCCTAACTTATGCACACGATGCAATCTAATATGATACAATGGATAATATCATAATAAGAAAAAATAAAATAATATAAAGACCAACAGAATCAACTTCTCTTATCCCCAGTGGAGTCACCACTGTGAGTGGGGATTTTCGCCCCCACTCCCACATGGAATTGGTTCTTGCAACTATGGCACTGTTAGGCTTGGAGCCTTAGAGAATATGAGCCTAAACCCAGAGAAAAATAGAATTGCCACCTGGATGGGTTGGGAAAAATAAAGGGATGGATGACTCGATGCCTAAGGAATCCCCAATCCCCTAATGGGTTCGAAAAGTTGGGTACGTGTAGGGAAGGTGAGAATGACCCAGCACCCCCACAACGCCCGGTTCATTGGAATCGGCCTCCTTTTTAGGTCTTAATATTATAAAATTCTTAATTAATATAATATTATCCATACTACATGCAATCATAAGAATAAATAATTACTTTATTAAAATCACAACAATGTCAAAACAAAACAAACAATTAGGCACCCCTCTATGGATGGAAACATGCCTTAACAATTGTCCAATGTCCAAAAAAAATAAATAAAATAGGATACCCACCAATTGGTGAAAACATATCCTTTTCATTGATCTTAAACTTAAAATAAATTAAATTACATGATGCTCATAACATGAGGTACCCAAAATATGGAAACATACCTCTTATAATTTCTTAAGACCAAAACAAATCAATAAAAAGAACCAACCATTCATCATAAATAATTTATTCACCAAAGATATAAATAAATCATTAATCAAAATATATAATAAACACTCATTTAATTTATAATAAAGCAAATAAAGATGCAAGTTTAGGTTTATTTATCAACTTAGGGTTTTTTAAATATCACTTAGGGTTTTGGGGCTTAGATTCAAAAAATTAGGGTTTGATGTAATTTAGGGTTTCTAGGAAAAAATAACTTAGGGTTCGGTATTTATAAAAAATAATGTTTTGTGGCTTAAGGTTTCACATGAATTAGGGTTTAGTTTTTATGAAAAACTAATCAAAGATTTTAAGGATTAAACAACCATAAGATAAATAACCATAGAAAAGCTACTGTGAATATTTTTTCTTAGTCGTAAAAGCTACTGTGAAGTTTTACATAGAAAAGCTTTAATGTAATTGTGAGTAGCATGTTGATTAAATAACCATAAGATAAAAACAAATAAACTATCCATGCAAAATAAGTTTACTGGTTTTTAAGGTTATGATCAAAACAATAACATACACTCCATGCAAACTAACATATACTGTTTAAGCAGAAGTTTCATACTATGATTTTAGTTAATTAAGAATGAACTTTTTAAATGTTTAAAACAATAAAAAAAACATAGCATTTATTTAATTTAAAGCCTACCGTCATTTGTTGGCTCCACCAAAATTGTTTAAATGAGAATTCTGGATGAGCTTTGGCAAAGATAGTGTGTGTACTGCCTTTGTAGAGTTGGTTTGTTGTTTGTCTTCCTCATCCAAACTTACTGTTTCTCTTTGCTTAGGGTTTTTGTTGATGGATACTCAATTTTCCAAAGTTCTAGCAGCCAATTCCAAAATCAAAAAGTCCAAAGATCTGATCCTTTTTTAGGTTTTTAAAACCTGTATTTATAATCACTCTATGAAAGTTTTCCTGTTTAAGAGTGGTTTGATATGATGCATGTCAAATTCATGGGTCCAACACAAACTGAGACCATATCAAATTACAATTACTTGAATTTGATATAGACCGAGTCCGTCTCGAATTCAAATGACTTAATTTCAAAAAAATCTGAGCCCATATCGAAGTATATCTCCATATTCAACATGGAATGCAAAAAACCTACCCCATATCAGACAAAGAGACCCCCATATCGAAATGGGGCTCTCCCATATCGAAATAGGGCTTCCCCTTTTAGATATGGAGCTACCCCAGATCAAAATGGGGCCCCATTTTGATATGGGACAGGCTTCTAATTCGATATGGGCAGCCCCATATCGAATTGGGAGGTCCCCAATTTGATATGGTGCTTTCCCATAAATGGATGCCCTAATTCATCATGGGACACCTCTATTGAACAAATGTAATATCCTCATGTATGCCCTAGAAGTTTTGATTATGTTGTTATTGTTGTTGTTGTTGGTTTAAAATGTGATTGAGTGTATATGTTGTGTGATAAAAAAAATATATTGAAAGAGAATGTTCATGTGTTATTTGAAAGAAAAGTGATGTGTAGAGAAGATGTATATGTAGTGTATATGGCAATATATATAGCATATATGTTGGTCAAAGGGAGAGTCAAGGTGTTGGACATAGTGGAAGAAGATATTTAGTTGTTGTTATTGAAATTACTAAAGGGCATGCTAAATAAAAGGAAGTGTAATTATGTTTAAGAGGGCATTTTGGTATTTCTTCTTTTGGAAATTGTGTGGTGGAGGTTAAAAGAGGATTTGACTTTTGTTTGATCAATTTCTTTTCTTCTTTTCACGTGTGGCCGGCCAACTTAGAGAGCAAGAGAGAAAACAAGAGTTGATGATATTTGAAGCTCAAATTGAAGAAGTTTTCAAGTGGATAAGTGGAAATCCAAGAAGATTCATTATTTTTGGTAAGTCTCTCTTGATTCTCTTAGTTTATTTAAGTTGGTTGTGAGTTTGGTTGTGGATTTTTGATGGTAGGGTTGTGTTGATTATTATATGTTGGATTTAATTGGTTGTGGTGTTTGTTTTGGATTTGAAGATGATAAGTTAAGAGTGATGTTGGTTTTAGGGTTTTGGAAATGGTAAGTGATAAATTATATTGTGTTATTTTGGATTAGGTTTTGGAAGAAGGTGATTTGCTCTAATTTGAGAAGTGAAGAATTCTTGGAGAAAAGAAAGTGTTTAGAGTTGTATAATTGGTGCTAAAGGTAAGTACAAACTATATGGTTACAAACATGCATATATTGTTTAATCTTAAAACACTTTTGTTTGTAAATGTGATAAGGTATCAAATGTATTGTTAATGAATGTTGGTGATGAAAATATTGTGATGAGCATGTAAAATAATTGCTAATGATGTTGATTATGTCCATTTGAATGAGGTTATGTTGTGTACAATGTGTTCCAAGTTAACCAAAAGAAATTTGGCTACATTTAGGGTTTATGCATGAGAGACACGTAATTTGGGGCGGTCGCTATTATTCATGTGCTGTCGCGACTTAGGTCGGGCTTCTGACCGTGAAACCTACTGTAATAATGTTTCATCTTTTGATTGTGAAGTGCGGTCGCGACTTAGGTCGGGCTTCTGACCGCGAAACCTACTGTAATAAGGTTTCATCTTGTAATTGTAGGGAGCGGTCGTATTCAGGTGAGGCGCGACCGCTAGAAAGGTTCTGTTCACCTTATTGGAAGCAACCTAATTCTGCAACAAGATTCTCAAATACATGTTAAATAGATCATCCATTTGAGTTGTCAAGGATCAAAATAGAGATCATTTGTCTAACATCATTGTTGAATCATGAAATGTGAGATGATATGGAATGTGATTTAAAGCCATTGTGATTGGCTATGATGATTTAATTGAATGAAACAAGGCATGGTTGCCAATATGATAATGAGAAGTGATAATGGAATTGATAATGCATATGATATTACATGAACAAGGTTATGTATTGTGTATTGTGAGGCTTGTAAATGGTGATGTGTATTATGAATAATGTACTTTGAAATGTGATACCAATAATGCTATATGCACAATATGAATTGAGATATGAAATGCTATAAAGTCATTGTGATTGGCTATGATGGTTCAATTGAAAGAAATGAGGCATGTTTGCCTAGTTGATGATGAGATTTGAAAATGAAATGATAAATGAATTGTGTGGCTAATGTGTTATTCCATTTTCAGAGTTTGTTGTTGGTGGCATGCCTAATAAGTGTAACAATCTCTTGAAGTTAGGTTGGATTGAATCCTTGAAGCCTAATTGAGATGTTACAACCCTTGAAGCTAGGTTGGGTTGGTTCTTGAAGCCAAGTTGGGTTGAAGCTTAGCATGCTTTGCTCCCCTTGAAGCTTGGTTGAACCTAATCCTTGAAGCCTAGTTGGGTATATGATATTGATAAATGTGATAACAAAACCAAAACATTAACTCTGGGAATTGAATGGCATATTAGTGTGTCTTGGGCCCAATGCTTGTCTTTGTTTAGTGTTGTTCATGAATGGTTTAATGAGTAACTAATGAGGTATATAAAAAGATGTTGAAATGTGATATGTCTACTTATATTGGATTATGAAATGTAATGGTATGTTGTTTGCTTTGCATATATGATGTTACATGTATAATATGGATTGATAATTAACATTGCATTGCACTAAAGCATAACATAAGCATGATTTGTCTTACTAAGCCTTTGGCTTAGCGCGATAGTGTTTAATCGCGCAGGTAGCAGAGTTGAACCCGAGAGTTCTTCGAGACCTAGTGAGAGTAGACATTGAAGGGTTTATTCTTGGATTTAAAGATCAGAGAAGAGCTGCCAATCATGTATAAATTCTTTATGTTTTGTAAAGTATTGTGTATAATGTAAATATGTGTATATTTATAGATATGGACTTAAATGTTTTTCATATATGTAAATATTTTATAAATTCCGCTGCGTATTAAGTAAATGTATTTATATCTATTTTGTTTTATATTACAAGTAATTACTTATTTTTCTCTAATGTATAATGAGAAAGCTTATAGTATCATTTAAAATGTTTTGAATGTTAATAAAAATCCGTAGCATTCCTATATTCGATACATGCATACTACATTGTGGTGTATGTAGTGTGTATGTATTGGGTGTGGGGGTGTTACACCAAAAGCCAACCAGATTAAGTGAAAAATCAACAAAACCTTTGAATCAGACCCATTTTAGGGTTTAGTGCATCGGTATCGTATAAAGACCAACCAAATCTTCTAAAATAGACCCAATTAGGGTTTTAAAAGTTTAATTAGCTTATTTTAGGTCCTATTACAATATATTAATCCAATTAAAGGTTTGGAATTAGCACCAGACTAGCCAGAGCCAAAATCAAGGGTCCACATAAGGCCAAGGCCTTGGTTGTGTCTCACCTAGAGAAGAAAGAGGGTAGAATGGCAGCCAAGGACACGGCCACATGGCTTGGCCATGTCCATAAGAAAATGAGTGACAATGCTAAGTCACTCATGACTTGGTCGTGTCCCATGTGATAGCTTTGAAGTATTTTACATGAGATGGGGGACAAAAGTGGGAGACAACAAGTGATATCTTTTAAAAAGAAATAATAAAAGAAGAACAAGGTTACCTAATTTATGGGATGAAGATTTAAATAATGAAAAAAAATGGGAGACAAAGTGGGGTGTGTAAGTTGGAAAGATATGCTTGGTGTCTTAAGAAATTAAAAATAATGGAAAGTAGAGATATCATACACATTAAGGGAGAGCTCTTTGGTGGATCTTCTTGTTCTTGGTCTTGAGAGAGACCATGAACATCACCTTCATCTTCACCTTCTTTTTCTTCCAAAGACAAGATTCTTAACATTTTTGGGATAAAATTGAGTGAGCAAGCTCTTGTGAAGGTTAGGGTTTGAAGAAAGCTTGATTGAGGAGTTGGAGACTTGAGAGAGTTACCAATCCAACTTTCAAGAGGAGAGCCATTATTTGAAGAAGGCTTGTTAGTTCTTCATCATATTCAAAGTGGAGCTAGGAAGAAGACTAGAAGTTCAACTCTTAGCATCTTCAAAAGGGGTTTTTATATTCTATCATTTAATTCATTTCTAGATTGTTGTTGTTTGTTAAGAACATTAATATTTCAATGGAAAATTGTGATTTGATTTATTTTTAAATGAATATTTGTTTTAAATTGATGATGATGAGCTAAATTACTCATGCCTAGGGTTTGTAATATATTTGATTGAATGACTTGATTTGATATTTCCATTAATATACCTTGTTATTAGTTGATTGTATTGGATTGAATATTAGGTTGATAGATTAGCTAGCTATTGATCTCTAGATATTGAATGAAGGATTGAGAGGTGAAATTTGATATTGTAATTATGTACTCATCAACCCTAAGAATGAATTAGAAATATAAGTTCTATTGTTTTAATAATTTGCAATTTCAAAACAATTGGTTGTTGTTAATTCATGAATGTAAAAACTAATGAATTGGTAATTACTAATTAAACTCAAGGAACAAATTAAAATATAAGATTATATTAATGGATAATTTAAGAATTAAGCTTTGATTAAATTGATCTACGACCCTAGGCACCATTCGTAGAATTGAATTAATCTTGTACAACCATTACACACTTTACTTTTAAATTTAAATTGCTTTTCACCATTCCAACTTATCATACTCTTGCCTTTCAATTTATTTGTTAATTAAACTATTGCAAAATAATTTCATCCTTGTGAGATGACCTTGGGGCAATCACTGTTTCTACAATAAACTTGTATACTTGCGAGTGTCACTTGTAGTAGTGTTAGTCGAGTGCAATAAGTTTTTGGCACCGTTGCCAGGGATGGCAATTGTTGTTAGTAGTTTGATTTTTTTATTTAAATTATTTAATTATTTAAAGTGTTTCTTTTTGAATGACTAAGTGTTTATTATAAGGATGCAGTTTTCAAGGCACGAGGGAGTTTATGATGTGAATGCTAATTTTGAAATGGCATGGCATTTAGCAGCATTAACAAGTTAACTTAAGATGCAAAATGCAAGAGAAGGAGCACCCATGCCTAGTCAAGAAGTATGTCTAGCATGTGGCATTGCAAGACATAGTGCAAACATGTGTTCATTTGGTTTTGAACAATACCAAGAGAGGCAAGAGGAAGCATATGCCTTTGAAAGTTTTCAGCCAAGGGGTAGAAATGACCCATATTTCAATCCTTGTAATCCAAGTTGGAGAAACTATCCAAATTTTTCTTGGGAAAATCAGCACCAAATTCCAGCTCAATATTTTTTTTCAACCTTATCAAAGAACTTCTTAATTTCAAGGACAATTTTCAAATCAAGATCAACCTAAGAAACCCACATTGGAAGATAATTTAAATGCCTTTATTCAAATTAGCTCATAAAATCAATATCAATTCAAGAAACCCACATTGGAAGATAATTTGGATGCTTTCATTCAAATTACCACAAAATCAGGAAGGGAGCAATAAGAGGCTTGATTCTTTAGAGGTATCATTGAAGAAGGTGGAAACTCAAGTTGGAAAACTGGAAAATCAACTCTAAGCACTCCAAAAAGTGGAATCTCCTAGCCAATTAGAGCAAGCCAATGCAATCATAATTTTTAGGAGTGAAAAGGTAATATATAACAAAGTTTGTGATTCCTTTGATGCAGGTACTAATCAAGAAGAAAATGGTGAGGAGATACAACCCAACATAGAGGAACCAAGTCAATCAAAGGAGGAGGAGAATTTGAAAGCATCAACCTCGCCAAATTTACATGAGTCTCCAAATCCTTATATGCCACCAATTTCATTCCCATATAGATTGAAGGATGAGAAGCAAGGTAAGCAACTTTCTGAAATCTATGACATGCCCTCCAAAGAAGATAGTGAAGATAAGCTTGAGATGGCCATGACCTTGGAACTAGAGCCTGAAATTTTCAATTCAGAAATTGAGGTGTGCAAGTTAATCTTAACTGTTGCGGTTGTTGAGAGGGGACCTCAGATTGCTAAAGAAGATGAGAAAGAGATTCAACCAAACTTGGTTGAACTTAAAAAGACCCCAAACTTTTAAAATATGTTTTGATTGGGGAGAACAGTATGCAACCAATAATCATCTCTTCCACTCTCAGTGGCGAGGAAGAGCAAAAAATGGATATAACCATGTTGCAGACTGAAAAAGGTTTTTACCAAGTTCCTATAGCATTGGAGGATCACCCTAAGACAACCTTCACATGTTTCCTTTGGACATTTGCTCTTCAAAGGATGCTATTTAGGCTTTGCAGTACAATGGGTACCTTTCGGAGTTGTATGCTATTCATTTTTTCAAACATGGGTGACAAATTCCTTAAGGATGGAAGGAGCACTTCATATCGCATATGGGAATGATAGAAATTAGGTTTCGTCTGAACTCTTCTCTTTTAATTTATACATGCTCACATTGGGGACAATGTGAATCTTTAAGTGTGGGGTGCGGTTTTTACTTTTAACTTATCTTTGTTTAAGTTTAGTTAATATTTTTCTTTGAATAAATGAATTTTGAAAAGTTCAATTGTTATAAGATTATTGATAGATGACCTTTGAATTTTTGAAGCATGAATTTGAGAATTGATTAGAATTGGTGCTTATTGTCAATTTTGATGGTTATTCTTTGCATCACCTTTAAACTAGTGAGGAATTTAGCCTATTAAGTTGGATATCAACTTATTATTCTTTTTTGTGTGTAAACATCTTTGACTGATGAATTGCTAGAACTTGCTTTGACATGCATTTTAAGACTACATAAAAATTTCAATTAGGCATCAAAATGATTAAGGCAATTAGGTGAACCCATTTTTACTTAAAAAGACCAACCTTATATCCGACCTTAGTTAGCCAATTTTGAGATTATTTCATTTTTCCTTTTCTTTCTTTTCACAACTCCATTATCTTGAACCTTGCTGTTTTAACAATTACCCTTTTCATTAGGTCAAGAGCATTTTAAGAGCGTTTACGTTTGAGTGTTGTGTTAAATAAGGTGTGGGGTTAAATTTAGTGGGTTTAAAATTATAAATTATTGTGTTCTTTAGCTGCAAGCCCTAATTTGATTAAAAAATTAAAAAATAAATAAATAATAAAAAAGAGAGAAAAATCAAAATGATAGAAGTTGTCATTCTTTTTTGTAGGGCTGGAATAAGTTTGGCAATGATCATTGTAAAATTTAAAAAGTGAGTTCCCTCGGAAAGCTCTTTAATATTAAGTGGTAGGTGAGTGGAAGGTTTTTTGGGATTGTTCAGTTGTATTATGTTATTTACTTCATTCTTAAAGTGCTCTTAATCTTAGTGAATAAACTCACATTCCCAAATGTCATACCTTTACCTTAGCCCCATTACTACCCAATGAAAGACCCTATGATTGATGCTTGATTGTAATTAGGTAGTGAAGATTTGATTGATAAGAAAGCCTATAAAGATAATCTTTCATTGAATATTGAGAGCTAAAACACTATCTGATTAAACACTTAAGAGGTTTTATGAGGGAGTGACAATTTTTGGTATGCATGGATTGGCCATTACATTGCTTGAGTACTGATTGTTCTTGATTTGATAATGATTACGGATTTAAGAAAATGAAAATCTTGATACATCCTTATAACTCTTGAACTTGACTAAATTTATCTTATTTAGTTTGTTTTGATTTTAACTTTGCTTGGGGGCAAGCAAAGAATTATGTGTGGGGTATTTGTTTTGATCATTTGTGTATGTATTTTTAGGGTAATTTTATTGGCTTTTGATTGATGTTTCTATAAACTTGTGCTAAAGTTTGTTTGACGTATTTGATCCAGTTTGAAGAACAAAACAATGGAGCTTTAATTCAATTTGATGGATTAATGAGGTGAAAAAACATGAGACACGGCCAAGTCATGAGTGGCTTGGCTGTGTTCCTCATCCAAAGGTAAGAGGCATGAATCACTCACATGACACAGCCAGGTCAAGTCAGCTTGGCCGTATCCCTCAGGAAAAGTTGGAAGAAACAGACACAAGCACATGACACGGCCAAGCCACTGGCTATGTCATGTGGCCTTGGCCATGTCTCACTAGATGAACAAAACAAAGAAGAAGCAAAGAGAATAGGCAGAAGTGAACTCAGTCAAGAGACATGGCCAAGCCACTATGACACAGTGAAGGCCTTGGCCATGTCCCATCTAAAGAGAAAAGCAAAGAGAAGAGAAAATATAGAGATAGTGGAGAACACATTTAGAAGACACGGCCAAGCCACTGGCTGTGTCACATGACACGACCAAGGCCTTGGCTGTGTCTCATCAAGAGAAGAAAAAGGCAGAATGGCAACCAAGGAAATGGCCACATGGCTTGGCTGTGTTTATAAAGAAATGAGTGACACGGCCAAGTCACTCATGACTTAGTTGTGTCCCATATGATAGCTTTGAATTATTTTACATGAGATGGGGGACAAAGTGGGAGACAACAAGTGCTATCTATTAAAAAGAAAAAATAAAAGAAGAAAAAGGTTACCTAATTCATGGGATGAAGATTTAAATAATTAAAAAAAAGTGGGAGACAAAGTAGAGTGTGTGAGTTGAAAAGATATGCTTGGTATCTTAAGAAATTAAAAAGAATGAAAACTGGAGATATGCATACACATTGAGGAGAGCTCTTTGGTGGATCTTCTTGTTCTTGGTCTTGAGGGAGACCATGAACATCACCTTCATCTTCACCTTCTATTTCTTTCATAGACAAGATTCTTAACATTTTTAGGATAAAATTGGGTGAGATAGGTCTTGTGAAAGTTAGGGTTTGAAGAAAGATTGATTGAGGAGTTGGAGGCTTGAAAGAGTTACCATTCCATCTTTCAAGAGGAGAGCCATTGATTGAAGAAGGCTTGTTAGTTCTTCATCATATTCAAAGTGGAGCTAGGAGAAAGACTAGAAGTTCAACTTTTAGCATCTTCAAAAGGGGTTTTATATTCTCTCTTTTAATTCATTTCTAGATTGTTTTTGTTTATTAAGAACATTAATATTTCAATGGACAATTATTATTTGATTTATATTGAGATGAATATTTATTTTAAATTGATGATGATGAGCTAAATTACTCATGCCTAGGGTTTGTAGTAGATTTGATTGAATGACTTGATTTGAAATTTCCATTAATATACCTTGTTATTAGTTGATTGCATTGAATTGAATGTTAGGTTGATAGATTAGCTACCTATTGATCTCTAGATATTGAATGAAGGATTGAGAGGTGAAATTTGATATTGGAATTATGCATTCAACTAACCTAGGAATGAATTAGAAATATAAGTTTTAGGCTTTTATTAATTTGCAATTTCAAAATAATTGGTTGTTGTTAATTCATGAATGTGAAAACTAATAATGAATTGGTAATTACTAATTAAACTCAAGGAATAAATTAAAATAAAAGGTTGTATTAATGGATAATTTGACAATTAAGCTTTGATTAAATTGATCTGCGACCCTAGGCACCATTCCTAGAATTGAATTAATCTTGTACAACCATTACACATATTACTTTTAAATTTGAATTGATTTTCACCATTCCAACATATCACAGTCTTGCCTTTCAATTTATTTGTTAATCAAACTATTGCAAAACAATTCCTTTCTTATGAGATGACTTTGGGGCGATCACCGTTGCTACAATAGCCTCGTATACTTGCGAGTGTCACTTATACTAGTGTTAGTCCAACTCAACAATTTACATGATATGGTTTTGTTGGAGAATAAGGGTTTTTTTGCAAGCTAGTGTTTTATATTTTATAGAAATTAGAGTTTTTCCTAAACTAGGGTTTTAAGATAAAAATTAGTGTTATGGGATTTTAAATAAAGGCTAGGGTTTTGGTTAATTAAATTAGGGTTATGGTTAATTAAATTAGGGTTATGGTTCTAACTAACTCCTAAGCTACTGTGGAATTAAAAGAAATAGATATTGGCTAATTAGACTATTGGACAAAGCAAAGTTGGATGAACAAACTACTGTGAATTTTGAAATTAATGAATACAAGCTACTGGAATTATTGGATGAAATATGGTTTGAATAAATAAGCTACTAGATGCCTAAATTTTATGGATATAAGTTAGATAATTTACTGGACACTTAAATATGCTATTGTTAATTTGGAATTAATGAATACAAACTAAAGGAGCTTTTGGATGAAGCAAAGATGAATAACTATCCTACTGTGACTTTAAAATTAATTAAAGCAAGCTACATTACATGAATAATAAATAATGTTTAAGACCGTAATCAAAGTTGTTCCTGTAACACCCCATCTTAGCCTACGTTAATAGACCAAGATGGACTGTTATCTCATGATGGTTGTGTCTTTATATTTTACTTAGCCAATTTTAAGTGCAGATTTTACAGAAATTTTGCCAGAGTTTCCCCTATAATTGGTGGTCCCAAGTGTCGCCAAAACTGATTTTTCTTATTTTTGAAAAACATTTTGTTTCACAATTCAACTCAAGTACACTCCCAATAATCCACCCTTATAACCTCAACTACAATCCTGCAAGAAAAGTTCACACTTCTATATCCACAATCCAATTCAATTCAAAACCATACAGTTATTATACATTACTAGATTTACATGCTACATCAAGTTATCTCTTTGTATTGCTCAAATAAGTACATGCCAGTTTCTAATACCAAAATACAAAATGAAGAGCACCACCTAAATTTGTTAATGACCGATGGATCGCAGGACTCTTCTGCTCGCTACTGGCTCCTTGCTAATAACCTACGAGTTTAGAAGAAACTAAACTCGCTAAGCATTGCTTAGTGGGTACTTTAACTAATTAAGGAAAATAATTATAAAAGCATAATGCACTTTAAAAAAATCAATGAGTCGTATTGAAAAATAATATCACAGTAAAAACAATCCATACATGTCATATATTCAGTTATTATCATTTTATCAATTTGCTCCACAAGGTAATTTGGTAGACTAACGTATGGTAAGGAACTAACTGAAACAACTGTATATATATTCTGTGGCTGTGGCCCTAAAAAAAATCGCGGACCAAGCCTTGTGGAATCTGTGGCCGAAGCCCTCGGACCGGAGTCCTATATAACTCGGGCGATTGCCCTATATAACTCGGACCGAAGTCCTATATAGCTCGGGTTATCACCCTATATAACTCGGACCGAAGTCCTATATAGCTCGGGTCGTCACCCTATATAGCTCGGACCGAAGTCCTATATTAAAGCAGCACTGCATATAGTATGATATATCATACCCTTACCGTACTCAGTACTGTCCCAGATACCAAGTGGAGCCAAAATTCTCATACCATTTCTTAATCGAATATGCATTATACAATTATCGACTTATGGTTCTTATATTATTTCAACTTGAAATATCATATTTTATCATTTTAATAACATACTATACTCATTTATATTCATAAGGAATCAATTGGATTACTTTTGAAAAATGACCAAATGAATAATAGCAAAATGACCATATGAATAGTAAATTCTGGTTTTGGACTCAACTCGATCCTTATTTTGAAAAATCATATAAAATAATCCACTTGAGTAAAAATTCTAAAATTTTTACATAATTTATTCCTACATGTTAAAATCATTCCTTTAAAATTTCAGATCAAAATGGAAACAAATTCTTGGTCAAATAGTTCACCCAACCAGACTGCTCCAGTTGCCCTGCATCCTGGCAGCAGTTTTGTATTTTATAAATTCCGTAAATTAAATTCAATCAATGTGGTTCAAAATTATTTTTCTAAAATACTAGACTTATTAAACAACAACATATCCAAAATTCAACTCAATATAAGTTTTCTATATTTAATTAAAAATCATACAAGTCACAGCCGTTTACTAATTGTAAAACAGAAAAATTTTCAAAAAGGAGTTCAATGGTTAAAGTACCAAACCTTGCTTTTCCTTGCTCTTCTTATCTATTTCACTTCCTTTCCTCTCTAATCTCCTTGATTTCCTATGAATTTAATATGTCACATATGTAAGAACAAACCCTAGATATGAACATGATGCTGCCTTATGATTTTCTAACAATCCTTTACTTATTCTTACTAATAATCACCATTTTCATCATTTCCTTTAAGTAGTTTATCATTTTTCACCATAATCATCAACTTACTAATTCTTTCCCAACATGAACATAATATCAAATCTTCCTAAACATAGCCTAATACCTAATTCTAATGAAAGAATAAGACTTAGGATGGTATCTTACCTTATTTCCTATTGAATTTCACTTGAGAAATGGCTTGGACTTGAAACTTGTCTCCTTGAAAATGGAAGGGAGGGGGAGCACGACTTAAAGAAGAAGAAAAGTGGTGATGGTGGTGTCTTTTTGATCCTTACTTGGGTTTGGATGACCATAATTAGTTATTTATAATTTAATTTACATTTAATTAATTTATTTATTTTAAATGGCCATGATTTGTCCAACACATTTGGATTTAATGGCTAGGATTTGGTTTATTTTCAATGGCCATGATTTGTCCAACACATTTGGATTTAATGGCTAGGATTTGATTTATTTTCAATGGGCATGATTTGTCCAACACATTTGGATTTAATGGCTAGGATTTGGTTTATTTTCAATGGCCATGATTTGTCCAACACATTTGGATTTAATGGCTAGGATTTGGTTTATTTTCAATAGCCATGATTTGTCCAACACATTTGGATTTAATGGCTAGGATTTGGTTTATTTTCAATAGCCATGATTTGTCCAACACATTTGGATTTAATGGCTAGGATTTGGCCACTTGAAAGTGGTTTTTTTTTAAATATTTTGCCCCCAAAGTTATATTTAATTACAAAATCGCCCCTCCAGTGGAAATGTCCAAAATGTCCTTATCGGAAAATCGCCCGTAACTTACAAACCGTGCGTTTTCAGGAAAAATTGAAACCCACGGTTATGACCCGATTAATCTCAAGAATATTCTTCCGGGGTCGGATATGGGCACTATTAAGAACTTCCGACACTAAATTTTTAAGTTTACATAGTTGCCCCTAACTTTTGAGAAATTTCCACTTAGGTCCTTTTGATATCCCTTCTTGACCTTGCTGTCTTTCTTTATTAATATCTTTTTACTCACAATTCCAAATTAAGTAATTCTTATTCCTACTGAGACTAGACATCTAGGGCTACATTGTGTCAAAATTTCAGGTTGATCCGAGCTATATCTGATTTTTGACGGTCCTTTGAAGTCAAGCCTACTATGCTGTCCTGAGGCAGCTTGCACATTGTCTACTAAATCCATCATATCTTATTCTGTACAACTCCAAATTTGGTAATTTAAAGTTATACATCTATCTAAGACACAAATAAACAATTAAGTCTTCTTTGAGACTCTCTAATTCTGTCATTAACTTGGATGAAATTCGAGCTCAAGTTATAGGTCATGTTCTAAGTTCCTTTGTTCTAAGCCTAAATCATATCCTCTATGTCTGTTTCTTACCAATCTGGAATTCGGGATGTTACAGTTCCTGCTAAATTTAAAAGGATGAAAACATACTTTCATTTATTGGCTCCACCAAAACTAAAAGTGTTGGTTGAGTGAAGCAATTGCTCGAGGAAATTGTTGTTTGTTGATCCTCGTTTAATTAATGATGATCTTTAATTAATAGTTGTGAATGCTCAAAAGTTTCTTGGTTGCTAATTTGTGCTAATTGATGCCCCCTCTTCTCTACCTTTAATCATATATTTATAGGCAAACCATAACTTAACCCTAAACCTAATATACTTAATCCAAGGTTAACACAAATTCTAGCTTGATTAGAAAATTAAATTATCAAAAAAGATTGTTTTAGAATTAGGGTCATGTTGATTTGGCATGTCCAAATCGACATGGAGCTAGCCTATGTCGATTTGGATGGCTCCATGTCGATTTGGGCATCCAAATGAACATGAGCAGTGCTCATGTTGACTTGGACCCTCCAAGTCGACATGAGCATTGGCTCATGTCTTCTTGGGCCAGTCCTGACTCAAACTAGTCTAAACTTTTTAATATTTGGGCTATATAAATTAAATTTTTGCTTTTATAAGTTTAACAAATTTAATTTATGCCTTTTGAAACTGGATTGGCCAATTTAAAAGCTATAAACTAGGTTTAAGCCTTAAAGTGGGATCAAATTTATTTTGGCATTCTTTAATTAGGATCATACTAGCTTAGGGCCAAAATTAAGGGTCTAAACATATTATATGGTATATTTATCACCTTGATTCGTCTGCATGATATTTGTCAAATACCAAACATTGAATTTATCATCATCATAACTTTATGAAATATTCTTTGTAACACCCCCATACTCTATATAAGTACTATACATATACCTGGTATACATACAATACGTATATAAGGTATAAGAATGTCACTTTTCGTTTTACTTTAAAAACCTTTATTCAAGTTCAAGCGATATTACATTAAATTAAAGAACATTTACGAAAATCATTATTCTTATAAAAATACAACATAATTAAAATCACATATGTATGCATCACCTTCTAGTTGGTCTCGAGATACTCTTACCCTTCTCGTGGCATCACAGCTAGACTTCCAAATCAACCGCATAAATACCTGCGCGATTAAACATCCGCACTAAGCCCGAAAGCTTAGTAGTAAAACTAAATAATAAAATACACTTTATCATAAGAATCATACCTCATATTTTTAGCATTATGTTTTATGGTTCTCTTACCACGTTTTCCTTTCTCAATGCATTCTTCTTATGTTCCCACTAATTTCATAAATTAGATATATAATTACATAGAACATTCACGACTCAATACTTGCTTTTTTTATCTCATATACATATAAATATACATCATTTCAATAAAGCACCATTTTATGACCTATCCAAACTTTCATGAAAGCAATTCTCACAAATTCCACATTCATATACAATTTACACATCATACAACATTTTCATAAATTCATATCTTAACAAAGCTCCTCAAGCCATATTCACTTTCAATATATCAATACACACATTACAAATCATACTTCATAACATCATTGTATTCACAATTCATCAATCATAAATCACACTTCCAATAAAGGCAACCATGAATCTCATTACTTATTTATTTCAACATTTAAATATTACATTAACAACAAAGACAGACTCGGGCCCAAACAACACACTAATATGCCATTCAATTTTCAGAGTAATGTTTTGGTTTATTTATCTCATTTATCAATATCATAGACCCAACTAGGCTTCAAGGATTAGATTCAACCAAGCTTCAAGGGGAGCAAAGCATGCTAAGCTTCAACCCAACTTGGCTTCAAGAACCAACCCAACCTAGCTTCAAGGGTGGTAACATCTCAATTAGGCTTCAAGGATTCAATCCAACCTAACTTCAAGAGATTGTTACACTTATTAGGCATGCCACCAACAACAAACTCTGAAAATGGAATAACACATTAGCTATACAATTCATTTATCAATTTCATTCTCAATTGAATTATCATAGCCAATAACAATGGCATCACATTTCATTTGAATCATCATAGCCAATAACAATGGCTTCATATCACATTTGAATCATCATAGCCAATAACAATGGCTTCATATCACATCATGTCTCAAATCATACTATGATATTTCATTATTCAATTTTACATAATCAATTACCTCATCATATCCTTCACATTATAAAGTGCATCATTCATATAACACATCACAATTCACTAGATTCACAATATATATAACATAACATTGTTTATATAATATCATATGCATCTTCATTACCATCAAATGTATGATCAATCATTGATATTCACATATATACTTTACCTTATTCATAGATTTCAAATCCTCAATATACATTAGTTTAGGTCATCTTTGTTTAAGTATATTTAAAGTGTAAATACAACAAGACCTTTGGAGCATCCAACAATGTAAGAATAATCAAGAACAAACATCATTAGCCAACACACTCAAGGGACACGGCCAAGCTTGTGGCCGTGTCTCTCAACAACACTTCAGGCAGTAGCAAACACGGGCAATGGACACGGCCAAGCTTGTGGCCGTGTCTCTCAACACAAAAATCCAGTAGCAGACACGGGCAAGGGACACGGCCGTGTCTCTCAACACAACATAGGCAGTGGCAAACACGGTCAAGGGACACGGCCAAGCCAGTGGCCGTGTCTCTCCAAAAATCATCCAACACGGCCAAGTTTGCCCTAACTTGGCCGTGTCTCTCATAACTTGGCCGTGTCCTTCAAGTATTTAAAGACCAAGCCCTTCAAAATTCATACCACAACCCTTTTAATCATCATCTTTAATCATATTTATCAATTCCCTATCACTTTAACATTTATATATCTTCATTATATCATCATAATAATTAATATATATATATACATCACTATAATCAATTATTCCAAATACCAATTTATTCATACTAAACCCTAACTCAACAATTCATCACCATCTTCACAATTACCCCAATATCATCACTTAACTATCAATTCAACACAATTACATACTTCAATCTTTCATTTCCATCATCTTATACACCAATCATAACCTCAATCCAAAAGAAATCCAAAACAAGAAGAGAAAGATTTATATATACATAATCAATAAAATCAACTCAAAAGGTAAGTACTTACATGAATAGCTTGCCAAATCTTCAACTCCACTTGCAAATCTCTTGGTATCCTCAATCTTTGGTGTAATTAGAAGCAAAATCATCTTTCTCTCTCTAGCTTCTCTCTTTCTCTCTCTCTCTCTCATTCACTAAGAAAAAGAAGACGAAGGAGAAGAAGAAGAAAGAAAGATCTCGTTCTTTCTTTCATTCTTATCATATATATATATAATAATAATAATAATAATATTAATATTAATAATATTAATACAATTAAATCTCCACCACACACCATTTCTTTTGACTTTCTTCTTCTTTTTCTTTTTGTCCTTATTATCATTATTATTAATCACATATATATATATATAACTCACTTTTCCTACACCATTATATATATATATATCATGTATATGTGATGTATCTGTAAGTATATGTATATGTCATATATATTGCATTTATATTTCCCAAATCTTCTCTTCACTTCTTTTCTCTTTCCCTTCAATACACACATTGAATCCAAATACAACAATAACCCCAACACTTTTAGGGTATACTTTAGGATATTACATTCTTTAATTCTTTAAATAGCAACATACGTATATAATCCTTAGTTTCACTGTAATTCAACAGTATATATGTGTGAGGTGCATGATATTTGGTAGCATCTAAATGTCAAAATTTATATCTTCCTAAAGATAGACAATAATGTTTAAATATAAAAAATGTCTTTTTAATTTGTTTATCTTCAACTTCATTGTTATTATCATTTTGTGGCACTCTTCAATGTCTTATATAACATGTGGCTCGAAGTAATGCGCAAAACATGATGAAGAGTTTTTAACCAAGTATTCATTACACATTGAATTTTCATCTTTGGTTTTGTCTTTAACATTGCTTTTCAACCTATATATATATATATTGTGTTAAGCATGTTAAATATGGATTCCTTTACTTTTGCTAATGCCTTTATGAATCATCTTCATGATTTTTCTTTTTTGCTAACTTCATCTTCAACCTCATCAAGTAAGCAAAAAAGAAAATTCACAACATTGCCACTTAATGTCAGCTTTTTGTCATCGATGATATAGGTGAAAGAATCATTTGGCTTGTTTGAGTTTTCCTTCATTAAAAAAAAGGAACCTTTCTCTACACTTCTCAAAGGTTGTATCCTTAAGACTTCATATGAAAGCTCATTCTAACTTTCTATTGATTGTAACTTGCATCACAAAAATAATGGGGGTCTTGTACTACAACATTCATTCTGGAAAGAAATATTAATGGATCATTAACTCTTAAAATATTAGATTTTTTTTGTATAAATCATTCTTTCGGAGTCGAGTCGGATAGGACTACAAGGGCAGTAAAGCTCTCCTTTAAAATATTATATTTCACTCAAATAAGAACACATGCTTCGATACTCATCATTAAATCCTTCATGGCAATGCTCCCAAAAAGGTGGGAGGGGCATGTGAATAGGAGATTGAGATTTTCTAATACTAACACACTCAAATGTAATAAGCTATTAAATTTGACAAAGTAAATGGAATAAAAGTTAGAGAATTCTTAGCCTATTTTTATAGACAATTAAAGCAAACTCTATTTACTTCCATTTCTCCTATATTCTTTGTTTCATATATCATTATTCCAAGTTTATGTATAAATGTAAAACTGTGAATTTCAAGTACTGTTAAATAATTAATTTGGATGATAGTTAGTATGTTGGAATGAGAAAATACATAGTGTATATATTGGGTATAGGTTAAATATACCTAAAGTATAAATGTCTCTATAAAAAAGAAAAGTCAAAAAAGTAAAATGATAAAAGTCAAAAAGGTAAAAGTTAAAAAATAAAAATAATTTCAAAATTAAAAATATTTTATGTTGGAAGATAAAAATTATAAAAATTAATAATTAATTAATTATTTACATATATATTTATGGTTATGAATAAAAGAAGATTAAAAAGTCAAAAAAATTTTGCCTCTCTTCTTCTTCTCCAACAATGGCCGAACTCCATAAGTGATGAGAGGGAGGTTTGATTCTTCTAACTACATAATATGTCATCGAATTTTCAAATATTAAGGTAGTTTTAGAGGTTTGGCAAAAGGTAAGTAAGGCTGCTTTTAAATTTGAGAAGTTTCTTTGGAAATTTCAATTATGTGAAAAATGGATTTTTGAAATAGGCATGGATAATTGTTTAAATGGTATGAAATAAAGTTATTTTTGTGTGGTGATGTTGATTTTAAGGTTAGATGGTGGATTTGAATGAGTTTGGTTGAAGTTTGGGAGAAGAAGAAGGGAATTTAGGGTTTTTGGTGGAAATTTCAAAGAATTGGGGTAATTAAAGTTTAATTCATTAAAATGGCTTAGAATATGATTCTAATGACATATTTGAACTTACAATGTGAATTAAAATTGAGAAGAATAGAATTCTAAAATTAAAGTGTATTAGGGCAAATATTGAAAATTAGGCAGAATTGTGATAATTTAACCTTGATTATTTAATGTGAATATAAATATGTTTTTAATAATTTATACTAACTTCAAAAGTGGTTTAGGATTGTAAAAGCCGACTTGCACAATAAAAGTGTTGAAGGGTTTGTGGAAAGTGAAGGTTGGAGGTGGAATTATAGCACATTTAGAGATTAGTGCATACTTTGACAGCCCTTGTTTCAGTTGCATTATTTTTTACATAACATATTGCATATGGATGAATGTGTTATGCTACTTGAGCATTGATGTTTATGTGTGATATGCATTGTTTGAAGTAGAAATGCATAATTTGCATATGATAAGTTAAGCCATTATAGTATGGCTACTAATAGTGATATGTAAAAATGTAAAAAGTGTGAATTATGCACTAAAATGTAGAAATTAGCCACATTTAGATTATGAGTAAGAATGATGTTGGATATGATAGAAAACTGGAAAAAAATGAATGTGAAATGTGGAAAAATATGAAAAAAGTGTAATATGATGAATATGTACTGCATGTTGCCTTGTATAATATCTAGTTCCATAAATTTGTATTTGGTATTGTTTGGCATGCCATATGCCTTTAGATGAGACATGCTGATGTCACAATTATGATTATGCTATTGAGCGAGACACGCTGGTGTCCCAGTATTGATTATGCCTTCGGGTGAGACATGGTTGTGCCATTATTGTTGAGATAGGCCAAAATAATATTTTTAGAACTAGATTATTATATAAGGACTTTTGGGCCCAATGTGTGTCGATGATTATGATTTGTCAGTGAATTATATGTATTTTACATGATGTTGAGGCATGATGCATGTTTAAAGAATTTTATACATATTATTATTTATCGTTATCAAAGTATGTACTGCTAAGCTAGTTGCTTAGCACTTTTGAATTTCATTTCGCAGATGACATGATAGATGTAACACCCAAATCTTAACAAAAATTAAATTAAATAATTTTGAGGGATAAATAAAGTTTTGGAAGTGAGGAAGCATCAAATTTATATGTGAGATATAAAGAAACTATACATAACATATAAAGTCAAATGGTAAAAAGTAAAGTCAAATAGTGAATAGTAAAAGGTTAAAATTTTGAAAAATATATTAAAAAATTAAATAATTTTGGATGGAAGATGAAAATTAGAATTTTAAAATAATTAATTAATTAAAATAATATATATGTGTGGTTAGTAAATAAGAAGAGAAATAAAAAGCTATTCACCATCTTCTTCTTCTTTATGAAGTCGGCCACCATTGTTGGAAGAGGAGAGGAGCTTCCATCATCACCAACACCAAAGTTTAGAAGGATTTCAAAGGATTAAAGTGAATTTTGGTGGTTTTATCACTAAGTATTAAGTATTGTTTTTGAATTTTTTAAGTTTTATTGAAAAATATGAAATTTGTGAAATATGAAAATTTGATGAGGAGACAAGGATTTTACAGTTGAATGGTTGATTTATTTAAGTTTTATAGAAGTTTGGATATGTTAGTAAGCAATTTATGGTTTTGGAAGAATGTTGTTAAAGAATTGATGTTAATTGGATTAAATTACAAAAATCATGTTATAATATGATTTTAATTATGGAAATGAACTTGAATGCAATTTGATTAGGGTTAGAATAGTATTTTAAAATTAAAGAGAGTTAGGGAAAAAATGTGAAAGTTTGAAGGAATGGTGCTTAATTGGTGTTTAATGGTCAAAACACCTAAAAATGTGATTCTAATGTATTATATACATTTACATTTTGATTAGGTGTTGAGTAGATACTAATTGTCCAAGCCAAGTGGTGAAGGACATTAGGAAAAAGGGGTGAGGAAGTTGTGATTTTAGCTTAGAAGTAGGTTGAACAAAGGTTAGTATATAATTTGATAGAAATATGTTGAAATGCATTTGTTTGACATGCTACATTATTATTTGATATGGAAACTATGTTACTTTGATGTGAGAATTCACATGAAAAGTAGCTAGATAAGTGTTTCAAGGAATGAAATGCATAATGTATGATTAATGCCATTTTAAGATGGCTAATGGCATTATTAAATATGGTTACAAAAAGAATGCATTTATGCCAATTATAGGGAATAATTCAGCTACAATGAGAAAGTGGCAAAGAAATTGATATTCATGATGAAAAAAGTATGAAAATATAGTAAAACGATGGAAAAGTGCTAAAAAGATAAAAAGTGGCATAATTGGCAATGTTAGAAAAAAAAAATATGATTTGTTGCTTGTAGCCTTATATAATATTCTTTTTCAGAGTTTTGCTTTTGGCAATATGGATATGGCATGCTTATGATTTGCCTTTGAGCTAAACACTGGGTGCCACTATTATTTGATTTGCCTTCAGGTTAGATGCTGGGCATTATCATTATATTATTTGTCTTTAGGTTAGATACTGGGCGTCACTTGTGTTACCTTTGGGCTAAACACTAGGTATTAATAGAACAAAACATTATCTTTGGAATTTCAATATTATATATGGTCATTTGGGCTCAATGCATGTGATTGTGTTATTTGTTCAAGTTATAAAAATAATGCATGAATTATAAAACGCATTTGCATGATACATTGTGAAATTCTAAGAGAAGACATAGTTCATTGTTATTTCTATAAGTTTTTTTTTTATATCAAAGTATGTTCCACTATGCTGTTAACTTAGAGTAATTTATTTATCATGCAGGTGATATGATTGAGGCAGAGAGGCCTACTAGACCTGACCAGATTTAGGTTTCTCAAATATACTAAAATTTTAAAGAGGCTGCCATAAGACCAGAGCTAGTTGGTAACATGTAAATATTTACTTTGTTAAACTTGATATAATTATGTACGTTATACATTGATAAATGAGAATGTTATAAATTTTAAAGTTTTTAGCTTAATGTTACAAACATGGGATATTTTGTATGTTATAAATATGTATTTTAGTATCTGGGATATTGTTGGAGAATTGATTAATTGAATATTTTTGGGAGTGTAAAATTTCTTTTACAGGTTGAGTTGTATTTTTTGGGAATGTTTAAAATATAGACAAAATTCTAGTAAATTTTTTCCAAAGATTTGTCCTTTAAAATTTGTATTTTGGTAATAAAAATTACTAATGTATTTACTTATTTATCTATTAAAGTATTTATTGTAAGGATTAAAATAATTTTTCTTATAATTATGGAAATTCTTAAATGAATGGAATTGTGACATTCTTGCATTCTATATACATATTTTAATATATATGATATATGTATTTTGCGTATATAGGGTATAAGAATTACATTAGATTTTTAGGATTTTGCACTACAATCAAACAGTTTAATGAATATCAAGACAAATAAAACTATTACAAGGATGAGAGTGTAAGCTAAATAGATAAATAAAGAATGAACAAAGTGTTTAAAAATTTTAATAACAACAATGTCTATTGCCAACAAACATAAATGATCATAGTTAATGAAAAATAAAATCACCTACTATATAATTAGTTTTTTGAATAAATAAATACTAACTTTATAAATTAAATAAATGCAAGCAATTAAATAATAACAAACCAATAAACATAATTAAATCAAGAAAAATGGTTTAGAATAGCTTGTGATTTATGGATTGAAGCATGCCAATTTTAGCTTTTTCCTTTGAGAGAAAACTACCTAACTACACTGAGTATTAGATCAACTATGTTTCTATCACAAGATACTCCAATCCATTAGAATCTTTGCGTGCAACTAAGAATTTCTTGAACCAAATTATCCTCAATCCCCATAATATAAATTTTTAATATAAATACTACAACCCTTTTATTCGTCTTCAAAAATTATAAGAGCTAGGAGCCCAAAGAATTAATAAAAACAACAATTGTTTTGGTTAGCAGAGGTGGTTTTCATTAAAAAAGGCTAAGTAAATAGGTGTAGCTTATATATATAGCAAATAAGTATTTTTACATCAAATAAATAATTTTAAATACAACAAACTAATACAAACAAGAGCAAAGATTAAACTAATATGATAAATTATTTTAGAAATAGGTTTTTGAAGCACTAGATCAATTTAAACTGCTAGTGTAAAGCATACTTGATACAAAATACAAAATCAAATCAATTAATTAAACAATAGGTACAAAAAGGATTTTAACTTACAAGAGTTACATCAATAGAAGAAAGGTTTTTGAGGGAGTGCTCTATAAACAGGCAAAGGATTTTACTATTGAGGGCTTTTTACTATGCTTTCATGCGACTAGGACTGTAGATGAATATTACTTTGTCAGTACTATTTTCTTTGCATTATAGATGAATAAAACTTTATCGATATTCTTTACATTAAAATGTGCTATCACGCGTCTAGGACTATAGATGACTTTTACTGATTTGAAGGAATAAGGTTTCTTCTGCCTTTAAGATGTTTTATTTCTTTTTATCTTTTATTTTCTTTTTTCACTTTTATTTTCTTTTTTCTTTTTATTTATTTTTTCTTTTTATCTTTTTTTTGTAGGCGGTAAAATATCATAACAATCATCTTCATTACTAGGAAGAAAATCTAAATCAGATTTAGATGTTTTACTGGTGGATGAGGATGTCATGGATTATGTAGAGGTTGCATAGGATGAGAATAGTTGTTTTCTCCTAGAATAGGCTTTAGATTTTGAATGGGCTTTAGATCTTTTTAAACAATTTTTATTGGAATATCTAAAGGAACAATGCTTTAAGGTCTCTCAAGTGGATGGGATGGAATCAACTATCTTCTGACAAATCAATTTATATTCTTCTACAATCTTTGCAGCTGCAATAAAGGCCTGACATTGAGCCTTTTGGGCTTTAAAAGAGGTGGTTAGCTTTGGGTCAATACCACTATTATTTCCTTTTAGAATCCACTCTTTTACTATTAATTCACTAGTAAAGTTTCTGAAGGCATTCCACCATTTTATTCTATGCTTTCTTAATATAATAGGCATATTGGTTCCTAACTAGTAGGATAAGTCAATATACCAGTGATATACCTATGGTATAAAGAACTTCAAACAGAAGATAAAAAAGTGTGAGCAGGAATTTTTGCCCCCACTCCCGGTGGAATGGTTCTTACGACTTCGGCATTGTTTAGGCTTGAGGCCTTAGAGAACACGGACCTAGGTCCGAGAAAATGGAGTCGCCACCCGAACGGGCCGGGAAAAAGAAAGGGGTGGATGACTCGATTCCTAAGGAATCCCCAACCCCTTAATTTGAAAAGTTGGGTACGTGTGGGGAAGGTGAGAAATGGCTCAGCACCCCCACAACGCCCGGTTCATTGGAACCGGCCTCCTTTACAGGTCTTAATATTATAAAATTCTTAAATATAACAATATTATCCATATTACACGCAATAATTGAAAGAAGGCATCATTATATTAAAATCAAAGCAATGTCCAAACAAAGCAAATAAATGGAAACCCATCCGAGGATGGAAACATGTCCTTACATCATCCATGTCTAAACTAATAGTGTAACATCCTCTGACAATTCTTATATAAAAACTATCAGAGAATGTTATTCAATATACTATTCAAGCTCCAATCAATTCTTAGTAAACATTTTTTTTCTTAAATAAAAATTTTCAAATAATAATACAATCTGTATATCACATCCCTTATAGATCCAATATTTAAACCAATTTCCAATATCTCCAATATCAATTAGATACAGTTTATAAGTTCATCAAATCAAATAAATAAACAATACATTTCTTTCAATATACTCATTCACTAGAATCTCAAACTTCATTCTCTAAATACATAAATCTTCTTATGTTTACAAAATTTATACAAGCTCTTAAATAGCTAAATTGAAGTATCTATATACATACACCTTATAACTTATGAATACAATAAACACAAGATCTTCATCTGTTCTTATCTTGCTCCGATGTCCTGATACCTGTGTGTCAGAAAATAATTCTAACACGCTAAGCAAAGCTTAGTGGTGCTTGTATACACATATTTATCACTTAATATTAAAGAAATATACTTATGAAAATATAGTAATAACACTGTGTTTTAAGAAGTATTTCAATATATGAACTAATTTTAGTAACAAATCAACATACCATGCTGATTACATAAAATAATAGCTATTCTTGTATAAAAGTTATCATATAATACAATACTTTTGGTTTTGCAACTTGTCTCATTAAGAATCATTTTATTCAAGACTTGTTTTCTCATTTGATATCATTGTTCACAATACACTTATTTTGTTTTTCACTAAGTCTTTCTTTTCAAGTTCAGGTTCACATATATGATCATTTTAGTCAAGCTATACTTTTCATCACTTAATTTCAGTACTATCCTTTAGAGCACTTTGTATCTCACATAGACACTTTCATTCATTTGAAATACTTTGGAGCACTTTGTATCTCACATAGACACTTTCATTCATTTGATTAATTCAATACATTGAGCATAACGTTTCCATTATGTTCATTAGAACTTTCACGTGTAAGCAGTTATATATATATTACAATCCCTTTTTCACTGGAACACAATACTTCAATTTCACGTAATTGACTTATATTAGTATTTTACATTTCTTTCATTAGTCACAACTATCATGTTCACATATATTTTCATTAATTATGCCCAAACATACTAAACTTAGATCATAGGTTTGGATAACATGTTAGTGTAGCAATCTCAAGAATTTATAATGGCAATTATGCCCACTTTCACTGATATCACAATGTGTCCACTAAAGGCATGAGGTGCCCACTATCACTGTGGCTATCCATCCTTTGGTTAGCCATTCAATCCAAAGCTAGATATAAATTGAATATGATTTGGGCAATTCATTGATTTTGATGAACACTACACTGTTTATTTCCTTTCATTGTTACAATACTCTTATCAATGTTTAGTCGATATATATGTGTGTCACGTATCTAAAGTTGATCACTCGTTTTCATACATTTAACACATTAACAGAAAAGTATGGACTATACACATATTAGTCTCATGTCATTGATTAACACTTGTTTATATAAACACTCACTTGTTTATATAAGCACTTGTTTATATTTCACTTGTTTATATCATTTCATTAGTACATTACTCTTATCAATATTTAGTATGATATATATATTTATCACTTATCTCAAGTTTCTCACTCTTTTTCATGCATTTAACACATACACATGAAGTCCCAATACAATTATTCACATATTAGTCTCATACTAGGCCCGTAGATCACAAATTACAAGCCAAAAATATTATTTAGGTACCCCACGGTCGTGGTATCTCAACCCCATGCCCGTGGGATCTCAAATGAAGCTGTAAATTAAGTTTGAAGACCCCACAGTCGTGGCCTTCAAGGGCCACGGTCGTGGCATTGTAACTTGCTTTGTTTTATCGAATTTGTTTTAAGAAACAACATCACTTTCAATCCCACGGTCGTGGCCGTGGCATTGATTTTAGGACTGTTTTTGGAGTAAAATCATGTATTTTGCACTTTTAACTTCATTAAACTTAAGCATGTTTAAGATCTAAGATCAAAATGTATCAAACTCAAAGTTTTGATAGAAAAAGAATTCATATCAAATATTTTACCACCACTTCACTCAATCAAACTTTCAATCATTTCCTATGAATAAAACCAACATCAAACCATTCAATTCTCATAAAGGTCGAGTTAATGATCAAAACCCATCATATAAAAGTTATTTTTCACTCATCAATCTATTTAATCAATACTTTCAAGAACTATATCATTATACATAACTCAATCATTCAATTAAATCATTAAACTCATAAAAATTCATATTTTTGTAAAGTATAAATCAAAAGCACATACCTTGTTGATAATCACCACTTTTCCAACTTAATCTTCTCAACACTTATATTTAGTTGTGATCTTATCTTAGTATTGATTCAAATCACAGAAAGAAAGAAGAAAGAAGAAACTTTGGTGGTGTTGGTGATGGTGGCGTGAAGAGAAGAAGGAAGGAAGAAATCAGAAAATTCTACACAATTGACACATACACACACACACACACACATATATATATATATAATATTTTTAATCTAGTGAGGGAATGCTCATATTAATTATAGTGCACCCTCATTCTTAACCGTTGATTTTAAATCGAGTTTTCATCTCGTAAAATAGTAAAAATACTCTTTTCAGTAAAGTTTTAAGATACACAATTTACTCTTCTCTACATATAGCATTTATCCACAATATTTTGGTCACTGTACACTATCAAGTTTTCATTATTATTCAAAACGTCCCTGTTTAACATCTTGACCATTACAATTCTCCCCCACTAAAGAAATTTTGTCCTCGAAATTTACATACTTTGGCAATAAGCTATTTAATTTTTAAATAATCTCAAATTTCACATAAAATCAATGATTTTCTTAACTTACATAACATTTATTTATATCTGATTTCAATCAACGTAACACTTTCAGAATAATCATCTTATAGAACTGTAGAAGATTCAGTTCTACACACTTACACTGTTCAAGTTCAATTCTGTATTTGCCTTTAATCCTCTTTAGATTTTTTTTATAATTTGTATCAGTACATTCCACTGTTATATATATATATATATCTTGTTCTTTCTCTTATATAGTGAATATTAAATCCTAGTTCCGGATAGCGGGTCACTGATGGCAAGTAAATGCCCACTGTATCAATAAGGCCAAAGGCCCACTATGGCATGAATTCTCACTGCATATAATGACACAGAGTGTCCACTGAGAGAAAAGAACCAAAGGTTCGCTATGACGCAAAGCTTCCACTGATGGCATGGATGCCAATATCACTGAGACATATATATATATATATAATGTCCTCTATGGCACAAAGTGCCCACTTTCAATATGGAACATAAATGTTCTCTATGGAACAGAGTGCCCACTGTCAATATGGCATAAAATGCCCACTATCACTTTGAATATTTACCCTTTAGCTAATCCGAAAACTAGTTTTAACATCAGTATCATTTATTTCAATGGTACAAAGTATTGTCAATTATACTATACTTTGAAATATAACACTTTCTCTTTGAATGGAATATAACACTTTCTCTTTGAAATGTTTTATTTCTTACTGTAAATGTATAAGATATAAACAATCATTTCAAACACATTTATCATATGAACATATATACACATTATACTTGTTTTCAATTAGTTCGATTGATTTTATTTATTTATCAATCTTTATCTTTTCAAATCATTTTTATGTTTCCACTGTAATAATGAAATCTACAAAGATTTCCACTCTTCACTTGTTTCATTCTTTTCTTAACATATTAAGAATTTATCACTATTCTTTCACTTTAAGAGTACATGTACATTTTTACTTTATTCTCTATGTCTCATACACACATTCACACACACACACATATCTGTATAAATGCTAACTTGTTCTACCATGCATCATTTCACTAGAAGGGTTCACTACTTTCACATCTCACTACATTCTTTTCTTTTTACATTATCACTTCCTTTCTTTCCATTTGCAATCAATTAGTATTAAGTAATTCTTTAACACTTCTATATATATAATCTATACCTTGGCTTTAATCACCAAATAATATTACAATCACGTATTTCATAAATACACAATATATAAATCTCACATTCTTACTTTCATTACTTAATCCATTTGTATATACCTCTTTAGTTTCTTTAACTTGCGCTTAACATTATGTACAATCATTACTGATTTATCAATCTATCATGTTGTTTTTTTTTTCACTTTACTTCGGAAATTATCTTATTTCATCATGAAGATGTTAAATTCACTTCTTTCACATATCCAGTTACATTTGTTCATACTTTCCTCACGTTCTCTTCACATTTCAGTTTCATCATTTAATGGATTGATTTCATTTCAATCTTATAAGCAATCTTTTATCACTTATAATTATTTCCAAGATGTAGTCATGAATTCACTACTACTTCCACCGATAAACTCTACTCTGTGAAAATATGCACATTACTAAAATTTTGTAGAACTGAAGTATACATAGCCAGATACATAACCATGCGAATGGTCTTGCACGTCTCTACTGAAATTTATTTTTCATTATTTTAAGGGCACAAATATATGCATGTCCATATAAATGATCATGCACCTCAATATTGGAATTTCTTCTCAAAGTTTGAAGAATAGAAATTTACACAAGCATATGCATGACTATACAAATAATCATGCGTATCACTACTAGAATTTCTTTTCATGATTTAATCAATAAGTAATCATTAACTCAACTCACACAAATTGAGGAAACAGGATCCTCAAAGCACAATCATATTCAAATCTCAATTTTCATAACCCTAAACTCTTTCAACCTTATTTTCTTTCACAGCCGTTTATTAACCCTTAAATGATTCAATGATAGATTTAATCATTGTTCTAGTTAAATACACATTTACATATTACACAAATAACTTCACTTTCATAGAAGTAAAGTTTTCATAATTATTTAATACACCATATCTTTCACAAGTAATGGTGTTTTATCAATTCACAAATCTCTTTTCATAATAAAAATCAAGATTATTTCAATCAATAGCACACTAAGTGGTATTCAAGAACTAGCCTCTTTATCAATACTCTTACATTACTTTTCATTTCAATATTTTATTTTGATGATGTTTTATACGACAATAGAAGACACTAGAAATCTTTACATAAGTTTTAGGACTTTTATCCTATATACTCACTTATACAATAGTTTTGATGCAATCACGTGCTTTCATTTAACTATCGCTTCAATCCTTAATGTTGAAACATTATAAAAACAATTACTTTTGACACTTTAAAACTCCATTATCTATATTTCACATTCAAAGTATAGCTCGAATTCATTTCGAGCTATAAGGGTATTTTCAAAATTTCTTACCTCTTCGAAATCTTTTTCCACTATACGGATATTATCCATACTGGGATTTAATGTTACTCTTATTAAGGTTTATTTAACCTTATCACTATCAGTTTCAAATGTTCTCAAATCATAATCACTCCACTTTAACACTCATATATTCACTCACTTAATGTAGAACATCAATACTTAATGTTGTACAACATGACAATTCTCATTCTCGTAAAAATTTTCATGCTCAAAATTTATCTCTCTGTCATAATTCATTCCTCAAATTCCAATAAATTAGTACACTTCCACTGTGTTACTTTAACATATCTCTTTGGCTACTCATGTCTTGTTTTTTTCACATCATTCTTTATCACAAATAGATCTAGTGAACTCCAAACAACACACTACGAATTGTCAATCAAGTCTTAGTAACATTCTATTACCATAAACATATGGAATATCAATTGTGTCACAACACATATCCACTTATTCACATCACATAACTTAGACAATTACATTTCACTTCTCCCATAACTCCACATGCCAGAAACGCCTAAACCACGCTCTGATACCACTAAATGTAACATCCTCTGACAATTCTTATATAAAAACTATCAGAGAATGTTATACGATACACTGTTCGTGCTCCAATCAATTCTTAGTAAACATTTTTTTTCATAAATAAAAATTTTCAAATAATAATACAATATGTATATCACATTCCTTATAGATCCAATATTTAAACCAATTTCCAATATCTCCAATATCAATCAGATACAGTTTATAAGTTCATCAAATCAAATAAATAAACAATACATTTCTTTCAATATACTCATTCACTAGAATCTCAAACTTCATTCTCTAAATACATAAACCTTCTTATGTTTACAAAATTTATACAAGTTCTTAAATAGCTAAATTGAAGTATCTATATACATACACCTTCTAACTTATGAATACAATAAACACAAGATCTTCATCTGTTCTTATCTTGCTGCGATGTCCTGATACCTGCGTGTCAGAAAACAATTCTAACACATTAAGCAAAGCTTAGTGGAGCTTGTATACACATATTTATCACTTAATATTAAAGAAATATACTTTTGAAAATATAGTAATAACACTGAGTTTTAAGAAGTATTTCAATATATGAACTAATTTTAGTAACAAATCAACATACCATGCTGATTACATAAAATAATAGCTATTCTTGTATAAAAGTTATCATATAATACAATACTTTTGGTTTTGCAACTTGTCTCATTAAGAATCATTTTATTCAAGACTTGTTTTCTCATTTGATATCATTGTTCACAATACACTTATTTTGTTTTTCACTAAGTCTTTCTTTTCAAGTTCAGGTTCACATATATGATCATTTTAGTCAAGCTATACTTTTCATCACTTAATTTCAGTACTATCCTTTAGAGCACTTTGTATCTCACATAGACACTTTCATTCATTTGAAATACTTTGGAGCACTTTGTATCTCACATAGACACTTTCATTCATTTGATTAGTTCAATACATTGAGCATAAAACTTCCATTACGTTCATTAGAACTTTCATGTGTAAGCAGTTATATATATATTACAATCCCTTTTTCACTGGAAAATAATACTTCAATTTCACGTAATTGACTTATATTAGTATTTTACATTTCTTTCATTAGTCACAACTATCATGTTCACATATATTTTCATTAATTATGCCCAAACATACTAAACTTAGATCATAGGTTTGGATAACATGTTAGTGTAGCAATCTCAAGAATTTATAATGGCAATTATGCCCACTTTCACTGATATCACAATGTGTCCACTAAAGGCATGAGGTGCCCACTATCACTGTGGCTATCCATCCTTTGGTTAGCCATTCAATCCAAAGCTAGATATAAATTGAATATGATTTGGGCAATTCATTGATTTTGATGAACACTACACTGTTTATTTCCTTTCATTGTTACTATACTCTTATCAATGTTTAGTCGATATATATGTGTGTCACGTATCTAAAGTTGATCACTCGTTTTCATACATTTAACACATTAACAGAAAAGTATGGACTATACACATATTAGTCTCATGTCATTGATTAACACTTGTTTATATAAACACTCACTTGTTTATATAAGCACTTGTTTATATTTCACTTGTTTATATCATTTCATTAGTACATTACTCTTATCAATATTTAGTATGATATATATATTTGTCACTTATCTCAAGTTTCTCACTCTTTTTCATGCATTTAACACATACACATGAAGTCCCAATACAATTATTCACATATTAGTCTCATACTAGGCCCGTAGATCACAAATTAAAAGCCAAAAATATTATTTAGGTACCCCACGGCCGTGGCATCTCAACCCCACGCCCATGGGATCCCAAATGAAGCTGTAAATTAAGTTTGAAGACCCCACGGTCGTGGCATTGTAACTTGCTCTGTTTTATCGAATTTTTTTGAAGAAACAGCATCACTTTCAATCCCACGGTCATGGCACTCAATTGCCACGGCCGTGGCATTGATTTTGGGACTATTTTCGGGGTAAAATCATGTATTCTGCACTTTTAACTTAATTAAACTTAAACATGTTTAAGATCTATGATCAAAATATATCAAACTCAATGTTTTTATAGAAAAAGAATTCATATCAAATATTTTACCACAACTTCACTCAATCAAACTTTCAATCATTTCTTATGAATAAAACCAACATCAAACCATTCAATTCTCATAATGGTTGAGTTAATGATCAAAACCCATCATATAAAAGTTATTTTTCACTCATCAATCCATTTAATCAATACTTTCAAGAACTATATCATTATACATAACTAAATCATTCAATTAAATCATTAAACTCATAAAAATTCTTATTTTTGTAAAGTATAAATCAAAAGCAGATACCTTGTTGATAATCACCACTTTTCCAACTTAATCTTCTCAACACTTATATTTAGATGTGATCTTATCTTAGTTTTGATTCAAATCATAGAAAGAAAGAAGAAAGAAGAAACTTTGGTGGTGTTGGTGATGGTAGCGTGAAGAGAAGAAGGAAGAAAGAAATCAGAAAATTCTACACAATTGACACATATACACATATATATATATATATAATATTTTTAATCTAGTGAGGGAATGCTCATAATAACTATAGTGCACCCTCATTCTTAATCGTTGATTTTAAATTGAGTTTTCATCTCGTAAAATAGTAAAAATACTCTTTTCAGTAAAGTTTTAAGATACACAATTTACTCTTCTCTACATATAGCATTTATCCAAAATACTTTGGTCACTGTACACTATCAAGTTTTCATTATTATTCAAAACGTCCCTGTTTAACATCTTGACCATTACAAATAGGACACCCACTGAAAGGTAGAAACATATCATTTACATTGGTCCAAAATATAAAAGCAATTTAAATTATATGATATTTAACTAATGAGGTACCCACAAAGCGGAAACATACCTCTTACAATATTTGGAAATAAAAAATAAAATGATAAAAGTAAATAACCATTCATAATAAATAAATCATTATCAAAGATATTAAACATCAATCAAAATATATAATAAGCATTCATCTATGATAAATTAAATAAATCAAGCATTGAAAATAAATCAAAACATATAATAAACTACATAATCAAATCTAAAATTAAATAAAGCAATAAATATATAATTTAGGGTTCGCATCTTAAAATAGGATTTTATAATTTTAATTACTAAATTAGGGCTTTTGAAAAAGGAAAGTTAAATACACGGACTCATAATACACAAATGAATATTGACCCCTTCGATAAGCCCATACGGCGGTCCCGCTAGCTGGTTAATGGGCGGGACCGCCTAGGGGGCAGCGCCCCAGAAAATTTTAGAAACTGGCTTCTAGGATTATAGGTTTTGGTGTTGAAAATTAAGATTTTAGGGTTTAGAATTTAGAAAATAGGGTTTTGGAATTTTAAGTAACTAATATTATTTTTTTAAAATGAATAATGCTACTGGATGTTTTAAGAGAATTGAAATGGGTTAGGGTTTTATAATTTAGGAAATTAGTAAGGTTCTTTGATTGATCAAATTAGGGTTTAAAGGGTAAAATTATAAAATTAAGGTTTTAGAATATTAAAACATTAGGTTTATGATTATTAGCTACTGGATTGTTATTTTTAGACTTACTGTGTTGAATTTTAATATTTAGGTTTATAAGGTTTTAAGGATTAGGGTTTAGGAAAATTAGGGTTTACGATTTTGGTTTTGAGAGAATTAGGATTTTTGGTATTTTGGAAAACATGTTTTGGTTTTAGGATTTAAGAAAATAATTTAGAGTTTTATAACATTTTTGGAAATAGGCAACACGATTTAAGGTTTTTGGAAATAGAAAGTATTTTTTAGAGTTTTTGGAAATAGAATGATCAATTTAGGGTTTTAAGGTTTTGGAAAATTAGAAAGCAGATTAGGGTTTTGGGAATTAATAAAATGATTTAAGGTTTTGGAAAGTTGGAAAGTAGGTTAGGGTTTTAAGATTTTGAAGAAATAGATTAGGGTTCATAGGTTTTAGAAGAAATAGAAAAGTAATTTTAGGATTTTTGAAAATAGAGGAGACGATTTAAGGTTCTAAGGTTTGAAAGAAGCAAATTAGGGCTCTAAGGTTTTTAGAATCAAAAGAAATAATTTAATGATTCAAGCTACTGTGAGGAAAAAAAGAGATTAGATATTCAAACATTCGTTTGTTGGTTCCACCAAAAATTGCTTCTTGGATGAACAAGGACAAAGGCAAGGTTGTTGCCTTTGATGAATTGATTGCTTGCTTGCTTCTTCTCTTCTAAAAAGTCCGATCAATTTGTAAAGTTCCAGTTCAAAATTCAAGTCCCAGTCCAAAGTCTGATTCCTCTCAAAAAATTTTCTCTCCCTCTTTTCTGTGTTTTTTAGTCTTATTTATAGGAAATTTAGATGATTAATCTTAATTGTTTAAGGAATTTATCATTAATTAGGAAAAGGAAACCGAAACCAAATAGAATTTGGTTTAGAAAAAAATTGTGTCGAAAAACTTTTGGTGGCGAAAACTGCGTCGGGCTACGAGCGTTGGCAAAAAATTACAGGGGAAAATGGCCCAAGGCCATTTCGTCCACTGCTTTCGGCGACGAATTTTTCATCGCCGATTTTTCCGTCGTCGATTTTTATTTTTATTTATTTGTTTATTATTATTATTTTTTATTATTATTATAATTTTTAAAAATTATAAAAATAAATACTAAAGCAAATATTATTTAATTAAGATAACACAAAAATTATTTTGAACTAAATAAAAAATATTGGACCGGACTGGATAAAAAATTAAGGGTATACAAAAAGGAGGAAAATTCTTCTAATAAGGGGTTGATTGGTAATTGGTTTTAAAATATTGGTAGGCCTAAAGTACTTCCTATGATAGACTATTATCATGGTTACCAATATAGTACCACCAATCAATAAACCATATTTGCAAATTTATCAGTTTTGATATTATTTTCAAAATATACTAACCAAGAATGGGTGTTAGTTGGATTTTAGATAAACACAATTTTGCTCCAAGCATTAATATAATCCTAATAATTATAAGTGGAACAAGTGGTTTTATCGAAAAGAAAATTGGCTTTAAATGGTACAAGTATATGTAGAGGCTTTTTCCAAATAGAAGGATGGAGAATTTTCTTTGTTTGGATTGAGGAATAGGCTATAATGGTTTTATTAATCTTATCATAATTATTTTTAATTTTTACAGATTAAATATCCTCAAGAATAGTTAGACAGAATTCTTGAAGTTTTGATAAACCAATAACTTTGATAAATTGACTTAATAATTTCCCATGGATTCTAATTATAGAATCCATCTTCTATTATTAGTTCTTTATCCACAATGATTTGGTAAACCACTTAGATTTTATAGGAAAATTTGAAGAAATTATTTGAGTTGGGGGTTTTGAAATTTCCATCTCAACTTTTAAAACATTTTGAGATAGAATTTTTGAAGAGGGAGATTTGCTTATCTCAGATTTTACAAATGGTTTAAGTGCTTTACTTAAGGCTTTTGTAGCCTATTGTGGTGAGAAGCACATATTTTGAAGTGCTTGAAGCACCTCTGAAGATTGGGTCAATTGAGACACCCAAAGTTTTACTACTTCTTATTGGGCTTTATTACCTTCATCTTCGACCATTGTGGCCCAATATTTAATTGCTTTACATCTAGGTTTTAAGATTGTATCTGAACGATCAGAAAAGGCTTTAGGAGATGGGCTAGATTCTATTTTATGATTTTTCTAATTTTTCTTGGATTTTTATTTTTTTATTTCCCATGGTTCCTGTAGAGGAATTCTCATGTTAGAAAATCAGGGATACTATTGCTTTCTCCTTTAATATACTCTATGTCAAAATAAAAAAAATACATAATATTGCTTGCCATTTTGTAAAAACTTATTTTGAGACAAGATTTTTAAAATCATTTTTGCAAAACTTCTTTAGTAGATTTAGAATCAATACAAAGTAAAAACATTGATTTAACAAATCAGATTGAAATTTAGAAATATAAAGGACTATGCTTAAAATTATTTTTTAATGGTAGAATAGTTTTTAAAATTTCTTTTTTAATGGTAGAATATTTTAATTGGGGCGGCTTCCAATGTGCTGAAGTGAATTGCAGTATGGTTTCTTTCCCTAGCTTTCATTTTTTTAATAGGCCACCATAACCTAAATCTGAGGCATCTATTTCTACTATTTTTAAGGCTAATGGGTTAGGTATATGAAGACAAAGGATAACCTTTACTAGGGCTTTAATTTGCTAGGCAACATGAGACCATAGCCAGGATGTTTTTCTAAGTCTGTCATGTAATGGTTTTATCAATCTATTTAAATTTGGGTAGAAATCTATAACATAATTTAAACATCCTAATGATCTTTGTAATAGGACTTTATTTATGATTTTATCAGGAAACTTATCACTAAAAGTCAAATTATGCTTTACAGGTATTATCACACTTTATTTTATACAATGTCATAAGTATCTTATTTTGGTTTAAAATAATCACATTTTTATTTTACTAAGAGCTAAACCATTTTTACATACTATCATAAAGAATGTTTTTAAATGTTTAAAATGTTATTTCAAGTTTTTACTAAAAATTAAAACACCATCTATTTAGGCAATATAAAATTCAATGAAGGTATTAAAAATATCATTCATAATCCTCTAAAATTCAGAGGGAGCATTTTTTAAGTCCAAATGGCATTACATTCCATTCGTATTGACCAAATGGAATAGTAAATACAGTTTTATATCTGTGTTTAGGGTGAATTTGTACTTGCTAAAATTCAAATTTCATATCAAATTTAAAAAGATATTAGCATCATACAATCTATTTAATTGATCTTTTTTATTTGGGATAAGATATATAATCCACTTTAAGGCTTTATTAAGAATTTTATAATTTATTACTAATCTTGGGGCTCCTCTTTCCATTTCAAAAGCCTTACATACATAAAACGTAGCACAAGACCAAGGGCTATGAGATTTACAAATTATTTTTTTATTCACTAAGTTTGAAATTTCTTTTTTTTAAAAAAAAATTCTATCATATTAGGGGCCATTTGTATGGGCCGAGCTTTAGTTGTAATAGAATTTTCATTGAAATCTTTTTCATATGGCAAATTAACCATATGTCGTTTCCTATTCCAAAATGAATTATAAAGGTCTGCATATAATTCATTTTCAATCTAAGTTTTTATTTGATTTATTTTATGTTATATTATAGCTTTTTTTAGTTGGTTATTTATTTTTTGGATATGAAAAAATTGTAGAGTGATTTTACTTTAATTAAGGCATTAATTTCTAACTCACAAACTGAGCGTGCTTTAAGGAGGTTAAGATTCTTTCTTTTAGGTTTATCTATAAAACAAAATATGACATTTTGATTTTTTTATTCTAAAAGGTATATTATTATCTTTTCTAAATAATGAGTAATTAAATTCATAAATAACATTCCTAATATTACTATATGATGCATTTCTTTAGTTAAAATAAATATATTTTTTAATTCTATATTTTGATTAATAATTGTGGCTTATGCATTTTTTAGAATTTTTAATTTAGATTTATTAGCAGTAGATAGCTTTTCATTAGTTTCTTGCCATAATTTTTGGGAAACTAAACTACGTTTTATATAAGTTAGATATGCTCCTATATCAAAGAGAGATATAATATCTATAGTATAATCTTCAAAGAATTTTAACTTTTATTAATACAAGATATTTTCTAGATGTTGTTTCTTATAACATAAATATTAAATTATCAAGTATATTATCACCAATTTTATCCTCTTCTTCTTCAAAGGAATTTTTCAGAAGATTCTACCTTGTCTTTTTTATTGCTTAACAATATTTTTATTAATTTAGAGTCATTTCGTTGTTTAATGTTTAATTCTTTTAATTTTACTTTTATTTCTTTAATTTCATTATGTAAAATGTTAGTCATTGATTTGTTTTTTGCTTGTTTATTTTTATTTAAGATTGATGTTAGATCATAAGTTGCTTCATTAGTAGTGAGTATTAAAGAAGGTTTTGGTTTATCTTTTATTTTATCATTAAAACTTTCTAATAATTTATTTAAGAATTTTTCTTGAATTTTAGAATCATTTATATATTTTACAACTTCTAAAATAGATTCTTGTTCTTTAGTTAAAATATTTATTTATTTGCTACTTGTTTCAGAGCTAGTAGAATATGAATTTAATTCATCTATTTGGTCTTTTTCTTTAGAATCTAAATATTCTAAACATAATTCATTCATTTTATTTAATATAGATTCCTCTAAATTTAATTCTTGAAGTTTTTTTTATTAAACATACAAAATCTTGAAGTGTGTCCTTTTTTACTACAATTACAACAGTCTAAATCTTTATATGTTTTATTAATCTGGGTATTTTTCTTTCTAAAGAATTTTTTATTACTAGTTTTCCTAGGTTAACGAGACATATAATTTTTATAATAATCATCTTTACTAGATTTTCTCCTATAATTCTTTTTACAATAATTTTTTATACTTTGTAGAGCATTGTCCTTGATAATTCTTATAATTCTGGGTTGTATTATAATTGAATTGTTTACAAAATGATCATAATTCTTTTTTAGTTTTTCTCATCCTTTTAATTGGCTTGTAAAGCCATCTATAAATAATTCAGTTACAGTTTTATCAGATGTATCTATTTGAGTTATATAAACATTAAATGTCATAGTCATTTGTTGCAAGAGACTAAAGATGTTATATTTTATGTGCTTATCAATATTCCATTCATATATTGAAGAGGCATTATAGCTATATTATGATAAAGTATTAGGTATTTCAATAATACAAAGGTCATGTACAGTTATCCTAAGTACTATGGATTGACTATGTGTAATATGATTTATTTAGTGACTAAAAGTTGTATTAAAAGATTCAAGATCTTCAATTTCAGGCGAAGACTGTTCTTCTGATTCTTAATCTTGGGTGACAATACTAATGGTTTTAGATTGGGGAGTATCTTGGACAACTTGCTTGCTTTTAGATGTTCACTCAATTCTACTTAATTGATCTTTAGTTGCTTTTATGAAATTAGAATCTTTAGATTATCTGATTTCTTTTTGTCCTATTTTTGAAAATTGGAAAGGTTTAAAACATTATTTTTTTACTTGAAGTTTTTTCTACAGTTGTTATTATGTCTTTCTCCTTTATAGAATTTTATATTCTAGTTAATTGTTTTCTATACTATGTAAATGAGCATTACAAAAATTATTTTGTTCAAAAATTTTCTATTAAGGTCATCATCAGTAATAATTTTAAAGGGTTCAACCTTTATTTCATGTTTTTCACCCATAAATATATTAATAGCTTTAGGCGGATGTTCATTTTGTATAATTTTATCATTTACTTTTTAGTCTATATTTTTACTTTTATTTTTTATGGGATTAATGAAATTACTAGATTTTTTACTGTTTAAATTATTTTGAAAAATTCTTTTGAACCAGTTAAAGAATTTCATGTTAATTTAATTTTACAAAATTAATATATTAATTTTTTAAAGTTTCAAAATCATGTACTTTATCTATTACCAAACATAATTTTTCTATATTCTTTATTGATGTCAATTCTTTATATAATTTATTTTCATCAAAAGTAAAATTTTTAGTAATAACATTTACTTCTCTATCTATGTTTGTAATATTTTTATTTATTGCTGAGGCTATATGAGACATAAATGGAGATGGTGATTGTTCTCTATGTTGATTTATTCTAGGGTTTGGATCTAAGGGATTAAAATTATTTAAATCATTATACAAAAGTTGTGATACTGGTGTATTATAATCTATACCTTTAAGTTTATGGATTAATTCTAGTATATCTAAAGTAGAATACATGGGCTTGACAAAGGTTTGTAATACAAGTTTAGGATTTGTTTCATTATAAGAAGCATATAATACTAAAGGTAATTGAGATGCTCTTCCTAAATTTGCAGTTGATGCAGAGGAAGAAGTATAAGAATGCCTATTGCTTGTACTATGTCTGCTAAATTTTAATTTTACTTTACCATCTTTATACTTATCAATTTTACTAATACCGACATTTGGCTTTACCATCTTCTTAGGTGTTGAAGGATGAGTAACCCCTTCCAGAATCCATTAATCATGAAGTACAATATCTTTCCATTGTATTTTTTTATGAATAAGTGTGTTAGCTTTACTAAGATCTATTTAGAGAACCCCGATTTCTCCTATTTTAGGTTGTATCTTATATTTAGGCACAAAAGCTAAAACCATTACTTTATATTGTATTGTATATACTAATGCTACAAGAATAGATCCTTCTAACATCTTATAATTATTGGTTTTTATTTCTAATGTTACACGTTTTAATATATTGGCATCATTTAAAGATACTGTAGTATCAAGATGAATATCAAAGAAAATAGGACCCTCACTGAGGCTGGTCTCCACTTATCCTAAGAGAAAATCTTGAAAATTTACAAATCTTGCATCTTTGACAATAGCCAATATACATATATTTAAGCCTTCTCTAGTTAAAGGTATTATACCAATTTGTATTAATCCTGTATGGATGTATTTTTAGTTTATGTTGATCCCAAGTCTTAGGAGATAATAGAGTGATTTTATCAAAATGTTTACTTAACTATATATCTTGTTCTTCTGTTTTTATAGTATAATATGTTTTAAAGATATTTAATTTAGAAATTTTATAAATTTATTCTTTATCAACCTTGGGCATTTCCCAATCATCTATGGCTTTATAAAAATATTCTAAAATAGCCTCATTTCTATTGACTATTCTTTTAATTTTTGAGTTATCTAAGCTATCATATTTAGTAGTACTGGCAGATTTACATTAAAAAAAGATTCCATTTTTTTATTCTGAGAAATAGGATAAGGGTGAAATCCAAGGTTTTGGAAGCGGCCACCATTTAATTGCTTTTGACACCTATCATTGGCTAAAATAAGACTCACTGAGTACCTAAGTTCCTAAGCAAAGATCAAACTCTTAGATATATAAGACATAGGCTATAAAATAAAATTACTTATTTTATGTCAATCATTCACACCCCAAAAATGATTTTTGGGGCGTGAATTACTTATTTACTAGTATAAGATCTAGCAAATAAGTAATTTTACAGTAAAAAAAATTATTATAGATATATAATAATTTATTTGTTGTAAAATTACATATTTGCTGGTATTAAAATAATTTATCATATTATTTGTTGATACCAGCAAAATGAGCCAATCTTTTTTAGGGTGTGAATGATTGACATAAAAATGGAACCTTTTTATGTAAATCTGCTAGCACTACTTAAATTGATAGCTCAGATAACTCAGAAATTAAAAGAATAGTCAATAGAAATGAGGTTATTTTTGAAGATTTTCATGAAGCCATAGATGATTGGGAAATATCCAAGGTTGATAAAGTACAAATTTATAAAATTTCTAAAGTAAATATATTTAAAACAGATTATACTATAAAAAAACAACAATGAGATATAAAATTAAGTAAGCCTTTTGATAAAATCACTTTGTTATTTCCTAAGACTTTTCAACAACATAAAAAAATTATAGATACATCCATGTAGGATAAATACAAATTGGTATAAAAACCCTTTACTAGAGAAGGCTTAAATATAAGTATAGTAGCTACTGTCAGAGATGCAAGATTTGTAAATTTTCAGGATTCTCTCTTAGGATTAGTGGAGACCAGCTTTAGTAAGGATCCCATTTCCTTTGATATTTATCCAGATATTTCATTATATTTAAAGGATGCCAATTTATTAAAATAGTATAATATTAGAAACAAAAACCCACAATTATAAGATGTTAGAAGAATATATTCCTTTAGCATTAATATTTAAAAAATACATTATAAAGCAATGGTTGTAGCTTTTATGTCTAAATATAAGATACAACCTAAAACATGAAAAGCCAGGTTTCTCCAGACATATCTTAGTAAAGCTAACATAATTATTCCAAAAACTATACAATGGAAAGATATTGCACTCCTGGAGAATGGATTCTGGAAGGGGTTGTTCACCCTCCAACACTTGAAAGATAGCAAAACCAAATGTCAATATTAGTAAAATTGAATAGTATGAAGATGGTAATATAAAATTAAAATTTAGTAGACAAAGTATAAGCAATAGGTATTTTGATACTTTTTTCCTCTACATCAACTATAGATTTAGGAAAAGCATCTCAATTATCTTAAGTAATATATGTTTATGATAATGAAACAAATCCAAAACCTGTATTACAAAAATTTATCAAGCCTAGGTATTCTGCTTCAGATATACCAGAATTAAACCATAAATTTAAAAGTATAGATTATTGTACATCAATACCACATCCTTTGTATAATGATTTAATTAATTTAAATCCCTTCGATCCAAACCCTAGAATAAATCAACATCGAGAGCAATCATCTTCTCAACCTATGTTTCCTATATCCTCAGCAATAACTAAAAATATAACAAACATAGTCAGAGAAGTAAATGTTATTACTAAAAATTTTACTTTTGATGAAAATAAATTATTTAAAGAATTAACATTAATAAAGAATATAGAAAAATTGCGTATGGTAATAGATAAAGTAAATGATTTTGAAACTTTAAAAATGAATATATTAATTATGTAAAATTACATTAAACTAATATGAAATTCTTTGACTGGTTTAAAAGAATTTATGCAGTTCAAAATAGTTTAAACAGTAAAAAATCTAGTAAATTCATTAATCCTATAACAAATAAAAGTAATAATATAGAATAGAAAGTAAATAATAAAATTATACATAGTGAACATTTGCCTAAAAGTACTAGTATACTTATTCATGGAGAACATGAAATAAAGGCTCCATCATTTAAAATTATTGTGTATGATGATCCTTATAGAAAAAGTTTAGAACATAATAATTTTTGTAATACTCATTTACATAGTATAGGAAAATAATTAGTTAGAATAGAAAATTCTATAAAAGAGAGAGATAGTAAAAACTGTAGAAAAAAACTTCAGATAAAAATAATTAAAAAAAATCATGTTTTTAAACATTTCCAATTATAAAAAACAAGGTAATAAGAAATTAGACAATTTGAAGATTCTGATTTCATAAAAGCAATTAAAGATTAATTAAGCAAAATTGAGTCAACATCTGAATCCAAGCAAGTTGTCCAAGATACTCCCAATTCTAAAGCCATTAGTATTGTCACCCAAGAATAAGAATTAGAAGAACAATCTTCCCCTGAAACTGAAGATCTTGAATCTTTTAGTAAAAATATTAGCTTCTAAATAGATCATATTGCTCATAGTTAATCCATAGTACCTAGGATAACTACACCTGACATTGGTACTAGTGAAAGACATAATACTTTATCACAATATAGATATAATGCTTCTTTAGTATATGAATAGAATATTGATAACCTCTTAGAATATAATATACTTAGTCTCTTGCAACATATAATAATGGAAGCTAATGCTTATAGATCTCAAATTGATTCATATGATAAAACTATAGCTAAATTACCTATAGCCAGCTTTATAGGCCAATTAAAAGGATGTTGGGATAACCATCTCACTGACTAATAACATTTTGAAATTTAAGGCTCTAAAAACAATTGAAGATGGAACCGCTATATTAAATGAACATGTTGATATTATTCAATATGCAGTGGCAACACTTATTCTTACTATATCACTTCATTTTTTTAGGAGATTCGACTCACTTAAAAGATAAAAATGTTGAATTACTAATTAACCTTAGGTGTAAAAAACTTAGTGATTTTCAATTTTATAAAACAACTTTCCTTACAAGATAATGCAAGAAAAGATTCTAAAGAAGATTTTTTGGAAGAAAAAATTCCTAGTAGGTTTACCTTTTTCCTATGAGAAAAGGTTAGAAATCATTTCAAATAGGAATATTAAACTCCAATTCCTTATTATTGTCCTAAGATAGCAACCAATAGGGGGTGAATTAGTTGAAGAGTTGATGGCAAATTAAAATTTAAAGTGACTGGAAAAATAAGATGAAGATGAATAAGGAGTAGAGTAGAGAGAAACAAACATAGAGAGTTTATAGTGGTTCGGATTAACTCAATCCCACATCTTAACAACTTGTTAAGGTTCCACTAATCTTGAGTTTTTATAAGCTCAACTCTAGCTTCATGTGTTTATAAGCTCACACCAAACTTTTACAAGGCTTGAGTAATATCCTCATAACCCTACAAGAGTATTTCTAAGGATCACTCTAAAACATTAGTGTTTCAAAGCTCACACTCAAACTTATAATGGTGTTTAATGCTCACACCAACACTTAATGAATACAAATGTAAATTTTAATGCAAGGAAATAAAAGATGTTTATCTTGGTTATGACAATTGTTATCCCTTGCAAAAATGAAGTTTCTTGAGGTATTTATAGCCTTCAAGATTTGAACTAGTCATTTGAAATGGGTTCCTACAAGTTTGGACTTTGTTTCCCACTTTAATTAATCTACTGAGCAAGCTTATGGTCAGACTCCAATTAGTCCAATCGGCTTGGACTTAGCTCATTAGGATGAGCCATGGTCTAGTAGTGAAGGTTAAATCTCTACAAAAGTTCTTCAATGGCTAGTACACATGGCATCCACTAATTGAGTGGATAAGTAACGACTATAATCTTTAAAATCTTTTTCCATAGCCCAGTCGGTATGACAATTGTCCTATTTGTCTACTTGAGGTATGCTAAAATTCTCGGAGTGCCGCTGATCATGATTTCTACTGGAAGTTTTGAGGATTTAGCTCAACTTTTGTATGGGCAGGCTATAGCATAGTCCAATTGGTCCATGTCTAGTATGCTGAACTTTTTGGAGTATCATAGACCACGAGCTCTACTGGATGTTTTGAGTCTTTTAGCTCAACTCAGTATGGTCAAACTATTTTCAGTCTGGCTAGTCTAGGCTTGATATGTTGAATTTTTCAGAGTATCATTGGGCGTGAGTGTTTCTAGAAGTTTAGATGATTTTGGCTCAGGTTTTGACCGATCAGCTTGAGTTCCTCTGAGACTAACTATAGGTTTCATGTCTTGTTTTGAGTTCTTTTCTAGCAAATGAGGCTTGGTCAATGCTAAGGAACTTAGTCTGTTTAGCTCATAATTGATTTTATCTCAAGCTCATTACCTCGACTATCATATGTTTAATGTTGTCTACTAGAGCTTGGCATGCAAAGGCTCAGAGCTTGGTTTTGAGCTCAACTTGTTTGGCCCATGCTTGTTCTTCAGCTCTTGTTTATGAAAAGGCTTAGAGCTTAGTTTCAAGCTCATCTTATTTAGCTCATGCTTATTCTTTAGCACGTGTTAACTACAGTCCAGACCAGTCCCAGCATGCATGTTTGGGGTTCAGACGAACTATGTGAAAAGATCTTATTAATTGAGTTCCAGCATAAATATAGATTGGTACAATTATTAGTCCAATTCAATTTCATTACCTAAAATCAAAATATAGTAAATTAATCTAAGGGTATGGATAACAATCTCCCCCTTTTTGACTTTGGTATTTAAATTGAATTGATATAAAAAGATTTCAAATGTTACTTGTTTAATTTCAAAGTTTTACAAATGCTTCCCTTTAACATGTGCCATGGTTCAATTTCCATATTCTTCTCCCCCTTATTATTCAAAAAATGTAATGCAAATGTCCTTCTCCCCTTTAGAATTTAAAATTTTAATGCATGCAAATGTCTCATCTTCCCCTCTGACAAAGGCAAAAAGGAAAGATTAAGAAAATAAGTACTTTTATTCAACACAAACAAAACATGCATGTATGATCATTTTAAGTTAAAGCCAATAAAATAATGAGATCACACATGAGATTAAGTAAATTATGACAACAATAGGATAAGATCAAAGTAAAGGAGAGTAGGGAGGGGTGTCAAAGTCATCATCATTTTCATTTCTATTGCTACTTTCATCTTCTTCATCTTTGTCCCCTTTTTCTTCTTGTTCCATTCTTCTTTGAACTTGTTCTTCTCCAAGGGTGGGTTCTTCATATCCCTCTTCATTTTCATCCCAAATCACATATTGAGGGAATCCCATGGCACCTTGGATATTCCTAATGTCCTTGTGAAGATGAGTGAGTCTTCTTCAGATGGTACCAACCTTAAAGGTTTGACCTTGAAAGTCTTGAAGGATGGAGAGGATTGAGCTTTGGCGTCTAGGAGTTTGAGGCCTAGGAATTTCCATATGGAAAGACTCTTGGCTTTCATCAATAATTCTTGGTCATTTTCTTTGCTGAGCTCAAATGCCTTGTGCCCCAAAAGCATAATGATATGTTCCATCAACTTCAATTACGCATTTTGAGTGTGTCAAATATTGATTGTTGATTGGGTTTTTGGATGGATCAAGTGGATTAGAAAGAGTGGCTGGCTTTATTTGGAGGAGTGAGTGCACCTACATGTTTAGCAATTTGAGTAATGAAGGAGGTGACCATGATGGTTCTGGATGATTTATTTTTAAGTATAAGAAATGAGTTAATTAAGAACTTTACGGTTTGAATTTGCTCTCCTTTAGTTAAACAATAAAGGAAGATAATATCTTTATGAGTAGCTTTTTTATTACTTTCACCCCTAGAATTAATGGTGTAGGTAATGACTATATGCAATATCCAAAAGGTGAGAGTTCTAAGATATTTAGCATTGGAAAATTTATGAAAGTTGATTTCAATGGATATTTCTTTCCAAAAGTTTAGAAGATTTTCATTTGAAATTTTGGTAATGAAGGATACCTTCGGTGTTAAATCCCCAAATAGAAGTAAAATCTTCTATAGTCATTTGGTATTGTTGATTGAAAAGTTTAAATGTTAGACTATAGTAGCCCAATGGTTCAATATCCTTCTTTTCAACAACCAATGTTGCAAGAAATTCCTTATTTAATGATTCCCATCCCAAATAATCTTGCTCAAGAAAAATAAAGGTTTCCCACCTAAGATTAGAGAGGTAAACTCTAATCTCATTTTTTATGGAAAAGGATTCTAAAGAAAAAGTGAAAGAATCCTATTTGGTTCATTTTTCTAATCTATGATAAGATTGTACCTTTTATTCTCTTCTTCATTAAGGTGTTGTAAGGGGGAATTTTTTCCCCCACTCCCTGTGGAATGGTTCTTGCGCTTTAGCTCTGTTAGGCTCAAGGCCTTAGAGAATACGAGCCTAAAACTAGAGAAAATAAAGTTGCCACCCGGACGGGTCAAAAAAATAGAAAGGGGTGGATGACTCGATTCCTAAGGAATCCCAACCCCCTATTGGGTTTGGAAAGTTGGGTATGCATGTGGAAGGTAAGAATGACCTAGCACCCCTATAGCGCTCAGTTCATTAGAACCGACCTCTTTTTCAGGTCTAAATATTATTAAATTCTTTAATTTATTATCATACCATCCATACTACATGTAATAGAAATAAACAAATATTCATTATAGTAAAATCAAGAAAGTCCAAACAAACCAACAAAATGGGTGCCCATGAAAGATAGAAACATGCCCTTACAATGATGTCCAATGTTGAGAATACAATTAAATAAAATAAGACACCCAACATTTGGTGAAAACATGTCCCTTACATCAATCCCAAAACATTAAATAAAATAAAAGAATAAAATAAATAAAACAAGTCACCCACATGGTGGAAACATGCCTTTTACATCCTTGAAATTAAAACAATCAAATTAAAACATTCAATCATTCATCATAAATAAAATAACAATAAATCATTCATCATAAGCATACAATAATGAATCAAATAACCAAATCTAGGTTTTAATCTTAAATAAAGCATTAGATATACAAAATTAGGGTTTATTGATATGAATTAGGGCTTCTAGTGTTAAAAACATGCTATTAGGGTTTATTAATGACCTAGGGTTTTTAGGGTTTTAATGTTAACCTAGAGTTTTCTAAGGTATAAATTAGGGTTTTAGGGTTAAAATCATGGTTTTAGGGTTTTGAAAATAAGATTAGGGTTTTTTAATTAAAATTATCGTGTTTGGGATGTGAAAACAAGGTTAGTGTTTTGACGTAAAAATTAGGGTTTTGGGGATCAAATTAGAGTGTTAGATCATTATGATAGAAAACTATGGTTTTGGGTAATCAAATTAGGGTTTTATGTTTTAATTATACAAATTAGGGTTTTAGGTAATCTAATTATGGTTTTGGTTTTTTAAAGTATGAAAAAAAGGGTTTTGGATGATCTAATTAGGGTTTTAGATGATCTAATTAGGGTTTTAAGTCCTTAAGCATGCAAACTAGGGTTTTAGGTGATCAAATTAAATTCAAGATTTAAACTTGATGCATGAAATAAATCCTAAGCTACTGCAAATTTTTTTTTTTTAAAATATTGTTTAAACATGCAACTAGATGAAACAATCTTCTTAGCATTCAAACTATTTGATGATGTTTTAAAGGAAAACTAGCAGCTACTGGATGTTTCAAGTAAATTATATTTAGAAAACTAAACCTGCGTTTGAAGGTTCCACCAAAGACGAATGTTGAACCAAGCCTATAATATGCCTGGATCAATTATAATTTTTGTTGAGTGAAGCAAGCTAAATTCAGTTGATGTGTTGATTTTGTGTTCCTCGGTTCTATGTCAATTGCTAGGTTTTTAATCCTTGTGTTGCAAATTTGTGCTTATGGCTATTAGGTGTCGCCTCTTTCTTTTTTTCTTTTCACTTAAACCTATATTTATATGAAACAATTAGGTGAAATCCTGGTCATTAACCCTAGCTTATCCGAGCTTAATTAAGGCTCAAATTAAGTCTTAAATCAGAAACCGTATTGAATTAAAAGCCATTAAGTTCAACGTGAGCCAAGATCATATCAAATTGGTAAGTGGGCCAATTCAACATGAGTATAACTTGTATCGAATTGGAGCTTGTCCAATTCATTATGAGTGTTCTCATATCAATTGGACAAGCTGCCAAATCGATATGTGTGATGTTCATATCGAATTGGATGTCCAATCAACCCTAATTCAACATGGACATGGCCCATTTCAAATTAAACCAAACCAAACCTGTTTTAACTTTAGATCGGACCTCTTTAGGGTTTTAAAAATTGAACCTGCATATTTTAGGCCTTTCAAAATTGAATCGACCTAATTAAAAGCTTCAAATTAGGTTTAAGCTTCTAAAGTCAGACTGAACTTGACTTAGCCTCTATTAGTTGAGATTGGACTGACTTAGGCCAAAACTATGGGTTTATAATTTTTCCCTATGCTTGAACGATCTTGAATTCATTCAGAGAGTGAAAAGCAATAAGATTTTGAGCTGATAAGGATGGGTCCTCGACCCATGAATTGGGTTGGATTTGGGTTTTGGACCTAAAGTTTGATTTGGGTTTTGGACCTGAGTCTAGATTTGGTTTCTAAACCAGAGATAAGATTTAGGTTCTAGACCCAAGACTAGGCTCAGGTTCTGCACCTGAGATTTGATTTGGGTTCTAAACCCGAGACTAGACTTAAGTTCTGAACCCGAGATTGGATTTAGATTTTGAACCCGAGACTGGATTTGGGCTCTGGACCTAAGACTGGAGTTGGGTTTTTGACTCGAGATTGGGTTTGGGTTCTTAAGCCGAGATTATTTTGAATGCTTCAAAAAGTTAATAAAAAGTAGATCGACTTCAGCTCTTCTAGCTTGATTGATCTTCTGTCATTTGAGAATTTTTGCTTTCTTTTAGCCACTTGATCCATTCTTTAATGGATTATGATGACCTTCTTTCATATGAGAGTTTTGACTTTCTTATAGCTGGTTATTCCATTCTTCAATGGATTCTTATGAGCTTCTGTCATCTAAGAGTTCTGGATTTCTACTAGTAACTTTTGTTCCATTTTTCAATGGATTCTACTGACCTTCTGTCATTTGAGTGTTTTGGCTTTCTATCATTGTTCTCTTCTTCAATGGATTGTGCTGACCTTCTATCATCTAAGAGTTTTGGCTATCTTCTAGCTATTTGTTCCATTCTTTAATGGATTTGATTCTGTTGACCTTCTATCACTTGAGAGTTCTGGCTTTCTTCTAGCCATTTGTTCCATTCTTTAAAGGATTTTATTGACTTTTTGTCATTTGAGAGTTCTAGCTTTTTTCTAGCCATTTGTTTCATTCTTTTAGTTCTTTGATTTGTAAAAAATTAAGCTATTTTTTAACTAGCCCTCCTATCCTCTCTTTGCCCCCTGCATGAGAAAATATTGAAAGTGATTATGAAAATATTTTATACGCGTATAAAATAAAAGATTGAAGAGGAGAATTTTTGTCCCATATGTAGGCTTAAACCACTGATTTTGTTCCCATGTAGGCTCTGATTGATGTTTGTGTTTTGTCTAGTTCCTTGAACAAGCATACATCTCAATTTTTACAAAGTAACTGGATCTTTCTCAAATGATGGGCCTTCCATGTCCCCTAATTCCATATCTGCTTCTCAATGTTTTCTTTATAGTATTTTGTTGTTCATTTTAACAAAGAATGGGCAATACAAGGCAACAAAATGCGGTGTGTTATGCTCATGTATGCATGATATGCATGGATGATACTTACAGTGGTTCTATTGACTCAAAACTGAGATGATAGGCTGAAGTGTTCCTTTTGATTCCTTCTAGATGCTTGTTCAGGTCTTGCATTAGAACAATAAAAGACTACACATCTATGGTTTTATTTTTAAGATGAAAACATAAGTAGTGGGGGCCTAAGTATGGTAGTCATGGTTCAAAACATTAATCAGCAGCTTCTCTATGACCTTGAAATGATCCTCTTATTAGCCACATTTGCCTAATGCATCCTTTGAGGTTCAATAGTGCAACATAACTCCCTAAACTTGAAGGCTTTATAAGACAAAAATATTTTTTTAATCTTAAAATCATATTTTGGCTTTGCCAAATCAATGCCATTGTACCTCAAGACTCGACTTTATAAATTAACATATCTATAACATGATAACCCTAGTTACCATACTAAACTCAGGAATCAATTCTAATTGAGCAAGAACTGTTGTACTTCATATAGGGATATACACATTACTCGGCCAAAGATCACATTGAGTTTAAATATTGTCTATCTCATATGCATACTTATTCAAGCAATCTCTGCTAATATACTCTACCTACTAAGAGAGATCAACAAGTCTTTAATAGGCTTGAAACGAGGTCTATAAGGGATATGGGTTAAATAAATGACATTTTTAGATTGGAGCTATTATAACACTAAGGATAAACCTTCACACTACAAATTTTCTACTAGAGCCATATATAGTTGGAAATATTAAATGCTAAACTTTATTTCCACTTTTTAGTCATCTTGTTATCTCTCTTCATGAAAAGACAGAGCTTGAAATCTTGCTTTGTGAAAAGATAGAGCTTATCTTCTTGGCAGAAATCAGGATTTGATCAGGATAATCTTTGCTTTTTCAAAAAACTTTTAAACCCTATTGTTCTTTCCTTTTCTCCCTTTTCTGTGTTCTTTTTGTTCCTTTTTTATTTTTTTATTATTTTTTCTATATTTTTTTTTGTTGGGTCTTAGCTTTAAAAAGGTCTTTTTGTTCATTCTATCCTTTGCTTCAAACTATGTAGTAGTATGGATTTGCCTCATGAGGATGAATCCTTTGTTGCCTTGATAGATCTAAGATATTAAATATAGTTCACCTATACTTCAACTATCTTTATAGTCTTGACTATGCATCCTTTTCTTTGATCTTCTTTCCCCTTTGTTCCTTAGTGATCATCAGACTTGCCATAAGTATCACAAAAGCTCAGGATAGGCTATCTGGATTCACAATTGAATAAAAGCAAGCTAAAATCTCATGAAGGCTCAAAAGTGACATACTAGGAATTGAAGTTAATATGGTGGATACTAGTTGTTGGCTCACCAAACAATGCCTAGATCATTTCTCTCTTAAATAAGTAGAGTTTCATTTTGCCTCAAAAGTTTATCAAAGCATGTTCTATGATCAACTATGACCTAGACAAAGGTAATTATGCGGAAGCCCTCTTTAAGTAAGCATACATAGCTCGATGCTATAGAACAACTTCCTCACCTAGTAAAGTCATTCAAATTATGATGCATAGGTACACTAATTTATGAATATCAAGCTAGACTCATCATTGGTTGAATACCAAAATGAATAAAGACCAACAAAAACAAAAATTTTAAGAAAGTAATTATTCAAACAATCTTAATTTGAAAAATATAATTATTCTAGAAAACACTAAAGAAAGAAAATGAAATAAAAAAACCAAACAAGCCTAAGGAAGTTCATTGAATTGGAGTCACAAAAAGCTTCATCTACTTGAACATATCAGGGGCAAAGATCTTTCCATCATCAATGAGGTTCTGTATGATCTGTTTAAAAAATGGCCATCACCTCTTCATTTGTAGTTGGTCCAAGCTTGCTTAATAGTGCCTCCTCTTTAGCCGTCTTTTCACTTATGTCTTGAAAAGATGATAAGACAAAACTTTCCTTCAATCCTCCCCTATCATGAAGGTCACTGGTGGTGGCACTCTTCCAATCTTAGACAAAGGATTGCTCTTGGTGTTGGGATTATCGGGCTAAGGTAGCTTGCCACTATCGATCAGATCTTGGATCTCATGCTTTAACTGATTGCATTTATCTATCTCATATCTTGGTGTTTGATGAAATTGATAGAAAGCTTTGGTATCAAAGTTTGGTGGTTGAGGATTCAGTAAAGGTCAAGGAGTCAATGACTATAACATCCCTTTCTTATGCAGTTTATTGAAAACCCATGACAATGGTTTTCCCAACTCTGAAATTGTCTCTTATTTTATTGACTAGTTGCATTAATATCGACTTCCTTCTGTGTACTTTGACTGCCAGACTTATAATTACTTTTTATAGAAAAATGGTTCTTTTCTCTTTTCCATTCTTCTACTCCCAATCCAGCTTCAAGGAGATTTTTGAAATACATAATAAGGGTGTAAGACATTCATTCAAAAAGATTAGGTAGAACCCCTCTTACTATCATTCTAATTTGGTCTTACTCATCTGGCCTCTTCTTGAGCAATAGAACCTTATTCATCCACCTTTTCACATAGTCAACAAAGTTCTCATTCTGCTTCTGTTTGATTAACCCTACCTCCATCAAAGTATCTTCCAATTTAGCATTATGCCTAAGTTGAATGAAGGCTTTGTACAATGAATCCCAATTATTTTGAGTGTTGTCCTCTAAGGTGTTAAACCAATTTTTCTCAATAAGATCCAATGAGAGCATGAAGTACCTTAGAGTTTGAGCCTTAGTAGCTTGAGTAGACTATATGGTAGTGATGTATTACTTAACATGTAAATGAGGATTCCTAGTTTCATTGAACTTAGTAAAGGAAGGCATTTTGAACTTGTAAGGAACTTCTTCATCTAATTCAAACAACTTGTCCACTTCCATTATGTCCTCAACCTTCACCTTCTTTTCAAACTTTTTCTCTAAATCAGCAATCAATTTCTCCATATATGAAGTTTCGGTCTTTTCTATAGTTGCTTTCTCCATAGCCTTTGCTTCTTTCTTCTTATCTTGAGGATCTTGGAAGTATTAAGCCAGTCATCATCATCATCAATTATTACTTTTTCATCATCAAAGGCTACCTCTCCAACCTTACCCTTTCCTTTGTCCTTCTGCTTCTTATTACTAGTGGATGCTTTAGTAGTACTTGACAATAGTGCAGCTAACTGGATTTTCATGGTCTCAGCTAGGGCCCCCTTCCTATCTTCCATCCTGGAATTGAGAGCATCATCCGTCATCAGGTTCCATTGCTTTTCATTTGAAGTTGACTGAGTTGTCATTGGATTCTACATCACTGGCATAGGTCAGATTGTTGTAAACTCTTGAACTACTATACTCCTGGTCTGTGTGGCAGAAAGGGTCAATGCCATGTAATGTAATGCATGCATGTGTGCACAAATAACAAAAAACTAAAAAGAGTAAGAATAACCCTTCCAACGTTATATCACCCACACACGAATGGTGAGTCTCTTTTCTTAGGCATATGATCAACAAAATATCAACATGTGATATCTTATTTTTGTGAAATTCACTTGGGTGATTTTAACCAATTGGTGCATTTTCAAACATAAAAGTCAGTCCATGATAATTCCTACTAATTAAGCTTAATCCATTGGGTCAACTGGAAATAGCTTTTATGTTGTATATTATGGATTAAAACCAAATTAAAGAGTTTATCATAAATTGATTTCCCTTTTGGAAAAATAATTAATGATTCATATCACAACCAGGATTAACAAGTCTTTGTATAAGTCAGGCCCACGATTGATTATCATATTCCATAATTGACCGAACTAGTTGTAAGCCCATTTAGGAAAAAGGTTTTAGTAACAAAAATCCAAACTTGGTTCATGAAGTGAAAAATAGTTCTGAGACTATTTAAAAAGTGTTTCAAAGCCCCTTATTAAAAGATTTGTTTAAATGAATATCAAGCTTTTGTACTTGGGCCATAAGGTAGAAAAGAATTTTTGACCCATTTTGGAAAGGTTTTATGTCCAAAGACCATCTTGAAAATTTTAAAAATAATTTTTGCCATTTGGGCTTAAAGGAATAAAATTATTTTGGGCTTACAATATAATTAAGTCGTATTAGAAAAAAAAAAAAAGCCAAATGGGCCATAGCTTAAACTAAAATATGTTAACCATAGTTAAATAGCAAGCATATTAGGTAAACCTAAGGAGTCTTACTAGACCAATTACATGGGCTTTAGTTTTTGGGTTGAAAAGCTTAGATTCTCATAGCAAGTATATACCGAAAGGTACTAGGCTATAAGTTGTTATGTCATGCTCAATATCTATACCTTGAATGAAAGTATGGTATCCCTTACACAACATAACTCGGGTTCATAGGGCATCCTAACTCACATACATAATGCAATCTAAGTGATGCAATGGATAATATTATAATAAGAAAGATTAAAATAATATAAAGACCAATGGAATCGACTTCTCTTATTCTCAATGGATTCCCCACCGTGTGCAGGAATTTTTGTCTCCACTCCCTATGGAATAGTTCTTGTGACTTCGACACTGTTAACACAGGCCTAAACCTAGAGAAAATGGAGTCGCCACCCGGACGGGCCGGGAAAATATAAAAGGGTGGATGATTTGATTCCTAAGGAATCACCAACCCCGTATTAGGTTTGGAAAGTTGGGTACGCATGGGAAGGTGAGAATTACCCAACAACCCCATCACTTCCGCCTCATTGGAATCGACCTCCTTTATGCATCTATATATTATTAAATTCTTTAACTTATTATCATACCATCCATACTACATGAAATAGAAATAAACAGATATTCATTATATTAAAATCAAGAAATTCCAAACAAACCAACAAAATGGGTACCCATGCAAGATGGAAACATACCCTTACACTGATGTCCAATGTTTAGAATATAATTAATTAAAATAGGACAGCCACCATTTGGTGGAAACATGTCCTTTACATCAATCCAAAAACTTTAAATAAAATATAAGAATAAAATAAATAAAACAAGGCACCTACATGGTGGAAAATGCCTTTTACATCCTTGAAATCAAAATAATCAAATTAAAACATTCAACCATTCATCATAAATAAAATAACAATAAATCATTCATCATAAGCATACAATAATGAATCAAATAATCAAATCTAGGTTTTAATCCTAAATAAAGCCTTAGATATACATAATTAGGGTTTATTGATATGAATTATGGTTTCTAGCATTAAAAACATGCAATTAGGGTTTATTAATTTGAGTTAGGGTTTTAATGTCAACCTAAGGTTTTTAGGCTATAAATTAGGATTTTAGGGTTAAAATCAAGGTTTTAGGGTTTTGGAAACATGATGAGGGGATTTTTTAATTGAAAATTAGAGTTTTTGGATGTGAAAACAAGGTTAGGGTTTTTATGTAAAAATTAAGGTTTTGGGGATCAAATTAAAACTAGGGTTTTGGGTAATAAAATTAGGGTTTTGGGTGATATAATTATTTTTTTCATTTTTTAAAGTATTAAAATAGGGTTTTAGATTATCTAATTAGGGTTTTGTGTGATCTAATTAGGGAAATACAAGATTTTAACTTTACTACATGAAATAGATCCTAAGCTACTATAAATTTAAAACAAATAAATATTGTTTAAACAAGCCATTGGATGAAACAAACTTCTTAAAATTCAAATCATTTGATGATGTTTTAAAGGAAAACTGGCAGTTACTGGATGTTTCAAGTAAATTATATTGTCCCAAACTAGCAACCAAGAGGGGAGGGGGGGGGGAGAGTGAATTGGTTGCTTTGAGTAGTGATGACAAATTAAAGAAAAATTAAAGAAGAAGATGTAGAAAAAGATTGAGTACAGTAGAGAATAGTGAACACAAAGGATTTATACTGGTTCGAATTTACCTTAATCCTACGTCCACTTCCTTAACAAATTGTTAATGTTCCACTAATATTGAGTTTTTACAAGCTTAACTCTAACTTGGTGTTTTCACAAGCTCACACCAAACTTTAACAATGTTTAAGATCAATCCTCACAACCCTTGCAAGATTTTTCCCAAGGCTCACCCTAAAACCTAAGTGTTTTAAAGCTAACACTCAACTTATAATGGTGTTTTTGATGGTCACACCCAACACTCAAATAATACAAATGTTAATTATAGTATAAGAAATTGAAAGTATATTACTTTGGCTACTAGAATCAAAATTGCCCTCAAATAAGAGGTTTCTTGGTTTTGGACTTGAACTAGCTGTTTAAAGTGGTTCCCACATGTTTAAAGCTTGTCTTCCACTAATTTGGTGGCTGAGTCACATTGTGTGGTCACACTACCACTTGTACAGTCGTACAATTCAAATTTTCCTCTAACAGCTAATTCCAATGGTATTATTTTATTGTCTAAAAGGATCTTGTATGCCTATGCTGCCATGTTATGCAGTTGCACATCCCCTTGTGTGGTCGTACAACACAAATTTACTATTTAATTTGAATTTCTTCATCCACATGTTTAATTATCATTAGTTTGGGGTATTTGGCGCTAAGATTCAAGTGCATTGGACTTCTACGATCGCTCGGGTGTCTTAGATGGTCACACAAGTGATTGCGCATTGAGGAAGTACTGCACAGGCTTAGCACTATTCTTTCTATTTTGGATCATTGGGTTATGCAATCATTCAGGCTAGTTGTGCAATTATTCAGGCTAGTTGTACGGTCGCATGCCTTCTATGAGTCCTGACTTCACCGCACACTGAGATCACAAACCCTTCTATAAGTTTATGAATTTAGATAGACTTTTGGTGCTGTCACTTAGTGCTCGGGTGTGGTTGCTCATCTGCCTATCGACTGGACTACACCACTCACTGAGACCACAAATGCCTCTATAAAATTTTATGGATTTTAGTTCGGTATGATTATGTTGCAGCTTTGTACGGTTGCTCGGTGGGCTCAAGCGGTCGCTCATCCAGCTTGCAATCTAGCTTCACTGCTCGGCAAGCCCATCATCATTTCTATAACTTTAGTATGTTTGTCTTATAGCTTTGTGCGGTCACTCGATGGGCTCGAGCAATCGCACAAAGGTTAGGGTTTTATGCCTATAATAACAATCTTGTTTGAAATTATTAGTACCTATCAATTTGATTGTCAATGATCAAAATAGAGTTTAATTGTCCAACAATCTCCCCCTTTTTAACTTTGGCAATCAAATTAAAGTTAATTTAAAAATAATCAAGTGCATGCATCAGTTTCAATTCAAATGCAAATGGTCAATGCCAATTTTTATTTGATTTTAGTTGCTCCCCCTCAAACATTCTTCCTTAAATGTATATGATCACTAATTTCAAGTTAGGTCTCTTCTCCCTCTTATTGTATGCAGCATGTTCAATTTTAATTTAAGTTTTGTTTTAAGTTTTTAAGTTTTCTTCCCCTTAATTAAGTTCATACAACTTCTCCCCCCATAACAAAGTAAAAAAGGAGATGAAAAGAATTGGCAAGAAATAGAAAAGTAAACACATATAATAGAAAAAGAATTTCACTTCATTAAATGGAAGAAAAAAATACAAAGTAAAATATAATGAAGAAAGTGAAAAATAACAAAGTAAAGAAATAAAGCTAATCAATAACTTTTTCTTTTCCTTTTCTTGATATTGAAGGAGGAGTTGGAGTGTTCTTATTATCATCACCATTAAGAGAAGGAGAGGGAGAGTAACCATGAGATGATTGAGAGGATTCTTCATAAGGGCTTTCAATATGCTCAGTCACATTCCATTTACTCAACTCACATTGAGGAAGATCAAATTTCCCCTGCAATTCATATATGCCATGACGAACATGGGAAATAAGATTAACATTTTTGTTGAGTTTGTGATCCTCTTCGTTACATCCTTCTTAAAATTATTAAATTTCTTTTGAAGGGAAGTTATTGGCTTGAGGATGAGCTTTAGGGTTTCGAAGGACTTGTGAGCGGGGATTTTTGCACTCACTCCTGGTGGAATGGTTCTACTGACTTCGGTACTGTTTAGGCTTAGGGCCTTAAAGAACACAGACCTAAGCCCAGAGAAAATGGAGTCGTTACCCGGACGGGCCAGGAAAATAGAAAGGGATGGATAACTCAATTCCTAAGAAATCCCCAACCCCTAATGGGTTCTGAGAGTTGGGTACATGTGGGGAAGGTGAGAAATGGCACAGCACACCCACAATGCCCGATTCATTGGAACCGGCCTCCTTTTTAGGTATTAACATTATAAAATTCTTAAATATAACAATATTATCCATACTATATGCAATAATTAAAATAAAGCATCATTATATTAAAATCAAAGCAATGTTCAAACAAAATAAATAAATGGACACCCATCTGAGGATGGAAATGTGTCCTTACATCGTCCAATATCTAAAACTAAATAGGACACCCACCAAAAGACGGAAACTTGTCCTTTTCATTAATCCTAAAATATAAAAACAATTTAAATTAGACGAAAATTAATTAATGAGGTACCTAATCATGGAAACATACCTCTTATAATTTTAATAAATAAATAATAATTGAAAAAAATATTCATCCATGATAAATTAAATAAAACAAACATCAAAATTAAATAAATCAATCATCAAGACATATAATAAACTACAAAATCAAATCTAAAATTAAAAAAAACAATAAATATATACACAAATAAATATTGACCCCTTCGATGAACCCATACGACGGTCCTGCTAGCTGGTTAGTGGACGGCGGCCAAGGGGGCAGCGCTTCACAAAATTTTGAAAATTGATTTTTAGGGATGTAGGTTTTGGTGTTGAAAATTTTGAAAACTAGTTTTAAGGTTTGAGGAAAATATGATTAGGGTTTTGGAAAATAAGGCTAGGGTTTTTTAGTTTAGAAATTAGGATTTAGGTCATGGTTTTGGGATTTAAGTTTTATAAGTTAGGGTTTTAGAATGTTAAACAATTAAGGATTAATGGTTTGAAAATAGTTTAGGGTTTGGATTAAGAATATTAACACCATTATTATTTTTAAGTACATAAACTACTGTGATAATTTTTTAAAAACTTAAACGAAGCCACTAAAGCTGCTGTGATGTATTAAAACTTTAAATACATAACCTTTTATGAATTAATTTAGGTGAAGAAAGAACATATTTAATACTTAAAAAAATCAAAGCATATTATATTTATTTAGTTTGGAACATACCTTTGTTGTTGGTTCTCCACAATTTAATGAGTAAAATTCTAGCAGAACAATCACTAAGACAACACTGATTTGTTGCCATGATTATGGATCCTCTCTTGTTGTTGATTTTTTTTAGATGGTAAACTGCTTCCCCTAATAGTCACTGCCTCTCCGAGTTCCTTCTAAAAAAAAAGTCCAAAGCCCCCTTTTGGCCGAATCCCCTTTAAAACATCAAAGTCATTTTCTATGTGTTTTAATGTGGTATTTATATGAAACTAAAAAAAAAAAACCTAGTATATTAAGAAAATTAAAAAATATTTTGGAAATAAAATCAAAAATCAAGTAAAATAAGGTTTCGGTGAAAATTGCGCTGCGAGCGAGCTGCGGGTAAAATTGCGCATGGGGCGAAATTTCATCACAGTGGAAAAATGGCCCGTGGCCAATTTGCCACATGTAAAACCTACAGTGAATTGGAATGTGGCAAATTTGTCGTAGGTGTTCCTACAGTGAATTGGCCCAAGCCAATTCGTCGCCGATTCTACCGTCGCTGATTTTGCCGTCACCGATTTTTTATTTTTTATATAATTTTTATTTTTTATTTTCATTATTAAAAATAAATATTATAAGTAATAAATATTATTTTATTAAAATAAATATTAAATATTAAAATACCATAAAAATTATTTTAGACTATTTAAAAATATCGGACTAGACAGGGTCAAAAATTAAGGGTCTACAGTTTGCCCCCTTCTTGAATGATCTGAGACTTTTAGTATAAGAGAATGAAAAGTAACATGACTTTGAGCAAATTTTGGATGAGGATGGGTACTTGGACCCAAGATTGAATTTGACTGACCTTTTATCAGTTGAGAATTCTGGCTTAACTGGTTTTTCCATTCTTTAATGGATTATGGGTCTTTACCCACAAAAAATGGATCTTTATCCATGGGAGATCAGGCCTTTACCCATACAATATGGATCTTTATCCATTGGAAAATTGGGACTTTACCCTTGAAACATTGATCTTTATCCATTGGAGATCGGGTTTTTACCCTTGAAACATGGATCTTTATCCATTGGAGATCGGGTCTTTATCCTAGAAACTTGGATCTTTATCCATTGGAGATCGGGTCTTTACCCTTGAGACGGGGATCTTTATCCATTGGAGATAGGGTCTTTACCCTTGAAACATGGATCTTTATCCATTGGAGATCGGGTTTTTACCCTTGAAAAATGAATCTTTATCCATTGGAGATCGAGTCTTTACCCTTGAAACATAGATCTTTATCCATTGGAGATCGAGTCTTTACCCTTGAAACATGGATCTTTATCCATTGAATATCAGGTCTTTACCCTTGAAACGTGGATCTTTATCCATTGGAGATCGAGTCTTTACCCTTGAAACATGGATCTTTATCCATTGGAGATCACGTCTTTCCCTTGAAACATGGAGATCGGGTCTTTACCCTGGCTTCAGCTCTTTTAGCTGGATGCATCTTTTGTCTTTTGCATCTTCATTCTTTTGAGAGTTCTAATTTTCTTCTTTTTCCATTCTCTTTGTTCTTCCTTTGCAAAAAATTTAGCCATTTTTAGCTGGCCTCATATCTTCTCCTTGTTTCCTGCGTGGCAAAATATGAAGGTGAGTCTGAAAATGCTTTGTATATGCATAAATTCAAAAAATTGAAAAGGAGAAACTTTGCCCCTGTGTAGGCTCAAACCAAAGATTTTTTTCATGCAGGCTTTGATTAATGTTTGTATATTGTCTAGTTTTTTCGGACAAGCTTACATTTCTTCTTTTGCAAAATGACTGGAGCTTCCTCAAGCAATGGGCCTTTCATGCCCCATGATTCCATATCTACTTTATGGTTACTTCATAGAGTATTGTTGTTTACTTTTGACAAAGTAAATGCTGTAACACCCCTTCCCGGCCTACATGTGTAAGCCGAGTAGAGGCGCCACACTATCCTAATGTTGCTACCAATTTTACTTAGTCAAATTATAGTTCCGATTTTACAGAAATTTTGCCAGAGGTTCGCCTAGAAATTTGGGTCCCAAGTGTCGACAAAACTTATTTTTCTTATTTTTGAAAAAAAATATTTTATTTCACAATTCAACTCAAGCACACTCCCAATAATCCACCCTTATAACCTCAACTACAATCCTGCAAGAAAAGTTCACACTTCTATATCATTTCTCAAGATTACATATCATTTGCTAAGTTTCATTACCATACCACTGTTTATTCTCTTGTTACATACACCATAATACTTAATATGTTAACAAACCTTTACAATAGATATAACGTACATGCCATACTACTATTTTATGTCAAAAGTCCTATCCTAATCACCGTCGAGCTGATGCGAGCCGCTGCAGAAATGCTGATCTTCTATACACTACCTGCGAGTTAGACATATAACTCGCTGAGCAACTTATTGCCCAGTGGGTACTTTAACCATTGCCATACAATGTCTACTCGATATCACATATAACAGTAGAATACTGCATAATTAAACTATTTTCATGCAATCATCATATTTATATTTTCTAATTAAGTTAAGATTCACATTCTGTATGTAAACAACATGTAATATAACTTCATTATAAGTACGAGTTAATCTGCTCCACTCGGTAATTATGAATACACCGATCTCGAAATGAGGCCTCATATAGAGTTACGCGTGGTCTTGACCTCACACGAATTATTTTCATGGTCTTGGTCTCACACAATATAGAATAACTGCGTGGTCTTGGTCTCACACGACTAGTTGCCATGATCTTGACCTCACACGATATAACCGCGCGCGCGTAAGTAATGTCCCGACCGAAGCCGTTAAGACAGTACTGCCGGTAGGATGGCATGCCAAACCCCCATTCTAGACCGGTTTTACCCATTTACCGAGTAGAGCATATATAACATTTCATATATACCCATTCACTTCGTATATATACCACATATTCTCCATGTATATACAATATATATTTACACAAATATCACATATACTCACATATGTATCATATGTATTCACATATTTTCCATCTTAATGTTATTCTTCATATCATAATTAAACTCAATACTAAAAATAAAATGATAAAACACCCACACCAAGTTTTTCACCAAGTTAATAATGAAAAATTACCATATGAACAATAAACTTTGGTTCTTGACCCAACTTGATCCTTGTTTTAAAAAATTTGTATAAAATAATCCACTTGGCTAAAAACTCTAAAATTTTTACAGAATTTAGTTTTGCATCTTAAATCATTCCTTTAAAATTTCAGATCAAACTGGACACAAAATCTTGGTCAGCTAGTTCACCCAACCAGATTACTCCAGTTTCCCTGCATCCTGGCAGCAGTTCTGAATTTTATAAATTCCATAAATTAAATTCAATCAATGTGGTTCCAAATTATTTTTCTCAAATACTAGACTTATTAAAAAACAACATATCCAAAATTCAATTCAAGATAATTTTTCTATATTTAATTAAAAATCATACAAGTCACAGTATTTTACTAATTGTAAAACAGAAAAATTTCAAAAGGAGTTCAATGGTTAAAGTACCAAACCTTGCTCTTTTAATTCCCTTTTACTTTTCCTTCTTCTCCTTCCTTAATCTTTGTTTTTCCTTCAAGATATTCAAGAGCACAATCTTAAATATAAACCTTAGAAATTTAAAATAATAAGTTATCCTCCATTTCTTTTCAACCGAAACCCTAATCCAACCTTATTAAACTTTATACATCTTGATTCTTCCATTTAATCAATTAATCTCATCACTTAAATTTTTTTCCAATTCCACATAAAGACTCTAATCTCCAATCTCCCAATAAATATATAAATACCTAAAATTGATACTAAAATTAATGTCTACATACTTGAAAACCTTAAAACTTACCTTGAAAAATCAAACTTGGAAAAAAACTTGGAAGTCCTTTGGTATTTTCTTATTGTGGCCGAAATTTGCAAGTGGAAAAGAGAGAGTTTGTTCTTCATTTTATGATATATATATATATATATAAGGAAAATGATGATCACCATATGTGTTGGATAAATCCTTTGAGACCACTTGTCCACCTTTCTCTTTCTTCATTTAATACTCATGCTAAATGGTTACTTTTGATTGGCCAACAAGAGATTTTTTTATAGTTTTCTTTCCCATTACTTCTTCCCACTTGTCCCTCTTCTCATTGGATACCCTAAAGTTGTCCCGTGTTACCCATACGGTCCCGACACGAAACCGGGCCCACTTTACGTTCCGGCGATTAATTGATCATATCTCTTAAACCGTACAGTTCCACGAGTCAAACTACATATAGTTTTGATCCTCTCGACCTCTACTTTCTATTTGTAAGGTCCATTTTAGGTTTCCAAGTCATTTTGAAAAATTACCAATAAGCCCTCAACTTTTTACAAAATTCCCTTTAGGTCCTTTCTATGCTCGGGTTTTGCCCGGGTTCCGTTTCTACTGACGATCGTTTCATATTCAACCCCTCGATGTCCTCTACTTACTCTTATGTTTATTTTCTACTTTGAATTCATGTATAAATCTTAATAAAAATGACCAAAATGCCCCTAGTCTACATGTCTTCATTTCTCTTTAACGGGGCATTTTCTGGAAAAACCGTTACGCGTAGTTGTGACCCGATTTTTCTCTACTTTCCATTTTTAGAATATGTTATGTGCACTATTAAGAACATCCAGTATGACTTTTGGAAATTACAGTCACCTCCCCAAAACTTTTAGAAATTACAGTCACCTCCCCAAAACTTTTGGAAATTACTCTTAGGTCCGTAGCCTTTCAAAAAATTACCTTTAGGTCCCGTCAACTTCACGGGCCTCCTTTGCACACCGATTTTGTTTTTGACTATCTCGAGCCTCTATTTGACCACTTATTTATGTCCTTCTTGCCTAATACTCGACTACCTAAACTTTGGGATGTGACAGTTCTACCTCCCTTAATTTAAGTTTCGCCCCGAAACTTGCTTGTTCATACATGTAAATACATTGCTAGCCCTAGTCCTGGTCCATGGCTTGTTGCGTGTCTAGAGACATCCTACAATATAAAAATAATCAGCAGTCTGCACAGCTCGACATATAGCCTTTTTCCTATATGGCATGTACATTAGACTCAATAACTCATGCTTAATTATTCTCGACTCTTTCTTATTTCACAAACATAATTTCATATATAACTGTTTTACAAATACCATAAATACTACAGGGTATCCCGTTTTACGTTAGTAATGGCCACTCCCAACATAAAACGTATACCCTTCTATATTTTCCTCTTCCTATCAAAAGTCTTTCCAACTCACTTCGGTTAACTATCTCCCGATATCTAATTATCATACACTTTCCTATGTCTAACCGCCCAGGAACGGCTAAACCTATGCTCTGATACCACAAATTATAACACCCCTTCCCGGCCTACATGTGTAAGCCGAGTAGAGGCGCCACACTATCCTAATGTTGCGACCAATTTTACTTAGTCAAATTTTAGTTCCGATTTTACAGAAATTTTGCCAGAGGTTCGCCTAGAAATTTGGGTCCCAAGTGTCGACAAAACTGATTTTTCTTATTTTTGATAAAAAATATTTTATTTCACAATTCAACTCAAGCACACTCCCAATAATCCATCCTTATAACCTCAACTACAATCCTGCAAGAAAAGTTCACACTTCTATATCATTTCTCAAGATTACATATCATTTGCTAAGTTTCATTACCATACCACTATTTATTCTCTTGTTACATACACCATAATACTTAATATGTTAACAAACCTTTACAATAGATATAACATACATGCCATACTACTATTTTATGTCAAAAGTCCTATCCTAATCACCGTCGAGCTGATGCGAGCCGCTGCAGAAATGCTGATCTTCTATACACTACCTGCGAGTTAGACATATAACTCGCTGAGCAACTTATTGCCCAGTGGGTACTTTAACCATTTCCATACAATGTCTACTCGATATCACATATAACAGTAGAATACTGCATAATTAAACTATTTTCATGCAATCATCATATTTATATTTTCTAATTAAGTTAAGATTCACATTCTGTATGTAAACAACATGTAATATAACTTCATTATAAGTACGAGTTAATCTGCTCCACTCGGTAATTATGAATACACCGATCTCGAAATGAGGCCTCATATAGAGTTACACGTGGTCTTGACCTCACACGAATAATTGTCATGGTATTGGTCTCACACGATATAGAATAACTGCGTGGTCTTGGTCTCACACGACTAGTTGCCATGATCTTGACCTCACACGATATAACCGCGTGCGCGTAAGTAATATCCCGACCGAAGCCGTTAAGACAGTACTGCCGGTAGGATGGCATGCCAAACCCCCATTCTAGACCAGTTTTACCCATTTACCGAGTAGAGCATATATAACATTTCATATATACCCATTCACTTCGTATATATACCACATATTCTCCATGTATATACAATATATATTTACACAAATATCACATATACTCACATATGTATCATATGTATTCACATATTTTCCATCTTAATTTTATTCTTCATATCATAATTAAACTCAATACTAAAAATAAAATGATAAAACACCCACACCAAGTTTTTGACCAAGTTAATAATGAAAAATTACCATATGAACAATAAACTCTGGTTCTTGACCCAACTTGATCCTTGTTTTAAAAATTTTGTATAAAATAATCCACTTGGCTAAAAACTCTAAAATTTTTACAGAATTTAGTTTTGCATCTTAAATCATTCCTTTAAAATTTCAGATCAAACTGGACACAAAATCTTGGTCAACTAGTTCACCCAACCAGACTACTCCAGTTTCCCTGCATCCTGGCAGCAGTTCTGAATTTTATAAATTCCGTAAATTAAATTCAATCAATGTGCTCCAAATTATTTTTCTCAAATACTAGACTTATTAAACAATAAAATATCCAAAATTCAACTCAAGATAATTTTTCTATATTTAATTAAAAATCATACAAGTCACAGCATTTTACTAATTGTAAAACAGAAAAATTTCAAAAGGAGTTCAATGGTTAAAGTACCAAACCTTGCTCTTTTAATTCCCTTTTACTTTTCCTTCTTCTCCTTCTTTAATCTTTTTTTTTCCTTCAAGATATTCAAGAGCACAATCTTAAATATAAACCTTAGAAATTTAAAATAATAAGTTATCCTCCATTTCTTTTCAACCGAAACCCTAATCCAACCTTATTAAACTCTATACATCTTGATTCTTCCATTTAATCAATTAATCTCATCACTTACTTAAATTTTTTTCCAATTCCACATAAAGACTCTAATCTCCAATCTCCCAATAAATATATAAATACCTAAAATTGATACTAAAATTAAAGTCTACATACTTGAAAACCTTATAACTTACCTTGAAAAATCAAACTTGGAAAAAAAACTTGGAAGTCCTTTGGTATTTTCTTATTGTGGCCGAAATTTGCAAGTGGAAAAGAGAGAGTTTTTTCTTCATTTTATGATATATATATATATATATATAAGGAAAATGATGATCACCATATGTGTTGGATAAATCCTTTGAGACCACTTGTCCACCTTTCTCTTTCTTCATTTAATACTCATGCTAAATGGTTACTTTTGATTGGCCAACAAGAGATTTTTTTATAGTTTTCTTTCCCATTACTTCTTCCCACTTGTCCCTCTTCTCATTGGATACCCTAAAGTTGTCCCGTGTTACCGATACGGTCCCGACATGAAACCGGGCCCACTTTACGTTCCGGCGATTAATTGATCATATCTCTTAAACCGTACAGTTCCACGAGTCAAACTACATATAGTTTTGATCCTCTCGACCTCTACTTTCTATTTGTAAGGTCCATTTTAGGTTTCCAAGTCATTTTGAAAAATTACCAATAAACCCTCAACTTTTTACAAAATTCCCTTTAGGTCATTTCTGTGCTCGGGTTTTGCCCGGGTTCCATTTCTACTGACGATCGTTTCATATTCAACCCCTCGACGTCCTCTACTTACTCTTATGTTTATTTTCTACTTTGAATTCATGTATAAATCTTAATAAAAATGACCAAAATGCCCCTAGTCTACATGTCTTCATTTCTCTTTAACGGGGCATTTTCTGGAAAAACCGTTAAGCGTAGTTGTGACCCGATTTTTCTCTACTTTCCATTTTTAGAATATGTTATGTGCACTATTAAGAACATCCAGTATGACTTTTGGAAATTACAGTCACCTCCCCAAAACTTTTGGAAATTACAGTCACCTCCCCAAAACTTTTGGAAATTACTCTTAGGTCCTTGGCCTTTCAAAAAATTACCTTTAGGTCCCGTCAACTTCACGGGCCTCCTTTGCACACCGATTTTGTTTTTGACTATCTCGAGCCTCTATTTGACCACTTATTTATGTCCTTCTTGCCTAATACTCGACTACCTAAACTTTGGGATGTGGCAAATGCAGTATGATATGCTCATGTATGCATGATATGCATGAGTAATACTTACAGTGGTTCTGTTGACTCACAGACCGAGGTGATCAGTAGAAGTGTTCTCATTGGCTCCTTCCAGATGCCCGTTCAGGTCTTGCACTGGAATGGCAGAAGGCTTTGCTTTTATGACTTTTATCTTAAAGATGTTGAAAACATGAATAATGGAGGTCCTAAGCAGCAGAGATACATCCATTTCAAATTATGATTTAATATGTCAATTGGTAGCTTTTTCATAACCTCGTCAATAATCATTTCCATTGCCCAATGCGTCCTTCAAGATTTGATGATTCGACATACTTCCCTTAACTTGAAGACTTTGTATTTTTTTTTTTTGAATTTTGATTTTGAAATCAAATGTTGGCTTTGCCAAATCAATGTCAATTTACCTCAGAACTCAATTTTTAGAATTTAACATATCTATAGCATGATACCCCTAGTTACTGTCCTAAACTCAGGAATCATTTCTATTTAAGCAAGAATTGTTGCACTTCAGATAGTCATATACACATTACTTGGCCAAGGGTCTCATTTAGTTTGAATATTGTCTATCTCATATGCATGCTTATTCAAACTATCTCCACTAATAGACTCTACCTACTAAGAGAGATCAACAGGTCTTTTATAGGCTTGAAATGGGGTCTATAAGGGACATAAGTTAAATGAAAGCCATTTTGAGATTAGAGCTGATGTGACACTGTTGACAAACCTTCACACTATGATTTTCTGTTGAAGCCATAGGCTGTTGGAAACATGAAAAGATAAAGCTTTGAAAATTCTTCTCTCTTTTTGACATTAATCTGGATCTTAATTAGGATAGTCTTTGCCTTTAAAAAAGTTTGGTACTCATATTCCTTTTCTTTCTTCTTTTCCCTTTTCTTTCTCTTTCTTTTTCTTACTCCTTCTTTTCTTTGAGCATTTTATCATTTTGTCCTTCTCCCCTGTAGGACTGTCAAGTACATGACTTTCAAGAACTGGATGACCTTTCTCGTTTTTCACTAATTTTGATTGAATCTCTGGTTGGGTTGGACCAATTTAAGTCAAACTGTCCTTATAGAAGTCTTTTGCTGCTTTAGATAAAAGAGAACTTGGTTGGCTTTCTGAACCATTTTTGGTTTTATTTTCTTTTATATATTTTTTTGTCTTTCTCTTTTTTTTCCTTTCTTTCTTTCTTTTTCTTTTTCTTTTTTTTTGTTTTTTTGTTCTAGCTCTAAAAGAGTTGCCTTGTTTGTACCAACTTGTGTTTCTAATAATAGATGAATGGAGTGACATAAATCTTCTTTAATATGGATAAATCATTTGTTACTCTGATATTTTCTTGATAAATTGGAGATATTAGGTGAACTTCAACTACCCTTATGGTCTTGAGAACATTAACTATCCTTACAGTTTTTAGCTATGCATTCCATTCTTTAATCTGCTTGCCTCTTCACCTTAGTGATCATAAGACTTGTTAAAAGTGTAACAACAGCTCAGGGTGGGTCATCAGGCTTATAAGTCAATAAAGAGAAAGTTGAAATCTTATGAAGGCTCAAAGGGATAACTAGAGATTGATATTTAATAGGGTGTATACTAGTTGTTGGATAACTAAACAATGCCTAGATCATATCTCCCTTAAATAAGAAGAGTATAATTTTGCCTCAAAAGTTTGTCAAAGCATGTTCTAAGACTGACTAGGACCTAGACAAAGATCATTACGCAAGAGCCCTCTCTAAGAAAGCATACACAACCCAATGCTATAGAAAATTTTCATCACCTAGTAAAGTTATTCAAGCCATGATGCATAAATATATTAATTCATGAATTATCAAGCTATATTCCTCATTGGTTGAGCACCAAAATGAACAAAAACCATGAAAAATTTAATGAAAATAATTTATTCAAACAATCTTAATTTAAAAAAAAACATAATTGTTCCAATTAAATATTAAAAAAAGCAAAATAAATAGAGCAACACTCCAAGCTAAGGAAAGTTCGTTGAGTTGGAATCGAAGATACTCCATTTATTTAGACATATTAGGGCAATGATTTTTTTCATCATCAAGGATCATTGCTTCATCATCCAAAGTTAGTCCAAGCACATCATCTTTTGCAGCTTCTCTATCCATATCATCATAATATGACAAGATAAAACTCTTCATGAAGGTTGTAAGCGGTGGCGCCCTTCCAAATTTAGGCAGAGGATTATTCTTAGTGTTGGGCTTATCAGGCTCAGGCAGCTTTCCACTATCAATTAAATTCTGGATCTCATGCCTCAACTTCATGCAGTTGTCCATTTCGTGTCCAAGCCTTTGATGGAATTGGCAAAATGCCTTAATATCAAAGTGAGGTGGAAAAGGATTAGGCAAAGGATGAGGAGTAAAGGGTTTTAACAATCCCTTCTTTTATAGCTTATTGAGAATCCAAGATAGCGGCTTCCCCAATTTCAAAAACTACCTCATTCCTCCTTTACCGATGGCATTAACATCAGCTTCCTTTTATGCATTTTGATTGCTAGGCTGATTGTTGCGCTCTAATAAACACTACTAGAACTACACTCGCAAGTATACGAGGCTGCTGTAGTATTTTGGTGAACACCTCAAGGTTGTCTCATAAGGAAGCTAGATAAGCTAATTATTTATCAAATCGTAAATAACAAATTATCAATAAAATTAAACTGCTAAACAACTAATGAAATCAGAAAGGAATTGAATATATTGCAATGAAAGAAAATTGAACAGATATATTAATTCACTTAATAGAAAAGTCTAGGGTTTGCACTTCTCTACTAATTTATATGTATGAACGACTATTCCTCTCAACTGATTTAATTTCAAGGGTTAGATTTCAAGCAACTTAATTAATCAAATCAAGGAAATAAGCTCTCGCATTCAAACCTCTTTCAATTAATCTTATTACAATCAAAATGATCTTTTCCTTAGGTTTATATTTCTAATTCACCGAAGTCCCTAATTAAATTATTCTAGTATTAGATTTAATTTCTCAATCCTTCATCTAAATACCTAAATCACATAATTGGTGGCCAATCAATTATATATTAACCTTATTCCATTCAATTAAGGATAAAATAAATAAATCAGTTAAGAGCAATAACCATTTCATACAATCATAGTAGATCCATACAAACCCTAGACTAGATCAAAATTAGTTCATAGTAATGCTATGAAACAAATTCATCTCATTAAAATTCAAAGAAATTAATTTAGACATTAGAGAAATCATAAACACAATTTCATTGAAACTTAAGAGATAGAGTTAAAGAACAAAACCCAATTACAATCTTCCTTTGGCTTCTGAAGAATTTCTTGCTCAGATATTTGCTAAAAGTATAATGTAATGGCTATAACTAATTTGATCTAGAGTGTTTGAATGAAAGTGAAATCAATCTTCTATGGTTTTATTGTTTCAAAGAAAAACTCTTTGAGAAAAGTAAAGAACGGCTCAAAGAATGTGTATTCCGGCTGGATCCCCCTCCTTTGACCTAATCTTATCTATTTATACAATTCCCTTCCTTAAACATTTTGCGCACGCTGTAAATTTGAGCACTGGGTGTGACACGGCCACAAGCTTGGCTGTGTCATGTGACACAGCCAGTGGCTTGGCCATGTCTCTTGAGTGTGTCCTCTTCTGCTTCTCTTTTGTTCCTTGGCATGAGATGGGACACGACCAAGCTCCTTGCCATGTCATGTGACACGGCCAGTGGCTTGGCCGTGTCCCCTGGGTGTGTCAGCTTCTATTTCTTTTCTTTGGTTCTTCCTTGTTCTTTGGCTCAAGATGGGACATGGCCAAGCTCCTGGCGTGGGTGTGTCACCTTCTGCCATTTCTTTCCTTCTTTTCTTTTCTTTCTTTAGTTTCTTTGGTTTTGGTCTTCACGTGAGACACGGCTAGTGGCTTGGCCCTGTCTCCTGCCCGTGTCAGCTTCTGCCAAAATTTCCTTTGAGGTGACACGGCCAAGCTCGATTTGGCTTGGCCATGTCTTGCTTGATTCATGCTCTTCTTTCTTTGTTTTGATTCTCCAAGGGAGTTTTTGGACTTTAACCTAAAATAAATACTTTAAACAAAAATCAAAATGAAACATTAATTAAAAACACATAAACATCGTACTAAAAACTAGTGCAAAAATGATCTAAACACTGGAATAAATTAAAACTACCAAAATGCTGAAATCACTAAATTAACATATTAAAAGTACCAAAATGCATGAAGAAAACAATAATTATCATAATAAATAAATAGCAATTTGAGAACAAAAACTAATAAAACAACTACCCCACACTTAGAACTTTACTTGTCCTCAAGCAAATTTACATGGCATAAATTAAAAACTCAATTAACCTTAACTATAATTCAAGTATATAAGATGAAATCCTTTAATACTCAGCAATAAATGAATGTAATTTACTTCAATCAATATTTTCTCAACTAATTCATTAATTTAGACATAACAAATCTCATCTCTCATCTAAATGTTTCTCTCAATTTCAAAGGTTAATTCACTCAAACCAATCATGATTGCATACTGCCATAAACTTGCTTAATTATCCAATCTCTCTCATTGATTTTCTCAAGAAATAATCCGAAGATCTTTTCATTTGGATATAATGGGGCTAAGGTGAAGGTGTGAGAAAAGACATTTAAGTTGGAACATTAAGAAATGGAGCATCTAAATTAGACAATAATCTTGCAGAGAAACTCATAACTCCCTTAAATGACATATTCACCAACTCTTGATAGTCTCAAGTATTTGCATACTTAAAGAAAAGTAAATGAGTCGAAATTCCTCTTTGATGACTAATGCTAGAAAATATATGAATTTATATATATATATATCTTCTCTTTTTATTTTTATTTTTTTATTATATATATATATACAAAATATAAAAATGCATTGAACATCTAGCTCAAATGTAGAAGAAAATAACAATCGACTCTTAGTCAAATAAAATTTGCAAAGTATGCATTTGAGCCCCAAATCTTACAAATACAATACTATTTTCTTATTAATTTCTTTTGTTTACCTCATACTTATCAATTAAAACACCCCTATTGTCATATCATAAGAAACTCCATTCCTTAATGAAGGTATGATAATAATAGAAAAATGTTGAGTTGTTAATTGTGTTGATCAATCAAGAAAAGGTCAAAGGCTCAACTTGGCTCACTAAGGAAGTCATAATTAAGGGAGGTCTTTTTAAGCTAAAGGGTGTAATCCTAATTTGCCTTCATCATTTTAAAACTTGAGATGAAATCATAATGTGAGTTCAATTAGTATGCAAAAGTAAGCTCTAGAGATACAAAATCATGAAGGTGCATACTTAAGAAAAGAAAATCGATTGACAATAATATTCAATCTATGAGGCTCAAAACTCACAAAGGGTGGGTTCTCAGAGATTTATATGTCGTGAATTGCGGAACGTGAAAATTGATCTTGAATGAATTCAAATGCTAATCTCTATGCTGATACTCAAGGCTCAAATGTAATGCTAGAATTACAGAAAAGTCAATAAGTTTCCAACAATTATGCCATGAAAATAAGTTTCCAAAAATTATGCCAAGAAAAACGCACAATATAACTCACAAAGAAAACAAAACAAAAATTAAAGAAAAGCTTAAAAATTACCCCACACTTATGAGTTACATTGTCCTCAATGTAAACAAAAGAAAAGATAGAAAGAACCTCTTTTGTGTCGTGCATAGTGAAGCTTTCGTACAAATAATCAACATGAAAGATGTAACACCCCTTCCCGGCCTACTTGTGTAAGTCGAGTAGAGGCGCCACACTATCCTAATGTTGCTACCAATTTTACTTAGTCAAATTTTAGTTCCGATTTTACAGAAATTTTGCCAGAGTTTCGCCTAGAAATTTGGGTCCCAAGTGTCGACAAAACTGGTTTTTCTGGTTTTTGAAAACATTTTTACACAAACCAATGCGAATACAAACAAATTCAATACACTCCCAATGATTCCACCTTATACCCTCAACTACATCCTGCTAGAAAAATTCACACTTCTAATCCAAAATAAAGGAGAGATTTATTATTATTACATACCAATAACATACAGTATCATATACTGATTCTCAATCTTATATATACATATACATGCCACAACTAGCTAACTCATAATGGAATCTAAAAGATCTACCCTGAGATATGCTGTGGGTCTGGTCATCGCTTTCCAAGAATTTGCTACTGCTCCGAACCTACGAGTCAAGGAAAACTTAACTCGCTGAGGGTTGTCGCTCAGTGGGTACTTTACCAATAAAAATAAAAGTAACATATGAAAGTATTTGAAATAAAAGGAAATTATTAAATCATAATTTAACCAACCTTAAACCAATGGCAATTATTTTAAATTCAGTGTGATATGCTTCCAATAATGTAAAACCGTAATTCAAACTTATTTTGCATTACATAGTTTAACGAAAAATATGGCTTTGGCTCAGGCTCTACTGGTATATAGGGAACCATAGCGATAAGGCAGTGGCCCTCACCACTGTAACATAGGTGGCCCTCACCACCGATATCAAATCACAGGAATGGCCCTCACCATCCTGGTTATAACCAATGGGTCTCCCCATTGGCTTCAGTGGCCTCACCACTGAATAAAATATCATATCACAATAATGAGCAGTACTGCATGCGTTAGTATAGTGCACCATACCCTTATCTACCACTCCCACTATCCAGTAGAGCATAAAGATTAAAATGATTCACTTTAAGTCTCACACTTCATTTTAGAATGATTGAAATCATTTTAATTCCCATCGCACTTTGCCATTTATGCCGCGCACCACATTCTTTAGTCAAACCATTACCCTTTTTCACATATTTAATATCCACAATAAACATATTAAACAGTTCAACGCATTCCTCAAAAGATCACAAATTGACCAAATAAATAGTGTCACGGCACGAAAAATTGGCAACGCAAAATGGCATGACCAAATGAATAGTAAAATCTGGGTTTTCGTCAAAATTTTAGTCCACTTCAGTCATGCATTTGACCAAGTAAATGATCTTATTTTTGGCTGAAATTTTACAGAAAACGTATTTCATATGTTAACTACTTACATGTAAAATTTCGTTGAAAAATGCATTCATTTTCTGCCTCAAACAATTGTCACAAAAAGATCCAGAAAGCTGTCAATTTGGGACCATTTCGGCCCAAACATATGAAATACATAGGATAGTTTATTTTTCTTTTGCAAATCAATATGAAGGCTTCTTTAATGGTAAAGTGAAGATTCAAACACTTCCCTTTGACAACTTTTGCATGTTTAACTCAAATCAAACTAATTAAAGTTCATCAACATCAAAAATTCCATAAACCAAAGTTTGTAAGAAAAATAAAATTTCTTTTATGGTAAAGCACCAAACCTTATTCTTTTACTTCCCTTTTTGCTTTTCCTCCTTCTCCTTCCTTAATCTTTGTTTTTCCTTCAAGAAATTCAAGAACACACCCTTAAACATAAACCTTAACAATTTAGAATAATAAGTTATCCTCCATTTCTTTTCAAACTAAACCCTAATCTAACCTTATTAAACCTTAGAAACCTTGATTCTTTCATTTAATTGATTAATATCATAACTACTTAAAATTTTCCCAAATCCACCCTAAGAACCCTAATCTCCAATCTCCCAATAGTTATATAAATACCTAAAATTGATACTAGAATTGAATTCTACATACTTGAAAACCTTAAAACTTACCTTGAAAATCAAACTTGGCAAAACTTGGAAATCTTTTGATATTTTCCTATGGTGGCCGAATTTGGAAGTGGGAGAGAGAGAGAGTTAGTTATTCATATCATGATATATATATATATATATAAGGAAAATGATGATCACTTTTGAATGAATGAGTGTTTTCAAACCAAATGTCCACACTTTTCTCTTTCTTCTTTATTATAACTTTTAAATGTCTACTTTTCATTAGCCCAAATGTCTCCTCCTTTTATTTATTTAAAAACCCAAGTCCTTAAACTTTCTTTTAATTATACTTTGGCCCCTCCACCATCTTGTGTTGAAATATCTATGGTCTAAGGTGTGAAAAGACCAAAATACCCTCTGGCGATTATTTGTTCGTAACTTTTAACCCGTACAATTCCACGAGGCAAACTACGTATAGTTTTGATCCTCTCGACCTCTAATTTCTATTTTTAAGGTCTATTTTAAGTTTCCAAGTCATTTTGAAAAATTACCAATAAGCTCTCGACTTTTTACAAAATTCCCTTTAGGTCCTTTCTTTGCTCGGGTGTTGCCCGGGCCCCATTTCTACTGATGATCATTTTATATTTACCCCCTTAATGTCCTCTACTCACTCTTGTGTTTATTTCCTACTTCAGATTCATTTGTAATGACCAAAATGTCCCTAGTTAAAAAAAAAACCCCTATGTCTTCCAAACCGTGCGTTTTCTGGAAAAACCGTTACGCGTCGTTGTGACCCGATTTTTCTCTATTTTCCATTTTTGGAATCTGTTATGTGGACTATTAAGAACATCCAGTACGACTTTTGAAAATTATATTTACCTCCCCAAAACTTTTGAAAATTACAGTCACCTCCCCAAAACTTTTTGAAATTACAATCACCTCCCTAACACTTTGCATTTTTCTTCAATTAGGTCCCAGTGGTCCTATAGCCTTATCTGGGGCCGTTGTCAGGAATTATCTTCTCCTTTCCCATTCTCTCACTGTGTACGTGACTACTATGCATAAATACGGTAGGTGGATGTGACAAAAGAAAACAACTAAAGCAAATACCGCGACTTCAGCATAAACATGTGATCAAGGAAAGTTGGAACTAGATGGCCCTCCTTTTCTCAATTAAACTCAATGCCCCTAGCCTGCTCTCTGCAAGAATAAAAACACTTCCAATCTCCAAACCATCAAGCCTTAAAGAAAAATAGAAGGGAAAATAAATAAATATACTGAATATACTAAACTAAAATGCTAAAAACAATAACAATGGGTTGCCTCCCATCGAGCGCTTCTTTAACGTCGTCTTAGCTGGACGCTGCTGCAAGAATTAAGGATCGTAGATCAAAGTACTATCAACAATCCTTACTTCTTGGAACCCCTCATTATATTGTTTAACTCTCTATCCATTTACTTTAAAAGTTTCATTTATTTGAGAGTTAAGTAATTCTATAGCACCGGAAGGATATACCTGAGTTATCTAGAAAGGACCGCTCCATCGAGACTTGAGTTTTCCTGGAAACAGTCAGAGATGAGAATTGAAAAGCAAGACCTTCATACCTTGGATCAATGTCTTTCGTACTAAAATTTAGTTATGAAGTGCTTTAGTACGGTCCTTATAAATCCTCAAACTCTCATATGCCTCGTTCCTTAGTTCATCTAACTCCGAAATTTGCAAAAAACGTTCTCTCTTTACCTTGTCCAAATCTAAATTCAGAGTCTTAATTGCCCAATATGTCTTGTGCTCTAACTCCACTGGTAAATGACAAGCCTTACCAAAAACCAATCGGTATGGACTCATACCCAAGGGAGTCTTGAAAGCAGTTCGATATGCCCACAATGTGTCATTCAATCTACTTGCCCAATCCTTCCTTGATGAGTTGACTGTTTTTTCCAAAATTCCTTTGATTTGCTTGTTGGATGTCTCAACTTATCCTCAAGTCTGTGGATGGTATGGGGTCACCACTTAGTGTTTCACACCCGACTTCTGCATTAAGGTTTCAAAAAGTTTATTGCAGAAATGACTTCCCCATCACTGACTATCACCCTTGGCTTGCCAAATATGCTAAGAATGTATTCCTTCACAAATTTAACAACCACATTAGCATCAATAGTTTGGGTGGGGATTGCCTCCACCCATTTTGAAACATAATCAACAGCAACCAATACGTATTCATAACCAAAGGATTTGGGAAAAGGACCCATGAAGTCTATTCCCCAAACATCAAACAGTTCAACTACAATATAAGATTGAAGGGGCATTTCATTCCTCCTACCAATATTACCTACTCTTTGACAGCGGTCACAATGCTTACAATATTCTTGAGTATCTTTGAATAGGGTAGGCCAATAAAATCCAATTTAAAGCACTTTTTCTGTAACACCCCGCTACTCCATATAAATACTGTACATATACCGAGTACACATACAATACGTATATAGAGTATAAGAATGTCACTTTTCGTTACAATTTAAAAACCTTTAACTGAGTTCAAACCATATTACATTAATTTAAAGAATATTTACAAAATCATTATACTCTTAATGATCTTACATATATACAATAATCTTATCTTTATTAAAAGTTCATTTATACATGTGAATACATTCTTATCATAAATGCAGCATAATTATAATTTTACATGTATGCATCACCCTCTAGTTGGTCTCGACAACTCTTACTCTTCTTGTGGCATAACGAAAGACTTCAGATCTACCATCTCCTCACCTGCGCGATTACACATTCGCGCTAAGCCCGAGAGCTTAGTAGTACAAATATAAAATATAAACATACATTATAGAAATGCTAACATATAATGATATATCAACTCCATGTACCATTAATTTCTTATCATGTTTTTACTATCCTTCTTATTTGCACCTTTCTTAAATCTCATCCAATTTCATATGTTATATACATATATACATATCATTATCACCAATCACATTACATATCATATCATTATCATCAATCACAGATCCATCATCAATACTCACAATCAATATATCAATACACACATTACATATCATATCATTATCATCAATCACATATCATATTTCATAACATTTCATGTCAATATTTTATTCATAATTCACCAATCATGAATCACATTTCCAACAAAGGCAACCATAGATCTCTTTACTCATTTATTTCAACATTTGTATATCACATTGAAAACAAAGACAGACTCGGGCCCAAAACACTAATATGTCATTCAACTTTCATCATTATAGCCAACAACCATGGCTTCATATACGAACTTTCCCCCAACCAGGTCGGTTGCCCACTGGGCCTCAGGCCACTGCCAATCCCAGGGGTCCGCAGGAGGCAGATAAGCACGTATAACACTATCAGTAACGAACCTTCCCCCAACCAGGTCGGTTGTCCAAGTTCGGTTGCCCAACACAATGGGTCCGCATGGTTCCGCAGGAGGCAGATAGGTACGTATAATACTGATTGTATCGAACCTTTCCCCCAATCAGGTCGGTTGTCCAAGTTCGGTTGCCCAACACAATGGGTCCGCATGGTTCCGCAGGAGACGGATAGGTCCGTTCATTAAACTTATCAATACTTTTTTTAATTCATTTCTTTTTCAAAAGCAAGTTAAGCAATCATGCCTCAACATCTCACATTACAACAAACCATTTTCTCATAACATCATATCATTCCCACTTCATTTCATCATTATATACAATATTCATTACATTATCTAAACACTCACATTATTATTCAATCCTATCATCAATGCATGCTTCAATCATATTTCATTTGAATCATTATAACATCTTTGGTATAACATTTCAATGTGCATTACTCATGAAACACATTACCATTCACAATGCATAACATAACATTATTCAATCTTAACAATGCAATTAGGGCAATTCAACCTCTTCACAACCTAATCCAAAAGGAATATTAGCAAAATGACCATATGAATAGTACATTCTGGTTTTAGACTCCATGTTATCCTTATTTTGAAAAATTGTATAAAATAATCTACTTGACTAAAAATTCTAAAATTTTTACAGAATTTAGTTTTGTATCTTAAAATCATTCATTTAAAATTTCAGATCAAACTGAACACAAAATCTTGGTCAAATAGTTCACCTAACCAGACTGCCCCAATTGCCCTGCATCCTGGCAGCAGTTCTGAACTTTGTGAATTCCATAAATCAAATTCAATCAACGTGGTTCCAAATTATTTTTCTCAAATACTAGACTCACTAAGAAACAACATATCCAAAATTCAATTGAATATGATTTTTCTACATTTTATTAAAAATCCCGAAATAGAGCTGTCTCAGTTAAGGTACCTGCTGGAACAGGTCTAATAAAAATAATCTTTCTAAACTCATAACCATTCCAAAATCGAATCAACATATTTTTCAGTCATTCTAGACTCATAGAGGCACAACATATCAAAAATTCACTTCAAGAACATTTTTCTCTAATTAATTAAAAATCATACAAATCACAGCCTTTACTAATTGTAAAACAGAAACAATTTCACTAAACACAAACATACATCAATTATTCCATTTTCCAACTCATATATATCAAACCCTTACTAACCAATTTAATAATCCATCATCATCCTCACAAATAACCATTTAAATCTACACATATCTTTCAATCTTTCACTATTATCATCTTAACATACTAACTACATCCCATATCAACACAATCAATGGAAATCAATTCAAAGAAATGAATACTTACTTGAGTAGTCTTTGCCAAATCTTCAATCTTCACTTCAATTCTCTTTAAGCCCTTAAAAAATTTTGATGTGCATAATTAAAATCTCCTTTCTCTCTTTCTCTCTCTCTCTCTCTCGTAAGAAGAAGAAGAAGAAGGAGACAAGAAGATCTTTCTTCTTTTCTTCATACTTATCCTATATATATATATATATATAATAATAATAATAATAATAATAATAATTATTTCTAAAAATTCTCCACCACAACCTTCATTCAACCCTTTGACTTTCTTTTCTTCTTTCTCTTTTATAAATATTATTATCATTATTATTAATTAATTAATATTATATATATATATATTCACTTTTCCTACACCACTTTATACATTATGTATATGTGGTGTATATGTGGGTATATGTATATTCCTTTTATATTTCCCATATATTTTCCAAATACCAAATATACATCTCATCCCTGAAATACATCTACCTCTTCATTTCTTTTCTCTTTTCATCAAACATATACATTTAATCCAAATACAACAATAACTCTAAAACTTTTAGGGTATATTTTGGGATATTACATTTTCGGTAGTCTTTCTCCCTCCAAAATGACCACCGCAGTGAAGGTCGTGACAAAATTGAAGAACACTCAGTTGTTCTTCCTCAGATACACACCTGCGAACTATCTCATCTTTGCATATGAGATGAGATAGTTAGTAATAGAAATGACATGTCAGAATGCAAAATACCACAAGCGAGATAGTTAGCAATATCTGCAAACCATGGTGAATTCATTACCACAAACAACTGTTCATCAGGAAATGCTTCTAAATTTCTATGAATGCTATCAGATGCAAGATTTTCATCAAAGGAAAGTAACCTAGATAAATGATCAACTACAACATTTTCACTTCCCTTAGTATCCTTGATTTGAAAATCAAATTCTTGCAATAATAGCACCCATCTAATTAAGCGAGGTTTAGCATGTTGTTTGGTCAAAAGATATTTTAAAGCTGCTTGATCTGAATGCACAATAATTTTAGACCCAATCACATAAGCTCTAAACTTATCTAAGGCAAAAACAACAGTTAGCATTTCTTTTTCAGTTGGGAATTGAAAGCTTGCATGCATTGTGCAGTAAATACAAATGGAACATCTTTTCCAAGAAAATGACACAATGGTTGGCTTATTTTAGAAAAATCTTTAATAAACCTCCGGTAAAAACCTGCATGCCCTAGAAAGCTCCTTATTCCCTTAACAGAGGTAGGTGGGGGTAACTTAGCAATCCACTCTACCTTAGCTTTATCCACCTCAATCCCTTTACTAGACACAATATGGCCTAATACAATACCATGAGTAACCATGAAATGACTTTTTTCCCAGCTCAAAGTGATATTACATTCAATACATCTTTCAAGCACAAGAACAAGTTTACTGAGGTAATTATCAAAAGAGTCGCCAAAAACAGAAAAATCATCCATAAATACCTCAATAAAGTCATATATCATGTCCATGAAAACAGACATCATGCATCTCTAAAAAGTTGCAGGAGCATTGCACAAGCCAAAGGGCATACGCCGAAATGTATAAGTCCCAAAAGGGCAAGTAAAAGTGGTCTTGGATTGATCCTCTGGTGCTATCGGCACCTGATAATAACTTGAAAGTCCATCCAAAAAGAAATAGTGTGAGTGTCCAGAAAGTTTATCCAGCATTTGATCAATAAAAGGAAGAGGAAAATGATCTTTCTTTGTGGCATTATTTAACTTCCTATAGTCTATACACATTCTCCACCCAGTGGTTGTCCTAGTAGGAATCAATTCATCTTTTTCATTTTTTACCACAGTGATTCCTGATTTCTTAGGCACTACATGTACTGGGCTAACCCACTCACTATTGGCTATTGGGTATATCACTCCTTCATCAAGCAATTTAAGCACTTCCTTCTTAATCACTTCACTCATGTTTGGGTTAAGGCGCCTTTGGGTCTTTCTTACTGGTTTGGCTCCTTCTTCTAAGGTAATTCTATGCATGCACATTGAAGGGTTAATACCTTTAATGTCACTCAACCCCCATCCTATAGCTCTTTTCAATCTTTTTAATTCACTTACCAACCTCATCTCTTCCCTTTCACTAAATTCGCTAGAAATTATCACAGGTAAAGTGTCGAGATCTCCTAAAAACACATATTTCAGGTTTTTAGGCAACTCTTTTTAGGTCTAACTCAAAATGAAGGATTTTTCTCTTCCTTTTGGATGGAGGGGTTCTAAAATATCAATGCAACTGGCTACTTCTGAGTAAAAAATATCCAATTCACGATCTAAGGTCAGTGTCAGCTCCAATTTATCCGAAGAACCTATTTGCAAGAAAACATCTGAAACAACTGCGTCAATACAATCAATTAAAGAGCAATTCTCATATAATGCAGTTGTAGGAATAGGAGAAGTGTTAAAAAATAGAAAATTCAACTTTTTACCCTAAGACAGTCATTAACAATTTACCATTTTTAACATCAATCAAGGTGTTGGTCATAGCCATAAAAGGCCTACCCAGTAAAATAGTGTATGCGGATGGTGTAGGGTTATCTCCTTCCATGTCAAGGACTATAAAGTCCACGGGCACTATCAACCCACCAACCTTAACTAACACATCTTCTATAACTCCTTTCGGGAATCTAAGAGATTTGTCAGCTAATTGCAAGACCATTTTAGTAGGTTTAAGTTCCCCAAGTTCTAACTCAAGATACACAGAGTAAGGCATCAAATTAACACTGGTTCCTAAATCACACATGCCATCAGTCCCCTTTCCATTATGAAACTTCCAGGATCCTTTAGCTTCAGAGGTAGTTTATGTTGCGAAACAACACTAGCTACCTTTGATACTATCATCTTTTCATTTGGCTCATACCTCTTTTTCTTGGTGTTCAATTCGTTGAAGAATTTGGCATAAGCCAGCATATTCTTTATTGCTTCAAGTAAAGGTAAGTTAATACTTAACTTAAACAGCATGTTGAAGATATCTGAAAATTGCTTATCTTGTTTATCATTCTTCAATCTGCTGGGGAATGGTATAGGTGGTCGGTAAGGATTACTTGCCTTGTGTAAATCTGCTAAAGGAGATTGCTCCATTGATTTTTCTCCATCACCCTTGTCCTCTGGTTCTTCTTCCTTTTTGTTTTCTTGATCACCTGCATTCACAGAATTATTTTCAACACCATTATTTATTACCTTGCCACTTCTAAGAACAGTCACTGCTTGTGCTTGCTCAAGTTGACTTGAAAATTTTTCTTTTTGTTGAATCTGCATCTTTTGTGCAAGTTGTCCCACTTGGGTCTCCACTTTCTTGAAAGATGCTTCCAATGAATTCAACCTTTTGTTATTCATCTCTTGATTCTTAGTACTGACTTGGATAAAAGCATGTAAACTATCCTCCAAACTGCCTCTCTTAGGCTGCCCTTGATTTGAAGATTGCCCTGGAGGTTGATTTTGTCTTTGGAGCAAATGGAAAGGTTATTGGGAATTGTTTGCTGCCCATGAAAAGTTTGGATGATTTAGCCAACCAGGATTGTAAGTGTTTGATTAAGGATCATTCCGAGCCCTTGGTTGATATCCCTCCATAGCGTTATATTTGCTCATTTCCATAAGACTCATACGCAGAGGGGCATATATTTGCTCCATGCCCAAAAGTTCCACAAATTCCACACACTTCTTGAGTGGATGAAAAAGCATAGTTCTTCATGTTCAGCATCTGCACTTGTCTTGTCAATTCAGCTATCTGATTGACCATCTCACTATTGGCTTCCACTTGATTTACCCCTTTACTTCTTCCTCTTACACTTTTTTGTTGGGAATTAGCTCCCAACATTTCAAAGATTTCATAAGTCTCTTTTGCTGTCTTTTCTCCCATAGCTCCCCCAGCTGCATTATCAACAGTATTCTAAAATTGCTGGGTTAGTCCATCGTAGAAAAACTGATTCAGCAGTTGAAGTGGGTAGTGATGGTGTGGACATTAGATTAACAACATCTTAAACCTGTCCCAAGCCTAATGAAATGGCTCTCCATCCAATTGAGCAAATGTGGCTATTTGTCCTCTTAATTCAGCTGTCTTCTGATGTGAGTAAAATTTGCCCATAAACTTGTTATATACTTGCTCCCAAGTTGTCAAAGAATTTTTAGGCAACATCATAAGCCGGCTTTTTGCCCTATCCTTTAATGTGTACAGAAAACACCTCATCCTCAACTGGTCTTCTATTAATCCTCCCAATGGAAATGTGTTGAGGGTGGAGTAGAAATCTCAGATAAAATTCAAAGGATCCTCATTCGGAACTCCATACAATGATGGCAACATGTTGTAATGGATATTCTTCAACTCGTAATTTCTTGCTGCATCTGTCAATCTTATACATGAGGTGGAAGTCCCAATGATAGGTCTGGTAAAATCCCTCATAGTTCTTTGCCTTTCCTCTCCCATATTGGTAGATTGGGCAGTATCCAACTCAAAATCGGAAATTTCTTCCTCTGTATCAAACCCGGTATACAATTCAAACTCTTCCCTGCTCCTTTTCACTCTTTAAAGTTCTGAAATAAATGGACAAAGGTCTCCTCCGAGTGATCTCCTACCTTTCATAAAAAAAATTCTGAAAGAAGGAATTATTTAAAGCAAAAGAAAAAATAAAATAAAATATAAACAATGAAAAATAATTTAATATATATATATGACTAAGAAACAATTACGCCAATTAGCTTCCCTGGCAGCAGCGCCAAAAACTTGTTGCGCTCTAATAAACACTACTAGAACTACACTCGCAAGTATACAAGGCTGCTGTAGTATTTTGGTGAACACCTCAAGGTTATCTCACAAGGAAGCTAGATAAGCTAATTATTTATCAAATCATAAATAACAAATTATCAATAAAATTAAACTGCTAAACAACTAATGAAATCAGAAAGGAATTGAATTTATTGCAATGAAAGAAAATTGAACAGATATATTAATTCACTTAATAGAAAAGTCTAGGGTTTGCACTTCTCTACTAATTTATATGTATGAACGGCTATTCCTCTCAACTGACTTAATTTCAAGGATCAGATTTCAAGCCGCTTAATTAATCAAATCAAGGAAATAAGCTCTCGCATTCAAACCTCTTTCAATTAATCTTATTACAATCAAAATGATCTTTTCCTTAGGTTTATATTTCTAATTCACCTAAGTCCCTAATTAAATTATTCCAGTATTAGATTTCATTTCTCAATCCTTCATCTAAATGCCTAAATCACATAATTGGTGGCCATATTACCTTATTCCATTCAATTAAGGATAAAAGAAATAAATCAGTTAAGAGCAATAACCATTTCATACAATCATAGTAGATCCATATAAACCCTAGACTATATCAAAATTAGTTCATAGTAATTCTATAAAACAAATTCATCTTATTAAAATTCAAAGAAATTAATTTAGACATTAGAGAATTCATAAATACAATTTCAATGAAACTTAAGAGATAGAGTTAAAGAACAAAACCCAATTACAATCTTCCTTTGGCTTCTGAAGAATTTTTTGCTCAGATATTTGCCAAAAGAATAATGCAATGGCTAGAACTAATTTGATCTAGAGTGTTTGAATGAAAGTGAAATCAATCTTCTATGGTTTTATTGTTTCAGAGAAAAGTAAAGAACAGCTCAAAGAATGTGTATTTCGGCTGGATCCCCCTCCTTTGACCTAATCTTATCTATTTATACAATTCCCTTCGCTAAAAATTTTGTGCACACTGTAAATTTGAGCACTCGGTGTGACAAGGCCACAAGCTTGGCCATGTCATGTGACACGCCCAGTGGCTTGGCCGTGTCTCTTGAGTGTGTCCTCTTCTGCTTCTCTTTTGTTCCTTGGCATGAGATGGGACACGGCCAAGCTCCTGGCCGTGTCATGTGACATGGCTAATGGCTTGGCCGTGTCCCCTGGGTGTGTCAGCTTTTGTTTCTTTTTTTTGTTCTTCCTTGTTCTTTGGCTCAGGATGGGACACGGCCAAGCTCCTGGCCGTGTCATAAGGGTGTGTCACCTTCTTCCATTTCTTTCCTTCTTTTCTTTTCTTTCTTTGGTTTTGGTCTTCAGGTGAGACACGGCTAGTGGCTTGGCCATGTCTCCTGCCCGTGTCAGCTTCTGCCAAAATTTCCTTTGAGGTGACACGGCCAAGCTCGATTTGGATTGGCCATGTTTTGCTTGATTCATGCTCTTCTTTCTTTGTTTTGATCTTCCAAGGGAGTTTTTGCACTTTAACCTAAAACAAACACTTAAAACAAACTTTAAACAAAAATCAAAATGAAACATTAACTAAAAACACATAAACATCATACTAAAAACTAGTGCAAAAATGATCTAAACACTAGAATAAATTAAAACTACCAAAATGCTGAAATCACTAAATTAACAGATTAAAACTACCAAAATGCATGAAGAAAACAATAATTATCATAATAAATAAATAGTAATTTGAGAACAAAAACTAATAAAACACTGATAATTCTGTTTTGCAGAAAAATGGCTCTTCTCTCTTTCCCTTTGACTTTGCCCACTGGGGTGATAGCCACCCTTATTACTCCACTTAAACAACACATGGTTCGGCTGGACTCGTAGAATAGGGATTGATCCCTCATTTTTCATTCAATCTCTTTTAGTGAACATGTTCCCCTATGTTGAAGGGAGATGCCTCATTAGCATTGTTGATGAGCTCCAGAATTTCAATCAACTGGGTCTTCATAATTTCAACCAATTGATCTCATAGCTCGGCCATCCTAACTTTGACAACTTCATCGACTATGTCCCTTAACTGGTTTGCATCCATCATTCCAATGAAGCACTTGAATCAAAAATCAATTTTGTAGGTGGTGTCATTGTATGCTCTTGAATCGCCATACTCTAGGTCTGTGAGCCAGAAAGGATTAATGATATGTCATGTGATGCATGTATACGTAAACAATAAACAAACAAGGATAAATAGGACATTCCTTCCAATCTTATAGCTTCCACACATGAATGGTGAGTCTCTTTTCTTAGGTATATGGTTAACAAAAATACCAACATGGGATATTTTATTTTCAAAATGTTCCCTTAGACGGTTCAACCAATAGTTATATTTTTTTAAAAATGAAAATCAGTTCATGATAATTCTCATTAATTAGATTTTAATCCATTCAACTAACTATAGTAGCTTTTATGCTATATTGGATTAAAACAAAATTAAGAGGTTCATCATAAATAGATTTCTTATTTTAGAAAAGTAACTAGTGATTTATGCCAAAAACATGCCCATGATTAATAGTTCTTAGCATAAACTAGCCTCACAATTAATTTTTGGTATTTCGTAAGTGACCTAAATAATTTGTAAGCTCTGTGTAAGAGAAGGCTGGATAAAATGTAAAAATAGTTTTATTTGAAAAACCCATTATAAAAAGATTTTTAGAAAAAATGGATTTTTGACTTTGTATTTGAGTCATGAGTAAAGAATTTTTGATTCGTTTTTAGAAAAGTTTTGTGTCCAAAGACCATCTTGAAAAGTTTTGAAAATAGCTTTGGTCTTTTGAACTTTAAAGAAAAATTTATTTTGAGCTTACAATTGTACTTAAGTCATATTAGAAAAAGAACAAACCAAATAAGCCATTATTTAAACCAAGATAAATTAACCATAGTCAAATAACAAGCATTTGGGGTAAAAACCTAAGGAAAGTAACTAGGCCAATTACATGAGCTTTAGTCTTTGAGTTGAAAGGCTTAGGTTCCCATAGCAAGTATATACCAAATGGTACAAGGCTATGAGTGGTTATGCCATGCTCGATCTCCATACCTTGAGTGAAAGTATGGTATCCCTCACATAACACAACACGGGTACCACAGGCATCCTAACTCACGCACACAATGCAATATAATATGATGCAATTGATAATATAATGATAAGAAAAAATACAATATTATAAAGGCCAATGGAATCAACTTCTCTTATCTCCAGTTGAGTTGCCACTGTGAGCGGGGATTTTTGCCCCCACTCCCGGTGGAATGGTTCTTGCGACTTTGGCACTGTTTAGGCTCAGGGCCTTAGAGAACATGGGCCTAAGCCCGGAGAAAATGGAGTCACCATCTGGACGGGTAGAAAATATAGAAAGGGGTGGATGACTCGATTCCTAAGGAATCCCCAACCCCTTGATGGATTAGAAAAGTTGGGTACGTGTAGGGAAGGTGAAAAATGGCCCAGCACCCCCACAACGCCCGGTTTATTAGAACCGGCCTCTTTTTTAGGACTTAATATTGTAAAATTCTTAAATATAATTATATTATCCAAACTACATGTAATAATTAAAATAAAGCATCATTATATTAAAATCAAAGCAATGTTAAAATAAAATAAATAAATGGACACCCATTCGAGGATGGAAATGTGTTCTTACATCGTCCAATGTCTAAAACTAAATAGGACACCCACCAAAAGGTGGAAACGTGTCCTTCACATTAATCCTAAAATATAAAAACAATTTAAATTACATGAAAAATTAATTAATGAGGTACCCAATCATGGAAATATACCTCTTACAATTTTAATAAACATATAATAATTGAAAAAAAAAATATTCATCCATGATAAATTAAATAAACCAAACATCAAAATTAAATAAATCATACCAATCTATAACCTTCCTCTTCCAAGAATTCTTCACCATTTGAATTAGGGCAACTCAACCTCTTCACAACCTAATACACACTTAATTACACATACACATGAATCTTCAATACAATTATACACCTATTAGTCTCAAACTAGACCCATAGATCATAAATTGCAAGCCAACATCTCTCTCTAGGACCCCACGGTCATGGCCTCCCAACCCCCACGGGCGTGGGTTAACAAACGGTTCTGCCTCCTTTGCTCAAAACCCCCCACAGCCATGGCTTCCAATGGCCACGGTCGTGGCTTCCAAGGGCCACGGGCGTGGCATCCAAGATGCTTCTGTTTCGGACTAAATTCATGTATTCTATGCTTCAAACTTCATCAAACACAATTATCATGAAGATCTAAAAGAATAATTAATCAAACTCAACATCTACAACAATCACCAATTCAAAACCCTAACACAAACACAACTCATACTCTTCCAACACCAACACCAATCTAACTTCTTATCTTCACTTCAATTCCAACACTCTCAAACATACCACAATAAAAAATAATCACACTATCACATATCAACAATCAAACTCAATTACAACTCAAAATAAAACAAGAAAATTAAGAGGAAACTTACCAAAGTTGATGAAACTTCACAAATTTCCAACTTAATCACTTGAATCTTCCTTCAATTTGATCTTAGAAATAAAACTCTCTCTTGCTCTCTTGCTTTGGAAGGAGCTAGCCACCCAAGAAGAAGAAAAGAAAAAGAAGATGAAAAAGAAGAAGAAAAGATGCAAAGTCAAATACTCAACCTCCACTTAAACCTCCACCAAGCAATTAATTTAATAAAATAATCAAATATTTCTCTTATACTCATTTTAATTTCCTTTTTAATTACTTTAAAATAAATAAATATCTTCTTCTTTTGACATTCCCCTATTGACTTGTATATGTTGTATATATTACCATATATACAACATATACACTCTTTCTTAAATTCTTTTCTCTTTCCAATTCAACATTTACCTTAAATCCAAATACAACAATAATTATTCCAAAACTTTTAGCGCCTACTTTGGGATATTACAATTCTCCCCCTCTAAAAAGAAATTTCGTCCTCAAAATTACCTGATATCAAGTCCGAAACAGTTGAGGATACTGATCTCGCATTGCTTGCTCACTCTCCCAAGTTGCTTCTTCCTTTGCATGATTCTTCCAAAGAACTTTTACAAGTGGCACTTTCTTATTTCTTAACTCTTTCACTTCATGTGCCAAAATAGCAATTGGTTCTTCTTCAAAAGTCAGATCTGGACTCACCTTAATAGATTCTACCAGCAGAACATGAGATGGATCTAATTTGTACCTCCGCAGCATAGAAACAAGGAAGACATTATGGATTCTATCCAACTCAGGCGGCAAAGCAAGTCGATAAGCAACTGGTCCAACTCTCTCCAATACTTCATAAGGTCCAGTAAATCGAGGACTTAGCTTCCCTCTTTGACCAAATCTTAAAATCTTTTTCCAAGGAGACAATTTTAAAAATACTTTATCTCCAACATTAAATTCTATGTCTCTCCTCTTCAAATCTGAATAAGATTTCTGTCGGTCTGAAGCTGCTTTCAACTGATCCCGAATTATCTTCACTTTCTCTTCCGTCTCTTTAACCAAATCAGGACCAATCAATTTGCCTTCTCCAAGTTCATTCCAACATAGAGGTGTCCTACATCTTCTACCATACAATGCCACAATGGTGCCATACTAATACTGGATTGATGACTGTTGTTGTAAGCAAATTCCACAAGTGGCAAAAATCTGTCCCAACTTCCAGAGAAATCAATGACACAGCTTCTCAACATATCCTCTATAATGTATATCACTCTCTCTGACTGCCCATCTGTCTGCGGATGAAAAGCAGTGCTAAAGTGCAATCAAGAACCCAATGCACCATGTAAACTCTTCCAAACCTTGAAGTGAACCTAGGATCTCGATCAGACACTAAAGAAATTGGGACTCCATGTAACTTCACTATTTCACTGATATACAGCTCAGCCAACTTCTCAAGAGAATAGTCCATTCTAACTGGAAGAAAATGAGTTGTCTTCATCAACCGATCAATAATCACCCAAATAGCATCATGCATCTTTTGAGTCAATGGCAAACCAGACACAAAATCCATTGTCACTCACTCTCATTTCCATACAGGCACTGATAAAGGTTAAAGTAACCCTGTTGGAACTTGGTGCTCAGCTTTCACCCTCTGACAAGTGAGACACTTGGATACAAACTCCGCTATGTCCCTCTTCATACCTGACCACCAATAATGCTGCTTTAAATCCTGATACATCTTTGTACTCCCAGGATGCATAGCAAAAAGTGACTGATGTGCTTCTTCTAAAATAACCTTTCTCAAACTAGCATCATCAGGAACACACAACCTATCTTTGAACCAAAGGCTACCATCGTTTCTCACATGAAAATCACGGTTCTCCCCATTTTGGCAATCTGAAACAATCTTCTGAATTTTCTCATCAACCAATTGAGCCTCTCTTATTTGGTCCAACAACATCGGTCTCAAATGTAACTGAGCCAACAAAGCACCATCATCACATGATTTAAAACTAGCATGCAACACTCTCAAATAAACAAGCAACGAGAGCGAATAAATAGACCAACCTGCCAAAGACTTCCGACTCAAGGCATCAGCAACAACATTTGCCTTACCAGGATGATAATCAATCAAACAGTCATAGTCTTTGATCAATTCCAACCACCGTCTCTGCCGAAGATTCAGCTCCCTCTGAACACCCAAATATTTCAAACTTTTATGATCTGTGTAGATAAAACACTTCTCTCTATACAAATAATGTCGCCAAATCTTCAAAGCAAACACTATAGCTGCCAACTCCAAATCATGCGTCGGATAATTCAACTCATGCGGCTTCAACTACCGAGAAGCATAAGCTATTACTTTACCCTCTTGCATCAAAACACATCCTAAACCATTATGTGAAGCATCACTGTAAATCACATATGGTTTATCTTCCACAGGCAAAGTAAGAACAGGCGCTTGAGTCAACATTTCTTTCAACTGCTCAAAACTAGTTTGACACTGATCTGTCCACACAAATCTAACTCCCTTCTGAAGTAATCTGGTGAGTGGAGTAGCTATCAAAGAAAAACCTTTCACAAACCGTCGATAATAGCCTGCCAAACCCAGAAAACTTCTAACTTCAGTTACAGACTTCGGTGGACTCCAATTCAAAATGGCCTCAACTTTACTCGGATCAACTCTTATACCATCTGCTGAAACTATATGACCAAGAAAAGTCACTTAATTAAGCCAAAACTCACACTTCGACAGTTTAGCATACAATTGCTTCTCACTCAAGGTTTGCAACAAAATTCGCAGATGCTTGTCATGTTCCTCTGCATCACGTGAATACAACAAAATATCATCAATAAAGATCACTACAAACTGATCCAGATAGGGCCTAAACACCCTATTCATCAAATCCATAAAAGATGTAGGTGCATTCGTCAATCCAAAAGGCATCACCAAGAACTCATAATGCCCATACCTTGTGCGAAAAGCTATTTTAGAAACATCTTCAGCTCTAACCCTCAATTGATGGTACCCTGATCTCAAATCAATCTCGGAAAACACTGCTGCTCCCTTCAACTGATCGAAGAGATCATCAATCCTAGGTAAAGGATACTTATTCTTGATAGTTATTTTGTTCAATTGCCTATAATCGATGCACAACCTCAAAGTACCATCCTTCTTCTTCACAAACAAAACAAGAACTCCCCACGGAGAAACACTAGGGCGAACAAACCCTTTATCCAGCAACTATTGCAACTGCACCTTCAATTCTCTCAACTCAGCAGGTGCCATTCGATAAGGAGTAATAGAGATGGGAGTGGTACCATGCAACAATTCGATACCAAACTCCACCTCTCTCTCAGGAGGTAACCCTGGCAACTCCTTAGGAAACACATCTGGAAATTCCACAATTGTGGGTATACTATCAAGTTGAGAACCCACTATTTTGGTATCCACAACATGAGCAAGATAAGCATCACACCCTTTTCTAATCAACTTTCTAGCTGCTACAGCTGAAACAAACCAGGATGCAAATTGTCTCTGCTCACTAGACACCATCACACTTCTACCATCACCGGTTCTCAAAGTAACACTCTTCTTTTGATAGTCTACCATAGCTCCATGCTTAGACAACCAATCCATGCCTAAGATCAGATCATATTCCTTAAAAGGCATTTCAATCAAATCACCCAAAAACTCCTCACCTTGCACCACAACTGCACTATCCCGATGCACCTTACTAGCTACCACACTATGCCCTAAAGGATTTGTCACCAAGACATCAAATCCTAAGGACTCTGAATGCAATTCAGACACAGGCAAGATAGATGCACTTATGTATGAATGAGTAGATCCTGGATCAATCAAAGCAAGAACCGGGATATCAAATAAAGAAAATGTACCCGCTATAACTGCTGAAGCATCTGGTTGCCTCTACATCACATATACTCTCTGAGAAGATCCGGCCTCATCTGGCCTACTGCCTCTGGATGAAGATCCTCCTCTCTGACTAAACCCAAGTCTACCACATCCACTGAAACCTCTGCCCCCTTGACCACCTCTGCTGACACTGGGTTGAGAAGCTGCAGTATCAGTCTGTCTATCATCCTGTGGCTCAGGACAATCTTTAATAAAATGAGCTAGTGACCCACATCTAAAGCATACTCCCGATCCACCTGTCTTCCAACAAACACCCCCATGGGTCCTACCACAATGAACACATACAGGTGGAGTAGATCTCTGAACCACTGGAGTCGGAGCACTAGCTATAGAAACTGTAGGTCTCGGTCTCTGCCTCTGATACTGAACTGACCTACCAGACTGCCTCTAGCTCCTACTAACTCTCGAAATAAAATTTCCTCTGCCTCTCTTCATAGATGAAGACCCTGCCTCAAACTGGGATCTCCTAACTCTGGTCTCCTCCTCGATAGCAGCTGTTGCAATGCCTTGTGCTCTCTCAACACTTCTAGTTGCTGCAACCAATTGTGAAAAATCCTGATACCGAGAACCAGCAACAATACACATAATAGAGGGCCTCAACCCCTCCTCAAATCTCCTACACCGGTCAATTTCATCAGAAATAATTCCACCGGCATAGTGACTCAACCAGATAAACTCTATCTCATACTCTGTCACTGTCCGATTATCTTGCCTCAGATTTAGAAACTCCATCTTCTTGACATCTTTATACTCCCTCGGAGTATATTTCAGCTCAAACTCCCTTAGAAAATCATTATAAGATAATGTAGGTGGATCATCCATAACATGAGGAACCGTCTTCCACCAATCATAAGCATCTTTCTGAAGAAGAGATCTAGCATAATCAAATTTCTCATCAGGAGTAGCTTGCAACTGAATAAATATCCTCTGCACTTTATCCAACCACTGCTCAGCTACCGCAGGATCTGTAGTGCCCAAGAAATCCTCAGCTCCATACTTCCTTAATTTATCATAATGCCTCACCGGCACTTGAGGTTGTGGTGGCGGTGGTGGCTGCTATACGGGAGCTCCCCTCAACAATTCTACCACATGCCGTAACCAACCCGGTGGAACCTCATCAGCAGCTGATCTCCCTAGCACAGGAGCAGGGGCCTCTCCAGTTCTATCAACCCTAGCTCCATCTCTACCCTCTTCAAGAGCTACACTCTCAGCACTACCTTCTACAGACTGACGTGACTGAGACGCCATCTCTACCTATATCTGCAAACATAGCAGAATATACTTCATTAAAGATCAGAGACTGCCAATACCAAAACATGTATCTTATTTAAAAACCAACTTTTAAAATTAAAATATTTCTTTTTCTTACATTTTACCTAGGTTGAGAATCTCAAACCTAGGCTCTGATACTAAAACAATTGTAACACCCCTATACCCCGTACACGCACACTACATAACATCGTATCTGTAATATACGTATACTGAATATAGAGATGCTACGGTTTATTAAACACACAACTCATTCCTTTTAACAACATTATTAGAAAACTTAAAACATTTAAGACATATTATAAAAATTTGTGCCTTTTTAACTGTAGTATCCCACTCAACTGCCCAGACGGTCACCGGCCCAGCTGTCAAGTGATCTTGGGCCCTTTGACCCGTCCTCAACCCAACAGGCCTGCCACAGTACTGGAATTGGTACTGGATTGCCCTCGCTGGCTCTCTTAAAGGAGAGGTTAGGTGTTCGATCCGGGGAGGCGACTCCTTAGGGAGCCAAATAAACAAATCCTGCTGGAGGGCCCGTGAGAGCAGTCCAGTACTGTGGTAGGCCTGTTGGGTTGAGGGCAGGTAGAAGGGCCCAAGATCACCTGACAGTTGGGCCGGTGACCGTCTGGGCAGCTGAGTGGGATGCTACATTTAAGAAGTGGTAAGGTTTTTTGGTTAATCAAATTAGGGTTTAAGGGTAACATCATGAAATTAGGATTTTGGAATCTTAAGACATTAGAGTTTATAATTCATGGTTACTGGATTTTGATTTTAGGTTTACTGGATTATGGCTTTAGGGTTTAGATTTACTAGATTGGGTTTTAAGTTCATTGGATTAGGGTTTAGGGTGTTATTGAATTTATCATAAAGTTTTGATGCTTTAAGAATTTAGGGTTTAGAAAAATTAGGTATTGGGTTTTGAGAGAATTAGGGTTTTTTGATATTTTGGAAAACATATTTGATTTTAGGATTTAAGACAACAATTTAGAGTTTTATAAAAATAATTATGATTTTCAGAAAATGTAAAGAAGATTAGGGTTTGGAGATTTAAGAAAACATTTGAAAATTTTGGACAAAAAGTTATGGTTTAGATGAAAATAGTTTTGGAAAAACAATTTTAGATTTTAAATCTTTTGAAAGCAGAAGAATAGTTTTAGGGTCTTTAAGGTTTCTGGAAAATGAAAAACAGTTTTAGGGTCTTGAAGTTTTTGTAAACAGGAGAGAAACAATTTTAGGGTTTTAAAGTTTCTAGCAAGAGAAGAATACTTTTAGGGTTTTGAAGTTTTGATTACTGACTAAGGCTACTAGATAAACATATTACCAAGTTTAATGATTTAGGTTACTGAAACAAAAATCAATGATAGATGTATTTAAAAGAAAATATGGCAATAACATTGAAATATAATCGAAGCAAAGATTTATAATCAAACCTCCGTTCGTTGGTTCCACCAAAACTGATTTCTGGATGAACAATGACAAAGGCAGTATTGCTGCCTTTGATGGATTGTTAATTGCTTCTTGTTGCTAATGTCTCTTGCTTTCTAGGGTTTTTTCTGTCACTTTTTTCCTCAGTCAGAAGTCCAAAGTTTTCTTCAAGTAAAAACTAATTTTCAATCCCTTAATTTTGAGTTTTAATGTGTTATTTATAGGAAAAATCATAAACCTACTTCTAATTTTTTAAGGAAATTAAATCTAATTAGGAAAAGAAATCAAAACCAAATAGAATTTGGTTTCGGAAAAAACTGCATTGGAAAATTACGCTGGTGAAAAACTTGCTGGACCATTTTTATTTATTTTTATTTATTTAACTTTACCATTTTATTTTTATTAAAAATTATAAATATTAAAATATTAAAATATCACAAAAATTATTTTGGACTATATAAAAAATATCAGACCAGACTAGGTAAAAAATTAAGGGTCTTCAGTTTGCCCCCTACTTGAACGATCTGAGACTACAACAAAAAAGAGTGAAAAGCAATAAGACATAATTTTTCAGAGATGGTTGAGGTTTTAGGTTCTGGACCCGGTTAGAGTTCTGGTCTCAAGGGTAATTTTAGGTTATGGACCTAAGGGTAATTTGGGTTCTAGACCCAAGCTAAGTTCTGGACTTAAAAGAGATTTTAGGTTATGGACCGAAGGGTAATTTGGATTCTGGACTCGAGTTAAGTTCTGGACTTAAAAGAGATTTTAGGTTCTGGACCTAAGGATAATTTGGGTTCAGGATCCGATCTAAGTTTTGAACTTAAGAGAGATTTTAGGTTCTGGACCTAAGGATAATTTGGTTTCTGGACCCGAGCTAAGTTCTGGACTTAAGAGAGATTTTAGGTTCTGGACCTAATGATAATTTGGATTCTGAACCCGAGCTAAGTTCTGGATAATTTGGGTTCTGTACCTGATCTAAGTTCTGGACTTAAGAGAGATTTTATGTTCTGGATCTAAGGATAATTTGGGTTCTGGATCCAATCTAAGTTCTAGACTTAAGAGAGATTTTAAGTTCTGGACCTAAGCTAGACTTAAGAGAGATTTTAAGTTCTGGACCTAAGCTAAGAGAGATTTTAGGCTCTGGACCTATGCTAAGAGAGAATTAATTGTCTGTAAAAAAAATAATTGTGGTCAGTAGTAATCTGCAAAAAATTTAGCTAATTTTTACCATGCACATATCTTCTCCTTGCCCCCTACGTGTATAAATATTTTTAAAAGTGAAAAAATATTTATATACACGCAGGTATCTGAATGATTAAATTGAATAATTGAGTTTCCTATTTATTTACTGTGTAGTCACTGTTCATGCACTATTCACTACTATACATTTAGTATTTGTAAATAGTAACCTACTATTTATAGATAGTAACTTACTATTCATCAATAGTGAAATTTACTTTTTGAATTTTATTTTTTTCTTTGTCATTCCTCTATATAAACACAACACTCAGCTCTTTATTTCATTCGCAACAAACTTCTTGATAAATCTTTCATTAAAGAGTTTAGCATAGAGTTTTGGAGAAAATGCATGCTTCAAGATCAGGAACTCGATCTAATGCTGAGTTATTAGAGTTTATTCGATGGCATGAAGATGGAAATATAAGTCTACTAGCCGGGATACCGCTTCATCATAGTTCAAATCAAAAGAGCAAGGTAATTATTTAATTATTTATTTTAACAGCAAATTATTTTTATTTTTGTTTTCTTGTTTTGTTTTGTTTTGTTTTGTTTTGTGTTTTTTTATATTTTTCATATTTTTTCTTTTCTGTTTCTTTTTATATTTTTGTTTCCTTTTTTGTTTGTTTGTTCTTTTTAAGAAAATTTAGGAAAAATAAATTAATTAAATGAATATATTTAAGAAATTAAGTAAATAGATAGACTAAAAATAGAATATAAATTAATTTAGCCTAAAATTCAGTGGTATTGATATAATGATATACTTACCTCATGTTAACTTACCTGGCTCCATATTAGCATGATCATTGCGTTATCCAGGGTGGAGGGTGTGTCTACAAAGCTCGACAATGGTATGATGCAGCGCCTTCTCGAGTAAGGCAGATTATCCGATATTGCGATTTTGAAAGCTTCATCTTGCAATTACCATCCGAGGAGTATCCGATAGACCAGAGTGTGGTTCAAGCATTGTCAAAACGGTGGATGGACACAACCCATACTTTTCATTTGCTCATTGGAGAGATGATAATTGGTCCAGTTGACTTTGCTGCTATAACTGGCATTCGGTATTGGGCCTTCCGGTACCTCATACCAATGATATTCTGACATTTGAAGAAATTCAACAGTTAACTGTTATGGAACCATCATTTAAAGGGCCTTTCAAGATAAAAATTGAGCCAATTCATAGTTATTGGATGAACTATGAAGGAGGGTTCACAGAGACACATCCAAACAGTATGCTCAAGGATTTTTGCTGTATTTGATCGAGTCGACCATTTTAAGCAGCACCGAATCCGCCATCCATTTGTCGGTGTTGAGGGCCCTTACTAATATGAGGATGGTACCACTTTATGGCTGGGGTGAAGCTGGTCTTGCCTATCTTTACCATAGTCTTGACAAAATTTGTAGAAATAAAAAGTCTTTTGTTGGCTTTATGGTGGTTGTCGAGGTACTTTTCTTCCACCAATGTCAATTCCATTCTTTTCTTGTATGAATTTAATTTTTATTATTGTTGTAGGCATGGGCGTATGAGCACAATCTTGTGAGGGTGCTTTGTATTTCTTGAGAGAGAGTCGAGTATCCGACATTAAATTTCTAATTGTCAGATTGCGTAGAAGTTCCCGGCTCTCACAATGTGCATACCCAACGCTTTGTCTTGAGCTGCTTAACCTGGACCAGGTAAAATAGCATTAGTATACTTTAAATTTTATATAAAAGTTTACTTACCTTATGTCATTTTGTAGGTGAATTTGGCCTGGTGGAACATAGAAGAGCGAACAAACTGGACTTCCTCCATGAATGTTGCACTGCCTTTTCAACATACTCGCCGAGTCATTGCCGACCCTGTGTCTAGTAGCTGGTTTCTCGGAGAGAGAGTATACGAGTGATTTCTTGGTCCCGAGCAGAGGAGGATGTAACACCCCTTCCCGACCTATGAATAAGCCGAGGAGGAATGCTACATCGGGATACGAGCTCTGGTTATGTTAGCTTACTTAATGTTCCTTATAAAAATTTTCCAAAAATTTTGACGAAGTCTCCCTTAAAATTATAGGTCCCAAGTGTCGACAAAACTGATTTTTCTTATTTTTGAAAAACATTTTGTTTCACAATTCAACTCAAGCACACTCCCAATAATCCACCCTTATAACCACAACTACAATCCTGCAAGAAGAATTCACACTTCTATATTCACATCCCAACTCAATTTAAAACCATACAGTTATTATACATTACTAGATTACATGCTACATCAAGTTATCTCTTTGCATTGTTCAAATAAGAACATGCCAGTTTCTAATACCAAAATACAAAATGAAGAGCACCACCTAAGTTTGTTGATGACCGACAGATCGCAGGACTCCTCTGCTCACTATTGGCTCCTTGCTAATAACCTACGAGTTTAGAAGAAACTAAACTCGCTAAGCATTGCTTAGTGGGTACATTAACTAATTACGGAAAATAAATAATAAAAGCATAATGCACTTTTAAAAGCAATGAGTCGTATTGAAAAAATATTATCACAGTAAAAACAATCCATATATGTCATATATTCAGTTATTATCATTTTATCAGTTCACTCCATAAGGTAATTTGGTTGACTAACGTATGGTAAGGAACTGACTGAAACAACTGTATATATATATTCTGTGGCTGTGGCCCTAAACAATTGCGGACCAAGCCCTATGGAATCTATGGCCGAAGCCCTCAGACCGGAGTCCTATATAACTCGGACTGAAGTCCTATATAGCTCGGGTCGTCACCCTATATAACTTGGACCGAAGTCCTATATTAAAGCAGCACTGCATAGAGTATGATATATCATACCCTTACCCTACTCAGTACTATCCCAGATACCCAGTGGAGCCAAAATTTTCATGCCATTTCTTAATCGAATATGCATTATACAATTATTGACTTATGTTTCTTATATTATTTCAACGTGAAATATCATATTTTGTCATTTTAATAACATATTATGCTCATTTATATGCATAAGGAATCAATTGGATTACTTTTGAAAAATGACCAAATGAATATTAGCAAAATGACCATATAAATAGTAAATTCTGGTTTTGGACTCAACTTGATCCTTATTTTGAAAAATTGTATAAAATAATCTACTTGATTAAAAACTCTAAAATTTTTACAGAATTTATTTTTACATCTTAAAATCATTCCTTTAAAATTTCAGATCAAACTGGACACAAAATCTTGGTCAAGTAGTTCCCCCAACCAGACTCCTCAAGTTGCCCTGCATCCTGGCAGCAGTTCTGAATTTTGTGAATTCCGTAAATTAAATTCAATCAATATGGTTCCAAATTATTTTTCTCAAATACTAGACTCACTAAAAAACAACATATCCAAAATTCAATTGAAGATTATTTTTCTAAATTCTAGTAAAAATCCGGAAACATGGCTGTCTCAGTCAAGGTACCTCCTAAGGCAGGTCTAACAGAAATAATTTTTTCATAATAATAACCATTCCGAATTCACCTCAAAATATTTTTAAGTCATTCTAGACACATTGAGGCAAAACATATCAAAAATTCACTTCATGAAAATTTTTATATATTTAATTAAAAATCATACAAGTCACAGCATTTCACTAATTCTAAAACAGAAAAATTTCAAGAAAATGAACAAACAATTAGTTAAAGTACCAAACCTTGCTATTTCTTAGTCCTTTATCTATATCACTTCTTTTCCTTCCTTGTCTCCTTGATTTCCTATGAAATTTAACATCACATATACAAAGGTAAGAACCCTAGGTATAGACATAGTCTTATCTTATGATTTTTCTAATGGTTGCTAGCTTATTTTCACCATTAAACACCATTATTTCTTTCATCAAATCCTTCAAATAATTATTTCTTGAATTATCTCCAAATCTAGCTACATGAACCCTAATTTCAATCTCTTAAAATAACCATTAATCCATGAAACTAAAACTAGAGATAGGTTTCTCTTACCTTATAATCTTGTTTGTCACCAAAATCTTCAACCAAAAGCCTTAAACTTTGGCAAATCACCTCCTTCTTCCTTCTCTTATGGTTTGGACGAGTTCACCATGTAAGAGAGGGCTTTTATTTTCTTTCCTTAGCTTATTTTGATCCAAATGGCAGCCATAAGTGGTGACAATATGTTGGTATAGATGTTGACTTCCAATTGGTACACCTTATAGCAAAAATGGCTACTTTTAATTGGTCCACTTGCCTTCTTCTTTTATCTATTTATTTGGCAAGCCATTAGGCTTCCTTTTATTCATATTTTGACCCCCTCAACTTTCTTGTGCTGTAATTTTATAGTCTAGGGTGTGAAAATACCAAAATACCCTCCAGCGATTAATCGATTGTAACTTTTAAACCGTGCATTTTCGGAAAAAATTGAAACCCACGGTTATGACCCGATTAATCCCGAGAACACATTTATGGCATCCGTTAGGATTACTATTAAGAACCGACACAACTTTTTGAAAAATTACTCTTAGGTCCTCGGCCTTTCGAAATATTACCTTTAGGTCCCGTCGACTTCACGGGCCTCCTTTGCACACCGATTTTGTTTTTGACTATCTCGAGCCTCTATTTGACCACTTATTTATGTCCTTCTTGCCTAATACTCGACTACCTAAACTTTAGGATGTCACAGAGGATCCCGATGCATTGCCCGGAGTATACCTTAAATATCATATCAATGCCAAAGAATGCATGGTGGTTGGCTCGGCACGGCTATGATGTTGAAACCTTTCTCTATCCACCGGGTGCATCTTATACCCAGTTTATTCAAATTGGGCATTTGAACTTTGACGCATCTCCTATTGGTGTACTGGAAATTTCTGAAGAAAATGAGGATAGAGATGAAGAGGAACATCATGGAGAGGGAGGAGAGTTTGTTCCACATCCTGGGGCTAGCACTTCTCAGGTAAAATTTTACCATTTTTTCATTGTAATCGCTTCTTTCTTAACTTGTTTTGACTTTTTTTTAATGATTGTTGCAGGCTGCTGGCCCATTTGATCATGAGGCTGGACCTTCTTTTACTGCTCCTTCATTTGCTCATTCTAGTCCACCAGATATGCCATCTCATCCAAAGGATATTGATATCATTACCTGGTAAGTTTTCTTGTTTCATGGTAATTTATGCTATATGTATGCATGATTATGTATGCTCTTACTCTTTTCCTTTCTGGCTCACAGCGGATGCTTGAAGAACAAAACAAGAAACTTCAAGAAGAGCTGGTCGCTAGTCGTCAACAGGTTTCCCATTTTGAAAGTTTGTACAATCAATCAGAGCAAAATTTTTGAGACTTCCTGTTTCAGGGGATGAGAGATCCTGGTGCTTCTTCATCTAGAGGCCCCCAAACTGATGACCATGAGATCCTTTCATCTACTTATGATTAGGACCATTGCAGATTGAAACTCCAAGGTAATAGAGATTCTGGTGCTCCTACTTCAGGCGAACTTGGGACGGGTGATATGCCTCCTCCTCCAACAGGCGATGATTTTTTCAGAGCTTTATTTGATGATCTACCACCTCCTTCTTAGTGATGTATAAATATTGTATCAATATATAAAAAGTATAAGAATAATAATTACAATATATAATTTTTACCTTTACTGCAACTCTCTTTTTTTTTCTTTTTCTTTTTTTTATCATGATTATTACTACGATATAATTATTATACTTTCCTCTTCATATTTAACATTTACACAGCATCACTATAAAACCAAATGCAACGCGGCAATTTAAGATCCTTTCGTCGCCAATTCCTTATCCTCACGCATATCGGCCTCACTCTTTCCTTATCAATTTTAGAATAGCACAATCCTCCTCTATAAATCCCTTTTCATGCCATAATTTCATACGGAAACCAAGAGATTTTCTACTTCAACGTAAAAACTCCTTTTAACAATTCTGATTTTCCTTCATTCATTAAAAATGACCGAACTCCATTTGAAGAAAATAAAAGTTCTATTTAAAAAAATGAATGCCATTCATTGGAAACAAATATCTTGGTCAAAGATTGATACTTTGAAGTGATTTCAAAATGTTAAATTGGACCATTCTTTTTTACATGCCATGGCTTCTTTTTGGAACGTGAATTCTAGGACATTTAAAATTAATGGCTTTGAAATATGTCCCTTGATTGAAGAATTTGAGGCCATCCTTGGATATCCAAATAATCAACAAATGGCGTTACCTATATTGATTTCCAAGACTCAACAAAAGATGCAACTATTATTTCAAATCTCAAAACCAGAAGTTTTACAATTGATGAGAGGTGAGAAAATTCTGCTTGGTCCCTCAATTGACTTTTGCCTTTCTCATTTGGCTCCTACTAAGGCATGGGGATGTATGCTTTGTCTATGCTTGCATGCCCAATTCCTACTTGTTTCTTTTGATGGCAATATTGATCCATGAGTATTGAATATCATGGACCAAATGGAAGGAGGCTTGTTGCCAATGCCCATGATCTTAGTCGAGACTTTAGTTGGATTAGACCAACTTAAATCAGGATCATCAAAGAGACTGACCGAGAGTCCATTGTTGCTTTAGGTAATTACCTAAACTGCCCTTTCAGGTTTTCAATTTAGGTTTTCTCTTTCTTCTTCTCTTTTATTATTTTATTACTCTAATTTTTGCCTAGTCCACCCATGCGGGTTTTCAGAACTAGCGAGCTATCCTAATTTTTGCCTAAGCTGCCCTTGCGGGTTTTCAACTTAGCAAACTCTCTTTTTTATTATATTCTATATTGCTCTAATTTTTTTCTAGTCCACCCATGTGGGTTTTCAGAACTAGCGAGCTGTCCTAATTTTTGCCTAAGCTGCCCTTGCGGGTTTTCAACTTAGCAGACTCTTTTTTCTTCTTCTTATTTTCCATTATTATAGTTATATATATATATATTTTTAATTTAATTTTCCCTCACAGATTTGGCTTCAGGAGCGTCTCTACTTGCTTAATACTCCATCCATGGATTTTACCAGATATCTGCCACGGCATCATTCCGCTAGGAAACTACTCCATCATGCTTCTTCATATGCTGACTGGGTTGACTGGATCCATTCACGCACTGAAGTCAACATCCGTTGGTTGGTACATTGGTGGAAGATTTCTCATATCACCATGCGGACATACTTGATGTATGTTCCTCTTGCTGCTCTTCCTCGAGATACTTGCTATGATCCTCGCCGGCTTAACCGTCAGTATGGAGTTGAGTCTCACGATTCTGAATTCACTCTCGATTTAGACATGCCTTGCTTGACTGAAGCCTACTTGGATCGACTTAAGCAAAGCTGGCCTGCATGTTACACTTATCGTCTGCCATAGATTTTACATTTGTCAATTTAGAAAGTGTATTGTTAGGATGAAAAAATAAAAGTAATAAAAGATGCTTCTTTCCCTCTTATAATTTGTCATCACTTTTTGCTATTGTGTTTATTTATTTCATCCATATCTGGTCAAATACTTATAATAGTGCACATAGAATAATTTTAATATTAATTCTATTTTATTAAATTGGGGAACAACCAAACATAAAGCCAGCATACACAAGATCACTCCTATTGCCAACTAGACCTTTTGGGTTTTCTAATTGACAATTTTCTCTCATTTAGCCCTAATTGTTGCCTAGCCCGCCCTTTCGGGTTTTCAAAACTAGCAGACTGCTCTAACTTTTGCCTAGGCCGCCCTTTTTGGGTTTTCAACCTAGCGAGCTCTTTTCCTTTTTCTTTTTTTTTTCTACTTTTTCTTCTTTTTTTATACATAAAACCTCTTCAACCTGTCCATGTTCACTGGCTCATTAAACTCGTTCCCATCCATGTTTGATAACTTCACTGCACCCATATTCATGACTTGTTTTACAGCATGTGGCCCTTCCCAGCTAGGCCTAAACTTTCCCCTTGGATCAGATAAATTAGGCTTACATTGTTTCAACACTAAATCCCCGACTTTGAGTTTTTTGATCTTAAATCCTTTATTATAAGCCCGAGCTATCTTTCTTTGATACAGTTGATGATGATACAGTGCTTTTAACATTCTCTCCTCTAGTAAAGCTAACTGTGTGTATCTGCTCACTACCCATTCCATTTTTGGTAGTTCAGCTTCCAAGACCACTCTTAACGACTTGATCTCAATTTCAATTGGCAATATTGCTTCCATCCCGTAAACCAAGGAGAACGGTGTCATTCCAGTTGGTGTTCGCATACTTGTTCTATATCCCCACAAAGAAAAAGGAAGCATCTCTGACCAATCCCTGTATGTCTTAGTCATCTTGGACAGGATCTGCTTAATTGTCCTATTTGTTGCTTCTACTGTACCATTAGCCTTTGGTCTATAAGGAGAAGATTGGTGGTGATGGATTTGGTACTTTGAGAATAAGTCCTTAACTGCTCCTTGAAACTGTATCCCATTATCTGATATCACACTGTGTGGGACCCCATACCTGTAGATGAGATTGTTTTGAATAAATCTAGCCATTTGGCTTACGCCCAGTTTGTTGAAGGATTCGGCTTCGACCCATTTTGAAAAACTAATCTACTGCTACTACAATGAAATGGTGACCATTTAAGGCTGTCAGATGTACTTCTCCTATAATGTCAATACCCTAAGTGGCAAAGGGCCAGGGTGAAGACATATAATGTAATTCTTCAGGAGGCATGTGATTCAAATTACCATACATCTGACATTGTTGGCACTTCTGCGGTCCGCAATGTTCTGTATGTATTTTTGACATGATATGCTCCACTTCAGGCTTCCTCAAGAATCTCAAATGCACCCCATTGCGCCATCTTCAATATAACTCTCCATGAAAGGTGATGTATTGCAAACACCACCGCCTTATGGCTCTTCTTTCTTTCTTTGTTGCCCCCGACGGGTATTCCCTTTCCTCAAGAAATCATCTTATAGTATCATACCATGCATCATGGTCTGTATCAATTTCCATAATTGTCTCATATTCATAGCAAGGAATTGACTAACTGGTCAAAATCAAAGGCTTAAGGAATAAGTTGACAGGATTTTCCCATACCGAAGCCAATGTAGCTAGGGCATTAGCCATCTGGTTTTCTTCTCTTGATAGGTGTATAAACCTACACTCCTTGAAGTTCTTCTTCATCATGGTCAAGTAATGGTAGTATGGTTTTAATTTTTCTTCTTTCAACTCCCACTCTCCGTTTACTTGGGACACTACTAGCAATGAATCGCCAAAAACTTCCACCTTATCCACCTTCATAATCAGTAGGGTTTCCAAACCAAATATACATGCTTCGTACTCCACCATATTATTGGTTGCCCTGAATTTCAACTTTTTGGCTAAAAGGATAAGTTCCCGTTTGGGCGATTGTAGACCCTTAATTTTTGACCCAGTCCGGTCTAATATATTTTAATAAGTCCAAAATAATTTGTGTTGCCCAATATATTTTAATTAGTCCAAAATAATTTTTGTGTTATCTTAATTAAATAATATTTGCTCTAGTATTTAATTTTTATTAATAAAAAATAAATAAAAATAATAAACAAATAAATAAAAATAAAAATTAGCGATGAAAAATTTCGTCGTCGAAAAGGGGGGCGGTGAAATGTCTCGCAGGCAATTTCGCTCGCCACAGCTAGCTAGCTCCTACGGCAAGTTTTTTGCCAGCGTAATTTTTCCGCAGCAGTTTTTTTTTTGCCAGCAAAATTTTTCCAATGCAAATTTTTTTGAAACCAAATTCAAATCGGTTTTGAGTTTTTTTTTCTTAATTAATGTTAGATTCTGTGAACAATTGAGATTAATCATCAAAATCTTCTATAAATAAAGACTAAAAAACAACATAGAGGGGGAAGAATCGAGTGAAGGAAAAACCTAGAAAAAGTGATCGGACTTTAAAACTTTTTGGCAGAGATTAACGATCGGACTTTTGAGAGAAGCAAACAAGCAATTCAATCCATCAAAGGCAACCATCTTGCCTTTGTTCTTGTTCATCCAAGAAGTAATTTTTGTTGGAACCAACAAACGAAGGTATGAATGTCTAATTTCTTCACAGTAGCTTGAATCATTCAACTGTCTCTTTTGATTCAAAAAACACTAGAACCTTAATTTACCTTTTCTAAACCTTAAAAACCTTAATTCGTTTCTTTGTTTTCCAAAAATCTTAAAATTATTATTTTTGTTTCTTCAAAATCTTAAAACCCTAATCTGCCTTCCAATTTTCCAAAACCTTAAATTGAATTGTTTTCTTTCCACAAACCCTAAAAAATATCTTTTTTGTTTCTATAAACCTTAAATCATTTTGTTTATTTTCATAAAGCTTCATAAAACTATAAATTGTCTTTCCAAATTCTAAAATCAAAAACATTCTCCGAAACACTAAAAAAACCAAGACAGTAAACCCAGTAACCCCAAACTAAACTAGCTAACCTAAACCCTAAAGTTTTCTTAAACCTTAAACCCTAAAGTTTTCTTAAACCCTAATTTTTCTAAACCTTAATCCTTTAAACCTTAAAACCTTATAAACCTAAATATTAAAATTCAAACACAATAAGCCTAAAAACCACAATTCAATAGCTAATAATCATAAATATAATGGTTTAAAGTGTCCAAACCCTAATTTCATGATTTCACTCCTCAAACACTAATTTGGTTAATCAAAGAACTTTATCAACCTCTTAAATTATAAAACTTTAATCCATTTCAATTCCTTTAAAACTTACAGTAGCTTAAACCAATAAATTCTAAAACACTAAACATTAAATAAAGAATCTTAAATAAAAACAGTAGCCTTAATTTGTATTTTTTTTACTTGCTTTATTCTTAGATTTGATAGTGTAGTTCATTATATGCTTTGATTTATTTTATATGCTTTAATTTATTTAAGTTCAATGCTTGGTTTATTTAGTTTATCATGGATGGATGTTTATGTTCTATAGATGTTTAATATCTTTGATGAATGATTTATTTATGATGAATGGTTATTTACTTTTATCGATTTATTTAGATTTCCAAATGTTGTAAGAGGTATGTTTCCACTTGGTGGGTACCTCATTAGTTAAATATCATGTAATTTAAATTGCTTTTCTATTTTAGAACCAATGTAAAGGACATGTTTCTACCTTTCAGTGGGTGTCCTATTTAGGCATGGATTATGTAAGGGCATGTTTCCATCCTCATATGGGTGTCCATTTATTTTCTTTGTTTGGACATTATTTTGATTTTTAATATAATGATGCTTTATTTCAATTGTTGTGTGTAATATGGATAATATTGTTATACGTAAGAATTTTATAATATTAAGACCTGTAAAGGAGGCCGATTCCAATGAACCGGGCGTTGTGGGGGTGTTGGGCCATTTCTCACCTTCCCCACACGTACCCAACTTTTCGAACCCATTAGGGGGTTGGGGATTCCTTAGAAATCGAGTCATCCACCCCTTTCTTTTTTCCTGGTCCGACCGGGTGGTGACTCCATTTTCTCAGGACTTAAGTCCATGTTCTCTAAGGACCCGAGCCTAAACAGTGTCGAAGTCGCAAGAACCATTTCACCGGGAGTGGGGGTGAAAATCCCCGCTCACAATGGTGACTCCACTGGGGATAAGAGAAGTTGATTCCGTTGGTCTTTATATTATTCTATTCTTTCTTATAATGATATTATCCATTGCATCATTTAGATTGCATCGTGTGCGTGAGTTAGGACTCCCGTGTTACCCGTGTTATGTTATGTAAGGGATACCATACTTTCACTCAAGGTATGGAGATCGAGCATGGCATAATCACTCATAGCCTCATACCATTTGGTATATACTTGCTATGGGAGCCTAAGTCTTTTTTACCCAAAGACTAAAGCTCATGTAATTGGCCTAGTTACTTTCCTTAGGTTTTACCCCAAATGCATGTTGTTTGACTATGGTTAATTTATCTTGGCTTAAATCATGGCTTATTTGGTTTGTTCTTTTTTCTAATATGACCTAAGTATATTGTAAGCTCAAAATAAATTTTTCTTTAAAATCCAAAAAGACCAAAGCTATTTTCAAATTTTTCAAGATGGTCTTTGGACATAAGACTTGTAATATCCCAAAGTATACCCTAAAAGTTTTGGAATTATTGTTGTATTTGGATATAATGTATATGTTTAAGGGAAAGAGAAAAGAAGATAAATTAATTATTTTAAATTAATTTAAAAGGAAATATTATAAGAGATATACATATAGCAACATATACATCACATATACATAATGTATATGTTGGTGTAAGAAAAGTAAGTAAGAATAATAATAATAATAATAATAATAATAATAATAATAATAATAATAATGATGATGATGATGATGATGATGATGATGATGATGATGATGATGATGATGATGATGATGATGATGATGATGATGATGATGATAAGAGAAAAAGAAGAAAAGAAAGTCAAAGGGAAGAAAAGATTTGTGGTGGAGAATTTTTGGAGTTGTTTAATTATATTATTATTATATATATATATATAAGATAAATTTGAAAGGAAAAAGAAAAGATTTTCTTTATTTCTTTCTTCTTCTTCTTCTTCAACGAGAGAGAGAGGGATAGAGACAAAGAGAGTTTTGTTTTTTTAAGATCAAAATTTAAAGAGAATTCAAGTGATCAAGTTGGAGACTTGAGAAATTTCATTAACTTTGGTAAGTTCTCTCTTGATTTCCTTTATTTTATTTGAGTTTGATTGGGGTATGTTTGAAAGTGTTGAAATTGAATTAAAGATAAGAAGATAGGTTGGTGTTGGTGATGGAAGAGTAAGAGTTGTGTTTAGTGAAGTTGAAAGCATAGAATACATGGGTTTGGTTTTCTGTTTTACAATTAGTAAATTCTGTGACTTGTATGATTTTTAATTAAATATAGAAAAACGTTCTTGAAGTGAAATTTTGATATGTTGTGCCTCAATGAGTCTAGAATGACTGAAAAATATGTTGAGTTGAATTTGGAATAGTTATGATTTTGGAAAGATTATTTTTATTAGACCTGTTCCTGCAGGTACCTTGACTGTGACAGTCATCTTCCGGGATTTTTAATAAAATGTAGAAAAATAATATCCAATTGAATTTTGGATATGTTGTTTCTTAGTGAGTCTAGTATTTGAGAAAAATAATTTGGAACCACGTTGATTGAATTTAATTTACGGAGTTCACAAAGTTCAGAACTGCTGCCAGGATGCATAGCAACTGGAGCAGTCTGGTTGGGTGACTATTTGACCAAGATTTTGTGTCCAGTTTGATCTAAAATTTTAAAGAAATGATTTTAAGATGTAAAACTAAATTCTGTATACAAATTTTAGAGTTTTTAGTCAAGTAGATTATTTTATACAATTTTTCAAAATAAGGATCAAGTTGAGTCCAAAACCAGAATTTACTATTCATATGGTCTTGGATTTGGTACTTAAATCATTGTATTTTCAATTAATTCACATATTTTGCATTATGGGACTTTTGAAATGGTTTTGAAATGATGTTATTATGTGTAGTAAATATGTGAGAAAGTGCTCTTGAACCATTTGTAATCAATTGATTGTGAAAAGAATGAAAACAAAACAAACTAGCTAAATTTGCTCAATTATCCATAAACTTTGATGAACTTTTAATCACCCCTTTTGTTTGATTTTTAAAAGAGGGACCCTTAGTCCTTCAATGGTATCACAAAAGCAGTCTAAAAATCAATTTTGCAAGAAAAAAATGAATTTCCCTCAAATTTTGAAAATTTGGGCCGAATGGTCCCTTTTGGGCACCATTCTGCAGCTTTCATTTTGGGCAGTCTGTTGAGGGGGCAAACGAAAGAATTTTTTGACGAAATTTTACATGCATTTAGTTAACATATGAAGGGGTTTTTCTGAAAAATTTCAGCCAAAAATAAGTTTTTTTACTTGGTCAAAACTATTTCCAAAGTTGACTGATTTTCAGCAGTAAAAACAGATTTATCATGTAGTAGTCGCGCGCCATTGCATCGCCGATTTTACGCGCTGTGCTACTATTCATTTGGTCATTTTTCTAAATGTGTATCTTCATATAAGTGTGCATTATTCCTTTTGAATTAGGTTGTGAAGAGGTTGAGTTGCCTAACCTAAGTGTTGAGAATTCTTGGAAGAGGAAGTGTATAGATTGGTGTGAGTTGCTCTTGAGGTAAGTACAAACTACATGGTTGCATACATTTACATGATTTTGATACTTAATATATTTGATGGTAGATATGTTAAGTAATTGATTACCTTATGAATAATTGATTATATTGTTAATACATTGGATGAATGTTATGGTTTTTAAATGTGAATGATTGATGAGCATTTAAAATGTATGTTAAGGCAATTGGTTGTGTACACTTGAATAATGAATTGAGATATAAATGAGATGGTTGAAGCATGTTTGCTTATATAAGATATGAGGATTATTCAAAATGTATGTGTAATGCAATTTGGTTATGATGAATTGCTTTAATGTGATTTGAGATATGATGAGATGTAATGCCATTGTGGTTGGCTATAATGATTCAAATGAAATAAGTGAGGCATGTTTGCCTAAATGATGATGTCCAATGCAATTGATTTTGTATACTTTAATGATGAATTGCCTTAATGTGATTTGAAACATGATGAGATATGAAGCCATTGTTGTTGGCTATGATAATGCAAATGAAATATAATTGGGGCATGGTTGCCTATTTGATTATGGAAATGAATTGAGAAGAGATTGATAAAGAGATAAATGAAATGATTGTGTGCCTAGTATGTTATTCAATTTTCAGAGTTCTGGGTTTGGCGGCATGCCTATGATTGCTGGACAGGTGAAAAGACCGGGTCGTAAGCCGAGTCCAGCTGATAAATGTGAAATATGATGTTTTTGGGGTGAAAAGACTGGGTCGTAAGCCTCAAAAACAGTAACAGTCTAGCCGGGTTGAGGACCAAGATACTGGGGCCCCCGAGTCTAGCCGGGTTGAGGTCCAAGAGACTGGGTCTGTTACACTATCCATGGATAGAGATATATATATATCGCCTATGGGCTTGATGATTGTGATTATGGCCCAAAGCAGTAACTCTGAACTTTGAATAACATATTAGATCTTTTTTTTTGGCCCATGCTTGTCTTTGTTTAAATATGATTCATGAATGGTGAATTATGAATAATGAATTAATTGAATAATATTATGATATGTAATGTTATGAAGTATGATATGATCACAATACATAAGTAGATTATTGAAAAGATATGTGGCCTGAGAAACTATGCTGAAAGATGAGATTATGAAAATACAATATGATGTGTAATATGTATATGGATGTGGACATTGTGAGTATTATTTTATGAATGTTCTAATAAGTCATTGAATTGTGGTTTGTTGAAATGATATATGTGTATGTGTATATAAATTATGAGATTAGTGGAAATATATGAAGAGTGCATTGAAAAGGGAAAACATGATAAGAAAATGATAATACATGATGTGAATATATGAAGTCAGATTTTTCTGTAATGTATATTTAAATTATTTATTTGTACTACTAAGCTTTCGAGCTTAGCGCGGTTGTGTAAATCTCGCAGGTGAGTAGGTGGTTGATTTGGAAGTCAAATCGTTATGCCACGAGAATGGATAGAGTATTACGAGACCAACTAGAAGGTGGTGCATACATGTACAATTTAATTATGTTATATTTTGATACAAATGTATTCATATGTATAAATGAATTTTGGTAAAGACAAGATCATTATATATATGTAAGATCATCGAACATATCATGGTTTTTTTGTAAATGTTCTTTAAATAAAATGTATTATTGTTTGGAACTAGAGTAAAGTTATTTTTTTTAATGTTTAATGAAAAGTGACATTCTTATACTTTATATATGTACTGCATGTATACAAGGTATATGTATATTACTTATATAGGGCATGGGGGTGTTACAAGACTTTTCTAAAAATAAATCAAAAATTCTTTTGCCCATGGCCCAAATATTAAGCCCAAAATATGTTTTTTCTAAAATCTTTTTACAATGGGCTTAGAAACAAAATTATTTTCACCCAACCTTTCTTACAAAGAGCTTGCAAATTATTTAGGCCAATTACGAAATACCAAAAATCAATTGTGAGCCTAGTTTATACTAAGAATAATTAATCGTGGGCTTGTTTTTGGCATGAATCATTAGTTTCTTTTTCAAGTGAGAAATCTAATTATAATAAACCTCTAAATTTAGGTTTAATCCAATATAGCGTAAAAGCTACTATAGTTGGTTAAATGGTTTAAAACCTAATTAATGGGAATTATCATGAACTGATTTCCATTTTTGAAAATATAACTATTGGTTGAAACATCCGAGGGAATTATTCAAAAACAAGGTACCCCATGTTGGTATTTTGTTAACCATATACCTAGGAAAAGAGACTTGCCATTCGTGTGTGGATGTTATAAGGTTGGAAGGAACATCCTAATTATCCTTGTTTGTTGATTGTTTGTGCATACATACATGCATTCATTTGCATCTCATATCATCGATCCTCTCTGGCTCACAGCCCTGCATTATGATAGTTCAAAAGCTTACGACAATCCGACCTATGCCGGTATCAAAGAATCTAGTAATGACTCAATCACTTGCTCACTAAAAACAATGGATCCCGAACAAATTCAAAGAATGGTGGATGAAGCCCTCAATGCCAAAATGGAAGAAATAAAAGAGGCCATGGCCGAGATTATAAAGAATCAACTAGCTGCAATTTTAGGAAGTAATGCCAAAGCGTTTGCTAGCACTAAGAAGTCAAAGGACAAAGGGAAGACTAAAATTGGTGAAGTAGCTTTTGATGATGATAAGGTGATCATTGATGATGATGATTGGGCTCAATACTACCAAGATCCTCAAGACAAAAAGGAGTCGAAGGTTGTTGAGAAGGCAACTATTGAAAAGACCGAAACATCTGATGTTGAGAAGATGATTGCTGATTTAGAAAAGAAATTTGAGAAAAAACTGAAAATCGAGGAAATGTATGAGATCGACAAACTATTTGAGCTAGATGAAGAAGTTCCATACAAATTCAAGATGCCATCTTTTGCGAAGTTTGATGGTACTGGAAACCCCTATCTCCATGTGAAGCAGTATATCACTGTTATGCAGTCTGCCCGAGCTACTAAGGCTCAAACTCTAAGGTACTTTATGCTCTTATTAGACCCTGTTGTCCAAAATTGGTTCAATACCTTAGATGATGGAACACAAAAGAGTTGGGATTTGCTATACAAGGCCTTCATCCAGCAATATGGGTATAATGTCGAGTTGGAAGTTATCTTAATGGAAATGGAGTCCATTAGACAAAGGTCAAATGAGAATTTTGTGGACTATGTAAAAAGGTGGAGAAATAAGGCTGTTTTGCTCAAGAAAAGGCTCGATGAATCTGATCAAATAAGGATGATCGTCAGAGGCATCCTGCCCAACCTCCGTGAAAGGCTATCTCACACCCTTATAAGGGACTTCAAAGATCTTCTCCAAGCTGGTCTACAAATTATAGAGTGGGAAAGGGAGAAGAATTGCTTTTCAATAAAAAGGAATGAGAAAGGGAACTACTAGTCGGGCAATCAAAGCATGCAAAAAGAAGTTAATATTAATGCCACTAGTCAACGAGGAATGAGGCAGTTTTCAGAATTAGGGAAGCCACTATCTTGGGTTCTCAATAAGCTACAAAAGAAGGGATTGTTACAACCCTTGACTCCTCATCCTTTGCCTAATCCTCTTCCACCTAACTTTGATACTAGTGCATTTTGCCAATTCCATCAAAGGCCTGGACATGAAACGGACAATTGCATGAAGTTGAGGCATGAGATACATAATTTAATTGATAATGGCAAGTTACCCAAGCCGGATAAGCCCAACACCAAAGATAATCCATTTGCAAGGTTCAACAGAGTACCTCCACCGGCAACCTTCATGGTGGGAGAAGGATTAGAAGAAGATTTTGTTTTATCATCCTTTCAAGATGGGGATATTAAAGAGGTGAAAGGAAAAGAAGCTTAAACTCAATGAACTTTCCTTAGCTTGAATGTTGCTTTTCAATCTTACTTTCTTTAATATTTTGGAACTATTGTGCTTTTCAAATTTAAAGTTACTTGAAATAAATTACTTTTATCAAAATTTTTATTGGTCTTTGTTCATTTTGGTGTTCAACTAATGAGGAATCTAGCTTGATAATTCATGAATTAATATATTTATGCATCATGACTCTGATGACTTTACTAGGTGAGGGAATTGCTCTATAGTATTGAGTTGTGTATGCTTACTTAGAGAGGGCTCCTACATAATTACCTTTGTCTAGGTCCTAGTTAGTCTTAGAACATGCTTTGACAAAATTTCGAGGCGAAATTGAACTCTACTTATTTAAGGGAGAGATGATCTAGGCATTGTTTGGTTAGCTAACAACTAGTATCCACCTATTAAATATCAATCCCTAGTTGTCCCTTTGAGCCTTCATAAAATTTAGCTTTCTTTTCATGGGCTTACAAACCCCAACAACCTACCCTGAGATGTTGTGATACTTTTGACAAGTCTTATGATCACTAAGATGAAGAGGTAAGAAGATCAAAGAAAGAAATGAATAGTCGAGACCATAAAGATAATTGAAGTTCTCAAGACCATAAGGGTAGTTGAAGTTCTCAAGACCATAAGGGTAGTTGATGTTTTCAAGACCATAAGGATAGTTGATATTCTCAAAACCATAAGGCTAGTTGAAGTTCACTTACTATCTCCAATATATCAAGACAACATCAACATCAGAGTAACAAATGATTTATCCCTATTAAAGAAGATTTATGTTACTCCACTTATCCATTGTTGGAAGTCCAAGTCAGTACAAACAAGACAACTCTCTTAGAGCTAGAACCAAACCAAAAAAAAACAAAAAAAAAAGGAGAAGAGAAGAGGAAAAAAAAAGAAAAAGAAAAAAAAGGACAAAAGAAAAAAGAAAAAAGGACAAAAGGAAAAAAAAGAAAAGAGAAAAGGAAAAAAAGATAAAACCTAAAAAGGCGGTTCTAAAAGCCAACTGAGTTCTCTTTTACCTAAAGCAACAAAAGGCTTCAATTTGGTTCATAAGGACATTTTCACTTGAATTGGTCCCAACCCATACAAAGATTCAATCAAAATCAAAGAAAAAGGAGAAAGATCATTCAGTTCTTGAAAGTTGTGTACTTGACAGTCCTACAAGGAAGAAGGACAAAATTATAAAATGCTCAAAGAAATGAAAGAGTAAGAAAAATAAAAAGAAAGAAAAGGGAGAAGAAGAAAAGAAACAAATTTGGGTAACAAACTTTTTGCAAGGGAAAAAACTGTGACACCCCTATACCCCGTATACGCACACTACATACCACCATATCTGTAATATACGTATACTGAATATAGGAATGCTACGGTTTCCTAAACAAACAACTCACTCCTTTATACAATAATATGAGCAAACTTAAAACATTTAAGTTATATCATAAAACACAATAAATAAAACGTTCATTCATTACGCAGCGGAAAATGTAGAGGTATTTACAAGTACATAAACAATAAAATTAAATTTTACAAAACATAAAGTTTATACATATTTGGCAGTCAGTCTTTGATATTTAAGCCCACTATCAAAACTTCAGAATCTAGACTCAACTCAGTCTAGAGGAACTCTCTGGCTCTACCCTGTCACCTGCACGATGAACCACAATCGCGCTAAGCCAACGGCTTAGTGGTACAAACCACAATAACAAAATGCTTCAATGCAATGTCAATGTCACACATTTCAACAATAAAGACAATATTCATAAATGATATATTAATATTTTTCATAACACTACATTCCATTATTTTATTCAATTGTTTCACCATTCATGAATCACATTGAAACAAAGACAAGCATGGGCCCAAAAGACACTAATATGCCATTCCACTTTCAGAGTTAATGTTTTGGTTCAATTATCACATTTATCATTATCATTATCCCAACTAGGCTTCAAGGATTAGGCTCAACCAAGCTTCAAGGGGAACAAAGCATGCTAAGTATCAACCCAACTTGGCTTCAAGAACCAAACCCAACCTAGCTTCAAGGGTTGTAACATCTCAACTAGGCTTCAAGGACTAGACCCAACCAAGCTTCAAGGGGAGTTAAGCATGCTAAACTTCAACCCAACTTGGCTTCAAGGATCAAGCCCAACCTAGCTTCAAGAGATTGTTACTATTAGGCATGCCACCAATAACAAAACTCTAAAAATGGAATAACACATTAGACACACAATTCATTCATTATTTCATTATCAATTCCATTCTCATTTTCTCATAATCATTTAGGCAACCATGCCTCAATTATCTCATTTGCATCATTATAGCCAACAACAATGGCATCACAACTCATCATATCTCAATTCACATTAAAGCAATTCATCATTAAAGTTTTCATCATAACCAATTGTATTGCACATACAATTTGAATGATCATCATATATTTCACATTATGCAATTCATAGCATAAATCAAATGTATCAACAATATAATAGATTACTTAACACATTTACAACCAAATGTGTTAAGTCTCAAAATCATGTAAATGTATGCAATAATAGGGTTTGTACTTACCTCAAGAGCAACTCACACCAATCTATACACTTCTTCTTTCAAGACTTCTCCACACTTAGGTTAGGGCAATTCAACCTCTTCACAACCTAATCCAAAAGGAATAATACACACTTATTTACAAATTCACATGAATCCCAATACAATTATTCACCTATTAGTCTCATACTAGACCCATAGATCACAAATACCAACAAAAACCACTCTATAAGTCCCCACGGTCGTGGCCTCACAACCCCACGGTCGTCGCCTCACAACCCCCACGGTCGTGGGTTAGCAAACGAACCTGTCCAATTTGTCCAACACCCCCACGGTTGTGGCATCCAAGGGCCACGGACGTGGCATCCAAAATGCTTATGTTTCTGACCAAACTCATGTATTCTATGCTTTCAACTCCATTAAACACAAACATATGGAAAATCTAAGATAAAGAATTAATCAAACTCAATATTTACATCAATCACCAAGTCACAACTCTTACTCTTTCAACACCAACCAAATTCCTTTTCTTCAATTCAATTCCAAAACCACAATCAATTAAACCCAACACACTCAAACACACCACAATCAAACATACTCATGCTCTTAATAATCTAACACCAAACTCAAACACAACTTAAAATAAAACAAGAGAATCAAAAGGAAACTTACCAAAGTTAATGAAACTTCTTAAATTTTCAACTTGATCACTTGAAATCTCCTTTAATCTTGAGCTTGGAAAACAAAACTCTCTTTCTGTCTTGCTTCTTTGATGGCCGGCCAAGAAGGAAAAGAAAAGAAGAGGAAGAAAGAATAACAAGAGACAAAGTCAAATACTTCACCTCTTTAAACCTCCGCCAAGCAAAAATAATATTAAAATAATTTAAAATATCCTCTTCCACTCACTTAATTTCCCATTTAATTAATTAATTTAAAATCATTAAATCATCATCTTTTGACTTTCACATTTTGACTTGTATATGTTGTATATGTATATGTTGTATATATCACTATATATACTGTAACACCCCGATACCCTATATAAGTACTATACGTATACCTAGTATACATACAGTAAATATATAAAGTATAAGGATGTCACTTTTCGTTACCTTTTAAAAACCTGTAACAGAGTTCAAACCATAATACATTAATTTAAATAACATTTACAAAATCATTATCTTTATCAAAACTTCATTTATACATATAAATACTCTCTCGTCAGAAATACATGATAATTAAAAATTTATACATGTATGCATTACCCTCTAGTTGGTCTCGACAAACTTTACTCTTCTTGTGGCATAATAAAAGACTTCATATCTTCCATCTATATACCTGCGCGAATAAACACCCGCGCTAAGCCCGAGAGCTTAGTAGTCCAACTATAAAGATATAAACATATAGTATAGAAGTATTGACATATAATGATACATCAATTCAATATATAATTAGTTCTTATCATATCTTCTTTTCTTTTTAATTTCCTCTTTAATATATCATAGCTAATTTCATATATGTTGTACATATATACATAATATTATCACCAACCCCAATGCATCACCAATACTCAAAACCAATATATTAATACCCCTACATTATATATACCATACCAATCATTATTGCAATACACACTTTACCTATCATACCACTCATTATTGCAATACACAAATTACATATCATACAAATTCATATATCACATTTCCAATAAAGACAACCTTTATCATCAATCACAATTCATTTACATATTACACTTAATAACATTATATTATTCACAATTCACCAATCATAATTCAGTATTAATACTCACAATCAATATTTCAATACTTGCATTTCACATTGACAATAAAGACAGACTCGGGCCCAAAACACTAATATGTTATTCAAAGTTCAGAGTTACTGCTTTGGTCTATAATCATAATTATCAAGCCCGTAGGCATCATATATCAATATCTCTATCCATGGATAGCGTAACAGACCCAGTCTCTTGGATCATCAACTCGGCTAAACTCGAGGTGATCCTCAACCCGGCAAGACTGTTACCAATCATATATCTCATAATTTCAATTTCTCATAGTGTAACAGACCCAGTCTCTTGGATCTCAATTCAACTAAAAATGAAGAGATCCTCAACCCGGCAAGACTGTTACCTTTTTCATTTTATAGGCATGCCTCCAAACCCAGAACTCTGAAATCGAATAACACATTAGTTACACAATTCATTTATTATTTCATTATCAATCTCATCATCAATTAGGCAAACATGACTTATCTCTTTCAATTGAATCATCATAGCCAATCACAATGGCTTCACATCTCATTTGAATCATCATTGCCAATCATAATGGCTTTATATCACATTTAGATCATCATTGCACATTTGAATCATCATATCACATTTCATTCATTATATCACATTTGAATCATCATAGCCAATCACAATGGCTTCACATCATACACATCATTATTGATATATATATATATATATACAACACCAATTACATTAACTACACGAACATGTCATTATTCGAACATACATCATTAATTTCATTGCATATGTATCTTAAATTCATCGTCATATAAACAATATGTCTATTTATTTCATTTCAATCATTTCTCAAGACACATTAACATCATTCATTATTAAAACGTTTATCATAACAAATTACATTGTACGTACCTTTTTGAATGATCATCACCTCTTTCGCGCTATTTAAGTCATAACACTAGGCACGTTATGCAAACAATATAATACATTACCATTCACAATACATAATATAACATTGTTCAATCTCAACAATGATGTTAGACAAATGATCTCTATTTTGATCCTTGACAACTCATATGGATGATCTATTTAACATGTATTTGAGAATCTTGTTCCAAAATTAAATTGCTTCAAATAAAGCAGAACAGAACACTTCTAGCGGTCGCGCCTCACCTGAATACGACCGCGCCATACAGTTACACGATGAAACCTTATCACAGTAGATTTCGGGGTCAGAAGCCCGACCTAAGTCGCGACCGCACTTCACAATCAAAAGATGAAACACTATCACAGTAGGTTTCGCGGTCAGAAGTCCGACCTAAGTCGCGACCGCACATGACTAAATAGCGACCGTCCCAAATTACGTCTCTCATACATAAACCCTAAATGTAGCCAAACTTCTTTTGGTTAACTTAAAACACATTGTACACAACATAACCTCATTCAAATGGACATAATCAACATCATTAGCAATTATTTTACATACTCATCACAACATTTTCATCACCAACATATAACAATCAAACTTTCAAACAACTTCAATTAGCAAGAGAAACAAGTGTGTACTTACCTTAAGCACCACTTCTAAACACTTCCTTTTCCAAGATTTCTTCACTTCCCAAATCAATGACAATTCACTTCCTTCAAAACTTAATGCTTAAAAACACATCACAAACACACTTAATCAACCATCCATATCAACTCACCAATCCCAAACACAATTTCAAAAGAACAAAGGAAAATCAAGAGAAAGAACTTACCTAAGTTGTTGAATTCCACAAATCTTCAATTTGATGTTAGAATTAAACAAATCTCACTTTGCTCTCTCTTGTCTAAGGAGGAGCCAACCAACATGGAGAAGAGAAGAAGAAGAAGTAGGAAATGAAGAAAAGACAAAATATCACCTCTTTAAATCTCCACCAAGTGATTCAACAAGAGTAATTACCTAAACACCCTTATACCATTTGTCTTGATTACCATTCATTACATGCCCTTTATAGTAACTTCACACTTAACAAAAATAAATATCTTCTTTCCTTGACTCTTCATTTTGACCAACTTATATGTTATATATATCATTATATACACAACATATACCATTCTCTCTAAACCCTAAATTCTTTCCCAAATCACATATACATAAACATTCTTTTCTCTATTTCTTTTCTCTTGTAATTTAACACATATATTCAATCCAATTATATAACAACAACAACAACATAATCACAACTTCTAGGGCATATATGAGGATATTACAATTCTCTCCCCCTTAAATAATTTCGTCCTCGAAATTATCAGTACCATAACAATTTATTCTTAACAAAATACTATCTTAACTCCCATATGGAGTTAATTATATGTTTAAGTTATTATATTATCAAATCACATAACTTCAACTCTTCCCTTTAGAATCAACCATCTTCTTTCAATTTCCATAATTCATCATTCTTTATGTTTATACAATTGATTACTTCCTTGATCAAACATTCAAAAGATCTCGTTACATTTCCTATTAATGACTTTATACAAGAATCAGCTCATTTATATAGTTCATCCAATCTTTATATTTAATATATATTGTTCCTTCATGTAACACCCCCACATTCAGTACACACACACTACAACACCACAATGTAGCATATGTGCACCGAATATAGGAGTGCTACGGCTTTTCATCAACATTCAAAACATTTTTATATAATACCATCATCTTTCTCAATATACATTATAGATATGTTAATACATTTAAGTAGTACACAGCGGAAGTTATAAAATATTTACACATATGAAAACATTTGAGTACTTATTTATCATTACATATATATATTTACAATATAAACAAAATCTTTACAAAATATAAAAGAGTTATACATGATTGGCAAATCTCCTCTGATCTTTAAGTTCCCAAAATCAACTCTTCAATGTCTACTCTCACTCGGTCTAGAAGAGCTCTCGGGAGCCAACCAACGTGGAGAAGAGAAGAAGAAGAAGAAGGAAATGAAGAAAAGACAAAATATCACCTCTTTAAATCTCCACCAAGTGATTCAACAAGAGTAATTACCTAAACACCCTTATACCATTTGTCTTGATTACCATTCATTACATGCCCTTTATAGTAACTTCACACTTAACAAAAATAAATATCTTCTTTCCTTGACTCTTCATTTTGACCAACTTATATGTTATATATATCATTATATACACAACATATACCATTCTCTCTAAACCCTAAATTCTTTCCCAAATCACATATACATAAACATTCTTTTCTCTATTTCTTTTCTCTTGTAATTTAACACATATATTCAATCCAATTATATAACAACAACAACAACATAATCACAACTTCTAGGGCATATATGAGGATATTACATATACAACATATACACTCTCTCTTTACTTCCTTTCTCTTTCTATAAAATATATACTTTAAATCCAAATACAACAATATTACTCCAAAACTTTTAGGGTATACTTTGGGATATTACAATTCTCCCCCTCTAAAAAGAAATTTCATCCTCGAAATTACCTAATATCAAGTCTGAAACAACTGAGGATACTGATTTTGCATCGCTTGCTCACTCTCCCAAGTTGACTCTTCCTTTGCATGATTCTTCCAAAGAACCTTCACAAGTGGCACCTTCTTATTTCTTAACTCTTTCACTTCATGTGCCAAAATAGCAACTGGTTCTTCTTCAAATGTCAGATCCGAACTCACTTCAATAGATTCAACTTGTAAAACATGAGATGGATCTGATCTGTACCTCCGCAGCATAGAAACATGGAAGACATTATGAATTCTATCCAATTCAAGCGGCAAAGCGAGTTGATAAGCAATTGGTCCAACTCTTTCTAATACCTCATAAGGTCCAATAAAACGAGGACTTAGCTTCCCTTTTCGACCAAATCTCAAAATCTTTTTCCAAGGAGACACTTTCAAAAATACTTTATCTCCAACATTGAACTCTATGTCTCTCCTCTTTAAATGTAAAAAAGATTTCTGCCGATTTGAAATTGCTTTCAACCGATCCCGAATTATTTTCACTTTCTCTTCCATTTCTTTAATCAAATCAGGAACAACCAACTTGCCTTCTCCAACTTCATTCCAACATAGAGGCGTTCTGCATCTTCTACCATACAATGCCTCATAGGGTGCCATTCCAATACTGGATTGATGACTGTTGTTGTAAGCAAATTCCACAAGAGGCAAAAATCTATCCCAACTTCCGAAAAATTTAATGACACAGCTTCTCAACATATCCTCTATAATCTGTATCACACTCTCTAACTGCCCATCTGTCTGTGAATGAAAAGCAGTGCTAAAGTGCAATCGAGAACCCAGAGCACCATGTAAACTCTTCCAAAACCTTGAAGTAAACCGAGGATCTCGATCAGGCACCAAAGAAATTGGGACTCCATGTAATTTCACTATCTCACTTATATACAACTCAGCCAACTTCTCAAGAGAATAATCCATCTTAACTGGAAGAAAATGAGTTGTCTTCATCAACCGATCAACAATCACCCAGATAGCATCATGTTTCTTCTGAGTCAATGGCAAACCAGACACAAAATCCATTGTCACATGTTCCCATTTCCATTCAGGCACCGATAAAGGTTGAAGCAACCCTGTTGGAACTTGATGCTCAGCTTTCACCCTCTGACAAGTGAGACACTTAGATACAAACTCCGCTATGTCCCTCTTCATACCTGACCACCAATAATGTTGCTTCAAATCCTGATACATCTTGGTACTCCCAGGGTGCATAGCAAAAACTGATTGATGTGCTTCTTCTAAAATACTCTTTCTCAATCTTGCATCATCAGGAACATACAATCTATCCTTGAACCAAAGGCTACCATCACTTCTCACATAAAAATCTCGGTTCTCCCCATTTTGTCAATCTAATACAATTTTCTGAATTTTCTCATCTACCAATTGAGCCTATTTAATCTGATCCAACAACATTGGTCTCAAATGCAACTGAGCTAACAACGCACCATCATCACATGATTCAAAACTAGCATGCAACGCTCTCAACTCAACAAGCAACGAGAGTGAATAAACAGTCAAACCTGCTAAAGACTTCCGACTCAAAGCATCAGCAACAACATTTGCCTTACCAGGATGATAATCAATCAAACAATCATAATCTTTGATCAACTCCAACCATCATCTTTGCCAAAGATTAAGCTCTCTCTGAACACCCAAATATTTCAAACTCTTATGATATGTATAAATAAAACATTTCTCTCCGTACAAGTAATGTCGCCAAATTTTCAATGCAAACACTATAGATGCTAACTCCAAATAATGCGTCGGATAATTAAGCTCATGCGGCTTCAACTGCCGAGAAGCATAAGCTATGACTTTACCCTCTTGCATCAAAACACAACCTAAACCTTTATGTGAAGCATCACTGTAAATCACATATAGTTTAACTTCCACAGGCAAAGTAAGAAAAGGAGCTTGAGTCAACATCTCCTTCAACTGCTCAAAACTAGCTTGACACTGATTTGTCCACACAAATCTAACTCCCTTCCGAAGTAATCTGGTGAGTGGAGTAGCTATCAAAGAAAAACCTTTCACAAACCGTCGATAATAGCCTGCCAAACCCAGAAAACTTCTAACTTCAGTTACAAACTTTGGTGGACTCCAATTCAAAATGGCCTCAACTTTACTCGGATCAACTCTTATACCATCCGCTGAAACTATATGACCGAGAAAAGTCACTTGATCCAGCCAAAACTCACACTTCGACAGCTTAGCATACAATTTCTTCTCTCTCAAAGTCTGCAACACAATCCGCAAATGCTTGTCATGCTCCTCTTTATTATGCGAATATACCAAAATATCATCAATGAAGACCACCACAAACTGATCTAGATAGGGCCTCAACACCCTATTCATCAAATCCATAAAAGCTGCAGGTGCATTCGTCAACCCAAAAGGCATCACTAAAAACTCATAATGCCCATACCTTGTGCGAAAAGCTGTCTTAGAAACATCTTCAACTCTAACCCTCAACTGATGGTACCCTGATCTCAAATCAATCTTAGAAAACACTGCTGCTCCCTTCAACTGATCGAAGAGATCATCAATCCAAGGAAAAGGATACTTATTCTTGATAGTCACCTTGTTCAATTGCCTATAATCGATGCACAACCTCAAAGTACCATCCTTCTTCTTCACAAACAAAACAGGAGCTCCCCACGGAGAAACACTAGGCCAAACAAACCCTTTATCCAACAACTCCTGCAACTGCACCTTCAACTCTCTCAACTCAGTAGGTGCCATTCGATAGGGAGTAATAGAGATGGGAGTGGTACCAGGCAACAAATTGATACCAAACTCAACCTCTCTCTCAAGGGGTAAACCTGGCAACTCCTTAGGAAACACATCTGGAAATTCTGCAACTGGGGGTATACTATCAGGGTGAGATCCCACTACTCTGGTATCCACAACATGAGCAAGATAAGCATCACACCCTTTTCTAATCAACTTCCTAGCTGCAACAGCTAAAACAAACAAGGATGCAAGTTGTCTCTGCTCACTAGATACCATCACATATCTACCATCACCGGTTCTCAAAGTAACACACTTCTTTTGACAATCTACCACAGCTCTATACTTAAACAACCAATCCATGCCTAAGATAAAATCATACTCATTAAAAGGCATTTCAATAAAATCACCCAAAAACTCCTCTCCTTGCACCACGACTGAACTATGACGATGCACTTTACTCACCACAACACTATGTCCTAAAGGATTTGTCACCAAAACATCAAATCCTAAGGACTCAGAATGCAATTCAGACACAGGCAAGATAGATGCACTTATGTATGAATGAGTAGATCCTAGATCAATCAAAGCAAGAACTGAAATGCCAAATAAAGAAAATGTACCCGCAATAACTGCTGAAACATCCGGCTGCCTCTACATCACATACACTCTTTGAGAAGATCTAGCCTCATCTGACCTACTGCCTCCTGATGTAGAGCCTCCTCTCTGACTAAATCCAAGTCGACCACCTCTACTGAAACCTCTGCCCCCTCGACCACCTCTGCTAAAACTAGGTCGAGAAGCTGCAGTATTAGTCTGTCTATCCTCCTGCATCTCAGGGCAATCTTTAATAAAATGAGCTGGTGACCCACATCTAAAGCATACTCCTGATCCACCCGTCTTCCAACAAGTACCCCCATGGGTCCTACCACAATGAACACATATAGATGGAATGGATCTCTGAACCACTGGAGTCGGAGCACTCGCTACAGAAACTGTAGGTCTCGATCTCTGCCTCTGATACTGAACTGACCTACCTGACTGCCTCAGGCTCCTACTGACTCTTGGAACAAAACGTCCTCGGCCTCTCTTCATAGATGAAGACCCTGCCTCAAACTGGGATCTCCTAACTCTGGTCTCCTCCTCAGTAGCAGCTGTTACAATAGCCTGTGCTCTCTCAACACTTCTGGCTGTTACAACCAATTGAGAAAAGTCTTGATACCGAGATCCAGCAACAATACACATAATAAAGGGCCTCAACCCCTCCTCAAATCTCCTACACCGGTCAATCTCATCAGAAATAATCCCACTGGCATAGTGACTCAACCGGATGAATTCTACCTCATACTCTATTACAGTCTGGTTATCTTGTCTCAAATTCAGAAATTCCATCTTCTTGACATCCTTATACTCCCTCGGAGTATATTTTTGCTCAAACACCCTCAGAAAATCACTATAAGATAATGTAGGTGGATCATCCATGGCGTGAGGAACCGTCTTCCACCAATCATAAGCATCTTTCTGCAGAAGGGATCTAGCATAATCAAATTTCTCTTCAGGAGTGGCTTGCAACTGAATAAATACCCTCCGCACTCTATCCAACCACTGCTCAGCTACTGCAGGATCTGTAGTGCCCAAGAAATCCTCAGCCCCATACTTTCTCAACTTATCATAATGTCTCACCGGCACTTGTGGCTGTGGTGGCGGTGGCGGCTACACTGGAGCTTGCCTCAACAATTCTACCACATGCCATAACCAAACTGGCGGAACCTCATCAGCAGCCGATCTCTCTTGCACCGGAGTAGGTGCCTCTCCAGCTCTCTCAACCCTAGCTCCATCTCTACCCTCTTCAGGAGCTACACTCTCAGCACTACCTTCTACGGACTGACGTGACTGAGACGCCATCACTACCTATGTCTGCAAACATAGCAAAAAATACCTCATCAAAGATCAGAGACTGCCAATACCAAAACATGTATCTTATTCAAAACTATATTTTTAAAATCAATTTTTTTTTACAATTTACCTAGGTTGAGAATCTCAAACCTAGGCTCTGATACCAAAACAATTGTAACACCCCTATACCCTGTATATGCACACTACATACCACCATATATGTAATATACATATATTGAATATAGGAATGCTATGGTTTACTAAACAAACAACTCACTCCTTTATACAATAATATGAGCAAACTTAAAACATTTAAGTTATATCATAAAACACAATAAATAAAAAGTTCATTCATTACGCAGCAGAAAATGTAGAGGTATTTATGTCACATCCGCCCACTGTATTTATGTCTAGCAGTCATGTGCACAGCAAGAGAAAGGATCTGGAGAGGTCATCTCTGGTGGCTGTTCCTAGAGAAGGTCGCAGGACCAAAGGGACTTAATTGCAGAAATGAAAAGTTTTGGGGAGGTAACTGTAATTTTCAAAAGTTATACTGGAGGTTCTTAATAGTGCACATAACAGATTTCAAAAATGGAGAGTACAGAAAAATCGGGTCGCAGCGACGTGTAACGATTTTTCCAGGAAACGCCCTGTTAGAGAGAAACAAAGACGTAGACTAGGGGCATTTTAGTCATTTTAATTATAATTTATACATGAATCCAAAGTAGAAAATAAACACATGAGTGCATAGAGGACATCGAGGGGTTGAATATGAAATGATCAACAGTAGAAACGGAGTCCGGGCAAAACCCGACAAAAGAAAGGACCTAAAGGGAATTTTGTAAAAAGTTGAGGGCTTATTGGTAATTTTTCAAAATGGCTTGGAAACCTAAAATAGACTTTAAAAATATAAAGTAGAGATCCAGAGGATCAAAACCATATGTAGTTTGCCTCGTGAAACTTTACGGTTTAAAAGTTACCACCGATTAATAACCGGAGCTTAAAGTGGGCCCGGTTCCATGTAGGGACCATATGGGTGACATGGAACCAATTTGGGGTACCAAATGGGAAGAGGGACAAGTTGGAGGACTTAATTGGAAAGTAAAATATAAAAATCCTTTGATGGCCAATCAAAATTAGCCATTTAGAATTTATAAAAAGAAGAAAAGAAAAAGAGTATGGACAAATGGCCCTAAGGCATTCATCGAACCCAAAAATGGACATCATTTCTACTATATATAGCATAGCAAGAGGAACAAAAACTCTCTCGCACAACCCTCCAAACCGTCGGCCTCCATAGGAAGAACACCAAAGGATTTCTAAATTTTGTCAAGTTTGATTCAAGTTCAAGGTGAGTTTTAAGGTTTTAAAGCATGTAGATTTCAATTCTACTATCAATTTTAAGTATTTATATATCTATTGGAAGATTGGAAATTAGGGTTATTATGGTGGATTTGGGAAAATTTTAAGTAGTGATGATATTGATTAATTAAATGAAAGAATCAAGGTTTCTAAGGTTTAATAAGGTTAGATTATGATTTAGTTTGAAAAGAAATGGAAGGGTAGTGCATGTTCTAAATTTCTAAGGTTTATGTTTAAGGTTGTGTTCTTGAAATTCTTGAAGGAAAAACAAAGATTAAGGAAGGTGAAGGAGGAAAAGCAAAGGGGAATTAAAAGAATAAGGTTTGGTACTTTACCTTGGAAGAATTAATTTTCCTTTCATTTTCTTACCAAAACTTTATCTATGGAACTTTTGCTATGGATGCATAAATGTGTTCTTTGAGTTTGAATTCAAATGTTGAGTGGTCTTTTTAAATCTATGTGGTGATTGGGTTGTTTAAATTCAAATGAAATCTAATGTTTCAATGATTTTGGTAAAAGAGTTTATGAACTCCATTTAGTCCAAATTGATTTAAACAATCAATTTATTTTAAAAGGGAAGTGTCTAAGTTTTCATTATATTATTAGGGAAGCTTTGAAATGGGTTTAAAACAGAAAAATAAACAATTTTGCATCAAATGCAAATGTGGGCCGAATTGGTGTCCTTTGGGATCCAATTCTGGACCTAATTTTGGACAGCCAGTTGAGGCAGCAAACGATGGAATTTTTTGACAAAATTTTACATGCATTTAGTCAACATATGAAACAAGTTTCCTGTAAAATTTCAGCCAAAAATAAGATCATTTATTTGGTTAAATGTTTGACTGAATTGGACTGAAATTTTGACGAAAACCCAGATTTTACTATTCATTTGGCGCTTGCCTTTTGCGTTGCCGATTTTACGTGCCGCGACACTATTCATTTGGTCAATTTGTGACCTTTTTGAGGAATGCTTTGAAATGTTTGAAATGTTTATTGTAGATGTTAAATATGTGAAAAAGAGTAATGGTTTGACTAAAGAATGTGGTGCGCGGCGTAAATGGCAAAGCGCGACGGGAATTAAAATGATTTCTCGAGTCATTCTAAAATGAAGTTTGAGACTTAAATTGAATCATTTTAACCTTTATGCTCTACTGGGTAGTTGGGAGTGGTAGATAAGGGTATGGTGCACTATACTAACTTATGCAGTACTGCTTGATATTGTGATTGAATTGTTATGATCTGAACTCAATGGTGAGGGCCATTGGGGGCCAATGGTGAGGGCCATTGGTTATAACCAGGATGGTGAGGGCCATTCTTGTTATATGATAATGGTGGTGAGGGCCACCTATGTTACAGTGGTGAGGGCCACTGCCTTATCGCTATGGTTCCCTATATACCAGTGAGCCAAAGTCGTGTTTTTTTTTAAAACTATGTAATGCAAAATGAGTTTGAATTATGGTTTTTACATTTGCTAAAAGCATAATTACATTGAATGTACAATAACTTCCATTGATTTAATGTTGGTTGATTTTTGATTTAATTATTTCCTTTTATTTCAAATGCTTCCATGTGTTACTTTTATTTCCATTGGTAAAGTACCCACTGAGCGACATTGCTCAGCGAGTTAAGTTTTCCTTGACTCGTAGGTTCGGAGCAGTAGCTAATTCTTGGGAAGCGACGACCAGACCCACAGCATCTCAGGGTAGATCTCTTAGTTTCCATTATGAGTTAGTTAGATGTGGCATGTATGTGTATATATAAGATTGAGAATTTCTATGTTATACTGTACGTTAGTAGTATGTAATAATAATAAACCTCTACTTTATTTTGTATTAGAAGTGTGAACTCTTCTTGCAGGTTTGTAGTTGAGGTTATAAGGTGGATTCATTGGGAGTATATTGAAACTGATTGTATTTGCATTGGTTTGTGTAAAAATGTTTTCAAAACTCAGAAAAACCAGCTTTGTCGACACTTGGGACCAAATTTCTAGTCAAACCTCTGGCAAAATTTATGTAAAACCGGAACTAAAATTTGACTAAGTAAAATTGGTAGCAATATTAGGTTAGTGTGACGCCCCTACTCGGCTTACACACGTAGGCCGGGAAGGGGTGTTACAATTTTTGGTATCAGAGCTCCGGTTTAGCCGATTCTGGGTAGTTAGTTGAACTAAATCTTAAATGTATGACACATAGGGTTAGGTTAGGGGTTCTAATTATGTAACTATACATGTGTGTAGTATTGTTAGTTATGTTATTCTAATTATAACATAAGTAATTATGGGTGATCGAAACGATGAGATGAGGGAGCTGAGGATGGAAGTAGAGAGGCTAAAACAAATAATGTAGGAACAAGATGATTCCCTAGAAATTTTGGCAGATCGAAGTATACAGGATTGTGAAGACCTGAGATCAAAAGATGAGATGATTACCTACTTGATAAGAGACATGCAGATGTTAAAGGAGGATAGGCTTAATCATAGAGTGGAGTTTGATAGTGCCTGTAGGAGCCTTGGGGTAGCACATAGAGAGATCCGTGTTTTGCAGGAGAGGGTTCAGGAGCTAGGCCAGTACTTACCTGGTGAAGCATCACATGACCCAGAGTTTGACCCAGAGATAGAAGAGTATTTGTCTGACAGTGCCACCTCACCTAGGGCACCTACTCACTGAACTTCAAGATGTGTTGTTTTGTGGAGGTTCTTTTAGTTATGTACATATGTGACATCGGGGTATCGTGTAAATATTGAATGGTAGTATGACATGATGATATAGTAGTAAGGAGTCCTAAATTTTGGAATGTACATAAGGGATTCCTAGTAATGTAAATACTTTTGCTTGGAAATAAATAAAAGTTGTGTTGTATATGTGTTATTTAAGAGTTTTATCTTTATATACATGCCACCTAGGGTAATATAATGTTGTTGGTCTGGGTCATTATTGATGATGGGATTGTATACGTTTTGCTCTGTTCTTTAGATGTCGCGAGTAGCGTAGTATGATATAGAGGAGGAGGTCGAGTCTCAGGCCTCCCGAACTGTAGAAACACATGTATCAGAGATACCTGCATCTGAGCAACCACCAGCTGATGCTCCTATACCCAACAAAATGTTGCAACAAATGGCTGCCGTATTACGGCAGATAGCCGGCGCCGCCCCGGCACCACCACCAGTGCCATCACCCATACCAGTACCTGCTGTAGGAGGGGAAAGGAAACCCCTGATCGAAAAGATAAGAAAGTACGGGGTGAAGGAGTTTAGGGCCCGAAGGGACGATGATTCTTCTACAGCCGAATATTGGCTGGAAGGAACAGTACGAGCCTTAGATCAGTTACAGTGTACACTAGAAGAGCGAGTGGTATGTGCTACTTCCTTATTAGTGGAAGAAGCATATATATGGTGGGACACAGTTCACCAACGAGTTCCACCGGAATAGAGGACATCGGATTTCTTTGTGAATGAGTTCAAAAGGAAGTTTATATCGGAGGCATACCTAGATGCCAAGAAAAAGGAGTTTTTACACTTAAAGCAAGGTCGATTGACCGTTGCCGAATACGAGAGGGAATTTACCAGGCTGAGTAGGTATGCCAAGAAGACAATTGAAGACGAACATGATAGGTGTAAACAATTCCAGGACAGTTTGAATAATGAGATTAGGATGCAGCTAATTACTGCTAATATCAAGGAATTTTTTGAGTTGGTCACTTGGGCTCTGGAAGTAGAGCAATGTCAGTCTGATGAGCAGAATAGAAGACAGAAGATGAAACAGAAGAGAGGTACCCAAAACTATTCAGGAAACTACCAATCATAAAGGAAGCGATTCCAAGGTAGTGGTTCCACGAGAGGCGGTCAACGCCGGGGTTACAGTCAGGGATCGAATCGCAATGGCCTAAGTCAAGCCACCTCAGTTGCTAGTACAGGACGATCCGGAAGAGGGCAAGGAAGAGGATTTAACCGAAGCGAAGGTAACTTTTCTACCGGTTCGAGAGGTAATGAAGGCGAAAATACTAATCCACGCTGTGATCAATGCGGACGCCGCCACATGGGAGAATGTTGGGGTCGGACATTTGCATGTTACATATGTGGATCTCTAGATCACCTTATGCGAGAGTGTCCCCAGCGAATGCAGAATTTACCTAGGGAGACTGAGGGATTGCAAGCAGCAGCAGGGCGAGGCTGAGGCAGAGGTAGGGGCAGAAATCCGTCATGTGTGCAGTCTGAAATGGTGAATCGATCAGAAGCGAGGGCTCCTGCTAGAATGTATGCCATGAGGGGGCGAGAAGACGAAGAAGCACTAGACGTGATTGCAAGTCAGTTGTCTATGTTTGGAGTTCCACTTTACGTTTTAATAGATCCGGGTTCTTCATACTCATATATATGCACGAAAAATGAAAAACTTGGGAACCTAGAGGAAGAGCTAGAGGAAGAGGGAATATTAGATACTAGCCCATTAGGGAGTGAGGTGATTACAAGGAAGGTAGTGAAAGATTGTCCCGTGGAGATACACGGACGTATCTTTTGGGGAGACTTATTTGAACTGCCATTTCAAGAATTTGACGCTATCCTTTGAATAGATTGGTTGGCCAAACACGATGCACTGGTTGACTGTAAACAGAAGAGAGTTCCTCTGCATACGTCAGACGGCGACGAAGTGACCTTAGTAGGAAAGAGGAAGGACTATCTAACTAACATCATTTCAGCTATGACAGCTAAGAGGTTAGTGCAAAAAGGCTGCGAGGCATATCTGTCATGCGCGTTTGAAGCGAAAGAAGAGGCACCGAAGCTACAAGATATACCTACTGTTTGCAATTTCCCTGACGTATTTCCTGACGATTTACCCGGATTACCACCTAAACGAGAGGTGGAATTCACCATAGACGTGTACCCAGGAGCTGCACCAGTATCCGTTGCACCTTATTGAATGGCGCTAGCGGAGCTAAAAGAACTAAAGGTATAACTACAGGAACTTTTAGACAAGGGGTTCATTAGGCCAAGCGTGTCACCATGGGGAGTGCCAGTATTGTTCGTGAAAAAGAAAGACGAATCCCTAAGGTTGTGTGTGGATTACCGTCAACTCAATAAGCTGACCATCAAGAACAAGTATCCGCTACCTCGCATAGACGATTTGTTTGATCAACTCAAAGGAGCTGGAGTCTTTTAAAAAATTGATCTACGATCAAGTTATCATCAATTGGGGATCAAAGATGAAGACATACCAAAAACCACATTCAGAACTCGCTATGGACATTATGAATTCAATATTATGCCTTTCGGATTAACGAATGCACCTGCAGTATTCATGGATCTGATGAACAAAATTTTCCACCCGTATTTGGATCAGTTCGTGGTGGTATTCATTGACGACATATTGGTGTATTCAAAGAATCGAGAGGATCATGATCGTCACCTTAGGATCATTTTACAAACCCTGCGAGAAAAGCAGTTATACGCTAAATTCAGCAAATGTGAATTTTGGTTGGAAGAAGTAGCCTTCTTGGGACATATTGTATCGGCAGAAGGAATAAGGGTTGATCCCAAGAAAATAGAAGCAGTATTGGAATGGAAGCCACCTAAGACAGTAACGGAAGTCCGTAGTTTCTTGGGGTTAGCAGGATATTATAGGAGATTCGTCAAAGTCTCCATGATCGCCGCACCTATGACCAAGCTACTTCAGAAGAATACCAAATTCCAGTGGACCGACGCTTGCCAACAGAGCTTTGAAAGGCTGAAGCAAAAACTTACTGAAGTGCCCATTCTTATACAACCCGAATCAGGAAAAGATTTTGTGATCTATAGCGATGCATCTCATATCGGGTTAGGTTGCGTATTGATGCAGGAGGGTAAAGTCATTGCGTATGTCTCTCGATAGCTCAAGCCACACGAAAAGAATTATCCCACGCATGACTTAGAACTAGCAGCGATTGTTTTGGCTTTCAAGATGTGGAGGCACTACTTATACGGGGAAAAGTGTTACATTTATACGGACCATTAAAGCCTGAAGTACCTACCCACGCAGAAATATTTAAACTTGCGACAGCGAAAATGGATGCAATTGTTAGCCAACTATGACTATACGATTAATTATCACCTGGGCAAAGCGAATGTCGTAGCAGATGCACTTAGTAGGAAGTCAATGCAAGCGCTACGTGCAATGAGGGTAGAATTAGAGCCCACAGAAGATGGAGCTATCTTTGCAGAAATGCACGTACGACCTACCTTACATCAACAAATATGTGAGGCTCAAAAGGAAGATGAACAAGTGAAGAAGTGGAGTCAACAGGCGCAGGAGAATTCATCAGGAGATTATCAAATTCGTCCAGATGGTATCCTATACTACAAGAAGAGAATGGTGGTACCTAAGTCCGAGGAACTGAAGAAACAGATTTTGCAAGAAGCTCATAACAGTCCTTATACAATGCATTCGGGAGCAATAAAAATGTACCGGGACTTGAAGGAGTATTACTGGTAGCCATGAATGAAAAGAGACATCGTGGATCACGTGACGAAGTGTCTAACCTGTCAGCAAGTGAAAGTGGAACATCAACTACCCTTAGGACTACTACAACCTATCACGATTCCAACCTAGAAATGGGATCGTATTACTATGGATTTTGTCACAGGATTGCCTATGACTAGGGACAAACATGATGCGATCTGGGTAATCGTGGATCGGCTTACTAAGTCCGCTCATTTCTTACCAGTACGTGTGGATTACTCGCTAGACAAGTTGGCAGAATTGTACATCAAAGAGATCATACGTCTCCACGGAATTCCAACTTCAATCATATCAGATCGAGATCCACGCTTTACGTCAAATTTTTGGCAGAAGTTCCAAACAGCCCTTGGAACTCGAATGTACCACAGTACAGCATTCCATCCCCAGACAGACGGACAGTCGGAAAGAGTGATTCAAGTTTTGGAAGATATGCTGAGGGCGTGCATTTTAGAATTTAAAGGCAGCTGGGATAAACACCTGAGCTTAATAGAATTCGCATACAACGACAGCTATCAATCCAGCATACAAATGGCTCCTTACGAAGCACTGTACGGTCGAAAATGCAGAACTCCACTTTGCTGGACAGAATTGAGCGAGGAAAAGATATTGGGGCTAGACATAGTTAAGGAAACTGAGGAAAAGGTAGAGATCATTCAAGACCGATTAAAAGTAGCAGCGGACAGGCAAAAATCATACGCGGACCTAAAGATGAAAGACATACAGTTCAAGGTCGGCGACAGAGTATTCCTCAAAGTCTCTCCCTGGAAGAAGGTGTTACGATTTAAACAAAAAGGCAAGCTAAGCCCTAAATTCATCGGACCATATGAGATCATCAAACGGGTAGGTCTGGTAGCTTACCAGTTGGCGTTACCACCCGAATTAAGTAAAATACGTGATGTTTTCCACTTTTCAATGCTAAGGAGGTATCGTTCAGATCCAACCCACGTCATACAAGCTCGAGACATTGAGATTCAGCCCGACCTAACATACGAGGAAGAGCCGGTAAAAATCTTAGCACGGGAAATCAAAGAATTGCAAAATAAAAAGATCCCATTGGTCAAAGTGCTTTGGAGGAATCACAAAGTAGAAGAAGCCACATGGGAACGCGAAGAAACTATGAGGAAGCAGTACCCATATTTATTTTCGCCTGATAGGCTTCGGGACGAAGCCTAAATTAATGAGGGAGGAACTGTCACATTCGCCCACTGTATTTATGTCTAGCAGTCATGTGCACAGTAAGAGAAAGGATCTGGAGAGGTCATCTCTGATGGCGGTTCCTAGAGAAGGTCGCAGGACCAAAGGGACTTAATTGCAGAAATGCAAAGTTTTGGGGAGGTAACTGTAATTTCCAAAAGTTGTACTGGAGGATCTTAATAGTGCACATAACATATTTCAAAAATGGAGAGTAAAGAAAAATCGGGTCGCAACGACGTGTAACGATTTTTCTAGGAAACGCCCCGTTAGAGAGAAACAAAGACATGTAGACTAGGGGCATTTTGGTCATTTTAATTAAAATTTATACATGAATCCAAAGTAGAAAATAAACACACTAGTGCGTAGAGGACATCGAGGGGTTGAATATGAAATGATCGACAGTAGAAACGGAGTCCGGGCAAAACCCGAGCAAAGAAAGGACCTAAAGGAAATTTTGTAAAAAGTCGAGGGCTTATTGGTAATTTTTCAAAATGACTTGGAAACCTAAAATAGACTTTAAAAATAGAAATTAGAGATCCAGAGGATCAAAACCATATGTAGTTTGCCTCGTGGAACTTTACGATTTAAAAGTTACGACCGATTAATCGTCGGAGCGTAAAGTGGGCCCGGTTCCATGTAGGGACCATATGGGTGACATGGAACCAATTTGGGGTACCAAATGGGAAGAGGGACAAGTTGGAGGACTTAATTGGAAAGTAAAATATAAAAATCTTTTGATGGCCAATCAAAATTAGCCATTTAGAATTTATAAAAAGAAGAAAAGAAAAAGAGTATGGACAAATGGCCCTAAGGCATTCATCCAACCCAAAAGTGTACATCATTTCCACTATATATAGCATAGCAAGAGGAACAAAAACTCTCTCTCACAACCCTCCAAACTGTCGGCCTCCATAGGAAGAACACCAAAGGATTTCTAAATTTTGTCAAGTTTGATTCAAGTTCAAGGTGAGTTTTAAGGTTTTAAAGCATGTAGATTTCAATTCTACTATCAATTTTAAGTATTTATATATCTATTGGAAGATTGGAAATTAGGGTTATTATGGTGGATTTGGGAAAATTTTAAGTAGTGATGATATTGATTAATTAAATGAAAGAATCAAGGTTTCTAAGGTTTAATAAGGTTAGATTATGATTTAGTTTGAAAAGAAATGGAAGGGTAGTGCATGTTCTAAATTTCTAAGGTTTATGTTTAAGGTTGTGTTCTTGAAATTCTTGAAGGAAAAACAAAGATTAAGGAAGGTGAAGGAGGAAAACCAAAGGGGAATTAAAAGAATAAGGTTTGGTACTTTACCTTGGAAGAATTAATTTTCCTTTCATTTTCTTACCAAAACTTTATCTATGGAACTTTTGCTATGGATGCATAAATGTGTTGTTTGAGTTTGAATTCAAATGTTGAGTGGTATTTTTAAATCTATGTGGTGATTGGGTTGTTTAAATTCAAATGAAATCTAATGTTTCCAATGATTTTGGTAAAAGAGTTTATGAACTCCATTTAGTCCAAATTGATTTAAACAATCAATTTATTTTAAAAGGGAAGTGTCTAAGTTTTCATTATATTATTAGGGAAGCTTTGAAATGGGTTTAAAACAGAAAAATAAACAATTTTGCATCAAATGCAAATGTGGGCTGAATTGGTGTTCTTTGGGATCCAATTCTGGACCTAATTTTGGACAGCCAGTTGAGGCAGCAAACGATGGAATTTTTCGACGAAATTTTACATGCATTTAGTCAACATATGAAAAAAGTTTCCTGTAAAATTTCAGCCAAAAATTAGATCATTTACCTGGTTAAATGCATGACTGAAGTGGACTGAAATTTTGACAAAAACCCAGATTTTACTATTCATTTGGCGCTTGCCTTTTGCGTTGCCGATTTTACGTACCGTGACACTATTCATTTGGTCAATTTGTGACCTTTTGAGGAATGCTTTGAAATGTTTGATATGTTTATTGTGGATGTTAAATATGTGAAAAAGAGTAATGGTTTGACTAAAGAATGTGGTGCGCGGCGTAAATGGCAAAGCGCGACGGGAATTAAAATGATTTCTCGAGTCATTCTAAAATGAAATTTGAGACTTAAATTGAATCATTTTAACCTTTATGCTCTGCTGGGTAGTTGGGAGTGGTAGATAAGGGTATGGTGCACTATACTAACTTATGTAGTACTGCTTGATATTGTGATTGAATTGTTATGATCTGAACTGAATGGTGAGGGCCATAGGGGGCCAATGGTGAGGGCCATTGGTTATAACCAGAATGGTGAGGGCCATTCCTGTTATATGATAATGGTGGTGAGGGCCACCTATGTTACAGTGGTGAGGGCCACTGCCTTATCGCTATGGTTCCCTATATACTAGTAGAGCCAAAGTCGTGTTTTTTTTTAAACTATGTAATGCAAAATGAGTTTGAATTATGGTTTTTACATTTGCTGAAAGCATAATTACATTGAATGTACAATAACTTCCATTGATTTAATGTTGGTTGATTTTTGATTTAATTATTTCCTTTTATTTCAAATGCTTCCATGTGTTACTTTTATTTCCATTGGTAAAGTACCCACTGAGCGACATTGCTCAGCGAGTTTAGTTTTCCTTGACTCGTAGGTTCGGAGTAGTAGCTAATTCTTGGGAAGCGACGACCAGACCCACAGCATCTCAGGGTAGATCTCTTAGTTTCCATTATGAGTTAGTTAGATGTGGCATGTATATGTATATATAAGATTGAGAATTTCTATGTTATACTGTACATTAGTAGTATGTAATAATAATAAACCTCTACTTTATTTTGTATTAGAAGTGTGAACTCTTCTTGCAGGTTTGTAGTTGAGGTTATAAGGTTGATTCATTGGGAGTGTATTGAAACTGATTGTATTCGCATTGGTTTGTGTAAAAATGTTTTCAAAACTCAGAAAAACCAGCTTTGTCCACACTTGGGACCAAATTTCTAGGCGAACCTCTGGCAAAATTTCTGTAAAATCGGAACTAAAATTTGACTAAGTAAAATTGGTAGCAACATTAGGGTAGTGTGGCGCCTCTACTCGGTTTACACACGTAGGCCGGGAAGGGGTGTTACAATTTACATGTACATAAACATTAAAATTAAATTTTACAAAACATATAGTTTATACATGTTTGGCGGTCAGTCTTTGATCTTTAAGCCCACTATCAAAACTTCAAAATCTAGACTCAACTCGGTCTAGAGGAACTCTCTGGCTCTACCCTGTCACCTGCGCGATGAAGCACAATCGCGCTAAGCCAACGGCTTAGTGGTACAAACCACAATAACAAAATGCTTCAATGCAATGTCAAGGTCACACATTTCAACAATAAAGACAATATTCATAAATGATATATTAATATTTTTCATAACACTACATTCCATTATTTTATTCAATTGTTTCACCATTCATGAATCACATTGAAACAAAGACAAGCATGGGCCCAAAAGACACTAATATGCCATTACACTTTCAGAGTTAATGTTTTAGTTTAATTATCACATTTATCATTATCATTATCCCAACTAGGATTCAAGGATTAGGCTCAACCAAGCTTCAAGGGGAACAAAGCATGCTAACTATCAACCCAACTTGGCTTCAAGAACCAAACCCAACCTAGCTTCAAGGGTTGTAACATCTCAACTAGGCTTCAAGGACTAGACCCAACCAAGCTTCAAGGGGAGTTAAGCATGCTAAACTTCAACCCAACTTGGCTTCAAGGATCAAGCCCAACCTAGCTTCAAGAGATTGTTACTATTAGGCATGCCACCAACAACAAAACTCTGAAAATGGAATAACACATTAGACACACAATTCATTCATTATTTCATTATCAATTCCATTCTCATTTTCTCATAATCATTTAGGCAACCATGCCTCAATTATCTCATTTGCATCATTATAGCCAGCAACAATGGCATCACAACTCATCATATCTCAATTCACATTAAAGCAATTCATCATTAAAGTTTTCATCATAACCAATTGTATTGCACATACAATTTGAATGATCATCATATATTTCACATTATGCAATTCATAGCATAAATCAAATGTATCAACAATATAATAGATTACTTAACACATTTACAACCAAATGTGTTAAGTCTCAAAATCATGTAAATATATGCAATAATGTAGGGTTTGTACTTACCTCAAGAGCAACTCACACCAATCTATACACTTCTTCTTTCAAGACTTCTCCACACTTAGGTTAGGTCAATTCAACCTCTTCACAACCTAATCCAAAAGGAATAATACGCACTTATTTACAAATTCACATGAATCCCAATACAATTATTCACCTATTAGTCTCATACTAGACCCATAGATCACAAATACCAACCAAAACCACTCTATAAGTCCCCACGGTCGTGGCCTCACAACCCCACGGTCATCGCCTCACAACCCCCACGGTCGTGGGTTAGTAAACGAACCTGTCCAATTTGTCCAACACCCCCACGGTCGTGGCATCCAAGGGCCATGGGCGTGGCATCCAAAATACTTCTGTTTCTGACCAAACTCATGTATTCTATGCTTTCAACTCCATTAAACACAAACATATGGAAAATCTAAGATAAAGAATTAATCAAACTCAATATTTACATCAATCACCAAGTCACAACTCTTACTCTTTCAACACCAACCAAATTCCTTTTCTTCAATTCAATTCCAAAACCATAATCAATTAAACCCAACACACTCAATCCTGAGTCTAAGTATCCAAATCAAATTCATTCTCGGGTCCAAGTTCCCTAATCAAATTAATATCGGGTCCAAGTACCCAATCCCAAGTCCAAGTACCCAAATTCAATCTAATATTGGGTCCAAGTACCCAAATTCAATCTAGTCTCGGGTCCAAGTACCTAATCTCGGGTCCAAGTACCCAAATCAAATCCAATCTTGGGTCCAAGTACCCAAATCAAAACAATCTCGGGTCTAAGTACCCAATCTCGGGTCCAAGTACCCAAATCAATCCAATCTCGGGTCCAAGTATCCAAATCAAATTCAAGCTCGGGTCCAAAGTACCCAAATCAATCTAATCTCAGGTCCAAGTACCCAAATCAAATTCATTCTTGGATTCAAGTACCCAATCCCGGGTCCAAGTACCCAAATCAAATTCAATCTCGGGTCCAAATACCCATTCTCAGGTCCAACTACCCAAATCAAAATTAAGCTCGAGTCCAAGTACCCAATCTCGGGTCCAAGTACCCAAATCAAATCAATCTCGGGTCCAAGTACCCAAATCAATTCATTCTAGGGTCCAAGTACCCAAAACAAATTCAAATAACCATCTATAAAAAATTAAGTCTTATTGCTTTTCGCTCTCTTTTACTAAAATCTTAGATTGTTCAAGCAGGAGGCAAACTGTAGACCCTTAATTTTTGACCCAGTCCGGTCTAATATATTTTAATAAGTCCAAAATAATTTTTGTGTTGTCCAATATATTTTAATTAGTCTAAAATAATTTTTGTGTTATCTTAATTAAATAATATTTGATTTAGTATTTAATTTTTATTAATAAAAAATAAATAATAATAATAAATAAATAAATAAAAATAAAAATCGGAGATGGAAAATTTCGTAGCCGAAAATGGGGGCGGCGAAATGGCCCGCATGCAATTTCGCTCGCCGCAGCCCGCTAGCTCCTGCGACAACTTTTTCACCAGCGTAATTTTTCCGCAGCAGTTTTTTTTCGCCAGCAAAATTTTTTCGACGCAAATTTTTTTGAAACCAAATTCAATTCGGTTTTGGTTTCTTTTCTTAATTAATGTTAGATTCCGTGAACAATTGAGATTAATCATCAAAATTTTCTATAAATAAGGACTAAAAAACAACACAGAGGGGGAAGAATCGAGTGAAGGAAAAACTTAGAAAAAGTGAAAGGACTTTAAAACTTTTTGGCAGAGATTAACGATCGGACTTTTGAGAGAAGCAAACAAGCAATTCAATCCATCAAAGGCAACCATCTTGCCTTTGTTCTTGTTCATCCAAGAAGTAATTTTTGGTGGAACCAACAAACAAAGGTATGAATATTTAATTTCTTCACAGTGGCTTGAATCATCCAATTGTCTCTTTTGATTCAAAAAACCCTAGAACCTTAATTTACATTTTCTAAACCTTAAAAACCTTAATCTGTTTCTTTGTTTTCCAAAAATCTTAAAATTGTTGTTTTTGTTTCTTCAAAATCTTAAAACCCTAATCTACCTTCCAATTTTCCAAAACCCTAAATTGAATCGTTTTCTTTCCACAAACCCTAAAAAAATATCTTTTCTGTTTCTATAAACCTTAAATCATTTTGTTTATTTTCATAAAGCTTTATAAAACTATAAATTATTTTTCCAAATTCTAAAATCAAATACATTCTCCGAAACACTAAAAACCTTAATTCAACTTTCAAAACAAAGATAGTAACCCCAATAACCCCAGACTAAACTAGCTAACCTAAACCCTAAAGTTTTCTTAAACCTTAAACCCTAAAGTTTTCTTAAACCCTAATTTTTCTAAACCTTAATCCTTTAAACCTTAAAACCTTATAAACCTAAATATTAAAATTTAAATGCAGTAAGCCTAAAAACAACAATTCAATAGCTAATAATCATAAATATAATGTTTTAAAGTGTCCAAACCCTAATTTCATGATTTCACTCCTCAAACACTAATTTGGTTAATCAAAGAACTTTATCAACCTCTTAAATTATAAAACTTTAATCCATTTCAATTCCTTTAAAACTTACAGTAGCTTAAACCAATAAATTCTAAAACCCTAAACATTAAATAAAGAATCTTAAATAAAAACAGTAGCCTTAATTTGTATTTTTTTTACTTGCTTTATTCTTAGATTTGATTGTGTAGTTCATTATATGCTTTGATTTATTTTATATGCTTTAATTTATTTAATTTCAATGCTTGGTTTATTTAGTTTATCATGGATGGATGTTTACATTCCATTGATGTTTAATATCTTTGATGAATGATTTATTTATGATGAATGGTTATTTACTTTTATCGATTTATTTAGATTTCCAAATGTTGTAAGAAGTATGTTTCCACTTGGCGGGTACCTCATTAGTTAAATATCATGTAATTTAAATTGCTTTTCTATTTTAGAACCAATGTAAAGGACATATTTCTACCTTTCGGTGGGTGTCCTATTTAGACATGGATTATGTAAGGGCATGTTTCCATCCTCGGATGGGTGTCCATTTGTTTGCTTTGTTTGGACATTGTTTTGATTTTTAATATAACGATGCTTTATTTCAATTGTTGTGTGTAATATGGATAATATTGTTATACTTAAGAATTTTATAATATTAAGACCTGTAAAGGAGGCCGGTTCCAATGAACCGAGCGTTATGGGGGTGCTGGGCCATTTCTCACCTTCCCCACACGTACCCAACTTTCCGAACCCATTAGGGGGTTGGGGATTCCTTAGGAATCGAGTCATCCACTCCTTTTTTTTTCCCAGACCGTCTAGGTGGTGACTCCATTTTCTCTGGACATAGGTCCGTGTTCTCTAAGGCCCCAAGCCTAAACAGTGCCGAAGTCGCAAGAACCATTCCACCGGGAGTGGGGGCGAAAATCCCCGCTCACAGCGATTCTAGTATGACTTCCAAACCTGCTCTTTTCCTATTTACTGCTCCATCAAAATACATCTTCCAACCTTGTACTTCAATGGCCTCTAAATGTTCATCCAGAAATTCCAAGACTACCTCTTCACTATCCGGTAATAGTTGTTGGGCCAGGAATTCTGCCACTGCTCTACCTTTGATTGTTTTTCTGGTTACATACTCAATCTCAAATTCTTCCAATATTATCAACCATCGACCATACTTCACAAATAAAGAGGGTGTCTCCCTTAAGTACTTCATTGGATCCAACCTGGAAATTGCTTGCACACTATAAGATTGAAAGTAATGCCGCAACTTTTTAGAAGGCCAAACCACAGCTATGCAGGTCTTTGTCAACGATACTATACTTAATTTCATAAGGTAGGAGCTTTCTACTCAAAAATTAAACTGCATGCTCAATCCCTAACTCATCTGCTTGGGCTAGCATGGCTCCTATTGACTCTTCTTCTACTGCTAAGCATAGTAACAAGGGTTTACTGGGTTTGGGTAGTTTCAAAATAGGTGGATTTAGTAGATATTTCTTTATTCGCTCAAAGGCCTTTTGACACTATTCATTCCACAGGGCTGGCTGATTCTTTTTAAGCAATTTGAAGATAGGCTCACAGATTGTTGTAAGCTTTGCTATAAATATGCTAATGTATTGTAATTTACCAATGAATCCCTAAACTTCTCTCTCCGTCTTAGGGGCTGGCATATCCCTGATTGCTTTCACCTTATAAGGATCAATCTCAATGCTATTCAGACCAATCACATGTCTCAACAATTTACCCGAGGTAACCCCGAACACACACTTCTTCGGGTTTAATCTTAGCTTATATTTCAATGCTCTATCGAAGAATAATTCTAAGTTTTGGAAGTGTTGTTCCCTTGTATCCGATTTCACCATCATATCATCAACATATACTTCAACTTCTTTGTGCATCATGTCATGAAATAGCATGGTGGCCATCCTTTGGTAGGTTGCTCCAGCATTCTTTAAGCCGAACGGCATCACCCTATAACAAAATATACCCCATGTAGTAATGAAAGCAGTTTTGGCTTTATCCTCTTGGGCCATTAACACTTGGTTGTATCTGAAAAATCCATCTACAGACGAGTGTAGCACACTAGAGACTACACTATCAATGAGAACATCTATATGAGGCAAAGGAAAATCATCTTTAGGGGAAGCCTTGTTTAAATCTCTATAGTCCACATAGACCCTTATTCTTCCATCTTTCTTTGGCACAGGTACTATGTTTGCTAGCCAATCTAGATATTCTATCACTTCAAGGAACTTCACTTATATTTGTTTAGTGACCTCTTCTTTAACCAATTCAGCCCACTCAGGTCTTAATCGCCTAAGCTTTTGTTTGACAGGTTTCATGTGAGTGTAAGTAGGAATAAGATGTTCGACTATGTCTCAATCTATTCCAGGCATATCCTCATAAGACCAAGCAAATACTTCTTCATATTTTTTGAATATTTTTTCAAATCTCTCTCTCTCTCTCATCAGGAGTAAGGTCGGATGCTATGCTAATGTTTTTAGAATTTTTGATTGTTCCCAAATTTAATGATTGTGTGTTAACAGAATTAATATTAAAGATGCTCATGTAACTGCTATTTGAATGTATGCAACCATCAGGAGAAACATCACACAAGTAAGCAAAATCAGACTTTATTGCATTCATTTTGGAAAAGAAAACACCATCATCCTCATACAAAGCAGACAAATTAAAATCAAAATCAAAACAATTGTTCTCAAAATCATAAGGCAGAATGTCTTCAAACTTCTCTTCAACCAGGGCAGCAATCTCCTCCGGAGTCTTCTCAGCTTTCAAGACAGGTTCCTTCTTTTCTTCCAGATTGGACTCCTTCCTGGCTGGCAGGGTGAGCTCTTTCTTCACTTATTCCACTAGCTCGGCAACATCTGCAAAAATTTCAAAACCCGGGATCAACTTTCCCATGAACATGATTGGCTCAGGCTTTCCTTGGAGTGGTCCCATGTCTGGAGCTTTGACAAAGATTTTTTCAACTGGCGGAAAGCTCATCTTCTCATTCTTCTTTGGCTGGACATCTTTGTTGACTTCATCATACCCCAACCCTTTCTTGGAGGTTTAAGTTTTGAAATTTGGAAGCTTTGACAAACTGGCCTTGCCCTTTCCAAGACTAGCTCCGGGAAGGTAATTCATGTTCTTCATCATATTCAAGACTTTAGAGTCCATGACTTCATCATCAGAAATTGCAGCTACTTGGAAACCATAAAGAGGCCTCTCAATCATTAAAGCATTAACAACCTCATCTCTGTTAGGGAACTTGACCTTTTGATGAAGGGTGGAAGGAACTCCCCCAAGAGGATAAAACCATGGTCATCCCAAGAGTAAGGCAAAGGTAATAGGTATATCCAAAACAACAAATTCAACAATAGATTCAATTGGACCAACCTTGACAGCAGCTTTGAAAGTTCCTTCGACATGTCTCTTAGTGTTGTCATAAGCCCGAATGGTTACCTCGGTCGGGTTTAGATCCCTTATTGACATGGCTAGTTTTGGCAATATTTTAAGTGGACAAAAATTTATGGCAGACCCATCATCAACCATTACACATGGAGTCCTTTTCCCTTTGATTTCTATTTTAATAAAGAGAGGGCAGATGTGATCTATCCCCTCTTTTGGTAAATTTGAGTCTGAGAAAGTTATCACTCCCATATTAACTTCGCTCTTTTCTTGAATATCTTCACATTTCATTACTCCCTCAATTATTATGAAGTTGATAAGCTCTTCTGGTGTTATGGAGGTGGAAATTGGCATGCTGGCCAAGGCCTTGGCCATGGTTTCTCGGTGCTTTTTAGAAGTAGCCAATAAATCCCAAATTCTAACACTTGCTTGGGTTCTTTTCAATTGCTTGAGCACGGTATCATCTTCCTCTTCTTTTTTCCTTACTTTGGCTTCCTTTCCTTTATTAACTTCTACCTCCTTAGGCAGTGGCCTTGCATAAGGCTTACCGAATCTAGTGATCATTACTTCATCTTCCTCGGGCTCGGACCAGGTCCATTCCTCCTATTTGGTTATAAAATCGTCATCACTATTGCTTGAATCCCAAAACCCATTGACAACACAAATTGCTACTTCTTTACCACCATAGCTTGTTTAATTTTGCCAAATACCTCTTCTTCTTTGGTTGCTTCTCCACCCACATCTTGAAAAGAAGACATGACAAAACTTTCATGCAAACCTCCTCCAATCATGAAGGTTGCCGGTGGTGGTACTCTATTGAACCTCGGTAATGGGTTGTCTTTGGTGTTTGGCTTGTTGGGCTCTAGTAGCTTCCCACTATCAATCAAATTTTGGATCTCATGCCTCAACCTCACACATCTATCCATGTCATACCCATGCATTTGACGAAACTGGCAAAATGCTTTAGTGTCGAAATTAGGTGGGAGAGGGTTAGGCAAAGGACGAGGATTTAAGTTGTAACAATCCCTTACTTTGAAGCTTATTAAGAACCCAAGACATTGGTTTCCCTAATTCTGAAAATTGCCTCCTTGTTCCTTGGCTAGTAGCATTAACACCGACTGCCTTTTGCATTCTTTGGTTACCAGACTGATAGTTTCCTTTCTCGTTCCTTCTTGTTGAAAAATGTTCTTCTCTCTTTTCCATTCTTCGATTTGCAGACCAACTTGGAGGAGATCTTTGAAATCACAAATGAGTGCCTGAGACATCCTTTCATGAAGATTAGGCAACACCCCTCTCACAATCATCCTTATTTGATCAGATTCATCGGGCATTTTCTTGAGTAAAGCGGCCTTATTTCTCCATCTTTTCACATAGTCCACAAAATTCTCATTTGGCCTTTGTCTAATGGACTCCACTTCCATTAAGGTAACTTCCATTTCAACATTGTATCCATATTATTGGATGAAGGCCTTGTATAGCAGATCCCAACTCTTTTGCGTGCTTTCCTCTAAGGTGTTGAACCAATTTTGGACGACAGGGTCCAATGAGAGCATGAAATATCTTAGAGTTTGAGCCTTAGTGGCTCAGCCAGATTGCATGGCAGTGATGTACTGCTTCACATGGCAATGAGGGTTTCCAGTCCCATCAAAGTTTGCAAAGGATGGCATCTTGAACTTGTACAAAACTTCTTCGTCTAGCTCAAATAATTTGTCAACTTCAGACATTTCTTCGGTTTTCATCTTCTTCTCAAATTTCTTTTCTAAGTCCGCAATCATCTTTTCAACATTAGAAGTCTCAATTTTCTCCATAGCTGATCTTTCAATAATCTTCGATTCTTTCTTCTTGTCTTGAGGATCTTGGAAGTATTGAGCCCAATCATCGTCATCATCAATGATCACCTTATCATCATCAAAACCCACTTATCCAACTGTAGCCTTCCCTTTGTCCTTTGGCTTTTTAGTGCTAGCAGATGCTTTGGCATGATTTCCTAAAATTGCATCCAATTAGTTCTTCATGGTCTCAGCTAGGGCCTTTTTTATTTCTTCCATCTTGGCATTGAGGGTGTCATCCACCATTCTTTGAATTTGTTCAGGCTCCATTGCTTTTGGTGAGCAAGTGATTGAGTTGCTACTAGATTCTTCATCTCCGGCGTAGGTCGGATTGTCATAAGCTTTTGAACTGTCGTAATCCAGGGCTGTGAGCCAGAAAGGATTAATGATATGAGATGCAAATGTATGTATGCATGTATGCACAAATAATCAACAAAGATAAGTAGAACGTCCCTTCCAACCTTATAACATCCACACACGAATGGAGAGTCTCTTTTCCTCGGTATAAGGTTAACAAAATACCAACATGGGGTATCTTGTTTTTCGAATAATTTCCTCGGACGTTTCAACCAATAGTTATATTTTCAAAAATGGAAATCAGCTCATGATAACTCCCATTAATTAGGTTTTAATCCATTCAACCAACTAAAGTAGATTTCATGCTATATTGGATTAAAACTAAATTAAGAGGTTTATTATAAATAGATTTCTCACTTGAAAAAGCAACTAGTGGTTCATGCCAAAAATAAGCCCATGATTAATTATTTCTTAGTATAAACTATGCTCACAATTGATTTTTGGTATTTCGTAATTAACCTAAATATTTGTAAGCTCTTTTAAAGGTTGGACGAAATGCAAAAATAATTTTGTTTGAGAAACCCATTGTAAAAATATTTTTAGAAAAAATAGATTTTTAACTTTATATTTGAGTCATTAGAAAAGAATTTTTGATTTGTTTTTAGAAAAGTTTTATGTCTAAAGACCAACTTAAAAAATTTTAAAAATAGCTTTGTTCTTTTGGATTTTAAAGAAAATTTTATTTTGAGCTTACAATATATGTAAGTCATATTAGAAAAAGAACAAACCAAATAAGCCATGATTTAAGCTAAGATAAATTAACCATAGTCAAACAACAAGCATTTGGGGTAAAAACCTAAGGAAAGTAACTAGGCCAATTACATGAGCTTTAGTCTTTGGGTTAAAAGGCTTAGGTTCCCATAGCAAGTATATACCAAATGGTATGAGGCTATAAGTAGTTATGCCATGCTTGATCTCCATACCTTGAGTGAAAGTATGGTATCCCTTACATAACACAACACGGGTAACACGGGCGTCCTAACTCACGCACACAATGTAATCTAATATGATGCAATGGATAATATCATGATAAGAAAGAATAGAATAATATAAAGACCAACGGAATCAAATTCTCTTATCCCCAGTGGAGTCGCCACTGTGAGCGGGGATTTTCACCCCCACTCCCGATGGAATGGTACTTGCGACTTCGGCACTATTTAGGCCTGGGGCTTTAGAGAATATAGGCCTTAGCCCGGAGAAAATAGAGTCACCATCCGGATGGGCTAGGAAAAAGAAAGGGGTGGATGACTCAATTCCTAAGGAATCCCCAACCCCCTAATAGGTCCGAAAAGTTGGATACGCGTGGGGAAGGTGAGAAATGGCCCAGCACCCCCACAACGCCCGGTTCATTGGAACCGACCTCCTTTGCAGGTCTTAATATTATAAAATTCTTAAGTATAATAATATTATCCATATTACATGAAACAATTAAAATAAAGTATCATTATAATAAAATCAAAGCAATGTCCAAACAAAGCAAATAAATGGACACCCATCCAAAGATGGCAACATGTCCTTACATCATCTATGTCTAACTAAATAGGACACCCACCGAAAGGTGGAAACATGTCCTTTACATTGGTCCAAAATATAAAAGAAATTTAAATTACATGATATTTAACTAATGAGGTACCCACAAAGTGAAAACATACCTCTTACAGTTTTAATACTAAAATAAATAAATAATAATCATAACAATAAAGAAAATAATCATCCATGGTAAATTAAATAAATCAAGCATTGAAATTAAATCAACCATCAAAACATATAATCAAATCTAAAATTAAATAAAGCAAGTAAAGATACAAATTTAGGTTTTTGTCTCAATTTAGAGTTCTTTAATTAACATTTAGGGTTTTGGGATTTTAGAATTATTATTGTTATTTTTTAGGCCACTGTAAAGATTTTGGAAAATAGAAATGAATTAGGGTTTTATACATTTAAGAAGTAGTAAGGTTTTTTGGTTAATCAAATTAGGGTTTAAGGGTAACATCATGAAATTAGGGTTTTGGAATCTTAAGACATTAGAGTTTATAATTCATGGTTACTGGATTGTGATTTTAGGTTTACTGGATTATGGCTTTAGGGTTTAGATTTACTAGACTGGGTTTTAAGTTCACTGGATTAGGGTTTAGGGTGTTGTTGAATTTGTCATAAAGTTTTGATGCTTTAAAAATTTAGGGTTTAGGAAAACTAGGGTTTACTATATTGGGTTTTGAGAGAATTAGGATTTTTTGATATTTTGGAAAACATATTTGATTTTAGGATTTAAGAAAATAGTTTAGAGTTTTATAAAAATAATTATGATTTTAGAAAAACATAAAGAAGATTAGGGTATGGAGATTTAAGAAAACATTTGGAAATTTTGGACAAAAAGTTATGGTTTAGATGAAAATAGTTCGGGGAAAACAATTTAGGGTTTTAAAGCTTTTGGAAGCAGAAGAATAGTTTTAGGGTCTTTAAGGTTTCTAGAAAAAGAAAAATAGTTTTAGGCTTTTCAAGTTTTTGAAAACGGGAGAGAATTAATTTTAGGGTTTTAAAGTTTCTGACAAGAGCAGAATAGTTTTAGGGCTTTGAAGTTTTGATTACTGATTAAGGCTACTGGATGAACATATTACCAAGTTTAATGATTTAGGTTACTGAAATAAAAATAAATGATAGATGTATTTAAAAGAAAATATGGCAATAACATTGTAAATATAATCGAAGCAAAGATTTATAATCAAACCTCCATTCGTTGGTTCCACCAAACTGATTTTTGGATGAATAATGGCAAAGGCAGTGTTGCTGCCTTTGATGGATTGTTGATTGCTTCTTGTTGCTAATGTCTCTTGCTTGCTAGAGTTTTTTTGTTTCATTTTTCCTCAGTCAGAAGTCCAAATTTTTCCTCCAGTAAAAACTAATTTTCGATCCCTTAATTCTGAGTTTTAATGTGTTATTTATAGGAAAAATCATAAACCTACTTCTAATTGTTTAAGGAAATTAAAACCAATTAGGAAAAGAAACCAAAACCAAATAGAATTTGGTTTCAAAAAAAACTACGTTGGAAAATTGCACTGGCGAAAAACTTGCTGGTGAAAACTGCGAGGATTGTGAGCTGCAAGGGCCAGCGCTGGGTGGCCAGCCAATTCGCCGCAGGAATTTCCTGATGGCGAATCGTCCTGGCTGATTCACCTTCGGCAATAAATTTTTTCATCGTCGATTTTTATTTTTTATTTATTTATTTTTATTTATTTAACTTTACCATTTTATTTTTATAAAAAATTATAAATATTAAATATTAAAATAAATATTATTTAATTAAAATACAACAAAAAATATTTTGAACTATATAAAAAATATCAGACCAGACTGGGTCAAAAATTAAGGGTCTACAGGGTCTAGAAGCAGTCAAGTAAAGTGGTGATCTGATAATACCTCAATATTTCTTCTTATCTACTACCTTACCCCTTTCTTCTTTGTCAAGTTTCAAGGATGTGCTCATTGGTGTTTTGCTTGCTTTGGAACCATCCATTCCAAGATACTTGAGAAGTTCCTTTGTATACTTGGATTGGTTGATGAAGATCCCATCCTTACATTGATTGATTTATAGTCCAATGAAGAATTTGAGTTCACCCATCATGCACATTTCAAATTCCCTAGTAATACAAGAAGCAAATTCCTTGCACAAAGATTCATTAGTAGAACCAAATATAATCTCATCAATATGAATTTGCACAAATAAAATGTTATGCATTTTCTTTTTAACAAAAAGAATTGTGTCAACCTTGCCTTTTGAAAAAATATTTTCTAGCAAATAAGCACTACGCCTATCATACTAAGCTCTTGGAGCTTGTTTCAATCCTTATAGTACTTTTGTAAGTTTAAAAATATGATTTAGAAATTTATAATCTTCAAAGCCGGGAGGTTGTTCAACATAAACTTCCTCATTTATAAACCCATTTAGAAATGCACTTTTGACATCCATTTCAAAAAGTTTAAAATTCCTATGACAAGCAAATACAAGCAATATTCTAATACCTTCTAACCCAACAATGGGAGCAAATGTCTCATTATAGTCAATGTGTTCCTCTTGGTTATAGTCTTTAGCTACCAATCTACCCTTGTTTCTAGTAATGAGACAATTTTCATCAAGCTTATTCTTATATACCCATTTACATCCTATAATTGGATGATCTTTAGGTTTAGAAATAAATTCCCATACTTTGTTTCTCTCAAATTGGTTGAGTTCATCTTGCATAGCAATCACCCAACATTCATCACTAAGAGCCTCCACAATAGTCCTTAGCTCAATTTGAGAAACAGAGGCAACATTAGCATCTAAGTGTTTAAGTTTAATCTAGTAGTTACTCCCTTCAACGTGTCACCAATGACAAGTTATTTTGGATTATCCTTCTTGTGTTACCAATCATTGAGTAGTTCTTGAGACTCTTCTTCTTATTTCATTCTTGTCTCAATTTCATTGTGATTGTCCTTTAGAACATTATTTGTTTCTTGTTCTTCAAATGTACCTACAAAATCATCAAGAGCACTACCTTTCCTTTTAAAAATTTTAGAGGATTCATAAAAAATAACATGCATTGATTCTTTAACTACTAGTGTTATCTTATTAAATACTTTATATGCTTTGGTAGAAGATCAATATCTTAAAAATATGCCTTCATCTGATTTGGATGAAAATTTTTCAAGATTATCCTTTGTATTCAATATGAAGCATTTGCATCCAAACACTCGAAGGTATGAAATTTTGTGTTTTCTTCCATTCTAAAGCTAATATGAAGTTTTATTTATCAAAGGCCTTTTGCAAACACGATTTAAAATATAACATGCAGTATTAACAGCCACCGCCCAAAAGTAAGATGGTAAATCATACTCATTGAGCATTGTCCTAGCTATTTCAACCAATGTTCTATTTTTTCTTTCAACCACACCATTTTATTGTGTGTTCTTGGAGCCCAAACATTATATGAAATACCAAACTTATTGCAAAAAATTTCAAAGTTTTCATTTTGATATTCTTTGCTATGATCACTTCTAATGTATATGATTACATAGCCTTTTCCATTTTAGACTATTTTTGCAAAAAGTTTAAAATGATTGAAAGCTTCATTCTTTTGAGCTAGGAAATTAACCCATGTAAACCTTGAGTAATCATCAACACACACAAATGCATATAACTTGCCTTATAGTCTAGCAACTCTATTTGGACAAAACAAATCTATATGAATTAGTTCTAGGGGTCTAGATGTGCTTACAAAATTCTTAGTTTTGAATGAACTCTTATGTTGTTTTCCAAATTGAAATGGTTCACAAATTTTATCTTTATTAAATTTCATTTTGGGGAGACCATCAATAAGTTCTTCTTTATTAATGCATTGTAAATGATCCATGATAGTATGTCCTAGTCTCCTATGCCAAATCCATGCATCATTGCTAATGGTAATCAAACATTCAAATGCATCACTAAAATGTAAGTTAATTTTATAAGTATTGCCAATTCTAACTCCTTTTATTGCAAGTTCACCAGTGGAAGAAGTAACTTTGTATCCTTTAGAGTCAAAATTTATATTATATCCTTTATCACACAATTGACTCACACTAAGAAAGTTATGTTTCAATCCATCAACAAGCCATACATTATCAATCATATTTTTCCCAAGAATATCAATGGAGCCTGTATTATCCCAAAATACACTCTAAAAGTTTTGGAATCATTATTGTTGTATTTAGATTTAATGTGCCTGTATGATGGAAAGTGGAAAGAAGTAAAGAGAAAGTGTATATATTGGATATATATATATATATAGATATATATATAACATATACATAGTGTATAAATGGGTGTAAGAAAATAAGTGTATATAATTATTAATAATAATAATGAAAGAAAAAGAAGAAAAGAAAGTCAAAGGGAAAGATATGTGGTGAAGGATTTTTGGTATATTTATTTTATTATTATATATATATGTGTTAAGTTGGGAAAGAGAAGAGAAAATCTTCTTCCCTTCTTCTTCTTCTTTTTCTGCTGCACGAGAGAGAGAGAGTGAGAGAGAGAGAGAGATGGTGATTTCATCTCTATTTACATCAAATCCAAAGGGATTTTGAGAGGATTGAAGATGGTTATTGAAGATTTGACATATTATCCAAGTAAGTATTCAATTGCTTGTCTTGATTCCTATTGTTTGAGTTGGATTTGATATGGTTATTTGATGATGATGATGATGATGTTAATGAAAGATTGAAGTATATATATGTGTGGAATTGGTATTTAGTTGATGATAACATGATTAATTGTGATATAACATGGTTAGATGTGAGGATGATGATGAATTGTTGAGATTGTTGAGTAAGGGTTTAGTATAGATGATTTGGGGATTTGAGTAATTGATTCATGGTGAGGTATATTATGCTTATGATTATGATATATTGAAGTTATTTAAGTGTTAAATAGATGGGTAATTGATGAATATAACCAAGATGTTGATTAAGGGTGATGAAATATGAGTTTTGAAGTGTTGGTGTTTTCATGGATGAAAGTTCGAATTCATGATTTCTGGTCTGACACGACCAGTGACACGGCCGTGTGGTTGGGCGTGTAGTCGGTACTGAGTTTAACGTTTGAGGCACGACCATTAGCACGGCCATGTTACTGAGCGTGTTATTGCTACTGTGAGAAAGAGTAATTGACACGGCCATGAACACGCCCGTGTTGTTGGGCGTGTTAATGTTTCTGTGAGGCAGAATGAGTGACACGTCCAGTGACACGCCCGTGTTAATGAGCGTGTCAAGTGTTGAGTTTGCCCTAATTAATTATTATTCTTATTTTCTTATGGGTATAATTATCTTTGGATTAGGTTTTGAGGAGATTGTGTTGCATTAACTTTAATGTTGAGAATTCTTGGAAGAGGAAAGGTATAGATCGTTGGGAATAGCTCTTGAGGTAAGTACAACTTACAAAGACGCATTCTTTTAACCTAAAACAATGTTAAGTAATTTATTATATGGTTAATATAATGTGACTAATGTTATTAATTGTATAGTGTGAAAGCTATGGTGATCATTCAAAAAGGTATGTGCAATGCAATTTGTTGTGACAAATATTATAATGAGGAATTATATTAATGTGTCTTGAGAAGTAATGAAATGTGATATCATTATAGTTGGTAATAATGATTGAAATGAAATAAGTGGACATGTTGTCTATGTGTTTAATGAAATTGATTATGTATACTTGAATGATGAAGTGTTGTATTGTGAATTGAGATATGAGTTAAATGACATGTGAAGCCATTGTGATTGGCTATGATGATTTAAATGAGATATAAAGCCATGGGTGTTGGCTATAATGATGATAATGAAATGAGAAATGAATTGAGAAAGAAATGTAAAAAAATGATTTTGTGTCTAATATGTTGATTCAAGTTTCAGAGTTCTGAATTTGGCAGGCATGCCTATGAAAGTAACAGTCTAGCCGGGTTGAGGATCTCTTCAAATTGAGTTGAATTGAGGTCCAAGAGACTGGGTCTGTTACACTATGAGAAATGTGAAATGATAAATGTGAATTAAAGTAACAGTCTAGCCGGGTTGAGGATCTCCTCGATTAGTCGGGTTGATGGTCCAAGAGACTGGGTCTGTTACAGGTAACAGTCTAGCCGGGTTGAGGATCTCCTCAAGCATGTTGAGTTGATGGTCCAAGAGACTGGGTCTGTTACCCTATCCATGGATAGAGATATATATATATGTGTATCGCCTACGGGCTTGATGATTATGATTATAGACCAAAGCAGTAACTCTGAACTTTGAATAACATATTAGTGTCTGTTGGGCCCGAGTCTGTCTTTATTTTCTATGTGATATATAAGTGATGAAATAAATGAATAATGAAGTCTATGGTTGTCTTGTTGTAAATGTGATTCATGAATGGTGAATATTAATGATGGAATTGTGGTTGATGTTATGAATTATGATATGTGATATGTGTATTGATATATTCGTTGTGATTATAAATGATGGAATTGTGGTTGGTGTTTGTTATATATATAATATATGAGAATAGTAGAGATATATGAAAGGTGTAATTAAAAAGGGGAAACATGATATGAAACTAATGGTAAGTTGAATTGATATATCATTATATGTTATTAATTCTATAATGTATGTTTATATCATATATAGTTGTACTACTAAGCTCTCGGGCTTAGCGCGGATGTTTAATCTCGCAGGTGAGTAGATGGTAGATCTGAAGTCTTTCTCTATGCCACGAGTAAAGTAAGAGTTTGTTGAGACCAACTAGAGGGTGATGCATACATGTAAAATTTTAATTATGTTGTATTTCTGAAAAAAATGTATTCATATGTATAAATGAATTTTGATAAAGATAAGATTACTATATACTTTTAAGATCATTAAAAGTATGATGATTTTGTAAATGCTCTTTTTATTAATGCAATATGGTTTGGACTCAAGATAAGGATTTAATTTGTAATGATAAGTGACATCCTTATACTTTGTATACATACTGTATGTATACCTGGTATATCTATAGTATTTATATAGAGTATTGGGGTGTTACAGAGCCAATGCCAATGATTTTACCTTTAACATTATTTCCAAAAGTCACATTACCTCCTTACTTGTAGGTAAAAGGTGTAAAGAATTTTTAATTGCCCATCATGTGCCTTGAACATCCACTATCCACATGCCAAACACTTTCATTGATAGTAGACTTTAGAGATACCTATAAGACAATAAGGTTTATCCTCTTTTAGGTACCCAAATGAAGTTGGGTCCTTGGGGGTTAGTAGTAGAAGGATCCTTTAATTTGAGATGAGCCTTCCTAATATAGCAAAAGGTGCTCTTATGTCCAAATTTCATACAATAAGTGCATTGATACAATGTTTTATATTTATGCACTCTTTTATTAAAATTTAAAGAACTATGTACATAATTGCAAGTGTATATTTGATGAAATTATTTTTGTGCATTTTTGTGTTTGTGTGCATGCCTTATATACATGTATGCATGGTTTGCTCTTGGAACTTTGGTTCTATAGTATTGCAAAACCAATAAAATCCTTCTAGGATTTTTCAGTTTGGTGTGTGCATTAGTGTTCTTTACAACTTCAACACTAGAGGTTTGAGTGTAGATGCTTTTACAAATGTTGGTGCATTAGATGTAGTGATAGATGAGCCATTGACCATGTTTTAAAGAGGGTGACCTTTGATTGTTGATCAAAGTGTCTAAGGCCTCTTTTCCCTTGTGAAATTTTGAAATAGATTCTTTAAGTTCATTTATTTCATCATTCAAAACTTTATTTTCCTTGATTACTTTTTCTAAGCTATATGAGTTTCTAGACATTTCATTAATGGATTCTAGCAATTGTTCATTTGATGTCTTTAATTCGAGAGTTGAAATTTTTAATGAAACAAAGTCCTTTTATAGCTTAGAACATTTATCTTTGTAAAATTTCATTTTAGAAAAATATTTTTCTACTCTAAGGTTCATATGCTTAATTAAATCACTATCATTTAAGGCATCATCAACATTGTCACCAAATGCAATCAAGTTCAAGGATTGGGTGGGTTGAGTACCTACCTCATTGGTGTGATCATCATCCCCAATAGCCATAAGACATAAATTAGCAATTCCTTGCTCTTCTTCCTTATCTTCTTCACTTGAGGAATCATATCATCCCATGTGGCTTTGAGTGATTTCTTCTTTTCCTTATCCCACCTCTTTTTGCTCTTCAATTTGAAGCAATACAATTTGATGTGACCCATTTTGACACATTTATAACATTTTACTTCATTATTTTTCTCTTTATCTTTAAAGGAGGATGTAGGCCCTTAATTTTTGAACCAGTCTAGTCCGATATTTTTTATAGTCCAAAATAATTTTTGTGGTTTTTTAATTAAATAATATCTATTTTAGTATTTATTATTTATAATTTTTAATAAAAATAAAAAAGTAATATTAGTAACGTTAAAAAAATAATATAAATAAATAAATAAATAAAAATCGGCGACGAAAAATTTCATCGCCGAAAGTGAATTGGCTTGGGCAAATTTGCCGCAGGAAATGGCCTTGGGCCAATTCGCCATAGCCCGTAGCAATTTTTGCTCGCTCGCAATTTTCGCTTGGCGCAATTTTTTCAAAATTGAATTCTATTCGGTTTTGATTTATTTTCCTAAATAGTTTTAATTTCCTTAGACAATTAGAAGTAGGATTTGGATTTTTCCTATAAATACCACATTAAAACACATATTCAAGGATGGGAAAATTATTTTACTTGGGGGAGACATGGGACTTCTGACTAGGGAGGATAAAGAAGACAGAAACCCTAGGAGCAAAAAACGGCAAAAAGTTAGCAATAAGGAGCATTCATCAATCCATCAAAGGCAGCAACATTGCCTTTGTCATTGTTCATCCAGAAGCCAATTGTTGAGGAACCAACAAACAGAGGTTTGATTATAAATCTTTGATTTGATTATATTTATAACATTCTTACGTTTAGATTAATGAATTATTTAAGCATATGATGTTATTGCCATATTTTCTTTTAAATGTTTCTATCATCTGTTTTGATATTAAGTTAAATTATTAAACTTAGTAATATGTTTTACAGATTAAATCATCCTTCTATTTCCAAAACTTCAAAAACCCTAAATCATCCTTCTGTTTCCAAAACTTCAAAAACCCTAAAATTATTGTTTTATTTCAAAAACTTCAAAAACCCTAAAATTGTCCTCCTGTTTCCAAAACTTTAAAACCCTAAATTATTTTTCCCCGAACTATTTTCTTAATCATCTAAACCCTAATTTATTTGTCTAAAACTTCAAAATGTCTTCTTAATTCTCTAAAAACCTAATCTTCCTTACAGTTTCTAAAAACTTTTATCATAATTGTTTCTATAAAACTCTAAACTATTTTCTTAAATCCTAAGATCAAGTATGTTTTCCAAAATATCAAAACCCTTAATCCAGTAAACCCTAGTTTTCCTAAACCTCAAAACTTTATGACAAGTTCATCAACACCTAAAACCATAATCCAGTGAACCTAAAACCCAATTCTTAAAATTTTAAACCCTAATGTCTTAAAAAAACTCTAATTTCGTGATGTTTGCTTAAAACCCTAACTAAACCTACTTTTTTAAATCACAGAAACATTATTTTCATAAAAACATCCAAAACCTTAAATCTTTTTAATATCCAGTAGCTATGTTATTACTTTGAAATATTTCTCAACAAATTAAACTAGTATATGCAAAACCCTAGTTATTGAACATAAAAACCTAGAAAGCATAATTAATGCATGAACCGCTAAGTTAATATATTTACTATTTTATTTAAATTGGATGAATGTTTATTATATATTTTAATTGATGTTTAATATCTTTGATGAATGATTTATTTATTATAAATGGTTATTTACCTTTATTGATTTATTTTGATTTCCAAATATTCTAAGAGATATGTTTCCACTTTGTGAGTACCTCATTAATTAATTTTCATATAATTTAAATTGCTTTTATATTTTGGACCAATGTAAAGGACATGTTTTCACCTTTTGGTGGGTGTCCTATTTAGTTTAGACATGGACGATGTAAGGACATATTTCCATCCTCGGATGGGTGTCCATTTATTTGTTTTGTTTGGACATTGCTTTGATTTTAATATAATGATGCTTTATTTTAATTGTTGCATGTAGTATGAATAATATTATTATATTTAAGAACTTTATAATATTAAGACCTGTAAAGTAAGCCGGTTCCAATGAACCGGGCGTTGTGGGGGTGCTGGGCCATTTATCATCTTCCTCGCATGTACCCAACTTTTTGAACCCATTAGGGGGTTGTGGATTCCTTAGGAATCGAGTCATCCATCCCTTTCTTTTTCCCAGCCCATCCGGGTGGTGACTCCATTTTCTCTGGGCTTAGGTCCGTGTTCTCTAAGGCCCCGAGCCTAAATAGTGCAGAAAAGAACTATTCCACTGGGAGTGGGGGGCAAAAATCCCCGCTCACAGTGGCGACTCCACTGGGGATAAGAGAAGTTGATTTCGTTGGTCTTTATATTATTCTATTTTTTTCTTATCATGATATTATCCATTGCATCATATTAGAATACATCATGTGCGTGAGTTAGGGCGCTCATGTTACCCGTGTTGTGTTATGTAAGGGATACCATACTTTCACTCAAGGTATAGAGATCGAGCATGGCATAACCACTCATAGCCTTATATCTTTTGGTATATACTTGCTATGAGAACCTAAGCCTTTTCACCCGAAGACTAAAGCTCATGTAATTGGCCTAGTTACTTTCCGTAGGTTTTTACCCCAAATGCATGTTGTTTGACTATGGATAATTTATCTTGGCTTAAATCATAGCTTATTTGGTTTGTTCCTTTTCTAATATGGCCTAAGTACATTGTAAGCTCAAAATAAATTTTTCCTCTAAATTCAAAAGACCAAAACTATTTTTAAAACTTTTCAAGATGGTCTTTGGACATAATACTTTTCTAAAAACAAATCAAAATTCTTTTGCTAATGACCCAAATACTAAGCCCAAAATCCATTTTTTCTAAATTCTTTTTACAATGGGCTTAGAAACAAAATTATTTTCATAACCTTACAAAGAGCTTGCAAATTATTTAGGTCAATTATAAAATACCAAAAATCAATTGTGAGCCTAGTTTATACTAAGAATAATTAATCGTGGGCTTATTTTTGGCATGAATCATTAGTTACTTTTTCAAGTGAGAAATCTATTTATAATAAACCTTTTAATTTAGTTTTAATCCAATATAGCATAAAAGCTACTTTAGTTGGTTGAATGGATTAAAACTTAATTAATGGAATTTATCATGTATTGATTTCCATTTTCGAAAATATAACTATTTGTTGAAATGTCTGAGGGAATTATTCGAAAAATAAGATACCCCATGTTGGTATTTTATTAACCATATACCTAGGAAAAGAGACTCGCATTCGCATGTGGAAGTTAAAAGTTGGGAAGGAACATCCTATTTATCCTTGTTTGTTTATTGTTTGTGCATACATGCATACATAGTACATTTGCATCTCATATCATTGATCCTCTCTGGCTCACAGCCCTGGATTACGACAGTTTAAAAGCTTATGACAATCTGACCTACGCTGGAGATGAAGAATCTAGTAGCAACTCAATCACTTGCTCACCAAAAGTAATGGAGCCCGAACAAATTCAAAGAATGGTGGATGATGCCCTCAATGCCAAGATAGAAGAAATAAAAGAGGCCCTAGCTAAGACCATGAAGAACCAATTGGCTGCAATTTTAGGAAATAATTCTGAAGCATCTGCTAGCACTAAGAAGCCAAAGGACAAGGGGAAGGCTAAAGTTGGTGAAGTGGTTTTTGATGATGATAAGGTGATCATTGATGATGACGATGATTGGGCTCAATACTTCCAAGATCCTCAAGACAAGAAGAAAGAATCGAAGATTATTGAAAGATCAGCTATGGAGAAAACTGAAACTTCTGATGTTGAAAAGATGATTGCGGATTTGGAAAAGAAATTTGAGAAGAAGATGAAAACAGAAGAAATGTCTGAAGTTGATAAATTATTTGAGCTAGATGAAGAAGTTTCATACAAGTTCAAGATGCCAACCTTTTTAAAGTTTGATGGAACTGGAAATCCTCACCTCCATATAAAGCAGTATATCACTGCTATGCAGTCTGCCCGAGCTACTAAGGCTCAAACTCTAAGGTACTTCATACTCTCATTGGACCCTGTTATCCAAAATTGGTTCAATACCTTAGATGATGGAACACAAAAGAGCTGGGATCTGCTATACAAGGCCTTCATCCAACAATATGGATACAATATTGAGATGGAAGTTACCTTAATGGAAGTTAAGTCCATTAGACAAAGACCAAACAAAAATTTTGTGGACTATGTGAAAAGATGGAGAAATAAGGCTGCTTTGCTCAAGAAAAGGCCCGATGAATCTGACCAAATAAGGATGATTGTGAGAGGGGTATTACCTAGTCTTCATGAAAGGATGTCTCATACACTCATCCGTGATTTCAAAGATCTTCTCCACGCTGGTCTGCAAATTGAAGAATGGGAAAGGGAGAAGAACCGCTTCTCAGTAAGAAGGAATGAGAAAGGAAATTATCAGCCTAGCAATCAATGCAAGCAAAAAGAAGTTGATGTTAATATGACTGGTCAAGGAAATAAAAGACAATTTTTAGAATTGGGGAAACCTCTATCTTGGGTTTTCAGCAAGCTGCAAAAGAAAGGGTTATTACAACCGTTGACTCCTCGACCATTACATAATCTTCTGCCACCAAACTTTAATGCTGAGGCCTTTTGTCAATTTCATCAAATGCAAGGGCATGAGACGAATAAATGTGCTTGGCTAAGACATGAGATCTAAGATTTGATTGGCAGTGGTAAGCTACTTGTGCCAGACAAGCCCAATACCAAGAATAATCCTTTGCCTAAATTTGGAAGAGTGCCACCACCGGCAACCTTCATGGTAGGAAAAGGATTTGAAGAAGATTTTATTTTATTAACTTTCAAGATGGAAATATTAAAGATGTGAAAGGAAAAGAAGCTTAACTCAACAAACTTTCCTTAGCTTGAATGTTGCTTTTCAATTTTTCTTTCCTTAATATTTAATTGGAACAATCGTGTTTGTCAAAATTAAAGTTGTTTTAATAAATTACTTTCATCAAAATTTTTGTTGGTCTTTATTCATTTTGGTGCTCAACCAATGAGGAATCTAGCTTGATGCTCATAAATTAACATATCTAGGCATCATGATTTGAATGACTTTATTAAGTGAGGGAATTGATCTATAGCATTGAGTTGTGTATGCTTACTTAGAGAGGGCACCTGCATAATTACCTTTGTCTAGGTCCTAGTTAGTCTTAGAACATGCTTTGACAAACTTTTGAGGCAAAATTGTACTCTGCTTATTTAAGGGAGAAATGATCTAGGAATTGTTTGATAAGCCAATAACTAGTATCCACCCAATTAAATATCAATCCCTAGTTGTCCCTTTGAGCCTTCATAAAATTTTAGCTTTCTTTTCATTGGCTTACAAACCCCAACAACCTACCTTGAGTTGATGTGATACTTATGGCAAGTCTTATGATCACTAAGGTGAAGAGGCAAGAAGATCAAAGAAAGAAATGAATAGTCAAGATCATAAGGATAGTTGATGTTCTCAAGACATTAAGGGTAGTTGAAGTTCACCTAATATCTCTAATCTATCAAGATAACATCAGAATAACAAATGATTTATCTCTATTAAAGGAGATTTATGTCACTCCACTTATCCATTATTAGAAACCCAAGTTGGTACAAACAAGATAACTCTTTTAGAGCTAGAACCAAAAAAAATAAAACAAAACAAAACAAAAAAAAAGAAAAGAAAAAAGAAAAAAAGAGACAAAAAAAAGAAAAAAAGAAAAAAGAAAAATAAAACCCAAAAAGGGGGTTCAGAAAGCCAACTGAGTTCTCTTTTACCTAAAGCAACAAAAGGCTTCATTTGGTTTATAAGGACAGTTTGACTTAAATTGGTCCAATCCAACCAAAGACTCAATAAAAAATCAGAGAAAAAGGAGAAAAACCAGTCAGTTCTTGAAAATTCTATACTTGACAGTCCTACAAGGGAGAAGGACAAATGATAAGATGCTCAAAGAAAGGGAAGAGTAAGAAAAATAAAAAGAAAGAAAAGGGAGAAGAAGAAAAGAAACGAATTTGGGTACCAAACTTTTTGCAAGGGCAAAGACTGTCCTAATCAAGATCCAGATTAATGCCAAGAAGATTGAAGGAATTTGGAGTCTAGAAAGATTGCTCCCAACTGTCTAAAGTTCCATTAAGCAGTTTGAAGTGTGAAAGTTTGTCCTTTGTGTCGCACCAACTCCAATCTCAAAATGGCTTTTATTTAACTCGTGTCCCTTATAGACCCCATTTCAAGCCTATCAAAGTCCTGTTGATCTCTCTTGGTAGGTAGAGTCTATTAGTAGAGATAGTTTGAATAAGCATGCATATGAGATAGACAATATTTAAACTCAATTAGACCTTTGGCCAAGTAATGTGTATGTGCCTATCTGAAGTGCAACAATTCTTGATTAAATATAAATGATTCCCAAGTTTAGTATGATAACTAGGGTTGTCATGTTATAGATGTGTTAATTTGAAAAATTGAGTCCTGAGGTACAATGATATTGATTTGACAAAGCCAACATTTGATTACAAAATCAAAATTCAAAAAAAAAACCAATATATATGTATATATAATATACAAAGCCTTCAATTTAAGGGGAGTATGTTGAACTGTCGAATCTAGAAAGACACATTGGGCAAAGTAAATGATTATTGGCAAGGTCATGAAGAAGCTACCAACTGACATGTTGAAACATAGTTTGAAATGGATGTATCCCTGACTCTGCTGCTTGGGGTCTGCACCACTCATGTTCCCAACATTTTGAAGATAAAAGCCATAAATGCAAAGCTTTCTGCCATTCCAATGCAACACTTGAACGAGCATCAAAAAGGAAGTAATGAGAACACTTCAGCTAATCACCTCGGTCTGTGAGTCGATGGAACCACTGTAAGTATTATCCATGCATATCATGCATACATGAGCATATCACATCGCACTTTCTTGTCTTGTATTGTCTATTCTTTATGAAAGTGAACAGCAAACACCCTATGAAGTAAAGAATCAAAAGAAGATATTGAATCAAAGGGACATAGAAAGCCTATTGCTTGAGGAAGCTCTAGCCGTTTCACAAAAGAAAGAAGAGATACATGCTTATGAAAAGAATAAGACAAAATACAAATATCAATCAGAGCATGCATAAGAAAAATTATTAGTTTGAGCCTACAAAGGGGCAAAGTTTCTCCATTTTAATTTTTTGAGTTTATGCATATACAAAATATTTTCAAACTCACTTTCAAATATTTTGTCCAGAATCCAAATCCAGTTTAGGATCGAGTATCCAAATTCAATTAGGATCGAGTATCCAAATCTAGTTTAGGATCGAGTATCCAAATCCAGTTTAGGATCGAGTATCCAAAACCAGTTTAGGATTGAGTATCCAAATTCAGTTTTGGATCGAGTATCCAAATCCAGTTTAGGATTTTGTATCCAAATCTAGTTTAGGATCGAGTATCTGAGTCCAGTTTAGGATCGAGTATCCAAGTCCAGTTTAGGATGGAGCATCCAAATCCAGTTTAGGATAGAGTATCCAAATCTAGTTTAGGATCGAGTATCCAAGTCCAGTTTAGGATAGAGTATCCAAATCCAGTTAGGATCGAGCATCTAAATCCAGTTAGGATCGAGTATCCAAATCCAGTTTAGGAGTATCCAAATTCAGTTTAGGATCAAGTATCCAAATCCAGTTTAGGATCGAGTATCCAAATTCAGTTTAGGATCCAGTATCCAAGTCCAGTTTAGGATCGAGTATCCCCATCTAGTTTAGGATCGAGTATCCAAGTCCAGTTTAGGATCAAGTATCCAAATCTAGTTTAGGATCAAGCATCCAAATCCACTTTAGGATCGAGCATCCAAATCTAGTTTAGGATTGAGTATCTAAGTCCAGTTTAGGATCAAGTATCCAAATTGAGTTAGGATCGAGTATCCAAATCCAATTTAGGATCTAACATCCAAATCTAGTTTAGGATCGAGTATCCAAATTCAGTTAGGATCGAGTATCCAAATCCAGTTTAGGATCTAGCATCCAAATCTAGTTTCATGTCGAGCACCCAAAAAATGATCTCGGGTCCAGAACCCAAGTCTTTTTGGAGTTCAAAACTTGAATCGGGTCCAGAACCCAACTATCTCAGGTTCAAAACCCAAGTCCTTTTTTAGTTCAAAACTCAAACCGGGTCGAGAACCCAAACCATCTCGATCCAGAACTCGAAACGGGTCCAAAACCCAAAACCTAAACCATCTCAGAAAAATTAAGTCTATTTTGTCAAAAATTAAGTCTTATTGCTTTTTACTCTCTTTTGCCGTAGTCTCAGATCATTCAAGCAAGGGGTAAACTGTAGACCTGTAACACCCCTATATCCCGTATACGCATACTACATAACACCACTATCGTAATACACGTATACTGAATATAAGAATGCCACAATTTTCTAAATAAACAAGTCATCCCTTTATATAATAATATAAGCAAACTTAAACATTTAAGTTATATTATAAACACAATAGATAAAAACGTTCATTCAATACGCAGCGGAAAATATAGTGGTATTTACATATATATATACGTAAAAATACATAAACATCCAAATCAATTTTTACAAAAACATAACATTTATACATGTTTGGCAGTTCGTCTCTGATCTTTAAGCCCACAATCAACACCTCAAAGTCTAGACTCGACTCGGTCTAGATGAACTCTCTGGCTCTACCCTGTCACCTGTGCGATGAACCACACTCGCACTAAGCCAACGGCTTAGTGGTACAAACTACAATAACAATATGCTTCAATGCAATGCCAATGTCACACATTTCAACAAATAAGACCATATTCACAAATGATATCTTTATATTGTTCATAACACCACATTTCATTATTTTATTCAAACATTTCATCACTTACGATTTATATTGAAACAAAGACAAGCATGGGCCCAAAAAACACTAATATGCCATTCCACTTTCAGAGTTAATGTTTTGGTTTAATTATCACATTTATCATTATCATTATCCTAACTAGGCTTCAAGGATTAGGCTCAACCAAGCTTCAAGAGGAACAAAGCATGATAAGTATCAACCCAACTTGGCTTCAAGAACCAAAACCAACCTAGCTTTAAGGGTTGTAACATCTCAACTAGGCTTCAAGGACTAGATCCAACCTAGCTCCAAGAGATTGTTACCATTAGGCATGCCACCAACAACAAAACTCTGAAAATGGAATGACACATTAGACACACAACTCATTCATTATTTCATTATCAATTTCATTCTCATTTTCTCATCATCATTTAGGCAACCATGCCTCAATTATCTCATTTGCATCATTATAGCCAACAACAATGGCTTCACATATCATCAATAGAGTATACATAACCATTTGCATTAAACATTCATCATCATCTAGGCAAACATGCCCCATTTATTTCATTTGAATCATTATAGCCAACCACAATGGCATCACATCTCAATTCACATTAAAATAATTCATCATTAAAGTATTCATCATAACCAATTGCATTGCACATACCTTTTGAATGATCATCATATCTTTCACATTATACAAATCATAACATTAATCAAATTGTATTAACAATATAGTAAATTACTTAACACATTTACAACCAAATGTGTTAAGTCTCAAAATCATGTAAATGAATGCAACCATGTAAGTTTGTACTTACCTCAAGAGCAACTCACACCAATCTATACACTTCCTCTTCCAAGAATTCTCAACACTTAGGTTAGGGCAATTCAACCTCTTCACAACCTAATCTAAAAGGAATAATACACACTTATTTACAAATACATGAATTCCAATGCAATTATTCACCTATTAATCTCATACTAGACCCAAAGATCACGAATACCAACCAAAACCACTCTATAAGTCCCCACGGTCATGGCCTCACAACCCCACGGTCGCGGCCTCACAACCCCCCACGGTCGTGGGTTAGCAAACGAACTTGTCCAATTTGCTTAACACCCCACGGTCGTGGCATCCAAGGGCCACGGTCGTGGCATCCAAAATGCTTCTGTTTCAGACCACACTCATGTATTCTATGTTTTCAACTTCAATAAACACAAGCATCTTGAAAATCTAAGATAACAATTGATCAAACTCACAACATACATCAATTGCCAAATCCAAAACCATAACATAAACACAACTCTTACTCTTCCATTCAACTCCAAAATCACAATCAATTAAATCCAACACTCTCAAACGCACCACAATCAAACATACTCATACTATCCACAATCAATCATCAAACTCAAATACAACTTAAAATAAAACAAGGAAATCAAGTGAAAACTTACCAAAGTTGATGAAACTTCTCCAATTTCCAACTTGATCACTTGAAATTTCCTTCAATCACAAGCTTGAAAAACAAAACTCTCTTTCTCTCTTGCTTCTTTGATGGCCGGCCAACCCAAAGAGAAAAGAAACCAAAGAACAAAATGAATGGCAAAGAAAACAAGTCAACTCTTCCCTTTAAACCTCCACCAAGCAAAAATAATATTAAAATATTCATAAAATCCTCTTCCACTAACTTAATTTTCCATTTTCCACTAATTAATTAAAATCAATTATTTCTTCCTTTGACCATATAATAATTTGACTTGTATATGTTGTATATATCTCTATATATACAACATATACACATCTCTCTTTACTTTTTTTCTCTTTCCATTAAACATATACATTAAATCCAAATACAACAATAATACCAAAACTTTTAGGGCATACTTTGGGATATTACAATTCTCCATCTCTAAAAAGAAATTTCGTCCTCGAAATTACCTGATATCAAGTCTGAAACAATTGAGGATACTGATCTTGCATCACTTGTTCACTCTCCCAAGTTGCCTCTTCCTTTGCATGATTCTTCCAAAGAACCTTTACCAGTGGCACTTTATTATTTCTCAACTCTTTCACTTCATGTGCCAAAATAGCAATTGGTTCCTTTTCAAATGTCAGATCCGAACTCACCTCAATAGATTCAACTGGTAAAACATGAGATGGATCTGATCTGTACCTCCGTAGCATAGAGACATGAAAAACATTATGGATTCTATCCAACTCAGGCGGCAAAGCGAGTCAATAAGCAACTGGTCCAACTCTTTCTAATACTTTATAAGGTCCAATAAAACGAGGACTTAGTTTTCCTTTGCGGCCAAATCTTAAAATCTTTTTCCAAGGAGACACTTTCAAAAATACTTTATCTCCAACATTGAACTCTATATCTCTCCTCTTCAAATCTGAATAAGATTTCTGTCGATCTGAAGCTGCTTTCAACCGATCCCGAATTATCTTCACTTTCTCTTCTGTTTCTTTAATCAAATCAGGACCAACCAACTTGCCTTCTCCAACTTCATTCCAACACAGAGGCGTTCTGCATCTTCTACCATACAATGCCTCAAATGGTGCCATTTTAATACTAAATTGATGACTGTTGTTGTAAGCAAATTCCACTAGTGGCAAAAATCTGTCCCAACTTCTAGAAAAATCAATGACACAGCTTCTCAACATATCCTCTATAATCTGTATCACTCTCTCTGACTGCCCATCTGTCTGCGGATGAAAAGCAGTGCTAAAGTGCAATCGAGAACCCAAAGCACCATGTAAACTCTTCTAAAACCTTGAAGTAAACCGAGGATCTCGATCAGACACTAAAGAAATTGGGACTCCATGCAACTTCACTATCTCACTGATATACAGCTCAGCCAACTTCTCAAGAGAATAATCCATCTTAACTGGAAGAAAATGAGCTGTCTTTGTCAACCGATCAACAATCACCCAAATAGCATCATGTTTCTTCTGAGTCAATGGCAAACCAGACACAAAATCCATTGTCACACTCTCCCATTTCCATTCAGGCACTGCTAAAGGTTGAAGCAATCCTGTTGGAACTTGGTGCTCAGCTTTCACTCTCTGACAAGTGAGACACTTGGATACAAACTCGCTATGTCCCTCTTTATACCTGACCACCAATAATGTTGCTTCAAATCATGATACATTTTTGTACTCCCAGGGTGCATAGCAAAAATCGATTGATGTGCCTCTTCTAAAATAATCTTTCTTAAACTAGCATCATCAGGAACACACAACCTATTCTTAAACCAAAGGCTACCATCATTTTTCACAAGAAAATCTCGGTTCTCCCCATTTTGACAATCTAACACAACTTTCTGGATTTTCTCATCTGCCAATTGAGCCTCTTTAATCTGATCCAACAACTTTGGCCTCAATTGTAACTGAGCCAACAACGCACCATCATTACAAAGCTCAAAACTAGCATGCAATGCTCTTAACTCGACAAGCAACAAGAGCGAATAAACAGCCAAACCTGCCAAAGACTTCATACTCAAGGCATCAGCAACAACATTTGCCTTACCAGGATGATAATCAATCAAACAGTCGTAGTCTTTGATCAGCTCTAACCATCATCTTTGACGAAGATTAAGCTCTCTTTGAACCCCCAAATATTTCAAACTCTTATGATATGTATAAATAAAACACCTCTCCCCATACAAGTAGTGTCGCCAAATCTTCAAAGCAAACACTATAGCTGCTCTAAATCATGCGTCGGATAATTAAGCTCATGCGGCTTCAACTGCCGAGAAGCATAAGCTATGACTTTACCCTCTTGCATCAAAACACAACCTAAACCATTATGTGAAGCATCACTGTAAATCACATATGGTTTATCTTCCACAGGCAAAGTAAGAACAGGAGCTTGAGTCAACATCTCCTTCAACTGTTCAAAACTAGTTTGACACTGATCCGTCCACACAAATCTAATTCCTTTTCAAAGAAATCTGGTGAGTGGAGTAGCTATCAAAGAAAAACCTTTCACAAAGCGTCGATAATAGCCTGCCAAACCCAGAAAACTTCTAACTTCAGTTATAGACTTCGGTGGACTCCAATTCAAAATAGCCTCTTTACTCGGATCAACTCTTATACCATCTGCTGAAACTATATGACCGAGAAAAGTCACTTGATCAAGCCAAAACTCACACTTCGACAGCTTAGCATACAATTGCTTCTCTCTCAAGGTCTGCAATACAATCCGCAAATGCTTGTCATGCTCCTCTTTATTACGCGAATACACCAAAATATCATCAATAAAAACCACCACAAACTGATCCAAATAGGGCCTAAACACCCTATTCATCAAATTCATGAAAGCTGCAGGTGCATTCATCAACCCAAAAGGCATCACCAAAAACTCATAATACTCATACCTTGTGCGAAAAGCTATCTTGGGAACATCTTCAGCTCTGACTCTCAACTGATGGTACCCTGATCTCAAATCAATCTTGGAAAACACTGCTGCTCCCTTCAATTGATCAAAGAGATCATCAATCCAAGGCAAAGGATACTTATTCTTGATAGTCACCTTATTCAATTGCCTATAATCGATGCACAACCTCAAAGTACCATCCTTCTTCTTTAAAAACAAAACAGGAGCTCCCCACGGAGAAACACTAGGGCAAATAAACCCTTTATCCAACAACTCCTGCAACTGCACCTTCAACTCTCTCAACTCAGAAGGTGCCATTCGATAAGGAGTAATAGAGATGGGAGTGGTACCGGGCAACAAATCGATACCAAACTCAACCTCTCTCTCTCAGGGGGTAACCCTGGCAACTCCTCCAAAAAAACATCTGGAAATTCCGCAACTGTAGGTAAACTATCAAGGTGATAACCCACTACTCTGGTATCCACAACATGAGCAAGATAAGCATCACACCCTTTTCTAACCAACTTTCTAGCTACAAAAGCTGATACAAACAAGGATGTAAGTTGTCTCTGCTCACTAGATACCATCACATTTCTACCATCACCGGTTCTCAAGGTAACACACTTCTTTTGACAGTCTACCACAGCTCCATGCTTAGACAACCAATCCATGCCTAAGATCAAATCATATTCCTTAAAAGGCATTTCAATCAAATCACCCAAAAACTCTTCTCCTTGCACCACAACTGAACTATCACGATGCACCTTACTCACTACAACACTATGTCCTAAAGGATTTGACACTAAGACATCAAATCCTAAGGACTCTGAATGCAATTCAGACACAGGCAAGATAGATGCACTTATGTATGAATGAGTAGATCCTGGATCAATCAAAGCAAGAACTGAAATACCAAATAAAGAAAATGTACCCACAATAACTGCTGAAGCATCCGGCTGCCTCTGCATCACATACACTCTCTGAGAAGATCCAGCCTCATCTGGCCTACTGCCTCCGGATATAGAGCCTCCTCTTCGACTGATCCCAGGTCGACCGCCTCTACTGAAACCTCTGCCCCCTCGACCACCTCTGCTATAACTAGGTCGAGAAGCTGCAGTATCAGTCTGTCTATTATCCTGTAGCTCAGGGCAATCTTTATTAAAATGAGCTGGTGACCCACATCTAAAGCATACTCTTGATCCATCCGTCTTCCAACAAGCACCCCCATGGGTCCTACCACAATGAACACATACATGTGGAATGGATCTCTGAACCACTGGAGTCGGAGCACTCGCTAAAGAAACTGTAGGTCTCGATCTCTGCCTCTGATACTGAACTGATCTACCTGACTGTCTCTGGCTCCTACTGACCCTCAGAATAAAACTTCCTTGGCCTCTCTTAATAGATGAAGACCCTGCCTCAAACTGGGATCTCCTAACTCTGGTCTCCTCCTCAGTAGCAGCTGTTGCAATAGTTTGTGCTCTCTCAACGCTTCTGGCTGCTACAACTAATTGAGAAAAGTCTTGGTACTGGGAACCAGCAACAATACACATAATAGAGGGCCTCAACCCCTCCTCAAATCTCCTACACCAGTCAATCTCATCAGAAATAATCCCACCGGCATAGTGACTCAACTGGATGAACTCTACCTCATACTCTGTCACAGTCCGGTTATCTTGTCTCAAATTCAGAAATTCCATCTTCTTAACATCCTTATACTCCCTCGGGGTATATTTCTATTAAAACTCCCTCAGAAAATCATGATAAGACAATGTAGGTGGATCATCCATGGCATGTGGAACTGTCTTCCACCAATCATAAGCATCTTTCTACAATAAGGATCTAGCATAATCAAATTTCTCTTTAGAAGTGGCTTGTAACTGGATAAATACCCTATGCACTCTATCCAACCACTGCTCAGCTACTGCAGGATCTGTAGTACCAAGAAAATCCTCAGCCCCAAATTTTCTCAATTTATCATAATGTCACACAGGCACTTGTGGCTGTGGTTGCGGTGGTGGCTGCGCTGGAGCTTGCCTTAACAATTCTACCACATGCCGTAACCAAACCGGCAGAACCTCATCAGCAGCTGATCTCTCTGGCACAAGAGCAGGTACCTCACTAGCTCTCTCAACCCTAGGTCCATCTCTACCCTCTTCAGGAGCTACACTCTCAGCACTACCTTCTATGGACTGACGTGACTGAGACGCCATCACCACCTATATCTGCAAACACAACAGAATATACCTCATCAAAGATCAGAGACTGCCAATACCAAAGCATGTATCTTATTTAAAAACCATATTTTAAAAATCAAAATTTTTCTTTTTCTTACAATTTACCTAGGTTGAGAATCTCAAACCTAGGCTCTGATACCAAAACAATTGTAACACCCCTATATCCTGTATACGCATACTACATAACACCACTATCGTAATATATGTATACTGAATATAAGAATGCCACAGTTTTCTAAACAAACAAGTCATCCCTTTATACAATAATATGAGCAAACTTAAACATTTAAGTTATATTATAAACACAATAGATAAAAATGTTCATTCAATACGCAGCATAAAATATAGTGGTATTTACATATATATATACGTCAAAATACATAAACATCCAAATCAATTTTTACAAAAACATAACATTTATACATGTTTGGCAGTTCATCTCTAATATTTAAGCCCACAATCATCACCTCAAAGTCTAGACTCGACTCGGTCTAGATGAACTCTCTGGCTCTACCCTGTCACCTGCGCGATGAACCACACTCGTCCTAAGCCAACGGCTTAGTGGTAAAAACTACAATAACAATATGCTTCAATGCAATGCCAATGTCACACATTTCAACAAATAAGACCATATTCACAAATGATATCTTTATATTGTTCATAACACTACATTTCATTATTTTATTCAAACATTTCATCACTTATGATTTATATTGAAATTAAGACAAGCATGGGCCCAAAAAACACTAATATGCCATTCCACTTTCAGAGTTAATGTTTTGGTTTAATTATCACATTTATCATTATCATTATCCCAACTAGGCTTCAAGGATTAGGCTCAACCAATCTTCAAGGGGAACAAAGCATGCTAAGTATCAACCCAACTTGGCTTCAAGAACCAAACCCAACCTAGCTTCAAGGGTTGTAACATCTCAACTAGACTTCAAGGACTAGATCCAACCTAGCTTCAAGAGATTGTTACCATTAGGCATGCCACCAATAACAAAACTCTGAAAATGGAATGACACATTAGACACACAACTCATTCATTATTTCATTATCAATTTCATTCTCATTTTCTCATCATCATTTAGGCAACCATGCCTCAATTATCTCATTTGCATCATTATAGCCAATAACAATGGCTTCACATATCATCAATAGAGTATACATAACCATTTGCATTAAACATTCATCATCATCTAGGCAAACATGCCCCATTTATTTCATTTGAATCATTATAGCCAACCACAATGGCATCACATCACAATTCACATTAAAACAATTCATCATTAAAGTATTCATCATAACCAATTGCATTGTACATACCTTTTGAATGATCATCATATCTTTCACATTATACAAATCATAACATTAATCAAATTGTATTAACAATATAGTAAATTGCTTAACACATTTATAACCAAATGTGTTAAGTCTCAAAATCATGTAAATGAATGCAACCATGTAAGTTTGTACTTACCTCAAGAGCAACTCACACCAATCTATACACTTCCTCTTCCAAGAATTCTCAACACTTAGGTTAGGGCAATTCAACCTCTTCACAACCTAATCCAAAAGGAATAATACACACTTATTTACAAATACATGAATTCCAATGCAATTATTCACCTATTAATCTCATACTAGAACCATAGATCACGAATACCAACAAAAACCACTCTATAAGTCCCCACGGTCGTGGCCTCACAACCCCCCACGGTCGTGGTTTAGCAAACGAACCTGTCCAATTTGCTTAACACCCCACGGTCGTGGCATCCAAGGGCCACGGTCGTGGCATCCAAAATGCTTTTGTTTCAATCCACACTCATGTATTCTATGTTTTCAACTTCAATAAACACAAGCATCTTGAAAATCAAAGATAACAATTGATCAAACTCACAACATACATCAATTACCAAATCCAAAACCATAACATAAACGCAACTCTTACTCTTCCATTCAACTCCAAAATCATAATCAATTAAATCCAACACTCTCAAACACACCACAATTAAACATACTCATATTATCCACAATCAATCATCAAACTCAAATACAACTTAAAATAAAACAAGGAAATCAAGTGAAAACTTACCAAAGTTGATGAAACTTCTCCAATTTCCAACTTGATCACTTGAAATTTTCTTCAATCACAAGCTTGGAAAACAAAACTCTCTTTCTCTCTTGCTTCTTTGATGGCCGGCCAAACCAAAGAGAAAAGAAACGAAAGAACAAAATGAATGGCAAAGAAAACAAGTCAACTCTTCCCTTTAAACCTCCACCAAGCAAAAATAATATTAAAATATTCATAAAATCCTCTTCCACTAACTTAATTTTCCATTTTCCACTAATTAATTAAAATCAATTATTTCTTCCTTTGACCGTATAATAATTTGACTTGTATATGTTGTATATATCTCTATATATACAACATATACACATCTCTCTTTACTTCTTTTCTCTTTCCATTAAACATATACATTAAATTCAAATACAACAATAATACCAAAACTTTTAGGGCATACTTTGTGATATTACAAGACCCTTAATTTTTGACCCATTCTTGTTCAATATTTTTTTATAGTCCAAAATAATTTTTTTGGTATTTTAATTAAATAATATCTATTTTAGTATTTATTATTTATAATTTTTAATAAAAATAAAAATAAAAAAGTAATATTAGTAAAGTTAAAAAAATTAATAAAAAATATATAAAAAATAAATAAATAAAAATTGGCAACGAAAAATTTCATCGCCGAAAGTGAATTGGCTTGGGCCAATTCGCCGTAGGAAGTTCCTGCGGCGAAATGGCCTTAGGCTAATTCACCGCAGGAAGTTCTTGTGGTGAAATGGCCTTGGGCCAATTCGCCACAGGAAATTCCTGCGACAAATTGGCTGGCCCGCAGTAATTTTTGCTCGCTCGCAATTTTTGCCCGCAGTAATTTTTTGCTAGCGCAGTTTTTCGAAACTGAATTCTATTTGGTTTTGATTTCTTTTCCTAAATAGTTTTAATTTCATTACACAATTAGAAGTAGGATTTGGATTTTTCCTATAAATACCACATTAAAACACAGAATCAAGGATGGGGAAATTATTTTACTTCGGGGAGACTTGGGACTTCTGACTGGGAAGGATAAAGAAGACAAAAACCCTAGGAGCAAGAAATAGCAAAAAGTTAGCAACAAGGAGCATTCATCAATCCATAAAAGGCAGCAACATTGCCTTTGTCATTGTTCATCTAGAAGCCAATTGTGGAGGAACCAACAAACAGAAGTTTGATTATAAATCTTTGATTCGATTATATTTATAACATTCTTACGTTTAGATTCATGAATTATTTAAGCATACGATGTTATTTCCATATTTTCTTTTAAATGTTTCTATCATCTATTTTGATATTGAGTCAGTAACCTAAATTATTAAACTTAGTAATATGTTTTACAGATTAAATCATCCTTCTATTTCCAAAACTTCAAAAACCCTAAATCATCCTTCTGTTTCCAAAACTTCAAAAACCCTAAAACTATTCTTCTATTTCAAAAACTTCAATAACCTTAAAACTGTCCTCCTGTTTCCAAAACTTTAAAACCCTAAATTATTTTTCCCCAAACTATTTTCTTAATCATCTAAACCCTAACTTATTTGTCTGAAACTTCAAAATGTCTTCTTAATTCTCCAAAACCCTAATCTTCTTTACAGTTTCTAAAAACTTTAATCATAATTGTTTCTATAAAACTCTAAATTATTTTCTTAAATCCTAAGACCAAATATGTTTTCCAAAATATCAAAACCCTTAATCCAGTAAACCCTAGTTTTCCTAAACATTAAAACTTTATGACAAGTTCATCAACACCTAAAACTATAATCCAGTGAACCTAAAACCCAATCTTTTAAAATTATAAACCCTAATGTCTTAAAAAAACCCTAATTTCATGATGTTTTCTTAAAACCCTAACTAAACCTACTTTTTGAAATCACAATAACATTATTTTCATAAAAACATCCAAAACCTTAAATCTTTTTACATCCAGTAGCTATGTTATTACTTTGAAATATTTCTCAGCAAATTAAACTAGTATATGCAAAATCCTAGTTATTGAACATAAAACCCTAGAAACCCTAATTAATGCATGAACCCCTAAAGTTAATATATTTACTGTTTTATTTAAATTGGATGAATGTTTAATATATATTTTAATTGATGTTTGATATATTTGTTGAATGTTTTATTTATTATGAATTGTTATTTACCTTTATTGATTTATTTTGATTTCCAAATATTGTAAGAGGTATGTTTCCACTTTGTGGGTACCTCATTAATTAATTTTCATATAATTTAAATTGCTTTTATATTTTGGACCAATGTAAAGGACATGTTTCCACCTTTTGGTGGGTGTCCTATTTAGTTTAGACATGGACGATATAAAGACATGTTTCCATCCTTGGATGGGTGTCTATTTATTTGTTTTGTTTGGACATTGCTTTGATTTTAATATAATGATGCTTTATTTTAATTGTTGCATGTAGTATAGATAATATTATTATATTTAAGAATTTTATAATATTAAGGCCAATAAAGGAGGCCGGTTCCAATGAACCGGGCGTTGTAGGGGTGCTGGGCCATTTCTCACCTTCCCCACACGTACCCAACTTTTCGAACCCATTAGGGGGTTGGGGATTCCTTAGGAATCGAGTCATCCACCCATTTCTTTTTCCTGGCCCGTCCAAGTGGCGACTCCATTTTCTCCGGGCTTAGGTCCTTGTTCTCTAAGGCCTCGAGCCTAAACAGTGCCGAAGTTGCAAGAACCATTCCACCGGGAGTGGGGGGCAAAAATCCCCGCTCATAGTGGATTTAGGAAATATACATTTGTTAGCTTATAGTCTTCTCTTTCTCTTCCAATCACTTATCATTTTGGATTGCATAGCCATTTCTTCTTCATCATCACTCTCTTCATCACTTGAGCTCTCAACTTCCTTGATGGCTTTAAGAGCTATTTCCTTTCTTTTATCCTTTTCACCTTGTTCATCTTCCTTTCTGGTATGCAATTTAAAGGTGAGTATTTTTCCCATAATTTCATCAGTTCTCAAAGAGCTAAGGTCATGAGCTTCTTCAATTGAAGAAACCTTAGGCTTAAAACTCTTCTTTGCTCAAAGTGCTCTTTAAATTTTTTCTATTAACATCACCTTAATCATAGACCTTGCCATATTTCTTTAGTTTATTGATAATGGCAAGCAATTATTGTGTCATGTCAGTAACATTCTTGTTGGGCTTCATATTGAAAAGCACATACTCATGAACAAACATTTGGTTCTTGATGAACCTTACTTAGGTAGTACCCTCATGATAGTTCTCAAGAGTTTTCCAAATACTATGTGAACAAGTAAGATGTTGGACTCTCCCACCTTCTTCTATTGATATTGAATTCATCAAGATAGAGGTTGTCCTATAATTCTTCAAATGAGCTCTCACCTTGTCACTTGTCCATTGTGCTCTAGGAAGAGGAACTTGGACACCATCTACTTCATGAGTAGGAGCTTTCCACTCATTTTCAACATATTCCCAAAGCTCAATTCCTTCACTATCAAGGAATAAAGACATCTTATGTTTCCAATAAGATTAATTAGTTTCATCGAAATAAGGTCTAATGAAGGAATTTAGGTTTCCATATGTAGAAGTTATGGAGTTGGAAGTAGAAGTTGATGTAGATGTGTTTATTGGTAGAATGGCTGCCATTTTCGATAAAATTTTACAATTAAGTTTATTGAACTTTAGAAGGCTCTGATACCAATTGTTGTCCCAAATTAGCAACCAAGAGGGTGGAGTGAATTGATTGATTTGAGTAGTGATGATAAATTAAAAAGTTAAAAAATAAGAGGAAGAAGATGTAGAAGAAGATTAAGTAGAGTAGAAAAGAGTGAAGGCAAAGGATTTATAATGGTTTGGATTTACCTTAATTCTATGTCTACTTCCTTAACAACTTATTAAGGTTCAACTAATCTTTAGTTTTTACAAGCTTAACTCCAACTTGGTGTTTTCACAAGCTCACACTAAACTTTAATAAGGTTTGAGATCGGTCCTCATAACCCTTAAAAGAATTTTGCCAAGGCTCACTCTAAAACCTAAGTGTTTTAAAGCTAACACTCAACTTACAAATGTGTTTTTGATGCTCACATCCAACACTTAAACAATACAAATGTTTATTGTAGTATAACAAATTGAAAGTATATTGCTTTGGCTGTTAGAATCACAATTGCCCTCAAATAAGAGGTTTCTTAGGGTATTTATAGCTATTTGGACTTGAACTAGCCATTTGAAGTGGTTCCCATATGTTTAGAGCTTATCTTCCATGAATTTGGTGGTTGAGTCACTTTGTGCAGTCACACAATTCAAAAAGTGCTCTAACGGTTAACTCCAACAGTAAGATTTTTTTGTCTGACAGGATCTTGTATGCCCATGCTACCATGTCATGAGCTTGCACATCCCCTTGTGTGGTCGCACTACATAAAGTTACTATTTAATTTGAATTTTATCAACTACATGTTTAATTATCATTGGTCCAGGGTATTTGGCACTAAAATTCAAATGTATTTGACTTTCATGGTCGCACGGTTATCTCGAGCAGTCACATAAATCATTGAGCATTGAGGAAGCACTGCACGGGTTGACCACTATTCTTTCTACCATTTTGAGTTTTTAGTTCATTGGGTTGTGTGGTTGTTCAGGCTAGTGGTGTGGTCGCATACCTTCCACGCATCTTGAATTCACCACATGCTAAGACCGTGAACCCTTCTGTAAGCTTATGAATTTAGCTAGACTTTTGATGTGGTCGCTCGGTACTCAGGTGCTGAAGCTCATATGCCTCACAACTAGACTACACCACATACTGAGACCGCAAACTCCTCTATAAATTTTTATAGATTTTAGCTTGGTATGGTTGTGTTGCAGCTTTGTATGGTCGCTAGGTGGGCTCAGTCAATCACACATCAAGTTGCAATCTAGCTTCACCGCTCAGTAAGCCTGCATCCTTTTTTATAACTTTGGTACATTTATCTTCCAGTTTATATGGTCGCTCGATGGGCTCGGGCGGTCGCACAAAGGTTAGGGTTTTCATGCCTACAACAATAAACTTATTTGAAATTATTACCACACATCAATTTCATTGTCAATGATTAAAATAGAGTTTAATTATCCAACAAATTAAATTTAGAAAACTAAACCTGTATTTGAATGCTCTACCAAAGATAAACATTGGGCCAAGCCTATTGTCTGCTTGGATCAATTATAACTTTAGTTGAGTGAAGCAAGCTGAAGTTAGTTACTACGCTGATTTTGTGTTCCTTGGTTCTATGTTAATTGCTAGGTTTTCAATCCTTGCATTGGTAATTGTTGCTTGTGGCTATTAGGTGTCTCCTCTTTTTTTTTTTTTTTTGCTTATTTATAAGAAATAATTAGGTCAAATCCCAATTATTAACCCTAGCTTGTCCGAGCTTAATTAGGATTTTAATCAAACCCAATTTGTATTTGGCTCAGATTAATTCTTAAAATAGAAACCATATTGAATTAAAATGTGTTAAGTTCGACATGAACCAAGACCATATCGAATTGGTAAGTGGGCCAATTCGACATGAGTATAATTCATATCGAATTGGAGCTGGTCCAATTCAATATGAGTGTGCTCATATTGAATTGGAAAAGCTTCCAATTTGATATGAGTAATGTTCATATTGAATTGGGTGTCCAATTCGATATGAACATGTCCATATCAAATTGGACAGCCCCAATTTGACACAGACATGGCCCATATATCGAATTAAACCAAACCAAACCTATTTTAACTTCAGATCGAACCTCTTTAGGGTTTTAAAAATTGAACTTGCTTATTTTAGGCCTTTTAAAATTGGACCAACTGAATTAAAAGTTTCAAATTAGGTTTAAGCTTATAAAGTCAAACCAAACTTGACTTGGCCTCTATTAGTTGGGATGGGAATAACTTAGTGCCAAAATTAAGGGTCTACGTGTGCCTTGGTTTATGAGTTCTTATTCTTGTTTCATCCATATGAGTGTAGGATGTTGCTAAACCTTTTCCTTTCTCCTTTGTAGAGGCTTTCTTCTTCGAGTCGTTAGGAGCCATTGATGAGAAATTCTTGAAATAAAAAAGATTATGAGTGATTTGAAGAAATATGAGTGTTTGGATAGTTTAGAAAATGGTCAATTGTTGTAAAATTTGATTTTGAGGGTATTTATAGTGTTTTGGGCCAAAACTAGTCATTTACAGCTATTGGAGGGCAAAAATGAATGATTTTAAAAAATGTCCAACAACTACTTTTTTAAAATATTGGCTCTGCCTAGTCAGACTTTGGTTAGCACAATCGAACTGATTTAAATTTAGAAAGATTGAGTGTGCTTACAAGGATCTGAGTGGATGGAACATAACAATCAAAAAATGTGAAATAGGTGCGAGCTGTATGCTCAATTTGAGACAGTCCAGTGGAACTAGCTGTGTGGTTTGAGCTGGAAATATAAAAAGGGAAAATACTGAGTATACCAAGCTATAGATAGGGAGGACTAATTTAATTTTCAAACAAAGATTTTGTATAAATATTATTTTGTGGTTTGCTAAAAGATAAAAATCTATGTGAATGATAGCAAATTTAATTCTATCATATGTATGGACATGCATCAATTCAAAGCACTTCCATCTATCATACCTATATGTTGTTTGACGAAATTCTTAAGGGTTTTGTAAAATATCAACAAGTTGATTTTGAGCATCTATAAATTCTAGTACAACATTTTGATTTTGAGTATTGTCTCTCAAAAAATGATGTCTAATGTCTATATGTTTTGACCTAAATGTTGAATGGAATTTTTTGGATAGATTATTTGCACTTGTATTGTCATGCTTAATAGGGATGAGATCAAATGTTTTTCCATAATCTAGAAATTGTTGTTTCATCCACAAAACTTATGTGCAATAAAAACAAGCGACAACATATTTAGCTTCCACGGTGCATAGGGAAACCAATACTTGTTTCTTGCTAAACCAAGAAACCAAGCAATCATCAAGAAAATGGCATGCACCAGTTGTGTTTTGATCTAGCACACAAATATACACTATACATTATATCAAGTATAGAAGCGATTAAGTAAAGCAGGGATCCGATAATACCTTGATATTTCTTCTCATCTACTGTTACCACTTTCATCTTTGTCAAGCTTCAAGAATGTGCTTACTAGAGTCTTGCTTACTTTGCAACCATCCATGCCAAATGTTTTGAGAAGTTTCTTTGTGTATTTTGATTGGTTGATGAAGATACCATCCTTGTATTTCTTAATTTGTAAACAAAAGAAGAATTTAAGTTTATCATGCTCAACTCAAATTTCTTAATCATACAAGTAGAAAATTCTTTACACAAAGATTTATTAATAGCAAAAATATAATGTAATCAACATAGATTTATACAATCAAAATGTTATGAATTTTATTTTTGACAAAGGGCATTGTATCTACTTTGCCATTTGAAAATCCATTCTCTACCAAGAAAGCACTTAATCTCTCATACCAAGCCCTTGGAGCTTGTTTCAATCCATAGGGTACATTGGTTAATTTAAAGACATGGTTTGAAAATCTATTGTCTTCAAAACTGGGGGGTTGATCAACATAAATTTCTTCATTTATAAATCCATTTAAAATGAACTTTTGACATCCATTTGAAAAGTTTAAAATTCTTATGACAAACAAATGCACGCAAGATTCTAATTGCTTCTACTCTAGCAATGGGGGTAAATGTCTCATTATAGTCGATGCTTTCCTCTTGGTTATAGCCTTTGGCTACTAATCTAGCTTTGTTTCTATTAATAAGACCTTCTTCATCAAGCTTATTCCTGCATACCCATTGGCAACCAATAATTAGATGATCTTTGTGTGTAGGAACAAGTTCCCATTCTTTGTTTCTTTCAAATTGGATAAGTTCATCTTGCATTGCAATCACATAACATTCATCACTAAGAGCCTCCTCAATGGTCCTTGGCTCAATGTGGGATACAAAGGCAATATTAGCATCTATATATTTAAATTTAGATTTAGTTGTTACTCCCTTTGAAGTGTCACCAATAACAAGTTCTTTGGGATGATCCTTCTTATATTGTCAATCTTTGGATATTTATTGAGTCTCTTTTATCTTTGATTTTTATTGTTCCATTATTGATTCTAGCTCATTTTTATGCTCCTTTGGAACATTGTTTATCTCAAGTTCTTTAAATGTTCATGCAAATTCATCAAGACACACCAACTTTCCTTTGATTAAGCTTATAAGACTCATCAAAGATAACATGCATTGATTCTTCAACTATTAGATTTCTCTTATTAAATACTCTATATGCCTTACTAGAAGATGAATACCCTAACGATATACCTTCATTCGATTTGGATGAAAAATTTTCAAGGTTGTCCTTGGTATTTAATATGAAGCATTTGCATCCAAATGCTCTAAGGTATGAAATTTTGGGTTTTCTTTCATTCCAAAGCTCATAAGGTGTTTTATGTATTAAAGGCCTTTTGAAGACTCAATTTAAAATATAACATACGGTATTAATGGCCTCTGCCCAAAAGCAAGAAGGTAAATTGTACTAATTGAGCATTGTTCTAGCCATTTCTACCAATATTCTATTTGTCCTTTCAACTACACCATTTTGTTGCGGTGTTCTAGGCTTTAAAAAATTATATGAAATACCAAGCTTATTGTAAAAGCTTTTAAAATTCTCATTTTCAAATTCATTGCCATGGTCACTTCAAATAGATGTGATAGCATAGCCTTTTAATTTTAAACTCTTTTTGCAAAAATTTTGAAATGGTTGAAAGCTTCATTCTTTTGAGCTAAGAAATTAACCCATGTAAATCTTGAGTAATCATCAACAAACACAAATGCATATAACTTGCCTCCTAGGTTAGCAACTCTATTTGGATTGAACAAATCCAGATGAATTAATTCTACAAGCCTAGATGTACTTATAACATTCTTGGTTTTAAAGAAACTCTTATGTTGTTTTCCAAATTGACAAGGTTTTCATAATTTATCATTATTGAATTTTATTTTAGGGGGACCATCTACATGTTTTGCTTTTCTAATGCATTGCAATTGATCCATATTAACATGTCCCAAATTTGGGAGGAAAAAAAGAAATAGAGGAAAGGAATGATTTTAATATAACTCAAGGTTAACAGTTCCTCTGTAAAGAAAGGGCTTTAATGGCATCCCATTATTAACTAATTGATACAAAAAATTTTCTTTAGATTGGTTTTGGGTATTTGAATCCAAACTTTGGACCATAATTGCAACCTAGGAAAACTCTTTCTTTTTCTGTTCTTCTTCAATAATTCAAGGATATGGAAGATTTCACTATACAATATTTCTATAGGTAAGAAGATAGAGAGCAATGCATGGGAAGAAGAATGGCATAGGAAAAAAAAGATTTTAAGAATAAAATATTGAATAACGTGAAGAAGCTTTTTCCTACAAAAAGTGACAATAGCGTCTGTCATTTTTGTAGCTTGCAAAAGTAATGAGTGTTATTATTTTTAGAATAAAAAATAAATAAATAACTAACATGTCATCACTTGATCCTATTACATCACTTTCAGGCAGTCAAAAGATATATTTGAAATGAAAAAATATGTTTATATATTAATTTGTTAAAAAAAGCTTATGATAGAAATAAAAAATTGAGTAAAGTATAAGTATTTTTTAATAATTTTGCCTATAATTAATATTTTAATAATGTTGGGCTCATGGAACTACCCACTCATCATGGCCAAACCTGACTCAAAAACTAATCCCCCACTCGCGCATGAAAAGACACTTGCTTAAGGAGGCAACTATTTTAAGACAGTTCATACTAGGGTAATAGAATAGCTTTAAGCTATACACATTTTAGGCATATATAACAACATTTGTAGAAATGATTTTGATGTAGATAAAGTAAACTTTATCCTAGATCACTTATCACATTTCTTATGTCTCTAATTGATTTTGAGATAATTTCACATCCACAATTATGCTAGCTAACATAATTGGTTGACCTATGGATACAAAGAAAAAGTGTGATAGAAATCATCAATTTAGCAACCATACACCCCAATAGCTAAATAACTATGATATAAAACTAATGCCTTCCAACTAGTTGGATCAAATCTAGATCATTCAAGAATGAAATAAAATTAACTATTCTAATCACTTATAAAAATGGAATGATGATTAAGTAATTAGAATAACACTTTGATTTCTGCAAAATGGCATAAACAAAGAGACTTGATAAGTTAAGAATGAAAGCAAAGATTTTGGATTTTGAATGCCACAAACTAAAAAGCTTGATAAGTTCCAAAGTTCATGCAAGAACTTAAGACAAAACACTTACAAGTGCTCAAAATAAATTTTATATCTTTCAATTGTATGTTTACAAAGGAAATCATCCTTATTTATTTGCATACTCGCTTTGCAATTCTTGCTTATATGCATTATCATTTATTCTTTGAAGGACTTGAAATGGACCATCCCCTCTAGTCATTAGTTTTGACTTCCTTTGGCTGGGAAATCTTCCCTTCCTCAAGTGTAGCCAAACCAAATCTCCATGTTTAAATACTACTTTGTTTCGGCCTTTGTTGTGTTGCTTCTCATATTGTAGAGTCTTCTTTTCAATTTTTGAGTGCACCTTTTCATGCAAATTGAAAAGAAGACTCTACAATATCTTGGTTAAATCTCTTCAAATTTGGTAGAGCCTTCAAACATAGGTAAATTGCTCTAACTTTAGTTTATTGACTCATTAATCATCTTCATCCTTTAAGCCACATCACACTGCCTTAGTTATTGAATTCTTCATTCAATGTAGTTTAGGCAGTAGCATAAATTAACTCATACAATACTTAAGACTTAATTAAAGTAAATAATATAATCATTCAACACAAATCTAATTTCATAAACATTAAGTTATTCAAACCCTAAATCTTAGTTAATTTCATTTCCAAACTTTCACAGTAGCTATTTTGTTATAATTTTATTCAGTGAGTTATTTTAATCTTTCAACAATAAATTTGGCTTTGTATATTTGTTTTCACCTAAAAATACATATGTATTTGATATAGTCAATATTAAAAGCACACTCAACTTTAATTACAGAAAAGCATCAAATTCTAAATTCAAAATCATCATCCACATAATTGAGATTTCAAACTATAAAACCCTAATATCTTAACTGTAAAACCCTAAAACTTTAATAGCCTTAAAACATATTTTTCAAATCTAAAATCCTAATTACACCTTTCTAAAAACCCTAAACTATCTTATTAATTCTTAAAACCTTAACCCCAGTGTCTTAATTCCTTAATTTTCTTGAACCCTAATCTTCTTAAAACCCCATCCAGTAAACCCTAGTTTTCCTAAACCCTAATTCTTAAAACATCAAAACTTGATGACAAGTTCATCAACACCCTAAAGCCCTAATCCTGTGAACTTAAAACCCAATCTAATAAATCTAAATCCTAATTTTTATCTCAGTAACCACAATCCAGTAACTGAGTCCTAAACCCTAAATGTCTTAAGGTTCCAAAACCCTAATTTCATGATGTTAGCCCTAAACCCTAATTTGATTAACTAAAAAACCTTACTACTTTCTTAAAATTATAAAACCCTAATCAATTCAATTTCTCCAAAAACCCTCACAATAGCCTAAATAATAATAATAATATTTTCAAAATCCCAAAACCTTAAATGTTAATTAAAGAATCCTAAATTGAGACATAAACCTAAATTTGTATCTTTATTTGCTTTATGTAATTTTAGATTTGATTATGTAGTTTATTATATGTTTTGATGGTTGATTTATTTAATTTCAATGCTTGATTTATTTAATTTATCATGGTTGGATATTTTTTTATTATTATGATTATTATTTGTTTATTTTGGTATTAAAATTGTAAGAGGTATGTTTCCACTTTGTGGGTACCTCATTAGTTAATTTTATGTAATTTAAATTGTAACACCCCTTCCCGACCTACATGTGTAAGCTGAGTAGAGGCGCCACACTAACCTAATGTTGCTACCAATTTTACTTAGTCAAATTTTAGTTCCAATTTTTTTTCAAAAATTTTGCCATAGTTTCGCCTAAAAATTGAGTCCCAAGTGTCGACAAAACCGGTTTTTTTTCTTATTTTTAAAAACATTTTACACAAACCAATGCAAACAAAATCATTCTCAGTACACTCCCAATAAATCCCCCTTGTAACCTCAACTACAACCTGCAAAAAGAATTTACACTTCTAGTGCAACATAAAATAAAGGTTTTGTGACAACCCCTATATTTAAATATTACACGGCGGAAGTTATAAAATATTTACATATTTACATACTAAACATTTTTTTACAAAATATAAAGAAATATACATGATTGGCAAGTCTGCTCTGATCTTTAAGCTCCAAAAATGGATTCAACAAGGTCTACTCTCACTTGGTCTTGATGAACTCTCGGGTTCAACTCTATCCACTCTATTACCTGCGCGATTAAACACTATCGCGCTAAGCCAACGACTTAGTAAGATAAAACATGTTAATGATATGCTTAAATGTAATGCAATGCCACATATGTTATTGATAAGATCAACATCATAAATATAAAGTTAACACATAATTATGCATTTCACAAATCATAGTCATATGAGTATACCACATTTCAACATCTTTCCACATTCAACATTACTCAATCATACTCAATAACCAACATCTCATTTCTTTAACTCATAACATTATTTAGGACATTCATATAACCTTGACACCTGTGGGCCCAACAAGTATTTAATATGATATTCAGAGTTCAAAGTTACTGATTTGGTTCATAGTCACAATAATCACGCCCGTAGGCAATGTATATACATGTATCTCTATCCATGGATAGTGTAACAGACCCAGTCTCTTGGACCATCACTCAACACATATGAGGAGATCCTCAACCCGGCAAGACTGTTACAAATCATATATCTTATATTCACAATTCTCATAGTGTAACAGACCCAGTCTCTTGGACCATCAACTCAACACATATGAGGAGATCCTCAACCCGGCAAGACTGTTACCTTTCATCATTTCTTAGGCATGCCACCCAAATCCAGAACTCTGAAACTGAATAACATATTAAACAAACAATTCATTTATTATATAGTTACCATTTCCATTCTCAAATTCTCATCACATTTAGGCAAACATGCCTTCTTTCTTTCAATATCATCATCATAGCCAATCACAATGGCATTGTCTCATATCATGTCTTATTTGAATTATCATTTCAATTTCAATGTATATTATTCATGAAACACATAACCATTCACAATGCATAACATAACATTGTTCAATCTCAACAATGCAATTAGGGCAAAGAACAATTGATATGATTCATATGAATAATACATTCTGGTTTTAGACTCCATTTTATCCTTATTTTGAAAAATTGTATAAAATAATCTACTTGATTAAAAATTCTAAAATTTTTACAGAATTTAGTTTTGTATCTTAAAATCATTCCTTTAAAATTTCAGATCAAACTGAACACAAAATCTTGGTCAAATAGTTCACCTAACCAGACTGCCCCAATTGCCCTGCATCCTGGCAGCAGTTCTGAACTTTGTGAATTCCATAAATCAAAAATTCACTTCAAGAACATTTTTCTATAATTAATTAAAAATCATACAAGTCACAGCCTTTACTAATTGTAAAACAGAAAAAGAATTTCACTAAACACAACTCATCTCATCATCAAACCAACAAACCCTAATTCCTTTCTCACACCACTTCAAAAGAATTGAAGAATTTAAAGAAAAGATCTTACCTTAGATGAAGAAATCCACAAATCTTTAACCAAAACCCTTGCTTCCTTCTTCAAATTGCTTCAAACCTCAAGATCACCTCTCTTTCTCTCTTGGTTTTTGGAGAGCCGGCACCTCTTGAAAGAAAGAAGGAAAATGATGAAGACACAAAGTCAAATTTGCTTTTAATCTCCACCAAGTGATCTTATCCAAGCAATTACCAAAATGCCCTCAATCATATAACTAACTTTTTGTCTCATATAAGCCCTTATATGTAATTGCACATTCCACAAAAATATCTTCTTGCATTGACTCTTCCTTTGACCCATTTATATGTTATATATATCATCATATACACAACATATACATTTGTCTCTAAACCCTAAATTTCTTCTCCAAAACACATACAAAAACATTCTCTTCCAATTTCTTATCAACTTATCATATATACATAATTCAAGTGCAACAACACTAACACCAAGACTACTAGAGCATAATTAGGGATATTACAATTCTCCCCCTCTAGAAAGAAATTTCGTCCTCGAAATTACCTGAAATTAACTCTGAAATAACTGAGGATACTGGTCTCGCATGGTATGCTCACTTTCCCAAGTTGCTTCCTCTCTTGCATGATTCTTCCACAGAACTTTTACCAAAGGCACATTCTTATTTCTTAACTCTTTTACATCACGTGCCAAGATAGCAACTGGTTCCTCTTCAAATGTCAAGTCTGGGCTCACTTCAATAGATTCAAATGGCAACACATGAGATGGATCCGACCTATATCTCCTCAACATAGAAACATGGAATACATTATGAATACGATCCAACTCAGGTGGCAAAGCAAGTCGATACGCCACTGGCCCAACTCTTTCTAACACTTCATACGGCCCAATGAAACGAGGACTCAATTTTCCTTTCCGACCGAACCTCAAAATCTTCTTCCAAGGAGACACTTTCAGAAATACCTTATCTCCAACATCAAACTCTATATCTCTCCTTTTCAGATCTGCATAAGACTTCTGTCGGTCTGAAGCTGCTTTTAACCTGCCTCGAATCAACTTTACTTTTTCTTCAGTTTCTTGAATCAAATCAGGACCAACCAACTTATTATCTCCAAGCTCATTCCAACAAAGAGGTGTCCTACACCGTCTGCCATACAATGCTTCAAACGGTGCCATACCAATGCTGGATTGGTGACTGTTGTTGTAAGCAAACTCCACAAGAGGTAAAAACCTATCCCAACTTCCAGAGAAATCGATGACACAGCTTCTCAACATGTCCTCAATAATCTGTATCACCCTCTCTGACTGTCCATCCGTCTGTGGATGAAAAGCAGTGCTGAAATGCAGTCGAGAACCTAAAGCACTATGCAAACTCTTCCAAAATCTGGAAGTAAACCTGGGATCTCGATCAGACACTAAAGAAGTTGGAACACCATGCAGTTTCACAATCTCATGGATATACAGCTCAGCCAATCTCTCCAAAGAGTAATCCATTCGAACCGGAAGAAAATGAGCTGTCTTAGTCAATCTATCCACAATCACCCATATGGCATCATGCTTCTTTTGTGTCAATGGCAAACCAGACACAAAATCCATTGTTACTCTTTCCCACTTCCATTCTGGCACTGACAATGGTTGAAGCAACCCGGTTGGAACTTGATGCTCTGCTTTAACCTTCTGACAGGTGAGACATTTCGATACAAACTCAGCAATGTCTCTCTTCAACCCCATCCACCAATAATGCTGTCTCAAATCATGATACATCTTCGTATTACCCGGATGCATAGCAAACATTGACTGATGAGCTTCTTCCAAAATGACGCTTTTCAAATCAGCATCATCGGGTACACACAATCGGTTTTTAAACCATAGGTTCCCATCACTTTTCACAACAAAATCTCTAGTCTTCCCATTCTTGCAATCTGAAATAATCTTCTGAATCTTCATATCAATCAACTGAGCCTCTTTGATCTGATCTAACAAAACTGGTTTCAAAAGCAACTGTGCCAACAATGCACCATCATCACAAGGTACAAAACTGGCATGCAATGCTCTCAACTCAACAAGCAACGAGAGCGAGTAAACTGTTAAACCAGCTAAAGACTTCCGACTCAAAGCATCAGCAACAACATTTGCTTTACCTGGATGATAGTCAATCAAGCAGTCGTAGTCTTTAATCAATTCTAACCATCTCCTCTGACGAAGATTGAGTTCTTTCTGGACACCCAAATACTTCAAACTCTTGTGATCAGTGTAGATGAAACATTTCTCCCCAAACAGATAGTGGCGCCAAATTTTCAATGCAAACACAATGGCAGCCAATTCCAAATCATGGGTCGGATAGTTAAGCTCATGCGGTTTCAACTGTCGAGATGCATAAGCTATAACTTTACCTTCCTGCATCAACACACATCCCAAACCACTATGCGAAGCATCACTGTAAATCACATATGGTTTGCCTTCTACAGGTAAAGTAAGAACAGGCGCTTGAGTCAACATATCTCTCAACTGCTCAAAGCTCGCCTGACACTGATCTGTCCATAAAAACCTCACTCCCTTACGAAGCAATCTGGTGAGTGGAGTAGCTATCAAAGAAAATCCTTTCACAAACCGCCGGTAATAGCCTGCCAAACCTAGAAAACTTCTAATCTCTGTCACAGACTTAGGTGGACTCCAATTCAGAATAGCTTCAACTTTACTTGGATCAACTCTAATGCCTTCTGCTGAAACAATATGTCCGAGAAAAGCTACTTGATCCAACCAGAACTCACACTTCGACAATTTAGCAAACAACTGCTTCTCTCTCAAAATCTGCAACACAATCCGCAGATGCATATCATGTTCCTCCTCATTCCGCGAATACACCAGAATGTCATCGATGAAGACCACTACAAACTGATCCAGATAGGGCCTAAATACCCTATTCATCAAATCCATAAAAGCTGCAGGTGCATTCGTCAGACCAAAAGGCATAACAAAATTCATAATGCCCATATCTGGTCCGGAAAGCTGTCTTCGGAACATCTTCAGCTCTGACTCTCAGCTGATGGTACCCTGATCTCAGATCAATTTTGGAAAACACAGCTGCACCCTTCAACTGATCAAATAGATCATCGATTCTAGGCAAAGGATATTTATTCTTAATGGTCACTTTGTTCAATTGCCTATAATCGATACATAATCTTATAGTACCATCTTTCTTCTTCACAAATAGCACAGGAGCTCCCCAAGGAGAAACACTGGGGCGAATGAATCCTTTGTCCAACAACTCCTGTAATTGCACTTTTAACTCCCTCAATTCTGCTGGTGCCATTCTGTAAGGAGTAATCGAAATAGGAGTGGTACCGGGCAACAATTCGATACCAAACTCCACTTCTCTCTCAGGAGGCAATCCTGGCAACTCCTCGGGAAAAACATCTGGGAACTCAGCAACTGTGGCAATGCTATCAATGGGAGAACCCTTTACTCTAGTATCTACCACATGAGCAAGATAGGCTTCACATCCCTTTCTAATCAACCTCCTAGCTGCAACAGCTGAAACAAATAAGGAGGCTAGCTGTTCCTGCTCATTAGATACTATCACCTCTCTACCATCACCAGTTCTCAAAGAAACAATCTTCTTCTTACAATCTACCACAGCTCCATGTCGAGATAGCCAGTCCATGCCTAGAATCACATCATATTCCTTAAATGGCATCTCAATCAAATCTCCAAGGAACTCCTCACCTTGCACCCTCACTGCACTATCTTTATGCACTTTACTAACTATCACACTATGCCCTAGAGGATTTGTCACCAAAACATCAAATCCTAGGGACTCAGCATGCATATCAAACACAGGCAAAACAGATGCACTAATATAAGAATGGGTGGATCCGGGATCAATCAAAGCAAGTACTGCAGTATCAAATAAAGAAAAAGTACCAGCTATAACTGCCGATGCATCCGGCTGCCTTTGCATAACATACATCCTCTGGGAAGATCCAACCTCCTCTGGTCTACTCTCCCTGGATGTAGCACCTCCTCTAAAACTGAACCCTGGTCTACCTCCTCGGCTGGCACCTCTGCCTCCTCTGCCTCCCCTCACACTAGCTCGAGAAGCAGCAGAATCAACTGGCATCTGCTCCTACCTCTCAGGACAGTCTCTCACAAAGTGGTCAGGTGATCCACACCTGAAGCATACCCCTGATCTACTATGCCTCCAACAAACGCCCCCATGTCTTCCACCACACTGGTTACACACAGGTAAGGTGGATCTCTGAACTCCAGGAGTAGGAGCACTCGCTACTGAAGCTGCAGGTCTAAATCTCTGCCTCTGGAACTGCACTGACCTACCAGCTGATCTTTGACTTCTACTGACCCGAGGAGCAAAGCTTCCCTTACCTCTTTTAGCAGAAGAAGACTCTGCTTCAAATTGGGGCCTTCTAATCCTAACCTCTTCCTCAGAAGCAGCTGCAATATTCTGAGCTTTCTCCACACTCCGAGCTGCTGCCACAAGCTGAGAAAAATCCTGATACCGAGAACCAGCCACATGGCACATAAGAGAGGGCCTCAACCCCTCCTCAAATCTCCGGCATCGATCTATCTCATCTGATATAATGCCCCCGGCATACTCACTCAACCGGATAAATTCAACCTCATACTCCGTCACGGTCCGGTTGTTTTGCTTCAAATCTAAAAACTCTCTCTTCTTCCCATCTTTATACTCCCTCGGAGTATACTTCAATTCGAACTCCCTCAGAAAATCTACATAGGACAATGTTGGGGGATCTTCCATAGAATGGGGCACTGTCTTCCACCAACTATAAGCATCCTTCTGCAACAATGATCTTGCATAATCAAACTTTTCCTCTGGAGTGGCTTGCAACTGCACAAATATTCTCTGAACTTTGTCTAACCATTGCTCAGCCACAACTGGATCAGTAGTACCTATAAAATCCTCTGCTCCAAACTTCCTTAGTTTATCATATTGCCTCACTGCTACCAAAGGCTGTGGAGGTGGTGGTGGTGGCTGTGGTTGCACTGGTGCTGGCCTCAAAGCCTCTATCACATGCCTAACCCAAGCTGGCGGAACCTCGTCCCCAGCTGATCTCTCTGACACCGAAGCAGGTGCCTCCTCAACACTAACAACCCTAGCTCCATCATCAGGGGTAATACTCTCGGCACTACCCTCAACCGACTGTCGTGAGTGAGAATCCATCACAACCTAACACTGCAAACACAGCAGATTATATCTTATTAAAGATCAGAGACTGCCAATCTCAAACGTATATGTTATTCAAAACCACTTTTTAAGTAAAAATAGTCTTTTTATTACATTTTACCTAGGTTGAGAATCTCAAACCTAGGCTCTGATACCAAAACAATTGTAACACCCCTTCCCGACCTACATGTGTAAGCTGAGTAGAGGCGCCACACTAACCTAATGTTGCTACCAATTTTACTTAGTCAAATTTTAGTTCTGATTTTTTTTCAAATATTTTGCCATAGTTTCGCCTAAAAATTGAGTCCCAAGTGTCGACAAAACCGGTTTTTTTCTTATTTTTAAAAACATTTTACACAAACCAATGCAAACAAAATCATTCTCAGTACACTCCCAATAAATCCCCCTTGTAACCTCAACTACAACCTGCAAAAAGAATTTACACTTCTAGTGCAACATAAAATAAAGGTTTTGTGACAACCCCTATATTTAAATATTACATAGCGGAAGTTATAAAATATTTACATATTTACATACTAAACATTTCTTTACAAAATATAAAGAAATATACATGATTGGCAAGTCTGCTCTGATCTTTAAGCTCCAAAAATGGATTCAACAAGGTCTACTCTCACTTGGTCTTGATGAACTCTCGGGTTCAACTCTATCCACTCTATTACCTGCGCGATTAAACACTATCGCGCTAAGCCAACGACTTAGTAAGATAAAACATGTTAATGGTATGCTTAAATGTAATGCAATGCCACATATGTTATTGATAAGATCAACATCATAAATATAAAGTTAACACATAATTATGCATTTCACAAATCATAGTCATATGAGTATACCACATTTCAACATCTTTCCACATTCAACATTACTCAATCATACTCAATAACCAACATCTCATTTCATTAACTCATAACATTATTTAGGACATTCATATAACCTTGACACCTATGGGCCCAACAAGTATTTAATATGATATTCAGAGTTCAAAGTTACTGATTTGGTTCATAGTCACAATAATCACGCCCGTAGGCAATGTATATACATGTATCTCTATCCATGGATAGTGTAACAGACCCAGTCTCTTGGACCATCACTCAACACATATGAGGAGATCCTCAACCCGGCAAGACTGTTACAAATCATATATCTTATATTCACAATTCTCATAGTGTAACAGACCCAGTCTCTTGGACCATCAACTCAACACATATGAGGAGATCCTCAACCCGGCAAGACTGTTACCTTTCATCATTTCTTAGGCATGCCACCCAAATCCAGAACTCTGAAACTGAATAACATATTAAACAAACAATTCATTTATTATATAGTTACCATTTCCATTCTCAAATTCTCATCACATTTAGGCAAACATGCCTTCTTTCTTTCAATATCATCATCATAGCCAATCACAATGGCATTGTCTCATATCATGTCTTATTTGAATTATCATTTCAATTTCAATGTATATTATTCATGAAACACATAACCATTCACAATGCATAACATAACATTGTTCAATCTCAACAATGCAATTAGGGCAAAGAACAATTGATATGATTCATATGAATAATACATTCTGGTTTTAGACTCCATTTTATCCTTATTTTGAAAAATTGTATAAAATAATCTACTTGATTAAAAATTCTAAAATTTTTACAGAATTTAGTTTTGTATCTTAAAATCATTCCTTTAAAATTTCAGATCAAACTGAACACAAAATCTTGGTCAAATAGTTCACCTAACCAGACTGCCCCAATTGCCCTGCATCCTGGCAGCAGTTCTGAACTTTGTGAATTCCATAAATCAAAAATTCACTTCAAGAACATTTTTCTATAATTAATTAAAAATCATACAAGTCACAGCCTTTACTAATTGTAAAACAGAAAAAGAATTTCACTAAACACAACTCATCTCATCATCAAACCAACAAACCCTAATTCCTTTCTCACACCACTTCAAAAGAATTGAAGAATTTAAAGAAAAGATCTTACCTTAGATGAAGAAATCCACAAATCTTTAACCAAAACCCTTGCTTCCTTCTTCAAATTGCTTCAAACCTCAAGATCACCTCTCTTTCTCTCTTGGTTTTTGGAGAGCCGGCACCTCTTGAAAGAAAGAAGGAAAATGATGAAGACACAAAGTCAAATTTGCTTTTAATCTCCACCAAGTGATCTTATCCAAGCAATTACCAAAATGCCCTCAATCATATAACTAACTTTTTGTCTCATATAAGCCCTTATATGTAATTGCACATTCCACAAAAATATCTTCTTGCATTGACTCTTCCTTTGACCCATTTATATGTTATATATATCATCATATACACAACATATACATTTGTCTCTAAACCCTAAATTTCTTCTCCAAAACACATACAAAAACATTCTCTTCCAATTTCTTATCAACTTATCATATATACATAATTCAAGTGCAACAACACTAACACCAAGACTACTAGAGCATAATTAGGGATATTACATAAATTGCTTTTATATTTGGGACCAATGTAAAGGGCATGTGTCTACCTTTCGGTGGGTGTCCTATTTAGTTTTTGACATGGACGATGTAAGGACATGTTTCCGTCCTCAGATGGGTGTCCATTTATTTGCTTTGTTTGGACATTGATTTTATTTTAATATAATGATGCTTTATTTTGATTGTTGCATGTAATATGGATAATATTATTATATTTAAGAATTTTATAATATTAAGACCTGCAAAGGAGGCCGGTTCCAATGAACCGGGCATTGTGGGAGTGCTGGGTCGTTTCCCACCTTCCCCGCACATACCTCACTTTCCGAACCCATTAGGGGGTTAGGGATTCCTTAGGAATTGAGTCATCCACCCCTTTTTTTTTCTAGCCCGTCCGGATGGCGACTCCATTTTCTCTCAGCTTAGGCCCGTATTCTTTAAGGCCCTGAGCCTAAACAGTGTCGAAGTTGCAAGAACCATTCCGCCAGGAGTGGGGGCGAAAATCCCCACTCATAGTGGCGACTCCACTTGGGACAGGAAAAGTTGATTCCATTGATCTTTTTATTATTCTATTCTTTCTTATCATGATATTATCCATTAAATCATATTAGATTGCATGGTGTGCGTGAGTTAGGACGCTCGTGTTATGTTATGTAAGGGATATCATACTTTCACTCAAGGTATGGAGATTGAGCATGGCATAACCACTCATAGCCTTGTACCATTTGGTATATACTTGCTATGGGTAACCTAAGCCTTTCAACCCAAAGACTAAAGCTCATGTAATTGGCTTAGTTACTTTCCTTTGGATTTTACCTCAAATCCTTGTTGTTTGACTATGGTTAATTTATCTTGGTTTAACTCATGGCTTATTTAGTTTGTTCTTTTTCTAATATGACCTAAGTACATTGTAAGCTCAAAATAAATTTTTTCTTTAAAGTCCAAAAGACCAAAGCTATTTTCAAAACTTTTCAAGATGATCTTTTGACATAAAAATTTTCTAAAAAACAAATCAAAAATTCTTTTCTCAAGACTCAAATACAAAATCAAAAATCCATTTTTTCTAAAAATCTTTTTACATTGGGCTTAGAAACAAAATTATTTTCATCCGACCTTTGAAAGACCTTGCAAATTATTTAGGTCAATTATGGAATACCAAAAATCAATTATGAGCCTAGTTTGTACTAAGAACTATTAATTATGGGCTTGTTTTTGGCATGAATCATTAGTTACTTTTTCAAGTGAGAAATCTATTTATAATAAATCTCTTAATTTAGTTTTAATCCAATATAGCATTAAAGCTACTTTAGTTGGTTGAATGGATTAGAACCTAATTAATTGGAATTATCATGAACTAATTTTCATTTTGAAAATATAACTATTGGTTGAAACATCTGAGGGAAATATTCAAAAATAAGATACCCCATGTTTGTATTTTGTTAACCATATACCTAGGAAAAGAGACTCGCCATTCGTGTGTGGAAGTTATAAGGTTGGAAGAAACGTCCTAATTATCTTTCTCTGTTTATTATTTGTGCATACATGCATACATGCATTTTCATCTCATAACATTAATCCTCTCTGGATCACAGCCTTGGATTACAATAGTTCAAAAGCTTACTACAATCCAACCTACGCCGGAGATGAAGAATCTAGTAGCAACTCAATCACTTGCTCACCAAAAGCAATAGAGCCCGAACAAATTCAAAGAATGGTAGATGACGCCCTCAATGCCAAGATGGAAGAAGTAAAAGAGGCCCTGGCTGAGACCATGAAGAACCAATTGGCTGCAATTTTAGGAAATAATGCCGAAGCATCTGCTAGCACTAAGAAACCAAAGGACAAGGGGAAGGCTAAAGTTGGTGAAGTGGTTTTTGATGATGATAAGGTGATCATTGATGATGATGACGATTGGGCTCAATACTTCCAAGATCCTCAAGACAAGAAGAAAGAACCAAAGATTATTGAAAGATCAGCTATGGAGAAAATTGAAACTTCTGATGTTGAAAAGATGATTACGGATTTGGAAAAGAAATTTGAGAAGAAGCTGAAAATCGAAGAAATGTCCGAAGTTGACAAATTATTTGAGCTAGACGAAGAAGTTTCGTACAAGTTCAAGATGTCATCCTTTGCAAAGTTTGATGGAATCGAAAATCCTTACCTCCATGTGAAGCAATATATCACTGCTATGTAGTCTGCCCGAGCTACTAAGGCTCAAAGTCTAAGGTACTTTATGCTCTCATTGGATCCTTTTATCCAAAATTGATTTAATACCTTAGATGATGACACACAAAAGAGTTGGGATCTGCTATACAAGGCTTTCATCCAACAATATGGATACAATGTTGAGATGGAAGTTACCTTAATGGAAGTTGAGTCCATTAGACAATGGCCAAAAAAATTTTTGTGGACTATGTGAAAAGATGGAGAAATAAGGCCGCTTTGCTCAAGAAGAGGCCCGCTGAATCTTATCAAATAAGAATGATTATGAGAGGGATGTTGCCTAGTCTCCGTGAAAGGATGTCTCATACACTCATTCGTGATTTCAAAGATCTCCTCCAAGCTAGTCTGCAAATTGAAGAATGGGAAAGATAGAAGAACCATTTTTCAACAAGAAGGAATGAGAAAGGAAACTATTAGTCTGGTAACCAAGGCATGCAAAAGGTAGTTGGTGTTAATGCTACTAGCCAAGGAATAAGAAGACAGTTTTCAGAATTGGGGAAATGGATGTCTTGGGTTCTCTATAAGCTTCAAAGGAAGGGATTGTTACAGCCTTTAAATCCTCATCCTTTGCCTAACCCTCTCCCACCTAATTTCAACACTAAGGCATTTTGTCAATTTCATCAAATACAAGGACACGACATGGATAGATGTGTGAGGTTGAGGCATGAGATCCAAAATTTGATTGATAGTGGAAAGCTGCCCGAGCCCAACAAGCCGAACACCAAAGACAATCCATTACCAAGGTTCAATAGAGTACCACCATCGGCAACTTTCATGATTGGAGGAGGTTTGCATGAAAGTTTCATAATGTCTTCTTTCCAAGATTTGGGTGGAGAAGCAACCAAAGAAGAAGAGGTATTTAGCAAAATTGAACAAGCTATAGTGGGTAAAGAAGTAGCAATTTGTGTTGTGAATGGTTTTTGGGATTCAAGAGATAGTGATGATGATCTTGTACCCAACAACCATTACCGAATAGTGAAGATGTAACATCCCGAATCCCAGATTGGTAAGAAACAGACATAGAGGATATGATTTAGGCTTAGAACAAAGGAGTTTAGAACATGACCTATAACTTGAGCTCGAATTTTATCCAAGTTAATGACAGAATTAGAGAGTCTCAAAGAAGACTTAATTGTTTATTTGTGTCTTAGATAGATTTATAACTTGAAATTACTCAATTTGGAGTTGTACAGAATAAGATATGATGGATTTAGTAGACAATGTGCAAGCTGCCTCAGGACAGCATAGTAGGCTTGATTTCGAAGGACCGTCAAAAATCAGATATAGCTCAGATTGACCGAAATTTTGACACAATGTAGCCCCGGATGTCTATTTTCAGTGGGCATAAGAATTACTTAATTTGGAGTTGTGAGTAAAAAGATATCAATAAAGAAAGACAGCAAGGTCAGGAAGGGATATCAAAAGGACCTAAGTGAAAATTTCTCAAAAGTTAGGGGCAACTATGTAAACTTAAAAATTAAGTGTCGAAAGTTCTTAATAGTGCCCATATCTGACCCCAGAAGAATATTCTCGAGATTAATCGGGTCATAACCGTGGGTTTCTATTTTTCCCGAAAACGCACGATTTAAAAGTTACAATCGATTAATCACTGAAGGGTATTTTGATATTTTTCACACCCTAGACTATAAAATTACACCACAAGAAAGTTGAGGGGGTAAAAATATGAATAAAAGGAAGCCTAATGGCTTGCCAAATAAATAGATAAAAGAAGAAGGCAAGTGGACCAATTAAAAGTGGCCATTTTTGCTATAAGGTATACCAATTGGAAGTCAACATCTATACCAACATATTTTCACCACTTATGGCTGCCATTTGGATCAAAATAAGCTAAGGAAAGAAAATAAAAGCCCTCTCTTACATGGTGAACTCGTCCAAACCATAAGAGAAGGAAGAAGGAGATGATTTTTCCAAAGTTTAAGGCTTTTGGTTGAAGATTTTGGTGATAAACAAGATTATAAGGTAAGAGAAACCTATCTCTAGTTTTAATTTCATGGATTAATGGTTAAGTTAAGAGATTGAAATTAGGGTTCATGTAGCTAGATTTGGAGAAAATTCAAGAAATAATTATTTGAAGGATTTGATGAAAGAAATAATGGTTTTAAGGTTAAAGGAGATTAGATTGAGGAAAAATTGGCAAGAAATGAATTGGTAGCTTATGTTTTCAAACCATAGAATGTATGTTTAAAGTGTGTATGCTGGAATTCTTGTAGGAAATCAAGAAAAGCTAAAGGAAAAAGAAGAAAAAGATCAAAGATGAGCTAAGGAAAGAAAGGGGGAAAAGGTTTGGTACTTTAACCTTCTTGAATTAGTGATTTCTATTGCCTTTGCATTTGGATGTGTAATTGCTATAATTGTTCATGTGCTTGAGTTGTGGTGGTTATGTGGTTGAGATTGATTATGATATAGAAGTGTTTGTTGTGTATTGATTGATTTTGGGGTTGAGGTTATAAGGGAGGTAAATATGGGAGTGCTATGTTGTGTTGTTTTGTTGAAGCCAGCCATGTGTCCTGCATTTTTCTGGAACTTCAACCGAAATTTAGACTAGAAAAATGATTGAACTAGAACTTGACAAAGAAGACTTAATTATTCTCCATTAAGTCAGTAAACCATAGGCTTTGGAACCAACTCATTTTCATGTGTGGAATGAAAGTTATGATGAAAATGATACCAGGCGTACAAACTGAAAAACTGAGATTCCTCAGTCAGTAACCTATGACTTGGGACTACGTTTAGGTGACCTTAATGACACATTTAGAAGCTGTGAAAGAAGACTTAAATGTACCCTTATGTGTTAGAAAACCATAGAATTTGGAATTTGGAATTTGTGCCTTGAGTCTAGGTTTTGGTCCATTTACCTCAGGAATTAGATGTTGTGATAGAAGATATAAATGAACCCTTGTATGTTGGTGAATCATAGGAGTTGGATTCATCTCGATTGGACTTAAAATGTAGAAGTTACAATCGAATGAGCAAACCATGCGCAGGCAGACCCTAGCAGACTGCAGGGCTAAATTAGAAATTGTGCCAAAAATCACGTGTTGCCTTTTTTAAGCTGAAATTGTTACTAAATATAGCCTTATGTGTCTAGTTTAATTTAAGATAAGAATCGTCTCAATCCGAGTTGCGTAGGTAAAGTTATAAATGAAATAGTATGCATTGCGCAGACTTGAGTAACTAATTGGCTAGGGAAGAGTTCAAGGAGTCATCAAGAATTATGTGTAACAAATTTAAATCTAGAAATTTAACCATAAGGACTCATATGAGTCTAGTTCGAGTGAAAACAAGAATTTTTACATTCAGATTAGTAGAACAAAAGTTATTGGGGAAATAAGATAACAAGGTACATAAGAAACAAAATGCCAGAATTCACTGTTCATTTGGTAAGAAATAAATAAGGTATAATCAAGATAAAATATTCGTTTGGAATGAAATAAATTATCAAAAAATATGCTCTTGAAAGCTTGACCAATTAAGAACAAGATAGCATTTTTCATTTTTTGAAAATCACATCCCAATTGTGTTTTATTTAGATTTTAAAGCCCAACGAGGGATTTTTGCAGTATTGTAAAACCTGGTGTGGCCTAAAAAGTGCAGTCTGGCCCAAAGGCCCGGAATGAAAACTTTGAACTACAAATTAGTTCTATTGAGCTGATTTAGGATAAAAAATAGTCAGATTCTTAATCACTGGTGCCATATCTGTAACATTGTGTGGTTTGCATCTAATTTCTACTTAACGGTTAAAGTACCCACTAAGCTATATGCTTAGCGAGTTTAGTTTTCTAAACTCGTAGGTTATGGAGTCCAAGCTGACAAATGGGAAGCTACAAAGGAGCACCAGAGTGCGCAACAGGAGGCGAAGTGAGGAGTAAAGCAAAGTTTAGCGTGGCATGTACTGTTAAGGACTTTCAAAATGTAATTATAACAATTAAAGAAATGTGTAAATTATTATTATTTGTAATAAAAAGGAAAAAAATTATTTAGTGCATGTTCTGTATACCATGTTGCATATACTGTAGCACACTTGGCTCGACTGGAAATAGTAGGGTTAAGGGGTGTCACAAAAGAGGTAGTCTTGGAATTTCTGGATGAACATTTAAAGGCCATTGAAGTACAAGGATGGAAAATGTATTTTGATAGAGTAGTGAATAGGAAAGAAGCAAGTTTGGGAGTCATACTAGAATCGCCCAAAGGAGAACTTATCCCCTTAGCCAAAAAGTTGAAATTCAGGGCAACCAATAATATGGTGTAGTACGAAGCATGTATCTTTGGTTTGGAAACCCTAATGATTATGAAGGTGGATAAAGTGGAAGTTTTTGGCGATTCATTGCTAGTAATATCCCAAGTAAATGGAGAGTGGGAGTTGAAAGAAGAGAAATTAAAACCATACCACCATTACTTGACCATGATAAAGAAGAACTTTAAGGAGTGAAGGTTTATACACCTACCAAAAGAAGAAAACCAGATGGCTGATGCCCTAGCCACATTGGCTTTGGTATGGAAAAATCCTGTCAACTCATTCCTCAAGCCTCTGATTTTGACCAATTCATCAACTCTTTACTTTGAATATGAGACGATCATGGAAACTGATACAGACCATGATGCGTGGTATGATACTATAAGACTATTTTTAGAGGAAAGGGAATACCCGTTGGGGGCAACAAAGAAAGAAAGAAGAGCTATAAGGCAATGGTCTTTGGAATACATCACCTTCCATGGAGAGTTATATTGAAGATGGCCTGATGGGGTACATTTGAGATGCTTGAGGAAGCCTGAAGTTGAGCATATCATGTTAGAAATACACTCGGGAAATTTTGGTCCACACATGAGTGGTTTAGCCTTAGTTAAGAAGATAATTCGACAAGGTTACTCCTGGCTGACCATGGAGAGAGATTGTATTGAGTTTTTAAAGAAGTGCCAACAATGTCAAATGTATGGTAATTTGAATCATATGCCTCTTGAAGAATTGCATTCTATGTCTTCACCCTGGCCCTTTGCCACTTGGGGTATCGACATTATAGGAGAGATACATCTTACAACCTCAAATGGTCACCATTTTATTATAGTAGCGGTAGATTATTTTTCAAAATGGGTCAAAGCAGATTCCTTCAACAAACTGGGGGTAAGTCAAATGGCTAGATCTATTGAAAAGAACCTCATCTGCAGGTATGGGGTCCCGCATAGTGTGATATCAGACAACGGGGTATATTTTCAAGGAGCAGTTAAGGACTTATTCTTAAAGTACCAAATCCATCATCACCGATCCTCTCCTTATAGACCAAAGGCTAATGGTGCAGTAGAAGCAACAAATAAGGCAATTAGCATATCCTGTCCAAGATGACCAAGAGATACAGGGATTGTTTATAGATGCTTCCTTTTGCTTTGTGGGGATATAAAACAAGTGTGCGAACACCGACTGGAATGACACCTTCTCTTTGGTTTACGGGATGAAAGCAGTGTTGCCAATTGTAATTGAGATCAAGTCGTTAAGAGTGGTCTTGGAAGATCAGAAAACTCAGAGTTGGGGATTTGGTGTTGAAACAATATAAGCCTAATGTATCTGATCCAAAAGGGAAATTTAGGCCTGGCTGGGAAGGGCCATATGTTGTGAAATAAGTCATGAACAAGGGTGAAGTGAAGTTATCAGACATGGATGGAAACGAGTTTAGTGAGCCAGTGAACATTGACATGTTGAAGAGGTTTTATGTATAAAAAAAAGAAGACAAAAAGAAAAAAGAGCTCGCTAGGTTGAAAACCCAAAAAGGGCAGCCTAGGCAAAAGTTAGAGCAGTCCGCTAGTTCTGAAAATCCGAAAGGGCGGGCTAGGCAACAATTAGGGCTAAATGAGAAAAAATCGTCAATTAGAAAATCCGAAAGGGCTAGTTGGCAACAAGAGTGATCTTGTGTATGCTGGCTTTATGTTTGGTTGTTCCACAATTTAATAAGATAGAATTAATATTAAAATTGTTCTATGTGCACTGTCAATAGTATTTGACTAGATATGGATGAAATAAATGAACATAATGGCAAAAGGTGTTGACAAAATATAAAAGGAAAAGAAGCATTTTTTATTACTTTTATTATTTTTTCGTCCTAACAATACACTTTCTAAAGAAATTAACAAATGTAAAATCTATGGAAGGTGATAAGTGTAACGTGCAGGCCAGCTTTGCTTCAGTCGATCCAAGTAGGCATCAGTCAGACAAGGCATGTCTAAATCAGGAGTGAATTTAGAACCTCGAGGCTCAGCTCCATACTGACGGTCAAGCCGGCGAGGATCATAGCAAGTACCTTGATGAAGAGCAATAAGAGGAACATACATCAAGTATGTCCGCATGGTGATACGAGAAATCTTCCACCAAGGTACTAACCAACAAATGTTGATTTTAGAGCGTGAGTGGATCTAGTCAACCCAGTCAACATACGAAGAAGAAGGATGAAGTAGTTTTCTAGTAGAATGATGTCGTGGCAGATATCTGGCAAAATCCATAGATGGAGTATCAAGCAAGTAGAGACGCTCCATAAGCCAAATCTGTGAGGAAAAATTTTAAATTTAAAAAAAAGAAAAAAAAAAGAAGGGATCTGCTAAGTTGAAAACCTGCAAGGGCAGCTTAGGCAAAAATTAGGACAACTCGCTAGTTTCGAAAACCCACATGGATGGACTAGGCAAAAATTAGAGCAATATAAAATATAATAAAAGAAGGGGTCCGCTAAGTTGAAAACCCGCAAGGGCAGCTTAGGAAAAAATTAGGACAGCTCGCTAGTTTTGAAAACCCGCATGGGCAGACTAGGCAAAAATTAGAGCAATATAAAAAGAGAAGAAAAACCTAAATTGAAAATTCAAAAGGGCAGTTTAGGTAATTACCTAAAGTAACAATGGACTCCCGGTTAATTTCTTTGACAATCCCGATTTAAGTTGGTCTAATCCAACTAAAGTCTCAACTAAGATCAAGGGTATCGATGACAAACCCCCTTCTATTTAGTCCATGATATCCAATACTCGTTGATCAATATCGCCATTAGAAGAAACAAGCAAGAATTAGCCAAGCAAGCATAGACAAAGCATACGTCCCCATGCCTTAGTAGGAGCCAAATGAGAAAGGCAAAAGTCAATTAAGGGACCAAGCAGAATTTTCTCACCTCTCATCAACTGTAGAACTTCAGGCTTTGAAAGTTGAAATAACATCTGCATCTTTTGTTGAGTCTTGAAAATTAATATAGGTAACGTCATTTGTTGATTGCTTGCATATCCAAGGATGGCCTCAAATTCTTCAATCAATGGACATATTTCAAAGCCAATAAATTTAAATGTCCTAGAATTCACATTCCAAAAAGAAGACATGGCATGTAAAAAAGAATGGTCCAATTTAACATTTTGAAAACACTTCAAAGTATTGATTTTTGACCAAGATATTTATTTCCAATGAATGGCATTCATATTTTTAAATAGAACTTTTATTTTCTTCAAATGGACTTCGGTCATTGTTGATGACTGAAGAAAAATTTGAATTGTTAAAAGGAATTTTTATTTTGAAGTAGAAAATCTCCTGACTTTTGTATGAAATTGTGACGTAAAAAGAGATTTATATGGGATGATTGGGCTATTCCAAAATTGATAAGGAAAAGTGTGAGACTGAGATGCACGAGGATAGGGAATTGGCGACGAAAGGATCTTGAATTGTCGTGTTTCATTTGGTTTTGTAAATTAGTGATACTGTGGAAATATTAAATGTGAAGAGGTTAAGCCAATAATTGTATTGTAGTAATAATGATGATAAAAAAAAAGAAGAAAAAAAAGAGTTGCAGTAAAAATAAAAATTATATATCATCATTATTATTTTTATTATTATAGTTATTATAAAATATTTCCTTAATTCATATAATACTCATTGTGAGCGGGGATTTTTGCCCCCACTCCCGGTGGAATGGTTCTTGCGACTTTGGCACTGTTTAGGCTCGGGGCCTTAGAGAACACGGATCTAAGTCCGGAGAAAATGGAGTAGCCACCCGGACGGGCCGGGAAAAAGAAAGGGGTGGATGACTCGATTCCTAAGGAATTCCCAACCCCCTAATGGGTTCGGAAAGTTGGGTACGTGTGGAGAAGGTGAGAAATGGCCCAGCACCCCCACAATACCCAGTTCATTGGAACCGGCCTCTTTTACAGGTCTTAATATTATAAAATTCTTAAATATAACAACATTATCCATATTACACACAATAATTAAAAGAAAACATCAATATATTAAAATCAAAACAAGGTCCAAGCAAAACAAATAAATGGACACCCATCCAAGGATGGAAACATGTCCTTACATCACAAGCCTAAATAGGACACCCACCGAAAGGTAGAAACATGCCCTTTACATAGGTTCTAAAATAGAAAAGCAAATTAAATTACATGGTGTTTAAATGAGGTACCCACCAAGTGGAAACATACCTCTTGGAAATCTAAATAAATTGATAAAAGTAAATAACCATTCATAATAAATAAATCATTTATCAAAGGTATCAAATATCAATAAAAAGTAAATATCTATCCATGATAAATAAAATAAACCAAGCATTGAATTTAAATAAATTAAAGCATAAGAAATAAAACAAAGCATGATCAAATATGGAATTGAATAAAGCAAATAAAAGTCCAATTATAGCTACTATGACTTTTTATGCAATTAAAATAGATTAGGGTTTTATGTTTTAAAAGGTTGGTAAGACTCTTTGATTAACTAAATTAATATTTGAATGGTGAAATCATGAAACTAGGGTTTTAGACACTTTAAAATACTTTTGATTCATGGTTTTAAATGATGATTTCAAGCTACTGTGTAAAATTTAAAGTATTTATGTTTTTATGGTTTTTAATGTTTTAAAGGATTAGGGCTTAGAAAAAGTTAATGTTTAAAGTTTTAAAGGAGTTAGTGTTTAATTTTTTAGGTTTGGAAGTTGAATTAGGGTTTTAGGATTTAAAATTAGGGTCACGGGTGGTGAATTAGCCTTTAGAATTTGGAAATCAATTTGATAATTTTATGAAGTTTTATGAATTTAAACAAACGAATTAAAGTTGAAAATATGTATAATTAAGGTTTTAAGATTTTGAAGAGGTAAAAATAACAATTTTAAGTCTTTTTGGAAAATAAAGTAACGTATTAGTGTTTTTAACTTTGGAATAACTAAATTAAAGTTCTATGGTTTTTTATTTAAAAAATAAAATTTCATAAATTATGCTACTGAGAAAAAATAAAACAAAAATAATTTAACATACATCCTTTTGTTGATTCTCCAAAAATAATTCTTCTTGGATGAACAAGAACAAAGACAATTGCTTCCTTTGAATTGCTTAAATCGTGTCCCTGCTATTCTAGAAAAAAAGAAATTGAATTGCTCCTTTTCCTTCACTGATTTGGTTTCAAATTTTCAAGCTTTTGTTGCTTTTGGCTCCCTTCAATTTAATTGCCTTTGGTCCTTATTTATAGTGGTTTGATGTGGTTTATTCCCAATTAATCACGGCAACTAATATTAATAAAAAAAAAGAAACCAAAACCTAATTGAATTAGGTTTCGAAAAATTTGCGTCGAAAAAATTGCGCTGCAGAAAAAAATTATCGCAGGAAAAACTGCGCTGGCAAAAAAATTCTGCCACAGGAATTGCGGCAGTCACGCCATTTCGCTCGCAGGAAAATCCTGTGAGTGAAATGGAAAAGCTATTTCGCCCGCAGATTTTTTCTACGGGCAAAATAGCTTGGGCCATTTCGCTAGCAGAAAATTCCTGCGGGCGAAATGCCCACGGGCCCGCTCGACGATTTTTTCGTCGCCGATTTTTTCGACTCTGATTTTTATTTTTATTTTTATTTTTTGACTTTTATTTGTTTATTTTTATTTTTTATTAATAAAAATTAGATACTAAAGCAAAAAATTATTTAACAAAAATTATTTTGGACCAATTAGATAACAAAAATCATTTTAGACTAAATAAAACATATTGGACCGGATTGGGTCAAAAATTAAGGGTCTAAAGTTTGCCCCCTGCTTGAAAAATCTGAAACTTTAGTGAAAGAGAGTGAAAAACAATAAGACTTAATTTTTGAGATGGTTGAGGTTTTGGGTTTTGGACCCGGTTTGAGTTCTGGACTCAAGGATAAATTCTAGGTTCTCGACCTAAGGAAAATTTGGGTTCTAGACCCGGTTTGAGTTCTGGACTCAATGGATGATTCTAGGTTCTGGACCTAAGAAAAATTTGGGTTCTAGACCCGGTTTGAGTTCTGGACTCAAGGATGTTCTAGGTTCTGGACCTAAGAAAAATTTGGGTTGTGGACCCAGTTCGAGTTCTGGACTCAAAGGATGTTCTAGGTTCTGGACCTAAGGAAAATTTGGGTTCTAGACCCGGTTCAAGTTCTGGACTCAACGGATGATTCTAGGTTCTGGACCTAGGGAAAATTTGGGTTCTGGACCCGGTTCGAGTTCTGGACTCAAGGATGTTCTAGGTTCTAGACCTAAGGAAAATTTGGGTTCTGGACCCGGTTTGAGTTCTGGACTCAAAGATGTTCTAGGTTCTGGACCTAAGAAAAATTTGGGTTCTGGACCTGATTCGAGTTCTGGACTCAATGGATGATTTTAGGTTCTGGACCTAAGAAAAATTTGAGTTCTAGACCCGGTTCGAGTTTTGGACTCAAGGATGTTCTAGGTTCTAAACCTAAGGAAAATTTGGGTTCTGGACCCGATTCGAGTTCTGGACTCAATGGATGATTCTAGGTTCTGGACCTAAGAAAAATTTGGGTTCTTGACCCGGTTCGAGTTCTGGACTCAAGGATGTTCTAGGTTCTAGACCTAAGGAAAATTTGGGTTCTGGACCCGATTCGAGTTCTGGACTCAATGGATGATTTTAGGTTTTGGACTTAAGGAAAATTTGGGTTCTGGACCTGGTTCGAGTTCTGGACTCAATGGATGATTCTAGGCTCTCATCATGTGCATACTCATCGCTTTGTGTTGAGCTGCTTAACCTGGGATCAGGTAAAATAACATTAGTATGCTTTAAATTTTATGTGAAAGTTTTACTTACCTTATGTTATTTTGCAGGTGAATTTCACCTGGTGGAATCCAGAGGAGCGAGCAAATTGGTCTCCTTTGATGAGGGCTGCACTATCCTTCTAACATTCTCGCTGAATTATTGCTGGCCCAGTGTCCAGTGGCTGGTTTCTTGGGGAGAGAGTTTACAAATGGTTTCTCGGTCCAGATCAGCGGAGGTTTTCAATGCAAATCCCAAAATATACTTTAAATATTATGTCGATGCCAGAGGTTCATGGTGGTCGGCCAGGTATGGTTATAATGCCGAGTCATTTCTCCATTTATCGGGTCCATTTTATGCCTGTTTTATTCAAATGAAACTCTTGCACTTTGATGTATCTCCTGTTGGTGTGCGTGACATTTCTGATGAAAATGAGGGTAGAGATGAGGAGGAGCATCACGGAGATGCAAGAGAGTCTATTCCACATCTCGGGGCTAGTACTTCTCAGGTAAAACTTTTACCACTTTTCCCTTGTAACTACTGTTTCTTCTTTTGATTCTTTAATGATTGTTGCAGGTTATTGGCTCGTTTGATCATGAGGCTGGACCTTCTTTCACTACCCCTTCGTTTGCTCATTCTAGCCCACCAGATATGCCATCTCATTCGCAGGGTATTGATATGAACTACCTGGTACGTTCCTTATTTCATAATAGTTTATGTTGTATGTATGCATGATTATGTATGCTCTTACCTTTTTTCCTTCTTGGCTCACAGCGAATGCTCAAAGAACAAAATAAGAAACTTCAAGAAGAGTTGGCTGCAAGTCATCAGCAGGCTTCTCATTTTGAAAGTTTATATCATCAATCCGAACAAAATTTCCGTAACTTCCGATTTCGGGGGATGAGGGACCCCGGCGCTTCTTCATCAAGAGGCCCCCAGACTGATGAACATGAGATCCTTTCGTTTGCTTTTGATGAAGACCATGAAAAATCAGAACTCCAAGGCAATAGGGGTTTTAGTGCTTCTGCTTCGAATGATCCCGGGATGCGTAATTTGCTGGGTTTTGGTGCTCTTGCTTTGGGCGGACTCGGGACAAGAGATTTGCCCCCTCCTCCAACAGGCGACGATTTTTTCAAGTCTTTATTTGGGGACCTACCACCACCCTCTTAGTTATATGTAGATATTGTAGCAATTGCAAAACATTGTACAATAATGAAAAATATACAATTTTCTTCTTTACTATAAACCTTCTTTTTTTTTGCATATTTTTTCGTTACTGCCAATTTTTTCTTTTTTTTTATATAGTACATCATAATTAATATCCACCTTATTTGCTAAACCAAATCCAACGTGGCAAAGGAAATTCATTGCCACTTCCTTTCCTTATTCCATATGGTCTTATCCTTTCCCATCATCTTTTCCATTTCACTTTTGGAAAAGGTTTGTTTCCTCTATATAAATCACCCTTCATGCCATATTTTAATTCATAAACCAAAAATCTCCCTCTTTCAATGTGAAGACCCTTTTAACAATTTTGGTTCTCCTTTATTCATCAACCATGACCGAGCACCATTTAAAGAGAATTAAAATTCTATTTAAGAATATGGATGCCATCCATTGGAAGCAAATTTCATGGTCAAAGCTTGACGTTTTAAAATGTTTTCAAAATGTCAAATTGGACCACTCCTTCTTACATGCGGTGGCTTCCTTTTGGGATTCAGATTCTAGGGTATTTAGAATTAATGGCTTTGAAATATGTCCCTTGATTGAAGAATTTGAGGCCGTCCTTGGATACCCAAATAATCAACAAATGGCATTACCCACATTGATTTCCAAGACTCAATAGAAGATGCAGATGTTATTTCAAATTCCAAAACCCGAAGTTCTTCAGTTGATGAGAGGTGAAAAAAATTCTATTTGCTCCTTTGATTAACTTTTGTTTCTCTCATTTGGCTGCGACTAAGGCATGGGGACGCATGCTTTGTCTTTGCTTGCTCGGCCAATTCTTGCTTGTTTCTTCTGACGGCGATATTGATCCACGAGTATTGGATATTATGGACCAAATGGAAGGAGGCTTGTCACCGGTACCTGTGATTTTAGCCGAGACCTTAGTTGGATTAGACCGATTTAAATCGAGATTGTTAAGGAGAATGACTGGGAGTCCGTTGCTGCTTCAGGTAATTAACTAAACTACCCTTTCTGATTTTCAATTTAGGTTTTCTTTTTCTTTTATTGCTCTAACTTTTGCCTAGTCCACCCATGCGGGTTTTCAGAACTAGCGAGCTATCCTAATTTTTGTCTAAGCTGCCCTTGTGGGTTTTCAACTTAGCGAACTCTTTTTTTTTTAAATTTGATTCTTTCTTCACGGATTTGGCTTTAGGAGTGTCTTTGTTTACTTGATACTCCCTCTATGGATTTTGCCAGATACCTTCCACGTCATTATTCTGCTAGGAAGCTACTCCATCCTGCTTCTTCATATGCTGACTGGGTTGACTGGGTCCACTCATGCTCTGAAGTTAATATCCGTTGGTTGGTACCTTGGTGGAAGATTTCTCATATCACCATGCGGACATACTTGATGTACATTCCCCTTACTGCTATTCGTCAAGGTACATGCTATGACCTTCTCCGACTTGGGCGTCAGTATGGAGCTGAGCCTCGTGATTCTAACTTTGATCTCGACTTAGACATGCCTTGCTTGACTGAAGCCTACTTGGATAGGTTAAGGCAAAGCTGGCCTGCACGTTACACTTATTGACTACCATAGCTTTTACATTTGTCAATTCAGAAAGTGTATTGTTAGGATGAAAAATAACTAAAGTAATAAAAGATGCTTCTTTTCCATTTATAATTTGTCATCACCTTTTGCAATTTTGATTATTTATTTCATCCATATCTGGTCAAATACTTATAACAGTGCACATAGAATAATTTTAACATTAATTCTATTTTATTAAATTGGGGAACAACCAAACATAAAGCCAACATACACAAGATCACTTCTGTTGCCAATTAGCCCTTTCGAGTTTTCTAATTGACGATTTTCTCTCATTTAGCCCTAATTGTTGCCTAGCCCGCCCTTTTGGGTTTTTGGAACTAGCGAACTGCTCTAACTTTTGCCTAGGCTGCCCTTTTTGGGTTTTCAACCTAGCGAGCTCCTTTTTCCCTTTTTTCTATCATATAAAACCTCTTCAACCTATCAATATTTACTGGCTTACTAAATTCATTCCCATCCATGTCTGATAACTTCATCGCACCTTTGCTCATGACTTGTTTCACGACATATGGCCCTTCCCAGCTAGATATGAACTTCCCTCTTGGATTAGATACATTAGGCTTACATTGCTTCAACATCAAATCCCCAACTCTGAATTTTCTGACCTTAACCCTTCTATTGTAGGCCCGAGCTATTTTCTTTTGATACAGTTGGTGATGATACAACACATTTAATCTTTTCTCTTCTAATAGAGCTAATTGTGTGTATCTGCTTGCTACCCATTCCATTTCAGGCAATTCAGCTTCCAAGACTACTCTTAGTGACTTGATCTCAATTTCAATTGGCAATACCGCTTCCATCCCATAAACCAAAGAGAACGGTGTCATCCCAGTAGGTGTTCGCACACTTGTCCTATATCCCCATAAAGCAAAGGGAAGCATTTTCGACCAGTCCCTGTAAGTCTTCGTCATCTTGGACAGAATTTGCTTAATTGTCTTGTTTGTTGCTTCCACAACACCATTAGCCTTTGGTCTATAAGGAGAGGACTGATGATGATGGATTTGGTACTTCGAGAATAAATCCTTAACTGCTCCTTGAAACTGTACCCCATTGTCTGATATCACACTGTGCGGGACCCCATATCTGCAGATGAGGTTCTTTTCGATAAACCTAGCCGTTTGACTTGCACCCAGCTTGTTGAAGGATTCAGCTTCGACCCATTTTGAAAAATAATCAACTGCTACTACAATGAAACAATGACCGTTTGAGGCTATCAGATGTATCTCTCCTATAATGTCGATACCCCAGGTGGCAAATGGCCAAGGTGAAGACATTGAATACAGTTCTTCAGGAGGCATATGATTCAAGTTACCATACATCTGACATTGCTGGCACTTCTTTACAAACTCAATACATTCTTTCTCCATGGTCAACCAATAGTAACCTTGTCGAATAATCTTCTTAACTAGGGCCAAACCACTCATGTGCGGACCGCAACTTCCCGCATGTATTTCTGACATGATGCGCTCCACTTCAAGCTTTCTTAAACATCTCAAATGCACTCCATCAAGCCATCTTCGATATAACTCTCCATGGAAGGTGATGTATTGCAATGACCACCTCTTATGGCTCTTCTCTCTTTCTTTGTTTCCCACGGCGGGTATTCTCTTTCCTCCAAAAATCACCTTATAGTATCATACCACGCATCATGGTCTGTATCAACTTCCACGATTGTCTCATATTCATAGCAAGGAGTTGATGAACTAGTCAATATTAGAGGCTTAAGGAATAGGCTGGTAGGATTTTCCCATACCGAAGCCAATGTGGCTAGGGCATAAGCCATCTGATTTTCTTCTCTTGACAGGTGTATAAACCTACACTCCTTAAAATTCTTCTTCATTATGGTCAAATAACAGTGGTATGGTTTCAATTTTTCTTCTTTCAACTCCCATTCTCCATTTACTTGGGATACTACTAGTAATGAATCGCCATAAACTTCCACCTTATCCACCTTCATAATCATTAGGGTTTCCAAACCGAAAATACAAGCTTCATACTCCACCATATTATTGGTTGCCCTAAATTTCAATTTTTTGGCTAAAGGGATGAGTTCCCCTTCGGGCGATTCTAGTATAACTCCCAAACCTGCTCCTTTCCTATTTGTTGCTCCATCAAAATACATTTTCCACCCTTGTACTTCAATTCCTTCTAAATGTTCATCTGGAAATTCCAAGATTACCTCTTCACTTTATGGTAATGGTTGTTGAGCCAGGAATTCTGCCACCGTTCTACCTTTGATTGTTTTCCTATTTACATACTCGATCTCAAATTCCTCTAATATTATCAACCATCTACCATATTTCCCAATTAAAGAGGGTGTCTCCCTTAAGTACTTCTTTGGATCCAACCTGGAAATTGCTTGCACACTATATGATTGAAAGTAATGCCGCAACTTCTTAAAAGACCAAACCATGGCTATACATGTCTTTTCAATGGTACTATACTTAATTTCATAATGTAGGAGCTTTATACTCAAATAGTATATAGCATGCTCAATCCCCACCTCATCTGCTTGGGCTAGCATGGCTCTTATCGACTCTTCTTCTACTGCTAAGTATAGTAATAGAGGTTTGCCGAGTTTAGGTGGTTTCAAAATAGGTGGATTCAACAAATACTCTTTTATTCGGTCAAAGGCCTTTTGACATTCTTCATTCCATATGACCGGCTGATTCTTTCTCAGAAACTTGAAGATAGGCTCCTAGATTGTTGTGAGCTTTGCTATAAATCTGCTAATGTACTGCAGTTTACCAATAAATCCCCAAACTTCTCTCCCCGTCTTTGGGGCTGGCATATCCTTGATTGCTTTAACTTTGTCAGGATCTATCTCAATGCCATTCGGACCAATTACATGTCCCAACAATTTACCTGAGGTAACACCGAATACACACTTCTTCGGGTTTAATCTTAGCTTATATTTCAAAGCTCTATCGAAGAATAATTCCAAGTTCTGGAAGTGTTGCTCCCTTGTATCCGACTTCACCATCATATCATCAACATATACTTCAACTTCTTTGTGCATCATATCATGAAATAGTGTGGTGGCCATCCTTTGGTAGGCTGCTCCGGCATTCTTGAAGCCGAAAGGCATCACCCTATAACAAAATATACCCCATGTAGTAATGAAGGCTGTTTTGACTTTATCCTCTTGGGCCATTAACACTTGATTGTATCCGGAAAATCCATCTACAAACAAGTGTAGCACACTAGAGGCTGCACTATCAATGAGAACATCAATATGAGGTAAAGGAAAATCATCCTTAGGGGAAGCCTTATTTAAATCTCTATAGTCCATGCAGACCCTTATCCTTCCATCTTTCTTTGGCATGGGTACTATGTTGGCTAACCAATCTGGATATTCTATTATTTCAAGAAACTTCACTTGTATTTACTTAGTGACCTCTTCTTTAACCAATTTAGCCCACTCAGGTCTTAATCGCCTAAGCTTTTGTTTGACAGGTTTAATATGAGTGTAAGTAGGAATATGATGCTCGGCTATGTCTCGATCTATCCCCGGCATATTTTTATAAGACCAAGCAAACACTTCTTCATATTTTTTGAATATTTTTTCAAATCTCTCTCTCTCATTAGGAGTAAGGTCGGATGCTATGCTAATGTTTTTTGGATTTTCAGTTGTTCCCAAATTTAATGATTATGTGTTAACAGAATTAATATTAAAGATGCTCATGTAACTACTATTTGAATGTATGCAACCATCAGGAGAAACATCACACAAGTAAGCAAAATCAGACTTTATTGCATTCATTTTGGAAAAGAAAGCATCATCATCCTCATACAAAGTAGACAAATTAAAATCAAAATCAAAATCATTGTTCTCAGAATCATAAAGCATGATGTCTTCAAACTTTTCTTCAACCAGGGTGGCAATCTCCTCCGGAGTCTTCTCAGATTTCAGGGCAGCTTCATTCTTCTCTTTTAGATTGGATTCTTTGTTGTTTGACAGGGTTATCTCTTTCTTCACTTGCTCCACTAGCTCAGCAACATCTGCAAAAATTTCAAAACCTGGAATTAACTTACCCATGAACATGATTGGCTCAGGCCTTCCTTGGAGTGGTCCCATATCTGGAGCTTTGACAAAGATCTCTTCAAGTGGTGGGAAGCTCATCTTCTCACTCTTCTTTGGCTAGACATGGTTGTCTTCATCATATCCTAACCCCTTCTTGGATGTTTGAGTTCTAAAATCCAGCAACTTTGTCAAACCGACCTTTCCCTTTCCAAGACCTGCTTCGGGAATGTAGTTCATGTTCTTCATCATATTCAAGACTTTGGAGTCCACTACTTCATCATTAGAAATTGCAGCCACTTGAAAACCATTGAAAGGCCTCTCAACCATTAGAGCATTAACAATCTCATTATCCTCAGCTTCAATGACCACTGTCTCATCTCTGTTGGGGAATTTGATCTTTTGATGAAGGGTGAAAGGAACTCCACCAAGAGGGTGAAACCATGGTCGCCCCAAGAGCAATGCGAAGGTAACTAGTATGTCTAAAACAACAAACTCAACAATAGATTCAATTGGACCAACCTTGACAGCCGCTTTAAAAGTCCCTTCGGCATGCCTCTTAGTGTTGTCATAAGCACGAATCGTTACCTCGGTCGGGTTTAGATCTCTTGTTGACATGGCTAGCATCGAATCTACCATATTGGGTAGATTCGAATCTACCATCCACTTATTGGTGCTGCGCGCCCTTGCTGACTTAGACCATGTATCCTCTTATGCATGGGGAGAAGCTGGTCTTGCTGGCTTTTGTCACAGCTTTGATGCACTTTGTAGGAAGAAGAGATACTTCATTGGTTTCGCAGCCGTCAGTGAGGTATCACTTTCTTTAAAACTATTGATCCAATTAATGCATGTACATGGATTTAACTTTCTTCTTTGTATACAGGTTTAGGCATATGAGCAAATTTGGTGAGAATTCACAACATTATGTGCCGCTAGTTGGGTTTCCAAGGTTAGGCATCTGGTTATCGAGCCGTAGGAAAGTGCTCGAAAGTCACCATGTACATTCTCATCGCTACCACATGAGTTGCCTAACCTGGGATCAAGTAAGAAAAATTTTAATATTAATATCAAACTTATGATCAAAATAAGGTACTTGTTTACATTTCTGCAGATGGACGTGGCCTAGTGGAGAACTCAAGAGAGGAATAGTTAGTGTGAGCGGGGATTTTTGCCCCCACTCCCGGTGGAATGATTCTTGCAACTTCGGCACTATTTAGGCTTGGGGCCTTAGAGAACACAGGCCTAAGCCCGGATAAAATAGAGTCGCCACCCGGACGGGCCGGGAAAAAGAAAGGGGTGGATGACTCAATTCCTAAGGAATCCCTAACCCCTGAATGGGTTCAGAAAGTTGGGTACGTGTGGGGAAGGTGAGAAATAGCCCAGCACCCCCACAACGCCCGGTTCATTGGAATCGGCCTCCTTTGCAGGTCTTAATATTATAAAATTCTTAAATATAACAATATTATCCATATTACATGCAACAATTAAAATAAAACATCATTATATTAAAATCAAAGCAATGTTCAAACAAAGCAAATAAATGGACACCTTTCCGAGGATGGAAACATGTCCTTACATCGTCCATGTCTAAACTAAATAGGACACACACCGAAAGGTGGAAACATATCCTTTACATTGGTCCAAAAACTTTAAAATAATTTAAATTACATAAGACCTAACTAATGAGGTACTCACAAGGTGCAAAACATACCTCTTACAATTTTAATACTAATACGAACAAATAATAATCATAATGATAAAGAAAATATCCATCCATGGTAAATTAAATAAATCAAATATTGAAATTAAATAAATCAACCATCAAAATATATAATAAACTATATAATCAAATCTAAAATTAAATAAAGTAATAAATATATAAATTTAGAATTTGGATCTTAGAATAGGGTTTTTGGAACTTAGGGTTTTAGAAACTAGAGTTTTGTAATTAGGGTTTTGAAATTATGGTTTTTGAAACTAGGGTTTTGGAATTTAGGGTTTGGAATTAGGGTTTTAAAATTAGGGTTTTCAGGGTTTTTGAAACTAGGGTTTTGGAATTCAGAGTTTGGAATTAGGGTTTTTAAAATTAGGAATTTTGAAACTAGGGTTTTGGAATTTAGAGTTTGGAATTAGGGCTTTTGGGTTTAACTTAGTGCCTTAAAAACATAATTTTGGATTTGGAGAGATAAATTAAGGTTTTGGAAAATTAATCAATATTTTGGAGTTTAATAATGAGATGGTTCAGGCTTTTGGATAAAAATAGTTTGAGGTTTTGAGTTTTAATAAAATAATTTGTGGTTCTTGAGGTAAAGTAAACAAAATAGATTCTAACAACTAATTTAAATCCTCGATGGCTACTGGATAGTTTTATGTTTTTTATGAAACGTGCAAGTGGGGTTACGAATACCAACTGATCAATGTGTTAATTAAAGCAAACAATTAAAGTTATTGAAAAAAAAGATTAATTTTCTGCATATTCAAAGATCAAGGTACTGCATGTTCAAAGATCAAGTTACTGCATGCATGTTCTTATTAATCAGAGAAAACGAAGCTACTATAAGCATGAATAATTTATGATTAAAGATCAAACCTGCATAGTCAGTTTCACCAAATTGATTTTTGGATGAACAATAACAATGGCAATGTTGCTGCCTTTGATGGATTGATGAATGCTTGCTGCTAATCTTCTCTGTTTGTTGCCGTCTCTTCTATTTTGTTATTTAATCTCTCTTAATATTAATTGTCAACCTCCTTAATGTTAATTGCTACCCTTGTTAATGTTCATTGCCATTTCTTGTTAATGTTCCTTGCTACCTTTCTAAATTCTGAAATGATGTTATTTCAAACACTTCAAACAATCTTTAAACACAAATTAAAAGAAAATTAGCTAAAGACCAATAAAATTACCCCTAAAATATAGACATAATTGATTGAAACAAATACCCCACAAGGGGTCAATAGGGACATAGATGGGATAATTACGATTAGATAGGCCCATTCGAGAAAGCTATTGAAGATCAATTACAAAGCTCCCAAACCCAGTTGACTATTTGGGATCTATTTGTACAGTATAAATAACACAAAGAAGCATTAGCCTGAAGGCCAGTTAAAATCAAATTCACCCTTTCATATAAGTATAAAAGTTAGTGAACTATTTAAAGGCAGAGACAGGCAAAGCTGATTGGTCTACTCTAAAGGAAAACATCACTTCATATGATAGGGAGCTACATACGGAAGGTCGATATCACAGCTGCCCTTTGTTCACTAGAGTTTGAGTGTTTGATAAAACCACATCCTATGCCACTATAGATGACAAGTCTACCACTATCATATACTCTCTTAAAGTGCTCTCCAAGTTTGGGCTGAGTGAGATAGATCTATAATAGACCAATCTGACTATCTGAGCCTATGAAAACACTAAGACTAAAGCTATAAAAACATTCAAATTCTTGTAATTTTAAGTGAAATCAATTGTATAGTAGAGATTATTGTGTTGCACAACCCTGCTACTTTCTTATTCTTTCTTGGGAGGCCATGGTTCCATGAGTTAAGAGGAGTACCTTCCACTTTGCATAAGAGAATTAAAATCCCATGAGGTGATAGGATAATGACAGTGGAGGTAGCTCAATCTGAGGGAGTAAATGCTCTATTCACAACACAAGTCATAGTAGGTTTTCAACCCATGTTGCCCATGACTGCTCCTATCATGAGGGAGCCCAATGGTGAAGAATGGTTTATAAGGAACATTGCATTAGAGCTAATGGAGAAACTAAAATACACCCTAGGAAAATGGCTGGGAAAAAGAGCATGGAAGGACCCAACACATAAATACACCTACTCAGAAGATAAGAGAAGGGCTAGGGTATAAGAAGAAGGAGGAACTTAAGGGTAGGAAAACGAGGAGGAAAAATGCTGCATAGTAAGACCCTTTAGAAGCAGTGTTTGTGAGTTCTTGGGAAGGTAAAAAGGCTCTTCCTTAGTGAGCCATAGCCTATAGAAGTGGATGAAAGATGCTTCTGGGATTTGAGAAATTTGTAGATGTAGACCCCATGATTAAGACTCTGAAGATGATGAAAGAAGAAGAATTGGCTAGCTAGAAGAACAAGATGAAAGCACCTGCAGAGACAAGTGATGATAAACTAGCAAAAGATCTCTCCGCCATGGTCTTGGAAGATATTAATGAAGTCTACACCCCTTAGAGCCTTATTTAAATGGACGATGTGTTCTTTTTTGAATTATACGAATATAATGGTGTGTTTGATGTTAAGGTTAAAGAAATAAATGCTAATTTTTCGTACTTATGTTATGTTTCTTTTGATGAAAAATTCATCTGAATGATTGCATAAGAAATTTTAATATAAATTCTATGAATGTGCAATCATTGAACTTAGAAACCTCTGAAAATCCTAAAAACATTTGTATTACATTGGATATTATCCTTGAAGAGAGAGAGAAATTAGAAATAATAACTAAAAAGTATGAGAAAGGGTTCATATGGATGTTTGAAGACATGTCGGGAATTGATAGCAGAACACCCCTTCCCAACTCATGAACACATGGAGCTAGTTAAATAAAAATGAAGGTTTCTCAATCCTAAATGTGCTCAACTGGTAAAAGAGGAAGTAGAGAAACATGTCAAAGCATGGTTCCTTGAAGTGGTAAAGTATCCTTGGTAGTTGGCCAGTATAATACTCATCCCCAAGAAGGATGGAATAGTATGAACATGTGTAGATTATCAAGACCTAAATAAGGCATCTCTAAAAGATAATTTCTTTTTACCTCATATTGATGTATTTATAGACGGAGTGGCAGCCAATGTAATGAACTCATTCATGGATGTTTTTTATGTTATACTTAACTAATGATGACAAAAGAAGATAGAGACAAAAATGCCTTCAAAATGGGATAGGGCACTGTGAAGGGCTTATTTTTCCTCTAGCGCGACCATGCCTAGGTAAAAAATAACCTGCAATGGATTCGAGACTAGAGTGCTGAAAAATTGGGCTAGGCATCACAAAAAAATTATCAAGGTCACTCTACCATCATTAGCTATGCTCAAATCAATAGGAAAATGATTTTTGAAAATGAGTCGCCACTCAAATTTATTTTATAAAAGGGAAAATTAAAAAAACATATTTTTACTCCAATATTAATCCCAAAGATAAAATCAATAGACTCAAACCAAAAGATAGATTTAGGAGCTAGGTTTGGGCTTTTAACTAAAATTGATTTAGCCTTGGATTAAATAAGAACTTATGAAATGAGTTTCATGAAATGACAAGTATAATATGATAGTTAAATGTGAACCATACATCAAGATAATAGGATAAAATATAGAAATTAAAGATTACACTACAAATCAAGAAATATGGGGCTCTTAACTCTAGCCTTATGGATTATAGGAAGGGCTCACATTCCCCAGAAGAAAGCAAGTAAAGTTCACAAATTAAAAGGAAGTTTATGACTTAAAGAAATAAATAGGAAGAAAGGTTTATTTTATAAAGTGGACTTGGTACCTCGATTGATTTTCCAAGTAGGCCTTCATATCCATTTGAATTGGAATTAAAGCCCATGTAGTTCTAACCTCCATGACATGGCTGGTTTAGGACTAACCTAAGCTAATGGAGCCTAAGTCTACTTTGATTTGAAGTTTGGAAAAAGATTTTTGGGGTGAAACCTTAATTTGAAAATTGATTTTAGGAGACAACCAGATGATGCCCTAATTTTAAAATAATTTTGGGAGACAATTGGTTGAAACACTAATTTGAAAATGGTTTTAGAAATTGATATTGGGAGGTGTTGTGACCTCAACCTCACTATCTACAAGTGCACAGATCGTTAACAAGTAATATAATGATGAGTAAAGCATCATTCCCATGAGGAGGTTAATTCTAAGTATCAAACAATTAAACCGATTAATATTTGGATAATCAAATTTAATTTATGATTTAACTAGCTCAAATCACAATAAATCAAGAATAAATTTCTAATAATTTAAAACTTAGGGTTTGGTCACCTTTATTGATTTATCATGGATTTTCTAAGGTATCGATTTAAATCAGTCTTCCTTTCTATTAATGGTTAGATTCTCCTAAATTAAGCTCAAGTACTAGAACTAATATCAATTTTAATCCTTATGTCTACTCTCGTGATCATAAGTAATTAAATCAATTCATTAAGTTTTATGAGAATCTTGAATCAACCTCTTAAGGGTTTAACCTTATCTCTTAGTGAGAAACTTACTTAAGATTGTTATCTCCTTGGACTAATGTCATGCTTCCACTCTCACTCCATCACACAACATCTCAAATCAATTAATCATCGGCCAAATAATCAAAGCATTAGGATTAAAGACAACAAATTAATCAAAGGATAACTAAATTAACCGAATAGACATTTATAACTCCATGATAAATTCAATTAAAGGGACCAACACTAAAAAGGATTAGTTCTTCATTATTGAAATAAAAATATTACACATATTAAAAATGGTAAATGAAGACATAATTAAAAAGGAACAAGAAATATCAAACTCTATTCCTTTGAAGAAGATCTTGACTTGGATCTTGAACTCCTCCTTGAAGCAAAATTTCACACTTCTAAACTAAATTTGTTTGGATGAATCTAATCTAATCTATTACATATCCTATTAATTCATTCTCTCTTGAATCCTTGGAGGAAATGTGTTTATATAGAGTGCTTGGAGACATCTTTAGTGGAGAAAAACTAAAAAAGGTTTAAACAAGACTTGGTTGGTGAGTTCATCTTCAACATTTGTAGCTCACAAATCATAAAATAAGGGCCATGGTCATGGCTTTTGGAGTGCCATGGTCGTGGCATGTGTGAACTCTGACTATTTCGTCAAACTTTTAAGCTACCAAGGTCGGTCCGGTGGGCCATGGTCGTGGCCTTTGGATTGCCACGGTCGTGGCCTTTGGATTGCCACGGTCGTGGCTTTGAAAATGAGATTGCCAAACTTATTTTCTTCTTTTTCTTGGCTCAGGCAGTGGGGAAATGAAACCCACGATCATGGCTTGTGAAGTGCCACGTTCGTGGCATATGTTTTGCGTCCATTTTTGCTTGCTTTTCTTGACTTTTGCCTCACTAATCTTCAAAAACCTTTAGTCTTGTCTTCCATGCTCAAAAAGTGTAATTCTAACTCAAATAATCAAACACATCAAATTCAATTGGAGAATAGTTAAAAATCATAGTTAAAAATTGCATTAAATAATGATTATATTTTCACTCTATTAAACTCCCCCAAATTTAAATTATTTCTCTTCCTCAAGCATTTAGAGTTATATATTTCTCTATATGTTAGTTTATATGCAAAATCTTAAATAATCCAAGTTTTAAAACTTTAAGTTGCAATTAGCTTCATAACTTTACCTTACTTCATTCTTTCCTCCTTTACTCAAGAACTTAATTAATTGCAATCAATCATCAAATTTTAGATAAGCAAATATTCTCTCTCTTTTTTTTACTATATATTCTAGTCTCATATGCATGCTTAATCGAGCCTTCTCCACTAATAGACCACACTAAATTAAGGCAAATCAAAAGGTCTTTAATAGGCTTGTAATGAGGTCTAAAAGGTATGGGATAAAATAAGGTTTAGATAAAAATAGGTTAAGTATCTTCCAAAAATTTTTCTTTGTAGCTTTTGTAGAGGATTTTTGAATGCTTTGCTCCTTTCTTTCTTTTAGGGAGTCTAATTTATTATATATATATATATATATAATTGTAATTAAAACTCCCCCAAACTTTAAACTTTAGGAGCTTCTTATTTTAAACTTGTATCCTTATAGTAATTTTTCAAAAGATAGTTAACCTTGAAATGGGTGGTTTTTGTTGCTTATCAAGAAATTCTCAAGCTAAAATATTTTTTTAGGCTCAAAAGGGACAACTAGAGGCAATGTTCAAATATGGTGGATATAAGGATTTGGCTTTTCATACAATGCCTAAATCATTTTTCCCTTTTATCTAGCTTGATTCTTTTTCACCTCAAAAGCTCTTTTAAACATTTTCTAGGCCTATGTAAAAGAATATAAACTCAATCTAAAATTCAATAACTAACCACTTTTAATTGTGTTGAACAGCTCATTTGGAATATTAAAATTCATAAGGTATTATTATTCCACCGAATTTTAACTTTTAGAATTAAAACTTAACTGAATCAAATTTTAACATATAAAAGAACATATAAAGAAATAAAAATACTAAACAAAAATTAAACCATAAGTAACCAAAAGCAGAGTTAAAATTAAAACAAAATATAAAAGTACCATAAAAATAAAAAAATATATAAAATTCAATAACTAAACAAAATATTAAAGTACCAAAATTGTGCATAAGATTAAACAATATTTTAGAAAAACTCCCCCAAAACTTGAATTACACTGTCCTCAGTGGGTGCCTGCATCAGGGTCATCACCAGGCGGAGGTGTTATTGTGGAGGCTCAACTCCTCCGAATCGCTACTCCATATTGTCAAAATGTTGCTCCCAGACTTCATTCCTACGATTCATCTCATTTTCAAAAGAGTCAAGTCTGTTAGCAATATATTCAAATGTTTTTAGTGGTGGAGCAGATGGTCTGGCTTCAGAGGGTGGTGGTGCGGATGGATCATCCTCAAAAGGTGGAGGTGGTGGTTGATCTTTAGGTTCATCAAACTCTCCCTCTTCTCCAAACAACTCATCTATGTCAATGTTTATATCTGAGTCCGGTGGCCTTAGAATCTCATATTGGTTCCCTCTTTTTCTTCCTATCTGCATGGCTAAAACAGTGACCATATCAATTGTAATCTTACCAGGACAAGGTGATCAAATCTAATATTTATATAATGTGCAATTTTTGTGATCATCCCCCCAATTACAATTTTTCCACTCCGTTGTCTAACCACTTCCTCACATCTTCTGGCAAACCAAAAACTGAAATTAAACACTTTTTCCTCCGTGGCATAATAAAAGAAGTGCAATTCTTTTGAATTTACTGTTCCTTGACTTTCTCCTCTTCCAAAAATGGTGTTTGCTAGGACAACATGAATATACCTATAGAATGGGTTTGTAAAATTAGAGGCTTTAGATATTTTGCTATTAAATCATCTCGTGCCTCCTAATCTAGTCCATGTGGAATTTTCATCAAACTCCTCCATTCTACCAGGTATCCCTTGCAAATTTGATAATCCAAGTGCATCCCCGAATTCAAGCATAAGCCAATTATAATTATGATTTCCCAATCTAAATTCCACTCTCCCATTGAATCCAGCTTGAAAATTGGGTGGAAAAAATTTAAAACTACTCAAGAATTCTAAGGTTAATTCAGCATAGGTGGGGAAACACATACGAGCAAACATGATCCATTGCATATCAGTAAATGTTTTCATCAATTCATTATTCCATCTTAATTTTCTCACAATATTTCCATCAATAAACCGAGAAGGAATAATTTTTCTAGAGCTTAAAATTTGGTACCTTTGCCTTTGTTCTTCATCTTGGAAATGAATTTCCTGATACCTTCTTGGTCTTGGAGATGTTGGTGGAGACGGTGTTGATGATGATGAGGAAGATGTTTCTTGGCGTCTTCTTTTAGACCCATCTCCCCTTGATCATCCACCTTTTGATTTTCCTGTTGATTTTGTAGCTAAAGTCTTGCTCCTCAACATTTTTATGTTTAATTTGATGAAAATATAGAAGAATTGAAGAAAGTTGAATAAAATTTGGAGTTGAGGTCATGGGTTGAGAGGTTTTGGTAGTGGCTTTCAAACTTGGGAGGCCAGGGCTAAAGAAGGAGAAAATAATGAGATGCTTATATAGTTCTGGGAGGCCATGGTCGTGGCATGTAAGTGCCACGGTCATGGCCTTGTGTTGACTTAGTCAATGGCGGGTTGCATGGCTTACCACGGTCGTGGCCCTTGGGAGGCCACGGTCATGGCTTTGCTTTTGCTTCTGCCTCCTTGTTTTCTTTGAGAGGGACATCTTGGCAACCTTGTTCTTGATCCCACGGTTATGGCCTTTGGGAGGCCACGGTCGTGGCCTTGGTTTTATTGCTGTTATATCAAAATTCTTCCTCTGTTTCCATTTTTTTCAGTTTCAAATTGAATTCCACGACTCTGGGGATGGATGGCCACAGTCGTGGTATCTGAATTCCTTCAATTTCTTTTGTATATGCACTTTAGATTACCTTCAAAACAAAATTTAAACACATCTTATTAAAAATTTTGAAATGAAAAATTAATTTAAAAGAACAAAAGGAAAAAGGGTTTTGTTGCCTCCCAAAAAGCGCTAATTAATAGTCTTTAGCTTGACTATAACTTCTAATCCTCAAGGTGGGAAATCACAAATTACTTCCTTTCCCACTATGTTGCTGGCTATAGTTGACTTGGAATTTTGCTTCCCAAGTTCATTATACCCTTCAAATTGTGCTTGTGAGCTTGATGAGGCTAAATTGTATTTTCCCTCATTTGGATTGGAGTTTTGAATTTGGCAATCCTTGAGTGCATTTGGAGATTTGATCATGTTAATTTTCACTTGTTCATGTTCAATCATTGAAGTGAGTTTGCCATTTTTCATATCAATTACAGCTCCAATCATGGCTAAGAAGGGTCTCCCAAAAATCAATGGAGCATCTTCATCCTTATTTAAATCAACTATCATGAAATCAACAGGGATGTAAAATTTTCCATTTTTACAAGCACATTTTCTGCAAGTCCTTTTAGGCATTTGACTGATTTATCTGCAAGCTACAATACTAAATTGGTAGCTTGCATTTGTGCAATTTTAATTTCCAGAAAATAGATAAAGGCATCAAATTACTACTAGCACCTAAATCACATAATGCATTTTGAAAATTTAATCTACCAATTTGACAAGGAATCAAAATACTCACTGGGTCTTCAAGTTTAGAAGGGATCTTATCCTGAAGAATTTTGTTGCACTCCTCAGTAAGTGCAATCTTTGTATTTTCCTCCATATTTTTCTTTAACCTTTGAGGAAAAGGAATAGGTGGTACATAAGGTCAGACCTCTTGCTTTAATGGTGCCTCTTGTTTAGCTTCACTTCCCTTTATTTTAGAAGAAGAAATTTGATAAATTTGGGGCTCTAGTAAAGAATCTTCAAGTTGTATGCTATTTAGGAAAATAGCATTAGAATGTTCTCTTGGATTGATTTCTGGTTGGCTTAGAAGTGCTCCTTGTGGTCAAGTGTGAAGAGAACTTGCTTTTTGACCAACTTGATTTTCAAGATTTCTATTTTGATCTGCAATTTGTTCCATCCTTGATTCAAGCTTGTCATATTGTTTTTCCAGCTTGTCGAACCTGTCTGAAGTTACACCAATAAATTTTTCCAAAGCCAATTCATAAGATGGTTTTTCAGGAAGATGATTTTGGCCTTGGTTTTGATTTCTCATGTATGGTGGTTGATATATTGCTTCTTGATTGCCTTGATTTCCCAAAGCCAAATTAGGGTGATTTCTCCATGTGGGGTTGTAAGTGTTTCCTTGTGGAAAAGTTAGTCCTCTATTTTGATTCACCAAAAATTGGACGTGCTCCATAATTTTGCAATCCGCTATATCGTGGCTTCCTCCACATCCTTCACAAATTGGATATGATGATGACAAGTTGACATGCTCTAATTTCTTTGCAATTGTATCCATTTTAGCTGCAAGTAAATAAAAATTGTCAATTTCATGTAAACCTAAAACTCTTTTATTCATACCTTGTTCTAAAGTCCAATGATAATTATTTGCTGCCATTTCTTCAAATAAATCGGTTGCTTCAGAAGGAGCTTTGTTCATTATTGCACCTCCTGCTGCTGCATCAATCATTCCCTTAATATTTGGATGAAGTCCATTATAAAAGGTTTGAATTAAAAGCCATTTTGGGACTCCATGGTGAGGACATTTTCTCTGTAAATTCTTAAACCATTCCCAAGCTTCATATAAGCTCTCCCCATATTGTTGAATGAAACGTGTGATATCATTCCTTAATTTAGCCGTCTTTGCAGGTGGAAATTTTTTTGCCAAAAATGCAGTGGCTAATTGATCCCAAGTGGAGAATGCACCTAGTACCTTAGAAATGAGCCAATCTTTTGCTTGATCTCTTAACGAAACTGGAAAAAGTTGCAACCTAATAGCATCATCAGATGCACCATTAATTTTGAATGTATCACACATTTCTAAAAAATTTGAAATATGAGCATAAGCATCCTCATGTGGTAAGCCATGAAAAATAGATTGCTGAATTAAATTAATAAGTGTTGGTTTTAGATCAAATGTGTTAGCTTGCATAGGAGGTTTGACTATGCTAGATCTTGGGTGAGCAGATGTGTGAGCGGGGATTTTTGCCCCCACTCCCGGTGGAATGGTTCATGCGACTTCGGCACTGTTTAGGCTCGGGGCCTTAGAGAATACAGACGTAAGTCCGAAGAAAATGGAGTCGCCACCCGGATGGGCCGAGAAAAAAAAGAAAGGGGTGGATGACTCGATTCCTAAGGAATCCCCAACCCCCTAATGGGTTCGGAAAGTTGGGTACTTGTGGGGAAGGTGAGAAATGGCCCAGCACCCCCACAACGCCCGGTTCATTGGAACCGGCCTCCTTTATAGGTCTTAATATTATAAAATTCTTAAGTATAACAACATTATCCATATTACACACAATAATTAAAAGAAAGCATCAATATATTAAAATCAAAGCAAGGTCCAAACAAAATAAATAAATAAACACCCATCCGAAAATGGAAACATGTCCTTACATCACATGCCTAAATAGGACACCCACCGAAAGGTAGAAACATGTCCTTTACATTGGTTCTAAAATAGAAAAGTAATTTAAATTACATGATATTTAACTAATGAGGTACCCACCAAGTGGAAACATACCTCTTACAACATTTAAAAATCTAAATAAATTGATAAAAGTAAATAATCATTCATCATAAATAAATCATTCATCAAATATATTAAATATCAATAGAAAGTAAACATCCATCCATGATAAATTAAATAAGTCAAGCATTGAACTTAAATAAATTAAAGCGTATAAAATAAATCAAAGCATAAACAAATATAGAATTGAATAAAGCAAATAAAAGTCTAAATTATGGCTACTGTGAGTTTTTTAGGAAATTAAAATAGATTAAGGTTTTATGTTTTAAAAGGTTGATAAAGCTCTTTGATTAACTAAATTAATATTTGAATGGTGAAATCATGAAACTAGGGTTTGGAAACTTTATAACATTTTTGATTTGTGGTTTATGTCTATTCATTGAATTATGGTTTCAAGCTTACTATGTAAAATTAAATATTTGTGTTTATATGGTTTTTTAAAGTTTTAAAGGATTAGGGTTTAGAAAAAATTAAGTTTTAAGGTTTTAAGGAGGTTAGGGTTCACTATTTTTGAATTTAGGGTTTTGGGTAATGAGTTATTTTTAGGATTTGGAAAATCAATTGATAATTTTATGAAGTTTTATGAAGATAAGCAACACGATTTAAAATTTATAAAAGAAAAAAAGATGTTTTTAAGTCTTTTGAAAGGAAACAGAATACAATTTAGAGTTTTGAAAATTTGGAATTGGGGTTTTGAAGAAACAAAACTAATATCTTTAAATTTTTAGAAAATAAAGCTACGATTTAAGATTTTTAAGCCTTAGAAAAAGTGAATTGAGGTCCTAAAATTTTTGAATTAAAAGAAACAAAGTGATGATTAAGCTACTGTGAAAAAAAAAAGAAATTAAGAATTCAAACCTTATTTTGTAAGTTTCACCAAAAATTGCATCTTGGATGAACAAGGTAAAAAAAAAGTCTTTTTGCCTTTGAATTGCTTAATCGTTTTTCTGCTCCCTCAAAAAATCAGCTTGATTCAAGCTGATTTCCTTCATGGATTCGGATCCACTTTTGTTAAAGCTTCTGTCCAATTTCATCTCTATTTCTCCTCCCCCTTTTTTTATGTTGTTTAGTCCATGTTTATAGAAGAAATCTATGGGTAATTCTAATTATTCATGGCATACAATATTCAATAAGAAAAGGAAATCGAAACCTAATTGCATTAGGTTTCAAAAAAAATTTGTCGGAAAAATTTCGCTGGCGAAAAAAAACTGCTGCGGAAAAACTGCGCTGGGGAAAAAATTATTTGCTGACTTTCGGCAATGATTTTTTCGTTGCTAATTTTTCCTGTGGCAAAAAAATCCCTGCGGGCGAAATGCCCACGGGCCGGCGCTGACTTTCGGTGATGATTTTTTCGTCGCCGATTTTTTTTTTGAATTTTTATACATTTCACCATTTTTACTAAACTAAATATTAAAATTAATTAAGATACCATAAAAATTATTTTGAACTAACTAAAATATATCGGAAAACACAAATTATTTTGGACTAATTAAAATATATTGGACCGGACCGGGTTAAAAATTAAGGGTCTACAGTTTGCCCCCTGCTTGAATGATTTGAAACTTTAGTGAAAGCGAGTGAAAAGCAATAAGACTTAATTTTTTATGAGCTGATTATTTGAATTTGTTTTGGGTTCTGGACCCAGTTCGAGTTCTTGACTTGATTTGGGTACTTGTACCAGAGATTGGGTACTTGGACCCGAGCTTGAATTTGATTTGCGTACTTGGACCCGAGATTGGGTACTTAGACCCGAGATTGAATTTGATTTGGGTACTTGGACCCGAGATTGGGTACTTGGAACCGAGACTGATTTGATTTGGGTACTTAGACTCGAAATTGTATTGAATTTGGGTACTTGGACCTGAGATTGGGTACTTGGACCCGAGAATGATTTGATTTGGGTACTTGGACCCGAGATTGGATTTGATTTGGGTACTTGGACCCGAGATTGGGTACTTGGACCCGAGATTGGATACTTGGACCCGAGATTGGATTAAATTTGATTTGGGTACTTGGACCCGAGCTTTAATTGATTTGGACCCGAGAATTGGTGTTTAGACCCGAGATTGGGTACTTAGACCAGAGCTTGAATCGGATTTGGGTATTTGGACCCGAAATTAAGTACTTGGACCCGAGATTGGGTACTTGGACCCAAGCTTGGATTGAATTTGGGTTCTGGACCCGAGCTAAGTTCTAGATTTAGAAGAGATTCTAGGTTCTGGACATAATCAAAATTTGGGTTCTGGACTCGAGCTAAGTTCTGGACTTAGAAAAGATTCCAGGTTCTGGACCTAAGGGTATTTTTGGTTCTGGACCCGATATTGAATTTAATTTGGGTGCTTGGACCCGAGACTGAATTTGACTGACCTTTTATCATTTGAGAAGTCTGACTGCTCCGGTTATTCTATGCATTGTGGTTTTTTACCCTCAAAATGGATCTTCATCCTTTGAGATCGGGTCTTCATCCTTGAAAATGGATCTTCATCTTTTGACATCGGGTCTTTACCCTTGAAACATGGATCTTCATCCTTTGGGATAGGGTCTTCACCCTTGCAAATGGATCTTCATCCTTGGAGATTGGGCCTTCACCCTTGAAAATGGATCTTCATCCTTTGAGATATGGATCTTCATCCTTTGAGATCGGGTCTTCACCCTTGCAAATGGATCTTCATCCTTTGAAATTGAGTCTTCATCCTTATAAGTGGATCTTCATCCTTTGAGATTAGGTCTTTACCCTTGAAAATGGATCTTCATCCTTTGGAGATCGGGTCTGTAATATCCCAAAATACACTCTAAAAGTTTTAGAATCATTATTGTTGTATTTAGATTTAATGTGCCTGTATGATGGAAAGTGGAAAGAAGTAAAGAGAAAGTGTATATATTGGATATATATATATAGATATATATAACATATACATAGTGTATAAATGGGTGTAAGAAAATAAGTGTATATAATTATTAATAATAATAATAAAAGAAAAAGAAGAAAAGAAAGTCAAAGGGAAAGATATGTGGTGAAGGATTTTTGGTATATTTATTTTATTATTATATATATATATGTGTTAAGTTGGGAAAGAGAAGAGAAAATCTTCTTCCCTTCTTCTTCTTCTTTTTCTGCTGCACGAGAGAGAGAGAGTGAGAGAGAGAGAGAGATGGTGATTTCATCTCTATTTACATCAAATCCAAAGGGATTTTGAGAGGATTGAAGATGGTTATTGAAGATTTGACATATTATCCAAGTAAGTATTCAATTGCTTGTCTTGATTCCTATTGTTTGAGTTGGATTTGATATGGTTATTTGATGATGATGATGATGATGTTAATGAAAGATTGAAGTATATATATGTGTGGAATTGGTATTTAGTTGATGATAACATGATTAATTATGATATAACATGGTTAGATGTGAGGATGATGATGAATTGTTGAGATTGTTGAGTAAGGGTTTAGTATAGATGATTTGGGGATTTGAGTAATTGATTCATGGTGAGGTATATTATGCTTATGATTATGATATATTGAAGTTATTTAAGTGTTAAATAGATGGGTAATTGATGAATATAACCAAGATGTTGATTAAGGGTGATGAAATATGAGTTTTGAAGTGTTGGTGTTTTCATGGATGAAAGTTCGAATTCATGATTTCTGGTCTGACACGACCAGTGACACGGCCGTGTGGTTGGGCGTGTAGTCGGTACTGAGTTTAAGGTTTTAGGCACGACCATTAGCACGGCCATGTTACTGAGCGTGTTATTGCTACTGTGAGAAAGAGTATTTGACACGGCCATGAACACGCCCGTGTTGTTGGGCGTGTTAATGTTTCTGTGAGGCAGAATGAGTGACACGTCCAGTGACACGCCCGTGTTAATGAGCGTGTCAAGTGTTGAGTTTGCCCTAATTAGTTATTATTCTTATTTTCTTATGGGTATAATTATCTTTGGATTAGGTTTTGAGGAGATTGTGTTGCATTAACTTTAATATTGAGAATTCTTGGAAGAGGAAAGGTATAGATCGTTGGGAATAGCTCTTGAGGTAAGTACAACTTACAAAGATGCATTCTTTTATATGGTTTGAGACCTAAAACAATGTTAAGTAATTTATTATATGGTTAATATAATGTGACTAATGTTATTAATTGTATAGTGTGAAAGCTATGGTGATCATTCAAAAAGGTATGTGCAATGCAATTTGTTGTGACAAATATTATAATGAGGAATTATATTAATGTGTCTTGAGAAGTAATGAAATGTGATATCATTATAGTTGGTAATAATGATTGAAATGAAATAAGTGGACATGTTGTCTATGTGTTTAATGAAATTGATTATGTATACTTGAATGATGAAGTGTTGTATTATGAATTGAGATATGAGTTAAATGACATGTGAAGCCATTGTGATTGGCTATGATGATTTAAATGAGATATAAAGCCATGGGTGTTGGCTATAATGATGATAATGAAATGAGAAATGAATTGAGAAAGAAATGTAAAAAAATGATTTTGTGTCTAATATGTTGATTCAAGTTTCAGAGTTCTGAATTTGGCAGGCATGCCTATGAATGTAACAGTCTAGCCGGGTTGAGGATCTCTTCAAATTGAGTTGAATTGAGGTCCAAGAGACTGGGTCTGTTACACTATGAGAAATGTGAAATGATAAATGTGAATTAAAGTAACAGTCTAGCCGGGTTGAGGATCTCCTCGATTAGTCGGGTTGATGGTCCAAGAGACTGGGTCTGTTACAGGTAACAGTCTAGCCGGGTTGAGGATCTCCTCAAGCATGTTGAGTTGATGGTCCAAGAGACTGGGTCTGTTACCCTATCCATGGATAGAGATATATATATATGTGTATCGCCTACGGGCTTGATGATTATGATTATAGACCAAAGCAGTAACTCTGAACTTTGAATAACATATTAGTGTCTGTTGGGCCCGAGTCTGTCTTTGTTTTCTATGTGATATATATGAATAATGAAGTCTATGGTTGTCTTGTTGTAAATGTGATTCATGAATGGTGAATATTAATGATGGAATTGTGGTTGATGTTATGAATTATGATATGTGATATGTGTATTGATATATTCGTTGTGATTATAAATGATGGAATTGTGGTTGGTGTTTGTTATATATATAATATATGAGAATAGTAGAGATATATGACAGGTGTAATTAAAAAGGGGAAACATGATATGAAACTAATGGTAAGTTGAATTGATATATCATTATATGTTATTAATTCTATAATGTATGTTTATATCATATATAGTTGTACTACTAAGCTCTCGGGCTTAGCGCGGATGTTTAATCTCGCAGGTGAGTAGATGGTAGATCTGAAGTCTTTCTCTATGCCACGAGTAAAGTAAGAGTTTGTTGAGACCAACTAGAGGGTGATGCATACATGTAAAATTTTAATTATGCTGTATTTCTGACAAAAATGTATTCATATGTATAAATGAATTTTGATAAAGATAAGATTACTATATACTTTTAAGATCATTAAAAGTATGATGATTTTGTAAATGCTCTTTTTATTAATGCAATATGGTTTGGACTCAAGATAAGGATTTAATTTGTAATGATAAGTGACATCCTTATACTTTGTATACATACTGTATGTATACCTGGTATATCTATAGTATTTATATAGAGTATTGGGGTGTTACAATTATTTAGCAGAAATGGTACTGGATGGTTCTCGCTGGCTCTCTTAAGTGGGAGGTCAGGGGTTCGATCCAGGGAGGCGACTCCTTAGGGAGCCAAATAAACAAATTCCTGCTGGGTGGGCCGCGAGGGCTGTCCAGTACTGTAGCGATCGCTTGCCTCCTGCGGACTCCGTGCCCAGGTGGTGAAATGGCCGGGCCGTAAGCCACTAGTGGGCCGGGTAGCCGACCTGGTCGGGGAGGGTCGTTACAGTTAAAAAGGCACCTTTTTAACTGTAACGACCCTCCCCGACCAGGTCGGCTGCCCGGCCCACTAGTGGCTTACGGCCCGGCCTTTTCACCACCTGGGCACGGAGTCCGCAGGAGGCAAGCGATCGCTACAGTACTGGACAGCCCTCGCGGCCCACCCAGCAGGATTTGTTAATTTGGCTTAATTCCTTAGAATTAAGTCGCCTCCCTGGATCGAACCCCTGACCTCCCACTTAAGAGAGCCAGCGAGAACCATCCAGTACCATTTCTGCTAGCTCTCTTAAGTGGGAGGTCAGGGGTTCGATCCAGGGAGGCGACTTAATTCTAAGGAATTAAGCCAAATTAACAAATCCTGCTGGGTGGGCCGCGAGGGCTGTCCAGTACTGTAGCGATCGCTTGCCTCCTGCGGACTCCGTGCCCAGGTGGTGAAAAGGCCGGGCCGTAAGCCACTAGTGGGCCGGGCAGCCGACCTGGTCGGGGAGGGTCGTTACAGGGTCTTTACCCTTGAAACATGGATCTTCATCCTTTAAATTGGGTCTTTTCCCTAGCTTCAGCTCTTTTAGCTGGACTAATCTTTTGTCTCTTGTATCTTCATTTTTTTGAGAATTCTAATTTTCTTCTTTTTTCATTCTGTCTTGTTCTTCCTTTGTACTTTTGCAAAAAAAAAAAAATTCAGCCCTTTTTAGCTAGCCTTGATACCCTCTCCTTGCCCCCCTGCGTGGCAAAGAATTTTTTATATATAGACTCAAAAAATTGAAAAGGAGAAACTTTGCCCCCTATGTAGGCTCAAACCCATGATTTTTCTATGCGGTCTCTGATTGATGTTTTTGCCATCTAGTTCATCGCATAAGCACATATTTCTTCTTTTGCAAAATGGTTGGAGCTTCCACAAGCAAATAGGCTTTCTATGCCCTCTTGATTCAATATCTTCTTTTGATTCTTTACTTCGCAAGGTGTTTGCTGTTCATTTTGACAAGGAATAGACAACACAAGACAAGAAAGTGTGATGTGATATGCTCATGTATGCATGATATGTATGATAATACTCACAGCGGTTTCATTGACTCACAGACCGAGGTGATCAGCAGAAGTATTCTCATTGACTCCTTTTCGATGCTCATTCAAGTCTTGCATTGGAATGATAGAAAGCTTTACATTTATGGCTTTTTATCTTCAAGATGTTGAAAATATGAATAATGGAGACCCCAAGCAGCAGAGTCAGGGATTCATCTATTTCAAACTATGTCTCAGCATGTCAGCTGATAGCTTCTTCATGACCTTGCCAATAATCATTTCCTTTGCCCAATGTGTCCTTTGGAGGTTCAACATACTTCCCTTAACTTGAAGGCTTTGTATGACAAAACACTCTTTTTTTTTGAATTTTGATTTTGAAATCAAATGTTGGCTTTGCCGAATTAATGTCAATGTACCTCAGGACTTGATTTTTCCAAATTAACATATCTATAACATGACAACCCTAGTTACCATACTAAACTCGGGAATCATTTCTATTTAAGCTAAAACTGTTGCACTTCAGATAGGCACATACACATTACTTGGCCAAAGATCTCATTTGAGTTTAAATATTGTCTATCTCATATGCATGCTTATCCAAACTATCTCCACTAATAGACTCTACTACCAAGAGAGATCAATAGGTCTTTGATAAGCTTGAAATGGGGTCTATAAGGGACGCAGGTTATAGTGAAGGCCATTTTGAGATTGGAGCTGGTGTGACACAATGGACAAACCTTCACACTACAAATTTCTTGTTTGAACTTTAGGCAGTTGGGAGCAATCTTGCTAGACTCCAAATTCCTTCTATATCTTCTTGGCATTAATCTGGATCTTGATTAGGATAGTTTTTGCCCTTGCAAAAAGTTTAGCTCTCAAATTTGTTTCTTTTCTTCTTCTCCCTTTTCTTTCTTTTTCTTACTCTTCCCTTTTTTTGAGCACTTTATCATTTTGTCCTTCTTCTTTGTAGGGCTGTCAAGTACAGAACTTTCAAGAACTGAATGGTCTTTCCCCTTTTTCTCCAATTTTGATTGAATCTTTGGTTGGGTTGGACCAATGGAAGCCTTTTGCTGCTTTAGGTAAAAGAGAACTCAGTTGGCTTTCTGAACCGCCTTTTTAGGTTTTATTATTTTCTTTCTCCCTTTTTTTTCACTTTTCCTTTTTTTTTCTTCTTCTCTCTTTTCTTTATTTTTCTTTTTTCTTTTCTTTTTCTTCTTTTTTTTTGTTTGTTTGTTTTTTTTTGTTTGATTCTAGCTCTAAAAGAGTTATCTTGTTTGTACCAACTTGGGCTTCTAATAATGGATAAGTGGAGTAACATAAATCTTCTTTAATAGAGATAAATCATTTGTTACTCTGATGTTGATGTTGATATATTGGAGATATTAAGGGAACTTCAACTAGCCTTTTGGTCTTGAAAACTTCAACTACCCTTATGGTCTTGAGAACTTCAACTATCTTTATAGTCTTGAGAACTTCAGCTATCCTTATGGTCTTGAGAACATCAACTACCCTTATGGTCTTGAGAACTTCAACTATCTTCATGGTCTTGAGAACTTCAACTATCTTCATGGTCTTGACTAATCATTACTTTCTTTGATCTTCTTGTCTCTTCATCTTAGTGATCATAAAACTTGTCAAAAGTATCAGAACAGCTCAGGGTAGGTTGTTGGGGTTTGTAAGCCAATGAAAACAAAGCCAAAATTTTATAAAGGCTCAAAGGGACAACTAGGGATTGATATTTAATAGGGTGGATACAAGTTATTGGCTAACCAAACAATGCCTAGATCATCTCTCCCTTAAATAAGTAGAGTTCAATTTCACCTTGAAAGTTTGTCAAAGCATGTTCTAAGACTGACTAGGACCTAGACAAAGGTAATTATGTAGGAGCCCTCTCTAAATAAGCATACACAACTCAATGCTATAGAGCAATTCCCTCACCTAGTAAAGTCATTCAAGTCATGATGCCTAGACACGTTAATTTATAAACATCAAGCTAAATTCCTCATTGGTTGAGTACCAAAATGAACAAAGACCAACAAAAATTTTGATGAAAGTAATTTATTCAAGCAACTTTAAATTTGAAAGACACAATAATTCCAAAATATTAAAGAAAGTAAGATTGAAAAGCAACATTCAAGCTAAGGAAAGTTCATTGATTTGGGCTTCTTTTCCTTTCATGTCTTCAATATCCCCATCATGAAAGGATGATAAAACAAAATCTTCTTCCAATCCTTTTCATACCATGAAGGCTGTAGGTGGTGGCACCCTGTTGAACCTTTGAAATGGATTACCTTTGGAATTGGGCTTATCTGGATCAGGCAACTTGCCATTATCAATTAAATTCTGGATCTCATGCCTCAACTTCATACAATTGTCCGTTTCATGTCCAGGCCTTTGATGGAATTGGCAAAATGCACTAGTATCAAAGTTAGGTGGAAGAGGATTAGGCAAAGGATGAGGAGTCAAGGGTTGTAACAATCCCTTCTTTTGTAGCTCATTGAGAACCCAAGATAGTGGCTTTTCTAATTTTGAAAACTGCCTCATTCCTCCTTGACTAGTGGCATTAACATCAACTTCTTTTTGTGTGCTTTGATTGCCCAACTGGTAGTTCCCTTTCTCATTCCTTTTAATTGAAAAGCGATTCTTCTCCCTTTACCACTCTTCAATTTATAGACAAGCTTGGAGAAGATCTTTGAAATCCCTTATAAGGGTGTGAGACATCCTTTCACAGAGATTAGGCAGAATGCCTCTCACGATCATCATTATTTGATCAGATTCGTCGGGCCTTTTCTTGAGCAAAGCGGCCTTATTTCTCCATCGTTTCACATAGTCCACAAAATTCTCATTTGGCCGTTGCCTAATGGACTCAACATCGATTAAGGTAACTTCCAACTCGACATTATACCCATATTGCTGGATGAAGGCCTTGTATAGCAAATCTCAATTCTTTTGTGTTCCATCATCTAAGGTATTGAACCAATTTTGGACAACAGGGTCCAATGAGAGCATGAAGTACCTTAGAGTTTGACCCTTAGTAGCTCGAGCAGACTGCATAGCAGTGATATACTGCTTCACATGGAGATGAGGATTTCCAATACCATTGTATCTAGCAAAGGATGGCATCTTGAACTTATAAGGGATCTCCTCATCTTGTTCAAATAGTTTATCGATCTCAGACATCTCTTCGATTTTCAGCTTCTTCTCAAATTTCTTTTATAAATCAGCAATCATCTTGTCAACATCAGATGTCTCGATCTTTTCAATAGTTGCCTTCTCAACAACCTTTTGCTCCTTTTTGACATGAAGATCTTGGTAGTATTGAGCCCAATCATCATCATCAATGATCACCTTTTCATCATCAAAAACCACTTCACCAACTTTAGCCTTACCCTTGACTTTCTTGGTGCTAGCAGATGCTTCGGCATTGTTTCCTAAAATTGTAGCTAGTTGATTCTTTATGGTCTCGGCCATGGCCTCTTTTATTTCTTCCATCTTCGCATTGAGGGCATTATCCACCATTCTTTGAATTTTTTCAAAATCCATCATTTTTGGTGAGCAAGTGATTGAGTCGTTGCTAGATACCTCGTCTTCGGCGTAGGTCGGATTATTGTAAGCTTTTAAATTGTCGTAACCCAGGGCTGTAAGCCAGAGAGGATCAATGATATGGGATGCAAATGTATGCATGTATGCATGGATGCACAAACAATAGACAAACAAGGATGAATAGGACATTCCTTCCAACCTTATAACATCCACACACGAATGGCGAGTCTCTTTTCCTAGGTATATGGTTAACAAAATGCCAACATGGGGCATCTTATTTTCGAATAATTTTCTCAGACGTTTCAACCAACAGTTATATTTTTAAAAATGGAAATCAGCTCATAATAGTTCCCATTAATTAGGTTTTAATCCATTTATCCAACCAAAATAGCTTTTATGCTAAAAATGAAATTAAGAGGTTTATTATAAATATATTTCTCACTTGAAAAAGGTAACTAATGATTCATGCCAAAAACAAGCCCATGGTTAATTTATTCTTAGTATAAACTAGGCTCACAATTGTTTTTTGGTATTTCTTAATTGACCTAAATATTTTTGCAAGCTCGTTAAAACAATTTTGTTTCTAAGCCCATTGTAAAAGGATCTTAGAAAAAATGGATTTTGGGCTTAGTATTTGGGCTATGAGCAAAAGAATTCTTGATTTGTTTTTAGAAAAGTCTTATGTCCAAAGACCATCTTGAAAAATTTTGAAAATAGCTTTGGTCTTTTGGATTTTAAAGAAAAATTTATTTTGATCTTACAATACACTTAGGTCATATTAGAAAAAGAACAAACCAAATAAGCCATGATTTAAGCCAAGATAAATTAACCATAGTCAAACAACTTGCATTTGGGGTAAAAACCTAAGGAAAGTAACTAGGCCAATTACATGAGCTTTAGTCTTTGGGTAAAAAGGCTTAGGTTCCCATAGCAAGTATATACCAAATGGTACGAGGCTATGAGTGGTTATGCCATGCTCGATCTCCATACCTTGAGTGAAAGTATGGTATCCCTTACATAACATAACACAGGTAACACGGGCATCCTAACTCACGCACACGATGCAATCTAATATGTTGCAATGGATAATATCATTATAAAAAAGAATAGAATAATAAAAAGACCAATGGAATTAACTTCTCTTATCCCTAGTGGAGTTGCCAATGTGAGCGGGGATTTTTTCCCCCACTCCCGGTGGAATGGTTCATGCGACTTCGGCATTATTTAGGCTCAGGGCCTTAGAGAACACGGACCTAAGTCCGGAGAAAATGGAGTCGCCACCCGGACTGACCGGGAAAAAGAAAGGGGTGGATGACTCGATTCCTAAGGAATCCCCAACCCCCTAATGGGTTTTGAAAGTTGGGTACATGTGGGGAAGGTGAGAAATGGCCCAGCACCCCTACAATGCCCGGTTCATTGGAACCGGCCTCCTTTACAAGTCTTAATATTATAAAATTCTTAAAAAAATAATATTATCCATATTACACACAATAATTAAAATAAAGCATCGATATATTGAAAATCAAAATAATGTCCAAGCAAAATAAATAAATGGACACCCATCCGAAGATGGAAACATACCCTTACATAATCCATGCCTAAATAGGACACCCACCGAAAGGTAGAAACATGTCCTTTACATTGATCCAAAATATAAAAGCAATTTAAATTACATAGAACTTAATTAATGAGGTACCCACAAAGTGGGAACATATTTCTTACAACGTTTGAAAATCTAAATAAATCGATAGAAGTAAATAACCATTCATCATAAATAAATCATTCATCAAAGATATTAAGCATCAATCAAAATATATAATAAGCATTCATCCATGATAATTTAAAAAAAACCAAGCATTGAACTTAAATAAATCAAAGCATATAAAATAAATCAAAGTATATAATGAACTACACAATCAAATAAAGCAAGTAAAGATACAAATTGACGTTTACTATTTCCATTTTAAGTTTTTTAATTAATATTTAAGATTTTAGGATTTTAATATATTAAGGTTTATGCTACTGTAAGTTTTAAAGGAATTGAAATGGATTAAAGTTTTATGATTTAAGGGATTGATAAGGTTCTTTAATTAACCAAATTAGTATTTAAGGAGTAAAATCATGAAATGTTAAAACATTAGGTTTATGATTTACGGTTACTGGATTATTATTTTGGATTTACTATATTGGATTTGAATGTTTTAGGTTTATAAGGTTTTAAGGTTTTAAGGATTAGGGTCTAAGGTTTTAAGGAAATTAGGGTTTTAGGAAAATTAAGAGTTGGAATAATTGGTTTGAGGTTCACTATTTTGGTTTTGAAGTTGAAGAAAATAGTTTAGGGTTTTTAAAAGCTTTTGGAAATAAGAAAAACGATTTAAGGTTTTTGAAAACAAAAGAAACAATTTAGGATTTTTGCGGACAAAATGCATAAATTAGGGTTTTTGAGTTTTTAGGGAAACAGAAGTATGATTTTTAGGGTTTAAGAACGATTTAAGGTTTTTGGAAAAACAGAGAAATAGATTAAAGTTTTTGAAGGTATTTAGAAATAGAGGAAATCACTTAAGGTTTCTGGAAACAAAGATCAAGTTATTACATCTTCAAAGATTGAAGTTTTGAGTGTATAATCTTATGAATCAAATAAAGAATGAAGCTACTGTAAGAAACAAAAAGAAATTAAGAATTCAAACCTTCGTTCATTGGTTCCATCAAAAATTGCTTCTTGGATGAACAAGGTCAAAGGCAAGATGGTTTCCTTTGATGGATTGAATTGCTTGTTTGCTTCTCTTAAAATTCCAATTGATTTCACTGCCAAAGGTTTCTCCTAGTCCGATCGATTCAAAGTTTTTCTCCTTCCCTGTGTTGTTTTTTAGTCCTTATTTATAGACGATTTTGATGATTAATCTCAATTGTTCACGGAATCTAACATTAATTAAGAAAAGGAAACCGAAACCGAATTGCATTTGGTTTTGAAAAAATTTGCGTCGAAAAAATTTTGCTAGCGAAAAAGTTGCCGCAGGAGCTTGCGGGCTGCGGGGCAAAAATTTGCCTGCGGGCCATTTCGTCCCACGCTGATTTTTGGAGATGATTTTTTGGTCGCCAATTTTTTTGTCGCCAATTTATATTTATATTTATATTTTATATTTTTTTATATTATTATTTTTTATTAAAAATTATAAAAAATAATCACTAAAACAAATATTATTTAATTAAGATAACACAAAAATTATTTTGGACTAAATAAAATATATTGGATCGGACTGGTCAAAAATTAAGGGTCTACAAACCCCTAAACCCTAATTTGATTAACCAAAAACCTTACTACTTTCTTAAAATTATAAAACCCTAATCAATTATTTTTTTCCAAAAATCCCTCACAGTAGCCTAAATAATAATAATAATAATTCCAAAACTCTAAATGTTAATTAAAGAACCCTAAATTGAGTCATAAACCTTAATTTGTATCTTTATTTGTTTTATTTAATTTTAGATTTGATTATGTAATTTATTATATATTTTGATGGTTAATTTATTTAATTTCAATGCTTGATTTATTTAAATTATCGTGAATGGATATTTTATTTATTATTATGATTATTATTTGTTTGTTCTGGTATTAAAATTGTAAAAGGTATGTTTCCACTTTGTGGGTACCTCATTAGTTAAATTTTATGTAATTTAAATTGCTTTTATATTTTGGACCAATGTAAAGGATACGTTTCCACCTTTCGGTGGGTGCCCTATTTAGTTTAGACATGAATGATGTAAGGACATGTTTCCATCCTTGGATGGGTGTCCATTTATTTGTTTTATTTGGATATTGCTTTGATTTTAATATAATGATACTGTATTTTAATTGTTGCATGTAGTATTGATAATATCATTATATTTAAGAATTTTATAATATTAAGACCTGAAAAGGAGGCCGGTTCCAATGAACCGGGCGTTGTAGGGGTGCTGGGCCATTTCTCACCTTCCCCACACGTACCCAACTTTTCGAACCAATTAGGGGGTTGAGGATTTGTAGACCCTTAATTTTTTACCCAGTCCGGTCCGTTATTTTTTATAGTCCAAAATAATTTTTGTGGTATTTTAATATTTATTTTAGTATTTATTATTTATAATTTTTAATAAAAATTAAAAATGATGAAGTGAATAAAAATAAAAATAAAAATAAATAATAAACAATAATAAATAATAAACAAATAAAAATAAAAATAAAATCAGCGACGAAAAAATTCGTTGCCTAAAATAATTGGCCAAGGCCATTTCACCGCAAGAAATTCCTACGGCGAAATGGCCTAGCAGCCCGCAGTGCACCCAGCTCTATCAGCCCGTTGCAGTTTTTGCCAGCGAGATTTTTCCAACGCAATTTTTTTCGAAACCAAACTCTATTTAGTTTCGGTTTCTTTTCCTAATTAATTTGAGTTTCCTTAAACAATTAGAACTAGGCATATAAAATTTTTCTATAAATAACACTTTAAAGGACCAGAAAAAGGAGGACGGAAAAAAGGATTTTGAGGAGAAAAACTTAGGACTTGGATCGGATAGTGGAACTTTAGATTTGAGTGGAATAAGCAAGCAAGCAATCAAGCCATCAAAGGCAGCAATCTTGCCTTTGTATTTGTTCATCCAGAAAGCAACTTTTTGGTGAAACAAACTACGTAGGTTTGATCATTAATTATACATTGCACATGATCACAGTAGCTTTGTTTCTTTGATTCCTAAGAATATACACACAAAACTTTGATCTATAAACATGTAGTAACATTGATCTTCGTTTCAATAACATATGTGATTTCTTCTATTTCTTCTAAACCTTAAAACCCTAATTCACTTCTTTTGTTTTCCAAAAACCTTAAACCATTCCTTCTATTTCCAAAAAACCCTAAGAATTACTTTTCTGTTTCTTCTAAAACTTAAGAACCGTAATTTTGTTTCTTCTAAAACTTAAGAACCCTAATTTATTTCTTATAAAACATATAATTTATTTCTTCTAAACCTTAAAACCCTAAATTATTCTTTCTATTTCCAAAAACCCTAAAAATGCTTGTCTGTTTCCAAAAACCTTAAATCGTTTTGCCTATTTCCAAAAACTTTATAAGACTCTAAATTGTTTTCTCAAATCCTAAAACCAAACATATTTTCCGAAACACTAAAAACCCTAATTCTCTTAAAACCAAAACCATAAACCCTAGTTTTCCTAAACCCTAATCCTTAAAACCTTAAAACCTTACAAAACTAAACATTCAAACTCAATATAGTAAATCCAAAACAATAATCCAGTAACCAAGAATTCTAAACCTAATGTTTTAATATCCTAAAACCTAATTTCATAATGTTACCCCTAAACCCTAATTTGATTCATGAAACCCTAATCCATTCCAATTTTCCAAAACCTTTATAGTAGATTAAACAAATAATAATAATATTAAAATCCCAAAACCCTAAATATTAATTAAAGAACTTTAAATATAAACAGTAACCCTAATGTGTACCTTTACTTGCTTTATTTTTTAGATTTGATTATGTAGTCTATTATATGCTTTGGTGGTTGATTTATTTAAGTTCAATGCTTGATTTATTTAATTTATCATGGATGAATGCTTATTACATATTTTGATTGATTTTTAATATATAACGAATGGTTATTTACTTTTATCGATTTATTTTGATTTCCAAAAGTGTAAGAGGTATGTTTCCACTTTGTGGGTACCTCATTAATTAAGTTATATGTAATTTAAATGGCTTTTATATTTTGGACTAATGTAAAGGACATGTTTCTACCTTTTGGCGGGTGTCCTATTTAATTTAGACATGGATGATGTAAGGACATGTTTCCATCTTTGGATGGGTGTCCATTTATTTGCTTTGTTTGGACATTGCTTTGATTTTTAATATAACGATGCTTTTTTTCAATTCTTGCATGTAATATGGATAATATTGTTATATTTAAGAATTTTATAATATTAAGACCTTTAAAGGAGGTCGGTTCTAATGAACAGGGCATTGTGGGGGGTGCTGGGCCATTTCTCACCTTCCCCACACGTATCCAACTTTTCGAACCCATTAAGGTGTTAGGGATTCCTTAGGAATTGAGTCATCCACCCCTTTCTTTTTCCCGGCCCATCTGGGTGGTGACTCCATTTTCTCCGGACTTAGGTCCGTGTTCTCTAAGGCCCAAGCCTAAACAGTGTCGAAGTCACAAGAACCATTCCACCGGGAGTGGGGGGTGAAAATCACCGCTCACAGTGGCGACTCCACTGGGGATAAGAGAAGTTGATTCCGTTGGTCTTTATATTATTCTATTCTTTCTTATAATGATATTATCCATTGCATCGTGTGCGTGAGTTAGGACGCCTATGTTACCCGTGTTGTATTATGTAAGGGATACCATACTTTCACTCAAGGTATGGAGATCGAGCATGGCATAACCACTCATAGCCTCGTACCATTTGGTATATACTTGCTATGGGAACCTAAGTCTTTTTAACCTAAAGACTAAAGATCATGTAATTGGCCTACTTACTTTCCTTAGGTTTTACCCCAAGTGCATGTTGTTTGACTATGGTTAATTTATCTTGGTTTAAATCATGGCTTATTTGGTTTATTTCTTTTTCTAATATGACCTATGTATATTGTGAGCTCAAAATAAATTTTTCTTTAAAATCCAAAAGATCAAAGCAATTTTCAAAATTTATCAAAATGGTCTTTGGACATAAAACGTTTCTAAAAAAAGAAATAAAAAATTCTTTTACTCATGACCCAAATACTAAGCCCAAAATCCATTTTTCCTAAAATCTTTTTATAATGGGCTTAGAAACAAAATTATTTTCATCCAAATGAGCTTACAAATTATTTAGGTCGATTATGAAATACCAAAAATAAATTGTGAGCCTAGTTTATACTAAGAACAATTAATCATGGGCTTATTTTTTGCATGAATCATTAGTTACTTTTTTCAAGTGAGAAATCTATTTATAATAAATCTCTTAATTTAGGTTTAATCCAATATAGCATATAAGCTACTATTAGTTGGTTGAATGGATTAAAACCTAATTAATGAGAATTATCATGGATTGATTTCCATTTTTGAAAATATAACTATTGGTTGAAACATCCGAGGAAAATATTCGAAAACAAGGTACCCCATGTTGGTATTTTGTTAACCATATACTTAGGAAAAGAGACTCGCCATTCGTGTGTGGATGTTATAAGGTTGGAAGGAACGTCCTATTTGTCCTTGTTTGTTGATTGTTTGTGCATACATGCATGCATACATACATACATTTGCATCTCATATCATTGATCCTTTCTGGCTCACAACCCTGGATTACGACAGTTCAAAAGCTTACGACAATCCAACCTACGCCGAAAGCGAAGAAGCTAGCAACGACTCAATCACTTACTCACCAAAAGCAATGGAGCCTGAACAAATTCAAAGAATGGTGGATCAAGCCCTCAATGCCGAAATGGAAGAAATAAAAGAGGCCCTAGCTGAGACTATGAAGAACCAATTGGCTGCAATTTTAGAATATCATGCCGAAACATCTGCTAGCACTAAGAAGCCAAAGGACAAAGGGAAGACTAAAGTTGGTGAAGTGGTTTTTGATGATGAAAAGGTGATATTTGATGATGATGATGATTGGGCTCAATACTACCAAGATCCTCAAGACAAGAAGAAAGAACTAAAGATCATTGAAAGATCAGCTATGGAGAAAACCGAAGCTTCTGATGTTGAAAAGATGATTGCTGATTTAGAAAAAAAATTTGAGAAGAAGCTGAAAACCAAAGAGATGTCCGAGATCGACAAACTATTTGAACAAGATGAGGAGGTCCCTTATAAGTTCAAGATGCCTTCCTTTGCTAGGTATAATGGTACTGGAAACCCTCATCTCCATGTGAAGCAATATATCACTGCTATGCAGTCTGCCTGAGCTACTAAGACTCAAACTCTAAGGTGCTTCATACTCTCATTGGACCCTGTTGTCCAAAATTGGTTCAACACCTTAGAGGAAAGTACTCAAAAAGTTTGGGACATGTTATACAAGGCTTTCATTCAGCAATATGGGTATAATGTTGAGTTGGAAGTTACCTTAATGGAAGTTGAGTCCATTAGACAAAGACCAAATGAGAATTTTATGGACTATGTGAAAAGATGGATAAATAAGGCTGCTTTACTCAAGAAAAGGCTCGATGAATATGATCAAATAAGGATGATCGTTAGAGGAGTCCTGCCCAACCTCTGTTAAAGGCTGTCTCACACCCTTATAAGGGACTTCAAAGATCTTCTCCAAGCTGGTCTACAAATTGAAGAGTGGGAAAGGGAGAAGAATCACTTTTCAATAAAAAGGAATGAGAAAGGGAACTACCAGTTGGGTAATCAAAGCACACAAAAAGAAGTTGATGTTAATGCCACTAGTCAAGCAGGAATGAGGAAGTTTTCAGAATTAGGGAATCCACTATCTTGGCTTCTCAATAAGCTACAAAAGAAGGGATTGTTACAACCCTTGACTCCTCGTCCTTTGCCTAATCCTCTTCCACCTAACTTTGATACTGATGCATTTTGCCAATTCCATCAAAGGCCTGGACAAGAAACAGACAATTGTATGATGTTGAGGCATGAGATCCAAAATTTAATTGATAATGGCAAGTTGCCTGAGCTAGATAAGCCAATACCAAAGGTAATCCATTTCTAGGTTCAACAGGGTGCCACCACCAGCAACCTTCATGGTATGAAAAGGATTGGAAGAAGATTTTGTTTTATCATCCTTTCAAGATGGAAATATTAAAGATGTGAAAGGAAAAGAAGCTTAAACTCAACAAATTTTCCTTATCTTGAATGTTGCTTTTCAATTTTACTTTCTTTAATATTTAATTGGAACAATCTTGTTTTTCAAATTTAAATTTGTTTGAATAAATTACTTTCATCAAAATTTTATTGGTCTTTGTTCATTTTGGTGCTCAACCAATGAGGAATCTAGCTTGATGTTTATAAATTAATGTGTCTAGGCATCATGACTTGAATGACTTTACTAGATGAGGGAATTCCTCTATAGCATTGAGTTGTGTATGCTTACTTAGAGAGGTCTCCTGCATAATTACCTTTGTCTAGGTCCTAGTCAGTTTTAAAACATGCTTTGACAAACATTCGAGGCAAAATTGAACTCTGCTTATTTAAGAGAGAAATGATCTAGGCAATGTTTGGTTATCCAACAACTTGTATCCACCCTATTAAATATCAATCCCTAGTTGTCCCTTTAAGCCTTCATAAAATTTTAACTTTCTTTTCATTGGATTACAAGCCCCAACAACCTAACCTGAGCTGTTATGACACTTTTGACAAGTCTTATGATCACTAAAGTGAAGAGGCAAGAAGATCAAAGAAAGGAATGAATAGTCAATATCCTAAGGGTAGTTGAAGTTCTCAAGACCATAAGGGTAGTTGAAGTTTTCTTAATATCTCCAATATATCAAGACAACATCAGAGTAACAAATGATTTATCCCTATTAAAGAAGATTTATATCACTCCACTCATCCATTATTGGAAACCAAGTTAGTACAAATAAGACAACTCTTTTAGAACTAGACCCAAAAAAAAGAGAGAAAGAAGAAAAGAAAAAGAAAAAGAAAAAAGGACAAAAGAAAGAAGAAAAAAAGGACAAAAGAAAAAAAAGGAAAAGAAAAAAGAAAAAAAAAAGAAAGATAAAACCTAAAAAGGCGGTTCAGAAAGCCAACTAAGTTCTCTTTTACCTAAAGCAGAAAAAGGCTTCCATTTGGTTCATAAGGACATTTTTACTTGAATTGGTCCAACCCAACCAAAGATTCAATCAAAATTGGAGAAAAAAGGAGAAAGACCATCCAGTTCCTGAAAGTTTTGTACTTGACAGTCCTATAAGGAAGAAGGACAAAATGATAAAATGCTCAAAGAAAGGGAAGAGTAAGAAAAATAAAAGGAAAGAAAAGGGAGAAGAAGAAAAGAAGCGAATTTGGGTACCAAACTTTTTACAAGGGCAAAAACTATCTTAATCAAGATCCAGATTAATGCCAAGAAGATAGAAGGAATTTGGAGTCTAGAAAGATTGCTCCCAACTGTCTAAAGTTCCAATAAGAAATTTGTAGTGTGAGGGTTTGTCCATTGTGTCACACCAGCTCCAATCTCAAAATGGCCTTCACTTAAACATGTGTCCCTTATAGACCCCATTTCAAGCCTATCAAAGACCAGTTGATCTATCTTGGTAGGTAGAGTCTATTAGTGATAGTTTGAATAAGCATGCATATTAGACGATATTTAAATTCAATGAGACCTTTGGCCAAGTAATGTGTATGTGCCTATCTGAAGTGCAACAATTCTTGCTTAAATAGAAATGATTCCCGAGTTTAGTATGATAGCTAGGGTTGTCATGTTATAGATATGTTAATTTGAAAAATCAAGTCCTGAGGTACATTGACATTGATTTGGCAAAGCCAACATTTGATTTCAAAATAAAAAATTCAAAAAATAAAAAATGTTTTTATCATACGAAGCCTTCAATTTAAGGGGAGTATGCTGAACTATCAAACCTCGAAGAACACATTGGGCAAAGAAAATGATTACTGGCAAGATCATGAAGAAGCTACCAATTGACATACTAAATCATAATTTAAAATGGATGTATCTCGATTGTTTGGGGCCTCCATTATTCATATTCTCAACATCTTGAAGATAAAAGCCATAAATGTGAAGCAGCCTGTCATTCCAGTGCAAGAAATGAATGGGCATCTAAAAGGAGTCAATGAGAACACTTCTGCTGAACACCTCGATCTGTGGGTCAATGGAACAGCTGTAAATATCATTCATGCATATCATGCATACATGAGCATATCACATCACACTTTCTTGTCTTGTATTGTCTATTCTTTATTAAAGTGAACAGGAAACACCCTGTGAAGTAAACAATTAAAAGAAGATAACAAATCAGGGGGCATGGAAAGCCCATTGCTTGAGAAAGTTCCAGTAATTTTGCAAAGAGAAGAAATGCGTGCTTTTGCGAAGAACTAGACAATAAGAACATCAATCAGAGCCCGCATAAAAAAATCATGGGTTTGAGCCTACACAAGGGGCAAAGTTTCTCCTTTTCAATTTTTAAGTTTATGCATGAACAAAATATTTTGACTCACTTCTGATATTTCGCCACGTAGGGGGAAGGAGAAGATATGAGGGAAACTAAAAATAGCTAAATTTTTGCAAATAGGAAAAACAAAAGAATGGAACATTAGAAATATCAAAAGAATGAAGACGCAAATGACAAAAGATCAGTCCAGCTAGAAGAGTTGAAGCCAATATAAGACCTAATCTCTAATGGATAAAGATTCAGCTTAAAGGATGAAGATCCACTTTCAAGGGTGAAGACCCAATTTCCAAGGATGAAGATCCATTTTCAAAGGTGAAGACCTAATTCCAAGGATGAAGATCCAATTTCAAAGGGTGAAGACCCGAAGTCCAAAGGATGAAGATCCATTTTCAAGGATGAAGACCCGATGCCTACAAGGATGAAGATCCATTTACAAGGGTGAAGACCCGATCTCAAAGGATGAAGATCCATTTTCAAGGATAAAGACCTGATCTCCAAGGATGAAGATCCATTTCAAAATTGAAGATTCGATGCTAAGGATGAAGATCTAAGGTCAAACGATGAAGATCCATTTTGAGGGGTGAAGAACCATAATGCATAGAATAGCCGGAGCAGTCAGACTTCTCAACTGATAAAAGGTTAGTCAAACTCAGTCTCGAGTCCAAGCACCCAAATTCAATTCAGTCTCGGGTCCAAAAACAAATTTTCAAGTCCAAGAACCCAAATCAAATTCAGTCTCGGGTCCAAGTACCCAAATTAATTCAATCTCGGGTCAAAGTACCTAAATCAAATTTAATCTCGGGTTCAAGTGTCCAATCTCGGGTCCAAGTACCCAAATCAAATTTAATTTTGGGTCCAAGCACCCAAGCTCGGGTCCAAGTACCCATATCAGATTCAATCTCGGGTCCAAGTACCCAATCTCCGGTCCAAGTACCCAAATTAAATTCAATCTCAGGTCCAAGTAGCCAAATCAAATCAATATCGGGTCCAAGTACCGAAATCAAATTCAATCTGGGGTCCACGTACCCACATCAAATTCAGTCTCGGGTCCAAGTACCCAATCTCGGGTTCAAGTACCCAAATCAAATCAATCTCAGGCTCGAGTCCAAGTACCCAATCTCGGGTCTAAGTACCCAAATCAAATTCAATCTCTGGTCCAAGTACCCAAATCAAATTCAGTCTCGGGTCCAAGTACACAAATCAATTCAATCTCGGGTCCAAGTACCAAATCAAATTCAATCTCGGGTCCAAGTATCCAAACTCGGGTACAAGTAACCAAATCAAATTTAATTCTCGGGTCTAATTACCCAAATCAGATTCAATCTCGGGTCCAAGTACCCAATCTCGGGTCTAAATACCCAAATCAAATTCAATCTCGGGTCCAAGTACCTAATTAAAAAATAATCTCGAGTCCAAGTACCCAATCCAATTTAGGATTGAGTATCCAAATCCAGTTAGGATCGAGTATCCAAATCTAGGTTAGGATCGAGTATCCAAATCCAATTAGGATTGAGTATCCAAATCCAGTTCAGGATTGAGCATCCAAATCCAGTTAGGATCTAGTATTCGAATCCAGTTTAGGATTGAGTATCCATGTCTAGTTTAGGATTGAGTATCCAAATCTAGTTTCGGGTCCAGAACCCAAAATTACCCTTAGGTCCAAAACCTAAAATTATCCTTGAGTCCAAAACCTCAACCATTTTGGAAAAATTAAGTTTTACTGCTTTTCACTCTCTTTTACTAAAAGTCTCAGATCGTTCAAGCAGGGGGCAAATTGTAGACCCATAATTTTTGACCCAGTCCGGTCCGTTATATTTTTATAGTCCAAAATAATTTTTATGGTATTTTAATAACTATTTTAAGTGATTTCTTCTGTTTCTTCTAAACATTAAAACCATAATTCGTTTCTTTTGAAGTTTACAGTTTTGGTTTTGGAGTTGAAGAAAATAGTTTAAAAATTTATAAAGCAATTATGATTTTAGAAACTGTAAAGTGAGTTTAGAGTTTGGATATTTAACAAAACATTTGGAAATTTTGGAAAAGAATTAGAAGAAAACAGTTTAGGGTTTTTAAAAGCTTTTGGAAATAGGAAAAATGATTTAAGGTTTTTGGAAACAAAAGAGTATTTTTTTTTATGGTTTTTTGAAATAGAAGGAACAATTTAGGGTTTTAAGGTTCAGAAGAAATAAATTAGTGCTCTTAAGTTTTATAAGAAACAGAAAAATAATCTTTAGGGTTTTTGAAAATAGAAAAGATGATTTAGGGTTTGTAAGGTATTTGGAAACAGAAGAAATCATTTATGTTATTGAAACGAAGATCAATGTTACTACATGTTTATAGATCAAGGTTTTGTGTGTATAATCTTATGAATCAAAGAAACAAAACTAGTTTAAGAAAATAAAAAGAAATTAGAGATTCAAAACTTCATTTGTTGGTTCCACCAAAAATTGCTTCTTGGATGAACAAGGACAAAGGCAAGGTTGCTGCCTTTGATAAAAATCTGAATTGCTTGCTTATTGCTCCTTTCAAATCTGAAGTTCCACTATTCGATCTTAATTCAAAGTTTTCTTTTTTTCCTCCAAAAGTCCGATAGCTTCACTGCCAAGTCTGATCCCCTTTTTGTGTTTTTTTAGTGTTATTTATAGGAAATTTAGGAGATTAATTCCAATTGTTTAAGGAAACTATACTTAATTAGGAAAAGAAAACTGAAACCAAATAGAATTTGGTTTCAAAAAAATTTGCGTTGGAAAAATCTCGCTGGCAAAATTTGCAATGGGCTGCGAGGAATTGCAAGCAAGAATTAGCGCTGGCGGGCCCAAGGCCATTTCGTCCAATTACTTTCGGCGACAAAATTTTTCGTCTCCGATTTTTCCTTCGCTGATTTTTATTTTTATTTTTTATTATTTTTTATTATTATTATAATTTTTAAAAATTATAAAAAAAATAAATACTAAAATAAATATTATTTAATTAAGATAACACAAAAATTATTTTGGACTAAATAAAATATATTGGACCGGACTAGGTCAAAAATTAAGGGCCTACAGTTTGCCCCCTGCTTGAACGATCTAAGACTTTAGTTGTAACACCCCTTCCCAACCTACATATGTAAGCTGAGTAGAGGCGCCACACTAACCTAATGTTGCTACCAATTTTACTTAGTCAAATTTTAGTTCCGATTTTTACAAAATTTTTGCCATAGTTTCGCCTAAAAATTGAGTCCCAAGTGTCGACAAAACCGGTTTTTTTCTTATTTTTAAAAACATTTTACACAAACCAATGCAAACAAAATCATTCTCAGTACACTCCCAATAAATCCCCCTTGTAACCTCAACTACAACCTGCAAAAAGGATTTACACTTCTAGTACAACATAAAATAAAGGTTTTGTGACAACCCCCATATTTAAATATTACACAGCGGAAGTTATAAAATATTTACATATTTACAAATTCATATACATCAAAACTCAAGTTTTACAACACATAAAATTTATACATGATTGGCAAGTCTGCTCTGATCTTTAAGCTCCCAAAATGGATTCTTCAAGGTCTACTCTCACTAGGTCTTGATGAACTCTCGGGTTCAACTCTATCCACTCTACTACCTGCGCGATTAAACACTATCGCGCTAAGCCAACGGCTTAGTAAGATAAAACATGCTAACGGTATGCTTTAATGAAATGCAATGCCACATATGTTATTGATAAGATCGACATCATAAATATAAAGTTAACCACACAATTATGCATTTCACAAATCATAGTCATATGAGCATACCACATTTCAACATTAATCAATCATACTCCATAACCAACATCTCATTTCATTAAACTCATAACATTATTTAGGACATTCATATAACCTTGACACCTATGGGCCCAACAAGTATTTAATACGATATTCAGAGTTCAGAGTTACTGCTTTGGTTCATAGTCACAAAAATCACGCCCGTAGGCAATGTAGATACATGTATCTCTATACATGGATAGTGTAACAGACCCAGTCTCTTGGATCATCAACTCAACACATATGAGGAGATCCTCAACCCGGCAAGACTGTTACAAATCATATATCTCATAGTGTAACAGACCCAGTCTCTTGGACCATCAATTCAACACCTATGAGGAGGTCCTCAACCCGGCAAGACTGTTACCTTTCATCATTTCTTAGGCATGCCACCCAAATCCAGAACTCTGAAACTGAATAACATATTAAACAATCAATTCATTTCCATTCTCAATTCTCATCACATTTAGGCAAACATGCCTTCTTTCTTTCAATTACATCATCTTAGCCAATAACAATGGCTTCACATTTCATTTCACAATATAACATCTCATTATTCAAGTATATATATATATATATATCTCATCCATGATCACATTATATCTCACATAGCATCATTCATAAATATCAACATTTCATTCCACATTACTCATGAAACACATTACCATTCACAATGCACAACATAACATTGTTCAATCTCAACAATGCAATTAGGGCAAAGAACAATTGATTATAACATTCATTGATTCAAGTGTGTTTAAAGTGTTTAGGGTTAGGTTTAAGGACCAACCTACCTTTGGAGAACCAAAGCAATGCAAGAAGAACAAAGAATTAAAACCCTAACCATAAATATTATATTCTGGTTTTAAACTCCATTTTATCCTTATTTTGAAAAATTGTATAAAATAATCTACTTGACTAAAAATTCTAAAATTTTTACAGAATTTAGTTTTGTATCTTAAAATCATCCCTTTAAAATTTCAGATCAAACTGAACACAAAATCTTGGTCAAATAGTTCACCTAACCAGACTGCCCCAATTGCCCTGCATCCTGGCAGCAGTTCTGAACTTTGTGAATTCCATAAATCAAATTCAATCAACGTGGTTCCAAATTATTTTTCTCAAATACTAGACACACTAAGCAACAACATATCCAAAATTCGATTGGATATGATGTTTCTACATTTTATTAAAAATCACGAAATATAGCTGTCCCAGTTAAGGTACCTGCTGGAACAGGTCTAATGAAAATAATCTTTCTAAACTCATAACCATTCCAAAATCGAATCAACATATTTTTCAGTCATTCTAGACTCATAGAGGCACAACATATCAAAAATTCACTTCAAGAACATTTTTCTATAATTAATTAAAAATCATACAAGTCACAGCCTTTACTAATCCTAAAACAGAAACAATTTCACTAAACATCAATCTTACTCTTCCATCACCAACACCAACCCAACTTCTCATCTATCAAGCAAAATCAATACTTACAATCATACCATAAGCAACTTAATCATACCACTTCAAAAGAATTGAAGAAATTAGAGAAAAGATCTTACCTTAGTTAAAAACTTCTTAAATCAACACTTGAACACTTAATCTTCCTTCAATTTAAGCTTGAAATCATCAAAACCATCACTTGTCTCTTTCTTTCTCTTTGGCTATGGAGGGCCGGCCATCAACAAGAAGAAGAAGAAGAAATGATGAAGAAAACACAAGTCAAACCTTCTTTAAATATTCACCATGTGATTTTATCCAAGCAATTACCAAAGTGCCCTTATTCACATAATTATCTTTTTGTCCTATATGTGCCCAATTAAGTAATTTACCAATCTCAAATAAATATCTTCTCTTGCATTGACCAAGCCTTTTGACCACTTTATATGTCATATATATTAACATATACACAACATATAAATTTGTCTCTAAACCCTATTTCTTCCCAAAATACATATACATATACTTTCTCTTCTCAATTTCTTTTCTCTTACAATTTAACACATATATTCAATCCAATATATAACAATAACAACAACAACAATATGCAAAACTTCTAGGGCATAAATGAGGATATTACAATTCTCCCCCTCTAAGAAGAAATTTCGTCCTCGAAATTACGTGATATCAACTCTGAAATAGTTGAGGATATTGCTCTCGCATAGTTTGCTCACTTTCCCAAGTTGCTTCTTCTTTTGCATGATTCTTCCAAAGAATCTTCACCAATGGCACTTTCTTGTTCCTCAATTCTTTCACATCACGTGCCAAGATAGCAACTGGTTCTTCTTCAAATGTCAAATCTGGGCTCACTTCGATAGACTCAAATGGCAACACATGAGATGGATCTGACCTGTACCTCCTCAACATAGAAACATGGAATACATTATGAATACGATCCAACTCAGGTGGCAAAGCAAGTCGATATGCAACTGGCCCAACTCTTTCTAACACTTCATACGGCCCAATGAAACGAGGACTCAATTTTCCTTTCCGACCGAACCTCAAAATCTTCTTCCAAGGAGATACTTTCAAAAACACCTTATCTCCAACATCAAACTGAATGTCTCTCCTCTTTAGATCTGCATAAGACTTCTGTCGGTCTGAAGCTGCTTTTAACCTACCTCGGATCAACTTGACTTTTTCCTCAGTTTCTTGAATCAAATCAGGTCCAATTATTTTACCTTCACCAAGTTCACTCCAACAAAGAGGTGTTCTGCACCGTCTACCATACAATGCCTCGAACGGTGCCATACCAATGCTAGATTGGTGACTGTTGTTGTAAGCAAACTCCACAAGAGGTAAGAATCTATCCCAACTTCCAGTGAAATCGATGACACAGCTTCTCAACATGTCCTCAATAATCTGTATCACCCTCTCTGACTGTCCATCCGTCTGTGGATGAAAAGCAGTGCTGAAGTGCAGTCGAGAACCCAAAGCACTATGCAAACTCTTCCAAAATCTGGAAGTAAACCTGGGATCTCGATCAGACACTAAAGAAATTGGAACACCATGCAGTTTCACAATCTCATGGATATACAGCTCAGCCAATCTCTCCAAAGAGTAATCCATTCGAACCGGAAGGAAATGAGCTGTCTTAGTCAATCTATCCACAATCACCCATATAGCATCATGCTTCTTTTGTGTCAATGGCAAACCAGACACAAAATCCATTGTCACTCTTTCCCACTTCCATTCTGGCACTAACAATGGTTGAAGCAACCCGGTTGGAACTTGATGCTCTGCTTTAACCTTCTGACAAGTGAGACATTTCGACACAAAATCTGCAATGTCTCTCTTCAAACCAATCCACCAATAATGCTGTCTCAAATCATGATACATCTTCGTATTACCCGGATGCATAGCAAACATTGACTGATGAGCTTCTTCCAAAATGACCCTTTTCAAATCAGCATCATCGGGTACACACAATCGGTTCTTAAACCAGAGACTCCCATCGCTCTTCACAATAAAATCTCTACCCTTTCCACTCTGACAATCTGAAACAATCTTCTGTATCTTCTTATCAGCCAACTGAGCTTCTTTGATCTGATCTAACAAAATCGGCTTTAATTGCAACTGTGCCAATAATGCACCATCAACACAAGGTACAAAATTGGCATGCAATGCTCTCAACTCAACAAGCAACGAGAGCGAGTAAACTGTTAAACCAGCTAAAGACTTCCGACTTAAATCATCAGCAACAACATTTGCTTTACCTGGATGATAGTCAATCAAGCAGTCGTAGTCTTTAATCAATTCTAACCATCTCCTCTGACGAAGATTGAGTTTTTTCTGGACACCCAAATACTTCAAACTCTTGTGATCAGTGTAGACGAAACATTTCTCCCCAAACAGATAATGGCGCCAAATCTTCAATGCAAAAACAATGGCAGCCAATTCCAAATCATGGGTCGGATAGTTAAGCTCATGCGGTTTCAACTGTCGAGATGCATAAGCTATAACTTTACCTTCTTGCATCAATACACACCCCAAACCTCTATGTGAAGCATCACTGTAGATCACATAAGGTTTACCTTCAACAGGTAAAGTAAGAACAGGCGCTTGAGTTAACAATTCTCTCAACTGCTCAAAACTCGCCTGACACTGATCCGTCCACACAAATCTCACTCCCTTACGAAGCAATCTGGTGAGTGGAGTAGCTATCAAAGAAAACCCTTTCACAAACCGCCTGTAATAGCCTGCCAAACCCAGAAAACTTCTAATCTCAGTCACAGACTTGGGTGGACTCCAATTCAATACAGCTTCAACTTTGCTCGGATCAACTCTAATGCCTTCTGCTGAAACAACATGTCCGAGAAAAGCTACTTGATCCAACCAGAACTCACACTTCGACAATTTAGCAAACAACTACCTCTCTCTCAAAATCTGCAACACAATCCGCAGATGCATATCATGTTCTTCCTCATTCCGCGAATACACCAGTATATCATCAATGAAGACCACTACAAACTGATCCAAATAGGGCCTAAACACCCTATTCATCAAATCCATGAAAGCTGCAGGTGCATTCGTCAGACCAAAAGGCATAACTAAAAATTCATAATGCCCATACCTGGTCCGAAAAGCGGTCTTAGGAACATCTTCAGCTTTGACTCTCAACTGATGATACCCAGATCGCAAATCAATTTTGGAGAACACTGACGCTCCCTTCAACTGATCAAAGAGATCATCGATTCTAGGCAAAGGATATTTATTCTTAATGGTCACCTTGTTCAATTGCCTATAATCGATACACAACCTCATAGTACCATCTTTCTTTCTCACAAATAGAACAGGAGCTCCCCAAGGAGAAACACTGGGGCAAATAAATCCTTTGTCCAACAACTCCTGTAATTGCACTTTCAACTCCCTCAATTCTGCTGGTGCCATTCTATAAGGAGTAATAGAGATAGGAGTTGTACCAGGCAACAATTCAATACCGAACTCCACCTCTCTCTCAGGAGGTAACCCTGGCAACTCCTCTGGAAACACATCTGGGAACTCTGCAACTGTGGCAATGCTATCAATGGGAGAACTTCTTACTCTAGTATCTACCACATGAGCAAGATAGGCTTCACATCCCTTTCTAATCAACCTCCTGGCTGCAACAGCTAAAACAAATAAGGAGGCTAGCTGTTCCTGCTCATTAGATACTATCACCTCTCTACCATCACCCGTCCTCAAAGAAACAATTTTCTTCTTACAATCTACCACAGCTCCATGTCGAGATAGCCAATCCATACCTAAGATCACATCATATTCCTTAAATGGCATCTCAATCAAATCCCCTAAGAACTCCTCACCCTGCACCACTACTGCACTATCTCTATGCACCTTACTCACAACCACACTATGCCCTAACGGATTTGTCACCAACACATCAAATCCTAGGGACTCAGCATGCAAATCAGATACAGGCAAAACAGATGCACTAATATATGAATGCGTGGAACCCGGATCAATCAAAGCAAGTACTAGAGTATTAAATAAAGAAAAAGTACCAGCTATGACTGCCGATGTATCTGGCTGCCTCTGCATAACATACATCCTCTGGGAAGATCCAACCTCCACTGGTCTACCCTCCCTGGATGTAGCACCTCCTCTAGAACTGAATCCTGGTCTACCTCCCCGGCTGGCACCTCTGCCTCCTCTGCCTCCCCTCACACTAGCTCGAGAAGCAGCAGAATCAACTGGCATCTGCTCCTGCCTCTCAGGACAGTCTCTCACAAAGTGGTCAGGTGATCCACACCTGAAGCATACCCCTGATCTACTATGCCTCCAACAAACGCCCCCATGTCTTCCACCACACTGGTTACACACAGGTAAGGTGGATCTCTGAACTCCAGGAGTAGGAGCACTCGCTACTGAAGCTGCAGGTCTAAATCTCTACCTCTGGAACTGCACTGACCTACCCGCTGGTCTCTGGCTCCTACTACTCCGAGGAACAAAACTTCCTCTACCCCTCTTTGCAGAAGAAGACCCTGCCTCGAACTGGGGCCTTCTAACCCTAACCTCATCCTCTGAAGCAGCTGCAATAACTTGAGCTCGCTCTACACTTCGAGCTGCTGCCACAAGCTGTGAGAAATCCTGATATCTGGATCCAGCCACTAAGCACATGATCGAGGGTCTCAATCCCTCCTCAAATCGCCGACATCTATCAATCTCATCAGCAATGATACCCCCAGCATACTGACTCAGTCGAATAAACTCAACTTCATATTCAGTTACGGTCCGATGATCTTGCTTCAAATCTAGAAACTCTCTTTTCTTCCCATCTTTATACTCCCTAGGAGTATACTTCAACTCAAATTCCCTCAGAAAATCAGTGTAAGACAGTGTTGGAGGATCATCCATAGAATGGGGCACTGTCTTCCACCAGTCGTAGGCATCCTTCTGTAGCAAAGATCTTGCATAGTCAAACTTCTCCTCTGAAGTGGCTTGCAACTGCACAAATACCCTCTGAACTCTATCAAGCCACTGTTCTGCTACAGCCGGATCAACTGTACCAAAGAAATCCTCTGCTCCATATTTCCTTAGCTTATCATAGTGCCTTACTGGTACTGAAGGTTGAGGGGGTGGTGGCGGTGGCTGTGGTTGCACAGGTGCTTGTCTCATAGCTTCCATCATAGGCCTAAACCAGGCTGGCGGAACCTCCTCCCCAGCTGGTCTACCCGACACCGAAACAGGTGCCTCCTCAACACTATCAACTCTAGCTCCCTCAGCAGGAGCAATACTCTCGGCACTACCCTCAATCGACTGACGTGAGTGAGAATCCATCACAACCTAAGTCTGCAAACACAACAGAATACCTCTTATTAAAGATCAGAGACTGCCAATCCCAAACATGTATTTTTGTTCAAAAACTCACTTTTTAAGTAAAAATAGTCTTTTTCTTACATTTTACCTAGGTTGAGAATCTCAAACCTAGGCTCTGATACCAAAACAATTGTAACACCCCTTCCCAACCTACATATGTAAGCTGAGTAGAGGCGCCACACTAACCTAATGTTGCTACCAATTTTACTTAGTCAAATTTTAGTTCCGATTTTTACAAAATTTTTGCCATAGTTTCGCCTAAAAATTGAGTCCCAAGTGTCGACAAAACCAGTTTTTTTCTTATTTTTAAAAACATTTTACACAAACCAATGCAAACAAAATCATTCTCAGTACACTCCCAATAAATCCCCCTTGTAACCTCAACTACAACCTGCAAAAAGGATTTACACTTCTAGTACAACATAAAATAAAGGTTTTGTGACAACCCCCATATTTAAATATTACACAGCGGAAGTTATAAAATATTTACATATTTACAAATTCATATACATCAAAACTCAAGTTTTACAACACATAAAATTTATACATGATTGGCAAGTCTGCTCTGATCTTTAAGCTCCCAAAATGGATTCTTCAAGGTCTACTCTCACTAGGTCTTGATGAACTCTCGGGTTCAACTCTATCCACTCTACTACCTGCGCGATTAAACACTATCGCGCTAAGCCAACGGCTTAGTAAGATAAAACATGCTAACGGTATGCTTTAATGAAATGCAATGCCACATATGTTATTGATAAGATCGACATCATAAATATAAAGTTAACCACACAATTATGCATTTCACAAATCATAGTCATATGAGCATACCACATTTCAACATTAATCAATCATACTCCATAACCAACATCTCATTTCATTAAACTCATAACATTATTTAGGACATTCATATAACCTTGACACCTATGGGCCCAACAAGTATTTAATACGATATTCAGAGTTCAGAGTTACTGCTTTGGTTCATAGTCACAAAAATCACGCCCGTAGGCAATGTAGATACATGTATCTCTATACATGGATAGTGTAACAGACCCAGTCTCTTGGATCATCAACTCAACACATATGAGGAGATCCTCAACCCGGCAAGACTGTTACAAATCATATATCTCATAGTGTAACAGACCCAGTCTCTTGGACCATCAATTCAACACCTATGAGGAGGTCCTCAACCCGGCAAGACTGTTACCTTTCATCATTTCTTAGGCATGCCACCCAAATCCAGAACTCTGAAACTGAATAACATATTAAACAAACAATTCATTTCCATTCTCAATTCTCATCACATTTAGGCAAACATGCCTTCTTTCTTTCAATTACATCATCTTAGCCAATAACAATGGCTTCACATTTCATTTCACAATATAACATCTCATTATTCAAGTATATATATATATATATATATCTCATCCATGATCACATTATATCTCACATAGCATCATTCATAAATATCAACATTTCATTCCACATTACTCATGAAACACATTACCATTCACAATGCACAACATAACATTGTTCAATCTCAACAATGCAATTAGGGCAAAGAACAATTGATTATAACATTCATTGATTCAAGTGTGTTTAAAGTGTTTAGGGTTAGGTTTAAGGACCAACCTACCTTTGGAGAACCAAAGCAATGCAAGAAGAACAAAGAATTAAAACCCTAACCATAAATAGTATATTCTGGTTTTAAACTCCATTTTATCCTTATTTTGAAAAATTGTATAAAATAATCTACTTGACTAAAAATTCTAAAATTTTTACAGAATTTAGTTTTGTATCTTAAAATCATCCCTTTAAAATTTCAGATCAAACTGAACACAAAATCTTGGTCAAATAGTTCACCTAACCAGACTGCCCCAATTGCCCTGCATCCTGGCAGCAGTTCTGAACTTTGTGAATTCCATAAATCAAATTCAATCAACGTGGTTCCAAATTATTTTTCTCAAATACTAGACACACTAAGCAACAACATATCCAAAATTCGATTGGATATGATGTTTCTACATTTTATTAAAAATCACGAAATATAGCTGTCCCAGTTAAGGTACCTGCTGGAACAGGTCTAATGAAAATAATCTTTCTAAACTCATAACCATTCCAAAATCGAATCAACATATTTTTCAGTCATTCTAGACTCATAGAGGCACAACATATCAAAAATTCACTTCAAGAACATTTTTCTATAATTAATTAAAAATCATACAAGTCACAGCCTTTACTAATCCTAAAACAGAAACAATTTCACTAAACATCAATCTTACTCTTCCATCACCAACACCAACCCAACTTCTCATCTATCAAGCAAAATCAATACTTACAATCATACCATAAGCAACTTAATCATACCACTTCAAAAGAATTGAAGAAATTAGAGAAAAGATCTTACCTTAGTTAAAAACTTCTTAAATCAACACTTGAACACTTAATCTTCCTTCAATTTAAGCTTGAAATCATCAAAACCATCACTTGTCTCTTTCTTTCTCTTTGGCTATGGAGGGCCGGCCATCAACAAGAAGAAGAAGAAGAAATGATGAAGAAAACACAAGTCAAACCTTCTTTAAATATTCACCATGTGATTTTATCCAAGCAATTACCAAAGTGCCCTTATTCACATAATTATCTTTTTGTCCTATATGTGCCCAATTAAGTAATTTACCAATCTCAAATAAATATCTTCTCTTGCATTGACCAAGCCTTTTGACCACTTTATATGTCATATATATTAACATATACACAACATATAAATTTGTCTCTAAACCCTATTTCTTCCCAAAATACATATACATATACTTTCTCTTCTCAATTTCTTTTCTCTTACAATTTAACACATATATTCAATCCAATATATAACAATAACAACAACAACAATATGCAAAACTTCTAGGGCATAAATGAGGATATTACAATTCTCCCCCTCTAAGAAGAAATTTCGTCCTCGAAATTACGTGATATCAACTCTGAAATAGTTGAGGATATTGCTCTCGCATAGTTTGCTCACTTTCCCAAGTTGCTTCTTCTTTTGCATGATTCTTCCAAAGAATCTTCACCAATGGCACTTTCTTGTTCCTCAATTCTTTCACATCACGTGCCAAGATAGCAACTGGTTCTTCTTCAAATGTCAAATCTGGGCTCACTTCGATAGACTCAAATGGCAACACATGAGATGGATCTGACCTGTACCTCCTCAACATAGAAACATGGAATACATTATGAATACGATCCAACTCAGGTGGCAAAGCAAGTCGATATGCAACTGGCCCAACTCTTTCTAACACTTCATACGGCCCAATGAAACGAGGACTCAATTTTCCTTTCCGACCGAACCTCAAAATCTTCTTCCAAGGAGATACTTTCAAAAACACCTTATCTCCAACATCAAACTGAATGTCTCTCCTCTTTAGATCTGCATAAGACTTCTGTCGGTCTGAAGCTGCTTTTAACCTACCTCGGATCAACTTGACTTTTTCCTCAGTTTCTTGAATCAAATCAGGTCCAATTATTTTACCTTCACCAAGTTCACTCCAACAAAGAGGTGTTCTGCACCGTCTACCATACAATGCCTCGAACGGTGCCATACCAATGCTAGATTGGTGACTGTAGTTGTAAGCAAACTCCACAAGAGGTAAGAATCTATCCCAACTTCCAGTGAAATCGATGACACAGCTTCTCAACATGTCCTCAATAATCTGTATCACCCTCTCTGACTGTCCATCCGTCTGTGGATGAAAAGCAGTGCTGAAGTGCAGTCGAGAACCCAAAGCACTATGCAAACTCTTCCAAAATCTGGAAGTAAACCTGGGATCTCGATCAGACACTAAAGAAATTGGAACACCATGCAGTTTCACAATCTCATGGATATACAGCTCAGCCAATCTCTCCAAAGAGTAATCCATTCGAACCGGAAGGAAATGAGCTGTCTTAGTCAATCTATCCACAATCACCCATATAGCATCATGCTTCTTTTGTGTCAATGGCAAACCAGACACAAAATCCATTGTCACTCTTTCCCACTTCCATTCTGGCACTAACAATGGTTGAAGCAACCCGGTTGGAACTTGATGCTCTGCTTTAACCTTCTGACAAGTGAGACATTTCGACACAAATCTGCAATGTCTCTCTTCAAACCAATCCACCAATAATGCTGTCTCAAATCATGATACATCTTCGTATTACCCGGATGCATAGCAAACATTGACTGATGAGCTTCTTCCAAAATGACCCTTTTCAAATCAGCATCATCGGGTACACACAATCGGTTCTTAAACCAGAGACTCCCATTGCTCTTCACAATAAAATCTCTACCCTTTCCACTCTGACAATCTGAAACAATCTTCTGTATCTTCTTATCAGCCAACTGAGCTTCTTTGATCTGATCTAACAAAATCGGCTTTAATTGCAACTGTGCCAATAATGCACCATCAACACAAGGTACAAAATTGGCATGCAATGCTCTCAACTCAACAAGCAACGAGAGCGAGTAAACTGTTAAACCAGCTAAAGACTTCTCGGGTAAGGCAGATTATCCGAGATTGCAGTTTTGAGAGCTTCATCTTACAATTACCATCCGAGGAGTATCTGATAGACCAGAGCGTAGTCCAGGCACTTGCAGAACGATGGTTGGACATAACTCATACTTTTCACTTGCCCATTGGAGAGATGACAATTGGTTCGATCGACTTTACTGCTATAACCAGCATTCGGTATGATGGTGTTTCGGTTCCTTTTACCAATGATATTTTGACAATTGAAGAAATTCAGTAATTAATTGGTGTGAAACCATCATATAAAGGGCCTTTTAAGATAAAAATTGAGCCAATTCATAGTTATTGGATGAACTACAAAGGAAGGGTTCACAGAGACATGACCCAACAGTATGCTAAAGGATTTTTGTTATATTTGCTTGGATCGACCATCTTAGGCAGAACTGAATTCGCCATCCATTTGTGAGTGTTGAGGGCCCTTTCTTATTTTACGACAGTACCACTTTATGGATGGGGTGAAGCTAGTCTCGCCTGCCTTTACCATGGTCTTGACAAAATTTGCCGAAATAAGAAGTCTTTCGTTGGCTTGATGGCGGTTGTCGAGGTACTCTTCTTCCACCAATGTCAATTTCATTCTTTTCTTGTATGAATTTTAATTTTTATTGTTATAGTAGGCATGAGCATATGAACACAACCTTGTAAGGGTGCCTGGTATTTCTAGAGAGAGAGTCGAGTATCCGAGATTAAATTTATGGTTGTCAGATCGCGTGGACATTCCCGTCTCTCACCATGTGCATACCCAACACTTCACGTTGAGCTGCTTAACCTGGGACCAGGTAAAATAGCATTAGTATGCTTTAAAATTTATATGAAAGTTTACTTACCTTATATCATATTGCAGATGAATTTGGCCTGGTGGAACCCAAAAGTGCGGACAAACTGGACTCCCTCTATGAATGCTGCATTGTCTTTCCAACATACTCGCCGAGTCATTACTGGCCCAGTGTCTAGTGGCTGGTTTCTCGAAGAGAGAGTTTATGAGTGGTTTCTTGGTCCAGACTAGCGGAGGGTCCCGATGCGTTGCCCTGAATATACTTTAAATATTATATCAATGCTGGAGGATGCATGGTGGTTGGCCCGGTACGGTTATGGTGTTGAAACATTTCTCTATCCGCCGGGTGTATCTTATGCCCATTTTATTCAAATAAGGCTCTTGAACTTTGATGTATCTCCTATTGGCGTACGGGAAATTCCCAAAGAAAATGAGGGTAGAGATGAAGAGGAACATCATGGAGTGGCAGGAGAATTCATTCCATATCTCGGGGCTACCACTTCTCAGGTAAACCTTTACCATTTTTTATTGTAATCGCTTTTTTCTTAACTTATTTTGATTCTTTAATGATTGTTGCACGATGTTGGCTCATTTGAGCATGAGGCTGGACCTTCTTTTACTGCTCCTTCATTTGCTCATTCTTGTCCGCCAGATATGCCATCTCATCCACAGGGTATTGATATGAGTTACCTGGTAAGTTTTCTTGTTTCATGGTAATTTATGCTATATGTATGCATGATCATGTATGCTCTTAATTTTTTCCTTTCTCGCTCACAACGGATGCTTGAAGAACAAAACAATAAACTTCAAGAAGAGTTGGCCACTAGTCGTTAGCAGGCTTCTCATTTTGAAAATTTGTATCATCAATAAGAACAAAATTTCTGAGACTTTTGATTTCAGGGGATGAGGGATCTTGGTGCTTCTTCATCTAGAGGCCCCCAAACTGATGACCATGAGATCCTTTCGTCTACTTCTGATGAGGACCGTGACAGATCGAAACTCCGAGGTAATACGGATTTTTGTGCTCCTGCTTTGGGTGGACTTGGGACGGGCGATTTGCCTCCTCCTCCAACAGGCGATGATTTTTTCAGGGCTTTATTTGATGACCTACCACCACCTTCTTAGTAATGTATAAATTGTATCAATTGTATAAACTTTGTACAATAAGCATAAAAATAATAATATATAATTTCCATCTTTGATGTAACTCTTTCTTTTTTTTAATATATTTTTTATTTTTTTATTCATATATATATATATATCACATCATAATCATTGCACCATAATTTCCTTTTCACAATTCACAACCGCATCACTTAGCTAAAACCAAATGCAACACGGTAAAGTAATTTCGTCGCTAATTCTTTTCCTCATGCATCATGGTCTCATGCTTTTTCATTATAATCTTTTCCTTATCAATTTTGGAAAAGGATGTTTCTACTATATAAATTACTCTTCACGCCATAATTTCATACATAAACCAAAAACTCCTTTTATCAATTCTATTTTTCCTTCATCCATCAACAATGACCGAACTTCATTTAAAGAAGATAAAAACTCTATTTAAGAATATGGGTGCTATTCACCAGAAGCAAATGTCTTGGTCAAAACTTGATATTTTAAAGTGTTTTCAAAATGTTAAATTGGACCACTCCTTTTTACATGCCATGGCTTCTTTTTGGAATGTGGATTCTAGGACATTTAAAATTAATTGCTTTGAAATATGTCCCTTGATTGAAGAATTTGAGGGCATCCTTGGATATCCAAATAATCAACAAATGGTGTTACCCACATTGATTTCCAAGACTCAACAGAAGATGCAGATGTTATTTTAAATTTCAAAGCCCGAAGTTCTTCAGTTGATGAGGGATGAGAAAATTCTACTTGCTCCCTTGATTGATTTTTGTCTCTCTCATTTGGCTCCTACTAAGGCATGGGGACACATGCTTTGTCTTTGCTTGCTTGGCCAATTCTTACTTGTTTCTTCTGATGGCGATATTGATCCACGAGTATTGGATATTATGGACCAAATGGAAGGAGGCTTGTAGCCGGTACCTGTGATCTTAGCTGAGACTTTAGTTGGAATAGACCAACTTAAATCAGGATCGTCAAAGAGACTGACGGAGAGTTCGTTGCTGCTTCAGGTAAATACCTAAACTGCCCTTTCTGGTTTTCAATTTAGGTTTTCTTTTTTCTTCTTTTTTTATTTTATTGCTCTAATTTTTACCTAGTCTTCCCATGCGAGTTTTTTGAACTAGCGAGCTGTCTTAATTTTTGCCTAAGCTACCCTTGCGGGTTTTCAACTTAGCGGACCTCTTTTATTATATAATTTTTATATTGCTCTAATTTTTGCCTAGTCTGCCCATGTGGGTTTTCAGAGCTAATAGGTTGTCCCAATTTTTGCCTAAGCTGCCCTTGTGGGTTTTCAAATTAAAGGACTCTTTTTTTTAAATTTAATTCTTTCCTCATAGATTTGGCTTCAGGAGCGTCTCTGCTTGCTTGATACTCCATCCATGGATTTTTCCAAATATCTACCATGGCATCATTTCGCTAGGAAACTACTCATCCCGCTTCTTCATATGCTGACTGGGTTGACTGGATCCACTCACGCACTGAAGTCAACATCCGTTGGTTGGTACCTTGGTGGAAGATTTCTCATGTCACCATGCGGACATACTTGATGTATGTTCCTCTTGCTGCTCTTCATCGAGCTACATGCTATGATCCTTGCCGACTTGGCTGTCAGTATGGAGCTGAGCCTTGTGATTCTGAATTCACTCCCGATTTAGACATGCCTTGCTTAACTGAAGCCTACTTGGATCCACTGAGGTAAAGCTGGCCTGCACGTTACACTTATCGTCTGCCATAGATTTTACATTTGTCAATTCAAAAAGTGTATTGTTAGGATGAAAAAACAATTAAAGTAATAAAAGATGCTTCTTTTCCATTTTATAATTTGTCATCACCTTTTGCTATTGTGTTTATTTATTTCATCCATATCTAGTCAAATACTTATAACAGTGCACATAGAATAGCTTTAACATTAATTCTATTTTATTAAATTAGGGAACAACCCAACATAAAGCCAACATACACAAGATTACTCCTGTTGCCAACTAGCCCTTTCAGGTTTTCTAATTGATGATTTTCTCTCATTTAGCCCTAATTGTTGCCTAGCCCACCCTTTCGGGTTTTTGGAACTAGCGGACTGCTCTAACTTTTGCCTATGCCACCCTTTTGGGTTTTCAACCTAGCGAGCTCTTTTTTTATTTTATACATAAAACCTCTTTAACCTGTCAATGTTCACTGGCTCACTAAACTCGTTCCCATCCATGTCGGATAGCTTCACTGCACCCTTGTTCATGACTTGTTTCACGGTATATGGCCCTTCCCAGCTAGGCCTAAACTTCCCTCTCGGATCAGATACATTAGGCTTACATTATTTCAAGACCAAATCCCTGACTCTAAGTTTTTTGATCTTAACCCTTCTATTATAAGACCGAGCTATCTTCTTTCGATACAGTTGATGGTGATATAGTGCCTTTAATTTTCTCTCCTCTAGTGAAGCTAATTGTGTGTATCTGCTCGCTACCCATTCCATTTCAGGCAGTTCGGCTTCCAAGACTACTCTCAATGACTTGATCTCTATTTCAATTAGCAACACTGCTTCCATCCCTTAAACCAAAGAGAACGATGTCATTCCAGTAGGTGTTCGCACACTTGTTCTATATCCCCACAAAGCAAAGGGAAGCATCTCTGACCAATCCTTGTAAGTCTAGTCTTCTTGGATAAAATTTGCTTAATTGTCTTGCTTGTTGCTTCTACTGCCCCATTAGCCTTTGGTCTATAAGGAGAGGATCTGTGATGATGGATTCAGTCCTTTGAGAATAAGTCCTTAACTGCTCCTTGAAATTATACCCCATTGTCTGATATCACATTGTGCGGGACCCCATACCTGCAAATGAGGTTCTTTTCAATAAATCTAGCCATTTGACTTGTGCCCAGTTTTAAAAGGATTCAACTTTGACCCATTTCAAAAAATAATCTACCGCTACTACAATGAAATGGTGACCGTTTGAGGTTGTCGGATGTATCTCCCCTATAATGTCAATACCCCAAGTGGCAAAGGGCCAGGGTGAAGACATAGAATGCAATTCTTCAGGAGGCATGTGATTTAGGTTTCCATACATCTGACATTGTTGGCACTTCTTTAAAAACTCAATACAATCTCTCTCCATGGCCAAACAATAGTAACCTTGTTGAATAATCTTCTTAACTAGAGCCAAACCACTCATATGCGGTCCGTAACTTCCCACATGTATTTCTGACATGATATGCTCCACTTCAGGCTTCATTAAACATCTCAAATGCACCCCATCAGACCAACTTTGATATAACTCCCCATGGAATGTGATGTATTGTAAAGACCACCGCCTTATTGCCCTTCTTTCTTTCTTTGTTGCCCCCGACGGGTATTCCCTTTCCTCCAAAAATCATCTTATAGTATCATATCTCGCATCATGGTCTGTATCAATTTCCATGATTGTCTCATATTCATAGCAAGGAGTTCATGAACTGGTCAAAATTAGAGGCTTAAGGAATAAGCTGACTGGATTTTCCCATACTGAAGCCAATGTGGCTAGGGCATCAGCCATCTGATTTTCTTCTCTTGATAGGTGTATAAACCTAAACTCCTAAAAGTTATTCTTCATCATGGTCAGGTAATGGTGGTATGGTTTTAATTTTTCCTCTATCAACTCCCACTCTCCATTTACATGGGATACTACTAGCAATGAGTCGCCAAAAACATCTACCTTATCCACCTTCATAATCATTAGGGTTTCTAATCCAAAGATACAAGCTTTGTATTCCACCATATTATTGGTTGCCCTGAATTTCAACTTTTTGGCTAAAGGGAGAAGTTCCCCTTCAGGCGATTCTAGTATGACTCCCAAACCTGCTTCTTTCTTGTTTACTGCTCCATCAAAATACATTTTCCACCCTTGTACTTCAGTTGCCTCTAAATGTTCATCCGGAAATTCTAAGATTACCTCTTCACTTTCTGGTAATGGTTGTTTGGCCAGGAATTCTACTACTGCTCTACCTTTGATTGTTTTCCTGGTTACATACTCAATCTCAAATTCTTCTAATATTATTAACCAGTGACCATATTTCCAAATCAAAGAGGGTGTCTCTCTTAAGAATTTCATTGGGTCCATCCTGGAGATTGCTTGCACACTATACGATTGAAAGTAATGCCGCAACTTCTTAGAACACCAAACCACGACTATACAAGTCTTTTCAATGATACTATACTTAATTTCATAAGGTAGGAGCTTTCTACTCAAATAGTAAACTACATGCTCAATCCCTGACTCATCTGCTTGGGCTAGCACGGCTCCTATCGACTCTTCTTCTACTGCTGAGTATAGTAATAGAGGTTTGCTGGGTTTAGGTTGCTTTAAAATAGGTGGATTCAACAAATACACTTTTATTCGCTTAAATGCTTTTTGACACTCTTCATTCCATATGACCGGCTAATTCTTTCTAAGCAATTTGAAGATAGGTTCACAAATTGTTGTGAGCTTTTCTATAAATCTGCTAATGTACTGTAGTTTACCAATGAATCCCCGAACTTCTCTCTCCGTCTTAGGGGCTGGCATATCCCTGATTGCTTTAACTTTGTCAGGATCAATCTCAATGCCATTTGGACCAATCACATGTCCCAATAATTTACCTGAGGTAACACCGAACGCACACTTCTTTGGGTTTAATCTTAGCTTATATTTCAAAGCTCTATCGAAGAATAATTCTAAGTTTTGGAAGTGTTGCTCCCTTGTGTCCAATTTAAACATCATATCATCAACATATACTTCAACTTCTTTGTGCATCATGTCATGAAATAGTGTGGTGGCCATCCTTTGGTAGGTTGCTCCAGCATTCTTTAAGCCAAACGGCATCACCCTATAACAAAATATACCCCATGTAGTAATGAAAGCAATTTTGGCTTTAACCTCTTGGGCCATTAACACTTGGTTGTATCCAAAAATCCATCTACAAACGAGTGTAGCACGGTAGAGGCTGTGTTAGTAAATCGAAAAAGGATCTGCAACCCTTGCCGCAGCGGAAAAAAAAATACTTTCGATTTACTCACAGGATCCATGTGATCCATTCAGTTCGATAAAAGAGATTCGAAACTAACCTTTTTGCGTAGCTTCAAAACGATTAACAGATGCTGCCTTCTGAAGACGAACACCCTCTAACGAAGTCCACACAAACGTACGCCGGTCTGAGTGCTAGCTCACCAACGGCAGTGGCTGAATTTTTTGCAAAAACGAAACTAGGGTTCTTTTTTCTTCTTCCATTTTCTTTCAAAACGAAAATAATAAAAATATCATCAAGGCCTCTAGTCCTTTTAAAACCGTTTTAAAAGACCTTTCCTTGTCAAAACCCTAACTGTCCATATCCTATATGGACCCACGTTTTTAATAATTATTATCTAATAATAATTATTATAACAATATTATTATTAATATCTAATAATAATAATAATACTAACAACAATAATAAAAATATAATTATTATTGTTTAAGTACAGCCTACGTTCTATGTGTGTGACCCGATAGGCTCATATTAACTGGTAGTGTATTTCAATCTCTATTGAAATGCACAAATCATAATTGGCCTCTAGCAAGACATTATGACTACCCAATTAATCATGAGAATCATTATAAATGAAAACCTGAAATAGTACATGCATTAATCCCTTTGTCACACGATATCTAGTTTGAACATAAGTCATAGTAAATGTCATACTTATATTGTCCAAACTTATGATTACTCGATCTCCAAGTTAACTGATAAACAAATAAGATTGATCTTATATCAACTTATTTGAGCACGGCCATGCATTTCTCAGTTACACTTATCGAGGGGCCCAGAAGATATCTCTCTCATAGAGAGGGACAAATTCCATCTTGATTGTTCATTTTCCTCTACATAATTTATACCATGTTCAAGCATAACCTTTATAATTATCTAGTTATAGATAACGTTTGATCATGTCAAAACATAATATTCCTTATGTTGGAAACTATGACAATCTCAAGTCAAAGGATTAAATGAAAACTATTATGAGATACACTTATGACATTAAACCATGAAGTGATATCTATGTGGGTATATCCAATACACTGTTCTCTAACATGTATCCATAATATTGATTTGTATCTTCATACCTATAATCATCTTATGATTATCAAATCAATATTACACTAGTTATATTTATTATTATCTCCATAACAATAATAAACCAGGGATATAATCATTATTATATATAACATGCAAACATAACAATGATAATAAAAACTTCTTTATTAATAACAAAATGAATAACATTAAGGTCCAAATCAATGGCCTAGGGCATATACACTAACAGGCTGCACTATCAATGAGAACATCTATATGGGGTAAAGGAAAATCATCTTTAGGGGAAGCCTTGTTTAAATCTCTATAATCCATATAGATCCTTATTCTTCCATCTTTCTTTGGCACAGGTACTATGTTGGCTAGCCAATCTGGATATTCTATCACTTCAAGGAACTTCACTTGTATTTGCTTAGTAACCACTTCTTTAACCAATTCAGCCCACTCAGGTCTTTTTCAACTAAGCTTTTGTTTGATAGGTTTCATGTGAGTGTAAGTAGGAATAAGATGTTCGGCTATGTCTCGATCTATTCTAGGCATATCCTTATAAGACCAAGCAAACACTTCTTCATATTTTTTGAATATTTTTTCAAATCTCTCTCTCTCATCAGGAGTAAGGTCGGATGCTATGCTAATGTTTTTAGGATTTTTGATTGTTCCCAAATTTAATGATTGTGTGTTAACAGAATTAATATTAAAGATGCTCATGTAACTGCTATTTGAATGTATGCAACTATCAGGAGAAACATCACACAAGTAAGCAAAATCAGACTTTATTGCATTCATTTTTTAAAAGAAAACATCATCGTCCTCATACAAAGCAGACAAATTAAAATTAAAATCAAAATCATTATTCTCAAAATCATAAGGCGGAATGTCTTCAAACTTTTCTTCAACCAAGGCAGCAATCTCCTCCAGAGTCTTTTCGGCTTTCAGGACAGCTTCTTTCTTCTCTTTCGGATTGGATTCTTTGTTGGTTGGCAGATTGAGCTTTTTCTTCACTTGCTCCACTAGCCCCGCAACATCTGTAAAAAATTCAAAACCCAGGATTAACTTTCCCATGAACATGATTGGCTCGGGCTTTCCTTGGAGTGGTCCCATCTCTGGAGCTTTGAAAAAGATCCCTTCAAGTGGTGTTAAGCTCATCTTCTCACTCTTCTTTGGCTGGACATTGTTGTCTTCATCATATCCCAACCCCTTCTTGGAAGTTTGAGTTTTAAAATCTGGCAGCTTTGTCAAACCGGCCTTACCCTTTCCAAGACCAGCTCTGAGAAGGTAGTTCATACTCTTCATCATATTCAAGACTTTGGAGTCCACTACTTCATCATCAAAAATTGCAACTACTTGGAAACCATTGAGAGGCCTCTCGATTATTAGAGCGTTAACAATCTCATTATCTTCGGCCTCGATGACCAGTGTCTCACCTCCGTTTGGGAACTTGACCTTTTGATGAAGGGTGGAAGGAACTCCACCAAGAGGATGAAACCATGGTCATCCCAAGAGTAAGGCAAAGGTCACAGGTATGTCCAAAATAACAAATTCAACAATAGATTCAATTGGACTGACCTTGACAGTAGCTTTGAAGGTTCCTTCGGCATGTCTCTTAGTGTTGTCATAAGCCCGAATGGTTAGCTCAGTCGGGTTTAGATCCCTTGTTGACATGGCTAGCTTTGGCAATATTTTAAGTGGATAAACATTTATGGTGGACCCATCATCGACCATTACACATGGAGTCCTTTTCCCTTTGATTTCTATTTTGATAAAGAGAGGGCGGATGTGATCTCTCCCCTCTTCCGGTAAATCCGCATCTGAGAAAGAAACCGCTCCCATATTAACTTCGCTCTTCTCTTGAATATTTTCACATTTCATTACTCCTCCAATTTTTAGTAAGTTGATCAACTCCTCCAGTGTTGTGGAGGTAGAAAATGGCATGCTAGCTAAGGCCTTCGCCATAGCTTCTCGGTGCTTTTTAGAAGTAGCCAATAAGTCCCAAATGCTAACACTTGCTTGGGTTCTTTTCAATTGCTTGAGCATAGCATCATCTTCCTCTTCTTTATTTCCAAATTCAACTTCCTTTCCCTTATTAATTTCTACCTCCTTAGGCAGTGGCCTTGAATAAGGCTTACCATATCTAGTGTTCATTACTTCATCTTCTTTGGGCTCGGACCAAGTCCACTCCTCCTTCTTGGATATAAGATCATAATCACAATCGCTTGAATCCCAAAACCCATTGACAACACAAATTGCTCCTTCTTTACCCACCATAGCTTGTTTAATCTTGTCAAATACCTCTTCTTCTTTGGTTGCTTCTCCATCCACATCTTGAAAAGAAGACAGGACAAAATCTTCATGCAAACCTCCTCCAATCATGAAGGTTGCCGGTGGTGGTACTCTATTGAACTTTGATAATGGGTTGTCTTTGGTGTTTGGCTTGTTGGGCTCGGGCAGCTTCCCACTATCAATTAAGTTTTGGATCTCATGTCTCAACCTCATATGTCTATCCGTGTCATGCCCTTGCATTTGATGAAACTGACAAAATGCTTTAGTGTCGAAATTAGGTGGGAGAAGGTTAGGCAAAGGACGAGGATTTAAGGGTTGTAGCAATCCCTTTCTTTGAAGCTTATTGAGAACCCAATACATCGGTTTCCCCAATTTTGAAAACTGCCTCCTTGTTCCTTGGTTAGTAGCATTAACACCAACTGCCTTTTGCATGCTTTGGCTACTAGACTTATAGTTTCCTTTCTCATTCATTCTTGTTGAAAAATGGTTCTTCTCTCTTTCCCATTCTTCAATTTGCAGACCAGCTTGAAGGAGATCTTTGAAATCACGGATGAGTGTATGAGACATCCTCTCACGAAGACTAGGCAACACCCCTCTCACAATCATCCTTATTTGATTGGATTCATCGGGCCTCTTCTTGAGCAAAGTGGCCTTGTTTCTCCATCTCTTCACATAGTCCATAAAATTCTCATTTGGCCTTTGTCTAATGGACTCCAGTTCCATTAAGGTAACTTCCATCTCGACATTTATACCCATATTGCTAGATGAAGGCCTTGTATAGCAAATCCCAACTCTTTTGTGTTCCATCTTCTAAGGTATTGAACCAATTTTGGACAACAGGGTCCAATGAGAGCATAAAGTACCTCAAAGTTTGAGGCTTAGTAGCTCGGGCAGACTGCATAGCAGTGATATACTGCTTTACATGGAGATGAGGATTTCCAGTTCCATCGAACTTTGCAAAGGACGGCATCTTGAATTTGTATGGAACTTCTTCATCTAGCTCAAATAATTTGTCGACTTCAGACATTTCTTTGGTTTTCAGTTTCTTCTCAAAATTCTTTTCTAAATCAACAATCATCTTTTCAACATCAGAAGTTTTGGTTTTCTCCATAGCTGATCTTTCAACAATCTTTGGTTCTTTCTTCTTGTCTTGAGGATCTTGGTAGTATTGAGCCCAATCATCATCATCATCAATGACCACCTTTTCATCATCAAAAACCACTTCACCAACTTTGTTCTTCCCTTTATCCTTTGGCTTCTTAGTGCTAGTAGATGCTTTGGCATGATTTCCTAAAATTGCAGTCAATTGGTTCTTCATGGTCTCAGCTAGTGCCTCTTTTATTTCTTCCATTTTGGCATTGAGAGCTTCATCCACCATTCTTTGAATTTGTTCGGGCTCCATTGCTTTTGGTGAGCAAGTGATTGAGTCGTTGCTAGCTTCTTCGATTTCGGCGTAGGTTAGATTATCATAAGCTTTTGAACTGTCATAATCCAAAGCTGCGAACCAGAAAGGATTAATGATATGAGATGCAAATGTATGCATGTATGCACAAACAATCAACAAAGAAAGATAATTAGGACATTCCTTCCAACCTTACAACATCTACACACGAATGGCAAGTCTCTTCTCCTTGGTATATGGTTGACAAAATACCAACATGGGGTATCTTGTGTGAGCGGGGATTTTTCCCCCACTCCCGGTGGAATGATTCTTGCGACTTCAGCACTGTTTAGGCTCGGGGCCTTAGAGAACACAGACCTAAGTCCAAAGAAAATGGAGTCGCCACCTAGACGGGCCGGGAAAAAGAAAGGGGTGGATGACTCGATTTCTAAGGAATCCCCAACCCCCTAATGGGTTCGGAAAGTTGGGTACATGTGGGGAAGGTGAGAAATGGCCCAGCACCCCCACAACACCCAGTTCATTGGAATCGCCTCCTTTACAGGTCTTAATATTATAAAATTCTTAAATATAACAACATTATCCATATTACACACAATAATTAAAAGAAAGCATCAATATATTAAAATCAAAGTAAGGTCTAAGCAAAACAAATAAATGGACACCCATCCGAAGATGGAAACATGTCCTTACATCACATGCCTAAACAGGACATCCACCAAAAGGTAGAAACATGTCCTTTACATAGGTTCTAAAATAGGAAAGCAAATGAAATTACATGATATTTAACTAATGAGGTACCCACCAAGTGGAAACATGCCTCTTACAACATTTGGAAATCTAAATAAATTGATAAAAGTAAATAATCATTCATCATAAATAAATCATTCATCAAAGATATTAAATATCAATAGAAAGTAAATATCCATCCATGATAAATTAAATAAATCAAGCATTGAACTTAAATAAATTAAATCATATAAAATAAATCAAAGCATAATCAAATATAGAATTGAATAAGGCAAAATAAAATCCAAATTATAGCTACTGTTTTCATTTTGGGCTCTTTATTTCATGTGTCTAGGGTTTTGGAATTTATGGAATTAGGCTACTGTGATTTTAAGAGAATTAAAATAGATTGAAGTTTTATGTTGTAAAAGGTTGGTAAGGCTCTTTGATTAACCAAACTAGGGTTTGTTATGTAAAATCATGAAACTAGAATTTGGACTCTTTTAAAATACTTTTGATTTATGGTTTCATGTTTACAGTGTGAAATTAAAATATTTGTGTTTTTATGGTTTTTAAAGTTTTAAAGGATTAGGGTTTAGAAAAAATTAGGGTTTAAGGTTTTAGAGGTTAGGGTTCACTGTTTTAGGTTTGGAAGTTGCATTTGGGTTTAGTGTCTTAGAATTAGGGTTTCGGTGGATGCTTAAGTTTTTTAGAATTTGGAAAAAGCAATTGATAATGAAAGTAGACAAACGATTTAAGGTTTAAATAAATAGAAAAGATATTTTTAGGGTTTGTTGAAAGAAATAGAATCAAATTTTGGTTTTGAAGAAAAACATGTTCAATTAGGGTTTTAAGATTTTGAATAAGTAAAAATAACAATTTTAAGCCTTTTTGAAAAATAAACTAATGAATTAGTGTTTTTAACTTCAGAAAAACTAAATTAAAGTTCTAGGGTTTTTTATTTTGAAAGACACAATTTCATAATCTAAGCTACTGTGAAAAAATATAACCTTCTTTATTTATAGAAGAATTCTCTTATTAATCCTAGTTACTCACAGCATACATTATTCATTAAGAAAAGAAAACCGAAACCTAATTGCATTAGGTTTCAGAAAATTTGAGTCGAAAAAATTTTGCTGGCAAAAAAAATTCAGGATGATGGTGTTTCGGTTCCTCTGATCAATGATATTTTAACATTTGAAGAAATTCAAGAATTAATTGGTATGGAACCATCATATAAAGGACCTTTTAAGATAAAAATCGAGCTGTAGTGATTGGATGAACTACAAAGGATGGGTTTGCAGAGACACGGCCAAATAGTATGCTCGAGGATTTTTGTTATATCTGCTCGGATTGACCATCTTAGGCAGCACTGAATCCTCCGTCCACTTGTAAGTGTTGAGTGCCCTTTCTTATCTCAGAATGGTACCATCTTCTGGCCGGGGTGAAGCTAGTCTCACGTGTCTTTACCATGGTCTTGATAAGCTTTGCCGAAATAAGAAGTCTTTTGTCGGCTTGATGGCAGTTGTCGAGGTATTCTTTTCCTTCACCAATGTTATTTCCACTCTTTTCTTGCATGCATTTGATCTCTACTATTATTATAGGTATGGGCATATGAACATAACATTGTGAGGGTACCCGGTATTTCCCAAGAGAGAGTTGGGTATCCGAGATTAAATTTCTAGTTGTCCAATTGTGTCGACGTTCCCGGCTCTCATCATGTGCATACTCACTACTATGTGTTGAGCCGCTTAACCTGGGACCAGGTAAAATAATATTAGTATGCTTTAAATTTTATGTGAAAGTTTACTTACCTTATGTTATTTTGCAGGTGAATTTGGCCTGGTGGAGTCCAGAAGAGTGAGTAAACGGGTCTCCTTTGATGAGGGCTGCACTGTCTTTCCAACATTCTCTCTGAGTATTGCTGGCCCAGTGTCTAGTGGCTGGTTTCTTGGGGAGAGAGTTTATGAATGGTTTCTCGGTCAAGAGTAGCAGAGGGTTTCGATGTAAATCTCGAAATATACTTTAAATATTATGTTAATGCCAAAGGATTCATGGTGGCTGGCCCGGCATGGTTATGGTGCCGAGTCATTTCTCCATTTACCAGGTTCATTCTATGCCTATTTCATTCAAAGAAGACTCTTGAACTTTGATGTATCTCTTGTTGGTGTGCGGGATATTTCTGACAAAAATGAGGTTAGAGATGAAGAAGAACATCATAGAGATGCAGGAGAGTCTAGTTCACATCTCGGGGCCAATACTTCTCAGGTAAAACTCTTACCATCTTTCCCTTGCAACTGCTTCTTTCTTCCTTGATTCTTTAATGATTGTTGCAGGCTGTTGGCTCATTTGATCATGAGGCTAGACCTTCTTTTACTGCCCCTTCGTTTGCTCATTCTAGCCTGCCAGATATGCCATCTCATCTACAGGGCATTGATATGAACTACCTGGTACGTTTCTTATTTCATAGTAGTTTATGCTATATGTATGCATGATTATGTATGCTCTTACGTTTTCCTTCTTGGCTCACAGCGGATGCTCGAGGAAAAAAATAGGAAACTTCGAGAGGAGTTGGCAGCAAGTCATCAGCAGGCTTCTCATTTTTAAAGTTTATATCATCAATCCGAACAACATTTTCGAGACTTCCAATTTCAGGGGATGAGGGATCCCGACACTTCTTCATCAAGAGGCCCCCAGACTGATGAACATGAGATCCTTTCGTTTGCTTCTAATGAGGACCATGACGGATCGAAACCTCAAGGTAATTGGGATTTTGGTGCTCCTACTTCGGGTGATCCCGGGATGAGTAATTTGATGGGTTTTGGTGCTCTTGCTTCGGGCAGACTAGGGATGAGTGATTTGCCCCCTCCTCCAACAGGCGATGATTTTTTCAAGGTTTTATTTGATGACTTACCACCGCCCTCTTAGTGATATGTAAATAATGTAGCAATTGTAAAATATTGTACAATAATGAAAAAATACAATTTTCCTCTTCAATGTAACTTCTTTTTTTTTCTTTTTTTTTCTCTTTTTTTTTTCGTTACTGCACCACTTTTTTTTTTCACAGTACCTCATAATTTCACAATTTACATCCACCTCATTTGCTAAACCAAATCCAACGTGGTAAAGGAAATTCATTGCTAATTCCTTTCCTTATGCCATATGGTCTTATTCTTTCCCATCACCTCTTCCTTTTCACTTTTGGAAAAGGTTTGTTTCTTCTATATAAATCACCCTTCATACCATATTTCATTACAAAAACCAAAATTCTTTCTCTTTCAACGTGAAGACTCTCTTTAACAATTTTAATTTTTTCTTTATTCATTCACCATGACTGAACATCATTCAAAGAAGATAAAAATTCCATTTAAGAATATGGATGCCACTTGTTGGAAGCAAATTTCGTGGTCAAAACTTGATGTTTTAAAATATTTTCAAAATGTTAAATTGGACCACTCCTTCTTACATGCCATGGTTTCCTTTTGGAATATGGATTCAAGGGTATTTAAAATTAATGGCTTTGAAATATGCCCCTTGATTGAAGAATTTGAGGCCATCCTTGGATATCCAAATAATCAACAAATGGCGTTACCCACATTGATTTCCAAGACTCAACAGAAGATGCAGATATTATTTCAAATTCCAAAACCCGAAGTTCTTCGGTTGATGATAGGTGAAAAAATTCTGCTTGCTCCTTTGATTGACTTTTGTCTCTCTCATTTGGCCCCTACTAAGGCATGCGGATGCATGCTCTGTCGTTGCTTGCTCGGCCAATTCTTGTTTGTTTCTTCCGATGGCGATATTGATCCACGGGTATTGGATATTATGGACCAAATGGAAGGAGGCTTGTCGTCGGTACCTATGATCTTAGCTGAGACCTTAGTTGGATTAGACTGATTTAAATCAGGTTTGTCAAAGAGACTAACTGGGAGCCCATTGCTGCTTCAGGTAATTACCTAAACTGCCCTTTTGGGTTTTCAATTTAGATTTTCTCTTTTCTTTTTTTTTCTTTATTGCTCTATTTTTTTCCTAGTCCGCCCGTGTGGGTTTTCGGAACTAGCGAGCTATCCAAATTTTTGCCTAAGATGCACTCGCGGGTTTTCAACTTACCGAACCTTTTTCTTTTTCTCTCTTTTTTTAATTTTAATTTTTTTTCCACAGATTTGGCTTCAGAAGCATCTTTGCTTGCTTGATACTCCATCCATGGATTTTTCCAGATACCTGCCACGTCATCATTCTGCTAGGAAGCTACTCCATCCTGCTTCTTCATATGCTGACTAAGTTGACTGGATCCACTCACACTCTGAAGTCAATATCCATTGGTTGGTACCTTGGTGGAAAATTTCTCATATCACCATGCAGACATACTTGATGTATGTTCCTCTTGCTGCTCTTCGTCAAGGTACATGCTATGATCCTCGCCGACTTGGATGCCATTACGGAGCTGAGCCTCATGATTCTGACTTTGCTCCCGATTTAGATATGCCTAGCATGACTGAAGTCTACTTGGATCAGCTAAGGCAAAGCTGGCCTGCACGTTACACTTATCGACTGCCATAGATTTTACATTTGTCAATACAGAAAGTGTATTGTTAGGATGAAAAAATAATCAAAGTAATAAAAAGATGCTTCTTTTCCATTTATAATTTGTCATCACCTTTTGCTATTGTGTTTATTTATTTCATCCATATCTGGTTGAATACTTTATAACAGAGCACATAGAACAATTTTAACATTAATTCTATTTTATTAAATTAGGGAACAACCAAACATGAAGCCAGCATACACAAGATTCCTCTTGTTGCCAACTAGCCCTTTTGGGTTTTCTAATTGATGATTTTCTCTCTTTTAGCCCTAATTATTGCCTAGCCCGCCCTTTTGGGCTTTCGGGACTAGGGAACTGCTCTAACTTTTGCCTAGGCTGCCCTTTTTGGGTTTTCAACCTAGCGAGCTCTTTCTTTTTATTTTTGATACATAAAACTTCTTCAACCTGTCAATGTTTACTGGCTCACTAAATTTGTTCCTGTCCATGTCTGACAACTTTAACGCACCTTTGTTCATGACTTGTTTCATGACATATGGCCCTTCCCAGCTAGGCCTAAACTTCCCTCTTGGATAAGACACATTAGGCTTACATTGCTTCAACACCAAATCCCCAACTCTAAATTTTCTGATTTTAACCCTTCTATTGTAAGCCTGACCTATCTTCTTTTGATATAGTTGGTGATGATACAATGCTTTTAACCTTTCCTCTTCTAGTAAAGCTAACTGTGTGTATCTACTCGCTACCCATTATGTTTTAGGCAGTTCGGCTTCCAAGACTACTCTTAATGACTTGATCTCAATTTCGATTGGCAACACTGCTTCCATCCCGTAAACCAAAGAGAACGGTGTCATTCCAGTAGGTGTTCGCACACTTGTCTTATATCCCCCATAAAGCAAAGGGAATCATCTCTGACCAATCCCTGTAAGTCTTTGTCATCTTAGACAAAATTTTCTTAATTGTCTTGTTTGTTGCTTCCACGGCACCATTAGCCTTTGGTCTATAAGGAGAGGATCTATGATGATGGATTTGGTACTTCGAGAATAAATCCTTAACAGCTCCTTAAAACTATACCCCATTGTCTGATATCACACTGTGCGGGACCCCGTATCTGCAGATGAGGTTCTTTTCAATAAACCTAGCCATTTGGCTTGCACCCAGTTTATTGAAGGATTCAGCTTCGACCCATTTTGAAAAATAATCTACTGCTACAACAATGAATCGGTGACCGTTTGAAGCTGTCGGATGTATCTCTCCTACATTTTTGATACCCCAGGTGGAAAATGGCTAGGGTGAAGACATAGAATGCAATTCTTCAGGAGGCATGTGATTCAAGTTACCATACATCTGACATTGTTGGCACTTCTTTATGAACTCAATACAATCTCTCTCCATGGTCAACCAATAGTAACCTTGTCGAATAATCTTCTTAACTATGGCCAAACCACTCATGTGTGGACCGCAATTTCCCACATGTATTTCTGACATGATACGCTCCACTTTAGGTTTTCTTAAACATCTTAAATGCACCCCATCAGGCCATCTTCGATATAACTCCCCATGGAATGTGATGTATTGCAATGACCACCGCCTTATGGCTTTTCTCTCTTTCTTTGTTGCCCCCGACTGGTATTATCTTTCCTGCAAAAATCATCTTATAGTATCATACCAATCATCATGGTCTGTATCAATTTCCATGATTGTTTCATATTCATAGCAAGTAGTTGATGAACTGGTCAAGATCAGAGGCTTAAGGAATAGGCTAACAGGGTTTTCCCATACCGAAGCCAATGTGGCTAGGGCATCAGCCATCTGATTTTCTTCTCTTGATAAGTGTATAAACCTACACTCCTTAAATTTCTTCTTCATCATGGTCTGGCAATGGTGGTATGGTTTTAATTTTTCCTCTTTCAACTCCCATTCTTCATTTACTTGGGATACAACTAGCAATGAATCGCCAAAAACTTCCACCTTATCCACTTTCACAATCATTAGGGTTTCCAAACCAAAAATACAAGCTTCGTACTCCACCATATTATTGGTTGCCCTAAATTTCAACTTTTTGGCTAAAGGGATGAGTTCCCCTTCGGGCGATTCTAGTATAACTCCCAAACCTGCTCCTTTCCTGTTCACTGCTCCATCAAAATACATTTTCCACCCTTGTACTCCAATTGCTTCTAAATGTTCATCTGAAAATTCCAAGATTACCTCTTCACTATCTGATAATGGTTGTTGGGCCAGGAATTCTGCTACCACCCTACCTTTGATTATTTTCCTGGTTACATACTCAATCTCAAATTCTTCTAATATTATCAACCATCGACCATATTTTTCAATCAAAGAAGGTGTCTCCCTTAAGTACTTCATTGGATCCAACCTGGAAATTGCTTGCACACTATACGATTGAAAGTAATGCCGCAACTTCTTAAAAGACCAAACCATGGCTATACAGGTCCTTTCAATGATACTATACTTAATTTCATAAGGTAGGAGCTTTCTACTCAAATAGTAAACTACATGCTCAATCCCTGACTCATCTGCTTGGGCTAGCACGGCTCCTATCGACTCTTCTTCTACTGCTGAGTATAGTAATAGAGGTTTGCTGGGTTTAGGTTGCTTTAAAATAGGTGGATTCAACAAATACACTTTTATTCGCTTAAATGCTTTTTGACACTCTTCATTCCATATGACCGGCTAATTCTTTCTAAGCAATTTGAAGATAGGTTCACAAATTGTTGTGAGCTTTACTATAAATCTGCTAATGTACTGTAGTTTACCAATGAATCCCCGAACTTCTCTCTCCGTCTTAGGGGCTGGCATATCCCTGATTGCTTTAACTTTGTCAGGATCAATCTCAATGCCATTTGGACCAATCACATGTCCCAATAATGTACCTGAGGTAACACCGAACGTACACTTCTTTGGGTTTAATCTTAGCTTATATTTCAAAGCTCCATCGAAGAATAATTCTAAGTTTTGGAAGTGTTGCTCCCTTGTGTCCAATTTAACCATCATATCATCAACATATACTTCAACTTCTTTGTGCATCATGTCATGAAATAGTGTGGTGGCCATCCTTTGGTAGGTTGCTCCAGCATTCTTTAAACCTAACGGCATCACCCTATAACAAAATATACCCCATGTAGTAATGAAAGTAGTTTTGGCTTTATCCTCTTGGGCCACTAACACTTGATTGTATCTAGAAAATCCATCTACAAATGAGTGTAGCACGCTCGAGGCTGCACTATCAATGAGGACATCTATATGAGGTAAAGGAAAATCATCCTTAGGAGATGCTTTGTTTAAATCTCTATAGTCCACACAGACCCTTATCTTCCCATCTTTCTTTGGCACGGGTACTATGTTGGTTAGCCAATCTGGATATTCTATCACTTCAAGGAACTTCACTTGTATTTGCTTAGTGACCTCTTGTTTAACCAATTTAGCCCGCTCAGGTCTTAATCGCCTAAGCTTTTGTTTGACAGGTTTTATGTGAGTGTGAGTTGGAATATGATGCTCGGCTATGTCTCGATCTATCCCCGGCATATCCTCATAAGACCAAGCAAACACTTCCTCATATTTTTTGAATATTTTTTCAAATCTCTCTCTTTCATCGGGAGTAAGGTCGGATGCTATGCTAATATTTTTAGGATTTTTATTGTTCCCAAATTTAATGATTGTGTGTTAGCATAATTAATATTAAAGATGCTCATGTAACTGCTATTTGAATGTATGCAACCATCAGGAGAAACATCACACAAGTAAACAAAATCAGACTTTATTGCATTCATTTTGGAAAAGAAAACATCATCATCCTCATACAAAGCAGACAAATTAAAATCAAAATCAAGATCATTGTTCTCAGAATCATAAAGCAGGATGTCTTCAAACTTTTCTTCGACCAGGGTAGCAATCTCTTCCGGAGTCTTCTCAGCTTTCAGGACAGCTTCATTCTTCTCTTTTGGATTGGATTCTTTGTTGGCTGACAAGGTGAGCTCTTTCTTCACTTGCTCCACTAGCTCGGCAATATCTATAAAAATTTCAAAACCTGGGATTAACTTACCCATGAACATGATCAGCTCAGGCTTTCCTTTGAGTGGTCCCATATCTGGAGCCTTGACAAAGATTTCTTCAAGTGGAGGGAAGCTCATCTTCTCACTCTTCTTTGGCTGGACATCGTTGTCTTCATCATATCCCAACCCCTTCTTGGATGTTTGAGTTCTAAAGTCTGACAGCTTTGTCAAACTGGCTTTACCCTTTCCAAGACCAGCTCCGGGAAGGTAGTTCATGTTCTTCATCATATTCAAGACTTTGGAGTCCACTACTTCATCATCAGAAATTACAACTACTTGAAAACCATTGAGAGGCCTCTCAATCATTAAAGCGTTAACAATCTCATTGTCTTCAGCCTCAATGACCACTATCTCATTTCCGTTGGGGAACTTGATCTTTTGATGAAGGGTGGAAGGAACTCCACCAAGAGGATGAAACCATGGTCGCCCCAAGAGCAAGGCGAAGGTAACCGGTATGTCTAAAACAACAAACTCAACAATAGATTCAATTGGACCAACCTTGACAGCAGCTTTGAAAGTCCCTTCGGTATGCCTCTTAGTGTTGTCATAAGCCTGAATTGTCACTTCGGTTGGGTTTAGATCTCTTGTTGACATAGCTAGCTTTGGCAATATCTTAAGTGGAAAAACATTTATGGCGGACCCATCATCGACCATTACACAAGGAGTCCTCTTCCCCTTGACTTCTACTTTGATAAAGAGAGAGCGGATGTGGTCTCTCCCCTTCTCCGGTAAGTCCACATCCGAAAAAGAAACTGCTCCCATATTAACTTCACTGTTCTTTTGAACCTCTTCACATTTCATTGCCCCTCCAATTTTTATGAAGTTGATCAGTTTCTTCGGTGTTGTGGAGGTAGAAATTGGCATGCTAGCCAAGGCTTTGTGTAATATCCCCATATATGCCCTAGAAGTTTTAAATGTTGTTGTCGTTGTTGTCATTGTTGTTGTTGTTGTTGTTGTTGTTTTAAAAATTGGATTGAATGTAGGTGTCAATTTGCAAGAGAAAAGAAATTGGAAGAGAATGTTTATGTATTTGTGTTTTGGGAAAGAAAAGAGGTTTTAGAGAAAATTGTATATGTTGCTTATATGATAATATATATAACATATAAGTTGGTCAAAAGAGTGGTCAAGGAAAGAAGATATTTTCATTTGTGATAGGTGAAATTACTTAATTGGGCATATAAGAGACAAGAGGTTGATTAAATGGATAAAGGGTGTTTTGGTAATTGCTTTAATTGAAACACTTGGTGGAGATTAAAAGAAGAGTTGACTTTGTTTCTTGTGCTTCATTTCTTCTTTCTTCTTTGTGTGGCTGGCTCCTCCATAGACAAAGGAAAGCAAGAGACAAAGTGAAGATCTTGAAGAGTTAAGTTCAAATTGAAGGAAGATTAAGTGATCAAGTTGATGATTCAAGAAGTTTTATAACTTTGGTAAGTTCTCTTTTGATCTTTTTGTTTATTTGATATGATATTTGGATTTGATAGATGATCTAAGAGTGTGTTACCTGATTTTGATATGTTTAAGGGTGTTTGATTAGTTTGATCTTGGATTTTAAGAGTAAGTTGATTGGAGGAGATGATGTTGTGTTGTGTTTAGGGATTTGAGATGATTTGGTGTTTTGTGTTTGATGTGTGTTTTGGTTTGTTTTTGGTGTTGTTGCAAGTTTAAGATGGTTTGTGGGTATGTTTTGTAAAGATTGTTTGAAGAGGATGTTAATGAATAGAAGTTTGTTGTTGAGTGTTTGGTTATTTTGGCCGGAATCTTGATTTGTGGCCGGACACGCCCATGAGCACGTCTAGGGTTTTTAGGCGTGTCAATTGTGTTGGAGGCAGTGGGATTGACACGACCAGTAATACGCCCGTGTTATTGAGCGTGTCATAGCCACTGTGAGATTTGAGAATTGACATGGCCAGGAGCACGTTCATGATGTTGGACGTGTTGTTATGTTTGAGAGGCAGAAAGTATTACACGCCCAGGAACACGCCCGTGTTGTTGAGCGTGTAAATGCTTCTGTGTTGTGGAGTTAGGACACGATCAGGAACACGCCTGTGTGGGTGAGCGTGTCAAGTTTAGGATTTGCCCTAGTTAACTCTTAATTGGATTATCTCTTGTGTATCTCTAAGCAAGTGTATGTTATTACTTTTGGATTAGGTTTTGAAGCAAGTGAGTAATCATTGATTTGAGAAGTGAAGAATCTTGGAAATGGAAAGTATTTAGGGTTGTGTGATTTGTGATTGAGGTAAGTACAAAGTACATACTTGCATACATTCATATGATGTTGAGATTTAACCTACATTTGATGATATGGATGATGCATATGAATATTGATAATTTGTGTATAATGTGGAATGAAATGTTGATATTTATGAATGATTCTATTGAAAGAAATAAGGCATGTTTGCCTAAATGATGATGAGAATTGAGAATGGAAATGATAATTGAATAATAAATGAATTGTGTGGCTAATGTGTTATTCCATTTTCAGAGTTTGTTGTTGGTGGCATGCCTAATGATAGTAACAATCTCTTGAAGTTAGGTTGGATTTGATCCTTGAAGCCAAGTTGGGTTGAAGTTTAACATGTTTTACTCCCCTTGAAGCTTGGTTGGGTCTAGTCCTTGAAGCCTAATTGAGATGTTACAACCCTTGAAGCTAGGTTGGGTTGGTTCTTGAAGCCAAGTTGGGTTGATACTTAGCATGCTTTGTTCCCCTTGAAGCTTGGTTGAACCTAATCCTTGAAGCCTAGTTGGGTATATGATATTGATAAATGTGATAACAAAACCAAAGCATTAACTCTGAAAATAGAATGGCATATTAGTGTGTTTTGGGCCCATGTTTGTCTTTGTTTAATGTGATATGTTTATATATTGTGGTTTATGGAATGTAAAAGTATGTTGTTAGCTTTACATCTATGATGTTGTTTTTATTAATAAGGTGTGTGGCATTGCATTGCACTAAAGCTTAACATTAGCATGATTTGTCTTACTAAGCCGTTGGCTTAGCGTGATAGTGTTAATCGCGCAGGTGATAGAGTTGAACCCGAGAGCTCTTCGAGACCGAGTGAGAGTAGACATTGAAGAGTTGATTTTGGGACTTAAAGATCAGAGAAAGCTGCCAATCATGTATAACCCTTTTATATTTTGTAAAGTATTGTTTATAATGTAAATATATGTATATTTGTAAATATTTTCTATATTCCGCTGCGTATTAAGTAAATATATATATATATCTATTTGTTTTATGTTACAAGTTAATGACTCATTTTCTGTAATGTATAATGAGAAAAATTATAGTATCATTTAAAATGTTTTGAATGTTAATAAAATTCGTAGCATCCCTATGTTCAGTGCACGTATATTACATTGTGGTGTTTGTAGCGTGCGTGTATTGGATGTGGGGGTGTTACAATTGTTTTGGTATCAGAGCCTAGGTTTGAGATTCTCAACCTAGGTGAAATGTAAGAAAAAGAATATTTTGACTTTAAAAGTTGGTTTTTAAATAATATATATGTTTGGGATTGGTAGTCTCTGATCTTTAATAAGATGTATTCTGCTATATTTGCAGATATAGGTTGTGATGGACTCTCACTTACGACAGTCGGTAGAGGGTAGTGCGGAGAGTGTAGCTCCGGAGGATAGACCTAGAGTTGATAGTGCTGGGAAGGCACCTGCTTCGGTGTCGGGGAGACTAGCTGGTGAGGAGGTTTCGCCAGCTTGACTTAGGCATGTGGTAGAGGCTTTGAGGCAAGCACCAGTGCAACCACTGCCACCCCCCCCCCCCCCCTCAGCCTTTGATAGCAGTGAGACACTATGACAAACTAAGGAAGTATGGAGCAGAGGATTTCTTAGGTACTACTGATCCAGCTGTGGCTGAGCAATGGCTAGATAAGGTACAAAGAATCTTCATTCAGTTGCAAGCCACTTCAGAGGAAAAATTTGATTATGCCAGATCATTGCTACAGAAAGATGCATACGATTGGTGGAAGACAGTTCCCCATTCTATGGATGATCCACCAACATTGTCCTATGCTGATTTTCTGAGAGAGTTTGAATTGAAGTATACTCCGAGGGAGTATAAAGACATGAAGAAGATGGAGTTTTTGAGTTTAAAGCAAGACAACCGGTCAGTAACTGAATATGAGGTTGAATTTATCCGGTTGAGTCAGTATGCTGGGGGTATTATATCTGATGAGATAGATAGATGCAGGAGATTTGAGGAGGGATTGAGGCCCTCTATCATGTGTTTAGTGGCTAGATCTAGATATCATGATTTTTCCCAGCTTGTGGCAGCAGCTAGAAGTGTAGAAAGAGCCCAGAATATTGCAGCAGCTGCATCAGAAGAAGTGATCAGAGTTAGAAGACCCCAGTTTGAGACAGGGTCTTCATCTGCTAAAAGAGGTAAAGGAAGTTTTATTCCTCGGGTTAGTAGGAGTCAGGGACCAGCTGGTAGGTCAGTACAGTTTCAGAGACAGAGATTTAGACCTACAGTGTCAGTGGCGACTGCTCTGACCCCAATGACTCAGAGATCCACCTTACCCATCTGCATTCATTGTGGTAGGCCACATGGTGGTCCTTGTTGGAAGACTGGTGTAGCAGGGGTATGCTTCAGATGTGGATCACCAGATCACTTTGTTAGGGATTGTCCTGAGAGGCAAGAGCAGATGTCAGTTGATTCTGCAGCATCTCGACCTAGTGTGAGGGGAGGTCGAGGAGGCAGGGGTGTCAGCAGAGGAGGTAGATCTGGGTTCAGTTCTAGAGGAGGTGCTACATCCAGGGAGAGTAGACCAGAGGAGGTTGGATCTTCCCAGAGGATATATGTTATGCAGAGGCAGCCAGATGCTTCGGCAGTCATAGCTGGTACTTTCTTCTTATTTGGTATTTCAGTACTTGCTTTGATTGATCCCGGATCTACACATTCATATATTAGTGCATCTGTTTTGCCTGTGTCTGATATGCATGCTGAATCCCTAGGATTTGATGTATTGGTGACAAATCCTCTAGGGCACAGTGTGATTGTTAGCAGGGTGCACCGAAATAGTGCAGTAATGGTGCAAGGTGAGGAGTTCCTTGGGGATTTAATTGAAATGCCTTTTAAGGAATATGATGTGATCCTAGGCATGGACTGGCTATCTAGACATGGAGCTATGGTAGACTGTAAAAAGAAATTTGTTACTTTAAGAACTGGTGATAGTAGAGAGGTGATAGTATCTAGTGAGCAGGGACAGCTAGCATCTTTGTTTGTTTCAACGGTTGCAGCCAGGAGGTTGATTAGAAAGGGGTGTGATGCTTATCTTGCTCATGTGATAGATACTAGAGTAAGGGGTTCTCAAATTGATGATATACCCACAGTTGCAGAGTTTCCAGATGTGTTTCCAGAGGAGTTGCCAGGGTTGCCTCCTGAGAGAGAGGTGGAGTTTAGTATTGAATTATTGCTTGGTACCACTCCTATCTCTATTACTCCTTATAGAATGGCACCAGCAGAATTGAGGGAGTTGAAAGTACAATTACAGGAGTTGTTGGATAAAGGATTTATTCGCCCCAGTGTTTCTCCGTGGGGAGCTCCTGTTTTATTTGTGAAGAAGAAAGATGGTACTATGAGATTGTGTATAGATTATAGGCAATTGAACAAGGTAACTATTAAAAATAAATATCCTTTGCCTAGAATCGATGATCTCTTTGATCAGTTGAAGGGTGCAGCAGTGTTTTCTAAAATTGATCTGAGATCTGGGTATCATCAGCTGAGAGTCAGAGCTGAAGATGTTCCTAAAATAGCCTTTCGGACCAGGTATGGGCATTATGAGTTTTTAGTAATGCCATTTGGTTTAACGAATGCACCTGCAGCTTTTATGGATTTGATGAATAGGGTGTTTAGGCCCTATTTGGATCAGTTTGTAGTGGTCTTTATAGATGATATTTTGGTGTATTCACGTAATGAAGAGGAACATGATAAACATCTGCGGATTGTGTTGCAAATTCTGAGAGAGAAGCAATTGTTTGCTAAACTGTCGAAGTGTGAGTTTTGGCTTGACCAAGTAACTTTTCTCGGTCATATAGTTTCAGCAGAGGGTATTAGAGTTGATCCGAGTAAAGTTGAAACTATTGTGAATTGGAGTCCACCAAAGTCAGTGACTGAAGTTACAAGTTTTCTGGGTTTGGCAGGCTATTACCGACGGTTTGTGAAAGGATTTTCTTTGATAGCTACTCCACTCACCAGATTGCTTCGGAAGGGAGTTAGATTTGTGTGGACGGATCAGTGTCAGGCTAGCTTTGAACAGTTGAGAGAAATGTTGACTCAAGCGCCTGTTCTTACCTTACCTGTAGAAGGCAAACCATATGTGATTTATAGTGATGCTTCACATAGTGGTTTGGGTTGTGTTTTGATGCAAGAAGGTAAAGTTATAGCTTATGCTTCTCGACAGTTGAAGCCGCATGAGCTTAATTATCCGACCTATGATTTGGAATTGGCAGCCATTGTGTTTGCATTGAAGATTTGGCGACACTATTTGTTTGGAGAGAAATGTTTCATTTACACTGATCATAAGAGTTTGAAATATTTGGGTGTTCAAAAAGAGCTCAATCTTCGACAGAGAAGATGGTTGGAATTGATTAAAGATTACGACTGTTTGATTGATTATCATCCAGGTAAAGCAAATGTTGTTGTTGATGCCTTGAGTCGGAAGTCTTTAGCAGGGTTGACTGTTTATTCGCTCTCGTTGCTTGCTGAGTTGAGAGCATTGCATGCCAGTTTTGTATCTTGTGATGATGGTGCATTATTGGCACAGTTGCAATTGAAACCAATTTTGTTGGATCAAATTAAAGAAGCTCAATTGGCTGATGAGAAGATTCAGAAGATTGCTTCAGATTGCCAGAGTGGAAAGTGTAGAGATTTTATTGTGAAAAATGATGGGAGTCTTTGGTTTAAGAACAGATTGTGTGTACCTGATGATACTAATTTGAAAAAGATTATTCTAGAAGAAGCACATCAGTCAGTATTTGCTATGCATCCAGGCAATACCAAGATGTATCATGATTTGAGACAGCATTACTGGTGGTTCGGTATGAAGACAGACATTGCTGAGTTTGTATCTAAATGTCTCACCTGTCAGAAGGTAAAAGCAGAGCATCAAGTTCCTTCTGGGTTGCTTCAACCTTTATCAGTGCCTGAATGGAAGTGGGAAAGAGTGACCATGGATTTTGTGTCTGGTTTGCCATTAACCCAAAGAAAGCATGATGCTATTTGGGTGATTGTTGATAGATTAACTAAGACAGCTCATTTTCTTCCGGTTCGGATGGATTACTCTTTGGAGAGATTAGCTGAGCTGTATATCCATGAGCTTGTGAAGTTGCATGGTGTTCCAATTTCTCTAGTGTCTGATCGAGATCCCCGGTTTACTTCAAGATTTTGGAAGAGTTTGCACAGTGCTTTGAGTTCTCGATTACACTTCAGCACTGCTTTTCATCCACAGATGGATGGACAGTCTGAGAGGGTGATACAAATCATTGAGGATATGTTGAGAAGCTGTGTCATCGACTTCTCTGGAAGTTGGGACAGATTTCTACCACTTGTGGAGTTTGCTTACAACAACAGTCATCAATCCAGCATTGGTATGGCACCATTCGAAGCACTGTATGGTAGACGGTGTCGGACACCTCTTTGTTGGAGTGAACTTGGAGATGGTAAGCTGATTGGGCCTGATTTGATTCAAGAAACTGAGGAGAAAGTGAAAATAATTCGAGATAGATTAAAAGCAGCTTCAGACCGACAAAAGTCTTATGCAGATCTGAAAAGGAGGGACATAGAGTTTGATGTGGGAGATAAGGTATTTTTGAAAGTGTCTCCTTGGAAGAGGATTTTGAGGTTTGGTCGGAAAGGGAAATTGAGTCCTCGTTTCATTGGACCGTATGAAGTTTTGGAAAGAGTTGGGCCAGTTGCTTATCGGCTTGCTTTGCCACCCGAGTTTGATCATATTCATAATGTATTCCATGTTTCTATGTTGAGGAGGTATAGATCGGATCCATCTCATGTTTTGCCAATTGAATCAATCGAAGTGAGTGCCGATTTGACATTTGAAGAGGAACCAGTTGCTATCTTGGCACGTGATGTGAAAAAGTTGAGAAACAAGAGCATGTCATTGGTGAAAGTTCTATGGAAGAATCATGCAAAAGAAGAAGCAACTTGGGAAAGTGAGCATACCATGCGAGATCAGTACCCTCAGTTATTTCGGACTTGATATCAGGTAATTTCGAGGATGAAATTTCTTTTTAGAGGGGGAGAATTGTAATATCCCCATATATGCCCTAGAAGTTTTAAATGTTGTTGTTGTTGTTGTTGTTGTTGTTGTTTTAAAAATTGGATTGAATGTAGGTGTCAATTTGCAAGAGAAAAGAAATTGGAAGAGAATGTTTATGTATTTGTGTTTTGGGAAAGAAAAGAGGTTTTAGAGAAAATTGTATATGTTGCTTATATGATAATATATATAACATATAAGTTGGTCAAAAGAGTGGTCAAGGAAAGAAGATATTTTCATTTGTGATAGGTGAAATTACTTAATTGGGCATATAAGAGACAAGAGGTTGATTAAATGGATAAAGGGTGTTTTGGTAATTGCTTTAATTGAAACACTTGGTGGAGATTAAAAGAAGAGTTGACTTTGTTTCTTGTGGTTCATTTCTTCTTTCTTCTTTGTGTGGCCGGCTCCTCTATAGACAAAGGAAAGCAAGAGACAAAGTGAAGATCTTGAAGAGTTAAGTTCAAATTGAAGGAAGATTAAGTGATCAAGTTGATGATTCAAGAAGTTTTATAACTTTGGTAAGTTCTCTTTTGATCTTTTTGTTTATTTGATATGATATTTGGATTTGATAGATGATCTAAGAGTGTGTTACCTGATTTTGATATGTTTAAGGGTGTTTGATTAGTTTGATCTTGGATTTTAAGAGTAAGTTGATTGGAGGAGATGATGTTGTGTTGTGTTTAGGGATTTGAGATGATTTGGTGTTTTGTGTTTGATGTGTGTTTTGGTTTGTTTTTGGTGTTGTTGCAAGTTTAAGATGGTTTTTGGGTATGTTTTGTAAAGATTGTTTGAAGAGGATGTTAATGAATAGAAGTGTGTTGTTGAGTGTTTGGTTATTTTGGCCGGAATCTTGATTTGTGGCCGGACACGCCCATGAGCACGTCTAGGGTTTTTACGCGTGTCAATTGTGTTGGAGGCAGTGCGATTGACACGACCAGTAATACGCCCGTGTTATTGAGCGTGTCATAGCCACTGTGAGATTTGAGAATTGACATGGCCAGGAGCACGTTCATGATGTTGGACGTGTTGTTATGTTTGAGAGGCAGAAAGTATTACACGCCCAGGAACACGCCCGTGTTGTTGAGCGTGTAAATGCTTCTGTGTTGTGGAGTTAGGACACGATCAGAAACATGCCCGTGTGGGTGAGCGTGTCAAGTTTAGGATTTGCCCTAGTTAACTCTTAATTGGATTATCTCTTGTGTATCTCTAAGCAAGTGTATATTATTACTTTTGGATTAGGTTTTGAAGCAAGTGAGTAATCATTGATTTGAGAAGTAAAGAATCTTGGAAAAGGAAAGTATTTAGGGTTGTGTGATTTGTGATTGAGTTAAGTACAAAGTACATACTTGCATACATTCATATGATGTTGAGATTTAACCTACATTTGATGATATGGATGATGCATATGAATATTGATAATTTGTGTACAATGTGGAATGAAATGTTGATATTTATGAATGATTCTATTGAAAGAAATAAGGCATGTTTGCCTAAATGATGATGAGAATTGAGAATGGAAATGATAATTGAATAATAAATGAATTGTGTGGCTAATGTGTTATTCCATTTTCAGAGTTTGTTGTTGGTGGCATGCCTAATGATAGTAACAATCTCTTGAAGTTAGGTTGGATTTGATCCTTGAAGCCAAGTTGGTTTGAAGTTTAACATGTTTTACTCCCCTTGAAGCTTGGTTGGGTCTAGTCCTTGAAGCCTAATTGAGATGTTACAACCCTTGAAGCTAGGTTGGGTTGGTTCTTGAAGCCAAGTTGGGTTGATACTTAGCATGCTTTGTTCCCCTTGAAGCTTGGTTGAACCTAATCTTGAAGCCTAGTTGGGTATATGATATTGATAAATGTGATAACAAAACCAAAGCATTAACTCTGAAAATAGAATGGCATATTAGTGTGTTTTGGGCCCATGTATGTCTTTGTTTAATGTGATATGTTTATATATTGTGGTTTATGGAATGTAAAAGTATGTTGTTAGCTTTACATCTATGATGTTGTTTTTATTAATAAGGTGTGTGCATTGCATTGCACTAAAGCTTAACATTAGCATGATTTGTCTTACTAAGCCGTTGGCTTAGCGCGATAGTGTTAATCGCGCAGGTGATAGAGTTGAACCCGAGAGCTCTTCGAGACCGAGTGAGAGTAGACATTGAAGAGTTGATTTGGGACTTAAAGATCAGAGAAAGCTGCCAATCATGTATAACCCTTTTATATTTTGTAAAGTATTGTTTATAATGTAAATATATGTATATTTGTAAATATTTTCTATATTCCGCTGCGTATTAAGTAAATATATATATATATATCTATTTGTTTTATGTTACAAGTTAATGACTCATTTTCTATAATGTATAATGAGAAAAATTATAGTATCATTTAAAATGTTTTGAATGTTAATAAAATCCGTAGCATCCCTATGTTCAGTGCACGTATATTACATTGTGGTGTTTGTAGCATGCATGTATTGGATGTGGGGGTGTTACACTTTGGCCATAGTTTCTCGGTGCTTTTTAGAAGTAGCTAATAAGTCCCAAATGCTAACACTCGCTTGGGTTCTTTTCAATTGCTTGAGCACAGCATCATCTTCTTCTACTTCAACTTCCTTTCCCTTATTAGTTTCTACCTCCTTAGGTGGTGGCCTTGCATAAGGCTTACCGGATCTAGTGTTCATCACCTCATCTTCTTCGGGCTCGGACCAAGTCCACTCCTCCTTCTTGGATACAATATCATCATCACTATCACTTGAATCCCAAAACCCGTTGACAACACAAATTGTTACTTCTCCACCCATCATAGCTTGTTTAATTTCACCAAATACCTCTTCTTCTTTGGTTGCTTCTCCACCCACATCTTGAAAAGAAGACATGACAAAATCCTCATGCAAACCTCCTCCAATCATGAAGGTTGCTGGTGGTGGTACCCTATTGAATTTTGGTAATGGGTTGTCTTTGGTGTTTGGCTTGTTGGGCTCGGGTAGCTTCCCATTATCAATTAGATTTTGGATCTCATGTCTCAACCTTACACATCTATCTGTGTCATGCCCTTGTATTTGGTGAATTGACAAAATGTTTTAGTGTCAAAATTAGGTAGGAGAGGGTTAGGCAAAGGATGAGGATTTAAGGGTTGTAGCAATCCTTTTCTTTGAAGTTTATTGAGAACCCAAACATTGGTTTTCCCAATTCCAAAAATTGTCTCCTCATTCCTTGGTTAGTAGCATTAACACCGACGGCCTTTTGCATGCTTTGGCTACCAGATTGATAGCTCCCTTTCTCGTTCCTTTTTGTTGCAAAATGGCTCTTCTTCCTTTCCCATTCTTCAATTTGCAAACCAGCTTGGAGAATATCTTTGAAATCACGGATGAGTGTATGAGACATCCTCTCACGAAGATTAGGCAACACCCCTCTCACAATCATCCTTATTTGATCGGATTCATCAAGCCTCTTCTTGAATAAAGCAGCCTTGTTTCTACATCTCTTCACATAATCCACAAAGTTCTCATTCGACCTTTGCCTAATGGACTCCACTTCCATTAAGGTAACTTCCAACTTGACATTATACCCATATTTCTGGATGAAGGCTTTATATAGCAAATCCCAATTCTTTTGTGTTCCATCATCTAAGGTATTGAACTAATTTTGGACAACAGGGTCCAATGAGAGCATGAAGTACCTTAGAGTTTGAGCCTTAGTAGCTTGAGCAGACTACATGGCAGTGATATACTGCTTCACATGGAGATGAGGATTTCCAGTACCATTGTATCTAGCAAAGGAAGGCATCTTGAACTTATAAGGGACCTCTTCATCTTGTTCAAACAGTTTGTCAATCTCAGACATCTCTTCGGTTTTCACCTTCTTCTCAAATTTCTTTTCTAAATCAGCAATCATCTTTTCAATATCAGAAGTTTTGGTCTTCTCCATAGTTGATCTTTCAACAATCTTTGGTTCCTTTTTCTTCTCTTGAACATCTTGGTAGTATTGAGCCCAATCATCATCATCATCAATGATCACCTTTTCATCATCAAAAACCACTTCACCAACTTTAGTCTTCCCTTTGTCCCTTAGCTTCTTAGTGCTAGCAGATGCCTCGGCATGATTCTCTAAGATTGCAGTCAATTGGTTCTTCATGGTCTCAGCTAGGGCCTCTTTTATTTCTTCCATTTTGGCATTGAGGGCTTCATCCACCATTCTTTGAATTTGTTCGGGCTCCATTATTTTTGGTGAGCAAGTGATTGAGTCGTTGCTAGATACTTCATCTCCGGCGTAGGTTGGATTGTTGTAAGCTTTTGAACTGTCGTAATCTAGGGCTATGAGCCAGAGAGGATCAATGAGATGTAAATGTATGCATGTATGCATGTATGCACAAACAATCAACAAACAAGGATAATTAGGACGTTTCCTTCCAACCTTATAACATCCACACACGAATGGCAAGTCTCTTTTCCTAGGTTTATGGTTAACAAAATACCAATATGGGGCACCTTGTTTTCGAATAATTCCCTCGAACGTTTCAACCAATAGTTATACTTTCAAAAATGGAAGTCCATTCATAGTAATTCCCATTAATTAGGTTTTAATCCATTCAACCAACTATAGTAGCTTTTATGCTATATTGGATTAAAACAAAATTAAGAGGTTTATTATAAATAGATTTGTCACTTGAAAAAGGTAACTAATGATTCATGCCAAATACAAGCCCATGGTTAATTTGTTCTTAGTGTAAACTAGGCCCACAATTGATTTTTGGTATTTCTTAATTGACTTAAATATTTTTGCAAGCTCTTTATAAGAAAAGGTTGGATGAAAATAATTTGGTTTCTAAGCCCATTGTAAAAGATTTTAGAAAAATGGGTTTTGGGCTTAGTATTTGGGCCATGGGCTAAAGAATTTTTTATTTGTTAAAGTCTTATGTCCAAAGACCATCTTGAAAAATTTTGAAAAAAGCTTTGGTCTTTTGGACTTTAAAGAAAAGTTTATTTTGAGCTTACAATATACTTAGGTCATATTAGATAAAGAACAAACCAAATAAGCCATGATTTAAGCCAAGATAAACTAACCATAGTCAAACAACATGCATTTGGGGAAAAACCTAAGGAAAGTAACTAGGGCAATTACATGAGCTTTAGTCTTTGGGTAAAAAGGCTTAGGTTCCCATAGCAAGTATATACCAAATGGTATGAGGCTATAAGTGGTTATGCCATGCTCGATCTCCATACCTTGAGTGAAAGTATGGTATCCCTTACATAACACAACACAGGTAACATGGGCGTCCTAACTCACACACACAATGCAATCTAATATGATGCAATGGATAATATCATTATAAGAAAGAATAAAATAATTTAAAGGCCAATGGAATCAACTTCTCTTATCCCCAGTGGAGTTGCCACTGTGAGCGGGGATTTTTGCCCCCACTCCCGGTGGAGTAGTTCTTGCAACTTCGGCACTGTTTAGGCTCGGGGACTTAGAGAACACGAACCTAAGTCCAGAGAAAATGGAGTCGCCACCCGGATGGGTCGGGAAAAAGAAAGGGGTGAATGACTCGATTCCTAAGGAATCCCCAACCCCATAATGGGTTCGGAAAGTTGGGTACGTGTGGGGAAGGTGAGAAATGGCCCAGCACCCCCACAACGCCCGGTTCATTGGAACCGGCCTCCTTTATAGGTCTTAATATTATAAAATTCTTAAATATAACAACATTATCCATATTACACACAATAATTAAAAGAAAGCATCAATATATTAAAATCAAAGCAAGGTCCAAGCAAAACAAATAAATGGACACCCATCCGAAGATGGAAACATGCCCTTACATCACATGCCTAAATAGGACACCCACCAAAAGGTAGAAACATGTCCTTTACATAGGTTCTAAAATAGAAAGTTAAATTAAATTACATGATATTTAACTAATGAGGTACCCACCAAGTGGAAACATTCCTCTTACAACATTTGGAAATCTAAATAAATTGATAAAAGTAAATAATCATTCATCATAAATAAATCATTCATCAAAGATATTAAATATCAATAGAAAGTAAATATCCATCCATGATAAATTAAATAAACCAAGCATTGAACTTAAATAAATTAAAGCATATAAAATAAATCAAAGCATAATCAAATATAGAACTGAATAAGGCAAATAAAAATCAAACTTATAGCTACTGTTTCCATTTAGGGCTCTTTATTTCCTGTGTCTAGGGTTTTGAAATTTATGGAATTAGGCTACTGTGACTTTAAGAGAATTAAAATAGATTGAAGTTTTATGTTGTAAAAGGTTGATAAGGCTCTTTGATTAACCAATCTAGGGTTTGTTATGTAAAATCATGAAACTAGAATTTGGACTCTTTTAAAATACTTTTGATTTATGGTTTCATGTTTACTGTGTGAAATTAAAATATTTGTGTTTTTATGGTTTTTAAAGTTTTAAAGGATTAGGGTTTAGAAAAAATTAGGGTTTAAGGTTTTAAAGGGGTTAGGGTTTACTGTTTTAGGTTTGGAAGTTGCATTTGGGTTTAGTGTTTTAGAATTAGGGTTTCGGTGGATGCTTAGGTTTTTTAGAATTTGGAAAAAGCAATTGATAATGAAAGTAGACAAACGATTTAAGGTTTATATAAATAGAAAATATATTTTTAGGGTTTGTTGAAAGAAACAAAATCAAATTTTGATTTTGAAGAAAAACATGTTCAATTAGGGTTTTAAGATTTTGAAGAAGTAAAAATAACAATTTTAAGCCTTTTGGAAAATAAAGCAACGAATTAGTGTTTTTAACTTTAGGAAAACTAAATTAAAGTTCTAGGGTTTTTTTTTTTGAAAGACATAATTTCATAATCTAAGCTACTGCAAAAAAATATAACAATTAATACATACCTCCTTTTGATGGTTCCTCCAAAAAAATTCTTCTTGGATGAACAAAAACAAAGGCAGTTGCTACCATTGATGATTTGTTAATGCTTTGCTTCTTCTTTTCTCAAAAGGTGAAATTGATTTCATTGCTTTCCCACTCAATTTCGATTTCAAACTCTCCCAATTTTCATCCCAATTTCTCCTCCTTTTTTCCTTTGTTTTCTTCTTTATTTATAGAAGAATTCTCTTATTAATCCTAGTTACTAACGGCATACATTATTCATTAAGAAAAGGAAACCGAAACCTAATTGCATTAGGTTTCAAAAAATTTGTGTCGGTAAAATTTCGCTAGCAAAAAAAAACTGTTGTGGAAAAATTGCGCTGGCAAAACAAATTTGCCGCAGTTGCCTGCAGCAGGGGGCCAAGCCCGCGCTAGTTTTTCGGCGACGATTTTTTTGTTGCCGATTTTCCATCGCCGATTTTTTTTTTGATTTGTTTATTTTTTATTTTTTATTAATAAAAATTAGATCATAAAGCAAAAATTATTTAATTAAGATAACAAAAATTATTTTGGACCAATTAAAATATATTAGACAACACAAAAATTATTTTGGACCAAAAAAAATATATTGGACCGGACTGGGTCAAAAATTAATGGTCTACATCTTGTTTTCAAATATTTCCGTCGGACGTTTCAACCAATAGTTATATTTTCAAAAATGAAAATCAATTTATGATAATTCCTATTAATTAGGTTTTAATCCATTTAACCAGCTAAGTAGCTTTTATGATATATTGGATTAAAACTAAATTAAGAGGTTTATTATAAATAGATTTCTCACTTGAAAAAGTAACTAATGATTCATGCCAAAAACAAGCCCATGGTTAATTATTCTTAGTACAAACTAGGCTCACAATTGATTTTTGATATTTCGTAATTGGCCTAAATATTTTTGCAAGCTCTTTGTAAGGAAAGGTTGGATGAAAATAATTTTGTTTCTAAGCCCATTATAAAAAGAGTTTAGAAAAAATGGATTTTGGGCTTTGTATTTGGGTTATGAGCAAAAGAATTTTTGATTTGTTTTTAGAAAAGTCTTATGTCCAAAGACCATCTTGAAAAGTTTTGAAAATAGCTTTGGTCTTTTGGACTTTAAAAGAAAATTTTATTTTGAGCTTACAATGCACTTAGGTCATATTAGAAAAAGAACAAACCAAATAAGCCATAATTTAAGCCAAGATAAATTAACCATAGTCAAACAACAAGCATTTGGGGTAAAAACCTAAGAAAAGTAACTAGGCCAACTACATGAGCTTTAGTCTTTGGGTTAAAAGGCTTAGGTTCCCATAGCAAGTATATACCAAATGGTATGAGGCAATGAGTGGTTATGCCATGCTCGATCTCCATACCTTGAGTGAAAGTATGGCATCCCTCACATAACACAACGCGGGTAACATGAGCATCCTAACTCACACACACACGATGCAATCTAACATGATGCAATGGATAATATCATTATAAGAAAGAATAGAATAATATAAAGACCAATGGAATCAACTTCTCTTATCCCCAATGGAGTAGCCACTGTGAGCGGGGATTTTTGGCCCCACTTCCGGTGGAATGGTTCTTGCGACTTCGGCACTGTTTCGGCTCGGGGCCTTAGAGAACACAGACTAAGTACAGAGAAAATGGAGTCGCCACCCTGATGGGCCAGAAAAAAGAAAGGTGGATGACTCAATTCCTAAGGAATCCCCAACCCCCTAATTGGTTCGGAAAGTTAGGTACGTGTGGGGAAGGTGAGAAATGGCCCAGCACCCTCACAACGCCTGATTCATTGGAACCCACCTCCTTTATAGGTCTTAATATTATAAAATTCTTAAATATAACAATATTATCCATATTACACACAACAATTGAAATAAAGTATCGTTATATTAAAAATCAAAGCAATGTCCAAGTAGAGCAAATAAATGGACGCCCATCCGAAGATGGAAACATGCCCTTACATCATCCATGTCTAAAGTAAATAGGACACCCACCGAAAGGTAGAAACATGTCCTTTACATTGGTCCAAAATATAAAAGCAATTTAAATTACATGATATTTAACTAATGAGGTACCCACAAAGTGGAAACATACCTCTTACACTTTTGAAAATAAATCGATAAAAGTAAATAACCATTCGTTATAAATAAATCATTCATCAAAGACATCAAAGATATTAAACATCAATCAAAATAGAAAGTAAACATCCATCCATGAAAAATTAAATAAATCAAGCTTTGAAATCAACCACCAAAGCATAGAATAGACTACATAATCAAATCTAAAATAAAGCAAGTAAAGATACAAATTAGGGTTACTGTTTCTATTTAAAGTTCTTTAATTAACATTTAGGGTTTTAGGATTTTAGTATGTTAAGGTTTATAATTCTTAGCTACTGTAAAGGTTTAAGAAAATTAAAATGGTTTAAGGTTTCATGAATCAAATTAGGGTTTAGGGGTAACATTATGAAATTAGTGTTTTAGAATGATTAAAACATTAGGTTTATAGCTTTCGGTTACTGGATTATTATTTTGGATTTACTATATTGGGTTTGAATGTTTAGGTTCATAAGGTTTTAAGATTTTAAGGATTAGAGTTTAGGAAAACTAGGGTTTACGGTTTTGAGGGAAGTAGGGTTTAAGAAAACTTAGGATTTTGATTAACTATTTTGGGGTTTACTGTTTTAGTTTTGGAGTTGAAGAAAATAGTTTAAAGTTTTATAAAGAAATTATGATTTTAGAAACTGTAAAGTGAGTTTAGAGTTTGGATATTTAACAAAACATTTGGAAATTTCAGAAAAGAATTAGAAGAAAACAGTTTAGGGTTTTTAAAAGCTTTTGGAAATAGGAAAAACGGTTTAAGGTTTTTGGAAACAAAAGAGTATTTTTTTAGGGTTTTTGGAAATAGAAGGAACAATTTAGGGTTTTAAGGTTCGGAAGAAATAGATTGGTGGTCTTAAGTTTTATAAGAAACTGAAAAATAATCTTTAGGGTTTTCAAAATAGAAAAGACGATTTAGGGTTTTTAAGGTATTTGGAAACAGAAGAAATCATTTATGTTATTGAAACGAAGATCGATGTTACTACATGTTTATAATTTTATGAATCAAAGAAACTAAGCTACTGTAAGAAAATAAAAAGAAATTAGAGATTTAAACCTTCGTTTGTTGGTTCCACCAAAAATTGCTCCTTGGTTGAAAAAGGACAAAGGCAAGGTTGCTGCCTTTGATAAAAATCTGAATTGCTTGCTTATTGCTCCTTTTAAATCTGAAGTTCCACTATTTGATCTTAATTCAAAGTTTTCTTTTTTTCCTCCAAAAGTCCGATAGTTTCACTGCCAAGTCCGATCCCCTTTTCATTTTTTTAGTGTTATTTATAGGAAATTTAGAAGATTAATTCCAATTATTTAAGGAAACTATACTTAATTAGGAAAAGAAAACCGAAACCAAATAGAATTTGGTTTCTGAAAAAATTGCATTGGAAAAATCTTACAACCCTGGATTACGATAGTTCAAAAGCTTACAACAATCCGACCTATGTCGGAGATGAAGAATCTAGCAACGACTCAATCACTTGCTCACCAAAAGCAATGGAGCCCGAACAAATTCAAAGAATGGTGGATGACACCTTCAATGCCAAGATGGAAGAAATAAAAGAGGCCCTGGATGAGACCATGAAGAACCAATTGGCTACAATTTTAGAAAACAATTCTGAAGCGTCTACTAGCACTAAGAAGCCAAAGGACAAAAGGAAGGCTAAAGTTGGCGAAGTGGTTTTTGATGATGATAAGATGATCATTGATGATGATGACGATTGGGCTCAATACTTCCAAGATCCTCAAGATAAGAAGAAAGAACCGAAGATTGTAGAAAGATCAACTATGGAGAAAATAAAAACTTCTGATGTTGAAAAGATGATTGTGGATTTGGAAAAGAAATTTGAGAAGAAGATGAAAATCGAAGAAATGTCTGAAGTTGACAAATTATTTGAGCTAGACAAAGAAGTTTCATACAAGTTCAAGATGCCATCCTTTGCAAAGTTTGATGGCACCGAAAATCCTCACCTCCATGTAAAGCAGTATATCACTGCTATGCAGTCTGCCCAAGCTACTAAATCTCAAAATCTGAGGTATTTCATACTCTCATTGGACCCTATTGTCCAAAATTGGTTCAACACCTTTGAAGAAAATACTCAAAAAGATTGGGACATGTTGTACAAGGCTTTCATTCAATAATATGGCTATAATGTCGAGCTGGAAGTAACCTTGATGGAGGTGGAAACCATTAGGGAAAGATAAAATGAGAATTTTGTGGACTATGTGAAAAGATGGAGGAATAAGGCTGCTTTGCTCAAGAAGAGGCCCAATGAATCTGATCAAATAAGGATGATTGTGAGAGGGCTGTTGCCTAGTCTTCATGAACGGATGTCTCATACACTCATCCGAGATTTCAAAGATCTTCTCCAAGCTGGTCTATAAAATGAAGAGTGGGAAAGGGAGAAGAGCCATTTTTCTGCAAAATGAAATTATCAGCCTAGCAATCAAAGCACACAAAAGGAAGCTGATGTCAATACAACTGGTCAAGCAAATAGAAGGTAGTTTTTAGATCTGGGCAAGCCTTTGTCCTGGGTCTTCAACAAGCTATAAAGAAAGGAACTATTACAGCCATTGGCCCCTAGACCTTTGCATAATCCTTTAACCCCAAAAATTGATACTAAGGCTTTTTGTTAATTTCATCAGACTCAAGGACTTGAGACTGATAGATGTACCTGATTGAAGCATGAGATCCAAGATCTAATCGACAGTGGTAAGCTACCTGAGCTGGATAAGTCCAATACCAAAAGTAATCCTCTGCCTAAGTTAAACAGAGTGCCTCCACAGGCAACCTTCATGGTGGGAAAAGGATTGGAAGAAGATTTTGTTTTATCATCCTTTCAATATGGAAAAATTGAAGATGTGAAAGGAAAAGAAGCTTAACTCAACAAACTTTCCTTAGCTTGAATGTTGCTTTTCAATTTTACTTTCTTTAATATTTAATTGGAACAATCATGTTTTTCAAATTTAAAGTTGTTTGAATAAATTATTTTCATCAAAATTTTTATTGGTCTTTGTTCATTTTGGTGCTCAACCAATGAGGAATCTAGCTTGATGTTCATAAATTAAGGTATTTAGGCATCATGACTTGAATGACTTTACTAGGTGAGGAAATTTCTCTATAGCATTGAGTTGTGTATGCTTACTTAGAGAGGGCTCTGCATAATTACCTTTGTCTGGGTCCTAGTCAGTCTTAAAGCATGCTTTGACAAACTTTCGAGGTGAAATTGAACTTTGCTTATTTAAGAGAGAAATGATCTAGGCATTGTTTGGTTAGCCAACAACTAGTATCCACCCTATTAAATATCAATCTCTAGTTGTCACTTTTGAGCCTTCATAAAATTTTAGCTTTCTTTTCATTGGCTTACAAACCCCAATAACCTACCCAAAGCTGTTGTGATACTTTTGATAAGTCTTATGATCAATAAGATGAAAAGGCAAGAAGATCAAAGAATGGAATGCATAGCCAAAACCGTAAGGATAGTTGATGTTTTCAAGACCATAAGGGTAGTTGAAATTCACCTAATATCTCCAATCTATCAAGATAACATCAGAGTAACAAATGATTTATCACTGTTAAAGAATATTTTGTCACTCCACTCATCCATTATTAGAAACCCAAGTTTGGTACAAACAAGACAACTTTTAGAGCTATAACAAAAAAAATAGATAAAAAAAGAAGAAGAAAAATTTTAAAAGTCAAAAGTTGCAATAAAAGTGCAAATTATATATATCATCATTATTATTTTGATCATTATTTTTTATTATACAATATTTTCTGAATTAATACAGTAACACCGAGAAGGAGGTAGTGGATCATGATCAAACAAAGCCTTGAAGAAGTCATTGCTTATTTGAGGAGGAGGCATATCACCTATCCTGAGTCTGCCCGAAGTAGGAAAACCTGAATATCTGTTACTTTGAAATTCAAATCTGTAATGGTACTCATCTTAAGTAGATGAAAGGATCTCATGGTCATTAGCTAGGGGTCCTCTAGATGACAAAGTACCAGGATCTCTCATCCCCTGAAACCAGAAGTCTCAAAAATCTTGCTCTGACTGGTGATACAATTTTTCAAAATGGGCAACTTGGTGATGACTAGCAGCCAACTCTTCTTGAAGTTTCTTGTTTTGTTCCTCAAGCATCCGCTGTGAGCCAGAAAGAAAAAGAGTAAGAGCATACATATAGCATAAATTATCATGGAACAAGAAACCTACCAGATAATTTATATCAATGCCCTATGGATGAGATGGGATCTCCGGTTGATTAGAATGAGCAAATGGAGGAGAAATAAAAAAAGGTCCAGCCTCATGACCAAATGAGCCAGCAGCCTGCAAAAATCATTAAAAAAGTCAAAACAAGTTAAGAAAGAAGCGATTACAATGGAAAAATGGTAAAAGTTTACCTTAGAAGTACTAGCCCCGAGATGCGAGACAAACTCTCTTCCCTCTTCGTGATACTCCTCCTCATCTCTATCCTCATTTTCCTTAGGAATCTCCCATACACCAATAGGAGATACATCAAAGTTCAAGAGTCCTACTCGAATAAACTAGATATAAGATGTACCCGGTGGATAGAGAAAGGTTTCAACATCATAACCGTGCCGTGCCAACCACCATGCATTCTCTAGCATTGATGTGATATTTAAAGTATACTTTGGGAAACTCATTGGGATTCTCCACTGCTCGAGACCAAGAAACCACTCATACACTCTCTCCCCGAGAAACCAGCCACTAGACATGGGGCCGACAATGACTCGGCGAGTATGCTGAAAAGGCAACGCGGCATTCATGGAAGAAGTCCAGTTTGTCCGCTCTTCTGTGTTCCACCAAACCAATTGACCTACAAAATGACATAAGGTAATTGAACTTTTATATAAATTTTAAAGTATACTAATGCTATGTTACCTGGCCCTAGGTTAAGCAACTTAAGAGATAGCATTGGTTGTGCACATGGTGAGAGCTGGGTACATCTACACAATCTGACAATCAAAAATTTAATCTCGGATACCCGACTCTCTCCCTCGAGAAATGCTAGGCACCCTCACAAGATTATGCTCATATGCCCATGTCTACAACAATAATAAAAATCAAATTCATGCAAGAATAAGAATGGAATTGACATTGGTAGAAAAAGAGTACCTCGACAACCACCATAAAGCCAACAAAAGACTTCTTATTTCTGCAAATCTTATCTAGTCCATGATAGAGACAGGCAAGGCCTACTTCACCCCAGCCGTAAAGTGGTACCATACTCATATCAGTAAGGGTCCTCAACACCGACAAATGGATGGCAGATTTGATGCTGCATAAAATGGTCGACCCGAGGAAATACAGTAAAAATCCTCGAGCATATTGTTTGGTTGTTTCCCTACAAAGCCGTCCTTCATAGTTCATCTAATAACTCCAAATCGGCTCAATTTTTTTCTTGAAAGGCCCTTTAAATGATGGTTCCATACCGATTAATTGTTGGACTTCTTTGAATGTTAGAATATCATTGGTAAGAGGGACCGGAAGGCCATAGTCTAGATACCAGTTATGGTTGTATAATCGACTGGGCCAATGGTCATTTCTTCTATAGGTAGGTAAAAAGTATGGGTTGTGTCCATTCATCGCTCTGACAATGCTTGAACTACATTCCTGTCTATCGGACACTCCTCGGATGGTAATTACAAGATAAAGCTTTCAAAACCGCAATCTCGGATAATCCATTTTACCCAAGAAGGTGCTACATCATACCATTGTCGGGCTGTATAGACACACCCTCTACCCAAATAACACAACGATCATGCTAACACGGAGCCAGGTAAGTTAACACAATGTAAGTATATCATCATATCAATACCACTGATTTTTAGGCTAAATTTATTTATGTTTTATTTTTAGTCTATCTATTTACTTGTTTGTTAAATTATTAAATATATTCATCTAATTAATTTATTTGTCCTAAATCTTAACAAAAAGAACAAAAGAAAAAGGAAAAAAATATATACAAAACCACAAAAACGAAAAAAATAATTTGCTATTAAAATAAATAATTGAATTATTACCTTGGTTTTTTATTTAAACTGCCATGAAGCTGCATCCCAGCTAGTAGACTTATATTTTCATTTTCATGCCTTCGAATAAACTCCAATAACTCAGCATTAGATTGAGTTCCTAATATTGAAGAATGCATTTTCTCATCAACTCTATGCTAAAATCTCTGATATCAAAATTTGTATAAGTGTGGACGAAAAGAAGAGATGAGCCGAGGTTTATATAGATAAATTGCAAGGGAAAAAGACAAAAATAAACAAGAGAAAAAAAATATTACTATTGATAAATAGTAAATGACTATTTATAAATAGTAAATGAATAGTTGGTGAATAGTATATAAATAGTAACTACACAATAAATAAATAGGAAACTCAATTATTCAATTCAATCATTCAGATATTTGCATGTATATAAATATTTTTGCACTTTTAAAATATTTTTACACGCAGGGTGCAAGAAGATATGGGCATAGTAGAAAATTAGCTAATTTTTTTGCAAATTCCTTTAGTATCCTACTAACTACAATTATTTTTTGCAGACAATCAAATTACTCTTAAGTCTAGAACTTAGCTTAGGTTCAGAACCCAAATCTTCCTTAAGTCCAGAAGTTAGCTCGGGTCCAGAACCTAAATCTCTCTTAAGTCCAGAACTTAGCTCGGGTCCAAAACCCAAATTACCCTTAAGTCCAAAACTTAGCTCGGGTCTAGAACCCAAATTACTCTTATGTCCAGAACTTAGCTCGGGTCCAGAACCCAAATCTCCCTTAAGTTAAGAACTTAGCATGGGTCCAGAACCCAAATTACTCTTAAGTCCAAAACTTAGCTCGGGTCAAGAACCCAAATTACTCTTAAGTCCAGAACTTAGCTCGGGTCTAGAACCCAAATTACTCTTAAGTAAAAAACTTAGCTCGGGACCAGAACCCAAATCTCTTTTAAGTCCAAAACTTAGTGTAATATCCCTAATGATACCCTAAAATTTTGGAATGCTTATTTGTGAGAATTGGATTAAATAATTTAAAGTGTATATATGACTAATGGAATAAGAGGAGATGTGTATATGTTGTATATATGGGGATATAAACAAAATATATACAAGTCAATGGGTTTTATAAGTCAAAAGAGATATTTTGATTAATTAAATGAATTTATTTATGTTAGTGGAAGATGATGTAAGTGGATTTAATATTATATTGTTTAATCACTTGGTGGAGAGTGATTTGAGGAGAGAGTGGGTGTTTAAGTGGTTGACTTTCTTTCTTTCTTTTTCTTTCATCTTCTTCTTTCCTTCTAGTGAGATGGCCACCCTTATCAACCAAAGAAAAAGAGATTTTGGTGCTTCCAAGCTCAAGAGATTGAAGGATTTCAAGAGATCAAGTTGGAGTTTTAAGGATTTTCTTCACTTTTGGTAAGTTTCCAACTTATTTCTTGGTTTTCTTTTGAGTTTGTGTTCTTGGGTTTGTTGGATGGTTGTTGTAGATGTGTTTATGGTTATTTTGGTGTGTTTGAAGTGTTTTGTTTTGGTAACTTTGATTTTTGGGTTTGGATTGAAGAGGAAAAAAAAAGGGTTGAGTTTGGTGAAAGAGGAAAGTGTGTGGATTGTGTGATTTTTGAGTTGTGAATATGGTGGTATTGTGTTTTGATGTTTGTAATTGAGTTGTTTTAAGGTTTACTAAAGTATTATATGGGTTGTTGATTGTTTTGATTGAGTTTGTGTGTTGTTGATATGGCTATTGGAAGATGATTGTGGGTTGTGGCTTTGTTGGTGTCGATTTCAGGGTTTTTGGCCTGACACTCCCAGGAACACGGCCATGTCTTTGGGCGTGTCGTTGGTTCTATTTTTTGGGTTGGTGACACAAACAGTTACACGCCCATGTCACTGAGCGTGTCACAGCTTCTGTGTTGTAGTAACATTGACACGGCCAGTGACACGCCCATGTCACTGAGCGTGTCATAGCTACTGTGTTGTTGATTGATTGACACATCCAGTGATGTGCCCATGTCACTGAGCGTGTCATAGCTTCTATGTTGGAGGAGGATTGACATGGCCAGTGACACGCCCATGTCACTGAGCATGTCAAAGCTTATGTGTTGTGGGTTTAGGGCACGGTCAAGGACATGCCCGTGTTGTTGAGCATGTCAAGTGTAGAGTTTGCCCTAGATAGTTCTCTTTCTTATTTTCTTATGTGTATCTCTAAGTGAGTGTGTATGATCACCTTTGGATTAGGTTTTGAAGAGAATTAAGTTACCCAAGCCAAGGTTTGAGTGAGATCTTGGAAGAGGAGTTGTTAGAGTGGTGTTGTTGTTCTTAGAGGTAAGTACAAACTTTGAATGATTGCATACATTTATATGACATTGGGACTTAACACATTTAGTTGAGAAATGTGTTAAGTTACTTGATATATTGTTGATGAATGAGTTATATGTTATGATATGCATAATATGAATTATGTTGATGTATCAATGCAATTGAGTAATGTATTGTATATGAAAAGAAATGTGGAAAATGTGATATGAGATGTGAAAACATAATGTAACCAATTGATATTGAGATGAAATAGAAGAATGAGAAAATTGAGAAAAGATGATATACTAAGGCAATGAGCCTAGTATTATTATGAGAAATGAATTGTGAAAGAGATTGATAATGAGATAAATGAATTAATTGTGTGCCTAGTATGTTATTCAATTTTCAGAGTTCTGGGTTTGGCGGCATGCCTATGAATTGCTGGGCAGGTGAAAAGACCGAGTCGTAAGCTGAGCCCAGCTGATAAATGTGATGTTTTTTGCGGTAAAAAGACCGAGTCGGAATCCTCAAAAACTGTAACAGTCTAGCCGGGTGGAGGACCAAGTTACTAGGGCCCTAAGGTCTAGTCGGGTTGAGGTCCAAGAGACCGGGTCTGTTACATTATCCATGAATATATATTGCCTACGGGGCTAGACACAAGGTGTCAATATGGACCAAAGCAGTAACTCTGAACATTGAATAGCATATTAGTTTTGTTTTGGGCCCATGCTTGTCTTTACATTAATGTGAATTATGAAATATGATGCAAATGATTAATATGTTGAGATATAATGCAATGAGTTGATATATTCATATATATTGTGCATGAGCATCGCATTGATCTATATTGAATCAAAGTTTGTACCACTAAGCTTTCTGCTTAGCGCGATTGTGGTTCATAGTGCAGGTGATAGGGTAGATCCGGTTGTGCCGGAGAGCTCGTCTAGACCAAGTCGAGTCTAGGCTTGAGTTTGTGATAGCAGTGTTGAGTTGTGGACATCAAGATCAGAGATGAATTGACAGCATGTATAAATTCTATAATTTTGTAAACATTGATTTTGATACATATACATATGTATTTTTCGCTGCTTATTAAACAAATATTTTGGATAAACTTTTGGGGTAATGAAGATATATGTATATGCATTTTAACATGGGTTGTTTCATCTATTACTATTTACAATATAAGTTAAATGTTTTAAGTTTACTCAGACTGACTTATGATAATTATATGTTAAAGATTAAAGATTGGTTTGTTTAAAATGAATCGTGGCACCCCTTTATCCGGTATACGTATATCGCGTGTTGTGCGGGTGTATGCGGTGTGCATATATGGGATACGGAGGATGTCACAACTGTTTTGGTATCAGAGCCTAGGTTTGAGGTTCTCAACCTAGGTGAATTGTAAGAAAAAGAAAATTTTGATTTTAAAATATGATTTTTAAATAAGATACATGCATTGGCACTAGCAGATTCTGATCTTTGATGAGGTATTTTCTACTATGTTTACAGATATAGGTAGTGATGGCGTCTCAGTCACGCCAGTCTATAGAAGGTAGTGCTGAGAGTGTAGCTCCTGTTAAGGGTAGAGATGGAGCTAGGGTTGAGTTAACTGGTGAGGCACCTGCTCCTATGCCAGAGAGACCCGCTACTGATGAGATTCTGCCGGTTTGGTTACGGCATATGTTATATTTATTGAGGCAGGCTCCAGTGCAACAGTTGCCATCGCAACCACAGCCGCATGTACCAGTGAGGCAGTATGATAAATTAAGGAAGTTCGGAGCTGAGGACTTCTTTGGTACTACAGATCCTGTAGTAGCTGAGCAGTGGTTGGATAGATTTCAGAGGGTTTTATGTGGCTAGTGCACCGACCCCAATGGCTCAGAGGTCTACTCCACCTACATGTGTCCATTGTGGTATGATTCATAGGGGTGTTTGTTGGAAGATTGGTGGACCAGCTATATGTTTCAGATGCGAATCACCTGACCATTTCAACAGAGATTGTCCTGAGCTACAGGAGGATAGGCAGGCAGATTCTGCAGTTTCTCGACCTAGTGTGAGAGGAGGTCGAAGTGGCAGAGGTTTCAGTAGAGGTGGTACACTTGGGTTTAGTCAGAGAGGAGGCTCTACATCCAGAGGTAGTAGGCCAGATGAGGCTGAGCCTTCTCAGCGAGTGTATGTGATGCAGAGGCAGCCGGATGCTTCAGCCATCATTGCGGGTACATTTTCTTTATTTGGCATTTCAGTTCTTGCTCTAATTGATCTAGGATCTACTCATTCATATATAAGTGCATCCATCTTGCCTATGTCTGAATTGCATTTTGAGTCCCTAGGATTTGGTGTCTTGGTGACAAATCCTTTAGGGCATAGTGTTGTGGTGAGTAAGGTGCACCGAGATAGTCCAGTTGTTGTTCAGGATGAGGAGTTTCTTAGTGATTTGATTGAAATGCCTTTTAAGGAGTATGATTTGATCTTAGGCATGGATTGGTTGTCTTAGCACAGGGCTGTGGTAGATTGTCAGAAGAAGTGTGTTACCCTGAGAACCGGTGATGGTAGAAGTGTTATGGTATCTAGTGAGCAGAGATTACTTGCATCCTTGTTTGTTTTAGCTGTTGCAGCTAGGAGGATGATTCGGAAAGGGTGTGAGGCTTATCTTGCTCATGTTGTGGATACCAGAGTAGTGGGTTCCCAGCTTGATAGTATACCTACAGTTGCTGAATTCCCAGATGTGTTTCCTGAGGAGTTGCCAGGGATGCCCCCTGAGAGAGAGGTTGAGTTTGTTATTGATTTGTTGCCTGGTACCACTCCTATCTCTATTACTCCCTATTGAATGGCACCTGCTGAGTTGAGAGAGTTGAAGGTGCAGTTGCAGGAGTTGTTGGATAAAGGGTTTGTTCACCCTAGTGTTTCTTCGTGGGGAGCACCTGTTTTGTTTGTAAAGAAGAAGGATGGTACTTTGAGACTGTGCATTGATTATAGGCAGTTGAATAAGGTGACCATCAAGAATAAGTGTCCTTTGCCTAGAATAGATGATCTCTTTAATCAGTTGAAGGGAGCAGCAGTTTTCTCTAAGATTGATCTGAGATCAGGGTATCATCAATTGAGAATCAGAGTGGAAGATGTTCCTAAGACAGCTTTACGAACAAGGTATGGGCATTATGAGTTTTTGGTGATGCCTTTTGGATTGACGAATGCACCAACAGTTTTTATGGATTTGATGAATTGGGTGTTTTGACCATATCTAGATCAGTTTGTAGTAGTTTTTATCGATGACATTTTGGTGTATTCTCATAATAAGGAGGAGCATGATGACCATTTGCGGATTGTATTACAGACCTTGAGAGAGAAGCAATTGTATGCTAAGCTGTCGAAGTGTGAGTTTTGGCTTGATTAAGTGACTTTTCTTGGTAATGTGTTTTCAGCATATGGTTTTAGAGTTGATCCGAGTAAAGTTGAAGCTATTTTGAATTGGAGTCCACCGAAGTCTGTGACTAAAGTTAGAAGGTTTCTGGGTTTGGCAGGCTATTATCGATGGTTTATGAAGGGTTTTTCTTTGATAGCTACTTCACTCACCAGATCACTTCGGAAGGGAGTTAGATTTGTGTGGACAGATCAGTGTCAAGCAAGTTTTGAGCAATTGAAGGAGATGTTGACTCAAGCTCTTGTTCTTACCTTGCCTGTGGAAGATAAATCATATGTGATTTACAGTGATGCTTCACATAATGGTTTAGGTTGTGTTTTGATGTAAGAAGGTAGAGTCATAGCTTATGCTTCTCGGCAGTTGAAGCCGTATGAGTTGAATTACCCTACGCATGATTTGGAGTTAGCAGCCATAGTTTTTGCTTTGAAGATTTGACGACACTACTTGTATGGGGAGAAGTGTTTCATTTATACGGATCACAAGAGTTTGAAATACTTGGGTGTTCAGATAGAGCTGAATCTTCAACAGAGATGGTGGTTGGAGTTGATCAAAGACTATGATTGTTTGATTGATTATCATCCTAGTAAGGCAAATGTTGTTGCTGATGCCTTGAATTAGAAGTCTTTGGCAGGTTTGACTGATATTCGCTCTTATTGCTTGTTGAATTGAGAGCATTGCATGCTAGTTTTGGATCATGTGATGATGGTGCTTTGCTGGCTCAGTTGTAGTTGAGATCGGTGTTGTTGGATCAGATTAAATAGGCTCAGTTGGTAGATGAGAAAATTCAGAAGATTGTTTTGGATTGTTAGAAGGGAGAGAGCCAAGATTTCCTTGAGAGGAATGATGGCAGCCTTTGGTACAAAGATAGATTGTGTGTTCCTAATGATGCAAGACTGAGAAAGATTATTTTAGAGGAAGCACATCAATCGTGCTTTTGCTATGCACCCTGGGAGTACTAAGATGTACCATGATTTGAATCAACATTATTGGTAGTTAAGTATGAAGAGGAATATAGCGGAGTTTGTATCCAAATGTCTCACTTGTCAGAGAGTGAAGGCCAAGCACCAAGTTCCTTCGGGATTGCTCCAGCCTTTATCAGTGCTTAATGAAAATGGGAGAGAGTAACGATGGATTTTGTGACTGGTTTGCCTTTGACTCAAAAGAAGCATGATGCAATTTGGGTGATTGTTGATCGATTTACAAAGATAGCACATTTTCTTCCAGTTCAGATGGACTATTCTCTTGAGAAGTTGGTTGAGCTATATATCAGCGAGATAGTGAGATTGCATGGAGTCCCAATTTCTTTAGTGTCTGATCGAGATTCCTGGTTTACTTCAAGGTTTTAGAAGAGTTTACATGCTGCTTTGGGTTCTTGATTGCACTTTAGCACTACTTTTCATCCGCAGACAGATGGGCAGTTAGAAAGAGTGATACAGATTTTAGAAGACATGTTGAGAAGCTATGTCATTGATTTCTCTGGGAGTTGGGATAGATTCTTGCCATTAATGGAATTTGTTTATAACAACAGTCATCAGTCCAGTATTAGAATGGCACCATTTGAGGCATTGTATGGTAGAAGATGCAGAACACCTCTATGTTGGAATGAGGCTGGAGAAGGTAGGTTGGTTGGTCCCGATTTGATTAAAGAAACAGAGGAGAAAGTGAAGATAATTCGGGATCAGTTGAAAGCAGCTTCAGACAGACAAAAATCATATTCAGATTTGAAGAGGAGAGATATAGAGTTTAGTGATGGAGATAAAGTATTTTTAAAAGTGTCTCCTTGGAAGAGAATTTTGAGATTTGGCCACAAAGGGAAGTTAAGTCCCCGTTTCATTGGACCTTACTAGGTATTGAAGAGAGTTGGACCAGTGGCTTATCGACTAGCTTTGCCTCTTGAGTTAGATAAAATTCACAATGTCTTCCATGTTTCTATGTGTGAGCGGGGATTTTTGCCCCCACTCCCGGTGGAATGGTTCTTGCGACTTTGGCACTGTTTAGGCTTGGGGCTTTAGAGAACATGGACCTAAGTTCGGAGAAAATGGAGTCGCCACCCAGACGGGCTGGAAAAAAGAAAGGGGTGGATGACTCGATTCCTAAGGAATTCCCAACCCCCTAATGGGTTCGGAAAGTTGGGTACGTGTGGGGAAGGTGAGAAATGGCCCAGCACCCCCACAACGCCTGGTTCATTAGAACCGGCCTCCTTTACAGGTCTTAATATTATAAAATTCTTAAGTATAACAATATTATCCATATTACACACAATAATTGAAAGAAAGCATCATTATATTAAAATTAAAGCAATGTCCAAGCAAAATAAATAAATGGACACCCATCCGAAGATGGAAACATGTCCTTTCAACCCATGCCTAAATAGGACACCCACCGAAAGGTAGAAACATGCCCTTTACATTAGTTCTAAAATAGAAAAGTAAATTAAATTACATGATGTTTAACTAATGAGGTACCCACCAAGTGGAAACATACCTCTTACAACATTTGGAAATCTAAATAAATTGATAAAAGTAAATAAACATTCATAATAAATAAATCATTCATCAAAGATATTAAATATCAATAGAAAGTAAACATCTATCCATGATAAATTAAATGAACCAAGAATTGAACTTAAATAAATTAAAGCATATAAAATAAATCAAAGCATAATCATATATAGAATTAAATAAAGCACACAAAAGTCTAAATTATGTCTACTGTGAGTTTTTTAAGGAATTAAAATAGATTAAGGTTTTATGTTTTAAAAGGTTAATAAAGTTCTTTGATTAACTAAATTAATATTTGAATGGTGAAATCATGAAACTAGGGTTTGAACACTTTGAAATACTTTTGATTTGTGGTTTATGGTTATTCATTGTGTTTTTAAGCTACTGTGTAAAGTTAAGATATTTGTGTTTATATGATTTTTAAGATTTTAAAGGATTAAGGTTTAGAAAAAGTTAGGGTTTAAGGTTTTAAAGGAGTTAGAGTTTATTATTTTAGGTTTAGAAGTTGAATTTGGGTTTAGTGTTTTAGAATTTAGGGTTTCAGTGATGCATGATTTTTAGGATTTGGAAAAAAGCAATTGAAGATTTTATAGAATTTTATGAAAATAAACCAACGATGTAAAGTTTATAAAGCAAAAAAAGATATTTTTAAAGCTTTTGGGAAAGTAACAGAACACAATTTTGAGTTTTGGAAATTTGGAAAACAAATTTTGGTTTTGGAGTTTTGAAGAAATAAATCTAATAACTTTAAACTTTTAGAAAATAAAGCCACGATTTAAGATTTTCAAACCTTACAAAAGGTGAATTGAGGTTATAAAGTTTTTAATCTAAAAGAAACCAAAGGATGATTACGCTACTGTGAAAACAAAAAATAAAAGGAATTAAGAATTCAAACCTTATTTTGTTAGTTACACCAAAATTGCTTCTTGGATGAACAAAGTCAAAGACAAGTCTTTTTGCCTTTGAATTGCTTAAATTGTTTTTCTGCTCCCTCAAAAAACTAGCTTGATTCAAATTAATTTCCTTCACGGATTTGGATCCACTTTTTCAAGCTACTGTCCAATTTTTTATTTTCGGCCTCCCCCCCTTTTTTTTTTGTTTAATCAATATTTATAGAAGTTTTATATCCTTCATTCCTAATTATTCAAGGCATCTTTATTGAATAAGAAAAGGAAACCGAAACCTAATTGTATTAGGTTTCGGAAAATATGCGTCGAAAAAATTTCGCTAGCAAAAAAAAACTGCTGCGGAAAAACTGCGCTGGCGAGCCTCGGAACGGGCCCGTAGGCCATTTTGCCAGCAGCCGCAGAAAAATTCTGCTGGCAAAATGGCCTGGGCTATTTCGCCCACAGGAAACTCCTATGGGCGAAATGCCCACAGGCCTGCGCTGACTTTCGGCGACGATTTTTTCTTAGCTGATTTTTCCGTCGCCGATTTTTTTTTTGTTATTTTTTATTTTTTATTATTTTTGAATTTTCATTCATTTTACCATTTTTTACTAAAATAAATATTAAAATTAATTAAGATACCATAAAAATTATTTTGGACTAACTAAAATATATTGGACAACACAAAAATTATTTTGGACTAATTAAAATATATTGGACCGGACCGGGTCAAAAATTAAGGGTCTACAGTTTGCCCCCTGCTTGAATGATCTGAAACTTAAGTGAAAGAGAGTGGAAAGCAATAAGACTTCATTTTTGATATGGCAATTCAAATTTTTTTTAGGTACTTGGACTCGAGATTGGGTACTTAGACCCGAGATCGGGTACTTGGACCCCAGATTGATTGAATTTAGGTACTTGGACCCGGATTGATTTGATTTGGGTACTTGAACCTGAGATTGGGTACTTGGACTCGAGTTTGAATTGATTTTGGGTACTTGGACTTGAGATTGGGTACTTGGACCCGAGATTGATTTGATTTGGGTACTTGGACCCGAGATTGGGTGCTTGGACCGGAGATTCGGTACTTGGACTCGAGATTGGGTACTTGGACTCGAGTTTGAATTGATTTGGGTACTTGAACCCGAGATTGGGTACTTGGACTCGAGTTTGAATTGATTTTGGGTACTTGGACTTGAGATTGGGTACTTGGACCCGAGATTGATTTGATTTGGGTACTTGGACCCGAGATTGGGTGCTTGGACCGGAGATTCGGTACTTGGACCCGAGCTTGAATTAATTTTGGGTACTTGGACCCGGGATTGATTTGATTTGGGTACTTAGACCCGAGATTGGGTACTTGGACCCAAGATTGGGTACTTAGACTCAAGAATGATTTGATTTGGGTACTTGGACCATTTGATTGGGTGCTTGGACCCAAGACTGAATTGAATTTGGGTGCTTGGACCCAATATTGAATTGGAATTGGGTACTTGGACCCGACATTGAATTGAATTTGGGTGCTTGGACCCGAGATTGAATTGAATTTGGGTGCTTAAACCGAGATTGAATTGAATTTGGATGCTTGGACTCGAGATTGAGTTTGACTGACCTTTTGAGAAATCTGACTGCTCCGGTTATTCTATGCATTATGGTTTTTCACCCTCAAAATGGATCTTCATCCTTTGAGATTGGGTCTTCATCCTTGAAAATGAATCTTCATCTTTTGACATCGGGTCTTTACCCTTGAAAAATGGATCTTCATCCTTTGAGATCGGGTCTTCACCCTTGCGAATGGATCTTCATCCTTTGAGATCGGGTCTTCACCCTTGCAAATGGATCTTCATCCTTGGAGATGAATCTTCACCCTTTGTAAATGGATCTTCATCCTTTGAGATCAGGTCTTCACCCTTGAAAATATGGATCTTCACCCTTTAAGATTGGGTCTTCACCCTTGTAAGTGGATCTTCATCCTTTGAGATTGGTTCTTCACCCTTGTAAGTGGATCTTCATCCTTTGAGATTGGGTCTTCACCCTTGTAAGTGGATCTTCATCCTTTGAGATTGAGTCTTCACCCTGGCTTCAGCTATTTTAGCTGGATTGATCTTTTGTCGTTTGTATCTTCATTCTTTCTAATTTTCTTTTTTTTATTTCATTCTTTTTTGTTCTTCCTTTGCACTTTTGCAAAAAATTTAGCCCTTTTTAGCTAGCCTTCATATCCTCTCCTTTTCCCCCTGCATGGCGAGATATTTGCAAGTGAGTTTGAAAATGTTTTATATATAAACTCAAAAAATTGAAAAGGAGAAACTTTACCCCCCCTGTGTAGGCTTAAACCCATGATTTTTCTATGCGGACTCTGATTGATGTTGTTGTTGTCTAGTTCTTCGCACAAGCAAGCATTTCTTCTCTTTGCAAAATTACTGGAGCTTTCTCAAGCAATGGGCTTTCTATGACCCCCCTGATTTGATATCTTCTTTTGATTGCTTGCTATTCATTTTGACAAGGAATAGACAACACAAGACAAGAAAGTGCGATGTGATATGCTCATGTATGCATGATATGCATGCATGATACTTACAGCGGTTTTATTGACTCACAGACTGAGGTGATCAGCAGAAGTGTTCTCATTGGTTCCCTTTTGACGCTTGTTCAAGTCTTGCATTGGAATGATCGAAAGCTTTGCATTTGTGGCTTTTATCTTCAAGATGTTGAAAACATGAGTGGTGGAGACCCTAAGCAAAGTCAGGGATACATCCTTTTTTAAACTATATTTCAGCATGTCAGTTGATAGCTTCTTCATGACCTTGCTAATAATCATTTCCTTTGCCCAATGTGTCCTTTGGAGACTCGACAGTTCAACATACTCCCCTTAGCTTGAAGGCATTGTATGACAAAACATTTTTTTTATTTTTATTTTTTTGAATTTTGATTTTGAAATCAAATGTTGGCTTTGCCAAATTAATGTCAATGCACCTCAGGACTTGATTTTTCCAAATTAACATATCTATAACATGACAACCCTAGTTACCGTTCTAAACTTGAGAATCAATTCTATTTAAGCAAGAATTGTTGCACTTCAGATAGGCACATACACATTACTTGGCCAAAGGTCTCATTTGAGTTTAAATATTGTCTACCTCATATGCATGCTTATCCAAACTATCTCCACTAATAGACTCTACCTACCAAGAGAGATCAACAAGTCTTTGGTAGGCTTGAAATGGGGTCTATGAGGGACATGGGTTTAAGCGAAGGCCATTTTGAGATTGGAGCTAGTGTGATACAATGGACAAACCCTCACACTATAAATTTCTTGTTTGAACTTTAGGCAGCTGGGAGCAATCTTGCTAGACTTCAAATTCCTTCTATATCTTCTTGGCATTAATCTGGATCTTGATTAGGACAGTCTTTGCCCTTGCAAAAAGTTTAAGACCCAAATTCGTTTATTTTCTTCTTCTCCCTTTTCTTTATTTCTCTTACTCTTTCCTTTCTTTAAGCATTGTATCATTTTGTCCTTCTTCCTTATAGGACTGTTAAGTACAAAACTTTCAAGAACTGAATGGTCTTCCTCCTTTTTCTCCCATTTTGATTGAATCTTTGGTTGGGTTAGACCAATTCAAGACAAACCATCCTTATGGAAGCCTTTTGCTGCTTTAGGTAAAAGAGAACTCAGTTGGCTTTCTGAACCGCCTTCCTAGGTTTTATCTTTTTTCTTTTCTTTTCCTTTTTTTTCTCTTTTTTTTTCTTTTTCTTTTCTTTTGTCTTTTGTCTTTTTTGTTTTTTCTTCTTGGTTCTAGCTCTAAAAAAGTTGCCTTGTTTGTACCAACTTGGGCTTCCAATAATGGATAAGTAACATAAATCTTCTTTAATAGGGATAAATCATTTGTTACTCTGATGTTGATGTTGATATATTGGAGATATTAGGAAAACTTCAACTACCCTTATGGTATTGAGAACTTCAACCACCCTTATGGTTTTGAGAACTTCAACTATCTTCATGGTCTTGAGAACTTCACCTATCCTCATGATTTGGACTAATCATTGTTTCCTTTGATCTTCTTGCCTCTTCATCTTAGTGATCATAAGACTTGCCAAAAGTATCACAACAGCTCAGGGCAGGTTGTTGGGGTTATATGCCAATGAAAAGAAAGCTAAAATTTTATCAAGGCTCAAAGGGACAACTAGGGATTGATATTTAATTGGGTGGATACTAGTTGTTGGCTAACCAAACAATGCCTAGATCATTTCTCTCTTAAATAAGCAGAGTTCAATTTCGCCTCGAAAGTTTGTCTAAGCATGTTTTAAGACTGACTAGGACCCAGACAAGGTAATTATGCAGGAGCCCTCTCTAAGTTAGCATACACAACTCGATGCTATAGAGCAATTCCTTCATCTAGATGAGGTTGAGCACCAAAATGAACAAAGACCAACAAAATTTTGATGAAAATAATTTATTCAAATAAATTTAAATTTGAAAAACACAATAGTTCCAATTAAAGAAAGTAAAATTGAAAAGCAACATTCAAGCTAAGAAAAGTTCGTTGAGTTTAAGCTTCTTTTCCTTTCATATCTTCAATATTTCCATCTTGAAATGATGATAAAACAAAATCTTCTTCCAATCCTTTTCCCACTATGAAGGCTGCTGGTGGTGGCACCCTGTTGAACCTTGGAAATGGATTACCTTTGGTATTGGGCTTATCTGGATCAGGTAACTTGCCATTATCAATTAAATTCTGGATCTCATGCCTCAACTTCATACAATTGCCCATTTCGTGTCCAGGCCTTTGATGGAATTGGCAAAATGCACTAGTATCAAAGTTAGGTGGAAGAGGATTAGACAAAAGACGAGGAGCCAAAGGTTGTAACAATCCCTTCTTTTGTAGCTTATGGATAACCCAAGACAGTGGCTTCCCTAATTTTAAAAACTGCCTCATTCGTCCTTGACTAGTGGCATTAACATCAACTTCTTTTTGTGTGCTTTGATTGCCCAACTGGTAATTCCCTTTCTCATTCCTTCTTATTGAAAAGCAATTTTTCTCCCTTTCCCATTCTTCAATTTGTAGACCAGCTTGGAGAAGATCTTTGAAATCCCTTATAAGGGTGTGAGACATCCTTTCATGGAGATTGGGTAGGACACCTCTCACGATCATCCTTATTTGATCAGATTCGTCAGGCCTTTTCTTGAGCAAAGCGGCCTTATTTCTCCATCTTTTCACATAGTCCACAAAATTCTCATTTGGCCTTTGCCTAATGGACTCAACTTCCATTAAGGTAACTTCCAACTCGACATTGTACCCATATTGCTGAATGAAGGCCTTGTATAGCAAATCCCAACTCTTTTGTGTTCCTTCTTCCAAGGTATTAAACCAATTTTGGACAATAGGATCCAATGAGAGCATGAAGTACCTTAGAGTTTGAGTCTTAGTAGCTCGGGCAGACTGCATAGCAGTGATATACTACTTAACATGGAGATGAGGATTTCCAGTACCATTGTATCTAGCAAAGGATGGCATCTTGAATTTGTATGGAACTTCTTCATCTAGCTTAAATAATTTGTCAATCTCGGACATCTCTTCGGTCTTTAGTTTCTTCTCAAATTTCTTTTCTAAATCAGCAATCATCTTTTCAATATTAGAAGTTTCGGTCTTTTCAAAAGTTGCCTTCTCAATAACTTTCAGCTCCTTTTTGTCTTGAGGATCTTGGTAGTATTGAGCCCAATCATCATCATTAATGATCACCTTATCATCATCAAAAGCTACTTCACTAACTTTAGTCTTCCCTTTGTCTTTCTTGGTGCTAGCAGATGCTTTGGCATTGTTTCCTAAAATTGCAACTAGTTGATTTTTTATCGTCTCAGCCATGACCTCTTTTATTTCTTCCATCTTGGCATTGAGGGCCTCATCCACCATCCTTTGGATTTGTTCAGGTTCCATTATTTTTGGTGAGCAAGTGATTGAGTCATTGATAGACACTTCGTCTCCAGTGTAAGTCGGATTGTTGTAAGCTTTAGAGCTATCGTAATCCAGGGCTGTGAGCCAGAAAGGATCAATGATATGAGATGCAAATGTATGCATGTATGCACAAACAATCAATAAAGAAAGATAATTAGGACGTTCCTTCCAACCTTATAAAATCCACACACGAATGGCGAGTCTCTTTTCCTAGGTATATGGTTAACAAAATACCCACATGGGGTATCTTGTTTTCGAGTAATTCCCTCGGACGTTTCAACCAATAGTTATATTTTCGAAAATAGAAATCCATCCATGATAATTCCCATTAATTAGGTTTTAATCCATCCAACCAACTAAAGTAGCTTTTATACTATATTGGATTGAAACTAAATTAAGAGGTTTATCATAGATAGACTTCTCACTTAAAAAACGTAACTAATGATTCATGCCAAAAACAAGCCCATGGTTAATTTATTCTTAGTGTAAACTAGGCCCATAATTGATTTTTGGTATTTCTTAATTGACCTAAATATTTTATAAGCTCTTTGTAAGAAAAAGTTGGATGAAAATAATTTTGTATCTAAGCCTATTGTAAAAATATTTTAGAAAAAATGGATTTTGGGCTTAGTATTTGGGTCATGAACAAAAGAATTTATTTTTAGAAAAGTTTTATGTCCAAAGACCATCTTGAAAAATTTTGAAAATAGTTTTGATCATTTGGATTTTAAAGAAAAATTTATTTTGAGCTTACAATGTACTTAGGTCATATTAGAAAAAAGAGCAAACCAAATAAGCCATGATTTAAGCCAAGATAAATTAACCATAGTCAAACAACATGCATTCCTAAGGAAAGTAACTAGGCCAATTACATGAGCTTTAGTCTTCGGATTAAAAGGCTTAGGTTCCCATAGCAAGTATATACCAAATGGTATGAGGCTATGAGTGGTTATGCCATGCTTGATGTCCATACCTTGAGTGAAAGTATGGTATCCCTTACATAACACAACACGGGTAACATGGGCGTCCTAACTCATGCACATAATGCAATCTAATATGATGCAATGGATAATATCATTATAAGAAAGAATATAATAATATAAAGACCAACGGAATCAACTTCTCTTATCCCCAGTAGAGTATCCACTGTGAGCGGGGATTTTCGCCCCCACTCCCGGTGGAATGGTTCTTGCGACTTCGGCACTGTTTAGGCTCGGGGCCTTAGAGAACATGGACCTAAGTCCAGAGAAAATGGAGTCACCACCCGGACGAGCCAGGAAAAAGAAAGGGGTGGATGACTCAATTCTTAAGGAATCCCCAACCCCCTAATGGGTTCAGAAAGTTGGGTACGTGTGGAGAAGGTGAGAAATGGCCCAGCACCCCCACAATGCCCGGTTCATTGGAACCGGCCTCCTTTACAGGTCTTAATATTATAAAATTCTTAAGTATAACAATATAATTCATATTACACACAAAGGTATCATGTCAATTCTATATATTCAAGTATTTCATATGATTAACTATCATAATGAAGCCTATGATTTTATAAAATTTATTCATGTTTGGTAAATTCATTAGACTGCTACTTTTTTATACATGAAGCTGATTATACTTAAATGCTAATCAAAATTAATAATATTTGCAAATGAGGCTCTGAATTTAACAAGTGCATACAACTGCTAAAACTGATTGATTTTATAAATAAGTAAAGCTAGCAACTTGAAATGAATTATATAATTCAATTAAATAAAAAAATTCATTATTTATAAATAAAATTGCAAATGAAATGAATTCAATATAAATTTATGAAATTTTTTTGGAAAAATTAGATTTGTTTTCAAAGGATAAATCTAACTTTCATCAATTAATCACCAATACATCTATGAAAATTTAGAAGTCAATATACAATTTTTAAAATTTTAAGATGAAATTTAAGCTATATGTAGTTTAAAAAAATGCAAATATTAAAAGAATGTTAAGGTATTCATCAAACAAAATACAATATGAGATACTATTTTCAGAATTTTGACGCTAAATAATTATAATATAACATTGTAAATATAAAAATATTCGTACTGTAACATTTTTCCAATGTTTCTTGTCCTAATTTTTTAAAAATAATGTATCTATGTGTAACCAAAATTTTTTTTGAACAGGAATTTTTTTTCGTTTTTTAAGCTACATTAGAAATTCTATAACCCCTTGTTTGGATGGTGATTTTTGATGGTTTCATATAGTATGGTATTGTTTCATTTTTGTGTTTGTTTTGATTTCTAAATTGATGTTATTGGTTTTAATGGTTTTATCATGGTTTTAAAACCATACTTTTTAGTCTTCTTTTTTTTAAACCATTAATTTGCTGGTTTCATATGATTTAAAAATTTTTTGTTTCAAAAATACTCTCTATTTCAAATTTCAAAATTAACATATTATGTAATATCCCGGAATAGACCCTAAGAGTTTTGGAGTTATTGTTGTTGAATTTGGATTTAATGTATATGTATATAGGGGAAATATAAAGATAATATATATAAGACATATGCATGGGATATAAAATGGTGTAGGATAAGTGAATGGTATATATATATATATATGTGTGTGTGTGTGTGTGTAATGAATTAATAATAATAATAATAAGGACAAAAAGAAAAGAGAAGAAGAAAGTCAAAGAAAGATTATGTGGTGGAGATTTAAAGTGTTATTATTATTATTATTATTATTGTTATTGTTATTGTTATTATTATTATTATTATTATTATTATTATATATATGATAAGAACGAAGGAAAGAAGTAGAAACTTCTTTCCTCTTCTGCTCCTTCTTCTTCGTTTTCTTCTTGCTGCTTGGACGAGAGAGAGAGAGAGAGAGAGAGAGAGAGAGAAAGAGAGAGAGATGTGATTTTGTTGCTTTTCACATCAAAGTTCTTAAGGATTTTAAGAGAATTGAAGATAGAGATGAAGATTTGGCAACATATTCAAGTAAGCATTCATTTCTTTGAGTTGATTTTCATTAATTGAGTTGAGTTTTGAGGTAGTTAATATGGTAAGATGATGAAAGTGAAAGATTGAAAGATGTGTATAGACTCAAATGGTTATTGGTGAAGATGATGAAGGATTATTGAAATTGTTTAATAAGGATTTAATATAGGAGTGGGGATTTGAGTAATTGATATATGATTGTGTTTAAGGGAGTTGAAAACATAAAATATTTGTATTGAAATTCATGTATTTTATTATTTGATTTGAATTAGGTTGTGAAGATAGTGGATTTCTAAGTGGTGAAGAGTTCTTGGAAGGTAAAGTGTGTAGAATTGTGAGTGATTCTTAAGGTAAGAACAAACTACCTTAATTAATGTTTAGATATGATATTCAAACTTAAAACACATTTATTAGTACTTGTGTTAATGAATTTAGTGCATGGTTGGTATGTATTGGTATTGTGTTGTGAATTAATGAGAAAAGAAGAGGTTTGGTTAGGTTTGGGTTGAATTTTGTGAGTGACACGGCCAAAAGCAAGGAGAGACACGGCCAAGTAAAAAAAAATTATATGTGTTGGATTGGTTTTGGGAGAGACACGGTCACAGTCTCAGCCGTGTCCTCTGCCCGTGTTTCTTACTGTCTGATTTTTGTGGAGAGACACGGCCGTGTCCCTTGCCCGTTTCTGCTACTGGATTTTTGTGTGGAGAGACACGGCCACTGGCTTGGCCGTGTCCATTGCCCGTGTTTGCTACTGTCTGAATTTGTGTTGAGTGACACAGCCGTGTCGCATGCCCGTGTTCGCTACTGCCAATTATGGTTGAGAGACACGGTCACAAGCTTGGCCGTGTCCCTCAAAAGGTGTTGGCCGTGTCCCTCAAAATTGTTAGTTAATGATTATTCTTGTCTTGTTGAATCCTCTAAAGGTATTATTATATCTATACTTCAAATGCATGTGAAATAAATGTATGTTGAGGATTCCAAATCTAAGAATAAGGTAAATTATATATGTGTATATCAATGATGATCATTCTTGATGAATGTTTAATGTGTTTGATTATGAAGTATTCTAATGTAAATTGAGACTAAATAAGATGTGATGTATTTGTGATTTATAATGATGATATATGAAATGTGTAGTATATGGGATAAATGATTGTGTATGTGAAAGATAAAATGCTATGATATGAATTGAGATATGATGAAGCCATTGTGATTGGCTATGATGATTCCAATGAAATATGAAGCCATTGTGATTGGCTATGACGATTCCATTGGAAATGAAATTGATAATGAAATAATAAATGAATTGTGTGTCTAATATGTTATTCATTTTCAGAGTTTTGTTGTTGGTGGCATGCCTATAGTAACAATCTCTTGAAGTTAGGTTGGGCTTGATCCTTGAAGCCAAGTTGGGTTGAAGTTTAACATGTTTTACTCCCCTTGAAGCTTGGTTGGGTCTAGTCCTTGAAGCCTAATTGAGATGTTAAACCCTTGAAGCTAGGTTGGATTGGTTCTTGAAGCCAAGTTGGGTTGATACTTAGCATGCTTTGTTCCCCTTGAAGCTTGGTTGAACCTTAATCCTTGAAGCCTAGTTGGGATAATGATAAATATGAAAATTAAACCAAAACATTAACTCTGAAAGTGGAATGACATATTAGGGTTTTGGGCCCATGCTTGTGCTTGTTGAAGTGTGTTGCTTGAGTAATGAAACAAATGAATAATGAGATAAATGTCTATCTTTGTTTTAATGTGAACTATGGAATGCAACATCATGTTATGTGGTATTTAGTGATAACTATGACATGACTTATAATGGTATGAAAAGTATGAGGATAATCATGAAATGAGATGTATGCAATACATAAGTGAATTGTTGAATGATGAGTTTATGATGTGTAAATTGTATATGATGATATATGATGTGTAAAATGTATATGAATGGGGAAATAGTGAGTATTGTTTCATGAAGATTTTGATAAGTCATTGAATTGTGAGTTGTTGAAATAAAATGTATGGATATGTATATAAGTAAAACATTAGTAGAAGTATGTATGAAAAGCATAATCAAAATGGGAAAACATGATAAGAAAATAATGACATTTCAGGTTAACATTAAAATTATGATTTTCTTTATTGTAAGTTATATGAATTATTTGTCTTACTAAGCTCTCGGGCTTAGCGCGGTTGTGTGATCTTGCAGGTGACTATGCGGTTGATCAGGGAATCAAGCTTTTATGCCACGAGAAGGGTAAGAGTGTTCTGAGACCAACTAGAAGGTGATGCATACATGTTTAATTTAATTATGTTATATTATTCACAATAATATATTCATATGTTCAATGATTTATTAAATGTTATTAAAATCTAAAGGTAGTATTGTTTAAACTTGGATAAGGGTTTTTAAATTAAAACTAAAAGTGACATCCTTATACTCCGTATACGTATTGTATGTATACTAGGTATATGTATAATACTTATATAGGGTATGGGGGTGTTACATATTAACCTAATAATCTTTTCTTTGATTTAAGGCAATGGATTAATTCACTTTGGTCAGGAAAAGTATGAGACACTAGTTGGCTTGGCCATGTCACTCATCAACAGCAAGAATGGCAAACACAAGAAAGTGACATGGCCAGGACAAGTTGGCTTGGCTGTGTCCCTAAGATATTTTGGACATAAGAGGACACCTTTAAGAGACACAGCCAAGCCACTGGCCGTGTGTCTTGGCCATGTCTCACCTGAGGAACAAAGAAGAAAGAAGTGAAGAAAGCATATAGAAGTGGACACATGCAAGTGAGATGGCCAAGCCACTGACTGTGTCACTGCTTTTAAGTTGAGAAGCCATGGACAAGACCTCATGGCTTGGTTGTGTCCAAAAGAGAATGAGTGACACGACCAAGTCACTCATGACTTGGCCGTGTCTCATATGGCTTCTTTTAAATTTTTTGCAAGAATTAAGGGATAAAATTAGGGACAAAAGGCTTTTCTTTTTTGAAAAGAAATATTAACAATGTGTAAAAGATGGATGGTTTATGGAATAAATATTAAACAATAAAAAAGGAGGGCATAAAGATGAGTGTTGTGAGTTGGCAAACATTCTTTATGCCTTAAGAATTGAAAAGAATTAGAGGGAAAGGAGATAGACATACATGAAGGAGGGGGACATTGGATATTCTCTACATACTCCATCATTATCTTTTCACCTTATTCTTAGTTTTGCAGTTCTTGGGTTTGGAAGACACCATTCTCATCACCTTCATCTTCATGTTGTTTTCATCTTCCACTTATTCCAAAAACAAGATAATATTTTAGGATAAAAATTTGGGTTAGCAAGCTCTTGGGGATTATGGTTTGAAGAAGCTTGATTGAAGAGTTGGAGGCTTGAGAGAGTTTCCATTCCATCTTTTAAGAGTAGAGCCATTAATTGAAGAGGGCTTGGGAGTTTTTCTCATCACGTTCAAGTTGAAACTAGGAGGATGAACAAGAAGTTCAACTTTTGGTATCTTCAAGGGGTTCTTCGTATTCTCTCATTTAAATCATTTCTAGATTATTGTTTTTTAGTTTTGAACATTAATATTTCAATGGATAGTTTTAATTTGATTTGTTTGAGATGAATATTTATTTTTAAATGATGATGAGCTAAATTACCCTTGCCTAGTGCTATAGTAGACTTGATTGAATGGCTTGATTTGATAATTCCATTAATATAGCTTGTTGTTGGTTGATTGTATTGGATTAAATTTTAGGTTGATAGATTGGTCAACTAGTGATCTTTTAATATCGAATGATGGACCAAGAGGAGAAATTTGATATCAGAACTATACAATTCAACCTCCTTAAGAATGAATTAGAAATATAAATTATAGGGTTCTATTAATTTGTAAATTCAAAATAATTTGTTGTTGTTAATTCATGAATGTGAAAACTAATGAATTAGTAATTGGCTAATTAAACTGAAGGAACAAATTAAATTACAAGGTTATGTTAATGGGAACTTAGAGAATCAAGATTTGATAAAATTTATCTATAACCCTAGGTACCTTTCCAAGAATTAAACCAATTCTAAGCACATTGATAATTGTTTTATTGCAATTTTACTTTTACTAAAATTTCAACAATATCGTAAACACTACACACTTATCATTTTTAATTATTTGTTTAAATTAAACTACTGTAAAATAATTTCTTCCTTGTGAAATGACCTTGGGGAAATCATCGTTACTATAATAACCCCGTATACTTGCAAGTGTTTCTTTGTAGAAGTAATTAATCAAGTGCACCATATTTTTGGCGTCATTGCCGGGGAAGGCAATTTTTAGTGATAGTTTGATTCTTTTACTTCTATTGTTTAATTATTTAAAGTGTTTATTTTCGAATTGCCTAGCAGATTTATGAAAGGATAAATTTCCCAAGGAAATGAACTTGTTCCATTTATAGATGATATTCATAGACTTCCTATAACTGAGAAAGTGGACCCTTTTGAACAAGAAGGAGAAGAAACCGAAGAGCATTTTGAGGAGAACACGAAGGTAGAAATGGGTGATGTAGAGGAACCACCTATGAAGGAGTTTGCCCGACCGATCATTGGAGTAACCGCATTATGTATCCGGTTGAGCAACGCAATAAGAAATTATGAACTCACAAACAATCATTATAGTATATTTCCATCCTTCCATGGATTGCTGACTGGAGATTCTCTCAACTTCATTCAAGATTTTTATACAACATTGCATACCTTCCCTTTGTAAGCATTAACGGAGGATGAACTTAAAATGAGATGTTTCCTATATAGTTTGAAGGATAGGGAAAAGGCATGGTTGATGACTTTGTCGGAGAATTCCCTTACCATATGGACTGAAGTGTATGACAAATTCATGGGAAAATTTTATTCACACTAAAAGATAAAGGATCTTAGGTGGAGTATTGTAACTTTCACCCAATTTGATGGAGAATTATTTCATGAGGTGTGGGATCACTTCAAATCTTTATTGTTTCAATGCCCTCATCACTATTATCCATAAAAATTGCTCAATCAGTTCTTTTATGATGGGCTACCTCAACAATGTCAAAACACAGTGGATAATGTTGCAGGGGGAGCAATGGGTGAAAAGATAGCTGCAGAAACAATTGCATTATTTGAAATGTTGAGAGCAAATTCACAGCAAAAGAGTATTCGGGAAAGGAGAAGAAGAGCTTATGAATTTAATGTAAACTCGAAAATGGCAAGGCAAATATCAGAATTGATAAGACAAGTGAAATTGTTAAATACTAGAGGAAACTTACCGATGTCAAGCCAAGAATCAAGCGCATCATGTGGTATTATAGGCCATAATGCAAATTTGTTCCCTTCAAGCTTTGATTCATTTTGAGAAGGACAAGAGTAAATTTATGCTTCTGAAAGGGTCCAACAAAGGGGTAAGCATGACCCATTTTCAAACTCTTATAACCCCGATTGGAGAAATCACCCAAATTTTTCATGGAAGAACCAACAACAAGCTCTACCTCAACATTCATTCCAACCTTGTCAAAGAGGACCTAACTTCCAAGGGAAAACTATGAATGAAGAGCAAACAACAAACCCTTCAATTGAAGATAATTTGAATGCTTTCATTCAAATAAGCACTCAAAAAAAAGAGGTGAATAACAAGCAGTTTAACTCTTTGGAAGCATCACTTAAGAAGGTGAAACTCAAGTGGGTCAATTGGCTAATCAACTTCAAGCTCAACAAAAAAGAAAATTTTTGAGTCAACCGAAAAAAGCCAAAGTAATCATGGTCTTAAGAAGTGGTAAGGTACTTGATAATAAAATCTGTGATAGTAACATTGATGATTCTTTGGATGCAGGAATAGTTCAAGAAGATGGTGAGGAAATGTGTAACACCCCCATACCCTATATAAGTATTATACATATACCTAGTATACATACAATACGTATACGGAGTATAAGGATGTCACTTTTAGTTTTAATTTAAAAACCCTTATCCAAGTTTAAACAATACTACCTTTAGATTTTAATAACATTTAATAAATCATTGAACATATGAATATATTATTGTGAATAATATAACATAATTAAATTAAACATGTATGCATCACCTTCTAGTTGGTCTCAGAACACTCTTACCCTTCTCGTGGCATAAAAGCTTGATTCCCCGATCAACCGCATAGTCACCTGCGCGATCACACAACTGCGCTAAGCCCGAGAGCTTAGTAAGACAAATAATTCATATAACTTACAATAAAGAAAATCATAATTTTAATGTTAACTTGAAATGTCATTATTTTCTTATCATGTTTTCCCATTTTGATTATGCTTTTCATACATACTTCTACTAATGTTTTACTTATATACATATCCATACATTTTATTTCAACAACTCACAATTCAATGACTTATCAAAATCTTCATGAAACAATACTCACCATTTCCACATTCATATACATTTTACACATCATATATCATCATATACAATTTACACATCATAAACTCATCATTCAACAATTCACTTATGTATTGCATACATCTCATTTCATGATTATCCTCACACTTTTCATACCATTATAAGTCATGTCATAGTTATCACTAAATACCACATAACATGATGTTGCATTCCATAGTTCACATTAAAACAAAGATAGACATTTATCTCATTATTCATTTGTTTCATTACTCAAGCAACACACTTCAACAAGCACAAGCATGGGCCCAAAACCCTAATATGTCATTCCACTTTCAGAGTTAATGTTTTGGTTTAATTTTCACATTTATCATTATCCCAACTAGGCTTCAAGGATTAAGGTTCAACCAAGCTTCAAGGGGAACAAAGCATGCTAAGTATCAACCCAACTTGGCTTCAAGAACCAATCCAACCTAGCTTCAAGGGTTGTAACATCTCAATTAGGCTTCAAGGACTAGACCCAACCAAGCTTCAAGGGGAGTAAAACATGTTAAACTTCAACCCAACTTGGCTTCAAGGATCAAGCCCAACCTAACTTCAAGAGATTGTTACTATAGGCATGCCACCAACAACAAAACTCTGAAAATGAATAACATATTAGACACACAATTCATTTATTATTTCATTATCAATTTCATTTCCAATGGAATCATCATAGCCAATCACAATGGCTTCATATTTCATTCGAATCATCATAGCCAATCACAATGGCTTCATCATATCTCAATTCATATCATAGCATTTTATCTTTCAGATACACAATCATTTATCCCATATACTACACATTTCATATATCATCATTATAAATCACAAATACATCACATCTTATTTAGTCTCAATTTACATTAGAATACTTCATAATCAAACACATTAAACATTCATCAAGAATGATCATCATTGATATACACATATATAATTTACCTTATTCTTAGATTTGGAATCCTCAACATACATTTATTTCACATGCATTTGAAGTATAGATATAATAATACCTTTAGAGGATTCAACAAGACAAGAATAATCATTAACTAACAATTTTGAGGGACACGGCCAACACCTTTTGAGGAACACGGCCAAGCTTGTGACCGTGTCTCTCAACCATAATTGGCAGTAGCGAACACGGGCATGCGACACGGCCGTGTCACTCAACACAAATTCAGACAGTAGCAAACACGGGCAATGGACACGGCCAAGCCAGTGGCCGTGTCTCTCCACACAAAAATCCAGTAGCAGACACGGGCAAGGGACACGGCCGTGTCTCTCCACAAAAATCAGACAGTAAGAAACACGGGCAGAGGACACGGCTGAGACTGTGACCGTGTCTCTCCCAAAACCAATCCAACACATATAATTTTCTTTGACTTGGCCGTGCCTCTCCTTGCTTTTGGCCGTGTCACTCACAAAATTCAACCCAAACCTAACCAAACCTCTTCTTTTCTCATTAATTCACAACACAATACCAATACATACCAACCATGCACTAAATTCATTAACACAAGTACTAATAAATGTGTTTTAAGTTTGAATATCATATCAAAACATTAATTAAGGTAGTTTGTTCTTACCTTAAGAATCACTCACAATTCTACACACTTTACCTTCCAAGAACTCTTCACCACTTAGAAATCCACTATCTTCACAACCTAATTCAAATCAAATAATAAAATACATGAATTTCAATACAAATATTTTATGTTTTCAACTCCCTTAAACACAATCATATATCAATTACTCAAATCCCCACTCCTATATTAAATCCTTATTAAACAATTTCAATAATCCTTCATCATCTTCACCAATAACCATTTGAGTCTATACACATCTTTCAATCTTTCACTATCATCATCTTACCATATTAACTACCTCAAAACTCAACTCAATTAATGAAAATCAACTCAAAGAAATGAATACTTACTTGAATATGTTGCCAAATCTTCATCTCTATCTTCAATTCTCTTAAAATCCTTAAGAACTTTGATGTGAAAAGCAACAAAATCACATCTCTCTCTCTTTCTCTCTCTCTCTCTCTCTCTCTCTCGTCCAAGCAGCAAAAAGAAAACGAAGAAGAAGGAGCAGAAGAGGAAAGAAGTTTCTACTTCTTTCCTTCGTTCTTATCATATATATAATAATAATAATAATAATAACAATAACAATAACAATAATAATAATAATAATAATAATAATAATAATAATAATAATAATAATAATAACACTTTAAATCTCCACCACATAATCTTTCTTTGACTTTCTTCTTCTCTTTTCTTTTTGTCCTTATTATTATTATTATTAATTCATTACACACATATATATATATACCATTTACTTATCCTACACCATTTTATATCCCATGCATATGTCTTATATATATTATCTTTATATTTCCCCTATATACATATACATTAAATCCAAATTCAACAACAATAACTCCAAAACTCTTAGGGTCTATTCCGGGATATTACAAAATGCAAGAAGGTAAAGCTCAAACAAGTGAACTGAAGGAGAATAATGAGAAGGCATTTGTTTTACCAAAGCTACACAAATCTCCAAATACTTACAACTGCCAATCCCATTCTCTAGCAGGACAAAAAGTGAGAAGTAAGATAAGCAATTTTTTGAAATTTATATCATGTTCTCCAAGGTAAGTATAAATCTTCTTTTACTTAAAGTGATCAAGAACATCCCAACTTATGCCAAATTTTTCAAAGAATTGATCATCAAAAAGAGAAGATATGAGCCAAATAAAAAGGTAATGGTTTTGGAGGTCGCAAGTGCTATTTTACAGAACAAGTTACCTCCAAAGCTTAAAGACCCTGAAAGTTTTATAATTAGCCTTTCCATGGGAAATGGGAAAGAAGCATCCAGCATGTGTGATTTGGGAGCTAGCATAAATTTAATTCCTTACTCAATTTACTTGAAATCATGGCTTGGGGAACTTAAATTAACCAAGATAGTCTTAAAATTGTTTTATTAGTTTTTGTTCTCAAATTTCTGTTTATTTATTATAATAATTATTGTTTTCTTCATGCATTTTGGTAGTTTTAATCTTTTAATTTAGTGATTTCAGCATTTTGGTAGTTTTAATTTATTCCAGTGTTTAGATCATTTTTTGCACTAGTATTTAGTATGTTGTTTATGTTTTTTTAGTTAATGTTTCATTTTTATTTTTTTTAAAGTCTGTTTTAAGTGTTTATTTTAGGTTAAAGTGTAAAAACTCCCTTGGAAGATCAAAACAAAGAAAGAGGAGCATGAATCAAGCAAGACATGGCCAAGCCAAATCAAGCTTGGCCGTGTCACCTCAAAGGAAATTTTGGCAGAAGGTGACGGTCAGGAGACACGGCCAAGCCACTGGCCGTGTATCACCTAAAGACCAAAATCAAAGAAACCAAAGAAAAGAAGGAAAGAAATGGCAGAAGGTGATACACCCACATGACACAGCTAAGCCACTGGCCGTGTCACATGACATGGCCACAAGCTTGGCCGTGTCCCATCCTAAGCCAAAGAACAAGGAAGAAACAAAGGAAAGAAATAGAAGCTAACACACCCAGGAGACACGGCCAGGAGCTTGGCCGTGTCACTCTCACCTCCAAAGAACAAAGAAGAGCCAGGAGAAACAGAAGCTGACACACCCAGGTGACACGGTCAAGCCACTGGCCGTGTCACCTCATGAGACCAAAGAAAGAAAAAATGCATGGATTTTTAGCCAAGGATTTGTATAAATAGAGAGGATTGGGGCAAAAGGATAGAGAACTTCTTCAGCCGTTCTACACACAACTTTCAGCTGTTCTTCAATTTTCTTTGAGAACTTTTCTCTAAAATAAGAGAATTAAAGAAGATTGATTTCACTTTCATTCAAACACTCTAGGTTAAATTAGTTCTAGCCATTACATTATTCTTCTAGCAAAATCTGAGCAAGAGATTCTTCAGAAACAAAAGGAAGACTGTAATTGGTTTTGTTCTTCAACTCTATCTCTTAAGTTTCATTGAAATTGTATTTATGAATCTCTAATGTCTAAATTAATTTCTTTGAATTTTAATGAGATGAATTTGTTTCATAGCATTACCATGAACTAATTTTGACCTAGTCTAGGGTTTGTATGAATCTACTATGATTGTATGAATTGGTTATTTCTCTTAATTGATTTATTTCTTTTATTTTTAATTGAATGGATTAATGTTAATATATAATTGATTGGCTACCAATTATGTGTTTTAGATATTTAGATGAATGATTGAGAAATGAAATCTAATACTGAAATAATTTAAATTGGGACTTAGGTGAATTAGAAATATAAACCTAAGGAAAAGATCATTTTAATTGCAGTAAGATTAATTGAAAAAGGTTTGAATGCGAGAGCTTATTTCCTTGATTTGATTAATTAAGTTGCTTGAAATCTGATCTTTGAAATTAAGTCAGTTGAGAGGAATAGCCGTTCATACATATAAATTAGTAGAGAAGTGCAAACCCTAGACTTTTCTATTAAGTGAATCAATATATTTGTTCAGTTTTCTTTCATTATTATAAATTCAATTCCTCTCTATTTTCATTAGTTGTTTAGCAATTTAATTTTATAAATCAAAAACTATTAATTGATAATTTGTTTATTATGATTTGATAAATAATTAGGTTATTTATCTTCCTTGTGAGACGACCTTGAGGTGTTCACCGAAATACTACAGCAGCCTCGTATACTTGCGAGTGTAGCTTTAGTATTGTTTATTAGAGCGCAACAAGTTTTTGACATCGCTGCCGAGGAAGCTAATTGGCATAATTGTTTATCAATCATATATATATATATATTTTAAATTATTTTTCATTGATATTTTATTTTATTTTTCTTTTGCTATAAATAATTCCTTCTTTCAGAAATTTATTTTATGCAAGGTAGGAGATCGCTTGGAGCAGATCTTTGCCCATTTATTTAAGAAATTCAAAGAGTGAAAAGGAGCAGAGAAGATTTTGAATTGTATACCGGGTTTGATACAAAGGAGAAAATTTCTAATTTTGAGTCGGATACTGGGCAATCTACCAATATGGGAGACGAGAGGCAAAGAACTATGAGGGATTTTGCCAGACCTGTCATTAGGACTTCCACCTCATGTATAAGATTGACAGATGCAACAAGAAATTACGAGTTGAAGAATATCCATTACAACATGCTGCCATCATTCTATGGAGTTCCGAATGAGGATCCTTTCAATTTTATCTAGGATTTCTACTCCATCCTCAACACATTTCCATTGGGAGGACTAACAGAAGACCAGTTGAGGATGAGGTGTTTTCCGTACACATTAAAGGATAGAGCAAAAAGCTGGCTTATGATGTTACCTGAAAATTCTTTGACAACTTAGGAGCAAGTATATAACAAGTTTATGGGCAAATTTTACTCACATCAGAAGATAGCTGAATTAAGAGGAAAAATAGCCACATTTGCTCAATTGGATGGAGAGCCATTTCATGAGGCTTAAGACAGGTTTAAGATGTTGTTATTCCAATGTCCACACCATCACTACCCACTTCAACTGCTGAATCAGTTTTTCTACGATGGACTAACACAACAATTTCAGAATACTGTTGATAATGCAGCTGGGGGAGCTATGGGAGAAAAGACAGCATAAGAGACTTATGAAATCTTTGAAATATTGGGAGCTAATTCCCAACAAAAAAGTGTAAGAGGAAGAAGTAAAGGGGTAAATCAAGTGGAAGCCAACAGTGAGATGGTCAATCAGATAGCTAAATTGACAAGACAAGTGCAGATGCTGAACATGAAGAATAATGCTTTTTCATCCACTCAAGAAGTGTGTGAAATTTGTGGAACTTTTGGGCATGGAGCAAATATATGCCCCTCTGCATACGAGTCTTATGGAAATGAGGCTGAGCAAGTTAACGCTATGGAGGGATATCAACCAAGGGCTTGGAATTATCCTTACTCAAACACTTACAATCCTGGTTGGTGGAATCATCCAAACTTTTCATGGGCAGAAAACAATTCCCAACAACCTTTCCATTTGCTCCAAAGACAAAATCAACTGCCAGGGCAATCTTCAAATCAAGGGCAGCCTAAGAGAGGCAATTTGGAGGATAGTTTACATGCTTTTATCCAAGTTAGTACCAAGAATCAAGAGATAAATAAAAAAAGGTTGGATTCATTGGAAGCGTCTTTCAAGAAAGTGGAGACCCAAGTGGGACAACTTGCACAAAAGATGCAGATTCAACAAAAAGGAAAATTTTCAAGTCAACCTGAGCAAGCACAAGCAGTGACTGTTCTTAGAAGTGGCAAGGTAATAAATAGTGGTATTGAAAATAATTCTATGAATGTAGGAGATCAAGAAAATAAAAAGGAAGGAGAACCAGAGGACAAGGGTGATGGAGAAAAATCAATGGAGCAATCTCCTTCAGCAAATTTACACAAGGCAAGTAATCCTTACTGACCACCTATACCATTCTCCAGCAGATTGAAGAATGATAAACAAGATAAACAATTTTCAGATATCTTCAACATGCTGTCTAAGGTAAGTATTAACTTACCTTTACTTGAAGCAATAAAGAATATGCCGGCTTATGCCAAATTTTTCAAAGAATTGAACACCAAGAAAAATAGGTATGAGCCAAATGAAAAGGTGATAGTATCAGAGGTAGCTAGTGCTGTTTTGCAACATAAACTACCTCCGATGCTAAAGGATCCTGACAGTTTCATAATTAAAATTACTATGGGTAATGGAAAGGGGACTGATGGCATGTGTGATTTAGGAGCCAGTGTTAATTTGATGCCTTACTTTGTGTATCTTGAATTAGAACTTGGGAAACTTAAACCTACTAAAATGGTCTTGAAATTAGCTGACAGATCTCTTAGATTCCCGAAAGGAGTTATAAAATATGTGTTAGTTAAGGTTGATGGGTTGATAGTGCCCATGGATTTTATAGTTTTGGACATGGAAGGAGATAACCCTACACCATCCGCACACACTATTCTACTGGGTAGTCCTTTTATGGCTACGACCAACACCTTGATTGATGTTAAAAATGGTAAATTGTTAATAACTGTCTTGGGAAAAAAATTGAATTTTCTATTTTTAAAACTTCTCCTATTCCTATAACTGTATTATATGAGAATTGCTCTTTAATTGATTGTATTGACGCAGTTGTTTCAGATGTTTTCTTGCAAACAGGTTCTTCGGATAAATTGGAGCTGGCACTAACATTAGATCGTGAATTGGATATTTTTGACTCAGAAGTAGCCAGTTGCATTTATATTTTAGAAAGTGTTGAAATAGAGGAACATAAAGAGGAACAATCATTCGAGCTTCCCTCAATCCAAAAAGAAGAGAATAATCCTTCACTTAAGTTAGAGCTAAAAGAGTTGCCTAAAAACCTAAAATATGTGTTTTTAGGAGATCATGAGACCTTACCTATGATAATTTCTAGCAAACTTAGTGAAAGGGAAGAGATGAGGTTGGTGAGTGAGTTAAGAAGATTGAAAAGAGCTATACGATGGGGGTTGAGTGATATCAAAGGTATTAGCCCTTCAATGTGCATGCATAGAATTATCTTAGAAGAAGGAGCCAAACCAGTAAGAGAGACCCAAAGGCGCCTTAACCCAAACATGAGTGAAGTGGTTAAGAAGGAAGTGCTTAAATTGCTTGATGAAGGAGTGATATACCTGATAGCCAATAGTGAGTGGGTTAGCCCAATACATGTAGTGCCGAAGAAATCAGGAATCACTGTGGTAAAAAATGAAAAGAATGAATTGATTCCTACTAGGACTACCACTGGGTGGAGAATGTGTATAGACTATCGGAAGTTAAATAATGCTACAAAGAAAGATCATTTCCCTCTTCCTTTTATTGATCAAATGTTGGACAAACTTTCTCGACACTCACACTATTGCTTTTTGGATGGGCTTTCAGGTTATTATCAGGTGGCGATAGCACCAGAAGATCAATCCAATACCACTTTTACTTGCCCTTTTGGGACTTTTGCATTTCGGCGTATGCCCTTTGGCTTGTGCAATGCGCCGGCAACTTTTCAGAGATGCATGATGTCTGTTTTCATGGACATGATAGATGACTTTATTGAGGTATTTATGGATGATTTTTCTATTTTTAGTGACTCTTTTGATAATTGCCTCAATAAACTTGTTCTTGTGCTTGAACGATGTATTGAATGTAATCTCACTTTGAGTTGGGAAAAAAGTCATTTCATGGTTACTCACGATATTGTATTAGGCCATGTTATGTCTAGTAAAGGGATTGAGGCGGATAAAGCCAAGGTAGAGTTGATTGCTAAGTTACCTCCACCTACCTCTATTAAGGGAATAAGAAGCTTTCTAGGGCATGCAGGTTTTTACCGGAGGTTTATTAAAGATTTTTCTAAAATAAGCCAACCATTGTGTCATTTGTTGGAAAAGATGTTTCATTTGTCTTTACTGCACAATGCATGCAAGCTTTCAATTCCCTTAAGGAAAATCGACCAGCGCACCGGTAATTGTAGCTCCTATTTTGTCCTTACCTTTTGAGATTATGTGTGATGCATCCAACCATGCAGTAGGAGTTGTCTTTGGGAAAAGGGTTGATAAATTTTTGAGAGTGATTTATTATGCTAGCTTGACCCTAAGTAGCACACAAGTTAATTACCAACAACTGAAAAAGAAGTGCTAGCTGTTGTTTTTTCCTTAGATAAGTTTAGAGCATATTTGATTGGGTCTAAAATTATTGTGCATTCAGATCACGCTGCTTTAAAATATCTTTTGGCCAAACAACATGCTAAACCTTGTTTAATTAGATGGGTGCTATTATTGCAAGAATTTGATTTTCAAATCAAGGATACTAAGGGAAGTGAAAATGTTGTAGCTGATCATTTATCTAGGTTACCTTCCTTTGATGAAAATCTTGCATCTGATAGTGTTCATAGAAATTTAGAAGCATTTTTTGATGAACAGTTGTTTGTGGTAATGAATTCACCATGGTTTACAGATATTGCTAACTATCTTGCTTGTGGTATTTTGCATTCTGACATGTCATTTCCGGAAAAGAAAAGGATTTTGCACATGATATTACGGATATGCAAAGATGAGATAGTTCACAGGTGTGTATCTGAGGAGGAACAACTGAGTGTTCTTCAATTTTGTCATGACCTTCACTGCGATGGTCATTTTAGAGGGAGAAAGACTGCTGAAAAAGTGCTTCAAAGTGGATTTTATTGGCCTACCCTATTCAAAGATGCTCAAGAATATTGTAAGCATTGTGACCGCTGTCAAAGGGTAGGTAATATTGGTAGGAGGAATGAAATGCCCCTTCAATCTTATATTGTAGTTGAACTGTTTGATGTTTGGGGAATAGACTTCATGGGTCCTTTTCCCAAATCCTTTGGTTATGAATACATATTGGTTGCTGTTGATTATGTTTCAAAATGGGTGGAGGCAATCCCCACCCGAACTAATGATGCTAATGTGGTTGTTAAATTTGTGAAGGAATACATTCTTAGCATATTTGGCACGCCAAGAGTGATAGTCAGTGATAGGGGAAGTCATTTCTACAACAAACTTTTCGAGAAGTTAATGCATAAGTCGGGTGTGAAACACAAAGTGGCGACCCCATACCATCCACAGACTTCAGGATAAGTTGAGACATCCAACAAGTAAATCAAAGGAATTTTGGAAAAAAAATAGTCAACTCATCAAGGAAGGATTGGGCAAGTAGATTGAATGATGCATTATGGGCATATCGAACTGCTTTCAAGACTCCCTTGGGTATGAGTCCATACCGATTGGTTTTCGTTAAGGCTTGTCATGTACCAGTGGAGTTAGAGCACAAGGCGTATTGGGCAATTAAGACTCTGAATTTAGATTTGGACAAGGCAAAGAGAGAACGTTTTTTGCAAATTTCGGAGTTAAATGAACTAAGAAACGAGGCATATGAGAGTTCGAGGATTTATAAGGACCGTACTAAAGCACTTTATGACTAAATTTTAGTACGAAAGACATTGAGCCCAGGAATGAAGGCTTGCTTTTCAATTCTCATCTTCGACTATTTCCAAGAAAACTTAAGTCTCGATGGAGCGGTCCTTTCGAGATAACTCAGGTATATCCTTCCGGTGCTATAGAATTACTTAACTCTTGAATGAATGAAACTTTTAAAGTAAATGGACAGAGAGTTAAACCATATAATGAGGGGTTCCAAGAAGAAAGGATTGTCGATAGTACTTTGATCTACGATCCTTAATTCTTGCAGTAATGTCAAGCTAAGATGACGTTAAAGAAGCACTCGATGGGAGGCAACCCATTGTTATTATTTAGCATTTTAGTTTAGTATATTCAGTTTATTTATTTATTTTCCCTTCTATTTTTTCTTTAAGGCTTGATGGTTTGGAGATTGGTAGTGTTTTTATTCTTGCAGAGAATAGGCCAGGAGCATTGAGTTTTAAGTGTGGGGTAGTACAAGGAGTGCCATCCAGTTCCAACTTTCCTTGATCGTATGTTTATGTTGAAGTCGCGGTATTTTCATTAGTTGTTTTCTTTAATGTTGATTACTTGTACGAAAGCTTCACTATGCGTGACACAAAAGAGCTTCTTTCTATCTTTTCTTTTGTTTACATTGAGGACAATGTAACTCATAAGTGTGGGGTAATTTTTAAGCTTTTCATTAATTTTTGTTTTTGTTTTATGGCATAATTGTTGGAAACTTATTTTCATGGCATAATTGTTGGAAACTTATTGACTTTTCTGTAATTCTAGCATTACATTTGAGCCTTTAGTATCAGCATAGAGATTAGAATTTGAATTCATTCAGGATCAATTTTCACATTCTGCAATTCATGACATATAAATCTTTGAGAACCCACCCTTTGTGAGTTTTGAGCCTCATAGATTGAATATTATTGTCAATCGATTTTCTTTTCTTAAGTGTGCACCTTCATGATTTTGTATCTCTAGAGCTTGCTTTTGCATACTAGTTGAACTCACATTATGATTTCATCTCAAGTTTTAAAATGATGAAGGCAAATTAGGATTACCCCTTTAGCTTAAAAAGACCTCCCTTAATTATGAATTCCTTAGTGAGCCAAGTTGAGCCTTTGACCTTTTCTTGATTGATCAACACAATTCACAACTCAACATTTTCCTTTTATTATCATGCCTTCATTAAGGAATGGAGTTTCTTATGATATGACAATAGGAGTGGTTTAATTGATAAGTGTGGAGTAAACAAAAAAAAATAAAAAATAAAAAAAATAAAATAAAATAGTATTGTTTTAGTAAGATTTGGGGCTGAAATGCATACTTTGCAGATTGTATTTGACTAAGAGTTGATTATTCTTTTCCTCTACATTTGAGCTAGATGTTCAATGCAATTTATATTTTGTATATATATATATATAATAATAATAAAAAAAATAAAAATAAAAAGAGAAGATATATATATATATACAAAATTCATATATTTTCTAGCATTAGTCGTCAAAGAGGAATTTCGACTCATTTACTTTTCTTTAAGTATGCAAATAATTGAGACTATCAAGGGTTGGTGAATATGTCATTTGAGGGAGTTACGAGTTTCTACACAAGATTATTGTCTAATTTAGATGCTCCATTTCTTGATGTTCCAACTTAAATGTCTTTTCTCACGCCTTCATCTTAGCCCCCATTACATCCAAACGAAAAGACCTTCGGATTATTTCTTGAGAAAAATTAGTGAGAGAGATTGGATAATTAAGCAAGTTTATGGCAGTATGCAGTCATGATTGGTTTGAGTGAATTAATCTTTGAAATTGAGAGAAACACTTAGATGAGAGATGAGATTTGTTATGTCTGAAATAATGAATGAGTTAAGAAAATCTTGATTGAAGTAAATTGCATTTATTTATTGTTGAGTATTAAAGGATTTCATCTTATATACTTGAATTATAGTTAAGGTTAATTGAGTTTTTAATTTATGCCATGTAAATTTGCTTGAGGACAAGCAAAGTTCTAAGTGTGGGGTAGTTGTTTTACTAGTTTTTGTTCTCAAATTACTATTTATTTATTATGATAATTATTGTTTTCTTCATGTATTTTGGTAATTTTAATCTTTTAATTTAGTGATTTTAGCATTTTGGTAGTTTTAATTTATTCCAGTGTTTAGATCATTTTTTGCACTAGTATTTAGTATGATGTTTATGTGTTTTTAGTTAATTTTTCATTTTGATTTTTGTTTAAACTCTGTTTTAAGTGTTTGTTTTAGGTTAAAGTGCAAAAACTCACTTGGAAGATCAAAACAAAGAAAGAAGAGCATGAATCAAGCAAGACATGGCCAAGCCAAATCAAGCTTGGCCGTGTCACCTCAAAGGAAATTTTGGCAGAAGCTGACACGGGCAGGAGACACGGCCAAGCCACTGGTCGTGTCTCACCTGAAGACCAAAACCAAAGAAACCAAAGAAAGAAAAAGAAAAGAAGGAAAGAAATGGCAGAAGGTGACACACAGCCAAGCCACTAGCCGTGTCACATGACACGGCCACAAGCTTGGCCGTGTCCCATCCTAAGCCAAAGAACAAGGAAGAACCAAAGGAAAGAAACAGAAGCTGAGACACCTAAGAGACACGGCCAAGCCACTGGCCATGTCACATGACACAACATGGAGCTTGGCCGTGTCACATGACATGGCCAGGAGCTTGGCCGTGTCACTCTCACCTCCAAAGAACAAAGAAGAGCAAGGAGAAATAGAAGCTGACACACCCAGGTGACTTTTGCGCTCGAATTAAGTTCTACTACAAGCGTCACTCGCAACTATACGAGGTAGCTGTAGCAAAGGTGATCGCCCCAAGGTCGTTTCCCCAAGAAGGTGTAGTTCATAATAGCTTGATTAACAAGTAATTTAAAAGAGAGAGTTTGTTGTTTGGAATTGTAAAAGAAAATTTTAAACCTAAGATTAAGGAGTGTAGGGTTGATGGGTGTGATGGGTGTACAAGATCAAATCAATTCTTGGGAAAGTGCCTAGGGTTATAGGTGTAACACCCCTTCCTGACCTACATATGTAAGCCGAGTAGAGGTGCCACACTAACCTAATGTTGCTACAATTTTACTTAGTCAATTTTTTTTTAGTTCCGATTTTTACAGAAATTTTGCCATAATTTTGCCTAAAAATTGAGTCCCAAGTGTCGACAAAACTGGTTTTTTTCTGATTTTTAAAACATTTACACAAACCAATGCAAACAAAATCATTCTCAGTACACTCCCAATAAATCCCCCTTATAACCTCAACTACAACCTGCAAAAAGGATTTACACTTCTAGTACAACATAAAGTAAAAGTTTATTATGAAATACAGTAAATAAAATATTTGTTCACTATGCAGCAGAAAATAACAATATTTACAAATTCATATATATCCAAACTCAAGTTTTACAACCCATAAAATTTATACATTTCTTTGGCAGTCAGTCTTTGATCTTTAAGCCCACTATCAACACCTCAAAATCTATACTCGACTCGGCCTAGAGGAACTCTTAAGTGGACAAACATTTATGGTGGACCCATCATCGACCATTACACATGGAGTCCTCTTCCCCTTGACTTCTATTTTGATGAAGAGAGTGCGGATGTGGTCTCTCCCCTCCTCCGGTAAGTCCACATCTAAAAATGAAACTGCTCCCATATTAACTTCACTCTTTTCTTGGACCTCTTCACATTTCATTACTTCCCCAATTTTTATGAAGTTGATCAACTCCTCCGGTGTTGTGGAGGTAGAAATTGGCATGCTAGCTAAGGCTTTGGCCATAGTTTCTCGGTGCTTTTTAGAAGTAGCTAACAAGTCCCAAATGCTAACACTTGCTTGGGTTCTTTTCAATTGCTTGAGAACAGCATCATCTTCTTCTATTTTGACTTCCTTCCCCTTATTAGTTTCTACCTCCTTAGGTGGTGGCCTTGCATAAGGTTTACCAGATCTAGTGTTCATTACTTCATCTTCTTTAGGCTCGGACCAAGTCCACTCCTCCTTCTTGGATACAATATCATCATCACTATCACTTGAATCCCAAAACCCATTGACAACACAAATTGCTACTTCTCCACCCATCATAGCTTGTTCAAATCCCTCTTCTTCTTTGGTTGCTTCTCCACCCACATCTTGAAAAGAAGACATGACAAAGGCCTCATATAAACCTCCTCCAATCATGAAGGTCGCCGATGGTGGTACCCTATTGAATTTTGGCAATGGGTTATCTTTGGTGTTTGGCTTATTGGGCTCGGGTAGCTTCCTATTATCAATTAGGTTTTGGATCTCATATCTCAACCTTACACATCTATCCATGTCATGCCCTTGCATTTGGTGGAATTGACAAAATGCTTTGGTGTCAAAGTTAGGTGGGAGAGGGTTAGGCAAATGACGAGGATTTAAGGGTTGTAGCAATTCTTTTCTTTGAAGCTTGTTGAGAACCCAAGACATCGGTTTTTCCAATTCCGAAAATTGTCACCTTGTTCCTTGGTTAGTAGCATTAACACCGATGGTCTTTTGCATGCTTTGGCTACCAGGTTGATAGCTCCCTTTCTCGTTCCTTTTTGTTGCAAATCGGCTCTTCTCCCTTTCCCATTCTTCAATTTGCAAACCAGCTTGGAGAAGGTCTTTGAAATCACGGATGAGTGTATGAGACATCCTCTCACAATGATTAGGCAATACCCCTCTCACAATCATCCTTATTTGATCAGATTCATCGGGCCTCTTTTTGAGTAAAGCAGCCTTGTTTCTCCACCTTTTCACATAGTCCACAAAATTCTAATTTGGCCTTTGCATAATGGACTCCACTTCCATTAAGGTAACTTCCAACTCAACATTATATCCATATTGTTGGATGAAGGCTTTGTAAAGTATATCCCAACTCTTTTGTGTTCCATCATCTAAGGTATTGAACCAATTGTGGGCAACAGGGTCCAATGAGAGCATAAAGTACCTTAGAGTTTGAGCCTTAGTAGCTCGGGTAGACTGCATAGCAGTGATATACTGCTTCACATGGAGATGAGGATTTCCAGTACCATTGTACTTTGCAAAGGATGGCATCTTGAATTTATAAGGGACCTCTTTATCTTGTTCAAATAGTTTGTCGATCTCATACATCTCTTCGGTTTTCAACTTCTTCTCAAATTTCTTTTCTAAATCAGCAATCATCTTTTCAACATCGGATGTCTCGGTCTTTTCAATAGTTGCTTTCTCAGCAACCTTCAGTTCTTTCTTCTTCTCTGAACATCCTGGTAGTATTGAGCCCAATCATCATCATCATTAATGATCACCTTTTCATCACCAAAAACCACTTCACTAACTTTGGTCTTCCCTTCGTCCTTTGGTTTCTTAGTGCTAGCAGACGCCTCGGCATGGTTCTCTAAGATTACAGTCAATTGGTTCTTCATGGTCTCAGCTATGGCCTCTTTGATTTCTTCCATCTTGGTATTGAGGGCCTCATCCACCATCCTTTGAATTTGTTCAGGCTCCATTGTTTTAGGTGGGTAAGTGATTGAGTCGTTGCTAGATACTTTGTCTTCGGCGTAGGTCAGATTGTTGTAAGCTTTAGAACTATCATAATCCAGGGTTGTGAGCCAGAGAGGATCAATGATATGAGATGCAAATGTATGCATGTATGCACGAACAATCAACAAATAAGGACGTTCCTTCCAACCTTATAACATCCACACACGAATGGCGAGTCTCTTTTCCTAGGTATATGGTTAACAAAATACCAACATGGGGTATCTTGATTTCGAATAATTCCCTCAGACGTTTCAACCAATAGTTATATTTTCGAAAATGGAAATCAATCCATGATAATTCCCATTAATTAGGTTTTAATCCATTCAACCAACCAAAGTAGCTTTTATGCTATGTTGGATTAAAATGAAATTAAGAGGTTTATTATAAATAGATTTCTCACTTGAAAAAGGTAACTAATGGTTCATGCCAAAAACAAGCCCATGGTTAATTTATTCTTAGTGTAAACTAGGCCCACAATTGATTTTTGGTATTTCATAATTGACCTAAATATTTTTGCAAGCTCTTTGTAAGAAAAAGTTGGGTGAAAATAGTTTTGTTTCTAAGCCCATTGTAAAATATTTTAGAAAAATGGATTTTGGGCTTAGTATTTGGGCCATGGGCAAAAGAATTTTTTATTTGTTTTTAGAAAAGTCTTATGTCCAAAGACCAACTTGAAAAATTTTGAAAATAGCTTTGGTCTTTTGGATTTTAAAGAAAATGTTTATTTTGAGCTCACAAGATATTTAGGTCATATTAGAAAATGAACAAACCCAATAAGCCATGATTTAAGCTAAGATAAATTAAACATAGTCAAACAACATGCATTTGGGGTAAAACCTAAGGAAAGTAACTAGGCCAATTACATGAGCTTTAGTCTTTGGGTTAAAAGGCTTAGGTTCCCATAGCAAGTATATACCAAATGGTACGAGGCTATGAGTAGTTATGCCATGCTCGATCTCCATACCTTGAGTGAAAGTATGGTATCCCTCACATAACATAACACGGGTAACACGGGCGTCCTAACTCACGCACACGATGCAATCTAAGATGATGCAATGGATAATATCATTATAAGAAAGAATAGAATAATATAAAGACCAATGGAATTAACTTCTCTTATCCCCAGTGGAGTCGCCACTGTGAGCGGGGATTTTTGCCCCCACTCCCGGTGGAATGGTTCTTGCGACTTCGGCAATATTTAGGCTCGGGGCCTTAGAGAACACGGACCTAAGTCTGGAGAAAATGGAGTCACCACCCAGACGGGCCGGGAAAAAGAAAGGGGTGGATGACTCGATTCCTAAGGAATTCTCAACCCCCTAATGGGTTCGGAAAGTTGGGTACATGTGGGGAAGGTGAGAAATGGCCCAGCACCCCACAACACCCGGTTCATTGGAACTGGCCTCCTTTACAGGACTTAATAATATAAAATTCTTAAATATAACAACATTATCCATATTACACACAATAATTAAAAGAAAACATCAATATATTAAAATCAAAGCAAGGTCCAAGCAAAACATATAAATGGACACCCATCCAAGGATGGAAACATGTCCTTACATCACATGCCTAAATAGGACACCCACTGAAAGGTAGAAACATGCCCTTTACATAGGCTCTAAAATAGAAAAGCAAATTAAATTACATGATGTTTAAATGAGGTACCCACCAAGTGGAAACATAGCTCTTACAACATTTGGAAATCTAAATAAATTGATAAAAGTAAATAACCATTCATAATAAATAAATCATTCATCAAAGGTATCAAATATCAATAAAAAGTAAACATCTATCCATGATAAATAAAATAAACCGAGCATTGAATTTAAATAAATTAAAGCATAAGAAATAAAACAAAGCATGATCAAATATGAAATTGAATAAAGCAAATAAAAGTCCAATTATAGCTACTGTGACTTTTTATGGAATTAAAATAGATTAGGGTTTTATATTTTAAAAGGTTGGTAAGACTCTTTGATTAACTAAATTAATATTTGAATGGTGAAATCATGAAACTAGGGTTTTAGACACTTTAAAATACTTTTGATTCATGGTTTTAAATGATGATTTCAAGCTACTGTGTAAAATTTAAAGTATTTATGTTTTTATGGTTTTTAATGTTTTAAAGGATTAGGGCTTAGAAAAAATTAAGGTTTAAAGTTTTAAAGGAGTTAGAGTTTAATATTTTAGGTTTGGAAGTTGAATTAGGGTTTTAGGATTTAAAATTAGGGTCACGGGTGGTGAATTAGCCTTTAGAATTTGGAAATTAATTGATAATTTTATGAAGTTCTATGAATTTAAACAAACGGATTAAAGTTTTTATAAATAGAAAAGATGTTTTTTAAGGTTTTTTGAATGAAATAGAACCTAGTGTGAGCGGGGATTTTCGCCCCCACTCCCGATGGATTGGTTCTTGCGACTTTGGCACTGTTTAGGCTCGGGGCCTTAGAGAACACGGACCTAAGTCCGGAGAAAATGGAGTCATCACCCGGATAGGCCGGGAAAAAGAAAGGGGTGGATGACTCGATTCCTAAGGAATCCCTAACCCCTTAATGGGTTCAGAAATTTGGGTAAGTGTGGGGAAGGTGAGAAATGGCCCAGCACCCCCACAACGCCTGGTTCATTGGAACCGGCCTCCTTTACAGGTCTTAATATTATAAAATTCTTAAATATAACAACATTATCCATACTACACACAATAAAAAGAAAGCATCATTATATTAAAATCAAAGCAATGTCCAAACAAAACAAAACAAATAAATGGACACCCATCCAAAGATGAAAACATGTTGTTACATCACATGCCTAGTTAGGACACCCACCGGAAAGGTAGAAACATGCCCTTTACATAAGTTCTAAGATGGAAAAGCAAATTAAATTACATGATATTTAACTAATGAGGTACCCACCAAGTGGAAACATACCTCTTACAACTTTTGGAAATCTAAATTACTTGATAAAAGTAAATAATCATTCATCATAAATAAATCATTCATCAAAGCTATTAATAAAAATAGAAAATAAATATCCATCCATGATAAATTAAATAAATCAAGTATTGAAATTAAATAAATTAAAGCACAAGAGATAAATCAAAGCATAATCAAGTATAAAATTAAATAAAGCAAACAAAAGTCCAATTATAGCTACTGTGACTTTTTATGGAATTAAAATAAATTAGGGTTTTATGTTTTAAAATGTTGGTAAGACTCTTTGATTAACTAAATTAATATTTGAATGGTGAAATCATGAAACTAGGGTTTTAGACACTTTAAAATTGTTTTGATTTGTGGTTTTAAATGGTGATTTCAAGCTACTGTGTAATTTTAAAATATTTATATTTTTATGGTTTTTTAATGTTTTAAAGGATTAGGGCTTGGAAAAAAATTTAAGATTTAAGGTTTTAAAGGAGTTAAAGTTTAATATTTTAGGTTTAGAAGTTGAATTAGGGTTTAGTGCTTTAGAATTTGGGTCTTGGGTGATGAATTTGGATTAGGGTTTAGAAAAACAATTTGATGATTTCATGAGATTTTATAAGTTTAAACCAAACAAATTAAAGTTTTTATAAATAAAAAAATTTATATAATTGGAAAAAGTATTTTAGGGTTTTTTTTATAAGAAACAGAATATGTTTTAATAGTTTACATAATTTGGAAAGTAAATTTGAGTTTTGGGGTTTTGAAGAAATAAAATTAATAACTTTAAATTGTTTGGAAAATAAAGGAACGAATTAATGTTTTTAACTTTGAACAAAAAGGTGGATTGAATTCTGGGATTTTTGAATTAAAAGAACAAAGGAAAATTTAGCTATTGTATATAAAAAAAGAATTTAATACATACCTTTTTTTTTATGATTCCTCCAAAAATAATTCTTCTTGGATGAACAAGCTCCAAAGACAAGCCTTTTTTGCCTTTCAATTGCTTAAATCGGGTTTCTGCTCCTTAAAAATCAATTGAATTCAATTATTGCTTTTCCACTTCACTTTCAGATTCAAATTCTCAAAGCTACTGTGAAATTCCCCCCCCCCCCCCCCAATTTGGTTGCCTTTGGTCCTTATTTATAGAGGTCTTTCTATGTATACTCCTTATTATTCACGGCAAGTAATATAAATAAGAAAAGGAAACCAAAACCTAATTAAATTAGGTTTTGAAAATTTGCGTCGGAAAAAATTGTACTGCTGAAAAAAATTGTCGTAGGAAAAAATATGCTGGCGAAAAAATTCTGCTACAGGAAACTGCGGCAGTGGGATCTCAATGGGCCTGCGGGCTAAATAGCTTGGGTTGTTTCGCCCGCAGGAATTTCCTGCGGGCGAAATGCCCACGGGCCTGCGCGACGATTTTTTCGCCGCCGATTTTTCCGACTCTGATTTTTATTTTTATTTTTATTTTTTGACTTTTATTTGTTTAGTTTTATTTTTTATTAATAAAAATTAGATACTAAAGCAAAAATTATTTAACAAAAATTATTTTGGACCAATTAGACAACAAAAATCATTTTGGACTAAATAAAACATATTGGATCGGATTGGGTCAAAAATTAAGGTTTACTCCTAGTTTAAAATTTTGAAAGATACAGAATCAAATTTTGTTTTTGTTGAAAATATGTTTAATTAAGGTTTTAAGATTTTGAAGAGGTAAAAATAACAATTTTAAGTCTTTTTGGAAAATAAAGTAACGTATTAGTGTTTTTAACTTTGGAAAAACTAAATTAAAGTTCTAAGGTTTTTTATTTAAAAAATAAAATTTCATAGATTATGCTACTGTGAAAAAATAAAACAAAAAGAATTTAACATACCACCTTTTGTTGATTCTCCAAAAAATAATTCTTCTTGGATGAACAAGAACAAAGACGATTGCTGCCTTTGAATTACTTAAATCGTGTCCCTGCTATTCCAGAAAAAAGAAATTGAATTGCTCCTTTTCCTTCGCTGATTTGGTTTCAAATTTTCAAGCTTCTGTTGCTTTCGGCCCCCTTCAATTTAATTACCTTTGGTCCTTATTTATAGTGTTTTGATGTGGTTTATTCCCAATTAATCACGACAACTAATATTAATAATAAAAAAAAAGAAAACGAAACCTGATTCAATTAGGTTTCAAAAAATTTGCATCGGAAAAATTGCGCTGCCAAAAAAAATTACCACAGGAAAAAATGCGCTGCCAAAAAAATTCTACTGCAGGAAATTGAGGCACGCCATTTCTCCCGCAGGAAAATCCTGAAAGTGAAATGGAAAAGCTATTTCGCCCCCAAATTTTTTCTGCGAGCGAAATGCCCACGGGCCCGCGATGATTTTTTCGTCACCGATTTTTTCGACTCCGATTTTTATTTTTATTTTTTGACTTTTATTTGTTTATTTTTATTTTTTATTAATAAAAATTAGATACTAAAGCAAAAAATTATTTAACAAAAATTATTTTGGACCAATTAGACAAAAAAATTATTTTAGACTAAATAAAACATATTGCACCGGATTGGGTCAAAAATTAAGGGTCTACACTCATACATCGCTAAGAATGAGGTGGTGAATCATGATCAAACAAAGCTTTAAAAAAGTCACCGCCTATTGAAGAAGGAGGCATATCACCCATCCCGAGTCCGCCTAAAGTAGGAGCACTTGAATCTCTATTACCTTGGAATTCAGATATGTAATAGTCCTCATTCGAAGTAGACGAAAGGTCTCCTGGTCATCAGCTTGGGGGCCTCTAGATGAAGAAGCACCAGGATCTCTCATCCCCTAAAACCGGAAGTCTCAAAAATCTTGCTCTGACTGATGGTACAATTTTTCAAAATGGGTAACCTGTTGATGACTAGCAGCCATGTAACACCCCTACACCCCGTATACGTACACAGCATGCTAATACGATCGTAATATATGTATACTGAATATAGAAATGCCACGGTTTACTAAACAAACGACTCATCTCTTTTCAAAAACATGAACAAATTTAAAACATTTAAAAGAAATAATAAACACAATAGATAAATTACTTATTTAAAACACAGCGGAAAATGTAACAAATATTTACAAATACTTATACATCAAAACTCAAGTTTTACAAAACATAAAATATATACATGTTCGGCAGTATGTCTTTGATCTTTAAGCTCCACTATCAACGCCCCAAAATCTAGACTCCACTCGGTCTAGAGGAACTTTCTGGTTCTTCTCTGTCACCTGCGCGATGAACCACAATCGCGCTAAGCCAACGGCTTAGTGGTACAAACTATAATAATATTATACTATAACGAAATGCAAATGTCATAATCTCAAACATATAAACAATTCTCAATAATCTCATTATTTGATTACTTCATCATTCATACATCACATTGAAAACAAAGACAAACTTTAGCCCACAAGACACTAATATGTTATTCAAAGTTCAGAGTTACTGCTTTCGTCTATAATCATAATCATCAAGCCCGTAGGCAATATGTATATATATATATATATCTATCCATGGATAGGGTAACAGACCCAGTCTCTTGAACCTCAACCCGCTAAACTCGAGGAGATCCTCAACCCGGCAAGACTGTTACCTGTAACAGACCCAGTCTCTTGGACCTCAACCCGGATAAACCAAGGAGATCCTCAACCCGGCAAGACTGTTACTATAATTCACATTTCACATTTATCAACTGGAATTGGCTTACGACCCGGTCTTTTCACCTATCCAGTACTTTATAGGCATGCCGCCAAACTCAGAACTCTGAAGGTTGAATAACACATTAGACACATAATCTTTTCATTTATATCTTTATACATTTCTTTCTCATCATTATAGCCAACAACCATGGCTTCATATCTCATAATCAAAATAGGCAACCATGCCTCAATCATCTCATTAGCATCATTATAGCCAACAACCATGGCTTCATATCTCATCAAGATAATATACAATACCAATTGCATTAACATACCTTTCATATTTCATCAAATGTTTTAATCCTGGAATCAATTGCTTAGCATATGTATAATCAAATATGTTAAGTATCAAATCATGTGAGTGTATGCAACAATGTAGTTTGTACTTACCTTAGGAAAAACTCACACCAATCTACAACCTTTCTCTTTCAAGAATTCTTCACCACCTAGGTTAGGACAATTCAACCTCTTCAATACCTAAACCAAAGGTGATAATACATACTCACTCAGAGATACACATGAGATAATAAGACTAAGAACCAACTAGGGCAAACCCTATACATGACACGCTCAACAACACAGGCGTGTCCCTGACCGTGCCCTAAACTCACAACACAGAAGCTTTGACACGCTCAGAACCACGGGCGTGTCACTGAACGTGTAATACATTATGTCTCACAGAAACATTGACACGTCCAACAACATGGGTGTGTTCATGGCCGTGTCAATTCCTCACCAACACAGTAGCTATGACACGCTCAGTGACATGGGCGTGTCACTGCTCGCGTCACCCATCCAAGAACACAGAACCATCGACACGCCCAAAGACTTGGCCTTGCTCATGGGCGTGTCAGGCCAAAAATCCAGATTCCGGCAACATTAACAACACAACCAACAAATCACTTCCTTTCACCAAAATCCACTTCAAACAAACTTAGCTCAACATACCCAAAAACCATAAAAAAAAAACTTGCAAAATCACAAAAACAACTAAAAACACACATCCAACACAAATCAAAATCATCACCACAAACCCAAAACACAACCACAATACTTTCACTTCCAACAACTTACTCTTTCCTTTAATCCAACCCCAAAATCCAAAATCACTTGAACCAAACACTCTTAAACACATCTTAATCAAACATAATCACTTACAATCAATAATCAACCAACAAACTCAAACACATCTTAAAAGAAAATTAAGGAATCAAGAGGAAACTTACCAAGGATGAAGAAACTCTTAAATTTCCAACTTGATCACTTGAAAACTTCCTTAGATCTTGAGTTAGAAGATCAAATCTCTCCCTTGTTCTCTTGTTTCTTTGATAGCCGGCCAAAAGAAAAGAAAAGGAAAGAAAAGAAAGAGAACCACACAGCAAGAAAGAAAGAAAGAAGAAAAGATAGAAAAGATAGAAAGCAAAGTCAACATCTCATCCACTATCTCCTCAAAACCCTCACCTCCAAGCAATTAACTAATAAAATATTCCATTTAATCTCTTCCACTCATTTAAATTTCCTTCTAATTAATTATTAAATCAAAAAATACATAAATATCTTCTTTAGTTGACCATCCATTTGACTTGTATATATGTTGTATATATTTCCATATATACAACATATAAACTCTCTCTTCACTTCCTTTCTCTTTCCAATTACACAAATACATTAAATTCAATTAAAACAATAATTATATCAAAACTTCTAGGGCACATTTTGGGATATTACAATTCTCCCCCTCTAAAAAGAAATTTCGTCCCCGAAATTACCTGATCTCAAGTTTGAAACAGTTGAGGATATTGCTCTTGCATTGCTTGTTCACTCTCCCAAGTTGCCTCTTCTCTACCATGATTCTTCCAAAGAACTTTCACCAATGGCACTCTCTTATTTCTCAACTCTTTTACTTCATGTGCCAGAATAGCAATTGGTTCTTCTTCAAATGTTAAATCCGGACTCACCTCAATAGATTCAACTGGTAAAACATGAGATGGGTCTGATCTGTACCTTCTCAGCATAGAAACATGGAAGACATTGTGAATTCTATCCAACTCAGGCGGTAAAGCAAGATGATAAGCAACTGGTCCAATTCTTTCCAATATCTCATACGGTCCAATAAAACGAGGACTCAGTTTTCCTTTACGACCAAATCTTAAAATCTTTTTCCACGGAGACACATTCAAAAATACTTTATCTCCAATATTAAACTCTATGTTTCTACTCTTCAAATCTGAATAAGATTTCTGTCGGTCTGAAGCTGCTTTTAACCGATCCCAAATTATCTTCACTTGCTCTTCAGTCTCTTTAACCAAATCAGGACCAATTAATTTGCCTTCTCCAAGTTCATTCCAACATAAAGGCGTTCCACATCTTCTCTCATAAAATGCCTCAAATGGTGCCATACCAATACTGGATTGATGATTGTTGTTGTAAGCAAATTCCACAAGTGGCAAAAATCTGTCCCAACTTCCAGAGAAATCAATGACACAGCTTCTCAACATATCCTCAATAATCTGTATCACTCTCTCTAACTGCCCATCTGTCTGAGGATGAAAAGTAGTGCTAAAGTGTAATCGAGAACCCAATGCATCATGCAAGCTCTTCCAAAACCTTGAAGTGAACCGGGGATCTCGATCAGACACTAAAGAAATCGGAACTCCATGCAACTTCAATATTTCATTAATATACAGCTCAGCCAGTCTCTTAAGAGAATAGTCCATTCTAACTGGAAGAAAACGAGCTGTCTTTGTTAACCGATCAACAATCACCCAGATAGCATCATACGTCTTCTGAGTCAATGGCAAACTAGAAACAAAATTCAGTGTCACTCTCTCCCATTTCCATTCGGGCACTGTTAAAGGTTGAAGCAACCCTGTTGGAACTTGATGCTTAGCTTTCACCCTCTGACATGTGAGACACTTGGATACAAATTCCGTTATGTCTCTCTTCATACCAGACCACCAATAATGTTGTTTCAAATCATGGTACATCTTTGTACTTCCCGGATGCATAGCAAAAACTGATTGGTGTGCTTCCTCCAAAATAAACTTTCTCAAACTAGTATCATCAGGAACACACAACCTATCTTTAAACCAAAGGCTACCATCCTTTCTTACCTGGAAATCTCTACTTTCTTCATGTTGGCAATCTGAAACAATCTTCTGAATTTTCTCATCAGCCAATTGAGCCTCTTTAATCTGATCCAACAACACTGGCCTCAACTGCAATTGAGCCAACAGTGCACCATCATCGCATGATTCAAAACTAGCATGCAATACTCTCATTTCAACAAGCAACGAGAATGAATACACAGTTAAACTTGCCAAAGACTTCCGACTCAAGGCATCCGCAACAACATTCTCCTTACCCGGATGATAATCAATCAAACAGTCGTAGTCTTTAGTCAACTCTAACCATCACCTTTGTCGAAGATTAAGCTCTCTTTGAACTTCCAAATATTTTAAACACTTATGATCTGTATAAATAAAACACTTTTCCCCATACAAATAGTGTCGCCAAATCTTCAAAGCAAACACTATAGCCGCCAACTCTAAATCATGAGTCGAATAATTAAGCTCATGCGGCTTCAACTGCCGAGAAGCATAAGCTACAACTTTACCCTCTTGCATCAAAACACATCCTAAACCATTATGTGAAGCATCACTATAAATCACATAAGGTTTATCTTCCACAGGCAAAGTAAGAACAGGCGCTTGAGTCAACATCTCTTTCAACTGCTCAAAACTAGCTTTACACTGATCTGTCCACACAAATCTAACTCCTTTTCGAAGTAATCTGGTGAGTGGAGTAGCTATTAAAGAAAAACCTTTCACAAAACATCGATAATAGCCTGCTAAACCCAGAAAACTTCTAACTTCAGTCACTGACTTTGGTGGACTCCAATTCAAAATAGCTTCAACTTTACTTGGATCAACTCTGATACCATCTGCTGAAACTATATGACCCAGAAAAGTAACTTGATCAAGCCAAAACTCACACTTCGACAGCTTGGCATACAATTGCTTTTCTCTCAAGATCTGCAATACAATCCGCAGATGCTTGTCATGTTCCTCTTCATTACGCGAATACACCAAAATATCGTCAATGAAAACTACCACAAACTGATCCAAATAGGGCCTAAACACCCTATTCATCAAATCCATGAAAGCTGCAGGTGCATTCGTCAACCCAAAAGGCATCACTAAGAACTTATAATGCCCATCCCTTGTGCGAAAAGCTGACTTAGGAATATCTTCAGCTCTAACCCTCAACTGATGGTACCCTGATCTCAAATCAATCTTGGAAAACACTGCTGTTCCCTTCAATTGATCAAAGAGATCATCAATCCTAGGCAAAGGATACTTATTCTTGATAGTCACTTTGTTCAATTGCCTATAATCAATGCACAATCTCATAGTACCATCCTTCTTCTTCACAAACAAATTAGGAGCTCCCCATGGAGAAACACTAGGGCGAATAAACCCTTTATCCAACAACTCCTGCAACTGCACCTTCAACTCTCTCAACTCAGCAAGTGCCATTCGATAAGGAGTAATAGAGATGGGAGTGGTACCAGGCAACAATTCGATACTAAACTCAACCTCTCTCTCAGGGGGTAACCCTGGCAACTCCTCAGGAAACACATCTGGAAAATCTACAATTGTGGTTATACTGTCAAGTGGAGAACCCACTACTCTAGTATCCACAACATGAGCAAGGTAAGCATCACACCCTTTTCTAATCAACTTTCTAGCTGCTACAGCTGATACAAACAAGGATGCAAGTTGTCTTTGCTCACTAGACACCATCACAATTCTACCATCACCGGTTCTCAAGGTAACACACTTCTTTTGACAATCGACCATAGCTCCATGCTTAGACAACCAATCCATGCCTGAGATTAAATCATACTCCTTAAAAGGCATTTCAATTAAATCCCCATGAAACTCCTCACCTTGCACTACCACTGCACTATCACGATGAACCTTACTCACAACAACACTATGTCCTAAAGGATTTGTCACCAAGACATCAAATCCTATGGACTCTGAATGTAATTCAGACACAGGCAAAATGAATGCACTTATGTATGAATGAGTAGATCCTGGATCAATCAAAGCAAGAACTGAAATGCCAAATAAAGAGAATGTACCCGCTGTAGCTGCTGAAGCATCTAGCTGCCTCTGCATCACATAAACTCTCTGAGAAGATCCGGCCTCATCTGGCCTATTTCCTCCGGATGTCGACCCTCCTCTCTGACTAAACCCGGGCCGACCACCTCTACTAAAACCTCTGCCCCTTCGACCACCTCTGTTAACACTCGGTCGAGAAGCTACAGACGCAGCCTGTCTATACTCCAACATTTCAGGACAATCTTTAATAAAATGAGCTAGTGACCCACATCTATAACACCCAGCCGATCCACCAACCTTCCAACAAACACCCCCATGGTTCCTACCACAAAGCTCACTTACAGGTAGAGTAGACCTCTGGACCACTGGAGTCGGAGCACTAGCTACAGAAGCTGTAGGTCTCGATCTCTACCTCTGATACTGCACTGACCTACCCGGCTGTCTCTGACTCCTACTGATCCTTGGAACTAAACTTCCTCTGCCTCTCTTCATAGATGAAGACCCTGCCTCAAACTGGGGTCGCCTTACCCTAGTCTCCTCCTCGGCAGCAGCTGCTACAATACCTTGTGCTCTCTCAACACTCCTAGCTGCTGCAACTAGCTGAGAGAAATCCTGGTACCGAGAACCAGCAACAATGCACATAATAGAGGGCCTCAATCCCTCCTCAAATCTTCTGCATCGATCAATCTCATCCGAGATAATCCCACCAGCATAGTGACTCAACCGGGTGTACTCAATCTCATACTCCGTTACCGTCCGGTTGTCTTGCCTCAAATTCAAGAATTCTATCTTCTTAATATCTTTATACTCCCTCGGAGTATATTTATGCTCGAATTCCCTCAGAAAAATCACCATAAGATAATGTAGGTGGATTATCCATGGCATGAGGAACCGTCTTCCACCAGTCATAGGCATCTTTCTACAAAAGGGATCTTGCATAATCAAACTTCTCATCCGAAGTAGCTTGCAACTGAATGAATATCCTCTGCACTTTATCAAACCACTGCTCAGCCACTGCAGGATCGGTAGTGCCCAAGAAATCTTCAGCTCCATACTTTCTCAATTTGTCATAATGCCTCATCGGCACTTGAGGCTGTGGTGGTGGTGGTGGCTGCTGCACTGGAGCTCCTCTCAACAAATCTACAATGTGCCTAAACCAACCCGGCGGTATCTCATCAGCATCTGATCTCCCTGGCACAGGAGTAGGGGCCTCACTAACTCTATCAACTCTAGCTCCATCTCTACCCTCTTCAGGAGCTACACTCTCAGCACTACCCTCTACAGACTGTCGTGACTGAGACGCCATTACAACCTATATCTGCAAATACAGCAGAATATACCTTATTAAAGATCAAAGACTGCAAATACCATAACATGTATCTTACTTAAAACCATATTTTAAAACTCAAAATTTCCTTTTTCTTACAATTGACCTAGGTTGAGAATCTCAAACCTAGGCTCTGATACCAAAACAATTGTAACACTCCTACACCCCGTATACGTACACAGCATGCTAATACGATCGTAATATACATATACTGAATATAGAAATGCCACGGTTTACTAAACAAACGACTCATCCCTTTTCAAAAACATGAACAAATTTAAAACATTTAAAAGAAATAATAAACACAATAGATAAAATACTTATTTAAAACACAGCAGAAAATATAACAAATATTTACAAATACTTATACATCAAAACTCAAGTTTTACAAAACATAAAATATATACATGTTCGGCAGTATGTCTTTGATCTTTAAGCTCCACTATCAACGCCCCAAAATCTAGACTCCACTCGGTCTAGAGGAACTTTCTGGTTCTTCTCTGTCACCTGCGCGATGAACCACAATCGCGCTAAGCCAACGGCTTAGTGGTACAAACTATAATAATATTATACTATAATGAAATGCAAATGTCATAATCTCAAACATATAAACAATTCTCAAGAATCTCATTATTTGATTACTTCATCATTCATACATCACATTGAAAACAAAGACAAACTTGGGCCCACAAGACACTAATATGTTATTCAAAGTTCAGAGTTACTGCTTTCGTCTATAATCACAATCATCAAGCCCGTAGGCAATATGTATATATATATCTCTATCCATGGATAGGGTAACAGACCCAGTCTCTTGGACCTCAACCCGCTAAACTCGAGGAGATCCTCAACCCGGCAAGACTGTTACCCGTAACAGACCCAGTCTCTTGGACCTCAACCCGGATAAACCAAGGAGATCCTCAACCCGGCAAGACTGTTACTATAATTCACATTTCACATTTATCAACTGGAATCGGCTTATGACCCGGTCTTTTCACCTATCCAGTACTTTATAGGCATGCCGCCAAACTCAAAACTCTGAAGGATGAATAACACATTAGACACATAATCTTTTCATTTATATCTTTATACATTTATTTCTCATCATTATAGCCAACAACCATGGCTATATATCTCATAATCAAAATAGGCAACCATGCCTCAATCATCTCATTAGCATCATTATAGCCAACAACCTTGGCTTCATATCTCATCAAGATAATATACAATACCAATTGCATTAACATACCTTTCATATTTCATCAAATGTTTTAATCCTGCAATCAATTGCATAGCATATGTATAATCAAATATGTTAAGTATCAAATCATGTGAGTGTATGAAACAATGTAGTTTGTACTTACCTTAGGAACAACTCACACCAATCTACAACCTTTCTCTTTCAAGAATTCTTCACCACCTAGGTTAGGACAATTCAACCTCTTCAATACCTAAACCAAAGGTGATAATACATACTCACTCAGAGATACACATGAGATAATAAGACTAAGAACCAACTAGGGCAAACCCTATACATGACACGCTCAACAATACGAGCGTGTCCCTGACCTTGCCCTAAACTCACAACACAGAAGCTTTGACACGCTCAGAAACCATGGGCGTGTCACTGAACGTGTAATACATTATGTCTCACAGAAACATTGACACGTCCAACAACATGGGCGTGTTCATGGCCGTGTCAATTCCTCACCAACACAGTAGCTATGACACGCTCAGTGACATGGGCGTGTCCCTGCTCGTGTCACCCATCCAAGAACACAGAACCATTGACACGCCCAAAGACTTGGCCCTGCTCATGGGCGTGTCAGGCCAAAAATCCAGATTCCGGCAACATCAACAACACAACCAACAAATCACTTCCTTTCACCAAAATCCACTTCAAACAAACTTAGCTCAACATACCCAAAAACCATAAAAAAAAACTTGCAAAAACACCAAAACAACTAAAAACATACATCCAACACAAATCAAAATCATCGCCACAAACCCAAAACACAACCACAATACTTTCACTTCCAACAACTTACTCTTTCCTTTAATCCAACCCCAAAATCCAAAATCACTTGAACCAAACACTCTTAAACACATCTTAATCAAACATAATCACATACAATCAATAATCAACCAACAAACTCAAACACATCTTAAAAGAAAATCAAGGAATCAAGAGGAAACTTACCGAGGATGAAGAAACTCTTAAATTTCCAACTTGATCACTTGAAAACTTTCTTAGATCTTGAGTTAGAAGATCAAATCTCTCCCTTGTTCTCTTGTTTCTTTGATAGCCGGCCAAAAGAAAAGAAAAGGAAAGAAAAGAAAGAGAACCATGCATAAAGAAAGAAAGAAAGAAGAAAAGATAGAAAAGATAGAAAGCAAAGTCAACATCTCATCCACTATCTCCTCAAAACCCTCACCTCCAAGCAATTAACTAATAAAATATTCCATTTAATCTCTTCCACTCATTTAAATTTCCTTCTAATTAATTATTAAATCAAAAATACATAAATATCTTCTTTAGTTGACCATCCATTTGACTTGTATATATGTTGTATATATTTCCATATATACAACATATAAACTCTCTCTTCACTTCCTTTCTCTTTCCAATTACACAAATACATTAAATTCAATTAAAACAATAATTATATCAAAACTTCTAGGGCACATTTTGGGATATTACAATTCTCCCCCTCTAAAAAGAAATTTCGTCCCCGAAATTACCTGATCTCAAGGTCAAAACAGTTGAGGATATTGCTCTTGCATTGCTTGTTCACTCTCCCAAGTTGCCTCTTCTCTACCATGATTCTTCCAAAGAACTTTCACCAATGGCACTCTCTTATTTCTCAACTCTTTTACTTCATGTGCCAGAATAGCAATTGGTTCTTCTTCAAATGTTAAATCCGGACTCACCTCAATAGATTCAACTGGTAAAACATGAGATGGATCTGATCTGTACCTTCTCAGCATAGAAACATGGAAGACATTGTGAATTCTATCCAACTCAGGCGGTAAAGCAAGACGATAAGCAACTGGTCCAATTCTTTCCAATAACTCATACGGTCCAATAAAACGAGGACTCAGTTTTCCTTTACGACCAAATCTTAAAATCTTTTTCCAAGGAGACACTTTCAAAAATACTTTATCTCCAATATTAAACTCTATGTCTCTACTCTTCAAATCTGAATAAGATTTCTGTCGGTCTGAAGCTGCTTTTAACCGATCCCAAATTATCTTCACTTTCTCTTCAGTCTCTTTAACCAAATCAGGACCAATTAATTTGCCTTCTCCAAGTTCATTCCAACATAAAGGCATTCTACATCTTCTCCCATACAATGCCTCAAATGGCGCCATACCAATACTGGATTGATGATTGTTGTTGTAAGCAAATTCCACAATTGGCAAAAATCTGTCCCAACTTCCAGAGAAATCAATGACACAGCTTCTCAACATATCCTCAATAATCTATATCACTCTCTCTGACAGCCCATCTGTCTGAGGATGAAAAGTAGTGCTAAAGTGTAATCAAGAACCCAATGCATCATGCAAACTCTTCCAAAACCTTGAAGTGAACCGGGGATCTCGATCAGACACTAAAGAAATCCGAACTCCATGCAACTTCACTATTTCATTAATATACAGCTCAGCCAGTCTCTCAAGAGAATAGTCCATTCTAACTGGAAGAAAATGAGCTGTCTTTGTTAACCGATCAACAATCACCCAGATAGCATCATACGTCTTCTGAGTCAATGGCAAACCAGAAACAAAATCCATTGTCACTCTCTCCCATTTCCATTTGGGCACTGTTAAAGGTTGAAGCAACCCTGTTGGAACTTGATGCTCAGCTTTCACCCTTTGACATGTGAGACACTTGGATACAAATTCCGTTATGTCTCTCTTCATACCAGACCACCAATAATGCTGTTTCAAATCATGGTATATCTTTGTACTTCCCGGATGCATAGCAAAAACTGATTGGTGTGCTTCCTCCAAAATAAACTTTCTCAAACTAGTATCATCAGGAACACACAACCTATCTTTAAACCAAAGGCTACCATCCTTTCTTACCTGGAAATCTCTACTTTCTTCATGTTGGCAATCTGAAATAATCTTCTGAATTTTCTCATCAGCCAATTGAGCCTCTTTAATCTGATCCAACAACACTGGCCTCAACATCATTTGAGCCAACAGTGCACCATCATAGCATGATTCAAAACTAGCATGCAATGCTCTCATTTCGACAAGCAACAAGAGTGAATACACAGTTAAACTTGCCAAAGACTTCCGACTCAAGGCATCCGCAACAACATTCGCCTTACCCGGATGATAATCAATCAAACAGTCGTAGTCTTTAGTCAACTCTAACCATCGCCTCTGTCAAAGATTAAGCTCTCTTTGAACTCCCAAATATTTTAAACTCTTATGATCTGTATAAATAAAACACTTTTCCCCATACAAATAGTGTCGCCAAATCTTCAAAGCAAACACTATAGCCGCCAACTCTAAATCATGAGTCGGATAATTAAGCTCATGCGGCTTCAACTGCCGAGAAGCATAAGCTACAACTTTACCCTCTTGCATCAAAACACATCCTAAACCATTATGTGAAGCATCACTATAAATCACATAAGGTTTATCTTCCACAGGCAAAGTAAGAACAGGCGCTTGAGTCAACATCTCTTTCAACTGCTCAAAACTAGCTTGACACTGATCTGTCCACACAAATCTAACTCCTTTTCGAAGTAATCTGGTGAGTGGAGTAGCTATTAAAGAAAAACCTTTCACAAAGCGTCGATAATAGCCTGCTAAACCCAGAAAACTTCTAACTTCAGTCACTGACTTTGGTGGACTCCAATTCAAAATAGCTTCAACTTCACTTGGATCAACTCTGATACCATCTGCTGAAACTATATGACCCAGAAAAGTAAATTGATCAAGCCAAAACTCATACTTTGACAGCTTGGCATACAATTGCTTTTCTCTCAAGATCTGCAATACAATCCGCAGATGCTTGTCATGTTCCTCTTCATTACGCGAATACACCAAAATATCATCAATGAAAACTACCACAAACTGATCCAAATAGGGCCTAAACACCCTATTCATCAAATCCATGAAAGCTGCAGGTGCATTCGTCAACCCAAAAGGCATCACTAAGAACTCATAATGCCCATACCTTGTGCGAAAAGCTGACTTAGGAATATCTTCAACTCTAACCCTCAACTGATGGTACCCTGATCTCAAATCAATCTTGGAAAACACTGCTGCTCCCTTCAATTGATCAAAGGATACTTATTCTTGATAGTCACTTTGTTCAATTGCCTATAATCAATGCACAATCTCATAGTACCATCCTTCTTCTTCACAAACAAAACAGGAGCTCCCCATGGAGAACACTAGAGCGAATAAACCCTTTATCCAACAACTCCTGCAACTACACCTTCAACTCTCTCAACTCAGCAAGTGCCATTCGATAAGGAGTAATAGAGATGGGAGTGGTACCAGGCAACAATTCGATACTAAACTCAACCTCTCTCTCAGGGGGTAACCCTGGCAACTCCTCAGGAAACACATCTGGAAAATCTACAATTGTGGTTATACTGTCAAGTGGAGAACCCACTACTCTAGTATCCACAACATGAGCAAGGTAAGCATCACACCCTTTTCTAATCAACTTTCTAGCTGCTACAGCTGATACAAACAAGGATGCAAGTTGTCTTTGCTCACTAGACACCATCACAATTCTACCATCATCGATTCTCAAGGTAACATCCCTCAGAAAATCACCATAAGATAATGTAGGTGGATCATCCATGGCATGAGGAACCGTCTTCCACCAGTCATAGGCATCTTTCTGCAGAAGGGATCTTGCATAATCAAACTTCTCATCCAAAGTAGCTTGCAACTGAAAGAATATCCTCTGCACTTTATCAAACCACTACTCAGCCACTGCAGGATCGGTAGTGCCCAAGAAATCTTCGGCTCCATACTTTCTCAATTTGTCATAATGCCTCACCGGCACTTGAGGCTGTGGTGGTGGTGGTGGCTGCTGCACTGGAGCTCCTCTCAACAAATCTACCATGTACCTAAACCAACCCGGCGGTATCTCATCAGCATCTGATCTCCCTGGCCCAGGAGTAGGGGCCTCACTAACTCTATCAACTATAGCTCCATCTCTACCCTCTTCAGGAGCTACACTCTCAGCACTACCCTCTACAGACTGTCGTGACTGAGATGCCATTACAACATATATCTACAATTACAGCAGAATATAGCTCATTAAAGATCAAAGACTGCAAATACCATAACATGTATCTTACTTAAAACCATATTTTAAAACTCAAAATTTCCTTTTTCTTACAATTGACCTAGGTTGAGAATCTCAAACCTAGGCTCTGATACCAAAACAATTGTAACACTCCTACACCCCGTATACGTACACAGCATGCTAATACGATCGTAATATACGTATACTGAATATAGAAATACCAAGGTTTACTAAACAAATGACTCATCTCTTTTCAAAAACATGAACAAATTTAAAACATTTAAAAGAAATAATAAACACAATAGATAAAATACTTATTTAAAACACAGCGGAAAATATAACAAATATTTACAAATACTTATACATCAAAACTCAAGTTTTACAAAACATAAAATATATACATGTTCGGCAGTATGTCTTTAATCTTTAAGCTCCACTATCAACGCCCCAAAATCTAGACTCTACTCGGTCTAGAGGAACTCTCTAGTTCTTCTCTGTCACCTACGCGATGAACCACAATCACGCTAAGCCAATGGCTTAGTGGTACAAACTATAATAATATTATACTATAACAAAATGCAAATGTCATAATCTCAAACATATAAAAAATTCTCAAGAATCTCATTATTTGATTATTTCATCATTCATACATCACATTGAAAACAAAGACAAACTTGGGCCCACAAGACACTAATATGTTTTTCAAAGTTCAGAGTTCCTGCTTTGGTCTATAATCACAATCATCAAGCCCGTAGGCAATATGTATATATATATATCTTTATCCATGGATAGGGTAATAGACCCAGTCTCTGGGACCTCAACCCGCTAAACTCGAGGAGATCCTCAACCCGGCAAGACTGTTACCTGTAACAGACCCAGTCTCTTGGACCTCAACCCGGATAAACCAAGCAGATCCTCAACCTGGCAAGACTGTTACTATAATTCACATTTCACATTTATCAACTGGAATCGGCTTATGACCCGGTCTTTTCACCTATCCAGTACTTTATAGGCATGCCGCCAAACTCAGAACTCTGAAGGTTGAATAACACATTAGACACATAATCTTTTCATTTATATCTTTATACATTTCTTTCTCATCATTATAGCCAACAACCATGGCTTCATATCTCATAATCAAAATAGGCAACCATGCCTCAATCATCTCATTAGCATCATTATAGCCAACAACCTTGGCTTCATATCTCATCAAGATAATATACAATACCAATTGCATTAACATACCTTTCATATTTCATCAAATGTTTTAATCCTGTAATCAATTGCTTAGCATATGTATAATCAAATATGTTAAGTATCAAATCATGTGAGTGTATGCAACAATGTAGTTTGTACTTACCTTAGGAACAACTCACACCAATCTACAACCTTTCTCTTTCAAGAATTCTTCACCGCCTAGGTTAGGACAATTCAACCTCTTCAATACCTAAACCAAAGGTGATAATACATACTCACTCAGAGATACACATGAGATAATAAGACTATGAACCAACTAGGGCAAACCCTATACATGACACGCTCAACAACACAGGCGTGTCCCTGACCGTGCCCTAAACTCACAACACAGAAGCTTTGACACGCTCAGAACCACGGGCGTGTCACTGAACGTGTAATACATTATGTCTCATAGAAACATTGACACGTCCAACAACATGGGCGTGTTCATGGCCGTGTCAATTCCTCACCAACACAGTAGCTATGACACACTCAGTGACATGGGCGTGTCACTGCTTGCGTCACCCATCCAAGAACACAGAACAATCGACACGCCCAAAGACTTGGCCTTGCTCATGGGCGTGTCAGGCCAAAAATCCAGATTCCGGCAACATCAACAACACAACCAACAAATCACTTCCTTTCACCAAAATCCACTTCAAACAAACTTAGCTCAACATACCCAAGAACCATAACAAACTTGCAAAAACACAAAAATAACTATAAACATACATCCAACACAAATCAAAATCATCACCACAAACCCAAAACACAACCACAATACTTCACTTCCAACAACTTACTCTTTTCTTTAATCCAACCCCAAAATCCAAAATCACTTGAACCAAACACTCTTAAACACATCTTGATCAAACATAATCACATACAATCAATAATCAACCAACAAACTCAAACAAATCTTAAAAGAAAATCAGGGAATCAAGAGGAAACTTACCAAGGATGAAGAAACTCTTAAATTTCCAACTTGATCACTTGAAAACTTCCTTAGATCTTGAGTTAGAAGATCAAATCTCTCCCTTGTTCTCTTGTTTCTTTGATAGCCGGCCAAAAGAAAAGAAAAGGAAAGAAAAGAAAGAGAACCACGCAGAAAGAAAGAAGAAAAGATAGAAAGCAAAGTCAACATCTCATCCACTATCTCCTCAAAACCCTCACCTCCAAGCAATTAACTAATAAAATATTCCATTTAATCTCTTCCACTCATTTAAATTTCCTTCTAATTAATTATTAAATCAAAAATACATAAATATCTTCTTTAGTTGACCATCCATTTGACTTGTATATATGTTGTATATATTTCCATATATACAACATATAAACTCTCTCTTCACTTCCTTTCTCTTTCCAATTACACAAATATATTAAATTCAATTAAAACAACAATTATATCAAAACTTCTAGGGCACATTTTGGGATATTACAAGCCAACTCTTCTTGAAGTTTCTTATTTTGTTCCTCAAGCCTCCGCTGTGAGCCAGAAAGGAAAAGAGTAAGAGCATACATAATCATATATACATATAGCATAAATTATCATGGAACAAGAAAACCTACCAGGTAATTCATATCAATGCCCTGTGGATGAGATGGCATCTCCAGTTGATTAGAATGAGCAAATGGAGGTGCAGTAAAAGAAGGTCCAGCCTCATGTCCAAATGAGCCAGCAGCCTGCAAAAATCATTAAAAAAGTCAAAACAAGTTAAGAAAGAAGCGATTGCAATGGAAAAATGGTAAAATTTTACCTGAAAAGTGCTAGCCCCAAGATGTGAGACAGACACTCTTCCCTCTCCATGATACTCCTCTTCATCTCTATCCTCATTTTCCTCAGGAATCTCCCATACACTACAGGGGATACATCAAAGTTCAAAAGTCCTACTTGAATAAACTGGGTATAAGATGCACTCGGTGGATAGAGAAAGGTTTCAACATCACAACCGTACCGAGCCAACCACGATGCATTCTCCGACATTGATTTGATATTTAAAGCATCCTCCGGGCAACTCATCGGGATCCTCCGTCACTCGGGACCAAGGAACCACTCATACACTCTCTTCCCGAGAAACCAGCCACTAGACACAGGGCCGGCAATGACTCGGCGGGTATGTTAAAAAGGAAGTGCGGTATTCATGGAGGAAGTCTAGTTCATCCGCTCTTCTGTGTTCCACCAAGCCAAATTGACCTACAAAATGACATAAGGTAAGTGAAATTTTATATAAATTTTAAAGTATACTAATATTATTTTACCTGGCCCCAGGTTAAGCAACTCAAGAGATGGCGTTGGGTGTGCACATGGTGAGAGCTGAGAACTTCTGCACGATCTGACAACCAAAAATTTAATCTCGGATACCCAACTCTCTCTTGAAAAATGCCAGGCATCCTCACAAGATTGTGCTCATATGCCCATATCTATAACAATAATAAAAATCAAATTCATGTAAGAATAAGAATGGAATTGAATTGGTAGAAGAAGAATACCTCGACAACCACCATAAAGCCAACAAAAGACTTCTTATTTCTGCAAATCTTATCTAGTCCATGATAGAGATAGGCAAGGCCAGCTTCACTCCAGTCGTAAAGTGGTACCATACTCATATCAGTAAGGGCCCTCAACACCGATAAATGGATGGCAAATTTGGTGCTGCCTAAAATGGTCGACCCGAGCAAATACAGTAAAAATCCTCAAGCATATTGTTTGGTTGTTTCTCTACAAACCTGTCCTTCGTAGTTCATCCAATAACTCCGAATTGATTCAATTTTTATCTTGAAAGGCCCTTTAAATGATGGTTCCATATTGATTAATTGTTGGACTTCTTCGAATGTTAGAATATTATTGGTAAGAGGGACCGGAAGGCCATAGTACCGGATACCAGTTATGGTTGTATAATTGTGAACCTCGGTTTCCACCCAAAAAGGATATGGATGAACATTCACTTGTTATTAGGAGTCGCCACTCAGTTTTTTTCTGTTCAAAGAGAAAAACTAAGAAAACCCTTGTTTGACTCCAATAATGCATCCAATGTAAAGGTTTCTAATCTACGAACCCAAGGAGGATTCGGGGACTATGTCATGCATTTGATTAACTTGCCAAAGAAGAAATGAACCTAAAAGGAACACAGAAAGGAAGACAAACAGATTGTTAGTAGATTGTGGACTTGCTATTTGGGGTGAATCCCAAATATGCCTACATACTCTCATTTTTTATGAGAGATCAAAGCCCATGTAGTTCAGAAAAGCCTATTTAAAGGCAATTATGCATTTATGCATGTGTGTGTGTGTATGCTTCGTGCATTGTCGGGCTTTTTGCCAAAATTGTGAGATTTTGAGCACTTAGTGCTAAATTTGATGAAATTTGGGTACTTGGTACCAAAAGAAAATGCAATTTAGGCTTCATGCCAAAAGGTTGATTTTAGTTGAGATCTACTCCATGCCAAAGATTGATTTTAATTTGGATATACTTCATGCCAAAAGAGATTAGGTCTTTGACCCAAAAAGAAATTAAGAAAGAGATGTAGTACTTATGATATGCCTGAATTGACAAAGGATAAATTAGGATATTACCTTGTTTAGGGTTCTCCCACTTCGTAGTTCCAGATCTCGTTTTCCAGGGCCTTGGATTATGATTCTTGATTACGGTTTTTTTTTTATTATTATTTTGATTTAGATTAATTCCTGCATCACAAGGTTAGATTTATGCAAAGAAAAGTCCAAGAGAAGTTCTTAAGCGTATGGAAAATAGAGAGTTCGTCCGCCCGAAGCCCACCCGAAAAGCCAACCCCTCTTCTGAAAATTCTAGGGCTATTTATAGCGAAAATGGACCAAATTCGGACTTGGACGGCGGTCGGACCGCCGAGATGGCAGTTGGCACCCGTACGGCGGTCGGACCACCGTGGATGTGACCAGCCAGAAAAATGGAAAAGACAAAAACAACGGCAGTCGGACCGCCGCCTTCGACGGTTCTGCCCCCAAAATAGCACATCGGGTCGCATGATTTTCGCACAAACTAATTTTTCGGGAGCTACAGACCTCCAAAAAATATTCCTGGACCATATCTGTGATCCTTGCATCATTCCGGACATTTCAAGTACCATGAAGACATACTTTCAGTGAACTTTACCATGGACCTCTGGTCCGGCTCGGTCCTCAGCAGTCTGAGAACATCGGCCTTCCGAGCCTCAAAATTTGAGCATTCACAATTGCCCCCCACTGGGGTCCATAAAAATGATTTATGGGGCTCAGTGGTCGTCAGAAACGAGGATTTTGAGCGAGGTGCAAAAGACCCGCGTTTTCACCTTTTCCTTTTAAATAGGCTCATTTCCATTTCATTTTCATTTTCTTTCATTCCTTCTTCTTCTTTCCTTTCCTTCAAACTTTCTTTCGATGATGGAATTCACTGGCCTAGAAGACTTCGAAATCCCACTCCCTCCCTGTAATCTTTTACTCGAGGAGGAGAAGCACAACTCCCGGACTAGCTCCTATGAGGTAAGTACCTTCCCCTTTACTTATCTAGTATGCATGCTTAGGAATTTTATTTATTTCCAGTAAGGAACTTAGAAACAAATTTTAGGAATCTTTCCTTTACATGTACTTGAATTAGCTCTAGTAATGAATCAGGAGTAATACCATGCTTCACTAAGTTCTGCTATCAGTAATTATTTCTAGTAAAGAACTTAGAAATAATCCTCTAGGAAGTCACACCCGGCTGGGGATAGAACTTAAATTTTTCTGAAGTTGCCTCGCAAATTATCCACAATAATGAATTAGAAAATCCCTCTCTCTGCTTTTTTAGGACACTGCGATTAGGATATCCATCGCCGAGAGTCTCATGAGCACTATTCCGGCTTACATCTTTGATGCCGGGCATCCAGTGGGGGATCTTATCAGACCTGCTTTCCTCCACCATTTGAGGACTATAGATGTTGGCAGAGATATCCACAGGGAGTTGATCTGCGTGCTGGCCGAGCGATGGTGGCCCACTACTGATACCTTCCATTTTGCTTGGGGGGTGATGACGATGACGCCTACCGACTTTTCCGTCATTTCCGAGATTCCCTTCGGCGTTGAGATGGTGGAGTTCTATGATGACTGGCGGCATGACATTTCTTCAGCTAACATGGTCACTTTGATCGGGGTTGACTATCCTCGACATCAGGTGCCTTGCTGCATTCAGCGGAGGTGGCTTGTAGAGCAGGCGCCAGTCATCTATGCTTGCTACAAGGTAGGCGATCTTACTGCTGATCAGGTGGCCAGGTTTACCCTGATTCTCCTATTTTCTAACTCCTTCTTAGCAAACAGGAAGGACGCAGTGAGTCTCAATGTGCTGAAGAGCCTACTCGACCTCAGACATACGATTGGGCTAGCATGATGCTGTGTAGATTGTATGACTACATGTCAGACCTCTGTTATACCCGCATTGCTCCATGTGGCCTATACTACTTCTGGGAGGTAATGTAAAGAACATTTCTTTTATCTTATATATGTTGACATACACCAACTCTGATATATTCTTCATCTTTTCCAGACTTGGGCTTACGAGTACTTTCCTGGTGTCACCCCTTTTCTTCGTGAGCCACCTGCCCCTGCAGATCCTCTTTCTCCCATTGCTTGGAGATGGTATAAAGAGAGGGTAGAAGCACCAAAGAGGAAGCTTCCTATCAGAGAGCTGAGATCATTCTTCGACAGCTGCTCCATGAACTCGGTAAATACTTTATCCTCATCCTTATTTATTGTATTAGAGAAAATGATTCACTAACATAATAAATTTTTACAGGTTGTATTTACAGCAATGTCTAGCCGGCTGGTAGAGTGGATTGCTCAAGATCACAGCTTTCAGCGATCACAGTTCCTAACTCACCGTCAATTCATACTTCCCCATCCAGAGTATCGACGGTATTATCTCGCTAAGAGAGTGACTTTCCAGATCACCGATTTCCGTGCAGCTCCCCTGGATCCCCCTGATGATATGCTATCTCTTACGCTTCTGCTTGTTACTGCATCCCAGTATGAGGGTGATCCCTTCGAGTCGGCCTATGCCTCGGATGATGATTATGATTTCTACTGTCTTCAGCGACTGATGCCACGCATTGGGACACGGTTCGACCCTGCACCACCTTATCGGTCCTCCCATTCTTCGGCTCCCACTACTAGCACTCCGGGAGACGATCCCTCTTCCAGCTGGCGAGCTAACAGACCTTCTTCCTCTAGGGCTGAGGCTTCCGCTTTCAGGGTTGGACCATCACACACTGGAGCAAGCAGCAGTTCATCACATTTGAGGCCTCCCCCATCTATTCTTGCGGCTACCGGTCAATTGGACCCGGCTTTGGCCGACCTGAGGCTGCCTTATGTTGTTCGTTATCGTGCACCCGATGGTTGGATGACCCGACCAGTTAGTGTGGAGGGTGTACCATATCGAAGCCTTGCTAACATCACTCAGGTATTCTTTTAGAACTTTTCATGAAAAGGATTCACAAAGTTCTCTTGAAATTGACTGTGATTCTTTTTTTTTCTTTTTTTTCAGGTACCTGCGGGCCTAGTTGCTGACATGGCGGCACTGATCACTGCTTTGTCAGATGAGCTGTCTGGTGCTTGGACTGATAGTGCTTATGAGAGGCAGAACAGGCCACAAAGACGGAGAGCTCGGCGCTGATTTTTCATACTTGTCTTAAATTATATTTGTCGTATTTGAATTATTCTCTCTTTGTACTTTGTACTTTCCATGTTTTCCACCTGTTATTTGAACTTAGATACAAACCTGCATTTATTTGTTAGTATTGACAGCAAATATGTATGTATGATGCTTGTTTTTTAGAAATCTATTTTCAAAATAAATCCCTGAAACAACCCCCAAAAATAGCACCTAACAGGGCCTAAACAGGGCCAAAATACAAGAATTCCACAAAACATCAAAAATAGGAATCGAAGCTGGGTTGGCGGCGGTTGAACAGCCGGAGTCAGCAGTCGAGCCGCCGGAGTCAGCTGTCGGACCGCCATCTAGGCCAGGGCTATATAAAAATGAAGTTGAAGTGCATTTTCAGGCCAGAAAACAGGTTTTTTCACTGCAGGATTTTATATTTTCTCTCAACAATGAACCCTCTTTTTAACCATGTGATACATAACTGGACCAAGAGCCTCCATAATGTTGAAAGGATCAACATGGGAAGATATGGATTGAAAGCTGTTGCCACCCTTAGAGGTGTAGCTGTGGATTGGGATTTCATGCATGCTTGTATCAGATTTTGGGATCCCCAAGCCCACGTTTTCATATTTGGTGCCCGGATGGAGGAGATGTGCCCTCTTTTTGAGGAATTCTGCTCAATTATTGGATGTGACCCAAATGCCCCTCTTGTAAGGCATGAGGTTCAAGTTGGCTATGTGGGGTCTTTTCAGAGGCTTTTCAACTTTACAAGGCCTCAAGCTCAAGCTATGATTGCGGATGGGAATAAGGCGATGCTGCTTCCTTTGATTGATGAATTCCTGACTGCTAATTTTGAAGATGAGATTCAACTGAAGCATAGGATGCGAGCTTTTGTTTTCTGCCTGTTAGCTGGATTTCTTTTCAACTGTGACCCTGGCTTTGGATATTTAAAGCTTTGCCCCATGATTAGGCAAATGGAAGAACTTAACTGCATTGGTGGTATGATTCTGGCTGAGACTATTCAGAGTCTTGACAGAACTGCACTCGGATTTGAAAATTGGACTGTTACTCCAATCATTCTTCAGGTAATTTTGTTATACTTTTTGCTTCTTCTCATTTCATCATCTCTCTTTTTCCTTGTAAATAGAAAGGATCTATTTTTTTTTCAGGTTTGGCTGAGAGACCATCTCCGAGTGGTTGCCGCTCCCCATGCCTTGACTTATAACCCTTCTCAGTACCGCACTAGAAGAATCCAGGTTTCTTTTCCTTCTATGGCTAAGTGGACTATCTGGTTGTATGAGCTTGGACCAGAAGAATTGTTGTGGTACATCTCTTGGTATGGAATTTCTCGATTCAGGGAGGCAAATGCAATGCATAACCATGTCTACCTTCTTGGTTTCACTCATAGCACATGGTATAGTGCTTCTCGCGTCCTCAGACAGATGGGAATTGATCAGAGGGTTCCTCTTCCTGTTGGGCTTACCATTGCTTCCACTATTACTCCCGGAGTTACTCGAGCTATTTTACAAACTTGGGTTAGGAAACATCAGATGATCAGGCCTTTTGCAGAGCCTTCCCTTATCCAGCCTACTCCAGAGTATAGAACTTGGTTTATATCCGAAGTTTGGCCAATTGAAAAGCCAAGGAGGCATGCATTGCTGCAGGTGTTGGAGGGAGAGGATGTGGTTCCTCTTAACGAGGGGAAGATAGATGTTGCAGAAAGTTTCGAAACTAAGGAAGATACCGAAGACTCTGCCCCACGTAGGAGACGTAGGATTTATATCCTAGGGTTGACTCTATTGTCTGCTTTTTTGGATTGCTTTTACCTTTTTGGTTCATTGGATGTTTAGGACTTATGGTTTGACTCTTTTCATGGAATGAATGACTCTTTTTATAATGAATGATTCTTTTTTGGAATGAATGACTCTTTTTGGAATGAATGACTCTTTCATTTGCTTTCCAAGCATTATCTACTTTATTTACTTGCTCTAATTTTTGCCTAAGCCGTCCTTTCAGATTTTCAACTTAGCGAGCTCTTACCCATTCTTGCCTAAGCCGCCCTTTGCGGGTTTTCAACTTAGTGGAATTTTTTTTTTTATGTTGCAAAAGAAAAATGAATCAATGGTTTTTATTAAAATTTAGACCGTGCTCAAGGAGAGCTGCCTACATATCTTGAATTAGTTTGCGAGAATCAGGTCTAATGTAGTTCCTTACAATGCATGATTATACATAATATTTCTTTAATTGATCCAGATTGCATGGGTTTGTGAACTCCAGACCATCCAAATCAAATAAGATGACGGCTCCGCCGGAAAGTATTTTCTTTACAATGTACCAATGAGGACGAAACTTCCCACGAGGATCTGTAACGGGTGTTCTGATCTCTTTCAAAACCAAACAACCTTCTTCCAACTTTCGATCTTTGACCTTTTTGTTGAAATGTCTGGTCATTCGCCTCTGATATCCTTGAATCTGATGGAAAGCTTGAAGTCTTTTTTCATCCAAACCCAACAACTGATGATGATAATTGCTAATCCATTCAGCTTCATTTATCTGACTTTCTTGAATTATCCTCGCCGATTGAACTTCCAGTTCAATGGGGAGTACTGCTTCCATTCCGTACACCAGTGAATACGGGGTTGCCCCAATAGGAGTTCTAATTGATGTTCTATATCCCCCACAAAGCCAGTGGTAACTTCTCATGCCAACACCTATGTTCCTTGATCATTTTTTGTATGATCACCTTTATAGACTTATTTGCTGCTTCTACAGCTCCATTTGTTTGAGGTCTATAAGGAGAGGACTTATGATGCTGGGCCTTCTTATCCTTCAAGAGTTTAGCAAAATCTGCTTGGAAATGAGTTCCATTATCAGTGATAATCTCAAATGGCGTTCCGTACTGACAAAGGATGTTGGTTCGGACAAACTGTGCTGCCTTTTTGGCGTCTAATTCTGTATAGGAAGCTACTTGAACCCACTTTGTGAAGTAATCCACCGCTACCAAGATAAACTAATGTCCATTTGAAGCTCTCGGATGTATTTTGCCAATTATATCTATTCCCCAAGTAGCGAAGGGCCATGTAGAAGTGATTGGATTCAGGGCAACGAGAGGTTACTTCTGCAGCTTAGCAAATATCTGAAACTGATGGCATTCTTGCACAAATGCCACACAATCTGTATTCATGGTGGACCAATAATATCCTAGATTGGCTATTTTTCGAGCCAAGGCGATCCCATACATATGTGGTCCTGATTCGCCACCATGCACCATTTCCATTATCCGCTTAGCCTCTACTTCATTCACACACCTTAGGTGCATTCCATTCCAACTTCTTTTGTAGAGGATATCTCCATTAAGAATGTAACCTATGGCTAGCTGCCTTATTGCTCTCTGATCAACCCTTGATGATCCCTCCGGATAACTTCCATCCTTGAGATAACTCTTGATATCCCAGAACCATGGTTTACCATCGGCCAAATGCATTACTTGGGCAGGTTGCTTCTGAAGTTGAACTTTCAATGGACGAATGGCTTTCCCCTCCTTGATATTGATCATGGAAGCTAAAGTAGCCAGGGCATCAGCAAACTGATTCTTTGCTCTTGGGAGATATTCGAAGGACAAATCATCGAATTGTTGTGCCAAATGATCAAGGCGTTGTAGGTAAGGAACCAAACGCTCTTCTCTTATTTTCCATTTCCTTAAAGCTTGTGATACTATTAAAATAGAATCATCATAGACCTTTAGGTTCTTAATCCCCAATCCCAGGGCGACTTCGAGCCCATTGATGCAACTTCATATTCTGCTTCATTGTTTGTGCAGCTAAAGTCAAGTTTAACTGCAAAGGGAATGTATTTTCCACAAGGAGTTTTGAACACAATCCCAATTCCATTTCCATGATAATTGGATGCCCCATCAAAATACATCTCCCAAACACTTCTTTCCACATTCAAGAGGTCTTCGTCAGGGAAATTCATTTCTCGCATCTCGTCTTTTACGGGTAATTCTGCTAACTGGTCAGCTATTGCCCCACCTTTCACAGCTTTCCTTTGAATGAATTTTAAGTCAAAAGCTGCCAATGTTGACACCCACTTTGCCATTTTGCTGTCCAAAATAGGCCTCTCCATAAGGAATTTCAAGGGACTCTATTCTGCGATGACACAAGTAGTGTAAGAAGACAAGTAGTGTTGTAACTTCGTGCAGGTCCAATACAATGCTAAACACAACTTCTCAATCTTGTTATACTTTAACTCATAGTCCAGCATCCTTTTGCTGAGGTAGTAAATTGCATTTTCTACCTTTGTACCTTCGGCCTCTTGAGCTAGCATTGCACCCATGGCTTCATATGTTACGGACAAATACAAGAGCAGAGGTTTTCCCATTCTGGGAGGTTGTAGAATCGGCGGACTTAACAAGTATTCTTTAATCTTGTCGAAGGCCTTCTGGCAGTCTTCATTCCATTCTTGTGAAGCACTTTTCCTTAGTAGCTTAAAGATAGGACCACAAGTCTCTGCCAACTGCGATATGAATCGACTGGTATACTGTAATCTACCTAGCAAACCTCGAATCTCCTTTTCTGTTCTTGGTGGAGGCATTTCCAGAATAGCCTTTGACTTTGCTGGATCAATTTCTATTCCTTTCTTGCTGACCAAGTATCCCAAAAATAAGCCTGATGTTGCTCCAAAGAGGCACTTTGCAGGATTAAGCTTCAAATTGTACTCGCGAAGTCTAAGGAAGAACTTCTCAAGTGCCTCAGCGTGCTCTTCTGGAGATTTTGACTTAACAATCATATCGTCAACATACACTTCTACTTCTTTGTGAATCATGTCATGAAAGACTGTTGTCGCCATCCTTTGGTAGGTAGCCCCTGCATTTATCAATCCAAAAGGCATAACCCTATAGCAGAAAGTGCCCCATTCTGTAATGAAAGTTGTCTTCTCTTTGTCTGGTGGGTGCACCATGATCTGATTGTACCCAACCGCAAGGTCAGTCATGGAAACCATCACATGCCCAGCCATCCTGTCTATTAGCAAATTGATATGTGGTAGCAGAAAATCATCCTTGGGACAAGCCTTATTCAAATCTCTATAGTCAACACACATCCTGACCTTTCCTTCTTTCTTCGGGACCGGCACAATGTTTGCTAACCAAGAAGGGTAGACAATTGGTTCTATGAACTTATTATCCAGTTGCTTGGCAACCTCTTCTTTAATTTTCAAAGACCATTCCGGCTTAATTCTTCTCAACTTCTGCTTAACCGGCTTTGCATCGGGGTATAGTGGAATCTTATGAACTGCTATGGCTGGGTCTATTCCCGTGACATCACTTGTCTTCCACATGAAGCAGCCGACATATCTTCTGATGCACTCAACAACCTGTTCTTTATTCACACAATCATATGCAATATATGTATATTCATTTTCTTTGCCAATTATTATCTTTTCATTTATTTCTTTTATTTCATTTATTTCATTTTTGCTAGAGAATACTTGGAAAGCAAAAGACACAGGGTAACGAAGAACTTGAACAGTTTTATTAATAATGGTGGAGTCATCCTCCAGAGTTACATTATATTCGATATCAGGGTTTTCTTTTCCTGAAGCTAAGGAAGACTCAGAACTGGACTCTGACTCGGTGTTTGACTCAAGATTTGACTCGGTACAAGACTCAGGTTCAGGGTATGACACATGACTAGATTTGACTGTAGCTGCTTGTCCCTCCTCGGCATACCAGTTCATCAGTGGTCCATCTGTTGTCTTGATCAACTTCGTGAAGTCCCTTTTGTCTTCAAAATTGGTTATCATAGCAACCTCATCAAAGAGACTAGGCTGCATGAAATCTTCCACTTGTGGGTCAGTTATAGGTTCTGGCTCTTCTTCCTTTATGACTAAAACATCAGCGAACATCTCAAAACCCGGTAGCTTCTTTCCAGTCATAAGAGAATAGAATGGCTCCTGAAAACCACAGTAAGGAACTGCTTTTCTAGGTTTGCAAAAGTGACTGTTCAGAGTTCTAAAGTAAGGGCGCATTTTGAGGCTTTTTGCCCCCCAAGTCTTCTTTTTCTTCTTCCCATGCTCAAACTCTCCTATCTCCTCGTCTGTGGGTTTGTAACCCAAGCCAAAAGTTCCCTTATTCTCAAGCTCTTCCCATGGCCGCACTATGGATGATTTCCTCCCAGACGTTATCATTTCCATCCCTAGTAGAAGACCTACCCTTAGCATCATTCCCACCAGGCAATTGACTTGGACCTCCCCAAAGTCATATAGGATAAATGGCCCTTTGGGCCTTTCTCCTTCAATGCATTGAACAGTGTCATAATGGAACCCAGTCAAGGCCATAGCAATTTCACCGGGAATAACCTCAAAGAGAGACTGATCCGTGGTTTTCTTGTTGATTTCACATGTGTCTCCTTTAATAGTGATGATTTTTCCTTCAAAAGGGAACTTAAGTTTTTGATGTAATGAAGAAGGTACAGCATTATTCTGATGAATCCACGGCCTTCCAAGGAGGAGATTAAAGCTCGCGGGTACATCAATGACCTAGAACGGCACTCCCATTTTTACCGGTCCAATAGCAACTTCCAGAGTAGCAACACCCAAAATTTCTCTTCGAGTGTTATCATATGCTTTAACAATTTGATCAGAAGGTGTAAGATCTGTAGCCTCCAATCCCAGACAGCTTGCTACTTTCAAAGGACATACATTTAAGGCTGACCCATTATCAACGAGAACCATGGGCACAGTCTTTCCCCCAGTTTGTAAGGTGATGTATAGAGCATTATTGTGTTTCATGCCATCTTCTGGTAGGTCTACATCAGAAAATTGGATACTCAATGCCTTGGTTGATTGGGTTAAAGTGGCCACCAAAGCTTCTGGGCTTATGTCTACTGATTTATCAAGTTGACTCAAAGCTTTACTGAGAGCCTGACGGTGTGGGAAAGAGGAAGCAAGGAGCTCCCAAATTGACACTTTAGCTTGAGTTTGTTTAAGCTGAGTGAGGACAGGGTCTTCCTTTGGTTCTGGCGTCTTCTTATATGGGTGATTTGGGGTTTTAGGGGCTTTCCCCAAGTCAAGTGGCTGATATTGCCTTCCACTTCTTGTCAAAGCATCGACCTCTTCAGCGAGGTCATTCAGATCCAGCACACATACTTCATTCATTTCCAAGAGAAGTTTGAAAGGATCAAACAACTCTTCTTCCACGGTGATGGCGTGGATGGAATGATTGGGAAAAGGGTTAGTATTAATGTTTGGTTAACTCCTGAGAGGAATGATGTCACCACTATCCACCAGATCTTGAATGTGGTTTTTCAGAGTCCAGCAAGCATCTGTTCTATGCCCATTTCCTTGGTGGTATTCACAGTACTCATTGGCCCTATAATTGGAGGGTAATGGGTTTGGAGGAGGCCTTGGGTCCAAAGGCTTCAAGTACTTTCCTTCCACGGCATTTTTAAACACCAGATGAAGGGGCATCCCAAGGTCGGTATATTGCCTTCTTGGCTGATTTCTCTGCCCAATATTGCCCACAAGTAAAGGATTCGCAGGGGCAATATTGGCCACTTCATTGACCTTGCTTGAGGAAGTAGCTTGGCCTTGTTTCTTATACTTTGAAGTAGCTCCCTCATCTACTATCTTACCCAATTGTATCAAATCTTCTACCTTAGTTGCAGTCGCAATGAGCGATTTGAAAGTAGGTAGGTATTAGGTTTGTAGTTGAGCTTGATATGTAGGCCTTAAATTCTTGATTATAATATCAATCTGCTCTTATCCTGAAGGGCAATTGATCATTTGGGCAGCCCTCGCCCTCCACCTCGTAAGGAACGAGGAGAAGGGTTCATTGTTGTTTTTCCTGGTAGTCTCAAGCTCCCTTCTAGTGACATCTACCTCAATATTGTAGTGGTATTGAGTGTTAAATGCATTGCAGATGTCTTCCCAGGTCTTAATCTTGGCACGATCCAGGATTACAAACCATTTAAGGGCAGCACCAGTCAAGGATTGTTGGAAGAGTTGAGCAAAGAGCTCGTCATTTAAACCCCAAGGGCTTAAGGCCCCCACATACATCTTCAGGTGGGTTTTAGGGCAAGTAGTCCCATCAAATCTGTCCATCCCAGGCATCTTGAATTTTGGAGGCAACCTAGCTTGGGGAAACAAGGATAAGGAATCCATGTCTACCACCTCTTTATGAGTTTTCATGGCAGTGATTGACCTTTCAAGCAATTCAAGTTTCTTTTTTAGTTCATCAGTTTCAGTAGCATTCTTAGAGGGTGGATCCTCCAAATTGATGATAGGGGTATTATTCTGAGCAGTCATGGGGGTACTAGTTTGTCCCACAATAGGTTCCTTCCCTAGATTTCCAGGAGTAGTGGCTGTCTTTGGTGCCCCTCCCAATTCGGCCAAGATGGCTACCCTTTGTGCGGTCAAGGCTTCATCAATTCTTTCTTGCATCCTAGCTTCAATCTCCTTAACCTGTCCATCTAGCAAGGCCTTAATCTGTTCAATAGTAGCCATTTCAGTAATTGGAGTAGTTAGTGAAGTTGGGGTAGTAGGACTTGTGGGTGATTGCACAGTTCGAGTTGGTGTAGCTTGTGTAGGTGAAGGCACACGGATAGTGGGTACCTGCAAAGGTTAAGGGTAAAGGATCAGGGTAGTGTGTAGGATAGGAAGACTCTTGGTCCACTTGTATATATCAAAAGGTTTTCCCCCAAAATAATGTTGTTATGTTGCATGAATGCACCTCATCACATCATAATTCATTTTAATGGAATGTGGCACTATTATTGGGTACATACGACCTAAGGGAGGGTTTTATTGTTGCATGAAAAATAAAGAATAGGCTTATAATAGGGACCCTTGAGTCTTGAGTAAGATATACCTAACCACATGTGAAACAAAGAGTTTCACGTGGGTCCAACAGTATGTTTACTCATGGGCCACTCCAAAAGGATTGGAATGGTTTGCGATAACAGGGAGGACGCTTTGGCTGTCCGCCGGCATAATCAAGGAGACCTGCCGGTCAGCGCTACTTGCTATCCAGACTCAGAATTTTGAACAGAAAGAGAAGAAATTCATTTGAAAACAATTTTTTTTATGCAATGGAGGAAAATGATTCCCCCATATAATGCAAGAGAAAAAGATTCTCTAAATGATAAAACAAATGCACAATTAATCAAACAAGGGGTCCATCAAAGGAAAAAGATTCCTTTTGTCAATTTTATTCCAATATCCTTAAGGAAAGGATATATATTGCTAAGGTACCCTGCAAAATAAATAAAAGCACCCTGAAGAAGGGCAAATTAGTTAAATAAACAATAGTAGTCTACTAGGATCCCATAAATCATTTTTATGGTCCCCAGTGGAGTCGCCAAATTGTGAACCTCGGTTTCTACCCAAAAAGGATTTGGATGAACATTCACTTGTTCTTAGGAGTCACCACTCAGTTTTTTTCTGTTCAAAGGGAAAAACTAAGAAAACCCTTGTTTGACTCCAATAATGCATCCAATGTAAAGGTTTCTAATCTACGAACCCAATGAGGATTCGGGGACTATGTCATGCATTTGATTAACTTGCCAAAGAAGAAATGAACCTAAAAGGAACACAGAAAGGAAGACAAACAGATTGTTAGTAGATTGTGGACTTGCTATTTGGGGTGAATCCCAAATATGCCTACATACTCTTGTTTTTTATGAGAGATCAAAGCCCATGTAGTTCGGAAAAGCCTATTTAAAGGCAATTATGAATTTATGCATGTGTGTGTGTATGCTTCGTGCATTGTCGGGCTTTTTGCCAAAATTGTGAGATTTTGAGCACTTAGTGCTAAATTTGATGAAATTTGGGTACTTGGTACCAAAAGAAAATGCAATTTAGGCTTCATGCCAAAAGGTTGATTTTAGTTGAGATCAGCTCCATGCCAAAGATTGATTTTAATTTGGATAGACTTCATGCCAAAAGAGATTAGGTCTTTGACTCAAAAAGAAATTAAGAAGGAGATGTAGTGCTTATGATATGCCTGAATTGACAAAGGATAAATTAGGATATTATCTTGTTTAGGGTTCTCCCACTTCGTAGTTCCAGATCTCGTTTTCTCAGGCCTTGGATTATGATTCTTGATTACGGTTTTTTTTATTATTATTTTAATTTAGATTAATTCCTGCAGCACAAGGTTAGATTTATGCAAAGAAAAGTCCAAGAGAAGTTCTTAACCGTATGGGAAATAGAGAGTTCGTCCGCCCGAAGCCCACCCGAAAAGCCAACCCCTCTTCTGAAAATTCTAGGGCTATTTATAGCGAAAATAGACCAAATTCGGACCTGGACGGCGACCGGACGGCAGTTGGCACCCGTACGGCGGTCGGACCGCCGCATTCGGCGGTTCTTCCCCCAAAACAGCACATCGGGTCGCACGATTTTCGTTCAAACTTATTTTTCGGGAGCTACAGACCTCCAAAAAATATTCCGGGACCATATCCGTGATTCTCGCATCATTCCGGACATTTCAAGTACCATGAAGACATACTTTCAGTGAACTTTACAGTGGACCTCTGGTCCGGCTCGGTCGTCAGCAGTCTGAGAACATCGGCCTTCCGAGCCTCAAAATTCGAGTATTCACAATAATCAACTGGGCCAATGGTCATTTCTCCTATAGGTAGGTGAAAAGTATGGGTCGTGTCCATCCACCGCTCTGACAATGCTTGAACTACACTCCTATCTATCGGACACTCCTCGGATGGTAATTGTAAGATAAAGCTTTCAAAACCGCAATCTCGGATAATCCGTTTTACCCGAGAAGGTGCTACATTATACCATTGTCGGGCTTTATAGACCACCCTCCGCCCCGGATAACGCAACGATCACGCTAATACGGAGTCAAGTAAGTTAATACAAGGTAAGTATATCATTATATCAATACTACTGATTTTTAGGTTAAATTTATTTATGTTCTATTTTTAGTCTATCTATTTACTTATTTATTAAATTCTTAAATATATTCATCTAATTAATTTATTTTTCCTAAATCTTTAAAAAAAACAAAAAAAGAAAAGCAAAAAAAGAGCAAAAAAAAAAAGAAAAAACACACAAAAACACAAAAATGAAAAATAATTTGCTATTAAAATAAATAATTAAATTATTACCTTGGTCTTTTGATTTGAATTGCGATGAAGCTGCATCCCGGCTAGTAGACTTATATTTCCATTTTCATGCTGCCGAATAAACTCTAATAACTCAGCATTAGATCGAGTTCTTGATCTTGAAGCATGCATTTTCTCCTCAACTCTTTGCTAAACTCTCTGATATCAAAAATATATGAGTATGGATGAAATGAAGAAATAAGCCGACATTTATATAGAAAAGTTGCAAGGGAAAAAGACAAAAATAAAAAGAGAAAAACAGTATTCTCGTGAAAAAAAAAAAGTAAATGACTATTTATAAATAGTAAATGAATAGTGGTGAATAGTGTATAAATAGTAACTACACAGTAAATAAATAGAAAACTCAATTATTCAATTCAATCATTCAGATACTTGCATGTATATAAATATTTTTTGCACTTCTAAAATATTTTTACACTTAGGGGGCAAGAAGATATGGGCATGGTAAAAATTAGCTATTTTTTTTTTGCAAATTCCTTTAGTATCCTACTAACTACAATTATTTTTTGCAGACAATTAAATCTCTCTTAGCTTAGGTTCAGAACCTAAATTTTCTCTTAAGTCCAGAACTTAGCTCGAGTCCAGAACCCAAATCTCTCTTAAGTCAAGAACTTAGCTCGGGTCCAAAACCCAAATTACCCTTAAGTCTAAAACTTAGCTCGGGTCCATAACACAAATTACCCTTATGTCTAGAACTTAGCTCTGGTCCAGAACCCAATTTATCCTTAAGTTTAGATCTTAGCTAGGGTCCAGAACTCAAATTACCCTTAAGTCCAGAACTTACCTCGGGTCTAGAACCCAAATCCTAAATCTAGCTCGAGTCCAGAACCCAAATTATTTTTGAGTCCAAAGCTCAAACCAACCTTGGAAGTCCAGCATGGCTTCAAACCCAGTCAAAAATCACATTGTTTTTCACTCTCATTTGTCGTAGTCTCATATCGCTCAAGTAGGGGGCAAATTGTAAACCCTTAATTTTTTACCCAGTCTAGTCTAATATTTTTTATATAGTCCAAAATAATTTTTGTAGTATTTTAATTAAATAATATTTATTTTAGTATTTTTAATTTTTAATAAAAATAAAAATAAAAAAAAGGTAATATTAATAAATTTTAAAAAATAAATAAATAAATAAATAAAAATTGACAACGGAAAAATCGGCGACAAAAAATTTTCGTCGCCGAAAATAAATTGGCTTGGGCCAATTCCTGCGGCTAATTGGCTGGCCCGCCCCAACTCTCGCAATTTTCATAGCCTGCAGTAATTTTTTGCAAGCACAATTTTTTCCTACTCAGTTTTTTCCAAAATCGAATTCTATTTGGTTTTGATTTCTTTTCCTAAATGATTTTAATTTCCTTAGACAATTAGAATTAGGTTTGGATTTTTTCCTATAAATACCACATTAAAACACTTCAGAAAGGGGGGAATCTGGACTTTGGACTTCTGACTTTGGAGGACAAAACTTAGAACCAAACTTAGGACTCTCAAAAATTCTTTCGGCCCAAAGAAAACCCTAGAAAGCAAGGAGAAATTCAAGAGGCAACAACCAAAGGAAGCAATCATCTCCAAATTGCTTTGCTCAACCAAAATCAAATCTGAAGCAGGCAATAGCTTGGTTCAATCTCTTCAAATTTGGTGGAGCCTTCAAATGTAGGTAAATTGCTCTAACTTTAGTTTATTGAATCATTAATCATCTGCATCGTTTAAGCCACATCACACTTCTTAGTGATTTAATTCTTCCTTCAATTTAGTTTAGGCAGTAACATAAATTAATTCATACAATACTTAATATCTTAATTAAAGTAAATAATATAATCATTCAACACAAATCTAATTTCATAAACCCTAAGTCATTCAAACCCTAAATCTTAATTAATTTCGTTTCTAAACTTTCACAGTAGTTAATTTGTTATAATTTTATTCAGTGAGTTATTTTAATCTTTCAACAATAAATTTGGCTTTCTATATTTGTTTTCACCTAAAAATACATAAGTAGTTGATATCGTCAATATTAAAAGCACACTCAACTTTAATTATAAAAAAGCATCAAATTCTAAATTCAAAATCATCATCCACAGAATTGAGAATTCAAACTATAAAACCCTAATATCTTAATTGTAAAACCCTAAAACTTTAATAGCCTTAAAACATGTTTTTCAAATCTAAAATCCTAATTATACCTTTCTAAAAATCCTAAACTGTCTTATTAATTCTCAAAACCTTAACCTCAGTGTCTTAATTCCATAATTTTCTTGAACCCTAATCTTCTTAAAACCCCATCCAGTAAACTCTAGTTTTCCTAAACCCTAATTCTTAAAACATCAAAACTTTATGACAAGTTCATCAACATCCTAAAGCCCTAATCCAGTGAACTTAAAATCCAATCTAGTAAATCTAAATCCTAATTCTTAACTCATTAACCACAATCTAGTAACCGTGAGTCCTAAACCGTAAATGTCTTAAGGTTCCAAAACCCTAATTTCATGATGTTAGCCCTAAGCCCTAATTTGATTAACTAAAAATCCTTACTACTTTCTTAAAATTATAAAACCCTAATCAATTCCATTTTTCCAAAAACCCTCACAGTAGCCTAAATAATAATAATAATAATTTCAAAATCCCAAAACCCTAAATGTTAATTAAAGAATCCTAAATTGAGACATAAACCTAAATTTGTATCTTTATTTGCTTTATTTAATTTTAGATTTGATTATGTAGTTTATTATATGTTTTGATGGTTGATTTATTTAATTTCAATACTTGATTTATTTAATTTATCATGGTTGGATATTTTCTTTATTATTATGATTATTATTTGTTTGTTTTGGTATTAAAATTGTAAGAGGTATGTTTCCACTTTGTGGGTTCCTCATTAGTTAAATTTTATGTAATTTAAATTACTTTTATATTTTGGACCAATGTAAAGGGTATGTTTCCACCTTTCGGTGGGTGTCCTATTTAGTTTTAGACATGGACGATGTAAGGACATGTTTCCATCCTCGGATGGGTGTCCATTTATTTATTTTGCTTGGACATTGCTTTGATTTTAATATAATGATGCTTTATTTTAATTGTTACATGTAATATGGATAATATTGTTATATTTAAGAATTTTATAATATTAAGACATGCAAAGGAGGTCGGTTCCAATGAACCGAGCATTGTGGGGGTGTTGGGTCGTTTCTCACCTTCCCCACACGTACCCAACTTTTTGAACCCATTAGGGGGTTGGGGATTCCTTAGGAATCGAGTCATCCACCCTTTTCTTTTTCCCAGCCCGTCCGGGTAGTGACTCCATTTTCTCTGGGCTTAGGCCCATATTCTCTAAGGCCCCGAGCCTAAACAGTGCCAAAGTCTCAAGAACCATTCCATTGGGAGTGGGGGCGAAAATCCCTACTCACACTTAGGATGCCATGTAATCGCACTTAACACGCCTAGAGACTTTTTAATTCCAAAATGTCCCATTATCCCACCACTATGTGATGTGAGCATGCCAAGCCCTAATGGTCAAACTAGGCCAAATAACATAAGCAAGCTGGGTGTTGATGGCCAAGGCATGAGTCGGGTTAAAGTGAGCAAAGATGGCAAACCGAATGAGGGTAGCTATGTGAGCAATGCTAGTGGCATGAGGGATATTGGCGGCATGAGAAAGGCTAGTGTTGCAAGCAAGGCTGCCCAAGTGAGTAAGGGTGTAATACAAGCATGGGTAGATAATCAAATAAGATCAAGGATATTTTTCAAGTATAAGCATTTTGGAGATGCAAACACAAATATTAGGACAAAATCTAGTTCTAGAATATTGATTATGGATGTATTATGGATGAAAGATCATAAAAGGTGTATAATATGCAATTTCCATATTTGGACATATTTGACCTTTAAAACTTTGATTAAGATTTTTATGGTCTTAAAGTATCAAAATAAGAGAGTAATCTTCAAGAAGTTTTTAGAGAACATATCAAGATTTTTAGAATAAAATTATTTTGGAAATATGAGTTTGTTTGGACCTCCAAACATCTGTTCAAAGTCAGACTTGGAAAGCATATCCAAATCCATATTAGAGCAAGATTTTCTGTCCGAACTAGTTTATCTAAAATAGACATAACTCGAGTTTCTAGATTTTGAATTGAGTAATTAAAAATCCCAAATTCATCTACTCTTCTAGATCAACAATTGCAATGAAGAGTCCAAGCCCTAATTCGGAAGTTATCAAATATAAAAACAGCTTCAAAATTTCTGAACGATTTTTTATGTTAATTTATTTCCTATTTTGTTATGATTTGTTCTCCTTTTTCTTTACTAGAATTAGGGTTAAGTTCTATAGGCTATAAATATCTCTTAGTTTTAATTGAGCTAGAGTTTATTTTGATTAATAAATTTTTGGCTTTGCCATTTTTATGAAGGGGAATTTCAATTTCCTCTTGTTGCATCAAGAATTGAGTAAACTTATCAAGGTGTGTACTTTGTGGCTTTTATTCTTTCTTATTTCTATCCTTTGATCTAAGTTTCTATTTGCATGTCAAGTAGGGGTCTAGTAGGACAAACAATCATCTAGGATTCTAGGTATACTGAACTTGTGTGTTAGGGTTTCAAATTCATTACAATCTTGGGGTTCCGCATCAAAACCTGAACACTAAAATTTAGGTCCCTTAGCCTCAAATCAATTATGAAATTTTAAGAACTAGAATTTCACACTTTTGTAATTTCGATTTTTTTTAATTTTTCATTTCTTTCATTTCTTTTATGATAATAACAAAAGTGCAAAAATTTTAAGAATAACACAAGAATGTAACAATAAGAGAAGGGACAACAAAACTTGTTATGTCAACACAGAGGTATGAACTTAAATCTAAGAATACTTAAAAGGAAAAAATTAAAACAAAAAGATATGGCAAATAAAAAATAAGACAGAGATGATAAACCTGAACAAACAAAAAGAAATACAGAGATAAGCAAACCTCAACTTGAACCAGGCTTTGATACCAAATGATAGGAAATCATCATCTTAGCAATCATATATCTCAATAATTATTAAGTTATGTTTCATATGGAATGCAAGAAAACATACTCTAGTAAAAAATGATTCCAAAACCGAAAGATCTCCTCAAGTGAAGTTAGGGAAATAACTAGTTCTAATTGATATTTTTTATCAATGAAACTAGTACTTGAATTAAATCCACAACTCCACAAACTAGATATGATTTGATATGTTAATAATTAAACACAAGATTTTCAATTAGAGAACCCCACAAACTGAATTTAGTTTGATAATTCAAAGTTCATGAAAGAATGTAAGCAAAAACACACACAAAGAGCAAATTCAGATTATCATTCATCAATTGTTCTTTACAAATAAGTTTGGCTTTGATATTAATAGCGAAAGAAAGCTAGAAGAAACCTAAGTGGCTATTATTATAGCCCTCCCATGTTTTCCCCTTTAATCCCCACTAACTCTCATTAAAAAGAGCTGTTATATATTAAATGCACTCATTTTGTAATTCCTAAATGACAATTAATCTCACCCAAAATAAATGCACTCATTTTATAACTTCCAAATGACAACTAATCACAACATACTAAAATTCACACTTAACAAGAATAAAACACTAACTATAATATGTTGAATTTCATAAAGAAAATAAACTAAACCCATATTAATAAATAACATAAAATGAAAGCCTAAGATCCATGCATGGCCCTTTGTTCTTCAATGGGCCGGATTGATTCAAACAATGTGGATTGTACTATTGTCTTCATATTTGAACATGCTTAGAATATGTTGACAATGTTAAGGTCTTCTTGTTTACATAGATCATTGATCAAATCAAGATGAGCTTGTTCCTTCAAATGTCTTCAAGTAAGCAAGTTAATGCTTCTTTCATCCTTTTAGCTTTAAGTCTTGTCATTGGTCCTCTATGAATGGTTAAAGGGTCCTTCTTGATGTTACCTCCAACCTTAGTTGAATCATTCCTTTGTTGATCCTCATCAAAAGCCATAAACAAAATCACTGTAACGTGTAGGCATTATATCCCTAGACTTTATGATATGCTTGATGAATTGAGTGGTGCATGTATTTTTACTAAAGTTGATCTTAAAAGTGGGTATTACCAAATTAGGATGCACCCTGGGGATGGGGTGGAAAATTGCATTTGTATGAGTAGTTGGTCATGCCATTTGGATTAACCGATGCACCTAGTACTTTCACGAGACTCATGAACCATTTTTTTGTGAATTTCTTAGAAAGTTTATCGTTGTTTACTTTGATGACATACCAATCTATAGAAAAACCATGGATGAGCATATTAAGCATATTAGGGTTGTTTTAAGAGTTCTTAGGGAAGAGAAACTGTATCGCAATGCTAAGAAGTGTACTTTTTATAGTGATCAACTTGTCTTCTTAGGATTTATTATTAGTAAAGATGGACTTTCTATTGATGAGGAGAATATTAAAGCTATTAAAGAATGGCCTAGAGCTACTTTGATTAGTAAAGTTAGAAGTTTCCATGGACTAGCTAGTTTCTATAGGAGATTTGTTAAAGACTTTAGTACTATTGTTGCTCCTTTGACTAACATACTCAAGAAAAATGTAGGTTTAAGTGGACTGAAATTTAGGAGGAGTTATTTAACTTGCTTGAAGATAAATTATTTTCTGCTCCCGTTTTATGTTCGTCTGACTTTGATAAAACTTTTGAGATTGAATGTGATAACTTTGGAGTAGCTATTTGTGCTGCTTTGTTCCAGGAAAAGCAACCAAACACATATTTCAATGAGAAGTTAAATGGAGCATAGTTTAATTATTCCACTTATGATAAAGAGTTGCATGTTTTGGTAAGGGCATTGGATGTGTGGCAACACTACCTACTACCCAAGGAGTTTGTGATCCATACTAACCGTGAGTCACTCAAGCACCTAAAGGTGCAAGGAAAGTAAACAAAAGGCATGCCTGATGGATTGAGTTTATTGAGACCTTTCCATATGTGATACAATACAAGCAAGGTAAGGAGAATGTGATAGCAGATGCATTATCTAGAAGTGCACTCTAATCTCTACCTTGTCTTCAAAATTCATAGGATATGAACACATTAAAGATTTATATGCCAAAATTTTGATTTTTCTAATGTCTATGATGCATGGAAGAAGGTTGCATTTCAAAAGTATTATAGGTACGAAGGATTTTTAATGAAAGAAAAGAAACTTTACATAGCTAAGTGTTCATTGAGGGAAATGCTTGTGAGAGAATCCCATAGTGGAGGATTGATGGGACATTTTAAAGTAACCAAGACTAGAAATTTTGCAATAGCATTTTTATTGGCCAAATATGAGAAAGGATGTGGAAAGATGTTGTGCTAGGTGTCTTGCATATAGAAAAGCTACATCTAGGGTTTTGCCACGTGGTTTGTACACACCTTTTCATGTACCTACTACATCATTGGTTGATTTGCTAATGAATTGTGTGATGGCTTAGACCCTTAATTTTGATCCTAATTTGGTATGATCCTAATTTAAGAATACTAAAATAAGTTTAATTAGACTTTAAAAGATTTAAACCTAGTTTATGATTTTAAAATAAGTTAGTTCAGGTTAAAAAGGCATAAATTCAATTATTCTGTCAGATTAAAGTATTTTTAGATTGATTTTAAGTCAGCAGAGGCCCCAAGCAACTTGAACCATAGTTCATGTCCACCTGGAGGGCCAAAATAGACATGAGTCGTGACTCATGTTGATTTGGTGGCCCAATCGACATGAGCCAAGGCTCATGTCGATTTGGTGGCTAAAATTGACATGAACCAAAGGCTCATGTAGATTTGGCATACCAAATCGACATGGCCTTAGTCCATGTCGATTCGGATAGCCAAATTGACATGGAATTTGATTCTGAAGCATTTTTGGGTTTCCTAATTAAATTAGAATCCTTTTATGTCTTGGATAAGGCAGATTAGGTTTAGGTTAAGCCTAATTTTGCTTATAAATAATAAGCTTCAATTCTTTAACAAGGGGGGAAAATGGGGGTCGGCAATTGTGAATTAAGAAGTAGAAAGCAACAAAGGAAGCAGCAGTAGTTAAAAAAAAAGAAACAATGAACAGAAAACCCTAGCAACTCGAGAGCGCATGGAACAGAAACATCAAAACTATCAAACCAGAAGGTAGTGCTATACATCTATCTTCAACTTGTTTCAACCAAGATTTACAAGCTTAAATATTGTTGGAACCTATGACGGAGGTTTGTAATGTTTTATTTAAATTATTTTTAAGATTACAGTAATTCAATTATTCCTTTTCATTGTTTTCTTTTCTTTTTTTTTTGTTTCATTTTTTACTTTGATTATTTCATTGATTAAAATATCCAGTAGTCATTGCCTTATTTCATTATTTCATTGACACAAATATGCAGTAGCCATGTCCTGCCATGCTATTTCATTTATATCCAGTAGCCATGAATCCATAACTCATTTAGATGTATTTCTGTGTTGTTTGATCATCAAACTACATTAAACAATTTCATTGATTTCCAAAATGTATTGTTAAAATCGGTTTTAAAATTTTAGTAGCCCAAAAAAATCAATTCTCAAGTCCTCTTAAGTTTTAAAATAATTTTCTTTAAACCCTTAAATGTCAAAGTAACAAATTAAGATTTTACAACCCTAAAAAGCAGTTTTCAAAACTTTTTAGGGTGCTGCCCCCTTGACCCTTGCCCGCTAACCAGCTAGCGGGATCGGCTTATGGGCTCGTCGAAGGGGTCAATATTTATTTGTATATTATAAGTCTTTGTGATTAACTTCCTTTATTTAAAACCCTAATTTAGTTATTAAAGTTTTAAAACCCTAATTTAAGATGTAAACCCTAAACTTATACATTTATTGCTTTATTTAGTTTTAGATTTGATTATGTAGTTTAATATATGTTTTGATGATTGATTTATTTGATTTCGATGTTTGATTTATTTAATTTATGATGGATGGATGTTTGCTTTATTATTATTATTATTTGTTTATCTTGGTATTAATAATGTAAGAGGTATGTTTCCACTTTGTGGGTATCTCATTAGTTAAGCTTCATGTAATTTAAATTATTTTCATATTTTAAGATTAATGTAAAAGACATGTTTCTACCTTTTAGTGGGTGTCCTATTTAGTTTTAGACATTAGACGATGTAAGGACATGTTTCCATCCTCAGATGGGTACCCATTTATTTATTTGTGACACCCAATGTCTCATCCATAGCATAATCATGTCTTCGACACCTCATGTGTCTCGCTTAGGGGCGTAGTAATATCTCTGTGACACCTAGTGTCTCATCCCATCATGCATGGCATGCCAAATACCTAACACAGTCTTTTGGCAATTAGTTAAAGTATAAGGTTCATAAAATACACAAACATCATTCAACATCTTTTTCATGACTTTTGCTCAGTTTCCACATTTTGTATCCTTAATTTTCATTTCCTTTCCATAATTTTTCCATAATTATCAAGTGATCAACTCACTCATGATTACTTCCATACTTCATCTCATTACATAATCTTTTCCATTTCCACATTTAATCTTACATAATAATTTTCTCAAGCGTATACATATTACATATCACGTTACAATTCATATTTCATCACATTTTCTCATTTCTCTTAATTTTTTCACTTTTACATCATTCTTCATATTTCATACCCATATTCCATCTTACAATTTTATTTATTAATTTTTCCTAAATTCCCCTTTTTTATGTTTTTATATGTATTTCCATTGACCAATCTCCCAATACAACATATATCACATAACTATGCATCAATGCATAGATTATGTGATTAATCATCATTTAGTTATGTTTTATCCTACATATTATTTCTACATTTTATCTACTTTCACATTAATCTTCACATTATTTACCACATCATCTCTTTCTCAATTTTTAATCATTTTTAACATTTTTCACATTTCCTATACCCAACATCAAAACTTAGCTCTACTCAAGTCTTTCAACTCATTCACATCATATTATAATACATTTTTACACTATATCACTTTAAAGGAATACTAACATCCTTCAAAGTGTGTCAGCTCACCTTATGCCAAATCCCATCTTTTTTATTCTTATTTTTTTTATTTTTTCCATATTTTCCCTCATCATTTACCAATCACTCAACTAAACCATGAGTCACATTCATAATGTAACTCATTTTATCATATTATCACATAACTACACATATTTTCACACATAAATCTACTTTAAAGGATCATTAATTTCCTTTAAGGTATGCCCAAAATGGAATATGCCAAACATTCAAATCAAATATTAATGAAGTATGTACTAACCTCAATTATGCCAAAATCTAATGCCAATTCACCTCCCAAGTCTTACTTCACTAATTGCCCTTCCTCTCTTTAATTTTCTAACTTTTCTTTACTTAATCCTAAACCACATTATAAGTTCCAATTTAGCATTAACAATTCATTTAAATACACTTTAATCACTCAAATATCATTTACATCAATTCCACTAAGAATTCCACCAAAATACTATTTTCACCATTACTACCTTATTCAGACTTTAACATCTCAAACTCATTACCATCATTCAACTATAAAATCATCAATAATACATTAAAATAACATTAAAATAATTTACTTCCATAATTATGAAAATCTCTTTCAAAAGTCCAAATTTCACATAATGTAACTATTAACATTAACTTCACCAAAACCTACTCATATCACATTTTTCAACCTTGAAATTATATCATTTACATTAAAAACAACACTAATCCATCTCATTACAATAATTATTATCACCCATATTAGGAACCCTAATTTTACATAACCTATCCATAACCCTAAGTTTATCCAAACTCTCTCATATTTAATTTTCAAACATAAAATCATCATATTTACATTACAACAACATTAAATCACTTCATTATAACAATTATGAATATTTATACTAAAACCCTAATTTACACATAATGACTACAAAATCATAATTTCATTATTTATATCTTTCTCAACTAATCAACTAATAAATCATCATGTATTCATCACTTTAATACCATTCCCACCTATTTTAATAATTTAACAATAGAACTAACAATATCACTTTCTATTTCTAGCAATTCCAAGCATAACAATAGAACTAAGAAATTAAAGCTTTAAAGAGAAAGAACTTACTTAAATTCTTGATTTTTCTTCAAAAACTCCTTAATTCCTTTGATTTCTCTTTACGATTTGGTGTGGATGATGGAAGAATAATTCATCTCTTCCACGGCTATGGTGAATTTTTTTTTTTTTTTTGAAGAAGAAGAAGAAGAAGAAGATGTAATTTGTATTTATTTTCTTCTTTCTTTACTAACCATACATATATATATTACAATTATATATCTAGTTAATTTATTATTTATTAAAAACTCCATAATTTTCCAATATCACCAAAATTTATTTTAATTTTAATTTATTTTATTATTTAATATTTCTTCCTTACTTTCCAACCATATATATAATTAATTAATTATTAATTTTTTTTAATTTTTTAATCTCGTCCATATATCTTATTCCTTTTCTGACTTTTCTTTTCTCTTTTTATTTATTTATTTATTAATTAATTATTTTTTTCCATCTTCCCAACACCATATTTATATCTTATGTATATGCTAAATATATTTCATATATATATGTATAGATCATATATATTTTACTTATACATTAATATATCTTTATGTACATATCACAATGAATATATATTATGTGTACCCTATGTACACATTAAGTATACCATATATATTATATATAATATAATATATACATAGATCCAACATACATCATATATATAATATGTATATATTATGTATACTCTAGGTATACATCAGGTATACACATTACCTATACCTCCAAATATTTATTTAATTTATCCAAGATCACAGATATTACCCATTGTTAAGCCTAGAATGGATGAAACTAAAAACAAAAATGAATAGGTAGCAAGGGTAAAGTTGAGAATCAACCTAACCAAACTAGAGACATTAAATGCTTTAGACATGGTCATGTGGCTCGTGAATGCCCTAATAAGAGAGTAATGACCATAAGGGATGAGATTGTTGAATCTGAAAGTGAGAGAGGGCATCAAGATGAAATGTCACCTTTAGAAGATGATAGTGATGTAGAATATGCTAAAGGTGAAACTTTGGTTGCATAATGTGCACTTAGTTTGCAAAATAAACAAGATGAACATGCGAAGCAATATGAGATTTTACTTCATACTCATTGTTTGATTACTAATAAATTGTGTAACTTAATTATGGATAGTAGAAGTTGTATCAATGTAGCTAGCACTTTGCTAGTATAGAAGTTGAAGCTACCCATTATTAAACACCCAAAACCATACAAACTTCAATGGTTGAATGATAATGGCATGGTGAAGGTAAGCAAGCAAGTTTTGATTTCATTTGCAATTTGCACATATAAGAATGAGTATTGTTTTATGTATCTATGTATGCTGGACACTTGTTATTGGGTAGAGCATACCAATATGATCGAAAAGTGATGCATGATGGGTTCAAAAATCATTTTTCTTTGACTATAGATGGGAAGAAGTATCAATTTGGCTAATTATCTCCAAAAATAATTTTTGAGGTCCAATTACACATAAAATAACAATATAAAGAACTTAACTCTTCGTTGGGGATGAATTCTGAAAGGGAAACCCAAGAGAGAAAAAAGAATACGAGATAAGTAAGTTAAGTGAATTAAATGATCAAAATTGGAAAGACAAGGGGAGAGAAAACAAGGCAAACTTGAACAAAAGAAAAATGAGTGTTTATGATAAAATAAGTGATGTGGAGGATGCTTTGACAATGTGGCAGCAAATACTTATACGTATATACAAGGGTTTTTTTATTATTTCTTATGAAGTAACCAAAGATTTATCTAGTGATATTGTTGATCTTTTGCAGGAAAATGAGGATCTATTTTTGGAAGAAGTACCTAATAGATTGCTACCAACTTGGGGCATTGAACATCAAATTAATTTCATTCTAGGTTCAAGAATTCCAAATAGACATACATGCAGATGCAATCTGAAGTAAACAAAAGAGATCCAAAGCAAGTAAGTGAGCTTATGGAGAATGGGTATAAGCATGAGTCCATGTGTTGTTCTTGTATTATTAGTTCTTAAAAAAAGATGGAACTTGGAGAATGTGCGTTGATTGTCGAGTCATCAACAAAATCACAGTGAATTATAGACATCCTATTCCTAATCTAGATGATATGTTAGATGAATTGATGGTTCTTGTGTGTTTTCAAAAATTAATTTAAAATATGAATATCAATGAATAAGAATGTGTGAAGGTTATTAATGGAAAACTTCTTTCAAAAATAAGCATGGATTATATCAGTGGTTAATAATGCCTTTTGGTTTAACTAATGAACTTAGCACTTTTATGAGATTGATGAACTATGTTTTGCGAGATTTTATTGAAAAGTTTGCTGTAGTTTATTTTGATGACATTTCGATTTATAACAAGAGTTTAGATGAGCATGTACAACATTTGAAATCTATTCTTAATGTGCTTAGGAAGGAAAAGTTGTCCACTAATCTAAAAAAATGCATCTTTTGCACTAATGAAATTACTTTTCTTATTTATGTTGTTATGATAAAGGAATACATATTGATCAAGAAAAAGTGAAAGTAGTTAGGGAATTTCCAATATCAGTGATGTAAGAAGTTTTCATGGTCTTGCTAGCTTTTATAGAAGATTCATTAAGGATTTCTCTATAATTGCTGCACCTTTAACTGAATGCATTAAAAAATATGGGATTTAGGTGGGGTAAAGAACAAGATGAGGCTTTTAACTTGCTTAAAGATAAACTTAGTTCAACACCTTTACATGGTTTACCTAATTTTTCTAAAACTTTTAAAATTGAGTGTGATGCAAGCGGCATAAGTATTAGTGGAGTCTTAATGCAAGAAGGTAAGCCAATTGCATTCTTTAGTGAGAAATTAAGTGAAGCAAGCCTAAAATACCCTACATATGACAACGAGTTCTATGCTTTGGTGGGGGTTTTAAAGACATGGGAACATTATCTTTACTCCAAGGAATTCATAATCCATACTGACTATGAGTCCTTGAAGTATCTTAAAGGACAATGGAAGTTGAGTAAAAGACATGCAAAATGGGTGGAATTCATTGAATCTTTTTCTTACATCATCAAGTACAAAAATGGTAAGGAAAATGTGGTAGTTTATGCTCTTTCTATAAGGTAGGCTGTAATTTCTAAACTTGATGCAAAATTATTAGGTTTTGAGTACATTAAAGATTTGTATAATTCTGACCTTGATTTTGCTATTGTTTATGAGGCATGTGACAAAGGTGGGTTTGATAAATTCTATAGGTATGACGATTTTCTTTTTAAAAAAAAAATAAGTTATGTGTTCCTCAATGTTCAATAATAGAATTATTTGTGAGAGAGGCACATAGTAGTGGGTTAATGGGACATTTTGGAATTAAAAGGACTCTTTGTGTTAAGTGACCATTTCTTTTGGCCACAAATGAAAAGAGATGTTAAGAGGATATGTGAGAAATGCATTACATGCAAACAAGCTAAATCTAGAGTGATGCCTCATGAGCTGTATAACCCTTTTCCAATACCTAATGAACCTTAGGTTGATATATCAATGGACTTTGTCCTAGGTTTACCTATGTTTAAAGGAGGGAGAGATTCTGTTTTTGTTATTGTGGATAGGTTTATCAAGATAGCACATTTCATTCCATGTAATAAAATTGATAATACAATACATGTTGCGGGTTGTTCTTCAAAGAAATTATGAGATTATGTGGCATCCCAAGAACAATTGTGAGTGATAAAGATGTGAAGTTCCTTAACCACTTTTGGAAAACACTTTAAAGAAAGTTGGATGCAAGGCTGTTTGTATTCAACCACTTGTCATCCACAAATAGAAATGGTAAACCAGATCTTGTCAACACTTTTGAGGGCCATAATATAAAAGAATTAGAAGAATTAGAAGGAATGTTTGCCACATGTGGAGTTTGATTATAATCGCAGTGTGCATGCTAGAATAAACTATTCACCATTTGAAGTTATGTATGTGTTCAATCCATTAACTCCAATGGATTTTCTACCTTTACCATTAGAGAAAACAAATTTGGATGGTAAACAAAAAGCTAACTTTGCTAAAGCTTTACATGAAAAGGTGTGCACACAAATTGAAAAAATACTATAATATGAGAAGCAACACAATAAAGGCTGAAAAAAATAGTATTTGAACCTGGAGATTTCGTTTAGCTACACTTAAGAAATGAAAGATTTACTAGTCAAAGAAAGTCAAAACTAATGCTTGGAGGGTATGGTTCATTTCAAGTCCTTTAAAGAATAAATGATAATGCATATAAGCTGGAATTGCCAAGTGCATATGGTAATGTTAGTGCAACCTTCAATGTTTCTGATTTGTCATTATTTGATATAGGTGATGAAGGATCAGATTTGAGGATGAATCCTTGTTAGGAAAGGGGGAATGATGAGGAACTACATATTGATCAACAATTGGCCAAGCACCAACAGTCCAATTATGACATGAACAAACGAGTCAAAGATCCATTAGCCATACATAGAGGGCCAATGACATGGTCTAGGGCTAATAAGTTGAAAGAGGCTTTAATTTCCTTCATGGAATAGATTTGGACAAAATTGCTTAAGATTTGTTTAAGGTTGTTCCATGGATGCAAGAATGGCTTAAGTTGGTCAACATAATTCAAGAAAGACCTAATCTTGAAGGCCCGACTCCATTCTTGTGAGAGTGAAGATTTTGGTCCATTTTGAATAATAAAAGGTCATTTTCCCATGGTCTTGAAGTCAAAAAGGCCAATGGCCCAAGACAAATTAATAAGTTGTTTAAAACTATTTGTGTTTTAATTTTGTGTTTTGACTTGTAATAGGATTTAATCTTATTAAATATGAGTTACAAAGGTTGAGTTATGAAGAAAAAGAGTCACAAAAGCCAAGAAATAATGGCCAAACATTATTATTGAGTTGGCAAGTTAAGGGGTTGTTTTTTGGAGTAATGGGGTTGTTAATTAATATGGGAGTTACATAAGAAATAATTATTGATGCTCCCTTTGTACGTGGCCTTCTTCTATATAAATAAGGCTGACTTCCTTTGTAAACATATAATTAAAAATATAAAAGTTATTTTGAGCACTTGTGAGTGTTTTGTCTTAAGTTCATACATGAACTTTGAAACTTTCAAGCTTTTCAGTTTATGGCGTTCAAAATCCAAAATCTTTGTTTTCAATTCTTAACTTATCAAACCTCTTTGTTTGTGAAATTTTGAGGAAATCAAAGTGTTATTCTAATTACTTAATCATTTATTAATATAAGTAATTAGAATAGTTAATCTTACTTTATTCTTAAATGATCTAGTTTTGATTCAACAAGTTAGAGGGTGTTAATTTGCATTCCATATATATCATAGTTCTTTAGCTATTGGGTGTATGGTTGTTAAAGTGATGATTTCCATCACAACTTATACATGTTAAATTTTAAAAGAATAAGAGTATAAAAGTGATATATATTTAGTTATATGTCGGTATGTGTTACATATAATAGCATACACATTTTAAATTTTGAAAATGATAAGAGTATAAAAGTGATATATACTTAGTTTATATATAGATATATGTTACATATAACATTATATATGTGTTAAATTTTAAAAGAATAAATATATAAAAGTGATATATGTTTAGTTATATATCAGTATATGTCACATATAATTACATAAAAGAATAAGAGTATAAAAATGATATATACTTAGTTATATGTCAGTATATGTTACATATAACAACATATACACGTTAAATTTCAAAAGAATAAGAGTATAAAAGTAATATATATATAGTTATGTATCGGTATATTTTACATATATATGTTAAAAATTTAAAAAGAATAAGATTAAAAAATGATATATGTTTAGTTATATATCGGTATATGTTACATATAATAATATATATATTTAAAAAATTAAAAGAATAAAATTATAGAAATGATATATATTTAGTTATATATTGATATATGTTACATATAATAATATATACTTATTAAAATTTTAAATAATAATAGTATAAAGTGATATATGTTTAGTTATATGTTGGTATATATTACATATAACAACATTTATATAATAAAAAAATTTTAAAAAAAGAGTATAAAAATGATATATTTAATTATATGTTGATATATGTTACATATAATAATATACTTGTTAAAATTTAAAATAATAACAGTATAAAAGTGATATATATGTTTAGTTCTTTGGTATATGTTATATATTGTTATATTCGTGTTAACTTTTAAAAGATTAAAAGTATAAAATTATTATATATTTAGTTATATATCGGTATATATTACATATAACAACATATACATGTTAAGAATTTTAAAAAATAAAAATATAAAAGTGATATATATTATATATAAGTAAATATATTTTGGTCATATGTTGGTATATGTTACATGTACAACACAAATAATTCTAGTGATAGAAGGCTAAATCAAAATCTCATTTTAAAAAATCAACAATTTCCTTTATAATTTCCATATATATATACAATTGAAATTGAAAATAAAAGAAAAATTATAATTATTTATTTTAACATTATAATTATTTAATTTAACATTTTGTGATAGTAAACTAATGTGTTAAAATGTTTCTTTGAAAGAAATAATTTGGTTTCGGTGGTCATCACTTTCAAACAATAAAAATTTGTCGTTAAATTTTATATTGAGCATCGTCTTGAAATGCAATCTTAAAGAACATCCCAACCATGCATGCTATTATTTTTCTTTTCTAGCAGACAGGTAGATTATAGCAAAATAAGCAGAAGCCAAACTTCAGAAATTTTTGATACATTATCTATTTTGATAACCCTGAAAATAAAAAGAGAATTTTAGTGATCAATTACTTGATTTATCAATCGACTATTTCAACATATCCTTAAATCTTTAATATTTCTCTTCACATAGCCGTTAAAAATAATTTAAGATAAATGACTAGTAATAAAAACATGAAAATGACAGTAAAATGAGAAGGCTGTTATGAATTGAAGAATAACTACACGTCTATATGAACAGCACAATATAATTGGGAAAGTATATCTCATATTCACGTTTGTATCAAGTATTTATACAGAAATACAGTATGGCTAAGATTCTAATCCCTAAGTAGTTACAAGAGATAGAGATCATACAAGAGATAGAATTACAAACGTAAGTTAAGAGTTATCTTTGACAGTTGGCATAATACTCCCCCGCAGGATAGGGGTTCCATTGCGAATACCAATCTTGAACCTGTTAGAGATGAAATTTGTTTTTGACAACGGCTTTGTAAGAAGATCTGCTAGTTGATCCTTGGAAGACACATGAGACACAAGTAGTTGCTTTCGTTGAATAAGATCTCTTACAAAATGCAGATCAATCACTATATGCTTCATTCTGGAATGATAGACCGGATTATGACAAGCATAAGTAGTTGAAATATTGTCACAATAAAGCACAGGTGTTGTAACAGACTTAGACACCCCAAGTTCAGATAGCAAAAACGGACCCAAATCACCTCCGATGCTGCAGAAGCAACAGCCCTATATTCTGCCTCTGTAGATGATCGTGCAACAGATTTTTGCTTCCGAGAAGCCCAAGAAATAGGAGTATTACCAAGATATATGATAAAACCCGAAGTAGACAGCCTATCATTCGGGTCACCAGCCCAATCAGCATCTAAAAAAGCATGAAACACAAGAGAAGATTGTGGAGAAATCAAAATACCATAATCTATAGTTGATTTTAGATAGCGCAGTATTCATTTCAAAGCTTCCCAATGTTGAGCAGTTGGACTATGCATATATTGAGACAATCTGTTAACAGAGTAGTAAATATCATGCCTCGTCCAAGTTAAATATTGTAACGCCCCAACTACTTTACGATATTCAGTTGGATTGACTTCCAAGTCAATCAAACTATTCTTAAGTAGAACAGTCGATGTGGCAAATGGTGTTGATATTGGTTTTAAACCATCCATGTGAGTAGCAGTCAATATTTTACGAACATAATGATGTTGAGAAAGGAACAAACCCAATGATGTTTTCTGAATATCAATACCCAAAAATAGATTCAACTGTTGAGGATCTTTCAAAGAAAACTTGGATGCTAACTCTGCAATAAACAACTTAATGAACCTGTCGCAGCTCCTAGTAAGAAGCAAGTCATCAACATACAAATGAAAGAAACAAACATCACTGCCGTTTCGATGAATAAAGAGTGAGTGATCACTCTTAGACTGCACAAACCCAAATTTTATAGCACAATCACGCAGAGCTTGATACCAAGCCCGAGGAGCCTGGCGTAAACCATATAAAGCCTTGACCAATTTACACACATAACCAGGATTATCTTTATCCGCAAATCCAGAGGGTTGTTTCATATATACCTGTTCTTGTAATGGGCCGTGTAGAAAAACATTGTGGACATCCAATTGACAAATATTCCATTTGTTAGAAACAGCCAGTGTTAACACTACCTGAATAGTAGCTGGTTTCAAAACAGGGCTAAACGTATCCCCAAAATCAAACCCAGGCCGTTGAGTGAATCCCTTCGCAACAAGCCGTGCTTTATATTTATTAATTGTTCCATCAGCATTCCTCTTGACCCGAAAAAGCCATTTACAACCCACTAAATTCTGATCACTGCAAGGAGGAACAAGCACCCAAGTTTTATTATTCATCAAAGCATCAAATTCATTGGACATGGCTTGACACCATTCTGGAATTTTGAGGGCCCGGGTTACACATGTAGGTTCAACAGCAGAAGGTAATGGGTGTTTAGTGACATAATGAAGAACTTTAGGCTTAAAAATATTGTTCTGAGACCTAGTTACCATTGGATGTGTTCGCAGCAGAGCATTAGAAGGTAGAGCAGGAGGAGACCCAGATGAAGGAGAGGACAAATCAGAAGACCCAACGGAAGAAGACTCAAGCAAAAGAGGAGATTTATTCGGTGATGAAGACAACGGGAAAGTGGAGGACGAAATTAATTGCGAATTTGAAGTTGGAGTGAACCCAGAGGATGTATCGACAATAGATGAGGAATTTAAAGGAACCCTAGTGGACAACAACTGCTGATGAAACGGAATAAAGGATGTCTTGGAGGATTCTAACTCTAAATCATGAGACGACTCTGTTTTGGATGTAGAGAAAGAAGATGTTTGATAATCATACCATGGACCCACAGAAGCACATGTATTTCCTAAATTAGATGCTTTAAAGAATTTATTCTCTACAAAAATCACATGACGTGAAACATATACTTTTTGACTTGTAGGATCAAAACATAAGTAAGCACTTTGATTTAGAGAATACCCCACAAATATACACGATTTTGATTTTGAGGCAAATTTTGTATGATTATATGGCTTAAGAAAGGGATAACATATACACCTAAAAACCTTTAATCTAGTATAATTTGGATGTTTATGAAACAGTTTAAAAAATGGAGAAGACATATGAAGAATTGGTGTTGGTAACCTATTAATAAGATAAGAAGCTGCTTGAAACGCATAGGACCAAAATTTAAATGACAAAGATGCAGACTGAAGAAGGGTCAACCTAGTTTCAACCAAATGACGATGAAGACGCTCAGCAGTTCCATTATATTGTGGTGTATGCGGTGGTGTTTGAAGATGAGTTATCCCATGTTTCTGAAATAATGATTTCAATGCAATAAATTCACCACCCCCATCAGTATAAACAGAAATAAATTTATTATTAAACATATTCTGAACTAATTTCTGAAATACTGGAAAGATAGACGCAACATCAGACTTAGCTTTAAGAGGATAAAACCAAATGTACTTTGTATAATGATCAACAAAAATCAAGTAATACTTGAAACCATCAATGGACGGAACAGGAACTGGGCCCCATAGATCATAATACAATAACTCCAATGGATGTGAACTACTGAGAGAAGACATACCAAACGCAAGCCTATGACTTTTATTACACTGACACGAGTTACAATCAATAGAAGCAATAGACTTAGATAAATTAAATTGAGACAAAACAAATCGACAAACTCTAGCAGCTGGATGACCAAGACGCTGGTGCCAAATTGATGAGGAATCACGAACAGAGAAATTCGCAGAAACTGAAGAAACAGACCGATCTTTGGATAGAGAAGAAAGACGATAAAGAGAGTCTTTAATTCGCCCCTTTGAGATTATCTCCCCCGTGAGCAGATCCTTAACAAGAAAACAATCAAAGAAAAACTCAATAGAGACCTTATTTGCAAGACAAAAAGCGGAAACAGAAATCAAATTTCTTTCGCACGAGGAACACATAAAACATTAGTTAACGAACAAGATTTCAGAGGAAAAGAAAGAAACTGTGAACCAACATGTGTAATACGCAAACCTGAACCATCAGTGAGATGTAACTCATCAAGGCCTTCATATGGTGCATGTAAGGATAAATTATTAAGATCATTGGTAACATGGTGGAAAGCACCAGTGTCCAAAATCCAATTCGCAGGTTCAGGTGCAGCAACATGATGAGCCCGTGGCTGTGGAAAATTGTTCTTAAAGAAATCCTTTGCACAGAAACATTGTCTAGCATTGTGTCCTAGTCGTTCACAAATCTGACACACCACCTTTGATCCACTAGATTTCCGCATTGAACTAGAACGAGAGCCTTGTTCAGAATAAGACTTTGAACCTGCAGTTGTATTATTGTCAGTGAAAGACCCAAAATCAACCCTTGACTGCTGGCGAGTATGACTTGAAGTCTTTCGAACATTATGTGCTGTAACTGGCGTAGGATCATACAACGAATCAACGCGTTTTAAATATATCTCATGAGCCTAAAGTTTATCCTGGAGCTCCTCAAAAGAAATTACAGTATCTCGGGCCCGTACAGCAGCAGCAATATCCTTAAACTCAAGACCCACGCCATTTAGAACATAAATAACTAGATCAACATTTGTTACCGGACTCCCAGAAAGAGCAAGATCCTCACAGATAGCTTTAACAGATTGTATATACTCTGAAACAGACCTTGAATCACGCTTTAGATTGGCAAGTCGTTCACGAAGCGAAAGGATTCTCGTGGGAGATTTATTAGCACACGAGGTTTGTATTTTATCCCAAGCATCAGCTGAGGTTGATGCAGATGAGACTATGTGCATTGCCGAAAAGCTCACAGATGCAATAATAGCGGCCAAGATTAATTGATCTTGGTAAATCCAAAACTCATAATCAGGATTAACTATATCCTTATCATCCTTGTGAATACAGGAGGAAGGACAAGGAAGAGTACGATCAACGTATCCCATCAGATTATGCCCACGGAACAACGGTACAAGCTGAGCTCGCCAGGTAGGGAAATTTTGCTGAGTAAGCTTTAATGGAAATTGAGAAGAACTAAAAGAGATGAGAGTTTTCCCAGAAGAGTGAATAACATTGGAGACAGTAGATGTAGAAGCCATCAGTGTGAAAGGAAAGAAATTGGATCGTAATTGAAAACTAGATAGTTTTCGTGCTCTGATACCATATATGAACAGCACAATATAATTGGGAAAGTATATCTCATATTCACGTTTGTATCAAGTATTTATACAGAAATACAGTATGGCTAAGATTCTAATCCCTAAGTAGTTACAAGAGATAGAGATCATACAAGAGATAGAATTACAAACGTAAGTTAAGAGTTATCTTTGACAGTTGGCATAATAACGTCTACTTCCAATCTCACATTACTGACTAAAGCAAATTACATTTTTGGTTGAGAGACTTGATGAAGAGATATTTTTGATGGTGTTGGTTTCAGAGAATTTAAGCAAATCCATACTCTTCAAGATCTGCATCACAAATCGAAAGAATCTAGTTCTTTATCTATGTCCAAATACTTGAGATCCATTCTAGTGAAATTATTTATTTTGAATCGCTCACCAATCTCTTGCTGCAAGTCATTGAAGCCCCGGTTTGGCAAGAAGCTGAATCGAATTCCTTCTTCTTTATAACTAGCTTTGAGTTGTTGGCAAGGGGACTATGAAACAAGTTGGTGACCTGATTAACACTAAGAAACAGAAAAAGACTGACGTTACTAATTAATTCTTTTTCATCTCTTCAAATTTATTACATTTTTTCTCCTTAATTTATAAATTTGTTCCTGTTTTTGGTCTGTTTCTGCCATGAATTTTTTCTTGACAATCTACCTTCTATTAATTCTCTGCTTCATCTATAAGCTAACAATCAATAACAGAAATCACAGTTGCTATGTGCTTGCTTACGAGTGTTTCAGGGCTACAGAAGATACAAAACTCGACGCATCTTCAGCTAAAAATGTACTGAAAAACAAGAATTTGAATCTTGAAGATCACAAGTTCCTTCTACGAACAATGGTTAGTGTTGGAATTGGAGAAGAGAGATATTGCCCACAAAACATCAAAGAAGGTAGAGAGGGTTGCAGATATCGCGTATTCCACTGTATATTTGTAAATTTTGAAGGAAAAAACCATATTTTTGTTACTTCCTTCATACAACAAAAAATTTGAAAAAAAAAAAATTAGTTTTTAGGTTATTTTTTTAATTATCCCTACTTTATTTGCTCAAAATATATATTATAGAACTCTCATAGCAGGGTCTCATGATTTATTTGCCAGTAAGTATAAATGGGATCTGTCATAAGCATGTGGATTGTAATTAATGAGTTTAGTTTGAGCATTCCCATGATGAAATGTATGAATCCAAATCCATTAGTTTTAATTAATTATGAAAGTAATTAATTCAGATAATAAATAATATAATTAGATATAGAATCCTAAAAATTTGAATAGTCTTCTAATAAATTTTTTGTTATCAAATATGTTATATATTTTAAAGAGATATTAAGTCGAACAAGTTAACATAAGATAAAGGAAATGCCATTGGTGATAAAAGTAAAAATTAATAATAATAGTTATTTGCACCTCAAGAGTACTCCGCCAATTTTAAATAGATTATGAGATCTTTCGGGATGAAACAAGGAATTTCCATACAACGAGGGCCAATTCATTGGTGTCTTTCCTGATGGTATTGATGAGAACGGGAAGTCTCACAAACTCAGGTAATATTCATAATTCCCTTGCTACTACCTTAGCCTGGTTTATACCAAAAATGCAAATCCGTAAAAGAATAAAAAGGATGAGGAAAAAGAAAAAAAAAAGAGACAAAATATGCTTTACGAAAGCCAATAAGACATTAGAACAGGTCTTGCGTTTTCTTTTTCATATCTGCATTGATTTCATCTGATCTGTGAGCTGCACTTGCCATTATGCTCCATGATATTGTTGTACAGGTAGGAATCCGAACTATTATACATCTTCCTCAGACTGGAGCTGAAACTAACTTCATTGAACGTTTCATACTTTTCTTGGATAAGCATTCTTTAACCGGAAAATCATAGCCCATCGTTTCAAATTCCTACAAGATGTTGAGTCCATCATACATTTATCTTCAGGACCGACTTAATTAATCAGAAAAATAGAGGAAAGTCGTGTACAAACCTTGGATTTTGTCCTGACATGATGGGGTGTTAAACATAGATTGAAATCCTTGAGAAACATGTCAGCTGGACTACGAATGCCGGCAGCATCGCTGGAGCTGAATTCCTAAAAAGTATTGGACATATAGAGAATTTGAAATCTACATGCTTTAAAAATTCGCGAACAAGATTAATCTCAAGGAAAATTCTGTATGAAGGTAATTTACAAAATGTTAACACAACCTGCAAAAATAATTTACCAACTGAAAGAATCATCTGTAATTGCAAAATCTATATTTGATAGCTGTCTTCTGTGATATGATTTCTTGCAACAACATAACTGAGTATTAATATAGACTATAAACTATAGCTCCAATTCTGCATCATACTTACTAAAGAATTTGCAGCTTCTTCATGATCATTTATTGGTGTCCTTGGTAAGGAGCTGCCATGATTGTGGACAAATGCCCTTGTATATTTATCAGCCTTCACCTGCTCACAGCAAATATATGTTCCACAATTACAGATTCCAAGATATGAGGCATAGAGACAAGAAGGAGACACCGCCATCACTTTTTTGATAGGTATAAATATCCAAACAAATGATATTTTAGCTTAACGGGAACAGTTTTTCAAAAATCAATCCAGTGCCAATTGAATGAGAAGACCCGAAATTCAAGAATAAGATAATTGACAAAACTCATTAGAAAAATGTCATATGATGCCTCAACCAGAAAGGAAAAAGGGGGAATGAGGGGGATGCGTGCAGTGATACCTCAGCAAGATCCTCTGCAAGGCATTGTAACTGGCCTGTAAGACAAGTAACCTGCCTTTGGAGAGTTGGAATGAGTTGTTTCGCTTGGTTCAACTCTGATCCTTGCTTCTCTAAAAGCTCGTGAAGCTGAGAGTTCATCACATCAGGAAAAAGAATTGCACTTTTTATTGATTTAATCTCTTCCCTTTGCTTCAAGCACAAATTCTTCAACTTCTCAATCTGCACATACCATACAAAGGAAATCATAAATAATTGCCAAATTTTGACAAGAAATCAGAAATGTCCATTCGATGCAAAGAATTCAATTAATTTTCAAAGTGAATTCAAATAATTCACTCAATCCATATACGTATGAGAAATAACGTTCCAGATTTGGATTCATTAATACATCGCAATGTTAAATTTGACAATCCTATAAAGAAAAAAAAATTTTAATCCAACAACAAATAAAACAAGAAAGCAACACGATTATCATTAATTCTACATAACCCGTCTCCAAAAATGAATATATATATATATATATATATATGAAATCTAAAATGCCCTATCAAACACCCAACTCACTTCTCTGTTTTTTTCCTCAAGCATCAACTTGAGGTCAGCAATCTCCATCTCCTGCTCCTTATTAGCACTCAAAAGCTCCCTCTCACTCCTCAATACCATAGCCAATGTCCTAGTATTATTGCAATTCCCTTTGACCTCAGATAAAGCCTTCATAGTCTTATTCTCCTTCTCTTTCTCCTTCCCAAACAATTTTTTCTGTAAACCAACAAAGGTAGTCGCTTTCCTTGCCGTCTTCTTCAAGTCCTCCGCTACCAAATCAGACGGAATCAGCATCTCGGCCGCAGCTTTATTGGAAGATCCTTTACCCATCGATTTCTTTTCCATTAATTTCTTGACCATTGAGCTCAAGTTGTTATCATTACTCTTACTTTTGATCTTGGTTTGAGACAGATCCGATGGTTTGGATTTCACCAGTGCTCGAGAAGTTGTTTTCCTTGATGGGTGGTGTTTTAGTTCGGTAGAGGAAGATGTGTCAGAGAAATATGAAGAGGTTGAAAATCTTGAATCGTAGGAGTTGTAGCGAGAAGCCATTAATGCAGAGAGCTGAATTTTAGGAGAACTGTGAAGACTTGGACAGAGTACAATTGGGTATTTTTATTTTTGGTTTTTGAATTGTTAAAGACTAGTAGGTGGGAGGGTGGATTCAAATTTTCGAGGCGCGGGATATCATTTCATGCGCCTAAGCCAAATATTCAACATATAAGGTAGCAGAGGAAGTATTGGGTGGGAAATGAGGTGGCGGTCCCGTTTTATATTTTCTTAGCCACTTAATAATTTTTCAGCCTAAAAATAAATCTGCTAATAACTTGCAGACTTAGCACTACCGTTTATTAAAAAAGAAACCCTAGCTTTTTTTAGCCAATATTCGGTGCAGCCTTTTCAACAGAGAGGAATTATTTTATTTTCATCTTGCATTATAAGTTTTTGTCTTCTTTTGGTGGAAATTTGGCTCAAATATTGAAAAGGTATGTTATTTTGTCTTTTTGTTTCCACTAATTTTTAGTAGAATTGTGATTTGGGTTTTTTTTAACAAGATAACTTTGTTTATTTTGTATCTGAAATTGTGAAGAAAACAATGAATCTTTTTTTTGAAATAACATAGCAAGTGATTAAAGTGGAAAAAAAAAAAGTTCAATGTCATATTGGCCGATTCAAGTCTAATTATGTTTGAGATTAGATTGATTATCAGTTTCTCAACAGTGATGTTATTTTTTTAAATAGTGACTATTTTTTGTTGGTTCTTATTTTTTTTTATTAATATTAGATTGCAAAGATAAATACTGACCAAATGACAATGGATGCTCAAAATGGAGATAATAATCAAAATCCATAAAAATTTGATGGTGATTTATTGGGAAAAACTATTGATAATGAAGATGAAGCTTATAATTTATACAATGAATATGCCTTGAGAGTTGGTTTTAGTGTATGAAAAGGAAAATATAAATATAATCAAGGTAAAATTTCTCAATGTGAGTATTTTTGTTGAAAAGAAGGTTTAAAATTATATGATGATGATCCTCGTAAAATACAAAAAACAGTAAGATTAGATACAAAGACATATTGTAAAGCATTTATTAGGTTCACTTTGAGAGATGAAAAATGAATTGTCACACATTTTAATCCAGAATACAACCATAGACTTGCATTATCATCTAAGAGACATTTGCTCAAATCAGGAAGACAAATAGCAAAAGTTAAAGCATGATTAATAGATACAACGATAGATGCTGGTATGAAAACAAAAAATGTCTTCTCTTATTTACATAAAAAAGCAAGCAATATTAAGAATGTTGGATTCACAAAGCGTGATTATTACAATTATGTCAATAGTAGAAAGTTAGCACTTATTGAGGGGGTGATGCTCAAAGTTTAATGGACTATTTTAGATATAAGAAGGCACAAGCCCCGATATATTCTTTTATTCAGTGCAAGTGGACAATGAAAATTGCATGACTAATTTTTTTTTTGGAGAGATGGTAATATGAGAAGTTATTATGATTGTTTTTGTGATGTATTGATTTTTGATACCACATATCGTACTAATGAATACAATCTAATTTGTGCTCCTTTTGTTGGCGTTAATCATCATTGGCACCAAATAATTTTTTGTTGTGCATTTTTATCATATGAAACTGCTTCTTCTTTTACATGGTTGTTTAAGTCTTTTTTGGAATCTATGGAAAATCGAGCATCTAAAACAATTATGACAGATCAAGATCAAGCAATGTCAAATGCTATAGAAGAAGTTTTTCCCGATACCTGTCATTGCCTATGTATGTGGCATACTGCTAAGAAAGTTCCATCTTATTTAGGAGCACTCAATACAGTATCTGAGACATTTATTTTACAAATGTTTCAGAGATTGTGAGTCTGAATCTGAATTTGGAAGTACTTGGAATAATAGATTCAAAAATTTGTTCCTGATGGTAATATATTAGTTGAATTCTTTATATAAAATTTGAAGAAAGTGGTCTTTAGCATTAAGTAGAGATACTTTCTTCGCTGAGATAAGATCTTCTCAGAAGAGTGAAAGTATAAATAATGTTTTGGAGGGCATAAGCACTGCTGCAACAAGTCTGACAAAGTTTATATTGGCTTTTGATAATATTGTGAATGGTATATGTTCTAATGAGTTAGAAGTAGATTTTTACTGTAGCCAAGGTGATCCTCAGATACCAGTAAGAAAAAGTAAAATTTTAATTCATGCTTCTAAAATTTACACCCATTGAATTTATAATTTTTTTTTAGGAGCAATTTTTTAATTGTCTTGCAATGACATGGATGGAAATTTCTTCAAATGAAAATATTCAAACATATGAAATTACTGAAGAGGGCAGTAGAAGAGTTCGTATTGTGCGCTATCATGCTTCTAATAATGATATTTGTTTGTAATTGTAAGTTGTTTGAAACAAAAGGGATATTATGTTGCCCTGCTTTGCGAGTTTTAAATATAAAGTGTTTGACTGAGATTCCAAAGTAATATATCTTGAAACGTTGGACAAAAGAAGCCAAAAGAGGAATGATGGATTATGAAAAAATGTTTCTTTAAAGGTAAATTCAGATGAAGCAGAGTTGGTATTGCGAAATAGTATAATACGCATAGTATGTAGCCTCATAAATAAAAGTCAATTTAATACTAGTACTCGCCAACTATGTCAAAACAAATTAATAGAGGTTGAGAAAGTGATTGAAGTGAAATTGCAAAATTGAAGTTAAGTGGAAGTGAAAGTAGTGTTATTAAGGAGGTTCAATTCGATGAGAATCACGCGAAGATGAAGTACCAATACTGAATCCTCCTCGTGCACGAACCAAAGGTGCACAAAATGCTAGATTAAAGGGGCATTTTGAGAAGCCAAAGAAAAAGATATCAAAAGAAGCAAATGCTAGTAATAGAAAATCATATTTATATCAAATTATTATTTACTTTCACATGTTGCCTCATATCATAAAATGAACTTTTTTTTTTGTTTCTAGGAAAAACCAAACAATTGAAAGCCGAAGGTTGCTCACAAGGTACATGTAATATCCCTAAGTGTGCCTAGAAGTTGTGATAATATTGTTATTAGTGAATTGAATGTGTGATTGATAAGTGGTAATTGTGTATGATTTATTTGGAGGATAATAGAAGTTGAGAAAATAATGTATATGTGTGTAGTTGGAAGGAATGCATTGTGTAGAGAGAAGTGTATATGGTGATATATATAACATATAAGTTGGTCAAAGGGCTTGGTCAAGGGAAGAAGATATTTTATTTGTGATTTGTGAAATTACCTATATGGGTATATATGTGACAAAAGTTTAGTTAAATGGATGAGGGCATTATAGTAATTTTCTTTTAGATGAGTATTTAATGCATGTGGACTTTGTGTTTTCTTCATCATTTCTTCTTCTTCTCCTTGTGTTGGCCGGCTCCTTCATTGGCAAAGAAAAACAAAAGAACAAAGAAAGGTTTTGATGATTTTAAGCTCCAAAGTTGAGAGAGATTTCAATTAGCTAAGTTGGATTTCAAGGAATTTTATCATCTTGGTAAGTTTTCTCTTGTTTACCTTGATTCTTTTTGAAGTTGTGTTTGGATTGAGTTATGTTTAGTAATAGTATGATTAAGTATGTTTGTAATTTGTTGAGAAGAGTTGAAATAGATTTGAAAAGGAGAAGTAAATTGGTGTTGGTGATGGAAGAGTAAGAGTTGTGTTTAGTGAATATTTTTCTGTTTTACATTTAGTAAAGGCTGTGACTTGTATGATTTTTAATTAATTATAGAAAAATGTTCTTGAAGTGAATTTTTGATATGTTGTGCCTCTATGAGTCTAGAATGACTGAAAAATATGTTGATTCGATTTTGGAATGGTTATGAGTTTAGAAAGATTATTTTTATTAGACCTGTTCCAGCAGGTACCTTAATTGAGACAGCTATATTTCGGGATTTTTAATAAAATGTAGAAAAATCATATCCAATTGAATTTTGGATATGTTGTTTCTTAGTGAGTCTAGTATTTGAGAAAAATAATTTGGAACCACGTTGATTGAATTTGATTTATGGAATTCACAAAGTTCAGAACTGCTGCCAGGATGCAGGGCAATTGGGGCAGTCTGGTTAGGTGAACTATTTGACCAAGATTTTGTGTTCAGTTTGATCTGAAATTTTAAAGGAATGATTTTAAGATACAAAACTAAATTCTGTAAAAATTTTAGAATTTTTAGTCAAGTAGATTATTTTATACAAATTTTCAAAATAAGGATAAAATGGAGTCTAAAACCAGAATGTACTATTCATATGGTCATTTTGCTAATATTCCTTTTGGATTAGGTTGTGAAGAGGTTGAATTGCCCTAATTTGTGAAGTGAAGAACTATTGAGTGGAGAAGAGTTTAGAGTGGTGTGAAATGTTATTAAGGTAAGTACCAATGTTGCATGATTGCATTGTTAATGCATATCACTAATGTATTTTGATGTGTTTATATCATTAATGATATGTATATATATAATTGTGTTATGGGAAAATGAAAGATGTGAATGATTTGATGAATATTAATGTATGAGAATACAATTGATTGAGTATAATTAAATAATATTAGGTAAATTATTACATTGTTAATCTAATGTGACTTGTATAGTGTGAAAGAGAAGAGGATCATTCAACAAGGTATGAGCTATGCAAATTTATTATGATAAACATTTTTATGAAGAATTACTTTAATGTACTTTGTAATGTTATAGCAATGATGCTATATGTATAATGTGAATCATGTGATTGAATAATGATATGTTCATTTGGTTAATGTAATTGATGTTGAGTATTATAATGATGATGCACATGATACTATATGAACAATACTATGATTTGTGTATTATGAATCTTGTGAATTGTATTGTGCTATATGAATAAGGTACTTTGTAATGTTATAGCACTGATGTTATATGTATCATATGGATTGAGATATGATATGTTGTGAAGCCATTGTGATTGGCTATGATGATCTAATTGAAAGAAATAAGACATGTTTGCCTAGATGATAATGAACATTGAGATTGAAATTGATAATGAAACAATAAGTGAAATATGTGTTTAATGTGTTATTCAGTTTTCAGAGTTCTGGGTTTGGAGGCATGCCTATAAAATGAAAAAGGTAACAGTCTTGCCGGGTTGAGGATCTCTTCAAATTGAGTTGAATTGAGGTCCAAGAGACTGGGTCTGTTACACTATGAGAATTGTGAATATGAAATATATGATTGGTAACAGTCTTGCCGGGTTGAGGATCTTCTCATGATGAGTTGATGGTCCAAGAGACTGGGTCTGTTACACTATCCATGGATAGAAATATTGATATATGATGCCTACGGGCTTGATGATTATGATTATAGACCAAAGCAGTAACTCTGAACTCTGAATAACATAGTGGTGTCTGTTGGGCCCGAGTCTGTCTTTGTTGTCAATGTGATATACAAATGTTGAAAGAAATGGATAATGAAATCTTTGGTATATTTCATTGGAAATGTGACTTGTGATTGGTATGATGTATAATGTGTGTATTGAGATGTTGATTGGGAATATTAGTGATGGGTTGGACTTGGTAGAAATGCTATGTTTATATGTGTATAAGATGTGAGATTAGTTGAAAGATATGAAAGGTGCAAATGAATAGGGATAAACTTAATAAGAACTAAAAATATATGGAATTGAGATATCTTTATATGTTAGTGTTTCCATGATATATGTTTGTATTTTATATTTGTACTACTAAGCTTTCGAGCTTAGCGCGGATGTATTATCGCGCAGGTAGCTTGGTGGAAGACATGAAGTCTTTTGGTATGCCACGAGAAAAGTAAGATTTTGTCGAGACCAACTAGAGGGTAATGCATACATGTATCTACTTTAAGTATGTTATATTATATGTATAAATGAAGTTTTGATAAAGACAATAATTTGTAAGTGTTCTTTAAATTGACCTATTATGGTTTGAATTTTGTTACAGGTATTGAAAGGTAAAAAGAAAAGTGGCATCCTTATACTTTAAATACTTACTGTATGTATACTAGGTATATGTATAGTATTTATATGGAGTATTGGGGTGTTACAGTACATGTCAAACAACATATCAAACAATATGAAGAATGATAATGGAATTTATCAGGTATAATGAAAGTTGAAATTGCTTCACAATTTTTTATGAGTTTAAATATTGATTTTGTTAAGTTTTTCATTAGCACTTCCCTATGAGCATGCCAATAAGTAATTTGAATACTCAACCATTTCTAAGTACATATGCAACTAACTACCAGCATCAGTTATTGGTTTCTCCAACATTACTCAACCAACAAATAATCGATCCAAGTCAGGTAATAAATTTTATATTTTTCAAAATTACACTTGATTTGTAACAGATTTATTTTATATATTTTACTTAGCATAATGATTTGATATATTCAAAATGTATCGACTACTTTTACAACAAATTCTTCTCCAAACCAAATATTTTTCTATTATCAGGTATGTTTTTTTTTTTTATCTTGAAATGACTAATTTTAAATTACAAAGAAATTATCAATGTGAAATCTTAATATATATATATATATATATATTAGCAGTAATAGGCATACTCAAATGGAGAAGACCGTACAAATCGTGCAAGATAAGATTATATTTTGTGTTTCATTTTTTCTGAGCTAAAAGATAAATTATATTTTGTTTTTTTAGAGAAAAGATAATTATGATTTCAGCAAAAGTTATTAACTGATTTATTTTAAATTATTATTTTTTAAGCATTCAAGCATGAAATCATCTACTGTTATTGCAATGACTTGCAAAAAAACACTATCATAGTTAAAGAACTTGCAGTTGTGGAACGTCATTTTGAAGAATAATGATCTGAGACTAGCTCATGTAATTAATAAACTCCAGACTGGGGGCTCTTATTTTGGCGTATACTAGTTTTTTTTTTTTTTTTTTTGTCAGGGGCGTATACTAGTTGGAGATTGCATTTCTTTGTTCCAAGAGTTAATTCAAATTTGCACTATTCATAGAATCCAGTATTAACCTCTGCAATTGCATTCAAAAGCAACCTATTCAAGTAAAATCCTAAATTACCATTACTACCAATACATTTTAACCCATTACAAGCAGCTAAAATAGAGGAATTACCCTCTGCAATTGCTTTGAAAATCTATTTAGAACCTTTAAACTAACCATTTCCACTCTGCATCAAAGATAAAACCAAGAAAGCAGAAATGACAAGCAGAACAATCACCAATTTTATCGTTATGTATTAATAACCAACAATGCTTCAAAGAACAACTCATATTGCATTAAACAATGCATTTCATGTTATGGACCAACTATTATGACAAATGCAGAGATGGGTGCAAATATGTATGAACCAAAATGCAGATATTTGAAGTTTGTACCAAGTTCTGATCATATCACACCAAGTACTAATCTTTGCAGTTCCACAAAGCTTCTTTATCTATCGTTCTTAAGCATAACCTCAACTGCTTCTCTTCTACCAAAATGCCCAATATCAAGAATACAATCCATTGTTATAACTCTTTGCAAATCATTATAATCCAAGAAACTAATGCTTTTGGGCATTTCTATATTGGATTTGATCTCATCTACTAATGGGAATTTAATTAATTTTATTAGAGTACACAATACTTCTATTGATTTCCATGAAGCCATTGAAACCAGAGCATGAATCAAAGGACCCATAAAAACATCTTTATTGAATTGAATCGAAGCTGCAACAACAAAAGCACACTGTTCTCCGATTCTCTTAGAGCAATTATTGGGATCGAAAATAATTTTCTTAAGAAACAAAAGAATTTTAGATTTAAGAATCAAAATTTGTAGTTCCCTATCAAACCCTTGTGAAATCCTATTCTCAAACTGAGTTAATATACTCACCGAATTGTCGTTATTCACATTTTGCCTCGGATATTTTAACGCAGTCGCCAAATTCTCGATGGTTGCACGATCAATCCAAACTCGAATTTGAGACTTGATTGACCTAGCGACTCGAGAGATGGAGTGAGAAGAGACATGACGAGTTAAGAAATTCCTAAAACTTCTTACTTTATGGATGGTCTTCCATTAATGGAGAAACATGGTCTGATTAAAGAGAAATACTCAATCATTAACATTATTACTTCTTGGAACAATGTTTAAAAATGTCCTAAAATTTATGCGAGGCAGGGGTGAGTATCATCCGGTTCAGTTTGGGTATCTAAAAATTTTACGAATCAAATTTAAATTCAGATATTTTAAAATTATTTAAACTAAAATCAGATTATTTAAATAAAATATATGTACTAAACTATATTAAAAAAATTCGATACAGATTGATTCGGATATTTGATTCTAATATTTCAAATAGAAATAGAGATTTAAAATTATTTTTTAATTTAAATAATAAAATAATAATTAAAATATTTACAAACTATTTATAAAATTAAATTGTTATCCATATTTAAAATGTATTGTTTATTAAATTATAATATGAACATAACATTATTTGATTATAATATGAAAATACAATAGACTATAAAATTATATAATTATTTGGTTGTTTCATCTATCCTTTTATTTTTCTCTCCCGCCCTTTGAGTTTAAGTCTAATACCCCAATAAACTTTTGTTTATTATTGTAAGAGAGTATTTTAGTTTATCCAAATAATACTTTTAATTTAACGATTCAAATACTTTCTGCATCATCCTCTTGGAAATAAAACAGGGGTTTCAAAAGAAATTGTACGCTATTATATTTTTTTTATTAAACTCCTAATGTTCATTATATAGATATACTTTATTTTTACTATATATTATTATAATTTTGCTTCTTTTATTTACTTCTGATTTTATTTTTATTTATGATTAAGTATGTATATATAGACACACATTCATTGTATTTGTATCATTCATATTCTCCTCAAATTCATTAGTTATTTTAGTTCTCATATTCATAAAAAAATATATCAATAGTATAAATTACTATAACTAGTACTAGATAACAACTATTTACATAAATATGTTAATAAATTAAACTTAGCTATTCTTAAATTAAATTATAAAATTAATTTAACTAGTAACAAGCTAATAATTATATATTTTAATTACTAATTTAATTATATATTATTTAGCCATTAATCATATTTTTTATTTATAATTATACTTCATAAGTTAATACTCATGAAATTCAATGTAAATAAAATAGTTTTTAATAGTTAAGAAATGAGTTCTATAATTAGATTTTATTTTATAGTTAAAAACTATAAATTACTATAATTAGTATGAATTACTATCATTAGCACTAATGAAGTGATAGTAAATATTCATATAAATATGTTAATAAATTATATTTAGTTATAAAATTACTTTAGTTAGGGACAAAACATAAAATAAAAAATTAAGGTATATATATATAATTAGAAATTTCAAAGTAATTCTAATATGAATTAATAAAATAATTCAAATTCATTTAAAAAATATTAAATATTAAGTAATAAATTAATAAGATATAAAATAATTTTATATTATTAGTAATAAATTGGTTATTATTTTGGTTATTTGACTCAATTCAGTTCGATTATAGACTAATATTCAGAACCATTTCATATTAAAAAAAATTGATTCGGTTTGGTTCTGAAAGAATTAAAAAGTCAACAAATATTTTTTGTTTTGAATATTTCGATCTAGATAATAGAGTCAGTTTGGATATCTCCAACATTTGTGCTCAGCCCTAATGTGAGGGAATAACTTCAAGCTTAATATTTGTTTTGACTTATTTATATTCTTAAATTTTTACAAAACTAACAAATTTGCGCAATTTTTAAAGGAAAGCTAACTTCGTTAACTATGTTTAAATTTTAATTGAAATGTGCAAATATGTCTCTTAAGTTTGCAAGAAAGTACGAATTGGTATTAAATTTTTTTCTTAATTATGCACTAAAATAATTTTTTTATCTATTTATAAATAAATTACATATATTTAAGAGCATTATAAATAATATTTAAATTAAAATTATTACTTAGTATTTCTTTTAATAAACTTTTAATATATATATATATATATATTGCATCAGATGTGATATGTCCTTATGAGGACATATTTAAGAGATTTCTTTAAAAATTTTGAAAAATAAAAATATCTTGAAAATATCAATTGTTTAAAAAAAATGCTCTAAATTTTCAATTGAAATTATTTTTTATTTTAAAAATATCAAATTTTAATTAGCTTTAAAAATATACCCAATAATTAATCAATTAAAATTATTTTTTTATTTTAAAAATATTAAATTTTAATTTTAAAATTGAAAATTAAAAGCAATTTTTTTAAAAAAAATGAATTTTTTAAGATTTTTAAGGAAATCTTTTAAATATATTATCATAATAATATAACACATGTAATATGTATATATATAATGTGAATCAATGATTTTAAAGGCTAATTAGAAGAAGTATTAAATAAAATTTTTAATTAAAATATTATTTAGTATAAAATAATTTTAAAAATGTTTGATTCATTTATAAATAGGTAAAAATATCATTTTAGTCATAATTGATAAAAAAAATGCAGTGCCAATATGTATTTTGGTATAAACTTAAGGAACATATTTATATCTTTTAATAAAATGTTAGCCAAATGATCTCAATTTTGATCATTGACAACTCAAATTGAATGACTTATTTAACATGTTTTTGAAAAAGCTTGTTGCAGGATTAGGTTGTTTCAAATAAAGTTGAAAAGAGCATGTTTAGCGGTCGCATAAGACATGGAGACGACCGCCCTATTCAATTGAAGGATGAAACCATATCACAGTAGGTTTCGCGGTCAGAAACCCGACCTCGTCGCAACACAAGAAACCCAAATCATCCAAATTACAGTAAGGTTTGCGGTGACAAGAATGGTGAAGGATACGGTCTTGCTTATCACTTTAGCGACCGCCCTTTTATATCCGCGACCGCTCTGATGATTCAGGAGAAATCTGCTTAAACTGACAGTAGTGTTCGCGTCCTAAGGTGCGTCCAAAAGTTCGATGCGAGTGTCTCAACTCGACCGCGAGATGTCACCTAGGGCGACTGCGAAATACATATTTAGGCGGACTTTCATTTTGCCCAGTCAGAGGATGCCACGTATGATGACCGTTATAAACTCACTTCAGCATTCAAAAAGCATGACCGCACCTATCATACGCTCGACCGTCCCGACAACCACAGCATGGCAAGATTCCTGCTGCAGAGCACTCAAATTCGACCGTTGAAGCAAATTTAAATGCAGCGACCGTTCCTTGACCAAGGACGACCGCGACCATCCTTGTATGAAGGACGACCGCGAAATACTTCGAACAGTTTACTGAAAAAGGTCTAAACTGGCAAGACTTTATTCTCACTATTTATAACGGCTAGTTAGACCACACTGGTTATAAATACATTGCTACTCTAAGAAAAATAGAATGATGTGAAGAGAGAATCAAAGATTTTATAGTCAAGCAACATATTTTCTTTTACTTAAACTTACATTTAAATTGTAATGAATGTTAGGTGTAAGCATTGAAAACACAATTGTAAAAGTTTGAGTGTGAGCTTGGAAAACACTTAGGTTGTGAGAGTGAGCCTGGTAAAACTCTTGTAAAGGTTGTGAGACTAAGCCTAGTAAAACTTTTGTAAGTGGTTTGAGTGTTAACCTTAGTAAAACACTTGTCAAGTTAGGTGTGAACTTGTAAAAACACCAAAGTTGGAAGTGAGCTTGTAAAACTTCAAAGATTAGTGAAACCTTAACAAGTTGTTAAGGAAGTGGATGTAGGATTGAAGAAAATCCGAACCACTATAAATCTTGTGCGTTCTTTCTTTTATTCACTACTCAACCATTTCTCTATTCCGCATTTCTTGTTTGTTGAGTTTTTAATTTGCCATCATTTCTAGAGGAAACCAATTCACCCCCCCTCTTGGTTGCCATCTTGGGACAACAATTGGTATCAGAGCTTGAAATTTCTTAAACTTAATTGTGAAATTTGATCCACTATGACAACTTCTTCATCAAACTCTATCTCTCATGGAAATCTTAACACTATTCTTAGACACTACTTTGATTGAATTGATTATTCCTACTGAAAACACAAAATGTATTTGTTTCTAGACAGTGAAGGGATTGAACTATGGGATTTTGTGGAAAGTGAGTGGAAACCTCCCACTTATGAAGTTGATGGTATTCAAGTTCCTCTTCCCAAAGTACAATGGTCAACTATCAATGTAAAAGATCGATTCAAGAACAATAGAGCCGCTTCCATCTTGATGAATTCCATCTCAAGAGAAGAAGGTAGAAGAGTTCAACATTTAACTTGTGCACATTGCATTTGGAAGACATTCGAAAACTACCATGAAGGTACCACTCAAGTAAGATTCACCAAGAAACAAATGCATGTTCATGAGTATGAGCTATTCAAGATGAAATCAAATGAAAACGTCACCGACATGACAAATCGCTTGCTTGCTATTGTCAATGAACTAAAGAAGTATGGCAAGATATATGATCAAGGTGATGTAAACAGTAAAATCTTGAGAGCCCTAAGAGCTAGAAAGAACTTTGAATCAAAAGTATCATCCATCGAAGAAGCTCATGATCTTAGCACATTGAGAACCGACGAGCTTATGGGAAAACTACTCACATTTGAACTACACAGTGAAAAAGAAGAAGATCAAGGTGAGAAAGAAAAGAGAAAACCAATTGCTCTCAAAGCAATCAAAGAAGTTGAGAGCTCAAGCAACGAAGGTACTGATGATGAAGATGAAATGGCAATGTTCTAAAAAAGAATCAATGAATGGAAAAGGAAGAAAAGATTACAAGCAAATAAAGGTACACTTCCTAAATTCTCCTTCAAAGATAAAGAAAAGAAAAATGAGGTAAAGTGCTATGAATGTGGAAAAACTGGTCACATTAAATCGGATTGCTTCAAAGTAAAGAATAAAAGGAAATGGGACAATGAAAAGAAAAAGTCTCTCAAAGCCACATGGGATGACTCCTCTTCAAGTGAAGAAGAAGAAGAAGAAGGAATTGCAAACCTATGTCTCATGGCTATTGAAGATGACTCCAAAGAGGTAAGTACTCAATCCTTTGATCTAGTAGCACATGAAAATGTTGATGATCTAGATGATAGTGATTTGATTGAGCACATGAACTTTAAAATAGAAAAATATTTTTCTAAAATGATGCTCTATAAGGAAAAAAGCTCTAAGTTAGAAAAGAATTTTATATGCTTAAAGAACTCTACCTTAGAATTGAAAACCTCAAATGAACACTTGATGAATTCAATAGAAGAGTTAAATAAAAACTCACATGACTTAGAAAAAATTATTAAAGAGAATGAAAATTTGAAGCATGAACTAAAAGAACTAAAAGAATCAATTTCAAGATTTCATAAAGGAAAGGAAGCCTTAGATACATTAATTGGTAACCAAAGATCACCCTCCTTAAAATATGGATTAGGATTCAATGGATCAACCAACATTGAACCAAGCAAACCAACATTTGTAAAAGCATCTACAACTAAAATTTCTAATGTTGATATTGTAAAGAACAAAGATTCTCGCACCAAGTCTAAAAGTACCAAAAGAACTTCTTATGGTTCACTAGGAAATAAAGTTAAAAGTAATCATGCATTTATGTACACTAAACTTGCACAAAAGCAATCACATATTTGTAGTTGTATGCATAATACTTGGAATACAAAAAGAAAAATGCAGAAATATAAAATACCATGGCAATGCACATATTGCATGAAATTCGGACACAAAAGTTTTTTCTGTCATATAAGAAAGGCTCATCTCAAGTCAAAAGACACCTTTATTCCTAACTTTCAAGGACCCAACTTCATTTGGGTACCTAAGAGAAGATGACCACTATTGCCTTGTAGGTATGCCTAAAATCTACTATCAACGAAAGCATATGGCTTATGGATAGTGGGTGCTCAAGGCATATGACTAGGAATGCAAAGCTCTTTACAAGTATAACCTACAAACATGGAGGTAATGTAACTTTTAGAAATGATGCTAAAGGTAAAATTATTGGTGTTGGCTCCATTGGTTCACTTGGTAAAGATTTAATAGAAGATGTATGGCTTGTTGATGGGTTGAAACATAATTTGCTAAGTGTTAGTCAACTATGTGATAAAGCTTACTTTGTTAATTTTGATTCCAAAGAATGCAAGATCACAAATTCAAATGGTGTTATCATATTTAAGAGTACTAGGACAAACAACACTTATAATATTAACATATATTCAAATCATGCATTTAAATGTCTAATGTCTACTAATAATGATGCATGGCTATGACATAGAAGACTAGGACATGCTGGTATGGATCAATTAAAATATATTTGTAATGAAAACCTAGTTGATGGTCTCCCTAAGATAAAATACGACAAAGATAGAATTTGTGAACCTTGTCAACGTGGTAAGCAACATAAAAGTTCATTTAAATCAAAGAATGTTATAAGTCCCTCTAGACCTTTAGAGCTCATTCATTTGGATTTGTTTGGACCAAATAGAGTTACTAGCTTAGGAGGCAAACTATATGCATTTGTTCTTGTTGAAGATTACTCTAGATTCACATGGGTTAATTTCTTAGCTCAAAAGAATGAAGCTTTTAATTACTTCAAAACGTTTGCAAAAAGAGTTCAAAATGAAAAAGGATATGTGATCACATCTATTAGAAGTGATCATGGAAAAGAATTTGAGAATGAAAATTTTGAAAGTTTTTGTAATGATCTTGACATTTCACATAATTTTTCTGCTCCTATAACTCTACAACAAAATGGTGTAGTTGAAAGAAAAAATAGAACCTTAATTGAAATGGCTAGAACAATGCTCAATGAATATGAACTACCATCTTATTTTTGGGCAGAAGCCGTTAATATAGCTTGTTACATTGCAAATCGTGTTTACAAAAGGTATTTAACTAATAAAACTTCTTATGAGCTATGGAATGGAAGAATTCCCATAATTGGATATTTTAGAGTATTTGGATGCAAATGCTTTATATTGAACACCAAGGAAAATCTTGGAAAATTTTCATCCAAATCAGATGAAGGCATATTCCTAGGATACTCATCATATAGCAAAGCATATAGAGCATTTAACATGAAAACTCTAGTTGTTGAAGAAACAATGCATGTTGTATTTGATGAATCATCTAAACTTGATCAAAAGAAAGGTAGTACTTTCAATGACCCTGCAGGTACTCTTAAACCTCATGAAACTATTGATGCTTCAAAGATCAATCAATATGAACTTGAAGAAAAGACTCAAGATCTACCTAAGGATTGGCAATACAAGAAAGATCATCCTAAGGAACTCATCATTAGTGAAACATCTAAGGGAGTAATTACTAGATCTAAAATTAATCATATAGATGTTAATTTTGCTTTTGTTTCTCAAATTGAGCTAAAGACCATTGAGGAGGCTCTAAACGATGAAAGTTGGATGATTGCAATGCAAGATGAACTTAATCAATTTAAAAGAAATAATGTTTGGCAACTCACTCCTAGACCTACAGATCACTCTATCATAGGATGCAAATGGGTCTATAGGAATAAGCTTGATGAAAATGGTCACATTGTTAGGAACAAAGCAAGGTTGGTAGCCAAAGGCTATAATCAAGAAGAAGGTATTGACTATGATGAAACTTTTGCTCCAGTAGCTAGATTAGAAGCTATTAGAATATTACTTGCTTTTGCATGTCACATGAACTTTAAACTCTTTCAAATGGATGTGAAAAGTGCATTTCTAAATGGACTTATAAGCAAAGAAGTTTATGTAGAACAACCTCCTGGTTTTGAAAACTACAAATTTCCTAATCATGTTTTCAAACTTACCAAAGCTTTATATGGATTGAAACAAGCACCAAGAGCTTGGTATGATAAACTAAGTGCATATTTGCTTGAAAATGGTTTTTTAAAAGGAAAAGTAGATACAACTCTCTTTGTTAAAAAGGACAAACATAACATTTTAATTGTACAAGTTTATGTGGATGACATAATATTTGGAGCTACTAATGAAACCTTGTGCAAATACTTTGCTTGTTGTATGACTAGGGAATTTGAAATGAGCATGATGGGTGAACTCAAGTTCTTCCTTGGACTGCAAATCAAGCAATGTGAAGATGGGATCTTCATCAACCAATCCAAATATACAAAAGAACTCATCAAGAAATTTGGAATGGATGGCTGCAAAACTAGCAAGACTCCTATAAGTACATTGTTGAAATTGGGTAAAGATGAAAATGGTAAAGCAGTAGATGAAAAGAAATATCGAGGTATTATCGGATCACTACGTTACTTAACCACTTCTAGACCTGATATATTGTATGGTGTATGTCTTTGTGCTAGATTTCAAACTTGTCCTAAAGAATCACACTTGAATGCTACTAAGAGAATTTTGAAATATTTAAGTGGTACAATGCATTTAGGACTTTGGTATCCTAAAAACACATCATTTCATATCTTAGGTTTTTCAGATGCAGATTATGTTGGTAGTATCTTAGATAGAAAGAGCACAACAGGAGCATGTCACTTTCTTGGTAATTGTCTAGTTTCTTGGCATAGTAAGAAACAAGCATCGGTTGCTTTATCCACAACGAAAGCCGAATATGTTGCAGCATGTTTTTTTTGCACACAAGTATTATGGATGAAACAACAATTGCTTGACTATGGCAAAGTATTTAACAACATCTCCATTAAATGTGACAACACTAGTGCTATCAATTTGTCTAAAAATCCTATCCAACACTCTAGATCTAAACATATAGTTATTAGACATCATTTTTTGAGAGAAAATCTACAAAATCAGAATATAGTCCTAGAGTTTATAGATACACATAATCAACTTGCTGATATCTTTACAAAACCTTTGAATGAAGATAGGCTCAACTTTATTAAACTTAATTTAGGTATGATTGATGGAATTACCCTGAATGAATAAAAATTTGGATATCAATTTCTTAAAATTTTTGCTTAAAATTATAAAAATCCTTCATCTTTTTTGACTCTTTCATTTCTGTGTCACTCGCGTTCGCTCCAATGCCTTTAGCGATCACTATCTTACCAGCCAGATTCATCTAAATTAATTCCTCTGTGCGCGGTCGAGAAACCTTGTGCGCGGTCGTAATAATTTGAACAGTTTCGAATGTTGCAGACTTTCTCTGCACCCGCGAGCGCACTAATTTTGTTAATGGTCGTTATAGTACATTTCGCAATCGCACCTATACAAATAGGCGACCACACTCTTTACACTCTGCTCGAAATTTTGTAACCGTTGGCTGTATGACAGGTCGCGTTTCTTAACTCTTAACAGTCATAAACGACTATTTTCCTAATTTCTTCTATTTAAGACCATTATAAATCTGTTTCTTGGATATTTTACTTCTTATAACATACAAACTTCCCTCCAAATCTCTAAAATCCTCTCAAGATCATCTCCTTCTCAAAACACTCTCTGTTTTCCAGTTTTCTTCCTGTTTTGCAATCTAATGGCTCTCAAAAAGAAAATAACCTCCAAAGTAAAAGGGAAAGGAAAGAAATCTTCAGGAATCATCATAAGAGAACCAATAGTTGATCCTCCATCTCCTCCACAGTCTAGAAGAGGTGAGAAAATTCATAAACCTCACCACCAAACCCCTGAGGAAGATGTGAGATATGCCATGCTGAAGAGAAAGAAAGTTGAGGGAACCAAATCTCCTTTTGGTGGGATGCTCTCTGCCCTCAACATTAAAGATGAGATTGAAAGTTTACTTGATGTTCTTGGCTGGAGGAAATTCATATTTCCTGAAGAGGTAGGCTATTCTAGTTTAAGTAAGGAATTTCTCATGTCTTTTCAAATTGAAAAGAGTGCAAATTCTGCACTGGGGTGGTATGGGGTTAGATTTAAGTTATTTAACCAATACCAAGGCTTAACATTAGAAGACTTTGGCAAAATCTGGGACTTTCCTGTTGATGGAATAACCTCCTACAATGATTCAACCTTCTCCAATCAAACACTCTCTACCTTTTGGCAAGAAATTTCTGTGGAAACCTCATTTGAAAAAGAGTCAAAAGCTAGACACATCAAATCCCTCACCCATTGGATGCTTCATAGGATCATCACCTACACCATTCATCAAAGGGCTGATGGGAATGAAAAGGTAACAAAAAGAGACCTCATCTTCTTATATGCTTTCACCCACAATATCCAAATGAACACAACCAAGTTCTTGATTGACACTCTATATCATCATGCTGTTACAAGAACTGGAACTTTCTTCTTGTCCTCACAAATAACTCAATAGCTAGGCACATGAACTTACTAAATGATCTCAACTTAGCTACCTTGAGAAACCCTTTCAATCTTGCCTCTAGTGCCATCACCATTGACTATCTAGAACATGTTGGCTGTGTAAGGAAGATTGAGGGTACATATGTGTATTACTTTGGCAAATGAGGTATTGTGGATAGACAAAAGAAAAGACCAAGATACACAATTGAGGAAGAAGGAGACTCTTTGCAAGTTGCTGTTGAACTACCTCCAAAAACTACTTCATCTAAACCTACCCAGGAAATACTTCATCTCCTACAAAACTCATTCTCAAAGCTATCAACTCTCTCTCCAGGAAACTCTCTCAATTCAAGAAAAGTGTCTCCAAAAGATTCCATCACTTGAACAAGAGAATTGACCTTATATCTCACATGCATCATGATCTCTATGACATGCAAGGCAAACTGGACTTGCCTCAATGCAATCTTGAGGATTGGGATATAAGTGATCATACATAAAGTATCCCTGAAGAGGAAGAGTCTATCAGCACTAGCTCTACCTCTAATGTACCTCTTGATAAGGGAAAAGCTCCTTTAGAAGAAGAAGAGATAGATGAGGATGAAGATTCTGATTAGTTTATTTTTTCCTATTTTTGGTTATGTTTTGCTGTTTTGTTTTATCTTGTTTTCTTTTTCCTATCTTACATTATCCTTGTACTACCCTCTATCATTAAACATATTGTTTGTTATAACCATGTAACACCCCTACACCCCATATACGTACACAGCATGCTTATACGATCGTAATATACGTATACTGAATATAGGAATGCCACAGTTAACAAAACACACAAATCATCCCTCGGATGAATTATGAATAAATTTAAAACGTTTAAGGGAATTTATAAAACACAATAAATAAAAATATTTATTCAAAACGCAGCGGAAAATATAACAAATATTTTCAAATACATATACATTAAGATCAAAATTTATAAAACATGAAATATATATACATGATTGGCAGCTTGACTCTCTGATCTTTAAGCTCTAAACCAACTCTTCAAAACCTCAACTCAACTAGGTCTAGCAGAATTCTCCGGCTCACACCTATCACCTGCGCGATGAAACACAATCGCGCTAAGCCCACGACTTAGTGGTACGAACCATAACAATGATATGCTTCGATGCTTTGTCAATGTCATACATTCAAACAATAGAGATCATACTCATAAATGTTACATTTCATTATTTCAATAATTGTATCATCATCCATCACACACATTCAACATAGACACACATGGGCCCAACAAGTATTTAATATGATATTCAAAGTTCAGAGTTACTGCTTTGGTCCACAATCACAATGATCAAGCCCGTAGGCAATATATATACATCTCTATCCATGGATAGTGTAACAGACCCAGTCTCTTGGACCCTCAACCCGACTGAAATCGAGGAGATCCTCAACCCGGCAAGACTGTTACCTGTAACAGACCCAGTCTCTTGGACCATCAACCCGACTGAAATCGAGGAGATCCTCAACCCGGCAAGACTGTTACTTATCATATATTTCATATTCATAATTCATATAGTGTAACAGACCAAGTCTCTTGGACCTCAATTCAACTCAAATTGAAGAGATCCTCAACCCGGCAAGACTGTTACCTTTTTACATTTTATAGGCATGCTGCCAAATCTAGAACTCTGAAATTGAATAACATATTAAACATACAATCAATTCATTCACTTCTTTACCATTCTCTTTCTCAATTCATATCTCATAAACACATAGGCAATCATGCCTTAATAATTTCATTTTTGCATAACCATAGCCAACAATAATGGCTTCATTATATCTCAACTCACATTTCATATATCATCATCAATATACATATAACACATTACATTTCACAAGGTTAACATTATTCATATATATATATATATCAACAATGCAATAAGATTTCTTAGTACATTCATATCCAAATGTGTAAGTTTCAAAATCACATGAATGTATGCAAAAATGCAAGGTTTGTACTTACATCAAAAGCAACCCACACAACTCTAAACACTTCCTCTTTCAAGAATCTTTCACCACTTGAATTAGGGCAATTCACCTTCTTCACAACCTATTCCAAAAGAATGATGAAACCCACATGAGATCATAAGGCTAAAAAATCAACTAGGGAAACCTCTAAACATGACACGCTCAACAACACGGGCGTGTCCCTGACCGTGCCCTAACTCCACAATACATAAGCTTTTACACGCTCAGAACCACGGGCGTGTCACTGGGCGTGTAATACATTCTGCCTCTCTGAAACATTGACACGTCCAACAACATGAGCGTGCTCATGACCGTGTCAATTCCCCAATAACACAGTGGCTATGACACGTTCAATAACATGGGCTTGTTACTGGCCGTGTCAATCCTACTGCCACATAGAACCATTGACACGCCTAAAGACCTGGACGTGCTCGTGGCCGTGTCAGGCCAAAAACCCAGATTCCGGCCAAAACAACAAAACACCCAACAAATCACTTCTTCCACCAACATCCACTTCAAACAAACTTAACTACACACATCCAAAAACCATCTCAAACTTGCAAAAACACCAAAACAAGAGAAAATATACATTAACCACAAATCATCAATATCATCACAAACCCTAAACACCACCACAACATTATCTTCACCAACAACTTACTCTTTCCTTTAATCCAACCTCAAAAATCCAAAATCAATTAAACCAAATACTCTTAAACACAACACAATCAAACCAAACACCTATCCATCACAACTTCAACTCACAAACCCAAAGAAATCAAAGAATCAAGTGGAAGGACTTACCAAGTATGAAGAAACTCTTAAATCTCTAACTTGATCTCTTGAAAACTTCCTTCAATCTTGAACTTGGAAGATCAAATCTCTCTCTTGCTCTCTTGTTTCTTTGATGGCCGGACAACAAAAGGAAAGAAAAAGAGAAGGAAAAGAAATGAAAGAAAGCCACGAAGGAAGAAGAAAAGAAAGAAAACCAAAGAAAGCAAAGTTAACTCTTTTTCCTTAAAACCCTCTCATCCAAGCATTTAATATAAAATAATCAAAATATCATCTTCCACTTCCACTAACTCTAATCCCACTTAATATTAATTAATTCTTTAAACACAATCAATAATAATTAATCTCTTCCTTTGACTTTCTCATTGACTTGTGTATATGTTGTATATATTTTCATATACACAACATATACACTCTCTTCACTTCTTTTCTCTATTCTTTATAAATTAACAAATACACATAATCCAAATAAAACAACAACTATATCAGAACTTCTAGGGTACACTTTGGGATATTACAATTCTCCCCCTCTAAAAAGAAATTTCGTCCTCGAAATTACCTGATATCAAGTCCGAAACAACTGAGGATACTGATCTCGCATTGCTTGCTCACTCTCCCAAGTTGATTCTTCTCTACCATGATTCTTCTAAAGAACCTTCACAATTGGCACTTCCTTATGTCTCAACTCTTTCATCCCATATGCTAAAATAGCAACTGGTTCTTCTTCAAAAGTCAGATCCGGACTCACCTCAATAGATTCAACTGAAAGAACATGAGATGGATCTGATCTGTACCTTCTCAACATAGAAACATGGAAGACATTATGGATTCTATCCAACTCAGGCGGCAAAGCAAGATGATAAGCAACTGGTCCAACTTCTCAAGAGAATAATTCATCCGAACCGGAAGAAAATGAGCTGTCTTTGTCAACCTATCAACAATCACCCAAATAGCATCATGTTTCCTCAGCGTCAATGGTAAACCAGATACAAAGTCCATTGTTACTCTTTCCCATTTCCATTCAGGCACTGATAAAGGTTGAAGCAATCCTGTTGGAACTTGATGTTCAATTTTTACCCTCTGACACGTGAGACATTTGGACACAAACTCAGCTATGTCTCTCTTCATACCTGACCACCAGTAATGCTGCTTCAAATCATGGTACATCTTCGTATTGCCCGGATGCATAGCAAAAACTGACTGGTGTGCTTCTTCTAAAATAATCTTTCTCAAATTAGCATCATCAGGTACACACAATCTGTTCTTAAACCAAAGACTCCCATCACTTTTCACAATAAAATCTTGACTCTTTCCATTCTGGCAATCTGAAACAATCTTTTGAATTTTCTCATCTGTCAACTGAGCCTCCCTAATCTGGTCCAACAATACTGGTCTCAATTGCAACTGAGCCAACAATGCACCATCATTATATGCTTCAAAACTAGCATGTAACGCTCTCATCTCAACAAGCAACGAGAGCGAGTAAATAGCCAAACCTGCCAAAGACTTTTGACTCAAGGCATCAGCAACAACATTTGCCTTACCAGGATGATAATCAATCAAACAGTCATAGTCTTTGATCAACTCCAACCATCGTCTCTGCCGAAGGTTAAGATCTCTTTGAACCCCCAAATATTTTAAACTCTTATGGTCTGTATAGATAAAACACTTCTGCCCATATAAGTATTGTCGCCAAATCTTCAAAGCAAACACTATGGCTGCTAACTCCAAATCATGGGTCGGATAATTGAGCTCATGTGGCTTCAACTGTCGAGAAGCATAAGCTATAACTTTACCTTCTTGCATCAAAACACAACTCAAACCATTATGTGAAGCATCACTGTAGATCACATATGGTTTATCTTCTACAGGTAAAGTAAGAACAGGTGCTTGAGTCAACATCTCATTCAACTGCTCAAAGCTAGCCTGACACTGATCTGTCCACACAAATCTAACTCCCTTTCGAAGTAATCTGGTAAGTGGAGTAGCTATTAAAGAAAATCCCTTCACAAACCGTCGATAATAGCCTGCCAAACCCAGAAAACTTCTAACTTCAGTTACTGACTTCGGTGGACTCCAATCCAAAATAGCCTCAACTTTACTCGGATCAACTCTAATACCATCTGCTGAAACTATATGACCGAGAAAAGTCACATGATCAAGCCAAAACTCATACTTCGACAGCTTAGCATACAATTGCTTCTCTCTTAAAATCTGTAGTACAATTCGCAGATGTTTGTCATGCTCCTCTTCATTACGTGAATACACCAAGATATCATCGATAAAAACTACCATAAATTGATCCAAATAGGGCCTAAATACCCTATTCATCAAATCCATAAAAGCTGCAGGTGCGTTTGTCAACCCAAAAGGCATTACTAATGCCCATACCTTGTGCGAAAGGCTGTCTTAGGAACATCTTCAGCTTTGACCTTCAACTGATGGTACCCTGATCTTAAATCAATCTTGGAAAACACTGCTGCTCCTTTTAATTGATCAAAAGATCATCAATTCTAGGCAAAGGATATTTATTCTTAATAGTCACCTTATTCAATTGCCTATAATCAATACACAATCTAATAGTACCATCCTTCTTCTTCACAAACAAAACAGGAGCTCCCCACGGTGAAACACTAGGGCGAACAAACCCTTTATCCAACAACACCTGCAACTGCACCTTTAACTCTCTTAACTCAGCAGGTGCCATTCTATAAGGGTAATAGAGATAAGAGTGGTACCAAGCAACAAATCGATACTAAACTCCACCTCTCTATCAGGAAGCAACCCTGGCAACTCCTCTGGAAACACATCTGGAAATTCTGTAGCTGTGGATATACTATCAAGTTGAGAACCTACTACTCTAGTATCCAAAACATGAGCAAGATAAGCATTACTTCCTTTTTAATCAACTTCCTAGCTGTAACAGCTGAAACAAACAAGGATGCAAGCTGTCTCTGCTCACTAGATACCAACACAATTCTACCATCATTAGTTCTCAAAGTAACACATTTCTTTTGACAGTCCACCACAGCTCCATGCCTAGACAACCAGTCCATGCCCAAAATCAAATCATACTCTTTAAAAGGCATTTCAATCAAATCTCCACGAAACTCCTCACCTTGCACCACAACTGCACTATCTCGGTGCACCTTGCTAACAATCACACTATGCCCTAAAGGATTTGTCACCAACACATCAAATCCTAGGGACTCAGAATGCAATTCAGACACAGGCAAAATAGATGCACTAATATATGAATGAGTAGATCCTGGATCAATCAAAGTAAGAACTGAAATGCCAAATAAAGAGAAAGTACCCACAATAACTGCTGAAGCATCTGGTTGCCTCTGCATCACATATACTCTCTGAGAAGGCCCAGCCTCATCTGGTCTACTATCCCTGGATGAAGATCCTCCTCTTTGACTAATCCCAGGTCTACCCCCTCTGCTGAAAACTCTGCCCCCTCGACCACCTCTCACACTAGGTCGAGAAACTGCAGAATCTGCCGGCCTCTGTTCCTGCATCTCAGGACACTCTCTAATAAAATGATCAGGTGATCCACATCTAAAGCACACAGCTGGTCCACTATTCTTCCAACAGACACCCCTATGTGTTCCACCACACTGAACACATATAGGTGGAGTGGATCTCTGAACTACTGGAGTCGGAGCACTCGCTACTGAAACTGTAGGTCTCGATCTCTGCCTCTGAAACTGAACTGACCTACTAGCCTGCCTCTGACTCCTACTGATTCTGGGAACAAAACTTCCTCTACCTCTCTTCACAGATGAAGACCCTGCCTCAAACTGGGGTCTCCTAACCTTGGTCTCCTCCTCGGTAGCAGCTACTGCAATACCCTGGGCTCTCTCCACACTCCTAGCTGCTGCAACAAGCTGGGAAAAATCCTGGTATCTAGAACCAGCCACAAGACACATAATAGAGGGCCTCAATCCCTCCTCAAATCTTCTGCACCGGTCTATCTCGTCTGAAATAATACCTCCAGCATAGTGACTCAACCGGATGAACTCGATCTCATATTCTGTTACAGTCCGGCTGTCCTGCTTCAAATTCAGAAATTCCATCTTCATAACATCTTTATACTCCCTCGAAGTATATTTCAGCTCAAACTCTCGTAGAAAATCACTGTAGGACAATGTAGATGGATCATCCATAGCATGAGGAACTGTCTTCCACCAATCATATGCATCCTTCTGCAACAGTGATCTAGCATAGTCAAATTTTTCTTCTGGAGTGGCTTGCAACTGAATGAATATCCTCTGTACATTATCCAGCCACTGCTCAGCTACTGCTGGATCAATAGTACCCAGAAAATCTTCTGCTCCATACTTTCTTAATTTATTGTAATGTCTCACTGGTATCATTGGCTGTGGTGGTGGTTGCACTGGTGCTTGCCTTAATAATTCAACCACATGCCTAAGCCAAACTGGCAGAACCTCCTCACCAGCTGGTCTCCCTAACACAGAAGCAGGTACCTCTCCAGCTCTATCAACTCTAGCTCCATCTCTATTCTCTTTAGGAGCTACACTCTCAGCACTACCCTCTACAGACTGACGTGAATGAGAATCCATTACAACCTATATCTGCAAACACAGCAGAATACACCTCATTAAAGATCAGAGACTGCCAACACCAAACATGTATTTTATTCAAAAACCAACTTTTTAAAATCAAAATATCCTTTTTCTTACAATTTACCTAGGTTGAGAATCTCAAACCTAGGCTCTGATACCAAAATAATTGTAACACCCCTACACCCCGTATACGTACACAACATGCTTATACGATCGTAATATACGTATACTGAATATAGGAATGCCACAGTTAACAAAACACACAAATCATCCCTCGGATGAATTATGAATAAATTTAAAACGTTTAAGGGAATTTATAAAACACAATAAATAAAAATATTTATTCAAAACGCAGCGGAAAATATAATAAATATTTTCAAATACATATACATTAAGATCAAAATTTACAAAACATGAAATATATATACATGATTGTCAGCTTGACTCTCTGATCTTTAAGCTCTAAACCAACTCTTCAAAACCTCAACTCAACTAGGTCTAGCAGAATTCTCCGGCTCACACCTATCACCTGCGCGATGAAACACAATCGCGCTAAGCCCACGGCTTAGTGGTACGAACCATAACAATGATATGCTTCGATGCTTTGTCAATGTCATACATTCAAACAATAGAGATCATACTCATAAATGTTACATTTCATTATTTCAATAATTGTATCATCATCCATCACACACATTCAACATAGACACACATGGGCCCAACAAGTATTTAATATGATATTCAAAGTTCAGAGTTACTGCTTTGGTCCACAATCACAATGATCAAGCCCGTAGGCAATATATATACATCTCTATCCATGGATAGTGTAACATACCCAATCTCTTGGACCCTCAACCCGACTGAAATCGAGGAGATCCTCAACCCGGAAAGACTGTTACCTGTAACAGACCCAGTCTCTTGGACCATCAACCCGACTGAAATCGAGGAGATCCTCAAACCGGCAAGACTGTTACTTATCATATATTTCATATTCATAATTCATATAGTGTAACAGACCCAGTCTCTTGGACCTCAATTCAACTCAAATTGAAGAGATCCTCAACCCGGCAAGACTGTTACCTTTTTACATTTTATAGGCATGCCGCCAAATCCAGAACTCTGAAATTGAATAACATATTAAACATACAATCAATTCATTCACTTCTTTACCATTCTCTTTCTCAATTCATATCTCATAAACACATAGGCAATCATGCCTTAATAATTTCATTTTTGCATAACCATAGCCAACAACAATGGCTTCATTATATCTCAACTCACATTTCATATATCATCATCAATATACATATAACACATTACATTTCACAAGGTTAACATTATTCATATATATATATATATCAACAATGCAATAAGATTTCTTAGTACATTCATATCCAAATGTGTAAGTTTCAAAATCACATGAATGTATGCAAAAATGCAAGGTTTGTACTTACATCAAAAGCAACCCACACAACTCTAAACACTTCCTCTTTCAAGAATCTTCCACCACTTGAATTAGGACAATTCACCTTCTTCACAACCTATTCCAAAAGAATGATGAAACCCACATGAGATCATAAGGCTAAAAAATCAACTAGGGCAACCTCTAAACATGACACGCTCAACAACACGGGCGTGTCCTTGACCGTGCCCTAACTCCACAATACATAAGCTTTTACACACTTAGAACCACGGGCGTGTCATTGGGCGTGTAATACATTCTGCCTCTCTGAAACATTGACACGTCCAACAACATGAGCGTGCTCATGACTGTGTCAATTCCCCAATAACACAGTGGCTATGACACGTTCAATAACACGGGCGTGTTACTGGCTGTGTCAATCCTACTGCCACACAGAACCATTGGCACGCCTAAAGACCTGGATGTTCTCGTGGGCGTGTCAGGCCAAAAACCCAGATTCCGGCCAAAACAACAAAACACCCAACAAATCACTTCTTCCACCAACATCCACTTCAAACAAACTTAACTACACACATCCAAAAACCATCTCAAACTTGCAAAAACACCAAAACAAGAGAAAATATACATTAACCACAAATCATCAATATCATCACAAACCCTAAACACCACCACAACATTATCTTCACCAACAACTTACTCTTTCCTTTAATCCAACCTCAAAAATCCAAAATCAATTAAACCAAATACTCTTAAACACAACACAATCAAACCAAACACCTATCCATCACAACTTCAACTCACAAACCCAAAGAAATCAAAGAATCAAGTGGAAGGACTTACCAAGTATGAAGAAACTCTTAAATCTCTAACTTGATCTCTTGAAAACTTCCTTCAATCTTGAACTTGGAAGATCAAATCTCTCTCTTGCTCTCTTGTTTCTTTGATGGCCGGACAACAAAAGGAAAGAAAAAGAGAAGGAAAAGAAATGAAAGAAAGCCACGAAGGAAGAAGAAAAGAAAGAAAACCAAAGAAAGCAAAGTCAACTCTTTTTCCTTAAAACCCTCTCATCCAAGCATTTAATATAAAATAATCAAAATATCATCTTCCACTTCCACTAACTCTAATCCCACTTAATATTAATTTATTCTTTAAACACAATCAATAATAATTAATCTCTTCCTTTGACTTTCTCATTGACTTGTGTATATGTTGTATATATTTTCATATACACAACATATACACTCTCTTCACTTCTTTTCTCTATTCTTTATAAATTAACAAATACACATAATCCAAATAAAACAACAACTATATCAGAACTTCTAGGGCACACTTTGGGATATTACAAACCAAGTTGTTCATTATCTTTATATATTTTCTTTTATGCATTTTGCCTATGACAATGGGGGAGAAAGATAGCCAAATGATAGGAATGATTGTTTACTAATGCAAGATAGCCAAATGATATAAATGTTATTAAAATATTAAAATAGGAATGATTGTTTACCAAAGCACCAAGTTATACTCCAACCTAAAACATGAGTCATGCATATGTTTAGGGGGAGCATCATAACATATTTATTAACATTCAACACATGAACAATTTGAATAAGGAAAGATTGTGAGTCAATCTAAGTTATATCCTTGTTAATTTATATCTTCATTCCATTTGATTGTCAAAGTCAAAATGGGGGAGATTGTTAGCCAAATGATCTCAATTTTGATCCTTGACAACTTAAATTGAATGACTTATTTAACATGTGTTTGAAGAAGCTTGTTGCAGGATTAGGTAGTTTCAAATAAAGTTGAAAAGAGCATGTTTACCGGTCGCACAAGACATGGAGACGACCGCCCCATTCAATTGAAGGATGAAACCATATCACAGTAGGTTTCGCGGTTAGAAACCCGACCTCAGTCGTGACCGCACTTAAACAAGAGCGACCGTCCTACATTCATGGACGACCGCAACACAAGAAACCCAAATCATCCAAATTACAGTAAGGTTCACGGTTACAAGAATGGTGAAGGATACGGTCTTGCTTATCACTTTAGCAACTGCCCTTTTATATCCACGACCGCTCTGATGATTCAGGAGAAATCTGCTTAAACTGACAGTAGTGTTTGCATACTAAGGTGCGTCCAGAAGTTCGACGCGAGTGTCTCAACTCGACCATGAGATGTCACTTAGGGCGACCGCGAAATACATATTTAGTTGGACTTTCATTTTGCCCAGTCAGAGAATGCCACGTGTGATGACCGTTATAAACTCACTTCAGCATTCAAAAAGTGTGACCTCACCTATCATACGCGCGACCATCCCGACAACTACAACATGGGCAAGATTCTTGCTATAGAGCACTCAAATTCGACCGTTGAAGCAAATTTAAATGCAGTGACCATTCCTTGACCAAGGACGACCGCGTGAGACATGAGTGCGACCATCCTTGTATGAAGGACGACCGCGAAATGCTTTGAACAATTTACTGAAAAAGGTCTAAACTGCCAAAACTTTATTCTCACTATCTATAACTTCTAGTTAGACCACATTGGCTATAAATACATTGCTACTCTAAGAAAAATAGAATGATGTGAAGAGAGAATCAAAGATTTTATAGCCAAGCAACATATTTTCTTTTACTTAAACTTACATTTGAATTGTAATGAATATTAGCTGTAAGCATTGAAAACACCATTGTAAAAGTTTGAGTGTGACCATGGAAAACACTTAGGTTGTGAGAGTGAGCCTGGTAAAACTCTTGTAAAGGTTGTGAGAGTAAGCCTAGTAAAACTCTTGTAAGTGGTTTGAGTGTTAGCCTTAGTAAAACACTTGTCAAGTTAGGTGTGAACTTGTAAAAACACCAAAGTTGGAAGTGAGCTTGTAAAACTTCAAAGATTAGTGAAACCTTAACAAGTTGGTAAGGAAGTGGATGTAGGATTGAAGAAAATCCAAACCACTATAAATCTTGTGCGTTCTTTCTTTTATTCACTACTCAACCATTTCTCTATTCCGCATTTCTTGTTTGTTGAGTTTTTAATTTGCCATCATTTCTAGAGGAAACCAATTCACCCCCCTCTTGGTTGCCATCTTGGGACAACATAAAAAACTAAACAGAAAGTTAACGATAACTTTTTATTAATAAAAGGGCTAATTTATCAGCTTTTTTAAAATTTTAAGGGTATAAATAACCCAAAACAAACATTAAGCTTCAATTTATACCCACACAAAAATATTGAGAGCTTTTTTTGTACATTCTCTCTTTTTTATTTTGGATAGGATACAACTTCATCTCTAAAGTTTAATTTATTTAAGGAAATAATTTACCATTCTTAATAAATTGATTAAATAGTTCTTAATTTTTATTTGTTGAAAAAATATATAGCCTTTTCAATTAATTTTTATACTTTTCTCTTAAATTTATATAAAATGATTAAAATGTCCTCATTTATAAATAAAAAAATAAGAAAAAGGTTTATAGTCAAAATTTTTTATCATTATATTTTAGTCATAACTGATCATTTTAGTCATTCATATAAATTTAACAGAAAAGTATACAAATATTATATTAAAAGAATTTAAAAAATATAATGAAAATAAAAATGAATAGAGATGTTAAGTGTAGGGGTGTACTCGTGGTGGGTTTTACCCTTGCTTGAAATCTGATCCAAGTATAATTCGGGTTTCAATATCTAGTCCATAACTTGTGTGAGTGGAGATTTTTACCTCGACTTTCGGTGGAATGAGTTTGAAAAGTTGGGTACATATGGGGAAGGTGAAAAATGACCCAACGCCCCTATAATATCTAATTTATTGGAACCAGCCTTCTTTTCAGGTTTAAATATTATTAAATTTTTATATAATTATAATATTATTCATATTAAATGTAATTAAAGCAATAAAATGAAAACAATTACATATCATATAACAATAAAATGGGCACCCATATAGAATGGAAACATGGCCTTACAATATTCGACAATTAAAAACATAAATAAAATAGGATACCCACAACAAAATGGAAACGTGTTTCTTACAATTGTCCAAAAAATAAATAAGATAAACAACATAAACAAGGCACCCAAAAGTAGCATGCCTTTTACAAATCTTTTAAAATAAATAAATACAATTCCATCATTCATACTATAAACAAATATTTAAAAATGTAATTAGTCATCATACAAACAATTATAAAATTAGGTTTTAACCAATGAAATTAGGGTTTGAACATAATATTAGGGTTTTAGTCAATGAAATTAGGGTTTTAATTGATGGAATTAGGGTTTTTCCATACAACTACAGTTTGGATTACAAAATTTGAATTTTGACATGCAATTAGAGTTTTGCTCAAAAAATCCATCAAATAAGACTAAGGAAGTAATAAATTAAGATGAATATGCAAAGTTAACAAATAAAGAGAATGATGAAATTGAATAGATATACGTATTAGATTTCATTACCATCGTTGTTAGCTATGCCAAATAATATGTTGATCCAAGCCTTGGCACAATCCTTTATGTAAAGATTGGTGTTGTCTTGATGCTCCATAATTGGTTTGGATCAAACAAGCTTTGGTTGAACAAAATAAGTTTTTGGCCATTATGTCTCTGGCTTCTGTTTCTCTTTTACTCTCTATATCTCTTGTTTTATTTTGCTCTCATTTTTTATGGGTTGCTGCTGCTCTGCTAATCCCCTCCCAATATTATTAGAAAGCCCCTTCTTTATCTGAATAAACTCCGAGTTTAAGTAGGATCGGAAGAATTTAATGGACCAGGCCTCATAGCGAATTGGCCTTGGACTCATGGCCTATTCGCCATGAGTCATAGCCAATTGGCAATGAGTCATGGCCAATTAGCCGTGAGTCACAACCAATTCATCATTAGATTTGGGATTTTTAATTATGATTGAATTTGATTTGGGCCTTTTTAATTGGGATCAGATTCACCTAAGGCCAAAATTAAAGGTTTACAGTTTTGCCCTCTACTTGAAAGATCTTGAATTTGTTCAAAAAGAGTGAAAAGAAATTTGGTTTTGCCAGATGTTTCAATAAATCTGGACCGATCTTGGATAATTTAATAAATCCGATTTAGTCCAAGAATTTTGAATAAACCCAAAGTCTTCTAATGGATGCTTTAATAAATCCAAGCCAGTTTGAGTACTTTAAATAAACTCAGGATCTTCTAATGGATGCTTCAATAAATTTAAAATAGTTCGAGTGCTTTAAATAAACTCGAGTCTTTCTAATGGGTGCTTCAATATATCTGAGATTTGAATAAACTGGAGATCTTTGAATGGATGCTTCAATAAATATGAGCTAAAGTGGCACTTCGGATACTTCAATAAATTCAAGTTAGCGTGTGTACTTCAGTAAACCCAAGATCTTCCAATGGATGCCTTAACAAATATGAAATAGCATGGGTGGCTCAGTAAACTGAGGATCTTTTGAGTAGATACTTCAATAAATTTGTAAGACTATACCGTCAGGATATTTCAATAAATCCAATATATGTTGAAGGTTTAAATGCTTCAACAAATTTGGAGAGTTTGTCATATTTTGCTAAATCTATGTAGACTCAGTTGTGGATGCTTCAACAAATCCACTGAGGTTTCACATGGATAAAAGCTTATTCTAAATACTTTAAAAAATCCAAAAAAATATCTACCATTGCAGAAATGGATCTTCATCCTGATTCTTTATTCTTGGGAATGGACCTTTATCCTGCATCGACTTCAACCCTTTTAGCTAGACTGATATTCTGCTCAATAGTATCTTCAATCATTTGAGAGTTTTAACTTTCTTCTAGCCACTTGTTCCACTCTTTAATGGATTCTGCTTTTTAGAATTTGGCTATTTTTCTATCAGATACTTTTTTTTGCCCCCTATGTAGGCTCAAACTGGCAATTTTACCTCATGTATAGCTCTTATCAATATTTCTGCAAGCATACAACTCTTTTATCATTTATAATAGGCCTTTCATGCCCCCTAATTCCATATCTATTTCTCATTGTTAACTTCATAAAGTGTCAACTATTCACTTTGACAAAGAATATGCAACACAAGACAACAAAAATACAGTGTGATAGCTCATGTATGCATGTGTGCATGATATGCATGAGTAATAATTACAGTGGTTGACTCACAGATCAAGACAATGGATCTAAGCACTCTCATTGGTACTTCCCAGATGCTATTTTAGATTTTGCATTAGAACAATAAAAAACATCACATCTATGGCTTTATCTCCAAGATGTTGAAAACATAAGTAGTATAGGGGCCCAAACAAGGTAGTTAATGACACAAGAGACATCCATTTTAGCCCATGATATTAATAAATTAATTAGTAACTTCTTTATGATCTAACAAACAACCGTTTCATTAGCCCAACTTTGCCCAATGTTTCCTTTAAAGTTTGACAATGTAGCATATTTTCTTAAGCTTGAAGGCTCATGTAATAAATTTTTTAAAGATTTAATTTTAAAATCACATTTGGGTTTATCAAATCAGTGTCAATATACCTCAGAGCTCAATTTTTTCAAATTAACATATCTATGACATGACAACCCTAGTTACTATACTAAACTTAGAAATCATTTCCATTTGAAAAAAAACTATTGCACTTCAGATAGGCACATACACATTACTTGGCCAAAGATCTCATTGAGTTTAAATATTATCTATCTCATATGCATGATTTTTCAAACAATCTCCATGAATAGACTCCACTTGCCAAGAGAGATCAACATGTCTTTAATAGGCTTGAAATGAGGTTTATAAGGGACATAAGTTAAGCGAAGGCCATTTTCAAACTGGAGTTGACGTGACCCGACTGATAAACCTTCACACTACAAACTTTCTGCTAGAATAATATACTATTAAAAATGTTCTTTCTTGCTTCATGCAAAGATAGAGCTTGAACTTTTTCCATCTTCTTGGTATAAATCTGGATCTGATTAGGATGATCTTCATAAAAAGTTTGAGACCCTTATTTTTCTTTCTTTTCTTCTTTTCTTCTTTTTTTTCCTTGTTTTAGTTGTTTTGAAATTTTTTCTTTCTTTTTTTTAGTTTTGTTTGTTTGTTTTTTTATCTTAGCTCTAAGAGAGTTGTCTTGTTTGTACCGTTTTATACTTCTGACTATGGAAGAGTGGAATAGCATGAGTATGCTTCAATAGGGATGAATCTTTTGTTACTTTGATGCCATCTCTGGATGAAATAGATTTGAGAATTAGGTCTAATGCAGGTAAACATTAACTATTCTTATGGTCTTGTCTATACATCCTTTTCTTTGATTTTCTTGACTCCTTAGTAACTCAATGATCATTAGATTTGCCATAAGTGTCATGACAACATAGGGTAGGTTATCGGGTTCATAACTTAATAAAAAGTAAGCTAAAATCTCATAAAGGCTCAAAGGGATAAATTAAGGATTGATATTAATAGGGTGAATTATAGTTGTTGGCTCATCAAATGATGCCTACATAATTTCTCTCTTATATAAGTAGAGTTTAAATTGGCCTCAAAAGTTCATCAAAGCATATTCTAAGACCGACTAAGACTTAGAGATAATTATGCACGAGTCTTCTCTAAGCAAGCATACACAACTTAGTACTATAGAATAATTCCCTCACCTAGTAAAGTCATTCAAATCATGATGCATAGATATGCTAATTTATGAATATCAAGCTAGATTCATCATTGATTAAGCACTAGAAGGAACAAAGACCAACAAAATCATAAATTTAATAAAAATAAAAATAATTTATTTATAAAAAATATTAAATTTAAAAAAATAATTATTTCAAAAAAATCAAAGAAAGAAAATGAAATGAGAACCAAACAAACTAAGAGAATTTTGTTGAGATGGAGTAAAAAATGCTTCATCTACTTAGACATGGCAGGGGCGAGGATCTTTCCATCATTGATGAAGTTCTATATTTCATGCCTTAAACCATGTACATTGATCCGTTTCGTGACCAGGTAACTGATGAAACTAATAGAAAACCTTTGTATTAAAATTAGATGGTAAAGGATCTAGCAAAGGTTGAGGGGTTAAATATTGTAATAACCCTTTCTTTTGTAATTTATTGAAGACCCAAGACAATGGCTTTCCTAATTCTAAGACCTTAGCATCTTTTTGTCCCCCTTTACTTTATCCACTAGACTGATAGCCACTCTTATTGCTCCCTTTTTTGTATTATATGTTCTTTTCTCTCTCCCATTCTTCTAATTGAAGACATGCCTGTAGAAGATCCTTGAAATCCCTTATAAGGGTCGAGCCATTCTATTTAGGAGGTGGGGCAAAGTGCCCTTGACTATCATCCTTATATGGTATGAATCATTTGGTCTTTTCTAGGGAAGGGTCGCCTTATTTCTCTATCTCTTTACATAGTCAACAAAGCCCTCGTTCTGTCTCTACCCGATAGACTAACCTCAATTAGGGTTACCTCTAACTCAATGTTGTACCTATACTATTGGATGAAAGTTTTATACAAAAAAATCTCTGTCTTTCTGAGTACTCTTCTCTAAAGAATTAAACCAATTTTATACCACAGGATCCAAAGAGAGCATAAAGTACTTCAGTGTTTGAGCCTCAGTAGCTCTAACTAACTGCATTATAGTAATGTACTACATTATAGTAATGTACTGCTTAATATGCAAGTGAGGATTTCATGTACCATTGTACTTAGTGAAAGTAGGCATTTTGAACTTGTATGGTAGATTCTAATCCTCTTCAAAAAGCTTATGAACTTTTGAGGCCTTTTTAACTTTCAGTCTCTCTTCAAGCTTCTTTTCCATGTCAAAATGAGTTTTTCAACATCAACATATTCAATCTTATTTACAGCCTTTTTTATTCTTCCTGTTGGAGGTACATATGCCAGACATCATCATCAATCACCACCTTTTCTTCATTAAAGGCTATCTCAACTATCTTAGTCCTTCCCTTATCCTTCTGCTTTTTAGAACTGGCTGATGTTTCAGTAATATTGTCTTCTATTAGTGCAGCTAGTTGGCTTCTCATAATCTTAGACAGGGTCCCCTTTAACTCTTTCATCTTGGAGGTGAAGGCATCATTCACCAGTTTTTGAACTTGCTCAGGATCCATTACTTTTGGTGTGAATTTAAATGAACCTTCACTGAACGCTGAGTCACTGATGTAGGTCGAGTTATTGTAAGATCTTAAACTACTTTACTCCAAGTCTGTGAGCTAGAAAGGATCGATGCGATGCGATGCAACGTATGCATGCATGTGTAGCAAACAAACTAATAGAGTCAGGATGTTCCTTCTAATCTTATATCTCCCACACACAAGTAGTCAGTCTCTTTCCTAGCTATTATAGTGAACAAAAATATCAATATGGTATATTTTTATTTTCAAAAGAATCACTAAAACAAATTAATTAATAGTTGTGTTTTCAAATATAGAAATCGATCTATAATAATTCCCATCAATTAAGCCTTAATCCTTTAAATCCACTGAAAAATTTTAGCAGCATTTATGCTCTATTTTGGATTAAAACTAAATTAAAGAGTTTATCGTAAATAGACTTCTCCTTTGAAAAAAGCAATTAATGATCCATGCCTCAACCAAGCCTACAAATAACAAGTCTTGGTATAAATAAGTCCCATAATTAATTTTAATATTCCATAATTGACCCAACTAACTGAAAGTCCATTTTAAGAAAATGTTTTAATTTCAAAGACAAATAAAATCTTAATTTGGGCCATAAAGTGAAATATAGTTTTGAGCCTATTTTTGAAAATACTTCAAAGCCCATAAAAAGTTTATATCAAAAATCAATTCTTGGCTTCATGCTTGGGCCATAAGGTAGAAAATGATTTTTAAACCATCTTAAAAAGGTTTTATACCTAAAGTCTATCTTGAAAAGTTTAAAAATAACTTTGGTCTCTTGGGCTTAAAAGAATAATTTTTGAGTAATAAAATAATTTTGGGCTTTACACCATAATTAGGTCTTATTAAGAAAAGGCAAACAAAACAGGCAATAACTCAAGCCAAGATATGTTAATCATATTCAAACATCAAGCATTTAGGGTAAACCTAAGGAAAGTTACTAGGCTAACTACATGGGCTTTAGTCTTTAGGGTGAAAGGTCTAGGCTCTCATAATAAGAATATTCCAAAAGGTATAAGGCTATGAGTGGTTATGCAGTGCTCGATCTCTATACTTTAAGTGAAAAGTATGATATTACTTATACACACATAACATAAATTCTACAAGGCATCCTAACTCACATACACAATGTAATCTTAAGTGATGCAAAGAATAATATTATAATAAGAAAAAATAAAATAATATAGAGACCAATAAAAGTAACTTCTCTTTTCCTCTGGTAGAGTTGCCACTGTAAGCAAAGATTTTTACCCCCACTCCTAGTGGAACGGTTATTGCCTTAGAGAACACGAGCCTAAACTCAGAGAATAGGAGTCGCCACCCATATAGGTTGATAAAAAGATAAAAGGGGGTGAAAGACTCAATTTCTAAGAAATCCCCAACCTCTGTTGGGTTTAGAAAGTTGGGCAAGCATGGGAAGGTAAGAAATGAGCTAACATCGCCATAACGCCCTTTTCATTGGAACCAGCCTCCTTTTCAGGTCTAAATACTATTAAAGTTTTATGTTATTATAATATTGTTCATATTACAAGCAATTAAAGCAATAAAATGAAAACAATTACATATCATACATTAAACAATAAAATGGGCACCCATACATGATAGAAACATGCCCTTATAATATCCAATAATCCAAAACATAAATAAAATAGGACATCCACAAGAAAGTGGAAACGTGTCTCTTATAATTATCCCAAAAATAAATAAGATGAACAACATAAAAAAGATACCAACAAGTGGAAACATGCCTTTTACAAATCCTTTAGAATAAATAAATACAATTCAATCATTTATACTAGAACAAATATTTAAAACATGTAATTAGCCATCACATAAACAATTATAAAATTAGGGTTTAATTAATGAAATTAGGGTTTGATCACAATATTAGTGTTTTAGTTAATGGAATTTGGGGTTTTAATATGTAATTAGGCTTTCATCAAATAGTATGGGTACAACATCGAGCTGGAGGTAACCTTAATAGAGATTGAGTCTATCAGACAGAGATAGAATGAGGGTTTTATTGACTATATAAAGAGATGGAGAAATAAGAGGGCCCATCTCAAGAAAAGATCAGATGATTCAGACCAGGTACAAATGATAATCAAGGGAGATTTGCCTCACCTCCAATAAATAATGGCTGAAACACTTGTAAGGGATTTAAAGGATCTCCTACAAGTAGGTCTTCAATTGGAAGAATAGGAGAGAGAAAAGAACATATACTTTGGAAAAGGGAACAACAAGATTGGCTACCATTTCAGTGGACAAAGTCAAGAAGGGTAGAAAGACGTCAAGGTGAATGCAACAACTGAACTAGAAAAGAAGTGTGAATTCTCATAATTAGGAAATCCAATACCTTAGGTCTTCAAGAAATTACAGAAGAAGGGGTTATTACAACCTTTGAACCCTCGACCTTTGCTAGATTCTTTACCATCCAATTTTGATATAGAGGTTTCTGTCAGTTCCATCAGGTGCTTGGTCATGGAACAGATTGATGTATATGATTAAATCATGAAATATAGAACCTCATTGATGATGGAAATATCCTTGCCCCTGACATGTCCAAGTAGATGAAGCATTTTCAACTGCAATTCAACAAACTTCCCTAAGCTTGAGTGCTGCTTATTTTATTTAGTCTTTCTTTGGTTTTTTAGATTAATTATTTTTTAATTAACATTTTTGTAAATAAATTATTTTTGTTGTATTTATATTTTTATTGGTCTTTATTCATTTTAGTGCCCAACCGATGATGAGTCTAGCTTGATATTCACAAATTAGTGCATCTATGCATCATGATCTGAATGACTTTACTAGGAGAGGGAGTTATTCTATAGCATTGACCTGTGTATGCTTACTTAGAGAGGGCTCTTGCATAAATATGAGTGTTTAGGTCCTAGTCGATCTTAGAACATGCTTTGATAAATTTTTGTGGCGAAATTAAACTCTGCTTATTTAAGAGAGAGATGATATAGGCATTGCTTAGTGAGCCAACATTTAGTATCCGCCCTATTAACATCAATCCTTAGTTAATCTCTCTCAGTCTTCATGAAATTTTAGCTTGCCTTGTGAACCAAATAACCTACCCTATGCTATTGTGACATTTATGGCAAGTCTGATGATCACTGAGTTACTAAGGGACAAAAAGATCAAGGAAAAGGATGCATAGTCAAAACCATAATGATAGTTTAAGTTTACATGAACTAGACTTAATATCTTAGATCTATTGAGATAGCATCATGAAAAATAGGGAATACCCATTGGAGGCAACAAGGGAAGAAAGGAGAGCTATAAGGCAATGGTCTATGTAATACATCACCTTATAAGGAGAGTTGTATCAAAGATGGCTTGCTGGGGTACATTTAAGATGTATGAGGAAGTCTAAAGTTGGCAGATCATGTCAGAAATACATGCGGGATCCTATAGACCCCACATGAATGTTTTAGCCTTGGTTAATGAGAACAATTCAGTTGAGCACCTCGGTCTATGAGTCAATGAAATCACTGTAAGTATTATTCATGCATATCATGCATACATGAGCATATCACACTTCATTTTTCTTTGTAAAAAATAAACAGTAATATTCTATGAAGCAATCATAAAGCGGATATGGAATTAGAGGGCATGGAAAGCCCATTGCATGAGGAAGCTCTAGTAATTTTGCAAAAGAAAGAAGAAATGCATGCTTGTTCGATGAGCTAGACAATATACAAACATCAATCAAAGCCGCATAGAAAAAATAATGGTTTGAGTCTACACAGGGGGCAAAGTTTCTCCTTTCAATATGTTTTGAGTTTATGTATGTACAAAGCATTTTGAAACTCACTTCTAATATTTTACCACACAGGGGGCAAGGAGAAGATATAAAGGCTAGCTAAAAAAAAGGGCTGAATTTTTTGCAAAAGTGCAAAGGAAAAAAAAAGAATGGAAAAAGAAGAAAATTAGAACTCTCAAAAGAATGAAGAGGCAAAAAACAAAAGATCAGTCTAGCTAAAAGAGTTGTTGCAAAGGTAAAGACCCGATCTCCAACGGATAAAGATCCATGTTTCAAGGGTAAAGACTCAATTTCCAATGGATAAATTTAAGGGTAAAGACCCGATTTCCAATGGATAAAGATCCATGTTTTAAGGGTAAAGACCCGATTTCCAATGGATAAAGATCCATATTTCAAGGGTAAAGACCCGATCTGCAATGGATAAAGATTCATGTTTCAAGGGTAAAAGACCCGATCTCTCCAAGGGATAAAGATCCATGTTTCAAGGGTAAAGACCCGATCTTCAAGGGATAAAGATCCATGTTTAAAGGGTAAAAAGCCGATCTCCAATGGATAAAGATCCATGTTTCAAGGGTAAATACCCGATCTCCAATGGATAAAGATCCATGTTTCAAGGGTAAAAACTTGATCTCCAAGGGATAAAGATCAATGTTTCAAGAGTAAAGACTTGATCTCCAATGGATAAAGATCCATGTTTCAAGGGTAAAGGCCCGATCTCCAATGGATAAAGATCCATGTTTCAAGGGTAAATACCTGATCTCCAATGGATAAAGATCCATGTTTCAAGAGTAAAGACCTAATTTCCAATGGATAGAAATTCATGTTTCAAGTGTAAAGACCCGATTTCCAATGGATAAAGATCCATGTTTCAAGGGTAAAGACCCGATCTCCAATGGATAAAGATCCATATTTTAAGGGTAAAGACACGATCTCCAATGGATAAAGATCTATGTTTCAAAGGTAAAGACTCGATCTCTAATGGATAAAGATCTAAGGGTAAAGACCCGATCTCCAATGGATAAAGATCCAAGGGTAAAGACCCTATCTCTAATGGATAAAGATCCATGTTTCAAGGGTAAAGACCTGATCTCCAATGGATAAAGATCCATGTTTAAAGGGTAAAGACCCGATCTTTAATGGATAAAGATTCATATTTCCAGGGTAAAGACCCGATCTCCAGTGGATAAAGATCCATGTTTCAAGGGTAAAGACCCGATCTCCAACGGATAAAGATTCATATTTTAATCTTAAAGACCCAATCTCTAATGGATAAAGATCCCTGTTTCAAGGGTAAAGACCCGATCTCCAATTGATAAAGATCAATGTTTCAAGGGTAAAGACTTGATCTCCAATGGATAAAGATCCATATTTCAAGGGTAAAGATCCAATTTTCTAATGGATAAAGATCCATATTGTAAGGATAAAGACTTGATCTCCCATGGATAAAGATCCATTTTTGGTGGGTAAAGACCCACAGTCCATTAAAGAATGGAACAACTAGTTAAGCCAGAATTCTCGACTGATAAAAGTCAGTCAAATTCAATCTCGGCTCTAAGTACCCAAATTAAATTCAGTCTTGGGTCCAAGTACCCAAATATCGGGTCCAGAGCCTGTCCTCATTCAAAATTTGTTCAACGTCATATTACTTTTCACTCTTTTCTACTGAAAGTCTCAGATCATTCAAGTAGGGGGCAAGCTGTAGACCCTTAATTTTTTATCCAGTCCAGTTCGATATTTTTAAACAGTCCAAAATAATTTTTATAGTATTTTAATATTTATTATTTATTTTAATAATATTTATTACTTATAATATTTATTTTTAATATTAAAAATAAAAAAATAATAATATATAAATAAAAATCGAAAAATCGGCGACGAATTGGCTTGGGCCAATTCGCCGCAAGTTTGCGGACCAATTTTGTTGCAGGCAAAATTGCGGCAGAAACGGGCGCAGCCCGCCCGCCTAGCCAGCAGTGCCCCGCAACAATTTTTGCCACCTTAATTTTTGCCGGCGCAATTTTTCTAACACCCTATTTTACTTGGTTTTAAATTTTATTTCCTAAACAATTTTTATTTTCTTAACCAATTAGTATTAGGTTTTTATTTTTTTCTTATAAATACCACATTAAAGACACAGAAAAGGGGATGGAGATTTTTCGGCCAGAGAGAGGATATTATTGGATCTGGATTTTTGAGAGACTTTTGGGATGAAAAGCAACCATTAGTAAAACTTTAACAATTATTAAGAGAAAAGCAACAAACTCACAATAAGTAATCCAAAGAGGCAGTAACCACAATCAAGGCAATTGCCAAATTGCCAAAGCTCAACAAAAAATCAAGTTATTTCAAACATTTAGGCAGAGAGTTTGGCTCAACGTTCAAAATTGGTGGAGCCAACAAACTCAGGTTTGGTTTTTAACTTATTTAAATTTATAAAGAGTTGTGCAATTAATTCATATTTATTATGGTTTTGTTTAAGCATGTTCAGATACTAAATTTAAGTGTTAAACCCTAACCAGTGAATCTAAAGTCCTATTTTCATGTTTTTAAAACTAAAACCCTAATATCTTAATATCTAGTAAACTAATTTTCAAAAATAAAAAAACCCTAAGTTGTCCCAAGATGGCAACCAAGAGGGGGGGGGGGGGTGAATTCGTTTTCTTGAGAAATGATGGCAAATTAAAAACTCAACAAACAAGAAATGTAGAAGAGAGAAATGGTTGAGTAGTGAGTAGAAGAAAGAACACACAAGATTTATAGTGGTTCGGATTTTCTCCAATCATACATCCACTTCCTTAACAACTTGTTAAGGTTTCACTAACTTTGAAGTTTTACAAGCTCACTTCCAACTTTGGTATTTTTACTGAATTTGCTGAACAATCTTAACAAGTGATTGCCGACACCAAATGCTAGCTCTTAGCTGCTAATTCAAACGGGCACTACCAATACTAAATTTGCTGCTGCGAAATGAGTTATTGGAACTTTGATAGATGAAAGTTGCTACTTTACAACTAAGGACCAAAATTTTTGTCTACGGATACCTGGATTAAATTTCTTTTATCTACACTGCTCAAATTATAGTAAATTCATAAATTTTGATACATTCAGAACCATTCCTTTTGATGAAAATTTCAAAATTATACTAAAAAAAGTATATATTTCATTTCAACTTAAATTCAACTTATTCAAATATAAAAATATCATTAAGATCCTAGTATATAAGAATGGCATTTAATTCCCACATCTAAAACGAACCAATCATGAACAGATAATTTTTAAAATGGTTTTTAAGGAATAGAACCATACACCAATGTCAAAAAGAGCCACACTTTTTATTATGAATTATTGCTATCCCATAAACCAAGGCTGTAGAGAACATAATTCAATTACAGAATTAATTGCATGAACAGTACAAGCTGTGAAATTGAAAAGTAGACAAAGCTTATGGAATCATCACTTTGAACATCATGTGCTCTAAATATATGCAGTTGAAAAAAATGCAAGATGCTCTTATGACTCAGCACTTTGGCAAACATAAACAGTGGAAAAAATTCTCATTTTTTTCTTTAAACAAAGCAGTGGCAGAAATTTAGAATAATTTCAAAGTGCACCATGTCCTCATAGAAAAAGGATAATCTTCTAGAAGTTACAAAAGAATATTCATCATACTGAAAACATGCCATAAACATCCAATGCAGCCAAAAGTGCCCGCCTTTACTTTTCCACATCCAAGTGGCTAATTCATGCCCTGCTCTTCACGTCAACAATGCCCAATTATTATTTCCTGAAACAAGCATAAAGCAACACCAAAAGAAAAAGGGTTAGGAGCACGTGCATCCAAAAAAGACATGAAGGAGCAGTACTCATTCCTTTTCTGCATAATGTACAAGAACTCGTCTGCAACTAAATCCAGAGCCTAACAATATACTAAGAAAAAAGAAATTGTGAAAAAAAAAACATATTGAGCCTACTACCTAAACATCAACTGACATATCCTATAATTAAACTGAATATCTCATAAAGATGTTATCAATCTTTCTCTTGGTAGACCACACAACAATTTCATAAGCATAGCATTTCTGAAGCAGCTGACCGCTAAGGGGGCGTTAAACATTCATCCGATTTTATTTTGACCGAATTCGAACAACATTTGAGTAGGAGATTCAATCATAAACCACTTTGCCGGGAACTTCCTTCTAGAAGCAAGTGCAACAGGGGCACTTCCAGATGAAATTCTTTATTTGGGAAAGAACCCTAAAATCTCCAACTTATGATGTAGTGATTATTAATAACATATCATACCACAAACTTCTAATCTTAATAATCAACTCAAGAACTTCTTTACACTATAAAAGCTAAAACTGAAGCAATAAATCAGTAACAAATACATACGAGATGTTCATCCCCCCCAATTAATTTCCTCCTTGAGGGTAATGGATTGCTAAAAAAATTGAACCGGAAAAATAGGCATAATTTTAAATAATTATCGACATACCCAAGATGCTATAAAGTATAAGTCTTGCTTCCTCCCATAGCTAGCAGTAGCATAACATTTTTCCAACAAAGAAACCATTTAAGACAATCAATTCAATTGAATGTTCCATATACAAGTGAAATGCATCTGCGGTAATTTACCATGCACTGAACATAAAAGGAGATATAACTTCCAACTTACTTGAACTAGAATGGAAGTAAAAGATATATAAAAATAATAAAAAAAATCAGACAGTTAAAGCATCTTTTTTCCCTTCATCGATTGGAAAATGAAGTAACATTAGCAATAAGCTCCTTAAGAATGGATATTTTTATGTGAGGAAACAAGCATGTTCATACATACAAATGCATGAAAATATGCTTGCATTTATGCATTCACCAGAGGAATTCTGGTTTATTATTAAAAGGTGAAGGCATTTCAATAAATTCAAGAAACAAGAAAAACAAAACACTAATACCAACAAAGGGCATTTTATGCAGGAATAATATCATTGCTCAGATAGAAACACCAAAATGGGTCAATAATCACTAAACTATAAGGGCATGTTTGCCTTGCGGTAATGAAATATAATATAATGCATTTTCAGTTTAGTGTTTGAACTAAAATGCAAATGGATTTGATTATACTAAATTATAATGTAAATCCCATTAAGGCATAACAAGTAAAGTTGAAGGAACAATAGTATCTATAAATTCGATATGCAAATCAATCAAATTGCAATCATTTGAATTTGCCAAGCTAAAAAAAATTGCACAGGCCAATTCATATAGATTGACATATTACGAAGATAAAAATCGTAAAATACAGATTTGAACATTTCATTTCTCTTCAAAAAATTTCATATATAATTTAAAATCATTTGAATTACATTCAAATTAACAAAAATGTGTTTCATAAAGAACAATTAACTGCTAGAAGTAATGATCATAACAAACAAATTGGCACTTTCCCGTAGGAAATTCCTCACAACTCTCAATTCTTGGCCCGCAGCAAGTTTTTCGCCAGCGTAATTTTTCAACGCAGTTTTTTCCGAAACCAAACTCCATTTGGTTTTGGTTTCTTTTCCTAATTGGTTTTAATTTCCTTAAGCAATTAGAAGTAGGTTTATTATTTTTCCTATAAATACCACATTAAAACATAGAATTGAGGGTGGAAAAAATTATTTACCGGATCGAAGACTCAAAAAGTTCTATCGGCCAAAAGAGAACCCTAGCAAGCAAGAGACATTAACAACAAGAAGCAATCAATCCATCAAAGGCAGTGACACAGCCTTTGTTATTTTTCATCCAGAAATTAATTTTTAGTGGAATCAACGAACGGAGGTTTGAATCTCTATTTTTTTTATTTATTTCTTTATAGTAGCTTCATCATTCAAATTGGATTAATTGTTTCATCATACAATTTGATCAAAACTTCAAAAACTTCAAACACCCTAAATCATCCTTCTGTTTCTAAAACTTCAAAACCCTAAATCATCCTTTTGTTTCTAAAACTTCAAAAACTCTAAATTACTCTTCTAATTCCAAAACTTTAAAACCTTAACCTAATCTCTATTTCAAAAAACCAGTAGCCTTGTTTTTTTCAAGTATCAAAAGCTTCAATCCTAATTAATTCTTCTTTCCAAAATCACACAGTAGCATTATTCTTTTAAAAATAACATAAGTTCCTTCCAATTTCGAAACCCTATTTTCTAAATCTTAAACTCTCAACTCTTAATTTTCAACACCAAAACCTACAACCCTAAAAGCCAGTTTTCAAAATCTTATGGGGTGAGGCCCCGGACCCCCTTAAGGGGTGCTACCCCCTTGACTCCCGCCCGCTAACCGGCTAGCGGGACCGCCGTATGGGCTCGGGTCAATGTTCATTTGTGTATTATAAGTCTTTATGTTTAACTTCCTTTGTTATGATTATTCAAAATACAGTAGCTTTATTCAAAATACAAAACTAAACCCTAATTTATTCAAACTATAAATCCTAATTCTGTTTTCAAATCTTCACAGTAGCTTTTTATAATTTTATTCACTGGGATATTTTAATCTTTCAATAACTCCATTAAAGACTTTCTATGTTTGTTTCATCTAAAAGTACTTAAGTAGTTATTATAGTCAATATTAAAACCATACTTAACTTTGATCACGGTAAAACATCAAATCCTAAATCATAATTTGCAAAATTAAGGTTTCAAGCCATAAAACCCTAATTCATGAAGTTTGCTTAAAATCCTAACTAAACCTACCTTTTTTAAGTCACAGTAACATTATTTTCATAAAACATCCAAAACCTTAAATCTTTTAAACATCCAGTAGCTCTGCTATTGCTTTAAAGTATTTCTCAAAACCCTAGTTATTGAGCATAAAACTCTAGAAACCCTAATTAATGTATGGATCCCTAAAGTTAATATATTTACTGTTTTGTTTACATTGGATGAATGTTTATTATATATTTTGATTGATGTTTAATATCTTTGAAGAATGATTTATTTATGATGAATGGTTATTTACTTTTATCGATTTATTTTGATTTCCAAATGTAGTAAGAGGTATGTTTTCACTTTGTGGGTACCTCAATAATTAATTTCTATGTAATTTAAATTGCTTTTATATTTTAGACCAACGTAAAGGACATGTTTTCACCTTTTGGTGAGTGTCCTATTTAGTTAAGACATGAACAATGTAAGGACATGTTTTCATCCTCGGATGGGTATCCATTTATTTGCTTTGTTTGGACATTGTTTTAATTTTAATATAATGATGCTTTATTTTAATTGTTGCATGTAATATGGATAATATTGTTATATTTAAGAATTTTATAATATTAAGACCTGCAAAGGAGGCCGGTTCCAATGAACAGGCGTTGTGGGGGTGCTAGGCCATTTCTCACCTTCCCCGCACGTACCCAACTTTTCGAACCCATTAAGGGGTTAGGGATTCCTTAATAATCGAGTCATCCACCCCTTTCTTTTTTTCGGCCTGTCCGGGTGACGACTCCATTTTCTCCTGGCTTAGGCCTGTGTTCTCTAAGGCCTCGAGCCTAAACAGTGTTGAAGTCGCAAGAACCGTTCCACCAGGAGTGGTGTAACACCCCCATATTCAATGCACACACACTACAACCACAACAATGTAGCATAAGTGCACCAAACATAGGGATGCTACGGTTTCCTTAACATTCAAAACATTTTAAAACTTGATACCATATCCATATCATTATATCTTATTAACAAAATAGATCATTTACTTATAAAACAAAACATATTAGTTATCTATATATATATATATACATTTATATATTACACAGCGGAAGTTATAAAATATTTACAAATTTACATTATAAACATTACTTTACAAAATATAAAAGAAATATACATGATTGGCAAGTCTCTTCTGATCTTTAAGCTCCTAAAATGGATTCTTCAAGGTCTACTCTCACTCGGTTTCGTAGAGCTCTCGGGTTCAACTCTATTACCTGCGCGATTAAACACTATCGCGCTAAGCCAACGGCTTAGTAAGATAATCATGCAAATGATATGACTTAGTGCAATGCAATGTCATTTCTCAATCCATATCATGCATGTAACATCATATATGCTAAACTAACAACATACTTTCACATTGCATATCACATTTCAATATCTTGTCATATACCTTATTAGTGTTCATTTAACCATTCATAGTCAACACTAAACAAAGACAAACATAATCTCCTTATTCAAACATTTCACCATTCAACATTTACATCTAAACAAACACATGCATGGGCCCAAAACACACTAATATGCCATTCAATTTTCAGAGTTAATGTTTTGGTTTTATCATCACATTTATCAATATCATATACCCAACTAGGCTTCAAGGATTAGGTTCAACCAAGCTTCAAGGGGAGCAAAGCATGCTAAGCTTCAACCCAACTTGGCTTCAAGAACAAAACCCAACCTAGCTTCAAGGGTGGTAACATCTCAATTAGGCTTCAAGGATTCAATCCAACCTAACTTCAAGAGATTGTTACACTTATTAGGCATGCCACCAACAACCAACTCTGAAAATGGAATAACACATTAGCCACACAATTCATTTAGATTTCATTCTCAATTCTCATTATCATTTGGGCAAACATGCCTCATTCATCTCCATTGAATCACCTTAGCCAATAACAATGGCTTCACCTTTTATTTCACAATATAACACTTCATTATTCAAGTGTATATTTATCACATTCATGATCACATTATATCTCACATAACATCATTCATAAATATCAACATTTCATTTCACATTACTCAAGAAACATTTTACCATTCACAATTCATAGCATAACTTTGTTCAATCTCAACAATGCAAGAACAACTTATATTATTTATAGCTTTAGGATCATCCACAAGTGTTTGATCAAGTCATTCCTTAGTTTAAGCATGTTTAAAAATGTTTATGTTGAGGTTTAGAGATCACACTACCTTTAAAGAATTCAAACCATGCAAAAAGAATCAAGAAATCAAACAATGTTCAAATCATTTGAAAGACACGCCCAACTCACTTGATTGACACGCCCAACCACCTTGAGTGACACGCCCGTGTCCTTAAAAAGAAAAGAGACAGTAGCTTCCTCAAATAAATGACACGCCCAACCAACTTGAGTGACACGCCCGTGTCCTTAAAAAGAAAAGAGGCAGTAGCTACTTCAAACAATTGACACGCCCACTCCCCTAAATTGATTTTGGCCGTGTCACCAAATCATAAAACCTTAACTAAAACCAACCCTTTCTCAATTGCACTCAAACACAATATTCATCATATAACATATTTCACATGAACATAATCAATGTTCTAAACACATATTCATCATAAAAACTACTTCACCACACATTAATATCACAATTAAACACATATTCACCACAAAACCCTAAAATCCAACATCCTTCTCCCTCCATCCAAATCAACAACCATCATTTCCAACAACAACCTTCAATTAAACTCATAACTTAAAATCAATTTAACATTTGAAAGCACAACCAAACACATCTCAAATCCACCAAATCACAAAATCATCAAACCCTACTTTACTTCCAACACAACTTCCAAATAAGTAAAGAAAACAAGAAAATACTTACTTGAAAAGAAGAAATTCCACAAATCCTTTGTCAAAACCTTGGATTGCTTCATCAATTTGCTTCTTGCCTCAAGAACACTTCTCTTTTCCTTTTGCTAATGGAGAGCCGGCCACTTCATGAAGAAAGAAGACAATGATCAAGATACAAAGTCAAATTTTGCTTTTAATCTCCACCAAGTGTTCTTATCCAAGCAATTACTAAAACACCCTCAATCATATAACTAACCTTTGTCTCATATAAGTCCTTATATGTAATTTCATTAACAACCAAAAATATCTTCTTCCACTTAACCATCACCTTGACTCTTCATTTGACCACTTTATATGTTATATATATATATCATCATATACACAACATATACATTTGTCTCTAAACCCTAATTCTTCCTCCATAACACATATGCACAAACATTCACTTTCCAATTTCTTTTCTTACCCCATCATATGCATTCAATTCAATTTAACAATAACAACAACAACAACAACAACAATATAATCAAAACTTCTAAGCCACATATGAGGATATTACAATTCTCCCCCTCTAAAAAGAAAATTTCGTCCTCGAAATTACCTGAAATTAATTCTGAAACAACTGAGGATATTGCTCTCGCATCGTTTGCTCATTTTCCCAAGTTGCTTCTTCTTTCCCATGGTTCTTCCAAAGAATCTTCACCAATGGCACTCTCTTGTTTCTCAAATCTTTCACATCACGTGCCAAGATAGCAACTGGTTCCTCTTCAAAAGTCAAGTCTGAGTTCACTTCAATTGATTCAAATGGCAACACATGAGATGGATCCGACCTGTACCTCCTCAACATGGAAACATGGAATACATTATGAATACGATCCAACTCAGGTGGTAAAGCAAGTCGATAAGCAACTGGCCCGACTCTTTCCAACACTTCATATGGCCCAATGAAACGAGGACTCAATTTTCCCTTCCGACCGAACCTCAAAATCTTTTTCCAAGGAGACACTTTCAAAAATACCTTATCTCCAACATCAAACTGAATGTCTCTCCTTTTCAGATCTGCATAAGACTTCTGTCGGTCAGAAGCTGCTTTTAACCTGCTTCGAATCAATTTTACTTTCTCTTCAGTTTCTTGAATCAAATCAGGACCAACCAACTTATTATCTCCAAGCTCATTCCAACAAAGAGGTGTCCTACACCGTCTGCCATACAATGCTTCAAACGGTGCCATACCAATGCTGGATTGGTGACTGTTGTTGTAAGCAAACTCCACAAGAGGTAAAAATCTATCCCAACTTCCAGTGAAATCGATGACACAGCTTCTCAACATATCTTCAATAATCTGTATCACCCTCTCTGACTGTCCATCCGTCTGTGGATGAAAAGCAGTGCTGAAGTGCAGTCGAGAACCCAAAGCACTATACAAACTCTTCCAAAATCTTGAAGTAAACCTGGGATCTCGATCAGACACTAAAGAAGTTGGAACACCATGCAGTTTCACAATCTCATGGATATACAGCTCAGCCAACCTCTCCAAAGAGTAATCCATCCGCACTGGAAGGAAATGAGCTATCTTAGTCAATCTATCCACAATCACCCATATAGCATCATGTTTCCTTTGTGTCAATGGCAATCCAGACACAAAGTCCATTGTCACTCTTTCCCATTTCCATTCTGGCACTGACAACGGTTGAAGCAACCCGGTTGGAACTTGATGCTCTGCTTTAACCTTCTGACAAGTGAGACATTTCGACACAAAATCTGCAATGTCTCTCTTCAAACCAATCCACCAATAATGTTGTCTCAAATCATTATACATCTTCGTATTACCCGGATGCATAGCAAACATCGACTGATGAGCTTCTTCTAAAATGATTCTTTTCAAATTAGCATCCTCGGGCACACACAATCGGTTCTTAAACCAGAGACTCCCATCATTTCTCACAACAAAATCTCTAGTCTTCCCAATCTTGCAATCTGAAATAATCTTCTGAATATTCATATCAACCAACTGAGCCTCTTTGATCTGATCTAACAAAACTGGCTTCAATTGCAACTGTGCCAACAATGCACCATCATCACAAGGTACAAAACTGGCATGCAATGCTCTCAACTCAACAAGCAACGAGAGCGAGTAAACTGTTAAACCAGCTAAAGACTTCCGACTCAGAGCATCAGCAACAACATTTGCTTTACCTGGATGATAGTCAATTAAGCAGTCGTAGTCTTTAATCAATTCTAACCATCTCCTCTGACGAAGATTGAGTTCTTTCTGGACACCCAAATACTTCAAACTCTTGTGATCAGTGTAGATGAAACATTTTTCCCCAAATAAATAATGGCGCCAAATCTTTAATGCAAACACAATGGCAGCTAATTCCAAATCATGGGTCGGATAGTTAAGCTCATGCGGTTTCAACTGTCGAGATGCATAAGCTATAACTTTCCCTTCCTGCATCAATACACATCCCAAACCTCTATGTGAAGCATCACTGTAGATCACATATGGTTTGCCTTCAACAGGTAAAGTTAAAACAGGCGCTTGAGTTAACATATCTCTCAACTGCTCAAAGCTAGCCTGACACTGATCCGTCCACACAAATCTCACTCCCTTACGAAGCAATCTGGTGAGTGGAGTAGCTATCAAAGAAAACCCTTTTACAAACTGCCGGTAATAGCCTGCCAAACCCAGAAAACTTCTAATCTCTGTCACAGACTTGGGTGGACTCCAATTCAGAATAGCTTTAACTTTACTTGGATCAACTCTAATGCCTTCTGCTGAAACAATATGTCCGAGAAAAGCTACTTGATCCAACCAGAACTCACATTTCGACAATTTGGCAAACAACTGCTTCTCTCTCAAAATCTGCAACACAATCCGCAGATGCATATCATGTTCCTCTTCATTCCGCGAATACACTAGAATGTCATCGATGAAGACCACAACAAACTGATCCAGATAGGGCCTAAACACCCTATTCATCAAATCCATGAAAGCTGCAGGTGCATTCGTCAGACCAAAAGGCATAACTAAAAATTCATAGTGCCCATACCTGGTCCTGAAAGCTGTCTTCGGAACATCTTCAGCTCTGACTCTCAGCTGATGGTACCCAGATCTCAGATCAATTTTAGAAAATACAGCTGCACCTTTTAATTGATCAAAGAGATCATCGATTCTAGGCAAAGGATATTTATTCTTAATGGTCACTTTGTTCAATTGCCTATAATCGATACATAACCTCATAGTACCATCTTTCTTCTTCACAAATAGCACAGGAGCTCCCCAAGGAGAAACACTGGGGCGAATAAATCCTTTGTCCAACAATTCCTGTAATTGCACTTTTAACTCCCTCAATTCTGCTGGTGCCATTCTATAAGGAGTAATAGAGATAGGAGTGGTACCAGGTAACAATTCAATACCAAACTCCACCTCTCTCTCTGGAGGCAATCCAGGCAACTCCTCTGGAAACACATCAGGGAACTCAGCAACTGTGGCAATGCTATCAATGGGAAAACCCTTCATTCTAGTATCTATCACATGAGCGAGATAGGCTTCACACCCCTTTCTAATCAACCTCCTGGCTGCAACAGCTGAAACAAATAAGGAGGCTAGCTGTTCCTGCTCATTAGATACTATCACTTCTCTACCATCAACGGTTCTCAAAGAAACAATTTTCTTTTTACAATCCACCACAGCTCCATGTCGAGATAGCCAATCCATACCTAAGATCACATCATATTCCTTAAATGGCATCTCAATCAAATCTCCAAAGAACTCCTCACCCTGCACCCTCACTACACTATCCCGGTGCACCTTACTCACAACCACACTATGCCCTAACGGATTTGTCACCAACACATCAAATCCTAGGGACTCAGCATGCACATCAGATACAGGCAAGACAGATACACTAACATAAGAATGCGTGGAACCCGGATCAATCAAAGCAAGTACTGGAGTATTAAATAAAGAAAAAGTACCAGCTATGACTGCCGATGCATCTGGCTGCCTCTGCATAACATACATCCTCTGGGAAGAACCAACCTCCTCTGGTCTACCCTCTCTGGATGCAGCACCTCCTCTAGAACTGAACCCTGGCCTACCTCCTCGGCTGACACCTCTGCCTCCTCTACCTCCTCTCACACTAGCTCGAGAAGCAGCAGAATCAACTGGCATCTGCTCCTGCCTCTCAGGGCAATCTCTCACAAAATGGTCTGGTGATCCACACCTGAAGCATACCCCTGCAACACCAGCCTTCCAACAAGGACCACCATGTGGCCTCCCACAATGGATGCAGATGGGAAGAGTGGATCTCCGAATCATCGGGGTCGGAGCACTTGCCACTGAAGCTGCAGGTCTAAATCTCTGCCTCTGGAACTGCACTGACCTACCTGCTGGTCTCTGGCTCCTACTACTCCGAGGAACAAAACTTCCTCTACCCCTCTTCACAGAAGAAGACCCTGCCTCGAACTGGGGCCTTCTCACTCTAACCTCCTCTTCAGAAGCAGCTGCAACTATGGCCTGGGCTCTCTCTACACTCCTAGCTGCTGCAACTAACTGGGAGAAATCCTGATACCTGGAGCCTGCCACATGACATATAATTGAGGGCCTCAATCTCTCCTCAAATCGCCGACATCGATCAATCTCATCAGCAATGATACCCCCAGCATACTGACTCAGTCGAATAAACTCAACTTCATACTCAGTAACAGTCTTGCTGTCTTGTTTCAAGCTTAAGAACTCCATCTTCTTCATATCCTTATACTCCCTAGGAGTATACTTCAACTCAAATTCCCTCAGAAAATCAGTGTAAGACAGTGTTGGAGGATCATCCATAGAGTGTGGCACTGTCTTCCACCAGTCATATGCGTCCTTCTGCAATAATGACCTGGCATAATCAAACTTTTCCTCAGGGGTGGCTTGTAACTGAATAAAGATTCTCTGCACTTTGCCTAACCATTGCTCAGCCACTGCTGGATCAGTGGTTCCCATAAAATCTTCCGCCCCAAACTTCCTCAATTTATCATACTGTCTCATCTGAACCTGAGGCTGGGGTGGTGGTGGAGGTGGCTGTACTGGTGCTTGCCTCATTACTTCCATCATATGCCTAAACCAGGCTGGCGGAACCTCCTCTCCAGCTGGTCTACCCGACACCGAAGCAGGTGCCTCCTCAACACTATCAACCCTAGCTCCCTCGGCAGGAGCAATGCTCTCGGCACTACCCTCAACTGACTGTCTTGAGTGAGGATCCATCAACACCTAATACTGCAAACACAACAGATTACATCTTATTAAAGATCAGGGACTGCCAATCTCAAACGTATATGTCATTCAAAACTCACTTTTTAAGTAAAAATATTCTTTTTATTACATTTTTCCTAGGCTGAGAATCTCAAACCTAGGCTCTGATACCAAAAACAATTGTAACACCCCCATATTCAATGCACACACACTACAACCACAACAATGTAGCATAAGTGCACCAAACATAGGGATGCTACGGTTTCCTTAACATTCAAAACATTTTAAAACTTGATACCATATCCATATCATTATATCTTATTAACAAAATAGATCATTTACTTATAAAACAAAACATATTAGTTATCTATATATATATATATACATTTATATATTACACAGCGGAAGTTATAAAATATTTACAAATTTACATTATAAACATTACTTTACAAAATATAAAAGAAATATACATGATTGGCAAGTCTCTTCTGATCTTTAAGCTCCTAAAATGGATTCTTCAAGGTCTACTCTCACTCGGTTTCGTAGAGCTCTCGGGTTCAACTCTATTACCTGCGCGATTAAACACTATCGCGCTAAGCCAACGGCTTAGTAAGATAATCATGCAAATGATATGACTTAGTGCAATGCAATGTCATTTCTCAATCCATATCATGCATGTAACATCATATATGCTAAACTAACAACATACTTTCACATTGCATATCACATTTCAATATCTTGTCATATACCTTATTAGTGTTCATTTAACCATTCATAGTCAACACTAAACAAAGACAAACATAATCTCCTTATTCAAACATTTCACCATTCAACATTTACATCTAAACAAACACATGCATGGGCCCAAAACACACTAATATGCCATTCAATTTTCAGAGTTAATGTTTTGGTTTTATCATCACATTTATCAATATCATATACCCAACTAGGCTTCAAGGATTAGGTTCAACCAAGCTTCAAGGGGAGCAAAGCATGCTAAGCTTCAACCCAACTTGGCTTCAAGAACAAAACCCAACCTAGCTTCAAGGGTGGTAACATCTCAATTAGGCTTCAAGGATTCAATCCAACCTAACTTCAAGAGATTGTTACACTTATTAGGCATGCCACCAACAACCAACTCTGAAAATGGAATAACACATTAGCCACACAATTCATTTAGATTTCATTCTCAATTCTCATTATCATTTGGGCAAACATGCCTCATTCATCTCCATTGAATCACCTTAGCCAATAACAATGGCTTCACCTTTTATTTCACAATATAACACTTCATTATTCAAGTGTATATTTATCACATTCATGATCACATTATATCTCACATAACATCATTCATAAATATCAACATTTCATTTCACATTACTCAAGAAACATTTTACCATTCACAATTCATAGCATAACTTTGTTCAATCTCAACAATGCAAGAACAACTTATATTATTTATAGCTTTAGGATCATCCACAAGTGTTTGATCAAGTCATTCCTTAGTTTAAGCATGTTTAAAAATGTTTATGTTGAGGTTTAGAGATCACACTACCTTTAAAGAATTCAAACCATGCAAAAAGAATCAAGAAATCAAACAATGTTCAAATCATTTGAAAGACACGCCCAACTCACTTGATTGACACGCCCAACCACCTTGAGTGACACGCCCGTGTCCTTAAAAAGAAAAGAGACAGTAGCTTCCTCAAATAAATGACACGCCCAACCAACTTGAGTGACACGCCCGTGTCCTTAAAAAGAAAAGAGGCAGTAGCTACTTCAAACAATTGACACGCCCACTCCCCTAAATTGATTTTGGCCGTGTCACCAAATCATAAAACCTTAACTAAAACCAACCCTTTCTCAATTGCACTCAAACACAATATTCATCATATAACATATTTCACATGAACATAATCAATGTTCTAAACACATATTCATCATAAAAACTACTTCACCACACATTAATATCACAATTAAACACATATTCACCACAAAACCCTAAAATCCAACATCCTTCTCCCTCCATCCAAATCAACAACCATCATTTCCAACAACAACCTTCAATTAAACTCATAACTTAAAATCAATTTAACATTTGAAAGCACAACCAAACACATCTCAAATCCACCAAATCACAAAATCATCAAACCCTACTTTACTTCCAACACAACTTCCAAATAAGTAAAGAAAACAAGAAAATACTTACTTGAAAAGAAGAAATTCCACAAATCCTTTGTCAAAACCTTGGATTGCTTCATCAATTTGCTTCTTGCCTCAAGAACACTTCTCTTTTCCTTTTGCTAATGGAGAGCCGGCCACTTCATGAAGAAAGAAGACAATGATCAAGATACAAAGTCAAATTTTGCTTTTAATCTCCACCAAGTGTTCTTATCCAAGCAATTACTAAAACACCCTCAATCATATAACTAACCTTTGTCTCATATAAGTCCTTATATGTAATTTCATTAACAACCAAAAATATCTTCTTCCACTTAACCATCACCTTGACTCTTCATTTGACCACTTTATATGTTATATATATATATCATCATATACACAACATATACATTTGTCTCTAAACCCTAATTCTTCCTCCATAACACATATGCACAAACATTCACTTTCCAATTTCTTTTCTTACCCCATCATATGCATTCAATTCAATTTAACAATAACAACAACAACAACAACAACAATATAATCAAAACTTCTAAGCCACATATGAGGATATTACAAGTGGGGGCAAAAATCCCCACTCACACATATGTTCTTTTAAACCCACTCTCCTTAATTCATGGGAATCAATGTTATATGTGTTGTTTGGTAAATTTGAGCCTATGGTTAAATTTATAATGTCCAGAATAGCAACATACCAAAACACCATCGCCGAAACCCACCCAAAAGGCGGCGAGTGCAGTGCACTCTTCTACAATGTGTGTGGGATTTATTTTTTCCATTTTGTAACTACAAAGATTATGTGGTGCATGGGAGAGCATGTAGAATGATTTTTTGTCCGAATCATTTCTAAAATGTTCATTGTACAGAGTAAAATTTTTCCATGAATTAAAATTATTTTTTAATTATTTTTAAGTATTTATTACAAATTATTGGTTAATAAAACTTCTAAAACTCGTAATAATTCCTAAAACAATATTTTTAAATTCTGAAAAATTTTGAAATATACTCTAGTACGTGGATGAACATTTTGGTAATCCAAAATTTATTTTTGGAATTATTATGGAATTTATTTTAGTTTTTGGATTGAGAAAACCGTATAAAATGTTTTAAATTTATTTTACTAAGTAATAAATGCCAGAAATATAAAATATGAGTTTGGTATGAAATGTATAATGTGATACCTACTTTTATACATTTTTTGTTTATGGTATTTATTTAATTTGAAAATTAATTTGTTTATCCTTATGTTTGAAAGAAATATGGCGCGGAGATTCATCCAGCGATAGTCCTCATTATGTGAGAGGATGAAATAAATTTCTATATATCATAGTGATGCGTCAAGGAAGACAAATCGTGCGTATGTAGGAATGAGGACTCCTATAATACCTAGATCCAATGAAGCAAGGGCAAATCGTGATCGATGCATAAATGAGCTTGAGATGTATCGTATGAAAGAAGGTCACATAATAGTTGAACATTGCAAAACTGTGAACCAACTTATGGACAAAGTCTTTTGTTACCATTGCCGCAATCCTTTGGAAAGACAAATTGATGCATTACATATATCTTTGCCAATAGTTTATCAACTTCTATTAGAAAATATGAGGAAGGATTATGATAATTATGAAGATTTAGTTTATGCTTTCGTTGAGAGGATTATTTGGACAGATCTTTATAAATCTACTAATTTGCCCACCAAATCTTTATTTTGTACCTCGAAAGGTACTACTCAAGCCAAACCATGGCTTGTTAAAATGATCTCCTCTACAATGGATAAAGAGGATTTTCATAGATCTTTTCCTAAATACATTAAGTTTTATTATTCGTGCAGTGATATGGCGAATAGGATAAGTCATTAATGATTTTATGCTTTAGTTAGATTTTTCTTATATGTAAGTATTTGTCTTGAACTATATGCATTATTTTTCTTTTTAACAGTACATGAAACCTATTATGTTATTTATGAAGCTATTTTATTCATTATGTTTTGTTATTTGAATTTACTGGTTGGCATTATGAGATATATATGATATGAATGCAATTTTAAAATTTAAATATTTAAATGTGTACGATGATGGCAAACATGGTGAACCATTAACTACACATCTTTTATTAGATTTTAATTATTTAAGTTTAAGAAATTGTCATATATTTACTTCGACTAATATTGCTTTTAGTGTCTCGATGTAGTAACTGCTTTGCAAATGGCTACCAAGAATGTAATCGTTGACCTTAATAAAGATGAAAAACTTAATGGAGATAATTACAATATCTAGAATGTGAAAATTCAACTTGTACTTGAAGAGCAAGAGGCTCTAGAGGCTATCAACCATGAAATGATTGAGCTTCAACCTAATAAAGGGAATAATGCCCAATTTAGTCATGACATGGCAGCTTTTTCAGTTTGGAAAAAGGCAAATTCCACAACGAGGGGAATCCTTATAAGTTCCATGAGTGACGATCATGTATTTTAATACAAGACATACTCAACTGTGTATGCTATTTGGAAAAACCTGAAAGAAAGTTTTAGGGCAACCACTGCAACTAAACTAAGGCAGTTAACCATCATGTTTGACACTTATAAAAAAGACCCTAGCAAATCCATGAAATTGCATTTAAGGGAAATGTCAAACATGATTGCGGAACTTCAGCAAGCTGGGCATACCCTTATGGATGAACAATAAGTACAAGCAATTATTCGATCTCTTTCCAACAGTTGGGAGCATATGAAGGTGAATATGACTGTAACACCCTTATATCCTATATACATACAATACATATTTTCAGCATATGTAAAATACGCATATACAGTATAAAAATATCACAAACCGATTTAATAAAACTTTTCACATTTATTTTTTAAGATATCAAATACTAATATATAAAATAAATACTATATAAATATTCTTTGCTTGTTATAGGAATCCAAAATAAATATTTTATATGAAAATCTCTGGGAAAAATTCGCCAGAGTTTTATTTGTAATTTGGACGTTCCCAAAATTCAGCAAAACACAACCTGCATAAAGCAAACACTCCCAATAAAAATCAATTCACCATTTCACCAATACTTCTCAATTTCTCCATATTTTCTCAAAATAATTATAAATATATAAATTAACAACACATATAAAATCCCATTTGAACAAATTATTCAAAAAATTCTTTACAATTTACATTATATACTTCCAAAAACATATCATAACATATATAATATTAAAATACATTGTAATATCAAATATCTACATGCTGGCAACTGGCTCTAATCTTGATGTACCCAAAAATAACTCTTCAAGCTCAATAAATACAAACCTAGACCCGACCAGGTCTAGTAGAACTCTCCGGCTCTACCAAATTATCCATGACACCTAAGCGATGAATTACAATTGCGCTAAGCCGAAGCCTAGTGGTACAAACTTTGATAATAAGAATAAAACTCAATGCAATGCCAATGCACAATGCATATAGATGTCACATCATTATACTTTCTTATATTTTTCAAATATTTCATAATCACAACTCATAACATTATATTGCTCAATTGTATCACAATTCATAATTCACATTAAAGCAAAGACAAGCATGGGCCTAAAAAGGATCTAATATGCTATTCAAATTTCAGAGTTACTGCTTTGGTCCATAATGACACCATGTGTCTAGCCCCGTAGGCAATATATCCATGGATAATATAACAGCTCCAGTCTCTTAGACCTCAGCCCGGTTAGACCCTTAGGCCCCAGTATCTTGGTCCTCAACCCGGTTAGACTGCTACAGTTTTTGAGGCTTACGACCCAGTCTTTTCACCACAAAAACATCATATTTATCAGCTGGCCTGGCTTACGACCCAGTCTTTTCACCATTCCAGCGTTTAGCCCGTAGGCAATCATAGGCATGCCGCCAAACCCAGAACTCTGAGAATAACATACTAGGCGCACACAATTTATTCATATTTCTCATTATCAAATTATTTCATAATTCCTTTATCAAAACTTTTCTCATTTTCTCATGATCAAACTAGGCACATTGCCTTATTATATCATCTTTTTCTCACTTTTTTTTATTTATTCATTTTTCTCATTATTAATCTCTTTCTCATTGTCACATATTCAATCTAGGCACATTGCCTTATTTTCACATTTTTTTTCTCATTTTTCTCATTTTTCACATCTTTCTCATTTTTCTCATTTTTCTTACTTTTCTCATTTTTATCAATATCAATTCATTTCATTATTCCACATATCTCATTTTTGCATTCATAACACATCACCCAATTACTTTGGGTATTTTCACATAATATGCATATTTCACATTTTACACAATTTAGCCATTATCAATAGCTTTTTACAATGCATTTAACACACATATGACATTACAAATGTCATAGCACATTATTCATTCACATTCAATGAACCAAATAGCTTAACACATTTTCCAACCAAAATGTTTTAAGTCCAAATGTTATGCAAATATATGCAATCATTCAAAGTTTGTACTTACCTCCACTAGCAACCCAAAGCAAGCTTAAAACAACCTCCAATCCTATCCTTCCAACTTGCCCTTCACCACTTGGATGAAGCAAATCAACCTCCCTCAAATGTGATCGTAAACAATCATTTAATATCACATTCTAAGGCATTCTCAACATCAAATCTTAATTTAACAACACTCCTACAAAATTTCAAAAATTAAGTCTTTCCTTACTTTAACTTAGCAAATCCATATTAACCCATTAAATTATTGTTTTGAGTTTATTTATATTATTACAAACATATTTTAACATGTTTAAACCAATTACATTAATTAACCACATGCTTATGTTCAAAATACTAAAATGGCATAACCTTCACCATTGAAGGATCTCCATTCCAACTCAATCCAATTATCATTTCAATCTTATTTCCACCACTTACATCATTAAATAACATGATTTAAGAGCTAAAATCAAACAATTAATCATTCTTTAAAAATTCACTTTTCCAAAACCCTAAATCAATACTACCATCTTCAAACTCTATCCAAACTTAACTAAATCCATCATTTGATTTTAAAATCCTTGTTTATGCATCAAAATAACACATTTGGAACCAATTTGCACAATTAAAACTCATGATTTCAAAAAGTCAAATGTTCCATAACCCTAAATTCTCTCTCTTCACTAGACTCAACTTAAATTCAACAATTTCTTAAATCTAACCTTAAAATCATTAATAACCAATCAAAACAACTTCATTCATATCCAATTAAGCAATTAAATCATGCTACTATGAAATCCAAAAATTTACATAACACACTTTTCCATAGAATAGGCAAAATTGGTAAAGAAGCTTACCAATTTATGAAGAATCTTCTAAAACTTCACTTAAATCCTTGAAATCTCTTTAATTATGGTTGCTTGGAAGAAGGAAAAATCCTCTCTTGAAGCCATGAAAGTTGGCCTTGAAGGAAAGAAGAAGAAGATGATGAAAAACAAATGATTTTCTCTTTCCTCCCACTCACATTTTCAACCTTATATATATATATTATTATTTTAATATATTTTTAATTAATTAATTAATTATTTAATTAATTAAAATCCCAAAATATTATCTTCCATCCAAAATTATTTAATTTTGAATTATTTTATTAATTTTAAATTTTTTAAGATTTAATTACCAAAATACCCTTTTACTTTGACTTTTCTTTTAAAAAGTATTGACTTTTATATGTTGTATATATTTTACATATACATCACATATATATTCCACTTTTTCATTTAAAATCCCTTCATTTTTCATTTAAAACCATTAATTTAATTTATCCATTTTTAATTATAATTTATTTTATTAAATTTTTAAAAATTAAAACTTCTCAAAAATTTGGGATATTATACATATGCCCAAGTAATGCGTATCTTATATACACATCAAATGTACCTTATATGTGTATTAAATATATTAAGTATGTAATGTATTAATCCAACATATATAATTAATATACCATATGTATATGTTATATATATACTATGGATATATATATTGAGCATAGATAAAATTTTATATCTCCAAAATCACGGATGTGACAATGACCCACAATGATAGCATCAAAACATTTACTGATGATGCACACCATGTAGAGTTGGAACATGAGCGCCTTAAGGCAGCTAAGCCAAGTGCTCAAGCACATGTGGCTGAATCTAGCTATAAGAAAGCTTCCGGCTTTTAATGCAAGTGTCGTAAGAATAAGAAAGGGAAGGAGACTGAACAGAGACCACAAAAGAGCACAAAGTTCTTCAAGTGCAAAAGAGGAAGGCGCGGAGGCAAGAAAGAAAAATCTAAGATGACCTTCTACAATTGTGGCAAGCTAGGTCACTTCACCCCCTGAGTGCACTGGGCCAAAGAGGGTAATGTCTTTGTGCTTATCTTCTATAAATGTTTTTGTTTCCTATTGTTGTCCTAAGATGGCAACCAAGAGGGTGTGAATTGGTTGATTTGAAGAATTGATAGTAGTTTGAAAATTTTAAATGGAACAAAGACAAGAAAGAGTGGATAGTAGAAGATCGAACACATGAAGTTTATAGTAGTTCGAATTTACTCCAATCCTACATCAACTTCCTTAACAACTTGTTAAGGTTCCACTAACTTTGAGTTTTTATAAGTTTAACTCTAACTTGGTATTTTCACAAGCTCATACCCAACTTAATAATGATTTGAGATTAATCCTCAAACCCTTACAAGAGTTTTTCCCAGGCTTACTCTCAAAACCTAAGTATTTTTGCGCTCACACTCAAGCTTATACTTGGTGTTTAATGGTCACGCCCAACACTCAATCAATATAAAATGTAATTTGAAGCAAAGAAAACAAAGATGTTAAACTTGGCTTTTGCAATCACAATTACACAAAAATGTGATTTCTTGTGGTATTTATAGACTTCAAAAGCTTAACTAGCCGTTTGGATTGGAAGCCAATATGTTTGACTCTTGTCTCCCTAAATCAATTTTTCAAGCAAGTTTATGGTCGGACTGCCTTTGGTCTGGTCGGCTTGGGCTCAGTATGGTCAGACTTCATTTAGTCCCATCGAATCAGACTCTGCACGGTTGGACTGAGTTTGGCTCGATCACGCTTTTCATATTTTCTAATAAAAGTGTTTCAACGGCTATTACACGTGGCATCCACTAATTGAGTGGACAAATAATAACTATATTTTTAATGTTCAAACTACTGGTATGCTCGGGACACATTTGGTTCGGTCAGTTTTATCAAGTATGCTAAGATTTTGAGAGTTTTGAAGACCATGAGCATTACTGGGACTTTTTGAAATTTTGCCTCTGGCTCGGTGTGGCCAGACTGCATCAGGTCCGGTCATACATGCAATGGTATGTTGAAAATTTTGGAGTACTTTAGTGACCATGAACTCTTCTGGATCTTCTGATGCTTTTATCATGAGCTTGGCTTGGTCGGACTATACTGTGGTCCTATCTAGACATGTGGTCCATTCATCAGATGAGAGTGATGTCGAGCGTGATCTCTTCTGGTACTTTGCCTTGTCTTAAGTCAATCTTCTCATCCTTTTTTCCATCAGGTTAAGGCTCATTCATTAATTAGCTCGTACACTGTCTGATCAGCTCATTACTTAGGTCGTGCTTTGTTTGGTTTGGCTCATCCTCAGTGCTTTGTTTATATCAATAGGTTCAATTTTTGATAGTGCATGCTCGCTGCTTCATTGCTTGTCAGTTCAGTAAAGGTGCATCATCTTTCAGTTGGTTCATTCAAGTATGACAATCTCAGCCCGGTGTTATTTCTTTACTCGGTATCTTCATTGCTTAGCTCATCATGGTGAGCTGTTGCTATGAGTCTGGTTTGAGCTACTGCTTTGAGTCCGGTCGGGTTGGCTGGTAGTTTGGTTTAGCTCTAGCTAGATTCTGTAAAGAATCACTTAGTACAAATATTATTCATATTCAATTTGATTGCCTAAGATCAAAATAGAGGTTTGTTTGGCTAACAATCTCCCCCTTTTTGACTTTAGCAATTAAATTGAATTGTATAAAAAGATATTTCTACTCCCCCTCAATATATGCAATCATATTCAAAATTAAATTCTCCCTCTAAGAAATTTTGATACCAACGCAAGTAATATAATTTAAAGACAATTTAAATGTAATACCATATAATCTCAATACCAATTCAATTAATATCTCCCCCTTTGACAAAGGCAAAAAGATTATATTAATTAAACGCAAATAACAAGAAACATATGTATGATCTTTTTCATCAAATGGCCAAAAATTATATAGAGATCATACAAAAGATTAATAAGAAATACAAAGGTTGAGGTGAAGGTGTATAAGGAAGGTAGTCATCATCACTATTTCCATCTCCCTCTTTCTCTTCTTCGTCTCCTAAAGTTTCACCTAAGATGTCAGTTGACATCATTCCTTCTTCTCCTTCTTCATCCAATGGGAGACATTTAGGAATTCCCATGAATTCTTGCATATCTCTAAAGTCCATATACAGATATGAAACTCTTTTGGTAAGATCATCAATATGAGATGTTTGGGAGGAAATTTGGTCTTGAATTTGATGAAGAATGTCAAGAATGGATCCTTGATTTCTAGAGGTTTGAGGTTTTGAAAATTCTACTTGAAAAGACTATTGGCTTTCATCAATGATTCTTGGTCTTTTCTTTTATTGAGCTCTAATAACTTGAACACCAAAAGCATAATGATATGTTCCATCAATTTTCTACTATGCATTTTAAGTGTTTCAAGTACTTGATATTGATGGGATTTTTAGTTGAGTTAAGAGGGTTTGAAAGTAGCAACATTGGTAGGGGTAATAGCATTCACATATTTTGCAGCATGAGTGATGAAAGATGTGATCATAAGTGTCTTGGTGGATTTGTTTCGGAGAATGAGAAATTGGTCAATTAAAAACTTACTAGTTTGAATTTTCACATTTTTCTCCAAGCAAAAGAGAAATAAAAGATCATTGTGAGTCAGTTTCTCATTGCTTTCACCTCTAGCATTTATGGTATAGGTGATGATTCTATGGATAATCCAAAGAGGTAAAGTTCTAAGGTGTTTAGCATTGGAGAGTTTGTGAAAATCGGTTTCTAGGGAAATTTCCCTCTAAAAATCAAATACGATGGAATTGAAATTGGATAGATCGGATAGGTAAATACTCCTTCCATGTTAAATCCCCAAATGGATGAAAATTCTTGGAAAAAACGTTGATAGGACACATTAAAGAGTTTGAATATTATGGAATAGGGTCCTTGAGGTTCCAAGTCTCTCTTCTCAACAACCAAGGTAGTGAGGAATTCTTTGGTTAAAGATTCCCATCCAAGATCATCCTTTTCTACGAACATAAATTTTTCCCACCCAAGATATGACAAAGTTTCATGAATATGAGATTCAATACAAAAGGATTCTAGAGTAAAAGAAGAAGGAATTTTGTTTGGCTCACACTTATTGTTTTGGATAATAGCATACCTTTGTTTTTCTTCTTCACTCAAGTGTCTAGCTTTGTGAGCTCTAGACTTATGTTCTTCCATTAGAGTGGAAGAATTGGCAATCCCCTTGCGCTTCTCAAGTCTTGAAGCTTTCTTCTTAAAGGTTTTAGGAGCCATGAAAATGATGATGATGAAATTGAATGAATTATAGAGAGTTTAGGTGTTAATAGGTGAATTGAAGTGTAGAATATCTTAAAATTTGAGTGGGGGGGGGGGGGGGGGGGGGGGGGTTATATAGAATTTTGAGACTAAACTAGCTATTTATGGCTGTTAGAAAGGAAATGTGCATGTTTTGGAAGGTTACCAACGTCTAGAAAATTTAAAAATTTTAAAACTATCCGAGCGGACCATCTGTAGTACGGTACAATTGAGCCAAGAACTGGATGTCCAAGCTTGTAGATATGAGTTCGAGCAAACTATACTTATAACAAAGCGGAATAATTGAGAATGTTCAGTCATGAGCAATGTAGTCCGAGCAGACCGAATAAAAATGATCATCAAATTTTGAAGAGCTCAGTCGGAATATGTTTTGGTAAATAAGAACGAATGGAACAAGCTGCAGTATGATCAATAGAGCTCTAGTTCGATCGTTCTGAACATAGTCCGAGCGGGCCAAAATATAGATTTCAAAGAAATAAAGGTCTTGTATATCTCAATATGTGGTCTTTTAATGCATGATCAAAATATATGTAAATAAGAAATTATGACTTGACAAAATATAATTTTTGTAAGCATTCTTAATTCCACATTAATATGCATATGAGATAAATTCAATTAAGAGTACTACCATCTATCATTCCAATATGTTGTTTTATAAAATTTAATATTTCTTCATTCAAAGGTTTTGTAAAAATGTCAGCAAGTTGGTTTTGAGTGTTTAGAAATTCTAAAACTACATTTTGATTTTGAACATTATCTCTCAAAAAATGTTGTTTAATGTCTATATGCTTAGACCTAGAATATTGAATGGGGTGGATAAATTAATTGCACTTGTATTATCACATTTGATGAGAATGTGATCAAATATTTTTCCATAATCAGCAATTGTTATTTCATCCAAAGAACTTGTGTGCAACAAAAACATGCAGCAACATATTTGGCTTTCGTGGTAAAAAGAGCAACCAATACTTATTTCTTGCTAAACTAAGAAACTAGGCAATCACTAAGAAAATGGCATGCACTGGTTGTACTTTTTCTATCTATAAGATTACTGGCAAATTTCGCATCGAAAAAACCTAATATGTCAAAAGATATGCTTCTAGGATACCAAAGTCCTAAATGCAATGTTCCACTCAAATATTTTAAAATTCTTTTAGTTGCATTTAAATGTTAATCCTTAGGACAAGATTGAAATCTAGCACATCAACACACACTAAACATAATATTGAGCCTAGAAGTGGTTAAGTAAAGTAGAGATCCGATAATACCTCAATATTTCTTCTCATCTACTACCTTACCACTTTCATCTTTGTCAAGTTTTAAGGATGTGCTCATGGGAGTCTTGCTAATCTTACAACCATCCATTCCAAATTTCTTAAGAAGTTCCTTTGTGTACTTGGATTAATTGATAAAGATCCCATTTTTGCATTACTTGATTTGTAGACTAAGGAAGAATTTGAGTTCACCCATCATCCTTATTTCAAATCCCTAGTCATACAAGAAGCAAATTTTTGCACAAAAATTTATTAGTAGCACCGAATATAATGTCATCAATATAAATTTGCACAATCAAAATGTTATGCATTTTCTTTTTAACGAAATGAGTTGTGTCAACTTTTTCTTCTGAAAATCTATTTTCAAGTAAATATGCACTAAGTCTATCATACCAAGCTCTTGAAGCTTGTTTCAATCTATATAGTGCTTTGGTAAGTTTAAAAACATGATTTGGAAAATTATAATCTTCAAAATTGGGAGGTTGTTTGACATAAACTTCCTCATTGATAATCCCATTTAGAAAATCACTTTTAACATCTATTTGAAAAAGTTAAAATTCATATGACATACAAATGCAAGTAATATTATAATAGCTTCTAATCTTGCTACGGGGGCAAATGTCTCATCATAGTCAATGCTTTCTTCTTGGTTATAGCCTTTGGCTACCAATCAAGCTTTATTTCTAGTAATGAGACCATTTTCATCAAGCTTATTCCTATATACCCATTTACATCCTATAATTGGATTATTTTTAGGTCTAGAAACAAGTTCTCATACTTTGTTTCTTTCAAATTGGTTAAGTTCATCTTACATAGCAATCACCCAACATTCATCGTTAAAAGCCTCCTTAATGGTCCTTGGCTCAACTTGAGAAACAAAAAGCAATACTAGAATCTAAGCATTTAAATTGAGATCTAGTAGACACTCCCTCTGATGTATCACCAATGATGAGCTCTTTTGGATGATCTTTCTTGTATTGACAATCTTTAGGTAGCTCTTAAGACTTTTCTTCTTATTCATCATGATTGTTCCTTGAACATTAATTGTTTCTTGTTGTTCAAATGTACCTACAAGATCATCAAGAGTACTACCTTCCCTTTGATCAAGTTTAGAGGAATCATCAAAAACAACATGCATTGTTTCTTTAACTACTAGAGTTCTCTCATTAAATACCCTATATGCTTTGCTAGATGATGAATATCCTAAAAATATGCCTTCATCCAATTTGGATGTGAATTTTCCAAGGTTGTCTTTGGTAAACAATATAAAGCATTTGCAGCTAAATACTCTAAGGTATGAAATTTTGAGTATTCTACCATTCCATATCTCATAAGAAGTTTTATTTATTAAGGGTCTTTTGTAAACACAATTTGAAATGTAACAAGCGGTATTAACGATTTCTGCCCAAAAGTAAGATAGTAAATCATACTCATTAAGTATTGTCCTAGCCATTTCAACCAAAGTTTTATTTTTCTTTCAACCATACTATTTTGTTGTGTTGTTCTAGGAACCGAAAAGTTGTGTGAAATACCAAATTCATTGCAAAAATTTTCAAAATTCTCATTTTTAAATTCTTTTCCATGATCACTTCTAATAGATGCGATTACATAGCCTTTTTCATTTTGAACTCTTTTTGCAAATATTTTAAAATGATTAAAAGTTTCATTCTTTTGAGCTAAGAGGTTAACCCATGTAAACCTTGAGTAACATCAACAAGTACAAATGCATGCAACTTGACACCTAAGATAGCAACTCTATTTGGTCCAAACAAATCCAAATGTATGAGTTCTAAAGGTTTTGAAGTGCTTACAGTATTTTTTAGATTTGAATAAACTTTTATGTTGCTTACCAAATTGACAAGGTTCATAAATCTTATCTTTGTCAAATTTTACTTTGGGGAGAATATCAACTAATTTTTCTTTATTACTGCATTACAAATGATCCATACTAGCATGTCCTAGTCTTCTATGCCATAACCAAGCATCATTACTAATAGTAATCAAACATTCAAATGCATTATTGGAATGTATATCAATTTTATATGTATTGCCAATTCTAACTCCTTTGAATGTAAGTTCATCATCCAAATTGATAACTTTGTATTCCTTAGTGTTAAAACTTACATTATATCCCTTATCACATAATTGACTAACACTAAGTAAATTATTCATTAATCCATCAACAAACCACACATTCTCAATCAAATTCTTACCAAGTATGCCAATGGAACCAATACCAATAATTTTACCTTTAGCATTATTTCCATAAGTGACATTACCTCCATGCTTGTATGTGAGTGTAGTAAAAAGCTTTACATTACCCGTTATGTGCCTTGAACATCCACTATCTATAAGCCTAGTGCTTTCATTGATAGTAGATCTTAGGCTATGTTCACCTTCTTTTAGGTACCCAAATAAAGTTGGGTCCTTGAGGGTTAGTAGTAGAAGGATCTTCTAACTTGAGATGAGCCTTCCTAATGTAGCAAAATGTGCTCTAGTGTCCAAATTTCATATAATATGTGCATTGATATAAGGTTTTATACCTATGCAATTTCCTATTGACTTTCAATGGACCATGCACATAATTACAAATATGTATTGGATGTGCTTGTTTTTGTGCATTTTTGTGTTTATGTATATGCCTAGTATACATGAATGCATGTTTTGCTCTCAAAACTTTAGCTCTCAAAACTTTAGTTCTAAAGCCTTGTGAACCCAATGTAATCCTTTTAGGATTTTTAGGTTTGGTTTGCGCAGTGGTGTTCTTTACAACTTCAACACGAGAGGTTTGAGTTATAGATGTTTTTACAAATGTTGGTACATTGGATGTAGTGATGGATGAACCATTGAATCCTAAGCCATGTTACAAAGAGGGTGACCTTCAATTATCTATCAATGTGTCTAATACCTCTTTTCCTTCATGAAATTTTGAAATTGATTCTTTTAGTTTTTTTAGTTCATGCATCAAAATTTCATTTTCCTTGATTACATTTTCTAAGCTATGTGAATTTTTATTCATTTCATTAATTGACTTTAACAATTTTTCATTTGAGGTCTTTAATTCTAGTGTAGAGTTTTTCAAAGACATAAAATCCTTTTCTAGTTTAGAACATTTATCTTTATAGAATTTCATCTTAGAAAAATATTTTTCTACTCTAAGGTTCATATGTTCAATCAAATCATTATCATCTAAATCATCAACATCATTATCATATGCAATTAAGTTTAAGGATTAAGTACTTTCCTCATTGAAGTCATTTTCATCCTCATAGCCATGAGACATAAATTAGCAATTCATTCCTCCTCCTCTTCTTCTTCTTCACTTAAGGAAGAATCATCCCATGTAGCTTTGAGTGATTTCTTCTTTTCCTTATCCTACTTCTTCTTATTTTTCAACTTGAAGCAATCCAATTTGATGTGACTGGATTTGCTACATTCATAGCATTTTACTTTATTCTTTTTATCTTTATCTTTGAAGGAGGATTTAGAAAAAGTACCTTTATTAGCTTGCAATCTTCTTTTTCTCTTCCAATCACTTATTCTTTTTGAGAACATCGTCAATTCTTCTTCATTATCACTATCTTCATTGTTTGAGCTCTCAACTTCTTTGATTGGCTTGAGAGCTATTGCTTTCCTCTTCTCTTTCTCACCTTTTTCTTCTTCTTTTTCATTGTGTAGCTCAAAGGTGAGTAGCTTTCCCATAAGCTCATTGGTTCTCAAGGTGCTAAGATCATGAGCTTCTTCAATAGAATAAACTTTTGATTCAAAGCTCTTTCTTGCTCTAAGAGCCCTTAAGATTTTGCTATTTACATCACCTTGATCATATACCTTGCCATATTTATTTAATTAGTTGACAAAAGCAAGCAAGCGATTTATCATGTCGGTGATATTTTCATTGGGCTTCATCTTGAATAGCTCATACTCATGTACATGCATTTGCTTCTTGGTGAACCTCACTTGGTTGGTACTCTCATGATTGTAATATCCTCATTTATGCCCTAGAAGTTTTGTATGTTGTTGTTATTGTGGTTGTTTTAAATTGCAAGATAAAGAATTGAGAAAAGAAAAGTATATGTGTTTTGGGAAGGATTTAGGGTTTAGAGAGAATGGTATATGTTGTGTATATGTTGATATATATAACATATAAATGGGTCAAAGAAGAGTCAAGGTGTTGGTTAGTGGAAGAAGATATTTTATTGTTGAGTGTGTAATTACATATATGGGCTTATATAAGACAAAAGGTTAGTTATATGTTTGAGGGCATTTTGGTAATTGTTTGGATGAAATGCATGGTGGAGATAAAAAGAAGGAAAGAGAGGTTGACTTGTGCATTTTCTTTTCTTTTCTTGAAGAGGTGGCCGGCTCTCCATCAACAAGGGGGAAAGAGAAGTGTTCTTGATGCTATACTCAATTGATGAAAGAATTGAGAGATTTGGTGAAAGATTTATGGAATTTCTTCATATAAGGTAAGATCTTCTCTTTAATTTCTTCAATTCTTTTGAAGTGGTGTGAGAAAGGAATTAGGTTTTGTTGGTGTGATGATGAGATGAGTTTGTGTTATGTTTTTAAGTGTTAAAATTGATTGTAAGTTAAAAGATGGAATTAGTGTTGGGTTGATTGTGAAGATTGTATGTTTAAATGGATGTTGTTTTTGAAAGATGAAAAAGGATGGTGATTAATTAGGGTTTTGAGATGGTGTTTGTTTAATTGTGATATTAATGTGTTTTAAAGTGATTATTGTAATGAATATGTGTTTAGAACATTGATTATGTTCATTTGAAGCATGTGGTATGATGTATATTGAGTTTAAATGCAATTTGGAAAGTGTTGGCTTTGGTTAGGGTTTTGATTATGGGTGACACGGCCAAAAGCTATGGGAAACACGGCCAAGACATGAAATTTTGAAGGTGTTGGATTGATTTTTGAGAGACACGGCCGTGTCCCCAAGCCGTGTTTGCTACTGCCAAAGTTTGGTTGAGAGACACGGCCACAAGCTTGGCCGTGTCCCTTGCCCGTGTTGCTTACTGTCCAATTGGGTTGAGTGACACGGCCACAAGCTTGGCCGTGTCCCTCAAGTGGCTGCCCGTGTCCCTCAATTGTGTAGGTTAAGGTTTTACTTCCTTGTTCTTTTTGCATTGCTTTGGTTCTCAAAAGGGTAGGTTGGTCCCTAAACCTAACCCTAAACATTTTAAATACACTTGAATCAATGAATGATATAATCAATTACATGTGTAAGGTTCTAAAGCTATGAATCATATCAATTGTTCTTTACCCTAATTGCATTGTTGAGATTGAATAATGTCATGTTATGCATTGTAAATCGTAATGTGTTTCATGAGTAATGAATATTGAAATGTATATCAAAGATGCAATGATAATTCAAATAAGACATGATATGAGACAATGCCATTGTAGTTGGCTATGATGTGATGCAATTGAAAGAAATAAGGCATGTTTGCCTAAATGTTGTTGAGAATTGAGAATGGAAATGATAATTGAATAATAAATGAATTGTGTGGCTAATGTGTTATTCCATTTTCAGAGTTGGTTGTTGGTGGCATGCCTAATAAGTGTAACAATCTCTTGAAGTTAGGTTGGATTGAATCCTTGAAGCCTAATTGAGATGTTACCACCCTTGAAGCTAGGTTGGGTTGGTTCTTGAAGCCAAGTTGGGTTGAAGCTTAGCATGCTTTGCTCCCCTTGAAGCTTGGTTGAACCTAATCCTTGAAGCCTAGTTGGGTATATGATATTGATAAATGTGATGATAGAACCAAAACATTAACTCTGAAAATTGAATGGCATATTAGTGTGTCTTGGGCCCATGCTTGTCTATGGTTAATGTGAGTCATGAATGATGCTTGTCTTTGCTTAATGTTGATTATGAATGATTAAATGAATACTACTGAGGTATATGATAAGATGTTGAAATATGATATGTCTATTTATGTTGAGTTATGAAATGTAAAGGCATGTTGTTAGTTTTGCATATATGATGTTACATGTATAATATGGATTGAGAATTGGCATTGCATTGCATCAAAGCAAAACATTAGCATGTTTTATCTTACTAAGCCGTTGGCTTAGCGCGATAGTGTTTGATCGTGCAGGTAATAGAGTTGGTAGAGTTGAACCCGAGAGTTCATCGAGACCGAGTGAGAGTAGACAGTGAAGAGTTGATTTTTGAGGACTTAAAGATCAGAGCAGACTTGCCAATCATGTATACTTCTTTTATATTTTGTAAAGTAATGTTTATAATGTAAATATGTACCTAATTTATAACTTCCGCTGTGTAATATTTAAATGTATATATATATGTATATCTAATATGTTTATATTTTAAGTCAATGACTTAATTTCTATAATGTATAATGATTAGGGTATTGTATCAAGTTTTAAAATGTTTTGAATGTTGAAGAAAACCGTAGCATCCCTATGTTTGGTGCACTTATGCTACATTGTTGTGATTGTAGTGTGTGTGCATTGGATGTGGGGGTGTTACAATTGTTTTGGTATCAGAGCCTAGGTTTGAGATTCTCAACCTAGGTAAAATGTAATAAAAAGAATATTTTTACTTAAAAAGTGGTTTTAAATAACACATATGTTTGGGATTGGCAGCCTCTGATCTTTAATAAGGTGTGTCCTTTTTTGTGTTTGCAGTGTAGGTGTTGATGGATCCTCATTTGAGACAATCGGTTGAGGGTAGTGAGGAGAGTGTTGCTCCTGAGGATGGAGCTAGGGTTGATAGTGCTGGTGAGGCACCTGTTTCTGGGTCGGGTAGACCAGTAGGTGATGAGGTTCCGCCAGCCTGGTTTAGGAATATGATAGAAGCTATGAGACAAGCACCTGTGCAACCACAGTCACCACCCCCTCAGCCTTCAGTACCAGTAAGGCATTATGATAAACTGAGGAAATATGGAGCGGAGGATTTCTTAGGCACAGTTGATCCAGCTGTGGCAGAACAGTGGCTTGATAGAGTTCAGAGAGTATTTGTTCAGTTGCAAGCCACCTCAGAGGAAAAGTTTGACTATGCAAGATCTTTGCTACAGAAGGATGCCTACGATTGGTGGAAGACGGTGCCCCATTCTATGGATGATCCTCCAACACTGTCTTACACTGATTTCTTGAGAGAATTTGAGTTGAAGTATACTCCAAGGGAGTATAAGGATATGAAGAAGATGGAGTTCTTGAGCTTGAAGCAAGATAGCAAGACTGTAACTGAATATGAGGTTGAGTTTATTAGATTGAGTCATTATGCTGGTGGCATTATTGCTGATGAGATAGATAGATGCCGGAGGTTTCAGGAGGGATTGAGACCCTCTATCATGTGCTTAGTGGCCGGGTCTAGATATCACGATTTCTCCCAGCTAGTGGCAGCAGCTCGAGATGTAGAAAGGGCTCAAGTGATTGCAGCTGCATCAGAGGAAGAGGTCAGAGTGAGAAGGCCTCAGTTCGAGGCAGGGTCTTCTTCAGCAAAGAGGGGTAGAGGAAGCTTTGTTCCTCGGAGTAGTAGGAGCCAGAGACCAGCAGGTAGATCAGTGCAGTTCCAAAGGCAAAGATATAGACCTGCAGCTTCAGTGGCAAGTGCTCCGACCCCTATGGTTCAGAGATCCACCTTACCTATCTGCATCCATTGTGGGAGGCCACATGGTGGTCCTTGTTGGAAGGCTGGTGTTGCAGGGGTTTGTTTCAGGTGTGGGTCACCGGATCACTTTGTGAGAGACTGTCCGGAGAGACAGGAGTTTATGCCAGTTGATTCTGCCGCTTCTCGAGCCAGTGTGAGGGGAGGTAGAGGAGGCAGAGGTGCCAGCTGAGGTGGTAGAGTAGGGTTCAGTTCTAGAGGTGGTGCTACATCCAGGGAAACTAGACCGGAGGAGGTTGGTTCTTCCCAGAGGATGTATGTTATGCAGAGACAGCCGGATGCATCGGCGGTCATAGCTGGTACTTTTTCTTTATTTGATACTGCAGTACTTGCTTTGATTGATCCGGGTTCCACCCATTCTTATATTAGTGCATCTGTATTGCCTGTGTTTGATGTGCATGCTGAGTCCCTAGGATTTGATGTTTTGGTGACAAATCCGTTAGGGCATAGTGTGATTGTGAGTAAAGTGCATCGAGATAGTGCAGTGAGGGTGCAGGGTGAGGAGTTCCTTGGGGATTTGATTGAGATGCCATTTAAGGAATATGATGTGATTTTAGGCATGGATTGGCTATCTCGACATGGAGCTGTGGTGGATTGTAAAAAGAAGATTGTTTCTTTGAGAACCAGTGATGGTACAGAGGTGATAGTATCTAATGAGCAGGAACAGTTAGCCTCCTTATTTGTTTCAGCTGTTGCAGCCAGGAGGTTGATTAGAAAGGGATGTGAAGCTTATCTTGCTCATGTGATAGATACTAGAGTAAGAAGTTCTCCTATTGATAGCATTGCCACAGTTGCAGAGTTCCCTGATGTTTTTCCTGAGGAGTTGCCAGGATTGCCGCCTGAGAGAGAGGTGGAGTTTGGTATTGAATTGTTGCCTGGTACCACTCCTATCTCGATTACTCCTTACAGAATGGCACCAGCAGAACTAAGAGAGTTAAAAGTGCAATTACAGGAGCTGTTGGATAAGGGATTCATTCGCCCCAGTGTTTCTCCTTGGGGAGCTCCAGTGCTGTTTGTGAAGAAGAAAGATGGTACCATGAGGTTATGTATCGACTATAGGCAATTGAACAAAGTAACAATTAAGAATAAATATCCTTTGCCTAGAATCGATGATCTCTTTGATCAATTGAAGGATGCAGCTGTGTTTTCTAAAATTGATTTGAGATCTGGGTATCATCAGCTGAGAGTCAAAGCTGAAGATGTTCCGAAGACCGCATTTCGGACCAGGTATGGGCATTATGAATTTTTAGTTATGCCTTTTGGTCTGACGAATGCACCTGCAGCTTTCATGGATTTGATGAATAGGGTGTTTAGGCCCTATTTGGATCAGTTTGTTGTGGTCTTCATCGATGATATCCTGGTGTATTCGAGGAATGAAGAGGAACATGATATGCATCTGCGGATTGTGTTGCAGATCTTGAGAGAAAAGCAGTTATTTGCCAAATTGTCGAAGTGTGAGTTCTGGTTGGATCAAGTAGCTTTTCTTGGACATATTGTTTCAGCAGAAGGCATCAGAGTTGATCCGAGTAAAGTTGAAGCAATTTTGAATTGGAGTCCACCCAAGTCAGTGACAGAGGTTAGAAGTTTTCTGGGTTTGGCAGGCTATTACCGGCGGTTTGTGAAAGGGTTTTCTTTGATAGCTACTCCACTCACCAGATTGCTTCGTAAGGGAGTGAGATTTGTGTGGACGGATCAGTGTCAGGCTAGCTTTGAGCAGTTGAGAGATATGTTGACTCAAGCGCCTGTTCTTACTTTACCTGTTGAAGGCAAACCATATGTGATCTATAGTGATGCTTCACATAGAGGTTTGGGTTGTGTGCTGATGCAGGAAGGGAAAGTTATAGCTTATGCATCTCGTTAATTGAAACCGCATGAGCTTAACTACCCCACCCATGATTTGGAATTAGCAGCCATTGTGTTTGCATTAAAGATTTGGCGCCATTATCTGTTTGGGGAGAAATGTTTCATTTACACTGATCACAAAAGTTTGAAGTATTTGGGTGTTCAGAAAGAGCTCAACCTTCGGCAGAGGAGATGGTTGGAATTGATTAAAGACTACGACTGCTTGATTGATTATCATCCAGGTAAAGCAAATGTAGTTGCTGATGCCTTAAGTCGGAAGTCTTTAGCTGGTTTAACAGTTTACTCGCTCTCGTTGCTTGTTGAGTTGAGAGCTTTGCGTGCCAGTTTTGTACTTTGTGATGATGGTGCATTATTGGCACAGTTGCAATTGAAGCCGGTTTTGTTGGATCAGATCAAAGAGGCTCAGTTGACTGATAAGAAGATTCAGAAGATTATTGCAGATTGTCAGAGTAGAGAGAGTAGAGATTTTGTTGTGAGGAATGATGGGAGCCTATGGTTCAAGAACAGATTGTGTGTACCCGATAATGCTGATTTGAAGAGGGTCATTTTGGAAGAAGCACATCAGTCGATGTTTTCTATGCATCCGGGCAACACCAAGATGTATCATGACTTGAGACAACATTACTGGTGGATTGGGTTGAAGAGAGACATTGCTGAGTTTGTATCAAAATGTCTCACTTGTCAGAAGGTTAAAGCAGAGCATCAAGTTCCAACTGGGTTGCTTCAACCGTTGTCAGTGCCAGAATGGAAGTGGGATAGAGTGACTATGGACTTTGTGTCTGGTTTGCCATTGACACAAAAGAAACATGATACCATATGGGTGATTGTGGATAGATTGACTAAGACAGCTCATTTCCTCCCAATTCGGATGGATTATTCTTTGGAGAGGTTAGCTGAGTTGTATATCCATGAGATTGTGAAATTGCATGGTGTTCCAACTTCTTTGGTGTCTGATCGAGATCCCAGGTTTACTTCAAGATTTTGGAAGAGTTTGCATAGAGCTTTGGGTTCTCGACTACACTTCAGTACTGCTTTTCATCCACAGACGGATGGACAGTCTGAGAGGGTGATACAGATTGTTGAGGATATGTTGAGAAGCTGTGTCATCGATTTCTCTGGAAGTTGGGATATATTCTTACCTCTTGTGGAGTTTGCTTACAACAACAGTCACCAATCCAGCATCGGAATGGCCCCATTCGAGGCATTGTATGGCAGACGGTGCAGAACACCTCTTTGTTGGAGTGAACTTGGTGATAGCAAGTTGATTGGGCCTGATTTGATTCAAGAAACTGAAGAGAAAGTGAAGTTGATTCGAGGCAGATTGAAAGCAGCTTCAGACCGACAGAAGTCCTATGCAGATCTGAAGAGGAGAGACATTCAGTTTGATGTTGGGGATAAGGTATTTTTGAAAGTATCTCCTTGGAAGAAGATTTTGAGGTTCGGTCGGAAAGGAAAATTGAGTCCTCGTTTCATCGGACCGTATGAAGTGTTGGAAAGAGTTGGGCCAGTGGCTTATCGACTTGCTTTGCCACCTGAGTTGGATCGTATTCATAATGTGTTTCATGTTTCTATGTTGAGAAAGTACAGGTCGGATCCATCTCATGTGTTGCCATTTGAATCTATTGAAGTGAGCCCAGACTTGACATTTGAAGAGGAACCAGTTGCTATCTTGGCACGGGAAGTGAAAGAATTGAGGAACAAGAGAGTGCCATTAGTGAAAATTCTTTGGAAGAATCATGCAAAAGAAGAAGCAACTTGGGAGAATGAGCAAACCATGCGAAAGCAATATCCTCAGCTGTTTCGGCCTTGATATCAGGTAATTTCGAGGACGAAATTTCTTTTTAGAGGGGGAGAATTGTAATATCCTCATTTATGCCCTAGAAGTTTTGTATGTTGTTGTTATTGTGGTTGTTTTAAATTGCAAGATAAAGAATTGAGAAAAGAAAAGTATATGTGTTTTGGGAAGGATTTAGGGTTTAGAGAGAATGGTATATGTTGTGTATATGTTGATATATATAACATATAAATGGGTCAAAGAAGAGTCAAGGTGTTGGTTAGTGGAAGAAGATATTTTATTGTTGAGTGTGTAATTACATATATGGGCTTATATAAGACAAAAGGTTAGTTATATGTTTGAGGGCATTTTGGTAATTGTTTGGATGAAATGCATGGTGGAGATAAAAAGAAGGAAAGAGAGGTTGACTTGTGCATTTTCTTTTCTTTTCTTGAAGAGGTGGCCGGCTCTCCATCAACAAGGGGGAAAGAGAAGTGTTCTTGATGCTATACTCAATTGATGAAAGAATTGAGAGATTTGGTGAAAGATTTATGGAATTTCTTCATATAAGGTAAGATCTTCTCTTTAATTTCTTCAATTCTTTTGAAGTGGTGTGAGAAAGGAATTAGGTTTTGTTGGTGTGATGATGAGATGAGTTTGTGTTATGTTTTTAAGTGTTAAAATTGATTGTAAGTTAAAAGATGGAATTAGTGTTGGGTTGATTGTGAAGATTGTATGTTTAAATGGATGTTGTTTTTGAAAGATGAAAAAGGATGGTGATTAATTAGGGTTTTGAGATGGTGTTTGTTTAATTGTGATATTAATGTGTTTTAAAGTGATTATTGTAATGAATATGTGTTTAGAACATTGATTATGTTCATTTGAAGCATGTGGTATGATGTATATTGAGTTTAAATGCAATTTGGAAAGTGTTGGCTTTGGTTAGGGTTTTGATTATGGGTGACACGGCCAAAAGCTATGGGAAACACGGCCAAGACATGAAATTTTGAAGGTGTTGGATTGATTTTTGAGAGACACGGCCGTGTCCCCAAGCCGTGTTTGCTACTGCCAAAGTTTGGTTGAGAGACACGGCCACAAGCTTGGCCGTGTCCCTTGCCCGTGTTGCTTACTGTCCAATTGGGTTGAGTGACACGGCCACAAGCTTGGCCGTGTCCCTCAAGTGGCTGCCCGTGTCCCTCAATTGTGTAGGTTAAGGTTTTACTTCCTTGTTCTTTTTGCATTGCTTTGGTTCTCAAAAGGGTAGGTTGGTCCCTAAACCTAACCCTAAACATTTTAAATACACTTGAATCAATGAATGATATAATCAATTACATGTGTAAGGTTCTAAAGCTATGAATCATATCAATTGTTCTTTACCCTAATTGCATTGTTGAGATTGAATAATGTCATGTTATGCATTGTAAATCGTAATGTGTTTCATGAGTAATGAATATTGAAATGTATATCAAAGATGCAATGATAATTCAAATAAGACATGATATGAGACAATGCCATTGTAGTTGGCTATGATGTGATGCAATTGAAAGAAATAAGGCATGTTTGCCTAAATGTTGTTAGAATTGAGAATGGAAATGATAATTGAATAATAAATGAATTGTGTGGCTAATGTGTTATTCCATTTTCAGAGTTGGTTGTTGGTGGCATGCCTAATAAGTGTAACAATCTCTTGAAGTTAGGTTGGATTGAATCCTTGAAGCCTAATTGAGATGTTACCACCCTTGAAGCTAGGTTGGGTTGGTTCTTAAAGCCAAGTTGGGTTGAAGCTTAGCATGCTTTGCTCCCCTTGAAGCTTGGTTGAACCTAATCCTTGAAGCCTAGTTGGGTATATGATATTGATAAATGTGATGATAGAACCAAAACATTAACTCTGAAAATTGAATGGCATATTATTGTGTCTTGGGCCCATGCTTGTCTATGGTTAATGTGAGTCATGAATGATGCTTGTCTTTGCTTAATGTTGATTATGAATGATTAAATGAATACTACTGAGGTATATGATAAGATGTTGAAATATGATATGTCTATTTATGTTGAGTTATGAAATGTAAAGGCATGTTGTTAGTTTTGCATATATGATGTTACATGTATAATATGGATTGAGAATTGGCATTGCATTGCATCAAAGCAAAACATTAGCATGTTTTATCTTACTAAGCCGTTGGCTTAGCGCGATAGTGTTTGATCGCGCAGGTAATAGAGTTGGTAGAGTTGAACCCGAGAGTTCATCGAGACCGAGTGAGAGTAGACAGTGAAGAGTTGATTTTTGAGGACTTAAAGATCAGAGCAGACTTGCCAATCATGTATACTTCTTTTATATTTTGTAAAGTAATGTTTATAATGTAAATATGTACCTAATTTATAACTTCCGCTGTGTAATATTTAAATGTATATATATATGTATATCTAATATGTTTATATTTTAAGTCAATGACTTAATTTCTATAATGTATAATGATTAGGGTATTGTATCAAGTTTTAAAATGTTTTGAATGCTGAAGAAAACCGTAGCATCCCTATGTTTGGTGCACTTATGCTACATTGTTGTGATTGTAGTGTGTGTGCATTGGATGTGGGGGTGTTACAATGATAGTTCTCAAGAGTTTTCTAAATGCAATGAACACAAGTGAGATGTTGGACTCTTTCACCCTCTTCTCTTGATATTGACTTCATCAAAATGGAGGCCGCTCTATTATTCTTGAATCAATCTTTTACATTGGCACTTGTCCATTGTGATTTAGAAAGAGGAACTTGGACACCTTCAACTTCATGAGTAGGAGGTTTCAACTCACTTTCTACAAAATCCCATAACTTAATTCCCTCAATATCTAGGAATAAGTACATTTTGTATTCCCAATAGGAATAATTCATTCAATTAAAATAAGGTCTAAGAAGGGAGTTGAGATTTCCATGGGAGGTTGAGGTAGATAAAGATGAGGTTGCCATTCTGGATCAAGTTTCACAATTAAGCTTCTTGAAATTTTGAGGCTCTGATACCAATTGTTGTCCCAAGATGGCAACCAAGAGGGGGGGGGGGGGGGTGAATTGGTTGATTTGAAGAAGTGATGGTAGTTTGAAAAATTTAGATGGAACAAAGACAAGAAAATGTGGATAGTAGAAGATTGAACATAAGACGTTTATACTGGTTCAAATTTACTCCAATCCTACATCCACTTTCTCAATAATTTGTTGAGGTTCCACTAACTTTAAGTTTTTACAAGTTTAACTTTAACTTGGTGTTTTCACAAGCTCACACCAAACCTTACAATGATTTGAGATCAATGCTCACAATCCTTACAAGATTTTTTCTCAGGCATACTCTCACAACCTAAGTGTTTCCAACCTCACACTCAAACTTACACTTGGTGTTTAATGCTCACACCCACACTCAATCAATAAAAAATGTAATTTGATGCAAAGAAAAGAAAGATGTTAAACTTGGCTTTTACAATCACAATCTTACACAAAAATGTGATTTCTTGTTGCATTTATAACATTCAAAAGCATAACTAGCCATTTGGAGTAGGAGCTAATATGTTTGACTCTTGTCTCCCACTAAAATCACTTTTTCGAGCAAGTTCATGGTTGGACTGCCTTTGGTCCAGTCAGCACAGGCTCAGTATGGTCAGACTTCATTTAGTTCAATTGGATTGGACTCTGCACAGTTGGACTGTGTTTGGCATGATCTTGCTTTTCATATTTTCTGATAAAAGTGTTTCAATGGCTAGTACACATGGCATCCACTAATTAAGTGGATAGATAATGACTATATTTTTTAATGTTCAAACTGCTGGTATGCTCGGGACACATTTGGTCCGGTCGATCTTCATCAAGTATGCTGAGATTTTGAGAGTTTTGATGAAGGTAAACATTACTGGTACTTTTTGGAATTTTACCTCTAGCTCAGTGTGGTCAGACTGCATCAGGTCTGATCATACCTGCCATGGTATGCTAAAAATTTTTGAAGTACTTTAGTGACCATGAACTCTACTGAATCTTCTGAGGCTTTTATCATGAGCTCGATTTGGTCAAACTATACTATGGTCCGGTCAGGACATGTAGTTCATTCATCAGATGAGAGTGACGTCGAGTGTGATCTCTTTTCCTTATCCTCAGTTGATATGCCAAAAATTATATAGAGATCATACAAAAGATTAAAAAGAAATACAAATATTAAGGTAAAGGTGTATAAGGAGGGTAGTCATCATCACTATTTCCATCTCCCTCTTCCTTTTCTTTCTCTCCTAAAGTTTCACCTAAGATGTCTGTTGACATCATTCCTTCTTCTCCTTCTTTATCCGATGGCAGACATTTAGGAATTCCCATGAATTCTTGCATATCTCTAAAGTCCATATAAAGATATGAAACTCTTTTGGTAAGATCATCAATATGAGAGGCTTGGGAGGAAATTTGGTCTTGAATTTGATGACGAATGTCAAGAATGGATCCTTGAGTTCTAGAGGTTTGAGGTTTTGGAAATTCTACTTGAAAAAACTCTTGGCTTTCATAAATGATTCTTTGTCTTTTATTTTATTGAGCTCTAATAACTTGAACACCGAAAGCATAATGATATGTTCCATCAATTTTCTACTATGCATTTTAAGTGTTTCAAGTACTTGATATTGATGGAATTTTTGGTTTAGTTAAGAGGGTTTGAAAGTAGCAACATTGGTAGGGGTAATAGCATTCACATATTTTGTAGTATGAGTGATGAAAGATGCGATCATAAGTGTCTTGGTGGATTTGTTTCGGAGAATGAGAAATTGGTCAATTAAAAAAATACCAGTTTGAATTTTCACATTTTTCTCCAAGCAAAAGAGAAATAAAAGATCATTGTGAGTCAGTTTCTCATTGCTTTCACCTCTAGCATTTATGGTATAGGTGATGATTCTATGGATAATCCAAAGAGGTAAAGTTCTAAGGTGTTTAGCATTGGAGAGTTTGTGAAAATCGATTTCTAGGGAAATTTCTCTCTAAAAATCAAATAAGATAGAATCAGAATTGGATAGATCGGATAGGTAAAATATGCCTTCCATGTTAAATCCCTAAATGGATGAAAATTCTAGGAAAAAAAGTTGATAGGACACATTAAAGAGTTTGAATGTTATGGAATAGGATCCTTGAGGTTCCAAGTCTCTCTTCTCAACAACCAAGGTAGTGAGGAATTCTTTGGTTAAAGATTCCCATCCATGATCATCATTTTCTTAGAACACAAATTTTTTCCACCCAAGATATGACAAAGCTTCATGAATATTAGATTCAATACCCAAGGATTCTAGAGTAAAAGAAGGAGGAATTTTGTTTGGTTCACACTTCTTGTTTTGGATAATAGCATACCTTTGTTTTTCTTCTTCACTCAAGTGTCTAGGTTTGTTAGCTCTAGACTTATATTCTTCCATTGGAGTGGAAGAAGTGGCAATCCCCATGCCCTTCTCAAGTCTTGAAGCTTTCTTCTTATAATTTTTAGGAGCCATAAAAATGATGATGATGAAATTGAAAGTATTATAGAGAGTTTAGGTGTTTGGAGTGGGAACCAACATGTTTGACTCTTGTCTCCCACTAAAATCACTTTTCCAAGCAAGTTCATGGTCAGGCTACCTTTGTTTTGGTCGGCTCGGGCTCGGCATGGTCAGACTTCATTTAGTCCTGTCAGATTGGACTCTCCACAATTGGACTGAGTTTGACCCGTCATGCTTTTCACATTTTTTGACAAAAGTGTTTCAACAACTAGTACACGTGGCATCCATTAATTGAGTGGATAGATAATGACTATATTTTTTTTAATGTTCAAACCGTTGGTATGCTTGGGACACATTTGGTCTGGTCGATCTTCATCAAGTCCGCTGAGATTCTGAGAGTTTTGATGACCGAGAGCATTACTGGGACTTTTTGGAATTTTACCTCTGGCTCGGTGTGGTCGGACTGCATCAAGTCTGGTCGTACCTCACATGGTATGTTTAAAATTTTAGAGTACTTAAGTGACCGTGAACTCTACTGGATTTTCTAAGGCTTTTATCATGAACTCGGTTTGGTCGGAGTATACTGTGGTCCAGTCGAGACATGTGGCCCTCTCATCAGATGACAGTGACATCGAGCGTTATCTCTTCTGGGTACTTTATCTTGTATTAAGTCGACATGCTCTTCCTTGGTTCTATTAGGTCAAGGCTCATTATGTTCAGTTAATTGCTTTGCTCGTACACTGTCTGATCAACTCATTGCTTAGCTTGTGCTCTCGTCACTTAGTTCTTGCTCTGTCTGGTTTGGCTCATCCTTACTGCTTTGTTCATATTAGTGGGTTTAGTTTTGGACAGTGCATGCTCACTGCTTCATTGCTTGTCAGTTTGGTAAAGGTGCACTATCTTTCAATTGGTTCAGTTAAGTACGACAATCTCAACTTGGTGTCATTTCTTTGCTTGGTATCTTCATTGCTTAGCTCGGCATGGCAACCTATTGCTATGAGTCTTGTTTGAGCTACTAATTTAAGTTTGATCAGGCTTGCTGGTAGTCTGGTCGGGCTCTAGTGAAATTCTATAATGAATCACTTGGTACAAATATTAGTCCTATTCAATTTGATTGCCTAAGATCAAAGTAGAGGTTTGTTTGGCTAACACCTATTATGCTTGCTGAATCACATCCTTTTGTGGACTATAGACTCAGGAGCCACATACCATGTAGCTAGAGACAGAGATACATTTGTCCATTTTCATAGAGTTATAAAAGGGACACGGTGGATATACATTGGCAACAACTCGAGGGTCGAAGTGCTAGGCATTAGCAAGTGCAAGTTGGACTTGTAAAGTGATAAGACCTTGAATCTCCATGATGTCCTATATGTACCAAAATTTTGATGAAATTTGGTCTCTGTTATTGCACTTCTGAAGTTAGATTACAATTTGCATTCTTATGGTAGTAATTTGGTTATTTACAATGGTTGGTGTTGAACACCAAGCATAATACTAGTAATAGTAATGCATGCTTTTTCTTTACTAACTAATTCTAGCAATACTAATATAGATGTTAATCTGTGGCATGCTAGATTAGGGCATACTGGGCAAGATAAAAGGAATAGATTAGCCCGAGATAGTCTTTTGGGATCAATTTTGAGAATCAACTTCACCACTTGTGAATATTGCCTACAAGAAAAAACAACTAAAAAACCATTTGGAAAAACCCAAAGGGAAGAATTACCTTTGCGACTAATACATTCAGACATAGGTGGTCCAATGAATGTTAAAGCTAGACATGGTACACCTTATTTCATTACATTTATAGATGAGTACACTCTATTTGGTCATGTTTATTGGATCACTTATAAATCTGAAGCATTGGATTGCTTCATTAAATATGTGAATGAGGTTGAGATTTAATTATACAAAAAGGTTAAAATCCTTAGGACTGATCGAAGTTGTGAGAATCTTTTTGATCAATTTAAGGAATTTTGTAATGAAAAAGGGATAACAAGGCAACTTATAATTTCGGGAATGTTGTAATAAAATGGTGTTGTAAAACATAGGAATCGTACTGTGCTTGATATGGTTAGGTCTATGATGGCACAAGCAAATCTGCCAATTCATTTTTGGTGAAATACATTACAAACTGCAGCTTATGTACTTAACCGTGTATTATCAAAGTCAGTATACTCAACAACCTATGAGTTGTGGACAAATTGCAAGGTTGATTTGCAACATTTACACCCTTAGTAGTCTGCTACATATGTTCATGACATTACAAATAAGTATGGAAAATTAGGAGTAAGAGGAAAGAAATGTATTTTCATAAGATATAGTCCACATTTAAAGGGTTATGTTCTCATTGGTGAGGATTTCAATGGACGAACTACTGAAATTAAGTCTAGAGACGTCACTTTTCTTGAAGATCTCTTTCCTAAACAAAACAAGATTGGTAAATATGATCTTCATGTATTTGAGATAGAAGAAGAGGCTAAAAACTCTAAAAATTGACCAGAGGTCGATGAATTCAGCTAATTCAAACCTTCTTTCTAATGGGAGCTTGGATAGCACACCACCAATACCTCAATTGAGTGAAAGAAATGAGGATGATCCAATTTCAATTGGTGGTATTAGTAATGATAATGCTAATAACCATGGTGATCATCATCCACGTAGGAGTAATCGATCGAGAATACCTCGAAAATGATTTGAAATTAAGAATGAAGCTTGTGTTGTAACCCCACAAGATGATGAAGAACCAAGAATAGTGATGGAGGCACTGACTTGTCCAGCTAAAGAGAAATGGAATGTACTTGAGGAAGAAATGGAATCTATGAAGAAAAACCAAGTATGGAGTTTAGTTAATCCACTACCTAGTCATAAGGCAATTGGGAACAAATGGTTTCTCAAAATAAAATGATAGGCAGACAAATCAATTGATCTATCTAAAGCTCGTATTATGGCTAAAGGTTATACCCAATAAGAAGGTATAGATTATGAGGAAACATTTTCCTTAGTGGTTAGGTTTGCCTCAATAAGATTGATTTTAGCCATTGTATTAAATTTAGACTTACAATTGCATCAAATGGAAGTAAAGACAACTTTCCTTAATGGAGAACTACAAGAAGAAATCTATATGGAACAACCTATAGGTTTTATTATTAAAGGCCAAGAAAGCAAAGTGTGCAAGCTCAATAGATCAATTTATTGTCTCAAATAATCATCCAAACAATGGTACCTCCATTTTCATAATGCAATAATGTCTTATGATTTTAAAATGGTTGAGGAGGACCATTATGTCTATGTGAAAAGATCCAAAAATAGATTTGCAATTCTATCTCTATACGTTGATGATATCTTAATAGCTGGGAGTGATAAAGATTTTGTCATGAATATTAGACATGGTTATCAATAAATTTTAATATGAAAGATATGGGAGAAACAAGTTACATTTTGGGAGTACAGATCATAAAAGATCATTTAAAAAACTTTTTGGCTCTGTCATAAGAGCTTTATATTCAGAAAGTTTTGGAATGCTTCCATATGAGTAGTTGCAAATCTGTGGATACTCCTATATCAAAAGCCGAGGCTTTAAGTCGAGATATGTGTCCAAAAACTCTAGAAGAGAAAAATAAAATGTCCAAAGTACCATATTCAAGTGCAGTTGGAAGTCTAATGTATGCAATGATGTGCACTCATCCAGATATATGTTTTGCTGTTGGTTTGGTCAGTAGGTTTCAATCAAATCATGGTCGTGAACATTGGATGGCTGTAAAAAAGAACTGTAGACCCTTAATTTTGGCCCAAAGTTGGTGCGGTCTTAATGAAAGAACACCAAAATAAATTTGATTTGACTTTAAAGGATTTAAACATAGTTTACAACTTTTAAATAAGTTGGTCCGGTCTCAGAAGGCATAAATTCGAGTGGTTAAAATTATAAAACCCTAAATTGAATCTATTCAGTCCAAATTAAAAATGTATGGCTCAGAAAATGAAAATTATTGTAACGGTTTAAGTCAGGGTGGCCCAAAATGACTTGAGCCAATGCTCATATCTATTTGGACATGCCAAATCAACATGATCCTAATTTATTTTGAGTTTTGGCCGGCTATTGGGTTTCCTAATTAAGTTGGAATTCATTTTGCAGATGGATTAACAAAGCAATTAAGCTTTTTTAAGGGACAGTTTCTGCCTATAAATAATGAGGCTTAATTGTGAGCGGGAATTTTTGCCCCCACTCCTAGTGGAATGGTTCTTGCGACTTCGGCACTTTTTAGGCTCGGGGCCTTAGAGAACACGAGCCTAAGCCAAATAAAATGAAGTTGCCACCCGAACGGGTCGAACAAAAGAAAGGGGTGGATGACTTGATTCCTAAGGAATCCCCAACCCCCTAATATGTTCAAAAAGTTGGGTACGTGTGGGAAAGGTGAGAAATGACCCAGCACTCCCACAATGCCCGGTTCATTGGAATCAGCTTCCTTTGCAGGTCTTAATATTATAAAATTCTTAAATATAACAATGTTATCCATAATACATGCAACAATTAAAATAAAGCATCATTATATTAAAATCAAAGCAATGTCCAAGAAAAGCAAATAAATGGATACCCATCCGTGGATGGAAACATGTCCTTACATCGTCCATGTCTAAAACTAAATAGGACACCCACCGAAAGGTGGAAACATGTCATTTACATTGGTCCAAAATATAAAAGCAATTTAAATTACATGAAAATTAATTAATGAGGTACCCAATAATGGAAACATACCTCTTACAGTTTTAATATCAAAATAAACAAATAATAATCATAATAATAATGAAAATATCCATCCATGATAAATTAAATAAATCAAGTATTGAAATTAAATAAATCAAAACATATAATAAACTACATAATGAAATCTAAAATTTAATAAAGCAAATAAAGATACAAATTTAGGTTTATGTCTCAATTTAGGGTTCTTTAATTAACATTTAGGGTTTTGGGATTTTGGAATTATTGTTATTATTATTTAGGCTACTGTGAGAATTTTTGAAAAAATGGGATGGATTAGGGTTTTATAAATTTAAGAAACTAGTAAGGTTTTTGGTTAATCAAATTAGGGTTTAGGGCTAACATCATGAAATTAGGGTTTTGGAACCTTAAGACATTAGGCTTTATAATTTTAAAAGATTGGGATTAGGGTTTAAGATATTTATGGTTTAAGAGAGAAAGATTTATGGGATTTATTGGATTTGGGCTTAAGGGTTAATTGGTTTACTGGATGAGGGTTTGAAAAATAAAGGTTTTGATTTATCATTTTAGAATAAACATGGATTCTGGAAATAAATTAAGATTTTGGAAAACAATTAGGGTTTTAAGACTTTAATGGAATAATTTAGAGTTTAAAGTTCTGGAAAAAATAGTATAGGGTTTTAAAGTTTTTGAAACAGAAGAATAGTTTAGGATACTATCGTATGCTTAAACAATTAATGAATAAAAACATAAGAGTGCTGTAAACATAAAGAAATCAAAGATTTATAATCAAACCTCCGTCCCATTGGTTCCACCACAGTTGACTCTGGCTGAACAAGAACAAAGACAGCGTTGCTGCCTTTGATGGATTGACGATTGATGAGTGCCACTAGTTGCTAATTTATTTTGCCATTTCCTACATTGATGTTTTAATCTCTCTTAATCTCCATTGCTGACCTCTGTTAAAGTCTAAAACATTATTATTTATAGGCCAAAACCTCACTCAGAATCCTTAACCCTAATATTAATTCGTCCTTAAAACCAATTTTAATTCAATTTGAAAACTAAATTTAAAATAAAACAATTGAAACCATGTCGATCTGGGCAACCAAATTGACATGGACCAAAGTCATGTCGACCTGGGCATCCAGGTCGACATGGGGCATCCAGGTTGACATGAGCCAAGCCTCATAAAATGGGCCCTCCCAACTTGAACTAATTTTGCATTTTTTTAATTTTTTGGACCGGACCGTCTAAAAAAAAGACTTGGTTTAGTGTTTTGTAGTTGAGTTTGTGCCTTTTAAAAATCAGATTAACTTATTAGAAGTTGTAAATCGAATCGAATTTATTTTGGCATTCTTTAATTAGGACCATACCAACTTAGGGCCAAAATTAAGGGTCTATATTAATACTTTAACAAGGATCAATAAACTTAATAAGGAAAGCAACAATAATTAGTAACAATGAATTTTCACCAAACAACCAACAAAGGCAGTGATCACTGTCTTTGATCTTGGCTCATCCAGAAATAAACACTGATACAGGAAGCAGCTTGGAGTCAATAATCAATTTGGTGGAGCCTTCAAACGTAGGTTTTGTTTCTTAAATTTAATTTCTTTAAACACATAGTAGCTAGGTTATCTTTTCATATATTGATTTGTTTACTTTAATTATTATGTTGATCACATAAGTTTAATTGCTAGAACCTTAGTTGCATATTTTATGAAACTAAAATTTAATCTAGTAAATCATCCAGTAGCTTAAGATTTAAAGTTTTTGCCAAAACTCTAACCTATTTTCTTAAATTCCAAAAAGCCTAATAGTTTTCTTAAATCCAAAAAACCTTAAACTATTTTGTTAAATCCAAAAAACCATAAACTATTTTGTTAAAACTCAAAACCCTAAGCCGTCTTTGTCTAAAACCTTAAACTGTTTCATTAAGTTCCAAAACCCTAATCGGTCTTTTCCAAAACTTTAATTTATTTCCCCAAATCTTGAACTATTTTTTCTAAAACGATAAATTAAAACCCTAAATTCTTTTTAAACTCTTCATCTAGTAACCCTACTTTTAAGTTGTTCCACCCAAAACACAAAAGAACCCAGTAAACCTAAAACCCTAATCCAATAAACCTTAATTTGTTCTCAAAATATCAAAACTCAATTTTCCCAAATCCTAATCCAGGAACATTAAAATTCTTAAACTCTAATTCTCAAAACTAAGACCCTAAAACCTAAAACACTAATTCCAGTGGCTCAATTCCCAAATCTTGGTCTAGACCCTTGTTTCCAAACCCTAATTTTATTTGTTTAATGATTTAAACTTTAATTTTAAATATTTATTTTGTTTTCTATTTGTTATATGATGGATGGTTTATTTTACTTTATGATGGATGTTTTATTTTAATTATCATGCTTGAATAATTTAATTTGCTTAATTGATTATTTATATGATTTCTTGAATTGTAAAAGGCTTATTTCCACTTTGTGGGTACCTCAGTTTTTTTATGATGTAATTTAATTTATTGTTTAATGATTTTGGATTAATGTAAAAGAATACATTTCCACCTTTTGGTGGGTATTTTATTTATTTAATTTTAGACATTGGATTTGGTTGTTATGGTATGTTTTCACCTCGTGTGGGTGCCCGTTTATTATTTTGTTTTGAACATTACTTTAATTTTAATACGATGATACTTTATTTTGTTATTCACATGTAGTATGGATAATATTATAATAATTAAGAATTTTATAATATTTAGACTTGAAAAGATGGTCAGTTCCAATGAAGCAGGTGTTGTGGGGGTGTTGGGTCATTCTCACCTTCTCCACATGTATCCAACTTTTCAAACCCATTAGGGGGTTGGGGATTCCTTAGGAATTGAGTCATCCACCCCTTTCTTTTTTCTGGCCCGTCCGGATGGCAACTCCATTTTCTCTGGATTTAGGTCCATGTTCTCAAAGGCCCTGAGCCTAACAGTGTCGAAGTCGAAAGAACCATTCCACAGAGAGTGGGGGGCAAAAATCTCCACTCACAGGATCCTTAGATATTACAATGAATTACTGTCTATGTTACTGTGAGAGGGAATTTTTGCCCCCACTCCCGGTGGAATGGTTCTTGCAACTTCGGCACTGTTTAGGCTCGGAACCTTAGAGAACACAGGCCTAAGCCCGGAGAAAAATAGAGTCACCACCCGGACGGGCAGAGAAAAAGAAAGGAGTGGATGACTCGATTCCTAAGGAATTCCCAACCCCCTAATGGGTTCGGAAAGTTGGGTACGTGTGAGGAAGGTGAGAAATGGCCTAGCACCCCCATAACGCCCAGTTCATTGGAACCGGCCTCCTTTGCAAGTCTTAATATTATGAAATTCTTAAATATAACAATATTATCCATATTACATGCAACAATTAAAATAAATCATCATTATATTAAAATCAAAGCAATGTCCAAACAAAGCAAATAAATGGACACCCATCCGAGGATGGAAACATGTCCTTACCTCGTTCATGTCTAAACTAAATAGGACACCCACCAAAAGGTGAAATCATATCCTTTACATTGGTCCAAAATATAAAAGCAATTTAAATTACATAGAAATTAATTAATGAGGTATCCACAAAGCGAAAACATACCTCTTACAATTTTAATACTAAAACAACAAAATAATAATCATAATAATAAAGAGAATACCCATCCATGATAAATTAAATAAAGCAAGCATTGAAATTAAATAAATCAACCATCAAATCATATAATAAATTACATAATCAAATCTAAAATTAAATAAAACAATAAAGATATAAGTTAAGTTTATGCCTTAATTTAGAGTTCTTTAATTAATAATTAGGGTTTTGGGGATTTTGAAATTATTATTATTTAGGCTACTGCGAGAATTTTAGAAGAATCGAATAGATTAGAGTTTTATAAATTTGAGAAAGTAGTAAGGTTTTTGGTTAATCAAATTAGGGTTTAAAGCTAGCATCATGAAATTAGGATTTTGGAAGCTTAAGACATTAGGGTTTATAATTTTAAAAGATTTGGATTAGGGTTTAAGATTTTTTAGGTTTACTGGAGAGAAAGATTTATGAGATTTATCAAACTTGGGCTTAAGGGTTTGTTAGGTTTACTGGATGGGGGTTTGAAAAATTAAGGTGTTGGTTCGGTTTTGATGTTTTAAGAATTAGGGTTTAGGAAAACTAGGGTTTACTGGGGTTAGGGTTTTTGAGAATTAATAAGATATTTTAGGGTTTTATATATTTTGGAAAACATATTCAATCATATGATTTAAGAAAACAGTTTAAAGTTTTATAGAAACAATTAAGTTTAAAGTTTTTAGAAACTGTAAAGAAAATTAGGGTTTAGAGAAATAAGAAGATAGTTCGGGGCTTTTGGAATTCTCTAGATTTTTGAGCTATTGGATGAAACAATAATGAACATAATATATAACTAGGGTTTATCAATTTATACTATGAAATCAAAGTGATAACAAAAATAAACAAATGAAAAATCACTAAGAACAAAAACAATATAACAATTGAATGTATAAGCAAATTCAAGATTAAGACACAAAACCTGCGTTGAAGGTTCCTCCAAATTATTTTATGGACGAACAATAACAAAGGTAGTGTTGATGCCTTTGATGGATTGATTATTTGATTATTAATACTTGTTGTTAATTCCTTTTGCCGTCTTTTGACTTTACTGGTTTCAATCTTTCTTAATCTCAATGGCCGCTTTCTGCTTTTTTTTTTTAGGGTTTTCTGTGTTCTGTATCCTCCTCCCCTTTGTTCCTTTTTTTAATGTGGTATTTATTGGATAATAAAGAGTCCCAATCCTATTTTAATAAGGAAATACCAATTTTTTAGGAAAAATTAGAAAACTGGGTAAAACAAGATTTGGTCAAAAAATTGGCAGCGCAAGGGCTGTTGGGCCCATGGGCTGCGCTGGCAAAAGTTGCACTGGCAAAAATGGGCACAGCGGGCCAATTTGTACAAGAATGGCTGCGACGAATTAGGCAATGTGCAATTCACCCCCATATTGCCATCTGCGGTGAATTGAGGACTGTCCAATTCGCCGTAGATAATTTATGTGGCGAAATGGGCTACCGCGCGACGCTCGCCGATCAGTCCGATTTTTTATTTTTTTTACATTTTTTATATTTTTTATTTTTATTAAAAATAACTATTAAATATTATTAGTAATTAAAATATTATTAAAATAAATAAAATACCACAAAAATTATTTTGGGCTATCGGATTTGAATGGGTAAAAAATTAAGGGTCTACAGTTTGCCCCCTGCTTGAACGATCTAAGACTATGGCAAAAGAGAGCGAAAAGCAATAAGATATTTGACTAATTTTTGATGAGAATGGGTACTTGGATTTGATTTGGGTACTTGGACCCAAGAATGAGTTTGATTTGGATACTTGGACTAGATATTGAATTTGATTTGGGTACTTAGACACAAGATTGGGTACTTGGACCCGAGATTGAATTTGATTTGGGTACTTGGACCCGAGATTGAATTTGATTTGGGTACTTAGACCCGAGATTGAATTAGATTTGGGTACTTGGACTCGAGATTGGGTACTTGGACCCGAGACTGGATTGGATTTGGGTACTTGGACCCAGGAATGAGTTTGACTGACCTTTTATCAGTTGAGAATTCTGACTGGTCTGGCTATTCTATTCTTTAACGCGTTGTGGGTCTTCACCCTCAAAATGGATCTTCATCATTGAACCTTGGATCTTCATCCTTAGCATCAGATCTTCACCTTGTAAATGGATCTTCATTCTTGGAGATCAGGTCTTCACCCTTGTAAATGGATCTTCATCATTGGAGATCAGGTCCTCACCCTTGAAAATGGATCTTCATCCTTGGAGATCGGGTCCTCGCCCTTGAAAATGGATCTTCATCCTTGGTGATCGGGTCTTCACCCTTGAAAATGGATCTTCATCCTTTGAGATCGGGTCTTCACCCTTGAAAATAGATCTTCATCCTTTGAGATCGAGTCTTCACACTTGAAAATGGATCTTCATCCTTTGCATCAGGTCTTCACCCTTGAAAATGGATCTTTATCCTTAGAAATTGGGTCTTCACCCTTGAAATTGGATCTTCATCCTTGGTATCGGGTCTTCACCCTTGAAAATGGATCTTCATCCTTGGAGATTAGGTCTTCACCCTCGTAAATAGATCTTTATCTGTTAAACTAGATCTTCATCCTTGGCATCTGGTCTTCACCCTTGAAAATAGATCTTCATTCTTTAGATGTTAGGTCTTCACCCTTGAAAGTGGATCTTCACCCTTTAGATGTCGGGTCTTCACCCTTGGCTTCAGTTCTTTTAGCTGGAATGATCTTTTATCTTTTACGTCTTTCTTCTTTTGATAGTTTTTAATGTTCCATTCTTTTGCACTTTTGCAAAGAAAATTTAGCTATTTTTATTCGGCCCTCATATCTTCTCCTTGCCCCCTGTGTGGTGAAATATTTACAAGTGAGTTTGAAAATGTTTGGCATATAAACTTAAAAAATTGAAAAGGAAAAACTTTGCCCCCTGTGTAGGCTCAAACCAAAGATTTTTTTTTATGCAAGCTTTGATTGAAGGTTTTGTTGTCTAGTTCTTTGTACAAGCACACACTTCTTCTCTTTGCAAAATTACTAAAGCTTTCTCAAGCAATGGGCTTTCCATGCCCCCCTGATTTGATATCTTCTTTTGATTCTTTGCTTCACAAATGTTTACTGTTCACTTTGACAAAGAACAAATAATACAAGAAAAAAATGTCATGTGATGTGATCATGTATGCATGATATGCATGAGTAATACTTATGGTGGTTCCATCGACTCACAGACCGAGGTGATCAGCAGAAGTATTCTCATTGACTCCTTTTAGATGCCCGTTTAGGTCTTGCACTGGAATGATAGAAGGCTTCACTTTTATGGCTTTTATCTTCAAGATGTTGAAAATATGAGTGGTGGAGACCCCAAGTTGCAGAGATACATCCATTTTAAATTATGATTCAGTATGTCAATTGGTAGCTTCTTCATAACATTGCCAGTAATCATTTTCTTTGCCCAATGTGTCCTTCGAGGTTCGATAGTTCAACATACTCCCCTTAACTTGAAGGCTTTGTAAATTTTTTTTTTTGAATTTTCAATTTCGAATTTTAATTTTGAAATCAAATGTTGGCTTTGCCAAATTAATGTCAATGTACCTCAAGACTTGATTTTTCCAAATTAACATATCTATAACATGACAACCCTAGTTACCGTACTAAACTCGGGAATCATTTCTATTTAAGCAAGAATTGTTGCACTTCAGATAGGCACATACACATTACTTGGCCAAAGGTCTCATTGAGTTTAAATATTGTCTATCTCATATGCATGTTTATTCAAACTATCTCCACTAATAGACTCTACCTACCAAGAGAGATCAACAGGTCTTTGATAGGCTTGAAATGGGGTCTATAAAGGACATGGGTTAAATGAAGGCCATTTTGAGATTGGAGTTGATGTGACACAATGGACAAATCCTCAAACTACAAATTTCTTGTTGGAACTTTATACAGTTGGGAGCAATCTTGGTAGACTCCAAATTTCTTCTATCTTCTTGGCATTAATCTGGATCTTGATTGAGACAGTCTTTGCCCTTGCATAAAGTTTGGTACCCAAATTTGTTTCTTTTCTTCTTCTCCCTTTTCTTTCTTTTTATTTTTCTTACTCTTCCTTTTCTTTGAGCATTTTATCATTTTGTCCTTGTAGCACTGTCAAGTGGGTGACCTTTCTCCTTTTTCTTCCTTTTTGATTGAATCTTTGGTTGGGTTGGACCAATTCAAGTCAAACTGTCCTTATAAACCAAATGGAAGCCTTTTGTTGTCTTAGGTAAAAGAGAACTTAGTTAGATTTCTGAACCATTTTGAATTTTCTTTTTTTTTCTCTTTTTTTCTTTTTTCTTTTTTTTCTTTTTTTGTCTTTTCTTTTTTTTTCTTCTTTTTGTCTTTTGTCTTTTTTGTTCTTTTTTTTAGTTCTAGCTCTAAAAGAGTTGTCTTGTTTGTACCAACTTGGGTTTCTAATAATGCATGAGAGGAGTGGCATAAATCTTCTTTAACAGGGATAAATCATTTGTTACTCTGATGTCATCTTAATAGATTGGGGATATTAGTAGAACTTCAACTACTCTTATGGTCTTGATAACATCAACTATCCTTACGGCTTTAGCTATGCATTCCATTCTTTGATCTTCTTACCTCTTCACCTTAGTGATCATAAGACTTGTCAAAAGTATCACAACAGCTCAGGGTAGGTTGTTGGGATTTGTAAGCCAATGAAAAGAAAGCTAAAATTTTATGAAGGCTCAAAGGGACAATTAGAGATTGATATTTAATTGGGTGGAAACTAGTTGTTGGCTAACCGAACAATGCCTAGATCATTTCTCTCTTAAAATAAGTAGAGTTCAATTTCGCCTTGAAAGTTTGTCAAAGCATGTTCTAAGACTGACTAGGACCTAGACAAAGGTAATTATGCAGGAGCCCTCTCTAAGTAAGCATACACAACTCAATACTATATAGCAATTCCCTTACCTAGTAAAGTCATTCAAGTCATGATGCCTAGACACATTAATTTATGAACATCAAGCTAGATTCCTCATTGGTTGAGCACCAAAATGAACAAAGACCAACAAAAATTTTATGAAAGTAATTTATTCAAACAACTTTAAATTTAAAAAAAAAATTGTTCCAATTAAATATTAAAGAAAGCAAAATAAATAGAGCAATATTCAAGCTAAGGAAAGTTTGTTGAGTTGGAGGCAAGGATTTTTTTCCATCATCAAGGATCATTGCTTCATCATCCACAGTTAGTCCAAGCTTGCTTAGTAGCACATCATCTTTAGCAGCTTCTCTACCCAAATCATCACAGGATGACAAGATAAAACTCTTCATGAAGGTTGTAAGCAGTGGCGCCCTTCCAAATTTAGGTAGAGAATTATTCTTAGTGTTGTGCTTATTAGGCTCAGGCAGTTTACCATTGTCGATTAGATCTTGGATCTCATGCCTCAATCGAGTATATCTATCGGTCTCATGTCCTTCAGTTTGATGAAATTGACAAAAAGCCTTAGCATTGAACTTTGGTGGCAGGGGATTATGTAGCGGTCGAGGAGCCAATGGTTGTAATAATCCCTTCTTTTGTAGCTTATTGAGGATCCAAGATAGCGGCTTCCCCAATTCTGAAAACTGCCTCATTCCTCCTTGACCAATGGCATTAACATTAACTTCCTTTTGTTTATTTTGATTGCTAAGCTGATAATTCCGTTTTGCAAAAAAATAGTTCTTCTCTCTTTCCCTTTGACTTTTTCCAGTGGGGTGATAGCCACCCTTATTGCCCCACTTATATAGCACATGATTTGGCTGGTCTCGTAGAATAGGGATTGGTCCCTCATTTTTCATTTGATCTCTATTAGTGAATATGTTCTCCATGGATGCTGCGTTAGCATTGTTGATGATCTCCAAAATTTCAATCAACTAGGTCTTCATAATTTCAACCAGTTGATCTTGTAGCTCGGCCATCCTAGCTTTGACAACTTCATTGATTATATCCCTTAGCTAGTTTGCAACCATCCTCAAAATTAATGTTGTAGGTGGTATCGTTGTATGTTCTTGAATTGCCGTACTTCAGGTCTATGAGCCATAAAGGATTAATGATATGTCATGTGATGCATGTCTGCACAAACAATAAACAAACAAGGACAAATAGGACGTTCCTTCCAACCTTATAACATCTACACACGAATGGCAAGTCTCTTTTCCTAGGTAATATGGTTAACAAAATACGAACATGGGGTATCTTATTTTTTTTTTGAATAATTCGCTCGAACGTTTCAATCAATAGTTATATTTTCAAAAATGGAAATCAGTTCATGATAATTCCCTTTAATTAGGTTTTAATCCATTTAACCAACTAAAGTAGCTTTTATACTATGTTGGATTAAAACTAAATTAAGAAGTTTATTATAAATAGATTTCTCACTTGAAAAAGTAACTAATGATTCATGCCAAAAACAAGCCCGTGGTTAATTATTCTTAGTATAAACTAGGCTTACAATTGATTTTTAGTATTTCATAATTGACCTAAATAATTTGCAAGCTCTTTGTAAGAAAAGGTTGGATGAAAATGTTTTTGTTTCTAAGCCCATTGTAAAAAGATTTTAGAAAAAATAGATTTTGGGCTTAGTATTTGGGTTATGAGTAAAAGAATTTTTTATTTGTTTTTAGAAAAGTTTTATGTCCAAAGACCATCTTGAAAAGTTTTAAAAATAGCTTGGGTCTTTTGGACTTTGAAAAATTTATTATGAGCTTACAAATGTAATTGGGTCATATTAGAAAAAGAACAAACCAAATAAGCCATGATTTAACCTAAGATAAATTAACCATAGTCAAACAACATGCATTTGGGGTAAAAACCTAAGGAAAGTAACTAAGCCAATTACATGAGCTTTAGTCTTTGGGTTAAAAGGCTTAGGTTCCCATAGCAAGTATATACCAAATGGTACAAGGCTATGAGTGGTCATGCCATGCTCAATCTCCATACCTTGAGTGAAAGTATGGTATCCCTTACATAACACAACACTGGTTACACAGGCATCCTAACTCACGCACATGATGTAATCTAATATGATACAATGGATAATATCATGATAAGAAAGAATAGAATAATATAAAGACCAATGGAATCAACTCCTCTTATCCCCAGTGGAGTCGCCACTATGAGCAGGCATTTTCGCCCCCACTCCTAGTGGAATGGTTCTTGCGACTTCGGCACTGTTTAGGCTCGGGGCCTTAGAGAACACAGGCCTAAGCCTGAAGAAAAATAGAGTCGCCACCCGGACGGTGAGAAAGGGAAAAAGAAAGGGGTGGATGACTTGATTCCTAAGGAATCTCCAACCCCCTAATGGGTTCGAAAAGTTGGGTATTTGTGAGGAAGGTGAGAAATGGCCCAGTACCCCCACAACGCCCAGTTCATTGGAACCGGCCTCCTTTGCAGGTCTTAATATTATAAAATTCTAAAATATAACAATATTATCCATATTATATGCAACAATTAAAATAAAGCATCATTATATTAAAATCAAAGTAATGTCCAAACAAAGCAAATAAATGGACACCCATCCGAGGATGGAAAAAAAGTAGAGAAAAAGAAAGAAAAGAAAAAGTAAAAGAGAAAATAAAAAGAGAGAGAGAAAGAAAATAAAATATCAAAAGAGCAGTTTAGAAAGTCAATAGAGTTTCTTTTATTTGAAGCAACAAAAGACTTCTACTTAGTTTATGAGGAAAGATTGAATTGAATTGGTATAGCTTCAAGTCCACAATCTTGAAAGTCTTGATACTTAATATTCAAAAGGAAAAAAGGATAGAATAATGGTACTGAGCTTTTTGCAAAAGGAAAAGATCAAGAATTCTGCCAAGAAGATGTAGGGTATCCAAGCTTTGTATTTTCTTGAAGTCAAAAGGAAATGATGCCCAGAAGGTGAAAATGGAACGTCTAATAGTATACAGTTTCAACAAAGGAGATTGTAGTGTGAAGGTTTATTAGTAGTGTCATATCAACTATAATCTAAAAGTCGCCTTCATTTAACCCGTATCCCTTATAGACTCCATTTCAAGCCTATTAAAGACATTTTGATCTCTCTTGGTAGGTAGAGTCTATTAGTGGAGATAGTTTGAATAAGTATGCATATGAGATAGACAATAATTAAACTCAATGATACCTTTGACCAAGTAATATGTATGTGTCTATCTGAAGTGCAACAGTCTTTGCTCAAATAGAATTGATTTATGAGCGGGGATTTTCGCCCCCACTCCTAGTGGAATGGTCCTTGCGACTTTTGGCACTGTTGGGCTCAGGGCCTTAGAGAACACGGGCCTAAACCATGAGAAAATGGAGTTGCCATCCAGACGGGCGAAAAAAAAAGAAAGGGGTGGATGACTCAATTCCTAAGAAATTCCCAACCTGCTAATGAGTTCAAAAAGTTGGGTATGCATAGGGCAGGTGAAAATGACCCAACACACCCACAGTGCCCGGTTATTAGAACCGGTCTCCTTTTCAGGTCTAAATATTATAAAATTCTTAACTTATTGCAATATCATCCATGTTGAATGCGATTCAAAATAAATAAAGAATTTATTACATCAAAACAAAATAATAAATGGGTACCCATCGGAAGATGGAAATATACACTTACAATGTCCAAATGTCCATAAAGAAAATGAAATAGGACACCCACCAAAAGGTGAAAACATATCCTTTACAATAATCCCAAAATCTTTAAACGATAAACTAAATTACCTAATAAAAATGGAGGTGCCTATAAAGTGAAAATGTTCCTTTTACAATTCAAGAAATCAAATAAACAAATCAAGTTATTCAAGTGTGATAATTAAAACAAACATCCATCACAAAATGAACTAAAGCATCTATCATATAAAGAGTAAAAAATAAAATAAATGATTAAAGCTACGGTTTAAATCATTAAACCAATAAAATTAGGGTTTTGAGGCTAGTATTTGGAAAATTAGGGTTTTAGTATTTGGATTTAGGATTTTGAATGGAATTATGGTTTTTTGAGGTGAAGTTAGGTGTATATTAGGATTTTCAAGGTTTTAGTTTTAAGAAGAAAGGTATAGGGTTAGGGTTTGGATTTAGGGTTTTTAAGAAGGATGTTTGGGTGAGTTAGGTTAAGGTTTACTGGAAGTCTAGGGTTTAGTTTTAGGATTTTGGGAATTTAGGATATAGGAAACTAAAATTTAGGCTTTATGGCTACTGGATTAAATATGAAAATCAATTTATTGGATTAGGGTTTTAGGGTTTTTAGGCTACTGGATGTTCAAACAGATGGTCAAAACTCTACATGAAATCTAAGATCAAATCAACTATAAATAAAGTGATTCTCAAAATCACTGATTATTATTTTTCAAAGAAAACACTATCACTGTATATAGAAACAAATTATAAACCAATAGATGCATATACTGTAATTTTAAATGGATTCAATGATTGAAGACAAACCTCCATTGTTGGTTCCACCAAAATTAATGAATTGAAACAAGCCTTCTATTATTGCCTGCCTGGATCAATTGAAGTTTTTGGCCAGAGACCATCTAATTGTTGCTTTTGTGTTGTTTTTATTAAACCGTGCCAATTACTAATTGTGTTCTTCACGATTGTTGATGCATGTTTCAATGTTAAATATTAGTATTTATAGGCATAATTAGGTTTAAACTAAAACCCTAAAACTTAATCCAATGGCCTAAAGAGAGTCCATGTTAATTAAGGAATTAATAAACCTTATTAGAGTCGAATTAAGGGTCCATGGTGGAGTGGGACACTCCAGTCTGACATGAACCAAAGACCATGGCAGATTAGGACTTCCCAATCCGCCATGGACCATGGTGTATGGCAGATTAGGAGCCAATCTGCTATTAACCAAAGGTCATGGCATATTAACTCCCAATCTGCCATGGACCTTGGTCCATGCCGAATTTGTATCCCAATTTGTCATGGTTTTTATATTTGGTTTGGTCTAGCTCATTTTTGTACTTTAAAATATAATCAAACCTGTTTTAATTTTCAAATGATAAATAGGACTTGATTTAGGATTTTTAAAATTGAACCATTATTTTTTAGGCACTTAAAAATTTGACCGACCTATTAAAAGCCATTAACTAGATTTAAACCTTTTAAAATTGGAACAAATTTAACTTAGCCTTCTTTAATTAAGATTGAACTAATTTATGGCTAAAATCAAGGGTCTACAGTTTACCTCCTGCTTGAACTATCTTGAATTTATTCAGAGAGAGTGAAAAGCAATATGACTTTGAGCTATTTTTAGATATGGATGGGTTTTGGCCCCGAGGTTGGATTTGGTTGGATTCTGGACCCATATTGGGTTATGGACTAAAAAATGATTCGGGTTTTGGACCTGAGTAATTTTGGGTTTGGGATCCGAAAAGAATTCTGGATTCAAAAATGATTTGGATTCTGGACCTGACTTGAGTTCTTGACTCACAAAATATTTGGGTTATGGACCAGAGATGGTTTGGGTTCTAGACTAGGTTTGAGTTTTGGACTAAAAAAAGATTTGGATTCTGGACCCGAGATGGTTTAGGTTCTGGACCTTATTTGAATTCTGGAATAAAAAAGATTTAGGTTTTGGACTCGATTTGAGTTCTGGACTAAAAAATGATTTGGGTTTTGGACTCTAGATGGTTTAGGTTCTAGACTCAGTTTGAGTTAGGGTGTTCGACCCAAAATTGGATTAGGGTACTTGACCCGAAACTGAATTAGGGTGCTTGATCCAAAACTGGGTTAGGGTGCTCGAACCAAGACTAGATTTGATTTGGGTACTCGATTAGAGATTGGATTCAATTTGGGTATGGGTTCTCAACCTGAAACTGGATTAGGGTGCTCGACCCAAGACTAAATTAGAGTTCTCGACCCAAAACTGGATTAGGGTGCTCGACCCAAAACTAGATTAGGGTTCTCAACCCAAGACTAGATTAGGGTACTCGACCTAAGACTGAATTAGTGTTCTGGACTCGGATTAGATTAGGGTGCTCAATCCAAAATTGGATTAGAGTGCTTGACCCAAAACTGGATTAGGGTGTTCAACCCAAGACTGGATTTTGGATTCTCGACCTGAGACATAAGCTCTTCTATCATTTAAAAGTAAGGGCTTTCTTTTAGCCACTTGTTCCATCCTTCAATGGATTGACTTTAGTTCTTCTGACCTTTTGTCCTTTGTCTCTTCCTTCTTTAGGTTCTTACTTTCTTCATTTATTCTTCCTTGTGCAAAAAAAATAGCTATTTTTTAGCTAGCTCTCATATCATCTCTTTGCCCCATGCGTGGAAAAATATTGAAAATGAGTCTGAAAATATTTAATACACTTATAAAATCAAGAATTGAAAAGAAAATGTTTTGCCCCCTATATGGGCTCAAACCAATGATTTTGTTCTTTTGTGCAAGAATGCATCTTCATTTTTGTAAAGTGACTGGATCTTCCTTAGGCAATGGGCCTTCCATGCCTCTTGATTCCATATCTGCTTCATTTTTGCTTTACTAGGTGTCTTCTTATCAAAGGATAAGTAATGCAAGAACACAAAATGCAATGTAATATGCTCATGTATGCATGATATGCATGAATAATACTTATAGTGGTTCTATCAACGCACAAACTAGGGAGATCAGCTGAAGTATTCCCATGGATTCCTTCTAGATGCTCATTTAGGTATTTCATTGGAATGGTAGAAGACTTCAGATTTATGGCTTTTATCTTCAAGATGTTGAAAACATAAGTGGTGGAGCCCAAACAGCACATCCATTTCAACACATTTGATTGGCGACTTCTTCATGACCTTGCAAGTGATTCTTTCATTAACCCACTTTTGCCCAATATGTCCTTTAAGGTTTGAAAGTTCAACTCACTTCCCTAAACTTAGAGGTTTGTATGATAAAAACACTTTTTTAATCTTAAAATCATATTTTGGCTTTGTCAAATCAATGTCATTGTACCTCAGGACTCAACTTTCCAAATTAACATATATATAACTGTAGACCCTTAATTTTTGACCCAATTCTATCCAATATGCTTTATTTAGTCCAAAATGATTTTTATTGTTTAATTGGTCCAAAATAACTTTAATTAAATATTTTTTACCTTAGTATTTAATTTTATTAATAAAAAATAAAAATAAACAAATAAAAATAAAAATAAAAATAAAAATCGGAGTCGGAGTCAGAAAAAAAATCGGCAGCAAAAAGTGGTCGCGCGGGCCAGTCGGGCCAGCAGCAACTCGCCCGTAGGCCTGCGGGCGAAGTTATTTCGCCCTCAGGCCCGCAGGAATTTCCTGCAGGCGAAATAACTTCCCGCAGGAAATTCCTGCAGGCTGGCACGCCCACGGGACCCTCAACTCAGTTTTCGCCAGCGCAAAATTTTTTGATGCAATTTTTAGAATCCTAATCCGATTAGGTTTTAATTTCTTTTTTTTATTAATATTAATTACCTTAATTAATTAGGAATATACAACCTAAAAACCACTATAAATAAGGACTAATTAAACCTAATGAAAGGAGGAAAAAAATTGGCAGTGGCTTGATTTTTGAAACCAAATCAAGGAAGGAAAAGGAAAAACTCAATTCAATTGATATTTAAAGCAGCAGTAGCACGATTTAATCAATTCAAAGGCAACCAAGGCTTGTTTTTGGAGCTAGTTCATCCAAGAAGAGTTATTTTTTGGAGAATCAACAAAAGAAGGTATGTAAAAATCTTTTTGATTTATGTTTTACAGTAGCTAGGTTATAAAATTTTAGTTTTTTCAAATTAAAGATCTAAGAACTTTAACTTAATTTTTCCAAGATTAGAACATTAAAAACGTGACTTTCTTTTCTAAAAGGACTTAAAATTGTTATTTTTTCTTCTTAAAAATCTTTAAACTTTAATTGAACATATTTTTCAACAAAACCAAAATAAAATTCTGTTTCTTTTAAGATTTTAAAGTAGGTTCTTTTTCATTCAAAAAACCTTAAAAAACATCTTTTCTACTCATAAAAACTTCAATCCATGTGTTTAAATTCATAAAATTTCATAAATCATCAAAGTGCTTTGTTAAAACCCTAAAAATAATTCCTTACCCGAGAATCCAATTTCAAAGCCTAAAACCCTTAATTCAATTTTTAAACCAAAAACAATGAACCCTAACCCTTTTAAAACCTTAAACCCTAATTTTTATGAACTTTAAACCCTTTAAAACATAAAAAAAAAACATAAAAACATAAAAACCAAAAAAAAGTCATAGTAGCTTGAAATTCAATAATCAAAAATCACAAATTAAAGTACTTCAAAGTGTTTAAAACCCTAGTCTCATGATTTCACCATTCAAACCTTAATTTTGTTAATCAAAGAGTCTTACCAACCCTTTAAAACATAAAACCCTAATTTATTCTAATTTCATAAAAAGTTACAGTAGGCATAAATTAGACTTTTATTTGCTTTTATTCAATTCCATACTTGATATGCTTTGATTTATTTCATATACTTTAATTTATTTAATTTCAATACTTGATTTATTTAATTTATCATGGATGGATGTTTATTTTATTGATTTTTAAATACTTTTGATGAATGATTTATTTATGATGAATGATTATTTACTTTTTCAATTAATTTAGACTTCCAAAAGTTGTAAGAGGTATGTTTCCACTTGATGGGTACCTCATTTAGTTAAACATCATGTAATTTAATTTTCTTTTCTATTTTAGAACTTATGTAAAGGGCATGTTTCTACCTTTTGGTGGGTGTCCTACCTAGGCATGTGATGTAAGGACATGTTTCCATCCTTGGATGGGTGTCCATTTATTTGTTTTGTTTTGTTTGGACATTGCTTTGATTTTAATATATTGATGCTTTCTTTTAATTATTGTGTGTAATATGGATAATGTTATTATACTTAAGAATTTTATAATATTAAGACCTGTAAAGGAGGCCGGTTCCAATGAACCGGGCGTTGTGGGGGTGCTAGGCCATTTCTCACCTTCCCCACACGTACCCAACTTTTCGAACCCATTAGGGGGTTGGGGATTCCTTAGGAATCAAGTCATCCACCCCTTTCTTTTTTCCCGGCCCGTCCGGGTGGTGACTCCATTTTCTCAGGACTTAGGTCCGTGTTCTCTAAGGCTCTGAGCCTAAACAGTGCCGAAGTCTCAAGAACCATTCCACCGGGAGTGGGGGCGAAAATCCCCGCTCACAATAACACAATAACCCTAGTTACCGTACTAAACTTAGGAATCAATTCTAGTTGAGCAAGAAATGTTGCACTTCATATACGCACAAACACATTACTTGGCCAAAGGTCTCATTGAGTTTAAATATTGTCTACCTCATATGCATACTTATTCAAACAATCCCCATTAATAGACTTTGCCTACCAAGAGAGATCAACATGTCTTTAACAAGCTTGAAATGGGGTCTATAAGGGACATGGATTAAGTGAAGGCCACTTTCCAAATTGGAGCTGATGTAACTATACACTATTAAAAGCATTCTTAAATTCTTGGCACTATTTCCTTCTTCTAGGCATCTTGTTATCTAACTTTATCAATAGAGCTTGAATGTTCTTCAATCATTTAGTAGAATTCTTAATCTTTTCCCTTTGCAAAAACTTAGGACCATTATTTTGTCATTTTCCCTTTGGAATATCTAGTATCAAGACTTTCATTATTGTTGACTTGAAACTGTGATAAGATGGTTATTCTCTTATTGGGTCTTTCGCTGGGCTAGACTAAATCAAGTCAATTTGTTCTCATATAATAAGTGGAAGTCTTCTATTACTTCAAGTAAAAGGAACTCTATTAGCTCTCTAAACTGTCCTTTTTGGGTTTACTGCCCTTTTAAGTTTTTATTTTATTTTCTTCTTTTCTTTTTCTTTTTTCCTTTTGTTTTCTTTTTCTTTTTTGTTGTTTTTTTACTATAGCTCTAAGAGACTTGTCTTTTTTGTATCATTTAGTGCTACTAGTTATGAATGGGGCGGGATGAGTTTGCTTTGATAAGAATGAATCCTTTGTTGCCTTGATAGATCTGAGATATTAAGTCTAATTCAGGTAAACTTCAACTATCCTTATAGTCTTGACTTTGCATCCTCTTCCTTGATCTTCTTGCCCCTTTACATCAGTGATCATCATACTTGTCATAAGTGTTACAATAGCTCAGGTAGGTTATCGAGGTTCACAAGCCAATAAAAAGCAAGCTAAAATTTTCTTGAAGGCTCAAAGGGACAACTAGGGATTGGTATCAATAGGGCAGATACTAGTTGTTGGCTTACAAAATAATGCCTAGATCATTTCTCCCTTAAATAAGCAAAGTTTAATTTTACCTCAAAAGTTTGTCAACCCATGTTCTAAGATCGACTAAGACCTAGACAAATGTATTTATGCATGAGCCCTCTCTAAGTAAGTATAAACAACTCAATGCTATAGAATAACTCTCTCACCTAGTAAAGTCATTTAGATCATGATGCATAGATATACTAATTTATGATTATCAAGCTAGATTCATCATCGGTTGGACACAAAAATGACCAAAAACCAATAAAAATTTAATGAAAGTAATTGATTCAAACAATCTTAACATAATTTTTCCAAAATTATGAAAGAAGACATAAATAAAATTAGTAGCACTCAAGCCTAAGGAAGTGTTTTGAATCTACATGGACATGCCAAGGGCAATGGTCATCACATCCTCATCCACAATTCCTCCATCTACATCTTGAAAGGACAACAAGACATAACTTTCCATCAATCCTCCTTCTATCATGAAGGTTGTTGGTGGCGGCACTCTTCCAAACTTAGACAATGGATTGCTTTTAGTATTGCATTTATTAGGCTCAGGTAGCTTGCCACTATCAATCAAATCTTAGATCTCATGCCTTAGTCGAGCATATTTATCTGTATCATGTCATTGCATTTGATGGAATTGACAAAAGGCCTTGGCATCAAAGTTTGGTGGCAAAGGATCGTGCAGCGGTCGAGGAGCCAATGGCTGTAATAGTCCTTTCTTCTATAACTTGTTGAAAACCCAAGACAAAGGTTTGTCCAATTGTAATAATTGTCTTCTATTTACTTGACCAGTTGTTGCATTGACATCCATTGACTTATGTGTACCCTGACCAATAGACTGATAACTTCCCCTCTCATTTCTTCTTGCATAAAAGAAGTTTTTCTCCCTTTCCCACTCTTTAATTTGCAAACCAGCTTGGAGAAGATCTTTGAAATCTCTGATAAGGGTATGAGACAGTCTCTCAAGAAGGTTGGACAGGACACCTCTCACTATCATTCTGATCTGGTCTGACTCGTCGGACCTCTTTTTAAGCAATGCAGCCTTGTTTCTCCACCTTTTCACGTAGTCAACAAAATTCTCATTTTGTTTCTGCCTGGTTGACTCAACTTCTATCAAGGTCACTTCTAACTCTACATTATACCCATACTGCTGGACGAAGGCTTTGTACAACAAATTTTAGTTATTTTGAGTACTTTCTTCTAAGGTATTGAACTAAATTTACACAACAGGATCCAATGAAAGCATGAAGTACCTTAGAGTTTGAGCCTTGGTAGCTCGAGTAGACTTGCAGTGACATACTGCTTAACATACAAGTGAGGATTTTCTATACCATTATACTTAGCGAAAGAAGGCAATTTGAACTTGTACGAGACCTCCTCATCTTGTTCAAGTAGCTTGTCCATCTCCAACATCTCTTTAGTTTTTTACGTCTTCTCAAACTTCCTTTCGAAATTAGCAATCATCTTCTCCACGTCGGAAGTCTCAGTCTTCACAACAGTTGATTTCTCCATAACCTTCGACTCCTTCTTATCTTAAGGATCTTGAAAGTATTAAGCTCAATATTCATCACCATCCATAACCATCTTGTCATCATCTAAGACTACTTCACCAACTTTAGCCTTTCCCTTGTTTAGAAGAAATAGATTAGGGTTCTTAAGGTTTTTGGAAAATTGGAAAGCAGATTAGGATTTTGGGAATTAATAAAACGATTTAAGGTTTTGGAAATTTGGAAAGCAGATTAGGGTTTATCCATTTAAACTATTGAATCAAAGTGATAAAAAAATAAACGAAAACCAGTAAGAACAAAAAATGATATAACAATTGAATGTTTAAGCAAATTCAAGATTAAGACACAAAACCTGCATTGAAGGTTCCTCCAAATTGTTTTCTGGATGAACAATAACAAAGGCAGTATTACTGCCTTTGATGGATTGATTATTTGATGAGTGTTCATTGTTGTTGCCTTCTTTTTTTCTCTCTCAATTGTCGCTGTCTGCCTTTCCCTTTTTTTTTTCCTCCTTTTGTTCTTGTTTTAATGTGGTATTTATAGGCAAATAAAGAGTCCTAATCCTATTTTAATAAGGAAATATGAATTGTTTAGAAAAAATTAGGAAACTGGGTAAAACAAGTTTTGGTCAAAAAATCAGTAGCGCACGGGCTATCAGGCCTGTGGGCTGTGCTGGCAGAAATTGCATTGGCAAAAATGGGCGCAGCGGGCCAATTCGCCCCCAGATGCCATCTACGGCAAAATTGGGACAACCAATTCGCCGCAGATAATTTCTGCGGTGAAAGCACGACAGCGCTGCAGCGCAACGCTATCCGATCAGTCCGATTTTTTATTGTAAATTAAACGGAATGTTTTAGATAAAATTTAAGATGTGGGTTATATGTGTTTTTGAAAAATAATATTTTATTTGTTATATATATATATATGTTAAAAATTTTAATCTTTTAAACTTGGAGAAGTGAAAATTTTTATTAAACCGAAATTTGACATTTTTATATCGTATATACATATATTACATATATTGAGTGTATGTATTCTACGTATATAGGGTATAAGGGTGTTACAGAGTATGCATTTAGGGATACCCATTACTCCTTGCAAGTCCTTTATGTCCATGTGAAGATGAGAAAGTCTCTTTAAGATGTTATCAAATTGTGAGGTTTAAGATGAGATTTGGCCTTTAATATCTTGAAGCATGGATAAAATTGAGCCTTGAGTTCTAGGTGTTTCAGGTCTAGAAATTTCTACTTAAAATGTCTTTTGGCTATCATCTACAATTCTAGGCATTTTTCTTTGTTGGGTCATTGCTCCTTGAGCTCCAAAAAGATAATCAAATCTCCCCTCAACCTCTCTATTGCATTTTGAGTGTTTTAGATACTTTCTGTTGATGGAGGCTTTTGATGGATAAAGGGGACTAGTGATGCTTGCTCTATTTGTAAGAGTATGGATGTCTACATGTTTCGCAATTTGAATAATGAAGGAGGTGATCATTATGGTTCTGTTTGATTTATTTCTAATAAGGATGAAAGAATCAATTAGGAATTTTGAGATTTAGATTTTTTCTCTCCCTCCATAAGACAATAAAGAAAAATTAGGTCTCTTTAAGTAACCTTTTCATTACTCTCCCCTCTAGCATCTATAGTATAGGTGATTATTCTATGGAGAATAAATTTTTGGAGTTTAAGAGTTTGTGAAAATTGGTTTCTATTGAAACATATTTCCTAAACTCAAGAAGAATTTTGAGTGCAACCTTAGGATCGAAAGAGTGAATTATACCCTTTAAGTTGAATTCTTAAATTGATGCAAAGTCATTAAGGGTGAGTTAGTATGTTTCATTAAAAAGTCTAAAAGTTATACCATAAAAATCTAAAGGCTCTACATTTTTTTCTCAATAACCAAAGTTATGAGAAACTCTTTAGTTAGAGATTCCCAACCAAGAGTGTCACTCTCTAAAAAGATAAAAGATTCCTACCTAAGGTTTGATAAGAAGGCCCTAATCTCATTATCTATCCCAAGAGATTCAAGAGAGGAGAGAGATCAAACTTATTGGGTTTGATTTTCTTGTCTAGAATTAGACTATACCTTTTCTTCTCTTCCTCATTGAGGTGTCTAGGCCTATTTGCTCTAGTTCTTGGGGTTTCTTCCATGGGGGTAGAAGAAGCAGCAACATGCTCTCCTTTTTTAAAATGCTTTTTCTTGCGTTCTCCTGGTGCCATGTTGAAAAGTGTTTGAATAAGAGCTTTAAAAGAGAGTGATAAATGTAATGAAGAAGAATTTGAGAGTTTAGATGACAATAGCTTGATAAAAGTTCATAAATATTTATTTGGAGCGGTTTTTATAATGTTTTGGGGCAATTATGGTTCAAACTAGCCTGGTCTTTCTGGTTGGACTAGGGAGTGGTCCACTAGGGAACCTAAACATTTTGGCACTTTTTTTTTTTACCAAACCAGGGTGTGGTCCAAAGCGGATAATGGATTTGCAATGTAATGGTGAATTTTTTTAAAGTTTATGATCAGACAAAGACATTGTTCGCTCGAGCTAAATAAATTTTTTATTTTTAATAAAAATTGGCATAGGGTAGGATCAAACTAGGGGTAGTCTGAATAAGACTCTTGAAAATTTTTAAAATAAAAGAAATTTTGAGGCAATAGATAATCACCAAGAAAATCGAATGCACTAGTTGTGCTCTTCTTATGTAATAGGCCATTGATAAAATCCACATCACAAAGATCTAAGATGTCAAATAATATATTTCTAGGATACCAAAGTCCTAAATGCAATGTACCACTTACATATTTTAGAATTATTTTAATGGCATTCAAATATAATTCTTTAGGATTTGATTGAAAGCTATCACATAAACAAACAATATACATTATATCCAGCCTAGAAGATATAAGGTAAATGTGAGCAGCGATTTTTGCCCCCACTCCCGATGGAATGATTTTTGCGACTTCGACACTGTTAGGCTCAGGACCTTAAAGAACAAGGGCCTAAACCCAGAGGAAATAGAGTCGCCACCCTAACAGGTTGGGAAAAAGAAAGGGGTGGATGACTCAATTCCTAAGGAATCCCTAATCCCTTAATAGTTTCAGAAAGTTGGGTACTCGTGGGAAGGTGAGAATGACCCAACACCCCCACAATGCCTGGTTCATTGGAACCGACCTCCTTTTTAGGTCTAAATATTATAAAATTCTTAAATATTATGTTGTTATCCATACTACATGTGATTCAAAATAAGTAAAGAATTTTTTGTATTAAAATCAAAATAAGTCAAAACAAAACAATAAATGGGCACCCATACAAGATGAAAACATGCCCTTACAACCATGTCCAATGTCTAAAATAAAATAAATGGGATACCCACCAAAAGGCAGAATCGTATCCTTTTATATTAATCTAAATTTTTAAACGATAAACTAAATTACATAATAAAAACTGGGCCACCCATAAAGTGAAAACATGCCTCTTACAATTCTAGAATCCAAAAAAATAACTCGCCAAGTAAATTAAATCATTCAAACATAATAATTAAATATAAAACATCTATTATAACCAAATAAAATAAATCATCCATCATAAAACCATGTGGAAAATTAAATAAGTAATTAAAACTAAAGATTAAATCATTAAAGAAACAAAATTATGATTTTAGATTTAAAAGGTTAAAATCTTGATTTTATGGTTTAGGGATTAGAGTTTTAAAGCTACTGGATAAAATTAGTTTTGGTTACTGGATTTAGGAAATTTAGAGAATGGGGTCACTGGATTAAGGTTTTGAGCTTTAGGATTTAAATTTAGGTTTTACCATTTAGGGTTTAGGGTTTTTAAGGTTACTAGATATAGAATTTAGGGTTTAAGAAATTTTAAGGCTTTTATGAAACTAGGGTTTAGGCATTAAGTTATTGGAATTAGGGTTCGGGTCTAGATTTAGGAATTAAGCCACTGGAATTAAGGTTTTAGGTTTTCTGGAATTAAAGGATTTTGATATTTTAGAATTAGATTAGGGTTTTGGTGTTTTGAATTTGGAAAACAAATTTTTTAAATTAAGGTTTGGAATTTAGAAGACAATTTATGGTTTTGGAAAATTAAGAGAACGGTTAGGGTTTTAAGAATTAATAAAATAGTTTGAGGTTTTTGAAATTGCGAAATAGATTAGGGTTTTTAGCAACTAGCCAATCAGATTAGGGTTTAGGAAATAGATTAGGGTTTTGACAATGTTTTGTGATTATATGAACATTGAACTCAAATCATGTTGTTTAAATCAAGTAATCAAGACTATGAGGTTCAAGTTAACTGCTGGGCCTAAAAAACTTCTCAATCTTCAAACTTCTAATGATATTTATAGAAGGGAATGTATATACTGGACATTCAAATAGGTTATAACTCAAGAATGAAACTACTGTGAATTCAAACAAATTAAAGAATTAGATCAAACCTCCATTTGTTAGTTCCACCAAAATTGATTCTGGCTGAACAAAAGTAAAGACAATGTTGCTGCCTTTGATGCATTGATGATTGATGAACGTTGCTTGTTAATTCTTGTTATTTTTTTGCTTATTGATCATTGTTGCTTAATGTTGCCCCCTTGTTATTAGTATTAAATATTAATATTTATAGGCAAAATCAAGCTTAACCCTAAACCTAATCTGCCTAATCCCTAGCATGATTAGGACATTAAATTGCTGGCCAAAATTGTTTTGGAATTAAGGTTCATGTCGATTTGGTGTGCCAAATCGACATGAGCCAAGCTCATGTCGACCTAGGCCCTCCAGGTTGACGTGAACAGTGACTTAAGTCACTTGGAACCATCCATACTCAAATTAGTCTTGTATTTTTAGTTTCTAGACCAGACAGTTTCAATTTGGGCTGAACAAATTTAATTTAGGGCATTATAATTTTAATCAATTGAATTTATCCCTTTTGAAATCGGACCGACTTATTTAAAAGTTGTAAACAAGATTTAAATCTTTTAAAGTCAGATTGAATTTATTTTGGCATTCTTTAATTAGGGCCGTGTCAACTGTAATGGTCATGATTTTAAACAGGGATGTTTTGACTAATTGTAATATCCCGGAATAGACCCTAAGAGTTTTGGAGTTAATGTTGTTGCATTTGGATTTAATGTATATGTATGTATGGGAAATATAAAGATAATATATATATATATAAGACATATACATATACATCACATATACATGGGATATAAAATGGTGGAGGAAAGTGAGTTGTGTATATATATTTGTATAATTAGTTAATAATAATAATAATGATAATAAGGACAAAAAGAAAAGAGAAGAAGAAAGTCAAAAGTTGGAAAATTATGTGTGGTGGAGGTTATTTGAGAAATATTAAGTATTATTATTATTATTATTATTATTATATATATATATATGAGAGAAACGAAAGAAAGAACGAGAACGTTCTTTCTTCCTCTGCTTCTTCTTTTCCTTTGTAAACGAGAGAGAGAGAGAGAGAGAGAGAGAGAGAAGCTAGAAAGAGAAAGATGATTTTGCTTCTAGTTACACCAAAGATTAAGGATATCAAGATGTTTGCAAGTGGATATTGAAGATTTAGCAAGCTATTCAAGTAAGTACTCCCTTTTGAGTTGATTTTATTGATTATATGTATATATCTAAATTCTTATCTTCTTGTTTTGAATTCTTGTGGATTGAGGTTATGTTTGGTATAATTAGTGTGTAAAGTGAAGATAATGAAAGAGTGAAGTATGTAAAGATGTTGAATTGATATTTAAGTGATGATAAGTTGAGAAAATTGTGAGGTAAATGATGAAATGTTGAGGTTGGGTTTGGGTTAGATGAATTTGGAAGTGTTTGGCCTTTAATTCATTGAAGAACACGGCCAAGTCATGAGAGACACGGCCAAGTTAGGGCAAACTCGGCCGTGTTGGATGATTTTTGGAGAGACACGGCCGTGTCCCTTGCCCGTGTCTGCTACTGGATTGTTGTGTTGAGAGACACGGCCACTGGCTTGGCCGTGTCCACTGCCCGTGTTTGCTACTGCTTGAATTGGATTGAGAGACACGGCCACTGGCTTGGCCGTGTCCTTTGACCGTGTTTGCTACTGGATGTTTGGATTGAGAGACACGGCCACAAGCTTGGCCGTGTCCCTTGAGGGTGTTAGCTTGGGTGTTTGTTATTTGTTCTTCATACATTGTTGGATCTTCAGAGGTCTTTTATACCTAAACACACTTAAAACAATAATGATCCAACCAAATGTATATAGAAGATTCTATATTCATGTATAATGTAAATTGTTTTGTATATAACAATGATGATATAGGAAATGTGGAAGATATAATGATCATGGAAAAAGGTATGTGCAATGCCATTGATTATGTATTGTTGAGTGATGAATTGATCAATGTGATATGATGATAACAATGATGTTTAAGATACTATATGAACAATGTTATGTTTTGTATTGTGAACTTTGTAAATTGTAATGTGTTATGTGAAAGATGTGATGTTGTGATGAAAGATGAAATGAGAATTGAAATCAAATGAAATGAGAAGCCATTGTGATTGGCTATGATGATTCAATTGTGATAAATGAGGCATGTTTGCCTAGATTATGATTCAATTGAGAATGAGATGGATAATGAAATAATAAATGAATTGTGTAACTAATGTGTTATTCAATTTCAGAGTTCTGGGTTTGGAGGCATGCCTATAAAATGAAAGGTAACAGTCTTGCCGGGTTGAGGATCTCTTTAATTTGAGATGAAATGAGGTCCAAGAGACTGGGTCTGTTACACTATGATAATTATGATTATGAGATATATAATTGGTAACAGTCTTGCCGGGTTGAGGATCTCCTCGAGGTTAGTCGAGTTGATGGTCCAAGAGACTGGGTCTGTTACAGGTAACAGTCTTGCCGGGTTGAGGATCTCCTCATGTGGAGTTGATGGTCCAAGAGACTGGGTCTGTTACACTATCCATGGATAGAGTTATTGATACATGATGCCTACGGGCTTGATTATTGTGATTATGAACCAAAGCAGTAACTCTGAACTTTGAATAACATATTAGTGTGTTGTTTGGGCCCGAGTCTGTCTTTGTTGTCAATGTGATATTCAAATGTTGAAATAAATGAGTAATGAGATCTATAACTGCCTTTATTGGAAGTATGATTCATGTCTGATGAATTGTGGATAAAATAATGTTATAAAGTATGATTTTGCAATATGTGCATTGATGTATTGAAGGTGAATATGTTTGAGGGACTTTGTTGATATATGATTTTATAAAAATATAGTATGATGTGTAGAATATATATATGAATAAGGAATGTGTGAGAATTGCTTTCATAAAGGTGTTGAATAGGTCGTTGAATGGTATTTTGGTTGAAATGATGTATGTTTATATGCATATGAGATAGAAAGGGAAAGTACTGTGTTGTAAAGGCTTTATATAATTATGTATAATAATTGTGAAATTAGTGGGAACATATGAAGAATGCATTGAGAAAGGAAAACGTGGTAAGAGAACCATAAAACATAATGCTAAAAATATAAGGTATGATTCTTATGGTAAAATGTGTTTTAGTATTTATTTGTACTACTAAGCTTTCGGGCTTAGCGCGGATGTTTAATCGCGCAGGTATGTATGCGGTTGATCGGGAAGTCTAGCTGTTATGCCACGAGAAGGGTAAAGGTGTCTCGAGACCAACTAGAAGGTGATGCATACATGTGTAATTTTAAATTATATTGTATTTTTGAGTTAATATATATATTCATATGGATGAATGAAGTTCTGATAAATAAGAATACTGACTTTTGTAAATGTGTTTTAAATTAATGTATAATTTGATGAACTTGGATAAAGGTTTTTTTTTTAAATTGAATCTAAAAGTAACATTCTTATTCTTTATATACGTATTGTATGTATACTAGGTATATGTATAGTACTTATATGGAGTATCAGGGTGTTACAATTATTTTGGTATCAGAGCTTAGGTTCGAGATTCTCGGCCTAAGTAAAATTAAAAAGAGAAAGTTTTGAAAGGCCTAAAGAGAAGTAAAAAGGAAAAGTTTTGAAATGCAATTGGTAATACATGCATATGCATTCACACCTAGTTTGGTCTCGGACGTGGCATTATATGAGTTATAGAATATTTGTGTTATAATAGATGTTCAAAATAGTTGATGATATATGTATATACTATTTTGGATGTAATGAGAAATCATGATTGTTGGCAATGATGTTAGAAATGAATTATAATTGAGGCATAGTATCTAATTGATTATGGGAAACGAATGGTGAAATGTAATGTAATGTGATGTATGTATATTGATGATGCATATGAAAAATGTCATGTTGTGTGCAACATGGAATGTAATGTTGATGTTTATGAGCAATATTATGTAGGACATAATGTGAATTGAAACATACAAAAAAAAAAAGGAGAATAAAGTTGAAAATGAGTTGAAATCAAATCAAGATAAGAGTATGTACTCTTTCTTCTACACTTTGAACTTCCTTAGAATAAAGTTTATGTGGTCAGCTAATGTTGAGTTTGCTAGACAGAGGAATTAATGTTGAATTTGTTAATATCGAAAGTTATATTATTAATGAGGAGAGTGTGGTGGAATATTGAATGAGTTGATTAGTAGAGACAAAGTGTGATTATGTAAAGTTGGGATATATATATACAGTTAAGGTTTTGTTTAAAGGAAAAAGAGATGATATTGGTTAAGTAAGAATATAAATTGGTATCGTGATTATATTGTAAATAATGTGAATTTAATGTTAAAAATGTGAGATGCTTTGATATTATGAAAGCTCATGGTAATGATGATAATATGTGATATTTGAGATTTTGAAATGAGCTTGGTAATTGTGAAAAGTATATATTTTGATATTGCTTTGTGATATATATACGTAAGATGTTTTTAAAGTGATATTAAGAAAAGATGAGTTTGGTAAATTGAAGTTTAAGCAAAGTAGTAAGTTGAAAAGTTAAAGTTTTAGTGGAATTTGATAAAGATTATTTGGATATTGATAGTTTAATGTATATTCAATACATGAGCTAGGTGGAATGACTAGTATTGCATATGAAAGTATTATGAATTGAGTAATGTGATTAATGGTATGAGAATTTGTTTTGAAATAATTAAGAAAGTGAGTAAGCAAATGAAAATGAGTTATTTTAAGTCATTTGAGTGGAAAGAGTAAAAATGGATATGAAGGTATATTAAACACTTTTAAAGACAAAAGTGAAAGAGATGTCACATAAGGATTCTGAATGAGATGTATGTGAAATGTTATTATGGTTAGAATATATATATATATATTTGTTTGGAGGATAAATATTTTACATTATATTGAAGAAACGAGAATGATAGTGTTTGAAAGAAAGTAATAAACATTAAATTTGTATGGAATGTATGACAAAAGAAAATAGAATAAGAGCATATAATTAAGTGTATACATGTATATGCTATGTGAATTGAGTTTTTCAATATGAATGAAATTATGAGATATAAACAAGTGTGTGAATCACATTATGAAGGTGACTTATGAATATGTATGTGGTATTATTATAGAATTAGTGTTATGGAAATGATGTTGTATGTATGAGTGGACCTAAGAGAGATTAGGTCTTGAACTGTGCAAAGTTAGATGGATTATGTGATGATAGTAAGTATGAAATGGACTTGAGTAATAGTGGACAGTGGAAACTATTATGATTGAATATGTATATAGTAATAGTGCTGAAGCATGAATTAAGTTGATAAGGATCATATAAGTGAGTGCAAATTGGCTGAAACGGAGTTGGAATGTGTTAATTTCTGTTATACTAAAAATGTAAAGAAGGACTATATAAATCTTATAATACACTTTAGCTTTGTATGTGTAAAGATTGAGAATAGAATTATATAAAGAACAGTATTGATTTGAAAGTCCCGGGCTTGAACATTAATCTGTTAAAGCTATGTGTTCTGTTCAGTATATTTGATCGGTTAATTTGTTATCCATGGATTTGGGTCTTGGATAAAATGATTGTAATACAGATTTGATGAGATTGAGATTATGGTTGAGGAGTGTAGTTAAAATTTATGATGGATAAAGTTGTATCTTATTATTTTATTGTTAAGAACTTGGTTACAACTGTGAATAATATGACAAAAAGGTAAACAAAATAAATATACCAATGATAGGAAATGTGAAGAGATATTAAGAAGGGAGAAATTATAATATATGAATGAAAGTTATACTGAATATGTTTATGGTATGTAACTTAAGGTTTAAGGGAATGAACTCAAGATTTGAGTGAATGAGTTATAGATATAACGTATGATATTGACTGAAAATGGATTGAAGGAGATTAGAAATTGAATATAAGTTTGCTCTAATGGAATTAAGTTATATGTATATATATAAAAATTGTGAAATTTTGTGAAAGGTTAGATTAATTAATCGTTGATTGGATGTGAACAAGATTAGAACGTGGGTATATTGTGATAGATGGATCAATTGATCTGGATTTGGCTAAGATTATGAATCATCATTGAGATTCAATATGTATATATATACCAAGGGTACAATTATTTACGTGATAATGTATATGATGTAAAATTTTAAAGTGTGATTGGACATGAATAAATGGAATTAGAGTAGTTGTTAATCATGATAAAAAGGGAAAAGATTGGTTATTTATCAAATAAGTAAAAAAGGTAATGTATTAATATGTAAGTTAAGTGAAAAACATGCTAAAGAAGTAACTCCATGTGTGAAAAATAAGGATCTTGTTATCCATTGAGGTTTGATAAATGTTTATTTAGACAGTGATTGTAATGACAAGATAAGCAATAGTATGATATAATTCAAAAAAATTTCCAAGGTTAAAGTTGATTATCTATAAAGAGATGAAGTGATATATCTTGAATGTAATAGATGAATGGAATATATAGATTATAAGATGAGTTGATTAGTGTATAAAAGAAAATTCATTGGGAATGTAATGAGCTATCTTGGTTGCTCTGTTGAGAAAGTTATAAGATAAAAATAGATATATAATGATAAGTTATGATTGACTAAAAGGGGGAGAGTAAAAGTTATGTAAGTTGATAAATTAAGATGGTGATTTGTTCCAAATGGGTTGTTAGTGTGCTAGATAATTTCGAGCACGAAATTATTTAAGGGGGAGAGAATTGTAATATCCCGGAATAGACCCTAAGAGTTTTGGAGTTAATGTTGTTGCATTTGGATTTAATGTATATGTATGTATGGGAAATATAAAGATAATATATATATAAGACATATACATATACATCACATATACATGGGATATAAAATGGTGTAGGAAAGTGAGTTGTGTATATATATTTGTATAATTAGTTAATAATAATAATAATGATAATAAGGACAAAAAGAAAAGAGAAGAAGAAAGTCAAAAGTTGGAAAATTATGTGTGGTGGAGGTTATTTGAGAAATATTAAGTATTATTATTATTATTATTATTATATATATATATATGAGAGAAACGAAAGAAAGAACGAGAACGTTCTTTCTTCCTCTGCTTCTTCTTTTCCTTTGTAAACGAGAGAGAGAGAGAGAGAGAGAGAGAGAGAAGCTAGAAAGAGAAAGATGATTTTGCTTCTAGTTACACCAAAGATTAAGGATATCAAGATGTTTGCAAGTGGATATTGAAGATTTAGCAAGCTATTCAAGTAAGTACTCCCTTTTGAGTTGATTTTATTGATTATATGTATATATCTAAATTCTTATCTTCTTATTTTGAATTCTTGTGGATTGAGGTTATGTTTGGTATAATTAGTGTGTAAAGTGAAGATAATGAAAGAGTGAAGTATGTAAAGATGTTGAATTGATATTTAAGTGATGATAAGTTGAGAAAATTGTGAGGTAAATGATGAAATGTTGAGGTTGGGTTTGGGTTAGATGAATTTGGAAGTGTTTGGCCTTTAATTCATTGAAGAACACGGCCAAGTCATGAGAGACACGGCCAAGTTAGGGCAAACTCGGCCGTGTTGGATGATTTTTGGAGAGACACGGCCGTGTCCCTTGCCCGTGTCTGCTACTGGATTGTTGTGTTGAGAGACACGGCCACTGGCTTGGCCGTGTCCACTGCCCGTGTTTGCTACTGCTTGAATTGGATTGAGAGACACGGCCACTGGCTTGGCCGTGTCCTTTGACCGTGTTTGCTACTGGATGTTTGGATTGAGAGACACGGCCACAAGCTTGGCCGTGTCCCTTGAGGGTGTTAGCTTGGGTGTTTGTTATTTGTTCTTCATACATTGTTGGATCTTCAGAGGTCTTTTATACCTAAACACACTTAAAACAATAATGATCCAACCAAATGTATATAGAAGATTCTATATTCATGTATAATGTAAATTGTTTTGTATATAACAATGATGATATAGGAAATGTGGAAGATATAATGATCATGGAAAAAGGTATGTGCAATGCCATTGATTATGTATTGTTGAGTGATGAATTGATCAATGTGATATGATGATAACAATGATGTTTAAGATACTATATGAACAATGTTATGTTTTATGTATTGTGAACTTTGTAAATTGTAATGTGTTATGTGAAAGATGTGATGTTGTGATGAAAGATGAAATGAGAATTGAAATCAAATGAAATGAGAAGCCATTGTGATTGGCTATGATGATTCAATTGTGATAAATGAGGCATGTTTGCCTAGATTATGATTCAATTGAGAATGAGATGGATAATGAAATAATAAATGAATTGTGTAACTAATGTGTTATTCAATTTCAGAGTTCTGGGTTTGGAGGCATGCCTATAAAATGAAAGGTAACAGTCTTGCCGGGTTGAGGATCTCTTTAATTTGAGATGAAATGAGGTCCAAGAGACTGGGTCTGTTACACTATGATAATTATGATTATGAGATATATAATTGGTAACAGTCTTGCCGGGTTGAGGATCTCCTCGAGGTTAGTCGAGTTGATGGTCCAAGAGACTGGGTCTGTTACAGGTAACAGTCTTGCCGGGTTGAGGATCTCCTCATGTGGAGTTGATGGTCCAAGAGACTGGGTCTGTTACACTATCCATGGATAGAGTTATTGATACATGATGCCTACGGGCTTGATTATTGTGATTATGAACCAAAGCAGTAACTCTAAACTTTGAATAACATATTAGTGTGTTGTTTGGGCCCGAGTCTGTCTTTGTTGTCAATGTGATATTCAAATGTTGAAATAAATGAGTAATGAGATCTATAACTGCCTTTATTGGAAGTATGATTCATGTCTGATGAATTGTGGATAAAATAATGTTATAAAGTATGATTTTGCAATATGTGCATTGATGTATTGAAGGTGAATATGTTTGAGGGACTTTTTTGATATATGATTTTATAAAAATATAGTATGATGTGTAGAATATATATATGAATAAGGAATGTGTGAGAATTGCTTTCATAAAGGTGTTGAATAGGTCGTTGAATGGTATTTTGGTTGAAATGATGTATGTTTATATGCATATGAGATAGAAAGGGAAAGTACTGTGTTGTAAAGGCTTTATATAATTATGTATAATAATTGTGAAATTAGTGGGAACATATGAAGAATGCATTGAGAAAGGAAAACGTGGTAAGAGAACCATAAAACATAATGCTAAAAATATAAGGTATGATTCTTATGGTAAAATGTGTTTTAGTATTTATTTGTACTACTAAGCTTTCGGGCTTAGCGCGGATGTTTAATCGCGCAGGTATGTATGCGGTTGATCGGGAAGTCTAGCTGTTATGCCACGAGAAGGGTAAGGGTGTCTTGAGACCAACTAGAAGGTGATGCATACATGTGTAATTTTAAATTATATTGTATTTTTGAGTTAATATATATATTCATATGGATGAATGAAGTTTTGATAAATAAGAATACTGACTTTTGTAAATGTGTTTTAAATTAATGTATAATTTGATGAACTTGGATAAAGGTTTTTTTTTTTAAATTGAATCTAAAAGTAACATTCTTATACTTTATATACGTATTGTATGTATATTAGGTATATGTATAGTACTTATATGGAGTATCAGGGTGTTACACTAATAATTAAAACTTGATAGTGTACAGTGACCAAAGTATTGTGATAAATGCTATATGTAGAGAAGAGTAAATTGTGTATCTTAAAATTTTACTAAAAAGAGTATTTTTATTATTTTACAAGTTGAAAACTCGATTTAAAATCAACGGTTAAGAATGAGGGTGCACTATAGTTATTATGAGCATTCCCTCACTAGATTTAAAATATTATATATATGTGTGTATATGTGTCAATTGTGTAGAATTTTCTGATTTCTTTCTTCCTTCTTCTCTCCACGCCACCATCACCAACACCACCAAAGTTTCTTCTTTCTTCTTTCTTTCTATGATTTGAATCAAAACTAAGATAAGATTACATATAAATATAAGTGTTGAGAAGATTAAGTTGGAAAAGTGGTGATTATCAACAAGGTATGTGCTTTTGATTTATACTTTGCAAAAATATGAATTTTTATGAGTTTTAATGATTTAATTGAATGATTGAGTTATGTATAATGATATATTTCTTGAAAGTATTAATTAAATAGATTGATGAGTGAAAAATAACTTTTATATGATGGGTTTTGATCCTTAACTCAACCTTTATGAGAATTGAATGGTTTGATGTTGGTTTTATTCATAGGAAATGATTGAAAGTTTGATTGAGTGAAGTTGTGGTAAAATATTTTATATGAATTCTTTTTCTATCAAAACTTTGAGTTTGATACATTTTGATCTTAGATCTTAAACATGTTTGTGTTTAATGAAGTTAAAAGTGCAAAATACATGATTTTACTCCGAAAACAGTCCCAAAATCAATGCCACGGCAGTGGCAATTTCTTCAAAAAAATTTGATAAAACAGAGCAAGTTACAATGCCACGATCGTGGCCCTTGAAGGCCACGACCGTGGGGTCTTCAAACTTATTTTACAGCTTCATTTGGGATCCCACGGGCGTGGGGTTGAGATGCCACGGCCGTGGGGTACCTAAATAATGATTTTGGCTTGTAATTTGTGATCTACGGGCCTAGTATGAGACTAATATGTGAATAATTCTATTGAGACTTCATGTGTATGTGTTAAATGCATGAAAAAGAGTGAGAAACTTGAGATAAGTGACAAATATATATATATCATACTAAATATTGATAAGAGTAATATACAAATGAAATGATATAAACAAGTGAAATATAAACAAGTGCTTATATAAACAAGTGAGTGTTTATATAAACAAGTGTTAATCAATGACATGAGACTAATATGTGTATAGTCCATACTTTTGTGTTAATGTGTTAAATGTATGAAAACGAGTGATAAACTTTAGATACGTGACACACATATATATTCTACCAAATGTTGATAAGAGTATAGTATCAATGAAAGGAAATAAACAATGTAGTGTTCATCAAAATTAATGAATTGCCCAAATCATATTAAATTTATATCTAGCTTTGGATTGAATGGTTAACCAGAGGATGGATAGCCACAGTGATAGTGGGCACCTCGTGCCTTTAATGGACACATTGTGTTATCAGTGATAGTGGGCATAATTGCCATTATAAATTCTTGAGATTGCTATATTAACATGTTATCCAAACCTATGATCTAAATTTAGTATGTTTGGGCATAATTAATGAAAATCTATGTGAACATGATAGTTGAAAGAAATGTAAAATAATAATATAAGTCAATTACTTGAAATTAAAGTATTGGGTTATAGTGTAAAAGTGAATGGTAATATATATATTAATGCTTACACGTGAAAGTCCTAATGCACATAATGGTAATGTTATGCTCAATGTATTGAATTAATCAAAGGATTAAAAGTGTATATAATGCTATGAGATACAAAGTGCTCCAAAGTATATCAAATGATTGAAAGTGTATATCATGATGTGAGATAAAAAGAACTCTCAAGTATAGTACTAAAATGAAGTGATGAAAAATATAGATTGAATGAAATGATACTAGAAGTGAACTTGAAAAGGAAGACTTATTGAAAAACAAAATAAGTGTATTGTAAACAATGTTATTAATAAGAAAACAAGTCTTGAATAAACTGCTTCTCAATGAGACAAGAGGCAATACCAAAAGTATTGTATTATATGATAACTTTTATACAGAGATAGCTCTTATTTTGTGTAATCAGCATGGTATATTGATTGGTTACTAAAATTAGTTCATATATTGAAATATTTCTTAAAACTAAGTGTTATTACTATATTTTTATAAGTATATTTCTTTAATATTAAGTGATAAATATGTGTATACAAGCACCACTAAGCTTTGCTTAGCGTGTTAGAATTGTTTTCTGACACGCAGGTATCAGGTCATCGGAGCAAGTTAAGAACAGATGAACATCTTGTGTTTATTGTATTCATAAGTTATAAAGTGTATGTATATAGATACTTCAGTTTGTAAACATAAGAGGATATATGTATTTAGAGAATGAAGTTTGAGATTCTAGTGAATGAGTATCATGAAAGAAATGTATTGTTTATTTATTTGATTTGATGAACTTATAAAGTTTATCTAATTGATATTGGAGATATTGGAAATTGGTTTAAATATTGGATCTATAAGTGTTGTGATATATAGATTGTATTATTATTTGAAAAGTTTTATTTATGAAAAGAGTTTTCTATGAATTGATTGGAGTGTGAATAGTATATCAAATAACATTCTCTGATAGTTTTTATATAAGAATTGTCAGAGGATGTTACATCAACTTAGGGCCAAAATTAAGATTCTACAGTAAATAAGTGATTTGATAATATCTCTATATTTCTTTTCATCTACTTTGTTACCAACTTCATCTTTGTCCAACTTTAAGATGTGCTCATTAGTATTTTTCTTGCCTTGCAATCATCCATGCCAAACCTCTTGAGAAGTTCCTTGGTGTACTTGGATTGGTTGATAAAGATGTCATCCTTGCATTGCTTAATTTGAAATCCAAGAAAGAATTTGAGTTTACCCATTAAATTCCTTTGTTATACAAGAAGCAAATTCTTATTAGAAAGCCTCATTATTAGCACCAAATATAATGTCATCAAAATAAATTTATACAATAAAAATGTCATGCAAGTTGTTCATAATAAAAAGTTTAGTGTAGACCCTAAATTTTTTACCCGGTCAGGTCCGATATTTTTTATAGTCTAAAATAATTTTTTGGTATTTTAATTAAATACTATCTATTTTATTATTTATTATTTATTATTTATAATTTTTAATAAAAATAAAAAAGGTAATATGAGTAAAGTTAAAAATAAATAAATAAAAATCGGCGACGGAAAAATCAGCGACGAAAAATTTCATCGCCGAAAGAGAATCAGCTTGGGCCAAATCGCCCGCAGGAATTTTCTGCGGCGAATTGGTGCCTTTCAACAGCAATTCCCAGCCAGCGCTCGCAATTTCGCTAATGGCAGTTTTTTCGCCAGCTCAATTTTTCAACGCAGTTTTTTCCAAAACCAAATTCTATTTGGTTTTAGTTTCTTTTCCTAATTGGTTTTAGTTTCCTTAGATAATTAGAAGTAGGTTTATGATTTTTCCTATAAATACCACATTAAAACACAGAATTAAGAGATCGAAAAAATTTATTTTACTGGGGGATGAAACTATGGATTTCTGACTTGGGGAGAAAGAAGAGACAGAAAACCCTAGGAGCAAGAGACATTAGCAACAAGAAGCAATCATCAACCCATCAAAGGTAGTAACACTAACTTTGTTATTATTCATCCAGAAAACAATTTGGTGAAACCTTCAACGCAGGTTTTGTGTCTTAATCTTGAATTTACTTAAACATTCAATTGTTATATCATTCTTGTTCTTACTGGTTTTTGTTTGTTTATTTTTACTATCACTTTGATTCAATAGTATAAATTTTTAAACCCTAATTATATATTCTGTTCATTATTGTTTCATCCTACAGCTCAAAAATCCAGAGAAATCCAAAAGCCCTGAACTATCTTCTTAATTCTCTAAACCCTAATCTTTTTTACAGTTTTTAAAAACTTTAATCTTAATTGTTTCTATAAAACACTAAATTGTTTTCTTAGATCGAATATGTTTTTCAAAATATATAAAACCCTAAACTATCGTATTAATTCTCAGAACCCTAACCCCAATGTCTTAAATCCTTAATTTTTCTAAACCCTAATTTTCTTAAAACCCAATCCAGTAAACTCTAGTTTTCCTAAACCCTAATTCTTAAAACATCAAAACCTTATCAACACCTTAATTTTTCAAACCGCCATCGAGTAAATCTAACAAACCCTTAAGCCCAAATCCAATAAATCTCATAAATCTTTCTCTCCAGTAAACCTAAATAATCTAAAACCCTAATCCCCATCTTTTAAAATTATAAACCCTAATGTCTTAAGGTTCCAAAACCCTAATTTCAAGATGTTAGCTTTAAACCCTAATTTGATTAACCAAAAACCTTACTACTTTCTCAAATTTATAAAACTCTAATCCATCCCATTCTTCCAAAATTCTCACGGTAGCCTAAATGATAATAATATTAATTTCAAAATCCCAAAATCCTAAATATTAATTAAAGAACCCTAAATTGAGAAATAAAACTAAATTTGTAACTTTATTTGCTTTATTAAATTTTAGATTTGATTATGTAGTTTATTATATATTTTGATGGTTGATTTATTTAATTTCAATGCTTGATTTATTTAATTTATCATGGATGAATATTTTCTTTATTATTATTATTATTTGTTTGTTTTAGTATTAAAATTGTAAGAGGTATGTTTCCATTTTGTGGGTACCTCATTAGTTAAATTTTATGTAATTTAAATTGCTTTTATATTTTGGACCAATGTAAAGGACACGTTTTCACTTTTCGGTGGGTGTCCTATTTAGTTTTAGACATGGATGATGTAAGGATATGTTTTCATCCTCGAATGGGTGTCCATTTATTTATTTTGTTTGGACATTGCTTTGATTTTAATATAATGATGCCTTATTTTAATTGTTGCATGTAGTATGGATAATATAGTTATATTTAAGGATTTTATAATATTAAGACCGGCAAAGGAGGCCGATTCTAATGAACCGGGCATTGTGAGGCTGCTAGGCCATTTCTCACCTTCTCCACACGTACCCAACTTTCCAAGCCCATTAGGGGTTGGGGATTTCTTAGGAATCAAGTCATCCACCCCTTTCTTTTTCCTGGCATGTCCGGGTGGCGACTCCATTATCTCCGGGCTTAGGTCCATGTTCTCTAAGGTCCCAAGCCTAAACAGTGCCGAAGTCGCAAGAACCATTCCATCGGGAGTGGGGGTAAAAATCCCCGCTCACATTTACTATTTACTTTTCCCTTAGAAAAACTATAAGACCATTATTTTCTATATACGTACAATATATATACTCCATATGTACACATATAAACCATAAGAGTGCTATAATAATTAACTACAGTAATACTCTCATTTAATAATTTTAAAATAATAAATTATAAATATATTTATCAGTTAAATTAATTTAATAAAAATATAATTTTATTAATTAATAAGAAAAAATCTCTAGGAAAATTTTGCTAGAGTTTTATATATAATTTCAATAAATCCAAAATCAATAAACATTCAACCTGCACAAAATAATTTACACTCCCAATATTTATATTTTCATCAAAACCTCCACTTTACAAAACACATCCAAAAGTTTCTTAAATATATACACTCTCAACATAAATCCATGAATATACACATATACATAAAATACATGTTCTTGATCCTATATAACAATATTAATTTCATAATTATGTTATATTCGTTTCTCATTCATAAACTTACAATATATGAACAAACATCTCACAAACAGTCACACATTGGGCCCAATAAGTCTCTATACAATCTCCAAGTTCCAAAGATATTGATTTAGTCCAACTCAACACTAAGGATCTAAGTGTTGCTCATCTCTCAAAATACGTCCCCTATCGACATCGAGGCAAAGTATTAATTATCACCCAAAAGTTGTCCTCTCTCGATACTGAGGGCAAAGTGTCAAATGTCACCGAAGGCAAGCCTCTATCGACATTGGAAGCCAAGTGTTAATATATCACCTGTAAGGAACCTCCTCTCTTCAGAATCAACCTCAATAATCTAGAATAAGTAATTGTATAAGGCCAACACAATACACACATCACATCATATCACATTAAAATAATATTTCCAATTTTCTTCCACTTTCATATCACATTCCTCACTTTCCATTCACCTTAACTCTTTTTCCATATTTTCTACATTTCATATTTATTTCCCAATCACATAAACATATTCCTTAGCTACAATTACAATATGGCTTGTTTCTACATTTTCAATGCATGGTTCACATTTATCATATTTAGTTCAAACATAATCATTAGCCATTTTACAATGGCTTATTATATCACATTTCATGCAATACACATACTTTTATACAATGTAACTTTAAGGAACACAAAGTCCTCAAAGTGTACCATTAAAGAATGCCAAACATGCAAATTCAATATAGAAGTATGTACTAATCTTTTCCTTACTTCAAGTCAATCTAATTCCACTTTTCACCACCAAACCCTAAACGTCTCCTTCAGGGCATCTTGACCTAATCATATATAAACCAAACATTAAATAACATAATTCATTTAGAATTAATTCCATGCTTAATTTCTATCAAATTATCATTATTTACACAATTTCTACTAAAATCCCAATAAAACCCCATTCTCACCACTTATTACTTTACTCAAACTTCAACCTACCTAACTTATTTCCAATATCTAACCACAAAATCATTACTTACCTATCAAAATAACATCAAAACAATTCATTTCAATACTTATACTCAATTCCATCCAAAACTTTAATTTCACATATTAATCCAAAAAACCCTAACTTTTCCAAAACTCAATTATTTTCACTAACCAACCATAAAATAGTAACATATACACCAAACTAACTTCAAAACAATCCATACTAACACTTATTGAAACCTTCATCAAAATCCCAAAAATCACATAATCCCAAATTCAAAAAATCTTACTTCAATTCAAAGAATACTTACCTAATCCTTATTTAATCTTGAAAACCATCTTAAATCCCTTGAAAACTTGGTGAAATTTGGTGTGGATGAAGGAAGAAAAACCTTCCCTCTTTAGCAATGGTGGTTCAGGCCCAAAGGAAGAAGAAGGAGAAAATGACTTTTTCTAATTTTACTTCTTTTTGTTCCATCCACAAATATATAAATAATTAATTAATATTATAATTATATATTTTTTATTTTTTTATCTTCTTCTTTCTATCTAAAATTAATTATTTTTTCTTTTGACTTTTGACTTTTTTGTCTTTTTGTGAAATATATGTTTTATGTATATCTTGCATATATAGTAAGTAAACCCTATTCATATTACTCTTTCATCACTCTAGTTATCCTCCATATTAATTATTTAATTATATTTAAAAATTATGGATGTCACAAAAATCATTCTTCAAAAGATATGCACTAAGCCTATCATACTATAAGGCCTAACCAGAGCATCGATCCAGCCTGCTTGGGAATCGCAAGTTGAAATGATTATTTAGACTAAGTCTCATATGACACTGCCAGATACGGTCTCCAATAGGTTCAGTAAGTATGGATTTAAAAATAAATTTTCTAGTTTGAGAAAATAGTTTACTCTCTTTTTATTATGAAAAAGAGGAAGTGGCTTTTTATTTTGAAAAGCAAAAATTGGATAGTTGCCACCTTAATTTATTTTATTTGAGAAAAAATAAGAAAAAACTCATTTAATTAACTCTATTAAATTTAGTTAGTTTTCACATAAAAATGACACTAGTTTGAAACCAATTACGATGGGCCCTGGGCTAAATTTTCAAACCAATATAAATAAAAAATGATTTTTATCTCTCTTTGATTGGTTTTAACCTTCTTGATGATAAAAGATATGATTTTTATGGTTTATGCCATGATTGATTATGAATAAGCAGGTAATTGTATTCACATCCACAAAATACTATATAGAACTAAACATTACATCTCCACCAAAAATAGCAATTCTAGGGGAGCTTCGACTCTAGCTATTGCGAATTCTAGATCCAGCATAAATCCCCTATAAATCGATTAATTAAAAGGAAAAGTAAATAAAATCAATAACAGTAACTATTACAAAACTCATCAAATTTGCAATGGTATCCAATAAATCTCAAGAAAAAGAAAGAAGAAGAATTAAAGAAAAATCAAAATAAAGAACTGGTTGAGTTGTTTAGGTGTGGGCTCACCACTCAAAATAATATTCTAAGTATGTCTGCTTATCCTATTTGAATAGAAATCAGAGCCATAAGTAGTTCATGCCTTTAAATGTAAAGGGCTTAATTAATTTTAGTTAATTAATTACCGAATGAAAAAAATATAAAAAATAAAATGATACCATGGGCAGTTGCTTCTTCTTGACAAAAGGTTGGAGGGCTTTACAGATTTGTAACTCCACTTGCATGGGAAATTGAGTGAAATTAATTCAACAAAAAGGGAGAAACTCAATATCTTAATTAAATTTTAGTATAAATGCAATTTGGCAGAGTTTCGGCGTCCAAAATTTAGATCCCCAAAATAATGGGGAAGGCTACTATTTATAAAAGCCAGATAGGCCCTTTGAGTTACACGTCACAGTCAGTCTGATCATGGTCATGCCAAGCAGCATGGTTGCACTGTCCATTTTTTAATGCAAAATGCATACATACATATTTTTGAATGATTTTTTTATTTTAATTTTTCTAATTTCTAATTATGTGCAAAATTAGGGGTTCACACATACCAAAATCTTACAGCTTGTTTCAATCCATATAATACTTTGGTAAGTTTGAAAACATGATTTAGAAGTCTATAATTTTTAAAACTTGGAGATTGTTCAGCATAGACTTCTTTATTAATAAAACCAGTTAAGAGCACATTTTTAAAATCCATTTGAAATAAATTAAAATTCATATGATATGCAAATACAAGTAAAATTCTAATAACTTCTAACCAAGCTATGAGGGAAAATGTCTAATCATAATCAATGCCTTCCTCTTGGTTATATCCTTTAGCAACTAATCGGGCTTTATTTCCAGTGACAAGTCCATATTTATTAAGCTTATTCCTTTATACTCATTTGCAACCAATAATTAGATGGTCCTTAGGTCTAGGAACAAGTTCCCAAACTTTATTTCTCTTAAATTGGTTGAGTTCATCTTGCATAGAAATCACTTAATATTCATCACTTAAAGCCTCCTAATGGTCTTTGGCTCAATTTAAGAAACAAAAACTATATTAGAATCTAGATATCAAAATTTTGATCCAGTAATTACTCCTTTAGAGGTATCATCAATGATAAGTTCTTTAGGATGATCCTTGCGATAATGCCATTCTTTGGGTAACTCTTGAGTTTCTTCTTCTTTGAGTTCTTATTGATGCACTAATTGTTCATTCTTTTGCTCATCCTTGTCTTCATTTGTTGTATTATTTTCTTCAAGAGTACTTGTGAGCGGGGATTTTTTCCCCCACTCTCGATGGAATGGTTCGTGCGACTTCGGCACTGTTTAGGCTCGGGCCTTAAAAAACACGTGCCTAAGCCCGGAGAAAATGGAGTCGCCACCCAGACTGGCCAGGAAAAAGAAAGGATGGATGACTCAATTCCTAAGGAATCCCCAACCCCCTAATGGGTTCAGAAGGTTGGGTACGTGTGGGAAATGTGAGAAATGGCCCAGCACCCCCACAACGCCTAGTTCAATAGAAACGGCCTCCTTTTCAGGTCTTAATATTATAAAATTATTACATATAATAATAATATCCATATTACATGCAACAATTAAAATAAAGCATCATTATATTAAAATCAAAACAAAGCAAATAAATGGACACCCATCCGAGGATGGAAACATGTCCTTACATCGTTTATGTCTAAACTAAATAGGACACCCACCAAAAGGTGGAAACATGCCCTTTACATTAGTCCAAAAACTTTAAAATAAAAAAAAATTACATGATGCTCATGGCATGAGGTACCCAAAAATATGGAGACATACCTCTTACAATATTTAGAATTCAAAATAAATCAATAAAAGTAAATAACCATTCATCATAAATAAATCATTCATCAAAGGTATCAAACATCAATCAAAATATATAATAAACATTCATCCAATTTAATAAAACAGTAAATATATTAACTTTAGGGATTCATGCATCAATTAGGGTTTCTAGCGTTTTATGTTCAATAACTAGGGTTTTGCATATACTGGTTTAATTTGTGGAGAAATATTTTAAAGTAATAACATAGCTACTGGATGTTTAAAAGATTTATGGTTTTGAATGTTTTTATGAAAATAATGTTGTTGTGATTTTAAAAAGTAGGTTCTGAATGGTTTAATAGTGGAGAGGCCTCTCAATGGTGTTAATGCTCTAATGGTGGAGAGGCCTCTCAATGTTTTCCATGTAGCTATAATTTTTTATGATGAAGTAGTGGATTCCAAGGTCTTGAACATGATGAAGAACATGAGCTACCTTCCCGGAGCTGGTCTTGGAAAGGGCAAGGCCGGTTTGACAAGGCTTCCAGATTTCAAAACTCAAACTTCCAAGAAAGGGTTAGGGTATGAAGAAGCCAACAAAGATGTCCAGCCAAAGAAGAATGAGAAGATGAGCTTCCCGCCACTTGGAAAAATCTTTGTCAAAGCTCCAGACATGGGACCACTCCAAGGAAAGCCCGAGCCAATCATGTTCATGGGAAAGTTGATCCTGGGTTTTGAAATTTTTGCAGATGTTGGTGAGCTAGTGGAGCAAGTGAAGAAAGAGCTCACCCTACCAGCCAACAAGGAGTCCAATCCGAAAGAGAAGAAGGAAGTTGTCCCGAAAGCCGAGAAGACTCCGGAGGAGATTGCTGCCCTGGTTGAAGAGAAGTTTGAAGATATTCTGCCTTATGATTTTGAGAAAAATGATTTTGATTTTGATTTTAATTTGTTTGCTTTGTATGGGGATGATGATGTTTTCTTTTCCAAAATGAATGCAATAAAGTCTAATTTTGCTTACTTGTGTAATGTTTCTCCTGATGGTTGCATACATTCAAATAGCAATTACATGAGCATCTTTAATATTAATTTTGTTGATACATAATCATTAAATTTGGGAACAATCAAAAATCCTAAAAACATTAGCATAGCATCCGACCTTACTCCTAATGAGAGAGAGAGATTTGAAAAAATATTCAAAAAATATGAAGAAGTATTTGCTTATTCTTACGAGGATATGCCTGGAATAGATCGAGACATAGCCGAACATCTTATTCCTACTTACACTCATATGAAACCTGTCAAACAAAAGCTTAGGTGATTAAGACCTGAGTGGGCTGAATTGGTTAAAAAAGAGGTCACTAAACAAATACAAGTAAAGTTCCTTGAAGTGATAGAATATCCAGATTGGCTAGCCAACATAGTACCCGTGCCAAAGAAAGATGGAAGAATAAGGGTCTGCGTGGACTATAGAGATTTAAACAAGGCTTCCCCTAAAGATGATTTTCCTTTATCCCATATAGATGTCCTCATTAATAGTGCAGCCTCTAGCGTGCTACATTCATTTGTAGATGGATTCTTCGGATACAACCAAGTGTTAATGGCCCAAGAGGATAAAGCCAAAACTTCTTTCATTACTACATGGGGTATATTTTGTTATAGGATGATGCCATTCGACGTAAAGAATGCTGGAGCAACCTACCAACTGATGGCCACCACACTATTTCATGACATGATGCACAAAGAAGTTGAAGTATATGTTGATGATATGATGGTGAAATCGGATACCAGGGAACAACACTTCCAAAACTTAGAATTATTCTTTGATAGAGCATTGAAATATTAGCTATGATTAAACCCAAAGAAGTGTGTGTTCGGGGTTACCTCAGGCAAATTGTTGGGACATGTGATTGGTTCGAACGACATTGAGATTGATCCTAACAAAGTTAAAGCAATCAGGGATATGCCAACCCCTAAGACGGAGAGAGAAGTTCGGGGATTCATTGGTAAATTACAATACATTAGCATATTCATAGCAAAGCTCACAACAATCTATAAGCCTATCTTCAAATTGCTTAAAAAGAATCAGTCGGTCCTATGGAATGAAGAATGTCAAAAGGTCTTTGAGTGAATAAAAGAGTATTTGCTGAATCCGCCTGTTTTAAAACCACCCAAACCTGGTAAACCCTTGTTACTATACTTAGCAGCAGAAGAAGAGTCAATAGGAGCCATGCTAGCCCAAGCATATGAGTCAGGGATTGAGCATGCAGTTTACTATTTGAGTAGAAAGCTCCTACCTTATGAAATTAAGTATAGTATCATTGAGAAGACCTGTATAGGTGGGTTGGTCTTCTAAGAAGTTGCAGCATTATTTTAAATCTTATAGTGTGCAAGCAATTTCCAGGTTAGATCCAATGAAGTACTTAAGAGAGACACCCTCTTTGATTGGGAAGTATGGTCAATGGTTGATAATATTAGAAGAATTTGAGATTGAGTATGTAACCAAAAAAACAATCAAAGTTAGAGTAGTGGCAGAATTCCTGGCCCAACAACCATTACCGGATAGCAAAGAGGTAGTCTTGGAATTTTCGGATGAACATTTAGAGGCAATTGAAGTACAAGGGTGGAAAATGTATTTTGATGGAGCAGTAAATAAGAAAGGAGTAGGTTTGGGAGTCATACTAGAATCACCCGAAGGGGAACTTATCCCTTTAGCCAAAAAGTTGAAATTCAGGGCAACCAATAATATGGTGGAGTACGAAGCATGTATCTTTGGTTTAAAACCCTAATGATTATGAAGGTGGATAAGGTGGAAGTTTTTGGCGATTCATTGCTAGTAGTATCCCAAGTAAATGGAGAGTGGGAGTTGAAAGAAGAAAAATTAAAACCATACCACCATTACTTGACCATGATGCAGAAGAACTTTAAGGAGTGCATGTTTATACACCTACCAAGAGAAGAAAACCAGATGGCTGATGCCCTAGCCACATTGGCTTTGGTATGGGAAAATCCTATCAATTTATTCCTCAAGCCTCTGATTTTGACCACTTCATCAACTTATTGCTATGAATATGAAACAATCATGGAAACTGATATAGACCATGATGCATGGTATGATAATATAAGACGATTTCTAGAGGAAAGGAAATACCTGTTGGGGGCAACAAAGAAAGAAAGAAGAGCCATAAGGCGGTGGTCCTTGCAATACATCACCTTCCATGGAGAGTTATGTCGAAGATGGCCTGATGGGGTGCATTTGAGGTGCTTGAGGAAGCTTAAAGTGGAGCATATCATGTCAGAAATACATGCGGGAAGTTGCAGTCCACACATGAGTGGTTTGGCCCTAGTTAAGAAGATAATTCAACAAGGTTACAACTGGTTGACCATGGAGAGAGATTGTATTGAGTTCATAAAGAAGTGCCAACAATGTCAGATGTATGGTAAATTGAATCACATGCCTCCTGAAGATTTGCATTCCATGTCTTCACCCTGGCCCTTTGCCACTTGGGGTATCGACATTATAAGAGAGATACATCCGACTGCCTCAAACGGTCACCATTTCATTGTAGTAGCGGTAGATTATTTTTTAAAATGGGTCAAAGCCGAATCCTTCAACAAACTGTGGGCAAGTCAGATGGCTAGATTCATTAAAAAGAACCTCATCTGCAGGTATGGGATCCCGCACAGTGTGATATCAGACAGTGGGGCACAGTTTTAAGGAGGAGTTAAGGACTTATTCTCGAAGTACCAAATCCATCATCACCGATCCTCTCCTTATAGGCCAAAGGCTAATGGTACGGTACAAGCAACAAACAAGACAATTAAGCAAATTCTATCCAAGATGACCAAGACATGTAACACCCCTATATACCGTATACGTACCAAGCATGCTTATACGATCATAAAATACGTATACCAAATATAGAACATGTCACTGTTTAAAAATACACAAATCATATCTCAAAATGTTTAAAAGAAATTCAAAAGACACTATATATAAAAACATTTATAAATTCACAGCGGAAGTTATTACAAACTTTTACAAGTTCAAATACATAAAATCCAAATAAACAAAACATAGAATATATACATGCTTGGCAGCTTGACTCTCTAATCTTTAAGCTCTAATCCAACTCTTCAAGCACAAACTCAACTAGGTCTAGAGGAATCCTCAGTCTCAACCCTATCAACTCTACCACCTGCGCGATGAACCACAATCGCGCTGAGCCAACAACTCAGTAGCACAAACCATGATGATAATATGAAATGTCAATATCAATTTCATACATTCAACCAATAAAGATCATATTTATAAACATTACATTTCATTATTTCAATAATCATATCATCATCCATTCAATATAGACACCTATGGGCCCAACTAGCATTTAATATGATATTCAAAATTCAGAGTTGCTGCTTTGGTTCATAACCACAATAATCAAGCCCGTAGGCAATGTACATATCTCTCTATCCATGGATAGGGTAACAGACCCAGTCTCTTGGACCATCAACTCAACATCTTGAGGAGATCCTCAACCCGGCTAGACTGTTACCTGTAACAGACCCAGTCTCTTGGACCATCAACCCGACTAATCGAGGAGATCCTCAACCCGGCTAGACTATTACTTATTTTCACATTTATCATTTCACATTATTCATAGTGTAACAGACCCAGTCTCTTGGACCTAAATTCAACTCAATTTGAAGAGATCCTCAACCCGGCTAGACTGTTACTAATCATTTTATAGGCATGCCGCCCAAAACCAGAACTCTGAAATTGAATGAACATATTAAACATACAATTATCTCATACTCAAATAGGCAATCATGCCTCATCAATTTCATTTGCATAACCATGTCCAACAACAATGGTTTCAACATATCTCCATTCACATAAAGATAATTCATCATCATTCATATAGCACATTACATTTCATAAGATTCACAATGTGCAAAATATCTCATTATTCATATATGTATAATCAACAATGCCACCGCAAATGGATGTATGCAACAATGCAATGTTTGTACTTACCTTAGATGCAACCCACACAATATTAAACACCTCTCTTTCCAATAATCTTTCTCTTCTTGAATTAGGGTAATTCACCTTCTTCACAACCTATTCCAAAAGGAAGATGAAACCCACATAAGATCATAAGGCTAAGAACCAACTAGGGCAAACTCTATACTTGACACGCTCAACAACACGAGCGTGTCCCTGACCGTGCCCTAACTCCACAATACAAAAGCTTTTACACGCTCAACAACACGGGTCAATTGAAGATTTTACATTCTGCCTCACAACAACATTGACACGTCCAACATCATGAGCGTGCTCATGGCCGTGTCAATTCCCCAAAAACACAGTGGCTATGACACGCTCAATAACACGGGCGTGTTACTGGCCGTGCCAATTCTACTGCCACACAGAAGTTATGACACGCTCAGTATCCTGGGCGTGTCACTGTTCGTGCCACTCAACCCAAAATACAGAACCATTGACACGCCCAAAATCCTGGACGTGCCCTTGGGCGTGTCAGGCTAAAAACCCAGATTCCGGCCAAAACAACAACACAACCAACAAAACTCTTTCTTTCACCAAAAACCACTTCAACCAAAGTCATCTCAACATACCCAAAAACCATAACAAACTCACAAAAACACCAAAACAACTAAAACATTCTTCCAATCTCAAATCAAAAATCATCAACACAACCCTAAAACACAACCTCAAAACATTCACTTCCAACAACTTACTCTTTCCTTCAAAACATCCCCAAAAACAAGAAATCAGTTACCCAAACACTCTTAAGCCCATCTTAAACAACATAATCACAAACCATTCACAAACTCAACTCAAAACTCAAAGAAATCAAAGGATTAAGTGAAGAACTTACCAAGGATGAAGAAATCTCTTAACTTTCCACTTGATCTCTTGAATGCTTCCTTAGATCTTGAGTTTAAAGGTTCAAATCTCTCCTTTGTTCTCTTGTCCCTTAGTTGGCCGGCCAAAACAAAAGCAAAGGAAGGAAAAGAAAATGGTCCACGGCAATGAGAAAGAAAGAAGAAGGAAGAAAGAGAAACCCAAAGTCAAACTCTTCTTTTCCTTAAAATCCTCCCAACCAAGCAAATTAAAATATTAAACAATCCCTTTCAACCTCTTCCACTCATCTACTTCCTTATTAATTAATTATTAATTCAAACACAACAAATATCTTCTTCCACTAACTCCATTTTAACTTTCCATTGACTTAGGTATATGTTATATATATTCTAATATACATCACATATACACTCTCTTTAAAAAAAAACCCTTTTCTCTTCCAATAAAACATATACAATAAATCCAATTAAATTAATAATAAAACCCAAAACATCTAGGGTATATTTTGGGATATTACAAGACATACAGGGATTGGTCAGAGATACTTCCTTTTGCATTGTGGGGATTTAGAACAAGTGTGCGAACACTGACTGGAATGACACCGTTCTCTTTGGTTTATGGGATGGAAGCAGTGTTGCCAATTGAAATTGAGATCAAGTCGTTGAGAGTGGTCTTGGATGCTGAACTGCCAGAAATTGAATGGGTAGTGAGTAGATACACACAGTTAGCTTTACTAGAGGGGAGAAGGTTAAAAGCACTGTATCATCATCAACTGTATCAAAGAAAGATAGCTCGGGCCTACAATAGAAGGGTTAAAATTAGAAAACTCAGAGTCGGGGATTTTGTGTTGAAACAATGTAAGCTTAATGTATATGATCCAAGAGGAAAGTTTAGGCCTAGCTGGGAAGGGCCATATGTTGTGAAACATGTCATGAATAAGGGTGCAGTGAAGTTATCAGACATGGACGGGAACGAGTTTAATGAATCAGTGAGCATTGACAGGTTGAAGAGGTTTTATGTATAAAAAAAAGAAAAAAATAGGAGAAAAAAAAGGAGCTCGCTAGGTTGAAAACCCAAAAGGGAGGCCTAGGCAAAAGTTAGAGCAGTCCACTAGTTCTAAAAACCCAAAAGGGCGGGCTAGGCAACAATTAGGGCTAAATGATAGAAAATCATCAATTAGAGAATCCAAAAGGGCTGGTTGGCAACAGGAGTGATCTTGTATATGCTGGCTTTATGTTTGGTTGTTCCCCAATTTAATAAAACAGAATTAATATTAAAATTATTCTATGTGCACTGTTATAAGTATTTGACCAGATATGGATGAAATGAATAAACACAATAGCAAAATGTGATGACAAATTATAAAAGGAAAAGAAACATCTCTTATTATTACTTTTATTATTTCATCCTAACAATACACATTCTAAAGAAATTGACAAATGTAAAATCTATGGCATACGATAAGTGTAACGTGCAGGCCAGCTTTGCTTCAGCCGATCCAAGTAGGCTTCAGTTAGACAAGGCATGTCTAAATCGAGAGTAGTCAGAACCTTGAGGCTTAACTCCATACTAACAGTCAAGCCGACGAGGATCATAGTAAGTACCTTGACGAAGAGCAGCAAGGGGAACATACATCAGGTATGTCCGTATGGTGATACAAGAAATCTTCCACCAAGATACTAACCAACGGATGTTGACTTCAGAGCGTGAGTGGATCCAGTCAACCCAGTCAGCATATGAAGAAGCAGGGTGGAGTAGTTTTCTAACAGAATGATGTCATAGCAAATATCTGACAAAATCCATAGATGGAGTATCAAGCAAGCAGAGATGATCCTGAAGCCAAATCTATGAGGAAAAATTAAAAATTAAAAAAAAAGGTCTGCTAAGTTGAAAACCCGCAAGGGCGGCTTAGGCAAAAATTAGGACAGCTCGCTAGTTCTAAAAACCCACATGGGCGGACTAGGAAAAAATTAGAGCAATAAAAAAAAAAGGTCCGCTAAGTTGAAAACCAGCAAGGGTGGCTTAGGCAAAAATTAGGACAGTTTGCTAGTTTCGAAAACCCGCATGGGCGGACTAGGCAAAAATTAGAGCAATAAAACATAAAAAAAAGAAGAAGAAAAACCTAAATTGAAAATCCAAAAGGGCAGTTTAGGTAATTACCTAAAGCAACAATGGACTCCCGGTCAGTCTCTTTGATAATCCCGATTTAAGTTGGTCTAATCCAACTAAAGTCTCAGCTAAGATCACGGGTATCGGCGACAAGCCTCCTTCCATTTGGTCCATGATATCCAATACTCATGGAACAATATCGCCATCAGAAGAAACAAGTAAGAATTGGCCAAGCAAGCATAGGCAAAGTATACGTCCCCATGCCTTAGTAGGAGCCAAATGAGAAAGGAAAAAGTCAATTAAGGGACCAAGCAGGATTTTCTCACCTCTCATCAACTGTAGAACTTGAGGTTTTGAAAGTTGAAATAATATTTGCATCTTTTTTTGAGTCTTAGAAATCAATATAGGTAACGCCATTTGTTGATTGCATGGATATCCAAGGATGGCCTCAAATTCTTCAATCAAGGGATATTTTTCAAAGCCATTAATTTTAAATGTCCTAGAATCCACATTCAAAAAATAAGCCATGGCATGTAAAAAAGAATGGTCCAATTTAATATTTTGAAAACACTTCAAAGTATCAATTTTTGACCAAGATATTTGTTTCCAATGAATGGCATTCATATTTTTAAATAGAACTTTTATTTTCTTCAAATGGAGATCGGTCACTGTGGAAGACTGAAGGAAAATTAGAACTGCTAAAAGGAGTTTTTACGTTGAAGTAGAAAATCTCCTGGCTTTTGTATGAAATTATGGCATGAAAAGTGATTTATATAGGAGGATTTTTCTATTCCAAAATTGATAAGGAAAAGCGCGAGATCGAGATGCACGAGAATAGGGAATTAGCGATGAAAGTTCTTGAATTGCCGCGTTGCATTTGGTTTTAGTAAATTGGTGTGACTGTGTAAATATTAAATATGAAGAGCAAAGTTTAATAATTGTATCATAGTAATTATATATTGTCATTGTTATTTTTATACTTATTATACAATATTTCCTCAATTGATACGCCTCCTCCTCTGACAGGAGACGATTTTTTTAGAGCTTTATTTGATAAGTATAAAAATAAATTTATATAAATCACTGTAGAACTTGAGGTTTTGAAAGTTGAAATAATATTTGCATCTTTTTTTTAGTCTTGGAAATCAATATAGGTAACGCCATTTGTTGATTGCATGGATATCCAAGGATGGCTACAAATTCTTCAATCAAGGGATATTTTTCAAAGCCATTAATTTTAAATGTCCTAGAATCCACATTCAAAAAATAAGCCATGGCATGTAAAAAAGAATGGTCCAATTTAATATTTTGAAAACACTTCAAAGTATCAATTTTTGACCAAGATATTTGTTTCCAATGAATGGCATTCATATTTTTAAATAGAACTTTTATTTTCTTCAAATGGAGATCGGTCACTGTGGAAGACTGAAGGAAAATTAGAACTGTTAAAAGGAGTTTTTACGTTGAAGTAGAAAATCTCCTGGCTTTTGTATGAAATTATGGCATGAAAAGTGATTTATATAGGAGGATTTTTCTATTCCAAAATTGATAAGGAAAAGCGTGAGATCGAGATGCATGAGAATAGGGAATTAGCGACGAAAGTTCTTGAATTGCCGCGTTGCATTTGGTTTTAGTAAATTGGTGTGACTGTGTAAATATTAAATATGAAGAGGAAAGTTTAATAATTGTATCATAGTAATTATATATTGTCATTGTTATTTTTATACTTATTATACAATATTTCCTCAATTGATACAATATTTATAGATCACTAAGAAGGAGGTGGTAGATCATCAAATAAAGCTCTAAAAAAATCGTCTCCTGTCAGAGGAGGAGGCGTATCACCTGTCCCGAGTCCTCCCAAAGTAGGAGCACCTAAATCTCTATTACCTTGGAATTCAGATATGTAATGGTTCCCATCCGAAGTAGATGAAAAGATCTCATGGTCATCAGCTTGGGGCCCTCTAGATGAAGAAGCACCAGGATCTCTCATCCCCTGAAACCGAAAGTCTCAAAAATTTTGCTCTGACTGATGGTACAATTTTTCAAAATGGGAAACCTATTGACAACTAGTGGCCAACTGTTCTTAAAGTTTCTTATTTTGTTCTTCAAGCATCCGCTGTGAGCCAGAAAGGAAAAGAGTAAGAGCATACATAATCATGCATACATATAGTATAAATTATCATGGAATAAGCAAACCTACCTGGTAATTCATATCAATGCCCTGTGGATGAGATGGCATCTCCGGTTGATTAGATTGAGCAAATGGAGGAGCGGTAAAAGAAGGTCCAGCCTCATGACCAAATGAGCCAGCAACTTGCAACAATCATTAAAAAAGTCAAAATAAGTTAAGAAAGAAGCGATTGCAATGGAAAAATGGTAAAAGTTTATCTGAGAAATGCTAACCCTGAGATGTGAGACAAACTCTCCTCCCTCTCCATGATACTCCTCTTCAACTCTATCCTCATTTTCTTCGGGAATCTCCCGTACACCAACAGGGGATATATCAAAGTTCAAGAGCCCTATTTGAATAAACTTGGTATAAGAAGCACCCGGTGGATAGAGAAATATTTCAACATCATAACCGTACTGAGCCAACCACCATGCATTCTCCGGAATTGATGTGATATTTAAAGTATATTTTGGACAATGCACCAGGATCCTCCACTGTTCAGGACCAAAAAACCACTCGTATACTCTCTCTCCAAGAAACTAGCCACTAGACACAAGGCCGGCAATGACTCGGTGGGTATGTTGAAAAGGCAGTGCGGCATTCATGGAGGAAGTCCAGTTCGTCCGCTCTTCTGTGTTCCACCATGCCAAATTGACCTACAAAAAGACATAAGGTAAGTGAACTTTTATATAAATTTTAAAGTATACTAATGCTATTTTACCTTGCCGCAAGTTAAGCAGCTCAAGACAAAGCATTGGGTATGCAAATGGTGAGAGCCGGGAACTTCTACATGATCCGACAATCAAAAATTTAATCTCGGATACCCGACTCTCTCTCGGGAAATACCAGGCACTCTCACAAGATTGTGCTCATATGCCCATGCCTACAACAATAATATTGTGCTCATATGCCCATGCCTACAACAATAATAAAAATCAAATTCATGCAAGAATAAGAATGGAATTGACATTGGTGGAAGAAAAGTACCTCGATAATCGCCATAAAGCCAACAAAAGACTTCTTATTTCTACAAATTTTGTCAAGTCCATGGTAAAGATAGGCAAGACCAGCTTCACCCCAGCCATAAAGCGGTACCATACTCATATCAATAAGGGCCCTTAACACCGACAAATGGATGGCGGATTCGGTGCTACCTAAAATGGTCGACTCGAGCAAGTACAACAAAAATCCTCAAGCATACTGTTTAGTTGTATCTCTGTGAACCCGTCCTTTGTAGTTCATCCAATAACTCCGAATTGGCTCAATTTTCATCTTGAAAGGCCCTTTAAATGATGGTTCCATACCAATTAACTATTAGATCCCTTCGAATGTTAGAATATCATTGGTAAGAGGGACCGGAAGGCCATAGTACCAGATACTAGTTATGGCTGTAAAATCAACCAGGCCAATGGTCATTTCTCCTATAGGTAGGGGAAAAGTATGGGTCGTGTCCATCCACCATTCTAACAATGCTTGAACTACACTCCTGTCTATCGGATACTCCTTGGACGGTAATTGAGTCCAGAACTCGAACCGGGTCCAGATCCCAAATCATCTCGAGTCCAGAACCCAAGTTTTTTCTGAATCCAAAACTCAAACCGGGTTCAGAACCCAAACCATAATGAGTCCAGAACCCAAACCATCCTGGGTCTAGAACCCAAGTTTTTCTCAGTCCAGAACTTGAACCGAGTCCAGAACTCGAACCGAATCTAGAATCCAAACCATCCCGAGTCCAGAACCCAAGTCTTTTTCGAGTCCAGAACTCGAACTAGGTCCAGAACCCAAAACCTAAACCATCTCAGAAAGATTAAGTCTTATTGCTTTTCACTTTCTTTTGCCTTAGTCTCAGATAGTTCAAGCAGGGGGCAAACTGTAGACCCTTAATTATTTACTCAGTCTGGTCCGATATTTTTTTATAGTCCAAAATAATTTTTGTGGTATTTTAATTAAATAATATCTATTTTATTATTTATTATTTTTAATTTTTAATTTTTAATTAAAATAAAAAAGGTAATATGAGTAAAGTTAAAAATATATAAATAAATAAAAATCAGGGAAGGAAAAATCGACAATGAAAAATTTCATCGTCGAAAGAGAATCGGCTTGGGCCAAATCGCCCGCAGGAATTTCCTCCTGCAGCGAATTGGCGCCCGCCCGCAGTAATTACCAGCCAGCGCTCGCAATTTTGCTAGCAGCAAATTTTTTGTCAGCGCAATTTTCCAACGCAGTTTTTTCCGAAACCAAATTCTGTTTGGTTTTGGTTTTTTTTCCTAATTAGTTTTAGTTTCCTTAGACAATTAGAAGTAAGTTTATGATTTTTCCTATAAACACCACATTAAAACACAGAATTAAGGGATCAAAAAAAATTATTTTACTGGGGGACGAAACTTTGGACTTCTGACTTGGGGAGAAAGAAGAGACAGAAAACCCTAGGAGCAAGAGACATTAGCAACAAGAAGCAATCATCAACCCATCAAAGGCAGTAACACTACCTTCGTTATTATTCATCCAAAAAATAATTTGGTGAAACCTTCAACGCAAGTTTTGTGTCTTAATCTTAAATTTGTTTAAACATTCAATTGTTATATCATTCTTGTTCTTACTGGTTTTTGTTTGTTTATTTTTATTATCACTTTGATTCAATAGTATAAATTGGTAAACCCTAATTATATATTCTATTTATTATTGTTTCATCCAATAACTCAAAAATCCAGAGAATTCCAAAAGCCCCGAACTATCTTCTTAATTCTCTAAACCCTAAACTTTTTTACAGTTTCTAAAAACTTTAATCTTAATTATTTCTATAAAACTCTAAACTATTTTCTTAGATCGAATATGTTTTTTAAAATATATAAATCCCTAAACTATCTTATTAATTCTCAAAACCCTAACCCTAGTGTCTTAAATCCTTAATTTTTCTAAACCCTAATTTTCTTAAAACCCAATACAGTAAACCCTACCTAAACCCTAATTCTTAAAACATCAAAACCTTATCAACACCTTAATTTTTCAAACCCCCATCCAGTAAATCTAACAAACCCTTAAGCCCAAATCAAATAAATCTCATAAATCTTTCTCTCTAGTAAACCTAAAAAATCTTAAACCCTAATCCCAATCTTTTAAAATTATAAACCCTAATGTCTTAAGGTTCCAAAACCCTAATTTCATGATGTTAGCTTTAAACCCTAATTTGATTAACCAAAAACCTTACTACTTTCTCAAATTTATAAAACTCTAATCCATTCCATTCTTTAAAAATTCTCACAGTAGCCTAAATTATAATAATAATAATCTCAAAATCTCAAAATCCTAAATATTAATTAAAGAACCCTAAATTGAGGCATAAAACTAAATATGTATCTTTATTTGCTTTATTAAATTTTAGATTTGATTATGTTGTTTATTATATGTTTTAATGGTTGATTTATTTAATTTCAAAGCTTGATTTATTTAATTTATTTTGAATGGATATTTTCTTTATTATTATTATTATTTGTTTGTTTTAGTATTCAAATTGTAAGAGGTATGTTTTCACTTTGTGGGTACCTCATTAGTTAAATTTTATGTAATTTAAATTGCTTTTATATTTTGGACCAATGTAAAGGATAGGTTTCCACTTTTCGATGGGTGTCCTATTTAATTTTGGACAAGGACGATGTAAGGACATGTTTCCATCTTCAGATGGGTGTCCATTTATTTGTTTTGTTTGGACATTACTTTAATTTTAATATAATGATGCCTTATTTTAATTGTTGCATGTAGTATGGATAATATTGTTATATTTAAGAATTTTATAATATTAAGACCTGCAAATGAGGCCGGTTCCAATGAACCGGGCATTGTGGGGGTGCTGGGCCATTTCTCACCTTCCCCACACGTACCCAACTTTTCGAACCCATTAGGGGATTGGAAATTCCTTAGGAATTGAGTCATCCACCCCTTTCTTTTTTCCGGCCCTTCCGGGTGGCAACTCCATTTTCTCCAGGCTTAGGTCCGTGTTCTCTAAGGCCCCGAGCCTAAATAGTGCCGAAGTCGCAAGAACCATTCCACCGGGAGTGGGGGCAAAAATCCTCCCTCACATTTAGTATTTACTTTTCCCTTAGAAAAACTGTAATACCCTTATTTCCTATATACGCACAATATGTATACTCCATATACATAAAGTACACGTATAAACCATAAGAGTGGTACAGTAATTAACCGCAGAAATACTCTCATTTAATAATTTTAAAATAATAAATGATGAATATATTTATTAGTTAAATTAATTTAATAAAAATATAATTTGATTAATTAACAAGAAAAAATCTCTAGGAAAATTTTGCTAGAGTTTTATATATAATTTCAATAAATCCAAAATCAACAAACACTCAACCTGCAAAAAATAATTTATACTCCCAATATTTATATTTTCATCAAAACCTCCACTTTACAAAACATTTCCAAAAGTTTCTTAAATATATACACTCTCAACATAAATTCATGAATATACACATATTATCCCCCAAAACATATTTAATATACATAAAATACAATTAAAATATACAACCCAAAATATATACAGTAATAAAAGATATACATGAATGTAATACCTTTCCAAGTTAGTTTTGTGGCACAATTAATCTTCAAAACTCAACAACAGCCTGAACCACATTGATCCGCAGTTCTCTAACCTACGCGATACAACTAATTGTGCTAAGCATATAGCTTAGTAGTACACACTTTGGTAATATAAAATATTTTAACATCAATGTATGCTTAATAAAACATAACATATTATATTATCATTACACAACGATGTTCATTTACACGTTCTTGATCTTATATAACAATATTAATTTCATAATTATGTTATATTCGTTTCTCATTCATAAACTTACAATATATGAACAAACATCTCACAAACACTCACACATTGGGCCTAATAAGTCTCTATACAATCTCCAAGTTAAAAAGATATTGATTTGGTCCAACTCAATAATAAGGATCTAAGTGTCGCTCATCTCTCAAAGCACATCCCCTATCGATACCGAGGCAAAGTGTTAATTATCACCCAAAAGTTATGCTCTCTCAATACTGAGGGCAAAGTGTCAAATGTCACCCGAAGGCAAGCCTCTATCGACATTGAAGGCCAAGTGTTAATATATCATCTGTAAGGAACCTCCTCTCTTCAGAATCAACCTCAATAATCTAGAACAAGTAATTGTATAAGGCCAGCACAATACACACATCACATCATATCACATTAAAATCATATTTCCAATTTTCTTCCACTTTCATATCACATTCCTCACTTTCCATTCACCTTAACTCTTTTTCCATATTTTCTACATTTCATATTTATTTCCCAATCACATAAAACATATTCCTTAGATACAATTAATATATGGCTTATTTCTACATTTTGAATGCATGGTTCACATTTATCATATTTAGTTCAAACATAATCATTAGCCATTTTACAATGGCTTATTATATCACATTTAATGCAATACACATACTTTTATACAATGTAACTTTAAGGAACACAAAGTCCTCAAAGTGTACCATAATGCCAAACATGTAAATTCAATTTAGAAGTTACCAAAGTATGTACTAATCTTTTCCTTACTTCGAGTCAATCTAATTCCACTTTTTACCACCAAACCCTAAATGTCTCCTTTAGGGCTTCTTGACCTAATCATAGATAAACCAAACATTAAATAACATAATTCATTTAGAATTAATTCCATGCTTAATTTCTATCAAATTATCATTATTTACACAATTTCTACCAAAATCCCAATAAAATCCCATTCTCACCACTTATTACTTTACTCAAACTTCAACCTACCTAACTTATTTCCAATATCTAACCACAAAATCATTACTTACCTATCAAAATAACATCAAAACAATTCATTTCAATACTTATACTCAATTCCATCCAAAACTTTAATTTCACATATTAATCCATAAACCCTAGCTGTTCTAAAACTCAATTATTTTCACTAACCAACCATAAAATAGTAACATATACACCAAACTAACTTTAAAACAATCCATACTAACACTTATTGAAACCTTCATCAAAATCCCAAAAATCACATAATCCCAAATTCAAAAAACCTTACTTCAATTCAAAGAATACTTACCTAATCCTTATTTAATCTTGAAAACCATCTTAAATCCCTTGAAAGCTTGGTGAAATTTGGTGTGGATGAAGGAAGAAAAACCTTCCCTCTTTAGCAATGGTGGTTCGGGCCCAAAGGAAGAAGAAGGAGAAAATGACTTTTTTCTAATTTTATTTTTTTGTTCCATCCACAAATATATAAATAATTAATTAATATTATAATTAGATATTTTTATTTTTTATCTTCTTCTTTCTATCTAAAATTAATTATTTTTTCTTTTGACTTTTGACTTTTGACTTTTTGCGAAATATATGTTTTATGTATATCTTGCATATACAGTAAGTATACCCTATTCATATTACTCTTTCATCACTCTAATTATCCTCCATATTAATTATTTAATTATATTTAAAAATTATGGATGTCACAAAAATCATTTTTTAAAAGATATGCACTAAGCCTATCATACTGTAGGGCCTAACCAGAGAATCGATCCAGCCTGCTTGGGAATCGCAAGCTGAAATGATCATTTAGACTAAGTGTCATATGACACTGCCAGATACGGTCTCCAATAGGTTCAGTAAGTACGGATTTAAAAATAAATTTTCTATTTTGAAAAAATAGTTTACTCTCTTTTTATTATGAAAAAGAGGAAGTGGCTTTTTATTTTGAAAAGCAAAAATTGGAGAGTTGCCACCTTAATTTATTTTATTTGAGAAAAAAATAAGAAAAAACTCATTTAATTAACTCTATTAAATTTGGTTAGATTTCACATAAAAATGACACTAGTCTGAAACCAATTACGATGGGCCCTGGGCTAAATTTTCAAACCAATATAAATAAAAAATGATTTTTATCTCTCTTTGATTGGTTTTAACCTCTTTGATGAGAAAAGATATGATTTTTATGGTTTATGCCATGATTGATTATGAATGAGTAGGTAATTGTATTTACATCCACAAAATACTATATAGATCTAAACATTACATCTCCACCAAAAATAGCAATTCTAGGGGAGCTTCAACTCTAGCTATTATGAGTTCTAGATCCAGCACAAATCTCCTATAAACTGATTAATTAAAAGGAAAAGTAAATAAAATTAATAACAATAACTATTACAAAACTCACCAAATTTGCAATGGGGTCCAATAAATCTCAAGAATAAGAAAGAAGAAGAATTAAAGAAAAATCAAAATAAAGAACCGATTGAGTTGTTTAGGTGTGGGCTTACCACTCAAAATAATATTCTAAGTATGTCTGCTTATCCTATTTGAATAGAAATCAGAGCCGTAAGTAGTTCATGCCTTTGAATGTAAAGGGCTTAATTAATTTTAGTTAATTAATTATCGAATGAAAAAAATGTAAAAAAGAAAATGATACCTTGGGTAGTTGCTTATTCTAAGTATGTCTGCTTATCCTATTTGAATAAAGAACCAGTTGGAGGGATTTACTACTTTGAGTGAAATTAATTCAACAAAAAGGGGAGAAACTAAATATCTTAATTAAATTTTAGTATAAATGCAATTTGGCAGAGTTTTGGCGTCCAAAATTTAGATCCCCAAAATAATGGGGAAGGCTACTATTTATAAAAGCCAAATAGGCCCTTTGAGTTACACGTCACGGTCAGTCTTTACATGGTCGTGCCAAGCAGCATGGTTGCACTGTCCTTTTTTTTAATGCAAAATGCATACATGCATATTTTTGAATGATTTTTTGATTTTAATTTTGCTAATTTCTAATTATGTGCAAAATTAGGGGTTCACACATACCAAAATCTTACAGCTTGTTTCAATTCATATAATACCTTGGTAAGTTTGAAAACATGATTTGTAAGTCTATAATTTTAAAAACTTGGAGGTTGTTCAGCAGACTTCTTCATTAATAAAACCATTTAAGAGCACATTTTAAAAATCCATTTGAAATAATTTAAAATTCATATGATATGCTAATACAAGTAAAATTCTAATAACTTCTAATCAAGCTTTGAGGGAAAATGTCTAATCATAATCAATGTCTTCCTCTTGGTCTTTAACAACTAATCGGGCTTTATTTCTAGTGATAAGTCCATATTTATTAAGCTTATTCCTTTATACCCATTTGCAACCAATAATTAGATGGTCCTTAGGTCTAGGAACAAGTTCCCAAAATTAATTCTCTTAAATTTGTTGAGTTCATCTCAGATAGCAATCACTTAATATTCATCACTTAAAGCCTCCTAATGGTCCTTGGCTCAATTTAAGAAAGAAAATCTATATTAGAATCTAGATATCAAAGTTTTGATCCAGTAGTTACTCCTTTAGAAGTATCATCAATGATAAGTTCTTTAGGATGATCCTTGCGATAATGCCATTCTTTGGGTAACTCTTGAGTTTCTTCTTCTTTGGGTTCTTGTTGATGCACTAATTGTTCATTCTTTTGCTCATCCTTGTCTTCCTTTGTTGTATTATTTTCTCTCCCACTCACGGTAGAATGGTTCTTGCGACTTCGGCACTGTTTAAGCTCGGGGCCTTAGAGAACACGGGCCTAAGCCTGGAGAAAATGGAGTCGCCACCCGGACGGGCCGGGAAAAAGAAAGGGGTGGAAGACTTGACTTCTAAGGAATCCCCAACCACCTAATGGGTTTGGAAACTTGGGTACATGTGGGGAAGGTGAGAAATGGCCCAACACCCCCCACAGCGCTTGGTTCATTGGAACCGGCCTCCTTTTCAGGTCTTAATATTATAAAATTATTAAATATAATAATATTATCCATATTACATGCAACAATTAAAATAAAGCATTATTATATTAAAATCAAAGCAAGGTCCAAACAATGCAAATAAATGGACACCCATCCGAGGATGGAAACATGTCCTTACATCGTTTATGTCTAAACTAAATAGGACACCCATCGAAAGGTGGAAACATGCCCTTTACATTAGTCCAAAAACTTTAAAATAAAAAAAAATTACATGATGCTCATGGCATGAGGTACCCAAAAATATGGAGACATACCTCTTACAATATTTAGAATTCAAAATAAATCAATAAAAGTAAATAACCATTCATCATAAATAAATCATTCTTCAAAGGTATCAAACATCAATCAAAATATATAATAATCAGTCATCCAATTTAAATAAAATAGTAAATATATTAACTTTAGGGATTCTTGCATCAATTAGGGTTTCTAGGGTTTTATGATGAATAACTAGGGTTTTGCATATGCTAGTTTAATTTGTGGAGAAATATTTTACAGTAATAACATAGCTACTAGATGTTTCAAAGATTTAAGGTTTTGAATGTTTTTATGAAAATAATGTTATTATGATTTTAAAAAGTAGGTTTAATTAGGGTTTTAAGCAAACATCATGAAATTTGGGTTTTGGAACCTTAAGGCATCAGGGTTTATAATTTTAAAAGATTGGGTTTTAGGTTCACTGGATTAGGGATTTAGGTGTTGATGAACTTGTCATAAAGTTTTGATATTTTAAAAATTAGGGTTTAGGAAAACTAGAGTTTACTGGATGGGGTTTTAAGAAGTAATAAGATAGTTTAGGGTTTTTGATATTTTGGAAAACATGTTTGATCTTAGGATTTAAGAAAACAGTTTCGAGTTTTATAGAAACAATTATGATTAAAGTTTTTAGAAACTATAAAAAAGATTAGGGTTTGGAGATTTAAGAAGACATTTGGAAATTTTGGACAAAAAGTTAGAGTTTTGATGATTAAGAAAATAGTTCTGGGAAAAATAATTTAGTGTTTTTAAAGTTTTGGAAACATAAAAAACAATTTAGGGTTTTAAAAGTTTTTGGAAGCAGAAGAGTAATTTAGGGTTTTTAAAGTTTTAGAAACAGAAGGATAATTTAGGATTTTTGAAGTTTTAGAAACAGAAGGATGATTTAGGGTTTTTAAAATTAGATTTATGTTGAACGATTATATAATTTACTTTAATTAAGATCTTAAGTATTGTATGAATTAATTCATGCTACTGCCTAAATTAAATTGAAGGAATAATTAAATAACTTAGGTAGTGTGGTGACGATTTAAAAGGTGAAGATGATTGATGATTGAATAAACTAAAGTTAGAGCAATTTACCTTTGTTTAAAGGCTCCACCAAATTTGAAGAGATTGAACCAAGCTGTTGCCTACTTCAGATTTGATTTTTGTTGAGCAAAGCAATCTGGAGATGATTGCTTCCTTTGGTTGCTGCCTCTTGCTTGCTAGGGTTTTCATTTGGCAGATAGAATTTTTGAGTCTCTAATCCAGTAAAATAATTTTCTTCCTCCTAATTTTGTGTTTTAATGTGGTATTTATAGGGAAAAATAATAAACTTACTTCTAATCGTCTAAGGAAATTCAACCATTTAGGAAAAGAAACCAAAACCAAATATAATTTGGTTTTGAAAAAAACTGCGCTAGAAAATTGTGTTGGCAAAAAAAACTGCTGCAGGCTACGAAAACTTGCAAGCGAAGGCTGGGGCGAGCGCCAATTCGCTACAAGAAATTCCTGCGGTGAAAATTTTCATCGTCGATTTTTATTTATTTATTTATTTATTTTTAACTTTACTCATATTACCATTTTATTTTTATTAAAAATTCTAAATTCTAAATAATAAATACTAAAATAGATATTATTTAATTAAAACACCACAAGAATTATTTTGGACTATAAAAAATATCGGACCAGATTGGGTTAAAAATTAAGTGTCTCCAGTTTGCCGCCTGCTTGAGCGATCTGAGACTACGGTAAAAGAGAGTGAAAAGCAATGTAATTTTTGACTGCGGTTGGAGCCATGCTGGATTCTTTGGACACAAAAATAATTCGAGTTCTGGACCTGAGCTAAGTTCTGGACTTAAGGGTAATTTGGGTTCTAGAGTCGAGGTAAGTTCTAGACTTAAGGGTAATTTGGGTTCTGGACCCGAGCTAAGTTATGGACTTAAGGGTAATTTTAGGTTCTGGACCTAAGGGTAATTTGGGTTCTGGACCCGAGCTAAGTTCTGGACTTAAAGATAATTTGGGTTCTGGACCCGAGCTAAGTTCTGGACTTAAGAGAGATTTTAGGTTCTGGACCTAAGGGTAATTTGGGTTCTGGATCCGAGCTAAGTTTTGAACTTAAGGGTAATTTGAGTTCTGGACCCAAGCTAAGTTCTGGACTTAAGGGTAATTTGGGTTTTGGACCCGAGCTATATTCTAGGCTTAAGGGTAATTTGGGTTCTGGACACAAGCTAAGTTCTAGACTTAAGGGTAGATTTGGGTTCTGGACCCGAGCTAAGTTTGGAGTTAAGGGTAATTTGGGTTCTGGACCCAAACTAAGTGACTTAATGGTAATTTGGGTTCTAGACCCGAGCTAATTTCTAGACTTAGGAGAGATTTGGGTTCTGGACCCGAGCTAAGTTTTGGACTTAAGAGTAATTTGGGTTCTAGACCCGAGCTAAGTTCTAGACTTAAGAGAGGTTTGGGTTCTGGACCCGAGCTAAGTTATGGTCTTAAGGGTAATTTAAGTTCTGAACCCGAGCTAAGTTTTGGACTTAAGGATAATTTTGGGTTCTGGACCCGAGCTAAGAGAGATTTAATTGTTTGCAAAAAATAATTGTAGTCAGTAGGATACTAAAGGAAAAAAATTTAGCTAATTTTACCATGCACATATCTTCTCCTTGTGTCCTACATGTAAAAATATTTTAAAAGTGCAAAAATATTTATATACACGCAAATATTTGAATGATTGAATTGAATAATTGAGTTTTCTATTTATTTACTGTGTAGTTACTGTTTATGAACTATTCACCAACTATTCATTTACTATTTATAAATAGTAATTTACTATTTATCAATAGTAAAATTTACTTTTTTTTCATGAGAATACTGTTTTCCTTTTTTATTTTTGTCTTTTTCCTTTGCCATTTCTCTATATAAACGTTGCAGCTCATTTCTTCATTTCATTCATAGTTATACATCTTTTATATAAGAGAGTTTAGAGAGTTTATCATAGAGTTGAGGAGAAAATGCATGCTTCAATATCAGAAACTCGATCTAATGCTGAGTTATTGGAGTTTATTCGGTGGCATGAAAATGAAAATATAAGTCTACTAGCTGGGATGCTTCTTTATCGCAGTTCAAATCAAAAGAGCAAGGTAATTATTTATTTTAATAGCAGATTATTTTTCTTTTTTCTTTTGTTTTTTCCTCCTTTTTTTATTTTTTTGTTTCTTTATATTTTTTTTGTTTTCTTTATATTTTTTTTTGTTTTTTTTTTGTTGTTTTTTTTAAGATTTAGGAAAAATAAATTAATTAGATGAATATATTTAAGAATTTAAGCAAATAGATAGACTAAAAATAGAATATAAATAAATTTAGCCTAAAAATCAGTGGTATTGATATGATGATATACTTACCTTGTGTTAACTTACCTGGCTCCATGTTAGCATGATCGTTGCATTATTCAGGGCGGAGGGTGTCTATAAAGCCCGACAATGGTATGATGTAGCGCCTTCTCAAGTAAGACGGATTATCCGAGATTGCGGTTTTGAAAGCTTTATCTTGCAATTACCATCCGAGGAGTATCCGATAGATCGGAGTGTAGTTCAAGCATTGTCAGAACGGTGGATGGACACGACCCATACTTTTCACCTGCCTATAGGAGAAATGACCATTGGCCTGGTCGATTATACAGCCATAACTGGTATCCGGTACTTTGGCCTTTCGGTCCCTCTTACCAATGATATTCTAACATTCGAAGAACTCCAACAGTTAATAGGTATGGAACCATCATTTAAAGGGCCTTTCAAGATAAAAATTGAGCCAATTCGGAGTTATTGGATGAACTATGAAGGACGAGTTTGTAGAGAAACAACCAAACAATATGCTCGAGGAATTTTACTGTATTTGCTCGGGTCGACCATTTTAGGCAGCACAGAATCCGCCATTCATTTGTCGGTGTTGAGGGCCCTTACTGATATGAGTATGGTACCGCTTTACGGCTAGGGTGAAGCTGGCCTTGCCTGTCTTTACCACGGACTTGATAAGATTTGCAAGAATAAGAAGTCTTTTGTTGGCTTTATGGCGGTTGTCGAGGTACTCTTCTTCCACCAATGTCAATTCCATTCTTATTCTTACATGAATTTGATTTTTATTATTGTTGTAGGCATGGGCATATGAGCACAATCTTGTGAGGGTGCTTGGTATTTCCCGAGAGAGAATCCGGTATCCGAGATTAAATTTTTGGTTATCAGATCGTATAGAAGTTCCTGGCTCTCACCATGTGCACACCCAATGCTATCTCTTGAGCTACTTAACCCAGGGCCATGTAAAATAGTGTTAGGATACTTTAAAATTTATATAGAAGTCCACTTAGGATACTTTAAAATTTATATAGAAGTCCACTTACCTTATGTCATTTTGTAGGTCAATTTGGCCTGGTGGAACAAAGAAGAATGGACGAACTGGACTTTCTCCATGAATGCCGCACTGCCTTTTCAATATACTTGCTGAGTCATTGCCAGCCCTGTGTCTAGTGGCTGATTTCTCAGAGAGAGAGTATATAAGTGGTTTCTTGGTCCCGAGCAGCGGAGGATCCCATTGCATTGCCCAGAGAATACTTTAAATATCATGTCAATGCCGGAGAATGCATGGTGGTTGGCTCGGCACGGTTATGATTTGAAACCTTTCTCTATCCACCGGGTGCATCTTATATCCAGTTTATTCAAATAGGGCTCTTAAACTTTGATGTATCTCCTATTGGTGTACGGGAGATTCCCAAGGAAAATGAGGATAGAAATGACAAGGAGTATCATGGAGAAGGAAGAGAGTTTGTCTCACATCTCGGGGCTAGCACTTCTCAGGTAAACATTTACCTTTTTTCCATTGCAATCGCTTTTCCTTAACTTGTTTTGACTTTTTTAATGATTGTTGTAGGCTGCTGGCTCATTTGGTCATAAGGTTGGACCTTCTTTTACTGCTCCTCCATTTGCTCATTCTAATCAACCAAAGATTCCATCTCATCCACAGGGCATTGATATGAACTACCTGGTAGGTTTTTTTGTTCCATGATAATTTATGCTATATGTATGCATGATTATGTATGCTCTTGCTCTTTTCCTTTCTGGCTCACAATGGATGTTTGAGGAACAAAACAAGAAACTTCAAGAAGAGTTGGCTTCCAGTCATCAACAGGTCGTCCATTTTGAGAAATTGTATCACCACTCAAAGCAAGATTTTTGAGACTTTCGGTTTCAGAGGATGAGAGATCCTGGTTCTTCTTCATCTAGAGGACCCCAAGCTGATGACCATGAGATCCTTTCGTCTACTTTGGATGAGGACCGTTACAGATCAGAATTCTAAGGTAATAGAGATTTAGGTGCTCCTACTTCGGGCAAACTTGGGACGGGTGATATGCCTCCTCCTCCAATAGGCGATGATTTTTTAGAGCTTTATTTGATGATCTACCACCTCCTTCTTAGTGATCTATGAGTACTGTATCAATTGAGAAAAATATTATATAATAATGATAAAAATAATAGTGATGATATTTTTATTTTTACCTCAACTCTTTTTTATCTAGCCTTCATATCTTCTCCTTACCCCCAATGATTTTTCTAATGCAGGCTCTGATTGATGTTTGTGTTGTCTAGTTCTTCGCACAAGCATGCATTTCTTCCTTTCTTTTGCAAAATGACTGGAGTTTCCTCAAGCAATGGGTCTTCTATGCCCCCCTGATTCAATATAGTGGTTTCGTTGACTCACAGACTGAGGTGATCAGCTGAAGTGTTTTCATTGACTCCTTCCAGATGCTTGTTTAGTTCTTACTTTTGAATGGCAAGATGCTTCACATTTATGGCTTTTATCTTCAAGATGTTGAAAACATAAATAATGGAGGCCCTAAGCAGCAGAGATACATCCATTCCAAACTATGTTTTGGCATGTTAGTTGCTAGCTTCTTTATGACCTTGCCAATAATCATTTACTTTGCCCAATGTGTCCTTTGAGGTTTAATGGTTAAACATACTCCCCTTAACTTGAAGGCTTTGTGTAACAAAATCATTTTTTTTAATTTTGTTTATAATTTTTTTTTCAATTTTGAATTTTGATTTTGAAATCAAATGTTGGCTTTGCCAAATTAATGTCAATTTACCTCAGGACTTGATTTTCCAAATTAGCATATCTATAACATGACAACCCTAGTTACCATACTAAACTTAGGAATCATTTCTATTTAAGTAAGAATTGTTGCACTTCAGATAGGCACATACACATTACTTGGCCAAAGGTCTCATTGAGTTTGAATATTGTATATCTTATATGCATGCTTATTCCAACTATCTCCACTAATAGACTCTACCTACCAAGAGAGATCAACAGGTCTTTGATAGGCTTGAAATGGGGTCTATAAGGGACATGGGTTAAATGAAGGCCATTTGTAAGTTGGAGCCATTATGACACTATGGGCAAACCCTCACACTACAAATTTCTTGTTTGAACTTTAGGCAGTTGGGAGCAATCTCGCTAGACTCCAAATTCCTTCTATCTTCTTGGCATTAATCTGAATTTTGATTAGGACAATTTTTGCCCTTGCAAAAAGTTTGGTATCCAAATTCATTTCTTTTCTTCATCTCCCTTTTCTTTCTTTTTTTTTCTTACTCTTTCCTTTCTTTGAGCATTTTATCATTTTGTCCTTCTTCCTTATAGGACTATCAAGTACAGAACTTTCAAAAACTGGATGGTCTTTCTCCTTTTTCTTCAATTTTGATTGAATCTTTGGTTGGGTTGGACCAATTCAAGTCAAACTGTCCTTATATACCAAATGGAAGCCTTTTGCTGCTTTAGGTAAAAGAGAACTCAGTTGGCTTTCCGAACTGTTTTGGGTTTTATTTTCTTTTCTTCTTTCTTCATTTTTTTTTTGTTTATCTTTCTTCTTTCTTCTTTCTTCTTTTCCTTTTCTTTCTTTTTTTTTTCTTCTTTTGTTCTTCTTTTTTGTTCTTCTTTTTTTCTCTTTTTTTCTCTTTTTCTTTTTTTTAGTTCTAGCTCTAAAAGAGTTGTCTTGTTTGTACCAACTTGGGTTTCTAATAATGGATGAATGGAGTGACATAAATCTTCTTTACCAATGATAAATAATTTGTTACTCTGATGTTATCTTGATAGATTGGAGATATTAGGTGAACTTCAACTATCCTTACAGTCTTGGCTATGCATTCCTTTCTTTGATCTTCTTGCCTCTTCACCTTAGTGATCATAAGACTTGTCAAAAGTGTAACAACAGCTCAAGGCAGGTCATTGGGCTTATAAGTCAATGAAAAGAAAGCTAAAATTTCATGAAGGCTCAAAGGGTCAACTAGGGATTGATATTTAATTGGGTGGATACTAATTGTTGGCTCGTCAAACAATGTCTAAATCATCTCTCTCTTAAAATAAGCAGAGTTCAATTTCAACTCAAAAGTTTGACAAAGCATGTTCTAAGACTGACTAGGACCTAGACAAAGGTAATTATGCAGGAGCCCTCTCTAAGTAAGCATACACAACTCGATGCTATAGAGCAATTCCCTTATCTAGTAAAGTCATTCGAAACATGATGCCTAATTACATTAATTTATGAATATTAAGCTAGATTCATCATTGGTTAATCACCAAAATGAACAAAGACCAACAAAAATTTTGATGAAAGTAATTTATTCAAACAAATTTAAATTTGAAAAACACGATTGTTCTAATTAAATATTAAAGAAAGAAAATAAAACAAGAAAAACAAACAAGCTAAGGGAAGTTCATTGAGTTAAGCTTCTTCTCCTTTCACATCTTCAATATTACCATCTTGAAAAGACAATAAAACAAAATTTTCTTCCAATCCTTTTCCCACCATGAAGGTTGCCAGTGGAGGTACTCTTCCAAACTTAGGTAAAGGATTGTTCTTGGTATTAGGCTTGTCCGGCTTAGGTAGCTTACCACTGTCGATTAGATCTTAGATCTCATGCTTCAATCGGGTACATCTATCGGTCTCATGTCCTTGAGTCTGATGAAACTCACAAAAGCTTTAGTATCAAATTTTGAGGGTAAAGAATTCGGCAAAGGTCGAGGGGCCAATGGCTGTAATAGTCCCTTCTTTTGTAGCTTGTTGAAGATCCAAGACAAAGGCTTCTCCAGATCTGAAAACTGGCTTCTATTTGCTTGACCAGTTGTATTGACATCAGCTTCGTTTTACGTGCTTTAATGGCTAGGCTAGTAGTTCCTTTTCTCATTCCTTCTTATTGAAAAGCGATTCTTCTCCCTTTCCCATTCTTTAATTTGCAGACCAATTTGGAGAAGATCTTTGAAATCACGGATAAGTGTATAAGAAATCCTTTCACGAAGACTAGGCAACACCCCTCTCTCAATCATCCTTATTTGATCAGATTCATCCGACCTCTTCTTGAGCAATGTAGCCTTATTTCTCCATCTTTTCATATAGTCCACAAAATTCTCATTTGGTTTTTGCCTAATGGTTTCCTCCTCCATCAAGGTAACTTCTAGCTCGACAATGTACCCATATTGCTGAATGAAAGCCTTGTACAACATGTCCCAATCTTTTTGAGTACTTTCCTCCAAGGTGTTGAACCAATTTTGGACATCAGGGTCCAATGAGAGCATGAAATATCTTAGAGTTTGAGCCTTAGCAGCTGGGGCAGACTGCATAGCAGTGATGTACTGCTTCACATGGAGATGAGGATTTCCAGTACCATTGCACCTGGCGAAGGAAGGCATCTTGAACTTATAAGGGACCTCCTCATCTTGTTCAAATAGTTTGTCGATCTCGGACACCTCTTCGATTTTTAGCTTCTTCTCAAATTTATTTTCTAAATCAGCAATCATCTTCTCAATATTAGACATCTCGGTCTTTTTAATAGTTGTTTTCTCAACAACCTTCAGCTTCTTTTTATCTTGAGGATCTTGAAAGTATTAAGCCTAGTCATCATCATCATCAAGGACTACCTTGTCATCATCAAAAGCCACTTCACCAACCTTAGCCTTCCCTTTGTCCTTTGGCTTCTTGGTGCTAGCAGATGCTTCAGCATTGTTCCCTAAAATTGCGGCCAATTGGTTCTTCATGGTCTCAGCTAGGGCCTTTTTTATTTTTTCTATCTTGGCATTGAGGGCGTCATCCACCATTCTTTGAATTTGTTCTGGCTCCATTGCTTTTGGTGAGAAAGTGATTAAGTCGTTGCAAGATTCTTTGTCTCTGGTGTAGGTTGGATTGTCGTAAGCTTTTGAACTATCATAATCCAGGGCTGTGAGCCAGAAGGGATTAATGATATGAGATGCAAATGTATGCATGTATGCATAAACAATAAACAAACAAAGATAAATAGGACGTTACTTCCAACCTTATAAAATCCACACACGAATGGCGAGTCTCTTTTCCTAGGTAATATGGTTAAAAAAATACCAACATGTGGTATTTTGTTTTCAAAAAGTTCCCTTGGCCGTTTCAACCAATAGTTATATTTTCAAAAATGAAAATCAGTTCATGATAATTCCCATTAATTAGTTTTTAATCCATCCAACCAACTAAAGTAGCTTTTATGCTATATTGGATTAAAACTAAATTAAGAGGTTTATTATAAATAGATTTCTCACTTAAAAAAGTAACTAATGATTCATGCCAAAAACAATCCCATGATTAATTATTCTTAGTATAAACTAGGCTCACAATTGATTTTTGGTATTTTCATAATTGACCTAAATAATTTGTAAGCTCTTTGTAAGAAAAGGTTGGATGAAATACAAAAATAGTTTTGTTTGAAAAACCCATTGTAAAAAGATTTTAAAAAAAAATAGATTTTGGGCTTTGTATTTAAGTTCTTGAGAAAATAATTTTTTTGATTTATTTTTAGAAAAAGTTTTATGTCCAAATACTTTTTTGAAAAGTTTTGAAAATAGCTTTGGTCTTTTGGACTTTAAAGAAAAATTTATTTGAGCTCACAATGTAATTAGGTCATATGTAATACCCCGATTTTGGTGTGCATTGGAATAGTAGTTGTGAGAAGATATGTTGGTAAAATATGTAAGGAAAATATTATAAGAGATAGATGTATATGAAGGATGATATGTATATATGGTATTTGAAAAATATGGGAAATATAAATACAATATATAAGAGATATACATATAGCAACATATACATCACATATACATGATGTATTTATTGGTGTAGGAAAAGTAAGTTGTAAATAATAATAATAATAATAATAATAATAATAATAATAACAACAACAACAACAACAACAAGAGAAAAAGAAGAAAAGGAAGTCAAAGGGGATGACAAGTGTGTGGTGGAGAATTTTTAAGGGATTTAATTATATTATTATATATATATATAAGATAAGATTGAAAAAGGAAGAAAATATCTTCTTTCTTTCTTTTTTTTTTCTTCTTCTTGAACGAGAGAGAGAGAGAGAGAGAGAGATGTGATTTTGTTGGCATACACATCAAATTCTTAAGGGCTTTAACTGAATTGAAGGTGGATATTGAAGATTTGGCAAAGAATTCAAGTAAGTATTCATTTCTTTGTATTGATTTCTATTGATTGTGTTTATATTTGATATGGATTTGATATGGTTAGTGTGTGAAGATGATGATAATGAAAGATTGAAGTATATATATATATGTTGAATTAGTATTTAGATGATGATAATATGGTTATTTGTGAGGATGATGATGGATTGTTGAAATTGTTTAGTAAGGGTTTAATATAAATGAGTTGGGGAATTGAGTAATTGAGATATGGATGATGTATATAATGATTATTATTATGATATGTTAAAGTTATATAAGTGTTAAATTAATAGGTGATTTATGTGTATATAAACCAAGATGTTGATTAAGGGTGTTGTAGTATGGATTTTGGAGTGATTGTATTTTTATGGATGAGAGTTTGGAATGTATAATTTTTACCTAACACGGCCAGTGACACGGCCATGTCGTTGGGCGTGTCAACGGTACTGAGTTTGACGTTTGTGACACGACCATTAACACGGCCATGTTACTGAGCGTGTCATAGCTACTGAGATAAAGTAATTGACATGGCCATGAACACGCCCATGTTGTTTGGCGTGTCAATGTTTCTGTAAGGCAGAATGAGTGACACGTCCAGTGACACGCCCGTGTTACTTAGTGTGTCAAAGCTTCTGTGTTGTTGGTTTAGGGCACGATCAGGGACACGCTCGTGTTTTTGAGCGTGTCATGTGTAGAGTTTGCCCTAGTTGGTTCTTAGTCTTATTATCTCATGTGTATCTCTGAGTGAGTGTGTATGATCACTTTTTTTGATTAGGTTTTGAAGAGATTGGGTTGCCCTAATCCAAGTGTTGGAGGATTCTTAGAAGAGGAGTTTAGATTGGTGTGAGTTTCTCTTGAGGTAAGTACAAACCCTATATGATTATATGTATTTGCATGACTATGGGACATAACACATTTGATTGGAAAATGTGTTAAGTTATTTATTGTATTGTTGATGTGTGAGAAATGTGCTATGATGTGTATTATGTATACTATGTGGAATGTATGTTGAAGATTCTAAATATATGAATAATGTAATTTGCTATGTATATCTCAATGATGAAATATGAAACTATTATAAATGTATATAAAGGTGAAATGTGAAAGATATGATGATCATTCAAATTATATGTATAATGTAATTGGTTGTGTATACCCTAATGATGAGATGTGAAGCCACTGTTGTTGGCTATAATGATGCAAATGAAATAATTGGGGCATGTTTGCCTAGATGATTATGAAGAAATAAGAATGGAATTGATAATGAAATAATAAAAGTATTGTGTGCCTAATGTGTTATTCACTTTTCAGAGTTTTGTTGTTGGTGGCATGCCTAATAGTAATAATCTCTTAAAGCTGGGTTGGGCTTGATCCTTGAAGCCAAGTTGGGTTGAAGTTTAGCATGCTTAACTCCCCTTGAAGCTTGGTTGGGTCTAGTCCTTGAAGCCTAGTTGAGATGTTACAAACCCTTGAAGCTAGGTTGGGTTTGGTCCTTGAAGCCAAGTTGGGTTGATGCTTAGCATGCTTCGCTCCCCTTGAAGCTTAGTTGGGCCTAATCCTTGAAGCCTAGTTGGGATAATGATAAATGTGAAAATTAAACCAAAACATTAACTCTGAAAGTTGAATGACATATTAGTTTCTTTTGGGCCCATGCTTGTCTTTGCTTAAAGGTGAATTATGAATAATGAATTAATTGAATAATATAATGACATGTAATGTTATGAAGTATGGTATGATTACAATACATAAGTAAATTATTGAAAAGAAATGTGGCCTGAGAAGTTATGCTGAAAAATGAAATTATGAAAGTACAATATGACGTGTAATATGTATATAGATGGGGACATTGTGAGTATTATTTTATGAATGTTCTAATAAGTCATGGAATTGTGGTTTGTGTTAATGATATATGTGTATATGTATATAATTATGAGATTAGTAGAAATATATGAAAAGTGTAATTGAAAATGGAAAACATGATAAGAAAATAATGATACATGAAGTTAATATATGAGTATGATTTTCAGTAATGTATATTTATAATATTTATTTGTACTACTAAGCTTTCGAGCTTAGCGCGGTTGTGTAAATCGTGCAGGTGAGTAGGTGGTTGATTTGGAAGTCAAATCATTATGTTACGAGAAGGGTAAGAGTATTTTGAGACCAACTAGAAGGTGGTGCATACATGTACAATTTAATTATGTTGTATTTTGATTAAAATGTATTCATATGTATAAATGAATTTTGGTAAAGACAAGATAATTATATATATGTAATATCATCAAAAGTATAATGATTTTGTAAATGAAATTCATATAAAATGTATTATTGTTTGGAACTAAAGTAAAGGTTTTTAATCTGAAATGAAAAGTGACATTCTTATACTTTATATACATACTGCATGTATACAAGGTATATGTATAGTACTTATATAGAGTATGGGGGTGTTACAATTATTTTGGTATCAGAGCTTAGGTTTGAGATTCTCATTCTAAGTAGATAAAAAAAAAGGAAAATTTTTGAAAAGTGAAATTTGTGATACATGCATATGCATTAACACCTAGGTTGGTCTCGGATGTGGCATTATGTGATTTGTAATGTATTTGAATTATATGAGATGGATGATAGTGTGTGAATGAGGTTTTGCATGAAAATAAAATTAGAAAAAAAAACAAATGATATGGGGAAATTTGTATAAGTTTAATTGATAAACTAAAGAATGGGAGTTTACTTAAGTAAAGCAAATTTTGAAATTTTTGGTTAATAAAGTGTGCTTGAGAAATAGATTATAAAGAAATGAATAGGAGAATAATGTTGGAAATGAGTTAAAAAAAATTAATTAAGATTTAATTAAGTACTCTTTCCTCTAAAATTTGGATCTCTTTATTATTTGGATTGCTAGAAAAAGAAAATATTGTTCGATTGTTAAAAAGGATAGATATAATATTAAATTGAAGCAAGTATGGTGGACTATTAAGTGAGTTGATCAGTATAGACAAAGTGTGACAATTTAAGGTTTGGGTATGCAAAGTTAAGGTTTCTAAAACAAGGGATGATGTTGGTTAACGTAAGGAGATATAATGGTGTTGTTTGTATTGTTGTTTTAATGCAAACATTGTGATTTTTAATGTTAGAAATGTGATATGCTTAAGTGTTGTTAAAGCTCATGTTAATGGTAGCAATATGTGAAATTTGGATTTTTGAAATGAGCTTTAATGATTGTGAAAATGAGATGTTTTGATATTACATGATGGTATATATATATATATATTGTTTTAAAGTTGATATTAAGAAACGAGATTAGTAATTTGAAGTTTAGGTAAAGTAGCAAGTTGAGAGTTTAGAGTTTTAATAGAATTTTGATGAGGATTATTTAGATATTGATAGTTTAATGTATATTAAACATATGAGCTATGTGGAATGAATATTATTGCACATGAAAGTATTATGAATTGGGTAATGTGATAGAAATGTCACATAGAAATGTGACTAAGATTTATGTGAAGTGTTATTATGGTTAGAGTGTATATATATCTGTTGAATTGATGAATAACTTAAGTCATGTTAAAGGAATGAGAATGATAATGTACAATGAAAAGTAATAAACATTAAATTTGTATAGATTATATGCAAAAGAGAAATTAAATAAAATTGCATGATTATGTGTATACATGTATAGGATATGTGAGATGAGTTTTTCGATATGAATGTAATTGTATTATGTAAGAAATGTGGAAAGTAAGTCACATTATGAATGTGACCTATGAATGTGTATGGAAAAAAAAATGTTATTGTATGTTTATTATTTTATACAATTACATGTCTAATGGTATTGAGAATGATATTTCATGTATTAGCGGACCTAAGAGAGATTAGGTCTTGACCTGCGCAGAGCTAGACTATGTGACGAAATTGAGAGTGAGAATGGACTCGAGTAATACTGGACTGTGAAATTTTTGTTGTAATCACTAAACTTGATGATCATATAATGTTTTGAGTCCCAAAGTATCTACATGTGGAAAGGTTCTATGTATATGTGTATAATAAGAGATTGTAAGGAAAAAAAGGGAAGTATAATGTATGAAAATTTTTAGAAGAGATAGATTAGAAATGGAGTAACAAATGGAAATTGTGTAAAATTTGCATATGATCGAATGTTGTGCATAAGAAATATTAAAGATAATATTGTTGAACATGAGTTAGGCTAATGATGATCAAATGATCAAGAGCAAATTGTTTTTGACACGAAGTTGCAGTGTGTTAACTATTGGTATAGCAAAAGTTTAGAGAATGAATATGTAATAATTGCAATACAAACTTAGCATTGTAATTTGAAATGTTTGAAAAAGAATAATAGAAGGGTAGTATTGATTAATAAGCCTTAGGCGTGACCATTAAAATACTGACCATATGTCTGGTTTAGTATTTTGGTTGGTTAGTTTTGTTATCCACAGATTTGATCCTGAGATAACATGACTGTAGTATAGTTTTGGTGAGATTGATAATTATGTTTCTAGAAACATGGTCAAGAGTTATGATTGGTAAAGTTGTACCTTATCATTTTATGTTAGAAATTTGTTTATAATTATAAAAAGTATGGAAGAAAAGAGAACTGTGAAAATGTTTTGAGTTATGGATAATGTGATAGAAAGGTAATTATTGTAAAAATAGTAATGGTATGAAATGTGAGGAGATGTTAAATGGGAGAAATTACAAAATGTGATTGAAAGTTATACTGAATATGTTTACGTTATAAAGTGAATAAGTGGATGGACTTAAGGTTTAAGTGAGTGAACTATGGGAAATAAATATGGTAGGAGATAATCATGAGAATTTTGTGGAAATTGTACTAAGATAATTTGAAGTGATTTGTTATTAATAATCATAATTTCAAAAAGCTGAAAAATGGATCTGAAGAGATTAGAATTTGAATATAAGTTTGACCTAATGGAATTAGGTCATATATATTGTGAAATCTAATGATAAATTTAAATAAGTTAATTGTTGGTTTGAATCGAACAAGATTGAGACGTTAGTATATTGTGACAGATAGATCAATTGATCTAGATTTTGCTAAGATTGCGAATCATTATTGAGATTTAATATGTATAGTTGTACTAAGAGTATAAGATATAAGTGATAATGTATATGATGTAATATTCTGATAAATGAATGGACATGAATGAATTGAGCTATATCAATTGCAAATGATGATAAAAGGGAAAAGGTTGATTACCTGTAAAGTAAGTTTAAAGGCATTGTATTAATATTTATGTTAAGTGAGAAGCATGTTAAAGAAGGAATTAAATGTATGAAAAATAAGAATATTGTTATAAAATTAAGATTTGATAAATGTCTATTCTGAAAGTTATTGCAGTGACGGGATAATCAATATTAAGATATAAAGCAATGATTTTTAAGGTTAAAGTTAAGAGAGTATTTATAAAGAGATGAAGTGATAAAATATCTTAAATGTAATAAATGGACGAAGTAAATGTATATTATAAGATGATCTGATTCTTGTATAAAGATAAATTAATTGGGAATGTATTGAGTTATTTTAAATGCTTGGTTAAGAAAGTAATAAGATATATAAATATATAATGATGAGTTATGAAATTTAGAGAAGATGATTGACTCTAAGGGGGAGAGTAGAAGTTATGTGATGTGATGGCATAATAACTTAAGAAAATGATTAAATTCATATGAAAATTAAGATAGTATTTTGCTAAGAATGGATTGTTACTGTACTAGATAATTTCGAGGACGAAATTATTTAAGGGGGAGAGAATTGTAATACCTCGATTTTGGTGTGCATTGGAATAGTAGTTGTGAGAAGATATATTGGTAAAATATGTAAGGAAAATATTATAAGAGATAGATGTATATGAAGGATGATATGTATATATGGTATTTGAAAAATATGGGAAATATAAATACAATATATAAGAGATATACATATAGCAACATATACATCACATATACATGATGTATATATTGGTGTAGGAAAAGTAATTTGTAAATAATAATAATAATAATAATAATAATAATAATAATAATAATAATAATAACAACAACAACAGAAAAAGAAGAAAAGGAAGTCAAAGGGAATGACAAGTGTGTGGTGGAGAATTTTTAAGGGATTTAATAGGGAATGACAAGTGTGTGGTGGAGAATTTTTAAGGGATTTAATTATTATTATTATTATTATTATTATTATTATTATATATATAAGATAAGATTGAAAAAGGAAGAAAATATCTTCTTTCTTTCTTTCTTTTTCTTCTTCTTGAATGAGAGAGAGAGATAGAGAGAGAGAGAGAGAGAGAGAGAGAGAGAGAGAGAGAGATGTGATTTTGTTGGCATACACATCAAATTCTTAAGGGCTTTAAGAGAATTGAAGGTGGATATTGAAGATTTGGCAAAGAATTCAAGTAAGTATTCATTTCTTTATGTTGATTTCTATTGATTCTGTTTATATTTGATATGGTTAGTGTGTCAAGATGATGATAATGAAAGATTGAAGTATATATATATGTTGAATTGGTATTTAGATGATGATAATATGGTTATTTGTGAGGATGATGATGGATTGTTGAAATTGTTTAGTAAGATAAATGAGTAGGGGAATTGAGTAATTGAGATATGGATGATGTATATAATGATTATTATTATTATATGTTGAAGTTATATAAGTGTTAAATTAATAGGTGATTTATGTGTATATAAACCAAGATGTTGATTAAGGGTAGGTGTTGTAGTATGGATTTTGGAGTGATTGTGTTTTTATGGATGAGAGTTCGGAATGTATAATTTTTGCCTGACATGGCCAGTGACATGGCCATGTCGTTGGGTGTGTCAACGGTACTAAGTTTGACGTTTGTGACACGACCATTAACACGGCCATGTTACTGAGCGTGTCATAGCTACTGAGAGATAAAGTAATTGACATGGCCATGAACACGCCCGTGTTGTTGGGCGTGTCAATGTTTTTGTAAGGCAGAATGAGTACACTTCCAGTGACACGCCCGTGTTACTGAGCGTGTCAAAGCTTCTGTGTTGTTGGTTTAGGGCACGATCAGGGACACGCTCGTTGTAACACCCCTTCCCTGCCTACTTGTGTAAGTCGAGTAGAGGCGCCACACTAACCTAATGTTGCTACCAATTTTACTTAGTCAAATTTTAGTTCCGATTTTACAGAAATTTTGCCAGAGTTTCGCCTAGAAATTTGGGTCCCAAGTGTCGACAAAACTGATTTTTCTGGTTTTTGAAAACATTTTTACACAAACCAATGCGAATACAAACAAATTCAATACACTCCCAATGATTCCACCTTATACCCTCAACTACATCCTGCAAGAAAATTTCACACTTCTAATCCAAAATAAAGTAGAGATTTATTATTATTACATACCAATAACATACAGTATCATATACTGATTCTCAATCTTATATATACATATACATGCCACAACTAGCTAACTCATAATGAAATCTAAAAGATCTACCCTGAGATATGCTGTGGGTCTGGTCGTCGCTTTCCAAGAATTTGCTACTGCTCCGAACCTACGAGTCAAGGAAAACTTAACTCGCTGAGCGTTGTCGCTCAGTGGGTACTTTACCAATAAAAATAAAAGTAACATATGAAAGTATTTAAAATAAAAGGAAATAATTAAATCATAATTTAACCAACCCTAAACCAATAGAAATTATTGTACATTCAGTGTGATATGCTTCCAATAATGTAAAACCATAATTCAAACTCATTTTGCATTACATAGTTTAACGAAAAATATGACTTTGGCTCAGGCTCTACTAGTATATAGGGAACCATAGTGATAAGGAAGTGGCCCTCACCACTGTAACATAGGTGGCCCTCACCACCGATATCAGATCACAGGAATGGCCCTCACCATCCTGGTTATAACCAATGGGCCTCCCCACTGGCTTCAGTGGCCTCACCACTGAATAAAATATCATATCACAATAATGAGCAGTACTGCATGCGTTAGTATAGTACACCATACCCTTATCTACCACTCCCACTATCCAGTAGAGCATAAAGATTAAAATGATTCACTTTAAGTCTCAAACTTCATTTTAGAATGATTCGAGAAATCATTGTAATTCCCATCGCACTTTGCCATTTATGCCGCGCACCACATTCTTTAGTCAAACCATTACCCTTTTTCACATATTGAATATCCACAATAAACATATTAAACATTTCACTAATTGACCAAATAAATAGTGTCGCGGCACGAAAAATCGGCAACGCAAAATGGCATGACCAAATGAATAGTAAAATCTGGGTTTTCGTCAAAATTTCAGTCCACTTCAGTCATGCATTTGACCAAGTAAATGATCTTATTTTTGGCTGAAATTTTACAGAAAACTTATTTCATATGTTAACTACTTACATGTAAATTTTCGTTGAAAAATTCATTCATTTGCTGCCTCAAACAATTGTCACAAAAAGATCCAGAAAGCTGTCAATTTGGGACCATTTCGGCCCAAACATATGAAATACATAGGATAGTTTATTTTTCTTTTGCAAATCAATATGAAGACTTCTTTAATGGTAAAGTGAAGATTCAAACACTTCCCTTTGACAACTTTTGCATGTTTAACTCAAATCCAACTAATTAAAGTCCAAAACAACTTACCAAATCAACTTGCCAAATTTTCTCAAAACATTTGGTTTCAATTAAATTTAAACAACCCAATTGCCATAAGAAATCAAGAACATAACTCAAATATTTAATTTAAACTCAATCAATATATTTAAGCATCAACATCAAAACTTCCATAAACCAAAGTTTGTAAGAAAAATAGAATTTCTTTTATGGTAAAGTACCAAATCTTATTCTTTTACTTCCCTTTTTGCTTTTCCTCCTTCTCATTCCTTAATCTTTGTTTTTCCTTCAAGAAATTCAAGAACACACCCTTAAACATAAACCTTAACAATTTAGAATAATAAGCTATCCTCCATTTCTTTTCAAACTAAACCCTAATCTAACCTTATTAAACCTTAGAAACCTTGATTCTTTCATTTAATTGATTAATATCATAACTACTTAAAATTTTCCCAAATCCACCATAAGAACCCTAATCTCCAATCTTCCAATAGTTATATAAATACCTAAAATTGATACTAGAATTGAATTCTACATACTTGAAAACCTTAAAACTTACCTTGAAAATCAAACTTGGCAAAACTTGGAATTCTTTTGATATTTTCCTATGGTGGCCGAATTTGGAAGTGGGAGAGAGAGAGAGTTTGATCTTCATATCATGATATATATATATGGAAAATGATGATCACTTTTGAATGAATGAGTGTTTTCAAACCAAATGTCCACACTTTTCTCCTTCTTCTTTATTATAACTTTTAAATGTCTACTTTTCATTAGCCCAAATGTCTCCTCCTTTTATTTATTTAAAAACCCAAGTCCTTAAACTTTCTTTTAATTATACTTTGGCCCCTCCACCATCTTGTGTTGAAATATCTATGGTCTAAGGTGTGAAAAGACCAAAATACCTTATGGCGATTATTTGTTCGTAACTTTTAACCCGTACAATTCCACGCGGCAAACTACGTATAGTTTTGATCCTCTCGACCTCTACTTTCTATTTTTAAGGTCTATTTTAAGTTTCCAAGTCATTTTGAAAAATTACCAATAAGCCCTCGACTTTTTACAAAATTCCCTTTAGGTCCTTTCTTTGCTCGGGTGTTGCCCGGGCCCCGTTTCTACTGACGATCATTTCATATTTACCCCCTTAACGTCCTCTACTCACTCTTGTGTTTATTTCCTACTTCGGATTCATGTATAATGACCAAAATATCCCTAGTTAAAAAAATCCCTATATCTTCCAAACCGTGCGTTTTCTGGAAAAACCGTTACGCGTCGTTGCGACCCAATTTTTCTCTATTTTCCATTTTTGGAATCTGTTATGTGAACTATTAAGAACATCCAGTACGACTTTTGGAAATTACATTTACCTCCCCAAAACTTTTGAAAATTACACTCACCTCCCCAAAACTTTTTGAAATTACAATCACCTCCCTAACACTTTGCATTTTTCTTCAATTAGGTCCCAGTGGTCCTATAGCCTTATCTGGGGCCGTTGTCAGGAATTATCTTCTCCTTTCCCCTTCTCTCACTGTGTACGTGACTACTATGCATAAATACGGTAGGCGAATGTGACACTCGTGTTGTTGAGCGTGTCATGTGTAGAATTTGCCCTAGTTGGTTCTTAGTCTTATTATCTCATGTGTATCTCTGAGTGAGTGTGTATGATCACTTTTTTCATTAGGTTTTGAAGAGATTGGGTTGCCCTAATCCAAGTGTTGGAGGATTCTTAGAAGAGGAGTTTAGATTGGTGTGAGTTTCTCTTGAGGTAAGTACAAACCCTATATGATTATATGTATTTGCATGACTATGGGACTTAACACATTTGATTGGAAAATGTGTTAAGTTATTTATTGTATTGTTGATGTGTGAGAAATGTGCTATGATGTGTATTATGTGTACTATATGGAATGTATGTTGAAGATTCTAAATATATGAATAATGTAATTTGCTATGTATATCTCAATGATGAAATATGAAACTATTATAAATGGATATAAAGGTGAAATGTGAAAGATATGATGATCATTCAAATTATATGTATAATGTAATTGGTTGTGTACACCCTAATGATGAGATGTGAAGCCATTGTTGTTGACTATAATGATGCAATTGAAATAATTGGGGCATGTTTGCCTAGATGATTATGAAGAAATGAGAATGGAATTGATAATGAAATAATAAAAGTATTGTGTGCCTAATGTGTTTGTCACATCCGCCTACTGCATTTATGCAGTGTAGACACGTGCATAGCGAGAGTAGGGAAAAGGAGAAGATAATTCTTGATAACAGCCCTAGATAAGGTTGTATGACAAAAGGGACATAATTATAATTTTTAATAAAGTTGGGGACGTAGATGTAATTTCAAAGAAAGTTGCACCGGATGTTCTTAATAGTGCATATAATAGATTTCAAAAATGGAATGTAGAGAAAAACCGGATCGCAACGACGTGTAACGGTTTTTCCAGGAAATGTCCCGTTAAAGAAAAATGAAGAAATGTTGCCTAAGGGCATTTTGGTCATTATCAATTAAAGTTATACATGAATTTAGGGTAGGAAATAAAGACGTGAGTACGTAGAGAATGGCGAGAGGTTAAATATGAAACGATTGTCAGTGGAAACGAAGCCGGAGAAAACCCGAGCAAAAATAGGACCTAAAGGGAATTTTGTAAAAAGTTGAGGGCTTATCGGTAATTTTTCAAAATTACTTAGAAACCTAAAATAGATCTTATAAATAGAAAGTAGAGGTCGAGAGGATCAAAACTATATATAGTTTGACTCATGGAACTATACGGTTTAAAAGATATGATCGATTAATCGCCGGAGCATAATGTGGCTCGGTTTCGTGTCGGGACCGGATGGGTAACCCGGGACAACTTTATGAGATCCAATGGGAAGAGAGACAAGTGGAAAGAAGTAAAGGAAAAAGGAAGTTATAAAAATCAAAGATTGGCCAATCAAAAGAAAACATTTAGCATGTGTAATAAATGTGTAATAAATGAAGAAAGAGAAAAAGTGGACAAGTGGGCAAGGTGATCATCATTTCTTTTGTATATAAATATATGTGATATGAAGAACCAATTTCTCTCTTTTCCACTTGCAAATTTCGGCCAACAAAGGGAAACACCAAAGGACTTCTAAGTTTCTCCAAATTTGATTTTTAAGGTATGTTTTTAAGGTTTTCTAGTAAGTAGACTTTGATTTTAGTATTAATTTTAGGTAGTTATATATTTATTAGAAGATTGGAAATTAGAGTCTTTATGTGGAATTGGAAAAATATTAAGTAAGTGAGGATATTAATTGATTAAATGGAAGAATCAAGATGTATAAAGATTAATAAGGTTGGATTAGGGTTTCGGTTAGAAAAGAAATGGAGGATAACTTATTATTTTGAATTTCTAAGGTTTATGTTGTATCTTGAATTGATTGAAGGAGAAATAAAGAATTAAAGAAGGAGAAGAAAGAAAAGCCAAGAGGAATTAAAGAAATAAGGTTTGGTACTCTACCTTTGAATAATTAGTTTGGTACTTTACTTTTGAATAATAAATTTTGGTTTGATGCTTTACAAACTTTGGTTTATGAAAGTTTTGTTGTTGATGCTTAAATATATTGATTTGAGTTAAACATGCAAAAGTTGTCAAAGGGAAGTGTTTGAATCTTCACTTTACCATTAAAGAAGCCTTAATATTGATTTGCAAAAGAAAAATAAACTATCCTATGCATTTTATGTGTTTGGGCCGAAATGGTCCCAAAAAGACAGCTTTCTGGACCTTTTTGTGGAAATCGTTTGAGGTAGCAAATGAATGAATTTTTCAACGAAATTTTACATGCAATTAGTCAACATATGAAATAAGTTTTCTGTAAAATTTCAGCTAAAAATAAGATCATTTACTTGGTCAAATGCATGACTGAAGTGGACTGAAATTTTGACGAAAACCCAGATTTTACTATTCATTTGGTCATGCCATTTTGCGTTGCCGATTTGTCTCGCCGCAACACTATTCATTTGGTCAATTTGTGATATTTTGAGAAATGCTTTGAAATGTTTGATGTGTTTATTGTGGATGTTAAATATGCGAAAAAGGGGAATGGTTTGACTAAAGAATGTGTTGCGCGGCATAAATGGCAAAGTGCGATGGGAATTTAAAATGATTTCGCGAGTCATCCTAAAATGAGGTTTGAGACTTAAATTGAATCATTTAAAGCTTTATGCTCTACTGGATAGTGGGAGTGGTAGATAAGGGTATGGTGCACTATACTAACTTATGCAGTACTGCTTGATATTGTGATTGAATTGATATGATCTGAACTCAATGGTGAGGGCCATTGGGGGCCAATGGTGAAGGCCATTGGTTATAACCAGGATGGTGAGGGCCATTCCTGTGATCTGATATCGGTGGTGAGGGCCACCTATGTTACAGTGGTGAGGGCCACTGCCTTATCACTATGGTTCCCTATATCCCAGTAGAGCCTGGATCAAAGACATATTATTTTTCGTTGAACTATATAATGCAAATGAATTTGAATTATGATTTTACATTATTGAAAACATATCATACTGAATGTATCACGATTTCTATTGGTATAATGTTGGTTGATTGTTGATTTTATTATTTCCTTTTTACTTCGAATACTTTCATGTACTACTTTTATTTTTATTGGTAAAGTACCCACTGAGCGACAACGCTCAGCGAGTTAAGTTTTCCTTGACTCGTAGGTTCGGAGCAGTAGATAAATCTTGGGGAAGCAACGACCAGACCACAGCAAATCTCAGGGTTAGATCTTTTAGTTCCATTATGAGTCGATAGTTGTGGCATGTATATGAATAAATATAAAAGAGATTTTCTATGTTATAATTGTATGTTAGTAGTATGTAATAATCATAAATCTTTACTTTATGTTATATTAGAAGTGTGAACTCTTCGTGCAGGTTTGTAGTTGAGGGTATAAGGTGGATTCATTGGGAGTGCATTAAATTTGATGGTATTCTTATTCACATTGGTATGTGTAAAATGTTTTCAAAAATCAGAAAAACAAGTTTTGATGACACTTGGGATCTAAATTTCTAGGCGGAACTATGGCAAAATTTCTGTAAAAATCAGAACTAAAATTTGACTAAGTAAATTGGTAGTAACAATTAGGATAGTGTGGCACCTCTACTCAGCTTACACATGTAGGTTGGGAAGGGGTGTTACAATGTTATTCACTTTTCAGAGTTTTGTTGTTGGTGGCATGCCTAATAGTAATAATCTCTTGAAGCTGGGTTGGGCTTGATCCTTGAAGCCAAGTTGGGTTGAAGTTTAGCATGCTTAACTCCCCTTGAAGCTTGATTGGGTCTAGTCCTTGAAGCCTAGTTGAGATGTTACAAACCCTTGAAGATAGGTTGGGTTTGGTCCTTGAAGCCAAGTTGGGTTGTTGTTTAGCATACTTCGCTCCCCTTAAAGCTTGGTTGGGCCTAATCCTTGAAGCCTAGTTGGGATAATGATAAATGTGAAAATTAAACCAAAACATTAACTCTGAAAGTTGAATGACATATTAGTTTCTTTTGGGCCCATGCTTGTCTTTGCTTAAAGGTGAATTATGAATAATGAATTAATTGAATAATATAATGACATGTAATGTTATGAAGTATGATATGATTACAATACATAAGTAAATTATTGAAAAGAAATGTGGCCTGAGAAGTTATGCTGAAAGATGAGATTATGAAAGTACAATATGACGTGTAATATGTATATAGATGGGGACATTGTGAGTATTATTTTATGAATGTTCTAATAAGTCATGGAATTGTGGTTTGTGTTAATGATATATGTGTATATGTATATAATTATGAGATTAGTAGAAATATATGAAAAGTGTAATTGAAAATGGAAAACATGATAAGAAAATAATGATACATGAAGTTAATATATGAGTATGATTTTCTATAATGTATATTTATAATATTTATTTGTACTACTAAGCTTTCGAGCTTAGCGCGGTTGTGTAAATGCAGGTGAGTAGGTGGTTGATCTGGAAGTCAAATCGTTATGGCACGAGAAGGGTAAGAGTATTTTGAGACCAACTAGAAGGTGGTGCATACATGTACAATTTAATTATGTTGTATTTTGATAAAAATGTATTCATATGTATAAATGAATTTTGGTAAAGACAAGATAATTATATATATGTAATATCATCAAAAGTATAATGATTTTGTAAATGAAATTCAAATAAAATGTATTATTGTTTGGAACTAAAGTAAAGGTTTTTAATCTGAAATGAAAAGTGACATTCTTATACTTTATGTACGTACTGCATGTATACAAGGTATACGTATAGTACTTATATAGAGTATGGGGGTGTTACATCATATTAGAAAAAAGACAAACTAAATAAGCTATGATTTAAACCAAGATAAACTAACCATATTCAAACAACAAGCATTTGGGGTAAAAACCTAAGGAAAGTAACTAGGCCAATTACATGAGCTTTAGTCTTTGGGTTAAAAGGCTTAGGTTCCCATAATAAGTATATACCAAATGGTATAAGGCTATGAGTGGTTATGCCATGCTCGATCTCCATACCTTGAGTGAAAGTATGGTATCCCTTACATAGCACAACACGTGTAACACGGGCGTCCTAACTCACGCACACGATGCAATCTAATATGATACAATGGATAATATCATGATAAGAAAGAATAGAATAATAAAAAGACCAACGATATCAACTTCTCTTATCCCCAGTGGAGTCACCACTTAGAAAATACGGTCCTAAGCCCGGAGAAAATGGAGTCACCACCCGGACAGGCCAGGAAAAAGAAAGAGGTGGATGACTCGATTCCTAAGGAATCCCTAACCCACTAATGGGTTCGGAAAGTTGGGTACGTGTGGGGAAGGTGAGAAATGGCCCAGCACCCCCACAATGCCCGGTTCATTGGAACCAGCCTCCTTTTCAGGTCTTAATATTATAAAATTCTTAAATATAATAATATTATCCATATTACATGCAAAAATTAAAATAAAGCATCATTATATTAAAATCAAAGCAAGGTCCAAACAAAGCAAATAAATGGACACCCATCCGAGGATAGAAATATGTCCTTACATTGTTTATTTCTAAACTAAATAGGACACCCACCAAAAGGTGAAAACATGCCCTTTACATTAGTCCAAAAACTTTAAAATAAAAAAATTACATGATGCTCATTACATGAGGTGCCCAAAAATATGGAGACATGCCTCTTACAATATTTGGAAATCAAAATAAATCAATAAAAGTAAATAACCATTCATGATAAATAAATCATTCATCAAAGGTATCAAACATCAATCAAAATATATAATAAATTTTCATCCAATTTAAATAAAACGGTAAATATATTAACTTTAGGGATTCATGCATCAATTAGGGTTTCTAGGGTTTTATGATCAATAACTAGGGTTTTGCATATACTAGTTTAATTTGTGGAGAAATATTTTAAAGTAATAACATAGCTACTGGATGTTTAAAAGATTTAAGGTTTTGGATGTTTTTATGAAAATAATGTTACTGTGATTTTAAAAAGTAGGTTTAGTTAGTGTTTTAAGCAAACATCATGAAATTAGGGTGTTGGAACCTTAAGACATCAGGGTTTATAATTTTAAAAGATTGGGTTTTAGGTTCACTGGATTAGGGCTTTATGTGTTGATGAACTTGTCATAAAGTTTTGATATTTTAAAAATTAGGGTTTAGGAAAACTAGAGTTTACTGGATGGGGTTTTAAGAAGTAATAAGATAGTTTAGGGTTTTTGATATTTTGGGAAACATGTTTGATCTTAGGATTTAAGAAAACAATTTAGAGTTTTATAGAAACAATTATGATTAAAGTGTTTAGAAACTGTAAAGAAGATTAGGGTTTGGAGATTTAAGAAGACTTTTGGAAATTTTGGAAAAAAAAGTTTATAACATACGTGATTTTGGAGAAATTAAATAAGTATTAGAGATATAAAATTATGTATACTCAATATATATATCTAGAGTATATATAACATATAAATATGGTATATTAATTGTATATGTTGGATTAATACATTACATACTTAATATATTTAATACACATATAGGTACATTTGATGTGTATATAAAATACACATTATTTATGCATATGTGTAATATTCCAAATTTTTTTTAAAAGTTCTAATTTTTGAAAATTTAATAAAATAAATTATAATTTAAATGGATAAATTAAATTAATGGTTTTAAATGAAAATTGAAGGGATTTTAAATAAAAAAAATGGAATATATATATATATATGTGATATATATATATAATATATACAACATATAAAAGTCAACACTTTTTAAAAGAAAAGTCAAAGTAAAAGGGTATTTTGGTAATTAAATTTTAAAAATTTAAAATTATTAAAATAATTCAAAAATAAATAATTTTGGATGGAAGATAATATTTTTGAGTTTTAATTAATTAAATAATTAATTAAAAATATATTAAAATAATAATAATATATATAAGGTTAAAAATGTGAGTGGGAGGAAGGAGAAAATCACTTTTTTTTTCATCTTTTTCTTCTTCTTTCCTTCAAGGATGATTTTCATGGCTTCAAGAGAGGGATTTGCTTCTTCCAAACTCATTTGATTGAAATATTTGCAAAGTTTCAAATGGATTTTTAAGGTTTTCCTCTTTAATTAGTAAGTTTACTCACTTTTTCTTTGGATTTTCATGAAAGTTTGAATATGTGTGTTTTGAGTTTTTGAAGTTCTAAGATTTAATTATCTATTTGGATATGGATGAAGTTATTTTAAGTGATTAACAATGATTTTAAGGTTAGATTTAAGAAATGGTTGAATTTAAGTTGAGTTTGGTGAAGAGAGAGAATTTAGGGTTATGGAACATTTGAGTTTTTGAAATCATGAGTTTTAATTATGCAAATTGGTTCCAAATGTGTTGTTTTGATGCATAAGCAAGGATTTTAAAATCAAATGATGGATTTATTTAAGTTTGGATAGAGTTTGAAGATGGTAGCATTGATTTAGGGTTTTGGAAAAGTGAATTTTCAAAGAATGATTAATTGTTTGATTTTAATACTTAAATCATGTTATTTAATGATATAAGTGGTGGAAATAAGATTGAAATGATAATTAAATTGAGTTGGAATGGAGATCCTTCAATGGTGAAGGTTATGCCATTTTAGGGTTTTGAACATAAGCATGTGGTTAATTAATGTAATTTGTTTAAACATGCTAAACATGTTTCTAATGATATTAATAAACTTAAAACACTAATTTAAATGGCTTGATATAGTTTTTCAAAGTTAAAGTGAGGTGAAACTTAATTTTGGAATTTGGTGTAGAGATGTTTAATTATGGTTTGATGTTGAGAATACCTTAGAATGTAATATTAAATGGTTATGTATGATCACATTTGGTATAGGCATTGTGGGATGTTGATTTGCTTCATCCAAGTGGTGAAGGGCAAGTTGGAAGGATATGATTGGAGGTTATGTTAAGCTTGCTTTAGGTTGCTAGTGGAGGTATGTACAAACTTTGAATATATTATTTATATTTGCATGACATTTGGGATTAACACATTTTGGTTGGAAAATGTGTTAAGTTACTTGGTTCATTGATTGAGTATGAATAATGTGCTATGACATTTGTAATGTCATATATGTGTTAAATGCATTGTGAAAAGCCATTGATAATGGCTAAATTGTGTAGAATGTGAAATATGTATATTATGTGAAAATACCCAAAGTAATTAGGTAACGTGGTTTGAATGCAAAAATGAGATATGTGGAATAATGAAATGAATTGATATTGATAAAAATGAGAAAAATGAGAAAAGTGAGAAAAATGAGAAAGATACGAAAAATGAGAAAAATGAGAAAAAAAATTGTGAAAATAAGGCAATGTGCCTAGATTGAATATGTGACAATGAGAAAGAGATTAATAATAAGAAAAATGAATAAGTGAGAAAAAAAAGGGAAAAAAAGATGAAATAATAAGGCAATGTGCCTAGTTTGATCATGAGAAAATGAGAAAGGTTTTGATAAATGAATTATGAAAGAATTTGATAATGAGAAATATGAATAAATTGTGTGCCTAGTATGTTATTCAATTCTCAAAGTTCTGGGTTTGGCGGCATGCCTATGATTGCCTACAGGCTAAATGCTGGAATGGTGAAAAGACTGGGTCGTAAGCTAGGCCAGCTGATAAATATGATGTTTTTGGGGTGAAAAGACTGGGTCGTAAGCCTCAAAAACTACAGCAGCCTAGCAGGGTTTAGGACCAAGATACTGGGGCCTAAGGGTCTAGCCGGGTTAAGGTCCAAGCGACTGGGGCTGTTACATTATCCATGGATATATTGCCTACAGGGCTAGACACATGGTGTCATTATGGACCAATGCAGTAACTCTGAAATTTGAATAGCATATTAGATCCTTTTTGGGCCCATGCTTGTCTTTGCTTTAATGTGAATTATGAATTGTGATACAATTGAGCAATATAATGCTACGAGTTGTGATTATGAAATATTTGAAAAATATAAGAAAGTAGAATGATGTGACATCTATATGCATTGTGCTTTGGCATTGCATTGAGTTTTATTGTTATTATCAAAGTTTGTACCACTAGGCTTCGGCTTAGCACGATTGTAATTCGTCGTGCAGGTGTCATGAATGATTTGGTAGAGCCGGAGAGTTCTACTAGATCTGGTCGAGTCTAGGTTTGTATTTATTAAGCTTGAAGAGTTATTTTTGGGTACATCAAGATCAGAGCCAGTTGCCAGCATGTAGATATTTGATATTACAATGTATTTTGATATTATATATGTTATGATATGTTTTTGGAAGTATATAATGTAAATTGTAAAGAATGTTTTGAATAATTTGTTCGGATGGGATTTTATATGTGTTGTTAATTTATATATATATATATAAGTATTTTAAGAAAATATGGAGAAATTGAGAAGTATTGGTGAAATGGTGAATTGATTTTTATTGGGAGTATTTGTTTTATGCAGATTGTGTTTTGCTGAATTTTTGGAATGTCAAAATTACAAGCAAAACTCTGGCGAATTTTTTCCAGAGATTTTCATGTAAAATATTTATTTTGAATTCCTATAACAAGCAAAGAATATTTATATACTATTTATTTTATATATTAGTATTTGAAATCTTAAAACAGAAATGTAAAAAAATTTATTAAATCGGTCTATGACATTTTTATACCGTATATGCATATTTTACATATGCTGAAAAAATGTATTATACGTATATAGGGTATAAGAGTGTTACATTTATTTTGGTATCAGAGCCTAGTTTTGAGGTTCTCGACCTAGGTGGGTTGTTAGAGAGATAAAATTAGAATTTTAAAAAAATAATTTTCAATTGTGATGCATGCATTGGCATTGGCAATTTATCTGATCCTTGATGTGGCAATGTCCATTTGATATGATGGATATGAGTGGAGATGGTGTTTGGGTTATATAGATCAGAGTGGCACAATAGAAATGTCATTCTGGAGCGTGTGGATTAAGAATTTTTGAAATTTTTATTTGAAATTTAAAATTCATAGTTGATTCATTTGATGAATAAGTGAAATTAGAAAAACAATCTAGGAAATGATTTAAGATATAAAAATAAAAAGTTTGAGAAATGAGCATGATAGTTACAGAAAATTTTATAGGTGTACTGCAAAGTGATATTGTCTGAATTTTTGGACAAATCTAGAAATGTTGGATGAGTTTGAACATTTAATAGAAAGTTTTTCTATATATTAGAATCCAATGTATAAAATTTTATAAATTTTAAATATGGATCACTAATTAAGAAAAATAGAAGAACACAGATTGTTGGAGTAATTCCAGCAACTCAGAATATGTAGAAATTTAGAAAAAATAAATTTAGAAACTATGGTAAACCAATCCAGACAAATCTGAAAATTTACACACAATATCATATGTATTCCTATAACATATGATTAAAATTTCATGAATTTTTATTAAGGTTTCTACCTGAAAAAAATGGACAACTGGGTGCTGCCAGAGAAATTATTAAAGAGATAAATTCTCTGATTTTGAAAGATTTAATTTTTAAATATATTAAATCAACTTGGAAAAATCTAAAACTTTAAATATAAGTCCATATATGTGTCAAGTGAACATGGATAAAATTTTACAAGCTTTTATAAAGAATTGGTAAGGAATATAAAAATTGAAAGTAAGAGTGACATGAAATTAAGGAAGTCATACAATTTTGTGTACATGAGTAATAAATTAATTTCATGAGACAAATGAATAAGAACAATTATGAAAATTTATATGCATACGGGTAAAAGTATGAAGAAGGATTATGGAGTTTTAATAATTTAGAATAAAGAGTTCAAAAAAATGGATGATACATGATTTAGGGTTTGAGTATGTAAAAGTAGGATATCTAATTGATGATGTTAATTAGTGTAAGGAAATGAATTAGTGTTGTTTAAAAGTAAATGTTATGATCTTAAGATTGAGAATGTGATATGGATGAGATTTGGTGAGGTCATGTTGTTGGTTGCATTATATAAAATTTGAATTTTTGAAATGGGTTTCCATAATTGTGAAAGTGATGTGCTTTGATGTTATATTAATATAAAAATAATGTTTATAAAGTTAGCTCTTGAAAGTAAGATTAATAGAATGAAGTTTAAGTAAAGTAGTAAGTTGGAAATTTAGAGTTGTAAGGGAATTTCTATGAGGATTGTAACACCCCCACATCCAATGCACACACACTACAACTACAACCATGTAGCATAAGTGCACCAAACATAGGGATGCTACGGTTTTCTTCAACATTCAAAACATTTAAATAGATACAATACTATTATCATTATATAATATAGAAAAGTAGATCATTTACTTTTAAAATAAAACACATTAGATATATATACATACATATAGTTATTTCACAGCGGAAGTCATAAAATTTTTACATATTTGAAAACACTTAATTCCATATTTACAAATATACAAATATGTACATTTAATCAATACTTTACAAAATATAAAAAGAGTTATACATGATTGGCAAATCCCCTTTGATCTTTAAGTCTCCAAAATCAACTCTTCAATGTCTACCCTCACTCGGTCTCGAAGAGCTATCGGGTTCGATTCTAACAGTTCTATCACCTGCGCGATTAAACACTATCGCGCTAAGCCAAGGGCTTAGTAAGATAATCATGCTAATGATATGACTTCGTGCAATGCAATGTCATTTCTCAAACCATAATATATATGTAACATCATATATGCAAAATTAACAATATACTTTCACATTACATATCACATTTTATTATCTTTTCATATACCTCATTAGTATTCATTTAATCATCAATACAAAGCAAAACAAACATCATTCATGACTCACATTAACCATAGACAAGCATGGGCCCAAGACACACTAATATGCCATTCAATTTTCAGAGTTAATGTTTTGGTTCTATCATCACATTTATCAATATCAATATCATAGACCCAACTAGGCTTCAAGGATTAAGTTCAACCAAGCTTCAAGGGGAGCAAAGCATGCTAAGCTTCTACCCAACTTGGCTTCAAGAACTAACCCAACCTAGCTTCAAGGGTGGTAACATCTCAATTAGGCTTCAAGGATTCAATCCAACCTAACTTCAAGAGATTGTTACTATCATTAGGCATGCCACCAATAACATACTCTGAAAATGGAATAACACATTAGCCACACAATTCATTTACATATCAATTATCATTTCCATTCTCAATTCTCATCAACATTTAGGCAAACATGCCTTCATTCTCTTAATATTATCATCATAGCCAATAACAATGGCCTCACATTTCATTTCACAATATAACACTTCATTATTCAAGTGTATACTTATCTCATCCATGATCACATTATATCTCATATAGCATCATTCATCATAGCCAAACACAATGGCATTGTCTCATATCATATCTTATTTGAATTATCATTTCATCTTTGATACAACATTTCAAGGTACATTACTCATAAAATACAATACCTTTCACAATGCATAACATAACCTTGTTTAAATCTCAACAATGCAATTAGGGCAAAGAACAACTTATATGATTCATAGCTTTAGGATCTTCCATATGCATTTGATTAGTTCATTCATTGATTCAAGTGTGTTTAAAGTGTTTTAGGGTTAGGTTTAAGAACCAACCCACCTTTGAAGAACCAAAACAATGCAAAAAGAACAAAGAAACAAAACCCTAACCAACTCATTTGATGGACACGGGCAGCACACATGAGGGACACGGCCAAGCTTGTGGCCGTGTCTCTCAATTCAACTTTGGCAGTAGCAAACACGGCTTAGGGACACGGCCGTGTCTCTTCAACCAAAACTCACAGTAGCTCACACGGCTTGGGAACACGGCTGTGTCACCCAAAAATTAATCCAACACGTCCAAAATCATATGACTTGGCCGTGTCTCACATGGCTTTTGGCCGTGTCTCCCAAAACCAAAACCCTAATTGTAACCAACTCTCTTCCAAATGCATTAAAACTCAATATACATCATACCACTATCAATCTTCACTTATTTTTCCATAATCACAACCAAACCAACACAACCTCCAATTTTTAACTTACAATCAACTCTAACACTTATAAACACACATCAACACACTAAATCATCATCTCAACAATTCTCAATACACCTTAACCACAATTTCCAAATTAATAAAAGAAAACAAGAAATTACTTACCTAAAGTGAAGAAATTCCACAAATCTTCAACTTGATTCTTCAATTCTCCCTTCAATCTTGATCTTACTATCAAGAACACTTCTCCTTCCCTTTTGCTAATGGAGAGCCGGCCACTACCATCAAGAGGAAGAGAAAATGATCAAGAATCACAAAGTCAATCTTCCTTTTAATCTCCATCACAAAATTTCCAAAAGTAAATTACCTCAAGGCCCTTAACCATATAACTAACCTTTTGTCTTATATGAGCCCATATATGAACTTTCACACTCAACAAGAAAATATCTTCTTCCACTAACCAACACTTTGACTCTCCCTTTGACCATTTTATATGTTATATATATCACAATATACACAACATATAAACTTGTCTCTAAACCCTAAATTCTTTCCCAAAACACTTATACTTTTCTTTCTCAATTTAAACCAACAATCCAATAACAACAACAACAACAACATGCAAAACTTCTAGGGCATAAATGAGGATATTACAATTCTCCCCCTCTAAAAAGAAATTTCGTCCTCGAAATTACCTGATATCAAGGCCGAAACAGCTGAGGATATTGCTTTCGCATGGTTTGCTCATTCTCCCAAGTTGCTTCTTCTTTTGCATGATTCTTCCAAAGAATTTTCACTAATGGCACTCTTTTGTTCCTCAATTCTTTCACTTCCCGTGCCAAGATAGCAACTGGTTCCTCTTCAAATGTCAAGTCTGGGCTCACTTCAATAGATTCAAATGGCAACACATGAGATGGATCCGACCTGTACCTTCTCAACATAGAAACATGAAACACATTATGAATACGATCCAACTCAGGTGGCAAAGCAAGCCGATAAGCCACTGGCCCAACTCTTTCCAATACTTCATACGGTCCAATGAAACGAGGACTTAATTTCCCTTTCCGACCGAACCTCAAAATTTTCTTCCAAGGAGATACCTTCAAAAATACCTTATCCCCAACATCAAACTGAATGTCTCTCCTCTTCAGATCTGCATAGGACTTCTGTCGGTCTGAAGCTGCTTTTAACCTGCCCCGAATCAACTTCACTTTCTCTTCAGTTTCTTGAATCAAATCAGGCCCAATCAACTTGCTATCACCAAGTTCACTCCAACAAAGAGGTGTTCTGCACCGTCTGCCATACAATGCCTCGAATGGGGCCATTCCGATGCTGGATTGGTGACTGTTGTTGTAAGCAAACTCCACAAGAGGTAAGAATCTATCCCAACTTCCAGAGAAATCGATGACACAGCTTCTCAACATATCCTCAACAATCTGTATCACCCTCTCAGACTGTCCATCCGTCTGTGGATGAAAAGCAGTACTGAAGTGTAGTCGAGAACCCAAAGCTCTGTGCAAACTCTTCCAAAATCTTGAAGTAAACCTGGGATCTCGATCAGACACCAAAGAAGTTGGAACACCATGCAATTTCACAATCTCCTGGATGTACAGCTCAGCCAACCTCTCCAAAGAATAATCCATCCGAACTGGGAGGAAATGAGCTGTCTTAGTCAATCTATCCACAATCACCCATATGGCATCATGTTTCTTTTGTGTCAAAGGCAAACCAGACACAAAGTCCATGGTCACTCTATCCCACTTCCATTCTGGCACTGACAACGGTTGAAGCAACCCAGTTGGAACTTGATGCTCTGCTTTAACCTTCTGACAAGTGAGACATTTCGATACAAACTCAGCAATGTCTCTCTTCAACCCAATCCACCAATAATGCTGTCTCAAATCATGATACATCTTCGTATTACCCGGATGCATAGCAAATAAAGACTGATGAGCTTCCTCTAAAATGATCCTCTTCAAGTCAGCATTATCGGGTACACACAATCTATTCTTAAACCATAGGCTCCCATCATCCTTCACAACAAAATCTCTAGTCTTTCCACTCTCACAATCTAAAACAATCTTCTGAATCTTCTTATCAGCTAACTGAGCCTCTTTGATCTGATCCAACAAAACAGGCTTCAATTGTAACTGTGCCAATAATGCACCATCATCACAAGGTACAAAACTGGCACGCAATGCTCTCAACTCAACAAGCAACGAGAGCGAGTAAACTGTTAAACCAGCTAAAGACTTCCGACTCAAGGCATCAGCAACCACATTTGCTTTACCTGGATGATAATCTATCAAACAGTCATAGTCTTTAATCAATTCTAACCATCTCCTCTGCCGAAGGTTGAGCTCTTTCTGAACACCCAAATACTTCAAACTCTTGTGATCAGTGTAAATGAAACATTTCTCCCCAAACAGATAATGGCGCCAAATCTTTAATGCAAAAACAATGGCAGCCAACTCCAAATCATGGGTAGGATAGTTAAGCTCATGCGGTTTCAACTCTAATGCCTTCTGCTGAAACAATATGTCCGAGAAAAGCTACCTGATCCAACCAGAACTCACACTTCGACAATTTGGCAAATAGTTGCTTCTCTCTCAAAATCTGCAACACAATCCGCAGATGCAAATCATGTTCCTCTTCATTCCTCGAATACACCAGAATATCATCGATGAAGACCACTACAAACTGATCCAAATAGGGCCTAAACACCCTATTCATCAAATCCATAAAAGCTGCAGGTGCATTCGTCAGACCAAAAGGCATAACTAAAAATTCATAATGCCCATACCTGGTCCGAAATGCAGTCTTCGGAACATCTTCAGCTCTGACTCTCAGCTGATGGTACCCAGATCTCAAATCAATTTTAGAAAACACAGCTGCATCCTTCAATTGATCAAAGAGATCATCGATTCTAGGCAAAGGATATTTATTCTTAATTGTCACCTTGTTCAATTGCCTATAGTCGATACATAACCTCATGGTACCATCTTTCTTCTTCACAAACAGCACTGGAGCTCCCCAAGGAGAAACACTGGGGCGAATAAATCCCTTATCCAACAGCTCCTGTAATTGCACTTTTAACTCTCTTAGTTCTGCTGGTGCCATTCTGTAAGGAGTAATCGAGATAGGAGTGGTACCAGGCAACAATTCAATACCAAACTCCACCTCTCTCTCAGGCGGCAATCCTGGCAACTCCTCAGGAAAAACATCAGGGAACTCTGCAACTGTGGCAATGCTATCAATAGGAGAACTTCTTACTCTAGTATCTATCACATGAGCAAGATAAGCTTCACATCCCTTTCTAATCAATCTCCTGCTCATTAGATACTATCACCTCTCTACCATCACTAGTTCTCAAAGAAACAATCTTCTTTTTACAATCCACCACAGCTCCATGTCGAGATAGCCAATCCATGCCTAAAATCACATCATATTCCTTAAATGGCATCTCAATCAAATCCCCAAGGAACTCCTCACCCTGCACCCTCACTGCACTATCCCGATGCACTTTACTCACAATCACACTATGCCCTAACGGATTTGTCACCAAAACATCAAATCCTAGGGACTCAGCATGCACATCAAACACAGGCAATACAGATGCACTAATATAAGAATGGGTGGAACCCGGATCAATCAAAGCAAGTACTGCAGTATCAAATAAAGAAAAAGTACCAGCTATGACCGCCGATGCATCCGGCTGTCTCTGCATAACATACATCCTCTGGGAAGAACCAACCTCCTCCGGTCTAGTTTCCCTGGATGTAGCACCACCTCTAGAACTGAACCCTGCTCTACCACCTCGGCTGGCACCTCTGCCTCCTCTACCTCCCCTCACACTGGCTCGAGAAGCGACAGAATCAACTGGCATAAACTCCTGTCTCTCCGGACAGTCTCTCACAAAGTGATCCGGTGACCCACACCTGAAACAAACCCCTGCAACACCAGCCTTCCAACAAGGACCACCATGTGGCCTCCCACAATGGATGCAGATAGGTAAGGTGGATCTCTGAACCATAGGGGTCGGAGCACTTGCCACTGAAGCTGCAGGTCTATATCTTTGCCTTTGGAACTGCACTGATCTACCTGCTGGTCTCTGGCTCCTACTACTCCGAGGAACAAAGCTTCCTCTACCCCTCTTTGCTGAAGAAGACCCTGCCTCAAACTGAGGCCTTCTCACTCTGACCTCTTCCTCTGATGCAGCTGCAATCACTTGAGCCCTTTCTACATCTCGAGCTGCTGCCACTAGCTGGGAGAAATCGTGATATCTAGACCCGGCCACTAAGCACATGATAGAGGGTCTCAATCCCTCCTGAAACCTCCGGCATCTATCTATCTCATCAGCAATAATGCCACCAGCATAATGACTCAATCTAATAAACTCAACCTCATATTCAGTTACAGTCTTGCTATCTTGCTTCAAGCTCAAGAACTCCATCTTCTTCATATCCTTATACTCCCTTGGAGTATACTTCAACTCAAATTCTCTCAAGAAATCAGTGTAAGACAGTGTTGGAGGATCATCCATAGAATGGGGCACCGTCTTCCACCAATCGTAGGCATCCTTCTGAAGCAAAGATCTTGCATAGTCAAACTTTTCCTCTGAGGTGGCTTGCAACTGAACAAATACTCTCTGAACTCTGTCAAGCCACTGTTCTTCCACAGCTGGATCAACTGTGCCTAAGAAATCCTCCGCTCCATATTTCCTCAGTTTATCATAATGCCTTACTGGTACTGAAGGCTGAGGGGGTGGTGGCTGTGGTTGCACAGGTGCTTGTCTCATAGCTTCCATCATATTCCTAAACCAGGCTGGCGGAACCTCATCACCTACTGGTCTACCCGACCCAGAAACAGGTGCCTCACCAGCACTATCAACCCTAGCTCCATCCTCAGGAGCAACACTCTCCTCACTACCCTCAACCGATTGTCTCAAATGAGGATCCATCAACACCTACACTGCAAACACAAAAAAGGACACACCTTATTAAAGATCAGAGGTTGCCAATCCCAAACATATGTGTTATTTAAAACCACTTTTTAAGTAAAAATATTCTTTTTATTACATTTTACCTAGGTTGAGAATCTCAAACCTAGGCTCTGATACCAAAACAATTGTAACACCCCCACATCCAATGCACACACACTACAACTACAACCATGTAGCATAAGTGCACCAAACATAGGGATGCTACGGTTTTCTTCAACATTCAAAACATTTAAATAGATACAATACTATTATCATTATATAATATAGAAAAGTAGATCATTTACTTTTAAAATAAAACACATTAGATATATATATACATACATATAGTTATTTCACAGCGGAAGTCATAAAATTTTTACATATTTGAAAACACTTAATTCCATATTTACAAATATACAAATATGTACATTTAATCAATACTTTACAAAATATAAAAAGAGTTATACATGATTGGCAAATCCCCTTTGATCTTTAAGTCTCCAAAATCAACTCTTCAATGTCTACCCTCACTCGGTCTCGAAGAGCTATCGGGTTCGATTCTAACAGTTCTATCACCTGCGCGATTAAACACTATCGCGCTAAGCCAAGGGCTTAGTAAGATAATCATGCTAATGATATGACTTCGTGCAATGCAATGTCATTTCTCAAACCATAATATATATGTAACATCATATATGCAAAATTAACAATATACTTTCACATTACATATCACATTTTATTATCTTTTCATATACCTCATTAGTATTCATTTAATCATCAATACAAAGCAAAACAAACATCATTCATGACTCACATTAACCATAGACAAGCATGGGCCCAAGACACACTAATATGCCATTCAATTTTCAGAGTTAATGTTTTGGTTCTATCATCACATTTATCAATATCAATATCATAGACCCAACTAGGCTTCAAGGATTAAGTTCAACCAAGCTTCAAGGGGAGCAAAGCATGCTAAGCTTCTACCCAACTTGGCTTCAAGAACTAACCCAACCTAGCTTCAAGGGTGGTAACATCTCAATTAGGCTTCAAGGATTCAATCCAACCTAACTTCAAGAGATTGTTACTATCATTAGGCATGCCACCAATAACATACTCTGAAAATGGAATAACACATTAGCCACACAATTCATTTACATATCAATTATCATTTCCATTCTCAATTCTCATCAACATTTAGGCAAACATGCCTTCATTCTCTTAATATTATCATCATAGCCAATAACAATGGCCTCACATTTCATTTCACAATATAACACTTCATTATTCAAGTGTATACTTATCTCATCCATGATCACATTATATCTCATATAGCATCATTCATCATAGCCAAACACAATGGCATTGTCTCATATCATATCTTATTTGAATTATCATTTCATCTTTGATACAACATTTCAAGGTACATTACTCATAAAATACAATACCTTTCACAATGCATAACATAACCTTGTTTAAATCTCAACAATGCAATTAGGGCAAAGAACAACTTATATGATTCATAGCTTTAGGATCTTCCATATGCATTTGATTAGTTCATTCATTGATTCAAGTGTGTTTAAAGTGTTTTAGGGTTAGGTTTAAGAACCAACCCACCTTTGAAGAACCAAAACAATGCAAAAAGAACAAAGAAACAAAACCCTAACCAACTCATTTGATGGACACGGGCAGCACACATGAGGGACACGGCCAAGCTTGTGGCCGTGTCTCTCAATTCAACTTTGGCAGTAGCAAACACGGCTTAGGGACACGGCCGTGTCTCTTCAACCAAAACTCACAGTAGCTCACACGGCTTGGGAACACGGCTGTGTCACCCAAAAATTAATCCAACACGTCCAAAATCATATGACTTGGCCGTGTCTCACATGGCTTTTGGCCGTGTCTCCCAAAACCAAAACCCTAATTGTAACCAACTCTCTTCCAAATGCATTAAAACTCAATATACATCATACCACTATCAATCTTCACTTATTTTTCCATAATCACAACCAAACCAACACAACCTCCAATTTTTAACTTACAATCAACTCTAACACTTATAAACACACATCAACACACTAAATCATCATCTCAACAATTCTCAATACACCTTAACCACAATTTCCAAATTAATAAAAGAAAACAAGAAATTACTTACCTAAAGTGAAGAAATTCCACAAATCTTCAACTTGATTCTTCAATTCTCCCTTCAATCTTGATCTTACTATCAAGAACACTTCTCCTTCCCTTTTGCTAATGGAGAGCCGGCCACTACCATCAAGAGGAAGAGAAAATGATCAAGAATCACAAAGTCAATCTTCCTTTTAATCTCCACCACAAAATTTCCAAAAGTAAATTACCTCAAGGCCCTTAACCATATAACTAACCTTTTGTCTTATATGAGCCCATATATGAACTTTCACACTCAACAAGAAAATATCTTCTTCCACTAACCAACACTTTGACTCTCCCTTTGACCATTTTATATGTTATATATATCACAATATACACAACATATAAACTTGTCTCTAAACCCTAAATTCTTTCCCAAAACACTTATACTTTTCTTTCTCAATTTAAACCAACAATCCAATAACAACAACAACAACAACATGCAAAACTTCTAGGGCATAAATGAGGATATTACAAGGATTGTTTAGGTATTGATAGTTTAATGTTTAATAATCATGGGAGTAATTTTGAATGAGTAATATTATTTATAAAAGTACTAACTAAGGTATAATGTGTTGATAATATAGAAATTTGTTATGAAGTAAAGGGAAATGATTAAGTAAGTGAAAATGAGTTACTTTAGGTAATTGAATTGGAAATGATGAAAAGGGATATGAAGGGTATGATAAATGCATAAAAAAATGTGAGAGAGATGTCACATTGGAAATGTGACCAAGATTTATGTGAGGTGTTAAATATATATATATATATATAATAAGAAACTTATTTAAGAGATGGGCGATTAAATAAGGAAGATGTTAATTATGTTGTGGTCAGAGTGTATATATATGTTGAATTGATGAATAACCTAAGTAATGTCAAAAGAATGAGGAATGATAATGTTCTCTAAAAGGTGATAAATGTTATCGAGTGTTTGTTACTTTATACAATTACTTGTCAGGTGATACTGAGAATGATATTGCATGTATTAATAGACCTAAGAGAGATTAGGTCTTGACCTGCGTAGAGTTAGGTCATGTGATGAATTGAGATTGGGAATGGACCCGAATAGTGCTAGACGGTGAAATTGTTATTGTAACAATTGAACTTGATGATTGTATAGTATTTTGGGCCTAAAGTATATACGTATAAATAAGAGATTGTAAGGAAAAGGAAAGTATAATGAAGAAAGTATGGAAATGGAAAATATATATATATATATGAATGAAAATTCTTATAAGAGATAGATTAGAAATAGAGTAATAAATGGAAATTGTGAAAAATTATCATATAAACGAATGTGCATATGTAAGAGATGTTAATGATAATATTGTTGAAACATAAGTTAGGTTAATGATGATCAAGTGATCAAGTGTAAATTGCTTTGAAACAGAGCTGAAACTTGTTAACTTTTTGTGTACAAAAAGATTAGAAAATGAATATGTGATTTTTACGATACGAACTTAACATTGTGATTAGAAATGTTTGAAGAAGAATTATAGAAGGGCAGTGTTTATTTATAAGCCACAGACGTGACCATTATTATGGCATGATCGTTGGATAATGTTGGTGAGATTGATAGTTATGCTTCAAGAAACATGGTCAAGACTTATGGCTTGCATAGTTGTATCTTATAATTTTATACTAGAAATTTGTTTATAATTATAGAAAGTGTGGAAACATAAGAGAATTGTGAAAATTGATGAGCTTTAAGTGATGTGTAAGAAAAGTGATTTTTGTAAATATGGTAACTATAAGAAATGTGAAAAAAGGATAAATGAAAGGAATTATGAAATGTTAGTAAGAGTTATATTGGATGTGTTTGAAAGTGGTATAAAATGAATAAGTTGATGAAAATGAGGTTTAAAGTGAATGAGACTAAAGGAAATGAATATTATCTATAATGATGAATTTGAAGAGAATTAAGATTTGAGAATAAATTTGACCTAATAGAATTAGGTCATGAATTGAAAATAGATTGATGAATTTAAAATAGACTAAAGGTTGGTCAGAATAGAATAAGGTTGTGATGGTCATATTGTGATAGTTAGATCAATTAATCCGAAATGTAATAAGTTTACAAGTATTTATTAAAATTCAATGTGTGTAGTTATATTAAGAATATGCAAGCTATATGATAATGTACTTAATACTGCGTTCTGATATGTATATGCATATGAAAGGAGCTAAGTTATATTAGTTTCAAATAATTATAAGAGAAAAATGTTAGTTATAGTATAATGGGAATGAATCTTATTAAGGAAATAAGATTTTGCTGTTGTATAATAGTGATATCAAATTAATATGTGATAATTGTATAAAGAGTAGGATCAAAGTGAAGATGTGTAAAATTATTGTGTTAAGATAAAACTTATCAACATTTGAATTTAAGGTGATGAGAGTTTATTTTTAAGATAATGAAGTGATAAAATATCTTGAGTGTAATAGATGTGTGGTATATATATATATTAAAGAGATGAACTAATTTATATCTAATGACAATTCAATTGATGATATGATAATCTGTTGTGACTGTTTGAGTAAATAAATAGTATAAAGATGAGTTAGGGAATGGTAAAAAGGAAATTAAGAATGAAGCTAAGGGGGAGAATAGAAATTAAGTAATTTGATGAAATAATAATTTAGATTATTTATTACCATAATAGATAATTTCGAGGATGAAATTATTTAAGGGAGAGAAAATTATAATATCCGTGATTTTGGAGAAATTAAATAAGTATTTAGAGATATAAAATTGTATATACTCAATATATATATCTAGAGTATATATAACATATACATATGGCATATTAATTGCATATGTTGGATTAATACAATACATACTTAATATATTTAATACACATATAAGGTACATTTGATTTGTATATAAGATACACATTACTTGTGCATATGTGTAATATTCCAAATTTTTTTGAAAAGTTCTAATTTTTGGAAATTTAATAAAATAAATTATAATTTAAATGGATAAATTAAATTAATGGTATTAAATGAAAAATGAAGGGATTTTAAATGAAAAAATGGAATATATATATATATATATATATATGTGATATATATGTAAAATATATACAACATATAAAAAGTCAACACTTTTTAAAAGAAAAGTCAAAGTAAAAGGGTATTTTGGTAATTAAATCTTAAAATTTTAAAATTAATAAAATAATTCAAAAATAAATAATTTTGGATGGAAGATAATATTTTGGGGTTTTAATTAATTAATTAAATAATTAATTAATTAAAAATATGTTAAAATAATAATATATATAAGGTTAAAAATGTGAGTGGGAGGAATGAGAAAATCACTTTTTTTCATTTTCTTCTTCTTCTTTCCTTCAAGAACTATTTTCATGGGTTCAAGAGAGGGATTTTCTTCTTCCAAACTCATTTGATTGAAATATTTACAAAGTTTCAAGTAGATTTTTAAGATTTTCCACTTTAATTAGTAAGTTTACTCACTTTTTCTTTGGATTTCCATGAAAGTTTGAACATGTGTGTTTTGAGTTTTTGAAGTTCTAAGATTTAATTATCTATTTGGATATGGATAAAGTTATGTTAAGTGATTAACAATAATTTTAAGGTTAGATTTAAGAAATGGTTGAATTTAAGTTGAGTTTGGTGAAGAGAGAGAATTTAGGGTTATGGAACATTTGAGTTTTTAAAATCATGAGTTTTAATTATGCAAATTGGTTCCAAATGTGTTGTTTTGATGCATAAACAAGGATTTTAAAATCAAATGATGGATTTAATTAAGTTTGGATAGAGTTTGAAGATGGTAGCATTGATTTAGGGTTTTGGAAAAGTGAATTTTCAAAGAATGATTAATTGTTTGATTTTAATACTTAAATCATGTTATTTAATGATATAAGTGGTGGAAATAAGATTGAAATGATAATTAAATTGAGTTGGAATGGAGATCCTTCAATGGTGAAGGTTATGCCATTTTAGGGTTTTGAACATAAGCATGTGGTTAATTAATGTAATTGGTTTAAACATGCTAAACATGTTTCTAATGATATTAATAAACTTAAAACACTAATTTAAATGGCTTGATATAGTTTTTCAAAGTTAAAGTGAGGTGAAACTTAATTTTGGAATTTGGTGTAGAGTGATGTTTAATTATGGTTTGATGTTGAGAATACCTTAGAATGTAATATTAAATGGTTATGTATGATCACATTTGGTATTGGCATTGTGGGATGTTGATTTGCTTCATCCAAGTGGTGAAGGGCAAGTTGGAAGGATATGATTGGAGGTTATGTTAAGCTTGCTTTAGGTTGCTAGTGGAGGTATGTACAAACTTTGAATATATTATTTATATTTGCATGACATTTGGGATTAACACATTTTGGTTGGAAAATGTGTTAAGTTACTTGGTTCATTGATTGAGTATGAATAATGTGCTATGACATTTGTAATGTCATATATGTGTTAAATGCATTGTGAAAAGCCATTGATAATGGCTAAATTGTGTAGAATGTGAAATATGTATATTATATGAAAATACCCAAAGTAATTGGGTAATGTGTTGTGAATGCAAAAATGAGATATATGGAATAATGAAATGAATTGATATTGATAAAAATGAGAAAAGTGAAAAAAATGAGAAATATGTGAAAAATGAGCAAAATGGGAAAAAAATGTGAAAATAAGGCAATGTGCCTAGATTGAATATGTGATAATGAGAAAGAGATTAATAAAGAGAAAAATGAATAAATGAAAAAAAAAGTGAGAAAAAGATTAAATAATAAGGCAATGTGCCTAGTTTGATCATGAGAAAATGAGAAAAGTTTTGATAAAGGAATTATGAAAGAATTTGGTAATGAGAAATATGAATAAATTGTGTGCCTAGTATGTTATTCAATTTTCAGAGTTCTGGGTTTGGCGGCATGCCTATGATTGCCTACGGGCTAAATGCTGGAATGGTAAAAAGATTAGATCGTAAGCCAGGCCAACTGATAAATATGATGTTTTTGGGGTGAAAAGACTGGGTCATAAGCTTTAAAAACTGTAGCAGCCTAGCCGAGTTGAGGTCCAAGATACTGGGGCCTAAGGGTCTAGCCGGGTTGAGATCCAAGAGACTGGGGCTGTTACATTATCCATGGATATATTGCCTACGTGGCTAGACACATGGTGTCATTATGGACCAAAATAGTAACTCTTAAACTTGAATAGCATATTAGATCCTTTTTAGGCCCATGCTTGTCTTTGCTTTATTGTGAATTATGAATTGTGATATAATTGAGTAATATAATGCTATGAGTTATGATTATGAAATATTTGAAAAATATAAGAAAGTAGAATGTTGTGCATTGGCATTGCATTGAGTTTTATTGTTATTATCAAAGTTTGTACCACTAGGTTTTGGCTTAGCACGATTGTGATTCGTCGCACAGGTGTCATGGATGATTTGGTAGAGCCGAAGAGTTCTACTAGACCTGGTCGGGTCTAGGTTTGTATTTATTGAGCTTGAAGAGTTATTTTTGGGTACATCAAGATTAGAGCCAGTTGCTAGTATGTAGATATTTGATATTACAATGTATTTTGATATTATATATGTTATGATATGTTTTTGGCAGTATATAATGTAAATTGTAAATAATGTTTTGAATAATTTGTTCATATGGGATTTTATATGTGTTGTTAATTTATATATCTATATATAAGTATTTTAAGAAAATATAGTGAAATTGAGAAGTATTGGTGAAATAGTGAATTGATTTTTATTGGAAGTATTTGTTTTATGCAGGTTGTGTTTTGCTGAATTTTGGGAACATCCAAATTACAAGCAAAACTCTCGCAAATTTTTCCCAGAGATTTTCATATAAAATATTTATTTTTGATTCCTATAACAAGCAAAGAATATTTATATACTATTTATTTTATATATTAGTATTTGAAATCTTAAAACAGAAATGTGAAAATTTTTATTAAATCGGTCTGTGACATTTTTATACCGTATATGCATATTTTACATGTGCTGAAAATATCTATTGTACGTATATAGGGTATAAGGGTTTTACAAAGTTAGAGTTTAGATGATTAAGAAAATAGTTCGGGGAAAAACAATTTAGGGTTTTTAAAGTTTTGGAAATAGAAAAAACAATTTAGGATTTTTAAAGTTTTTGGAAGCAGAAGAGTAATTTAGGGTTTTTAAAGTTTTAGAAAAAGAAGGATGATTTAGGGTTTTTGAAGTTTTAGAAATAGTTTAAAATTAGATTTGTGTTGAACGATTATATTATTTACTTTAATTAATTTCTTAAGTATTGTATGAATTAATTCATGCTACTGCTTAAATTAAATTCAAAGAATAATTAAATAACTTAGGTAGTGTGATGATGATTTAAAAGGTGAAGATGATTAATGATTGAATAAACTAAAGTTAGAGCAATTTACCTACGTTTTAAGGCTCCACCAAATTTGAAGAGATTGAACCAAGCTATTGCCTACTTCAGATTTGATTTTGGTTGAGCAAAGCAATCTGGAGATGATTGCTTCCTTTTGTTGCTGCCTCTTGCTTGCTACGGTTTTCTTTTAGCCGATAGAATTTTTAAGTCTCCAATCCAGTAAAATAATTTTCTTCCCCTTAATTCTGTGTTTTAATGTAGTATTTATAGGGAAAAATAATAAACTTACTTCTAATCGTCTAAGGAAATTCAACCATTTAGGAAAAGAAACCAAAACCAAATATAATTTGGTTTCGGAAAAAAAACTGAGCTGGAAAATTGTGGTGGAGAAAAAAACTGTTGTGGGCTACGAAAACTTGCGAGCGAAGGCTAGGACGGGTGCCAATTCACCGCAGGAATTTTCTGCAGAGAATTGGCCCAAGCCGATTCACTTTCGGCGATGAAATTTTTCGTCGCCGATTTTTATTTATTTATTTATTTATTTATTTTTAACTTTACTCATATTACCATTTTATTTTTAATAAAAATAATAAATACTAAATACTAAAATAGATATTATTTAATTAAAATATCACAAGAATTATTTTGGACTATAAAAAATATCGGACTAGACTAGATAAAAAATTAAGTGTCTATAGTACCTACAAGATTATTAAGAGCTCTACCTTTTTCATAGTCAAGCTTAGTGAATTAATCAAAAATAATATGCATAGATTCTTCCACAAATAGAGTTCTTCTATTAAAAACTCTGTATGCTTTAATAGAAGAAGAATATCCAAGAAATACTCCCTCATCTTATTTGGATAAGAATTTTCCAAGATTTTCCTTGGAGTTTAATATAAAGCATTTACGTCTAAACACTCTTAGGTATGAAACTTTGGCTTTATAAGATGTTTTATTCATTAAATATCTTTTGAAAACTCTATTTGAGACATAACAAGTAGTATTAACAGCTACATCCCAAAAGTATAAAGGAAGATTATTGTGAGATTTCAGATTTTCGCCCCCACTCCCATGTAGATGATTCTTGCAACTTTGGCACTATTAGGCTTAGGACCTTAGAGAACATAAGCCTAATGGAGTCGCCACTCGGATGGGCTGGGAAGATAGAAAGGGGTTAATGACTCGATTCCTAATGAATTCTTAATCCCCTATTGGGTTTGGAAAGTTAGATACACATGTGGAAAATGAGAATGACCCAGTACTCCCATAACGCCCGGTTTATTGAAACTAGCCTCCGTTTCAGGTCTAAATATTATTGAATTCTTCAGAATTATAATATTATCCATACTACATGCAATTATTGAAATAAATATTTATTGTATTAAAATCAAAACAAGTTCAAACAAAATAATAAAATGGGCATCCATACAAGATGGAAACATGCCCTTACAAAAATGTCCAATGTCCACAAAGAAAGTAAATAAAATAGGACACCCACTAAAAGGTGGAAATATATCCCTTACAATTATCCCAAAGTCCTTAAATAAATTAAGTTACAGCAAATAAATAAATTAAATAAATAAGGCACCCACAAGTGGAAACATGCCTTTTACATTCTTAACATCCAAATAATAAAAACAAAACAAACACAAATCCATCCACATATAAGTAATCATTCAAAGAATCATAAAAACTAAGACTTAATTAAATAGAAATAAAGATTAATCATAAAGAATTACAATCCACAAATAAGTATTGACCCCATTGATGAGGGGTCGAGTACTACTATATTAGTTGTTAATTGTTGCTTTGATAATTATTGCTTAATAGGGTTTCTTATGGTTGTCTCTTTGTTGCTCTCTTTTTAATAATTGTTACTTTTAGATGTTATTGCCTTCCTTTATTTTTAACCCCTGTGTTTATAGGCAAAGAGTATTTAATACCAAACTCTAATCTACTAATCTGAAGCCTATTTGAAGTCCAACATTAATTAGGAAGCCTAAATTTGCTTAATAACCCAACTTAAACCCGGATTAAGGCCAATTTTCCATGGAGGCTCCATGGAAAATTGGCTGAGCCAATTCATCATGAATCTAAATTTCATTTTTGGTGCGGCTTGGTTTTGCATTTTGAAGTTGGATTGAAACTGTTTTTGTCTTTTAACATTAAATCATATTAGGTTTAGGGCTTTAAAAATTGAACGACCTTATTTTAGGCCTTTTAAAATTGGATAGACCTAATCTAAAGCTGTAAACTAGGTTTAAGCTTTTAAAATTAGACCAAATTTAGCTTGGCCTTGTTTCTTTGAGATCAGACTAACTTAGGGTCAAATTTAAGGGTCTACAGTTTGCCCCTGCTTGAACGATCTTGAATTTATTCAGAGAGTGAAAAGCAACATGACTTTGAGTAGATCTTGGGTAAGGATGGGTTCTGGACCTGAGGGTTCTCGACTCGAGGCTTGATTTAGGTTTTAGACCCAAGACTGGATTTGAATTCTAGACTCGAGATTAAATTTGGGTTTTAGACCTGAGACTGAATTTTAGGTTCTAGACCCGAGACTAGATTTGGGTTACAAACCCGAGACTGGATTTAGATTCTAGTTATGAGACTGGATTTTAAGTTCGAAACCCGAGACTGGATTTGGGTTCTGGACTCGAGACTGAATTTGGATTTTGGACTAGAGACTAGATTTTAGGTTATGGACTCAAGATTGGATTTTGGGTTCTAGACCCGAGACAAAATTTTAGGTTCTGGACCCGAGACTAGATTTGAGTTCTTGATCCGAGACTGGATTTTGGGTTTTGAAATTTATGTTTTGAACCTGAGACTGAATTTTAAGATCTACACCCGAGGCTGGATTTGGGTTTTGGACCCAATGATAGATTTGGATTCTGGACCTAAGACTAGATTTTGGGTTCTGAACCCAAGCCTTAATTTGATTTGGGTACTTGGACCTGAGACTATCCTGGATGGTTCAAAGAGTCAAGGAAAACCATATCAACTTCTGCTCTTCTAGCTTGATTGATCTTCTATCATTTGAGAATTTTGGCTTTCTTCTAGCCACTTGCTCTATTCTTTAATGGATTCTGATGACCTTCTATTATCTGAGAGTTTTGGCTTTCTTTAGCCATTGTTCCATTCTTCAATGGTTTATGCTAACCTTCTGTCATCTGAGAGTTTTTGGGTTTCTTCTAGCCATTATTCCATGCTTCAATGAATTGTGCTGACCTTCTATCATCTGAGAGTTTTTGGCTTTCTTCTAGCCATTGCTCCATTCTTCAATGGATTGTGTTAACCTTCTGTCATCTGAGAAATTTTGGCTTTCTTCTAGCCATTGCTCCATTCTTCAATGGATTGTGCTAACCTTCTATCATCTGAGAGTTTTGTCTTTCTTCTAGTCATGGATTCTGTTGACCTTCTATTATCTGAGAGTTATGGCTTTCTTCTATCAATCAGCTTTAGCTCTTTTGCCCAAACATCAGGTCTTTAATCTTCATAATGAATATTCAAATATCGAGTCTTCACCCTTCAAATTGGATCTTTATCCTTTGGACATTGGGTCTTCACCATTCAAATTGGATTTTCATTCCTGGACATTAGGTCTTCACCCTTCAAGATGGATCTTCATACTTTGGACAATGGGTCTTCACCCTTTAAAACAATTTGCAAATTCCAAATAATTTGTTGTTATTAATTCATGAATGTGAAAACTAATGAATTGGTAATTACTAATTAAACTCAAGGAACAAATTAAAATGCAAGGTCATGTTAATGGATAATTTAAGAGTTAAGCTTTGATTAAATTGATCTACAATCCTAGGCACCATTCCAAGAATTGTATTAATCTTGTACAACCATTACTCATTTACTTTTAAATTAAAATTATTTTTCTCCATTCCAACCCATCACACTCTCGCTTTTAAATTACTTGCCAATCAAACTATTGCAAAACAATTCCTTCCTTATGAGACGACCTTAGGGCGATCACCGTTGCTATAATTGCCTCGTATACTTGCGAGTGTCGCTTGTAGTAGTAATTAGTCGAGCGCAACAAGTTTTTGGCACCATTGCCAGGGAAGGCAATTGTTGTTAGTAGTTTGATTTTTTGTTTATTTAAATTGTTTAATTGTTATAAGTGTTTCATTTTTGAATTACTACGTGTTTATTATAAAGATGCAATTCTCAAGGTGCGAGGGAGTTTATGATGTGAATGCTAATTCTGAAATGGCATGGCAACTAGCAGAATTAACAAGTCAACTTAAGATGCTAAATGCAAGAGGAAGAGCACCTATGCCAACTCGTGAAGTATGTCCAGCATCTGGCATTGCAGGACATAGTGCAAACATGTGTTTATTTGGTTTTGAACAATACCAAGAGAGGCAAGAGGAAGAATATGCCTTTGAAAATTTTCAGCCAAGGGGTAGAAATGACCCATATTCCAATCTTTATAATCCAAGTTGGAGAAACTACCCAAATTTTTCTTGGGAAAACCAGCAACAAATTCCACCTCAATAATTTTTTCAACCTTATCAAAGAAGTTCTTACTTTCAAGGAGAATTTTCAAATTATGATCAATTTAAGACACCCACTTTGGAAGATAATTTGAATGCATTTATTCAAATTAGCGCACAAAATTGAAATCAATTCAAGAAACCCACAGTGGAAGATAATTTGAATGCTTTCCTTCAAATTAGCACACAAAATCGGGAAGGGAGCAATAAGAGGTTTGATTCTTTGAAGGTATCATTGACGAAGGTGGAAACTGAAGTTGGGCAACTAGCAAATCAACTCCAAGCACACCAAAAAGTGGAATCTCCTAGCAAATTAGAGCAAGCCAATGCAATCACAATTTTGAGGAGTGAAAAGATAATACATAACAAAGTTTGTGATTCCTTTGATGCAGGAACTAGTCAAGAAGAAAATGGCAAGGAGATACAACCCAACATAGAGGAACCAATTCAATCAAAGGAGGAGGAGAATTTGGAAGCATCAACTTCATCACAATTGTATGAGCATCCAAATCCTTATATGCCACCAATTCCATTCCCGAGTAGATTGAAGGATGAGAAACAAGGTAAGAAACTTTCCAAAATCTATGACATGCCCTATAAAGAAGATAGTGAAGATAAGCTTGAGATGGCCATGACCTTGGAAGTAGAGCCTAAAATTTTCAATTCATAAATTGAGGAGTGCAAGTTAATCTTAGATGTTGAGGTTGTTGAGAGGGGACTTTAGAGTGCTAAAGAGGATGAGAAAAAGATTCAACCAAACTTGGTTAAACTTAAAAAGACCCCAAAAAGTTTGAAATATGTTTTGGTTGGGGGGAACAGTATGCAACCAATGATCATCTCTTCCACTCTTGGTAGTGAGAAAGAGCAAAAAACGTATATAACCATGTTGCAGACTGAAAAAGTTCTTTATCCAGTTCCTATAGCATTGGAGGATCACTATAAGACACCCTCCACATGTTCCCTTTGGACAATTGCTCTTCAAATGATGCTACTTAGGCTTTGTAATACACTGGGTACCTTTCAGATTTGCATGCTATTCATCCTCTCACACATGGGCCACAATTTCATTAAGGATGGAAGGAGCACTTCATATCACATATGGGAATTATGGAAATTAGGTTTCATCTGAACTCTGCTCTTTTAATTTATGCATGCTCACATTGGGGACAATGTGAATCTTTTAAGTGTGGGGTGCAATTTGTGTTTTTACTTTTAATTTATCTTTGTTTAAGTTTAGTTAATGTTCTTCTTTGAATAAATGAATTTTGAAAAGTTCAATTGTTATAAGATTATTGATAGATGACCTTTGAATTTTTGAAGCATGAATTTGAGAATTGATTAGAATTGATACTTATTGTCAATTTTGATGGTTATTCTTTGCATCACCATTAAACTAGTGAGGAATTAAGCCATCAACTTATTATTCTTTATTGTGTGTAAATATCTTTGATTGATGAATTGCTAGAACTTGCTTTGACATACATTTTAAGACTACATAAAAATTTTAATTAGGCATCAATATGATTAAGGCAATTAGGTGAACCCGTGTTGGCTTAAAAAGACCAACCTTATATCCAACCTTAGTTAGCCAATTTTGAGCTTATTTTATTTTTCCTTTTCTTTCTTTTTCACAACACCATTAGATTGAACCTTGTTGTTTTAACTATTACCCTTGCATTAGGTCAAGAGCATTTTAAGAGCGTTTATGTTTGAGTGTTGTGTTAAATAAAGTGTGGGGTTAAATTTAGTGGGCTCAAAATTATAAATTATTATCTTCTTTAGTTGCAAACCCTAAAAAAATATAGAAAATAAATAAATAAATAAATAAAATTAAAATAATAGAAGAAGTTATTCTTTTTCATAGGGTTGGAATAAGTTTGGGAATAATCATTGCAAGATTTAATAAGTGAGTTTCCTTGAAAAGCTCTTTAATGTCAAGGGGTAGGTGAGAGGAAGGTGTTTTGGGATTATTAGGTTATACATATGATCGGTTACTTCATTCTTGAAGTACTCTTGAACTTAATGAATAAGCTCGCATTTCCTAAAAGTCATACCTGTAACACCCCCGTACCCCATATACGTACACCACATACACCCACACAACATGTGATATACGTATAGAGGATATAAGGGTGTCACAGTCCATTTTAAACAAACCAATCTTTAAAACTTTATCATTAAATCAATGTAAATCAATCTAAGTAAACTTAAAATATTTAATCGTATATTATAGAAAATAATAGATAAAACATTCCTTACTAAAATACATATTCATATATCTTCATTACCCCACAAGTTTATCCAAAACATTAGTTTAATAAGCAGCGAAAAATGCAGCGGAATATACATATGTTTACATCAAAATCAATAAGTACAAAAATATGAAATTTATACATGTTGGTAGTTTGTCTCCGATCTTGATGTCAACTAACAACTCTGATCTCAAAAACTCAAGCTTAGACTCGACTCGGTCTAGACGAGCTCTCCGGCACAACCGGATCTACCCTGTCACCTGCGCGATGAACCATAATCGCGCTAAGCAAAAAGCTTAGTGGTACAAACTTTGATTCAATATAGATCAATGTGATGCTAATGCATAATACATATGAATATATCAACTCATTGCATTATAACTCAACATATTAATCATTTGCATCACATTTCATAATCTACATTTAAGCAAAGACAAACATGGGCCCAAAAAGGATCTAATATGCTATTCAAAGTTTAGAGTTACTGCTTTGGTCCATTATGACACCTTGTGTCTAGCCCCGTAGGCAATATATCCACGGATAATGTAACAGCCCCAGTCTCTTGGACCTCAACCCATCTAGACCCTTAGGCCCCAGTATCTTGGTCCTCAACCCGGCTAGACTGCTACAATTTTTTAGGCTTACGACCCAATCTTTTCACCCTAAAAACATCACATTTATCAGCTGGGCTAAGCTTATAACCCGGTCTTTTCACCTACCCAGCAATTCATAGGCATGCCGCCAAACCCAGAACTCTGAAAATTGAATAACATACTATGCACACAACTTATTCATTTATCTCATTATCGAATACTTTCATAATTCATTTCTCATAATCAAACTAGGCTCATTGCCTTATTATATTATCATTTTTCTCACCTTTCTCATTCTTCTCTTTTGTATCAATATCAATTTGTTACATTATGATTTCACATGTCTTACCACATTATTCCATATTTCTTTTCATATACACTACATTACTCAATTGCATTGATACACCAACATAATTCACATCATGCATATCATAACATATAACTCATTCATCAACAATGTATCTATTAATTTAACACATTTCTCAACTAAACGTGTTAAGTCCCAATTTCATGTAAATTTATGCAATCATTCAAAGTTTGTACTTACCTCTTAAAGCAACAACACCACTTTATCAACTTCCTCTTCCAAGATATCCCTCAAACCTTGGCCAGGGTAACTCAATTCTCTTCAAAACCTAATCCAAAGGTGATTATAAATACTCACTTAGTGTTACACATAAGAAAATAAGGATAAGAATTATCTAGGGCAAACTCTACACTTGACACGCTCAACAACACGGGCGTGTCCCTGACCACGCCCTAAACCCACAACACAGAAGCTTTGACATGCTCAGTGACATGGGAGTGTAACTGCACGTGTCAATTCTCCTCCAACACAAAAGCTATGACACGCTCAGTGACATAGGCGTGTCACTGGACGTGTCAATTCTTTTCCAACACAGAAGCTATGACATGCTCAGTGACATGGGCATGTCATTGGACGTGTCAATTCTCCTCCAACACAGAAGCTATGACATGCTCAGTGACATGGGCGTGTCACTGGACGTGTCACCAACCCAGAAAATAGAATCAATGACACGCCCAAAGACATGGCCGTGTTAATGGGCGTGTCAGGCCAAAAACTCTAAAATTGGCATCAAAATGCCACATCCAACAAACATCTTTCTATAGCCATATCAACAACACACAAACTCAATCAAAACCATCAACAACCCATATATGACAACTAAAACTTACACCATCCAAGCACTTGTCTCTTTCACCAAACTTAACCCTTTTCTCTTCAATCCAACCTCAAAATGAAAGTTAACAAAACAAAACAACCTCAAACATACCAAAACAATCATAAACACATCTACAACAACCAATCCAACAAACCCAAAACTCAAACTCAAAAGAAAACAAAGAAATGAGTTGGAAACTTACCAAAAGTGAAGAAAATCCTTAAAACTCCAACTTGATCTCTTGAAATCCTTCAATTCCTAAGTTTGGAAGCAACAAAATCTCTCCCTCTTGAAGATGGTGGTGATGGCAGGCCAAAGAAGAAAGAAGAAGAAGAAGAAGAAGAAGAAAAGTCAAACCACACTCTTTTAACCAAACACTTTCCCCAAATCACTCTCCACCAAGTATTAATTAATAAAATAAAAACCCACTTATGTCATCTTCCACTATATCTAATATAATAATATAATTAACCCAAATATCCACTACCACTAACTTATATAATTAAAATATCTTTAGTCCATAATAAGACATAGACTTGCATATTATGTATATATCTCCATATACATAACATATACACACTCCTTCCTCTTATCTTCTCACTTAATCATAAATACACTTAAAATCATATAATTAATTCTCAACAAATAATATTTCCAAAAATTTTAGGGTAATATATGGGATATTATAATACCTTTACCTTAGCCCCATTTCAACCCAAAGAAAGACCTTATGATTGATGCTTGATTGTAATTAGGTGGTGGAGATTTGATTGATAAGCAAGCCTATAGAGATAATCTTTCATTGAATGTTGAGAGCTTAAACACTACCTGATTAAAGACTTGAGAGGTTTTGTGAGGGAGTGACAATTTTTGGTATGCATGGATTGACCACTAAATTGCTCAAGTACTAATTATTCTTGATTTGATAATGATTGTGGATTTAATAAAATGGGAGTCTTGATACATCCTTATAACTCTTGCACTTGACTAAATTTATCTTATTTATTTTATTTTGATTTTGACTTTGCTTGGGGACAAGCAAAGAATTAAGTGTGAGGTAGTTGTTTTGATCATTTGTGTATTTGTTTTTAGTGTAATTTTATTGGATTTTGATTAATTTTTCTTTTAATTTGTATTTAAAGTTTGTTTGAAGTATTTGATTCAGGTTGAAGAAAAAAATAATGGAGTTTTAATTCAATTTGATGGATTATTAAGTGGAAAAACATGAGACACAGCGAGACACTTCATGGCTTGGTCGTGTCCCTTATCTAAGGAAAGACGCAGGAAATTTTGGCAGAGACGAACACACTCAAGAGACATGGCCAAGCCACTGGTCGTGTCACATGACACGGCCAAGGCCTTGGCCGTGTCTCACCAAATGAAGCTAATGAACAAAATAGGGAGAAGCCAAGGCAGAAGTGGACACACCAAAGAGACATGGCCAAGCCATTGGCTGTGTCACATGACACGGCCAAGGCCTTGGCCGTGTCCCATATAAAGAGAAAAGCAAAGCTAGAAATGCAGTGGAGAACACACTCAAGGGACACGGCCAAGGCATGTCCCATATGAAGAGAAAAGCAAAGCTAGAAATGCAGTGGAAAACACACTCAAGGGACATGGCCAAGGCCTTGGCCGTGTCACATGAACAAAACAGGAAGAAGCCAAGGCAGAAGTGGACACACCTAAGAGGCATGGCCAACCCATTGGCTATGTCACATGACACGGCCAAGGCCTTGGCCGTGTCCCATATAAAGCGTAAAGTAAAGCTAGCAATGCAGTGGAGAACACACTCAAGAGACACGGCCAAGCCATTGGCCATGTCACATGACACGACCAAGGCCTTTGCCATGTCCCACTTGGAAATTGAAGATGGTATTGAGGCAGCCATGGACACGGTCACATGGCTTGGCCATGTCCATAAGAAAATTGAGTGACGTGGCCAAGTCACTCATGACTTGGCCGTGTCTTGTGAGAATTCTTTCAATTATTTTACATGAAATGGGGGACAAAGTGGGAGACAACAAGTGCCATCTTTTAAAAAGAAATATTAAAAGAAGAAAAAGGGTGCCTAATTCATGGGATGAAGACTTAAATAATGAGAAAGTGGGAGACAAAGTGGAGTGTATGAGTTGGAAAGCATGCTTTATATCTTAAGAAAAAAAAAAAGAATGGAAGGAAGAGATATACATATACACATTTTGGAGGCTTGAAAGAGGAGTTCTGTCTTGGTTCATCATCTTATTCTTAGTCTTGAGAGAGACCAAGAATATTACCTTCATCTTCCATTTCTTCCATAAACAAGATCTTTGACATTTTTGGGATAAAATCTTGATTGAGGAGTTGTGGGCTTGAAAGAGTTAACATTCCATCTTTCAATAGGAGAGGCATTGATTGAAGAAGGCTTGTTTGTTCTTCATCACATTCAAAGTGGAGCTAGGAGGAAGACTAGAAGTTCAACTCTTAGTATCTTCAAAGGGATTTTTATATTCTCTCTTTTAATTCATTTTTAGATTGTTATTGTTTGTTAAGAACATTAATATTTCAATGGACAATTGTGATTTGATTTATATTGAGATGAATATTTGTTTTAAATTGATGATGGTAAGCTAAATCACCCATGCCTAGGGTTTGTAGCATATTGGATTAAATGACTTGATTTGATATTTTCATTAATATACCTTGTTGATAGATTAGCTAAATCTCTAGATATTGAATGAAGGACCAAGAGGTGAATTTGATATTGGAATTATGAAATCAACTACCCTAAGAATGAATTAGAAATATAAGTTCTAGGGTTTATTAATTTGCAAATTCAAAATAATTGGTTGTTAATTCATGAATGTGAAAACTAATGAATTGGCAATTACTAATTAAACTCAAGGAATAAATTAAAATACAAGGTCATGTTAATGGATAATTTAAGAGTTAAGCTTTGAATAAATTGATCTACAACCCTAGGCACCATTCCTAGAATTGTATTAATCTTGTACAACCATTACTCGTTTACTTTTAAATTAAAATTATTTTTCTCCATTCCAACCCATCACACTCTCGCTTTTAAATTACTTGTCAATCAAACTATTACAAAATAATTCTTTCCTTGTAAGACGACCTTGGGACGATCATCGTTGCTATAATTACCGCGTATACTTGCGAGTGTCACTTGTAGTAGTAATTAGTCGAGCGCAATATCAATCCACTGATTTTGTTCCCATGCAAGCTCGTATTAATATTTATGTTTTGTCTGGTTACTTTTACAAGCATGCATCTTCATTTCTGTTAAGTGACTGGATATTTTTTAAGCAATGGATCTTCCATGCCCCTGATTTCATACCTGCTTTATATTTGCTTCATATAGTATTGTTGTTTACTTTGATAAAGATTAGGAAACGCAAGATAAAAAATGCATAGTGATATGCTCATGTATACATGATACACATGGGTGATACTTATAGAGCTGCCATTGGTCCCTTCTAAATGCCTATTCAAATCTTGCATTAGAACAACAAAAGACTTCACATCTATGGCTTTTATTTTCTAGATTTACAAAGCATGAGTAACAGGGGCCCCAGTATGGTAGTTAGGAATATAAGAGATGTCCATTTCAGCCCATGATTCAATACATTATTGGTGACTTCTTCATGACCTTGCAAATGATCCTTTCATTAACCACATTTGCACAATATATCCTTTGAGGTTCGAAAATGCAATACACTTTCCTAAGATTGAAGGCTTATTATGACAAAATCACATGTTGGTTTTGTCAAATCAGTATCATTATAATCAGAGCTTGATTTTTTCAAATTAACACATCTATAACATGCAACCTTAGTTATTATACTAAACTTGGGAATCATTTTCATTTAAGCAAGAACTGTTACACTTCAGATAGGCACATACATGTTACTTGGCCAAAGGTCTCATTGAGTTTAAATATTATCTATCCCATATGTATGCTTATTCAAACAATCTCCACTAATAGACTTTACCTACCAAAAGAGATCAACAGGTCTTTAATAGGCTCAAAATGGGGTCTATAAGGGACATGGGTTAAACAAAGGCCATTTTTAGATTGGAGTTGATGTGACACTATCGACAAACCTTCACACTACAAACTTTTTGTTGGAACCATATGTTGTTGGAAGCATTCTTAAATTCTAGGCACCATTTTCTTCTTCTAGGAATCTTGTTATCTGGCTTCATGAAAAAGAAAAATAGAGAAGAAAAATAAAGCTTGAATTTTCTTCTATCTTTTGGCAGAATTCTTGATCTTTTCCTCTTGCAAAAACTCAGGACCATTATTTTGTTCTTTTTCCCTTTAGAATATCAATTCTAATACTTTCAAGATTGTAGGATTGGAGCTATGCTAGATAAAATAAAAGATGGTCTCTCTCTTATTTCTCTAATTTTATTTAAGACTTTGGTTGGGCTGACTAATTTAAGTCAATTTGTCCTTGTAAACTAAGTGGAAGTCTTCTGCTACTTAGATAAAAAGAACTCTATTGGCTTTTTGAATCACCCTTTTCGGATTTTATTTTCTTTTTTTCTTTTTTTTTCTTTTCTTGTTCTTCTTTTTTTCTTTTTTTTTTTTGTTTTTGTTTGTCCTGACTCTAGGAGAGTTGTCTTGTTTGCACCATTTTATGCTTCTGACTATGGATGAGTGGAGTAAAGTGAGTCTTCTATCCTTTGTTGTCCTGAATTTATCTCAATGATGAAAGAGATCAGAGATATTAAATATAGTTCAAGTAAGCTTCAACTATCTTTATTGTCTTGACTATTTATCCTTTTCATTGATCTTCTTGCCCCTTTATCTCAGTGATCATCAGACTTATCATAAGTATCACAAATACAAAGAATAGGTTATTGGGATTATAAACCAATAAAAAGCAAGCTAAAATCTTATGAAGGTTCAAGGGGACAAACTAAGGATTGATGTTAATATGGTGGATATGTAATATCCTAAATTTTTTTGAAAATTTTTAATTTTTAGAAATTTGATAAAATATATTATAATTAAATTGGATAAATTAAATTAATGGTTTTAAATGAAAAATGAAGGAATTTTAAATGAAAAAGTGGAATATAAATATGATATATATGTAAAATATAAATAACATATAAAGTCAACACTTTTTAAAAGAAAAGTCAAAAGTCAAAGTAAAAAGGGTATTTTGATAATTCAATCTTAAAAATTCAAAATTATTAAATTAATTCAAAAATAAATAATTTTTGAATGAAAAAGGAATTTTTAGACTTTTAATTTATTAAATAAATAATTAAATAATTAATTATTATAATATTATAATATATTTATGGTTATAATTAAAGGATGAAAGGAAAGAGAAATTAAAAAATAGTCTTCTTCTTCTTCTTCTTCTTCTTGGCCAAAATCACCATGGATGTTCAAGAGAGGATTTTGATCTTCCAAGCTTCCAAGAATTGAAGGATTTCAAAGGTTCAAAAAGGATTTTTAGTGATTTCCACTTGAAAAGTAAGTGTTTTAGCTTTTTCTTTGGATTTCCATAGAAATTTTGAATATGTGAGTTTTGGATTTTTGAAGTAGTATGTTATAATTGTTGGAATTGGTGTGTATGAAGTTATTTCTGGTAGTTATTAATGATTTTAAGGTTGGGTTGAAGAAATGGTTGAATTTAGATAAAGAACGGTGAAGAGAGAGAATTTAGGGTTATGGACTTTTAGAGTTTGAGAAATCGTGATTTTTAATTGTGCAAATTAGTTCTAAATAAGTTTTTTCGGTGCTTAAACAAGTATTTTAAAGTCAAATATTGGATTTGGTTGGAGTTTGAGAATGAAAGTGTGATTTAGGGTTTTGGAAAATGATTTTTTCCTAAGTTGTTGAATTGTATAATTTTATTGGTTTAATCTTGTTGTTTGGTGATATAAGTGTTGAATATAAGCTTAAAATGATTAATGGATTGTGTTGGAATGGAAAACTTTCAATGGGGGAAGGTTATGCTTTTTTAGGGTTTTGTCTATAAGAGTGTGTTTTTGTAATGTAAATGGTTTAATTGTATTAAAATATATTTCTAATAATATAAATAAACTTAATATATTAAAATGAATGGCCTAGTATGAGAATCCAAAGTTAAAGTGAGGTTAGCCTTAAATTTTGGATTTTTGCTTGGATGGGGTATAATTATGGTTTAATATTGAAAATGTCATTAAATGTGATACTAAATGATTATTTGCTATCACATTTGTTTTAGGCATTGAGGAAGGTTGATTTGTTTCATCTAAGTGGTGAAGGGCAAGTTGGAAAGATAGGATTGGAGGTTGTTTTAAGCTTGTTTTCGTTTCTATTTGAGGTAAGTACAAACTTTGAATACATTGGTTATATTTGCATGACATTTGGGCTTAACACATTTTGGTTGGAAAATGTGTTGAGCTACTTAATAAATTGGTTATGTATGAATAATGTGCTATGATATTTGTAATGTCGTATATGTGTTAAATGCATTGTGAAAAGTCATTGATAATGGCTAAATTGTGTAAAATGTGAAAAATGTGTATTATGTGAAAATGACCCAAAGTGTTTGGGTAATGCCATTGTTGTGTATGCATTAAGTGCATTGTTAAAAAAGCCATTGGTATTGGCTAGATTACATTAAATGTGATTAATATGTGAATTATGTTGAAATACCTAAAGTAATTGGGTAATGTGTTGTAAATGTAAAATTATGGTATAATGTAATGAGATATGTGGAAACATAATGAAATTAATTGATATCGATATAAATGAGAAATATGAATGAATTGTATGCCTAGTATGTTATTCAATTTTCAGAGATCTGTGTTTGGCAGCATACCTATGATTTGTCTACGAGCTAGATGTTGGGCGTCACTGTGAAAATGTTTTTGAGGTGAAATGACCTGGTCGTAAGCCTCAAAAACAAGTCCTTAAAGCTGGGCTGGGTGAAATGACCGGGTCATAAGCTCAGACCTAGTTGGACTATTACATTGATATTTACCTACGGGGCTAGATACATGGTGTCATTATAGACCAAAACAGTAACTTTGGAATTTGAATAGCATATTAGTTATCTTTAGGCCCATGTTTGTGTTCGTTTTTATGTGAATTGTGGATTGGAAAATATTTAAAAACTATGAGAAAATGGAATGATGTGATATCCATATGCATTGTTCGTTGGCATTGCATTTCAGTTTTATTGTTATCAAGTTTGTATTACTAGGCTTTTGGCTTAGTGCGATTGTTTACATCGCGTAGGTGATAGGGTAGATTCAGCTGAGCCAGAGAGTTCTTCTAGATCAAGTCGGGTCTAGACTTGTGGTTGTGCTTGTAGAGTTGATTTCAATATCAGAAACACTATCAGCAACATGTATATATTTTATGTTATTGTATATTTTGGGTATTATGCATATTATACCATGTTTTTGGATTTTATGTATTGTAAATAAAGAATGTTTGGGATAAGTTATTTGAAATGGAGGTTTAAATGTGTTCTAAATTATATATATAAATGTTTGAGAAACTTGGTGAAATTGAGGAGTATGGTTGAAATAGTGATTTGAAATTATTTAGGAGTGTTTTCTGATGCAGGTTGTGTTTTGCTGAATTTTAAAATGTTCAAATTACAGGTAAAATTCTGGCGAATTTTTCCCAGAGATTTTCATATAAAATGTTTATTTTGGGTTCCTATAACAAGAATAGAATATATATATATATACTATTTAATTTTATATATTTAGTATTTGAAATTTTAAATCAAAAATGTAAAATTTTTTATTAAATCGGTCTGTGATATTTTTATACCGTATATGTGTATTTTACATATGCTGAAAATATGTATTGTACGTATATAGAATATAAGGGTGTTATAGAATACTAGTTGTTGGCTTAACAAATAATGCCTAGATCATCTCCCTCTTAAATGACTAGAGTTCAATTTCGCCCCGAAAGTTTGTCAAGGCATGTTCTAGATTAATTAGGACCTAGACACACATAATCATGCATGAGCCCTCTCTAAGTAAGTATATACAATCCAAAGCTATAGAATAATTCCCTTACCTAGTAAAGTCATTTGAATCATGACACATAGATATACTAATTTATGAATATCAAGCTAGATTCATAAATAGTTGAGCACTAAAATGAACAGAGACCAATAAAAAATTTAATGAAAGTAATTTATTCAAATAATCTTAATTTGAAAAACGTAATTGTTCTAGAAAACATTAAAAAATAAAATGAAACAAAAACCAAACAAGCCAAGGGAAGTTTGTTGAGTTGGAATAAAAAAAAAGTGTTTCATCTACTTGGACACATCAGGAGTAAGGATTATGCTAGCTTGGGTCCTTTTTCAATTACTTAAGGACAACATCATCTTATTTCTTCTTTCCTTCTATCTCAGCATTTCTACCTTTGTCAGTCTTCACTTCTTTTGGAGAAGCTTTGCCATAGCAAGTATTCAGCATTTATCCTTTAGGCTCAGACTGGACCCATTCTTCTTCCTTAGATTTTGATTTGCCATTACTATCAATCGAGTCCCAAAACTCATTTACAACACAAGTAGTCATTGTCTCCTTGTCTATAGAATTTGCTCCCTCTGTCATAAAAGTCATTGGTGGTGGCACTCTTCCAAATTTAGGCAAAGGATTACTCTTGGTGTTAGGCTTATCAGGCTCAGGTAGCTTGCCACTGTCGATCAAATCTTATATCTCGTGCCTTAATTGAACACATTTATTTGTCCTATACCCTTGCACTTGATGGAATTGATAGAAGGCCTTGGCATCAAAGTTTAATGGCAGAGGCTTGTGTAAAGGTCGAGGTGCCAATGGTTGTGGCAAATCCATCTTTATTAGAGTTTCTAATATCTTTGACAAAGGTTCCCTTAAGTCTAAAAATTTATGCTTCTTTACTAGCTCAGTTGTTGCATTTATCTCAACACCTCTCCTTCCCCTTTGACTTTGCCCACTGGGATGGTAGCCACCCTTATTGTTACGCTTAGACAGCATATGGTTCAATTGGTTTTGTAGAATAGGGATTGACCCCTCATTTCTTATTTGATCTCTATCAGTGGACTTGTTCCTTATTTTAGTGGGAGATGTCTCATTGGCATTATTGATGATCTCCAAAATCTTAACCAACTAGGTCTTTATAATCCCAGCCAATTGATCTCGTAACTCAGCCATCCTTCTTTCAAGAACTTCATTGACTATATCCCTAAGCTAGTTTGCATCCATCTTCCGAATAAAGCACTTAAATCATAATCATTGGTGTAGGTACTATTGTTTCTACCCTTGAACTTGCTGTATTCTAGATCTGTGAGCCAGGAAGGATCAATAGTTATTGTATTCCAAGTCTGGTGTAAGTACTATTATTTTTACTCACACACGAATGGCAAGTCTCTTTTCTATATATATGGTCAACAAAACATCAACATGGGATATTTTATTTTTGGAAGATCTACTCGGAGAACTAACCAATAGTTATATTTTCAAATTTAGAAGTCAGTCCATGATAATTCTCATTAATTAAGCATTAATCTATTGGGCAAACAAAAAGATAGCTTTTATGCTATATTTTGGATTAAAACCAAATTAAAGAGTTTATCATAAATAGATTTTCCATTTGGAAAAACAACAAATGATTCATGCTAAAAATAAACTCATGATTAGCATGTCTTGGTATAAATTAGGCCTACAATTGATTTTAATATTCCATAATTGACATAACTAGTTGCAAGCCCATTTAAGAAAAAAAGTTTTAGTAACAGAAATCCAAATTCGAGTCATGAAGTGAAAAGCAATTTTGAGTCCATTTAAAAAGTGTTTCAAAGCCCTTTGTAAAAAGGTTTGATTAAAAAAATAAGTCTTGGGCTTTATGCTTGGGCCATGAGGTAGATAAGAATTTTTGACCCATTTTAGAAAAGTTATATGTCCAAAAACCATCTTAAAAATTTTTAAAAATAATTTTGGTTTTTTGGGCTTAAAGGAATAAAACTATTTTGGGCTTACAATATAATTAGGTCATATTAGGAAAAGAATAAACCAAATAGGCCATGGTTCAAACCATGATATATCAATCATAGTCAAACAACAAGCATTTAAGTAAAAAACCTAAGGAAAGTAACTAGGCCAATTACATAAGCTTTAGTCTTTGGGTTAAAAATTTTATGTTCCCATACCAAGTATATACCAAAAGGTACAAGGCTATGAGTGGTTTTTTCATGCTCGATCTCCATACCTTGAATGAAAGTATTGTATCTCTTACATAATACAATAAGGATTATATGGGACATCCTAACTCATGCACACAATACAATCTAAATAATGTAATGGGCAATATCATAATAAGAAAAAATAAAATAATATAATGACCAACAACATCAACTTCTCTTTTTGCCATTGTGAGCAGAGATTTTTTCCTCCACCCCCATGAGGAATAGTTCTTGCAACTTCAGTATTGTTAGGCGCAGGGTCTTAGAGAACACGGTCCTAAACCCATAGAAAATAAAGTTGCCACCCAGACAGGCCAGGAAGATTGAAAGGAGTGGATGAATTGATTCTTAAGGAATCCCCAACCCCCTATTGGTTTCAAAAAATTGGATACGCATGGGGATTGCGAGAATGACCCAGTACCCTCATAACGCTCGGTTCATTGGATTGGGGGCAGCACCCCCAAAAGATAAATAATTTATAGAATATTATTTTGTTAGGGAATTAGGGTTTCTATCTAAGCTAGAGTTTTATATTTTTTAAAATAAAACTGGGGTTTTTAAGATAAAAATTAGGGTTTTAGTATAAGAATTAGGGTTTAAAAAAAACTAGGATTTTAAGATGCAATTTAAGATTAAGCTTAATGGATTAGGGTTTTGGAACAAAAATAGGTTCGATAAAATTATGTTATTAAGGTTTATACAAAATCACAACCTAAATTAATTAGCTACTGGATTAAAATAACTCATGACATTCAATGTTTGAGGGAAAAATATAGTTATTGGACATTTAAGTAAATTAAATTTAGAAAAAAAAAACCTGCATTGAAGGCTCCACCATATTAAATATGTTGAACTCAGCCCAATGCCTGACTGCCAACTTTGAGTTTTGGTTGAGTAAAGCAATCCGAAGATCAATGCTCCTGATTTGTAACACCCCTATACCCCATATACATACACCACATACACCCACATATGTAATATACGTATACCAGATACAAGGATGTCACAGTCTATTTGAAGCAAACCAATCTTTAAAACTTTAACATCAAATCACCATTATAAATAGTAATAGATAAAACATTCATTGTTAAAATACATATACATATATCTTCATTACCTTAAAAGTTTATCCAAAACATGTGTTTAATAAGCAGCGGAAAATGTAGCAGAATATACATATGTATACATCAAAAATAATATTTACAAAAATATAGAGTTTATACATGCTTGGCAGTTCGTCTCTGTTCTTGAATCCAAAAATCAACACTTCACAAAGGATCACATGCCTAGACTCGACTCAGTCTAGCAGAACTCTCTGGCTCAACCAGACCTACCCTGTCACCTGCGTGATAAATCACAATCGCGCTAAGCCCAAGGCTTAATGGTAAAAACCTTGATAACAATATAATTCAAATGTAATGCCAATGTCAAACTTTCAAGAATTAGAAGCAATATACAAGGATATCATACTCATAACATTAAATCTCATTACATTGTTCAATTATTCCATTATTCATAGTTCACATTAAAACAAAGATAAGCATGGGCCCAAAAGAAACTAATATGTCATTCAAATTCCAGAGTTACTATTTTGGTCCAATAATCACATTTATCAAGCCTGAAGGCGAATCATTATCACAATGAGGATTACCTCATATGTAACATCCCAACTAGGCTTCAAGGACTAGGCCCAACCAAGCTTCAAGGGGAGCTCAGCATCAACCCAACCTAGCTTTAAGGACCAAGCCCAACCTAGCTTCAAGGGATTGTTACTTTTAGGCATGCCACCAATAACAAAACTCTAAAAATTGAATAACATACTAGGCACACAATTCTTTCATAATTTCATTATCAAATCCATTCTTATATTCTAATGATCATCTAGGCACAATTCCCCAAATATTTCATTTATATCATTATCACCAATGGCTTCACATATCATCATTAGGGTATACATAACAAATTACATTAATCATACATTTTGAATCCTCAACATATTATTTCATATAGTTTACATATTGCAAATCATAAAACCATTCTCAAACATCAACAATATAATAGGTAACTTAACACATTTTCCAACTAAATGTGTTAAGTCCCAAAGTCATGTAAATGTATGCAATCATGTAAGGTTTGTACTTACCTCTAAGAGCAACAAATACCAATCTAACAACTTTCTCTTCCAAGAATCCTTCAACACTTGGATTGGTTACCTCAAATCTCTTCAAAACCTAATCCAAATGTGATTATACAAACTCACTTAGTGATCCACATAAGAAAATAAGAATAAGAACTATCTAGGGCAAACTCTACACATGACACGCTCAACAACACGGGCGTGTCCCTGATCGTGCCCTAAACCCACAACATAGAAGCTTTGACACGCTCAGTGACATGTGCGTTTCATTGCACGTGTCAATCCTCCTCCAACACAGAAGCTATGACACGCTCAGTGACATGGGCGTGTCACTGGACGTGTCAATCCACCAACAACACAGTAGCTATGACATGCTCAGTGACATGGGCATGTCACTGGACGTGTCAATACTACTCCAACACAAAAGCTGTGACACACTCAGTGACATGGGTGTGTCACTGCTCGTGTCACCCATACTGAAAACAGAACCAACGACACACCCAAAGACATGGCCGTGCTACTGAGCGTGTCAGGCCAAAAATTTGAAATCGACACCAAAAATGCCACATCCAACAAACCTCTTTCTTTTACCCTTTTTCACTCTAAACAAACTTAACCAAAACCATCAATATACGAAAATAAACTTGCATTACATCAAAACAACTCAATTATATGCATCAACACACAATCACAACCAAATTTCACAACTCAAAGTCACAACACCCACAACTCTTGCTTTCTTCACCAAACTTAACATTTTCTCTTCAATCCAACCCCAAAATCAAAGTCAATTAAACAAAACAACCTCAAACACACCAAAATCAACCATACACACAACTACACCAACCATCCACCAAACTCAAATACACAAACTCAAAAGAAATCAAAGAAACAAATTGGAAACTTACCAAAAGTGAAGAAAATCCTTAAAACTCCAACTTGATCTCTTAAAATCCTTCAATTTCTTGAGTTAGGAATCAACAAAACCTCTCTTTCCCTTTGGCAATGGTGATGGCCGGCTAACCAAGAGAAGAAAGAAGAAGATGATGATAGTTATCAATAAGTCAAACAAAACCACTTCTCTAAACCACAAGATTACCCTCTTTAATCTCAACCAAGTATTAATATATTATTATAATATAAATATCATCTTCCACTTATATTTAATTTCTATTTTTAAATAAACAAAAATATCATTTGACCACTCTACTTGTTGACTTGTATATGTTGTATATATCTCTATATATACAACATATACACACTCCTTCTTTTATCTTCTCACTTAATCATATATACACACTTAACATCATTTAATTCAATTTCAACAATTAGCATATCCAAAATTTTAGGATATCATTTGGGATATTACATGATTACTGTGTTTTTGGTTTCTATCTCTTTGATAATTGTTCCTATTAGGTGTTAATTATTGGTTAATAGGGTTTCTTGTGGCCTTCCCTTTGTTACTCTCTTTTTAATAATTATTACTTTTAGGTGTTGATGCATTCCTTTATTTTTTAACCCCTATATTTATAGGTAAAGACAGTTTAATACCGAACCCCAATTGCTAATCTGAAGCCTATTCAAAGTCCAACATTAATTAGGAAGCCTAAAACTACTTAATAACCTAAATTAAATCGGGATTAAGGCCAATTCGCCATGGTTAAGCCTTCATGGCAAATTGGGCAATGCCAATTCACCATGGATAGGCATCCATGGCGAATTGGTTGAGCCAATTCATTATGGATCTAAATGTCAGGTGTTGTCTGGCTTGGTTATGCATTTTAAAGTTGGATCGGAACTTTTTTTCTCTTTTAACATTAAATCGGATTAGGTTTAGAGCTTTAAAAATTGAACCGACTTACTTTAGGCCTTTTAAAATTAGAATGACCTAATCCAAAGTTGTAAACTAGGTTTAAGCTTTTAAAATCGAATCATATTAAGTTTGGCCTTATTTAATTGGGATCAGACTAGCTTAGGGCTAAAATTAAGGGTTTATAATTATACTAATTGAGCATTGTTCTAGCTATTTCTACTAATTTTCTATTTTTTCTTTCCACCATACTATTTTATCATGGGGTCTTAATGTAACACCCCTATACCCGTATACGTACATAGCATGCTTATATGATCGTAATATATGTATACCGAATATAGAAATGCTATTCTTTAAAATTATACAAATCACATTTAAATAAAATAAAAATTAAATAAATACTAAATGTTTATATGAAAATCATAAAACAAAATAGATAAAATCATTTGTTTAATACACAACGGAAGTTATATTCAAAATTACAAATACAAATACATTAAACATCAAATATTACAAAATATGAAATATATAAACATGATTGGCAGCTTGACTCTATGATCTTTAAGCTTTAATCCAACTCTTCACAATCAAAACAACCTCAACTAGGTCTAGAGGAATCCTCCGTCTCAACTCTATCACCTCTATCACCTGCGCGATAAATCATAATCGCGCTGAGCCAACAACTCAGTAGTACAAACTATAATGCTATTATGCTTAATCAATAACAATGATATACAATCAAATAATAAAGATCATAATCAACATACAATATTTCATGAATATTACATTTCATCATTTAAGTAATACTAGTATTTCATTACATTATTTCATCACATTATAACATCATTCATAACATCAACATAACATAGACACATATGGTCCCAACAAGCATTTAATACGATATTCAGAATTCAGAGTTACTGCTTTGGTTCATAATCACAATAATCAAGCCCGTAGGCAACATATATAGATATATCTCTATCCATGGATAGTGTAACAGACCCAGTCTCTTGGACCATCAACTCAACAAATTGAGGAGATCCTCAACCCGGTAAGACTGTTACCTGTAACAGACCCAGTCTCTTGGACCATCGACCCGACTAAATCGAGGAGATCCTCAACCCGGCAAGACTGTTACCAATCATATATCTCATAATCACAATTCTCATAATGTAACAGACTCAGTCTCTTGGACCTCAATTCAACTCAAATTGAAGAGATCCTCAACCCGGCAAGACTGTTACTATTCATAATTTCACAGGCATGCCACCCAAATCCAGAACTCTGAAACTGAATAACATATTAAACATACAATTATATCATTATTCTCTTTCTCAATTTGTATCTCAATATCAAATAGGCAATCATGCCTCAACACTTTCATTTGTATAACCATAGCCACTCACAATGGCTTCTCATCACATTTGAATCAATCATGTCTCAATTCACAATATAATACATCATCTTTCACATATTCATAATCAATTACATTGAACATAATCATATATGCGTACATATCTCAATTATCTCATTTCACATTATATATATAGCACATTTCACAAGATTCACAATGTGCAAAACATAACATTATTCATATATAACAATGATGTCATATCAAGTGAATGTGTGCAACAATGCAAGGTTTTTACTTACCTCAATAACAATTTACACAACTCTAAATACTTCATTTTCCAAGATTCTATTACTTCTTAGATCAATGACAAATCACCTTCTTCAAGACCTAATCCAAAAATAATAACATACACTTGCTTAGGGATACATATGAGATAATCAAATTAAGAATTAACTAGGGCAAACCCTAAACATGACACGCTCAACCACACGGGCGTGTCCCTGACCGTGCCCTAACTCCACAACACAGAAGCTTTTACACGCTCAGAACCACGGGCGTGTCACTGGGCATGTAATACATTCTGCCTCTCTGAAAAATATCAACATGTCCAACATCATGAGCGTGCTCATGGCCGTGCAAACTCTCCAATTTCACAGTAGCTATGACACGCTCAATAACACGGGCGTGTTACTGGTCGTGTCAAACCTACTGCCTCCAACACAATTGACACGCCTAAGACTCTGGACGTGCTCACGGGCGTGTCAGGCCAAAAACTCAGATTCCGGCCAAAACCACAAAACACTTCTTTTCACCAACATCCTCTTCAAACAAACTTAACAAAACATACTCAAAACCATCTTAAACTAACAAAAACACCAAAACAACTCCACATCCATAACAAACACAAATCACAAATATCATCACAAAACCCTAAACACAAATACAACACCATCTCTTCCAACCAACTCACTCTTTTCTTCAATCCATCCTTATAATCCATAATCAATTCAATCAAACACTCTTAAACATATCACAATCAAACAACACACTCTTAAAAATCTATCAAACTCAAACACAACTTCAAATAAGCAAAGAAATCAAAAGAGGACTTACCAAAGTAATGAAACTTCTTGAATCACCAACTTGATCACTTAGATCTTCCTTCAATTTGAGCTTAGAACCTTAAAATCCTCTCTTGTTCTCTTGCTTTCTCTTGTCTTTGGAGGAGCCGTCCACACACATGAAAAAGAAGAAAAGATGATGAAGAAACAAAGTCAAACTTCCCTTTAAATCTCCACCAAGTATCCCAAAACAAGAAATTACCTAAACACCCTCTTACAAATTGTTTTGATTTCCTTTAAAGCACTTACCCCCTTTTTAGTAATTTCACAAATCACAAATAAATATCTTCATCCCTTGACTCTCCATTTGACTTATGTATATGTTATTTATACTTCCATATATACAACATATACACTTTCTTTAAATTTCTTTTCTCATGCAAATTAACATCTACATTCAATCCAATTTAAAACAACAACAATATTCAAAACTTCTAAGGCATACATTGGGATATTACAATTCTCCCCCTCTATAAAGAAATTTCATCCTCGAAATTATCTGTCATCAAGTCCGAAACAACTGAGGATATTGATCTCGCATTGCTTGCTCACTCTCCCAAGTTGCCTCTTCTCTTCCATGATTCTTCCATAGAACCTTCACCAAAGGCACTTTCTTATTCCTCAACTCTTTCACTTCGTGTGCCAAAACAGCGATTGGTTCTTCTTCAAATGTCAGATCTGGACTCACTTCAATGGATTCAATTGGCAAAACATGAGATGGATCCGACCTGTATCTCCTCAACATAGAAACATGGAATACATTATGGATCCTATCCAACTCAGGTGGCAAAGCAAGATGATAAGCAACTGCTCCAATCCTTTCCAAAACTTCATACGGCCCAAGAAAACGAGGACTCAATTTCCCTTTCCGGCCAAACCTCAATATCTTCTTCCAAGGAGACACTTTCAAAAATACCTTATCTCCAACATCAAACTCTATGTCTCTTCTTTTCAAGTCTGAATAAGATTTCTGTCGGTCTGAAGCTGTTTTCAACCTATCTCGAATCACTTTCACTTTCTCTTCAGTTTCTTTAACCAAATCAGGACCAATTAACTTACCTTCTCCAAGTTCATTCCAACATAGAGGTGTCCTACACCGTCTACCATACAATGCTTCGAATGGTGCCATACCAATACTAGATTGATGACTGTTATTGTAAGCAAATTCCACAAGTGGCAAGTATCTATCCCAATTTCCAGAGAAATCAATGACACAGCTTCTCAACATGTCCTCAATAATCTGTATCACTCTCTCTGACTACCCATCTGTCTGCGGATGAAAAGCAGTGCTGAAGTGTAATTGAGAACCCAAAGCACCCTGTAAATTCTTCCAAAACCTTGAAGTAAATTGGGAATCTCGATCAGACACTACAGAAATTGGGATACCATGCAACTTCACAATCTCATGGATATACAGCTCAGCTAACCTTTCCAAAGAATAATCCATCCGAACTGGAAGAAAATGAGCTGTCTTAGTCAACCTATCAACAATCACCCAAATAGCATCATGCTTCCTTTGTGTCAATGGTAAACCAGATACGAAATCCATGGTTACTCTATCCCATTTCCATTCAGGCACTGATAATGGTTGAAGTAATCCTGTTGGAACTTGATGCTCAGCTTTTACCCTTTGACAGGTGAGACATTTGGACACAAAATCTGCAATGTCTCTCTTCAACCCAGACCACCAGTAATACTGCTTCAAATCATGATACATCTTTGTATTACCCGGATGCATAGCAAATACTGACTGATGTGCTTCTTCTAAAATGATCCTTCTCAAATTAGCATCATCAGGTACACACAATCTGTTCTTAAACCAAAGACTCCCATCACTTCTCACAATAAAATCTCGACTCTTACCATTCTGGCAATCTGAAACAATCTTTTGAATCTTCTCATCAGCCAATTGAGCTTCTTTAATCTGATCCAATAATACCGGTTTCAATTGCAACTGTGCCAACAATGCACCATCATCACAAGATACAAAACTAGCATGCAATGCTCTCAATTCAATAAGCAATGAGAGCGAATAAACAGTCAAACCTGCTAAAGACTTCTGACTCAAGGCATCAGCAACAACATTTGCCTTACCAGGATGATAATCAATCAAACAGTCATAGTCTTTAATCAACTCCAACCATCTCCTCTGTCAAAGATTGAGCTCTGTTTGGACACCCAAATATTTTAAACTTTTATGGTCTGTATAGATAAAAAACTTCTCCCCATACAAATAGTGTCGCCAAATCTTCAATGCAAACACAATAGCTGCTAACTCTAAATCATGGGTCGGATAATTGAGCTCATGCGGTTTCAACTGCCGAGAAGCATAAGCTATCACTTTACCTTCTTGCATCAGCACACAACCCAAACCACTATGCGAAGCATCACTATAAATCACATATGGTTTATCTTCCACAGGTAAGGTAAGAACAGGCGCTTGAGTCAACATTTCTCTCAACTGTTCAAAGCTAGTCTGACACTGATCTGTCCATACAAATCTAACTCCCTTTCGAAGTAATCTGGTAAGTGGAGTAGCTATCATAGAAAATCCTTTTACAAACCGTCGGTAATAGCCTGCCAAACCCAGAAAACTTCTAACTTCAGTCACAGACTTTGGTGGACTCCAATTCAAAATAGCTTCAACCTTACTCGGATCAACTCTAATACCCTCTGCTGAAACTATATGACCGAGAAAAGTCACTTGGTCAAGCCAAAATTCACACTTCGACAGTTTAGCAAACAATTGCTTCTCCCTCAAGATTTGCAGCACAATCCGCAGATGCTTGTCATGTTCCTCTTCATTACGCGAATACACCAAGATATCATCAATAAAAACTACCACAAACTGATCCAAATATGGCCTAAATACCCTATTCATCAAGTCCATAAAAACTGCAGGTGCATTCGTCAAACCAAAAGGCATAACTAGAAATTCATAATGCCCATATCTTGTACGAAAAGCTGTCTTAGGAACATCTTCAGCTCTAACCCTCAATTGATGGTACCCTGATCTCAAGTCAATCTTGGAAAACACTGCTGCACCCTTCAATTGATCAAAGAGATCATCAATTCTAGGCAAAGGATATTTATTTTTAATAGTCATCTTGTTCAATTGCCTATAATCGATACACAATCTCATAGTACCATCCTTCTTTTTCACAAACAATACAGGAGCTCCCCACGGTGAAACACTAGGGCGAACAAACCCTTTATCCAACAACTCCTGCAACTGCACCTTCAATTCTCTCAATTCAGCAGGTGCCATTCTATAAGGAGTAATAGAGATAGGAGTGGTACCAGGCAATAATTCAATACCAAACTCCACCTCTCTCTCAGGAGGCAACCTTGGCAACTCCTCTGGAAACACATCGGAAACTCTGCAATTGTAGGTATACTATCAATTTGAGAACTCACTACTCTAGTATCCAAAATATGAGCAAGATAAGCATCACACCCTTTTCTAATCAACCTCCTAGCTGCAACAGCTGAAACAAACAAGGATGCTAGCTGTCCCTGCTCACTAGATACTGTCACCTCTCTACCATCACCAGTTCTCAAAGTAACAAGTTTCTTTTGACAGTCTACCACAGCTCCATGTCTAGATAACCAGTCCATGCCTAGGATCAAATCATATTCCTTAAAAGGCATTTCAATCAAATCTCCACAAAACTCCTCACCTTGCATCATTACCGCACTATCTCGGTGCACCTTGCTAACAATCACACTATGCCCTAAAGGATTTGTCACAAATACATCAAATCCTAGGGATTCAGCATGCAATTCAGACACAGGCAAAACAGATGCACTAATATATGAATGTGTAGATCCTGGATCAATCAAAGCAAGTACTGAAATACCAAATAAAGAGAAAGTACCAGCTATGACTGCCGAAGCATCTGGCTGCCTCTGCATCACATAAATCCTCTGAGAAGATCCAGCCTCCTCTGGTCTACTCTCCCTAGATGAAGAACCTCCTCTAGAACTGAACCTAGATCTGCCTCCTCTGCTAAAACTTCTGCCTCCTCGACCTCCCCTCACACTAGGTCGAGAAGCTGCAGAATCTACTAACATCTGCTCCTGCCTCTCAGGACAATCTCTAACAAAATGATCAGGCGATCCACATCTAAAGCACACAGCTGGTCCACTATTCCTCCAACAAGCACCCCTATGTGTTCCACCACACTGAGCACACACAAGTGGAGTGAATCTCTGAATCACTGGGGTCGGAGCACTTGCCACTGAAACTGTAGGTCTAGATCTCTGTCTCTGAAACTGTACTGACCTACCAGCTGGCCTCTGACTCCTACTAACCTGAGGAATGAAGCTTCCTTTACCTCTCTTTATAGACGAAGACCCTGCCTCAAACTGGGGTCTTCTCACCCTGATCTCTTCCTCAGAAGCAGCCACTGCAATATTCTGAGCTCTCTCCACACTCCGAGCTGCTGCCACAAGCTGGGAAAAATCATGATATCTAGATCCAGCCACAAGACACATAATAGAGGGCCTTAATCCCTCCTCAAATCTCCTGCATCTATCAATCTCATCAGATATAATACCCCCAGCATAATGACTCAACCGTATAAACTCAACCTCATATTTCGTTACGGTCCGGTGATCTTGCTTCAAGCTTAGAAACACCATTTTCTTCACATCTTTATACTCCCTCGGAGTATACTTCAATTCAAACTCTCTTAGAAAATTAGCATAGGACAATGTTGGTGGATCATCCATAGCATGAGGCACTGTCTTCCACCAATCATATGCGTCCTTCTGCAACAATGATCTTGCATAATCAAATCTTTCCTTTGGAGTGGCTTGCAACTGAACAAATATTCTCTGTACTTTATCTAGCCACTGCTCAGCTACAGCTGGATCAATAGTACCCAAGAAATCTTCTGCTCCATACTTCCGTAATTTGTCATAATGCCTCACTGATACCAAAGGCTGTGCGGGTGGTGGTGGTGGTTGCACTGGTACTTGCCTCAACAAATCAACCACATGCCTAAGCCAAACTGGCAGAACCTCCTCATCAGCTGGTCTCCCCGACACAGAAGCAGGTACCTTTCCAGCACTATCCACTCTAGTTCCCTCTCTAACCTCATCAGGAGCTACGCTTTCTGCACTACCCTCAACAGACTGACGTAAGTAAGAATCCATCACAACCTATGTCTGCAAACACAGCAGAATACATCTTATTAAAGATCAGAGACTACCAATCCCAAACATGTATATTATTCAAAAACAAACTTTTTAAATCAAAATACTCTTTTTCTTACACTTCACCTAAGTTGAGAATCTCAAACCTAGGCTCTGATACCAAAATAATTGTAACACCCCTATACCTGTATACGTACATAGCATGCTTATACGATCGTAATATACGTATACCGAATATAGAAATGCTATTCTTTAAAAATATACAAATCACATTTAAATAAAATAAAAATTAAATAAATACTAAATGTTTATATGAAAATCATAAAACAAAATAGATAAAATCATTTGTTTAATACACAACGGAAGTTATATTCAAAATTACAAATACAAATACATTAAACATCAAATATTACAAAATATGAAATATATATACATGATTGGCAGCTTGACTCTATGATCTTTAAGCTTTAATCCAACTCTTCACAATCAAAACAACCTCAACTAGGTCTAGAGGAATCCTCCGTCTCAACTCTATCACCTCTATCACCCGCGCGATAAATCATAATCGCGCTGAGCCAACAACTCAGTAGTACAAACTATAATGCTATTATGCTTAATCAATAACAATGATATACGATCAAATAATAAAGATCATAATCAACATACAATATTTCATGAATATTACATTTCATCATTTAAGTAATACTAGTATTTCATTACATTATTTCATCACATTATAACATCATTCATAACATCAACATAACATAGACACCTATGGTCCCAACAAGCATTTAATACGATATTCAGAATTCAGAGTTATTGCTTTGGTTCATAATCACAATAATCAAGCCCGTAGGCAACATATATAGATATATCTCTATCCATGGATAGTGTAACAGACCCAGTCTCTTGGACCATCGACCCGACTAAATCGAGGAGATCCTTAACCCGGCAAGACTGTTACCAATCATATATCTCATAATCACAATTCTCATAATGTAATAGACCCAGTCTCTTGGACCTCAATTCAACTCAAATGGAAGAGATCCTCAACCCGGCAAGACTGTTACTATTCATAATTTCATAGGCATGCCACCCAAATCCAGAACTCTGAAACTGAATAACATATTAAACATACAATTATATCATTATTCTCTTTCTCAATTTGTATCTCAATATCAAATAGGCAATCATGCCTCAACACTTTCATTTGTATAACCATAGCCACTCACAATGGCTTCTCATCACATTTGAATCAATCATGTCTCAATTCACAATATAATACATCATCTTTCACATATTCATAATCAATTACATTAAACATAATCATATATGCGTACATATCTCAATTATCTCATTTCACATTATATATATAGCACATTTCACAAGATTCACAATGTGCAAAACATAACATTATTCATATATAACAATGATGTCATATCAAGTGAATGTGTGCAACAATGCAAGATTTGTACTTACCTCAATAACAATTTACACAACTCTAAATACTTCCTTTTCCAAGATTCTATTACTTCTTAGATCAATGACAAATCACCTTCTTCAAGACCTAATCCAAAAATAATAACATACACTTGCTTAGGGATACACATGAGATAATCAAATTAAGAATTAACTAGGGCAAACCCTAAACATGACACGCTCAACCACACGGGCGTCTCCCTGACCGTGCCCTAACTCCACAACACAGAAGCTTTTACACGCTCAGAACCACGGGCGTGTCACTGGGCGTGTAATACATTCTGCCTCTCTGAAAAATATCAACACGTCTAACATCATGAGCGTGCTCATGGCTGTGCAAACTCTCCAATTTCATAGTAGCTATGACATGCTCAATAACACGGGCGTGTTACTGGTCGTGTCAAACCTACTGCCTCCAACACAATTGACACGCCTAAGACTCTGGACGTGCTCACGGGCGTGTCAGGCCAAAAACTCAGATTCCGGCCAAAACCACAAAACACTCAACAAAACACTTCTTTTCACCAACATCCTCTTTAAACAAACTTAACAAAACATACTCAAAACCATCTTAAACTAACAAAAACACCAAAACAACTCCACATCCATAACAAACACAAATCATAAATATCATCACAAAACCCTAAACACAAACACAACACCATCTCTTCCAACCAACTCACTCTTTTCTTCAATCCATCCTTATAATCCATAATCAATTCAATCAAACACTCTTAAACATATCACAATCAAACAACACACTCTTAAAAATCTATCAAACTCAAACACAACTTCAAATAAGCAAAGAAATCAAAAGAGGACTTACCAAAGTAATGAAACTTCTTGAATCACCAACTTGATCACTTAGATCTTCCTTCAATTTGAGCTTAGAACCTTAAAATCCTCTCTTGCTCTCTTGCTTTCTCTTGTCTTTGGAGGAGCCGGCTACACACATGAAAAAGAAGAAAAGATGATGAAGAAACAAAGTCAAACTTCCCTTTAAATCTCCACCAAGTATCCCAAAACAAGAAATTACCTAAACACCCTCTTACAAATTATTTTGATTTCCTTTAAAGCACTTACCCCCTTTTTAGTAATTTCACAAATCACAAATAAATATCTTCATCCCTTGACTCTCCATTTGACTTATGTATATGTTATTTATACTTCCATATATACAACATATACACTTTCTTTTAATTTCTTTTCTCATGCAAATTAACATCTACATTCAATCCAATTTAAAACAACAACAATATTCAAAACTTCTAAGGCATACATTGGGATATTACACTTAAGAGCAGAAAAATTGTGTGAAATACCAAATTCATTACAAAAGTTTTCAAATTCTTTGCTATGATCACTTCTAATAGAGGTAATCATATAGGCCTTCTTATTTTGAACCTTTATGCAAAAATCTTGAAAGAGTTATAAGCTTCATTCTTATGAGCTAAGAAATCAACCTAAGTAAACCTAGAGTAGTCATCCACAAGTACAAATACATATAGTTTATCACCTAAACCAGCAACTCTATTTGATTCAAATAAATCTAAATGTATTAATTTTAAAGGTATAGAAGTGCTTATAATAGTTTTAAGCTTGAAAGAGCTTGTGTGTCACTTCCCAAGTTGACATGGTTCACATGCTTTATCTTTATGAAATTTCATCTTGGGTAGCCCATCCACAAGCTCTTCCTTACTTAGACATTAGAGTTTGTTCATGCTAGCATATCCTAATCTTTTATGCCAAAGCCAAGCATCATTGCTAAAAGAGACTTGTAATATCCACATTTTGATTAAAACATAATTAAATAAATAATTTGGAAGGGTTAAGTAATAGGTTAGAAGGAGAAAATGACTAATGTATATGTTAGGTATATGTTAAATATACCTAAAGTATAAATTTAACTGAAAAACAAAAGAGTTAAAAAGTTAAAAGTTAAAAGTCAAAGTAAAAACTTAAAAAATAATAAATAAATTAAAATTAAAATAATTTTGGGTGGAAGAGATAAATATCTAATTTTTATTATTTATTAATTAATTAATTATAAAAAAGAAATTAAAAAGTTCAAAATTTGGTCATCTTCTTCCTCCTTTCTTCTAGCTTGGCCAAACTTCCATGATTGATGGGCAGGGGAGATTTTCATCATCTTCCACACTAAATTTTTCAAAGAATTCAAGGAATCAAAGATAGTTTTGGAGAATTTTCAAGAAGTAGGTAAGTTTTCTTAGATTTTAAAGAAGTTTTCTTTAAATTGATGGATTTGTGAAAAATAAAATTTTTATGGAGGAAGTTATAATTGTTATAATGGGTTGTTTTAAAGTTATTTTGATGTAAATGATATGAATTTATGGTTGGATTATGGAAATGGATAGATTAGGTGGTAGTTTAGGAGAAGTAGTAAGGGCAATTAGGATTTTGATGGACCTTTAGGGTAGAATGATTGTAATTAGTGTTTAATTGATTAAAATGTGTTAGAATGAGTTATTAATGCTAAATTTGCACTTATAATTTGGTTTAGGAGTGAGTAGGGTGGACTTGCCCAAGTAAAGTGAAGAAGGGCACTGGTGAAGTTGGAGTTAGAGAGTGAGTTGGGCTTGGAATTTAGCATTTTAAAGGTTAGTACATACTTTGATGATTTATGTTATAATTGCATTTGATTTTACCTAGAACATTGTGATTTTTGAATTGCTAAGCTACTTTATCATTGGTATCCATAGCATAAGTGCATTGCTTCATATAATAAAGAGTGAAATGGATGAAGTATGTCATGTTCATCCATTGTATTATGGAAATTATATATGTTATGTGTAACTTGTAAAAAATATGATAAATGCAAAAGAAATGTGGTTTAGGAGTCACATTGTAAATGTGACTAAGAAGAGGTGAAATGTGTTTGCAATACATTGAAAATATGGGAATTATACATGATTATGAAAAAAAGATATGGAAATGGACAAAATGTGATAAAGTGTATGTTCAATGTGTTTGTTTGCCTTATATAATATCTAGTTTCAGAGAATTATATTTGATACCATTAGATTGGCATGCCATTGATATGTGATGATACATTATGTGTCTTCGGGGTTAGACATGATAGTGTCACTTATTATATAATATTTATTTGTCTTCGGGACTAGACACACTAGTGTAAATAGGGGATGCGCATTTGGACGGTATCATTGGACACTTAAATTCTCGGTGTTATGATATACCAAGTCAATTGGTCATATGGGCCCAATGTATGTGTTTATGAAAGTTTAATGTTTTCATGGGTATTAGATGCATTTTACACACCACATTTCATGTTGTGAAGAAAAAAAACATATTGCATTGCTCTAAAAATTACTTTTAGTATCAAAATATATACCGCTAAGCTAGTAGCTTAGTACGATTTATTCATCACGCGGGTGAAAATATAAAAGCAGAAAGCCCTACTAGACTTGACCAGGTCTAGGATAAAGGATTAGCATTTGAAGTTTGTTAGTTTACCACAAGACCAGAGTCTACCTGCACAATATGTAAATATTTGTTTTTGTTAAACTTATTATGTTTGTATGAATTATGATCTTATATATTAATGTTGTAAAAACTTAAAGGTTTGGTTAAGTCCCGCAGTAGGTTGTGATTAGCTTGCTCCATGCAATCAAGAGACAAGAGGTCTATAAAACTAGTGGGAAGCAACAATTCTTTTACCTCATTGGGAAGGTTGAGGTTCTCCAAGTTGGATTGACTACCCCTCAATTTCAATTGAGAGTATTCCTAAAACACTATAAATAATAATATTGTTTAGCCCAAAGGCAGTGACAAATGTACTTTGTTTCAGTTCTTTGCAAGAAAGAAAAGTAAAATAAAGCATACCCTCATGAGGCCGGTCCGTGACGTGTGAGTGTAGGAATCCACCAGCAGATCTTAAATAGTCAATACTACAACTGCTTTAGGAGAAGAGACAAAAGACTAAGACATCATGAAGACATGATAAGAAGCAAGAAATAGGTGAAAGAGAGAAAAGAGGAGCAAGAAACCAAATGCTCCTCCTCAACCCTATTTATAGGTTGGCCCAAAAGGCGATCAAATTGGCACAGCACCAATTTTAAGTACCAAATTGATGTATTAGAGGGATAACAATGAGATCCTAATTTTACACCTAATTTAGAAATTAGAAAATCATTAAAATATATGTATATATTTTGCATCAAAAAAAATGTTGACGACCGAAGTGGAGGGGTGAAGAAAAGGAAATGAAGATGGTAATAGACAATGAGTATGGTGGTTTGGAGAGGTGAAGAAGACACTAGAAACTCCTTTATATAGGCTTTAGAATTTTTATCTCATGCACTCACTCACATCATAGTTCCAGTACACTTACTTTCATTATTCATTTTTTAATCCAACTTTTTAACTCCAAATAATCATATAAACCATCACTTTAATTATTTTAAAGCCCTATTAGTCACATATATCATTTATACCATGTCTATAACATTCAAAACTTAATTTCCAAATTTGAATCATAATACATGGTTGTATTAATTTAAAAGCACGCCCATGTGGATTAAATTGACATTCCACTATCTATACTTTTACCCACTACTGACTTTATTATTTTTTTTATAATATAGCATTCACTTTCATATATATATATATATATATCTTGATCCTCAAAATGTCATTTCACTATCATACAATAAACTACTTTCGATCATGTAATACCTTTATACCCTATATATATAGTACACACTGCCTTGGATATGTAAAATGTGTACATGGAAAATAAGAGTATTACTAACTTTATCATTTGAATGATTCCTCTAACTTCCATAAAAAAAATAGTTTAGCTTTTAGTTTAGAACATATATATATAAAGGAAAATCTCTGAAAAAATGTCACCAGAGTTTTATTAATATTTTGGATGTTATCCAAAACCAAGAAACCTGTACAATAATTACATTTCTCAAAGTATTTTCATACAACTCAAATCCCAAAATCTTATGGTTATATGAATATATACATATATAGTATTTTGAATAAATACATTACCAAACCAAATATTGTTTCACTATATTGTTACATCATGGGCATAATATACATAATACCAAAGTAATTCACAAAATGAATATTTACATGTAATGTCAAAGGCTCTGGTTTAGTGGAAAAAGTTGAACTTCTAGTATCAATCCACTAATAATCTAGGCCTGGCCTGGTCTAGTAGGGCTCTCAGCCTCTGCCCCATCACCTATGCGATGAACAAATCACGTTAAGCTACTAGTTCAGCGGTACATACTTTGATAGTAATGATTAATGATGTAACAAAATATCCGAAGAATGCATCATGCTTTAAAGTCATACAAGACATTTATACTTTTTAGCCAATCATAAACATCAATACATGTATTAGGTCTAAATACCTTTATACAATAATCTAGTTTCAAAAATATTGCTTTGGCCTATCTCAACATTAGTGACACCAATATATCTCGTTTGTAGATGTAACTATATTTGTGACGCTATTGTGTCTCACCCAATAGTGTAATCATATATGTGATACCAATGTATCTCAGCCAGGGGCATAATCATCTCTATGATACCCATGTGTCTCACCCCAATAGCGTATGGCATGTCAAAAACTGCCAAACATTATCTTCTGAAACTAGTTAAGGTATAAGGTAACACACAATACATATTTATCATCTTATATCTTTTCCTCATTTCACATTCTTGTCATGTTTTTTCACATATCATTATCATTTACATCATATTTCCATGCTTACCAACATCAAAAGCATCTTTCCATCAAAGCCATGTGCCACGGTCGTGCCTGCCTGAAGTCCATGTCTGTGTTCTCAAAATCAGAACTGTCCAATTAAGGAAACAAGCCCACGACTATGGCATCCTAAAACCACGTCCGTGGCATCCTAAAGCCACATTCATGGCTTACGAAATACTACTACCACATTTGGTAATTAAGCCTATAACCGTGGCATTTCAAGGCCACAACCATGGCTTTCAATCCAACATTGTCTCTTAATGAATTTTTCATAGGCAATCCCATTCTGAAGGCCACAGCCATGCCCCCATAAAGACATGCTCGTGGGCCACCAAATCCACACTAATCACATAAATTTAACTCAAAACAATGCATGCTATAAGAAAAGACAATATCAAAGTATGTATTAACCTTTATAATGCCCAAAATGGAAGAATAAACTCCTTTCCAAGCCCTTCCAATTCCTCAAAGTGGACTTCTCTTCTTTGATTATATAAAACCACTTCACTCAACTCCTATTCAAATTATGAATTTAGATATAGTATTAGAAACCCATGTTTATATGCTTTAACCCATTAAACTACACTTATACTCAATTTAGTCATAATTCCTATCAAAACCCTAATTTCAACATTATTCCTCCAAACCTCAACTAAACTCATTCAATCAATGGTCTAAGCTTAAAATCATTGCTTCTACATCAAATTAAATTCATTCTATACCATTTAAGTAGTTATCTAACACTCCATTAAAATCATACTAGAAAGAAACTCTTTAAAAGCTAAAGAAAACTTACTTATTACATGGAATCTCACCAATACTATCTCCAATCCTTGGAAATCTTATTGTAATTTAATGTATGAAAGAATTAGAATCCTCTCTTGATTATCTATGGAGGTCGGCCAAGGGGAAAAAAAGAAGATGATGATGATCAAATTCTAGAATTTTTACTTTTTAATCTTACATCTAATAATATACATATATATATGTATATATTTATTTATTTATTTATTTAATGCACTTAGATATGTACAACTAATATTATTCTGTTATATTTTAACTTTTCTACTTTTGACTTTTAACTCCTTTACCTTTTTACCTTTTATTTTCTAATAACATTTATATGTTATATATATTTCACTTATATTTTAGACTTCCTCCTCTTCTAATACCTCCCTTAACCCTTCCAATTAATGTATTTAATTATGTTTAGCAAAAATCAGGGCGTTACATATCCTTACTAAATTTTCCTTTCACATTATCAATTCTTTTCTTTCTATTATCATCAATCAATATTATTTAGCTCTTTAACATTTCTATATATAATCTATGAGTTGTCTTAAATCACTAATAATTTTACCATCGAGTACAAAATAGGTATACAATATGTAAAATCCCAAAATATACCCTAAAATTTTGGAAATGTTTATTGTTGTATTTGGATTAAATGTTATAAGTACATATATATGTTTAAGTGGGAAGATAAGAAAGGAAAAAGGAGTGTGTATATGTTATATATATAGAGATATATATAACATATACAAGTCAACTTATTAATTATCAAAGGGGATATTTTGGTTATTTTATAAATGGGAAATTATGTGATGGTGGAAGAAGATATTTTGGGTAATTAATATATTTTATTATAATATTTAATTTCTTGGTGGATATTAAAAGAGAGTTTGTGTGGTTGGAAGAGTTGATTTTGGGTTGACTTATCATCATCTTCTTCCTCTTTCTTTTGCTTAGCCGGCCACCACCATTAACAAGAGGAAAAGAGAGATTTTGTTCTTCCTAAATCAAGGTTGAAGGGTTTTTCAAGTGATCAAGTTAGAATTCTAAGGGTTTTCATCACTTTTGGTAAGTTTTCCACTTGATTCTTTGGTTTTCTTTTGAGTTTGTATTTTGAGCTTGGTGTATGGTGGTTATTGATATATGTATGTTTGATTGTGGTGTGTTTAAGAGTGTTTGGTCTTATTGACTTTGATTTTGGGGTTGGTTTGGAGGAAAGGTTAAGTTTGGTAAAGGAAAGCAAGAGTTGTGGATTGTGTATGGGTTGAGTTGTGATTATGGTTATGATTGTGTTTGATGCTTGTTTTGAGTTGTTTTGGTATTTATGCAAGTCTAGTATGGTTTATTGATGGTTTTGGGTAAGATTGTTTGGAGTGGGTAAAGTATGATGTTTGTTGGATGTGGTATTGTTGGTGTTGGAATCAGGATTTTTGGCCTGACACGCCCATGAACATGGCCAGATCTTTGGGCGTGTCGATGGTTCTATTTTCTGGATGGGTGACACGACCAGTGACACGCCCATGTCATTGAATGTGTCACAGCTTCTGTGTGGTTGTAGTTTTGACACATCTAGTGGCACACCCATGTCACTGAGCGTGTCATAGCTACTGTGATGTTGGTGGATTGACATGTCCAGTGACACGCCCATGTCTCTGAGCATGTCATAGCCACTGTGTTGAGGGAGGATTGACATGGCCAGTGACACGCCCATGTCACTGAGCGTGTCAAAGCTTCTGTGTTGTGGGTTTAGGGCACGATCGGGGACACGCCCGCGTTGTTGAGACTGTCATGTGTAGAGTTTGCCCTAGTTGGTTCTTATCCTTATTTTCTTATGTGTATCACTAAGTGAGTGTGTATCATCACCTTTGGATTAGGTTTTGAAGAGATTTGAGTTGTCCTAATCCAAGTGTTGAAGGATTCTTGGAAGAGGAAGTGGTTAGATTGGTGTGAGTTGCTCTTGAGGTAATTACAAACACTACATGATTGCATACATTTACATAACTTTGGGACTTAACACATTTGGTTGTAAATAAGTAATCTATTACATTGTTAATACATTTGATTAATGCTATGATTTGCATAATGTGAAAGATAAAATGATCATTCAAAATGTTTGTACAATGCAATTGGTTATGTATACCCTAATGATGAGATGTGAAGCCATTGTTGATGGCTATAATAATGAAAATGAAGTAATTGGGGCATGGTTGCCTAGATGATTATGAGAAAATGAGAATGGAATTGATAATGAAATAATGAAAGAATTGTGTGCCTAGTATGTTATTCAATTTTCACAGTTTTGTTATTGGTGGCATGCTAAAAGTAACAATCCCTTGAAGCTGGGTTGGGCTTGGTCCTTGAAGCCAAGTTGGGTTGATGCTTAGCTCCCCTTGAAGCTTGGTTGGGCCTAATCCTTGAAGCCTAGTTGGGATGTTACATTTGAGATGTTTCTCATTGTGATAATGAATCACCTACGGGCTTGATAAATGTGATTATTGAACCAAAATGATAACTTTGGAATTTGAATGACATATTAGTTTCTTTTGGGCCCATGCTTGTCTTTGCTTTAATATGAATTATGAATGATGAAATAATTGAACAATATGATGAAATTTAATGTTATGAGATATGACATTTTTGAATATTGTTTATAATGCTTGAAAGGGTGATATTGGCATTACATTTAAAGCATATTGTCATCATGGTTGTACCACTAAGCCTATGGCTTAGTGTGATTGTGGTTCACCGCGCAGGTGACAGGGTTGATCCGGTTGAACCGGAGAGTTCAGCTAGACCGAGTCGAGTCTAGGCTTGTGATCCCTTGTGAAGAGTTGATTTTTGGACTTCAAGATCATAGATGAACTGCCAAACATGTATAAACTTTATATTTTGTAAATATTGATTTTGATGTATATATGTATATACAGCTACATTTTCCGTTGCTTACTAAACAAATGTTTTATATATTATGTTCTATAATAAAACTTAAATGTTTTAAGTCTTTCTTATATTGTTAAATTGAAAGATTGGTTTGCTTTAAAATAGACTGTGACATTCCTGTATCCGGTATACGTATATTACAGATGTGGGTGTATGTGATGTACGTATATTGGGTATAGGGGTGTTACAATTGTTTTGGTATCAGAGCCTAGGCTTGAGGTTCTCAACCTAGGTGAATTGTAAGAAAAACAAAATAGTGATTTTAAAATATGATTTTTGAATAATATACATGCTTTGGCACTGGCAGTTTCTAATATTTGATGAGGTATATTCTGCTGTGTTTGCAGATATAGGTAGTGATGGCGTCCCAATCACGTCAGTCTATAGAGGGTAGTGCTGAGAGTGTAGCTCCTGAAGAGGGTAGAGATGGAGCTAGGGTTGAGAGAGCTGGAGAGGCACCTGCTTCTGTGCCAGAGAGACCAGCTGCTAATGAGATTCTGCCAGTTTGGTTACAGCATGTGGTGGAATTGTTGAGACAAACTCAAGTGCAGCAGTTGCCATCGCAACCACAGCCACAAGTATCGGTGACGCAGTATGATAAATTGAGAAAGTTTAGGGCTGAAGATTTCTTTGGTATTACAGATCCTGCAGTAGCTGAGCAGTGGTTGGATAGAGTTTAGAGGGTATTCATTGAGCTGCAGACCACTTCTGAGGAGAAATTTGATTATGGTCGATCACTTCTGCAGAGAGATGCATATGATTGGTGGAAGACAGTTCCACATGCTATGGATGATCCACTGACCTTGTATTATGGTGATTTTCTGTGGGAGTTTGAGCAGAAGTATACTCCGAGGGAGTATAAAGATGCTAAGAAGATGGAATTTTTGAATTTGAGATAGGATAATCGGACGATGACAGAATAAGAGATTGAGTTCATCTGGTTGAGTCATTATGCCGGTGGAATTATTTCATATGAGATAGACCGGTGAAGGAGATTTGAGGAGGGATTGAGGCCCTCTATTATGTGTATTGTTGTTGGTTCTCGGTACCAAGATTTTTCTCAGTTTGTTGCAGCAGCCAGAAGTGTTGAGAGAGCACAGGGTATTGCAGCAGCTGCTACTGAGGAAGAGACTAGAGTTAGGAGACCCCAGTTTGAGGCAGGGTCTTTATCTATGAAGAGAGGCAGAGGAAGTTTTGTTCTGAGAGTCAGTAGGAGCTAGAGGTAGTCTGGTAGGTCAGTTCAGTATCAGAGGCAGAGACCGAGACCTATAGTTTCTATAGCTAGTGCTCCGACTCCAGCGGTTCATAGATCTATTCCACCTACATGTGTCCATTGTGGTAGGGCACATGGGGGTGCTTGCTGGAAGACGGGTGGACCAGGAGTATGTTTTAGACGTGGGACACCGAATGATTTCATCAAAGATTGCCCTGAGCTGCTAGAAGAAAGACAAACTGATACTACAGCTTCTCGACCTAGTGTCAACAGAGGATGTTGAGGGGGCAGAGGTTTTAGTAGAGGTGGTCGACCAGGGATTAGTCAGAGAGGAGGTTCTACATCTGAAGGTAATAGGCCAGATGAGGCTGGGTCATCTCAGCGAGTGTATGTGATGCAGAGGCAGTCGGATGCTTCAGCAGCTATTGCGGGTACATTTTCTTTATTTGGCATTTTAGTTCTTGCTCTAATTGATCCAGGATCCACTCATTCATACATAAGTGCATCCATCTTGCCTGTGTCTGAATTGTATTCAGAGTCCCTAGGATTTGATGTCTTGGCGATTAACCATTTAGGGCATCGTGTGGTAGTTAGAAAAGTTCACCGAGATAGTTCAGTTGTGGTGCAAGATGAGGAGTTCTTGGGTGATTTGATTGAAATTACTTTTAAAGAGTATGAACTGATCATAGGCATGGATTGGTTGTCTAAGCATGGGGCTGTGGTAGACTGTCAGAAGAAGTGTGTTACCCTGAGAACCAGTGATGGTAAAAGTGTGATGGTATCTAGTGAGAAGAGACATATTGCATCCATGTTTGTTTCAGCTGTTGCAGCTAGGAAGTTGATTCGAAAAGGCTGTGATGCTTATCTTGCTCATGTGGTGGATACCAGAGCAGTGGGTTCTCAGCTTGATAGTATACCCACAGTTGCAGAATTCTAGATATTTTTCCTAAGGAGTTGCCAGGGTTACCCCCTGAGAGAGAGGTTGAGTTTGATATCAATTTATTGCCCGGTACCACTCCCATCTCTATTACTCCCTATCGAATGGCACCTGCTTAGTTGAGAGAGTTGAAGGTGCAGTTGCAGGAGTTGTTAGATAAAGGGTTTGTTCACCCTAGTGTGTCTCCATGGGGAGCACCTGTTTTGTTTGTGAAGAAGAAGGATGGTACTTTGAGATTATGTATCGATTATAGACAGTTGAATAAGGTGACTATCAAGAATAAGTATCCTTTGCCTATGATAGATGATCTCTTTGATCAGTTGAAGGGAGCAGCAGTGTTTTCCAAGATTGATCTGAGATTAGGGTACCATTAGTTGAGAGTCAGAGCTGAAGATGTATCTAAGACAGCTTTTCGTACAAGGTATGGACATTATGAGTTTTTGGTGATGCCTTTTGGATTGACGAATGCACCAGCAGCTTTCATGGATTTGATGAATAGGGTGTTTAGACCCTATCTAGATTAGTTTGTGCTGGTCTTTATCGATGATATTTTGGTGTATTTGCATAATAAGGAGGATCATGATAAGCACTTGCGGATTGTATTGCAGACTTTGAGAGAGAAGCAGTTGTATGCTACGCTGTCTAAGTGTGAGTTTTGGCTTGATTAAGTGACTTTTCTCGATCATGTGGTTTCAGCGGATGGTATAAGAGTTGATCCGAGTAAAGTTGAGGCCATTTTGAATTTGAGTCCACCGAAGTCAGTGACTGAAGTTAGAAGTTTTTTGGGTTTGGCAGGCTATTATCGATGTTTTGTGAAAGGTCTTTCTTTGATAGCTACTCCACTCACCAGATTACTTCAGAAGGGAGTTAGATTTGTGTGGACAGATCAGTGTCAAGCAAACTTTAAGCAGTTGTAGGAGATGTTGACTCAAGCTCCTATTCTTACTTTGCCTATGGAAGATAAACCATATGTGATTTACAGCGATGCTTCACATAATGGTTTAGGATGTGTTTTGATCTAGGAGGGTAGAGTCATAGCTTATGCTTCTCTACTGTTGAAGTCGCATGAGCTTAATCCGACGCATGATTTGGAATTGGCAGCCATAGTATTTGCTTTGAAGATTTGGCGAAACTACTTGTATGGGAAGAAGTGTTTCATTTATACAAATCACAAGAGTTTGAAATATTTGGGTGTTTAGAGAGAGCTGAATCTTCGGTAGAGGTGGTGGTTGGAGTTGATTAAAAACTACGACTGTTTGATTGACTATCATCTTGGTAAGGCAAATGTTATAGCAGATGCCTTGTGTCGAAAGTCTTTGGCAGGTTTGACTGCTTATTCGCTCTCATTGCTTATTGAATTGAGAGCGTTGCATGCTAGTTTTGAATCATGTGATGATGGTGCTTTGTTAGCTCATTTGCAATTGAGACCGGTATTGTTGGATCAGATTAAAGAGGCTCAGTTGGCTGATGAGAAAATTCAAAAAGTTGTTTCGGATTGCCAAAATGGGGAGAGCCGAGGTTTCCTTGTGAGAGATGATGGCAGCCTTTGGTTCAAAGATAGATTGTGTGTTCCTGATGACGCAAGATTGAGAAAGATAATTTTAGATGAAACACATCAGTCGGCTTTTGTTATGCACCCTGGGAATACCAAGATGTATCATGATTTGAAGAAACATTATTGGTGGTCGGGTATGAAGAGGGACATAGCGGAGTTTGTATCCAAATGTCTCACTTGTCAGAGAGTGAAGGCTGAGCACCAAGTTCCTTCGGGCTTGCTCCAGCCTTTATCAGTGCCTGAATGGAAATGGGAACGTGTAACAATGGATTTTGTGACTGGTTTGCCATTGACTCAGAAGAAGCATGATGCCATCTGGGTGATTATTGATCGGTTGATGAAGACAGCTCATTTCCTTCCAATTAGGATGGACAATTCTCTTGAAAAGTTAGTTGAGCTATATATTAGTGAGATAGTGAGATTGCATGGAGTCCCAATTTCTTTAGTGTTTGATCGAGATCCCCGATTCATTTCAAGGTTTTAGAAGAGTTTGCATGGTGCTTTGGGTTCTCGATTGTATTTTAGCACTGCTTTTCATCCACAGACAGATGGGCAGTCAGAGAGAGTGATACAGATTTTAGAGGACATGTTGAGAAGTTGTGTCATTAATTTCTCTGGGAGTTGGGACAAATTCTTGCCATTGATGGAATTTGCTTACAACAAAAGTCATTAGTCCAGTATTAAAATGGCTCCTTATGAGGCTTTATATGGTAGAAGATGCAGGATGCCTCTATGTTGGGATGAAGTTGGAGAAGGTGAGTTGGTTGGTCCCGATTTAATTAAAGAAACGGAAGAGAAAGTGAAGATAATTCGGGATCGATTGAAAGTAGCTTCAGACCGATAAAAATCCTATTCAGATTTGAAGAGGAGAGACATAGAGTTTTGTGTTGGAGATAAAGTATTTTTGAAAGTGTCTCCTTGGAAGAGGATTTTGAGATTTGGCCGCAAAGGAAAGCTGAGTCCTCGTTTTATCGGGCCTTATGAGGTTTTGGAGAGAGTTGGACCAGTTGCCTATCGTTTAGCTTTGCCGCCTGAATTGGATAGAATTCGCAATGTCTTCCACGTTTCTATGTTGCGGAGGTACAGGTCAGACCCATCTCATGTTTTGTCGATTGAATCTATTGAGGTGAGTCTGGATCTGACTTTTGAAGAAGAACCAGTAGCTATTTTGGCACATGAAGTGAAAGAGTTGAGAAATAAGAAAGTGCCACTTGTGAAGGTTCTTTGGAAGAATCATACTAAGGAAGAGGCAACTTGGGAGAGTGAGCAAGTGATGCGAGATCAGTATCCCCAACTGTTTCAGATTTGAAATTAGGTAATTTCGAGGATGAAATTTATTTAGAGAGGGGGAGAATTGTAATATCCCAAAATATACCCTAAAATTTTGAAAATGCTTATTGTTGTATTTGGATTAAATGTTATAAGTGTATATATATGTTTAAGTGGGAAGATAAGAAAGGAAAAAGGAGTGTGTATATGTTATATATATAGAGATATATATAATATATACAAGTCAACTTATTAATGGTCACATGAATACTCAAATTTTGAGGCTCAGAAAGCCGATTTTCTCATACTGCAGACAACCGAGCCGGACCAGAGGTCCACGGTAAAGTTCACCGAAAGTATGTCTTCATGGTACTTGAAATGTCTGAAATGACGCGAGGATCACGGATATGGTCCCGGAATATTTTTTGGAGGTCTGTAGCTCCCGAAAAATCAGTTTGAACGAAGATCGTGCTAGCTTTTGTGCTGTTTTGGGGGGCTCAACCACCGACAGTGGCGGTCCGCCCGCTGGGACCAGCGGTCTGACAGTCGCCGACCGTGGGGGTCCGGCTACCGCCGCCATTTTTGCTTTTTCCTTTTTCCCCGGCTGGTCACTTCCATGGCGGTCTGACCGCCATGTACAACGGTCCGCCGCCGTCCAGGTCCGAATTTTGTCCATTTTCACTATAAAAGGCCTCCGAATTTTCAGAATGAGGGTTCGCTCTTTTCGGGTGGGCTTCGGGCAGACGAACTCTCTATTTTCCATACGCTTAAGAACTTCTCTTGGACTTTTCTTTGCATAAATCTAACCTTGTGCTGCAGGAATCAATCGAAATCAAAATAAAAAACCGTAATCAAGAATCATAATCCAAGGCCCGAGAAAATGAGATCTGGAACTACGAAGTGGGAGAACCCTAAAAGAGGTAATATCCTAATTTATTCTTTGTCAATTCAGGCATATCATAAACACTACACCTCCTTCTTAATTTCTTTTTGGTCAAAGACCTAATCTCTTTTGGCATGAAGCCTATCCAAATTAAAATCAATCTTTGGCATGAAGCCGATCTCAACTAAAATCAACTTTTGGCACAAAGCCTAAATTGCATTCTTTTTGGTACCAAGTACCCAAATTTCATCAAAATTAGCACTAAGTGCTCAAAATCTCAAAATTTTGGCAAAAAGCCCGACAATGCACGAAGCATACACACACACATGCATAAATGTATAATTGCCTTTAAATAGGCTTTTCCGAACTACATGGGCTTTGATCTCTCATAAAAAATGAGAGTATGTAGGCATATTTGGGATTCACCCCAAATAGCAAGTCCACAATCTATTAACAATCTGTTTGTCTTCCTTTCTGTGTTCCTTTTAGGTTCATTTCTTCTTTGGCAAGTTAATCAAACGCATGACATAGTCCCCGAATCCTCCTTGGGTTCGTAGATTAGAAACCTTTACATTGGATGCATTATTGGAGTCAAATAAGGGTTTTCTTAGTTTTTCCCTTTGAACAGAAAAAACTGAGTGGCGACTCCTAACAACAAGTAAATGTTCATCCAAATCCTTTTTGGGTGGGAATGGAGGTTCACAATTTGGCGACTCCACTGGGGACCATAAAAATGATTTATGGGATCCTAGTAGACTACTATTGTTTATTTAACTAATTTGCCCTTCTTCAGGGTACTTTTATTTATTTTGCAGGGTACCTTAGCAATATATATCCTTTCCTTAAGGATATTGGAATAAAATTGACAAAAGGAATCTTTTTCCTTTGATGGACCCCTTGTTTGATTAATTGTGCATTTGTTTTGTCATTTAGAGAATCTTTTTCTCTTGCATTATATGGGGGAATCATTTTCCTCCATTGCATAAAAAAATTGTTTTTAAATAAATTTCTTCTCTTTCTGTTCAAAATTCTGAGTCTGGATAGCAAGTAGCGCTGACCGGCAGGTCTCCTTGATTATGCCAGTGGACAGCCAAAGCGTCCTCCCAAATGTCGCAAACCATTCCAATCCTTTTGGAGTGGCCCATGAGTAAACGTACTGTTGGACCCACGCGAAACTCTTTGTTTCACATGTGGTTAGGTATATCTTACTCAAGACTCAAGGGTCCCTATTATAAGCCTATTCTCTATTTTTCATGTAACAATAGAACCCTCCCTTAGGTTGTATGTACCAATAATAGTGCCACATTCCATTAAAATGAATTATGATGTGATGAGGTGCATTCATGCAACATAACAACATTATTTTGGGGAAAACCTTTTGATATATACAAGTGGACCAAGAGTCTTCCTACCCTACACACTACCCTGATCCTTTACCCTTAACCTTTGCAGGTACCCACTATCCGTGTGTCTTCACCTACACAAGCTACACCAACTCCAACCATGCAATCACCCATAAGTCCTACTACCCCCAACTTCACCAACTACTCCAATTACTGAAATGGCTACTATTGAACAGATTAAGGCCTTGCTAGATGGCCAGGTTAAGGAGATTGAAGCTAGGATGCAAGAAAGAATTGATGAAACCTTGACCGCCCAAAGGGTAGCCATCTTGGCCGAATTGGGAGGGGCACCAAAGACAGCCACTACTCTTGGAAATCTAGGGAAGGAACCTATTGTGGGACAAACTAGTACCCCCATGACTGCTCAGAATAATACCCCTGTCATCAATTTGGAGGATCCACCATCTAAGAATGCTACTGAAACTGATGAACTAAAAAAGAAACTTGAATTGCTTGAAAGGTCAATCACTGCCATGAAAACTCATAAAGAGGTGGTAGACATGGATTCCTTATCCTTGTTTCCCCAAGCTAGGTTGCCTCCAAAATTCAAGATGCCTGGGATGGACAGATTTGATGGGACTACTTGCCCTAAAACCCACCTGAAGATGTATGTGGGGGCCTTAAGCCCTTGGGGTTTAAATGACGAGCTCTTTGCTCAACTTTTCCAACAATCCTTGACTGGTGCTGCCCTTAAATAGTTTGTAAGCCTGGATCATGCCAAGATTAAGACCTGGGAAGACATCTGCAATGCATTTAACACTCAATACCACTACAATATTGAGGTAGATGTCACTAGAAGGGAGCTTGAGACTACCAAGCAAAACAACAATGAACCCTTCTCCTCGTTCCTTACAAGGTGGAGGGTGAAGGCTTCCCAAATGATCAATCGCGCTTCAGAACAGGAGCAGATTGATATTATAATCAAGAATTTAAGGCCTAGATATCAAGCTCAACTGCAAACCCAATACCTACGTACTTTCAAATCGCTCATTACGACTGCAACTAAGGTAGAAGATTTGATACAATTGGGTAAGATAGTAGATGAGGGAGCTACTTCAAAGTATAAGAAACAGGGCCAAGCTGCTTCCTCAAGCAAGGTCAATGAAGTGGCCAATATTGCCCCTGCGAATCCTTTACGTGTGGGCAATCTTGGGCAGAGAAATCAGCCAAGAAGGCAATATACCGACCTTGGGATGCCCCTTCATCTGGTGTTTAAAAAGGCCGTGGAAGGAAAGTACTTGAAGCCTTTGGACCCAAGGCCTCCTCCAAACCCATTACCCTCCAATTATAGGGCCAATGAGTACTGTGAATACCACCAAGGAAATGGGCATAGAACAGATGCTTGCTGGACTCTGAAAAGCTGCATCCAAGATCTGGTGGATAGTGGTGACATCATTCCTCTCAGGAGTCAACCAAACATTAATACTAACCCTTTGCCCAATCATTCCATCCACGCCATCACTATGGAAGAAGAGTTGTTTGATCCTTTCAAACTTCTCTTGGAAATGAATGAAGTATGTGCGTTGGATCTGAATGACCTCGCTGAAGAGGTCGATGCTTTGACAAGAAGTGGAAGGCAATATCAGCCACTTGACTTGGGGAAAGCCCCTAAAACCCCAAATCACCCATATAAGAAGACGCCAGAACCAAAGGAAGACCCTGTCCTCACTCAGCTTAAACAAACTCAAGCTAAGGTGTCAATTTGGGAGCTCCTTGCTTCCTCATTCCCACACCGTCAGGCTCTCAGTGAAGCTTTGAGTCAACTTGATACATCAGTAGACATAAGCCCAGAAGCTTTGGTGGCCACTTTGACCCAATCAACCAAGGCATTGAGTATCTGGTTTTCTGATGTAGACCTACCAGAAGATGGCATGAAACACAATAATGCTCTATACATCACCTTACAAACTGGGGGAAAGATTGTGCCCATGGTTCTCGTTGATAATGGGTCAGCCTTAAATGTATGTCCTTTGAAAGTAGCAAGCTGTCTGGGATTGGAGGCTACAGATCTTACACCTTCTGATCAAATTATTAAAGCATATGATAACACTCAAAGAGAAATTTTGGGTGTTGCTACTCTGGAAGTTGCTATTGGACCGGTAAAAATGGGAGTGCCGTTCCAGGTCATTGATGTACTCGCGAGCTTTAATCTCCTCCTTGGAAGGCTGTGGATTCATCAGAATAATGATGTACCTTCTTCATTACATCAAAAACTTAAGTTCCCTTTTGAAGGAAAAATCATCACTATTAAAGGAGACACATGTGAAATCGACAAGAAAACCACGGATCAGTCTCTCTTTGAGGTTGTTCCTGGTGAAACTGCTATGGCCTTGACTGGGTTCCATTATGACACTGTTCAATGCATTGAAGGAGAAAGGCCCAAAGGGCCATTTATCCTATATGACTTTGGGGAGGTCTAAGTCAATTGCCTAGTGGGAATGATGCTAAGGGTAGGTCTGCTACCCGGGATGGAAATGATAAGGTCTGGGAGGAAATCATCCATAGTGCGGCCATGGGAAGAGCTGAGAATAAGGGAACTTTTGGCTTGGGGTACAAACCCACAGATGAGGAGATAGAAGAGTTTGAGCATGGGAAGAAGAAAAAAGAAGACTTGGGAGCCAAAAAGCCTCAAAATGCGCCCTTACTTTAGAACTCTGAACGGTCACTTTTGCAAACCTGGAAAAGCAGTTCCTTACTGTGGTTTTCAGGAGCCATTCTATTCTCCTATGACTGGAAAGAAGCTACCGGGTTTTGAGATGTTCGCTGATGTTTTAGTCATAAAGGAAGAAGAGCCAGAACCTATAACTGACCCACAAGTGGAAGATTTCATGCGGCCTAGTCTCTTTGATGAGGTTGCTATGATAACCAATTTTGAAGACAAAAGGGACTTCACGAAGCTGATCAAGACAACAGATGGACCACTGATGAACTGGTATGCCGAGGAGGGACAAGCAGCTATAGTCAAACCTAGTCATGTGTCATACCCTGAACCTGAGTCTTGTACCGAGTCAAATCTTGAGTCAAACACCGAGTCAGAGTCCAGTTCTGAGTCTTCCTTAGCTTCAGGAATAGAAAACCCTGATGTCGAATATAATGTAACTCTGGAGGATGACTCCGCCATTATTAATAAAAATGTTCAAGTTCTTAGTTACCCTGTGTCTTTTGCTTTCCAAGTATTCTCTAGCAAAAATGAAATAAAAGAAATAAATGAAATAAATGAAAAGATAATAATTGGCAAAGAAAATGAATATACATACATTGCATATGATTGTGTGAATAAAGAACAGGTTGTTGAGTGCATCAGAAGATATGTCGACTGCTTCATGTGGAAGACAAGCATAGCAGTTCATAAGATTCCGCTATACCCCAATGCAAAGCCGGTTAAGCAGAAGTTGAGAAGAATGAAGCCGGAATGGTCTTTGAAAATTAAAGAAGAGGTTGCCAAGCAACTGGATAATAAGTTCATAGAACCAATTGTCTACCCTTCCTGGTTAGCAAACATTGTGCCGGTCCTGAAGAAAGACGGAAAGGTCAGGATGTGTGTTGACTATAGAGATTTGAATAAGGCTTGTCCCAAGGATGATTTTCCGCTACCACATATCAATTTGCTAATAGACAGGATGGCTGGGCATGTGATGGTTTCCATGACTGACCTTGCGGTTGGGTACAATCAGATCATGGTGCACCCACCAGACAAAGAGAAGACAACTTTCATTACAGAATGGGGCACTTTCTGCTATAGGGTTATGCTTTTTGGATTGATAAATGCAGGGGCTACCTACCAAAGGATGGTGACAACAGTCTTTCATGACATGATTCACAAAGAAGTAGAAGTGTATGTTGACGATATGATTGTTAAGTTAAAATCTCCAGAAGAACACGTTGAAGCACTTGAGAAGTTCTTCCTTAGACTTCGCGAGTACAATTTGAAGCTTAATCTTGCAAAGTGCCTCTTTGGAGCAACATCAGGCTTATTTTTGGGATATTTGGTCAGCAAGAAAGGAATAGAAATTAACCCAGTAAAGTCAAAGGCTATTCTGGAAATGCCTCCACCAAGAACAGAAAAGGAGATTCGAGGTTTGCTAGGTAGATTACAATATATCAGTCGATTCATATCGCAGTTGGCAGAGACTTGTGGTCCTATCTTTAAGCTACTAAGGAAAGGTGCTTCACAAGAATGGAATGAAGACTGCCAGAAGGCCTTCGACAAGATTAAAGAATACTTGTTAAGTCCGCCAATTCTACAACCTCCCAGAATGGGAAAACCTCTGCTCTTGTATTTGTCCGTAACAGATGAAGCCATGGGTGCAATGCTAGCTCAAGAGGCCGAAGGTACAAAGGTAGAAAATGCAATTTACTACCTCAGCAAAAGGATGCTGGACTATGAGTTAAAGTATAACAAGATTGAGAACTTGTGTTTAGCGTTGTATTGGACCTACACGAAGTTACAACACTACATGTCTTCTTACACTACTTGTGTCATCGCAGAACAGAGTCCCTTGAAATTCCTTATAGAGAGGCCTGTTTTGGACAACAAAATGGCAAAGTGGGTGTCAATATTGGCAGCTTTTGACTTAAAATTCATTCAAAGGAAAGCTGTGAAAGGTGGGGCAATAGCTGACCAGTTAGCATAATTACCCGTAAAAGACGAAATAAAAGAAATGAATTTCCCTGACGAAGACCTCTTGAATGTGGAAAGAAGTGTTTGGGAGATGTATTTTGATGGGGCATCCAATTATCATGGAAATGGAATTGGGATTGTGTTCAAAACTCCTTGTGGAGAATACATTCCCTTTGCAGTTAAACTTGACTTTAGCTGCACAAACAATGAAGTAGAATATGAAGCTTGCATCAATGGGCTCGAAGCCGCTCTGGGATTGGGGATTAAGAACCTAAAGGTCTATGGTGATTCTATTTTAATAGTATCACAAGCTTTAAGGAAATGGAAAATAAGAGAAGAGCGTTTGGTTCCTTACCTACAACGCCTTGATCATTTGGCACAACAATTCGATGATCTGTCCTTCGAATATCTCCCAAGAGTAAAGAATCAGTTTGCTGATGCGCTGGCTACTTTAGCTTCCATGATCAATATCAAGGAGGGGAAAGCCATTCGTCCATTGAAAGTTCAACTTCAGAATCAACCTGCCCACGTAATGCATTTGCCCGATGGTAAACCATGGTTCTGGGATATCAAGAGTTATCTCAAGGATGGAAGTTATCCAGAGGGATCATCAATGGTTGATCAGAGAGCAATAAGGCAGCTAGCCACAGGTTACATTCTTAATGGAGATATCCTCTACAAAAGAAGTTGGAATGGAATGCACCTAAGGTGTGTGAATGAAGCAGAGGCTAAGCGGATAATGGAAATGGTGCATGGTGGCGAATCAGGACCGCATATGTATGGGATTGCCTTGGCTCAAAAATTAGCCAATCTAGGATATTATTGGTCCACCATGAATACAGACTGTGTGGCATTTGTGCAAGAATGCCATCAGTGTCAGATATTTGCTAAGCTGCATAAGCAACCTCCCGTTGCCCTGAATCCAATCACTTCTCCATGGCCCTTCGCTACTTGGGGAATAGATGTAATTGGCAAAATACATCCAAGAGCTTCGAATGGACATCAGTTTATCTTGGTAGCAGTGGATTACTTCACAAAGTGGGTTGAAGCAGCTTCCTATACAGAATTAGACGCCAAAAAGGCAGCACAGTTTGTCTGAACCAACATCCTTTGTCGGTACGGAATGCCATTTGAGATTATCACTGATAATGGAACTCATTTCCAAGTAGAATTTGCTAAACTCTTGAAGGATAAGAAGGTCCAGCATCATAAGTCCTCTCCTTATAGACCTCAAACAAATGGAGCTGTAGAAGCAGCAAATAAGTCTATAAAGGTGATCATACAAAAAATGATCAAGGAACATAGGTGTTGGCATGAGAAGTTACTACTGGCTTTGTGGGGATATAGAACATCAATTAGAACTCCTACTGGGGCAACCCCGTATTCACTAGTGTATGGAATGGAAGCAGTACTCCCCATTGAACTGGAAGTTCAATCGGCGAGGATAATTCAAGAAAGTCAGATAAATGAAGCTGAATGGATTAGCAATTATCATCATCAGTTGTTGGGTTTGGATGAAAAAAGACTTCAAGCTCTCCATCAGATTCAAGGGTATCAAAGGTGAATGGCCAGACATTTCAACAAAAAGGTCAAAGATCGAAAGTTGGAAGAAGGTTGTTTGGTTCTAAAAGAGATCAGAACACCCGTTACAGATCCTCGTGGGAAGTTTCATCCTCATTGGGCTGGACCCTACATTGTAAAGAAAATACTTTCCGGCGGAGCCGTCATCTTGTCTGATTTGGATGGTCTGGAGTTCACAAACCCATGCAATCTGGATCAATTAAAGAAATATTATGTATAATCATGCATTGTAAGGAACTACATTAGACCTGATTCTCATAAACTAATTCGAGATATGTAGGCAGCTCTCCTTGAGCAAGGTCTAAATTTTAATGAAAACCATTGATTCATTTTTCTTTTGCCAACATAAAAAAAAAATTTCCACTAAGTTGAAAACCCGCAAAGGGCGGCTTAGGCAAGAATAGGTAAGAGCTCGCTAAGTTGAAAATCCGAAAGGACGGCTTAGGCAAAAATTAGAGCAAGTAAATAAAGTAGATAATGCTTGGAAAGCAAATGAAAGAGTCATTCATTCCAAAAAGAGTCATTCATTCCAAAAAAGAATCATTCATTACAAAAAGAGTCATTCATTCCATGAAAAGAGTCAAACCATAAGTCCTAAACATCCAATGAACCAAAAAGGTAAAAGCAATCCAAAAAAGCAGACAATAGAGTCAACCCTAGGATCTAAATCCTACGTCTCCTACGTGGGGCAGAGTCTTCGGTATCTTCCTTAGTTCCGAAACTTTCTGCAACATCTATCTTCCCCTCGTTAAGAGGAACCACATCCTCTCCCTCCAACTCCTGCAGCAATGCATGCCTCCTTGGCTTTTCAATTGGCCAAACTTCGGCTATAAACCAAGTTCTATACTCTGGAGTAGGCTGGACAAGGGAAGGCTCTGCAAAAGGCCTGATAATCTGATGGTTCCTAACCCAAGTTTGTAGAACAACTCGAGTAACTCCGGGAGTAATAGGGGAAGCAATGGTAAGCCCAACAGGAAGAGGAACCCTCTGATCAATTCCCATTTGTCTGAGGACGCGAGAAGCACTATACCATGTACTATGAGTGAAACCAAGAAGGTAGACATGGTTATGCATTGCATTTGCCTCCATGAATTGAGAAATTCCATACCAAGAGATGTACCACAGCAATTCTTCTGGTCCAAGCTCATACAACCAGATAGTCCACTTAACCATAGAAGGAAAAGAAACCTGGATTCTTCTAGTGCGGTACTGAGAAGGGTTGTAAGTCAAGGCATGGGGAGCGGCAACCACTCGAAGATGGTCTCTCAGCCAAACCTGAAAAAAATAGATCCTTTCTATTTACAAGGAAAAAAGAGAGATGATGAAATGAGAAGAAACAAAAGGTATAACAAAATTACCTGAAGAATGATCGGAGTAACAGTCCAATTTTCAAATCCAAGTGCAGTCCTGTCAAGACTCTGAATAGTCTCAGCCAGAATCACACCACCAATGCAATTAAGTTCTTCCATCTGCCTAATCATGGGGCAAAGCTTTAAATCTCCAAAGCTAGGGTCACGGTTGAAAAGAAACCCAGCTAACAGGCAGAAGACAAAGGCTCGCATCCTATGCTTCAGTTGAATCTCATCTTCAAAATTAGCAGTCGGGAATACATCAATCAAAGGAAGCAACATCGCCTTATTCCCATCCACAATCATAGCTTGTGCTTGAGGCCTTGTAAAGTTGAAAAGCCTCTGAAAAGACCCCACATAGCCAATTTGAACCTCATGCCTTACAAGAGGGGCATTTGGGTCACATCCAATAATTGAGCAGAATTCCTCAAAAAGAGGACACATCTCCTCCATCCGGGCACCAAATCTGAAAACGTGGGCTTGGGGATCCCAAAATCTAATACAAACATGCAAGAAATCCCAATCCACAGCTACACCTCTAAGGGTGGCAACAGCTTTCAATCCATATCTTCCTATGTTGATCCTTTCAACATTATGGAGGCTCTTGGTCCAGTTATGCATCACATGGTTAAAAAGAGGGTTCATTGTTGAGAGAAAAATAAAATCCTGCAGTGAAAAACCTGTTTTCTGGCCTGAAAATGCACTTCAACTTCGTTTTTTATACAGCCCTGGCCCAGATGGCGGTCCGACCGCCGACTCTGGCGGTCCGACCGGCGGCTCAACCGCCGCCAACCCAGTTTCGATTCCTGTTTTTGATGTTTTGTGGAATTCTTGTGTTTTGGCCCTGTTTAGGCCCTGTTAGGTGCTATTTTTTAGGGTTGTTTCAGGGATTTATTTTGAAAATAGATTTCTAAAAAACAAGCATCATACATACATATTTGTTGTCAATACTAACAAATAAATGCAGGTTTGTATCTAAGTTCAAATAACAGGTGGAAAACATGGAAAGTACAAAGTACAAAGCGAGAATAATTCAAATACGACAAATATAATTTAAGACAAGTATGAAAAATCAGCGCCGGGCTCTCCGTCTTTGTGGCCTGTTCTGCCTCTCATAAGCACTATCAGTCCAAGCACCAGACAGCTCATCCGACAAAGTAGTGATCAGTGCAGCCATGTCAGCTACTAGGCCCGCAGGTACCTGCAAAACAAAAAAAGACATAGAATCACAGTCAATTTCAAGAGAACTTTGTGAATCCTTTTCATGAAAAGTTTTGAAAGAATACCTGAGTGATGTGAGCAAGGCTCCGATATGGTGCACCCTCCACACTAATTGGTCGGGTCATCTAACCGTCGGGTACATGATAACGAACAGCATAAGGCAGCCTCAGGTCGGCCAAAGCAGGGTCCAATTGACTGGTAGCCGCAAGAATAGATGGGGGAGGCCTCAAATGTGATGAACTGCTGCTTGCTCCAGTGTGTGATGGTCCAGCCCTGAAAGCGGAAGCCTCAGCCCTAGAGGAAGAAGGTCTGTCAGCTCGCCAGCTGGAAGAGGGATGGTCTCCCGGAGTGCTAAAAGTGGGAGCCGAAGAATGGGAGGACCGATAAGGTGGTGCAGGGTCGAACCGTGTCCCAATGCGTGGCATCAGTCGCTGAAGACAGTAGAAATCATAATCATCATCCAGGGCATAGGCCGACTCGAAGGGATCACCCTCATACTGGGACACAGTAACATGCAGAAGCGTCAGAGATAGCATATCATCAGGGGGATCCAGGGGAGCTGCATGGAAACCGGTGATCTGGAAAGTCACTCTCTCAACGAATAATACCGTCGATACTCTGGATGGGGAAGTATGAATCGACAGTGAGTCAGGAACTGTGATCGCTGAAAGTTGTGATCTTGAGCAATCCATTCTACCAGCCGGCTAGACATCGCTGTAAATACAACCTGTAAAAATTTATTATGTTAGTGAATCATTTTCTCTAATACAATAAATAAGGATGAGGATAAAGTATTTACCAAGTTCATGGAGCAGCTGTCGAAGATCGATCTCAGCTCTCTGATAGGAAGCTTCCTCTTTGGTGCTTATATCCTCTCTTTATACCATCTCCAAGCAATGGGAGAAAGAGGATCTGCAGGGGCAGGTGGCTCATGAAGAAAAGGGGCGACACCAGGAAAGTACTCATAAGCCCAAGTCTGGAAAAGATGAAGAAGATATCAGAGTTGGTGTATGTCAACATATATAAGATAAAAGAAATTTTCTTTACATTACCTCCCAGAAGTAGTACAGGCCACATGGAGCAATGCGGGTACAGCAGAGGTCTGACATGTCGTCATACAATCTACACAGCATCATGCCAGCCCAATCGTATGTCTGAAATCGTGTCAGGTCGAGTAGGCTCTTCAGCACATTGAGACTCACTGCGTCCTTCCTGTTTGCTAAGAAGGAGCTAACAAACAGGAGAATCAGGGTAAACCTGGCCACCTGATCAGCAGTAAGATCGCCTACCTCGTAGCAAGCATAGATGACTGGCGCCTGCTCTGTGAGCCACCTCCGCTGAATGCAGCGAGGCGCCTGATGTCGAGGATAGTCAACCCCGATCAAAGTGACCATGTCGGCTAAAGAAATGTCATGCCGCCAGTCATCATAGAACTCCACCATCTCAACGCCGAAGGGAATCCTGAAAATGACGAAAAAGTCGGTAGGCATCATCGTCATCTCCCCCCAAGCAAAATGGAAGGTATCAGTAGTGGGCCACCATCGCTTGGCCAGCGCGCAGATCAACTCCCTGTGGATATCTCTACCCACATCTATAGTCCTCAAACAGTGGAGGAAAGCAGGTCTGATTAGATCCCCCACCGGATGCCCAGCATCAAAGATGTAGGTCGGAATAGTGCTCATGGGACTCTCGGCGATGGATATCCTAATCGCAGTGTCCTAAAAAAGCAGAGAGAGGGATTTTCTAATTCATTATTGGGTAAATTTGGGGGGCAACTTCAGAAAAATTTAAGTTCTTTCCCCAGCCGGGTGTGACTTCCTAGAGGATTATTTCTAAGTTCTTTACTAGAAATAATTACTGATGGCAGAACATAGTGAAGCCTGGTATTACTCCTGATTCATTACTAGAGCTAATTCAAGTACATGTAAAGGAAGGATTCCTAAAATTTGTTTCTAAGTTCCTTACTAGAAATAAATAAAATTCCTAAGCATGCATACTAGATGAGTAAAGGGGAAGGTACTTACCTCATAGCAGCCGGTCCGGGAGCTGTGCTTCTCCTCCTCAAGTAAAAGATTGCAGGGAGGGAGTGGGATTTTGAAGTCTTCTAGGCCAGTGAAATCCATCATCGAAAGAAAGTTTGAAGGAAAGGAAAGAAGAAGAAAGAATGAAAGCAAATGAAAATGGAATGGAAATGAGCCTATTTATAAGGAAAATGTGAAAACGCGGGTCTTTTGCACCTCGCTCAAAATCCTCGTTTCTGACGACCACTGAGCCCCATAAATCATTTTTATGAACCCCAGTGGGGGGCAATTGTGAATACTCAAATTTTGAGGCTCGGAAAGCCAATTTTCTCAGATTGCAGATAACCGAGCTGGACCAGAGGTCCACGGTAAAGTTCACCGGAAGTATGTCTTCATTGTACTTGAAATGTCCGGAATGATGCGAGGATCACGGATATGGTCCCGAAATATTTTTTGGAGGTCTGTAGCTCCCGAAAAATCAGTTTGAACGAAGATCGTGCGAGCTTTTGTGTTGTTTTGGGGCTCAACCACCGACCGTGGCGGTCCACCCGCCGGGACCGGCGGTCCGGCAGCCGCAGTTTTTCCTTTTTCCTTTTTCCCCGGCTGGTCACTTCCATGGCGGTCCGACCACCGTCCAGGTCCGAATTTTATCCATTTTCACTATAAAAGGCCTCCGAATTTTCAGAATGAGGGTTCAGTCTTTTCGGTTGGCTTTTCGGGTGGGCTTCGGGCGGACGAACTCTCTATTTTCCATACGCTTAAGAACTTCTCTTGGACTTTTCTTTGCATAAATCTAACCTTTTGCTACAGGAATCAATCAAAATCAAAATAAAAAACCGTAATCAAGAATCATAATCCAAGGCCCGAGAAAACGAGATCCGGAACTACGAAGTGGGAGAACCCTAAAAGAGGTAATATCCTAATTTATTCTTTGTTAATTCAGGTATATCATAAACACTACACCTCCTTCTTTATTTCTTTTTGGTCAAAGACCTAATCTCTTTTGGCATGAAGCCTATCCAAATTAAAATCAATCTTTGGCATGAAGCCGATCTCAACTAAAATCAACTTTTGGCATAAGCCTAAATTGCATTCTTTTTGGTACCAAGTACCCAAATTTCATCAAAATTAGCACTAAGTGCTCAAAATCTCACAATTTTGGCAAAAAGCCCGACAATGCACGAAGCATACACACACACATGCATAAATGCATAATTGCCTTTAAATAGGCTTTTCCAAACTACATGGGCTTTGATCTCTCATAAAAAATGAGAGTATGTAGGCATATTTGGGATTCACCCCAAATAGCAAGTCCACAATCTATTAACAATCTGTTTGTCTTCCTTTCTGTGTTCCTTTTAGGTTCATTTCTTCTTTGGCAAGTTAATCAAACGCATGACATAGTCCCTGAATCCTCCTTGGGTTCGTAGATTAGAAACCTTTACATTGGATGCATTATTGGAGTCAAACAAGGGTTTTCTTAGTTTTTCCCTTTGAACAGAAAAAACTGAGTGGCGACTCCTAACAACAAGTGAATGTTCATCCAAATCCTTTTTGGGTGGAAACGGAGGTTCACAGGTCAAAGGGGATATTTTGGTTATTTTATAAATGGGAAATTATGTGATGGTGGAAGAAGATATTTTAGGTAATTAATATATTTTATTATAATATTTAATTGCTTGGTGGATATTAAAAGAGAGTTTGTGTGGTTAGAAGAGTTGATTTTGGGTTGACTTATCATCATCTTCTTCCTCTTTCTTTTGCTTAGCCGGCCACCACCATTAACAAGAGGAAAAGAGATATTTTGTTCTTCCTAACTCAAGATTGAAGGGTGTTCCAAGTGATCAAGTTGGAATTCTAAGGGTTTTCATCACTTTTGGTAAGTTTTCCACTTGATTCTTTGGTTTTCTTTTGAGTTTGTGTTTTGAGCTTGGTGTATGGTGGTTGTTGATATGTGTTTGTTAGATTGTGGTGTGTTTAAGAATGTTTGGTCTTACTGACTTTGATTTTGGAGCTGGTTTGGAGGAAAGGTTAAGTTTGGTAAAGGAAAGCAAGAGTTGTGGATTGTGTATGGGTTGAGTTGTGATTATGGTTATGATTGTATTTGATGCTTGTTTTGAGTTGTTTTGGTGTTTATGCAAGTCTAGTATGGTTTATTGATGGTTTGGGGTATGATTGTTTGGAGTGAAAATGGGTAAAGTATGATGTTTGTTGGATGTGGTATTGTTGGTGTCGGAATCAGGATTTTTAGCCTGACACGCCCATGAACACGGCTAGATCTTTGGCGTGTTGATGGTTCTATTTTCTAGATGGGTGACACGACCAGTGACACGTCCATGTCACTGAGTGTGTCACAGCTTCTGTGTGGTTATATTTTTGACATGTCCAGTGACACGCCCATGTCACTGATCGTGTCATATCTACTATGATGTTGGTGGATTGACACGTCCAGTGACACGCCCATGTCACTGTGCATGTCATAGCCACTGTGTTGAGGGAGGATTGACACGGCCAGTGACACACCCATGTCACTGAGCAAGTCAAAGCTTCTGTATTGTAGGTTTAGGGCACGATCGGGGACACACTCATGTTGTTGAGCGTGTCATGTGCAGAGTTTGCCCTAATTGGTTCTTATCCTTATTTTCTTATGTGTATCACTAAGTGAGTGTGTATCATCACCTTTGGATTAGATTTTGAAGAGATTTGAGTTGTCCTAATCCAAGTGTTGAAGGATTCTTGGAAGAGGAAGTGGTTAGATTGGTGTGAGTTGCTCTTGAGGTAAGTACAAATAGTACATGATTGCATACATTTACATAACATTGGGACTTAACACATTTGGTTGTAAATGTGTTAAGTAATCTATTACATTATTGATACATTTGATTAATGCTATGATTTGCATAATGTGAAAGATAAAATGATCGTTCAAAATGTTTGTACAATGCAATTGGTTATGTATACCCTAATGATGAGATGTGAAGCCATTGTTGATGGCTATAATGATGCAAATGAAATAATTGGGGCATGGTTGCCTAGATGATTATGAGAAAATGAGAATGGAATTGATAATGAAATAATGAAAGAATTGTGTTCCTAGTATGTTATTCAATTTTCAGAGTTTTGTTATTGGTGGCATGCTAAAAGTAACAATCCCTTGACGTTGGGTTGGGCTTGGTCCTTGAAGCCAAGTTGGGTTGATGCTTAGCTCCCCTTGAAGCTTGGTTGGGCCTAATCCTTGAAGCCTAGTTGGGATATTACATATGAGATGTTTCTCATTGTGATAATGAATTGCCTACGGGCTTGATAAATGTGATTATTGAACCAAAATGATAACTCTGGAATTTGAATGACATATTAGTTTTTTTTGGGCCCATGCTTGTCTTTGCTTTAATATGAATTATGAATGATGAAATAATTGAAAAATATGATGAAATTTAATGTTATGAGATATGAAATTTTTGAATATTGTTTATAATGCTTGAAAGGGTGATATTGGCGTTACATTTAAAGCATATTGTCATCATGGTTGTACCACTAAGCCTATGGCTTAGTGCGATTGTGATTCATCGCGCAGGCGATAGGGTTGATCCGGTTGAACCGGAGAGTTCAGCTAGACCGAGTCGAGTCTAGGCTTGTGATCCCTTGTGAAGAGTTGATTTTTGGACTTCAAGATCAGAGACGAACTGCCAAACATTTATAAATTTTATTTTTTGTAAATATTGATTTTGATGTATATATGTATATACCTCTACATTTTCCGCTGCTTACTAAACAAATGTTTTATATATTATGTTCTATAATATAACTTAAATGTTTTAAGTCTTTCTTATATTGTTAAATTGAAAGATTGGTTTGCTTTAAAATAGATTGTGACATTCCTGTATCCGATATACGTATATTACAAATGTGGGTGTATGTGATGTACATATATTGGGTATAGGGGTGTTACACAATATGTATACCATCATACTCTTACTTCTACTGCTTGATCAATCCTTACATTCACCACTCTACTTTCCTTCTCTTGCACTCCAAAACATTTAATATCTATAATGATTCATCAAATTATTATTATTTTTCCTTGTTTCTCAATTTATCTTGTTCTTCGTAAATAATACAATATTTACTAACCATACACAATTATCTTTTATTCTAACTATACACTCATTTTGATTTCCTAAAGACATATACCAACTTTCCTTATATAAATCTTACTTTCTAAATCTCTCCTTTTGATAAATCGATCTCACTTTAATCATTAACAATCTAACATCAATTGCAAAACACTCCCAAGATTACAATAATAATTCACTACTAAATTCACTTATCAAGATTATCCATTTAAACCAAATAAATAATAATTAATTCTCCAAAAACACAATCAAATCCAAACATCAATTCTCATTCATTTGTTTTTTCCATTTTTTCTTTCATATCACTTATTTGTTATAACTTAATCATATGTTTCTATGAATAATATTATCCTTTAACTCTTAACATAATATACTTAACTATAAATAAATAACCAATATCAGACTCTCCAAGAAAACAATCAAATTCAGGTTGCAATTATCATATAAAAACACTTCTACTCCCTCCTTCCTCATACCAACTCATTTATACATAACTTAATCATATAATGTTATGAATATTGTTATCCTAAACTTTAGGCATAGCCTACTTAACTCGAGTTATCTCTTTGTGTGATAACCATTTATTTTCATATACCCTTTTTATTAATAAACTAATAATTAGAAAAATCAATTCTCTAGGTAATATACCTAAATTAACTATTTAGTTCCAAAAACACAATGCACTTTTAAATCTCAAGAATCATTTAAACCATGCATATATTCAGGATAAGTTTTCTCTCTCTTGTTTGTAAAACTTTTCCATAATCAAATGATCCATCATCTAATTAACTCCAAACTCTCTTCAGCATGATTTAGATTAAATAACTACAAACAAATTTTATACATGTCATAAACATATTTATATATCCAAAGATAACAATTTCCATAACCTCAAAACCATCCAAAACCCCAAACTTATCAAATCTTACCTAGTTCGATAATCTTAATTTATTACATATATATTTATATTTATTTATTTCTCAATAATTAATTTAAACATAAATTCATGTAAGAAACATTAAATACTTTCTTTCTTCCCCACATGAGTAATTTTATTTTTAAAAGAATTCATTTTAACAATCATTTCTTTACAAACCACTTTAAATACAATTCTTTCTCAAATAATCTCATATAATCAAAACACAAACTTCTTTTAATAATTAAAAGCAAGGTAAAATCAAGATATAGCAAAATAAATAGTATACAAGCAATAACCTCACTTAAGTTGTAGTTCCATCATCCTTTTCCTCAATCCTTTGATTTGATAATATTTTTCCTGATAAATTAATCCTAAAGTAGCTAAAATCAACAAAAAGTTGATTTTGCAATGAAATCTCCATGATTTCTAGGCTGAGAATGGAAGAAGAAGAAAAAGAAATGAAAATGGTAATAGAAAATGAGTATGGAGGTTTGGAAGGGTGAAGAACGCACTAGAAACTCCTTTATATAGGCTTTAGAATTTTTATCCCATGTAGTCACCACACCATAGTTTTGGTACACTTACTTTCATTTTTCATCTTTTAACTCAACTTTTTAACTCCAAATAATCATAAAAACCATTACTTTAATTATTTTAATGCCCTATTATTTGCATATATCATTTATGCCATGTATATAACATTGTGAACCTCGGATTCCGCCCGAAAAGGATTCGGGCGAACGTTCACTCGTTGTCGGGAGTCGCCACTCAGTTTATTTTGTTCAAAGGGAAAAACTAAGAAAACCCTTGTTTGACTCCAATAACGCATCCAATGTAAAGGTTTCTAGTCTGCGAACCCAAGGAGGATTCGGGGACTATGTCATGCATTTGACTAACTTGCAATAAAAAGAAGTAAATATAAAAGGGATGAAGAAAAGAAAAAAAAATTATTGTTGGTAAATTGTGGACTTGCTATTTGGGGTGAATCCCAAATATGCCTATATACTCCCGTTTGAATGGGAGATCAAAGCCCATGTAGTTCGGAAAAGCCTATTTAAAGGCGATGAAAATTATGCTTCATGCATGTGTGTGTGTATGCTTCGTGCATTTTTCAGGCATTTTGCCAGAGTTGTGAGTTTTAGCACTTAGTGCAAAAATTGTATAATTTCGGGTACTTGGTACCAAAAGAGTTCGATTTAGGCTTCATGCCAAATTTTGATCTTAATTGTAATATTTAAATACTTCGTATTTAAAGGATGTAATTTAGGCTCCGTGCCAAAAGGTTGATTTTATTCACGGCTTGATGACGAAAGGTTGATTGATTGATCCATTAGGCCTTTAGATCTAAAAGGATTAGATCTTTGACCAAGAAGAAATTAAGAAGAAGATTAGAATGCTTATGATATGCTCGAATTGACCAAAGATGAATTATGATATTACCTTCATTAGAATTTTTCCACTTCTAAGTTCCAGATCTTGTTTCCTTACACTTTTGAGTATGATTCTTGCTTTCTACAACACAATATTAGAAATTCTTAAGCATAAAAATTTCGTCAGCACCTGGGCGTAGGATGTCCCAAAAAAACCCCTTCTTTTGAAAATCTGAAGCCTATTTATAGGCAAAAACCGAACTGTACGGCGGCCGGGCCACCGGTCTCGGTAGCCGGGCCGCCGTGGATGGCGGCCTGGTCGCCGGGGACAAGGCGGCTGGGCCGCCGGGGACAAGGCGGCTGGGCCGCCGGGGACGACGGCCTGGCCGCAAAAAGAGTGCCCGACTCGCGCTACTGGTGTCAAAACTGATTTTTCTACAGCCACGAGCCTCTGAAAAATATTCCGGGACCATATCTGTGATCCTCACGCCCTCCCGGACATTTCAAGTACCATATTGATATATATCCGATGAACTTTACCGTGGGCCTCCGGTCCGGTCCGGTCGTCAGCAGTCTTGAGAAAATCGGTTTTCCGAGCCTCAAAATTTGAGTGTTCACAATTGCCCCCCACTGGGGTCCATAAAAATGATTTATGGGGCCCAGTGGCCTTCTGAAGAGCGAATTTTGAGCAAGGGGTAGAAAGACCCGCGTTTTTTACCTTTTCCCTATAAATAGGCTCATTTCCATTCAATTCTCATTTGCTTTCATTCATCCTTCTTCTTTCAAATTTTCTTTTGACGATGGATTTCACTGGCTTTGAAGATTTCGAAATCCCACTCCCTCCCTGCAATCTTTTACTTGAGGAGGAGAAGCACAGTTCTCGGACCAGCTGCTATGAGGTGAGTACTCTCCCGTTTGTCCATCTAGTATGCATGTTTAGGAATTTTATTTATTTCCAGTAAGGAACTTAGAAATAAATTCTAGGAACATTTCCTTTACATGTACTAGTAATGAATTAGGATTAGTACTAGGCCTCATTATGTTCTGCCATCAGTAATTATTTCTAGTAAAGAACTTAGAGATAATCCTTTAGGAATCACATTCAGCCGGGGAAAGAACTTGAATTTTTCTGAAGTTGTCCCCAAATTTTCTGATTTTTTTTTAGGACTCTACGATCAAGATATCTATAGCTGAGCGTCCCATGGTCACTATTCCGACTTACATCTTTGATGCCGGGCATCAGGTAGGGGATCTTATCAGACCTGCTTTCCTTCACCATTTGAGGGCTATAGATGTGGGCAGAGATATCCACCGGGATTTGATCTGTGCTTTAGCCGAGCGCTGGTGGCCTACTACTGACACTTTCCATTTTTCTTGGGGGGAGATGACAATGACGCCTACTGACTTTTCCATCATTTCTGGGATTCCCTTTGGCGTTGAGATGGTGGAGTCCTATGATGATTGGCGGCAGGATATTTCTTCAGCCGACATGATTACTTTGATCGGGGTTGACTATCCTAGATATCAGGCGCCTCGCTGCATTCAGCGGAGGTGGCTTGTGGAGCAAGCGCCAGGTATCTACACTGGTTACGAGACAATAAACCTTACTGCTGACCAGACGGCCAGGTTTACCTTGCTTCTCCTATTTGCTAGCTCCTTCTTATCAAACAGGAAAGATGCAGTGAGTCTCAATGTGCTGAAGAGCCTACTTGACCTGACACGGCTTCATACGTACGATTGGGCTAGCATGATGCTGTGTAGGTTGTATGACGACATGTCAGACCTCTGCTATACCCGTATTGCTCCGTGTGGCTTGTATTACTTTTGGGAGGTAATGTAAAGAACATTTCCCCTATCTTTATATATGTTGACATACACCAACTCTGATACCTTCTCTTTCTCTCTCTCTCTCTTTTTTTTTCAGACTTGGGCTTACGAGTACTTTCCTGACATCGCCCCTTTTCTTCGTGAGATACCTGCCCCCGCAGATCCTCTTTCCCCCATTGCTTGGAGGTGGTATAGAGAGAGGGTAGAAGTACCAAAGAGGAAACTTCCCATCAGAGGGCTGAGATCGTTCTTCGACAGCTGCCCAATGGACTCAGTAAATGCTTTATCATCATCCTTTTTCATTATATTAAAGAAAATGATTAACTAATATAACAAATCTTTTACAGGTTGCATCTAAAGTGATGTCTAGCCGACTGGCAGAGTGGATAGCTCAAGATTACAGCTTTCAGCGATCAGAGTTTCTGACTCGACGACGATTCATACTTCCCCATCCAGAGTTTCGACGGTATTATCTCGCTGAGAGGGTGACTTTCCAGATTGCCGGTTTCTGTGCAGTTCCCGTGGATCCCCCTGATGACATGCTATCTTCAACACTTCTGCCTGTTACTGTGTACCAGTATGAGGGCGATCCTTTCGAGTCGGCTTATGCCCCGGATGAGGATGATTATGACTTCTACTGTCTTCATCGACTGATGCCACGCATTAGGACACGATTTGACTCTGTACCCCCTTATCGGTCTTCCCACTCTTCGGCTCCCACTTCTAGCACTTCGAGAGACCATCCCTCTCCCGACCGGCGAGCTGACAGACCCTCTTCCTCTAGGGCTGAGGCTTCCGCTTTCAGGGCTGGACCATCACACGCTGGAGGAAGCAGCAGCTCATCTCATTTGAGGCCTCCTGCATCCGTCCTTACAGCTACCAGCCAATTTGACCCTATTTTAGCCGACTTGAGGCTGCCTTATGCTGCTCATTATCATGCACCTGGTGGTTGGGTGACCCGACCAATTAGTGCAGAGGGTGCATTATATCGGAGCTTTGCTCATGTCACTCAGGTATATTCTCATAGAACTTTTCATGAAAAGGATTCATAAAATTCTCTTGAGATTGATTGTGATTTTGTCTCTTTTACAGGTACCAGAGGGCCTGATCACGGAAATGGCGGCACTGATTACTGCTTTCTCGGATGAACTGTCTGGTGCTTGGACTGAGGCTGCTTACGAGAGGCAGAGGAGGCCGCAAAGACGGAGAGGCCGGCACTGATTTTTTTTCATACTTGTCTTGAACTATGCTTGCTGTCTTTGAACTATTCCCCTTCTGTACTTTGTACCTTTCATGTTTTTCAGCTGTTATCTGAACTTATCTGTAAACCTGCACTTATTTGTTAGTATTAACAGCACATATGTATGCATGATGCTTTTTCTTTTTAGAAATCTCTTTTAAAAATAGATCCCTGACACAATCCCAAAAAATAGCACATAACAGGGCCTAAACAGGGCCAAAACACGAGAATTTTACAAAACATCAAAAAAGAGGAATCAGGAAGGTCGGCGGCGGCCGAACCGCCGGCAGTGGCGGCGGAGCCGCCGGCAACGGCGGCGGAGCCGCTGCCCGGGCCAGACCAGTATAAAACTCAAGGTTGTCTTACATCTGTGGGCCAGAAAGCAATCCTCTTACTGCAAGATCTTATTATTTTTTTTTTCAAATAACAATGAATCCCCTTTTTAATCACGTGATGCATAATTGGACCAAAAGTCTCCACAATGTTGAAAGGATCAACATGGGGAGGTACGGGTTGAAAGCTGTCGCCACCCTCAGAGGTGTAGCTGTAGACTGGGATTTCTTGCACTCTTGCATCAGGTTTTGGGATCCCCAAGCCCATGTTTTCAGATTTGGGGCTCGGATGGAAGAAATGTGTCCTCTTTTTGAGGAGTTCTGCTCGATCATTGGGTGCGACCCAAATGCCCCTCTTGTGAGGCATGAGGTCCAAATCGGCTATGTGGGATCTTTTCAGAGGCTTTTTAGCTTCACAAAACCCCAAGCCCAAGCTATGATTGTAGATGGGGATAAGGCGATGCTGCTTCCCCTAATTGATGAATTCTTGACCGCCGATTTTGAAGACGATATTCAATTGAGGCATAGAATGCGAGCCTTCGTCTTTTGTCTGTTAGCTGGGTTCCTCTTCAACCGTGACCCCGGCTTTGGAGATTTGAAACTTTGCCCAATGGTTAGGCAAATGGAAGAGCTCAACTGTATCGGGGGCATGATCCTGGCTGAGACTATTCAGAGTCTCGACAGATGTGCACTTGGATTTGAACGTTGGACCGTCACCCCGGTCATCCTTCAGGTAATTTATACCTTTTGTTTTTTTGCTTATTCCATCCTCTCTCTTTTCCTTTGTAAAATAGAAAGGATCTATTTTTTCCAGGTTTGGCTGAGAGATCATCTTCGAGTGGTTGCAGTCCCCCAGACTTTGACCTATAACCCTTCGCAGTACCGCACCAGGAAAATTCAGATTTCTTTTCCCTCTATGGCCGAATGGACTGTTTGGCTGTTTGAGCTTGGACCGGAAGAATTATTATGGTTCATCCCTTGGTATAGGATTCCTCAATTCATGGAGGCAAATGCCATGCACAACCATGTCTACCTGCTTGGGTTCACTCACAGTACTTGGTACAGTGCTTCCCGCGTCCTCAGGCAGATGGGTATTGATCAGAGAGTTCCCCTTCCTGTCGGGCTTACCATTGCTTCTCCTATTACCCCCGGGGTTACTCGGGCTGTTCTACAGACTTGGGTCAGAGACCATCGGATGATCAGGCCTTGTGCAGAGCCTTCTCTCGTTCAGCCCACTCCAGAGTACAGGACCTGGTTTATAGCTGAGGTTTGGCCCGTTGAGAAACCGAGGAGGTGTGCATTGCTGCAGGAGTTGGAGGGAGAGGAGGTGGTTCCTCTTAGTGAGGAAAAGGTAGATATTGCAGAGAGTTCCGGGACTAAGGAAGACGCCGAAGACTCTGCCCCCTGTAGGAGGCGTAGGATTTAGATCCCAGGGTGACTCCATTGTCTTTTCTGTTTTTGGGTTGTTTTACCTTTTTGGTTTTTTGGGGAATATGACTTGACCTTTTTGTATTTTATAGGCTGAATGACTCTTTTTGTAACAGATGATTCTCTTTTTGTAATGAATGATTCTTAATGAATGACCCTTTTGTTTGCTTTCCAAGCATTATCTACTTTATTTATTTGCTCTTATTTTTGCCTAAGCCGTCCTTTCGGATTTTCAACTTAGCGAGCTCTTACCCATTCTTGCCTAAGCCACCCTTTGCGGGTTTTCAGCTTAGCGGGCCCCACTATTGCCTAAGCCGCCCTTTGTGGGTTTTCGGCTTAGCGGGATCTTTTGTTTTTTGTTGTTTGTTTTTGTTGTTTTGTTTTTTTTATTTTATTTTATTTTATTATTATTTTTTCTTGGGAAAAGAAAGATGAATGAATGATTTTTATTAAAATTTAGACCGTGCTCAAGGAGAGCTGCCTACATATCTCGAATTAGTTTGCGAGAATCAGGTCTAATGTAGTTCCTTACAATGCATGATTATACATAATATTTCTTTAGTTGATCCAGATTGCATGGGTTTATGAACTCCAGACCATCCAAATCAGACAAGATGACGGCTCCGCCGGAAAGTATTTTCTTCAAAATGTAGGGTCCCGCCCAATGAGGACGAAACTTCCCACGAGGATCTATAACAGGTGTTCTGATCTCCTTCAAAACCAAACAACCTTCTTCCAACTTTCGATCCTTGACCTTTTTGTTGAAATGTCTGGCCATTCGCCTCTGATACCCTTGAATCTGATGTAGAGCTTGAAGTCTTTTTTCATCCAAACTCAACAACTGATGATGATAATTGCTGATCCATTCAGCTTCATTTATCTGACTTTCTTGAATTATCCTCGCCGATTGAACTTCCAGTTCAATGGGGAGTACTGCTTCCATTCCGTATACCAGTGAATACGGGGTTGCCCCAGTAGGAGTTCTAACTGATGTTCTATATCCCCACAAGGCCAATGGTAACTTCTCATGCCAACGCCTATGCTCCTTGATCATTTTTTGTATGATCACCTTTATAGACTTGTTCGCTGCTTCTACAGCTCCATTTGTTCGAGGTCTATAAGGAGAGGACTTATGATGCTGGACATTCTTATCCTTCAAGAGCTTAGCAAATTCTGCTTGGAAATGAGTTCCATTATCAGTGATAATTTCAAACGGCGTTCCGTACCGACAAAGGATGTTGGTTCGGACAAACTGTGCTGCCTTTTTGGCGTCTAATTCTGCATAGGAAGCTGCTTCAACCCACTTTGTGAAGTAATCCACTGCTACCAAGATAAACTGATGTCTATTTGATGCTTTTGGATGTATTTTACCAATTATATCAATTCCCCAAGTAGCGAAGGGCCATGGAGAAGTGATTGGATTCAGGGCAACAGGAGGTTGCTTCTGCAGCTTAGCAAATATTTGGCATTGATGACATCCTTGCACACATGCCACGCAGTCTGCATTCATGGTGGACCAATAATATCCTAGATTGGCAATTTTTCGAGCCAAGGCGATCCCATACATGTGTGGTCCTGATTCGCCAGCATGTACCATTTCCATTATCTGCAAAGCCTCTGCTTCATTTACACACCTTAGGTGCATTCCATTCCAACTTCTTTTATAGAGGATATCTCCATTAAGAATGTAACATGTGGCAAGCTGCCTTATTGCCCTCTGATCAACCTTTGATGATCCCTCCGGATAATTTCCATCCTTGAGATAGGTCTTGATATCCCAAAACCATGGTTTACCATCGGCCAAGTGCATTACATGGGCGGGTTGCTTTTGAAGCTGAACTTTCAATGGACGAATGACTTTCCCCTCCCTGATATTGATCATGGAAGCTAAAGTAGCCAAGGCATCAGCAAACTGATTCTTTGCTCTTGGGAGATATTTGAAGGACAGATCATTGAACTGTTGTGCCAAATGATCAAGGCGTTGTAGGTAAGGAACCAAACGCTCTTCTCTTATCTTCCATTTCCTTAAAGCTTGTGATACTATTAAAATAGAATCACCATAGACCTTTAGGTCCCTAATCCCCAATTTCAGGGCGGCTTCAAGCCCATTAATGCAAGCTTCATATTCTGCTTCGTTGTTTGTGCAGCTAAAGTCAAGTTTAACTGCGAATGGAATGTATTCTCCACAAGGAGTTTTGAACACAATTCCAATTCCGTTTCCATGATAATTGGATGCTCCATCAAAATACATCTCCCAAACACTTCTTTCCACATTCAAGAGGTCTTCGTCAGGGAAACCCATTTCTCGCATCTCGTCTTTTATAGGTAATTCTGCTAATTGGTCAGCTATTGCCCCGCCTTTCACAGCTTTCCTTTGAACAAATTTCAAGTCAAAGGCTGCCAATGTTGACACCCACTTAGCCATTTTGCTGTCCAAAACAGGCCTCTCCATAAGGAATTTCAAGGGACTCTGTTCTGCGATGACATAAGTAGTGTAAGAAGACAAGTAGTGTTGTAACTTCGTACAAGCCCAATACAAGGCTAAACACAACTTCTCAATCTTGTTATACTTTAACTCATAATCCAGCATCCTTTTGCTGAGGTAGTAAATTGCATTTTCTACCTTTGTATCTTCAGCCTCTTGAGCTAGCATTGCACCCATGGCTTCATCTGTTACAGACAAATACAAGAGCAGAGGCTTTCCCATTCTGGGAGGTTGTAGAATTGGCGGACTTAACAAGTATTCTTTGATCTTGTCGAAGGCCTTCTGACAGTCTTCATTCCATTCTTGCGAAGCACCTTTCCTTAGTAGCTTAAAGATAGGACCACAAGTCTCAGCCAACTGTGATATGAATCGACTGATATACTGTAATCTACCTAGCAAGCCTCGAACCTCTTTCTCTGTTCTTGGTGGAGGCATTTTCAGAATAGCCTTTGACTTTGCTGGATCAACTTCTATTCCTTTTTTGTTGACCAGATATCCCAAAAATAAGCCCGATGTCGCACCAAAGAGGCACTTTGCAGGATTAAGCTTCAAATTGTACTTGCGAAGTCTAAGGAAGAACTTCTCAAGTGCTTCAACGTGTTCTTCTGGAGATTTCGACTTAACAATCATATCATCAACATACACTTCTACTTCTTTGTGAATCATGTCATGAAAGACTGTTGTCGCCATCCTTTGGTAGGTAGCCCCTGCATTTATCAACCCAAAAGGCATAACCCTGTAGCAGAAAGTGCCCCATTCTGTGATGAAAGCTGTCTTTTCTTTGTCTGGTGGGTGAACTAGGATCTGATTGTACCCAACCTCGAGGTCAGTCATGGAAACCATCACATGCCCAGCCATCCTGTCTATCAGAAAATCGATGTGTAGTAGTGGAAAATCGTCCTTGGGACAAGCCTTATTCAAATCTCTGTAGTCAACATACATCCTGACCTTTCCGTCTTTCTTCGGGACTGGCACAATGTTTGCTAACCAGGAAGGGTAGGCAATTGGTTCTATGAACTTATTGTCCAGTTGTTTGGCAACCTCCTCTTTAATTTTCAAAGACCATTCTGGCTTCATTCTTCTCAGTTTCTGCTTAACCGGCTTTGCATCGGGGTACAGCGGAATCTTATGAACTGCTATGGCTGGGTCTATTCCCGTGACATCACTTGTCTTCCACATGAAGCAGTCGGCATACTTTCTGATGCACTCAAGAACCTGTTCCTTATTCACACAATCATATGCAATGTATGTATGTTCATTTTCTTTGCCAATTATTATCTTTTCATTTATTTCTTTTATTTCATTTATGTCATTTTTGCTAGATAATACTTGGAAAGCAAAAGACACAGGGTAACCAAGAATCCGAACAATTTCATTGATAATGGTGGAGTCATTCTCCAAGATTACATTAGATTTGACATTAGGGTTCCCTAAATCTGAAACTATAGAAGACTCAGAATTAGACTCTGACTTGGTTTTTGACTCAGAATTAGTACAAGACTCGGTACAAGACTCAAGTTCAGGGTGTGACACAGGACTAGGTTTAACCTCAGCAGCTTGTCCCTCCTCGGCGTACCAGTTTCTCAGCGGTCCATCCGTGGTCTTGATCAGCTTTGTGAAATCCCTATTGTCTTCAAAATTGGTTATCATAGCAACCTCATCAAAGAGACTAGGCCGCATGAAATCTTCCATTTGGGGGTCAGTTTCAGGTTCTGGCTCTTCTTCTTTCATGGCTACAACATCAGCAAACATTTCAAAACCCGGTAGCTTCTTTCCGGTCATAGGAGAATAGAATGGTTCCTGAAAACCACGGTGATGAACTGCCTTTCCAGGTTTGCAAAAGTGACCATTCAGAGTTCTAAAGTAAGGGCGCATTTTGAGGCTTCTTGCCCCCCAATTTCCCTTTTTCTTCCTTCCACGCTCAAACTCTTCTATTTCATCGTCTGTAGGTTTGTACCCCAAGCCAAAAGTTCCCTTATTCTCAGGCTCTTCCCATGGCCGTACTACGGGTGTTTTTCTCCCAGACTTCATCATTTCCATTCCGGGCAATAGACCTACCCTCAGTATCATTCCCACTAGGCAGTTGATTTGGACCTCCCCAAAGTCATATGAGACAAATGGCCCTTTGGGTTTTTCACCTTCTATGCATTGAACTGTGTCGTAATGAAACCCAGTCAAGGTCATGGCGGTTTCACCAGGAACAACCTCATGGAGAGACTGATCCATGGTTTTCCTGTTGATTTCGCAGGCGTCCCCTTTGATAGTGATGATTTTTCCTTCAAAAGGGAATTTAAGTTTTTGGTGTAGTGAAGAAGGTACAGCATTAATCTGATGAATCCACAGCCTTCCAAGGAGGAGATTAAAGCTCGCGGGTACATCAATGACCTGGAATGGTACTCCCATTTTCACCGGCCCAATAGCAATTTCTAGAGTGGCAACACCCAAAATTTCTCTTCGAGTGTTATCATATGCTCTCACAATCTGATCAGAAGGTGTAAGATCTGTAGCCTCCAACCCCAGACAGCTTGCTACTTTCAAGGGACACACATTTAAGGCTGACCCATTATCAATGAGAACCATGGGCACAGTCTTTCCCCCAGTCTGTATGGTGATGTATAGAGCATCATTGTGTTTCTTACCGTCTTCTGGTAAATCCACATCAGAAAACCTGATACTCAATGCCTTGGTTGATTGGGTCAAAGTGGCCACCAAAACTTCTGGGCTTGTGTCCACAGGTGTATCAAGTTGACTCAAAGCTTTGCTGAGAGCCTGGCGGTGTGGGAATGAGGAAGCAAGGAGCTCCCAAATTGACACCTTAGCTTGAGTTTGTTTAAGCTGAGTGAGGATAGGGTCTTCTTTTGGCTCTGGTGTTTTCTTATGGGGGGGATTTGAGGTTGTAGGGGTTTTTCCCAAGTCAAGTGGCTGATATTGTCTTCCACTTCTTGTCAGAGCACTGACCTCTTCAGAAAGGTCGTTCAAATCTAACACACATACTTCATTCATTTTTTAGAGAAGTTCGAAAGGATCAAACAGCTCTTCTTCCACAGTAATGGCATGGATGGAGTGATTGGGCAAAGGATTAGTGTTAATGTTTGGTTGCCTCCTGAGAGGAATGATGTCACCACTATCCACCAGATCCTGGATGCGGTTTTTCAGTGTCCAGCAAGCATCTGTTTTATGCCCATTCCCTTGATGGTATTCACAATATTCATTGACTTTATAACTGGAAGGTAATGGGTTTGGAGGAGGTCTTGGATCCAAAGGCTTCAAATATTTCCCTTCCACAGCCTTTTTAAACACCAAATGAAGGGGCACTCCAAGGTCAGTATATTGCCTTCTCGGCTGATTTCTCGGCCCAGGATTGCCCACACGTAAAGGATTCGCAGGGGCAATATTGGCCACTTGATTGACCTTGCTTGAGGAAGGAATTTGGCTTTGTTTCTTATATTTCGATGCAGCCCCCTCATCCACTATTTTACCCAACTGTATCAAATCTTCTACCTTGGTTGCAGTCGCAATGAGCGATTTGAAAGTAGGTAGATATTGGGTTTGCAGTTGAGCCTGATATGTAGGTCTTAAATTCCTGATTATGATATCAATTTGCTCTTGCTCTGAAGGGCGATTGATCATCTGGGCGGCTTTTGCCCTCCACCTTGTAAGGAACGAGGAGAAGGGTTCATTGTTGTTTTGTTTGGTGGTCTCAAGTTCTCTTCTAGTGACATCCACCTCAATATTGTAGTGGTATTGAGAGTTAAATGCATTGCAGATGTCTTCCCATGTCTTAATCTTGGAACGGTCTAGACTCACAAACCATTTAAGGGCAGCCCCAATCAGGGATTGTTGGAAGAGTTGAGCAAAGAGCTCATCATTTAAACCCCATGGGCTCAAGGCCCCCACATACATCTTCAAATGGGTTTTAGGGCAAGTGGTCCCATCAAATCTGTCCATCCCCGGCATCTTGAATTTTAGAGGTAATCTGGCTTGGGGAAACAAGGATAAGGAATCCATGTCTACCACCTCTTTGTGAGTTTTCATGGCAGTGATTGACCTCTCAAGCAATTCAAGTTTCTTCTTCAGTTCATCTGTTTCATTCTTGGAGGGTGGATCCTCCAAATTGATGATAGGGGTATTAATCTGAGCAGTCACGGGGGTACTAGTTTGCCCCACAATGGGTTCCTTCCCCAAATTTCCAGGAATAAGGACTGTCTTTGGTGCTCCTTCTAATTCAGCCAGGATGGCTACCCTTTGGGCGGCTAAAGCTTCATCAATTTTTTCTTGCATTCTAGCTTCAATTTCCTTAACCTGACCATCCAGCAAAGCCTTAATCTGTTCAATTGTGGCCATTTCAGTAATTGGAGTAGTTGGTGAAGTTGGGGTAGTAGAACTTGTAGGGGATAGCACAGTTGGTATTGGTGTGTCTGGTGTAGGTGAAGGCACACGGACAGTGGGTACCTGCAAAGGTTAAGGGCAAGAGATCAGGGTGGTGTGTAGGGTAGGAAAAACTCTTGGTCCACTTATATACATCAAAAATTTTTCCCCCAAAACAATGTTGTTATGTTGCATGAATGCACCTCATCACATCATAATTCATTTTAATGGAATGCAGCACTATCATTGGGTACATACAACCTAAGGGAAGGTTCTATTGTTATGTGAAAATAGAGAATCGGCTTATCATAGGGACCCTTGAGTCTTGAGTAAGATATACCTAACCACATGTGAAACAAGGAGTTTCGCGTGGGTCCAACAGTACGATTACTCATGGGCCACTCCAAAAGGATTGGAATGGTTTGCGACAACAGGGAGGACGCTTTGGCTGTCCGCCGGCATAATCAAGGAGACCTGCCGGTCAGCGCTACTTGCTATCCAGACTCAGAACTTTGAACAGAAAGAGAAGAAATTCATTTGAAAATAATTTTTTTATGCAATGGAGGAAAAGGATTCCCCCATATATGCAAGAGAAAAAGATTCTCTGAATGACAAAACAAATGCACAATTTATCAAATAATGGACCGTTAAAGGAAAAAGATTCCTTTTGTCAACTTTCAATCCAACATCCTTAAAGAAAGGATATATAATGCTAGGGTACCCTGCAAAATGAATAAAAATACCCTAAAGAAGGGCAAATCAGTTAAACGAATAATAATAACAGTCTACTATAATTTCATAAATCATTATTATTATCACTTTTTATTATTTTTTTTGTGTAATATATATCCATTATTTTATTTATTATTATTTTTTTATGGTCCCCAGGAAGATTTTTTTTTTAAATTTTCAGTACTAATGTCTTTAAAAAAAAGACAACCATTGCTAAGGTACCCTGCCAAAATAAAAAAAAATACCCTAAAGAAGGGCCAGTTAGTCAAATAAACAATAGTAGTCCACTAGGATCACATAAATCATTTTTATGTTCCCCAGTGGAGTAGCCAATTTGTGAACCTCGGATTCCGCCCGAAAAAGATTCGGGCGAACGTTCACTCGTTGTCGGGAGTCGCCACTCAGTTTATTTTGTTCAAAGGGAAAAACTAAGAAAACCCTTGTTTGACTCCAATAACACATCCAATGTAAAGGTTTCTAGTCTGCGAACCCAAGGAGGATTCGGGAACTATGTCATGCATTTGACTAACTTGCAAAAAAAAGAAGTAAATATAAAAGGGATGAAGAAAAGAAAAAAAATGATTGTTGGTAAATTGTGGACTTGCTATTTGGGGTGAATCCCAAATATGCCTACATACTCCCGTTTGAATGGGAGATTAAAGCCCATGTAGTTCGGAAAAGCCTATTTAAAGGCGATGAAAATTATGCTTCATGCATGTGTGTGTGTGTATGCTTCGTGCATTTTTCAGGCATTTTGCCAGAGTTGTGAGTTTTAGCACTTGGTGCAAAAATTGTATAATTTCGGGTACTTGGTACCAAAAGAGTTCGATTTAGGCTTCATGCCAAATTTTGATCTTAATTGTAATATTTAAATACTTCGTATTTAAAGGATGTAATTTAGGCTCCGTGCCAAAAGGTTGATTTTATTCACGGCTTGATGACGAAAGGTTGATTGATTGATCCATTAGGCCTTTAGATCTAAAAGGATTAGATTTTTGACCAAGAAGAAATTAAGAAGAAGATTAGAATGCTTATGATATGCTCGAATTGACCAAAGATGAATTATGATATTACCTTGATTAGAATTTTTTCACTTCTAAGTTCCAGATCTTGTTTCCTTGCACTTTTGAGTATGATTCTTGCTTTCTATAACACAATATTAGAAATTCTTAAGCATAAAAATTTCGTCAGCACCTGGGCGTAGGATGTCCCAAAAAAACCCCTTCTTTTGAAAATCTGAAGCCTATTTATAGGCAAAAACCGAACTGTACGGCGGCCGAGCCGCCAGGGATGGTGGCCGGGCCGCCGGCGGCTGGCCGCAAAAAGAGTGCCCGACTCGCGCTACTGGTGTCAAAACTGATTTTTCTGCAGCCACGAGCCTCTGAAAAATATTCCGGGACCATATCTGTGATCCTCACGCCGTCCCGGACATTTCAAGTACCATATTGATATATATCCGGTGAACTTTACCGTGGGCCTCCGGTCCGGTCCGGTCGTCAGCAGTCTTGAGAAAATCGATTTTCCGAGCCTCAAAATTCGAGTGTTCACAAACATTTAAAACTCAATTTCTAAATTTGAATCATAATACACGGTTGTATATTGTATATGTTGTAGATCTTTTATATATGTGGTAGAAACCATCAAAAATTGCATATTTAAAAATAAAAAATAAAGAAAAAAGGTAAAAATAAAAGAGTTAAAAAATGAAATAAAAATTCTATATTTTTGAAAAAAAAAAAGTTAAAAAAATGCAAACTATGCAATTTTCTCTATTAAAAAATAGGCAAATTACAATGTACATATACCTTGCCCATCCTTTTAACTCCATTTATACTGAACATATTCTTTCTTTTTCATAATTTACCCTTTTAATAAAAAAACTAATTAATAATATACGATATCATATTAATAGTCAGTTACTCATTTTCATAAACTTTCTTGCTCTATTAGTGATAAGAAATATATTAGTCATATTGTTAATGTCATCGTATATCTATAATATATAATGACATGTCATATGTCACTATAACAGTTATATTTAGAGTCGCATAAGTGATATGGCACTTGCATCTAGATTTGCTATGAATCAAGCTGCATATCTCAGTTAATAAAGAAAATTGTGATTGGCAGGCTGAGCCTTTGAAAAAATTTAACAATTTTCAAATCGAAACCCAGTCTATTCATATCATTGACTTGACTATATCATGTCACTGATAAGCCATTGTATATTACTGATATGGTGATATGTCGTGGCACATCAGTGATATTACATCATATGATTGATATGGTTGCCATATTAGTAATATGGCCTACTATTTTTTTATCATATTTATCTTATTTTTTTCTTATGAAGCTTTTTTTTTGTTGTCGATCATGTTGAATGCTACTAAATAATGAAATCTCAAAACCATTTCAATGTTATTTTTATATGGACATGAAATTACTTCGTTTTAGTTAATTTACTTAAATTTTTTAGACATTATGGCGTTAGATACGTCATATACCTCATTTGATAGTGAGTACAAACCAAGTTCCAGCAATAAATCCCTAGAATCAAAAGTTCTTCGTCCAAGAACTTTATCTAGTGTAATGAGGGAATATATATTGAAAAAATCTAACAAAAGTCATAAGTAAAAGAAAAAAGCTACAAACATATTTTAATGATGATAAAGATGTGGGTTTAGTACAAGCATAAGAAGAATATACTCTAAATATAAGTAATAATTAAAATTTTTCTAGTTTGCTGAAAAAATATTATTCAATAATATTATTTACGTCTTCATTATCTCTATGAAGCTTTGGTAGCTTCTTTAAAAAAATTATAATAAAGTAGATGAGCAAATAAAATTAGATGTTATCTACCTAATTTAAAATCTCATTTTAGGCAAAGCCCAAAGATCAGTGGTACACAAGAAGAAGATACTCTATATGTAAATAATAATTAAAACTTTTCTAGTTTATTGGTACAATTTTATTCAATAATATACATTAAATATTCATCATTTGGTATGTCTATTGTACGAAATGACTTTATCGTCCCCATAAAACTCTTTTATCCTGGGTTGATATACTCTTCACCAAGTTCATAATCCGAAGCTCAATCAATTATTGTTCATATTCAGTGAGAAGATGATCCACCTTGACTACGGTAAATTTTGCATATTGGCTAGACTGAATTACGTTGACAAGGAAGAAGTTGTCAACAATAGTATATAAGTTGTAAATAAATATGAAAAATGAGCAAATAAAATAATTATTGTTTGACTAGTTAAGAATCTCATTTTGACAAATCCAAGAGATGAATTCTGATAATTTTTGACAATGAGATTGAAATAATAGGAGACAAAAAAGCTTTTATAATAATTGAAGAAAAAAAATCAAAATCTGAAACTCCAAGCTCACTCCTGTCAATCTAAAAAGCTTTTATAATAGTGGTGTAAGTATTGATTGTGTACTTATAATTTTACTTTGTTTTTAATATTTGTGATTTATAATACAGCTATTTATATAAAATTGTTGATGGTAGACCTTTCTAAAATAAAAAATTATTTTCTAAAAGATTTTAGATTAATTAAAGACTTAAAGAAAAAATACTTTAGAATTTAGATTAGTAAAAAATAAAAATAACAAAATTAATTTTTCTAAAAAAATATAATATTAAAAAATATAGATTGTAGAGAACTTTGGATAGTAAATTGAAAAATATAGTTTATAGAAAATATTGGAGAAGAGAGTGAAAAGAAATTGAGATAAATTAGTGTGAAAAATAATTGATATAAGAGTGTATATATTTATATTTTTTATTTATATATTTATAATAAGAGTGTGAAAAATATAGGAGAAATTATTGATTTAAAAATTATAATAAAAAAAAGAGTTCGTAGACCCTTGGATTTTCCACATTTTTTCATGGTATGGAATTTTGGCAGGATCTTAATACCTACCCGACCTTAAAACCCATTGTAGTTGTCAAAATGGGAGAAAAATTGGAGGTTTTTTGTTGGCGGTTAAGGGTTCGAGTCGATAGGCTGAACCCATAGCGTTGACACTGACCTTCTAGAAGCTGTAGAGGCTACGCCCACTGTAATATGGTATGTTTGGTCTAAAACACAGAGAAAGGGGCCAAAAATTAAGAGAATTGGACCAACAGGCAGGATAGAGCCATAACACGTGTTGGCTGGATAAATTTGCCTATCCGTTTAGGTGAATTCACTTAAGCTTGAAGCATAGGAAAATTTGCCAATGGTTTAGGCAAACCATAAGTACATTCACCATCCCTTATGGAGAATTTGCCTACCCATAGGCAAATTCACCATTTTCTGTAAGCTATGGCAAATTCTCCAGTGCTCTAGGAATTTTCGTCTATAGCACTAGTACATGCTCTTAGATGTGGAACTTAGATATGTTAAAGTCAACAGCTTCAAAGGTGTTGAGTGAAAAAGATAGGGAAAATAAAAGAGTAATGGGTTAGTTAGAAAAAAAAATGATTCAGTATTTAGCAATCAGAGAAAAGAGATTAGCACTCAAAGAGAAAAAGGAAACAAAAAATGTAATCAACTATAAAAACTAAAAATTATGTCAACAAAAGGAAAGACGCAATCAACCCTCTGACATAAACCACTGGTATATAAAACTGGAGACTTGTCTTTATACTTGAAAACAACTCCTTGAAAAGTCAAATCAGATCATTTGCCAAGTCCTTGACCTAATTCCAACTTGTGGAAGAGAATCTTAGAATTACCTATCATAAAGTAATTAACTTTGACAATAGAAAGCCTTGATTCAAGAAAGAACCAAAAACAAGAAATGGACTCTCATCCAAGAACAAAAGTCTTTAACTTTTATTAATCCATAAAATTCTTGACTAACTCAATACAATATGAAATAAGAAGTATTTATATCCTCTAATAATTAACCCTAGACCTAACCCCAGCAGTCCAGCGGGCTAGCGACCCAACCCGCTAGGGGAAGGTCGCGTGTTCGAACCCCCAAAATATATTTCCGGGGGTTTGAACCTTTTTTAGAAAAAAAAATTAACCCTAGACCTAGTTACAAAAGGATAAAATAAATTATTCAAAACCTAAAAAATAAGGAAATAGAATTAAACTAAATTTTATTAGAATATTTGAAGCAAATTAACAATCTGACAACATTCATTTTTGGGCTTGGACTCTTCATAATAATTGTATCTCTATAAGTGTAAATGAATTTGGGCTTTTGAGTCGCTCAATTTGGGCTTTGAAAGCTTAAGTTATGGCCATTTGAATTAAATTAGTACAGACTGAAATTCTGGTCGGATCTGGTTCTGAATTTATTTTTTAGGTCTGAATTTGAATAGCTATTTGGGGGCCCAAATGACCTTATATATGTATAAATAAACCCATTTTGGAAAGCTTGAGATGTCTTTTAAAAATTTCATGAATATTGCTTTCTAATTTTGAAATTCTAAGATCATCAAAATCTCAAGGAAATCTTCAAAGGTCAAATGTGTCAGGGTCTAGAAATTACATAATATGACCTTTACACTTTCTTTGGAAATCTTATGTGGCTTGCTCCACCTTTATTATGAAAAAGCAAATCGATCATGATAGTCTTCATTGATAAGTACATAATTGATGATATTTTATTCTATTTCTTAATATGATTATTATCCAATTGAGTTTAATTTGTTTGTTCAAAGTGTATTTTAGGGTTAATTTCAGGAATTCTCTATAATTTGAGGCTTATGGTCATTTCGGAGGAATTACGGATGAAAGTAGGAGAAAAGAGCAAAATCCATCAATGGACACGCCCATGAACACGGGCGTGTCAATAGATGTGCCTTGATACTGCATTCAGAAGCATTGACACGCGCAGTGACATGGGCGTGTCCCTGGACGTGCCTTATATTCAGACTCACAGTAGCTGTGACACGCCCAGTGACATGGGCGTGTTATTGGACGTGTCCTATATTCAGAATCACAATGGCTATGACACGCCCAGTGACATGGGCGTGTCAATGGCCGTGTCACCTATGGAAAAGTTAGATTCTTTGCACTGATTGAGGAACAAGTGTGGGACAAAAACTGTGCTTGTGTCAAAAGAAAGACAGAAGAAAATAAAAGCTTACCTAAATAATGGGAAAGGGGGATGAAACAAAGGAAGGTGGTAGACAATGGATGGGTGTGGTGAGTTGGAAGTACGGGCTAGAGATTTGAATGGAAATAAAAAGAGAAGAGGAGGAGAAGGAAGGGGAGCTTTTGGGACGTTTTTGGAAACAGAGAACAGAGAAGAGGAGGAGGAGCCAGCTGCTGGAGCAAAGAGAAGGGTCTTGAGCTAAGTTTGAAGAAGGATACACATCTTGTACAAGCCCTAAACCAAGAATCAAGGATTGAAGTGAAGAAATACAAATTATTTTGCCATGGATTGTTTGGTTTCTCTTACTCATTTATCTTGCTCTGTTTTTCTAGTTTTGAATATGAAATAATTACTTCTCTATCTAGATATTGATGAACCCTAGCTCATTTGTATGAATTGAACAATTATATTCAGTTGAATCATTTGATTGGGTTGTTTTATTCTTATGATGCTTGATGTTATTTCCAATTGATAATAGTATGCTTATTGATTGGTTGTTATTTTCATATTATTGACTTGAGAAAGCTTGATATGAATTGAATACTCATAAGGGTTGAGGATTGATTGTTCAAAGTGTATTTTAGGGTTAATTTCAGGAATTCTCTGTAATTCGAGGCTTATGGTCATTTCGGAGGAATTACGGATGAAAGTAGAAGAAAAGAGCAAAATTCATCAATGGACACGCCCATGAACACGGGCGTGTCAATAGACGTGCCCTTGATACTGCATTCAGAAGCATTGACACACCCAGTGACATAGGCGTGTCCCTGGACGTGCCTTATATTCAGACTCACAGTAGCTGTGACACGCCCAGTGTGTCACTGGATGTGTCCTATATTCAGAATCACAGTGGCTATGACACGCCCAATGACATGGGCGTGTCAATGGCCATGTCACCTATGGAAAAGTTAGATTCTTTGCACTGATTGAGGAACAAGTGGGGGACAAAAACTGTGCTTGTGTCAAAAGAAAGACAGAAGAAAAGAAAAGCTTACCTAAATAATGGGAAAGGGGGATGAAACAAAGGAAGGTGGTAGACAATGGATGGGTGTGGTGAGTTGGAAGTATGGGCTGGAGATTTGAATGGAAATAAAAAGAGAAGAGGAGGAGAAGGAAGGGGAGCTTTTGGGACGTTTTTGGAAACAGAGAACACAGAAGAGGAGGAGGAGCCAGCTGCTGGAGCAAAGAGAAGGGTCTTGAGCTGAGTTTGAAGAAGGATACACATCTTGTACAAGCCCTAAACCAAGAATCAAGGATTGAAGTGAAGAAATACAAATTATTTTGCCATGGATTGTTTGGTTTCTCTTACTCATTTATCTTGCTCTGTTTTTCTAGTTTTGAATATGAACTAATTACTTCTCTATCTAGATATTGATGAACCCTAGCTCATTTGTATGAATTGAACAATTATATTCAGTTGAATCATTTGATTGAGTTGTTTTATTCTTATGATGCTTGATGTTATTTCCAATTGATAATAGCATACTTATTGGTTGGTTGTTATTTTCATATTATTGGCTTGAGAAAGCTTGATATGAATTGAATACTCATAAGGGTTGAGGATTGATTGTTCAAAGTGTATTTTAGGGTTAATTTTAGGAATTCTCAGTAATTCGAGGCTTATGGTCATTTCGGAGGAATTACGGATGAAAGTAGAAGAAAAGAGCAAAATTCATCAATGGACACGCCCATGAACACGGGCGTGTCAATAGACGTGCCCTTGATACTGCATTCAGAAGCATTGACACGCCCAGTGACATAGGCGTGTCCGTGGACGTGCCTTATATTCAGACTCACAGTAGCTATGACACCCCTAGTGACATGGGCGTGTCACTGGACGTGTCCTATATTCAGAATAATAGTGGCTATGACACGCCCGCGTCAATGGCCGTGTCACCTATGGAAAAGTTAGATTCTTTGCACTGATTGAGGAACAAGTGGGGGACAAAAATTGTGCTTGTGTCAAAAGAAAGACAGAAGAAAAGAAAAGCTTACCTAAATAATGGGAAAGGGGGATGAAACAAAGGAAGGTGGTAGACAATGGATGGGTGTGGTGAGTTGGAAGTATGGGATGGAGATTTGAATGGAAATAAAAAAGAGAAGAGGAGGAGAAGGAAGGGGAGCTTTTGGGACATTTTCGGAAACAGAGAACAGAGAAGAGGAGGAGGAGCCAGCTGCTGGAGTAAAGAGAAGGGTCTTGAGCTGAGTTTGAAGAAGGATACACATCTTGTACATGCCCTAAACCAAGAATCAAGGATTGAAGTGAAGAAATACAAATTATTTGCCATAGATTGTTTGGTTTCTCTTACTCATTTATCTTGCTCTGTTTTTCTAGTTTTGAATATGAACTAATTACTTCTCTATCTAGATATTGATGAACCCTAGCTCATTTGTATGAATTGAACAATTATATTCAGTTGAATCATTTGATTGAGTTGTTTTATTCTTATGATGCTTGATGTTATTTCCAATTGATAATAGCATGCTTATTGGTTGGTTGTTATTTTCATATTATTGGCTTGAGAAAGCTTGATATGAATTGAATACTCATAAGGGTTGAGGATTGATTGTTCAAAGTGTATTTTAGGGTTAATTTCAGGAATTCTCTGTAATTTGAGGCTTATGGTCATTTCGGAGGAATTACGGATGAAAGTAGAAGAAAAGAGCAAAATTCATCAATGGACACGCCCATGAACACGGGCGTGTCAATAGACGTGCCCTTGATACTGCATTCAGAAGCATTGACACGCCCAGTGACATAGGCGTGTCCCTGGACGTGCCTTATATTCAGACTCACAGTAGCTGTGACATGCCCAGTGACATGGGCGTGTCACTGGACGTGTCCTATATTCAGAATCACAGTGGCTATGACACGCCCAGTGACATGGGCGTGTCAATGGCCGTGTCACCTATGGAAAAGTTAGATTCTTTGCACTTATTGAGGAATAAGTGGGGGACAAAAATTGTGCTTGTGTCAAAAGAAAGACAAGAAAAGAAAAAGCTTACCTAAATAATGGGAAAGGGGGATGAAACAAAGGAAGGTGGTAGACAATGGATGGGTGTGGTGAGTTGGAAGTACGGGCTAGAGATTTGAATGGAAATAAAAAGAGAAGAGGAGGAGAAGGAAGGGGAGCTTTTGGGACGTTTTTGGAAACAGAGAACAGAGAAGAGGAGGAGGAGCCAGCTGCTGGAGCAAAGAGAAGGGTCTTGAGCTAAGTTTGAAGAAGGATACACATCTTGTACAAGCCCTAAACCAAGAATCAAGGATTGAAGTGAAGAAATACAAATTATTTTGCCATGGATTGTTTGGTTTCTCTTACTCATTTATCTTGCTCTGTTTTTCTAGTTTTGAATATAAACTAATTACTTCTCTATCTAGATATTGATGAACCCTAGCTCATTTGTATGAATTGAACAATTATATTCAGTTGAATCATTTGATTGAGTTGTTTTATTCTTATGATGCTTGATGTTATTTCCAATTGATAATAGCATGCTTATTGATTGGTTGTTATTTTCATATTATTGACTTGAGAAAGCTTGATATGAATTGAATACTCATAAGGGTTGAGGATTGATTGGGGTACTAGAGATAGACCTACAAGATCCTTTGGTTTATAGTTCTTTGTACTTAATGCAAGATCTATTTAATTGTGTTTGAGAAGAGATTCCAGCACTCTACTTAGTGATTAGGGATTAATCCACTCGAGAGGGGTTTTAGTCTAATTTAGAGGAATGCCAACTCAAATCTATTAAATGATTTAGCTGAATTGATTGATCATGAATATTATTGAGGCTAGGGGGATTCAATATCTGGATAGTACTATTAATATTATTATCAATCCTTTTTGCACAGCATTTAATTTCCCTTTATTTTCAGTTATTAATTTAGTTGTTTTTAGTTACAAAGCATCACACAACTATTAATTTGCTAAACAACGATTAAGATTTGCACTAGTACTTGGCCTTGTCCCAGTGGAATGATAACTCACTCATTACTATATTACTTGGGTGACCCATGCACTTACGGTATTGCTATAGCATAGTAAACGCTCACCAAGTTTTTGGCGCCGTTGCCGGGGACAATGGTTTCAATATTAGTAATATAATTAAGATTGTTGATTTAGTTTTACTTTTAATCATTTTTAATATTGGTTCTTGCTGGTTTATTATCATTTTAGGTATTTCTTGTTGTTTATGACCAGATCTAGCTCATCCCAACTACTGGAGTTAGACCCAGAGCTAGAGAGAATGTTGAGAAGAAAGCAAAAGGAAGAAGAGGAGGCAGATCTGGAAGACGCAGAATCAAGAATAAATCTGGAAATAGAACAAGAAGAAGTATTCAAAGTGATGGAAGGAGCTGGACCAAGAATAATGCAGGAGTTTGCTAAGCCCAATTTAAATGGGGCTGAATCTAGTATCTGGAGGCCGACAGTTGCTGCAAACAACTTCGAAATAAAGGCGAATGTAATTCAAATGGTGCAGTAGACTTGTCAATTCGATGGGTTTCCTGATGAAGATCCTAATGCACATATTGAGAATTTTCTGGAGATATGTGACACATTCAAGATAAATAATGTCTCAGATGATGCAATTAGGCTGAGGTTGTTCCCATTTTCCCTTAGAGATAGACCAAAGAAGTAGTTGAGATCCTTTTCTCCAGGGACTTTTACCACCTGGGGGCAGTTGGCAGAGAAATTCTTAGAGAAATATTTCCCACCATCAAAAACTGCTAAGTTGAGGAATGATATCTCATCCTTTCTGCAGCAAGATGGTGAGACCCTTTATGATGCCTGGGAAAGTTTTAAAGATTTGCTGAGAAGGTGTCCTCATCATGGACTTCCACAATGGCTTCAAATTCAAACATTTTACAATGGGTTGAATTATGTAAGTAAACAATCCATTAATGCAGCAGCTGGTGGTACCATAAACAACAAGACACATAAACAAGCAAGGGATTTAATTGAAGATATGGCTATCACCAATTATCAGTGGCAAGCCCCAAGGGAGCAAGGAAAGCTGAAGGTCATGGGTTCACACCAATTAGATCCGGTGGTGGCCTTGACAGCCCAATTGGAAGCATTGAATAAGAAATTTGATTCTTTGGCCTCTTCTTCTGGGAAAGTAATGCAAGTGATGTCTTGTGAATGGTGTAGGGGTGGACATCAAAGTCAAGATTACCAAAGTGGCAACATGTTTGCTAGGCAAGAGCAAGTAGATTATGTTGGAAATATGCCAAGGCAACAATAGAATAATCCCTACAGCAACACATACAATCCGGGGTGGAGGAATCATCCAAACTTCTCATGGAATAATCAAAATAATCCAAGACCTCCCCCTGGATTCCAGCAACCCCAACATCAACAAGCTTCCCCTCCAAGAAAGAGTAATTTGGAGGACATGATGGAGAAATTTATAGCAGCTTCTGAAACTAGGCTCCAATCAACTGAAACCACCCTAAGGAATCAGCAAGCCTCCATTCATAATTTGGAGAATCAGGTGGGGCAAATTGCCAAATTGCTCAGTGAGAGACCACAAGGAAGTCTACCTAGCAACACCGAGGCAAATCCTAAAGAGCATCTCAAAGCAATTACACTAAGAAGTGGAAAAGAGTTCAAGAGCAATATGGTTGAAAAAAGAGAAGAAGTGGCAGAGAAAGGGACTGAAGTACAAGAAAAAGAAGACGATCCTCCTATCACTTCGGGAGAGAAAACAAGTGAGAAAGAGAAGCAGCCACAAGAAAGCAGTCCCATACTGAAGAAATATCGACCTAGAGTACCCTATTTGGCAAGATTGAACAAGGACAAGATTGATGCTCAGTTTGGTAAGTTTCTTGAACTTTTTAAACAATTGCATATTAATATTCCATTTGCTGAAGCTTTGTCACAGATGCCTAAATATGCTAAATTTTTGAAAGATATCCTTTCTAACAAAAGGAAACTCTAGGAAGTGTCTTTAGTGCAATTATCTGAAAAGAGTTCAGCAATTTTGCAAAGGAGGTTACCTAAGAAGTTAAAAGATCCAGGTAGTTTTACCATTCCGTGTTTAATAGGTAACCTTGAGGTTAAAAGTGCATTAGCTGATTTGGGGGCTAGCATAAGTGTTATGCCCTATAAAATGTTCAAAGAATTAGGCATTGGTAACCCTAAACCAACACTTATGACCATCCAACTTGCTGATAAGTCAGTAGTCCACCCTTATGGCATTATAGAAGACGTGTTGGTAAAAGTCGGGGATTTCATTTTCCCCAATGATTTTGTTGTCATTGATATTGATGAGGATGCGGATGTTTCACTTATTCTTGGTAGGCCATTTTTAAATACAGTCCGTGCCCTTATCGATGTTCATGATGGCACTTTAACTTTGAGAGTGGGTGATGAGAAAGTTATTTTTAGGATACATGATGCCATGAAACATTCACTTTCATTTGATGGGGCGGAATCATGCAATGATGTTATTGAGCATGAGACCATAAACTGTGTTACTAACATTGTTTCCAAGGATCCCCTTGAGCTGTGTTTATTGCAGGAAACTGTTGAGGGTCAAGAAGCAATGGAGCAGCTTGCTTTTCTTGAAGCAAGCAAATCGTTCAAATGCAGGGCATATGAGACTATTGAGATGCCAAAGGAAGAAAAGCCAAAACCATCGGTGATTGATCCACCCAACTTGGAACTGAAACCTCTTCTAGCTCACCTTGAGTATGGATTTCTGGTAGAGAAGAAAAAATTACCAATAATTCTAAGTTCCCACTTATCTTCTGAGTAGAAGGAAAAACTTATCCAGTTGTTGCAGAAATATAAGCAAGTGATAGCTTGGAAGATAGCAGACATCAAGGGTATTAATCCATCTTATTGCACTCACAAGATACTGATGGAGGACGAATTCAAGCCGGTAGTGCAACCACATAGGAGACTAAACCCAAAGATGAAAGATGTAGTGAAGGCTGAAGTGATAAAACTACTTGATGCAGGGATTATATATCCGATCTCGGATAGTTCTTGGGTGAGCCCAGTCCAGGTAGTACCAAAGAAAGTAGGGATGACTGTGATCCCTAATGAAAATGATGAGCTGATTCCAACAAGAACAGTTACCGGTTGAAGGGTTTGCATTGACTACAGAAAATTGAATGATGCAACTAGAAAGGATCATTTTCCTTTACCCTTCATTGATCAGATGTTGGAGAGGTTATCCGGCCATGAGTACTACTGCTTTTTGGATGGCCTTTCAGGCTATTTCCAAATTCCTATTGCCTCTGAAGACCAAGAGAAAACTACATTCACCTGCCCATATGGGACATTCGCATATCGAAGAATGCCATTCGGGTTGTGCAATGCACCTGCAACTTTTCAAAGGTGCATGGTAGCAATCTTTGATGAGCTTATAGAGGATATTATGAAGGTGTTTATGGATAATTTCTCGGTCTATGGCAGCTCATTTGAAAAATGTTTGGAAAACCTTGAAAGGGTCTTGATGAGATGTGAGGAAACCAATTTGGTGCTTAATTGGGAAAAGTGTCATTTCATGGTTCAAGAGGGAATCGTGTTGGGACACAAGATTTCAAGCAAGGGCATTGAGGTGGATCGGGCAAAGGTAGACATAATTGAGAAATTACCACCACCCACATCTGTGAAAGCCATCAGAAGTTTTCTAGGACATGCGGGTTTTTATCGGAGGTTCATTCAAGATTTTTCTAAGATAGCCCGTCCATTGACAAGACTCCTTGAGAAGGATTTTGATTTTGTTTTTGATGAGGAATGTATGAGAGCATTCACAACCCTTAAGGAGAAATTGACCCATGCTCCAATCATGGTAGCTCCTAATTGGAATCTACCATTTGAACTAATGTGCGATGCAAGTGACTTTACAGTAGGAGCAGTCTTGGGTCAACGCAAGGAGAAATACTTTCAGCCTATCTACTATGCGAGCAAGACCTTGAACACAGCTCAAGCTAATTACACAACTACAGAGAAAGAGCTGCTAGCTGTGGTTTTCGCTTTTGACAAGTTTAGATCATATCTAATCTTGTCGAGGGTGATTGTTTATACAAACCATTCGGCTTTAAGGTATTTATTCATGAAAGTTGATGCTAAGCCTGGGCTAATCCGTTGGGTTTTGTTGTTACAGGAATTTGACTTGACAATTCAAGACAAGAGGGGAGCTGAAAATCTTGCAGCCGATCACCTTTCTTGCTTGGAGAATCCAACCCTGGAGAGGTTTGAAGAAGGGGACATTGATGATCACTTCCCCGATGAGCGGCTGTACGCCATGGTAAGTGAGGTAAGTAATTTAAATTCTGAAACACCTTGGTTTGCCGACTTTGCTAACTATTTAGTTGTTAGGGAACTTCCTAAGGACTTAAATTATCAAGCAAAGAAGAAATTCTTTTCTGATTTAAAATATTATTTTTGGGAGGATCATGTTTTGTTAATTTTTGTCATAGATTTGTAGTTTGTTTATTATGATAATTATTGTTTTATTTAGGTATTTTGTTAGTTTTTATCGGCTTGTTTAGTGTTTTCATTAATTTTGATAGTTTTAGTTTATTTTAGTGTTTATGTTGTTTTTGATCTAGTTTTTAGTATAGTGTTTATGTTTTGTTAGTTATTGTTTATTTACTTTTTGTTTAAAGTTTGTTTGATGTTTTGTTTTAGGTTAAAAAACCAAGGAACCAAGACTGAAGGAAGAATGCACAGTAGCTAACACAGGCAGAGGACACGGCCAAGTCACTGGCCGTGTCCCATATCAAATTAAAGAAGAAGAGCAACTCACAGAAGCAGACACATGCAAGGGACACGGCCATGTCAGTGGCCGTGTCCCTCCAAAAATACTCCAACACGGCCAAGTCACTCTGACTTGGCCGTGTCTCACCAATTCCAAAGGCAAAGAAGACTAAAAACTCACAGTGGAAGACACAGGCAAGGGACACGGCCAAGTCACCTGGACGTGTCCCTCCAAAATGGTGCAACACGGCCAAGCCACCTCTGACTTGGCCGTGTCACTCAACAAAGAAGAAAATGAAGATCAAAAGCATGCAGTGGTGGACACAAGCAAGGGACACGGCCAAGTCACTGGCCGTGTCCCTCCAAAAAGCACTCACACTACCAAGTCACTTCTGACTTGGCCGTGTCCCTCATGAACCAAACACGCACAGATTTTTAAAGCGGACGTTTCGTATAAAAGAAAAAAAGAAAAAGCTAGGGTGGAGACTGTTGAGAGTTTGAGATTGTTTTCAGCCGTCAGAGAAAGTTTTAGGGTTTTAACATTTGTTTTCTTTGATTTTGATTTCATTTTTGGATTAAACTAGCCTAGATTAGATTGTTCTAGCCATTGATACATCCTTCTTGCAAGATTTGAACAAGAGATTCTTCAGAAGCTTCAACGAGTTTGTAATTTGGTTTTGTTCTTGAACTTTATCTCTTTATTTTCATTGAAATTGTATTTATGAACATTATCATGTCTAAGTTGATTTCTTTGAATATTAATGAGATGAGTATGTTTGAAATCATTATGAACTAATTTGATCTAGTCTAGGGTTTGTATGGAACTGCTATGATTGTATGAATTGGTTGTTACTCTTAACTCAATTATTTCTTTAAGCCTTTATTGAATGAATTATTGCTAATATATAATTGATTGGCCACCAATTATGTGTTTTAAAGTATTAGATGATGGATCGAGAGATGAAGTCTAATGCTGGAACAATTCAATTAAGGACTTAGGTGAATTAGAGATATAACCTAGGAAAGGATTATTTCAATTGGAACAAGATTATTTGAGAGAGGTTTGAATGCGAGAGCTTATTTCCTTTATTCTATTAATTAAGTTACTTGAGATTTAATCTTTGAAATTAAATTGGTTAAGAGGAATAACCGTTCATACATATAAGTAGTAGAGAAGTGCAAATCCTAGACCATTCTATTAAGTGAATCAAATCATCAATTCAATTTACTTTTATTTGTTTTAAACTTCAATCAATCTGTCTTCTTTAATTGTTAGCAACTTTGATTTATTAATTACTTGATATTTATAATCTGATAATCAATTAGCCACTTTAGCTTCCTTGTGAGATGACCTTGGGGTGATCACCTTTGCTACAGCTACCTCATATACTTGCAAGTGACGCTTTGTGGTAGAGTTAATTCGAGCGCAACAAGTTTTTGGCGCCGCTGCCGGGGAAGCTAATTGGCGTAATTGTTTATTTAAAAAAAATACTTTGGATTATTTTTCATTGTTTTCATTTTATTTTATTTTGTCTTTAGCTTTTAATTGTTTCTTTTTCTAGAAAATTTCTGTTTATGCAAGGCTGGAGATCACTCGAAGGAGAGCTACATCCATTCATTCCAGAAATTCAGAGGGTGAAAAGGAGTAGAGAAGAGTTTGAGCTCTACACTGGATTTGATACAGAGGAGGACACTTCTGAATTTGAGTCAGATTCTGCACAATCAGTTAAAATGGCTGAAGAAAGACAAAGAACCATGAGAGATTTTGCTAGACCTGTCATTGGGACTTCCACATCTTGTATAAGGTTGACAGATGCAGCAAGGAACTATGAGTTGAAGAACATTCATTACAACATGCTGCCATCATTCTATGGAATTCCAAATGAAGATCCTTTAAACTTTATTCGGGATTTCTACTCCACCCTCAACACTTTTCCATTGGGAGGATTAACAGAGGATCAGTTGAGGATGCAGTGTTTTCCATATACTTTGAAGGATAGGGCAAAGAGCTGGCTCATGATGTTGCCTGAAAATTCACTGACAACTTGGGAGCAAGTTTATAACAAGTTCATGGGCAAGTTCTATTCACACCAAAAGACAGCTGAGTTGAGAGGAAAGATTGCTACATTCTCTCAATTTGAAGGAGAGCCATTTCATGAGGCTTGGGACAGATTTAAGATGCTATTGATCCAATGTCTGCATCATCACTACCCACTTCAACTCCTTAATCAGTTTTTCTATGATGGTCTAACCCAGCAATTTCAGAACACTGTTGATAATGCAGCTGGGGGAGCCATGGGAGAAAAGACAGCTGATGAGACTTATGAGATCTTTGAGATGTTGGGAGCTAATTCTCAACAAAAGAGTGTAAGGGGAAGAAGTAAAGGGGTAAATCAACTGGAAGCCAATACTGAAATGGTTAGTCAAATAGCTGAGTTGACAAGGCAAGTTCAGATGCTAAACATGAAGAACAATATTTCTTCGTCTACTCAAGAAGTGTGTGGAATCTATGGGACATTTGGGCATGGAGCAAATATATGCCCCTCTGCATATGAATCTTTTGGGAATGAAGCTGAGCAAGTTAATGCTATGGGGGGATTTCAACCAAGAGCCAGGAATGATCCTTACTCCAACACTTACAATCCTGGTTGGAGGAGTCACCCCAATTTTTCCTGGACAACAAATAATGCTCAACAGCCCTTCCATTTGCTCCAGAGACAGAACCAACAGCAGGGCCAATCCTCAAATCAAGGTCAGCCTAAGAGAGAGAGTTTGGAGGAAAGCTTACAGGCTTTTATCCAAGTCAGTGCTAAAAATCAGGAGATGAACAACAAGAGGCTGGATTCCTTGGAAGCATCTTTTAAGAAGGTGGAGACCCAAGTGGGGCAACTTGCTCAACAGATGCAGATTCAACAAAAGGGGAAGTTCCCAAGTCAACCTGAGCAGGCACAAGCAGTGACTGTTCTTAGGAGTGGCAAGGTAATTAATAACAATGTTGAAAATAATTTTGTGAATGCAGGTGAGCAAGAGAATAAAAAGGAAGGAGAACTGGAGAACAAAGGTGCTGAAGAAAGATCAATGGATAAGTCCCCTACAGTAGATTTGCACAAGGCAAGCAATCCATACCGGCCACCTATACCATTCCCCAGCAGGTTGAAGGATGATAAAAAAAGATAAGCAATTTTCAGATATCTTCAACATGCTGTCTAAGGTAAGTATCAACTTACCCTTACTTGAAGCAATTAAGAACATGCCGGCTTATGCTAAATTCTTCAAAGAACTTAATACCAAGAAAAAGAGGTATGAGCCGAATGAAAAGGTGATAGTTTCTGAGGTAGCTAGTGCTGTTTTGCAGCATAAACTACCTCCTAAGCTAAAGGATCCTGGAAGTTTTATTATTCAAATTACTATGGGGAATGGAAAGGGTACTGATGGCATGTGTGACTTGGGAGCCAGTGTAAATTTAATGCCTTACTCTGTGTACCTTGACTTAGAATTAGGGGAACTTAAGCCAACAAAAATGGTGTTGCAATTAGCTGATAGATCTCTTAGATTCCCGAAAGGGGTTATAGAAGATGTGTTAGTTAAAGTTGGTGGTTTGATAGTACCTGTGGATTTCATTGTTCTTGACATGGAAGTAAGTAATTCTTCACCATCTGCACACACCATTCTGCTGGGTAGGCCTTTTATGGCGACTACCAACACTTTGATAGATGTTAAGAATGGAAAATTATCAATGACTGTTTTGGGACAAACTGTGGAATTTTCTATTTTTAACACTTCTCCTATTCCTACAACTGCTTTATATGAGGATTGTTCTTTCATTGATTGTGTTGATGCAGTTGTTTCAGATGTTTTCTTGCAGACAGGTTCCTCTGATAAATTGGAGCTGGCATTGAGTTTGGATAGTGATTTGGAAATTTTTGATGCAGAAATAGCCAGTTGTCTTGAGACCTTAGGAAGTGCTGAAGTAGAGGAACTTAAGGAGGACCTAGTTTGTGAGCTTTCCCCCCTTGAAAAAGAAGAGAAGAACCCTTCACTAGAGTTAGAGCTGAAAGAGTTACCTAAGAACCTGAAATATGTGTTTTTAGGAGATCACAACACTTTACTTGTGATAATATCTAGTGAACTTAGTGAAGGGGAGGAGATGAGGTTGGTGAGTGAGCTTAAAAGATTAAAGAGAGCAATAGGATGGGGATTGAGTGACATCAAGGGTATTAGCCCTTCCATATGCATGCATAGAATCACTTTAGAAGAGGGAGCTAAACCTGTGAGGGAGACCCAAAGGCGACTTAACCCAAATATGAGTGAAGTGGTTAAGAAAGAAGTGCTCAAATTGCTGGATGAAGGAGTAATTTACCCAATAGCTAATAGTGAGTGGGTGAGCCCAGTACATGTAGTTCCTAAGAAATCTGGAATCACTATGGTGAAAAATGAGAATAATGAGTTGGTTCCTACTAGGACTACTACTGGGTGGAGAATGTGCATCGATTATAGGAAGTTGAACAATGCTACAAAGAAAGATCATTTCCCTCTTCCTTTTATTGATCAGATGTTAGATAAACTTTCTGGGCACTCACATTATTGTTTTCTGGATGGCCTTTCAGGTTACTATCAGGTGCCAATAACTCCAGAGGATCAGTCCAAGACAACCTTTACTTGCCCTTTTGGGACTTAAGCATTTCGACGTATGCCCTTTGGCTTGTGCAATGCACCTGCAACTTTTCATAGATGCATGATGTCTGTCTTCTCAGATATGATCGATGATTTTATTGAGGTATTTATGGATGATTTTTCTATTTTTGGTAATTCTTTTGATAATTGCCTCAATAAACTTGTTCGTGTGCTTGAGAGATGCATTAAATGTAACCTCACTTTAAGTTGGGAAAAGAGTCATTTTATGGTTACTCAGGGCATTGTCTTAGGTCATGTGGTGTCAAGTAAAGGGATTGAGGTGGATAAGGCTAAAATTGAATTGATTGCTAAGTTACCCCCACCTACCTCTGTTAAGGGAATAAGAAGTTTTCTAGGGCATGCAGGATTTTACAGGAGGTTTATTAAGGATTTTTCCAAAATAAGCCAACCATTGTGCCATTTGTTGGGGAAAGATGTTCCATTTGAATTTATAGCACAATGCATGCAAGCTTTTAATTCCCTTAAGGAAAAATTGACTAGTGCACCAGTGATTGTAGCTCCTGTTTGGTCTTTACCTTTTGAAATCATGTGTGATGCCTCTAATCATGCAGTAGGAGCTGTTCTTGGGCAAAGGGTTGATAAATATTTGAGAGTAATATATTATGCCAGTTTAACCCTGAATAGTGCACAAATGAACTACACCACAACTAGAAAGGAAATGTTAGCTGTTGTTTTTGCTTTAGACAAATTTAGAGCTTATTTAATTGGGTCAAAAATTATTGTGCATTCTAACCATGCAGCTCTTAAATATCTGTTAACAAAACAACATGCTAAACCGCGCTTAATTAGATAGGTGTTGTTATTGCAAGAATTTGATTTTCAAATCAAGGATACTAAGGGAAGTGAGAATGTTGTTGCTGATCATTTATCTAGATTACCCTTCTTTAGTGAAAATCTTGCATCCGATAGCATTCATAAAAATTTAGAAGCATTTCCTGATGAGCAGCTTTTTGTGGTATTTGATGCACCTTGGTTTGCAGATATTGCTAACTATCTGGCTTGTGGTATTTTGCGTACTAACATGTCATTTCAGAAAAAGAAAAGGTTTTTACACTTGAGTAAGTTTTATTTTTGGGATGAACCTTATCTATTCCGGATTTGCAAAGATGAGATAGTTCGCAGGTGTGTATCTGAGGAAGAACAACTGAGTGTTCTTCAATTTTGTCATGACCTTCACTGTGGGGGTCATTTTGGAGCAAGGAAGACTGCAGAAAATGTGCTTCAAAGTGGTTTTTACTGGCCTACTTTATTTAAAGATGCTCAAGAGTATTGTAAGCACTATGATCGTTGCCAAAGAGTAGGTAACGTTGGGAGGAGGAATGAAATGCCCCTTCAATCATATATTGTTGTTGAACTGTTTGATGTGTGGGGAATAGACTTCATGGGTCCTTTCCCCAAGTCTTTTGGATATGAGTATATTTTAGTTGCTGTTGATTATGTTTCCAAATGGGTGGAGGCAATCCCCACCCGTACTAATGATGCTAATGTAGTTGTTAAATTTGTGAAGGAAAATATTCTTAGCAGATTTGGTACACCAAGGGTGATAGTCAGTGATGGGGGGAGCCATTTTTGCAACAGGCTTTTTGAGAAGTTAATGCACAAATCTGGTGTTAAGCACAAAGTGGCAACCCCATATCATCCAAAAACTTCAGGACAAGTGGAAACATCCAACAAGCAAATTAAGGGAATTCTGGAGAAAACAGTCAACACATCAAGGAAGGATTGGGCAAGTAGATTGCATGATGCACTATGGGCATATAGGACTGCTTTCAAAACTCCTCTTGATATGAGTCCCTATCGATTGGTTTTTGGAAAAGCTTCTCACTTGCCAGTGGAGTTGGAGCACAGAGCGTATTGGGTAATCAAGACTCTGAATTTTGACTTGGACAAAGCAAAGAGAGAACGATTTCTACAAATTTCAGAGTTAGATGAGCTGAGAAATGAGGCCTATGAGAGCTCGAGAATTTCCAAGGATCGCACTAAAGCACTTCATGATAGAATTATAGTGCGAAAGACATTGAGTCCAGGTATGAAGGTTTTACTTTTTAACTCACAACTCCGTCTTTTTCCAGGTAAACTCAAGTCTCGATGGAATGGGCCTTTCGAGATAACTCGGGTGTATCCTTCTGGTGCCATTGAATTACTTAACTCTCGAACAAGTGATACTTTTAAGGTGAATGGACAGAGAGTTAAGCCATACAATGAAGGATTTCAAGAAGTGAGGATCATTGATAGCACTTTGATCCGTGATCCCTAGGCCTTGCATGATGTCTAGCTTTATGACATTAAAGAAGCGCTAAATGGGAGACAACCCATCGGTTTGCATTTATTTTTCGTAGTTGTAATTTTAAATTTAGCGATATTAATTTTATGTTTGGTTTAAATAAATGGACTGTGCTTTGATCGGTTTTTCTTTACTTTGTGTTTCAGGGTGTTAAAAGAAGAAGGTTTGCAAAATCGTTGAATAAAAAAAATATTATAAGTTAATAAAAGGCAGAAGGTGACACGGCCAAAGGACTTGGCCGTGTCACACATTGGACACGGCCAAGCTTCCTCAAAAATTTTTTGATTTTGCAATTTTGTACAGAATAGGACACACCCAGGGGACACGGCCAAGTCACTGGCCGTGTCCCTCCAAGACTATCAGACACGACCTTGTCACCTTGACTTGGCCGTGTCCCTTCACTTTCACACACCAGACACGGCCAAGTCCACACCAACACGGCCGTGTCCCTCATTTTTACACTTTTAAAAACCCGATTTTGCCCAGTTATTTCCATTAAATCCCTAATTTCTTTTCTTCATCTCTCTCTCGCTCTCTCGCTCACTGTATCACCATAGCCATAGTTTTGATTTCAAAACTCCAAATCTTCCATTTACACATCAAATTTCTTCACCCAAACTAGAGATAATCACTTAAAACTTCCTCTTTACTCATATAATTTTGATTTAATTCAGTTTTGGGTGTTAATTTTTCAGATCTCAAGATGCCAAGAACTAAAACTATCTCACACCGCAAGACAAAGAGGCCTACAACTGAAGGAGCTTCTTCCTCTTCATCATCATTATCTTCGAAGAGAGCAAGTCTTTTGGCTCGGGGTTTTTTCCCAACAAGGTATGTTAACGATGAATCTCTTGATGCCTTGCAAATTAGGACTAATTTTGAGAGATATGTGCAATTTCTTGGATGGGAAACTCTAGTCACCTTGAGACCTTTGCAGTTTGAGGAACTTACTTTAGAATTTTTGACATCTCTCAAGGTTGACAGAAATGATAAGAAAATCTGCACTAGATTGATGTTTAAATTGCTGGGTAAATCTTATGTGCTAAATATTGACCAGTTAAATGATATATATGGTTTTCATTAGCACGGGGAAAGGACGGTACCCAAAGAATTTAAACAACAATTTGCTTGTGGAGCTTTAGGCTCGGGTACTTATGTGGCCAAATCGGCCAAGGCATCTAAGTTAAGAAATTCCGCTTTGAGATATTTGCATAGGTTTATGGCTTGCGAATTCTTTGCTCGGAAGGAGAGCCCGGGTGTGGTTGAAGTGAGTGAATTGTTTTTCCTGGATTGTGCTGTGAATGCAATGCATGTTAGTGTCGGCTATTGGTTAGCCGATGCTTTTTATTCTGTGGCTAACAAAAGAAAGGGGGCAATTTGTGTTGGGGGGTTGGTTACCACGTTAGCAGTAGCCCTTGTTGAGGATTTTGACCCAAGTACTAGTCGCATGACTAGAATTTTGGGCAATGACTCTTTGGACTTAGCTACACTTGAGAAGATGCACATGGTGGTGAATAGGAGAGGGACTTATGTGATGCCTTCAGATGAGCCTGCAGCACCGGGGGACAGGCAGAAGAGAGCACAGGTCCAAGAGGAGTCCGACTCGGATTCTCTTGGCCTAGATGAGGATGCTCCGATCTCGGAACATCAAGAGGTACTTCTGAGGATTGAGGCCCTGGAGGGCAAAGTGGATCGACTGGATGGCAAGGTGGACCGTAACCATGCTGAGGTATTGCAGCAGTTGGAACAAATTAATAGCAACCTTGCGAAGATCTTGAGTCTCCATCCCTCAGTTGCATCTTCTTCCCGCCCACCTTTTCCATAGATTTTGAGTCCTTGCTTTATTTTGTTTAATGTATTTTTGTTATAATTTTTCGTTTTTGTTTTAATGTTAACGTTTTATATTTGGTTATTTTATTTTTATATATTGTACTTTTGTTTTTGAACTTTTGTGTTTGTGATGGAAAGCTAGGATTTTGCCTCACCAGGTACGATGGAAGACAGGTTGTCCTTTGACTCTTTTTATTTATTATTCTTGTTTTACATTGAGGACAATGTAAGTTTTAAGTGTGGGGTACTCTTTAAGCTTTCCTTTAATTTTTGTTTTGTTTGTCTTGTGGTGCTTATTGTGTTTGTTGTGCATGGCATAATTGTTGAAAATTTATTGATCTTTTCTTTGATTCTAGCATTATAGTTGAGACTTTAGTATCAGCATAGAGATTAGCATTTGAATTCTTTCAGGATCAATTTTCACATTCTGCAATTCATGACATATAAATCTTTGTGAACCCACCTGTGCGAGTTTTGAGCCTCATAAATTTGATATTATTGTCAATTGATTTTCTTTTCTTAAGTGTGTACCTTCATGATTTTGCATCTCTAGAGTTTGCTTTTGCATGCTAATTGAACTCACATTATGATTTAATCTCAAGTTTTAAAATGATGAAGGCGAATTAGGTTAGCCCTTTAGCTTAAAAAGACCTCCCTTAATATTAAATTCCTTAGTGTGCCAAGTTGAGCCTTTGACCTTTTCTTGTTTGATCAACACAATTCACAGCTTAACTTTCTCTTATTATCATCATACCTGCATTAAGGAATGGAGTTCTTATTATATGACAATAGGGTGGTTTATTTCAAAGTGTGGGGTAAGCAAAAAAATAAAAAATAAAAAAATAAAAAATAATAAGAATATGGTATTGCTATTTGGGGTGATATGCATACTTTGCACTTTGTATTTGATTAAGAGTTGATTATTCTTTTCCTCTACATGTTAAGCTAGATGATCTATGCAATGTTATATTTTGTATATATATGTATAAAAAAAAGAAAAATTATAAAATAAAAGAAAAAGAAAAAAGAGAAAATAAAAAAAAGAAGAAAATAAAAGAGTATATATATATATATATATGTATACAAAAATGTACATATGTTCTAGCATTTGTTTGCAAAAGAGGAATGTCGGCTCGTGTATTTTTCTTTGAGTATGCAAGTATGTGAAGTATTAATGGGATTGTGAGTATGCCATTTGGGGGAGTTATGAGTGCCTTAGCAAGATAGTGTCTAATTTAGATACTCCATTTCTTGATGCTCCAACTTAAATGTCTTTTCTCACACCTTCACCTTAGCCCCATTGCATCCAAATAAAAGACCTTTGGATTAATTCTTGAGAAAATTAGTGAAGGAGATTGGATAATTAAGCAAGTTTATGGTAGTATGCAATCATGAGTGGTTTGAGTGATTAACTTTTGAAATCGAGTGAAACACTTAGATGAGAGATAAGATTTGTATGTCTGGATTAATGAATGAGTTAAGAAAATCTTGATTGAAGGAAAGTGCAATTATTTATGCTGTCTCTTAAAGTATTTCATCTATATGCTGGAATTATAGTTAGGGTTGTTTGAGTTTTTAATTTATGCCATGTGAATTTGCTTGAGGACAAGCAAAGTTGTAAGTGTGGGGTAGTTGTTTTGTTAGTTTTTGTCATAGATTTGTAGTTTGTTTATTATGATAATTATTGTTTTATTTAGGTATTTTGTTAGTTTTTATCGGCTTGTTTAGTGTTTTCATTAATTTTGATAGTTTTAGTTTATTTTAGTGTTTATGTTGTTTTTGATCTAGTTTTTAGTATAGTGTTTATGTTTTGTTGGTTATTGTTTATTTACTTTTTGTTTAAAGTTTGTTTGATGTTTTGTTTTAGGTTAAAAAGCCAAGGAACCAAGACTGAAGGAAGAATGCACAGTAGCTGACACAGGCAGAGGACACGGCCAAGTCACTAGCCATGTCCCATATCAAATTAAAGAAGAAGAGCAACTCACAGAAGCAGACACATGCAAGGGACACGGCCAAGTCAGTGGCCGTGTCCCTCCAAAAATACTCCAACACGGCCAAGTCACTCTGACTTGGCCGTGTCTCACCAATTCCAAAGGCAAAGAAGACTAAAAACTCACAGTGGAAGACACATGCAAGGGACACGGCCAAGTCACCTGGCCGTGTCCCTCCAAAATGGTGCAACACGGCCAAGCCACCTCTGACTTGGCCGTGTCACTAAACAAAGAAGAAAACGAAGATCAAAAGTATGCAGTGGTGGACACAAGCAAGGGACACGGCCAAGTCACTAGCCGTGTCCCTCCAAAAAGCACTCACACTGCCAAGTCACTTCTGACTTGGCCGTGTCCCTCATGAACCAAACACGCACAGATTTTTAAAGCGGACGTTTCGTATAAAAGAAAAAAAAGAAAAGTTAGGGTGGAGACTGTTGAGAGTTTGAGATTGTTTTCAGCCGTCAGAGATATTTTTAGGGTTTTAACATTTGTTTTCTTTGATTTTGATTTCACTTTTGGATTAAACTAGCCTAGATTAGATTGTTCTAGCCATTGATACATCCTTCTTGCAAGATTTGAACAAGAGATTCTTCAGAAGCTTCAACGAGTTTGTAATTTGGTTTTGTTCTTGAACTTTATCTCTTTATTTTCATTGAAATTGTATTTATGAACATTATCATGTCTAAGTTGATTTCTTTGAATATTAATGAGATGAGTATGTTTGAAATCATTATGAACTAATTTGATCTAGTCTAGGGTTTGTATGGAACTGCTATGATTGTATGAATTGGTTGTTACTCTTAACTCAATTATTTCTTTAAGCCTTTATTGAATGAATTATTGCTAATATATAATTGATTGGCCACCAATTATGTGTTTTAAAGTATTAGATGATGGATCGAGAGATGAAGTCTAATGCTGGAACAATTCAATTAAGGACTTAGGTGAATTAGATATATAGCCTAGGAAAGGATTATTTCAATTGGAACAAGATTATTTGAGAGAGGTTTGAATGCGAGAGCTTATTTCCTTTATTTAATTAATTAAGTTACTTGAGATTTAATCTTTGAAATTAAATTGGTTAAGAGGAATAACCGTTCATACATATAAGTAGTAGAAAAGTGCAAACCCTAGACCATTCTATTAAGTGAATCAAATCATCAATTCAATTTACTTTTATTTGTTTTAAACTTCAATCAATCTGTCTTCTTTAATTGTTAGCAACTTTGATTTATTAATTACTTGATATTTATAATCTGATAATCAATTAGCCACTTTAGCTTCCTTGTGAGACGACCTTGGGGCGATCACCTTTGCTACAGCTACCTCGTATACTTGCAAGTGACGCTTTGTGGTAGAGTTAATTCGAGCGCAATAGATCCCTTTTTGTTTAAGTTATGTAAGGATCACATGATCCGATGATGTGTGGCATGGCCCGAAACAATGAACATCCTTAGTCAATGCCATGCCGGACCAGCTGGTGGTCATATGGGAGCCAATAGGACTGCTCAAAAGGTACTAGAATCAGGATTTTATTGGCCCACTTTGTTTAAAGATAGCTACGAATTTGTAATTCGTTGTGATCGCTGGCCAAAGAACTAGAAATATTTCATCTCGTGATGAAATGCCCCAAAATGGGATTTTAGTTTGTGAAATCTTTGATGTATGGGGAATTAATTTTATGGGACCATTTCCAAATTCTTTTGGTAACAAATATATTCTGGTAGTTATAGACTATGTATCTAAATGGCCTGAAGCCCAAGCCTTGGCAACCAATGATGCTAGGGTTGTGGTGCAGTTTTTGAAGAAGTGGTTTTCTCGATTTGGTACACCAAAAGCAATTATAAGTGATAGGGGTACTCACTTTTGTAACGCTCAGCTTGAGAAAGTTTTCAAAAGATTAGGAGTTAGACATAGGTTTGCTACTCCCTATCATCCCCAAACTAGTGGCCAAGTTGAGAACACGAATAGGGAGATTAAAAGGATTCTGGAAAAAAATGTTGAGTGATCCCGAAAGGATTGGTCCAAGAAATTGGACAATGCTCTATGGGCTTTTATAACTGCATTCAAAACTCCCTTAGGCACTACACCATTTAGAATTGTATATGAAAAAGCTTGCCATTTACCTGTTGAAATAGAACATCATGCATATTGGGCAATAAAACAGATTAACCTTGATCTAGCTTGTGCAGGTGAAAGGCGCAAATTACAGGTAAACGAACTAGACGAGTGGAGGTTGCAAGCTTATGACAATGCGAGAATGTATAAGGAACATATCAAGAGATGGCATGATGCTCACATTAAGGAACGAAAAGAGTTTCAAGCAAGAGATCAGGTATTACTGTACAATTCAAGGCTTCGACTCTTTCCAGGTAAGTTGAAATCTCGATGGTCTGGTCCTTTTATTGTCAAGGAAGTTTTTCCTTAAGGAGTGGTTGAAATAAACCACCCGAAAAAAGGAGATTTCAAATTCAATGGGCACAGGCTCAAATCTTATTTTGGAGGGGAAATACAGGCTTTAAAGGAGGTTTTACACCTCCAAGATTAGGGACATTTACCCGACCGTCCAACTAATACGACGTTAAAGAAGTGCTGGGTGGGAGACAATCCACCGTTTTATGTTTTCGGTTTGTGTCGTTATTTTTTTTTTAATTTTATCTTTCTTTTATTGGGTGGTTGTTTGTTTGTTTTGCAGTCATCTGAATTTGTGGAGGAAATTTGATTGTGAGGAGTAAATTGAACACGCCCATGGACACGCCTGTGTCAATGGGCGTGTCATTACCTTTTTCAGGCAGTAGCTAGAACACGCCCATGGACACGCCAGTGTCTATGAGCGTGTCATTATTTTTTCAAACAGAAGCTATAACACGTCCACTGACACTCCCGTGTCCACGGGCGTGTCTCAAAAAAAATAAAAAAATAAAAAAATATATATATATAAATACCCAGCACGCCCTCATAACACGCCCAGACTAGTGGGCGTGTCGTTTGCATGTTTGTCACAGAATATGTGACACGCCCACAAACACGCCCGTGTTGTTGGGCGTGTCGATTGTAATTTCACGCAGTACCTGTGACACGCCCAGTGACACGGTCGTGTCCAAGAGCGTGTGTTAGCGGGGATTTTTTCCCCCACTCCCAGTGGAATGGTTCTTGTGACTTCGGCACTGTTTAGGCTCGGGGCCTTAGAGAACACGGACCTAAGTCCGGAGAAAATGGAGTCACCACCCGAACGGGCCGGAAAAAAAGAAAGGGGTGGATGACTCGATTCCTAAGGAATTCCCAACCTCCTAATGGGTTCGAAAAGTTGGGTACGCGTGGGGAAGGTGAGAAATGGCCCGGCACCCCCACAACGCCCGGTTCATTGGAACCGGCCTCCTTTACAGGTCTTAATATTATAAAATTCTTAAGTATAATAACATTATCCATACTACACACAATAAAAAGAAAGCATCATTATATTAAAATCAAAACAATGTCCAAACAAAACAAAACAAATAAATGGACACCCATGCAATGATGGAAACATGTCCTTACATCACATGCCTAGATAGGACACCCACCAAAAGGTAGAAACATGCCCTTTACAAAGGTGAAGTGTTATTATAGTCAGAATATATATTTGTAGTGTGATTAAATACTTTTTATCATATTGGAAGAATGAGAATAATAGTATTCAAAAGAAAGTGATAAACACTAAATTTGTAGTGAATGTATGAAAAAGGAAAATAAAAATCAGAGCATATAATTAAGTGTATAGGAGCTATTAGGCTCAATGTGTATATTATTAGGTGTAATGTACATATGTATAAATATATGAGTAAAATATATATATACGTTGAATGGTAAACAAACGGATATAAAGATGATATATTAAATGCATTTCAAAATAAAGGTGAGAGAGATGTCACCTTAGTAAGGTGACTAAGAATTTGTGAAGTATTATTGTGGTTAGGAAATATATATGTGTTGAGTTGATAAATAATTTAAGTTATGTCAAAAAGGGGTAAGAATGATGTTGATTAAGGAAAAGTAATAAATGTTAAATTGTGTTAAAGATATGTAAAAGAGGAATTATATATATAATTGTATGACTATGTGTATACATGTATGGAAAATGTGGTATGAGCTTTTCGATATGAATGTAAATGAAAATGTAAGAAATGTGGAAAGCAAGTCATATTGTGAATGTGACCTAAGTATGTGAATGTGATATAATTATTTGTTTAGTGGTGTGGAGAATAATAGGGCATGTATCAGTGGATCTATGAGAGAATAGGTTTTAACCTATGTAGAGTTAGATTATGGGATGAAATGGAGAGTGAGAAAGGACTCAAGTAACACTAGAAGATGAAATTGTTATGATAATAACTGAGTTAAACTATCATATAATGTTTCCTGGATTAAGGATTTTGTTTGTAGAAATTCTATATGTATAAGTATATAATAAAAAGGAAAGTATACTGTATGAAAAGTGTTACAAGAGATAAATTAGAAGTGGAGTAATAAATGGAATTTGTATATGATTAAATGTTGTGTATAAAGATGTTATAGATAATATTGTTGATGTGAGTTAGACTAATGATAATCGTATGTTCAAGAGAAAATTTATGGAGATGGAGTTGAAATGTGTTAACTCTTGGTGTAGTAAAAGTTTGGATACAGAATAATCGAGAAACAGTATTGATTTATGAGTTACAGGTGTGTGACCATTCATCTTCTATGGCTATATGATTTGGTTAGTATGTGTAGCCGGTTAATTTTAGTATCCATAAATTTGGGACTGAGACAATATGACTGTAGTACAAATTGGTGAGATTGAAAATTTTGTTTAAGAAGCATAGTTAAAAAGTTATTATAAGATTTGGTGGGAACTATACTAATATGATTTGAAGTGATTTGTTATCACAATAATTTGATTGAATATGGATTGGAAGAGATCAAGAAATTGTATATAAGTTTGCCCTAATTGAATTAGATCATATATACATATATGAATATGGTGCAATTTCATGATAAGTTAAATAAATTAATCATTGGATGGAATTGAACAAGATGGGAAAGTGGATATATTGTGTAAGATAAATCAATTGATCTGGATTGGATTAAGATTATGAATTATTCTTGAGATTTAATATCTATAGTTGTATTAAGAATGTAATTATTTACATGGCAATGTATATGATGTAAAATATTAAAGTGTGAATGGACATGAATGAATGGAGTCACAGTAGTTATAAATCAGGATAAAAAGGGAAAAGATTAAAATAAGTTGAAAGGTAATGTATTAATATGTAAGTTAAGAGAAAAGCATGCTAAAGAGGTAACTCCATTTGTGGAAAATAAGGATCTTGTCATCCATTGAGGGATTGATAAATGTCTATTTAGACAGTGATTGTAATGATGGGATAATTAATGCTAAGACATAACCAATGATTTTTAAGGTTAAAGTTAAAAGAGTAATCATAAAGAGATGAAGGAACAATATATATTAAATATAAAGATTGGATGAAGTATAAGTGTACTATAAAATGATCTGATTCTGGTATAAAGATAGTAATAGGAAGTGTAATAAGTTCTTTTGAATGTTTGATCAATGAAGTAACAAGATATATAAACCTATAGAATGATGAGTTATGGAATTTAAAGAAGATTGTTGATTCTATAGGAAAGAGTTGAAGTTATATGATTTGGTGACATAGTAACTTAAACATATAATTAACTTCATATGGAAGGTAAGATAGTATGTTGTTAAGAATCAATTGTTATGATATTGATAATTTCGAGGACGAAATTTTCTTTTTAGAGGGGGAGAATTGTAATATCCCTAAGTGTGCTTAGAAGTTATGATAATGTTGTTATTATTGAATTGAGTGTGTGATTGATAAGTGGTAATTATGTTGTTTGAAGAAAAGCATTGTGTAGAGTGAAGTGTATATGTTGTGTATATGGTCATATATATATAATATAAGTTGGTCAAAGGGCTTGGTCAAGGGAAGAGGATATTTTATTTGTGATTGTGAAATTACCAACATGGGCTTGTAAAAGACAAAGGTTTAGTTATATGGTTGAGGGTAGTTTAGTAATTTTCTTTTGGAAGGGTATTTAATGCCTATTGACTTTGTGTTTTCTTCATCATTTCTTCTTCTTCTTCTTGTTGATGGCCGGCTCACTCAAAGACAAAGGAAAGCAAGAGAGCAAGTGATGATTTTGGAATTTTAAGCTCAAAAGTGAAGGAAGATCTCAAGTATACAAGTTGGAATTTCAAGAATTTCATAATTTTAGTAAGTTTTCTCTTGTTTGCCTTTGTTATTTTTGAAGATGTGTGTGAGTTGAGTTAGGGTTATTGATAGTATGATTAAGTGTGTTGATGATTTGTTGATTAGAGTTGAAATTGATTTTAAATAAGAAGTAAATTGGTGTTGGTGATGGAAGAGTAAGAGTTGTGTTTAGTGAATATTTTTCTGTTTTACAATTAGTAAAGGCTGTGACTTGTATGATTTTTAATTAATTATAGAAAAATGTTCTTGAAGTGAATTTTTGATATGTTGTGCCTCTATGAGTCTAGAATGACTGAAAAATATGTTGATTCGATTTTGGAATGGTTATGAGTTTAGAAAGATTATTTTTATTAGACCTGTTCCAGCAGGTACCTTAACTGAGACAGCTATATTTCGGGATTTTTAATAAAATGTAGAAAAATCATATCCAATTGAATTTTGGATATGTTGTTGCTTAGTGAGTCTAGTATTTGAGAAAAATAATTTGGAACCACGTTGATTGAATTTGATTTATGGAATTCACAAAGTTCAGAACTGCTGCCAGGATGCAGGGCAATTGGGGCAGTCTGGTTAGGTGAACTATTTGACCAAGATTTTGTGTTTAGTTTGATCTGAAATTTTAAAGGAATGATTTTAAGATACAAAACTAAATTCTGTAAAAATTTTAGAATTTTTAGTCAAGTAGATTATTTTATACAATTTTTCAAAATAAGGATAAAATGGAGTCTAAAACCAGAATGTACTATTCATATGGTCATTTTGCTAATATTCCTTTTGGATTAGGTTGTGAAGAGGTTGAATTGCCCTAATTTGTGAAGTGAAGAACTATTGAGTGGAGAAGAGTTTAGAGTGGTGTCAAATGTTATTAAGGTAAGTACCAATGTTGCATGATTGCATTGTTAATGCATATCACTAATGTATTTTGATGTGTTTATATCATTAATGATATGTATATATATAATTGTGTTATGGGAAAATGTAAGATGTGAATGATTTGATGAATATTAATGTATGAGAATACAATTGATTGAGTATAATTAAATAATGTTAGGTAAATTATTACATTGTTAATCTAATGTGACTTGTATAGTGTGAAAGAGAAGAGGATCATTCAACAAGGTATGAGCTATGCAAATTTATTATGACAAACACTTTTATGAAGAATTACTTTAATGTACTTTGTAATGTTATAGCAATGATGCTATATGTATAATGTGAATCATGTGATTGAATAATGATATGTTCATTTGGTTAATGTAATTGATGTTGAGTATTATAATGATGATGCACATGATACTATATGAACAATACTATGATTTGTGTATTATGAATCTTGTGAATTGTATTGTGCTATATGAATAAGGTACTTTGTAATGTTATAGCAATGATGTTATATGTATCATATGGATTGAGATATGATATGTTGTGAAGCCATTGTGATTGGCTATGATGATCTAATTGAAAGAAATAAGGCATGTTTGCCTAGATGATAATGAACATTGAGATTGAAATTGATAATGAAACAATAAGTGAAATATGTGTTTAATGTGTTATTCAGTTTTCAGAGTTCTGGGTTTGGAGGCATGCCTATAAAGTGAAAAAGGTAACAGTCTTGCCGGGTTGAGGATCTCTTCAAATTGAGTTGAATTGAGGTCCAAGAGACTGGGTCTGTTACACTATGAGAATTGTGAATATGAAATATATGATTGGTAACAGTCTTGCTGGGTTGAGGATCTCCTCATGATGAGTTGATGGTCCAAGAGACTGGGTCTGTTACACTATCCATGGATAGAAATATTGATATATGATGCCTACGGGCTTGATGATTATGATTATAGACCAAAGCAGTAACTCTGAACTCTGAATAATATAGTGGTGTCTGTTGGGCCCGAGTCTGTCTTTGTTGTCAATGTGATATACAAATGTTGAAAGAAATGGATAATGAAATCTTTGGTATACTTCATTGGACATGTGATTGATGATATGTAATATGTGCGTTGAAATATTGATTATGAGCACTAGTGATGAATCATTAATGTTGAATTGTGAATAAAGAAATGTTATGATTGGTATGATGTATAATGTGTGTATTAGCATTGATTGTGAATTCAATTGATGAATTGTGGTTGATGACAATGATTGTCTTAATTGGAAATGTGACTTATGATTAGTATGATGTATAATGTGTGTATTGAGATGTTGATTGTGAATATTAGTGATGGGTTGGACTTGGTAGAAATGTTATGTTTATATGTGTATAAGATATGAGATTGGTTGAAAGATATGAAAGGTGCAAATGAATTGTAATATCCTCATTTATGCCCTAGAAGTTTTGAGTATGTTGTTGTTATTGTGGTTGTTGATATATATATTGGGAAGTGAATGTTTGTGCATATATGTGTTAAATTGTAAGAGAAAAGAAATGGGAAGAGAATGTATATGTATATGTGTTTTGGAGAAGAAATTTAGGGTTTAGAGACAAATGTATATGTTGTTTATATGATGATATAATTAACATATACATTGGTCAAATGAAGAGTCAAGGTGATGGTTAAGTGGAAGAAGATATTTTTGGTTGTTAATGAAATTACTATAAAGGGCTTATATGAGACAAAGAGTTAGTTATATGGTTAAGGGTGTTTTGGTAATTTTCCTTGTAAGATGCATGGTGGAGATTAAAAGAAGAAAAGGTGTTTGACTTGTGCATTTTCTTCTTTCTTTCTTGAAGTGGCCGGATTCTCCATAGACAAAGAGAGAAAGAGAGGTGATCTTGAGGTTTGAAGCATTTTGAAGAAGGAAGCAAGGGTTTTGGTTAAAGATTTGTGGATTTCTTCATTTGAGGTAAGATCTTTTCTTTAATTTCTTCAATTCTTTTGAAGTGGTGTGAGAAAGGAATTAGGGTTTGTTGGTTTGATGATGAGAAGTTGAGTTGGTGAAGGTGTTGGAAGTGATTGTGTTGAGTAAGAGTTGTGTTTAGTGAAATTGTTTCTGTTTTACAATTAGTAAAGGCTGTGATTTGTATGATTTTTAATTAATTATAGAAAAATGTTCTTGAAGTGAATTTTTGATATGTTGTGCCTCTATGAGTGTAGAATGACTGAAAAATATGTTGATTCGATTTTGGAATGGTTATGAGTTTAGAAAGATTATTTTTATTAGACCTGTTCCAGCAGGTACCTTAACTGAGACAGCTATACTTCGGGATTTTTAATAAAATGTAGAAAAATCATATCCAGTCGAATTTTGGATATGTTGTTGCTTAGTGAGTCTAGTATTTGAGAAAAATAATTTGGAACCACGTTGATTGAATTTGATTTATGGAATTCACAAAGTTCAGAACTGCTGCCAGTATGCAGGGCAATTGGGGCAGTCTGGTTAGGTGAACTATTTGACCAAGATTTTGTGTTCAGTTTGATCTGAAATTTTAAAGGAATGATTTTTAGATACAAAACTAAATTCTGTAAAAATTTTAGAATTTTTAGTCAAGTAGATTATTTTATACAATTTTTCAAAATAAGGATAAAATGGAGTTTAAAACCAGAATGTACTATTCATATGAATCATATCAATTGTTCTTTGCCCTAATTGCATTGTTGAGATTGAACAATGTTATGTTATGCATTGTGAATGGTTATGTGTTTCATGAATAATATACATTGAAATTGAAATGATAATTCAAATAAGACATGATATGAGGCAATGCCATTGTGATTGGCTATGATGATGATATTGAAAGAAAGAAGGCATGTTTGCCTAAATGTGATGAGAATTTGAGAATGGAAATGGTAACTATATAATAAATGAATTGTTTGTTTAATATGTTATTCAGTTTCAGAGTTCTGGATTTGGGTGGCATGCCTAAGAAATGATAAAAGGTAACAGTCTTGCCGGGTTGAGGATCTCCTCATATGTGTTGAGTTGATGATCCAAGAGACTGGGTCTGTTACACTATGAGATATATGATTTGTAACAGTCTTGCCGGGTTGAGGATCTCCTCATATGTGTTGAGTTGATGATCCAAGAGACTGGGTCTGTTACACTATCCATGGATAGAGATACATGTATATACATTGCCTACGGGCGTGATTATTGTGACTATGAACCAAAGCAGTAACTCTGAACTCTGAATATCATATTAAATACTTGTTGGGCCCATAGGTGTCAGGGTTATATGAATGTCCTAAATAATGTTATGAGTTAATGAAATGAGATGTTGGTTATTGAGTATGATTGATTAATGTTGAATGTGGAAAGATGTTGAAATGTGGTATGCTCATATGACTATGATTTGTGAAATGCATAATTATGTGGTTAACTTTATATTTATGATATTGATCTTATCAATAACATATGTGGCATTGCATTACATTAAAGCATACCATTAGCATGTTTTATCTTACTAAGCCGTTGGCTTAGCGCGAATGTGATTCTTCGCGCAGGTGACAAGGAAGAACCAGAGAGTTCCTCTAGGCCGAGTCGAGCCTAGATTTTGAAGAGTGAATAGTGGGCTTTAAGATCGAAGACTGACTGCCAAACATGTATAAATTTTATGTGTTGTAAAACTTGAGTTTTGATGTATATGAATTTGTAAATATTGTTACTTTCCGTTGCATAGTGAACAAAGATTTTATCTGCTGTATTTCATAATAAACCTTTACTTTATTTTGTACTAGAAGTGTAAATCCTTTTTGCAGGTTGTAGTTGAGGTTATAAGGGGGATTTATTGGAAGTGTACTGAGAATGATTTTGTTTGCATTGGTTTGTGTAAAAATGTTTTCAAAAATTAGAAAAAAACCAGTTTTGTCGACACTTGGGATTGAATTTTTAGGCAAAACTATGGCAAAATTTCTATAAAAATCGGAACAAAAATTTGACTAAGTAAAAGTGGTAGCAACATTAGGATAGGGTGGCGCCTCTACTCAGCTTACACACGTAGGTCGGGAAGGGGTGTTACAATTTTTGGTATCAGAGCCTAGGTTTGAGATTCTCAACCTAGATCAATTGTAAGAAAAAGAATATTTTGATTTTTAAAGTGGGTTTTTGAGTAAAATACATGTTTTGGTATGGCAGTCTTTGATCTTTAATGAGGAATATTCTGCTGTGTTTGCAGATATAGGTAGAGATGGCATCTCATTCGCGACAATCTGTTGAAGGTAGTGCCGAGAGTATTGCTCCTGCTGAGGGAGCTAGGGTTGATAGTGTTGAGGAGGCACCTGCTTCGGTGTCGGGTAGACCAGCTGGGGAGGAGGTTCCGCAAGCCTGGTTTAGGCCTATGTTGGAAGCTATGAGACAAGCACCTGTGCAACCACAGCCACCGCCACCACCCCCTCAGCCTTCAGTACCAGTAAGGCACTATGATAAGCTAAGGAAATATGGAGCAGAGGATTTCTTTGGTACAGTTGATCCGGCTGTAGCAGAACAGTGGCTTGATAGAGTTCAGAGGGTATTTGTGCAGTTGCAAGCCACTTCAGAGGAGAAGTTTGACTATGCAAGATCTTTGCTACAGAAGGATGCCTACGACTGGTGGAAGACAGTGCCCCATTCTATGGATGATCCACCAACCTTGTCTTATGCGGATTTTCTGAGAGAATTTGAGTTGAAGTATACTCCTAGGGAGTATAAAGATGGGAAGAAAAGAGAGTTTCTAGATTTGAAGCAAGATCATCGGACCGTAACTGAGTATGAAGTTGAGTTTATTCGACTGAGTCAGTATGCTGGGGGTATCATTACTGATGAGATTGATAGATGTCGGCGATTTGAGGAGGGATTGAGGCCCTCGATCATGTGCTTAGTGGCTGGATCCAGATATCAGGATTTCTCACAGCTTGTGGCAGCAGCTCGAAGTGTAGAGCGAGCTCAAGTTATTGCAGCTGCTTCAGAGGAAGAGGTTAGGGTTAGAAGGCCCCAGTTCGAGGCAGGGTCTTCTTCTGCGAAGAGGGGTAGAGGAAGTTTTGTTCCTCGGAGTAGTAGGAGCCAGAGACCAGTGGGTAGGTCAGTGCAGTTCCAGAGGCAGAGATTTAGACCTGCAGCTTCAGTAGCGAGTGCTCCTACTCCTGGAGTTCAGAGATCCACCTTACCTGTGTGTAACCAGTGTGGTGGAAGACATGGGGGCGTTTGTTGGAGGCATAGTAGATCAGGGGTATGCTTCAGGTGTGGATCACCTGACCACTTTGTGAGAGACTGTCCTGAGAGGCAGGAGCAGATGCCAGTTGATTCTGCTGCTTCTCGAGCTAGTGTGAGGGGAGGCAGAGGAGGCAGAGGTGCCAGCCGGGGAGGTAGACCAGGATTCAGTTCTAGAGGAGGTGCTACATCCAGGGAGGGTAGACCAGAGGAGGTTGGATCTTCCCAGAGGATGTATGTTATGCAGAGACAGCCAGATACATCGGCAGTCATAGCTGGTACTTTTTCTTTATTTAATACTCCAGTACTTGCTTTGATTGATCCGGGTTCCACACATTCATATATTAGTGCATCTGTTTTGCCTGTATCTGATTTGCATGCTGAGTCCCTAGGATTTGATGTGTTGGTAACAAATCCGTTAGGGCATAGTGTGGTTGTGAGTAAGGTGCATAGAGATAGTGCAGTAGTGGTGCAGGGTGAGGAGTTCCTTGGGGATTTGATTGAGATGCCATTTAAGGAATATGACGTGATCTTAGGTATGGATTGGCTATCTCGACATGAAGCTGTGGTGGATTGTAAAAAGAAAATTGTTTCTTTGAGAACGGGTGATGGTAGAGAGGTGATAGTATCTAATGAGCAGGAACAGCTAGCCTCCTTATTTGTTTCAGCTGTTGCAGCCAGGAGGTTGATTAGAAAGGGGTGTGAAGCCTATCTTGCTCATGTGGTGGATACTAGAGTGAAGGGTTCCCCTATTGATAGCATTGCCACAGTTGCTGAGTTCCCGGATGTGTTTCCAGAGGAGTTGCCAGGGTTGCCTCCTGAGAGAGAGGTGGAGTTCGGTATTGAATTGTTGCCTGGTACCACTCCTATCTCTATTACTCCTTATAGAATGGCACCAGCAGAATTGAGGGAGTTGAAAGTGCAATTACAGGAGTTGTTGGACAAAGGATTCATTCGCCCCAGTGTTTCTCCTTGGGGAGCTCCTGTGCTATTTGTGAAGAAGAAAGATGGTACTATGAGGTTGTGTATCGATTATAGGCAATTGAACAAGGTGACTATTAAAAATAAATATCCTTTGCCTAGAATCGATGATCTCTTTGATCAGTTGAAGGGAGCGTCAGTGTTCTCCAAAATTGATTTGAGATCTGGGTACCATCAGCTGAGGGTAAGAAGTGAAGATGTTCCTAAGACTGCTTTTCGGACCAGGTATGGGCATTATGAGTTTTTAGTTATGCCTTTTGGTCTAACGAATGCACCTGCAGCTTTTATGGATTTGATGAATAGGGTGTTTAGGCCCTATTTGGATCAGTTTGTAGTGGTCTTCATTGATGATATACTGGTGTATTCACGGAATGAAGAGGAGCATGATATGCATCTGCGGATTGTGTTGCAGATTTTGAGAGAGAATCAGTTATTTGCCAAATTGTCGAAGTGTGAGTTCTGGTTGGATCAAGTTGCTTTTCTCGGACATATTGTTTCTGCAGAAGGCATCAGAGTTGATCCGAGCAAAGTTGAAGCCATTTTAAATTGGAGTCCACCCAAGTCTGTGACAGAGATTAGAAGTTTTCTGGGTTTGGCAGGCTATTACCGACGGTTTGTGAAAGGGTTTTCTTTGATAGCTGCTCCACTCACCAGATTACTTCGAAAGGGAGTGAGATTTGTGTGGACAGATCAGTGTCAGGCTAGTTTTGAGCAGTTGAGAGAGTTGTTGACTCAAGCGCCTGTTCTTACTTTACCTGTTGAAGGCAAACCATATGTGATCTACAGTGATGCTTCACATAGAGGTTTGGGGTGTGTATTGATGCAGGAAGGGAAAGTTATAGCTTATGCATCTCGACAGTTGAAACCGCATGAGCTTAACTATCCGACCCATGATTTAGAATTGGCTGCCATTGTGTTTGCATTAAAGATTTGGCGCCACTATCTGTTTGGGGAGAAATGTTTCATCTACACTGATCACAAGAGTTTGAAGTATTTGGGTGTCCAGAAAGAACTCAATCTTCGTCAGAGGAGATGGTTAGAATTGATTAAAGACTACGACTGCTTGATTGACTATCATCCAGGTAAAGCAAATGTTGTTGCTGATGCCTTGAGTCGGAAGTCTTTAGCTGGTTTAACTGTTTACTCGCTCTCGTTGCTTGTTGAGTTGAGAGCATTGCATGCCAGTTTTGTACCTTGTGTTGATGGTGCATTATTGGCACAGTTGCAACTAAAGCCGATTTTGTTAGATCAGATCAAAGAAGCTCAGTTGGCCGATAAGAAGATTCAGAAGATTTTTTCAGATTGCAAGAATGGGAAGACTAGAGATTTTGTTGTGAAAGATGATGGGAGTCTCTGGTTTAAGAACCGATTGTGTGTACCCGATGATGCTGATTTGAAAAGAGTCATTTTAGAAGAAGCTCATCAGTCAATGTTTGCTATGCATCCGGGTAATACGAAGATGTATCATGATTTGAGACAGCATTATTGGTGGATTGGTTTGAAGAGAGACATTGCTGAGTTTGTATCGAAATGTCTCACTTGTCAGAAGGTTAAAGCAGAGCATCAAGTTCCAACCGGGTTGCTTCAACCATTGTCAGTGCCAGAATGGAAGTGGGAAAGAGTGACAATGGATTTTGTGTCTGGTTTGCCATTGACACAAAAGAAGCATGATGCTATATGGGTGATTGTGGATAGATTGACTAAGACAGCTCATTTCCTTCCGGTTCGAATGGATTACTCTTTGGAGAGATTGGCTGAGCTGTATATCCATGAGATTGTGAAACTGCATGGTGTTCCAACTTCTTTAGTGTCTGATCGAGATCCCAGGTTTACTTCCAGATTTTGGAAGAGTTTGCATAGTGCTTTAGGTTCTCGACTGCACTTCAGCACTGCTTTTCATCCACAGACGGATGGACAGTCAGAGAGGGTGATACAGATTATTGAGGACATGTTGAGAAGCTGTGTCATCGATTTCTCTGGAAGTTGGGATAGGTTTTTACCTCTTGTGGAGTTTGCTTACAACAATAGTCACCAATCCAGCATTGGTATGGCACCGTTTGAAGCATTGTATGGCAGACGGTGTAGGACACCTCTTTGTTGGAATGAGCTTGGAGATAATAAGTTGGTTGGTCCTGATTTGATTCAAGAAACTGAAGATAAAGTAAAGTTGATTCGAGGCAGGTTAAAAGCAGCTTCAGACCGACAGAAGTCTTATGCAGATCTAAAAAGGAGAGATATAGAGTTTGATGTTGGAGATAAGGTATTTCTGAAAGTGTCTCCTTGGAAGAAAATTTTGAGGTTCGGTCGGAAAGGAAAATTGAGTCCTCGTTTCATTGGGCCGTATGAAGTGTTAGAAAGAGTTGGGCCAGTGGCGTATCGACTTGCTTTGCCACCTGAGTTGGATCGTATTCATAATGTATTCCATGTTTCTATGTTGAGGAGATATAGGTCGGATCCATCTCATGTGTTGCCATTTGAGTCTATTGAAGTGAGCCCAGATTTGACATTTGAAGAGGAACCAGTTGCTATCTTGGCACGAGAAGTGAAAGAGTTAAGGAACAAGAGAGTGCCATTGGTGAAGATTCTTTGGAAGAATCATGCAAAAGAAGAAGCGACTTGGGAAAGTGAGCATACCATGCGAGAGCAGTATCCGCAATTGTTTCAGCTTTGATATCAGGTAATTTCGAGGACGAAATTTTCTTTTTAGAGGGGGAGAATTGTAATATCCTCATTTATGCCCTAGAAGTTTTGAGTATGTTGTTGTTATTGTGGTTGTTGATATATATATTGGGAAGTGAATGTTTGTGCATATATGTGTTAAATTGTAAGAGAAAAGAAATGGGAAGAGAATGTATATGTATATGTGTTTTGGAGAAGAAATTTAGGGTTTAGAGACAAATGTATATGTTGTTTATATGATGATATAATTAACATATACATTGGTCAAATGAAGAGTCAAGGTGATGGTTAAGTGGAAGAAGATATTTTTGGTTGTTAATGAAATTACTATAAAGGGCTTATATGAGACAAAGAGTTAGTTATATGGTTAAGGGTGTTTTGGTAATTTTCCTTGTAAGATGCATGGTGGAGATTAAAAGAAGAAAAGGTGTTTGACTTGTGCATTTTCTTCTTTCTTTCTTGAAGTGGCCGGATTCTCCATAGACAAAGAGAGAAAGAGAGGTGATCTTGAGGTTTGAAGCATTTTGAAGAAGGAAGCAAGGGTTTTGGTTAAAGATTTGTGGATTTCTTCATTTGAGGTAAGATCTTTTCTTTAATTTCTTCAATTCTTTTGAAGTGGTGTGAGAAAGGAATTAGGGTTTGTTGGTTTGATGATGAGAAGTTGAGTTGGTGAAGGTGTTGGAAGTGATTGTGTTGAGTAAGAGTTGTGTTTAGTGAAATTGTTTCTGTTTTACAATTAGTAAAGGCTGTGATTTGTATGATTTTTAATTAATTATAGAAAAATGTTCTTGAAGTGAATTTTTGATATGTTGTGCCTCTATGAGTGTAGAATGACTGAAAAATATGTTGATTCGATTTTGGAATGGTTATGAGTTTAGAAAGATTATTTTTATTAGACCTGTTCCAGCAGGTACCTTAACTGAGACAGCTATACTTCGGGATTTTTAATAAAATGTAGAAAAATCATATCCAGTCGAATTTTGGATATGTTGTTGCTTAGTGAGTCTAGTATTTGAGAAAAATAATTTGGAACCACGTTGATTGAATTTGATTTATGGAATTCACAAAGTTCAGAACTGCTGCCAGTATGCAGGGCAATTGGGGCAGTCTGGTTAGGTGAACTATTTGACCAAGATTTTGTGTTCAGTTTGATCTGAAATTTTAAAGGAATGATTTTTAGATACAAAACTAAATTCTGTAAAAATTTTAGAATTTTTAGTCAAGTAGATTATTTTATACAATTTTTCAAAATAAGGATAAAATGGAGTTTAAAACCAGAATGTACTATTCATATGAATCATATCAATTGTTCTTTGCCCTAATTGCATTGTTGAGATTGAACAATGTTATGTTATGCATTGTGAATGGTTATGTGTTTCATGAATAATATACATTGAAATTGAAATGATAATTCAAATAAGACATGATATGAGGCAATGCCATTGTGATTGGCTATGATGATGATATTGAAAGAAAGAAGGCATGTTTGCCTAAATGTGATGAGAATTTGAGAATGGAAATGGTAACTATATAATAAATGAATTGTTTGTTTAATATGTTATTCAGTTTCAGAGTTCTGGATTTGGGTGGCATGCCTAAGAAATGATAAAAGGTAACAGTCTTGCCGGGTTGAGGATCTCCTCATATGTGTTGAGTTGATGATCCAAGAGACTGGGTCTGTTACACTATGAGATATATGATTTGTAACAGTCTTGCCGGGTTGAGGATCTCCTCATATGTGTTGAGTTGATGATCCAAGAGACTGGGTCTGTTACACTATCCATGGATAGAGATACATGTATATACATTGCCTACGGGCGTGATTATTGTGACTATGAACCAAAGCAGTAACTCTGAACTCTGAATATCATATTAAATACTTGTTGGGCCCATAGGTGTCAGGGTTATATGAATGTCCTAAATAATGTTATGAGTTAATGAAATGAGATGTTGGTTATTGAGTATGATTGATTAATGTTGAATGTGGAAAGATGTTGAAATGTGGTATGCTCATATGACTATGATTTGTGAAATGCATAATTATGTGGTTAACTTTATATTTATGATATTGATCTTATCAATAACATATGTGGCATTGCATTACATTAAAGCATACCATTAGCATGTTTTATCTTACTAAGCCGTTGGCTTAGCGCGAATGTGATTCTTCGCGCAGGTGACAAGGAAGAACCAGAGAGTTCCTCTAGGCCGAGTCGAGCCTAGATTTTGAAGAGTGAATAGTGGGCTTTAAGATCGAAGACTGACTGCCAAACATGTATAAATTTTATGTGTTGTAAAACTTGAGTTTTGATGTATATGAATTTGTAAATATTGTTACTTTCCGTTGCATAGTGAACAAAGATTTTATCTGCTGTATTTCATAATAAACCTTTACTTTATTTTGTACTAGAAGTGTAAATCCTTTTTGCAGGTTGTAGTTGAGGTTATAAGGGGGATTTATTGGAAGTGTACTGAGAATGATTTTGTTTGCATTGGTTTGTGTAAAAATGTTTTCAAAAATTAGAAAAAAACCAGTTTTGTCGACACTTGGGATTGAATTTTTAGGCAAAACTATGGCAAAATTTCTATAAAAATCGGAACAAAAATTTGACTAAGTAAAAGTGGTAGCAACATTAGGATAGGGTGGCGCCTCTACTCAGCTTACACACGTAGGTCGGGAAGGGGTGTTACATGAATAGGGATAAACTTAATAAGAACTAAAAGTATATGGAATTGAGATATCTTTATATGTTAGTGTTTCCATGATATATGTTTGTATTTTATATTTGTACTACTAAGCTTTCGAGCTTAGCGCGGATGTATTATCGCGCAGGTAGCTTGGTGGAAGACATGAAGTCTTTTGGTATGCCACGAGAAGAGTAAGATTTTGTCGAGACCAACTAGAGGGTAATGCATACATGTATCCACTTTAAGTATGTTATATTATATGTATAAATGAAGTTTTGATAAAGACAATAATTTGTAAGTGTTCTTTAAATTGACCTATTATGGTTTGAATTTTGTTACAGGTATTGAAAGGTAAAAAGAAAAGTGGCATCCTTATACTTTAAATACTTACTGTATGTATACTAGGTATATGTATAGTATTTATATGGAGTATTGGGGTGTTACAATTATTTTGGTATCAGAGCTTAGGTTCGAGATTCTCGGCCTAAGTAAAATTAAAAAGAAAAAGTTTTGAAACGCTTAAAATGAATTAAAAAGAAGAGTTTTGAAAATGAAATTTGTAATACATGCATATGCATTCACACCTAGGTTGGTCTCGGAGGTGGCATTATATGATTTATAGTATATCTGTGTTATATGAAATGGATGTTAATGTGTGAATGATATGATGTTATGAGAAAATTGTTTTGTTGTAATGTGAGATGTTGAGGCATGATTACTTAACTTGCTTGTGAAAAAAAAAGAAATGAATTTAAAAAAAAATATTGATAAGTTTAATGAACGGACCTATCTGTCTCCTGCGGAACCATACGGACCCATTGGAATGGGCAACCGAACTTGGACAACCGACCTGGATGGGAAAAGGTATGTTACTGATAATGTTATACGTGCTTATCTGCCTCCTGCGGACCCTTGGGATTGAAGGGCAACCGACCTGGTTGGGGAAGGGTACGTATATAAAGTCATAGTTGTTGGCTATAATGATAAATTTAAATGAGTATAATGAATGATATGAATTTATATAAGTCTAATTGATAATTAAAAATGGAAATTTATGCAAGTAAAGTGAAGTGTTAAATGTGTTGAAGCATAAAGAAATGAAAAGGAAAATAATATTGAATGAGTTGATTAGTAAAGACAAGGTATGATTATTTAAAGTTTGGGGTATATATATAAAGTTAAGGTATTGTTTAAAGGAAAAAGAGATGATATTGGTTATGTAAGAATATAAATTGGTATGGTTATTTTAATGTAAACATTGTGAATTCAAGGTTAGAAATGTGAGATGCTTGGATATTGTGAAAGCTCATGGTAATGGTAATAATATGTGATATTTGAGATTTTTCGAAATGAGCTTAATAATTGGGGAAGAAATATGTGTTGATATTGCTTTATGATATATATATATATATCCGAGATGTTTTTAAAGTTGATTTTAAGAAAAGATGAGTTTGGTAAATTTAAAGTTTAAACGAAGTAGTAAGTTGAAAAGTTAAAGTTCTACTAGAAACTGATAAAGATTGATTGGATATTGATGATTTAATGTATATTCAATACCTGAGCCAGGTGAAATGATTAATATTGCACATGAAAGTATTATGAATTAAGTAATGTGATTGATGGTATGAGAATTTGTTTTGAAGTAAAAAGAGAAATAGATAAGCAAATGAAAAGGAGCTATTTTAAGTCATTTCATTGCAAAAAAAAAAAGATATGGAAGTATATTAAATGTTTTTTTTTTAAAGATGAAAGTAAAAGAGATGTCACATTGGGAATGTGACCAAGATGGATGTGAAGTGTTATTATAGTCAGAATATATATTTGTAGTGTGATTAAATACTTTTTATCATATTGGAAGAATGAGAATAATAGTATTCAAAAGAAAGTGATAAACACTAAATTTGTAGTGAATGTATGAAAAAGGAAAATAAAAATCAGAGCATATAATTAAGTGTATAGGAGCTATTAGGCTCAATGTGTATATTATTAGGTGTAATGTACATATGTATAAATATATGAGTAAAATATATATATACGTTGAATGGTAAACAAACGGATATAAAGATGATATATTAAATGCATTTCAAAATAAAGGTGAGAGAGATGTCACCTTAGTAAGGTGACTAAGAATTTGTGAAGTATTATTGTGGTTAGGAAATATATATGTGTTGAGTTGATAAATAATTTAAGTTATGTCAAAAAGGGGTAAGAATGATGTTGATTAAGGAAAAGTAATAAATGTTAAATTGTGTTAAAGATATGTAAAAGAGGAATTATATATATAATTGTATGACTATGTGTATACATGTATGGAAAATGTGGAATGAGCTTTTCGATATGAATGTAAATGAAAATGTAAGAAATGTGGAAAGCAAGTCATATTGTGAATGTGACCTAAGTATGTGAATGTGATATAATTATTTGTTTAGTGGTGTGGAGAATAATAGGGCATGTATCAGTGGATCTATGAGAGAATAGGTTTTAACCTATGTAGAGTTAGATTATGGGATGAAATGGAGAGTGAGAAAGGACTCAAGTAACACTAGAAGATGAAATTGTTATGATAATAACTGAGTTAAACTATCATATAATGTTTCCTGGATTAAGGATTTTGTTTGTAGAAATTCTATATGTATAAGTATATAATAAAAAGGAAAGTATACTGTATGAAAAGTGTTACAAGAGATAAATTAGAAGTGGAGTAATAAATGGAATTTGTATATGATTAAATGTTGTGTATAAAGATGTTATAGATAATATTGTTGATGTGAGTTAGACTAATGATAATCGTATGTTCAAGAGAAAATTTATGGAGATGGAGTTGAAATGTGTTAACTCTTGGTGTAGTAAAAGTTTGGATACAGAATAATCGAGAAACAGTATTGATTTATGAGTTACAGGTGTGTGACCATTCATCTTCTATGGCTATATGATTTGGTTAGTATGTGTAGCCGGTTAATTTTAGTATCCATAAATTTGGGACTGAGACAATATGACTGTAGTACAAATTGGTGAGATTGAAAATTTTGTTTAAGAAGCATAGTTAAAAAGTTATTATAAGATTTGGTGGGAACTATACTAATATGATTTGAAGTGATTTGTTATCACAATAATTTGATTGAATATGGATTGGAAGAGATCAAGAAATTGTATATAAGTTTGCCCTAATTGAATTAGATCATATATACATATATGAATATGGTGCAATTTCATGATAAGTTAAATAAATTAATCATTGGATGGAATTGAACAAGATGGGAAAGTGGATATATTGTGTAAGATAAATCAATTGATCTGGATTGGATTAAGATTATGAATTATTCTTGAGATTTAATATCTATAGTTGTATTAAGAATGTAATTATTTACATGGCAATGTATATGATGTAAAATATTAAAGTGTGAATGGACATGAATGAATGGAGTCACAGTAGTTATAAATCAGGATAAAAAGGGAAAAGATTAAAATAAGTTGAAAGGTAATGTATTAATATGTAAGTTAAGAGAAAAGCATGCTAAAGAGGTAACTCCATTTGTGGAAAATAAGGATCTTGTCATCCATTGAGGGATTGATAAATGTCTATTTAGACAGTGATTGTAATGATGGGATAATTAATGCTAAGACATAACCAATGATTTTTAAGGTTAAAGTTAAAAGAGTAATCATAAAGAGATGAAGGAACAATATATATTAAATATAAAGATTGGATGAAGTATAAGTGTACTATAAAATGATCTGATTCTGGTATAAAGATAGTAATAGGAAGTGTAATAAGTTCTTTTGAATGTTTGATCAATGAAGTAACAAGATATATAAACCTATAGAATGATGAGTTATGGAATTTAAAGAAGATTGTTGATTCTATAGGAAAGAGTTGAAGTTATATGATTTGGTGACATAGTAACTTAAACATATAATTAACTTCATATGGAAGGTAAGATAGTATGTTGTTAAGAATCAATTGTTACGATATTGATAATTTCGAGGACGAAATTTTCTTTTTAGAGGGGGAGAATTGTAATATCCCTAAGTGTGCTTAGAAGTTATGATAATGTTGTTATTATTGAATTGAGTGTGTGATTGATAAGTGGTAATTATGTTGTTTGAAGAAAAGCATTGTGTAGAGTGAAGTGTATATGTTGTGTATATGGTCATATATATATAATATAAGTTGGTCAAAGGGCTTGGTCAAGGGAAGAGGATATTTTATTTGTGATTGTGAAATTACCAACATGGGCTTGTAAAAGACAAAGGTTTAGTTATATGGTTGAGGGTAGTTTAGTAATTTTCTTTTGGAAGGGTATTTAATGCCTATTGACTTTGTGTTTTCTTCATCATTTCTTCTTCTTCTTCTTGTTGATGGCCGGCTCACTCAAAGACAAAGGAAACCAAGAGAGCAAGTGATGATTTTGGAATTTTAAGCTCAAAAGTGAAGGAAGATCTCAAGTATACAAGTTGGAATTTCAAGAATTTCATAATTTTAGTAAGTTTTCTCTTGTTTGCCTTTGTTATTTTTGAAGATGTGTGTGAGTTGAGTTAGGGTTATTGATAGTATGATTAAGTGTGTTGATGATTTGTTGATTAGAGTTGAAATTGATTTTAAATAAGAAGTAAATTGGTGTTGGTGATGGAAGAGTAAGAGTTGTGTTTAGTGAATATTTTTCTGTTTTACAATTAGTAAAGGCTGTGACTTGTATGATTTTTAATTAATTATAGAAAAATGTTCTTGAAGTGAATTTTTGATATGTTGTGCCTCTATGAGTCTAGAATGACTGAAAAATATGTTGATTCGATTTTGGAATGGTTATGAGTTTAGAAAGATTATTTTTATTAGACCTGTTCCAGCAGGTACCTTAACTGAGACAGCTATATTTCGGGATTTTTAATAAAATGTAGAAAAATCATATCCAATTGAATTTTGGATATGTTGTTGCTTAGTGAGTCTAGTATTTGAGAAAAATAATTTGGAACCACGTTGATTGAATTTGATTTATGGAATTCACAAAGTTCAGAACTGCTGCCAGGATGCAGGGCAATTGGGGCAGTCTGGTTAGGTGAACTATTTGACCAAGATTTTGTGATTAGTTTGATCTGAAATTTTAAAGGAATGATTTTAAGATACAAAACTAAATTCTGTAAAAATTTTAGAATTTTTAGTCAAGTAGATTATTTTATACAATTTTTCAAAATAAGGATAAAATGGAGTCTAAAACCAGAATGTACTATTCATATGGTCATTTTGCTAATATTCCTTTTGGATTAGGTTGTGAAGAGGTTGAATTGCCCTAATTTGTGAAGTGAAGAACTATTGAGTGGAGAAGAGTTTAGAGTGGTGTCAAATGTTATTAAGGTAAGTACCAATGTTGCATGATTGCATTGTTAATGCATATCACTAATGTATTTTGATGTGTTTATATCATTAATGATATGTATATATATAATTGTGTTATGGGAAAATGTAAGATGTGAATGATTTGATGAATATTAATGTATGAGAATACAATTGATTGAGTATAATTAAATAATGTTAGGTAAATTATTACATTGTTAATCTAATGTGACTTGTATAGTGTGAAAGAGAAGAGGATCATTCAACAAGGTATGAGCTATGCAAATTTATTATGACAAACACTTTTATGAAGAATTACTTTAATGTACTTTGTAATGTTATAGCAATGATGCTATATGTATAATGTGAATCATGTGATTGAATAATGATATGTTCATTTGGTTAATGTAATTGATGTTGAGTATTATAATGATGATGCACATGATACTATATGAACAATACTATGATTTGTGTATTATGAATCTTGTGAATTGTATTGTGCTATATGAATAAGGTACTTTGTAATGTTATAGCAATGATGTTATATGTATCATATGGATTGAGATATGATATGTTGTGAAGCCATTGTGATTGGCTATGATGATCTAATTGAAAGAAATAAGGCATGTTTGCCTAGATGATAATGAACATTGAGATTGAAATTGATAATGAAACAATAAGTGAAATATGTGTTTAATGTGTTATTCAGTTTTCAGAGTTCTGGGTTTGGAGGCATGCCTATAAAATGAAAAAGGTAACAGTCTTGCCGGGTTGAGGATCTCTTCAAATTGAGTTGAATTGAGGTCCAAGAGACTGGGTCTGTTACACTATGAGAATTGTGAATATGAAATATATGATTGGTAACAGTCTTGCTGGGTTGAGGATCTCCTCATGATGAGTTGATGGTCCAAGAGACTGGGTCTGTTACACTATCCATGGATAGAAATATTGATATATGATGCCTACGGGCTTGATGATTATGATTATAGACCAAAGCAGTAACTCTGAACTCTGAATAACATAGTGGTGTCTGTTGGGCCCGAGTCTGTCTTTGTTGTCAATGTGATATACAAATGTTGAAAGAAATGGATAATGAAATCTTTGGTATACTTCATTGGACATGTGATTGATGATATGTAATATGTGCGTTGAAATATTGATTATGAGCACTAGTGATGAATCATTAATGTTGAATTGTGAATAAAGAAATGTTATGATTGGTATGATGTATAATGTGTGTATTAGCATTGATTGTGAATTCAATTGATGAATTGTGGTTGATGACAATGATTGTCTTAATTGGAAATGTGACTTATGATTAGTATGATGTATAATGTGTGTATTGAGATGTTGATTGTGAATATTAGTGATGGGTTGGACTTGGTAGAAATGTTATGTTTATATGTGTATAAGATATGAGATTGGTTGAAAGATATGAAAGGTGCAAATGAATAGGGATAAACTTAATAAGAACTAAAAGTATATGGAATTGAGATATCTTTATATGTTAGTGTTTCCATGATATATGTTTGTATTTTATATTTGTACTACTAAGCTTTCGAGCTTAGCGCGGATGTATTATCGCGCAGGTAGCTTGGTGGAAGACATGAAGTCTTTTGGTATGCCACGAGAAGAGTAAGATTTTGTCGAGACCAACTAGAGGGTAATGCATACATGTATCCACTTTAAGTATGTTATATTATATGTATAAATGAAGTTTTGATAAAGACAATAATTTGTAAGTGTTCTTTAAATTGACCTATTATGGTTTGAATTTTGTTACAGGTATTGAAAGGTAAAAAGAAAAGTGGCATCCTTATACTTTAAATACTTACTGTATGTATACTAGGTATATGTATAGTATTTATATGGAGTATTGGGGTGTTACACTTTGGATTTCCTCTCTCTCGGCCACCCCCCAATTTGGTTCTATTGGTCCTTATATATAATGGTTTTTAGGTTGTTTATTCCTAATTACACACGGCAATTAATATTAATGAAAAAAAGAAATTAAAACCTAATTGGATTAGGTTCCTAAAAAAATTTTGCGTTAAAAAATTTTGCGCTGGGGAAAACTGCGGCAGCCGGGCCCGTGGCTGGGGCCAGTGGGCGTGCCAGCCCTCAGGAAATTCCTGCGGGAAGTTAATTCCCCACAGGAATTTCCTGCGGGGGAAAAAACTCACCCCGCAGGAAGTTATTTCGCCTGCAGGAAATTCCTGCGGGCAAAACGCCAATGGGCCCGCATGACTGCTTTTCGCTGCCGATTTTTTTTCCGACTCCGATTTTATTTTTATTTTTAATTTTTAATTTTTATTTGTTTATTTTCATTTTTTATTAATAAAAATTAGATACTAAGGTAAAAATTACTTAATTAAAATTATTTTGGACCAATTAGACAACAAAAATCATTTTGGGCTAAATAAAACATATTAGATCGGATTGGGTCAAAAATTAAGGGTCTACAGTTTGCCCCCTGCTTGAATGATCTGAAACCTTAGTGAAAGAGAGTGAAAAGCAATAAGACTTAATTTTTGAGGTTTTGGGTTCTGGACCCGAGAGATTTGGACACTTGATCCTAAACTAGACTTGAATACTCAATCTTAAATCGGATTTGGATACTCGATCCTAAACTGGATTTGGATACTCGATCCTAAATTAGATTTGGATACTCGATCCTAAATTGGATTGGGATACTTGATCCTAACTGGATTCGGACACTTGATCCTAACTGGATTTGGATACTCGATCCTAAACTGGCTTTGGATACTCGATCCTAAACTAGACTTGGATACTCGATCTTAAATCGGATTTGGATACTCGATCCTAAACTGGATTTGGATACTCGATCCTAAATTGGATTTGGATACTCGATCCTAAATCGGATTGGGATACTTGATCCTAACTTGACTTGGATACTTGATCCTAACTTGGATTCGGATACTCGATCCTAAACTTGATTGGGATACTCGATCCTAAATTGGATTTGGATACTCGATCCTAACTGGATTTGGATACTCGATCCTAAATCAAATTTGGATACTCGATCCTAAACTGGATTGGGATACTTGATCCTAACTGGATTTGGATACTCGATCCTAAATTGGATTGGGATACTCGATCCTAACTAGATTCGGACACTCGATCCTAACTGGATTTGGATACTCGATCCTAAACTGCCTTTGGATACTCTATCCTAAACTGGATTGGGATATTCGATCATAAACTGAATTTGGATACTCAATCCTAACTTGGATTGGGATACTCGATCCTAACTGGATTTGGACACTCGATCCTAACTGGATTTGGATACTCGATCCTAAACTGGCTTTGGATACTCGATCCTAAACTGGATTGGGATACTCGATCCTAAACTGGATTTGGATACTCGATCCTAACTTGGATTGGGATACTCGATCCTAACTTGGATTCGGATACTCGATCCTAAACTTGATTAGGATACTCAATCCTAACTGGATTTGGATACTTGATCCTAAATCGGATTTGGATACTCGATCCTAAATTGGATTGGGATACTCTATCCTAACTTGATTCAGATACTCGATCCTAACTGGATTCAGATACTCGATCCTAAACTTGATTAGGATACTCGATCCTAACTGGATTTGGATACTCGATCCGAAATCAGATTTGGATACTCGATCCTAACTTGGATTTGGATACTCGATCCTAAATTGGATTTGGGTACTCAACCCTAAATTGGATTCGGATACTCGATCCTAAACTTGATTGGGATACTCGATCCTAACTGGATTTGGATACTCGATCCTAAATCGGATTTGGATACTCGATCCTAAATTGGATTGGGATACTCGGTCCTAAATTTATTTGGATACTCGATCCTAAACTTGATTGGGATACTCGATCCTAAACTGGATTTGGATACTCGATCCTAAATTGGATTGGGATACTCGATCCTAACTGGATTCGGACACTTGATCCTAACTGGATTTGGATACTCGATCCTAAACTGGCTTTGGATACTCGATCCTAAACTAGACTTTGATACTCGATCTTAAATCAGATTTGGATACTCGATCCTAAACTGGATTTGGATACTCGATCCTAAATTGGATTTGGATACTCGATCCTAAATTGAATTGGGATACTTAATCCTAACTTGACTTGGATACTTGATCCTAACTTGGATTCGGATACTCGATCCTAAACTTGATTGGGATACTCGATCCTAAATTGGATTTGGATACTCGATCCTAACTGGATTTGGATACTCTATCCTAACTGGATTTGGATACTCGATCCTAAATCAAATTTGGATACTCGATCCTAAACTGGATTGGGATACTTGATCCTAATTGGATTTGGATACTCGATCCTAACTAGATTCGGACACTCGATCCTAACTGGATTTGGATACTCAATCCTAAACTGCCTTTGGATACTCTATCCTAAACTGGATTGGGATACACAATCATAAACTGAATTTGGATACGCAATCCTAACTTGGATTGGGATACTCGATCCTAACTGGATTTGGACACTCGATCCTAACTGGATTTGGATACTCGATCCTAAACTGGCTTTGGATACTCGATCCTAAACTGGATTGGGATACTCGATCCTAAACTGGATTTGGATACTCGATCCTAACTTGGATTGGGATACTCGATCCTAACTTGGATTCGGATACTCGATCCTAAACTTGATTGGGATACTCGATCCTAACTGGATTTGGATACTTGATCCTAAATCGGATTTGGATACTCGATCCTAAATTGGATTGGGATACTCTATCCTAACTTGATTTGGATACTCGATCCTAACTGGATTCTTATACTCGATCCTAAACTTGATTGGGATACTCGATCCTAACTGGATTTGGATACTCGATCCGAAATCGGATTTGGATACTCGATCCTAACTTGGATTCGGATACTCGATCCTAAATTGGATTTGGGTACTCAACCCTAAATTGGATTCGGATACTCGATCCTAAACTTGATTGGGATACTCGATCCTAACTAGATTTGGATACTCGATCCTAAATCGAATTTGGATACTCGATCCTAAATTGGATTGGGATACTCGGTCCTAACTTGATTTGGATACTCGATCCTAAACTTGATTGGGATACTCGATCCTAACCTGGGTACTTTGACTTGAGATTTGAATTGATTTTGATTTAATTTGGGTACTTGGACCCGAGATTAGATTTGATTAACCTTTTATCAATTGAAAAGTCTGACTGCTCCGGCTGTTCTATGCATTGTGATTCTTCACCCTCAGAATGGATCTTCATCCTTGGAGATTGGGTCTTCACCCTTGCAAATGAATCTTCATCTTTTGACATCGGGTCTTTACCTTTGAAAAATGGATCTTTATTCTTTGAGATCGGGTCTTCACCCTTGCAAATGGATCTTCATCCTTTGAGATTGGGTATTTACCCGTGAAACATGGGTCTTTATCCATTGGAGGTCGGGTCTTTACCCTAGCTTTAGCTCTTTTAGCTGGATTGGTCTTTTGTCTTTTGCACCTTCATTCTTTTGAGAGTTCTGTTTGTTCCATTCTTTTGTTCTTTCTTTTTGCAAAGATTTAGCTATTTTTAATTGGACCTTATATCCTCTCCTTACCCCCCTGTGTGGCGAAATATTTGTAAGTGAGTTTAAAAATATTTGGTATATAAACTCAAAAAATTGAAAAGGAGAAACTTTGCCCCCTGTGTAGGCTCAAACCAAATATTTTATCCATGCAAGCTTTGATTGATGTTTTTGCCGTCTAGTTCTTCACACAAGCACGTATTTCTTCTCTTTGCAAGATTACTGGAGCTTTCTCAAGCAATGGGCTTTCTATGCCCCTCTGATTCGATATCTTCTTTTGATTCTTTACTTCGCAAGGTGTTTGCTATTCATTTTGCCAAAGAACACAAGACAAGAAAGTGCGATGTGATATGCTCATGTATGCATGATATGCATGAATAATACTTACAGTTACTCCATCGACTCACAGACTGAGGTGATTAGCAGAAGTGTTCTCATTGGTTCCTTTTTGACGCTCGTTCAAGTCTCGCATTGAAATGATCAAAAGCTTTGCATTTGGCTTTTATCTTCAAGATGTTGAAAACATGAGTGGTGGAGACCCTAAGCAGTAGAGTCAGGGATGTATCCATTTCAAACTATATTTCAGCATGTCGGTTGGTAGTTTCTTCATGACTTTGCCAAATGTGTCCTTTGGAGGTTCAACATACTTCCCTTAACTTGAAGGCTTTGTATGACAAAACATTTTTTTAACTTTTTGAATTTTTTGAATTTTGATTTTGAAATCAAATGTTGGCTTTGCCAAATTAATGTCATTGTACCTCAAGACTTGATTTTCCAAATTAACATATCTATAACATGATAACCCTAGCTACCATACTAAACTCAGGAATTATTTAAGCAAGAATTGTTGCACTTCAGATAGGCACATACACATTACTTGGTCAAAGGTCTCATTTGAGTTTAAATATTGTCTATCTCATATGCATGATTATTCAAACTATCTCCACTAATAGACTCTACCTACCAAGAGAGATCAACAGGTCTTTGATAGGCTTGAAATGGCATCTATAAGGGACATGGGTTAAATGAAGGCCATTTTGAGATTGGAGCTGGTGTGACACAATGGACAAACCCTCACACTATAAATTTCTTGTTGGAACTTTAGACAGTTGGGAATAATCTTTCTAGACTCCAAATTCTTTTTGTCTTCTTGGCATTAATCTGGATCTTGATTAGGATAGTTTTTGCCCTTGTAAAAAATTTGGTTCCCAAATTTTTTTCTTTTCTTCTTTTCCCTTTTCTTTTTTCTTTTTCTTACTCCTCCCTTTCTTTGATCATTTTGTCATTTTGTCCTTCTTCCTTATAGGACTGTCAAATACAGAACTTTTAAGCACTGAATGGTCTTTCTCCTTTTTCTCCAATTTTGATTGAATCTTTGGTTGGGTTGGACCAACTCAAAAAAGGTCTTTATGAACCAAATAGAAGCCTTTCGTTGCTGTAGGTAAAAGAGAACTCAGTTGGCTTTTTGAACCATTTTGGGGTTTTTTTCGTTTTCTTCTTTTTTATCTTTTTTTTTATTTTTTTTTGTATTGTTTGTACCAACTTGGGCTTCCAATAATGGATGAGTGGAGTAACATAAATCTTCTTTAACAGGGATAAATCATTTGTTACTCTAATGTTGATGTTGTCTTGATATATTGGAGACATTAAGGGAACTTCAACTACCCTTAAGATTTTGAGAACATCAACTATCCGTATGGTCTTGAGAACTTCAACTATCTTCATAGTCTTGACTATTCATTTCTTTCTTTGATCTTCTTGCCTTTTCACCTTTGTGATCATAAGACTTGTCAAAAGTATCACAACAGCTCAAGGTAGGTTGTTGAGGTTATATGCCAATGAAAAGAAAGCTAAAATTTTATGAAGGCTCAAAGGTACAACTAGGGATTAATATTTAATTGGGTGGATACTAGTTGTTGGCTAATCAAACAATGCCTAGATCATCTCTCCCTTAAATAATCAGAGTTCAATTTCGCCTCGAAAGTTTGTCAAAGCATGTTCTAAGACTGACTAGGACCTAGACAAAGGTAATTATGCAGGAGCCCTCTCTAAGTAAGCATACACAACTCAATGTTATAGAGCAATTCCCTCACCTAGTAAAGTTATTCAAGTCATGATGCCTAGATATATTAATTCATGAATTATCAAGCTAGATTCCTCATTGGTTGAGCACTAAAAAGACCAACAAAAATTTTGATGAAAGTAATTATTCAAACATCTTTAAATTTGAAAAACACGATTGTTCCAATTTAAATATTAAAGAAAGTAAAATTGAAAAGTAATATTCAAGCTAAGGAAAGTTTGTTGAGTTTAAGCTTATTTTTCTTTCATATCTTGAAAGGATGATAAAACAAAATCTTCTTCCAATCCTTTTCCCACCATGAAGGTTTCCGGTGGAGGTACTCTTCCAAACTTAGGCAAAGGGTTGTTCTTGGTATTGGGCTTATCCGGCTCGGGTAGCTTACCACTGTCGATTAATTCTTGAATCTCATGCCTTAGGCGGGCACATTTATCTGTTTCATGCCCTCGCATTTGATGAAATTGATAGAAGGCCTCAGCATTGAAGTTTGGTGGCAATGGATTATGTAAAGGTCGAGGAGCTAATGGTTGTAACAACCCTTTCTTTTGCAGCTTGCTAAAAACCCAAGATAGAGGTTTCCCCAATTCTGGGAATTGTCTTTTATTCCCTTGACCGGTTATATTAACATCAACTTCTTTTTGCGTGCTTTGGTTACCAGATTGATAGCTCCCTTTCTCGTTCCTTTTTGTTGCAAAGCGGCTCTTCTCCCTTTCTCATTCTTCAATTTGTAAACTAGCTTGAAGAAGGTCTTTGAAATCACGGATGAGTGTATGAGACATCCTCTCACGAAGACTAGGTAACACCCCTCTCACAATCATCCTTATTTGATCGGATTCATCGGGCCTCTTCTTGAGTAAAGCAGCCTTGTTTCTCCATCTCTTGACATAGTCTACAAAATTCTCATTCGGCCTTTGCCTAATGGACTCCACTTCCATCAAGGTAACTTCCAACTCAACATTATATCCATATTGTTGGATGAAGGCTTTGTAAAGTAGATCCCAACTCTTTTGTGTTCCATCATCTAAGGCATTGAACCAATTTTGGACAACAGGGTCCAATGAGAGCATAAAGTACCTTAGAGTTTGAGCCTTAGTAGCTCAGGCAGACTACATGGCAGTGATATACTGCTTCACATGAAGATGAGGATTTCCGGTGCCATTGTACTTTGCAAAGGAGGGCATCTTGAATTTATAAGGGACCTCATCATCTTGTTCAAATAGTTTGTCGATCTCAGACTTCTCTTCGGTTTTCAGCTTCTTCTCAAATTTCTTTTCTAAATCAGCAATCATCTTTTCAACATCAGATGTCTCGGTCTTTTCAATAGTTGCCTTCTCAACAACCTTTGGCTCCTTTTTATCTTGAAGATCTTGGTAGTATTGAGCCCAATCATCATCATCAATGATCACCTTCTCATCATCACAAGCCACTTCATTAACTTTCATCTTCCCTTTGTCCTTTGGCTTCTTAGTGCTAGCAGAAGCCTCGGCATGATTCTCCAAGATTGCAGTCAATTGGTTCCTCATAGTCTCAGCTAGGGCCTCTTTTATTTCTTCCATCTTGGCATTGAGGGCTTCATCCACCATTCTTTGAATTTGTTCGGGCTCCATCATTTTTGGTGAGCAAGTGATTGAGTTGTTGCTAGATATCTCGCCTCCGGCGTAGGTCAGATTGTAAGCTTTTGAACTATTGTAATCCAGGGCTGTGAGCCAGAGAGGATTAATGATATGAGATGCAAATGTATGCATGTATGCATGTATGCACAAACAATAGACAAACAAGGACAAATTAGGACATTCCTTCCAACCTTATATCATCCACACACGAATGGTGAGTCTCTTTTTCTAGGTATATGGTTAACCAAAATACCAACATAGGGTACCTTGCTTTCGAATAATTCCCTTGAACATTTTAACCAATAGTTATATTTTCGAAAATGGAAATCAATCCATGATAATTCCCATTAATTAGGTTTTAATCCATTTATCCAACTAAAGTAGCTTTTATGCTATGCTGGATTAAAACGAAATTAAGAGGTTTATTATAAATAGATTTCTCACTTGAAAAGATAACTAATGATTCATGCCAAAAACAAGCCCATGGTTAATTTATTCTTAGTGTAAACTAGACCCACAATTGATTTTTGGTATTTCATAATTAACCTAAATATTTTGCAAGCTCTTTGTAAGAAAATGTTGGGTGAAAATAGTTTTGTTTCTAAGCCCATTGTAAAAGATTTTAGAAAAATGGATTTTGGGCTTAGTATTTGGGCCATGGGCCAAAGAATTTTTTGACTTGTTTTTAGAAAAAATCTTATGTCCAAAGACCATCTTGAAAAATTTTGAAAATATCTTTGGTCTTTTGGATTTTAAAGAAAAATTTATTTTGAGCTTACAATATACTTAGGTCATATTAGAAAAAGAACAAACCAAATAGGCCATGATTTAAGCCAAGATAAATCAACCATAGTCAAACAACATGCATTTGGGGTAAAACCTAAGGAAAGTAACTAGGCCAATTACATGAGCTTTAGTATTTGGGTTAAAAGGCTTAGGTTCCCATAGCAAGTATATACCAAATGGTACGAGGCTATGAGTGGTTATGCCATGCTCGATCTCCATACCTTGAGTGAAAGTATGGTATCCCTTACATAACATAACACGGGCAATACGGGCGTCCTAACTCACGCACACAATGCAATCTAATATGATGTAATGGATAATATCATTATAAGAAAGAATAGAATAATATAAAGACCAACGGAATCAACTTCTCTTATCCCCAGTGTGTAACACCCCTATACCTCGTATATGCACACTACATACCACCATATCTATAATATATGTATACTGAATATAGGAATGCTACGGTTTACTAAACAACAACTCATTCCTTTTTAACAATAATATGAGCAAACTTAAACATTTAAGTTATATTATAAACACAATAGATAAAAACATTCATTCAATACGCAGCGGAAAATATAGTTATATTTACATATATAAACATCAAAATCAAATTTTACAAAACATAAAGTTTATATATGTTTGGAAGTTCATCTCTGATCTTTACGCCCACAATCAACACCTCAAAGTCTAGACTCGACTCAGTCTAGATGAACTCTCTGGCTCTACCCTGTCACCTGCGCGATGAACCACAATCACGATAAGCCAACGGCTTAGTGGTACAAACCACAATAACAATATGCTTCAATGCAATACCAATGTCACACATTTCAACAAATAAGACAATATTCACAAATGATATCTTTATATTGTTCATAACACTACATTTCATTATTTTATTCAATTATTTCATCACTTATGATTTACATTGAAACAAAGACAAGCATGGGCCCAAAAGACACTAATATGCCATTCCACTTTCAGAGTTAATATTTTGGTTCAATTATCACACTAGGCTTCAAGGATTAGGTTCAACCAAGCTTCAAGGGGAACAAAGCATGATAAGTATCAACCCAACTTGGCTTCAAGAACCAAACCTAACCTAGCTTCAAGGGTTGTAACATCTCAACTAGGCTTCAAGGACTAGATCCAACCTAGCTTCAAGAGATTGTTACCATTAGGCATGCCACCAACAACAAAACTCTGAAAATGGAATAACACATTAGACACACAATTCATTCATTATCTCATTATCAATTTTCATTCTCATTTTCTTATCATCATTTAGGCATCCATGCCTCAATCATCTCATTTGCATCATTATAGCCAACAACAATGGCTTCACATCTAATCAATAGAGTATACATAACCAATTGCATTGGTCATATATTTTAAATTCATCATCATCTAGGCAAACATGCCCCACTTATTTCATTTGAATCATTATAGCCAACCACAATGGCATCATATCTCATCATATCTCAATTCACAGTATAGCAATTCATCATTAAAGTATTCATCATAACCAACTGCATTGCACATACCTTTTGAATGACCATCATATCTTTCACACTATACAAATCATAACATTAATCATATTGTATTAACAATATAGTAAATTACTTAACACTTTTATAACCAAATGTGTTAAGTCTCAAAATCATGTAAATGAATGCAACCATGTAAGTTTGTACTCACCTCAAGAACAACTCACACCAATCTATACACTCCCTCTTCCAAGAATCCTTAAGACATAGATTAGGGCAACTCAACCTCTTCAAAACCTAATTCAAAAGGAATAATACACACTTATATAAACATACACATGAATTCCAATACAATTATTCACCTACTAGCCTCATATTAGACCCATGGATCACAAATTACAAACCAAAAACCACTAACTAGGGCCCACGGTCGTGGCCTCACAACCCCCCACGAGCGTGGGTTAGAAAACGAATCTGTCCAATTTGTCCAACACCCCCATGGTCGTGGCATCCAAAATGCTTCTGTTTCGGACCAAACTCATGCATTCTATGCTTACAACTCCATTAAACACAAACATATGGAAAATCAAAAATAATTGATCAAACTCAATATTGACATCAATTACCAATTCAAAACCATAATATAAACACAACTCTTACTCTTCCATTACACTCCAAAATCTCAATCAATTAAATCCAACACTCTCAAACACACCACAATCAAACATACTCATGCTCTTGATAATCCAACACCAAACTCAAACACCACTTAAAATAAAATAAGAGAATCAAGAAGAAACTTACCAAAGTTAATGAAACTTCTTAAATTTCCAACTTGATCACTTGAATTCTTCTTCAATTTTGAGCTTGGAATATCAAAAATCTCACTTCCTCTCTTGCTTCTTTGATAGCCGGCCAACCCAAAGAGAAAAGAAGAAAAAGAACAACATAAATGACCAAGTCAAACTTTTCTTCTCTTTAAACCTCCACCAAGAAATTATATAATAAAATAATCTAAAATATTCTCTTCCATTCATAAATTTCCATTTAATTTATTTCACTAATTTAAAATAAATAAATATCTTCCTCCACTAACTTAATTTTCCATTTTCCACTAATTAATTAAAATCAATTATTTCTTCTTTTGACCATATAATAATTTGACTTGTATATGTTATATATATCTCTATATATACAACATATACACATCTCTCTTCTCATCTTTAATCTTCCCTCTTAAACATATACATTAAATCCAAATACAACAATAATTCCAAAACTTTTAGGGTATACTTTGGGATATTACAATTCTCCCCCTCTAAAAGAAATTTCGTCCTCAAAATTACCTGATATTAAGTATGAAACAGTTGAGGATACTGATCTCGCATCGCTTGCTCACTCTCCCAAGTTGCCTCTTCCTTTGCATGATTCTTCCAAAGAATCTTTACAAGTGGCACTTTCTTATTTCTCAACTCTTTTACTTCATGTGCCAAAATAGCAATTGGTTCTTCTTCAAATGTCAGATTTGAACTCACCTCAATAGATTCAACTGGTAAAACATGAGATGGGTCTGACTTGTACCTCCACAGCATAGAAACATGGAAGACATTATGGATTCTATCCAACTCAGGCAGCAAAGCAAGTCGATAAGCAACTGGTCCCACTCTTTCTAATACTTCATAAGGTCCAATAAAACAAGGACTTAGCTTTCCTTTGCGGCCAAATCTTAAAATCTTTTTCCAAGGAGATACTTTCAAAAATACTTTATCTCCAACATTGAACTCTATGTCCCTCCTCTTCAAATCTGAATAAGATTTCTGCCGATCTGAAGCTGCTTTCAACTGATCCCGAATTATCTTCACTTTCTCTTCTGTTTCTTTAATCAAATCAGGACCAACCAACTTGCCTTCTCCAACTTCATTCCAACACAGAGGCGTCCTACATCTTCTACCATACAATGCCTCAAATGTTTCCATTTCAATACTGGATTGATGACTGTTGTTGTAAGCAAATTCCACAAGTGGCAAAAATCTGTCCCAACTTCCAGAGAAATCAATGACACAGCTTCTCAACATATCCTCAATAATCTGTATCACTCTCTCTGATTGCCCATCTGTCTGCGGATGAAAAGCAGTGCTAAAATGTAATCGAGAACCTAAAGCACCATGCAAACTCTTCCAAAACCTTGAAGTAAACCGAGGATCTCGATCAGATACTAAAGAAATTGGGACTCCATGCAATTTCACTATCTCACTGATATACAGCTCAGCTAACTTCTCAAGAGAATAATCCATTCTAACTGGAAGAAAATGAGTTGTCTTTGTCAACCGATCAACAATCACTCAAATAGCATCATGCTTCTTCCGAGTCAATGGCAAACCAGACACAAAATCCATTGTCACACGTTCCCATTTCCATTTAGGTACTGTTAAAGGTTGAAGCAACCCTGTTGGAACTTGATGCTCAGCTTTCACCCTCTGACAAGTGAGACATTTAGATACAAACTCCGCTATGTCTCTTTTCATACCTGACCACCAATAATGCTGCTTCAAACCCTGATACATCTTTGTACTCCCAGGATGCATAGCAAAAATCGATTGGTGTGCTTCCTCTAAAATAATCTTTCTCAAACTAGCATCATCAGGAACACACAATCTATCTTTGCACCAAAGTCTACCATCACTTCTCACATTGAATTCTCGGCTCTCCCCATTTTGGCAATCTGACACAACTTTCTGAATTTTCTCATCAGCCAATTGAGCCTCTTTAATCCGATCCAACAACATTGGCCTCAATTGCAACTGAGCTAACAACGCACCATCATTACAAAGCTCAAAACTAGCATGCAATGCTCTCAACTCAACAAGCAACGAGAGCGAATAAACAGTTAAACCTGCCAAAGACTTTCGACTCAAGGCATCAGCAACAACATTTGCCTTACCAGGATGATAATCAATCAAACAGTCGTAGTCTTTGATTAACTCCAACCACCGTCTCTGTCGAAGATTCAGCTCTCTCTGCACCCCCAAGTATTTCAAACTCTTATAATCCGTATAAATGAAACACTTCTCCCCATACAAGTAGTGTCGCCAAATCTTCAAAGCAAACATTATAGCTGCCAATTCCAAATCATGCGTCGGATAATTAAGCTCATGCGGCTTCAACTGCCGAGAAGCATAAGCTATAACTTTATCCTCTTGCATCAAAACACAACCTAAACCATTATGTGAAGCATCACTGTAAATCACATAAGGTTTATCTTCCACAGGTAAAGTAAGAACAGGAGCTTAAGTCAACATCTCCTTCAATTGCACAAAGCTAGCTTGACACTGATCTGTCCACACAAATCTAACTCCTTTTCGAAGTAATCTGGTGAGTGGAGTAGCTATCAAAGAAAAACCTTTCACAATGCATCGATAATAGCCTGCCAAACCCAGAAAACTTCTAACTTCAGTTACAGACTTCGGTGGATTCCAATTCAAAATAGCCTCAACTTTACTCGGATCAACTCTTATACCATCTGCTGAAACTATATGACCCAGAAAAGTTACTTGATCAAGCCAAAACTCACACTTCGACAACTTAGCATACAATTGCTTCTCTCTCAAGATCTGCAATACAATTCGCAAATGCTTGTCATGCTCCTCTTTATTATGCGAATACACCAAAATATCATCAATAAAAACCACCACAAACTGATCCAAATAGGGCCTAAACACCCTATTCATCAAATCCATGAAAGCTGCAGGTGCATTCGTCAACCCAAAAGGCATCACTAAAAACTCATAATGTCCATACCTTGTGCGGAAAGCTGTCTTAGGAACATCTTCAGCTCTAACCTTCAGTTGATGGTACCCTGATCTCAAATCAATCTTGGAAAACACTGCTGCTCCCTTCAACTGATCAAAGAGATCATCAATCCTAGGCAAAGGATACTTATTCTTGATAGTCACTTTATTCAAGTGCCTATAATCGATGCACAACCTCAAAGTACCATCCTTCTTCTTCACAAACAAAACAGGAGCTCCCCATGGAGAAACACTAGGGCGAGCAAACCCTTTATCCAACAATTCCTGCAATTGCACCTTTAACTCTCTCAACTCAGCAGGTGCCATTCGATAGGGAGTAATGGAGATGGGAGTGGTACCAGGCAACAAATCGATACCAAACTCAACCTCTCTCTCAGGGGGTAACCCTAGCAACTCTTCCGAAAACACATCTGGAAATTCCGCAACTGTGAGTATACTATCAAGTTGAGAACCCACTACTCTGGTATCCACAACATAAGCAAGATAAGCATCACACCCTTTTCTAATCAATTTTCTAGCTGCAAAAGCCGACACAATCAAGGATGCAAGTGGTCTCTGCTCACTAGATACCATCACACTTCTACCATCACCGGTTCTCAGAGTAATACACTTTTTTTGACAGTCTACCACAGCTCCATGTTTAGACAACCAATTCATGCCTAAAATCAAATCATACTCCTTAAAAGGCATTTCAATCAAATCACCCAAAAACACCTCATCTTGCACCACAACTGAACTATCTCGGTGCACCTTGCTAACAACCACACTATGCCCTAAAGGATTTGTCACCAAAACATCAAATCCTAAGGACTCTGAATGCAATTCAGACACAGACAAGATAGATGCACTTATGTATGAATGAGTAGATCCTAGATCAATCAAAGCAAGAACTGAAATACCAAATAAAGAAAATGTACCCGCAATAACTGCTGAAGCATCCGGCTATCTCTGCATCACATACACTCTCTGAGAAGATCCAACCTCATCTGGCCTACTGCCTCCGGATGTAGAGCCTCCTCTCTGACTGATCCCAGGTTGACCACCTCTACTGAAACCTCTGCCCCCTCGACCACCTCTGCTAAAACTAGGTCGAGAAGCTGCAGTATCAGTCTGTCTATCCTCCTGCATCTCAGGGCAATCTTTAATAAAATGAGCTGGTGACCCACATCTAAAGCATACTCCTGATCCACCCGTCTTCCAACAAGTACCCCCATGGGTCCTACCACAATGAATATATACAGGTGGAATAGATCTCTAAACCACTAGAGTCGGAGCACTCGCTACAGAAACTGTAGGTCTCGGCCTCTGCCTCTGATACTGAACTGACCTACCTGACTGCCTCTGGCTCCTATTGACTCTCGGAACAAAACTTCCTCGGCCTCTCTTAATAGATGAAGACCCTGCCTCAAACTGAAATCTCCTAACTCTGGTCTCCTCCTCGGAAGCAACTGCTGCAAAAGCTTGTGCTCTCTCAACCCCTCCTCAAATCTCCTACATCTGTCAATCTCTTCTGAAATAATCCCACCGGCATAATGACTCAACCGGATGAACTCTACCTCATACTCTGTCATAGTCCGGTTATCTTGTATCAAATTCAGAAATTCCATCTTCTTAACATCTTTATACTCCCTCGGAGTATATTTCTGCTCAAACTCCCTCAAAAAATCACCATAAGACAAAGTAGGTGGATCATCCATGGCATGAGGAACTGTCTTCCACCAATCATAAGCATCTTTCTGCAGTAAAGATCTAGCATAATCAAATTTCTCTTCAGGAGTGGTTTGCAACTGGATAAATACCCTCTGCACTCTATCCAACCACTGCTCAGCTACTGCAGGATCTGTAGTACCAAGAAAATCCTCAGCCCCAAATTTTCTCAATTTATCATAATGTCTCACCGGCACTTGTGGCTATGCTGGCGGTGGCGGCTACACTGGAGCTTGCCTCAACAATTCTACCACATGCCATAGCCAAACCGGCGGAACCTCATTAGCAGCTGATATCTCTTGCACAAGAGCAGGTGCCTCACTAGCTCTCTCAACCCTGGCTCCATCTCTACCCTCTTTAGGAGCTACACTCTCAACACTATCTTCTATGGACTGACGTGACTGAGACGCCATCACTACCTATATCTGCAAACACAGCAGAATACACCTCATCAAAGATCAGAGACTGCCAATACCAAAACATGTATCTTATTTCAAAATCGCATTTTAAAAATCAAAATTTTCTTTTTCTTACAATTTACCTAGGTTGAGAATCTCAAACCTAGGCTCTAATACCAAAACAATTGTAACACCCCTATACCCCGTATACGCACACTACATACCACCATATCTGTAATATATGTATATTGAATATAGGAATGCTACGGTTTACTAAACAACAACTCATTCCTTTTTAACAATAATATGAGCAAACTTAAACATTTAAGTTATATTATAAACACAATAGATAAAAATGTTCATTCAATACGCAGCGGAAAATATAGTTACATTTACATATATAAACATCAAAATCAAATTTTACAAAACATAAAGTTTATACATGTTTGGCAGTTCGTCTCTGATCTTTACGCCCATAATCAACACCTCAAAGTCTAGACTCGACTCGGTCTAGATGAACTCTCTGGCTCTACCCTGTCACCTGTGCGATGAACCACAATCGCGCTAAGCCAACAGCTTAGTGGTACAAACCACAATAACAATATGCTTCAATGCAATGCCAATGTCACACATTTCAACAAATAAGACAATATTCACAAATGATATCTTTATATTGTTCATAACACTACATTTCATTATTTTATTCAATTATTTCATCACTTATGATTTACATTGAAACAAAGACAAGCATGGGCCCAAAAGACACTAATATGCCATTCCACTTTCAGAGTTAATGTTTTGGTTCAATTATCACATTTATCATTATCATTATCCCAACTAGGCTTCAAGGATTAGGTTCAACCAAGCTTCAAGGAGAACAAAGCATGCTAAGTATCAACCCAACTTGGCTTCAAGAACCAAACCCAATCTAGCTTCAAGGGTTGTAACATCTCAACTAGGCTTCAAGGACTAGATCCAACCTAGCTTCAAGAGATTGTTACCATTAGACATGCCACCAATAACAAAACTCTGAATATGGAATAACACATTAGACACACAATTCATTCATTATCTCATTATCAATTTTCATTCTCATTTTCTTATCATCATTTAGGCATCCATGCCTCAATCATCTCATTTGCATCATTATAGCCAACAACAATGGCTTCACATCTAATCAATAGAGTATACATAACCAATTGCGTTGGACATATATTTTAAATTCATCATCATCTAGGCAAACATGCCCCACTTATTTCATTTGAATCATTATAGCCAACCACAATGACATCATATCTCATCATATCGCAATTCACATTATAGCAATTCATCATTATAGTATTCATCATAACCAATTGCATTGCACATACCTTTTGAATGACCATCATATCTTTCACACTATACAAATCATAACATTAATCATATTGTATTAACAATATAGTAAATTACTTAACACATTTATAACCAAATGTGTTAAGTCTCAAAATCATGTAAATGAATGCAACCATGTAAGTTTGTACTCACCTCAAGAACAACTCACACCAATCTATACACTCCCTCTTCCAAGAATCCTCAAGACTTAGATTATGGCAACTCAACCTCTTCACAACCTAATTCAAAAGAAATAATACACACTTATATAAACATACACATGAATTCCAATACAATTATTCACCTACTAGCCTCATATTAGACCCATGGATCACAAATTACAAACCAAAACCACTAACTAGGGCCCACGGTCGTGGCCTCACAACCCCACGGTCGTGGCCTCACAACCCCCCATGGGCGTGGGTTAGAAAACGAATCTGTCCAATTTGTCCAACACCCCCACGGTCGTGGCATCCAAAATGCTTCTGTTTCGGACCAAACTCATGCATTCTATGCTTACAACTCCATTAAACACAAACATATGGAAAATCTACCAAAAATAATTGATCAAACTTAATGTTGACATCAATTACCAATTCAAAACCATAATATAAACACAACTCTTACTCTCCCATTACACTCCAAAATCTCAATCAATTAAATCCAACACTCTCAAACACACCACAATCAAACATACTCATGCTCTTGATAATCCAACAAAAAACTCAAACACCACTTAAAATAAAACAAGAGAATCAAGAAGAAACTTACCAAAGTTAATGAAACTTCTTAAATTTCCAACTTGATCACTTGAATTCTTCTTCAATTTTGAGCTTGGAATATCAAAAATCTCACTTCCTCTCTTGCTTCTTTGATAGCTGGCCAACCCAAAGAGAAAAGAAGAAAAAGAACAACATAAATGACCAAGTCAAACTTTTCTTCTCTTTAAACCTCCACCAAGAAATTATATAATAAAATAATCTAAAATATTCTCTTCCATTCATAAATTTCCATTTAATTTATTTCACTAATTTAAAATAAATAAATATCTTCCTCCACTAACTTAATTTTCCATTTTCCACTAATTAATTAAAATCAATTATTTCTTCTTTTGACCATATAATAATTTGACTTGTATATGTTATATATATCTCTATATATACAACATATACACATCTCTCTTCTCATCTTTAATCTTCCCTCTTAAACATATACATTAAATCCAAATACAACAATAATTCCAAAACTTTTAGGGTATACTTTAGGATATTACACAGTGGAGTCGCCACTGTGAGCGGGGATTTTTGCCCCCACTCCCAATGAAATGGTTCTTGCGACTTCGGCACTGTTTAGGCTCAGGGCCTTAGAAAACACGGACCTAAGTCCGGAGAAAATGGAGTCGTCACCCGGACGGGCCAGAAAAAAAGAAATGGGTGGATGACTCGATTCCTAAGGAATCCACAACCCCCTAATGGGTTCAGAAAGTTGGGTACGCATGGGAAAGGTGAGAAATGGCCCAGCACTCCCACAACGCCCGGTTCATTGGAACCGGCCTCCTTTACAGGTCTTAATATAATAAAATTCTTAATTATAATAACATTATCCATACTACACAATAAAAAGAAAGCATCATTATATTAAAATCAAAACAATGTCCAAACAAAACAAAACAAATAAATGGACACCCATCCAAGGATGGAAACATGTCCTTACATCACATGCCTAGATAGGACACCCACCAAAAGGTAGAAACATGCCCTTTACAAAGGTTCTAAAATAGAAAAGAAAATTAAATTACATGATGTTTAACTAATGAGGTACCCACCAAGTGGAAACATAACTCTTACAACTTTTGGAAGTCTAAATTAATTGATAAAAGTAAATAATCATCCATAATAAATAAATCATTCATTAAAAGTATTTAAATATCAAAATATAAAATAAACATCCATCCATGATAAATTAAATAAATCAAGTATTGAATTCAAATAAATTAAAGCATAATCAAGTATGGAATTGAATAAAGCAAATAAAAGTTCAAGTATAGCTACTATTTCCATTTAGGGTTCTTTATCTCATGTGTTAAGGTTTTGGAAATTCTAAAATTAAGCTACTGTGACTTTTTATAGAATTAAAATAGATTAGGGTTTTAAGTTTTAAATGGTTGGTAAGATTCTTTGATTAACCAAATTAAGGTTTGAATGGTGAAATCATGAAACTAGGGTTTTGAATACCTTAAAATACTTAAATTTGTGATTTTTGGTTTGTTGAACTTTAAGCTACTGTGCAATTTTTGGGTTTTCATGTTTTTATGTTTTTTTATGTTTTAAAGGGATTAGGGTTCATAAAAATTAGGGTTTAAGATTTTAAAAGGATTAGGGTTTATTATTTTAGGTTTAAAAGTTGAATTTTGGATTTTAGGCTTTAAATTTGGGTCTCGGGTAATGAAGAATTTTTAGGGTTTTAAAAATCAATTTGATATTCTATGAAGTTTTGTGAATTTAAACAAATGGATTGAAGTTTTTATAAGTAGAAAAGATATTTTTTAAGGTTTTTTTAATGAAATAGAACTTATTTTAAAATTTTGAAAGAAACAAAATCAAGTTTTGGTTTTGTTAAAGAATTTGTTCAATTAGGGTTTTGAGACAAAAAAATAATAATTTTAGGTCTTTTTGGAAAATAAAGTAATGTATTAGTGTTTTAATCTTGGAAAAATTAAATTACAACTTTAAGATTTTTGATTTAAAAAACCCCTAATTTCATAGGTTTGCTACTGTGAAAACATAAATCAAAAAGAATTTAACATTACCTTCTTTTGTTGATTCCTCCAAAAACAATTCTTCTTGGATGAACTAGCTCCAAAGACAAGCTTTTTTTGCCTTTGGAATCCCTTCTTTCCTGATGCTGCTGTCCAGAAAAGATTTAAATTGAATTTCTTCTTTTCCTTCCTTGATTTGGTTTCAAACTTTCTAAATTCCCTTTGGATTTCCTCTCTCTCGGCCACCCCCCAATTTGGTTCTATTGGTCCTTATTTATAATGGTTTTTAGGTTGTTTATTCCTAATTACACACGGCAATTAATATTAATAAAAAAAGAAATTAAAACCTAATTAGATTAGGTTTCTAAAAAAATTTTGCGTTAAAAAATTTTACGCTAGCGAAAACTGCAGCAGCGGGGCCCGTGGCTGGGGCCAGTGGGCGTGCCAGCCCACAAGAAATTGCTGCGGGAAGTTATTTCGCCAGCAGAAATTTCCTGCGGGTGAAATAACTCGCCCGCAGGCCTGCGGGTGAAATGCTGGGCCTATGGGCGTGCCGCCCGCAGGAAATTCCTGCGGGCAAAATGCCCACGGGCCCGCACGACTGCTTTTCGCTGCCGATTTTTTTTTCGACTCCGATTTTATTTTTATTTTTATTTTTTAATTTTTATTTATTTATTTTTATTTTTTATTAATAAAAATTAGATACTAAGGTAAAAATTACTTAATTAAAATTATTTTGGACTAATTAGACAACAAAAATCATTTTGGGCTAAATAAAACATATTAGATCGGATTTGGTCAAAAATTAACGGTCTACAGCGTGTCATGGAAACTGGCTTTTATATTATAGGGCACGCCTAGTGACACGGGCGTGTCACTAGGCGTGCCGACGTCTTTATATATAGAGCCGACGCCATTTTCACGAAAATTTCAAAATTTTCTCTCATTTTCTCTCGTTTTCTCTCAAATTTTTTGCACTCTCACCGGCGCATTCACACACCCACTCGATTTAGGAGGGATTCTCACTCTCGGCTTGCATAGTTTGCGTGTATTTTCTCGTTTTTCCCATTGAAACTACTAGTTCCACGTGGATTTGCATTTTTCAAGTACGGGATCTCAACTTTTGCGATTTTTATTTGTTTTCTTTCGTTTTTCTTTCATTTTTCACATACATTCCTTGTATTTTCTTGTGTTTACCTTGAAATTTGAAATTTAATGACTTGTTTGCTTTATTCTGTGTGTTTTTATTTTTTCATAATTTTTGCAGCATTTGATTAATTATAATTTTCTTCATTTTGAATTCCGTTTTGATTCAGAATATGTTTATTTTTGAAATTGTTTTGAATTATATATTGATTGTTTCGTTTGTTTGTTTTCTAGTTACTCGTGATTTTTGGATATATATTGTCATTGTGAGGATTGATTTTATTGTGTGTTTGTGCTGACATTCGGGTTAGTTTATTGCTTTCGGTTAATTGAGAATGTGTTGCTATCGGTGGATTACGTTTGTTTTGCGTTATCGTTATAATGCCGGCATTTCGGTTAACCTTGTATCATGCTATGCTTTTGTTATTGAGGAACCTTTTGATTTGTTTTTCAGATTAACCGAAAATGGGCCCTCGCAAACAATCATCCTCTCAGCTTCCCACCAAGCGGGCACGAGGGGAGGGTAGTTCCAGCCAACCCGCTACACGTCCAACTTCTAAATTTATGGCGACACACAAATGCCTCAGATTTTCAAACACCGAGGAACAAAGGCGATTCAAACTTTTCGACAATAAAGAATGGTCCGCGCCTCGTGTCTTAGATTGGGAGGCTATGGAACTGGTTAACATTGCAGCAGATGTGCGGGAATTAATTAATCAACCGGGGTGGGACCAACTTTTCTCTATCAATGAGCCCTCATATCGAGAGCTTACACTGGAATTCTACTGCACCTTCCAATTCCAGAAAACCAAGGTCTCCATTACTAAGCCGACAATTAAATTCAGACTGGGAGGGCAGAGATTCAGCATGAGCATTAATGACCTTGGGGTACATCTCGGGTTATTTACTGAAGAGGAAGTCCAAACCTTCGATTATCTAAACTCCGAGGTGGATTTTGCTGAGTATGAGGTTATTCCTCCTCGGATTTGGCAGAACTTTGCACCCAATGCCGATAAATATCAACCCAAGGTTTCTAAGGCATCCAACTTTGATTCTTTCCCCTGCCGAGTGGTGCACAATTTATTAGTTCATACTATTACAGCACGGCTGAGCAGTACAGGGGTGGTAACCTTGAGAGATCTGTTTTTCCTGCACTGCATGTCGCAGAAGACCCGGTGTAATGTCGCCCATGCCATCACCCACTTTTTCTACGAGCAGTCTAAAAAAGGAGCATCAGGTACTTTATATGGTGTCATGTATGTCGCAAGACTTGCTCGTCGTCTAGGTGTATTAGATGGCTGCCTCCCTATGACGGTGGATGGTATGCCCAAGCTGTTGTGTATGGACACGTTGAAGAGACTGAACAGGGAGAAGGTAGCTGGGCTGTAGGCCACTCCTATGGATTCAGATGTACCAGAGGCAGCTCCTTCTGCTCCTACTTCCGATATACCACCGCCTCCACCGTCAGATTATTCGAGTACATCTACCGCCGATGGGCCTTCAACCGCTGCTGCTGCACCTTCTTCTTCTGCTGGACCTTCTTTTGTCCAGACCCCTGCATTCCGGGATTGGCGCCAGTCAGTTAATGTCGAGTGGGATGATGACAGGAAACCCACAGAATTTGAGCGTTAGATTTGTCGGATTGAAGGAAAGATAGGGAATATTGAGCTGAATCAGAATATGATCTTAATCCAGCAGGAAGAGCTGCAGCAGCTTTTACAAGACCAGAGAAATTCTTTCCAAGCCCAGCTGGATAGCAAGATCTTGAGACGGCAATGGCTGGAGCAATCCATGTTGGAGTTCTGGCGGTATCAAGGGTTTCACCCTTCGCAACCACCACCTCCACCCTATCAGCCACCTACCCGTGCACCGGCACCTGCACCTGCACCTGCGTCGGAACCTGCACCTCAAATTGATGTTTCCGACGATGAGACAAGCAGTGACTAGCCCACATTTTATTTTTCATTTTCATTTTATTTTTATGTTATTTTTCATTTCTTTGCTTATTTAATACCCTTTTTAGTTTTTTTTCTTTTTAATTGCTTTTGGACAATTGTTATTTTCTTTAAGAATTATTTTCCTTTGTTTATTTATATCTTAACCTTGTTTTGTTTGCATCCTAGAATTTTGTTTTGACGCAAACCCTCCTTCACCGCACTCTTGGCACCGTATTCATATTCATCCACTCATGGCAATGAAAAGGGCAGTTGTCCTCTCTCTTCATTATTTCTTATTTTGCGCACACATCGGGGACGATGTGCATCTTAAGTATGGGGGAGAGGTATACTTTCTTGATTAAATTTTTACTACTTCATTCTTTCTATTTGATTCATTTGTCTCAATTAATGCCTGCTAAGTAAGCTAGATTGTTATGATAAGTGTGACTTGATGTGGTTTCCCTTTATATGTTAAACTAATTTGAGATTTCCTAAATGACAATTTCTTGTTGAGGTTAACTTAGTGATCTTAATCAAATGCTGAGGATCGATTGTGATAGCTACAGTTAAGTTGTGGATTGATGGAAATTGGAACATTACTAAAGTTTAAAACCTTAGTTACATTTTTTAGCATAATATAATTCCGTAGATTCTTGAGTCGGACTTAGTATGACCCTTAAGTTTTTGACCCTTGAATAGTAATAACCGGAACAAATAATTCTAATTAAAGGAGCTTTGAAAATTTTTCCCTGTTCCACTGATTTTGACTCTCGAATCAAAACAAATGAGTTGAAATCATGAATAGTGCTAGTAGCCATTTGAACGGTGATTCTGGCTGAGTAACCGGGGGTTGGCGTCACAAATGTTTACCTTCGTGTCAAAAGGTTAGTATCAGTTCAAACATTTCGAGCTCCTTAAAATATGCATATATATATATATATATGTATTCTTAAAAAAAAATTCGAGGGTTAGAGAGCTTAAGAGAAAATTCACGTTTTTCGTACTTTGTTCATGACATTTGGATTTGCTGGAATATGCTCAATTCTTTAACTCTGGATTTTTAGGTTTTAGGTATGTGAAATTTTTATTTTGAAACTTCTTGATTCAGCTGTTATGATTGTGAATTATCTTGGTTGAGAAAGTGAGGTTTTCCGATTCGAGCATTGTCAAAACTTTATTTTCCTTTTTGAATATAGAGGGATTCCGTCATTTCTGCTTATTACAGTGATTTAGTTTGCTTGAGGACAAGCAAAAACTCAAGTGTGGGGGAATTTGATAAGTACATAATTGATGATATTTTATTTCTATTTCTTAATATGATTATTATCCAATTGAGTTTAATTTGTTTGTTCAAAGTGTATTTTAGGGTTAATTTCAGGAATTCTCTATAATTTGAGGCTTATGGTCATTTCGGAGGAATTACGGATGAAAGTAGAAGAAAAGAGCAAAATTCATCAATGGACACGCCCATGAACATGGGCGTGTCAATAGACGTGCCCTTGATACTGCATTCAGAAGCATTGACACACGCAGTGACATGGGCGTGTCCCTGGACGTGCCTTATATTCAGACTCACAGTAGCTGTGACACGCCCAGTGACATGGGCGTGTCACTGGACGTGTCCTATATTCAGAATCACAGTGGCTATGACACGCCCAGTGACATGGGCATGTCAATGGCCGTGTCACCTATGGAAAAGTTAGATTCTTTGCACTGATTGAGGAACAAGTGGGGAACAAAAATTGTGCTTGTGTCAAAAGAAAGACAGAAGAAAAGAAAAGCTTACCTAAATAATGGGAAAGGGGGATGAAACAAAGGAAGGTGGTAGACAATGGATGGGTGTGGTGAGTTGGAAGTATGGGCTGGAGATTTGAATGGAAATAAAAAGAGAAGAGGAGGAGAAGGAAGGGGAGCTTTTGGGACATTTTTAGAAACAGAGAACGGAGAAGTGGAGGAGGAGCCAGATGCTGGAGCAAAGAGAAGGGTCTTGAGCTGAGCTTGAAGAAGGATACACTTCTTGTACAAGCCTTAAACCAAGAATCAAGGATTGAAGTGAAGAAATACAAATTATTTTCCATGGATTGTTTGGTTTCTCTTACTCATTTATCTTGCTCTGTTTTTCTAGTTTTGAATATGAACTAATTACTTCTCTATCTAGATATTGATGAACCCTAGCTCATTTGTATGAATTGAACAATTATATTCAGTTGAATCATTTGATTGAGTTTTTTTATTCTTATGATGCTTGATGTTATTTCCAATTGATAATAGCATGCTTATTGATTGGTTGTTATTTTCATATTATTGACTTGAGAAAGCTTGATATGAATTGAATACTCATAAGGGTTGAGGATTGATTGGGGTACTAGAGATAGACCTACAAGATCCTTTGGTTTATAGTTCTTTGTACTTAATGCAAGATCTATTTAATTGTGTTTGAGAAGAGATTCCAGCACTCTACTTAGTGATTAGGGATTAATCCACTCGAGAGGGGTTTTAGTCTAATTTAGAGGAATGCCAACTCAAATCTATTAAATGATTTAGCTGAATTGATTGATCATGAATATTATTGAGGCTAAGGGGATTCAATATCTGGATAGTACTATTAATATTATTATCAATCCTTTTTGCACAGCATTTAATTTCCCTTTATTTTCAGTTATTAATTTAGTTGTTTTTAGTTACAAAGCATCACACAACTATTAATTTGCTAAACAACGATTAAGATTTGCACTAGTACTTGGCCTTGTCCCTAGTGGAACAATAACTCACTCATTACTATATTACTTGGGCGACCTGTGCACTTGCGGTATTGCTATAGCATAGTAAACGCTCACCATTCATCCACTTGTATTTTCCTTGGAACCCGTTTATTATGCTAAATAGGAACACTGGTTGTCTACTTCCTTATCAAAGAATACTCAATTCGATTCATTCTTTTAGACATTTTACTAAGCTTCTTTTTTAAGGATTACACCTCATCCAACATAGCCTGAAGAGGATCTATATCACCTTGGACATTTTTAGTTTGGTCTTTCATCTTAGAATAATTCAGAAGCTGCACAAAATAGGTTAGTAAAATAAGAATTTAAAATTTAAATCTTCACTTCACTCCCTCACGTGTTTCACTCATGTGTGATGTTCACTCAAGTTTACTCATGTTTGCACTCGATATATATGTAACACTCTTATACCCTATATACGTATAATACATATTTTCAGCATATGTAAAAACGCATATATGGTATAAAAATGTCACAAACCAATTTAATAAAAAATTTTACATTTCTGTTTTAAGATTTCAAATACTAATATATAAAATAAATAGTATATAAATATTCTTTGCTTGTTATAGGAATCTAAAATAAATATTTTATATGAAAATCTCTGGGAAAAATTCGCCAGAGTTTTGTTTGTAATTTGAACGTTTCCAAAATTCAACAAAACACAACCTGCATAAAAAAACACTCCAAATAAAATCAATTCACCAATTCACAAATACTTCTCAATTTCTCCATATTTTCTCAAAATACTTATATATAGGTATATATATATATCAACATTACTTATAAAATCTCATCTTAAACAAAATTATTCAAATCATTTTTTACAGTTTACAATATATGCTTCAAAAACATATCATAACATGCATAATATCAAAAATGTACATGCTGGCAACTGACTCTGATCTTGATGTACCCAAAACAACTCTTCAAGCTCAATAAATACAAACCTAGACCCAACCAGGTCTAGTAAAACTCTCCGGCTCTCCCAAAACATCCATGACACCTGCGCGACGAATTATAATCGCACTAAGCCGAAGCCTAGTGGTACAAACTTTGATAATAATAAAAATGTAAAGTAATGCCAATGCACAATGCATATAGAGGTCACATCATTTCACTTTCTTATATTTTTCAAATATTTCATACTCACAACTCATAATATTATATTGCTCAATTGTATCACAATTCATAATTCACATTAAAGCAAAGACAAGCATGGGCCCAAAAAGGATCTAATATGCTATTCAAATTTCAGAGTTACTGCTTTGGTCCATAATGACACCATGTGTCTAGCCCGTAGGCAATATATATATCCATGGATAATGTAACAGCCCCAGTCTCTTGAACCTCAACCCGGCTAGACCCTTAGGCCCCAGTATCTTGGTCCTCAACCCGGCTAGACTGTTACGGTTTTTGAGGCTTACGACCCAATCTTTTCACCCCAAAAACATCATATTTATCATTTATCAGCTGGGCTCGGCTTACGACCCGGTCTTTTCACCTGCCTAGCAATTCATAGGCATGCCGCTAATCCCAGAACTCTGAAAATTGAATAACATACTAGGCACACAATTAATTCATTTATCTCATTATCAAATACTTTCACAATTTATTTCTCATTTTATTTCTCATAATCAAACTAGGCTCATTGCCTTATTTTCACTTTTTTTTCTCATTTTCTCATTTTTCACATCTTTCTCATTTTTCTTATTTTTCTCATTTTTTTCTCATTTTTATCCATATCAACTCATTTCATTATTCCACATATCTCATTTTTTGCATTCACAACACATTACCCAATTACTTTGGGTATTTTCATATAATATGCATATTTCACACTTTACACAATTTAGTCATTATCAATGGCTTTTCACAATGCATTTAACACATATATGACATTACAAATGTCATAGCACATTATTCATACTCAATCAATGAACCAAGTAGCTTAACACATTTTTCAACCAAAATGTGTTAAGTCCAAATGTCATGCAAATATAAACACTATACTCAAAGTTTGTACATACCTCTACTAGCAACCCAAAGCAAGCTTAATACAACCTCCAATCTTATCCTTCCAACTTGCCCTTCACCACTTGGATGAAGCAAATCAACCTCCCTCAATGCCTATACCAAATGTGATCATACATAATCATTTAATATTATATTCTAAGGTATTCTCAATATCAAACCAAAATTAAACATCACTCTAAACCAAATCCCAAAATTAAGCTTCACCTCACTTTAACTTTGAAAAACCATATCAAGCCATTTAAATTAGTGTTTTAAGTTTATTAATATCATTAGAAGCATATTTTAATACATTTGAACCATTCACATTATAAAAATACACTCTTATATACAAAACCATAAAATGGCATAACCTTCCCCCATTGAAGGTTTTCCATTCCAACACAATCCATTACTCATTTCAAGCTTACATTCATCACTTTTAATACTAAACAACATGCTTAAACAAATAAAATCACACAATTCAACCACTTTGGAAAATCACTTTTCCAAAACCCTAAATCTCCACTTCCATTCTCAAACTCCAACCAAACACGACCAAATCTAATATTTGACTTTAAAATACTTGTTTATGTAACAAAACAACTCATTTGGAATCAATTTACACAATTAAAAATCATGATTTCAAAACCCCAAAAATTACATAACCCTAAATTCTCTCTCTTCACCAATCTTACCCAAATTCAACCATTTCTTTAATCCAACCTTAAAATCATTGTTAATCACTTAAAATAACTTCATATATACCCAAATAGACAATTAAATCTTAGAATTTTAAAAACCCAAAACAAACATAATCACAATTCCTATGAAATCCAAAGAAAGAAGTTGGGAACTTACTAATTTTGGTGGAAATTACTAAAAATCCACTTTAAACTTGTTGAATCCTTCAATTTGTGGAGTATGGAAGATCAAAATTCTTGAATTTCATAGCCATGGTGGCCGGCCCTTGATGGAGAAGAAGAAGAAGATAAAAACTTTTAAATTTTCTTTTTTTTTCATCTTTTATTTTTAACCATGTATATATATATTAAAATAATTTAATAATTATTTATATAATTATTTATTTAATAAATTAAAAGTGATAAATTTCCTCTTCCATTCAAAAATAATTTATTTTTGAATTATTTTATTAATTTTGAATTTCTAAGATTTAATTACTAAAATACCCTTTTACTTTGACTTTTCTTTTAAAAAGTGTTGACTTTTATATGTTATGTATATTTTACATATATATCACATATATTATCCACTTTTTCATTTAAAACCCCTTCATTTTTTTATTTAAAATTAATAATTTAATTTATCCATTTAAATTATAATTTATTTTATCAAATTTTCAAAAATTAGCACTTTTCAAAAATTTAGGATATTGCACATATGCACAAGTAATGTGTATCTTATATACACGTCAAATGTACCTTATGTGTGTATTAAATATTAAGTATGTAATGTATTAATTCAACATATACAATTAATATACCATATGTATATGTTATATATACTCTAGATATATATATATATTGAGTATATATAATTTATCTCTCCAAATACTTATTTAATTTCTCCAAAATCACGGATGTTACAATATGCCTTTTCTCTATATGAGCTCTCACTCTTACATTTTACCACTCAAATCTCTTATTAAGATTGTTTGTAAGGATCACAATTCCTACAAGCTACACAATCACAAAGAAGCAGAAAATATTTCCCAAAAGAAGGCTCGCATGATCATACTAGGGAAGGTCCACCAGGCATAAGAATTTTAGGATTTTTAAAGTTTTTTAACTTCTTTTGATAGTCTTTGAGGTTTAGAATTTTAAATATGACTATGAATGCAACTAGAATAATTTTTTTTATTAAATTAAATAAGAACACAAAGAATAAGGAATTAAAAGGTAAATTTTTAATTAAAAGGTAAAATTAACACAATGAAGAATTTTAACCTGGGATGAAACAAAATTAACAAGATATTGATGGATTTTTTTTTTATAATAAAGATAAACAAGAACAAAGGACTTAATAAAATAGATAAATAAAATAGGATGGATAGATAAATTGTGGAAGCTAATTTGGAGCCTAAACTCTAATACCAAACTGATGTGAACCACCAGTATATGAAACCAAAGACTCACTCGCCTTTACGCTCAGATGAAACTTCTTGGAAAGCCAAATCAAATTCTTGCGAGGTTCTTGACTTAATTCCAACTTGTGGAAAAGAACCTTTGAATTATCTACTACAAAGTGGTTAACCTTATTGTAGTGAATCTTGATCTTACAAGAAACCAATAACAAGAGAATATGCACTATCCATAAATTTGGAATTTTTATTCAATAATATCTAACCTCTTGTAAGGAGATACAAGATAGTTTAAATATGTTACAATAATAAAATAGGTGTTTGGTTATAAGAATACTTCCATCCTCATCCTACTAATCTAGTAAAATAACTTAATATTAATCTAATAACTTTGGGCTTAACATCAAGGCCCAAACCACTAATAATGAGGATACAAATAATACACAATTATTAAATGTCATCCAAATAACATAAGTCTCATAATTAACTAAAAATAAAATAACAATATCAGATGTCTAGTTGGGCTAAAATAAACAAGTAATTCCAACTAGCCTTCATCATCCATGGCCTCCAACAAAATGGTCAAGCTCCTGTGCATCTACTTAGTCCATATGGCTTCATATTTGTATCCATAAATCTTTACACGTAAGTTTGTAAGGCTTATTTTATCTTCTTGGCTTTTTATTTTGTAATTGGTTCACATGGAATCTTCAAGCTTTGAGCTTCATCATCTCCTTTCATGGATTTCATAGCTATGAATGCATCATACTCAGATAAGAGACAATCCAAAATTCATAGCTTCTACAGCAGACATTCAAGAAAAGCTTGGTGAATGAATTTGCTAGTTGAATTAACTTTATAACTCACGGATAATAAGTAAGAAGGAGCCAACAATGCAAGTATATTCCTTCTATCATAGAATTAGGTCCTATAAGCTTAGAAAAGCCCGTAGGATTTTAGGAGTTTTATTTATATAAACTAACACTATTTTTATCATCATTCATGCAACTAATTAGCTAAATTGTGTTTATTATCCTTATTGCCTTAATATGTTCATTTATATTAATAAATTTTTCCATGTGTACCAAATTTTCTGAATCCAGCAGGAGATTAAGGATACTTAAGAATCGAGCCATCCACCGCTTATTATTCTCTTCTCAGTCCGTTTGAGTGACGACTCCAATTCTCCTAACCTAGGTACGTATTTTCTAAGATTCAAAACTTAATAGTACCGAAGTCATAAGAACGATTCCTCCGGAAGTGGAGCAAAAATCTCTGCTCAGACATAACTAACTTGCCAAACTTAATAGAGGGTTAGAGATTTTTTTTAGGAATCTAATAGTTATCCCTTCTTTCCCAATCTTTTCGAATGATGACTTCATTATCTCTAAGCTTAGACTTATGATTCCTAAGGTTACAAATCTAAACAGTACCGAGTTTGTAAGTAAAATTCCATTAGAGTTTTTTAGTGAAAACCCCTAGCTCATTACTCTCTTTTTATTATTTTATCAATACTTGGATAATTGCAAGATAAGGCACAAGATATCTGTCTATGAGGACTTAGCCTAATTGCACAGTTTAATTAGGAAATTATGTTATTTATGCAATTTTAGTGTTCACTTTTCAAATCTACTTTTGTCCAACTTTTCTTTGAACTTTATAACTTCATGCCTTTTTCACTTTTTCTTTTTTGACGTTATTTTTTAATTTTTCTTTTTTTTTTATTTTGTTTTCATCATTTTTTATTTAAAAATAATTTTTTATGTCATATTTTCATAAATATATAATATACGCACAACATCTACAATATTTATATCATATCTACTAAATATATATAGAACATCTAAAAATATATACCAAACCGAACATGTACTAAATATATACCAAATATCTATATAATTTATGTAATATTTTTTAACTTTGTTTTTTTAATTTTATATTCACACAATATGTACACAACATCTACACAGATATTTACATAACATATATACAATATGTACTAAACATCTACAACATCTATATAACATACACAAAATATATATGTAATTTATACAATATTTACATAACAAAATTAATATTTTTTAATTTTATTTTTTACGTGTATAATATATAAAATTTATTTAAAAGTAAATTTAATGATTTTTATTGATATAGTTTTATATATTTTGACTTTTTATATTATTTTTGTGAGTATTTTATTTATTATTGTAATTAAAATTAAATATTTTTATTTATAAAAATTAATATATTTTATATGCTGAAAATATAATTTAAAATGTTAATTTTTATTATTTATTATAGTATATTTATTTAATAGTGTGGTTTGAAAAAAAAAAGATGAAAATTAAAGTAAAATATTGTTTGTAGTGAGAGAATAAGTATTTTTGGAAAAAAAATATTTTAGTGATGAGTGAGGTATTTTTGAAATTTTACTTCAATTTTTTTTAAAGTGTAAATATTTTTTTTATAATTTTTTTTGAAATAATTTTTTTGGTAGTTTTATAAATATCCCATTTAATGGATTTTTTCAAAAATACCCTAAAAAGTAAAAATATTTTCAAAATACTCACTTTTCTTTTTTAAGTTTAAATATACCCTTTTTTTAATTTTTAATTTTAAAAATACCATTTTTTAGAGGTATATTTTTTGGGTATATTTATTATACTAAAGATATATTCTATTTTTAAAAATATGCATTGAATATATATTTGATATATTAAAGATGTTTTAAAAAAATAGTATTTAAAAAAAAAAAGAAATTTACGTTTTTCACATCAATTTTACAGTAGCTTTACAAATATGCAGGCTGAATCACTTTTTATTTCAAAATTATCGATCACGTTTTTTTTTTTCCAAAATTACCATATCAATATTAATTTTTCTTTTTTCTTTTTGTAATTTTTTTATAATTTTATTCTATTTATATTTTTTTGTCTAAAAAAAAATTTTTTATGTTAATTTTTAATATATGCATAAAAAATAAACATATAATATATACATAAAAAATAAACATATACACAACATATATAAAATATACACTCAATAATATAAATACATTTACAATATCTACAAAACATCTATAACAAATCGACAACACATCTATATAATGTTTTTAATATCTATTCTTACAACATCCACATAATATTCACACAATATTTATACAACATTCAACAATTTTTATTCATACAACATTCAACAATTTTTATATAAAATACATACAACTTAAATAATAAAAATATAACATACGCACAATATCTACAATACATCTACAACATTTACAATATATCTATAATACATCTATAACATCTACAATATATATATAATACATCTACAATACATCTACATAATAAAATTATATATATTTTTTATTTTTTCATGTACATAATATGTAAATTTTTTTAAAAAATAAATTTAATAATTTTTATTACTATATTTTTATATATTTATTTTATTTTTTATTTTTTGAGCGTTATTTATTTTTATAATTAAATTTAATTTTTTTTATAAAAAAGTATGATTTTTATATGATAAAAAATAATTCAAAATATTAATTTTTATTATTTTATCATAATTTTTTATTTTAATAGTGGAGTTTGGAAAAAAAATAAAAATTTGAAGTAAAATATTGATTGTATTAAGGGAAGAGATATTTTTAAAAAATATATATATTTTATTAAGAAATGAGTTGTTTTTGAAAATTATATCAACTTTTTATAAAAGTATAAATATTTTTATTATATTTTTATAGTTATTTTTTTAAGTAATTATATAAATGTTCCTGAAAAAATTATAAAATATAGTATACAGCATAATTTTCTAGTTTAAAATCTTAAGACATGTTATTTGGATCATTTGAATCTGTCGTGGGTTTGATTAGTGAGGTCCATATTAGAGGAGCCACTTTTAGTCTTCATCACAATTAAATCAAATTTTAATTGGCAATTTGATAAAAATTATAAAATTACATATTAATTATAAGGAAATTAACGGCTTCCATTGTCAAAGTTTCTATTTTAAGTACCAAATCATTAACTAAAAAAATTATAAAATAATTTTCTAATAAAAACATATTAAATTCTTTCTACCAAAATAATCTAATTTTATTCACTTTAATTTGATTTGTTTCCCACTGATGCACAACAGAGCTATTTTTTTTTATTTTACACTTCTCGCAATTTCTTATTTTCATTGCTTCTCCTAAAATAAGGTGGATAGTAAGATTCATAAAAACATAATGGTTTTATCAACATCAATTACATATATATGCATGTATAAAATAAATCTTTTAATTTAAAATAAATTTAATTTTGAGTTCTCCCTTCCAAAGTACTAAAAGGCAAAAAAAAAAAGTACCATTAAAACTCTGCAAAGGAGGTATACATTTTACGAGTTGTGAATGTGACACCATGTTAGGAAAAGGGGATGAATTTAGAAGCAAATTGATATGAAATGAAATGGAGAGCCTATGATACAATATTCCAATAACTATGAATGTGAGTGCTCTTATTTTCTCTTACTACCCTCTCTAAGAAAAAGGACATCCTTGTGGTGGAACCCATATTTTGGTATATTAATCTAATAATTGCATTTGTTGAAATTTCTTGACAAGTGACAATTTTGTGAAGGAGATTTTCATATATTTCCCTGTCTCTCTCTCTCTCTCTTTCAAAATCAATCTCATGCGTTCTACAATCAATCACAATAAGCTACAAATATATGTGACAAAAAGTGTACAATTTATTTAATTATTTGGTTTCTTTCCATTACAAAATCTTAAATTTTCTTTTATCTATATGTTATTTATATCCTATAGATTGGCTAAGTTTGGTTCTATAATTTCAGATTTGCAAGTTTGGATCGAAGATTTTCCATATAAATCATAAAACTTCATTGATTTGGTTTTTCCTATTTGAGAAACGATATTCCAATTTTCCATTAAAAAACACCAAAAATTATTTTATATATAATGTTGTATTCTATTTGATTTAATCTTCGGAGATTATATATTTATTTTTATTCAATGAATTAACAACTAATTATTGAATGAATTAAATTAATTTTTTTATATGAAATCAATCTTAAAAAAAATGTCATTCAAAAATAAAATTATGGTAATGTTGTGTTTTGGGGATCACTAAATAAATATAATAAAAAGTTAAAGAATTAAATAAGTAAAGATTGGTCAATATGTTGTCCGCGTGAGTGGTTCGATATTCTTATTCTTTAAATAAAGATTATAAATTTAATTATTGTAAATGAAATATTCATTTGTTGAGAGTATTTTATGCTTTAACGAGTCATTATACTAATAATAAAATTAATCTTTGTCCAATAAATTTAAGAATACACATTATTATACCAAAATAAGCAATGATTGGCTTTTTTTTTTTTAATGAAAGGCTGAACAAACTTAGCAATTTAAAGAGCGGCTCAGTGAAACCAGCTCCGAAAACTGCTAAACCTGACAGATATTTTATTCATTCAATGAAACCTTAAGTAAGGAGTTCCAGAAGAGTCCGAGAGAAAAATGCCCTTTAAAATACGGGGTAAAGAATCAAAGAAAAGAAAATTACATTGTAAAGAACATAGCCGGCTATACCGTGCCAAGAAATTAGCAGCTTGGTTCCCTTCGCGATGCACATGTGAGAATATTACACTGTTTGCTACGGCCAAGCATTTGATTGCGCCTATTATTCCCGAGCTAACAGTGGAGCTTTGCAAGTTATTGATGGCAGCTAAGGAATCACTTTCCAAAAGAAAAGAGTGAAAGTTCATATCTGATGCCCACTTAAGACCAAAGAAAATAGAGTGTAGCTCTGCTTCAGTAGCGTCTTTTGCTGCCACCTGAAAACAGCAGGCAGCAATCACGTTTCCTCCCGAGTCGCGCAAGGTCGCACCCCCAGCAGCTGATAACGATGAGAAAGAAGCATCTACATTGACTTTGTATTCACCTGTCCGCAGTATTTTTCAGAAACCAGCTTTACCTTTGTACCTCTGCTAATATCAGTTGGACAAAACTCTAGAAACAAGGTGAATGTTTTTGCTATTTTCGAAGTGCCATGAGCAATGCACCATTTGTAAAATAAATTTCTCACCTGTTCTATGATAGCTGGGGTGTAAAATGAACCATCACCCCATGTAATACTACAATACGTAGTCCAAATTACATAGAGGATAATTTGAGTAAACAATTATGGGCGAAGATAATGTTAATGATGCAACCGGAGAGTTAGCAATCGGACCCGGCTTGTAGCGGTTCCTGATATTAATATATTTTGGAGTTAGATTATTTTTTTCTTTTTACTATAATAATTCTAAAATTATTTATTTAACAGAGTTGAATCCCAGTTCGAGTTATGTGATTGAGTTTTAGATAAATGATACTCCTCCATTCTTTTTATATAGAGAAAATTAAAAAAATACAGAGATTAAGAAGATAGTTAATAAATTATTAAGAAGATAGTTAATAAATTTATTGATCACAATTTATTTTAATTGGCTATAATAAATCTATCAATGTATATTTATAATGTAAAGAAAGAGATAAATTATAGACACAATACTTTATAGAACATTTATGATTTAAATTTTTATTTTAAAATGAAAGAGATAAATTATCTTCCACTTATACAATAAGTGTACAAATTTACATGTAAAACAATATGAATTATTGTATACAATTAAATTATTTTTATATAGTACAATACTTTATAAATCTGCGAATAAAATATTAAAGAGGAAAGAAAAATATATAGCGATCGTGTACAAATCTATAATTAGAACACAAATATCAATAGTAATTGTAGTCTAAAAATGACAACGTGTTATGTAGCACAAATGAATTTATTTCAAAATTAGTCAACAACTTCAACATAAAAATATCAAACTATATCGGTCAATACAATTTAAAATTATGCCCCAATTATCAGTATGATACAAATACAACCACCTCTTTCAAATAACTAGGGTTCGATAGATAAAATTAGTGTTCAACTTGTGATACATAATAAAAACTAATTTATAGTTATGTCCTAATTAGTAACTATAACATTAATTCATGCATTGAAAAATAAAATATATTAATTATACATTTTATATTTGTCCGCCACTAGTCTCGTTTGATGTATAAAATACAGCTACTTGCAAGAGCAATTTTAAAAAAATTTTAAAGAATACTCTCCTATAATTTTTATTTTAAGTATTTTTCTCTATATAAAAGGGACATTTTAAATAAAATTTTCTCTATATAAAAAGAACAAAGGGAGTAATTTTTTTTTGTTAAATATTAAAAATTTGGGACGTTAATACTCTATGTATTATAAATTAATCCACTCCAAATTATAATTCAATAAATATGTATAATGTTAAATCTATATTATAATTATATTTAATATTACTTATTAAAGATATTTAATAAATATAGCTCATATCAAAATAAAAAAATATGATAAAAAATATAAAAATTTATAGTTTTAATTAAAATATACTAATTTTTAAATTTTTATAATATAGAAAGTATATCAATCAATTTATAACGTAAAAAATATTAAATAATAAATAATTATAATGTGAATTTTAAGAATAAAATAAATTATTTATACTAATTAAATTAAAAAAATATTTGATATTTTTATAATTTTATTTTTACTTTTTTGCTACAACAGTGAAATTTATTTTTATAGCAAAATAATTAGAAACAACGTATAAGAAGTTTATTTTTTTCCTTTCTTAGTTTAGGTAGAAATTATCTTAAAAACTTGAGAAAATTACGCTATTCGTAGCAGTGTCTCGCTCACAGTTTTACGATGGCTAACTTTATTTATTTATTTATTTATTTCAAAACACGAACGCGTACTCTTTTTTTTTTTAAACTTATTTTTAACAATGTTTTTTATTTTTTCTGTTTTATTTATTTATTTTTTATATATATTTATTTATTCATAAATAATTTTTTTAGTCATATTCTCAATATATAAATAAAAATAAAAATATATAATATATATATATACAATATATATAAATACACAAATAAATAAATAATAATAATATATATATACACAGTATATACTAAACATTTATCATATCTACTAAAATTATACATAATATTTTTAATATTTTTAATTTTATTTTTTAATTTTATATTCATATAATATATACACATTATCCACACAATATCTAATTAAAAAAATACACAACATACATAATAAATACATAATATACATAAAAAAAATCTATTAAACATTTACAAATATCTACTGAATATATATAGAACATCAATCAAATATCTGCATAATATTTATATAATTAAAATAATATTTTTTTAACTTTTATTTTTTGTTTATAATATATAAAATTTATTTAAAAAATAAATTAAAAGATAGTTATTAATATATTTTTATATTTTTTATTTTTTATTTTTTGAGTATTTTTTGTTATTTATAATCAAAATTAAAGTTTTCCTTAATAAAAATCAATTCATTTTATATTTTTAAAATATAATTTAATATTAATTTTATTATTTTATTGCAATGTATTTATTTAATTGTAAAGTTTCAAAAGAAAAAGATGAAAATAAAGTATAATATTATTTGTAGGGAGAAAAAAGTATTTTTGAAAAAAAAAGAATCTTGTTTTAATGAGAATTAAAATATTTTTAAAAATTTGCTCAAAATTTTTCTAAATGTGTAAATATTTTTTTTTATATTTTTAAAATAAAGTTTTTTTATGGGGGGTTTTGTAAACCCCCATAAAAATTTTGTAATAAATTATGAATTTAATTTTCTAATAAAATAAAAAATATATATTTTTTTAAAAAATTTCAAACAGTTACATTGATGGAATTAAAAAATATTTGAATCATTTCAAGTTTGATTAAATTCAGAATGCAATCTCATCCTATTTTAAGATGGGTCATAAATTGCTACTCAACACTGTGAATGAAAGTGATAAAAGGCAAAGATAATAATATGGAGATTGAGAGAGAGAGAGATTTCAACTTGTAGAAAAAGGCAATTATCTTTTATGTAGGGGCCTATCATTGGGATAGCATTTGTAAAAGTAAAATAATCGAAGTAGCAACCAATATATTATTATTATATACATAAATAGAGAGAGAGTGTGTGTGAGGATGGCAATTTGGGCAAATATAAGTGACTCCTTTTAAGTTCCCTATTAAGATAAAACCCATTAAAGAGAAGAAAAGTAAAACAAGTAATGATATATTTATGAGACATATTGAAAGAAACTTTGTTTATTATTCTAAATTTTTGAGACCCACGTTTTTAATAAAAACTATCTATCTTAAACCTACCAAAATTCTTTTTAAATGGAAATCCAACAAGAGATACCAAATCACAAGCTAAGCATTTTAGACAAAAAAAAACATCATTCTATACATTCTATTTGTTAAAAATGATTAAATTAATTAAATTAATTTAATTTAATTAATGTGCAAGAACAAAAAGAGAACACCATAGAGGTTTTTACCTTACCCTACCTCTCCTACACACAACCCAATAAATAGAAGATAGGTGGGAATTGAATTATTTGAGTGAAGAATGTGTTACTTTTGGGGAGCAAATATGGATGGGACCCTAATTTTTCATTCCATCAAACTTAAAAATAAATAAATAAAGGATCCTAAGAAAAATTTTCTTCTCCATTAAAATTTCTCACCATTGCTTTCACTTATTCATTTCCACTTAAGAAATGTCATCGCTCACTCGAAAAGGAAATCAAAGAATAAAGACATAATTGCTCAAAACAAAGGATAAAGACATTAAAAAAACAATAAAACAGTGTTCAAAAGAAATTAAAAATAATAAATAAAAAAATCAGAGATCTCTAATTATAGAATAGTCTCTTACCACTGAGCACATATGTCAGATGGATAAAAGAATAATATAATTTAAACATTGAGTCTTTGAGTATGCATTTACTTTAAAATTTAGTATGAAGAGTTTTATTACCCTTATAATTTTAGTATTTTTAAAAATAATTTTCACAAAAAAACCTTTTATAATAAATTAAGAAATTTAAGATGGCTGTAATTTAACAACAATGAAAAAAGTGAGTGGAGAGCAGATACTATATATATTTGTGATCTTCTTCATCGCTCTGTCTTTTCAAATATTTATGTATAGCCTAATGTAAAAAAAATAACAATAATAATAATTACTGTGACTAATTTTGGTTTTTAACAATTAAATAATTAAAACTAATTCAATATCATTTCACCACAAATTGTAACTTTTTTCTGAGGAAAACTTTTTTTAGTATAAGAATCATAAAGTAATCTATGAATTTATTATCAAATCATAGGTGCATGTATGCATATTTACAAATCATACTTATTATATTTTTATTGTATTAAAATAAATAAAATTATAGCATAGTACTCTTTAATATAATTCAATAATACATATATATAACTTTTAGTCTTATTATTAAAACGAATTGATTTATTTTTAAAGGTACACAAAATATTATATAATATAAAAATAAAAAGAGGAGGGAGGATATTTATATTAAATATCACACATTGATAAAATATAATAAATGTGTGCTCTTTATAATGGTTTGAGTAATCTTTATTTTATGGGCCAACTTTTGAGGTTAAGCTAGGTTCAAGTTTATTTTCTCAATATAGTATCAGAGCCACGATCTAATATCTTAATATTGAGTTATCCATAGATGTCTAATCTTATAAATTTCAAGCTCTAGATTTCTCGTATGTGCTCAGACCTGAAGGTGAGGCGATATATTGAGTATTTCATATTTTGATAAAATATAATAAATGTGTGCTTCTTATAATGACTTGAGTAATCATCACCTTATAAACTAACTTTTTTTGTTGAGTTAAGCTAAAGTTTATTTTCTCAATAATATATATTTGTCCTTTCCTTCTTTCTTTTGCTCCAGGATATGTTTAGATGGAGATATTCTAAAGGTTGATAAAATAGAGTAAAGTACAACAAGATTTTTATCATATTTAGGAGGAAAGTATGGTATTTGAAGGTTAAATACTTTTTGTTTATTTGATTTGAAGGTAATATAAGGTAAGATTATATGTAAAATTATAAATATACTCTTGTACAGTTTAAGTCTTATTTATCTTGAACAATATTATCTTGAATACTATCAATGTTATTATTTTTTATTTTTTAAACAATGTAAATCTTTATAAATTTTTAATATTAATGCATTATTTTTTAAATAAGATTAATATATATATATTTTCAAATTAATATTTTAATATCAAACTCAATAATTATTTAATATTAGTCCCAATAAATATTAATTTTTTCCATACATTAAACGGTAAAATTATGCAAAAGAGTAAAAATTGAAAAAAAAAATTAAGTGCTTGGTTTAATATTTTTTTTGGTTTAATGATTAGTTAAAAAAATGAAGAATAATCATATAATTATATTAAAAAGCCATGAATATAATTAGAATAAAATATATTGTACCTCCTAAAATCTTCAATTTAGAGGTAAACTAAAATGAAACAAAATCTCTAATTTTTAACTCTTCAAAAACCTTAATCTATCGTCCAATAATTTATTAAACCTCAAAGTATCTTGTCTCAAAGATAATATAAACCTTCCCACACTTTATAAAACACCCACTATCTCCATCCAAACAAGCCCAGTACTCATTAACCAAAGGGGAACAAAAGAAAAAAAGAAAAAAAAACATTTTCTCTTCTTCCTTTCTCTTCTTTTCCATATGAATAGTTAAATTATCGCAACATATAATATATAAACCTATTTTAATTTTATATGAGTTTACGATATTTTTACAATTAAATATTTTTAAAAAATAATTAAAAATTATCTCTTATTTAGGGGTTTATGCAAAAAAAAAAAACTCATTATCAATTATGGAATTCAAAAATTATGTTTCTAAACTATTAGTATCATATAATTTTTTTATTATTTTTCTAAAACTTTTGTTTATTTAAAAATACAATATGATGATTAATAAGATTTTGGATCTTAATTAATTATTATATCAACTTTAATTTATTACCTTAAAGGGCTTAAAGGAGAGTCAATATGTTGCATTCTTGTATAATAATATGGACCAAGTATTATAAAAATATGAAAATTAATAAAAAATATTACAAAACTGAAAAAGTTAGTGCCAAAATAATAAATTTAAGCTAAATTAAAGTTTCCATTTACAAAAAATCCTTTTTCAGAAAAACCTAAAATCTATGTTAAAGTTAACGTAAAACTAGCAATCTGTCATCTGTCATCTTCATTTTCATCTTTAAAAAAATCTCCTGCTTCATTTTTTTATTTTTTGAAACTTTATCTACTTCAACAAAATATTCATCTTCCTTTTCTCTTTTATCAAAATCTTCATCTTCATTTTTTTTTCCAACAAATCTTTACCTTTTTTTTAAAAGGCCAGATTTAAAATCATCAAATCAAAACTCAAAAAAACTTTGAAAAAAAGAAATCAATGGCAAAGAACTAGAGAAAAAATTAGACCAGAAAGCAAAATTGAAAAGAATACTGCTATTAGATTATTAAAAATACAAGTTTTTAAAATGATGTAACGATGTAGAAAATACAAAATTCAGTTAGATGTTCTCTATAATAGAAGAATACAAAATAAAAAGTGTTGATGTATGATAGATATTTAGTGTATATTAGAAAAATACTAAATAAAAAATTATTAATATATTATATATATTTTGTATATATTATAATGATATAAAATAAAAGTTAAAAAAATATTAATTTTGTTATATAGATATTTTGTGTATATTTAGTAGATGCTTAATAGATATTCTGTGTATGTTAAATTTTTGTTATAAATATTAAGTGTATATTATATACATATTGTGTGAATGTTGCATGAATATAAAATTTAAAGAATAAAATTAAAAAATATTATATAAATTATGTAGATATTTGCTAGATGATATATATGTATTTAGTAGATGTTATAGATATTTGATAGATATTATGCGTATATTATACATTTATAAGAATATGATTTAAAAAAATTATTTCTGAATAAAAATATAAATAAAAAAATTAGAATAAAAAAACATCAAAACAAAATGTGAGAAAACGTGAGGAGCTATTAAAGTTTCATAAAAATAAAAAAAAAAGACACATAAAAACTAAAATTGAAAAAAAATTATATTTGAAAATAAAAAGATAAGCATATAAATATGAAGAAGTAAAATAAAAAAAGGAATAAATGACGCAAATACTTGCTATTACTAATTTTGATTTTTAGCAATTAAATAATTAAAATATTTAAAATAATACAATATTATACACAACAAATTGTAACTTTTTTTTACTTAATATTAGATGTTAACATTAGTATAATAATTAATATAATCATATAATAATATAAATATGAATTTATTATCAAACAATAGGTTTAGATATATATGTTTGCTGTACTGATCATACTTATTATACTATATTACATTAAAATAAATTATTAAGATTATAGCCTAGCACACTTTAATATAATCCAATAAAAAAGTAAATATATATAACTGCAAATCTTCTTATTAAAACAAAGAAGATTATATACTATGAAAATAAAAGAGGGAGGAGATATGCTATAGGCTGCATGTCCTTTCCTTTCTCCTTCTGGAGGGCTAAAACTCACTCATCAAAGGAAAAAATTAAAAAAAGAAACAATAGCCCCATTATTTTCTCTTCTTCCTTTCTCATCTTTTCCATATGAATAATTAAATTATATACACATTTAATATATGAAAGTATTTATTTACGATATGTTTACAATTAAATATTTAAAGAAAAAATAAATAATTAAAACTTATCTCTTAACTAGGGTTTATGCAAAAAACTAGTCGTCAATTATGGAATTCATAAAATATATTTCTAAATTAATAGTATTTTATAATATTTTCTATTTATTTTATACTTTTCTTAATACATAGATACAGTACTTACGATAATTAATAAAGATTTTGTATCTTAATTAATTATTACATCAACTTTAACTTATTGGGAGAGTCAATTTGTTGTATAATAATATCATAATAATCTTCTTAAATAATTATTTAATTGGTAAAAAAAATTGATGGAAGAAATAAAAAAATAAAGTTTAATATTTCTTTTTCATTAGGCCTTAATAATAATAATAATAATAATAATAATAATAATAATAATAATAATAATAATTTTCTCTCATTCTATAGAAATTTTTTTTAGCTCTTTTTGACGCTGGGTAAAGTTTATGATTTTTTTTCTTTTTTTTTGTCACTATATAAAATAGCAATAATAATAATAATATTGATTTTCTCTCATTCTATAGAAATTTTTTTTAGCTCTTTTTGACGCCGGGTAAAGTTTATGATTTTTTTTCTTTTTTTGTCACTATATAAAATAATAATAATAATATTATTATTATTATTGAATTTTCTCTTTTCTAGTTCTATAGAAAATTTTAGCCTATATTTAAATTTTCTAGTTCTATAGAAAATTTTAGCCTATATTTAAATGGAAGTAAATTTGAGAGAAAATTGAATTTATTTTAATAAAAAAAAGAGAATAAATAAGAAAAAAAATTAAATTTATATTAAATTTACTCTTTTTTACTCCTCCTTACTCTATTATTTTTTTATACTAAATAACAGAAAATAAAGGAAATTGAATTTACTGTCTCCCCTTTACTTCCGTTTACTTCCAACCAAAATAGGCTTTTTTTTTTTTTTCTGAGCTCTTTTGACAGTTTCTCTTTCTTCCCCAAGTATGGCTGACTTCTTCTGTGCCTATCACTACACCCATACAGATACTATTTCTAGCATTTAGTGTCACCGACGAGCAGATTGTCTACTAGGGTATGAACATCTTCGAAGTTCTATTTTTTGACTCTCCCATCACGGCTCCATCATTTCTGATCGGTGAGTTTTGTCTTAAAAAGTCTCTTACTTACTTCTCCACTCTATATTTCATCTGGGTTTGGCTTTGTTTGTGTTGTTTGGTCTTATTTTCTATCTGGGTTTTGTTTATTTTGTTAATTTCTTGCCTTCTATTTCTTGTTTTGATCAATTTTCTATCACTATGCTACTGTTTACTTTTTTTTTCTCCCAATTTTCCCAAATACCCATTACATAGATGTTTTATTCCAGTTCAGTTTCTCCGCAAGTTTTTATCTTTATCTTTATAGTGGATTTTGGGTTTAATTTGTTTATAATATCGCATTCATTGTATATTGGTCGAGTATTTAGCTCTTTGTATTACACAGTTACTCTTAATTAACTGTTTCAATATCTTTCTATTTTTGGTAGTCCAGCCAACATTCTATCTCTCTGTTTCTTTTTTTTCCCCTCTACATGTTTGTTATTTTGATATACATCCCGTATCCTTGTTTGCATTTGTTGTCTTAAGTTATTCTTTTTGGTTATTGGCAGCACTTCTTCAGATCCTCTTTGAAGAATCTTGTTTCTGTTTTAGGTTTAAATAGGACGGAGTGATGATATCATTCAGGTATTATGTTTTAATTATCTGTTCTTGCGTGTAAAAACAGTGAAGGTCTTTTTTTTTTAATCTTTTTTTAAAGTAATTTGTCTTTCATTTTGAAGAGGTTAGATAGAGCACTTAATAAATTTTTGTCCTTAGTTCCTACAATTTCCTTGGTTTCCAAATTAGATATAATTCAATGGTATTCAATATGCCAAATTTCTCTTTCTGGTACGTTTGTTCTTATCTTTCAGTTTTTGATATTGTCTCTTCAAGTGTTTGATATTATCAGCTAATGGGTTGCTTGTTCATTTCATCATATGTTCTTACATGTATCCTAGTTGCTTCTTCAATTATCATTGTCTTAGCAGCAATATCCTTGATTATAGAACAGAAAGAAAAGCATAATAAGTTTTTGTCCACCTGTAAATTTTTGGAATTTATTTTATTTTATTTTTTTTGCGGTAATGCTTTAGGAAGTGCTTAATTTGTTATGTGTAGGAGAGCTGAAAGATGGACAGGAACAGATTGGATTTAAGATTGCATCATTCTGGATCAACACAATCTGATGAATCAGCTTTAGATTTGGAAAGAAATTGTTTCAATCATCCTCATCTGCGCTGGTCAAGTCCATCTTCACTCCAGCCATTTGCATCAGGTGGGCAGCACTCTGAAAGTAATGCTGCCTATTTCTCTTGGCCTACTCTGAGTCGATTAAATGATACAGCAGAAGATAGAGCAAACTACTTTGGAAACCTTCAAAAGGGGGTGCTTCCAGAAACCCTTGGAAGGTTGCCATCAGGGCAGCAAGCCACCACCTTGCTTGAGCTGATGACAATTAGGGCGTTCCATAGCAAAATCTTGCGTCGTTTTAGTCTTGGCACAGCTATTGGATTTAGGATTCGGCGGGGTGTCTTGACTGATATTCCAGCTATTCTTGTCTTTGTTGCTCGGAAAGTTCATAGGCAATGGCTGAGCCATATTCAGTGCCTACCTGCTGCACTTGAGGTTAGAAATTGGTGCTTCCAGATGTACATGGGTTCTGTTTTTCCTTATATTTTTAATTTTAAAAAAAAGACTTGGGAGTGAGAATACTATCATTTGGTTCTTGCGAATCATAGTCTTGGTGTTGCTGCTTTGTTTTTGGATCTCTATTTATTTCTTTCTCTGTTCACTTGGAATCTTGATCTGTAGGAAAATAACCTGTAGCATATTCAAAATTTTAAGCATACCTTGTCTTTGAGTGGCATAATTATTTACTTGAGAAGTTAAATTGCCTTTCATTGAATGATGCAGGGCCCAGGAGGTGTATGGTGTGATGTGGATGTTGTTGAGTTTTCATATTATGGAGCACCTGCAGCCACTCCAAAAGAACAATTATACACAGAGCTTGTAGATGGGTTACGGGGAAGTGATCCATGCATTGGATCTGGTTCCCAGGTATTTTGCTTTGCTTCTATAGTAATCCTGTTTGAGTGCTGGTTAAGTGATAGGAAGACAACTGTTTTTGCACAAAAAAAAGATTGTTTATTACGAATGCATGTGAATGATGATCAAAACATAGATCACATTGAGGTATGAGATGAAAAACGAAATGTATAGATCTCAAGTCATTGGCATTTGGGAAAGTGTGTTCTCCTATGAATTTATGCATTCTGTTAGGAATATTTGAGTTGCATTTAATTTGTATTTTTGTCACTAATAAGGATGCCTCATAATCCGTCAGGCAGTGAACAGTATGACATATATGAATCTACCTCACCTTATCAGTGTGTTATAAGTTTATGGCCTAGGTTTATTTAGCTTTTTTATTGACAACATTAAGGTATATTATGTTTTTGAAGATTGACTCATTCAAGAATAATGCACTTATATGCCATTTGTCAGCTTGAAGGCAACAATCATGTTAATTATTAGGGATAATTCCATAATTGGAATTTGAGTTTTGTCAAATTTTCTATTTCAGTATCAGAACTTTATTTTGTTGCTATTAAGTGCTTGAATATATATATATATATATATATTTTCCAACTATGTGTATTTGGTCAATATTTCTTACTGGAAATTCAAGTGTTTTACACCGCCTGTCACTTCTTCATCTCTCTTAGTTTCTCCTTTTCTCTCCCTCTTGCATATTCTCTTATTTTTGATGACATTTGCTTGGAAAATGGAGGAAGGTTTGAAAGAAATTTTGAATCTTTTAAAGGAAAAAGGAGATAGAAGAAAGAGAAAAAAAAATGAAGTGAGAGAGATGAATGTTGTGGAGTGTGGTACTTTTAATAGGTAAAAAGGTACACTTCATTATTTGCCAAAAAAATTTCCAATCAAATACTTTTAATTGAAAAAAAAAATTATCCATTTGGACATTTGATCATAAGATGATACAATTCAGACACTGTAATAGAAAAATTAATGAAGTTTAGATACCAACAGTGTAAATTTCCCATTATTTTATTCAGTTGAAGCCTTGAGGTGTGGATCCTGGTCAAGGGCTGAGGAAAAGGCCCCAGGTATGGATTGTTATGAAATTAAAAATTTATTCCAATAGGCCTCACTTATGTTTAATGTAGGTTAATGAATTCAAAATTTTTCCTGTGATGGTGGCAAACATATTGCGCAGAACAGAACTGCAAATATTGCTGATAGAAAATGTGGAGTACAGTTGTTGATGAAGAATTTTCCATTCTTTTACTGTACAATATAAGCACACTTTTTATTTGGAAAACATTCTTCACGAAGTGTGCAATGCACTAACAATATCATTAATGTTTGGAAGTTTTCATTTCTATTTATTTGATTTTTGTATTTTATAACTGAAATGACGGGGATCATGACTTAATGGAGTAAGGTTCCCCTTCTTATTTATTTGATTTTTATAGTTTGTAACTGAAAGGACATAGATCATGATTTTACTGAAGAAGCCTGTATCCTGCTATTCTCGACGTCTGAAATGGTCCAATTTTAAGTTTTACCTGAATTAAACTGTTGTCAACATAATATGATATATATGTAAGGAAAAAAAAAAGTGCAAAAAGTGAGCAGCACAAGTCATTCAGGCTTACAATCAGTGTTTTGGGCTGGTGCCTGTATCTTTGTCAAGTGTTTCAAAATATTTCTCGATGCTGTTCTTGAATTATTACTATCTCTGCAACTCAGAAAACTACATCAGGCTGGTCATGATTTTGGGGCCATATTGAACTAGATAATTCTTTTTGTTCCTGCTGTATATTTGTCCCATTGAAATAGATATATCTAGTGCCAACACACTTTTTTGAATATGATGGAATTTTTATGTAATGGTGCTTAATCAATTTGTATTGTGTGAATGAATTCTAATGTTGAAGAAAAGAGAGAATTGACTCAACTACTGATTCCAAGGGCGATGGCATCACTAGCATCTCATTAATGTACATGTGCCTGAAATTTTTTGGCCTCCTTTCTCATTGATAAGTATTTAGTGCATGTCATTACCATTAGAATATCCTTGATTTGTTAGTAGGTAAATATATGTATTTTTCTTAATTGATGTATACTTCTACTAGAAATAGGGTTCCTCTCTATAAATTCATCTAAAAACCTATTGCAAATCTAAGAGATAGAGAGAATAAAAATTGATTTTTTTCCTCAAATTCTTCATGATATCAGAGCAAGGTTAAAGCCTTCTCCTTTCTCTTCTTCTTTTTCCTTCACCAAACTACTATAAAGGTTTGCCCATCACTATCGGAGCCTTCTATCTACTCACCATCGCTTTGATTACGAGCGTTGGACGTCGATCGGCCTCGCCCTAAAATCCCGTTGCTGGAAGCCTTCGTGTATAGTCACACACACCTTTGTAGTTTTCTGGTTGAAGCACCACGCACTGGTGCCTGGACCATTTTCTGGCACCATTTTTCGATCCCACTTCTCCAGCAGAGTGGCCCCTTTATCCCGATTCTATTGGTGGCATTTGAATTTTCAACTTCGCCTGAAATTAATATCCAATGGTAGTAGCTTCGGTCAATAGTGGAGGATGTTTTTCTGGCCCTTTATCCAAATTTTTGAAACTCTAGGCGTGAGCAAGCCTCTTTTCTTTTCTATTTTTTCTTCACTATTACTACTGTTAAATTAGGCGGTAGTGATAATTATACTTCATGGGCTCTTCATGGATGATCTCTCAGACCTAATGAGAATAATTGTCCAATTGTCGATATGGTTCACTCTCACGGTGATTGAATTCTTCCTCTACCCACTGTCTAAACCTAGAAATCCAACTCAATTACATTAACTGAGACTGATTATGATGAATATTTTGCAATATCAAGCATCAAAACATTAGTCATCTTCATCCTCAGTTTCTATTGTTCAACTAGGTACTTTTTTGCTTGCCTTACAAGATCTTCACCTACTGGATCTCGGATTCATTTGCTTCTGATCATGTATTTGGTAATATAAACCTTTTCTTTTCTCTCACTACACTCAATTCTTTATCATCTACGGTCACCTTGGCTAATGGATTACAAACAGTGATTAAAGGAGTAGGAGAAAGTAAATCTCTCTTTTATCTCCCTTTATTGTCTATTTTATATGTCTTCGAATGTCCCTATAATTTAATTTCCATTAGTAAACTATCAAAACAACTTGATTGTAGGGTATTTTTGATTCCAATTCTATTTTTGTGTAGGACCGACGTATGGGGAAGATGATTGGCGAAGGTTAAGAGTCCAATGGCTTATATCTTCTTTTATGTTCTGCAACTTCCACTGTCTTTACTTATGCTCCTTCTGTTGACATTCTTTATAGTTGTCTGGGTTATACTAGCCTTGCCAAACTTCATAAAATGGTTCCTGGTGTGGTTATGATCCTACGTTTAATAAATATTTTGCTTCAACTGATGTAACCTTCTTTGAGACATTTCTATATTTTTTCACCAACCAAACCGGTATTGTCGAGGCTCTTCCGGTTCCCATTCTTCCTATTTTTGATGTTCGACCATTTCCTAAACCATTACAAGTTTACTTTAGACATCCCTCTTCACCTCCTGTTGGTGTTCCCCTTGCAGGGACTAGAGATGCCATACATTTTCCACATGACTCATCTTCTCTGCCAGTAACTTCTCCTACGCTAGCCCTGCTTTGAATAGACGACACTATCTTACTTATTGCTCTTCGAAAAGGTGTTCATCATCCATTTTATAATTTCGAGTCGTGGAAACGGCCTCTTGCAAATAATTGCAAGGGAAGGCCGCGTACAAAGACCCAATGGGTCCGACCCTTCCCTGGACCCCACTCATTGCGGGAGCATTCGTGCACCGGGCTACCATTTTTTTATCATCGCCTTTCCCCTTCATATTATGCTTTTATCTCCACTTTGTCTACTACTATATCCAAATCTATTGATGAAGCACAAATTCGTCCTGGTTAGCGATAGGCCGTGGTCGAGGAGATGACTGCTCTTTATTCTAATCACACTTGGGAGCTAGTTCCATTATCATTTGAACAATCTGTGGTTGGTTGCCGTTGAGTTTATACAGTCAAAGTTGGTCCTGACTAGCAGTCGATCATTGAAAAGCTTGCTTGGTTGCCAAAGTGTACACTTAAATCCCTGACCTTGATTATGGTGACATTTTCTCTCCTGTTACAAAAATTGCATTTGTCCATCCCCTTATTTCTCTTGCTACCATCAATCATTGGCTGATTTATCAATTGGACATTAAAAATGCATTTTTACATTACAACTTAATAGAGAAGTTTTTATGGGGCAATCGCCCGGTTTTGTTACTCATGGGGAGTTTGGATTAGTTTGTCGATTAAGGAAATCTCTTTATGGTATGAAATAATCTCTACGTGCGTGGCTTGGACAATTTAGTAGCTATTGTTCAAAACTTTGGGAGGCATAAAAGTGAAGCAGATCACTCAATATTTCATTGTCATACAACTCCTGGCAATTGTATTTATATGGTGGTTTATTTGGATGATATTGCTGTAATAGGTGATAATCATGAAGGGATTACTGAACTCAAATAGTACTTTTTTAGTCATTTTCAAACTAAAGACTTAGGAAAGATGAAGTATTTTATGTGCATTGAGGGAGCTCAATGAACTACGGACATTGCTATTTCACAAAGGAAATATGTCTTCGATATTTTGGAAGATATTGGGATGCTGGATTGTTAATCTGTGGAAACTCCTGTGGATTCAAATTTTAAGCTTGTTCTTGGACAGGGGGAGCCACTAAAATACCCTGGTTAGTATCAAAGGTTGATTGGAAAACTCAATTATCTTACTATCACGCAGAAATATTTCATTTGCAGTCAGTTCTTTCAAGTTTCATGTGATAATCATTGGAATGCAACAATATGCATCCTTAGATATATCAAGGGAGCATCAGGACAATGTTTGTTGTATGAAGATAGAGTAAATACACAAATTGTCGAGTATTCAGATATTGATTGAACATGTTCTCCCTTAGATAAACGATCAACTTCAAGATATTGTATATTTATTTGGGAAACCTCATATTATGGAAAAGTAAAAGTAAGATGTTGTATCAAGGTCAATTGCAGAAGTAGAATATCGAGTCATGATCTTAGTTACTTGCGAACTTATTTAGTTACAACTATTACTTCAGGAATTAAAGCTTGAAAATATGGGTCCAAAGAAATTGTGTCTGCGATAATCAAAGAACACTCGATATTGCTTCAAATTCAGCCTTCCATGAAAGGACAAAATATATAGCTAGATTGTCATTTTGTCAGACAAAAGATTTAATTATATTGCATCATTACTAGTTTTGTTAATTCAAATGATCAGTTGGTAAATATTCTCACTAAAGCTCTTGAGGACTTCAAATTGAATATATTTGTCACAAGTAAGAGCCTATGATATATATGCTCCAACTTGAGGGGTAGTGTTAGAATATCCTTGATTTGTTAGTATCTAAATATCCTTGATTTGTTAATATGTAAATATATGTATATTTCCTAATTGATATATACTTCTACTAGAAATAGGATTCCTGTCTTTAAATTCATCCAAAAACCTATTGTAAATCTAAGAGATTGAGAGAGAATAAAAATTGATTTTTTCTCAAATTCTTCAGTTACATCTAAGCAAAACAAATTCTAAAGAATGATAGTTGGACCAGGTCACACGAAAAGCAATCGTATGAAAAGTGGTGAAAGTTCATTAATATCTACTTGTTATTTGCCAATTGTTGTCGCTACATGGTCATACTAGCTATTGGAGTTGGTGGAAATCTTTGACATTACATGAATTCAGCTTCTATACCTAGATTAATGACAGTTTCAGTTGTATAGTCAATTGGTATTATTTTAGTTTATTTTTTCATCTGTTGAGAAAATGGACTTGGGCCTAACTCAACTCCAAAAGCTAGCTCATGAGGTGAAGATTGCCCAAGCCATTATAAGGAGCATACTATTGTTATATTTAAACGATGTGGGATACTTAACACCATTGATACTTGAATCTTATATTAACAACCTTCCAGACTGGTGTTAAGTCCAGTTATTTTGATATGGTTTCAACCTCCACAGGTAGTTTGACACTATTAACATACCAAAAGCACAGTTGTCAGAACATATAATGGATAGAGTTGATCTCAAGGTCATTTTTCTAAAAGATTATAATTAACCCTTCTGCCAGTGAATATGTGCTGTGCATAATTTTTCATCTTCAGACAATTTGATGCATGATAGAAGTAACATAAACCAGTTGGAAAGCCATGGGACATAAGTTTCGCAAAATCCCTTGAGCTGTGATCTCTCTTTTGGATAATCCTTTTTGGCCCATGATGTGAGTTTTTTGTTTTTTAATATTATATAAAGAAAAACCAATGTCAATAACTCAATGTGCTTAGAATATTATCAATAGATTTTAGTTATGCATCTGTCAGATTTTGTGAGCAAACTGTACTGTGTATGTTTTTGGGTAATTACTAAAGCTTTCTAGACATTTCATGAAAGATGTGATACGGGTTGTTAACAGTTTTTACTTTATATAGGTGTCATTTGATTCTTATTATTTTCATGCAATCAGGATAGTGCTGTTGATATGATCTTGCTCACACGATAACCACTTCATTATTTGCCTCTGGAAATTTGACTATTATTCCAGGATAGGATTGAAAGGATTCAGGAATAGGTGGCGCATTTTATGCATATGGTTAAAAGCTTCCTTTCTACCACTGATTTAATTTTAATCCAAGTGTACAGATAGATAGATGGATAGAATAGTAAAGCTATCTTCCTACTCTAGCTTGATTTTGTCACTCCAAAGCCATGCTTGAATTCAACCTGGCAAACATAAACCAAGCTCATTAATAGCTTGGCTAGAAATGTATTCTATTTCAATTTTTTTCATAGTAAAATTGGTATTTCCAATATTTTAATGCCTAGGCCAACAAATCAGCAGTTCAAATACTGGCCTAAGGTCTTCCCTGTCTCTTGAAGGGGACTGCTTCCTTTTTATAATGAATGAAGCACTCTCCTTAATCCAATGATAATCTGATGTTGGACTTTCAGTTGAGCAGCAGCCCCCTGATAGAGGCATGCAAGGCTACTCCTCAACTTGATTACATCCATTTACTGATCTTTCGTAGTTAATCTCCCATGAGCTTATTATCCATTTTTGTACATCTCAAGCTCACTATCAGAAGTAATTGCTAATTAAATCGATGATTGTATTATATGCCATTTTTATGGGAATTTTATGGCAAAAGTTTATAATCTATACATTGATCAATTTTTATAGCAAACTTTATACCTGCCTTTTTGTTTGTGGCTACTTTCACTAAATGGGCTTCCCTTAGTCCTCCTTTATTCTCTATTTGGCTCCAGCCTAGACTGGATCGCTGCCTGTCTGAGTTCACACCCAAGGTTGCACTCTTTGTCTCATCCATCTGAGGCCAATGGGTGCATCACATCCTTTGTGGGTGAATCTCTTCGCCCTTAAATAAGTAAATAGACAAATGTAAACAGCTATAGTTTAGCTTCCTCATGAACTTTTTCTTCCTAGCTCTAGGAATTGGCTTGATAACGTTTAGAACTTATTAAGTATCAATTGTTTCAAGTTACATGTATATGTATTGGTTCCTTGGCATTTCACAAGATGTAGGGTAATTTTACAGGTCCAGTAATATGATTGTTGTTTACTTCGTTTACCTCCATATAGGTGGTAGTTAGACTTCACACTCATGCACATGCATGCACCTGGTAGAGGCACAAATACTGGTTTCTTGCTGATTTTGGTTTTGCGTATATGTTCTTCAAGAGCATATTCATGCATAGAAGGTTAACAACTAAGTTCACTGACATCATTTTCTGTTCTTTTGATAAAGCTATATGTGTGCTACTGCTGTTCCATCTTATTATTAATGTCAGTTTCATTCTTCTACTAAGATATCTAGAATACCACAGCAACTGGATTGATTGTCCTGCATCCACTTGGATGTGCATAAGTTTTTTAGTATGATCAAGCATTGATTTATTTGATCACTGAAATTGCTGTTGTCTTTACTGTTGAACCATTGGAAATGCCATTTCTACATATGGAAAAGGACTTCCAACATTACCATTGGAAGTAAAGGTGTATATAGAACCTTGGTATATAATTACTGTGTTTTTTTATATGATTACTTAGATATTGTTATGTTTTCTTTTAAAGGAAATCATTCGAGTCTTTATTTTTGTCATTCTGCTGGTGTATGCTTGGAGCTTTAATTCTTATAAAATTTATATATTTGTATCTACTTGATTACTTGTGCCTTTTATGAAGTTGAAGTAACCAAATTGCTTTATTTTTGTAGGTTGCTAACCAAGAGACATATGGAACCCTGGGTGCCATTGTGAAAAGCCGAACAGGAAGCCAACAGGTTGGTTTCCTTACAAATCGGCATGTTGCAGTTGATTTGGATTACCCAAGCCAGAAAATGTTTCATCCTTTGCCACCCAGCCTTGGACCTGGAGTGTATTTGGGTGCAGTGGAGAGAGCTACCTCTTTTATTACTGATGCTCTTTGGTACGGCATCTTTGCTGGAATGAACCCAGGTATTATAGTTCCAGATTGTAGAAATCATTATCGTACCTGCAAGGGTTTTTTTTTTTTAATGATCATCTGCGAAGAGATTATACTCAAGACTTGAAGTCAAGCCAGGGGAGGGGTCGTCTTTATGATTTTTCTGTGGTAGTTAAAAAGAGAATCTTCAAAAATGATTGGCGATTTTTTAGAATAAAGAATTTAGAGAAAAGGGGAAGAGTGAGTGTTCAGAAAGAGGTAGAAGTTTTTATGTTTTCTGGAACAATAACTTTATGTGATCTACCTTGGGATAATGACTTTCCAATATTTGGAACTTCATACCGCAAAGCTGATCCTTTTTGTGATGTCTTTAATAATCATTATTGAGCATGTCTTGGAACATGATGAATATCAAACTATGATTTTGATTTAACCACAGATCATTAAACAATTATGGAACAACCGTAGGTCACCAAATGATTTGCATGTCTTTTTGACATAAATGCATGTCATTTTCTAGATCCAATACAATTTTATAGGAAAAATTTCAGAGAATCATATGCAAATGTTCGCCGGTGTATGCTTTATAGCACATTATTGAGAGATTTTAATGGAAAAAATAGTCTTGCAGACTTGTGGAATTCCCAATGTGGTTATAATCAAGTATGCTTAGGGTGATTGAGCTCTGAATCAAACTTATGTCTGTCTAGGGCATTAGCCTTCACAAGAATACTACATCAGAAGAGTGACTGTGCCACAGCCATCTAAGTTGATGTACGATCTTGTTTTCTATAGCAGGTGTTAGCATATCAGTTTAATTTCTACTTCGCCTCTCTAAGTGTAACTCAACTGTTAAAAGTAGTTTCAGTTTGAGAGGAATTCTATTTTTGTATACCTTATAACTATCAGCACCAGAATAGCATTTTGAGACCAATGTTCCAATAATATATGATAACCTTGACTTCTCTGGAAGAAATCTTCCTTCACAGGTGTTCTTCATTGAATTTGTATAGGTTTTTTTAGATCACTGGCAGGGATTATTACTTGCTTGGATTTAAGCTTGATTAGGTCAAACTTATTGAAGTCTGTAAATTAAGAATAGGATACTTCCTGATGAATATAAACAAGGAAAAGAACAGATATGAGAAGTAAGAAGGTCAAAAATAAACTAGAAAATAAATGCTCAGTAGGTTGAGTAGGATCAGTACTGATATTTCACTTCTCATCCTCACAATTAGTATCACTTACTCCTGCTTGAATATACTTGCTGGGTCTGAATATTGTTACCTACTATTTAGATTTTGTCTCTGTTTCGATGATACGCTGAAGCACAATTATCCATGATATCATGCTTGTGCTAATTGTTTTCCATGGTTTCCTGATGCTGTTCATGCCCATCGCAATTTTGTGCTCCTACAGAAACATTTGTTCGAGCAGATGGAGCCTTCATTCCTTTTGCAGAAGATTTTAACATGAACAATGTGACTACATCTGTGAAAGGTGTGGATGACATTGGTGATGTCCATATTATTGACTTGCAATCTGCAATTGACAGTCTCATTGGAAGACAGGTTGTCAAAGTTGGAAGAAGCTCTGGCTTGACTACTGGAACCATAATGGCCTATGCTTTGGAATATAATGATGAGAAAGGAATTTGTTTTTTCACTGATTTTCTTGTTGTTGGAGAGAACCAGCAGCCATTTGATCTTGAAGGTGATAGTGGAAGCCTCATTATGTTGACGGGTCAGAATGGTGAAAAGCCACATCCAGTTGGGATAATTTGGGGTGGGACTGCTAATCGAGGTAGGTTAAAGCTAAAAGTTGGCCAACCCCCGGAAAACTGGACTAGTGGTGTTGATCTTGGGCGCTTATTGGACCTCCTTGAACTTGATCTCATCACAACCAACGAAGGGCTTCGAGGTTTGTATGTTAGAAGCTGTTACTTTTTCGTGTTCTACAACACTTTGGTACCTGATCTTGAAGGGTCCATTGTGTTTGCTGTCTTGCATATTATGTTAAAGATGTTAACACATTGAATTTTCCTGGAGATGTTGTGCATATTTGAATGATGAATATTAGATCAATTAAAAGACATAGGGATTGTTCACTCGTGAATATTTTCACCAAGTCCTATTTGAACATGAATTGTAATATTATAGTTCTATTGTATGCCTACCTGACAAGTTGGCTGTTCATTTTGGCATTTGTTGATCTAACTTAAAGAAAGTATCTTTTGCTTCTGAATGTAAACCAGAAAAGGTAAAGAAAGTAACAAAATAAAAATGTTTGTTGTCTGCTGTACAATTACCTTCAGAAATTGAAAAGCAAAGCAGAAGCAACATTTTATTTGGAAATTTATACTTGTCTAGACTTCAACATTTCATTATTAAAGTTTTTTTGAGCCCAAGTTTTTTTACAGTGATCCTGATAGTTATGTTCAGCAGAAAAGTGGAAAAGCAGAAATGCAATTGTAAGATGCCAGTCTTTTGAGGAAAAAAACTGAACCTAATCAAGTTGATTTGTTTGTTTGTCAATACTATATATTCATAAAATTGTTATTTTGATACAGAACCGGCCTTCTGTGATATTTGGAAAATTGTGCAAAAGATCCATCAGCTCATCTTTTTTCCAGCAATAATTTCTCTGTTCTGCTTTATCCTGCAGTGCTTTCTGATTTGTTTTTGTTGTTTAATATAGCTGCAGTGCAAGAGCAAAGAAATGTGTCAGCAGCAGGATTAGATTCGACAGTTGGGGAGTCATCTCCTCCTGACCGGGTTCTATCAAGAGATCGAATTGAAGAAAACTTTGAGCCTCTAAATTTAAATGTTTGTCAAGTTTTAGTTGAAGGAGAGTCCCAGCAAGGACTTGCTAGGCCTTTCATTGACATTGAGTTTCATATAGACGATGGGGTAGAAGCAGTTCCCAATGTGGAACACCAATTCATTCCAAGTTTCACAGGGAGGTCTCCTGTTCATGATAAAAGCCAACAGGAAAATACAGAATTGAAAAACCTCTCAGCATTAAAGAATGGCTCTGATGAGGAAACTTATGTGTCATTGCATTTGGGTGAGCCTGAACCTAAGAGAAGACGACAGTCTTGCTCTTGAGAAATCGAAAATCAAGGAACAAGGGATTCCCAATGTGGCTCGGAGAAACACATTTCAAAGATGAGCTTGCAAGGTTGTCTGCTTGTTCTTGCTTGGATTTCAGATTCTAAGTTGTTATGCTATTAAATTGCGGGAAAAAAAAAATTAAGGGTCATACCTTAAAGGCTTAAACTAGGTCAAGTATCATTCTTTTTTTTCCCAATGTTTTGGTCAATGTTACAGCTTTAGGTTACATATGTGGGTCATACAACAATTTAGTAGGGAAAAAAAATGTTTAGGCAGTAACTTTATTTAAATCTGTCTTCCATTTGCATTATTGTACCATAAGCACTCCAAAAATTGGAGTATGCACAGCTAGTGAAACATATATATCATTTCTGCAAGCAGCCTTGTTTTTATCTAAAGCTCCACAAGAGTCCTTTCATTTTGTTGTCTGTTTTGGTGGAAGGGCGAAGATCATTGAAGATTATAGTCTGGTTTAAACAGACTTTATTCTTATGTTTTGGCGTTGTGTTTAGCTGCTAATATTCTCTGTTGTGTATTGAAATAAACTTAAAGATTCCAGTCTCTGATTCTACACTTCAGCTCTCTTGTTCTTCTATGTTGTGTCACACGTGCACCTTTATGCTGACCAGCCTCTGTAGTTTGTTTCGATGAAAATATATCAATAGTGATGAAAATATATCAATGGTATCTGAATTTTTTCGATTTTATGATTTTGGTATATGATTTTTTTTTTTCACTTTGTTACCTGAACTTTTTTCATAAGAAATAACTTGGTTGCTCCGATTGATCGATAAAGAGCAAATAGCAAATCGGCCCGACTGACCGATAAAGAGCAAATAGTAAATTGGTCGTTAAAAATCAGTCGGAGCAACTAAATTATTTCTTATGAAAAAAAGTTCAGATACTAAAGTGAACAATAAAAAAAATATTCATATATCAAAATAGTAAAAATAAAAAAGTTCAGATACCATTAATATATTTTTTCCTTTATATTTTGCTATGTCTGGCATTGCCTAGTGTTCTCTTGTTTCCTCCTGCATGCAGTGCAGTGCAGTTGTCTCTTGCTCTTATAATTTTACATTGCTACAGCCCAAATGAAAGTGCTCTCAAATAAATCTAAAATGCCTTAGTGAATGATAATTTTTTATTAAAGTATTGGCATGGGAAGGAGAAATTGATCTCGGATTTTAGGGTAAACATTGGTCGGATTTATGATATATTTTAACTCGATCAAAACTGATTAAGTATTAAAATATCAAATCAATTTCGATTGAAATTATGTATTAACTGAATTGATCTGTATATTTTCGTATTTGGTTGAAATATATAATAAATAGTATATATTATAAATATATGTATAATATTATATAAATAAATTTATGGATTGGGTTCAGTCGAATCAAATTGGACTGTATAATGTTTATTATAAATATATATAATATATAATATTATATATATAATTTTATCGTTCGAGTTTGAGTTTAAAATAGTAAAAAAAAATTTCAATTCGACTGTTTTGATTGAATACTAATTTTTTTTGAAACATGAATTCGATTTTACTTGAATATACATTATAAATCAATTGAATCTTATTAAAATTTATTTAATTTGGTTGAATTCAGTCGGAGTTAAAAAATTTATACTCTTTTATTAGATTTATTGTTCAGAGAAATATGCATCTAATCTATCGCTAGATAGATTGTCTTGGTGTGTCTTAGCGAATAATAGTAAGTTATTGTGTGCCTTAGCAAATCATAAGTTATCGATTAGACTAGCTAAGGTATTTTATATAATAATGGATTTGGTATGAATTTCTCATAGTTTGGCACAGCAAAAGCAAATAAAATATATTATGGTTTAAAATCTATTATTTATGAAAATTTCTTATTCTGAGTAGTTTTCAAATTTCACGTGTGATTTTGTAAAATCTCTTGATCGAATGGACGAGAGATTTTATCAACTAATTTTTATTATTTCAAAAGTACTTCTCAAATTCATGGATTCGTTATCTGCAACAAGTAAATGCAATTGTATAGAATTATGAAATTAGAAGCTTAAATTTTTAATTAATGAATTTTTAACAATTCCATGGAGTATGTAGTCTTCAATTCACATATAAAGACCATATTTTGGATTAAGAATTTTAAAATATATAAAATTTGCAAAAATTTATAAAATTAAAAATACATCAGAATTTATTGACATGGCTTCAGTTTTCAAAATTATATTATAAATTCTCATTCATGAATTCCTTTTATTTATGAATTCTTAATAATTTTAAGAAAAAAATAACTTTCATTTAAAAAATACTATAAAAACTAAAAATATTTATATTTTTATAAAAAAAAGATACAAAATTTTAAAAAAAACCGTATTCCTCGGCAAGACAATTTTTTTTTAAAATACATTTTTTTCTCACTATATTAATATTTTATTTTAAATTTTCATTTTTTTTTCAAACTTCACTATTAAATAAAAATATTCTAATAAAATAATAAAAATAATAAAATAATAAAATCATAATTTTTTATAAAGAAAAATTTTTTAATTTTAATTATAAAAAATAAATAACACTCAAAAAATATAAAAAAATAAAATATACAAAAATATATTAATAAAAATTACTAAATTTATTTTTAAATAATTATTACTTATTATATGAATAAAAAAATAAAAAATATACACACAATTACATTATGTAAATATTTGGTAGATGTTCTGTATATGTTTTGTAGAATTTATAGATATTTTATAAATATTATAAAAAAATAAAAAAGTAAAATATATAAGAATATATTAATAAAAATTGCTAAATTTATTTTTAAACAAATTTTATATATGTATATATATATAAATAAAAAATATACACATAATTGCGTTATATAAATATTTATTTTCTATATATGTTTTATAGATGTTGTAGATATTCTGTAGATGTTGTGTATATATTATATATTTATTGTCTAAGTTGTTATATGTTTATTGTCTAATCGTGTGTATTTTATATAAAAGTCATTAAATATTATGTCGATATTATGAGAATAAAAAATTTTAAAAATAAAATTAAATAAATATTAAAAATATTATGTAGATATGTTGTAGATATATTACATATGTTGTAAATGTAGTTTGTATTCTTGAGTTGTGTTTTGTATATATTGTGTGGATGTTATGTATATATTTATTTTTTTATATGTATATTAAAAATATGACATTAAACAAAATTTTTAAATAAAAAATAAAATAAATTAGAAAAAACAAAATTATAAAAATTACAAAAATCAGAAAAAAAAGAAAAAAAAACATTGAAAGAGTAATTTTGAAAAAGAGAAGTCTGTGTCTCGTGTTTTTGAAAAATGAAAATTGAGTTTATATAGTGTAAATTTTCCTAATTTTAACGTATGTATTGGCACCGAAATTTACATTAGGTAGGTCCAAAACATAGCTTCTGCCGAAGACAACTAGAAACGAGGGCTTTGTTCAAAAAGAGCCCAATAACCAAAAGAATTTTCAAATATAACACAATTACGCTTTTTTTATAAGCGACAACTAAAATCAAAAACCACAGTTTCAGAAATACCCGATTTTTATCCATTCTCACTCTGATTGAACTGAAAAAGACAACAACTCTCAATTTGATTATCACTCCCAACATAGATTGTCAAAAGAAATATCTTGGAGGAAAAATATTGTAACAATTTCTTGGAGATTCAAGTAATCATGTAAGAAATTTTTCTAAAATCACGTGGATCATTCAAAAACTTTCAAAATCAAATTTTCAATCATGTTTACTGCGTAACTTATCTCTCAAAATATACTTAGTGTATATTTATGTTTTTTTTAATTAAATAATTGTTTAATGCAATATTTTTTTTTCAATTTCCATGATTTGATAAATATATGAAATATTGAACTGATCCATGTGAATAAATGATTGAGATTTGCACATTGACATTTTGATATTCATGCATCAAAATATCCAAAATTGTCGATTTAGTAGTGGTTTACTGAGCATCTATACAACTTATTGAGCATAAAAATATGTAATTATATCCCCTTAAAGTTTATATCCTCTTATTAATTGTTAATTAATTAGAACAAAATACAGTATACTTGTAAAACTTGCACAAAATCATATTTCTATTTTCAGTGCAAGTTCATAGGATTTTTGTCAATTGTACTTTTTCATTGTTCACAGACTTGCATAATTAGCAATAGATTCTGTATCACTAGCTATTAATCATGCAATATTTACAATACTTGTAATATTTGATGGCAACTAATAATCTAAATATCCCTTGCAAATTCTGTCATATTAGTATATCTAGTAAAATCAAAATTTTGCATTTTTTCCCTTTCTGAATACTGTGCTTGATATCTCATTGAGCATGCTGAAAAATATGATTATAGTGTGGTGGAGTGTTTTGTTCCTTTTCTGTTTTTATGTACTATTAAAGACTAAATATTGGAGTGTTTTGAAGTTAAAATACTAATTCCAATAACATATAACTTTAAATATTTAGTGGATATATTATCAAATCAGATGAAAATAAAAATAGAAAAAAGAAATAAGTAATAACCAATATTATTTAAAAAAATATTCAGAATTTTAAATTCAGAACCAAAAAGAAAAAAAAAAAACATATTTTGAATTTTAATGAGACAATGCAGAAAAAATGATTTGTTGAGTTGTTACAATTATAACAAGGAATATTTATAATTTCATTTGTAATTCAAACATGTAACCTAATTAATCATTAATGTTTTGCTACAACACTAAAATCATAAGCAAAAAACTTTAATTGACATTGTTAGAATCATAATAAGGAATATATGCCAACTCATTTGCAGTTCAAATACGCAACATGATGTATCAATAATAACAAAAAAAAAAAAATAATCCGATGAGTATATTACATGTATACCTGAAGTATACTTGTAGTATATATTCTAATTTAACCACATGTTCAAATTTAATACTTAGCCAGGATTAAAAATTCAAATCATATACTCTCACAAACAATCTTTTATTTCTAATTTTATCAATTAAACCAAAATAAAATCCTATTACACAAATAATAATAGAAAAATAAACTTTTATCACAAGAAAGATTAGCTAAGTATATTATAGGTATACTTATATTCAGTGCAAGTCTAAATTCACATGTCTCTCGGATTATAGGTATACTTATATTCAGTGCAAGTATATTAAAACTAACTTATCACTCTCGGATTTCTAGTCACTAATCATACCTGGAGGTTGATCCATAAATATATCCTCAGTGATAGAACCATGTAAAAAAGCATTTTTCACATAAATATATCCTCAGTGGTATATTTATCCCCAAATATTCAGTGCAAGTCTAAATTCAAGAAGAGATATGATTAGTGACTAGAAATCCGAGAGTGATAAGTTTATCACATAGGTTAGTTTGATACAAGTTACAGAGAGTAGTATTTCATTTATAATTAAATCCTAACTTGTATTGAAAAAAAAAATTACTTTTTCATGAATAGGCTCAGCATAAAAAACATCTTGAATAGGTTCAACATATATAAAAATAGTATTTGAGAAATATTTCTTGAATATAAATATGAAGTTCAACAAAAAAAAGCATCTTTAAATTTTCTTGAAAAATATTGTGACTAGGGATTTTCGCAATACTCCTAGTGGAATGGTTCTTGTGACTTCAACAATGATAGGCTTTGGACCTTAAAAAATATGGACGTAAATCCAGAGAATAAGAGTTGCCACCTCAGCAGGCTGGGAAGATAAAAAGGGGTGGATAACTCGATTCCTAAGGAATCGCTAACTCTTTCTGGGTTTGAAAAGTTGGGTACGCATGAAAAATGTGAGAAATGACCCATCACCTCTATAACGTCCGGTTTATTAAAATCAATATCTTTTTCAGTTCTAAATATTATTAAATTCTTAATTATTATAATACTACTTATATTACAAACACTATAAAAATAAATCAATATCATATTATAAATTAAACAAATCGAACAAAATAGACACTCATATAAGATGAAAATATGCCCTTACAAATATCCAAGGTCCATAAAAATAAATAAAATAAGACACCCGCTAAAAGATATAAACGTGTCCCTTACAATTATCCCAAAATTCTTAAAATAAATTAAATAACATAAGTTAAATAAATAAGACATCTATAAGTGAAAACATGCCTTTTATATCTTAAAATCCAAATACCAAAATAAACTCAAATCCATAAATATATAAATAATCATCATACAAAAAATCATAAAATTAGGGCTTAATAAAAGGAAATAAAGATTAATTATAAAAATTATAATCTACAAATAAATATTAGCCCGCTAACAAAATATAGGGGGCAACGCATACGGCGGTCCCACTAGCCAGTTTAGTGCACGAGGTCAGGAAGATAGTGCCCCTTGCGGGGAATCGGGGTAGTGCCTTCGAAATGTAGATGATTTACTATACTCATCGAATGAACTGCTGCCTCCAGAATATATGTTATTAATATTAAATTAGGATTTTAAATCATAATTTAGGATTTAATCCTAAAACTAGAGTTTTAGCAATTAAAGTTTTGGCTTGCAAAATTAGGATTTTGGTAGTAAAATTAGGGTATTTAACTATCAAATTGGCAAAATCAAAATAATAAATCAAAGCAAAATATATCCACACATTTATATAACAAGCAAGAATAATAATTCATTAAAGTACTAGAACCATACCGATGCTGGCTCTACTAAAATAATAAACGTTGAACCAAATCTCACGGATCAAATCAAGACTCTCTCTCAATAATAATTGGCAATAGGTACTGTCTTGAAAAGTTTCGATGGCTTGGATCAACTAAGGTCTTTGGACGAGCAAGGAGCAATTAAAGTTTGCTCTTGTATTCTCAATTGCCTTATGTCGTTTTTAGCTTGTGGGTCTTAAGTGACTCAAAGTCACCTGTGATGATTCATGCCTTTCTTATTCCATACGGTGCGTTTTGTGTGTGCAGTATTGAAGAGCTGCCTCATGTGGTTCTCCTGTGCATGGGTTTAGGGTTGATATAAATACTCTTGTTATCTGTGTGCTATGTAATTTCTCTCTCTCTCTCTCTCTCTCTCGGCCGTCAGTGCGTTCTAGAGTGTTCTTTCTATTTTTCCTTCTATGGTTCTCTGTACTGAGTTCTTTGATCTGTTTTGCGAGCCTGTTTTCTGTGATTTTGTTAGAGAGGTGAGCTTTACAGTTTGTAAACAGAGAGAGAGGGATGATCTGAGACTTTGGCTTGTAACAGTTTTCTGCCGATTCTAAGTTTCTAAGGGATTGACTGAGGGGTTTTGTCTCCTCGCCTTGGATGTAGCCTTTACTGTGTGTAAAGGTGAACCAAGTAAAACGACTCTGTTTGTTTGTTTGTTTGTGTTCTGGATTGTGGCGATTTCTGTTAGATTTTCGATTTTGACTCTTATTACGTCACAAGTGGTATCAGAGCCTTCATCAGAAGAAGATCGAACAGGTGGTCTCTTTCCTTTTCTGTTAAACTTTCTCTTTGATTTCTTGTTTATCTGTTTTAGGGTTACTGTTTGGTTAAGAGTGCCTGTTTCTTAACAGATCGAGTTTCTTTCCTTGTTTTTTGTTTAGATCTGGTACTGTTGTTGTTTGTTTCTGTGACAGGAAAGATCGATCAAAGGGAAGTGAACTGAGGTTCTCTTGGAAAAATCCTAAGTTTGTGAAGCATGTCTTTTGCCAAGATAAACGTAGAAAAATTCGATGGTAAAGCCGATTTTACCATCTGGAAAGAGAAAATGACCGCGATCCTGGTACAACAGAAGTGCAAAAGAGCACTTAATGGCATCAAAACACTGCCTGAGACTCTCAGTGCGGATGATAAGCAAGATATGATGGATCTTGCATACAGTACAATAGTACTTAACCTTTCTGATGCAGTGCTCAGAAAGGTTAGAGGTATAAATACTGCTCCTGAACTCTGGAATAAATTAAACTCTTTATATTTGGCAAGCTATACAAGTAAGTAAATATTTCTTGAATGAATTTTATTGATTATATATATATATATAGGTATATATCTTCTTGTTTTGATTTCTTTTGGATAGAGGTTATGTTTGGTATGATTGGTGGGTAAAAGGAGGATAACAAGAGATTTAAGTATGTAAATGTGTGGAATTGATATCTAAGTGATGATTAGTTGAGAAAATTGTGAGAAAAATGATGAAATGTTGATTTGGGGTTTGGTTTGGATGAATTTCGAGTGTTTGGTCTTTAAATTATTGTAGGACACGGCCAAGTTATGAGAGACAAGGCCAAGTTAGGGCAAATTTGGCCGTGTTGGATGAGATTTGGAGAGACACGGCCACTGGCTTGGCCGTGTCCCTTGCCTGTGTTTGTTACTGTCTGATTTATGTTGAGAGACACGGCCGTGTCCCTTGCCCGTGTCTGGTACTGGATTGTTGTGTTGAGAGACACGGCCACTGGCTTGGCCGTGTCCATTGCCAGTGTTTGCTACTGCTTGAATTGGTGTTGAGTGACACGGCCACAAGCTTGGCCGTGTCCCTTGGGCGTGTTTGCTACTGGATGATTGTATTGAGAGACACGGCCACAAGCTTGGCCGTGTCCCTTGAGGGTGTTTGTTATTGTGTTTGTTATTTGGTTTTCATACATTGTTGGATCTTCAAATGTCTTTTGTACCTAAACACACTTAAACCAATAATGATCCAACCAAATGTATATGGAAGATTCTAAGTCCTTGAATAAGGTAAATTGTTATGTATGAATATATCAATGATGATATAGGAAATGCGAAAGATATAGTGATCAATGAAAAAGTATGTGCAATGTCATTGATTATGTATACTTGAGTGATGAATTGAATTGATCAATATGATTTGATGATAATGTTGATATTATATGAACCATGTGATGTTTTATGTATTGTAAATATTATGAATTGTATTGTGCTATATGTAGATTGACGATGCATATGAAGAATGATATGTTGGGTACAACGTGGAATATCATGAGATCATTGATGATGAATTACCTTAATGTTATGATTGAGGCTTGTTTGCCTAATTGATGATATAAATGTACATTTGAATATTGAAGATTTAAGTGTTATATTGTGAAATGAAATGTAAAGCCATTGTGATTGGCTATGATGATGCAATTGAAAGAAATAAGGCATGTTTGCCTAAATGATGATGAGAATTGAGAATGGAAATGATAATGAAATAATAAATGAATTGTGTGACTAATGTGTTATTCCATTTTCAGAGTTTGTTGTTGGTGGCATGCCTATTAGTAACAATCTCTTGAAGTTAGGTTGGATTTGATCCTTGAAGCCAAGTTGGGTTGAAGTTTAACATGTTTTACTCCCCTTGAAGCTTGGTTGGGTCTAATCCTTGAAGCCTAATTGAGATGTTACAACCCTTGAAGCTAGGTTGGGTTTGGTTCTTAAAGCCAAGTTGGGTTGATACTTAGCATGCTTTGTTCCCCTTGAAGCTTGGTTGAGCCTAATCCTTGAAGCCTAGTTGGGTCTATGATAATGATAAATGTGATGATTAAACCAAAGCATTACTCTGAAAATTGAATGGCATATTAGTGTGTCTTGGGCCCATGCTTGTTTTTTTGTGTAATGTGAGTCATGAATGGTAACATGATTGATAAATAAGGTATATGGAAACAATGTTGAAACAAATGAATAATGAGATCTATGAATGCTTTTGATGGAAATGTGTTTCATGATTAATGAATTGTGAATAAAATGATGTTATGAAGTAAGAGTTTGTAATATGTGTATTGATATGTTGAAAGTGAATATGGCTTAAGGAGTTTTGTTAAGATATGAGGTTATGGAATTGTTGTATGATGTGTAACATGTTTGTGAATGTGGAATTTGTGAGAATTGTTCTTATAAAGGTTTGAATGATGTTTTGTTGTAATAATGTATACATATATATATGTATATGAAATAGAAAGGGTAAGTATTGTGTTGTGAATATGCTATGTAATGATGTATTTAATTTATGAGATTAGTGGCAATATATGAAGAATCCATTGAGAAAGGAAAACGTGGTAAGAGAACAATAAAACATGATGCTAAAATTATAAGGTATGATTATTTTGTAATGTATACTTTATTATTTATTTGTACTACTAAGCTCTCGGGCTTAGCGCGGTTGTGTGATCGTGCAGGTATTTATGCGGATGATCTAGATGCCTAGCTGCTATGCCACGAGTAAGGTAAGAGTGTCTCGAGACCAACTAGAAGGTGATGCATACATGTATAATTTTATTTAGGTTTTATTTTTGATAACAATAATGATTCTTATAAATGTTTCTTAATTTAATATAATATTGCTTGACCTTGGATAAAGATTGTTAAATAAAAAGCTAAAAGTGACATTCTTATATTTTATATATGCATTGTATGTATACCAGGTATATGTATAGTGCTTATATGAAGTATAGGGGCGTTACAGTTATTTTGGTATCAGAGCTTAGGTTCGAGATTCTCGGCCTAAGTGAAATTAAAAAGAAAATTTTTGAAGAGTTTATATAAGAATTGAAAAGAAGATTTTGGAAATGCAATTGGTAAGACATGCATATGCATTCACATCTAAGTTGGTCTCGAACGTGGCATTGAGTGAATTGTGAATTGTGAATTGTGATGTATTTGAGTTACATGAGATGAGATAAATGATAGTGTGTAAATGAGGTTTCATATGAAAGCAAATCTAGAAATGTTGATAATTGAGAGATGAGTGTGATATAAAGAAATGATATGGAAAGTATAAGTAAAAAGTTTGAGTATTGGTATGTATTTGGCATATAAAGAATGGCTAGAAGAATTAAGTGGGAAATGAGTTAGAAACAAATTAAGATTAAAGTATGTGATCTTTCCCCTATTGTTTGAATCTCTTTCAAATAAACTTGATGGTTGGATTTATAGAAAGAGGAAATATTGTTGGATGGGTAATATGAAAAGATATATTATGTAAATGCAAAAAGTATAGTGAACTATTGAATGAGTTGATTGGTATAGATTAAGTGTGATAATGTAAGGTGTCGATATGTAAAGTTAAGGTTATGTTCAAAAGAAAAAGAGATGACATTGGTTAAGTACAAATATACATTGGTGTTGTTTGTATTGTTATTTTAATGCAAACATGGTGATTTCAATATTAGAAATGTGATATGCTTGAATATTGTGATAGCTCATGTTAATAGTGGAGATATGAGATATTTAGATTTTCTTTGGAATGAGCTTAATAATTGTGAAGCATAGATGTTTTGATGTTATTTAGTGATATATATATATATAAGATGTTTTAAAGTTGATATCAAGAGAATGAGATGAATAAATTGAAGTTTAAATAGAGTAGTAAGTTGGAAATTTATAGTTTTAGTGGAATGTGGATAGAGATCAATGAAATATTGATAGTTTAATGTATTTAATACATGAGATATATGAAATGGATATTAGTGCTCATGAAAGTATTATGAATTGGGAGATGTGATTGATAGTAGGAAAATTTGGTTTGAGATAAAAGAAAAAGGAATTGAGCAAAAGAAAATGAGTTACTTTAAGTAATTTGATTGGAAAGGATAAAAATGATTATGAAAGATGTGTTAAAGATATTTATAAACAAATGTGAAAGAGATATCACATTGGAAATGTGATTAAGCTCCTTGTGAAATAATATTATAAGTAGAATATGTATATTTATTGAAGTTAATGAATAACTTAAGTTATGATAAACAAATGAGAATGATAATAGTCAAAGGAAAGTGATAAATATTAAATTTGTATAAACTATATGTAAAAGGAAAATTTAATAAATTCCATAATTATGTGTTTATATAAAGAGGATTTGTGAAATGAACTTTTCGATATGAATGTGACCTATGAAGGTGTATATAATATGTTTATTATCTTATACCATTACATGTTTAATGGTATTAGAAGTGAGAATGGACCTGGGTAATATTGAACAGTGAAATTGTTATAGCAATAACTAAATGAGGCTATCATAAGATGTGTTGGAACTCAAAGTATTTGTGTGTGAAAGTGTTTTATGTATAAATGTATAATAAGAAATGGTAAGGAAAGAATTATGTACTTGGAATTTTTAAAAGAGATGGATTGGAAATGGATTAATGAATGATACTTGTGTAAGATTTGTATCTAATTGAAGGTTGGGAGTAGAAAATGTTAAGGATAATATTATCGAACATGAGTTGGGTTAATGATGATCAGATAATCAAAAGCAAACTGTTTTGAGATGGAATTAAAATGGGTTAATTCTTGGTGTAATAAAAGTTTGGAGAATAAATATATAATTTATGTGATACCAGTTAGTATTATAATTGTAAAGGTTGCAAATTGAATAATAGAAGAACAATATTGATTTACAACCCCTAAGTGTGATTGTTAATATATCATTGTCATATGATTTAGTTAGTGTGATTAGTGATTAGTTTTATTATCTTCAGATTTAGAACTGAGATGGATAACTATGTTTTCAGAAACATGGTTAAAAGATATGATTGGTGAAGTTATATCTTATAATTTCGATATTAAAAATTTAATTGTAACTATGAGAAGTAAAGAAAGGGAAGAGAATTGTGATAATGTTTTAAGCTATGAATTGTGTGATAGAACAATAATTATATAAATATAGTAATATTAGGTGAAGTGAAGAAATAAAAAAAAAGGAAGAAATTTGTAATCATGACTGAAAGTTATATAGGATACATTTACAGTGTAAAGTGATTATGTGAATGAACTTAAAATTTATGGGAGTATGAATAATGTAAATTAATATGTATATATCAATAATGTTGGAAATGATATGATTGTATAATGAGATGTTCAATATAGTTGATGATATATGAGTATACTATTTTGATGTGATGAGAAACCATAATTGTTGGCAATGATGTTAAAAATGAATTGTGAAAAGATAAATGAACGGACTTATCTGCCTCCTGTGGAACCATGCGGACCCAATGTGTTGGGCAACCAAACTTGGATTACCAACCTGGTTGGGGGAAAAGATCGTTTATGAAGTTATAGTTGTTGGCAATATTGATAAATTTTGAATGAGTATAAGAAATGATGATATAATTATTGAAATAAGGAAATGTATATGTATAAGCATGATTCATATTGATTGAATATATGAATTTGGAAAGATTAGAATTTGAATATAAGTTTGACCTAATGAACTTAGGTTATATATAAGTATATATGGTAAAAATTCAATGATAAATTTCAATAAGTTAATTGTTGGTTTGAATCAAATAAAGTGGAAATGTTAGTATATTGTGATAGATAAATCGATTGATCTAGGTTTCGTTAAAGTTGCAAGGCAATATTGAGATTTAATATGTGCAATTGTATTGGGAGTGTAAGATTTAATGGTAATGTGTATGATGTAATATTCTGATTTATGAATGAACATAAATAAATTGAGGTATATTAATTGTACATGGTGAGGAATAAACTCATGAGAGTAAGGATATACTTATCCATTGATGTTTGGTAAATGTTTATTTTGAAAGTGATGGTAAGAATGGAATAAACAATGCTAAGATATTGATTAATGATTTTTGAGGTTAAAGTTAAAAGAATATCTATAAAGAGTTAAAGTGATAATCTGACTTTAGTACAAAGATAAAATGTATTGGAGATGTTATGAGATATCTTGATTGGTTTGTTGAGAAAGTAATAAGAGGTAAAGATATATATATATATATATATACCTATACAATGATGAATTATGAATTTCAGAGAAGATGATTATCTCTAAGGGGGAGAGTAGAAGATATGAGATTTGATAAAACTATATTGTAAGATACGATTATCTACATATGAAAATTAAGATGGTGAATTGTTCTAAATGGGTTGTTATTATACTGGATAATTTCGAGGACGAAATTATTTAAGGGGGAGAGAATTGTAATATCCTAAAGTATACCCTAAAAGTGTTGGGATTACTGTTGTAATTGGATTCAATGTGTGTATTGAAGGAAAGAGAAAAGAAGAAGAAAGTCAAAAGGAATTGTGTGTGGTGGAGATTTAATGGTATAATTGTTATTATTGTTATTATTATTGTTATTATTGTTATTATTATTATTATTATTATTATTATTATTATTATTATTATTATTATTATATATGAGATAAGAACGAAGGAAGGGAGGAGAACCTTCTTTCTTTCTTCTTCTTCTGTTCTTCTTCTTCGTGGACAAGAGAGCACGAGAGAGAGAGAGAGAGCACGAGAGAGAGAGAGAAATGTGATCTTCATCAAAATTTCTTAAGGATTTTAAGAGTATTGAAGATGAAAATGAAGATTTGGCAAGCTATACAAGTAAGTACATATTTCTTGAATGAATTTTATTGATTATATATATATATAGGTATATATCTTCTTGTTTTGATTTCTTTTGGATAGAGGTTATGTTTGGTATGATTGGTGGGTAAAAGGAGGATAACAAGAGATTTAAGTATGTAAATGTGTGGAATTGATATCTAAGTGATGATTAGTTGAGAAAATTGTGAGAAAAATGATGAAATGTTGATTTGGGGTTTGGTTTGGATGAATTTCGAGTGTTTGGTCTTTAAATTATTGTAGGACACGGCCAAGTTATGAGAGACACGGCCAAGTTAGGGAAAATTTGGCCGTGTTGGATGAGTTTTGGAGAGACACGGCCACTGGCTTGGCCGTGTCCCTTGCCTGTGTTTGTTACTGTCTGATTTATGTTGAGAGACACGGCCGTGTCCCTTGCCCGTGTCTGGTACTGGATTGTTGTGTTGAGAGACATGGCCACTGGCTTGGCCGTGTCCATTGCCAGTGTTTGCTACTGCTTGAATTGGTGTTGAGTGACACGGCCACAAGCTTGGCCGTGTCCCTTGGGCGTGTTTGCTACTGGATGATTGTATTGAGAGACACGGCCACAAGCTTGGCCGTGTCCCTTGAGGGTGTTTGTTATTGTGTTTGTTATTTGGTTTTCATACATTGTTGGATCTTCAAATGTCTTTTGTACCTAAACACACTTAAACCAATAATGATCCAACCAAATGTATATGGAAGATTCTAAGTCCTTGAATAAGGTAAATTGTTATGTATGAATATATCAATGATGATATAGGAAATGTGAAAGATATAGTGATCAATGAAAAAGTATGTGCAATGTCATTGATTATGTATACTTGAGTGATGAATTGAATTGATCAATATGATTTGATGATAATGTTGATATTATATGAACCATGTGATGTTTTATGTATTGTAAATATTATGAATTGTATTGTGCTATATGTAGATTGACGATGCATATGAAGAATGATATGTTGGGTACAACGTGGAATATCATGAGATCATTGATGATGAATTACCTTAATGTTATGATTGAGGCTTGTTTGCCTAATTGATGATATAAATGTACATTTGAATATTGAAGATTTAAGTGTTATATTGTGAAATGAAATGTAAAGCCATTGTGATTGGCTATGATGATGCAATTGAAAGAAATAAGGCATGTTTGCCTAAATGATGATGAGAATTGAGAATGGAAATGATAATGAAATAATAAATGAATTGTGTGACTAATGTGTTATTCCATTTTCAGAGTTTGTTGTTGGTGGCATGCCTATTAGTAACAATCTCTTGAAGTTAGGTTGGATTTGATCCTTGAAGCCAAGTTGGGTTGAAGTTTAACATGTTTTACTCCCCTTGAAGCTTGGTTGGGTCTAATCCTTGAAGCCTAATTGAGATGTTACAACCCTTGAAGCTAGGTTGGGTTTGGTTCTTAAAGCCAAGTTGGGTTGATACTTAGCATGCTTTGTTCCCCTTGAAGCTTGGTTGAGCCTAATCCTTGAAGCCTAGTTGGGTCTATGATAATGATAAATGTGATGATTAAACCAAAGCATTACTCTGAAAATTGAATGGCATATTAGTGTGTCTTGGGCCCATGCTTGTTTTTTTGTGTAATGTGAGTCATGAATGGTAACATGATTGATAAATAAGGTATATGGAAACAATGTTGAAACAAATGAATAATGAGATCTATGAATGCTTTTGATGGAAATGTGTTTCATGATTAATGAATTGTGAATAAAATGATGTTATGAAGTAAGAGTTTGTAATATGTGTATTGATATGTTGAAAGTGAATATGGCTTAAGGAGTTTTGTTAAGATATGAGGTTATGGAATTGTTGTATGATGTGTAACATGTTTGTGAATGTGGAATTTGTGAGAATTGTTCTTATAAAGGTTTGAATGATGTTTTGTTGTAATAATGTATACATATATATATGTATATGAAATAGAAAGGGTAAGTATTGTGTTGTGAATATGCTATGTAATGATGTATTTAATTTATGAGATTAGTGGCAATATATGAAGAATCCATTGAGAAAGGAAAACGTGGTAAGAGAACAATAAAACATGATGCTAAAATTATAAGGTATGATTATTTTGTAATGTATACTTTATTATTTATTTGTACTACTAAGCTCTCGGGCTTAGCGCGGTTGTGTGATCGTGCAGGTATTTATGCGGATGATCTAGATGCCTAGCTGCTATGCCACGAGTAAGGTAAGAGTGTCTCGAGACCAACTAGAAGGTGATGCATACATGTATAATTTTATTTAGGTTTTATTTTTGATAACAATAATGATTCTTATAAATGTTTCTTAATTTAATATAATATTGCTTGACCTTGGATAAAGATTGTTAAATAAAAAGCTAAAAGTGACATTCTTATATTTTATATATGCATTGTATGTATACCAGGTATATGTATAGTGCTTATATGAAGTATAGGGGCGTTACAGGATAAATGTATGTTAACTGGTCATAGGGTAAATAGATTATATCACTTAGATGGTAGAGTTGCTACTGGCACTGTTAATGCTACTGTGTCAGCAGCAAATGACACAGTTCTTTGGCACAAAAGATTAGGTCATATAGGGTTTAAAGCCTTAGAACACCTAAGTAGGAAGGGAAATCTGGAAATCACACAGTTTGTGAAACCAGATTCCTGTGAAGGTTGTATTTTAGGTAAATCACACAAACATAGCTTCACATCATCAAGCTATAGAGCTAAAGAGTGTTTAGAGTATGTACACAGTGATTTGTGGGGTTCTACTTATGTTCCAAAGTCTCTGTCAGGTTCACAGTACTTTGTAACATTCATAGATGATTTTTCTAGGAAAGTATGGATCTATTTCCTAAAGAATAAACATGATGTGTTTAAAACTTTCTGTGAGTGGAAGCTATTAGTTGAAAACCTAAAGGATAAGAAGATTAAAGTACTTAGGACTGACAATGGGCTTGAATTTGTTAATCAACGGTTCAATGACTTCTATAAAACAAATGGGATCCTTAGACATAGGACATGTACCTATACTCCACAACAAAATGGAGTAGCTGAGAGGTACAATAGGACTATTTTAAACAAGGTCAGATGCACGCTTGTTGAATCAAGCTTAAGTACCAAATTCTGGGCTGAAGCAGCACATACTGCTTGCTACTTAATCAATAGATCTCCAACATCTGTTCTGAGTTTGAAATGTCCAAATGAGGCTTGGAGTAATAAACCTATAACCTACACACACTTGAGGGTATTTGGATGTATAGCTTATATTCATGATACACAAAGCAAACTTGATCCTAGAGCTAAGAAATGCATATTTGTAGGTTATCCCAGTGGGATCAAGGGTTATAAAGTGTGGTTACCAAAGGAAAATAAGGTTGCTGTTAGTAGAAATGTTACATTCAATGAATTATTGTTTCCTAGTACTAACATGCAGGAGTTCAAATCTGAGGTACAATTAGAGAAGTCTCAAATTGAGGTGGAGCTAGATAGGTTTGTACAAACTGATCAAAATCCACCTCAAGTAATTAATGCATGTGCAGGGATGGATATACAGGCACAGGACAGATCAGATGAATCTGATCAAGAAGAGGAACAACCTGAACAGGTTCCTGAGCCTGAACTGGATAACTACCAGTTAGCAAGAGATAGACAGAGTAGACAGATCAGAAGACCAGTCAGGTTTGAGGATTACTCTTACAATGTTGTTAATTCTGAACTAACCTCCTTTGCTCTAGTTACTGCAGCTGCTGTTGAAGAGGATGAACCTCTTGATTACAAAGGTGCAAAGCAGAGTATATACTGGGATAAGTGGAAAAGGGCAATGGAAGAAGAAATGTCTTCCCTACGGAAGAATCAAACCTGGAAATTAGTACCTAAACCATTTGACAGAAAGATCATTAAATGTAAGTGGATCTTTAAGAGAAAACCACCTATTCCTGGTCTTGAGAATGAAAGATTCAAGGCCAGGTTAGTTGCTAAGGGTTTCTCTCAAAGAGAAGGTATTGATTACAATGAGGTATTTAGTCCTGTTGTGAAACATGTTTCCATTAGACTGTTATTAACAATTACTGCTTTGCTTGACCTTGAGCTTGAACAGTTGGATGTTAAAATTGCCTTTCTCCATGGTAATTTGGAGGAAGAGCTGTATATGTCACAGCCTGAGGGTTTTGTTGAAAAAGGTAAGGAAAACCATGTGTGTTTGCTATTAAAATCCTTGTATGGTCTTAAACAGTCCCCTAGGCAGTGGTATAGAAGATTTGATGACTTTATGCTTAGTCATGATTTTAAAAGAAGTAGTTTTGACCCTTGTGTGTACTATTCTGTTGTGTCTGAAAATGTGTATGTATACTTGCTTCTCTATGTTGACGACATGTTAATTGCATGCAAGAATATGAATGAGATTGTTAAGTTGAAAGGTATGCTTAATACTGAATTTGACATGAAGGATCTTGGTCCTGCTAAAAAGATATTAGGCATGAACATAGAGAGAAATAGAAATAAAGGCACACTGTTTTTAAATCAAAAAGACTATATACTGAAATTCCTAGAAACTTTTGATTTAAATAAGGGAAAAATTGTTTCTACTCCTATTGGTGCTCATTTTAAGTTGTGCTCAACCATTAAACCTTTGAACTTGACTGAATCAAGCTACATGTCAAGTGTTCCATATCAGAATGTGGTAGGTAGTCTTATGTATGCTATGGTCTGCACACGACCTGATTTAACCTATGGGGTGAGTCTGGTTAGCAGATTCATGTCTAACCCTTGTAAAGAACACTGGTCAGCTGTTAAATGGTTGTCTAGGTATCTTAAAGGGTCAAGTAATGTTGGTTTGCTGTTTAAAAAGTCTGACTGTAATGTGTATGATATTGCTGGTTCTGTGATTCTGATTTTGCAGCAGATCTTGATAAAAGAAGATCTTTGTCTGGCTACTGTTTTACCTTTGCTAATAATGTTGTAAGTTGGAAAAGCAGCTTGCAGCATATTGTAGCTTTATCTACAATTGAAGCTGAGTACATTGCCTTGACTGAGGCAATTAAAGAAGCCATTTGGCTGAAAGGTATAGTTGCAGAGTTGGGTCTTCTGAATGGTAAGTTTTATGTGTTTTGTGATTCTCAAAGTGCCATACATTTGAGCAGAAATAATATGTTTCATGAAAGAACAAAGCATATAGATGTCAGGTTGCATTTTATAAGAAATGTAATTGCAAAAGGTGAGGTAAGTGTTGAAAAAATTCATACTGATATTAATCCAGCTGATATTATGACTAAACCTGTTTCTGTTTCAAAATTTCAGGATGCCCTGGGTATGCTTGGAGTTTTGAAAGCTTAAAAATTATGTTTCTGATTGGTGATTACCTGTGAAGAGGCAATTTCCTGATGTCATTCCCTTTTTTGGAGACTTGGAGTCAAGGTGGAGATTGTGGGTCTTAAGTGACTCAAAGTCACCTGTGATGATTCATGCCTTTCTTATTCCATACGGTGCATTTTGTGTGTGCAGTATTGAAGAGCTGCCTCGTGTGGTTCTCCTGTGCACGAGTTTAGGGTTGATATAAATACTCTTGTTATCTGTGTGCTGTGTAATTTTTTTTTCTCTCTCTCTCTCGGCCGTCAGTGCGTTCTAGAGTGTTCTTTCTGTTTTTCCTTCTATGGTTCTCTGTACTGAGTTTTTTGATCTGTTTTGCGAGCCTGTTTTCTGTGATTTTGTTAGAGAGGTGAGCTTTACAGTTTGTAAACAGAGAGAGAGGGATGATCTGAGACTTTGGCTTGTAACAATTTTCTACCGATTCTAAGTTTCTAAGGGATTGACTGAGGGGTTTTGTCTCCTCGCCTTGGATGTAGCCTTTACTGTGTGTAAAGGTGAACCAAGTAAAACGACTCTGTTTGTTTGTTTGTTTTGATGTTTGTTTGTGTTCTGGATTGTGGCAATTTCTGTTAGGTTTTCGATTTTGACTCTTATTACGTCACATAACTTTTGCTGCTACTGTGTCCCTCTTTTTTTAATTGCTTTTTGTCTCTCTTTATTTTGAATGGCCACTAGACCTCCAATTGTTTCCTACTTAATTGTTAATTGTTTGCTAATAGTGGCTGCCCCCCTTATTGTTGATTGTTAATTGCTTTTTATAGATAAAATTAGGGAAACCAACCAGCTAATCTATCCTAATCCTACTAGAAAAGCTTTTTGTTATCCGAGTCCTTTTTGAGTTAAGTAAAATTAGGACACTTAAACTGAACCAAAATTAATTAGGCCGGAATTAAGGGCTCATGACAAACTGGCATGCTCAATTTACTATGTTTTGGCTTTTAAAGTTAAACTGGGCTTGGTTCAGGCTTTTAAAATTGGACTGTCTTTGGTTTGAGCTTTTAAAATTAGACCGAACCTAATTCAAGCTCTTAAAATTGGATTAGATTTGATTTAGGCTTTTAAAATTGGATTAAATTCAACTTAGGTTTTTTTAATTAGGACCAAATTCATTTAGGGCTAAAATTAAGGGTTTATAAATACATAATTTTAATAAATATGCAAATTAGTTAAAAAGCTGCATGATATTTCTTTGAATGCGACTTTAATAAATAATTCTTTTCTGAATATGACTATTTACTCATAACTGTTGAAAATTTCAAGATGCCTTAAAATAATTCTTTTCTTTTCTTTACTTTTCTTTTCTATTTTTGTTATATAGAGTTGACTGTGCCTATAGTGGTGGATCAAGCAGCAAGTTATGCCTGAAGTGGTGGATCAAGCAGCAAGTTATGTGAAGCATTTACAAGAAAGAATACAGAAGTGGAAATGGCATCTATTTCATCTGAACTGGAGGTGAGTGTGCTATCAAATGGTCCTTGAGTGTCTTGCGCTATATTTGTCTCAATTGATGAAGCTACTTCATTGCTTATATTAGTTGTAATGCGTATGAATCTATTTTTTAAATCACAAAGCAAAAGAGGAGGCTACAATTGTACAAAAATATCAAAGAGCTAAATATAAAGTGAAAGCCCTTCTATAAATAACACAAAGAATGATATTGACTCATAAAAAAATGGTTTGCGCATGAATAGTTGTAGGCAGCCTCTTAATAATATTGGTTTGTGCTTGAATAGTTATAGGTTACCTCTTGCTAATCATTTGAAAACTACTTATTTACTGTATTTGCATTTCAGGAAAAAGTTGTTCTTAAGAGATGTTGACTTGCTCGCTATTGGGGTATAGCTGCAAAATATGGTAACCGACTGGACAAGAAGTGTTTTTGATTTATCATTGGAGTTTTCTTTCTATTTTCAAAATTTTATTAATTCAATTTGTTCTCCATGTATTATGAGTTGACATAGCAAGGCTTATACTTTACCAATCTGAGTACAACTTCTTACCGTGGATTGAAATTAGTTACCTCTAAACTGACAATTGCAATATTGTTTCCTCTGTTATATGCATTTTCTCAAAAGCAAACCATATGCAGTTCATCCATTTACCTTTGGCTAATTTTTTTTCATGTTCAGGTATTTGTGCAGATATTGCTGCATCAAAGCATGATTATTGGTGATCCTTAGCACCTCTTCCATTTGAGGTGGTTGTTTTTGTTGGTCAAAAGGCGAAGGAAGAATGTTGGGAAAAAGGTGCTGCCTACAGATTTTGCAATTAATGTGTTTTGATTCATCACTAGTAACAGTACTAGATACCTTCTTCCAATAGATTTAATGATATTATGCATTGTGTTGTTTATCTCAATAATTATGTTCAGGGTTTAATTCTTATAACTTTTGAGTAGGTGATGATGGCAAAGAAAATAGAAGCAAATTTGTTTAGGACCTGAGTGATCTAACTGGAGAAGGGAACATTGAGAGTATGCTTTTAGTTGAAATGGGCTGGAAGGAGATTGCTTCCTTGAAGCTTTTCTTTTTCTATTGTCTTGCTTGTTTTCAAAGTGTTTGATTCCTTGTTTAATTCCTCTGTTCTCCTCCTTCGTTATTAATAGCCATTTTTACATGGTTAACTCCGTCCATAACATCATATTGCTTATAACTTTCAAGGTTGAGGATGCTATTGTGCTTACATTAGCTCAACGACATGAAAATTCTGCTCGACGGTCCATCTTAGGTATATATAAATTTTGTTCTTAATATATAAATTTATGCAAGATTAAAGGCTACAATTGCTTGTTCTTTTAAGTGTTACAAAAAAAATTTATTGTAGGCCACTGGAATTGAAGTAAATAATAGCTTAGGAGAGAATTCTAGTGCTAATTATAGTTCTATAGCGTGCTTTACTGATTCCCATTTTTATTCTACATTTCAGGAGATTCACGTTTCAATATGATGGAATATATTTGTGAGATTATATTTCCATTGGAATAAATGGAGATGAGAATGAGAAAATGTTGAAATCAAATTTAAAGAGCACATTAGTGAGGAGTAAGCTAATATGCACAAACTGTCTTGAGTAACTCATGAAAATGATTAGTCAAGTTAGACGTTAGAGCTGGATAGTTTTTATTGTGGAATTTAAATGTGAAAGGTAGTAGATATGTAACACCCAAGGATTTTAAATACTGTTAAATAATTAATTTGGAGGGTAGTTAGTATGTTGGAAAAGAGAATGCTAGACATACGCATAATATATACAAAAAATACACATAATGTATACTTGATATATACATAATATATATAAACATAAAAATATATATAACATATAAATAAATTATAAGTGACATATACATATACATGAGATATAAATGACATATACATATACATAATTATGGGTTGTAGATGATAAATAAATAAATAAATAGAAAAGAAGAAGAAAAGAAAAGTTAAAGGAAGAAGAAAATGAGTAGATGAAATTAAAAGGAAAAATAAATAAATGTTTAAATAATTAATTAATTGATATTTATGGATAGTAAATGAAGAATCCAGTAGGAAAAGTCATCTTCTTCTTCATTTTTCCATCCATGGCCGAAATTTTGGAGCTAGAGAGAGAGAGAGAATTCCTTATATACATCAAATTACATAGAAAATTCAAGGGGATTTAAGGAGATTTTGAAGAAAGAAAAAGAATTCAAGTAAGTTTTATCTAAACTAAGCTTATTTTCCTTAGTTTTATGGTTATGTAAGATTTGGTTTAGAGAGAGAAAGTTATTTTAAATTGCTAAAATAGATAGTAATGATGTTGAAAGGTTGAGTATATGATGATTTGTTGATTAGTTGTTTGAAATGATTATAGTTGATGAATTTAGGGTTATGGGTGATTATGTGAAATTTGGAATTTTGATAGGAGTATTTATAATTGTTGTAATAGATGGCTTTGATGTTATTTTGATGTGGATATAATGATTTTATGGTTGAAAATTAGATATGAGTTGATTATAGTGGAACTAGGCTTCATGGCATGTGTATGTGAAATTAGGGTTTTTGATGATGATGTTTATAATTGTTAAAATGAATTGTCTTGATGTTGTTTTAATGTATATGTAATGAATTTATAGTTGGATGATGGAAATGAATGGGTTTGGTGGAAGTTTGAATGAAGAATGATGGAAATGAATGGGTTTGGTGGAGGTTTGAATGAAGTAGTAAGGGTAATGAGGGTTTTTGGTGGAATTTCGGAAGAATGGGTATAATTGATGATTGAATGATTAAAATGGATTGGAATACGTGGCTAATGGATTATTTCAACTTATAATTTGATTTAGGATTGAGTAAAGTAAATTTGTAAAATCAAAGCATTGAAGGGCAATTAGTGAAGTTAAAGTTGGAATGTGATTCAGGCTTGAAGTATGACATAATTGAGGTCAGTACATACTTTGATAGTTATTAAATTGAATATTTATGTATAATATTATAATATGCTTGCTGGCACACTTTAAGGGATCTTGTGATCCTTTAATGTGACAATGTGTATAATGTGCATGTGAGTATGATTGTGTAATGTTTGTTGAGTCGGAAATGAGCAATAATAATGTATTATGCTATGTGTTGTAAAAAATGTGAAATTGAACTATTTTGGTATAATGTGAAGGAAATGGATATGGAACAATGATTAAAGTAGAAGTGATCATGAAATAAGATGATTACGAGGATAAATATGGTAATTAAGAAAAAGAAACGTTAAAAATGATAAAAATGATAGTGCGATGTGAATGAAAATATGAGTAATGTTATGTGTAGTTATGAACATGATAATATGTGCAAATGGGTCACCTTATGAATGTAACCCATGATTGTATAGTGTGATGGGGAATAATGCACAATATGTATTGTGAGTACACTTTGCACAATGATATGTCCCAGAATATTGAGAATGATATTGTACTGAGGAGGCGGCCTTCAGGTAAATTATATGACACTTACCTCAAGTGTCAATAGAGGGTGGCCTACGGGTGATTTATGTGACACTTGCCCTTTGTGTAGATAGAGGTAGCCTACGAGTGATTATATAACAATAGCCTCGATGTCCATGGTGGGGCTTTCAGGTGATTTATGTGACACTTGCTCTGGTGTCGAGATGGACTAAATTGATATTTCTTGAACTTGGGTATTGTGCAAGGATTTGTTGGGCCCAATGTGCGTATGTATGTGTGTGCGTGTCTATGAGATAATGATATGTGTGTATTGACAGCATGAGAATTTTGCATGATTATGAAAAAGAAATACAAATAAACGATTAAATGAAAAATACATTATGTGGAGCGTGCCATGGAATAATGGCACAAGCATTTGTGTGTCTTGATAAGTGTGTATTGGTTTATAATTAACATACATTATTATAGTATATATCACTAAGCTTTTAAGCTTAGCGCGGTAGTGTGTATAACGCAAGCATTAAAAGTGCAACTAGGGGATCTGGAGTGTGATAGAGACTTGAAGATGTGGGTGGCATAAGACCTACAATGTCGATTGCATATATGTATAACTATGGTGTTATGTAATATGGTTTATGCATATCAATTCATAATATTTGTGTTTGAATTAAAGATTTTGGATGGTTGTATATATATAAATATATGTTATTAATTATGATAATTAATGTTTTAAGTTGTGAGATTTAAATGTGTAATAAAGTAGTTGTGAATTGAAGAATGAGTGAAAAATATTATTTTGGGAGTGTAAATTTTCTTTACAGGTTGTGTGATTTTGGTTTTGGATTTATTGAAATTATAGATAAAACTCTGGCAAAATTTTTTCAGAGATTTTTTCTTATAAATTTATTTAATTATGTTTTAACCTAAAATATTATGAAAAAAGTGATTTTACAGCAAATTATAGTACCATCCTTGTTTTCTATTTATGTACTTTACGTATATAGGATATATGTACTGTATATGTATAGGGTATAAGGGAGTTACAATATACGTACTAGAGTTAAAATGTATAGTGCATATTGTCTTGCATTACTCAAGAAAATCAAATTTAAATGTGCATTTTTTTACAGCTAATGGCAGTTTTTTTTGAAAATATATATATAAATTTAAAAAAAAGCAATGGGTGTGGTTCACTTAATTTGATATTCAATTTAGCGATGGGATAATTTTTTTTGCCAAATATTCTTAGCTACAAATGCATTTGACTCTTTAAAATCGTCGCCACTGATTAATTACAGACTATATTGTGTTCATCGACGCTTTATAAACGTTGTTGATAATTAGTTACCTTTGAATATGTTTACCGTCGCTTATTGTTTGCTGACTTCACACCTACTAATAGTATTGGCGATAATTTTCAAAGCATCGGTAAATGTTTTAGCGACGTAATTTTTTGAGGCTAAACATGATTTTTTGCATCGCAAAATGAAAATTCCAGTAGTGCTGGTTTATGCATTTTGGTTGAGGAACCTATAATCCTTTGGTACGTTAGACATGCACAAAGACTGAAATTTGCTGTAACGCCCATAGTTTTATTAAATTTAAATAAATAATTTAGAAGAGTTAAGTAAGGTGTTGGAAGAAATTTAACTAATGTATACATAGGACATATGTTAAATATACCTAAAATATAAACGTCACTAGAAAATGAAAAGTCAAAAAGTAAAATGATAAAAGTTAAAGTAAAAGATAAGAAGTTAAAAAAATTCAAAATTAAATTAATTTTTGGTGGAAGAGAATAAAAATTAATTATTAATTATTATTTAATTAATTAAGTAATTATTAATATATAGGTATGGTTAAGAAAAAGAAAAGAAAAGAAAATAAATTGTCTTCTTCTTCTTAAGAGGGTCGAACCACCATTGAGGGAAGGGAGGAGCTCTTGTTCCATTATCCACACCAAATTCTACAAAGAAATCAAAGAAATTAAGGAGATTTTGAAGAAAGCATATGTAATGGTTAAGGATTCTTGGATTTTACTAAGTTTACTTTGAATATGCATGTGAGTGAGTGGAAGTGGAAGTGAGAAACATGATGATGAAGTCATCTCACTTTCTTCTGGATAGGATGGACTATTGTCTTGACAGGCTAGGTGAGTTATATATCAGTGAGATTGTGAGATTACATGGCATCCCAATTTCATTGGTATCATGCCAAAACCCTAGATTTACATCTAGATTTTGAAGGAGTTTACAGGATGTATAGGGTATTCGATTACACTTCAGCACTGCTTTCCATCTACAGACAGATGGGCTATTAGAGAGAGTGATACATGTTCTAGAGAATATGTTGAGGTGCTCTGTCATTCACTTCATAAGGAGCTAGGATAGACATTTTTCACTGATTAAATTTGCCTACAACAATAGTTATCAGTCTAATATTGGGATGGCTCCTTATAAGGCTTTGTATGACAGGAAATGCAGGACACCATTATGATGAGATGAGCTTGGAGAAGGAAAATTGGTAGGTCTTGATTTGATCAAAGAAAAAGAATAGAAAGTGAAAGTAATTCAAGATCAATTAAAAGCAGCTCCAAACTGACATAATCCTACTCAAATTTGAAGAGAGAGGATATATAGTTCAATGTGGGTGATAAGGTGTTTATGTAGGTGTCTCATTAGAAGAAGATATCAAGATTTGGTCAAAAGGGTAAATTGAGTCCTCGCTTCATTAGACTGTATAAGGTATCAAAAAGAGTTGCACTAGTGGCTTACAGACTAGTTTTGCCGTCGGAGCGGAATAGGATACACAATGTCTTCCATGTCTCGATGCTTCGATGGTACAGATCGAATCCATCTCACTTATTATCAGTTGAATCTATAGAGGTGAATCCATATCTGACTTGTAAAGAGGAATCAATGGTAATCTTGGCATGAGAGGTAAATGAATTAAGGAATAAGACCATTGGTTAAAGTCCTACAGAGGATTCCTTCCACTGAGGAGGCGACATGGGAGATTTAATATCAGGTAATTTTAAAGACAAAATTATTTAAAGGGAAGAGAGTTGTAACGCCCATAATTTCTATTAAATATAATTCACTACATAAATTGGAAGGTTTAAGTGGGGTGTAGAAGGAGAAAATAGCTAATGTATATGTGAAATATAAATAAAATATACAAAACATATAAATGCCGCTAAAAAGTCAAACAGTAAAATGGTAAAAGTAAAAAAGGTAAAAAGTAAAATTTTAAAAATAAATGAAAAATAATTCAAAATTTAAAAAAGATTTTTTAATGGTGGAATATATAAATATTAATATAACAATTAATTAAATATATATAGTTATAAATAAAAATGGGAAAAAATCAAAAATTCAATTTATCATCTTCCTCTTCTTCTCTTCTTTGATGAACCTCCATTGTAGGGGTGTGGGAGCTTTTTGCTTCTTCATCACACCAAATTTCAACAAGATTTTCAAGGATTAAGAGAAGTTTTGAAGAATTTCCTAGTTAAAGATAATAATTACTTGATTTTAAAGAGTTTCATTGAAGTAAGAATTCAACTTTTGATGGAAGTTGTTTTAATTTTTAAAACAGTTTTGAATGATGTTGATTTTATGTGGAAGTAATGATTTTATGGTTAGATGGTTGATTTGTTTGGTTTGGTGGGAGTTTGGATGAAGTAGTATTGAATTTATGGTTTTTGGTAGAAATTGTAAAGAATTGATGTAATTATTGTTCAAATAGTTAAATTGTGTTAGCATATGATTTTAATGATATAATTGAACTTAAAACTTGATTTGAAATTGATTAGTGTGAGTGGAGATTTTTGCCCCCACTCCCACATGGAATGGTTCTTATGACTTCGGCACTGTTAAGTACGCCTAAGTCCGGAGAAAATGAAGTCTCCACCCAGACGGGCCGGGAAAAAGAAAGGGGTGAATGACTCGATTCCTAAGGAATTTCCAACCCTCTAATGGGTTTGGAAAGTTGGGTACATGTGAGGAAGGTGAGAAATGACCTAACACCCCCACAATGCTTTCAGGTCTTAATATTATAGAATTCTTAAATGTAATGATATTATCCATACTACATGCAATAATTAAAATAAAGCATCATTATATTCAAATCAAAGCAATATTCAAACAAAATAAATAAATGGACACCCATCCGAGGATGGAAACGTGTCCTTACATCGTCCAATGTCTAAAACTAAATAGGACACCCACCAAAAGGTGAAAACGTGTCCTTTACATTAATCCCAAAATATAAAAAAAAATTTAAATTACATGAAAATTAATTAATGAGGTACCCAATCATAGAAACATACCTCTTACAATTTTAATACCAAGATAAACAAATCATAATAATAATAAAACCATCCATCCATGATAAACAAATCAAATATCGAAATCAAATAAATCAATCATCAAAACATCTAATAAACTACATAATCAAATCTAAAACTAAATAAAGCAATAAATGTATAAGTCTAGGGCTTACATCTTGAATTAAGGTTTCTAGGGTTTTAAACATGAAATATGGTTTTTTAGGGGTTTAGATGGGAAATTGGGGTTTCTAGGGTTTTTTCTTAACCTAAGACTTAATGTATATAAAATAAGATTTAAAATACAAATCAAAATTTAAATAATGCACAATTACGATTTAATGTAGACTACCATTAAAAGATACTGTGATGTAACTCTAAAGTGTAAATTCTAATTAGGGTTTCAAATTATTGTAATTATAAAATTTTAATTAGGTTTCGGATACTGTAAGTAATTATAAAATTTGTTGAAAAATCCTATTTCATGAATTATTATCATAGTAAGTTTAAATGAGTTAAGTGTTGAAATTAATCAATGTATTTAACTAGATGAGTTAATAAGAACGTTACTTGTATTATAGGCTCCACCAAGTTGATGTGTTGATCCAAGCTATCTTTTCTTTTATGCCTAGAACAATTTATTATTGGTTGAAGACTTCGTGATCCAAAGATCAGCCACTGCCACTGCCACTCCCACTTTGCTTTGCTTTCTTCTTTGTTTTTAGATTGTTTTCTTCCTTGCCTGATGTTGCTCAATTGCTTTTTGATGATTCCCATTTTATCAAACTGCTACTGTCTTTTTTATCGCCAATTTGTTAATCCAAATTCCTTCCAATATGTTAATCCTTGTCCCTCTCGATTTTTTAATTTTTAATTATGTATTTATAGGAAACCTTACCTTAATCCCCGTTCCTCTCGATTTTCATTTTTAATTTTGTATTTATAGGAAACCTTACCTTAAGCCTAAACATAATCCAACTCTCATAAGTTAATTCAAAGTCTAATGGCCTGTACAATTGTGTTTAACACTCAGATTAAAGGCCAAAATCGACATGGAGTGCACCTCATATCGATTTTGGCTGCCCAAATCAATATTTGGGAACCTAATATCTATTTTGAGTGTTAAAATCAATATGAGGTCTCACTCATATCGATTTTCGCTGCCCAAATCCATATGAGGGCAGCCCTGACTCAAACCGAACCCCAATTTTTAATTACTTTCAGATCGAACCAATTATACCATTTAATTTGGGCTTTTATGAATTAGACCATCTAATATTTAAGCTTTAAAATTAGGTTTAGGTTCTTTAAAATTATAACGGAGAAATGTAAGCTTCTTAATCCTAATCCGTGCCAAAATTAAGGGTCTACAGTTTTGACCCCCTGCTTGAACGATCTGAAACTTCAGTAGAAGAGAGTGAAAAACAACATGATTTTGAGGTGATTATGGAAGATGATGGGTTCTTGACCCGAGGTTAGAGTTGGTTTGGGTTTGGACTTGGAAAAGATTTGGTACTTGGACTCGAGACTAGGTACTTGGACCCAAGACTAAATTAAGTTTGGGTACTTAGACCCGAGATTGGGTACTTGGATCCGAGATTAGGTACTTAGACTCAAGATTAGGTACTTGGACCCGAGATTGGGTACTTGGACTCGAGATTGGGTACTTGGACCCATGACTGAATTAAGTTTGGGTCATTGGACCTGAGATTGGATACTTGGACCTAAGACTGAATTAGATTTGGGTACTTGGACCTGAGATTGGGTAGTTGGACCTGTGACTGAATTAGGTACTTAGACTCAAGACTAGGTACTTAGACCCGAGACTGAATTGGATTTGAGTACTTAGATTCGATATTGGGTACTTAGACCACATATTGGGTACTTGAACCCAAGATTGGGTACTTAGACCTCAGATTAGGTATTTAGACCCGAGATTGGGTACTTGGACCCGAAATTGGGTACTTGGACCCATGGCTGAATTGGGTACTTGGACCTATGACTAAATTGGGTACTTAGACCCGTGACTGAATTGGGTACTTGGACCCTTGACTGAATTGGGTACTTGGACCCGAGATTTTATACTTGGACCCTTGAATGAATTGGGTACTCAGACCTGAGATTGGGTATTTGGACCCAAGATTGAATTGAATTTGGGTACTTGGACCGTAGACTGGGTACTTGGACTCGTAACTGAATTTGGTATTTGGACTTGAGACTGGATACTTAGACCCGGGACTGAATTTGATTTGGGTACTTAGACCCGAGACTGGGTACTTAGACTTGAGACTGAATTGGATACTTAGACCCGGGATTATATTTTGGTGCTCGATCCGAAGCTGGATTTGACTGACCTTTTATCAGTTGAGAATTCTGGTTTAACTTGCTTTTCTATTCTTTAATGGATTGTGGGTCTTTGCCCACCAAAAATGAATCTTTATTCATTGGAGATTAGGTCTTTACCCTTAAAACATGGATCTTTATCCATTGGAGTTCGGGTTTTTACCCTTGAAACATGGATCTTTATCCATTGGAGATCGAGTCTTTACCCTTGAAACATGGATCTTTATCCATTGAAGGTTGGATCTTTACCCTTGAAATATGGATCTTTATCCATTGGACTTCATCTTACATTGGCTTTTGCTCTTCTAGTTGGATTGATCTTTTGTTGCTTGCATCTTCATTCTTTAGATAGTTCTAATGTTCCATTCTTTTGTTCTTCCTTTTACAAAAAAAAAATAGCTATTTTTTAGCTGGCCCTCATATCTTCTCCTTGCCCCCTGCATGGCAAAATATTTGAAAGTGAGTTTGAAAATGTTTTGTAGATGCATAAACTCAAAATTTGAAAAGGAGAAACTTTTCCCCCTGTGTAGGCTCAAACTAATGATTTTTTCATGTAGGCTCTGATTGATGTTTGTCTTATCTAGCTCTTCACACAAGCATGTATTTCTTCTTTCGCAAAATGACTGGAACTTCCTTAAGCAATAGTCCTTCCATGCCCCTTGATTCCATATCTTCTTCATGTTTGCTTCATAGAGTATTGTTGTTTACTTTTGACAAAAAAAATGCAGTGTGATATGCTCATGTATGCATGATATGCATGGGTAATACTTACAGTGGTTCCATTGACTCACAGACTGAGGTGATCAGCTAAAGTGTTCTCATTGACTCCTTCCAGATGCTTGTTCAGGTGTTGCATTGGAATGACAAAAAGCTTTGCATTTATGGCTTTTATCTTCAAGATGTTGAGAACATGAGTGATGAGGCCTAAGTAGCATAGATACATCCATTAAGATTCAGCACACTAGTTGGTAACTTCTTCATAATCATACGAATAATCTTTTATTTTGCCCAATGTGTCTTTCAAGATTTGACGGTTCAACATACTTCCTTTAACTTAAAGGCTTTGTATGACAAAAAAAAATTATTTTTAAATCTTAAAATCATATTTTGGCTTTGTCAAATTAGTGTCATTATACCTCAGGACTTTATTTTTCAAATTAACATATCTATAACATGACAACCCTAGTTACCATACTAAACTCGGAAATTATTTCCATTTAAGCAAGAACTGTTGCACTTTAGATAGGCACATACATATTACTTGGTCAAAGGTCTCATTGAGTTTGAATATTGTCTATCTCATTTGCATGCTTATTCAAACTAACTCCACTAATAGACTCTACCTACCAAGAGAGATCAATGGGTCTTTGATAGGCTTGAGATAGGGTCTATAAGGGACATAGGTTTAAATAAAGACCATTTGTAAGTTGGACTCGTTGTGATACTATGAGCAAACCCTCACACTACAAATTTCTTATTTAGAGAGTTGGAAGCATGAAAAGATAGAGCTTTAACATTCTTCTTTATTCCTTACATGAATCTTGATCTTGATTAGGACAGTCTTTTCCTTTGTAAAAGGTTTGGTACCCATATTCCTTTCCTTTTCTTTCTTTTTTTTGGCTTCTTCATCATTTTGTCCTTGTTTCCTGTGGGACTGTCAAGTATAGGGTCTTCAAGAACTAGATGAACTTTCTCCTACCTCTCTGATTTTGGTTGGGTTGGACCAATTTAAGTCAAAATGTCTTTACCTTCTACCTTCTACTGCTTTAGGTAAAGGAAAACTCGGTTCGCTTTCTAGACTGCCATTTGTATTTTCTTTTCCTTTTGATTTCGCACAAACTCAGGACCGCTTTGTTTTGTTTTTCTTTTTTTTTTGTTTTTTGTTTCTTTTTCCTTTCTTATCTTTTTTCTTCCTTTTTTTAAAATCTTTTATGGTCTTGACTAGGCATTCCTTTCTTTTTGATCTTCTTGCCTCTTCCCCTTAGTGATCATTAAATTTGTCATAAGCATCACAATTGCTTAGGGTAGGTTGTTGGGGTTTGTAAGCCAATGAAAAGAAAGCTAAAATTTTATGAAGGCTCAAAGGGACAACTAGGGATTGATATCAATAGGGTTGATACTAGTTGTTGGCTAACCAAACAATGCCTAGATCATCTCTCCCTTAAATAAGCAAAGTTTAATTTTGCCTCAAAAGTTTGTCAAAGCATGTTCTAAGAATGACTAGGACCTAGACACTCATAATTATGTAGGAGCCCTCTCTAAGTAAGCATACACAACTCAATGCTATAGAAAAATTCCCTCACCTAGTAAAGTCATTCAAGTCATGATGCATAAATATATTAATTCATGAATTATCAAGCTAGATTATTCATTGGTTGAGCACCAAAATGAGCAAAGACCAACAAAAATTTTGATAAAAATAATTTATTCAAATAATCTTAATTTAAAAAATATAATTGCTCTAATTAAATATTAAAGAAAGCAAAATAAAAAGGGTAACATTTCATGCTAAGGGATGTTTGTTGAATACAATTTCTCCTTATTCCTCATCTTTAATACTCCCATTTTGAAACAAGGATAAGACAAAATCTTCCTCCAATCCTCTTCCTACCATGAAGGTTGCCGGTGGCGGCACTCTGTTGAACCTAGGCAGAGGAATATCCTTTGTATTGGGCTTATCGGGCTCAGGTAACTTTCCGCTATCAATTAAATTCTAGATCTCATATCTCAACATCAAACAGTTGTTCGTTTCATGTCCAGGCCTTTGATAAAATTGGTAAAATGCCTTAACATCAAAGTTAGGTGGAAGACGATCAAGCAAAGGATGAGAAGTCAAGGGTTGCAACAATCCCTTCTTTTGTAACTTATTGAGAACCCAAGACAGCGGCTTCCCCAATTCTGAGAACTGTCTTCTATTTCCTTGACTAGTCGCATTAACATCAACTTCCTTTTGCATGCTTTGATTACCCGACTGATAATTTTCTTTCTCATTCCTTTTTTCCAAAAAGCAATTCTTCTCCCTTTCCCATTCTTGAATTTGTAGACCAGCTTGGAGAAGATCTTTGAAATTCTAGATGAGTGTATGAGACATCTTTTCACGAAGACTAGGCAAGACCCCTCTTACAATCATCCTAATTTGATATGACTCATCGGGCCTCTTCTTGAGCAAAGCAGACTTATTTCTCCATCTCTTTACATAATCAACAAAGTTCTCATTTGGTCTTTGCATAATGGTCTCCACCTCCATCAAGGTAACTTCCAGCTCGACATTGTACACATACTGTTGAATGAAGGCTTTGTACAACATGTCCCAATCTTTTTGGGTACTTTCTTTCAAGGTGTTGAACCAATTCTGGACAACAAGGTCCAATGAAAGAATAAAGTACCTTAGAGTTTGAGCCTTAGTAGCTCTAGCAGACTGCATCGCAGTGATGTACTGCTTAACATGCAAGTGATGATTTCCTGTACCATTGTACCTAGCAAAGGAAGGCATCTTGAACTTATAAGAGACTTCCTCATCTTGTTCAAACAACTTATCTACCTTCGACATTTCTTCAGTTTTTAGCTTCTTTCCAAACTTCTTTTCCAAGTCAGCAATCAACTTCTCAACATCTGAAGTTTCAGTTTTCTCCACAACTGATCTTTCAACAACCTTTGGCTCCTTCTTCTTGTGTTGAGGATCTTGAAAGTAGTGCACCTAGTCGTCATCATCATCAAAAGCTACATCACCAGTTTTAGTCTTTCCCTTGTCTTTCTTGGTGCTTGCAGATGCTTCAGCAGTGTTCCCAAATATTATAGCCATTTGATTCTTCATGATCTCAACTAGGGCCCCCTTTAGTTCTTCCATCTTGACTTCAAGGGCATCATCTAACATCTTTTGAATATGTTCTAGTTCCATTGCTTTTGGTGAGAAGCTAATTGACATGTCCTTTACATTAGTCCCAAAATATAAAAGCAATTTAAATTACATAATACTTAACTAATGAGGTACCCACAAGATGGAAACATACCTCTTACAAATTTAATACTAAAATAAACAAAAAATAATCATAACAAAAAAGAAAATAATCATCCATGGTAAATTAAATAAATCAAGCGTTGAAATTGTTGTCCCAAGATGGCAACCAAGAGGGGGGGGGGGGGGGGTGAATTGGTTTCCTTAAGAAATAATGACAATTAAAAAACTGAACAAAATAGAAATGCGGAATAGAGAGATGGTTGAGTAATGGAAGAAAGAAAGAACACACAAGATTTATAGTGGTTCGGATTTACTTCAATCCTACATCCACTTCCTTAACAACTTGTTAAGGTTCCACTAATCTTTGAAGTTTTTACAAGCTCACTTCCAACTTTGGTGTTTTCACAAGTTCACACCTAACTTCACAAGTGTTTTCTAAGGCTTACACTCAAGAACCTTTAAGGAGTTTTTAAGGCTCACTCTCACAACCCAAACAAGAGTTTTACAAGGCTTACTCTTACAACCCAAGTGTTTTCCAAGCTCACACTCAAACTTATACAATGGTGTTTTCAATGCTTACACCTAACATTCATTACAATTCAAATGTAAGTTTAAGTAAAGAAAAGTTGTTGCTTGGCTATCAAATTCTATTTTGCTTCACTTCTATATTTCTTTTCTTATAGAAGCACTGTATTTATAGCCAATGTGGTCTTACTAGCCGTTATTGATAGTAAGAATAAAGTCTTGGCAGTTTAGACCTTCTTTATTAAACTGTCCGATGTATTTCACGGTCGTCCTTCATACAAGGATGGTCGCGCTCACATCACACGTGGTCGTCCTTGGACAAGGTACGGTCGCTGTATTTAAAAAAGCTTCAACGGTCAAATTTTAGTGCTCTGCAGTAGGAATCTTGCCCATGCTGTGATTTTCGGGACGGTCACGCCTAACAAAGGTGCAGTCGCCCTTTTTGAATGTTGAAGTGGGTTTATAACGGTCATGTCACGTGTCATTCTCTGACAGGGCAGAAGAGATGTCCCCCAAAATTTGAATGTCGCGGTCGCCCTAGGTTGCATCTCACGGTCGAGTTGACAAACTCGCGTCGAACTTCTGGACGCACCTGAGGTCGCGAACACTACTGTCTCTTTAAGCAATTTTCTCCTGCATTGGCAGAGCGATCGTAAATATGAATGCACGGTCGCTAAAGTGGTAAGCGAGGCCGTATCATTCACCGTTCTTGTCACCGCGAACCTTACTGTGATTAGAATGATTTGAGTTCCTTGGGTAGCGGTCGTCCATGACTTGGGACGGTCGCTCTTCTTTAGGTGCAGTCACTACTGAGGTCGGGTTTCTGACCGCGAAACCTACTGTGATAAGGTTTCATCCTTTAATTGAATGGTGCGGTCGTATTCAGGTGTGGTGCGACCGCTAGAAGTGTTCTGTTCAGCTTTATTTGAAGTAACCTAAGCCCGCAACAAGATTCTCCAAACACATGTTAAATGGATCATTCAATTTGAGTTGTCAAGGATCAAAATTGAGATCATTTGTCTAACAATCTCCCCCATTTTGACTTTGACAATTCAAATGGAATGATAAGAAAAATAATAAGTCTAAAATGCTCCCCCTTAACATATGCATGAATCATGGTTAAGTAATCTTGGTGCATTGATATTATTTGATTATCTTGGTGTATTGAATCATGTTTAAACAATCATTCCAAGTTCCAAGTTGTTTACTATTTCTCCCCCATTGTCATAGGCAAAATGCATAATAGAAAGCAAGAAGTTGATTAAAAAGATAGTAAGCATCTTGTTTATTAAAAGATGGAGGAAAGTACAAGGAAATTAAGCAACAAACATTCAAGACAAAACATAAAATGCAAACTATTAAGACTAAACATCTTGAAAATTTAAACTATTAAACTATTCAGAATCATCATCCTCATCTATCTCTTCTTCTACTAAAGGAGCTTTTCCTTTATCTTGAGGAGCAAAAGAGGTAGAGCTAGTGCTAATGGACTCTTCTTCTTCAGGAAGGCTTTGGGTATGATCACTTATATCCCAATCTTCAAGATTGCATTGAGGCAAGTCCAGTTTGCCTTGCATATCATATAGATCATGATGCATGTGAGATATAAGGTCAATTCTCTTGTTCAAGTGCTGGAATCTCTTGGAGACACTTTTCTTGAACCTAGAGAGTTTCCTGGAGAGAGATTTGATAGCATTGAGGATGAGTTGAGTAGAGGATGAGGTAGTTTCTTGAGTTGCTTTTGATGAAGTAGCTTTTGGAGGTAATTCCACAGCAACTTCCACAGAGTCTCCCTCTTCCTCAATTGTATAACTTGGTCTTTTCTTTTGTCTATCCACAACTCCTTTCTTGCCAAAATAGTATACATATGTGCCTTCAATCTTCCTTACACATCCAGCATGTTCTAGATAATCAATTGTGATGGCACTAGAGGCAAGATTGAAAGGGTTTCTCAATGTAGCTAGGTTTAGATCATTTAGAAGGTTCAGGTGCCTAGCTATTTGAGTAATTTGTGAGGATAAGAAGAAAGTTCCAGTTCTTGTAACTGCATGATGATAGAGGGTGTCAATCAAGAACTTGGTTGTGTTCATTTGGATGTTGTGGGTGAAAGCATATAAAAAGATGAGGTCTCTTTTGGTTACTTTTTCATTCCCATCTGCTCTTTGATGGATGGTGTAGGTGATAATCCTATGGAGCATCCAATGGGTGAGGGATTTGATGTGTCTGGCTTTTGATTCTTTTTCAAAAGAAGTTTCTACAGAAATTTCTTGCCAGAATGCAGAGAGAGTTTGGTTGGAAAAGATTTGATCGTTGTAGGAGGTTATACCATCAGTAGGAAAGTTCCAAATATTGCCAAAGTCTTCTAGGGTTAAGGCTTGGTATTGATCAAACCGTTTAAATCTAACCCCATACCATCCCAGTGCAGAATTAGCACTCTTTTCTATTTGGAAAGACATAAGAAATTCCTTGCTTAAACTGGAATAACCTACCTCTTCAGGAAATACAAACTTTCTCCATCCAAGGACATCTAGTAATCTTTCAATTTCATCCTTGATATTTAGGGCAGAAAGCATCCCACCAAAAGGAGATTTGGTTCCCTCAACTTTCTTTCTCTTCAGCATAGCATACCTAACATCTTCCTCAGAAGTTTGATGGTGAGGTTTGTGAATTTTCTCACCTCTTTTGGACTGTGGAGGAGATGGAGGATCATCTATAGGTTCTCTTATTGTGATTCCTGGAGCTCTCTTTGCTTTTCCTTTTATTTTGGAGGTTGTCTTCTTTTTGGGAGCCATTAGAATAGAAAGAAAAAGAAGAAAACTGGAAAACAGAGAGTGATTTGAGAAACAGATGATTTTTGAGATTCAGAGGGAAGTTTATATGTTTTAATAAGCAAAATATCAAAGAAACTGATGTATCATACTCTTAAATAGAAGAAATTAAGAAAATAGCCGTTTATGACCGTTGAAAGTTAAGAGTTGCGACCTGTCATACAGTCAACGATTACAAAATTTTGAGCAGAGTGTACAGAGTGCGGTCGCACATTCAAAAGGGTGCGATCGCGAAATGCGGTCTAGCGACCATTAGCATGATCAGTACGCTCACGGGTGAAGAAACTATCTGTAACGGTCGAAACTGTTCAAATTTTTGCTTCCGCTCACAAATTTTCTCGACCGCGCACAGAGTTTTTTATTTGAATTAATCTGGCAGACGAGATAGCGATCGCTATGAACAATGGAGCGAACGCGACTCACTTAGAAATGAAAGAGTCAAGGAAAGATGGAAGAATTTTCTCATGTTTTAGACAAAAAGAAGTTCATGCACATAGAAACTTCATTGATAGGCAATTAATTCAAAGTGATTCCATTAATCATTCCTAAATTAAGTTTAATGAAGTTAAGTCTATCTTCATTCAAGGGTTTTGTAAATATATCAGCAAGTTGATTTTGTGTATCTATAAATTCTAGGATTATATTCTGATTTTGTACATTTTCTCTCAAGAAATGATGTCTAATATCTATATGTTTGGATCTTGAGTGTTGGATAGGATTTTTAGACAAATTGATAGCACTAGTGTTGTCACATTTAATGGAGATATTGTTAAATACTTTACCATAGTCAAGCAATTGTTGTTTCATCCATAATACTTGTGTGCAACAAAAACATGCTGCAACATATTCGGTTTCCGTTGTGGATAAAGCAACCGATGCTTGTTTTTTACTATGCCAAGAAACTAGACAATTACCAAGAAAGTGACATGCTCCTGTAGTGCTTTTCCTATCTAAGATACTACTAGCATAATCTGCATCTGAAAAGCCTATGATATGAAATGATGTGTTTTTAGGATACCAAAGTCCTAAATGCATTGTACCACTCAAATATTTCAAAATTCTCTTAGTGGCATTCAAGTGTGATTCTTTAGGATTAGTTTGAAATCTAGCACAAAGACATACACTATACATTATATCAGGTCTAGAAGTGGTTAAGTAAAGTAGTGATCCGATGATACCTCGATATTTCTTCTCATCTAATGCTTTACCATTTTCATCTTTACCTAATTTCAAGGATGTGCTCATAGGAGTTTTGCAGCCATCCATTCCAAATTTCTTGATGAGTTCTTTTGTATATTTGGATTGGTTGATGAAGATCCCATCTTCACATTGCTTGACTTGCAGTCCGAGGAAGAACTTGAGTTCACCCATCATGCTCATTTCAAATTCCCTAGTCATACAAGAAGCAAATTCTTTGCACAAGGCTTCATTAGTAGCTCCAAATATTATGTCATCCACATAAACTTGTACAATTAAAATGTTATGCTTGTCCTTTTTAACAAAAAGAGTTGTGTCTACTTTTCCTTTTGAAAAACTATTTTCAAGTAAATATGCACTAAGTTTATCATACCAAGCTCTTGGTGCTTGTTTCAATCCATATAAAGCTTTGGTAAGTTTGAAAACATGATCAGGAAATTTGTAGTTTTCAAAACCAGGAGGTTGTTCTACATAAACTTCTTCGCTTATAAGTCCGTTTAGAAATGCACTTTTAACATCCATTTGAAAAAGCTTAAAGTTCATGTGACATGCAAAAGCAAGTAATATTCTAATAGCTTCTAATCTGGCTACGGGGGCAAAGGTTTCATCATAGTCAATACCTTCTTCTTGATTATAGCCTTTGGCTACCAATCTTGCTTTATTTCTAACAATGTGACCATTTTCATCAAGCTTATTCCTATAGACCCATTTGCATCCTATTATAGAGTGATCTGTAGGTCTAGGAGTAAGTTGCCAAACATTATTTCTTTCAAATTGATTAAGTTCATCTTGCATTGCAGTTATCCAATTTTCATCATTTAAAGCCTCCTCAACAGTCTTTGGCTCAATTTGAGAAACAAAAGCAAAATTAACATCAATATGATTAATTTTGGATCTAGTAATTAATCCCTTAGATGTTTCTCCAATGATGAGTTCCTTAGGATGGTCTTTCTTGTATTGCCAATCCTTAGGTAGATCTTGAGTCTTTTCTTCAAGTTCATGCTGATTGATCTTTGGAGCATCAATAGATTCAAGAGGTTCAAGAGTACCTGCAGGGTCATTGAAAGTAATACCTTTCTTCTGATCACGATTAGATGATTCATCAAATACAACATGCATTGATTCTTTTATAACTAGAGTTTTCATGTTAAATACCCTATATGCTTTGCTATATGATGAATATCCTAGGAATATGCCTTCATCTGATTTGGATGAAAATTTTCCAAGATTATCCTTGGTATTCAATATGAAGCATTTACATCCGAATACTCTAAAATATCCAATTCTGGGTATTCTTCCATTCCATAGCTCATAAGAAGTTTTATTAGTTAAATGCCTTTTGTAAACACGATTTGCAATGTAACAAGCTGTATTAACGGCTTCTGCCCAAAAATAAGATGGTAAATCATATTCATTGAGCATTGTCCTAGCCATTTCAATTAAAGTTCTATTTTTCCTTTCAACTACACCATTTTGCTGTGGAGTTCTAGGAGCAGAAAAATTATGTGAAATGCCAAGTTCATTGCAAAAGCCTTTAAAATTTTCATTCTCAAATTCTTTGCCATGATCACTTCTAATAGATGTGATCACATATCCTTTTTCATTTTGAACTCTTTTTGCAAACGTTTTGAAGGAATTAAAGGCTTCATTCTTTTGAGCTAAGAAATTAACCCATGTGAATCTAGAGTAATCATCAACAAGAACAAATGCATATGATTTGCCTCCTAGGCTTGTAACTCTATTTGGTCCAAACAAGTCCAAATGAATAAGCTCTAAAGGTCTAGAGGTGCTTATAACACTCTTTGATTTAAATGAGCTTTTATGTTGCTTACCATGTTGACAAGGTTCACAAATCCTATCTTTGTCATATTTTATCTTAGGTAGGCCATCAACTAAGTTTTCATTGCAGATATATTTCAATTGATCCATACCAGCATGTCCTAGTCTTCTATGCCATAACCATGCATCATTATTAGTGGACATTAAACATTTAAATGTATGATTTGAATGTATGTTGATATTATAAGTGTTGTTTGTTCTAGTACCCTTAAATATGATAATATCATTTGAATTCGTGATCTTGCATTCTTTGGAATCAAAATTGACAAAGTATGCTTTATCACAAAGTTGACTAACACTTAGCAAGTTATGTTTCAAACCATCAACAAGCCATACATCTTCTATTAAATCCTTACCAATAGAACCAATGGAGCCAACGCCAAGAATTTTACCTTTAGCATTGTTTCCAAAAGTCACATTACCTCCATGTTTGTAGGTAATACTTGTAAAGAGCTTTGCATTCCCAGTCATATGCCTTGAGCATCCACTATCCACAAGCCATGTGCTTTCGTTGATAGTAGATTTTAGGCATACCTGCAAGGCAATAATGATCATCTTCTTTTAGGTACCCACATGAAGTTGGGTCCTTGATGGTTAGTAGTAAAAGTGCCTTCTAACTTGAGATGAGCCTTTCTTATATAACAAGAAAAATTTTTGTGTCCGAATTTCATGCAATAGGTGCATTGCCATGGTATTCTATACTTATGCATTTTTCTTTTTGTATTTATAGTATCATGCATACAACTACAAGTATGTGATTTCTTTTGTGCAGGTTTAGTGTATAAAAATGCATAATTATTTTTGGGTTTACTTCGTAGCAAACCATAAGAAGTTCTTTTGGTACTTTTAGACTTGGTGCAAGCATCTTTGATATGAACATCAGAAATTTCAATTGTAGATGCTTTTACAAATGTTGGTTTGCTTGGTGCAATGTTGGTTGAGCCATTGAATCCTAATCCATATTTTAAGGAAGGTGATCTTTGGTTATTAATTAATGTGTCTAATGCTTCCTTTCCTTTATGAAATCTGGAAATTGATTCTTTTAGTTCTTTTAGTTCATGCTTCAATGTTTCATTTTCTTTAATAACTTTTTCTAAGTCATGTGAGTTTTTATTTAACTCTCCTATCGTATTCATCAAGTGTTCATTTGAGGTTTTCAATTCTAAGGTAGAGTTCTTTAAGCATATAAAATCTTTTTCTAACTTAGAGTTTTTCTCTTTATAAAGCATCATTTTAGAAAAATATTTTTCTATTTTAAAGTTCATGTGCTCAATCAAATCACTATCATCTATATCATTTGTATCATTATGTGCTACTAGATCAAAGGATTGAGTACTTACCTCATTGGAGTCATCTTCAATAGCCATGAGACATAGATTTGCAATTCCTTCTTCTTCTTCTTCTTCACTTGAAGAAGAGTCATCCCATGTGGCTTTGAGAGACTTTTTCTTTTCTTTATCCCATTTCTTTTTGTTCTTTAATTTGAAGCAATCTGATTTAATGTGACCAGTTTTTCCACATTCATAGCATTTTACCTCATTTTTCTTTTCTTTATCTTTGAAGGAGAATTTTGGAGGTGTACCTTTGTTTGCTTGTAATCTTTTCTTCCTTTTCCATTCATTGATTCTTTTTGAGAACATTACCATTTCATCTTCATCATCAGTACCTTCATTGCTTGAGCTCTCAACTTCTTTGATTGCTTTGAGTGCAATTGGTTTTCTCTTTTCTTTTTCACCTTGATCTTCTTCTTTCTCACTGTGTAGCTCAAATGTGAGTAGTTTACCAACTAGCTCGTCGGTTCTTAATGTGCTGAGATTATGAGCTTCTTCTATGGATGATACTTTTGATTCAAAGTTTTTTCTAGCTCTTAGGGCTCTTAAGATTTTACTGTTTACATCACCTTGATCATATACCTTGCCATACTTCTTTAGTTCATTGACAATAGCAAGCAAGCGATTGGTCATGTCGGTGACATTTTCATTTGATTTCATCTTGAATAGCTCATACTCATAAACATGCATTTGTTTCTTGGTAAATCTCACTTGAGTCATACCTTCATGGTAGTTTTCGAGTGTTTTCCAAATGCAATGTGCACAAGTTAAATGTTGAACTCTTCCACCTTCTTCTCTTGAAATGGAATTTAAGAAAGTAGTAAGGTTTTTTGGTTAATCAAATTAGGGTTTAGGGGTAACATTATGAAATTAGGGTTTTGAAATTTTAAAACAATAGGATTTGTAATTCACGGTTACTGGATTGTGATTTTAGGCTTAGTGGATTATGGCTTTAGGGTTTAGATTTACTAGATTGGGTTTTAAGTTCACTGGATTAGGGTTTAGGGTGTTGATGAATTTGTCATAAAGTTTTGATGCTTTAAGAATTTAGGGTTTAGGAAAACTAAGGTTTACTATATTGGGTTTTGAGAAAATTAGGGTTTTTGATATTTTGGAAAACATATTTGATCTTAGGATTTAAGAAAACAATTTAGAGTTTTATAAAAATAATTATGATTTTTAGAAACTGTAAAGAAGATTAGGGTTTGGAGATTTAAGAAAACATTTGGAAACTTTGGACAAAAAGTTAGGGTTTAGATGAAAATAGTTCGAGGAAAACAATTTATGATTTTTTAAAGTTTTTGGAAATAGAGGAAATAATTTAGGGTTTTTAGGGTTTTTGGAAGCAGAAGAGTAATTTAGGGTTTTTGAAGTTTTGGAAACGGGAGAGAAACAATTTAGGGTTTTAAAGGTTTCTGGAAAGAGAATAACTGTTTTAGGGTTTTGAAATTTTGATCACTGTCTAAGGCTACTGGATGAATGTATGATTTAATGTAAAACATATTACTAAGTTTAATAATTTAGGTTACTGACTTAATATAAAAAACAAATGATAGAAACATTGTAAATAACATCAAATCAAAGATTTATAATTGAACCTCCATTCGTTGGTTCCTCCACAATTTGCTTCTGGATGAACAAAGACAAAGGCAGTGTCACTGCCTTTGATGAATTGATTGCTTCTTGTTTCTTGCTTGCTAGGGCTTTTCTTTTGGCTGATCAAATGGTTGAGTCTCCAATCCAATTAAACAATTTTTTTCTCCCGATCAAAGTCCCTTAATTCTATGTTTTAATATGGTATTTATAGGAAAAATAATAAATCTACTTCTAATTGTTTAAGGAATTAAAACCTATTAGGAAAAGAAACCAAAACAAAATAGAATTTGGTTTCGAAAAAAACTGCGTCCGAAAATTGCGCTAGCGAAAAACTTAATGCGGGCTGGAATTGCGAGAGTTGCAAGGGAAAATTGCGGGTGGGCGCCAATTCACCACAGGAAAATGGCCTATGGCCAATTCGCCCGCAGGAAATCCCTGCAGGCAAATTGGCCTATGGCCTATTCACCTTCAGTAATGAATTTTTTCGTCGCCGATTTTTATTTATTTATTTATTTATATTTATTTAACTTTACCATTTTTTATTTTTCTTAAAAATTATAAATAATAAATACTAAAATAAATATTATTTAAATAAGATACCACAAAAATTATTTTGGACTATATAAAAATATCAGACCAGACTGGGTTAAAAATTAAGGGCCTACAAATCCCATATCTCTTTCATATTTGTTTTATAGAGTATTAATGTTCAAAGAATAGGCAACACGAGAAAAAATGCAGTGTGAAATATGTATGCATGTATGAATGATATGCATGAGAGATACTTACAGTGGTTCCATTAACTCACAGACTAAGGTGATAAGCCAAATCCCTCCCATTGGTTCTTTCCAGATTCTTATTTAGGTGTTGCATTAGAACAACAGGAGACTTCGCATCTATGCCTTTATTTCAAAAAATGTTTGAAATATGAGTAGTGAAGGGACCAAGTAGCATAGTTAGAGACATAAGAGATGCCCGTTTCAGCTTATGATTCAACATGTTGGTTGGTGACTTCTTCATGACCTTGCAAATGATCCTCTTATTAGCCCACTTTTTCCCAATATATCCTTTAAGGTTCGATAATACAATGCACTTCTCTAAACTTGGAGGCTTGTTACGATAAAAAAAAACACACAATTTTTTTTAATTTTAAAATCACATTTTGACTTTGTCAGATAAGTGTCAATATACCTCACAACTACATATCTATAACATGACAACCATAGTTACCATACTAATCTCGGGAATAAATTCTATTTAAGCAAGTACTATTGCACTTTAGATAGGCACATACACATTACTTGGTCAAATGTCGCATTGAGTTTAAATATTGCTTATCTAAACAATCTCCACTATTAGCCTTTACCTACAAAAAGGAGATCAACAAGTCTTTAACAGACTTGAAATGGGGTCTATAAGGGACATGGGTTAAGTGAGGGCTATTTTTAAATTGGAGCTAATGTGGCACTAATGACAAATCCTCACACTATGAAGTTTCTTATTGGATCTATATACTATTAGATGTTCCATCTTGTTTATCTTGCTTTATGAAAAGACATCTCTTGAAATCATGCTTCATGATAAGACAAAGCTTGGGATCTTTCTTCATAAAAAAGAAAGGTTTGAAGTTTTATCTCATCGGGAGAAATTTCAATCTTTGCTATTGCTAAAGATTTTGGAACCCCTATAGTTATTCCCTCTTTGTCTTTTATTCTCTTCTCTTTTTCTTCTTTTTTATTGTTGCTTTATTGTTTTTTCTTTTCTCTCTCTTATTTTTTCCTTTTTTCTTTTTTCCTTTGTCTTTTGTTTTTTCTTATTTTTATTTTTTTTTGCCCAATTGTTCACATCCCAGCCCATTGCCAACCCGTTGCTCACGTCTTAGCAGCCCGTGCCAGCCCGTTGGCCAATTTTTGCTAAAATCCTATTTTTACTCATAAACTCGAATAAACTTCCTAAATGGTTTGAACTTCCTGGAGATATTAGGTTTTACTTTGGATTTCTATAAATATTAGTCTTAAAACATAGAAGAGGGGACGATAAAAATTACTGAAGATTGAACTTTTAATTTTGAAGCAACCCGAAGCAGCCAATGAAACATAACACTCCCATCCACAAGGCAACAAGTTGTGTTGTCTTGATCAAGGTCTCCCCAGAATTCCAAAGGTACAATTGTGGTGGAACCAACAATGGAGGTTTGATCTTCACTAATGATTTTTTATATTCACAGTAGCCATAACATGCTTTCTTTTGATTTGTTAAAGTGTTTTGATATTAATTTTCCAGTAGCATAAAATTGTTAAAACTAATTTATATATTTTATGAACTGAAATCCTAATTCATTAAATCCTTAAACCCTCATCTAATTCCTTAAAACCCTTAAACCCTAATGTTTCAGTGGCTAGCTAAACTCAAAAACCCTAAATTCTTTTGTTAAAACTCAAATATGTAAACTATTTTTTTGTCCAAAACCTTACACTATTTTCAATAAATCCCAAAGTCCCAATTGTTTTTCCAAAACCTTAATTTATTTCTCCAAATCACTATTTTTCTAAAATAATAAATTAAAGCCCTAATCTCTTTTAAGGCTTGTTATCCAAAAACCATACTTTCAAATTATTTTACCCAAAACAACAAAACTGTAACCTAGTAGACTTAAAACCTAATTTGTCCCAAACCCTAGTCACAAAGCCTTAAAATCCTTACACTGTGATTCCCAAAACCAAAACCCCAAAAACTAAAACCCTAATTCCAGTAAGTTCAATTTCCAAATTTAGGTCCAAACCCTAATTCCAAACCACAAACCCTAGTTCCTTAAACCATGACCCATAAAATCCTAACTTGTGTATTTAATCTTTAATTGTTATTGCAATTATGCTTTATGCATTTAGTTTGCATCTTCATATCTTGATCTTTATTTGGCTTATAATGAATGGTTTCCTTTCATAATGAATGGTTGAATATTTTTTTATTGATTTACCTTATCTTTTTCATTATGTAAGTGGTATATTTTCACCTTGTGGGTACTTCATTAATTAGTCCTTATGTAATTTAAATTAATTTCGTATTTTGGGGTCAATGTAAAGAACACGTTTCCACCTTTCGGTGGGTGTCCTATTTAGTCTTAGACATGGACGATGTAAGGACATGTTTCCATCCTCGGATGGGTGTCCATTTATTTGTTTTGTTTGAATATTGCTATGATTTTTAATAAAGTATTGATTTATTCTTTTGATCACATGTAATATGGATAATGTCATTATATTTATGAATTTTATAATATTAAGACCTAAAAAGGAGCCTGGTTGTAATGAATCGAGAATTTTGGGGGTGCTGGGCCATTTCTCACCTTCCCCACATGTACCCAACTTTTCGAACCCATTAGGGGGTTGGAGATTCCTTAGAAATCAAGTCATCCACCCTTTCTTTTTCCCAGCCTGTTCGGGTGGCGACTATATTTTTCTCTAGGCTTAGGCCCGTGTTCTCTAAGACTTTGAGCTTAATAGTGTCAAAGTCACAAGAACCATTCCATCAAGAGTGGGGGCAAAAATCTCTGCTCACAGTGGCGACTCCACTGGGGATAAGAGAAGTTTATTCCGTTGGTCTTTATATTATTTTATTCTTTCTTATTATGATATTGTCCATTGCATCATTTAGATTGCATTGTGTGCATGAGTTAGGATGCTCCTGTAACCCGTATTGTGTTATATGAGGGATACCATACTTTCACTCAAGGTATGGAGATCGTGTATGGCATAACCACTTATAGCCTTGTACCTTTTGATATATACTTGCTATGGGAACCTAAGCCTTTTAACTTAAAGAATAGAGCTCATGTAATTGGCCTAGTTACTTTCCTTAGGTTTTTACCCCAAATGCTTGTTGTTTGACTATGGTTAATTTATCTTGGTTTAAATCATGACTTATTCGGTTTGTTCTTTTTCTAATATGACCTACCTATATTGTAAGCTCAAAAAATAATTCTTTTCCTTTAAGATCCAAAAGACCAAAACTATTTTCAAAATTTTTAAGAAGGTCTTTGGACATTGAAACCTTTCAAGATGGGTCAAAAATCTTTTTACACCATATGGCCTAAACAAACAAAATTATCTTTCATCTAAAAATACAACCTTTTCTTAAAGAGAGCTTACAAATATTTAGGTCAATTATGAAAATGCTAAAAATCAATTGTGAGCCTAGTTTATACTAAGAATTATTGATCATGGGTTTGTTTGTGGCATTAATCATTAGTTACTTTTTCAATTGAGAAATCTATTTATAATAACCTCTTAATTTAGTTATAATCCAATATAGGATAAAAGCTACTTTAGTTGGTTGAATGGATTAAAACTTAATTAATAGGAATTATCATGAACTGATTTCCATTTTTAAAAATATAACTATTGGTTGAAACGTCCAAGAGAATTTTTTGAAAATAAGATACCCCATATTGGTATTTTATTAACCATATACCTAGAAAAAGAGACTCGCCATCCATGTATGGAAGTTTTAAAGTTGGAAGTGATGTTCTACTTATCTTTGTCTATTGTTTGTGCATGCATATATGCATGCATACATACATTTGCATCTCATATCATTGATCCTCTCTAGCTCACAGCCTGGAAGTATAGTAGCTCAAGAGTGTACGACAACCCCACTTACGCCGGTGATGAAGAATCCAGTAGCAACTCAATTACTTTTTCACCAAAATTAATGAAGCCCGAACATATTCAAAAAATGGTGGATGAAGCCCTCAATATTAAAATGGAAGAACTAAAGGAGGCCCTGGTTGAGACCATGAAGAACCAATTGGCTACAATTTTAGGGAACAATGTTGAAGCAACTGCTAGCACCAAGAAGCCAATGGATAAAGGGAAGGCTAAGGTTGGTAAAGTGGCTTTTGATGATGACAAGGTTGTCATCGATGATGATGATGACTGGGCTCAATACTTCCAAAATCCTCAAGATAAGAAGAAGGAGCTAAAGGTTTTTGAAAGATCAGCTGTAGAGAAACCTGAAACTTCAGATGTTGAGAAGATGATTGCTGACCTGGAAAAGAAGTTTGAAAAGAAGCTAAAAACTGAAGAAATATCCGAGATCGATAAGTTGTTTGAGCTAGATGAAGAGGCTCCGTACAAGTTCAAGATGCCATCCTTTGCAAAGTTTGATGAAACTTGAAATCCTCTCCTCCATGTGAAGCAGTATATCACTGCTATGCAGTCTGTCCGAGCTACTAAGGCTCAAACCTTTAGGTACTTCATGCTCTCATTGGATCCTATTATCCAAATTGGTTCAATACCTTAGATGATGGCACACAAAAGAGTTGGGATCTACTATACAAGGCCTTCATCAACCAATATGGATACAATGTTGAATTGGAAGTTACTCTAATGGAGGTGGAGTCCATTAGACAAAGGCTGAATGAGAACTTCGTAGACTATATGAAGAGGTGGAGGAATAAGGCTGCATTGCTTAAGAGAAGGCCTGATGAATCCGATCAAATTAGAATGATTGTGAGAGGAGTGTTACCTAGACTTCACAAAAGGATGTCTCAAACACTCATTCAGGATTTCAAGGACCTTTTGCAAGCTGGTCTACAAATCAAAGAGTGGGAAAGAGAGAAAAATTGATTTTCAACAAGGAGGAACTAGAAAGGAAACTACCAGTCTAGTAACCAAAGTATGCAAAAGGCAGTTGATGTTAATGCTACTGGAAAAGGAGGAAGAAGATTGTTTTCAAAACTGGGGAAGCCACTGTCTTGGGTCCTCAATAAGCTATAAAAGAACCCTTAAATCCTGGTCCTTTGCCTAACCCTCTCCCACCTAATTTTAACACTAAAGCATTTTGTCAATTTCATCAAATGCAAGGGCATGACAAGGATAAATGTGTGAGATTAAGGCATGAGATCCAAAATTTGGTTGATAGTGGGAAGCTACCCGAGCCCAACAAGCCGAATACCAAAGACAATCCATTGCTAAGGTTGAATAGGGTACCACCACTGGCGACCTTCATGATTGGAGCAGGTTTGCATGAAAGTTTTATCATGTCTTCTTTCTAAGATGTGGATGGAGAAGCAACTAAAGAAGAAGTGGTGTTTAGAAAAATTAAACAAACTGTGGTTACAAAAGAAGTAGCAATCTGTGCTATGAATGAGTTTTGGGATTTAAGCGATAGTGATGACTATCTTGAATCCAAGAAGGAGGAATGGACATGGTTCGAAGAAGATGAAGTGATGAACACTAGATTTGGTAAGCCTTATGCAAGGCCTACATCCAAGGAAGTAGAAGCTAATAAAGGAAAGGAAGTCAAAGTTGGGAACAAAGAAGAGGAAGATGACACTGTGCTTAAGCAGTTGAAGAGAACCCAAGCAAGTGTCAGTATTTGGAACTTATTGTCCACTTCTAAGAAGCACCGTTAAACTATGGCCAAGGCTTTAGCTAGCATGCCAATTTCCACCTCTATAACACCGAAGGAGCTTATTAACTTTGTGAAAGTTGAAGGAGTGATGAAATGTGAAGATATTCAAAAGAAGAGCGAAGTTAATATGGGAATGGTATCTTTCTCAGATGCGGATTTATTGGAAGAGGGGAGAGATCACATCCATCCTCTCTTTATCAAAATAGAAGTCAAAGGAAAAAGGACCCAATGTGTGATGGTTGATAATAGGTCCGCCATAAATGTTTGCCCACTTAAAATTTTGCCAAAGCTAGCTATGTCAGGAAGGGATCTAAGCCCAACCGAGGTAACCATTAGGGATTATGACAATACCAAGAGGCATACCGATGGGACATTCAAAGTTGTTGTGAAGGTTAGTCCAACTGAGTCCATGGTAGAAGTTATAGTTTTGGACAACCATGGTTTCATCCTCTTGGTGGAGTTCCTTCCACCCTTTATCAAAAGATCAAGTTCCCTGAAGGAGATGAGACGATGGTTATTGAGGCAACAGATAATGAGGCTGTTAATGCTTTAATAATTGAGAGGCCTCTCAATGGTTTCCAAGTACCTACAATTTCTGATAATGAAGTAGTGGACTCCAAGGTCTTGAACATGATGAAGAATGTGAGCTACCTTCCTAGTGCTGGCCTTCGAAAGGGCAAAGCTAGTGTGACAAAGCTTCCAGATTTTAAGACTTAAACTTCTAAGAAAGGGTTAGGGTATGAAGAAGCCAACAAAGATGTCCAGCCAAAGAAAAATGAGAAAATGAGCTTCCCACCACTTGAAGAAATTTTTGTCAAAGCTCCTGATATGGGGCCACTCCAAGGAAAGCCCGAGCCAGTCATGTTCATGGGAAAGTTGATCCTGGGTTTTGAGACTTTTACTGATGTTGTCGAATTGGTGGAACAAGTGAAGAAAGAGCTCACCCTACCAGCCGACAAGGAGCCCAATCTGGAAAGGGAGAAGGAAGTTGTCCTAAAAGCCAAGAATACTCCAGAGGAGATTGCTTCCCTGGTTGAAGAGAAGTTTGAAGATGTTCTGCTTTATGATTTTGAGAACAATAATTTTGATTTTGATTTTAATTTGTCTACTTTGTATGAGGATGATGATGTTTTCTTTTCCAAAATGAATGCAATAAAGTCTGATTTTGCTTACTTTTGTGATGTTTCTGCTGATGGTTGCATACATTCAAATAGTGGTTACATAAGCATCTTTAATATTAACTCTATCGATACACAATCATTAAATTTGGGAACAACTGAAAATTCTAAAAACATTAGCATAGCATCCGACCTTACTCCTGATGAGAGAGAGGGATTTGAAAAAATATTTAAAAAATATGAAGAAGTTTTTGCTTGGTCTTATGAGGATATGCCTGGAATAGATCGAGACATAGTTGAACATATGATTCCTACCTACACTCACATGAAACCTATCAAACAAAATCTTAGACGGTTAAGACCAGAATGGGCTGAATTGGTTAAAGAAGAGGTCACTAAACAAATACAAGTAAAGTTCCTTGAAGTGATAGATTTTTCAGATTGGTTAGCCAACATAGTACCCGTACCAAAGAAAGATGGAAGAATTAGGGTCTGTGTAGACTAAAGAGACTTGAACAAAGCTTCCTCTAAAGATGATTTTCCTTCACCTCATATAGATGTCCTTATTGATAGTGTAGCTTCTAGCATGCTATACTCATTTATAGATGAATTTTTCTGATATAACCAAGTGTTAATGGCCCAAGAAGATAAAGCTAAAAATGCCTTCATTACTATATGGGGTATATTTTGATATAGGGTGATGTCGTTTGGGTTAAAGAATGCTGGAGCAACCTACCAAAGGATGGCCACCACCTTGTTTCATGATATGATACACAAAGAAGTTGAAGTGTATGTTGATGATGTGATGGTGAAGTCAGATACAAGGGAACAACACTTCCAAAACTTAAAATTATTCTATGAGAGAGTAGTGAAGTATAAGCTAAGGTTAAACCTAAAGAAGTGTGTATTTGGGGTTACCTCAGGCAAGTTGTTGGGACATGTGATTAGTCTAAATGGCACTGAGATTGACCCTGACAAGGTTAAAGCAATCAGGGATATGCCAGCCCCTAAGACGGAGAGAGAAGTTTGAGGATTCATTGGCAGATTACAGTACATTAGCAGGTTTATAGTAAAGCTCGCCACAATCTATAAACCTATCTTCAAATTGCTTAAAAAGAATAAGCCAGTCATGTGGAATGAAGAGTGTCAAAAGGCCTTTGAGTACATAAAGGAGTATTTGCTAAATCCATCTATTTTAAAACCACCCTTATTATTATACTTAGTAGTAGAAGAAGAGTCAATAGGAGCCATGTTAGCCCAAGCAGATGAGTCGGGGATTGAGCACGCAATCTATTATTTGAGTAGAAAGCTCCTACCTTATGAAATTAAGTATAGTATCATTGAAAAGGGCTGTATAGCTGTGGTTTTTTTTTTCCTAAGAAGTTGCGACAATACTTTCAATCTTATAGTGTGCAAGCAATTTCTAGGTTGGATCCGGTGAAGTACTTAAGGGAGACACCCTCTTTGATTGGGAAGCATGGGCGATAGTTGATAATATTTGAAGAATTTGAGATTGAGTATGTAACCAGGAAAACAATCTAAAGGTAGAGAGGTGGCAGAATTTCTGGCCCAACAGCCATTACCAAATAGCAAAGAGGTAGTCTTGGAATTTCCTGATGAACATTTAGAGGCCATAGAAATACAAGGATGGAAAATGTATTTCGACGGAGCGGTGAATAGGAAAGGAGCATGTTTGGGAGTCATACTAGAATCACCTGAAGGGAAGCTTATCCCTTTAGCCAAGAAGTTGAAGTTCAGGGCAACCAATAATATGGTGGAGTATGAAGCACGTATTTTTGGTTTGGAATCCCTGATGATTATTAAGGTGGATAAGGTGCAAGTCTTTGGCGATTCATTGCTAGTAGTATTTCAAGTAAATGGAGAGTGGGAGTTGAAAGAAAGGAAACTAAAACCATACCACCATTACTTGACCTTGATGAAGAAGAATTTTAAGGAGTGCACCAAGAGAAGAAAACCATATGGCTGATGCCCTAGCCACATTGGCTTCGGTATGGGAAAATCCTATCAACTTATTCCTTAAACCTTTGATTTTGACCAGTTCATCAACTCCTACCTATGAATATGAGATAATCATGGAAACTGATACAGACCATGATACATGATATAACACTATAAGACAGTTTTTGGAGGAGAAGGAATACCCATTGGGGGCAACAAAGAAAGAAAGAAGAGCCATAAGGCGATGGTCCTTACAATACATCACCTTTCATGGAGAGTTGTATCAAAGATGGCTTGATGCGGTGCACTTGAGATGCTTAAGGAAGCCTGAAGTGGAGCATATCATGTTGAAAATACACGTGGGTAGTTGCAGTCCATACATGAGTGATTTAGGCCTAGTTAAGAAGATAATTTGACAAGGTTGCTACTGGTTGACCATGGAGAGAGATTATATTAAATTTGTGAAGAAGTGCCAGCAATGTCAGATGTATGATAATTTGAATCACATGCCTCCTAAAGAATTGCATTCTATGTCTTCACCCTAGCCCTTCGCAACTTGGGGGATTAACATTAAAGGAGAGATACATCCGGCAGCTTCAAAGGGTCACCATTTTATTGTAGTAGTAGTGGATTATTTTTCAAAATGGGTCGAAGCCGAATCTTTCAACAAACTGGGGGTAATGCAAATGGCTAGATTTATTGAAAAGAATCTCATCTGTAGGTATGGGGTCCCGCACAGTGTGATATCGAACAATGGGGTATAGTTTCAAGGTACAGTTAAAGACTTATTCTCGAAGCACCAAATCCATCATCACCGATCCTCCCCTTATAGACCAAAGGCTAATGGTGTAGTCGAAGCAACAAATAAGACAATTAAGCATATCTTGTCCAAGATGACCAGGATGTACAAGGATTGGTTGGAGATGCTTCCTTTTGCTTTGTGGGGATGCAAAACAAGTGTGCAGATGCAAACTGGAATGACACCGTTCTCTTTGATTTATGGTATGGAGGCAGTGTTGCCAATTGAAATTGAGATCAAGTCATTGAGAGTGGTCTTGGAAGCTAAACTGCCTGAGACAGAGTGGGTAGTAAGCAGGTACACACAGTTACTTTACTAGAAGAGAGGAGGTTAAAAGCATTGTATCATCATCAACTGTATCAAAGGAAGATAGCTCGGGCCTACAATAGAAGGATTAAGATAAAAAAGCTCAGAGTCAGTGACTTAGTGTCGAAGCAATGTAAACCTATTGTATCTGATCTAAGAGGAAAATTTAGGCCTAGTTGGGAAGGACCATATGTTGTGAAACAAGTCATGAACAAGGGTGCAGTCAAGTTATTAAACATAGACGGGAATGAGTTTTGTAACACCCTTATACCCTATATACGTACAATACATATTTTCAGCTTATGTAAAATATGCATATACGGTATAAAAATGTTACAGACCGATTTAATAATAATTTTTACATTTCTGTTTTAAGATTTCAAATACTAATATATAAAATAAATAGTATATAAATATTCTTTGCTTGTTATAGGAATCCAAAATAAATATTTTATATAAAAATCTCTGGGAAAAATTCGCCAGAGTTTTGTTTGTAATTTAAATGTTTCCAAAATTCAGCAAAACACAACCTGCATAAAACAAACACTCCAAATAAAATCAATTCACCAATTCACCAATACTTCTCAAATTCTCCATATTTTCTTAAAATACTTATATATAGGTATATATATATATATCAACATTATATATAAAATCCCATCTTAAACAAAATTATTCAAATCATTCTTTACAATTTACAATATACAATATATGCTTCAAAAACATATCATAACATACATAATATCAAAAATGTACATGCTGGCAATTGGCTCTGATCTTGATGTACCTAAAACAACTCTTCAAGCTCAATAAATACAAATCTAGACCCGACCAGGTCTAGTAAACCTCTCCGGCTCTACCAAAACGTCCATGACACCTGCGCGGTGAATTACAATCACGCTAAGCCGAAGCCTAGTGGTACAAACTTTGATAATAATAAAAATGTAAAGTAATGCCAATGCACAATGCATATAGAGGTCACATCATTTCACTTTATTATATTTTTCAAATATTTCATACTCACAACTCATAATATTATATTGCTCAATTGTATCACAATTCATAATTCACATTAAAACAAAGACAAGCATGGGCCCAAAAAGGATTTAATATGCTATTCAAATTTCAGAGTTACTGCTTTGGTCCATAATGACACCATGTGTCTAGCCCGTAGGCAATATATATATCCATGGATAATGTAATAGCCCCAGTCTCTTGGACCTCAACCCGGCTAGACCCTTAGGCCCTAGTATCTTGGTCCTCAATCCGGCTAGACTGCTACGGTTTTTGAGGCTTACGACCCAGTTTTTTCACCCCAAAAACATTATATTTATCATTTATCAGCTGGGCTCGGCTTATGACCCGGTTTTTTCACCCGCCCAGCAATTCATAGGCATGCCGCCAAACCCAGAACTCTGAAAATTGAATAACATACTAGGCACACAATTAATTCATTTATCTCATTATCAAATACTTTCACAATTCATTTCTCATAATCAAACTAGGCTAATTGCCTTATTTTCACATTTTTTTTTCTCAATTTTCTCAATTTTCTCAATTTTCACATCTTTCTCATCTTTCTCACTTTTCTCATTTTTTTTTCTCATTTTTATCAATATCAATTCATTTCATTATTCCACATATCTCATTTTTGCATTCACAACACATTACCCAATTACTTAGGGTATTTTCACATAATATGCATATTTCACACTTTACACAATTTATCCATTATCTATGGCTTTTCACAATGCATTTAACACATATATGACATTACAAATGTCATAGCACATTATTCATACTCAATCAATGAACCAAGTAGCTTAACACATTTTTCAACCAAAATGTGTTAAGTCCAAATGTCATGCAAATATAAACATTATACTCAAAGTTTGTACATACCTCTACTAGCAACCCAAAGCAAGCTTAATACAACCTCCAATCCTATCCTTCCAACTTGCCCTTCACCACTTGGATGAATCAAATTAACCTTCCTCAACGCCTAAACCAAATGTGATCATACATAATCATTTAATATCATATTCTAAGGTATTCTCAACATCAAACCATAATTAAACATCACTCTAAACCAAATCCCAAAATTAAGCTTCACCTCACTTTAACTTTGAAAAACCATATCAAGCCATTTAAATTAGTGTTTTAAGTTTATTAATATCATTAGAAGCATATTTTAATACATTTGAACCATTTACATTATAAAAATACACTCTTATATATAAAACCATAAAATGGCATAACCTTCCCCCATTGAAGGTTTTCCATTCCAACACAATCCATTACTCATTTCAAGCTTATATTCATCACTTTTAATACTAAACAACATGCTTAAACAAATAAAATCACACAATTCAACCACTTTGGAAAATCACTTTTCCAAAACCCTAAATCTCCACTTCCATTCTCAAACTCCAACCAAACACAACCAAATCCAATATTTGACTTTAAAATACTTGTTTATGTATCAAAACAACTCATTTGGAATCAATTTACACAATTAAAAACCATGATTTCAAAACCCCAAAAATTACATAACCCTAAATTCTCTCTCTTCACCAATCTTACCCAAACTCAACCATTTCTTTAATCCAACCTTAAAATCATTATTAATCACTTAAAATAACTTCATATATACCCAAATAGACAATTAAATCTTAGAACTTTAAAAACCCAAAACAAACATAATCACAATTCCTATTAAATCCAAAGAAAGAAGTTGGAAACTTACTAATTTTGGTAGAATCACCAAAAATCCACTTTAAACTTGTTGAATCCTTCAATTTGTGGAGTTTGAAAGATCAAAATTCTTGAGGTTAATAGCCATGGTGGCCAGCCCTTAATTGAGAAGAAGAAGAAGATGAAAAACTTTTAAATTTTCTTTTTCTTTTCATCTTTTATTTTTAACCATATATATATATATTAAAATAATTTAATAATTAATTATTTAATTATTTATTTAATAAATTAAAAGTCATAAATTTCCTCTTCCATTCAAAAATAATTTATTTTTGAATTATTTTATTAATTTTGAATTTCTAAGATTTAATTACTAAAATACCCTTTTACTTTGACTTTTCTTTTAAAAAATGTTGACTTTTATATGTTATGTATATTTTACATATATATCACATATATTTTCCACTTTTTCATTTAAAACCCCTTCATTTTTCATTTAAAATCATTAATTTAATTTATCTATTTAAATTATAATTTATTTTATCAAATTTCCAAAAATTAGGACTTTTTAAAAATTTAGAATATTACACAATGCACAAGTAATGTGTATCTTATATACACATCAAATGTACCTTTTGTGTGTATTAAATATTAAGTATGTAATGTATTAATCCAACATATACAATTAATATACCATATGTATATGTTATGTATACTCTAGATATATATATATTGAGTATATATAATTTATCTCTCCAAATACTTATTTAATTTTTCCAAAATCACGGATGTTACAAGTTTAGTGAGCCAATGGACATTGAAAGGTTGAAGAAGTTTTATGTATAAAAAAAAGAGCTCACTAGGTTGAAAATCCAAAAGGGAAGCCTAGGCAAAAGTTAGAGCAGTCCGCTAGTTTCGAAAACCCGAAAGGGTGGGATAGGCAACAATTAGGGCTAAGCGAGAGAAAATTATCAATTAGAAAACCCGAAAGGGCTAGTTGGCAACATGAGTGATCTTGTGTATGCTGGCTTTATGTTTGGTTGTTCCTCAATTTAATAAAATAGAGTTAATATTAAAACTATTCTATGTGCATTGTTTTAAGTATTTGACCAAATATGGATAAAACAAATAAATAAAATAGTGAAAGGTGATGACAAATTATAAAAGGAAAAGAAACATCTCTTAGTATTGTTTTCATTATTTGTATATCATAACAATATTCTTTCTAAAGAAATTGGCAAATGTAAAATCTATGGTAGACAATAAAGGTAGCATGTAGGCCGGCTTTGCTTCAGCCGATCCAAAAAGGCTTCAGTTAGATAAGGCATGTCCATGTTAGGAGTAAAATCGAAACCTCGAGGCTCAGCTCCATACTGACAATCAAGCCGATCAGGATCATAGCAAGTACCTCAATGAAGAGCAGCAAGAGGAACATACATCAAATATGTCCGAATGGTAATACAAGAAATCTTCTACCAAGGTACTAACCAACGAATGTCGACTGCAAAGCGTGTGCAGATCCAATCAATCCAATTAGCTTATGAAGAGGCAAGATGGGATAGTTTCCTAGCAGAGTGATGTCGCGGAAGATATCTAGTGAAATACATGGATGGAATGTCAAGCAAGTAGGGGGTGCTCTTGAAGCCAAATCTGTAAGCCCAATAAAACAAATTTAAAAAAAAAATAATGATGCCCGTTAGTTTGAAAATTCGCAAGGGCGACCTAAGAAAAAGTTAGGGTAGTTCGCTAGCTCCAAAAACACACAAGGGCGGTCTAGATAAAAATTAGAAGCAAAAAATAAAATAATAAGGAAAGGGTCCCTAAGTTGAAAACCCGTAAGGGTGACTTAGGAAAAAGTTAGGATAGCTCGCTAGTTTTGAAAACCCACAAGGATGGACTAGGAAAAAATTAGAGCGATAAAAATAAAAGGAAAAAAGGCCTAAAATGAAAACTCGAAAGAGCAATTTAGGTAATTACTTGTAGCAGCAAGGGACTTCAGGCCAATCTCCTTAATGATTCCTGTAACACCCCTATATCCCGTATACGTACCAAGCATGCTTAAACGATCGTAAAATACGTATACTGAATATAGAAAATGCCACAGTTAAAAAAAACACAACAAATATCTTTGTAAATAAATGAAACCAATCTCAAACATTTAAAAGAAATCCAAAAGACACCATATATAAAAACATTTATTAATTCACAGCGGAAGTTATTACAAATATGTTATAAATCAAAGTTTACAAAACATAGAATATATACATGATTGGCAGTTCTTCTCTGATCTTTAAGTCCCAAAAGAAAATCCTCAATGTCTAGTCTCACTTGGTCTCGAGGAGCTCTCAGGTTCAACTCTGTCACCTGCGCGATCAAACACTATCACGCTGAGCCACAGCTCAGTAGTACCAACCATAATGATAATATGCAATATTAATATCAATATCATACAGTCAATCAATAAGGATCATATTTATAAATATACATTTCATTATATCAATAATTATATCATCATCTATTATACTCATTCAAAGTTTATTAATATAACCAACAACTATGGCTTCATATACGAACTTTCCCCCAACCAGGTCGGTTGACCACTGAGCCTCAGGCCACTGCCAATCCCAGGGGTCCGCAGGAGGCAGATAAGCACGTATAAAACTATTAGTAACGAACCTTCCCCCAACCAGGTCGGTAGTCCAAGATCGGTTGCCCAATCCACAGGGTCCGCATGGTTCCGCAGGAGGCAGATAGGTACGTAATACTGACTGTACTGAACCTTCCCCCAACCAGGTCGGTAGTCCAAGATCGGTTGCCTAAACTCAGGGTCCGCATGGTTCCGTAGGAGGCAAATAGGTCCGTTCATCAATCTTTAAACATTACTTTCTTAATTCATTTCATTCTCATAATCAAATTAGGCAACCATGTCTCAATCATCTCATATGTTCTCAAATTACAATAAAGCAACTCTTCATAACATCATATCTTTCACAATTCATTTCATCATCACATCTTGCACATTTCACATTTCATCATTATAATATACAACATCAATTACATTAACTAAACACACATATCCTTATTCAGTCATATCTTCTAGGCATGCTTCAATCATATCATTCCCATCTCTTTATGTCTCAATTTACATTATTCATAGATTTAGAATCTTCCACATACATTTGTTTGGATCATTATTGTTTAAGTGTGTGTACAATGTTTATTTTTATGTTTAGGTGCAACAAGACCTTTGAAGAATCAAAACAATTCAAGAAGAGCAAAGAACAATCACATTAGCCAACACACTCAAGGGACACGGCCAAGCTTGTGGCCGTGTCTCTCAACACAAAAATCCAGTAGCTAACACACTCAAGGGACACGGCCAAGCTTGTGGCCTTGTCTCTCAACACAAATCAAGCCGAGGCAGACACGGGCAAGGAACACAGCCGTGTCTCTCAACATAAAATAGGCAGTGGCAGACACAGTCAAGGGACACGGCCAAGCCAGTGGCCGTGTCTCTCCAAAATTCATCCAACACGGCCAAATTTCCTTAAACTTGGCCGTGTCTCCCAAAAATCTTAAGTCTTGGCCGTGTCTCTTCTTTGGTTTGGCCGTGTCTCTCATGAACAAAAATCCTAAATATGGCCAAAACTCTTTTAATTGCATTTAAACACATTGTGCACAACATAACCTCATTCAAATGGATATAAACAATGTCATTAACACTTATTTTACATATTCATCACAATATTCTCATTAACAAGACATTAACAACACATTTAATCCCTTACCACTTCAAAACCCTAAAACCAACATCATTCTTATTCTTTCAATATCAACATCCACTTAACTCACCATCCTCAAACCAAAACCAACACCAATTTAACTTACAATCAATTTCAACACTTATAAACATCTCAAACACTCCAAATCATAATCTCAACAAATCAACATTCATCTCAAACAAAACTTCAAACATAACAAAAGAAAACAAGAGAGTACTTACCTAATTTGAAGAAATTCCACAAATCTCCAACTTAATCCTTTGATTTTCCCTTCAATTTGAGCTTAGAATTTAGAACACCTCTCTTGCTCTCTCTTTCCCTTTGGTAGCCGGCCAAACAATGCAAAGAAAAGAAAATGAAGACAAGTCAACCTTTTCTTCCTCTTTAAATCTCCACCAAGCAATTCTACAAGCACAATTACTAACATACCCTCTTCTCATTTGTTCTAGTTTTCTTCTTAATCAAGTGCCCTTTATAGTAATTTCACATACAACAATTAAAATATCTTCTTCCCCTTGACCACTCTCCATTTGACCAACATATATGTTATATATATTAACATATATACAACATATACATTCCACTATCACAATCATTTCCTTTACAAAAACATATATACATTTAATTCCAATCAAACAACAATTGTATTAAAACTTCTAGGGCACACTTTGGGATATTACAATTCTCCCCCTCTAAAAGAAATTTCATCCTCGAAATTACCTGATATCAAGTCTGAAATAGTCGAGGATATTGATCTCGCATTGATTGCTCACTCTCCCAAGTTGCTTCTTCTCTTCCATGATTCTTCCATAGAACCTTCACCAAAGGCACTTTCTTATTTCTCAACTCTTTCACATCACGTGCCAAGATAGCAACTGGTTCCTCTTCAAATGTCAAATCTGGACTCACTTCGATAGATTCAATTGGCAACACATGAGATGGATCCGACCTGTATCTCCTCAACATAGAAACATGGAATACATTATGGATCCTATCCAACTCAGGTGGCAAAGCAAGCCGATAAGCAACTGGCCCAACTCTTTCCAAAACTTCATACGATCCAATGAATCGAGGACTCAATTTCCCTTTCCGACCAAACCTCAAGATCTTTTACCAAGGAGATACTCTAAAAAATACTTTATCTCCTACATTATACTCAATGTCTCTCCTCTTCAAATCCGAATAAGATTTCTGTCTGTCTGAAGCTGCTTTTAATCTATTTCGAATCATTTTCACTTTCTCTTCAGTTTCTTTAATCAAATCAGGACCAATTAACTTACCTTCACCAAGTTCATTCCAACATAGAGGTGTCCTACACCGTCTACCATACAATGCTTCGAATGGTGCCATACCAATGCTGGATTGGTGACTATTGTTATAAGCAAATTCCACAAGTGGCAAGAATCCACCCCAATTTCCAGAGAAATCAATGACACAGCTTCTCAACATGTCCTCAATAATCTGTATCACCCTCTCAGACTGCCCATCTGTTTGCGGATGAAAAGCAGTGCTGAAGTGTAGTCGAGAACCCAAAGCACCATGTAAACTCTTCCAAAACCTGGAAGTAAATCGGGGATCTCGATCAGACACTATAGAAATTGGAATACCATGCAACTTCACAATCTCATGGATATACAGCTCAGCTAACCTTTCCAAAGAGTAATCCATCCGAACCGGAAGAAAATGAGCTGTCTTAGTCAACCTATCAACAATTACCCAAATAGCATCATGCTTCCTTTATGTCAATGGTAAACCAGACACAAAATCCATTCTCACTCTTTCCCATTTCCATTCCGGCACTGACAAAGGTTGAAGCAACCCTGTTGGAACTTGATGCTCAGCTTTTATCCTCTGACATGTGAGACATTTGGATACAAACTCCGCTATGTCTCTCTTCATACCGGACCACTAGTAATGCTGTTTCAAATCATGGTACATCTTTGTATTGCCCGGATGCATAGCAAACACTGACTGATGTGCTTCTTCTAAAATGATCTTTCTCAAATTAGCATCACTAGGTACACACAATCTGTTCTTGAACCAAAGACTTCCATCACTTTTCACAATAAAATCTCGACTCTTTCCATTCTGGCAATTTGAAACAATCTTTAGAATCTTCTCATCAGCCACTTGAGGTTCTCTAATCTGATCCAACAACACTGGTTTCAACTGCAACTGTGCCAACAATGCACCATCATCACAAGATACAAATCTAGCATGCAATGCTCTCAACTCAACAAGCAACGAGAGTGAATAAACAGTTAAACCTGCTAAAGACTTCCGACTCAAGGCATCAGCAACAACATTTGCTTTGCCAGGATGATAATCAATCAAACAGTCGTAGTCTTTAATCAACTCCAACCATCTCCTCTATCGAAGATTGAGCTCTCATTGGACACCCAAATATTTCACACTCTTATGATCAGTATAAATAAAACACTTCTCCCCATACAAATAGTATCGCCAAATCTTCAATGCAAACACAATGGCTGCTAACTCTAAATCATGGGTCGGATAATTGAGCTCATGCGGTTTCAACTGTCGAGAAGCATAAGCTATAACTTTACCTTCTTGCATCAGAACACAACCCGAACCGCTATGTGAAGCATCACTGTAGATCACATATGGTTTATCTTCCACAGGTAAAGTAAGAACAGGCGCTTGAGTTAACATTTCTCTCAACTGTTCAAAGCTAGCCTGACACTGATCTGTCCACACAAATCTCACTCCCTTTCAAAGTAATCTGGTAAGTGGAGTAGCTATCAAAGAGAATCCTTTCACAAACCGTCGGTAATAGCCTGCCAAACCCAGAAAACTTCTAACTTCAGTCACAGACTTTGGTGGACTCCAATTCAAAATAGCTTCAACTTTACTCGGATCAACTCTAATACCCTCTGCTGAAACTATATGACCGAGAAAAGTAACTTGGTCAAGCCAAAACTCACATTTCAACAGTTTAGCAAACAATTGCTTCTCCCTCAAAATCTGCAGCACAATCCGCAGATGCATGTCATGCTCCTCCACATTACGCAAATACACCAAAATATCATCTATAAAGACCACTACAAACTGATCCAAATAGGGCCTAAACACCCTATTCATCAAGTCCATAAAAACTGCAGGTGCATTCGTCAAACCAAAAGGCATAACTAGAAACTCATAATGCCCATACCTGGTTCGAAAGGTGGTCTTAGGAACATCTTCAGTTCTAACCCTCAACTGATGGTACCCTGATCTCAAATCAATTTTGGAAAACACTGCTGCACCCTTCAATTGATCAAAGAGATAATCAATTCTAGGCAAAGGATATTTATTTTTAATAGTCAACTTATTCAATTGCCGATAATCGATACGCAATCTCATAGTACCATCCTTCTTCTTTACAAACAGAATAGGAGCTCCCCACGGTGAAACACTAGGGTGAACAAACCCTTTATCCAACAACTCCTGCAACTGCACTTTCAATTCTCTCAGCTCAGCAGGTGCCATTCTGTAAGGAGTAATAGAGATAGGAGTGGTACCAGGCAATAATTCAATACCAAACTCCACCTCTCTCTCAGGAGGTAACCCTGGCAACTCCTCTAGAAACACATCTGGAAACTCTGCGACTGTGGGTATACTACCAAGTTGAGAACCCTTTACTCTAGTATCCACAACATAAGCAAGGTAAGCATCACACCCTTTTCTAATCAATCTCCTAGCTGCAACAACTGAAACAAACAAGGATGCTAGCTGTCCCTGCTCACTAGATACTATCACCTCTCTATCATCACTGGTTCTCAAGGTAACAACTTTCTTTTGGCAGTCAACCACAGCTCCATGTCTAGATAACCAGTCCATGCTTAGGATCACATTATATTCTTTAAAAGGCATCTCAATCAAATCTCCAAGGAACTTCTCACCTTGAACCACTACTGCACTATCTCGGTGCACTTTGCTAACAATCACACTATGCCCTAAAGGATTTGTCACCAATACATCAAATCCTAGGGATTCAGCATGCAATTTAGTCACAGGCAAAACAGATGCACTAATATATGAATGTGTGGATCCAGGATCTATCAAAGCAAGTACTGAAATATCAAATAAAGAGAAAGTACCAGCAATGACTGCAGTAGCATCTGGTTGCCTCTGCATCACATAAATCCTCTGAGAAGATCCAGCCTACTCTGGTCTACTCTCCCTGGATGTAGAACCTCCTCTAGAACTGAACCCAGATTTTCCTCCTCTGCTGAAACCTCTGCCTCCTCGACCTCCTCTCACATTAGGTCGAGAAGCTGCAGAATCTGCTGACCTCTGCTCCCGCATCTCTGGACAGTCTCTAATAAAATGGTCAGGAGATCCACATCTGAAGCATACAACTGGTCCACTACTCTTCCAACAAACACCTCTATGATAACCCCCACACTGAGCACATATAGGTGGCGTGGATCTCTGAACTACTGAAGCAGGAGCACTCGCTACTGAAACTATAGGTCTAGATCTCTGTCTCGGAAACTGTGCTGACCTACCAGTTGGCCTCTGACTCCTACTAACCCGAGGAATAAAACTTCCTTTACCTCTTTTCACGGACGAAGACCCTGTCTCAAACTGGGGCCTTCTAGCCCTGATTTCTTCCTCTGAAGCAGCTGCAGTAACCTGAGCTCTTTCCACACTCCTTGCTGCTGATACAAGCTGGGAAAAATCATGATATCTAGATCCAGCCACAAGACACATGATAGAGGGCCTCAATCCCCCCTCAAATCTCCTGCATCTATCTATCTCATCAGATATAATACCCCCAGCATACTGGCTCAACCGGATAAATTCGACTTCATATTCGGTCACAGTCCGGTTGTCTTGCTTCAAGCTCAAGAATTCCATCTTTTTCATATCTTTGTACTCCCTTGGAGTATACTTCAATTCAAACTCTCTTAGGGAATCAGCATAGGACAAGGAAGGTGGATCCTCCATAGCATGGGGCACTGTTTTCCACCAATCATACGCATCCTTCTGTAACAATGATCTTGCATAATCAAATTTTTCCTCCGGAGTGGCTTGCAACTGAACAAATATTCTCTGTACTTTATCTAGCCACTGTTCAGCTACAGCGGGATCAATAGTACCCAAGAAATCTTCTGCTCCATACTTCCGTAATTTGTCATACTGTCTCACTGATACCAAAGGCTGTGGGGGTGGTGGCGGTGGTTGCACTGGTGCTTGTCTCAATAAATCCACCATATGCCTAACCCAAATTGGCGGAACCTCCTCACCAGCTGGTCCCCCTGAAACAGAAATAGGTACCTCTCCAGCACTATCTACTCTAGCTCCATTTCTAACATCATCAGGAGCCACACTCTCCGCACTACCCTCAATTGACTGAAGCAAATGAGGATCCATTAAAACCTATCACTGCAAACACAGCAGGATACACTTCATTAAAGATCAGAGACTGCCAATACCAAACATGTATTTTATTCAAATATCCACGTTTTAAAATCAAAACATTCTTTTTCTTACACTTGACCTAGGTTGAGAATCTCAAAACCTAGGCTCTGATACCAAAACAATTGTAACACCCCTATATCCCGTATACGTACCAAGCATGCTTAAACGATCGTAAAATACGTATACTGAATATAGAAAATGCCACAGTTAAAAAAAACACAACAAATATCTTTGTAAATAAATGAAACCAATCTCAAACATTTAAAAGAAATCCAAAAGACACCATATATAAAAACATTTATTAATTCACAGCGGAAGTTATTACAAATATGTTATAAATCAAAGTTTACAAAACATAGAATATATACATGATTGGCAGCTCTTCTCTGATCTTTAAGTCCCAAAAGAAAATCCTCAATGTCTAGTCTCACTTGGTCTCGAGGAGCTCTCAGGTTCAACTCTGTCACCTACGCGATCAAACACTATCGCGCTGAGCCACAGCTCAGTAGTACCAACCATAATGATAATATGCAATATTAATATCAATATCATACAGTCAATCAATAAGGATCATATTTATAAATATACATTTCATTATATCAATAATTATATCATCATCTATTATACTCATTCAAAGTTTATTAATATAACCAACAACTATGGCTTCATATACGAACTTTCCCCCAACCAGGTCGGTTGCCCACTGAGCCTCAGGCCACTGCCAATCCCAGGGGTCTGCAGGAGGCAGATAAGCACATATAAAACTATCAGTAACGAACCTTCCCCCAACCAGGTCGGTAGTCCAAGATCGGTTGCCCAATCCACAGGGTCCGCATGGTTCCGCAGGAGGCAGATAGGTACGTAATACTGACTGTACTGAACCTTCCCCCAACCAGGTCGGTAGTCCAAGATCGGTTGCCCAAACTCAGGGTCCGCATGGTTCCGCAGGAGGCAGATAGGTCCGTTCATCAATCTTTAAACATTACTTTCTTAATTCATTTCATTCTCATAATCAAATTAGGCAACCATGTCTCAATCATCTCATATGTTCTCAAATTACAATAAAGCAACTCTTCATAACATCATATCTTTCACAATTCATTTCATCATCACATCTTGCACATTTCACATTTCATCATTATAATATACAACATCAATTACATTAACTAAACACACATATCCTTATTCAATCATATCTTCTAGGCATGCTTCAATCATATCATTCCCATCTCTTTATGTCTCAATTTACATTATTCATAGATTTAGAATCTTCCACATACATTTGTTTGGATCATTATTGTTTAAGTGTGTGTACAATGTTTATTTTTATGTTTAGGTGCAACAAGACCTTTGAAGAATCAAAACAATTCAAGAAGAGCAAAGAACAATCACATTAGCCAACACACTCAAGGGACACGGCCAAGCTTGTGGCCGTGTCTCTTAACACAAAAATCCAGTAGCTAACACACTCAAGGGACACGGCCAAGCTTGTGGCCGTGTCTCTCAACACAAATCAAGTCGAGGCAGACACGGGCAAGGAACACGGCCGTGTCTCTCAACATAAAATAGGCAGTGGCAGACATAGTCAAGGGACACGGCCAAGCCAGTGGCCGTGTCTCTCCAAAATTCATCCAACACGGCCAAATTTCCTTAAACTTGGCCTTGTCTCCCAAAAATCTTAAGTCTTGGCCGTGTCTCTTCTTTGGTTTGGCCGTGTCTCTCATGAACAAAAATCCTAAATATGGCCAAAACTCTTTTAATTGCATTTAAACACATTGTGCACAACATAACCTCATTCAAATGGATATAAACAATGTCATTAACACTTATTTTACATATTCATCACAATATTCTCTTTAACAAGACATTAACAACACATTTAATCCCTTACCACTTCAAAACCCTAAAACCAACATCATTCTTATTCTTTCAATATCAACATCCACTTAACTCACCATCCTCAAACCAAAACCAACACCAATTTAACTTACAATCAATTTCAACACTTATAAACATCTCAAACACTCCAAATCATAATCTCAACAAATCAACATTCATCTCAAACAAAATTTCAAACATAACAAAAGAAAACAAGAGAGTACTTACCTAATTTGAAGAAATTCCACAAATCTCCAACTTAATCCTTTGATTTTCCCTTCAATTTGAGCTTAGAATTTAGAACACCTCTCTTGCTCTCTCTTTCCCTTTGGTAGCCGGCCAAACAATGCAAAGAAAAGAAAATGAAGACAAGTCAACCTTTTCTTCCTCTTTAAATCTCCACCAAGCAATTCTATAAGCACAATTACTAACATACCCTCTTCTCATTTGTTCTAGTTTTCTTCTTAATCAAGTGCCCTTTATAGTAATTTCACATACAACAATTAAAATATCTTCTTCCCCTTGACCACTCTCCATTTGACCAACATATATGTTATATATATTAACATATATACAACATATACATTCCACTATCACAATCATTTCCTTTACAAAAACATATATACATTTAATTCCAATCAAACAACAATTGTATTAAAACTTCTAGGGCACACTTTGGGATATTACAATTCCAATTTGAATTGATCCAGTCCTACTAGGGTCTCGGCCAAGATCACAGGCATCGGCGATAAGCCTCCTTCCATTTGATCCATGATATCTAATATTCGTGGATTTATGTCCCCACCAGGAGAAATAAGCAAGAATTTTCCCAGCAGGCATAGACAAAGCATGCATACCCATGCTTTGGTAGGAGCCAAATGAGAAATACAAAAGTCAATCAAGGAACCAAGTAGAATTTTCTCACCTCTAGTCAATTGCAAGACTTCAGGTTTTAAAATTTGAAACAACATTTGCATCTTTTGTTGAGTTTTAGAAATCAATATGGGCAATGCCATTGGTTGATTGCTTGGATATCCAAGGATTGCCTCAAATTCTTCAATCATGGGACATATCTCAAAGTCATTTACCTTGAATGTCCTAGAATTCACATCCCAAAAGGAAACCATGGCATGAAGAAAAGAATAGTCTACTTAACATTTTGGAAGCACTTCAAAGTATTATTTTGAGACCAAGATATTTGCTTCCAATGAATAGCTTTCATATTTTTTTAAATAAACCTTTAATTTTCTTCAAATTGAGTTCTATCATTGTTGAAATTAAAGAAAGATTGAAAATTGATGAAAGGAATTTCTGATACTGAAATGGAATTGCATGGAGAATTTCTTGATTTTCATTGGGAATTATAACATTGGAAGCTGCTTTATATAGGGATTACTTTGTTCACAGAGTTTAATAAGGAAAGAGCAATAATTCGGGCATAAATGCACAAGGAATCATAATTTCAATTGACACGTTACGTTTGGATTTGCAAATCACAGGTGCTTTATGGTTTTAATTGTGAGAGTGATTTCTATGCTGTAACGATGTAATAAAATATATATTTATATAAAGAAGTCAAAAGTTGTAGTAAAATAAAAAAATATTGTTGTTATTATTAGTTAATAATAATACAATATTTTCTTGAAGATCACTGAGAAGGAGGAGGTGGTCTATAATCAAATAAAGCTCTGAGAAAGTTGTCACCTGTTCCAAGTCCACCTAAAGAAGGAGCACCTGAATCTCTACCCTGGAATTCAGGCTTATAGCAGTAATTGTCTGGAGTAGACGTAAGAATCTCATGGTTTACAGCTTGGGGTCCCCTAGAAGATGAAACCCTAGGATCCCTCATTCTATGGAATCGAAAGTCTCAAATGTTTTACTCCAACTGATGATACAATCTTTGGAGATGGGCGATATGTTGGCAGCTAGTAGTTAACTCTTCCTATAGTTTCTTGTTTTGCTCTTCAAGCATTCACTGTGAGCCAGAAAAGGAAAGGGTAAGAACATACATGATCATGCATACATATAGCATAAATCATCATGAAACAAGAAGACCTACCATGTAACTCATATCAGAGCCTTGAGGATGAGATGGTACTTTATGTTGATGAGAAAGAGCAAGTGGAGGAACAATAGAGGAAGGTCCAGCCTCATGATAAAATGAGCCTGCAACTTGTAGTAATCATAAAGACAGTCGAAATAAGTTGAAAAAGAAGCAATTGCGATGATACATTGATTCAAATTTACTTGAGAGGTTCCAGCCTTGGAATAACAGATAGATTCTCTCTCCTCTTCTTCACCACCGATTTCCTCATCATTTTCTTCTTCCTCCTTGGGAAGTCCTCGAATGCCAATAGGAGACACATCAAAGTTCAAAAGCTGTGATCAAATGAATTGTGTGTATGATGCGCTCGGTACATGAAGATACTCTTCAACATCATAGCCATTTCGAGCTAACTGCCATGAATTTTTTGACATTGATGTAATATTTAAAGTATACATTGGGCAGTTCATCGGGACCCTCTGCTACTCAGGACCAAGAAACCAATCATACACCCTTTTTATAAGAAACCAGCCACTAGATACATGCCCAATAATGATTCGGTGAGAATGTTGGTAAGGCAGTGTAGCATTCATAAGAGGCATCCAACTCACCTGCTCTTCAACTTTCCACCAAGCCAAGTTAACCTGCAGGATGACAAAAGGTAAGTAAATTTTTTAGATAAACAATAAAGCATACTAATACTAATTTACCTGGTTCTAGGTGAGGCAACTCAAGTGATAACGTTGGGTGTGCACATGGTGAGAGTCGAAAACTGCTGTGCGGTCGGACAGCCAAAAACCTAACCTTGGATATCCGACTATCTCTTGGGAAATATCGGGCACCCTTACGAGATTATGCTCATAAGCCCATACCTATAATAATAATGAAAATCAAATTTATCCAAATATATGAGTTGAATTAGCATTGGCAAGAGATAGTACCTCGACAATCACCATGAAGCCAATGAAAGACTTCTTATTCCTACAAATCTTGTCTAGGCCATAATAGAGACAGGCAAGGCCAGCTTCACCCTAGCCGTAAAGCGGTACCATATCCATATCAGTAAGAGCCCTCAACACCGATAGATGGATGGCAGATTCGGTGTTGCATAAAATGGTTGACCCAAGCAAATACAGTAAAAATCTCCGAAAGTATTGTTTGCCTATTTCTCAAAAAACCCTCCATCATAGCTCATCAAATAACTCCGAATTGACTCAATTTTTATATTATAGGGCTCTTTGAGTGAAGGTTTCATACCGATTAACTGTTGAATCAACTTCATGAGGATATCATTGGTAAGAGGAACCGAAAGGCTATGGTACCGGATACTAGTTATGGTCGAAAAATTGACTGGGCCAATAGTCATTTCTCCCATAAGTAGGTGGAAGGTATGGGTCATGTCCATCCATCGCTCCGATAATGCTTGAACTACACTATGGTCTATTGGACATTCTTCGAATGGTAATTAAAGAACAAAGCTTTCAAAATCATACTCTCGGATGATCTGTTTTACCCGAGAAGGCACTACGTCATACCATTCTCGGGCTTTATAGATACACCCCACCCCGAAAAATGCAACGATCACGCTAAAATCGAACAAGGTAAGCCAATACGAGGTAAGTATATACTCTCACAACTCCTATTATTTCGAAGTATGAAATTACTCATTACTGTATTTTATTTTATTATTTTTAGCATTTTTTCTACTATTCATGGATAATATACTAAATTATAATAACAAAAAATAAAAAAATAAAAAAATAAAAAAAAAAAAATAAAATGATAAATATTTATGCTGCTACAATTATAGTGTTATTTCATTCTTTAGACTAAAACTACGATGTAGTTGCATTCCAGCTAGTGGATTAATAGTTCCACGTTCATATTGTCGAATAAATTCTAGTAACTCAGCATTAGATTGAGGTCCGGATCTTGAAGCATGCCTTCCTTCCATTTGGTAGATAAACTCTCTCAAATCTATATATAACTTATCAAAATAAAAAGTGAGTGAAATGAAGGAAAACGAGAGCCTTTTTATAGGCAAATGGCAAAACGAAAAGACAAAAATGAATAGTAATTCCATGAACAAAAAAAAACTATTGGTGAATAGTGAGCAAATAGTACCGAACAGTAACTAAATAGTAAATTCCAATCATTCTATTCAATTATTTGCATTTCTAAAAATATTTTCTGTAAAAAAATATTTTTTCACGTAGGGGGAGAGAAGATATAGGTATGGTAAAAAATAGCTAAAACTTTTTGCATTTTTTATACCCTACTAACTATAATTATTTTTTGTAGCCACCGAGTGCAGAATCCAAATCATCTCGGGTCCAAAGCCCAAATCATTTTCGAGTTCAGAACTCACCACTGGGTCCAGAATCCAAATCATTTTTTACTTCAAAACTCATTTCGGGTCCAGAATCCAAATTATTTTTGAGTCCAGAACTCATCCCGGGTCCAGAACCCAAATCATTTTCGAGTCTAGAACTTACCACTAGGTCCAGAAAGCATTTTTAGTCCAGAACTCATCTCGGGTCCAGAACCCAAATCATTTTTTAGTCCAGAACTCACCACTAGGTCTAGAACCCAAATCATTTTTGAGTCCAGAACTCATCCTGGGTCCAGAACCCAAATTATTTTAAGTCTAGAACTCATCCCGGGTCCAGAACCAAAATCATTTTTTAGTTCAAAACTCATTCCGGATCCAGAATTTAAGTCATTTTTTAGTCCAAAAATCACCACCGGGTTAAGAACCCAAATTATTTTTGAGTCCAGAACTCAAATTATTTTTAGTCCAAAACTCATCTCGGGTCTATAACCTAAATTATTTTTGTGTCCAAAACTCACCACTGGGTCCAGAACCCAAATCATTTTTAAGTTCAGAATTCATCCTGGGTCTAGAACCCAATTCATTTTGAGTTCAAAACTCATCCCGGGTCCAGAACCAAATCATTTTTTATTCCAGAACTCATTTAGGGACTAGAACCCAAATCATTTTTTTGAGTCCAAAACACACCACCGGGTCCAGAACCCATCCTTATATGCTCAAAGTCATGTTGCTTTTTACTCTCTTCCACTAAAAGCCTCAGATCGTTCAAGCAGGGGGAAAATTGTAGACCCTTAATTTTTTACCAAGTCCAGTCCAAAATTTTGAAACAAGTTTGAAATAATTTTTGTGGTATTTATTATTTATTTTATTATTTATTATTCATTTTACTAATATATATATATATAAATAAAAATAAAAAATCGGACAAACCAATCGGTGAGAGTCACGTGGCAGGGCAATTTGCCACAGTTGATTGCTGTGACAAATTGGGCAGCGCCTCACAGGCGCTCACCCAATTGTTAGCATCCCAGCCTGTTGCCAGCCCGTTGCTAGCGTCTCAGCAGCTCGTGTCAGCGCATTGGCCAATTTTTGCTAAAATCCTATTTTTACTCGGAAACTCGAATAAACTTCCTAAATGGTTTGAAATTCCTGAAGATATTAGGTTTTACTTTAAATTTCTATAAATATTAGTCTTAAAACACAAAAGAGGGGATGATAAAAATTACTGAAGATTGAACTTTTAATTTTGAAGCAACCCGAAGTAGCCAAGGAAAAATAACACTCCCATTCATAAGGCAACAAGTTGTGTTGTCTTGATCAAGGTCTCCCCAGAATTCCAATGGTACAATTGTGGTGGAACCAACAACGGAGGTTTGATTTTCACTAATGATTTTTTATATTTACAGTAGCCATAACATTCTTTCTTTTGATTTGTTAAAGTGTTTTGATATTAATTTTTCAGTAGCATAAAATTGTTAAAACTGATATATATATTTTATGAATCAAAGCCCTAATTCATTAAATCCTTAAACCCTCATCTAATTCCTTAAAACCCTTAAACCCTAATGTTTCAGTGGCTAGCTAAACTAAAAACCCCTAAATTCTTTTATTAAAACTCAAATCCCTAAACTATTTTTTTTGCCCAAAACCTTACACTAATTTCATTAAATCTCAAAACCCTAATTGTTTTTCCAAAACCTTAATTTATTTCTCCAAATCACTATTTTTCTAAAATAATAAATTAAAACCCTATTCTCTTTTAAGACTTGTTATCCAAAAACCCTATTTTTAAATTATTTTACCCAAAACACCAAAACTGTAACCTAGTAAACTTAAAACCTAATTTGTCCCAAACCCTAAATAAAAAGCCTTAAAATTCTTAGACTGTGATTCCCAAAACCAAAACCCCAAAACCTAAAATCCTAATTCCAGTAAGTTCAATTTCCAAATTTAGGTCCAAACCCTAATTCCAAACCACAAGCCCTAGTTTCTTAAACCATGACCCATAAAATCCTAACTTGTGTATTTAATCTTTAATTGTTATTGGAATTTTCTTTATGCATTTAGTTTGTATCTTCATATATTGATCTTTAATTGGCTTATAATGAATGGTTGAATATTTTTTTATCGATTTACCTTATCTTTTTCATTATGTAAGAGGTATGTTTCCACCTTGCGGGTACCTCATTAATTAGTCCTTATGTAATTTAAATTATTTTTGTATTTTGGGGTCAATGTAAAGGACACGTTTCCACCTTTCGATGGGTGTCCTATTTAGTCTTAGACATGGATGATGTAAGGACATGTTCCATCCTCAGATGGGTATCCATTTATTTATTTTTTTGAACATTGCTATGATTTTTAATAAAGCATTTATTTATTCTTATGATCGCATATAATATGGATAATGTCATTATATTTAAGAATATTATAATATTAAGACCTAAAAAGGAGGCCAGTTCTAATGAACTGGGCGTTGTGGGAGTGCTAGGCCATTTCTCAGCTTCCCCACACGTACCCAACTTTTTGAACCCATTAGGGGTTTGGAAATTCTTTAGGAATCAAGTCATTCACTCCTTTCTTTTTCCCAGCCCGTCCGAGCGGCGACATCATTTTTTTCCGGGCTTAGGCCTGTGTTCTCTAAGGCCCTGAGCCTAACAGTGCCGAAGTCACAAGAACCATTCCAATGGAGTTGGGGCGAAAATCCCGGTCACACTTTTACTGCCAATTCTTTAATCAAAAGTTCTTCTCCCCATAAAAAGTCCAAAGAAAAAGTCCTTCAATAAATTCCCCCCGTCCAAAAAATTCTCCCCAATCCAAATAAAAATTTTCCTCTTGTCCTTTCTTTTTCGCTTCTGTGTTTTAATGTGATATTTATGAGAGAAATAAAAATCTAATACAAATTGGTTAAGGAAATGAAATTGTTTTAGAAATAAAATTAAAAATCATGATTAAAAAGGTTTTGTCAAAAAATTGCAGGGGCCCGCGTGAGACTGGCTCTGGGCACTGCTATGTGAGGATTGGGCTACTGGGCATGCGAGACTAGGCTTGCTACATGAGAATGCCTGTGATGCCTGGGAGCTCCTCGATTCACCACAGGCTTTGCCTGCGGCAGGCCAATTGCTGCCGTGCGGCAGCGCTGTCTCGCGTTGCTCGCCGATTCGTCTGATTTTTTATTTTTTTACTTTTTATTTTATTTTTTTATTAAAAACAAATATTATTATATTATTAAAAATAAAAAATAAATAAATAAAAATAAAATAAATATTATAACTAATAAAAATAAATAAAATAAATAATAAATAATAAATATTATATTATTAAAATAAATATTAAAATAAATAATAAATATTAAAATAAATAAATAACAAACATTAAAATAAATAATAAATACCATAAAAATTATTTTGGACTATTTTAAAATCTTTAGACTAGACTTGGTAAAAATTAAGGGTCTACAAATCGGAAACATTAACTCTAGACTTCATCTCCACTTTTAGGCATCTTGTTATCTTGCTTCATGAAAAGATAGAGCTTGAATATTCTTTCATCTTCTTGGTAGAAATTTAGATCTAATGAGAGCAATCTTAATCCTTTTTCTTTTCATTCCTTCTTTTTATCATTTTGCGTTTCATCATTCTAGTCTTTTCCCCTTCGAATATCAAGTTTAAGACTTCTATGATTGCTAACGTGGAGCTATGTTGGATATCACGCACCAAATGAAAGATGGTTTTTTCACCTATTTCTATGATTTTAGCTGAGTCTTTGGTTGGACTGGACCAATTCATGTTAAACACTTCTCATAGGCCGAGTGGAGGTCATTTACTATTTTGGTAAATAAAACTCTTTTGGCATTTGAACTGCCCTCTGGGGTTTTCATTTCAAACTTTTTTATTTTTTCTTTTTCCTTCTTCTTTTTTTGCTCTTCCTCTTTCTTTCTTATTCTTCTTCTTTTTTCCTTTTTTTTTCTCTTTTTTTTTCTCTTTTTTCTCTTTTTTTTTTTCCTTTTTTTTTATTTTTTGTTGTTTTTGTTAGGTCCTAGCTCTAAAAAGGTCTTCTTGTTCATATCGTCCTATGCTTCTACTTATGGTGCAGCATGAGTCAACCTCAATAAGGATGAATCCTTTGTTATCATAATGTTATCTAAATGATGAAATATTAAGTCAAATTTAGGTAAACTTCAATTATCCTTATGGTCTTTCATATGCATCCTCTTCTTTTATCTTCTTACCCCTTAGTTCCTCATCAATCATCAGACTTGTCAAAAGTGTTACAACAATATAGGTTGGGTGAATGGGTTCATAAGCCAATGAAAGGCAAGCTAAAATCTCATGAAGACTCGAAGGGACAAACTTGGGATTGATATTTAATAGGGTGAATACTAGTTGTTAGCTAACAAAACTATGTCTAGATCATCTCTCTCTTAAATAGGTAGAGTTCAATTTTGCCTTGAAAGTTCATCAAAGCATGTTCTAAGATTGACTAGGACCTAGACACATAATTATGCAGGAGCCCTCTCTAAGTAAATGTACACTCCCAAATGCTATAGAACAACTCCCTTATATAGTATAGTCATTCAAATTATAACGCATCGATGTATTAATTTATGAATATCAAGCTAGATTCATCATTGGTTAAGCACTAAAATGAACAAAGACTAATGAAAATTTAATACAAGTAATTTATTCAAACAATTATAAATTTAAAAACATAATTATTCTGTAAAACACCAAAGAAAGAAAATGAAATAAAAACAAATTAAGCCAAGGGAAGTTTGTTGAGTTGGAATTGAAAATGCTTCATCTACTTGGACATATCAAGGACAATGATTTTTCCATCATCAATGATAATCATTACCTTGTCATCTACAGTTAGTCTAAACTTATTTAGTAGTAACTCCTCTTTATCAGTTCATCCATCTATGTATTAAAAATATGATAAGATAAAACTTTCCTTCGATCCTCCCCTATCATAATGGTCGCTGGTGGTGGCGCTCTTCCAATGAGACTCTTTTAAATTTAGGTAAAAGATTTCTCTTGGTGTTGGGTTTATTTAGCTCATGTAACTTTCAATTGTCAATCAAATCTTGGATCTCATTCCTTAATCAAGCACATTTATCTGTCTCATGCCCTTGCATTTGATGGAATTAATAGAAGGCCTTTGTATTAAAGTTTGATGGCAGAGGATCGTATAGCGGTCAAGGTGCCAATGGCTATAATAACCCCTTTTTCTGTAACTTGTTGAGAATATAAGTCAGAGGTTTTCCCAACTCTGAATATTGTCTTTTATTTCCTTAACTAGTTGTCACATTGACATCCAGTGATTTCTATGTACCCTTACTACTAGACTGATTTCTCCTCTCATTCCTTCTTCTAGAAAAATGGTTCATCTCTCTTTTCCATTTATATATTTACAAACCATCTTGGAGAAGATATTTGAAGTCACTAATAAGAATGTGAGACATCCGTTAATGAAGATTGGGTAGGACACCTTCACTATCATCCTAATATGATCAGACTCATATGGCTTCTTCTTACGGAGTGCAGCCATATTCCTCCATCTCTTTACATAATCAACAATTTTCTTATTATGCTTTTGTCTGATTGATTCTACCTCCATCATAGTCACTTACATTTCAGTGTTGTACCCATACTGCTGGATGAAGGCTTCGTAATCTAAGGTGTTAAACTAGTTTTGTACAATAAGATCCAATGAGTGAATGAAGTACATTAGGGCTTAAGCCTTAGTAGCTCAGGCAAACTGCATGACAGTGATGTATTGCTTGACATGTAAATAAAGATTCCCCATTACATTGAACTTAGTGAATGAAGGCACCTTGAACTTGCAAGGGACTTCTTCATATTATTCAAATAACTTATCCACTTTTGACATCTCCTCAACCTTCAACTTATTTTCAAACTTATTTTCTAAATTAGCAATCAATTTCTCCACAGATGCAGTTTCAATTTTCTTCACATCCGCTTTCTTCGTAGCCTTTTTTTCTTTCTTCTTTTCTTGAGGATCTTGGAAGTATGCTTCTTAGTCATCATCATCTATCACTACCTTGTCTTCCTCAAAGGTTGCTTTAGCTACCTTAGCCTTGCCATTATCCTTTTGCTTCTTGTTACTAGCAGATGCTTCAACATTATGATCCTCTAATATTGATAGTAGTTGACTTCTCACAGTATTAGCCAGGGCCCCTTTTAAATCATCCATCTCGGAGTTGAGGGCATCATTCATTAGTTTCTAAACTTGATCATGATCCATTGATTTTGATATGAAATTAATTGAATTCTGACTGGATTCTAAGTCACTAGTATAGGTCGGGTTGTCATAGGCTCTTGAACTGCTGTACTCCAGGTCTATGAGCCAGAAAGGATTAATGCTATATAATTCAATGCATGTATACATGTTTACATATATGCGCAAGTGACAAAAAAAGAAAAAGAGCAAGGATGTTCCTTCCAACCTTATATCATCCACATACGAATGGCGAGTCTCTTTTTATAGGTATACGGTCAACAAAATATCAACATCATTTTCGCAAGTTCCACTCAGATGGTTTAACCAATAGTTGTATTTTTAAATTTATAAGTCAGTACATAATAATTCCCACTAATTAAGCCTGAGTCCATTGGATTAATTTAAAATATCTTTTATGTAATATTAAAGGGTTTATCATAAATTGATTTCTCATTTAGAAAATTAACTAATTATTCATGCCACAAACAGTCCCATTATTTACTAGTCTTGGTGTAAATTAGGTCCACAATTAATTTTAATATAACATAATTGACCTAACTAGTTTTAAGCCCATGAATGAAGTGAAAAAATAGTTTTGAGCCCATTAAAAAGTGTTTCAAATCTCATTGTTGAATCGTAGGCCATGGGGTGGAAAAGGATTTTTTGACCCATATTAAAATGGTTTTATGTTCAAAAGACCATCTTTGAAAAATAGTTTGAAAATAATTTGGTCTTTTGAGCCTTGACTTTGGGCTAAAAAGAGTAAAATTATTTTCGGTTCTTAAAATTAGTTTGGGCTTTAAAATTATTCTAGGCTTACAACATAATTATGTCATATTAAGAAAAAATAAACAAAATGGGTCATGGTTTAAACCAAAACATGTTAACCATAGTCAAATAGCAAGCATATTAGGTAAACCTAAGGAATGTTACTAGGCCAATCATATGGACTTTCATCCTTTGGTTAAAAAGCTTAGGCTCCCATAGCAAGTATATACGAAAAGGTGTGACAATGTGAGTTGTTATTCCATGCTCGATCAACATACCTTGAGTGAAAGTATGGTATCCCTTGCATAACATAACACAGCTTACATAATGCATCCTAACTCACGCACACAATGCAATCTTATTGATGTAATGGATAGTATTATAACAAGAAATAATAAAATAATATAAAGACCAATGGAATCAACTTCTCTTATCACTAGTGGAGTCGGCACTGTGAGTGGGGATTTTTGCCTCCACTCCCATGCAGAATGGTTTTTGCGACTTTAGTACTATTAGGCTCAAGGCCTTAGAGAATATGAGCCTAAACCCAGAGAATTTAGAGTTGCTACCCGGATAGGCCAGAAAAATAAAAATTGGTGGATGACTCGATTTCTAAGGAATCCCTAACTCCTACTGGGTTTGGAAAGTAGGGTATGCATGGGAAATGTGAGAATGAGCCAGCACCCCTATATCACTCGGTTCATTAGAATCGGCCTCCTTTTTAGGTCCATACATTATTAAATTTTATTTATCATAATACAATCCATGATAAATGCAATTATCTAAAAACAAATAATCATATTATAAAATCAAACAAGTCTAAACCCACAAGATGGGCATCCATACAAGATGGAAACATGCCCTTATAATAATTTCCCATATCCAAAATACAAACAAACAAAATAGGACACCCACTATTAAGTCAAAACATATCTTTTACATTAATCCCAAATTCAAATAAAATAAAAAGAATAAATTAAATAAAACAAGGCACCTATAAAGTGAAAACATGCCTCTTACAACTTCAAAGATCTAAATGGTAAATAATAATAAGAAAATACAATTTAACCATTCATTCATCCACCATAAACAACAAAATAAGATTCAAAGCTCATTATCTATCACAATAATATAGTAATAAATTAAATAATCAAATATAGGGTTTAATCTTAAGTTAGGCATTAATCATACAAAATTAGGATTTTACATTATAAATTAGAGTTTATTGGTATATATTCGGGTTTTTAGGATTTTATACATACAAGTGGGATTTTAGGGTTCTTGTAATATCCCAAATTTTTGAAATTTCTAATTTTAAAAAATTTGATAAAATAAATTATAAGTTAATTGGATAAATTAAATAAATGATTTTAAATGAAAAATGAAAAGATTTAAAGTGAAAAAGTAAAATGTATATGTGATATATATGTAAATATACATAACATATGCAAATTAATTTTTAAAAGTCAAAGTTAATTTTAATAATTTATAAAGTAAATTATATTGTTAATGGAAGATGATATTTTGAAGTTAAAATTAAATAATAATATAAATATATGGTTAAGATTAAAAGTGAAAAATATAAGGTTGAAATTAAAAGTGGGTTGAGAGAGATATTTACTTAGTCTTCTTCTTCTTCTTCTTCCTCCCTGAGCCAAATTTCATGGTTGTGTAAGAGAGGATTTTTTCTTCTTCTAAGCTACTCAAGGTGAAGGATTTTAAGGGTTTCAAGGGAAGAATTAGTGATTTCCACTGGTATTGGTATGTTTTCAACTTATTTTTATTGGATTTTCATAAAGATGTGAAGTTAGACATGTTATGGTTGTATGTTTTAGTTGCTGGAATTGGTATATATGAAATTGTTTTGAGTGGTTAACCATGATCTTAAAGTTGGATTGAAGAAATGGTTAAGTTTGTGTTGAGTTTGGTGCAGAGAGAGAGTTAGAGTCATGTAACTTTTGAGTTATGAAATCATGTGATTTGAATTGTTTTATTTCATTTCAATTGAGTTACTTTGATGTATAACCAAGTATTTTAAAGTTAAATGATGGATTTAGTTGAGTTTGAATAGAGTTGGAAATGGAAAGAGATTGTTCAAAGTATGAGCAAAGAATGATAACTTTGGATATGTGACAATTATGTGTTGATATTAGGATTTTGGCCTGACACGCCCAATGACACTGCCATGTCATTGGGTGGGTCAATGATTTCATTTTAGTATTAGTAACATGTGCAGTGACATGGCCATGTCACTGAGTGTGTCAAAACTACTAGAATGCAATATGTTTGGCACTAGCAGCGACACGTCCTTGTCACTAGGCATGTCAAAGCTTCTATGCAGTGAGCAGAGGGCACGGTCATCGACATGCCTGTATCATTGAGCGCGTCATTTGTAGATATGTCTAGGATAGTTCTTTCCCTTATTTTTCTTCAGTGGTTCTTATCTTTGTGTGAGATCATGTAAATGTATTTTAATGTAGAAAGTTAAAGATTTGGAAATGCCTTTAAGTGTGATTCTAAGTGATTATTTATAATCACATTTGGTTTAGGCATTGAGGAGATTTGATTTTTCCAATCCAAGTGTTGAAAGGTATCTTAAAAGAGAAGGTTGAAGGTAGTCTTTGAGCTTGTTTTTGGTTTCTCTTAGAGGTATGTACAAACTTTGGATGAATTGGTTATATTTGCATTATATTGGGCTTAACATATTTTTTATTGGAAAATGTATTAAGCTACTTGATATATGCAACATGTATGAATAATGTGCTATGACATGTTAAATGTCATATTTGTATTAAATGCATTATGAAAAGCCATTAACCCCGTCCGCTAATTGGCTAGCAGGACCGCTGTGTGTATTGCCCCCTATATTTCATTAATGGCTTAATATTAAGATATATTGGTTTGTTTTCTTTTTAATTATTCATTTATTTTTATATATGTTTGAATTATTTTTCCTTGCTTTGTTCTTTTACTTGGATTTACATAAATTTTTAAAGGGAACTATAAAAGGCATGTTTCCACACTATATGGGTGCCTTATTATTTTAGTTTGTACAATCTAATTTATGTTAAGGATTTTGGGACATTGTAAGGGACATGTGTGAGCGGGAATTTTTTCCCCCACTCCCATGTGGAATGGTTCTTGTGACTTTGGCACTGTTAGGCTCAGGGCCTTAGAGAACACGAGCCTAATCTCAGAGAAAAATGGAGTCACCACCAAACGGGCCAGGAAAAAGAAAGGGGTGGGTGACTCAATTCCTAAGAAATCCCCAGCCCTCTATTGGGTTAGGAAAGCTGGGTACGTATGGGGAAGGTGAGAATGACCCAACACCCCCACAACGTCCAGTTCATTAGAACCAACCTCCTTTTAGGTCTTAATATTATAAAATTCTTAAATATAATGGCATTATCCATACTATATGCAATCATAAGCATAAATAAATACTTTATTAAAATCATAGCAATGTCCAAAAAAATAAATAAATGGACACCCATCCAAGGATGGAAACATGTCCTTACATCGCCCAATGTCTAAAACTAAATAGGACACCCACCAAAAGGTGAAAATGTACCCTTTACATTAATCCCAAAATATGAAAATAATTTAAATTACATGAAGTTTAATTAATGAGGTACCCACAAGGTGGAAACATACATCTTACATAATGAAGTAAATCAATAAAAACCATTCATTATAAGCCAAATAAAGATCAAGATATGAAGATGTAAACTAAGTATGTAAAGCAGAATTCAAATAACAATTAAAGACTAAATATACAAGCTAGGGTTTTATGAATTATGGTTTAGGAAACTAGGGTTTATAGTTTTAAATTACTGGAATTAGGGTTTGGACCTAAATTTGGGAATTGAGCCACTGGAATTACGGTTTTAGATTTTGGGGTCTTGGTTTTGGGAATTATAGTTTTAAGAATTTTAAGGCTCCTTGATTAGGGTTTGGGAGAATTGGGTTTTGATACTTTGGAAATAAATTAGGATTTTTCTCATATTAGGGTTTTAAGTTTACTAGATTACGATTTTGGTGTTTTGGGTAGAATAATTTGAAGGTAGAGTTATTGGATGACAGTTTTAAAAGAGATTAGGGTTTTAATTTATTATTTTAGAAAAACAGTGATTTGGGGAAATAAATTAAGGTTTTGGTAAAACAATTAGGGTTTTGAGATTTAATGAAACAATGTAAGGCTTTGGACAAAAATAGTTTAGGGCTTTGAGTTTTAACAAAATAATTTAGGGATTTTGGGGTTACTTAGCCACTAGGACATTAGTGTTTAAGGGTTTTAAGGCTCCTCAGATGAGGTTTTAAGGATTTAATAAATTAGGGTTTTGTTTATAAAACATATAATTTAGATTTAACAATTTTATGCTACTGAAAAAATTAATATCAAAACACATCTACGAAACATTTAAAATAAAGCATGTTATGGCTACTGTGAATAAAAAAAAATTATTGGTTAAGACTAAACCTTCGTTGTTGGTTCCACCACAATTGAACTGTTGGAATTTTGGGGAGACTTCGATCAAGACAGCACAGCCTTGTTGCCTTTTGGATGGGAGTGTTCTTTTTGTTCTTGGCTGCTTAGGGTTGCTTAAAAGTTTAAGAGTCCAATCGTAATTTTTGCGTAAATTTTTTTGTCCCTTATTTTGAGCCTAAAATAATTATTTTTAGAAATTTAAAACAAAGCCTAATATGTTAAGGAAATTAAAACTGTTTCAGAAATTAATTTGAGTTTTCGAGTAAAAATAGAATTTTGGCAAAAATCAGCCAACGCGCTGGCACGGGGTGCTGAGACACGAGCAACGGGCTGGAACACAAACAATTGGGAGAGCGCCTGTGAGGCACTGTCCAATTCACCATAGTCTGCAGTTGTGGTGAATTGGGGCAAGCTAATTCACCGCAGGAATTGGTCCAGGCCAATTAAAGGGCCTGTGGCGTACTGCCTTGCCGCGTGCCGCTCACTGATTGGTCCATTCTATTTTTTATATTATTATATATATATATTTTAAAAATAAATAATAAAAATAATAAATAATAAAATAAATACTAAAATAAGTATTAAAATAAAAATAAAAAAATAAAAAAATAAATGCCACAAAAATTATTTTGGACTGATTTTAAAATATGGGATTGGACTTGGTTAAAAATTAAGGGTCTACAGTTTGTCCCCTGCTTGAATGATCTGAGACTTTTAGTAGAATAGAGTAAAAAGCAACATGACTTTGAGAAGATAAGGATGGGTTTTGGACCCGGTGGTGAGTTCGGAACTTAAAAAAAGATTTGAGTTTTGGACCCGGAATGAGTTCTGGACTAAAAAATAATTTGGGTTCTGGACCCTTTGGTGAGTTCTGAACTAAAAAATGATTTGGGTTCTGGACTCGGGATGAGTTCTGGACTAAAAAATAATTTGGATTCTAGACTCGAGATGAGTTCTGGACTAAAAAATGATTTGGATTCTGGACCCGAGATTGAATTTGATTTGGGTACTTGGACCCGAGAGTGGGTACTTGTGCCCAAGATTAAATTTGATTTGGTTACTTAGACTCTAGATTGGGTACTTGGACTCAAAATTGAATTTGATTTGGATATTTAGACCCGAGACTGGGTAAGTGGACCTGAGGTTGAATTTGATTTGGGTACTTAGACCCGAGAATGAATTTGATTTGGATACTTAGACCCGAGGCTGATACTTGGATCCGAGGCTGAATTTGATTTGGGTACTTGAACCCAAGACTGGATTTGATTTAGGTACTTGGACCTGTTGGCGAGTTCTGGACTAAAAAATGATTTGGGTTCTGGACCTGGTGGCTGCAAAAGATAATTGTAGTCAGTAGGGTATTAATAAAAAACCTACAAAATTGCAAAAAAATTAGTTATTTTTTACCATACCTATATCCTCTTGCCCCCTGCGTGGAAAAATAATTTTTTTAAAAGTACAAAAAATATTTTTAGACATGCAAATAGTTGAATAATTGAATAGAATGATTTGAATTTACTATTTATATACTATTTAGAAACTGTTGATTACTATTTCTCACTATTCACCAACAATGATTTTTTTTGTTCACGAAATTACTATTTCTTTTTGTCTTTTTGTCTTGCCATTTGCCTATATAAATTCCTCCATCATTTCATTCACTTTTATTCAATTATAACTTATATATATAGATTTAAGAATAGAGAGTTTAGCCATCAAATGGAAGGAAGGCATACTGTAAGATCCGTACCTCGATCTAATGCTGAGTTGCTAGAATTTATTCGACAACATGAATGTGGAACTGTCAATCCACTAGCTGGAATGCAACTTCATCGCAGCTCTAGTATAAAGACTGAGGTAACACTGCAACTTTAAAAGCATAAATATTCATCATTTTATTTTATTATTAACATTTTTTATTAATATTTTATATTTTATATTTATTTTTTTAGTTATAATTCAGTATAATATGGAATGGATAGTAGAAAATATTAAAATAAATACAGTAATGAGTAATTTCAGACTTTGAAATGATAGGAGATGTGAGATGATTTACTTACCTCGCATTGGCTTACCCTGTTTGTCGTTAGCATGATTGTTGTGTTGTCCGGGGCGGAGGGTGTGTCTATAAAACCCGGCATCCATTTGTTAGTGTTGAAGGCCCTTGTTGAAATGGATATGGTACCGCTTTACGGCTGGAGTGAAGTTGGCCCTGCTTGTCTCTATCATGGCCTAGATAAGATTTGCATAAATAAGAAGTCTTTCATTGGTTTCATGGTGATTGTTGAGGTACTATCTCCTGTCATTGCTAATTCAACTCATATATTTGCATGAATTTGATTTCCATTATTATCACAGGTATGGGCTTATGAGCATAATCTCGTGAGGGTGCCTGATATTTTTCGAGAGATAGTCGGATATCCAAGGTTAGATTTTTGGTTGTTCGATCGCACAACAGTTCTTGGCTCTCATCATGAGCTCACCCAGCGTTATCACTTGAGTTGCCTAACCTGGGACCAGGTAAAATAGTATTAGTATGCTTTATAGTTTACGTAAAAAGTTTACCTACCTTTTGGCATCCTGCAGGTCGATTTGGCTTGGTGGAAAGTTAAAGAGAGGGCGAATTGAACTACTTTTATGAATGTTGCACTGCCTTACCAGCACTCCTATCTAATCATTGTTGGTCCTGTGTCTAGTGGCTGGTTTCTCAGAGAAAGGGTGTATGATTGGTTCCTTAATCCTGAGTGGCAAAGGGTCTCGATGAACTACCTAATGTATACTTTGAACATTACATCAATGCTGAAAAATTAATGGCAGTTAGCTCGAAATGGCTATGATGTTGAAGATTATCTTTGTGTATCGGGCACGTCATATACACAATTCATTCGAACATAGCTCTTGAACTTTAATGTGTCACCATTTGGTGTTCGGGGATTTCCCGAGGTGGAAGAAGGAAATGATGAGGAAATCGGTGATAAAGAGGAGGAGAGAGAATCTATCTCTTATTCCAAGGCTGAAACCTCTCAGGTAAATACGTGTCATTCTATCATTGCAATTGCTTCCTTTTCAACTTATTTCGACTATTCTCATGATTATTGCAGACTGCCAGCTCATTTGATCACGAGGCTGGACCTTCCACTATTGTTCCTCCACTTTCTCCTTCTCACCAACCGGACGTGCCATCTCATTCGAAAGGCTCTGATATGAGTTATCAGGTGGTTCATCCTATTTCATGATGATTTATGCTATATGTATGCATGATTATGTATGTTCTTACCCTTTCCTTTTCTGACTCATAGCGAATGCTTGAAGAATAAAATAAGAAACTGCAGGAAGAGTTAGCCGCTAGCCGTCAACAGGTCGCCTATTTCGAAAGATTGTATCATCAATTGGAGCAAAACTTTCGAGACTTTTGGTTCCAGGGAATGACGGATCCTAGTGCTTCATCTTCTAAAGGGCTCCAAACTGTAGACCATGAGATTCCTTCATCTACTCCAGATGATTACTGCTATAGGCCTGAATTCCAAGGTAAAAGTTCAAGTGCTCCTTCTTCAAGTGGACTTGGGACAAATGATATATCTCCTCCTCCAACAGGCGATGACTTTCTCAGAGCTTTATTTGATTATGGCCCACCTCCTCCTTCTCAGTGATCATTGTATTAATTTGAGGAAATATTCTATTAATAATAATAACAATAATAATAACAATGATGATAATAATAATAATAATAATTTTTACTTTTACTGCAACTTTAACTTTTCTTCTCAATTTTTTGTAACATTATTATTATCACATTATACACATAATTCCCTCTCACAATTCAAAATTCTAAAGCACCCCTAATTTGCAAATCCAAACATGACGCGGCAACTCAAAATCTTTTAAATTTCCTTTCCTTGTGCATCTCAGGCCAAATTATTACTCTTTCCTTGTCAATCTCAGTGGACAAAGTAATCCCTTATATAAAGCTGCTTTCAATGTTATAATTCCCAACGAAAACCAAAAACTCCTCCACAAAATTTTATTTCAGTATAAAAAATCCCTTTCAACAATTAGAATTTTTTCTTTAATTTCAACAATGACAGAACTCAATTTAAAGAAAATTAAAGGTTTATTTAAAAATATGAAAGCTATTCATTGGGAGCAAATATCTTGGTCTCAAATTAATACTTTGAAGTGCTTTTAAAATATTAAATTAGACTATTCTTTTCTTCATGCCATAGCTTTCTTTTGGGATGTGAATTCTAGGACATTCAAGGTAAATGACTTTGAGATATGTCCCATGATTGAAGAATTTGAGGCCATCCTTGGATATCTAAGCAATCAACCAATGGTGTTGTCATATTGATTTCCAAAACTCAACAAAAGATGCAAATGTTTTTTCAAATTTCAAAGCCTGAAGACTTACAATTGACTGGAGATGAGAAAATTCTGCTTGGTCTCTTGATTGACTTTTGTATTTCTTATTTGGCTCCCACCAAGGCATGGGTGTGAGCGGGGATTTTCTCTCCCACTCCCGGTGAAAATGGTTCTTACAACTTCGGCACTGTTTAGGCTCGGGGCCTTAGAGAACACAGACCTAAGTCCAGAGAAAATGGAGTCGCTACCAGGACGGGCCAGGAAAAAAGAAAGGGGTGGATGACTCAATTCCTAAGGAATCCCCAACCCCCTAATGGGTTCGGAAAGTTGGGTACCTATGGGGAAGGTGAGAAATGGCCCAGCACTCCCACAATGCCCGGTTCATTGGAACCGACCTCCTTTACAGGTCTTAATATTATAAAATTCTTAAATATAATAATATTATCCATATTACACACAATAATTGAAATAAAGCATCGTTATATTAAAAATCAAAATAATGTCCAAACAAAGCAAATAAATGGACACCCACCTGAGGATGGAAACATGTCCTTACATCCTATGCCTAAATAGGACACCCACCGAAAGGTAGAAACATGTCCTTTACATTGGTCTAAAATATAAAAGCAATTTAAATTACATGATATTTAACTAATGAGGTACCCACGAAGTGGAAACATACCTCTTACAACACTTGTAAATCAAAAATAAATCGATAAAGGTAAATAACCATTCATCATAAATAAATCATTCACCAAAGATATTAAACATCAATCAAAATATATAATAAGCATTCATCCATGATAAATTAAATAAATCAAGCATTAAAATTAAATAAATCAAAGCATATAATAAACTATATAATCAAATCTAAAATTAAATAAAGTAATAAATATATAATTTAGGGTTCGCATCTTAAAATAGGATTTTAGAATTTTAGTTACTAAATTAGGGCTTTGGAAAAAGGAAAGTTAAATACGCAGACTCATAATACACAAATGAATATTTACCCATTCGATGAGCCCATGCGGCGGTCCCACTAGCCGGTTGGAAGAAACTAATGTTATTTTTAAAAGAATAATGCTTACTGTGTTGAATTTTAATATTTAGGTTTATAAGGTTTTAAGGTTTAAAGGATTAGGGTTTAGAAAAATTAGGGTTTAAGGTTTTAAGGGAGTTAGGGTTTAAGAAAACTAGGGTTTAATGTTAGCTAGTTTGAGGTTACTGTCTTGGTTTTGAAGTTGAATTAGGGTTTTTAGTGTTTCGGAGAATGTATTTGATTTTAGAATTTGGAAAAATAATTTATATTTTTATGAAGCTTTATGAAAATAAACAAAATGATTTAAGGTTTATAGAAACAGAAAAATATTTTTTAGGGTTTTGGAAAGAAAACGATTCAATTTAGGGTTTTGAAAAATTGGAAGGAAGATTAGGGTTTTAAGATTTTGAAGAAACAAAAACAACAATTTTAATATTTTTGGAAAACAAAGAAACAAATTAAGGTTTTTAAGCTTTAGAATAGGTAAATTAGGGTTCTAGGGATTTTTGAATCAAAAGAGAATTGGATGATTCAAGCTACTGTGAAGAAATTAGACATTCATACCTTCGTTTGTTGGTTCCACCAAAAATTACTTCTTGGATGAACAAGAACAAAGGTAAGATGGTTGCCTTTGATGGATTGAATTGCTTGTTTGTTCTCTCAAAAGTCCGATCGTTAATCTCCTAATTTTTTTTATTCCTTGGTCCAAAGTTTTTTCTCTAAAATTTTCCTCTCCCCTTCTGTGTTGTTTTTTAGTCTTATTTATAGGATATTTATATGATTAATTCAATTTGTTTATGGAAATCATCATTAATTAGGAAAAGGAAATCGAAACCAAATAGAATTTGGTTTCGGAAAAAATTGCGTCGAAAAAATTTTGCTGGCGAAAAAAACTGCTGTGGAAAAATTTTGTTGGCAAAAAAATTGTTGCGGCTGGCTACGAGGATTGGCGAACGAAACTTGCGAGAGTTGGCGTGCTGGGCATTTCGCCCGCAAGACTTTCCTGTGGGCGAAATGGCCCAAGGCCATTTCGTCCAACTTTTCGGCGACGATTTTTTTCGTCGCCGATTTTTTCATCGCGGATTTTTATTTTTATTTATTTGTTTATTTTTTATTAATTACTAAAACAAATATTATTTAATCAAGATAACATAAAAATTATTTTGGACTAATTAAAATATATTGGACCGGACTGGGTAAAAAATTAAGGGTCTACAATGGGGATGCATGTTTTGTCTATTCTTGCTTGGATAACTCTTGCTAGTTTCACCTAATAGGGACATCGATCCATGAATATTAGACATCATGGACCAAATGGAAGGAGGCTTATCGCCGATACCTGTGATCTTGGCCGAGACCCAAGTTGGATTGGATCAATTCAAATAAGAATCTTTGAGGAGATTGGCCAGAAGTCCCTTGCTGCTATAGGTAATTACCTAAATTGCTCTTTTGAGTTTTCAATTTAGGCCATTTTCTTTTTATTTTTATTGCTCTAATTTTTGCCTAGTCCATCCTTGCAGGTTTTCGAAACTAGAGAGCTGTCCTAACTTTTGCCTAAGTCGCCCTTACGAGTTTTTAACTTAGCAGATCCTTTTTCTTATTATTTTATTATTGGTTCTAATTTTTTCCTAGACCACCCTTGCATGTTTTTGAAACTAGCAAACCGCCTTAACTTTTTCTTAGGCCGCCATTATGGGTTTTTAACCTAACGGGCATGTGAACGGGGAGTTTTGCCCCCACACCCGGTGGAATGGTTATTGTGACTTCTGCACTGTTTAGGCTCAGGGCCTTAGAGAACACGGGTCCAAGCCTGGAGAAAATAGAGTCACCACTGGGATGGGCTGGAAAAAAGAAAGGGGTGGATGACTCAATTCCTAAGGAATCCCCAACCCCCTAATGGGTTTGAAAAGTTGGGCATGTGTAGGGAAGGTAAGAAATGGCCCAGCACCCCCACAACGCCCAGTTCATTGGAACTGGCCTCCTTTGCAGGTCTTAATATTATAAAATTCTTAAATATAACAATATTTTCCATACTACATGCAACAATTATAAAGCATTGTTATATTAAAATCAAAGCAATATCCAAACAAAACAAATAAATGGACACCCATCCGAGGATGGAAACATGTCCTTACATAGTTCAAGGTCTAAAACTAAATAGGACACTCACCAAAAGGTGGAAATGTGTCCTTTACATTAATCCCAAAATATAAGAACAATTTAAATTACATGAAAATTAATTAATGAGGTATCCAATAATAGAAACATACCTCTTACAATGTTTTGAAACCAAAGCAAATCAATAAAAGTAAACAACCATTCATTATAAATAAATCATTCATCTAAAACAACAAGTATATAACTTTAGGGTTTAAGTAAATAAGTTTGAAGCTTATGAAAATAAAATCTTTAGATATTTGAAAGGAACAAGCTACTGTGATGATTTGGAAAATAGAATTAATTAAGATTTATGGTTTGAATAAATTAGGGTTTAGGTTTGTATTTTGAATAAAGCTACTATATTTTGAATAATCATAATAAAAGAAGTTAAACATAAAGACTTATAATACACAAATAAATATTGACCCCTTCGACGAGCCCATACAGCGGTCCCACTAGCAAGTTAGCAGGCGGGGGTCAAAGGGGCAGCGCCCCTTGCGGGGTCGGGGGATGCACCCCGGAAGATTTTGAAAATAGGCTTTTAGGGTTGTAGGTTTTGATGTTGAAAATTAAGGCTTTAGAGTTTAAGATTTAGAAAATAGGGTTTTGAGATTTTAAGGAATTAATCTTATTTTTAAAAGAATAATGCTACTGTGTGATTTTGGAAAGAAGAATTAATTAGGATTAAATCTTTTGACACTTTAAAAAAATAAGGCTACTGTGAATCTCAAAAAAATAGATTTGGTTGGGTTTAAGAAAATAGATTATTGTTTTGTGGTTTTAGAAAAGTGTAATTAGGGTTTTAGTTTTCAAAAATATATTTTATGGGTATTAAGGCATTAGGGTTTTGGAAAAACACTTTTTTAGGGTTTTAAATAGAGTTTAGATGGTAAACAGAATAATAAATCAAAAAACATCATCTATTGTATATTTGAAAATTTGATCAATTTGAATGATCAAGCTACTATGAGCATAAATAAGTCAATAAAAAATCAAACCTCCATTGTTAGTTCCACCAAAACTTGAATTCTAGTTGAACAATACCAAAGATAGTGTGGGCTGCCTTTGATGGGTTGTATATTGTTTGCTCTCTCTTTATTCTTCAAGTTTGAGATTATGAATAGACTGCCAAAAATAATTCTGAGCTCCCAAGGTCCCGATCCTCATTTAAGATTAAAAGTTGAAAGAAAAGTCCCCCCTTTTTCTATGTTTTAATGTGGTATTTATAGGAAAAAAATAAAAACCTAATAGTAATTGGCTAAGTAAATAAAAATCTTTAAGGAAATAAAATTAAAAACCAAGTATAATAGGGTTTTGGCAAAATCGCGTGCTGGTCGGGTGTGCGAATGTGCGCTGGCAAAAAATTACTATGGGTGCTGCTAGCATGGGAGGGAGCTAGGCCAATCCTTCGCAGGATTTTTTTGCTGTGAATTGGCCCAAGCCAATTCGTCGCCCTCAACGAAAATTTTCCATCGTCGATTTTTATTTATTTATTATTTTTTATCCTTTTTATTATTACTTTTTTTATTAAAAATAAATATTATTTAATTAAAACACCATAAAAATTATTTTGGACTGTTTAAAAATATCGAATTGGACTGGGTCAAAAATTAAGGGTCTACAAGGCATCATCATTTTTCTTTCTTTCTTTTTTCTTAAATTGTTTTATTGAGTTTATAGATTTGGCTTCAAGAGTGCCTCTGCTTGATGGACATTCCATCCATGGATTTTATCAGATATCTACCGCGACATCACTCTACTAGGAAAGTATCCCATCCTGCTTCTTCATATGCCGACTGGATTGATTGGATCCGCACACGCGCTGCAGTCGACATCTGTTGGTTAGTACTTTGGTGGAAGATTTCTCATATCACCATTCGAACATATTTGATGTATGTTCCTCGTGCTTCTCTTCGTCGAGGTACTTGCTATGATCCTCATCAGCTTGATCATCAATATGAAGCTGAACCTCGAGGTTCTGAGTTTTCTTTTGACTTGGACATGCCTCATTTGACTGAAGCCTTCTTGGATCGGTAGAAGCAAAGCTAGCCTACATGTCACACTTATAGTCTTCCATAAATTTTACATTTTGTTAATTCTTTAGAAAGAACAATATTAGGATGAAAAATAATGAACATAATAAAAGGTGTTTCTTTTCCTTTTATAATTTGTCATCACCTTTTGCTATTGTGTTATTTATTTTACCATATTTGCTTAAATACTTGAAATAGTACACATAGAATAATTTTAATATTAACTTTATTTTATTAAATTTTGTAACAACCAAGCATAAAGCCAGCATGCACAAGATCACTCCTGTGGCCAACCATTCCTTTTGGGTTTTCTAATTGACAAATTTCTCTCGTTTAGCCCTAATTATTGCCTAGCCCGCCCTTTCAGATTTTTGAAACTAGTGGACTGCTCTAACTTTTGCCTAGGCCTCCCTTTTTGGGTTTTTAACCTAGCGAGCTCTTTTTTTTATTTACACATAAAACCTCTTTAACCTGTCCATGTTCACCGGCTCACTAAACTTGTTCCCGCCCATGTCTGATATTTTGACTGCACCGTTGTGCATGACTTATTTCACAATATATGGTCCTTCCCAACTAGGCCTAAATTTTCCTCTTGGATCAGAGACATTAGGTTTACATTACTTCAAGACTAAGTCACCGATTCTAAACTTTCTAACCTTATCCCCTCTATTATAGGCTCAAGCTATCTTCCTTTGGTATAGTTGATGATGATATAGTGATTTCAACCTCCTCTCTTCTAATAAGGCTAACTGTGTGTATCTGCTTACTACCCACTTCGTCTCGGGCAGTTCGCCATCCAAGACTACTCTTAATGACTTGATCTCTATTTCAATTGGTAACACTGCTTCCATCCTATAAACCAAGGAAAATGACATATTTCCAGTAGGCGTTTGTGCATTTGTTCTGTATCCCCATAAAGCAAAAGGAAGCATTTCAGACCAATCCTTGTATGTCTTGGCCATCTTGGATAAAATCTGCTTAATTATCTTATTTGTCGCTTCTATTACACCATTAGCCTTTGGTCTATAAGGAGAGGATCGATGATGATGAATTTGGTACTTTGAGAATAAGTCCTTAACTGCTCCTTGAAATTGTACCCCATTGTCCGATATCACACTATGCGGGACCCCATATCTGAAGATGAGATTCTTTTCAATAAATCTAGCCATTTGCCTTGCCTCCAACTTGTTGAAAGATTTAGCTTCAACCCATTTTGAAAAATAATCCACTGCTACCATGATAAAGCGGTGACCGTTTGAAGTCGTCAGATGTATCTCTCCTATAATGCCAATTCCCCAAGTCGCAAAGGGCCAGGGTGAACACATAGAATGTAATTCTTCCAGAGGCATGTGATTTAAATTACCATGCATCTGACATTGCTGGCACTTCTTTGCAAACTCAATGCAATCTCTCTCCATTTTTAACTAGTAGTAACCTTATCGAATTATCTTCTTAACTAGGGCTAAACCACTCATATGTGGACCATAACTTTCCGCATGTATTTCTGACATGATATGCTCAGCTTCAGGCTTTCTCAAGCATCTCAAGTGCACCAAATCAGGCCATCTTCCATACAACTTTCCATGAAAGGTGATGTATTGTAAGGACCATCGCCTTATGGCTCTTCTCTCTTTCCCTGTTGCCCCCAACGGGTATTCCTTATTCTCTAAAAATAGTCTTATGGTGTCATACCACGCATCATGGTCTGTATTAGTTTTAATGATTGTCTCATATTCATAGCAAGGAGTTGATGAACTAGTCAAAACCAGAGGCTTAAGATATAAATTTACAGGATTCTCCCATACTGAAGCCAATCTAGGGCATCGGCCATCTAATTTTCTTCTATTTGTAAGTGTATAAACCTACACTGCTTAAAGTTCTTCTTCATCATGGTCAAGTAATGGTGGTATGATTTTAGCTTCTCTTCTTTTAACTCCCACTCTCCATTCACTTGGGATACTACTAGCAATGAATCACTGTGAGAGGAGATTTTCGCCCCCATTCCCAGTGGAATGGTTCTTGCGACTTCGGCACTGTTTAAGCTTGAGGCCTTAGGGAACACGGACCTATGCCTAGAGAAAATGGAGCCGCCACCTAGATGGGCCACAAAAAAGAAAGGGGTGGATGATTCAATTTATAAGGAATCCCTAACCCCCTAATGGGTTCGAAAAGTTGGGTACGTGTGGGGAAGGTGAGAAATGGCCCAACACCCCCACAGCGCCGGTTCATTATAACCGGCCTCCTTTGCAGGTCTTAATATTATAAAATTCTTAAGTATACCAATATTATCCATATTACATGCAACAATTAAAATAAAGCATCATTATATTAAAATCAAAGCAATGTCTAAACAAAACAAATAAATGGATACCCATCCGAGGATGGAAACATGTCCTTACATTGTCCATGTCTAAAACTAAATAGGACACCCACTGAAAGGTGGAAACGTGTCACATCCCAAAGTTTAGGTAGTCGAGTATTAGGCAAGAAGGACATAAATAAGTGGTCAAATAGAGGTTCGAGATAGTCAAAAACAAAATCGGTGTACAAAAGAGGCCCGTGAAGTCGACGGGACTTAAAGGTAATTTTTCGAAAGGCCGAGGACCTAAGTGGAAATTTCTCAAAAGTTAGGGGCAACTATGTAAACTTAAAAATTAAGTGTTGGAAGTTCTTAATAGTGCCCATATCCGACCTCGAAAAAATATTCTCGAGATTAATTGGGTCATAACCGTGGGTTTCAATTTTTCCCGAAAACACACAGTTTAAAAGTTACAATCGATTAATCGCTGGAGGGTATTTTGATATTTTCAAACCCTAGACTATAAAATTACAGCACAAGAAAGTTGAGGGGGGGTCAAAATATGAATAAAAGGAAGCCTAATGGCTTGCCAAATAAATAGATTAAAAAAGAAGGCAAGTGGACCAATTAAAAGTGGCCATTTTTGCTATAAGGTGTACCAATTGGAAGTCAACATCTATAACAACATATTTTCACCACTTATGGCTGCCATTTGGATCAAAATAAGCTAAGGAAAGAAAATAAAAGCCCTCTCTTACATGGTGAACTCGTCCAAACCATAAGAGAAGGAAGAAGGAGGTGATTTTTCCAAAGTTTAAGGCTTTTGGTTGAAGATTTTGGTGACAAACAAGATTATAAGGTAAGAGAAACCTATCTCTAGTTTTAATTTCATGGATTAATGGTTAATTTAAGAGATTGAAATTAGGGTTCATGTAGCTAGATTTGGAGAAAATTCAAGAAATAATTATTTGAAGGATTTGATGAAAGAAATAATGGTGTTTAATGGTGAAAATAAGCTAGCAACCATTAGAAAAATCATAAGATAACACTATGTCTATACCTAGGGTTCTTACCTTTGTACATGCGATGTTAAATTTCATAGGAAATCAAGGAGACAAGGAAGGAAAGGAAGTGATATAGATAAAGGACTAAGAAATAGCAAGGTTTGGTACTTTAACTAATTGTTTGATCATTTTCTTGAAATTTTTCTGTTTTAGAATTAGTGAAATTCTGTGACTTGTATGATTTTTAATTAAATATAGAAAACTGTTCTTGAAGTGACTTTTTGATATATTGTGCCTCAATGCGTCTAGAATGACTGAAAAATATTTTGAGTTGAATTCGGAATGGTTATGATTATGGAAAATTTATTTCTGTTAGACCTGCTCTAGGAGGTACCTTGACTGAGACAGCCATGTTTCCAGATTTTTAATAAAATTTAGAAAATTAATCTTCAATTGAATTTTGGATATGTTGTTTTCTAGTGAGTCTAGTATTTGAGAAAAATAATTTGGAACCACATTGATTGAATTTAGTTTACGGAATTCACGAAATTCAGAACTGCTGCCAGGATGCAGGGCAACTGGAGCAGTCTGGTTGGGTGAACTACTTGACCAAGATTTTGTATCCAGTTTGATCTGAAATTTTAAATGAATGATTTTAATATGTAAAAATAAATTCTGTAAAAATTTTAGAGTTTTTATTCAAGTAGATTATTTTATACAATTTTGCAAAATAAGGATCAAGTTGAGTCCAAAACCAGAATTTACTATTCATATGGTCATTTTGCTAATATTCATTTGGTCATTTTTCAAAAGTAGTCCAATTGATTCCTTATGCATATAAATGAGCATAATATGTTATTAAAATGAAAAAAATATGATATTTCACGTTGAAATAATATAAGAAACATAAGTCGATAATTGTATAATGCATATTCGATTAAGAAATGGCATGAAAATTTTGGCCCCACTGGGTATCTGGGATAGTACTGAGTAGGGTAAGGGTATGATATATCATACTATATACAGTGCTGCTTTAATATAGGACTTCGGTCTAAGTTATATATGGTGACGACCCGAGGTATATAGGACTTCGGTCCGAGTTATATAGGGCAATCGCCCGAGTTATATAGGACTCCGGTCCGAGGGCTTCGGCCACAGATTCCACAGGGCTTGGTCCGCAATTTTTTAGGGCCACAGCCACATAATATATATACAGTTGTTTCAGTTAGTTCCTTACCATATGTTAGTCTACCAAATTACCTTGTGGAGCGAACTGATAAAATGATAATAATTGAATATATGACATGTATGGATTGTTTTTACTGTGATATTATTTTTCAATACGACTCATTGCTTTTAAAAGTGCATTATGCTTTTATTATTTATTTTTCGTAATTAGTTAAAGTACCCACTAAGCAATACTTAGCGAGTTTAGTTTCTTATAAACTCATAGGCTATTAGCAAGGAGCCAGTAGCGAGCAGAGGAGTCTTGCTATCTGTTGGTCATCAACAAACTTAGGTGGTGCTCTTCATTTTGTATTTTGGTATTAGAAACTGGCATGTACTTATTTGAACAATACAAAGAGATAACTTGATGTAGCATATAAATCTAGTAATGTATAATAATTGTATGGTTTTAAATTGAGTTGGGTTGTGAATATAGAAGTGTGAATTCTTCTTGCAGGATTGTAGTTGAGGTTATAAGGGTGGATTATTGGGAGTGTGCTTGAGTTGAATTGTGAAACAAAATGTTTTTCAAAAATAAGAAAAATCAGTTTTGTCGACACTTGGGACCTAGAATTTTAAAGGAGACTCTGTCAAAAATTTTGAAAAATTTTTATAAGGAACATTAAGTAAGCTGACATAACCAGAGCTCGTATCCCGATGTAACATTCCTCCTCGGCTTATTCATAGGTCGGGAAGGGGTGTTACAATTTGTGGTATCAGAGCATTGGTTTAGTCGATTTTGGAAGATAGGTAGTAAGTAAGTAACTATGTGTGCCATGTAAGATAAAGTAAGGAGAAAGTTATATGATGAATAGGTAATGTACATGCCAGATAAGAATTGATAATCGAGTTATATGTTGATGAATTAAGCAGATAGCTATTTATGTCAATGTAGGATGTCTCTAGATTCGTGGCAAGCTATGGAACGAAACGTAGAATCGCAAGCATCTAGGTCTACAGATGCCGGGGAAGCTCATAGATCAGGGTCAGCAGCAGCTGAAAGGTCCAGAAACTTACCTTAGGCAGATAGCAGCAACATTCCAACAAATGACTGTTATTAATTATATGAGCAATGTATTTATATATATATATATATGAACAAGCAAGTTTCGGGGCGAAACTTAAATTAAGGGAGGTAGAACTGTCACATCCCAAAGTTTAGGTAGTCGAGTATTAGGCAAGAAGGACATAAATAAGTGGTCAAATAGAGGCTCGAGATAGTCAAAAATAAAATCGGTGTGCAAAGGAGGCCCGTGAAGTCGACGGGACCTAAAGGTAATTTTTCGAAAGGCCGAGGACCTAAGTGAAAATTTCTCAAAAGTTAGAGGCAACTATGTAAACTTAAAAATTAAGTGTCAGAAGTTCTTAATAGTGCCCATATCCGACCCCGAAAGAATATTCTCGAGATTAATTGGGTCATAACCGTGGATTTCAATTTTTTCCGAAAACGCACGGTTTAAAAAGTTACAATCGATTAATCGCTGGAGGGTATTTTGATATTTTCACACCCTTGACTATAAAATTACAGCACAAGAAAGTTGAGGAGGTAAAAATATGAATAAAAGGAAGCCTAATGGCTTGCCAAATAAATAGATAAAAGAAGAAGGCAAGTGGACCAATTAAAAGTGCCCATTTTTGCTATAAGGTGTACAAATTGGAAGTCAACATCTATACCAACATATTTTCACCACTTATGGCTGCCATTTGGATCAAAATAAGCTAAGGAAAGAAAATAAAAGCCCTCTCTTACATGGTGAACTCGTCCAAACCATAAGAGAAGGAAGAAGGAGGTGATTTTTCCAAAGTTTAAGGTTTTTGGTTGAAGATTTTGGTGACAAACAAGATTATAAGGTAAGAGAAACCTATCTCTAGTTTTAATTTCATGGATTAATGGTTAATTTAAGAGATTGAAATTAGGGTTCATGTAGCTAGATTTGGAGAAAATTCAAGAAATAATTATTTGAAGGATTTGATGAAAGAAATAATGGTGTTTAATGGTGAAAGTAAGCTAGCAACCATTAGAAAAATCATAAGATAAGACTATGTCTATACCTAGGGTTCTTACCTTTGTACATGTGATGTTAAATTTCATAGAAAATCAAGGAGACAAGGAAGGAAAGGAAGTGATATAGATTAAGGACTAAGAAATAGCAAGGTTTGGTACTTTAACTAATTGTTTGATCATTTTCTTGAAATTTTTCTGTTTTAGAATTAGTGAAATGTTGTGACTTGTATGATTTTTAATTAAATATAGAAAATTGTTATTGAAGTGAATTTTGGATATGTTGTGCCTAAATGCGTCTAGAATGACTGAAAAATATTTTGAGTTGAATTTGGAATGTTTATGATTATGGAAAAATTATTTCTGTTAGACCTGCTCTAGGAGGTACCTTGACTGAGACAGCCATGTTTCCGAATTTTTAATAAAATTTAGAAAATTAATCCTCAATTGAATTTTTGATATGTTGTTTTTTAGTGAGTCTAGTATTTGATAAAAATAATTTGGAACCACATTGATTGAATTTAATTTACGGAATTCATGAAATTCAGAACTGCTGCCAGGATGCAGGGCAATTGGAGCAGTCTGGTTGGGTGAACTACTTGACCAAGATTTTGTGTCCAGTTTGATCTGAAATTTTAAATGAATGATTTTAAGATGTAAAAATAAATTATGTAAAAATTTTAGAGTTTTTAGTCAATTAGATTATTTTATACAATTTTTCAAAATAAGGATCAAGTTGAGTCCAAAACCAGAATTTACTATTCATATAGTCATTTTGCTAATATTCATTTGGTCATTTTTCAAAAGTAGTCCAATTGATTCCTTATGCATATAAATGAGCATAACATGTTATTAAAATGACAAAATATGATATTTCACGTTGAAATAATATAAGAAACATAAGTCGATAATTGTATAATGCATATTTGATTAAGAAATGGCATGAAAATTTTGGCTCCACTGGGTATCTGGGATAGTACTGAGTAGGGTAAGGGTATGATATATCATACTATATGCAGTGCTGCTTTAATATAGGACTTCGGTTCGATTTATATAGGGTGACGACCCGAGTTATATAGGACTTCGGTCCGAGTTATATAGGGCAATCGCCCTAGTTATATAGGACTCTGGTCCGAGGGCTTCGGGCACAGATTCCATAGGGCTTGGTCCATAATTTTTTAGGGCCACGGCCACAGAATATATATACAGTTGTTTTAGTTAGTTCCTTACCATACGTTAGTCTACCAAATTACCTTGTGGAGCGAACTGATAAAATGATAATAACTGAATATATGACATGTATGGATTGTTTTACTGTTATATTATTTTTCAATAAGACTCATTGCTTTTAAAAGTGCATTATGCTTTTATTATTTAATTTTCATAATTAGTTAAAGTACCCACTAAACAATGCTTAGCGAGTTTAGTTTCTTCTAAACTCGTAGGCCATTAGCAAGGAGCCAGTAGCGAGCAGAGGAGTCCTGCGATCTGTCGATCATTAACAAACTTAGGTGGTGCTCTTCATTTTGTATTTCGGTATTAGAAACTGGCATGTACTTATTTGAACAATACAAAGAGATAACTTGATGTAGCATATAAATCTAGTAATGTATAATAACTATATGGTTTTAAATTGAGTTGGGTTATGAATATAGAAGTGTGAATTCTTCTTGCAGGATTGTAGTTTAGGTTATAAGGGTGGATTATTGGGAGTGTGCTTGAGTTGAATTGTGAAACAAAATGTTTTTTCAAAATAAGAAAAATCAGTTTTGTCAACACTTGGGACCTAGAATTTTAAAGGAGACTCCGTCAAAATTTTTGGAAAATTTTTATAAGGAACATTAAGTAAGCTGACATAACCAGAGCTCGTATCTCGATGTAACATTCCTCCTCGGCTTATTCATAGGTCGGGAAGGGGTGTTACAAAACGTGCCCTTTACATTGGTCCAAAAACTTTAAAATAAAATAAATTACATGATGCTTACAACATGAGGTACCCAAAATATGGAAACATACCTCTTACAATGTTTTGAAATCAAAATAAATCAATAAAAGTAAACAACCATATAAATAAATCATTCATCAAAGACATCAAACATCAGTCAAAATATATAATAAAAATTCATCTAATTTAAATAAAATAGTTCATGCATTAATTAGGGTTTTTAGGGTTTTATGTTTAATAACTAGGGTTTTGTATATACTAGTTTAATTAGCTGAGAAATATTTTAAAGTAATAACATAGCTACTGGATGTTTAAAAGATTTAGGATTTTGGATATTTTTATGAAAATAATGCTACTATGATTTAAAAATAGGTTTGGTTAGAGTTTTAAGCAAACAGATTGTTGTTTTGATTTTTAGAAATGTGTAATTAGGATTTTAGATTTGAAAAACATGTTTTAAGGCTATTAAAGTTTTAGGGTTTTATGGTTAAGATATTAGGGTTTTATGATTGAAATCTTGATTCTATAGATTATGATTTTGAATTTAGAATTTGATGCTTTTCCGTGATCAAAGTTGAGTGTGCTTTTAATATTGACTATATCAACTACTTATGTATTTTTAGGTGAAACTGATATTGTAATATCCCAAAATATACCCTAGATGTTTTGGCTTTATTGTTGTTTAAATTGGATTCAATGTATATGTTTATTTGGAAGAGAAAAGGGTTTTGAGAGTGAGTGTATATGTTGTGTATATTAGAATATATACAACATATACACAAGTCATTGGAAAGTCAAAAGGATGATAGTGGAAGAAGATATTTTGTGTTTTTGAATTTAATAATTATATAATAAGGAAATTAATTGAGTGGAAGAGATTAAATGGGATTAGTTTAATATTATAATTGCTTGGTAGAGAGGGTTTTAAGGAAAAGGAGGTTGACTTTGTGTTTCTCTTTCTTCTTTCTTTCTTCCTTGCCGTGGCTCATCTTCATCTCCTTCCTTTGCTTTTGTTTTGTCCGGCTAACAAAGAGACAAGAGAACAAGGGAGAGATTTGAACCTCTAAACTCAAGATCTAAGGAAGATTTCAAGAGATCAAGTTGAAAAGTTAAGAGTTTCTTCATCCTTGGTGAGTTCTTCACTTGACTCTTTGATTTCTTTGAGTTTTTGAGTTGAGTTTGTGGATGGTATGTGTTTATGTTTGTTTAAGATGGGTTTAAGAGTGTTTGGGTAACTGATTTCTTGTTTTGGGGATGGATTGAAGGAAAGAGTAAGTTGTTGGAAGTGATTGTGTTTGTGGTTGTGTTTTAGGTTTTTGGTGATGATTTTGAATTGTGTTAGAAGTATGTTTTTAGTTGTTTTGGTGTATTTGTAAGTTTGTTGTGATTTTTGGGTATGTTAAGATGACTTTGATTGAAGTGGATTTTGGTGAAAGGAAGTGCTTTGTTGATTATGTTGTTGTTTAGGCCGGAATCTGGGTTTTTGGCCTGACACGCCCAAGGGCACATCCAGGATTTTGGGCGTGTCGATGGTTATGTATTTTGGATGAGTGACACGAGCAGTGACACGCCCAGGATACTGAGCGTGTCATAGCGTCTGTGTGGCAGTAGGATTGGCACGGCCAGTAACACGCCTGTGTTATTGAGCGTGTCATAGCCACTGTGTTTTTGGGGAATTGACACGGCCATGAGCACGCTCATGATGTTGGACGTGTCAATGTTGTTGAGAGGTAGAATGTATTACACGCCCAGGAACACGCCCGTGTTGTTGAGCATGTAAAAGCTTCTGTGTTGTGGAGTTAGGGCACGGTCAGGGACACGCCCGTGTTGTTGAGCGTGTCAAGTTTAGAGTTTGCCCTAGTTGGTTCTTAGCCTTATGATCTTATGTGGGTTTCATCTTCCTTTTTGGAATAGGTTGTGAAGAAGGTGAATTACACTAATTCAAGAAGTGAAAGATTATTGGAGGAAGAAGTGTTTAATATTGTGAGGGTTGCATTTAAGGTAAGTACAAACATTGCATTGTTTCATACATCCATTTGATGTGGCATTGTTGATATACATATGAATAATTTGACATTTTGTACATTGTGAATCTTGTGGAATGTAATGTGCTATATGTATGATGATGAATTGTCTTGATGTGAATGGAGATGTAATAAAACCATTGTTGTTGGCTATGGTTATGCATATGAAATTAATAAGGCATGATTGCCTAATTGAGTATGAGATATGATTTAAGAAAGAGATTAATAAAGAGGCAAATGAAATAATTGTATGCTTAATATGTTGATTCAATTTTAGAGTTCTGGTTTTGGTGGCATGCCTAATAAATGTGAAAAAGTAACAGTCTAGCCGGGTTGAGGATCTCCTCGATTTAGTCGGGTTGATGGTCCAAGAGACTGGGTCTGTTACAGGTAACAGTCTAGCCGGGTTGAGGATCTCTTCAAATTGAGTTGAATTGAGGTCCAAGAGACTGGGTCTGTTACACTATGAGAATTGTGAATATGAAATATATGAATAGTAACAGTCTAGCCGGGTTGAGGATCTCCTCGATTAGTCGGGTTGATGGTCCAAGAGACTGGGTCTGTTACAGGTAACAGTCTAGCCGGGTTGAGGATCTCCTCAAGATTGTTGAGTTGATGGTCCAAGAGACTGGGTCTGTTACCCTATCCATGGATAAAGAGATATGTATATTGCCTACGGGCTTGATTATTGTGATTATGGACCAAAGCAGCAACTCTGAACTTTGAATATCATATTAAATACTAGTTGGGCCCATAGGCGTCTATTTTGAATGAGTATAATGGATGATGATATGAGTATTGAATTAATGAGATGCAACATTTATAAGTATGATCTTCATTGGTTGATTGCATATCATTGATATATATATATTGCATAATTCCATCATGGTTTGTACCACTGAGTTGTTGGCTCAGCGCGATTATGGTTCATCGCGCAGGTGATAGGGTTGATAGGTTTGAGACGGAGGATTCTTCTAGACCTAGTTGAGTTTATGCTTGAAGAGTTGGGCTAGAGCTTAAAGATCGGAGAGTAAAGCTGCCAATCATGTATATATTCTATGTTTTGTATATTTTGATTTTTATGTATTTGAACTTGTAAAAGTTTGTAATAACTTCTGCTGCGGATTACTAAACGTTTTTATATATAGTGTCTTTTGTATTTCTTTTAAATGTTGAGATTTGTTTCACTTATTTTAAAACATTGATTTGTGTATTTTTAAACTGTGGCATTTTCTATATTCAGTATACGTATTTTACGATCGTATAAGCATGCTTGGTATGTATACGGGATATAGGGGTGTTACAATTATTTTGGTATCAGAGCCTAGGTTTGAGATTCTCAACCTAGGTCAAGTGTAAGAAAAAGAGTATTTTGATTTTGAAAAGTGGGTTTTTGAATAAAATACATGTTTGGTGTCGGCAGTCTCTGATCTTTAATGAGGTGTATTCTGCTGTGTTTGCAGATATAGGTTATAATGGATCCTCATTCGCGTTAATCTGTTGAGGGTAGTGCGGAGAGTGTAGCTCCTGATGATGGAGCTAGAGTGGATAGAACTGGAGAGGTACCTGTTTCTGTGACTGGGAGACCAGCTGGTAAGGAGGTTCCACCAGTTTGGCTTAGGCATATGGTTGATTTATTGAGGCAGGCACCAGTGCAACCACCGCCACCCCCACCCCAGCCAATGGTACCAGTGAGACAGTATGATAAATTAAGAAAGTATGGAGCAGAAGATTTTCTGGGTACTATTGATCCAGCGGTAGCTGAGCAGTGGCTGGATAAGGTTCAAAGGATTTTCATTCAGTTGCAAGCCACTCCAGCAGAAAAATTTGATTATGCCAGATCACTGTTGCAGAAGGATGCTTATGATTGGTGGATGACAGTTCCGCATGCTATGGATGATCCACCAACATTATCCTACAGTGATTTTCTACGAGAGTTTGAGCTGAAATATACTCCGAGGGAGTATAAAGATGTGAAGAAGATGGAGTTTCTGACCTTGAGGCAAGATTACCGGTCTGTTACAGAGTATGAGCTAGAGTTCATCCGGTTGAGCCACTACGCTGGGGGAATTATTTCTGATGAGATCGACCGGTGTAGAAGGTTTGAGGAGGGGTTGAGACCCTAAATTATGTGTCTTGTGGCCGGTTTGAGATACCAGGATTTTTCCCAGCTTGTTACAGCAGCTAGGAGTGTGGAGAGAGCTCAAAATATTGCAGCAGCTGCTACAGAGGAGGAGACCAGGGTTAGGAGACCCCAGTTTGAGGTAGAGTCTTCATCTGTGAAGAGAGGTAGGGGAAGTTTTGTTCCCAGGATCAGTCAGAGTCAAAGGCAGGCTGGTAGGTCAGTTCAGTTGCAGAGACCGAGATCGAGACATACAGTTTCAGTAGCGAGTGCTCCGACTCCTGTAGTTTAGAGATCCCTTCTACCTGTGTGTGCTCAGTGTGGAGGGCATAGAGGTGCTTGTTAGCAGAGTAGTGGACCAGCTGTGTGCTTCAGATGTGGTTCTCCTGATCATTTTATTAGAGAGTGTCCAGAAATGCAAGAGCAGAGGCCGACAGATTTTGCAGTTTCTCGACCTAGTGTCAAAGGAGGTCGAGGGAGCAGAAGTTTCACCAGAGGGGGTAGACCTAGGTATAGTCGTAGAGGAGGATCTTCATCCAGGGATACTAGGCCAGATGAGGCTGGGCCTTCTCAACGAGTATATGTGATGCAAAGACAACCAGATGCTTCTGCAGTCATTGCTGGTACTTTCTCTTTATTTGGCATTTCAGTTCTTGCTTTAATTGATCCAGGCTCAACTCATTCATATATTAGTGCATCTATTTTGCCTGTGTCTGAAATGCATTCTGAGTCCCTAGGATTTGATGTGTTGGTGACAAATCCGTTAGGGCATAGTGTGGTTGTTAGCAAGGTGCACCGAGATAGTGCAGTTGTGGTGCAAGGTGAGGAGTTTTGTGGAGACTTGATTGAAATGCCTTTTAAAGAGTATGACTTGATTTTGGGCATGGACTGGTTGTCTAGGCATGGAGCTGTGGTAGATTGTCAAAAGAAATATGTCACTTTGAGAACTTTTGATGGTAGGAGTGTAATGGTGTCCAGTGAGTAGAGACAGCTTGCATCCTTGTTTGTATCAGCTGTAACAGCTAGAAGGTTGATTAGAAAAGGGTGTGATGCTTACCTTGCTCATGTTGTGGATACTAGAGTAGGGGGTTCTCAACTTAATGATATTACCACAGTTGCAGATTTTCCATATGTGTTTCTAGAGGAGTTGCCAGGGTTGCCACCTGAGAGAGAGGTTGAGTTTGGTATTGATTTGTTGCCTGGTACCATTCCCATCTCTATCACTACTTATCGCATGGCACCTGCTGAATTGAGAGAATTGAAGGTGCAGTTACAGGAGTTGTTGGATAAAGGATTTATTTGCCCCAGTGTTTCTCCTTGGGGAGCTCCTGTATTGTTTGTGAAGAAGAAGGATGGTACCATGAGGTTATGCATTGATTATAGGCAATTAAACAAAGTGACTATTAAGAATAAATATCCTTTGCCTAGGATTGATGATCTCTTTTATCAATTGAAGGGAGCATCAGTGTTTTCCAAGATTGATTTGAGATCATGGTACCATCAGTTGAAAGTGAGAGCTGAAGATGTTCCTAAGACAGCCTTCCGCACCAGGTATGGGCATTATGAGTTTTTAGTAATGCCTTTTGGGTTGACGAATGCACCTGCAGCTTTCATGGATTTGATGAATAGGGTGTTTAGACCCTATTTGGACCAATTTTTGGTGGTTTTTATTGATGATATCTTGGTGTATTCACGTAATGAGGAGGAACATGACAAGCATTTACGGATTGTGTTGCAGATATTGAGAGAGAAGCAGCTGTATGCTAAATTATCAAAGTGTGAGTTTTGGCTTAACCAAGTGACTTTTCTTGGTCATATTATTTCAGCAGATGGTATTAGAGTTGATCCAAGTAAAATTGAAGCTATTTTGAATTGGAGTCCACCAAAGTCTGTGACAGAAGTTAGAAGTTTTCTGGGTTTGGCAGGCTATTATCGACACTTTGTGAAAGGTTTTTCTTTGATAGCCACTCCACTCACCCGATTGCTCCGGAAAGGATTTAGATTTGTGTGGACGGATCAGTGTCAATCTAGCTTTGAGCAGTTGAAAGAGATGTTGACTCAAGCACCTGTTCTTACTTTACCCGTGGAAGATAAACCATATGTGATTTTCAGTGATGCTTCACATAGTGGTTTAGGGTGTGTGTTGATGCAAGAGGGTAAAGTTATAGCTTATGCTTCTCGGCAGTTGAAGCCGCATGAGCTTAACTATCCGACTCATGATTTGGAGTTGGCGGCTATAGTGTTTGCTTTGAAGATTTGGCGCCACTATTTGTATGGAGAGAAATGTTTTATCTATACAGATCACAAAAGTTTGAAATATTTGGGTGTTCAGAAGGAGCTGAATCTTCGGCAAAGACGATGGTTAGAACTGATTAAAGACTACGACTGTTTGATTGATTACCATCCAGGCAAGGCAAATGTTGTTGCTGATGCCTTAAGTCGGAAATCTTTAGCAGGGTTGGCTGTTTATTCGCTTTCATTGCTTGTTGAGTTGAGAGCGTTGCATGCTAGTTTTGAAGTATGTAATGATGGTGCATTATTAGCTCAGCTGCAGTTGAGACCAGTATTGTTGGATCAGATAAAGGAGGCTCAATTGGCGGATAAGAAAATTCAGAAGATTGTTTCAGATTGCCGAAGTGGAGAGAGCCGAGATTTTCTTGTGAAAGGTGATGGTAGTCTTTGGTTCAAGGATAGGTTGTGTGTTTCTGATGATGATAGTTTGAAAAGGATTATTTTGGAAGAAGCACATCAATCAGTTTTTGCTATACATCCGGGGAGTACAAAGATGTACCATGACTTGAGACAGTATTATTGGTGGTCTGGTATGAAGAGAGACATAGCGGAATTTGTGTCCAAATGTCTCACTTGTCAAAGGGTAAAAGTTGAGCATCAAGTTCCAACAGGGTTGCTTCAATCTTTAACAGTGCCTGAATGGAAATGGGAGAGGGTAACAATGGATTTTGTATCAGGGTTGCCATTGACTCAGAGTAAGCATGATGCTATTTGGGTGATTGTGGATCGGTTAACAAAGACAGCTCATTTTCTTCCGGTTCGGATGGATTATTCTCTTGAGAAGTTAGCGGAGCTGTATATCCGTGAGATTGTGAAGTTGCATGGAGTCCCGATTTCTTTAGTGTCGGATCGAGATCCCCGGTTCACTTCAAAGTTCTGGAAGAGTTTACATGGGGCTATGGGTTCTCGATTGCACTTTAGTACTGCATTTCATCCACAGACAGATGGACAGTCAGAGAGAGTGATACAGATTATTAAGGATATGTTGAGAAGCTATGTCATTGATTTCTCTGGAAGTTGGGACAGATTTTTACCACTTGTGGAATTTGCTTACAACAACAGTCATCAATCCAGTATTGGAATGGCACCATTTGAGGCATTGTATGGTAGACGTTGTAGAACACCTTTATGTTGGAATGAAACTGGTGAAGGTAAGCTAATTGATCTTGATTTGGTTAGAGAGACTGAAGAGAAAGTGAAGATGATTCGGAATAGATTGAAAATAGCTTCAGACCGACAGAAGTCTTACTCAGATTTGAAGAGGAGAGACATTGAGTATAATGTGGGAGATAAAGTATTTTTGAAAGTGTCTCCTTGGAAGAAAATTTTAAGATTTGGTCGTAAAGGAAAACTGAGTCCTCATTTTGTTGGACCGTATGAGATATTGGAAAGGGTTGGACCAGTTGCGTATCGACTTTCTTTGCTGCCTGAATTGGATAAAATCCATAATGTCTTCCATGTTTCTATGTTAAGAAGGTATAGATCGGATCCATCTCATATCTTGCCAGTGGAATCCATTGAAATTAGCTCGGATCTGACATTTGAAGAAGAACCAATCACTATTTTGGCACACGAAGTAAAAGAGTTGAGAAATAAGAGAGTGCCATTGGTGAAGGTTCTATGGAAGAATCATGGTAGAGAAGAGGCAACTTGGGAAAGTGAGCAAGCAATGCGAGATCAATATCCTCAATTGTTTCGGACTTGATATCAGGTAATTTCGAGGACGAAATTTCTTTTTAGAGGGGGAGAATTGTAATATCCCAAAATATACCCTAGATGTTTTGGCTTTATTGTTGTTTAAATTGGATTCAATGTATATGTTTATTTGGAAGAGAAAAGGGTTTTGAGAGTGAGTGTATATGTTGTGTATATTAGAATATATACAACATATACACAAGTCATTGGAAAGTCAAAAGGATGATAGTGGAAGAAGATATTTTGTGTTTTTGAATTTAATAATTATATAATAAGGAAATTAATTGAGTGGAAGAGATTAAATGGGATTAGTTTAATATTATAATTGCTTGGTAGAGAGGGTTTTAAGGAAAAGGAGGTTGACTTTGTGTTTCTCTTTCTTCTTTCTTTCTTCCTTGCCATGGCTCATCTTCATCTCCTTCCTTTGCTTTTGTTTTGGCCGGCTAACAAAGAGACAAGAGAACAAGGGAGAGATTTGAACCTCTAAACTCAAGATCTAAGGAAGATTTCAAGAGATCAAGTTGAAAAGTTAAGAGTTTCTTCATCCTTGGTGAGTTCTTCACTTGACTCTTTGATTTCTTTGAGTTTTTGAGTTGAGTTTGTGGATGGTATGTGTTTATGTTTGTTTAAGATGGGTTTAAGAGTGTTTGGGTAACTGATTTCTTGTTTTGGGGATGGATTGAAGGAAAGAGTAAGTTGTTGGAAGTGATTGTGTTTGTGGTTGTGTTTTAGGTTTTTGGTGATGATTTTGAATTGTGTTAGAAGTATGTTTTTAGTTGTTTTGGTGTATTTGTAAGTTTGTTGTGATTTTTGGGTATGTTGAGATGACTTTGATTGAAGTGGATTTTGGTGAAAGGAAGTGCTTTGTTGATTGTGTTGTTGTTTTGGCCGGAATCTGGGTTTTTGGCCTGACACGCCCAAGGGCACGTCCAAGATTTTGGGCGTGTCAATGGTTATGTATTTTGGATGAGTGACACGAGCAGTGACACGCCCAGGATACTGAGCATGTCATAGCGTCTGTGTGGCAGTAGGATTGGCACGGCCAGTAACACGCTCGTGTTATTGAGCGTGTCATAGCCACTGTGTTTTTGGGGAATTGACACGGCCATGAGCACTCTCATGATGTTGGACGTGTCAATGTTGTTGAGAGGCAGAATGTATTACACGCCCAGGAACACGCCCGTGTTATTGAGCATGTAAAAGCTTCTGTGTTGTGGAGTTAGGGCACGGTCAGGGACACGCCCGTGTTGTTGAGCGTGTCAAGTTTAGAGTTTGCCCTAGTTGGTTCTTAGCCTTATGATCTTATGTGGGTTTCATCTTCCTTTTTGGAATAGGTTGTGAAGAAGGTGAATTACCCTAATTCAAGAAGTGAAAGATTATTGGAGGAAGAAGTGTTTAATATTGTGAGGGTTGCATTTAAGGTAAGTACAAACATTGCATTGTTTCATACATCCATTTGATGTGGCATTGTTGATATACATATGAATAATTTGACATTTTGTACATTGTGAATCTTGTGGAATGTAATGTGCTATATGTATGATGATGAATTGTCTTGATGTGAATGGAGATGTAATAAAACCATTGTTGTTGGCTATGGTTATGCATATGAAATTAATAAGGCATGATTGCCTAATTGAGTATGAGATATGATTTGAGAAAGAGATTGATAAAGAGGCAAATGAAATAATTGTATGTTTAATATTTTGATTCAATTTCAGAGTTCTGGTTTTGGCGGCATGCCTAATAAATGTGAAAAAGTAACAGTCTAGCCGGGTTGAGGATCTCCTCGATTTAGTCGGGTTGATGGTCCAAGAGACTGGGTCTGTTACAGGTAACAGTCTAGCCGGGTTGAGGATCTCTTCAAATTTAGTTGAATTCTGGTCCAAGAGACTGGGTCTGTTACACTATGAGAATTGTGAATATGAAATATATGAATAGTAACAGTCTAGCCGGGTTGAGGATCTCCTCGATTAGTCGGGTTGATGGTCCAAGAGACTGGGTCTGTTACAGGTAACAGTCTAGCCGGGTTGAGGATCTCCTCAAGATTGTTGAGTTGATGGTCCAAGAGACTGGGTCTGTTACCCTATCCATGGATAGAGAGATATGTATATTTCCTACGGGCTTGATTATTGTGATTATGGACCAAAGCAGCAACTCTGAACTTTGAATATCATATTAAATACTAGTTGGGCCCATAGGTGTCTGTTTTGAATGAGTATAATGGATGATGATATGAGTATTGAATTAATGAGATGCAACATTTATAAGTATGATCTTCATTGGTTGATTGCATATCATTGATATATATATATTGCATAATTCCATCATGGTTTGTACCACTGAGTTGTTGGCTCAGCGCGATTATGGTTCATCGCGCAGGTGATAGGGTTGATAGGTTTAAGACGGAGGATTCTTCTAGACCTAGTTGAGTTTATGCTTGAAGAGTTGGGCTAGAGCTTAAAGATCGGAGAGTAAAGCTGCCAATCATGTATATATTCTATGTTTTGTATATTTTGATTTTTATGTATTTGAACTTGTAAAAGTTTGTAATAACTTCCGCTGCGGATTACTAAACGTTTTTATATATAGTGTCTTTTGTATTTCTTTTAAATGTTGAGATTTGTTTCACTTATTTTTAAAGACATGATTTGTGTATTTTTAAACTGTGGCATTTTCTATATTCAGTATACGTATTTTACGATCGTATAAGCATGCTTGGTACGTATATGGGATATAGGGGTGTTACAGATATAGAAAGTCAAATTTATTATTGAAAGATTAAAATAGCTCACTAAATAAAAATATAACAAAATAGCTACTGTGAAGGTTTGAAAACAAAGTTAATTAAGATTTAGGGTTTGAATAACTTAGGGTTTATGAAATTAGATTTGTGTTTAATGATTATATTATTTATTTTTAATTAAGATCTTAAATATTATATGAATTAATTTATGCTACTGCCTAAATTAGATTGAAGAAAGAATTAAATAACTAAGGCAGTGTGATGATGGCTTAAAAGATGAAAATGATTAATGATTGAATAAACAGAAGTTAGAACAATTTACCTACGCTTGAAAGCTCCACCAAATTTGAAGAAATTGAACCAAGTTGTTGCCTATTCCATATTTGATTTTGGTTAAGCAAAGCAATCTGGAGATGATTTCTTGTGGCCTCTTTGGTTGCTGTCTCTTGAATTAATCCTTCCTTGATAGAGTTTTCTTTTGGCCTAAAGAATTTAAGAGTCCTACGTTTGGTTCAAAATTTCTTCTTTTTGTTGAAAGATCTAAGTTCCGTCTTATAAAGTCCCTTTTGAAGTGTTTTAAAGTGGTATTTAGAGGAAAAAAATCCAAACCTAATTCTAATTGTCTAAGGAAATAAAAACCATTTAGGAAAAGAAATCAAAACCAAATAGAATTCGGTTTTGAAAACACTGCGCTGGAAAAATTTACGCTGGCAAAAAATTGCTGCGGGCTACGGGCGGGCCAGCATGAAAATTGCGAGCGAACTGGGGTGCCGGCCAGCCAATTCACTTTCGACAATGAAAATTTTTCGTCGTCAATTTTTATTTATTTATTTTAACTTTACTAATATTAAATTTTTTATTTTTATTAAAAATTATAAATAATAAATACTAAAATAAATATTATTTAATTAAAATACCACAAAATTATTTTGGACTATAAAAAATATTAGACCAGACTGGGTCAAAAATTAAGGATCTGCAGTTTGGCCCCTGCTTGAACGATCTGAGACTATGGCAAAAGAGAGTGAAAAGCAATGTAATTTTTCACTGGGTTTGAAGCCATACTGGACTTCTAAGGTTGATTTGAACTTTGGACTCAAAAATTATTTGGGTTCTAGACCTGAGCTAGATTTAGGATTTGGGTTCTGGACCCGGGGGTCAGTTCTGGACTTAATAGAGATTTTAAGTTCTGGACCTAAGCTAAGTTCTAGACTTAAAAATAATTTGGGTTTTGGACTCGAGCTAAGTTCTGGACTTAAGAGAGAATTTAGATTCTGGACCTAAGCTAAGTTCTGGACTTAAAAATAATTTGAGTTCTGGACCCGAGCTAGATTTAGGATTTGAGTTCTGGACCCAAGCTAAGTTCTGGACTTAAGAGGAAATTTAGGTTTTGGACCTAAGCTAAGTTTCGGACTTAAAAATAATTTGAGTTCTGGACCCGAGCTAGATTTAGGATTTGGGTTCTGGACCTGAGCTAAGTTGTGGACTTAAGAGGGAATTTAGGTTCTGGACCTAAGCTAAGTTCTGGACTTAAAAATAATTTAGGTTATTTGCAAAAAAAAAATTAGCTATTTTTACCATGCCTATATCTTCTTGCCCTCTACGTGTAAAAATATTTTAAAAGTGCAAAAATATTTATATACACATAAATATCTGAATGATTGAATTAAATAATTGAGTTTCCTGTGTATTCATTGTGTAGTTACTATTTATGCACTATTCACCAACTATTCATTTACTATTTGTAAATAGTAACATATACCTTTTTTTTTCTCTTCACAAGAATATTGTTTTTCTCTTTTTTATTTTTGTCCTTTTCCTTTGCAATTTTTCTATATAAACCTCGGCTGATTTCTTCATTTCATCCATACTCATACATATTTTAAAATTAGAGGGTTTTAATTCCCAAGAAAAAATATTTGTCGACGATAATTCTGCTTGGTCCCTTAATTGACTTTTGCCTTTCTCATTTAGCTCCTACTAAGGCATGGGGATGTATGCTTTGTCTATGCTTGCTTGGCCAATTCTTGCTTGTTTCTTCTGATGGCGATATTGATCCACAAGTATTGGATATCATGGACCAAATGGAAGGAGATTTATCGCCGATACCCGTGATCTTAGCCGAGACTTTAGCTGGATTAGACCAACTTAAATTAAGATTGTCAAAGAGATTAACCGAAAGTCCCTTGTTGCTTCAGGTAATTACCTAAACTGCCCTTTTGGGCTTTCAATTTAGGTTTTTCTTCTTTTTTTTATTGCTCTAATTTTTGCATAGTCTGCCCATGCGGGTTTTCAGAACTAGCGAGCTATCCTAATTTTTGCTTAAGCTGCCCTTATGAATTTTCAACTTAGTGAACCTTCCTTTTTTTCTTCTAGATTGGGCTCCTTGTTGGCTGCCGGGATGAGGTCTTTCTTCACTTGTTCCACTAACTCGGCAACATTAGCAAAAATTTCAAAACCCGGGATCAACTTTCCCATGAACATGATTGGCTCGGGCTTTCCTTGGAGTGGTCCCATGTCTCGAGCTTTGAAAAAGATTTTTTCGAGTGGCGGGTAGCTCATCTTCTCATTCTTCTTTGGCTGGACAGCTTTTTTGGCCTCTTCATACCCCAACCCTTTCTTGGAAGTTTGAGTTTTAAAATCTAGAAGCTTTGTTACACCGGCTTTGCCCTTCCCAAGACCAGCTCCGGAAGGTAGCTCATATTCTTCATCATGTTCAAGACCTTAGAGTCTATTACTTCATCATTAGAAATTGTAGCTACTTGGAAACCATTGAGGGGCCCCTCCACCATTAGAGCATCAACAACCTCATTATCCTCAACCTCGATGACCACTGTCTCATCTCTGTTAGGGAACTTGATCTTTTAATGGAGGGTGGAAGGAACTCCACCAAGAGGATGAAACCATGGTCATCCCAAGAGTAAGGAAAAGGTAACAGGTATGTCTAAAATAACAAATTGAATAATAGATTCAATTGGACCAACCTTGACAACATCTATGAAAGTTCCTTCGACATGTCTCTTGGTGTTGTCATAAGCCCGAATGGTTACCTCGGTTGGGTTTAGATCCCTTGTTGACATGGCTAGTTTTGGCAATACTTTTAAGTGGACAAACATTTATGGCAGACCCATCATCAACCATTACGCATGGAGTCCTTTTCCCTTTGATTTCTATTTTGATAAAGAGAGGGCGGACGTGATCTCTCCCCTCTTCTGGTAAATCCACATCTGAGAAAGATACCACTCCCATATTAACTTCGCTCTTCTCTTGAATATCTTCATATTTCATTACTCCTTCAATTTTTATGAAGTTTATCAGCTCCTCTGGTGTTATGGAGGTGGAAATTGGCATGCTGGCCAAGGTCTTGGCCATAGTTTCTCGGTACTTTTTAGAAGTAGCCAATAAGTCCCAAATGCTAACACTTTCTTGGGTTCTCTTCAATTGCTTAAGCACAGTATCATCTTCCTCTTCTTTGTTTCCTACTTCGACTTCTATATCAACTACTTACGTATTTTTAGGTGAAACTAATATAGAAAGCCAAATTTATTGTTGAAAGATTAAAATAGCTCACTTAATAAAATTATAACAAAATAGCTACTGTAAAGGTTTGAAAACAAAGTTAATTAAGATTTAGGGTTTGAATAACTTAGGGTTTATGAAATTAGATTTGTGTTTTGAATGATTATATTATTTACTTTAATTAAGACCTTAAGTATTGTATGAATTAATTTATGCTACTACCTAAACTAAATTGAAGGAAGAATTAAATAACTAAGGCAGTGTGATGATGGCTTAAAAGATGAAGATGATTAATGATTGAATAAACAGAAGTTAGAGCAATTTACCTACGTTTGAAGGCTCCACCAAGTTTGAAGAAATTGGACCAAGTTGTTGCCTGCTTCAGATTTGATTTTGGTTGAGTAAAGCAATCTGGAGATGATTGCTTGTTGCCTCCTTTGGTTACTGTGTCTTGAATTTCTCCTTGCTTGCTACGATTTTCTTTTGGCTGAAAGAATTCAAGAGTCCCAAGTTTGGTTAAAAATTTTTTTTTGTTGAAAGATCTAAGTTTCGTCTTCCAAAGTCCCTTTTAAAGTGTTTTAATGTGGTATTTATAGGAAAAAAAATCCAAACCTAATTCTAATTGTCTAAGAAAATAAAAACCATTTAGGAAAAGAAATCAAAACCAAATATAATTCAATTTCAAAAAAAAACTGCGCTAGAAAAAATTGCGCTGGCAAAAAATTACAGCAGGCTACGGGTGGGCCAGCATGAAAATTGCGAGTTAACTGGGGCGCGAGCCAGCCAATTCGAGGCAGGAATTTCCTACTGCAAATTGGCCCAAGGCTTTCTGCGGCGAATTAGATTGTGCCCAATTTGCCATAGGAAATTCTTGCGGTGAATTGGCCCAAGCCAATTCACTTTCGGAGATGAAAAATTTTCATCGCCGATTCTTTCATTGCTAGAATATACAATTCTGCGATAATTCTCATTTGGCCCGAATATTTCTTCATTTTTGACTTCTTTGTTTCCCAAGTTTGGTGCTTGGGCCATGATAATTCCCATTAATTAGGTTTTAATCCATTCAACAAAGTAAAGTATCTTATATGCTATATTTGATTAAAACTAAATTAAGAGGTTTATTATAAATAGATTTCTCACTTGAAAAAGTAACTACTGATTCATGCCAAAAACAAGCCCGTGATTAATAATTCTTAGTATAAACTAGGCTCACAATTGATTTTTGGTATTTTCATAATTGACCTAAATAATTTGTAAGCTCTTTTAAAGGATTAAAATAATTTTGTTTCTAAGCCCATTGTAAAAAAGATTTTAGAAAAAATGAATTTTGGGCTTAGTATTTGGGTCATGAGAAAAGAATTTTTGATTTGTTTTTTAGAAAAGTTTTATGTCCAAAGACCATCTTGAAAAGTTTTGAAAATAGCTTTGGTCTCTTGTACTTTAAAGAAAAATTTATTTTGAGCTTACAATGTACTTAAGTCATATTAGAAAAAGAACAAACCAAATAAGCTATGATTTAAGCCAAGATAAATTAACCATAGTCAAACAACAAGCATTTGGGAAAAAATCTAAGGAAAGTAACTAGGCCAATTACATGAGCTTTAGTCTTTGGGTTAAAAGGCTTAGGTTCCTATAGCAAGTATATACCAAATGGTACAAGGCTATGAGTGATTATGCCATGCTCGATCTCCATACCTTGAGTGAAAGTATGGTATCCCTTACATAACACAACACGGGTAACACGAGCGTCCTAACTCACGCATATGATGCAATCTAATATGATGCAATAGATAATATCATGATAAGAAAGAATAGAATAATAAAAAGACCAATGGAATAAACTTCTCTTATCCCCAGTAGAGTCGCCACTGTGAGCGGGGATTTTTGTCCCCACTCCCGGTGGAATGGTTCTTGTGACTGAGGCACTGTTTAGGCTCGGAGCCTTAGAGAATATGGGCATAAGCCTAAAGAAAATGGAGTTGCCACCCGGACGGGCCGGGAAAAAGAAAGGGGTGGATGACTCGATTCCTAAGAAATTCCCAACCCCCTAATGGATTCAGAAAGTTGGGTACGTGTGGGGAAGGTGAGAAATAGCCCAACACCCTCACAACGCCTAGTTCATTGGAACCAGCCTCCTTTACAGGTCTTAATATTATAAAATTCTTAAGTATAACAATATTATCCATATTACATGCAACAATTAAAATAAAGCATCAATAATGAAAACATGTTCTTACATTGTCCATGTCTAAAACTAAATAGGACACCCCCCGAAAGGTGGAAACGTGTCCTTTACATTAATTCTAAAATACAAAAATAATTTAAATTATATGAAAATTAATTAATGAGGTACCCAATAATGAAAGCATACCTCTTACAAATTTAATACCAAAATAAACAAATAATAATTTTAATAATAAAGAAAATATCCATCCATGATAAATTAAATAAATCGAGCATTGAAATTAAATAAATCAACCATCAAAAACATATAATAAACTACGTAATCAAATCTAAAATTAAATAAAGTAATAAATATATAAATTTAGGGTTTGCATCATAAAATAGGGTTTTAGAATTTTAATTACTAAATTAGGACTTTGGAAAAAGGAAAGTTAAATACACGGACTCATAATACACAAATGAATATTAACCCGTTCGATGAGCCCATACGGCGGTCCCGCTAGCCAGTTAGCGGGCGAGGGTCAAGGAGGCAGCGCCCCAGAAAATTTTAGAAACTGGCTTTTAAGGTTGTAGGTTTTGGTGTTGAAAATTAGATTTTAGGGTTTAGGATTTAGAAAATAGGGTTTTGAGATTTTGTGGAACTAATATTATTTTTTAAAAGAATAATGCTACTGGATGTTTTAAAGATTTTAGTTTTTATAAAACATACAAGTGAAGTTTTGAAAACCAACTGATTAATGTATTAACTAAAGTAAACAATTAATGTTATTAAAACAAAGATCAAGTTACTGCATACTCTTATTAATCAAAGAAAACGAAGCTACTGTGAACATATAATTTATGATTAAAGATCAAAACTGCGTAGTCGGTTCCACTAAAAAATTAATTTCTGGATGAACAATAACAAAGGCAATGTTGCTGCCTTTGATGGATTGATGATTGATGAATGCTTACTTGCTGCTAATTCCTTTTTGTCATCTCTTACTTTTCTGTTTCATTCTCTTCATGTTAATTGCAAACCCCTAGGGTTTTTCTCAGTTTCCTCCTTAAGGTTTTTTCGTGTTCTGTCCCTAGGGCTTTTTTCTTTCGTCCGCTTTTTTTTTCTCCTCTCTTTGGTGTTTTAATGTGGTATTTATATGAAAAAATAAAGACATAATCCTATTTTAATAAGAAAATACTAACTATTTAGGAAAAACTATAAAACCAGGTAAAATAAGGTTTGGTAAAAAAAATCTGCAGCGCGCGCGGGCTACCCGGCCCGTGCGCTGCACTGGTAAAAAGTACTGCAGGCTACGGGACCTATGGGCTAGCTGGGCAAGCCAGTTCATCACAGAACTAGGCAAGCCCAGCTGCGGCAAATTGGGCAGTGCCCAATTCACCACAGATTGTTATCTGCGGTGAAATGGGCTGCTGCGCGGCGGCGCTGCCATGGGTCGTTCGCTGATCCGTCCGATTTTTATTTTTTTTATTTTTTTATATTTTTATATTTTTTATTTTTATTAAAAATAACTATTAAATATTATAAGTAATTAAAATACCACAAAAATTATTTTAGACTATCGAATTTGACTGGGCCAAAAATTAAGGGTCTACAATCACCAAAGACTTATACTTTATCTACCTTCATAATCATTAGGTTTCCAATCCAAAAATACATGCTTCATACTCTACCATATTATTGGTTGCCCTAAATTTCAACTTCTTTGCTAAAGGGATAAGCTCCCCTTCGGGTGATTCTAGTATGACTCCCAAACCTGCTCCTTTCCTATTTACCGCTCCATCAAAATACATCTTCTATCCTTGTACTTCTATGGCCTCTAAATGTTCATCAAGAAATTCCAAGATTACCTCTTCACTATCTGGCAATGATTGTTGAGCCAGGAATTCTGTCATCGCTCTACCTTTGATTGTTTTCCTGGTCACATACTCAATCTCAAATTCTTCCAAAATTATTAGTCATCGACCATATTTCCCAATCAAAGAGGGTATCTACCTTAAGTACCTCACTGGATCCAACCTTAAAATTGCTTGCACACTATAAGATTGAAAGGAATGCTGCAACTTTTTAGAAGACTAAACCATAGCTATACAAGTCTTTTCAATAATACTATACTTAATCTCTTAAGGTAGAAGCTTTCTACTCAAATAGTATACTGTGTGCTCAACCCTTGATTCGTCTACTTGGACTAGCATAGCTCCTATCGATTCTTCCTCTATCGCTAAGTATAGTAATAAAGGTTTACCAGGCGTAGGTGGTTTCAAAACAGGTGGATTTAGTAGATACTCCTTTATACATTCAAAGGCCTTTTGACATTCTTCATTCCACTCGACTGGCTGATTCTTTTTAAGCAATTTAAAGATAGGTTCGCAGATTGTGGTGAGCTTTGCTATGAACCTACTAATATATTGTAACCTGCCAATAAACCCCCGAACCTCTCTCTCCATCTTTGGGGCTATCATATCTCTGATTGCCTTAACCTTGTTAGGGTTAATCTCAATGACATTTGGACCAATCACATGTCCCAACAACTTGCCTGAAGTAACCCCAAATACACACTTCTTCGAGTTTAACCTTAGCTTATACTTCACTGCTCTCTCGAAGAATAACTCTAAGTTTTAGAAGTGTTGCTCCTTTGTATCCGACTTTACCATCATATCATCGACGTAGACCTCGACTTATTTATGCATCATATCATGAAACAAAGTGGTAGCCATCCTTTGGTAGGTTGCTCCAGCATTCTTTAATCCAAACGGCATCACCCTATAACAAAATATACCCCACGTAGTAATGAAGGCGGTTTTGGCCTTATCCTCTTAGGCCATTAACACTTGGTTATGTCCAAAAAATCCATCTATAAATGAGTGTAACATGCTAGAGGCCGTACTATCAATAAGGACATCTATATGGGGTAAAGGAAAATCATCTTTAGGGAAAGCTTTGTTCAAGTCTCTATAGTCTACACAGACCCTAATTCTTCCATCCTTCTTTGGCAAGGGTAGTATGTTGGCTAACCAATCTGGATAATCTATCACTTCAAGGAACTTTACTTGTATTTATTTAGTGACCTCTTCTTTAACCAATTCAGCCCATTCTGGTCTTAACCGTCTAAGTTTTTGTTTGAGAGGTTTAATGTAAGTGTAGGTAGGAATCAAATGCTCAGCTATGTCTCAATCTATTCCAGGCATATTCTCGTAAGACCAAGCAAAAATCTCTTCATATTTTTTAAATATTTTTTTCAAATCTCTCTCATTCATCAGGAGTAAGATCGGATGCTATGCTAATATTTTTAGGATCATCGATTGTTCCCAAATTTAATGATTATGTATCAATAATATTAATATTAAAAATGCTCATGTAACTACTATTTGAATATATGCAACCATCAGGAAAAACATCACACAATTAAGCAAAATAAGATTTTATTGCATTCATTTTGGACAAGAAAACATCATCATCCTCATACAAAGCAGGCAAATTAAAATCAAAATTAAAATCATTGTTCTCAAAATCATAAAGCATAACATCTTTGAACTTTTCTTCAACTAGAGTAGCAATCTCCTCGGGAGTCTTCTCGGCTTTCAAGATAGCTTCCTTCTTTCCTTCTAGATTGGGCTCCTTGTCAGTTGGCAGGATGAGCTCTTTCTTAACTTGTTCTACCAGTTCGGCAACATCAGCAAAAATCTCAAAACCTGGGATCAACTTTCCCATGAACATGATTGGCCCGGGCTTCCCTTGGAGTGGTCCCATGTCTGGAGCTTTGACAAAAATTTCTTCATGTGGTGGGAAGCTCATCTTCTCATTCTTCTTTAGTTGAACATCTTTGCTAGCTTCTTCATACCCTAACCCTTTCTTGGAAGCTTAATCTTGAAGTCTGGAAGATTTGTCACACTGGCCTTACCCTTTTCAAGACCAGCACCAAGAAGGTAGCTCATATTCTTCATCATTTTTAGGACCTTGGAGTCTACTATTCCATCATCAAAAATTATAGCTACTTGGAAACCATTGAGAGGTCTCTCAATCATTAGAGCATTTGTAATATCCTCATATGTGGCTTAGAAGTTTTGATTATGTTGTTGTTGTTGTTGTTGTTATTGTTTAATTGAATTGTATGCATATGATGGGGTAAGAAAAGAAATTGGAAAGTGAATGCTTGCATATGTGTTTTGGAGGAAGAATTAGGGTTTAGAGACAAATGTATATGTTGTGTATATGATGATATATATAACATATAAAGTGGTCAAATGAAGAGTCAAGGTGATGGTTAAGTGGAAGAAGATATTTTTGGTTGTTAATGAAATTACATATAAGGACTTATATGAGACAAAGGTTAGTTATATGATTGAGGGTGTTTTAGTAATTGCTTGGATAAGAACACTTGGTGGAGATTAAAAGCAAAATTTGACTTTGTATCTTGATCATTGTCTTCTTTCTTCATGAAGTGGCCGGCTCTCCAAATTGAAAAGAGAAAAAGAAGTGTTCTTGATGATAGAAGCAAGTTGATGAAGCAATCCAAGGTTTTGACAAAGGATTTGTGGAATTTCTTCTTTTCAAGTAAGTATTTTCTTGTTGTCTTTACTTATTTGGAAGTTGTGTTGGAAGTAAAGTAGGGTTTGATGATTTTGTGATTTGGTGGATTTGAGATGTGTTTGGTTGTGCTTTCAAATGTTAAATTGATTTTAAGTTATGAGTTTAATTGAAGGTTGTTGTTGGAAATGATGGTTGTTGATTTGGATGGAGGGAGAAGGATGTTGGATTTTAGGGTTTTGTGGTGAATATGTGTTTAATTGTGATATTAATGTGTGGTGAAGTAGTTTTTATGATGAATATGTGTTTAGAACATTGATTATGTTCATGTGAAATATGTTATATGATGAATATTGTGTTTGAGTGCAATTGAGAAAGGGTTGGTTTTAGTTAAGGTTTTATGATTTGGTGACACGGCCAAAATCAATTTAGGGGAGTGGGCGTGTCAATTGTTTGAATTAGCTACTGCCTCTTTTCTTTTTAAGGACACGGGCGTGTCACTCAAGATGGTTGGGCGTGTCAATCAAGTGAGTTGGGCGTGCCCTTCAAATGATTTGAACATTGTTTGATTTCTTGGTTCTCTTTGCATGGTTTAAATTCTTCAAAAGTTCCATTGTTCCTAAACTTAAACATGAACATTATAAACATGTTTCAAACACAAGAATGATCTAATCAAATGAATGTGGATGGTCCTAAAGCTATGAATCATGTCAATTGTGTTTTGCCCTAGTTGCATTGTTGAGAATTAACAATGTTATGTTATGCACTTTGAATGGTAATGTGTTTTATGAGAAATGTGGAATGAAATGTTAATATTTATGAATGATGCTATGTGAGATAAAAAATACACTTGAATAATGAAGTGTTATATTGTGAAATGAAAGGTGGAGCCATTGTTATTGGCTAAGGTGATTTAATGGAGATAAATGAGGCATGTTTGCCTAAATGATAATGAGAATTGAGAAGGAAATCTAAATGAATTGTGTGGCTAATGTGTTATTCCATTTTCAGAGTTTGTTGTTGGTGGCATGCCTAATGAGTGTAACAATCTCTTGAAGTTAGGTTGGATTGAATCCTTGAAGCCTAATTGAGATGTTACAACCCTTGAAGCTAGGTTGGGTTAGTTCTTGAAGCCAAGTTGGGTTGATGCTTAGCATGCTTTGCTCCCCTTGAAGCTTGGTTGAACTTAATCCTTGAAGCCTAGTTGGGTATATGATATTGATATTGATAAATGTGATAACAAAACCAAAGCATTAACTCTGAAAATTGAATGGCATATTAGTGTGTCTTGGGCCCATGCTTGTCTTTGCTTAGTGTTGTTCATGAATGATTAAATGATTAACTAATAAAATATATGCAAAGATGTTGAATTCTGATATACATATATGTATGTTAGGTTATGAAATGTAAAAGTATGTTGTTAGCTTTGCATTTATGTTGTTACATGTATGATAAATTAGAATTGGCATTGTATAGCATTTAAGCATGTTTATTGCATGTTTTATCTTACTAAGCCCTTGGCTTAGCGCGATAGTGTTTAATCGCGCAGGTGATAGAACTGATAGAATCGAACCCGAGAGCTCTTCGAGACCGAGTGAGAGTAGACATTGAAGAGTTGATTTTGGGAGCTTAAAGATCAGAGCTGACTTGCCAATCATGTATAAATCTTTTATATTGTGTAAAGTATTGTTGATAATGTAAATATATGTATAATAGTAAATATGTATTCAAATGTTTTCATATATATACATATTTTATAACTTCCGCTGTGTAATATATAAATGTATATATATATATATAGATAACTAATATGTTTTGTTTTATAAGTAAATGATCTATTTTGTTAATAAGATATAATGATATGGATATGGTATCAAGTTTTAAAATGTTTTGAATGTTAAGGAAACCGTAGCATCCCTATGTTTGGTGCACTTATGCTACATTGTTGTGGTTGTAGTGTGTGTGCATTGAATATGGGGGTGTTACAGCATTGACCACTTCATTATCTTCAACCTCGATGACCACCGTCTCATCTCTGTTTGGGAACTTGATCTTTTGATGGAGTGTTGAAGGAACTCTACCAAGAGGATGAAACCAGGGTCATCCTAATAGCAGTGCAAAAGTAACAGGTATATCCAAAACCATAAATTCCACCATAGAATCAATTGGACCAACCTTCACAACAGCTTTGAAAGTCCCTTCAGCGTGCCTTTTAGTATTATCATAAGCCCTAATGGTCACTTCAGTTGGGCTGAGGTCTCTTGTTGACATAGCTAGCTTTGGCATGATTTTAAGTGGGCAAACATTTATGGCAGACTCATCATCAACCATCACATGTGTAGCCCTTTTCCCATTGACTTCTACTTTGATAAACAGAGGGCGAATGTGATTCTCCCCTCTTCCGGCAAATCCACATCCGAGAATGATACCATTCCCATACCAACTTCGCTCTTCTTTTGAATATCTTCGTATTTCATTAGTCCTTCAATGTTCACAAATTTAACCAGCTCATCTGGTGTTATGGAAGTGGAAATCGGCATGCTAGCCAAAACCTTGGCCATAGTTTCACGGTGCTTGTTGGAAGTGGCCAATAGGTCCCAAATACTAACACTTGCTTGGGTTCTCTTCAATTGCTTAAGAACAATGTCATCTACTTCTTCTTTATTCCCAACTTCTACTTCCTTGCATAAGGCTTACCAGATCTAGTATTCATCACCCCATCTTCTTTAGGTTTGGACCAGGTCCATTCCTCCTCTTTGGGTTCAAGACCATCATCACTATCACTTGAGTCCCAAAATTCATTCACAAAATAGATTGCTACTTCTTTTCCAAGCATAGCTTGTTCAATTTTTCTAAACACCACTTCTTCTTTAGTTTCTTCTCCATCTACATCTTGGAAAGAACAAATGACAAAACTTTTATGCAAACCTCCTCCAATAATGAAGGTCACCGGTGGTGGTATTCTATTGAATCTTGGCAATAGATTATCTTTGGTGTTTGTCTTGTTGGGCTTGGGCAATTTTCCATTATCAATCAAATTCTCAATTTCATGCCTCAACCTCAAATATTTATCCTTGTCGTGTCCTTGCATTTGATGAAATTGGCAAAATACCTTAGTGTCAAAGTTAGGTGGAAGAAAATTAGGCAAAGGATGAGGATTCAAGGGTTGTAATAATACCTTCTTTTGTAGCTTATTGAGAACCCAAGACAGCGGCCTTTCCAATTCTGAAAACTGCCTTCTTCCTCCTTGGCCAGTGGCATTAACATCAACTGCCTTTTGCATGCTTTGGTTACCATACTGGTAGTTTCCTTTCTTGTTCCTTCTTGCCGAAAAGCAATTCTTCTCCCTTTCTCACTCTTCAATTTACAAACCAGTTTGCAAAAGGTCCTTGAAATCTCGGATAAGTGTATGAGACATCCTTTTACGAAGGCTAGGCAATACCCCTCTCACAATCATTCTAATTTGATCCAATTCATTGGGCCTCCTTTTGAGCAATGCAGCCTTATTCCTCCACCTCTTCACATAGTCCACGAAGTTCTCATTCGGCCTTTGTCTAATGGACTCCACCTCCATTAAAGTAACTTCCAATTTAGTATTATATCCATATTGTTGGATGAAGGCTTTGTAAAGTAAATCTCAACTCTTTTGAGTGCCATTATCTAAGGTATTGAGCCAATTTTGGATAATAGGATCCAATGAGAGCATGAAGTATCTTAGAGTTTGAGCTTTAGTAGCTCGGGCAAATTGCATAGCGGTGATATATTACTTCACATGGAGGTGAGAATTTCCAGTTCCACCAAACTTTGTAAAGGATGGCATCTTGAACTTTTATAGAACTGTAGACCCTTAATTTTTTATCCAGTCCAATCCAATATATTTTATTTAGTCCAAAATAATTTCTGTGTTATCTTAATTAAATAATGTTTGTTTTAGTTTTTATTTTTTTTATATTTTTTTAAAAATTATTATAATAATAAAAAAAATAAATAAAAAATAAAAATTTGCAACCGAAAAATCGGTGACGAAAAAAAATCGTCGCCGAAAGTGCTGGACAAAATGGCCTTGGCCATTTTGCTCGCAAGATTTTTCTACCATTTCGCTCGCGCGCCCTCGCAAGTTTCCACAGCGGCCCGCAGTAATTTTTTCACCAGCGAAATTTTTCTGACTCAATTTTTTCTGAAACCAAATATAATTTGGTTTTGGTTTCCTTTTCCTAATTAAATATAGTTTCATTTAATAATTAAAATGAATCATTGAAATTTCTCATAAATAAGACTAAAAAGACACAAAAAAGGGGGAACTAGGGGGAATTTTTGAAAGGAGATTGGACTTTGAAAATTCTTTTTGGCAGTGAAAATAATCGAACTTTTTGAGAGAAGAATAAGCAAGCAAGCAATCAATCCATCAAAGGCAGCCATCTTGCCTTTGTCCTTGATCATCCAAGAAGCAATTTTTGGTGGAACCAACAAACGAAGGTTTGAATATCTAATCTCTTTTTTCTTACAGTAGCATCAATCATTAAATTGTTTCTTTTGATTTTAAAAACCTTAATTCGTTTCTTTATTTTCCAAAAATTTTAAAATTACTTTTCTATTTCTTCTAAAACCTAAGAACCCTAATCTATTTCTTCAAAATCTTAAAACCCTAATCTACTTTCCAACTTTCCAAAACTTTAAATCATTTTATTAATTCGGAAAACCCTAATCTGCTTTCCAATTTCCCAAAACCTTAAAACACTAAATTGATCCTTTTATTTCCAAGAACCCTAAAAAAATATTTTTTGCTTCTAAAAAACCTTAAATAATCTTGCCAATTTCCAAAAACTTTATAAACTCTAAATTATTTTCTTCAATTCCAAAATCAAGATAGTAACCCCAAACTAGCTAATCTAAACCCTAAGTGTTCTTAAACCCTAATTCCCTTAAAATCTTAAACCCTAGTTTTTCTAAACCCTAATCCTTAGAACCTTAAAACCTTATAAACCTAAATATTAAAATTCAACACAGTAAGCCTAAAAACAACAATCCAGTAGCTAATAATCATAAACCTAATGTTCTAATATCCAAACCCTAATTTCATGATTTTACCCCTCAAACCCTAATTTGGTTAATCAAAGAACCTTATCAATCTCTTAAATTATAAAACCTTAATCCATTTCAATTCCCTTAAAACTTACAGTAGCCTAAACCAATAAATTCCAAAACCCTAAATATTAATTAAAGAACTTTAAATGAGAAACAGTAACCCTAATTTGTATCTTGACTTACTTTATTTTTAGATATAATTATGTGGTTTATTATATGCTTTGATTTATTTAAGTTCAATGCTTGGTTTATTTAAATTATCATGGTTGAATGTTTACATTTTGATTGATGTTTAATATCTTTGATGAATGATTTATTTATGATGAATGGTTATTTACCTTTATCGATTTATTTTGATTTCCAAATGTTGTAAGAGGTATGTTTCCACTTTGTGGGTACCTCATTAGTTAAATATCATGTAATTTAAATAGCTTTTATATTTTAAACCAATGTAAAGGACATGTTTCTACCGTTTGGTGGGTGTCATATTAGTTTAGACATGGGTGATGTAAGGGCATGTTTCCATCCTCGGATGGGTGTCCATTTATTTGTTTTTCTTGGACATTGCTTTGATTTCAATATAACGATGCTTTATTTCAATTATTGTGTGTAATATGGATAATATTGTTATACTTAAGAATTCTATAATATTAAGACCTGTAAAGGAGGCCGATTCCAATGAACTGGGCGTTGTGGGGGTGCTGGGCCATTTCTCACTTTCCCCACACATACCCAACTTTTCGAACCCATTAGGGGGTTGGGTATTTTTTAGGAATCGAGTCATCCACCCCTTAATTTTTCCCGGCCCGTCCGGGTGGTGACTCCATTTTCTCCGGGCCTAGGTCCGTGTTCTCTAAGGCCCAGAGCCTAAACAGTGCCGAAGTCGCAATAACCATTCCACCGGGAGTGGAGATGAAAATTTCCGCTCACAGTTGCGACTCCACTGGGGATAAGAGAAGTTGATTCTGTTGGTCTTTATATTATTTTATTCTTTCTTATAATGATATTATCCATTGCATCATATTAGATTACATCGTGTGCATGAGTTAGGACGCACGTGTTACCCGTGTTGTGTTATGTAAGGGATACCATACTTTCACTCAAGGTATGGAGATCGAGCATGGCATAACCACTCATAGCCTCATACCATTTGGTATATACTTGCTATGGGAACCTAAGCCTTTTAACCCAAAGACCAAAGCTCATTTAATTGGCCTAGTTACTTTCCTTAGGTTTTACCCCAAATGCTTATTTTTTGACTATGGTTAATTTATCTTGGCTTAAATCATGGCTTATTTGGTTTGTTCTTTTTCTAATATGACTTAAGTACATTGTTAGCTCAAAATAATTTTTTTTTCTTTAAAGTCCAAAAGACCAAAGCTATTTTCAAAAATTTTCAAGATGGTCTTTGGACATAAGACTTTTCTATAAACAAAGAAAAAATTCTTTTGGTCATGGCCCAAATACTAAGCCCAAAATCCATTTTTTCTAAAATCTTTTTACAATGGGCTTAGAAATAAAATTATTTTTATCCAACCTTTTCTTACAAAGAGCTTGCAAATTATTTAGGTCAATTATGAAATACCAAAAATCAATTGTGAGCCTAGTTTATATTAAGAATAATTAACCATGGGCTTGTTTTTGGCATGAATCTTTAGTTACTTTTTCAAGTGAGAAATCTATTTATAATAAACCTCTTAATTTAGTTTTAATCCAATATAGCATAAAAGCTACTTTAGTTGGTTGAATGGATTAAAACCTAATTAATGGGAATTATCATGGATTAATTTCCATTTTTGAAAATATAACTATTGATTAAAACGTTTAAGGGAAATATTCGAAAACAAGGTGGCCCATGTTGGTATTTTGTTAACCATAATACCTAGGAAAAGAGATTCGCCATTCATGTGTAGATGTTATAAGGATGGAAGGAATGTCCTAATTATCTTTCTTTGTCGATTGTTTGTGCATACATGCATACATTTGCATCGCATAACATATTATTAATTCTCTCTGGCTCATAGACAACAATACCATCTACAACATTGACTTTAATTCAAGTGCTTCATTGGAAGGATGGATGCGAACCAGTTAAGGGATATAATCGATGAAGTTGTCAAAGCTAGGATGGCCGAACTACAAGACCAATTGGTTGAAATTATGAAGACCCAGTTGATTGAAATTCTGGAGATCATCAACAATGCTAATAAGGCATCTCCCATTGACACAAGAAAGAGGGGAAAGGCAGCATCAATGGAGAACATGTTTACTAATAGAGATCAAATGGAAAATGAAGGATCAATCCCTATTCTGCAAGATCAGCCGAACCATGTGCTGTCTAAATGGAGCAATAAGAGCAGCTACCACCTCAATGAGCAAAATCAAAAGAAAAGAAGAGGTATTGGGAAAAATGCAGCAACTGAACTAGCAAAGAGGCATAAATTTTCAGACTTGGGGGAACCTTTGTCAAAAATGTTGGAGAATCTAATGAAGAAGGGATTGTTACAACCTTTGACTACTCATCCTTTGCCTAATCCTTTTCCGCCTAACTTTGATATTAAAGAATTTTTTGTAAATTCCATCAAAGGCTCAGAGACGAAATGGACAACTGTATGAAGTTGAGGCATGAGATCCAGAATTTAATTAACAATGGAAAGCTGCTTGAGCCTAATAAGCCCAACACTAAGAATAAGCCTCTGCCTAAAATTGGAAGGGCGCCACCTCTTGCAACCTTCATGAAGAGTTTTATCTTGTCATCTCATCATAATATGGATAGAGAAGCTGCTAAAGAGGATGTACTACTAAACAAGCTTGGGCTAACTGTGGATGATGAAGCGATGACTTTTGATGATGAAAAAAAATCCTTGCCCTTGATATGTCTAAATAAATGAAGTATCTTCGACGCCAACTCAATGAACCTTCCTTAACTTGAATATTGCTTTTCAATTTTACTTTCTTTAATATTAAATTGGAACAATCTTGTTTTTCAAATTTAAAGTTGCTTGAAATAAATTATCTTTGTCAAAATTTTTATTAGTCTTTGTTCATTTTGGTGCTCAACTGATGAGGAATCTAGATTGGTGTTCATAAATTAATTTATGCATCATGACTTGAATGACTTTACTAGATAAGGGAATTGCTCTATAGCATTGAGTTGTGTATGCTTATTTAGAGAGGGATCCTGTATAATTACCTTTGTCTAGGTCCTAGTCAGTTTTAGAACATGCTTTGACAAACTTTTGAGGTGAAATTGAACTCTGCTTATTTAAGAGAGAAATGATCTAGGCATTGTTTGGTTAGCCAACAACTAGTATCCACCCTATTAAATATCAATCCCTAGTTGTTCCTTTGAGCCTTCATAAAATTTTAGCTTGCTTTTCATTGGCATATAACCCCAACAACCTACCCTGAGCTGTTGTGATACTTTTGACAAGTCTTATGACCACTAAGATGAAGAGGCAAGAAGATCAAAGAAAGAAATGAATACCATGAAGATAGTTGAAGTTCTCAATACCATAAGGAAAGTTGATGTTCTCAAGACCATAAGGATAGTTGAAGTTCACCTAGTATCTCCAATCTATCAAGACAACATTAGAGTAGCAAATGATTTATCCTTGTTAAAGGAGATTTATGTCACTTCACTCATCCATTATTAGAAACCCAAGTTGTACAAACAAGACAACTCTTTTAGAGCTAGAACCAAAAAAAGAAAAAAAAAGAAACAAGAAAAGAAGAAGAAGAAGAAGAAAAAAGAAGAAAAAAGAAAAAAAGGAAAAAAAGGACAAAAGAAAAAAGGAAAAAAGGAAAAAAGAACAAAAAGAAAGATAAAACCTAAAAAGGCGGTTCAGAAAGCCAACTGAGTTCTCTTTTACCTAAAGCAGCAAAAGACTTCCATTTGGTTTATAAGGACATTTTGACTTGAATTGGTCCAATCCAACCAAAGATTCAATCAAAATTGAAAAAAAAAAAAGAAAGAAAAGGAGGAAGACCATCCAGTTCTTGAAAGTTCTGTACCTGACAGTCCTACAAGGAAGAAGGACAAAATGATAAAATGCTCAAAGAAAGGAAGAGCAAGAACATTAAAAAAAGAAAGAAAAGGGAGAAGAAGAAAAGAAACGAATTTGGGTACCAAACTTTATGCAAGGGCGAAGACTATCCCAATCAAGATCCAGATTAATGCCAAGAAGATAGAAGGAATTTTGAGTCTAGCAAGATTGCTCCCAACTCTCTAAAGTTCCAACAAGAAATTTGTAGTGTGAGGGTTTGTCCATTGTGTCACACCAGATCCAATCTCAAAATGGCCTTCACTTAAACCCTTGTCCCTTATAGACCCCATTTCAAGCTATCAAAGACCTGTTGATCTCTCTTGGTAGGTAGAGTCTTTTAGTGGAGATAGTTTGAATAAGCATGCATACGAGATAGACAATATTTAAACTCAATGAAACCTTTGGCCAAGCAATGAGTATGTGCCTATCTGAAGTGTAACAATTCTTGCTTAAATAGAAATGATTCCTGAGTTTAGTGTGGTAACTAGGGTTGTCATGTTATAGATATGTTAATTTGGAAAAATCAAGTCCTAAGGTACATTCCCATTGATTTGACAAAGCCAACATTTGATCAAAATTCAAAATATTTTTTTCATACAAAGCCTTCAAGTTAAGAAAAGTTTCTTGAACAGTCGAACCTCGAAGGGCACATTGGGCAAAGGAAATGATTGCTGGCAAGGTTATGAAGAAGCTACCAACTGACATGCTGAATGGATGTATCTCTGCTATTTGGGGCCTCCATTATTCATGTTCTCAATATCTCGAAGATAAAAGCCATAAATTGAAGCATCCTGTCATTCCAAAGCAAAACTTGAATGGGTATCTGAAAGGAGTCAATGAAAACACTTCCAATGATCACCTTGGTCTATGAGTCGACGAAACCATTCAAACATCCTGTGAAGCAAAGAATCAAAATAAGATATTGAATCAGGGAGCATAAAAGACTCATTGCTTGAGAAAGGAAGAAATGCATGATGAGCTAGAAAATATACAAACATCAACCAAAGCCACATAGGAAAAATCATGGGCTTTAGCCTATACAGGGGCCAAGGAGAAGATATGAAGGCTAGATAAAGAGAGAGAGAGAGAGAGAGAGAAGAGAGTTACAGTAAAGATGGAAATTATATATTGTCATTATTATTTTTATGCTTATTTTACAATAATTACACAATTTATACATTACTAAGAAGGTGGTAGTAGGTCATCAAATAAAGCCCTGAAAAAATCATCGCCTGTTGGAGGAGGGGGCAAATCAATCGCCCCAAGTCCACCCGAAGCAGGAGCACCAAAATCCTTATTACCTTGGAGTTCCAATCTGTCACAGTCCTCATCGAATGTAGACGAAAGGATCTCATGGTCATCAGTCTGGGGGCCTTTAGATGAAGAAGCACCAGGATCCCTCATCCCCTGAAATCGAAAGTCTCGAAAATTTTGTTCTGATTAATGATACAAATTTTCAAAATGAGAAGCCTCTGACGACTAGCGGCCAACTCTTCTTGAAGTTTCTTATTTTGTTCTTCAAGCATCCGCTGTGAGCCAGAAAGGAAAAAGGTAAGGGCATACATAATCATGCATACATATAGCATAAATTACCATAAAATAAGAAAACTCATCACGTAATTCATATCAATACCCTATGGATGAGATGACATATCTGGCGGACTAGAATGGGCAAACGAAGGGGCAGTAAAAGAAGGTCCAGCCTCATGATCAAATGAGCCAACAACCTACAACAATCATTAAAGAATCAAAAAGAAAGAAGCGGTTGTAAAGGAAGAATGGTAAAAGTTTTACCTGAGAAGTGCTAGCCCCGAGATGTGGAGTGAACTCTCCTGCATCTCCATCTCTACCCTCATTTTCTTCAGGAATTTCATGTACACCGATAGGAGATACATCAAAGTTCAAAAGCCTCATTTGGATAAAATGGGCATAAGATGCACCTGGTGGATATAGAAATGTTTCAACATCATAACCATGCCGGGCCAACCACCATGCATCCTCCGGCATCGATGTAATATTTAAAGTATTTTCCGGGCAAGGCATCGAAACCCTCCGCTGCTCTAGACCAAGAAACCACTTATAAACTCTCTCTCCAAAAAACCAACCACTAGACACTGGGCTAGCAATGACTCGACGAGTATGTTGGAAAGACAATGCAGCATTCATGAAGGGAGTCCAATTTGTCCGTTCTTCTGGATTCCACCAGGCCAAATTAACCTGCAAAATAACACGAGGTAAATAAACTTTCACATAAAATTTTAAAGCACACTAATGCTATTTTACCTGGTCCCAGGTTAAGCGACTCAACATGAAGCGTTGGGTATGCACATGGTGAGAGCCAGTAATGTCCACACGATCTGACAACTAGAAATTTAATCTCGGATACCCGATTCTCTCTCGGGAAATACCAGGCGCTCTCACAAGGTTATTTTCATATGCCCATGCCTACAACAACAATAAAGATGAAATTCATACAAGAAAAGAATGAAATTGACATTGGCAGAAGAAGAGTACCTCAACAACCGCCATCAAGTAGATAAAAGACTTCTTATTTTGACAAATTTTATCAAGACCGTGGTAAAGACAGGCGAGTCCAGCTTCACCCTGCCATAAAATGGTACCGTTCTGAAATAAGAAAGGGCCCTCAACACTGACAAATGGATGGCGGATTTAGTGCTGCCTAAGATGGTCGACCCAAGAAAATATAATAAAAATCCTCGAGCATACTATTGGGCCGTGTCTCTGTGAACCCGTCCTTCGTAGTTCATCCAGTAACTATGAATTGGCTTGATTTTTATCTTAAAAGGCCCTTTATATGATGATTCCATACCAATTAATTGTTGAATTTCTTCAAATGTCAAAATATCATTGGTCAGAGGAACCTGAACACCATCATACCGAATGCCAGTTATAGCAGCAAAGTCGACCGGACCAATTGTCATCTCTCCAATGGCAAGTGAAAAGTATGAGTTGTGTCTAACCATCGTTCTGCAAGCGCCTGGACTACGCTCTGGTCAATCAGATACTCCTCGGATAGTAATTGTAAGATGAAACTCTCAAAGCCGTAATCTCGGATAATCCGCCTTGCCCGAGAAGGCACTACATCATACCATTGTCAGGCTTTGTAAATACATCCTCTGGCCAAAACAACACAATGATCACGCTAACACGGAGCCAGGTAAGTTAATACCAGGTAAGTACATATTATTCTATCTGCTTAAACTAATATATGTTTCCTAAATTTTCTAAAAAAGCATAAAAAAAAGTAAATGATAAATAATAATAATAATAATAATAATTACCGTGCTTTTTTGGTTTGAACTACGATGAAGTGGCATCCCGGCTAGTAGATCTATATTACCATCTTCATGATGCCGAATAAACTCTAATAACTAAACATTAGAATGAATTCCTGATCTTGAAGTATGCATTTTTTAAAAACCATATGCTAAATTTGAGAGAATTATAACTATTAGCGAAAGGAATGAAAGTTTGCTGTGAATGAAATATAGGAATTCATTCGTTTATATAGAGGAATGGCAAAGAAAAAAATAAAATTCAAAAAGTAAATTTTACTATTGATGAATAGTAAATTTTACTATTTATAAATAGTGAATTACTATTTATAAATAGTAAATTACTATTTACAATAGTAAACTACTATTTACAAATAGTAGGTTACTATTTATGAATAGTAAATAGTGCATAAACAATAGCTACACAGTAAATAAACAGTAAATTCAATTATTCAATTTAATCATTCAAATACTTGCGTGTATATAAATATTTTTACACGCAGGGGGCAAGGAGAAGACATGTACATAAAAATTAGCCAAACTTTTTGAAAAAAAAAATATTTTTTGCAGATAATTAAATCTTTATCAACTCGGGTCCAGAACAAAAATTATCCTTAGGTCCAGAACCTAGAATCTCTTATAAGTTCAGAACTTAGCTCGAGTGCAGAACCCAAATTATCCTTAGGTCTAGAACCTAGAATCTCTTCTAAGTCCAAAACTTAGCTCAGGTCCAGAACCCAAATTATCCTTAGGTCCAGAACCTAGAATCTCTTCTAAGTCCAGAACTTAGCTCGGGTCCAGAACCTAAATTAACATTAGGTCTAGAGCGTAAAATCTCTTCTAAGTCCATAACTTAGCTCGGGTCCAGAACCCAAATTATCCTTAGGTCCAGAACCTAAAATCTCTTCTAAGTCCAGCACTTAGCTCGGGTCTAGAACCCAAATTATCCTTAGGTCCAGAACCTAAAATCTCTTCTAAGTCCAGAACTTAGCTTGGGTCTAGAACCCAAATTTTCCTTAGGTCCAGAACCTAAAATTATTCTTTGAGTCCAGATCTGAAATCAGGTCCAGAACCCAAAACCTCAACCATCTCAGAAAAATTAAGTCTTATTGCTTTTCACTCTCTTTTACTAAAGTCTCAGATCGTTCAAGCAGGGGGTAAACTGTAGACCCTTAATTTTTGACCTAGTCCGATCCAATATAATTAATTTAGTCCAAAATAATTTCTATGTTATCTTAATTAAATAATGTTTGTTTTACTTTTTATTTTTTATAATTTTTAAAAAATTATAATAATAATAAATAATAAAAATAAAAATAAATAAATAATAAAAATAAAAATCGGCGACGAATCGTTGGACGAAATGGCCCGCAGCCAATTTCGCTCCCGCACCCTCTCAAGTTTCCACAGCGGCCCGCATCAATTTTTTCGCCAACAAAATTTTTCCGACGTAATTTTTTTCAAAACCAAATAGAATTTGGTTTCGGTTTCCTTTTGTAACACCCCATCTTAGCCTACGTTTATAGACCAAGATGGACTGTTATCTCATGGTGGTTGTGTCTTAATAGTTTACTTAGCCAATTTTAAGTGCAGATTTAAAAAAAAAATTTTGCCATAACCTCCCCTAAAAATGGAGGTCCCAAGTGTCACCAAAACTGATTTTTTTTTGTTGAAAACATTTTGTTTCACAATTCAACTCAAGCACACTCCCAATAATCCACCCTTATAACCTCAACTACAATCCTGCAAGAAGAATTCACACTTCTATACTTGCATACATAAGTGCTAAACCCAAATAAGATTTATTAGATTACTAGCAGTGTACGTGTTCTGGCTTTTCAGTATAATACATTTATTTGCTAGATCATACAAGCATATGTACATGCCATATTGCTACAATCAATCATATCCAAACTCCTACCCAAAGTAGTAGTCAAGGCCAGCTGCGCAGGACATGCTGCAATCTCGTCTCCTCGTTTAACCTATGAGTTTAGAGGAAAACTAAACTCGCTAAGCAATTGCTTAGTGGGTACTTAAATCATTGCAATAAAATGAAAGCATTATTTGAACATATATTTATATACTTTAAACAATTGAAAGGAATAAATACAAAACACAGAAGGTAAAAAGGCTTGGCTAAATATTTTGAATTTAAATCATTTTTCTTGCTTTTATCATTTTGGTTGCTCCACTGGTTTAATAGAACGTTAGCGGATAAGGAAGGGTCATGATAAACATATCTTGTCATGATCATATTTCATTATCTTTCATCATAATTCTTGCACATGTGCCAATGGCCATTATCATTGCATCATTGATCATGTCATTGTAATCATCGGCCTTCAGCCGGAATATCATATCATGTCAATGGCGGATATTTTAAACTTTTAACACTTTTCTCCATATAAATCATATCTCCAAATCTTGAAAGCCAATACGATAACTATTAATTCCAAACAGTGTGCCGGGTTATTATTATTATTATTATTATTATTTCGTATGGTTTAAATCATCAAAAGACTTATGCGACTATTTTATCCTTTTGCATAAGCATATAACCTTAACCGATGTGTGAAGCATCACTATATATCACAAATTCTTTGCTGGACACGGGCCGTATGGGTATTGAAGCATTTGTTAACTTTTCCTTTAGTTTCTCAATGTTCCTCTAACATTTATCAATCCATTGGAGTTTGGCATTCCTTTGAAACAACCTTGTCATTGGGATGATAATAATGGAAAACCCTTTTATAAAACATTAATAGTACCCATCCAGTCCTAAAAAGATTCTTACTTCTATTACTGTCTTTGGTGTTTTCCATTCCAAAATGGCTTTTATTTTCTTAAGACCTACTTAAATGCCTTATGCTAATATGGTGTGTTCTAAGAATGTCACTTTTTCCAATCAAAACTCGCATTTGTCATGTTTGACGTACAACTGCTTCTCTCACAACATTTGCAATACTATGCAAAAGTATCGATCCTATTCTTCTTTGTTCCTTAAATAAATGAAGGTGTCATCTATGAACACCATTTACAAATTGGTCAAAGTATGGATGAAAGATATGATTCATTAAATCTATGAATACTATTGACACATTTATGAGCTCAAAGGGCATTACAAGGAACTGATAACATCCTTATCGAGTTCTAGATGTAGTCTTTAGAATGTCTTTTCCTTTGATCCGTAGTTGCTGATATCCCAGTCAGTGATATATATATATATTTGAAAAGACCTTGGTTCCTTTAAGTTGGTCGAATACATCGTCGATGGACGGTAATGGATATTTATCCTTAATCATAAGCTCATTCAACTACTTATAGTTCACATATGACCTTAAGGATTTATCTTTCTTCTTGACGAAGAGTACTGGCGTGCCCCATGAAGAAACACTTGGCTGTATAAGACAGTTCCCGAATATACCTTTATAGCGAATCCTACTTTTTCTCTTAGGTGATAATCCGGGTAGCTCGTCTAAAGAAACATCGAGAAAATTACGTATTGTTGATACCTCTTGAATCTTTATCACATTCTTCTTTGCTTCCATAGTGCTTACCAAGTGTGCCTCACATCCGTTTGTATGGAACGCCTTGTTGTAACTGCTGCTGTTACGTTGTTTAGATAATCGGCTCTCTTTCCTACTGCCGTCACTTCCTCCTTGTGGGGAGTATGAAGTGTTACTCTCTTTCTTCTTATAATCAACCACTGTTTTATGCTTTGTTAGCCAATCCAATACCAACATTACATCAAAGTCTCGAAATGGTAACTCTATTAAATTTTCTAGAAATGCATTTTCATGTAACTCTATAGAACATTCTTTAATCACTTGTGTGTAACTACCTCGTCTCTTATCGGATTTATAACTAATGTTTCAAACTTAACATATCCTACTGGTAATTCTTCTAAACTTTCATTGCATAGGCTCTGGCTGGTGTAGTTGAATTGAGCTAGTCAACAGTCTCTGATTGTGTTCTTTGAAAATTCGAATCACTTTCCTTTCCCCTGCTTCGGCCTCGGCCAAAAGCAGGCCGTGATTTTTTTCTATCGGTGCGGGTGCATTCATTTGTCTTTCTAGCAGTTTACCCTAACACGATCTAGTGCCCCGCATTCCCAGCATCCATCTATTAATTACCAGCATTCACTCTTACGTCTTCATCCATAGTGTTTGCATAGAGGAGTAATATATCCTTCAAATCTATATTTCTTTCCAATCCTCCAGTAATTTTTGAATTGTTACTTTTTTCTTTTTCCTTTACCTAGTCCTTGGGTTGTTATTACTTTCATTCTTTCCTTTTTGATCTAATTTTAATTCTGCACCTTCTACCTTTGTGGTTCTTAATTTCTCTCTTTCTCTTCTCTCTCTCTTTTTTTTTCCCATCATTTCCTGAATTCATAAATCTCATATATCTTCTTCTTATAATTTCTTAATTTTGATGATTACATTGGGGCATTTTTAGGAGGAATCACAATACAATGTTTTGATTAGATTTCGTCTAGTTTCTACTCATATGGTCTGTCACCTACCTTATTAAGACGTCACGGGATGGTCACCCATCATCATTGGTCGAGCACGGTTAACTCTGGTTTTCTGCTAAATTTCACCACGACGGTGTCGGGTCAACAGTATCTTCTTAGTGCGCTTACTTCATCTGCTTATGTGAATATTGTACATGGGTTACTGTACATATTCTCTAGTGGTCGGACATGAGAATTTCTCATATACTTATTTCTGTTCACTCATCTATGTTATCTAAGTTCTATCTATTTTATCTCTTACCGTCTGGTCTTTACATTTTACGTACTTTTCTTTTATCCTCTTATTCTGTTCCTCTTTTATTCCATTCTTCAAATTTCATTTTCTTATGTACATTTTAATTTTTACATTCATATACGCCTATCTAATCTTCTCCTGGAACCCCCTTATAAGGACCCCAGTATACTAGCTACGGATGTCTGGCGCCTTGAACCTCGGCCGGATCCTTGGCATTGCGATCGCCGACTTTACTGTGCAAAACTACCTTCACTTCTAAACTTCTTCTCAACTTGTCGAAATCTTCCCAAGCTTTAAGTTTGTACTCTCTTTTGTTGCATGCGTTGGTGTCTACTTCTCTAATCTATGTATACCCTCTCGATACCTAAAACTTTCACAACTAATCTTGAAAATTCAAACACATCCATGACTACTAATTGTACTTTAATTCCATTATTTAATCCTTCCAAAACCTTTAACGTCTTTCTTGCTTTGTTTCTATCATTTTCTTTGCATACTTACTGAGGCGGGTGAACTCTCTATCATACTCAGATACTGTCATTCTTCGTTGCTATAGATATATAAACTCATTTCTCCTTGCGTTTAAGTATGTTTTACCAAGTGTATGTTTCTTCTACCCAAAGGGACATGGCATAAATAAATCTTTTATCTGGCGTGCATCTCAGTTGTTCCAATGCCCTACTAGTACTATCCAAACAGTACTCAACTTCTTCAAATCCTTCTTCCCTACTAGCCTTAAATTCTTTAGCCCCATATTTCCTTAACTTCTCAATTGGGGACTTCCTTTCTCTTTTGGTAGCAACAGGTACCATTCTTGCCGTTTATTGCAATGGTACTGTCATCTATCATAAATAAACTTCGGGGCCTTCCACAGCCACCGTTGCAGGTCGTGGCATAAGTCCAAGACCCATTTCTACATTTATGGATACGAAAGCATATGATTCCTTCTCTTGATCTATAACTCTTTGTGATTCTGCCACTGGCAACCTTATACCGTATACATATATCGTGATAAGGATTAGCAGCTGGCTTGATTAAACACATTAACTTTCCTATATGGCATGTACGTAATCACTATTAGATTTTCCTTTATCAAATGTACCTTATATACTTATGTATTTATAATAATCTTTCTACTATACTGACATTTCGTACCTACATGATATATGCTCTCATTTCTTATCTGCTATAGGATATCCTATTTTACATTGGTAATGGCCACTCCCAACATAAAATGTGTATCCTCCTATGTTGAATTTTCCAGGACCGGCTAAACCGGTGCTCTGATACCACTAAATGTAACGCCCCATCTTAGCCTACGTTTATAGACCAAGATGGACTGTTATCTCATGGTGGTTGTGTCTTAATAGTTTACTTAGCCAATTTTAAGTGCAGATTTTAAAAAAAAAATTTTGCCATAACCTCCCCTAAAAATGGAGGTCCCAAGTGTCACCAAAACTGATTTTTTTTTGTTGAAAACATTTTGTTTCACAATTCAACTCAAGCACACTCCCAATAATCCACCCTTATAACCTCAACTACAATCTTGCAAGAAGAATTCACACTTCTATACTTGCATACATAAATGCTAAACCCAAATAAGATTTATTAGATTACTAGCAGTGTACGTGTTCTGGCTTTTCAGTATAATACATTTATTTGCTAGATCATACAAGCTTATGTACATGCCATATTGCTACAATCAATCATATCCAAACTCCTACCCAAAGTAGTAGTCAAGGCCAGCTGCGCAGGACATGCTGCAATCTCGTCTCCTCGTTTAACCTACGAGTTTAGAGGGAAACTAAACTCGCTAAGCAATTGCTTAGTGGGTACTTAAATCATTGCAATAAAATGAAAGCATTATTTGAACATATATTTATATACTTTAAACAATTGAAAGGAATAAATACAAAACACAGAAGGTAAAAAGGCTTGACTGAATATTTTGAATTTAAATCATTTTTCTTGCTTTTATCATTTTGGTTGCTCTACTGGTTTAACAGAACATCAGCGGATAAGGAAGGGTCATGATAAACATATCTTGTCATGATCATATTTAATTATCTTTCATCATAATTCTTGCACATGTGCCAATGGACATTATCATTGCATCATTGATCATGTCATTGTAATCATCGGCCTTCAGCCGGAATATCATATCATGTCATAAGCAGTACTGCAGTAATAGTATGATGCATCATACCCTTATCTCAAGGGTTCTGATATACCAAGTAGAGCATAAATAATTTATGAAATTACTTTGGCATGATATTCAATAGGTCATGATTTTTCCATAATGCATATATTACTCGGATAACTTCTCATGATGCCATTCTGATTATTCCAAACCCCTTTCGTGTCATTTTAAATGATATAACATCAATCTATATCATAATATTCAAGTTTTAACACATTTAGAAAAATGACCAAATGAATAGTAGCGCGGTGCGTAAAATTGGCAACGCAATGGCGCGCGACAACTAAATAGTAAAATCTGTTTTTACTGCTGAAAATCAGTCAACTTTGGCAACAGTTTTGACCAAGTAAACAACCTTATTTTTGGATGAAGTTTTTCAGGTAAACACTTTCATCAGTTAACTAAATGCATGTAAAATTTCGTCGAAAAATTCTTTCGTTTGCCCCTTCAACGGACTGCCCAAAATGAAAGCTGCAGAATGGTGCCCAAAAGGGACCATTCGGCCCAATTTTCAAAACTTGAGGGAAATTCATTTTTTTCTTGCAAAATTGATTTTTAGACTCCTTTTGTGATACAATTGAAGGACTAAGGGTCCCTCTTTCAAAAATCAAACTAAAGGAGTGATTAAAAGTTCATCAAAGTTTATGGATAATTGAGCAAAGTTTAGCTAGTTTGTTTTGTTTTCATTCTTTTCATAATCAATTGATTACAAATGGTTCAAGAGCACTTTCCCACATATTTACCACACATAATAACATTATTTCAAAACCATTTCAAAAGTCCCATAATGCAAAATATGTGAATTAATTGAAAAGGCAATGATTTAAGTACCAAACCTTAATTCTTTTCACTTGTTTATAGTTCTTTTATATCTTCTTTGCTTCCTTCTCTCTCACTTCTTGATTTCCTATAATTTTCATAAAATCCATGTCAAGAACATAATAAAATTTAAGTGCTTCATGCCTTATTTTGCTAACTAATACTACTAGTCATCCTTTTTATCCTTAATCTTATATGTGCAAATCAACTCTTTCACTTTTCTTCAACTTCTTAAATTTTCTATAATCATCATATTTATTCTTTCATTTTTATCTTACAAATACTATAACCAATGAAAGAAATAGAACCATAGATGAATTTCCTTACCTTAAAATCTTATTCTCCACCCAAGTTTGCAACCTCTCTTTATTCTACAAATTTAGCTACTTGAAAAAAAAAAACAATCTCTCTCTCTTTTCCCTTTCTCTTATTTTCGGCCAAGCAAGAACAAAGAGAGTTCTTAGCTTTATTTTTGTGGTGTTCTCTCCTCCAAATGGCAGCCAAGAGAGGGTAATATGTCATGGTGTAAATGTTGATTTCCCATTGGTACACATATGTGGGAAAATGGCTAATTCTCATTGGTCCAAATATCTCCTTCTTTTATTTATTTACAACCCAAGCCCTTGGACTTCATTTTAATTATATTTTGGCCCCTCAACCTCCTTGTGCTGTAATTTTATGGTCTAAAATGTGAAAAGACCAAAATACCCTCCGACGGTTACTTGTTCGTAACTTTTAAACCGCGCACTTCCGCCAAATGCTGTGGAACACTTTTTGACTCAGTTTTTCCTCTAATTTTCATTTTTGAGATCCATTATTACTTTTGAGACACTTTTAAAAATGACCATGATGCCCCTGATCAAAATCCCCTATATCTTCCAAACCGTGCGTTTTCGGGAAAAACCATGTCGCACCGTTGCTACCCGATTTTTCTCTACTTTCCATTTTTGGAGTCTGTTATGTGCACTATTAAGGACCTCCGGAACAATTTTTGTTAATTATAGCCACCTCCACAAAACTTTACAATCTTTTCAGTTAGGTCCTTTTTGTCCTATAGAGCTTCCTTTCACTTCGTGTTCTTTGGTGGTTACTCGGGATGGCTCCTCTTACTGTACGCGGATGTACTGTACATGGATGTACCGTACATATGTACAAATTGGGTCGTGACACCTTTTCCTAATTAAATACAGTTTCCTTAAAAAATTAAAATGAATCATCGAAATTTCTTATAAATAAGACTAAAAGGACAGAAAAAGGGGCGAACTAGGGGGAAATTTTTGAAAGGAGATCGGACTTTGAAAATTATTTTTGGCAGTGAAAACAATCGGACTTTTTGAGAGAAGAATAAGCAAGCAAGCAATCAATCCATCAAAGGAAGCCATCTTGCCTTTGTCCTTGTTCATCCAAAAAGCAATTTTTGGTGGAACCAACAAACGAAGGTTTGAATATCTAATCTCTTTTTTTCTTACAGTAGCATCAATCATTAAATTGTTTCTTTTGATTTTAAAAACCTTAATTCGTTTCTTTGTTTTCCAAAAAATTTAAAATTACTTTTCTGTTTCTTCTAAAACCTAAGAACCCTAATCTATTTCTTCAAAATCATAAAACCCTAATCTACTTTTCAACTTTTCAAAACTTTAAATCATTTTATTAATTCCCAAAATCCTAATCTGCTTTCCAATATTCCAAAACCTTAAAACACTAAATTGATCCTTTTATTTCCAAAACCCTAAAAAAATATTTTCTGTTTCTAAAAAACCTTAAATCATCTTGCCAATTTCCAAAAACTTTATAAACTTTAAATTATTTTCTTCAATTCCAAAATCAAGATAGTAACCCCAAACTAGCTAATCTAAACCCTAAGTGTTCTTAAACCTTAATTCCCTTAAAATCTTAAACCCTAGTTTTTCTAAACCCTAATCCTTAGAACCTTAGAACCTTATAAACCTAAATATTAAAATTCAACACAGTAAGCCTAAAAACAACAATCCAGTAGCTAATAATCATAAACCTAATGTTCTAATATCCAAACTCTAATTTCATGATTTTACCCATCAAACCCTAATTTGGTTAATCATAGAACCTTATCAATCTCTTAAATTATAAAACCTTAATCCATTTCAATTCCCTTAAAACTTACAGTAGCCTAAACCAATAAATTTCAAAACCCTAAATATTAATTAAAGAACTTTAAATGAGAAACAGTAACCCTAATTTGTATCTTGACTTACTTTATTTTTAGATATAATTATGTGGTTTATTATATGCTTTGATTTATTTAAGTTCAATGCTTGGTTTATTTAAATTAACATGGATGAATGTTTATATTTTGATTAATGTATAATATCTTTGATGAATGATTTATTTATGATGAATGGTTATTTACCTTTATCGATTTATTTTTATTTTTCAAATGTTGTAAGAGGTGTGTTTCCACTTTGTGGGTACCTCATTAGTTAAATATTATTTAATTTAAATAGCTTTTATATTTTAAACCAATGTAAAGGACATGTTTCTACCATTTGGTGGGTGTCCTATTAGTTTAGACATGGGTGATGTAGGGACATGTTTCCATCCTCGGGTGGGTGTCCATTTATATGTTTTGCTTGGACATTGCTTTGATTTCAATATAACGATGCTTTATTTCAATTATTGTGTGTAATATAGATAATATTGTTATACTTAAGAATTCTATAATATTAAGACCTGTAAAGGAGGCCGGTTCTAATGAACCGGGCATTGTGGGGGTGTTGGGCTATTTCTCACCTTCCCCACATGTACCCAACTTTTCGAACCCATTAGGGGGTTGGGGATTCCTTAGGAATTGAGTCATCCACCCCTTTCTTTTTCCCAGCCCGTCTGGGTGGTGACTCTATTTTCTCCGGACCTAGGTCCGTGTTCTCTAAGGCCTCAAGCTTAAACAGTGCCGAAGTCGCAAGAACCATTGCACCGGGAATGGGGGCGAAAATCCCCGCTCACTAGAACCTCTTCATCTAACTCAAACAACTTGTCAATCTCAGACATTTCTTCAAATTTCAGCTTCTTTTCAAACTTCTTTTCTAGGTCAGCAATCAACTTCTCAACATTTGAAGTTTCACTCTTTTCCATGGTTGATCTTTCAACAACCTTTGGCTTCTTCTTCTTGTCTTGAGGATCTTGAAAGTATTGAGCCCAGTCATTGTCATCATCAATGACTACCTTATCATCATCAAAAGCTACTTCACCAACTTTAGCCTTTCCCTTGTCTTTCTTGGTGCTTGCAGTTGCTTCAGTAGTATTCCCAAACATTGTAGCCATTTGACTATTCATGATCTTAGCTAGGGCCCCCTTTAATTCTTCCATCTTGACTTCAAGGGAATCATCCAACATCTTTTGAATCTGCTTAGGTTCCATTGCTTTTGGTGAGAAGCTAATTGAGTTGCTGCTAGATTCTTCGTCACCGGAGTAGGTTGCATTATCATAGGCTTTTGAACTGTTGTAATCTAGGGCTGTGAGCCAGATAAGATCAATGATATGAGATACAAATGTATGTATGCATGTATGTATGTATGCACAAACAACAAACAAAGATAGTTAGGACGTCCCTCCCAACATTATAACTTCCACACACGAATGGCAAGCCTCTTTTCCTATGTGTATGGTTAACAAAAATACCAATATGGGGTATCTTATTTTGGAATAATTCCCTCGGACATTTCAACCAATAGTTATATTTTCAAACATGGAAATCAGTTCATGATAATTCCCATTAATTAGGCTTTAATCCATCCAATCAACTAAAGCAGCTTTTATGCTATATTGGATTAAAACTAAATTAAGAGGTTTATTATAAATAGATTTCTCACTTGAAAAAGTAATTAATGATTCATTCTAAAAACAAGCCCATGGTTAATAATTATTAGTATAAACTAGGCTCACAATTGATTTTTGGTATTTCCATAATTGACCTATATATTCGTAAGCTTTTTCAAAAGGTTGTGAAAAATAATTTTATTTCTAAGCCCATTGTAAAAAGATTTTAGAAAAATAGATTTTAGGCTTTGTATTTGGGTCATGAGAAAAGAATTTTTGACTTGTTTTGGAAAAGTTTTATGTCCACAAACCATTTTAAAAATTTTGAAAATAGTTTTGGTCTTTTGGATTTAAAGGGAAAATTTTTTTTTTTGAGCCACAATATAATTAGGTCATATTAGAAAAAAAGAACAAATCAAATAAGCCATGATTTAAACCAAGATAAATTAACCATAGTCAAACAACAAGCATTTGGGGTAACACCTAATGAAAGTAACTAGGCCAATTACATGAGCTTTAGTCTTTGGGTTGAAAGGTTTAGGCTCCCATAGCAAGTATATACCAAAAGGTATAAGGCTATGAGTAGTTATGTCATGCTTGATCTCCATACCTTGAGTGAAAGTATGGTATCCCTTACATAACACAACACGGAGATCCTAACTCATGCACACGATGCAATCTAAATAATGCAATGGAAAATATCATAATAAGAAATAATAGAATAATATAAAGACCAACGGAATCAACTTCTCTTATCCCCAGTGGAGTCGCCACTGTGAGCGGGGGTTTTTGCCCCCACTCTCATGTGAAATGGTTCTTGTGACTTTGGCACTGTTAGGCTCATGGCCTTAGAGAGCATGAGCCTAAACCCAGAGAAAAATAGAGTCGCCACCTGAATGGGCTGGGAAAAAGAAAGGGGTGGATGACTTAATTCCTAAGAAATCCCTAACTCCATATTGGGTTCGAAAAGTTGAGTACGTATGTGTGAGCGGGGTTTTTTGCCCCCACTCCTTGTGGAATGGTTCTTGCAACTTCGGCACTATTTAGGCTCGGGGCCTTAGAGAACATGGACTTAAGTTCGGAGAAAATAGAGTCACCACCCAGACGGGCCGAAAAATAGAAAGGGGTGGATGACTCGATTCCTAAGGAATCCCCAACCCCCTAATGGGTTCGAAAAGTTGGATACGTGTGGGGAAGATGAGAAATGGCCCAACACCCCCACAACGCCCGGTTCATTGGAACCGGCCTCCTTTACAGGTCTTAATATTATAAAATTCTTAAATATAACAATATTATCCATATTACACACAATAATTAAAATAAAGCATCGATACATTGAAAATCAAAATAATGTCCAAGCAAAACAAATAAATGGACACCCATCCGAAGATGGAAACATGCCCTCACATAATCCATGCCTAAATAGGACACCCATCGAAAGGCAGAAACATGTCCTTTACATTGGTTCTAAAATAGAAAAACAATTTAAATTACATGATATTTAACTAATGAGGTACCCACCAAGTGGAAACATACCTCTTACAACATTTGGAAAATTAAATAAATTGATAAAAGTAAATAACCATTCATCATAAATAAATCATTCATCGAAGATATTAAACATCAATAGAAAGTAAACATCCATCCATGATAAATTAAATAAATCAAGCATTGAAATTAAATAAATCAACTAAGCATTGAAAATAAATTAAAGCATATAATAGACTACATAATCAAATATAAAATTAAATAAAGCAATTAAAGACACAAATTAGGGCTACTGTTTCTATTTAAGATTCTTCAATTAATATTTACGGTTTTGGAATTTATTGGTTTAGGCTACTGTAAGTTTTAAGGGAATTGAAATGGATGAAAGCTTTATAATTTAAGAGATTGATGAGGTTCTTTGATTAACAAAATTAGGGTTTGAGTGGGTAAAATCATGAAATTAGGAAAAATTTAAGTTTTAGATTAATTGGTTTTGGGTTTACTGTTTGTATTTTGAATAATCATAATAATGGAAGTAAAACATGAAGATTTATAATGCATAAATAAATAATGACGTGAACCCATATGGTGGTCCCGCTAGCCGGTTAGCTGGCCGGGGTCAAGGGGACAGCGCCCCTTGCAGGGTCCGGGTCCGCACCCAGAAGATTTTGAAAATTGGCTTCTAGGATTATAGGTTTCGGTGTTGAAAATTAAGATTTTAGGGTTTAAGATTTAAAAAAATAGGGTTTTGAAATTGGAAGAAACTAATGTTATTTTTAAAAGAATAATACTTACTGTGTGATTTTGGAAAGAAGGATTAATTAGGGTTAAAGCTTTTGATTCTTAAAAATAAGGCTACTGACTTTTTGGAATAGAGATTAGGGTTTTGGGAATTAATAAAATGATTTAGGGTTTTTGAAGTTTTTGGAGACAAAAGAAACGATTTAAGGTTTTTATGGTTTTTGAAAACAAAAGAAACGAATTAGGGTGTTTGGAGACAGAAGAAATAAAATTAGGGTTCTTCAGTTTAGAAGAAACATTTTAGGGATTTAAGGTTTAGAAAAAACAAAAGAATGATTTTTAGGGTTTTTGAAAATAGAAGAAACGATTTATTAAAGCTACTGTGAGAAAATAAAGAAATTAGAGATTCAAACCTTCATTCATTGGTTCCTCCAAAAAATTGTTTCTTGGATGAACAATAACAAAGACAAGCATTGCTGCCTTTGATGGATTGAATTGCTTGTTTTCTCTTTCAAAAGTCCGATCGATTTCACTGCCAGAAGGAATTCTTAAAATCTGATTCCCTTTCAATGTTTTCCTCCTAAATCTCTCCCCCTCTGTGTTGTTTTTTAGTCCTTATTTATAGAAGATTTTGATGATTAATTTTACTTATTCACGGAATCTAATATTAATTAAGAAAAGGAAACCAAAACCGAATTGAATTTGGTTTCGGAAAAATTTGTGTCTGAAAAATTTTGCTAGCGAAAAAAACTGCTGCGGAAAAATTACGCTGGCGAAAAAGCTGCCGCAGGGGTAGCGAGCTGCGGCGGGGGAAATTGCCTGCGGGCCATTTTGCCTGTAGGAAATTCCTGCAGGCGAAATGGCCAGGGCTCACAGGATTTTCTTGCAAGCGAAATGGCCAAGCCATTTTGCCACCCCCCCTTTTTGGCGATGAAATTTTTTGTCGCCGATTTTTATTTTTATTTATTTATTTGTTTATTATTATTTTTTATATTTTATTAATAAAAATTAGATACTAAAGCAAATATTATTTAATTAAGAACACAAAAATTATTTTGGACTAATTAAAATATATTGGACCGGACTAGGTCAAAAATTAAGGGTCTACAGTATGGGGAAGGTGAGAATGACTCAGCACCCCCACAATGCCCGGTTCATTAGAATCGGCCTCCTTTTCAGGTCTTAATATTATAAAATTCTTAAATATAATGACATTATCCATACTACATGCGATCATAAGAATAAATAAATACTTTATATTAAAATCATAGCAATATCCAAACAAAATAAATAAATGGACACCTATCCAAGGATGGAAACATATCCTTACATCGTCCAATGTCTAAAACTAAATTGGACACCTACCAAAAGGTGAAAACGTATCCTTTACATTAATCCCAAAATATGAAAATAATTTAAATTACATGAAGTTTAATTAATGAGGTACCCACAATGTGGAAACATACCTCTTACATAACAAAATAAATCAATAAAAACCATTCATCATGAAAGTAAACCATTCATTATAAGCCAAATAAAGATCAAGATATGAAGATGTAAACTAAGTACGTAAAGTAGGATTCAAATAACAATTAAAGTCTAAATATACAAGCTTATGAATTATGGTTTAGAAAACTAGGGTTTATGATTTTAAATTATTAGAATTAGAGGACCTAAATTCTAGAATTGAGTACTAGAATTAGGGTTTTAGGTTTTGGGGTCTTGGTTTTGGGAATTATAGTTTTAAGAATTTTAAGGCTCCTTGATTAGGGTTTGGGAGAATTGGGTTTCGATACTTTGGAAACAAATTAGGGGTTTTCTCATATTAGGGTTTTAAGTTTACTAGATTATGGTTTTGGTGTTTTGGGTAGAATAATTTGAAGGTAGGGTTATTGGATGACAGGTTTTAAAATAGATTAGGGTTTTAATTTATTATTTTAGAAAAACAGTGATTTGGGGAAATAAATTAAGGTTTTAGAAAAATAATTAGGGTTTTGGGATTTAATGAAATAGTGTAAGGTTTTGGACAAAAATAGTTTAAGGCTTTGAGTTTTGACAAAATAATTTAGGGTTTTTAGGGTTACTTATCCACTGGGACATTAGGGTTTAAGGGTTTTAAGGCTCCTTAGATGAAGGTTTAAGGATTTAATGAATTAGGGTTTTGTTTATAAAACATATAATTTAGATTTAACAATTTTATGCTACTGGAAAGATTTATATCAAAACACATCAATGAAACATTTAAAATAAAGCATGTTGTTGCTACTGTGAATAAAAAAATTATTGGTTATGACCAAACCTTCGTTGTGGTTCCACCATAATTGCACTATTAGAATTCTGGGGAGACTTCGATCAAGACAATACATCCTTGTTGCTTTGTGGATGGGAGCGTTCTTTTTATTCTTGGCTGCTTCAGGTTGCTTCAAAGTTTAAGAGTCCAATCGTAATTTTTGAGTAAATTTTTTTGTCCCTTTTTTCTGTGTCTAAAACTATTATTCATAAAAATTTCAAACAAAACCTAATATGTTAAGGAAATTAAAACTGTTTTGAAAATTAATTCGAGTTTTCAAGTAAAAATAGGATCTTGGCAAAAATCAACCAACGTGCTGGCACGGGCTGCTGAGACACGAGCAAAGGGCTAGGACACGAATAATTGGGCGAGCGCCTACGAGGCGCTACCCAATTTGCCGCAGTTTGCAGCTATGGTGAATTGGGGCAGGCCGCGTGTCGCTCATCGATTGGTTCATCCTATTTTTTATATTATTATTTTATATATTTTTAAAAAAATAAATAAAATAAATACTAAAATAAGTATTAAAATAAAAATAAAATAAAATAAATAATAAATGCCATAAAAATTATTTCGGACTGATTTTATAATATGGGACTGGACTTGGTCAAAAATTAAGGGTCTACAACATGTTTCCATCAATTGATGGGTGTCCTATTTTATTTATATATATGAACATTGAAACATTATAAGGGCATGTTCCCATCTTTGGATGGGTACCCATTTTGTCTAATTTGATTAATTTAATACAATATTAGTTTATTTTGATCATTGCTTGTATTATGGATAATGTTACAAAAGTTAAGAATTTAATAATGTTTAGACCTAAAAGGAGAACGGTTCTAATGAACTGGGTGCTATGGTGGTGCTGGGTCATCCTCACCTTCCCCATGCGTACCCAACTTTCCCAACCTAGTAGGGGTTAGGGATTTCTTAAGAATCGAGTTATCCACCCCTTTTTATTTTCTCGGCCCGTCCGGGTGGCGACTCTAAATTCTCTATGTTTAGGCCCGTTATCTTTAAGGCCTTTAACCTAACAATACCACAGTCGCAATAATCTTTCCACCGGGGGTGGGGGCAAAATCCCACTCACACCTATTTTGGTATATTTACATATAACAATATATATGTGTTAAATTTCAAAAGAATAAGTATAAAAGTAATATATATTTAGTTATATGTCATATATATTACATGTAACAACATATATATATTAAATTTAAAAATAGTAAGAGTATAAAATTATTATATATTTAGCTATATGTCGGTATATGTTACATAGGACAATATAAATACATTAAAAATTTAAAAGAATAAGAGTATAAAAGTGATATATATTTAGTTATATGTCAGTATATATTATATGTAATAATATATACGTGTCAAAAAATTTAAAAGAATAAGAGCCTAAAAGTGATATATGTTTAGTTATATACCAGTATAATTACATATAACAACATATAAATGTTAAATTTAAAAAAAAGAGTATAAAAGTGATATATTAGTCATTTGTCGGTATATATTACATATAACAACATATATTGTTAAATTTTAAAATAATAAGAGTATGAAACTATTACATATTTAGTTATATGTCGATAAATGTTATATATAATAACATATACATGGCAAATTTCAAAAGAATAAGCGTATAAATGTCACACCCCACCCCCCGTTTAGGTTAGGGGAGGCAAAGTGCTATGGTCCTAGGGTTTGGGTTAGCTTAAAGTTACCAGATACCTCAAAGAACCTTATTCATAACATTTTCAAATCATTAAACATTATCTAAAAAATATTTATATTTATTTTTTCAATTTTACTCTTAGTATATATTACAACCATTGGTGTTTATTACATATTATTTTATACTCAATGGAGCACTATATAGCAGAATATATTTTACAAACTTCTCTTATTATAGCATTATTAGCTTCTAGCACAAACCAAAGAGTGAGCAACTAGGAAGTAGAATTCCAGAAGCTCCAATCTGCAAAGCACTAATCTGAAAAAAAATGGTGATGAGGGATGAGCCGTCAACACAGTGAATCATAACCTAACATGAGGTCAGGTGAGATACCCAATAAAATAACTTAAATAGAGGCACATGCAAAGTGAGTTAGTAAAAAGTGATCAACATATTGGAATGAGTAAGTATCAACTGATGCAAGAGATAATATCAATAAAATAAAATAAATATAATCACGATTATATAAAACATATGCATATTGTAACATTCAGAATAGAGGCAGCCATAGACTGAAATTAGGGAGGTAACTTTTCCCTTTGCACATACAAAAACACCAGTGTACACTATCTAATGGTTAAGCCCTACCAAAGTAGGGACATGTCATAACAGTAGAGGCTAATAAACAGTTATCAATAATTTCATTAGAGAAAAAGCAGAGGAATTCAATGGAAAATAGTTTAAATCATATTAAAAGCTTAGTAATAGGTTCAACAACAATTACATGATAAATGACTTAGAATAATATTTCCCATCAAGAGTACAAATATAAAAACAATAGCTCAATAATAATAAATAATCAGAAGCAATATAAGAGGCCAACAAGATAGTCTAACAACGAGCAGTATAGATAGTCAACAATGATGGACTTATCAATAAACACAATATCATAAGCGATATCAATAATAATAAATAATTAGAAGTAACAATTTCTCAATAAACAGAGAATGCAAATTAGGGTAACAATAATCTGGGTAGCAATAAAAATATTGATATTGTTCAACAAGAGTTAAATAGTATCATTCAACAAAACATGTCATATATTACATTAAGTTATCACTCACCTATAGCCTCTTGAGGTGCCTTGCCCTTTAAGCTAGAAGGTTCTCCTATTTCTGTTCTTCCTACATATTCATTGTATACACTTTTTATTAATTGTAACCTTCATTATAGATAAACTTTATTTAAGGGTCACACCAAATTTATTTAATCTTATTTCCCAATACCCCTTACGTGTTGCATGCATAATTTATTTTATATTTCAATCCATGTATGTATTTAATTTTGTTCCAATTATTCTTCTTTTGGTAAGTTTTCAAATAACAAATCACATTTTAATTCTTACCTTATTTTCTTAAAGTAAATTCCAACTCTTATTGATATTACTCAAACATTAAAATATATGATTTTAAAATTTAATTTATCATTGTTATGCTTATAATTAGAACCCTTATTTCCTTTAATACTTTAAAATCATTATTTTATTTATGATTAAAATTATTTTTTATTTTCATCTTTTTTCTTTCAAAAGGAGCAAACATATGATGTAATTTTAATATTAAATTGTCATTTTCAACTTAAATACCCTATCTCTTATAGTAACTCAATTTTTTAACAATATTTACAACATAATTAGTTCAAATTAGAAATTAAATGATTTATAATCTCTTTTCCCCTCTATTGTTTTTTATTATATCCACATTTAATTATCAAACAACAACATAATCAATCATTTCTTACCTTTTCCTTTTAAACACCAACACACCGATCCAAGCTTGATTGGTTTGGTTGTTTAGTTAATATGGTCTTATTTTAGTGTTGGGTTAAAGGGGACATAAATAGTAGCTATTTCTTCAAACCCATTATTTTATTTATTTGCTCTTTATATGATACAATAGTTTAATTATAATAAGGAAGTTTGAGACTTCCCTTTGTCATATTTTAGTTTTTCTTTTAGCCACTTGTCCATATTATTTTTTAGGTTCTTGCCAAGTATTCACCTCTTATTCTACATGTCCCATGTCTAAGCTTTCTTGTAGATAAACTCAAATTATTTTATTTATTTATTTTTATAATATAATCATTATATTCCTTTAAATTTATCTTCTTCATACATAATTTGGATGATTCATTTTGGTGAAAGTTTGCTTATTGCATTTATCACGTTTCTACTTCTTTCACTTGCCATTTGTCACTCCTTTCTTTATACTATGCCATCTTGCTTCCATCTTCTTCCTCTTCCTTCCACGTTATTAGCTTCCCATGACACCTTTTTCTCTTTAATCAATTTAATAATCTTATACTGGTAATCCCAATCTTCCATCATAGCCATCTAGGATTTAGTGTAATAATTAATTCCTAGATTCATTCCCTTTTCCCATTCAGTTCAAATTTTAATTTTTAGCTTTACATTTGTATGTAGTTAGTTTAGCACTTGACAAGTGGTTATTATTATGTCTTTCTTTAGCTTCCTATATCATGTACATATATTTGACATGCATGCATTACATCAATTTACCAATCATTCTTCATATCTTATATAGAGATGCAACCAAATTTAAAATAACCAAATTCCAAATACTAACTTACTACTATAGATATTGTATTCATATTGGTAACCAAGCAAACTAATCATGGTTAGCCAACACATCCTATTAATCAAACCCATGATCCAAATTATAACTGCACTAATTCCTCTAATTTTTAAATTCCAATTTTGATTTAAGAAAGATTTGCTTTCGACATAATTATTAATTTAAAATTTAAAATTTAAATTTGGACTTATGTCATTCTAAATTCCATAACCTAATTTAGTAATTTATTTTCTTAAGCGGGATATTATAATAAAAGTGATATATATTTAGTTATATGTCATTATATGTTACATATATCAACATATACGTGATAAATTTCAAAAGAATAAGAGTATAAAACTATTATATATTTAGTTATATGTTGGTATTTGTTGCATATAACAACATATATGTGTTAAATTTCAAAAGAATTGCAACACCCGTAATTTTTAGTGGACCTAGGTTAATTTATGTAGAGAGTAATTAGAGTGATGGAAGAAGAATATAAATAGTATATACTAAATATATATGCAAGATATACATAAAGTATAAATTTCACTAAGAGACAAAAGTCAAGTCAAAAGTTAAAAGTTAAAAATATATAATAAAAAATTAAAATTAATTTTGGATAGGAAGAAGGAAAATATATTATTATTTCAATAATTACTTATTTAGTAATTATATAAACGTGAGAGGGGCAAAATTGAAAATCAAATTACATAAAAACTCATCATCTTCTTCTTCACCATAAGTGGTTGTAAACCCCTAATTTTGTACCTAGATCAAAATGCATGTGACCATTGTTCCAAAAAAAGTTAGAATTACGCAAATTTGGATTCGGATAGGCCCGAATTTGGCCTAGACCTACCCAAAATGGCTCCAAAACCCTTGACTTTGGGCATAGGAAAAACCCTCAATTTTGCCCTTAAATGAAATCCCACATCATAAGGAATCCAAGACAACTTGAATTGCAGAAATTGGATGTCAAAAGGACCTGAAATGACAAAAACAAGTCGTAACGCAAGCAATGGGTTGCGCAACGTGTGGACGATCTGCACTAGTTGCACCCCGGTCGCACCAAATGTGGCCCAGTAGCAATTTATTCATCCTAAGTCCTCTAAATTTGAATTGTTTGGCTCTTCCATAAATAAAGGGATGATTTCTCAATACAGAGACTGAATTTCATATGCCAAAACCCTACCAAAGTGCTTTCTAACTCACCAAAATTCAATTAATTTCATTGTTATCTATTTGTTCAGATTAATTATCATTACCATCATCATTTAGCTTCATTAGTTACACTAGGGACTCTTAAAATTTTCAAAATAAAATTTTAATGGGCGCTTTTTAAAAACTATTCTCTTGGATTGATATTCTTTTTTCCCATATATAAGGGTTCTTTACCCTTTAGTTTTAGGAAGCCTGGGTAGCAGGTAGCATCCATTTGCCAACCTTCTTTAGGTATGTTGGAAGATAGTAAAAGTGCCCAACCCACGATGGATTATTAATCCTTTTGAGGTGTAATCGACATGCACGTATTGTTGGACCCACGCCAAATTCATTATCTATCATGTGGTTAGGTATATCACTATCCCACTATGATGGGCCCTTTCAACTAAACCACCCTTTACATATGAAGACCATAGACCCTACCCTTAAGAGGTATGCACCATAATCCTGAACCATTCTTATAAAATTATTTTTATTCATGCATACATGATGCATTTCATCTACACTATCCTTACAATTTTAAGGTATCATTCCCTTAACATTCAATCCAAGCTAAGTTATATGCTTAAAACCATATTATACCCTAAATATAAATCTAAACCACATCATTTTACCTCACAAACCTAGGTCACATTAACTTAGCCTAATCAAACATGAACCCAAGCCACATTGGCTTAACTCGTAAACCACATTGGTTTACCCTATTAACCTAGGTCACATTAACCTAACCATCACATATGAACCTAAGTTGCATTGGCTTAACCCATAAGCACAAATCCAAGCCATATAGGCTTAACCATCCAGCATAAACCAAGTCACATTGTCTTTAATCTCCCTCTAAAGTTGTAGATCTAGCCCTATTGGCTTAACCCTTCAAACATGAGCCATATTGGCTTAACCATCAAACATAAAACCAAGCCTCGTAGGCTCTACCTATCAACCATGAATCAAGCTACATTTGCTTGACCATCACATCTAAACTAAGCCTACATTCACTTAATCTACTCAAATGAAATTGATGTTGCATTGGCTCAATCACCAAAACCAAGTCCCACTAGCTAAATCACTTTGACCTAGCACAAGCTTGAGTCGCATTTAGCCATGCCATTAGGAATCAAACATAAGCCACATTGGCTTATCTCATAAGTATAAACCCAACCATCATAATGAACTTATGCCATAATGGCTTTGCCTTAAGACATGAGCCTAAACCATAATGGCTTGACCTTTCAAGCATGAGCCAAAGATGGATTAACCCCTAGGCCCAAACCAAGGCCATAGAGGCTAAACCAAGTAGGCTTGGACTACTCAAATCAAGCTTGAAAGAGCTAGAACAATCGAGTTGCATGGATTAAACCTTTAGGGATCATACCTAATCTAGCCATATGGCCCAAATCTTAGGGACGACACCCCACTTGGCCATATGGCCTGAATTATTAGGGGTGATACCTTATTTAGCCATATGGCCCAACCATTAAGGGCCATACCCTACTTCACCTAGCCATATGGCCTCAACCCTTAGGGACCATGCCCTAACAAGCCTCATCAAGCCACAATGGCTCAAACTATTAAAGACCATATCCAACCTCACTAAGCACTTGGCTTTCAACCATTTGAACCATATCCCAACCACATGGCTCACCTTTTAGGAACATACCTATCCAATTTGATTACTGAAGCTCACCATCATAAACTTTGGCCACACGGCTGGACACTTGAAACTAAACTTATCCACATGAACCTTACCTATAAGAGTTAAACCCCTTTGCTTAGATCTTAGCCACTAGAGCTAACCATATAGAATCTTAGACACAAGAGATAGCCCATCCTACATTGCCTCAATAGGCTCAACATCCAACCTTGCCATAATGGCTCATTATCCAAATCCCAAATAGGTACAAAATCTAATGGCCCATTGTAGACCTTTAATTTTGGCTCAGATTGAATTCGGCCCCAATTAAAAGGACCAAATTATATTTAGATTTGATTTAAAGGCCTTGATTAACTTAGTTACAATTAAAAGGCCCTAATTAAATTCAAATTCAATTAAAAAGGCTTGAATCGGCTCTGGTTTAACCCAAAAGCCAAAAAATTTTGCTAGCTTAGAGTTGATGTCGAATTGGCAGCCAATTCGGCATAAGCAAAGGCTCATATCGAATTGGCCTTGGCCAATTTGACATGATCCCTAAGTCATGTCAAATTAGCCTCGAGGCCAATCCCGGGTTTAAAGAGTTTTAATTCTAATATGATTCAAAGAGGTTCAGTACATTTTCGAAACAAACAGGGACTCTTTGAACACAGTTCCTCTAATGTAGCTTATAAATAGCCAACTAAACAAGCAAAATGGATAGCCATAAGAGTTAAGAAAAAGGGAGTCATCTTGGGGGATTAAGAACCATGGTGTAGAACCAAAACACAAAAAAGACAGAGAGCAATTGTGAGTGGGGATTTTGGCCCTACTCTTAGAGGAATGGTTCTTGTAACTTCGGCACTGTTAGGCTCTAGGTCTTAGAGAACATGACCTTAAACCCGAAGAATATGAGTCTCTACCTTAATAAGTCAGGAAAATAGAAAGGGGTTGATGACTTCATTCCTAAGGAATCCTCAACCCTTACTAGGTTGAGAAAGTTGAATATGCATAGGAAAGGTGAGAATGACCTAGCACTCCTATAGTGCCGTTTATTAGAACCTGCCTCCTTTTCAGGTCTAAATATTATTAAATTCTTAAGTTATTAAAACATTATCCATAATACATGCAATTAAAAGAAATAAATATTCATCATATTATTCAAACAAATCAAACAAGAATGAGAACCCATACGAGATGGAAACATGCTCTTACAATATCCAAATGTCCATATAAAAATAAAATAGGACACCCACCAAAAGGTGGTGTAGACCCTTAATTTTGGCCACTATGAATTCAATTTTAATTAAATGGGATAAATTAAATCTGATTTCAATTTAAAAGGCCCAAATTACACTCGATCCAATTTTTAAAGTTCAAATAGGTCCGATTCAAAGTCAAAATTGATTCGGTTAGGTTTTAATTCGATATGAGCCATGCTATCTCATATCGAAATAGATAGCCCAATTCTACATGAGCACTTGCTCATGTCGAAGTGGACATGGTCCAATTTGACATGAATAATATGTAAAATTGGATGAATTTGACATGAGCAGTTTAGTATCCTAAATTAAAAAGGATTTGGATAGGGTTAAGATTGGTCAATTTGTTTAATCCTACTATTGACCTATAAATACACAGATTAAAGGAGCTATTAGTTAGCCATAATGATTAAAAAAAAGAGAGATTAGCATAACCTTGAGTAGATTGAAAAAGTGATCAAATAGAAATAAAAATAGCAAAAGCAATAACCAGAGACATAAATCAATGAAGAAACGATAGCTAAAATTGGTGTATAATTTACGAATTATTTTGCTAAACCAAGATCCGTTTGACCCATCAAGCCTTAACATCAATTCTGTGGAGTAGTCGTTGTACTTGGGCAAAGTCTGGTTCAAATAAAAGGCCTTGGTGGAGCCAACAACGAAGGGTTAATTTCACTAACTCATCTTAATTAAATTCTTTTTATCATCCTTATTATTAATATCATAGAATTCATTGTTATTTATTTGATTTTTTAAATTCCTTGCAATAAACCATAGCTTTAGGTTTAAATTCAATTGAAGTTCTAGATATATTTTAGTTTTATAATCTTAAACCCTAAAGTTTCATATTAAATCCTAATCTTGCATGTCTTAATCTTAGCTTGCATTTTAAACCCTAATTCACATGTAAAACCCTAGTTTAGGAAAAATTCTAATTTGTATCAATTTAAAATCCTAGTTTAGACAGAAACCCTAATTCCCCAACAAAATCATTATTGTAAATCATTTACCTTTCGGTGGCACTACCCCCGATTCCTCTCAAGGGACGCTGCCCCCTTGACACCCACCTGCTAACTAGCTAGCGGGACCACCGTGTGCATCGCATCCTATATTTTGTTATCGCATTAATATTAAGATTTGTTTATTTGTCTTTCTTTTAATTATTCAATTATTTTTATGTATGTTTGTACTATTTTTTCCTTACTTTGTTGTTTTCCTTAGATTTAGATGTATTTTCAAAGAGGATTGTAAAAGGCATGTTTCCATACTTTGTGGATGCCTTATTTGTTTAGTTTGTTATTTAATTTATTTTATGGACTTTGGGACAACTGTAAGGGACATGTTTCTACCAATTGGTGGGTATCCTAGTTTATTTATTTGTATGGACATTTGGATGTTGTAAGGGCATGTTTCCATCTTTGGATGGGTACCCATTTTGCTTGATTTATTTCAATAATATGATGAATGTTTATTTTCTTTAAATTGCTTGTAATATGGATGATGTTATAATAATTAAGAATTGAATAATATTTAGACCTAAAAAGGAGGCTGGTTCCAATGAACTGGACGCTATAAGAGTGCTGGGTCATTCTCACCTTCCTCATATGTACTCAACTTTCTGAACCTAGTAGGGGTTGGGGATTCATTAGAAATCAAGTCATCCACCCCTTTTTATCTTCCTAGCCTATCCGGGTGGTGACTCCTATTCTTTGAGTTTAGGCCCTTGTTCTCTAAGGCTCAGAGCCTAAAATCCTAATTTGGCCTTCCAACCCTAGTTCTAGGTGAAAACCCTAATTTGCATGTTTAAAACCCTAGTTGTATATTTAAAATCCTAATTTTATTCTAAAATCCTAATTTATATAATAAAACCCTAATCTTATTAAAGTTTGAATTTTTGGATTATTTGTTGTTTAATTAATTATTTATCATGCATGGTTAATTTATATATGTTTATTATTTTAGATTTTAAGGATGTAAAAGGCATGTTTCCACTTTGTGGGTGCCTTATTTTTTTTAATTATTTATTTTAATTTTCATTTTAAGGATTTTGGAGATTACAGTAAGGGATATGTTTTCATTTATTGGTGGGTATTGATTCCACTCACATTGGTGACTCTACTGGGGATAATGAGTGGGGGCAAAAATCTCCACTTAAAGTGGCGACTCCATTGGGGATAAGAGAAGTTAATTCCATAGGTCTTTACATTATTTTATTCTTTCTTATTGTGAATTATCCATTGCATCACTTAGAATTACATTGTATGCATGAGTTAGGATGCCTTGTGTAACCTGCGTTATATTGTGTAAGGAATGCTATACTTTCACTCAAGGTATGGAGGTCGAGCGTGGAATAACTACTCATAGCCTTGTACCTTTTGGTATATACTTGCTATGGGAACCTAAGCTTTTCAACCCAAAGATTGAAGTCTATGTAGTTGGCCGAGTAACTTTCCTTAGGTTGACATTATATACTTGTTGTTTGACTATGATTAACACATCTTGGCTTGAGTTATGGTCCATTTGGTTTGCTTTTTTCTAATATGACCTAATTATGGAGTAAGCCCAAAATTAAAGCCCAAAAGACCAAATTATTTTTAAACACTTTTTCAAAATGGTCTTTAGACATAAAACCATTTTAAGATAGGTCAAAAATCCTTTTCCACCACATGGCCCAAGCTCAAAGTCCACATAGGCTTGGAGATATTTTCAAAGATGGGCTCAAGACTACTTTTTTACTTTATAACCCCAAACTTAAACTTTATAGGCATAGAACTAGTTAGGTCAATTATAGAATATTAAAATCAATTGTAGGCTTAATTTTTACCAAGACTTATTAGTTATAGGTTTGTTTGTAGTATAGATAATTAGTTGCCTATTTTCAAATGAGAAATCTATTTATGATAAACTTTTTAATTTAGTTTTAATCCACAATATAGCATAAAAGCTATTTTTTAGTTGACCAAACGGATTAAGACTAAATGAATAGAAATTATCATGAACTGACTTCTATATTTGAATATACAACTATTGGTTAATCTATCTGAGTAGATCATTCAAAAAAAATATCTCTTAATGATATTCTATTTACCACATACCTAGGAAAAGAGACTCGCCATTTGTGTGTGGGTGATATAAGGTTGGAAGTAACATTATGACTTTTCTTTGTTTTATGTGCATACATGCATACATACATCGCATTACATTACATTGATCCTTTCTAGCTCATAGACATGGAGTACAATAGTTCAAGGGCTTACGACAACCCAACTTATGTCAGTAACTTAGAGTCTAGTAAGAATTAAGTCAACTTCACAACAAAAGCAATGGATCCTGAACAAGTTCAAAAACTGGTGAATGATGCCCTCAACTCCAAGATGAAAGAATTGAAGGGGGCCCTAGTTGAGACCGTGACAATAAGTCAATTACTTTCACTATTGAAGGATAATAATGCTGAAGCATCTGCTAGTAACAAGAAGCAAAAGGATAAGGGAAAGGCTAAGGTAGCTGAAGTAGCCTCTGATGAAGACAAGGTAGTAATGGATGATGATGACTGGGATGCATACTTCCAAGAACCACAAGAAAAGAAGGCTATGGAGAAAACAAAAATAGTTGATGTGGAAAAATTTATTGCTAATTTAGAGAAGAAATTTGAAAAGAAGCTGAAGGCTGAAGAGGTGTCAAAGGTGGACAAGTTATTTGAGCAAGATGAAGAAGTTCCTTGCAAGTTCAAGATGCCTTCTTTCTCTAATTTTTATGCTTTCATTAGATCCTATTGTGCAAAACTTGTTTAAAACCTTAGAGAAAAATACTCAAAAGAATTGGGATTTGTTGTATAAAGCCCTCATCCAGTAGTATGGGTATAATGTTGAATTGGAAGTGACTTTGATGGAGGTATAATCAATCAAGAAAAAGCGAAATGAGAACTTTATTGATTATATGAAGAGAAGGAGGAATAAAGCTGCACTTCTTAAAAAGAGGTTGAATAAGTCTGACCAAATTAGGATGATAGTAAGAGATGTCCTACCTAATCTTCATGAATGAATGTCTCACACTCTATTTAGAAACTTCAAAGATCTTCTCCAAGCTGGCTTATAAATAGAATAATGGGAAAGAGAGAATAACTATTTTTTGGAAGAAGGAATGAGAAGGGGAATTATTAGTCTGGTAGTCAAGGCACATAGAAACCAATATATGCCAATGCAACTGGTCAAGCAAATAGTAAACAGTTTTCAAATCTGGGAAGACCTTTATCTTATGTTTTTAATAAGTTGCAGAAAAAGGGGCTCTTACAACCATTGGCTCCCCAACCTTTACTGAATCCTTTCTCACCAAAATTTGATACCAGAGCCTTCTATAAATCTCATCAAACACAAGGACATGAGATAGATAAATACCTTTAGTTAAGGCATGAGATCCAAAATTTTATTGATAGTGGAAAGTTGCCTAAACCCAATAAGCCTAGCACGAAGGACAATCCTTTGCCTAGGTTTAATAGAGTACCTCCACCAGCAACATTCATGATAGGATGAGGATTGAATGAAAAATTTTTCTTGTCATCTTTTTAAGATATAGATGGAGAAGCCATTAAAGAGTAGGTGTTACTTAGCAAGATTAAACCAACTGTGGTTAAGGAGGAAATAACCATCTGCGTTGTGAATGAGTTTTGGGACTCAAATGACAGTGATGGTGAATCAAAATCCAAGGAAGAAGAATGGGCTTGGTATGACCCTGAAGAGGAAGAGGTGCTAAATACTCACTCTAGTAAGCCATATAGGAGGGCTCCACCAAAAGAAGCAGAACCTGACAAAGGCAAAAATGCTGAAACATGAGGGAAAGAAGAGAAAGATGATGTTGTCCTTAAATAGTATTAGTATTTGGGATTTATTATCAACATCTAAGAAGCATTGAGAGATTATGGCTAAAGCTATGACCAACATGCAGATTTCTACTTCTGCAACACTAGATGAGCTAGTTAATTTCATAGGAGCAAAAAAAGCTGAGGAGACGAAGGATTGTGGAGATACTTATAAGGGAAGCAAGGTTGATGTTAGGATGATTTCTTTCTCAGATGCAGACTTACTAGAAGAAAGAAGAGACATATTCGTCCACTTTTCATAAAGGTGGAGATTAAAGGGAAGCAGACTCTTTGTGTTATGGTTGCCGATAGATTTGCTACAAATGTGTGCCCACTCAAGATTTTACCAAAGCTAGCCATGTCAACATGTAATTGGAATCCAATTGAGGTGACAATTAGGACTTATGATAATACTAAGAGGTAAGCTGAAGGGACCTTTAAAGTTGTTGTGAAGTCAAGCCGTATTGAATCCATGGTGGAATTTTTAGTCCTGGATATACTAGTCACCTTTTCATTATTGTCGGGTCATCCCTAGTTTCATCCTCATGGTGGAGTTCCTTCAACACTCCATCAAAAAATCAAGTTTCCAAATGAGGATGAAACGGTGGTAATCGAGGCTGAAGACAATGAGGTAGTGAATGCCCTGATGGTTGAAAGGCCTCTCAATGGATTTTGAGTAGCTATTATTTCTGATGATAAGATAGTGATTTCCAAAGTCTTGACCATGATGAAGCAGATGAATTATCTACCAGGAACTACCCATGGGAAAGGGAGAACAAGTGTGACCAAGCTTCCAAATTTCAAGACTTAAGTTTCTAGAAAAGGGCTAGGTTATAAGGAAACTGATAAAGAAGTTCTACCAAATGGAAATAAGAACATGGTTTTTTCCCTACTTGAAATAGACATTCGTCAAAGCTCCAGAGTTGGGACCATTACAAGGGAAGCCAAAGCCAATCATGTTTATGGGAAAGCTGATTCCAGGTTTTAAAATATTTACTAATGTTGTTGAGCTTATGGAACAGGTGGAAAAGAAGCTTGTCTTACCAACCGACCAGGAATCCAGCCAAGGAGAGAAGAAGGAAGCTGCCTTAAGGATCTAGAAGACTCCAAAGGAGATTGCTGCTCTCATTGAGGAGCAGTTTGAAAACCTTATAGTTTATGACTATGAGAACACTAGTCTTGATTTTGATTTGTTTGCTCTTTATGAAGATGATGATTTTTTTTTTCAAAGTGAATGCAATAAAGTCTGATTTTGCTTACTTGTGTGATGTTTTTCCTGATGGTAGCATACATTCATGTGGTGATTACATGAGCATTTTAATATTAACTCTGTTGACCCTCAAAATTAAATTTGGGAACAATCAAAAATCCTAAAAATATTAGCATAGTATCTAACCTTACTCTTAAAGTGAGAGAGAGAATTGAAACAATATTCAAAAAATATGAAGAAGTCTTTGCTTGGTCTTACCAGGATATGCTAGGAATTGAACAAGATATAGTTGAGCACATGATTCCCACATATACTCACATGAAGCCTGTCAAACAAAAGCTGAGGCATTTAAGGATAGAATGGGTAGAGTTGATCAAAGAAGAGTTCACTAAGAAAATACATGTGAAATTCCTAGAAGTGGTAGATTATCCCAACTAGTTGGCCAATATTATCCCTGTGCCAAAGAAAGATGGTAGAATTAGAGTTTGTGTGGATTATATAGACCGAAACAAGGCTTCCCCTAAGTATGATTTTCCTTTACCCCATATAGATGTCCTTATCGATAATGCAGCATATAGTATGCTACACTCGTTCGTAGATAGATTTTTCAGATATAATCAAGTGTTAATAGCTCAAGAGGATAAAGCTAAAACTGCCTTCATAATACATGGGGTATATTTTGTTATAGCGTGATGTTGTTTGGATGGAAGAATGTTGGAGCAGCCTATCAAATGATGGCCACTACCTTGTTTTCATGATATGATGCATAAAGAGGTTAAGGTTTATGTTGATGATATGACAGTAAAGTTAGGGACAAGAGAACGACATTTCCAAAACTTAGAGAACTTATTTGAGAGAGTGGTAAAGTATAATCTAAGGTTAAACCAATGAAGTGTGTGTTTGGGGTTACTTCAGGTAAGATGCTGGGGCATGTTATTTGCCCAAATGGCATTGAGATTGATGGTGACAAGGTTAAGCCAATCAAGGATATGCCAACTCCTAAGATGGAGAAGGAAGTTCAGGGAGTTTATCAGAAGGTTACAATATATTAGTAGGTTCATTGTGAAACTCACAATAATTTGTGAACCTATTTTTAAATTACTTAAAAAGAACCAGCCGATTGAGTGGAATGAGAAGTGTCAGAAGGTTTTTAAGTGCATAAAAGAGTTTTTATTGAATCCACCTATCCTAAAACTACCTAAACCCGGTAGACCATTGATACTGTATTTAGCAATAGAAGAAGAATCAATAAGGGCAATACTGGCCCAGGCGGATGAATCAAAAGTCAAGAATACAATTTACTATTTAAGTATAAAATTTTTACCTTATGAGATTAAGTATAGTATCATTGAGAAGACTTTTATTGTTGTGGTTTGGTAATCAAAGAAGTTACGACATTACTTTAAGTCTTATAGTGTGCAAGCAATTTCCAGGATGGACCTAGTGAAACATTTGAGAGAGACGCCCTCACTAATTGGGAAGTATGGCTAGTGGTTTATAATCCTTGAAGAATTTGAGATTGAATATATAACTAGGAAAACTATTAATGGAAGAGCAGTAGCAGAATTCATGGCTCAACAACCATTACCTAACAGTGAGGAAGTAACTTTTGAATTTTCATATGAACATTTGGAGGCCATAAAAGTGCAAGAATGGAAGATATATTTTCATAGATCAGTGAACAGAAAGGGAGCTGATTTAGGAGTAATATTGGAATTACCAAAAGGAGAACTTATCCCTTTAGCTAAGAAATTGAGATTCAAGGCAACCAACAATATGGTAGAGTATTGCATCTATGGTTTGTAAACCTTGAATAATGAGGGTCGATATAGTTTATGTTTTTCATGATTCATTGCTAGTGATAACCTAAGTAAATGGAGAATGGGAGTTGAAGGAAGAAAAGCTGAAGCCATACCATGATTACTTAACTGTGATGAGGAAGAACTTCAAAGATTATAGGTTCATACACCTGCCGAGGGATGAAAACTAGATGGCTGATGCCCTAGCCACACTTGCTTCATTATGGGAGGATTCTGTTAAGTTATTCCTTAAACCTCTAGTTTGGACTAGTTCATTAACTCCTTGTTATGAGTATGAAATGGTCATGAAAACTGATATGGACCATGATGCATGGTATGATACTATAAGGCAATACTTGGAAAATAGGGAATACCCATTTGGGCCAACAAGAGAGGAAAGGATAGCGATAAGGTGATGGTCTTCAAAGTACATCACTTCCAAGGAGAGTTGTATTAATGATGGACTGATAGGGTGCATTTAAGATGTTTGAGGAAGTTTGAAGTTGGGCAGATCATGTCAGAAATACATACAGGAATCTGTAGTCCTGATATGAATAGTTTAGCCTTGGTTAAGAAGATAATTCGGCAAGGCTACTATTGGTTGACCGTAGAAAAAGATTGTATCTACTTTGTGCAAAGATGCTAGCAATGCTAGATGTATAGAAACCTAAATCATCTAACTCCTGAAGAATTGTATTCTATGTCTTCACCCTGGCCTTTTGTAACCTAAGGGATTAACATTATTGGGGAAGATACATCCAACAACTTCAAATGGTCACCAATACATCGTAGTAGCAGTTGATTACTATTCAAAATGGGTTAAAGTAGAATCTTTCAATAAGCTAAGGGCAAAGCAAATGGCTTGATTTATTGAGAAAAGTCTCATCTCCAGATATGAGGTCCCACTCAATGTACTATTAGATAATAGGGTGCAGTTTCAAGGGACAATTAAGGATTTATTTTCCAAATATTAGATCTATCATCATCAATCCTCCCCATATAGGCCAAAAGCTAATGGTGTAGTGAAAGTATCAAACAAAACAATTAAGTTGATTCTTTCCAAGATGACCAACATTTATAGAGATTGGTCAAAAGTGCTTCCTTTTACTTTATAGTGATATAGAACAAATGTGCAAACTCTGACTGGAATGAAACCATTTTCTTTGGTTTATGGAATGTGTTGTCCCAAGATGGCAACCAAGAGGGGGTGAATTGGTTGTTTGAGAATTGATGGGAATTTCAAAAATTGACAAACAAGAAATGTAGAAGATATAGAAGAAGGTTAAGTAGAAGATGGAACAATGAACACAAAGATTTATAGTGGCTCGGATTTACCTTAATCCTACATCCACTTCCTTAACAACTTTTTAAGGTTCCACTAGCTTTGAGTTTTTACAAGCTTAACTCTAACTTGGTGTTTTCACAAGCTCACACCAAACTTTACAATGGTTTGAGATCAATCCTCACAACCCTTACAAGAGTTTTCCCATGCTTACTCTCATAACCTAAGTGTTTCTAAGCTCACACTTAAACTTCAATGGTGTTTAATGCTCACACCCACCACTCTTAGAGTTTATGATGTTTGATCAATTGATCTTTAGACAAGATAATGAAAAATGTTATTCAATGTAATTACAATATCAATCAAGGTGTTCTCTAACCATAAAAATGAAGTTTAGTGTGGTTTTATAGCCTTTTGGCTTAAACTAGCCGTTTTAGGTAGTCTCCACATGATTAGTGCTTGTCTCCCACTAATTTTATGTTCAAAGCTCGGTGTGTGGTTGTTCGGCTCGGTATACGATCGCACGGTTAAAAAAGCTCTGAGTAACGGCTACTTCCAATGGTCGAATTTTGTTGTCTGACAAAATCCAGTTGCCCATACATGTATGTCTATAGTCGCACAACTCAGTGTGTGATCGCTCAACACAATATTACCGTTTAATTCAAATATCTCCTTCCACTTGTTTGGTTCTTATTGGTCCAAAATATTTGGGGCTCAGATTCAAATTTTTCAGACTCGTGTGGTCGCTCAGTTCCTCTAAGCGAGCGCACATGATATTGAGCATCGAGGAAACACCACGAAGTCTGACCGCTATCTCTTCTATATTATTTACCATTTTTGTTCATTGTTATGAGCGGTCACTCAATTTCCAGGGCGATCGCTTGGTGAGTCTGGAATTCTGATTTCACCACTAACTGAGACTGTGAACTCTTCTATGGAAATAATGAATTTTCTTCTTTGCTGAGGACTTAGCTCTTCTATGTAAATTCGGTAAGTTTAGTTGTTCCATTAGCACTATACTTAGATTGGCAGATCTATGGTTCTGTTCTTTTCGCTCAGCAAGACTGTATGTTAGATGAATTTTCTACTCAGAAGTTCCATACTCGGTAGATCTGTGCTTATGCTATATAGCTCGGCAAGACCATATGTTAGATCAATTTTCTGCTCAGAAGTTCCATGCTTGTTTGTTCTGTGCTTATGCTATATAGCTCGGCAAGATCTTATATTAGATCAATTTTCTACTCAAAAGTTCCATGCTTGGTAGATCTATGCTTATTCTATATAGCTCGGCATTATATATATGTGTTCGATTTTCCTGGCTCTATAGTTCGGGCAGCACACAAGAGCTGGGGTACCGATGCTATAAAACACACTTGTTTGAAATTATTAGTCCTTTATCTATTTGATTGTCAAAGATCAAAACAATGTTTGATTGAAATGAGCTTAACAATCTCCCCCTTTTTGACTTTGGCAATCAAAATGAATTTTAAGTTAATCATAATCAAGTATATAAAGAAATTAATAATATGACAACAACAACAAAATTTCTCCCCATATGAGTAGACCCTTAATTTTTGACCCAGTCCGGTCCAAAATATTTTAATTAGTCCAAAATATTTTTGTGTTGTCCAATATATTTTAATTAGTCCAAAACAATTTTTGTTATCTTAATTAAATAATATTTGCTTTAGTATTTAATTTTTATAATTAACAAATAAATAAATAATAATAATAATAAACAAATAAATAAAAATCGGTGATGAAAAATTTCGTCGCCGAAAAGGGTTGCAGCAAAATGGCCTTGGGCCATTTCGCCCGTAGATTATTTCTATGGGCAAAATGGCCCACAAGCCAATTTTTGCCCCAGCTTTTTCGCCAGCGCAATTTTTCAGCAGTAGTTTTTTTTTTGCCAGCGTAATTTTTCCACAGCAGTTTTTTTTCGCCAGCGAAATTTTTTCGAAACCAAATACAATTAGGTTTCGGTTTCCTTTTCTTAATTAATGTTAGATTTTGTGAATAACTAAAATTAATCATAAAAATCTTCTATAAATAATGACTAAAACAACACAGAAAGTGGAGTCAAAATTTAGATCGAAATTTGGGAACAAAAACTAGGAGCAATCGGACTTGGATCAAATAGTGGAATTTGAGATTTGAGAGAGAGAAGCAAACAAGAAAATTCAATTCATCAAAGGCAGCAAAGCTTGTCTTTGTTCTTGTTCATCCAAGAAACAATTTTTGGTGGAACCAATAAACGAAGGTATGAATTTCTTTATTTATTTTTCTTTACAGTAAGCTTCATCATTCAAGATTAAAAATTGTTGTTTCTGTTTTTTCAAAATTTTAAAACCCTAATCTACTTTCTAACTTTTCAAAACCTTAAATCGCTTCAAGATTTACCAAAACCCTAATTTTCTTTTCAATTCTTCAAAACCCTAAATTGAATCCGTTTCTGTCCAAAAACCCTAAATTGAATCTGTTGCTTTCCAAAACCCTAAAAAATATCTTTTTTGTTTCTATAAACCTTAAATTATTTTGTTTATTTTCATAAAACTTCATAAAACTGTAATATCCTCATGTATGCCTTAGAAGTTTTGATTATGTTGTTGTTGTCAATTGGATTGAATGTATATGTTATGTGATAAGAAAAGAAATTTGAAAGAGAATGCTTGTGTATATGTGTTTTGGGAAAGAAAAGAGGGTTTAGAGAGAAGTGTATATGTTGTTTATATGATAATATAATTAACATATACATAAGTCAAATAGAGAGTCAAGGTAAGAAGATATTTTATTTGAGATTTGTGAAATTACATATTTGGGCATGCAAGTGACAAAAGCTAAGTTAAGTGATGAGGGGTGTTTTGGTAATTGTCTTGTTAAAATCACTTGGTGGAGATTTAAGGAGAAATTGACTTTGTTTCTTCATCATTTTCTCTTCTTCTTGATGGTAGTGGCTGGCTCTCCAAAACCAAAGAACAAGAGTTGATTTTTGTTGTTCCAAAATCAAGATTGAAGAGAGAATCAAGGAATCAAGTTGGAGATTTGTGGAATTCAACAACTTTGGTAAGTTCTTTTCTTTGATTTCTTTATTCTTTTGAAGTGAATTAGGGTTTGTTGATTAGTTGATGATAGGTGTTTGTGATGTGTTTTCAAGTGTTAAAATTGGTGTTAAGTTAAGAGTTTAAAAAGGTATTGATGTTGGAAGTGGTGGATGTTGATTTTGAAGGATGGAGAAGGATGTTGGTTTTAGGGTTTTGGAATGGTTTGTATGTAAATGTGTTGTTAAAGTGATTATTGTGATGTTTATGTAAGATATGTGTTTATGTCATTGATTGTGTTCATTTGAATGAGATGATTGTTGTGCAAAAAGTATGGAAATGCAATTGAAAGAGTGTTGGTTTTTGGTTAGGGTTTTGTTCATGAGTGACACGGCCAAAAGCAAAGAGAGACACGGCCAAGTCATGGAAATTTTGGCCGTGTTGGGTTGATTTTTAAGAGACACGGCCGTGTCCCATGCCAGTGTCTGTCACTGCCAAAATTAAGTTGAGAGACACGACCACAAGCTTGGCCGTGTCCCTCAAATGTGTTGGCTACTGTTTTTATTTTTGTTCTTTTTGTATGGTTTTGATTCTTTAAAGATATTTTTGATACTTAAACCTAAACATAAACACTTTAAATATACTTCAAAGATAAGAATGACCTAATCAAATATATGTGGAACATACATTCATGGATGTTGAGATTGTAGCACACATTTGTTGATATTGATGAAACATATGAACAATGTTAGGCTATATGCATTGTGAATGGTAATGTGGTATGTACTTTGAAATGTTGTATCAATGATGTAATATGAATTGAGATATTGTTTGATTTGAGGCCATTGTGATTGGCTATGATGATTCAATTGAAAGATATATGGCATGTTTGCCTAATTGATGAGAATTGAGAATGAACTGTAAATGAATTGTGTGGCTAATGTGTTATTCCATTTTCAGAGTTTGTTATTGGTGGCATGCCTAATGATAGTAACAATCTCTTGAAGTTAGGTTGGATTGAATCCTTGAAGCCTAATTGAGATGTTACAACCCTTGAAGCTAGGTTGGGTTGGTTCTTGAAGCCAAGTTGGGTTGAAGCTTAGCATGCTTTGCTCCCCTTGAAGCTTGGTTGAACCTAATCCTTGAAGCCTAGTTGGGTATATGATATTGATAAATGTGATAACAAAACCAAAGCATTAACTCTGAAAATTGAATGGCATATTAGTGTGTTTTGGGCCCATGCTTGTCTTTGTTTAATGTGAGTCATGAATGGTAAAATAATTGATTAATAAGGTATATGGAAAAAATGTTGAAACATGATATGTTTTTTTTATATGTGTGTGGTTTATGAATTATAAAAATATGTTGATAGCTTTGCATCTATAATGTTGTATTGGAAATGTGGTATGATTATATGATTTGTGAAATGCAAAGGTAGAATGTTAGATTTCCATCTATGGTGATGTTTTGCATTAATAAAAGGGTATGACATTGCATTGCATGGAAGCATAATATGAACATGATTTGTCTTACTAAGCCGTTGGCTTAGCGCGATAGTGTTTAATCGCGCAGGTAATAGAGTTGAACCCGAGAGCTCTTCGAGACCGAGTGAGAGTAGACGTTGAAGAGTTGATTTTGGGAACTTAAAGATCAGAGAAGATTTGCCAATCATGTATAACTTCTTTATATTTTGTAAATATTGTTTATAATGTGAATATATGTATATTTGTAAAAATGGATTTAAATGCTTCCATATATGTAACTATTTTATAAATTCCGCTGCGTACTAAATAAACATATCTATATCTATTTTGTTGTATCTTACAAGCTAATTACTTATTATCTATATTGTATACTGAAAAATAATATTATGATATTATTTAAAAGGTGTTCTTGAAAGTTAAGAAAAATCTGTAGCATTCCTATATTCGATACATGTATACTACAGTATGGTGTATGTAGTGTGTATGTATTGGGTGTGGGGGTGTTACAAAAACTATAAATTGTTTCTCCAAATTCTAAAATAAAATATATTCTCTGAAAACACTAAACACTAATTCAACTTTAGAATCAAGACAGTAACTTCAAACCAATTATTCTAAACCCTAGTTTTCTTAAACCCTAATTCCCTTAAAACCTTAAACCCTAATTTTTCTATATCCTAATCTTTAAAATCTTAAAACCGTATAAATTTAAATATTAAAATTCAATATGGTAAATACAAAACAATGATCCAGTAATCGTAAATCATAAATCTAAATGTTTTAAAGTGTCCAAACTCTAATTTCATGGTTTCACTCCTCAAACACTGATTTGGTTAATTAAAGAACTTTATCAGCCTCTTAAATTATAAAACTTTGCTCCATTTCAATTCTTTTAAAATTTACAGTAGCTTAAATCCATGAATTCCAAAACCCTAAACACAGTAAATAAAGAAACTTAAATAGAAACAGTAGCCCTAATTTGAATCTATATTTGCTTTATTTAATTTCATATTTGATTATGTAGTCTATTATATTCTTTAATTATTTTCAATGCTTTGTTGATTTATTTAAGTTCAATGCTTGGTTTATTTAGTTTATCATGGATGGATGTTTACGTTCTATTGATGTTTAATATCTTTGATGAATGATTTATTTATGATGAATGGTTATTTACTTTTATCGATTTATTTAGATTTCCAAATGTTGTAAGATGTATGTTTCCACTTGGTGGGTACCTCATTAGTTAAATATCATGTAATTTAAATTTCTTTTCTATTTTAGAACCAATGTAAAGGACATGTTTCTACCTTTCGGTGGGTGTCCTATTTAGGCATGGATTATGTAAGGGCATGTTTCCATCTTCGGATGGGTGTCCATTTATTTATTTTGCTTGGACATTATTTTGATTTTCAATATATCAATGCTTTATTTTAATTATTGTGTGTAATATGGATAATATTGTTATATTTAAGAATTTTATAATATTAAGACCTATAAAGGAGGCCGGTTCTAATGAACCGGGCGTTGTGGGGGTGCTGGGCCATTTCTCACCTTCCCCACACGTACCCAACTTTCCGAACCCATTAGGGGGTTGGGGATTCCTTAGGAATCGAGTCATCCACCCCTTTCTTTTTCCTGGCCCGTCCGAGTGGCGACTCCATTTTCTCCGAACTTAGGTCCGTGTTCTCTAAGGCCCAGAGCCTAAACAGTGTCGAAGTTGCAAGAACCATTCCACCGGGAGTGGGGGCAAAAATCCTCGCTCATAGTGGCGACTCCACTGGGGATAAGAGAAGTTGATTCCATTGGTCTTTATATTATTCTATTCTTTCTTATAATGATATTATCCATTGCATCATATTAGATTGCATTGTGTGCGTGAGTTAGGACGCCCGTGTTACCCGTGTTGTGTTATGTAAGGGATATCATACTTTCACTCAAGGTATGGAGATTGAGCATGGCATAACCACTCATAGCCTCATACCATTTGTTATATACTTGCTATGGGAACCTAAGCCTTTTAACCCAAAGACTAAAGCTCATGTAATTGGCCTAGTTACTTTTCTTAGGTTTTCACCCCAAATGCATGTTGTTTGACTATGGTTAATTTATCTTGGCTTAAATCATGGCTTATTTGGTTTGTTCTTTTTCTAATATGATCTAAGTACATTGTAAGCTCAAAGTAAATTTTTCTTTAAAGTCCAAAAGACCAAAACTATCTTCAAAACATTTCAAGATGGTCCTTGGATATAAAACTTTTCTAAAAACAATTCAAAAATTCTTTTGCTCATGGCCCAAATACTAAGCCCAAAAATCCATGTTTTCTAAAAAATCTTTTTACAATGGGCTTAGAAATAAAATTATTTTTATCCAACCTTTTCTTACAAAGAGCTTGCAAATTATTTAAGTCAATTACGAAATACCAAAAATCAATTGTGAGCCTAGTTTATACTAAGAATAATTAATCATGGGCTTGTTTTTGGCATGAATCATTAGTTATTTTTTCAAGTGAGAAATCTATTTATAATAAACCTCTTAATTTTGTTTTAATCCAATATAGCATAAAAGCTACATTAGTTGGTTAAATGGATTAAAACCTAATTAATGGGAATTATCATAAGTTGATTTCCATTTTTGAAAATATAACCATTGGTTGAAACGTTCGAGGGAATTATTCGAAAACAAGATGCCCCATGTTGTTATTTTGTTAACCATAAACCTAGGAAAAGAGACTCACCATTCGTGTGTGGATATTATAAGGTTGGAAGAAGCGTCCTAATTATCCTTGTTTGTTGATTGTTTGTGCATACATGTACATGCATACATTTGCATCTCATATCATTGATCCTCTCTAGGTCACAGCCCTGGATTACGACAGTTCAAAAGCTTATGACAATCCGACCTACACCAGAGACGAAGAATCTAGCAACGACTCAATCACTTGCTCACCAAAAACAATGGAGCCCGAACAAATTCAAAGAATGGTGGATGATGCCCTCAACGCCAAGATGGAAGAAATAAAAGTGGCCCTAGCTGAGACCATGAAGAACCAATTCACTGCAATTTTAGAAAATCATGTCGAAGCATCTGCTAGCACTAAGAAGCCAAAGGACAAAGGGAAAACCAAAGTTGGTGAAGTGGTTTTTGATGATGAAAAGGTGATCATTGATGATCAATACTACCAAGATGCTCAAGAGAAGAAAAAAGAACCGAAGATTGTTGAAAGATCAAATATGGAGAAGATTGAAACTTCTGATATTGAAAAGATGATTGCTGATCTAGAAAAGAAATTTGAGAAGAAATTGAAAACCGAGGAAATGTCCGAAGTTGACAAATTATTTGAGCTAGATGAAGAAGTCCCATACAAGTTCAAGATGCCATCTTTCCAGAAGTTTGATGGAACTGAAAATCCTCATCTCCATGTGAAGCAGTATATCACTGCTATGCAGTCTGCCCGAGCTACTAAGGCTCAAACCCTAAGGTACTTCATGCTCTCATTGGACCCTGTTGTCCAAAATTGGTTCAATACCTTAGATGATGGAACACAAAAGAGTTGGATCTGCTTTACAAAGCCTTCATCCAACAATATGGATATAAAGTCGAGATAGTTGGTTACCTTAATGGAAGTGGAGTCCATTAGGCAAAGGTCAAATGAGAATTTTGTAGATTATATGAAGAGATGGAGAAACAAGGCTGCTTTACTCAAGAAGAGGCCTGATAAATCCGATCAAATAAGGATGATTATGAGAGGGGTGTTGCCTAGTCTACATGAAAGGATGTCTCATGCACGCATCCGTGATTTCAAAGACCTACTCCAAGCGGGTTTGTAAATTGAGGAATGGGAAAGGGAGAAGAACCATTCTTCAACAAGAAGGAACGAGAAAGGAAATTATCAGTCTGGTAGCCAAAGTATGCAAAAGGCAGTCAGTGTCAATGCTACTAACCAAGGAACAAGGAGACAATTTTTGGAATTGGGGAAACCGATGTCTTGGGTTCTCAATAAACTTCAAAGAAAGGGATTGCTACAACCCTTAAAACCTCGTCCTTTGCCTAACCCTCTCCCACCTAATTTCGACACTAAAGCATTTTGTCAGTTTCATCAAATGCAAGGGCATGACACGGATAGATGTGTAAGGTTGAGATATGAGATCCAAAATCTAATTGATAATGGGAAGCTACCCGAGCCCAATAAGCCAAACACCAAAGACAACCCATTACCAAAGTTCAATAGGGCACCACCACCGGCAACCTTCGTGATTGGAGGAGGTTTGCATGAAGATTTTGTCATGTCTTCTTTTCAAGATGTGGGTAGAGAAGCAACCAAAGAAGAAGAGGTATTTGGTAGAATTAAACAAGTTATGGTGGGTAAAGAAGTAACAATTTGTGTTGTCAATGTGTTTTGGGATTCAAGCGATAGTGATGATGATCTAGTATCCAAGAAGGAGGAGTGGACTTGGTCCGAGCCCGAAGAAGATGATGTAATGAACACTAGATCCGGTAAGCCTTATGCAAGGCTACCACCTAAGGAGGTAGAAAGTAATAAGGGAAAGGAAGTTGAAGTAGCAAATAAAGAAGAGGAAGATGATGCTGTGCTCAAGCAATTGAAAAGAACCCAAGCAAGTGTTAGCATTTGGGACTTATTAGCTACTTCTAAAAAGCACCGAGAAACTATGGCCAAAGCCTTGGCTAGCATGCCAATTTCTACCTCCACGACACCGGAGGAGCTGATCAACTTCATAAAAATTGGAGGAGTAATGAAATGTGAATAGGTTCAAGAAAAGAGTGAAGTTAATATGGGAGCAGTTTCTTTCTCAGATGCGGATTTGCCGGAGGAGGGGAGAGATCACATCCGCCCTCTCTTTATCAAATAGAAGTTAATGGGAATAGGACTCCATGTGTAATGGTCGATGATGGGTCTGCCATAAATGTTTGCCCACTTAAGATATTGCCAAAGCTATCCATGTCAACAAGGGATCTAAACCCTACCGAAGTAATAATTCGGGCTTATCACAACACTAAGAGACATGCCGAAGGGACTTTCAAAGCTGCCGTCAAGGTTGGTCCAATTGAATCTATTATTGAGTTTGTTGTTTTAGACATGCCGGTTACCTTTGCCTTACTCTTGGGGCGACCATGGTTTCATCCTCTTGGTGGAGTTCCTTCCACCCTTCATCAAAAGATCAAGTTCCCCAATGGAGATGAGATAGTGGTCATTGAAGCTGAAGATAATGAGATTGTTAACGCTCTAATGATTGAGAGGCAGGCCTCTCAATGGTTTCCAAGTAGCTGCAATTTCTGATGATGAAGTAGTGGACTCCAAAGTTTTGAATATGATGAAGAACATGAACTACCTTCCCAGAGCTGGGCTTGGAAAGGGTAAAGCCAGTTTGACAAAGCTGCCAGATTTTAGAACTCAAACTTCCAAGAAGGGGTTGGGATATGATGAAGACAACGATGTCCAGCCAAAGAAGAGTGAGAAGATGAGCTTCCCACCACTTGAAGAGATCTTTGTCAAAGCTCCAGATATGGGACCACTCCAAGGAAAGCCCGAGCCAATCATGTTCATGGGAAAGTTGATCCCAGGTTTTGAAATTTTTGCAGATGTGGCCGAGCTAGTCGACCAAGTGAAGAAAGAGCTCACCTTGTCAGCCAACAAAGAATCCAATCCAAAAGAGAAGAATGAAGCAATCCTGAAAGCCGAGAAGACTCCGGAGGAGATTGTTGCCCTGGTTGAAGAAAAGTTTGAAGACATCCTGCCTTATGATTTTGAGAACAATGATTTTGATTTTGATTTTAATTTGTCTGCTTTATACGAGGATGATGATGTTTTCTTTTCCAAAATGAATGCAATAAAGTCTGATTTTGCTTACTTGTGTGATGTTTCTCCTGATGGTTGCATGCATTCAAATAACAGTTACATGAGCATCTTTAATATTAATTCTGTTAACACACAATCATTAAACTTGGGAACAACCAAAAATTCTAAAAACATTAGCATAGCATCCGACCTTACTCCTAATGAGAGAGAGAGATTTGAAAAAATATTCAAAAAATATGAAGAAGTGTTTGCTTGGTCTTATGAGGATATGCCTGGAATAGATTGAGACATAGCCGAGCATCATATTCCTACTTACACTCAAATGAAACCTGTCAAACAAAAGCTTAGATGATTAAGACCTGAGTTGGCTGAATTGGTTAAAGAAGAGGTCACTAAACAAATACAAGTGAAGTTCCTTGAAGTGATAGAATACCCAGATTGGCTAGCCAACATAGTACCTGTGCCAAAGAAAGATTGAAGAATAAGGGTCTGTGTGGACTATAGAGATTTGAACAAGGCTTCCCCTAAAGATGATTTTCCTTTACCTCATATAGATGTTCTCATTGATAGTGCAGCCTCTAGCGTGCTACACTCATTTGTGGATGGATTTTCCGGATACAACCAAGTGTTAATGGCCCAAGAGGATAAAGCCAAGACTGCTTTCATTACTACATGGGGTATATTTTGTTATAGGGTGATGCCATTCGGTTTAAAGAATGCTAAAGCAACCTACCAAAGGATGGCCACCACATTATTTCATGACATGATGCACAAAGAAGTTGAAGTATATGTTGATGATATGATGGTTAAATCGGATACAAGGGAACAACACTTCCAAAACTTAGAATTATTCTTCAATAGAGCTTTGAAATATAAGCTAAGATTAAACCCAAAGAAGTGTGTGTTCGGGGTTACCTTAGGTAAATTATTGGGGCATGTGATTGGTCCGAATGGCATTGAGATTGATCCTGACAAAGTTAAAGCAATCAGGGATATGCCAACCCCAAAGATGGAGAGGGAAGTTCGGGGATTTACTGGTAAATTACAATACATTAGCAGATTTATAGCAAAGCTCACAACAATCTGTGAGCCTATCTTCAAATTGCTTAGAAAGAATCAGCCGGTCATATGGACTGAAGAGTGTCAAAAGGCCTTTGAGTGAATAAAAGAGTATTTGTTGAATCCACATGTTTTAAAACCACCTAAACCCGACAAACCTCTACTACTATACTTAGCAGTAGAAGAAGAGTCAATAGGAGCCATGCTAGCCCAAGCAGATGAGTCAAGGATTGAGCATGCAGTTTACTATTTGAGTAGAAAGCTCCTACCTTATGAAATTAAGTATAGTATCATTAAAAAGACCTGTATAGCCGTGGTTTGGTCTTCTAAGAAGTTGTGGCATTACTTTCAATCGTATAGTGTGCAAGCAATTTCCAGGTTGGATCTAATGAAGTACTTAAGGGAGACACCCTCTTTGATTGGGAAATATGGTCGATGGTTGATAATATTAGAAGAATTTGAGATTGAGTATGTAACCAGGAAAACAATCAAAGGTAGAGCGGTGGCAGAATTCCTGGCCCAACAACCATTACCAGATAGCGAAGAAGTAATCTTGGAATTTTTGGATGAACATTTAGAGGCAATTGAAGTACAAGGGTGGAAAATGTATTTTGATGGAGCAGTAAACAGGAAAGGACCAGGTTTGGGAGTTATACTAGAATTGCCCAAGGGGAACTTATCCCTTTAGCCAAAAATTTAAAATTTAAGGCAACCAATAATATGGTGGAGTACGAAGCTTGTAGGTTTGGAAACCCTAATGATTATGAAGGTGGATAAGGTGGAAGTTTTTGGTGATTCATTGCTAGTAGTATCCCAAGTAAATGGAGAATGGGAGTTGAAAGAGGAAAAATTAAAACCATACCACCATTACTTGACCATGATGAAGAAGAACTTTAAGGAGTGTAGGTTTGTACACCTATCAAGAGAAGAAAATCAGATGGTTGATGCCCTAGCCACATTGGCTTTGGTATGAGAAAATTCTGCTAGCTTATTCCTTAAGCCTCTGATCTTGACCAATTCATCAACTCCTTGCTATGAATATGAGACAATCATGGAAATTGATGCATACCATGATGCGTGGTATGATACTATAAGGTGATTTTTGGAAGAAAGAGAATACCCACCGGGGACAACAAAGAAAGAGAGAAGAGCCATAAGGCGGTGGTCATTGCAATACATCACATTCCATGGGGAGTTATATCGAATATGGCCTGATGTGGTGCATTTAAGATGTTTAAGGAAGCCTAAAGTGGAGCGTATCATGTCAGAAATACATGCAGGAAGTTGCAGTCCGCACATGAGTGGTTTGGCCCTAGTTAAGAAGATTATTCGACAGGGTTATTACTAGTTAACCATGGAGAAAGATTGTATTGAGTTTGTAAAGAAGTGTCAATAATGTCAGATGTATGGTAACTTGAATCAAATGCCTCCTGAAGAATTGCAATCTATGTCTTCACCCTGGCCATTTGCCACCTGGGGTATCGACATTATAGGAGAGATATATCCGACAGCTTCAAACGGTCACCATTTTATTGTGGTAACAGTAGATTATTTTTCAAAATGGGTCGAAGCTGAATCCTTTAATAAACTGGGTGCAAGCCAAATGGCTAGATTTATTGAAAAGAACCTCATTTGCCGGTACGGCGGTCCCACATAGTGTGATATCAGACAATGGGATACAGTTTCAAGGTGTAGTTAAAGATTTGTTCTCAAAGTACCGAATCTATCATCATAGATCCTCTCCTTATAGACCAAAGGCTAATGGTGTAATAAAAGCAATAAACAAGACAATTAAGCAAATTCTATCCAAGATGATGAAGACTTACAGGGATTGGTCAGAGATGCTTCCCTATGCTTTATGGGGATATAGGACAAGTGTGCGAACACCTACTGGAATGACACCGTTCTCTTTGGTTTATGGGATGGAAGCAGTGTTACCAATTGAAATAGAAATCAAGTCATTGAGAGTAGTCTTGGAAGCCAAACTACCTGAAACGGAATTGGTAGCGAGCAGATATACATAGTTAGCTTTACTAGAAGAGAGAAGGTTAAAAGTGTTGTATCATCACCAACTATATCAAAAGAAGGTAGCTCTGGCCTACAATACAAGGGTTAAAATCAGAAAACTCAGAGTCGGGGATTTGGTGTTGAAGCAATGTAAGCCTAATGTATCTGATCCAAGAGGGAAGTTTAAGCCTAGCTGGGAAGGGCCATATGTCGTGAAATAAGTCATGAACAAGGGAGCGGTGAAGTTATCAGACGTGGACGGGAATGAGTTTAGTGAGCCAGTGAACATTGGCAGGTTGAAGAGGTTTTATGTATGATGTATAAAAAAAGAGCTCGCTAGGTTGAAAACTCAAAAGGGCGGCCTAGGCAAAAGTTAGAGCAGTCCGCTAGTTCCGAAAACATGAGGGGAGGGCTAGGCAATAATTAGGGCTAAAAGAGAGAAAATTGTCAATTAGAAAACCTGAAAGGGCTACTTGGCAACATGAGTAATCTTGTGTATGTTGCCTTTATGTTTGGTTGTTCCCTAATTTAATAAAATAGAATTAATGTTAAAATTGTTCTATGTGCACTGTTATAAGTATTTGACCAGATATGGATGAAATAAATAAACACAATAGCAAAAGGTGATGACAAATTTTAAATGGAAAAGAAGCATCTTTTATTTCTTTAATTATTTTTTCATCCTAACAATACACTTTCTGAATTGACAAATGTAAAATCTATGGCAGTCAATAAATGTAACGTGCAGGCCAGCTTTGCCTCAGCCGATCCAAGTAGGCTTCAGTCAAGCAAGGCATGTCTAAATCGGGAGTAAAGTCAGAATCGCGAGGCTCAGCTCCGTACTGACAGCCAAGTCGGCGACGATCTTAGCATGTACCTTGACGAAGAGCAGCAAGGGGAACATACATCAAGTATGTCTGCATGGTGATATAAGAAATCTTCCACCAAGGTACCAACCAATGGATGTTGACTTCGGCGATTGAGTGGATCCAGCCAACCCAATCAGCATATGAAGAAGCAGGATGGAGTAGCTTCCTAGTAGAATGATGATGTGGCAGATATCTGGCAAAATCCATGGATGGAGTATCAAGCAAACAAAGACACTCTTGAAGCCAAATCTGTGAAGAAAGAATTAAAAAAAAAGTTCGCTAAGTTAAAAACCCGCAAGGGCAGCTTAGGCAAAAATTAGGACAGCTCGCTAGTTCTGAAAACCCATACGGGCGTACTAGGCAAAAATTAGAGCAATAAAAAGAAGAAAAAAAGAAAACCTAAATTGAAAACCCGAAAGGGCAGTTTAGGTAATTACCTGAAGCATCAATGGACTCCTGGTCAGTCTCTTTGTCAATCCTGATTTAAGCTAGTCTAATCCAACTAAAGTCTCAGCTAAGATCATAGGTATCGGTGACAAGCCTCCTTCCATTTGGTCCAGGATATCTAATGCCCGTGGATTAATATTGCCGTCGGAAGAAACAAGCAAGAATTGGCCAAGCAAGCAAAGACAAAGCATGCGTCCCCATGCCTTAGTAGGAGCCAAATGAGAGAAACAAAAATCAATCAAGGGAGTAAGTAGAATTTTTTCACCTCTCATCAACTGGAGAACTTCGGGTTTTGGAATTTGAAATAACATCTGCATCTTCTGTTGAGTCTTGGAAATCAATGTGGGTAATGCCATTTGTTGATTATTTGGATATCCAAGGATGGCCTCGAATTCTTCAATCAAGGGACATATTTCAAAGCCATTAATTTTAAATGCCCTAGAATCCATGTGCCAAAAGGGAGACACGGCATGTAAGAAGGAATGATCCAATTTAACATTATGAAAACACTTTAAAACATCAAGTTTTGACAATTTTGTCACGACCCAATTTGTACATATTTACAGTACATCCATGTACAGTACATATGTACAGTATATCCATGTACAGTACATCCGTGTACAGTAAGAGGAACCATCTCGAGAAGCTACTCAAGAGCGCGCAGTGAAGGGAAGTTCTATAGAACTGAAAGGACCTATTTGAAAAGATTACAAAGTTTTGGGGAGGTGACTGTAATTTCTAAAAAGTTTTGGGGAGGTGACTGTAATTACCAAAAGTTGTTCCGGAGGTCCTTAATAGTGCATATAACAGACTCCAGAAATGGAAAGTAGAGAAAAATTGGGTCGAAACGGAACACCACGGTTTTTCCCGAAAACGCATAGTTTGAGAGATACATTGAATTCTCGACCAACGGTATTTTTGTCATTCTTGTGATAATAATTTATACACTGGAAAACAAGACACGTAAAGGTATCCGAAGTAAATGGAAGGAATCCGCAGTGAACGATGTTGAAAAACGAACCTAAGTGGAGACCCGAATCACGTAAGGACCTAAAGGGAATTTTTACAAAAGTTAAGGGCATGAGCGTAATTTTTATAAATTAGTACAAAAGCAAGAATGAATGTCGGAAATGGAAACTAGAGGTTGAAAGGAGGAGAACGGTACATTTTACGCGTCGTAAAACCACCCGATTAGGAAAAAAAGGCAAAACCTTCAATTGAAGGGTATTTTGGTCTTTTCACTTTCACCCAAGCATCAAGTGGGACATGTATGATAATTTAAGGACCATTTTGGTAATTTTCCAAGGAAGGACACATGTTGCAATCTTATCCATTTAACCTTTTGTTTTGGCAAAATCCCATCCACATGCTAAAAAGGCAAAGAAGGACACATGTTGCAATCTTATTCATTTAGTCTTTTGTTTTGGCAAAATCCCATCCATTAAAAGAAAAAGAAAAAAAATAAAATAAAATTATATGTACAAACGTGTACATATAAGATCCATGCTCTTGAAATCTCTAGAATACAAAAGCCAAAACACCTTCTCCTTCTCCAAGCAAAGGTCGTGGCCTCCAACAAAAACATTCAAGGAATTTCCAAGTTTCTAGGTGAAAGTTTAGAAGAAGGTTACCAATTCTAAGGTAAGGATTTCAATTCTAGCTTTAGTTTATTCATTTGATTGATAGTTTTCAAGTTATCAATGAAAGAAAAGTTGGGAAGATTATGGGAAAGTTAAGAAAGTGAAGAGAAATTAGATTAAATGATCCATACATGTAGAAGTGATGAGTAAATGGTAATTAGTAGCTTTAGATAGTAAGAATCAAGGCTTGAACATATAGGTTTTATCACGTTCTTATTATGGAAGTTATGAAAATTATAGGAAATCAAAGGGATAAAGAAGAAGAAGGGAAGAAAGAATAAGACAAGCAAGGAACAAAGCAAATAAACAAGGTTTGGTACTTAAATCATTGCCTTTCAATTAATTCACATATTTTGCATTATGGGACTTTTGAAATGATTTTGAAATAATGTTATTATGTGTGGTAAATATGTGGGAAAGTGCTCTTGAACCATTTGTAATCAATTGATTGTGAAAAAGAATGAAAACAAAACAAACTAGCTAAACTTTGCTCAAATATCCATAAACTTTGATGAACTTTTAATCACTCCTTTGGTTTGATTTTTGAAAGAGGGACCCTTATTCTTTCAATGGTATCACAAAAGGAGTCTAAAAATCAATTTTGCAAGAAAAAAATGAATTTCCTTCAAATTTTGAAAATTGGGCCGAATGGTCCCTTTTGGGCACCATTCTGCAGCTTTCATTTTGGGCAGTCCGTTGAAGGGGCAAACGAAAGAATTTTTGGACGAAATTTTACATGCATTTAGTTAACTTATGAAAGTGTTGTCCTGCAAAAATTCATCCAAAAATAAGGTTGTTTACTTAGTCAAAACTGTTGCCAAAGTTGACTGATTTTCAGCAGTAAAAACAGATTTTACTATTTAGTTGTCGCGCGCCATTGAGTTGCCAATTTTACGCACTGTGCTACTATTCCTTTGGTCATTTTTCTAAATGTGTTAAAACTTGAATATTATGATATGTATTGATGTTAAATCATATAAAATGACATGAAGGGGAATTGGAAATGATCAGAAAGGCATCATGACAAGCTATTCCGACAATACATGCATTATGGACAAATCATGGCTTATTGAATATCATGATCAAAGTAATTTAATAAATTATTTATGCTCTACTTGGTTATGACAGAACCCTTGAGATAAGGGTATGATGCATCATACTATTACTGCAGTACTGCTTATGACATGATATGATATTTCGGCTGAAGGCCGATGATTACAATGACATGATCAATGATGAAATGATAATGGCCATTGGCACATGTGCAAGAATTATGATGAAAGATAATGAAATATGATCATGACAAGATATGTTTATCATGACCTTTCCTTATCTGCTGACGTTCTGTTAAACCAGTAGAGCAACCAAAATGATAAAAGCAAGAAAAATGATTTAAATTCAAATTATTCAGTCAAGCCTTTTTACCATCTGTGTTTTGTATTTATTCCTTTCAAGTATTTAAAGTATATAAATATATGTTCAAATCATTCTTTCATTTTATTGCAATGATTTAAGTACCCACTAAGCAATTACTTAGCGAGTTTAGTTTCCCTCTAAACTCGTAGGTTAAACGAGGAGACGAGATTGCAGCATGTCCTGCGCAGCTGGCCTTGACTACTACTTTGGGTAGGAGTTTGGATATGATTGATTGTAGCAATATGGCATGTACATAAGCTTGTATGATCTAGCAAATAAATGTATTATACTGAAAAGCTAGAACACGTACATTGCTAGTAATTTAATAAATCTTATTTGGGTTTAGCACTTATGTATGCAAGTATAGAAGTGTGAATTCTTCTTGCAGGATTGTAGTTGAGGTTATAAGGGTGGATTATTGGGAGTGTGCTTGAGTTGAATTGTGAAACAAAATGTCTTTCAAAAATAAGAAAAATCAGTTTTGGTGACACTTGGGACCTCCATTTTTAGGGGAGGTTATGGCAAATTTTTTTTTTTAAATCAGCACTTAAAATTGGCTAAGGAAAATATGAAGACACAACCACCATGAGTTAACAGTCCATCTTGGTCTATAAACGTAGGCTAAGATGGGGTGTTACATTTAGTGGTATCAGAGCACCGGTTTAGCCGGTCCTGGAAAATTCAACATAGGAGGATACACATTTTATGTTGGGAGTGGCCATTACAAATGTAAAATGGGATATCCTATAGCAGATAAGAAATGAGAGCATATATCATTTAGGTACAAAATGTCAGTATAGTAGAAAGAATATTATAAATACATAAGTATATAAGGTACATGTGATAAAGGAAAATCTAATAGTGCTTACGTACATGCCATATAGGAAAGTTAATGTGTTGAGTCAAGCCAGCTGCTAATCCTTATCACGATATATGTATACGGTATAAGGTTGCAAGAGGCAGAATCACAAAGAGTTATAGATCAAGAGAAGGAATCACACGCTTTCGTACCCATAAATGTAGAAATGGGTCTCGGACCTATGTCACAACCCGCAACGGTGGCTGTGGAAGGCCCCAAAGTTTATTTAAGATAGATGACAGTACCATTGCAATAAACGGCAAGAATGGTACCTATTCCTACCAAAAGAGAAAGGAAGTCCCCAATTGAGAATTTAAGGAAATATGGGGCTAAAGAATTTAAGGCTAGTAGGGAAGAAGGATTTGAAGAAGTTGAGTACTGTTTGGACAGTACCAGCAGGGCATTGGAACAACTGAGATACACGCCAGATAAAAGATTTAATTATGCCATGTCCCTTTGGGTAGAAGAAACATACACTTGGTAAAACATACTTAAACGCAAGGAGAATTGAGTTTATATATCTACAGCAAGGAAGAATGACAGTATCTGAGTATGATAGAGAGTTCACTCGTCTCAGTAAGTATGCAATGAAAATGATAGAACAAAGCAAGAAAGACGTCAAAGGTTTTGGAAGGATTAAATAATGGAATTAAAGTACAATTAGTAGTCATGGACGTGTTTAACTTTTCAAGATTAGTTGTGAAAGTTTTAGGTATTGAGAGGGTTTACATAGATTAGAGAAGTAGACACCAACGTATGCAACAAAAGAGAGTACAAACTTATAGCTTAGGAAGATTTCGACAAGTTGAGAAGAAGTTTAGAAGTGAAGATAGTTTTGCACAGTAAAGCCAGGGATCCGGCTGAGGTTCAAGGCGCCAGACATCCGTAGCCAGTATACCGGGGTCCTTATAAGGGGGTTCCAGGAGAAGGTTAGATAGGCGTATATGAATGTAAAAATGAAAATGTTTATAAGAAAATGAAATTTGAAGAATGGAATAAAAAGAGGAACATAATAAGAGGATAAAAGAAAAGTACGTAAAATGTAAAGACCAGACGGTAAGAGATAAAATAGATAGAACTTAAATAACAAAGATGAGTGAACAGAAATAAGTATATGAGAAATTGTCATGTCCGACCACTAGAGACTAAGTACAGTAACCCCATGTACAATATTCACATAAGCAGATGAAGTAAGCGCACTAAGAAGATACTGTTGACTCGACACCGTCGTGGTGAAATTTAGCAGAAAACCAGAGTTAACTGTGCTCGACCAATGATGATGGGTGACCATCCCGTGAAGTCTTAATAAGGTAGGTGACAGACCATATGAGTAGAAACTAGACGAAATCTAATCAAAACACTGTATTGTGATTCCTCCTGAAAATGGCCCAATGTAATCATCAAAATTAAGAAATTATAAGAAGAAGATATATGAGATTTATGAATTCAGGAAATGATGGGAAAAAAAAAGAGAGAGAGAAGAGAAAGAGAGAAATTAAGAACCACAAAGGTAGAAGGTGCAGAATTAAAATTAGATCAAAAGGGAAAGAATGAAAGTAATAACAACCCAAGGACTAGGTAAAGGAAAAAGAAAAAAGTAACAATTCAAAAATTACTGGAGGATTGGAAAGAAATATAGATTTGAAGGATATATTACTCCTCTATGCAAACACTGTGGATGAAGACGTAAGAGTGAATGCTGGTAATTAATAGATGGATGCTGGGAATGCGGGGCACTAGATCATGTTAGTGTAAACTGCCAGAAAGACAAGTGAATGCACCAGCACCGACAGAAAAAAATCACGGCCCGCTTTTGGCCGAGGCCGAAGCAGGCAAAAGGAAAGTGATTCGAATTTTCAAAGAGCACAATCAGAGACCGTTGACTAGCTCAATTCAAGTACACCAGCCAGAGCCTACGCAATGAAAATTTAGAAGAATTACCAGTAGGATATGTTAAGTTTGAAACATTAGTTATAAATCCGATAAGAGACGAGGTAGTTACACACAAGTGATTAAAGAATGTTCTATAGAGTTACATGAAAATACATTTCCAGAAAATTTAATAGAGTTACCATTCTGAGAATTTGACATAATGTTGGTATTGGATTGGCTAACAAGGCATAAAATAGTGGTTGATTATATGAAGAAAGAGAGTAACACTTCATACTCCTCACAAGGAGGAAGTGACGGTAGTAGGAAAGAGAGTCGATTACCTAAACAACGTAACAGCAGCAGTTACAACAAGGCGTTCCATACAAACGGATGTCAGGCACACTTGGTAAGCACTATGGAAGCAAAGAAGAATGTGATAAAGATTCAAGAGGTATCAACAATGCGTGATTTTCTCGATGTTTCTTTAGACAAGCTACCCGGATTATCACCTAAGAGAAAAGTAGGATTCACTATAAATGTATATCCGGGAATTGCACCGGTGTCGGTTGCCTCATACAGAATGGTACCAGCGGAACCCAAAGAAATGAAAATGCAATTATAGGATCTACTCAACAAGGGTCTTATATGGCCAAGTATTTCTTCATGGGGCATGCCAGTACTCTTCGTCAAGAAGAAAGATAAATCCTTAAGGTTGTATGTGAACTATAAGTAGTTGAATGAGCATACGATTAAGGATAGATATCCATTACCGTCCATCGATGATGTATTTGACCAACTTAAAGGAACCAAGGTCTTTAAAAAAATAATAATAATAAAATATAAAAAAAAGATAGATCACCGACTGGGATATCAGCAACTACGGATCAAAGGAAAAGACATTCCAAAGACTACATCTAGAACTCGATACGGATGTTATAAGTTCCTTGTAATGCCTTTTGAGCCCACAAATGTGTCAATAGTATTCATGGATTTAATGAATCATATCTTTCATCCATACTTTGACCAATTTGTAAATGGTGTTCATAGATGACACCTTCATTTATTTAAGGAACAAAGAAGAATAGGATCGATACTTTTGCATAGTATTGCAAATGTTGCGAGAGAAGCAGTTGTACGTCAAACATGACAAATGCGAGTTTTGATTGGAAAAAGTGACATTCTTAGAACACACCATATTAGCATAAGGCATTAAAGTAGGTCTTAATAAAACAAAAGCCATTTTGGAATGGAAAACACCAAAGACAGTAATAGAAGTAAGAATCTTCTTAGGACTGACTGGGTACTATTAATGTTTTATAAAAGGGTTTTCCATTATTATCATCCTAATGACAAGGTTGTTTCAAAGGAATGCCAAACTCCAATGGACTGATAAATGTTAGAGGAACTTTGAGAAACTAAAGGAAAAGTTAACGAATGCTTCAATACCCATACGGCCCGTGTCCAGCAAAGAATTTGTGATATATAGTGATGCTTCACACATCGGTTAAGGTTATATGCATATGAAAAAGGATAAAATAGTCGCATAAGTCTTTTGATGATTTAAACCATACGAAAATAATAATAATAACCCGGCACACTGTTTGGAATTAACAGTTATCGTATTGGCTTTCAAGATTTGGAGATATGATTTATATGGAGAAAAGTGTTATATTTATACAGACGCAAAAGTTTAAAATATCAGCCAACCCATGAGGATCTCAATTTATGGTAAGGAAAGTAAACCCAAGTTTTGGAAATAATAGCTAAGTTATAAATTATCATCTAGGAAAAGCTAACGTGGTGGCCGATGCACTTGGAGGAAAATCGATACCAGCCTTAGGCGCTATAAAAATTAGTTTAAGACCAACGGAAGAGGAAGTACTAGTAGTAGAAATGCAAGCATAAACTATGTTTCTTTTCAAGAAATTCATCAAGTGAAAAAGGAAAATGAATAAATACAAAAATGGATCAAGCAAGTGCAAGGAGGAAAGGATATAAAATTCTAAATTTATAAGAACAGTAGTTTGTATTATGACAATAGAGTAATGATACTGACAATGGGAGACATAAGAAAGAAATTTTTTTTCGAAAAGCATATAGTAGTCTCTACGCAATGCATCCAGGAGTTACAAATGTATCAATATCTAAAGAAGTTTTTATTGGTAGCCTGGAATGAAGAGAGATATTGTTGATTTTATGACCAAATGTTTAATATGTCAACAAGCAAAAGCGAAACATCAAATACTATCGGGACTGTTACAACTAATTCCCACTCTGGTATGGAAATGGGAACATATCACTATGGATTTCGTCATAGAAGTACCAATGACACGAGGCCGGCATGACGTTGTCTGGATAATCGTTGACTGCCTAACTAAGTTAGCTCATTTTCTACTTTTACAAATGGATTATTCAATAGATAAATTGGTGGAAATGTACGCCAAAGAAATTGTACGATTACACAGGATTCCAACGTCTATTATTTTAGGCAGAGGTCCACAGTTCATCATGAATTTATGAAAGAAGTCGCAAACAGCTTTTGAAACCCAAACAAATTATAGCACTGCTTTTCACCCGTAAACAGATAGACGATTTGAAAGAGTAATCCAAATTTTGGGAGGACATATTAAGAGTATGTGTTATAGAATTTAACGGTGGCTGGAATAGGTATTTGAGTTTAATTGAATATGCATATAACAACGACTAATAATTCAGCATACGGTGACGCCCTATAAAGAATTATACGAAAGAAAACATGGAACATCAGAGTGTTGGACGAAATTAAGTAAAGACAAGATAAAATCATATGCGAACTCGAAATGAAGGGACATAGAACTCTCAAGATTTTTCTTAAGACTTTCCCATGAAAGAAGGTATTAAGATTTAAGCAGAAAAGTAAGTTAAGCTTTAGGCTTATTGGACTATACGAGATCATCGAACGCATAGATCAATAGCCTATCGGTTAACTCTATTACCAGAACTGAACAAAATACATAATGTTTTTCACGTTTCAATGATAAGGCAATATCATTTGAACTTCACATACGATATAAAGACATAAAACATCAAAGTCCAATCTGACTTAAATTATGAAGAAGAACCAATAGAAATTTTAGCATGAAAAGTCAAAGGATTAAGAAATAAAAGAATTCCTCCAGTTAAAGTGCGGTGAAGGAACCATAGAATGGAAGAGATAATTTGGGAAAGGGAAGGAATAATGAGGATGGAAGCCTAAATTTTATACCCGATCGGCTTCGGGACGAAGCCTAAATTTTAGAGGGGAAGAAATGTCACGACCCAATTTGTACATATTTACAGTACATCCATGTACAGTACATATGTACAGTATATCCATGTACAGTACATCCGCGTACAGTAAGAGGAACCATCTCGAGAAGCTACTCAAGAGCGCGCAGTGAAGGGAAGTTCTATAGAACTGAAAGGACCTATTTGAAAAGATTACAAAGTTTTGGGGAGGTGACTGTAATTTCTAAAAAGTTTTGGGGAGGTGACTGTAATTACCAAAAGTTATTCCAGAGGTCCTTAATAGTGCATATAACAGACTCCAGAAATGGAAAGTAGAGAAAAATTGGGTCGAAACGGAACACCACGGTTTTTCCCGAAAACGCATAGTTTGAGAGATACATTGAATTCTCGACCAACGGTATTTTTGTCATTCTTGTGATAATAATTTATACACTGGAAAACAAGACACGTAAAGGTATCCGAAGTAAATGGAAGGAATCCGCAGTGATCGATGTTGAAAAACGAACCTAAGTGGAGACCCGAATCACGTAAGGACCTAAAGGGAATTTTTACAAAAGTTAAGGGCATGAGCGTAATTTTTATAAATTAGTTCAAAAGCAAGAATGAATGTCGGAAATGGAAACTAGAGGTTGAAAGGAGGAGAACGGTACATTTTACGCGTCGTAAAACCACCCGATTAGGAAAAAAAGGCAAAACCTTCAATTGAAGGGTATTTTGGTCTTTTCACTTTCACCCAAGCATCAAGTGGGACATGTATGATAATTTAAGGACCATTTTGGTAATTTTCCAAGGAAGGACACATGTTGCAATCTTATCCATTTAACCTTTTGTTTTGGCAAAATCCCATCCACATGCTAAAAAGGCAAAGAAGGACACATGTTGCAATCTTATTCATTTAGTCTTTTGTTTTGGCAAAATCCCATCCATTAAAAGAAAAAGAAAAAAAATAAAATAAAATTATATGTACAAACGTGTACATATAAGATCCATGCTCTTGAAATCTCTAGAATACAAAAGCCAAAACACCTTCTCCTTCTCCAAGCAAAGGTCGTGGCCTCCAACAAAAACATTCAAGGAATTTCCAAGTTTCTAGGTGAAAGTTTAGAAGAAGGTTACCAATTCTAAGGTAAGGATTTCAATTCTAGCTTTAGTTTATTCATTTGATTGATAGTTTTCAAGTTATCAATGAAAGAAAAGTTGGGAAGATTATGGGAAAGTTAAGAAAGTGAAGAGAAATTAGATTAAATGATCCATACATGTAGAAGTGATGAGTAAATGGTAATTAGTAGCTTTAGATAGTAAGAATCAAGGCTTGAACATATAGGTTTTATCATGTTCTTATTATGGAAGTTATGAAAATTATAGGAAATCAAAGGGATAAAGAAGAAGAAGGGAAGAAAGAATAAGACAAGCAAGGAACAAAGCAAATAAACAAGGTTTGGTACTTAAATCATTGCCTTTCAATTAATTCACATATTTTGCATTATGGGACTTTTGAAATGATTTTGAAATAATGTTATTATGTGTGGTAAATATGTGGGAAAGTGCTCTTGAACCATTTGTAATCAATTGATTGAGAAAAAGAATGAAAACAAAACAAACTAGCTAAACTTTGCTCAAATATCCATAAACTTTGATGAACTTTTAATCACTCCTTTGGTTTGATTTTTGAAAGAGGGACCCTTATTCTTTCAATGGTATCACAAAAGGAGTCTAAAAATCAATTTTGCAAGAAAAAAATGAATTTCCTTCAAATTTTGAAAATTGGGCCGAATGGTCCCTTTTGGGCACCATTCTGCAGCTTTCATTTTGGGCAGTCCGTTGAAGGGGCAAACGAAAGAATTTTTGGACGAAATTTTACATGCATTTAGTTAACTTATGAAAGTGTTGTCCTGCAAAAATTCATCCAAAAATAAGGTTGTTTACTTAGTCAAAACTGTTGCCAAAGTTGACTGATTTTCAGCAGTAAAAACAGATTTTACTATTTAGTTGTCGCGCGCCATTGAGTTGCCAATTTTACTCACTGTGCTACTATTCCTTTGGTCATTTTTCTAAATGTGTTAAAACTTGAATATTATGATATGTATTGATGTTAAATCATATAAAATGACATGAAGGGGAATTGGAAATGATCAGAAAGGCATCATGACAAGCTATTCCGACAATACATGCATTATGGACAAATCATGGCTTATTGAATATCATGATCAAAGTAATTTAATAAATTATTTATGCTCTACTTGGTTATGACAGAACCCTTGAGATAAGGGTATGATGCATCATACTATTACTGCAGTACTGCTTATGACATGATATGATATTTCGGCTGAAGGCCGATGATTACAATGACATGATCAATGATGAAATGATAATGGCCATTGGCACATGTGCAAGAATTATGATGAAAGATAATGAAATATGATCATGACAAGATATGTTTATCATGACCTTTCCTTATCTGCTGACGTTCTGTTAAACCAGTAGAGCAACCAAAATGATAAAAGCAAGAAAAATGATTTAAATTCAAATTATTCAGTCAAGCCTTTTTACCATCTGTGTTTTGTATTTATTCCTTTCAAGTATTTAAAGTATATAAATATATGTTCAAATCATTCTTTCATTTTATTGCAATGATTTAAGTACCCACTAAGCAATTACTTAGTGAGTTTAGTTTCCCTCTAAACTCGTAGGTTAAACGAGGAGACGAGATTGCAGCATATCCTGCGCAGCTGGCCTTGACTACTACTTTGGGTAGGAGTTTGGATATGATTGATTGTAGCAATATGGCATGTACATAAGCTTGTATGATCTAGCAAATAAATGTATTATACTGAAAAGCTAGAACACGTACATTGCTAGTAATTTAATAAATCTTATTTGGGTTTAGCACTTATGTATGCAAGTATAGAAGTGTGAATTCTTCTTGCAGGATTGTAGTTGAGGTTATAAGGGTGGATTATTGGGAGTGTGCTTGAGTTGAATTGTGAAAAAAAATGTCTTTCAAAAATAAGAAAAATCAGTTTTGGTGACACTTGGGACCTCCATTTTTAGGGGAGGTTATGGCAAATTTTTTTTTTAAATCAGCACTTAAAATTGGCTAAGGAAAATATGAAGACACAACCACCATGAGTTAACAGTCCATCTTGGTCTATAAACGTAGGCTAAGATGGGGTGTTACAAATTTGCTTCCAATGAATGGCATCCATATTCTTAAATAGAATTTTTATCTTCTTTAAATGATGTTCGGTCATGGTTGATGAATGAAGGAAAATCAAAATTGTTAAAGGGAGTTTTTTACGTTGAAATGGAAAAGTTTTTTTAGTTTCTATATGAAATATGGCATGAAAGGTGATCTATATAGAGGAAAAAAATTTTCCAAAATTGATAAGGAAAAGGTGATGGAAAAGGACGAAACCATATTGTGTAAGGAAAAGAATTGGTGACAAAATCCTTTACCGTGTTGCATTTGGCAAAGTGATGCGGTTGTACTGTTTATGATGTGATAAAAAAGGGTATAATAATTGTGGCACAGTAAAAAAAATAATAAAAAAGTTAGTTACAGTAAAGGCAGAAATTATGTATTATTATTTTTATGCTTATTGTACAATATTGATACAATATTTATACATCACTAAGAGGGAGGTGGTGGGTCATCAAATAAAGCCCTGAAAAAGTCATCGCCTATTGGAGGAGGAGGCAAATTACTCGTCCTGGGATCGCCCGAAGCAGGAGCACCAAAATCCCTATTACCTTGGAGTTCTGATCTGTCATGGTCTTCATCGAAAGTGGATGAAAAGATCTCATGGTCATCAGTCTAGGGGCCTCTTGATGAAGAAGCGCCAGGATCCCTCATCCCCTGAAATCGGAAGTCTCAAAATTTTTTTTTGGATTGATGATATAAATTTTCAAAATGAGAAGCCTGCTGACGACTTGTAGCCAACTCTTCTTGAAGTTTCCTATTTTATTCTTCAAGCATCCGCTGTGAGCCAGAAAGAAAAAGGGTAAGAGCATACATAATCATGCATATATACAGCATAAATTACCATGAAATAAGGAAACTCACCAAGTAGTTCATATCAATGCCCTGCAGATGAGATGGCATATCTGGCGGGCTAGAATGAGCAAATGAAGGGGCAGTAAAAGAAGGTCCAACCTCATGATCAAATGAGCCAACAACCTACAACAATCATTAAAGAATCAAAAAAAGGAAAGTAGCGGTGGTTGTTGTGCTCGAATTAAGTTCTACTACAAGCGTCACTCGCAAGTATACAAGGTAGCTGTAGCAAAGGTGATCGCCCCATGGTCATTTCCCCAAGAAGGTGTAGTTCGTAATAGCTTGATTAGCAAGTAATTTAAAAGAGAGAGTTTGTTGTTTGGAATTGTAAAAGAATAATTTAAACCTAAGATTAAGGAGTGTAGGGTTGACGTATGAGGGTTGTACAAGATCAAATTGATTCTTGGGAAGGTGCCTAGGGTTATAGGTCCATTCAATCAAAGCTCAATTCTCAATTATCCATTAACATAACCTTGTAAATTAATTTGTTCCTTAAGGTTAATTAGTCAATTACTAATTCATTAGTTCTCACATTCATGAAATAGCAATAACCAATTATTTTACATTTGCAAATTAATGAAACCCTAGAACTTATATTTCTAATTCATTCATAGGGTAGTCGATTGCATAGTTCCGATATCGAATTTCACCTCTCGGTCCTTCATTCAATATCTAGAGATCAATAGGTAGCTAATCTATTAACCTAGCATACAAGCCAATGCAATCAACCAACGCAAGGTACATCAATGTAAATATCAAATCAAAGCATTCAATCGAATATACTACAAACCCTAGGCATGGGTATTTAGCTCAACATCATCAATTTATAACATTCACTCAACTCAATATAAAACAAATACAAATTGTTCATTGCAATATCAATCTCTTAATATAACAACAACAATAAGAAATGAAATAAAAAAGAGAATAGAAAAACCCCTTGTGAAGATGCCAAGAGTAGGATTACTAGTCTTCCTCCTAGCTCCACTTTGATGTATGATGAAGAACTCAAGCCCTCTTCAATGGTTGATTCCCCTTTGCAATATGGAATGGAGCTTTCTCAAGTCACCAAGCCTTTCAATGATTATGCCTTTGGAAGATGGAATGGAGCTTTCTCAAGTCACCAATCCTTCAATAAAGCTTCTTCAACCTTCAAAAGCTTGTTTAACCCAATTTATCCCAAAGAACCTCAAAGATCTTGTCAATGGAAGATGGAGAAGATGAAAATGGAGGATAAAGATGAAGGGACAAGGAGAGTGTCACTCTCTCCTCTCTTTTCTTTTCTCTCTCTTTCCAAACCCTAGCCATTTTGCCGTCCTTTTTCTTTCAAGCAGAAGAATTTATATAAATTAAGGGTGACACGGCCAAGTTTGATTTGGCTTGGCCGTGTCCCTCATTTTTCCTTGGGACACGGCCAAGCTTGCTAGCCTTGTCCTTCACTGCCTTCTTCTTTCTTTCTTTCTTTTCTTTGTTCTTCAAGGATTGACACAGCCTCTGGCTTGGCCATGTCACTTGGGTGTGTCACCTTCTGCTTCTTTTCTTTCCTTCTTTACTTGGTCCAGGTGCCTTTGGCATGAAATGGGACACGGCCAAGCTTGCTGGCCGTGTCATGTGACACGGTCAGTGGCTTGGCCGTGTCATTGAGTGTGTCTTCTTCTGTTTTGCTCCTTCCTCTTCTTTGTTCTTTGGAGATGAGAGTGACATGGCCAAGCTTGTTGGCCGTGTCACTTGCTGCCATTTCTTTCCTTTGAGGTGACACGGCCAAGCTTCATTTGGCTTGGCCATGTCATGCTTGATTCATGCTCTTGTTTCTTTCTTTTGATCTTCCAAGGGTGTTTTTGCACTTAAACCTAAAACAAACACTTTAAACAAACTTAAAACAAAAATCAATCAAAACATTAACTAAAAACACATAAAAATCATACTAAAAACAAGTACAAAAATGATCTAAACAACTACCCCACACTTAATTCCTTGCTTGTCCCCAAACAAGGCTAAAATCAAAACACACTAACAAGATAATTTTGTTAAGTTCAAGAGTTATAAAGATGTATCAAGACTTCCTTATCCCTAAATATGCAATCAATATCGAATCAAACAAAATCAACACCAATGCAATTAAATGGCTTTCCATGCATAACCAATGTTGTCACTCCCTCACCAACTCTTACAAGTGTTTGATCATGGTGATGTTTACACTCATAACAATCAATGAAATATTATTGTCATAGGCTTGCTTATCAATCAAATCTCCACCACAAAATAACAATCAAGCATCAATCAAAAGGTCTTTATTGGGTTGTAATGGGGCTAAGATAAAGGCATGATATTTAGGAAATGTGAGCTTGATCATTAAGTTCAAGAGCACTTTAAGAATGAAGTACCCGATCATATATATAACCCAACAATCCCAAAACACCTTCCTCTCATCTACCCCTTGACATTAAAGAGCTTTTCAAGGGAACTCACTTATTAAATATTGCAATGATACATTCCAACCCTTTCAACAAGAACAACAATTATTCTTATTATTATTATATATTTTTATTTTTATTTTTATTTTTCTCTTTTTCTTTTTTTTTATTTTTATTATTTTGCTTTGCAATCTTAAACTTACCAAATTTAACCCCACACTTAATTCAACACAACACTCGGTCATAAACGCTCTTAAAATGCTCTTGGCCTAATGAAATGGTAAGAGTTAAACAATAAGGTCCAAGCTAATGGTGTTGTGAAAAAGAAAGAAAAGGAAAAATAAAATAAGCTCAAAATTGGCTAACTAAGGTTAAAAATAGGGTTGGTCTTTTTAAGCCAAAGTGGGTTCACCTAATTGCCTTAATCATCTTGATGCCTAATTGAAATTTTTATGTAATCTTAAAATTCATGTCAAAGCAAGTTCTAGCAATTCATCAATCAAAGATGTTCATCCACAATAATAATGATAAGTTGATGGCTCAATTCCTCACTAGGTTAATGGCAATGCAAGGAAAAACCAACAAAATTGACAATAAGCACCAATTCTACTCAATTCTCAAATTCATGCTTCAAAAATTCAAAGGTCATCTATCAACAATTTTTATAACAATTGAACTTTCTAAAACTCATTTATTCAAGGTAAAACATTATTAAACTTAAAAAGTAAAAACACAAAATGCACTACCCCACACTTAAAGATTCACATTATCCTCAATGTGAGCATGCATAAACTAAAAGAGAGTTTAGATGATACTTGATTTCCATCGTTCCCATATACGATGTGTAGGGCTCCTTCCACCCATAATGCAATTGGAGCCAATGTGTGAGAGGATGAACAACATGCAACTTTGAAATGTGCCCAATGTATTGAAAAACCTAGGTAGCATCCATGGAAGAGCAATTGTCCAAAAAGAACATGTGAGGGTTGTCTTAGCTTGATTCTCTAATGCTATAGGGACGCGGTAAGAACTTTTTTCAGTTTGCAACATGGTTATATATGGTTTTTGCTCATTCTCACCACCAAGGGTGGGAGAGATGATAATTTGTTGCACACTGTACTCCCCAACCAAAACGTCTTTCAAAATTCTTGGGGTCTTTTTAAGTTCAACCAAGTTTGGTTGAACCACTTCTTCATCCTCTCACTACAAGGAAAACTGAATCAGACAACGCTTTCTGGCCGTTGTCTGATGAAGACAAAAACCGTTGTCTATTGAAGCGATGTCTGATAGCATTTCAGACAACGTTTACCGTTGTCTGATGTAGGTTTGCACAACGGTTTTTAATTTTATCAGACAACGGTTTTTGGACGTTGTCTGATGATGGTTCAGACAACGTTTTCTAACTTTTCAGACAACGGTTTTTAACCGTTGTCTGATGGTTTCCACAACGGTTTCTAAATTGTCAGACAACGGTTTCTAAATTTTCAGACAACGGTTTTTAACCGTTGTCTGATGAAGGTTTAGACAACGCTTTTTGACCGTTGTCTGATGAAGACAAAAACCATTGTCTATTGAGGCGATGTCTGATAGCATTTCAGACAACGGTTTTTAACCGTTGTCTGAAGATGGTTTCCACAATGTTTTTTAGTTATATCAGACAACGGTTTTTAACCGTTGTCTGATGAAGGTTTAGACAACGCTTTTTGACCGTTGTCTGATGAAGGATTGTAATTAATCTAAAACCGTTGTAGAAGGACGCTAAATACAATAGTTAATTAATGTGGCACACTGAATATTAGACAATAGTTTCAATGTTCATTTTCATTTCACCACCATTGTCTGTTAAATTGTACATTATATATATAAGACAACACTTTACAATGGAGGATTGCAAATTTGGGAATCAAAAAACCTCCACAAATTCAACCATTCAACATATTAACAAACTAAAAAAAATCAACACTATACATATATCACTGAAATATACTATTAACTTCAACTTGAATGACGCTTCATGAAATATTTGGCGAAGTCAATCCAAATCTCGTTGATGTCGGCATCACTATACTCCAAGTTGCCTCTGCGTAGCCACTGAAAATTGAATCAAATTTTGGTTTGCCACATGTGATAAATACAAACTAGTACTCTAATGCGAGGAGGATCACTATGGATAAATTTTAAAGAGTGTTTTAAGCAGGCCAAATGTTCAAGATTGCAAATTAATTGGAGTGGAAGCATCAGTAGTACTGATGTTCAGTGATGGGCAGATATTGCATTCAGTCCCATTCTAAACAGATTGCAGGAAAAGCAGCACTGGCAACTAAAGCTGCAACAGGCAAAATCTGCTAGAGAAGAGCATTCAAAGATGCACCATGTGGATATGAAGCTTTGCCCTAGCTACAATATGAGGATTCACTAAAGAGGGATATGCCAACCAAGAAGCATTTCACATTAATCCAATAAGGAGTATCTATGAACTCAAAGGGAGATGTTGTAACCATTTAATCAGCAACCTCCCTGGTCACAGGCTCTTTCAACATAGACCATAAAACAAACACAAAAAGCCTAAATAGAGAAAATCAACGTCTTCTGTCTGTCTCAGCATTTCATCCACTCACCCACCAGCCAATGGATAAAGATTGCTGACATTGAGCCCCATCATAACTGTAAAAACCTATACCACATAAAAACCAAACAGCACTATGGTGTAAGCTAATCACTAAGAATCAGTAAGGGAACAGATCAAATATTTGAAATGAAACACACACATAGAGACTCTAATCAGAAAACAAAATAGCCACACACACAAGGCAAGAGGAGGATATGATGCCACTAGAACTACAGAACATGAACTTCACAATGTTTGGCCTCCTTTTAACAGACTTCACTTGAGAGATTATGTCTATGCCCCAATTATTTTCGTAAATTTAGTTAATTAGACGGAGAAAATCAGAAAAATAAATTCTCCCACCTGGGAACACTGCGAAAGCAGCTTGCCCCATGCATGTGCATGTTTGTCAAGTGGCTTCCCTGCTTTTGCTGGAACAGGTTTTGCTGGAGCTGATTTTGTAGGCCGCTTCTTCTCCCGATGCAGGCCACCAGCAATACTACTTTCACCTAAAACCACCAAACAAACACAAATTAAGCCAAAAACACAGATCAACCATAACATCAAAAATCATACAACAGAAAAGCTCAACATGCAATGATGCAATTAAGTGAAGATCGCACCTAGAGGTTGTGGGGACAATAAGCCATCGCTTTCAATTCCGAGAGATCTCTCATCATCAGCAGAAACGGGCTCTGGAGTCACTGTTAACAATGGATCAGAAGATTGCAGCTCAGGTTCTCGAGGTGAAGAAAGGGATTCATTGACCGAACTTAGGGTTTCAACCGGCAGCTCCATGGAGGCATCTTTCAATGGTGATGAGGCCTCCACCGAGGCAGCACCAGTAGAAGCCGCCTAGGGTTTCATCAGAAAAATAAAACATTAAATCAAGCCATAAAAACAACAAAACAAATAAGAAATCAATGAACATGAACGATTATTTGCACCTGTACGTTAGATTGTTTGGAAGAGGAGGGAGGAGGAGAGGAAGGGAGAGGCCGTTTGGATGAAGAAGAACCACGCCTGGTTTCAACCATGGTTGTTAGGAGACTGCGCTCTCTCTGATACAAACAAAGCCTATTCTTATTGTTGTTTGCTTTGTTAAGAGAGAGACAGAAAATAAAGACGAACCTAACGTCATCGGCGGACTGCTCCTCAGCAACGCACAAGCCTCCCCAGTCTTCATCATAGCCATAGGCTGATCCTCTGTAGTAACAAATGGCAATATCGGAGCCTCACCCCATCCAATCCACCCATTACTTAATTCAATCCTAATTGCGACGTTCTCTACTTTATCAAGCATGGAATTTTCGAAAAGTTAGAACTTCCAAAGGTTTTGTGTGTCTGAAAGGAAAAACGGGGACAGGGACAACCAATTAAAAGCATCATTTTGATTTGAGGTTTAATACAAGGATGGGAATACAAGGACGGCAAATTAATTTATTTAATTTATTTACTAGTATATAAGGTAAATCAAACAAAAAGGTAGGCTTATTTTCACATTCACTGCATTACAATTTCAAATGAGATAAATTTCTTAAATTAATAAAAAGGTAAAATTGATAAATAGTAATGGTTTTGATTTGGAGAAGTAAATTATTAAATTATATTTTTTTTAAAAACTATTTAATGGTAGTTTTGTGATTTTTCAAATTTTTAATGGTTTTTTTGTTAAGGTAAAACCCTAATTCGTATATGTATATATCACTGTATCCCTTCCATTCTCTCTATTAGAAAACTTTGGTGTCTTTGGCCATTTCGCGTCTCTCTGAAACCCTAAAATGGCAGCCCCTGGCCATAGAATCGGTCTAGTGCTTTGGCCGTAAGAAGACAGCAGTTGCCGCCACTTACTGCAAGCGCGGCCGAGGATTGATCAAAATCAACGGCTGCCCAATTGAACTGGTGGAGCCGGAGATCCTTCGTTTCAAGGCATATGAGCCAATTCTCTTGCTAGGTCACCACCGTTTCGCTGGCGTTGATATGCGTATTCGCGTCAAAGGCGGTGGTCACACCTCACAGATCTACGCCATCCGTCAAAGCATTGCTAAAGCTCTTGTAGCCTTTTACCAGAAGTATGTGGACGAGCAGAGCAAGAAGGAGATCAAAGATATTTTGGTCAGGTACGATAGGACTTTGCTTGTAGATGATCCAAGGCGCTGCGAGCCTAAGAAGTTCGGTGGTCATGGTGCTCGTGCTAGGTTCCAAAAGAGTTATCGTTGAATTGGGTTTTATTTTTCTTTTCTTTTATGCTGTTATTTAGTATTTTCAATCAAAAAGTGTTTTGGGTTTTGTGGATTTTGGTAATTGGGAACTAAAATTGTAAGGATTTTTGTTGATTTTGGTTGATTAAGGGGTTTCTCTTGGTTGATCAATTGCTTAATTTAGTTGTTGCAGCTAGTTGATGAAACAATTCATACTCTTATGGGTTTTGTTTCATATATAGTTTGACAGCTTTTAATTTTTGTTTATCAGTGCAATTTGTTTCATTTTTTCAAGTGTTCTATTGGGTTCTTAGTGTTGCTCTGCTATATGAAACCATGGAGTGATCAATTGGACATGTTGGTGGATTCTTTTATTACCCTGACAAGTGATTGAGCTAGGCTACTCAATTTAGGATTTGAATTTTGATTTTAAAATAAGTTTTAGCATCAACCTTTCGAATTAGGAATTATTTTAATAAGAGTTTAATCAAACTCTAATTATTTTCTTGTTCCAACCACAATCACTATCGTATTCTAGTTTTAATTATTGAGAACTAATTGCTTTAAACATGTTTGTTGCCTCATTGGGTTTGGACTATGGAATCATTTAAGCTAAGATTTTAGTGTTTCATTTGTTGTTCTCACTTTACTTCATTGAGTAGAATTTAATATATATATATTATCTCTATTATTATATTATCTCTATTTATTTCAATAAATATTATTACTGATATAAATTTATATTAATTTTAGTCATTTTAACAATAAATATATTTATAAACTATTTTTTAATTAATAAATATTGATTCGGTTTTAAGTTTAAATTTATTCATATCATATTAAATAAGTATATACAAGTATATATATTAGTATATATTAGTATATATTATATAATATCATATTATATCTAAATCATTATTTAATGGTGGACTTTAAAGTTTCTAATGGGTTTATGAAATGTTTATAAATCCAAACCTTAGCTTTTGATACTTAGTCAAGTTTGTTTGGCTTAAGAAAGCCTAACTTCCATACATTGCAAATAGCCACTGGATCCTTAGCATGTTTTTATACTAAGAAAATCTAACTTCCATAAAAAATTGTTTTAATATATGTTCAAAAAAATTGTCCACGACTATTGAAGCTGAAAGAGGAATGAGAGATGAAGCAGAATCTGAAACAATTTTTTTAAAAATTGTCCACGAATAAAACAATTTTTTTGACCAAAAAAACACTTGTCTAAACATATATTACACAACGGTCCCTAAAAACCGTTGTCTGTATGCTTGCTTCAGACAACGGTTTTTTTTAACCGTTGTCTGAAACGCTGAATTATACAACACTTTCGAAAAACCATTGTCTGAAACATCTTATCAGACAACGATTTTGTATGATCAGAAAAACAGTTGTTTGAACATATATTACACAACGGTCCCTAAAAAACCATTGTCTGGTGTCACTAAAATGACACCTAATAGACAACGGTTAAAAAAAACACCAAAAACAGTTGTCTGAAAATTAATCAGACAATGCTTTTTTGGGAAAAAAAATCGTTGTCTATTTTTTTCAGACAATGGTTTTTTCCTTAACCGTTGTCTGATGACTGTTGTCTAATTCAGTTTTTCTTATAGTGTCTTTAGCAATTTGAAGCTCCCCCTCAACAATCTCATTATTTAATAGTAAATTGCTCTCCTCAATTTCTAAATTGGAAAAATTAGGCTCTACTCCTAAGGTCATGGTTACCTCAAGCTTATCTTCACTATCTTCACTATAAGGCATGTCATAAAGTTTAGAAAGTTGCATAGCTTGTTTCTCTTCATTCAGCCTACTTGGGAATGAGATTGGCAGCATACAAGGATTTGGAGGTTCATGCAATTTTGTGGAAGTTGATGCTTCCAAATTCTCCTCCTCCTTTGATTGAATTAACTCCTCTATGTATGGCTGTATTTCCTCACCATCTTTTTCTTGATTAGTTCCTGCATCAAAGGAATCACAAAAACTGTTATATATCACATGTTCACTCCTCAAATTTGTTATTACCTTGACTTGCTTCAGTTGGCTAGGAAATTCCTCTTTTTAATGTGCTTGGAGTTGATGTGCCAATTGCCCAACTTGAGCTTCCACCCTCTTCAATGATTCCTTCAAAGAATCAAACCTCTCATTGCTCCCTTCCTGATTTTGTGTGCTAATTTGAAGGTCAGCATTCAAATCATCTTCCACTGTGGATTTCTTGCATTGATCCCAATTTTGTACACTAATTTGAATGAAGGCATTCAAACTATCTTCCAAAGTGGGTTCCTTAAGTCTATCTTGATTTTGTGCGCTAGATTGAATGAAGGCATTCAAACTATCCTCCAATGTGGGTTTCTTAAGGTGATCTTGATTTGAATATTGTTCTTGAGAGTAAGGATTTCTTTGGTAAGGTTGACAAAAATTTTGAGGTGGAATTTGCTGTTGATTTTTCCAAGAAAAATTTGGGTGGCTTCCCCAGCTTGAATTATAAGGTCTGGTATATGGGTCATTTCCACCCATTTGCTGGAAACTTTCATAAGCATATTCTTCCTCTTGCCTCTCTTGGTATTGTCCATAACCAAATGAACACATGCTTGTACTATGTCCTGCAATGCGACATGCTGAACATACTTCACGAGTAGGCATAGGTGTTCTTCCTCTTGCATTTAGCATCTTAAGTTGGTTCATTAATTATGCTAATTGCCATGCCATGTCAAAGTTAGGGTTATCATCATAAACCCCTACGTACCTTGAAAATTGCATATTTACAAAAGGCACTTAGCAACTTAAAGAAAACAAACAAATAATTAAATTGAAAGAAAATCAAACAAAAAATAAACAATTCAAAGAAAATAAACAATCAATTAAATTGTAAAGAAAAATCAAACTATCACTACTCTCCTGCATCTCTGTGATGTTCCTCTTCATCTCTACCCTCATTTTCCTCGGGAATCTCCCGTACGCCAACAGGAGATACATCAAAGTTTAAGAGTCTTCTTTGAATAAAGTGGGCATAAGATGCACTCGGCGGACAGAGAAATGCTTCAATACAATAACCGTACTGAGCCGGCCACCATGCATCCTCTGGCATCGACATAATATTTAAAGTGTATTCTGAACAAGGCATCGAAATCCTCCCCTACTCTGGACTGAGAAACCACTCATAACTCTCTCTTCGAGAAACCAGCCACTGGACACTGGGCCGGCGATGACTCGGCGAGAATGTTGGAAAGATAGCACAGCCTTCATGAAGGGCGACCAATTTGTCCGCACTTCTCGGTTCCACCAGGACAAATTCACCTGCAAAATGACATAAGGTAAATAAACTTTCACATAAAATTTAAAGTATACTAATTTTATTTTACCTGGTCCCAGGTGAAGCGGCTCAACATAAAATGGTGAGTATGCACATGGTGAGAGCCGGGAACGTCCATGCGATCTGACAACTAGAAATTTAATCTTGGATACCCAACTCCCTCTTGGGAAATACCGGGTACCCTCACGAGGTTGTGTTCATATGCCCATACCTATAATAATAGTAAAGATCAAATTCATACAAGAAAGGAATGGAAATGATATTGGTGGAAGAAGAATACCTCGACAACCGCCATCAAGCCGACAAAAGACTTCTTATTTTGGCAAAGTTTATCAAGACCATGGTAAAGACAAGCGAGACCAGCTTCACCCCAGCCAGAAGATGGTACTGTCCTAAAATAAGAAAGGGCCTTCAACACTGACAAGTGGATGGAAGATTCAGTGCTGCCTAAGATGGTTAACCCAAGCAAATATAACAAAAATCCTCGAGCATACTGTTGGGCCGTGTCTCTGTGAACCCATCCTTCGTAGTTCATCCAATAGCTACGAATCGGTTCAATTTTTATCTTAAAAGGCCCTTTATATGATGATCCCATACCAATTAATTCCTGAATTTCTTCAAATGTTAAAATATCGTTGGTCAGAGGAACCAGAACACCATCATATCGAAGGCCGGTTATAGCAGTAAAATCGACCGGACCAATTGTCATCTCTCCAGTGGGTAAGTGAAAAGTGTGGGTTGTGTCCAACTATCGTTCTATAAATGCCTGGACTACGCTCCGATCTATCTAATACTCCTCGGATGGAAATTGTAAGATGAAACTTTCAAAGTCGCAATCTCAGATAATCTGCCTTACCCGAGAAGGCACTACATCGTACCATTGTCGGGCTTTGTAAATACACCCTCCAGCCCGAACAACGCAATGATCGCGCTAACACGGAACCAGGTAAGTTAATACAATGTAAGTACATATTATCTTATTTGCTTAAATTAATATATTTTTTCTTAAATTTTCTAAAAAAGAGCATAATATAAAAACATAAATAAATAAATAACAGACAAAAATAATAATAATAATAAAAGAAAAAATGAACAAATAAATAAAACAAAAAGAAAGAAAAAAGAAGAAACTACGATGAAGCGGCATCCCGGCTAGTAGATCTATATTTCCATCTTCATGATGCCGAATAAACTCTAATAACTCAGCATTAGAATGAGTTCCTGACTTTGAAGCATGCATTTTTTTGAAAACTATGTGCTAAATTAGAAGAAATTTGAGAGAATTATAGAAATTGAGAACTTAGATGTGAATGAAATGAAGGAATTCGTTCGTTTATATAGAGAAACAGCAAGGAAAAAAATAAAATTCAAAAGTAAGTTTTACTATTCATGAATAGTAAATTACTATTGATGAATAGTAAATTTTACTATTTATAAATAGTAAATTACTATTGATGAATAATAAATTACTATTTTTAATAGTAAAAATACTATTTATTACTATTTATGAATAGTAAGTTACTATTTATGAATAGTAAATAATGCATGAACAGTGACTACACAGTAAATAAACAGTAAATTCAATTATCCACATTAATCATTCAAATGCTTGCGTGTATATAAATATTTTTACACGCAGGAGCCAAAAAGAAGACATGTGCATAAAAATTAGCCAAACTTTTTGAAATAAAAAATTACTATTAGATAGGGTCCAGAACCCAAGTTTTCCTTAGGTCCAGAACCTAGAATCTCTTCTAAGTCCAGAACTTAGCTCGGGTTCAGAACCCAAATTTTTTTTAGGTCCAGAACCTAGAATCTCTTTTAAGTCCAGAACTTAGCTCGGGTCCAGAACCCAAATTTTCCCTAGGTCCAGAACCTAGAATCTTTTCTAAGTCCAGAACTTAGCTCGGGTCCAGAACCCAAATTTTCCTTAGGTCCAAAACCTAGAACCTAGAATCTCTTCTAAGTCCAGAACTTAGCTCGGGTCCAGAACCCAAATTTTCCTTAGGTCTAGAACCTAGAATCTCTTTTAAGTCCAAAACTTAGCTCGGGTCCAGAACCCAAATTTTCTTTAGGTCCAGAACCTAGAATCTTTTCTAAGTCCAGAACTTAGCTCAGGTCCAGAACCCAAATTTTTCTTAGGTCTAGAACCTAGAATCTTTTTTAAGTCCAGAACTTAGCTCTGGTCCAGAACCCAAATTTTCCTTAGGTCTAGAACCTAGAATCTCTTCTAAGTCCAGAACTTAGCTCAGGTCCAGAACCTAAAATTATCCTTAAGTCCAGAACTCGAACCGGGTCCAGAACCCAAAACCTCAACCATCTCAAAAATTAAGTCTTATTGTTTTTCACTCTCTTTCACTAAAGTCTCAGATCATTCAAGCAGGAGGCAAACTGTAGACCCTTAATTTTTGACCCAGTCCAGTCTAATATATTTTAATTAGTCCAAAATATTTTTGTGTTGTCCAATATTTTTTAATTAGTTCAAAAGAATTTTTGTTATCTTAATTAAATAATATTTGTTTTAGTATTTAATTTTTATAATTAATAAAAAATAAACAAATAAAAAATCGGCGACGAAAAATTTCATCACCGAAAAGGGTTACGGCGAAATGGCCAAAGCCATTTCGCCCGTAGATTATTTATGCGGGCGAAATGGCCAACGCTCGCAGGAATTTCGCCTGCAGGCCAATTTTTGCCCCGCAGCCCGTAGCCAGCTGCGGCAGCTTTTTTGCCAGCGCAATTTTTCCGCAACAGTTTTTTTTTTCACCAGCAAAATTTTTCCGACGCAAATTTTTTCAAAACCAAATACAATTAGGTTTCGGTTTTCTTTTCTTAATTAATGTTAGATTCCATGAATAACTAAAATTAATCATAAAAATCTTCTATAAATAAGGACTAAAATAACACAGAAAGGGGAGCCAAAATTTAGATCAAAATTTGAGAATAAAAAATAGGAGCAATCAGACTTGGATCAAATAATGGAATTTGAGATTTGAGAGAGAGAAGCAAACAAGCAAATTCAATCCATCAAAGGCAGCAAAACTTGTCTTTGTTCTTGTTCTTCCAAGAAACAATTTTTGTTGGAACCAACAAATGAAGGTATGAATTTCTTTATTTATTTTTCTTTACAGTAAGCTTCATCATTCAAGATTAAAAATTGTTGTTTTTTTTTCTTCAAAATTATAAAACCCTAATCTACTTTCTAACTTTTCAAAACCTTAAATCGCTTCAAGATTTACCAAAACCCTAATTTGCTTTTCAATTCTTCAAAACCCTAAATTGAATCTATTTCTGTCCAAAAACCCTAAATTGAATATGTTGCTTTCCAAAACCCTAAAATTTTTTTTTGTTTCTATAAACCTTAAATCATTTTGTTTATTTTCATAAAACTTCATAAAACTATAAATTGTTTCTCGAAATTCTAAAATAAAATATATTCCCTGAAAACAATAAACCCTAATTCAACTTTAGAATCAAGACAGTAACCTCAAACCAATTATTCTAAACCCTAGTTTTCTTAAACCCTAATTCCCTTAAAACCTTAAACCCTAATTTTTCTATATCCTAATCTTTAAAATCTTAAAACCTTATAAATTTAACTATTAAAATTCAATATGGTAAATACAAAACAATGATCCAGTAACCGTAAATCATAAATCTAAATGTTTTAAAGTGTCCAAACCCTAATTTCATGATTTCACTCCTCAAACACTGATTTGGTTAATTAAAAATCTTTATCAGCCTCTTAAATTATAAAACTTTGCTCCATTTCATTTCTTTTAAAATTTACAGTAGCTTAAACCCATGAATTTCAAAACCCTAAACACATTAAATAAAGAAACTTAAATAGAAACAGTAGCCCTAATTTGAATCTATATTTGCTTTATTTAATTTCATATTTGATTATGTAGTCTATTATATTCTTTAATTTATTTTCAATGCTTTGTTCATTTATTTAAGTTCAATGCTTTGTTTATTTAGTTTATCATGGATGGATGTTTACGTTGTATTGATGTTTAATATCTTTGATGAATGATTTATTTATGATGAATGGTTATTTACTTTTATCGATTTATTTAGATTTCCAAATGTTGTAAGAGGTATGTTTCCACTTGGTGGGTACCTCATTAGTTAAATATAATGTAATTTAAATTGCTTTTCTATTTTAGAACCAATGTAAAGGACATGTTTCTACCTTTCTGTGGGTGTCCTATTTAGGCATGGATTATGTAAGGGCATGTTTCCATCTTCGGATGGGTGTCCATTTATTTGTTTTGCTTGGACATTATTTTGATTTTCAATATATCGATGCTTTATTTTAATTATTGTGTGTAATAAGGATAATATTGTTATATTTAAAAATTTTATAATATTAAGACCTGTAAAGGAGGCCAGTTCCAATGAACCGGGCGTTGTGGGGGTGCTGGGCCATTTCTCACATTCCCTACACGTACCCAACTTTCCGAACCCATTAGGGGGTTAGAGATTCCTTAGGAATCGAGTCATCCACCCCTTTCTTTTTCCCGGCCCGTCTGGGTGGCGACTCCATTTTCTTCGGACTTAGGTTCGTGTTCTCTAATGCCCCGAGCCTAAACAATGCCAAAGTCGCAAGAACCATTCCACCAGGAGTGGGGGCAAAAATCCCCGCTCACAATATCTTAAATGATTAATGCATGCTTTATTTGATATTAATTGGAGTATGCCCCTTTTGATACCAATATTTTTTCTTGTTCCATTCAAGATTATCTCTTCTTTTTTTTTTAATTTTTAATATTCTCCCATTTTTGCTAAATATATGTAAATTCAATCATATTTTCTCCCCCTTTGACAAAGGCAAAAAGAAAAAAAGAAAATGATGAAATTCATAGATACTAATTAATGAAAAATACAAGTGAAATAAAAGTTTGATGCTAATAGAAAGTACAATACAAAGATTAATCAAAGATTTTTCTTTTCCTTTTCTTGATGGTGTAGAAGGAGATGGAGAACTTCCATCATTATCACCAATAGAAGGAGTTGGAGAGGGGTCATGTGAAGATGGTGAGGTGCTTCATAAGGACTTTCAAGATGCTCACTTACATCCCATTCACTCAAATCACATTGATGAAGATTAAATTTTCCTTGTAAGTCATATATGTCATGATGAATGTGGGAAATGAGATCAACCTTTTTGTTAAGTTTTGTGATCCTCTTTGTGACATCCTTCTTAAAGTGATGAAATTGTTTTAGAAGAGAAGATATGGCCTTGTAGATAATCTTTAGATTTTTGGATGATTCACCTTTTTCTTTGGTAAGTTTTTATAGTGTAGGAAGGTGTTCAACTTCAACAAGGGTAGGTTCACCTTCTTGTTCCATGATATGGTATCTTGGTATCTTGGTACCAAAAGTATACTCATAGTGATTATCAAACTTTTGGATACTTCTAGCATGTTCAAGGTATTCTAGATTGATAAACTTTGTAGCCGGATCAAGGGGGTCACTAAAAGTTGCAAGATTCTCAGGGGTTAGTAGCCCTAAGTTTCTTGTAAGGTGGGTAATTTGGGAGGATAGAAAGAAGGATTCAATTTGGAATTTTCCATGATGTATGAATGTATCAATGAGAAATCTAGCACTTTGTATTGGCTCATTATACATAATAGCATATAAGAAAAATAAGTCACGTTAAGTAACCTTTTCATTTCCATCACTTCTTTGGTGAATGGTATAAGTGATGATTCTATGTAAAAGCCAAAAGAGAAGGGTCCTAAAATGGATAGCTTTGGATGACCTATTATTGTATTGGATTTCAATGGATAGTTCACTCTAAAAAGATGAATAATTCTTTAAAGGAAAATCTACATCATTTTATGATAGAGCTCCATGAGTTTGAAAACCCCAAACTTCACCAAATTCTTCTAAGGAAAGAGCAAAATCTTGGTCAAAAAGCCTAAAGTAAACTCCATAGAATCCTATTAGTGCATTGTGGCTTTTCTCTACCCTTAGAGACATTAAGAATTCCCTTGAGAGGCTAGAGTAACCTAACTCACTTGGAAATGCAAATTGTCTCCACCCAATTCTATCAAGGTAGCTATAGATTGCTCCCTTAATGTTTAGAGTTAAGTGCATCCCTTCCGCAAGCATTTTGGTTGGTTCAAGAGTCTTCTTCGTAAGCATAAAATATTTGGTTCTCTCATTCTCATTTTTGTACTTGGGTTTGTGAAGTTGAACACTTTTCGTAGTGAAGTTTTCGGATTTTGTTTTGAGGTTGAGGTTGAGTTTGAGGTTTGGGTTCATGAGTCACAATCTCCTTTTCTTTGGCTGTGGTTTTCTTTTTGGTGGCTTTGGTTTTGATTTTGTTTTTGGGTGCCATATCCTCAATCAAAAGACAAAAAGTAAAAGAAATGTAGAAAATTGAAAGAAATGTAGAATGAAAGAGATTGTTGGTGATGCTTTGAACAAACAACTTCAAGTGGATGAAAATCTTTGAAAACATCTTCTTAATGATTAAATTTTTTGAAGAGTGTTTGAGTATGTGAGATTGAGTTTGTAAAGATGTATTTATAGAAAAAAAAATTGGGAAACTAGCCATTTTTGACCGTTTGGGGGGCAAAATTTTTAATTTTTTTGAGTTCCAACGTAAAAAACCAAAGTCAGTTATACTGGTTGTGCAGTCGCCCGAGCTACTGAGCGACCACTAGCATAGTCTGTCTAGTTCCCTCGACTGTGCATGCTTGCACAAGCTTCAGGGGAGTGTAACAGATAAACAACATAAAATCCTAAAAATGGACCGACCATTCGAGCTATTGAAGCTTGGTCTCGGTATAAACGCAATTTAAGGCTTAGGGAGAATTGATGTCCGGCTTGAGCTCGGTAAATGAGCAAATTTGTGCAACCACTCGGTAAAATGGGGCGCTCGCACTAATGAAGCCATACTAAATTTTGAAAATAGATTTAGAGCAAATGAACAAAATAGACTTGATACTAATAAATTGATTATGCAAGAGTTTGCCCATCAATCATGCTAATATTTTGTTTTATAAAATTCATTCTTTCTTTATTTAAGTTTGTAAAAATATCTGCAAATTAATTTTGAGTTTCAATAAATTCTAAACCTATATTGTGATTTTGAACATTATTCCTTAAGAAATGATGTTTGACATCTATATGCTTAGACCTAGAATGTTGAATGGGATTCTTAGAAAAATTAATTGCACTAGTGTTATCACACTTGATAGGAATGTGATCAAAATTATTTCCATAGTAAAGTAATTGTTATTTAATCCAAAGGATTTATGTGCAATAAAAACATGCAGTGAAATATTCAGCTTCGGCAGCAGATAAAGCAATTGACACTTGTTTCTTATTAAACGAAGAAACTAAGCATTCACCAAGAAAATGACAAGCTCCAGTTGTACTTTTTCTATCCAAAAGACTATCGGTAAAATCCGCATCAAAAAAACTTAATATGTCAAATGATGTGTTTCTAGGATACCAAAGTCCTAAATGTAATGTTCCACTCAAATATTTTAAAATTCTTTTAGTTGCATTTAAATGGGACTCTTTAGGGGAAGATTGGAATCTAGCACACAAGCATACACTGTACATAATATCAGGCCTAGAAGCAGTTAAATAGAGTAGTGATATGATAATACCTTGATATTTCTTCTCATCTATTGCCTTACCATTTTCATCTTTGTCAAGTTTCAGGGATGTACTCATGGGAGTCTTACTAGTCTTGCAACCATCCATTCCAAATTTCTTGATGAGTTCCTTTGTGTACTTGGATTAGTTAATGAAGATACCATCTTTGCTTTGTTTTATTTGTAGTCCAAGGAAGAATTTGAGTTCATCCATCATGCTCATTTCAAATTCCCTAGTCATACAAGAAGAAAATTCCTTGCACAAAGATTCATTAGTAGCACCAAATATAATGTCATCAACATAAATTTGTACAATTAAGATATTATGCTTATTCTTTTTAACAAAAAGAGTTGTATCAACTTTCCCTTTTGAAAATCCATTTTCAAACAAATATCCATTAAATCTATCATACCAATCTCTTAGAGCTTGTTTCAATCCATATAGTGCCTTGGTGAGTTTAAAAACATGATTTGGAAGTGTATAATTTTCAAAAACGGGAGGTTGTTCAACATAAACTTCCTCGTTGATAAATCCATTTAAAAATTGACTCTTAACATCCATTTGAAAAAGTTTAAAATTCATGTGACATGCAAATGCAAGTAGAATTCTAATTGCTTCTAATCTAGCAACGGGGACAAATGTCTCATCATAGTCAATGTCTTCCTCTTGGTTATACCCTTTGGCTACCAATATAGCTTTATTTCTAGTAATAAGAACATTCTCATCAAGCTTATTCTTATAAACCCATGTGCATCCTATAATTGGATGATCTTTACGTCTAGCAACAAGTTCCTACACATTATTCCTTTCAAATTGGTTGAGTTAATCTTGCATTACAATCACCCAGCATTCATCACTAAGAGCCTCCTCAATAGTCCTTAGCTCAATTTGAGAAACAAAAGCAAAATTGACATCTAATTATTTAAATTTGGATCTAGTAGTTACTCCCTTTGAAGTTTCACCAATGATGAGTTCTTTTGGATGATCCTTCTTGTATTCCCAATCCTTGGGTAACTCTTGAGTTTCCTTTTCTTGTTCATCTTGCTTGTTCTTTGGAGCAATAATCATTTCTTGTTGATCATATATACCTATAAAATCATCAAGAGCACTTCCTTTCCTTTGATCAAGTTTAGAAGATTCATCAAAAACAACATGCATTGATTCTTCAACTGCTAGAGTTTTCTTATTAAACACACTATATGCTTTAATAGATGATGAATGTCCTAAAAATATGCCTTCATCCGTTTTGGATGAGAATTTTCTAAGATTATCTTTGGTATTCAATATGAAGCATTTGCATCCAAATACTCAAAGATATGAAATTTTGGGTATTCTTCCATTCCATACCTCATAAGAAGTTTTATTTATTAATAGCCTTTTGTAAACTAAGTTTGAAATATAACAAGCGGTATTAACGGCTTTCACCCAAAAATAAGATGATAAATCATATTCATTGAGCATTATTCTAGCCATTCAACCAAGGTTCTATTTTTCCTTTCAACCACACCATTTTGTTGCAGTGTTCTCGGAGTCGAAAATTTATGTGATATACCAAATTCATTACAAAAGTTTTAAAAATTATCATTGTCAAACTCTTTGCCATGATCACTTTTAATAGATGTGATCACATAGCCTTTTTCATTTTGAATTCTTTTTGCAAATATTTTGAAATGATTAAAAGCTTTATTCTTTTGAGCTAAGAAATTAACCCATGTAAATCTAGAGTAATCATCAACAAGAACAAATGCATATAGCTTGCCACCTAGGCTAGCAACTCTATTTGGTCCAAATAAATCTAAGTGAATGAGTTCTAAGGGTCTAGAAGTGCTTACAACATTTTTAGACTTAAATGAACTTTTATGCTGCTTACCAAGTTGACAAGGTTCACATGTTCTATCTTTGTCAAATTTAACTTTAGGGAGACCATCAACTAGTTCTTCATTACTAATGCATTTTAAAAGATCCATATTAGTATGTTATAATCTTCTATGCCATAACCAAGCATCATTCTTTTAGTTCATGCCTCAAAACTTCATTTTCCTTTATCACATTCTCTAAGCTATGTGAATTTTTATTCAATTCATCAATTGATTTCAATAATTGTTCATTTGAGGTTTTAATTCTAATGTAGAATTTTTTAATCATACAAAATCTTTTTCCAGCTTAGAGCATTTTTCCTTATAGAATTTCATATTAGAAAAATACTTTTCTACTCTAAGGTTCATATGCTCATTCATGTCACTATCATTTAAAGCATCAATATCATTTTCATCATATGTAATTACATTCAAGGATTGAGTACCTACCTCATTGGATTCATCCTCAATAGCCATGAGACATAGATTGGCAATTCCTTCTTCCTCTTCTTATTCTTCTTCACTTGAGGAAGAGTCATCCCATGTAGCTTTGAGAGATTTCTTCATTTCTTTGTCCCATTTTTTCTTGTTTTTCAACTTAAAGCAATTCGATTTGATATGACTAAATTTGCCACATTCATAACATTTCACTTCATTCTTTTTATCTTTATCTTTAAAAGAGGATTTAGAGAATGTGCCTTTGTTAGCTTGCAATCTTCTCTTTCATTTCCAATCATTCATCTTTTTTGAAATAATGTTATTTCTTCTTCATCATCACTTTCCTCATTGCTTGAGCTCTCAATTTCTTTAATTTCTTTGAGAGCTATTGGTTTTTTCTTCTCTTTTTCACTTCATTCTTCTTCTCTTTCAATGTGTAACTCAAAGGTGAGTAGTTTTTCGACAAGTTCATCGATTTTCAAAGAGCTAAGATAATGTGCTTCCTCAATTGAAGAAACTTTGGATCCAAAGTTCTTCTTTGCTCTTAAAGCTCTCAAGATTTTATTGTTGACTTTATCTTAATCATATGCCTTGCCATATTTCTTCAATTCATTGATGACGGCAAGCAAGCAATTGCTCATGTCGGTAAAATTTCCATTGAGCTTCATCTTGAATAGTTCATACTCATGTATAAGCATTTGCTTCTTGGTGAGCCTCACTTGGGTAGTACCCTCATGATAGTTCTCAAGAGTTTTCCAAATGCAATGAGCACAAGTGAGATGTTGGACTCTCCCACCTTCTTCTCTTGAAATAGAATTCATCAAGATGGAGGCTGCCCTATAGCTTTTGAATCAATCCCTTGTATTTGTACTTAACTATTGTAGTTTGGGAAGAGGAACTTGGAGACCATCAACTTCATGAGTTGGAGGTTTCCACTCATTTTCAACATAATCCCAAAGCTCAATTCCTTCACTATCTAGGAACAAGAACATTTTGTGTTTCCAATAGGAATAATTCATTCCATCAAAGTAGGGTCTAAGGATAGAGTTGAGATTTCCATGACAGTTTGAGGATGATGAAGAAGTTGCCATTGTGGATCAAATTTCACAATTAAGTTTAAGAAATTTTTTAGGCTCTAATACCAATTGTTGTCCCAAGATGGCAACAAAAGGGGGGAGGTGAATTTTTTGTTTGATAATTGATAGGAATTTCAAAAATTGACAAACAAGAAATGTAGAAGATATAGAAGAATGTTAAGTAGAAGATGGAACAATGAACACAAAGATTTATAGTGGTTCGGATTTACCTTAATCCTACATCCACTTCTATAATAGCTTGTTAAGATTCCACTAGCTTTGACTTTTTACAAGCTTTACTCTAACTTGGTATTTTCACAAGCTCACACCAAACTTTATAATGGTTTGAGATCAATTCTCACAACCCTTACAAGTGTTTTCCCAGGGTTACTCTCACAACCTAAGTGTTTCTAAGCTCATAGTTAAACTTTAATGGTGTTTAATGCTCACACCCAACACTCTTAGAGTTAATGATGTTTGATCCTTTGATCATTAGACAAGATAATGAAAAATGTTAGTAAATGAAATTACAATATCAATTAAGGTGTTCTCTAACCAGAAAATGAAGTTTAGTGTGGTTTTTATAGCCTTTTAGCTTAAACTAGCCATTTGAGGTGGTCTCCACATGATTAGTGCTTGTCTCCCACTAATTTTGTGTTCGAAGCTCGGTGTGCGATCGCTCGACTCGGTGTGCGGTCATACTATTCAAAAAGCTCTGAGTAACAGTTACTTCCAGCTGTTGAATTTTCTTATATGGCAGAATCCAGTTGCCCATACCTATATGTCTCGCTTCGCCCAGCTCGGTGTACGGTTGCTCGACACAATATTACCATTGAATTCAAATTTCTCTTTCCACGTGTTCTATTCTTATTGATACAAAATATTTGGGGCTCAGATTCAAATTTGTTAGACTTGTGTGTTCGTTCAGTTCCTCTGAGCGAGCATACATAATGTTAAGCATCGAGGAAACACCGCGAAGTCTGAATGTTATCTCTTATGTATTATTTAGCATTTTTGTTCATTGTTATGTGTGGTCGCTCAGTTTCTAGGGCGGTCGCTCGGTGAGTCTGGCATTCTAATTTCACCACGAACTCTTTTGTGGAAATAATGGATTTTCTTCTTTGCTAAGGACATAGCTCTTCTGTGTAAGTTTGACAAGTTCGGTTCCTCCATTAACACTATACTTAGCTCAATAGATCTATGGTTATGTGATTTTCACTCGGCAATACCATATGTTAGATCAATTTTCTGCTCAAAATTTCCATGCTTGGTAGATCTATGCTTATGATATATAGCTCGGCAAGATTGTATGTTAGATCAATTTTCTGCTCAGAAGTTCCATGCCGGTAGATCTTTGCATATGCTATATAGCTTGGCATTATATATATGTGTTCAATTTTCCTAGCTCGGTAGTTTGTGCGACACACAGGAGCTCAGGTATTGATGCTACAAAACACACTTGTTTGAAATTATTAGTCCTTTATCAATTTGATTGTCAAAGATCAAAACAATGTTTGATTGAAATGAGCTCAACATAATGGAAATAGTATTGCCTATTAAAATTGAGATCATGTCGCTAAGGATGATCTTGGAAGATAAGTTTCCAAAGATAGAACAGGTAGTAAGTAGATATATGCAACTAGCTTTATTAGAAAAGAGAATGTTGAAGGCATTGTATCATCACCAGCTATACCAAAGGAAGATAGCACGAGCCTACAATAAAAGAGTTAGAATCAGGAAGCTTAAGGTCGAGGACCTAATGTTAAAGCAATGCAAGCCTAATGTTCTTAATATGAGAGGAAAGTTTAGACCAAGTTGGGAAGGGCCATACATTGTGAAAGAAGTAATGAAAAAGGGAGCAGTCAAGTTATCGGGAATGGATGGGAATGAGTTCAGTGAACCAGTGAACATTGATAGGCTGAAGATGTTTTATATTTGAAATAAAGAAAAAATATAAAAAATAAAAAATTAAGCTTGAGAGGTTGAAAACCAAAAAAGGGCAGCCTAGGAAAAAATTAGAGCGGCCTGCTAGTTTTAAAAATCTGAAAGGGTGGGTGAAGCAAAAACTAAGGCTAAAATGAGAGAAAATTATCAATTAGAAAACCCAAAAGGGATGGTTGGCGACATGAGTGAACGTATGTATGTTGGCTTTATGTTTACGATTGTTCCAAAATTAATGAGGCAGAGTTAATAATAAAACTATTCTATATGCACTATTTTGAATATTTGACCAACAGGGTAAAATAAATCACAAAATAGCAAAAAGTGATAACATATTAAAAAAATGAAAACATCTGTTATTATTCATCTTAACATCATTTTATCTAAAGAACTGACAAATGAAGAATTCATGAAAGTCGATGAGTGTAACGTGCATGCCAACTCTACCTCAGCTGATCCAAGAAGGCTTCAGTCAAGCAAAGAATGTCCAAATTGGAAGTGAACTAGAACCTCGAGGCTTGGCTCCATACTGGCAGTCAAGTCGATGAGGATCACAGTAAGTGCCTCGGCATAGAGCAATAAAAGGAACATACATGGATAATCTTCCACCAAGGTACCAAAAAAATATATTGATTACAACTCTCGAATAGATCCAATCAACCCACTCAGCATATGAAGAAGCTGGACGATGCAATTTCCTTGTAGAATGGTATCGTGACAGATATCTGGTATAATTCAAAGTTGGGGTATCAAGCATGCAGAAGCGCTCCTATAGCCAGATTTGAAAAGAAGCAAAAATTATATTTAAAAAAAAGCATGCTAAGTTGAAAACTCATGAGGGCAGCCTATGCAAAAATTAGGATGGTCCACTAGTTTCAAAAATCCACAAGGGTAGTCTAGGTAAAAATTAGGACCAAAATAAAAAGAAAAAAGAGCTTGCTAATTCTGATAACCTGCAAGGGCTGGCTAGGAAAAAATTAGAGTAATAAATAAAGGATGACCTAAATTGAAAACCCAAAAGGGCGGTTTAGATAATTACTTAAAGCAACAAGGGACTTTTAGCCAACCTTTTTAAAGAATCAGTCTTGACGTATCCAACCCAAATAGGGTTTCAGCTAAAATCAAAGGTATTAGTGAAAATCCTCCCTCCATTTGATCCACAATATCCAATACTTATGGATCAATGTCACCATCATAAGAAACAAGTAGAAAGTGACCAAGCAAGCACAAGAAGCGCATGTGCCCCTATGCTTTGGTGGGACCTAAATGGGATGCACAAAACTCAATCAAAGGTTCAAGTAAGATTTTCTCACCTTTGGCCAATTGAAGAACTTCAGGCTTTGAAAGATGAAATATCAGTTGCATTTTTTTATTAGATTTTGAGGTTAACATGGTTAATGCTATTTGATCGTTATTTGAATATCCAAGCATGACTTCAAATTCCTCAATCATAGGACACAACTCAAAGTTATTAATATTACAGGTTTTAGATTCTACATCCCAAAAAGAAGCTATAGCATATAAAAAGGGTTGATTCAATTTGATATTTTGGAAGCACTTCAAAATGTTAATTTGAGATCAAGGTATTTGTTCCTAATGAATAGCTTTCAAATGTCTTAAATATATTCCATTTTGATATTTTATTGACCATATACCTAGGAAAAGAGACTCGTCATTCATGTGCGAAAAATATAAGGTTAAAAGGAATGTTCTAATTCTTTTTGTTTGTTTGTTACATGTGCAAATATGCATTGCATTACATAACATTGATCCTTTCTGGCTCACAAACTTGAAGTACGATAGTTCAAGTGCATATGACAACTCAACCTATGGTTTGAAATCCAGTGAGAATTAAGTCAATTTCACATCAAAAGCAATGGAACCTAAGTAAATTCAGAAAATGGTGAATGATGCCCTCAACTCCAAGATGGAAGAATTGAAGGGGGCCATGGCTGATACCATGAGAAGCTAATTTCACTATTGGAGGATAACAATGTTGAAGCGTCTGTTAGAAACAAAAAATAAAAGGATAAGGGAAAGGCTAAGGTAGTTGATGTAACTCCCGCATAATTGCTAAAATAAATAAATTTAAATTAAATTAAATTAAATTAATAAGTGGGAGGGTTAAATGAAGTGTTGAAAGTGAGAAATAGGTAATGTATATGAGAAATATAAAGAAAATATACATTACATATAAAGTCAAAAACAAGTTAGAAAAAGATAAAATTTAAAAAGTAAAAGGAGGGGTAAAATGGTGATTTAAAAAATAAAAATAAAATTAATTTTGGATAGATAATGGAAATTAAAGACTTAAAAATAACTAAATAATTATTAAATATGAATATTTTATTAATTAACTATTTGGTAAATTATAAAAAAAAAAGATGAGGGGTATATTTGAAAAGTAAACTTAATAAAAACCCGTCTTCTTCTTCCTTTTTCATACTTGGCCAAAATTTTCGATGGATGGAGCTAGTGGGGTTTGATTCTTCCAACATTAAAACTTTTGAAGGATTTTTAAAGATTGAAGTGAAATTTGGTGGTTTCTCCATTCAAAGGTAAGCTTTCTTACCTTATTTGGAAGCTTTATGGTTAAATATGAATGTGTAAATTGAATTTTTGAAAGATTATGTTATAATTGTTGAAATGGATATGTAGGATGTTATTTTGATGAGTAAGTAAAGATATTATGGTTAAATATTGGATTTGAGTAGGTTTAGTTGGAGTTTGGAAGTGGTAGTATGGAAGTTAGGGTTTTGGCAAAAAGTGATGGTACATTTGGTTAGCTCAAATTACCATTTTGAATTGGTTATAATGAAAAACCAAAATCAAAGAGGCTTAGAGCAAAATTTTGGAATTTAGGTGGAAAAGTGGTCCATTATATTTTTTTTAATGCTTTGAATGTGTTAAAACATGATGTTTATGATATATTTAAAATTTAAAATCAAATTGGGAATGATTAGAGTGAAGTTTCAAAGTTTGAGTGTGTCGGGCACATTTTAGTGTTTTTGGAGTAATGTGCCTAATTATGTTTTATGCTTTAAACACCTAGAAATGTGATACTAATTGATCATTTACATTCACATTTTCAATAGGTATTGAGTAGGTTGTAATTTCATCAACCTAGTAGTGAATGGCATTAGGAGATTTTGGAAGTGGAGTGGAGTTTTAACTCCATTTGTTCTTAATAAAGGTTAGTACATACTTTGGGTTATAATGTGTTTAATTGCATTAAATTTTAGCTTAACACATTGTAAATATTGAATGTGTTATGTTACTTAGTATTCATGAATGTGTGTGTAGGATTGTTTGGAGTAACAATGTTTGATTTGTGATGATTATTGCATGATAAGCCATTATGAATGGCTAAATGCGTTGTATATGCAAAATGTGAAAAGTGCAAATTGTGCACTAACATGTGGAAATGAGCAACATTTGCATTGTATATGAGGATAATGTTAAAGATGCATTGATAATATGAAAAAGAATGTGAAAAGTGAAAATTATGAAAATATAATTGCATGTCACCTTCTATATGGTCCAGTTCCAGAATATTATTGTTGGATATTATTATGCCCCTTGGGTGAGACACATTGGTGTCACAAATATTGTTTCGCCCTAGGGTGAGACACACTGGTATCATAGACATTATTACTCCTTTGGGTGAGACACGTTGGTGTCATAGATTTTATACGCCTTCGGGTGAGACACGATGGTGTCACAGATGATTGAGCTAGCCCAAGATAATATTTCTGGAACTAGACTAATATATAATAATTTTGGGCCCAATGTATGTAGATGATTGATGTGTTGTTAAAATACGTAAAATGAAGTAAATTGTCTTGTATTTTTATCATAATGCATTTTATGGCATTGTATGTGTTATACCATTTATTTATTTTACCAAAGTATGCACCACTAAGCATTATGCTTGGAGCGATTGAATTGCATGGCGCAGGTGATAGAACTGATTTAGAGAGTGTTGCTAGACCACACCAGGTCTAGATTATGGTTATTTATCTTTGGAGTTTCTCTAGCTGCCACGAACCAAAGCAATTTGCATCTCATATATATATTAAACTTTGTGAAATTTACTTAAATATGAATATCATATTTACTATGTGTATATGATATAAATTATAAAAGGATTTTTAGTTTTAATGTTGAAAATTTGAGAGATGGGTTATATGCATGGTTATATATAAACATTTTTGTATTTTTTTATTATGTTAGAGATTTTGGAGAAATGAATGTGCTGAATGAATATTTGACAGTGTATTTTAAATACAGGTTGAGTGTGTTAAAATTTGAAAATATCCGAAATACAGATAAAACTCTGGCAATTTTTTTCCAGAGATTTTCCTTTAAAAAGTGTCTTTATATATTTACATTACTAAGGAATAATTTTCCTTATTTATTAATATATATATATATATTATTCTAAATAATTAATTTGGAATGATGGAAGTTTTTAAATAAAAAAATATGTGTGACATTCTTGTATTTTGTATATGTATTTTATACATACGAGGTGTGCTTATTATATGTGTATGGGATATATGGGTGCAGCAGCAGCAATGGCCACAACTACCACAAATTAGAAAGTATGACAAGTTGCAAAAGTATAGAACTAAAGATTTCATTGGCACCATTGATCCAGCTGAGGCAGAGCAGTGGCTAGACAGAGTGTAAAGGGCTTTTATCTAGCTACAAGCCACTATAGAGGAGAAGTTTTATTATGCCTTGTCTCTTTTGCAAGGGGATGCCTATGACTAGTGGAAGACTGTACTCTATGGGATGGATGAACTATCGATGTTGACCTATGTTGATTTCCTATGGGAATTTGAGAAGAAGCGCACCCCTAGACAGTATAAAATGCCAAAAAAGAAGGAATTTATGAGTGTAAAGCAATAAGGAAAGTCAGTTATAGAATATGAGAATGACTTCATTTGGTTGAGTAAGTATGCAGGGGATTTATTGTCAGATGAGATAGATAGGTGCAGAAGATTTGAGGAGGGTATGAGGCCATCCATCATGTGTCTTGTGGAAGCCTCTCATTATGAGGATTTTTCTAATATGGTTTCAGCAGTAAGGAATGTAGAGAAGTCATAAGGATTTATAGCAGCTGCCAGAGCAAAGGAGAGTAGAGGCAAAAGAGCCCAAGATGAGGCTGGGTCTTCATTTGGAAAGAGAGGTAGAGGGAGTTTTACTCAAAGGTTCAGTGGGAGTCAAGGGTAGTCTAGCAAATCATTTCAATAGCAGAGGCAGAGACCTGCAACCTCAGTAGCTAGTGCCCCAACCCTAGTTTCACAGAGATCTCCTCCACCTATTTGTGCTCAGTGTGGATAGACACATAGGGGTATCTATTGGGGACCCATACACTAGCTTGTTTTAGGTGTGGCTCCATAAATCATTTTCTCAGAGATTGTTCAGTGCCACCCATAGATAGATAGACTGAGAGATCATTTTCCAGGCCTAGTGACAGAGGGGGATCATGGTGGTAGAGGTGGCAGACCTGGATTTAGTTAGAGAGGAGGATCATAGTTGGGACTAGTGGACCAGACCAGCTAGGATCATCACAGAGAATGTATGTGATGCAGAGATAGGCAGATGCTTGGATGTTGTGGCTGGTACATTTCTTTTATTTGGCATTCTTATGCATGCATTGATTAATCCTGGATCGACACATTTATACATCAGTTCATCCATTCTGCTTGTGGGTGATATGCATTTTGAGACATTAGGGTTTGATGTGTTGGTGACCAACTCTTTGGGGCATAGTGTGGTAGTTAGCAGGGTACACCGAGCTAGTCTAATTGTTGTTCATGATGAGAAGTTTCTCGGTGACCTAATTGAGATGTGTTGCGCCCGAATTAACTACTACTACAAAGCATCACTCGCAAGTATACGAGGTAGCTATAGCAAAGGTGATCGCCCCAAGGTCGTTTCCCCAAGAAGGTGTGGTTCGTAATAGCTTGATTGACAAGTATTTAAATGCGGAAGTTTGTTGTGTTGGGATTGTGCGAGAATAATTAAAACCTAAGATTAACGTGCGTAGGGTTGATGTGTGTGAAGGTTGTACAAGATCGAATCGATTCTTGGGAAGGTACCTAGGGTCATAGGTCCACTCAATCAAAGCTCAATTCTCAATTGTCCATTAACATAACCTTGTAAATTAATTTGTTCCTTAAGATTAATTAGTCAATTACCCATCCATTAGTTCTCACATTCATGAATTAGCAATGACCAATTCTTTTATATTACCAAATTAATAAACCCTAGAACTTATATTTCTAATTCATTCATAGGGTGGTCGATTATATAGTTCCGATATCGGATTTCACCTCTTGGTTCGTCATCCAATATTCAAAGATCAATAGGTAGCTAATCTATCAACCTAGCATTTAATGCAATATAATCAAACAATCAACAAGGAACATCAATTTAAATATCAAATTAAGACATTCAACCAAATATACTACAAGCCCTAGGCATTGGTATTTAGCTCAACATCATCAATTTAAAACATTCATTCAACTCAATATAAAACAAATACAAATTGTCCATTGCAATATCAATATTCTTCATACAACAACAACAATAAGAAATGAATTAAAAGAGAGAATAGAAAAACCCCTTGTGAAGATGCCAAGAGTAGCATTGCTAGTATTCCTCCTAGCTCCACTTGATGTATTTGATGAAGAACTCAAGCCCTCTTCAATGGTTGATTCCCCTTGCAATATGGAATGGAGCTTTCTCAAGTCACCAAACCTTTGGATGGAGCTTTCTCAAGTCACCAACTCTTCAATTAATTTTGCCTTTGGAAGATGGAATGGAGCTTTCTCAAGTCACCACTCCCTTCAATGAAGCTTCTTCAACCTTCAAGAGCTTGTTAACCCAATTTATCCCAAAGAACCTCAAAGATCTTATCAATGGAGGATGTAGAAGAAGATAAAGAGGATAGAAATGGAGATTGGAGGTGATGGGACAAGGGAGAGTGTCACTCTCTCCCTCTCCCACGTTTTTGCAGAAATTGTTCAAGAACAACCAAGAAACTCCCTCCATTTCCCTCTTCTTCTCTATATAATTCCTCAAAAATCAACACCCATGCCTTCCAACTCATGCCATTTCACTTTGTTCCCCACTATCTCTTTGTTTAGTATTTATTTTGGCAAGCACAAGTCCTTGTCTCCCACTTTGTCCCCCACTTCGTACAAAAGAAATCAAGTTTTTTCAGGTGGGACACGGCCAAGCCAAGAGTAGCTTGGTCGTGTCTCTTGCATTTTTTTTCTTCTTTCCATGAGGTGACACGGCCAAGCCAAGGTTGGCTTGGCCATGTCTCTTGATTTCCATGGGACATGGCCAAGCTAGTTGGTCGTGTCCCTCACTGGCTCTCTTTCTTTCTTTCTTTCTTTTCTTTCTTTTCTTTGGTAGTGAGAGATGACACGGCCAAGCCATGTGGAGCTTAGTCGTGTCTCTTGATTTTCTTCCTTGGGACACGGCCAAGCCAACTGGCCGTGTCCCTTGTTGTTTTGTTTTCTTGTTGAGACACGGCCAAACACACGGCCGTGTCATGTGACACGGCCAGTGTCTTGGCTGTGTCCCTTGATGGTGTCCATCTCTGCTTCTTTTCTTTCCTTCTTTGCTTGCTCTTTTGTTCTTGGCATGAAATGGGACACGGCCAAGCTTGCTGGCCGTGTCACTAGGTGTGTCCACTTTTGTTGCTCATTTTCCTTCTTTTCCTTCTCTTCTTTGGCTTGTACTTTGATTTGTTCTTTGAGTGAGACACGGCCAGATGCTTGGCCGTGTCTCTAGGTGTCTCTCTCTCTGTCCTCTTCAATCTTTTAGGGACACGGCCAAGCCTGATTTGGCTTGGCCATGTCTTGCTTGGTTCATGCTTTTCTTGCCTTGTTTGATCTTCCAAGGGTGTTTTTGCACCTAAACCTAAAACACAACACTTTAAACACACTTAAAACACAAATTAATCAAAACATTAACTAAAACACACATAAAATCATACTAAAAACTAGTACAAAAATGACCTAAACAAATACCCCACACTTAACTCCTTGCTTGTCCCCAAGCAAGGCTAAAATCAAAAACACAATAAACAAGATGAATTTTGTTAAGTTCAAGAGTTATAAAGATTCATCAAGACTTCCCTATCCCTAAATCCGCAATCAATATCGAATCAAACAAAATTGACACTCATGCAATTAAGTGGTTTTCCATGCATAACCTATGTTGTCACTCCCTCACCAACTCTTACAAGTGTTTGATCATGGTGGTGTTTACACTCATAACAATCAATGAAAGATTATTACCATAGGCTTGCTTATCAATCAAGTCTCCACCACAAAATAACAATCAAGCATCAATCAAAAGGTCTTTAATTGGGTTGTAATGGGGCTAAGGTAAAGGCATGGCATTTAGGAATGTGAGCTAAACCATTAAGTTCAAGAGCACTTCAAGAATGAAGTAACCATTCATATATATATATATACCCCAACAATTCCAAAACACATTCCTCTCATCTACCCTTTGGCATTAAAGAGCTTTTCAAGGGAACTCACTTATTAAATATTGCAATGATGTATTCCAACCCTTTCAACAATAACAACCATTATTATTATTATTATTATATTTTTTTTCTTTTCTTTTTTTTTAATTTTGCTTTTATTTTTATTTTTATTTTTATTTTGCTTTGCAATCTTAAACCTACTAAACTTAACCCCACACTTAATTCAACACAACACTCGGTCATAAACACTCTTAAAATGCTCTTGACCTAATGAAAGGATAAGAGTTAAACAACAAGGTTCAAGCTAATGGTGTTGTGAAAAAGAAAGAAAAGGAAAATGAAATAGGCTCAAAATTGGCTAATTAAGGTTAAAGATAGGGTTGGTCTTTTTAAGCCAAAGTGGGTTCACCTAATTGCCTTAATCATTTTGATGCCAAATTGAAATTTTTATGTAATCTTAAAATGCATGTCAAAGCAAGTTCTAGCAAATCATCAATCAAGGATGTTCACCCACAACAATAATGATAAGTTGATGGCTTAATTCCTCACTAGGTTAATGGAAATGCAAGGGAAAAACCAATAAAATTGACAATAAGTACCAATTCTACTTAATTATCCAATTCATGCTTCAAAAATTCAAAGGTCATCAATCAACCATTTTATAACAATTGAACTTTCTAAAATTCATTTATTCAACGAAAAACATAAAAAACATTAACTAAAACTTAAACAAAAACAAGTTAAAAGTAAAAACACAAAAAACACAAAATGCAATTAAAAGTAAAAACATAAAACACAAAATGCACACCACACATAAAAATTCACATTGTCCTCAATGTGAGCATGCATACTACAGAGAGAGTTTAGACGATACCTGATTTCCATCGTTCCCATATACGATGTATGGGGCTCCTTCCACCCATAATACAATTGGAGCCCACGACTGTGAGGCTGAACACCATGCAACTTTGAAAAGTGCCCAATATATTGAAAAGCCTAGGTAGCATTCTTAGGGGAGCAATTGTCCAAAAAGAACATGTGAGTGTTGTCTTAGCTTGATTTTTTAATGCTATAGGGACGTAGTAAGAACCTTTTTCAGTTTGCAACATGGTTTTATATGGTTTTTGCTCGTTCTCACCACCAAGAGTGGGAGATATGATAATTTGTTGCATACTATATTCCCCAACCAAAACATCTTTCAAAATTCCTGGGGTCTTTTTAAGTTCAACCAAGTTTGGTTGAATCTCTTCTACATCCTCTTTAGCTCTTTGATGTTCTCCCTCAACAACCTCATTATTTACTAGTAAATTGCTCTTATCAATTTCTAAATTGGAAGAATTAGGCTCTACTTCTATGGTCATGGCCACCTCAAGCTTATCTACACTATTTTCACGATAGGGCATGTCATGGAGTTCAGAAAGTTGCGTACCTTGTTTCTCTGCATTCAGCTTACTTGGGAATGGGAGTGGTAGCATACAAGGATTTGGAGGTTCATACAAATTTATCGAAGTCGATGCTTCCAAATTCTCCTCCTCCTTTGATTGACTTAACTCCTCTATGTTTGATTGCATTTCCTCGCTATCTTCTTCTTTGTTAGTTCTTGCATCAAAGGAATCACAAAAATCATTATATATCACCTGTTCATTCTTAAAATTTGTGATTACCTCTATTTGCTCCAATTGGCTAGGAAATTCCTCCTCCTGGTGTGCTTGGAGTTGATGTGCCAGTTGCCCAATTTGCATTTCCACCCTCTTCAATGATTCCTCCAAAGAATCAAACCTCTCATTGCTTCCTTCCTGAATTTCAGTGCTAATTTGAAGGTAAGCATTCAAATCATCTTCCACTGTGGATTTCTCGAATTTATCATGGTTTTGTGAGCTAATTTGAATGAAGACATTCAAACTATCTTCCAGAGTGGGTTCCTTAAGTTTATTTTGATTTTGCGCGCTAATTTGAATGAAGGCATTCAAACTATCTTCTAAGGTGGGTTCCTTAAGGTGATCTTGGTTTCGTGTGCTAGTTTGAATGAAGGCATTCAAACTATCTTCTAATGTGGGTGGCTTAAGGTACTCTTGATTTGAATATTGTTCTTGAGAGTAAGAACTTCTTTAGTAAGGTTGAAAAAAATTTGGAGGTGGAATGTGCTGCTGGTTTTCCCAAGAAAAATTTGTGTGGCTTCCCCATCTTGAATTATAAGGTCTGGGGCATGGGTCATTTCCACCCATTTGCTGGAAACTTTCATAGGCATCTTCCTCTTGCCTCTCTTGATATTGTCCATAACCAAATGAACACATGTTTGCGCTATGTCCTGCAATGCCACATGCTGAACATACTTCACGAGTAGGCATAGGTGTTTGTCCTCTTGCATTTAGCATCTTAAGTTGGTTCGTTAATTCTGCTAATTGCCATGCCATGTCAGAGTCAGGGTTATCATCATAAACCCCTGAGTACCTTGAAAATTGCATATTTACACAAGGCACTTAGCAACTTAAAGAAAACAAACAAATAATTAAATTGAAAGAAAAACAGAACAAACAAACAATTCACAGAAAATAAACAAACAATGAAAAGAAAAATCAAACTATTACTACTGCGACAGCCTTCCCCGGCAGCGGCGCCAAGTGCACTTGTTGCGCTCGAATTAAGTACTACTACAAAGCGTCACTTGCAAGTATACGAGGTAGCTGTAGCAAAGGTGATTGCCCCAAGGTCGTTTCCCCAAGAAGGTGTGGTTCGTAATAGCTTGATTGACAAGTATTTAAATGTGGAAGTTTGTTGTGTTGGGATTGTGCGAGAATAATTAAAACCTAAGATTAACGTGTGTAAGGTTGATGTGTGTGAAGTTTGTACAAGATAGAATCGATTCTTGGGAAGGTGCCTAGGGTCATAGGTCCACTCAATCAAAGCTCAATTCTCAATTGTCCATTAACATAACCTTGTAAATTAATTTGTTCCTTAAGATTAATTAGTCAATTACCCATCCATTAGTTCTCACATTCATGAATTAGCAATGACCAATTCTTTTACATTACCAAATTAATAAACCCTAGAACTTATATTTCTAATTCATTCATAGGGTGGTCGATTATATAGTTCCGATATTAGATTTCACCTCTCGGTCCATCATCCAATATTCAAAGATCAATAGGTAGCTAATCTATCAACCTAGCATTTAATGCAATATAATCAACCAATCAACAAGGAACATCAATGTAAATATCAAATTAAGACATTCAACCAAATATACTACAAGCCCTAGGCATGGGTATTTAGCTCAACATCATCAATTTAAAACATTCATTCAACTCAATATAAAACAAATATAAATTGTCCATTGCAATATCAATATTCTTAATACAACAACAACAATAAGAAATGAATTAAAAGAGAGAATAGAAAAACCCCTTATGAAGATGCCAAGAGTAGCATTGCTAGTCTTCCTCCTAGCTCCACTTGATGTATTTGATGAAGAACACAAGCCCTCTTCAATGGTTGATTCCCCTTGCAATATGGAATGGAGCTTTCTCAAGTCACCAAACCTTTGGATGGAGTTTTCTCAAGTCACCAACTCATCAATTGATTTTGCCTTTGGAAGATGGAATGGAGCTTTCTCAAGTCACCACTCCTTTCAATGAAGCTTCTTCAACCTTCAAGAGCTTGTTAACCCAATTTATCCCAAAGAACCTCAAAGATCTTATCAATGGAGGATGTAGAAGAAGATGAAGAGGATAGAAATGGAGATTGGAGGTGAAGGGACAAGGGAGAGTGTCACTCTCTCCCTCTCCCATGTTTTTGCAGAAATTGTTCAAGAACAACCAAGAAACTCCCTCCATTTCCCTCTTCTTCTCTATTTAATTCCTCAAAAATCAACACCCATGCCTTCCAACTCATGCCATTTCACTTTGTTCCCCACTATCTCTTTGTTTAGTATTTCTTTTGGCAAGCACAACGCCTTGTCTCCCACTTTGTCCCCCACTTCGTACAAAAGAAATCAAGTTTCTCAGGTGGGACACGGCCAAGCCAAGAGTAGCTTGGCCATGTCTCTTGCATTTTTTTCTTCTTTCCATGAGGTGACACGGCCAAGCCAAGGTTGGCTTGGCTGTGTCTCTTGATTTCCATGGGACACGGCCAAGCCAGTTGGCCGTGTCCCTCACTGGCTCTCTTTCTTTCTTTCTTTCTTTTCTTTCTTTTCTTTCTTTTCTTTGGTAGTGAGAGATGACACAGCCAAGCCATGTGGAGCTTGGCCGTGTCTCTTGATTTTCTTCCTTGGGACACGGCCAAGCCAACTAGTCGTGTCCCTTGCTGTTTTGTTTTCTTGGTGAGACTCGGCCAAAGACACGGCCGTGTCATGTGACACGGCCAGTGTCTTGGCCGTGTCCCTTGATGGTGTCCGTCTCTGCTTCTTTTTTTTCCTTCTTTGCTTGCTCTTTTGTTCTTGGCATGAAATGGGACACGGCCAAGCTTGCTGGCCTTGTCATGTGACACGGCCAGAGGCTTGGCCGTGTCACTGGGTGTGTCCACTTCTGTTGCTCATTTTCCTTCTTTTCCTTCTCTTCTTTGGCTTGTACTTTGATTTGTTCTTTGAGTGAGACACGGCCAGAGGCTTGGCCGTGTCTTTGGGTGTGTCTCTCTTTGCCCTCTTCAATCTTTGAGGGACACGGCCAAGCCTGATTTGGCTTGGCCATGTCTTGCTTGGTTCATGTTTTTCTTGCCATGTTTGATCTTCCAAGGGTGTTTTTGCACCTAAACCTAAAAACAACACTTAAAACACACTTAAAACACAAATTAATCAAAACATTAACTAAAACACACATAAAATCATACTAAAAACTAGTACAAAAATGACCTAAACAAGATGCCCCTTAAGGAGTATGACTTTGATTCTGGGTATTGATTGGTTATCTAGACACAGGGCTATAGCAGGTTGTCCACAAAAATATGTTACTCTGAAAACACATGATGGGAAAGAAGTAGTGGTATCTAGTGAGCAGAGACACTTCACATCTATGTTTATTTCAGCTATATCAGCTAGGAGGATGATTCAAAAGGGGTGTGTAGACCCTTAATTTTTACCCAATCCAGTCCAATATGTTTTATTTAGTCCAAAATGATTTTTGTTGTCTAATTGGTCCAAAATAATTTTTGCTTTAGTATCTAATTTTTATTAATAAAAAATAAAAATAAACAAATAAAAGTCAAAAAATAAAAATAAGAATCAGAGTTGAAAAAATCGGCGACGAAAAAATCGTCGCGTGGGCCCTTGGGCATTTCGCCTGCAGGAATTTCCTGCGGGCGAAATGGCCCAAGCTATTTCGCCCACAGAAAAAATCTGCAGGCGAAATAGCTTTTCCATTTCGCTCACAGGATTTTCCTGCGGGCGACGCCGGCAGCCCGCCCATTGCCGCAATTTCCTGCGGCAGATTTTTTCGCCTGCGGCAATTTTTTTCGGCAGCGCAATTTTTTCCGATGCAAATTTTTAGAAACCTAATTCAATTAGGTTTCAATTTCCTTTTCTTATTAACATTAGTTTCCGTGACTAATTAGGAATAAACTATATCAAACCACTATAAATAAGGACCAAAGGCAATGAAAGAAAGGGGACCGAAAATCCAACAGAAGCTTGGAAAATTTGAAACCAAATCAGGGAAGGAAAAGGAGCAAATCAATTTCTTTTTTTCTGGAATAGCAGGGACACGATTTAAGAAATTCAAAGGCAGCAATTGTCTTTGTTCTTTTTCATCCAAGAAGAATTATTTTTGGAGAATCAACAAAAGAATGTATGTATTAAATTCTTTTTTGTTTTATTTTTTCACAGTAGCATCAACTATGAAATTTTGTTTTTTAAATCAAAAACCTTAGAACTTTAATTTAGTTTTTCCAAAGTTAAAAACACTAATACATTACTTTATTTTCCAAAAAGACTTAAAATTGTTATTTTTACCTCTTCAAAATCTTAAAACCTTAATCAAACATATTTTTCAACAAAACCAATATTTGATTCTATTTCTTTCAAAACTTTAAATTAGGTTCTGTTTCTTTCAAAAGGCTTTAAAAAACATCTTTTCCACTTATTAAAACTTTAATTCGTTTGTTTAAATTCATAAAACTTCATAAAATTATCAAATTGATTTCCAAAATTCTAATTCAAATTCATCACCCGAGACCCTAATTCTAAAATACTAAAACCCTAATTCAACTTCTAAACCTAAAATATTAAACTCTAACTCCTTTAAAACCTTAAACCTTAATTTTTTCTAAGCCCTAATCCTTTAAAACATTAAAAAAACCATAAAACATAAATATTTTAAATTATACACAGTAGCTTGAAATCATCATTTAAAATCATGAATCAAAAATATTTTAAAGTGTCTAAAACCCTAGTTTCATGATTTCACCATTCAAATATTAATTTAGTTAATCAAAGAGTCTTACCAAACTTTTAAAACATAAAACCCTAATCTATTTTAATTCCATAAAAAGTCACAGTAGCTATAATTGGACTTTTATTTGCTTTATTTAATTCTATACTTGATTATGCTTTGATTTATCTTTTATGCTTTACTTTATTTAATTTTAATACTTGATTTATTTAATTTATCATGGATGGATGTTTATTTTATATTTTGATTAATAAGCTTTGATGATTGATTTATTTATGATGAATGATTATTTACTTTTATCAATTAATTTAGATTTCCAAAAGTTGTAAGAGGTATGTTTCCACTTGGTGGGTACCTCATTAGTTAAAAATCATGTAATTTAATTTGCTTTTCTATTTTAGAACCTATGTAAAGGGCATGTTTCTACCTTTTGGTGGGTGTTCTATCTAGGCATGTGATGTAAGGACATGTTTTCATCTTCGGATGGGTGTCCATTTATTTGTTTTATTTTGTTTGGACATTGCTTTGATTTTAATATAATGATGCTTTCTTTTTATTATGTGTAGTATGGAAAATATTGTTATATTTAAGAATTTTATAATGTTAAGACCTGTAAAGGAGGCCGGTTCCAATGAACAGGGCGTTGTGGGGGTGCTGAGCCATTTCTCACCTTCCCCACACGTACCCAACTTTCCAAACCCATTAGGGGGTTGGGGATTCCTTAGGAATCGAGTCATCCACCCCTTTCTTTTTCCCGGCCCATCCGAGTGGCGACTCCATTTTCTTCGGACTTAGGTCCATGTTCTCTAAGGCCCCGAGCCTAAACAGTGCCGAAGTCGCAAGAACCATTCCACCGGTAGTGGGGGCGAAAATCCCCGCTCACAGTGGTGACTCCACTGGGGATAAGAGAAGTTGGTTCTGTTGGTCTTTATATTATTCTATTTTTTCTTATGATATTATCCATTGCATCATCTTAGATTGCATCGTGTGTGTGAGTTAGGATGCCCGTGTTACCCCTGTTATGTTATGTAAGGGATACCATACTTTCACTCAAGGTATGGAGATCGAGCATGGCATAACCGCTCATAGCCTCGTACCATTTGGTATATACTTGCTATGGGAACCTAAGCCTTTTAACCCAAAGACTAAAGCTCATGTAATTGGCCTAGTTACTTTCCTTTGGTTTTACCCCCAAATGCATGTTGTTAGACTATGGTTAGTTTATCTTAGTCTAAATCATGGCTTATTTGGTTTGTTCTTTTTCTAATATGACCTAAGTATATTGTAAGCTCAAAATAAACTTTTCTTTAAAGTCCAAAAGACTAAAGCTATTTTCAAAATTTTTTCAAGTTGGTCTTTGAACATAAGACTCTTCTAAAAACATATCAAAATTCTTTGGCCCATGGCCCAAATACTAAGCCCAAAATCCATTTTTCTAAAATATTTTACAATGGGCTTAGAAACAAAACTATTTTCACCCAACCTTTTCTTACAAAGAGCTTCCAAATATATTTAGGTCAATTATGAAATACCAAAAATCAATTGTGGGCCTAGTTTACACTAAGAATAAATTAACCATGGGCTTGTTTTTGGCATGAACCATTAGTTACCTTTTTCAAGTGAGAAATCTATTTATAATAACCTCTTAATTTCGTTTTAATCCAACATAGCATAAAAGCTACTTTAGTTGGTTGAATGGATTAAAAACTAATTAATGGGAATTATTATAAACTGATTTTCATTTTCGAAAATATAACAATTGGTTGAAACGTCCGAGGAAATTATTCGAAAGCAAGGTACCCCATGTTGGTATTTTGTTAACCATATACCTAGGAAAAGAGACTCGCCATTCGTGTGTGGATGTTATAAGGTTGGAAGGAACGTCCTATTTATCCTTATTTGTTGATTATTTGTGCATACATGCATACATGCATACATTTGCATCTCATATCATTGATCCTCTCTGGCTCACAGCCCTAGATTACGATAGTTCTAAAGCTTACAACAATCCGACCTACGCCGGAGATGAAGTATCTAGCAACGACTCAATCACTTGTCACCTAAAACAATGGAGCCCGAACAAATTCAAAGAATGGTGGATGAAGCCCTCAATGCCAAGATGGAAGAAATCAAAGAGGCCCTAGCTGAGACCATGAAGAACCAGTTGACTGCAATCTTAGAGAACCATGTCGAGACGTCTGCTAGCACTAAGAAACCAAAGGAAAAAGGGAAGACCAAAGTTAGTGAAGTGGTTTTTGATGACGAAAAGGTGATCATTGATGATGATGATGATTGGGCTCAATACTACTAAGATGTTCAAGAGAAGAAGAAAGAACCGAGGGTTGCTGAGAAAGCAACTATTGAAAAGACCGAGACCTCTGATATTGAAAAGATGATTGCTGATTTAGAAAAGAAATTTGATAAGAAATTGAAAACCGCAGAGGTGTCCGAGATCGACAAATTGTTTGAGCTAGATGAAGAAGTTCCGTACAAGTTTAAAATGCCATCTTTTGCAAAGTACAATGGCACTGGAAACCCCCATCTCTATGTAAAGCAGTATATCACTGCTATGCAGTCTGCCCGAGCTACTAAGGCTGAAACCCTAAGGTACTTTATGCTCTCATTGGACCCTGTTGTCCAAAATTGGTTCAATACATTAGATGAAGGAACACAAAAGAGTTGGGATCTACTTTACAAAGCCTTTATCCAGCAATATGGGTATAATATCGAGTTGGAGGTTACCTTAATGGAAGTGGAGTCCATAAGACAAAGGCCAAATGAGAATTTTGTGGACTATGTGAAGCGATGGAGAAATAAGGCCGCTTTGCTCAAGAAAAGGCCCGATGAATCCAATCAAATAAGGATGATTGTGAGAGGGGTGTTGCCTAATCTTCCTGAGAGGATGTCTCATACACTCATCTGTGATTTCAAAGACCTTCTCCAAGCTGGTTTGCAAATTGAAGAATGGGAAAGGGAGAAGAGCCGCTTTGAAAAAGGAACGAGAAAGGGAGCTATCAACCTGGTAATCAAAGCACACAAAAAGAAGTTGATGTTAATGTAACCGGTCAAGGGAATAAAAGACAATTCTCATAATTGGGGAAACCTCTATCTTGGGTTTTTAGCAAGCTGCAAAAGAAAGGGTTATTACAACCGTTAGCTCCTCGACCTTTACATAATCCATTGCCACCAAACTTCAATGTCGAGGCCTTCTGTCAATTTCATCAAATGCGAGGACATGAAACAAATAAATGTGCTCGTCTAAGGCATGAGAGCCAAGACATAATTGATAGTGGTAAGCTACCCGAGCTGAATAAGCCCAATACCAAGAACAACCCTTTGCCTAAATTTGGAACAGTGCCACCACCGGCAACCTTTATGGTGGGAAAAGGATTGGAAGAAGATTTTGTTTTATCCTCTTTTCAAGATGGGAATGTTGAAGATGTGAAAGGAAAAGAAGCTTAAATGCAACAAACTTTCCTTAGCTTGAATATTGCTTCTTAATTTTACTTTCTTTAATGTTAAATTGGAACAATCTTGTTTTTCTTCAAATTTAAAGTTGCTTGAATAAATTACTTTCATCAAAATTTTTGTTGATCTTTGTTCATTTTGATGCTCAACCGATGAGGAATCTAGCTTGATAATTCATGAATTAATATATTTATGCATCATGACTTGAATGACTTTACTAGGTGAGGGAATTGCTCTATAGCATTGAGTTGTGTATGCTTACTTATAGAGGGCTCCTGCATAATTACCTTTGTCTAGGTCCTAGTCAATCTTAGAACATGCTTTGACAAGCTTTCGAGGCAAAATTGAACTCTACTTATTTAAGAGAGAAATGATCTAGGCATTGTTTGGTTAGCCAAAAAATAGTATCCACCTTATTAAACATCAATCCCTAGTTGTCCCTTTGAGCCTTCATAAAATTTTAGCTTTCTTTTCATTGGCATATAACCCCAATAATCTACCCTGAGCTGTTGCGATACTTTTGACAAGTCTTATGATCACTAAGATAAAGTGGCAAGAAGATCAAAGAAAGCAATGATTGGTCAAGATCATGAAGATAGTTGAAGTTCTCAAGACCATAAGGGTAGTTGAAGTTCTCAAGACCATAAGGGTAGTTGAAGTTCTCAAGACCGTAAGGGTAGTTGATGTTTTCAAGACTATAAGGGTAGTTGATGTTCTCAAAACCATAAGGGTAGTTGATGTTTACTTACTATCTCCAATATATCAAGACAACATCAACATCAGAGTAACAAATGATTTATCCCTATTAAAGGGGATGTATGTTACTCCACTCATCCATTATTGGGAGCCCAAGTTGGTACAAACAAGATAACTCTTTTAGAGCTAGAAAAAAAAAGAAAAAAAAACAACAAAACAAAACAAAACAAAAAACAAAAGAAAGAAAAGAAAGAAAAGAAAGAAAAAAGAGAAGAAAAAAGGAAAAGAGAAAAAGAGAAAGAAAAAAAAAAGAAGAGAAAACTCAAAATGGTTCAAAAAGCCAACTGAGTTCTCTTTTACCTAAGACAACAAAAGGCTTCCATTGGGTTCATAAGGTCGATTTGGTTTGAATTGGTCCAACCCAACTAAAGATTCAATAAAAATTGGAGAAAGACCATATAGTTCTTAAAAGTTCTGTATTTGATAGTCCTACAAGAAAGAAGGACAAAATGATAAAAGAAAGGGAAGAGAAAGAGAAATAAAGAAAAGGGAGAAGAAGAAAAGAAACGAGTTTGGGAACCAAACTTTTTGCAAGGGCATAAACTATCCTAATCAAGATCCAGATTAATGCCAAGAATTTGAAGTCTAGCAAGATTGCCTCCAAGCTGCCTAAAATTCCAACAAGAAATTTGTAGTGTGAAGGTTTGTCCATTGTGTCACACCAGCTCCAATCTCAAAATGGCCTTCATTTAAACTTGTGTCCCTCATAGACCCCATTTCAAGCTTATCAAAGACCTGTTGATCTCTCTTGGTAGGTAGAGTCTATTAGTGGAGATAGTTTGGATAAGCATGCATATGAGATAGACAATATTTAAACTCAAATGAGACCTTTGGCCAAGTAATGTGTATGTGCCTATCTGAAGTGCAACAATTCTTGCTTAAATAGAATTGATTCCCGAGTTTAGTATGGTAACTAAGGTTGTCATATTTTCCTGAGGTACATTGACATTAATTTGGCAAAGACAACATTTGATTTCAAAATCAAAATTCAAAAGGTTCAAAAAAAATTCAAAAAATGTTTTTTTCATACAAAGCCTTCAAGTTAAGGGGAGTATGTTGAACCTCCAAAGGACACGTTGGAAAAAGGGAATGATTATTGGCAAGGTCATGAAGAAGCTATCAACTGACATGGATGCATCCCTGACTCTACTATTAGGGGTCTCCATCACTCATGTTCTCAACATCTAGAAGATAAAAGCCACAAATGCAAAGCGTTTGATCATTCCAATGCAAGACTTGAACAAGCATCAAAACGAAACCAATGAGAACACTTCTGCTGATCGCCTCGGTCTGTGAGTCGATGGAACAACTGTAAGTATTATTCATGCATATCATGCATACATGAGCATATCACATCGCACTTTCTTGTCTTGTATTGTCTATTCTTTATCAAAGTGAACAGCAAACACTCTATGAAGTGAAGAATCAAAAGAAGATGTCAAATCAGGGGGGCATGGAAAGCCCATTGCTTGAGAAAGCTTCAGTAAATTTGCAAAGAGAAGAAAAACGTGCTTGTGCGAAGAACTAGACGGCAAAAACATCAATCAAAGCTTGCATGGATAAAATATTTAGTTTGAGCCTACATAGGGGGCAAAGTTTCTCCTTTTCAATTTTTTGAGTTTATATACCAAATATTTTTTAACTCACTTACAAATATTTTGCCACACAGGGGGGCAAGGAGAGGATATAAGGTCCAATTAAAAATAGCCAAATCTTTGCAAAAAGGAAGAAAAAAAGAATGGAACATTAGAACTCTCAAAAGAATGAAGATGTAAAAGACAAAAGACCAATCCAGCTAAAAGAGCTGAAGCCAGGGTAAAGACCCGACCTCCAATGGATAAAGACCCATGTTTCAAGGGTAAAAACCCAATCTCAAAGGATGAAGATCCATTTGCAAGGGTGAAGACCCGATGTCAAAAGATGAAGATTCATTTTCAAGGATGAAGACCCGATCTCAAAGGATGAAGATTCATTTTGAGGGTGAAAAACCACAATGCATAGAATAACCGGAGCAATCAGATTTCTCAAATGATAAAAGGTCAGTCAAACTCAATCTCGGGTCCAAGTACCCAATCTCGGGTCCAAGTACCCAAATCAAATCCAATCTTGGGTCCAAGTGCCCAATCTCGGGTCCAAGCATCCAAATTCAAATCAATCTCGGGTCCAAGCACCCATTCTCGGGTCCAAGTGCCCAAATCAATTCAAGCTTGGGTCCAAGTACCCAAATCAAATCAATTTAGGGTCGAGTATCCCAATCCAGTTTAGGATTGAGTATCCAAAATCAAGTTTAGGATCGAGTATCCCAATCCAGTTTAGGATTGAGTATCCAAATCCAAAATCAAGTTTAGGATCGAGTATCCAAACCCAATTTAGGATCGAGTATCCCAATCCAGTTTAGGATCGAGTATCCAAAGCCAATTTAGGATCGAGTATCCAAATCAAGTTTAGGATCGAGTGTCCGAAACCAATTTAGGATCGAGTATCCAAACCCTATTTAGGATCGAGTGTCCAAATCCAGTTAGGATCGAGTATCCGAACCCAATTTAGGATCGAGTATCCCAATGCAAATCCAGTTTAGGATCGAGTATCCAAATCCAGATAGGATCAAGTATCCGAGTCTAGTTTAGGATCGAGTATCCAAATCTCAAACCGGGTCCAGAACCCAAATTTTCCTTAAGTTGAGAACCTAGAATTATCCTTGGGTCCAGAACCCAAATTTTTCTTAGGTCTAGAACCTAGAATCATCCTTGAGTCCAGAACTCGAACCGGGTCTAGAACCCAAATTTTTCTTTAGGTCCATAACCTAGAATCATCCTTGAGTCCAGAACTCGAACCGGGTCCAGAACCCAAATTTTTCTTTAGGTCCAGAACCTAGAATTATCCTTGAGTCCAGAACTCGAACCGGGTCCAAAACCCAAATTTTTCTTAGGTCTAGAACCTAGAATTTATCCTTGAGTCTGGAAATCAAATCGGGTCCAGAACCCAAAACCTCGACCATCTAAAAATTTAAGTCTTATTGCTTTTCACTCTCTTTCACTAAAGTTTCAGATTTTTCAAGCAAGGGGCAAACTGTAGACCCTTAATTTTTTACCCAATCTGGTCCAATATGTTTTATTTAGTCCAAAATGATTTTTGTTGTCTAATTGGTCCAAAATAATTTTTATTAAATAATTTTTTCTTCAGTATCTAATTTTTATTAATAAAAAATAAAAATAAACAAATAAAAGTCAAAAAATAAAAATAAAAATAGGAGTCGTAAAAATCGACGACGCCCGTGGGCATTTCGCCCGCAGGAATTTCCTGCGGGCGAAATGGTCGCCTATAGGAATTTCCTACGGGGAACGCCCGCAGCCCGCCCACTGCCGCAATTTTCTGCGGCAGATTTTTTTGCCAGCGCATTTTTTCCTGCGGCAATTTTTTTCGGCAGCGCAATTTTTTTCGACGCAAATTTTTTGAAACCTAATTCAATTAGGTTTCAATTTCCTTTTCTTAATAAAATTAGTTGTTGTGAATAATTAGGAATAAACTATATCAAACCACTATAAATAAGGACCAAAGGCAATGAAATAAAGGAGGCCAAAAATCCAACAGAAGCTTGGAAAATTTGAAACCAAATCAGGGAAGGAAAAGGAGCAATTCAATTTCTTTTTTTCTAAAATAGCAGGGACACGATTTAAGCAATTCAAAGGCAGCAATTGTCTTTGTTCTTGTTCATCCAAGAAGAATTAATTTTGGAGATTCAACAAAAGAAGGTATGTATTAAATTTATTTTTTGTTTTATTTTTTCATAGTAGCATCAATTATGAAATTTTGTTTTTTAAATAAAAAACCTTAGAACTTTAATTTAGTTTTTCCAAAGTTAAAAACACTAATACGTTACTTTATTTTCCAAAAAGACTTAAAATTGTTATTTTTACCTCTTCAAAGTCTTAAAACCTTAATCAAACATATTTTTCAACAAAACCAATATTTGATTCTATTTCTTTCAAAACTTTAAATTAGGTTCTGTTTCTTTCAAAAGGCTTTAAAAAACATCTTTTCTACTTATTAAAACTTTAATCCGTTTGTTTAAATTCATAAAACTTCATAAAATTATCAAATTGATTTCCAAAATCCTAATTCAAATTCATCACCCGAGACCCTAATTCTAAAACACTAAAAGCCTAATTCAACTTCTAAACCTAAAATATTAAACTCTAACTCCTTTAAAACCTTAAACCTTAATTTTTTTCTAAGCCCTAATCCTTTAAAACATTAAAAAACCATAAAACATAAATACTTTAAATTTTACACAGTAGCTTGAAATCATCATTTAAAACCATGAATCAAAAGTATTTTAAAGTGTCTAAAACCCTAGTTTCATGATTTCACCATTCAAATATTAATTTAGTTAATCAAAGAGTCTTACCAACCTTTTAAAACATAAAACCTAAACTATTTTAATTCCATAAAAAGTCACAGTAGCTATAATTGGACTTTTATTTGCTTTATTTAATTATATACTTGATTATACTTTGATTTATCTTTTATGCTTTACTTTATTTAATTTCAATACTTGATTTATTTAATTAATCATGGATGGATGTTTATTTTATATTTTGATTAATATGCTTTGATGAATGATTTATTTATGATGAATGATTATTTACTTTTATCAATTAATTTAGATTTCCAAAAGTTGTAAGAGGTATGTTTCCACTTGGTGGGTACCTCATTAGTTAAACATCATGTAATTTAATTTGCTTTTCTATTTTAGAGCCTATGTAAAGGGCATGTTTCTACCTTTTGGTGGGTGTCCTATCTAGGCATGTGATGTAAGGACATGTTTCCATCTTCGGATGGGTGTCCATTTATTTGTTTTGTTTTGTTTGGACATTGCTTTGATTTTAATATATTGATGCTTTCTTTTTATTGTGTGTAGTATGGATAATATTGTTATATTTAAGAATTTTATAATGTTAAGACTTGTAAAGGAGGTCGGTTCCAATGAACCGGGCGTTGTGGGGGTGCTGGGCCATTTCCAACCTTCCCCACACGTACCCAACCTTCCAAACCCATTAGGGGGTTGGGGATTCCTTAGAAATCGAGTCATTCACCCTTTTTTTTCCCGGCCCATCCGAGTGGCGACTCCATTTTCTCCGAACTTAGGTCCGTGTTCTCTAAGGCCCCGAGCCTAAATAGTGTCGAAGTCGCAAGAACCATTGCACTGAGAGTGGGGGCAAAAATCCCCGCTCACAGGGTGTGAGGCTTATTTGGCTTATGTGATAGATACCACAGTAGTAGGATCCTAGTTGGATAGTATACCTTAGTAGCAGAGTTCCTAGATGTGTTCCCTTAGGAGTTACCAGGTTTACCTCCAGAAAGAGAGGTTGAGTTTGGTATCGATGTGATGCCCGGTACTGCTCTCATCTCTATTACCCCTTATCAGATGGCACCTACAGAACTAAAGGAGTTGAAGGTACAGTTGCAAGAGCTACTTGATAAAGGGTTTATTTGCCCTAGTGTATCACTATGGGGAGCACCAATACTATTTGTGAAAAAGAAGGATGGCATGATGTGGTTGTGTATTGATTACCAACAGTTGAATAAAGTGAAATTTAAGAACAAATACCCATTGCCTCACATCGATGATTTGTTTGATTAGTTAAAGGGGGCAGTTGTGTTTTTCAAGATTTATTTGAGATTTGGGTACCGTCAGTTGAGAGTTAGAGATGTAGATGTACCCAAGACTTCCTTTCGGATAAGGTATGAGCATTATGAGTTTAGTGATGCCTTTTGGATTGACAAATGCACCAATTGCATTTATGGATGAATTAGGTGTTCAAGCTATACTTTGACCAGATCATGGTGGTGTTTATTAATGATATTTTGATATACTTAGAAAGAAGAGCATGATAGACATCTCCGGATTGTATTGCAGACATTGAGAGGGAAATAGTTATATGCTAAATTATCCAAGTGTGAGTTTTGGATAGATTAGGTGAGTTTTCTTGGGTATGTGGTTTCAACAGAGGAGATTAAAGTTGATCCGAGTAAGGTCGAGACAATCTTAAATTGGAGTATGCCAAAGAATGTGATAGATAATAGAAGTTTTCTGGGATTGGCTAGTTATTACCGTCAGTTTGTGGAATGATTTTCCATGATAGCTTTGCCATTTATAAGATTACTTATAAAGGATGTGAAATTTGTGTGGACGGACTGATTTTAGGCGAGCTTTGAACAATTGAGAGACATGTTGACTCAAGCTCGGGTTCTTACCCTTCCTATGGAAAGGTGAACCATCTGTGATATATAGTGATGCATCACATCATGGTCTAGGTTGTGTTCTAATGTAGGAGGGTAGAGTCATTCCTTATAACTCTAGATAGTTCAAGACTCATGAGTTAAATTATTTGACTCATGATTTAGAGTTGGTAGCCATTGTCTTTGCATTGAAGATTTGGCGCCATCATTTGTATGGAGAGAAGTTTTTCAACTACGCAAATCACAAGAGCTTAAAATATTTAGGCATTCAGAAAGAATTGAATCTTCGGCAGAGGCAATGGTTAGAGTTAATAAAGGATTATGATTGTCTGATCGATTATCATATTGGCAAGGCTAATATAGCTGCAGACACCTTGAGTCAAAAGTCTATGGCAGAGTTAACTGCCTATACTCTCACATTGCCAATTGAGAGCTTTACATGCTATATTTGAGACTTGTGATGATGGTGCTTTAATGGACCAATTGTAGGTGAGGCCATCACTACTTGATCAGATTAAAGCATCACAAAAGTCGGATATGAAACTCCAAAAAACTGTAGAGGACTATAAAAGGGGAAGAGCAAAGATTTTCATGTGAGGGATAATGATAGCTTATGGTATAGAGACAGATTGTGTATTCCTAATGATATGGAATTAAAAAAGAGGATTTTGGAGGAAGCATATCAATCTTGATATGCTATGCACTCTGGAAGTACCAAGATGTACCATGATTTAATGCAACATTATTGGTGGTCTGGTATGAAGAGGGACATAGTAGAGTTTATGTTGAGATGTCGCTCATGTTAGAGGGTGAAGGTAGAACACTAAGTTCCTTTAGGGTTATTGTAGCCTTTAGCAGTGCCTGAGTGGAAGTGGGAGCGAGTGACTATGGATTTTGAGTTAGGTCTTCCTTTGACACAAAAGAAGCTTGATGCCATCTGGGTGATTGTGGATAGGATGACTAAATCAGCTCATTTTCTTCCAGTGAGGATAGGCTGGCTGAGTTGTATATTAGTGAGATTGTAATGTTTCATGGAGTCCCAATTTCTTTGGTGTCAGATCGAGATCCCATATTCACATCTAGATTTTAGAGGAGTTTGCATGATGCATTAGGTACTCGGTTACACTTCAGTACTGCTTTCCATCCGCAAATTGATGGGCAGTCTGAAAGAGTGATATAGGTATTGGAGGATATGTTGAGGAGCTGTATTATTGAGTTTACAGGGAGCTGAGATAGACATTTGCCACTGATGGAGTTTGCCTACAATAGCAGTTTCCTGTCCAACATTGAGATGGCACCATTTGAGGCCTTGTATGGAAGAAGATGTAGAACACCTTTATGTTGGGATAAGGTTAGAGAAAGAAAGTTAGTGGGTCCCAATTTAATCAATGAAACAAAAGAAAAGGTTAAAATAATTTGGGATAGTTTAAAAGCAGCTTCAAACTGACAGAAGTCTTACTCATATCTGAAGAGGGAAGACATTAAGTTTAATGTTAGTGACAAAGTGTTCTTTAAGGTGTCTCCTTAGAAGAGGATTCAAGATTTGGTCGGAAAGGGAAATTGAATCCTCAATTTATTGGGCCATGTGAGATTTTGGAGAGAGTGGGACTCATAGCCTATGAATTGGCTCTGCCACCTGAGTTAGATCGGATACATAATTTCCTCCATGTCTCGATGCTTTCAAGATATAGATCAGATCCATTTCATGTGTTATTTGTTGAATCTATCGAGGTGAATCTAGATCTGACCTATGAAGAAGAACCAGTAGCAATCTTGACACAAGAATTGAAGGAATTGAGGAACAAGAAGGTGCCATTGGTAAAAGTTCTTTGGAGAAACCATTCCACTAAAGAGGCGATATGGGAGAGTAAGCAGATGACGCGATCAGCTTTTTCAAAGCTGATATCAGATAATTTTGAGGACAAAATTCTTTTAAGAGGGAGAGAGTTGTAATGCCCGCATAATTAATAAAATTAAATTAAATTAATAGGTTGGAGGGTTAAATGAAGTGTTGGAAGTGAGAAATGGGTAATGTATATGATAAATAAAAATGAAATATACATTATATATAAAGTCAAAAACAAGTTAGAAAAAGATAAAATTTAAAAAGTAAAAGGAGGGATAAAATGATAATTTAAAAAATAAAAAATAAAAAATAAAATAAAATTATTTTTGGATAGATGATGAAAATTAAAGACTTAAAAATAACTAAATAATTAATTAAATGTGAATATTTTATTAATTAACTATTTGGTAAATTATAAAAAAAGATGAGGGGTATATTTGGAAAGTAAACTTAATAAAAACCCATCTTCTTTTTCCTTTTTCATACTTGGCCAACATTTTCCATGGATGGAGCTATGTGGGGTTCACTTCTTCCAACATCAAAAATTTTGAAGGATTTTTAAAGATTGAGGTGAAATTTGGTGGTTTCTCCATTTAAAGGTAAGCTTTCTTACCTTATTTGGAAGCTTTATGGTTAAATATGGATATGTGTAAATTGGGCTTTTGAAAGAGTATGTTGAAATGGATATGTAGGATGTTATTTTGATGGGTAAGTAAAGATTTTATGGTTAAATATTGGATTTGAGTAGGTTTAGTTGGAGTTTGGAAGTGGTAGTATGGAAGTTAGGATTTTGGCAAAAAGTGATGTTACATTTGGTTTTATGATTTGAATTGTGTTATTTTGTGTTGTTAATGATATAAATGAGCTCAAATTACCATTTTGAATTGGTTATAATGAAAAACCAAAATCAAGAGAGGCTTAGAGCAAAATTTTGGAATTTTGGTGGAAAAGTGGTCCATTATATTTTAGTGCTTGGAATGTGTTAAAACATGATGTTTATGATATATTTAAACTTTAAAATCAAATTGGGAATGATTAGAGTGAAGTTTCAAAGTTGGAGTGTGTCAGGGCACATTTTAGTGTTTTTGGAGGAATGTGCCTAATTTATGTTTTATGCTTTAAACACCTAGAAATGTGATACTAATTGATCATTTACATTCACATTTTCAATAGGTATTGAGTAGGTTGTAATTTCATCAACCTAGTAGTGAATGGCATTAGGAGATTTTGGAAGTGGAGTGGAGTTTTAACTCCATTTGTTCTTAATAAAGGTTAGTACATACTTTGGGTTAAAATGTGTTTAATTGCATTAAATTTTAGTCATAACACGTTGTAAAAGTGAATGTGTTATGTTACTTGGTATTCATGAATGTGTGTGTGTAGCATTATTTGGAGTGACAATGCTTGATTTGTGATGATTATTGCATGATAAGTCATTGAGAATGGTTAAATGGGCTGTGTGTGCAAAATGTGAAAAGTGCAAATTGTGCACTAACATGTGGAAATGAGCAACATTTGCATTGTATATGAGGATAATGTTAAAGATGCATTGACAATATGAAAAAGAATGTGAAAAGTGAAAATTATGAAAATATAATTGCATGTCACCTTCTATATGGTCTAGTTCTAGAATATTATTGTTGGATATTATTATGCCTCTTGGGTGAGACACACTGGTATCACAAATATTGTTACGCCCTGAGGTGAGACACTGGTGTCATAGATATTATTATGCCTTTGGATGAGATACGTTGGTGTCATAGATTTTATACGCCTTCGGGTGAGACACGCTGGTATCACAGATGATTGAGTTAGCCTAAGACAATATTTCTAAAACTAGACTAATATATAAGAATTTTGGGCCCAATGTATGTAGATGATTGATGTGTTGTTAAAATACGTAAAATGAAGTAAATTGTCTTGCATTTTTATCATAATGCATTTTGTGGCATTATTATGCTTAGCGTGATCGAATTGCATCGTACAGGTGATAGAACTGATTCGGAGAGTGCTGCTAGACCACACCATGTCTAGATTATAGTTGTTTACCTTTGGAGTTCGTTGAGCTACCACGGACCAGAGCCATCTGCATCTCATGTATATATTTTAAACTTTGTGAAATTTACTTAAATATGAATATTATGTTTACTACATGTATATGATGTAAATTATAAAAGGATTTTTAGTTTTAATGTTGAAAATTTATGTATTTTGTGATTATGTTGGAGATTTTGGAGAAATGAATGTGTTGAATGAATATTTAGGAGTGTATTTTAAATGCAGGTTGAGTGTATTGAAATTTAAAAATATCTGAAATACGGATAAAACTCTGGCAAATTTGTTTTAGAGATTTTCCTTTAAAATGTGTCTTTTTATATTTACATTACTAAGAAATAATTTTCCTTATTTATTAATATATATATATATATATATTGTTCTAAATAATTAATTTGGAATGATGGAAGTTTTTAAATAAAAAAAATATACATGACATTCTTGTATTCTGTATATGTATTTTATACATAGGGGGTGTGCATATTATACATATATGGGGTATAAAGGTGTTACAGCTTACGTGGCCTTCGATGAGAAAAAGGTAGTAGTTGATTATGATAACTAAGAAGTATATTCCCAATATCCTCAAGAAAAGAAGAAATAAAAGAAGGTTGTGGAGAAAACATAAACTGTTGATGTGGAGAAATTGATTGCTGATTTGGAAAAGGAGTTTAAAAAGAAGATGAAGCTTAGGAGTTGTTAGAAGTGGACAATACTACAAGAATGTAGTGGATTACCAATGGATTTTTTTGCTGGTAATCCTTATTTTTTTGTCGATACTAGTTTTTACAAACAGATAACCGATAAAAAAAATTTGTCACCAAATCTTTCACCGATAATCGAAAAGCCGACAAAAATAAAAATCTCGGTAAATTTTTCGATAGAAATAATCTGTCGATAATTTTTTGATAGAAAAGTAGTCGGTCAACTTTACCGATAGAAATGATTTTCGTCAGTATAGAAGAAAAATTACCCACAGAAGTATTATCGACGAAAAAATATCTGTCTGTAAATACCGATAGAAATTATCTATCGATGTCGGTAATACCGACAGAATACAAATTCTATTGGTAATATCGAAGATATTACAGATAAAAATTAATCTGTCAGTAAAAAATAAATTATTTTTAAATTTTAAAAATATTTATAAATTTTATAATATAATATATAAATGTATGTATAATTTTTTATTAATAAGAATAAAAATATAAAAATATAAAATAAAATTAATATTTAAAAAATATGATATGTAATAAATATTCAAATATAAAAAAGATAAACATAAAAATAATAAAATGTATATAACCATATAGAATTAAAATATCATTGTACATTTATAAAAAAAAAACTAAAATCAAGTAGCAGGAGGTGGTAAAGGTGGAGGTGGAGGAGCACCATCAGGCCGAAAGTGTCATGATGGATTGAAGGTTCCTTGCATGAAGTTGAACATAAACTCATTAAGTTGTTGTTGGACCAACCTCTGCACCACGGTTTGCATCTACGTCTGAATTCGAGATTGAACCTGTGCCTCTACCTCCATCTACACCCGCTCCTGGATCTACTACTGAACAATCAGAACACGCTCTACCAACTACTCCTTCAAATGCTCAATCTCGTCCCGTAAGGCAGATGAACTACTAGAAGAAGAAGAAGAAGAAGTTGTACTGACATACTATGAGTCAGGTCAATACAGCTTCTTCTTCTTCTCTCCGCCCACAGCAGGTCTAAATAAGCTATCATCATTAGCATGCATGTCGGACTGAGAGGCCTCCTCCCAAGAAGCAATGAAACGATCCTATATAATATAAAAAAGATTATTAATTCTATATTTAAAATTTAATTTTTGTAATATTTAAAAATTTATGAAATTACTTACATTTACATCCTGTGATCGACGATCCATAAATAAACATCCGTCATGACCCCGGGTGTGCGTATGCACAAACAGCTCATAGCTATTCAGCGATTGACCCATGGTAGACTTCTATTTAAAAAAAATATTAGTTTAATAACACAAAAAAATTATAAATTAAAATTTATTAAAAATATAAATATACTTACGAGTGTATGGGCATGATCATGATGTGATCGGCTGCCTCCCGTATGTGTGGATGGACATGCACCATCCACAACACTGGACATCCTGTTACGAGAGGCAATGACAGAACGTGCCTACCCCTCAGGAGAGCTCCACCAGGCCTACAGGTTTGCCCATAACTGATCATCAATAAATGAAGGCTGCTTCTCCACAGCCTTCACCTCACTCAGCATATCGCTGTAGCGAATAGCTGCCTTCTTCATAAAGGTAATCCGGATAAGGCTATCAATAGCTTGGTCCTAGTAAAAATATTTTTTCAAAAAAAACCAAGATAATTAGTATCATCTAAATGTAAAATATTCACTTGTACATTTATATTAAATATTAAAATTTAATTTTCTTTTTAACCTTAAACTCTTCAAACTAAAAGTTCTTCATCTTCGGAGAGACGGCCTTTCAAGAAACTCCTGCGGGGTCTATCTTCTATGTCATGACCTTTCGAATGCGTCTAGTGGAAGCCCCAGTTGGATCCATCATGCAGCTACAAAGTTAAAGAAACAGTGCACATTTATTTGGTATAAACTGATTAAACTTTATAATTTAATATAAGTAATGTAAAAATTTAAAAATACTTACTCTAGCTTCCAAACAGTCAAATGTTGCATCCTACCATCATGACCTACAGCTGATGCTACAGTGTTGGCATCACTAATGTGGCCATCTGAAGTGGCCGGGAGAGAAGAGGCAGTAGGATCTTCTGTCTGGGCCGGGTGAGAAGAAGAAGCAGGATCCACTATCTGAGCCCGATGAGAAGTAAAGGCAGGATCCTCTCTAAGCATATCGTCGGTAATCGTGTCAACCTGAAAATCCTCAACAAATGTATCATCAGGGACATCGCGCAACTGTAGACGTTGGTGGCATGTACTACTAGAACCTCAACCTCCACTAGATCGATGGCCAGACCTCGATCGATCTAATTCTCTTCCAGGTCCGCGATACATATCTGAAAAAAACCATCAGTATAATTAATATGAATAAAATAATAAACATAAAAATAATTTTTTAATAAAAGCCATATCTTAATTACAATTACTTATTGTTAGGATTCATTACTATCAACTGATTGGGATGATTCAGATTCAGAGTTCAGTAATGATTCATCGGATTCAGATTCTACCTCCATAGCCTCAATATTCATGAGTTCTCCAGTTAGATCATTAAAAGGACCTGGATCACCCTCATTTGTCTTATCAACCAACTGTACATTTTCAAGACTATCTTCCTAAAATGCAATATCAATCTCCTGTTTATTGACATACTGTTCAGGTAGATCAATCTATGATCTTGCTTTTATTTTGCAAATCGCCAACCAATCAGATGCATCTCGCTTATGCTAGGAAAAGGAACGTAATACACTTGGGCTGCTTGACAAGCAAGTATGAACAGTTCATATTTAGCATATGTCCTCCTTCTGTTCACTTTCACAAAATTATATACTCGATGAACTCTTGCACCATTTATGGGGTCATACCAGTCACATTTAAATAACTACCCTTTTAATTGGTAATGCCGGATATTCAACCTCTACAATATCTATTAATCGATGTTTTATTTTTTTTGTCATAAAATTGTTATTTATTTATTATTATGATTATTTTTTTCCTCATGCATTTTGGTAGTTTTAATCTATTTATTTAGTGATTTCATCAATTTGGTAGTTTTTAATTTATCCCAGTGTTTATGTCATTTTTGTACTAGCTTTTAGTGTGATAATTATGTGTTTTTGGTTAATGTTTCATTTAATTCTTGTTTAAAGTTTGTTTTAAGTGTTTGTTTTAGGTTAAAGTGGAAAAACTCCCTTGGAAGATCAAAACAAAGAATAAAAACATGAAGCGGCAAGACATGGCCAAGCCAAATCAAGCTTGGCCGTGTCACCTCAAGGAAATTTTTGGCAGATCATGACACAGGCTGTAACACCCCTTCCCAACCTACATGTGTAAGCTAAGTAGAGATGCCACACTATCCTAATTGTTGCTACCAATTTACTTAGTCAAATTTTAGTTCTGATTTTTAACAGAAATTTTGCCATAGTTCCGCCTAGAAATTTGGATCCCAAGTGTCGTCAAAACTTGTTTTTCTGATTTTTGAAAACATTTTACACATACCAATGTGAATAAGAATACCATCAAATTTAATGCACTCCCAATGAATCCACCTTATACCCTCAACTACAAACCTGCACGAAGAGTTCACACTTCTAATATAACATAAAGTAAAGATTTATGATTATTACATACTACTAACATATAATTATAACATAGAAAATCTCTTTTATATTTATTCATATACATGCCACAACTATCAACTCATAATGGAACTAAAAGATCTATCCCTGAGATTTGCTGTGGTCTGGTCGTTGCTTCCCCAAGATTTATCTACTGCTTCGAACCTACGAGTCAAGGAAAACTTAACTCGCTGAGCGTTGTCGCTCAGTGGGTACTTTACCAATAAAAATAAAAGTAGTACATGAAAGTATTCGAAGTAAAAAGGAAATAATAAAATCAACAATCAACCAACATTATACCAATAGAAATCGTGATACATTCAGTATGATATGTTTTCAATAATGTAAAATCATAATTCAAATTCATTTGCATTATATAGTTCAACGAAAAATAATATGTCTTTGATCCAGGCTCTACTGGTATATAGGGAACCATAGTGATAAGGCAGTGGCCCTCACCACTGTAACATAGGTGGCCCTCACCACCGATATCAGATCACAGGAATGGCCCTCACCATCCTGGTTATAACCAATGGCCCTCACCATTGGCCCCCAATGGCCCTCACCATTGAGTTCAGATCATATCAATTCAATCACAATATCAAGCAGTACTGCATAAGTTAGTATAGTGCACCATACCCTTATCTACCACTCCCACTATCCAGTAGAGCAAAAAGATTTAAATGATTCAATTTAAGTCTCAAACCTCATTTTAGGATGACTCGCGAAATCATTTTAAATTCCCATCGCACTTTGCCATTTATGCCGCGCAACACATTCTTTAGTCAAACCATTCCCCCTTTTCGCATATTTAACATCCACAATAACACATCAAACATTTCAAAGCATTTCTCAAAATATCACAAATTGACCAAATGAATAGTGTTGCGGCGAGACAAATCGGCAACGCAAAATGGCATGACCAAATGAATAGTAAAATCTGGGTTTTCGTCAAAATTTCAGTCCACTTCAATCATGCATTTGACCAAGTAAATGATCTTATTTTTGGCTGAAATTTTACAGAAAACTTATTTCATATGTTGACTAATTTCATGTAAAATTTCGTTGAAAAATTCATTCATTTGCTGCCTCAAACGATTTCCACAAAAAGGTCCAGAAAGCTGTCTTTTTGGGACCATTTCGGCCCAAACACAAAAAATGCATAGGATAGTTTATTTTTCTTTTGCAAATCAATATTAAGGCTTCTTTAATGGTAAAGTGAAGATTCAAACACTTCCCTTTGACAACTTTTGCATGTTTAACTCAAATCAATATATTTAAGCATCAACAACAAAACTTTCATAAACCAAAGTGTGTAAAGCATCAAACCAAAATTTATTATTCAAAAGTAAAGTACCAAACCTTATTTCTTTAACTCCTCTTGGCTTTTCCTTCTTCTCCTTCCTTAATTCTTTATTTCTCCTTCAATCAATTCAAGATACAACATAAACCTTAGAATTTCAAAATAATAAATTATCCTCTATTTCTTTTCCAACCGAAACCCCTAATCCAACCTTATTAATCTTTCTACATCTTGATTCTTCCATTTAATCAATTAATATCCTCACTTACTTAATATTTTTCCAATTCCACATAAAGACTCTAATTTCCAATCTTCTAATAAATATATAACTACCTAAAATTAATACTAAAATCAAAGTCTACTTACTAGAAAACCTTAAAAACATACCTTAAAAATCAAATTTGGAGAAACTTAGAAGTCCTTTGGTGTTTCCCTTTGTTGGCCGAAATTTGCAAGTGGAAAAGAGAGAAATTGGTTCTTCATATCACATATATTTATATACAAAAGAAATGATGATCACCTTGCCCACTTGTCCACTTTTTCTCTTTCTTCATTTATTACACATTTATTACACATGCTAAATGTTTTCTTTTGATTGGCCAACCTTTGATTTTTATAACTTCCTTTTTCCTTTACTTCTTTCCACTTTTCTCTCTTCCCATTGGATCTCATAAAGTTGTCCCGGGTTACTCATCCGGTCTCGACACGAAACCGAGCCACATTACGTTCCGGCGATTAATCGATCATATCTTTTAAACCGTATAGCTCCACGAGTCAAACTATATATGGTTTTGATCCTCTCGACCTCTACTTTCTATTTATAAGATCTATTTTAGGTTTCTAAGTCATTTTGAAAAATTACCGGTAAGCCCTCAACTTTTTACAAAATTCCCTTTTGGTCCTATTTTTGCTCGGGTTTTCTCCGGCTTCGTTTCCACTGACGATCGTTTCATATTTAACCTCTCGCCATTCTCTACGTACTCACGTCTTTATTTCCTACCCTAAATTCATGTATAACTTTAATTGATAATGACCAAAATGCCCTTAGTCAACATTTCTTCATTTTTCTTTAACGGGACATTTCCTGGAAAAACCGTTACACGTCGTTGCGATCCGATTTTTCTCTACATTCCATTTTTGGAATCTGTTATATGCACTATTAAGAACATCCGGTGCAACTTTCTTTGAAATTACATCTACGTCCCCAACTTTATTAAAAATTACAATTATGTCCCTTTTGTCATACAACCTTATCTAGGGCTGTTATTAAGAATTATCTTCTCCTTTTCCCTACTCTCGCTATGCACGTGTCTACACTGCATAAATGCAGTAGGCGGATGTGACAGTTCCTTCCTCGTTAATTTAAGCTTCGTCCCGAAGCTCATCAAGTGAAAACAAATATGGGTATTGCTTCTTCATAGTTTCTTCGCGTTCCCATGTAGCTTCTTCTACTTTGTGATTCCTCCAAAGCACTTTGACCAATGGAATCTTCTTATTTCGCAACTCTTTGATTTCACGTGCTAGGATCTCTACCGGCTCTTCCTCATATGTCATTTCAGGCTGAATCTCAATATCTTGAACTTGTATGATGTGGGTTGGATCTGAACGATACCTCCTTAGCATCGAAACATGGAAAACATCATGTATTTTATCTAATTCAGGTGGTAACGCCAACTGGTAAGCTACCGGACCTACCCGTTTAATAATTTCATATGGTCCGATGAATCTAGGGCTTAGCTTGCCTTTATGTTTAAATCGTAACACTTTCTTCCAAGGAGAGACTTTGAGGAACACTCTGTCACCTACCTCAAACTGTATGTCTTTCCTTTTTAGATCTGCATATGATTTTTGCCTGTCCGCTGCTGCTTTTAATCGATCTCGAATGATTTCTACCTTCTCTTCAGTTTCCTTAACTATGTCTAGCCCCAACATCTTTTTCTCACTCAATTCTGTCCAGCAAACTGGAGTTCTGCATTTTCGACCATACAGTGCTTCGTAAGGTGCCATTTGTATGCTGGATTGATAACTGTTGTTGTACGCAAATTCCATTAAGCTTAGGTGTTTGTCCCAACTACCTTTAAATTCTAAAACGCACGCCCTCAGCATATCTTCCAAAATTTGAATCACTCTTTCCGACTGTCCGTCTGTCTGGGGATGAAATGCTGTGCTGTGGTAAGTTCGAGTTCCAAGGGCTGTTTGTAACTTCTGCCAAAAATTTGAAGTAAAACGTGGGTCTCGATCGGATATGATCGAAGTTGGAACTCCGTGGAGACGTATAATCTCTTTGATATACAAGTCTGCCAACTTGTCTAGCGAGTAATCCACACGTACTGGTATGAAATGAGCGGACTTAGTAAGCCGGTCTACGATTACCCAAATCGCGTCATGTTTGTCCCTTGTCATAGGCAATCCTATGACAAAATCCATAGTAATACGATCCCATTTCCAGGTTGGAATCGTAATAGGTTGTAGTAGCCCTGAGGGTAGTTGATGTTCCGCCTTCACTTGCTGACAGGTTAGACACTTCGTTACGTGATCAACGATATCCTTTTTCATTCCTGGCCACCAATAATACTCCTTCAAGTCCCGATACATTTTCGTTACTCCTGGATGCATTGTATAAGAACTGTTATGAGCTTCTTGCAAAATCTGTTTCTTCAGCTCCTTGGACTTAGGTACCACCATTCTCTTCTTGTAGTAGAGAATACCATCAGGACGAATTTGATAGTCTCCTGAACAGTTCTCCTGCGCCTGTTGACTCCACTTCTTCACTTGTTCATCTTCCTTCTGAGGCTCACGTATTTGTTGATGTAAATTAGGTCGCACGTGCATTTCTGCAAAGATAGCTCCATCTTCTGTAGGTTTTAACGTTACCCTCATAACACTTAGCGCTTGCATTGACTTCCTACTAAGTGCATCTGCTACGACATTCGCTTTGCCCGGGTGATAATTAATCGTATAGTCGTAGTTGGCTAACCATTGCATCCATTTTCGCTGTCGCAGGTTTAAATCTTTCTGCGTGGGCAAATATTTCAGGCTTTGATGATCCGTAAAGATGTAACATTTTTCCCCGTATAAGTAGTGCCTCCACGTCTTGAAAGCCAAAACAATCGCTGCTAGCTCTAAGTCATGCGTAGGATAATTCTTTTCATGTGGCTTGAGCTGTCGAGAGACATACGCAATGACTTTGCCTTCCTGCATCAATACACAACCTAACCCGATATGGGATGCATCGCTATAAATCACAAAATCTTTTCCTGATTCGGGTTGTGTAAGAATAGGTGCTTCAGTAAGTTTTTGTTTCAGCTTTTCAAAGCTCCTTTGACAAGCGTCGGTCCACTGGAATTTGGCATTCTTCTGAAGTAGCTTGGTCATAGGTACGGCGATCATGGAAAACCCTTTAACGAATCTCCGATAATATCCTGCTAATCCCAAGAAACTACGGACTTCCGTTATTGTCTTAGATGACTTCCATTCCAATACTGCTTCTATTTTCTTGGGATCGACCCTTATTCCTTCTGCCGATACAATATGTCCCAAGAAAGCTACTTCTTCCAACCAAAATTCGCATTTGCTGAACTTAGCGTATAACTGCTTTTCTCGCAGGGTTTGCAAAACAATTCTAAGGTGACGATCATGATCCTCTCGATTCTTTGAATACACCAATATGTCATCAATAAATACCACCACGAACTGATCCAAATACGGGTGGAAGATTCTATTCATCAGATCCATGAATACTGCAGGTGCGTTCGTTAATCCGAAAGGCATAACAATGAATTCATAATGTCCATAGCGAGTTCTGAATGCGGTTTTTGATATGTCTTCATCTTTAATTCTCAATTGATGATAACCCGATCGTAGATCAATTTTTGAAAAGACTCCAGCACCTTTGAGTTGATCAAATAGATCATCTATGCGAGGTAACGGATACTTGTTTTTTATGGTCAGCTTATTAAGTTGACGGTAATCTACACACAACCTTAAGGATCCGTCTTTCTTTTTCACAAACAATACTGGTGCTCCCCATGGTGACACGCTTGGCCTTATGAACCCCTTGTCTAAAAGTTCTTGTAGCTGTACCTTTAATTCTTTTAGCTCCGCTGGCGCCATTCGGTAAGGTGCGATGGATACTGGTGCAGCTCCCGGGTACACGTCTATGATGAATTCCACCTCTCGTTTAGGTGGTAATCCGGGTAACTCGTCAGGAAATACGTCAAGAAAATCGCATACAGTAGGTATATCTTGTAACTTTGGTGCCTCTTCTTTCGCTACTAATGCACATACCAGGTATGCCTCGCAACCTTTTTGCACTAACCTCTTAGCCGTCATGGCAGAAATAATGTTAGTTAGATAGTCCTTCCTTTTTCCTACTAGGGTCACTTCGTCACCGTCTGCAGTATACAAGGTAACTCTCTTCCGTTTACAGTCAACTAGTGCATCGTACTTGGCCAACCAATCCATCCCAAGAATAGCATCGAATTCTTGAAATGGTAGTTCAATTAAATCTCCCCAAAAGATATGTCCGTGTATCTCTACGGGGCAATCTTTCACTACCTTCCTAGTAATCACCTCATTTCCTAATGGGTTGGTAACTAATATTCCTTCTTTCTCTAGTTCTACCTTTAGGTCCTCAAGTTTTTCATTTTTCGTGCATATATATGAGTGTGAAGAACCTGGATCTATTAAAACGTAAAGCGGAACTTCAAACATAGACAACTGACCTGCAATCACGTCTAGCGCTTCTTCGTCTTCTCGCCCCCTCATGGCATACATTCTAGCAGGAGCCCTTGCTTCTGGTCGATTCACTGTTTCAGATTGCACACGCGACGGATTTTCGCTCCTTCCTCTGCCTCGGCCTCGACCTGCTGCCGCTTGCGATCTCTCAGTATCCCTAGATAGATTCTGTATTCGCTGGGGACACTCTCGCATAAGGTGGTCTAAAGATCCACATATATAACATGCAAATGTCCGACCCCAACATTCTTCCGTGTGACGGCGTCCGCAATGATCACAGCGTGGATTATTATTTTCGCCTTCATTACCTCTCGGACCGATAAAGAAGTTACCTCCGCTTCGGCTGAATCCTCTTCCTTGTCCTCTTCCGAATCGTCCCGTACTAGCGACTGAGGTAGTTTGACTTAAGCCACCGCGAATTGATCCCTGACTATAACCTCGACGTTGACCGCCTCCCGTGGAACCACTGCCTCGGAATCGTTTCCCTGATGATTGGTAGTTTCCCGAATAGTTCTGGGTACCTCTCTTCTGTTTCATCTTCTGTCGTCTATTCTGTTCATCAGACTGGCATTGCTCTACTTCTAGAGCCCTATTGACCATCTCGGAAAATTCTTTGATATTAGCAGCAATTAGCTGCATCCTAATCTCATTAGTCAACCCATCCTGGAACTGCTTACATCTATCATGTTCGTCTTCAATTATCTTCTTGGCATACCTACTCAGCCTAGTAAATTCCCTCTCGTACTCAGCAATGGTCAGTCGACCTTGCTTTAAGTGTAGAAACTCCTTTTTCTTGGCATCTAGGTATGCCTCCGATATAAACTTCCTCTTGAACTCATTCACAAAGAAATCCCATGTTCTCTGTTCCGGTGGAACTCGTTGGTGAACTGTGTCCCACCATATATATGCTTCTTCCACTAATAAGGAAGTAGCACATATCACTCGCTCTTCTGGCGTACACTGTGACTGATCTAAGGCTCGTATTGTTCCTTCCAGCCAATACTCGGCTGTTGAAGAATCATCGTCCCTTCAAGCCTTAAACTCCTTCGCACCATACTTTCTTATCTTTTCTATTGGGGGTTTCCTTTCCCTTCCTACAGCAGGTACTGGTACGGGTGCTGGCGCTGGGGGTGGTGCTGGGGCAACGCCGGCTATCTGCCGAAATACGGCAGCCATTTGTTGCAACATTTCATTGGGAATAGGAGCATCAGCGGGTGGTTGCTCCGACGCTGATGTCTCAGATACACGCATTTCTACAACTCGGGAGGCCTGAGACTCGACCTCCTCCTCTATATCACGCTGTGCTGCTTGCGACATCTAAAGAGTAAACATATACCATCCCATCATTATTAACGACCCAGACCAACAGCATTATCTTATCCTAAGTGGCATGTATATAAATAAAAATTCTTAAATAACACATATACAACACAACTTTTATTTATTTTCAAACACAAAGTTTTACAATATTAAGAAGCCCTTATATACATTGCAAAATTTAGGACTCCATGAAATCGTACAATCTCTTATTTACTACAGGATATCTCGTTTTACGTCGGTAATGGCCACTCCCGACATAAAACGTACATCCTCCTATGTTGGATTACCCAGAAGCGGCTAAACCTTAGCTCTGATACCACAAATTGTAACACCCCTTCCCAACCTACATGTGTAAGCTGAGTAGAGGTGCCACACTATCCTAATTGTTGCTACCAATTTACTTAGTCAAATTTTAGTTCTGATTTTTTACAGAAATTTTGCCATAGTTCCGCCTAGAAATTTGGATCCCAAGTGTCGTCAAAACTTGTTTTTCTGATTTTTGAAAACATTTTACACATACCAATGTGAATAAGAATACCATCAAATTTAATGCACTCCCAATGAATCCACCTTATACCCTCAACTACAAACCTGCATGAAGAGTTCACACTTCTAATATAACATAAAGTAAAGATTTATGATTATTACATACTACTAACATATAATTATAACATAGAAAATCTCTTTTATATTTATTCATATACATGCCACAACTATCAACTCATAATGGAACTAAAAGATCTACCCCTGAGATTTGCTGTGGTCTGGTCGTTGCTTCCCCAAGATTTATCTACTGCTTCGAACCTACGAGTCAAGGAAAACTTAACTCGCTGAGCGTTGTCGCTCAGTGGGTACTTTACCAATAAAAATAAAAGTAGTACATGAAAGTATTCGAAGTAAAAAGGAAATAATAAAATCAACAATCAACCAACATTATACCAATAGAAATCGTGATACATTCAGTATGATATGTTTTCAATAATGTAAAATCATAATTCAAATTCATTTGCATTATATAGTTCAACGAAAAATAATATGTCTTTGATCCAGGCTCTACTGGTATATAGGGAACCATAGTGATAAGGCAGTGGCCCTCACCACTGTAACATAGGTGGCCCTCACCACCGATATCAGATCACAGGAATGGCCCTCACCATCCTGGTTATAACCAATGGCCCTTACCATTGGCCCCCAATGGCCCTCACCATTGAGTTCAGATCATATCAATTCAATCACAATATCAAGCAGTACTGCATAAGTTAGTATAGTGCACCATACCCTTATCTACCACTCCCACTATCCAGTAGAGCAAAAAGATTTAAATGATTCAATTTAAGTCTCAAACCTCATTTTAGGATGACTCGCGAAATCATTTTAATTTCCCATCGCACTTTGCCATTTATGCCGCGCAACACATTCTTTAGTCAAACCATTCCCCTTTTTCGCATATTTAACATCCACAATAACACATCAAACATTTCAAAGCATTTCTCAAAATATCACAAATTGACCAAATGAATAGTGTTGCGGCGAGACAAATCGGCAACGCAAAATGGCATGACCAAATGAATAGTAAAATCTGGGTTTTCGTCAAAATTTCAGTCCACTTCAATCATGCATTTGACCAAGTAAATGATCTTATTTTTGGCTGAAATTTTACAAAAAACTTATTTCATATGTTGACTAATTGCATGTAAAATTTTGTTGAAAAATTCATTCATTTGCTGCCTCAAACGATTTCCACAAAAAGGTCCAGAAAGCTGTCTTTTTGGGACCATTTCGGCCCAAACACAAAAAATGCATAGGATAGTTTATTTTTCTTTTGCAAATCAATATTAAGGCTTCTTTAATGGTAAAGTGAAGATTCAAACACTTCCCTTTGACAACTTTTGCATGTTTAACTCAAATCAATATATTTAAGCATCAACAACAAAACTTTCATAAACCAAAGTTTGTAAAGCATCAAACCAAAATTTATTATTCAAAAGTAAAGTACCAAACCTTATTTCTTTAACTCCTCTTGGCTTTTCCTTCTTCTCCTTCCTTAATTCTTTATTTCTCCTTCAATCAATTCAAGATACAACATAAACCTTAGAATTTCAAAATAATAAATTATCCTCTATTTCTTTTCCAACCGAAACCCCTAATCCAACCTTATTAATCTTTCTACATCTTGATTCTTCCATTTAATCAATTAATATCCTCACTTACTTAATATTTTTCCAATTCCACATAAAGACTCTAATTTCCAATCTTCTAATAAATATATAACTACCTAAAATTAATACTAAAATCAAAGTCTACTTACTAGAAAACCTTAAAAACATACCTTAAAAATCAAATTTGGAGAAACTTAGAAGTCCTTTGGTGTTTCCCTTTGTTGGCCGAAATTTGCAAGTGGAAAAGAGAGAAATTGGTTCTTCATATCACATATATTTATATACAAAAGAAATGATGATCACCTTGCCCACTTGTCCACTTTTTCTCTTTCTTCATTTATTACACATTTATTACACATGCTAAATGTTTTCTTTTGATTGGCCAACCTTTGATTTTTATAACTTCCTTTTTCCTTTACTTCTTTCCACTTGTCTCTCTTCCCATTGGATCTCATAAAGTTGTCCCGGGTTACTCATCCGGTCCCGACACAAAACCGAGCCACATTACGTTCCGGCGATTAATCGATCATATCTTTTAAACCGTATAGCTCCACGAGTCAAACTATATATGGTTTTGATCCTCTCGACCTCTACTTTCTATTTATAAGATCTATTTTAGGTTTCTAAGTCATTTTGAAAAATTACCGGTAAGCCCTCAACTTTTTACAAAATTCCCTTTTGGTCCTATTTTTGCTCGGGTTTTCTCCGGCTTCGTTTCCACTGACGATCTTTTCATATTTAACCTCTCGCCATTCTCTACGTACTCACGTCTTTATTTCCTACCCTAAATTCATGTATAACTTTAATTGATAATGACCAAAATGCCCTTAGTCAACATTTCTTCATTTTTCTTTAACGGGACATTTCCTGGAAAAACCGTTACACGTCGTTGCGATCCGATTTTTCTCTACATTCCATTTTTGGAATCTGTTATATGCACTATTAAGAACATCCGGTGCAACTTTCTTTGAAATTACATCTACGTCCCCAACTTTAATTAAAAATTACAATTATGTCCCTTTTGTCATACAACCTTATCTAGGGCTGTTATTAAGAATTATCTTCTCCTTTTCCCTACTCTCGCTATGCACGTGTCTACACTGCATAAATGCAGTAGGCGGATGTGACACAGGCAGGAGACACGGCCAAGCCACTGGCCGTGTCTCACCTAAAGGGCAAAACCAAGGGAACCAAGAAAGAAAGGAAAATTTGGCAGAAGCTGACACTGGCAGGTGACACGGCCAAGCCACTGGCCGTGTCACATGACAAGGCCACAAGCTTGGCCGTGTCCCTTCCTAAGCTAAAGAACAAAGGAAGAACCAAAGGAAAGAAATAGAAGCTGACACACCCAGGAGACACGGCCAAGCCACAAGCTTGGCCGTGTCACTCTCATCTCCAAAGAAGCAAAGAAAGGAGAAACAGAAGCTGACACACCCAGGTGACACGGCCACGCCACTGGCCATGTCATATGACACGGCCACAAGCTTGGTCGTGTCACTCCATGGGACTAAAGAAAGAAAGAAAGCACGGATTTTCAGCGAGGGTTTTGTATAAATAAGAAGATTAGGGCAAGAGAAAGGGGGATCATCCTCACTTCCAGCCGTCCAACACATACTTTTCAGCTATTCTTCACTTTTCTCTTGAAGATTGATTTCACTTTCATGCAAACACTCTAGATCAAATTAGTTTTAGCCATTGCACTATTCTTTTAGCAAAAATCTGAGCAAGAGATTCTTCAGAAGGCAAAGGAAGTTTGTAATTTGGTTTTGTTCTTAAACTCTATCTCTTAAGTTTCATTGAAATTGTATTTATGAATTCTCTAATGTCTAAATTAATTCCTTTGAATTTTAATGAGATGACTTTGTTTGATAGCATCATTATGAACTAATTTTGATCTAGTCTAGGGTTTGTATGGATCTACTATGATTGTATGAAATGGTTATTGCTCTTAACTGAATTATTTCTTTTATCCTTAATTGAATGGATTAATGTTAATATATAATTGATTGGCCACCAATTATGTGTTTGAGGTATTTAGATGAAGGATTGAGAAATGAAGTCTAATGTTGGAACAATTCAATTAGGGACTTAGGTGAATTAGAGATATAAACCTAAGGAAAAGATCATTTTGATTGTAATAAGATTAATTGAAAGAGGTTTGAATGCGAGAACTTATTTCCTTGATTTGATTAATGAAGTTGCTTGAAATATGATCTTTGAAATTAAACTAGTTGAGAGAAATAACCATTCATACATATAAATTAGTAGAGAAGTGCAAACCCTAGGCTTTTCTATTAAGTGAATCAATATCCTTGTTTAGTTTCCTTCCATTGCTATAAATTCAATTCATTTTCTTTTTCATTAGTTGTTCAGCAATTCAATCTTATAAATCAAAAACTATTAATTAATAATTTGTTCATTACGATTTGATAAATAATTAGTCTATCTAGCTTCCTTGTGAGACGACCTTGAGGTGTTCACCGAAATACTACAGCAGCCTCGTATACTTGCGAGTGTGGCTTTAGTAGTGTTTATTAGAGCGCAACAATCGACTGTAGAAATCAAATGAGTTTTCACTATAGTTTGATCCCTTTATGCAACACCACTATTTATTGTTGCTCTCAAAGTATAGTGAGATTCAGTATGGAATTTATAATCGTTAACAAAATACACCTTATAACATCTAACGGTTGGTAATGGACCCTGGGCTAAATCCTTCAAACATTTTTCAGATATCATATTCCCATTTTCATTTGCCTAAATCAATAAAAAAATAATATTAAATAAGTTTAAAATATGGCAAATTGAAGACATGGCAGTTTTTTTAAATGTTAATACTAACAAATTATACTTACAAATTTTTGAAACCATAAGGAAAAATTATTCTCGACCTCAACATCAACTTGTGAATTCACTATATGTGAGCGGGGATTTTTGCCTCCACTCCCAGTGGAATGGTTCTTGCAACTTCAACACTGTTTAGGCTCGGGGCCTTAGAGAACACGGGCCTAAGCCTGGAGAAAATGGAGTCGCCACTCGGACGGGCCGGGAAAAAAAAGGGGCGGATGACTAGATTAATAAGGAATCCCCAACCTCTTAATAGGTTCGGAAAGTTGGGTATGTGTGGGGAAGGTGAGAAATGGCCCAGCACCCCCACAACGCCCGGTTCATTGGAATCCGTCTCCTTTGCTGGTCTTAATATTATAAAATTCTTAAGTATAACAATATCATCCATATTACATGCAACAATTAAAATAAAGCATCATTATATTATAATCAAAGCAATGTCCAAACAAAATAAATAAATGGACACCCATCCGAGGATGGAAACATGTCCTTACATCGTTCATGTCTAAACTAAATAGGACACCCACCAAAAGGTGAAAACATGTCCTTTACATTAGTCCAAAATATAAAAGCAATTTAAATTATATAGAAATTAATTAATGAGGTACCCACAAAGTGGAAACATACCTCTTACAATTTTAAACAAATAATAATCATAATAATAAAGAAAATATCCATCCATGGTAAATTAAATAAATCAAGCATTGAAATTAAATAAATCAACCTTCAAAACATATAATAAACTACATAATCAAATCTAAAATTAAATAAAGTAATAAATATATAAATTCAGAATTTGCATCTTAGAATAGGGTTTTTGGAACTTAGGGTTTTGGATCATAGGGTTTTAGATTGAGGTTTCATCATTTAGGATTTAAGAAATTTTAAGATTTCTATGAAACTAGGGTTTAGGAATTAAGTTATTGGAAATAGGGTTTGGGTCTAGGTTTGGGAATTAAGCAACTGGAGTTAGGGTTTTAGGTTTTCTGGAATTAAAGGATTCTTACATTTTAGAATTTGATCAGGGCTTTGGTGTTTTGAATTTTAGAAATAGATTTTATAAATTAAGGTTTGGAATTTAGAAAAAAATTTAGGGTTTTGGAAAATTAAGAAAACAATTAGGGTTTTAGGAATTAAATAAATGATTGAAGGTTTCGGAAAATTATGAAAACAATTAAGGTTTTGGGAATAAATAAAATAATATAGGTTTTGAAAAATTAAGAAAATAATTAGGGTTTTAGGAATTAATAAAACAATTTAGAGTTTTTGAAATTGGAAAGCATATTAAGGTTTTTAGCAACTGGGCAATTAGATTAGGGTTTTGATAATGTTTTGTGATTATATGAATATTAAACTCAAATCATGTTGTTTAAATCAAGTAATCAAGACTACAAGGTTAAAGTTAACTACTGGAGCTAAGTAACTTCTTAATCTTCAAACTTCTAATGATGTTTATAGAAGGGAATGTATATACTGGACAGTCAAATAAGTTGTAACTCAAGGATAAAGCTACTATGAATTCAAATAAATTAAAGAATTAAATCAAACCTCCGTTCGTTGGTTCCTCAACAATTGACTTCTGGATGAATAATGAACAAAGACAGCGTTGTTGTCTTTGATGGATGGATGACTGATGAATGTCTGCTGCTAATCTTCTCTGTTTGTTGCCGTCTCTCTTTTATGTTCCTTGCTTCCTTCTTAATGTTCCCCCCTCAATGTTCATCCTTTTTTTCCTGTTCTAAATTCTGAAACATTAATATTTATAGCCAAACCTCACTCAGAATCCTTAACCTAATATTAATCAGTCCCTAAAATGAATTCTAGTTGAATTAGGACACTTATCCAACCTCATGTCGACCTGGCTGCCCTAGGTCAACATGAGTCCAACCTCATGTCGATCTAGGTTGCCAAGGTCGACATGAAGCATGCTCATGTTGACCTAGCCTGCCAAGGTCAACATGAAGCATGCTCATGTCGACCTAGCCTGCCCAGGTCGATATGAGTCCAACCTCGTATCGATTTGAGCTGCCAGATTGACATGAGGCATGCTCATGTCTCCCCGGCCGGCCTGACTCGAATTATTCTTGCCCTTTTTAACTTATGGACTAAAAAGTTTTAATTTGGGCCGATTCAACTTAATTTTAGGGTTTTACAATTGAATTTATGCCTCTTTAATCCGAACTGACTCCTTTAAAAATTATAAACTAGGTTTAAATATTTAAAGTCGGATTAAATTTATTTTGGCATCCTTTAATTAGGACCATATCAAAATGGGTCAAAATTAAGGGTCTACACCATATTTTCATCCAAATCTCGTAAGTGTTCAATGAATATGCTGAAATAGTTTACCAAAAACATCATCGTAATTCAATGGGTAATAATCATTGCATAAATACATGACAATCATAACTCTTCATCCTGAACAATTTATATTTCCTCATATCAACACACCTTGAAAAATTCAACACATATACATCTGGAAACTTTAAATTTTTTACCCAGTGGCATATTAATTACTTTTGATAATCCAATGTGTAATTAGCTTTAGGACACCTCCCAGACATTTTATCTTATTCTAACTCTGGCCTTCTACAAAATATCCTCAAGTCTTCTCTTAATTTAGCATTGTCTTTTGTTTTACCCAGCACATCCATTATCATATTAAACACATTCTCAAATACATTTTTTTTTTCAATGTGCATTGCATCAAGGTTATGTCTTATAAGATTTGAACTCCAATAAGGCAAATCCTATAACATGTTTTTTTTTCCATCCACAATTCTGACATACACTGCTATTGGAATTTTCATTATATTCAGTAACCTTATGAAGCCTCAGTTGCTCAATCTAAAACAACAAATCTTCCCCATTCAATATAGGAGGAGCATCTTTCCTTACTGTAATGTTCTTTCTGAAACCTTTTCTCTTCCTTCTGAATGAATGATCTGCCTTCAAAAACTTTCTGTGATTGTCAAACCAACTTGTTTTACACCCATTTGAAAGAGTAAATGCTTTAGAATCAGTCATGCAATGAGGGAATGCTAATTTACCCGCAGTACTCCATCCAGATAACATCGCATATGCAAAAAAACACTTATAGTCCACTTAAGTGTTGCTCTCAAACAAAAATTTTATTTCTCAAAACAATCATAAGTCGCGACACCCTCATTCCATATATGTTTCAAATCTACTATCAATGGCTGCAGAAATACATTAATTTGATGTTTTGGATTATTTGGACTAGAAATAAATACAGACATAAATAAATATTGCTCTTTCATACACATCCATTGTGGCAAATTATAAAGAGTGAGTATTACCAGCCAGCAAGAGTATTGTTGTCCTGATGATCCAAAAGGCTAAAAAACATCAGTACACAGACCCAACCTAACATTATGACATTCAATTGCAAAATAAGGATGTAATTGGTTGAAATGCTTCCATGCCTCAGAATTCGAGGGATGGAACATGACTCCATCTTCTTCTCATGCTCATAATGCCATCTCATGTGTTCTGCTGTAGCATTTGAAGCATATAATCTTTGAAGTCTTGGCATTAGAGGAAAATAATACATTCTTTTAAAAGGCATGAACTTTTATCGGCCTATAACCCGACTCTATTTGAATCTCGGTTGTTCACAAAATCTACATATTCTGTCTTCTACATAATCACCCCAATATAACATACACCCATTTTTGTAGCAGTCAATAGTTTTTACTGGCAAGCCAAGCGCCTAAATAATTTTTCTTTTTTGGTAGAAACTATCAAACATTTCATTATCCTCGGCTATTATCTCCTTAATAAATTAGATCTATTGATCGAAAGCCTTTTTAGACATATGCTGCTCAGACTTCATATTCAAACAATGAGCCATGGTAGATAGCTTTGTATGTTTTTTACACCCTTTTTCTTTCTCTTTATTTTTCTTACTCTTCCCTTTTCTTTCTCTTTATTTTATCATTTTGTCCTTCTTCTCTGTAGGATTGTTAAGTACAGGAATTTCAAAAAACTGAGTGGTCTTTCTCTTTTTTCTCTGATTTTGATCGAATCTTTGGTTGGGTTAGACCAATTCAAATCAAACTGTCCTTATAAACCAAATGGAAGCCTTTTGCTGCTTTAGGTAAAAGAGAACTTAGTTGGCTTTCTGAACCGCCTTTTTAGGTTTTATCTTTCTTTTTTTCTCTTCTTTTTCTTTTTCTTTCCTTTTCTTTTTCCTTTTTTTTCTTTTCTTTCTTTTTTTTTTCTTCTTTTCTTTTTCTTCTTTTTTTCTTTTCTTCTTTGTTCTTTTTTTTTTGTTCTAGCTCAAACAGAGTTATCTTATTTGTACCAATTTGGGTTTCTAATAAGGAATGAGTGGAGTGACATAAATCTTCTTTAACAGAGATAAATCATTTGTTACTCTGATGTTGTCTTGATAGATTGAAGATACTAGGTGAACTTCAATTGCCCTTATGGTCTTGATAACATCAACTATCCTTACAGTCTTGGCTATGCATTCCTTTCTTTGATCTTCTTACATCCTCACCTTAGTGATCATAAGACTTGTCAAAAGTATCACAACAGCTCAGGGTAGGTTGTTGAGGTTTGTAAGCCAATGAAAAGAAAGCTAAAATTTTAAGAAGGCTCAATGGGACAACTAGGGATTGATATTTAATTGGGTGGATACTAGTTGTTGGCTAACCAAACAATGCCTAGATCATTTCTCCCTTAAATAAGCAGAGTTCAATTTCTCCTCGAAAGTTTGTCAAAGCATGTTCTAAGACTGACTAGGACCTAGACAAAGGTCATTATGTAATAGCCCTCTCTAAGTAAGCATACACAACTCAATGCTATAGAGCGATTCCCTAATCTAGTAAAGCCATTCAAATCATGATGCCTAGACACATTAATTTAAGAACATCAAGCTAGATTCCTCATTGGTTGAGCACCAAAATGAACAAAGACCAATAAAAATTTTGATGAAAGTAATTTATTCAAACAACTTTAAATTTGAAAAACACGATTGTTCCACCAAATAAAGAAAATAAAACAAGAAAAACAAACAACCCAAGGGAAGTTTATTGAGTTAAGCTTCTTCTCCTTTCACATCTTCAATATTCTCATCTTAAATTACAAGATCTTCCTCCAATCCTCCTCCTACCATGAAAGTTGCTGGTGGTGGCACTCTGTTGAACTTAGGCAGAGGATTGCTTTTGGTATTGGGCTTATCCGGCTAAGATAGCTTACCACTGTCAATCAAATCTTGGATCTCGTGTCTTAGACGAGCACATTTACCCATCTCATACCCTTGCATTTGATGAAATTAACAGAAGGCTTCAACATTGAAGTTTGGTGGCAGAGGATTATATAACGGTCGAGGAGCCAATGGTTGTAACAACCTCTTCTTCTGTAGCTTGTTGAAAACCCAAGATAGAGGTTTCCCCAATTCTTAAAATTGTCTTTTATTTCCTTGACCACTCACATTAACATCAACTTCTTTTTGAGTGCTTTGATTGCTAGGCTGGTAGTTCCCTTTCTCATTCCTTCTTATTGAAAAGTGATTCTTCTCCCTTTCCCATTCTTCAATTTGCAAACTAGCTTGGAGAAGATCTTTGAAACCACGGATGAGTATATGAGACATCCTTTCACAAAGACTAGGCAACACCCCTCTCACAATCATCCTTATTTGATCATATTCATCGAGCCTCTTCTTGAGTAAAGCAGCCTTATTTCTCCACCTTTTTATATAGTCCACAAAATTCTCATTTGCCCTTTGTCTAATAGACTCAACTTCCATTAAGGTAACTTCCAGCTCGACATTGTACCCATATCACTAAATGAAGGCCTTGTATAGCAGATCCCAATCTTTTTTTAGTACTTTCTTCTAAGGTGTTGAACCAATTTTGGACAATAGGATCCAATGAGAGCATGAAATATCTTAGAGTTTGAGCCTTAGTGGCTAGGACAGATTGCATAGCAGTGATGTACTGTTTCACATGGAGATGAGGATTTCCAGTACCTAGCGAAGGAATGCATCTTGAACTTATAAGGGACCTCCTCATCTTGTTCAAATAGTTTGTCGATCTCGGACATCTCTTTGATTTTCAGCTTCTTCTCAAATTTCTTTTCTAAATCAGCAATCATCTTCTCAACATCAGACGTCTCGGTCTTTTTAATAGTTGTCTTCTCAATAACCTTCAGCTCTTTTTTTGTTTTGAGAATCTTGGAAGTATTGAGCCCAGACATCATCATCATCAACGACTACCTTGTCATCATCAGAAGCTACTTCACCAACTTTAGCCTTCCCTTTGTCCTTTGGCTTCTTGGTGCTAGCCGATGCCTCGACATTGTTTCCTAAAATTGCAGCCAATTGGTTCTTCATGGTCTCGGCCAAGGCCTCCTTTATTTCTTCCATCTTGGCATTGAGGGCGTCATCCACTATTCTTTGAATTTGTTCGGGCTCCATTGATTTTGGTGAGAAAGTGATTGAGTCGTTGCTAGATTCTTCATCTCCGGCGTAGGTCAGATTGTCATAAGCTTTTGAACTATCGTAATCCAGGGCTATGAGCCAGAGAGGATTAATGATATGAGATGCAAATGTATGTATGCATGTATGCATGCATGCACAAATAATAAACAAACAAGGATAAATAGGATGTTCCTTCCCACCTTATAACTTCCACACACGAATGGCGAGTCTCTTTTCCTAGGTAATATGGTTAAAATACCAACATGGGATATCTTGTTTTTCGAATAATTCTCTCGGACATTTTAACCAATAGTTATATTTTCAAAAATGGAAATCAGTTTATGATAATTTCCATTAATTAGGTTTTAATCCATTTAACCAACTAAAGTAGCCTTTATGCTATATTGGATTAAAACTAAATTAAGAGGTTTATTATAAATAGATTTCTCATTTGAAAAAGTAACTAGTGGTCCATGCCAAAAACAAGCCCATGATTAATAACTCTTAATATAAACTAGGCTCACAATTGATTTTTAGTATTTCGTAATTGACCTAAATAATTTGTAAACTCTTTGTAAGAAAAGGTTGGATGAAAGTAATTTTGTTTTTAAGCCCATTGTAAAAAGATTTTAGAAAAAATGGATTTTGGGCTTAGTATTTAGGTCATGAGAAAAAGAATTTGTTTATGAAAAAGTTATATATCCAAAGACCACTTTGAAAATTTTTGAAAATGATTTGGTCTTTTAGACTTTAAAGAAAAATTTATTTTGAGCTCACAATGTATTTAGGTCATATTAGAAAAAGAACAAACCAAATAAGACATGATTTAAGCCAAGATAAATTAACCATAGTCAAACAACAAGCATTTGAGGTAAAAATCTAAGGAAAGTAATTAGGCCAATTACATGAGCTTTAGTCTTTGGGTTAAAAGGCTTAGGTTCCCATAGCAAGTATATACCAAATGGTACAAGGCTATGAGTGGTTATGCCATGCTCGATCTTCATACCTTAAGTGAAAGTATGGTATCCATTACATAACACAACACGGATAACATGGGCATCCTAACTCACTCACACAATGCAATCCAATATGATGCAAAGGATAATATCATGATAAGAAAGAATAGAATAATAAAAAGACCAACGGAATCAACTTCTCTTATCCCCAGTGGAGTTGCCACTGTGAGCGGGGATTTTTGCCCCCACTTTCGGTGGAATGGTTCTTGCAACTTCGGCACTGTTTAGGCTCGGGGTCTTAGAGAATATGGGCCTAAGCCTGGAGAAAATGGAGTCGTCACCCGGACGGGCCGGGAAAAAGAAAGGGGTTGATGACTCAATTTCTAAGGAATCCCCAACCCCCTAATGGGTTCGGAAAGTTGGGTACGTATGGGGAAGGTGAAAAATGGCCCAGCACACCGACAACACCCGGTTAATTGGAACCGGCCTCCTTTGCAGGTCTTAATATTATAAAATTCTTAAGTATAACAATATTATCCATATTACATGCAACAATTAAAATAAAGCATCATTATATTAAAATCAAAACAATGTCCAAACAAAACAAATAAATGGACACACATCCGAGGATGGAAACATGTCCTTACATCGCCCATGTCTAAAACTAAATAAGACACCCACCAAAAGGTGAAAACGTGCCCTTTACATTAATCCTAAAAATATGAAATAAATTAAATTACATAAGATTTAAATAATGAGGTACCCACAAAGTTGAAACATACTGCGAGTGAGGATTTTTGCCCCCACTCCCGGTGGAATAGAGAAAACAATTTAAAGTTTATAAAAATAAAAGAGACAATTTAGGGTTTTTAGGGACAAAAGGAATAAATTAGGTTTTTGAGGTTTTAGGGAAACATAAGGATGATTTTTAGTGTTTTAGAACGATTTAAGGTTTTTTGGAAAAAACAAAGAAATGGATTAAAGTTTTTAAAGGCATCTATAAATAGAGGAATTCTCTTAAGGTTTCTGGAAACAAAGATCAAGTTATCACATCTTCAAAGATTGAAGTTTTGAGTGTGTAATCTTATGAATTAAATAAAGGACGAAGCTACTGTAAGAAACAAAAAGAAATTAAGAACTCAAACCTTTGTTCATAGGTTACACCAAAAATTGCTTCTTAGATGAACAAAAACAAAGGCAAACTTTGCTGCCTTTGATGGATTGAATTGCTGTTTGCTCTCTCAAGAAAATCATATTGATTCAAAGCTTTTCCTACTCAGCTTCTGTCTCAACTTTTCTCCCAATTTCTGTCCCAATTTTTTTGATCAAATTTCTCCTCTTTTCTCCCTCTTTTTTGTGTTGTTTTTGGTCTTATTTGTAGAAGATTTTGTATGGTTAAGTCTAGTTATTCATGGAATATAACATTGATTAAGAAAAGGAAACCGAAACCTAATTGTATTAGGTTTTGAAAAAATTTGCGTCGAAAAAATTTCGCTGGCAAGGAAAAACTGCTACGGAAAAAATGCGTTGTCCAAAAAACTGCCGCAGCTGGCTGCGGGTGCGAATTGGCCTGTGTGCCATTTCGCCCGCAGAAATAAACTGGCCATTTCGCAGCACGGATTTTCGGCGACAATTTTTCCGTCATCGATTTTTATTTTTATTTTTATTTTTTTGTTTATTATTATTTTTTTTTATTTTTTTATTAATAAAAATTAAATACTAATGCAAAAAATATTTAATTAAGATAACACAAAAATTATTTTGGACTAATTAAAATATATTGGATAGGACTAGGTCAAAAAAAATTTTGGTCAAAAAATCGGCAGCGCACGAGCTGTCGGGCCTGTGGACTGTGCTGGCAGCAATTGCGCTGGCAAAAATGGGCGCAGCCGGCCAATTTCGCAGCCGGTGGCATCTGGCTGCGAAATTAGTGTCCCAATTTGCAGCTAGTGGCATCTGGCTGCGAAATTGGTGTCCCAATTTCGCCCCCAGATCATTTCTGCGGCGAATTGGGCTGCCGCGCGACGCTAGCCAATCCATCCGATTTTTTATTTTTTCATTTTTTTTTTATATTTTTTATATTTTTATTAAAAATAACTATGAAATAATATTAGTAATTAAAATATTATTAAAATAAATAAAATACCACAAAAAATTATTTTAGAATATCGGATTTGAATGGGTCAAAAATTAAGGGTCTACAGTTTGCCCTCTGCTTGAACGATCTGAGACTTTAAAGAGTGAAAAGCAACAAGACTTAATTTTTGATGAGATGGTTATTTGAATTTGTTTTGGGTACTTGGACCCGAGACTGAACTTGATTTGGGTACTTGGACCCGAGATTGGATTGAATTTGGGTACTTGGACCGGGATTGGGCACTTGGACCCGAGATTGGGTATTTAGACCTGAGATTGGGTACTTGGACCCGAGACTGAATTTGATTTGGGTACTTAGACCTGGGATTGGGTACTTGGACCCGAGAATGGGTACTGCGACCCAAGATTGATTTGATTTGGGTACTTGGACCCGAGATTGGGTACTTGGACCCTATAATGAATTTGATTTGGGTACTTGGACCCGAGCTTGAATTGGATTTGGGTACTTGGACTCGAGATTGATTTGATTTGGGTACTTGGACCCGAGATTGGGTTGAATTTGGGTACTTGGACCCGAGATTGGATTGAATTTGGGTACTTGGACCCAGGATTTGGTACTTGGACCCGAGATTGATTTGATTTGGATACTTGGACCCAAGCTTGGATTGGATTTGGGTACTTGGACCCGAGATTGAATTGAATTTGGGTACTTGAACCCGAGATTGATTTGATTTGGGTACTTGAACCCGAGCTTGAATTGGATTTGGGTACTTGGACCCAAAATTGGATTTAATTTGGGTACTTGGATGCAGGATTGGGTACTTGGACCCGAGATTGATTTGATTTGGGTACTTGGACCCGAGATTAGATTTGATTTGGGTACTTGGACCTGAAATTGATTTGATTTGGGTACTTGGACCCGAGAATGGGTGCTTGGACCCGAGATTGATTTTATTTGGGTACTTGGACCTGAAATTTATTTGATTTGGGTACTTGGACCAGAGAATGGGTGCTTGGACCCGAGAATTGGTACTTGGACCCGAGACTGAATTGAATTTGGGTGCTTAGACCCGATATTGAATTTAAATTAGGTACTTGGACCCTAGATTGAATTGAATTTGGGTGCTTGGACCCGAGATTGAATTGGATTTGGGTACTTGGACCTAAGCTTGGATTGAATTTGGGTTCTGGACCCGAGCTAAGTTCTGGACTTAGAAGAGATTGTAGGTTCTTGACCTAATCAAAATTTGGGTTCTGGACCCGAGCTAAGTTCTGGACTTAGAAAAGATTCTAGGTTCTGGACCTAAGGGTATTTTTGGTTCTGGACCCGATATTGAATTTAATTTGGGTGCTTGGACCCGAGACTGAGTTTGACTGACCTTTTATCATTTGAGAAGTCTGACTGCTCTGGTTAATCTATGCATTGTGGTTTTTCACCCTCAAAATGGATCTTCATCCTTTGAGACCGGGTCTTTACCCTTAAAAATGGATCTTCATCCTTTGAGATCGGGTCTTCACCCTTGAAAATGGATCTTCATCCTTTGAGATCGGGTCTTCACCCTTAAAAATGGATCTTCATCCTTTGAGATCGGGTCTTCACCCTTGAAAATGGATCTTCATCCTTTGAATTGGATTTTCATCCTTGGCATCGGGTTTTCACCCTTTGAAAACGGATCTTCATCCTTTGGACTTCGGGTCTTCACCCTTGCTTCATCATTTTTAGCTGGACTGATCTTTTGTCTTTTGCTTCTTCATTCCTTTAAGAGTTCTAATGTTCTATTCTTTTGTTTTTCCTTTTTGCAAAAATTCAACTATTTTTAATTGGACCTTATATCCTCTCCTTGCCCCCCTGTGTGGTAAAATATTTGTAAGTGAGTTTGAAAATATTTTATATATAGACTCAAGAATTTGAAAAGGAGAAACTTTGCCCCCTATGTAGGCTTAAACCCATGATTTTTCTATGCGGGCTCTGATTGATATTTTTGTCGTCTAGTTCGTCACACAAGCACGTATTTCTTCTTTTGCAAAACGACTGGAGCTTCCATAAGCAAATAGGCTTTTCGTGCCTTCTTGATTCAATATCTTCTTTTGATTCTTTACTTCACAGAGTGTTTGCTATTCATTTTGACAGGGAATAGACAACACAAGACAAGAAAGAGCGATGTGATATGCTCATGTATGCATGATATGCATGATAATACTCACAGCGGTTTCATTGACTCACAGACCAAGGTGATCAGCAGAAGTATTCTCATTGGTTCCTTTATGACTCTTGTTCAAGTCTTGCATTGGAATAAAAGAATGCTTCCCATTTATGACTTTTATCTTTGAGATATTGAAAACATGAATAATGGAGGCCCCAAGCAGCAGAGTCAGGGATTCATCTATTTCGAACTATGTTTCAGCATGTCGGTTGATAGCTTCTTCATGACCTTGCCAATAATCATTTCCTTCACCCAATGTGTCCTTTGGAGGTTCAACATACTTCCCTTAGCTTGAACGCTTTGTATGACAAAAATATTTATTTATTTTTTAAATTTTGATTTTGAAATCAAATGTTGGCTTTGCCAAATTAATGTCAATGCACCTCAGGACTTGATTTTCCAAATTAACATATCTATAACATGACAACCCTAGTTACCGTACTAAACTCGGGAATCATTTCTATTTAAGTAAGAATTGTTGCACTTCAGATAGGCACATACACATTACTTGGCCAAAGGTCTCATTAAGTTTAAATATTGTCTATCTCATATGCATGCTTATTCAAACTATCTCCACTAATAGACTCTACCTACCAAGAGAGATCAACAGGTCTTTGATAGGCTTGAAATGGAGTCTATAAGGGACATGGGTTTAAATGAAGGCCATTTTGAGATAGGAACTGATGTGACACAATGGACAAACTCTCACACTACGAATTTCTTGTTGGAACTTTAGATAGCTAGGAGCAATCTTGCTAGACTCCAAATTCCTTCTATCTTCTTGGCATTAATCTGGATCTTGATTAGGACAGCCCTTGCAAAAGTTTGGTTCCCAAATTCATTTCTTTTCTTCTTCTCCCTTTTCTTTATTTTTCTTACTCTTCCCTTTTCTTTCTCTTTATTTTCCTTACTCTTCCCTTTCTTTGAGCATTTTATCATTTTGTCCTTCTTCCTTGTAGGACTGTCAAGTACAGAACTTTTAAGCACTGGATGGTCTTTCTCCTTTTCCTCTGATTTTGATCAAATCTTTAATTGGGTTGGACCAATTCAAGTCAAAATGTCCTTATAACCCAAATGGAAGCCTTTTGCTGCTTTAGGTAATAGAGAACTCAGTTGGCTTTCTGAACCGCCTTTTTAGGCATTATTCTCTTTTTTCTTCTTTTCCCTTTTCCTTTTGTCCTTTTTTTTACTTTCTTTTCTTTCTTTTTTTCTTTTTTTTCTTTTTTTTATTTTTTTTTTGGTTTAGTTCTAGCTCAAACAGAGTTGTCTTGTTTGTACCAACTTGGGTTTCCAATAATGGATGAGTGGAGTGACATAAATCTTCTTTAACAAGGACAAATCATTTGCTATTCTGATGTTGTCTTGATATATTAGAGATATTAGGTGAACTTCAACTATCCTTATGGTCTTGAGAACATCAACTACCCTTATAGTCTCAAAAACATCAACTACCCTTATGGTCTTGAGAACTTCAACTATCTTCATGGTCTTGAGAACTTCAACTATCCTTATGATCTTGACTAATCATTGCTTTCTTTGATCTTTTTGCCTCTTCACCTTAGTGATCATAAGACTTGTCAAAAGTATGACAACAACTCAAGGTAGGTTATTGGGGTTTGTAAGCTAATGAAAAGAAAACTAAAATTCATGAAGTCTCAAAGGGACAACTAGGGATTGATATTTAATAGGGTGGATACTAGTTGTTGGCTCGTCAAACAATGCCTAGATCATCTCTCCCTTAAATAAGTAGAGTTCAATTTCGCCTCGAAAGTTTGTCAAAGCATATTCTAAGACTAACTAGAACCTAGACAAAGGTAATTATGCAGGAGCCCTCTCTAAGTAAGCATACACAACTCAATGCTATAGAGCATTTCTCTCATCTAGTAAGGTCATTCAAGTCATGATGCATAAATATATTAATTCATGAATTATCAAGCTAGATTCCTCATTGGTTGAGCATCAAAATGAACAAAGACCAATAAAAATTTTGATGAAAGTAATTTATTTAAAGCAACTTTAAGTTTGAAAAGCACAATAGTTCAAAAATATTAAAGAAAGTAAGATTGAAAAGCAACATTCAAGCTAAGGAAAGTTCATTGAGTTTAAGCTTCTTTTCCTTTCACATCTTCAATATTTCCATCTTGAAAGGATGATAAAACAAAATCTTCTTTCAATCCTTTTCCCACCATGAAGGTTGCTAGTTGAGGTACTCTGTTGAACCTTGGAAATGGATTATCTTTGGTGTTGGGCTTATCCGGCTCGGGCAACTTGCCATTATCAATTAAATTCTGGATCTCATGCCTCAACTTCATACAATTGTCCATTTCGTGTCCAGGCCTTTGATGGAATTGGCAAAATGCATTAGTATCAAAGTTAGGTGGAAGAGGATTAGGCAAAGGACGAGGAGTCAAGGGTTGTAATAATCCCCTCTTTTGTAGCTTATTGAGAACCCAAGATAGTGGCTTCCCTAATTTTAAAAATGCCTCATTCCTCCTTGACTAGTGGCATTAATATCAACTTCTTTTTGTATGCTTTGATTGCCCGACTAGTAGTTTCCTTTCTCATTCTTTTTTATTGAAAAGCGATTCTTCTCCCTTTCCCACTCTTCAATTTGTAGACCAGCTTGGAGAAGATCTTTGAAATCCCTTATAAGGGTATGAGACAGTCTTTCACTGAGATTGGGCAGGACGCCTCTCACGATCATCCTTATTTGATCATATTCATCGGGCCTCTTCTTGAGCAAAGCGGCCTTGTTTCTTCATCTCTTCACATAGTCCACAAAATTCTCATTTAGCCTTTGTCTAATGGACTCAACTTCCATTAAGGTAACTTCCATTTCAACACTATATCCATTTTGTTGGATAAAGGCCTTGTATAGCAGATCCCAATTCTTTTGTGTTCCATCATCTAAGGTATTGAACCAATTTTGGACAATAGGGTCTAATGAGAGCATAAAGTACCTTAGAGTTTGAGCCTTAATAGCTCGGGCAGACTGCATAGCAGTGATATACTGCTTCACATGGAGATGGGGGTTTCCAGTACCATCAAACTTCGCAAAAGATGGCATTTTTAACTTGTACGGAACTTCTTCATCTAGCTCAAATAATTTGTCAACTTCAGACATCTCTTCGGTTTTTAGCTTCTTCTCAAATTTCTTTTCTAAATCTGCAATCATCTTTTCAACATCAAAATTTTTAGTCTTTTCAAAAGTTGCCTTCTCAACAACCTTTGGCTCCTTTTTTTCTTGAAGATCTTGATAGTATTGAGCCCAATCATCATCATCAATGATCACCTTATCATCATCAAAAGCTACTTCACCAACCTTAGTCTTCCCTTTGTCTTTCTTGGTACTAGCAGATGCTTTGACATTGTTTCCTAAAATTGCAGCTAGTTGACTCTTTATGGTCTTGGCCACGGCCTCTTTTATTTCTTCCATCTTGGCATTGAGGGTTTCATCCACCATTCTTTGAATTTGTTCAGGAACCATTGTTTTTGGTGAGCAAGTGATTGAGTCGTTGCTAGATTCTTCGCTTCCAGCGTAGGTCGGATTGTCATAAGCTTTTGAACTGCCGTAATCTAGGGCTGTGAGCCAGAAAGGATATGAGATACAAATGTATGCATGTATGCATGTATGTACAAACAATAGACAAACAAAGACAAATAGGACGTTCCTTCCAACCTTATAACATCCACACACGAATGGCGAGTCTCTTTTCCTAGGTATATGGTTAACAAAATACCAACATGGGGTACCTTATTTTCGAATATTTCCCTCGGACGTTTCAATCAATAGTTATATTTTCAAAAATGGAAATCAACTTATGATAATTCCCATTAATTATGTTTTAATCCATTTAACCAACTAATGTAGCTTTTATGCTATATTGGATTAAAACGAAATTAAGAGGTTTATTATAAATAGATTTCTCACTTGAAAAAAGTAACTAATGATTCATGCCAAAAACAAGCCCATGATTAATTATTCTTAGTATAAACTAGGCTCACAATTGATTTTTGGTATTTCGTCATTGACCTAAATATTTTTGCAAGCTCTTTGTAAGAAAGGATTAGATGAAAACCATTTTGTTTCTAAGCCCATTGTAAAAAGATTTTAGAAAAATGGATTTTGGGCTTAGTATTTGGGCCATGAGCAAAAGACTTTTTGATTTGTTTTTAGAAAAATTTTATGTCCAAAGACCATCTTGAGAAGTTTTGAAAATAACTTTGGTCTTTTGGATTTTAAAGAAAAATTTATTTTGAGGTTCCAATATACTTAGGTCATATTAGAAAAAGGACAAACCAAATAAGCCATGATTTAAGCCAAGATAAATTAACCATAGTCAAACAACATGCATTTGGGGTAAAACCTAAGGAAAGTAACTAGGCCAATTACATGAGCTTTAGTCTTTGGGTAAAAAGACTTAGGTTCCCATAGCAAATATATACCAAACGGTACGAGGCTATGAGTGGTTATGTCATGCTCGATCTCCATACCTTGAGTGAAAGTATGGTATCCCTTACATAACACAACACGGGTAACACGGGCGTCCTAACTCACACACACGATGCAATCTAAGATGATGCAAGGGATAATATAATTATAAGAAAGAATAGAATAACATAAAGACCAACGGAATCAACTTCTCTTATCCCCAGTGGAGTCGCCACTGTGAGTGGGGATTTTTGCCCCCACTTCCAGTGGAATGGTTCTTGCGACTTCGGCACTGTTTAGGCTCGGGGCCTTAAAGAGCACAGACCTAAGTTTGGAGAAAATGGAGTCGCCACCCGAACGGGCTGAGAAAAAGAAAGGGGTGGATGACTCGATTCCTAAGGAATCCCTAACCCCCTAATGGGTTTGGAAAGTTGGGTACGTGTGGGGAAGGTGAGAAATGGCCCAGCACCCCCACAATGCCCGGTTCATTGGAACCAGCCTCCTTTATAGGTCTTAATATTATAAAATTGTAATATACCCATGTATGCCCTAGAAGTGTAGAATATTATTGTTATTATAATTGGATTGAATGTATATGTTATGTGTTTTGGGAAAGAAAGAGGGTTTAGAGACAAGTTTATATGTTGTTTATATGATAATATAACTAACATATACATAAGTCAAATAGAGAGTCAATGCAAGAGGATATTTATTTGAGATTTGTGAAATTACTTAAATGGGCACATATGAGACAAAAGGTTAATTAAATGGATGAAGGGCATTTAAGTAATTGTTTTGTTAAATTGTGTGGTGGAGATTTAAAGAAGAAAAGCTATTTGACTTGGGTGGAATTTCTTTTCTTCTCATGTATGTGCCGGCCATCCAAGAAGAGAAAGAGCTAGAGAGGTGTTTGAAGTTCTAAACTCAAATTGAAAAAGGAATCAAGGGATTTGGTTAGAGATTTGTGGAATTTCTTCATTTAAAGTAAGTGATCTCTTGATTTCCTTTGTTAATTTTGAAGTTGTGTCTAAGGTGAATTGTGATTTGTTGATGTGCTGATTTGGTGTGTTTGATATGTGTTTACAAGTGTTAAAAGATTGAATTGGTGTTGGTTTGGTTGTGAAGATTGTAAGTTTAAGTGGATGTTGATAGTGGAAGAAGTTGGTTTTAGGGTTTGGGATTTGGTGAATGATTTAATGTATGGTTAATGTGAATATTGTGTTAAATATGCAAAATAAGTGTTAATAACTTTGATTACATCTATTTGATTGAGTTTATGTGGTGCATAATGGGTTAAAATGCATTTAGAAGAGGGTTGTTCACAATTAGGGTTTTGTTCATGAGTGACACGGCCAAAAGCAAGGAGAGACACGGCCAAGCCAAGGGAATTTGGGCGTGTTGGATGGATTTTTGAGAGACACGGCCATGTCCATTGCCCGTGTTCACTACTGGATTTTGGTGTTGGGAGACACGGCCACAAGCTTGGCCGTGTCCTATGCCCGTGTTTGCTACTGGAATTTGTGGTTGAGTGACACGGCCACAAGCTTGGCCGTGTCCCTCAAGTGTGCTGCCCGTGTCCCTCAAATGTGTTAGATAAGGTTTTTAGTCTTTGACCTTATTGCATTGTTTGGATTCTCTAAGGGTAAGTTGGTACCTAAACCTAAACCTAAACACACTTCAAACAATGAATGACCTAAGCAAATGCATGTGGAAGATCCTAAAGCCATGAACATTGTTATGTTATGCATTGTGGGTCTTGTGAAATGTATTATATATATATATATTGTGAAATGAGATAAATGAGACATGTAGGTATATATGATTATGGATATGTAATTGATTATGGATATGTAAAAGGTGATGTGTTATATTGTGAATTGAGACATGGTTATTCAAATATGTTGAGAAGCCATTGTATGTGGCTATGAATGTACAAATGAGAGTGTTGAGGCATGATTGCCTATTTGTTATGATATGCAAATTGAGAATGAGAATGATAAAGAGATTAATGAAATAGGGTATGTTTAATATGTTATTCAGTTTCAGAGTTCTGAATTTGGAGGCATGCCTATAAAATGAAAGGTAACAGTCTTGCCGGGTTGAGGATCTCTTCATTTGAGTTGAATGGAGGTCCAAGAGACTGGGTCTGCTACACTATGAGAATTGTGATTATGAAATATATAATTAGTAACAGTCTTGCCGGGTTGAGGATCTTCTCGGGTAGCCGAGTTGATGGTCCAAGAGACTGGATCTGTTACTTGAGTAATGTGAAATGTGAATAGTAGTAACAGTCTAGCCGGGTTGAGGATCTCCTTGAGGTTAGCCGAGTTGATGGTCCAAGAGACTGGGTCTGTTACGCTATACATGAATAGAGATGTATATGTATATGTTGCCTACGGGCTTGATTATTGTAATTATGAACCAAAGCAGTAACTCTGAATTCTGAATATCGTATTAAATACTTGTTGGGCCCATAGGTGTCTATGTTGCATGAATATTATGAATGATAGTATTACTTTAATGAGGAAAATGTAATATACATGATATATTATGTATTGAGTATGATCTTTATGGTTTGAATGTATATCATTGTTATTAATTAAGCATAATAGCATTATAATTTGTCTTACTAAGCCCTTGGCTTAGCGCGATAGTGTTTGATCGCGCAGGTAATAGAGTTGAACCCGAGAGCTCTTCGAGACCGAGTGAGAGTAGACATTGAAGTGTTGAGTTTGGGACTTAAAGATCAGAGCAAACTTGCCAATCATGTATACTTCTTTATATTTTGTAAAGTATTGTTTGTAATGTAAATATATGTATATTTGTAAATATATATTCAAATGTTTTCATATATGTAAATATTTTCTAAATTCCGCTGCATATTAAGTAAATGTATATATATATATATCTAATTTATTTTATATCATAAGTTAATGACTTATTTTCTAATAGGTATGATGAGAAAGACTATGGTATCTTTAAAAATAATTTGAATGTTAAAGAAAACCGTAGCATTCCTATATTCGATGCACGTATGCTACATTGTGGTGTTTGTAGTGTGGGTGTTTTGGATATGGGGGTGTTACAATTGTTTTGGTATCAGAGCCTAGGTTTGAGATTCTTAACCTAGGTAAAATGTAAGAAAAAGAATATTTTGACTTAAAAAGGTGGTTTTTGAATAACATACATATTTGAGATTGGCAGTCTCTAATCTTTAATAAGATATAATCTGCTGTGTTTGCAGACATAGGTTGTGATGGATTCTCACTCACGCCAGTCAGTTGAGGGTAGTGCCGAGAGTATTACTCCTGATGATGGAGCTAGGGTTGTTAGTGCTGGGGAGGCACCTGCTTCGGTGTCGGGGAGACCAGCTGGTGAGGAGGTTCCACCAGTCTGGCTTAGTCATGTGGTAGAAGCTTTGAGGCAAGCACCAGTGCAACCACAGCCACCACCCCCTCAGCCTTTAGTATCAGTGAGGCACTATGACAAACTAAGAAAATATGGAGCAGAGGATTTCCTTGGTACTGTTGATCCTGCTGTAGCGGAGCAGTGGCTTGATAAAGTACAGAGAATCTTTATTCAGTTGCAAGCCGCCACAGAGGAAAAGTTTGATTATGCCAGATCATTGCTACAAAAGGACGCATACGACTGGTGGAAGACAGTGTCCCATTCTATGGATGATCCACCCACCTTGTCCTATGCTGACTTTTTGAGAGAATTTGAATTGAAGTATACTCCGAGGGAGTATAAGGACATGAAGAAGATAGAGTTTTTGAGTTTGAAGCAAGACAGCCGGACCGTTACTGAATATGAAGTTGAGTTTATTCGGTTGAGTCAGTATGTTGGGGGCATTATATCTGATGAGATAGATAGATGCAGGAGATTTGAGGAGGGATTGAGGCCCTCTATCATGTGCTTAGTGGCTGGATCTAGATATCACGATTTTTTCCAGCTTGTAGCAGCAGCTCGAAGTGTGGAGAGAGCTCAAGTTATTGCAGCTGCTTCAGAGGAAGAGGTTAGGATTAGAAGGCCCCAGTTTGAGGCAGGGTCTTCTTCTGCGAAGAGAGGTAGAGGAAGTTTTATTCCTCGGGTTAGCAGGAGTCAGAGGCCGGCTGGAAGGTCAGTACAGTTCCAGAGACAGAGATTTAGACCTACAGCTTTAGTAGCGAGTGCTCCTACTCCTGGAGTTCAGAGATCCACCTTACCTGTGTGTGACCAGTGTGGTGGAAGACATGGGGGCGTTTGTTGGAGGTATAGTAGATCAGCTGTATGCTTCAGGTGTGGATCGCCTGATCATTTTATTAGAGATTGTCCAGAGATGCGAGAACAGAGGTCAGTTGATTCCGCAGCTTCTCGACCTAATGTGAAGGGAGGTCGAGGAGGCAGAGGTGTTAGCAGAGGAGGCAGAGCTGGGTTCAGTTCTAGAGGAGGTGCTACATCCAGGGAGAGTAGACCAGAGGAGGTTGGATCTTCCCAGAGGATGTATGTTATGCAGAGGCAGCCAGATGCATCGGCAGTTATAGCTGGTACTTTTTCTTTATTTAATACTTCAGTACTTGCTTTGATTGATCCCGGATCCACGCATTCATATATTAGTGCGTCTATTTTGTCTGTATCTGATGTGCATGCTGAATCCCTAGGATTTGATGTATTGGTGACAAATCCTCTAGGGTATAGTGTGATTGTTAGCAAAGTGCACCGAGAGGGTGCAGTAATGGTGCAGGGTGAGGAATTCCTTGGAGATTTGATTGAGATGCCTTTTAAGGAATATGATGTGATTCTAGGCATGGATTGGTTATCTAGACATGGAGTTGTGGTGGATTGTAAAAAGAAAGTTGTTACTTTGAGAACTGTTGATGGTAGAGATGTGATAGTATCTAATGAGCAGGAACAGCTAGCATCTTTGTTTGTGTCAACTGTTGCAGCCAGGAGGTTGATTAGAAAGGGGTGTGATGCTTACCTTGCTCATGTGGTGGATACTAGAGTTAGAGGTTCTCCTATTGATAGCATTGCCACAGTTGCTGAGTTCCCAGATGTGTTTCCAGAGGAGTTGCCAGGATTGCCTCCTGAGAGAGAGGTGGAGTTTGGTATTGAGTTGTTGCCTGGTACCACACCTATCTCTATTACTCCTTATAGAATGGCGCCAGCAGAATTGAGGGAATTGAAGGTGCAATTACAGGAGTTGTTGGATAAAGGATTTATTCACCTCAGTGTTTCTCCTTGGGGAGCTCCTGTGTTATTTGTGAAGAAGAAGGATGGTACTATGAGATTGTGTATCGATTATAGGCAATTGAACAAGGTTACTATTAAAAATAAATATCCTTTGCCTAGAATTGATGATCTCTTTGATCAATTGAAGGGTGCAGCTGTGTTTTCTAAAATTGATTTGAGATCAGGGTACCATCAGTTGAGAGTCAGAGCTGAAGATGTTCCTAAGACAGCTTTTCGGACCAGGTATGGGCATTATGAGTTTCTAGTAATGCCTTTTGGTTTGACGAATGCACCTGCAGCTTTTATGGATTTGATGAATAGGGTGTTTAGGCCCTATCTGGATCAGTTTGTAGTGGTTTTTATTGATGACATTCTGGTGTATTCGCGTAATGAGGAGGAGCATGATATGCATCTGCGGATTGTGCTGCAAATCTTGAGAGAGAAGCAATTGTTTGCTAAACTGTCGAAGTGTGAGTTTTGGTTGGATCAAGTAGCTTTTCTTGGTCATATAGTTTCAGCAGAAGGCATTAGAGTTGATCCTAGTAAAGTTGAAGCTATTCTGAATTGGAGTCCACCAAAGTCTGTGACTGAAGTTAGAAGTTTTCTTGGTTTGGTAGGCTATTATCGACGGTTTGTGAAAGGATTTTCCTTGATAGCTACTCCACTTACCAGATTGCTTCGAAAGGGAGTGAGATTTGTGTGGACGGATCAGTGTCAGGCTAGCTTTGAACAGTTGAGAGAAATGTTGACTCAAGCGCCAGTTCTTACCTTACCTGTAGAAGGCAAACCATTTGTGATCTACAGTGATGCTTCACATAGTGGTTTGGGGTGTGTGCTGATGCAAGAAGGTAAAGTTATAGCTTATGCATCTCATCAGTTGAAACCACATGAGCTTAATTATCCGACCCATGATTTGGAATTGGCAGCCATTGTGTTTGCATTAAAGATTTGGCGCCACTACTTGTTTGGGGAGAAATGTTTTATCTACACTGATCACAAGAGTTTGAAATATTTGGGTGTCCAAAAAGAGCTCAATCTTCGACAGAGGAGGTGGTTGGAATTGATTAAAGACTACGACTGCTTGATTGATTATCATCCAGGTAAAGCAAATGTTGTTGCTGATGCCTTGAGTCGGAAGTCTTTAGCTGGTTTAACTGTATATTCGCTCTCGTTGCTTGTTAAATTGAGAGCATTGCGAGCCAGTTTTGTATCTTGTGATGATGGTGCATTGTTGGCACAGTTACATTTGAAACCAGTTTTGTTGGATCAAATTAAAGAGGCTCAGTTGGCTGATAAGAAGATTCAAAAGATTGTATCAGATTGCCAGAATGGGAAGAGTAGAGATTTTATTGTGAGAGATGATGGGAGTCTCTGGTTTAAGAACAGATTGTGTGTACCCGATGATGCTAAATTGAAGAGGATCATTTTAGAAGAAGCACATCAGTCAGTGTTTGCTATGCATCCGGGCAATACCAAGATGTATCATGATCTGAGACAGCATTATTGGTGGGTTGGTTTGAAGAGAGACATTGCTGAATTTGTATCTAAATGTCTCACATGTCAGAAGGTAAAAGCAGAGCATCAAGTTCCAACTGGGTTGCTTCAACCGTTATCAGTGCCTGAATGGAAGTGGGATAGAGTGACAATGGATTTTGTGTCTGGTTTGCCTTTGACACAAAGGAAACATGATGCCATATGGGTGATTGTGGATAGATTGACTAAGACAGCTCATTTTCTTCCGGCTCGGATGGATTACTCTTTGGAGAGGTTAGCTGAGCTGTATATCTATGAGATTGTGAAGTTGCATGGTGTTCCAACTTCTTTAGTGTCTGATCGAGATCACAGGTTTACTTCCAGGTTTTGGAAGGGTTTGCATAGTGTTTGGGTTCTCGATTACACTTCAGTACTGCTTTTCATCCACAGGCAGATGGGCAGTCTGAGAGGGTGATACAGATTATTGAGGACATGTTGAGAAGCTGTGTCATCGATTTTTCTGGAAGTTGGGACAGATTTCTACCACTTGTGGAGTTTGCTTACAACAATAGTCACCAATCCAGCATTGGTATAGCACCATTTGAAGCACTGTATGGTAGACGGTGTAGGACACCGCTGTGTTGGAGTGAACTTGGAGATGGTAAGTTAATTGGGCCTGATTTGATTTGAGAAAGTGAAAGTAATTCGAGGCAAGTTAAAAACAACTTCAAATCGGCAGCGCGCGAGCTGTCGGGCCCGTGGGCTGTGCTGGCAGCAATTGCACTGGCAAAAATGGGCGCAGTGGGCCAATTTCGTAGCCAGTGGCATCTGGCTGCGAAATTGGTGTCCCAATTTCACCCCCAAATCATTTCTGCGGCGAATTGGGCTGTCGGGTGCCAGCGCGGCAGCACTACTACGCGACGCTCGCCGATCCGTCTGATTTTTTATTTTTTATTATTTTTTATATTTTTTATTTTTATAAAAAATAACAATGAAATAATATTAGTAATTAAAATATTATTAAAATAAATAAAATACCACAAAAAATTATTTTAGACTATTGAATTTGAATGGGTCAAAATTAAGGGTCTACACATACCTCTTAAATTAGTACCAAAATAAATCAATAATAAAAAAGAAAATATCTATTTATTCATTCATAAATGAAATAAATTCATCACATATTAAATAAGTCATCCATGAAAACATATAACAAATCAAATAAATAACTAAAACCAAAGTTTATATCATTACACAAATGAAATTAGGCTTTAGAGAATTAGGGTCTATAATTTTAAAAGATTGGAATTAGGGTTTAAGATTTTTTTTAGGTTTGACAACTGGAATTAAGGTTTGAGGGTTTTTTAAGTTTACTGGATGAGGGTTTGAAAAATAAGGTTTTAGCATTTTGGGAATAAATTAAGGTTTTCTCGGATTAGGGTTTTGGGCATTTTGGTAGAATAGTTCGGATTAGGGTTTTGGTGGCTTTGGTTTTAAGAAAATTAGGGTTTAGGAAAATTAAGGAATTAACACACTGGGTTAGGGTTTTGAGAATTAATAAGATAGTTTAGGGTTTTATATATTTTGGAAAATATATTCGATTTTAGGATTTAAGAAAACAGTTTAGAGTTTTATAGAAACAATTAAGATTAAAGTTTTTATAAACTGTAAATAAGATTAGGGTTTGGAGAATTAAGAAGACATTTTGAAGTTTCGAAAAAATAAGTTAGGGTTTAGATGATTAAGAAATTTAGGGTTTAAGAGCGAAAGATTTATGGTTTTAAAATTTTGGAAATAAAAGAACGATTTAGGGTTTTGATAATTTAATCAATGACTTAGGCTACTGGATGGTTTTAAGATTTTAGTTTTTATAAAACATGCAAATGGAGTTTTGAAAACCAACTGAGTAATGTAATAACTAAAGTAAACAATAAAAGTTAAAGTTATTAAAACGAAGATTAAGTTACTACATATTCTTATTAATCAAAGAAAATGAAGCTACTATAAACATATAATTTATGATTAAAGATTAAACCTGTGTAGTCGGTTCCACCAAAAAACTGATTTCTGGATGAACAATAACAAAGGCAGTGTTGCTGCCTTTGATGGATTGATTGATTGATGAGTGCTTGCTTACTGCTAATTTCTTTTTTTTCCCCTCTTTTGCTTTGCTATTTTTCTCTTAATGTTAATTGCCGACCATCTAGGGTTTTTCTCTGTTTTTCTCTCTTTCTAGGGTTTTTCGTCTCTTTTTTTCATATCCTCTTTTTCGTGTTTTAATGTGATATTTATAGGAAAAATAAAGTCCTAATCCTATTTTAAAAAGGAAATACTATCTATTTAGGAAAAACTACAAAACCGGGTAAAATAAGATTTGGTCAAAAAATCAGCAGCGCGCTGGCAAAAACGGGCGCTGCGGGCTAGCTGGGCAAGCTAGTTCGCTGCAGAACTGGATTCGCCGCAGACAATTTTTGAGGCGAAATGGGCTGCCGTGCGTCGCTCACTGATCTATCCAATTTTTTTATTTTTTATTTTTTATTTTTTATTTTTTATTTTTTATTTTTTTATTTTTTATATTTTTATTTTTATTAAAAATAACTATTAAATATTATTAGTAATTAAAATATTATTAAAATAAATAAAATACCACAAAAATTATTTTGAACTATCGGATTTGAATGGGTCAAAAATTAAGAGTCTAACTATAAAATTTCTACATAACTTGCATATTATAATGTCTCATATTGATATTAATCACCCAATAGATATATATTGTTGTTTCTAAACTGTCCAAATGGGACAATTCAGTGAGTTCTCATTTTAAAAAAAATAATAAGTAACTCACCAAACGGGTACTATAGTTTATTATAAAATTTTTTTCATCAGTCACACAAAAGACATGAACAATCAATATTGAGGTAGCACACCCTTTTTATATTCTAACCTTATATTTACTTATGCAATTTTAGAAAATATGATTAATATTGCTAATAAGGTCTATAAAGTATTAAGACATGTTCTACTCGAAATGAATTCTTTTTATTGGATTAAGTGTTCTGCGAGGGATGTTTCTTACTCATATATATTATTATTCCCATTGCATTTATTCGATACTTCATATGTAATAAACTTGTTTTATTATTATTGTACTATTAAAATATTTTTATTATTTTGTTTTTGAGTCTTGATTGATTGCATTGCAATTACTTTGAATTATGTTCTAAGATTGTTGTTTAATAAATAATATATCGATTAAAGAGTTCTAATCAAAACTGATTATAGATATAAAATTATTAAACTGCTTTTCACTATACTATGTGTGTTTAATTCTAATTCTATTATATATTATTTTCTAATCTGATCATGTGTCACATTTCTTTAAAATATATTTTTTAAAATATTAAATACAATTAATTCCTCTGAATTTAAAATTTTTAAGAAATTACATATAAAAAAATTATATTAATCACTATATTGCATTTATTTAAGTTTCTATATATTCTCTAGTAATTTTTTAAAAAAATTTAAATGAAATATCATTTTATTAAGATTTTTTCAGTAAAATTAAAAGCAAATCTGTGTGATTTTCGTTATTATATTTTTTTATGCTGTGTTAGTTTCTTTAGGGATATTTCTCTACTTCAATTTGTAATCAATATTCTACTATCTAATTTTTTTATTTTTTCATAAATATATACTCTGAGTATATTGTACGTAATATTTATTTTTTATTTATTATTTACATTCAACTAAATATTTGCTCATTGGATTTGTTATTAACAATTTAGAAAGATTTAACCGCTAACAATCGGGATACTAAATTATTTTCACGTTATTTCTTTTACCTAAGTAATAGTTCTCCTATTTGAGGGATATTTTTTTTTTGTATATAATTTATATTCACATTGATGTATATGTTAAAAATGTACTAGAAATGAAAGAATCATTGTTATGTATGTTAAAAAAATATAAATTTTGATGACTATAATTATTAGACCTCATATTTTTTATTATTAATATTTTTTAATAGTCACATTTATAGTATGAATTTATAATCCAAATATTCTTTTATTTTTACTATAATTGTCAGCAAATTATAAATTCAATTCTGCTTTACCATTTTCTTTTGGATTTGCAAATTTGAGATTTTTTTTTAATTCAAATCAAAATAAAATGGATTTTATTATATCGCGTTTTATTTTAATGTTCGAATTATCAGCTTATTAGTAAATTATCGCTCTTTTTTTTTATAAAAGTATAAAAATAATAATACTTATTCAAATCTATAAAAATAAAAAAATATATATATGTTTAAAAAAATATACATATTTATATGTAAAAATCCAGGTACAAATACATTTAAAAAATATTAATAAAAATACTGTTAACATATTTCATAATTTTCTATTCTTCAGCATATAAATATATATAGTTAATTGTTTAACCACAACCTAACAATCACTAAAATGAAAAAATATTATTAATTAATAATATAACTAAAATTTTAAATTCATACAATTAATTACCTATAAATTAGTCGGATCACAAAATATACCCTAAAGCGTACACCTTTAAACTAAGTCTAAAATATAAAAAACACATTAATTATAATTTCTTAACGAAAAACTGCAAAATTACTAAAAATTCATAAAATTATCTAAAATAAATCTAAACCCTAAATTATTTCTATTTAGCAAAAAAATTTAAAAAAATATTGCAAATATATTAAATTTTTTCAAAATATTTTATATTTTAGATACAAAATTAATTTTTTATATGCAATGAAATTCTACAATTAAAAAAAAGTATCAAATATTTTGTAAGATAAAAAAATACCTTAATAAAAATTTAACACCCTAAAATATTTTTAATTAAAAATAAATTATTAATTATACCAATAGTCTTAAATTTCTCTAAAACATATTTTATAACCATTAAAAATACCTCCAAATTTTTCTATTTTTTCATTATGAACTTTATTAAATTAAATCTAATTTACTAAAATTTAAAAAAAAGTCTAATTTACCAAAATTAAATGTAATTTACTAAAATTTTAAATAAACTCTAACAACAATCAAATAAGCTTAAAATATTATTAATCATTACAAAAACTTTAAACAAATATAAATATTTTAAATTTGTCTAAAAATTATTTAATAAATTAAAACAATCACTAAAAATTTATTCATAAACCTATTCTTTTTAATAAAAAATTTTACAAAAATCTAAAACCCTAAAATAATACCATAAACACCAAAATAAAATCTATAATATAACAATAAATATAATTTCTCAAAAAAAAAATTTTATAACCATTAAAAATACCTATATTTTATTATTTTTCATTCTACAATTTATTAAATTAAATCTAATTACATAAAATTTTTATAAAATCCTAACAACAATAAATTAAATCTAAAATATTTATATTTATAAAAAAATTCATAAAATATATTTAATTTAAATTTGTTTAAAAATTTATTTTTTACCCTAAAAAACCTTATAAATTAATTTTTTTACTGAAATTTAAAAAAATTATTCATTCTACCTAATTATTTTATTTTAAACAATTATACAAAAATTAAATAAATAATTAACTTAAATTTTTTAAAATTTAATAATAATAATAATAATAATAATAATAATAATAATAATAATAATAATACATAAACTACCTAAAATTCTCTAATTTTTTTTTTAACAATTTAACTTCCCTAAAAATATAAATCTACCCTAAAAATTCAAACAACAAACAAATAAATATATATATATATATATCAACCTAAACTATACAAATATAAACAATAACAACATCAAACACAAAATTTATTATAAATTAAAAATTCAACACAAATATAAATAATAACAAAATTTTTAAAAAAATCAAATAAATACCTGAAATCTCCTCCTCCTCCTCCTCCTTCTTCTTCGTGCAACAAAAGCGGCCAGCAGCAACAAAAAGGGGAAGGGAAGAGCGACAGAAACGATAGCAACATAAATACAAAGGGAAGAAATGAAAATGGAGGAAGCAGTGCGAGGAAGATGAGATATTCAACATTTACCGAGAGATTAAAGTATCTCTCAGTAAATTTACCGAGAGAAACTCTAATCTCACTGTAAATTTACCGAGAGAAATTGTAATCTCTTGGTAAATTTATCGATAGAAGGTCTTTTTCGTTGGTAAAAGACTTTAACTAATTGACTGATTGATACTAATAATTTACCGACAGATAAATATTTATGTCCGTAATAGCGATGAAAATATTTATCTGTCGGTAAGTTTTCTCAAAAGCAGAGCTATATTAATTGTCTGACACTATAGAATTACCGATAAAAATATTTTTCATCGGTATTACAGGCAGAAATAATTTTCTCTTGGTAAATGCTTGATAATTGTTGGCAAAAATCCCGCCACACTACTTTTCATTTACCAAGAGACCGTTATTTTTGTCGATAAATTTATCGAGAGAAATGTGTTTGTCGGTAAATGTTACATTTATCAAGAGATTAAAGTATCTCTCAGTAAATTTACCGAGAGAAACTCTAATCTCTCGGTAAATTTACCGACAGAAGGACTTTTTCATCTAATTGACTGACTGGTACTAACAATTTATCGACAGATAAATATCTTTGTCGATAATACCAATGAAAATATTTATCCATCGGTAAGGACAATAATAATGAGCTAGAATCAAGAATGGAATAACAAGAATCAAGTGTCGGTTGCCCTTTTCACTGCGGAAGCCGAATATGTTGCTACTTATTTTTGTTGCACAGAAGTCTTATGGATGAAACAACAATTGCTAGATTATAGTAAAACATTTGATCTCATCCCTATTAAGTGTGACAATATGAGTATAATCAATCTATCTAAAAATTCAATTCAATATTCTAAGTCAAAACATATAGATATTAGGTATCATTTTTTAAGAGATAATGTTCAAAGCCAAAATATAGATTTAGAATTTATAGATACTCAAAGACAATTTGCTAACATATTCATAAAACCTTTGAGTGAAGAAAGATTAAATTTTATAAAATAACATATAGGCATGATAGATGGATCTACACTAGATTGACCCTTTAACCTTTTAATCAATTTGTACACTGATTTTTATTCTTTGATCATACACTTAAACCATAAATTGAAACATACACTTTCTTGCTTGAAAACTTCTTAATTTCCAAAATTATCAAAATTCATGATCGAACCTACACTTGGTCCAACCGTACTTTTATCTTAAAATTGTTGATCTTGCTAAATTTTAAATGGTCCGACCAGACCTTTTACTAGTCCAACCAGAATAATTCAAAATTTTTAACCGTTATGTGTAAAACTAGAATTTCATTCAGACTTGAAGGAAATCTGACCGTACTACTTCAATTTTTTGAAAAGTACCGCCGGACCTATAGGAGTCTGACTGAACTTTTACTCTAGATTCAAAAAATTCTAGTCGTTGGAAGCTTTTGAAAACGTGCAAATATCCTCTGCAATGGCTATAAACAACTAGTTTTCATCCAAAATACTATAAATACCCCATCCCCAATATCAGATTTTACAACATTTTATCAAACTCTTAACACTCAAACACTCTAAACAATTAAAATCTCTCAAACCTCTTCATTTTTTTGAACTTTCAAGTCACTTTTCAATGGCACCTATGGAGCATAAGGGAAAAGCCTCTAAAAGTGAGAAAGGGAAGGGTATTGCTACCTCCTCTCAATAAGAAGAAGTACCTAAAAGAAGCCACAAAATAAGATTCAAAGATGATGAAGAAAGAAAAAGGTATGTAATCCTAAAAAACAAAGTTGTTGAACCAAATCGTCTCTTCTCCACCATGACCCTAGAATCTTTAGGTATTGAAAATGATATTAAAGGGTGTCTTCATAACCTAGGGTGGAAAAAATTTGTTTTTCTTGAACATGATGACCTTGGTTAGGAATCCTTGATAAAAGAATTTCTCACAACCTTAGTACTTAGCAAAAAAAGTACCAACCCCTTAGGTTACTATGGTATTTATTTTAGATTCTTCAACCAAGAGTATGAACTTACCCTAGAAGAATTTTCACCCATTTGGGGTTTTCAAATGGAAAAGGTTTCTCACATCTCTAACACTGTTCTCACTTATGAAGTTCAATTGAACTTTTGAAAAGAGATTTTCATTGAAACCTCACTCCACAAATAATCCAATGCCAAGAACTTTAAAACCTTGACCTATTGAGTGTTGCATAGGATAATCACCTATACAATAAGTTCTAGAAGAGAAAGTAATAAAAAAAAGTAACACAAAAAGATCTCCTCTTCCTTTATTGTCTCATTAAAGGTCAAGTCATCATAACCGAAAAGTTTGTAATTGACACTTTCCTTCACCTTAGGAAAACCAAGGCTATCATGATTCTCCTTTCTTCACAAATCACCCAAATTGCCAAGTATGTTTGTGCATTAACACCAGCAAAACAAAGATACTCTCTCCAATCCTCTTAATCCCACAGCAAAATCCGTAAACATAGGCTATCTCAAGCATCCCAAATACATTAGAGATGTTGAGGGAACTTATGAATATCTATTGGGAGCTCAAGGAGCTAGAGCCCAACAAAGAAAAAGACCTAGGATTGTTGATGAAACTGAAGAGTTCTTTCAAATTGAGTTTTCTAGAACACAATCCACTATACCTCAAGCTTCTATCCTTCAATTTCTTTAAGATATTCATGGACAAGTGACCTCCCAAGGGATAAAGATTGATAGCCTCACCTCTCAAGTCTCTCATCTTCATATTGACATTCAACAAATTCAAGGAGCTTTAGGACTTTCTCAATGCAGTGTAATTGATGAATTTGAACCTAGTTTATCTCCTTCTATGCATGGTTCCTTTCCTCATAAAGAATATGGTGAAGAAAGTGCATCCCACTTTGGAGAGAAGGATCATGAAGAACAAAGGGATAAAGAAGAAGAAGGTGATGAAGAGGGTGATAAGAAGAAGGTGATGTTGCAGATGATGATGATGACCAAGAAGATTAAACACCTAGCTTATCTTCTATTTATTGTTATTGTACTTGCTCATCTTCCTTTTTCTTTTATCTTTTTCCTTTTCTTAATAATTCAATAAATTAAGTTCATTTGAATAATTTAATTTTGATTTTTTTTCTTTTTGCCTTTGTCAAAGGGGGAAAATTAAGTTAGGTTAAAAAGATAATTGAATGGAACATGAACATGATTGATCATATTAAGAATATTAAGGGGAAAATTCACATATTAAGGGGGAACAAAATAAATTGATTCAACATACCAATTCGACATGAAAACTTTCACATTTCAAATCAATTCATTTTCATTTCAATTAATTCAAATTTTTGGCATTTCAAATCAATTCAATTTAATTATCAAAGTCAAAAAGGGGGAGAATATTAGACAAAACTCTTGAACTAATTCAATATATTTTGACCTTATGCAATTAAATTGAATGGCACTAATGTTTGTATCAAGTTATATTTTGTAGAAAATTATTTTTGAAGAAAAACCAAGAAGTCCAATCGAACCTTGATGCATTCCGACCGAACCATTGAAAAAAATTCATACAAAATGATTCACGGTCTAAGATACTCTCAAAATCTCATCATACCACAAAAGGTTCGACCAAACCACATAGGCTTCCGACTGGCCCTTGGGATGAAATTTGAACAAAAACTTCCAGAGAGTTTCACAGTCCAAGGTACTCCCAATTTATGAGCATACCACCAATAGTACGATCGGACCACGAAATTTCTTGACCAGGCTTTTTAAGAAAGTTTAAAATTATGTCCATTATTTTTCCATTCAATTGGTAGATGCCACGTGGACCAACCGTTAGAGGAGTGTCTGTCATAAAATTGAAAAGTATGACCAAACCATATAAAGCCCGACCATACCTCATGTAGTATGACCGGACCTGTGCCTGTCCGACCATGAAACTGCTTTAACTAGTGATTAAAGTGAAAAACAAGAACCAAACACGTTGATAACTACTTCAAACGGCTAGTTGAAGACTTGAAGGCTATAAATACCTCAAGAAACCTCATTTTTAAAGATGATAGTGATTGTAATAGCCAAATTAAACAACTTTTATTTCTTTGCATAAAAATTTATATTTGTAATCTGTAAGTGTTGGGTGTAAGCATTAAACACCATTGTAAGTTTAAGTGTTAGCTTTAAAACACTTGAGCTTCAGAGTGAGCCTAGAAAAACTCTTGTAGGGTTATGAGAATATTACTCAAACCTTATAAAAGTTTGGTGTGAGCTTATGAAAATACCAAGTTAGATTTGAGCTTGTAAAATCCAAGGTTAGTAAATTTCTCGACTTGAAGCTGGGGAGTGAACGTAAGATTGATTTGCCATCACTTCTTCAAAACAACTAATTTACCCCCTCTTGGTTACCATCTTTGGACAACAGTAAGTTATATGAGTGTCCTAATAATTAGACATAACGGTGTCTATTTAGACACGACAATATTTATATTATATACATATCATACAAGTTTAAGATGGTCGTTTATAACTAAATACGTCAGTGTGGTATTATATATGTGGACCCTTAATTTTTGACCCAGTCCGGTCCAATATATTTTAATTAGTCCAAAATAATTTTTGTGTTGTCCAATATATTTTAATTAGTCCAGAATAATTTTTGTTATCTTAATTAAATAATTTTTGCTTTAGTATTTAATTTTATTAATAAAAAATAAAAAATAATAATAATAAACAAAAAAATAAAAATCGGCGACGGAAAAAAAGGCGATGAAAAAATCATCGCCGAAAACCAGCGCAGGACGAATGGCCGTGGGCCATTTCGCCCGCAGGCCAATTCGCCCCCCACTGCCGCAGCCAGCTGAGACAGCTTTTTCGCCAGGGCATTTTTTTCGCAGCAGTTTTTTTTCGCCAGCGCAATTTTTCCGCAGCAGTTTTTTTTTCGCCAGCAAAATTTTCCCGACGAAAATTTTTTCGAAACCTAATACAATTAGGTTTCGGTTTCCTTTTCTTAATGAATGTTATATTCTGTGAATAACTAAGATTAATCAAAAAAATCTTCTATAAATAATACCAAAAAACAACACAAAAAGCATGAAGAAATTGGGACGAAATTTGGGAGGAAATTGAGACCGAAATTGAGGAGGAAAACTTTGAAACTTTGAAGAATTCCTTCTGGCAGTGAATCAATTTGATTTTTTTTTTTTAGAGAGGAGACAAACAATTCAAGAAATTCAAAGGCAGCAAAGCTTGTCTTTGTTTTTATTCATCCAAGAAGAAATTTTTGGTGGAACCAACAAACGGAGGTATGCATCAATTGTCTAATTTCTTCACGGTAGCTTAAAATCATCCTATTGTTTCTTTTCAAAATCCTAAATTTAAATCTGTTTTTTTTTTCAAAAAACTCTAAAAAACATCTTTTCTGCTTCTATAAACCTTAAATTGTTTTATTTATTTTCATAAAACTTCAAAAAATTATCAGTTGATTTTCCAAATTCTAAAAACTAATTCATTCTCCAAAACCCTAATTCTAAAACACTAAACCTTAATTCAACTCCAAAACCCAAAACAGTGAACTCTAACTCCCTTAAAACCTAAACCATAAAGTTTTCTAAACCCTAATCCTTTAATCCTTAAAACCCTATAAACATATTCAAACACAGTAAGCTTTCAAACACAATCTAGTGACCGTAAATCATAAATCTAATTGTTTTAAAGTGTCCAAAACCTAATTTCATGATTATACATCTCAAACCCTAATTCGGTTAATTAAAGAACTTTATCAATCTCATAAATTATAAAACTTTAATTCATGTCAATTCCTTAAAGTTCATAGTAGCTAAGAATTACAAATCTTAAACCTATAAATTCCAAAACCCTAAACACATTAAAACTTAAATAGAAACAGTAGCCCTAATTTAAATCTTTATTTGCCTTATTCAATTTTATATTTGATTATGCTTTGATTTATTTTATATGCTTTAACTTATTTAAGTTCAATGCTTGGTTTATTTAATTTATCATGGATGGATGTTTACTTTCTATTGATGTTTAATACCTTTGATGAATGTTTTATTTGTGATGAATGGTTATTAACTTTTATCAATTTATTTAGATTTCCAAATGTTGTAAGAGATATGTTTCCACTTGGTGGGTACCTCATTAGTTAAATATCATGTAATTTAAATTGCTTTTCTATTTTAGAACTAATGTAAAAGACATGTTTCTACCTTTCGGTGGGTTTCCTATTTAGGCATGTGATGTAAGGACATATTTCCATCCTTGGATGGGTGTCCATTTATTTGTTTTGTTTGGACATTGTTTTGATTTTAATATAATGATGCTTTCTTTTAATTATTGTGTGTAATATGGATAATATTATTATATTTAAGAATTTAATAATATTAAAACATGTAAAGGAGGCTGGTTCCAATGAACCGGGCGTTGTGGGGGGTGCTGGGCCATTTCTCACCTTCCCCACACGTACCCAACTTTCTGAACCCATTAGGGGGTTGGGGATTCCTTAGGAATCGAGTTATCCACCCCTTTCTTTTTCCCGGTCCATCCGGGTGGTGACTCCATTTTCTCCGGACTTAGGTCCGTATTTTCTAAGGCCCCGAGCCTAAACAGTGCCGAAGTCGCAAGAACCATTCCACAAGGAGTGGGGGTGAAAATCTCCGCTCACAGTGGCGACTCCACTGGGGATAAGAGAAGTTGATTCCATTGGTCTTTATATTATTCTATTCTTTCTTATAATGATATTATCCATTGCATCATCTTAGATTACATCGTGTGCGTGAGTTAGGACGCCCGTGTTACCCGTGTTATTTATGTAAGGGATACCATATTTTCACTCAAGGTATGGAGATCGAGTATGGCATAACCACTCATAGCCTCGTACCATTTGGTATATACTTGCTATGGGAACCTAAGCCTTTTTACCCAAAGACTAAAGCTCATGTAATTGGCCTAGTTACTTTCCTTAGGTTTTACCCCAAATGCATGTTGTTTGACTATGGTTAATTTATCTTGGCTTAAATCATGGCTTATTTGGTTTGTTCTTTTTCTAATATGACCCAAGTACATTTGCAAGCTCAAATAAATTTTTCCTTAAAGTCCAAAAGACCAAAACTATTTTTAAAACCTTTCAAGATGGTCTTTGGACATAAGACTTTTTTAAAAGCAAATCAAACATTCTTTTTCTCATGGCCCAAATACTAAGCCCAAAATCCATTTTTTTCTAAGATCTTTTTACAATGGGCTTAGAAACAAAATTATTTTTATCCAACCTTTTCTTACAAAGAGCTTACAAATTATTTGGGTCAATTAAGAAATACCAAAAAGCCATTGTGAGCCTAGTTAATAATTAATCATGGACTTGTTTTTGGCATGAATCATTAGTTACTTTTTCAAGTGAAAAATCTATTTATAATAAACCTCTTAATTTTGTTTTAATCCAATATAGCATCAAAGCTACTTTAGATGGTTGAATGGATTAAAACCTAATTAATGAGAATTATTATGAATGGATTTCCATTTGCGAAAGTATAACTATTGGTTGAAACGTTCGAGGGAAATATTCGAAAACAAGGTACGCCATCTTGGTATTTTGTTAACTATATACCTAGGGAAAGAGACTCGCCATTCGTGTGTGGATGTTATAAGGTTGGAAGGAACGTCCTAATTATCTATCTTTGTTGATTGTTTGTGCATACATGCATACATGTCATTAATCCTTTCTGACTCATAGCCCTGGATTACGATAGTTCAAAAGCTTACGACAATCCGACCTATGCCGGAGACGAAGTATCTAGCAATGACTCAATCACTTGCTCACCAAAAACAATGGATCCCGAACAAATTCAAAGAATGGTGGATGATGCCCTCAACGCCAAGATGGAAGAAATAAAAGAGGCCTTAGCTGAGACCATAAAGAACCAATTGACTGCAATCTTAGAAAATCATGCTGAGGCATCTGCTAGCACTAAGAAGCCAAAGGACAAAGGGAAGACCAAAGTTGGTGAAGTGGCTTTTGATGATGAAAAGGTGATCATTGATGATGATGATGATTGGGCTCAATACTATCAAGATGCTCAAGAGAAGAAAAAGGAACCGAAGATTGTTGAAAGATCAACTATGGAGAAGACTGAAATTTCTAATGTTGAAAAGATGATTGCTAATTTGGAAAAGAAATTTGAGAAGAAGCTAAAAACTGAAGAATTTTCAGAAGTTGACAAATTATTTGAGCTAGATGAAGAAGTCCTGTACAAGTTCAAGATGCCATCTTTGCAAAGTTTGATGGAATCGAAAATCCTCACCTCCATGTGCCCGAGTACTAAGGCTCAAACCCTAAGGTACTTTATGCTCTCATTGGACTCTGTTGTCCAAAATTGGTTTAATACCTTAGATGATGGAACACAAAAGAGTAGGAATCTGCTTTACAAAGCCTTCATCCAACAATATGGATATAATGTCGAGATGGAAGTTACCTTGATGGAAGTGGAGTCCATTAGGCAAAGGTCGAATGAGAATTTTGTAGATTATGTGAAGAGATGGGGAAACAAGGCTGCTTTACTCAAGAAGATGCCTGATGAATCCGATCAAATAAGGATGATTGTGAGAGGGGTGTTGCCTAGTCTTCATGAGAGAATGTCTCATACACTCATATGTGATTTCAAGGACCTTCTCCAGGATGGTTTGCAAATTTAAGAGTGGGAAAGGGAGAAGAACTGTTTTTCAACAAGAAGGAACGATAAAGGGAACTATCAATCTGGTAGCCAAAGCATGCAAAAGGCAGTCGGTGTTAATGCTACTAACCAAGGAACGAGGAGACAATTTTTGAAATTGGAGAAATCGATGTCTTGGGTTCTCAATAAACTTCAAAGAAAGGGATTGCTACAACCCTTAAATCCTCATCCTTTGCCTAATCCTCTCCCACCTAATTTTGACACTAAAGCATTTTGTCAATTTCACCAAATGCAAGGGCATGACATGGATAGATGTGTGAGGTTGAGACATGAGATCCAAAATCTAATTGATAATGGGAAGCTGCCCGAGCCCAATAACCAAAACACCAAAGATAATCTCTTACCAAAGTTTAATAGGGTAACACCACCGGCAACCTTCATGATTGGAGGAGGTTTGCATGAGGATTTTGTCATGTCTTCTTTTCAAGATGTAGATGGAGAAGCAACCAAAGAAGAAGAGGCACTTGATGGAATTAAACAAGCTATGATGGGTGAAGAAGTAATAATTTGTGTTTTCATTGAGTTTTGAGATTCAAGTGATAGCGATGATGATCTTGTATCCAAGAAGGAGGAGTGGACTTGGTCCAAACCCGAAGAAGATGAAGTAATAAACACTAGATCTGGTAAGCCTTATGCAAGGCCACCACCTAAGGAGGTAAAAACTAATAAGGGAAAGAAAGTTGAAGTAGGAAATAAAGAAGAAGAAGATGATGCTATGCTCAATCAATTGAAAAGAACCCAAGCAAGTGTTAGCATTTGGGACTTATTAGCTACTTCTAAAAAGCACCGAGAAACTATGGCCAAAGCCTTGGCTAGCATGCCAATTTCTACCTCCATGACACTAGAGGAGATGATCAACTTCATAAAAATTGGAGGGGTAATGAAATGTGAAGAGGTTCAAGAAAAGAGTGAAGTTAATATGGGAGTAGTTTCTTTTTCGGATGCGGACTTACCGGAGGAGGGGAGAGACCACATTCGCCCTCTCTTTATCAAAATAGAAGTCAAGGGGAAGAGGACTCCATGTGTAATGGTCGATGATAGGTCTGCCATAAATGTTTGTCCACTTAAGATATTGCCAAAGCTAGCCATGTCAACAAGAGATCTAAACCCGACCGAGGTAACAATTCGGGCTTATGACAACACTCATGCCGAAGGGACTTTCAAAGTGGCTGTCAAGGTTGGTGCAATTGAATCTATTATTGAGTTTATTGTTTTAGATATACCAGTTACCTTCGCTTTACTCTCGGGGCGACCATGGTTTCATCCTCTTGGTGGAGTTCCTTCCACCCTTCATCAAAAGATCAAGTTCCCCAACGGAGATGAGACAGTGGTCATTGAAGCTGAAGATAATGAGATTGTTAATGCTCTAATGATTGAGAGGCCTTTCAATGGTTTCCAAGTAGCTGCAATTTTCTGATGATGAAGTAGTGGACTCCAAAGTCTTGAATATGATGAAGAACATGAACTACCTTCCCGGAGCTGGTCTTGGAAAGGGTAAGGCCGGTTTGACAAAGCTGCCAGATTTTAGAACTCAAACTTCCAAGAAGGGGTTGGGATATGATGAAGCCAACAATGTCCAACTAAAGAAAAATGAGAAGATGGGCTTCCCACCACTTGAAGAGATCTTTGTCAAAGCTCCAGATATAAGACCACTCCAAGGAAAGCCCAAGCCAATCATGTTCATGGAAAAGTTGATCCCGGATTTTGAAATCTTTGCAGATGTGGCCGAGCTAGTGGACCAAGTGAAGAAAGAGCTCACCCTGTTAGCCAACAAAGAATCCAATCAAAAAGAGAAGAATGAAGCTGTTCTGAAAGCCGAGAAGACTCCGGAGGAGATTGCTACCCTGGTTGAAGAAAAGTTTGAAGACATCATGCTTTATGATTTTGAGAACAATGATTTTGATTTTGATTTTAATTTGTCTGCTTTGTATGAGGATGATGATGTTTTCTTTTCCAAAATAAATGCAATAAACTCTGATTTTGCTTACTTGTGTGATGTTTCTCCTAATGGTTGCATACATTCAAATAGCAGTTACATGAGCATCTTTAATATTAATTCTGTTAACACACAATCATTAAATTTGGGAACAATTAAAAATCCTAAAAACATTAGCATAGCATCCGACCTTACTCCTGATGAGAGAGAGAGATATGAAAAAATATTCAAAAAATATGAAGAAGTGTTTGCTTGGTCTTATGAGGATATGCCTGGAATAGATCGAGACATAGCCGAGCATCAAATTCCTACTTACAATCACATGAAACCTGTCAAACAAAAGCTTAGGCGGTTAAGACCTGAGTGGGCTAAATTGGTTAAAGAAGAGGTCACTAAGCAAATACAAGTGAAGTTCCTTAAAGTGATAGAATATCCAGATTGGTTAGCCAACATAGTACCTGTGCCAAAGAAAGATGAAAGAATAAGGGTCTGTGTGGACTATAGAGATCTGAACAAGGCTTCCCCTAAAGATGATTTTCCTTTACCTCATATAGATGTTCTCATTGATAGTGCAGCCTCTAGCGTGCTACACTCGTTTGTAGATGGATTTTCTGGATACAATCAAGTGTTAATGGCCCAAGAGGATAAAGCCAAAACAGCTTTCATTACCACATGGGGTATATTTTGTTATAGGGTGATGTCGTTCGATTTAAAGAATGCTAGAGCAACCTATCAAAGGATGGCCACCACATTATTTCATGACATAATACACAAAGAAGTTGAAGTATATGTTGATGATATGATGGTTAAATCGGATACAAGAGAACAACACTTCCAAAACTTAGAATTATTCTTTGATAGAGCCTTGAAATATAAGCTAAGATTGAACCCGAAGAAGTAAGTGTTCGGTGTTACTTCAGGCAAATTATTAGACATGTGATTGGTCTAAATGGCATTGAGATTGATCCTGACAAAGTTAAAGCAATCAGGGATATGTCAGCCCCTAAGACGGAGAGAGAAGTTCGGGGATTCTTGGTAAATTACAATACATTAGCAGATTTATAGCAAAGCTCACAACAATCTGAGCCTATCTTCAAATTGCTTAGAAAGAATCAGCCAGTCATATGGAATGAAGAGTGTCAAAAGGCCTTTGAGCGAATAAAAGAGTATTTGCTGAATCCACCTATTTTAAAACCACCTAAACATGGCAAACCTCTATTACTATACTTAGCAGTAGAAGAAGAGTCGATAGGAGCCATGCTAGCCCAAGCAGATGAGTCAGAGATTGAGCATGCAGTTTACTATTTGAGCAGAAAGCTCCTACCTTATGAAATTAAGTATAGTATCATTGAAAAGACCTGTATAGTCGTGGTTTGGTCTTCTAAGAAGTTGCAGCATTACTTTCAATCATATAGTGTGCAAGCAATTTCCAGGTTGGATCCAATGAAGTACTTGAGGGAGACACCCTCTTTGATTGGGAAATATGGTCAATGGTTGATAATATTAGAAGAATTTGAGATTGAGTATGTAACCAGGAAAATAATAAAAGGTAAAGCGGTGGCAGAATTCCTGGCCCAACAACCATTACCAGAAAGCGAAGAGGTAATCTTGGAATTTTCGGATGAACATTTAGAAGCAATTGAAGAACAAGGGTGGAAAATGTATTTTGATGGAGCAGTAAACAGGAAAGGAGCAGGTTTGGGAGTTATACTAGAATCGCTCGAAGGTGAGCTTGTCCCTTTAGCCAAAAAGTTAAAATTTAGGGCAACCAATAATATGGTGGAGTACGAAGCTTGTATTTTCGGTTTGGAAACCCTAATGATTATGAAGGTGGATAAGGTGGAAGTCTATGGCGATTCATTGCTAGTAGTATCCCAAGTAAATGGAGAATGGGAGTTGAAAGAAGAAAAATTGAAACCATACCACCATTACTTGACCATGATGAAGAAGAACTTTAAGGAGTGTAGGTTTATACACCTATCGAGAGAAGAAAATCATATGGCTGATGCCCTAGCCACATTGGCTTCGTTATGGAAAAACCCTATCAGTTTATTCCTTAAGCCTCTGATCTTGACCAGTTCATCAACTCCTTGCTATGAATATGAGACAGTCATGGAAATAGATATAGACCATGATGCGTGGTATGATACTATAAGGCGATTTTTGGAAGAAAGAGAATACCCACTAGGGGCAACAAAGAAAGAGAGAAGAGCCATAAGGCGGTGGTCTTTGCAATACATCACATTCCATGGAGATTTATATCGAAGATGGCCTGATGGGGTGCATTTAAGATGTTTAAGAAAGCCTAAAGTGGAATGTATCATGTTAGAAATACATGCGGGAAGTTGCGGTTCGCACATGAGTGGTTTGGCCCTAGTTAAGAAGATTATTCGGCAAGGTTACTACTGGTTGACCATGGAGAAGGATTGTATTGAGTTTGTAAAGATGTGCCAACAATGTCAGATGTATGGTAACTTGAATCACATGCCTCTTGAAGAACTGCATTCTATATCTTCACCCTGGCCATTTGCCACTTGGGGTATTGACATTATAGGAGAGATACATCCGATAGCCTCAAACGGTCACCGTTTCATTGTGGTAGCAGTAGATTATTTTTCAAAATGGGTCAAAGCTGAATCCTTCAACAAACTAGGTGCAAGCCAAATGGCTAGATTTATTGAAAAGAACATCATCTGCAGATACGGGGTCCCGCACAGTGTGATATCAGACAATGGGGTACAGTTTCAAGGAGCAGTTAAGGATCTATTCTCAAAGTAGCAAATCCATCATCACCGATCCTCTCCTTATAGACCAAATGCTAATGGTGCGGTAGAAGAAACAAACAAGACAATTAAGTAAATTCTGTCCAAGATGACCAGGACTTACAGGGATTAGTCAGAGATGCTTCCCTTTGCTTTACGGGGATATAGGACAAGTGTGCGAACACCTACTGGAATGACACCGTTCTCTTTAGTTTACGGGATGGAAGCAGTGTTGCCAATTGAAATAGAAATCAAGTCATTAAGAGTAGTCTTGGAAGCCGAATTGCCTGAAACGGAATGGGTAGCGAGCAGATACACACAGTTAGCTTTACTATAAGAAATAAGGTTAAAAGCGCTGTATCATCACCAACTGTATCAAAAGAAGGTAGCTCGGGCCTACAATAGAAGGGTTAAAATCAGAAAATTCAGAGTTGGGGATTTGGTGTTGAAGCAATGTAAGCCTAATGTATCTGATCCAAGAGGGAAGTTCAGGTGTAATATCCCAAAGTATACCCTAAAAGTTTTGGAATATTTTATTGTTGTATTTGGATTTAATGTATATGTTTAAATGGAAAGAGAAAAGAAGTAAAGAGAGAGTGTATATGTTATATATATGGATATATATATATATATAACATATACAAGTCAAAGTATGGAAGTCAAAAGAAGAGTAATTAATGATTTTAAGTTAATTAAATTAATTAAAAGGAAATTAAGTTAGTGGAAGAGGATATTTTATAATATTATTTTAATTTAAAATTGCTTGGTGGAGGTTTAAAGAGAAAGAGTTGACTTGGTTTTTGCCATTCATTTTGTTCTTTGTTTTCTTTTCTCTTTGGGTTGGCCGGCCATCAAAGAAGCAAGAGAGCAAGAGAGAGATTTGATCTTCCAAACTCAAGATTGAAGGAAGTTTTCAAGTGATCAAGTTGGAAATTTAAGAGTTTCTTCATCTTTGGTAAGTTCTCCACTTGATTCTTTGGTTTTCTTTGAGTTTGTGAGTTGAGGTTGTGGTTGATATGTGTTTGTTTGTTGTGGTGTGTTTAAGAGTGTTTGGTTCAATTGATTTTGGATTTTGGGGTTGGATTGAAGGAAAGAGTAGGTTGGTGGAAGAGTAAATGTTGTATTTGAGTTGTGTGTATGTGATGGTTGTAAAGTGGTGTTTGATGTATGTTTTGAATTGTTTTGGTGTTTTTGCAAGTTATTATGGTTTATGGGTGTGTTTAGTTAAGTTTGTTTGAAGTGAAAAATGGTGGAAGTAAGAGGTTTGTTGGATGTGTTATTGATGTTGCCGGAATCTACATTTTTGGCCTGACATGCCCATTAGCACGGCCAGGTCTTTGGGCATGTCAATGGTTCTATGTTCTTGGATGGGGGACACGAGCAGTGACACGCCCATGTCACTAAGCGTGTCATAGCTACTATGATGTTGGTGGATTGACACGGCCATGAGCACGCCCGTGTTGTTGAACGTGTCAATGCTTCTATGAGACAGAATGTATTACATGTTCAGTGACACGCCCGTGGTTCTAAGCGTGTCAAAGCTTCTGTATTGTGAGTTTAGGGCACGGTCAGGGACACGCCCGTGTTGTTGAGCGTGTCATGTGTAGAGTTTGCCCTAGTTGGTTTTTGGCCTTATTATCTCATGTGTATCTCTAAGTGAGTGTGTATGATTACTTTTGGATTAGGTTTTGAAGAGAGTTAAGTTGCTCTAATCCTAGTGTTGAAGGATTCTTGGAAGAGGAGTTTGGTGTGGAGTGAGTTACTCTTGAGGTAAGTACAAACCTACATTATTGCATACATTTACATGACATTGAAACTTAACACATTTGGTTGTAAATGTGTTACGTAATTTATTACATTGTTGATATATTTGATTAATGCTATGAATTGCATAATGTGAAAGATATGATGATCATTCAAATCATATGTATAATGCAATTGGTTGTGTATACCCTAATGATGAGATGTGAAGCCATTGTTGTTGGCTATAATGATGCAAATGAAATAATTGGGGCATATTTGCCAAGATGATTATGAGGAAATGAGAATGGAATTGATAATGAAATAATGAAAGAATTGTGTGCCTAATGTGTTATTCACTTTGCAGAGTTTTGTTATTGGTGGCATGCCTAATAGTAACAATCTCTTGAAGCTGGGTTGGGCTTGATCCTTGAAGCCAAGTTAGGTTGAAGTTTAGCATGCTTAACTCCCCGTGAAGCTTGGTTGGGTCTAGTCCTTGAAGCCTAGTTCAGATGTTACAACCCTTGAAGCTAGGTTGGGTTTGGTTCTTGAAGCCAAGTTGGGTTGATACTTAGCATGCTTTGTTCCCCTTGAAGCTTGGTTGAGCCTAATCCTTGAAGCCTAGTTGGGATAATGATAATGATAAATGTGAAAATTGAACCAAAACATTAACTCTGAAAGTTGAATGGCATATTAGTGTCTTTTGGGCCCATGCTTGTCTTTGTTTCAATGTAAACCATAAATGATGAAACAATTGAATAAATAATGAAATGTAGTGTTATGAAAAATATAAAGATATCATTTGTGAATATTGTCTTATTTGTTGAAATGTGTGACATTGGCATTGCATTGAAGCATATTGTTATTGTGGTTTGTACCACTAAGCCGTTGGCTTAGCGCGATTGTGGTTCATCGCATAGGTGACAGGGTAGAACCAGAGAGTTCATCTAGACCGAGTCGAGTCTAGACTATGAAGTGTTGATTGTGGGCTTAAAGATCAGAGACGAACTGCCAAACATGTATAAATTTTATATTTTGCAAACATTGATTTTTGTTGTATATATATATGTAAATACCACTATATTTTCCACCGCTTAATAAATATGTGTTTTATCTATTGTACTTTATAATATAATTTGAATGTTTTAAGTTTTCTTATAATGTTGTTAAATTGAAAGATTGGTTTGTTTATTATAAACTGTGGCACTCCTGTATTCAGTATACGTATATTACAGGTGTAATAGTATGTAGTGTGCGTATACGGGTTATAGGGGTGTTACATCAGGCCTAGCTGGGAGGGGCCATATGTCTTGAAACAAGTCATGAACAAAAGTGCGGTGAAATTATCAGACATGGACGAGAACGAATTTAGTGAGCCAGTAAACATTGACAGGTTGAAGAGGTTTTATGTATGATAAAAAAAAGGAAGCTCGATAGGTTGAAAACCCAAAAAGGCAGCCTAGGCAAAAGTTAGAGTAGTCCGCTAGTTCCGAAAACCCGAAAGGGCGGGCTAGGCAACAATTAGGGCTAAAAGAGAGAAAATCGTCAATTAGAAAACCCGAAAGGGCTAGTTGGCAATAGGAGTGATCTTGTGTATGCTGGCTTTATGTTTGGTTGTTCCCCAATTTAATAAATCAGAATTAATATTAAAATTGTTCTATGTGCATTGTTATAAGTATTTGACCGGATATGGATGAAATAAATAAACACAATGGCAAAAGGTGATGACAAATTATAAATGGAAAAGAAGCATCTTTTATTACTTTAATAATTTTTCATCCTAATAATACACTTTCTGAATAAACAAATGTAAAATCTATGGCAGTCGATAAATATAATGTGCAGGCCAGCTTCGCCTTAGTCGGTCCAAGTAGGCTTCAGTCAAGCAAGGCATGTCTAAATCGGGAGTAAAGTCAGAATCACGAGGCTCATCTCCGTATTGATGGCCAAGTCAGCGAGGATCATAGCATATACCTTGACGAAGAGCAGCAAGGGGAACATATATCAAGTATGTCCGCATGGTGATACGAGAAATCTTCCACCAAGGTACCAACCAATGGATATTGACTTCAGAGCGTGAGTGGATCCAGTCAACCCAATCAGCATATGAAGAAGCAGGATGGAGTAGTTTCCTAGTTGAATGATGATGTGGTAGGTATCTGGCAAAGTCCATGGATGGAGTATCAAGCAAATAAAGATACTCCTAAAGCCAAATCTGTGAAGAAAGAATTAAATAAAAAAGAAAAAAAAAAGTCCGTTAAGTTGAAAACCCGCAAGGGCAGCTTAGGCAAAAATTAGGATAGCTCGCTAGTTCCGAAAACCTACATGGACTGACTAGGCAAAAATTAGAACAATAAAAAATATATAACAAAAAAAGAAAAATGTCCGCTAAGTTGAAAACCTGCGAAGGCAGCTTAGGCAAAAATTAGGACAGCTTGCTAGTTCCGAAAACGCACATGAGCGGACTAGGCAAAAATTAGAGCAATAAAAAGAAGAAAAAGGAAAACCTAAATTGAAAACTTGAAAGGGCAGTTTAGGTAATTACCTAAAGCAACAACGGACTCCCGGTCAGTCTCTTTGACAATCCAGATTTAAGTCGGTCTAATCCAACTACGGTCTCGGCTAAGATCACAGGTACCGGCGACAAGCCTCCTTCCATTTGGTCCATAATATCCAATACTCATGGATCAATATCACCGTCAGAAGAAACAAGCAAGAATTGGTCGAGCAAGCAAAGACAAAGCATGCTTCCCCATGCCTTAGTAGGAGCCAAATGAGAGAGACAAAAATCAATCAAGGGAGCAAGTAGAATTTTTTCACCTCTCATCAACCGAAGAACTTCGAGTTTTGGAATTTAAAATAACGTCTACATCTTCTGTTGAGTCTTGGAAATCAATGTGGGTAGCACCATTTGTTGATTATTTGGATATCCAAGGATGGCCTCAAATTCTTCATTCAAGGGACATATTTCAAAGCCATTAATTTTAAATGCCCTAGAATCCGTATTCTAAAAGGAAGCCACGGCATGTAAGAAGGAGTGGTCCAATTTTGAAAACATTTTAAAACATCAAGTTTTGACCACGAAATTTGCTTCCAATGAATGGCATCCATATTCCTAAGTAGAATTTTTATTTTCTTTAAATGATGCTCGGTCATGGTTGATGAATGAAGGAAAAGCAAAATTGTTAAAGGCAGTTTTTACGTTGAATTGGAAAATATTTTCGGTTTCTGTATGAAATAGGGCATGAAAGGTGATTTATATAGAAGAAATAAACTTTTCCAAAAGTGATAAGGAAAAGGAGTTAGGAAAGAGTGAGACAGTATGGCATAAGGAAAGGAATTAGCAATAAATTTTCGTTACCGCGTTGGATTTGGTATAGCAAATGGTGCGGCTGTGAATTATGAAATTGTGATGTACTGTTTATGATGTGATAAAAAAAAGTATAATAATTGTGGCGCAGTAAAAAAAAAGATACAGTAAAAATGGAAATTGTATTTTTTCATTATTGTACAATATTTTACAATTACTACAATATTTACATATCACTAAGAGGGTGGTGGTAGGTCATCAAATAAAGCCCTGAAAAAGTCGTTGCCTATGGGAGGAGGGGGCACATTACTCGTCTCGAGTCCGCCCGAAGCGGGAGCACCAAAATCCGGCAAATTACTCATCCCGGGATCACCCGAAGTAGAAGCACCAAAATCTCTATTACCTTGAAGTTCTGATCTATCATGGTCCTTATCAGAAGCAGACGAAAGGATCTCATGGTCATCAGTCTGGGGGCCTCTTGATGAAGAAGCGCCGGGATCCCTCATCCCCTGAAATCGGAAGTCTCGAAAATTTTGTTCGGATTAATGATATAAACTTTCAAAATGAGAAGCCTGCTGATGACTTGCAGCCAACTCTTCTTGAAGTTTCCTATTTTGTTCTTCGAGCATCCGCTGTGAGCCAAAAAGGAAAAATATAAGAGCATACATAATCATGCATACATATAGCATAAATTACCATGAAATAAGAAATGTACCAGGTAGTTCATATCAATGCCCTGCGAATGAGATGGCATATTTGGTGGGCTAGAACGAGCAAATGAAGGCGCAGTAAAAGAAGGTCCAGCCTCATGATCAAATGAACCAATAGCCTGCAACAATCATTAAAGAATCAAAGAAAGAAAAAAGCAGTTGCAAGGGAAAAATGGTAAAAGTTTTACCTGAGAAGTACTAGCCCCGAAATGTGGAACAGACTCTCCTGCATCTCCGTGATGTTCCTCTTCATCTCTACCCTCATTTTCTTCGGGAATCTCCCGTACGCCAACTGGAGATACATCAAAGGTCAAGAGCCTTCTTTGAATAAAATGGGCATAAGATGCACTCGGCGGATAGAGAAATCCTTCAATACCATAACCATACCGAGCCGACCACCAGGCATCCTCCGGCATCGACATAATATTTAAAGTGTATTTCGAGCAAGGCATCGGAATCCTCCGCTGCTCTGGACCGAGAAACTACTCATAAACTCTCTCTCCGAGAAACCAGCCACTAGACATTGGGCCAGCGATGACTCAGCGAGAATGTTGGAAAGATAGCGCAGCCCTCATCAAAGGAGACCAGTTTGCTCGCTCTTCTGGGTTCCACCAGGCCAAATTCACCTGCAAAATAACATAAGGTAAGTAAACCTTCACATAAAATTTAAAGCATACTAATGTTATTTTACCTGATCCCAAGTTAAGCGGCTCAACACAAAGCGATGAGTATACACATGGAGAGAGCCGGGGACATCCACACGATCTGACAACTAGAAATTTAATCTCGGATGCCCGACTCTATCTTGGGAAATACTGGGTACCCTCACGAGGTTGTGTTCATATGCCCATGCCTACAACAATAATAAAGATCACATTCATGCAAGAAAAGAGTGGAAATGGCATTGGTGGAAAAAGAATATCTCGACAACAGCCATCAAGCCGACAAAAGACTTCTTATTTCGGCAAAGTTTATCAAGTCCATGGTAAAGACACGTGAGACCATCTTCACCCCAGCCAGAAGACAGTACCATTTTGAAATAAGAAAGGGCATTCAACACTAACAAGTGGATGGAGGATTCAGTGCTGCCTAAGCAAATATAACAAAAATCCTGGAGCATACTGTTCGGCCGTGTCTCTGCCAACCCGTCCATCGTAGTTCATCCAATAACTACGAATTGGCTCAATTTTTATCTTAAAAGGCCCTTTATATGATGTTTCCATACCAATCAATTCCTGAATTTCTTCAAATGTTAAAATATCATTGGTCAGAGAAATCGGAACACCATCAAATCGAAGGCTGGTTATAGCAATAAAATCTACCGGACCAATTGTCATCTCTCCAATGGGTAAGTGAAAAGTGTGGGTTGTGTCCAACCATCGCTCTGCAAGTGCCTGGACTACGCTCCGGTCTATCTGATATTCCTCGGATGGCAATTGTAAGATGAACTGCTCAAAGCCGCAATCTTGGATAATCCGCCTTACCCGAGAAGGCACTACATCGTACCATTGTCAAGCTTTGTAAATACACCCTCCAGCCCGAAACAACGCAACGATCATGCTAACACAAAGTCAGGTAATTTAATACCAGGTAAGTACATATTATCCTATCTGCTTAAATTAATATATTTTTCCTAAATTTTCTAAAAAAAAGATAATAATATTATAATACAAAATAAACAAAAATAATAATAATAATAAAGACAAACACAATAATAATAAAAAAATCAAATAAAAATAATAAAAAATAATAAATAAAAAATCAAAAATAATAAATAATAATAATAACAGAAAAATAAAAGTAATAAATAATAATAATAAATATATATATATAAAGCAAAAACAACAACAACAAAACAGAAAGACGAAAAAATCAAGAAAAAGAAAAAAAAATAATTACCGCGCTCTTTTCGTTGGAACTATGATGAAGCGGCATCCCGGCTAGTATATCTATATTTTCATCTTTATGATGCCGAATACACTCCAATAACTCGGCATTAGAATGAGTCTCTGACCTTGAAGCATGCATTTTTTGAAAACTATGTGCTAAATTTGAAAGAATTTGAGAGAATTATAGAAATTGAGAAACTTTGTTGTGAATCAAATGAAGGATTCGTGGGTTTTTATAGAGAAACGGCAAGGGAAAAACAAAATTCAAAAGTAGGTTTTACTGTTCATAAATAGTAAATTACTATTGATAAATAGTATATTACTATTTTAAATAGTAAATACTATTTGCAACTATTTTTAAATAGTAAATTTACTATTTATGAATAGTAAATAATGCATGAATAGTAACTACACAGTAAATAAACAGTAAATTCAATTATTCAATTTAATCATTCAACTGCTTGCGTATATATAAATATTTTTACATGCAGGGGGCAAAAAAAAAAGGAGAAGACATGTGCATAAAAACTAGCCAAACTTTTTGAAATAAAAAATTATTAGCTCGGGTCCAGAACCCAAATTTTTTTTAGGTCTAGAACCTAGAATCTTTTCTAAGTCCAGAACTTAGCTCGGGTCTAGAACCCAAATTTTTCTTAAGTCAGAACCTAGAATCTCTTTTAAGTCCAAAACTTAGCTCGGGTCCAAAACCCAAATTATTCTTAGGTCTAGAACCTAGAATCTCTTTTAAGTTCAGAACTTAGCTCGGGTCCAGAACCCAAATTTTCTTTAGGTCCAGAACCTAGAATTATTTCTAAGTCCAGAACTTAGCTCGGGTCCAGAACCCAAATTACCCTTAGGTCCAGAACCTAGAATCTCTTTTAAGTCCAGAACTTAACTCGTGTCCAGAACCCAAATTATCCTTAGGTCCAGAACCTAGAATCTTTCTTAAGTCCAGAACTTAGCTCGGGTCCAGAACTGTAATTTTCCTTAGGTCCAAAACCTAGAATTATCCTTGAGTCCAGAACTCAAATCGGGTCTAGAACCCAAATTTTCTTTAGGTCCAGAACCTAGAATTATCCTTGAGTCTAAAACTCGAACCGGATCCAGAACCCAAAACCTCAACCATCTCAAAAATTAAGTCTTATTGCTTTTCACTCTTTTTCACTAAAGTTTCAGATCATTCAAGCAGGTGGCAAACTGTAGACCCTTAATTTTTTATCCAGTCCGGTCCAATATATTTTAATTAGTCTAAAATAATTTTTGTGTTGTCCAATATATTTTAATTAGTCCAAAATAATTTTTGTTATCTTAATTAAATAATTTTTGCTTTAGTATCTAATTTTTATTAATAAAAATAAAAATAAGAATAATAAACAAAAAATAAAAATAAAAATAAAAAGCGACGACGAAAAAATCAGAGATGAAAAAATCATCGCCGAAAACCAGAGCGGGAAGAATGGCCATGGGCCATTTTGCCCGCAGGAATTTCCTGGGGGCGAAATGGCCCGCAGGCCAATTCGCAGCCGCCCATTTTTTCTGCAGCAGTTTTTTTTGCCAGCGTAATTTTTTCGCAGCAATTTTTTTTTCGCCAGAGAAATTTTTCCGACGAAAATTTTTTCGAAACCTAATACAATTAGGTTTCGGTTTCCTTTTCTTAATGAATGTTATATTCCGTGAATAACTAAGATTAATCAAAAAAATCTTCTATAAATAATACCAAAAAACAACACAAAAAGCATGAAGAAATTGGGACAAAAATTGGGAGGAAATTAAGACCGAAATTGAGGAGAAAATTTTTGAAACTTTGAAGAATTCCTTCTGGCAGTGAATCAATCTGATTTTTTTTTTAGAGAGGAGACAAACAATTCAAGCAATTCAAAGGCAGTAAAGCTTGTCTTTGTTTTTGTTCATCCAAGAAGAAATTTTTGGTGGAACCAACAAACAGAGATATGCATCAATTGTCTAATTTCTTCACAGTAGCTTAAAATCATTCTATTGTTTCTTTTAATTCAAAAACCCTAGAACCTTAATTCCCCTTTTCTAAAGTTAAAAAACCTTAATTCGTTGCTTTGTTTTCCAAAAAGCTTAAAATTATTATTTTTGTTTCTTCAAAATCTCAAAACCCTAATTTGATTTCCAAATTTTCAAAATCCTAAATTTAAATTTGTTTCTTTCCAAAAAACTCTAAAAAATATCTTTTCTGCTTCTATAAACCTTAAATTGTTTTATTTATTTTCATAAAACTTCATAAAATTATCAATTGATTTTCCAAATTCTAAAAACTAATTCATTCTCCGAAACCCTAATTCTAAAACACTAAACCTTAATTCAACTCCAAAACCCAAAACAGTGAACCCTAACTCCCTTAAAACCTAAACCCTAAAGTTTTCTAAACCCTAATCCTTTAAACCTTAAAACTCTATAAACATATTTAAACACAGTAAGCTTTCAAACACAATCCAGTGACCGTAAATCATAAATCTAAATATTTTAAAGTGTCCAAAACCTAATTTCATGATTATACATCTCAAACCCTAATTCGGTTAATTAAAAAACTTTATCAATCTTAAATTATAAAACTTTAATTCATGTCAATTCCTTAAAGTTCACAGTAGCTAAGAATTACAAATCTTAAACCCATAAATTCCAAAACCCTACACACATTAAAACTTAAATAGAAACAATAGCCCTAATTTGAATCTTTATTTGCCTTATTCAATTTTATATTTGATTATGCTTTGATTTATTTTATATGCTTTAATTTATTTAAGTTCAATGCTTGGTTTATTTAATTTATCATGGATGGATGTTTACTTTCTATTGATGTTTAATACCTTTGATGAATGATTTATTTGTGATGAATGATTATTAACTTTTATCAATTTATTTAGATTTCCAAATGTTGTAAGAGGTATGTTTTCACTTGGTGGGTACCTCATTAGTTAAATATCATATAATTTAAATTGTTTTTCTATTTTAGAACCAATGTAAAGGACATGTTTCTACCTTTCGGTGGGTGTCCTATTTAGGCATGTGATGTAAGGACATGTTTCCATCCTCGAATGGGTGTCCATTTATTTGTTTTGTTTGGACATTATTTTGATTTTAATATAATGATGCTTTCTTTTAATTATTGTGTGTAATATGGATAATATTATTATATTTAAAAATTTTATAATATTAAGACCTGTAAAGGAGGCCGGTTCTAATGAACCGGGTGTTGCGGGGGTACTGGGCCATTTCTCACATTCCCCACACGTACCCAACTTTTCGAATCCATTAGGGGGTTGGGGATTCCTTAGGAATCGAGTCATCTACCCCTTTCTTTTTTTTTCAGTCTTTGAGGGTGGCGACTCCATTTTCTCCAGACTTAGGTCCGTGTTCTCTAAGGCCCCGAGCCTAAACAGTACCGAAGTTGCAAGAACCATTCCACCAGGAGTGGGGGCGAAAATCCCCGCTCACAATATGTAATCCATAAAAAATATACATGGCAATGGCATTTCCAGACACAATAGTGTTATTGAAATCCACAATGCACTACATTAACAAAACAAACAAATAGATGCATGCACCAAACAACCATTATTTTATAAAAACCCATTTGTGTAAAAACCAAATGCATTTGCTTTAGGAAACAATAAAAAAGAAAATTTGAACTTATTATTTGACATATAAAATTTGATATTACTTCGAAAGAATGAAAAAAAAATTGACTTTGAGAGCTTATATCCAAGAATGATAGTGTAGTAAATCTATAAATGAGATTGATATTAATTTGACATAAATGCAATATTGCAAATAAGAATAGCAAATCTATGTGTGTGAAAGCAATAAGAATGAGAGAGAAAAAAAATAGTGAACTTAGTTGAGAGAATAATTAATACGTTTTCTTCCCTCCTTTTTTTATTGGAAAGGGTAGAAATGTTTAAAATAATCTACTTAAGGTGAGTGAAGTTTAAAATAAAATAAAACAAATCTCATAAGTATTAGCTGATAAATTTCCAATAATTTTTTTATCTATATACTAACAAATGGAAAAATTATATCATTAGTATCTGAATTTTTCTATTTATTTTTTATTTTTGCATCTCAATTTTTTATTGCGCTTAATTTAGTGTTTTAAATTTAATAAATAATATTGTTTGTGCTCTCAACAGCTAGCTGACTAGTTTTATGTATGATTATTTTATGCTAAAGAGGATGCCATTATTTAACAATTTTAGTGTCGAAATAAATAAATAAAATGAACAAAGGTGAAAAGGAAGTAGTAAATTCCCTCAACCAATTCCTATTTCTTTTTTTTTATATGTTTCTTGATCTATGGTTGTTTGAAAAATTTCTTTATTATATTTACCCATTTTCACAGTTCTTTTATTTAATGCTATTTAATTATTTTGTTCTTTGTGATGTTGATGTTCGGATTAATAAGAAAGGAAAAAAGTCCAATTTAGATCTTATACTATAATGTAAAGTCAAAATTTGAACTTAAACATTTTTTTCTTTCAAATTTAGGTCAAATTAGGGTTTTTTTAATGAAACAGTTAAATTAGGCTAATGACAAGGTCCAATTTAGACTTTCGATAAATGTTAGAATCCAATTTGGACTTCATTTAAATATTATAATCCAAATTGAACTTAATTTTAATAAATAACTTTTTAATTATTAATAATCTATAATATTGATGAACAATTTTTTAATTTTTAATTTTTAATAATTTTAAAAATTTACAATTTTCACAAAATACATTATAATTTTAAAAATTATTATAATTTTAAAAATTATTATAATTTAATAATATTATAAATTATAATATTAAAAAAATATTTTAATATAAGGTTGAATAATTTTTTTATATAAATAATTTAAATAAATAATTTGTATAATACTATTAATATTATAAATTAATATTAAAAATAAAAAATTAAAGAAAATTGCAAAATATGTAAATAAAAAATACAAAAAAATTTATAATATAAAAATATAAATTATAAAAATTACAAAAATTATAAAAAAAAAATACACTAACATGTCACACCAATAATATAACAACATATGATTTGATGATGAGTATAATTTGCTAAGTTTGTATATGTTGTATGGTTGAGCTTTAATATGTTGTTGTATTGAAGAGAACTAATAGCTACTGGTGAATGACTAAGGGGGTGTTTGGTTTAGCTGATTGAGGCAACTGATAGCTGTTTCAAGTCAATCAGCTAAAGAATAGGTGTTTGGTTAACTTTTTTATCAGCAGCTGTTAGCTGTTTGAAGGTTCAAACAGCTAGCTTTTTCAAAACAGCTGCTGATAGTTTTTTTATTTGACAATATTAACCCTGAATTATTAGATAATATTAATATATGTAACCTTTAATTTAAACTTATAACGTGTGATTATTAAAGTATAACGATATATGCCAAATCAATGATTTATACGTCAATCTTTTATATATATATTAATTAATCGAATCTATGAGGATTGCAATATATTTTACAAAAAAAAAAGCTACTAATATTTTTTTCGAAAAAAAAGCTACCAATAAATTTTACAAAAAAAAGGCATCAATCTATTTTTATTGTGGCTGGTAGATTATATTTTTTAAATTTATTATAAATATATTTATTATTCAAATTTTCAAAATTTGAGTTTATTTAAAATTATACCCTTATTGGTCATTTTACACAATAACAACAACAGCTTACTATATTTTTACCAAACGCTCATTATTCATCAGCTAACAGCTACCAGCTATCAGCTGTATGAAACCGCTAAACCAAACAGGACCTAAGTGTAATGGTGAAACTTTAGGCCGCGACCATGGTGGTTATGTTGGTTGTCAATGATGGTGATGGGTTTGGATTGATATATACACAAAGAAGAGAAAGATTAAAAAAAAATCTTTATTTTAATATTTTATTTATTTTTATTTTAATATTTTTATTTATAAATCTTAATTTGTAATATTAATTATATTGTAAAAATTATTTATCAATATTATAAATTATTAATGTTAAAAAATTAATAGGCTCTTATTAATATAATTTTTAATATTATAATTTATAATAGTAATAAATTATAATATTTTTTAATATTATAATTATTAAATTATTAATTATTTGCTCAAATTATAAATTATTAAAATTATTATAAATTAAAATATTATAAAAATTATTTAATAATATTATAAATGATTAATAATTAAAAATTATTTATTAAAAATTAAGTTTAATTTGGATATAATATTTAACCAAAATCTAAATTCGATCCTAATATTTAATTAAAGTTAAAATTGAATCATACCGTTAGCTTAATTTAACAATTTCGTTAAAAAGTTTCAAATTGGACTACATTAAAAAAAAATTCAATTTGACTAAACTTTAAAAAGAAGGTTTCAATTTAATTTTAAAAAAAATCTAAAATTCAATCCTGATTTCACATTATAGTACATGATTTAAATTAGGTCTTTGTCCTAATAAGATATGATACTATTGATTATTGAACCCTCTACTATAATTTTGATATATTAAGTTCATGTATATTATTGTTTTATATTAAATTGGTCTTCATTTAATAGCCAATTTGCATGTTGAGTAGAAATTTTGTGAAACTTGTGTAAACTGAATTTTTTAATATAAGAAAGCAAAAAATATTAATTAGCCCTTATACTATATTGTTTTTTTTATTAAGTTCCTTTATTATTATTATAATTAACGGCATTTTTATACAATTTATGAAGAAATATTAAAAAGTATCAATTTAATATGGGATAATAATATACATTAATTTAATAGATCAAAATTATAATAGAAGGATTCAATAGGAAAAGAAGTGATGTTTTTTGCTTAAAAAAAAATAGAAAAGTTACGACACAAATAAACAAAATTTTCATTAAAAAGAAAAGTGGACAAAGTTAATTTATTTATCTTTTGAAACTAGGCGACATTTTTTGAAAAATGGATAAAGTTTTTTTATTTATTTGTTTGAAGATGTATGCGGGCTTCTGGAGCCACTCGAAACACAGCGAGAATCATAGGAGCTCAGAAAATAGCCATGGAATCATGTTATTGTTCAATTCTTTGTTCGCTTCGTTTCTCAAGCCCCATAACCGACAACAACAAATGTTACTGTGAAACTCCATCTAGAAATACTAACAATTTATTTTCTTTTTCCTCCGCTATTTCCCCTCGAAAATACATTTTTCCGGCGAAACACTTGCGAAAGAATGGATTCACTCCATTTTGCTTACCCTCCTCCTGTTCTAGCGTCCAAAACCCATCTCCGGAACTTGCTGTTCTTCTCGAAGTTGATGGGTACTATTTTTTTTTTGAGTTCTGTGTTTTTAGTATTCCCTGCTGGTATCAGTTAGTTTCATAAATGTTTTGTTATTAAAATTTTTTTTTGTTCGTGAGATGCGTATGGGATTTGATAATTCTGAATTAGATGTGATAGTTTATATACTATCAATTCTTGTTGTAGTTCTGATTTTCAAATGTCTTGATCTTGTAATGAATAAACAGTTCAATTCAACTTGTGTTGTAACCTAAGATACTTGGTGTCTGCCATTTGAATCCTTTTCCTTCATTCTACTTGGCTTATGGTTTATTCTTTCACATCAATATTGTAATGTTGCAAGCTTGTCTAGGTGTGGGAGTGCCTTGCCTCTAAACCTTAAAAGCTTATGAGGATGGATAGCTCAATTTTATATAAGCCAGTTTAACATATTCATATTTATTCTATGTGGGATTTCCCACATACTTATATCGTTTACAATCAATTCCTCGTCCTTGGATGTGCTTTATATAGTCCATACTCAGTCATTGCTTGTTTATGCTTGAAAATGAAAAAAAACTATACTAGATGCTTCTCCAATTTATTCTCAATATGTGGAATTTCTGCTTTCTATGGGTGCTTTTATTCCTTAAATATTGGTCATTTATAGAATTTCCACCTATTCATCGTAGCATCTTTGTTATGCCCATTTTGTGAATCTATCAATTATTGCACACTATTCACTATAGAAAGAAAAAGGGCACCATAAAATAATAAAAGAATATGTCGACCACAGTGAATGTGGAGATACTTAGAAGCATTATTAGTTCTTTCTTTCTCCTAGTTTTTATCTCTTCACCAATGCAGATAACTCTAGAGTTCTTTATTTGTGTTTATTCACTTGCATGTTAACTCTTTTGCTTTCATTTTCTTGTAGTGTCCTAGTGGATGCGTATCGCTTAGGAAATCGACAAGCATTTAATGTAGGTGCGGAGATTTATTAATTATATGCCAGTAGTTGATGTTTCTATTGCCTAGGCATTTTAATTATTTGAGATGTATTAGTTTAACTCACAACTTTTCTTTCATGATCCTATCAGCATTTAAGAAGCTCGGACTTGATTGCGCAAATTGGACCGAACCTATCTATCTAGACCTCCTAAGGTGTGGAATCATTCAATTTGTTTATGTATGTTGAGGCGTAATGTGATGTGAAATTCTCATCGTGTTGTAGAATAATTGCTTTTTAGGTCCTGTAATTGAGTTGGTTTGCAAACAATTGTGTACTTCATCTTTACTTGTTTTGGTTACTATTAAGAATAATATCACATTGATTGAAAATGAAATAAAATAAGTGGTTAATATGTGGTGAAAATTTATAGTACTAGACATTTTAGTTATGGTAATGCCTAATGTACTAATATATGTTGTATGTGTTTGTATTCTTATTGTCTTCCTCCCCAATTCATAAAAAATTAACATGGTATTAGACAGTTTTGTGTTGGATGTATAGTGCCGACCATTTTGTTTTAAGGGACAATGTTTGAATTTCTTTCCTCCCCCATTCATAAAAAATCAACACTGTATTAGAGCAGGATCTAGTCTCGACTCTACGTCTTTGCGTTTAAAGGGGAGTATTTGAATTTCTTTCTTGGTTTAAGGGAGAGTATTTGAATTTCTTTCCTGGTTTTCTGAGTTGGTTATCTAGTTCTAATCGGTCCAGTGTCTAGTTTAAATGACAACTGCATGACTTTCATGGTTTAAGGAGGAGTGTTTGTATCTCTTTCCTAGTTTCTTGAGCTAAATATCCAATCCTAATTGGCCCATTGTCTAGTCCAAGCGATAACTGCATGTGAATTCCCAATTGTCATTTAAGCGGAGTAGCCTAGCTTTTGGTCCAAATGACAACTGGATATTCATTCCCAATTGTCACTTGAGGGGGAGTATTAAAAATAATCCCATATTGATCGAGTATGGTAAAGGTCTATCATCTTAATGTCTAATACTAATAATTTTAGTTTATGATTGTGCCTGTTGTACCAACGTGTTATGTGTGTTTGTATTCTTAATGCTTTTTTGTATTTATCTTCTTCCCGATTAAAAAAAAAATCAATAGTTACAAATACAATGCTCTGATAGTTTTGTCGTATGGATCACAATAACGACTTTTTATTGAGTATATCTATGCTTCAATATTAGTTGGGAGTGATACAAATTGTCATGTGAGCAATAGAAGTATTGTATTTGCATTTGCGCTTAAATTCTATTTCTACCATACAAGTTATACCTCTCTTCTTTCCAGGAAGAGTTCTAGTGATGAGGAAAGGATGCTGATTTTATATTTTAATCGGGTGAGTTCTTTATGCAAATTATATCTGCTGGATAATTTCTTTGGTTTATTTTATTCCCTTTATCCTCTTGCAGATTGGTTGGCCTACGTCATTGCCCACTAGTGAGAAAGGCACATTCATAAAAAATGTCTTGCGAGAAAAGGTATTTTTTGTATAAGTGGCATAGTGCTAATGAAATTCATTTACCTGGCTTGATAATTTATCACCTCATGTCGGTGCATTCGCGATGGTTGATTAATGTTGTAAGAGAGACACAACTAGTTAGATCTTTTTAGTTTAAATGTCACTAGTTTGATCTTTTAGCCGTACAGTGGGAAAAGAAGAAAGGTCATCATATTTACAAATTGCTAAAAATAATAAAAAAGAGAGTTTGTAACATGTGCCTTATCATCTACCAAATCATAAGATGAGTACCATATGTGTGCACTGTGTAGACCCTCTTGAATCTATATAACTACACGTTCATCAGTTTAATTACAATTTGTCGTCTTTCTTTTACTTTTGTGCTTTTAGTTTTGCTGAATCCCTGATCATCCTCGTATGGCGAATCTTGAAACCTTAAAAGCACATTCTTCAATTCCAATTATTTCCCAACTCAAATCTTGTTTTTGCAGATGATTCCAATTATGTGAAATATATTATTGTAGTTTTAGACTCTAACATCCTTACTTTTATTTCTATTTGGTTTCAAATTCAAGGGTGCTAAAATTTTGTCGTTTATGAATACTTGTCTTATGGTATTAGGTGTCTTCTTTTATATATTGTGCCTTGTGCTGCTTAGGTGTGCGCTTGCACCCGGTGCTTTATGCTTTAGCACTCCTTTGTACCCTTGATGTGCTTGGTCTCTTGGACAGCGTTTTGCCTTGACGCACCTTGCACCTTTAATAACTATGATATAAATGCATTTTGCGAATGTTTTAACATAGGGAACTAGCCAACGTAGAATTTCATACTTGACTTTCACTCCTTAAACCCATCGACATCTATGAAAGCCCTAATAATTTTAAGGATTTTGCAATTAAGTACTATTTTTTTTTCAATCGTCTTGATATTCTTTAGCCTTTGTTTAGCACATGAAATTGATTAGATTCGAATTAGAATTGGGCCCATGAATTCCAATTATGTTGTTTGGCTTTGCCACTGAAATGACATTACAATTCCATGTTACAACCAAGGAAATTAAATGCAAGTAATGTGCCTATATCATTCAGAGGGTAGGGCCTGTGCATTGCTATTATGAGCATACTGAGGCTCACCTTTACTGTATGGAGCCACTTATTCATACTCTCTGTAATACCCCTTCCCAGCCTACATGTGTAAGCCGAGTAGAGGAGCCTCACTATTCTAATGTTGCTACCAATTTTACTTAATTCAAATTTTAGTTCCGGTTTTACAGAAATTTTGCCAGAGGTTCGCCTAGAAATTGGATCCCAAGTGTCGACAAAAACTGGTTTTTCTGATTTTTTGAAAACATTTTGTTAATGAACCACTGCATGTTTGAGCTGCTGAATTAGTCAGCAGTGGTAGTCTCCTTTCTGTTTTGAATTTCTGTTTTATTTCCAGTTATGTAGGAGGGAGTTCCTCCATTTTCTTATTCATGCTGTTAGTGGGAGGTTATTCTTCCACATAGGTTACTGCTCCTTGTTTGTAGGAGGAGTTAGTTCTGCTCTTGTGTATATATATTCAGCAGTACTTGATGAATAAAGGATATGATTAAAAAACCAATTCAAGTGTTCTCTTTGAGGTAGCAGTCTCCCTCTAACGAGTCTGATCTTCCCTGACATCCACCATAGGTCGTTCAAGGAAGCGCACCACCCCAAACTCCCAAACACCAACCCCCCATAGACCCATAACTCGATCCGTAAGTAGGGACTCTAACATTTTGGTATCAGAGCCTGCCGTTATGGGCGAGTCTGTTCAAGACCAACTATCTAAATTATTTGACTTGCTTCTGGCTGAACAGCAATCTAACAGAGAGTTACATGCCAAATTTGATGCTCTCACACAAGAATGGGAATCAACCAAACAGAATTTCCAATCCAGCAGCGCCGGCAGTCCTCTAAGCTCGCGAAAGGACAAGGGAATTTCAGGAAATTTTGCTTCTGATAAGTCGGGAGGTAGTACGTTTGTTCCCAAATTTACAAAATTGGATTTCCCTCGCTACGACGGGAAAGATGACCCCTTGGGATGGCTCAATCGCTGCAAACATTTCTTTCGGCATCAGCAAACGCCGGAAGAGGAGATGGTAAGCTTGGCGTCCTATCATCTAGAAGGGATTGCCCAGCTATGGTACTTGCAACTGCTGGACGATATTCCGAATCCAACTTGGGAAGAATTCTCTCATCAATGCAACCTCAGATTTGGGCCGCCAATCCGCAGCAACAAATTGGGCGAACTAGCCAAATTAAAGCAAACCGGTTCTGTTGCAGATTACCAGAATCAGTTTGAAGCCTTGATCTCTCGCTCTGGTTCACTCACTCAGTCTCAGAAAGTACAGCTGTACCTTAGTGGGTTGCAAGACTCAATCGCTGTGGAGGTTGAACTCCATCACCCTGCTGATCTGGCAACGGCGATGAGCATGTCGAGGCTGTATGAACGGAAACTTTTTTCTCATTCTTCAGCTGCAAGAGATACACGTCTCGCTGCACTTCCACCAGAACCCCGCGCCAATCGGGTAGTGAGGAGGTTGTCCCATGACGAAATGGAGGAGAGGCGGAAAAAGGGACTATGCTTTAATTGTGATGAGCAGTTTGTTCGAGGCCATCAATGTAAGTATTTATTCTGGATCGATTTGGAAGAAACGGAGGACGTAGATGACTTTAATGCAGATCCAGAAATTTCTTTGAATGCTATTCGAAATCCTCAGTCCATGCTTCAAGCTTGCGGACAAGCTTCCATTGGGAGAGGGAAGTAATGTTACTGAACCACTGCATGTTTGAGCTGCTGAATTAGTCAGCAGTGGTAGTCTCCTTTCTGTTTTGAATTTCTGTTTTATTTCCAGTTATGTAGGAGGGAGTTCCTCCATTTTCTTATTCATGCTGTTAGTGGGAGGTTATTCTTCCACATAGGTTACTGCTCCTTGTTTGTAGGAGGAGTTAGTTCTGCTCTTGTGTATATATATTCAGCAGTACTTGATGAATAAAGGATATGATTAAAAAACCAATTCAAGTGTTCTCTTTGAGGTAGCAGTCTCCCTCTAACGAGTCTGATCTTCCTTGACATCCACCATAGGTCGTTCAAGGAAGCGCACCACCCCAAACTCCCAAACACCAACCCCCCATAGACCCATAACTCGATCCGTAAGTAGGGACTCTAACACATTTTTACACAAACTAATGCAATCAATTTCAATACACTCCCAATGAATCCTCCTTATACCCTCAACTACAAACCTGAAGAAGAGTTCACACTTCTAATACAAAATAAGTAGAGGTTTATTATTATCACATACTACTAACGTACAGTATAACTGTAACACCCCCATACTCTATATAAGTACTATACATATACCGGGTATACATACAGTACGTATATAAAGTATAAGAATGTCACTTTTTGTTACAATTTAAAAACCTATATCTGAGTTCAAATAATATTACATTAATTTAAATATAGAACATTTACAAAATCATTATACTTTCAATAATCTTACATATATATGATAATCTTGTCTTTACCAAAATTTCATTTATACATATGAATACATTCTTGTTAGAAATACAACATAACGAAATTATACATATATGCATCACCTTCTAGTTGGTCTCGAAATACTCTTACCCTTCTCGTGGCATAACATTTGACTTCCAGATCAACCACCTACTCACCTACGCGATTTATACAACCGCACTAAGCCCGAAAGCTTAGTAATACAAATAAATATTATAAACATACATAACAGACAATCATACTTATATGTTAACTTCATATATTATTATTTTCTTATCATATTTTCCCATTTCAATTACACCTTATATATATTTCTACTAATCTCATAATTATATACATATGCACGTATTTCATTAATACAACCCACAATTCCATGACTTATTAAAACATTCATAAAATAATACTCACAATGTCCACAACCACATCCATATTATACATCATATTGTATTTTCATGTAGTACCTTCAGATCTCATCATTCAACATAGTTTTTCAATCCACATTCACCTTCAATAATTTACTTATACATTGTAATCATCTCATTTCATAATTATCATCATATATCTCATAACATTACATCTTATTCCATAATTCACATTTAAACAAAAATAATCATTGGTCTCATTATTCATTCATTTCACATTTCATGAATCACATTTAAACAAAGACAAGCATGGGCCCAAAAGACACTAATATGCTATTCAAAGTTCAGAGTTACTGTTTTGGTCTATAATCATAATCATCAATACATTTATCCATGGATATTCAACTAGATTTGAGCTTACGACCCAGTCATTTCACTCAATCTAGTTTCAATAATTTGTTTTTGAGGTTTACGACCCGGTCATTTCACCCCAAAAACATCACATTTCACATTTTCCAACTGGAATCGGCTTACGACCCGGTCATTTCACCTATCCAGTGATTCATAGGCATGCCACCAAAAACAGAACTCTGAAAATTGAATTAACACATTAGGCACACAATCATTTCATTTATCTCTTTATCAATCTCTTTTCATTTCATTTCTCATAATTAATTAGGCAACCATGCCTCAATTATATATTTCATTTGCATCATCATAGCCAACAACCATGGCATCATATCTCATATGATCTTAAATCACAATAAAACAATTCAAATGTATATAATCAATGGCATTAACACACATTTTACATACTCATCACAACATTCATATTATACCAAACATAACATTATTAATATACATCAACAATGCATTACGTTTCCTAATATTAATATACATCAACAATGGACTACATTTCCTAACACATTTACAACCAAATGTGTATCAAGTCTCAAAGTCATATGCATTTATGCAATAATGTAGTTTGTACTTACCTTAAAACCAACTCACACCAATCTATACACTTACTCTTCCAAGAATCCTCAACACTTAGATTAGGGCAATTCAACCTCTTCACAACCTAATCCAAAAGGAATATTAGCAAAATGACCATATGAATAGTAAATTCTGGTTTTGGACTCAACTTAATCCTTATTTTGAAAAATTGTATAAAATAATATACTTGACTAAAAACTCTAAAATTTTTACAGAATTTATTTTTACATCTTAAAATCATTCCTTTAAAATTTCAAATCAAACTGAACACAAAATCTTGGTCAAATAGTTCACCCAACCAGACTGCTCCAATTGCCCTGCATCCTGGCAGCAGTTCTAAACTTTGTGAATTCCGTAAATTAAATTCAATCAATGTGGTTCCAAATTATTTTTCTCAAATACTAGACTCACTAAGCAACAACATATCCAAAATTCAATTGGATATTATTTTTCTACATTTTATTAAAAATCCCGAAAGATAGTTGTCTCAGTTAAGGTACCTGCTGGAACAGGTCTAATAAAAATAATCTTTCCAAAATCATAACCATTCCAAAATCAAATCAACATATTTTTCAGTCATTCTAGACTCATAGAGGCACAACATATCAAAAATTCACTTCAAGAACATTTTTCTATATTTAATTAAAAATCATACAAGTCACAACATTTACTAATTGTAAAACAGAAAAATTTCACTAAACACTACTCTTACTCTTCCATCACCAACACCAACCTAACTTCTTAACTTTAGTTCCATTTCAACACTTTTACACACACCATACACAAACAAACTCCAACCATCAACAACACTCCATCAAACTCAAACAAAAATTCCATATAGAACAAGAGAAATCAAAAGAAAACTTACTTGAATATTATGCCAAATCTTCAACATCCATCTTCAATTCTCTCAAAATCCCTATGAATTTGATGTGTATATAAGTAAAATCACATCTCTCTCTCTCTCTCTCTCTCTCTCATGTAAGAAGAAGAAGAAGCTCTCTCGTGTAAGAAGAAGAAGAAGAAGAAAAATATCTTTTCCCTTCTTCTTTTCATGTTTATCATATATATATATATATAATAATAATAATAATATAATATAATAAATTATTTCTAAAAACCTCCACCACACACTTTTCTCCCTTTGACTTTTCTTTCTTCTTTTTCTTTTATTATTATTATTATTATTATTAATTAATTATATAAACTTACTTTTCCTACACCACTTTATACATTATGTATATGTAATATATATGTTGGTATATGTATATCTCTTTTATATTTCCTTTATATTTTCCATATTTTTCAAATACCACATAAATATATATCATCCCTCATATACACCTATTTCTTATAATATTTTCCTTACATATTTTACCAACATATCTTCTCACAACTACCATTCCAATGTACACCAAAATCGGATATTAAATTAATTCTTTTATCTTCTTTTGACTTTCATTAGTTTAACTTATATATGTTATATATATACCTTCACTTCTTTTCTCCTTCCATTAAACATACTCCTTAAATCCAAATACCACAATAATTATTCCAAAACTTTTAGGGTGTACCTTGGGATATTACACTCTCTTCTTTCTTATTTTTTTCCTTGGTTTAGGATATGATTTTGGCTCCAGTTGGCTATTAGTTTTGGGTGATCTATAAATCTAATTTTGTTTAATCTTATAATTAAAAATTATTTATGATAATTAAATTAGCGCAGTGTATTTATTTATACCATCAATAGTTTCATGTATTCAAATAAAAAAATTAAAATTATATTTGAAGATTGTAATTTTTAAACTATAAATTCTCTGTCATCCGATCATTAGAATTGTAATTTCAATGGAAGTAGAATTGAATTTACAATTTTGAGTTTCATTACCAACTCTATAATCCGAACAGATCCCTTAATGTGTTCATCATCATTTTTATTTCAGCCAAGGGAGCTGCTGGAGTTGATGTGTCACCCGTGTCAAACGTCTGGCGCCCTTCAATGTCAGAACTGTCGCTGAAAAAAATTCCATTTTGATTTTTTTTCCCATTCCGATTCCCTTCCTATTCCTTGCTATAGAAAATACTAAATTACAATAATTCTTCAACTCAATAAGAACAATAACCATTTTCCACTATTATTAATCTTGCACTTTTCTTAGCATTTCCTGTTCAGCTTCTTCTTCTTCCTCTTTTTTTTTTTTATTCTTTTAAATATTATTTTCGATTGTCAAACCTTCAATACCTTGATGTTGCTTGGTACGGGTCAGAGTATATGAATGATGAAATGTATTGTAAAAAAGTAGCCATGCTGTAGGGTTGTTTGGAACTGTTAAGGAATGAGATCTTGCAAGATGATGCGGATGAGGATAGACACTAGAGATGCCTTTGAGGAAGGAAAGGGATTGAATGAATTGGGGGGAGTATTATATATTTTAGATTTCGAATAGAATGATGGTGGTTTTGGAGGTAGTGTTGAATGTCAATGCTTGGAGTTGATCCTCTACAACAAGAACAAGGAGAAAAAAGAAAAAAGAAAACAGAAAAAAGAAAAGACCATCTTTGATATAAGCCAAAGGATATTGTTATTTCTGAAGCCAAAGGATATTGATATTTCTAAAGTAATTTTCTATTTTTCTTTCATCAAGTATAGGAGTGTTTATATACAGAAAAGAACTTTAGACAACCATACACAATAATGCTTAGCTCATTCCCTTACAGCTAGACATTGCACACTCCCATTCCCTTACAACCAGACACAGTCATCAATAATTATACCTACTTCCTATAGCACTGCCCCTCAACTGGAGCATAGATGTTAATTATGTGCAGCTTGTTACAAAGATATTCAACTCGAGTCCCATGCAATGCCTTTGTGAAAATATCTCCCAATTGCTCTTTAGTTTTCACATAGCCTGTGGAGATTTAACTTTTCTTCAATTTTTTTTACGAATAAAATGACAATCAACCTCAACGTGCTTTGTTTTTTCATGATACACTGGATTTTAGGCATGTAGATAGCAGCTTGATTGTCACATCAAAGTTTTGTTGGTAATGAATGCCTTAATTCAGTCAAGATGTGTTTTATCCACAAGATTTCACATGTGGATTGTGCCATGGCTCTGTATTATGATTATGCACTAGACCGAGATACCACATTCTGATTTTTACTATTCAAAGATAAGGTTCCCACCAACGAAGACACAATATCCTGAAGTAAACATTCTATCTACTTTGAAACCAACCCAATCAGCATTTGTAAAACACTTAAATATTAATATGTCCATGATTTTTGTAGAGTATCCCAAGACTGGAAGCCTCCTTCAAGTAACATAGGATTTGTTCTGGGGTTACCCAATGACTGACTATTGGAGAGGACATAAACTGACTTACAATACTAATAAAATAGGCAATATCAGGGCGTGTTACTATGAGATAGTTTAGTTTTCCAACAAGTTTTCTATATTTCTCTGGATATTCAAACAATTTACCATCTTTTGTGAGTTGAAAATTTGGAGTCATTGAAGTACTATAAGGCTTTGCTCATAATTTTCTGTTTCAGTTAACAAGTCAAGAACATATTTCCTTTGATATAGGAAAATACCTTTCTTACTCCTTTTTACCTCATCTCCCAGGAAGTATTTTAACATTCCCAAATCCTTTGCTTGAAATTGATTGCGCAAAAATGATCTAAGGGATGAGATAACTGATGTATCACTTCCAATGATGATAATATCATCCACACATATAACTAGAAGGATAATACCGGATTCAGATTATTTATAGAATACTGAATGATCGGAATTGCTTTTCTTCATTCTAAAATTTTCAATTGCTTGATTGAATTTTCCAAACCAAGCACGTGGACTCTACTTCAACCCATATAAGAATTTTCCGAGACGACAAATTTTCCCATACTTTGCTTGACCAACAAACCTAGGAGGTTGCTCCATATAGACTTCTTCTTGAAGATCACCATGAAGAAAAACGTTCTTGATATCTAACCGATGCAAGGGCCAATCATGAATGGGCGTGAGAGAGATGAATAACCTGACAAAAATTAACTTAGTAACAGGAGAAAAAGTGTCAGAATAATCAATCTCATATTTTTAAGCGTATCCCTTAGCAACTGAACGAGCCTTTAACTGAGTTACTGACCCATCCTGATTCATCTTCACTACAAAGATCCATTTACACCCAATAGCCTTCTTACGTGGAGGTAAATTTACCGAGTCTCAAGTGCCATTATCATCTAAAGCGTTTATCTCCTCTATCATAGCTTCTTGCCATCTAGGGTGAGATAAGGCTTCCCGAACAATTTTAAGAATTGTAATTGAATCGACAGATGCAATAAATGAGCAAGAAGTAGAAGACAAATAGTTATAACAAACAACCGAAGAGATAAGATTAGTGCATTTGCATTTACCTTTGCGAATAGCAATAGGAAGATCAGAGTCAAAATCGGGATGGTGATGAAGAGGATGGTTGAGGACATGGATCAGTAGAGTGATATTGGAGGAGCATCAATTGATATTGGATCTGATGATGGGGAAAGCGGTACAAACTCTGGAATAGGTGTATCATTTCGTCTGGGATAGACATGAATAATAGTAGGTTTAGGCTGGGCTGGAGGAGTTGAAGATGGAATAGAAGGATTGGTATTCACTAGAACAAACGATGTGGTAGGGTAGACTAATAGATCATCATCCTCCTCCTGACTAATATGAACTAAGGAGGAAAAGAGTGGTGTATCTTCAAAAAAAGTAACATCAGTTAGCATACGATACTTATTTAAGTGGGGACGAACATCCCTAACATAGCACGTGGTACAAAAAATTCTAGGTTCAATAGGAAACAATGGCTTGTTTGGGAAGAGGGTACTGTAGCGTGTCGTATCATTAAGAACTGTTGAGGGCATTCTATTATTGAGAAAGCAAGCAGTAGAGACAACATCAGCCTGAAATGTCTTAGGAACATGCGTTTGAAATAATAAGGCTCTTGTAGTCTCAAGAAGATGCCTATTTTTTCTTTCTGCTACTTCATTCTGAGGTAGTGTATCAACATAAGAAATTTGGTGAATAATACCACTTTGAGTGGGATAAGATTGAAAAGATTCTGACAAGTACTCTTTTGCATTATCACTCTGGAAAGTGCGTTCGATAGTATCAGATTGATTTTTGATTTCAGCACAAAAGGCAGTGAAATGAGAAAACACCTTTGATCGACTTTTCATTAAGTACAACTAGGTTACACGAGAGTAGTCATTGACAAAAGTGAAAATATTTGAATCCAGTTTTAGACACTTTGGGACAAGGACCCTACACATCCGAATGTACCAATTCAAAAGGAGAGCTAGCTCTCTTTTTGACTCTAGGAGTTAGACTGACACAATGTGTTTGGCAAATTGGCATGATTCACAATCTAATGATGAAAGACTACAAAATTGTAGGCATAGCTTTTTTAAGCTAAGAAAGAGATGGATGACCTAGCTGACAATGAGCCTCAAAAGGAGTTCTAGTTCCAGTACAAGCAATGGTTTTGGTACTTGTGTATCAAGGATGTAGAGACCTCTTGACTCATGTACTCTACTAATAATCTTCTTCGTCACAAGATTCTAAAAGATCATGAAAGAATAAGATACGAAAATTAAGAGCATAAGTAAGTTTACTAACAAAAATTAAGTTAAATGCAAATTGAGGCAAACTTAAAATGGATGATAAAGAGATTTGTGGAGTTGGATTGATAGTGCCAAATCTCAAGACAGATGATGTTGATCCATCTGCTAAAAGTGACATTTTGAGTGGATTTATGTGGTCAGAAGATAGAGATGAAACTAGAATTACCTGTCATATGATCTGTAGTACTAGAATCAATGATCCATTTGGAAAAGGAGGAAATAAGACGTGTTTGGTTTACATGACCTTGCAATGGCATTGGTAGGAGTAGATGAAGACTTTAGTGATTCTTGGTATTGGGTAAACTCAACAAAGTCATTTGCAAATATAAGTATGGGCTTTTCAGATGTATCAGAGGTACATGCAATATGGGCTGACTGAGGTTTCTGATTCTTGTTTTGCAATTTTCTACAATCCTGTTTCATATGTCCTGGCTTATGACAATAATGACACAACTTCTATTGAATCTTGTCCTCGATTATTAAAATAATTTGATTCACTCCCTTTATTACTACTCTTGTATGAATGTTTTGATCTTGCCTCACTACTTCGACTAACAAGAGCATTGTTAGGATGAATAGATGGGTTGCTTTTGGTACGTAGTACTCTACTAAATACTTCTTGTAATGAGGAAATTTCAGAATTAGAGAGTATTTGAGATTTAACAGTCTCAAACTCTATAGGATGTCCAGCCAAAAAACTCATGATAATCATTTTCTCCTTTGTGCTTGTTGTACTTTCATATCAAAACTAAAAGGTAACAACATATTAAGCTTCTTATAAGTCCTTTTAAAGTCCATGAAATAATGGGTGAGAGATTTATCATGTTTTCAACCTTATAGAACGCTTTGCATACTTCATAAAAACGAGAAATATTTGTTTTCCCTAAATATAAAAAATCTAAATACTCCATTAATTCTTTAACAAATTCACAATGATTAATTGGCCCAATCACCTCACCTTCAATAGAATTTATTATATGCGAAAATAACCGAGCATCCTCTCTCATCCATGTTTGTTTTGACTCACCCGTTGGAAGGTCATCAGTCAAATGATCATCTTTATTCCGTAAGTACAACTTAATTGTTTTACTCCAATCTAGATAATTAGTTCCATTAAGATAATATTCAGTGATTTTTGACACAATAGGAACTATATCAGGTATAGCTACAGATCTTGTTTCATTTTTATCATCTGCCATTTTGAATTAAGATGAATCATAGCTATTCAAACAATGAGCTTTAACCAGAAACTGAAAGTGACTGAGTTGTGAGAGTAAGAACCAACCAATTTTCATAATGCTCAGATGCTTTGAAACCCAAAGGCTCACTCCAAATGAAGAAATCAAAGTGCTCAATGGCTTAATCTTCCAAAAAATTTCAGCAAACCCAGATTATTTTAAATACCCGAACCTTGGTTTGACAAAAGCACCCACAACCGACGATATTTTCACAAAACCAAGCACATATTTGTGCAATACAGAGAGAGGTAACGTCGGAGAATCGGACCAGTGAAATTTCTAGCGCTGGACGTGCCCTCACTCGCTAGCACATGGGAACTTTGGCAGAGACTTCTGACGGTGCATGAGGCTTACGTGCATTAATTCTAGTCACCGGACTTCGTGGAAACGCCGATCTTCCAGTGGTGCTTCTTCCTGGAGTGGCTATGTCGGTTGTTAGCCACTCCAAATAGTGACCCTATAACACAGACCCGAAGCCAAAATTTTTTTTGAATAGAGTTTGAGCAAATAGTTTTAGACATACAGTGTTTTCAAGGCTCTGATACCATGATATTTCTGAAGTAATTTTCTATTTTTCATTCATCAAGTATAGATGTGTTTATATACAACAAAGAAGTGTAGACAAACATACACAATAATGCTAAGCCCATTCCCAGACAGCTAGACACTACACAATCCCATTCCCTTACAGCTAGACACAATCATAAATAATTATACCTACTTCCTATAACAAATATAAAATACGAGTTGGAGCTTTCATGAATCAACATGGAATCCATATGAAGGGTGAATGTCCCTTTCAATATCAGGTGCTCTGTAAAGTCCAGTAGTTCTTATTTCTAGATGTTGAATATTGTAAATTTATAAATTTATGTATATTCCTAATTAGAAATATTCCTAATTTGAAATAGATTCCTAACTAGGTTAGGAATTCCTTGTATAAAAACAATCCAACTCTCTTGTAAATTCAAGATTCAGAAGAAATAAAAATAATTCTTCCTCCTAAAAATCTTCACTGAACTAGGATTGGCAATATACACTTTTGAAAGTATTACAACTCAATTGAAAAGAATTAGTTGAAAAGAATTGGTTAAAGGTAGCATCCAAAGTGTATTGTTACAAATTTTAGGAAGAAAAGAACTTGATTCATCCTCTCCTCTCCAAAAGAAAGAGTAAAAGAGAGTATGGTCTCTCCCCCCTATGTCTTTCTCCCTTTGGGAGTGGGGGAGAGGAGGTTGTTTTTGATTGGTAAGTGCTATTAGTGTTACTTTTTCCCATAATATTTATGATTTCATGCATATTCATAACTAAATGTTTATGTTAGTGTTTAGGAGCATAAAGTTAATAATTATACTATTTTTCATATTTTCCTTTTGTAATTGTACTTGTTTAGCATGGATTAGGAGCGTCTCATTGATTATTGGTTGTTGCCAGAAAAATGCAATGGATGAATTTTTGATGTCTAAAAGTTCACCTTTACGTCCTGGAGCGGAAGAGTGAGTCGTCTCATCCCTAATTGAATATAAGTAGGCTATTACTTGTGTCATCAATGTTATTTTTATCAACTACCTTTGCAAGTTTGTTGTCTATATTTATTATGTCTCTTTGATGATTCTATTCCATGGTGATTGTGGTAATGATTCAAACTTTCTAATGAATGGAATCATCATTAGTTGTATTCTTTTGGAGTGTTGGTCAATTAAATGCAAGATATGATTCTTTTTTAATGGTTTATGTTTTCATAGAATGCTTCGAGGTTACAACTCAAGTACGAACTGGAAGTTTTTGGTCCATGCCTCAGTATTTCTAGACCATCTAAAAAGGTCATAGTCTATAGAATTAGAATTCGAAATAAAATAATATATAAGAAATAAAATAATATATATAAAATAGTATATAAATAATATATAAATGATAATATATGTAAAATATAAATAAAAAAATAATATATATAATTATATATAATAAATATATACAATTGTATAATTATATATAATAGTATAATAGATATAATAAAAATTTTTAGGATATATATATTCTAAAAATTTCTAAAAAAATGGTATGTATGTCTTTGCTGCTATCAAATTGGAGTATGCATAATATAAAGAGTTTGGACTTTAAGGAATATAAAAGTGCAGGGATGCTCTAGTCATTATTTTATTGGGCATAAGTGATATATGTATCACATCTACAAATGATAAATTAGAAAATTATAGCATATGAAAAAGGTTATGCTAGCAAAGTAAACTAGCAAAATAAATTGTTAATCTGTAATAATCTAATGTTCTTTGACTGGTTTTCTATGAGTTGAACTCTCTTCTAATTATATTATAGACAATTGAATTTGAAATATTCAACATAGAAATCTAATTTTTTTTTTATCGAATTAAATTATGACTGGAATTGAAATATATACTCATAAGAGCTTACTCAACCTGCCATTATCACCAAAAAGGCATATATTATTCAAGAAAGCGAGAATATTGAAGATATGTATTAAAATTGCTTTATAGGATATTTGGCAACCCATTTTAGGTTTCCTTTTTGGAAATGAAATACTTCATTACCCATAACAAAAAAACAAACTATTAGTACATAAATAAAGTTTTGGACTTCTATGCAAAATTGGGTTTCAAAATCTACAACCTTCTTAGTTTGAGGAATATGTAGCAAGGATCCAAACTAATCATTGTTGAATAAGGAAATGGTTAAAAAGGCAAGGATCTACACTAATCACTGTTGAAGAGGGAAGGTTAAAAAGAAAGCACGAGTTGAATGAACTAGGTATTTCAGGTTTTGTAACTTTTTAATATATGCTTCATTATATATACCTGTATAGGGCAGCCCGGTGCACAAACGCTCCCGCTATGCGTCGGGTCCGGGAAGGGTCGGACCCATTGGGTCTTTGTACGCGGTATTCCCTTACAATTGCAAGGGGCCGTTTTCCATGACTCGAACCCGTGACCTTAGGTCACATGGCGACAACTCTTACCGTTGCGCCAAGGCTCCCCTTTTCGATGACCTGTATCCTTTTTAAATTCTCTAGCATGGACATCTTAAATCCAGTTTTGACATTTTTTTTGCAGTTTTATTGATGATGCGGTTAAAGAAGGAATCCCTACAATCATTCTAATATCCTATAGTAAAAGTGAGGAAAATGTTGCCAGGTATTATCTAAGATATTTATTGTATGCTGAAATGTAGAGGTACTTTAATTATTAATGACATCTAATGTTGATATTTTACATAGGCATTACTACTAGACTTCTTATTCTTTTCTTCCTGCCGATTTTTTTCCTTCAATTAGAAACTTGAACACATCACATTGTACAAAAAATCTCCAACATCACAACCAAAGACAGATCTATATCAGAATTGCTAGACCTTTATCTCCCTCTGAGTATGAGAATGGTAGCAAATGGTGGCACCTTGCACTAATGGTAGCCATTGGTTGGGGGACATGCCGGTGTTATTCTATTATAAAGCAAGGTAGTGGGATTTCTCATATGGATGGTGATGTGTTTGAGTTGTGCATGCCTGCATGCTATGATAAAGCAAGGTAGTGGGATTTCAGACAACATATGGATGGTGATGTGTTTGAGTTGTGCATGCGTGCATGGATAATTTAGTAGGTTTGATGAGAGTCCCTGGTAGTTGGTTATGTGGGCAGGCTTATGGGCAAGTGACAGGCTGACAGCAAGTACAGAGAGTAGGTCCAGCGGTTTGGTTGATAGCAAAGTGGCAATTGCTAGTGGCTAAGGTCAGTTATCAACCTATGGAAGTCGGTAGCATCATAGGGGAAGCAGTTATGTCAAGGCCAATTGCTTGGGTTTTGAATATTAGATTACAAGATACATAACAGATTACCAGCATAGTGATCTGATAAACACTGATACGCCGTGTGAGAATCAAATTTCAAAATGAATTGGCACTCATACAAACGATTCATTTCGAATGTGGCTATGATGAAGCAATCTGGGGTTGATTTGAATGATACGCGGCGTATGCCGCATGCTGCATGGTAGTAAGAAAAAAATTGTTTCTTGTTTGTATGTATATATTCAATCCTATGACTCGAGGCTTTCTTGAGTTTTGGAGATTGACAGACTGGACAAAGAAGGTTTTTTTTTATAACAATGATTAGCAAGTGGATCTTTTTATTGCAGTCCCAACCCAAGCTAGCTTGTTCCAATTCACCATGCATTCTGGTTGCGCCTCTATAGAACTTGCACCTTTTCATTTTTCTCTCTTTCAATGTTCTTGCAGTTTTCTCTATATTTTGTTTTTGTTTTTGTTTTTTTTGTTTTTTTTTTTTATTTTGGTGGTTCTAAGTTTAATTGAAAAGAAAGAAGTGGTACAAGTTGCAGGGATTTATAAAAATTATCCTAATTTTTCTGCATTTAATTATTTGATTTTTTGTGCCTATGAATATTGGCGTTGAGTCTTGAGGTTGATAGAAGTTTTTTTTTTTTGGAAATTTTCTTTTTTTACTATACACACGCGCACATCTGATTTGATGCAGCCTTCTTTGCCTTTAGTTTCGTATTGCTAATAGCTATCTTTAATCCACTAAATTTCTGCCACATGGCAACTGTTTTTTCCATTTTACTTTTGATGATAACAAGACATTTTCTCTTTCTGAACTGCAATAAATTTCCTAATATGTAATTCGAACAGAATTATTGGAGAAGAGTTGTATGTACATTTTACAATTCTAGTAACTCTTGATTTTGCTTCTTTTAACCAAAGGAAACTACAGCTAACTAGCCTAGAACTAGGTTTCTATTTAACTAGGGGTGTCAAAATGGGTTGGTCGGTTGTATTTGTGCCGTGTTGACCTACTCCAATTATGACACGATTAGAATCAACACCAATTCGACCTATTTATTAATCGTGTCAATACGAATATTACACGAAATTAAATAGATTATACGAATATAACATGGATAGCACGTTTACTTAAATGAATTATATGTAGATTGTACAACCCTATATGAATCGTTTAACCTATATAATACTGGGGAATTTACCATTTATCCATTTTCCAATTTTTCTTTTCTATATTGCACAAAATTTTCTGTTCATACTCCACAAACTTTCTTTTTTCAATTATACTACCCTTTTTTTTTTACCATTTTTTATGTTTTGTTGATCTTTTTTTTCATTTTTACCTTTAGCTCTTTAACAATGTCAAGTCTCCCTTATAAAACTTTCAACTTTTTTTGACGTTAATTTTTGCCCTTTTTTGTTTTATTTTTTTTTCAATTTTTTTATGTTTAATTTTTTTATGTTGTTTTATTTAGAAATATACTTTTTAATGTCATATTCTTACAAATACACAACACATATAATACATCTACAATACATTAGAACATCTATCATACATTTACTATACATTAACACTACATCAACGTTATATCATCATCTTGATTTTGTGTTCTTTTAACACATACAACATATAATATATCAATATTTTGATTATACACAACTTCCAAACAATATCTACTATACATCAACAAATTTATTTTGTGTTCTTCTTACATATGCAACACATCTATAATACATCTACAATATATCAACTCTGTATTCTTCTTACATATGCAATACATCTACAATACATCAATAATACATTTATATTTTTATTATGTTTTTTTTTACATACGTAACAAATTTACAATACATCCATAACGCATTTACTTTTTTATTATGTATTATTCTTACATACGCAAAATATCTACAACACATTTATATTATATCTATAATATATGAATAATTTTATTTTGTATTCTTCTTACATACGCAACATGCCTACAATACATCAACACATCTACATTTTTGTTCTGCATTCTTCTTATGCAAAACATCTACAACACATTAACGATGCATCAACAAAACATCTTTATTTTTTATTTGTATTTTTTTCTGATGATTCAAATCTGTGTTTTTTGAAGAAGGCGAATATTTGTTGAAGAAAAAGATGATAAAAATTTTGTTGAACAAGTAGATGAAGATGAATATTAAAGTGAATATAGAGTTGGAGATTTTACCTTCTAAATCAAAGTTTTTTATATCTAGTTGCATGCAAATTTATTGAGCTTCAATTGATGATTCATATCTTTTTTTTTTATTGATGAATCTTTTTTTTTCTCTTGCACTTATGGTGATGAAGAATATAATGGAGTTTTTCAATGAAGAGGATTATGGGGATTTTGTTTTCGATCTGATTTTTTTTTAGTTTTTGATATTCATTTCATCCTCTTTTTTATATTGATTCTGATATGATTTCTTTTTCTTGAGTTGTTTGTTTTTCGATTGATGATGATGAAGAAAAAGAAGAAGATGATGATGAAGAAGAAAAAAGATGAGGAAGAAAAAGAATTTAATGGCGTCGAAGATGAAGATTTATCTAATTGCATGTAGAAAGAAGAAGAAAAAGATGAAAAAGAACAAGGATGAAGAAGATATAGGTATGCTTTTATTTTTTGATTTGATGATGAAGAAAATGAAGAAGAAAAAAAAAAGGATGAAGAAGATGATATAGATCTATTTTACTTTTCGTTTTTGATAATACTAAAGAACGAAGAAGAAGATGATGAAGAAGAAGAAGAAAAGGATGAAGAAGATGAAGAAGGTAACTGCGTTAAGAGATCACGTGTTTTTATAATTTTATGGCTAGGTTTTATAGATTTGTAAATATTTTTAAAAACCAAGTATTTTAGTAATTATTTTTGTTTTTTAGGTAGTTTTGCAGAAAGCCATATAATATTTATAATCTAAAATAATTTTATATTCTTAAGTAATCAATTAAAAGTGTTCATAAAATAAAATTATGATTAAAGTGATTTTAAAATATAAATTTTTAAAAAAATTTTCTTAGAAATACATAAATAATAAAAGATATAAGTTAATGTGTAGTAGTTGATGAGTGTCTTATATATTTTAGCATTAGAACTTAGTAATAAAGAGAAAAAGTTTAGGAGATAATGTATGTCAATACAAATTTTGCAAGAAAAGCCTTTGAAAAAATTTATTTTATTTTATTTATCATTTATTTATTCTATTTTCTTTTTATAACTTTTATTCTAAATTCTAAATTATAAAGTAAAATATGTTAGATTATTTAAATCATAAAAATTATTTAATTTTTAATATTTGATTTAGAAAATGATTTCTAAAAATTTATAAAGGATTAATTTTAAATTCACTAATAATTAAATTAATAAAAATAATAAAAACTGTTATTAATTAGATTAAATTAATAAATATTTAATAAGAATAATTAAAAATTCAAATAAACAATTTGTAAATAAAATAATATATTATACAATAATAGAATTATAATAATTTTTATTCTCTCTGGGCAAATAATAATAAAATAATATAATTTTGAAATTTTATTGAAATAACATCGTTTTATATAAACAGATTGTAATGAGTTTGCATATTAATCCATTATATGGCTCGTTTTAAGTCAAGTTATAAACTGGCCGACCCATTGCTGACACTGATACTACCCCTTGGTTACCGGGCCTTGGTATCGAACACTACTAGTGACCCACTCGCGCTGTATGCGCCACTACTCGCACAACCCGAGCTCTCATAACGGTATAGGGCCACGGTACTGAGCTTAAAGAGTTACACAGGAAGCACGCCATGGCGGGCTACCCGCCACAAAAGGACAAACTCCTGACACATTCTAGAGTAGCGTCGGCCCAACCGTAATTTTTGCTGACACCTTTCAGAAACGGTCTCCTCTCCATCCTCTATAAATAGGGGTGAATCCCTACAAGTGAAGAAATTTTTTTCCACAGTTCTTTTATTTGAGACGAACTGAGCTCTGACTTAGGCATCAGAGTCTTCCAACTGGAGCCTGATCCCTTCTTTCCTTGTTTTGTCCTGCAGATATCGGAACCGAACCCAAACTTGAACTCCGATGAACCACCTAAGGTCCACTTATCATCATTTGGTGTAATGAGCGTGGACTAGCTATTTCTCGAAGATGGACAAAACTTTGGACATGTTCTTGAACATACAATAAAACACTCACTCCTAAACGGACAAACAATCCAGCATCCCCATACATCCCAAAACCCTCAACAGACCCAAAGCCCTCAGCCAACTTAAAACCACCATGCAACCCACAATCCTCACGCTGCACAAAATACTCTCCAAGGTTTGAACTTCCATGCAGCGGCTGGAACCCAGTGTTTCTACTAGCCTGCCTCTACAAATTATGGTCCCTACACACACATGGCTCAAATGGCATTTTCAACCTTGCAATCCCCTAGGCTCAGCGATCAGACTGCCCACGAGCTAATTGCAACCTTGAAGGACTTTATTTTAGCTATGAGACAAAAGAACAATACCCTAACACCACCACCACAATCACACAAGTACCACCAAGCCCAACCCCATTCGGCTGAGCTCAACCACCATTATCAAGAAAGGGTGAGGTTTCTTGAGCTCGAACCAGAGGTTCGAAGGAGACTCTTTACACTTGAGCCCTTTGTTTCCTATACCCCAGCTCATTTGACCCTAGAGCTTAGAAATAGAGATATTCTTAGAAACAGAGATATTGTACTTATAGCAGAGGAGCTTGAAACTCTTGTCGATGAGCGCATTAAGCAGGTGCAGAGGTAGAGCGCATTGCAATATGATATCTCCCTTTGATCTTTGCTGTCGTCGGGAATCCTTAATGATGTGCACCTGACCTTCCAAATTCCAAAATTCATAGAGTACAGTGGCTTTACAGACCCCTTGCTCCCATGTTGACAGTTTGTTTATCACCTTGTGCACACATTAGAGTCCACCCTCTGGGAAATTTTCCCTAAAACCCTTATTGGCAATGCATAACTGTGGTACAAGAACCTTGAGCTCAGTTCTGTCCATAGCTTCTAACAACTTAGCGAGCTATTCATTAATAAATTTGTTGCCTCAGTTGACCTAGGGTATACCTCGGCGGACCTTTTGAAGGTGGTGTAGAAGCCTGATGAGACATTTAGAGCCTACATTAATTGGTTCAATAAGGTGGTGGCCGGCATATCAATTATCAACCTTGAATTGGCAATGAAGGCACTCACTAGAAACACAAATGTGTCCAGTTCTCAGATTTATTAAGCAAAAAACCTCAAGACTTCATACAACTCATGGCATGGGCTTATAAGTACATCCGCATGGACGAGAATCGTCGCCTCCACTTTGACCTGTAGGCCCTGCACAAAGGCTAGACCTCAAGCGCCACTAAAGAACCCCCAAATCATAGCCTGCCAGGGCAACCAAGCCGAATAATATTTAGAGACACCTTGTGAGGCTCAGATCACCTCTACACTCACTAAAGCTCACACTGAGCCTACCCTACTGAAGCTACCTCAGCAGTGTAGTTCACTCCACTGAACATCACCCGTGCTAGCTTCTTCCAATGGCTCAAGTAGAAAGGGCAAGTGAACTGGCCCAAGCGGATGAGAGAGGGGCTAGATAGAGACAGATACCATTACTCCACTTTCCATCGGAATCATGGTCATGATAGAGTGCTCAAAGCTCCAGAGAGTAATTGAAAGACTGGTTAGAGTAGGGGAATTAAAGCAGTTCTTGGCGAGCACTCCATCAAGAAGTGGCCCATGTCCGAGCTCTGAGCCCTCATAGAGAAACCCCAAGAAAGCTTTGGCTGGGGTCATCCATGTTATAGCTGGTGAAGAACACAATGATGTGGTAGAGAGGTCAAGAAAGCATAAAGCTAAGGAAGTTTTCTCCGTAACTGATGTACTAGCATCATGGAGCCCGGTGCTAACTTTTGATCCTAAATTCACAAGAAGCGGTCACTCCCTATACATATGCTTAATAGTAGAAGCTTTGATCCATGACTACACGATCCAGCGCATCTTGGTAGATACAGGTAGTGCCATCAACTTTCTCACTTTGGAGGTGTATAAGAAGCTCGGGTTGTTCCTAAACACCCTTAAGCCAGTATTTGCTTCCTTGGCAAGACTTTCCAGGCACAATGTCACCGTACTCGGCAATGCTAGTAGTTTAGTTGGGAGATGGGCTTGTAGTATGGGACTGCAGGCTTGCTTCATGGTTGTAGATATACACTTCCCTTACAACGCTATCTTTGGGTGACCTTTTTTAGCAGGAGTAGATGCTTATATCTCCATGATGAGCCTGGTCATGAAGGTTCTAGCCTGCTATGGTGTAACAATTTTGAGGGGTAGCCAACAAACAGCCTGTGATTCTTATGCCATTCTCTTGAAGGATGCTAACCTAGTGCTGCTAATGGATTCCCTGAACCTCCCTAGCAAACTGGAGTTGCGAGCCGAGCCAGTGGACATGCTGAAGGATATACATGAAGATAGAAAGCTAATATCCATCCTCTTTGACATTGATTACGTTGTTTTGCTGCTCTGAATAATGAATTAGTTTTAATGATTTACATTTATCTATGCACCATAAGTTCGATAAAGTCAAGACGCAAGTACATTCCATTCTGCAAGATTGAATTTGGGCAAGAAACAGCTGGTGGACTTACCTAATTTCATACCTCATTTATGACATCTGAAAATAGGTAGTTTAATAGGTTTCTTGACAGCCTTAATTGAACATGTCATTCTCCCACCTTGAGTTAGAGTAAATATATACATCCTTGAGGCTGCCAATTAGTTTCATATATGCATCTTTTTTGTGGGTATATTTACAACATGTTTACATTTCTTTTGGTTTGTTGAAATGGTTAGATTTATTGTGGACAAGCTTGGACATGAAAGAAACTCAAAGATAAAGATTGTTGGGAAAGTGGAAGTGGAACAGAGTTTATATGCCCAACTTCTTAGTACAGGAGTTTTGTCTGGCTTGGATGAGCAGGTCACTAAGGAAGCACGAAAAGCAGGTAAATTCTAAGCTTGGGTTGATTGGCTCATATTTATTCAATAATATTCATTTTTTCACTGCAGAAGATTGGGTACTAAAGGAGTCTGTTCTTGCTTTTCGGACCAGTTTCTGCCGAGAAACAAAAGATAGCTGAGGAGGTTGCATCCATGTTAAAGTTGAATGTGCAGATAGATACTAGCTCAACTGAAAGGTTAGTCCACTAATTCAATTAATTATTCGTTTTCCACTCTTTATTCAATATCTTTACAGCTTCTCTAAAATTCTTAATGTTTCGTGATGCATGAACTTCAGAAACACAAACAATGGATAAATGATTTGCCAAGATAATTTTGTCTGATTTTGAGTGTTTTAAGATTAATTATGGAATCTGTATGTACAAGTTATTTACTTATTTATTCATATCACAAGTGACCATGTATATAATCGAGCCCTAAATTAGGAAAGTAGGAAATAGAGCACAATCCATATGATACTACTTGCATGATTAATTCCCATATTACATATTACTTCCTATAACACTCCCCCCTCAAACTAGAGCACCAATATTGATCATGCCAAACTTGTTACAAATATAATCAACCTGAGTCCCATTTAGAGTTTTAATAAAGATATCTCCAAGTTGATCTTCAGTTTTAACATAACATGTAGAAATGTAATTTTGTTGAATCTTCTCATGAACAAAGTGACAATCTATCTCAATTGGTTCGTTCATGGAACACCGGATTAGATGCAAAAGCCTCCTAGTTATCACACCATAGTTTTGTTGGCAATGAAGATTTGAGGCCAACTTTACTCAACAACTGATAAATGCAAATAATTTCACATACAAATTGTGCCATAGCCATATGTTCTGATTTAGCGCTAGATTGAGACACAATATTTTGTTGTTTACTTTTCTATGAAGTTAAATTCCCTCCAACGAATATGCAATATCCAATAGAAGATCTTCAGTCGATTTTAGATCTTACGGAATCTCTGTCTGAAAACATTCAATTTTAGTATGTCCATGATTCCTATATAGTGGAACATGTCCAGGAGTGCCTTTTAAATAACACAAAATTTGTTCAAGAGCTGCATAGTGATTAACTGTTGGAGAGGATACAAACTAACATTACGCTAATATCACCATTAAGATCAACAAAAGGCATGCTGTTAATCAAAAAACAAGTTGTGGAAACATATGCCCATAAAGGCTTTAGAACCTTCATTTGAAAAAGTATTTCTTGTGCAACCTCAAGGAGATGCCTATTTTTTTTTCTCTCAGTTGCCACATTTTGGGAAGGTGTGTCCACACAAGAAGACTAATGAATAATACCATGTTGAGTTATATAAGATTGAAAGGAATTAGAAAAATATTTTTTTTCATTATCACTATATAATATGTGAACAAGAAGATTAAATTGGGTTTTAATTTCAGCACAAAAAGCACAAAGTTGGAGAATAACTAAGAACAATGCTTCATTAAATAAAACAAAGTAACATGAGAGTAATCATCAACAAAAGAAACAAAATATCTAAAATCAGTTTTTGATAAAGTAGAACACGGACCACAAATAATAGAATGAACTAGCTCAAAAAGGGATTCAACATGTTTATTGACTCTAGGGCATGATGGGAGACAAAGATGTTTGGCAAATTGATTAGACACATTCTAATGATGACACATGGTGATACTCAGGACACAATTTCTTCAAGAAGGATAGGGAAGGATGTCCCAACCGACAATGTGCCTTAGAAGAATTTAATTGACTTTGACAAGCACTGGCTTTGGGAACCTCATAATCCAAAATGTAGAAACCATCTGACACACATCCTCAACCAATAATTTGCTTCCTTGTAAGTTATTGAAACAAGCAGTAATTAGAGAAAAATAAGTCAACAATTTAAGGCACGAATAAGCTTACTAATATAAATTACATTAAGAAAAAACATAGAAAGAATTAAAACAGCAGACAATGGAATTTATGAAGTAGGATTAACAGTGCTGGAACCAAGAACATATGAAGTAGAACCATCTGCTAATGTTACGTTGGAAGGGATTGCATATGATTGAGAAGTACAAAAAAGATTTGGGATTACCTGTCATATGATTTGTGGTGCCAGAATCAATAACCTATTTGAATGATGAGAAAAGAAGACATGTAGTAGGTATACCTGACTCGCCTGTAGCAATAATAGCAGGAGTGGTATATTTTAATTGAGTTGTGGCACTTGGTAAATTGAGCAAATTCATCTGTAAAAACTTGAATGGTTTTATTAGAGACAAGGAATCTATAGTAATAGCAGCCACATGTGCAAACTAAGTGCGTTGGTTTTATTTTGAAGTTTTCGACAATAGCGCTTGGTATGGCCTGGCTTATGACAATAATAATGCATAACTCCATGTTGAGATTATTGCCATCCTTGGTGCAACGATTTTGGTGCCCATGACTAACAAGAGCACTATTAAGAGATGAAGGGACTAAGAATTTTCAAGACAAAGCACTCTCGTGGAAGTATCATGCAAAGAGGAAACCTTAGAATCAGAAATTTGGCAACCTCAAATTCAGGAGGGAGGCCTGCAAGAAGGCTCATAATAGCTATTTGCTCTCATTGAGTCTGCTGAACTTTGACATTGGAGTTAAAAGGCAACAGAACATTTAGTTCCTCACATTTTTTTTTTGAAATCCATAAAATAGGCTGTGAGAGGCTTTAGTTCCTGTTTTTCTGCACGATAAAAGGCTTTGCACACCTCATAAATAAGGGATATATTTATTTTTCCCAAATATGGAAATTTAAAATACTCCATCAACTTCTTAGCAATTTCACTAGATTAATCAAAGCAACTGCCTCACTAGTAATAAAATTCTATATCTGTAAAAAAAGACATGCATCATCAAGCATCCAAGAATTTCTCGTGTCGTTTATAGGGGGTCATCAGTTAGATGATGAACTTTATCAATACTTCTTAAATAAACCCAAACAATTTTATTCCATGCTAAATAGTTGGAGTCATTCAACTTATGTTCGAAGGATAACATCAGTAATAACAACTGATTTATTTTCCAAAACAATATCTATGTCTGCCATTTCAGCCAAGGGACCAATTCCAACAAGAATAGAGGAATAAAAAGGATTTCACCAAGAGAAAAATATCAAAGGAACTTGGTTTTACCACCAATATCAGAAAACCAACCTTAAACAGTGGCTGAACACAAATAATAAACCAAATTAAAACCAAAAGAAACCAAGAAATGCAAACTCACCTGTAGCCGCACCATGGAGGGCAGTTGACAAAACCAAAATCACCAAAAAAAAAAACAGAAAGCAAGACGACGAACACCGGGACCAACAGAAGCATAATCAGAAACCAAAATCACCTAAAGTCCAAAACAGTAGCTAACCAACAAAAAAATATGAAAACAGTAGCTTGGAAAATCTGAAAATCCAACACAAACTGAAAGTCGGAGAGACAATACACACTCATAAGCACTGAAGAATGACCATTGATAGAGGCAGAAAAGAAACGATGAGCAAAACAGTGCTCCACACACTTGTATGCACTAATGTGTGGCACTAACGCCTCTTTTGTGTGACTGGTCTTTGTGCAAACACTGGTAGGCAATTGGGCAAGTTCTTGAGGTAGATGGTGACATAAACACTCTTCCCTAGACTAGTCTTTCAGATTAACATTACTAAACTACGTAAAAGAAAAATGAAGGGGAGCCGTGGTGCAACAGTAATCTTTGCTGCTGTGTGACTTGAGGTCACGAGTTCATGTCGTGGAAACAACCTCTTGGAATTGCAAGAGAAGGCTGCGTACAAAGACCCAATGGGTCCGACCGTTCCCTGCACCCCGTGCATTGTAGAAGCGTTTGTGCACCGGACTGCCCTTTTTTTAAGAACTACTAAACCCTAATGCTCTAATACCATTAAATATGTATGTATGAGTAATTAACTTATTTATTCATATCACAAATGTGTATATATACACTCTATAAGCCCTAAATTAGAAAAGTAGGAAATAAAGCCCTATGATACTGCTATATACATGATTATTTCCTATATTACTTCCTGTATAGTTCTTAAGTACTTCAAGTACTCTTTGAGGTGCTGGAAGCTGTTATGTGCTTAATAAACCCAGTTCTTAAGCTCTTCAAGTACTCTTTGTGATTTAAGTACTCTTTGTGATTTTGGAAGTAACCATGGCCACGGTTTTTTGTGAACTATGGCCCGAAGTGTGAACTGGGAAAAATGATTCATAACCGGAACCAAGACCGGTTTATAAGGATCCAGTTCAGGTTCATGATTTCTTGAATAGGGACCGGAATTGGTTGTTCAGAGCCTTAACCGTGAAAGATAAAAAAAAATTGAAAATTAATATATATTATAAAAAATATGTATATATTTTAATATATATATAATATTAATACATCTATTGATTTTTAAAATATATGTTAAAAAAATATAACTTTTTTTTAATTTTTTTTGTTACACCTTAACTGCTCCAAGTGGAAAAAGAGAATCCATATAGCTGATTCCAATTAACTTGGGATGAAGGCTTTGTCTAGTTGAATTGAGTTCAATTGCGAGATTAAATATTTAAAATTATGTAGTTAAATACATATATTTACAGTGAAAAAAATTATATTTGCAAAATTTTTTTTATTTCTATATTAATAATAATTATTAGTAATATGTTATTATTGTTTAACAATTAATATTTTTTGATTTAACTTAATTAATATTATCACATTTATAAGTCAAATGTTCAATCTCATAAAAAGTATTATCAATTATAGTTTTATTAAAAATACAGATTAAAAAAAAAAACACCGGTGGTTCAAATTGGAATTAGAACTGGCTCGTCATCTAAAAGCTTCAACCTTAACCGAACTGGCTCTTAACTATTAAGGTTTAAGGTTCATGATTATCATGAATTAGAACCGGCCGTTCCGGTTGATCAAACCGTAACTGCCGATTTCGGTTAACCGAATCGTGACTATAGTTAGCTTGAAGCTATTAGGTACTTAACAAACACATCTATGTGATTCACAAAATATTATTGCTAACTGAATTTTAGTGATGACATCCTATGAGGTATGAGAGGAGGAAAAGAGAAGGGTAGATAGCAAGCCGTTAGTTAGTTACAATAAAGACGAAATTACAAATGTACCTAGCTTCGATAGTGAGCTGTCATTTTGGATTATCCTTTGGGGAAGTTAGTCATGCGCACCACATTGCACGGATCAGCGAAAATGATTGGCACGTTGGTCATGCATCAGCTGCAAAGGATTTATCAATTGAATAGCAGAATTTCTCTCTACAATCTCCCTCCCTCCCTCCCTCCCTTCCTCACTCTTATTCTCTCTATTCTGATCCTATATTCTTCTTTCTTTCCCTTGGAATAGATCTAAAATCCATTCTTTGATTCTATCTCAGCTGTTGGGACAGATTCAGTCCCAACACATCCAGTTACAACCAAGTGTTGGGTCAAAAAGGTAATATAATTGATTTCATTGGTTAATGATTCTATGTCCAGGTCGTGGGCATTTTGGTTGAACATGACATGGAACATAATATACTGCTTTGTTCTTAAACTTAAGAGGACGAGCTCATATTTTTGTGTTTCTCATTTACAATATATTTCTGCATTCTAAGTGTTTGGTTCCTTTGTGAGGATGTATGGAGGTGATATGCTTGTTGATAAGGATTTTAGAAGTGTATGACATAAAACAATAGTCTGCTGGGGGTGTCAACAATTGTTGTTCTAATGGAATGGTATGTAAATTTGTCGATCATTACTGTTGATGAACAGTGTTTCTGGAAGTTGTATTTGTTCGTGATGCAGGACAGTTTGTATGTTTGACTGTTTAGACTGGTTTTGGGTTGATCTGAAAGCTATGGAATCAGAAAGTCAAGTATGCTACTAAAGTTTGTGAAATCAAAGTATGACTAGGAAGTAACATGATGAGTAAACTTCTGTTTTTTAGTTCAGTCAATGCTAGCACAAGAAAGTGCCAATTAGCATAACAACAACAACAACAACAACAAAGCATTAATCCAAGTTAATTAGGGTCGGCTATATAAATTTTTTTTCTACTCGTTCGATTTTAGGGCTACATCTTCTGATAAATGTAAAACAATAATATCATTTTGGACTATATTTGTCCAAATTAGTTTAGGTCTACTCCTGTCTCTCCTAGCTATTTTAATTTTAATTTGTTCAGTTTTTCTAATCGGCACATCACTAGATCCTCATTTCACATGGTCAAACCATCTCATTCTATGCTTTTTTATCTTATTTTCGATAGGCGCTATCCCCAATTAGCATAAGAAAGTGCAAATTTTGGAAACTGTTTCTTGCTGGTCCAGCACTGTAAATAGCATATTCATGAATAGTGAAAGAGTGGTTGAGGCATCCTAGGGATTGAAAATGCATCATGCAATCCAAGAAGCAAACCTTGCTGGAATATTAATAAGGATTAGGAAGGATTAGCTTTTCGCAAACCAATAAGGCTCAAAATAAAACAAAAGGCTACATAAAAAGCTTTTAAACATCCAAAACTCATTCCAGCCAATCTGGAAATTTCAAAATTTTCCTTGCTTCTTAAAGTTATCAATTTTGGACCACAACATAAATGGACCACAAAGTGCCATGTGATATCTAAAATAAACCATTTGTTAATAGACTGTAATTTTGTGTTTTGAGTATCTCTTTTGAAACCAAATAAAGCGGAGCATCAATAAATTTGTGTAAGATGTCGAATTCTCCCTCAATGCCTGCTGACATTAGTTTTATGCTGTGTAATGAAAAGTTATGGTATTCTCGCTCATTTCTTCATTGCACTTGTCTTGGCATATATGAAATTGATTATTTGGAGTTTTTAAGGACTTGGTATGTTTGGAAAGACTAAGAGGGTTTTCTGAAAATGAAATGTACAGCTTTTGGTACAAGGAAAGAGGCTCAAAGACATTGACATCATGCAACGTTTGTAGTAGTGCTGGTACTTGGTCTCGAGAGAAATGTTTAGCAGACATCTAATAGGAATCAAAGTGTTAGGACTGGTAGTTCAGGCCTAACTGGGTAATTAGGTTTGGGGGGTGTGAGATAGGGAATTGGGTGGGAAGAAGAAAGAGAAAAGGTGAAGAAGAGACTTGAGAGAAAGAGATGAGATACAGAAGGAGAAATGGAGGAATAGAGAGAGAAAAATTAGAGACGAAATTAGGCAAAATTTTCACTATTCATTTCTATTACAATCAGTCGAATATATATAGAGACAACAAGAACAAATGCTGAGTCATGCTTTGGTTAATGAGCATAACCAACAGCCTCATTGCTCAAATATTTCCTTTAGTTGGCAGGGAAATCTGACAGGTAAGGCTATACATTCTATTTTGTCATGTTCTTAACTACTCACCACCCATACTTATAATTCTTCTAGCTTATCAGGTTTTTCTTTTATTTTTCCTCTCATATCTAACACAAGGTCTGCCTCTAGTTGCTGTAGGATAAATATTTTTCTGGCTTATTGCAGGTTTCTACCTTAGGGGATACAGAGGAGTGATTGGAGAGAATTACTTGATTAGTTCTTTCCTTTTTATTTCCATTTATTTCATTTCGTTCCTTGAGAGGATGACACCTTTTTTTTCACATGTTGTGATTCTCTGTCCACTAATAAAACATTCTCCTGTCTGCTGGGCAAAAACAGTTATTATATCTTTGATGGAGAAAAACATCAATGATGATGTGAAAGTATTATAAGTTACTTTGGCTTAAAAAAAACAAAAAACCCCATTTATGCTTCTACTAGACAAACAATTTCACTTTTTTTTTTGAGACTGTACAATGCAAGACAACACAGGACATAGTGGCATTGGGATGAACAAGATCTCCAGGCAAGCTAAGCCTTCAAGGGAGAAAGGATAAGAAAAGGGACTCTAGCCTAGACAACCCTCCAACCACCAAAAAATAGTGTTCATAGTGCAACACAGCACAAGAAGGGACACTGATTGGTTTGTCATATCTTGTCCTGTCTCAAGCAGTGTTTTTTTTTTGCCATCACCCTTGCATAAATGACCTGATATTAAGTTAAAACATTTAACATTGTCTTTTAACCCTGAACAAGAACACAATATGAGGTGCCTGCTCATTATTGCACTATATTTGGATTGACCAGAGCTTATATTACAGCCCTAGGTGATAGACCAACTTTCTCCTTGTGGGATCATCTTGCAGCCTGAACAGGAGGTGCCACTAGCCCTTCCAACTGTATTCTTTCCTTAGGGGAAAAAAAAAGAACATGTATTCACATGCAGAGAGCAACAAAAGAAAGGTTCCTAGAAGAAGTCTGGCAAATAAAGGAAAGCAAGTGATGCTTCCTTGTGTACTTTATCCTTTCCACCATGATTTATAATTTTATCACTTCACTCATTTGGCTGATTTCATTATTGAACATAGTACAAAATTATTAGTCAATGAACTAATCCCTACTCGGTGTGAAAGCTTTTAAATTGTTAATTTACTTGTCTTTCCAAATCCTAATTTGATCTGATATATTGAGAGTTACCCAGCCTAGAGAAGGTTGTAGCTGCATTGCGTGCTGGGGCGGAGTATGCTGAGACAACCGTTAACAATTGTGTTCTTATTGCTGGAAGCCAATCTGGAGTGGCTGCAGCTGGGCAAATTGGCATGCCCTGTGTTGTTCTTAGGAGCAGGTAAAGGGTTGTTTCTTAGTTTTGTTACTGTTAATTTTTTATGATTCCTTGCTTTAAAACAAACTTTTCTAGATGCCTAGTGATGTTGATCCTATGTTCTCAAAAAAAAAAAAAAAAAAAAACTTAATTCAACCAAAAAAGAAATATTCCTATGGATGATATAAATCTTACATAGAGAAAACTTAAATATTCCTAAGGATCAGTTTGTTTCATGAAAATAACTTCTCTATATTGTGATTTTAAAAACTAAACTTATTTTATATTGTAAGAATTTCATATTTTTTATTTATTGTTGAATATGAAAAAAATACATAACAAATGGTACATTGTAGGGGTTGTTTGCAATCCTATCATTGTTAAATTATGGGGGCTACTGATTATGGTCAAGGTTGACTTGGGGGTATCTAAATATATAATTATTTAATTTTTTTTTTTGTCATTCTCCTCTTTCAGTTTTCATTTTTATTAGGAAAATATTTTCTATTGGTTAGTGCCTTGAATAATGTTTAGGACTTGGGCTAACACCTATGGGATGGGTATAAACTACATCTCCTAGCATGGGGCATGAGGCTATCCAGAAGGAAGAAGTCTCAATGAAAAATGACTGACTTACCCTGAGATAATACCATTTTTAATAGCCAAAAACTTGTGGATGCAAAATAAGTCCTGTCATGTCGGTGCAAAAAAATGAATCAGTTAATCTAGATCATGTGAAATTCACAATAAGAACATTTTTTTTATTGCCTAATCATCGATGTTAACATAATTTTAAAAATTGAGCTATTTAATTTCATTTTTTTTGTTTTAATTATGCATACAATGACTAGCCGAGAGCTACAGAATTGTGCTATTTCTCTCATTTTTGTATTATAGGTCTTAATTTTCACCCATGATCGAATGAAATATTTTATTTAGGTTCAAAATAGTATTTTTAATTTACTTGTGATTCAAACTTGACATATTGCTTCTTGTTTATCGTTCTTTCAACCATACTTTCAACAGTTTGACATCTAGAGCAGAGTTTCCTTCAGCAAAAGCTATGATGGACGGTTTTGGAGGTGCGGACCTGACTATTAATAAACTAAGAAAGCTACAATCGTGAGGATGATTCATGTCCCTGTTGTTGTTATCATATCTGGCTGCACTTTTCTGTGCCCCTAGCTTTATATTTCTGACTTGAGTGAATATTGTTTTACTTTTTATAAAATTTTGTATGTTGTACGTAGAATGTTCACGAATTCAGCTTCAAGCGTGAACCTGTGAAGAAAATTGTAGATTGAATGGGTCAAATTTTTCACACAAGTCCTGTCCATGAACAGAGAATCTAAGAAACCTATTCCCCTAAACTGACACTTTTATATGAATCAGTTATCTTTCTAGTTTTTCAGTTGTTTAACTGCGCATAAAATTGAGGCTTGTTAATTGTTATTACTGGCTAGCCCATTTTTCCCATGGCAATGCTTTCAGTGCATATTTCTAAGGGTTAAATAAATGTTGATGTTATTATGTATTGAATTCTTTATACATTAGTTTCGCATTGCGAAAATTAGTTTGTTGGCTCATACAAAATGTGCAAGACATTGGTTTTGTTGGGTCATACCCTTCCACCTGTTTCCCCTTTCAAAATGTTGAAATGAAAGTGCAAATGCATGACAAATTAGCATTCTTGTGATTCTGTAAATTGATTTGTATTTTGTGATGTAAGAGAATTAAACTTTGATTAACAAAAATTTATTTAATTTAATCATTTGCCTCAATGCATAACTCCCAACAAATAATTTTCTCGTTGTCTTCCTGTCTCATCCTACTGTAGGGCACAAATAGCAAAAATTTTGAATTCTAACTTCTAAACCTTTTTCTTTTTAAGGAATTTACAAGATTTGCCTTTTTTTACTTTTAGTTTTCAAAATTACAGTTGAATTTTTTTCAATAATAATTTTTTTTTACTTTTATTTTTCTTGTATTTTTTTCTCCCTTTACATACCATTTAACTTCTTAGCTGCCTCCATTTTACGTGATTTTTGTTTTATTCTTTCTAAATCTTTGGTTTTCTTATTTCATTTTCTTTCATATTCTTTTTATTATTTTTTGCTGTTTGCATTTTGTTTGTTTCTTTGATTTTTTTCTTTCTTAATTTTGTTTTTATTCGCTTTGATTCTTTTTCTCTTCTGCTTCGGTTTTTGTTTAGGTGTTCTTATCCAAAGTTTCTATTCTAAATTATTGAAGATGTTTTTAGTTTATATGAAGATTTTATGGTAAAGTTTTTGAGCAGTAGACATTAAAGGAGTTATATTTGGTGTATTTTATTTATTTTTTTTTCTGGTTCTTCTTATTTTGATTTTAGTTATTCTTCAATTGTAATATTAAAAAGTTTTTTTTCCCTTTAATGGATTTTATATATTTAATAAAATATTTCAAAGAAAAAATTTTCTTTTCTTTGTGATTTTTTTTTTTTCTTAATTTGTGTTTTCTATTTTTTTTGAATTTTATTGTTTGTTTTTTTTATTGTTTGTTTGTATTGTTTATGATGTATGAATATTCTATATATCAAAGATTGAAATATAATATCTATGTAACATTTATACATTAATTAATAATATATAAATATTGGAATACAATATCTATATAATATCTATAAGTTAATTAAAAATATATAAAGGTTAGAATATAACATCTATGTAATAATATTTGTTGAACTTCTATACTATAATTAAGATCTTATATACTATATCTAAGAACATAAAGGTTTATTTAACATATATATGATATTTATACTATATTTAAGAACATTTGAAGTTGAAATATAATATTGACATGATATCTACACATCATCCACAATATGATTAAGAATATATAAATGATATTTATTTTGACGATTGTAACTAGAGTTTTTCAAACAGCCACATATTTAATTAACAGAATGCCCACACCTGTCTTAAATAAAGATTCACCTTTCTTTCGTCTTCATGGTTCGGTTCCAAATTATGCCAAACTAAAAATTTTCGGGTGTCTCTGTTATCCTTGGCTTCGGCCTTACAACTCCAACAAACTTCAACAGCGTTTGAAACCGTGTGTGTTTGTAGGATATTCCTCAAATCAGAGTGCCTACAAATGCTTTGATCCCACAACCTCGAAAATCTATCTATCCCACCATGTTGATTTTGTTGAATCCTCATTCCCATATTCTGATATTGAAATTACTAAAGCTCGACTTACATCTGATAATTTTGATTCATGGCTGCCCAATCATTCTATTATTCCTATTGTTGCTCCGATGCAGGTGACAGAACATACACCTAGACAATTCTACTTCTCAAATAGCAACAACTCAAAATACTCATCCTATGGTAACAAGGAGCAAGAACAACATCTACAAGCCTGTGAACAGGTTGTGTTTATCTACAACTACTGCTTTCTCAAATTCTGTTCCTAAGACAGTCTCTCAAGCTTTAAAAGACCTTAAATGGAGAAAAGCAATGGATGAGGAATATTCTGCTCTTATGAAACAAAATACTTGGTCTCTAGTTCATCCATCCATGGCTTCTAATGTTGTTAGCTGTAAGTGGTTGTTTCGGATAAAGCATGATGCAGAGGGAAAACCAATTCGATACAAAGGCCGTTTGGTTGCAAGGGGATTTATGCAAAGGCCAGGTTTCGACTATAATCAAACATTTTCTCCTGTTGCTAAGCACAATACAATACACATTGTTTTGTTAATTGCTGTTTCTTTTGGATGGGTTTTGCGACAAGTTGATGTGAATAATGCCTTCTTACATGGCAAACTTACAGAGGTTGTATTTATGGATCAACCACCCGGATTTGTTGATGCTACAAATCCGAACTATATTTGCAGATTGGAGAAGTCCCTCTATGGGCTAAAACAAGCACCACGGGCATGGTAACATGAACATAAGTCCTTTCTACTTACTGTTGGCTTTATGCAATCAAATTCAGACAATTGTTTGTTTATTAGACATCAAGGGCAGTCACTTATATATCTTGTTGTCTACGTAGATGATATCGTTGTGACAGGTTGCAATTCAGCAGAGGTAGAACATGTCATAAAGTTACTTGGCAGGGCTTTCTCAATCAAGGTTTTGGGGGAATTAAACTACTTTATGGGTGTCGAATTACAGCGAACTTCGCATGGATTATTTCTTTCTCAACAAAACTATGTTCGTGAGTTACTGGAAAAAGCAAAAATGGATGGTGCTAAATCAGTGAATAATCCATTGTCTCCCTCAACGGTGCTTTGTCTTGATGACTCGGCACACATTCAAAATGCTGCAGAATTCAGATCAATAATTGAAGGGTTACAATATTTATTATTGACCCAACCAGATATTGCATACATTGTCAATAAATTATCCAGTTTACATCGAATCCAACTGAACAACATTGGATGGCAATGAAGAGACTATTGAGATATCTCACAGGTACATTCGATTATGGCATACTTCTTCATAAAGATTCAAAATTGAATTTACATGCTTTTTCGGATGCGAATTGGGCGGGGAATAGAGATGATAGAACGTCGACCAGTGCTCATATTATATATTTGGGTAAAAATCCAGTCGCATGAGCATCAAAGAAACAAAGAACGGTGGCACGTTCTTCGACCGAGGCTGAGTACAGGTCAGTGGCTTCCACTTCGACTGAGATTCTATGGGTTCAAAATATGTTGGTTGAACTTAAACAGCACATACTGACAACACCAGTGATTTATTGTGATAATCTAGGAGCCACATATGTTGCTGCTAATCCTGTATTTCATTTGAGAATGAAACACATTGCCATAGATTATCACTTTGTTCGAAAACAAGTACAAGATGGTAAGCTTCGAGTGTCTCATGTCTCTTCCAATGAACAATTAGCAGATTTATTGACAAAAGCACTGAGAACTCATGACTATGCCCTACTTCGATTCAAGATTGGCATTGTTTCACAGTCTGCCATCTTGAGGGGGTGTATAAGATAAACTCTAGTTAGGTTTTCTGCTGTAAATGATAGCTGTGATGATAAGTCTAATCCCATGTATTTAGGAGTTTGAGCTGTACGTGAGGAGTGTATATAAACACTTGTAAGTTCTGTAATTAATATAATAACCTATTCTCTTCTATTTGTTTTAACATCTACTTGATATTTGCACTAAAGATTGGATTATACTTAAAAATATATAAAGAATGAAATATAATTTATATGTAATATCTACACGTTAATTAAAAATATATAAAAGTTATAACTTAATATCTATGTAATGCCTACGTATTATCCACATATATATGTTAATTAAGAATATATAGAGTGTAACTCAACATCTATATAATATTTACACTATAACTCAACATATATACAACTTCTATACAATATACATACTATTTATATTATATAAGTTTACATCTTATTTAGTTATTTGTTTGTCTTATTTTTTAGATAACACATACTTAACAATTAAAATATATTGAAACTATTGATAAACTTTATATACTTTTAGTGTTTTTTTAGCTTTTTATTTAACATACATGCACCATTTACACTTTTTTATTGTTAATTTATTTAACATACACATAATATATATATATATATATATATATTATTGTAGATCTATTTTGAAGAAAAGTACATATTTTTTTTCCAATCTGATGTGGTCTTTTTTTTTTAAAATATTTTTGACATTAATTTTTTTAGTCTATATTGGTATTCGATTTTGTATTTGAAGTTGTTTTTGTTGGTGATTTATATATTTTTTTATGTAGATATGTTTTGAATAAAATTGCAGATCTATGATCTTGTTTAATATTTTTGATCTTCAAATGATGAATATGAAGTTAATTCTTATTGATAATTTCAGTTTTTGTATTGAATTATTGAAGAAAATGATGATGAAGATTAAGATTTATCGAAGGAGATAATGAAGAATGAGCTTCGATTGATGATTCTAATATAATTTTGTTGCTATAATTCTTGTATACTAATTTGTTGATTAACAGTGGCGAACATTATGGAAAAATGTTCTGATTGAATAGGAAGTTTATGTTTTAATGACAACATTATTTTTGTTGTAGTTTTGTTGTTTTAGAAGATAAATCTGTAAATACTTTATAAATCCTCCGTATTTATGAATTTTTTTCCTTTTTTGGATACTTTTCTAATTTTTCCTTAAATTTTTATATAAATTAATTTTTGAATTGTTTTCTAATATTATTTAGAATTATTTTTCTATGATACTTATAAATTAATAACTTCTGTTTTTAAAAGTTAATTTTTAGTTTATGATTTTTTTAAATTAGTTAATTTATAGCGTTGACATAAGTTTTTTTTTTTAAAAAAATTTCAGTTATTTTTTAAAATTTATGTGATTTTTTTTATATTTTGCAGGATTATATTAAATTTATATTTGTTTTGGGGGTAATATTTAGTTTAGGTTTTATTTACAGTTTTAGGAATAATATTTAGATTTTTAGCTGCTTAAATAAAACAATTTCAGTAATGAAATTAACATTTTTTGGTTGTTTATAATATGTCTGTAATAATTTTTCAGTGATTTGTATAAAATATGTTTAGTACAATATATAATATATATGTGTAGGTTTGTTGTTTTTTTTTATATTAATTGAATATTTGGGTAATTTGGCAATGTTGTTGTATGTAATTTTAATTTAATTTTTTATAAATTTTATTATTTTGTTGTAAAAAATTTAGAATATATATTATTCATGATATATTATAAAATGAGTTTTATTATAAAAATAAATCAAGTACAGGAAAAATAAATAAAAGTAATTCATATTTAGATCTATCTAAGATCATTTGAGATTGCAAAAGAAGGTAAAAAGTAACCATTTTTCTTTAAACTCAACATTACTCAAACTTCATAATCCCAAATCACAAATATAAGGTAATCTATTATCTATATACTAGTAAAGATAAAAGATACCACAAATTAAACTAAAGAATTTTAAGTTTTTAACCCACAATTGTTTGAAAAAAACTGTTATATAATTAATGATAAAATTATAGATAATTAAAAAAAATAAAAAACCAAAAATTAATTATCTTAAGAAATAAATTAAAGAGAAATAATTCATAAATTTATCACTTCTTTTCTCTTCTATATCTTAAGTCTTACAAACCACCTCTATTTATAGAATTAGAAATTAAATAAAATATTACATATTAATTATTAAGATAATAAAATAATAAAATAATTTAAGAGACAATTTAATATGATTAGGAGACAAAATAACATGACTAAAGAGATAGGATTATTAAAGTGATAAAAAGAAACATTCACTTATTAATATCTTCAATTATTCATAATATTCTCCCTTGAATATTTTTCTATTAAGAATATGCCTCATATTAATGAACATCTCCAAGTCGACATATGTCAATCTTGTGAACTAGCTTTTTAAATGTTGATATTGGCAAAGTTTTTGTTAATAAATATGCTAAATTTTCACTTGAATAAATTTAATGAATATCTATTTCGCCTTTCTTCTAGAGTTCATACGTGAAAAAAAAAATTAGTGAGATATACTTGGTTCTATCACCCTTGATATAACCTCCTTTTAATTGAGCAATACAAGTATCATTATCTCCGTACAAAATTATTAGACTTCTTTCAGTAGATGAGAAATTACATATATCTTGAATGTGTTAAACCAATAATCTTAATCATGCACATTCATGACTTGTTTCATGAATTGCAATAGTTTTTGTATAATTTGAAGATGTGGCAACAATCATTTGCTTTATTGAGTGCCAAGATATTACAGTACTGTTGCCCTCTAATTAATAATACTACAAAGCGACACTCGTAAGTATATGAGGTAGTTGTAGCAATGGTGATTGCCCCAAAATTATCTCACAAGGAAGGAATTATTTTGCAATAATTTGATTAACAAGTAAATTTAAAAACAAGGGTGTGATATTTAAAATAGTGGTGAAAATCAAATAAAATTGAAAAGTTAAATAAGTGATGTTGTGCAAGATTAATTCAATTCTAGGAATGGTGCCCAGGGTTATAGATCAATTTAATTAAATCTTAAATCTCAAATTATCCATTAATATAACATTGTATTTTAATTTATTCCTTGAGTTTAATTAGTAATTACCAATTTATTATTTTTCACATTCATGAATTAACAATAACCAATTATTTTAAAATTGCAAGTTAATAAAACTCTAGAACTTATATTTCTAATTTATTCTTAGGGTGGTTAATTATATAGTTCTAATATCAAATTTCACCACTCGGTCCATCGTTCAATATTAAGTGATTAATAGTTGGCCAATCTATCAATCTAACTTTAAGCCCGATGCAATCAACCAATAACAAGGTATACTAATGAAATTATCAAATCAAGTCATTTAATTAAATCTACTACAATCCAAGGCATAAGTAAATTAGCTCATCATCAATTTAAAATAAATATTCATCTTAATATAAACCAAATCAAAATTATACATTGTAATATTAATGTTCATAGTAAAACAACAACAATCTAGAAATGAATTAAAAGAGAGAATATGAAAACCCCTTGCACACGCCAAGAGTTGAATTACTTGTCTTCCTCCAAGCTTCCACCTTGATATATGATGAACAACTTCCAAGCCCTCTTCAATCAGTGGCTCTCTTCTTGAAAGATGGAATGGTAACTCTCTCAAGCTTACAACTCTAATCAAGCTTTCTTCAAACCCTAATCTTCTAAAGAGCCTGTTGACTCAATTTAATTCCCAAACTTGATTACGTCTTGTCTATAGAAGAAATGAAAGATGAATGGAAATGAAGATGAAGAGAGAATGATGTCTTCTTAAAAAATAAGAACCAAAACTAAGAACTAGCTCTCTTCAATCAATCCCAACGTGTATGTATGTTCCATCCCCCTCTACTTCCAATTCTTTTTAATTTTTTAAGACACCAAGCATGTCTTGCCAACTCACACACTCTTCTTTGTCTCCCTCTTTTTTCTTATTTAATATTTCATCCCATAAAATCATCCACCTTTTACTCATCTTTATCATTTCTTTTTAAAAGATATTGCATCTTGTCTTCGACTTGTCCCTTAGCCAATCGTGAAAATAATTCAAGAAATAACAGGATACGGCCAAAGTCATGAGTGACTTGGCCGTGTCACTCAAACTTTCACTGGACACGGCCAAGTCATTAGGCAGTGTCCATGGCTACTTCTTTCCCTTCTTTTCTTTTCCAAGTGTGACACAGCCAAGACCCTGGCTGTGTCATGTGACACGACCAGTAGCTTGGTTGTGTCTTTTTCTTGTGTTCACCTCTTCCATTTGCTTTGCTTCCTTTATTCTTTGGTGTTATCAAGTGGGACACGACCAAGTATGACACGGCCAATGGCTTGGTCGCGTCTCTTGTCAGTGTCTGCCTCTATCTAATTTTCCTGAAGGACACGGCCAAGCCAAGTTGCCTCAGCCCATTTCCTACTTCTTCCTTGCCTTTGATGAGTGACACGACCAAGCTAAGTAGTGTCTTGGCCATGTCTCTTGCTTTTCCAAAAACTTTGATCCATCACTCCATTATTTTGCACTTCAACCTAAATTAAACACTTCAAAAAATCTTTAAACACAAATTAAAAGTGAAATTAACTAAAAACCAATAAAATTACCCTAAAAATATAAACATAAATGATTGAACCAAATACCCCACACTTAATTCTTTGCTTGTCCCCAAGCAAAGTTAAAATTAAAACAAACTAAACAAAAAAAATTTAGTCAAGTTCAAGAGTTATAAGAATGTATCAAGACTTCCAATTTCTTAAATCCGCAATCAATATCAAACCAAACAAAGCCAATACTCATATAATTTAGTGGTTCTCCATGCATAACCAATGTTGTCACTCCCTTACCAACTCTTTTAAAGTGTTTAATAAGGTAGTGTTTACACTCATAATATTCAATGAAAGATTATCACCATAAGCTTGCTTATCAATCAAACTTCCACCACTAAATTTCAATCAATCATCAATCATAAGATCTTTCATTTGGTTGTAATGGGGCTAAGGTAAGGGCATGACATTTGGGAGTGTGAGTTTATCCACTAAGTTCAAGAGTACTTCAAGAGTGAAGTAAGCAACGTAGTACGATCGACAATCCCAACGTACCTCCCAATCACTTAGCACTAGACATTAAAGAATTTTTTAGAAACTCCTCTTATTAAATTTGCAAAGATTATTCCCAAACTCATTTCAACCCTTCCAACAAGAACAACAATTTTTGTCTTTTTACCATTTTATTATTATTATTATTATTATTATTATTATTATTATTATTATTATTATTATTATTATTATTTTAGTAAATTATGGTTTGCAACAAAAGAACATAGTAGTTTGTAATCTTAATCCCACTAAACTTAACCCCACACTTATTTAACACAACACTCAATCATTAATGCTCTTCAAATGCTCTTGACTTAATGAAAGGGTAAGAGACAAAATAGCATGGTTCAAGGCTAGTAGTATTGTGAAAAAGAAAGAAAAGTAGAAATGAAATAGGCTCAAAATTGGCTACCTAAGGTTGAATATAAGGTTGGTCTTTTTAAGCTAAAATGGGTTCACCTAATTGCCTTAATCATATTGATGTCCAATTGAAATTTTTAAGTAGTCTCAAAATGCATGTCAAAGCAAGTTCTAGAAATTCATAAATCAAAGATACTCACACATAAAAAAGAATATTAAGTTGGCTAAGAAATTAATAGGCTCAATTTCTCCTAAGTTTAAAAGGCAATGCAAGGACTATCCAGCAAATAAAAAATAAGCACCAATTTTATCCAATTCTCCAAATCATGCTTCAACAATTAAAAGGTCATCTACCAATAAATTTATAATAATTAAACTTAAAAATATACTTCGCACCAATTTTATCCAATTCTCCAAATCATGCTTCAACAATTAAAAGGTCATCTACCAATAAATTTATAATAATTAAACTTAAAAATATACTTCAAAACAATATGAAAAGTAAGGCAAAATACTTAACAAAATGACTAAAACAAAGACTTAAAAACAATAACTAAATTATGAAAAACAAAAGCTTTGCATTTATGAAAAAAAAACTTAGCACCCCACACTTTAAGATTGACATTGTCCTCAATGGAAACTAGGATAATTGAAAAGAGTAAGAGTTAAGGTACAACCTGATTTTCATCATTTTATTTTTGAGGCAAGTGCTACCTTTTCATCCACAAAACATTAATTATTGAAGAAAAACAAGCAATAAATATAAAATAACCAAAAATATAGAGTTTTAATAACAAAAAGTGGTAAATAAAAATAACAACTAAAATATCCAACAACTGAAAATAAAAAAATAAGAAGTGTTCTCAAAAGGCAGAAGCTGATATGATATATAGTGATGGAGGATGTGACGATGATGCTGTTGAAGGGTAGAGGCTAAGAATCTTGGCAAGGTTGCTATTGATTTGTTCCAACTGGTGAAGGACTTCAACATTATTATGATCTACCTTGCTTTCCAATGCTTCAATCCTACTAATAATCTCTTAATTTTTTGGAACCAGAGCATCTTCATCCAAACCGAGTGAATTCGAGTCGGACTCCTCATCAACTCGTGGTCTCTTTTGCCAATCCCCTGGTGCAACTTGCACATCTAAAGCCATTACATAAGCCCCTCCCCTTTTTGTAACCATGTACATCTTCTTAAGAGTAGCAAGGTTTAATGAATCACTTCCAGAAATTTTAGTCATATGGAAAATGTTTAGGTCAAAACCATCGACAAGTGCCATAGCTAAGGTGGTCACCAATCCACCTATACAAATTGCGCCTCTTTTTCTATTTGCTACACCATAAAAAACATATGCTAACTAATAGCCGATACTCATGGGTATAACATTGCTAGCACAATATAAGAAGAGCTCGCTTAGTTCCATCACACTCATACTTTCTTTCCGTGAAAAGAACCCACAAGACATAAACCTATGTAAATACCTCAAGGCAAAATTTATCAATTTATTGCCTTGGCAGATTTGGCCACATACATTCCACCCGAGCCTATTTCTCCCCATGCAAATTATTGTCTAAAACTTTTAGGCACCCATTTTTCCCCTTCTTGATGAAAACCAAAAATATCATTCAATTGTTCAATATCAAGAACACATGCTTTTCCAAGCAATTTAAAACTAAACCTAGTGTAAATCTTCTTTTTCATCTCTTTCAAGAGGTTAGAAATTTCATGGTAAGTTCTTGGAATTGCAAAGGTTTAAGGGAAACTAATTTCTCCCATCCAAGGTTTTGAACATATCTAGTAAAATTTTCTCTAATTTGGAGAGTATCAAGGGATTCTTCGCTTACATACCTTGTTCCCTTACTAGAAGAGCCAATCTCTTTAAAGATGATGAATATGATGATTAAGGTTGCCTCCTCTTGTGATGGGACACCATTTTTATTCTAGGCATCCTAATTCTTTGGTGAAAATTGAAGCTTTGATAGATTTTATTGATTTTTTATTAGAAAATTAGAAGATTTAATGGGTTTAATTGAGTTTTTAGTTAAGAATAATGGAATATTTGGTGAAATTTTGAGGTTTTTAGGGATGAGAATGGTGATTTGAGAGAGAGAGAGAGAGAGACGAGAAAAAGAAGAAAGAAAAATGGAAGCTAGGTTTTAAAAATGGAGACCATATCGGGTTTTAAAAAGGAGTGACAAGGCCAAGCTGGGAATGGCTTGGCCGTGTTTGATTCTTTAGGAGGGACACGACCACTGTGGGATTTGTCTAGGTAAAGAAATAGGGACATGGGCTAGGCGACTTGGTTGTGTCTGGGAGACACGGCCAAGGACATGACCAAGCCATCTGGCTGTGTCCACACCTGGACTTTCTGGGCTCGCTTGACATGACCAATGTTAAGTGGCAGTGTCCTTCACTGCCATTTTTGCCTTTCAATTTAATTTTTTAAAATTTTTAATTTAATTTAATTTAATTTTTTTATTATGTCACCCAAGTCTAATACATGTAATTTTTCTTCCTGGCTTAACCCTGTAACTCCATCAAAAACAAAAACAGATCAAAGCACCCATTCTATTCTCTTAAAACCAAAAATGAAATTTAAATTGCAAAACACAAAAATTTAACTATAAAAAGAAATACAAACTGATGGGTTGCCTCCCATTGAGCGCTTCTTTAATGTCGTGTAGCTAGATATTATTGCATCATTTGTCGATAAACACCAAAATTTTAACAATTTTTGCAACATCAATTTCTTCAAAGTAGGGCTTCACCCTTTTGTCCATTTATCTTAAATGTCTCGTTGGTTTTCAAATTGAGTAACTCAACAATCCCGTATAGGAATGTTTGGATTACTTGAAATGGTCCGCTCCAACGAGACTTTAATTTCTTGGGAAACAATCGTATTCTGGAATTGAATAGGAGGACTTTCATTCCTAGTTCGAAGGTCCTTCGAAGGATCATCATGTTATGTATAACTTTTGTCTTTTCCTTATAGATCCTTGAACTCTCATAGGCTTCATTCCTAAGCTCATCAAGCTTAGAAATTTGTAACATTCTTTGCTCTCTTACTCCTTCTAAGTCTATATTTGTGGTCTTTATTGCCCAATAAGCCTTGTGCTCCAATTCCACCGGTAGGTGTCAAGCCTTGCCAAAAATTAACCTATATGGACTCATTCCCAATGGTGTTTTGAAAGCAGTCCTATAAGCCCACAATGCTTCTGGGAGTCAAATTGACCAATCCTTTCTCATTGTACTCACTATCTTTTCCAAGATCCCCTTAATTTGCTTGTTGGAGATCTTGGCTTGTCCGGATGTTTGGTGGTGGTATGGAGTTACACTTTGTGTTAGATGCTCATCTTGGACATTAACTTCTTGAACCATTTATTGCAAAAATGGCTTCCTCCATCACTCACTATTGCCTTTGGGTTCTGAACCAGCTCAAAATATTCTCCTTCAAGAATTTCAAAATAACATTAGCATCATTAGTCCTAGTGGGGATAGCCTCTACCCACTTAGACACATAATCCACTGCAAGAAGGATATATTCAAAACTAAAGGACTTGGAAAATGGCCCCATGAAATCTATTCCCCAAACATCAAAAATTACAACCACAATAAAACTATTGAGAGGCATTTCATTCCTTTTGCTATTGTTCCCTACTCTTTGGCATTTATCACATCTTATACTAAAATTATAAGCATCCTTAAAAAGAGTAGGCCAATACAAACCACTTTGAAGAACTTTCTCGATAGTCTTCTTTCCTCCAAAATGCCCTCCACAATACATGTTGTGGCAAAATTGTAGCACTTGTTTTTGTTCTTGTTCCGGCATACATATTCTTATGATTTTATCCCTACAAATTCTAAACAAATATGGCTCATCTAAACAAATTCTAAACAAATATGACTCATCTTCCTGCATATATATAGGAACCTCTTCTTTGTCTGGAAATTCAAATCCTTTCTCACAACACCAAAAGAAAGATAGTTAGCAATATCTGCATACTAAGGTGCTTGAGTTAACGCAATCAAGTGTTCATCCAAAAAATTTTCAAATGCATTTTCACAAGAAATTTTCGCATCATTATCATGAGAGTTCAATCTGGAAAGGTGATCGGCTACTACATTCTCACTTCCTTTCTGATCTTTGATTTCAACATTGAATTCTTGCAACATTTTTCAAAAGCATTGTCACAAGCAATTTTTGAATCATTATAATGAGCCTAGGCTTAGCTTGTGGTTTGGTCAATAGGTATTTCAAGGCCGTATGGTATGAAAATACTATGACTTTAGAACCTATCAAGTAAGATCTAAATTTATCTAGTGCAAATACCACAGCTAACATTTCTCTTTCAGTGGTTGTGTAATTCACTTGTGCATCATTTAAAGAGAAACTTGCATAATAAATTACACACATCAATTTGTTCATTCTTTGGCCCAAAATAGCTCCAATGGCATAATTCGATGCATCACACATGATTTTAAATGGCAAATCCCAATTTAGGGCAATAATTATAAGGATATAAGTTAATTTTTCTTTCAAAATTTCAAAAGCTTCTAAGCACTTGTCATAAAAAACAAATGGGACATCTGTTCCTAGCAAATGACGCAAAGGATGTGAAAATTTTAAAAAATCTTTTATAAACCTCCTATGAAATCATGTATGTCCTAAAAAACTTCTAATCCCCTTAACAGATGTGGGTGGAGGTAGATTCATGATTAATTCAACCTTAGCCTTGTCTACCTCAATCCCCTTGTGGGAAACAACATGACCCAAAATAATCTCATGATCAACCATAAAGTGACTCTTTTCCCAACTCAAGGAAAGATTACATTAAATACATCTTTCAAGCACAAGAGTCAACTTTTGCAAACAATCATCAAAAGAATTACCAAAAATAGAGAAGTCATCCATAAATACCTCAATGCATTTGTCCAAAATATCAGAAAAAATAGAAATCATACATCTTTGAAATGTACTAGGTGAATTGTAAAGTTTGAATGGCATACTCCGAAAGGCAAATGTCCCAAAGGGACAAGTAAAAGTTGTCTTTGGTTGATCTTTTGGTGCTATCGAGACTTGGTAGTAACCTGAAAGACCATCAAGAAAATAGTAAAAAACATGTCTAGATAACCTATCAAGCATTTGATCAATAAATGATAAAGGAAAGTGATCTTTCTTGGTGACATTATTTAATTTCCTATAATCTATGCACATTCGCCACCCAGTTTGTGTTCATGTAGGTACCAACTCTCCTTTCTCATTCTGGAATACAGTCAAACCTGCTTTCTTTGGCACAATGTGTATAGGACTAACTCACTCACTATAAGCAATGGGGTAGATTATCCTTTCATCAAGCAATTTTAGAATCTCCTTTTTCACTACTTCGCTCATATTAGGATTAAGCCTCCTTTGAGCCTCTCTCACCGGTTTAGCCCCTTCCTCTAAAACTATCTTTTGCATGCACATAGAGAGACTAATACCCTTGATATCACTCAACCCCCAACCAATAGCTCTCTTGAATTTTTTTAACATTCTCACAAGTTTATCTTCCTCCTCACTACTAAGAGTAGCAGAAATTATCAATGGTTGTGAGTTGTTTTCCCCAAGAAAAACATGCTTTAAGTGCTTTGGAAGTTCTTTAAGTTCAACCCCCTTTGGTTGAATCTCCTCATTTGAACCCTCAATTTCTTCCTCCAAATTTAGAGCCCTTTCTAACTTGTCTTCGCCACTCTCCTACAAGAAAGCTTCTTCAACAACATTATCAGTAAAATCAATGAAAGAGCAGTCCTCATACAAAGCAGTAGTGGGAATAGGGGAAGTGTTAAAAATTGAAAATTCTATAGTTTGACCTAAAACAGTCATGGCCAATTTTCCATTTTTAACATCAATTAATATGTTAGTTGTGGCTATAAAAGGTCTCCCTAACAAAATTGTATGTTCAGAATCTCTAGGAATTTCCTCCCCTATATCTAAGACAATGAAATCAACGGGTACAATCAAACCACCCACCCTAACTAGAATATCTTCTACGATTTTCTTAGGGTATTTAAGAGTTCTATCCGCAAGTTGCAAAACCATTTTAGTTGGTTTGAGTTCCCCTAGCTCTAATTTCAAGTAAATAGAGTATGTCATCAAATTAATACTTGCTCCTAAATCACACATACTAATAGTTTCTTTCCCATTCCCCTTAGAAATGCTAACTATAAAGCTTCCAGGATCCTTTAGTTTTAGAGGTAACTTGAGTTGTAAAACAGCACTTGTTACTTCTGAGATTATCAACTTCTCATTCAACTCATACTTTTTCTTTTTTGTTCCTTAAAGAATTTGGCATAAGATGGCATGTTTTTAATCACCTCAAGTAAGGGGAGGTTAATACTTACCTTTGAGAGCATATTATAAATTTTAGAAAATTGCTTATCATGCTTCTCATGTTTTACCTACTTGGAAAAGGAATTGGCAGTCTGTACGGATTTGGAGATTTGTGCAGCTTTGGTGCAACTGATGTCTCATCACTATCTTCCTTCGGCTCACTTAGTTGAGCTTTGCCTTCTTGTACTTCCTCTCCATTCTCTTGCATTGTACCTGCATCCAAAGAATCATCAATTGTATTATCACTGATTTTATTATCAAGTACCTTACCACTTCTTCAAACTGTGATTGCTTTGGCTTGCTCCGGTTAGCTTGAAAATTCTCCTTTTTGATTAGCTTACAGTTGATTAGCCAATTGACCCACTTGAGTTTCTACCTTCTTAAGTGAGGCTTTCAAAGAGTCGAATCTTTTGTTGTTCACCTCTTGATTTTGAGTGTTTATTTGAATGAAAGCAGTCAAATTATCTTCAAGTAAAGGTTTCTTGACTTGCTCATGATTTGAACTTTGCCCTTGAAATTGGGGTCCCCTTAGATAAGGTTGGAATGAATGTTGAGGTAGGACTTGTCGTTGGTTCTTCCATGAAAAATTAGGGTGATTTCTCCAATTGGGGTTATAAGAATTTGAGTACGGGTCATTGTAGACCCTTAATTTTTACCCCAATTTGATATGGTCCTAATTAAAGGATACCAAAATAAATTTGATCCGACTTTAAATATTTAAACCTAGTTTATAATTTTTAAAGGAGTCGGTTTGGATTAAAGAGGCATATATTTGATTGTAAAACCCTAAAACCAAGTGGAATTGGCCCAAATTAAAATTTTTCGGTTCATAAGTTAAAAAAGGTCAGAATAATTTAATTGAGGCCGGCCTGGAGACATTAGCATGCTTCATGTTGACCTTGGCAGCCTAAGATCGACATGAGCATGCCTCATGTCGACTTGGGCAAGCTAGGTCGACATGAGCATGCTTCATGTCGACCTTGGGAGAGCCAAAATGGGGAGAGCTAAGAATTCCATGTGAGAAGTGATGGTAGCCTTTGGTTCAAGGATAGATTGTGTGTTTCTGATGATGCTAGTTTAAGAAAGATTATTTTGGAAGAGGCACACCAATCGGTTTTTGCTATGCATCCTGGGAGTACAAAGATGTATCAGGATTTGAAGCAACATTACTGGTGGTCAGTTATGAAGAAAGACATAGCAGAATCTGTGTCCAAGTGTCTCACTTGTCAGAGGGTGAAAGCTGAACATCAAGTTCCAACAGGGTTGCTTCAACCTTTATCAGTGCCTGAATGGAAATGGGAATGTGACAATGGATTTTGTGTCTGGTTTGCCATTGACTCAGAGGAAGCATGATGCTATCTGGGTGATTGTTGATCGGTTGACGAAGATAGCTCATTTTCTTCCAGTTAGAATGGACTATTCTCTTGAGAAGTTGGCTGAGGTGTATATCAGTGAGATAGTGAAGTTACATGGTGTCCCAATTTCTTTGGTGTCTGATCGAGATCCTCGGTTTACTTCAAGGTTTTGAAGAAGTTTACATGGTGCTTTGGGTTCTTGATTGCACTTTAGCACTACTTTTCATCCACAGTCAGATGGGCAGTCAGAGAGAGTCATACAGATTATAGAGGATATGTTGAGAAACTGTGTTATTGATTTTTCTGGAAGTTGGGACAGATTTTTGCCACTTGTGGAATTTGCTTACAACAACAGTCATCAATTTAGTATTAAAATGGCACCATATGAGGCATTTTATGGTAGAAAATGTAGGACGCCTCTATGTTGGAATGAAGTTGGAGAAGGCAAATTGGTTGGTCCTGATTTGATTAAAGAGACGGAAGAAAAAGTGAAAATAATTCGGGATCGACTAAACGCATCTTCAGATCAACAGAAATCTTATTCAGATTTGAAGAGAAGAGACATAAAATTTGATGTTGGAGATAAAGTATTTTTGAAAGTATCTCCTTGGAAAAAGATTTTGAGATTTGGTCGAAGAGGAAAGCTAAGTCCTCGTTTTATTGGACCTTATGAAGTATTGGAAAGAGTGGGACTAGTTGCTTATCGAATTGCTTTGCCGCCTGAATTGGATAGAATTCAAAATGTCTTCCATGTTTCTATGCTGCGGAGGTACAGATCAGATCCATCTCATGTTCTGTCCGTTGAATCTATTGAGGTGAGTCCGGATCTGACTTTTGAAGAAGAACCGGTGGTAATTTTAGCACATGGAGTGAAAGAGTTGAGACATAAGAAAGTGCCAATTGTGAAGGTTCTTTGGAAGAATCATGGTGGAGAAGAATCAACTTGGGAAAATGAGCAAGTGATGCGAGATCAGTATCCTCAATTGTTTCAGACTTAAGATCAGGTAATTTTGAGGACGAAATTTCTTTTTAGAGGGGGAGAATTGTAATATCCCAAAGTATACCCTAAAAGTTTTGGAATATTTATTGTTGTATTTGTATTAAGTGTATATGTTTTAGTGGGAAGAGAAAGAGGTAATTAGGAGAGTGTATATGTTGTATATATTGAGGTATATACAACATATACAAGTCAAAAGAAGTGAAAAGTCAAAGAAAGAGTTAATTTTTAATAATTAATTATAAGGAAATTAATTAAGTGGAATTTGAGTAAGTGGAAGTGGATGGAGATATTTTGAATATTTTATTGTTTAAATGCTTGGAGGAGAGGGTTTTGAGGAGAGAGTTGTTGAGGGTTGACTTTGTTTTCTTTGTTTTCTTCTTGTTTCTTTCTTCTTCTTCGTGTATCTTCATCTCTTCCTTTTCTTTTCTTTTCTTTTGGCCGGCACTCCATAGCAAGAGAGTAAGAGAGAGATTTGATTTTTCCAAACTCAAGATTGAAGGAAGTTTTCAAGTGATCAAGTTGGAAATTTAAGAGTTTCTTCATCCTTGGTAAGTTTTCCACTTGATTCTTTGATTTTCTTTGAGTTTGTGAGTTGAGGTTGTGGTTGATATGTGTTTGTTTGATTTTGGTGTATTTAAGAGTGTTTAGTTCAATTGATTTTGGATTTTGGGGTTGGATTGAAGGAAAGAGTAAGTTTGTTGGAAGAGAAAGTGTTGTGGTTGTGTTTTGGATTTGTGGTGATGATTATGATTTATGTTTGATGTATGCTTTGTATTGTTTTGGTGTTTTTGCAAGTTATTATGATTTTTGGGTGTGTTTAATTAAGTTTGTTTGAAGTGGGAAATGGTGGAAGTAAGTGATTAGTTGGATGTAGTGTTGATGTTGCCGAAATCTGTATTTTTGGCCTGACACGCCCATTAGCACGGCCAGGTCTTTAGGCGTGTCAATGGTTCTGTGTTCTTGGATGGGTGACACGAGCAGTGACACGCCCATGTCACTGAGCGTGTCATAGCTACTGTGATGTTGGTGGATTGACACGGCCATGAACACGCCCGTGTTGTTGGGCATGTCAATGAGACAGAATGTATTACACGTTCAGTGACACGCTCGTGGTTCTGAGAGTGTCAAAGATTTTGTGTTGGGAGTTTAGGGCACGGTCAGGGACACGCCCGTGTTGTTGAGCGTGTCATGTGTAGAGTTTGCCCTAGTTAGTTCTTAGCCTTATTATCTCATGTGTATGATCACCTTTGGTTTAGGTTTTGAAGAGAGTTGAGTTGCCCTAATCCAAGTGTTGAAAGATTCTTGGAAGAGGAGTTTGGTGTGAGTGAGTTGCTCTTGAGGTAAGTACAAACTTACATGGTTGCATTCATTTACATGATTTTGAGACTTAACACATTTGGTTACAAATGTGTTAAGTAATGTACTATATTGTTAATACAATTTGATTTATATAATGTGAAAGATATGATGATCATTCAAAAGGTATGTGCAATGCAATTGGTTATGATAAATACTTAAATGATGAATTGCTATAATGTGAATTAAGATATGGTGAGATATGATGCCATTGTGGTTTGTTACAATGATTCAAGTGAAATAAGTGGGGCATGTTTGCCTAGATGATGATGAATTTAAAATATATGTCCAATGCAATTGATTATGTATACTCACTTGATGAGATGTGAAGCCATTGATGTTGGCTATAATGATGCAAATGAGATGATTGAGGCATGGATGCCTAAATGATGATAAGAAAATGATAATGAAATTGATAATGAAATAATGAATGAATTGTGTGTCTAATGTGTTATTCCATTTTCAGAGTTTTGTTGTTGGTGGCATGCCTAATGGTAACAATCTCTTGAAGCTAGGTTGGATTTAGTCCTTAATTTTTAAAATCCCTAATCCCAAAACCCTAGTTTTAAAAACCCTAATTCCAAAACCCTAGTTTCAAAAATCCTAAAAATCCTAATTTCAAAACCCTAATTATAAAACTTTAGTTTCTAAAACCCTAAGTTCCGAAACCCTAAATTCAATTGATAATTCTTTAAAACCCTAAATTAATATATTTATTGCTTTATTTAATTTTAGATTTGATTATATAGTTTATTATATTTTTTGATGGTTGATTTATTTAATTTCAATACTTGATTTATTTAATTTATCTTGGATGAATGTTTATTATATATTTTGATTGATATTTAATATCTTTGATGAATGTTTTATTTATGATGAATTATTATTTATTTTTATTGATTTATTTAGATTTCCAAATGTTGTAAGAGGTGTGTTTCCACTTTATGGGTACCTCATTAGTTAAATATCATGTAATTTAAATTGCTTTTCTATTTTAGAACCAATGTAAGGGACATGTTTCTACCTTTCGGTGGATGTCCTATTTAGGCATGGGATGTAAAGGCATGTTTCCATCCTTAGATGGGTGTCCATTTATTTGTTTTGTTTGGACATTGCTTTGATTCTTTTAATATAACGATGCTTTATTTCAATTATTGTGTGTAATATGGATAATATTGTTATACTTAAGAATTTTATAATATTAAGACCTATAAAGGAGGTCGGTTCTAATGAACCGGGCGTTGTGGGGGTGCTGGGCCATTTCTCACATTCCCCACACTTACCCAACTTTTTGAACCCATTAGGGGGTTGGGGATTCCTTAGAAATCGAGTCATCCACCCCTTTCTTTTTCCCGGCCCATCCAGGTGGCGACTCCATTTTCTCCGGACTTAGGTCCGTGTTCTCTAAGGCCCCGAGCCTAAACAGTGCCGAAGTCGCAAGAATTATTCCACCGGGAGTGGGGGGGGGTGAAAATCCTCACTCACAGTGGCGACTCCACTGGGGATAAGAGAAGTTGATTCCGTTGGTCTTTATATTATTCTATTCTCTCTTATAATGATATTATCCATTGCATCATCTTAGATTGCATCGTGTGCGTGAATTAGGACGCCTGTGTTACCCGTATTGTGTTATGTAAGGGATACCATACTTTCATTCAAGGTATGGAGATTGAGCATGGCATAACCACTCATAACCTCGTACCGTTTGGTATATACTTGCTATGGGAACCTAAGCCTTTTTACCTAAAGACTAAAGCTCATGTAATTGGCCTAGTTACTTTCCTTAGGTTTTTACCCCAAATGCATGTTGTTTGACTATGGTTAATTTATCTTGGCTTAAATCATGGTTTATTTGGTTTGTTCTTTTGCTAATATGACCTAAGTATATTGTAAGCTCAAAATAAATTTTTCTTTAATGTCCAAAAGACCAAAGCTATTTTCAAAATTTTTCTTTGGACATAAAACTTTTCTAAAAACAAATCAAAAATTCTTTTTCTCATGGCCCAAATACTAAGCCCAAAATATGTTTTTTTCTAAAATCTTTTTACAATGGGCTTAGAAACAAAATTATTTTCCCCCAACCTTTCCTTACAAAGAGCTTGCAAAAATATTTAGGTCAATTAAGAAATACCAAAAATCAATTTTATACTAAGAATAAATTAACCATGGGCTTTTTTTTGGCATGAATCATTAGTTACTTTTTTCAAGTGAGAAATCTATCTATAATAAACCTCTTAATTTAGTTTTAATCCAATGTAGCATAAAAGCTACTTTAGTTGGCTGAATGGATTAAAACCTAATTAATGGAAATTATCATGGATTGATTTCCATTTTTAAAAATATAACTATTGGTTCAAACATCTGAGGGAATTATTCGAAAGCAAGGTACCCCATGTTGGTATTTTGTTAACCATATACCTAGGAAAAGAGACTCGCCATTTGAGTGTGGATGTTATAAGATTGGAAGGAACGTCCTAATTATCTTTCTTTGTTGATTGTTTGTGCATACATGCATTCATGCATACTTTTGCATCTCATATCATTGATCCTCTCTGGCTCACAGTCCTGGATTACGACAGTTCAAAAGCTTACCACAATCCGACCTATGCCTGAGATGAAGTATCTAGTAACGACTCAATCACTTGCTCGCCAAAAACAATGGAGCCCGAACAAATTCAAAGAATGGTGGATGAGGCCCTCAACGCCAAGATGGAAGAAATAGAAGAGGCCCTGGCTGAGACCATGAAGAACCAATTGACTACAATCTTAGAGAATCATACTGAGGCATCTGCTAGCACTAAGAAGCCAAAGGACAAAGGGAAGACTAAAGTTGGTGAAGTGGTTTTTGATGATGAAAAGCTGATAATTGATGATGATGATGATTGGGCTTAATACTACTAAGATCCTCAAGACAAGAAGAAAGAACCGAAGATTGTTGAAAGATCAACTATGGAGAAGACCGAAACTTCTGATGTTGAAAAGATGATTGTTGATTTAGAAAAGAAATTTGAGAAGAAATTGAAAAGTGAAGAGGTGTCCGAGATCGACAAATTGTTTGAGCTAGATGAAGAAGTTCCGTACAAGTTCAAGATGCCATCTTTTGCGAAGTATGATGGAACCAAAAATCCTCATCTCCATGTGAAGCAGTATATCACTGCCATGCAGTCTGCCCGAGCTACAAAGGCTCAAACTCTAAAGTACTTTATGCTCTCATTGGACCCTGTTGTCCAAAATTGGTTCAACACCTTAGAGGAAAGTATTCAAAAAGATTGGGATCTGCTATACAAGGTTTTCATTTAGCAATATGGGTATAATGTCGAGATGGAAGTTACCTTAATGGAAGTGGAGTCCGGCCAAAAGAGAATTTTGTGGACTATGTCAAAAAATGGAGAAATAAGGCTGCTTTGCTCAAGAAGAGGCCCGATGAATTTGATCAAATAAGGATGATCGTGAGAGGCGTCCTGCCCAATCTCCGTGAAAGGATGTCTCACACCCTTATAAGGGACTTCAAAGATCTTCTCCAAGATGGTCTACAAATTGAAGAGTGGGAAAGGGAGAAGAATCGTTTTTCAATAAAAAGGAATGAGAAAGGGAACTACCAGTCGGGCAATCAAAGCGCGCAGAAAGAAGTTGATGTTAATTCCACTAGTTAAAGAGGAATGAGGCAGTTTTCCAAATTTGGGAAGCCACTATCTTGGGTTCTCAATAAGCTACAAAGGAAGGGATTGTTACAACCCTTGACTCCTTGTCCTTTGCCTAATCCTCTTCCACCTAACTTTGATACTAATGCATTTTGTCAATTCCATCAAAGGCCTGGACATGAAACGGACAATTGCATGAAGTTGAGGCATGAGATCCAGAATTTAATCGATAATAGCAAGTTGCCTGAGCCGGACAAGCCCAATACCAAAGGTAATCCTTTTCCAAGGTTCAACAGGGTGCCACCACCAGCAACCTTCATGGTGGGAAAAGGATTGGAAGAAGATTTTGTCTTATCCTCTTTTCAAGATGAGAATATTAAAGATGTGAAAGGAAAAGAAGTTTAACTCAACAAACTTGCCTTAGCTTGAATGTTGATTTTCAATTTTACTTTCTTTAATGTTCTGGAACTATTGTGTTTTTCAAATTTAAATTTGTTTGAATAAATTACTTTCATTAAAATTTTTGTTGGTCTTTGTTCATTTTGGTGCTCAACCAATGAGGAATCTGGCTTGATAATTCTTGAATTAATATATTTATGCATCATAACTCGAATGACTTTACTAGGTGAGGGAATTGCTCTATAGCATTGAGTTGTATATGCTTACTTAGAGAGGGCTCCTGCATAATTACCTTTGTCTGGGTCCTAGTTAGTCGTAGAACATGTTTAGGCAAACTTTCGAGGCGAAATTGAACTCTGCTTATTTAAGGGAGAGATGATCTAGGCATTGTTTGACGAGCCAACAACTAGTATCAACCCTATTAAATATCAATCCCTAGTTGTCACTTTGAGCCTTCATAAAATTTTAGCTTTCTTTTCATTGGTTTACAAACCCCAATAACCTACCCTGAGTTGTTGTGATACTTCTGACAAGTCTTATAATCACTAAGATGAGGAGGCAAGAAGATCAAAGAAAGCAATGATTAGTCAAGATCATGAGGATAGTTGAAATTCTCAAGACTATAAAGATAGTTGAAGTTCTCAAGACCATAAGGGTAGTTGATGTTTCTAAGACCATAAGGGTAGTTGAAGTTTTTCTAATATCTCCAATATATCAAGACAACATCAGAGGAACAAATGACTTATCCCTGCTAAAGAAGATTTATGTTACTCCACTCATCCATTATTGGAAGCCCAAGTTGGTACAAACATGACAACACTTTTAGAGCTAGAACAAAAAAAAATGAACAAAGAAAAAGGAAGAAGAAAAAAAAAAGAAAAAGAAAAAAAGAAGAAGAAAAAAAAAAGAAGGAAAAGAGAAAGAAAAGAAAAAAGGTAAAACCTAAAAAGGCGGTTTAGAAAGCCAACTGAGTTCTCTTTTACCTAAGACAATAAAAGGCTTCCATTTGTTTTATAAGGATGGATTGACTTGAATTGGTCCAACCCAACCAAAGATTCGATCAAAATCAAAGGAAAAGGTGAAAGACCATTCAGTTCTTGAAAGTTCTATACTTGACAGTCCTACAAGGAAGAAAGACAAAATGATAAAATGCTCAAAAAAAGGAAGAGTAAGAAAAATAAAAAGAAAGAAAAGGGAGAAGAAGAAAAGAAATAAATTTGGGTACCAAACTTTTTGCAAGGGCAAAAACTGTCCTAATCAAGATCCAGATTAATGCTAAGAAGATAGAAGGAATTTGGAGTCTAGCAAGATTGCCTCCAAGCTGCCTAAAATTCAAACAAGAAATTTATAGTGTGAAGGTTTGTCCTTTGTGTCACACCAGCTCCTATCACAAAATGGCCTTCATTTAACCCATGTCCCTCATAGACCCCATTTCAAGCCTATCAAAGACCTGTTGATCTCTCTTGGTTGGTAGAGTCTATTAGTGGAGATAGTTTGGATAAGCATGCATATGAGATAGACAATATTTAAACTCAAATGAGACCTTGGGCCAAGTAATGTGTATGTGCCTATCTGAAGTGCAACAATTCTTGCTTAAATAAAAATGATTCCCGAGTTCGGTATGGTAACTAGGGTTGTCATGTTATAGATATGTTAATTTGGAAAAATCAAGTCCTGAGGTACATTGAAATTAATTTGGCAAAGCCAACATTTGATTTCAAAATCAAAATTCAAAAAAAAATATTTTTTCATACAAAACCTTCAAGTTAAGGGGAGTATGTTGAACCTCCAAAGGACACATTGGGCAAAGGAAATGATTATTGGCAAGGTCATGAAGAAGCTATCAACTGACATGCTGAGACATAGTTTGAAATACATGAATCCTTGACTCTGCTGCTTAGGGCCTCCATTAATCATGTTTCCAACATCTTGAAGATAAAACCCATAAATGCGAAGCAGCCTGTCATTCCAGTGCCAGAAATGAATAGGCATCTTAAAGAAATAAATGAAAACACTTCTGCTAATCACCTCGGTCTGTGAGTAGATGGAACGACTGTAAGTATTATTCATGCATATCATGCATACATGAGCATATCACATTGCACTTTCTTGTCTTGTATTGTCTATTCCTTGTAAAAATGAATAGCTCACACACTCTGTGAAGTAAAGAATCCAAAGAAGATATCAAATCAGGGGGGCATGGAAAGCCCATTACTTGTGGAAGCTCCAGTCATTTTGTGAAAGAAGAAATACGTGCTTGTGTGAAGAACTAAACAACAAAAACATCAATCAGAGCCCGCATAGAAAAATCATGGGTTTGAGCCTACACAAGGGGCAAAGTTTCTCCTTTTCAATTTTTAGAGTTTATATATAAAATATTTTCAAACTCACTTACAAATATTTCACCAAGCAGGAGACAAGGAGAGGATACAAGGTCCAATTAAAAATAGTTGAATTTTTGTAAAAAGAAAGAACAAAAGAATGGAACATTAGAACTCTCAAAAGAATGAAGATGCAAAAGACAAAAGATTAATCCAGCTAAAAGAGCTGAAGCAAGGGTGAAGACCCGATCTCAAAGGATGAAGATCCATTTTCAAGGATGAAGACACGATTTCCAAGGATGAAGATTCATTTACGAGGGTGAAGAACCAAAGGAGTAATCAGACTTCTCAACTGAATAAAAAGTTAGTCAAACTCAGTCTCGGGTCCAAGCACCCAAAATTCAATTCATTCTCGAGTCCAAGCACCCAAATCAAATCAGTCTCGAGTCCAAGTACCCAATCTCGGGTCCAAGTACCCAAATCAATTCAAGCTCGGGTCCAAGTACCCAATCTCGTGTCCAAGTACCCAAATCAAATTCAAGCTCGGGTCCAAGTATCCAATCTCTGGTTCAAGTACCCAAATCAATTCAAGCTCGGGTCCAAGTACCCCATCTCGGGTCCAAGTACCCAAATCAATTCAAGGTCGGGTCAAAGTACCCAAACTCAGGTCCAAGTACCCAAATTAATTCAAGCTCTGGTCTAAGTACCCAATCTCAGGTCCAAGTACCCAATCTCGAGTCCAAGTACCCAAATCAAATTCAAGCTCGGGCTCAAGTACCCAATCTCGGGTCCAAGTACCCAAATCAATTCAAGCTCGGGTCCAAGTACCCAATCTCGGGTCCAAGTACCCAAATCAATCCATTCTCAGGTCCAAGTACCCCAAATTAAATCAATCTCTAGTCCAAGTAACCAATCTCGGGTCAAAGTACCCAAGTCCATTCAAGCTCGGGTCCAAGTACCCAAATCAATTCAATCTCAGGTCCAAGTACCCAAATCAATTCAATCTCAGGTCCAAGTACCCAAATCAATTCAATCTCGGGTCCAAGTTGTAATATCCCAAAATGTGCCCTAGAAGTTTTAGTATAATTGTTGTTTTATTTGATTTAAAATGTATAGGTTATTGGAAAGAGAAAATAATTTAAAAAGGAGTGTATATGTTGTATATATGGATATATATATAACATATATACAAGTCAAATGGATGGTCAAAGGAAGAAGATATTTATTTTGGTTATTTATGAAATTACTAAAAAGGACAAATAAGTAAAAGGGAGTTAAGATATATAGAAGAGGGTATTTTAGTAATTTTCTTTTTAGATTGCTTGGTGGAGGTTTAAAGAGATGAGAACTTTGACTTTGTCTTTAATTTCCTTTTCATTTTTCTTCTTTTTCTTTTCTTGGCCGGGTACTCCAAAGTTAAGAGAGCAAGATAGAGTTTGATTTTCTAAGATCAAATTCAAAGGAGATTTCAAATAAACAAGTTGGAATTTCAAGAAATTTCATTATTTTGGTAAGTTCTCTCTTGATTTCTCTTGTTGTTTTTGAAGTTATTTTTGAGTTTGATGAAGTGTTGTTGATAATATGGTTAGGATTTCTTGTGGTGTGTTTGTATGTGATGGAAATGGAATTAAAGATAAGAAGTTAGGTTGGTGTTGGTGATGGAAGAGTAAGAGTTGTGTTTAGTGAAATTTTTTCTGTTTTACAATTAGTAAAGGCTGTGACTTTTATGATTTTTAATTAAATATAGAAAAATGTTATTGAAGTGAATTTTTGATATGTTGTGCCTATATGAGTCTAGAATGACTGAAAAATATGTTGATTTGATTTTGGAATGGTTATGACTTTGGAAAGATTATTTTTATTAGACCTGTTCCAGCAGGTACCTTAACTGAGACAGCTATCTTTCGGGATTTTTAATAAAATGTAGAAAAATAATATCCAATTGAATTTTGGATATGTTGTTTCTTAGTGAGTCTAGTATTTGAGAAAAATAATTTTGAACCACGTTGATTGAATTTAATTCATGGAATTCACAAAGTTCAGAACTGCTGCCAGGATGCAGGGCAATTGGAGCAGTCTGGTTGGGTGAACTATTTGACCAAGATTTTGTGTTCAGTCTGATATGAAATTTTAAAGGAATGATTTTAAGATGTAAAATTTAGTTCTGTAAAAATTTTAGAGTTTTTAGTCAACTATATTATTTTATACAAATTTTCAAATTAAGGATAGAGTGGAGTCTAAAACCAGAATTTACTATTCATATGGTCATTTTGCTAATATTCCTTTTGGATTAGGTTGTGAAGAGGTTGAATTGCCCTAACCTAAGAGTTGAGGATTCTTGGAAGAGTAAGTGTATAGATTGGTGTGATTTGGTTTTAAGGTAAGTACAAACTACATTATTGCATACATTCATATGATATTGGGACTTGAGATATATTTGATTATAAATGTGATAAGGAATCTAATGCATTGTGGATGTATATTAATAATGTTATGTTTGGTATAATGTGCAAGATGTGATGATGCAAATGAGATGATTGAGGCATGGTTGCCTAATTTGCTTATGAGAATGAAATAAATTGAGAAAGAAATGTGTAAATATATAAATGAAAAGAATTTTGTGTTTAATTTGTTATTCAACCTTCAGAGTTCTGGGTTTGGTGGCATGCCTATAAAGTACTGGATAGGTGAAAAGACCGGGTCGTAAGCCGATTCCAGTTGATAAATGTTAAATGTGAATTATAGTAACAGTCTTGCCGGGTTGAGGATCTCCTTGGTTTATCCGGGTTGAGGTATAAGAGACTGGGTCTGTTACAGGTAACAGTCTTGCCGGGTTGAGGATTTCCTCGAGTTTAGCAGAGTTGAGGTCCAAGAGACTGGGTCTGTTACCCTATCCATGGATAGAGATATGTATATCGCCTACGGGCTTAATGATTGTGATTATAGACCAAAGCAGTAACTCTGAACTTTGAATAACATATTAGTGTCTTGTGGGCCCATGCTTGTCTTTGTTTTCAATGTGAATCATGAATGTTTTGATTAATTATTAAATAATGTAAGATTGTGAAATATAATATTCTCTTGAATTGATCTTGAATCTTGATTGTGTGACATTAGCATGGCATTAAAGCATCATAGCACTGTAGTTTGTACCACTAAGCCGTTGGCTTAGTGCAAATGTGATTCTTTTCCTCTAGGCCGAGTCGAGCCTAGATTTTGAAGAGTGAATAGTGGGCTTTAAGATCGAAGACTGACTGCCAAACATGTATAAATTTTATGTGTTGTAAAACTTGAGTTTTGATGTATATGAATTTGTAAATATTGTTACTTTCCATTGCATAGTGAACAAATATTTTATCTACTGTATTTCATAATAAACCTTTACTTTATTTTGTACTAGAAGTGTAAATCCTTTTTGCAGGTTGTAGTTGAGGTTATAAGGGGGATTTATTGGAAGTGTACTGAGAATGATTTTGTTTGCATTGGTTTGTGTAAAAATGTTTTCAAAAATCAGAAAAAAAAACCAGTTTTGTCGACACTTGGGATTGAATTTTTAGGCGAAACTATGGCAAAATTTCTGTAAAAATCGGAACAAAAATTTGACTAAGTAAAAGTGGTAGCAACATTAGGATAGTGTGGTGCCTCTACTCAGCTTACACACGTAGGTCGGGAAGGGGTGCTACAATTTTTGGTATCAGAGCCTAGGTTTAAGATTCTCAACCTAGGTGAATTGTAAGAAAATGAATATTTTGATTTTAAAAGTTGGTTTTTGAATAAAATACATGTTTTGGTATGGCAGTCTTTGATCTTTAATGAGGAATATTCTGCTGTATTTGCAGATATAGGTAGTAATGGAGTCCCATTCACGTCAGACTGTAGAAGGAAGTGCTGAGAGTGTAGCTCCAGGAGAGAGTAGAGATGGAGCTAGAGTTGACAGAGTTAGTGAGGTACCTGTTTCTGTGCCAGAGAGACCAGCTGCAGAGGAGGGTCCGTCGGGTTGGTTGAGACATGTGGTAGAACTATTTAGACAAGTTCCAGTGCAACCACCACCACAGCCTCAGATGCCGGTAAGACATTATGACAAGTTGAGAAAATATGGGGCTGAAGATTTCTTAGGCACTACCGACCCTGCAGTGGCTGAGCAATGGTTAGATAAGGTACAGAGGATATTCATTCAGTTGCAAGCTACTTCGGATGAGAAGTTTGACTATGCCAGATCCCTCCTTCAGAAAGATGCCTATGATTGGTGGAAGACTGTCCCTCATGCTATGGATGATCCACCTACACTATCTTATAGTGATTTTCTGAGGGAGTTCGAACAGAAATATACTCCAAGGGAGTATAAAGATTTAAAGAAGATGGAATTCCTGAGTTTGAGGCAAGACAACTGGACGGTGACGGAATATGAGATTGAATACATCCGGTTGAGTCGTTATGCAGGGGGAATTATTTCTGATGAAATAGATGGTGCAGAAGGTTTGAGGAGGGATTGAGGCCCTCTATTATGTGCATCGTGGCTGGTTCTCGGTACCAGGATTTCTCTCAGCTTGTTGCAGCAGCTAGGAGCGTTGAGAGAGCACAGAGCATTGCAGCAGCTGCTTTTGAGGAGGAGACCAGGGTTAGGAGACCCCAGTTTGAGGCAGGGTCTTCATCTGTGAAAAGGGGAGAGGAAGTTTTGTTCCGAGAATCAGTAGAAGTCAAAGACAGTCGGGTTGGTCAGTGCAGTATCAGAGACAGAGATCAAGACCTACACCTTCTATAGCTAGTGCTCCAACTCCGATGGTCCAGAGATCCATTCCCCCTATATATGTTCAGTGTGGTGGAAGACATGGGGGTGTTTATTGGAAATATAGTGGATCAGCTGTGTGTTTTCGATGTGGATTGCCTGATCATTTTATTAGGGAGTGTCCTGAGATGCAGGAGCACAGGCAGGCTAAGTCTGCAGCCTCTCGACCCAGTGTCAGCAGAGGTGGTCGAGGAGGCAGAGGTTTCAGTAGGGGTGGTTGATCCGGGTATAGTCAGAGAGGAGGATCATCATCCGGAGGCAGTAGGCCAGATGAAGCCGGATCTTCTCAGAGGGTGTATGTGATGCAGAGGCAGCCAGATGCTTCAACAGTTATAGCGGGTACATTTTCTTTATTTGACATTTCAGTACTTGCTTTGATTGATCCAGGATCTACTCATTCATATATTAGTGCATCTATCTTGCCTATGTCTGAATTGCATTCTGAGTCCTTAGGATTTGATGTCTTGGTGACAAATCCTTTAGGACATAGTGTGGTTGTTAGTAAGGTGCACCGTGATAGTGCAGTTGGGGTGCAAGGTGAGAAGTTTCTTGGTGATCTGATTGAAATGCCTTTTAAAGAATACGATTTGATTTTAGGCATGGATTGGCTCTCTAAGCATGGAGCTATGGTAGACTGTCAAAAGAAGTGTGTTACCTTGAGAACCAGTGATGGTAGGAGTGTGATGGTATCTAGTGAGCAGAGACAACTTGCATCCTTGTTTGTATCAGCTATAACAGCTAGAAAGTTGATTAGAAAAGGGTGTGATGCTTATCTTGCTCATGTGGTGGATACTAGAGTAGCGGGTTCTCAACTTAATAATATAACCACAGTTGTAGATTTTCCGGATGTGTTTCCTGAGGAGTTGCCAGGGTTAGCCCCTGAGAGAGAGGTTGAGTTTGGTATCGATTTGTTGCCTGGTACCACTCCCATCTCTATGCTGAATTGAGAGAGTTGAAGGTGCAGTTGCAGGAGTTGTTGGATAAAGGGTTTATTCGCCCTAGTATTTCTCCGTGGGGAGCTCCTGTGTTGTTTGTGAAGAAAAAGGATGGTACTTTGAGATTGTGCATCGATTATAGGCAATTGAACAAAGTGACTATTAAGAATAAATATCCTTTACCTAGGATTGATGATCTCTTTGATCAATTAAAGGGAGAAGCAGTGTTTTCCAAGATTGATTTGAGATCCGGGTACCATCAGTTGAGGGTTAAAGTTGAAGATGTTTCTAAGATAGCTTTCCGCACCAGGTATGGGCATTATGAGTTTTTAGTGATGCCTTTTTGGGTTGACGAATGCACCTGCAGCTTTCATGGATTTAATGAATAGGGTGTTTAGGCCCTATCTGGATCAGTTTGTGATGGTTTTCATCGATGATATTTTGGTGTATTCGCGTAATGAGGAGGAGCATGACAAGCATCTGCGAATGGTATTACAGATCTTGAGAGAGAAGCAGTTGTATGCTAAGTGTAATATCCCAAACTATACCCTAAAAGTTTTGGAATTATTGTTATATTTGGAGTTAATGTATATGTTTAATGGAAGTAAAAAGGGGAAATATTATAAGATGATATATATATAAGGAAATATGGGAATATAAATACCATATAAAAGATATATACATATACATCACATATACATGGGATATAAAGTGGTGTAGGGAAAGTGAGTTATGTATATATTTTTATAATTAATTAATTAATAATTATGGTGATAAGGACAAAAAGAAAAAGAGAAAAGAAAGTCAAAAGTTGGAAGAGAGTGTGTGGTGGAGATTTATTGTTTTTATTATTATTGTTATTATTATTATTATTATTATATATACTTGAGATAAGAATAAGAAGAGAAGAAAAGGAAAAAAAAAAAACGTGTTCTTCTTCTTTTTCTTCTTTTTGGCCGAGAGAGAGAGAGAGAGAGAGAGAGAGAGAGAGAAGCTAGAGAGAGAAGGAGGTGATTTTGCTTTTATTTACACCAAATACTTAAGGATTTCAAGTGGATAGTAAAGATTTGGCTAAAAATCCAAGTAAGTTCTCTTTCTTGATTTCTTTGGTTTATTTGAAGTTGTATGAAGGTTTGATTGCTGATAATTGAAATTAGGGTTGTATTATTGTAGTATGTTGGAGTATGTTTGATTTAATTAGGTTGGTGTTGGTGATTGAAGAGCAAGAGTTGTGTTTAGTGGAATTTCTTTTCTGTTTTACAATTAGTAAAGGCTGTGACTTGTACGATTTTTAATTAATTATAGAAAAATGTTCTTGAAGTGAATTTTTGATATGTTGTGACTCTATGAGTCTAGAATGACTGAAAAATATGTTGATTCGATTTTGGAATGGTTATGATTTTGGAAAGATTATTTTTATTAGATCTGTTCCAGCAGGTACCTTAACTGAGACAGCTATATTTCGGGATTTTTAATAAAATGTAGAAAAATTATATTCAATTGAATTTTGGATATGTTGTTGCTTAATGAGTCTAGTATTTGAGAAAAATAATTTGGAACCAAGTTGATTGAATTTAATTTATGGAATTCACAAAGTTTAGAACTGCTGCCAGGATGCAGGGCAATTGGGGCAGTCTGTTTGGGTGAACTATTTGACCAAGATTTTGTGTTCAGTTTGATCTGAAATTTTAAAGGAATGATTTTAAGATGTAAAATTAAGTTCTGTAAAAATTTTAGAGTTTTTAGTCAAGTATATTATTTTATACAAATTTTCAAAATAAGGATAAAATTTAGTCTAAAACCAGAATTTACTATTCATATGGTCATTTTGCTAATATTCCTTTTGGATTAGGTTGTGAAGAGGTTGAATTGCCCTAATCTTAGTGTTGAGGATTCTTGGAAGAGTAGGTGTATAGAGTGGTGTAAGTTGGTTTTAAGGTAAGTACAAAGTTTATATGATTGCACTTATTTACATGAATTAAGACTTAACACATTTGTTTGTAAATGTGTTAAGTGAATTACTATATTGTCAATATAATTTGATTAAGGTTATGATTGGATGATGTGAAAGATATGAAGATCATTCAAATAGGTATGTACAATGCAATTTATTATGATAAATATTGTAATGATGAATTGTGCTAATGTGTTTTGAGAAATGATGAAATGTATTGTAATTGTGGTTGGTAATAATGATTGAAATGAAATAAATAGACATGTTGATTATATGATGATGAATTTAAGATATATGCTCAATATAATTGTTTATGTATACTTGAATGATGAAGTGCTATAATGTGAATTGAAATATGATAAGAGGTGAAGCCATTGTGATTGGCTATGATGAATCAAATGAGATGTGAAGCCATTGTGTTGGCTATGAGAATGTAAATGAATTATAATTGAGGCATGGTTGCCTGTTTTGAATATGAAATGAATTGAGAAAGAAATGTACAAAGATATAAATGAAAAGAGTTGTGTCTAATATGTTAATTCAACTTTCAGAGTTCTGGATTTGACGGCATGCCTATAACATATGAAGTGTTAACAGTCTAGCCGGGTTGAGGATCTCCTCAAGTTGTTGAGTTGATGGTCCAAGAGACTGGGTCTGTTACACTATATGAATTATAAATGTGAAATATATGAAAAGTAACAGTCTTGCCGGGTTGAGGATCTTCTCGATTAGTCGGGTTGATGGTCCAAGAGACTGGGTCTGTTACACTATCTATGGATAGAGATATGATATATGTTGCCTACGGGCTTGATTATTGTGATTATGGATCAAAGCAGTAACTCTGAACTTTGAATAACATATTAGTGTGTTCTGGGCCCAGGTCTGTCTTGATTTTCGATGTAGTTTATGAAACGTGAAATGAATGAATAATGAAATTTATAGTTGCCTTAATTGGAAATGAAATGTTATGAAATATGTTATGTAATATGTATATTGATATGTTCCTTGTGAGTAGTAGTGATGGAATTGTGGTTGGTGTTATTGATATGTATGCATGTATGTAATATATGAGATTAGTTGAGATATGTGTAAAGTGTAATTGAAAAGGGAAACTACGATAAGAAACTAACAGTACTTAAAGTTAGTATATGGATATACGTTAGAATTTCTGTATTGTATGTTTATATTATTCATTTGTACTACTAAGCTCTCGGGCTTAGCGCGGGTGTTTATTCGCGCAGGTATTTAGATGGAAGATATGAAGTCTTTTGTTATGCCACAAGAAGAGTAAAGTTTGTCGAGACCAACTAGAGGGTTATGCATACATGTATAAATTTTAATTATGATGTATTTCTGACGAGAGAGTATTTATATGTATAAATGAAGTTTTAATAAAGATAATGACTTTGTAAATGTTATTTAAATTAATGTATTATGGTTTGAACTCTATTATAAATCTAGTAATGTATAATAACTGTATGGTTTTAAATTGAGTTGGATTGTGAATATAGAAGTGTGAATTCTTCTTGCAGGATTGTAGTTGAGGTTATAAGGGTGGATTATTGGGAGTGTACTTGAGTTAAATTGTGAAACAAAATGTTTTTCAAATATAAGAAAAATCAGTTTTGTCGACACTTGGGACCTAGAATTTTAAGGAAGACTCCGTCAAATTTTTTTTTTTTGAAAAATTTTTATAAGGAACATTAAGTAAGCTGACATAACCAGAGCTCGTATCTTGATGTAGCATTCCTCCTCGGCTTATTATAGGTCGGGAAGGGGTGTTACACTAAGCTATCAAAGTGTGAGTTTTGGCTTGACCAAGTAACTTTTCTCGGTCATATAGTTTCAGCAGATGGTATAAGAGTTTATCCGAGTAAAGTCGAGGCCATTTTGAATTGGAGTCCACCAAAGTCAGTGACTGAAGTTAGAAGTTTTCTGGGTTTGGCAGGCTATTATCGAAGGTTTGTGAAAGGTTTTTCTTCGATAGCTACTCCACTCACCAGATTACTTCGAAAGGGAATTAGATTTGTGTGGACAGATCAGTGTCAAGCTAGTTTTGATCAGTTGAAAGAAATGTTTACTCAAGCACCTGTTCTTACTTTACCCGTGGAAGATAAACCTTATGTAATTTATAGTGATGCTTCACATAATGGTTTAGGATGTGTCTTGATGCAAGAGGGTAAAGTTGTAGCTTATGCTTCTCGGCAGTTGAAGTCGCATGAGCTCAATTATCCAACACATGATCTGGAATTGGCAGCTATAGTATTTGCTTTGAAGATTTGGTGACACTACTTGTATGGAGAGAAATGTTTTATTTATACGGATCACAAAAGTTTGAAATATTTGGGTGTTGAAAAGGAGCTGAATCTTCGGCAAAGGCGATGGTTAGAACTGATTAAAAGCTACGATTATTTGATTGATTACCATCCTGGTAAGGCGAATGTAGTTGCTGATGCCTTGAGTCGGAAGTCTCTGGCAGGTTTGGCTATTTATTCGCTCTCGTTGCTTATTGAGTTGAGAGCGTTACATGCTAGTTTTGAAGCATGTGAAGATGGTGCATTGTTGGCTCAGTTGCAATTGAGACCAGTATTGTTGGATCAGATTAAGGAGGTTCAATTGACAAATGAGAAAATTCAGAAGATTGTTTCAGATTGCCAAAACGGGGAGAGCCGAGATTTCTTTGTGAGAAGTGATGGTAGCCTTTGGTTTAAGGATAGATTGTGTGTTCCTGATGATGCTAAATTGAGAAAGATTATTTTAGAAGAAGCACATCAGTCGATTTTTGCTATACATTCGGGAAATACAAAGATGTACCATGATTTGAAACAGCATTATTGGTGGTCAGGTATGAAAAGAGACATAGCGGAGTTTGTATCCAAGTGTCTCACTTGTCAGAGGGTGAAAGCTGAGCATCAAGTTCCAACAGGGTTGCTTCAACCTTTATCAGTGCCTGAATGGAAATGGGAGAGAGTGACAATGGATTTTGTGTCTGGTTTATCTTTGACACAGAGGAAGCATGATGCTATTTGGGTGATTGTTGATAGGTTGACAAAGACAGCTCATTTTCTTCCGGTTCGGATGGACTATTCACTTGAGAAGTTGGCTGAGCTGTATATTAGTGAGATAGTGAAGTTGCATGGAGTTCCAATTTCTTTAGTGTCTGATCGAGATCCTAGATTTACTTTAAGATTTTGGAAGAGTTTACATGGTGCTTTGGGTTCTCGATTGCACTTTAGCACTGCTTTTCATCCGCAGACAGATGGGCAGTCAGAGAGAGTGATACAGATTATTGAGGATATGTTGAGAAGCTGTGTCATTGATTTCTCTGGAAGTTGGGACAGATTTTTGCCACTTGTAGAATTTGCTTACAACAACAGTCATCAAACCAGTATTGGCATGGCACCATTTGAGGCATTGTATGGAAGAAGATGTAGAACACCTCTATGTTGGAATGAAATTGGAGAGGGCAAATTAATTGGTCCTGATTTGGTTAAAGAAACTGAAGAGAAAGTGAAGATAATTCAGGATCGGTTAAAGACAGCTTCAGATCGACAGAAATCTTATTCAGATTTGAAGAGAAGAGACATAGAATTTGATGTTGGAGATAAAGTATTTTTGAAAGTGTCTCCTTGGAAAAAGATATTGAGATTTGGTCGTAGAGGGAAGCTAAGTCCTCGTTTTATTGGACCATATGAAATTCTAGAAAGAGTTGGGCCAGTTGCTTATCGTCTTGCTTTGCCACCTGAGTTGGATAGAATCCATAATGTATTCCATGTTTCTATGTTGCGGAGGTATAGATCGGATCCATCTCATATCTTGACAATTGAATCCATTGAAGTGAGTTCGGATCTGACATTTGAAGAAGAACCAGTTGCTATTTTGGCACATGAAGTGAAAGAATTGAGCAATAAGAAAGTGCCATTGGTGAAAGTTCTATGGAAGAATCATGGGAGAGAAGAGGCAACTTGGGAGAGCGAGCAAGCAATGCAAGATCAGTATCCTCAACTGTTTCAGACATAATATTAGGTAATTTCGAGGACAAAATTTCTTTTTAGAGGGGCAGAATTGTAATATCCCAAAATGTGCCCTAGAAGTTTTAGTATAATTGTTGTTTTATTTGAATTAAAATGTATATGTTATTGGAAAGAGAAAATAATTTAAAAAGGAGTGTATATGTTGTATATATGGATATATATAACATATATACAAGTCAAATGGATGGTCAAAGGAAGAAGATATTTATTTTGGTTATTTATGAAATTACTAAAAAGGACAAATAAGTAAAAGGGAGTTAAGATACATAGAAGAGGGTATTTTAGTAATTTTCTTTTTAGATTGCTTGGTGGAGGTTTAAAGAGATGAGAACTTTGTCTTTGTCTTTAATTTCCTTTTCATTTTTCTTCTTTTTCTTTTCTTGGCCGGGTACTCCAAAGTTAAGAGAGCAAGATAGAGTTTGATTTTCTAAGATCAAATTCAAAGGAGATTTCAAATAAACAAGTTGGAATTTCAAGAAATTTCATTATTTTGGTAAGTTCTCTCTTGATCGCTCTTGTTGTTTTTGAAGTTATTTTTGAGTTTGATGAAGTGTTGTTGATAATATGGTTAGGATTGCTTGTGGTGTGTTTGTATGTGATGGAAATGGAATTAAAGATAAGAAGTTAGGTTGGTGTTGGTGATGGAAGAGTAAGAGTTGTGTTTAGTGAAATTTTTTCTGTTTTACAATTAGTAAAGGCTGTGACTTTTATGATTTTTAATTAAATATAGAAAAATGTTATTGAAGTGAATTTTTGATATGTTGTGTCTCTATGAGTCTAGAATGACTGAAAAATATGTTGATTCGATTTTGGAATGGTTATGACTTTGGAAAGATTATTTTTATTAGACCTGTTTCAGCAGGTACCGTAACTGAGACAGCTATCTTTCGGGATTTTTAATAAAATGTAGAAAAATAATATCCAATTGAATTTTGGATATGTTGTTTCTTAGTGAGTCTAGTATTTTGACAAAAATAATTTGGAACCACGTTGATTGAATTTAATTCATGGAATTCACAAAGTTCAGAACTGCTGCCAGGATGCAGGGCAATTGGAGCAGTCTGGTTGGGTGAACTATTTGACCAAGATTTTGTGTTCAGTATGATCTGAAATTTTAAAGGAATGATTTTAAGATGTAAAATTTAGTTCTGTAAAAATTTTAGAGTTTTTAATCAAGTAGATTATTTTATACAAATTTTCAAAATAAGGATAAAGTGGAGTCTAAAACCAGAATTTACTATTCATATGGTCATTTTGCTAATATTCCTTTTGGATTAGGTTGTGAAGAGGTTGAATTGCCCTAACCTAAGTGTTGAGGATTCTTGGAAGAGTAAGTTTATAGATTGGTGTGAGTTGGTTTTAAGGTAAGTACAAACTACATTATTGCATACATTCATATGATATTGAGACTTGAGACATATTTGATTATAAATGTGATAAGGAATCTAATGCATTGTGGATGTATATTAATAATGTTATGTTTGGTATAATGTGCAAGATGTGATGATGCAAATGAGATGATTGAGGCATGGTTGCCTAATTTGCTTATGAGAATGAAATGAATTGAGAAAGAAATGTATAAAGATATAAATGAAAAGAATTTTGTGTTTAATTTGTTATTCAACCTTCAGAGTTCTGGGTTTGGTGGCATGCCTATAAAGTACTGGATAGGTGAAAAGATCGGGTTGTAAGTCGATTCCAGTTGATAAATGTGAAATGTGAATTATAGTAACAGTATTGCCGGGTTGAGGATCTCCTTGGTTTATCCGGGTTGAGGTCCAAGAGACTGGGTCTGTTACAGGTAACAGTCTTGTCGGGTTGAGGATTTCCTCGAGTTTAGCCGAGTTGAGGTCCAAGAGACTGGGTCTGTTACCCTATCCATGGATAGAGATATATATATCGCCTACGGGCTTAATGATTGTGATTATAGACCAAAGCAGTAACTCTGAACTTTGAATAACATATTAGTGTCTTGTGGGCCTATGCTTGTCTTTGTTTTCAATGTGAATCATGAATGTTTTGATTAATTATTAAATAATGTAAGATTGTGAAATATAATATTCTCTTGAATTGATCTTGAATCTTGATTGTGTGACATTAGCATGGCATTAAAGCATCATAGCACTGTAGTTTGTACCACTAAGCCGTTGGCTTAGCGCGAATGTGATTCTTCACGCAGGTGACAGGGAAGAACCAGAGAGTTCCTCTAGGCCGGGTCGAGCCTAGATTTTGAAGAGTGAATAGTGGGCTTTAAGATCAAAGACTGACTGCCAAACATGTATAAATTTTATGTGTTGTAAAACTTGAGTTTTGATGTATATGAATTTGTAAATATTGTTACTTTCCGTTGCATAGTGAACAAATATTTTATCTACTGTATTTCATAATAAACCTTTACTTTATTTTGTACTAGAAGTGTAAATCCTTTTTGCAGGTTGTAGTTGAGGTTATAAGGGGGATTTATTGGAAGTGTACTGAGAATGATTTTGTTTGCATTGGTTTGTGTAAAAATGTTTTCAAAAATCAGAAGAAAAAAAAAACCAATTTTATCGACACTTGGGATTGAATTTTTAGGCGAAACTATGGCAAAATTTCTGTAAAAATCGAAACAAAAATTTGACTAAGTAAAAGTGGTAGCAACATTAGGATAGTGTGGTGCCTCTACTCAGCTTACACACGTAGGTCGGGAAGGGGTGCTACACAAGTACCCAAATCAATTCAATCTCGGGTCCAAGTACCCAATCTCGGGTCCAAGTACCCAAATCAAATTCAAGCTCAGGCCCAAGTACCCAATCTCGGGTCCAAGTACCCAAATCAATTCAAGCTCGGGTCCAAGTACCCAATCTCTGGTCCAAGTACCCAAATCAAATCAATCTCGGGTCCAAGTACCCAATCTCGAGTCCATGTACCCAAATCCAATCAATCCCGAGTCCAAATACCCAATCTCTGGTCCAAGTACCCAAATCCAATCAATCTCGAGTCTAAGTATCCAATCTCGGGTCCAAGTACCCAAATCCAATCAATCTCGAGTCCAAGCGACCAAATCAATTCAATCTCGGGTCTAAGTACCCAATCTCGGGTCTAAGTACCCAAATCAAAATCATTCTCGGGTCCAAGTACCCAATCTCAGGTCCATGTACCCAAATCAAATCAATCTCTGGTCCAAGTACCCAAATCAACCCAATCTCAGGTCCAAGTACCCAAATCAAATCAATCTTGGGTCCAAGTACCCAAATTCAATCCAATCTTAGGTCCAAGTAACCAATCTCGGGTCCAAGTACCCAATCTCGGGTCCAAGTACCCAAATCAAATCAATCTCAGGTCCAAGTACCCAATCCTAGGTCCAAGTACCCAAATCAAATTCAATCTCGGGTCCAAGTACCCAAATTCAAGTTCAGTCTCGGGTCCGAGTACCCAAAACAAATTCAAGTAACCATCTCAAAAATTAAGTGTTATTGCTTTTCACTCTCTTTTGCTAAAGTCTCAGATCGTTCAAGCAGGGGGCAAACTGTAGACCCTTAATTTTTACCCCAATTTGATATGGTCCTAATTAAAGGATGCCAAAATAAATTTGATCCGACTTTAAATATTTAAACCCAGTTTATAATTTTTAAAGGAATCGATTCAGATTAAAGAGGAATATATTTGATTGTAAAACCCTAAAACCAAGTGGAATTGGCCCAAATTAAAATTTTTCAGTTCATAAGTTAAAAAAGGTCAGAATAATTTAATTGAGGCCAGCCTGGAGACATTAGCATGCTTCATGTTGACCTTGGCAGCCCAAGATCGACATGAGCATGCCTCATGTCGACTTGGGCAAGCTAGGTCGACATGAGCATGCTTCATGTCGACCTTGGGAGGCTAGGTCGACATGTACATGCCTCATGTCGACCTTGGCAGCCCAAGATCGACATGAGCATGCCTCATGTCGACTTGGACAGCCCAAGGTCGACATGAGGTTGGTCTCATGTCGACCTAGGACAACTAGGTCGACATGGGTTCAATATGTTTCCTAATTCAACTAGAATTTGTTTTAGGGACTGTTTTATATTAAGTTAAGGATTCTGAGTAAGGTTTGGCTATAAGTAACAATGTTTTAGAATTCATAAGGGGGGAAAACATTAACAAGGGAACATTAAGAGGGGATGGCAAGGAACATTAACAAGATAGCAAAGAGATGGCAACAAACAGAAAAGATTAGCAGCAAACATTCATCAGTAATCAATCATTCAAAGACAGCAACACTGTCTTTGTTAATTGTTCATCCAGAAGTTAATTGTGGAGTAACCAATGAGTGGAGGTTTGATCTTTAATCATGAATTATTTATGTTTACAGTAGTTTCATTTCTTTGATTAATAAGAACATGCATGCATCCAAAAACTTTGAACACACAGTACCTTGATCTTTGAACATGCAGTAAATTGTTTTTTTGTTTTAATATCTTTAATCGTTTGCTTTGGTTTTTGTTTTAATAACTTTAATCGTTTGCTTTAATTATCACATTGATCAATTGTTATTCATAATCCCACTAGCATATTTCATAAAACATAAAACTATCCAGTAGTCAACAATTAACTGTTAAAATCTATCTAGTTTACTTTAACTTCAAGAACCGTATGTTATTTCATTAAAACTTAAAACCTCAAACTACTTTTATCCAAAAACCTAAACCATTTCATTATTAAACTCCAAAATATTGATTATTTTTCCAAAACCTTAATTTATTTTTCCAAATCCAAAATTGTGTTTTTTTAGACAGTAAGTCAATTCCAAAACCCTAATTCCAAAACCCTAGCTTTTAAAATCCCTAATCCCAAAACCCTAGTTTTAAAAACCCTAATTCCAAAACCCTGGTTTCAAAAATCCTAAAAATCCTAATTTCAAAACCCTAATTATAAAACTTTAGTTTCTAAAATCCTAAGTTCCGAAACCCTAAATTCAATTGATAATTCTTTAAAACCCTAAATTTATATATTTATTGCTTTATTTAATTTTAGATTTGATTATATAGTTTATTATATTTTTTGATGGTTTATTATATTTTTTTATGGTTGATTTATTTAATTTCAATACTTGATTTATTTAATTTATCATGGATGAATGTTTATTATATATTTTGATTGATATTTAATATCTTTGATGAATGTTTTATTTATGATGAATGGTTATTTATTTTTATCGATTTATTTAGATTTCCAAATGTTGTAAGAGCTAGGTTTCCACTTTATGGGTACCTCATTAGTTAAATATCATGTAATTTAAATTGCTTTTCTATTTTAGAACCAATGTAAGGGACATGTTTTTACCTTTCTGTGGATGTCCTATTTAGGCATGGGATGTAAGGGCATGTTTCCATCCTTGAATGGGTGTCCTTTTATTTGCATTGTTTGGACATTGCTTTGATTCTTTTAATATAACGATGCTTTATTTCAATTCTTGTGTGTAATATGGATAATATTGTTATACTTAAGAATTTTATAATATTAAGACCTGTAAAGGAGGCCGGTTCCAATGAACCTGGCGTTGTGGGGGTGCTGGGCCATTTCTCACCTTCCCCACACGTACCCAACTTTCCGAACCCATTAGAGGGTTGGGGATTCCTTAGGAATCGAGTCATCCACCCATTTCTTTTTCCCAGCCCGTCCAGGTGGTGACTCCATTTTCTCCAAACCTAGGTCCGTGTTCTCTAAGGCCCCGAGCCTAAACAGTGCCGAAGTCGCAAGAACCATTCCACCGGGAGTGGGGGCAAAAATTCCCGCTCACAGTCATTCCTTCCCCTTTGTTGGAACCCTTCAAAAGCAAAAGCTTGCTCATGCTCTTCTTTGAATTGGTCAAAGTTTGAAGGAAATAAATTTGCATTGTGGCCTACCACACCACATGATGCACATGATTCTTTGCTTGGCACTGGTAAGTTTCCTCTAGCATTCAACAATTTAACTTGCCTTGTCAACTAGGCAATTTGCCTTGCCATTTCTGAGTTTGCATTAAGCTTATATGCTACACTTCTCCTTTCCCCATTACTCTTTTGCTGAGAATTCGCTCCCAACATTTCAAATAATGCAACCATTTCAGCAGCTGTTTTCTCACCCATTGCCCCTCCTACAACATTATCTACTGTGTTTTGACATTGTTGAGTTAGCCCATCATAGAAGAACTGATTGAGCAATTGTTGTGGATAATAGTGATGAGGGCATTGAAACAATAAAGATTTAAAGCGATCCCACACCTCATGAAATGGTTCCCCATCAAATTGTGTGAAAGTTGCAATACTCCCCCTAAGCTCCTTTGTCTTTTGGTGTGAATAAAATTTTTCCATGAATTTGTTATACACTTCGATCCAAGTAGTCAAGGAATTCTCCGGTAAGGTCATCAACCACGCTTTTTCCCTATCCTTCAAACTATATGGGAAAAAACTCATTTTGAGTTCATCCTCCATTAATGCTTACAAAGGGAAAGTATGCAATGTTGTGTAAAAATCTCGAATAAAGTTGAGATGATCTTCATTCGGCAATCTATGGAAGGATGGCAGCATACTATAATGAGTTTTTTTTTATAATTTCTTGCTGCATTGCTCAACCGAATGATCGATTGGGTAAACTCCTTCATAGGTGGTTCCTCGCCCATTTATACTTTCATGTTCTCCTCAAATTGCTCGTCGGTTTCTTTTGCTTCTTGTCCCAAAGGATCTACTCCTTCGGTTCTTGAAAGTCTATTCTATATATGGAACAAGTTCATTTTCTTGAGACCTTAGTCCTTGCATAAATCACCTAGTCAATTCAAAAAGAAACACTTTAAACAATTAAACATTTAAAATAAAATAATAAAACTACAAACAACAATTGCCTTCCCCGGCAACGGCGCCAAAAACTTGTTGCTCTCTAATTAACACTACTAAAAAGCAACACTCGAAGGTATACGAGGTAGTTGTAACAATGGTGATTGCCCCAATGTTGTCTCACAAGGAAGGAATTATTTTGCAATAATTTTATTAACAAGTAAATTTAAAACAAGGGTGTGATGTTTGAAATAGTGGTAAAAAACAATTAAAATTGAAAATTTAAATAAGTGATGTTGTGCAAGATTAATTCAATTCAAGGAATGATGCCTAGGGTTGTAGATAAATTTAATTAAATCTTAATTCTCAAATTATCCATTAATATAACCTTGTATTTTAATTTGTTCCTTAAGTTTAATTAGTAATCGCCAATTTATTAGCTTTCACATTCATAAATTAACAACAACCAATTATTTTGAAATTGCAAATTAATAAAACCCTAGAACTTATATTTCTAATTCATTCTTAGGATGTTTAATTACATGGTTCTGATATCAAATTTCATCTCTCGGTCCATCGTTCAATATTAAGTGATAGGTGGTCAATCTATCAATCTAACTTTAAGTCCAATGCAATCAACCGATAACAAGGTATACTGATGGAATTATCAAATCAAGTCATTTAATCAAATCTACTACAACCCAAGGCATGAGTAAATTAGCTCATCATCAATTTAAAAAAAATATTCATCTCAATATAAACCAAATCAAAATTATACATTGCAATATTAATGTTCATAATAAAACAACAACAATCTAGAATTGAATTAAAAGAGAGAATATGAAAAATTCCTTGTACACGCTAAGAGTTGAACTACTTGTCTTCCTCCTAGCTTCCACCTTGATGTATGATGAACAACTTCCAGGCCCTCTTCAATCAATGGCTTTCTTCTTGAAAGATGGAATGGTAACTCTCTCAAGCTTACAACTCCAATCAAGCTTTCTTCAAACCCTAATCTTCTAAAGAGCTTGTTGATCCAATTTAATCTCCAAACTTGATTAAGTCTTGTCTATGGAAGAAATGAAAGATGAATGGAATTGAAGATGAAGACAGAATGATGTATTCTCCCAAAACTAAGAACTAGCTCTCTTCAATCAATCCCAACATGTATGTATGTTCCATCTCCATCTCCATCCCCCTCCACTTCCAATTCTTTTTAATTTTTTAAGGCACCAAGCATGTCTTGCCAACTCACACACTCTTCTTTTTCTCCCTCTTTTTTCTTATTTAATATTTCATCCCATAAAACCAACCCCCTTTTACTCATCTTTATCATTTCTTTTTAAACGATATTGCATCTTGTCTCCCACTTGTCCCTCAACCAATCGTGAAAATAATTTAAGAAATTAAACAGGACACGGCCAAGTCATGAGTGACTTGGCTGCATCACTCAAATTTTCACTGGACACGACCAAGTCATTAGGCCATATCCATGGCTGCATTCGTTCCCTTCTTTTCTTTTCCAAGTGTGACACGACCAAGACGACATGACACGACCAGTGGCTTGGCTGTGTCTTCTGCTTATGTTCACCTCTGCCATTTTCTTTGCTTCATTTATTCTTTGGTGTTATCAAGTGGGAAACGGCAAAGGCCTTGGGCGTGTCATGTGACACGGCCAAGGCCTTGGGTGTGTCATGTGACATGGCCAATGGCTTGGCTGTGTCTCTTGCCAGTGTCTGCCTCTGCTCAATTTTTCTGAAGGACACGACCAAGCCAAGTTGCCTTAGCCTGTGTCCTGCTTCTTCCTTACCTTTGATGAGTGACACGGCCAAGCTAAGTGGTGTCTTGCCCGTGTCTCTTGCTTTTCCACAAACTTTGATCCATCACTCCATTGTTTTGCACTTCAACCTAAATCAAACACTTCAAACAATCTTTAAACACAAATTAAAAGAGAAATTAACTAAAAACCAATAAAATTACTCTAAAATATAAGCATAAATGATTGAAACAAGTACTACAATATAAAAATAAATATTCTATTTATGATCATCCTTTATGTGGATCAGATAGATATCCAGCATCTGTAAATCCTTTTAATTTGGGATTTAATTATTTTGAATAAAATAATATCAAATCAGTAGTTCCACTACGATAACGAAATATATGTTTAACACCATTTTAGCATTTTCATGTTGGTGCAGAATTATATCTCGCTAATAAATTAATCGAAAAACTATATCTGGCCTTGTACTGTTAGCTAGATACATTAATGCACCAATTGCATTAAGATATGGCACTTCAAGACCAAGAATTTCTTCATTATCTTCTTTAGGATGAAATGGATCTTTCTTTACATCAATAGATTGAATAATTATTGGAGAACTTAATGGGTGAGCTTTATCCATATTAAATCTCTTTAATACTTTTTATGTATAATTTGATTGATGTACAAAATTTTCATTTGATAAATGTTTTATTTGTAGACCAAGATAAAATTTTGTCTTTATAAGATCTTTCATTTCAAATTCTTTCTTTAGAAGTGTTACTGCTTCTTCAAGCTCTTCAAAAGTTCCAATAATGTTTAAATCATCAATATACATCGTAATAATGGCAAGTCCTGATTTTGATTTTTTAATAAAAACACATGGACTAATTGGATTATTCATATATCTTTGTTTTAGCAAATATTCACTAAGATGATTATACCACATTCGTCCAAATTGTTTTAGCCCATATAAAGATTTTGAGATTTAATTAAATATTTTTCCCATGGTAATGAATTAAATGCTTCAGCTATTTCTAGTCCTTTGGGAACTTTCATGCAAATATCACTATCAAGCGATCCATATAAATAAGCTATTACAATGTCCATGAGATGCATATGAATTCCTTCAAAAACTTTCAAGCTTATTAAAAATCTAAGAGTTATTGCATATATCACAGAAGAATACGTCTCTTTATAATCGATTCCAGGTCTCTGCGAGAAATCTTGAGCTATAAGTCGTGCCTTATATCTTACAATTTCATTATTTTCATTTCTCTTTCTTATAAATACCCACTTATAATTGACAAGTTTTATATTTTCAAGTGTTAGAACTATCGGTCCAAAAACTTCATGTTTTGCAAGTGAATTTAATTTTGCCTGAATAACATCTTTCCATTTTGGCCAATCACTTTGATGTCAACATTCTTCAATAGATTTAGGTTCTAAATCATTGCTTTCATTAATTATATCAACAGCTATTGCATATGCAAACTTTTGATCAATGATAGCTTTATCTCGACTCCATATTTCTCTTGTATAGACATAACTTTTTGAAATCTCTTCAATTTTAGGATTTTTCATAATTTCATTATTCTCGAGTAATTGTTCCTTTGCTAGAGGCAATTGATTAGTTGTGTCTATTATTTGTTTCTGTATCATCATATCTTTTGGTATATTAATTTCAGAAACATGAATTTGTCTATTTTGTCCCCTTTTCTTTCTAGGATTTTTATCTTTAGCACCAATCGATTTATCACGCTTCTAGCATATGCCGAATACATCTGTCGGGATATTGGCAGATTTTTTATTGTAACATCAATTTGAGCAGGAGCATTTAATGCTTGTATATGAGATCGAATTACCTTTTTTGTATTAGTGAATACATCTGGTAACTGATTTGTAATATTTTGCAAATGAATAATTTTCTTAAATTCAAGCTCACTCCTGTTTGTTCGAGGATCAGAGATTAATGATGCATTTCATGAAATACCTTATTTTTCTAACTTTTCTTTCTCCCCCTAATGCTGAGAGCACAATCTCATCAAATTGACAATTAGCAAACCATGCTATAAAAATATTACCTATCATTAGTTTAAGATATCTTATAATTGATGGTGATTCAAAACCAATATAAATTGCCAATCACCTTTATGGGCCCATTTTTGTATGTTGTGGTGGAGCAATTGGAATATATACCACACAACAAAAATTTCTCAAATGAAAAATATTAGGTTCATGAGAAGATACAAGTTGTAATGGGGAGAATTCAAGATAAGCAGTTGGTCTAATTTTAATCAATGTTGTTGTATGTAATATAACATATCCCTAAGCTGAACTAGGTAGTTTTGTCCTCATAAGTAATAGTCTAGCAATTAATTGAAGTCATTTTATAAAAGATTCTGCTAAACCATTTTGTGTATGAGTGTGAGCCATAGGGTGCTCAACTTTAATCCCAATTGATACACAATAATCAATAAATACTTGAGAAGTAAAATCTCCTGCATTATTAAGACAAATTTTCTTAATTGTATAATCTGGAAATTGTGAAAGTCATTTTATGATTTGTGCTAATAATCTTGCAAATACAACATTGTGAGTAGACAATAAATAAACATGTGGCCATCTTGTAGAAGTATCTATTAAAACCATAGAATATCAAAAAAAGACCATAAGATGGAATGATAGGCCCACATATATCTCCATGAATTCATTCTAAAAGCTAAGGAGATTCAAATCTAATTTTACTTTAAGATGACATAGTAATCAAATTTCCTTGAGCACAAGCAACACATAAAAATTCACTTGATGAAAGAATATTCTGTTTTTTTAAAAGGGTGTCCATATGAATGTTCTATAATTCTTTTCATCATTATAGCACTAGGATGACCTAAGCAATCATGCCATAGAATAAATTCTTTGAGTCAATTAACTTATGGTTAATTGTAATATTAGACTCTATTAGATTTACATATGTGAAATATAATCCAGAAGAAAATGCAAATAATATTTTTATTACGTGCTTCTTTCCTAAGAATGTAGATGTAATATAGAGATATTCTTTGTTGTTTTCATCTTTAGTCTCAATATAGTAAACATTGAGACGTATATCTCTAAAGCTTAAAATATTTCTTTTTGATTTACTAGATAGCAATGCATCATTTATTATTAATTTTGTGCCTTTGGGGTAATATAATATGAGCTCTTCCGGAATCTTCAATTAAACTTGCGGCACCAAAAATTATATTAACATTAGCCTTAGCTAATTGAAGATGAGAAATATATGTTTTATCTTTTAGAATAATATGTGTTGCACTGTCTAAATCTTCACCAGTGTCAAATAAGTGATCAGATAATTATATTTTTCTTCAAAGACTTTGTGTCTTGTTTAAATAATTGTGGCCTTCTTGATGTTCCATTTTGTGGTTCTTCTTTCACATGGACTGGTATGAGATCGACAGGACGGGTTTGGGAAAGATTAGACAGGGTGATGTCTACTGTTTCTTTTATGAATTTGTTTGGAGAAATCAATGTGCACCATCTTAGTCGCACATCATCTGATCATTCCCCGATGCTGCTTAAATGTATTTTGGAAGACATTAAGACTCCCAGGCCATTCCGCTTTCAACACATGTGGTACACTAATGAAGGTTTTCTGCCAATGGTGAGAGAGCAATGGAGCAAAAACTTCTTTGGGGGTGGAATGTCTGGTTTTTTCAAAAAGCTTCGTCTTCTAAAATGGGTTATACAATCTTGGAATAGAGAGCATTTTGGTCATGTTTTTCAGGAGATAACTCGGCTCGAAGAAGAGGTGAATTCTTTGGAGTCTAATTATATGCTTGATCCGTCCTCTAGTAATCGGTCATTATGGCAGGGTAAGCAGGCTCAACTCATTCAGAGGTATAAGCATGCGGAGATTTTTTGGAGACAGAAGGCACATATTAAATGGTTAAAGGATGGTGATGCTAATACATCCTTTTAGCATAACTTTGTGAGTGTGAAGAGAAAGTATCAACGTATTTCAGCTATCAAGAAGGATGATGGGTTCTGGATTGAAGACATTAGCAGTATTGGAGAGGAGGCAATTTCTTTTTATAAGAAATTATTTACTGCTGAGTCGCAGGATGATGGTGAGTTGTTATGTGACGGACATACAAAATCAGACTTTTATGGCAGTACCTGTGGATTCTGAAATCAAATAAGCAATCTGGCAATTGGACCCTGATAGTGCGGCTGGTCATGATGGATTCGATGGTCATTTCTTTAGGACCTGTTGGGACATAATTCAGTGGGATGTATGTAGCGCATTAAAAGAATTTTTCTTGGGTATCTCGCCTCCTAAGGAATTTGGAAAAGCTTTAATTATTCTACTTCCTAAAGTAGACAACCCCTCATCCTTTAGCCAGTTTCACCCTATTTTCCTGGCAACTTTTTTTTAGCAAAGTTTGTACCCGGATTTTAGCAAACAGATTATCTCCCATTTTGGATCAAATTATTTCATCAGAGCAAGCGGGTTTCATGAAAAGTAGATCCATTCATGACCAAATTCTAATTGCCAATGAGCTTATACAGGATATTGATAAAAAGACAAGAGGACATAATTTAGCCATAAAGCTTGATATGGCTAAGGCTTTTGATCGGGTATCTTGGAGCTTTCTCCAATCTATTTTGCTTAATTTTGGGTTCTCTATGCTATTTATTTCCCTCATCATTTCCCACCTCAATTCTACCAACTTTGCAGTGATGGTTAATGGCAGGAGTTTTGGTAATTTCAAACCATCAAGAGGGGTTAAGCAGGGCGATCCTTTATCGCCTCTTCTGTTTATTATTGCAGTTGAAGGCTTTTCGTGTGGTTTCAATAAAAGAATGGTTGATGGTCATATTTCTCCTTACAAAACGGGCAGAAATTGTGGAATAATTACACATCTTGCTTTTGCGGATGATCTCCTTGTGTTCATAAATGGTGATGCTAGAAGTGCTAAAGGATTTATTGATTTCTTACAGAAATATTAAAACAATTCCGGGCAGCTGGTTAACCTTAGCAAAAGCTCTTGTTATTGCTCGCCTAAGTGCTCTCAAGGCTACAAGAGCAGGATTCAATCCATTCTTGGCATACCCTGCAAGAACTTGCCTTTCATGTACTTAGGAGCTCCTATCTATAAAGGTATTAATCGGGCAAGCTATTGTTCTTATCTGTTGCAGAACATTGACATGAAATTGCATGGTTGGACAAAGAAATTTCTCACTCCGGGGGGTCGATTGCTTTTGATCAAACACGTTCTTAGTGTTATTCCCATGCATACTTTAGGAGCCATGGTTCTTCCTCAAAGTATCACCAAGATTATTGAGCGTAAAATGGCTTATTTCTTTAGGGATTCAAATTCTAACAATCGGCATTATCATTGGGTTAGTTATGCGAAGATGTGTTATCCTTATGAAGAAGGGGGTCTTGGATTGCGATCTCTTTTGGCCTTGCAAGAAACTTTTTCACTTAAGCTATGGTGGAGATACCATGAAGCAAAATCTGATTGGGGCATTTATATGAGGGCAAAATACTCTAGAAGTGGTAGTATGAGAGCTAAAAGCTATGATTCACCCACCTGGAAAAGAATATGCAATATCCAAGATACTGCGTTGGCCTTGATTAAAGTGGAAGACACTATGTTGCGATGGATAAAGGATGGTTCAACGAGTTTCACAATTAAAAAAGCTTATAATGAAATTCGGAATAGGCGATCGGAGACATTGTCTGCTCATTCTATATGGAATACAAGGATCCCAGCAAAAACATCTATATTCACATGGCGAATAATGCAAAATGCAGTTCCTGTTCCGGCATGGTTGCAGCAAATGGAGATACAAATGGCTTCTCATTGCCCTTTTTGCTTGAATGCTAAGGGATCAATCAACCACTTATTTTATCTTTGCTCTCGTGTACAGCAGGTTTGGCATTTTTTCAGAGCATCTTTCCTTGGAAAAAATTCCACATCTATTACACTTAGACAGGAGCTCCTTCAATGGTGGATTTCTGCCTCGACAACATCGTCTGCTGGCATTGTTCTTAGGTGTGTTTCTCAAAAAATTATTTATTTCATATAGAAAGCCTATTGTGGTATGATTTGGGGAAATGAGAATTATCATCCTGCTGCTATAGTTGAGAGTATTCGCAATTAGATTTTTAAGTGGGGGGTCGCTACTTCGGATGCAAAACTGGGCAAAGTCTTTAATCGTTACCCAGAATTTCTCCCATCTTTTCAAGGGACAAAAATAAAAATCACACTAGTTCGTTGGTATAAGCCTCCACACGGATACTACAAAGTTAATGTGGATGCCTCTTTTTCCTCATCTTCAGCAGCTGGCGGAGCAGTGGTGCGGGACTCAAATGGAAATTTTATCGCAGCGTGCTGTTTTTCGATCGTGGCAGCCGATATTCATACAGCTAAAACTAAAGCAATCCAATTCAATGTTCTTTGGTGTACTCAGCTGCAGATGTTCCCTCTAATCCTAGAGACTGATTCACAAGTGGCACTAGATGCTATTATTGGTAGAAATCATGGGTGGCTTTCTCAGCTCAATGGTCTTACAGCAACATCAAATATATTTTTCTGCCATACCTTTCGTGAAGGCAACCAGGCAGCAGATTTTTTGGCGCGTTACGGCCGTTTCAATTCCATTAATTGTAGTTTTAATTCATTTACTTCTTTGCCTCTTATACTTAGAGGTATTGTAATCTCGGACTCACTTACTTCTCCATATATAAGATTTAATAAAATATGATCGCTCTGGATCTCCTAATAGGTCCGTATGCTGCCTATTAGGAATCCCGGAGTTGGTCTCCTTTATATAAAAAAAAGTACACATATATAAAAATAAAAAAACACTTAATTTTAAACTTAAGACACTTAAAAAATAAAAACACACATGATAAATAAAACACACTTGATAAAAAATAAAAATATGATATTGAATAAATACATTAATCAATATGGTCATCTAAAAGAGAATTTTCATCAATCATTAAACTATCAGTTTTTTTATCAGTATTTTCAAAGAAGTTTAAAACATACAGAAGTGTGAAATTATTTAGATCATTATGCTCAAGAAAATTGGTCGCCACAATTTTTCTTTTTCCTTTTAAAGAAGCTTGGTAAAGATCCATAAGATATTTGGATGTATGATATGCACGAGAATAATGTCCTTTCATACCACATCTATAACAGATATTTTTTTCATTTTTATTTTGCAAAATTCTTTCCTTTCTTGTTTTTCTCATAATAATTATTAGTCTTTCAAAAATTGATATTATGGTGATTTTTATAGCTTCGATAATTATTATTGCTGTCACCTCTACCACGACCACAACCACGGCCACGACCACGACCATGACCACATCTATTATTTTATCTTAGTTCAGACTTATTTATTATTATAAAATTAACTTCAGGGAATGGTTCAGATTTAGTTGGTCATGATTGATGATTTTTCATTAAAAGTTTATTATTTTATTCAGCAACAAGAAGACATGATATCAATTTAGAATATTTTTTAAAAACACTCTCTTGATATTGCTGTTGCTGAAGTATATTCGAGATATGAAATGTTGAGAAAGTTTTTTCTAATAAATCTTGATTAGTAATCTTCTCACCACATAATTTTAATTGAGAAGTAATTTTAAAAAATGTAGAATTATTTTCACCAACAGTTTTAAAATCTTATAATCGTAAATGCATCTAATCATAGCGAGCTTTTGAAAGAATAACTGTTTTTTGATGATCAAATCTTTCTTTTAAATTTTACCAAAGTTCATAGGGATCATTTACTGTTAAATATTCAGCTTTTAATCCTTCATGGAAATGATGATGAAGGAATATCATTGCTTTTACGCGATTCTGCAAGGATGAATCATTTCCTTCTTGAATTGTATTTACAAGATTCATAACATCAAGATGAATTTCAGCATCAATAGGCCAAAGTAAGTAATTATTTTTTTATATATTAAGTACAATAAACTCAAGCTTTGTGAGGTTTGACATCATGTAGATCACTATATAATAAAATTATAATTAATCACTAACATGTTATTTTTAATATAGTATGTAAAGTAAAAATAAATTACATTATATCAAGTAAAAGACATAAATTATATATAAATATATTATCAATATTGTGCAATTTATGAATTTTCAAAAATAAAAATAAATATAATTGATATTAATAATTTAAAATATATTAAGAAAAGTAAAGAAAGATTATGAATAAATTAATGCATATATAGATGTATGAACTAATATAAGATGATAAAAATATAAAATCACGAGTGTAAGTATATATATTATTTAATTAAATGGAAACATAATTATTTTGTTAATATGTAGCATTTATATTTTTATTATTATAAAATTATAACAATACAAAGTTTATATATAATAAGTATATAATATATATGCAACAAGTATATAATTTTAATTTTTTTTTACTGATATGACCCTTATATCATTTTATTATTATATGCATATAGAAGAAACAAAAATGCTAGTATAATCAAAATTATAATTTATTCTAGTCAAGAGTTTTTATTTATTTATTTATGTTTATCATCATCATCATCATCATCATCATCATTATTATTATTATTCAAGTTTCTCTTTAGTAAGAATATTAAATAAAATCTCATAAAGATGATTAACATGTGATGAGAAAAAGTATATACATAAAACATATAAATCATAAAATAAAATATATATATCAACTAAATTTGAAAACAATAATTTATGTACAAAAATTATAATGATAGAATTCTTTTTTTTAATTTTACCAATTGTAAAAATATATTTATACAATTGTATATTAACACTTAAACTTTTAGTCCATTATTAATTTAAATATAAAAAGTAAATAAATATATTCATGATAAAAACTATATATATGCAACAAATTATTGAGATTGAAATTTACCCAATTGCAAATGTGAAATATGTGCACAACAAGTCATATACTATCAGCTTGTCCGTAGCAGCAGAACCAAAGGAGGGCTCCTGGGGGGCAATGAACCCCCTTGGTTCATACATACACATATATATACATATATATTTATATTATAATACCTTATGCCCTTTTATATTTGCATATACATTATAATACATTTATGCCCTTTTATATTTGGCCCACAGTTATATTAGTTCTCTTATATATAGATTTGGCCCCCTAGAAATCATTTATGTTTGGCCCGTAGAAATCTTATTACACCTCTTATATATAGATATGTGGCCCGCAAAAATCATATTGGTTCTTTTACATTAGGCTCGCAAAAATCATATTGGTTCTTTTGCATTTGGCCCACACAAAATCATATTGGTGTATATGTATATTGTTATGCATATTGGTGTATATATATATTATATATTATAATACATTATAATATATATTAAATATTTACAATATATATATATATATAATATATATGACATTATTGAGGTATAATTTTATTTTTATCTATAAAAATTTTCACCTAATAATTTTTAAAAATTAAAATTAAAAGAATTAGAATATTAAATTATAAAAAATTGATAAAAATTAGGTAATAATATAAAAGAGTATACTTTGAGCTTTTTAGCCCTTTCAGCTTAAATATAAATATTAATATTAACTCTTTTGTATTAATTTTTTAGTATGAAAATAAAATTAAATATAAAATCATCTATAATTTATTTTACTTGAAATTTTTACCCCTCTTCATTTAGATTCTGATTTCGCCACTGCTTGTCCATATTATTAAAAATTTTAGATAATGAATGTCACTCAGTATATAATATTCTAAAAAAAATTAAATGACTGAATTATATTACCATTAAATATTATTAGTTAATTAAAAATAATTATTTTAACAACTCCAGTAAAATTTATTGGAGCTAAACAATTTAACAATTTATTTGACAAAGAATTTTTTTGCAACTAAAAAAATTAATGTTTAAAAAATCTAAAGAAAAATAAAGTAATTAATATCTAATTTCAAATTAATAATGTAATTCATTTAAATACATATACAAAAATAATATGCTATAATAACCGACTGAAATTAATTTTCAATTGCAATTAAATCATTAAATAACATTGTAAAAAATTTAAAGATAGTAAATTTAATAACTATTCAATTAATAATGGAGTTTTTTTTGAACTCAATTAATAATGGAGTTATTTACTTACACGTAAAAAAAATAATATATTATGATAACTAAATTAATTGCCAATTGATTTTTAATCATTATTTTAATGGTAAAAAATATAAAGGTAATAAATTTAGTTAATATTAAATTTCAAATCAATAATGGAGTTATTAAATTACATATAAAAATAATATATTATAATAACAAAAGAAATTAATTGCCAATCATTAAATTTTAACTGTAAAAAATATAAAGATAATGAATTTAATTAATATTCAATTTCAAATTAATGGTCAAATTCATTTAATTACATATAAAAATAATATATTATAATAACAAAAGAAATTAATGTATAATTTCAATTAAATTATTAAATTTTCAATGGTAAAAAAAATAAAGATAATGAATTTAATTAATATCCAATTTCAAATTAATAATCAAAATCATTTAATTACATATAAAAAATATTATAATAACAAAAAAAATACTGGATAATTGCAATTCAATCATTAAATTTTTAATAGTAAAAAATAAATATAATTAATTTAATTAATATCCAATTTCAAATTAATAATCTAATTCATCTAATTGTATATAAAAATAATATTGTATAATAGTAAAAGAAATTAATTGGTAGTTGAAATTACATCATTAAATTTTTAATGATAAAAAAATATAAAGATAATGAATTTAATCAATATACAATTTCAAATTAATAATCTAATTAATTTAATTACATATAAAAAAATAATATATTATTATAACAAAAGAAACTAATTGATAATTGCAATTAAATCAATAAATTTTTAATTGTAAAAAATATAAAGATAATGAATTTAATTAATATCCAATTTAATACTAATAATCTAATTCATTTAATTACATATACAAAAAATAATCCATATATAAAAAGAAATTACTCATCAATTGCAATTAAAACATTAATTAAATTATTTAAATCTTATATAATTAAATGATCCAATGAAGTATAAAGTGTAGTAAAAAGTGGAATAACTATAATATATGTTATAAATGTTTAAAAATCATGTTTGTTTGAGTTATGTAATAGAATTAAAATTTATGAATTGCTTGATTTTGTAATAACTGTAGTTTTAGATAAATTAAATAAGAATTTGAAGGTTAATTAAAGAATTGAAAGAGATATATATATATATTGTATATGCCTAATGTATACTTAGTACATACATAATATATACCTTATATATACTTATTATATATAATGGACACATATTATATACATGATATATATATGATATATCCATAATATATACATGATGTATACATGAAATACACACTACATATATAGGACATATACACATACTTAAAATATATATAACATAAAAATCAAATATAAATATTTATACATACATATATATATATATTTATGTATAGAAAGATGAAAATTTATAAGTAAATAAATAAATGAAAAACAAAAAGAAAGTCAAAAAGTAAAGTTAAAGTAAAAGGGTAAAAAAGGTAAAAAGTTAATAAAATAAATCAAAATTAAAATATATTTTAATGGTAGTGGAGAATTGTGGATTTTAGATAATTAATAAATTAATTAATTAATTATCTAATTACATATTTGTGGTTAGAAACAGAAGAAGAAAATAAGACCAAAATAAAATCTCATCTTCTTCTTCTTTAAGAATTCGTCCATCATAGCCAAGAGAGGAAAGAATTCTTCCCCTATCATCCGCGTCAAATTTTTCAAAGAAATCAAAGGAATTAAGGAGTTTTTGAAGGAAAATGAAGAAATCAAGTAACTAAGTCTTCTTTAAATTTATTGTTTTGAATATGTATGGTTACGTAAGATTTGTTTTAGAGAGAAAGTGAGTTTAAATTACTAAAATAGATAGCAATAAAGTTAAAATGATGTGTATGTGATAAATTATTGGTTAGTTATTTTATATGAATTAAGCTGATGAATTTAAGGTTATGGGATAAATATGTGTAAATTAGGGTTTTAACTTGGATGTTTGTAATTATTTAAATGGATGTATTTATTATTGTTTTAATATGTATGTAATGATTTTATGGTTAAAAATTGATTATGGACAAGTTTGCACAGAGTTAATAAATTTAGGGTTATGTAAAAATTAGAGTTTTGGTATGAATGCCTATAATTATTGGAATGGAATAATTTAATATTCTTGTAATGTAAATATGATGATTTTATGGTTGAAATTAAATATGGGAGAGTTTGGATAAATTTAGGATTATGGATATGTTATGTAAAATTAGGGTTCCTAATATGGATGATAATAATTATTGTAATAAGATGGATTAATGTTGTTTTAATATAAATGATATGATTTTAAGGTTAGAAACGTGATATGAATAAGTTTTGGTGAAGTTTATGGTGATTGTTGTGTTATGTGAAATTTGGATTTTTGAAAGAGGTTTCCATAATTGTAAAAGTGAATTGTTTTAGTGTTATATTAATGTATAAGTATTGTTTTTAAGATTAAATGTTGAAAATGAAATTGGTAGAATGAAGTTTAAATAAAGTAGTGAATGGTGAAATTAGAGGATTAATGAAGTTTTGATGAGAATTGAATAAATAATAGTAATCGGTCCTTAAATTCTAATGATTATCTTGGTAAATCGGTAACTCTCAAAATTTCTAAAGTAATACTCAAATGAGTATTATCTAATTTCTAAAGTAATTGTCTATCTAATTCTCCAATAAATATTTTAACAACTCAATAAAATTTTAAATGTAAAAATTTACTATGTATTTATAATATTTTCATACACAATTAAATTATATATTTTTTAGTTTATTTATTTTAATAATTTATTATTATTATTATTATTATTTATTAAATAATTTATTCAATTACGTATTAAATAATATTAATTTTGTCTACAATAATTTAATATATATGTATCTTTAGTTTTTAAAATAAATTTGTGCTAATAATAAAAATGTTGCTAGACTAAAGAAAATAACAATCGTAAACATCCGTAATTTTTTAAAAAAAATTAAATTAAATAAATAATTTAAATAAAAAATTAAAGGATTAGAAGTGAGAAAGTAAAATGTATATGTGAAACATATATGAAATATTTATAATATATACAAAAGTCAACATTTAAAGAAGAAAGTCAAAAAATTAAATGACAAAGTTATAAATATGCTTTGCAAAATTAAAATTAATAAAATAATTTAAAAATAAATTATTTATGAATGGAAGAGTTAAATTATCATTTTTTTAAAATTAATTAAATAATTAATTAAAATATTAAAATAATATAAATATATGGTCTTAAATTTTAAGTGGAAAGAAAGATAAAATATCAAAATAAATCATCATCTTCTTCTTCTTAAGGGGGCTGAACCTCCATGTTAAGGGAGCAAGGTTTCTTCTTCTTCCAAGCACCAAGAATTGAAGGGATTTTCAAGAATTAAGTGGAGTTTTGGTGATTTCTTTTCTAATTGGTAAGCTTTGTTGCCTAATTTCTATGTTTTATGAAAAACCATGAATATGTGGGATTTGGGGTTTTGATATAGCATGATTTAATTACTTGAATGGGTATGTATGAAGTTATTTTGACTAGCATATAATGATTTTCAAGTTAAATGGAAGAAAAGATTAAGTTTGAGTTGAGTTTGGATAAAGAAGATGGTTTAGGGTTATGTGCAATTATGTGTTTTAATTATGTAAATGGATTCCAAAGCTATTGTTTTCATGCATATACAAAGATTTTAAAGTCAAATGGTGGATTTAATAAAATTTGGTTAGAGATTGGGTAAGGTAGTATTGAATTTAGGGTTATGGAAGAGAGTTTTTAAAGTATTGACTTTTATTTGATTTTAATGAATAAATCATGTTATTAAATGATATAAATGATGAAAATAAGCTTGTATTAATATTTGGAATGAGATGGAATGAAGAATTGGAAATGAAGAGGTTATGTCATTTTAGGGTTTTAATAAATAGTATGTGTTTATTTAATTTGATTAGTTAAAATATGTTAAAATATGTTTTTAATGACATAAATAAACTTAAAATACTAATTAAAATGGATTAAAATATAATTTCAATGTTAAAGTAAGAAAAGCAAAATTTTAGAATATTGGTTGGAGTGATGTTTAATTAGGGTTTTATATTTGAAACGCCTTGAAATGTGATTCTAAAAGATTGTATTTGCTAGCATTGTGAATAGGCATTAAGAGAAAGTGATTTTCCCAACCTTAATGTTGAAGGGAAATTTGGAAGTGAAGATTAGGGAGTGATTTTTTGCTTGGATTCAGGTGATAATTAAGGTATGTACAAACTTTTGATAATTTAGATATATTTGCATTAAATTTGGCCTAACACATTTTGGATAAAAAATGTGTTAAGCTACTTGGTAACTTGAACATTTATGTACATTGTGTTATAACATTTGAATTAATGAGTATGTATTATGTACATTATGTAAAGCCATTATTAATGGCTAAAATGAATAAAATGTAATTTATATGAATTATGTGAGAAGAACCCAAAAATATTTGGTAATATGATTGTAATGTTAAATGACATACATTATAATAAAGTCATAAGATATGATAAATTAAAGTTATTTGGCATTGCTATGAATGAGAAAAATGAGAAAAATGAGGCAATGTGATGAGAAAAATTAATTATGAAAATATGTACTATTTGTGTGTGCCTAGTATATTATTCAATTTTCAGAATTCTGTATTTGGCGGTATACCTATTAGATTATTCTCATTATTTGCATTCAAAGCTAGACGCTGGGTGTCACTGATATATGATTTGCCTTCGGGCGGGCGTCACTTGCTTCAGGCTAGATACTGAGTATCAATATAGACCAAAACAGTAACTCTGAGATTTAAATAGTATATTAGATTATTTGGGCTCATGCTTGTGTATGTGTTAATTTGAAGTATAAAAATATTAAAGATTATATTTTTAAGTGGACTTATATGTCACATTGTGAAATATCATGCAACAACATTATGCATTGTCATTATTTTAAAGTTTTATTATTATCAAAGTTTGTACCACTAGGCTTTTAACTTAGCATGATTGTAATTCATCGAACATGTGACAGGGTTGATTTGATAGATCCAGAGAGTTCTTCTAGACCTGGTCAGGTTTAGGCTTGTATTTATCAAGTCGGGGGTGATTTTTTGCTGCCACAAAATTCGAGCCAGTTGCCACCATGTACATTTTATGTTATAGTATATTTTACTATTATGTATATTATGTATATATTTTTTAGTGTATTATAAATTATAAAGAACATTTTGGATAAATTGTATAATGTGAGATTGTATATATGTGTTTTGATGTATATGTTTAAATGTTTGAGGAAATGAGAGGAATTTGAGAAGTTGGGGTGAAATGTTTGATTTATATTTATTGGGAGTGTATTTTTCTACAGGTTGAGTGTTGTCAAAATTTTTGGAATGTCCAAATTACAGATAAAAATCTAGTGATTTTTTTTCCAGATATTTTATATAAAATATTTATTTTGGGTACTTAAAACTAATAAAAAATATTTTATTTACTTCTTAAAATATACCTTTTAAATGTTTGGAATTTTATGTTGGAAATATAAAGATTTTCTTATTAAACTGAATTGTGATTTTCTTATACTATATATGTATTTTTTATATATATTGGATATATGTATATAGGGTATAAAGGCGTTATAACAATAGTACTATTTACATAATTTTTTTTATTTTGTGACCCTAATAATAGCAGCGATATTAATAATATTTACTTAGATATTAATATTATTTAATTAGATTTTATTACTGACTTATCTTTAGTTTAACTATATTAATTTATATTGATTTCAATAATGATAAAATTAATAGTATACAATTTTTATTTACTTCATAATACTTTATTTTTATTTTACAGCAATCACTTATAATAAAGTCACTAAAATAACAATATTATTTATGTAGTTAAAAATAATTATTTAATTATCATTATTTTAAAAATTAATAATTTATATTAAATCTAATATTCAATAACATTAATAATGATAATAATAATAATAATAATGTAACTATTTACGTAAATATTTAATAGGCTTTAAATAATAATTATATATACATAATGTCAATAATAACAGTAACCATAATAATAATATTAATAATTATATTAGTTTTAAAAATTAATAATAATTATAAAATTTTATTTATAATACTTTACTACTATAATACTAACAATATTAACAATTAATTACTACTTAGCATAATTTATATTTTAACAATTATTTTAATTCATTCCTAAGAAAAAATAATGGTAACCTAATTACTATAGTTATAACAATACAAATCTTAATTAAATAATTAGTTTTATGAATTTCTATAAATTTTAAATCATATTTTATTTATCACCTAGTTTAATCACTTAGTAATTAATTAACTCAATTTAATTTATAAGAAATTTAATTAATTTAATTCAATTTGTAAATAAAACTCTTATATCGATAATAATTTAATAATAGTATTTAATATAACTTAATTTAACAAACTATTAATTTATTATCTTTCATTTAATTTATTTTTCTCATAAATATCTTTATTTATATCTTTATATCTAAAATACATAAATTTATTTTGTAATTTACTAACAAAATTTATAATTCAGGAATTGAACTTGGTTTAACCATAAATATTTTTATTCAAAAGTGAATATACGTATACATACTTATTTTTATTCTAATTAATCAATTATTAAACAACTATAGATATACATATATATATTAACAAAAATTCCTAAACGTAATTTGATAATAAATATAAATTTACTAACTAACAACCAACTACTAATTCATAGTTTCATTAATTTAATATATATATATATATATTTTTATATATATTAATTTCTACTAATAATATTTAGAACTTAAATATTTAATTTATTTTAATTGTATTTCCTAATTATCTTTCATTCTAATTTCTCTTTTAAATATATAATTAGGAATGAAGTTATATTTAAGGACATTGGCCATTTAAAGTACATTAATTTAAGGCCATTAATTTGTAAATATATATAAGGCCATTAATTTGAATAACAACCAACTTTAAAGTACAAATTATTATTAAATAATGGCCATTAATTTAAAGTACAAATTATCCTTAAATATATTAATTTTTTCTCATAAATATTTACTTCATTCTGAGAAATTTGTGTATAATCGCCAATATTTAATTATCTTTCATTCTAATTTCTCATTTAATAATAATTAATCAACTATAACTTCTAATTTACTACCTAAATTTTTAGTTAATTCCTTTTAGACAAACTATTTATTATTTTCATTATTTTTTTTGTATTTTTTTTGTATTTATTTTTCTTTAATTGTTTCAAATTTATCATAATAACTACATAAAAATTTAAATCCTAAATTTCTTATTAAATCAAAATTTAATTAATTAAAAATTATTTTAAATTTTCTGTTTAAATAAAGCTAAATGCATGTATATATAGATTTTTTTAAAACTATATCTATAATTTGCAAGTAATATGCCAAATCGAAGCTTAAAATGAGAGAATTTTAAAAATACCCAAGTTGCCAAAAAATAAGATTAGAAAGTGGTCAGAATCATCATCGAAAAGTGTCACCGGTGTGAGCTATGCTCACAATTTAAGAAGGTGCATGTAGCTTGGTTATGCAGCCATTTACGATGTTTTGGATGGCATTGGAAAGTTCGTCGAGTTGGATTCCACGGTGGCCAGCTAATGTCAAGAAAAAATCATCGGACATCATTGAATGGAAACTAAATTCCCTCTACCCTCTCTTCCTTTATTTTCCTTTTCTCTGTCTATGAGCCTTATTGTCCTTTCTTTTTCTTTTTTTTTTAATTCTTTTCTTCTCACAGACTCTCCTTTTTTTTTAAAAAAAAAAAATTTCCTTTGATTCTTCAATTAATAGGCCATTATACACACTTAATGGCCAATGTCCACAATTGGCGATCCTCATCAAAAGTGTCCACCTTACCTAATTTCTTTTATGCTTTTAATTATTTATTCTATTTATTTACTATTTATTTTAATTTTTTATATTTTTTACTTACCTAATTGTTTCCACTTTATTTATTTTATTATTATTATTAATTAATTTTAATTTTTTACACTAGTAATTCATTTAACTTTAACTATACTATTATTATTATAAAAATTTTACAAGATATTACCCAAATATCTTCATATAGTTTCTACTATATTCAATTTATCCCCATTTATTACTCATGAATTGAGCAATATGTAAGATGAATAAAAACATAGTAGCCCCTATATAAGTGTGAGCAGGGATTTTCGCCCCCACTCCTTGTAGAATGGTTCTTGCGACTTCGGCACTGTTTAGGCTCAGGGCCTTAGAGAACACGGGCCTAAGCCCGGAGAAAATGGAGTCACCTCCCGGATGAGCCGAAAAAAGAAAGGGTTGGGTAGACCCTTAATTTTTGACCCAGTCCGGTCCAATATATTTTATTTAGTCCAAAATAATTTTTATGTTATCTTAATAGAATAATATTTGTCTTAGTATTTAGTTTTTATAATTAATAAAAAATAAATAATAATAAAAAATAAATAAATAAAAATAAAAATAAAAATCGGTGACGAAAAAATCGGAGACCAAAAAATTCATCCCCGAAAAACAGTGTTGGGCGAAATGGCCCGCAGCCTGCCAGTGGGCACCAGCGCCAATTTTCGCTCGCCAGTCCTCGTAGCCAGCCACAACAGTTTTTTCGCCAGTGAAATTTTTTCGCATCAGTATTTTTTCGCCATGAAAATTTTTCTGACGTAATTTTTTCCAAAACCAAATTCTATTTGGTTTCGGTTTCCTTTTCTTAATTAATGTTAGTTTCCGTAAACAAGTTGAATTAATCATCAAAATTTTCTATAAATAAGACTAAAAAATAACACAAAAAAGGGGAGGAACTTTTGAATCGGACTTTGGAGGTGAATCGAGTGAAGGAAAAACTTAGAAAAGAAGATCGGACTTTAAAACTTTTTGGCAGTGAAAACGATCAAACTTTTTAGAGAAGAATAAGCAAATAAGCAATCAATCCATCAAAGGCAACCATCTTGCCTTTGTTCTTGTTCATCCAAGAAGCAATTTTTGGTGGAACCAGCAAACGAAGGTATGAATATCTAATCTCTTTTTTCTTTACAGTAGCTTGAATCATTAAATTGTTTCTTTTGATTCTAAAAATCTTAGAGCCCTAAATTACTTCTTCTAAAGCTTAGAACCTTAAATCGTCTCCTCTATTTTCAAAAATCCTAAAATTACTAATCTATTTCTTCAAAATCTTAAAACCCTAATCTACTTTCTAACTTTCCAAAACCTTAAATCGTTTTATTAATTCCCCAAAACCCTAATCTGTTTTCCAATTTTTCAAAACCTTAAAACCCTAAATTTAACTTACAGCTTCTAAAAATCACATAAAGCTTTATAAAACTATAAATTATTTTTCCAAATTCTAAAATTAAATAGATTCTTCGAAATACTAAAAACCCTAATTCAACTTCAAAACCCAAAAACAGTAAACCCTAAACTAGTAATCTAAACCCTAAGTGTTCTTAAACACTAATTCCCATAAAATCGTAAACCCTAATTTTTCAAAACCCTAATCCTTAAAACCTTAAAACCTTATAAACCTAAATATTAAAATTCGGCACAGTAAGCCTAAAAAAAACAATCCAATAGCTAATAATCATAAACCTAATGTTTTGATATTCTAAAACCCTAATTTCATGATTTTACACCTCAAACCCTAATTTGGTTAATTAAAGAACCTTATTAATCTCTTAAATTATAAAACCTTAATCCATTTTAATTCCCTTAAAACATACAGTAGCTTAAACTAATAAATTCCAAAACCCTAAACTTAAATAAAGAATCTTAAATAGAAACAGTAGCCTTAATTTATATCTTTACTTGTGTAATATCCCTATGCATGCCCTAGAAGTTTTGTTGTTGTTGTTGTTGGTTTGAATTGAGAAATGAGAAGAGAATGTTTTTGTATGGTGGTTGGGAAAGAAAAGAGGGTTTAGAGATAATTGTATATGTTGCTTATATGGTGATATATATAACATATAAAGTGGTCAAAATGGAAAGTCAAGGAAAGAGGATATTTTTGTGTTGGTTGTGAATTACTTAAATGGGTATAGATATGACAAAAGCTTAGTTAAATGGATGAGGGTATTATAGTAATTTTCTTTTGGATGGGTATTTAATGCCTATTGACTTTGTGTTTCTTCATCATTTCTTCTTCTTCTTGTTGTTGGGTGGCCGGCTCATTAAAGAGAGAAGAGAGCAAGAGAACAAGTGATGGTTTTGATGATTTCAAGTTCAAAGTGAAGGAAGTTTTCAAAGTTACAAGTTGGAGTTTCAAGGAATTTCATTATTTAGTAAGTTTGCTCTTGTTTACCCTTGTTATTTTTGAAGTTATGCTTGAGTTGAGTTGTGATTTGATGATGGTATGATTAAGTTGCTTATGGTGTGATTTTAAGTATTGATTTTGCTTGATAGATGAGAAGTTGGGTTGGTGTTGGTGATGGAAGAGTAAGAGTTGTGTTTAGTGAAATTGTTTCTGTTTTACAATTAGTAAAGGTTGTGATTTGTATGATTTTTAATTAATTATATAAAAATGTTTTTGAAGTGAATTTTTGATATGTTGTGTCTCTATGAGTCTAGAATGACTGAAAAATATGTTGATTCGATTTTGGAATGGTTATGAGTTTAGAAAGATTATTTTTATTAGACCTGTTCCAGCAGGTACCTTAACTGAGACAGCTGTATTTCGGGATTTTTAATAAAATGTAGAAAAATCATATCCAATTGAATTTTGGATATGTTGTTTCTTAGTGAGTCTAGTATTTGAGAAAAATAATTTGGAACCACGTTGATTGAATTTGATTTATGGAATTCACAAAGTTCAGAATTGCTGCCAGGATGCAGGGCAATTGGGGCAGTCTGGTTAGGTGAACTATTTGACCAAGATTTTGTGTTCAGTTTGATCTGAAATTTTAAAGAAATGATTTTAAGATACAAAACTAAATTCTGTAAAAATTTTAGAATTTTTAGTCAAGTAGATTATTTTATACAATTTTTCAAAATAAGGATAAAATGGAGTCTAAAACCAGAATGTACTATTCATATGGTCATTTTGCTAATATTCCTTTTGGATTAGGTTGTGAAGAGGTTGAATTGCCCTAATTGCATTGTTGAGATTGAATAATGTTATGTTATGCATTGTGAATGGTAATGTGTTTCATGAGTAATGCACATTGAAATGTTATACCAAAGATGTTATAGTGATTCAAATGAAATATGATTGAAGCATGCATTGATGATAGGATTGAATAATAATGTGAGTGTTTAGATAATGTAATGAATATTGTATATAATGATTGTTTAACTTGCTTGTGAAAAAGAAATGAATTAAAAAGGTATTGATAAGTTTAATGAACGGACCTATCCGTCTCCTGCGGAACCATGCGGACCCAGTGGGTTGGGCAACCGATCTTGGACTACCGATCTGGTAGGAGGAAGGTTCGATATAGTCAGTATTATACGTACCTATTTGCCTCCTGCGGAACCATGCGGACCCATTGGAATGGGCAACCGAACTTGGACAACCGACCTGGATGGGGAAAGGTATGTTACTGATAATGTTATAGTTGCCTTTTTGCCTCCTGCGGACCCTTGGGATTGGAGGGCAACCGACCTGGTTGGGAAAGGGTACGTATATAAAGTCATAGTTGTTGGCTATAATGATAAATTTAAATGAGTATAATGAATGGTGCTATTATATGAATATTGATGTGACATTGAACAAAGCAACATATTGAATAAATAATATGCTTTTGATTGATATATGTAATTAATTTGTGACATTGCATTTTAGCATGAATTATCTTACTAAGCCCTTGGCTTAGCGCGATAGTGTTTAATCGCGCAGGTAATAGAGCTGATAGAGTCGAACCCGAGAGTTCATCAAGACCAAGTGAGAGTAGACCTTGAAGAGTTGATTTTGGGAACTTAAAGATCAGAAGAGAATTGCCAATCATGTATACTTCTTTATATTTTGTAAAGTAATGTTTATAATGTAAAAGTATGGATATATTTAAATATGTAATCAAGTGTTTGTAAATATGTACATATTTTATAACTTCCGCTGGGTAATATTTAAATGTATATATATATATAACTAATATGTTTTGTTTTATAAGTAAATGATCTACTTTTCTATAATGTATAATGACAAGGGTATTGTATCAAGTTTAAAGTGTTTTGAATATTAAGAAAACCGTAGCATCCCTATGTTTGATGCACTTATGCTACATTGTTGTGGTTGTAGTGTGTGGGCATTGGATATGGGGGTGTTACAAGAAGTGTAAATCCTTTTTGCAGGTTGTAGTTGAGGTTATAAGGGGGATTTATTGGAAGTGTACTGAGAATGATTTTGGTTGCATTGGTTTGTGTAAAAATATTTTCAAAAATCAGAAAAAAAAAACCAGTTTTGTCGACACTTGGGACTCAATTTTTAAGTGAAACTATGACAAAATTTCTATAAAAATTGGAACAAAAATTTGACTAAGTAAAATTGGTAGCAACATTAGGTTAGTGTGGCGCCTCTACTCAGCTTATACACGTAGGTCGGGAAGGGGTGTTACAACTTGCTTTATTTATTTTTAGATTTGATTGTGTAGTTCATTATATGCTTTGATTTGTTTAAGTTCAATGCTTGGTTTATTTAAATTATCATGGATGAATGTTTATATTTTGATTGATGTTTGATATTGTTGATGAATGATTTATTTATGATGAATGGTTATTTACCTTTATCAATTTATTTTGATTTCCAAATGTTGTAAGAGGTATGTTTCCACTTTGTGGGTACCTCATTAATTAAGTTCTATGTAATTTAATTTGCTTTATATTTTAGACCAATGTAAAGGACATGTTTCTAACTCATGGTGGGTGTCCTATTAGCTTAGACATGGATGATGTAAGGGCATGTTTCCATCTTCGGATGGGTGTCCTTTTATTTGCTTTGTTGGACATTGCTTTGATTTTAATATGATGATGCTTTATTTCAATTATTGTGTGTAATATGGATAATATTGTTATATTTAAGAATTTTATAATATTAAGACCTATAAAAGAGGTCGGTTCCAATGAACCGGGCATTGTGGGGGTGCTAGGCCATTTCTTACCTTCCCCACACGTACCCAACTTTTCGAACCTATTAAAGGGTTGGGGATTCTTTAGGAATCGAGTCATCCACCTCTTTCTTTTTCCCAGACCGTTCGGGTGGCGACTCCATTTTCTCTGGACTTAGGTTCGTGTTCTCTAAGGCCCTGAGCCTAAACAGTGCCGAAGTCGCAAGAACTATTCCACCTGGAGTGGGGGCAAAAATCCCCGCTCACAGTGGCGACTCCACTGGGGATAAGAGAAGTTGATTCTGTTGGTCTTTATATTATTCTATTCTTTCTTATAATGATATTATCCATTGCATCATATTAGATTGCATCATGTGCGTGAGTTAGGACGCCTGTGTTACCCGTGTTGTGTTATGTAAGGGATACCATACTTTCACTCAAGGTATGGAAATCGAGCATGGCATAACCACTCATAGCCTCGTACCATTTGGTATATACTTGCTATGGGAACCTAAGCCTTTTAACCTAAAGACTAAAGCTCATGTAATAGGCATAGTTACTTTTCTTAGGTTTTACCCCAAATGCATGTTGTTTGACTATGGTTCATTTATCTTGGCTTAAATCATGGCTTATTTAGTTTATTTCTTTTTCTAATATGACCCAAGTACATTGTAAGCTCAAATAAATTTTCTTTAAAATTCAAAAGACCAAAGCTATCTTCAAAACATTTCAAGATGGTCTTTGGATATAAAATTTTTCTAAGAATAAATCAAAAGTTCTTTTGCTCATGGCCCAAATACTAAGCCCAAAATCCATTTTTTCTAAAATATTTTTACAATGGGCTTAGAAATAAAATTATTTTCATCCTTTTCTTACAAAGAGCTTGCAAAATATTTAGGTCAATTACGAAATACCAAAAATCAATTATGAGCCTAGTTTATACTAAGAATAATTAATCATAGGCTTATTTTTGGCATGAATCATTAGTTACCTTTTCGAGTGAGAAATCTATTTATAATAAACCTCTTAATTTAGTTTTAATCCAATATAGCATAAAAGCTACTTTAGTTGGACAAATGGATTAAAACCTAATTAATGGGAATTATCATAAATTGATTTCCATTTTTGAAAATATAACTATTGGTTGAAACGTCCGAGGGAAATATTTGAAAATAATATACCCCATGTTGGTATTTTGTTAACCATATACCTAGGAAAAGAGACTCGCCATCCGTGTGTGGAGGTTGGAAGGAAGTTTCTATTTGTCCTTGTTTGTTAATTGTTTGTGCATACATGTATACATGCATACATTTGCATCTCAAATCATTGATCCTCTCTGGCTCACAGCCCTGGTTTACGATAGTTTAAAAGCTTACGACAATCCGACCTACGCCAAAAGTGAAGAATCTAGCAACAACTCAATCACTTGCTCACCAAAAACAATGGATCCCGAAAAAATTCAAATAATGGTGGATGATGCCCTCAATGCCAAGATGGAAGAAATAAAAGAGGCCATGGCCGAGACCGTGAAGAACCAATTGGCTACAATTTTAGGAAATAATGCCGAAGAGTCTGCTATCTCCAAGAAACCCAAGGATAAGGGGAATGCTAAAGTTGGTGAAGTAGCTTTTGATGATGATAAGATGATCATTGATGATGATGATTGGGCTCAATACTACCAAGATGCTCAAGACAAGAAGAAAGAAACAAAAATTGTTGAAAGATCAGCTATGGAGAAAACTGAAGCTTCTGACGTTGAAAAAATGATTGCGGACTTAGAAAAGAAATTTGATAAGAAGTTGAAAACCGAAGAAATGTCCGAAGTTGACAAATTATTTGAGCTAGACGAAGAAGTTCCGTACAAATTCAAGATGCCATCCTTTGCTAGGTACAATGGACCCGGAAATCCTCACCTCCATGTGAAGTAGTATATCACTGCTATGCAGTCTGCCCGAGTTACTAAAGCTCAAACTTTGAGATATTTCATGCTCTCATTGGACCCTATTGTCCAAAATTGGTTCAACACCTTAGAGAAAAGTACTCAAAAAGATTGGGACATGTTATACAAGGCTTTCATTTAACAATATAGGTATAATGTCTAGCTCAAAGTTACCTTAATGGAAGTTGAGTCCATTAGACAAAGGCCAAATGAGAATTTTGTGGACTATGTGAAAAGATGGAGAAATAAGGCTGCTTTGCTCAAGAAAAGGCCCGATGAATCTGATTAAATAAGGATGATTATGAGAGGCGTCCTGCCTAGTTTTTGTGAGAGGATGTCTCATACACTCATCCGTGATTTCAAAGACCTTCTCCAAGCTGGTTTGCAAATTGAAGAATGGGAGAGAGAGAAGAACTGTTTTTCAATAAGAAGGAATGAGAAAGGAAATTATCAGCCTAGCAATCAAAGCACGCAAAAAGAAGTTGGTGTTAATACTACTAGCCAAAGAACAAGAAGGCAGTTTTCAGAATTGGGGAAACCGCTATCTTGGGTTCTCAATAAGCTACAAAATAAGGGACTGTTACAACCCTTAAATCCTTGTCCTTTGCCTAACCCTCTCCCACCTAACTTCGACACTAAAGCATTTTGTCAGTTTCATCAAATGCAAGGGCATGACATGGATAGATGTGTGAGGTTGAGACATGAGGTCCAAAATTTAATTGATAGTGAAAAGCTGCCCGAGCCCAACAAGCCGAACACCAAAGACAATCCATTACCCAAGTTCATTAGAGTACCTCCACCAGCAACCTCCATGGTAGGAAAAGGATTAGAAGAAGATTTTGTTTTATCATCCTTTCAAGATGGAAATATTGAAGATGTGAAAGGAAAGGAAGCTTAAATTCAATGAACCTTCCTTAACTTGAATGTTGCCTTTCAATTTTACTTTCTTTAATATTTAAATTGGAACAATCTTATTTTTCAAATTTAAAGTTGCTTGAATAAATTACTTTCATCAAAATTTTTGTTGGTCTTTATTCATTTTGGTGCTCAACCAATGAGGAATCTAGCTTGATAATTCATGAATTAATATATTTATGCATCGTGACTCGAATGACTTTACTAGGTGAGGAAATTGCTCTGTAGCATTGAGTTGTGTATGCTTACTTAGAGAGGGCTCCTACATAATTACCTTTGTCTAGGTTCTAGTCAGTCTTAGAACATGCTTTGACAAACTTTTGAGGAGAAATTGAACTCTGCTTATTTAAGAGAGAAATGATCTAAGCATTGTTTAGTTAGCCAACAACTAGTATCCACCCAATTAAATATCAATCCCTAGTTGTCCCTTTGAGCTTTCATAAAATTTTAGCTTTCTTTTCATTGGCATGTAACCCCAACAACCTACCCTGAACTATTGTGACACTTTTGACAAGCCTTATGATCACTAAGATGAAGAGGCAAGAAGATCAAAGAAAGCAATGATTAGTCAAGATCATGAGGATAGTTGAAGTTCTCAAGACCATAAAGATAGTTGAAGTTCTCAAGACCATAAGGGTAGTTGATGTTCTTAAGACCATAAGGGTAGTTAAAGTTTTCCTAATATCTCCAATATATCAAGATAGCATCAGAGTAACAAAAGATTTATCCCTATTAAAGAAGATTTATACTACTCCACTGATACATTATTGGAAACCCAAGTTGGTACAAACAAGACAACTCTGTTTGAGCTAGAACCAAAAAAGGAAAGAAAGAAAGAGAAAGAAAGAAAGAAGAAAAAGAAAAGAAAAAAATAAAAGAAAAGAGAAAAAGAAGAAAACAAAAGAAGAAAACAAAAAGAAAAAAGAAGAATAAAACCTAAAAAGGCAGTTCAAAAAGCCAACTGAGTTCTCTTCTACCTAAGACAACAAAAGGCTTCCATTTGGTTTATAAGGACGAATTGACTTGAATTGGTCCAACCCAACCAAAGATTCAATCAAAATCAGAGAAAAAAGGAGAAAGACCTTCCAGTTCTTGAAACTTCTGTATTTGACAGTCCTACAAGGAAGAAGGACGAAATGATAAAATGCTTAAAGAAAGGGAAGAGTAAGAAAAATAAAAAGAAAGAAAAGGGAGAAGAAGAAAAGAAATGAATTTGGGTGCCAAACTTTATGCAAGGGTAAAGACTGTTCCAATCGAGATCTAGATTGATGCCAAGAAGATAGAAAGAATTTGGAGTCTAGCAAGATTGCTTCTAGCTACCTAAAGTTCAAATAAGAAATTTGTAGTGTGAGGGTCTCGTTGAGTTTAAATATGGTCTATCTCATATGCATGCTTATCCAAACTATCTCCAATAATAGACTCTACCTACCAAGAGAGATCAACATGTCTTTCATAAGCTTGAAATGGGGTCTATAAGGGACATGGGTTAAAGTGAAGGCCATTTTGAGATAGAAACTGAACACCTCGGTCTGTGGATCAATGGAACAACCATGAGTATTATCATGCATATCATTCATACATGAGCATATCACATTGCACTTTCTTGTCTTGTATTGTCTATTCTTTGTCAAAGTGAACAGCAAATACCCTGCGAAGTAAAGACTCAAAAGAAGATATTGAAACAAGGGGGCATGGAAAGCCTATTGCTTGAGGAAGCTCCAGTAATTTTACAAAGAGAAGAAATGCGTGCTTGTGCAAAGAACTAGACAACAAAAACATCAATCAAAGCTTGCATGAAAAAAATCTTTGGTTTGAGCCTACACGGGGGGCAAAGTTTCTCCTTTGCAATTTATGAGTTTATATATAAAAAAAACATTTTCAAACTCACTTACAAATATTTTTCTAGGCAGGGGGCAAGGAGAAGATATGAAGACTAGCTAAAAGGGATGAATTTTTTGTTCATGTATGATTAATGAACAAGAAAAAGAATTCTCAAAAGAAAAAAAAATCATTAATCAAAATGGAAAATTAGAATTCTTAAAAGAATGAAGATACAAAAGACAAAAGGTCAGTCCAGCTAAAAGAGCTGAAGCCAGGGTAAAGACCCGATTTCTAATGGATAAAGATCCATTTTTTCAGGGTAAAGACCCGATTTCCAATGGATAAAGATCCATGTTTCAAGGGTAAAGACCCAATTTCTAACGGATAAAGATCCATTTTTCAAGGGTAAAGACCCGATCTTTAATGGATAAAGATCCATATTTCAAGGGTAAAGACTCAATTTTCAATGGATAAAGATCCATATTTCAGGGGTAAAGACCCAAAGTCCAATGGATAAAGATCCATTTTTCAAGGGTAAAGACCCGATTTTCAATGGATAAAGACCCATATCTCAAGGGTAAAGACTGGATTTTCAATGGATAAAGATCCATATTTCAAGGGAAAAGACCCAATTTCCAATGGATAAAGATCCATTTTCAAAGGTAAAGACCCAAAGTCCAAAGGATAAAGATCCATGTTTCAAGGGTAAAGACCCGATTTCCAATGGCTAAGGATCCATATTTTAAGGGTAAAGACCTGATTTCCAATGGATAAAGATCCCTGTTTCAAGGGTAAAAACCCGATCTCCAATGGATAAAGATCCATGTTTCAAGGGTAAAGACCCAATCTCCAATGGATAAAGATCCATGTTCCTAGGTTAAAGACCCAATTTCCAATAGATAAAGATCTATTTTTGGTGGGTAAAGACCTACAATTCATAAAAATGGAATAACCAGTTAGGCCAGAATTCTCAGCTGATAAAAGGTCAGTCAAATCAAATTCAATCTCGGGTCCAAGTACCCAAAACAAATTCAAGTAACCATCTCATCAAAAATTAAGTCTTATTGCTTTTCACTCTCTTTTACTAAAGTCTCAGATCGTTCAAGCAGGGGGCAAACTGTAGACCCTTAATTTTTGATCCAGTCATGTCCAATATATTTTATTTAGTCCAAAATAATTTTTGTGTTATCTTAATAGAATAATGTTTGTCTTAGTATTTAGTTTTTATAAAAAATAAAAAATAAAAAATAAAAATAAAAATAAAAATAAAAATAAAAATAAAAATAAAAATAAAAATAAAAATAAAAATAAAAATAAAAATAAAAATAAAAATAAAAATAAAAATAAAAATAAAAATAAAAATAAAAATAAAAATAAAAATAAAAATCGGCGACCAAAAAATTCATCGCCGGAAAACAGTGTTGGACGAAATGGCCATGGCGAAGGCCATTTCACCAGCAGCCCGCCAGCACCAATTTTTGCTCACCAGTCCTCGTAGCCAGCCACAACAGTTTTTTCGCCAGCAAAATTTTTTCGCAGTAGTTTTTTTCGCCAGCAAAATTTTTCGGTCGCAATTTTTTTCGAAACCAAATTCTATTTGGTTTTGGTTTCCTTTTATTAATTAATATTAGTTTTTGTAAACAAGTTGAATTAATCATCAAAAATTTCTATAAATAAGACTAAAAAACAACACAAAAAAGGGGAGGAACTTTTGAATCGGACTTTGGAGGTGAATCGAGTGAAGGAAAAACTTAGAAAAGAAGATCGGACTTTAAAACTTTTTGGCAGGGAAAACGATCAAACTTTTTAGAGAAGAATAAGCAAACAAGCAAACAATCCATGAAAGGCAGCCATCTTGCCTTTATTCTTGTTCATCCAAGAAGCAATTTTTGGTGGAACCAACAAACGAAGGTATGAATATCTAATCTCTTTTTTCTTTACAGTAGCTTGAATCATTAAATTATTTCTTTTAATTCTAAAAACCTTAGAGCCTAATTTACTTCTTCTAAAATCAAATACATTCTCTGAAACACTAAAAACCCTAATTCAACTTCAAAACCCGAAAACAGTAAACCCTAAACTAGTAATCTAAACCCTAAGTGTTCTTAAACCCTAATTCCCCTAAAACCATAAACCCTAATTTTTCAAAACCCTAATCCTTAAAACCTTAAAACCTTATAAACCTAAATATTAAAACTCAACACAGTAAGCCTAAAAACAACAATAGTAAGCCTAAAAACAACAATCCAATAGCTAATAATCATAAACCTAATGTTTTGATATTCTAAAACCCTAAATTCATGATTTTACACCTCAAACCCTAATTTGGTTAATTAAAGAACCTTATCAATCTCTTAAATTATAAAACCTTAATCCATTTTAATTCCCTTAAAACATACAGTAGCTTAAACTAATAAATTCCAAAACCCTAAACATTAAATAAAGAATCTTAAATAGAAGCAGTAGCCTTAATTTATATCTTTACTTGCTTTATTTATTTTTAGATTTGATTGTGTAGTTCATTATATGCTTTGATTTGTTTAAGTTCAATGCTTGGTTTATTTAAATTATCATTGATGAATGTTTATATTTTGATTGATGTTTGATATTGTTGATGAATGATTTATTTATGATGAATGGTTATTTACCTTTATCAATTTATTTTGATTTCCAAATGTTGTAAGAGGTATATTTCCACTTTGTGGGTACCTCATTAATTAAGTTCTATGTAATTTAATTTGCTTTATATTTTAGACCAATGTAAAGGACATGTTTCTAACTCATGGTGGGTGTCCTATTAATTTAGACATGGATGATGTAAGGGCATGTTTCCATCTTTGGATGGGTGTCCATTTATTTGCTTTGTTGGACATTGCTTTGATTTTAATATGATGATGCTTTATTTCAATTATTGTGTGTAATATGGATAATATTGTTATATTTAAGAATTTTATAATATTAAGACATGTAAAGGAGGCCGGTTCCAATGAATAGGGTATTGTGGGGGGTGTTGGGCCATTTCTCATCTTCTCCACATGTATCCAACTTTTCGAACCCATTAAGGGGTTATGGATTCCTTAGGAATTGAGTCATCCACCCCTTTCTTTTTCCTGGCCCATCCGAGTAGCGACTCCATTTTCTCCGGACTTAGGTCCGTATTCTCTAAGGCCCCGAGCCTAATAGTGTCGATGTCTCAAGAACCATTCCATCGGGAGTGGGGGCAAAAATTCCCGCTCACAGGTGGATGACTCAATTCCTAAGGAATTCTCAATCCTCTAATGAGTTTAAAAAGTTGGGTACGTGTGGAGAAGTTGAGAAATGACCCAGCACCCCACAACGCCCGGTTCATTGGAACCGGCCTCCTTTGCAGGTCTAAATATTATAAAATTCTTAAATATGACAATATTATCCATACTACATGTAACAATTAAAATAAAGCATCATTATATTAAAATCAAAGCAATGTCCAAACAAAACAAATAAATGGACACCCATCCGAGGATGGAAACATGTCCTTACAATGGCCGTGCCTAAAAGTAAATAGGACACCCACCGAAAGGTGAAAACATATCCTTTACATTGGTACAAAATATAAAAGCAATTTAAATTAAATAAAATTTAACTAATGAGGTACCCACAAAGTGGAAACATACCTCTTACAATTTTAATACCAAAACAAACAAATAATAATCATAATAATAAAGAAAATATCCATCTATAATAAATTAAATAAATCCATCACAAATCAAATAAGTCATCCATGAAAACATATTACAAATCCAATAAATAACTAAAACCAAAGTTTATATCATTAATGAGTTGAAAGTAGACAATGAGGACACGGTCTATAATTTTAAAAGATTGGAATTAGGGTTTAAGATTTTTTATGTTTGGCAACTGGAATTAGGGTTTGAGGGTTTTTTAGGTTTACTGGATGGGGGCTTGAAAAACGAGGTTTTGGCATTTTGGGAATAAATTAGGGTTTTCTTGGATTAGGGTTTTGGGTGTTTTTGGTAGAATAATTTGGATTAGGGTTACTAGGTGACAAGCTTTAAAATAAATTAAGGTTTTGATTTATCATTTTAGAAGAAACATCGATTCTGGAAATAAATTAAGATTTTGGAAAACAATTAGGATTTTGAGACTTTAATGGAATAATTTAGGGTTTAAAGTTTTGGAAACAGAAGAAAAGTTTAAGGTTTCAAAGTTTTGGAAACAGAAGAATAATTTAGGGTTTTTGATAATTTAATCAATGACTTAGGCTACTGGATGGTTTTAAGCTTTTAGTTTTTATAAAACATGCAAGTGGAGTTTAGAAAACCAACTGATTAATGTATTAACTAAAGTAAACAATTAAAGTTATTAAAACAAAGATCAAGTTACTGCATATTCTTATTAATCAAAGAAAATGAAACTTCTGTGAACATATAATTTATGATTAAAGATCAAATCTGCGTAGTCAGTTCCACCAAAAAATTGATTTCTGGATGAATTATAACAAAGGCAATGTTGCTGCCTTTGATGGATTGATGATTGATGAATACTTACTTGCTGCTAATTCCTTTTTGCCATCTCTTGCTTTTCTGATTCATCCTCTTAATGTTAATTGCTGACCTCTACGGTTTTTTCTCTCTAGGATTTTTTCGTGTATGTCCCCTCTCTTTTGTGTTTTAATGTGATATTTATAAGAAAAAAATAAAGACCTAATCCTATTTTAATAAGGAAATACTAACTATTTAGGAAAAAATTACAGAATCGGGTAAAATAAGGTTTGGTCAAAAAATTAGTAGCGTGCGCGCGCTGCCGGGCCCATGGGCTGCATTGGCAAAAATTGCTGCTAGGATCGGTGGCGGGCTAGCTGGGCAAGCCAGTTCATGGCAAAACTAGGCAAGCCCAGCTGTGGCAAATTAGGCAGTGCCTAATTCACCGTTGATTGTTATCTGTGGCAAAATGCTTTGCCGCGCTGCCGCACGTAGCTCACCGATCCGTCCGATTTTTTATTTGTTCATTTATTATTATTATTATTGTTATATTTTTTTATTTGTTCATTTATATTAAAAATAACTATTAAATAGTATTAGTAATAAAAATATTATTAAAATAAATAATATACCACAAAAATTATTTTGAACTATCGGATTTGAATGGGTAAAAAATTAAGGGTCTATTGTTTGCCCCCTGCTTGAGCGATTTGAGACTATGGCAAAAGAGAGCGAAAAGCAACAAGACTTTTAATTTTGGAAAAAATAAACTTAATTTTCTTAAGATGGTTTGGGTTTTGGGTTCTGGACCCGGTTCGTGTTCTGAACTTGAAAAAGACTTGGATTCTGGACCCGAGCTAAGTTCTGAACTTAAGGTTAATTTGAGTTTTGGACCCGAGCTAAGTTCTAGATTTAAGAGGAAATTTAGGTTCTGGACCTAAGCTAAGTTTTGGACTTAAGGATAATTTGGGTTTTGGACCCGAGTTAAGTTCTGGACTTAAGGGGAATTTAGATTCTGGACCTAAGCTAAGTTCTAGACTTAAGGGCAATTTGGGTTTTGGACCCGAGATGGTTTGGGTTCTGAACTAGGAAAAGACTTGGGTTCTGGACCCGGGATGGTTTAGGTTCTGGACCTGATCTAAGTTCTTGATAAGTGCACAATTGATGATATTTTATTCCTATTTCTTAATATGATTATTATCCAATTGAGTTTAATTTGTTTGTTCAAAGTGTATTTTAGGGTTAATTTCAAGAATTCTCTGTATTTTGAGGCTTATGGTCATTTCAGAGGAATTACAGATGAAAGTAGAAGAAAAGAGAAAAATTCATCAATGGACATGCCCATGGACATGGGCATGTCAATGGACGTGCCCATGGAAATGGGCGTGTCAATGGACGTGCCCTTGATGCTGCATATAGAAGCATTGACATGCCCAGTGACATGGGTGTGTCACCAAGCGTGCCTTTTGCAATGTTTCACAATAGCTGTGACACGCCCAGTGACATGGGCGTGTCACTGGACATGCCTTATGTTCAAAATCTCAGTGGCAATGACACACCCAGTGACATGGGCGTGTCAATGGGTGTGTAAGGCGAAATTATCTACACTATAAAAGCTGCGCTGAAGCACGAATTAAGGATCCGAATTTCATATTTTATAACCTAGAGCCGACTTCTAAAGTAAAGAGGAGAGTTTTGGAGCTGAGATTGAGGGTGAAAACATACTCTAAACAAGATCGAAATCAAGAATCAAGGATTGAAGTGAAGAAATACAAATTATTCGCCATGGATTGTTTGGTTTCTTTTATTCATTTTTCTTTTTCTGTTTTTCTGGTTTTGAATATGAACTAATTCATTCTCTATCTAGATATTGATGAACCCTAGCTTATTTGTATGGATTGAATAATTATATTTAGTTGAATCATTTGATTGAGTTGTTTAAAAAAAAATGACAAAAAATTATCCAGCACGCCCTCATAACACGCCCAAACTAGTGAGCGTGTCATTTTCTTGGTTGTCATAGTGCATGTGACATGCCCATAGACACGCCCGTGCTTGTGGGCGTGTCAATTATCATTTCATCCAGTACCTGTGACACACCCATTGACATGGTCGTGTCTGTGAGCGTGTCGTGTACACTGTCTTTTATACTATAGGGCACGCCTACTGACACAGGCGTGTCAATGGGCGTGTCGACGTCTTTATATATAGAACCGCTGCCATTTTTCACGCATTTATCAGTTTTCTTTCTCATTTTCTCTCAACTTTCTTGTACTCTCACCGGTGCATTCACACACCCACTCACTTTAGGAGAGATTCTCACTCCCGGCTTGCATTATTTGTGTACATTTGCTCGTTTTCCATTGAATTCACTTGTTCCATGCGATTTTCGCTTTTCAGGTAAGGAATCTCAATTTTTTCAATTTTTGTTTGTTTTCATTCATTTTTCATTCATTTTTCTTATACATTCTTTGTATCTTCTTGTCTTTGCCTTGAAGTTGGAAGTTTCATGATGTGTTTGCTTTATTATGATGTGTTTTTATTTCTCATAATTTTTGCGACATTTGATTAATTTTGATTTTGTTTGTTATGAATTCCGTTTTGATTCGGCGTTTGTTTATTTTTGAATTGGTTTGTAGTTTGTGTAACACCCCTATACCCCGTATACGCACACTACATACCACCATATATGTAATATACATATATTGAATATAGGAATGCTACGGTTTACTAAACAAACCACTCATTCCTTTTAACAATAACATGAAAAAAAACTTGAAAACATTCAAATCATATTTTAAAGTACAATAGATAAAACATCTATGTAATACGCAGCGGAAAATATAATGGTATTTACAAATACATATATATCAAAAACCAAATTTTACAAAACATAAAATTTATACATGTTCGGCAGTTTGTCTTTGATATTTAAGCCCTCTATCAACGCTTCAGAATCTAAACTCAACTCGGTCTAACTGAGCTCTCTGGTTCTATCCTGCCACCTGCGCGATGAACCACAATCGCGCTAAGCCAACGGCTTAGTGGTACAAACCCCAATGATAATATGTTTCAATGCAATGCCAATATCATATGTTCAAACATTATAAACAATACCTAAGAATATCACATTTCAAAGTCTTACATTGAATCTCATTATTCATTTGTTTCACCATTCATGAATCACATTTAAACAAAGACAAGCATGGGCCCAAAAGACACTAATATGTTATTCAAAATTCAGAGTTACTGCTTTGGTCCATAATCATAATCATCAAGCCCGTAGGCGATACATATATATCTCTATCCATGGATAGTGTAACAGACCCAGTCTCTTGGACCTCAACCCGGCTAGACCCTAGGGCCCCAGTATCTTGGTCCTCAACCCGGCTAGACTGTTACTGTTTTTGAGGCTTACGACCCAATCTTTTCACCCCAAAAACATCATATTTCAAATCTTTCAGCTGGACTCGGCTTACGACCCAGTCTTTTCACCTATCCAGCGATTCATAGGCATGCCGCCAAACCCAGAACTCTGAACATTGAATAACATATTAAGCACACAATTATTTCATTTATCTCTTTATCAATCTCTTTCTCAATTCATTTCTCAATTCATTTCTCATTTCATATTCCATAATCAAATAGGCAACCATGCCCTAATTATTTCATTTGCACTATCATAGCCAACAACAATGGCTTCACATTTCATCACATCTCAATTCACATTAAAGCAATTCATCATTAAAGTATTCATAACCAAATGCATTGAACATACATTTTGAATGATCATCATATCTTTCACATTATGCAAATCATAGCATTAATCAAATGTATCAACAATGTAATAGCTTACTTAACACATTTACAACCACATGTGTTAAGTCCCAATGTCATGTAAATGTATGCAATAAAGTAGGGTTTGTACTTACCTCAAGAACAACTCACACCAATCTATACACTTCCTCTTCCAGGAATCCTCAACACTTAGGTTAGGGCAATTCAACCTCTTCACAACCTAATCCAAAAGGAAATAATACATATGAATTCCAATACAATTATTCACCTATTAGTCTCATACTAGACCCATAGATCACAAATTACAAACCAAAACCACTAACTAGGGCCCACGGTCGTGGCCTCACAACCCCACGGTCGTGGTCTCACAAACCCCCACGGGCGTGGGTTAGAAAATGAATCTGTCCAATTGCTTAACACCCCCACGGTCGTGGCATCCAAGGGCCACGGGCGTGGCATCCAAAATGCTTCTGTTTCGGACCAAACTCATGTATTCTATGCTTTCCACTCCATTAAACACAAACACATTGAAAATCTACCAAAAATAATTGATCAAACTCAATATTGACATCAATTACCAAGTCACAACTCTTACTCTTTCAACACCAACCTAATTCCTTTTCTTCAATTCAATCCCAAAATCAAAATCAATTATACCCAACACTCTTAAACACACCACAATCAAACATATTCATACTATCCACAATCAATCATCAAACTCAATAACAACTTAAAATAAAATAAGAGAATCAAGAAGAAACTTACCAAAGTTAATGAAACTTCTCAAATCTCCAACTTGATCACTTTAATTCTCCTTCAATTTTGATCTTAGAAAAAAAATTCTCTTTCTCTCTTTAGCTTTGTGATACACGGTCAAGAAGGAAAAGAAGAAGAAAATAAAGAAGAAAAGAGACAAGTCAAACTTTAATTCTCCACTTAAACCTCCACCAAGCAATAAATCATTAAAATATTCTCATAATTTCTCTTCCACTCATTTATTTTCCTTTTAATTAATTTCACTAATTTAAAATCAATAAATATCTTCTTTTGACTTTCATCACCTTGACTTGTATATGTTGTATATATTTCTATATATATAACATATACACACTCTCTCTTTACTTCTTTTCTCTTCTCACTTAACATATACACTTAATCCAAATACACCAATAAATATTCCAAAACTTTTAGGGTATACTTTGGGATATTACAATTCTCCCCCTCTAAAAAGAAATTTCGTCCTCGAAATTACCTGATATCAAGTCTGAAACAACTGAGGATATTGATCTCGCATCACTTGCTCACTCTCCCAAGTTGCTTCTTCCTTTGCATGATTCTTCCAAAGAACCTTCACAAGTGGCACTTTCTTATTTTTCAACTCTTTCACTTCATGTGCCAAAATAGCAACTGGTTCTTCTTCAAATGTCAGATCCGAACGCACCTCAATAGATTCAACTGGCAGAACATGAGATGGGTCTGATTTGTACCTCTGCAACATAGAAACATGGAAAACATTATGGATTCTATCCAATTCAGGCGGCAAAGCGATTCGATAAGCAACTGGTCCAACTCTTTCTAATACTTCATAAGGTCCAATAAAACGAGGACTTATTTTCCCTCTTCTGCCAAATCTCAAAATCTTTTTCCAAGGAGACACTTTCAGAAAAACTTTATCTCCAACATCAAACTCTATATCTCTCCTCTTCAAATCTGAATACGACTTCTGTCGATCTGAAGCTGCTTTCAATCGATCCCGAATTATCTTCACTTTCTCTTCTGTTTCTTTAATCAAATCAGGACCAACCATTTTGCCTTCTCCAACTTCATTCCAACATAGAGGCGTCCTACATTTTCTACCATACAATGCCTCAAATGGTGCCATTCCAATACTGGATTGATGACTATTGTTGTAAGCAAATTCCACAAGTGGCAAAAATCTGTCCCAACTTCTAGAGAAATCAATGACACAGCTTCTCAACATATCCTCAATAATCTGTATCACTCTTTCTGACTGCCCATCTGTCTGCGGATTGAAAAGCAGTGCTAAAATGTAATCGAGAACCCAAAGCACCATGTAAACTCTTCCAAAACCTCGAAGTAAACCAAGGATCTCGATCAGAAACTAAAGAAATTGAGACTCCATGCAACTTCACTATCTCACTGATATACAGCTCAGCTAACTTCTCAAGAGAATAGTCCATCCAAACTGGAAGAAAATGAGCTGTCTTTGTCAACCGATCAACAATCACCCAATTAGCATCATGCTTCTTCTGAGTCAACGGCAAACCAGACACAAAATCCATTGTCACACGTTCCCATTTCCATTCAGGCACTGATAAAGGTTGAAGCAACCATGTTGGAACTTGATGCTCAGATTTCACCCTCTGACAAGTGAGACACTTGGATACATACTCCGCTATGTCCCTCTTCATACCTGACCACCAATAATGTTGCTTCAAATCCTGATACATCTTTGTATTCCCAGGGTGCATAGCAAAAACCGACTGATGTGCTTCTACTAAAATAATCTTTCTCAATCTTGCATCATTAGGAACACACAATCTATCCTTGAACCAAAGGCTACCATCATCTCTCACATGGAAATCTCGACTCTCCCCATTTTGGCAATCTGAAACAATCTTCTGAATTTTCTCATCAGCCAATTGAGCCTCTTTAATTTGATCCAACAACACCGGTTTCAACTGTAATTGAGCTAACAATGCACCATCATTACAAAGCTCAAAACTAGCATGCAATGCTCTCAACTCAACAAGCAACGAGAGTGAATAAATAGTCAAACTTGCCAAAGACTTCCGACTCAAGGCATCAGCAACAACATTCGCCTTACAAGGATGATAATCAATCAAACAGTCGTAATCTTTAATCAACTCCAACCACCGTCTCTGTCGAAGATTCAGCTCTCTTTGAACCCCCCAAAAACTTCAAACTCTTATGATCTGTATAGATAAAACACTTCTCCCCATACAAATAATGTCGCCAAATCTTCAAAGCAAACACTATAGCTGCCAATTCCAAATCATGTGTCGGATAATTAAGCTCACGCAGCTTCAACTGCCGAGAAGCATAAGCTATAACTTTACTTTCCTGCATCAAAACACAACCTAAACCATTATGTGAAACATCACTGTAGATCACATATGGTTTATCTTCCACAGGCAAAGCAAGAATAGGCGCTTGAGTCAACATCTCCTTCAACTGTTCAAAACTAGCTTGACACTGATCTGTCCACATAAATCTAACTCCCTTTCTAAGTAATCTGGTGAGTGGATTAGCTATCAAAGAAAAACCTTTCACAAAGCATCGATAATAGCTTGCCAAACCCAGAAAACTTCTGACTTCAGTCTCAGACTTTGGTGGACTCCAATTCAAAATGGCCTCAACTTTACTCGGATCAACTCATATATCATCTGCTGAAACTATATGACCCAGAAAAGTCACTTGATCAAGCCAAAACTCACACTTCGACAACTTAGCATACAATTGCTTCTCTCTCAATGTCTGCAACACAATTCGCAAATGCTTGTCATGCTCCTCTTCATTACGTGAATACACCAAAATATCATTAATAAAAACCACCACAAACTGATCCAGGTAGGGCCTAAACACCCTATTCATCAAATCCATAAAAGCTGCAGGTGCATTCGTCAATCCAAAAGGCATCACTAAAAACTCATAATGCCCATATCTTGTGCGGAAAGCTGTCTTAGAAACATCTTCAGCTCTAACCCTCAACTGATGGTACCCTGATCTCAAATCAATCTTGGAAAACACTGTTGCTCCCTTCAACTGATCGAAGAGATCATTAATCTGAGGGAAAGGATACTTATTCTTGATAGTCACTTTGTTCAATTGCCTATAATTGATGCACAACCTCAAAGTACCATCCTTCTTCTTCACAAACAAAACAGGAGCTCCCCATGGAGAAACACTAGGGCGAATAAACCCTTTATCCAACAACTCCTGCAACTGCACCTTCAACTCTCTCAACTCAGTAGGTGCCATTCGATAAGGAGTACTAGAGATAGGAGTGGTACCAGGCAAAAAATCGATACCAAACTCAACCTCTCTCTCAGGGGGTAACCCTGGCAACTCCTTAGGAAACACATCTGGGAACTCCGCAACTGTGGTTATACTATCAAGTTGAGAATCCATTACTCTGGTATCCACAACATGAGCAAGATAAGCATCACACCCTTTTCTAATAAACTTTCTAGCTATTATAGCTGATACAAACAAGGATGCAAGTTGTCTCTGCTCACTAGACACCATCGCACTTCTACCATTACCAGTTCTCAAAGTAACACTCTTCTTTTGAAAATCTACCATGGCTCCATGCTTAGACAACCAATCCATGCCTAAGATCAAATCATACTCCTTAAAAGGCATTTCAATCAAATCACCCAAAAAGTCCTCACCTTGCACCTCAACTGAACTATCTCGGTGCACCTTGCTAACAACCACACTAAGCCCTAAAGGATTTGTCACCAAGACATCAAATCCTAGGGACTCAGTATGCAATTTAGTCACAGGCAAGATAGATGCACTTATGTATGAATGAGTAGATCCTGGATCAATCAAAGCAAGAACTGAAATGCCAAATAAAGAAAATGTACCCGCAATAACTGCTGAAGCATCCGGCTGCCTCTGCATCACGTACACTCGCTGAGAAGACCCAGCCTCATCTGGCCTACTGACTCCGGATGTAGAGCCTCCTCTCTGACTAATCCCAGGTTGACCACCTCTACTAACACCTCTGCCACTTCGACCTCCTCTCACACTAGGTCGAGAAACTGCAGAATTCGCTTGTCTATGCTCCTGCATCTCAGGACAATCTCTAATGAAATGATCAGGCGATCCACATCTGAAACACACAGCTGATCCACCAATCTTCCAACAAACACTCCCATGTATCCTACCACAATAAACACATGTAGGTGTAGTAGACCTCTGAACCAATGGAGTCGGAGCACTAGCTATAGAAACTGTAGGTCTCGGTCTTTGCCTCTGATACTGAACTGACCTACTTGATTTCCTATGGCTCCTACTAACTCTCGGGATAAAACTTCCTCGGCCTCTCTTCATAGATGAAGATCCTGCCTCAAACTGGGATCTCCTAACTCTGGTCTCCTCTTCAGTAGCAGCTGTTGCAATAGATTGTGCTCTCTCAACACTTCTTGCTACTGCAACCAATTGAGAAAACTCCTGATACCGAGATCTAGCAACAATACACATAATAGAGGGCCTCAATCCCTCCTCAAACCTCCTACACCGGTCTATCTCATCTGCAATAATCTCCCCTGCATAATGACTCAACCGGATGAACTCTACCTCATACTCTGTCACAGTCCAGTTATCTTGTCTCAAATTTAGAAATTCCATATTTTTGACGTCCTTATACTCCCTCGGGGTATATTTCTGCTCAAACTCCCTCAGAAAATCACTATAAAGAAAAGTCGGTGGATCATCCATAGCATGAGGAACTGTATTCCACCAATCATAAGCATCCTTCTGCAATAAGGATCTAGCATAATCAAATTTCTCTTCAGGAGTAGCTTGCAACTGAATAAATACCCTCTGTACTCTATCCAACCACTGCTCAGCTACTGCAGGATCTGTAGTGCCCAAGAAATCCTCAGCCACATACTTTCTCAATTTATCATAATGTCTCACTGGCACTTGAGGCTGTGGTGGCGGTGGAGGCTGCTGCACTGGAGCTTGCCTCAACAGTTCTAGCACATGTCTTAGCCAAACTGGTGGAACCTCATCAGTAGCTGATCTCTCTGGCACAGGAGCAAGTGCCTCTCCAGCTCTATCAACCTTAGCTCCACCTCTACCCTCTTCAGGAGCTACGCTCTCAGCACTACCTTCTATGGACTGACGTGAATGAGACGCCATCACTACCTATGTCTGCAAACACAGCAGAATATACCTCATTAAAGATCAAAGACTGCCAATACCAAAACATGCATCTTATTTAAAAATCACATTTTAAAAATCAAAATGTTCTTTTTCTTACAATTGACCTAGGTTGAGAATCTCAAACCTAGGCTCTGATACCAAAACAATTGTAACACCCCTATACCCCGTATACGCACACTACATACCACCATATATGTAATATACGTATACTGAATATAGGAATGCTACGGTTTACTAAACAAACCACTCATTCCTTTTAACAATAACATGAAAAAAAACTTGAAAACAATCAAATCATATTTTAAAGTACAATAGATAAAACATCTATGTAATACGCAGCGGAAAATATAATGGTATTTACAAATACATATATATATCAAAAACCAAATTTTACAAAACATAAAATTTATACATGTTTGGCAATTTGTCTTTGATCTTTAAGCCCTCTATCAACGCTTCAGAATCTAAACTCAACTCGGTCTAACTGAGCTCTCTGGTTCTATCCTGCCACCTGCGCGATGAACCACAATCGCGCTAAGCCAACGGTTTAGTGGTACAAACCCCAATGATAATATGTTTCAATGCAATGCCAATATCATATGTTCAAACATTATAAACAATACCTAAGAATATCACATTTCAAAGTCTTACATTGAATCTCATTATTCATTTGTTTCACCATTCATGAATCACATTTAAACAAAGACAAGCATGGGCCCAAAAGACACTAATATGTTATTCAAAATTCAGAGTTACTGCTTTGGTCCATAATCATAATCATCAAGCCCGTAGGCGATACATATATATCTCTATCCATGGATAGTGTAACAGACCCAGTCTCTTGGACCTCAACCCGGCTAGACCCTAGGGCCCCAGTATCTTGGTTCTCAACCCGGCTAGACTGTTACTGTTTTTGAGGTTTACGACCCAATCTTTTCACCCCAAAAACATCATATTTCACATCTTTCAGCTGGACTCAGCTTACGACTCAGTCTTTTCACCTATCCAGCGATTCATAGGCATGCCGCCAAACCCAGAACTCTGAACATTGAATAACATATTAAGCACACAATTATTTCATTTATCTCTTTATCAATCTCTTTCTCAATTCGTTTCTCAATTCATTTCTCATTTCATATTCCATAATCAAATAGGCAACCATGCCCTAATTATTTCATTTGCACTATCATAGCCAACAACAATGGCTTCACATTTCATCACATCTCAATTCACATTAAAGCAATTCATCATTAAAGTATTCATAACCAAATGCATTGAACATACATTTTGAATGATCATCATATCTTTCACATTATGCAAATCATAGCATTAATCAAATGTATCAACAATGTTATAGCTTACTTAACACATTTACAACCACATGTGTTAAGTCCCAATGTCATGTAAATGTATGCAATAAAGTAGGGTTTGTACTTACCTCAAGAACAACTCACACCAATCTATACACTTCCTCTTCCAAGAATCCTCAACACTTAGGTTAGGGCAATTCAACCTCTTCACAACCTAATCCAAAAGGAAATAATACACATGAATTCCAATACAATTATTCACCTATTAGTCTCATACTAGACCCATAGATCACAAATTACAAACCAAAACCACTAACTAGGGCCCACGGTCGTGGCCTCACAACCCCATGGTCGTGGTCTCACAAACCCCCACGGGCGTGGGTTAGAAAATGAATCTGTCCAATTGCTTAACACCCCCACGGTCGTGGCATCCAAGGGCCACGGGCGTGGCATCCAAAATGCTTCTGTTTCGGACCAAACTCATGTATTCTATGCTTTCCACTCCATTAAACACAAACACATTGAAAATCTACCAAAAATAATTGATCAAACTCAATATTGACATCAATTACCAAGTCACAACTCTTACTCTTTCAACACCAACCTAATTCCTTTTCTTCAATTCAATCCCAAAATCAAAATCAATTATACCCCACACTCTCAAACACACCACAATCAAACATATTCATACTATCCACAATCAATCATCAAACTCAATAACAACTTAAAATAAAACAAGAGAATCAAGAAGAAACTTACCAAAGTTAATGAAACTTCTCAAATCTCCAACTTGATCACTTGAATTCTCCTTCAATTTTGATCTTAGAAAAACAAAACTCTCTTTCTCTCTTTAGCTTTGTGATGCATGGCCAAGAAGGAAAAGAAGAAGAAAATAAAGAAGAAAAGAGACAAGTCAAACATTTATTCTCTACTTAAACTTCCACCAAGCAATAAATCATTAAAATATTCTCATAATTTCTCTTCCACTCATTTATTTTCCTTTTAATTAATTTCACTAATTTAAAATCAATAAATATCTTCTTTTGACTTTCATCACCTTGACTTGTATATGTTGTATATATTTCTATATATACGGCATATACACTCTCTCTCTTTACTTCTTTTCTCTTCTCACTTAACATATACACTTAATCCAAATACAACAATAAATATTCCAAAACTTTTAGGGTATACTTTGGGATATTACAGTTTGAGTTGTATATTGATTGTTTCATTTGTTGGATTCTAATTACTCGTTATTTTTGAAAAATGTATTGTTATTGTGGGAATTGCCTTTATTGTGGTATGTTTATTACTGTCGTTCGGATTGGTTTGTTGCTTTTGGTTGATTATGTTTATTGCTATCGTTCGAATTGGTTTGTTGCTTTTGGTTGATTAAGCGTGTATTGCTATAGGTGGATTAAGTTTGGTTATGCTTTATTGTTATAATGCCGGCATTTCGGTAACCTTGTATCATGCTATACTTTTGTTGTTATTGAGGAATCTTTTTGGTTTGTTTTACAGACTAACCGACAATGGGGCCTCGCAAACAATCATCTTCCCAGCTTCCCACCAAGCGTGCACGAGGGGAAGGCAGTTCCAGCCAACCCGCTACCCGTCCAACTTCTAAATTCATGGCCACCCATAAATGCCTTAGATTTTTTAATGCCGAGGAAAGAAGGTGATTCAAAGTTTTCGGCAACAAAGAATGGTCCCCACCTCATGTTTTAGATTGGGATGCTATGGAATTGGCTAATATTGCAGCAGATATTTGAGAATTGATTAATCAACCAGGGTGGGACCAACTATTCTCCATCAATGAGCCTTCCTATTGAGAGCTGACACTGTAATTTTACTGCACCTTCCAGTTCCAGAAGACCAAGGTTTCAATTACTGAGCCAACGATTAAATTCAGACTGGGAGGGCAGAGATTCAACATGAGCATTAATGACCTTGGGGTGCATCTCGGGTTATATACTGAAGAGGAAGTACAGACCTTTGATTATCTAAACTCCGAGGTGGATTTTGTTCAGTACGAGGTTGCTCCTCCGCCAAACCTTTGCACCCACTGTCGATAAGTATCAACCTAAGGTTTCTAAGGCATCCAACTTCGAGTCTTTCCCCTGCTGAGTGGTTCACAACCTATTAGTTCACACTCTTACAACTCTTCTGAGTAGCACAGGGGTGGTAAGCTTGCGAGATCTGTTTTTCCTGCACTGCGTGGTACAGAAGACCCGGTGCAATGTCGCACATACCATCACACATTTTTTCTACGAGCAGTCTAAAAAAGGAGCATCAGGTACTTTACATGGTGGCATGTATGTCACAAGACTCGCTCGTCGTCAGGGTGTGTTAGATGGCTGCCTACCTATGACGGTGGATGGTATGCCTAAGTTGTTGGGTATGGACACATTAAAGAGACTGAACCGAGAGAAGGTAGCTGGGCTGCAGGCAACTCCTATGGATTTAGATATACCAGAGGCAGCTCCTTCTGCTCCTCCTTCAGATATACCACCACCTCCACTGTCAGATTGTTCATCCACCGCCGCTGGGCCTTCAACCACTGCTGCTGCACCTTCTTCTTCTGCTGGACCTTCTTCTTTCCAGACTCCTGCATTCCGAGATTGGCATAAGTCAGTTAATGTTGAGTGGGATGATGATAGGAAACCCACAGATTTAGAGCGTCAGATTTATAGGATTGAAGGGAAGATAGGGAATATTGAGCTGAATCAAAATAAGATCTTAACCCAGCAGGACCAGCTACAGCAGTTTATACTTGACCACACTACTTCTTTCCAAGCCCAGCTGGATCACGATATGTTGCGACGGCAATGGCTGGAGCAATCCATGTTGGAGTTCTGGCGGTATCAAGGGTTTCACCCTTCGCAACCACTACCTCCTCCATATCAGCCACCTGCCCCTGCACCTGCACCTGCACCTCAAGTTGATGTTTCCGATGATGAGATTGCAGTGACTATTCCGGCTATGCACCGATTTTTGACTAGCCCACATTTTTATTTTGTTTTTATTTTATTTTCATTTCTTTGCTTGTTTAATATTCTTTTTAGTTTTCTTTCTTTTTCATTGCTTTTGGACTGTTGTTATTTTCTTTAAGAACTATTTCTTTTGTTTGTTTATTTTATTTATTTATGTCTTAACCTTGTTTTTTTTTTCTTCTTTTTGCACTTTAGATTTTTGTTTTGAGGCAAATCCTCCTTCACCATATTCTTGGCACCGTACTCATATTTATCCATTCATGGACATGAAAAGGGAAGTTTTTCTCTCTCTTCATTATTTCTTGTTCTGCACACACATTGGGGACCATGTGCATCTTAAGTGTGGGGGAGAGGTATACTTTCTTGATTGAATTTTTATTATTTCATTCTTTCTATTTGATTCATTTGTCTCAATTAATTTCTGCAAATTGTTTTTCTTTTTGGATTTAAGTAAGCTAGATTGTTGTAATAAGTGTGAATTGATGTGGTTTCCCTTTATATGTTGAACTAATTTGAGATTTCCTAAATGACAATTTCTTGTTGAGGTTAACTTAGTGATCTTGATCAATTGCTGAGGATTGATTGTAATAGCTATAGTTGGGTTGTGGATTGATGGAAATTGGACACATCTAAAGTTTAAAACCTTAGTTACATTTTTGAGCATTTTATAATTCCTTAGATTCTTAAGTCAAACTTAGTATGACCCTTAAGTTTCTGACCCTTGAGTTGTTTAAAAAAAATAAAAAATAAAAAATAAATAAATAATTCTAATTAAAGGAGCTTTGAAAACTTATCCCTGTTTCGCTGATTTTTACTCTTGAATTAAAACAAATGAGTTGGAATCATGAATAGTGCTAGTAGCCATTTGAACGGTGATTCTGGCTGAGTAACAGGGGGTCAGCATCACAAATGTTTACCTTCGTGTCAAAAGGTTAGTATCAGTTCAAATAAGTCGGGCTCCTTAAAATGTATATACATGTGTATATACATTTGAAAAAAAAAAGAAAAAAATTTGAGGGTTAGAAAACTTAAGAGAAAATTTACATTTTTTGTACTTTGCTCATGGCTTTTTGATTTTTTGGAATTTTATGCTCAATCTTTTAACTCTGGATTTTTAGGTTTTAGGTCTACGATATTTTTTTGTTTTGAAACTTCTTGATTTAGCTGTTATGATTGTGAATCAGTTTTTGGTTGAGAAAGTGAGGTTTTCTGATTCGAATATTGTCAAAACTTTACTTTTCTTTTTGAATATAGAGGGGTTCCATCATTTCTGCTTATTACAATGATTTAGTTTGCTTGAGGACAAGCAAAAACTCAAGTGTGGGGGAATTTGATAAGTGAACAATTGATGATATTTTATTCCTATTTCTTAATATGATTATTATCCAATTGAGTTTAATTTGTTTGTTCAAAGTGTATTTTAGGGTTAATTTCAGGAATTCTCTGTATTTTGAGGCTTATGGTCATTTCGGAGGAATTACGGATGAAAGTAGAAGAAAAGAGCAAAATTCATCAATGGACACGCCCATGTAACGCCCATGGACATGGGTGTGTCAATGGATGTGCCCTTGATGCTGCATACAGAAGCATTGACATGCCCAGTGACATGGGCGTGTCACTGGATGTGCCTTATGTTTAAAATATCAGTGGCAATGACACGCCCAGTGACATGGGCATGTCAATGGGCGTGTCAGGCGAAATTTTCTACACTATAAAAGCTGCGCTGAAGCACGAATTAAGGATCCGAATTTCATATTTTATAACCTAGAGTCGACTTCTAAAGCAAAGAGGAGAGTTTTGGAGCTGAGATTGAGGGTGAAAACATACTCTAAACAAGATCTAAATCAAGAATCAAGGATTGAAGTGAAGAAATACAAATTATTCGCCATGGATTGTTTGGTTTCTTTTATTCATTTTTCTTGTTCTGTTTTTTCTGGTTTTGAATATGAACTAATTCATTCTCTGTCTAGATATTGATGAACCCTAGCTTATTTGTATGGATTGAATAATTATATTTAGTTGAATCATTTGATTGAGTTGTTTTATTCTTATGATACTTAATGATCTATTTCCAATTGATAATAGCATGCTTATTGATTGGTTGCAATTTTCATATTATTGACTTGAGAAAGCTTGATATGAATTGAATACTCATAAGGGTTGAGGATTGATTGGAGTACTAGAGATAGACTTACAAGATCCTTTGGTTTATAGTTCCTTGTTCTTAATGCAAGATCTAATTAATTGTGTTTGAGAAGAGATTCCGGCACTCTTCTTAGTGATTAGGGATTAATTCACTCAAGAGGGGTTTTAGTCTAAGTTGGAGGAATGCCAACTCAGCTATATTAAATGATTTAACTGAATTGATGTTCATAAATACCATTGAGGCTAGGGGGATTCAATATCTGGATAGTTTTATTACCATCAATCCTTTTTGCTCAACATTTAATTTCCCTTTACTTTCAGTCATTAGATTAATTGTTTTTAATTACACCACATCACAAACCTATTGATTTGCTAAATAACGGTTAAGATTTGCACTAGTACTTGACCTTGTCCTCAGTGGAACGATAACTCACTCACTACTTTATTACTTGGTCAACCCGTGCACTTGCGGTATTGCTATAGTGTAGCTCGCGCGCACCAAGCTAAGTTCTGGACTTAAGGATAATTTGGGTTTTGGACTCCAGTTAAGTTCTGGACTTCAGGGGAATTTAGGTTCTGGACCTAAGCAAAGTTCTAGACTTAACGGTAATTTGGGTTTTGGACCCGAGATGGTTTGGGTTCTGAACTCAGAAAGGACTTGGGTTCTGGACCCAGGATGGTTTAGGTTCTGGACCCGAGCTAAGTTCTGGACTTAAGGGTAATTTGGGTTCTGAATCCGAGCTAAGTTCTAGACTTAAGGGAGATTTGGGTTCTGAACTCGAGCTAAGTTCTGGACTTAAGAGTAGTTTGGGTTCTGGACCCGAGCTAGATTTTGCATGCTCAACATGAAATTAGATTTGGATGCTCGATCATAAACTGGATTTGGATGCTCGATCCTAAACTGAATTTGGATACTCGATCCTAAACTGTATTTGGATACTCGATCCTTAATTAGATTTGGATACTCGATCCTAAATTGTATTTGGATACTCAATCCTAAACTGGATTTGGATAATCGATCCTAAACTAGATTTGGATACTCAATCCTAAACTGGATTTGGATACTCGATCCTAACTGGATTTAGATACTCGATCCTAAACTGGATTTGGATACTCAATTCTAACTGGATTTGGATACTCGATCCTAAACTGGACTTGGATACTCAATCCTAAACTAGATTTGGATTCTAGACCAAAATATTTGAAAGTGAGTTTGAAAATATTTTGTATACGCATAAACTCAAAAAATTAAAATGGAGAAACTTTGCCCCCCTATGTAGGCTCAAACCAATAATTTTTCTTATGCAGGCTCTGATTGATGTTTGTATTTTGTCTTGTTTTTTGTATAAGCATGCATCTCTTCTTTTTTTTGCGAAATGACTAGAGCTTCCTCAAGCAATGGGTCTTCAATGCCCCCCTGATTCAATATCTTCTTTTGATTCTTTACTTCACAAGGTGTTTGCTGTTCACTTTGACAAAGAATAGGCAATACAATACAAGAAAACGCAATGCAATATGCTCATGTATGCATGATATACATGAATAACACTTACAATGGTCCTATCGACTCACAGACCGAGATGATCAACTGAAGTGTTCTCATTGACTCCTTCCAGATGCCTGTTCAGATCTTTCATAGGAATGACAGAAGGCTCTACATTTATGGCTTTTATTTTCAAGATGTCGAGGATATGAGTGGTGAGGCCCAAACAGCGGAGTTAGGGACACATCTATTTCAAACTATGTTTCGGCATGTCAGTTGGTAGCTTCTTCATGACCTTGCCAATTGCTCAATGTGTCCTTCGAGGTTCGACTATTCAAGAAGCTTCTCTTAACTTGAAGGCTTTGTGTGGAAAAATAATTTTTGAATTTTTGAATTTTGATTTTGAAATCAAATGTTGGCTTTGCCAAATCAATGTCAATGTACCTCAGGACTTGATTTTTCCAAACTAACATATCTATAATATGACAACTCTAGTTACCATACTAATCTTGGGAATCATTTCTATTTAAGCAAGAATTGTTGCACTTCAGATAGGCACATACATATTACTTGGCCAAAGGTCTCATTTGAGTTTGAATATTGTCTATCTCATATGCATGCTTATCCAAACTATCTCCACTAATAGACTCTAACTACTAAGAGAGATCATAGGTCATTGATAAGCTTGAAATGGGGTCTATAAGGGACACAGGTTTAAGTGAAGGCCATTTTGAGATTATAGCTGATGTGACACAATGGACAAACCTTCATACTACAAACTGCTTGTTGGAACTTTACATAGTTGGGAGCATGAAAAGATAGAGCTTTGAGTGTTCTCCCATCTTCTTGGCATTAATCTAAATCTTGATTAGGATAGTCTTTTCCCTTATAAAAAGGTTGATACCCACATTCCTTTTTTTTTTTCCTTCTTTTCCCTTTTCTTTCTCTCTCTTTCTATCATTTTGTCCTTCTTCTCTGTAGGATTGTTAAGTACAAGACTTTCAAAAACTGGGTGGATTTTCTCCTTTTTCTCTGATTTTAATTGAATCTTTATTTGGGTTGGACCAATTCAAGTCAAACTGTCCTTATTAACCAGATGGAAGCCTTTTTGCTGCTTTAGGTAAAAGAGAACTCAGTTGGCTTTCTGAACCGTTTTGGGTTTTATATTTCTTCTTTTTCTTTTCTTTTTTTTTTCTTTTATCCTTTTTTTCTTTTCTTTTTTTGCTTCTTTTCTTTTTTTTTTTGGTTCTAGCTCTAAAAGAGTTGTCTTTTTTGTACCAACTTGGATTTCTAATAATGGATGAGTGGAGTGACATAAATCTTCTTTAACAGGGATAAATCATTTGTTACTTTGATGTTATCTTGATAGATTGGAGATATTAGGTGAACTTCAACTACCCTTATGGTCTTGAAAACATCAACTACCCTTATGGTCTTGACTATTAATTGCTTTCTTTGATCTTCTTACCTCTTCATCTTAGTTGTCATAAGACTTGTCAAAAGCATCACAACAACTCAGGGTAGGTTGTTAAGGTTTGTAAGCCAATGAAAAGAAAGCTAAAATTTTATGAAGGCTCAAAGGGACAACTAGGGATTGATATTTAATTGGGTGGATACTAGTTGTTGGCTTGTCAAACAATGCCTAGATCATTTCTCTCTTAAATAAGCAAAGTTGAATTTCACCTCAAAAGTTTGTCAAAGCATGTTCTAAGACTGACTAGGACTTAGACAAAGGTCATTATGCAGAAGCCCTCTCTAAGTAAGCATACACAACTCAATGCTATAGAGCAATTCCCTCACCTAGTAAAGTCATTCAAGTTATGATGCCTAGTACATTAATTTATGAACATCAAGCTAGATTCCTCATTGGTTGAGCACCAAAATGAACAAAGACCAACAAAAATTTTGATGAAAGTAATTTATTCAAACAACTTTAAATTTGAAAAACATGATTGTTCCATAAAACACCAAAGAAAGAAAATAAATCAAGAAAAACAAACAAGCCAAGGGAAGTTTGTTGAGTTAAGCTTCTTCTCCTTTCACATCTTCAATGTTCCCATCTTGAAAAGAGGATAAGACAAGATCTTCCTCCAATCCTCCTCCTACCAAAAAAGTTGCTGGTGATGGCACTCTATTGAACCTAGGCAGAGGATTACTTTTGATATTGGGCTTATCCGACTCAGGTAGCTTACCACCGTCAATCAAATCTTGGATCTCGTGTCTTAGACAAGCACATTTATCCATCTCATGCCCTTGGATTTGATGAAATTGATAGAAGACCTCGACATTGAAGATTGGTGGCAGAGGATTATATAACCGTTGAGGAGCCAACGGTTTTAACAATCGCTTCTTCTATAGCTTGTTGAAAATCCAAGATAGAGGTTTCCCCAATTCTGAGAATTGTCTTTTATTTCCTCACCCAGTCTCATTAACATCAACTTCTTTTTGCGTGCTTTGATTGCCCAACTGGTAGTTCCCTTTCTCAATCCTTCTTACTGAAGAGCGGTTCTTCTCCCTTTCCCATTCTTCAATTTGTAGACCAGCTTGGAGAAGATCTTTGAAATCATGGATGAGTGTATGAGACATCCTTTCACGAAGACTAGGCAACACCCCTCTCACAATCATCCTTATTTGATCAGATTCATCGGGCCTCTTTTTGAGCAAAGTAACCTTATTTCTCTACCTTTTCACATAGTCCACAAAATTCTCATTTGGCCTTTGTCTAATGGACTCAACTTCCATTAAGATAACTTCCAGTTCGACATTGTACCCATATTGATGAATGAAAGCCTTGTACAACATGTTCCAATCTTTTTGCGTACTTTCTTCTGAGGTGTTGAACCAATTTTGGACAATAGGTCCAATGAGAGCATGAAATATCTTAGAGTTTGAGCCTTAGTGGCTCGGGCAGATTGCATAGCAGTGATGTACTGCTTCACATGGAGATGAGGATTTCTAGTACCATTGTACCTAGCGAAGGAAGGCATCTTGAACTTATAAGGGACCTCCTCATCTTGTTTAAATAGTTTATCAATCTTGGACATCTCTTCGGTTTTCATCTTCTTTTCAAATTTCTTTTCTAAATTAGTCATTATGTTTTCAACATCAGACGTCTCGGTCTTTTCAATAGTTATCTTCTCAATAACCTTCGGCTCCTTTTTGTCTTGAGGATCTTAAAAATATTGAGCCCATTCATCATCATCATCAAGGACTACCTTGTCATCATCAAAAGCCACTTCACCAACCTTAACATTCCCTTTGCCCTTTGGCTTCTTGGTGCTAGCAGATGCTTCAGCATTGTTCCCTAAAATTGTAACTAATTGATTCTTCATGGTCTTTGCCAAGGCCTCTTTCATTTCTTCCATCTTGGCATTGATGGCGTCATCCACCATTCTTTGAATTTGTTTGGGCTCCATTGCTTTTGGTGAAAAAGAGATTGAGTCATTGCTAGATTCTTCGTCTCTGGCGTAGGTCAAATTGTCGTAAGCTTTTTGAACTATCGCAATCCAGAGCTGTGAGCTTGAAAGGATTAATGATATGAGATGTGATGTATGTATGCATGTATGCACAAATAATAGACAAAGAAAGATAATTAGGACGTTCCTTCCAACCTTATAACCTCCACACACGGATGACGAGTCTCTTTTCCTAGGTATATGGGGTATCTTGTTTTAGAATATTTTCCTTGAATGTTTCAACCAATAGTTATATTTAAAAATGAAAATCAGTTCATGATAAGTCCCATTAATTAGGTTTTAATCCATTCAACCAACTAGTGTAGCTTTTATGCAATATTGGATTAAAACTAAATTAAGAGGTTTATTATAAATAAATTTCTCACTTGAAAAAGTAACTAATGATTCATGTAAAAAAAAGAAGAAGCCCATATTAATAATTCTTAGTATAAACTAGGCTCACAATTGATTTTTGGTATTTCATAATTGACCTAAATATTTGTGAGCTCTTTTAGGTTGAAAATAATTTTGTTTCTAAGCCCATTGTAAAAAGATTTTAGAAAAAATGAGCTTAGTATTTGGGTCGTGAGCAAAAGAATTTTTGATTTGTTTTTAGAAAAGGTTTATGTCCAAAGACCATCATGAAAAGTTTTGAAAATAGCTTTGGTCTTTTAGACTTTAAAGAAAAATTAATCTGAGCTCACAATGTAATTAGTTCATATTAGAAAAAGAACAAACCAAATAAGCCATGATTTAAGCCAAGACAAATTAACCATAGTCAACAACAAGCATTTGGGGTAAAACCTAAGGAAAGTAACTAGGCCAATTACATGAGCTTTAGTCTTTAGGTTAAAAGGCTTAGGTTCCCATAGCAAGTATATACCAAATGGTACAAGGCTATGAGTGGTTATGCCATGCTTGATCTCCATACCTTGAGTGAAAGTATGGTATCTCTTACATAACACAACACGGGTAACACGGGCATCCTAACTTACGCACACGATGCAAATCTAATATGATGCAATGGATAATGTCATGATAAGAAAGAATAGAATAATATAAAGACTAATGAAATCAACTTCTCTTATCCCCAGTGGAGTCACCACTGTGAGCGGGAATTTTTGCCCCCACTCCCGGTGGAATGGTTCTTGCAACTTTGGCACTATTTAGGCTTAGGGCCTTAGAGAACACGGGCCTAAGCTCGAAGAAAATGGATTCACCACCCGGATGGGCTGGGAAAAAGAAAAAGGTGGATGACTCGATTCCTAAAGAATCCTCAACCCCCTAATGGGTTTGAAAAGTTGAGTACATGTGGGGAATGTGAGAAATGGCCCAGCACCCCCACAATGCTCGGTTCATTGGAACCGGCCTCCTTTGCAGGTCTTAATATTATAAAATTCTTAAATAAAATAATATTATCCATACTACATGCAATAATTAAAATAAAGCATCATTATATTAAAATCAAAGCAATGTCCAAACAAAACAAATAAATGGATACCCATCTGAGGATGGAAACATGTCCTTACAACATTAGTGCCTAAAACTAAATAGGACACCCACCGAAAGGTGAAAACATATCCTTTACATTGGTCCAAAATATAAAGCAATTTAAATTACATAAAATTTAACTAATGAGGTACCCACAAAGTGGAAACATACCTCTTACAATTTTAATACCAAAACAAACAAATAATAATCATAATAATAAAGAAAATATCCATCCATGATAAATTAAATAAATCCATCACAGATCAAATAGGTCATCCATGAAAACATATAACAAATCCAATAAATAACTAAAACCAAAGTTTATATCATTAATGAGTTGAAAGTAGACAATGAGGACACGCTCTATAATTTTAAAAGATTGGAATTAGGGTTTAAGATTTTTTAGGTTTGACAACTGGAATTAGAGTTTGAGGGTTTTTTAGGTTTACTAGATGGGGGTTTGAAAAATGAGATTTTGGCATTTTGGGAATAAATTAGGGTTTTCTCAGATTAGAGTTTTGAGTGTTTTTGGCAGAATAATTTGGATTAGGGTTACTGGGTGACAAGCTTTAAAATAAATTAAGGTTTTGATTTATCATTTTAGAAGAAACATCGATTCTAGAAATAAATTAAGATTTAGGAAAATAATTAGGATTTTGAGACTTTAGTGGAATAATTTAGGGTTTAAAGTTTTGGAAATAGAAGAACAGTTTAGCATTTTAAAGTTTTGAAAACAGAAGAATAATTTAGGGTTTTTGATAATTTAATCAATGACTTAGGCTACTGGATGGTTTTATGCTTTTAGTTTTTATAAAACATGCAAGTGGAGTTTTGAAAACCAACTGATTAATGTATTAACTAAAGTAAACAATTAAAGTTATTAAAACAAAGATCAAGTTATTGGATATTCTTATTAATCAAAGAAAATGAAACTTCTGTGAACATATAATTTATGATTAAAGATCAAACTTGCGTAGTTAGTTCCACCAAAAAATTGATTTCTGGATGAATAATAACAAAGGCAATGTTGTTGCCTTTGATGGATTGATGATTGATGAATGCTTACTTGCTACTAATTCCTTTTTGCTGTCTCTTGCTTTTTTGTTTCATTCTCTTAATGTTAATTGCCGACCTCTAGGGTTTTTCCTCTCTAGGGTTTTTTCGTGTTCTGTCCCCTCTCTTTTGTATTTTAATGTGGTATTTATAAGAAAAAATAAAGAACTAATCCTATTTTAATAAGGAAATACTAACTATTTAGGAAAAAACTACAAAACTGGGTAAAATAAGGTTTGGTCAAAAACTCGGCAGCGCGCGCAGGCTGCCGGGCTCGTGGGCTGCACTGGCAAAAATTGCTGCAAGGATTGGTGGTGGGCTAGTTGGGCAAGGCAGTTCGTCGCAGAACTGGGCAAGCCCAGTTGCGGCGAATTGGGCAGTGCATAATTCGCCACTGATTATTATCTGCGGCAAAATGCTTTTCCGCGCGTCGCTCGCCGATCTGTCTGATTTTTTATTATTTTTATTTTTATTAAAAATAACTATTAAATATTATTAGTAATTAAAATATTATTAAAATAAATAAAATACCACAAAAATTATTTTGGACTATCGAATTTGAATGGGTCAAAAATTAAGGGTCTACAATAAGATAGCTTAGTGACTTCAAATCAAAGGATCACTTACACAAACCATCACTTGAGTATTCCATAGACACATGCAACTCTCAATATGGAATTCTCAGGCGGGTCAGTTCAATGCACTTGTTTATATTATAGGAACCTACATATTAGCTCTAGATATCTAATATATCTTTGCTTATGAGAACAATTGCTTCCTTTCACAAAGGAAAGAACATAATATGTACCAATCACAACAGCTCTAATCATCGTCCATAATGAGGAAAGCATCGACCAGGAACATTTCGAGACATTGTTTTTAATGGAAATAAAAATATCATAATTATAACCACATTCTAATTTCCTTTGCAAAATAATATAGTCTCATGGACTTTGTCTTTACTCTAAATTCCTTTAATAGAATATTAAAGATAAATAAATGCCTTTATTATTTTATGAAATATATAAATACATGAAAAAAATAATGTCCATATATAACAATAATTGGCTATAGAGCAAAAAACTAACAAAATTTGTAACACCCACATAATTGCTAAAATAAAATAAATTAATAAGTTGGAGGGTTAAAAGAAGTGTTAAAAGTGAGAAATACATAATGTATATAGAAATATAAATGAAATATATATTACGTATAAAGTCAAAAACAAGTTAGAAAAGGACAAAATTAAAAAGTAAAAGAAGAGGTAAAATGGTAATTATAAAAAATAAAAAATAAAAAATAAAAAATAAAAAATAAAAAATAAAAATAAAATAAAATTATTTTTAGATAGATGATGAAAATTAAAGAATTAAAAATGTTTAAATAATTAATAAATAAAAATAGTATTATAATATATATAAGGATAAATATGAGGAAAGAAAAAGGTTAATAATTAAAAAGAAACACTTTCTTCTTCCTCTTCCTTCTTTAGGCCAAAACTCCATGGATGGGCTAGGTAGGGATTTGATTCTTCCAACACCAAAATTTTGAAGGATTTTCAAAGATTAACGTAAATTGTAGGACACTTTTATATTGGGATGAGGATGGAGAAAGAAAGTTAGTGAGTCCCGATTTAATCAACGAAACAAAGAAAAAGGTTAAAATAATTCAGGATCGTTTAAAAGCAACTTCAGATAGATAGAAGTATTATTCGGATCTAAAGAGGAAAGACATTGAGTTTAATGTAAGGGACTAAGTGTTCTTAAGGGTGTCTCTCTAGAAGAGGATTCTAAAATTTGGTCGGAAAGGAAAATTGATTCCTTAATTTATTGGGCCATATGAGATTCTGGAGAGAGTGGGACTCGTGGCCTATTGCTTTGCTGTTGGAGTTAGATCGGACACATAATGTCTTTCATGTCTTGATACTTTGGAGACATAGATCAGATTCATCTCTTAAGTTATATGTTGAATTTATCATGGTGAATCCAGATCTGACCTATAAAGAAGAACCAATATCAATCTTGGTACGAGTAGTGAAGGAATTGAGGAACAAGAAGGTGCCATTGGTAAAAGTTCTTTGGAGAAACCATTCCCGTGAAGAGGCAACATGGGAGAGTCAGCAGACGATGTGGAACAAGTACCCTCAACTTTTTTAAAGCTGATATTAGGTAATATCAAGACGAAATTCTTTTAAGGGGGAGAGAGTTGTAACGACCGTATAATTGCTAAAATAAATAAAATAAAATTTAATTTAAATTAAATTAATAAGTTGGAGGGTTAAATAAAGTATTAGAAGTGAGAATAGGTAATGTATATGAGAAATATAAAGGAAATATACATTATATATAAAGTAAAAAATAAGTTAGAAAAAGACAAAATTAAAAAACTAAAAGGAGGGGTAAAATGGTAATTACAAAAAATAAAAATAAAATAAAAATAAAATAAAATTATTTTTGGATAGATGATGAAAATTAAAGAATTAAAAATGTTTAAATAATTAATAAATAAAAATAGTACTATAATATATATAAGGACAAAAATGAAGAAAGAAAAAGGTTAAAAATTAAAAAGAAACACTTTCTTCTTCCTCTTCCTTCTTTAGGCCGAAACTCCATGGATGGACCAAATAGGGATTTGATTCTTCCAACACCAAAATTTTGAAGGATTTTCAAAGATTGAAGTAAGATTTGGTGGTTTCTTCATTCAAAGGTAAGCTTTCTTACCTTATTTGGAAGCTTTATTGTTAAATATGAATATGTATGAATTGGGTTTTTGAACGAGCATGTTATAATTATTGAAATGGATATGTAGGATGTTATTTTGATAAGTAAGTAAAGATTTTATGGTTAAATATTGGATTTCAGTAGGTTTAGTTGGAGTTTGGAAGGGGGTAGTATAGAAGTTAGGATTTTGGTAAAGTGATGGTGCATTTGGTTTTATGATTTGAATTGTGTTATTTTGTGTTGTTAATGATATAAATGAGCTCAAATTACCATTCAGAATTAGATATAATAAAAAACCAAAATCAAAGAGGCTTAGGGCAAAAGTTTAAAATTTTGGTGGAAAAGTGGTACATTATATTTTAATGCTTGGAATGTGTTAAAAATATGATGTTTATGATATATTTAAACTTTAAAATCAAATTGGGATTGATTAGAGTGAAGTTTCAAAGTTGAAGTGTGTTAGGGCACATTTTAATATTTTTGAAGGAGTGTGCCTAAATTCATGTTTTATGCTTTAAACACCTAGAAATGTGATACTAATTGATTAATTACATTCACATTTTTAATAGGTGTTGAATAGGTTGTAATTTCATCAACCTAGTAGTGAAGGACATTAGAAGATTTTGGAAGTGGAGCGGAGCTTTAACTCTATTTGTTGCTTAATAGAAGTTAGTACATACTTTGGTTTATAATATATTTGATTGCATTGATTTTTAGCGTAATAAATTGGTTATGTTGAATGTGTTATGTTACTTGATATTTATGAATGTGTGTGTGTGTGGCATTGTTTGGAGTAACAATACTTGTTTTGTGATGATTATTGCATTATAAGCCATTTGACAATGGCTAAATGGAAAAATGTGTGCAAAATGTTAAAAGTGCAAATTATGCACTAACATGTGGGAATGAGCAACATTTGCATTGTATATGATGATAATGTAATATCCCAAGATATGCCCTAAAAGTTTTGGAGTTATTGTTGCATTTGGACTTAATGTATATGTATATTTGCGAAATATAATTACAATATAAAAGACATATACATATACATTACATATACATGAGAGATAAATTGGGGATAGGAAAAGTGAGTTATATATATATAATTAATTATAATAATAATGATGATAAGGACAAAAAGAAAAGAGAAGAAGAAAGTCAAAGGAAATTTATGAGGTGGAGATTAATTGAGAAATTATTATTATTATTATTATTATTATTATTATTGTTATTGTTATTGTTACTGTTATTATTATTATTATTATTATTGTTATTGTTATTGTTACTGTTATTATTATTATTATTATTATTATATATATATATATATATTTGAGATAAGAACGAAAGAAGGAAGAGAATTCATTCATTCTTTCTTCTTCTTCTTCATCTTTTCTTCTTTGTGAGAGAGAGAGAGAGAGAGATGGAGAGAGAGAAAGAAGCTAGAGAGAGAAAGGTGATTTTGCTTCTATTTACACCAAAGATTAAGGATATCAAGAGATTTGCAAGTGGAGTTGAAGATTTGGCAAGCTATTCATGTAAGTGCTCATCTCTTGAGTTGATTTTATTGACTATATATATATGTAAGCCTTTATCTTCTTGTCTTGAATTCTTTTGATTGAGGTTATGGTTGGTGTGTAAGATGATGATAATGAAAGATTGAAGTATGTAAATGTGTTGAATTGATATTTAAGTGATGATAAGTTGGGGTATTTGTGAGGATGATGATAAATTGTTGAGTTAGAGTTTAGTATAAATGAATTGGTACTTTGAGTAATTGATTATAGCGATATATATATATTGATTATTATGATGATATAATGAAGTTATATAAATGTTAAAGTGATAGGAAATTGATAAATATTAACAAAGATGATGATTAAGATGGTTGTGGTGTGAATTTTAAAGGGCTTGGATGAATTTTGAAATATTTGGTCTTTAAATCATTGAAGGACACGGCCAAGTTATGAGAGACACGGCCAAGTTAGGGCAAACTTGGCCGTGTTGGATGATTTTGGAGAGACACGGCCACTGGCTTGGCCGTGTCCCTTGACTGTGTTTGCCACTGCCTATTTTATGTTGAGAGACACGGCCGTGTCCCTTGCCCGTGTCTGCTACTGGATTTTTGGTGTTGAGAGACACGGCCACTGGCTTGGCCGTGTCTATTGCCCGTGTTTGCTACTGTTTGAATTGGTGTTGTGAGACACGACCACAAGCTTGGCCGTGTCCCTTGAGTGTGTTGGCTAAGGATATTTATTCTTGATTATTCTTACATTGTTGAATCCTCCAAAGGTCTTTTTGTATCTCACTTTAAATATACTTGAACAAAGATGACCTAAACTAATGTATATTGAGGATTCCAAATCTATGAATAAGGTAAATTATATATGTGTATATCAATGATTGATCATACTTTTGATGGTAATGAAGATGCATATGATATTATATAAACAATGTTATGTTATATGCATTGTGAATCTAGTGAATTGTAATGTGTTATATGAATGATGTACTTTATAATGTAAAGGATATGATGAGATAATTGATTATGTATAATTGAATAATGAAATATTTAGTATGATTTGAGACATGATATGATGTGAAGCCATTGTTATTGGCTATGATAATTCAAATGTGATGTGAAGCCATTGTGATTGACTATGATGATTCAAATGAGATATGAAGCCATTGTGATTGGCTATAGTGATTCAAATGAGATGTCAAGCCATTGTTATTGGCTATGATAATTCAATTGAGAATGAAATGGAAATGAAAAGATTTTGTGTCTAATATGTTGATTCAATTTTCAGAGTTCTGGATTTGGCGGCATGCCTAGAAAATGTGAAAATGTAACAGTCTTGCCGGGTTGAGGATCTCTTCAATTTGAGTGAATTGAGGTCCAAGAGACTGGGTCTGTTACACTATGTGAATTATTGATACGAAATACATGAAAGGTAACAGTCTTGCCGGGTTGAGGATCTCTTTGCATTGAGATGAATTGAGATCCAAGAGACTGGGTCTGTTACTTGATAAAATGTGAAATGTGAATTGTAGTAACAGTCTAGCCGGGTTGAGGATCTCCTCGAGTTTAGCCGAGTTGATGATCCAAGAGACTGGGTCTGTTACGCTATCCATGGATAGAGATATGAGATATATTGCCTACGGGCTTGATCATTGTGATTATGGACCAATGCAGAAACTCTGAACTTTGAATAACATATTAGTGTCTGTTGGGCCCGAGTCTGTCTTTGTTGTCAGTGTGATATTTAAATGTTGAAATAAATGAGAAATGAGATCTATGGTTGCCTTTATTGCAAATGTGATTCATGATTGGTATGATATATAATATAAGTGTGTATTGATATATTGAAAATGAATATGGGTTGAGGAGCCTTGATAAGAAATGAGTTTATGAAAATATAATATGATGTGTAAATGTATATGAATGTGTAACTTGTAAGAATTGTTTTCATGAAGGTTTGGATAAATCATTGAATGGTGACTTGTTGAAATAACGTATATGGATATGTATATGAGATAGAAATGATAAGTATTGCTTGGTGAATGTTCTGTGTAAATATGTGTATAATTTATGAGATTAGTAGGAATATGTGAAGAATGCATTGAGAAAGGAAAACGGGGTAAGAGAAAGAAAATAAAATATGATGCTAAAAATATGAGGTATGATTCTTTAGTAAGGTATATTTTATTATTATTTGTATTACTGAGCTTTCGGGCTTAGCGCGGTTGTGTAATCGCGCAGGTGGTTGCGGTTGATCTGGAAGTCCAGCTTTTATGCCACGAGAAAGGTATGAGTGTCTCGAGACCAACTAGAAGGTGATGCATACATGTGTGATTTTAAATTATATTGTATTTTTGAGTTAATATATATTCATATGGATGAATGAAGTTTTGATAAATAAGAATACTGACTTTTGTAAATGTGTTTTAAATTAATGTTCAATTTTATGAATCTGGATAAAGGTTTTTAAATTGAAACTAAAAGTAACATTCTTATACTTTATATACGTATTGTATGTATACTAGGTATATGTATAGTACTTATATGGAGTATCAGGGTGTTACAATTATTTTGGTATCAGAGCTTAGGTTCGAGATTCTCGGCCTAAGTGAAATTAAAAAGAGAAAGTTTTGAAAAGCTTAAAGAGAAGTAAAAAGAAAAGTTTTGAATTGAAGTTTGTAATACATGCATATGCATTCACATCTAGGTTGGTCTCGAACGTGGCATTATGTGAATTGTGATGTATTTGAATTACATGAGATAAATGATAGTGTGTAAATGAGGTTTCATATGAAAGCAAATTTTGAAATGTTGATAATTGAGAGGTGATTGTGATATAAAGAAATGATATGGAATTTATAAGTAAATAGTTTGATTATTGATATGTGTTTGATATATAAAGAAATGGCTAAAAGAATAAAGTTGGAAATGAGTTAAAAATAAAATTAAGATTAAAGTATGTAATCTTTCCTCTATTATTTGAATCTCTTTCCAATAAACTTTATGTTTGGATTTCTAGAAAGAGGAAATATTGTTGGATGGGTAATATGAAAAGATATGTTATTTAAATGAAGTACAGTGAAATATTGAATGAGTTGATTGGTATAGATTAAGTGTGATAATTTAAGGTGTGGATATGTAAAGTTAAGGTTTTGTTTAAAAGAAAAAGAGATGATGTTGATTAAGTACGAAGAGATATGGGTGTTGTTTGTATTGTTATTTTAATGCAAACATGGTGATTTCAATGTTAGAAATGTGATATGTTTGAATATTGTGAAAGCTCATGTAAATGGTGATAATATGTGACATTTAGATTTTTGGAATGAGCTTAGTAATGGTGAAACATATATGTTTTGATGTTGCTTTGTGGTATATACATATAAGATGTATTGAAGTTGATATTAAGAGAATGAGATGAATAAATTGAAGTTTAAATAAATTAGTAAGTTGAAAATTTATAGTTGTAAATGGAATGTGGATAAAGATCAATTAAATATTGATAGTTTAATGTATTTAATACATGAGATTTATGGAATGTATATTAGTACACATGAAAGTATTAGGAATTGGAGAATGTGATTGATAGTAGGAAAATTTGGTTTGAAATAAAAGGAAATTAATTGAGCAAAAGAAAATGAGTTACTTTAAGTAAGTTGTTTGGAAAGGATGAAAATGAATATGAAAGATGTGTTAAAGGTATTTAAAAAAAAAGATATATATATATATATATATATATGAAAGAGATATCACATTGGAAATGTGATTAAGCTCCTTGTGAAATAATATTATAAGTAGAGTGTATATATTTATTGAAGTTAATAAATTGCATAATTATGTATATATATAAAGAGGATATGCGAAATGAACTTTTTGACATGAATGTAATGGTTATACGTAAGAAAGGTGGGAAGTAAATCACATTATAAGTATGACCTATGAATATGTATATAATATGTTTATTATTTTATACCATTGCATGTTTAATGGTATTAGAAATGAGATTGCATTTAGTAGTGGACTTAATCGAGATTAAATCTTAATTTACGCAGAATAGATTATGTGATGAAATAGAAGATGAGAATGGACTTGGGTAATCTTGAACAGTGAAATTGTTATGGTAATAACTAAATGAGGATAACATAAGATGTTTTGGAACTCAAGGTATTTGTGTGTGGAAATGCTTTATGTATAAGCATATCATCAGTAATTGTAAGGAAAGAATATGGTATTTGAAAATTTTTAGAAGAGATGAATTGGAAATGGAGTAATGAATAAAACTTGTGTAAGATTTGTATCTAATTGAAGGTTGGGCATAGGAAATGTTAAAGATAATATTATTGAACATGAGTTGGGTTAATGATGATCAAATCATCAAAGAGCAAACTGTTTCAAGATGGAATTAAAATGTGTTAACTCTTGGTGTAATAAAAATTTGGAGAATATATATAATTTTTGTGATACAATCTAGCATTGTAATTGTAAAAGTTGTAATCAAATAATAGAAGAACAATATTGACTTATAAACCCCAAGCATGATTGTTAGAATATCATGGTCATATGATTTGGTTAGTGTGATTATTTGGTTAGTTTTATTATCTTCGGAGTTAGAGCTGTAATGATATAACTGTAGTACAGTTTTGATGAAATTGATAACTATGCTTCTAGGAACATGGTTAAAAGATATGATTGAAGCATGTCTAGATGATATGATTGAATAATGAGATGTTCAATATAGTTAATGATATATGTGTATACTATTTTGATGTGATGAGAAACTATGATTATTGGCAATAATGTTGGAAATGAATATTAATTGGGATTTAGTGCTTAATTGATTATGAGAAATGAATTGTGAAAAGATAAAGGAACGGACCTGTCTGCCTCCTGAGGAACCATGTGGATCCAATGTGTTGGGCAACCGAACTTGGACTATCGACCTGGTTGGGGAAAGGTTCGTTTATGAAGCCATAGTTGTTGGCTATATTGATAAACTTTGAATGAGTATGAGAGATGATGATATAATTATTGAAATAATGAAATGTATATTTATAAGCACGATTTCTATTGATTGAGTATATGAATCTGAAAAGACTAGAATTTGAATATAAGTTTGACCTAATGAAATTAGGTTATATATATATATTGTGGAATCCAATGATAAATTTCGATAAGTTAATTGTTTATTTGAATCAGATAAGGTTGAAATGTTAGTATGTTGTGATAGGTAGATCGATTGATCTAGATTTCGCTTAAGATGCAAGTCAATATTGAGATTTAATACGTACTGTTGTATTGGTAGTGTAAAATTGAAATGGTAATGTGTATGATGTAATATTCTGGTTTATGAATGAACATAAATAAATTGAATTATATCAATTTTACTTGGTGAGAAAAAGGGAAATGTTGTTTACCTGTTAGGTAAGTTTAAAAGTATTGTATTAATATGTATATTAAATGAGAAGCAAGCTAAAGAAAGTAAGGATATTGTTATTCATTGAAGTTTGGTAAATATTTATTTTGAAAGTGATTGTAAGAACGGAATAATCAATGCTAAGATATTAATTAATGATTTTTGAGGTTAAAGTTAAGAGAATATCTATAACCAGATAATGTGATAATCTGACTCATATACAAAGATAAAATTCATTGGAAATGTAATAAGTTATCTTGATTGCTTTGTTGAGAAAGTACTAAGATATAAAGATATATATATATATATATATACAATGATGAATTATGAAAGTCAGAGAAGATGATTGTTTCTAAGGGGGAGAGTAGAAGTTATGTGACTTGATGAAATCATAATGTAAGAATACGATTATTTTCATATGATGGTGATTTGTTTTAAATGGATTGTTACTATGTTGGATAATTTTGAGGAAGAAATTACTTAAGGGGGAGAGAATTGTAATATCCCAAGATATGCCCTAAAAGTTTTGGAGTTATTGTTGCAATTGGACTTAATGTATATGTATATTTGGGAAATATAATTACAATATAAAAGACATATACATATACATTACATATACATGAGAGATAAATTGGGGATAGGAAAAGTGAGTTATATATATATATAATTAATTATAATAATAATGATGATAAGGACAAAAAGAAAAGAGAAGAAGAAAGTCAAAGGAAATTTATGAGGTGGAGATTAATTGAGAAATTATTATTATTATTATTATTATTATTATTATTGTTGTTGTTGTTATTGTTACTGTTATTATTATTATTATTATTATATATATATATATTTGAGATAAGAACGAAAGAAGGAAGAGAATTCATTCTTTCTTTCTTCTTCTTCTTCGTCTTTTCTTCTTTGTGTGAGAGAGAGAGAGAGATGGAGAGAGAGAAAGAAGCTAGAGAGAGAAAGGTGATTTTGCTTCTATTTACACCAAAGATTAAGGATATCAAGAGATTTGCAAGTGGAGTTGAAGATTTGGCAAGCTATTCATGTAAGTACTCATCTCTTGAGTTGATTTTATTGATTATATATATATATGTAAGCCTTTATCTTCTTGTCTTGATTTCTTTTGATTGAGGTTATGGTTGGTGTGTAAGATGATGATAATGAAAGATTGAAGTATGTAAATGTGTTGAATTGATATTTAAGTGATGATAAGTTGGGGTATTTGTGAGGATGATGATAAATTGTTGAGTTAGAGTTTAGTATAAATGAATTGGTACTTTGAGTAATTGATTATAGCGATATATATATATTGATTATTATGATGATATAATGAAGTTATATAAATGTTAAAGTGATAGGAAATTGATAAATATTAACAAAGATGATGATTAAGATGGTTGTGGTGTGAATTTTAAAGGGCTTGGATGAATTTTGAAATATTTGGTCTTTAAATCATTGAAGGACACGGCCAAGTTATGAGAGACACGGCCAAGTTAGGGCAAACTTGGCCGTGTTGGATGATTTTGGAGAGACACGGCCACTGGCTTGGCCGTGTCCCTTGACTGTGTTTGCCACTGCCTATTTTATGTTGAGAGACACGGCCGTGTCCCTTGCCCGTGTCTGCTATTGGATTTTTGGTGTTGAGAGACACGGCCACTGGCTTGGCCGTGTCTATTGCCCGTGTTTGCTACTGTTTGAATTGGTGTTGTGAGACACGACCACAAGCTTGGCCGTGTCCCTTGAGTGTGTTGGCTAAGGATATTTATTCTTGATTATTCTTACATTGTTGAATCCTCCAAAGGTCTTTTTGTATCTCACTTTAAATATACTTGAACAAAGATGACCTAAACTAATGTATATTGAGGATTCCAAATCTATGAATAAGGTAAATTATATATGTGTATATCAATGATTGATCATACTTTTGATGGTAATGAAGATGCATATGATATTATATAAACAATGTTATGTTATATGCATTGTGAATCTAGTGAATTGTAATGTGTTATATGAATGATGTACTTTATAATGTAAAGGATATGATGAGATAATTGATTATGTATAATTGAATAATGAAATATTATAGTATGATTTGAGACATGATATGATGTGAAGCCATTGTTATTGGCTATGATAATTCAAATGTGATGTGAAGCCATTGTGATTGACTATGATGATTCAAATGAGATATGAAGCCATTGTGATTGGCTATAGTGATTCAAATGAGATGTCAAGCCATTGTTATTGGCTATGATAATTCAATTGAGAATGAAATGGAAATGAAAAGATTTTGTGTCTAATATGTTGATTCAATTTTCAGAGTTCTGGATTTGGCGGCATGCCTAGAAAATGTGAAAATGTAACAGTCTTGCCGGGTTGAGGATCTCTTCAATTTGAGTGAATTGAGGTCCAAGAGACTGGGTCTGTTACACTATGTGAATTATTGATACGAAATACATGAAAGGTAACAGTCTTGCCGGGTTGAGGATCTCTTTGCATTGAGATGAATTGAGATCCAAGAGACTGGGTCTGTTACTTGATAAAATGTGAAATGTGAATTGTAGTAACAGTCTAGCCGGGTTGAGGATCTCCTCGAGTTTAGCCGAGTTGATGATCCAAGAGACTGGGTCTGTTACGCTATCCATGGATAGAGATATGAGATATATTGCCTACGGGCTTGATCATTGTGATTATGGACCAATGCAGAAACTCTGAACTTTGAATAACATATTAGTGTCTGTTGGGCCCGAGTCTGTCTTTGTTGTCAGTGTGATATTTAAATGTTGAAATAAATGAGAAATGAGATCTATGGTTGCCTTTATTGCAAATGTGATTCATGATTGGTATGATATATAATATAAGTGTGTATTGATATATTGAAAATGAATATGGGTTGAGGAGCCTTGATAAGAAATGAGTTTATGAAAATATAATATGATGTGTAAATGTATATGAATGTGTAACTTGTAAGAATTGTTTTCATGAAGGTTTGGATAAATCATTGAATGGTGACTTGTTGAAATAACGTATATGGATATGTATATGAGATAGAAATGATAAGTATTGCTTGGTGAATGTTCTGTGTAAATATGTGTATAATTTATGAGATTAGTAGGAATATGTGAAGAATGCATTGAGAAAGGAAAACGGGGTAAGAGAAAGAAAATAAAATATGATGCTAAAAATATGAGGTATGATTCTTTAGTAAGGTATATTTTATTATTATTTGTATTACTGAGCTTTCGGGCTTAGCGCGGTTGTGTAATCGCGCAGGTGGTTGCGGTTGATCTGGAAGTCCAGCTTTTATGCCACGAGAAAGGTATGAGTGTCTCGAGACCAACTAGAAGGTGATGCATACATGTGTGATTTTAAATTATATTGTATTTTTGAGTTAATATATATTCATATGGATGAATGAAGTTTTGATAAATAAGAATACTGACTTTTGTAAATGTGTTTTAAATTAATGTTCAATTTTATGAATCTGGATAAAGGTTTTTAAATTGAAACTAAAAGTAACATTCTTATATTTTATATACGTATTGTATGTATACTAGGTATATGTATAGTACTTATATGGAGTATCAGGGTGTTACAGATAATGTTAAAGATGCATTGAAAATATAATAAAGAATATGAAAAGTGGAAATTGTGAAAATATAATTGCATGCCACCTTTTCTATTGTCTAGTTCCAGAATGTTATTGTTGGATATTATTATGCCCCTTGAGTGAGACACACTAGTGTCACATATATTGTTACACTCTAGGGTGAGACACACTAGTGTCATAGTCATTATTACACCTTCGGGTGAGACACGCTGGTATCACAGATTTTATATGCCTTTGGGTGAGATACGCTGGTGTTACAGATCATTGAGCTAGCCTAAGATAATATTTTTAAAAGTAGACTAATATATATGGATTTTGGGACCAATGCATGTGGATGATTGATGTGTTGTTAAAATGTGTGAAAAGAAGTAAATTGTCTATCATTTTTGTCATAATGCATTTTATGATATTGTATGTGTTATACCATTTATTTATTTTATCAAAGTATGTACCACTAAGTATTATGTTTAGCGTGATTGAATTGCATCGTGCAGATTACGATTCGGAGAGTGCTGCTAAACCACACCAGGTCTAGATTAAGTTGTTTACCTTTGGAGTTTGTCAAGCTGCCATGGACCAGAGCCATCTACATCTCATGTATATATTTTAAACATTGTGAAATTCGCTTAAATATGAATATTATGTTTATTACATGTTATGATGTAAATTATAAAAGGATTTTTAGTTTTAATGTTGAAAATTTGAAAGATGGGTTATATGTATGATTATATATAGACACTTGTTTATTTTATGATTATGTTGGAGAATTTAGAGAAATGAATATTTGGGAGTGTATTTTAAATGTAGGTTGAGTGTGTTGAAATTTGGAAATATCTGAAATATAGATAAAACTCTGGCCAATTTTTTTTAGAGATTTTCCTTTAAAATTGTAATTTTATATTTACATTACTAAGGAATAATTTTTTTTTTTACTAATATATATATATATAAAGTGTTCTAAATAATTAATTTGGATTGATGAAAGTTTTAAAAGAAAAAATATGTGACATTCTTATATTTTATATATGTATTTTATACATACGGGACATGTATATTATACGTGTATAGGGTATAAGGGTGTTACAAAATTAGCATTTGTACTTTTAAAAATATTAAATACACATATTAAACTTTATGTTCATCTATTATATACTATATTTATAATAAGATCAAATATATTTTGTTATGATCAATTCAGCCTTAAGTAAACAAAATACCTAAATTTCAGCATTTGAGTAGTTTGTATTTATTTAATTGTATATTAATTTTTTCAATTTCATTTACCTTGAAATTTCTTTAGGATGTTCCCAATATCCTATAAGACTTCTCTATAAATTTTCACAAATTACAAAGTTCGTTTAGATAGGTAAAGAATTCAAACACCGTAGCATAATTCTCAGTAATATTCATTCGGACTATTAGAATGAACAACTTGTATTCATTTAATTGCTCACTCATTTTTCCTCATCATTTTGACTTGCCATTAGACCAAAGATTTTCCAACATCCAGATACACCTTTCTATAAATGTTTATGAATTTTAAAGCTCATTTGCATATTGAAATAAATAAAACACAGTAGCTAATTTATTGAGAGTTCAAGCTGTTCAACTTGGACAGATTTAAGTATTAGGGTTTCTAGCTTCAATCTTTTCAATTTATTTCAATAAAAATCAATTTCCAACATACTAAATAATTATTTAACATGTTTAAATAATAATATTTAGCTCAAATTCAATAAATAATAGATTTAAAGCTAGGGAAACAAAATTGAAAGATTAAAGTTTAGAATTTCTAGATTTCTTACCTTTAGGAGTTTCTTTTGCTTTATTTGATTTTATATCACTTTGTTGATTTAATTTTCCACTTTATATCACTTTCTAGACATAAGAAAATAGTTTATGAATGCTTCATGGCTGCTGAAAAAATAGAGAAAATAATGATAGAAAAGGGGAGATATTTTTGTAGTAAGAAGAAAGAAGATAAGAAGTTTTGATTCTTTTTCTTTCTTCCTGTTTTAAGTATACTTATCCAAATTCTCTCTTCCTATTACAAGGATGCCAATTAACCACTTAATTTGTCAGAGAAATGGTTGATAATTGAGTGTGTGATATGTCAAAATTTCACCTCAAGTCTTTTATTCTCATTTGTTATCTTGAATGCCCTTTTTAGTCATTTCATACTCTAACTTGCTACTTGTAATTAATTTCTTTTAAATATTTTTTCCTTCAAATTTCTAATTTTAATTTATCTTATATGTTTTAATGTATATTATTATGTTAAGATATTATTAATTAAGTTATGGTACATTTCAAGTATAATGCCTAAAGTTTTTTATACATACGAGTTACGTAGCTAAGGTGTTTTTAAAATTTCTATTTCTAACACTTTAGTAACTTATAAACTTCACTTATTTGCATATAAATGATTCCTTCATCACCCTAGTAGATCATTTTGTTTTCCTAATAGTTTATATATAAATATAATTAGTTATTTTATGCCTTATAGTTAGTTGGTTTGATTCACAATCGTTATGAGTTGTGGAGTTTTTAATTTAAATATTTTAGAGTTTTTGTTTATATTTCTTAAGCACATTAAAATTTTATTTTAATCAAGATTTCCCCTCAATTCATTCATTTAATTTGTACAAAGTTTAAGCTACTAGATTTGTATTTCATCTAGGGTATTACAATTATACAAGACACCACACTGCATCACACATTGAGCCCAACTATTCTCTATACAATAATCAAGTTCCTTTGTGACACTAATGTGTCTAGCCCCGAAGGCAAAATCATATCAGTTTCATGACACAACTTTACTTAGGTCCACAAACTCATGACCCATCTCTACTCAGGTCAAAACCCAGCTCTGCTCTGGCTAATCAACATATAATCCCCAACATCAATTTTTTAGAATAGGTTATTATGCAGGGAAACACACATCATCTAATCATTCATCTTGTAGACTCTTAATTTTGGCCCTAAGTAAGTCCGATCCAAATTAAAGATGGCCAAGCCAAATTTGGTCTGATTTTAAAGGATAAAACTTAGTTTATAGCTTTGGATTAGGTCAATATAATTTGGAAAGGCCTAAAGTAAGTCGGTTTAATTTTTAAAGCCCTAAACCTAGTCCGATTTAATGTTAAAAGACACAAATATGTTCGATCCAATTTTAAAATGCAAAACCAAGCCATACCGGACCCAAAACCTAAATTCATGACAAATTGGCTTAACCAATTCGCGATGGAGCCCTCCATAGAGAATTGACCAAGGCCAATTCGCCATTGGAGCCATTCCATGGCAAACTGGCCTTGGCCAATTCGCCATAGAGGCCATTCCATGGTGAATTGGCCATAGTCTTTTAATTTAGTTTTAATTTTAATCTTTGGGCAATTTAGGTTTCCTAATTAGTCTCAGACTTCAAATAACTTTTAGATTAATAGATTAGGGTTTTTAATTAAACCATCTTTGCCTAGAAATATAGGGATTAACAAATACAGTGGGATAACAACATTAGATACCATAAGCAGCAGCATCAATTATTAAAAAATAGAGTAGTTGACACAAAATCAAAAACACAAAACCACACATAGCAATCAAAGAAGCAGGAGCTAAAACTTTCCTCAGATTACATTAAACCTCCAACCAAGACTTAAAATTGGTACAGGCAGTGGCAAGCTTGGACCAATATATCAACCTTGGTGGAGCCTTCGACACAGGTTTCATTTTCTAAACTTAATTTATTTAAAAAAATGTCCAATAGACATGTTGATCCCTTAAACATTAAATTGGGTGAATGTTATGAGTTATTTTAATCTAGTAGCTGATTTATAAGAGCATTAAACATTTTGAACATTGTTTAGTCTAGTAGCTAAGTAATCTTGGTTGTGATTTTGTATTAACCCTCATAACATAACTTTATCCAACTTATTTTGTTCCAAAACTCTAATTTTTACCTTAAAATCCTAGTTTATGAAAAAACCTAATTTATATAAATATAAAACCCTAGTTTGGATGCAAACCCTAATTCCCCAATGAAACCATATTATGTAAATTGTTTACCTTTTGGGGGCGCTGCCCCCTTGACCCTCGCCCGTTAATCGGCTAGCAGGACTGTCGTACGTGACCCCTCGTCAATTAGGTCAATATTTATTTGAGCATGTGTGAGTAGGGATTTTTGTCCCCACTTCCGGTGGAATGGTTCTTGCGACTTCGGCATTGTTTAGGCTCGGGGCCTTAGAGAACACTAACCTAAGTTTGGAGAAAATGGAGTCGCCACCCGGATGGGCCGGGAAAAAGAAAGGGGTGGATGACTCAATTCCTAAGGAATCCCCAACCCCCTAATGGGTTCGGAAAGTTGGATACGTGTGGGGAAGGTGAAAAATAGCCCAACACCCCCACAACGCCCGGTTCATTAGAACCGGTCTCCTTTGCAGGTCTTAATATTATACAATTCTTAAGTATAACAATATTATCCATATTACATGCAACAATTGAAATAAAGCATTGTTATATTAAAATCAAAGCAATGTCCAAACAAAGCAAATAAATGGACACCCATCCAAAGATGGAAACATGTCCTTACATCATCCATGTCTAAACTAATAGGACACCCACCAAAAGGTAGAAACATGTCCTTTACATTGGTCTAAAATATAAAAGCAATTTAAATTACATGATATTTAACTAATGAGGTACCCACAAAGTAGAAACATACCTCTTATAATTTTAATACTAAAACAAATAAATAATAATAATAAAGAAAACATCCATCCATGATAAATTAAATAAATCAAGCATTGAAATTAAAGCATATACTTAACTACATAATCAAATCTAAAATTAAATAAAGCAAACAAAGATACAAATTAGGGTTTACTATTTCTATTTAAAGTTCTTTAATTAACATTTAGGGTTTTGGGATTTAGTATTATTATTATTATTTGTTTAACCTACTGTAAAGGTTTTATAAAATTAGAATGGATTAGAGTTTTATGAATTTAAGAAAGTAGCAAAGTTTTTTGGTTAATCAAATTAGGGTTTAGGGGTAATATTATGAAATTAGGGTTTTGGAATCTCAAGACATTAGGATTATAATTCATGGTTTGCTGGATTGTTGTTTTAAGTTTGCTGGATCATGGTTTTAAGGTTTAGTTTTACTAAATTAGGTTTTAAGTTCACTAAATTAGGATTTAGGAAAACTTAGGGTTTATTGTTTTGGTTTTTTGAAAAAGTTATGGTTTTTGGTATTTTAGAAAACATATTTGGTTTTAGGATTTAAGAAAGCAGTTTAGAGCTTTATAAAATACTTATGATTTTTAGAAAACGTAAAGAGAACTAGGGTTTGGAGATTTAAGAAAACATTTGGAGATTTTGGACAAAAAGTTATGGTGTAGATGAAAATAGTTGGTAAAAATAATTTAGGGTTTTAAAGCTTTTGGAAGCAGAAGAAATAATTTAAGGTCTTTAAGGTTTCTGGAAACAAAAGAGTAATAATTTTAGGATTTTAAAGTTTAGAAGAAACATTTTATGGTTTTTAAGGTTTTGGAAACATAAGAAACAATTTAGGGTTTTAAGGTTTAGAAGAAACGTTTTAGGGTTTTTAAGGTTTTGGAAACAGAAGAAACAATTTAGGGTTTTAAGGTTTAGAAGAAATGTTTTAGGGTTTTTAAGGTTTTGGAAATAGAAGAAACAATTTAGGGTTTTAAGGTTTAGAAGAAATGTTTTAGGTTTTTAAGGTTTTGATCAATTTGTATGATGAAACAATTAATTCAATTTGAATGATGAAGCTAGTGTAAAGAAATAAATAAAGAAAATAGAGATTCAAACCTCCGTTCGTTGGTTCCACGTAAAAATTGCTTTCTGGATGAACAAAGACAAAGGCAAGGTTGCTGCCTTTGATGAATTGTTGATTGCTTGCTTGTTGGTAATGTCTCTTGCTAGGGTTTTCTGTCTTTTCTTTACTCCGATCCAATCCAAGTTCAAAAGTCCAATTTTTTATCACACCAATTTTTTTATCCTTAATTCTGAGTCTTAAAGTGTTATTTATAGGAAAAATTATAAGCCTACTTCTAATTGTTTAAGAAAACTAAAATTAATTAGGAAAAGAAACCAAAACCAAATAGAATTTGGTTTTGGAAAAAACTGTGTTGGAAAATTTTGCTAGTAAAAATTGCGAGCGTTGGCCAAGAATTGCGAGAGCTGGCAAAGAAATTTGCAAAATTTGCTGGGCGGCTAGCCAATTCACCGCAGGAATTTCCTACCGGCAAATTGGCCTTGGCCAACTCCACTTTCGGCGACGATTTTTTAGTCGCCGATTTTTATTTTTATTTATTTATTTTTTATTTTTGTTTATTTATTTTATTATTATTAAAAATTGTAAATAATAAATACTAAAATAAATATTATTTAATTAAAATACCACAAAAAATATTTTGGACTATATAAAAAATAACGGACCAGACTGGGTCAAAAATTAAGGGTCTACAAGATGGTAATTCTTTGTGATTAATCTTCATTTCTATTTGATTAAGCCCTAGTTTTTATAATTCTTTGATTACTTATATATATATATGGTTTTGCATTTATTTTGTTATTTAGATTTCAAAGGGGATTTTAAGATATAAAAGGCATATTTCCACTTTGTGGATAGATCATTTAATTATAACCCTAATCTTTCTTATCCAAAAGCTATTTGAAGTCTAATTAGGAAGCTTAAAAGCGCTTAATAACCCATATTAAACTCGGAACAATGGACCATGACTAATTTGGGCTTGCCAATTTTCCATGGTCAAGTGTTCATGGCGAATTTTACATGCTAAATTTGTCATGGCCTTGGCTGATGGCTAATTTGGCTAGCCAAAATGCTTATGGGCTTGGGTCATGGCTTATTTGTCTCATGGCTTAACTGGCTCATATTTGGCTCATATTGAGTTTAGCTAACCTAATCGAACCAAATTGGTCTGTATTTCAATTGGTTCAACATCAACTAGACCTAATTCAATCAAATTAAATTCAATTAGAGCCTTTAAAAGTAAATCAGACTTGGTTAGGGTTTTATAAATTAAACTAACTTAATTTAGGCCTATTAAAACTAGACTGACCAATTTCAAAGCTATAAACTAGGTTTCATCTTTTAAAATCAGACCAAATGTAGCTTAGCCTTCTTTAATTGAGATTGGATTAGCTTGGAACCAAAATTAAGGATTTACAGTTTGCCCCACGCTTGAGCGATTTGAGACTTTAGTAGAAGAGAGAGAAAAACAACATGACTTTAGGATGATCTTGGATATGGATTCTGGACCTGAGAATCGGTTTGGGTTCTAGACTCGAGATTGGATTTTAGGTTCTCGACCCAAGACTGAATTTGGATTCTCAACCCTAGATTGGATTTAGGTTCTCAACCCTATACTAAAATTAGGGTTCTCGACCCAAAACTGGATTTAGGTTCTCGACCTGATGCTGGATTTTTGGTTCTCGACTCGAAACTAGATTTGGGTTCTCGAAGTGATGTTGGATTTTGGATTCTCGACTCGAGACCGGATTTAATTGACCTTATATCAGTTGAGAGTTCAAGCTTTCTTTTAGCCATTAATTTCAGCTCTTCTAGCTGACCGACCTTCTGTCATTTGAAAGTGTGGGCTTTCTTCTAGCCACCTGTTCCATTCTTCAATGGATTGACTTTATCTCTTCTAACTAGACAGACCTTCTGTCATTTGAGAGTGTGGGCTTTCTTCTAGCCACCTATTCCATTCTTCAATGGATCGACTTCTACTCTTCTAGCTGGACTGACCTTTTGTCATTTGGGAATTTTGGCTTTCTTCTCGCTGATTGCTTCAGGTCTTCATCTTCCATAATGGATCTTCATCCTTTGACATTGGGTCTTCACCCTTCAAAATGGATTTTCTTCCTTTGGACAGTGGGTCTTCACTCTTCAAAATGGATTTTAATCCTTTGGACGTTATCCTGCATTGGCTTTAGCTCTTCTAGTTGGACTGATCTTTTGTTTTGGACCTTTGTCTTGATATTTTATCTTTTGTATCTTCATTCATTTGAGTGTTTTGATTTTCTTCTTGTTCCATTCTTAAATGGATTCTTCACTTTGAACTTTTGCAAAAAATTAGGCTATTTAACTATTTTTGGCTTTCATGCCCTCGCTTTGTCCCCTGCATGGCAAAAACATTGAAGGTAAGTCTGAAAATATTTTATATATAAATTTAAAAATTGACAAAGATAAGTCTTTCCCTCTATGTAGGCCCAAACCAATGTAGGCTCTGACTGATGTCTATATTTTATCTGGCTCTTTGCGCAAGCATGCACCTTCTTTTTCTTTTTGCAATGGCCTTGTCATGCCCCCTGATTCTATATCTCCTTCTAATTATTTATTTCACTATGTCTGCTGTTCACTTTGACAAATAATAGGCAATACAAGACAAAAATACAATGTGATATGCTTATTGTAGACCCTTAATTTTGGACCTAAGTTGATACAGTCCCAATTAAAGAATGCCAAATTAAATTCGATCTGACTTTAAAAGATTAAATTACACTTTTAAATAAGTCAATCAAATTTCAAAAGGCATAAATTCAATTGATTAAAATTATAAAGCCCTAAATTAAATTTGTTCGGCCCAAATTGAAAATGTCCAATCCAGAAACTAAAAATAAAAGACTAATTTGAGTTGAGACAGTTTCAGGCGACTTGAGCCATTGCTCATGTCAACCTAGAGGGCCTAGGTCGACATGAGCATGGCTTATGTTGATTTGGCACACCAAATAGACATGGCCTTGGCCCCATGTCGATTTGGCACACAAAATCGACATGAACCTTAATTCTGAAATAATTTTGGCTAGCAATTTAATGTCCTAATCGCACTAGAATCCTTTAAAGTCTAGGATTAGGCAGATTAGGTTTAGGGCTAAGCTTTACTTTGCCTATAAATATTTACGTTTAATAGTAATGACAGGTGGCAATAATGATCAATAAAGGGAATAATTAATAATTATCAATCAACAACAATTATCAATCATCAAGCACCATAAAAAGCAGTTTGTATAGATTAACAAAAGTAACAACCATCAACACACCAAAGGCACTAACCACTATCTTTATCTTTGGTCAGCCGGAATTAGCAATTCGTGCATGCAACATCTTGGATAAGCCTATTTTGGTGGAGCCTTCAACGCAAGCTTCATTTTCTAAATTTAGCTTATTTAAAATGTACAGTAGCTATATTTTCTCTTAAACATTTTGATTGATTATTTTTATTTGCACTTTAATACAATAGCTTAAATTATTATAACCTCAATTATGTATTCCATAAAACCAAAACTCAACCTGTGTATTTATCTAGTAGCCTTAGGTTTGATTTAAATCACTAGCATAATTATCAAAACCCTAAACCTAAAATCTTAATTCTAAAACCCTAAATCCTAATTTGTTTTCTAAAACCCTAAAACCTAAATTGTTTTCCAACTTCCAAATCCTAAGTCCTAAACTTAAATTTGTAAAACCTAAACCCTAATATCCAAAACCTTAATATCCTAATACTATTTTTCTAAAACTAAACCCTAATATTGTTTTTTTCTAAAATTAAAACCCTAATTTACATGTAAAATCCTAGTTTAGGAAAAACACTAATTTTTATAAATATAAAACCCTAATTTAGGAAAAATTCTAATTCTCAAACAAAATCATATCATGTAAACCATCTACCTTTTGGGGGCGTTGCCCCCTTGACCTCCGACCATTAACTAGCTAGCGGGACCACCGCACGCGATCCCTCATCAATATTAGGGTTCTGGACCTAAGAAAAATTTGGGTTCTAGACTTGGTTCGAGTTCTGGACTCAAGGATGATTCTAGGTTCTGGACCTAAGGAAATTTTGGGTTCTGGACCCAGTTCGAGTTCTGAACTCAAGGATAATTCTAGGTTCTGGACCTAAAGAAAAATTTGAGTTCTGGACCTGATTCGAGTTCTGGACTCAAGAATAATTCTAGGTTCTGGACCTAAGAAAAATTTGGGTTCTGGACCCGAGCTAAGTTCTGGACTTAGAAATAATTCTAGGTTATGGACCTAATGGTAAATTTGGGTTCTGGACCCGAGCTAAGTTCTGGACTTAGAAGAGATTCTAGGTTCTGGACTTAAGGGAAAAATTTGGGTTCTGGACCCGGTTTGAGTTTTGGACTCAAGGATAATTCTAGGTTCTGGACCTAAGGGAAAATTTGGGTTCTGGACTCGATTCGAATTGATTTTGATCTAATTTGGGTACTTGGACTCGAGATTGATTTGATTTGGGTACTTGGACCCGAGATTGGGTACTTGGACCCGAGAATGAATTTGACTAACCTTTTAGTTGAGAAGTCTGACTGCTCCGGCTATTCTATGCATGGTGCTTCTTAACCCTCAGAATGGATCTTCATCCTTTGGAGGTCGGGTCTTTACCCTGGCTTCAACTCTCATAGCTGAACTGATCTTTTGTCTTTTGCATCTTCATTCTTTTGAGGGTTCTAATGTTCCATTCTTTTGTTCTTCCTTTTTGCAAAAATTCAGCTATCTTTAATTGGACCTCGTATCCTCTCCTTGCCCCCCCAAGGATTTTTTCTCTTTCATGCCAGCTTTGATTGATGTTTTTCTTGTCTAATTCTTTGCATAAGCATGCATTTCTTCTTTTGCAAAATGACTGGGGCTTCCACAAGCAAATAGGCTTTCCATCCCCCCTTGATTTGATATCTTCTTTTTGATATTTTACTTCGCAGGGTATTGATTTGAATTACCTGGTATGTTCCCAATTTCATGTTAATTTATGCTATATGTATGCATGATTATGTATGCTCTTACCTTTTTTCCTTTTTGGCTCACAGCAGATGCTCGAAGAACAAAAAAGGAAACTTCAAAAAGAGTTGGCTGCAAGTCGTCAGCAGGCTTCTCATTTTGAAAGTTTATATCATCAATCCGAACAACATTTCCAAGACTTCCAATTTCAGAGGATGAGGGATCCCGGCGCTTCGTTATCAAGAGGTCCCCAGCCTGATGACCATGAGATCCTTTCGTCTGCTTCTGATGAGGATCATGACGGATCAGAATCTCAAGGTAATAGGAATTTTGGTGCTCCCGCTTCGGGTGATCCTGGGACGAGTAATTTGCCCCCCTCCTCCAACAGGTGACAATTCTTTTCAAGGCTTTATTTGATGACTTACAACCACCCTCTCAGCGATATGTAAAATATTATACAATAATAAAAGAATACAATTATCCTCTTTACTGTAACTCTCTTTTTTTTTTCTTTTTTTTCATTATTTTTTCGTTACTGCAAAAAAAAAATTCATTATTTTTCATTATTTTTTCGTTACTGCACAAATTTTTTTTTTTTTTACAGTACATCATAATTTCATAATTAATATCCACCTTATTTGCTAAACCAAATCCAACGTGGTAAAGAAAATTGTCACCAATTCCTTATGCCATATGGTCTTATCCTTCCCCATCACTTTTCCTTATCACCTTTGGAAAATGTTTATTTTCTTCTATATAAATCACCTTGCATGCCCCTTTTAATACAAAAACCAAATTTCTTTTCCCTTTCAACGTGAAGACCCTTTTAACTATTTTGGTTCTCCTTTATTCATCAACCATGACCGAGCACCATTTAAAGAAAATAAAAATTCTATTTAAGAATATGGATGCCATCCATTGGAAGCAAATTTCATGGTCAAAGCTTGATGTTTTAAAATATTTTCAAAATGTCAAATTGGACCACTCCTTCTTACATGCCGTGGCTTCCTTTTGGGATTCGGATTCTAGGGTATTTAGAATTAATGGCTTTGAAATATGTTCCTTGATTGAAGAATTTGAGGCCGTCCTTGGATATCCAAATAATCAACAAATGGCGTTACCCACACTGATTTCCAAGACTCAACAGAAGATGCAGATGTTATTTCAAATTCCAAAATCCGAAGTTCTTTGGTTGATGAGAGGTGAAAAAATTCTACTTGCTCATTTGATTGACTTTTGTCTCTCTCATTTGGCTCCTACTAAGGCATGGGGATGCATGCTTTGTCTTTGCTTGCTCGGCCAATTCTTGCTTGTTTCTTCTGATGGCGATATTGATCCACGAGTATTGGATATTATGGACCAAATGGAAGGACGCTTGTCGCCGGTACCTGTGATCTTAGCCGAGACCTTAGTTAGATTAGATCGATTTAAATCAGGATTGTCACAGAGACTGACTGGGAGTCCATTGCTGCTTCAGGTAATTATCTAAACTACCCTTTTGGGTTTTAAGTTTTCTTTTTTCTCTTTTTTTGTTGCTCTGATTTTTACCTAGTCCGCCCATGCGGATTTTCGGAACTAGCGAGCTGTCCTAATTTTTGCCTAAGCTGCCCTTGCGGGTTTTCAACTTAACAGACTCCCCTTTTTTTTTAATTTAATTCTTTCTTCACAGATTTGGCTTCAGGAGCGTCTTTGTTTGCTTGATACTCCCTCCATGGATTTTGCCAGATACCTTCCACGTCATCATTCTGCCAGGAAGCTACTCCATCCTGCTTCTTCATATGCTGACTTGGTCGACTGGATCCACTCATGCTCTGAAGTCAATATTCGTTGGTTGGTACCTTGGTGGAAGATTTCTCATATCACCATGCGAACATACTTGATGTACATTCCCTTGCTGCTCTTCGTCAATGTACATGCTATGATCCTCGCCGACTTGGGCATCAGTATGGAGCTGAACCTCGTGATTCTGACTTTGCTCCCGACTTAGACATGCCTTGCTTGACTGAAGCCTACTTAGATCGGTTAAGGCAAAGCTGGCCTGCACGTTACACTTATCGACTGCCATAGATTTTACATTTGTCAATTCAAAAAGTGTATTGTTAGGATGAAAAAATAATTAAAGTAATAAAAGATGCTTCTTTTCCATTTATAATTTGTCATCACCTTTTGCTGTTGTGTTTATTTATTTCATTCATATCTGGTCGAATACTTATAACAGTGCACATAGAATAATTTTAACATTAATTCTATTTTATTAAATTAGGGAACAACCAAACATAAAGCCAGCATACACAAGATTACTCCTGTTGCCAATTAGCCCTTTCGGGTTTTCTAATTGACGATTTTCTCTCATTTAGCCCTAATTGTTGCCTAGCCTGCCCTTTCGGGTTTTCGGAACTAGTGGACTGTTCTAACTTTTGCCTAGGCCACCCTTTTTGGGTTTTCAACCTAGCGAGCTCTTTTTTTATTTTTATTTTTTATACATAAAATTTCTTCAAACTGACAACGTTTACGGGCTCACTAAATTCATTCCCGTCCATGTCTGATAACTTTACTGCACCTTTGTTCATGACTTGTTTCACTACATATGGCCCTTCCCAGCTAGGTCTTAACTTCCCTCTTGGATCAGATGCATTAGGCTTACATTGCTTTAACAACAGATCCCCAACTCTGAATTTTCTGACCTTAACCCTTCTATTATATGCCTGAGCTATCTTCTTTTGGTATAGTTGTTGATGATACAGTGCCTTTAACCTTCTCTCTTCTAGTAGAGCTAACTCTATGTATCTGGTTGCTACCCATTCTATTTTCGGCAGTTCTGCTTCCAGGACTACTCTCAATGACTTGATCTCAATCTGAATTTGTAATACTGCTTCCATCCCAAAAACCAAAGAGAACGGTGTGATTCTAGTAGGTATTCGCACACTTGTCCTATATCCCCATAAAGCAAAGAGAAGCATCTCTGACCAATCCCTGTAAGGAGAGGATCGATGATGATGGATTTGGTACTTTGAAAATAAACCTTTAACTACTCCTTGAAACTGTACCCCATTGTCTGATATCACACTGTGCGGGACCCCATATCCGCAGATGAGGTTCTTTTCGATAAACCTATCCATTTGACTTGCACCCAGCTTGTTGAAGGATTTGGCTTTGACTCATTTTGAAAAATAATCAACTGCTACTACAATGAAATGGTGACCGTTTGAGGCTATTGGATGTATCTCTCCTATAATGTCGATACCCCGGGTGGCAAATGGCCAGGGTGAAGACATTGAATGCAGTTCTTCAGGAGGCATGTGATTCAAGTTACCATACATCTGACATTGCTGGCACTTCTTTACAAACTCAATACAGTCTTTCTCCATGGTCAACCAATAGTAACCCTGTCGAATAAACTTCTTAACTAGGGCCAAACCACTCATGTACGGACCGCAACTTCTCGCATGTATTTCTGTCATGATGCGCTCCACTTCAGGCTTTCTTAAACATCTCAAATGCACCCCATCAGGCCATCTTCGATATAACTCCCTATGGAAGGGGATGTTTTGCAATGACCACCGCCTTATGGCTCTTCTCTCTCTTTTTGTTGCCCCCGGTGGGTATTCTCTTTCCTCCAAAAATCGTCTTATAGTATCATAACACGCATCATGGTCTGTATCAACTCCCATGATTGTCTCATATTCATAGCAAGGAGTTGATGAACTGGTCAAGATTAGAGGCTTAAGGAATAAGCTGGCAGGATTTTTCCATACCGAAGCCAATGTGGCCAGGGCATCAGCCATCTGATTTTCTTCTCTTAACAGGTGTATAAACCTACACTCCTTAAAATTCTTCTTCATCATGGTCAAATAACGGTGGTATGGTTTTAATTTTTCCTCTTTCAACTCCCACTCTCCATTTACTTGGGATACTACTAGCAATGAATCGCCATAAACTTTCACCTTATCCACCTTCATAATCGTTAGGGTTTCCAAACTGAAAATACAAGCTTCGTACTCCACCATATTCTTGGTTGCCCTAAATTTCAACTTTTTGGCTAAAGGGATAAGTTCCCCTTCGGGCGATTCTAGTATAACTCCCAAACCTGCTCCTTTCCTGTTTACTGCTCCATCAAAATACATTTTCCACCCTTATACTTCAATTGCTTCTAAATGTTCATCTAGAAATTCCAAGATTACCTCTTCACATTTTGGTAATGGTTGTTGAGCCAGGAATTCTGCCACCGCTCTACCTTTGATTGTTTTCTAGGTTACATACTCAATCTCAAATTCCTCTAATATTATCAACCATTGACCATATTTCCCAATTAAAGAGGGTGTCTCCCTTAAGTACTTTATTAGATCCAACCTAGAAATTGCTTGCACACTATACGATTGAAAGTAATGCCGCAACTTCTTAGAAGACCAAACCACGGCTATACAGGTCATTTTGATGATACTATACTTGATTTCATAAGGTAGGAGCTTTCTACTCAAATAGTAAACGGCATGCTCAATCCCCGACTCATCTGCTTGGGCTAGCATGGCTCCTATTGACTCTTCTTCTACTGCTAAGTATAGTAATAAAGGTTTGCCGGGTTTAGGTAGTTTCAAAATAGGTGGATTCAATAAATACTCTTTTATTCACTCAAAGGCCTTTTGACATTCTTCATTCCATACGACCGGCTAATTCTTTCTAAGCAATCTAAAGATAGGCTCACAAATTGTTGTGAGCTTTGCTATAAATCTGCTAATGTATTGCAGTTTACCAATGAATCCCTGAACTTCTCTCTCCATCTTCGGGGCTGGCATATCCCTGATTGCTTTGAATTGTCAGGATCTATCTCAATACCATTCGGACCAATCACATGTCCCAATAATTTGCCTAAAGTAACACCGAATACACACTTCTTCGGGTTCAATCTTAGCTTATATTTCAAAGCTCTATCAAAAAATAATTCTAAGTTTTGGAAGTGTTGCTCCCTTGTATCTGATTTGACCATCATATCATCAACATATACTTCAACCTCTTCGTGCATCATGTCATGAAATAGTGTAGTAGCCATCCTTTGGTAGGTTGCTCCAGCATTCTTTAAGCCGAAGGGCATCACCCTATAACAAAATATACCCCATGTAGTAATGAAAGCGGTTTTGGCTTTATGCTCTTGGGCCATTAACACTTGATTGTATCCAAAAAATCCATCTACAAACGAGTGTAGCATGCTAGAGGCTGCACTATCAATGAGAATATCTATATGAGGTAAAGGAAAATCATCCTTAGGGGAAGCCTTATTTAAATCACTATAATCCACGCAGACCCTTATCCTTCCATCTTTCTTTGGCATGGGTACTATGTTGGCTAACCAATCTGGATATTCTATTACTTCAAAGAACTTCACTTGTATTTGCTTAGTGACCTCTTCTTTAACCAATTTAGCCCACTCAGGTCTTAATCACCTAAGCTTTTGTTTGACAGGTTTAATGTGAGTGTAAGTAGGAATATGATGCTCGGCTATGTCTCGATCTATCCCCGTCATATCTTCATAAGACCAAGCAAACACTTCTTCATATTTTTTGAATATTTTTTCAAATCTCTCTCTTTCACCAGGAGTAAGGTTGGATGTAATATCCCAAAATGTGCCTAGAAGTTTTAGTATAATTGTTGTTTTATTTTAATTAAAATGTATATGTTATTGGAAAGAGAAAATAATTTTAAAAGGAGTGTATATGTTGTATATATGGATATATATATATATAACATATACACAAGTCAAATGGATGGTCAAAGGAAGAAGATATTTATTTTGGTTATTTATGAAATTACTAAAAAGGACAAATAAGTAAAAGGGAGTTAAGATATATAGAAGAGGGTATTTTAGTAATTTTCTTTTTAGATTGCTTGGTGGAGGTTTAAAGAGATGAGAACTTTGACTTTGTCTTTAATTTCCTTTTCATTTTTCTTCTTTTTCTTTTCTTGGCCGGGTACTCCAAAGTTAAGAGAGCAAGATAGAGTTTGATTTTCTAAGATCAAATTCAAAGGAGATTTCAAATAAACAAAGTTGGAATTTCAAGAAATTTCATTATTTTGGTAAGTTCTCTCTTGATTGCTCTTGTTGTTTTTGAAGTTATTTTTGAGTTTGATGAAGTGTTGTTGATAATATGGTTAGGATTGCTTGTGGTGTGTTTGTATGTGATGGAAATGGAATTAAAGATAAGAAGTTAGATTGGTGTTGGTGATGGAAGAGTAAGAGTTGTGTTTAGTGAAATTTTTTTCTGTTTTACAATTAGTAAAGGCTGTGACATTTATGATTTTTAATTAAATATAGAAAAATGTTCTTAAAATGAATTTTTGATATGTTGTGCCTCTATGAGTCTAGAATGACTGAAAAATATGTTGATTCGATTTTGGAATGGTTATGACTTTGGAAAGATTATTTTTATTAGACCTGTTCCAGCAGGTACCTTAACTGAGACAGCTATCTTTCGGGATTTTTAATAAAATGTAGAAAAATAATATCCAATTGAATTTTGGATATGTTGTTTCTTAGTGAGTCTAGTATTTGATAAAAATAATTTGGAACCACGTTGATTGAATTTAATTCATGGAATTCACGAAGTTCAGAACTGCTGCCAGGATGCAGGGCAATTGGAGTAGTCTGGTTGGGTGAACTATTTGACCAAGATTTTGTGTTCATTTTGATCTGAAATTTTAAAGGAATGATTTTAAGATGTGAAATTTAGTTCTGTAAAAATTTTAGAGTTTTTAGTCAAGTAGATTATTTTATACAATATTTCAAAATTAGGATAAAGTGGAGTCTAAAACCAGAATTTACTATTCATATGGTCATTTTGCTAATATTCCTTTTGGATTAGGTTGTGAAGAGGTTGAATTGCCCTAACCTAAGTGTTGAGGATTCTTGAAGAGTAGGTGTATAGATTGGTGTGAGTTGGTTTTAAGGTAAGTACAAACTACATTATTGCATACATTCATATGATATTGAGACTTGAGACATAATTGATTATAAATGTGATAAGGAATCTAATGCATTGTGGATGTATATTAATAATGTTATGTTTGGTATAATGTGAATGTTGTGATGAGCATGTAAAATATCTGTTAATGCCATTGATTATATCCATTTGAATAATGAATTGATTAATGTGATTTGAAATATAACGAAATGTGAAATGTGCAATATGTGATGATGCAAATGAGATGATTGAGGCATGGTTGCCTAATTTGCTTATGAGAATGAAATGAATTGAGAAAGAAATGTATAAAGATATAAATGAAAAGAATTTTGTGTTTAATTTGTTATTCAACCTTCAGAGTTCTGGGTTTGGTGGCATGCCTATAAAGTACTGGATAAGTGAAAAGACCGGGTCGTAAGCTGATTCCAGTTGATAAATGTGAAATGTGAATTATAGTAACAGTCTTGCCGGGTTGAGGATCTCCTTGCTTTATCTGGGTTAAGGTCCAAGAGACTGGGTCTGTTACAGGTAACAGTCCTGCCGGGTTGAGGATTTCCTCGAGTTTAGCAGAGTTGAGGTCCAAGAGACTGGGTCTGTTACCCTATCCATGGATAGAGATATATATATCGCCTACGGGCTTAATGATTGTGATTATAGACCAAAGCAGTAACTCTGAACTTTGAATAACATATTAGTGTCTTGTGGGCCCATGCTTGTCTTTGTTTTCAATGTGAATCATGAATGTTTTGATTAATTATTAAATAATGTAAGATTGTGAAATATAATATTCTCTTGAATTGATCTTGAATCTTGATTGTGTGACATTAGCATGGCATTAAAGCATCATAGCACTGTAGTTTGTACCACTAAGCCGTTGGCTTAGCGCGAATGTGATCTTCGCGTAGGTGACAGGGAAGAACCAAAGAGTTCCTCTAGGCCGAGTCGAGCCTAGATTTTGAAGAGTGAATAGTGGGCTTTAAGATCGAAGACTGACTGCCAAACATGTATAAATTTTATGTGTTGTAAAACTTGAGTTTTGATGTATATGAATTTGTAAATATTGTTACTTTCCGTTGCATAGTGAACAAATATTTTATCTACTATATTTCATAATAAACCTTTACTTTATTTTGTACTAGAAGTGTAAATCCTTTTTGCAGGTTGTAGTTGAGGTTATAAGGGGGATTTATTGGAAGTGTACTGAGAATGATTTTGTTTGCATTGGTTTGTGTAAAAATGTTTTCAAAAATCAGAAAAAAAAACCCAGTTTTGTCGACACTTGGGATTGAATTTTTAGGCGAAACTATGGCAAAATTTCTGTAAAAACCGGAACAAAAATTTGACTAAGTAAAAGTGGTAGCAACATTAGGATAGTGTGGCACCTTTACTCAGCTTACACACGTAGGTCGGGAAGGGGTGCTACATTGGATGCTATGCTAATGTTTTTAGGATTTTCTGTTATTCCCAAATTTAATGATTGTGTGTTAACATAATTAATATTAAAGATGCTCATGTAACTGGTATTTGAATGTATGCAACCATCAGGAGAAACATCACACAAGTAAGCAAAATCAGACTTTATTGCATTCATTTTGGAAAAGAAAACATCATCATCCTCATACAAAGCAGACAAATTAAAATTAAAATCAAAATCATTGTTCTCAGAATCATAAAGCAGGATGTCTTTAAACTTTTCTTCAACCAGGGTGGCAATCTCCTCCGGAGTCTTCTCGGCTTTCAGGGCAGCTTCATTCTTCTCTTTTGGATTGGATCCTTTGTTGGTTGACAGGGTAAGCTCTTTCTTCACTTGCTCCACTAGCTCAGCAACATCTGCAAAAATTTCAAAACCTGGGATTAACTTACCCATGAACATGATTGGCTCAGGCCTCCTTGGAGTGGTCCCATATCTGGAGCTTTGACAAAGATCTCTTCAAGTGGTGGGAAGCTCATCTTCTCACTCTTCTTTGGCTGGACATAGTTGTCTTCATCATATCCCAACCCTTTCTTGGAAGTTTGAGTTCTAAAATCTGGTAACTTTGTTAAACCGGCCTTACCCTTTCCAAGACCAACTTCGGGAAGGTAGTTCATGTTCTTCATCATATTCAAGACTTTGGAATCCATTACTTCATCATAGAAATTGTAGCTACTTGAAAACCATTGAGAGGCCTCTCAATCATTAGAGCGTTAACAATCTCATTATCTTCAGTTTCAATGACCACTGTCTCATTTCCGTTGGGGAACTTGATCTTTTGATGAAGGGTGGAAGGAGCTCCCCCAAGAGGATGGAACCATGGTCGCCCCAAGAGTAAGGCAAAGGTAACTGGTATGTCTAAAACAATAAACTCAATAATAGATTCAATTGGACCAACCTTGACAGCCGCTTTGAAAGTCTCTTCGGCATGCCTCTTAGTGTTGTCATAAGCACGAATTGTCACCTCTGTTGGGTTTAGATCTCTTGTTGACATGGCTAGCTTTGGCAATATCTTAAGTGGACAAACATTTATGGTAGACCCATCATCGACCATTACACATGGAGTCCTCTTCCCCTTGACTTCTATTTTGATAAAGAGAGGGCGGATGTGGTCTCTCCCCTCCTCCGATAAGTCCGCATCTGAAAAAGAAACTGTTCCTATATTAACTTCACTCTTTTCTTGGACCTCTTCACATTTCATTACTTCCCCAATTTTTATGAAGTTGATCAACTCCTCCAGTGTTGTGGAGGTAGAAATTGGCATGCTAGCTAAGGCTTTGGCCATAGTTTCTCAGTGCTTTTTAGAAGTAGCTAACAAGTCCCAAATGCTAACACTTGCTTGGGTTCTTTTCAATTGCTTGAGCATAGCATCATCTTCTTCTATTTCGACTTCCTTCCCCTTATTAGTTTCTATCTCCTTAGGTGGTGGCCTTGCTTAAGGCTTACCGAATCTAGTATTCATCACCTCATGTTCGGGCTCAGACAGAGTCCACTCCTCCTTCTTGGGTATAATATCATCATCACTATCACTTGAATCCCAAAACCTGTTGACAACACAAATTACTACTTCTCCACCCATCATAGCTTGTTCAAATGCCTCTTCTTCTTTGGATGCTTCTCCACCCACATCTTGAAAAGAAGACATGACAAAAGCCTCATGCAAACCTCCTCCAATCATGAAGGTTGCCGGTGGTGGTACCCTATTGAATTTTGGTAATGGGTTGTCTTTGGTGTTTGGCTTATTGGGCTCGAATAGCTTCCCATTATCAATTAGGTTTTGGATCTCTTGTCTCAACCTCACATATCTATCCATGTCATGCCCTTGCATTTGGTGAAACTGACAAAATGCTTTGGTGTCAAAATTAGGTGGGAGAGGGTTAGGCAAAGGGCGAGGATTTAAGGGTTGTAGCAATCCCTTCCTTTGAAGCTTATTGAGAACCCAAGACATTGGTTTTCCCAATTCTGAAAATTGTCTCCTCGTTCCTTAGTTAGTAGCGTTAACACCGACGGCCTTTTGCATGCTTTGGCTACCAGGTTGATAGCTCCCTTTCTCGTTCCTTTTTGTTGCAAAGCGGCTCTTCTCCCTTTCCATTCTTCAATTTGCAAACCAGCTTGGAGAAGGTCTTTGAAATCACGGATGAGTGTATGAGACATCCTCTCACGAAGATTAGGCAACACCCCTCTCACAATCATCCTTATTTGATCGAATTCATCGAGCCTCTTCTTGAGTAAAGCGGCCTTGTTTCTCCATCTCTTGACATAATCTACAAAATTCTCATTCGGCCTTTACCTAATGGAATCCACTTTCATCAAGGTAACTTCCAACTCAACATTATTTCCATATTGTTGGATGAAGGCTTTGTAAAGTAGATCCTAACTCTTTTGTGTTCCATCATCTAAGGTATTGAACTAATTTTGGACAACAGGGTCCAATGAGAGCATAAAGTACCTTAGGGTTTGAGCCTTAGTAGCTCAGGCAGACTGCATGGCGGTGATGTATTGCTTCACGTGAAGATGAGAATTTTCGGTGCCATTGTACTTAGCAAAGGAAGGTATCTTGAATTTATAAGGGACCTCTTCATCTTGTTCAAATAGTTTGTCGATCTCAGACATCTCTTCGGTTTTCAGCTTCTTCTCAAATTTCTTTTCTAAATCAGTAATCATCTTTTCAACATCGGATGTCTCGGTCTTCTCAATAGTTGCTTTCTCAGCAACCTTCGGTTCTTTCTTCTTCTCTTGAACATCTTGGTAGTATTGAGCCCAATCATCATCATCATCAATGATCACCTTTTCATCATCAAAAACCACTTCACTAACTTTGGTCTTCCCTTTGTCCTTTGGTTTCTTAGTGCTAGCAGATGCCTCGGCATGGTTCTCTGAGATTGCAGTCAATTGGTTCTTCATGGTCTCAGCTAGGGCCTCTTTGATTTCTTCCATCTTGGTATTGAAGGGCTCATCCACCATCCTTTGAATTTGTTCAGTCTCCATTGTTTTAGGTGAGCAAGTGATTGAGTCATTGCTAGATACTTCATCTCTAGCGTAGGTCGGATTGTTGTAAGCTTTAGAACTATCGTAATCCAGGGCTGTGAGCCAGAGAGGATCAATGATATGAGATGCAAATGTATGCATGTATGCATGTATGCACAAACAAATCAACAAATAAGGATAAATAGGACGTTCCTTCCAACCTTATAACATCAACACACGAATGGTGAGTCTCTTTTCCTAGGTATATGGTTAACAAAATACCAACATGGGGTATCTTGCTTTCGAATAATTCCCTCAGACGTTTCAACCAATAGTTATATTTTCAAAAATGGAAATCAATCCATGATAATTCCCATTAATTAGGTTTTAATCCATTCAACCAACTAAAGTAGGTTTTATGCTATGTTGGATTAAAACAAAATTAAGAGGTTTATTGCAAATAGACTTCTCATTTGAAAAGAGTAACTAATGATTCATGCCAAAAACAAGCCCATGGTTAATTTATTCTTAGTGTAAACTAGGCCCACAATTGATTTTTAGTATTTCATAATTGACCTAAATATTTTTGCAAGCTCTTTGTAAGAGAAGTTGGGTGAAAATAGTTTTGTTTCTAAGCCCATTGTAAAAGATTTTAGAAAAATGGATTTTGGGCTTAGTATTTGGGCCATGGGCCAAAGAATTTTTTTTTATTTTTTGAAAATTTTTGAAAATAGTTTTGGTCTTTTGGACTTTAAAGAAAAGTTTATTTTGAGCTCACAATGTATTTAGGTCATATTAGAAAAAGGACAAACCAAATAAGCCATGATTTAGACTAAGATAAACTAACCATAGTCAAACAACATGCATTTGGGGTAAAACCTGAGGAAAGTAACTAGGCCAATTACATGAGCTTTAGTCTTTGGGGGTTAAAAGGCTTAGGTTCCCATAGCAATTATATACCAAATGGTATGAGGCTATGAGTGGTTATGCCATGCTCGATCTCCATACCTTGAGTGAAAGTATGGTATCCCTTACATAACACAACACGGGTAACACGGGCGTCCTAACTCACACACACAATGCAATCTAATATGATGCAATGAATAATATCATTATAAGAAAGAATAGAATAATATAAAGACCAACATAATCAACTTCTCTTACACCCAGTGGAGTCACCACTGTGAGTGGGGATTTTCGACCCCACTCCCGGTGGAATGGTTCTTGCGACTTCGGCACTGTTTAGGCTCGGGGCCTTAGAGAACACGGACCTAAGTCCGGAGAAAATGGAGTTGCCACTTGGATGGGCCGGGAAAAAGAAAGGGGTGGATGACTCAATTCCTATGGAATCCCCAACCCCCTAATGGGTTCGAAAAGTTGGATACGTGTGGGGAAGGTGAGAAATGGCCCAGCACCCCCACAACACCCGGTTCATTGGAACCGGCCTCCTTTACAGGTCTTAATATTATAAAATCCTTAAATATAACAATATTATCCATACTAAGCACAATAAAAAGAAAGGATCATTATATTAAAATCAAAGCAATGTCCAAATAAAACAAAACAAATAAATGGACACCCATCCGAAGATGGAAACATGTCCTTACATCACATGCCTAGATAGGACAACCATCGAAAGGTAGAAACATGCCCTTTACATAAGTTCTAAGATAGAAAAATAAATTAAATTACATGATATTTAACTAATGAGGTACCCACCAAGTGGAAACATACCTCTTACAACATTTAGAAATCTAAATAAATTGATAAAAGTAAATAACCATTCATAATAAATAAATCATTCATCAAAGGTATCAAATATCAATAAAAAGTAAACATCCATCCATGATAAATAAAATAAACCAAGCATTGAATTTAAATAAATTAAAGCATAAGAAATAAAACCAAGCATGATCAATTATGGAATTGAATAAGGTAAATAAAAATCCAAATTATAGCTACTGTTTCCATTTAGGGTTCTTTATCTCATGTGTTAAGGTTTTGGAATTCATAAAATTAAGCTACTGTGACTTTTTTATTGAATTAAAATAGATTAAGGTTTTATGTTTTAAAAGGTTGGTAAGACTCTTTGATTAACTAAATTAATATTTGAATGGTGAAATCATGAAACTAGGGTTTGAACACTTTGAAATAAATTTGATTTGTGGGTTACGGTTATTCATTGTGTTTTTAAGCTACTGTGTAAAATTAAAGTATTTATGTTTTTATGGTTTTTAAAATTTTAAAGGATTAGGGTTTAGAAAAAATTAAGGTTTAAAGTTTTAAAGGAGGTTAGGGTTCATTATTTTTGGTTTTGGAGTTGAATTAGGTTTTTTGGCTTTTGATTTTAGGGTTTCGGGTGATTTGTTGATTTTAGGATTTGGAAAAACAATTTGATGATTTCATGAGGTTTTATAAGTTTAAACAAAGTGATTTGAAGTTTACATAAATAGAAAAGATATTTTTAAAGCTTTTAGAAAGAAACGGAATCACATTTTAGTTTTGTTGAAAAACATGTTCAATTAAGGTTTTAAGATTTTTAAGAGGTAAAAATAACAATTGTAAGTCTTTTTGGAAAATAAAGTAACGTATTAGTGTTTTTAACTTTTGAAAAACTAAATTAAAATCCTAGGATTTTTTATTTTGAAAGACACAATTTCATAGTTTAGCTACTGTAAAAAATAAATACAACAATTAACACATACCTCTTTTTGATAGTTTCTCCAAAAATAATTCTTCTTGGATGAACCCGAACAAAGATAGTTTCTGCCTTTGAATTGCTTAAATCGTGTCCCTGCTATTCCAGAAAAAATCAAATTCAATTGCTCCTTTTCCTTCACTGATTTGGTTTCAACGTTTTCCTATCACTGTCCAATTTTTCTCCCCCTCCTTTTTTTTGATTGCCTTTGGTCCTTGTTTATAGAGGATTCATATGGTTTATTCCTAATTAATCACAGCAAGTAATATTGATAAGAAAAGTAAGCTGAAACCTAATTGAATTAGGTTTCAGAAAATTTGCGTTGAAAAAATTGCGCTGCCGAAAAAAAATTGCCGAAAGAAAAAATGGCTGGCGAAAAAATCTGCCGCTGTCAACTGCGGCAGTGGGCGAGGAGCGGGCGTCGTCCGCAGGAAATTTCTGCGTGTGACCATTTCGCTCGCAAGAAAATCTTACATGCGAAATGGCCCACGGCCCTCGCCGGCAGCTGCCCTAAAACTGATTTTTGGCGACAAATTTTTCGTCGTCGATTTTTATTTTTATTTTTATTTGTTTATTTTTATTTTTTATTAATAAAATTAAATACTAAAGCAAAAAATTATTTAATTAAGATAACAAAAATTATTTTGGATGAAAAAAATATATTAGGCAACACAAATTATTTTGGACTAAATAAAATATATTGGACCGGACCGGGTCAAAAATTAAGGTTCTACACCAATGTAAAGGACATGTTTATACCTTTCGGTGAGTGTCCTATTAGCTTAGGCATGGATGATGTAAGGACATGTTTCCATCTTCGGATGGGTGTCCATTTATTTGTTTTGCTTGGACATTATTTTTTATTTTAATATAACGATGCTTTATTTCAATTACTGTGTGTAATATGGATAATATTGTTATATTTAAGAATTTTATAATATTAAGACCTGTAAAAGAGGCCGGTAACAATGAACCGGGTGTTGTGGGGGTGCTGGGCCATTTCTCACCTTCCCCACACGTACCCAACTTTCCGAACCCATTAGGGGGTTTGGGATTCCTTAGGAATAGAGTCATCCAACCCTTTCTTTTTCTCGGCTCGTCCGAGTGGAGACTCCATTTTCTCCAGACTTAGGTCCATGTTCTCTAAGGCCTCGAGCCTAAACAGTGCCGAAGTCGTAAGAACCATTCCACAGGGAGTGGGGACAAAAATCCCCGCTCACACATATATTTCATATAGTTAACATAATGCAATTCATAGCACCATTCTCATATATCAATAATATAATAGGTAACCTAACACATTTTCCAACCAAATGTGTTAAGTCCCAAAGTCATGTAAATGTATGCAATCATGTAAGGTTTATACTTACCTCTAAGAGCAACAAACACCAATCTAACAACCCCCTCTTCCAAGATATCTTTAACACTTGGATTAGGGCAACTCAAATCTCTTCAAAACCTAATCCAAAGGTGATTATACATACTCACTTAGTGATACACATAAGAAAATAAGAATAAGAAGTATCGAGGGCAAACTATGACATGCTCAGTGACAGATAGGTCTAAACCCACAACACAGAAGTGCTCAACAACACGGGCGTGTCCTTGACCGTGCCCTAAACCCACAACACAGAAGCTTTGACACGCTCAGTGACATGGGCGTGTCACTGCACGTGTCAATCCTCCTCCAACACAGTAGCTATGACACGCTCAGTGACATGGGTGTGTCACTGGACGTGTCAAAACTACAACCACACAGAAGCTGTGATATGCTTAGTGACATGGGTGTGTCACTGCTCGTGTCACCCATACTGAAAACAGAACCAACGACACACCCAAAGACATGGCCGTGTTACTGAGCGTGTTAGGCTAAAAACCTAAAATTGACACTAAAACACCACATCCAACTATCATCCTTCAATAACCTTATCAACACCACACAAACTCAACCAAATCCATCAACATACCATAATAAACTTGTATAACATCAAAACAACTCAATTACATGCATCAAAACACAAACACAACGATATTTCACAACTCAAAGTCACACCAGCCAAAACTCTTATTTTCTTCACCAAACTTAACACTTTCTCTTCAATCCAACCCCAAAATCAAAGTCAATTACACAAAACAACTTCAAACACACCGAAATCAACCATACACACAACTACACCAACCATCCACCAAACTCAAATACACTAACTCAAAAGAAATCAAAGAAACAAGTTAGAAACTTACCAAAAGTGAAGAAAATCCTTAAAACTCCAACTTGATCTCTTGAAATCCTTCAATTTCTTGAGTTATGAATCAACAAAACCTCTCTTTCCCTTTGGCAATGGTGATGGTCGGCTAACCAAGAGAAGAAAGAAGAAGATGATAAAAGTCAAACCACTCACAAACCTCATAAACCACACAAACTCTCTTTTAATTTCCACCAAGCATTTAATATATTATAATAATACAAATATCATCTTCCACCATCACTTAATTTCTATTTAAAATAATTAATTATCTTATTTAACCAAATCAACTTGTTGACTTGTATATGTTGTATATATCTTCATATATACAACATATACACACTTCCCTTTTTCTTTCTTTCCACTTAATCATATATACACTTTAAATCATTTAATCCAATTTCAACAATTAGCATTTCCAAAATTTTAGGGTATCATTTGGGATATTACAATTCTCCCCCTCTATAAATAAATTTCGTCCTCAAAATTACCTGTTCTCAAGTCTGGAATAGCTGGGGATACTGATCTCGCATCACTTGCTCACTCTCCCAAGTTGCCTCTTCCTTATTCTTCCAAAGAACCTTCAAAAGTGGCACTTTTTTATTTCTCAACTCTTTCACTTCATGTGCCAAAATAGCCACTGGTTCTTCATTAAAAGTTAGATCTGGACTAACCTCAATGGATTCTACTGATAAAATGTGAGATGGGCCTGACCTGTACCTTTGTAGCATAGAAACATGGAAGACATTGTGAATTCTATCCAATTCAGGCGACAAAGCAATTCGATAAGCAACTGGTCAAACTCTATCCAGTACCTCATAAGGTCCAATGAAATGAGGATTCAATTTCCCTTTACGGACAAATCTCAAAATTTTCTTCCATGGAGACACTTTCAAAAATGCTTTATCTCCAACACTAAACTGAATGTCTCTTCACTTTAAATCAGAATAGGATTTCTGTTGGTCTGAAGCTGCTTTCAACCAATCCCGAATTATCTTCACTTTCTCTTCTGTTTAATTAATCAAATCGGGACCCCACTACCCCGAAGGAACTTGGTGCTCGACCTTCACTCTTTGACAAGTGAGACATTTGGATATAAACTCCGCTATGTCCCTCTTCATACCTGACCACGAATAATGTTGCTTCAAATCATGATACATCTTAGTACTCCCAGGGTGCATAGCAAAAGCCGACTGATGTGCTTCCTCCAAAATTATCTTTTTTCAATCTTACATTATTAGGAACACACAATCTATCTTTGTACCATAAACTACCATCACTTTTCACATGAAAATCTTGGGTCTCACCCTTCTGGCAATCCGAAACAACTTTCTGTATTCTTTCATCTGCCAATTGAGCCTCCCTAATCTGATCCAACAACACTGGTTTCAATTGCAACTGAGCCAATAAAGCACCATCATCACATGACTCAAAACTAGCATGCAACGCTCTCAACTCAACAAGCAACGAGAGCGAATAAGAAGTCAAACCTTCCAAAGACTCAACGCATCTGCAACAACATTTGCCTTGCCAGGATGATAATCAATCAAATAGTTATAGTCTTTAATCAACTCCAGCCATTGTCTCTGCCGAAGATTCAGTTCTCTCTGGACCCCCAAGTATTTTATACTCTTGTGATTTGTATAAATGAAACATTTCTCCCCATAAAGATAATGTCACCAAATCTTCAAAGCAAAAACTATGGCCGCCAATTCCAAATCATGTGTTAGATAATTAAGCTCATGTGGCTTCAACTACTGAGAAGCATAAGCTATGACTCTACCCTCCTGCATCAAAACACAACTTAAACCACTATGTGAAGCATCACTGTAAATCACATATGGTTTACCTTCCACAGGCAAAGTAAGAACAAGAGCTTGAGTCAACATCTCCTTCAACTGCTCGAAACTTACTTAACATTGATCTGTCCACTAGAATCTAACTCTCTTCCGAAGTAATCTGGTGAGTGAATTAGCTATCAAAGAAAAACACTTCACAAACCGTCGATAATAGCCTGCCAAACCCAGAAAACTTCTAACCTCAGTCACTGTCTTTGGTGGACTCCAATTCAAAATAGCTTCAACTTTACTCGGATAAACTCTAATACCATCTGCTGAAACCACATGACCGAGAAAAGTCACTTGATCAAGCCAAAACTCACACTTAGATAGCTTAGCATACAACTGCTTCTCTCTCAAAGTCTGCAATACAATTCGCAGATGCTTATCATGCTCCTCCTCATTGCATGAATACACCAAAATATCATCAATAAAGACCACCACAAACTGATCTAGATAGGGTCTAAACACCCTGTTCATCAAATCCATAAAAGCTGCTGGTGCATTTGTCAACCAAAAAGGCATCACCAAAAACTCATAATGCCCATAACTTGTGCGGAAAGTTGTCTTAGATACATCTTCAGCTCTAACTCTCAACTGATGGTACCCTGATCTCAAATCAATCTTAGAGAAAACTGCTGCTCCTTTCTACTGATCAAAAAGATCATCTATCCTAGGCAAAGGATTCTTATTCTTGATGGTTACTTTATTCAACTGCCTATAATCAATGCACAATCTCAAAGTACCATCCTTTTTCTTCACAAACAGGTGCTCCCCATGGAGGCACACTAGGGCGAACAAACCCTTTATCCAACAACTCCTGCAACTGCATCTTCAACTCTCTCAACTCAGCAGGTGCCATTCGATAGGGAGTAATAGAGATGGGAGTGGTACCAGGCAAAAAATCGATATCAAACTCAACCTCTCTCTCTTAGGGGGTATCCCTGGCAACTCCTCAAGAAAAACATCTGAAAATTCTGCAACTATGGGTATACTATCAAGTTGAGAACCCACTACCCTGGTATCTACAACATGAGCAAGATAAGCATCACATCCTTTCAGAATCATCCTTTTAGCTACAATAGCTGAAATAAACATGGATGAAAGTTGTCTTTGCTCACTAGTTGCCATAACACTTCTACCATCACCGGTTCTCAGAGTAACACTGTAATATCCCAAACTATACCCTAAAATTTTTGAAATGTTAAGTGTTGAAAATGGAATTAAATGCAAATTGTATATTTGATTAAGTGGAAAGATAAGAAAGGTAAAGGAAAGTGTGTATATGTTGTATTTATAAAGATATATACAACAACATTTATTGATGGTCAAATGGGATAATTAATTATTTTAAATAGAAATTATGTGATGGTAGAAGATGATATTGATTATATTATAATATTTAAATACTTGGTTGAGATTAAATAGGGAATTTAGTGGTTAAGAGAAGTGATTTGTTATGACTTTTCTATCATCTTATTCTTTCTTCTTTTGCTTAGCCGGCCATCACTTTTACCAAAGGAAAAGAGAGGTTTTGTTGATTCCTCACTCAAGCAATTGAAGGATTTCAAGAGATCAAGTTGGAGTTCTAAGGATTTTCTTCACTTTTGGTAAGTTTCCAACTTGTTTCTTTGTGTTCTTTTGGAGTTTGTGTATTTGAGTTTGGTGGATGGTTGGTGTAGTTGTATGTATGGTTGGTTTTGGTGTGTTTGAGGTTGTTTGGTTTTATTAACTTTGATTTTTGGGGTTGGATTGAAGAAAATGTTAAGTTTAGCGAAGAAAATAAGAGTTGTGGATTGTGTATGTGTTGAGTTGTGAAACATGGTTGTGATTGTGTGTTGATGCATATAATTGAGTTGTATTGGTGTTATGAAAGTTTATTATGGTATATTGATGGTTTTGGTTAAGTTTGTTTGGAGTGGAAAAGGGTAAAAGAAAGATGTTTGTTGGATGTGGTGTTTTTGGTGTCGATTTTAGGTTTTTGGACTGATACACCCAGTGGCACTGCCATGTCCTTGGGCGTGTCGTTGGTTCTGTTTTCAGTATAGGTGACATGAGTAGTGACATGCCCATGTCACTGAGCATGTCACAGCCTCTGTGTTTGAGTAGTATTAACACATCCAGTGACGCCCATGTCACCGAGCGTGTCATAGCTACTGTGTTGTTGGTGTATTGACACGTGTAGTGACATGCCCATGTTACTGAGAGTGTCAAAGCTTCTATGTTGTGGGTTTAAGGCACAATCAAGGACATGCCCGTGTTGTTGAGCGTGTCATGTGTAGAGTTTACCCTAGTTAGCTCTTGTCCTTATTTTCTTATGTGTATCACTAAGTGAGAATGTATAATCACCTTTGGATTAGGTTTTGAAGAGATTTGAGGTAATCAATCCAAGTTTTGAAGGATTCTTGGAAGAGGAGTTTGATAGATTGGTGTGTGTAGCTCTTGAGGTAAGTATAAACCTTACATGATTGCATACATTTACATGACTTTGGGACTTAACACATTTGGTTAGAAAATGTGTCAGGGTACCTATTATATTGTTGATAGATGAGAATGGTGCAATGATTTATATTATGTGAATTATATGTTGAGGATTCAAAATATATGAACAATGTAAATTGTGATGTGCACTCAAATGATGAAATGTGAAGCCATTGATATTGGCTATGATGATATAAATGAAATATTTGGGGCATTATGCCTAGATGATCATGAGAAAATGAAAATGGATTTGATAATGAAATAATGAAAGAATTGTGTCCCTAGTATGTTATTCAATTTTTAGAGTGTTGGTGGTATGCCTAAGAGTAACAATCCCTTGAAGCTAGGCTGGGCTTGGTCCTTGAAGCCAAGTTGGGTTGATGCTGAGCTCCCCTTAAAGCTTGGTTGGGCCTAGTCCTTGAAGCCTAGTTGGGATGTTACATATGAGATATTTCTCATTGTGATAATGTTATGCCTATGGGCTTGATAAATGTGATTATTGGACCAAAGCAGTAACTCTGGAATTTGAATGGCATATTAGTTTCTTTTGGGCCCATACTTGTCTTTGCTTTAATGTGAATTATAAATGATGGCACAATTAAACAATGTAATGAGATTTAATATTATGAAATATGATATTATTGTATATTGTTTGTAACACCCCTATATCCCATATACGTACAAAGCATGCTTATACGATCGTATTATATGTATACTGAATATAGAAATGACACACTTTACAAATACACAAATCATATTTAAAGTAAAACTAAAAATTTAAGAAATACCAAATAAAGAGAAATGAAAATCATAAGACACAATAGATAAAAATGTTTGTTTATTACGCAACGGAAGTTACATCCAAAACTTACAAATATAAATACATTAAACCTCAATAATTACAAAATATGAAATATATACATGATTGGCAGCTTGACTCTCTGATCTTTAAGCTTTAATCCAACTCTTCACAATCAAAATAACCTCAACTAGGTCTAGAGGAATTCTCTGTCTCAACTCTATCACCTCTATCACCTGCGCGATGAATCATAATCGCGCTGAGCCAACAACTCAGTAGTACAAACCATAATGCTATTATGCTTAATCAATAACAATGATATACAATCAAACAATAAAGATCATACTCAATATACAATAATTCATGAATATTACATTATTTCATCATTCATAACATCAACATGACATAGACACCTATGGGCCCAACAAGTGTTTAATACGATATTCAGAATTCAGAGTTACTGCTTTGGTTCATAATCACAATAATCAAGCCCGTAGGCAACATATATAGAGATATATCTCTATCCATGGATAGTGTAACAGACCCAGTCTCTTGGACCATCAACTCAACAAATTGAGGAGATCATCAACTCGGCAAGACTGTTACCTGTAACAGACCCAGTCTCTTGGACCATCAACCCGACTAAATCAAGGAGATCCTCAACCCGGCAAGATTGTTACCAATCATATATCTCATAATCACAATTCTCATAATGTAACGACCCAGTCTCTTGGACCTTAATTCAACTCAAATTGAAGAGATCCTCAACCCGGCAAGACTGTTACTATTCATAATTTCATAGGCATGCCACCCAAATCCAGAACTCTGAAACTGAATAACATATTAAACATACAATTATATCATTATTCTCTTTCTCAATTTGTATCTCAATATCAAATAGGCAATCATGCCTCAACACTTTCATTTGTATAACCATAGCCACTCACAATGGCTTCTCATCACATTTGAATCATCATGTCTCAATTCACAATATAATACATCATTTTTCACATATTCATAATCAATTACATTGAACATAATCATATATGCATACATATCTCAATTATCTCATTTCACATTATACATATAGTACATTTCACAAGATTCACAATGTGCAAAACATAACATTATTCATATATAACAATAATGTCATATCAAGTGAATGTGTGCAACAATGCAAGGTTTGTACTTACCTCAATAACAATTCACACAACTCTAAACACTTCCTTTCCAAGATTCTTTTACTTCTTAGATCAATGATAACTCACTTTCTTCAAGACCTAATCCAAAAATAATAACATACACTTGCTTAGGGATACACATGAGATAATCAAATTAAAAGTTAACTAGGGAAAACCCTAAACATGACACGCTCAACCACACAGACGTGTCCCTGACCGTGCCCTAACTCCACAACACAGAAGCTTTTACACGCTCAGAACCACGGGCGTGTCACTGGGCGTGTAATACATTCTGCCTCTCTGAAAAATATCAACACGTCTAACAACATGAGCGTGCTCATGGCCGTGTAAACTCTCCAATCTCACAGTAGCTATGACACGATCAATAACACGGGCGTGTTACTGGTCGTGTCAAACCTACTGCCTCCAACACAATTGACACGCCCAAGAATCTGAACGTGTTCATGGGCGTGTCAGGCCAAAAACTCAAATTCCGGCCAAAACAACAAAACACCCAACCAAACACTTCTTTTCACCAACATCCACTTCAAACAAACTTAACAAAACATACCCAAAAACCATCTTAAACTTACAAATACACCAAAACAACTCCACATCTATAACAAACACAAATCACAAATATCATCACAAAACCCTAAACACAAATACAACACCATCTCTTTCAACCAACTTACTCTTTTCTTCAATCCATCCTTAAAATCCATAATCAATCTAATCAAACACTCTTAAACATATCACAATCAAACAACACACTCTTAAATCATCTATCAATTTCACAACACAACTTCAAATAAGCAAAGATATCAAAAGAGGACTTACCAAAGTTATAAAACTTCTTGAATCACCAACTTGATCACTTAGATCTTCCTTCAATTTGAGCTTAGAACATCAAAATCCTTTCTTGCTCACTTGCTTTCCCTTGTCTATGGAGGAGCCAGCCACAATAAAAAGAAAAGAAGAAAAGAACAATGAAGAAACAAAGTCAACTCCTCTTTAAATCTCCACCAAGTATCTCAACATGAACAATTACCTAAACACCCTTATACAATTTGTTTTGATTTCCTTTAAAGCACTTGCCCTCTTTTAGTAATTTCACAAATAACTAAATAAATATCTTCTTCCCTTGACCACTCTTTTGACTTGCATATATGTTATATATATTATCATATAAACAACATATACACTTCTCTCTATACACTCTTTCCTTTCCCATAACACATATACATTTAATTCAAATCAAACAACAATTACCTCAATACTTCTAGAGCACATTTTGGGATATTACATTGTTTACAATTCTTGAATGTTTGACATTGGCATTACATATAAATCATATGGTTATCATGGTTAGAACCACTAAGCCTTTGGCTTAGCACGATTGTGATTTATCGTGCAGGTGACAGGGTAGATCCAGTTGAACCGGAGAGTTCAGCTAGACCGAGTCGAGTCTAGGCTTGTGATCCCTTATGAAGTGTTGATTATTGGATTTCAAGATCAGAGATGAACTGCTATCATGTATAAATTCTATATTTTTGTAAATATTGATTTTGATGTATATGTATGTATATTCCGCTGCTTATTAAACAAATGTTTTGGATAAACTTTGGGTGTAATGAAGATATATATGTATATGTATTTTAATAAGAAATGTTTTATCTATTACTATTTATAATGATCATTTGATGATAAAGTTTTAAGGATGGGTTGCTTCAATTATACTATGACATCCTTATATTTGGTATACGTATATTACATATTGAGAGTATATGTGGTGTACGTTTATGGGGTATAGGGGTGTTACAAACACACTTATTCTGACAGTCTACCACAACCCCATGCTTGGATAACCAATCCATGCCTAAAATCATATCATACTCCTTAAAAGGCAATTCAATCAAATCCCCAAGGAATTCCTCATCTTGCACCACAACTGAACTATTACGATGCACCTTGCTAACTACCACACTATGCCCTAAAGGATTTGTCACCAAAAATCAAATCCTAGGGATTCTGAATGCAATTCATTCATAGGCAAGATAGATGCACTTATATATGAATGAGTAGATCCTGGATCAATTAGAGCAAGAACTGAAATGCCAAATAAAGAAAATGTACCCACAATGACGGCTGAAGCATCTAGCTACCTCTGCATCACATACACTCGCTGTGATGGCCCAGCCTCATCTGGTCTACTACCTTCGGATGTAGAGCATCCTCTCTGACTAATCCCAGGTCGACCACCTCTACTAAAACCTCTGCCCCCTCAACCTCCTCTAACACTGGGTCGAGAAGCTACAGTATTAGTCTGTCTATCCTCCGGTAGCTCAGGGCAATCTTTGAGGAAATGATCCAGTGACCCATATCTATAACAGACTCTTGGTCCACCTATCTTCCAACAAGCGCCCCCATGTGCCCTACCACAATGGACACATGTATAAGAAACTGGCCTCTGAACCACTGCGGTCGGTGCACTCGCCACAAAAACTGTAGGTCTCGATCTCTACCTCTGATACTGATGTAATATCCTCATTTATGCCCTAGAAGTTTTGCATATTGTAGTTGTTGTTGTTGTTGTTGTTGTTGTTGGGTTAAATTGGGGGAAAGAAGAGTATATGTATATGTGTTTTGGAAATTTAGGGTTTAGAGACAAGTTTATATGTTGTGTATATGATGATATATATAACATATAAATGGGTCAAAGGAAGAGTCAAAGGAAAAGAGATATTTTTGTGTTAAGTGTGTAATTACATATAAGGGCTTATATGAGACAAGAAGTTAGTTATTTGAGTGAGGGCATTTTGGTAATTGCTTGGATAAAATCACTTGGTGGAGATTAAAAGCAAAATTTGACTTGGTGTGTTCATTATTTTCCTTTTTCTTTCAAGAGGTGGCCGGCCATTGAAGAGAAGAGAGAGCAAGGAAGGTGTTCTTGATGCTTAGAGCAAATTGAAGAAACAATCAAAGGATTTGACAAGGGATTTGTGGAATTTTTTCTTTGTAAGTAAGTAATCTTTTGTTTTCTTTACTTATTTGGAGGTTGTGTTGGAAGTGAGTTAGGGTTTGGTGATTTTGTGATTTAATGGATTTGAGATGTGTTGTGTTGTGTTCTCAAGTATTAAATTGGTTTTAAGTTAATAGTTTATATAGTTGTTGTTGTTAGAAGTGGTAGATGTTGATTTGGAAGGATGGAGAAGGATGTTGGTTTTAGGGTTTTGAGATAATGTGTGTGCTTAATTGTTATATTAATGTGTTATGAAGTGTTTCTTGTGATGATTATGTGTTTAGAACATTGTTTATGTTCATTTGAAACATGTTATATGAGGGATATTGTGTTTGAGTGCAATTGAGAAAGTGTTGGTTTTAGTTAGATTGTGTTTGTGGGTGACACGGCTAAGTGCATTTAAAGGGACACGGGCGTGTCAATTATTTGAGGAAACTACTGCCTCTTTTGTTGTTAGTGACACGGGCGTGTTCCATCAAGTGGTTGGGCGTGTCCTACAAATGAATTACATATTGTTTTTTTTACTTTGTTTCTTTTTACATTGTTTTGATTCTTTAAAGGTTCCATTGTTTCTAAACTTACATATGAACATTATAAACATGTTTCAAACACAAGAATGATTTAATCAAATGAATGTGGAAGATCATAAAGCTATGAATCATATCAATTGTGTTTTGCCCTAATTGCATTATTGAGATTTAGCAATGTTATTATGCACTTTGAATGGTAATGTGTTTCATGAGTAATGTATATTGAAATGTTGTATCAAAGATGAAATGATAATTCAAATAAGACATGACATGAGACAATGCCATTGTGTTTGGCTATGATGAATGATGCTTTATGAGATATAATGTGATCATGGATGAGATAAATATACACTTGAATAATGAAGTGTTATATTGTGAAATGAAATGTGAAGCCATTGTTATTGGCTAATGTGATTCAATGGAAATAAATGAGGCATGTTTGCCTAAATGATAATGAGAATTGAGAATCAAATCTAAATGAATTGTGTGGCTAATGTGTTATTCCATTTTCAGAGTTTGTTGTTGGTGGCATGCCTAATAAGAGTAACAATCTCTTGAAGTTAGGTTGGATTGAATCCTTGAAGCCTAATTGAGATGTTACCACCCTTGAAGCTAGGTTGGGTTTTGTTCTTGAAGCCAAGTTGGGTTGAAGCTTAGCATGCTTTGCTCCCCTTGAAGCTTGGTTGAACCTAATCCTTGAAGCCTAGTTGGGTATATGATATTGATAAATGTGATGATAAAACCAAAACATTAACTCTGAAAATTGAATGGCATATTAGTGTATTTTGGGCCCATGCATGTGTTTGCTTAGATGTAAATGTTGAATGGTGAAATGTTTGAATAATGAGATTATGTTTGTCTTTGTTTAGTGTTGACTATGAATGGTTAAATGAACAATAATAAGGTATATGACAAGATATTGAAATGTGACATGCAATGTGAAAGTATGTTGTTAGTTTTGCATATATGATGTTACATGCATGATATGGTTTGAGAAATGACATTGCATTGCATTAAGTCATATCATTTGCATGATTATCTTACTAAGCCCTTGGCTTAGCGCGATAGTGTTTAATCGCGCAGGTGATAGAACTGATAGGATCGAACCCGAGAGCTCTTCGAGACCGAGTGAGAGTAGACATTGAAGAGTTGATTTTGGGAGCTTAAAGATCAGAGCTGACTTGCCAATCATGTATATTTCTTGTATATTTTGTAAAGTAATGTTTATAATGTAAATTTGTAAATATTTTATAACTTCCGCTGTGTAATATTTAAATGTATATGTATATCTAATATGTTTTGTTTTATAAGTAAATGACCTATTTTTCTATAATGTATATAATTGAAAGGTTATGGTTTTGTTTAAAATGTTTTGAATGTTAAGGAAACCGTAGCATCCCTATGTTTGGTGCACTTATGCTACATTGTTGTGGTTGTAGTGTGTGTGCATTGGATATGGGGGTGTTACAATTGTTTTGGTATCAGAGCCTAGGTTTGAGATTCTCAACCTAGGAAAAATGTAATAAAAAGAATATTTTTACTTAAAAAGTGGTTTTGAATAACAAATACATTTGAGATTGGCAGTCTCTGATCTTTAATAAGATGTAATCTACTGTGTGTGCAGACATAGGTTGTGATGGATTCACATTCAAGTCAGTCGGTTGAGGCTAGTGCTGAGAGTAATGCTCCTGATGGTGGAGCTAGGGTTGTTAGTACTGGTGAGGCACCTGCTTCTGGGTCAGGTAGACCAGTAGGTGATGAGGTTCCGCCAGCCTGGTTTATGCATATGATGGAAGCTATGAGACAAGCACCTGTGCAACCACAGCCACCACCCCCTCAGCCCTTAGTTTCTGTAAGGCATTATGACAAACTGAGGAAATATGGAGCAGAGGATTTCTTTGGTACAGTTGATCCAGTTGTGGCAGAACAGTGGCTTGATAGAGTTCAGAGGGTATTTGTTCAGTTGCAAGCCACCCCTGAGGAAAAGTTTGACTATGCAAGATCTTTGCTACAAAAAGATGCATATAGTTGGTGGAAAACAGTGCCCCATTCTATGGATGATCCACCAACTTTGTCATATGCTGACTTTTTGAGAGAATTTGAATTGAAGTATACTCCAAGGGAGTATAAAGATGGGAAGAAAAGAGAGTTTTTAGATTTGAGGCAGAATCACCGGATCGTGACAGAGTATGAGGTTGAATTTATCCGGTTGAGTGAGTATGCTGGGGGAATTATAGTTGATGAGATTGATAGATGCAGGAGATTTGAGGAGGGATTGCGGCCTTCTCTTATGTGTCATGTGGCTGGTTCAAGATATACTGATTTTTCCCAGCTTGTGGCAACAGCTCGCAGTGTAGAGAGAGCTCAAGTTATTGCAGCTGCTTCAGAGGAAGAGACTAGAGTTAGGAGGCCCCAGTTCGAGGCAAGGTCTTCTTCTGCGAAGAGAGGAAAGGGGAGTTTTATTCCTCGGGTTGGTAGGAGTCAGAGGCTTACTAGTAGGTCAGTGCAGTCTCAGAGGCAGAGATTTAGACCTGCAGCTTCAGTGGCTAGTGCTCCAACTCCAATGACTCAGAGATCTACTTACCCCATCTGCATTCATTGTGGTAGGCCTCATGGTGGTTCTTGTTGGAAGGCAGGTGTTGCAGGGGTATGCTTCAGGTGTGGATCACCAGATCACTTTGTGAGAGATTGCCCGGAGAGGCAAGAGCCGATGCCAGTTGATTCTGCCGCTTCTCGAGCTAGTGTGAGGGGAGGTAGAGGCAGCAGAGGTGCCAGCCGAGGAGGTAGAGCAGGATTCAGTTCTAGAGGCGGTGCTACATCCAGGGAGGGTAGACCAGAGGAGGTTGGTTCTTCCCAGAGGATGTATGTTATGCAGAGGCAGCCTGATGCATCGGCAGTCATTGCGGGTACTTTTTATTTATTTAATACTGCAGTACTTGCTTTGATTGATCCAGGTTCCACGCATTCATATATTAGTGCATCTGTTTTGCCTGTCTCTGATATGCATGCTGAGTCCTTAGGATTTGATGTGTTGGTGACAAATCCGTTAGGGCATAGTGTGGTTGTGAGTAGGGTGCATAGAGATAGTGCAGTAGTGGTGCAGGGTGAGGAGTTCCTTGGGGATTTGATTGAGATGCCATTTAAGGAATATGATGTTATTTTGGGCATGGACTGGTTATCTCGACATGGAGCTGTGGTGGATTGTAAAAAGAAAATTGTTTCTTTGAGAACTGGTGATGGTAGAGAGGTGATAGTATCTAATGAGCAGGAATAGCTAGCCTCCTTATTTGTTTCAGCTGTTGCAGCCAGGAGGTTGATTAGAAAGGGGTGTGAAGCCTATCTCGCTCATGTGATAGATACTAGAGTGAAGGGTTTTCCCATTGATAGCATTGCCACAGTTGCTGAGTTCCCTGATGTGTTTCCAGAGGAGTTGCCTGGATTGCCTCCAGAGAGAGAGGTGGAGTTTGGTATTGAATTGTTACCTGGTACCACTCCTATCTCTATTACTCCTTATAGAATGGCACCAGCAGAATTGACGGAGTTAAAAGTGCAGTTACAGGAGTTGTTGGACAAAGGATTTATTCGCCCCAGTGTTTCTCCGTGGGGAGCTCCTGTGCTATTTGTGAAGAAGAAAGATGGTACCATGAGGTTGTGTATCGATTATAGGCAATTGAATAAGGTGACTATTAAAAATAAATATCCTTTGCCTAGAATCGATGATCTCTTTGATCAGTTGAAGGGTGCAGCTGTGTTTTCTAAAATTGATCTGAGATCTGGGTACCATCAGCTAAGAGTCAGAGCTGAGGATGTTCCGAAGACAGCTTTTCGGACCAGGTTTGGGCATTATGAGTTTTTAGTTATGCCTTTTGGTCTGACGAATGCACCTGCAGCTTTTATGGATTTGATGAATAGAGTGTTTAGGCCCTATTTGGATCAGTTTGTAGTGGTCTTCATCGATGACATTCTGGTGTATTCGCGGAATGAGGAGGAACATGATTTGCATCTGCGGATTGTGTTGCAGATCTTGAGAGAGAAGCAATTGTTTGCCAAATTGTCGAAGTGTGAGTTCTGGTTGGATCAAGTCGCTTTTCTTGGACATATTGTTTCATCAGAAGGTATCAGAGTTGATCCAAGCAAAGTTGAAGCTATTCTGAATTGGAGTCCACCCAAGTCTGTGACAGAGATTAGAAGTTTTCTGGGTTTGGCAGGCTATTACCGACGATTTATGAAAGGTTTTTCTTTAATAGCTACTCCACTCACCAGATTACTTCGTAAGGGAGTTAAATTTGTGTGGACTGATCAGTGTCAGGCGAGCTTTGAGCAGTTGAGAGATATGTTGACTCAAGCGCCTGTTCTTACTTTACCTGTTGAAGGCAAACCTTATGTGATCTATAGTGATGCTTCACATAGAGGTTTGGGGTGTGTTTTGATGCAAGAAGGGAAAGTTATAGCTTATGCATCTAGACAGTTGAAACCGCATGAGCTTAATTATCCTACCCATGATTTGGAATTGGCAGCCATTGTGTTTGCATTGAAGATTTGGCGCCACTATCTATTTGGAGAGAAATGTTTCATCTACACTGATCACAAGAGTTTGAAGTATTTGGGTGTCCAGAAAGAACTCAATCTTCGCCAGAGAAGATGGTTAGAATTGATTAAAGACTACGACTGCTTGATTGACTATCATCCAGGTAAAGCAAATGTTGTTGCTGATGCTTTGAGTCGGAAGTCTTTAGCTGGTTTAACAATTTACTCGCTCTCGTTGCTTGTTGAGTTGAGAGCATTGTGTGCCATTTTTGTATCTTGTGATAATGGTGCATTGTTGGCACAGTTGCATTTGAAACCGGTTTTGTTAGATCAGATCAAAGAAGCTCAGTTGGCTGATAAGAAGATACAAAAGATTGTTTCGGATTGTCAGAGTGGAAAGGGTAGAGATTTTGTTGTGAAGAGTGATGGGAGTCTATGGTTCAAGAGCAGATTGTGTGTACCCGATGATGCTGATTTGAAAAGGGTTATTTTGGAAGAAGCTCATCAGTCGATGTTTGCTATGCATCCGGGTAATACGAAGATGTATCATGATTTAAGACAGCATTATTGGTGGATTGGGTTAAAGAGAGACATTGCTGGGTTTGTATCGAAATGTCTCACTTGTCAGAAGGTTAAAGCAGAGCATCAAGTTCCAACCAGGTTGCTTCAACCGTTGTCAGTGCCAGAATGGAAATGGGAAAGAGTGACAATGGATTTTGTGTCTGGGTTGCCATTGACACAAAAGAAACATGATGCCATATGGGTGATTGTGGATAGATTGACTAAGATAGCTCATTTCCTTCCGGTGCGGATGGATTACTCTTTGGAGAGGTTGGCTGAGCTGTATATCCATGAGATTGTGAAACTGCATGGTGTTCCAACTTCTTTAGTGTCTGATCGAGATCCCAGGTTTACTTCAAGATTTTGGAAGAGTTTGCATAGTGCTTTGGGTTCTCGACTGCACTTCAGCACTGCTTTTCATCCACAGACGGATGGACAGTCAGAGAGGGTGATACAGATTCTTGAGGACATGTTGAGAAGCTGTATCATCGATTTCTCTGGAAGTTGGGACAGATTTCTACCGCTTGTGGAGTTTGCTTACAACAACAGTCACCAATCCAGCATTGGTATGGCACCATTTGAAGCATTATATGGTAGACGGTGCAAGACACCTCTTTGTTGGAGTGAACTGGGAGATGGTAAGTTGATTGGGCCTGATTTGATTCAAGAAACTGAAGAGAAAGTGAAGCTGATTCGAGGCAGATTGAAAGCAGCTTCAGACCGACAGAAGTCTTATGTAGATCTGAAAAGGAGAGACATTGAGTTTGATGTTGGAAATAAAGTGTTTTTAAAAGTATCTCCTTGGAAGAAGATTTTGAGGTTCGGTCGGAAAGGAAAATTGAGTCCTCGTTTCATTGGACCATATGAAGTTTTGGAAAGAGTGGGGCCAGTTGCTTATCGGCTTGCTTTACCACCTGAGTTGGATCGTATTCATAATGTATTTCATGTTTCTATGTTGAGGAGATACAGATCGGATCCATCTCACATATTGCCAGTTGAGTCTATTGAAGTGAGCCCAGACTTGACATTTGAAGAAGAACCAGTTGCTATCTTGACACGTGATGTGAAAGAGTTGAGAAATAAGAGAGTGCCATTGGTGAAGGTTCTATGGAAGAACCATGGAAAGGAAGAAGCAACTTGGGAAAGTGAACAAACCATGCGAGAGCAGTATCCTCAGTTGTTTCAGACTTGATATCAGGTAATTTCGAGGACGAAATTTCTTTTTAGAGGGGGAGAATTGTAATATCCTCATTTATGCCCTAGAAGTTTTGCATATTGTAGTTGTTGTTGTTGTTGGGTTAAATTGGGGGAAAGAAGAGTATATGTATATGTGTTTTGGAAATTTAGGGTTTAGAGACAAGTTTATATGTTGTGTATATGATGATATATATAACATATAAATGGGTCAAAGGAAGAGTCAAAGGAAAAGAGATATTTTTGTGTTAAGTGTGTAATTACATATAAGGGCTTATATGAGACAAGAAGTTAGTTATTTGAGTGAGGGCATTTTGGTAATTGCTTGGATAAAATCACTTGGTGGAGATTAAAAGCAAAATTTGACTTGGTGTGTTCATTATTTTCCTTTTTCTTTCAAGAGGTGGCCGGCCATTGAAGAGAAGAGAGAGCAAGGAAGGTGTTCTTGATGCTTGGAGCAAATTGAAGAAACAATCAAAGGATTTGACAAGGGATTTGTGGAATTTTTTCTTTGTAAGTAAGTAATCTTTTGTTTTCTTTACTTATTTGGAGGTTGTGTTGGAAGTGAGTTAGGGTTTGGTGATTTTGTGATTTAATGGATTTGAGATGTTGTAATATCCCAAAATATACCCTAGATGTTTTGGGTTTTATTATTATTATAATTGGATTTATTGTATATGTTTTATTGTTAGAAAAAGGGGTTTTTAAAAGAAGTGCATATGTGATGTATATTAGGATATATATAACATATACCTAAGTCATGGAAAGTCAAAGTTTTGAGTTAGTGGAAGAAGATATTTGTTGTGTTTTTGAATTTGTTATTAATTAATTAATAAGGATTTGAATGTGTGGAAGAGGTTGAAAGAGATTAGTTTAATATTTTAAATTGCTTGGTTGAGAGAGTTTTAAGGAAAAGAGGGGTTTGACTTTGGATTTCTCTTTCTTCCTTCTTCTTTCTTTCTCATTGCCGTGGATCACTTTCTCCTTCTCCTTCCTTTGCTTTGTTTGGCCGGTTAACACAAGAAACAAGAGAGCAAAGAAGAGATTTGAACCTCTAACTCAAGATCTAAGGAAGCTTTCAAGAGTTCAAGTGGAAAGTTAAGAGATTTCTTCATCTTTGGTAAGTTCTTCACTTGACTCTTTGATTTCTTTGAGTTTTTGAGTTGAGTTGTGATTGGTATGTGATTATGTTGTTTAAGATGGGTTTAAGAGTGTTTGGGTAACTGATTTCTTGTTTTTGGGGATGGATTGGAGGAAAGAGTAGTTGTTGGAAGTGATTGTTTTGAGGTTGTGTTTTAGGTTTGTGTTGATGATTTTTGATTTGAGATTTGAGGAATGCTTTAGTTGTTTTGGTGTTTTTGTGAGTTTGTTATGGTTTTTGGGTATGTTGAGATGACTTTGGTTGAAGTGGTTTTTGGTGAAAGAAAGAGTTTTGTTGGTTGTGTTGTTGTTTTGGCCGGAATCTGGGTTGTTGGCCTGACACGCCCTAGGGCACGTCCAGGATTTTGGGCGTGTCGATAGCTATGTATTTTGGGATGAGTGGCACAACCAGTGACACGCCCATGTCACTGAGCGTGTTGTAGCTTCTGTGTGGCAGTAGGATTGACACGACCAGTAACACGCCCGTGTTATTGAGCGTGTCATAGCCACTGTGTTTTTGGGGTATTGACACGGCCATGAGCACGTTCTTGATGTTGGACGTGTCACTATTGTTGTGAGGCAGAAGGTATTACACGCCCAGTAACACGCCTGTGTCATTGAGCGTGTAAAAGCTTCTGTGTTGTGGAGTTAGGGCACGGTCAGGGACACGCCCGTGTGGGTGAGCGTGTCATGGTTAGAGTTTGCCCTAGTTGGTTCTTAGCCTTATGTTCTTATAAGGGTTTCATCTTCCTTTGGATTAGGTTGTGAAGAAGGTGAATTACTCTAATTCAAGAAGTGAAAGATTGTTGGAAAGAGAGGTGTTAATATTGTGTGGGTTGCATTTAAGGTAAGTATAAACTACATTATTGCATACATCCATATGATGTTGAAATTTAACATACATTTCATGATATTGATGATGCTTATGAATAATGTTATGTTGTGTATAATGTGGAATATGATGTGAACATTTATAATGATGTGAAAGATATGATAATGTGATGAATTGTATTTATGTGATGAGAAGCCATGATTGTTGGCTATGATGATAAAATAAATTACAATTGAGGCAAGGTTGCCTATTGCGAAAATGAGAATGAAATGAGAATGAAATGATTTTGTGTAAAGTGTGTTATTCAACCTTCAGAGTTCTGATTTTGGCAGGCATGCCTATTGTAGTAACAGTCTAGCCGGGTTGAGGATCTCCTCAAGTTGTTGAGTTGATGGTCCAAGAGACTGGGTCTGTTACTTTATAAATGTGAAATGATAGATGTAAATTGAAGTAACAGTCTAGCCGGGTTGAGGATCTCCTCGATTTAGTCGGGTTGATGGTCCAAGAGACTGGGTCTGTTACAGGTAACATTCTAGCCGGGTTGAGGATCTCCTCAAGTTGTTGAGTTGATGGTCCAAGAGACTGGGTCTGTTACCCTATCCATGGATAGAGAGATATGTATATTGCCTACGGGCTTGATTATTGTGATATTGGACCGAAACAGCAACTCTGAACTTTGAATAACAAATTAGTGTCTTGTGGGCCCATAGGTGTCTTTGTTGAATGAGTATAATGGATGATGATATGATTATTGAAATTATGAAATTTAACCTTTATATATATATATGATTATTATTGATTGAATGTATGATATTGATATTGACATTTCATATTATCATGATGGTTTGTACTACTGAGTTTTGGCTCAGCGCGATTGTGGTTCATCGCGCAGGTGGTAGAGTTGATAGGGTTGAGACTGAGGATTCCTCTAGACCTAGTTGAGCTTTACTTGAAGAGTTGGATTAGAGCTTAAAGATCAGAGAGTCAAGCTGCCAATCATGTATCTATTCTATGTTGTATATATTTTTGACGTTTATGTATTTGAACTTGTAAAAATTTGTGATAACTTCCGCTGTGAATTTATAAATGTTTTTATACATAGTATCTTTTGAATTTCCTTTAAACATTCGAGTTATGAATTGTGTATTTTAAACAGTGGCATGTTCTATATTCAGTATACATATTATACGATCGTATAAGCATGCTTGGTATGTATACGGGATATAGGGGTGTTACAATTATTTTGGTATCAGAGCCTAGGTTTGAGATTCTCAACCTAGGTCAAGTATAAGAAAAAGAGTATTTTGATTTTAAAAGTGAGTTTTTGAATAGAATACATGTTTGGTGTCGGCAGTCTCTGATCTTTAATGAGGAGTATTCTACTGTGTTTGCAGATATAGGTTATAATGGATCCTCATTCGCGTCAATCCGTTGAGGGTAGTGCTGAGAGCATAGCTCCAGAGGTTGGATTAGATGGAGCTAGAGTGGATGGATCTGGAGAGGCCCCTGTTTCTGTGTCAGGGAGACCAGCTGGTGAGGAGATTCCACCAGTTTGGTTTAGGCATATGTTTGAATTTATGAGGCAGGCACCAGTGCAACCACCTCCACCACAGCCTATGGTACCAGTGAGACAGTATGATAAACTACGGAAATATGGAGCAGAGGATTTCTTGGGTACCATTGATCCAGCTGTAGCTGAGCAGTGGCTAGATAAAGTTCAGAGAGTATTTGTTCAGTTACAAGCCACTCCGGAAGAAAGATTTGATTATGCAAGATCTTTGTTGCAGAAGGACGCATACGACTGGTGGAAGACAGTGCCCCATGCTATGGATGATCCACCGACATTGTCCTATGCTGATTTTCTGAGAGAATTTGAATTGAAATATACTCCGAGGGAGTATAAAGATTTGAAGAAAATGGAATTCCTAAGTTTGAAGCAAGATCACCGGACTGTAACAGAATATGAATTAGAATTTATCCGGTTGAGTCGCTATGCCGGAGGGATTATCTCTGATGAGATTGACCGGTGTAGAAGGTTTGAGGAGGGACTGAGACCCTCACTGATGTGTCATGTGGCTGGTTTTAGATACCAGGATTTCTCTCAGCTGGTTGCAGCGGCTAGAGGTGTGGAGAGAGCACAAATTTTAGCAGCAGCCGCTACTGAAGAGGAGACCCGGGTTAGAAGACCTCAGTTTGAGGCAGGATCCTCATCTGTGAAGAGAGGTAGAGGCAGTTTTACTCCTAGGTTTAGTAGGAGTCAGAGACCGGCTGGTAGGTCAGTTCAGTTACAGAGATCACGATCGAGACCTACAGCTTCAGCAGCGAGTGTTCCTACTCCTGCAGTTCAGAGATCCACTCTACCTGTCTGTGCCCAGTGTGGAGGGTCACATAGAGGTGCTTGTTGGCAGAATAGAGGACCAGCTGTGTGCTTCAGATGTGGTTCTCCCGATCATTTTATTAGGGAGTGTCCAGAGATGCAGGAGCAGAGATCGGTTGATTCTGCAGTTTCTCGACCTAGTGTCAAAGGTAGTCGAGGGGGCAGAGGTTTCTCCAGAGGGGGTAGGCCTGGTTATTATCAGAGAGGAGGATCTTCATCCAGGGATACTATGCCAGATGAGGCTGGGCCTTCTCAACGGGTTTATGTGATGCAAAGACAACCAGATGCTTCTGCAGTCATTGCTGGTACTTTCTCTTTATTTGGCATTTCAGTTCTTGCTTTAATTGATCCAGGCTCAACTCATTCATATATTAGTGCATCTGTGTTGCCTGTGACTGATTTGCATGCTGAGTCCCTAGGATTTGATGTGTTAGTGACAAATCCGTTAGGGCATAGTGTGATTGTTAGCAAGGTGCACCGGGATAGTGCGGTTGAGGTACAAGGTGAGGAGTTTCTTGGAGACTTGATTGAAATGCCTTTTAAAGAGTATGATTTGATTTTGGGTATGGATTGGTTGTCTAGGCATGGAGCTGTAGTTGATTGTCAGAAGAAATGTGTCACTTTGAGAACTAGTGATGATAGGAGTGTGATGGTGTTCAGTGAGTAGAGACAGCTTGCATCCTTGTTCGTATCAGCTGTATCAGCTAGACGGATGATTAGAAAAGGGTGTGATGCTTACCTTGCTCATGTTGTGGATACTAGAGTAAGGAGTTCTCAAATTGATGATATAGCCACAGTTTCAGATTTTTCAGATGTGTTTCCAGAGGAGTTGCCAGGGTTGCCTCCTGAGAGAGAGGTTGAGTTTGGTATCGATTTGTTGCCTGGTACCACTCCCATCTCTATTACTCCTTATAGAATGGCGCCAGCTGAATTGAGAGAGTTAAAGGTGCAGTTGCATGAATTGTTGGATAAAGGATTTATTCGCCCCAGTGTTTCTCCTTGGGGAGCTCCTGTATTATTTGTGAAGAAGAAGGATGGTACTATGAGGTTATGCATTGACTATAGGCAATTGAATAAAGTGACTATTAAGAATAAATATTCTTTGCCTAGAATTGACGATCTCTTTGATCAATTGAAGGGAGCATCAGTGTTTTCTAAGATTGATTTGAGATCAGGGTATCATCAGCTGAAAGTGAGAGCTGAAGATGTTTCTAAGACAGCTTTCCGCACCAGGTATGGGCATTATGAGTTTTTAGTAATGCCTTTTGGGTTGACGAATGCACCTGCAGCTTTCATGGATTTGATGAATAGGGTGTTTAGGCCCTATTTGGATCAATTTGTGGTGGTCTTTATTGATGATATCTTGGTGTATTCTCGTAGTGAGGAGGAGCATGACAAACATTTGCGGATTGTGTTACAAATTTTGAGAGAGAAGCAATTATATGCTAAGTTATCAAAATGTGAGTTTTGGCTTGACCAAGTGATTTTTTTGGGTCATATAGTTTCAGCAGATGGTATTAGAGTTGATCCAAGTAAAGTTGAAGCTATTTTGAATTGGAATCCACCAAAGTCTGTAACTGAAGTTAGAAGTTTTTTTTGGGTTTGGCATGCTATTATCGACGCTTTGTAAAAGGTTTTTCTTTGATAGCCACTCCACTCACCCGATTGCTTCGGAAAGGATTTAAATTTGTGTGGACGGATCAGTGTCAATCTAGCTTTGAGCAGTTGAAAGAAATGTTGACACAAGCCCCTGTTCTTACTTTACCCGTGGAGGATAAACCGTATGTGATTTTTAGTGATGCTTCACATAGTGGTTTAGGGTGTGTTTTGATGCAAGAGGGTAAAGTTATAGCTTATGCCTCTCGGCAGTTGAAGCCGCATGAGCTTAACTATCCGACTCATGATTTGGAGTTAGCGGCTATAGTGTTTGCTTTGAAGATTTGGCGCCACTATTTGTATGGAGAGAAATGCTTTATCTATACGGATCACAAAAGTTTGAAATATTTGGGTGTTCAGAAGGAGCTGAATCTTAGGCAAAGACGATGGTTAGAACCGATTAAAGATTACGACTGCTTGATTGTTTACCATCCTGGTAAGGCAAATGTAGTTGCTGATGCCTTAAGTCGGAAATCTTTAGCAGGTTTGGCTGTTTATTCGCTCTCGTTGTTTGTTGAGTTAAGAGCGATGCATGCTAGTTTTGAAGTATGTAATGATGGTGCATTATTAGCTCAACTGCAGTTGAGACCCATATTGTTGGATCAGATTAAGGAGGTTCAATTGACGGATGAGAAAATTCAGAAGATTGTATCAGATTGCCGAGATGGAGTGAGCCGAGATTTTCATGTGAAGAGTGATGGTAGTCTTTGGTTCAAGGATAGATTGTGTGTTTCTGATGATGATAATTTGAAAAGGATCATTTTGGAAGAAGCACACCAATCGGTGTTTGCCATACATCCGGGAAGTACAAAGATGTACCATGACTTAAGACAGCATTACTGGTGGCCTGGTATGAAGAGAGGCATAGCGGATTTTGTATCCAAATGTCTTACTTGTCAGAGGGTGAAAGCTGAACATCAAGTTCCAACAGGGTTGCTTCAACCCTTAACAGTGCCGGAATGGAAATGGGAAAGGGTGACAATGGATTTTGTATCAGGGTTGCCTTTGACTCAGAGAAAGCATGATGCTATTTGGGTAATTGTGGATCGGTTAGCAAAGACAGCTCATTTTCTTCCGGTTCGTATGGATTATTCTCTTGAGAAGTTAGTTGAGCTGTATATTCGTGAGATTGTGAAGTTGTATGGAGTCCCAATTTCTTTAGTGTCGGATCGAGATCCCCGGCTCACTTCAAGGTTTTGGAAGAGTTTACATAGGGCTATGGGTTCTCGATTGCACTTTAGTACTGCATTTCATCCACAGACCGATGGTCAGTCAGAGAGAGTGATACAGATTATTGAGGATATGTTGAGAAGCTGTGTCATCGATTTCTCGGGGAGTTGGGACAGATTGTTGCCACTTGTGGAATTTGCTTACAACAACAGTCACCAATCAAGCATTGGTATGGCACCATTTGAGGCTTTGTATGGTAGACGTTGTAGAACGCCCTTATGTTGGAACGAAACTGGTGAAGGTAAATTAATTGGTCCGGATTTGGTTAGAGAGACTGAAGAGAAAGTGAAAACAATTCGGGAGCGGTTAAAAGCAGCTTCAGACCGACAGAAATCTTATTCAAATTTGAAAAGGAGAGACATTGAGTATAATGTGGGAGATAAAGTATTCTTGAAAGTGTCTCCTTGGAAAAGGATATTGAGATTTGGTCGAAAAGGAAAACTAAGTCCTCGTTTTGTTGGATCATATGAGATTTTGGAAAGGGTTGGACCAGTTGCATATCGGCTTGCTTTGCCACCGGAGTTGGATAGGATCCATAATGTTTTCCATGTTTCTATGTTAAGAAGATATAGATCAGTATCCACAATTGTTTCAGACTTGATATCAGGTAATTTCGAGGACGAAATTTCTTTTAGAGGGGGAGAATTGTAATATCCCAAAATATACCCTAGATGTTTTGGGTTTTATTATTATTATAATTGGATTTATTGTATATGTTTTATTGTTAGAAAAAGGGGTTTTTAAAAGAAGTGTATATGTGATGTATATTAGGATATATATAACATATACCTAAGTCATGGAAAGTCAAAGTTTTGAGTTAGTGGAAGAAGATATTTGTTGTGTTTTTGAATTTGTTATTAATTAATTAATAAGGATTTGAATGTGTGGAAGAGGTTGAAAGAGATTAGTTTAATATTTTAAATTGCTTGGTTGAGAGAGTTTTAAGGAAAAGAGGGGTTTGACTTTGGATTTCTCTTTCTTCCTTCTTCTTTCTTTCTCATTGCCGTGGATCACTTTCTCCTTCTCCTTCCTTTGCTTTGTTTGGCCGGTTAACACAAGAAACAAGAGAGCAAAGAAGAGATTTGAACCTCTAACTCAAGATCTAAGGAAGCTTTCAAGAGTTCAAGTGGAAAGTTAAGAGATTTCTTCATCTTTGGTAAGTTCTTCACTTGACTCTTTGATTTCTTTGAGTTTTTGAGTTGAGTTGTGATTGGTATGTGATTATGTTGTTTAAGATGGGTTTAAGAGTGTTTGGGTAACTGATTTCTTGTTTTTGGGGATGGATTGGAGGAAAGAGTAGTTGTTGGAAGTGATTGTTTTGAGGTTGTGTTTTAGGTTTGTGTTGATGATTTTTGATTTGAGATTTGAGGAATGCTTTAGTTGTTTTGGTGTTTTTGTGAGTTTGTTATGGTTTTTGGGTATGTTGAGATGACTTTGGTTGAAGTGGTTTTTGGTGAAAGAAAGAGTTTTGTTGGTTGTGTTGTTGTTTTGGCCGGAATCTGGGTTGTTGGCCTGACACGCCCTAGGGCACGTCCAGGATTTTGGGCGTGTCGATAGCTATGTATTTTGGGATGAGTGGCACAACCAGTGACACGCCCATGTCACTGAGCGTGTTGTAGCTTCTGTGTGGCAGTAGGATTGACACGACCAGTAACACGCCCGTGTTATTGAGCGTGTCATAGCCACTGTGTTTTTGGGGTATTGACACGGCCATGAGCACGTTCTTGATGTTGGACGTGTCACTATTGTTGTGAGGCAGAAGGTATTACACGCCCAGTAACACGCCTGTGTCATAGAGCGTGTAAAAGCTTCTGTGTTGTGGAGTTAGGGCACGGTCAGGGACACGCCCGTGTGGGTGAGCGTGTCATGGTTAGAGTTTGCCCTAGTTGGTTCTTAGCCTTATGTTCTTATAAGGGTTTCATCTTCCTTTGGATTAGGTTGTGAAGAAGGTGAATTACTCTAATTCAAGAAGTGAAAGATTGTTGGAAAGAGAGGTGTTAATATTGTGTGGGTTGCATTTAAGGTAAGTATAAACTACATTATTGCATACATCCATATGATGTTGAAATTTAACATACATTTCATGATATTGATGATGCTTATGAATAATGTTATGTTGTGTATAATGTGGAATATGATGTGAACATTTATAATGATGTGAAAGATATGATAATGTGATGAATTGTATTTATGTGATGAGAAGCCATGATTGTTGGCTATGATGATAAAATAAATTACAATTGAGGCAAGGTTGCCTATTGCGAAAATGAGAATGAAATGAGAATGAAATGATTTTGTGTAAAGTGTGTTATTCAACCTTCAGAGTTCTGATTTTGGCAGGCATGCCTATTGTAGTAACAGTCTAGCCGGGTTGAGGATCTCCTCAAGTTGTTGAGTTGATGGTCCAAGAGACTGGGTCTGTTACTTTATAAATGTGAAATGATAGATGTAAATTGAAGTAACAGTCTAGCCGGGTTGAGGATCTCCTCGATTTAGTCGGGTTGATGGTCCAAGAGACTGGGTCTGTTACAGGTAACATTCTAGCCGGGTTGAGGATCTCCTCAAGTTGTTGAGTTGATGGTCCAAGAGACTGGGTCTGTTACCCTATCCATGGATAGAGAGATATGTATATTGCCTACGGGCTTGATTATTGTGATATTGGACCGAAACAGCAACTCTGAACTTTGAATAACAAATTAGTGTCTTGTGGGCCCATAGGTGTCTTTGTTGAATGAGTATAATGGATGATGATATGATTATTGAAATTATGAAATTTAACCTTTATATATATATATATGATTATTATTGATTGAATGTATGATATTGATATTGACATTTCATATTATCATGATGGTTTGTACTACTGAGTTTTGGCTCAGCGCGATTGTGGTTCATCGCGCAGGTGGTAGAGTTGATAGGGTTGAGACTGAGGATTCCTCTAGACCTAGTTGAGCTTTACTTGAAGAGTTGGATTAGAGCTTAAAGATCAGAGAGTCAAGCTGCCAATCATGTATCTATTCTATGTTGTATATATTTTTGACGTTTATGTATTTGAACTTGTAAAAATTTGTGATAACTTCCGCTGTGAATTTATAAATGTTTTTATACATAGTATCTTTTGAATTTCCTTTAAACATTCGAGTTATGAGTTGTGTATTTTAAACAGTGGCATGTTCTATATTCAGTATACGTATTATACGATCGTATAAGCATGCTTGGTACGTATACGGGATATAGGGGTGTTACAGATGTGTTGTGATGTGTTCTCAAGTATTAAATTGGTTTTAAGTTAATAGTTTATATAGTTGTTATTGTTAGAAGTGGTAGATGTTGATTTGGAAGGATGGAGAAGGATGTTGGTTTTAGGGTTTTGAGATGATGTGTGTGCTTAATTGTTATATTAATGTGTTATGAAGTGTTTCTTGTGATGATTATGTGTTTAGAACATTGTTTATGTTCATTTGAAACATGTTATATGAGGGATATTGTGTTTGAGTGCAATTGAGAAAGTGTTGGTTTTAGTTAGATTGTGTTTGTGGGTGACACGGCTAAGTGCATTTAAAGGGACACGGGCGTGTCAATTATTTGAGGAAGCTACTGCCTCTTTTGTTGTTAGTGACACGGGCGTGTTCCATCAAGTGGTTGGGCGTGTCCTACAAATGAATTACATATTGTTTTTTTTACTTTGTTTCTTTTTACATTGTTTTGATTCTTTAAAGGTTCCATTGTTTCTAAACTTACATATGAACATTATAAACATGTTTCAAACACAAGAATGATTTAATCAAATGAATGTGGAAGATCATAAAGCTATGAATCATATCAATTGTGTTTTGCCCTAATTGCATTATTGAGATTTAGCAATGTTATTATGCACTTTGAATGGTAATGTGTTTCATGAGTAATGTATATTGAAATGTTGTATCAAAGATGAAATGATAATTCAAATAAGACATGACATGAGACAATGCCATTGTGTTTGGCTATGATGAATGATGCTTTATGAGATATAATGTGATCATGGATGAGATAAATATACACTTGAATAATGAAGTGTTATATTGTGAAATGAAATGTGAAGCCATTGTTATTGGCTAATGTGATTCAATGGAAATAAATGAGGCATGTTTGCCTAAATGATAATGAGAATTGAGAATCAAATCTAAATGAATTGTGTGGCTAATGTGTTATTCCATTTTCAGAGTTTGTTGTTGGTGGCATGCCTAATAAGAGTAACAATCTCTTGAAGTTAGGTTGGATTGAATCCTTGAAGCCTAATTGAGATGTTACCACCCTTGAAGCTAGGTTGGGTTTTGTTCTTGAAGCCAAGTTGGGTTGAAGCTTAGCATGCTTTGCTCCCCTTGAAGCTTGGTTGAACCTAATCCTTGAAGCCTAGTTGGGTATATGATATTGATAAATGTGATGATAAAACCAAAACATTAACTCTGAAAATTGAATGGCATATTAGTGTATTTTGGGCCCATGCATGTGTTTGCTTAGATGTAAATGTTGAATGGTGAAATGTTTGAATAATGAGATTATGTTTGTCTTTGTTTAGTGTTGACTATGAATGGTTAAATGAACAATAATAAGGTATATGACAAGATATTGAAATGTGACATGCAATGTGAAAGTATGTTGTTAGTTTTGCATATATGATGTTACATGCATGATATGGTTTGAGAAATGACATTGCATTGCATTAAGTCATATCATTTGCATGATTATCTTACTAAGCCCTTGGCTTAGCGCGATAGTGTTTAATCGCGCAGGTGATAGAACTGATAGGATCGAACCCGAGAGCTCTTCGAGACCGAGTGAGAGTAGACATTGAAGAGTTGATTTTGGGAGCTTAAAGATCAGAGCTGACTTGCCAATCATGTATATTTCTTGTATATTTTGTAAAGTAATGTTTATAATGTAAATTTGTAAATATTTTATAACTTCCGCTGTGTAATATTTAAATGTATATGTATATCTAATATGTTTTGTTTTATAAGTAAATGACCTATTTTTCTATAATGTATATAATTGAAAGGTTATGGTTTTGTTTAAAATGTTTTGAATGTTAAGGAAACCGTAGCATCCCTATGTTTGGTGCACTTATGCTACATTGTTGTGGTTGTAGTGTGTGTGCATTGGATATGGGGGTGTTACAACTGAACTGACCTACCAGACTGCCTCTGGCTCCTACTGACCCTTGGAAAATAGCCTCCTCTACCTCTCTCCTAACTCTAGTCTCCCCCTCAGTAGCAGCTGCTGCAAAACCCTGTGCCTTCTCAACACTCCTGGTAGCTGCAACCAACTGAGAAAAATCTTGATACCAGGAGCCTGCAACAATATACATGATAGAGGGTCTCAACCCCTCCTCAAATCTCCTGCACCGGTCTATCTGATCTGAAATAATCCCACCGGCATAATGTCTCAACCGGATGAACTCAATCTCATACTCTATTAATGTCCGGTTATCCTGTCTTAGATTCAGAAACTCCATCTTCTTAGCATCCTTATACTCCCTCAGAGTATACATCTGCTCAAACTCTCACAGAAAATCACCATAAGTCAAGGTAGGTGGATCATCCAATGCATGTGGAACCGTCTTCCACCAATCATATGCATCTCTCTGCGGAAGGGATCTAGCATAATCAAACTTTTCCTTAGAAGTAGCTTGCAGCTGGATGAATACCCTCTGAACTCTATCTAACCACTGCTCAGCTACTATAGGATTTGTAGTACCAAAGAAGTCCTCAACTCCGAAATTCCTCAATTTATTATACTGCCTCACTAGTACTTGCGACTATGGTTACGGTGGTGGCTACTGCACTGGAGCCTGCCTCAATAACTTTACCATATGCTGTAACCAAATCGGAAAAATCTCATCAGCTGCTGGTCTCTCTGGCACAGGAGCAAGTGCCTCACTAGCTATCTCAACCCTAGCTCCATCTCTACCTTCAACAGGAGCTATACTCTCAGCACTACCTTCTATGGACTGACGTGACTGAGACACCATCACTACCTATATCTGCAAACACAGCAGAAATTACCTCATCAAAGATCAGAAACTGCCAATGCCAATGCATGTTTCTTATTTAAAAACCATATTTTAAAATCTAAATTTTCTTTTTCTTACAATTCACCTAGGTTGAGAACCTCAAACCTAGGCTCTGATACCAAAACAATTGTAATACCCCTATACCTAATATACATACACCACATATATTCACATTATGTAATATACGTATATCGGATACAAGAATGTTACAATCCATTTTAAACAAACCAACCTTTAAACTTTAACATCAAATCATAATTTGTAAAATTTGTATAATCTTAAAATAGGCAATCAATATCATAAAAATAATGGGTGATATATTACTCGTTAAAACATATTTAATTTCATTACTAAAAAGTTTATCCAAAATAATTGCTTAATAAGCAGCGGAAAATGTAGCAGAATATACATATGTATACATCAAAATCAATATTTACAAAAATATAGAGTTTATACATGCTTGCAGTTCGTCTCTGATCTTGAAGTCTAAAATCAACACTTCACAAGGGATCACAAGCCTAGACTCGACTCGGTCTAGCTGAACTCTCCGGCTCAACTGGATCAACCCTGTCACTTGCGTGATAAATCACAATCGCACTAAGCCAAAGGCTTAGTGGTACAAACCTTGATAACAATATGATTTATATGTAATGCCAATGTCACACTTTCAAGAATTAGAAGTAATATACAAGGATATCATATTTCATAACATTAAATCTCGTTACAATGTTCAATTGTTCCATTATTCATATTTCACATTAAAGCAAAGACAAGCATGGGTCCAAAAGAAACTAATATCCCATTCAAATTCCAGAGTTACTGTTTTGCTCCAAAAATCACATTTATCAAGCCTAAAGGCGAATCATTATCACAATGAGGATTACCTTAAATGTAACATCCCAACTAGGCTTCAAGGACTAGGCCTAACCAAGCTTCAAGTGGAGCTCAGCATCAACCCAACCTGGCTTTAAGGACGAAGCCCAACCCAGCTTCAAGGGATTATTACTTTTAGGCATGCCACCAACAACAAAACTCTCAAAATTGAATAACATACTAGGCACACAATCCTTTCATTATCAAATCCTTTCATATTTTCTCATGATCATCATAAGCACAATGCCTCAAATATCCCATTTATATCAATATAGCCATCACCAATGGCTTTACATATCATCATTAGAGTATACATAACAAATTACATAATTCATATATTTTGAATGCTCAACATATATTTCATATAGTTCACATAATGCAATTCATAGCACCATTCTCATATATCAATAATATAATAGGTAACATAACATATTTTCCAACCAAATGTGTTAAGTCCCAAAGTCATGTAAATGTATGCAATCATGTAAGGTTTGTACTTACCTCTAAGAGCAACTAACACCAATCTAACAACCACCTCTTCCAAGATATCTTCAACACTTGGATTAGGGCAACTCAAATCTCTTCAAAACCTAATCCAAAGGTGATTATACATACTCACTTAGTGATACACATAAGAAAATAAGAATAAGAACTATCTAGGGAAAACTATACACTTGACAGGCTCAACAACACGAGCGTGTCCCTTACACAGAAGCTTTGACACGCTCAGTGACATGGGCTTGTCACTGCACGTGTCAATCCTCCTCTAACACAGTAGCTATGACACGCTCAGTGGCATGGGCATGTCATTGGAAGTGTCAAAACTAAAACCACACAGAAGTTGTGACACACTCAGTGACATGGGCGTGTCACTGCTCGTGTCACCCACACTGAAAATAGAACCAACGACATGCCCAAAGACATGGCCGTGTTACTGGGCGTGTCAGGCTAAAAACCTGAAATCGACACCAAAAACACCACATCCAACTATCATCCTTCAATAACCTTATTAACACCACACAAACTCAACCAAATCCATCAACATACCATAATAAACTTGCATAACATCAAAATATCTCTATTACATGCATCAAAACACAAACACATACCATATTTCACAACTCAAAGTCACTCCACCCATAACTCTTGTTTTCTTCACCAAACTTAGCCCTTTCTCTTCAATCCAACCCCAAAATCAAAGTCAATTACACAAAACAACTTCAAACACACCAAAATCAACCATACACACAACTACACCAACCATCCACCAAACTCAAATGCACAAACTCAAAAGAAATCAAAGAAATAAGTTGGAAACTTACCAAAAGTGAAGAAAATCCTTAAAACTCCAACTTGATCTCTTGAAATCCTTCAATTTCTTGAGTTAGGAATCAACAAAACCTCTCTTTCCCTTTGGCAATGGTGATGGTCAGCTAACCAAGAGAAGAAAGAAGAAGATGATAAAAGTCAAACCACTCGCAAACCTCTTAAACCACACAAACTCTCTTTTAATTTTCACCAAGCAATTAATATATTATAATAATACAAATATCATCTTCCACCATCACTTAATTTCTATTTAAAATAATTAATTATCTTATTTGACCAAATCAACTTGTTGTCTTGTATATGTTGTATATATCTTCATATATACAACATATACACACTTCCCTTTTTCTTTCTTTCCACTTAATCATATGTACACTTTAAATCATTTAATTCAATTTGAACAATTAACATTTCCAAAATTTTAGGGTATCATTAGGGATATTACATAAATAGACTTCCCCATTTGGGAAAAGCAACTAATGATTAATGCCACAAACAAGCCCATGATTGATAAGTCTTGGTACAAATTAGGTTCACAGTTGATTTTAATATTCCATAATTGACCTAACTAGTTATAAGCCCATTTAAGAAAATGTTAAAAGCCCATTGAAAAAAGGTTTTAATTTGCAAAAATAGTTTTGTTTCAAAGCCCATAGTAAAAAGATTTATTTAAAAATGAATTTTGGGCTTTGTATTTGGGCCATGAAGTAAAAGAATTTTTGACCCATTTTTAAAAGGTTTTATGTCCAAAGACCATCTTAAAAAGTTTTAAAAATAATTTTGGTCTTTTGAGCTTTACAAAAATAAAATTATTTTGGGCTTACGATGTAAGTAGGTCATATTGAAAAAAAGAACAAACCAAATAGGCCATGGTTCAAACCAAGATGTATCAATCATAGTCAAACAACAAGCATTTGGGTAAAAACCTAAGGAAAGTAAGTAGGCCAACTACATGGGCTTTAGTCTTTGGGTTGAAAAGCTTAGGCTCCCATAGCGAGTATATACCAAATGGTATGAGGCTATGAATGGTTACCCCATGTTCGATCTCATACCTTGAGTGAAAGTATGATATCCCTTACATAACATAACATGGGTTATATGGGCATCCTAACTCATGCCCACATTGCAATCTAAAATGATGCAATGGATAATATTATAATAAGAAAGAATAAAATAATATAAAGATCAATGGAATCAACTTCTTTTATCCTCAGTGGAGTGCCACTGTGAGCGGGGATTTTTGCCTCCACTCCCATATGGAATGGTTCTTGCGACTTTGACACTATTAGGCTTAGGGCCTTAGAGAACACGGGCATAAACCTAGAGAAAATGGAGTTTCTACCCGGATGGATGGGAAAATAGAAAGGGATGGATGACTCAATTCCTAAAGAAACCCACCCTATTGGGTTAGGAAAGTTGGGTACGCATGGCGCATGGGGAAGGTGAGAAGTGGCCCAGCACCCCATAACTTTCGGTTCATTAGAATCGACCTCCTTTTCAGGTCTAAATGTTATTGAATTCTTAAATATTATGATATTATCCATGCTACATGCAATTTTAAAGAAATAAACATCCATCACTTTATTAAAATAAAAACAAATAAAATAGACACCCATCCATGGATGGAAACATGCCTTTATAATATCAAAGTTTATTAAAAAAATAAAAACAATAGGACACCCACCAAAAAGTGAAAACATTTCCTTTATAAAATCCCAGAATTCATAAAGTAAATTACATAATTAAAAACAACTAAGGCTCCAACAAAGTGGAAACATGCCTTTTACATACCTTAAAAATCCAAATGATAAAACAATTAACAAAATAAATTAAATCATATAAACATCCACAATAATAAATCATCCATTTGTAAATTAAATAAAATGAATCATAAGCATATAATAATAAATTAAATAATCAAAACTAGGGTTTAATTTTAAATAAATTATTAAATGTACAAAATTAGGGCTTAAACCTTGAATTAGGGTTTATAATATTTTAAATGCAAAATTAGGTTTTGAGTTTTTGAATTGAAAAATTAGGGTTTTAATATTAAAATTAGTGTTTTGAGGTTGGTGTTTGGGAAATTAGGGTTTTGGTATTTAGATTTTGGATTTTGGATTAAATTAGGGTTTTTGGGTGAAATTAGGTATGAACTAGGGTTTCCAAGGTTTTGGGACTTAGGTTTTAAGAGGTAAGGTTAGGGGTTAGGATTTAAGGCTACTGGATGAAGTTTAGGTTTTTAAGATTTTAGTGTTTTGGTTTAGGGTCTTATTGTTACTGGATTTTAAGGGTTTTGATTAAGGTTTGGCATTGGATATGGAAATAAGGTTACTGGATATTAAGGGTTTAAGGTTTAGGGTTTTATTATTTGGAATTTACAGATTTAGGATTAGGGTTAAGGTTTTGCTACGGTTAGAAGGTGACAATTCTATTGCTACTGGAAATTTGGCCACTGGATTAAACAAATAATTAAAACTCTTCATGCAAATTGGAATTAAATTAACAACTGGTTAAGACAATTTTTCCAAATCATTCACTGATATTTTTAAAAGGAAACACACCTACTACATGCTTAAACAAATAGTAAATCAAAGATTGAAGCTACTGTGAATTTGAACGAATTAAATGATAAAGCCAAACCTCTTTTGTTGGTTCCACCAAAGTTGAATACATTGATTCAAGCTCTTTAACTTGCCTGCACCAATTTAATTTTGGCTGGAGACTGCCTTGTTTGTTCGGTTGTTGTATCTATGTTGCTATCTTGGCTACACAAGAGATTAAGCCATGCTAATTGCTGATCCCCCTCTGTGATTTTAATCCTATATTTATAGGCCTAAATCATTCAATTAAAACCCTAATCTTTCTTATCAAAACGCTATCCAGAGTCCCACATTGGAAACTTAAAACCACTTAATAACCCATATTAAACTCAGAATAAAGGACCATGTCAAATTTGGTCTTGCCAATTCACCATGGTCAAGTGTCCATGGCAAATTTGGCATGTCAATTCGCCATGGTCATGTTTTCATGGCAAATTTGACATGCCAAATTCGTCATGACCTTGGCTCATGGCTAATTTAGCTAGCCAAATTGCTTATGGACTTGGCTTATGGCTTATCTACCTCATATTTGGCTTATATTGAGCTTGGCTAACCTAATTGAAACAAATTGGTCTGTATTTCAATTGGTTCAACCTCAACTAGACCTAATCAATCAAATTAAATTCAATTTGGGCCTTTAAAAATAAATTAGACTTTGTTAGGGTTTTATAAATTTTACCAACTTAATTTAGGCATCTTAAAACTGGACCGACAAATTTTAAAGCTATAAACTAGGTTTCAACTTTTAAAATTGGACCAAATGTAGCTTGGGCTTCTTTAATTGGGATTGAATTAGCTTGGGGCTAAAATTAAGGGTCTACACTGTGTAACCCGAGTTGTGTTATGTAAGGGATACTATACTTTCACTCAAGGCATGATATAACCACTCATAGCCTCATATCTTTTGGTCTATACTTGCTTTGGGAACCTATGCTTTTACCCAAAGACTAAAGTCCATGTAATTGGCCTTGTAACTTTCCTTAGGTTTACCATAAATGCTTTTAGTTTGACTATGGTTAACATATCTTGGTTTGAGTTATGGGTCATTTGGTTTGTTTTTTATATGACCTAATTAAGGTGTAAGCCCAAAATTAAATTATTCTTTTAAAGACTAAAAGATTAAAATTATTTTCAAACCCTTTTTCAAAGATGGTCTTTGGATGTGAAACCTTTTAGATGGGTCAAAATCTTTTTCCACCTTATGGCCCAAACTTAAAGCCCAAAATTCATTTTTAAACAAACCTTTTTGCAATGGGATCATAAATATTTTCAAAAGATGATCTCAAGACTATTTTTCATGTAAACTTTTATTACAACCTTTTCTTAAATGGGCTTACAACTAGTTAAGTCAATTATGGAATATTAAAATCAATTGTGGGCATGGATTATTAGTTACCTTTTCAAATTAGATATCTATTCATAATAAACCTTTTAATTTAGTTTTAATCCATAATATAGCATAAAACTATTTTTCAATTGACCAAATGGATTAAGGATTAATTAGTGGGAATTATCATGGACTGATTTCTATATTTGAAAATTTGTTGCTTGAGTGGAGTTTTTGAAAGCTAAATATCACCTGTTGAAGTTTTGTTAACCATATAACTAGGAAAAGAGACTCACCATTCATGTGTGGGTGATATAAGGTTGGAAGGAGCGTCCTCAGTCCCTTTATTTGTTTGTTACATGTACATATATGCATACATGCACACATGCATTATATTACATAGCATTGATCCTTTTGGCTCACAGACCTGGAATACAACAGTTCAAAGATAGAAACAATAGCACCTATACTAGTGATTCTCATTCAAGTGCTTTGTTTGAAAGATGGATGCAAACAAGCATAGGTGTAATATCCCGACCTAAATATAATTCTAAATGGTAGTATTATAAATTATTAAACTAAGAATAAGTTGGACCATGAATTTAAATGGGTTGAATTTTATAGGTTGATAAAGGTACCTAGAATTAAAATTATATCTAGGGATTAAATGTTAAGCAAACTTTTAATCAAATTATGGACTAATAAGTATATATATATATATGCATTTGTTAAACTAATAACATTAATTGGTCTTGTATACACATGTGACTATACATTAAGCTAAGAATAAAAATGAAATTATGATGATGGGAAATCTAAGTAACAATTATATAATCTAGCCAAAAAATTATAAGAATTAAAAATGATAAATTGGATGGTATGTGTCCTTAGCATCATAAATTAAAAATCTTGCCATCTTGAACGTGTAGTAAAGAGATTAATTGGGATGGCGAATGGTGGGTTAGGTAAAGATCATATTAAAAAATATATAAAAAATAATGCATGATTTTATGTTTATGGAAACTTTATGATTATCCTTTCATAAAATGGGAAAGGTGACACTTGCACTACTCACAATTATGAATTAAAAGAAGCTAATCAAGTGTCTTTCATTAGTGAGGGGCACGTGTAGTGCACTCATCATTAACTTATCTTCTATTATTAGCCTTAAGAAAGGATAAGTGTCACGGTAGATATGACCATTTCATGAATTGAAAAGGAAAGGTGGCCATCTCACACACTTCCACTGACCTAGGATAGTGAGTGGGCAGCCAAAATAAATTAGGATAAGTAAAAGATAAAGGGGCATTTGACACATGGAAGGAGAGGAGTCAACAAATTTATTTTTATGAAAATTTTAAGCCATTATATAGAAAAGGTTTATAAAAGCCTCATTATTCATTCTCTAACAACGTTGGAAATCATAAATAAAAGAAGAAAACAGGATAAAGAAGAGAGGGGAGAGAGATAGTTTAGGAATTTGGTTATTAAAGCTAGGAAATGGAGGTGGACTTGAAGAATAAGTATAAAGCTAAGATATCTTGGATAATAAGGTGAGTGTTCCAAAGATCATTAATCTAAAAGTTTTAGAAACATAATATAAATGAAAACTCACTTGTGAACTGAGATATATATGATTTAGTTGATAATTAATTTGAATCAAAGGATTGGTTTAAAATATGAAATTAAAGCATGAAATATGAGTATGAAGGTTGCTGGAATTTCTGTTTATATTCTATGAGGTAATCTTATCCGAATTTTTAGATTAATTTAGAGAACCTAAATGAGTATGAAATTTTAATTTAGAAGTTATATATGTATTAATTGTTGGTGTATAAAGTTTCATAATTTTTAAAGATGATTTACCATTAAAGAAAAATGGAGGAAGATGTATTGCTAGAGCTGTCTTAATATTCCAGAATCTGTATAGGTTGAGAAACCTATTTAAAAAACCATAGTAAAAGAACCTAGACAAATAGTAAATTTTGCATATAAGATCTTATGTATATCTATGACACATGATTAAAATTTCATAAATTTTAATAAAGTTTTAGTTATGAAAATAAAATTAAAAATTGATACTAACAGAGTGGTGATTGAAAGAATAGAATCTGTAAGGATGAGTAAATATAATTAAAAAAAATATAGTAAATGAATGTATAAAATCCTGATATTTCTGAAATACTATCCTATGTATGTCTATATTATATGTTTAAAGTTTCATAAATTTTTATAGAATTTTGGTATCTAAATAAAATTGGCAAATGGATACTGTCAGAGAAAGTGTTAAAGAAACAAAATCAATAGGTTTGAAATACATAATTTTTAAATATAGTAAATGAGCTTAGAAAAATCTGAAATTTTAAATATAGATCCATATACATGTCTAGTATACATGATTATAATATTATAGTTTCTAGTGAAGATTTTAAGATGAATGAGAAGTTGAAAATTGAGGCTGCCAAGGAAGTTAGAAAATCTAGAAGATTTGTGGAATTGGAAAATAAATTGATTTTAAGTAGCAAATAAATGAGGAAAATTATGAAATTTACATTCAGATTTGTAGATTTATTAAGAATAAATCTGGGGGTTTTAATAAATTAAAACTAAGAGTTCATAATTATAATCAATGGAAGAATTAGTTTAAGATAAAAAATTTTACTATGAAAGTATATTGAGGATTTACTGAAGTGACTTATAGTTTTGGTTAAATTAAGATTTTATTATTTACTATGAGTAAATCCATTATTTGATTTGTTATATGATGGATGGTTTATTTTATTTTATGATGGATGTTTTATTTTAATTGTCATGCTTTAATAATTTAATTTATTTGATTGTCCATTTGGATTGTAAGAGGCATGTTTTTACTTTGTGAGTGCCTCGATTTTTATTATTGTAACTTAATTTATCTTTTAAGGATTTTGGAACCATTGTAAGGGACATGTTTCCACCAATTGGTGGGTGTCCCATTTTATTTTACTTTATTTTACTTTATTTATCTTGTTTTCTTCTTTTGGACATTGGACATTTGTAAAGGCATATTTCCATCTTTGGATGGGTGCCTATTTTGTTTGTTTTTATATAATAAAGTGATGGATGTTTATTTCTTTTAACTCTCACATGTAGTATGAATAATATCATAATAATTAACAACCTTATACTATTTAGACCCGAAAGAGAGGTCGGTTCCAATGAACCGGACATTATGGGGATGCTGGGCCACTTCTCACCTTCCCCATATGTACCCAATTTTTCAAACCCAATAAGAGGTTGGGGATTCCTTATGAATCATGTCATCCACCCCTTTCTTTTTCCCAGTCTATCCAGGTGGCAACTCTATTTTATTCTGGTTAATGCCTGTGTTCTCTAAGGCCCTGAGCCTAACAGTGCCAAAGTCGCAATAACCATTCCACCAAGGGTGGGGGCGAAAATCCCTGATCACATATATTTAAAACACAGGTTGCATATGTGTCGGCCTTTAAATTTGGGCTAGATTAAATTTAAGAAGCTTAACTTGGTCCGTTATATTTTTTTTAAGGAGCCTAGACCTAATTTGAAGGTTTGAATTAAACTAGTCCAATCAATAAAAGCCTAAAATTAAATTTGTGAAAGAGGTTCAGTCCAAAAATTAAGAGGTTTGGATTTGGTTTGAATCGGAGTGGGTCCAAGTCAACATGAGCTAGTGCTCATGTCGATTTGTGGTTTCCAAATTGACATGAGCTAGAATTGACATGTCTTGTCGATTTGGGGTATCCAAAACAACATGAAACTAGTCCATGTCAATTTGGACACTCCAAATTGACATGAATCCAAATTTTGAATGAATTTAGCCAGTTTAGGAATTCGAATTGTGTTTAACTTCGGAATCATTAACCCTAATTGCCACATTATAAATAGAGGGAGCCTAAATAATTGAAGGAGACTTTTAGTAGTTGAATTATTATGGCCACAGTAACAAAATCAAAAACAAAGATCAGTCAGAGATAGTAGCAACACTATAGGGGAATTTACAATCAACACCGAGCAATCAACACACCGTGCTCAGCCAAAACTCTGGATTGGAGCATGCAGTAACTTGGATCAAAATTCTTTCAATTTGGTGGAGTCAACAAATGGAGGTTTAGTTTTCTTAACTCTTTAAAATCACAGCCAGTTTACATTATACATATTACTTCATACTTATTTCATACAATAAGCTGCTCTTTCATTCAAATTGATATAAATAATTTAATCCACCTAAACATGATAATAAGTTAGGTTTTCATCTAGTAGCTTAGCCATATGAATATAAATAACAAAGTTAACCCAACCAAATTGATATACTCTTTCACAGTAGCTTATTATTCTTTGTCCAATAGCCTAATTAGCCAATGTTTATTTGTTTTAAATTCATAGTAGCTTAAGACTTAATTTAAACATTCATTTTAATTACCTTATTGGCTTATTTTGAAAAACCAAAATCTTAAATCATAGTTTTAAATCCTAATCTTATAAAAACCCTAGTTTTCAATATTCAAAACCCTAATTTTAAACCAAAACCCTAATTGTCATCCTAGAACCCTAAAATCATATTTTAACCCTAAACACCCTAATTTGATCACCAAAACCCTAATTGTCAACCTAGAACCGTAAAATCATGTTTTACCTTAAAAACCCTAGTTTAACAACCAAAACCCTAATTGTCATCCTAGAACCTTGAAATCATGTTTTTACCTTAAAAACCCTAGCATTATTTCCAAAACCTTAATTTTCATTTATAGATCCTAATCAAATTTCCAAAACCCTAAAACCCTAATTTTGCATTCTAAATTTTAAGAAACCATAATTCATATATTAAAACCCTAGTTTTGTATATCTATTGCTTAATGTAATATTAAAACCTTGATTTGACCATTTAATTTGTTAATGTATGTTTGTGATGGATGATTTATTTTTATTTTATTTATAATGAATGTTTGAATGCTTTTATTGGTTTATTTTGATTTCAAGGATGTAAGAGGTATGTTTCCACTTTATAGGTACCTCATTTGTTAAGATCAATGTAATTTAATTTATTTTAAGTTTTGGATTAATGTAAAGGACATATTTCCACCAAATGGTGGATGTCCTAATTTATTTAGTTTTGGACATTGGATAATTGTTGTAAGGGCATGTTTCCATCTTGTATGGGTGCCTATTTCTATTTGTTAGGACCTTCTTTGCTTTGATAGCTTATTTATTTTAAATTTCATGTAGTATGGAATTTAATAATATTTGGATCTAAAAAGGAGATCGGTTCCAATTAACTAGGGTTTATGGGTGTGCTGGGTCATTCTCGCCTTCCCTATACACACCCAACTTTCTAAACCCATTAGAGACTTCGGAATTCCTTAGGAATCGAGTCATTCCCTAGCTGAGACCATGAAAAGCCAGCTGACTGAATTATTGGGAAACATTTTCAAAGCATCTGCTAGCACTAAGAAGCACAAGGAAAAAGGAAAGGCTAAGGTTCATGAAGTGGCCTTTGATGATGACAAAGTGATGATTGATGATGATGATTGGGCTCAGTATTTTCAAGATTCTAAAGATAAGAAGAAAGAAGCAAAGGCTGTGGAGAAATAAACTGTGGAATAGACTGAAATGTCGAATGTCAAGAAAATGATTATTGATTTATAAAAGAAGTTTGAAAAGAAGTTAAAAGGTTGATGAGATGTCAAAGATAGACAAGCTATTTGAATAAGATGAGAAGGTCCCTTATAAGTTTAAAATACCTTCTTTTGCTAAGTTTGATGGAACTAGCGACCCTCATCTTCATATTAAGTAATACATCACTGCCATATAGTCTGCTTGAGTGATCAAGGCTCAAACTCTAAGGTACTTTTATACTCTCGTTGGATCCTATTGAGCAAAATTGGTTTAACAGCTTAGAGGATAGTACTTAGAATAATTGGGATTCATTGTATAAGGCTTTCATCCAGCAATATGGGTACAATGTTGAATTGGAAGTTACTTTGATGGAGGTTGAGTTAATAAGATAGAAACAAAATGAGAATTTTGTTGATTATATGAAAAGGTGGAGAAATAAGGTTGCATTGCTCAAAAAGAGGTCAGATGAGTCAGACCATATTAAGATGATAGTAAGAGGGGTGCTCCCTAATCTTCGTTGAATGGATCTTACACTGTCATCAAAGATTTCAAAGATCTCCTTCAAACTGGTTTGTAAATAAAAGAATAGGAAAGAGAGAAAAATCATTTTTCTGCAAGAAGGAATGAAAAAGGGAACTATCAATTTGGAAATCAAAGCACACAGAAGACAGTTGATTTTAATGCAACTGGCCAAAGGGGTAGGAGGCAATTTTTGAAGTTGGGAAAACCATTGTCCTAGGTTTTCAATAAGCTACAAAAGAAGGGACTTTTACAATCATTGACTCCTCATCCATTGCCAAATCCTCTACCACCCAACTTTGATGCTAAGGCATTTTGCCAATTCCACCAAATGCAAGGGCACGAAATGGAAAAATGTAGGAGATTGAGGCATGGGATCCAAAATTTAATTGATAGTGAGAAGTTTCCTAAACCTAACAAGCCTAGCATAGAGGATAACCCATTGCCAAGGTTCAACAAAGTACAACCACCAACAACTTTCATGATCGAAGGAGATTTAAATGGGAAATTTATTTTTATCTTTTTTCCATGATGTAGCTGGATAGGAAACTAAAGAAGAAGGATGTCTAGTAAGATTGAACTAGCTGTGAGGAAAAGGAATGAAGTAGCCATTTGAGTTGTGAATGAATTTTGGGATTCAATTGACAATGATGGTGAGTCAGAATCCAAGATAGAAGAGTGGACTTGGTCTGAGCTTGAAGAGAATGAAGTAATGAACACTCACTCTGGACCACCAAAGGAAGTGGAATCAGATAAAGGAAAAGATGTTGAAATGGGGAATAAAGAAGAAAAAGATGATGTTGATCTTAAGCAACTGAAGAGAACCCAAATGAGTATCAACATTTGGGATTCACTAGTTACATCCAAGAAGTATCGAGAAACTATGGCCAAAGCTCTGGCAAGCATGCAGATTTCCACTTCTGCAACACCATATGAACTGATTCATTTTACGGGGGTGAACAAGGTTGAGGAAGTAAAGAAAGGTGATGATGCTCAGAAGAGGAACAAGATTGTTGTGGGAATGGTGCCATTTTCAGATGCTGATTTGCCAGAAGAGGGAAGAGATAACATCCGCATGCTTTTTATCAAGGTAAAGGTCAAATGGAAAAGGACTCCATATGCCATGGTTAATGATGGATCTACCATAAATGCCTGCCCACTCAAGATTTTGCCAAAGCTTGCTATGTCAATGAGAGATTTGATCCCACCCGAGGTGATAATTAGGGCTTATGATAATACCAAAAGGCATGCGGAGGGAACTTTCAAAGCTATTGTAAAGACTGGCCCTATTGAATCCATGGTGGAGTTTCTAGTCTTGGATATACCAATAACCTTTGCATTGTTATTGGGATGACCATAGTTTCATCCTCTTGGTGGAGTTCCTTCTGCACTCCATCAAAAGATCAAATTCTTAAAAGGAGATGAGAAAGTGGTTATCGAGGCTGAGGATAATAAAGTGGTGAAGGCTCTAATGATCAAGAGGCCTCTCAATAGATTTTAAGTGGCCGTTGTTTCTGATAACGAGATAGTGGGATCTAGAATTTTGGCTATGATGAAGAAGATGAATTTCCTCCTTGGCGCTAGCCTTGGAAAAGGGAAGACAAGTGTGACAGAGCTTCAAGATTTCAAGACTCAAACTTCTAAGAAAGGGTTGGGATATCATAAAGCCACTGGAGATGTTCTGCTAAAAAAGAATGAGAAGATGAGTTTTCATCCACTTGAAGAAGTGTTTATCAAAGCTCCAGATATGGGGCCACTCTAAGGGAAGCCAGAACCAATAATGTTCATGGGGAAGCTGATTCCAAGTTTTGAAATCTTTGCTGATATTGTAAAACTGATGGAACAAGTAGAGAATAAGCTTGTCTTGCTAGCTGAAAAGGAATCCAACCCAAAAGAAAAGAAGGAAGTTGCCTTCAAGATTCAGAAGACTCCAGAGGAATTTACTACTCCCACCAAAGAATAGTTTAAAAGTCTTTTAGTTTATGATTATGAGAACAATGACTCTAATTTTGATTTTAATTTGTTTGCTCTATATGAGAATGATGATATTTTCTTTTCCAAGTTGAATGCAGTCTGATTTTGCTTACTTGTGTGATGTTTTTCTGATGCTAGCATACTTTCAAGTAGTGATTACATGAGCATTTTTAATATTAACTCAGTTAATACACAATCATTAATTTTGGGAACAATTGACAATCCTAAAAACATTAGCATTGCATCCGATCTTACTCTTGAAGAGAGAGAGAGAGAGATTTTAAAAATATTTAAAAAATATAAAGAAGTCTTTGCTTGGTCTTATGAAGATATGCCTGGAATTGATCGACATATAGCTGGGCACATGATTCCCACTTACACTAACATGAAACCTATCAAACAAAAGCTTAGACGATTAAGGTCAGAATGGGTAGAGCTGATTAAAGAAGAAGTCACTAAGCAGATACATGTGAAGTTCCTTGAAGTGATAGATTATCCTAACTAGTTAATGAACATAGTTCCCATACCAAAGAAAGATGGAAGAATTAGAGTTTGTGTAGACTATAGAGATTTGAATAAGGCTTCCCCCAAGGATGATTTTCCTTTCTCCCATATGATGTCCTTATCGATAGTGCAACCCTAGCTTGCTACACTTATTCATAGATGGATTGTTTTGATACAATCAAGTGTTAATGGCCTAAGAGGATAAAGCTAAAACTGCCTTCATTACTGTAGCACCCTATACCCTATATACATACCATACATATATCCCGCATACATATAATACGCATATAAAATATAAGGATGTCACGTTATAGTGTTGTTTAAATCTCTACCTTAATTTCACATCAATTATATATTTAATAAAAGAACAATTCATGTTATCTAATCTCATTCTTATAAAAAGAACATGTCCAAAATCATTAAACTTTTCATTAAGTTGCATAAATACATTTATATATTGTCTTTCAAAAATTTACTTATATACATATACATATGGTCAAACTATAAAATAACAAAATGTACATGCATGCTCCACCTTCTAGTTGGTCTTTGGCATACCCTCAGTCTTCTAGTGACAAAAATATTTGACTCTTATATCAGTAATCTACTTACCTGCACGATTCACATAGCCGCGCTAAGCATCAAAGCTTAGTGGTACATATAAATAATATATACATACAAATACACAAATACAAATATCACATCCTTATCCACATATAATATAGGCAAATACAATATTGGGATTTACATCCCACCTACACATCATTACACTATTAGAAATTACATTCCATATTCGTACATAACTATTGGGATTCACATCCCACTCACATATCATAACAATATTGGGAACCACATCCCATGCTCATACATAGCTATAGGGCTCTATACCTCTATACAATTATCATGTCCAGCGAACACAATCTAATGATACAACTCTACTCATATCCATCACAAATCTCAATCACGTGACCTAGCTCTATTCAGGTCAACAATCATCTCAAACACATGACCCAGCTCTGCTCGGGTCAAGACCTAGATCTGTCCAGGTCCACCATCATCTTAAACACAAGATCGAACTCTGCTCGAGTCAAGACCTATCTTTGCTCAAGTCTATTAACATATGTGCCTCTAGGCCTAGCTCTACTTAGGACCTCTCATGCATATCCAATCAATCTCAAAAGAATTAGACAAGTAATGGTATAGGCTATACACATTTAACATCACTTTAGTTTATACCTTTCCAGTGATCACCATTATTTATGATCTCATCACATTACCATGATCACATCACATTACCAGTTCACATCATTCATACATAAGTCACATGCATTTCCAATCTTAAACTTTCCACACTACCCAAACACTTTGGGTCACTTTCACATATTGTACATGTTTCGCTTTATACTCAATTTAGCCATTATCAATGGCTTCACAATGCATTAAATGCATACATGACAAATCACATTTCATAGCAAATTGTTTATCTCATCTGTATCATAATCATTATTCATTTATAATTCACACTTGATATCCAACCACATTTTCCCATTTCCTACTTTCATCATACAAGCATGAGTCACACTCACCATATGACTCATTAGCATAATAATATTTAGCATAATTAACATATTTTATCATAATTCTTCAAGTGACACACTAAACTTATAGAAACTTTGACACACCCAAGGACATAGCAATGTCACTGCTCATGTCCTTAACGCTACCTTACAGTAACTGTGACATGCCCAGAGATATAGGTGTGTCACTGCTCGTGTCCTCAATTCTGTATTACAATGACTACGACAATTCTGTATTACAATGACTACGACATGCCCAGAGACATGGGTGTGTCATTGGGTCTGTCAGGCTAAACCTCTGGGTACGCTCATGACATCGTAATAACACACTTTCACTCCATTTTCATCAATACAATACTCGTATATTACATAAGCAACTCTAAATCATGTTAAATCAAATATATACAAACTCAAGGTCATATGTATAAACCAAAGAGGTTATGTACAAACCTTTGGTTATTCAAAGTTTAATCTTCTTTCTTGTCATTCTACACATAAAATCATAATAACAATAATCATATATTTCATTCATACCATCATTCATATATCAATTCACCCAATCCCCAACTCAACTTTACCAAACCCTTACTCTTTTTCTCAATTCCAACTACTCATCATTATCTTCAACATCTAACCATATTTACTTCATCTATGTATCAATTCAACATATATATACTTTAATATATCATTGTCATCATATAATTCAATTAATCATCACTTTCTCTCACTGACTATATCATACATATATATAATCCATAAAATAAGCTCAAGAAGAAAGTACTTACTTGAATTCTTTGCCAAACCTTCAATATCCACCTTCAAACCTCTTAAAACTCTTATGAATTTGGTGTATCTAAGAATAAAATCAAGCTCTTCTCACTCACTCTCTCTCAATCTCACGTTCAAAGAGGAAGAAGAAAAAAGAAGACTCTTCTTTTTAAACTTTCATCCTTATCTCTAACAATATAATATTATATATTAATTACTTTAATTTACTCTCCACCAATCAACTCCCTTCTCCTTTTGACTTTATCCTCTCCAGCTTATTATTAGTACTACTATTATTATTTAATTAAAATCAACTTTCCCACCACCAATGTATACCTCATGCCTATGTGTAGTGTATGTTAGGTATATGTATATGTCTTATATATTCTATTTATATTTCTCATATATTTCAAATATATATATTACATATTTACCATCCAGCATAAACATCCATCTCATATTTTCTCTACCCACTACACCAATATGCTCTCCCGTATTTACTATTCTAAAGTATATAAAAAATTAGGATATTACAATTACTAGATGGGGTATATTTTGCTATGGGGTGATGCCATTGGGGTTAAAGAATGATGGAGCAACCTACCAGAGGATGGCCACCACCTTGTTCTATGACATGATGCATAAGGAAGTTAAGGTGTATGTTGACGATATAATGGTGAAATCGGATACAAGATAACATCATTTCCAAAACTTAGAGATCTTCTTTGAAAGAGCAGTGAAATATAATCTAAGATTTAACCCAAAAAAGTGAGTGTTTAGGGTTACCTCAGGTAAGATGCTAGGGCTTGTGATTGGTCCAAATGACATCGAGATTGACCCTAATAAGGTCACCTAACTATGCCATGATCACCTAACTATGATGACGAAGATGTAACACCCTCATATCCAATGCACACACACTACAACCACAACAATGTAGCATAAGTGCACCAAACATAGGGATGCTACGATTCTCTTAACATTCAAAACATATTAGTTATATATATATACACTTAAATATTACACAGCGAAAGTTATAAAATAAGTACATATTTACGTATTAAACATTTCTTTACAAAATATAAAGAAATATACATGATTGGCAAGTTTGCTCTGATCTTTAAGCTCCCAAAATGGATTCTTCAAGGTCTACTCTCACTTGGTCTTGATGAACTCTCGGGTTCAACTCTATCAACTCTAGTACCTGCGCGATTAAACACTATCACGCTAAGCCAACGGCTTAGTAAGATAATCATGCAAATGATATGACTTAGTGCAATGCAATGTCATTTCTCAATCCATATTATACATATAACATCATATATGCAAAACTAACAGCATATTTTCACATTACATATCACATTTCAATATCTTTTCATATACCTCATTAGTATTCATTTAACCATTCATAATCAACACTAAACAAAGACAAGCATGGGCCCAAGACACACTAATATGCCATTCAATCTTCAGAGTTAATGCTTTGGTTTTGTTATCACATTTATCAATATCATATACCCAACTAGGCTTCAAGGATTAAGTTCAACCAAGCTTCAAGGGGAGCAAAGCATGCTAAGCTTCTACCCAACTTGGCTTCAAGAACTAACCCAACCTAGCTTCAAGGGTGGTAACATCTCAATTAGGCTTCAAGGATTCAATCCAACCTAACTTCAAGAGATTGTTACACTTATTAGGCATGCCACCAACAACCAACTCTGAAAATGGAATAACACATTAGCCACACAATTCATTTATTATTCAATTATCATTTTCATTCTCAATTCTCAACAACATTTAGGCAAACATGCCTTATTTCTTTCAATCACATCATCATAGCCAAACACAATGGCATTGTCTCATATCATGTCTTATTTGAATTATCATTGCATCTTTGATATACATTTCAATGTATATTACTTATGAAACACATTACTATTCACAATGCATAACATAACATTGTTCAATCTCAACAATGCAATTAGGGCAAAGAACAATTGATATGATTCATAGCTTTAGGACCTTACACATGCATTTGATTATATCATTCATTGATTCAAGTGTGTTTAAAGTGTTTAGGGTTAGGTTTAAGGACCAACCTACCTTTGGAGAACCAAAGCAATGCAATAAGATCAAAGAATGAAAACCCTAACTATCACACTTGAGGGACACGGGCAGCCCACTTGAGGGACACGGCCAAGCTTGTGGCCGTGTCACTCAACCCACTTGGACAGTAAGCAACACGGGCAAGGGACACGGCCAAGCTTGTGGCCGTGTCTTTTAAACCAAAACTCACAGTAGCTAACACGGCTTGGGAACACGGCCATGTCAACCAAAAACTAATCCAACACGCCCAAAATCCCTTGGCTTGGCCGTGTCTCACATTGCTTTTGGCCGTGTCTCCCAAAACACAAACCCTAATATGCACAACTCTCCTCCAATTGCACTCAAACTCATCAAACACCATATAACATGTTTCAAATGAATGGAATCAATGTTCTAAACACAAATTCTACATGTTTAACACAATATTCCTTATTAAAACACATCAACCAAAACATTTAAACACATACCATCTCAAACCCTAAAACCAACTTTACACTTGAACTTCCACTATCAAAATCCATTTAAACTTACAACCAAACCAACCTCAATTCAAACTTTTAACTAACAATCAACTTTAACACTTGTAAACACATATCAAACACACCAAATCATCACATCAACAAATCACAATTCAATATAGACATAACCTCAAAATTACCAAAGGAATTCAAGAGATTTCTTACCTAAGATGAAGAAATTCCACAATTCTCTTGTCAAATCCTTTGATTGCTTCTTCAATTTGCTTCTAGCACCATGAATACCTCTCTTGCTCTCTCTTCTCTTCAATGGCCGGCCTCTTCAAGAAAGAAAGAAGAAAATGCACAAGTCAAACACCTTTTCTTCTTTTAATCTCCACCATGCATTCCACTTCAAGCAATTACTCAAATACCCCTCATCATTTAACTTAGCTTTTGTCTCTTATAACCCAATTAAGTAATTTCACATGCCATATAAAAATCTCCTCTTGCATTGACTCTCTCCCTTTGACCATTTTATATGTTATATATATCATCATATACACAACATATACCATTCTCTCTAAACCCTATTTTCTTTCCAAAACACATATACACAAGCATTCTCCTCCCAATTTCTTTTCTTAACACATCATATACATTCAATCCAATTTATAACAATAACAACAACAACAATATAACCAAGACTTCTAGGGCATACATGAGGATATTACAGAAGAACTTTAAAGAATGTAAGTTTATCCACCTACTAAGAGAGGAAAACCAAATGGCCAATGCCCTAGCCACCATGACTTCGGTATGGGAGGATCATATTAAGTTATTTCCTAAGCCTGTGGTTTTGACCAGTTCACCGACTCCTTGTTATGAGTATGAGACAATCATGGAGATTGATATGGACCATGTGCATGGTATGACAGTATAAGACGATTCTTGAAAAGTAGGGAATACCCACAGAATGCAACAAAGGAAGAGATAAGAGCTATAAGGCGATGGTCTTCACAAAACATCACCTAATATATGGAGTTATATCGAAGATGGCCTGATGGAGTGCACTTAAGATGCTTGAGGAAGTATGAAGTTGAAAAAATCATGTTTGAAATACTTGTGGGAAGTTATGGACCCCACATGAATGGGTTGGCCTTAGTTAAGAAGATAATTCGATAAGGTTACTATTGGTTGACCATGGAAAGAGACTATTAATTTTGTGAAGAGGTACCAGCAATGCAAGATGTATGGAAACTTGAATCACTTACCTATCGAAGAATTGCATTCTATGTCTTCACTCTAGACTTTTGCAACTTAGGGAATTGATATTATTGGAGAGATACATCTGACAGCTTCAAATGGTTATCGATTCATTATAGTAGTAGTGGATTATTTTTCATAATGGGTTGAAACTGAAACTGTCAACAAGCTTGGGGTAAGGCAAATGGATAGATTTTTTTGAGAATAATCTTATATGTAGGTATAGGGTCCCACATAGTGTAATATCAGACAATGGAGTATAGTTTCAAGGAGCCATTAAGGCCTTATTCTTGAAGTACCAGATCTGCCATCATCGATCCTCCCTTTATAGACCAAAGGCTAATGGTGTAGTGGAAGCAACGAACAAGACAATTAAGCAAATTCTGTCCAAGATGACTAAGATGTATAGCAATTGGTCAGAAATGCTTCCTTTTGCTTTATGGCGATATAGGATCAGTGTGCAAACCCCGACTGGAATGATGCCATTTTCCTTGGTTTATGGCATGGAAGCAATGTTACCAATTAAGATTGATTTCAAATCACTCAGGGTGGTCTTGGAAGTAGAATTGCTTGAGACAGAATGGATAATGAGTAGATATACGCAGTTAGCCTTATTAGAAGAAAGAAGGTTGAAGGCATAATATCATCATTAGATGTATCAAAGAAAGTTAGCTCGAGCTTATAATAAAAGGGTTAAGATCAGAATGCTTAAAGTCGGTGACTTAGTGTTAAAACACTGCAAGCCTAATGTTTCTAATCCAAGAGGGAAGTTTAGGCCTAGTTGGGAAGGACCGTATGTTGTGAAACAAGTCATGAACAAGGGTGTAGTCAAGTTGTCAGACATGGATGAGAATGAGCTTAGTGAAGCCAGTAAACATTGGCAGGTTGAAGAGGTTTTATGTTTGAAATAAAATTTAAAAACAAGAGCTCGCTAGGTTGAAAACTCAAAAGGGTAGCCTTGTCAAAAGTCAGAGCAGTCCACTAGTTCTAAAATGAGAGAGGGTAGGCTAGGCAACAATTAGGGCTAAAATGAGAAAAAATTGTCAATTAGAAAGCAATGGCTGATTGGCGACATGAGTGATCCTATGTATGCTGGCTTTATATTTTTTGGTTGTTCCCTAATTTAATAAAACAAAGTTAATGTTAAAATTGTTCTATATGAACTACTTTGAATAATCTGACTATTATGGTAAAATAAATAAAACAATAGAAAAAAGTGGTGACAAATATAAAAGAAAGGGAAATATCTTTTATTATTATTCATCCTAGCATCAATTTATCTAAATAATTAAAAAAATGTAGAATTTATGGTAGACAATAAGTGTAACGTGCAGGCCAACTTTGATTCAATCAATCCAAGTAGGCTTCAATCAGATGGGGCATGTCTAAACCAGGAGTAAACTCAGAAACTCGAGGCTTGGCCCCGTACTGGTAGTCAATTCGATAAGGATCATAACAAGTAACTCGACGAAGAGCAGCAAGAGGAACATACATCATATACGTCTAAATGGTGACATGGGTAATCTTCTACCAAGGAACCAACCAACAGATGTTAATCACAGCTCGTGAATAGATCCAATCAACCCATTAGGCATATGTGGAAGTGAGATGAAGCAATTTCAATGTAGAATGATGTCAGGGCAGATATCTAGTGATGTCCATAGAGGAGTGTCGAGCAAGCAGAAGTGCTCTTATAGCCAGTTCTGTAAAGATGAACAATAATCCTTTAAAAATGTTGTCCCAAGATGGTAACCAAGAGGGGGGGAGGGGGTGAATTGGTTCGTTTGAAGAATGATGGTAAATTCAAAATTCAAAACTCAAATTCAATGAATAAGAAATAGAAGAAAGTTAAGAAGAGGATGGGGAAATGAACACAAAGATTTATAGTGGTTCTGATTTACCTTGATCCTACATCCACTTCCTTAACAACTTGTTAAGGCTCCACTAGCTTTGAGTTTTTACAAGCTTAACTCTAACTTGGTGGTTTCACAAGCTCACACTAAACTTTACAATGGTTTGAGATCACACAACTCACAACCCTTACAAGAGTTTTTCCCAGGCTTACTGTGAGCAGGGATTTTTGCCCCCACTCCCAGTGGAATGGTTCTTGTGACTTCGGCACTGTTTAGGCTCGGGGCCTTAGAGAACACGGACCTAGGTCTGGAGAAAATGAAATCACCACCCGGACAGGTCGGGAAAAAGAAAGGGGTGGATAACCCGATTCCTAAGGAATCCCCAACCGACTAATGGGTTTGAAAAGTTGGGTATGTGTGGGGAAGGTGAGAAATGACCCAGCACCCCCCACAATGCCCGGTTCATTGGAACCGGCCTCCTTTACAAGTCTTAATATTATAAAATTATTAAATATAACAATATTATCCATATTACACACAATAATTAAAATAAAGCATTGATATATTGAAAATCAAAACAATGTCCAAGCAAAACAAATAAATGGACACCCATCCGAAGATGGAAACATGCTCTTACATAATCCATGCCTAAATAGGACACCCATCGAAAGGTAGAAACATGTCCTTTACATTGGTTCTAAAATAGAAAAGCAATTTAAATTACAAGATATTTAACTAATGAGGTACCCATCAAGTGGAAACATACGTCTTACAACATTTGGAAATCTAAATAAATCGATAAAAGTAAATAACCATTCATCATAAATAAATCATTCATCAAAGGTATTAATAAAAAAAAAACATTCATCCATGATGAACTAAATAAATCAAGCATTGAATTTAAATAAATCAACAAAGCATTGAAAATAAATTAAAGCATATAAAATAAATCAAACCATAATCAAATATAAAATTGAATAAAGCAAATAAAGATTCAAATTAGGGCTACTGTTTTTATTTAAGTTTCTTTATTTAATGTGTTTAGGGTTTTGGAATTCATGGATTTAAGCTACTATAAATTTTAAAAGAATTGAAATGGAGCAAAGTTTTATAATTTAAGAGGTTGATAAAGTTCTTTAATTAACCAAATTAGTGTTTGAGGAGTGAAATCATGAAATTAGGGTTTGGACACTTTAAAACATTTAGATTTATGATTTTTGGTTACTGGATCATTGTTTTGTATTTACCATATTGAATTTTAATATTTAAATTTATAAGGTTTTAAGATTTTAAAGATTAGGATATAGAAAAATTAGGGTTTAAGGTTTTAAGGGAATTAGGGTTTAAGAAAACTAGGGTTTAGAATAATTGGTTTGAGGTTGCTGTCTTGATTCCAAAGTTGAATTAGGGTTTAGTGTTTTTGGAGAACATATTTTATTTTAGAATTTGGAGAAACAATTTATAGTTTTATGAAGTTTTATGAAAATAAACAACACGATTTAAGGTTAATAGAAACAAAAAAGATATTTTTTAGGGTTTTTGGAAAGAAACAGATTCAATTTATGATTTTTGGAAAGAAACAGATTCAATTTAGGGTTTTTGGAAAGAAATAGATTCAATTTAGGGTTTTAAAAAATTGAAAAGCAAATTTGGGTTTTGGTAAATCTTGAAGCGATTTAAGGTTTTGAAAAGTTAGAAAGTAGATTAGGGTTTTAAAATTTTGAAGAAACAGAAACAACAATTTTTAATCTTGAATGATGAAGCTTACTGTAAAGAAAAATAAATAAAGAAATTCATTCCTTCATTTGTTGGTTCCACCAAAAATTGTTTCTTGGATGAACAAGAACAAAGACAAGCTTTACTACCTTTGATGAATTAAATTGCTTGTTTGCTTCTCTCAAAAAGTCCGATTGATTCAAAGTTTTTCAATTCACTCGATTGTCCTTTTTCCTCCTGAATTTCGATCCCCATTTTCCCTCCTTTTTCTGTGTTGTTTTAGTCCTTATTTATAGAAGATTTTTATGATTAATTTTAGTTATTCATGGAATCTAACATTAAGTAAGAAAAGGAAACCAAAACCTAATTGTATTTGGTTTCGAAAAAATTTGCGTCGAAAAAATTTCGCTAGCAAAAAAAACTGCTGCGGAAAAATTGCACTGGTGGAAAAGTTGTCGTAGCTGGCTGCGGGCTGCAGAATAAAAATTGGCCTGCGGGCCATTTCGCCGCAACCCTTTTCGACGACGAAATTTTTCGTCATTGATTTTTCATTGCCTATTCTTTTTTTTATTTGTTTATTATTATTATTATTATTTATTTTTTTATTAATTATAAAAATTAAATACTAAAGAAAATATTATTTAATTAAGATAATAAAAATTGTTTTGGACTAACAAAATTATTTTGGACTAATTAAAATATATTGGACCAAACTGTGTAAAAAATTAAGGGTCTACAGTTTGCCCCCTGCTTGAATGATCCGAGACTTTAGTGAAATAGAGTGAAAAGCAATAAGACTTAATTTTTGAGATGGTTGAGGTTTTGGGTTCTAGACCCGGTTCGAGTTCTGGACTCAAGGATAATTTTAGGTTATAGACCTAAGAAAAATTTGGGTTCTGGACCCAAGCTAAGTTCTGGACTTAGAAAAAATTCTAGGTTATGGACCTAAGGATAATTTAGGTTCTGGACCCGAGCTAAGTTCTGGACTTATAAAAGATTCTAGGTTCTGGACCTAAAGATAATTTGGGTTCTGGACTCAAGCTAAGTTCTGGACTTAGGAAGGATTCTAGGTTCTGGACCTAAAGATAATTTGGGTTTTGGACCCGAGCTAAGTTCTGGACTTAGGAAAGATTTTAGGTTCTGGACCTAAAGATAATTTGGGTTCTGAACCCGAGCTAAGTTCTGGACTTAGGAAAGATTCTAGATTTTGGACCTAAAGATAATTTGGGTTCTGGACCCGAGCTAAGTTCTGGACTTAGGAAAGATTCTAGGTTTTGGACCTAAGGATAATTTGGGTTCTGGACCCAAGATAAGTTCTGGACCTAGAAGAGATTCTAGGTTCTGGACCTAAGGGTAATTTGGGTTCTGGACCCAAGCTAAGTTCTGGACTTAGGAAAGATTCTAGGTTTTGGACCTAAGGAAAATTTGGGTTCTGGACCCAAGCTAATAAAGATTTAATTATCTGCAAAAAATAATAAATTTTTTTGTTTCAAAAGTTTGGCTAATTTTTATGCACGTCTTCTTCTTGCCCCCTGCGTGTAAAAATATTTATACACATGCAAGTATTTGAATGATTAAATTGAATAATTGAATTTGCTGTGTAGTCACTGTTCATGCACTATTTACTATTTATAAATAGTATCTTACTATTCATAAATAGTAACTTATTATTCATAAATAATAATAAATAGTATTTACTATTGGAAATAGTAATTTACTATTCATCAATACTAATATACTATTCATAAATAGTGAAATTTACTATTTATCAATAGTAAAGTTTACTATTCATAAACAGTAAACTTAATTTTGAATTTTGTTTTTTTCCTTGCCGCTTCTCTATATAAACCAACGAAATCCTTCATTTTATTCACAGCTAAATCCATAATTCTCATAATTCTCTCAAATTCTTTCAAATTTAGCATATAGTTTTCAAAAAAATACATGCTTCAAGGTCAGAAACTCATTCTAATGCTGAGTTATTAGAGTTTATTCGACATCATGAAGATGGAAATATAGATCTACTAGCCAGGATGCCGCTTCATCATAGTTCAAACCAAAAGAGCGCGATAATGATTTTTTCCCCTTTTTTCTTCTTTTTTCTTTCTTTTTTTTCTTTATTTATTTGTTCATTTTTTTATTATTTTTTGTCTGTTATTTATTTATTTATTTATTTTTTATGTATGTTTTTATATTATGCTCTTTTTTAGAAAATTTAGGAAAAAATATATTAATTTAAGTAGATAAGATAATATGTACTTACCTTGTATTAACTTAACTGGCTCCATGTTAGCGCGATCGTTGCGTTGTTCGGGCTGCAGGGTGTATTTACAAAGCCCGACAATGGTACGATGTAGTGCCTTCTTGGGTAAGGCAGATTATCCGAGATTGCAGCTTTGAAAGTTTCATCTTACAATTACATCTGAGGAGTATCAGATAGACCGGAGCGTAGTCCAGGCTCTTGCAGAACGATGGTTGGACACATTCCACACTTTTCACTTGCCCATTGGAGAGATGACAATTGGTCCGGTCGATTTTACTGCTATAACCGGCCTTTGGTATGATGGTGTTCCGGTTCCTCTGACAAACGATATTTTAACATTTGAAAAAATTCAGGAATTAATTGGTATGGAACCATCATATAAAGGGCCTTTTAAGATAAAAATTGAACCAATTTGTAGCTATTGGATGAACTACGAAGGATGGGTTCACAGAGACACGGCCCAACAGTATGCTTGAGGATTTTTGTTATATTTGTCGACCATCTTAGGTAGCACTGAATCCTCCATCCACTTGTCATTTGTTGAAGGCCCTTTCTTATTTCAGAACGGTACCATCTTCTGGCTGGGGTGAAGCTGGTCTCGCCTGTCTTTACCATGGTCTTGATAAACTTTGTCGAAATAAGAAGTCTTTTGTTGGCTTGATGGCGGTTGTCGAGGTATTCTTCTTCCACCAATATCATTTCCATTCCTTTCTTTTATGAATTTGTTCTTTACTATTATTGTAGGCATGGGCATATGAACACAACCTTGTGAGGGTACCCGGTATTTCTCAAGAGAGAATCGGGTATCCGAGATTAAATCTCTGGTTGTCAGATCGCATGGACGTTCCTGGCTCTCACCATGTGCATACTCATCATTTTATGTTCAGCCGCTTAACCTGGGACCAGGTAAAATAACATTAGTATACTTTAAATTTTATGTGAAAGTTTATTTACCTTATGTCATTTTGCAGGTGAATTTGGCTTGGTGCAACCCAGAAGAGTGGACAAATTGGTCTCCCTTCATGAAGGCTGCGCTATCTTTCCAACATTCTCACCGAGTCATCGCTGGCCCAGTGTCAAGTGGCTGGTTTCTTGGAGAGAGAGTTTATGAGTGGTTTCTTGGTCCAGAGCAACGGAGGGTTCCAATGCCTTGCCAGGAATACACTTTAAATATTATGTCGATGCCAGAGGATGCATGGTGGCCGGCTCGGCACGGTTATGGTATTGAAGCATTTCTCTATCTGCCGAGTGCATCTTATGCCCACTTTATTCAAAGAAGGCTCTTAAACTTTGATGTATCTCCTGTTGGCGTATGGGAGATTCCCGAGGAAAATGAGGGTAGAGATGAAGAGGAACATCACGGAGATGCAGGAGAGTTTGTTCCACATCTCGGGACTAGTACTTCTCAGGTAAAACTTTTACCATTGTTCCTTTACCATCGCTACTTTCCATTTTTTATTCTTTAATGATTGTTGCAGGTTGTTGGCTCATTTGATCATGAGGCCGGACCTTCTTTTACTGCCCCTTCGTTTGCTCATTCTAGCCCGCCAGATATGCCATCTCATCCGCAGGGCATTGACATGAACTACCTGGTGAGTTTCCTTATTTCATGGTAATTTATGCTATACGTATGCATGATTATGTATGCTCTTACCTTTTTCCTTCCTAACTCACAGCAGATGCTTGAAGAACAAAATACGAAACTTTAAGAAGAGTTGGCTGCAAGTCGTCAGTAGGCTTTTCATTTTGAAAATTTATATCATCAATCAGAACAACATTTTTGAGACTTCCAATTTCAGGGGATGAGGGATCCTGGCGCTTCTTCATCAAGAGGCCCCCAGACTGATGACCATGAGATCCTTTCATCTACTTCTGATGAGGACCATGAATATCGAAACTTCAAGGTAATAGGAATTTTGGTGCTCCCATTTTGGATGATCCCGGGATGAGTAATTTGCCCCCTCCTTCAATAGGCGATGACTTTTTCAGGGCTTTATTGTATAATAAGCATAATAATACATAATTTATGCCTTTACTGTAACTTATTTTTTTTTACTGTGCCATAATTATTATACTTTTTTATCACATCATAAATAGTGCATCACGATTTCCTTTTCACAGCCGCATTACTTTAGTAAAACCAAATGCAACACGGTAAAGGATTTTGTTGCCAATTCTTCTCCTTACATAATATGGTTTCATCCTTTTCCATTACCTTTACCTCATCACTTTTGGAAAAGTTTATTTCCTCTATATAAATCACCTTTCATGACATATTTCATACAGAAGCCAATATACTTTCCATTTCAACGTAAACAATTTTGATTTTTCCTCTTTCATCAACCATGACAGGACTTCATTTAAAGAAGATAAAAACTTTATTCAAGAATAGGGATTCCATTCACTGAAAGCAAATTTTGTGGTCAAAACTTGATATTTTAAAGTGTTTTCAAAATGTTAAATTGGACCACTCCTTCCTACATGCCATGTCTTCCTTTTGGCACATTCATTCTAGGGCATTTAAATTTAATGGCTTTGAAATATGTCCCTTGATTGAAGAATTTGAGGCCATTCTCGGATATCCAAATAATCAACAAATGGCATTACCCACATTGGTTTCCAAAACTCAACAGAAGATGCATATGTTATTTCAAATTTCAAAACCCGAAGTTCTTCAGTCGATGAGAGGTGAAAAAATTCTACTTGCTCCCTTGATTGATTTTTGTCTCACTCATTTGGCTCCTACTAAGGCATGGGGACACATGCTTTATCTTTGCTTGCTCGGCCAATTCTTGCTTGTTTCTTCTGACGGCGATATTGATCCACGGGTAATGGATATTATGGACCAAATGGAAGGAGGCTTGTCGCCGGTACATGTGATCTTAGCTGAGACTTTAGTTGGGTTAGACCAACTTAAATCATGATTGACAAAGAGACTGACTGGGAGTCTGTTGCTACTTTAGGTAATTACCTAAACTGCCCTTTCGGGTTTTCAATTTAGGTTTTTTTTATTGCTCTAATTTTTTTTCTAGTCCACCCACGTGGTTTTCGGAACTAGCGAGCTTTCCTAATTTTTGCCTAAGTTGCCCTTGCGGGTTTTCAACTTAGCGGACCCTTTTTTTATTATATATTTTTTTATTTTTTATTGCTCTAATTTTTGCCTAGTCCACCCATGTGGGTTTTCAGAACCAGCGAGTTGTCCTAATTTTTGCCTAAGCTGCCCTTGCGGGTTTTCAACTTAGCGGACTTTTCTCTTTTTTTTTTATTTAATTCTTTCTTCACATATTTGGCTTCAGGAGCATTTTTGTTTGCTTGATGCCCCATCCATGGATTTTGCCAGATATCTGCCATGTCATCATTCTGCTAGAAAACTACTCCATCTTGCTTCTTCATATGCTGACTGGGTTGACTGGATCCACTCAAGTGCTGAAATCAATATCCGTTGGTTGGTACCTTGGTGGAAGATTTCTCACATCACCATGCGGACATATTTGATGTATGTTCCCCTTGCTGCTCTTCGTCAAGGTACATGCTATGACCCTCGCCAACTTGGTCGTCAGTACAGAGCTGAGCCTCGCAATTCTGACTTTACTCCCTATTTAGATATGCCTTGCTTGACTGAAGCCTACTTGGATCAGTTGAGGCAAAGTTTGCCTGCACATTACACTTATCGTCTGCCATAGATTTTTCATTTATCAATTCAGAAAGTGTATTGTTAGGATGAAAAAATAATTACAGTAATAAAAGATGTTTCTTTTCTATTTAAAATTTGTCATCACCTTTTGCTATTATGTTTATTTATTTCATCCATATCTGGTCAAATACTTATAACAGTGCACATAGAACAATTTTAACATTAATTCTATTTTATTAAATTGGGGAACAACCAAACATAAAGCCAGCATACACAAGATCACTCCTGTTGCCAACTAGCCTTTCCGGGTTTTCTAATTGACGATTTTCTCTTATTTAGCCCTAATTGTTGCCTAGCCCGCCCTTTCGGGTTTTCGGGACTAGCGGACTGCTCTAACTTTTGCCTAAGCCGCCCTTTTTGGGTTTTCAACCTAGCGAGCTCTTTTTTTATTTCATACATAAAACCTCTTCAACCTGTCAATGTTTATTGGCTCACTAAACTCATTCCCGTCCATGTCTGATAACTTCACTGCACCTTTGTTCATGACTTGTTTCAAGACATATGGCCCTTCCCAGCTAGGCCTGAACTTCCCTCTTGGATAAGATACAATAGGCTTACATTGCTTCAACACCAAATCCCCGACTCTAAATTTTCTTATTTTAACCCTTCTATTATAGGCCCGAGCTATCTTCTTTTGATACAGTTGGTGATGATATAGTTCCTTTAACCTTCTTTCTTCTAGTAAAGCTAATTGTGTGTATATGCTTACTACCCATTCCGTTTCAGGCAGTTTGGCTTCCAAGACTACTCTCAATGACTTGATTTCTATTTCAATTGGCAACACTGCTTCCATCTCGTAAACCAAAGAGAACGATGTCGTTCCAGTAGGTGTTCGTACACTTGTCCTATATCCCCATAAAGCAAAGGGAAGCATCTCTGACCAATCCTTGTAAGTCTTGGTCATCTTGGACAAAATTTGCTTAATTGACTTGTTTGTTGCTTCTACTGCACCATTGGCCTTTGGTCTATAAGGAGAGGATTGATGATGGTGGATTTGGTATTTTGAGAATAAATCCTTAACTGCTCATTGAAACTGTACCCCATTGTCTAATATCACACTGTGCGGGACCCCGTACCAACATATGAGGTTCTTTTCAATAAATCTAGCCATTTGACTTACACCCAGTTTGTTGATGGATTCAGCTTTGACCCATTTTGAAAAATAATCTACTACTACCACAATGAAACGGTGACCGTTTGAGGCTGTCGGATGTATTTCTCCTATAATATCGATACCCCAGGTGGCAAAGGGCTAGGGTGAAGACATAGAATGCAATTCTTCAGGAGGCATGCGATTCAAATTGCCATGCATCTGACATTGTTGGCACTTCTTTACAAACTCAATACAATCTCTCTCCATGGTCAACCAGTAGTAACCTTGTCGAATAATCTTCTTAAATAGGGCCAAACCACTCATGTGCGGACCGCAACTTCCCGTATGCATTTCTGACATGATACACTCCACTTCAGGCTTCCTTAAACATCTGCAATGCACCCCATTAGGCCATCTTTGATATAACTCTCCATGGAATGTGATGTATTGCAATGACCACCGCCTTATGGCTCTTCTCTCTTTCTTTGTTTCCCTCAGCGGGTATTCTCTTTCTTTCAAAAATTGCCTTATATTATCATACCACGCATCATGGTCTGTATCAATTTCCATGATTGTCTCATATTCATAGCATGGAGTTGATGAACTTGTCAAAATCAGAGGCTTAAGAAATAAACTGACAGGATTTTCCCATACTGAAGCCAATGTGGCTAGGGCATCAGCCATCTAGTTTTCTTCTCTTGATAGGTGTATAAACCTACACTCCTTAAAGTTCTTCTTCATCATGGCCAGGTAATCGTGGTATGGTTTTAATTTTTCTTCTTTCAACTCCCACTCTCCATTTACTTGGGATACTACTAGCAATGAATCCCCAAAAACTTCCACCTTATCCACCTTCATAATCATTAGGGTTTCCAAACCGAAAATACAAGCTTCGTATTCCACCATATTATTGGTTGCCTTAAATTTCAACTTTTTGGCTAAAGGGATGAGTTCCCCTTCGGGTGATTCTAGTATAACTCCCAAACCTGCTCCTTTCCTGTTTACTATTCTATCAAAATACATTTTCCACCCTTGTACTTCAATTGCTTCTAAATGTTCATCTAGAAATTCCAAGATTACTTCTTCGCTATCTGGTAATGGTTGTTGGGCCAGGAATTTTGCCACCGCTCTACCTTCGATTATTTTCTTGGTTAAATATTCAATCTCAAATTCTTCTAATATTATCAACCATCGACCATACTTCCCAATCAAAGAGGGTGTCTCCCTTAAGTACTTCATTGGATCCAACCTGGAAATTGCTTGCACACTATATGATTGAAAGTAGTGCCGCAACTTCTTAGAAGACCAAACCGCGGCTATACAGGTCTTTTCAATGATACTATACTTAATTTCATAAGGTAGGAGCTTTCTACTCAAATAGTAAACTACATGCTCAATCCCTGACTCATCTGCTTGGGCTAGCATGGCTCCTATAGACTCTTCTTCTACTGCTAAGTATAGTAATAGAGGTTTGCCGGGTTTAAGTGGTTTTAAAATAGGTGGATTCAACAAATACCCTTTTATTCGTTCAAAGGACTTTTGACATTCTTCATTCCATATGACTGGCTGATTCTTTTTAAGCAATTTGAAGATAGGCTCACAAATTGTTGTGAGCTTTGCTATAAATATGCTAATGTATTGTAATTTACCAATAAATCCCTGAACTTCTCTCTCCGTCTTAGGGGCTGGCATATTCCTGATTGCTTTAACTTTGTCAGGATCAATCTCAATGCCATTCGGACCAATTACATGTCCCAATAATTTTCCTGAGGTAACACCGAACACACACTTCTTCGGGTTTAATCTTAGCTTATATTTCAAAGCTCTATCAAAGAATAATTCTAAGTTTTGGAAGTGTTGTTCCCTTGTATCTGATTTAACCATCATATCATCAACATATACTTCAACTTCTTTGTGTATCATGTCATGAAATTGTGTGGTGGCCATCCTTTGATAGGTTGCTCCAGCATTCTTTAAGCCGAATGGCATTACCCTATAACAAAATATACACCATATAGTAATGAAAGCAGTTTTGGCTTTATCCTCTTGGGCCATTAACACTTGGTTGTATTCAGAAAATCTATCTACAAATGAGTGTAGCATGCTAGAGGCTGCACTATCAATGAGAACATCTATATGAGGTAAAGGAAAATCATCTTTAGGGAAGCCTTGTTCAAATCTCTATAGTCCACACAGACCCTTATTCTTTCATCTTTCTTTGGCACGGGTACTATGTTGACTAGCCAATCTTGATATTCTATCACTTCAAGGAACTTCACTTGTATTTTCTTAGTGACCTCTTCTTTAACCAATTCAGCCCACTCAGGTCTTAATCGCCTAAGCTTTTGTTTGACAGGTTTCATGTGAGTGTAAGTAGGAATATGATGCTCGGCTATGTCTCGATCTATTCTAGGCATATCCTCATAAGACCAAGCAAACACTTCTTCATATTTTTTGAATATTTTTTCAAATCTCTCTCTCTCATCAGGAGTAAGGTCGGATTCTATGCTAATGTTTTTAGGATTTTTGGTTGTTCCCAAATTTAATGATTGTGTGTTAACATAATTAATATTAAAGATGCTCATGTAACTGCTATTTGAATGTACATAACCATAAGGAGAAACATCACACAAGTAAGCAAAATAAGACTTTATTGCATTTATTTTGGAAAAGAAAACATCATCATCCTCATACAAAGCAGAAAAATTAAAATAAAAAACAAGATCATTGTTCTCAAATTCATAAGGCAGGATGTCTTCAAACTTTTCTTCAACCAGGACAGCAATCTCCTCCGGAGTCTTCTCGGCTTTCAGAACAGCTTCATTCTTCTCTTCCAGATTTAATTCTTTGTTGGCTAATAGGGTGAGCTCTTTCTTCACTTGGTCCACTAGCTCGGCCACATCTGCAAAAATTTCAAAACCTTGGATCAACTTTCCCATAAACATGATTGGCTTAGGCTTTCCTTGGAGTGGTCCCATATCTGGAGCTTTGACAAAGATCTCTTCAAGTGGTGGGAAGATCATCTTCTCACTCTTCTTTGGATGGACATCATTGTCTTCATCATATCCCAACCCCTTCTTGGAAGTTTGAGTTGTAAAATCTAGCAGCTTTGTCAAACCGGATTTACCCTTTCCAAGACCAGCTCCGGGAAGGTAGTTCATGTTCTTCATCATATTCAAAACTTTGGAGTCCTCTGCTTCATCATCAGAAATTACAGCTACTTGGAAACCATTGAGAGGCCTCTCAATCATTAGAGCATTAACAATCTCATTATCTTCATCTTCAATGACCAATGTCTCATCTCCGTTGGCGAACTTGATCTTTTGATGAAGGGGAAGGAACTCCACCAAGAGGATGAAACCATGGTGGCCCCAAGAGTAAGGCGAAGGTAACCGTTATGTCTAAAACAACAAACTCAATAATAGATTCAATTGGACCAACCTTGATAGCAGCTTTGAAATTCCCTTCGGCTCTTAGTGTTGTCATAAGCCCAAATTGTTACCTCGGTCGGGTTTAGATCCTTTGTTGACATGGCTAGCTTTGGCAATATCTTAAGTGGGAAAACATTTATGGCAGACCCATCATCGACCATTACACATGGAGTCCTCTTCCCCTTGACTTCTATTTTGATAAAGAAAGGGCGGATGTGATCTCTCCCCTCCTCCGGTAAATCTGCATATGAGAAAGAAACTGCTCCAATATTAACTTCACTCTTTTCTTGAACCTCTTCACATTTCATTACCCCTCCAATTTTTATGAAGTTGATCAGCTCCTCCGGTGTTGTGGAGGTAGAAATTGGCATGCTAGCCAAGGCTTTGGCCATTGTTTCTTGGTGCTTTTTAGAAGTAGCTAATAAGTCCCAATTGCTAACACTTGCTTGGGTTCTTTTCAATTGCTTGAGCACAACATCATCTTCCTCTTCTTTATTTCCTATTTCAACTTCCTTACCCTTATTAGTTTCTACCTCCTTAGGTGGTGGCCTTGCATAAGGCTTACCGGATCTAGTGTTCATTACTTCATCTTCTTCGGGCTAGGACCAAGTCCAATCCTCCTTCTTGGATACAAGATCATCATCACTATCGCTTGAATCCCAAAACCCATTGACAACACAAATTGTTACTTCTTCACCCATCATAGCTTGTTTAATTCCACGAAAGAAGACATGACAAAATCTTCATGCAAACCTCCTCCAATCATGAAGGTTGCCGGTGGTGGTACCCTATTGAACTTTGGTAAGGGATTGTCTTTGGTGTTTGGCTTATTGGGCTTGGGTAGCTTCCCATTATCAATTAGATTTTGGATTTCATGTCTCAACCTCACACATCTATCCGTGTCATGCCCTTGTATTTGATGAAACTGACAAAATGCTTTAGTGTCAAAATTAGATGGGAGAGGGTTAGGCAAAGGACGAGGATTTAAGGGTTGTAGCAATGCCTTTCTTTGAAGTTTATTGAGAACCCAAGACATCGGTTTCCCCAATTCCAAAAATTGCCTCCTTGTTTCTTGGTTAGTAGCATTGACACCGACTGCCTTTTGCATACTTTGGCTACCAGACTGATAATTTCCTTTCTCGTTCCTTCTTATTGAAAAATGGTTCTTCTCCCTTTCCCATTCCTCAATTTCCAAACCTGCTTGGAGCATGTCTTTGAAATCATAGATGAGTGTATGAGACATCCTTTCACGTAGACTAGGCAACACCCCTCTCACAATCATCCTTATTTGATCGGATTCATCAGGCCTCTTCATGAGTAAAGCAGTCTTGTTTCTCCATCTCTTCACATAATCTACAAAATTCTCATTCGACCATTGCCTATTGGACTCCACTTCCATTAAGGTAACTTCCATCTCGACATTATATCCATATTATTGGATGAAGGCTTTGTAAAGCAGATCCCAACTCTTTTGTGTTCCATTATCTAAGGTATTGAACCAATTTTGGACAACAGGGTCCAATGAGAGCATGAAGTACCTTAGGGTTTGAGCCTTAGTAGCTCGGGCAGACTACATAGCAGTGATATACTGCTTCACATGGAGATGAGGATTTTTGGTTCCATCAAACTTCGCAAAAGATGGCATCTTGAACTTGTACGGGACTTCTTCATCTAGCTCAAATAATTGTCAACTTCGGACATTTCCTCAGTTTTCAATTTCTTCTAAAATTTCTTTTCTAGATCAGCAATCATCTTTTCAGTATAAGAAGTTTCGGTCTTCTCCATAGTTGATCTTTCAACAATCTTCGGTTCTTTCTTCTTGTCTTGAGGATCTTGGTAGTATTGAGCCCAATCATCATCATCATCAATGTGTGAGCGGGGATTTTTTCCTCCACTCCCAGTGGAATGGTTCTTGCTACTTCGGCACTGTTTAGACTCGGGGCCTTAAAGAACACGAACCTAAGTCCAGAGAAAATGGAGTCGCCACCCGGACGGGCCGGGAAAAAGAAAGGGGTGGATGACTCGATTCCTAAGGAATCCCCAACCCCCTAATGGGTTCGGAAAGTTGGGTATGTGTGGGGAAGGTGAGAAATGGCCCAGCACCCCCACAACGCCAGGTTCATTGGAACCGGCCTCCTTTACAAGTCTTAATATTATAAAATTCTTAAATTTAACAACATTATCCATATTACACACAATAATTAAAAGAAAGCATAATATATTAAAATCAAAGCAAGGTCAAAGCAAAATAAATAAATGGACACCTATCCAAAGATGGAAACATGTCCTTACATCACATGCCTAAATAGGACACCCACCGAAAGGTAGAAACATGCCCTTTACATAGGTTCTAAAATAGAAAAGCAAATTAAATTACATGATGTTTAATTAATGAGGTACCCACCAAGTGGAAACATACCTCTTACAACTTTTGGAAATCTAAATTAATTGATGAAAGTAAATACTCATTCATCATAAATAAATCATTCATCAAAGGTATTAATCAAAATATAAAATAAACATCCATCCATGATAAATTAAATAAATCAAGTATTGAAATTAAATAAATTAAAGCATAAGAGATAAATCAAAGCATAATCAAGTATAGAATTAAATAAAGCAAATAAAAGTCCAATTATAGCTATTGTGACTTTTTATGGAATTAAAATAGATTGAGGATTTTATGCTTTAAAAGGTTGGTAAGGCTCTTTGATTAACTAAATTAATATTTGAATGGTGGAATAATGAAACTAGGGTTTTAGACATTTTAAAATACTTTTGATTTATAGTTTTAAATGGTGATTTCAAGCTACTGTGTAAATTTAAAATGTTTGTGTTTTTATGGTTTTTAATGTTTTAAAGGATTAAAGTTTAGAAAAAGTTAGGGTTTAAGGTTTTAAAGGAATTAGAGCTTACTATTTTATGTTTAGAAGTTGAATTTGGATTTAGTAGCTTTGAATTGGGGTTTCGGGGTGATGAATTGGCTTTTAGAATTTGGAAATCAATTTGATAATTTTATGAAGTTTTATAAATTTAAACAAACGGATTAAAGTTTTTATAAATAGAAAAGATGTTTTTAAAGCTTTTGGGAAAGTAACAGAACACAATTTTGAGTTTTGAAAATTTGGAAAACAAATTTTGGTTTTGGAATTTTGAAGAAATAAATCTAATAGCTTTAAACTTTTAGAAATTAAATCAATGAAATAAGATTTTTAAACCTTAAAAAAAAGTGATTTGAGGTTTTAAAGTGTTTTGAATTAAAAGAAAGAATGAGATGTTTAGCTAATGTGACAAAATAAAAGAAATTAAGAATTCAAACCTTATTTTGTAAGTTTCACCAAAATTGCTTCTTGGATGAACAAAATCAAAGGCAAGCTTTGTTGCCATTGAATCCTTGAATTCCCTTCACTCCTTCTCTCCAAAAAGTCCCAATTTCGTCTCCAATTTTTCTCCTTTTTCCTCTCGGATTTCTTTTCCTCTTTTTGCCTCCTTTTTTTTTGTGTTTAGTCCATATTTATAGAAATTTTATATCCTTCATTCCTAATTATTCACGGCATCTTTATTGAATAAGAAAAGGAAACCAAAACCTAATTGTATTAGGTTTCAAAAAATTTGCGTCGGAAAAATTTTGCTGGCGAAAAAAAACTGCTGTGGAAAAACTGCGCTCGCAAGCGCTCGCGGAACGGGCCCGTAGGCCATTTTGCCCTTAGGAAATTCCTGCAGGCGAAATGCCCATGGGCCCGTGCTGACTTTCGGCGATAATTTTTTCGCCGCCGATTTTTTTTGAATTTTTATTCATTTTACCATTTTTTACTAAAAAAAATATTAAAATTAATTAAGACACCATAAAAATTATTTTGGACTAACTAAAATATATTGGATAACACAAAAATTATTTTGGACTAATTAAAATATATTGGACCGGACCGGCTCAAAAATTAAGGGTCTACAGTTTGCCCCCCTCTTTGAATGATCTGAAACTTTAGTGAAAGAGAGTGAAAAGCAATAAGAAATAATTTTTGAGATGGTGATTAAATTTGTTTTGGGTACTTGGACCCGAGACTGAATTTATTTTAGGTACTTGGACCCGAGCTTGAATTTGATTTGGATACTTGGACCCGAGATTGGGTACTTGGACTCAAGATTGTGTACTTGGATCTGAGCTTGAATTGATTTTGGGTACTTACTTGGCCCCGAGATTGGGTACTTATACTTAGGATTGGGTACTTGGACCCGATCTTGAATTGATTTTGGGTACTTGGACCCGGGATTAGGTACTTGGACCTGAGATTGGACACTTGGACCCAAGATTAAATTTGATTTGGGTACTTGAACCCGAGATTGGATTGAATTTGGGTACTTGGACTCTGGATTGGGTACCTGAACCCGAGATTGGATTTGATTTGGGTACTTGAACCCGAGAATGGATTGAATTTGGGTACTTGGACCCAGGATTGGGTATTTGGACCCCAAATTGAATTTGATTTGGGTACTTGGACCCAAGATTGATTTTATTTGGGTACTTGGACCCGAGAATGATTTGATTTGGGTATTTGGACTCGAGATTGGGTACTTGGACCCGGGATTGGGTACTTGGACCCAAGATTGGATTTGAGTTGGGTACTTGGACCCGAGATTAGATTTGATTTGGGTACTTGGACCCGAGAATGGGTACTTGGACCCAAGACTGAATTGTGCTTGGACCCGATATTGAATTGGAATTGGGTACTTGGACCCAAGATTGAATTGAATTTGGGTGCTTGGACCCGAGATTGAATTGAATTCGGGTGTTTGGACCCGAGATTGAGTTTGACTGACCTTTTGAGAAATCTGACTGCTCCGGTTATTCTATGCATTATGGTTTTTCACCCTCAAAATGGATCTTCATCCTTTGAGATCGGTCTTCATCCTTGAAAATGAATCTTCATCTTTTGACATCGGGTCTTTACCCTTGAAAAATGGATCTTCGTCCTTTGAGATCGGGTCTTCATCCTTGAAAATGAATCTTCATCCTTTGAGATTGGGTCTTCACCCTTGTAAGTGGATCTTCATCCTTTGAGATCAGGTCTTCACCCTTGAAAATATGGATCTTCATCCTTTGAGATTGGGACTTCACCCTTGTAAGTGGAAGATCAGGTCTTCACCCTTGAAAATATGGATCTTCATCCTTTGAGATCGAATCTTCACCCTGGCTTCAGTTCTTTTAGCTGGATTGATCTTTTGTCTTTTGCCTCTTCATTCTTTTGAGAATTCTAATTTTCTCTCTTTTTTTATTCCATTCTTTTTTATTCTTCCTTTGTACTTTTGCAAAAAATTTGGCCCTTTATATCTAGCCTTTGTATCCTCTCCTTGCCTCCTGCGTGGTGAGATATTTGCAAGTGACTTTGAAAATGTTTTATATATAAACTCAAAAAATTGAAAAGGAGAAACTTTGCCCCCTGTGTAGGCTCAAACCCATGATTTTTCTATGCGGACTCTGATTGATGTTGTTGTTGTCTAGTTCTTCGCACAAGCACGTATTTTCTTCTCTTTGCAAGATTACTGGAGCTTTCTCAAGCAATGGGCTTTCTATGCCCCCCTGATTTGATTTTGATTCTTTACTTCGCATGGTGTTTGCTATTCATTTTGCCAAAGAATAGACAAGAAAGTGTGATGTGTTATACTCATGTATGCATGATATGCATGAATGATACTTACAGCGATTTTATTGACTCACAAACCAAGGTGATAGGCAGAAATGTTCTCATTGGTTCCATTTTGATGCTTACTCAAATCTTGCATTAGAATGATCAAAAGCTTTTGCATTTGTGGCTTTTATCCTCAAGATGTTGAAAACATGAGTGGTGGAGATCCCAAGTAGAAGAGTCAGGGATTCATCTATTTCGAACTATGTCTCAGCATGTCAATTGGTAGTTTCTTCATAACTTTGCCAATAATAATTTCCTTTGCCCAATGTGTCCTTTGGAGGTTCAACATACTTCCCTTAACTTGAAGGCTTTGTATGACAAAACATTTTTTGAAATTTTTGAATTTTCATTTTGAAATCAAATGTTGGCTTTGCCAAATCAATGTCAATGTACCTCAGGACTTGATTTTCCAAATTAACATATCTATAACATGACAACCCTAGTTACCGTACTAAACTCGGGAATTATTTCTATTTAAACAAGAACTGTTGCACTTTAGATAGGCACATACACATTACTTGGTCAAAGGTCTCATTTGAGTTTAAATATTGTCTATCTGATATGCATGCTTATCCAAACTATCTCCACTAATAGACTCTACCTACCAAGAGAGATCAACAGGTCTTTGATAAGCTTGAAATGGGGTCCATGAGGGACAAGGGTTTAAATGAAGGCCATTTTGAGATAGGAGCTGATGTGACACAATGGACAAACCTTCACACTATAAATTTCTTGTTTGAACTTTAGGCAGCTGGGAGGCAATCTTGCTAGACTTCAAATTCCTTCTATCTTCTTGGCATTAATTCGGATCTTGATTGGAACAGTCTTTGCCCTTGTAAAAAAAAAATTTTGGTTCTCAAATTTGTTTCTTTTCTTCTTCTTCCTTTTCTTTCTCTTACTCTTCCCTTTCTTTCATCATTTTGTCCTTCTTTCTTGTAGGACTGTCAAGTACAGAACTTTCAAGGACTATATGGTCTTTCTCTAATTTTGATTGAATCTTTAGTTGGGTTGGACCAATTCAAGCCAAACTATCCTTATAAACCAAATGGAAGCCTTTTGTTGTCTTAGGTAAAAGAGAACTCAATTGGCTTTTTGAACCACCTTTTTAGGTTTTATCCTTCCTCTTTTTCTTTTATCCTTTTTTCATTTCTCTCTTTTTTTTTTCTTTTTTTTGTTTGTTTGTTTTTTTTTGTTTGGTTCTAGCTCTAAAAGAGTTATCTTGTTTGTACTAACTTGGGCTTCCAATAATGAATGAGTGGAGTAACATAAATCTTCTTTAACAGGGATAAATCATTTGTTACTCTGATGTTGTCTTGATATATTGGAGATATTAGGAAAACTTCAACTATCCTTATGATCTTGAAAGCATCAACTACCCTCATGGTCTTGGGAACATCAACTACTCTTATGGTCTTGAGAACTTGAACTATCTTCATGGTCTTAAGAACTTCAACTACCCTTATGGTCTTGAGAACTTCAACTATCTTCATGGTCTTGACTATTCATTTCTTTCTTTGATCTTCTTGCCTCTTCACCTTAGTGCACTACAAAAAAACACGCTATCTGCGACGGACAGAATCCATCGCAGATCCGTCGTAAATTCGTCGCAAATCAAGTTTTGCGACCGATCTGCGATGGATACGATCCGTTAGTAAAAAAGGCGTAGCAATTTTCAATTTGCGACAGGCCGTCGCAGATTGCGACGGATTTGCAACCACTCGGCGGTTGCAAATCTCGCGCTTAAATTTTCGCGGGTAAAGGGCAGCCGTCGCAGATTCCGTCGCAGATTTCATCGCAGATTTCCGTCGCAGATTCCGTCACAGATTTCCATCGCAAATTCGTTGCAGATTCCGTCGCAGATTGCCGTCACAGATTCCGTCGCAGATTGTCGTCGCAGATTCCGTCATAGATTTCAAATATCCGTTGTAGATTCATAGCAAATCCATAGTAATTTAATATTAATTTTTATTGAAACTATTTATATTATCAATTAATTTTATGAGAACTTTATAAATACATTTGGAACATTTAAACACAATCTAAAAAAACATTAATTACATTGATAAAAATAATTCTTTTATTAATCTTCAATAGAATAAAATATTTTACAATTTAACTATACAAGTGTTAAGAACACTACTATAAATAATCTATCTTGAAAATAACAATATAGATCTTCAATATTAAATTATAGTGCTGGGGCGTTCTCTCCTTATCACGTCTTTCAGATCCTTAACAACTTCAGACATTGGAGGCCTGAATTCTGGTTGAGTCTGCAAGACATACTTGAGGTTAAGAGTGGAGGCCTCCAAGACATACTTTCCTTATACCACTCTATCCAAATACTGCTTCTAGATTGCTGCACTTCTGAAAGCACTAATATAAGTTAGATATATATGGTAAAATTAGCATTGCATAAATGTTCGGCTCCCATTTTCAAGAATAAAGTTTTCATAGTACTTGATAACATAGGCATGCACTTTGAATGTGCAGTTTTTCCCACATGAGCTACTGCTATGAATCTTCCTCTCTCTTGTGCAAACTCTATACATAATATGTTCACTTAAAGTCGTATATTATCCCAACCCCAAAAAAAAAAAAGTTAACATGTCAACCATGTTCTTTCAATATAACATGTTAACCCTTCCCTTTCAATTTAACAAGTTAACATGTTATACCTAAACTTTCAAAAAAGATTTAAAATTCATATCTCAATCTCAGTTAATTTAACTAAATAAATATTTTTTTAAAAAAATCTCTACTAAGTATAGATTATAGGAGGCATGTGCAAGCATTGGAAGAATGAGCATTTGCATCACAACCACCAAATGATCATGAGCAAGTTGTTTTGATTGGAAAAGGTTCAAAAAATGCAAGAGAAGTGATCTCTTCAAGTTGGGTGGATAGCCTTCAGCAACCTGGTACAAAGGATGATTATTTGTTTAATCCATACCACTATCAAATCAACTGGGAAAGATATTTAGAACACCAAAAAATGGTATGGAGCAATGTACCTCAATAATATAAAACTCCTTCAAAAAAGTATAGTCAATACGACTATAAAACAAGAAGATGGAGAGAATGTCAAACATAACATTGACTTCAGTTTTATCATGTCGCAAGTAATTCAGGAAGCATTTGACAAGCCATTTACTTTCTTTAACCTGCATTTAATAAAGGATCCAAAGACTATCTGTTAGTCACTGGACAATCACTATTCACAAGGACAATCTGCAAAAACAATAATGAAAAAATTAAAAACATGTATTCTGAATGAGCAAACATTTAAAAACAAGTAAATTTGTCCAATCCAATAAAGTCACATTTCTCTGTCTTGACAATATAGTAAGTTTGAATTTGAAGCTAGATTCATGACTAGTCAATTCTGTCTCAGAGGGATCAATCCAACTACAGAAACCTGTATCACAACCAAGCCAACTAGGTGCGAACACAGAAAGACATGAAGTATGTGAAGGAGAGTTACGGGATTTTTTTCTCTGACAAAGGCAAAAATATAAAGCAGAAAATGCTTACTCAAAAGGCAGAACTTAGCAGAGGACAACAAAAGAGAGAAAATATTATTAGAGCAGAAGAATCAAAACTTAATGAGCATATTTGGTTTTCAGCATTATCTGCTGCTCAACCATGTATTTAGAATCACTCAACTAATATTTTTCACCATGTAATAAGATCATCAAGTATTGTTTGAAAGTTTCAGTACCATCACATAACAGATGAAGATTTATATGGCAGAAATTATTACTTGTGCTATATAGTAACTAAACTTACTTGCACTAAGTTCAGCTCTTGTTCATTGTGCAACCGAGAAGTTCTTGCAGGTGACTTCCACACTAGTACCAGAGTATCAAACACAGAATGATTACCATGCAACCAGCCAGGGATCAGTTTCACCAATGTTTTAATAAGTGCAAGCCCTTGAAAGTAAGCATCTGAAGTTGCCACATGAGGTATAGATGGTAAATTAATACCATCAGATGGAGAGGTAATAAGGCTTTCATCACCTATTAAAGCACCAGGTGCAGTTGATGATCCAGGTGTCATTGTTGAGTCCTGTTTTGGCAGAAACTCAGGAAAGGCACTTGCAAGTATCTTCTGTGGAGACTTTGCAAGTTCTTCTCTCAATACTTGGCCAGTATCTGATCATATTATGTACATGAACCTGCAATTTACAACAAGGAAACTGAAAGGATAAGCATAATCCATAATGTGATAATCCAAGTGCACAATTAACGTCCTTCCAGCATCTTATTCTTACCGTCTGAAGTATTTTGGATCACTTAATCGAGCAAGAAAATAGTCAACAGCCAGCATTGCATATCGATTTAAGAATTTAGTTAGAGGAAGTCGATATGGACTGTTAATTTCACTATACACTTGTCCAGGGGGAAGAGCTCTTTCCAAATCAATGGTCAAGGTTACAAGTTCATCAAGAAACTTTGATGCAGCAAGAGGAAGCAAGTGAAAAAGCTCAATGATAGCTGCAGACAACCAAAAGAAAAAGGCATGATGTATTAGGACATCCAATGGCACCAGGATAGGAACATAAAAATAAATACTTATATATAGGTATCTACATTTGAAGGCTAACATGCATCCATATGTCCGACTCCGACACTCAGTCACCATGCAAATATTACCATGCGTACACAAAATGAAGATGCCTTACCTGCTGCAATTTTAGGCTCTTCACCAGCTTTCCATGACTTCAAACTTTGGGCAAGTTTTTCAGGTTCTAGCCATTTCCTAAGGTGCTCCAACAGCTTGCCACCCAAGGTAACATTAAACCAATTAGATAGAAGTTCAAGCAGGCGGGCCAGACCCTGCAGAAGAGGCATACTGAGGTTTTTGGTGTGAGCCAAGTTTACTAGAATAGGCCTGAGACTGCTCTGCAGAAGTTCTTTGGGCATCCTTTGCTGATTAATAACCTAATGAGAATTAATGTAAATATCATGTGAGCAAGGAAAATTAGTTTAAATGCTAAATAAAGATGAACAAAGATAAGAACTCAGAAAGCCAGAATGACAAAGATACTATTAAAACCCTCGTTGAGTTAACTGGAAAATAGAAACAAGTTCTTCAAGAAATTATATGAATAGTAAAAAAAGGATGGATTAAACATGTAAAGAAAATGTCAGGCTATATTCCTTCAGCAACTATCCTTTCATGCCCAGCTAGATGCAAATGTTACAAAGACTACCATTGTCTTGCCAAGCATGCAGATGAATTATTCAATAATCAATACCATTATTTGTAAGTCACATCCTTCTCAAAACTGCCCCCGCACTGTTCATAATCTACAGTTGAACCCATATCATGACCATGCGAAAAGACAATGACAAGGAGAAGAAGATAAAGAAGATAAAAAGAAAGAACATACTAATAAACACATCCAGCAAATGGATAAAAGCTCGAAAATACCTGTCGCAAACCTTCCTTAGCAACTGCTACAATTTCTGGTGTTCGACATGTCAAAGACTTGAAGAACATGGAAATTATCTTAGCACGCAATTCAGCATGATTTGGAGTTTTGAAATCTGCCCATGCCATAGTAGTACAAAGGAGCTCTATACAAGCTCTTCGAAGTTTATTTAATGAGGAGGCATATTTAAAATTCATATCTCAATCTCAGTTAAAAATCTCTACACAATTACATTTTTGAATTGTGTTTTGCATAGCTCAACTGTTCAGGGAAACAGATTCTTATAGTCCAGCATCAGCAGGAAAGAAAAGAAAATATTTTTGAATTTATCTTCTGTCTCTGCAATTCCTCAATGAGGCTCCCAATACTGTTAATTTAGATGAGTTTCAGCTTCATGTCAAAATAGCAACAATGATTTCACTTACTAGTTTTTAGTTGATGTATCATACCTTTGTTGCAGATTAATCAACTGAGTTTGCAGCTCCCTCTCCCTAGCAGATGTAGGTGATATCTGCATGTTGCATAAAATAATCTTAATCAGGTAACAGAAATAACTAATGAAACAAACTTTTTTTTCAAGTTAAGACTGGTAAAAATTCTCTTCATAAAAAATGATCTGGTTAAGGCAGCACCATAGCTCCCAGCTCAGCCAAGTTATTGACTATTTTGTAAACAATTCTACACATACAAGAACTGATTAATAAATAAATTTATTTAATACACTACTCAACTAAATAAATGTATTTAACAAATAAACTAAAAACCTAAATCAATATTGTGAGATAATACAAATAACAATCATTACATGCTGTCATTGAGAAACAATAGTACAAACCATTACACCCACATACACACCTAATGAAGATGATGAAGACGAAAAAGAATGAGGGAGAAAGAATCATATTATTGCTCAATTTCTTATAAAAATCGAATTATATGCACTGGTATAAGAAAAGGGATAACTACCTGGAAAAGGTCATTTGTGGCTGTTTCAGCTGATTCCATTTGCTTGCCTGCACTAGAAATGAGTTATGTTAAATATTTATTGCATGCAGGATTAAGTGCTGATGATAGATATGATTTATAGATGATTTGTTACCAGAACTTTGCTCCACACACTTGATCAATTTAAGAATTTCTTCTTGTCAACAACCATTTGAATGCAAATTTTTAGAAATAACAAGCTTACAGGAGATATTTTTCTGTTATCAATTAAAAGAAACATACCCTTTGCAAGGTGTTATGCTGTAAGATGAATTGCAGTGATGGGAGAACTGAGGCAGCTGCAATTACTGGACTAGTTGATCCTCCTACACTAAAACAGCAGTTTGTAGGACCCTGAATCGAGAAAAACAATGGCAATGGTTACAAAGCCATTGCCTAAAAGATAAATTTCTAAGTTCCATTTTTAACACCACAAGTATCACAGAATAAATAAAGAGAGACTTAAACATCAAGCCCTAAGTTCATCAAATGAAAGGAAAAGAAATTTAGAAAATGCTCATGAGACATTAAACATCCTAAAGCACCACTTACAAATCCGTGCTAAATAATTTTAACCAGACGCGTTGGAATTCCATAATAAAGCATTAATAGGAAACAAAATAATCATATATTGAGGTAAGCATAACAGACTCATTCAGCACACAGCCATATCTAGATTAACCAAAACAAATACATGAAACCACATATGCATTGCACTGTTTAAGCCATGGGAAATACTGAGCAGCACTGTTGCTCAAACTACAATTCTTTAAAACACAAACACCAAAGACTCACTCCATCAAGATTTCATGGCTGCTATTTTATTAAAACAGAAACTTGATGAGAAGGAGAAGCAAAGTTCCCAAAATCGAAACGAACGACATTCCAGTAACAGAGAATATAAGCAAACCTTGCAAAGATTAACCAAAAAATGAACCTATACAGAGAACTGAAAAAAAAAATTAAAATAATAAAATATTAAAATAAGCACCAAATAATCAAGAACAATCACAATCACAATAAACACATCTGACAAGAACAATCACCCAAAAAATTATTACTCGGATCAAAGAACAAGAACAATTTCTTACCTGAAAATCGAAAACCAGAAAAAAAAAATTTAAACACTAGCAAGTATGACGGTGATGTTTGAGCAAAGACGATGGACGGACAAAACACCAAGAACAATAGGGGCGACAGAGAAGACTTAAGAGGGAAGAGACTAGATAGAAATGGAGAACGGCAAGAAAATGAAGAGAGAGGCAATAGAGTAACTTAGGGTTAGGTCATCTAATCTTCTCACAAAAGAACGCCATTTTTATTTTTTTTAAAAAAATTGATATATTTGGCTTTTTTTTTGTTGATATTTGAATATTAGCTCTTTTTTTTTTTTGGTTCAAAATGTTAGCTTATTTTGCTTCAAATAAATTATTTGAGTTAATAAATTTAACTATGAATTTTTCTCTCTTTTTTTTATTGCTACATTTCAACTTTAACTGGTTATTCTGTCGCAAATGCGTTGCAAATCCGTCGCAAATTTCCGCACCAACTTTTGCGATGATTATTTGCGACGGACTGATTTTCGTCACAGATCTACGATGGATTTGCAACGGATTTGCGACCAATTTCTCAAAATTCCTCCGACTCGTCCTTCCGTCGCAAATCCGTCGCAGATCCATAGCAAATTTGCGATGGAAACATGTCCGTCGCAGATTTCCGTCGCAAATTCCGAAATTTGCGACGGCAATAGACGGTAGCAGATCTCCGTTGCAAATTGGTTTTTTAGTGTTTTCTCTCTCGCGCCAAGTTTCCGCGCCAACTTTTGCGATGATTATTTGCGTCGCAGATCTGCGACGGATTTGCAACGGATTTGCGACCAATTTCTCAAAATTCCTCTGACTTGTCCTTCCATCGCAAATCCGTAGCAAATTTACGACGGAAACATGTCCGTCGTAGATTTCCATCGCAAATGCCGAATATTTTTGTAGTGGTGATCATAAGATTTGTCAAAAGTATCACAATAGCTTAGGGTAGGTTTTTGGGATTCGTAAGCCAATGAAAATAAAGCTAAAATTTTATGAAGGCTCAAAAGGGACAACTAGAGATTGATATTTAATGAGGTGGATACTAGTTGTTGGCTAACCAAACAATGCCTAGATCATTTCTCTCTTAAATAAGTAGAGTTCAATTTTGCCTCAAAAATTTGTCAAAGCATTTTCTAAGACGGACTAGGACCTAGACAAAGGTAATTATGCAGGAGCCCTCTCTAAGTATACATACACAACTCAATGCTATAGAGCAATTCCCTCACCTAGTAAAGTCATTCGAGTCATGATGCATAAATATATTAATTCATGAATTATCAAGCTAGATTCCTCATCGATTGAGCACCAAAATGAACAAAGACCAATAAAATTTTTGATGAAAGTAATTTATTCAAGCAACTTTAAATTTGAAAAACACGATAGTTCCAATTAAATATTAAAGAAAGTAAAATTGAAAATCAACATTCAAGCTAAGGCAAATTTGTTGAGTTAGTCTTCTTTCCCTTTCATATCTTTAATATCCCCATCTTGAAAGGATGATAAAACAAAATCTTCTTCCAATCCTTTTCCTACCATGAAGGCTGCTGGTGGTGGCACCCTGTTGAACCTTGGAAATGGATTACCTTTGGTATTGGGCTTATCTGGATCAGGCAACTTGCCATTATCAATTAAATTCTGGATCTCATGCTTTAACTTCATACAATTGTCCATTTTGTGTCTAGGCCTTTGATGGAATTGGCAAAATGCACTAGTATCAAAGTTAGGTGGAAGAGGATTAGGCAAAGGACGAGGAGTCAAGGGTTGTAACAATCCCTTCTTTTGTAGCTTATTGAGAACCCAAGACAGTGGCTTCCCTAATTCTGAAAACTGCATCATTCCTCCTTAACTAGTGGCATTAACATCAACTTCTTTCTGTGTGCTTTGATTGTCCGACTGGTAATTCCCTTTCTCGTTCCTTTTTATTGAAAAATGATTCTTCTCTCTTTCCCACTCTTTAATTTTCAGACCAGCTTGGAGAAGGTATTTGAAATCACGGATGAGTGTATGAGACAGCCTTTCATGGATGTTGGGTAGGATGCCTCTTACAATCATCCTTATTTGATCGGATTCATTGGGCCTCTTCTTGAGTAAAGCGGCCTTGTTTCTCCATCTCTTGACATAATCTACAAAATTCTCATTCGGCCTTTGCCTAATGGACTCAACTTCCATTAAGTTAACTTCCATCTCGACATTATACCCATATTGTTGGATGAAGGCTTTGTAAAGCAGATCCCAACTCTTTTGTGTTCCATCATCTAAGGTATTAAACCAATTTTGGACAACAGGGTCCAATGAGAGCATGAAGTACCTTAGAGTTTGAGCCTTGGTAGCTCGGGCAGACTGCATGGCAGTGATATACTGCTTCACATGGAGATGAGCATTTTCGGTGCCATTGTACTTTGTAAAAGATGGCATCTTGAATTTGTATGGCACTTCTTCATCTAGCTCAAATAACTTGTCAATCTTGGACATCTCTTTGGTCTTTAGTTTCTTCTCAAATTTCTTTTCTAAATCTGCGATCATCTTTTCAACATCAGAATTTTTAGTCTTTTCAAAAGTTGCCTTCTCAACAACCTTCGACTCCTTTTTGTCTTAAAGATCTTGGTAGTATTGAGCCCAATCATCATCATCAATGATCACCTTATCATCATCAAAAGTTACTTCATCAATTTTAGCCTTCCCCTTGACTTTTTTGGTGCTAGCAGATGCTTCGACATTGTTTCCTAAAATTGCTGCTAGTTGATTCTTTATGGTCTCGGCCATGGCCTCTTTTATTTCTCCCATCTTGGCATTGAGGGCATCATCCACCATTCTTTGAATTTGTTCGGGATCCATTATTTTTGGTGAGCAAGTGATTGAGTCATTGCTAGATACTTCGCCTCCGGTGTAGGTCGGATTGTTGTAAGCTTTTAAACTCTCGTAATCCAGGGCTGTGAGCCAGAGAGGTTCAATGATATGAGATGCAAATGTATGCATGTATGCACAAACAATCAACAAACAAGGATAATTAGGACGTTCCTTCCAACCTTATATCATCAATACACGAATGGCGAGTCTCTTTTCCTAGGTATATGGTTAACAAAATACCAACATGGGGTACCTTGCTTTTAAATAATTTCCTCGGAAGTTTTAACCAATAGTTATATTTTCAAAAATGAAAATCAATCCATGATAATTCCCATTAATTAGGTTTTAATCCATTCAACCAACTAAAGTAGCTGTTATGCTATATTAGATTAAAACAAAATTAAGAGGTTTATTATAGATAGATTTCTCACATGAAAAAGGTAACTAATGATTCATGCCAAAAACAAGCCCATGACTAATTTATTCTTAGTGTAAACTAGGCCCACAATTGATTTTTAGTATTTCATAATTCACCTAAAATATTTTGCAAGCTCTTTGTAAGAAAAGGTTGGGTGAAAATAATTTTGTTTCTAAGCCCATTGTAAAATATTTTAGAAAAATGGATTTTGGGCTTAGTATTTGGGCCATGGGCCAAAGAATTTTTGATTTGTTTTTAGAAAAGTCTCATGTCCAAAGACCAACTTTAAAAAAAAAATTGAAAATAGCTTTGGTCTTTTTGGACTTTAAAGAAAAGTTTATTTTGAGCTTACAATATACTTAGGTCATATTAGAAAAAGAGAAAACCAAATAAGCCATGATTTAGACTAAGATAAACTAACCATAGTCAAACAACATGCATTTGGGGTAAAACCTAAGGAAAGTAACTAGGCCAATTACATGAGCTTTAGTCTTTGGGTTAAAAGGCTTAGGTTCCCATAGCAAGTATGTACCAAATGGTACGAGGCTATGAGTGGTTATGCCATGCTCGATCTCCATATCTTGAGTGAAAGTATGGTATCCCTTACATAATATAACACGGGTAACACGGGCATCCTAACTCACGCACACGATGCGATCTAAGATGATGCAATGGCTAATATCATTATAACAAAGAATAAAATAATATAAAGACCAACAGAATCAACTTCTCTTATCCCCAGTGGAGTCGCCATTGTGAGCGGGGATTTTTGCCCCCACTCCCGGTGGAATAGTTCTTGCAACTTCGGCACTGTTTAGGCTCGGGGCCTTAGAGAACACAGACCTAAGTCCAGAGAAAATGGAGTCGCCACTCGGACGGGTTGGGAAAAAGAAAGGGGTGGATGACTCGATTTCTAAGGAATCCCCAACCCCCTAATGGGTTCGGAAAGTTGGGTACGTGTGGGGAAGGTGAGAAATGGCCCGGCACCCCTACAACGCCTGGTTCATTGGAACCGGCCTCCTTTACAGGTCTTAATATTATAAAATTCTTAAATATAACAACATTATCCATATTACACACAATAATTAAAAGAAAGCATCAATATATTAAAATCAAAGCAAGGTCCAAGCAAAACAAATAAATGGACACCCATCCAAAGATGGAAACATGTCCTTACATCACATGCCTAAATAGGACACCTACCGAAAGGTAGAAACATGCACTTTACATAGGTTCTAAAATAGAAAAGAAAATTAAATTACATGATGTTTAATTAATGAGGTACCCACCAAGTGGAAACATACCTCTTACAACTTTTGGAAATCTAAATTAATTGATGAAAGTAAATACTCATTCATCATAAATAAATCATTCATCAAAGGTATTAATCAAAATATAAAATAAACATCCATCCATGATAAATTAAATAAATCAAGTATTGAAATTAAATAAATTAAAGCATAAGATATAAATCAAAGCATAATCAAGTATAGAATTAAATAAAGCAAATAAAAGTCCAATTATAGCTACTGTGACTTTTTATGGAATTAAAATAGATTGAGGACTTTATGTTTTAAAAGGTTGGTAAGGCTCTTTGATTAACTAAATTAATATTTGAATGGTGGAATCATGAAACTAGGGTTTTAGACATTTTAAAATACTTTTGATTTGTGGTTTTAAATGGTTTTTAATTACTGTGTAAATTTAAAATGTTTGTGTTTTTATGGATTTTAATGTTTTAAAGGATTAAAGTTTAGAAAAAGTTAGGGTTTAAGATTTTAAAGGAATTAGAGTTTACTATTTTAGGTTTAGAAGTTGAATTTGGGTTTAGGAGCTTTGAATTGGGGTTTCGGGTGATGAATTGGCTTTTAGAATTTGGAAATCAATTTGATAATTTTATGAAATTTTATAAATTTAAACAAACGGATTAAAGTTTTTATAAATAGAAAAGATGTTTTTAAAGCTTTTGGGAAAGTAACAGAACACAATTTTCAGTTTTGAAAATTTGGAAAACAAATTTTGGTTTTGGAGTTTTGAAGGAATAAATCTAATAGCTTTAAATTTTTAGAAAATAAATCAACAAAATAAGATTTTTAAACCTTAAAAAAAAGTGATTTAAGGTTTTAAAGTGTTTTGAATTAAAAGAAAGAATGAGATGTTTAGCTACTGTGACAAAATAAATGAAATTAAGAATTCAAACCTTATTTTGTAAGTTTCACCAAAATTGCTTCTTGGATGAACAAAATCAAAGGCTTTGAATTCTTGAATTCCCTTCACTGCTTCTCTCCAAAATGTCCCAATTTCGTTTCCAATTTTTTTCCTTTTTCCTCTTTCTGCCTCCTTTTTTTTGTGTTTAGTCCATATTTATAGAAATTTTATATCCTTCATTCCTAATTATTCACGGCATCTTTATTGAATAAGAAAAGGAAACCAAAACCTAATTGTATTAGGTTTCGAAAAATTTGCGTCGAAAAAATTTTGTTGGCGAAAAAAAACTGCTGCGGAAAAAATGCGCTTGCGAAAAAATCTTCCGCAGCTGGCTGCGGCAGCGTGAGCGGAACTAGCCCGTAGGCCATTTCGCCTGTAGGAAATGTCTGCGGGCGAAATGCCCACGGACCCATGCTGACTTTCGGCGACAATTTTTTTTTGCCCATTTTTTTGAATTTTTATTCATTTTACCATTTTTTACTAAAATAAATATTAAAATTAATTAAGATACCATAAAAATTATTTTGGACTAACTAAAATATATTGGACAACACAAAATTTATTTTTGACTAATTAAAATTTATTGGACCGGACCGGGTCAAAAATTAAGGGTCTACACAATGATCACTTTTTCATTATCAAAAACCACTTCATCAACTTTAGTCTTCCCTTTGTCCCTTGGCTTCTTAGTGCTAGCAGAAGGATCTAACACTACAAAAAAAATAGCAATCTACGACGCAATCTGCGACACCATTAACGATGAAATCAATGACCAAAATACGATAGCGACAATATCAGCGATGAACAACGAGAAAAATTGAGCGGACGGTAATGTCCTGGTCGCTAAACAATCAACGACAAATCAGCGACCAATTGTGCGTGTCGTTGATTAGTGACAAATCAGCGACAAAACATAGACAAATTCAACGACATTTTCATTTTTGGCGGGAATTATTTATTCCCGCTGAAAGTCGTCGCTGATTTAGCTTTGGTCGTTGAATTCATCGCTATTTGGGTCGTTAATTTAGTCGCTGAATTTGTCGCTAATTTGCTCGCTAAATTTTGTCACTGATGTGTCGCAGAATATGTCACAATATTTTTCTCGTTGTTTCAGTCGTTGATTTGTCGCAGAATTCAATATTTTTTTGTCACCTTTGGTCGCTGATTTTGTCGCAATTTTGTCGCAATTTTGTAATTGTTTGGCTATATTTTTCTAGTATTCCATTTTTTTTGTCTACACATTTTCAAGAACCTGTTGAATTTCAAATATAATAACCAAACCTGTTTATAAAATAGTCATTCATTACAATAATAATCAAATAACACAACATTCATAATTAAGTTATTAGCGGCAATAAGTATACATAAACAATTCGAATGTAAAGTTTACCCCTTAAGAAAGTATATTGAACACATAAGGTCTTAATAATCTGAAACTCCAAACACAAACAAAGAGAACACCAACTATAATAATCCGACACTCTAAACACAAACAAAGATAACACAAACTTTAATAATCCGACACTCCAAACACAAACAAAGAAAACACCAACTTTGATAATCCGACACTCCAAACACAAACAAAGAGAACACCAACTATCAAGTATATCCTACATACGAACATCGTCTTCCTCCACATTGTCATTTGCCGGAGCAGGAGGAGCATTTTTTTTCTTTCATTGCTCAGATAAGAATAAGCGCATATCATCTAAAACATCATTCACCGAGCGCACATTAGCTATAACTTCATTCATTGATGCTATAACCTTGGCTTGCTCTTCTACCTTTTGTTGTAATACTTTCATAGTTTCCAATACCTCAGAGTCATTGAGATTAGCAGACGTTGCAGAAAATGATGACCTAGATGGTTCATAACATGAATAATGGGATGAGGAAGAACCCAGCCCATAAATACGAGATGTCTTACCGGTGCCACCAGCGTCGCTCAACCTCTATTTGGGCTGGTGTTAATGAAGGCATATCATCCTCCTCAGTCTCAAGTGTCTGCAACTCAGGCTCGGCATTCTTAAGTTCTTGGTATTTCTCCTGCCAAAGATATATGCAAATCAAATTACATTTTTAACTATTTAATCTAAAATAGGATAAAAAATTAAATTAACTTGAGAAGAAACAAAGTCATACATAAACTAACTCGGAGTGCTTATCAATGAAGACTTTATTTCTATCGGTTTTGCTTGTGTGACCAAATAAGAAAACCTCTCCAAGCAAAACTTCACGTCCCAATTCTTTACTCTGTCAAATTATATCTTGGTAATTAAATTTGCATAAATAAAACATACATTTTCTAATAATAATGGCTAATTTAATAATTTACCATTCTTTGTCTATGTGCTTCTTGGGAAATGGATCCAAATGTGTGCTTAGAAGGGCCAGTTCCAGGCGCTGCTTTTTCTATTAGCCTACATTGTCATAATATTATACCACATGTTATGTCATCAAGCAGTAAGATTATACCATAAATATGAATGATGAAATAAAAACAAACCTATTCTTTGAAGCAACGGAAGAACGATGTTTTGCTTTATCGGTACTCCAATCAGCTTTCCATTGAGTTAGTATATTTTCAGATACGAATATGCTTTCTTTTTTAACACTGTAAATAAAATCCGAATACTTGTCACCACATTTGGACTCAAAGTAGCTACTCATCAAACTCTCATTTCTAGAGTCCCATCGACAATATTTCTACATCCACAAAAACCAAAAAAAAATTAAACATGCTTTAATATATCAGTCTACTTTAAAATAAATGAACAATTTAAGTGGGAACTATAAAGAACCAGAATACGTACTTCAAACTCTTTATAGTACAAAGTTTTTGTTTCTCTAGTGACTTTAGACCATGAAGATCCCTCAAGACTTGGCAACCTCCGAAAAATCTTCCACACAGCATTAGCTACTAATTTGGAATCCATGCACCTGAATAAAAAATGAGTTCAGTAAGGTGCACTTGTATAATCATCCAATCATACAATTTGGATATACTTTTAACAATGGTATAAACAAATGAACCCTCAAATATTTTGTGAACATGTCAAACATTAAATCTCATTACAGCAAATCTTTGTGGTTGAATGTTAAATGTAAATCAACAAAAGCAGTTTTTATTTTTGGGTTTTATTTTGAGGTGAGATACAAACTACAGAATAGGTAGAATGGAAAAAAATAAATAATAAAAATAAAAAAATTGTTTTCTGCTGCAATAAACTAATATTTCTGTATTTGCTTCATTAGGTTTAAGGAAACTAATGAAGCAAATATAGAATTAAATCTCATTAGCCCTTTTTCTTTTGGTCCTTGAGAGCTTGATAATGGAAACCTATCATTCAAACTAGATGAAAAAAAAAGAAAACATTTCAGAAATAATAACCTCAAAATAAGAAATATGAATTATTATTGTTATAACAGTCAAGAATTTATTAGAAGAGAAATAAATAATAATCTCTAGAACTCAAGTGTCTGAGTTTTCCTAGTCTAATTAAAAATAAGAAACTTTGACCTTTTTTTATATTTTAAAAGCATAAGATCCCTGTTGGTTCTTTATGTAAAATACAATCAAGACAAAAGCATTAATGAAGCTTCTAGTATAGGGTTATCTCAAACATGAAAAAGATTCATACTCTTCTTTACTTTTAAGTTTTGTCATCATAATGAAACTAAACTTTCAACATACAATCCTTTACCATATCAAATGCAACAACAGTATGATTTTTTTTGTTAATACTTTCATTTAACCAATATAAGGCTCCATTCCAAAAAATTCCTGACCATCCATATACTTGAGGAACTAACTAAATCGGTGTCTTGAATTGTTCTCCATATTCCTGTTTTCAATGTGTAAACTTCAAACATGGTTTCTTTAGAAACATTAGAAGTAAAAGTGCTAGCAAATATTGCTGCATAATCATCAGTAGAGGAATTATAACCTAAGAACTTAAACATTGGGAAAAAAAGCTGACTTATACTATACAATAACCACAGAAAAAAAAAAGCAATAATTTTAAAAGATCCAATAATTGACTGAAATCTAAAAATTGATTTTAAATGACATAAAAAAAAGTTTGATAAGCACAACTGGAAAAAACAGAGCACAGCTGCAAATTTTAAATGAGACCATAGCATATTTTTATTCAATTAAATGCCAACATGTTTGGCTTTTTTGCCGCATTTTTTAATTAGTTGGATGCTTAAACCATTATTATTAAGAAGTGTGATGAAAATTTGTTATTTTATGCTTGGAAACATATCATATCTACGAAATCAAGCCATAGATATGATTTCAATGTATATGAAGAAATCTTCAACTAATTCTGTTTTGAAATTATTTACCAATGCAAATTGCTGGAATAACAAGAAAACTTTGAAGGAAAAAAAAAAGCTTCAATGAAACAACAAAGAGATCAATACAATTTCAGCTAGCACAAGGATAAAAAAAAAAAACTTCAATGAAACAACAAAGAGACCAACACAATTTCAGCAACCACAAGGATAAAAAAAAAAGCTTCAATGAAAAACAAAGAGACCAACACAATTTCAGCAACCACAAGTGAAAGTCTCTAGAATACAACACCTCACAATCACATGTTCAAATAAAATCAGTAATATATCATCAAAACTCCAATAATAAAGTGTTCAGCATGAAATTTCGGCAACCACAAAAGAAAACATGTTCAGTAATTATGACTAAAAAAGAAGCATATTTTATTTTAAACAATTTCTTATGGTAATATTCAAAGATACTTAAAGATGCTACACATAACATCCATTTGATTCCTCATAAGCAGGCAGAGGTATTATTTTAGAAGATCACATAAATACACTATAGCAGTTAGCAGATAGATTTGTATTAACCTTGTAATTCTTGAGGTTTCAAATATTTTCTTGTATACTATTAAAAAAATTATATTTTGTGAAATAGATTAATTAATTAATACTATTGTAATTGTAATGTGGGAGTGGTAATAATAAAAACTTGAAATAAGACAACTGAATCCCACAGCTACCAGAAACGAGATTAGCTTAAATCTAATCTCCAATAAACCCAATCTCTTTGTCTCTTACAATAACGCCACACCAGATTGCCAGAAAGGGTAGGCTGCTTTACCACAAATTTATTACTACTCAATCCTTTTGGCTCTCTCTATTTGTATTTCTTCCCAATCAAAATACCCTTTCCCTTTCCTTCTTCCCATCCAAATCTACTTTATCTTATTTTCATTTTCATTGCACAAAAAAAAAGTATTACGTTAAAGCTCTAAAGCTCAAAAGTAAGAAGCATAAAGTTCTAAATGTTAAAATCTTTAACAATTCCAAGCTTAAGCAAATTCAGCCCACGGTTAACTACAATTTTTAGTTGCAAGTCCAAGCACTAACAGTAAGGAAATTGAGCTAAAAAAAATTAGAACTTAAACAGGGCATGAACAAGCATAAGCTACTGCAACATTATTTTGATGGTTTTTATAATATTTGCACGAGAAGCTCCATATATAATACATATCCATGGCCAAAGCAAGAGAAAGAATATGGTCATTTTTTTTCACAAACAACAAATATAAATAGCAACAAAAAGAATATGTTAATTTTTTTCACAAACAACAAATATAAACAACAACAAAAAGAATATGTTAATTTTTTCACAAACAACAAATATAAACAACAACAAATACAAACAAAAGAGAGCTCATTACCTGATATCATATCATGCTGATCAAACTAATTTCAATCGTATCCCTAGATAAAGAAATTATACAATAACAGAGGCTAATGATTCGAAAGAGAGAAGAGAAGGATTGAAGGGGTTGCGGTGTAGAGAGAAATTGAGGATGAAAGGAATAACGCCACATAGTTTTCATTTTCCTTTTTCATTCCTTTTTCCCATCCAACACATTTCATTTTTGTCAATGAAAAATTTAATTCTTTCTTCCCATCCAACACCATTTTTGTTTTTGGACCAGCAAACACTCTTTTATTTCATTACAATATTTGGTTACACATTACAGATCTAATTAGTAAAACCCAGATTAAATACAGCATCCAAATTAAGATAACAAACAAAACCAGCAAACAAATTCCCAAACATACAAACCAACAACAACCAAATGATGAAATTAGAGTTATAAATTCATTTTCCTAAAAAAAAAAAAACAGAATACCTATTTTAGAGCAAGCAGAATTTCGGTGTCAATGTCCAACAACCAGAGGCTTGAACCACTTAATCCACAATTTGAAGGCATAAAAGAATAATGTGTCACTTGATTATGGTGAACTTGGATCGTATAGAAGAAAGATTGCAATGCCGCACTACTTAAGGCTTCTTAGCAAGATGAAAAATGAAAGAGGAGAAGAGGGGTTTCCAAACAAGAGAAGAGAGGTTTAATTTTCGCCATTTTGAAAGGGGATTGCTGCTGGGTTTCGTACCAAAGGGAGAAGACAGAGGCGAAGAGAGGGCTTCTTGAAAGAGGGATCGCGCATTGCTGGAAAGAGGGATTTTATTAATTTTTTTTAAGAAAATAAAGAGGGGTTTTTACTTTTTATTGATATCATGCCTTTATCTCTTTCTTTATTTTACTGTTGGTCAAAATTAGTAGTTGATTTCTCTATATTTGCTCGCAAATCAACGACTATTTACAGACAAATCTACGACAAAAAAATTAATAATAAAAATTCCATACCGTCTCGCTACATTTTTTTCTCAAATTGGCCAATTTTCTTTGGGCGCTAAAATATGGCGCCAGAAAAATTCAGCGACCAGTACAGCGACAAATAAAAATTCTCGCCAATCAGTGACCCATTTAGTGACTAATTAGTGAGCAATTACTTTAAAATAGAAAAATAAAATTAATTTCTCGGTAATCCGTCGTAATATTCTCGCAAATTACCGATAATTCTCTCTACACCGCAAATGTTGAGGGCATCATCCACCATTCTTTGAATTTGTTCGGGCTCCATTGTTTTTGGTGAGCAAGTGATTGAGTCGTTGCTAGATTCTTCATCTCCGGCGTAGGTTGGATTGTCGTAAGCTTTTGAACTGTCATAATCCAGGGCTGTGAGCCAGAGAGGATCAATGATATGAGATGCAAATGTATGCATGTATGCATAAACAATCAACAAACAAGGACGAATAGGACATTCCTTCCAACCTTATAACATCCACACACGAATGGCTAGTCTCTTTTCCTAACTAAAAATTCCACTAACTATTTTTCTCGCAAATCAGCGAGCAATTTAGCAACTAATTAGCGACAAAAAACTTTCCAATAAAAAAAACATTCTTTGCTAATTTGTCGTAAATTATTCGTAACGTCGTCGCTGATTGTTGGCGCCAAAATTTGGAGCAAAATTCAGCGACACATTCAGCGAGAAACGACCTTTTATCGCTATTCAGTGACAGATTCTATGACCATTATTTTTGTCATTAATCAGCGACACATTTAGCGACCAATTCAGCGACGGAATGTTTGGAAAGACACTTATCTTGATTCTTTGTTCGTAAAGTTGTCATTGATAAAGTCGCTAATCAGCGACGAAATAAGAGTTGTCACAGAATGCGTCGCTGATTGCGCTTTTTTTTGTAGTGTAAAATTGCAGTCAATTGGTTCTTCATGGTCTCAGCTAGGGCCTCTTTTATTTCTTCCATCTTGGGGTTTAGGGCATCATCAACCATCCTTTGAATTTGTTCGGGCTCCATTATTTTTGGTGAGCAAGTGATTGAGTCGTTGCTAGATTCTTCATCTCCAGCGTAGGTTGGATTGTCGTAAGCTTTTGAACTGTCATAATCCAGGGCTGTGAGCCAGAGAGAATCAATGATATGAGATGCAAATGTATGCATGTATGCATAAACAATCAACAAACAAGGACGAATAGGACATTGCTTCCAACCTTATAACATCCACACACGAATGGCGAGTCTCTTTTCCTAGGTATATGGTTAACAAAATACCAACATGGGGTATCTTGTTTTTGAATAAATCCCTCGGACGTTTCAACCAATAGTTATATTTTCGAAAATGGAAATCAACTTATGATAATTCCCATTAATTAGGTTTAACCCATTTAACCAACTAATGTAACTTTTATGCTATATTGGATCAAAACAAAATTAAGAGGTTTATTATAAATAGATTTCTCACTTGAAAAAGGTAACAAATGATTCATGCCAAAAACAAGCCCATGATTAATTATTCTTAGTATAAACTAGGCTCACAATTGATTTTTGGTATTTCATAATTGACCTAAATATTTTTGCAAGTTCTTGTTTCCAAGCCCATCGTAAAAAGATTTTAAAAAAATGGATTTTGGGCTTAGTATTTGGGCCATGTGCAAAAGAATTTTTGATTTGTTTTTAGAAAAATTTTATGTCCAAAGACTATTTTGAAAATGTTTTGAAAATAGCTTTGGTCTTTTGGACTTAGAGAGAATTTTATTTTAAGCTTACAATGTACTTAGGTCATATTAGAAAAAGAGCAAACCAAATAAGCCATGATTTAAGCTAAGCTAAATTAACCATAGTCAAACAACATGCATTTGGGTTAAAACCTAAGGAAAGTAACTAGGCCAATTACATGAGCTTTAGTCTTTGGGCTAAAAGGCTTAGGTTCCCATAGCAAGTATATACCAAATGGTATGAGGCTATGAGTGGTTATGTCATGCTCAATCTCCATAACTTGAGTGAAAGTATGGTATCCCTTACATAACACAACATGGGTAACACAGGCGTCCTAACTCACGCACACGATGCAATCTAATATGATGCAATGGATAATATCATTATAAGAAAGAATAGAATAATATAAAGACCAACATAATCAACTTGTTTTTCCCCAGTGGAGTCGCCACTGTGAGCGTGAATTTTTGCCCCCACTCCCAGTGGAATGGTTCTTGCAACTTCGGCACTGTTTAGGCTCGAGGCCTTAGTAATACGGACAGGCTGGGAAAAAGAAAGGGGTGGATGACTCAATTCATAAGGAATCCCCAACCCCCTAATGGGTTCGAAAAGTTGGGTACGTGTGAGGAAGGTGAGAAATGACCCAGCACCCCCACAATGCCCGGCTCATTGGAACCGGCCTCCTTTACAGGTCTTAATATTATAAAATTCTTAAATATAACAATATTATCCATATTACACACAATAATTAAAATAAAGCATCGATATATTTAAAATCAAAACAATGTCCAAGCAAAATAAATAAATGGACACCCATCCGAAGATGGAAACATGCCCTTACATAATCCATGCCTAAATAGGACACCCACCGAAAGGTAGAAACATGTCCTTTACATTGATTCTAAAATAGAAAAGCAATTTAAATTACATGATATTTGACTAATGAGGTACCCACCAAGTGGAAACATACCTCTTACAACATTTGGAAATCTAAATAAATCGATAAAAGTAAATAACCATTCATCATAAATAAATCATTCATCAAAGGTATTAATCGAAAAACAAACATTCATCCATGATGAACTAAATAAATCAAGCATTGAATTTAAATAAATCAACAAAGCATAGAAAATAAATTAAAGCATATAAAATAAATCAAAGCATAATCAAATATAAAATTGAATAAAGCAAATAAAGATTCAAATTAGGGCTACTGTTTCTATTTAAGTTTCTTTATTTAATGTGTTTAGGGTTTTGGAATTCATGAATTTAAGCTACTGTAAATTTTAAAAGAATTGAAATGGAGCAAAGTTTTATAATTTAAGTGTTGATAAAGTTCTTTAATTAACCAAATTAGTGTTTGAGGAGTGAAATTATGAAATTAGGGTTTGGACACTTTAAAGCATTTAGATTTATGATTTACTGTTATTGGATCATTGTTTTGTATTTACCATATTGAATTTTAATATTTAAATTTATAAGCTTTTAAGCTTTTAAAGATTAGGATATAGAAAAATTAGGGTTTAAGGTTTTAAGGGAATTAGGATTTAAGAAAACTAGGGTTTAGAATAATTGGTTTGAGGTTACTGTCTTGATTCTAAAGTTGAATTAGGGTTTAGTGTTTTCGGAGAACATATTTTATTTTAGAATTTAGAGAAACAATTTATAGTTTATGAAGTTTTATGAAAATAAACAAAACGATTTAAGGTTAATAGAAACAAAAAAAGATATTTTTTAGGGTTTTTGGAAAGAAACAGATTCAATTTAGGGTTTTTGGAAAGAAACAGATTCAATTTAGGGTTTTGAAAAATTGAAAAGAAAATTTGGGTTTTGGTAAATCTTGAAGCGATTTAAGGTTTTGAAAAGTTAGAAAGTAGATTAGGGTTTTAAAATTTTGAAGAAACAGAAACAACAATTTTTAATCTTGAATGATGAAGCTTACTGAAAAGAAAAATAAATAAAGAAACTCATACCTTCATTTGTTGGTTCCACCAAAAATTGTTTCTTGGATGAACAAGAACAAAGACAATGTAATATCCCAAAATATACCCTAGATGTTTTGGCTTTATTGTTGTTTAAATTGGATTCAATGTATATGTTTATTTGGAAGAGAAAAGGGTTTTTAAAGAGAGTGTATATGTTGTGTATATTAGAATATATACAACATATACACAAGTCATTGGAAAGTCAAAAGGATGATAGTGGAAGAAGATATTTTGTGTTTTTGAATTTAATAATTAAATAATAAGGAAATTAATTGAGTGGAAGAGATTAAATGGGATTAGTTTAATATTATAATTGCTTGGTTGAGAGGGTTTTAAGGAAAAGGAGGTTGACTTTGTGTAACACCCCTACATTCAATACATGCACACTACAAACACCACAATGTAGTATACATGCACTAAACATAGAGATGCTACGGATTTTCTTAACATTTAAAACATTTTAAACCATACCATAATCTTTCAATTGTATACATTATAGAAAGATAAGTAGTTAACTTGTAATACAAAACTAAATAGATATATATAAAAATACATTTAGTTGTTACGCAGCGGAATTTATCAAATATTTACATATATGAAACATTTAATTTCATATTTACAAATATACACATATGCACATTAAAATCATTACTTTACAAAATATAAAAGAGTTATACATGATTGGCAAGTCTCCTCTGATCTTTAAGTTCCCAAAATCAACTCTTCACTGTCTACTCTCACTCGGTCTCGAAGAGCTCTTGGGTTCAACCCTATTACCTGCGCGATCAAACACTATCGCGCTAAGCCAACGGCTTAGTAAGATAATTCATGCAAATGTTAATCTTTAATGCAATGCAATACCAATTCTCAATCCATATTATACATGTAACATCATATATTCAAAGCTAACAACATACCTTTACATTTCATAACTCAACATAAATAGACATATCATATTTCAACATCTTATCATATACCTCATTAGTATTCATTTAATCATTCATAATCAACACTAAACAAAGACAAGCATGGGCCCAAGACACACTAATATGCCATTCAATTTTCAGAGTTAATGTTTTGGTTCTATCATCACATTTATCAATATCATAAACCCAACTAGGCTTCAAGGATTAGGTTCAACCAAGCTTCAAGGGGAGCAAAGCATGCTAAGCATCAACCCAACTTGGCTTCAAGAACCAATCCAACCTAGCTTCAAGGGTGGTAACATCTCAATTAGGCTTCAAGGATTCAATCCAACCTAACTTCAAGAGATTGTTACACTTATTAGGCATGCCACCAACAACAAACTCTGAAAATGGAATAACACATTAGCCACACAATTCATTTATTATTCAATTATCATTTCCCTTTCCAATTCTCATCAACATTTAGGTAAACATGCCTTCTTTCTTTCAATTGCATCATCATAGCCAATAATAATGGCATTGTATCACATTTCACATTTCAATTCATATTATGCATATAGCATTATTGATATAACATTTCAATGTACATTACTTATGAAACACATTACCATTCACAATGCATAACAAAACATTGTTCAATCTCAACAATGCAATTAGGGCAAAGAACAATTTATATCATTCATATCTTTAGGATCTTTCACATCCATTTGATTAGGGCATTCATTGATTTAAGTGTGTTTAGGTTTAGGTATAGGGACCAACCTACCTTTGGAGGACCAAAACAATACAATAAGATCAAAGAATGAAAACCCTAACTATCACACTTGAGGGACACGGGCAGCCCACTTGAGGGACACGGCCAAGCTTGTGGCCGTGTCTCCCAACACCATTTGACAGTAAGCAACACGGTAAGGGACACGGCCAAGCTTGTGACCGTGTCTCCCAAAACCAAAATCCAGTAGTGAACACGGCTAAGGGACACGGCCGTGTCTCTCAAAAACTCAACCAACACGCCTAAATTTCCTTGGCTTGGCCGTGTCTCTCCTTTCCTTTGGCCGTGTCACTCATCACGAAAACCCTAAATGTAACCAACCCTCTTCCAAATGCATTTTAACATATAATTCCCAACACAAACTCACTCAAATGGATATAACTCATGTCATAACACATATTCATCACAATAACCACTTAAACAACACATTTGAACACAAACCATCTCAAAACCCTAACTCAAACTTTACTCTTGATTGTCCACTATCAATCTTCACTTATTTTTCCATAATCACAACCAAACCAACACCAATTCCAATTTTTAACTTTAAATCAATTCTAACACTTGCAAAAACATATCAAATACACCAAATCATTACATCAACAAATCACACTTTACTTTAAACATAACTTCAAAATTAACAAAGGAAAATAAGAGATTTCTTACCTTAGATGAAGAAATTTCACAAATCTCTAACCAAACTCTTTGATTGCCTCTTCAATTGAACTCTAGCATCAAGAACACTTCTCTTCCTCTTTCTCTCCTTCAATCACCGGCACCCAAAATGAAAAGAAAACAAAATAGCCACAAGTCAAACACTTTTCCATCTTTTAATCTCCACCAAGAGATTTCTACAGGTAAATTACCTCAATGCCCTTAACCATTTGTTCTAACTCTCTTTTAACTTATAAGTCCTTTTATGTAATTTCACATTCAACAAAATAAATATCTCTACCCCCCTTGACTCTTCATTTGACCAATTTATATGTTATATATATCATCATATACACAACATTTACCATTCTCTCTAAACCCTATTTTCTTTCCCAATTTCTTTTCTCTTGCAATTAACACATATATTCAATCCAATATAACAACAACAACAATAACAACAACAACATAATCAAAACTTCTAGGGCATATATGAGGATATTACAATTCTCCCCCTCTAAAAAGAAAATTTCGTCCTCGAAATTACCTGAAATTAACTTTGAAACAACTGAGGATACTGCTCTCGCATGGTTTGCTCACTTTCCCAAGTTGCTTCTTCCTTTGCATGATTCTTCCATAGAACCTTCACCAATGGCACTCTCTTGTTTCTCAGCTCTTTCACATCACGTGCCAAGATAGCAACTGGTTCTTCCTCAAAAGTCAAGTCTGGGCTCACTTAGATAGATTCAAAAGGTAGCACATGAGATGGATCCGATCTGTACCTTCTCAACATAGAAACATGAAATACATTATGAATACGATCCAACTCAGGTGGCAAAGCAAGTCGATACGCAACTAGCCCAATTCTTTCCAAAACTTCATATGGTCCAATAAACCGAGAACTCAATTTCCCTTTCCGACCGAACCTCAAAATTTTCTTCCAAGGAGACACTTTCAGAAATACCTTATCCCCAACATCAAACTCTATGTCTCTTCTTTTCAGATCTGCATAAGACTTATGTCGGTCTGAAGCTACTTTTAACCTGCCTCGAATCAACTTTACTTTCTCTTCAGTTTCTTAAATCAAATCAGGCCCAATTATCTTACCTTCACCAAGTTCACTCCAACAAAGAGGTGTCCTGCACCGTCTGCCATACAATGCTTCAAACGGTGCCATACCAATGCTAGATTGGTGACTGTTGTTGTAAGCAAATTCCACAAGCGGTAGAAATCTGTCCCAACTTCCAGAGAAATCAATGACACAGCTTCTCAACATGTCCTCAATAATCTGTATCACCCTCTCTGACTGTCCATCCGTCTGTGGATGAAAAGCAGTACTGAAGTGTAATCGAGAACCCAAAGCACTATGCAAACTCTTCCAAAATCTGGAAGTAAACCTGGGATCTCGATCAGACACTAAAGAAGTTGGAACACCATGCAACTTCACAATCTCATGGATATACAGCTCAGCCAATCTCTCCAAAGAGTAATCCATCCGAACCGGAAGGAAATGAGCTGTCTTAGTCAATCTATCCACAATCACCCATATAGCATCATGCTTCTTTTGTGTCAATGGCAAACCAGACACAAAATCCATCATCACTCTATCCCACTTCCATTCTGGTACTGATAATGGTTGAAGCAATCCAGTTGGAACTTAATGCTCGGCTTTAACCTTCTGACAGGTGAGACATTTCGACACAAAATCTGCAATATCTCTCTTCAACCCAATCCACCAGTAATGCTGTCTCAAATCATGATACATCTTTGTATTACCCGGATGCATAGCAAACACTGACTGATGTGCTTCTTCTAAAATGACTCTTTTCAAATCAGCATCATCGGGTACACACAATCGGTTCTTAAACCAGAGACTCCCATCACCTTTCACAACAAAATCTCTAGTCTTCCCATTCTTGCAATCTGAAATAATCTTCTGAATCTTTATATCAATCAACTGAGCCTCTTTGATCTGATCTAACAAAACTGGTTTCAAAAGCAACTGTGCCAACAATGCACCATCGTCACAAGCTACAAAACTGGCATGCAAAGCTCTCAACTCAACAAGCAACGAGAGCGAGTAAACAGTTAACCCAGCTAAAGACTTCCGACTCAAGGCATCAGCAACAACATTTGCTCTACCTGGATGATAATCAATCAAACAGTCGTAGTCTTTAATCAATTCCAACCATCTCCTCTGTCGAAGATTAAGCTCTTTTTGAACACCCAAATATTTCAAACTTTTGTGATCAGTGTAGATAAAACATTTCTCCCCAAATAGATAGTGTCGCCAAATCTTCAATGCAAACACAATGGCTGCTAGCTCCAAATCATGGGTCGGATAGTTAAGCTCATGCGGTTTCAACTGTCGAGATGCATAAGCTATAACTTTACCTTCCTGCATCAGCACATACCCCAAACCACTATGTGAAGCATCACTGTAAATCACATATGGTTTGCCTTCCACAGGTAAAGTAAGAACAGGTGCTTGAGTCAACATTTCTCTCAACTGCTCAAAGCTAGTCTGACACTGATCCGTCCACACAAATCTCACTCCCTTACGAAGCAATCTGGTGAGTGGAGTAGCTATCAAAGAAAATCCTTTCACAAACCGCCGATAATAGCCTGCCAAACCTAGAAAACTTCTAACCTCAGTCACCGACTTGGGTGGACTCCAATTCAATATAGCTTCAACTTTGCTCGGATCAACTCTAATGCCTTCTGCTGAAACAATATGTCCGAGAAAAGCGACTTGATCCAACCAGAACTCACACTTCGACAATTTGGCAAACAACTGCTTCTCTCTCAAAATCTGCAATACAATCCGCAGATGCATATCATGTTCCTCTTCATTCCGCGAATACACCAGAATGTCATCGATGAAGACCACTACAAACTGATCTAGATAGGGCCTGAACACCCGATTCATCAAATCCATAAAAGCTGCAGGTGCATTCGTTAGACCAAAAGGCATAACTAGAAATTCATAATGCCCATACCTGGTCCGAAAGGCGGTCTTAGGAACATCTTCAGCTCTGACTCTCAGCTGATGGTACCCTGATCTCAGATCAATTTTAGAAAACACAGCTGCACCCTTCAATTGATCAAAGAGATCATCGATTCTAGGCAAAGGATATTTATTTTTAATTGTCACCTTGTTCAATTGCCTATAATCGATACACAACCTCATAGTACCATCTTTCTTTTTCACAAATAGCACAGGAGCTCCCCAAGGAGAAACACTGGGGCGAATAAATCCTTTGTCCAACAACTCCTGCAATTGCACTTTCAACTCCCTCAATTCTGCTGGTGCCATTCTATAAGGAGTAATAGAGATAGGAGTGGTACCAGGCAACAGTTCAATACCGAACTCCACCTCTCTCTCAGGAGGTAACCCTGGCAACTCCTCTGGAAATACATCTGGAAAATCTGCAACTGTGGGTATATCATCAATAGGAGAACCTCCTACTCTAGTATCTACCACATGAGCAAGATAAGCTTCACACCCCTTTCTAATCAATCTCCTAGCTGTAACAGCTGAAACAAACAAAGATGCTAGCTGCTCCTGCTCATTAGATACTATCACTTCTCTACCATCAACTGTTCTCAAAGAAAAAATTTTCCTTTTACAGTCTACCACAGCTCCATGCCTAGCTAGCCATTCCATACCTAGGATCACATCATATTCCTTAAATGGCATCTCAATCAAATCTCCAAGAAACTCCTCACCTTGCACCCTCACAACACTATCTCGGTGCACCTTGCTCACAATTACACTATGCCCTAAAGGATTTGTCACCAACACATCAAATCCTAGGGACTCAGCATGCATATCAGACACAGGCAAAACAGATGCACTAATATAAGAATGTGTGGAACTCGGATCAATCAAAGCAAGTACTGAAGTATCAAATAAAGAAAAAGTACCAGCTATGACTGCCGATGCATCTGGCTGCCTCTGCATAACATACATCCTCTGGGAAGATCCAACCTCCTCTGGCCTACTCTCCCTGGATGTAGCACCTCCTCTAACACTGAACCCAGATCTGCCTCCCCGGCTGCTACCTCTGCCTGCTCGACCTCCCCTCACACTAGGTCGAGAAGCTGCAGTATCAACTGACATCTGTTCTTGCCTCTCAGGACAATCTCTAACAAAGTGATCTGGTGATCCACATCTGAAACAAACCCCTGCTACACCAGTCTTCCAGCAAGGACCACCATGTGGTCTACCACAATGCATGCAAATAGGAAGAGTGGATCTCTGAATCATTGGGGTCGGAGCACTTGCCACTGAAGCTGCAGATCTAAATCTCTGTCTTTGTAACTGCACTGACCTACCAGTTGACCTCTGACTCCTACTAACTCTAGGAACAAAGCTTCCTTTACCTCTCTTAACAGAAGAAGACCCTGCCTCAAACTGGGGCCTCCTAACCCTAACCTCTTCCTCTGAAGCAGCTGCAATAACTTGAGCTCGCTCTACACTTCAAGCTGCTGCCACTAACTGGGAGAAATCGTGATATCTAGATCCAGCCACTAAGCACATGATAGAGGGCCTCAATCCCTCCTGAAACCTTCGGCATCTATCTATCTCATCAGCTATAATGCCACCAGCATAATGGCTCAATCTAATAAACTCAACCTCATACTCAGTTACAGTCTTGTTATCTTGCTTCAAGCTTAAGAACTCCATCTTCTTCATGTCTTTGTACTCCCTAGGAGTATACTTCAACTCAAACTCTCTCAGAAAATCTGCATATGACAAGGTTGGTGGATCATCCATAGAATGGGGCACTGTCCTCCACCAGTCGTATGCATCCTTCTGTAGCAAAGATCTTGCATAATCAAACTTTTCCTCTGAGGTGGCTTGCAACTGAATAAAGATCCTCTATACTTTATCAAGCCACTGTTCTGCTACAGCTGGATCAGTAGTACCAAGGAAATCCTCCGCTCCATATTTCCTTAGCTTATCATAGTGCCTCACTGGTACCACAGGCTGAGGGGGTGGTGGCACTGGTTGCACTGGTGCTTGCCTCATAACTTCCATCATATGTCTAAACCAGGCTGGCGGAACCTCCTCTCCAGCTGGTTTACCCAACACCGAAGCAGGTGCCTCCTCAACACTATCAACTCTAGCTCCCTCAGCAGGAGCAATACTCTCGGCACTACCCTCAATCGACTGACGTGAGTGAGAATCCATCACAACCTAAGTCTGCAAACACAACATACTACATCTTATTAAAGATCAGAGGTTGCCAATCCCAAACATGTATATTATTCAAAAACCACTTTTAAAATCAAAATAATCTTTTTCTTACATTTTACCTAGGTTGAGAATCTCAAACCTAGGCTCTGATACCAAAACAACTGTAACACCCCTACATTCAATACATGCACACTACAAACACCACAATGTAGTATACATGCACTAAACATAGAGATGCTACGGATTTTCTTAACATTTTAAACATTTTAAACCATACCATAATCTTTCAATTGTATACATTATAGAAAGATAAGTAGTTAACTTGTAATACAAAACTAAATAGATATATATATAAATACATTTAGTTGTTACGCAGCGGAATTTATCAAATATTTACATATATGAAACATTTAATTTCATATTTACAAATATACACATATGCACATTAAAATCATTACTTTACAAAATATAAAAGAGTTATACATGATTGGCAAGTCTCCTCTGATCTTTAAGTTCCCAAAATCAACTCTTCACTGTCTACTCTCACTCGGTCTCGAAGAGCTCTTGGGTTCAACCCTATTACCTGTGCGATCAAACACTATCGCGCTAAGCCAATGGCTTAGTAAGATAATTCATGCAAATGTTAATCTTTAATGCAATGCAATACCAATTCTCAATCCATATTATACATGTAACATCATTTATTCAAAGCTAACAACATACCTTTACATTTCATAACTCAACATAAATAGACATATCATATTTCAACATCTTATCGTATACCTCATTAGTATTCATTTAATCATTCATAATCAACACTAAACAAAGACAAGCATGGGCCCAAGACACACTAATATGCCATTCAATTTTCAGAGTTAATGTTTTGGTTCTATCATCACATTTATCAATATCATAAACCCAACTAGGCTTCAAGGATTAGGTTCAACCAAGCTTCAAGGGGAGCAAAGCATGCTAAGCATCAACCCAACTTGGCTTCAAGAACCAATCCAACCTAGCTTCAAGGGTGGTAACATCTCAATTAGGCTTCAAGGATTCAATCCAACCTAACTTCAAGAGATTGTTACACTTATTAGGCATGCCACCAACAACAAACTCTGAAAATGGAATAACACATTAGCCACACAATTCATTTATTATTCAATTATCATTTCCCTTTCCAATTCTCATCAACATTTAGGTAAACATGCCTTCTTTCTTTCAATTGCATCATCATAGCCAATAACAATGGCATTGTATCACATTTCACATTTCAATTCATATTATGCATATAGCATTATTGATATAACATTTCAATGTACATTACTTATGAAACACATTACCATTCACAATGCATAACATAACATTGTTCAATCTCAACAATGCAATTAGGGCAAAGAACAATTTATATCATTCATATCTTTAGGATCTTTCACATCCATTTGATTAGGGCATTCATTGATTTAAGTGTGTTTAGGTTTAGGTATAGGGACCAACCTACCTTTGGAGGACCAAAACAATACAATAAGATCAAAGAATGAAAACCCTAACTATCACACTTGAGGGACACGGGCAGCCCACTTGAGGGACACGGCCAAGCTTGTGGCCGTGTCTCCCAACACCATTTGACAGTAAGCAACACGGCAAGGGACACGGCCAAGCTTGTGACCGTGTCTCCCAAAACCAAAATCCAGTAGTGAACACGACTAAGGGACACGGCCGTGTCTCTCAAAAACTCAACCAACACGCCCAAATTTCCTTGGCTTGGCCGTGTCTCTCCTTTCCTTTGGCCGTGTCACTCATCACGAAAACCCTAAATGTAACCAACCCTCTTCCAAATGCATTTTAACATATAATTCCCAACACAAACTCACTCAAATGGATATAACTCATGTCATAACACATATTCATCACAATAACCACTTAAACAACACATTTGAACACAAACCATCTCAAAACCCTAACTCAAACTTTACTCTTGATTATCCACTATCAATCTTCACTTATTTTTCCATAATCACAACCAAACCAACACCAATTCCAATTTTTAACTTTAAATCAATTCTAACACTTGCAAACACATATCAAATACACCAAATCATTACATCAACAAATCACACTTTACTTTAAACATAACTTCAAAATTAACAAAGGAAAACAAGAGATTTCTTACCTTAGATGAAGAAATTTCACAAATCTCTAACCAAACTCTTTGATTGCCTCTTCAATTGAACTCTAGCATCAAGAACACTTCTCTTCCTCTTTCTCTCCTTCAATCACCGGCACCCAAAATGAAAAGAAAACAAAATAGCCACAAGTCAAACACTTTTCCATCTTTTAATCTCCACCAAGAGATTTCTATAGGTAAATTACCTCAATGCCCTTAACCATTTGTTCTAACTCTCTTTTAACTTATAAGTCCTTTTATGTAATTTCACATTCAACAAAATAAATATCTCTACCCCCTTGACCCTTCATTTGACCAATTTATATGTTATATATATCATCATATACACAACATATACCATTCTCTCTAAACCCTATTTTCTTTCCCAATTTCTTTTCTCTTGCAATTAACACATATATTCAATCCAATATAACAACAACAACAATAACAACAACAACATAATCAAAACTTCTAGGGCATATATGAGGATATTACACTTTGTGTTTCTCTTTCTTCTTTCTTTCTTCCTTGCCGTGGCTCATCTTCTTCTCCTTCCTTTGCTTTTGTTTTGGCTGGCTAACAAAGAGACAAGAGAACAAGGGAGAGATTTGAGCCTCTAAACTCAAGATCTAAGGAAGATTTCAAGAGATCAAGTTGAAAAGTTAAGAGTTTCTTCATCCTTGGTGAGTTCTTCACTTGACTCTTTGATTTCTTCGAGTTTTTGAGTTGAGTTTGTGGATGGTATGTGTTTAAGTTTGTTTAAGATGGGTTTAAGAGTGTTTGGGTAACTGATTTCTTGTTTTGGGGATGGATTGAAGGAAAGAGTAAGTTGTTGGAAGTGATTGTTTTGTGGTTGTGTTTTAGGTTTTTGGTGATGATTTTGAATTGTGTTAGAAGTATGTTTTTAGTTGTTTTGGTGTAATTGTAAGTTTGTTGTGATTTTTGGGTATGTTGAGATGACTTTGATTGTAGTGGATTTTGGTGAAAGGAAGTGCTTTGTTGATTGTGTTGTTGTTTTGGTCGAAATCTGGGTTTTTGGCCTGACACGCCCAAGGGCACGTCCAGGATTTTGGACATGTCGATGGTTATGTATTTTGGATGAGTGACACGAGCAGTGACACCCCAAGATACTGAGCGTGTCATAGCATCTGTGTGGCAGTAGGATTGACACGGCCAGTAACACGCCCGTGTTATTGAGCGTGTCATAGCCACTGTGTTTTTGGGGAATTGACACGACCATGAGCACGCTCATGATGTTGGATGTGTCAATGTTGTTGAGAGGCAGAATGTATTACACGCCCAGGAACACATCCGTGTTGTTGAGCGTGTAAAAGCTTCTGTGTTGTGGAGTTAGGGCATGGTCAGGGACACGCCCGTGTTGTTGAGCGTGTCAAGTTTAGAGTTGCCCTAGTTGGTTCTTAGCCTTATGATCTTATGTGGGTTTCATCTTCCTTTTGGAATAGGTTGTGAAGAAGGTGAATTACCCTAATTCAAGAAGTGAAAGATTATTGGAGGAAGAAGTGTTTAATATTGTGAGGGTTGCATTTAAGGTAAGTACAAACATTGCATTGTTTCATACATCCATTTGATGTGGCATTGTTGATATATATATGAATAATTTGACATTTTGTACATTGTGAATCTTGTGGAATGTAATGTGCTATATGTATAATGATGAATTATCTTGATGTGAATGGAGATGTAATAAAACCATTGTTGTTGGCTATGGTTATGCAAATGAAATTGATAAGGCATGATTGCCTATTTGAGTATGAGATATGATTTGAGAAAGAGATTGATAAAGAGGCAAATGAAATAATTGTATGTTTAATATGTTGATTCAATTTCAGAGTTCTGGATTTGGCGGCATGCCTAATAAATGTGAAAAAGTAACAGTCTAGCCGGGTTGAGGATCTCTTCAATTTGAGTTGAATTGAGGTCCAAGAGACTGGGTCTGTTACACTATGAAAATTGTGAATATGAAATATATGAATAGTAACAGTCTAGCCGGGTTGAGGATCTCCTCGATTTAGTCTGGTTGATGGTCCAAGAGACTGGGTCTGTTACAGGTAACAGTCTAGCCGGGTTGAGGATCTCCTCAAGCTTGTTGAGTTGATGGTCCAAGAGACTGGGTCTGTTACCCTATCCATGGATAGAGAGATATGTATATTGACTACGGGCTTGATTATTGTGATTATGGACCAAAGCATCAACTCTGAACTTTGAATATCATATTAAATACTAGTTTAGGCCCATAGGTGTCTATTTTGAATGAGTATAATGGACGATGATATGATTATTGAATTAATGAGATGCAACATTTATAAGTATGATCTTCATTGGTTGAATGCATATCATTGATATATATATATATTGCATAATTCCATCATGGTTTGTACCACTGAGTTGTTGGCTCAGCGCGATTGTGGTTCATTGCGCAGGTGATAGGGTTGATAGGTTTGAGACGGAGGATTCTTCTAGACCTAGTTGAGTTTAGGCTTGAAGAGTTGGGCTAGAGCTTAAAGATCAGAGAGTCAAGCTGCCAATCATGTATATATTCTATGTTTTGTATATTTTGATTTTTATGTATTTGAACTTGCAAAAGTTTGTAATAACTTCCGTTGCGGATTACTAAATGTTTTTATATATAGTGTATTTTGTATTTCTTTTAAATGTTGAGATTTGTTTCACTTATTTTTAAAGATATGATTTGTGTATTTTTAAACTGTGGCATTTTCTATATTCAGTATACGCATTTTACGATCGTATAAGCATGCTTGGTACGTATACGGGATATAGGGGTGTTACAATTATTTTGGTATCAGAGCCTAGGTTTGAGATTCTCAACCTACGTCAAGTGTAAGAAAAAGAATATTTTGATTTTGAAAAGTGGGTTTTTGAATAAAATACATGTTTGGTGTCGGCAGTCTCTGATCTTTAATGAGGTGTATTCTGCTGTGTTTGCAGATATAGGTTATAATGGATCCTCATTCGCATCAATCTGTTGAGGGTAGTGCGGAGAGTGTAGCTCCTGATGATGGAGCTAGAGTGGATAGAACTGGAGAGGTACCTATTTCTGTGTCTGGGAGACCAGCTGGTGAGGAGGTTCCACCAGTTTGGCTTAGGCATATGGTTGATTTATTAAGGCAGGCACCAGTGCAACCACCGCCACCCCCACCCCAACCAATGGTACCAGTGAGATAGTATGATAAATTAAGAAAGTATGGAGCAGAAGATTTTCTGGGTACTATTGATCCAGCGGTAGCTGAGCAGTGGCTGGATAAGGTTCAAAGGATTTTCATTCAGTTGCAAGCCACTCCAGCAGAAAAATTTGATTATGCCAGATCACTATTGCAGAGGGATGCTTATGATTGGTGGAAGACAGTTCCGCATGCTATGGATGATCCACCAACATTATCCTACAGTGATTTTCTACGAGAGTTTGACCTGAAATATACTCCGAGGGAGTATAAAGATGTGAAGAAGATGGAGTTTCTGACCTTGAGGCAAGATCACCGGTCTGTTACAGAGTATGAGCTAGAGTTCATCCGGTTGAGCCACTACGCTGGGGGAATTATTTCTGATGAGATCGACCGGTGTAGAAGGTTTGAGGAGGGGTTGAGACCCTCAATTATGTGTCTTGTGGCCGGTTCGAGATACCAGGATTTTTCCCAGCTTGTTGCAGCAGCTAGGAGTGTGGACAGAGCTCAAAATATTGCAGCAGCTGCTACAAAGGAGGAGACCAGGGTTAGGATGCCCCAGTTTGAGGCAGGGTCTTCATCTGTGAAGAGAGGTAGGGGAAGTTTTATTCCCAAGATCAGTCGAAGTCAGAGGCAGGCTGCTAGGTCAGTTCAGTTGCAGAGACCGAGATTGAGACATACAGTTTCAGTAGCGAGTGCTCCGACTCCAGTAGTTCAGAGATCCCTTCTACCTGTGTGTGCTCAGTGTGGAGGGTCACATAGAGGTGCTTGTTGGTAGAGTAGTGGACCAGCTGTGTGCTTTAGATGTGGTTCTCCTGATCATTTTATTAGAGAGTGTCCAGAGATGCAAGAGCAGAGGCCGGCAGATTTTGCAGTTTCTCGACCTAGTGTCAGAGGAGGTCAAGGGGGCAGAAGTTTCACCAGAGGGGGTAGACCTGGGTATAGTCGTAGAGGAGGATCTTCATCCAGGGATACTAGGCCAGATGAGGCTGGGCCTTCTCAACGAGTATATGTGATGCAAAGACAACCAGATGCTTCTGCAGTCATTGCTGGTACATTCTCTTTATTTGGCATTTCAGTTCTTGCTTTAATTGATCCAGGCTCAACTCATTCATATATTAGTGCATCTATTTTGCCTGTGTCTGAAATGCATTCTGAGTCCCTAGGATTTGATGTGTTGGTGACAAATTCGTTAGGGCATAGTGTGGTTATTAGCAAGGTGCACCGGGATAGTGCAGTTGTGGTGCAAGGTGAGGAGTTTTGTGGAGACTTGATTGAAATGCCTTTTAAAGAGTATGACTTGATTTTGGGCATGGACTGGTTGTCTAGGCATGGAGCTGTGGTAGATTGTCAAAAGAAATGTGTCACTTTGAGAATTTTGATGGTAGGAGTGTAATGGTGTCCAGTGAGCAGAGACAGCTTGCATCCTTGTTTGTATCAGCTGTAATAGCTAGAAGGTTGATTAGAAAAGGGTGTGATGCTTACCTTGCTCATGTTGTGGATACTAGAGTAAGGGGTTCTCAACTTAATGATTTTCCAGACTTGTTTCCAGAGGAGTTGCCAAGGTTGCCACCTGAGAGAGAGGTTGAGTTTGGTATCGATTTGTTGCCTGGTACCACTCCCATCTCTATCACTCCTTATCGCATGGCACCTGCTGAATTGAGAGAATTGAAGGTGCAGTTACAGGAGTTGTTGGATAAAGGATTTATTCGCCCCAGTGTTTCTCCTTGGGGAGCTCCTGTATTGTTTGTGAAGAAGGATGGTACCATGAGGTTATGCATTGATTATAGGCAATTGAACAAAGTGACTATTAAGAATAAATATCCTTTGCCTAGGATTGATGATCTCTTTGATCAATTGAAGGGAGCATCAGTGTTTTCCAAGATTGATTTGAGATCAGGGTACCATCAGTTGAAAGTGAGAGCTGAAGATGATCCTAAGACAGCCTTCCGCACCAGGTATGGGCATTATAAGTTTTTAGTAATGCCTTTTGGGTTGACGAATGCACCTGCAACTTTCATGGATTTGATGAATAGGGTGTTTAGACCCTATCTGGACCAATTTGTGGTGGTTTTTATTGACGATATCTTGGTGTATTCACATAATGAGGAGGAACATGACAAGCATGTACGGATTGTGTTGCAGATATTGAGAGAGAAGCAGCTGTATGCTAAACTATCAAAGTGTGAGTTTTGGCTTAACCAAGTGACTTTTCTTGGTCATATTATTTCAGCAGATGGTATTAGAGTTGATCCAAGTAAAATTGAAGCTATTTTGAATTGGAGTCCACCAAAGTCTGTGACAGAAGTTAGAAGTTTTCTGGGTTTGGCAGGCTATTATCGACACTTTGTGAAAGGTTTTTCTTTGATAGCCACCCCACTCACCCGATTGCTCCGGAAAGGATTTAGATTTGTGTGGACGGATCAGTGTCAATCTAGCTTTGAGAAGTTGAAAGAGATGTTGACTCAAGCATCTGTTCTTACTTTACCCGTGGAAGATAAACCATATGTGATTTTTAGTGATGCTTCACATAGTGGTTTAGGGTGTGTGTTGATGCAAGAGGGTAAAGTTAAAGCTTATGCTTCTCGGCAGTTGAAGCCGCATGAGCTTAACTATCCGACTCATGATTTGGAGTTGGCGGCTATAGTATTTGCTTTGAAGATTTAACGCCACTATTTGTATGGAGAGAAATGTTTTATCTATACAGATCACAAAAGTTTGAAATATTTGGGTGTTCAGAAGGAGCTGAATCTTCGGCAAAGACGATGGTTAGAACTGATTAAAGACTACGACTGTTTGATTGATTACCATCCAGGTAAGGCAAATGTTGTTGCTGATGCCTTAAGTCGGAAATCTTTAGCAGGTTTGGCTGTTTATTCGCTCTCGTTGCTTGTTGAGTTGAGAGCGTTGCATGCTAGTTTTGAAGTATGTAATGATGGTACATTATTAGCTCAGCTGCAGTTGAGACCAGTATTGTTGGATCAGATAAAGGAGGCTCAATTGGCGGATAAGAAAATTCAGAAGATTGTTTCAGATTGCCGAAGTGGAGAGAGCCGAGATTTTCTTGTGAAAAGTGATGGTAGTCTTTGGTTCAAGGATAGGTTGTGTGTTTCTGATGATGATAGTTTGAAAAGGATTATTTTGGAAGAAGCACATCAATCGGTTTTTGCTATACATCCGGGGAGTACAAAGATGTACCATGATTTGAGACAGTATTATTGGTGGTTTGGTATGAAGAGAGACATAGCGGAATTTGTGTCCAAATGTCTCACTTGTCAAAAGGTAAAAGCTGAGCATCAAGTTCCAACAGGGTTGCTTCAACCTTTAACAGTGCCTGAATGGAAATGGGAGAGGGTAACAATGGATTTTGTATCAGGGTTGCCATTGACTCAGAGTAAGCATGATGCTATTTGGGTGATTGTGGATCGGTTAACAAAGACAGCTCATTTTCTTCCGGTTCGGATGGATTATTCTCTTGAGAAGTTAGCTGAGCTGTATATCCGTGAGATTGTGAAGTTGCATGGAGTCCCAATTTCTTTAGTGTCGGATCGAGATCCCCGGTTCACTTCAAAGTTCTGGAAGAGTTTACATGGGGCTATGGGTTCTCGATTGCACTTTAGTACTGCATTTCATCCACAGAAAGATGGACAGTCAGAGAGAGTGATACAGATTATTGAGGATATGTTGAGAAGCTGTGTCTTTGATTTCTCTGGAAGTTGGGACAGATTTTTACCACTTGTGGAATTTGCTTACAACAATAGTCATCAATCCAGTATTGGAATGGCACCATTTGAGGCATTGTATGGTAGACGTTGTAGAACACCTTTATGTTGGAATGAAACTGGTGAAGGTAAGCTAATTGGTCCTGATTTGGTTAGAGAGACTGAAGAGAAAGTGAAGATGATTCTGAATAGATTGAAAACAGCGTCAGACCGACAGAAGTCTTACTCAGATTTGAAGAGGAGAGACATTGAGTATAATGTGGGAGATAAAGTATTTTTGAAAGTGTCTCCTTGGAAGAAAATTTTAAGATTTGGTCGTAAAGGAAAACTGAGTCCTCGTTTTGTTGGACCGTATGAGATATTGGAAAGGGTTGGACCAGTTGCGTATCGACTTGCTTTGTCGCATGAATTGGATAAAATCCATAATGTCTTCCATGTTTCTATGTTAAGAAGGTATAGATCGGATCCATCTCATATCTTGCCAGTGGAATCCATTAAAGTTAGTTCGGATCTGACATTTGAAGAAGAACCAATCGCTATTTTGGCACACAAAGTAAAAGAGTTGAGAAATAAGAGAGTGCCATTGGTGAAGGTTCTATGGAAGAATCATGGTAGAGAAGAGGCAACTTAGGAAAGTGAGCAAGCAATGCGAGATCAATATCCTCAATTGTTTTGGACTTGATATCAGGTAATTTCGAGGATGAAATTTCTTTTTAGAGGGGGAGAATTGTAATATCCCAAAATATACACTAGATGTTTTGGCTTTATTGTTGTTTAAATTGGATTCAATGTATATGTTTATTTGGAAGAGAAAAGGGTTTTTAAAGAGAGTGTATATGTTGTGTATATTAGAATATATACAACATATACACAAGTCATTGGAAAGTCAAAAGGATGATAGTGGAAGAAGATATTTTGTGTTTTTGAATTTAATAATTAAATAATAAGGAAATTAATTGAGTGGAAGAGATTAAATGGGATTAGTTTAATATTATAATTGCTTGGTTGAGAGGGTTTTAAGGAAAAGGAGGCTGACTTTGTGTTTCTCTTTCTTCTTTCTTTCTTCCTTGCCGTGGCTCATCTTCTTCTCCTTCCTTTGCTTTTGTTTTGGCCGGCTAACAAAGAGACAAGAGAACAAGGGAGAGATTTGAGCCTCTAAACTCAAGATCTAAGGAAGATTTCAAGAGATCAAGTTGAAAAGTTAAGAGTTTCTTCATCCTTGGTGAGTTCTTCACTTGTCTCTTTGATTTCTTTGAGTTTTTGAGTTGAGTTTGTGGATGGTATGTGTTTAAGTTTGTTTAAGATAAGTTTAAGAGTGTTTGGGTAACTGATTTCTTGTTTTGGGGATGGATTGAAGGAAAGAGTAAGTTGTTGGAAGTGATTGTTTTGTGGTTGTGTTTTAGGTTTTTGGTGATGATTTTGAATTGTGTTAGAAGTATGTTTTTAGTTGTTTTGGTGTAATTGTAAGTTTGTTGTGATTTTTGGGTATGTTGAGATGACTTTGATTGAAGTGGATTTTGGTGAAAGGAAGTGCTTTGTTGATTGTGTTGTTGTTTTGGCCGGAATCTGGGTTTTTGGCCTGACAGGCCCAAGGGTTTTGGGCGTGTCGATGGTTATGTATTTTGGATGAGTGACACGAGCAGTGACACGCCCAGGATACTGAGCGTGTCATAGCGTCCGTGTGGCAGTAGGATTGACACGGCCAGTAACACGCCCGTGTTATTGAGCGTGTCATAGCCACTGTGTTTTTGGGGAATTGACACGGCCATGAGCACGCTCATGATGTTGGACGTGTCAATGTTGTTGAGAGGCAGAATGTATTACACGCCCAGGAACACGCCCGTGTTGTTGAGCGTGTAAAAGCTTCTGTGTTGTGGAGTTAGGGCACGGTCAGGGACACGCCCGTGTTGTTGAGCGTGTCAAGTTTAGAGTTGCCCTAGTTGGTTCTTAGCCTTATGATCTTATGTGGGTTTCATCTTCCTTTTGGAATAGGTTGTGAAGAAGGTGAATTACCCTAATTCAAGAAGTGAAAGATTATTGGAGGAAGAAGTGTTTAATATTGTGAGGGTTGCATTTAAGGTAAGTACAAACATTGCGTTGTTTCATACATCCATTTGATGTGGCATTGTTGATATATATATGAATAATTTGACATTTTGTACATTGTGAATCTTGTGGAATGTAATGTGCTATATGTATAATAATGAATTGTCTTGATGTGAATGGAGATGTAATAAAACCATTGTTGTTGGCTATGGTTATGCAAATGAAATTGATAAGGCATGATTGCCTATTTGAGTATGAGATATGATTTGAGAAAGAGATTGATAAAGAGGCAAATGAAATAATTGTATGTTTAATATGTTGATTCAATTTCAGAGTTCTGGATTTGGCGGCATGCCTAATAAATGTGAAAAAGTAACAGTCTAGCCGGGTTGATGATCTCTTCAATTTGAGTTGAATTGAGGTCCAAGAGACTGGGCCTGTTACACTATGAAAATTGTGAATATGAAATATATGAATAGTAACAGTCTAGCCGGGTTGAGGATCTCCTCGATTTAGTCGGTTTGATGGTCCAAGAGACTGGGTCTGTTACAGGTAACAGTCTAGCCGGGTTGAGGATCTCCTCAAGCTTGTTGAGTTGATGGTCCAAGAGACTGAGTCTGTTACCCTATCCACGGATAGAGAGATATGTATATTGCCTATGGGCTTGATTATTGTGATTATGGACCAAAGCAGCAACTCTGAACTTTGAATATCATATTAAATACTAGTTTGGGCCCATAGGTGTCTATTTTGAATGAGTATAATGGATGATGATATGATTATTGAATTAATGAGATGCAACATTTATAAGTATGATCTTCTTTGGTTGAATGCATATCATTGATATATATATTGCATAATTCAATCATGGTTTGTACCACTGAGTTGTTGGCTCAGCGCGATTGTGGTTCATAGCGCAGGTGATAGGGTTGATAGGTTTGAGACGGAGGATTCTTCTAGACCTAGTTGAGTTTATGCTTGAAGAGTTGGGCTAGAGCTTAAAGATCAGAGAGTCAAGTTGCCAATCATGTATATATTCTATGTTTTGTATATTTTGATTTTTATGTATTTGAACTTGCGAAAGTTTGTAATAACTTCCGCTGCGGATTACTAAACGTTTTTATATATAGTGTCTTTTGTATTTCTTTTAAATGTTGAGATTTGTTTCACTTATTTTTAAAGATATGATTTGTGTATTTTTAAACTGTGGCATTTTCTATATTCAGTATACGTATTTTACGATCGTATACGCATGCTTGGTACGTATACGGGATATAGGGGTGTTACAGACAAGCTTTGCTGCCTTTGATGAATTAAATTGCTTATTTGCTTCTCTCAAAAAGTCCGATTGATTCAAAGTTTTTCAATTTACTCAATTGTCCTTTTTTCCTCTTGAATTTTGATCCCCATTTTCCCTCCATTTTCTGTGTTGTTTTAGTCCTTATTTAAAGAAGATTTTTATTATTCATTTTAGTTATTCACGGAATTTAACATTAAGTAAGAAAAGGAAACTGAAAACTAATTGTATTTGATTTTGGAAAAATTTGCGTCGAAAAAATTTTGCTGGCGAAAAAAACTGCTGTGGAAAAATTGCGCTGGCGAAAAAAACTGCTGTGGAAAAATGGAGCTGGAAAAAAAGCTGCCCCAGCTGGTTGCTGGGCAAAAATTGGCCTGCGGGCTATTTCGGCCCAACCCTTTTCGGCAACGAAATTTTTTGTCTCCGATTTTTTTATTTGTTTATTATTATTATTATTTATTTTTATTAATTATAAAAATTAAATACTAAAGCAAATATTATTTAATTAAGATAACAAAAATTATTTTGGACTAAGAAAATTATTTTGGAATAATTAAAATATATTGGACCGGACTAGGTCAAAAATTAAGGGTCTACACTTACTCTCACAACCTAAGTGTTTCCAAGCTAACACTCAAACTTAGGATGATGTTTAATTCTCACACCCAACACTCATTCAATACAAAGTATAATTTTGATGCAACAAAAGTAACTATGTTCGAGTAGGCTATTACAATCACAACCACACATAAAAATGAAGTTACATATGGCATTTATAGCCTTCAAGTCATAAACTAGTCGTTTGAGGAGTCGTCCAACATGTTTGATCATTGTCTTCCAATAATTCTTTAGCCATAGCATTTTCATGGTCGGACTAGGTGCAGTCCGGTCGATATTCAATAATCGCGGTCGTGAAACCCTATGGTCCAATCAGAATATTTAAACTTTTGCTTAATGCTCTTCCAACGGTTAGTCCACGTGGCTTCCACTAATTGAATGGAGGTCCAGCGGCTTCTGATTTATGAATTTTATAAACATCCCGATCGGACTACATCATGATCCAGCTGGAAAGATGGTGGTCCTGCCAAAAACTAAGTGTGCTTATGTTCGAGAACTCTGTTAGATGATTTTAGGAAAAACTACTTTGACAGTTCGGTCGGTATATCATGCGGTCCGGTCGAATCACTCGTTGTACGATGAGAATTTGAGGGTACTTTCAACCGTGAATCTCTCTGTGTGTTTTGTAACTTTTTCATCCAATAGTCCTGTCATACTATCTGGTGGTTCAGTCATACTTTTTCTGATACTCCAAAAAAGTGAGAGTACCATTAGGTGCAAAACTTACTGGATGAAAAGTTTGGTCATACCATTTGCTGGTCTAGTCAGACTTTTGATTTCCCAATCATACTTTTTATGGTCTGGTCATACTTTTCACGGTACTCTAAAAATGTGAGAGTGCCACTGGGAGTACTTTTGAATCTTCTAGCACAACTTGATGAATCTTCAAGTTTCTTATTTTGCACCTCTTTATAATTGTTTTTCCTACCACATAAACACTTGTTGACAATATTAGAACAATTCAATTTGTTTACCAAGATCAAAATCAAGATTGACCTAAACCTAGGTCAATAATCTTCCCCTTTTTTATTTTGGGAACCAAATTGAATTTGAAATAAAAATAATCAACAAAAATATGCAATACTTCTCCCTTATGCAAAAATATAAGAAAATTTAAAATTTTAAACTCTCCCTACTTAATTGCAAGATACTCTCCCTACTAAATTGCAAGATTGTAAATGATAATTTTTAAATTCATCATATTCTCTCCCCCTTTGCCAAAATTCAAAAAAGAGGGGTGGAGATATGAAGAGAAATTAAGCAGTTTTAAAAGAGGTTATAAGAAATGAGAAAATATAAACACAAAAACAAGATCAAAATCAATGTTGGTGATTAACTTTATACTAGAATTCAAAATCAATGTAAATAGCCAATCACCATGAATCAAAAAAATCTTATTCATATACATAAAAAGAACAAAAGTACCAATCAATGGAAAATATCAATGTAACACCCCTATATCCCGTATACGTACAAAGCATGCTTATACGATCGTATTATACGTATACTGAATATAGGAATGACACACATTAAAAATACACAAATCATATTTAAAGTAAAACTAAAAATTTAAGAAATACCAAATAAAAAGAAATGAAAATCATAAGACACAATAGATAAAAACGTTTGTTTATTACGCAACGGAAGTTTCATCCAAAACTTACAAGTGTAAATACATTAAACCTCAAAAATTACAAAATATGAAATATATACATGATTGGCAGCTTGACTCTCTGATCTTTAAGCTTTAATCCAACTCTTCACAATCAAAACAACCTCAACTAGGTCTAGAGGAATTCTCCGTCTCAACTCTATCACCTCTATCACCTGCGCGATGAATCATAATCGCGCTGAGCCAATAACTCAGTAGTACAAACCATAATGCTATGATGCTTAATCAATAACAATGATATACAATCAAACAATAAAGATCATACTCAATATACAATATTTCATGACATTATAACTTCATTCATAACATCAACATGACATAGACACCTATGGGCCCAACAAGTGTTTAATACGATATTCAGAATTCAGAGTTACTGCTTTGGTTCATAATCATAATAATCAAGCCCGTAGGCAACATATATATATGTCTCTATCCATGGATAGTGTAACAAACCCAGTCTCTTGGACCATCAACTCAACAAATCGAGGAGATCCTCAACCCGGCAAGACTGTTACCAATCATATATCTCATAATCACAATTCTCATAATGTAACAGACCCAGTCTCTTGGACCTCAATTCAACTCAAATTGAAGAGATCCTCAACCCGGCAAGACTGTTACTATTCATAATTTCATAGGCATGCCACCCAAATCCAGAACTCTGAAACTGAATAACATATTAAACATACAATTATATCATTATTCTCTTTCTCAATTTGTATCTCAATATTAAATAGGCAATCATGCCTCAACACTTTCATTTGTATAACCATAGCCACTCACAATGGCTTCTCATCACATTTGAATCATCATGTCTCAATTTACAATATAATACATCATCTTTCACATATTCATAATCAATTACATTGAACATAATCATATATGCATACATGTCTCAATTATCTCATTTCACATTATACATATAGTACATTTCACAAGATTCACAATGTGCAAAACGTAACATTATTCATATATAACAATAATGTCATATCAAGTGAATGTATGCAACAATACAAGGTTTGTACTTACCTCAATAACAATTCACACAACTCTAAACACTTTTCTTTTCTAAGATTCTTTTACTTCTTAGATCAATGACAAATCATTTTCTTCAAGATCTAATCCAAAAATAATAACATACACTTGCTTAGGGATACACATGAGATAATCAAATTAAGAGTTAACTAGGGCAAACCCTAAATAGGACACGTTCAACCACACGGGCGTGTCCCTGACCGTGCCCTAACTCCACCACACAGAGGCTTTTACATGCTCAGAACCACGGGCGTGTCACTGGGCGTGTAATACATTCTGCCTCTTTGCAAAATACCAACACGTCCAACAACGTGAGCGTCCTCATGCCCGTGTAAACTCTCCAATCTCACAGTAGCTATGACACGCTCAATAACACAGGCGTGTTACTGGTCGTGTCAAACCTACTGCCTCCAACACAATTGACACGCCTAAGACTCTGGACGTGCTCCCGGGCGTGTCAGACCAAAAACTCAGATTCCGGCCAAACAACAAAATACCCAACAAAACACTTCTTTTCACTAACATCCTCTTCAAACAAACTTAAGAAAACATACCCAAAAACTATCTTAAACTTACAAAAACACCAAAACAACTCCACATCTATAACAAACACAAATCACAACATCATCTCAAACCCTAAACACAAATACAACACCATCACTTCCAACCAACTCACTCTTTTCTTCAATCCATCCTTAAAATCCATAATCAATTCAATCAAACACTCTTAAACATATTACAATCAAACAACACACTCTTACATACTCTATCAACTCACAACACAACTTCAAATAAGCAAAGAAATCAAAAGAGGACTTACCAAAGTAATGAAACTTCTTGAATCACCAACTTGATCACTTGATTCTCCTTTGAATTTGATCTAAGAACTCAAAACTCTCCTCTTTCTCTCTTGTCTTTGGGAGGTCCGGCCACCAAGGAAGAAGAAAAGAAAATAAAGAAGCAAAGTCAAATTTGTCATCTCTTTAAACCTCCACCAAGCATTTCTAAAAAGTCAATTACCCAAATACCCTCTTCTCACTTACTTTAGCTCTCTTCACTTACATGCTCTTATTAGTAATTTCACCAATAACCAAATAAATATCTTCATCCCTTGACTCTCAATTTCGACTTAGGTATATGTTATTTATACTTCCATATATACAACATATACACTTTCTTTTAATTTCTTTTCTCTTGCCAATTGACATATACATTCAATCCAATTTAAAACAACAACAATATTCAAAATTTCTAAGGCATACATTGGGATATTACAATCAAAGTCAATTGAAAAAATATTAAAGATACCAATTGGTTGGATTATACTCCCCCTCAATTAATGATCTCCCCTTAAGAAGTGAAAACTTAGAAATAATTAAGATCCATATTTATCAAAATATTCAAGTTTTCTCCTCTCTTGTTGGAGTCAAATCAAGAGGAATATAAAAAAGAAAATTGAATATAATTCAAGAAAGCGATTGACTTAATTATGAATAAGTTTAAAATGTAACACAAATAATTTAGTCAACCACAAAATCATTTTTCAATCGCAATGTCAAACACAACATGTAAAGTCAAAATTAAAAGTATAAAAATTAAAATGTTATAAGGCAAGAAATGTTACCAGTTTTTAAAGCCAATTTCCTTACGCTTAGCATTATCGAGCTTGGTTTGATGGACTCATCCTCCTCCATCTTCATGCCATTTGCCCTTATCAATTAGGGGGTTTCCTTGATAACCTTTTCTAAGCTATGTGTGTTTTTAGATATTTGTTCATTTGAGATCTTTAATTCTAAAGTAGATTTTTTTAAACATACAAAATCCCTTTCTATTTTTGAGCATTTGTGTGAGCAAGGATTTTTGACCCCACTCCCGGTGGAATGGTTCTTGCGACTTCGGCACTGTTTAGGCTCGGGGCCTTAGAGAACACGGACCTAAGTTTGAAGAAAATGGAGTCGCCACCCGGATGGGCCGGGAAAAAGAAAAGGGTTGATGACTCGATTCCTAAGGAATCCCTAACCCCCTAATGGGTTCGAAAAATTGGGTACGTGTAGGGAGGGTGAGAAATGGCCCAACACCCTCACAACGCTTGGTTCATTGGAACCGGCCTCCTTTACAGGTCTTAATATTATAAAATTCTTAAATATAACAATATTATCCATATTACACACAATAATTAAAATAAAGCATCGATATATTAAAATCAAAGCAATGTCCAAGCAAAACAAATAAATGGACACCCATCCGAAGATGAAAACATGTCCTTACATCCCATGCCTAAATAGGACACCCACCGAAAGGTAGAAACATGTCCTTTACATTGGTTCTAAAATAGAAAATCAATTTAAATTACATGATATTTAACTAATGAGGTACCCACCAAGTGGAAACATACCTCTTACAACATTTGGAAATCGAAATAAATCAATAAAAGTAAATAACCATTCATAATAAATAAATCATTCATCAAAGGTACCAAATATCAATAGAAAGTAAACATCCATCCATGATAAATTAAATAAACCATGCAATGAACTTAAATAAATTAAAGCATATAAAATAAATTAAAGCATAATCAAATATAAAATTGAATAAAGCAAATAAAGATTCAAATTAGGGCTACTGTTTCTATTTAAGTTTCTCTATTTAATGTGTTTAGGGTTTTGAAATTATTGGGATTAAGCTACTGTGAATTTTAAAAGAATTGAGATGGAGCCAAGTTTTATGATTTAAAAAGTTGGTAAAGTTCTTAGATTAACCAAATTAATGTTTGAGAAGTGGAATCACGAAACTAGGGTTTGGACACTTTAAAACATTTAGATTTATGATTTACATTTACTGAATTATGGTTTTTAAGCTTACTGTGTTTGAATATGTTTATAGGATTTTAAGGTTTAAAGGATTAGGGTTTAAAAAAACTTTAGGGTTTAAGGTTTTAAGGGAGTTAGGGTTTAGGTTAGCTAGTTTAGGGTTTACTGTTTTGGATTTTGGAGTTGAATTAGGGTTTAGTGTTTCGGAGAATGTTTTAGGATTTGAAAATCAATTGATAATTTTATGAAACTTTATGAAAATAAGCGAACTGATTTAATGTTTATATAAACAGAAAAGATGTTTTTATGGTTTGTGGAAAGAAACAGACTCAAACTTAGGATTTTGAAAAGAAACATGTTCAATTAGGGTTTTAAGATTTTGAAGAAGCAAAAATAACAATTTGAAGATTTTTGGAAAATAAAGCAATGAATTAAGGTTTTAAACTTTAGAAAAGGGGAATTAAGGTTCTAGGGTTTTTGAATTAAAAGAAACAATGGGATGATTTAAGCTACTGTGAAGAAATTAGACAATTGATGCATACCTCCGTTTGTTGGTTCCACCAAAAATTTCTTCTTAGATGAACAAAAACTATAACGACCCAAGCCAGGCCCTCCAAGCCATTCCAGACCCAGCCCATGCTGGTGGAGAAACCTAGGCAACCCAGCCTTTTCTCCCGTAGATGGGCCGCTACAGTACTGGACTGTCCTCATGGGCCCTCCAATAGGATTTGTTTATTTGGCCCAGGCCCGCCCATGCGGTACGTCTGACTGCCCAGGTCAACTCCCCAGATCGAACCCCTGACCTCCCACTTAAGAGAGTCAGCGAGCGCAATCCAGTACCAATTCTTCCACTTGAAGCTTGGTTGAACCTAATCCTTGAAGCCTAGTTGGGATAATGATAATGATAAATGTGATAATTGAACCAAAGCATTAACTCTGAAAGTGGAATGGCATATTAGTGTCTTTTGGGCCCATGCTTGTCTTTGTTTCAATGTAAATCATAAGTGATGAAATAATTGAATAAAATAATGAAATGTAGCGTTATGAACAATATAAAGATATCATTTGTGAATATTGTCTTATTTGTTGAAATGTGTGACATTGGCATTGCATTGAAGCATATTGTTATTGTAGTTTGTACCACTAAGTCGTTGGCTTAGCGCGAGTGTGGTTGATCGCGCAAGTGACAGGGTAGAGCCAGAGAGTTCATCTAGACCGAGTCGAGTCTAGACTTTGAGGTGTTGATTGTGGGCTTAAAGATCAGAGACGAACTGCCAAACATGTATAAATGTTATGTTTTTGTAAAAATCGATTTGGATGTTTATGTATTTTGATGTATATATATATGTAAATATCACTATATTTTCCGCTGCGTATTGAAAGAATGTTTTTATCTATTGTGTTTATAATATAACTTAAATGTTTAAGTTTGCTCATATTATTGTATAAAGGGATGATTTGTTTATTTAGAAAACTGTGGCATTCTTATATTCAGTATACGTGTATTACGATAGTGGTGGTATGTAGTATGCGTATACGGGATATAGGGGTGTTACAATTGTTTTGGTATCAGAGCCTAGGTTTGAGATTCTCAACCTAGGTAAATTGTAAGAAAAAGAAAAATTTTGATTTTTAAAATATGGTTTTTAAATAAGATACATGTTTTAGTATTGGCAGTCTCTGATCTCTGATGAGATATATTCTGCTGTGTTTGCATATAAAGGTAATGATGGCATTTCAGTCACGTCAGTCCATAGAAGGTAGTGCTGAGAGTGTAGCTCCTAAAGAGGGTAGAGATGGAGCTAGGGTTGAGAGAGCTAGTGAGGCACCTGCTCTTGTGACAGAGAGATCAGCTGCTAATGAGGTTCCGCCAGTTTGGTTGCGGCATGTGGTAGAATTGTTGAGGCAAGCTCCAGTGCAGCCGCCACCACCACCACAGCCTCAAGTGCCGGTGAGACATTATGATAAATTGAGAAAATTTAGGGCTGAGGATTTTCTTGGTACTACAGATCCTGCAGTAGCTGAGCAGTGGTTGGATAGAGTGCAGAGGGTATTTATTCAATTGCAAGCCACTCCTGAAGAGAAATTTGATTATGCTAGATCTCTTCTACAGAAAGATGCTTATGATTGGTGGAAGACAGTTCCACATGCCATGGATGATCCACCTACGTTGTCTTATAGTGATTTTCTGAGGGAGTTTGAGCAGAAATATACCCCGAGGGAGTATAAGGATGTCAAGAAGATGGAATTTCTGAATTTGAGACAAAATAACAGGACTGTGACAGAGTATGAGGTAGAATTCATCCGGTTGAGTCACTATGCCGGGGGGATTATTTCTGATGAGATTGACCGGTGTAGGAGGTTTGAGGAGGGATTGAGGCTCTCTATTATGTGTATTGTTGTTGGTTCCCGGTACCAAGACTTTGCTCAATTGGTTGTAGCAGCCAGAAGTGTTGAGAGAGCACAAGCTTTTGCAGCAGCTGCTACCGAGGAGGAGACTAGAGTTAGGAGATCTCAGTTTGAGGTAGGGTCTTCATCTATTAAGCGAGGCCGAGGAAGTTTTGTTCCGAGAATTAGTAGGAGCCAGAGGCAGTCAGGTAGGTCAGTTCAGTATCAGAGGCAAATGCCGAGACCTACAGTTTCTGTAGCGAGTGCTCCGACTCCAGTGGTTCAGAGATCCATTCCATCTGTATGTGTTCATTGTGGTAGGACCCATGGGGGTGCTTGTTGGAAGACGGGTGGATCAGGAGTATGCTTTAGATGTGGGTCACCAGCTCATTTTATTAAAGATTGCCCTGAGATGTAGGACGATAGACAGACTGATACTGCAACTTCTCGACCTAGTTTTAGCAGAGAAGGTTGAGGGGGCAGAGGTTTTAGTAGAGGTGGTCAGCCTGGGATTAGTCAAAGAGGAGGCTCTACATCCAAAGGCAGTAGGCCAGATGAGGCTGGGTCTTCTCAGAGAGTGTATGTGATGCAGAGGCAGCCGGATGCTTCAGCAATTATTGCTGGTACATTTTCTTTATTTGGTATCTCAATTCTTGCTTTGATTGATCCAGGATCTAATCATTCATACATAAGTGCATCTATCTTTCCTGTGTCTGAATTGCATTCGGAGTCCTTAGGATTTGATGTTTTGGTGACAAATTCTTTAGGGCATAGTGTTGTGGTGAGTAAGGTGGATCGTGATAGTTCAGTGGTGGTACAAGGTGAGGATTTTTGGGTGATTTGATTGAAATGCCTTTTAAGGAATATGATTTGATTTTAGGCATGGATTGGTTGTCTAAGCATGGAGCTGTGGTAGACTGTCAAAAGAAGTGTGTTACCTTGAGAACCGGTGATGGTAGAAATGTGATGGTATCTAGTGAGCAGAGACAACTTGCATCCTTATTTGTGTCAGCTTTTGCAGCTAGAAAGTTGATTAGAAAAGGGTGTGATGCTTATATTGCTCATGTTGTGGATACCAGAGTAGTGGGTTCTCAACTTGATAGTATACCCACAGTTGCGGAATTTCTAGATGTTTTTCCTGAGGAGTTGCCAGGGTTACCCCCTGAGAGAGAGGTTGAGTTTGGTATCAATTTGTTGCCTGGTACCACTCCCATCTCTATTACTCCTTATCGAATGGCACCAGCTGAGTTGAGAGAGTTGAAGGTGCAGTTGCAGGAGTTATTGGATAAAGGATTTGTTCGCCCTAGTGTTTCTCTGTGGGGAGCTCCTGTTTTGTTTGTGAAGAAGAAGGATGGTACTTTGAGGTTGTGCATCGATTATAGGCAATTGAATAAAGTGACTATCAAGAATAAGTATCCTTTGCCTAGGATTGATGATCTCTTTGATCAGTTGAAGGGAGCAGCAGTGTTTTCCACGATTGATTTGAGATCAGGGTACCATCAGTTGAGGGTTAGAGCTGAAGATGTTCCTAAGACAACTTTCCGCACAAGGTATGGGCATTATGAGTTCTTAGTGATGCCTTTTGGGTTGACGAATGCACCTGCAGCTTTCATGGATTTGATGAATAGGGTGTTTAGGCCCTATTTGGATCAGTTTGTGGTGGTTTTTATTGATGATATTTTGGTGTATTCGCGTAATAAAGAGGAGCATGACAAGCATTTGCAGATTGTGTTGCAGACCTTGAGAGAGAAGCAATTATATGCTAAGCTGTCGAAGTGTGAGTTTTGGCTTGATCAAGTAACTTTTCTTGGTCATATAGTGTCAGCAGATGGTATAAGAGTTGATCCGAGTAAAGTTGAGGCCATTTTGAATTGGAGTCCACTAAGTCTGTAGCTGAAGTTAGAAGTTTTCTGGGTTTGGCAGGCTATTATCGACGCTTTGTGAAAGGTTTTTCTTTGATAGCTACTCCACTCACCAGATTACTTCGAAAGGGAGTTAGATTTGTGTGGACAGATCAGTGTCAAGCAAGTTTTGAGCAGTTGAAGGAAATGTTGACTCAAGCTCCTATTCTTATTTTGCCTGTGGAAGATAAACCATATGTGATTTACAGTAATGCTTCACATAATGGTTTAGGTTGTGTTTTGATGCAAGAGGGTAAAGTCATAGCTTATGCTTCTCGGCAGTTGAAGCCACAGAGTTGAATTATCCGACGCATGATTTGGAATTGGCAGCTATAGTGTTTGCTTTGAAGATTTGGCAACACTACTTGTATGGGGAGAAGTGTTTCATTTATACGGATCATAAGAGTTTGAAATACTTGGGTGTGCAGAGAGAGCTGAATCTTCGACAGAGATGGTGGTTGGAGTTAATCAAAGACTACGACTGTTTGATTGATTATCATCCTGGTAAGGCAAAAGTTGTTGCTGATGCCTTGAGTCAGAAGTCTTTGGCAGGTTTGGCTGCTTATTCGCTCTCGTTGCTTGTTGAGTTGAGAGCGTTGCATGCTAGTTTTGAATTATGTGATGATGGAGCCTTGTTAGCTCAGTTGCATTTGAAACCGGTGTTATTGGATCAGATTAAAGAGGCTCAATTGGCTGATGAGAAAATTCAGAAAGTTGTGTCGGATTGCCAAAATGGGGAGAGCCGAGATTTCCATGTGAAAAGTGATGGTAGCCTTTGGTTTAAAGATAGGTTGTGTGTTCCTAATGATGCTAGATTGAGAAAGAGTATTTTAGAGGAAGCACACCAGTCAGTTTTTGCTATGCACCCTGGGAGTACAAAGATGTATCATGATTTGAAGCAGCATTATTGGTGGTCAGGTATGAAAAGAGACATAGCGGAGTTTGTATCTAAGTGTCTCACTTGTCAGAGGGTGAAAGCTGAGCATCAAGTTCCAACAGGGTTGCTTCAACCTTTAGCAGTACCTGAATGGAAATGGGAACGTGTGACAATGGATTTTGTATCTAGTTTGCCATTGACTCAGAAGAAGCATGATGCTATTTGGGTGATTGTTGATCGGTTGACAAAGACAGCTCATTGTTTTCCAGTTAGAATGGACTATTCTCTTGAGATGTTGGCTGAATTGTATATCAGTGAGATAGTGAAGTTGCATGGAGTCCCAATTTCTTTAGTGTCTGATAGAGATCCTCGGTTTACTTCAAGGTTTTGGAAGAGTTTACATGGTGCTTTGGGTTCTCGATTGCACTTTAGCACTGCTTTTCATCCGCAGTCAGATGGGCAGTCAGAGAGAGTGATACAGATTATAGAGGATATGTTAAGGAGCTGTTTTATTGATTTTTCTGGAAGTTGGGACAGATTTTGCCACTTGTGGAATTTGCTTACAACAACAGTCATCAATCTAGTATTAAAATGGCACCATTTGAGGCTTTGTATGGAAGAAGATGCAGGACGCCTCTGTGTTGGAATGAAGTTGGAGAAGGCAAGTTGGTTGGTCCTGATTTGATTAAAGAAATGGAAGAGAAAGTGAAAATAATTCGGGATCGGTTGAAAGCAGCTTCAGATTGACAGAAATCTTATTCAGATTTGAAGAGGAGAGACATAGAGTTTTATGTTGGAGATAAAGTATTTTTGAAAGTGTCTCCTTGGAAAAAGATTTTGAGATTTGACCACAAAGGAAAGCTAAGTCCTCATTTTATTGGACCTTATGAAGTATTAGAAAGAGTCGGACCAGTTGCTTATCAACTTGCTTTGCCGCCTGAGTTGGATAGAATTCACAATGTCTTCCATGTTTCTATGCTACGAAGGTACAGATCAGACCCATCTCATGTTTTGTCCGTTGAATCTATTGAGGTGAGTTCAGATCTGACATTTGAAGAAGAACCAATTGCTATTTTGGCACATGAAGTGAAAGAGTTGAGAAATAAGAAAGTGCCACTTGTAAAGGTTCTTTGGAAGAATCATGCAAAGGAAGAGGCAACTTGGGAGAGTGAGCAAGTGATGCGAGATCAGTATCCTCAATTGTTTCAGACTTGATATTACTTAATTTCGAGGATGAAATTTCTTTTTAGAGGGGGAGAATTGTAATATCCCAAAGTATGCCCTAAAAGTTTTGGAATTATTGTTGTATTTGGATTTAATGTATATGTTTAAGTGGGCAGATTAAAGATGAGAAGAGATATGTGTATATGTTGTATATATAGAGATATATACAACATATACAAGTCAAATTATTATATGGTCAAAAGAAGAAATAATTGATTTTAATTAATTAGTGGAAAATGGAAAATTAAGTGAGTGGAAGAGGATATTTTGAATTATTTTAATATTATTTTTGCTTGGAGGAGATTTAAAGAGATTGAATGTTTGACTTGGCTATTTTTCTTCTTCATTTTCTTCTTTTTTCTTTGGTTGGCCGGGTATCACAAAGGCAATAGAGAGAAAGAGAGTTTTTGTTTTCCAAGTTCAAAATTGAAGAAGATTTCAAGTGATCAAGTTGGAAATTTGAGATGTTTCATCAACTTTGGTAAGTTTCTTCTTGATTCTCTTGTTTTATTTTAAGTTGTGTTTGAGTTTGGTGTTGGATTATCAAGAGCATGAGTATGTTTGATTGTGGTGTGTTTGAGTGTGTTGGGTTTAATTGATTGTGGTTTTGGATTTGAATTGAAGAAAAGGAATTAGGTTGGTGTTGGAAGAGTAAGAGTTGTGACTTGGTGATTGATGTAAATATTGAGTTTGATTAATTCTTTATCTTAGATTTTCCATATGTTTGTGTTTAATGGAGTTGAAAGGATAGAATACATGAGTTTGGTCCGAAACATAAGCATTTTGGATGCCACGACCGTGGCCCTTGGATGCCACGACCGTGGGGTGTTAAGCAAATTGGACAGATTCGTTTCTAACCCATGACCGTGGGGGGGTTGTGAGGCCACGACCGTAGGCCCTAGTTAGTGGTTTTGGTTTGTAATTTGTGATCCATGGGTCTAGTATGAGGCTAGTAGGTAAATAATTGTATTGGAATTCATGTGTATTTGTAAATAAGTGTGTATTGTTCTTTTTGGATTAGGTTGTGAAGAGGTTAAGTTGCCCTAACCTAAGTGTTGAGAATTCTTGGAAGAGGAAGTGTATAGTTTGGTGTGAGTTGTTCTTGAGGTAAGTACAAACTTACATGGTTGCATTCATTTACATGATTTTGAGACTTAACACATTTGGTTATAAATGTGTTAAGTAATTTATTATATTGTTAATACAATTTGATTAATGTTATAATTGGCATAATGTGAAAGATATGATGATCATTCAAAAGGTATGTGCAATGCAATTGGTTATGATGAATACTTTAATGATGAATTGCTTTAATGTGAATTGAGATATGATGAGATGTGATGCCATTGTGGTTGGCGATAATGATTTAAATGAAATAAGTGGGGCATGTTTGCCTAGATGATGATGAATTTAAAATATGTGTCCAATGCAATTGGTTATGTATACTCTATTGATGAGGTGTGAAGCCATTGTTGTTGGCTATAATGATGAAAATGAGATGATTGAGGCATGGTTGCCTAAATGATGATGAGAAAATGAGAATGAAATTGATAATGAATTAATGAATGAATTGTGTGTCTAATGTGTTATTCCATTTTCAGAGTTTTGTTGTTGGTGGCATGCCTAATGGTAACAATCTCTTGAAGCTAGGTTAGATCTAGTCCTTGAAGCCTAGTTGAGATGTTACAACCCTTGAAGCTAGGTTGGGTTTGGTTCTTGAAGCCAAGTTGGGTTCATACTTAGCATGCTTTGTTCCCCTTGAAGCTTGGTTGAACCTAATCCTTGAAGCCTAGTTGGGATAATGATAATGATAAATGTGATAATTGAACCAAAGCATTAACTCTGAAAGTGGAATGGCATATTAGTGTCTTTTGGGCCCATGCTTGTCTTTGTTTTAATGTAAATCATAAGTGATGAAATAATTGAATAAAATAATGAAATGTAGTGTTATGAACAATATAAAGATATCATTTGTGAATATTGTCTTATTTGTTGAAATGTGTGACATTGGCATTGCATTGAAGCATATTGTTATTGTAGTTTGTACCACTAAGCCGTTGGCTTAGCGCGAGTGTGGTTCATTGCGCAGGTGACAGGGTAGAGCCAGAGAGTTCATCTAGACCGAGTCGAGTCTAGACTTTGAGGTGTTGATTGTGGGCTTAAAGATCAGAGACGAACTGCCAAACATGTATAAATGTTATGTTTTTGTAAAAATCGATTTCGATGTTTATGTATTTTGATGTATATATATATGTAAATATCACTATATTTTCCGCTGCGTATTGAAAGAACGTTTTTATCTATTGTGTTTATAATATAACTTAAATGTTTAAGTTTGCTCATATTATTGTATAAAGGGATGATTTGTTTATTTAGAAAACTGTGGCATTCTTATATTCAGTATACATGTATTACGATAGTGGTGGTATGTAGTATGCGTATACGGGATATAGGGGTGTTACAAAAATAATTTATTCAAAGCAACTTTAAGTTTGAAAAGCACAATAGTTCCAAAATATTAAAGAAAGTAAGATTGAAAAGGAACATTCAAGCTAAGGAAAGTTCATTGAGTTTAAGCTTCTTTTCCTTTCACATCTTTAATATTTCCATCTTGAAAGGATGATAAAACAAAATCTTATTCCAATCCTTTTCCCACCATGAAGGTTGCCGGTGGAGGTACTCTTCCAAACTTAGGCAAAGGATTGTCTTTGGTGTTGGGCTTATCCGGCTCGGATATCTTACCACTATCAATCAAATCTTAGATCTCATGCCTTAGACGAGCACATTTATCTGTTTCATGCCCTCGCATTTGATGAAATTGACAGAAGGCCTTGGCATTGAAGTTTGGTGGCAATGGATTATGTAGTGGTCGAGGAGCTAACAGTTGTAACAACCCTTTCTTTTGCAGCTAAAAACCCAAGATAGAAGTTTCCCCAATTCTGAGAATTGTCTTTTATTTCCTTGACCAGTCGCATTAACATCAACTTCTTTTTGCGTGCTTTTATTGCTAGGCTAATAATTCCCTTTCTAATTCGGATACTTCCTTTCCCACACTTCAATTTGTAGACCAGCTTGGAGAAGATCTTTGAAGTCCCTTATAAGGGTGTGAGACATCCTTTCACAGAGATTGGGCAGGACGTTTCTCGCGATCATCCTTATTTGATTAGATTCATCAAGCCTCTTCTTGAGCAAAGCAGGCTTATTTCTCCACCTTTTCACATAGTCCACAAAATTCTCATTTGGCCTTTGTCTAATGGACTCAACTTCCATTAAGGTAACTTCCAACTCGACATTATACCCATATTGCTGGATGAAGGCTTTGTAAAGCAGATCCCAACTCTTTTGTGTTCCATTATCTAAGGTATTGAACTAATTTGGACAACAAGATCCAATGAGAGCATGAAGTACCTTAGAGTTTGAGCCTTAGTAGCTCGGGCAGACTGCATGGCTGTGATATACTGCTTCACATGGAGATGAGGATTTTCGGTTCCATCAAACTTCGCGAAAGATGGCATCTTGAACTTGTACGGGACTTCTTCATCTAGCTCAAATAATTTGTCAACTTCTAACATTTCTTGGATTTTCAGCTTCTTCTCAAATTTATTTTCTAAATCGCGATCATCTTTTCAACATCAGAATTTTCAGTCTTTTCAAAAGTTGCCTTCTCAACAACTTTCGGCTCCTTTTTGTCTTGAGGATCTTGGTAGTATTGAGCCCAATCATCATCATCAATGATCACCTTATCATCATCAAAAGCTACTTCACTAACTTTAGTCTTCCCTTTGTCTTTCTTGGTACTATCAGATGCTTCGACATTCTTTCCTAAAATTGCAGCTAGTTGATTCTTTATGGTCTCGGCTATGGTCTCTTTTATTTCTTCCATCTTGGCATTGAGGGCATCATCCACCATTCTTTGAATTTGTTTGAGATCCATTGTTTTTGGTGAGCAAGTGATTGAGCCATTGCTAGATACTTCATCTCTGGCGTAGGTTGGATCGTCCTAAGCTTTTGAACTGTCGTAACCCAGGGTTGTGAGCCAGAGAGGATTAATGACATGAGATGCAAATGTATGCATGTATGCATGTATGCATAAACAATCAACAAAGATAGATAATTAGGATGTTCCTTCCAACCTTATAACATCCACACACGAATGGCGAGTCTCTTTTCCTAGGTATATGGTTAACAAAATACCAACATGGGTTACCTTGTTTTCGAATATTTCCCTCGAATATTTCAACCAATAGTTATATTTTTGAAAATGGAAATCCATTCATAGTAATTCCCATTAATTAGGTTTTAAGCCATTCAACCATTTAAAGTAGCTTTTATGCTATATTGGATTAAAACAAAATTAAGAGATTTATTATAAATAGATTTCTCACTTGAAAAAGTAGCTAATGATTCATGCCAAAAACAAGCCCATGATTAATTATTCTTAGGATAAACTAGGCTCACAATTGATTTTTGGAATTTTCATAATTGACCTAAATAATTTGCATGCTCTTTTTAAGAAAGGTTGGATGAAAATAATTTTGTTTCCAAGCCCATTGTAAAAAGATTTTAGAAAAAATGGATTTTGGGCTTAGTATTTGGGCCATGAGCAAAAGAATTTTTTATTTATTTTTAGAAAAAGTCTTATGTCCAAAGACCATCTTGAAAAGTTTTTCAAATAGCTTTGGTCTTTTGGACATTAAATAAAAATTTATTTTGAGCTTACAATATATGTAGGTCATATTAAAAAAAGAACAAACCAAATAAGTCTTGATTTAAGCGAAGATAAAATAACCATAGTCAAACAACACACATTTGGGGTAAAATCTAAGGAAAGTAACTAGGCCAATTACATGAGCTTTAGTCTTTGGGTTAAAAAGGCTTAGGTTCCCATAGAAAGTATATACCAAATGGTACGAGGCTATGAGTGGTTATGCCATGCTCGATCTCCATACCTTGAGTGAAAGTATGGTATCCCTTACATAACACAACATGGGTAACACGTGCATCCTAACTCACGCACACGATGCAATGGATAATATTATTATAAGAAAGAATAGAATAATATAAAGACCAACGGAATCAACTTCTCTTATCCCCAGTGGAGTCGCCACTGTGAGCGGGGATTTTCGCCCCCAGTCCCGGTGGAATGGTTCTTGCCACTTTGGCACTTTTTAGGCTCAGGGCCTTAGAGAACATAGACCTAAGTTTGGAGAAAATGAAGTCGCCACCCGGACGAGCTGGGAAAAAGAAAGGGGTGGATGACTCGATTCCTAAGGAATCCCCAACCCCCTAATGGGTTCAAAAAGTTGGGTACATGTGGGGATGGTGAGAAATGGCCCAGCACCCCCACAATGCCCGGTTCATTGGAACCGACCTCCTTTATAGGTCTTAATATTATAAAATTCTTAAATATAACAATATTATCCATATTACACATAATAATTAAAATAAAGCATCGATATATTAAAATCAAAGCAATGTCCAAGCAAAACAAATAAATGGACACCCATCTAAAGATGGAAACATGTCCTTACATCCCATGCCTAAATAAGACACCCACCGAAAGGTAGAAACATGTCCTTTACATTGGTTCTAAAATAGAAAATCAATTTAAATTACATGATATTTAACTAATGAGGTACCCACCAAGTGGAAACATACCTCTTACAACATTTGGAAATCAAAATAAATCAATAAAAGTAAATAACCATTCAAATAAATAAATCATTCATTAAAGGTACTAAATATCAATGGAAAGTAAACATCCATCCATGATAAATTAAATAAACTATGCATTGAACTTAAATAAATTAAAGCATATAAAATTAATCAAAGCATAATCAAATATAAAATTGAATAAAGCAAATAAAGATTTAAATTAGGGCTACTGTTTCTATTTAAGTTCCTTTATTTAATGTGTTTAGGGTTTTGAAATTATTGAGATTAAGCTACTATGAATTTTAAAAGAATTGAGATGGAGCCAAGTTTTATGATTTAAAAAGTTGGTAAAGTTCTTTGATTAACCAAATTAATGTTTGAGAAGTGGAATCACGAAACTAGGGTTTGGACACTTTAAAACATTTAGATTTATATTTACATTTACTAAATTATGGTTTTTAAGCTTACTGTGTTTGAATATGTTAATAGGGTTTTAAGGTTTAAAGGATTAGGGTTTAAAAAACCTTTAGGGTTTAAGGTTTTAAGGGAGTTAGGGTTTAGGTTAGCTAGTTTAGGGTTTACTGTTTTAGATTTTGGAGTTGAATCATGGTTTAGTGTTTCGGAGAATGTTTTAGGATTTGAAAATCAATTAATAATTTTATGAAACTTTATGAAAATAAATGAAATGATTTAAGGTTTATATAAATAGAAAAGATGTTTTTATGGTTTGTGGAAAGAAACAGACTCAAACTTAAGATTTTGAAAGGAAACAGGTTCAATTAGGGTTTTAAGATTTTGAAGAAGCAAAACTAACAATTTAAAGATTTTTGGAAAACAAACAACGAATTAAGGTTTTTAACCTTTAGAAAAGGGGAATTAAGGTTCTAGGGTTTTTGAATTAAAAGAAACAATGGGATGATTAAAGCTATTGTCAAGAAATTAGACAATTGATGCATACCTCCGTTTGTTGGTTCCACTAAAAATTTCTTCTTAGATGAACAAAAATAAAGACAAGCTTTTCTGCCTTTGATGGATTGAATTGTTGTTTGCTCATTCAAAAAAATCAGATTGATTCACTGCCTTTCCTACTAAGTTTCGGTCTCAATTTTTCTCCAAATTTCCATCCCAATTTCTTCCTTCTTTTTGTGTTGTTTTTGGTATTATTTATAGAAGATTTATTGATTAATCTTAGTTATTCACGAAATATAACATTCATTAAGAAAAGGAAACTGAAACCTAATTGCATTAGGTTTTGGAAAAAATTGCGTCGGAAAGCTAGCGAAAAAAAACTACTGCGGAAAAATCGAGCTGGCGAAAAAAAAACTGCTGCGAAAAAAATGAGCTGGCAAAAAAGCTGCTGCAACTAGCTGCGGCAGAGGGGGCCAATTGGCCTGCGGGCACCCGCGCTGGTTTTCGGCGATGATTTTTCCGTCGCCGATTTTTATTTTTATTTTTTTGTTTATTATTATTTTTTATTTTTTTATTAATAAAAATTGGATATTAAAGCAAAATTTTTTAAATTAAGATAACAAAAATTGTTTTGGACTAATTAAAATATATTGGACAACACAAAAATTATTTTGGACTAATTAAAATATATTGGATCGGACTGGGTTAAATATTAAGGGTCTACATTTTGTCCTTATATAGTTTCATCTTAGAAAAATACTTTTCTACTCTAAGGTTCATATGTTCAATTAAATCACTATCATCTAAAGCATCATCAATATTGTCATAATTTAAATTCATGTTTTGTAACACCCCTTCCCGACCTACATATGTAAGCTGAGTAGAGGCGCCACACTAACCTAATGTTGCTACCAATTTTACTTAGAAAAATTTTAGTTTCGATTTTTACAAAAAAAAAATTTTGCCATAGTTCAGCCTAAAAATTGAGTCCCAAGTGTCGACAAAACCGGTTTTTTTCTTATTTTTAAAAACATTTTACACAAACCAATGCAAACAAAATCATTCTCAGTACACTCCCAATAAATCCCCCTTGTAACCTCAACTACAACCTGCAAAAAGGATTTACACTTCTAGTACAACATAAAATAAAGGTTTTGTGACAACCCCTATATTTAAATATTATACAGCGGAAGTTATAAAATATTTACATATTTACATATTAAACATTTCTTTACAAAATATAAAGAAATATACATGATTGGCAAGTCTGCTCTGATCTTTAAGCTCCCAAAATGGATTCAACAAGGTCTACTCTCACTTGGTCTTGAAGAACTCTCGGGTTCAACTCTATCCACTCTATTACCTGCGCGATTAAACACTATCGCGCTAAGCCAACGGCTTAGTAAGATAAAACATGCTAATGGTATGCTTTAATGTAATACAATGCCACATATGCTATTGATAAGATCAACATTATAAATATAAAGTTAACACATAATTATGCATTTCACAAATCATAGTCATATGAGCATACCACATTTCAACATCTTTCCACATCCAACATTACTCAATCATACTCAATAACCAACATCTTATTTCATTAACTCATAACATTATTTAGGACATTCATATAACCTTGACACCTATGGGCCCAACAAGTATTTAATACGATATTCAGAGTTCAGAGTTACTGCTTTGGTTCATAGTCACAATTCTCCTAGTGTAACAGACCCAGTCTCTTGGACCATCAACTCAACACATTTGAGGAGATCCTCAACCCGGCAAGACTGTTACAATCATATATCTCATATTCACAATTCTCATAGTGTAACAGACCCAGTCTCTTGGACCATCAACTCAACACCTATGAGGAGGTCCTCAACCCGACAAGACTGTTACCTTTCATCATTTCTTAGGCATGCCACCCAAATCCAGAACTCTGAAACTGAATAACATATTAAACAAACAATTCATTTCCATTCTCAATTCTCATCACATTTAGGCAAACATGCCTTCTTTCTTTTAATTACATCATCTTAGCCAATAACAATGGCTTCACATTTCATTTCACAATATAACATCTCATTATTCAAGTATATATATATATCTCATCCATGATCACATTATATCTCACATAGCATCATTCATAAATATCAACATTTCATTCCACATTACTCATGAAACACATTACCATTCACAATGCACAACATAACATTGTTCAATCTCAACAATGCAATTAGGGCAAAGAACAATTGATTATAACATTCATTGATTCAAGTGTATTTAAAGTGTTTAGGGTTAGGTTTAAGGACCAACCTACCTTTGGAGAACCAAAGTAATGCAAGAAGAACAAAGAATTAAAACCCTAACCATAAATAGTACATTCTGGTTTTAAACTCCATTTTATCCTTATTTTGAAAAATTGTATAAAATAATCTACTTGACTAAAAATTCTAAAATTTTTACAGAATTTAGTTTTGTATCTTAAAATCATCCCTTTAAAATTTCAGATCAAACTGAACACAAAATCTTGGTCAAATAGTTCACCTAACCAGACTGCCCCAATTGCCCTGCATCCTGGCAGCAGTTCTGAACTTTGTGAATTCTATAAATCAAATTCAATCAACGTGGTTCCAAATTATTTTTCTCAAATACTAGACTCACTAAGAAACAACATATCCAAAATTCAATTGAATATGATTTTTCTACATTTTATTAAAAATCCTGAAATATAGCTGTCTCAGTTAAGGTACCTGCTGGAACAGGTCTAATAAAAATAATCTTTCTAAACTCATAACCTATCCAAAATCGAATCAACATATTTTTCAGTCATTCTAGACTCATAGAGGCACAACATATCAAAAATTCACTTCAAGAACAGTTTTCTAAAATTAATTAAAAATCATACAAGTCACAGCCTTTACTAATCCTAAAACAGAAACAATTTCACTAAACACCAATCTTACTCTTCCATCACCAACACCAACCCAACTTCTCATCTATCAAGAAAAATCAATACTTACAATCATACCATAAGCAACTTAATCATACCACTTCAAAAGAATTGAAGAAATTAGAGAAAAGATCTTACCTTAGTTAAAAACTTCTTAAATCAACACTTGAACACTTAATCTTTCTTCAATTTAAGCTTGAAATCATCAAAACCATCACTTGTCTCTTTCTTTCTCTTTGGCTATGGAGGGCCGGCCATCAACAAGAAGAAGAAGAAGAAATGATCAAGAAAACACAAGTCAAACCTTCTTTAAATATTCACCATGTGATTTTATCCAAGCAATTACCAAAGTGCCCTTATTCACATAATTATCTTTTTGTCCTATATGTGCCCAATTAAGTAATTTACCAATCTCAAATAAATATCTTCTCTTGCATTGACCAAGCCTTTTGACCACTTTATATGTCATATATATTAACATATACACAACATATAAATTTGTCTCTAAACCCTATTTCTTCCCAAAATACATATACATATACTTTCTCTTCTCAATTTCTTTTCTCTTACAATTTAACACATATATTCAATCCAATATATAACAATAACAACAACAACAATATGCAAAACTTCTAGGGCATAAATGAGGATATTACAATTCTCCCCCTCTAAAAAGAAATTTCGTCCTCGAAATTACCTGATATCAACTCTGAAATAGTTGAGGATATTGCTCTCGCATAGTTTGCTCACTTTCCCAAGTTGCTTCTTCTTTTGCATGATTCTTCCAAAGAATCTTCACCAATGGCACTTTCTTGTTCCTCAATTCTTTCACATCACGTGCCAAGATAGCAACTGGTTCTTCTTCAAATGTCAAATCTGGGCTCACTTCGATAGACTCAAATGGCAACACATGAGATGGATCTGACCTGTACCTCCTCAACATAGAAACATGGAATACATTATGAATACGATCCAACTCAGGTGGCAAAGCAAGTCGATATGCAACTGGCAACACTTCATACGGCCCAATGAAACGAGGACTCAATTTTCCTTTCCGACCGAACCTCAAAATCTTCTTCCAAGGAGATACTTTCAAAAACACCTTATCTCCAACATCAAACTGAATGTCTCTCCTCTTCAGATCTGCATAAGACTTCTGTCGGTCTGAAGCTGCTTTTAACCTACCTCGGATCAACTTCACTTTTTCCTCAGTTTCTTGAATCAAATCAGGTCCAATTATTTTACCTTCACCAAGTTCACTCCAACAAAGAGGTGTTCTGCACCGTCTACCATACAATGCCTCGAACGGTGCCATACCAATGCTAGATTGGTGACTGTTGTTGTAAGCAAACTCCACAAGAGGTAAGAATCTATCCCAACTTCCAGTGAAATCGATGACACAGCTTCTCAACATGTCCTCAATAATCTGTATCACCCTCTCTGACTGTCCATCCGTCTGTGGATGAAAAGCAGTGCTGAAGTGCAGTCGAGAACCCAAAGCACTATGCAAACTCTTCCAAAATCTGGAAGTAAACCTGGGATCTCGATCAGACACTAAAGAAGTTGGAACACCATGCAGTTTCACAATCTCATGGATATACAGCTCAGCCAAACTCTCCAAAGAGTAATCCATCCGAACCGGAAGGAAATGAGCTGTCTTAGTCAATCTATCCACAATCACCCATATAGCATCATGCTTCTTTTGTGTCAATGGCAAACCAGACACAAAATCCATTGTCACTCTTTCCCACTTCCATTCAGGCACTGACAATGGTTGAAGCAACCCAGTTGGAACTTGATGCTCTACTTTAACCTTCTGACAAGTGAGACATTTCGATACAAACTCAGCAATGTCTCTCTTCAAACCAATCCACCAATAATGCTGTCTCAAATCATGATACATCTTCGTATTACCCGGATGCATAGCAAACATTGACTGATGAGCTTCTTCTAAAATGACTCTTTTCAAATCAGCATCATCGGGTACACACAATCGGTTCTTAAACCAGAGACTCCCATCATCTTTCACAACAAAATCTCTAGTCTTCCCATTCTGACAATCTGAAATAATCTTCTGAATCTTCTTATCAGCCAACTGAGCCTCTTTGATCTGATCCAACAAAATCGGCTTTAATTGCAACTGTGCCAATAATGCACCATCAACACAAGGTACAAAACTGGCATGCAATGCTCTCAACTCAACAAGCAACGAGAGCGAGTAAACTGTTAAACCAGCTAAAGACTTCCGACTCAAGGCATCAGCAATAACATTTGCTTTACCTGGATGATAGTCAATCAAACAGTCGTAGTCTTTAATCAATTCCAACCATCTCCTCTGGCGAAGATTGAGTTCTTTCTGGACACCCAAATACTTCAAACTCTTGTGATCAGTGTAGATGAAACATTTCTCCCCAAACAGATAGTGGCGCCAAATCTTCAATGCAAACACAATGGCAGCCAATTCCAAATCATGGATCGGATAGTTAAGCTCATGCGGTTTCAATTGTCGAGATGCATAAGCTATAACTTTCCCTTCCTGCATCAATACACACCCCAAACCTCTATGTGAAGCATCACTGTAGATCACATATGGTTTGCCTTCAACAGGTAAAGTTAGAACAGGCGCTTGAGTCAACATTTCTCTCAATTGCTCAAAGCTCGCCTGACACTGATCTGTCCACAAAAACCTCACTCCCTTACGAAGCAATCTGGTGAGTGGAGTAGCTATCAAAGAAAATCCTTTCACAAACCGCCGGTAATAACCTGCCAAACCCAGAAAACTTCTAACCTCTGTCACTGATTTAGGTGGATTCCAATTCAATACAGCTTCAACTTTGCTCGGATCAACTTTAATGCCTTCTGCTGAAACAATATGTCCGAGAAAAGCTACTTGATCCAACCAGAACTCACACTTCGACAATTTAGCAAACAACTGCTTCTCTCTCAAAATCTGCAACACAATCCGCAGATGCATATCATGTTCCTCTTTATTCCGCGAATACACCAGTATATCATCAATAAACACTACCACAAACTGATCCAAATAGGGTCTAAACACCCTATTCATCAAATCCATAAAAGCTGCCGGTGCATTCGTCAGACCAAAAGGCATAACTAAAAATTCATAATGCCCATACCTGGTCCGAAAGGCGGTCTTAGGAACATCTTCAGCTTTAACTCTCAACTGATGATACCCAGATCTCAAATCAATTTTGGAGAACACTGACGCTCCCTTCAACTGATCAAAGAGATCATCGATTCTAGGCAAAGGATATTTATTTTTAATAGTCACCTTATTCAATTGCCTATAATCGATACACAACCTCATAGTACCATCTTTCTTTTTCACAAATAGAACAGGAGCTCCCCAAGGAGAAACACTGGGGCGAATAAATCCTTTGTCCAACAACTCCTGTAATTGCACTTTCAACTCCCTCAATTCTGCTGGTGCCATTCTATAAGGAGTAATAGAGATAGGAGTGGTACCAGGCAACAATTCAATACCGAACTCCACCTCTCTCTCAGGAGGTAACCCTGGCAACTCCTCTGAAAACACATCTGGGAACTCTGCAACTGTGGCAATGCTATCAATGGGAGAACTTCTTACTCTAGTATCTACCACATGAGCAAGATAGGCTTCACATCCCTTTCTAATCAACCTCCTGGCTGCAACAGCTGAAACAAATAAGGAGGCTAGCTGTTCTTGCTCATTAGCTACTATCACCTCTCTACCATCAACAGTTTTCAAAGAAACAATTTTCTTCTTACAATCTACCACAGCTCCATGTCGAGATAACCAATCCATACCTAAGATCACATCATATTCCTTAAATGGCATCTCAATCAAATCCCCTAAGAACTCCTCACCCTGCACCACTACTGCACTATCTCTATGCACCTTACTCACAACCACACTATGCCCTAACGGATTTGTCACCAACACATCAAATCCTAGGGACTCAGCATGCAAATCAGATACAGGCAAAACAGATGCACTAATATATGAATGCGTGGAACCCGGATCAATCAAAGCAAGTACTGGAGTATTAAATAAAGAAAAAGTACCAGCTATGACTGCCGATGTATCTGGCTGCCTCTGCATAACATACATCCTCTGGGAAGATCCAACCTCCTCTGGTCTACCCTCCTTGGATGTAGCACCTCCTCTAAAACTGAATCCTGGTCTACCTCCCCGGCTGGCACCTCTGCCTCCTCTGCCTCCCCTCACACTAGCTCGAGAAGCAGCAGAATCCACTGGCATCTGCTCCTGCCTCTCAGGACAGTCTCTCACAAAGTGGTCAGGTGATCCACACCTGAAGCATACCCCTGATCTACTATGCCTCCAACAAACGCCCCCATGTCTTCCACCACACTGGTTACACACAGGTAAGGTGGATCTCTGAACTCCAGGAGTAGGAGCACTCGCTACAGAAGCTGCAGGTCTAAATCTCTGTCTCTGGAACTGCACTGACCTACCCGCTGGTCTCTGGCTCCTACTGCTTCGAGGAACAAAACTTCCTCTACCCCTCTTTGCAGAAGAAGACCCTGCCTCAAACTGGGGCCTCCTAACCCTAACCTCTTCCTCTGAAGCAGCTGCAATAACTTGAGCTCGCTCTACACTTCGAGCTGCTGCCACAAGCTGTGAGAAATCCTGATATCTGGATCCAGCCACTAAGCACATGATCGAGGGCCTCAATCCCTCCTCAAATCGCCGACATCTATCAATCTCATCAGCAATGATACCCCCAGCATACTGACTCAGTCGAATAAACTCCACTTCATACTCAGTTACGGTCCGATGATATTGCTTCAAATCTAGAAACTCTCTTTTCTTCCCATCTTTATACTCCCTAGGAGTATACTTCAACTCAAATTCCCTCAGAAAATCAGTGTAAGACAGTGTTGGAGGATCATCCATAGAATGGGGCACTGTCTTCCACCAGTCGTAGGCATCCTTCTGTAGCAAAGATCTTGCATAGTCAAACTTCTCCTCTGAAGTGGCTTGCAACTGCACAAATACCCTCTGAACTCTATCAAGCCACTGTTCTGCTACAGCCGGATCAACTGTACCAAAGAAATCCTCTGCTCCATATTTCCTTAGCTTATCATAGTGCCTTACTGGTACTGAAGGCTGAGGGGGTGGTGGCTGTGGTTGCACAGGTGCTTGTCTCATAGCTTCCATCATAGGCCTAACCCAGGCTGGCGGAACCTCCTCCCCAGCTGGTCTACCCGACACCGAAGCAGGTGCCTCCTCAACACTATCAACCCTAGCTCCCTCAGCAGGAGCAATACTCTCGGCACTACCCTCAATCGACTGACGTGAGTGAGAATCCATCACAACCTAACACTGCAAACACAGCAGATTATATCTTATTAAAGATCAGAGACTGCCAATCTCAAACGTATATGTTATTCAAAACCATTTTTTTAAAATCAAAATAGTCTTTTTCTTACATTTTACCTAGGTTGAGAATCTCAAACCTAGGCTCTGATACCAAAAATTGTAACACCCCTTCCCGACCTACATATGTAAGCTGAGTAGAGGTGCCACACTAACCTAATGTTGCTACCAATTTTACTTAGACAAATTTTAGTTCCGATTTTTACAAAAAAAAAATTTTGCCATAGTTTCGCCTAAAAATTGAGTCCCAAGTGTCGACAAAACCGGTTTTTTTCTTATTTTTAAAAACATTTTACACAAACCAATGCAAACAAAATCATTCTCAGTACACTCCCAATAAATCCCCCTTGTAACCTCAACTACAACCTGCAAAAAGGATTTACACTTCTAGTACAACATAAAATAAAGGTTTTGTGACAACCCCTATTTTTAAATATTACACAGCGGAAGTTATAAAATATTTACATATTTACATATTAAACATTTCTTTACAAAATATAAAGAAATATATATGATTGGCAAGTCTGCTCTGATCTTTAAGCTCCCAAAATGGATTCAACAAGGTCTACTCTCACTTGGTCTTGAAGAACTCTCGGGTTCAACTCTATCCACTCTATTACCTGCGCGATTAAACACTATCGCGCTAAGCCAACGGCTTAGTAAGATAAAACATGCTAATGGTATGCTTTAATGTAATACAATGCCACATATGCTATTGATAAGATCAACATTATAAATATAAAGTTAACACATAATTATGCATTTCACAAATCATAGTCATATGAGCATACCACATTTCAACATCTTTCCATATCCAACATTACTCAATCATACTCAATAACCAACATCTTATTTCATTAACTCATAACATTATTTAGGACATTCATATAACCTTGACACCTATGGGCCCAACAAGTATTTAATACGATATTCAGAGTTTAGAGTTACTGCTTTGGTTCATAGTCACAATTCTCCTAGTGTAACAGACCCAGTCTCTTGGACCATCAACTCAACACATTTGAGGAGATCCTCAACCCGGCAAGACTGTTACAATCATATATCTCATATTCACAATTCTCATAGTGTAACAGACCCAGTCTCTTGGACCATCAACTCAACACCTATGAGGAGGTCCTCAACCCGGCAAGACTGTTACCTTTCATCATTTCTTAGGCATGCCACCCAAATCCAGAACTCTGAAACTGAATAACATATTAAACAAACAATTCATTTCCATTCTCAATTCTCATCACATTTAGGCAAACATGCCTTCTTTCTTTTAATTACATCATCTTAGCCAATAACAATGGCTTCACATTTCATTTCACAATATAACATCTCATTATTCAAGTATATATATATATCTCATCCATGATCACATTATATCTCACATAGCATCATTCATAAATATCAACATTTCATTCCACATTACTCATGAAACACATTACCATTCACAATGCACAACATAACATTGTTCAATCTCAACAATGCAATTAGGGCAAAGAACAATTGATTATAACATTCATTGATTCAAGTGTATTTAAAGTGTTTAGGGTTAGGTTTAAGGACCAACCTACCTTTGGAGAACCAAAGTAATGCAAGAAGAACAAAGAATTAAAACCCTAACCATAAATAGTACATTCTGGTTTTAAACTCCATTTTATCCTTATTTTGAAAAATTGTATAAAATAATCTACTTGACTAAAAATTCTAAAATTTTTACAGAATTTAGTTTTGTATCTTAAAATCATCCCTTTAAAATTTCAGATCAAACTGAACACAAAATCTTGGTCAAATAGTTCACCTAACCAGACTGCCCCAATTGCCCTGCATCCTGGCAGCAGTTCTGAACTTTGTGAATTCCATAAATCAAATTCAATCAACGTGGTTCCAAATTATTTTTCTCAAATACTAGACTCACTAAGCAACAACATATCCAAAATTCAATTGAATATGATTTTTCTACATTTTATTAAAAATCCTGAAATATAGCTGTCTCAGTTAAGGTACCTGCTGGAACAGGTCTAATAAAAATAATCTTTCTAAACTCATAACCTATCCAAAATCGAATCAACATATTTTTCAGTCATTCTAGACTCATAGAGGCACAACATATCAAAAATTCACTTCAAGAACGTTTTTCTAAAATTAATTAAAAATCATACAAGTCACAGCCTTTACTAATCCTAAAACAGAAACAATTTCACTAAACACCAATCTTACTCTTCCATCACCAACACCAACCCAACTTCTCATCTATCAAGCAAAATCAATACTTACAATCATACCATAAGCAACTTAATCATACCACTTCAAAAGAATTGAAGAAATTAGAGAAAAGATCTTACCTTAGTTAAAAACTTCTTAAATCAACACTTGAACACTTAATCTTTCTTCAATTTAAGCTTGAAATCATCAAAACCATCACTTGTCTCTTTCTTTCTCTTTGGCTATGGAGGGCCGGCCATCAACAAGAAGAAGAAGAAGAAATGATCAAGAAAACACAAGTCAAACCTTCTTTAAATATTCACCATGTGATTTTATCCAAGCAATTACCAAAGTGCCCTTATTCACATAATTATCTTTTTGTCCTATATGTGCCCAATTAAGTAATTTACCAATCTCAAATAAATATCTTCTCTTGCATTGACCAAGCCTTTTGACCACTTTATATGTCATATATATTAACATATACACAACATATAAATTTTTCTCTAAACCCTATTTCTTCCCAAAATACATATACATATACTTTCTCTTCTCAATTTCTTTTCTCTTACAATTTAACACATATATTCAATCCAATATATAACAATAACAACAACAACAATATGCAAAACTTCTAGGGCATAAATGAGGATATTACATGTTTAATGATTGAGTACCTACCTCATTGGAGTGTTCACCATCTCCCATAGCCATAAGACATAGATTTGCAATTGCTTGTTCTTCTTCCTCTTCTTCATGCTCTTTTTGCATATCCATTGCCATCTCAACTTTCCAATGAGGACATCTATTGGAAGCTCGCTCAAATCATGTGCTTCTTTAATGGATGATACTCTTGTTTCAAAGTCTTTCTTTGTAAGAGTTATAAGGATTTTGTAATTTATGTCTTCCAAGGATTAGACTTTGTTAAATTTCTTCAAATTATTGAAAATGGCAAGAAGTCAGTTTGTAATATCCCTAATGATACCCTAAAATTTTGGAATGCTTATTTATGAGAATTGGATTAAATAATTTAAAGTGTATATATGACTAATGGAATAAGAGGAGATGTGTATATGTCGTATATATGGGGATATATATAAAATATATACAAGTCAATGGGTTTTATAAGTCAAAAGAGATATTTTGATTAATTAAATGGATTTGTTTAATGTTAGTGGAAGATGATGTAAGTGGGTTGATTATTATATTGGTATAATACTTGGTGGAGAGGATTTTGAGGAAAGTGTTTGGTTTAAGAGGTTGACTTTCCTTTCTTTCTTTTTCTTTCATTTTCATCTTCTTCTTTCTTCTTGGCAGGCCATCACCACCATTTTCAAGAGGGAGAGATTTTGTTGCTTCCAAACTCAAGAGATTGAAGGACTTCAAGAGATCAAGTTGGAGTTTTAAGGATTTTCTTCATTTTTGGTAAGTTTCCAACTTGTTTCTTTGTGTTCTTTTGAGTTTGTGTTTTTGGGTTTGTTGGATTGGATGTTGTAGATGTGTTTTTGGTTGTTTTGGTATATTTGGGGTTGCGTTGTTTTGTTAACTTTGATTTTTGGCGTTGGATTGAAGAGAGAAAAGGGTTAAATTTGGTGAAAGAGGCAAGTGTGTGGATTGTCTAAGTTTGAGTTGTGATATATAGTTGTGATTATTTTTTGATGTTTGTGATTGAGTTATTTTAAGGTTTACTCAAGTATTATGTAGGTTGTTGATGGTTTTGGTTAAGATTGTTTGGAGTGGAAAAGGGTTTTAAGAAGGTGTTTGTTGAATGTGGCCTTGTTGGTGTCGATTTCAGGGTTTTTGGCCTGACACGCCCATTAACACGGCCATGCCTTTGGGTGTGTCGTTGGTTCTATTTTCTGGATTGTTGACACGAGCAGTGACACACCCATGCCACTAAGGGTGTCATAGCTTCTGTGTTGTAGTAGCATTGACACGGCCAGTGACATGCCCATGTCACTGAGCGTGTCATAGCTACTGTGTTGTTGGTTGATTGACACGTCCAATGACACACCCATGTCAATGAGCATGTCATAGCTTCTATGTTGGAGGAGAATTGACATGTGCAGTGACACGCCCATGTCACTGAGCGTGTCAAAGCTTCTGTGTTGTGGGTTTAGGGCACGGTCAGAGACACGCCCGTGTTGTTGAGCGTGTCAAGTGTAGAGTTTGCCCTAGATTGTTCTCTTCCTTATCTTCTTATGTGTATCACTAAGTGAGTGTTGTTAATCACCTTTGGATTAGGTTTTGAAGAGAATTGAGTTACCCTAGCCAAGGTTTAAGGGATATCTTGGAAGAGGAGTTGATAAAGTGGTGTTGTTGCTCTTAGAGGTAAGTACAAACTTTGAATGACTGCATACATTTACATGACATTGAGAAATTTGTTAAATTACTTGATATATTATTGATGAATGAGTTATATGTTATGATATGGATGATGTGAATTATATTGATGTATTAATGTAATTGAGTAATGTATTGTATATGAAAAGAAATATGGAATAATGTGGTAAAACATGTGAAATCATAATGTAACAAATTGATATTGATACAAAAGAGAAGAGTGAGAAAAGATGAAAAAATGATGATATAGTAAGGCAATGTGCCTAGTTTTATTTTGAGAAATGAAATGAAGATGGAATTATGAAAGTAATTGATAAATGAATTAATTGTGTGCCTAGTATGTTATTCAATTTTCAGAGTTCTGGGTTTGGCGGCATGCCTATGAATTACTGGGCAGGTAAAAAGACCGGGTCGTAAGAGGAGCCCAGCTGATAAATGTGATGTTTTTGCTGTGAAAAGACCGAGTCTTAAGCCTTAAAAACTGTAGCAGTCTAGCCGGGTTGAGGACCAAGATAATGGGGCCTAAGGGTCTAGCAGGGTTGAGGTCCAAGAGACTGGGTCTGTTACATTATCCATGGATATATATATATATTGCCTATGGGCCTAGACACAAGGTGTCAATATGGACCAAAGCAGTAACTCTAAACTTTGAATATCATATTAGATCCTTTTTGGGCCCATGTTTGTCTTTGCTTAAATGTGAATTGTGAAATGTAATGCAAATGATTAATATGTTGAGATATAATGTAATGAGTTGATATATTCATATGTATTGTGCATTAGCATCGCATTGATCGTGTAATATCCTCATATATGCCCTAGAAGTTGTGATTATGTTGTTGTTGTTGTTATATAATTGGATTGAATATATGTGTTAAATTACAAGAGAAAAGAAATAGAGAAAAGAATGTTTATGTATATGTGATTTGGGAAAGAATTTAGGGTTTAGAGAGAATGGTATATGTTGTGTATATGATGATATATATAACATATAAGTTGGTCAAAATGAAGAGTCAAGGAAAGAAGATATTTATTTTTGTTAAGTGTGAAGTTACTATAAAGGGCATGTAATGAATGGTAATCAAGACAAATGGTATAAGGGTGTTTAGGTAATTACTCTTGTTGAATCACTTGGTGGAGATTTAAAGAGGTGATATTTTGTCTTTTCTTCATTTCCTTCTTCTTCTTCTTCTTCTCTTCTCCACGTTGGTTGGCTCCTCCTTAGACAAGAGAGAGCAAAGTGAGATTTGTTTAATTCTAACATCAAATTGAAGGGAGAATCAAAGGATTTAATTGAAGATTTGTGGAATTCAACAACTTAGGTAAGTTCTTTCTCTTGATTTTCCTTTGTTCTTTTGAAATTGTGTTTGGGATTGGTGCGTTGATATGGATGGTTGATTAAGTGTGTTTGTGATGTGTTTTTAAGTATTAAGTTTTGAAGGAAGTGAATTGTCATTGATTTGGGAAGTGAAGAAGTCTTGGAAAAGGAAGTGTTTAGAAGTGGTGCTTAAGGTAAGTACACATTTGTTTCTCTTGCTAATTGAAGTTGTTTGAAAGTTTGATTGTTATATGTGTGGTGATGAAAATGTTGTGATGAGTATGTAAAGTAATTGCTAATGATGTTGATTATGTCCATTTGAATGAGGTTATGTTGTGTACAATGTGTTTTAAGTTAACCAAAAGAAGTTTGGCTACATTTAGGGTTTATGTATGAGAGACGTAATTTGGGACGGTCGCTATTAGTCATGGGCGGTCGCTATTTAGTCATGTGCGGTCGCAACTTAGGTCGGACTTCTGACCGCGAAACCTACTGTGATAAGGTTTCATCGTGTAACTGTATGGCGCGGTCGTATTCAGGTGAGGCGCGACCGCTAGAAGTGTTCTGTTCTGCTTTATTTGAAGCAATTTAATTTTGTAACAAGATTCTCAAATACATGTTAAATAGATCATCCATATGAGTTGTCAAGGATCAAAATAGAGATCATTTGTCTAACATCATTGTTGAGATTGAACAATGTTATATTATGTATTGTGAATGGTAATGTATTATATTGTTTGCATAACGTGACTAGTGTTATGACTTATATAGCGCGAAAGAGGCGATGATCATTCAAAAAGGTACGTACAATGTAATTTGTTATGATAAACGTTTTAATAATGAATGATGTTAATGTGTCTATGAGAAATGGTTGAAATGAAATAAATAGACATATTGTTTATATGATGATGAATTTAAGATACATATGCAATGAAATTAATGATGTATGTTCGAATAATGACATGTTCGTGTAGTTAATGTAATTGGTGTTGTATATATATATATATATATATCAATAATGATGTGTATGATGTGAATCCATTGTGATTGGCTATGATGATTCAATTGTGATAAATGAGGCATGTTTGCCTAGATAATGATTCAATTGAGAATGAAATGGATAATGAAATAATAAATGAATTGTGTAACTAATGTGTTATTCGATTTCAGAGTTCTGGGTTTGGAGGCATGCCTATAAAATGAAAAAAAAATAATAACAGTCTTGCCGGGTTGAGGATCTCTTCATTTTGAGTTGAATTGAGATCCAAGAGACTGGGTCTGTTACACTATGAGAAATTGTGATTATGAGATATATGATTGGTAACAGTCTTGCCGGGTTGAGGATCACCTCGAGTTTAGCCGAGTTGATGATCCAAGAGACTGGGTCTGTTACGCTATCCATGGATAGAGATATTGATATATGATGCCTACGGGCTTGATAATTATGATTATAGACCAAAGCAGTAACTCTGAACTTTGAATAACATATTAGTGTTTTGGGCCCGAGTCTGTCTTTATTGTCAATGTGAATTGCAAGTGTTGAAATATTGATTGTGAGTATTAATAATGAATTATGCTTGGTGAATTGTGAATAATATAATGTTATTAAGTGTAATATGTAAATGAATTGTGGTTGATGATAAAGGTTGTCTTTATTGGAAATGTGATTTATGATTTGTATGATATGTAATTTGTGTATTGCAATAATGATTGGTATGGTATATATAATGTAGAGGTATTAATATATTGGTTTTGAGTATTGGTGATGCATTGGGGTTGGTGATAATATTATGTATATATGTATCATTATATGTCAATACTTCTATACTATATGTTTATATTTTATAGTTGGACTACTAAGCTCTCGGGCTTAGCGCGAGTGTTTATTCGCGCAGGTATATAGATGGAAGATATAAAGTCTTTTATTATGCCACAAGAAGAGTAAAGTTTGTCGAGACCAACTAGAGGGTAATGCATACATGTATAAATTTTAATTATGATGTATTTCTGAACTTTAATTATGATGTATTTCTGACGAGAGAGTATTTATATGTATAAATGAAGTTTTGATAAAGATAATGATTTTGTAAATGTTATTTAAATTAATGTATTATGGTTTGAACTCTGTTACAGGTTTTTAAAAGGTAACAAAAAGTGACATCCTTATACTTTATATATTTACTGTATGTATACTAGGTATACGCATAGTACTTATATAGGGTATCGGGGTGTTACAGATCGATATTGAATCAAAGTTTGTACCACTAAGCTTTCTGCTTGGCGCGATTGTGGTTCATCGCGTAGGTGACAAGGTAGATCCGGTTGTGCCAAAGAGCTCGTCCAGACCGAGTCGAGTCTAGTCTTGAGTTTGTGAGAATAGTGTTGAGTTGTGGACATCAAGATCAGAGATGAACTGCCAGCATGTATAAATTCTATAATTTTGTAAACATTGATTTTGATATATATACATATGTATTTTTCGCTGCTTATTAAAGAAATATTTTGGATAAACTTTTGGGTAATGATGATATATATATGTATCTTAACAAAGGAATGTTTTATCTATTACTATTTATAATATAGGTTAAATGTTTTGAGTTTACTCGGACTGACTAATGATGATTTAATTTAATAGTTAAAATTTGGTTTGATTGAAATGAACCGTGGCACCCCTTTATCTGGTATACGTATATTGCGTGTTGTGCTGGTGTATGCGGTGTGCGTATATGGGGTACGGGAGTGTTACACGATTGGTCATCTCCATGACATCTTCAAATTACTTCATTTTAAAGAGTTCATACTCTTGGACAAGCATGTGGACCTTCATGAATTTTACTTAATTAGTGCCTTCATGATAATTCTCCAAGGTCTTCCAAATACTATAGGCATTTTAGCATCCAAGAACTCTTCCACATTCTTCCTTTGGAAATGAGCTTAGGAGAATGAAAGCTTCCTTTTTATCTCTTCCATTTGTAGACTCTTAATTTTTGACCCAGTCCGGTCCAATATATTTTGTTTGGTCCAAAATAATTTTTGTGTTGTCCAATATATTTTAATTGGTCCAAAATAATTTTTGTTTTCTTAATTAAATAATTTTTGCTTTATTATCTAATTTTTATTAATAACAAATAAAAATAAACAAATAAAAATAAAAATCGGCGGCGAAAACCACCAGCGCTGACTTGGTCGTGGGCCATTTCGCTCGCAGGAGTTTCCTGTGGGCGAAATGGCCCGCAGGCCTTTCCCTGCCCCCCCTGCCGCAGCCAACTGCGGCAAATTATTTCGCCAGTGCAATTTTTCCTGCAGCAAATTTTTTTGCCTGCACAATTTTTCCGCAGCAGTTTTTTTTCTCCAGCAAAATTTTCTGACGCAAATTTTTTGAAACCTAATACAATTAGGTTTCGGTTTCCTTTTCTTATTCTATATTGTATGCAATGAGTAATTAGGATTAGGAATGGAATTCTTCTATAAATAAGGGAGGCAGAAGGATAGAAAAGACAATCAAAAATTGGGATAAAAATTGGGAGAGTTTGGAAACCGAATCTGTGAAGGAAAACTTTAATCAAACCTGACTTTTTGAGAGACGAAGAAGCAAAGCATTAACAAATCATCAAAGGCAGCAACTGCCTTTGTTTTTGTTCATCCAAGAAGAATGATGTTTGGAGGAACCATCAAAAGGAGGTATGTATTAATTGTTATATTTTTTCATAGTAGCTAAGATGAGGAAATTGTGTCTTTCAAAATAAAAAATCCCAGAACCATAATTCCCTTTGTTCAAAGTTTAAAAACACTAGTTCGTTGTTTTATTTTCCAAAAAGACTTAAAATTGTTATTTTTACTTCTTTAAAATCTTAAAACCAAAATTTGAACATGTTTTTCAACAAAACCAAAATTTGATTCTGTTTCTTACAACAAACCCTAAAAACACCTTTTCTATTTGTATAAACCTTAATTCGTTGGTCTACTTTCATAAAATTATCAATTGCTTTTTCCAAATTCTAAAAAATCTAAACATCCACCGAAACCCTAATTCTAAAACACTAAATTCAAATGCAACTTCCAAACCTAAAATAGTAAAACTCTAACCCCATTAAAACCTTAAACCCTAATTTTCCCTAAACCCTCATCCTTTAAAATTTTAAAAACCATAAAAACACAAATATTTTAATTTCACACAGTAAACTTGAAACCATAAATTAAAAGTGTTTTAAAGAGTCCAAATTCTAGTTTCACGATTTTACATCATAAACCCTTGTTTGGTTAATCCAAGAGTCTTACCAACCTTTTAAAACATAAAATCCTTAATCTATTTTATTTCTCTTAAAGTCACAGTAGCCAAATTCCATTAATTCCAAAACCTTAAACACATGAAATAAAGAAACAGTAGCCATAATTTAGACTTTTATTTGCTTTATTCAATTTTATATTTGATTATGCTTTGATTTATTTTATATGCTTTAAATTGTTTAAGTTCAATGCTTGGTTTATTTTATTTATCATGGATGGATGTTTATTTTCTATTGATATTTAATGCCTTTGATGAATGATTTATTGTTTACTTTTATCAATTTATTTAGATTTCAAAATGTTGTAAGAGGTATGTTTCCACTTGGTGGGTTGTTGCGCTCAAATTAACTCTACCACAAAGCGTCACTCGCAAGTATACGAGGTAGCTGTAGCAAAGGTGATCGCCCCAAGGTCGTCTCACAAGGAAGCCAAAGTAGGTAATTGATTATCAACATAAAAGTAACAAGTAATTGAAGTAATTTAAATTGCAAAGTAATGAAGAAGATTGATTTAAGTTGAAAACAAATAAAAATAAATAATGGCTTATGTTTTGATTCACTTGATAAAAAGAGTCTAGGGTTTGCACTTCTTTACTACTCATATGTATGAATGGTTATTCCACTTAACTAATTTAATTTCTAAGATTAAATCTCAAACAACTTAATTAATTGAGTCAAGGAAGTAAGCTCTCGCATTCAAACCTCTTACAACTAATCTTGTTATAATTGAAACAATCTTTTTAATAGGTTATATCTCTAATTCACCTAAGTCCTTAATTGAATTGTTCTAGCATTAGACTTCATCTCTCAATCCATCATCTAATACCTAAAACACACAATTGGTGGTCAATCAATTATATGTTAACATTATTTCATTCAATAAAGGCTAAAGAAATCATTAGATAAGAGAATAACCAATTCTTACAATTCATAGCAAATCCATTCAAACCCTAGACTAGATTAAATTAGTTCATGATGTTATCAAGCATACTCATCTCATTAATAATCAAAGAAATCAATTTAGACATGATAATGTTCATAAACACAATTTCAATGAAACTAAAGAGACAAAGTTTAAGAATAAAACCAAGTTACAAACTCCTTGAAGTTTTTGATGAATCTCTTGATCGAATCTTGCAAGAAGGATGAAACAATGGCATGAACAATCTAATCTAAACTAGTTTAATCCAAAGTAAAATCAAAATCCAAGAAAACAAATGTTTAAACCCTAAGATCTCTCTCAGACGGCTGGACTTTGCTCTCAAAAATCGTCAACCCCAAACCCTAACTTTTCTTTTTGCTTTTATACGAAACGTCGGCTTTAAAATTCGGTGCGCGTTTGGTTCATGAGGGACACGGCCAGGTGATGAAGGACACGGCCGTGTGAGGACTTGTTGGAGGGACACGGCCATAAGACACGGCCGTGTCCCTTGCATGTTTCCACCTCTGTGAAATTTTTTCCTTCCTTTCCTTTGGTAACAAGTGAGACACGGCCAAGTCAAGGTGACTTGGCCATGTTGCTCTTCTTTGGAGGGACACGGCCACATGACTTGGCCGTGTCCCTTGCTTGTGTTTGCTACTGGGACTTGCTCTTCCTTTTAACTTGGTATGGGACACAGCCAGTGACTTGGCCGTGTCCTCTGCCTGTGTCAGCTACTGCCCATTTCATCTTCAATTCGTTTCCTTGCCTCTTTTAACCTAACACAAAACTCAAAACAAACTTACGAAGTAAATAAACAATAACCGATAAAACATAAACACAAACTAAAAACTAGATCAAAAACGACATAAAACTAAAAATAAACTAAAACTACACATATAAAGAAAACACTAAACAAACCAATTAAAACCAACAAAATACCTAAATAAAACAATAATTAACATAACAAACAAGACACAAAACTATAACAAAAACTAATAAAACAACTACCCCACACTTAAAACTTTGCTTGTCCTCAAGCAAATCCACATGGCATAAAATAAAAACTCAAACAACCTTAACTATAATTCCAGTACATAGATGAAATACTTTAAGACATCGGACATAAATAATTGCAATTTCCTTCAATCAAGATTTTCTTAACTCATTCATTGATCCAGACATACAAATCTTATCTCTCATCTAAGTGTTTCACTCGATTTAAAAGGTTAATCACTCATACCACTCATGAGTGCATACTGCCATAAACTTGCTTAATTATCCAATCTCCCTCACTGATTTTCTCAAGAAATAATCCGAAGGTCTTTTATTTGGATGTAATGGGGCTAAGGTAAGGTGTGAGAAAAGACATTTAGGCTGGAGCATCAAGAAATGGAGTATCTAAATTAGACACTACTTTTGCATAAGAAACTCACAACTCCCCAAATGACATACTCACCAATCCATTAATACTTCACATACTTGCATCAGTACATGAGTCAACATTCCTCTTTTGATAACCAATGCTAGAACATATATGATTTTTTGCATATATATATATATATAACTTTTCTTTATTTTCTTTCTTTCATTATTATTATTTATATATATATACAAGATTAAGAATTACATGGAACATCTAGCTTAAAAATGTAGAGGAAAAGAATAATGACTCTTAATCAAATACAATGTGCACAGTATGCATTTCAACCCCCAAATAGGAATTCCATATATTTTTTTATTATTTTTTTTTACTTACCCCACACTTGAAATGAACTACCCTATTGTCAAATTATAAAACTCCATTTCTTAATGCATAGGTATGATGATAATAAGAACATGTTAAGTTGAGAATTGTGTTAATCAAACAAGAAACGATCAATGGCTCAACTTGGCTCACTAAGGAAATCAATATAAAGGGGAGTCTCTTTAAGCTAAAGGGGCTAACCTAATTTGCCTTCATCACTTTAAAACTTGAGATTAAATCATAATGTGAGTTCAATAAGTATGCAAAAGCAAACTCTAGAAGTGCAACATCATGAAGGTACACACTTAAGAAAAGAAAATCAATTGACAAAAATATCAAATTTATAAGGCTCAAAACTCACACAGGTGGGTTCACAAAGATTATATGTCATGAATTGCAAAATGCGAAAATTGATCCCGAGTGAATTCAAATGCTCATTTCTATGCTGATACCAAAGTCTCAACTATAATGCTAGAATTAAAGAAAAGATCAATAAATTTTCAACAATTATGCCATGCACAACAAACACAATGAACAAAACAACCACAATAAGCAAAACAAGAATTAAAGGAAAGTTTAAAAAGTACCCCACACTTAAAATTGACATTGTCCTCAATGGAAAACAAGAATAATAAATAAAAAGAGTTAAAGGACAACCTGTCTTCCATTTACCTGGTGAGGCAAAAACCCTAGCTTTCCATCACAAACATAAAAGTTTAATAACAAAAGTACAATAAAATATCCAAACACAAAAGTTTTAACATGAAAAAAAATGAAAAATAAAACAAAAGTACATTAAACAAAATAAAGCAAGGACTCAAAATCTAAGGAAAAGGTGGGCGGGAAGATGATGCAGCTGAGGGATGGAGACTCAAGATCGTCGCAAGGTTACTGTTAATCTGCTCCAACTGCTGCAATAACTCAGCATGGTTTCGGTCCACCTTGCCATCCAGTCGATCCACTTTTCCCTCCAGGGCCTCAATCCTTATAAGTACCTCTTGATGTTCTGAGACCGGAGCATCCTCATCTAGACCTAAAGAATCCGAGTAGGACTCATCTTCAACCCGGGCTCTCTTCTGCCTGTCTCCCGGTGCTTCAGGCTCAGCTGAAGGCATCACAAAAGTCCCTCTCCTATGCACCACCATGTGCATCTTCTCAAGGATAGCTAAATCCAAGGAATCATTACCCAAAATTCGAGTCATCCGAGTGGTACTCGGGTCAAAATCCTCCACAAGGGCTACTGCTAATGTAGTGATCAATCCTCCAACACAAATAGCCCCCCTCCTTTTATTAGCTGCAGTGTCAAAAACATCGGCTAACCAATAGCCGACACTAATATTCATTTCATTCAAAACACAGTCCAAGAAAAATAGCTCACTCGACTCAACCACACCCGGGCTCTCCTTCCGAGCAAAGAACCCACATGACATAAACCTGTGCAAATATCTCAAGGTAGGGTTCCTTAATTTAGATGCTTTGGCCGATTTGGCTACATAAGTGCCCGAGCCTAAGGCACCCCAAGCAAATTGTTGTATAAAATCTTTGGGTATCGATCTTTCACCATGTTGATGAAACCCATAGATATCATTCAACTGATCAATAGTAAGCACAAATGATCTACCCATTAATTTAAACATCAGTCTCCTGCAAATCCTCTTATCATCTCTTTCCACCTTAAGAGTTACCAAAAATTCGAGGGTGAGCTCCTCAAACTGCAGAGGTCTCAATGAGACAAAAGTCTCCCACCCAAGATATTATACATATCTATAAAAATCAGTTCTCATTTGCAAAGCATCTAGAGATTCGTCATTCACATACCTTGTCGGGAAAAAACCCCGAGCCAAAAGACTTGCCCTCTTGAGAGATAAAGTTGAGGAGGATGACGAAGCTCCTTCGGCACCAGATTTCTTCTTCTTGCAGTGTGGAACAATTTTAGTTCTTGGCGATATGAAATCTGAGAAATTAACACCCAAAACTGAATTAAATCAAAATAATATGAGTAAAGAGCAAGTTTTAAGTGATAATCTCAAGTTTTGTTGGAGTAATTTGAAGTTTTAACGGAAGAGATGGAGTTTTGAAAATAAAAATCAAGGGTTTTGGTGTTGCAGAGAACGGGAGAGCGATAGAGAAAAAGATAGAAAAGTTAGGGATTTATGAAATAAAACTGGGCAAAATCGGGCTTTTAAAAGTTAGAAATTGGAGGGACACGGCCGTGTGTGTGCTGACTTGGCCGTGTCTGTGTGTGAAATTGAAGGGACACGGCCAAGTGGAGAGCACACGGCCGTGTCTCATGATTTTGGGGGACACGGCCAGGTGACACGGCCGTGTCCCCTGGGTGTCTCCAATTCTGTACGAAGGTGCAAAATCGTTCAAATTTTTGAAGAATTTTTGGCCGTGTCCAGTGTGTGACACGGCCAAGTCCTTTGGCCGTGTCACCTACTGCCATTTTATTAACTTTAAACATTTTTTTTTCAATGATTTTGCAACCCTTCTTCGTTAAACACCCTGAAACACAAAGTAAAGAAACACCGATCAAAGCGCAGTCCATTTATTGAAACCGAACATAAATCAAAACTTGCTAAACTTAAAATTACAACTATGAAAAATAAATGCAAACCGATGGGTTGCCTCCCATTTAGCGCTTCTTTAATGTCATATAGCTGGACATCATGCAAAGTTTAGGGATCATGAATCAAAGTACTATTAATGACCCTCACTTCCTGAAATCCTTCATTGTATGGCTTAACTCTCTGTCCATTCACTTTGAAAGTCTCACCTGTTCTAGAGTTAAGTAATTCAATTGCACCAGAAGGATATACCTGAGTTATCTCGAAAGGACCACTCCATCGAGACTTGAGTTTACCTGGAAAAAGATGGAGTCATGAGTTAAAAAGTAAAACCTTCATACCTAGACTCAATGTCTTTCGCACTATAATTTTATCATGAAGTGCTTTAGTGCGATCCTTGTAAATTCTCGAGCTCTCATAAGCCTCATTCCGCAACTCATCTAACTCTGAAATTTGTAGAAATCTTTCTCTCTTCGCTTTGTCCAAATCCAAATTCAGAGTCTTGATTGCCCAATATGCTCTGTGCTCCAACTCCACTAGTAAGTGACAAGCTTTTCCAAACACCAATCGATATGGACTCATATCTAGAGGAGTTTTGAAAGCAGTCCGATATGCCCATAGTGCATCGTGCAATCTGCTTGCCCAATCCTTCCTGGATGTGTTGACTGTTTTCTCCAGAATTCCTTTTAGCTGCTTGTTGGATGTTTCCACTTGTCCAGAAGTCTGTGGATGGTATGGGGTTGCCACCTTGTGCTTCACACCGGATTTATGCATTAACTTCTCAAAAAGCCTGTTGCAAAAATGGCTCCCCCCATCACTGACTATCACCCTTGGTGTGCCAAACCTGCTAAGAATGTTTTCCTTCACAAATTTAACAACAATATTAGCATCATTAGTACGGGTGGGGATTGCCTCCACCCATTTAGAAACATAATCAACAGCAACTAAAATGTACTCATAACCAAAGGACTTGGGGAGAGGACCCATGAAGTCTATTCCCCACACATCAAACAGTTCAACAACAATATATGACTGAAGGGGCATTTCATTCCTCCTCCCAATGTTACCTACTCTTTGGCAATGATCACAGTGCTTACAATAGTCTTGAGCATCTTTAAATAAAGTAGGCCAGTAAAAACCACTTTGAAGCACCTTTTCTGCAGTCTTTCTTCCTCCAAAATGACCCCCACAGTGAAGGTCATGACAAAATTGAAGAACACTCAGTTGTTCTTCCTCAGAAACACACCTGCGAACTATCTCATCTTTGCAAATCCGGAATAGATAAGGTTCATCCCAAAAATAAAACTTACTCAAGTGTAGAAACCTTTTCTTTTCCTGAAAAGACATGTTAGATCGCAAAATTCCACAAGTAAGATAGTTAGCAATATCTGCAAACCAAGGTGCATTAATTACCACAAACAAATGCTCATCAGGAAATGCTTCTAAATTTTTATGAATGCTATCAGAAGCAAGATTTTCACTAAAGTAGGGTAATCTAGATAGATGATCAACAACAACATTCTCACTACCCTTAGTATCCCTGATCTGGAAATCAAATTCTTGCAATAACAACACCCATCTAATTAAGCGCGGTTTAGCATGCTGTTTTGTTAAAAGATATTTAAGAGCTGCATGGTCAGAATGAACAATAATTTTTGACCCAATTAAATAAGCTCTAAATTTATCTAAAGCAAAAACAACAGCCAACATTTCCTTCTCAGTTGTGGTGTAGTTCATTTGTGCACTATTCAGGGTTAAACTAGCATAATAAATTACCCTCAAGTATTTGTCAACCCTTTGCCCAAGAACAGCTCCTACTGCATGATTAGAAGCATCACACATGATTTCAAAAGGTAAAGACCAGACAGGAGCTACAATCACAGGTGCACTAGTCAATTTTTCCTTAAGGGAATTAAAAGCTTGCATGCATTGTGCTGTAAATTCAAATGGAACATCTTTCCCCAATAAATGGCACAATGGTTGGCTTATTTTGGAAAAATCCTTAATAAACCTCCTGTAAAATCCTGCATGCCCTAAAAAACTTCTTATTCCCTTAATAGAGGTAGGTGGGGGTAACTTAGCAATCAATTCAATTTTAGCCTTATCCACCTCAATCCCTTTACTTGACACCACATGACCTAAGACAATGCCCTGAGTAACCATAAAATGACTCTTTTCCCAACTTAAAGTGAGGTTACATTCAATGCATCTCTCAAGCACTCGAACAAGTTTATCGAGGCAATTATCAAAAGAATTACCAAAAACAGAAAAATCATCCATAAATACCTCAATAAAATCGTCGATCATATCTGAGAAGACAGACATCATGCATCTTTGAAAAGTTGCAGGTGCATTGCACAAGCCAAAGGGCATACGTCGAAATGCATAAGTCCCAAAAGGGCAAGTAAAGGTTGTCTTGGACTGATCCTCTGGAGCTATTGGCACCTGATAGTAACCTGAAAGGCCATCCAGAAAACAATAATGTGAGTGCCCAGAAAGTTTATCTAACATCTGATCAATAAAAGGAAGAGGGAAATGATGTTTCTTTGTAGCATTGTTCAACTTCCTATAATCGATGTACATTCTCCATCCAGTAGTAGTCCTAGTAGGAACCAACTCATTATTCTCATTTTTCACCATAGTGATTCCAGATTTCTTAGGAACTACATGTACTGGGCTCACCCACTCACTATTAGCAATTGGATAAATTACTCCTTCATCCAGCAATTTGAGCACTTCCTTCTTAACCACTTCACTCATATTTGGGTTAAGGCGCCTTTGGGTTTCCCTCACAAGTTTAGCTCCCTCCTCTAAAGTGATTCTATGCATGCACATGGAAGGGCTAATACCCTTAATGTCACTCAATCCCCATCCTATTGCTCTCTTTAATCTTTTAAGCTCACTCACTAACCTCATCTCCTCCCCTTCACTAAGTTCACTAGATATTATCACAGGTAAAGTATTGTGATCTCCCAAAAACACATATTTCAGGTTCTTAGGTAACTCTTTCAGCTCTAACTCTAGTGAGGGGTTCTTCTCTTTTTCTTCAATGGGGGAAGGTTCAAAAATTGGGTCCTCCTTAAGCTCCTCTATTTCAGCATCCTCTAAAGTCTCAAGACAACTGGCTATTTCTGTATCAAAAATTTCCAAATCACTATCCAAAGTCAATGCCAGCTCCAATTTATCAGAGGAACCTGTCTGCAAGAAAACATCTGAAACAACTGCATCAACACAATCAATGAAAGAACAATCCTCATATAAAGCAGTTGTAGGAATAGGAGAAGTGTTAAAAATAGAAAATTCCACAGTTTGTCCCAAAACAGTCATTGATAATTTTCCATTCTTAACATCTATCAAAGTATTGGTAGTTGCCATAAAAGGCCTACCCAGCAAAATGGTGTGTGCAGATGGTGAAGAATTACTTACCTCCATGTCAAGAACAATGAAATCCACGGGTACTATCAAACCACCAACTTTAACTAATACATCTTCTATAACCCCTTTCGGGAATCTAAGAGATCTATCAGCTAATTGCAATACCATTTTTGTTGGTTTAAGTTCCCCTAATTCCAAATCAAGATAAACAGAATAATGCATTAAATTCACACTAGCTCCCAAATCACACATGCCATCAGTACATTTTCCATTCCCCATAGCGATTTGAATAATAAAGCTTCTAGGATCCTTTAGCTTAGGAGGTAGTTTATGCTGCAAAACAGCACTAGCTACCTCAGAAACTATCACCTTTTCATTCGGCTCATGCCTTTTTTTCTTGGTATTCAGTTCTTTGAAGAATTTAGCATAAGTCGGCATGTTCTTAATTGCTTCAAGTAAGGGTAAGTTAATACTTACCTTAGATAGCATGTTGAAGATATCTGAAAACTGCTTATCTTTTTTATCATCCTTCAACCTGCTGGGGAATGGTATAGGTGGCCGGTATGGGTTGCTTGCCTTGTGCAAATCTGGTGTAGGGGTCTTCTCCATTAATCTTTCTTCAGCACCTTTGTTCTCTTGTTCTCCTTCCTTTTTCTTTTCTTGCTCACCTGCATTCACAGAGTTATTTTCAACATTATTATTAATTACCTTGCCACTCCTAAGAACAGTCACTGCTTGTGCCTGCTCAGGTTGACTTGGGAACTTCCCCTTTTGTTGAATCTGCATTTGTTGTGCAAGTTGACCCACTTGGGTCTCCACCTTCTTAAAAGATGCTTCCAAGGAATCCAGCCTCTTGTTGTTCATCTCCTGATTTTTAGCACTGACTTGGATAAAAGCCTGTAAGCTTTCCTCCAAACTCTCTCTCTTAGGCTGACCTTGATTTGAGGATTGGCCCTGTTGTTGGTTCTGTCTCTGGAGCAAATGGAATGGCTGTTGAGCATTATTCGTTGTCCAGGAAAAATTGGGGTGACTCCTCCAACCAGGATTGTAAGTGTTGGAGTAAGGATCATTCCTGGCTCTTGGTTGAAATCCCCCCATGGCATTAACTTGCTCAGTTTCATTCCCAAAAGATTCATATGCAGAGGGACATATATTTGCTCCATGCCCAAATGTCCCACAGATTCCACACACCTCTTGAGTGGATGAAGAAATATTGTTCTTCATGTTTAGCATCTGAACCTGCCTTGTCAACTCAGCTATTTGACTAACCATTTCAGTATTGGCTTCCAGTTGATTCACCCCCTTGCTTCTTCCCCTTACACTCTTTTGTTGAGAATTAGCTCCCAACATCTCAAAGATCTCGTAAGTCTCATCAGCTGTCTTTTCTCCCATGGCTCCCCCAGCTGCATTATCAACTGTGTTTTGAAATTGCTGGGTGAGACCATCATAGAAAAACTGATTAAGGAGTTGAAGTGGGTAGTGATGGTGTGGACACTGGATCAATAGCATCTTGAATCTGTCCCAAGCCTCATGAAATGGCTCTCCTTCAAACTGAGAGAATGTAGCAATCTTCCCTCTTAACTCGGCTGTCTTTTGGTGTGAATAGAACTTGCCCATGAATTTATTGTAAACTTGCTCCCAAGTTGTCAGTGAATTTTCAGGCAACATCATGAGCCAGCTCTTTGCCCTATCCTTCAAAGTATAAGGGAAACATCTCATCCTCAACTGATCTTCTATTAGTCCTCCTAAAGGAAAAGTGTTGAGGGTGGAGTAGAAATCCCTAATAAAATTCAAAGGATCTTCATTTGGAACTCCATAGAATGATGGCAGCATGTTGTAATGAATGTTCTTCAACTCATAGTTCCTTGCTGCATCTGTCAGTCTTATGCAAGAAGTGGAAGTTCCAATGACAGGTCTAGCAAAATCTCTCATGGTTCTTTGCCTTTCTTCAGCCATCTTTACAGATTTTTCAGAATCTAACTCAAAATTCGAAATGTCTTCCTCTGAAGTATCAAATCCGGTGTAGAGCTCAAACTCCTCTCTGCTCCTTTTTACTCTCTGAATTTCTGGAATAAATGGGTGCAATTCTCCTTCGAGTGATCTCCTGCCTTGCATAAACAAAAATTTCTAGAAAAAGAAATTAACTCTAAGTATTTAATTTTTTTTAAATAAATAATTACTCCAATTAGCTTCCCCGGCAGTGGCGCCAAAAACTTGTTGCGCTCAAATTAACTCTACCACAAAGCGTCACTCGCAAGTATACGAGGTAGCTGTAGCAAAGGTGATCGCCCCAAGGTCATCTCATAAGGAAGCCAAAGTAGGTAATTGATTATCAAAATAAAAGTAACAAGTAAATGAAGTAATTTAAATTACAAAGTAATGAAGAAGATTGATTTAAGTTGAAAAAAAATAAAAATAAATAATGGCTTATGTTTTGATTCACTTGATAAAAAGAGTTTAGGGTTTGCACTTCTTTACTACTCATATGTATGAACGGTTATTCCACTTAACTAATTTAATTTCTAAGATTAAATCTCAAACAACTTAATTAATTGAGTCAAGGAAGTAAGCTCTCGCATTCAAACCTCTTACAACTAATCTTGTTATAATTGAAACAATCTTTTTAATAGGTTATATCTCTAATTCACCTAAGTCCTTAATTGAATTGTTCTAGCATTAGATTTCATCTCTCAATCCATCATCTAATACCTAAAACACACAATTGGTGGCCAATCAATTATATGTTAACATTATTTCATTCAATAAAGGCTAAAGAAATCATTAGATAAGATAATAACCAATTCATACAATTCATAGCAAATCCATTCAAACCCTAGACTAGATTAAATTAGTTCATGATGTTATCAAGCATACTCATCTCATTAATAATCAAAGAAATCAATTTAGACATGATAATGTTCATAAACACAATTTCAATGAAACTAAAGAGACAAAGTTTAAGAATAAAACCAAGTTACAAACTCCTTGAAGTTTTTGATGAATCTCTTGATCGAATCTTGCAAGAAGGATGAAACAATGGCATGAACAATCTAATCTAAACTAGTTTAATCCAAAGTAAAATCAAAATCCAAGAAAACAAATGTTTAAACCCTAAGATCTCTCTCATACGGCTGAACTTTGCTCTCAAAAATCGTCAACCCCAAACCCTAACTTTTCTTTTTGCTTTTATACGAAACGTCAGCTTTAAAATTCGGTGCGCGTTTGGTTCATGAGGGACACGGCCAGGTGATGAAGGACACGGCCGTGTGAGGACTTGTTGGAGGGACACGGCCACAAGACACGGCCGTGTCCCCTGCATGTGTCCACCTCTGTGAAATTTTTTCCTTCCTTTCCTTTGGTAACAAGTGAGACACGGCCAAGTCAAGGTGACTTGGCCGTGTTGCTCTTCTTTGGAGGGACACGGCCACATGACTTGGCCGTGTCCCTTGCTTGTGTCTGCTACTGGGACTTGCTCTTCCTTTTAACTTGGTATGGGACACGGCCAGTGACTTGGCCGTGTCCTCTGCCTGTGTCAGCTACTGCCCATTTCATCTTCAATTCATTTCCTTGCCTGTTTTAACCTAACACAAAACTCAAAACAAACTTACGAAGTAAATAAACAATAACCGATAAAACATAAACACAAACTAAAAACTAGATCAAAAAAGACATAAAACTAAAAATAAACTAAAACTACACAAATAAAGAAAACACTAAACAAACCAATTAAAACTAACAAAATACCGAAATAAAACAATAATTAACATAACAAACAAGACACAAAACTATAACAAAAACTAATAAAACATGGGTACCTCATTAGTTAAATATCATGTAATTTAAATTGCTTTTCTATTTTAGAACCTATGTAAAGGGCATGTTTCTACCTTTCGGTGGGTGTCCTATTTTGGCACGTGATGTAAGGACATTTTTCCATCTTCGGATGGGTGTCCATTTATTTGTTTTGCTTGGACCTTGCTTTGATTTTAATATATTGATGCTTTATTTTAATTATTGTGTGTAATATGGATAATATTGTTATATTCAAGAATTTTATAATATTAAGACCTGTAAAGGAGGCCGGTTCCAATGAACCGGGTGTTGTGGGGGTGCTGGGCCATTTCTCACCTTCCCCACACGTACCCAACTTTCTGAACCCATTAGGGGGTTGGGGATTCCTTAGGAATCGAGTCATCCACCCCTTTCTTTTTTCCCAGCCCGTCCGGGTGGCGACTCCATTTTCTCTGAACTTAGGTTCGTGTTCTCAAAGACCCCAAGCCTAAACAGTGCCGAAGTCGCAAGAACCATTCCACCGGGAGTGGGGGCAAAAATCCCCACTCACACCATTGCTTCTTCTTTATTCTTCATTCCACTATTTTCATGGAATCTCTTTTTCTACACCATCAACCACTCTTGTAGGAGGCTTCCACTCATTTTCAACATAATCCCAAAGCTCTAATCCCTCACTATCTAGGAGTAAAAAAATGTTGTGTTTCCAATAGGAATAATCAAAGTGAGGTGATGAGAGTTTAAGTTTCCATGAGAATGAGCCATGGAGTTGGAAGTAGAAATTGATGTAGAGGTATTAGTAGGTGTGGTTGCCTTTGAGGATCAAATTTCACAATTAAGTTTCTTGAAATTTTAAAGGCTCTCATACCGATTGTTGTCCCAAGATGGCAACTAAGAGGGGGTGAATTGGTTGGTTTGAAGAATAATGGCAAATTCAAAATTCAAAACTCAAAATTCAATGAACAAGAAATGTAGAAGATGTAGAAGAAAGTTAAGTAGAGGATGGAGCAATGAACACAAAGATTTATAGTGGTTTGAATTTACCTTGATCCTACATCCACTTCCTTAACAACTTGTTAAGGTTCCACTAGCTTTGAGTTTTTACAAGCTTAACTCTAACTTGGTGTTTTCACAAGCTCACATAAAACTTTACAATGGTTTGAGATCACACACCTCACAATCCTTACAAGAGTTTTTCCCAGGCTTACTCTCACAACCTAAGTGTTTCCAAGCTCACACTCAAACTTAGTATGGTGTTTAATGCTCACACCCTACACTAAATCAATACAAAGTATAATTTTGATGCAAAGAAAGGAACTATGATCAAGTAGGCTATTACATTCACAACCACATATAAAAATGAAGTTACATATGGTATTTATAGCCTGCAAGTCATAAACTAGCCATTTGAGGAGTGGTCCAACATGTTTGATCCTTGTCTTCCACTAATTCTTTGGCCAGAGCATTTTCATAGTAAGACTAGGTGTAGTCTGGTCAGTATTCAATGCTCCCGATCGTGAAACCCTATGGTCCAGTCAGAATATTTAAACTTTTGCTTAATGCTTTTCCAATGGTTAGTCCATGTGGCTTTCACTAATTGAGTAGAGGTCCAATAGCTTTTGACTTGTGAATTTTTTAAACATCTCAGTCGGAGTACATCATGGTTCGGTCGGAATAATGGTGATCCGACTAAAAACTGAGCATGCTTATGGTCAGGAACTCTACTCGATGATTTTTGAAAAAACTACCTTGACAGTCAAGTCGATATATCATGTGGTCCGGTCGGACCGCTCATAGTACGGTGAGATTTTGAGCATACTTTCAACCGTGAATCTCTTTGTGTGTTTTGAAACTTTTTCATCCAATAGTCTGGTCATACTATCTGGTGTTTCGGTCATACTTTTGCTAGTACTCCGAAAATGTGAGAGTAATGTTAGGAGTGAAACTTACTGGATGAAAAGTACGGTCATACCATTTTCTTGTCCGGTGAAACTTTTGATTTCTTGGTCATACTTTTTATGGTCCAATCATACTTTTCACGGTACTTTGAAAATTTGAGAGTACCACTAGGAGTACTTTTGAATCTTCCAGCACAACTTGATGAATCTTCAAGTTTCTTGTTTTGCACCCCTTTATAATTGTTTTTCCAACCACATAAACACTTGTTGACAATATTAGAACAATTCAATTTTTTTCCAAGATCAAAATCAAGATTGACCTAAACCTAGGTCAACAAAAAAAGCCCATTAGTTTGAAACCTTACAAGGGAGACCTAAGTAAAGATTAGGGTGGTTTGCTAGCTCCAGTTAGGAAAAAATTAGAGTAATGAAAATAAAGGCCTAGATTGAAAACGTGAAAGGGTGATTTAGGTAATTACCTAAAGCAGTAAGGGACTTCTACCCAACCTCCTAAAAGAATTTATCTTGAATTGATCCAATCCAACTAGGGTTTCAACCAAGTTCACGGGTACTGGTCACAATCCTCCCTCCATTTGGTCCATAATATCCAATGCTCATGGATCAATGTCACCATCAGAAGAAACAAGCTGAAATTGACAAAGCAAGTATAGACAAAACATGCATCCCCATGCTTTTCTAGGAGCCAAATAGGAAGTGCAAAAATTGATCAATGGTCCAAGTAAGATTTTCTCACCTCTTGTAAATTGCAGAACTTAAGGTTTTGAGAGTTGGAATAGCATTTGCATCTTTTGATGAGTCATTGAAGTCAGTATGGGTAATGTCATTGGATGATTGTTTGGGTATCAAAGAGTAACTTCAAATTCTTCGATCATAGGACATATTTCAATGTTGTTTATGTAACACCCCTTCCCAACCTACATGTGTAAGCCGAGTAGAGGCGCCACACTATCCTAACGTTGCTACCAATTTACTTCATCAAATTTTAGTTCCGATTTCTAAAGAAATTTTGCCATAGTTTCGCCTAGAAATTTGGATCCCAAGTGTCGACAAAACTTGTTTTTCTGATTTTTGAAAACACTTTACACAGACTAATGTGAATACTATCAATTTAATACACTCCCAATGAATTCACCTTATACCCTCAACTACAAATCTGCAAGAAGAGTTCACACTTCTAATACAACATAAAGTAAAGGTTTATGATTATTACACACTACTAGCATACAATTATAACATAGAAATTTTCTTTTATATTTATTCATATACATGCCACAACTAACTAACTCATAATGGAACTAAAAGATCTACCCCTGAGATTTGCTGTGGTCTGGTCGTTGCTTCCCCAAGATTTATCTACTGCTTCGAACCTACGAGTCAAGGAAAACTTAACTCGCTGAGCGTTGTCGCTCAGTGGGTACTTTACCGATGAAAATATAAGTAAAACATGAAAGCCTTTGAAACAAAATGAAATAATTAAATCATAAATCAACCAACCTTAAACCAATGGAAGTTTCTATACATTCAGTGTAAATATGCTTCCAACAAATGTAAAAACCATAATTCAAACTCATTTTGCATTACGTGGTTTAAAAGAAATAAGACTTTGGATCAGGCTCTACTGGCATATAGGGAACCATAGCGATAAGGCAGTGGCCCTCACCACTGTAACATAGGTGGCCCTCACCACCGATATCAGATCACAAGAATGGCCCTCACCATCCTGGTTGTAACCAATTCCGCTCTACGGCCTATACACGTAGGTAACCACCGGAGCATTCCAATCACAATTTCACAACATCTCCGCTCCACGGCCTATACCCGAAGGTAACCACCGGGGCATTCAAATCACAATTTCACAACATCTCCGCTCCACGGCCTATAGCCGAAGGTAACCGCCGGGGCGTATCAAACACAATAAGTGGCAGTACTGCATAAGTTAGTATAGTGCACCATACCCTTATCTACCACTCCCACTATCCAGTAGAGCAAAAAGGTTAAAATAATTCACTTTAAGTCTCAAACTTCATTTTAGAATGATTCGAGAAATCATTTTAATTCCCATCGCACTTTGCCATTTATGCCGCGCAACACATTCTTTAGTCAAACCATTCCCCTTTTTCACATATTTAATATCCACAATAAACATATTAAACATTTCAAAGCATTCCTCAAAAGATCACAAATTGACCAAATGAATAGTGTCACGGCACGCAAAATTGGCAACGCAAAATGGCATGACCAAATGAATAGTAAAATCTGGGTTTTCATCAAAATTTCAGTCCACTTCAGTCGTGCATTTGACCAAGTAAATGATTTTATTTTTGGCTGAAATTTTACAGAAAACTTATTTCATATGTTGACTAATTGCATGTAAAATTTCGTTGAAAAATTCATTCATTAGCTACCTCAAACAATTGCCACAAAAAGATCCAGAAAGCTGTCACTTTGGGACCATTTCGGCCCAAACATATGAAATACATAGGATAGTTTATTTTTCTTTTGCAAATCAATATGAAGGCTTCTTTAATGATAAAGTGAAGATTCAAACACTTCCCTTTGATAAATTTTGCATGTTTAACTCAAATCAAACTAATTAAAGTCCAAAACAACTTACCAAATCAACTTGCCAAATTTTCTCAAAACATTTGGTTTCAATTAAATTTAAACAACCCAAAATTAATTATTCAAAGGTAAAGTACCAAACCTTATTTCTTTAATTCCTCTTAGCTTTTCCTTCTTCTCCTTCCTTAATTCTTTATTTCTCCTTCAATAAATTCAAGATACAACATAAACCTTAGAATTTTAAAATAATAAGTTATCCTCCATTTCTTTTCAACCAAAACCCTAATCCAACCTTATTAAACTTTATACATCTTGATTCTTCCATTTAATCAATTAATCTCATCACTTAAATTTTTTTCAATTCCACATAAAGACTCGAATCTCAAATCTCCCAATAAATATATAAATACCTAAAATTGATACTAAAATTAAAGTCTACATACTTGAAAACCTTAAAACTTACCTTGAAAATCAAACTTGGAAAAAAACTTGGAAGTCCTTTGGTATTTCCTATTGTGGCCGAAATTTGTAAGTGGAAAAGAGAGAAATTGGTTCTTCATTTCATAATATATATATATATATATATATATAAGGGAAATGATGATCACCTTATGTGTTGGATAAATCCTTTAAGACCACTTGTCCACCTTTCTCTTTCTTCATTTAATACTCATGCTAAATGGCTACTTTTGATTGGTCAACAAGAGATTTTTTATAGTTTTCTTTCCCATTACTTCTTCCCACTTGTCCCTCTTCTCATTGGATACCCTAAAGTTGTCCCATGTTACCCATACGGTCCCGACACGAAACTGGGCCCACATTACGTTCCGGCGATTAATTGATCATATCTTTTAAACCGTACAGTTCCACGAGTCATACTATATATAGTTTTGATCCTCTCAACCTCTACTTTCTATTTATAAGGTCTATTTTAGGTTTCCAAGTCATTTTGAAAAATTACCGATAAGCCCTCAACTTTTTACAAAATTCCCTTTAGGTCCTTTCCCTGCTCGAGTTTTTTTCCGGCTCCGTTTCTACTGGCGATCGTTTCATATATCACCCCTCGTCATCCTCTACATACTCATTTTTTTATTTCCTACTTTAAATTCATGTATAACTTTAATTGATAATGACCAAAATGCCCCTAGTCAAAATGTCTTCGTTTTTCTTTAACGGGACATTTCCTAGAAAAACCGTTACACGTCGTTGCGACCCGATTAATCTCTAGAATATTCTTCCGGGGTCGGATATGGGCACTATTAAGAACTTCTGACTCTTAATTTTTAAGTTTACATAGTTACCCGTAACTTTTGAGAAATTTTCACTTAGGTCCTTTTGATATCCCTTCCTGACCTTTCTGTCTTTCTTTATTAATATCTTTTTACTCACAACTTCAAATTAAGTGATTCTTATTCCCACTGAAAATAGACATCTGGGGATACATTGTGTCAAAATTTCAGGTGGATCCGAGTTATATCTGATTTTTGACGGTCCTTCGAAGTCAAGCCTACTATGCTGTGCTGAGGCAGCTTGCACATTGTATACTAAATCCATCATATCTTATTATGTACAACTCTAAATTGAGTAATTTCAAGTTATACATCTATCTAGGATACAAATAAACAATTAAGTATTCTTTGAGACTATCTAATTTTGTCATTAACTTGGATGAAATTCGAGCTCAAGTTATAGGTTATGTCTGTTTCTTACCAATCTGGGATTTGGGATGTTACAATTCTATCCCCCCTTAATTTAAGCTTCGCCCCGAAGCTTACTCAATCTATATACTTGATGTTCTTTAACTACTGTCTATTGCTTTTGCCACTCTTTCACCTTATTCACTTGATTGCTCTCTGTCATCTCTCTATATTGTTTACGCATTGCCTTATTTTGACACTTATTCATTTACTGGGATTAACTATTTTAAGATTCAACATGTTTTACCTTTTGTATTCTATTTTCTTCCCATATCTGTTCACTTGCTATTTATTATTCTACAGGATTATCCAATAGACTATTATGTGGTTCAACATGCTTTGACTTTTGTCACGATTTCTCATTTGAAACATCACTATTACTCTCTTGTATTTCCTTCAACTTTGATTCAGGTTTGTTCTTTCTCATTCCTTCTTGTACGTTTTTCACTTTCTAATGTATTCATTTCTAAGCTTCCTTCTCTTTGCATTGTGGTTATTCTTTATTTACTTCTTACTGAATTTGTATGTCCTATGTATATTCGTGCAGTGTGGTGGCATTCCTTAAGTATCGACTCATCTGACTTTCCTTGTGTTGTCATATATACATCTCAAATAATAGCTCATGGGTGATCAGTCCATGATACCATTATTCTCGAAGTACTATTTATTTCATTACATGTCTCGCTCTATGCTGGTTACGGCCGATCCCAACATAAGGTGAGAACATCATTTTTTTTATTACATTTCAAACTCTTTCTTTCCTTTCTTTTCCGAATATGTTTCAATTCACTTTCTATTTATTTTCATATATACTTTTTTTTTCATCTGTATATTATTACATATTTTTCTTACTTAGCTCCCCAAGGTAATAACAGTAGAATCAAAGTGGGATGAGACAATACCATATGGAACCAGCATGGCATGGGTGGCCCTCACAACCGTTTCATTTCCATGGCACAGGTGGCCCTCACCACCTTTTTCATAAAACCAATGGCCCTCACCATTGGCCCCCAGTGGTCCTCACCACTGAGTATATATATCGGTGCCAGATAAATATCAAACCAGTGGCCCTCACCACTGGCCCCAATGGACCTCACCATTGAGTATAAATGTTAATGCCATATAAATACACTCATCCCAACTCTGATTCAATCTGAATTACCAAGGAAAGCATATCTTTCTAATATTTTATTCTCTTTCCTTCATTCATATCAATGCACACATAGGCACAAAAATTCTCAAGTTGTCGGAACACATTACCAAACATTTCCAACACAAGTTTAAATAGTTCATTATATAAGGAACACATGATTTCAACCAGGTAAAGCATTAATCCTGGAGAATCTAACTAGTTTTGCTTCCTTTTCTTAGTTCTCAATTTTATTTTCTATGATTTTTTTTCTTGCCGTACTATTATTCTTCACTCTTTCAATTTTAGACTCTTGTATTATGGTCGGTATTCTATTCGTTATTATTCTTTCGGTGCTTTTACTACTTACCTCTCATAATTGCCTTAACCTTTATTGCATATATTTCTCAATTTTTTTTTCGTGCATATATATGAGTGTGAAGAACCCGAATCTATTAAAACGTAAAGAAGAACTCCAAACATAGACAACTGACCTGCAATCACGTCTAGCGCTTCTTGCGACATCTAAAGAACAGAGCAAAACGTATACAATCCCATCATACGTAACGACCCATACCAACAACATTATCTTATCCTAGGTGGCATGTATATAATTATAAAATTCTTAAATAACACATATACAACACAACTTTTATTTATTTCCAAACTCAAAGTTTTACAATACTAGGAAGTCCTTATGTACATTCCAAAATTTAGGACTTCTTACTATTATATCATCATATTATACTACCATACAATATTTATATGATACCTCTATATCACATATGTATATAACTAAGAGAATTGCCAAACAGCAATACATCTCAAGACTCAGTGAGTAGGTGCCCTAGGTGAAGTGGCACTGTCTGAAAAATACTCTTCTATCTCGGGATCAAAATCTAGGTCATGTGATGCTTCACTAGGTAAGTACTGGCCTAGCTCTTGAACCCTCTCCTGTAAAGCTCAAATCTCTTGATGTGCTACCCCGAGGCTTCTACCGACACTATCCAACTCCGCTCTATAACTAAGCCTGTCTTCTTTTAACATCTGCACGTCATCTATCAAGGGGGTAATCATCTCATCTTTTATTCTCAAGTCTTCACGATCTTGTATACTTCGATCGGCCAAAATTTCTATAGTCTCATCTTGTTCCCGCACTAGTTGTTTTAACCTCTCTACTTCTATCCTCAGCTCCCTCACCTCGTTTAGATCACCCATTATTACTCTTGTATAATTTGAATAACATAACTAACAATAACACACATATGTATAGTTATATAATTAAAACCCCTATTCTAACCCTATGTGTCCTACATTTAAGGTTTGGTTCAACTAACTACCCAGAACCGGCTAAACCAGCGCTCTGATACCACTAATTGTAACACCCCTTCCCAACCTACATGTGTAAGTCGAGTAGAGGCGCCACACTATCCTAACGTTGCTACCAATTTACTTCGTCAAATTTTAGTTTCGATTTCTAAAGAAATTTTGCCATAGTTTCGCCTAGAAATTTGGATCCCAAGTGTCGACAAAACTTGTTTTTCTAATTTTTGAAAACACTTTACACAGACCAATGTGAATACTATCAAATTTAATACACTCCCAATGAATTCACCTTATACCCTCAACTACAAATCTGCAAGAAGAGTTCACACTTCTAATACAACATAAAGTAAAGGTTTATGATTATTACACACTACTAGCATACAATTATAACATAGAAATTCTCTTTTATATTTATTCATATACATGCCACAACTAACTAACTCATAATGGAACTAAAAGATCTACCCCTGAGATTTGCTGTGGTCTGGTCGTTGCTTCCCCAAGATTTATCTACTGCTTCGAACCTACGAGTCAAGGAAAACTTAACTCGCTGAGCGTTGTCGCTCAGTGGGTACTTTACCGATGAAAATATAAGTAAAACATGAAAGCCTTTGAAACAAAATGAAATAATTAAATCATAAATCAACCAACCTTAAACCAATGGAAGTTTCTGTACATTCAGTGTAAATATGCTTCCAACAAATGTAAAAACCATAATTCAAACTCATTTTGCATTACGTGGTTTAAAAGAAACAAGACTTTGGATCAGGCTCTACTAGCATATAGGGAACCATAGCGAAAAGGCAGTGGTCCTCACCACTGTAACATAGGTGGCCCTCACCACCGATATCAGATCACAGGAATGGCCCTCACCATCCTGGTTGTAACCAATTCCGCTCTACGGCCTATACACGTAGGTAACCGCCGGAGCATTCCAATCACAATTTCACAACATCTCCGCTCCACGGCCTATACCAGAAGGTAACCGCCGGGGCATTCAAATCACAATTTCACAACATCTTCGCTCCACGGCCTATACCCGAAGGTAACCGCCGGGGCGTATCAAACACAATAAGTGGCAGTACTGCATAAGTTAGTATAGTGCACCATACCCTTATCTACCACTCCCACTATCCAGTAGAGCAAAAAGGTTAAAATAATTCACTTTAAGTCTCAAACTTCATTTTAGAATGATTCGAGAAATCATTTTAATTCCCATCGCACTTTGCCATTTATGCCGCGCAACACCTTCTTTAGTCAAACCATTCCCCTTTTTCACATATTTAATATCCACAATAAAAATATTAAACATTTCAAAGCATTCCTCAAAAGATCACAAATTGACCAAATAAATAGTGTCGCGGCACGAAAAATCGGCAACGCAAAATGGCATGACCAAATGAATAGTAAAATCTGGGTTTTCATCAAAATTTCAGTCCACTTCAGTCGTGCATTTGACCAAGTAAATGATTTTATTTTTGGCTGAAATTTTACAGAAAACTTATTTCATATGTTGACTAATTGCATGTAAACTTTCGTTGAAAAATTCATTCATTAGCTACCTCAAACAATTGCCACAAAAAGATCCAGAAAGCTGTCACTTTGGGACCATTTCGGCCCAAACATATGAAATACATAGGATAGTTTATTTTTCTTTTGCAAATCAATATGAAGGCTTCTTTAATGATAAAGAGAAGATTCAAACACTTCCCTTTGATAAATTTTGCATGTTTAACTCAAATCAAACTAATTAAAGTCCAAAACAACTTACCAAATCAACTTGCCAAATTTTCTCAAAACATTTGGTTTCAATTAAATTTAAACAACCCAAAATTAATTATTCAAAGGTAAAGTACCAAACCTTATTTCTTTAATTCCTCTTAGCTTTTCCTTCTTCTCCTTCCTTAATTCTTTATTTCTCCTTCAATAAATTCAAGATACAACATAAACCTTAGAATTTTAAAATAATAAGTTATCCTCCATTTCTTTTCAACCAAAACCCTAATCCAACTTTATTAAACTTTATACATCTTGATTCTTCCATTTAATCAATTAATCTCATCACTTAAATTTTTTTCAATTCCACATAAAGACTCTAATCTCAAATCTCCCAATAAATATATAAATACCTAAAATTGATACTAAAATTAAAGTCTACATACTTGAAAACCTTAAAACTTACCTTGAAAATCAAACTTGGAAAAAAACTTGGAAGTCCTTTGGCATTTCCTATTGTGGCCGAAATTTGTAAGTGGAAAAGAGAGAAATTGGTTCTTCATTTCATAATATACATATATATATATATAAGGGAAATGATGATCACCTTATGTGTTGGATAAATCCTTGAAGACCACTTGTCCACCTTTCTCTTTCTTCATTTAATACTCATGCTAAATGGTTACTTTTGATTGGTCAACAAGAGATTTTTTATAGTTTTCTTTCCCATTACTTCTTCCCACTTGTCCCTCTTCTCATTGGATACCCTAAAGTTTTCCCGTGTTACCCATACGGTCCCGACATGAAACTGGGCCCACATTACGTTTCGGCGATTAATCGATCATATCTTTTAAACCGTACAGTTCCACGAGTCATACTACATATAGTTTTGATCCTCTTGACCTCTAATTTCTATTTATAAGGTCTATTTTAGGTTTCCAAGTCATTTTGAAAAATTACCAATAAGCCCTCAACTTTTTACAAAATTCCCTTTAGGTCCTTTCCTTGCTCGAGTTTTCTTACGGCTCCATTTCTACTGACGATCGTTTCATATATCACCCCTCGTCATCCTCTACGTACTCATTTTTTTATTTCCTACTTTAAATTCATGTATAACTTTAATTAATAATGACCAAAATGCCCCTAGTCAAAATGTCTTCGTTTTTCTTTAACGGGACATTTCCTAGAAAAATTGTTACATGTCGTTGCGACCCTATTAATCTATAGAATATTCTTCCGGGGTAGGATATGGGCACTATTAAGAACTTCCGACTCTTAATTTTTAAGTTTACATAGTTACCCCTAACTTTTGAGAAATTTTCACTTAGGTCCTTTTGATATCCCTTCCTGACCTTGCTGTCTTTCTTTATTAATATCGTTTTACTTACAACTCCAAATTAAGTGATTCTTATTCCCACTGAAACTAGACATCCGGGGCTACATTGTGTCAAAATTTCAGGTTGATCCGAGTTATATCTGATTTTTGACGGTCCTTCAAAAATCAATCCTACTATGCTGTCCTGAGGCAGCTTGCACATTGTCTACTAAATCCATCGTATCTTATTATGTACAACTCTAAATTGAGTAATTTAAAGTTATACATCTAGCTAAGACACAAATAAACAATTAATTATTGTTTGAGACTATCTAATTTTGTCATTAACTTGGATGAAATTCGAGCTCAAGTTATAGGTTATGTCTGTTTCTTACCAATCTGGGATTTGGGATGTTATAGTTTATTTTAAAAGTCCTAGTTTCCACATCCCATAAGGAAGCCACAACATGTAAGAAGGATTGGTCCAACTTGAAAATTTGAAAGCACTTTAAAGTATTTATTTGAGACAAAGATAGTTGCTCCCAATGTGTAACTTTAATGGTCTTAAATAAACCTTTGATTTTTTTTAAATTTAACTCAATCATTGATAGGGTTTGAGAAGAACTAAAACTATTTGAGTTGATTGTGCAAGATTTATTTCTATTATCGTAGCTAAAATTGTAAGGAAAGTTGGCGGTTAGAATGAGCAGATGGGTTAACTTGTCTTGAATTGAGAATCTCGATTGATTTAAATAGGCATGAGGTTGTAGACCGAAGTGCATAAGGAAAGGTGTTTACATTGAATTGTTGTTGGAATTTTGAGTCCATCATGGTTTGTAAAATCCTAGTCCATGATGATTTGGAAATTATGAATTCGTCATGGACATTCTGTATTTATATATGTTTAAAAAAAATGAATGAATGAAATGTCAAAGTTGTAGGAAAAGTAAATGTCACTATTATTATTATTATTATTATTATTATTATTATTATTATTATTATTATTATATTTTTATTAAAATTAATATAAGATTTTTATTTAATATAATACAAGTTGATCACTGTGAAGGGGGAGACAGTCTATAATCAAATAAAGCCTAGAGAAATTCATCGACTGAAGGAGGAAGAGGTATATCATTTGCCTAGAATCCACACGAGGAAGAAGCACCTGGGTCCCTATTACCCTGAAAGTTGATTCTATAATAGTCATCACCTAAAAAAGGAGGAGGCATGTCATGGTCATTAGTTCGGGGCCCCCTCAAATAAGAAGCATTAGGATCCCTTATGCCTTGAAACAGGAAGTTCCAGAAGTTCTATTTCAATTGATGGTATAATCCTCCAAAATGAGCAGCATGTTGATGACTGGCAGTTAATTCTTTCTGTAGATTTCTATTATGTTCCTCAAGCATCCACTGTGAGCCGAATAAGGAAAATGTAAGCCCATACATTTTTATGCATATATACAACATATATCATTATGGAATAGGATGACGGACTAGGTAACTTAGATTGAAGCCTAAGGATAAGATGGCATATTTGGATGAGAAGAAAGAGCAAACAGAGAGAATTGTTGTTGTATCGGAGTAGCATATGGTAGGAAAGCTTCATGACTAAGGGTACCGGCAGGCTGCACTAATCATAAAGATAGTCAGAACAAATTAAAAAGAAGTAGTCGTAATGGAAAAATGTTAAGTGTTCACCTAAGAAGCACCAGCCCTAGAGTCATTGTAACACCCTTATACCCTTTATACGTATAATACACATACCCAGTATATGTAAAATACGTATATAAAGTATAAGAATGCCACAATTTAGTTTAATAAAAATTTTCATATTCCTAATTTAAAATTCCAAACACTTCAAAGTGTATTTTTAATAAACCAATAAAATATTCTTTATTAGTTTTAGGTACCCTAAAAAAGTATTTTATATAAAAATCTCTGGAAAAAATTCGTCAGAGTTTTGTCTATAAAATGGACATCTCAAAAATTTCAACCATACTCAACCTGCAAAAAAATTCTCTCTCAATAATACTAAATCAAATAATTCACCCTAACTTCTCAATCTTCCACATTTTCATAAACATATCTAAATATGTACATATATATAATATATACACAATCCCATATCACAAAATTGGTCCAAAAATTCTTTATAATTTACAGTACTCCCAAAATTATAAATATAAAATACATAATAATGAAATGTACTATAGAATAGAATATATATAGCAGCAACTGGCTCTGATCCTGTAGCAACAAAATTGCCTCAAGGTTAAACAACCTCAACTCTAGACTTACCAAGGTCTAGATGAATTCTTCGGATCTACCAGATGAATCTTGTCACCTGCAATATGAATTTTAATCATGCTAAGCTAAAAGTCTAGCGGTATATACTTTGATAATAATGAAGCTTTAAACGAAAAGACAATGCATTATGCTTCATCATGACATTTCACAATGTAATATGCAATTCCACTTTACTTCACATTTATCATTGTCCCTAAATATCACATTAACACATACATAAGCATTGAGCACAAATACCCTAATATACTATTTAAATCCCAGAGTTATTGTTTTGGTTTATTTTGACACCCAGTGTCTAGCCTGAAGGCAAATATAGTGACGCTCAGTGTCTAGCCCAAAGGCAATTCAAAGTGATGTCCAACGTCTAGCCCAAAGGAAAATCTTATATCAGTGATGCCCAATGTCTAGCCCCAAAGAAAAATGAGGAGAATAATTTCATAGGCATGCCATCAAACACAAAACTCTAGAAATTGAATAATATACTAGGCAACACACAAATTTTACATATTTTCTATAATCAATTTTCCCCATCACATTGCTTCTTTTTCTCATTTTTATTATTCATAACAATGTCAAATCACTTTAATTCATTATTTCTTATCACTTTATCATAATATATGTCATTTAGCATTGCAATCTTATTATCTAATTAATTTTGGGTTATTCTCAAATAATTCACATAAACCACATTCCACTCATTTTAGCCATTAACAATGGCTTTTCATAATGCATATAATGCATAATCATCATTCCACATGTCATATCACAATATACATGAATGTTCAAATAGTCAAGTAGCTTAACACATTTTCTATCCAAAATGTGTTAAGCTAAATTAAATGCAAATACATTTAAATTATCAAAAGTATGTACATACCTTAATTTAACACTCAAACTCAAGCTAAAATATCTCTTTAACTTCCACTTCTAAAATGCCTTAGGTTGGGCAAATTGATTCAACTTATTGCCTATTCAAAATATTAGTAAATATATATTTAGAATCACATTTCAAGGCATTTCAAACATAAAACCCTAATTAAGCATCATTCTGATCACTTTTCCAAAATTTTCCTTCCCTTACATTAACTTTAGAATTTTATTTTAATCCATCTTACTTGGTCTTTTAATTTTATTTTTATTATTATAATTACATTAGAACATGTTTTAAGCAATTATATCAAATAAAAATATATTCTTTAACAAAACCCTAAAATATGCCCTAACCTTAATCAATTATGGGTCTTCATTCCAACCCATTCCAAATGCTAATATAAGACCATCTCTATCATTTAAATCATTTAATACCATGATTTATTCATTAAAATAAAATAAACAACCATGCTTTAAAAATTCTCTTCCAAAACCATAAATTTACACTACTTCTCCCAAACTCCATCTAAACTTAATCAAATCCATCATTTCACTTTAAAATCCTTGATTAAGCATCAAAACAATATCTATTATATTCATTAAACAATTAAAATACATAATTGCAAAATTTCAAATTACACATAACCTAAAATCATCTTCTTCATCCAAACTCAACCCAAACTTAATCCTTTCTCTTATCTAACTTAAAAATCATTACTTACTAATCAAAATAGCACATTAAAACACATTCAAGAAAGTAAATCATGATTATACAAAAACCTAAATATCACATATCCATATCTTTCCATAGAACTTGAAAATTTGGTAAGAAAGCTTACCAATTGATGGAGAAATCATCAAAACTCAACTTAATTCTTAAAATCTTGATTTTTGGAAGAAGAGAAGACCTCTCTTTCTCTTTAATGGTGGTTTGACCCTTGGAGCAGAAGAAGAAGAAATGAATATTGATTTTTTCTCTTTATTTTTCCTTTTTTAATTTAAGACCATACATATATATTATTATATTATTTTAATTATTTATTTATTTTAAAAATGGTAATTTATCTCTTCCATCCATAAATAATTTATTTTTAAATTATTTAATTAATTTTAATTTTATAAAGTATATTTACAATTTTGCCATTTGACCATTTGACTTTCTTATTTAATGTTGACTTTTGTATATGTTATATATATCATATATATTTCACATATACACTTTATCTTCTCACTTCTAACCCTTAAATTTTCATTTAAATTATTTATTTAATTTATTTAATTTAATTTTTGAAAATTTAATAGATGTTACAATAAAAAAATTTTGTCCTCGAAATTACCTGATATCAACTCTAGAATAACTGAGGATACTAGCTCCGCATTGTCTGCTCACTCTCCCATGTTTCCTCCTCAGCAGAATGATTCATCCATAGAACTTTAACAAATGGCACTTTCTTATTTCTCAACTCCTTCACCTCTCATGCCAAGATCGCCACTGGTTCTTCTTTGTATGTCAGATCCAGACTCACCTCAATAGCCTCCACTGATAAGATATGAGATAGGTTTGATCTATACCTATGAAGCATGCAAACATGGAAGACATTATGTATCCGGTCTAACTAGGGTGGCAAAGCCAATCTATAAGTGTTGCGCTCGAATTAACTCTACCACAAAGCGTCACTCGCAAGTATACGAGGTAGTTGTAGCAAAGGTGATCGCCCCAAGGTCGTCTCACAAGGAAGCTAAAGTGGCTAATTGATTATCAGATTAAAAGTAACAAGTAATGAATAAATTTAAATTGCTAACTAATGAAGAAGTTTAATTGAAGTTTAAAACAATAAAAGTAAACAAGAGCTGATGTTTTGATTCACTTGATAAAAAGGTCTAGGGTTTGCACTTCTCTACTACTTGTATGTATGAATGGTTATTTCTCTTAACTAATTCAATTTCAAAGATTAAATCTCAAACAACTTAATTAATTGAGTCAAGGAAATAAGCTCTCGCATTCAAACCTCTTACAACTAATCTTGTTATAATTGAAACAATCTTTTTAATAGGTTATATCTCTAATTCACCTAAGTCCCTAATTGAATTGATCCAGCATTAGACTTCATCTCTCAATCCATCATCTAATACCTAAAACACATAATTGGTGGCCAATCAATTATATATTAAAATATTTCATTCAATCAAGGCTAAAGAAATTATTAGTTAAGAGAATAACCAATTCATACAATCATAGCAGATCCATACAAACCCTAGACTAGATCAAATTAGTTCATGATGCAATCAAACATATTCATCTCATTAATGTTCAAAGAAATCAAAATAAACATGATAATATCCTTTAATACAATTTCAATGAAAATAAAGAGAATAAGTTCAAGAACAAAACCAAGTTACAAACTCCTTGAAGCTTCTGAAGAATCTCTTGATCAAATCTTGCAAGAAGGATGTCTCAATGGCTAAAACAATCTAATCTAAGCTAAAGTAATCAAAAGTGTAATCAAAATCAAAGAAATCAAAGTTAAAACCCTAACTTCACTCTTGGACGACTCAAATCTCTCTCAAAATCATCAACCCTCCCGAAACCCGAGCTTCTCTTTCTCTTTTATACGAATTCTCCACTTTAAAATCCGCTGCGTGCTTGGTTCATGAGGGACACAGCCAAGTCAGAAGTGACTTGGCCGTGTTGGAGTGCATTGGAGGGACACGGCCAGTGACTTGGCCATGTCCCTTGCATGTGTCACCTACTGCTTGCCTTTTTTCTTCCTTTTCTTCTTTGAATGAGTGACATGGCCAAGTCAGAAGTGACTTGGCCGTGTTGGGCCTTTTTGGAGGGATACGGCCAGTGACTTGGTCGTGTCCCTTGCCTGTCTTCCACTGTGAAATTTTAGTCTTCTTTTCCTTTGGAACCAAGTGAGACATGGCCAAGTTGGTGTGACTTGGCCGTGTTGGAGCATCTTTGGAGGGACACGGCCAGTGACTTGGCCGTGTCCCTTGCATGTGTCTCTCTCTGTGATTTATTTCCATCTTTAGCTTAGTATGGGACACGACCAGTGACTTGGCCGTGTCCTCTGCCTGTGTAAGCTACTGTCCATTTTTCCTTCAGTCTTAGTTCCTTGGCTTTTTTAACCTGAAACAAAACTTGAACAAACTTTAAACAAGAATTAAATAAATAATAACCAACAAAACATAAACACACACTAAAAACTAGGACAAAAATGACAAAAACACTGAAATAAACTAAAATACCACAATTAATGAAAAAACTAAATAAACCGATTAAAACTAACAAAATACGTAAATAAAACAATAATTATCATAATAAACAAGACACAAATCTATAACAAAAACTAATAAAATAACTACCCCACACTTAAAACTTTGTTCTCAAGCAAATTCACACGGCATAAATTAAAAACTCAAACAACCTTAACTATAATTCAAGCATATAGATGAAATACTTCAAGACATCAGACATAAATAATTGCAATTTCCTTCAATCAAGATTTTCTTAACTCATTCATTAATCCAGACATACAAATCTTATCTCTCATCTAAGTGTTTCACTCGATTTCAAAAGTTAATCACTCAAACCACTCATGATTGCATACTACCATAAACTTGCTTAATTATCCAATCTCCCTCACTGATTTTCTCAAGAAATAATCCGAAGGTCTTTTATTTGGATGTAATGGGGCTAAGGTGCAGGTGTGAGAAAAGGCATTTAAGCTGGAGCATCATGAAATAGAGTATCTAAATTAGACAATACTATTGCTAAGAAACTCACAATTCCCTCAAATGGCATACTCACCAATCCTTAATAATCTTACATACTTGCACACTAAAAGAAAAGTACATTAGTCAACATTCCTCTAATGCTAGAAAATATATGAATTTTGTATATATATATCTCTTCTTTTTTTTTTATCATCATTTTTTTTATATATACAAAATATAAACTTGCATAGAACATCTAGCTTAAAATGTAGAGGAAAAGAATAATCAGCTCTTAATCCAACACAATGTGCAAAGTATGCATTTCAACCCCAAATAGCAATACCATTTTTTTTACTTACCCCACACTTTGAAATAAACTACCCTATTATCAAATCATAAAACTCCATTCCTTAATGCATAGGTATGATGATAATAAGAACAGGTTAAGTTGAGAATTGTGTTGATCAAACAAGAAACAGTCAATGGCTCAACTTGGCTCACTAAAGAAATCAATATTAAAGGAAGTCTTTTTAAGCTAAAGGGGCTAACCTAATTTGCCTTCATCATTTTAAAACTTGAGATTAAATCATAATGTGAGTTCAATTAGTATGCAAAAGCAAACTCTAGAGATGCCAAATCATGAAGGTGCACACTTAAGAAAAGAAAATCAACTGATAATAATATCAAATTATGAGGCTCAAAACTCACACAGGTGGGTTCACAAAGATTTATATGTCATAAATTGCAGAATGTGAAAATTGATCCTGAATGAATTCAAATGCTCATTTCTATGCTGATACTAAAGTCTCAACTATAATGCTAGAATCACAGAAAATATCAATAAATTTTCAACAATTATACCATGCACAACACAATAAAACATACCAAGGCAACCAAAACAAAAATTAAAGAAAAGCTAAAAGATTACCCCCACACTTTAGAATTTACATTGTCCTCAATGGAAAACAAGAATAATAAAGAGAAAGAATTAAGTACAACCTATCTTCCATCGTCCCCTGGTGAGGCAAACTCTATCTTTTATCACAAACACAAATGTTCAAAAACAAGATGCAAGAGAGCTTAGGGTTTCCATTTATTTAAACTAAACATAAAATCAAAATTGCTAAATATAAAATTATAACTATGAAAAAGAAATTCAAACTAATGGGTTGCCTCCCATTTAGCGCTTCTTTAATGTCATAAAGCTGGACATCATGCAAGGCTTAAGGATCATGGATCAAAGTGTTGTCAATGATCCTCACTTCCTGAAATCCTTCATTGTATAGTTTAACTCTATGTCTATTTGCTCTAAAAATCTTATTGGTTCTAGAGTTAAGCAATTCAATGGAACCAAAAGGACATACCTTAGTTACCTCGAACGGACCACTCCATCGAGATTTGAGTTTACATTGAAACAGACTGAGTCGAGAATTAAAAAGTAAAACTTTCATACCTGGGCTCAATGTCTGTCGCACAATAAATCTGTCATGAATTGCCTTAATGCGATCCTTGTAAACTCTCGAGCTCTCATATGCCTTCGGGTTAAAGCACCTTTGGGTCTTCCTCACTAATTTAGCCCCCTCTTCTAAAGTCAGTGTCAGCTCCAATTTATCTGGGGAGTCCGTCTGCAACACAACATCTGAAACAACTGCTTCAACACTATTAATTAATGAACATTCCTCATATAAATCAGTTGTAGGAATAGGAGAAGTGTTAAAAATAGAAAATTCAACAGTTTGCCCTAAGACAGTCATTGACAACTTACCATTTTTAACATCTATTAAGGTGTTGGTAGTAGCCATGAAAGGCCTACCCAGCAATATAGTGTGTGCTGATGGTGCAGAGTTACCTTCGTCTGTGTCAAGAACAATAAAATCCACAGGTACTATTAACCCACCAACCTTAACTAACACATCTTCTATAACCCCTTTCGGGAATCTAAAAGACCTATCAGCTAATTGCAACACAATTTTTGTCGGTTTAAGTTCCCCTAGTTCTAATTCTTTATAAATAGAATAAGGCATCAAATTAATACTGGCTCCTAGATCACACATGCCTTCAGTCCCCTTTCCATTTCCCACAGTAATTTGAATTATAAAGCTTCCAGGATCCTTTAGTTTGGGAGGTAGTTTATGCTACAAAACAGCACTAGCTACCTCGGAAACTATCACCTTTTCATTCGTCTCATACCTCTTTTTCTTGGTGATCAGGTCTTTGAAGAACTTGGCATAAGCCAGCATATTCTTTACTGCTTCAAGTAAGGGTAAGTTAATACTTACCTTAGACAGCATGTTGAAGATATTAGAAAATTGCTTATCTTTTTTATCATCTTTCAACCTGCTAGGGAATGGTATAGGAGGCTGGTACGAATTGCTTGCCTTATGTAAATCTGTTGAAGAGGACTTCTTCATTGATCTATCTCCAGCACCTTTGTTCTCTGGTTCTCCTTCCTCCTTGTTCTCTTTGTCACCTGCATTCACAGAATCATTTTCAACATTATTGTTAATTTCCTTACCACTTCTAAGAACAGTCACTGATTGTGCCTGCTCTGGTTGACTTGGGAATTTCCCCTTTTGTTGAATCTGCATCTGTTGTGCAAGTTGTCCAACTTGTGTCTCCACTTTCTTAAAAGATGCTTCTATGGAATCCAGCCTCTTGTTTGTTATCTCTTGATTCTTAGCACTAACCTGGATAAAAAGCCTGTAAACTTTCCTCCAAACTCTCTACCTTAGACTTCCCTTGATTTGAGGATTGGCCTTGCTCTTGGTTCTGTCTTTGAAGCAAATGGAAAGGCTGCTGAGAATTATTTGTTGCCCAAGAAAAATTTGGGTGATTCCTCCAACCAGGATTGTATGAATTTGAATAAGGATTATTCCGAGCTCTTGGTTGAAATCCTCCCATAACATTGACTTGCTCAGCTTCATTCCCATATGATTCATATGCAGAGGGGCAACTGTTTGCTCCATGCCCTAAAATTCCACAGATTCCACAGACTTCTTGAGTAGATGAAGAAATATTGTTCTTCATATTCAGCATCTGCACTTGCTTTGTCAACTCAGCTATCTGATTGACCATTTCACTATTGGCTTCTAGTTGATTCACCCCTTTACTTCTTCCCCTGACACTTTTCTATTGAGAATTAGCTCCCAACATCTCAAAGATCTCATAAGTCTCATCAGCAGTCTTTTCTCCCATGGCTCCCCCAGCTGCATTGTCAACAGTGTTCTGAAATTGCTGGGTGAGACCATCATAGAAAAACTGATTAAGGAGTTGAAGTGGGTAGTGATGATGCGGACACTGGATCAATAGCATCTTAAATCTGTCCCAAGCCTCATGAAATGGCTCTCCTTCAAATTGAGAGAATGTAGCAATCTTCCCTCTCAACTCAGGTGTCTTTTGGTGTGAATAGAACTTGCCCATGAACTTGTTATAAACTTGCTCCCAAGTTGTCAGTGAGTTCTCGGGCAACATCATAAGCCAGCTCTTTGCCCTATCCTTCAAAATATATGGAAAACACCGCATCCTTAACTGATCCTCTGTTAATCCTCCCAATGGAAAAGTGTTGAGGGTGGAGTAGAAATCCCTAATAAAGTTCAAAGGATCTTCATTTGGAACTCCATAAAATGATGGCAACATATTGTAGTGAATGTTCTTCAACTCATAATTCCTTGCTGCATCTGTCAATCTTATGCAAGAAGTTGAAGTTCCAATGACAGGATCTGACTCAAATTCAGAAGTGTCCTCCTCTGTATCAAATCCGGTATAGAGCTCAAACTCTTCTCTGCTCCTTTTCACTCTCTGAATTTCTGGAATGAATGGATGTAGCTCTCCTTCGAGTGATCTCCTGCCTTGCATAAACAAAATTTCTAGAAAAAGAAATTATTAAAAGCAAAAAACAAAATAAAATAAAATGAAAACCATGAAAAATAATCTAAAGTATTTTTTTTAATAAACAATTACGCCAATTAGCTTCCCCGGCAACGGCACCAAAAACTTGTTGCGCTCGAATTAACTCTACCACAAAGCGTCACTCGCAAGTATACGAGGTAGCTGTAGCAAAGGTGATCGCCCCAAGGTCATCTCACAAGGAAGCTAAAGTGGCTAATTGATTATCAGATTAAAAGTAACAAGTAATGAATAAATTTAAATTGCTAACTAATGAAGAAGTTTAATTGAAGTTTAAAACAATAAAAGTAAACAAGAGCTGATGTTTTGATTCACTTGATAAAAAGGTCCAGGGTTTGCACTTCTCTACTACTTGTATGTATGAATGGTTATTATTCTTAACTAATTCAAAGATTAAATCTCAAACAACTTAATTAATTGAGTCAAGGAAATAAGCTCTCGCATTCAAACCTCTTACAACTAATCTTGTTATAATTGAAATAATCTTTTTAATAGGTTATATCTCTAATTCACCTAAGTCCCTAATTGAATTGATCCAGCATTAGACTTCATCTCTCAATCCATCATCTAATACCTAAAACACATAATTGGTGGCCAATCAATTATATATTAAAATATTTCATTCAATCAAGGCTAAAGAAATTATTAGCTAAGAGAATAACCAATTCATACAATCATAGCAGATCCATACAAACCCTAGACTAGATCAAATTAGTTCATGATACAATCAAACATATTCATCTCATTAATGTTCAAAGAAATCAAAATAGACATGATAATATCCGTCAATACAATTTCAATGAAAATAAAGAGAATAAGTTCGAGAACAAAACCAAGTTACAAACTCCTTGAAGCTTCTGAAGAATCTCTTGATCAAATCTTATAAGAAGGATGTCTCAATGGCTAGAACAATCTAATCTAAGCTAAAGTAATCAAAAGTGTAATCAAAATCAAAGAAATCAAAGTTAAAACCCTAACTTCACTCTTGGACGGCTCAAATCTCTCTCAAAATCGTCAACCCTCCCGAAACCCTAGCTTCTCTTTCTCTTTTATACGAATTCTCCGCTTTAAAATCCGCTGCGTTCTTGGTTCATGAGGGACACGGCCAAGTCAGAAGTGACTTGGCCGTGTAGAAGTGCATTGGCCTTGCATGTGTCACCTACTGCTTGCTTTTTTTCTTCTTTGAATGAGTGACACGGCCAAGTCAGAAGTGACTTGGCCGTGTTGGGCTTTTTTGGAGGGACACGGCCAGTGACTTGGCCGTGTCCCTTGCCTGTGTCTTCCACTGTGAAATTTTAGTCTTCTTTTCCTTTGGAACCAAGTGAGACACGGCCAAGTTGGTGTGACTTGGCCATGTTGAAGCATCTTTGGAGGGACACGGCCAGTGACTTGGCCGTGTCCCTTGCATGTGTCTCTCTCTGTGATTTATTTCCATCTTTAGCTTAGTATGGGACAAGGCTAGTGACTTGGCCGTGTCCTCTGCCTGTGTCAGCTACTGTCCATTTTTCCTTCAGTCTTGGTTCCTTGGCTTTTTTAACCTGAAACAAAACTTGAACAAACTTTAAACAAGAATTAAATAAACAATAACCAACAAAACATAAACACACACTAAAAACTAGGACAAAAATGACAAAAACACTGAAATAAACTAAAATACCACAATTAATGAAAACACTAAACAAACCGATTAAAACTAACAAAATACGTAAATAAAATAATAATTATCATAATAAACAAGACACAAATCTATAACAAAAACTAATAAAACAATAAGCCACTGAACCAATTCTCTGCAGTACCTCATAAGGTCCTATAAAGTGAGGACTGAACTTTTCTTTTCGACCAAATCTTAGAATCTTCTTGATGGCGACACCTTCAAGAACACCTTATCTGTTACAATGAACTCTATATCTTTCCTCTTTAAATCTTTATAGGATTTCTATCTATCTAAAGCTGCTTTTAGATGATCCTGAATTACCTTCACTTTCTCTTCTATTTCTTTAATTAAATCAGGACCTACCAGTTTATCTTCTCCAACTTCATCCTAACATAATGGTGTCCTGCACTTCCTGCCATACAAGGCATCATATGGTGCAATCCCAATACTAGAATGAAGACTATTGTTGCAAGCAAATTCTATTAGTGGCAAATATCCATACCATCTCCTAGTAAAATAAATGATACAACTCCTCAACATGTCTTCTAGAATCTGAATTACTCTCTCTGACTGCCCATCTGTCTATGGATGGAAAGCATTACTAAAGTGTAACCGAGAACAAAATGGATCCAGCAAACTCCTCTAAAATCTCGATATAAAATGGGCATCTCGGTCTGACACCAAAGAAATTGGGACTCCATGCAATCTCACTATCTCACTAATGCACAACTCAACCAACCTATCAAGTGAGTAATCCATCTGTATAGGGAGAAAATGAGCTATCTTTGTCATTCAATCAACTATCACCCAGATTGCATCATACTTCTTCTAGGTCAAAGGCAGTGCAGTCACAAAATCTATGGCCACTCTCTCCCATTTCAACTCAGGTACTAACTATGGCTGAAGCAACCCTGAAGGGACTTGGTGCTCAACCTTCACTCTCTGGCAAGTGAGACATCTGGATACAAATTCTTTTATGTCCCTCTTCATACCTAACCACTAGTGGTGCTGCTTCAAATCTTGATACATCTTGGTACTTCCATGGTGTATAGCATATTATGACTGATGTGCTTTCTCTAAAATCTTCTTTTTCAATCATGTATCATCAGGAATGCATAATCTATCTCTGTACCATAAACTGCCATCATCTTTCACATGAAAGTCCCTAATTTCCCCCTTTTAGCAAATCTCTACCATCTTCTGGATTTTCTCATCTACCTATTGTGCTTCCTTAGTCTGATCCAACAACACTGGTCTCAAATGCAACTGAGCCATTAGTGCACCATCATCACATAACTCAAATCTAGCATGCAACGCTCTTAACTCAATAAGTAACAAGAGCAAATAGGCAGTCAAACCTGCCATGGACTTTTGACTCAAGGCATCTGCAACTACATTTACCTTTCTAGGATGATAATCAATCAAGCAGTCATAGTCTTTCATCAACTCTAACCATCATCTTTACTGAAGATCCAGCTCTCTCTAAACACCCAGGTACTTTAAACTCTTATGATTTGTGTAAATAAAACATTTTCCCCATACAAATAATGTCGCCAAATCTTCAATGCAAAAACTATGGCCGCTACTTCCAAATCATGAGTTGGGTATATCAACTCATGAGGCTTCAGCTGTCAGGATGCACAAGCAATAACTCTACCCTTCTGCATTAGAACACAACCTAAACCATTATGTGAAGTATCACTATAGATCACATATGGTTTACCTTCCACAAGTAGAGTAAGGACAGGAGCTTGAGTCAATATGTTTCTCAACTACTCAAAACTCACCTGATACCGATCTATCCACACAAATTTAATCCCTTTCTGAAGTAATCTGGTGAGTGGTGTCACTATCATAGAAAAATCCTTCACAAATCGATGATAATATCTTGCCAAACCTAGAAAACTTCTAACCTCTATCACATTCTTTGGTGGACTCCAATTCAAGATAGCCTTGACTTTACTCGGATCAAATTTAATACCCTCTGCTGATACCACATGATCGAGAAAAGTCACTTAATTGAGCCAGAACTCACACTTAGACATCTTAGCATATAACTGCTTCTCTTTCAATGTCTATAGTACAGTCTAAAGATGCCTGTCATAATCTTCCTCATTATGTGAATATTCCAGAATATCATCAATGAAGACCACTACAAACTAATTCAAGTATGGTCTAAATACCTTATTCATCAAATCTATGAATGCTGCTGGTGCATTAATTAGTCCAAAGGGCATTACCAAAAACTTATAATGCTCATACCTCGTGCAAAAAGTAGTCTTGGATACATCCACATCTCTAACTGTTGCTTAGAGAATATTGTTGCTCCCTTCAACTGATCGAAGAGGTCATCTGTTTGAGGAAATGGATACTTGTTCTTGATAGTCACCTTATTCAACTGCCAGTAATCAATGCATAATATCATGGTGCCATCGTTCTTCTTAACAAATAAGACAGGTGCTACCCAAGGTGAAATAATAGGGTGGATAAACCCTTTATCAATCAACTCCTGCAACTGCACCTTCAACTCCTTTAATTCTGCAGGTTTCATCCGATAAAGGGTAATAGAGATGGGAGTGATACCAGGAATCAGATCGATACCAAACTCTAGCTCTCTCTCAGGAGATAACCCTAGCAACTCATCAGGAGAAACATTTGGAAACTCAGCAACTATAGGTATACTGTCAAGCTAGGACCCTATTTCTTTGGTATCTATAACATGAGCCAGATATGCCTCACATCCCTTTCAGATCATCCTCCTAGCTGATATAGTTGAGATAAACATGGATGAAAGGTGTCTCTGCTCACTAAATACCACCACATTTCTACCATCACGTGTTTTTAGAATAACATATTTCTGCTGATAGTCTACCATAGCCCCATGTCTAGATATCCAATTCATGCCTAAAATCATATCATATTCCTAAAATATATCTCAATCAGGTCACCGAGAAACTTGTCATCATGAATAATAACTAGATTATCTCAGCGCACTCTGCTAACTACGACACTGTGCCCTAAAGGATTGGTAACCAACACATCAAATCCTAGAGACTTCGAATGCAAATCACTCACAGGCAGTATGGATGTACTGATGTATGAATGTGCCAACCTTGCGTCTATCAATGCATGAACTAAAGTGCCAAATAAAGTAAAAATACAAGCTATGATAGCTGAAGCATCTGATTGTCTCTGCATCACATAAATGCACTGTAATGGACTTGCATTATCTTGTCTACTCCCTGTTGTAGAACCTTCTCTCTGACCTAACCATGTTCTACCACCTTTGCCACTACCTCTACCACCATAACCCCCTTTGACACTAGGTCTAGATGCTACTATATTTGTATATCTGTCATCTGGTAGCTCTGGACAGTATCTAATAAAATAGTTTGGTGATCAACATCTAAAACAAACTACTAATGCACCAATCCTCCAGCAAACATCTCCATGTATCCTACTAAAGTGAGCACAGATAGGTGGAGCAGGCCTTTAGGACATTGGGGTCGGGGCACTAGGCACTGAGGTTGCAAGTCTCTGTCTCTACCTCTGCTGCTGTGATGACCTGTCAGGCTTTCCCTGACTCCTAATGAACCTTTGAGGATATCCCCCTCGGCCTCTCTTTGATGATAAAGACCTTGCCTTACCCTGTGGTCTCCTAGCTCTACTCTCCTCTGCTCTGGCACCTGCTGCAAGTCCCTGTGTCTTCTCTACACTTTTGGTAGCTGCAACCAACCTAGAGAAATCCTCATACCAAGAGCCTACCACTAAACACATGATAGACGAACTCAGCCCCTCCTCAAACCTTCTGCATCTATCAACCTCATATGATATAATCCCCCTTCATATTGGCTCAACCGAATGAACTCTATCTCATACCCAGTCACTATCTTTGTCTCCTACTTCAAATTCAAAAATTCCCTCTTCTTAGCATCTTTATACTCTCTAGGAGTATACTTCTTCTTGAATTCCTGCAAAAAATTGACATATGTCAGTACTGATGGATCAGTCGTACCATGGGAAATTGTCTTCCACCACTGGTAAGCATCCCCCTGTAGAAGAGACCTTGCATAATCAAACTTCTCCTCTGCACTATCCTGCAACTGTATAAGTACTCTTTGGACCTTGTCCAGCTACTGCTCTGCTATAGCTGGGTTAGTAGTATGATAAAATCTGTTGCTCCAAACTTCCTCAGCTTATCATACTTCCTGGTCCGTGGTGGTGGATGCAGCGGTTGCTACTCCTACTATATCTATACCGGGGCCTAACAGAATAGCTCCACCATCTGATGAACCCATACTAGTGGATCTCCCTACCCCGGTGGTCTAACTAGTACTGATGTAGATGCTTCCCCAGCAGTCTCAGCCCTAGCTGCAGCTCTACTCTCTTCTGGAGCTACACTCTGTATACTACCCTCAGTAGACTGGTGCATCCTAGATGTCATCACTACCTATATAGGTAAATATAACAAAAATTGCCACATCAGATATCAGATAAAATGCCAGTACTAATGCATGTATCATAATTTAAAACTACACTTGAAATCCCCATTTTCTATCTCTAAAAACACACCTAGGTTGAGAACCTAAAACCTAAGCTCTAATACCAAAAGAAATACAATACCCTTATACCCTATATACATATAATACATATACGCAGTATATGTAAAATATGCGTGTAAAGTATAAGAATGCCACAATTTATTTTAATAAAAATTTTCATATTCGCAATTTAAAATCCCAAACACTTTAAAATATATTTTTAATAAACCAATAAAATATTCTTTATTAGTTTTAGGTACTCTAAATAAGTATTTTATATTAAATATCTGAAAAATATTTGCCAGAGTTTTGTCTATAAATTGGACATCCCAAAAATTTCAACAATACTCAACCTACATAAAAATTCACTCCTAATAATAATAAATCAAACATTTCACCCCAACTTCTCAATCTTCCACATTTTCCTCAAAACATTTAAATATGTACATATATATATCATATATACAATTACATATCAAAAAATTAGTCCAAACATTCTTTATAATTTGCAATACTCCTAAAAATATAAACATAAAATGCATAATGATGAAATGTATTGTAGAATAAAATATATACATAGTAGCAACTGGCTCTGATCATGTAGCAGCAAAATTGCGTTAAGCTCAAACAACCTCAAGTCTAGACCTGACCAGGTCTAGATGAACTCTCTAGATCTATCAGATCAACTATGTCACCTGCGTGATGAATTTCAATCATGCTAAGCTAAAAGCCGTGTAGTACATACTTTGATAATAATGAAGCTTTAAAAGAAAAGACAATGCATTATGCTGAATCATGCCATTTCACAATGTAATATGCAATTCCACTTTGCTTCACATTTATCATTCTTCCTAAACATCACATTAACACATACACAAGCATTGGGCCCAAATAACCTAATATAATAAATTAAGGTTTTGATTATCATTTTAGAAAAACATTAATTCTGGAAATAAATTAAGATTTTGGAAAACAATTAGGATTTTGAGATTTTAATGGAATAATTTAGGGTTTAAAGTTTTGGAAACAAAAGAATGATTTAGGGTTTTGATAATTTAACCAATGACTTAGGCTGCTGGATGGTTTTAAGTTTTTAGTTTTTATAAAACATGCAAGTAAAGTTTTGAAAAATAACTGATTAATGTATTAACTAAAGTAAACAATTAATGTTATTAAAATAAAAATCAAGTTACTACATATTCCTATTAATCAAAGAAAATGAAGCTACTGTGAACATATAGTTTATGATTAAAGATCAAACCTGTGTAGTCGGTTCCACCAAAAAATTAATTTTTGGATGAACAATAACAACAGTAATGTTGCTACCTTTGATGGATTGATGATTGATGAATGCTTACTTGCTGCTAATTCCTTTTTGTCGTCTCTTGCTTTTTTGTTTAATCCTCTTAATGTTAATTGCCGACCTTTTTCTCTTTTCCTTTAGGGTTTTCCGTGTTTTGTCTCCATAGGGTTTTTTTCCTTTCGCCCCTTGTTTTTGTGTTTTAATGTGGTATTTATAGGAAAAATAAAGCCCTAATCCTATTTTAATAAGGAAATACTATCATTTTTTGGAAAAACTAGAAAAATGAATAAAACAAGATTTGGTCAAAAAATTGGCAGCGCGCGGGCTGTCGGGCCTGCGGGCTGTGCTGGCAAAAATTGGTGCTGGCTACGGGCGTGGCGGGCTAGCTAGGCAAGCCAGTTCATCACAGAACTGTGCAACCCCAGCTGTGGCAAATTGGGTGCGAATTGGGCAGTGCCTAATTCACCGTAGATAAGTCGAATTGGGCACTGCCCAATTCTCCGTAGACAATTTCTGCGACGAAATGGGCTGCTTCGCGTTGCTCACCGATCCGTCCGATTCTTATTTTTTTCATTTTTTATATTTTTTATTTTTATGAAAATAACTATTAAATATTATTAAAATAATTAAAATACCACAAAAATTATTTTAGACTATCGAATTTGGCTGGGTCAAAAATTAAGGGTCTACAGTTTGCCCTCTACTTGAGCGATCTAAGACTATGGCAAAAGAGAGCGAAAAGTAATGTGATTTTTGACTGGGTTTGAAGCCATACTGGACTCCATACCTAAGGTTGGTTTGAGTTCTGGACTAAAAAATGAATTGGGTTCTAGACCCGAGGTGAATTTTGGATTTGGATTCTGGACCCGAGTTAAGTTATGGACCTAAGAGTAATTTGGGTTGTTCTAGACCCGAGCTAAGTACTGGACTTAAGGGAGATTTTGGGATCTAGTCCTGAGCTAAGTTCTAGACTTAAGTGTAATTTAGGTTCCGGACCTAAGCTAAGTTCTGGACTTAAGGTTAATTTGGGTTTTGGACCCGAGCTAAGTTCTAGACTTAAGAGTAATTTGGATTCTGGACCCAAGCTAGATTTTGGGTGCTCGACATGAAACTAGATTTGGATGCTCGATCCTAAAATGAATTTGGATACTCGATCCTAAACTGGATTTGGATGCTCGATCCTAAACTGGGTTTGGATGCTCGATCCTAAACTAGGTTTGGATGCTGGATCCTAAACTGGGTTCAGATACTTGATCCTAAATTGGATTTGGATACTCGATCATAAACTGGATTTGGATACTCAATCCTAAACTGGATTTGGATCTAAACTTGATTTGAATGCTCGATCCTAAACTAGATTTGAATGCTTGATCCTAAACTAGATTTGGATACTCGATCCTAAACTAGATTTGGATACTCGATCCTAAACTGGATTTGGATGCACGATCCTAAACTAGATTTGGATGCTTGATCCTAACTAGATTTGGATACTCGATCCTGAACTGGATTTGGATACTCGATCCTAAACTGGATTTGGATACTCGATCCTAAACTAGATTTGGATTCTGGACCAAAATATTTGAAAGTGAGTTTGAAAATATTTTATATATGCATAAACTCAAAAAATTAAAATGGAGAAACTTTGCCCCCCGTGTAGGCTCAAACCAATAAATTTTCTTATGCAGGCTCTGATTGATGTTTGTATTTTGTCTTGTTCTTTTCATAAGTATGCATCTCTTCAATATCTTCCATGCCCCCTGATTCAATATCTTCTTTTGATTCTTTACTTCACAGGGTGTCTAGTTTTCTCTTTGACAAATAAAAATGCAGTGTGATTTGCTCATGTATGCATGATATGCATGGATAATACTTACAATGGTTCTATTGACTCACAGATAGAGATAATCAACTGAAGTGTTCTCATTGACTCCTTCCAGATGCTTGTTCAATTCTTGCTTTGGAATGACAGGATGCTTCACATTTATGGCTTTTGTCTTGAAAATATGAGTAGTGGAGACCCCAAGCTTGCAGAGTCAGGGATACATCCATTTCAAACTATGTTTCAGCATGTCAGTTGGTAGCTTCTTCATGACCTTGCCAATAGTCATTTACTTTGCCTAGTGTGTCCTTTGAGGTTCAATGATTCGACATACTTCCCTTAACTTGAAGGCTTTGTAATTTTTTTAAAAATTTTTATTTTGAAATCAAATGTTGGCTTTGCCAAATCAATGTCAATGTACCTTAAGACTTGATTTTTTAAATTAATATATCAATAACATGACAACCCTAGTTACCATGCTAAACTTGGGAATCATTTCTATTTAAGCAAGAATTATTGCACTTCAAATAGGCACATACACATTACTTGGTCAAAAGTGTAACAACAGCTTAGGGTAGGTTGTTGGGTTTGTAAGCCAATGAAAAGAAAGCTAAAATTTTATGAAGGCTCAAAGGGATAACTAGGGATTGATATTTAATAGGATGGATACTAGTTGTTGGCTAACCAAACAATGCCTAGATCATTTCTCTCTTAAAATAAGCAGAGTTTAATTTCACCTCGAAAATTTGTCAAAGCATGTTCTAAGACTGATCAGGACCTAGGCAAAGGTAATTATACAAGAGCCTTCTCTAAGTAAGCATACACAACTCAATGCTATAGAATAATTCCATCATCTAGTAAAGTCATTCAAATCATGATGCATAGATACATTAATTTATGAATATCAAGCTAGATTCCTCATTGGTTGAACACCAAAATGAACAAAGACCAACAAAAAATTTGATGAAAGTAATTTATTCAAACAAATTTAAATTTAAAAAAAATATAATTATTCCAGAAAACACAAAATAAAGAAAATAAAACAAGAAAACAAACAAGCCAAGGGAAGTTTGTTGAGTTAAGCTTCTTCTCCTTTCACATCTTCAATATTCCCATCTTGAAAGGAGGATAAGACAAGATCTTCCTCCAATCCTCCTCCTACCATGAAAGTAGCTGGTGGTGGCACTCTGTTGAACTTAGGTAGAGGATTGCTTTTGGTACTGGGCTTATCTGGCTCAGGTAGCTTACCACTGTTAATCAAATCTTAGATCTCGTCTTAAATGAGCACATTTATCCATCTCATGCCCTTGCATTTGATGAAATTGACAGAAGGCCTCGACATTGAAGTTTGGTAGCAGAGGATTATGCAACGGTCGAGGAGCCAATGATTGTAACAACCCCTTCTTCTGTAGCTTGTTGAAAATCCAAGATAGAGGTTTCCCTAATTCTGAGAATTGTCTTTTATTTCCTTGACCAGTTGCATTAACATCAACTTCTTTTTGCGTTCTTTGATTACCCGACTGGGAGTTTCCTTTCTCATTCCTTCTTGTCGAAAAGCGGTTCTTCTCCCTTTCTCATTCTTTAATTTACATACCAGCTTGGAGAAGATCACTGAAATCACGAATGAGTGTATGAGACATCCTTTCACGAAGACTAGGCAACACCCCTCTCACAATCATCCTTATTTGATCATATTCATCGGGCCTCTTCTTGAGCAAAGCAGCCTTATTCCTACATCCTTTCACATAGTCCACAAAATTCTCATTTTGTCTTTGCCTAATGGTTTCCACCTCCATCAAGGTTACTTCCAGCTTGACATTGTACCCATATTGTTGAATGAAAGCCTTGTACAACATGTCCCAATCTTTTTTAGTACTTTCCTCTAAGGTGTTAAACCAATTTTGGACAATAGGGTCCGATGAGAGCATGAAATATCTTAGAGTTTAAGCTTTAGTAGCTCGGGGATTCTGCATAGCAGTGATGTACTGCTTCACATGGAGATGAGGATTTTCGGTTCCATCAAACTTTGCAAGGGATGGCATCTTGAACTTATAAGGGACCTCCTCATCTTGTTCAAATAGTTTGTCGATCTCGAACATCTCTTCGGTTTTCAGTTTCTTTTCAAATTTCTTTTGTAAATCAGCAATCATCTTCTCAACATCAGAATTTTCAGTCTTTTCAAAAGTTATCTTGTTAACAACCTTTGGCTCCTTCTTTTTATATTGAGGATCTTGGAAGTACTGAGCCCAATCATCATCATCAATGATCACCTTATCATCATCAAAAGCCACTTTACCAACTTTAGCCTTCCTCTTGTCTTTCTTGTTGCTAGCAGATGCTTCGACATTGTTTCTTAAAATTGCAGCCAATTGGCTCTTCATGGTCTCGGCCAGGGCCTCTTTTATTTCTTCCATTTTGGCATTGAGGGCGTCATCTACCTTTCTTTGAATTTGTTCGGGCTCCATTGCTTTTGGTGAGAAAGTGATTGAGTCGTTGCTAGATTCTTCATCTTTGGCATAGGTCGGATTGTCGCAAGCTTTTGAACTGTCGTAATCCAAGGCTATGAGCTAGAGAGGATCAATGATATGAGATGTGATGCATGTATGCATGTACACACAAACAATAAACAAACAAGGATAAATAGGACGTTCCTTCCCACCTTAAAACTTCCACACACGGATGGTGAGTCTCTTTTCCTAGGTATATTGTTAACAAAATACCAACATGGGGTATCTTGTTTTCGAATATTTCCCTCAAACATTTCAACCAATAGTTATATTTTAAAAATGGAAATCAGTTCATCATAATTCCCATTAATTAGGTCTTAATCCATCCAACCAACTAAAGTAGCTTTTATGGTATATTGGATTAAAACTAAATTAAGAGGTTTATTACAAATAGATTTCTCACTTGAAAAAGTAACTAATGATTCATGCCAAATGCAAGCCCATGATTAATAATTCTTAGTATAAACTAGGCTCACAATTGATTTTTGGTATTTCATAATTGACCTAAATAATTTGCAAGCTCTTTGTAAGAAAAAGGTTGGATGAAAATAATTTTGTTTCTAAGCCCATTGTAAAAAAGATTTTAGAAAAAATGAATTTTGGGCTTAGTATTTGGGTCATAAGCAAAAGAATTTTTGATTTATTTTTAGAAAAGTTTTATGTCCAAAGACCATTTTGAAAAGTTTTGAAAATAGCTTTGGTCTTTTGGACTTTAAAGAAACATTTATTTGAGCTCATAATGTAATTAGGTCATATTAGAAAAAGAACAAACCAAATAGGTCATGATTTAAACCAAGATAAATTAATCATAGTCAAACAATAAGCATTTGGAGTAAAATCCAAGGAAAGTAACGAGGCCAATTACATGAGCTTTAGTCTTTGGGTTAAAAGGCTTAGATTCCCATAGCAAGAATATACCAAATGGTACAAGGCTATGAGTGGTTTTGCCATGCTCGATCTCCATACCTTGAGTGAAAGTATGGTATCCCTTACAAAACACAACATGGGTAACACGGGCGTCCTAACTCACGCACACGATGCAATCTAATATGATGCAATGGATAATATCATGATAAGAAAGAATAGAATAATATAAAGACCAGTGAAATCAACTTCTCTTATTCCCAATGGAGTCACCATGTGAGTGGGTATTTTTGCCCCCACTCCCAGTGGAATGTTTCTTGCGACTTCGGCACTGTTTAGGCTCGGGGCCTTAGAGAACACGGGCCTAAGCCCGGAGAAAATGGAGTCACCACCCGGATGGGCTGGAAAAAAGAAAGGGGTGGATGACTCGATTCTTAAGGAACCCCCAATCCTTTAATGGGTTTAAAAAGTTGGGTATGTATGGGGAAGGTGAGAAATGGCCCAGCACCCCCACAATGCCCGGTTCATTGAAATCAGCCTCCTTTGCAGGTCTTAATATTATAAAATTCTTAAATATAACAATATTATCCATACTACATGTAACAATTAAAATAAAAGCATCATTATATTAAAATCAAAGCAATGTCCAAACAAAGCAAATAAATGGACACCCATCCAAGGATGGAAACATGTCCTTACATTGTTAAATGTCTAAAACTAAATAGGACACCCACCAAAAGGTGGAAATGTTCCCTTTACATTAATCCCAAAAATATAAAATAAATTAAATTACATAAAGTTTAAATAATGAGGTACCCACAAAGTGGAAACATACCTCTTACATTAGTACCAAAATAAATCAATAATGATAACAAAGGAAACATTCTTCCATAAATTAAATAAATCCATCACAGATCAAATAAGTCATCCATGAAAACATATACAAATCCAATAAATAACTAAAACCAAAGTTTATATCATTAATGAGTTGAAAGTAGACAATGAGGAGTCTATAATTTTAAAAGATTGGAATTAGGGTTTAAGATTTTTTATTTTTGGCAATTGGAATTAGGGTTTGAGGGTTTTTTATATTTACTGGATGGGGGTTTGAAAAATGAGATTTTTGCATTTTGGGAATAAATTAGGGTTTTCTCGGATTAGGGTTTTGGGTGTTTTTGGCAGATTAATTTGGATTAGGGTTTTGATGGCTTTAGGTAGAATAGTTTGGATTAGGGTTACTGGGTGACAAGCTATAAAATAAATTAAGGTTTTGATTTATCATTTTAAAAGAAACATTGATTCTAGAAATAAATTAAGATTTTGGAAAACAATTAGGATTTTGAGACTTTAATGGAATAATTTAGGGTTTAAAGTTTTGGAAACAAAAGAACGATTTCGGGTTTTGATAATTTAACCAATGACTTAGGCTACTGGATTGTTTTAAGTTTTTAGTTTTTATAAAACATGTAAGTGAAGTTTTGAAAACCAACTGATTAATGTATTAACTAAAGTAAACAATTAAAGTTATTAGAACAAAGATCAAGTTACTGTATATTCTTATTAATCAAAGAAAATGAAGCTACTGTGAACATATAATTTATGATTAAGATCAAACCTGCGTAGTTGGTTCCACCAAAAAATTGATTTCTGGATGAACAATAACAAAGGCAATGTTGCTGCCTTTGATGGATTGATGATTGATAAATGCTTAATTATTGCTAATTCCTTTTTTCCATCTCTTGCTTTGCTATTTAATCCTCTTAATGTTAATTGCCGACCTCTAGGGTTTTTCTCTTTTTCTTTATGGTTTTTCTTGTTATGTCTCCCTAGGGTTTTTTCCTTTTGTCCCCTTATTCTTGTGTTTTAATGTGGTATTTATAGGAAAAATAAAGTCCTAATCATATTTTAATAAGGAAATACTATCTATTTAGGAAAAACTACAAAATCGGGTAAAACAAGGTTTGGTCAAAAAATAGGCAGCGCGCGGGCTGTCGGGCCCGCGGGCTGCGCTGGCAAAAATTGCTGCGGGCTACGGGTGCGGCAGGCTATCTGGGCAAGCCAGTTCGTCGCAGAACTAGGCAAGCCCAGCTGTGGTGAATTGGGCAGTGCCCAATGCCCAATTCGCCGCAGACAATTTCTGCGGCGAATTGGGCACTGCCACGCGGCAGCGCTGCCGTGCATCGCTCGCCGATCCATCCAATTTTTATTTTTTTCATTTTTATATTTTTTTTATTTTTATTAAAAATAACTATTAAATATTATAAGTAATTAAAATGTTATTAAAATAATTAAAATACCACAAAAATTATTTTAAACTATCGGATTTGACTGGGTCAATAATTAAGGGTCTACAATTAGGCAACACACAAATAGTACATATTTTTCATAATCAATTTCCCTCTCACATTGCTTCTTTTTTTCAGTTTTCTTATTCTTAACAATGCCAAATCACTTTAATTCATTATTTCTTATCACTTTATCATAATGTATGTCATTTAGCTTTACAATCATATTGCCCAAACCTTTTTTGTTTATTCTCAAATAATTCATATAAACCACATTTCACTCATTTTAGCTATTAATAATGGCTTTTTATAATGCATATAACGCATTCTCATCATTTTACATGTCATATCACAATGAACATGAATGTTCAAATAGTCAAGTAGCTTAACACATTTTTTATCCAAAATGTGTTAAGCCAAATTAAATGCAAATACATTTAAATTATCAAAAGTATGTATATACCTTAATTTAACACTCAAACTCAAGCTAAAGTATCTCTTTAACTTGTGCTTCCACAATACCCTTCAATAATAAGGTTGGGCAAATTGCTTCCACTTAATGTCTATTGTAACACCCTTATACCATATATACGTACAATATATATTTTCAGCATGTGTAAAATACGCATATATGGTACAAAAATGCCACAGACCGGTTTAATAAAAAAAATTTCACATTTCTCATTTAAAATTTCAAATACAAAATATATAAAATTAAATAGTATATAAATATTCTTTACTTGTTATAGGAACACATAATAAACTTTTTATATGAAAATCTCTGGGAAAAATTCGCAGAGTTTTTTCTTTAATTTGGACATCCCAAAATTTATAAATTACACAACCTGCAAAAATAACACTCCAAAATAATTTCAAATCACCATCTCAACCATACTCCTCAATTTCACCAAGTTTCTCAAACATATAAATATAGATAAATATATATAATTTAGAACACATTTACACTCCCATTTCAAATAACTCAACCCAAACATTCTTTATAGTTTACAATACATAAAATTCAAAAATATAATATACTATCCATAATACCCAAAATATATAATAACATAAAATATATACATGCTGTTGACAGTGTTTCTGATCGTGATATCAACTCTACAAGCACAACCACAAGTCTAGACTAGACCTGGTCAAGAAGAACTCTGTGGCTCAGCCGAATCTATCCTGTCACCTACGCGATGTAAAAAATCACGCTAAGCCAAAAGCCAAGTAATACAATCTTTGATAATAATAAAACTCAAATGCAATGCCAATGCACAATGCATATGGATATCACATCATTCTATTTGCTCATACTTTTCAAATATTTTACAATCCACAATTCTCATAAAACAAACACAAACATGGGCCCAAAGATAACTAATATGCTATTCAAATTTTAGAGTTACTGTTTTGGTCTATAATGACATCATGTTTCTAGCCCCATAGGCAATATATCAATATAATAATCCAACTAGGTCTGAGCTTATTACCCGATTATTTCACCCAGCCTAGCTTCAAAGACTTATTTTTGAGACTTACGACCCAGTCATTTCACCTCAAAAATATTTTCACAGTGACGCCCAGCATATAGCCCGTAGGCAAATCATAGACATGCCGCACAACACAGAACTCTAAAAATTGAATAACATACTAGGCACACAATTTATTCATATTTCTCATTTATATTGATATCAATTCATTTCATTATGTTTCTACATATCTCATTACATTATACCACATTTTTGCATTTACAGCACATTACCCAATTACCTTGGGTATTTCAACATAATTCACATATTAATCACATTTAATGTAATCTAGCCAATACCAATGGCTTTTTAACAACGCACTTAATGCATACACAACAAATGGCATTGCCCAAACACTTTGGATCATTTCCACATAATACACATATTTCACATTTTACACAATTTAGCCATTGTCAATTGCTTTTCACAATGCATTTAACACATCTATGACATTACAAATGTCATAGCACATTATTCATACATAACCAATGTATCAAGTAGCTTAACACATTTTTCAACCAAAATGTGTTAAGCCCAAATGTCATGCAAACATAACCAATGTATTCAAAGTTTGTACTTACCTCAAATAGAAACCAAAACAAGCTTAAAACAACTTCCAATCCTATCCTTCCAACTTGCCCGTCACCACTTGGATGAAGCAAATCAACCTCCCTCAATGCCTAAACCAAATGTGATAGCAAACAATCATTTAGTATCACATTTAATTTCATTTCCAATATTAAACCATAATTAAGCATCACTCCTATAAATTCCAAAATTTTAGCCTTTTCTTACTTTAACATTAGAATTCCATTCTATTCCATTAAAATTAAGCCTTTTCTTACTCTCGCTGATATGCGCAGTGATTTAGTACAGTATATAAAGATTATATCCAGTATGGCTGATTTTTTTTCCACAGTAGAATGGCACATGCAAAATATGATTGAACAATTGGTAGGGCATGCTTAGAGAGGAAACTGTAGTGGGAACTTAAGAGTACTACCAACTGCTAACAAGATAAGATGAAGTGAGCACCACTATGAAGTAATGATCAAATGCGCTACTAATAAGTTGGTAAAAAACAAAGTCAAATAAGAAATTCAAAGCACTACAATAGCATAACGCCAAATGGAAAGGAAATGCGGGTGCCCATGAAAAGTCATTTAAAAAGTGTCCGACAGAAGTCAACTATAAAATTTGCAATCATAAAAAGCTCTACTTTCACAAGGATTTCAACTACATTAAGCTATGCTTTGGAGTATAAACATTCATATGACTAGAACATTTAGTTTTTTTCCCAGTCAGTTAAATTTTTCTGGAATCATGAAAACTGCTAACTTATCTGATTAGCAACTTGTCAGGTTTAAAAAAGGATACCTCTAACGAGAATTGCTAATATACTCTAGGTATATGTCCTGTATTCCAGTAATACCATTGACTGGTTATCCAATAAGTTAAAAAATAAACTAAACTATGTAAACTATCATAAAAGTAAGCCATAGAGCATTTCAATGATCAAATGCAACATCTACATTTAACATTATTTGCTCCCTCGGCTACAGATTTTTGACATCCTTTCCATTCTTTAGGATTTTGTGAATCACTATGTTAAGGGTTAGGATAATGGTGCAGCTAAGATTTGAAATTTAACAAGATCTGAAGGCTTTAGCTCATTTAATTATTTTTTGAAATGTATAAATGTCTACAGATTTTTGACATCCTTTCCATTCTTTAGGATTTTGTGAATCACTATGTTAAGGGTTAGGATAATGGTGCAGCTAAGATTTGAAATTTAACAAGATCTGAAGGCTTTAGCTCATTTATTTATTTTTAAATAATTGATAGAAAATACTATATAGTGGTCGGTGCAAATTTTAGAGTTACTGTTTTGGTCTATAATGACATCATGTTTCTAGCCCCATAGGCAATATATTAATATAATAATCCAACTAGGTATGAGCTTATGACCCGATTATTTCACCCAGCCTAGCTTCAAAGACTTATTTTTGAGACTTACGACCCAGTCATTTCACCTCAAAAATATTTTCACAGTGACGCCCAGCATATAGCCCGTAGGCAAATCATAGACATGCCGCACAACACAGAACTCTAAAAATTGAATAACATACTAGGCACACAATTTATTCATATTTCTCATTTATATTGATATCAATTCATTTCATTATGTTTCTACATATCTCATTACATTATACCACATTTTTGCATTTACAACACATTACCCAATTACCTTGGGTATTTCAACATAATTCACATATTAATCACATTTAATGTAATCTAGCCAATACCAATGGCTTTTTAACAATGCACTTAATGCATACACAACAAATGGCATTGCCCACACACTTTGGGTCATTTCCACATAATACACATATTTCACATTTTACACAATTTAGCCATTGTCAATTGCTTTTCACAATGCATTTAACACATCTATGACATTACAAATGTCATAGCACATTATTCATACATAACCAATGTATCAAGTAGCTTAACACATTTTTCAACCAAAATGTGTTAAGCCCAAATGTCATGCAAACATAACCAATGTATTCAAAGTTTGTACTTACCTCAAATAGAAACCAAAACAAGCTTAAAACAACTTCCAATCCTATCCTTCCAACTTGCCCGTCACCACTTGGATGAAGCAAATCAACCTCCCTCAATGCCTAAACCAAATGTGATAGCAAACAATCATTTAGTATCACATTTAATTGCATTTCCAATATTAAACCATAATTAAGCATCACTCCTATAAATTCCAAAAATTTAGCCTTTTCTTACTTTAACATTAGAATTCCATTCTATTCCAAAAATTACTTTAAGTTTATTTATATTATTAAAAATATATTTAAATACATTTAAACCATTTACATTACAAAAACACACTCTAAAATGGTATAACCTTCCCCCATTGCAGGTTTTCCATTCCAACACAATCCATTAATCATTCCAAGCTTATATTCATCACTTTTAACACTAAACAACATGCTTAAATAAATAAAATCAAATAATTCAACAACTTTGGAAAATCACTTTTCAAAAACCCTAAATCTCCACTTCTATTCTCAAACTCCAACCAAACACAACCAAATCCAATATTTGACTTTAAAATACTTGTTTATGCACCAAAACAACTCATTTAGAACCAATTTTCTCAATTAAAAACCATGATTTCTCAAACCCAAAAATTCATAACCCTAAATTCTCTCTCTTCACCATTCTTTATCCAAACTCCATCATCTCTTCAATCCAACCTTAAAATCATTGTTAACTACTTAAAATAACATCATACACACCAATTCCAATAATTATAACATACTACTTAAATATCCAAAATCACACATAATCAACATTTCCATGGAATTCAAAGAAAGGAGTTGGAAACTTACCAAATTTGGTGGAAATCACCAAAAACCACTTTAAACTTGTTAAATCCTTCAATTTGTGGTGTATGGAAGAATCAAAATCCTTGGTCTAAGCTTTCATGATAATTTGGCCTTGATGAAGAAGAAGAAGAAATGAAGACAACTTTTTAATTTCTCTTTCCTTTCATCTTTTATTTTAAACCATATATATATATTATAATATTATAATAATTGATTATTTAATTATTTATTTAATAAATTAAAAGTCCAAAAATTCCTCTTCCATTCAAAAATTATTTATTTTTGAATTAATTTAATAATTTTGAATTTTTAAGATTTAATTACCAAAATATCCTTTTACTTTGACTTTAACTTTTCTTTTAAAATGTTGACTTTTTTGTTGACTTTTATATGTTGTATATATATATCACATATATATTTCATTTTTTTCATTTAAAATCCCTTCATTTTTATTTAAAATGATTAATTTAATTTATCCATTTAAATTATAATTTATTTTTATCAAATTTCCACAAATTAGAAATTTTCAAAAATTTGGAATATTATAATTCTGTCCCCCTAAAACAAATTTCTTCCTCGAAATTACATGTTCTCAAGTTTGGAACAATTGGAAAAATTGGCTTTGCATCGCCTGCTTACTCTCCCATGTCACCTCCTCAGTGGTTTGATTCCTTTAAAGGACTCTCACAAGTGGCACCCTCTTATTCCTCAATTCTTTAACCTCTCGTGCCAAAATCACCATTGGTTCTTCCTCATAAGTTAGATCTGGACTCACCTCAATAGACTCCATTGATATGATATGAGATGGGTCAGACTTGTATCTCTGAAGCATCGAGACATGGAAGATATTATGAATTCGATCCAACTCAGGCGTCAAAGCTAGTCTATAAGCCATTGGACCAACTCTCTCCAACACCTCATATGGTCCTATGAAATGAGGACTCAATTTCTCTTTTTGACCAAACCTTAGAATCTTCTTCCATGGAGACACCTTCAGAAACACTTTATCTCCTACACTAAACTCTTTGTCTCTTCTCTTCAAATCTAAATAGGATTTCTGTATGTCTGAAGCTGCTTTCAAATGACCCCGAATCACCTTTTCTTTCTCTTTTGTTTTCTTAATCAAATCAGGGCCGACCAGTTTACCTTCTCCAACCTCATCCCAACACAAAGGTGTCCTGCATCTCCTACCATACAAGGCCTCATAAAGAGTCATCCCAATACTGGACTGATGACTGTTATAAGCAAACTCAATTAGTGGCAAAAATCTATCCCAATTCCCGGTAAAATCAATGATACAACTCCTCAACATATCTTCTAGAATTTGTATCACTCTCTCTGACTGTCCATCTGTTTGAAGATGGAAAGCAGTATTAAAATGCAACCGAGAGCCCAAAGCATCATGTAAACTCTTCCAAAACCTCAAAGTAAATCGGGGATCTCAATCCAACACCAATGAAACTGGGACTCCATGCAACCTCACTATCTCATTGAAATACAGCTCAACCAACCTCTCAAGAGAATAATCCATTCGAACTTGAAGAAAATGAGTTGTCTTTATCATCCAATCAACTATCACCTAGATTGCATCATGCTTCTTCTGGGTCAAAGGCAGTGAAGTCACAAAATCCATTATTACTCGCTCCCATTTCCACTCTGGCACTGGTAAAGGTTGGAGCAACTCTGAAGGAACCTGGTACTCAGCTTTCACTCTCTGGCAAGTGAGACATCTGGATACAAACTCTGCTATGTCCCTCTTCATACCTGACCACCAATAATGTCGCTTCAAGTCCTAATACATCTTGGTACTCCCAGGGTGTATAGCATAAAGTGACTGATGTGCTTCCTCTAATATCATCCTTTTCAATTCTACATCATCAGGAATACACAACCTATCTCTGTACCTATAGACCCTTAATTTTTGACCCAGTCCAGTCCAATATATTTTAATTAGTCCAAAATAATTTTTGTATTGTCCAATATATTTTAATTAGTCAAAAATAATTTTTGTGATATCTAAATTAAATAATATTTTCTTTAGTATTTAGTTTTATAATTAATAAAAAATAAAAAATAATAATAATAAACAAATAAATAAAAATAAAATAAAAATCGGCGACGAAAAATTTCACCTCCGAAAAGGGGTCAGGCAAAATGGCCTTGGGCCATTTCGCCCACAGGAAAGTCCTGCGGGGGAAATGGCCAGCAGGCAATTCCGCAGCCCGCAGCCCGCAAGTTCCCACGGCAGCTTTTTCTCCAGTGAAATTTTTCCGCAGCAGTTTTTTTTGCCAGCAAAATTTTTTCGACGCAATTTTTTTCGAAACCAAATTCAATTTGGTTTCGGTTTCCTTTTCTTAATTAATGTTAGATTCTGTGAGCATTTAAGATTAATCACCAAAATCATCTATAAATAGGACTAAAAAACAACACAGAAGGGGAGGAAAATTTTTGGAGGACAATTGAGTGAAGGAAAAACTTAGAAAAAGTGATCCAGCTTTAAAATTTTTTGGCAGAGATTAACGATCGGACTTTTTAAGAGAAGCAAACAGGCAATTCAATCCATCAAAGGCAACTATCTTGCCTTTGTTCTTGTTCATCCAAGAAGTAATTTTTGGTGGAACCAACAAACGAAGGTATGAATATAAAATCTTTTTTTCTTTACAGTAGCTTGAATCATTAAACTCTTTCTTTTGATTCTAAAAACCTTAGAATAATAATTTATTTTTTATAAACCTTAGAACCTTAAATCGTCTCCTCTATTTTCAAAAACCCTAAATTACTTTTTCTGTTCCTTCAAAATATCAAAACCCTAATCTACTTTCCAACATTCCAAAACCTTAAATCATTTTATTAATTCCCTAAAACCCTAATCTGTTTTCCAATATTTCAAAACCTTAAAACCCTAAATTTAACTTACAACTTCTCAAAATCACATAAAGCTTTATAAAACTATAAATTGTTTTTCCAAATTCTAAAATCAAATACATTCTTCGAAACACTAAAAATCCTAATTCAACTTTAAAACTAAGATAGTAACCTCAAACTAGCTAACATTAAACCCTAGTTTTCTTAAACCCTAATTCCCTTAAAACCTTAAACCCTAATTTTTCTAAACCCTAATCCTTTAAACCTTAAAACCTTATAAACTTAAATATTAAAATTCAAACACAATAAGCGTAAAAACAACAATTCAGTAGCTAATAATCATAAACCTAATGTTTTAAAGTGTCTAAACCCTAGTTTCACGATTTCACTCCTCAAACACTAATTTGGTTAATCAAAGAACTTTATCAACCTTTTAAATTATAAAACTTTTATCCATTTCAATTCCTTTAAAACTTACAGTAGTTTAAACCCATAAATTCCAAAACCCTAAACATATTAAATAAAGAATCTTAAATAGAAACAGTAGCCCTAATTTGAATTTTTAGTTGCTTTATTTAATTTTATATTTGATTATGTAGTCTATTATATGCTTTAATTTATTTTCAATGCTTTATTGGTTTATTTAAATTCAATGATTGATTTATTTAATTTATCATGGATAGATGTTTATTTTATATTTTGATTGATATCTTTGATGAACGATTTATTTATTATGAATGGTTATTTACTTTTATCGATTTATTTAGATTTCCAAATGTTGTAAGAGGTATGTTTCTACTTGGTGGGTACCTCATTAGTTAAATATCATGTAATTTAAATTGCTTTTATATTTTAGACCAATGTAAAGGACATGTTTCTACCTTTCGGTGGGTATCCTATTTAGGCATGTATTATGTAAGGGCATGTTTCCATCTTCGGATGGGTGTCCATTTATTTGTTTTGCTTGGACATTGTTTTGATTTTTAATATAACGGTGCTTTATTTCAATTATTGTGTGTAATATGGATAATATTGTTATACTTAAGAATTTTATAATATTAAGACTTGTAAAGGAGGCCGATTCCAATGAACCGGGCGTTGTGGGGGGTACTGGGCCATTTCTCACCTTCCCCACACGTACCCAACTTTCCGAACCCATTAGGGGGTTGGGGATTCCTTAGAAATTGAGTCATCCACCCCTTTTTTTTCTCAGCCCATCCTGGTGGCGACTCCATTTTCTCCGGACCTACGTCCGTGTTCTCTAAGGCCACGAGCCTAAATAGTGCTGAAGTCGCAAGAACCATTCTACCGGGAGTGGGGGCAAAAATCCCCGCTCACAGTGGCGACTCCACTGGGGATAAGAGAAGTTGATTCCGTTGTTCTTTATATTATTCTATTCTTTCTTATAATGATATTATCCATTGCATCATATTAGTTTGCATCGTGTACGGTAGTTAGGACGCCTGTGTTACCCGTGTTGTGTTATATAAGGGATACCATACTTTCACTCAAGGTATGGAGATCGAGCATGGCATAACCACTCATAGCCTCATACCATTTGGTATATACTTGCTATGGGAACCTAAGCCTTTTTACCTAAAGACTAAAGCTCATGTAATTGGCCTAGTTACTTTCCTTAGGTTTTTACCCCTAGTGCATGTTGTTTGACTATGGTTAATTTATCTTGGCTTAAATCATGGCTTATTTGGTTTGTTCTTTTTCTAATATGACCTAAGTACATTGTAAGCTCAAAATAAATGTTTCTCTAAATCCAAAAGACCAAAGCTATTTTCAAAATGTTTTCAAAAAGGTCTTTGGACATAAAATTTCTCTAAAAATAAATAAAAAATTCTTTTGCTCATGGCCCAAATACTAAGCCCAAAATCCATTTTTTCTAAAATATTTTGACAATGAGCTTAGAAACAAAATTATTTTCATTCAACCTTTTCTTACAAAGAGCTTGTAAAATATTTAGGTCAATTACAAAATAGCAAAAATCAATTGTGAGCCTAGTTTATACTAAGAATAATTAATCATGGGCTTGTTTTTGGCATGAATCATTAGTTACTTTTTTCAAGTGAGAAATTTATTTATAATAAACCTCTTAATTTAGTTTTAATCCAATATAGCATAAAAGCTACATTAGTTGGTTGAATGGATTAAAACCTAATTAATGGGAAATATTATGGATTGATTTCCATTTTTGAAAATATAACTATTGGTTGAAACATCCGAGGGAAATATTCGAAAACAATATACCCCATGTTGGTATTTTGTTAACCCATATACCTAGGAAAAGAGACTTGCCATTCGTGTGTGGATGTTATAAGGTTGGAAGGAACATCCTATTTATCCTTGTTTGTCTATTGTTTATGCATACATGCATACATTTACATCTCATTGATCCTCTATGGCTCACAGCCCTGGATTATGATAGTTCAAAGGCTTACGACAATTCGACCTACGCCGGTAGTGAAGAAGCTAGCAATGACTCAATCACTTGCTCACTAAAAACAATGGATCCCGAACAAATTCAAAGAATGGTGGATGATGCCCTCAATGCCAAGATGGAAGAAATAAAAGAGGCCCTAGCTGAGACCATGAAGAACTAATTGACTACAATCTTAGACAATCATGCCGAGGCATCTGCTAGCACTAAGAAGCCAAAGGACAAAGGGAAGACCAAAGTTGGTGAAGTAGTTTTTGATGATGAAAAGGTGATCATTGATGATGATGATGATTGGGCTCAATACTACCAAGATGCTGAAGAGAAGAAAAAAGAACCGAAGATTGTTGAAAGATCCACTATGGAGAAGACTGAAACTTCTAATGTTGAAAAGATGATTGCTGATTTAGAAAAGAAATTTGAGAAGAAACTAAAAACCGAGGAAATGTCCAAAGTTGACAAATTATTTGAGCTAGATGAAGAAGTTCTGTACAAGTTCAAGATGCCATCTTTTGCGAAGTTTGATGGAACCGAAAATCCTCATCTCCATGTGAAGCAATATATCACTGCCATGTAGTCCACCCAAGCTACTAAGGCTCAAACTCTAAGGTACTTTATGCTCTCATTGGACCCTGTTGTCCAAAATTGGTTCAATACCTTAGATGATGGAACACAAAAGAGTTGGGATCTGCTTTACAAAGCCTTCATCCAACAATATGGATATAATGTCGAGATGGAAGTTACCTTAATGGAAGTAGAGTCCATTAGGCAAAGGTCGAATGAGAATTTGTAGATTATGTGAAGAGATGGAGAAACAAGGCCGCTTTGCTCAAGAAGAGGCCCGATGAATCCGATCAAATAAGGATGATTGTGAGAGGGGTGTTGCCTAGTCTTCGTGAAAGGATGTCTCATACCCTCATCCTCAATTTCAAAGACCTTCTCCAAGCGGGTTTGCAAATTAAAGAATGGGAAAGAGAGAAGAACCATCTTTCAACAAGAAGGAACGAGAAAGGGAACTATCAATCTGGTAGCCAAAGCATACAAAAGGCAGTCGGTGTCAATGCTACTAACCAAGGAACAAGGAGATAATTTTTAGAATTGGGGAAACTAATGTCTTGGGTTCTCAATAAGCTTCAAAGAAAGGGATTGCTACAACCCTTAAATCCTCGTCCTTTGCCTAACCCTCTCCCACCTAATTTCGACACTAAAGCATTTTGTCAATTTCACCAAATGCAAGGGCATGACATGGATAGATGTGTAAGGTTGAGACATGAGATCTAAAATCTAATTCATAATGGGAAGCTACCTGAGCCCAACAAGCCAAACACCAAAGACAACCCATTACCAAAGTTCAATAGAGTACCACCGCCGGCAACCTTATGATTGGAGGAGGTTTGCATGAGAATTTTGTCATGTCTTCTTTTCAAGATGTGGGTAGAGAAGCAATCAAAGAAGAAGAGGTATTTGGTGGAATTAAACAAGCTAGGATGGGTAAAGAAGTAACAATTTGTGTTGTCAATGGGTTTTGGGATTCAAGCGATAGTGATGATGACCTTGTATCCAAAAAGGAGGAGTGGACTTGGTCTGAACCTGAAGTAGATGAAGTAATGAACACTAGATCCAGTAAGCCTTATGCAAGGCCACCACCTAAGGAGGTAGAAACTAATAAGAACACAAGCAAGTATTAGCATTTGGGACTTATTAGCTACTTCTAAAAAGCACCGAGAAACTATGGCCAAAGCCTTGGCTAGCATGCCAATTTCTACCTCCACGACACCGGAGGAGCTGATCAACTTTATAAAAATTGGAGGGGTAATGAAAAGTGAAGAGGTTCAAGAGAAGTGTGAATTTAATATGGGAGCAGTTCCTTTTTCAGATGCGAACTTACCGGAGGAGGGGAGAGATTACATCTGCCCTCTCTTTATCAAAATAGAAGTCAAGGGGAAGAGGACTCCATGTGTAATGGTCAATGATGGGTCTGCCATAAATGTTTTGCCACTTAAAATATTGCCAAAGCTAGCCATGTCAACAAGGGATCTAAACCCAATCGAGGTAATAATTCGGGCTTATGACAACACTAAGAGACACGCCGAAGGGACTTTCAAAGCTGTTGTCAAGGTTGGACCAATTGAATCTATTGTGGAGTTTGTTGTTTTAGACATACTGGTTACCTTCGTCTTACTCTTGGTTTCATCCTCTTGGTGGAGTTCCTTCCACCCTTCATCAAAAGATCAAGTTCCCCAATGAAGATGAGATAGTGGTCATTGAAGCTGAAGATAATGAGATTGTTAACGCACTAATGATTGAGAGGCCTCTCAATGGATTTAAAGTAGCTGCAATTTTTTATGATGAAGTAGTGGATTCCAAAGTCTTGAATATGATGAAGAACATGAACTACCTTCTTGGAGCTGGTCTTGGAAAGGGTAAGGCCGGTTTGACAAAGCTGCCAGACTTTAGAACTTAAACTTCCAAGAAAGGGTTGGGATATGATGAAAACAATGATGTCCAGCCAAAGAAGAGTGAGAAGATGAGCTTCCCACAAATTGAAGAGATCTTTGTCAAAGCTCCATATATAGGACCACTCCAAGGAAAGCCCGAACCAATCATGTTCATGGGAAAGTTGATCCCGGGTTTTGAAATTTTTGTAGATGTGGCGAGCTAGTCGAGCAAGTGAAGAAAGAGCTCGCTTTGTCAGCCAACAAAGAATCCAATCTGGAAGAGAAGAAAGAAGTTGTCCTGAAAGCCGAGAAGACTCCGGAGAAGATTGTTGCCCTAGTTGAAGAAAAGTTTGAAGACATCCTACCTTATGATTTTGAGAACAATGATTTTGATTTTGATTTTAATTTGTCTGCTTTGTATGAGGATGATGATGTTTTCTTTTCCAAAATGAATGCAATAAAGTCTGATTTTGCTTACTTGTGTGATGTTTCTCCTGATGGTTGCATACATTCAAATAGCAGTTACATGAGCATCTTTAATATTAATTCTATTAACACACAATCATTAAATTTGGGAACAACCAAAAATCCTAAAAACATTAGCATAGCATCCAACCTTACTCCTGATGAGAGAGAGAGATTTGAAAAAATATTCAAAAAATATGAAGAAGTGTTTGCTTGGTCTTATGAGAATATGCCTGGAATAGATCGAGACATAGCTGAGCATCATATTCCTACTTACACTCACATGAAACCTGTCAAACAAAAGCATAGGCAATCAAGACTTGAGTGGGCTGAATTGGTTAAAGAAGAGGTCACTAAGCAAATACAAGTGAAGTTCCTTGAAGTGATAGAATATCTAGATTGGCTAGCCAACATAGTACCTGTGCCAAAGAAAGATGGAAGGATAAGGGTCTGTGTGGATTATAGAGATTTAAACAAGGCTTCCCCTAAAGATGATTTCCCTTTACCACCCCATATAGATGTCCTTATTGATAGTACAACCTCTAGCATGCTACACTCGTTTGTAGATGAATTTTCTTGATACAATCAAGTGTTAATGGCCCAAGAGGATAGAGCCAAAACTGCTTTCATTACTACATGGGGTATATTTTGTTATAGGGTGATGCAATTTGGCTTAAAGAATGCTGAGGCAAGCTACCAAAGGATGGCCACCACACTATTTCATGACTTGATGCACAAAGAAGTTGAAGTATATGTTTATGATATGATGGTTAAATCAGATACAAGGGAATAACACTTCCAAAACATAGAATTATTCTTCGATAGAGCTTTGAAATATAAGCTAAGATTAAACCTGAAGAAGTGTGTGTTCGGTGTTACCTTAGGAAAATTATTGGGACATGTGATTGGTCCAAATGGCATTGAGATTGATCCTGACAAAGTTAAAGCAATCAGGGATATGCCAGCCCCTAAGATGAAAAGAGAAATTCAGGGATTTATTAATAAATTACAATACATTAGCAGATTTATAGCAAAGCTCACAACAATTTGTGAGCCTATCTTCAAATTGCTTAAAAAGAATCAGCCGGTCATATGGAATGAAGAATGTTAAAAGGCCTTTAAGCAAATAAAAGAGTATTTATTGAATGCACCTGTTTTAAAACCACCTAAACTTGGCAAACCTCTATTATTACACTTAGCAGTAGAAGAAGAGTCAATAGGAGCCATGCTAGCCCAAGCAGATGAGTCAGGGATTGAGCATGTAGTTTACTATTTGAGCAGAAAGCTCCTACCTTATGAAATTAAGTATAGTATCATTGAAAAGACCTGTATAGCCATGGTTTGGTCTTCTAAGAAGTTGCGGCATTACTTTCAATCGTATAGTGTGCAAGCAATTTCTAGGTTGGATCCAATGAAGTACTTAAAGGAGACACCCTCTTTGATTGGGAAATATGGTTGATGGTTGATAATATTAGAAGAATTTGAGATTGAATATGTAACCAGGAAAACAATCAAAGGTAGAGCGATGGCAGAATTCCTGGCCCAACAGCCATTACCAGATAGCAAAGAGGTAATCTTGGAATTTTCGGATGAACATTTAGAGGCAATTGAAGTACAAGGGTGAAAAATGTATTTTAATGGAGCAGTAAACAGGAAAGGAGCAAGTTTGGGAGTTATACGTGAATCGCTCGAAGGGGAACTCATCCCTTTAGCCAAAAAGTTAAAATTTAGGGCAACTAATAATATGGTGGTGTACGAAGCTTGTATTTTTGGTTTGGAAACCCTAATGATTATGAAGGTGTATAAGGTGGAAGTTTTTAACGATTCATTGCTAGTAATATCTCAAGTAAATGGAGAGTGGGAGTTGAAAGAGGAAAAATTAAAAACATACCACCATTACCTGACCATGATGAAGAAGAACTTTAAGGAGTGTAGGTTTATACACCTATCAAGAGAAGAAAATCATATGGCTGATGCCCTAGCCACATTGGCTTTGGTATGGGAAAATCATGCCAGCTTATTTCTTAAGCCTCTGATTTTGACCAGTTCATCAACTCCTTGCTATGAATATGAGACAATCATAGAAATTGATAAAGACCATGATGCATGGTATGATACTAAAAGGCGATTTTTGGAAGAAAGAGAATACCCGCCGGGGGAAACAAAGAAAGAGAGAAGAGCCATAAGGCGATGGTCATTGTAATACATCACATTCCATGGAGAGTTATATCAAAGTTGGCCTGATGGGGTGCATTTAAGATGTTTAAGGAAGCCTGAAGTGGAGCGTATCATGTTAGAAATACATGCGGGAAGTTGCGGTCCGCACATGAGTGGTTTGGACCTAGTTAAGATGATTATTCGACAAGGTTGCTACTGGTTGACCATGGAGAGAGATTGTATTGAGTTTGTAAAGAAGTGCCAACAATGTCAGATGTATGGTAACTTGAATCACATGCCTCCTGAAGAATTGCATTATATGTCTTCACCTTGGCCCTTTGCCACCTGGGGTATCGACATTATAGGAGAGATACATCCGACAGCCTCAAACGGTCACCATTTCATTGTGATAGCAGTAGATTATTTTTCAAAATGGGTCGAAGCTGAATCCTTCAACAAATAAGGTGCAAGTCAAATGGATAGATTTATTGAAAAGAACCTCATCTGCCAGTACGGGGTCCCGCACAGTGTGATATCATATAATGGGGTACAGTTTCAAGGAGCAGTTATGGATTTATTCTCAAAGTACCGAATCCATCATCATAGATCCTCTCCTTATAGACCAAAGGCTAACGGTGTAGTAGAAGCAACAAACAAAACAATTAAGCAAATTCTATCCAAGATGACCAAGACTTACAGGGATTGGTCAGAGATGCTTCCTTTAGCTTTGTGGGGATATAGAATGAGAGTGCGAACACCTACTGGAATGACACTGTTCACTTTGGTTTACGGGATGGAAGAAGTGTTGCCAATTGAAATAGAGATCAGGTCATTGAGAGTAGTCTTGGAAGATGAACTGCCTGAAACGGAATGGGTAGCAAGCAGATACACACAGTTAGCTTTACTAGAAGAGAAAAGGTTAAAGGCACTGTATCATCACCAACTGTATCAAAAGAAGATAGCTCGGGCCTACAATAGAAGGGTTAAGATCAGAAAACTCAGAGTCAGGGATTTGGTGTTGAAGCAATGTAAGCCTAATGTATCTGATCCAAGAGGGAAGTTTAGGCCTAGCTGGGAAGGGCCATATGTCGTGAAACAAGTCATGAACAAAGGTGCGGTGAAGTTATCAAACATGGACAGGAACGAGTTTAGTGAGCCAGTAAACATTAACAGGTTGAAGAGGTTTTATGTATGATATATATATATATATATAAAGAAAAGAGAGAGCTCGCTAGGTTGAAAACCCAAAAATGGCGGCCTAGGCAAAAGTTAGAGCAGTCCGCTAGTTCTAAAAACCCAAAAGGGCGGGCTAGGCAATAATTAGGGATAAATAAGAGAAAATTGTCAATTAGAAAACCCGAAAGGGCTAGTTGGCAATAGGAGTGATCTTGTGTATGCTGGCTTTATGTATGGTTGTTCCCAAATTTAATAAAAAAGAATTAATGTTAAAAATGTTCTATGTGCACTGTTATAAGTATTTGACCAGATATGGATGAAATGAATAAACACAATAGCAAAAGGTGATGACAAATTTTAAATGGAAAAGAAGCATCTTTTATTACTTTAATTATTTTTTCATCCTAACAATACACTTTCTGAATTGACAAATGTAAAATCTATGGAAGTCGATAAATTTAACGTGCAGGCCAGCTTTGCCTCAACCGATCCAAGTAGGCTTCAATCAAGCAAGGCATGTCTAAATCAGGAGTAAAGTCAGAATCACGAGGCTCAGCTCCGTACTGACGCCCAAGTCGGCGAGGATCATAGCATGTACCTTGATGAAGAGCAGCAAGGGGAACATACATCAAGTATGTCCGCATGGTGATACGAGAAATCTTTCATCAAGGGACCAACTAACGGATATTGACTTCAGCGCATGAGTGGATCTAGTCAACCTAGTCAGCATATGAAGAAGTAGGATGGAGTAGTTTCCTAGTAGATATCTGGCAAAATCCATGGATGGGGTATCAAGCAAACAAAGATGCTCCTGAAGCCAAATCTGTGAGGAAAGAATTAAATTTTTTTAAAAAGTCTGCTAAGTTGAAAACCCACAAAGGCAGCTTAGGCAAAAATTAGGACAGCTCGCTAGTTCCAAAAACCCACATGGGCGGACTAGGCAAAAATTAAAGCAATAAAAAATATATATAATAAAAAAAGAGGTCCGCTAAGTTGAAAACCCGTGAGGGCAGCTTAAGTAAAAATTAGGACAGCTCGCTAGTTCCGAAAACCCACATGGGCGGACTAGGCCAAAATTAGAGCAATAAAGAAAAGAAGTAAAAAAAGAAAACCTAAATTGAAAACCCGAAAGGATAGTTTAGGTAATGACCTGAAGCAGCAACGAACTCCCAGTCAGTCTCTTTGACAATCCTGATTTAAGCTGGTCTAATCTAACTAAAGTCTCAGCTAAGATCACAGGTACCAGCGACAAGCCTCCTTCCATTTGGTCCGTAATATCCAATACCCGTGGATCAATATCGCCGTCGGAAGAGACATGCAAGAATTGGCCAAGCAAGCAATGACAAAGCATGCATCCCCATGCCTTAGTAGGGGCCAAATGAGAAAGACATAAATCAATCAAGGGAGCAAGTAGAATTTTCTCACCTCTCATCAGCCGAAGAACTTCGGGTTTTGGAATTTGAAATAACATCTGTATCTTCTATTGAGTCTTAAAAATCAAGGTGGGTAATGCCATTTGTTGATTATTTGGATATCCAAGGATAGCCTCGAATTCTTCAATCAAGGGACATAGTTCAAAGCCATTAATTGTAAATGTCCTAGAATCCCCATTCCAAAAGGAAGCCATGGCATGTAAGAAGGAGTGGTCCAATTTAACATTTTGAAAACACTTTAAAACATCAAGTTTTGACCAAGAAATTTGCTTCTAGTGAATGACATCCATATTCTTAAATAGAATTTTTATCTTCTTTAAATGAAGTTCGGTCATGGTGGATGAATGAAGAAAAATTAAAATAGTTAAAGGAGTTTTTACATTGAAATGGAAAGTCTTTTGGTTTTTGTATAAAATTATGGAGTGAAAGGTGATTTATATAAAGGAAGTAAACTTTTCCAAAATTGATAAGGTAAAGGTCGAGACCGTATGGAATAAGGAAAAGAATTAGCGACCAATTTACTTTACCGTGTTGCATTTGTCTTTTGTGGTGATGCTGTGTAATGTGTATATATGAAAAATAAAATATAATAATTGTGATGCAGTAACGATGAAAAGTGAAAAAAAAAAAAGAAGAAGTTAGTTACAGTAAAGGCTGAAATTATGTATTATTTTTTTTTATGCTTATTGTACAATGTTTATATAATTGATACAATATTTATACATTACTAAGAAGGAGGTGGTAGCTCATCAAATAAAGCCCTGAAAAATTCGTCGCCTGTTGGAGGAGGGGGCAAATTACTCGTCCTGGGATCACCCAAAGCAAGAGCACCAAAATCCCTATTACCTTGAAGTTTCGATCTATCATGGCCCTCATTAGAAGCAGACGAAAGGATCTTATGGTCATCAGTCTGGAGGCCTCTTGATGAAGAAGAGCCAAGATCCCTCATCCCCTAAAATCAGAAGTCTCGAAAATTTTGTTCAAATTGATGATATAAATTTTCAAAATGAGAAGCCTATTGATGATTTGCAGCCAACTCTTCTTGAAGTTTCCTATTTTGTTCTTCAAGCATCTGCTGTGAGCCAGAAAGGGAAAAGGTAAGAGCATACATAATCATGCATACATATAGCATAAATTACCATGAAATAAGAAAACTCACCAGATAATTCATATCAATGCCCCGCGGATGAGATGGCATATCTGGCGGGCTAGAATGAGCAAACGAAGGGGCAGTAAAAGAAGGTCTAGCCTCATGATCAAATGAACCAATAGCCTGCAACAATCATTAAAGAATAAAAAAAGAAAGAAGTAGTTGCAAGGAAAAAATGGTAAAGTTTTACCTGAGAAGTACTAGCCCCGAGATGTGTAACGAACTCTCCTGCCTCTCCATGATGGTCCTCTCCATCTCTACCCGCATTTTCTTTGGGAATTTCCCATACACCAACAGGAGGTACATTAAAGTTCAAGAGCCTTCTTTGAATAAAATGGGCATAAGATGCACTCGACGGATAGAGAAATGCTTCAACACCATAACCGTACCAAGCCGACCACCATGCATCCTCCGGTATTGACATAATATTTAGAGTATATTTCAGGCAATGCACTGGAACCCTCCACTGCTCTGGACCAAGAAACCACTCATAAACTCTCTCTCCGAGAAACCAACCACTAGACACTGGACCAGCGATGTGACTCGGTGAGTATGTTGGAAAGGTAGTGCAGCCTTCATCAAGGGAGACCAGTTTGTCCGCTCTTCTGGGTTCCACCAGGCCAAATTCACCTGCAAAATAACATAAGGTAAGTAAACTTTCACATAAAATTTAATGTATACTAATGTTATTTTACCTGGTCCCAAGTAAAGCGGCTCAACACCACAAAGCGGTGAGTATGCACATGGTGAGAGCCGGGAACGTCCACGCGATCGGATAACCAAAAATTTAATCTCAGATACCCGACCCTCTCTTGGAAAATACTGGGTACCCTTACGAGGTTGTGTTCATATGCCCATGCTTACAACAACAATAAAAATCAAATTCATGCAAGAAAAGAGTGGAAATGACATTGGTAGAAGAAGAATACCTCGACAACCGCCATCAAGCAGACGAAAGACTTCTTGTTTTGGCAAATTTTATCAAGACCATGGTAAAGACAAGCGAGACCAGCTTCACCCCAGCCAGAAGATGATACCGTTCTGAAATAAGAAAGGGCCTTCAACACTGACAAATGGATGGAGGATTCAGTGCTGCCTAAGATGGTCGACCCAAGCAAATATAACAAAAATCCTCGAGCATACTGTTGGGTCGTGTCCCTATGAACCCGTCCTTCGTAGTTCATCTAATAACTACGAATCAGTTCAATTTTTATCTTAAAAGGCCCCTTATATGATGGTTCCATACCAATTAATTGCTGAATTTCTTCAAATGTTAAAATATCGTTGGTAAGAGGAACCGGAACACCATCATATCGAAGGCCGGTTATAGTAGTAAAATCGACCGGACCAATTGTCATCTCTCCAATGTGCAAGTGAAAAGTGTGGGTGTGCCCAACCATGATTCTGCAAGTGCCTGTACTACGCTCCGATCTACTAGATACTCCTCGGAAGCCAATTGTAAGATGAAGCTCTCAAAGCCGCAATCTCGAATAATCTTCCTTACCCGAGAAGGCACTACATCATACCATTGTCGGGCTTTGTAGATACACCCTCAAACCCAAACAACGCAATGATCACGCTAACACGGAGCCAGGTAAGTTAATACAAGGTAAGTACATATTATTCTATCTACTTAAATTAATTTATTTTTCCTAAATTTTCTAAAGAAAATATAATATAATAATATAAATAAAAAATAAAGGCAAACACAATAATAATAAAAGAGCATAATATAAAAACATAAATCAAAAATAAAAAATAAAAAATAATAATATAAAAAAATAACAGAAAAAAAAAGAGAGAAAAAAAGAAAAAAAAAAGAAAAAAAAATAATTACCGCACTCTTTTGGTTTGAACTACGATGAAGCGGCATCCCGGCTAGTAGGTCTATATTCCCATCTTCATGATGCCGAATAAACTCTAATAACTCAGCATTAGAATGAGTTCCTAACCTTGAAGCATGCATTTTTTTCAAAACTATATGCTAAATTTGAAAGAATTTGAGAGAATTATAGATTTTGTTGTGAATGAAACGAAGGAATTCATTGGTTTATATAGAGAAATGACAAGGAAAAAAATAAAATTCAAAAGTAAGTTTTTACTGTTCATGAATAGTAAACTTTTACTATTGATGAATAGTATATTTCACTATTTATAAATAGTAATTACTAGTGATGAATAGTACATTACTATTTACAATAGTAAAATACTATTTATTACTATTTATGAATAGTAAATAGTGCATAAACAGTTACTACATAGTAAAAAAACAGTAAACTCAATTATTCAATTTAATCATTCAAATACTTGCGTGTATATAAATATTTTTACACACAGGGGGCAAGAAGAAGACGTGCATAAAAATTAGCCAAACTTTTTTGAAACAAAAAAAAATTATTTTTTGCAGCTCGGGTCTAGAACTCAAATTATCCTTAGGTCCAGAACCTAGAATCTCTCCTAAGTCCATAACTTAGCTTAAGTCCAGAACCCAAATTTTCCTTAGGTCCAGAACCTAAAATCCATTTTAAGTCCAGAACTTATCTCAGGTCCAGAACCCAAATTTTCCTTAGGTCCAGAACCTAGAATATCTTCTAAGTCCAGAACTTAGCTCGGGTCCAGAACCTAAATTTTCCTTAGGTCCATAACCCAAAATCCATTTTAAGTCCAGAACTTAACTCGGGTCCAAAATCCAAATTTTCCTTAGATCCAGAACCTAGAATCTCTTCTAAGTCCAGAACTTAGTTCGGGTCTAGAACCCAAATTATCCTTAGGTCTAGAACCTAGAATCTCTCCTAAGTCCAGAACTTAGCTCTGGTCCAGAACCCAAATTTTCCTTAGGTCCAGAACCTAAAATCCATTTTAAGTCCAAAACTTAACTCGGGTCCAAAACCCAAATTTTTCTTAGGTTCAGAACCTAGAATTTCTTCTAAGTCCAGAACTTAGCTCGGGTCTAGAACCCAAATTTTCCTTAAGTCCAGAACCTAAAATCCATTTTAAGTCCAGAACTTAACTCGGGTCCAGAACCCAAATTTTCCTTAGGTCCAGAACCTAAAATCTCTTCTAAGTCCAGAACTTAGCTCGGGTCCAGAACCCAAAACCTCAACCATCTCAAAAATTAAGTATTATTGCTTTTCACTCTCTTTTACTAAAGTCTCAGATCATTCAAGCAGGGGGCAAACTGTAGACACTTAATTTTTTACCCAGTCCGGTCTAATATATTTTAATTAGTCCAAAATAATTTTTGTGTTATCTTAATTAATAATATTTGCTTTAGTATTTAGTTTTATAATTAATAAATAAATAAAAAATAATAATAACAAACAAATAAATAAAAATAAAAATCGGCGACGAAAAATTTTGTCACCGAAAAGGGGTAGGGCAAAATGGCCCGCAGGCAATTCAGCAGCCCGCAGCCGCCAAGTTCCCACGACAGCTTTTTCGCCAACAAAATTTTTTAGTAGCAGTTTTTTTCGCCAGCGAAATTTTTCCGACGCAATTTTTTTCGAAAAAAAAAATTCAATTTGATTTCGGTTTCCTTTTCTTAATTAATGTTAGATTCTGTGAGCAATTAAGATTAATCACCAAAATCATCTATAAATAGGACTAAAAAACAACGCGGAAGGGGAGGAAAATTTTTGGAGGACAATCGAGTGAAGGAAAAACTTAGAAAAAGTGATCCGGCTTTAAAACTTTTTGGCAGAGATTAACGATCGGACTTTTTAAGAGAAGCAAATAAGCAATTCAATCCATCAAAGGCAACCATCTTGCCTTTGTTCTTGTTCATCCAAGAAGTAATTTTTGGTGGAACCAACAAACGAAGGTATGAATATCAAATCTTTTTTTTCTTTACAGTAGCTTGAATCATTAAACTCTTTCTTTTGATTATAAAAACCTTAGAACCCTAATTTACTTTTTCTAAACCTTAGAACCTTAAATTGTCTCCTCTATTTTCAAAAACCCTAAATTACTTTTTCAGTTCCTTCAAAATATCAAAACCTTTATCTACTTTCCAACTTTCCAAAACCTTAAATCGTTTTATTAATTCTCTAAAACCGTAATCTATTTTCCAATGTTTCAAAACCTTAAAACCCTAAATTTAACTTACAGCTTCTCAAAAATCACATAAAGCTTTATAAAACTATAAATTATTTTTCCAAATTCTAAAATCAAATACATTCTCCGAAACACTAAAAACCCTAATTCAACTTTAAAACTAAGACAGTAACCTTTAAACCCTAATTCCCTTTAAACCTTAAACCCTAATTTTTCTTAACCCTAATCCTTTAAACCTTAAAACCTTATAAACCTAAATATTAAAATTCAAACACAGTAAGCTTAAAAACAACAATTCAGTAGCTAATAATCATAAAACTAATGTTTTAAAGTGTCCAAACCCTAGTTTCATGATTTCACTCCTCAAACACTAATTTGGTTAATCAAAAAACTTTATCAACCTCTTAAATTATAAAACTTTAATCCATTTCAATTCCTTTAAAACTTACAGTAGTTTAAACCCATAAATTCCAAAACCCTAAACATATTTAATAAGGAATCTTAAATAGAAATAGTAGCCCTAATTTGAATCTTTACTTGCTTTATTTAATTTTATATTTGAATATGTAGTCTATTATATGCTTTAATTTATTTTCAATGATTTGTTGGTTTATTTAAATTCAATGATTGATTTATTAAATTTATCATGGATAGATGTTTATTTTATATTTTGATTGATATCTTTAATGAATGATTTATTTATTATGAATGGTTATTTACTTTTATCGATTTATTTAGATTTCCAAATGTTGTAAGAGGTATGTTTCCACTTGGTGAGTACCTCATTAGTTAAATATCATGTAATTTAAATTGCTTTTATATTTTAGACCAATGTAAAGGACATGTTTCTACCTTTTAGTGGGTGTCCTCTTTAGGCATGGATTATGTAAGGGCATGTTTCCATCTTCGGATGGGTCTCCATTTATTTGTTTTGCTTGGACATTGTTTTGATTTTTAATATACCGATGCTTTATTTCAATTATTGTGTGTAATATGGATAATATTGTTATACTTAAGAATTTTATAATACTAAGACCTATAAAGGAGGCCGGTTCCAATGAACCGGGCATTGTGGGGGTGCTAGGCCATTTCTCACCTTCCCCACACATACCCAACTTTCCGAACCCATTAAGGGGTTGGGGATTCCTTAGGAATCGAGTCATCCACCCCTTTCTTTTTCCCGGCCCGTCCAGGTGGCTACTCCATTTTCTCCTGACTTAGGTTCGTGTTCTCTAAGGCCCTGAGCCTAAACAGTGCCGAAGTCACAAGAATCATTCCACCGGGAGTGGAGGCAAAAATCCCCGCTCACAGTGGAGACTCCATTGGGGAACTGTAGACCCTTAATTTTTTATCCAGTCTGGCCCAATATATTTTAATTAGTCCAAAATAATTTTTGTGTTATCTTGATTAAATAATATTTGTTTTAGTAATTAATAAAAAAATAATATTAAACAAAGAAATAAAAATAAAAATAAAAATCGGCGACGAAAAATTTCATCTCCGAAAAGGTTGGACGAAATGGACTTGGCCATTTCGCTCGCAAGACCCAAAGTCGCAAGAACCATTCCACCGGGAGTGGGGGCAAAAATCCTCACTTACAGTACCATAGACTTCCATCATCCCTCACATAAAAGTCTCAACTCTCCCCCTTCTGACAAACCAATATAATTTTCTGGATTCTCTCATCTGCCAACTGAGCCTCCCTAATATGATCCAACAAGACTGGCCTCAACTGCAACTGAGCCATCAAAGCACCATCATCACAAGACTCAAATCTAGCATGCAATGCTCTCAACTCAACAAGCAACGAGAGGGAATAAGCAGTCAAACCTGCCAAAGACTTCCTACTCAAGGCATCAGCAACAACATTTGCCTTACCAGGATGATAATCAATCAAACAGTCGTAGCCTTTAATCAACTCTAAACACTTTTTCCCATACAAGTAATGCCGCTAAATCTTCAAGACAAAAACTATAGCTGCTAATTCCAAATCATGTGTCGGGTAATTCAACTCATGTGGCTTCAAATGTCGAGAGGCATAAGCAATGACTCTACCCTTCTGCATCAAAACACAAAATAAACTACTATATGAAGCATCACTGTATATCACATATGGTTTACCTTCCACAGGTAGGTTAAGGATAGGAGCCTGAGTCAACATCTCCCTCAGCTGCTCAAAACTTGCCTGACACCGATCTGTCCACACAAATCTAACTCCTTTTCGTAGCAATCTGGTGAGTGGTGTAGTTATCATAGAAAAACCCTTCATAAAATGACGATAATAGCCTGCCAATCCCAGAAAACTTCTAACCTCTGTCATAGTCTTCGGTGGACTCTAGTTCAAGATAGCCTCAACCTTACTCGGATCAACTCTAATACCTTCTGCTGAAATCACACGACCAAGAAAAGCTACTTGATCGAGCCAGAACTCACACTTAGACAACTTAGCATACAACTAATTCTCTCTTAGAGTCTGCAATACAATCCGAAAATGCCTATCATGATCCTCGTCATTATGTGAATACACAAAAATGTCATCAATGAAGACCATCACAAATTGATCTAAATACGGTATGAACTCCCTATTCATCAAATCCATAAAAGCTACTGGTGCATTCGTCAATCCAAAGGGCATCACCAGAAACTCATAATGCCCATACCTCGTGCAAAAAGTTGTCTTGGGTAAATCCACATCTCTGACTCTCAACTGATAGTACCCTGATCTCATATCAATCTTAGTGAATACTGCTGCTCCCTTCAACTAATCACAAAGATCATCTATCCGAGGTAAAGGATACTTATTCTTGATGGTCACCTTATTCAACTGACTATAATCAATACACAATCTGAAGGTGCCATCCTTCTTATTCACAAATAACACAGGCGTTCCCCACAGGGACACACTAGGGTGGACAAACCCTTTATCCAATAACTCTTGCAACAACACCTTCAACTCTCTCAACTCAGCAGGTGCCATCCGATAAGGGGTAATAGAGATAAGAGTGGTACCAAGCAACAAATTGATACCAAACTCCACTTCTCTCTCAGGAGGTACCCCTGACAACTTATCAGGAAAAACATCTGAAAACTCAGCAACTGTGGGTATACTGTCAAGCTGGGACCCCACTACTGTAGTATCTACAACATGAGCAAGATAAGCCTCACATCCCTTTCGAATCATCCTCCCAGTTAAAACAGCTGAAACAAACATGGATGAAAGATACCTCTGCTCACTAGATACCATCACATCCCTACCATCACGTGTTCTCAAAGTAGCACATTTCTTCTGATAGTCTAACATAACCCCATGCTTGGATAACCAATCCATGCCTAAAATCAGATCATACTACCTAAAAGGCATCTCAATCAGGTCACCGAGAAACTCCTCATGTTGAATAACAACTGGACTATCTCAGTGTACCCTGCTCACCACAACACTATGCCCTAAAGGATTTGTGACCAAAACATCAAATCCTAAGGACTCAAAATGCAAATAACTCACAGGCAAGATGGATGCACTGATGTAAGAATGAGTCAACCCAGGGTCTAATAATGCAAGAACTGAAGTGCCAAATAAAGTAAAAATAGTAGCAATAACAGTTGAAGCATCTGAATGCCTCTGCATCAAATAAACCCATTGTGATGGCCCTACCTCATCTGGTCTACTACCTCCGGCTGTAGAACCTCCTCTCTGACTAGTCGCAGATCAACCACCTCTACCAAAACCTCTGCCACCATGACTCCCTCTGACACTGGGTCGAGAAGCTGCAGTATCTGCCTGTCTATCCTTTGGTGGCTCTGGATAATCTATATTAAAATGGTCTAACAACCCACATCTAAAACACTCCCGAAGCACCTCTCCACTAGTAGACACCTCCGCGTGCTTTACCACAATGAACACAAGTAGGTGGAGCAGGCCTCTAAGCCACTAGGGCCGGTGCACTAGCCACTGAAACTGCAGGTCTCTGTCTCTGTCTCTGCTACTATACTGACTTGCCAAACTGCCCCTGGCTACTACTGAACCTCTAAAAATATCCCCCCTCGGCCTATCTTCACTTATGAAGCCCCTGCCTCATGTGGGGCTCTCCTAGCTCTAGGTCTCCTCAACCCTAGCAGTTCCTGCAAGACTCTGTGCTCTCTATATACTCCTGACAGCTGCAACCAACTGAGAAAAATTTTGATACCAAGAGCCTGCTATGATACACATGATAGAGGGTCTCAGTCCCTCCTTAAATCTTCTGCACCTGTCAATCTCGTTAGAAATGATCCCACAAGCATAATGACTCAACTGGATAAATTAGATCTCATACTCTGTCACTATCTTGGTATCCTGTCTCAGACTTAGGAACTCCATCTTCTTTGCATCCTTATACTATCTCAGAGTATACTTTTGCTCAAATTTCCGCATGAAATCATCATAAGTTAGGACTGGTGGATTAGCCAAAGCATGTGGAACCGTCTTCCACCAATCATTTGCATCCCTCTGTAGAAGAGATTTTTCATAATCAAACTTCTCTTTCGGACTAGCCTACAACTGAATGAACACTCTCTGAACCCTGTCTAGCCACTGCTCTGCTACAGCAGGGTCTGTAGTACCAACAAAGTCCTCAGCTCCAAACTTTCTTAGCTTATCATACTTCCTCACCGGCAACTAAGGCTGCGACTGTGGCTATGGCGGCTGCTGAACTAGAGCCTGCCTCAACAACTCTATCATATGTTGTACCCAGCCAGGTAAAATCTCATAAGCTGCTGGTCTCACATGCACAGAAACAGACGCCTCACTAGCAGACACAACTCTAGCTCCATCTCTACCCTCATCCGGACCCACACTCTCTGCACTACCCTCAGCAGCCTTATGCGCCCGAGATGCCATAACTACCTATATTTACAAACACAGCAAAAATTACTATATCAGAGATCAGAGACTACCAGTGCCATTGCATGTATTACAATTAAAAACCATTTTTAAATCCCCCATTTTCTCTCTCAATCAACCCACCTAGGTCGAAAACCTCAAATCTAGGCTCTGATACCAAAATAAATGTAACACCCTTATACCCTATATACGTACAATACTTATTTTCAGCATATGTAAAATACTCATATACGGTACAAAAATGTCACAGATCGATTTAATAAAAAAAATTCACATTTCTGATTTAAAATTTCAAGTACTAAATATATAAAACTAAATAGTATATAAATATTCTTTACTTGTTATAGGAACCCAAAATAAACATTTTATATGAAAATCTCTGAGAAAAATTTTCCAGAGTTTTGTCTGTAATTTGGACATTCCAAAATTTATCAATTACACAACCTGCAAAAAGAACACACTCCCAAATAATTTTAAATCACCATCTCAACCATACTCCTCAATTTCACCAAGTTTTTCAAACATTTATATATAGATATATATATATATATAATTTAGAACACATTTACACTCCCATTTCAAATAACTTAACCCAAACATTCTTTATAGTTTACAATACATAAAATCCAAAAACATAATATACTATGCATAATACCCAAAATATAGAATAACATTAAATATATACGTGTTGTTGACAATGTTTCTGATCTTGATTTCAACTCTACAAGCACAACCATAAGTCTAGACCCAACTTGGTTTAGAAGAACTCTCCGGCTTAGCCGAATCTACCCTGTCACCTGCGTGATTTAAATAATTGCGCTAAGCCAAAAACTTAGTAATACAAACTTTGATAATTAAAAAATCAAATGCAATGCCAATGCACAATGCATATGGATATCACATCATTCCATTTTCTCACACTTTTCAAATATTTCACAATCCACAATTCTCATAAAACAAACACAAACATGGGCCCTGTGAGCGGGGATTTTTGCCCCCACTCCCGGTGGGATGGTTCTTGCGACTTCGGCACTGTTTAGGCTCCGGGCCTTAGAGAACACGGACATAAGTCCAGAGAAAATGGAGTCGCCACCTGGACAGGCCGAGAAACAGAAAGGGGTGGATGACTCGATTCCTAAGGAATCCCCAACCCCCTAATGGGTTTGAAAAGTTAGGTACGTGTGGGGAAGGTGAGAAATGGCCCAGCACCCCCACAACACCCGGTTCATTGGAACTGGCCTCCTTTACGGGTCTTAATATTATAAAATTCTTAAATATAACAATATTATCCATATTACATGCAACAATTGAAATAAAAGCATGGTTATATTAAAATCAAAGCAATGTCCAAACAAAGCAAATAAATGGACACCCATCCAAGGATGGAAACATGTCCTTACATCATCCATGTCTAAACTAATAGGACACCCATCAAAAGGTAGAAACATGTCCTTTACATTGGTCCAAAAAATATATAAGCAATTTAAATTACATGATATTTAACTAATGAGGTACCCACAAAGTGGAAACATACCTCTTACAACATTTGGAAATCAAAATAAATTGATAAAGGTAAATAACCATTCATCATAAATAAATCATTCATCAATGATATCAAACATCAATCAAAATATAAACATTCATCCATGATAATTTAAATAAACCAAGCATTAAACTTAAATAAATCAACAAAGCATTGAAAATAAGTTAAAGCATATAATAGACTACATAATCAAATATAAAATTAAATAAAGCAAGTAAAGATTCAAGTTAGGGCTAATGTTTCTATATAAGATTCTTTATTTAATGTTTAGGGTTTTTGAATTTATGGGTTTAAGCTACTGTAAGTTTTAAGGGAATTAAAATGGATTAAGGTTTTATATTTAAGAGATTGATAAGGTTCTTTGATTAATCCATGTTAGGGTTTGAGATGTAAAATCATGAAATTAGGGTTTTAGAATATCAAAACATTAGGTTTATGAGTATTAGCTATTGGATTGATGTTTTTAGGCTTACTGTGTTGAATTTTAATATTTAGGTTTATAAGGTTTTAAGGTTTTAATGATTAGGGTTTAGGAAAACTAGGGTTTACGGTTTTGGTTTTGAGAGATTTTGGGTTTTTGGTGTTTTGAAAAACATGTTTTGGTTTTAGAATTTGAGAAAATAGTTTGTAGTTTTATAAAGTTTTATGTGATTTTTAAAAACTATAAGGTGAGTTTTGAGTTTGGATATTTAACAAAACATTTGAAATTTTGGAAAAGAATTAGAAGAAAACTAGTTTAGAGTTTTTAAAAGCTTTTGGAAATAAACAAAATGATTTAAGGTTTATAGAAACAAAAAATATATTTTTTTAGGGTTTTTTAAGATAAAAGGATTCAATTTAGGGTTTTAAGGTTTTGGAAAATTGGAAAGCAGATTAGGGTTTTGGTAAATTGATAAAACGATTTAAGGTTTTGAAAAGTTAGAAAGTAGATTAGGGTTTTAAGATTTTTAAGAAATAGAATAGGGTTCTTAGGTTTTAGAATCAATAGAAAAGTAATTTTAAAGTTTTTTAAAATAAAGGAGACGATTTAAGGTTCTAAGCTTTAGAAGAAGTAAATTAGGGATCCAAGGTTTTTAAAATCAAAAGAAATAATTTAATGATTCAAGCTACTGTAAGAGAAAAGAAATTAGATGTTCATACCTTAGTTTGTTGGTTCCACCAAAAAATGCTTCTTGGATGAACAAGGACAAAGGCAGAATTGCTGCCTTTTCATGGATTGATTTCTTGCTTACTTCTCTCAAAAAGTCCTATCATTTTACTGCCAAAGGTTTCTCCTAGTTCGATCATCCAAAGTTTTCCTCAAAAGTTCCCCCCCTTTTCTGTGTTGTTTTTAGTCTTATTTATAGGAAATTTCAATGATTAATCTTAATTGTTTATGGAATGTATCATTAATTAGGAAAAGGAAACCGAAACCAAATAGAATTTGATTTCGAAAAAAATTGAGTCGAAAAAATTTTGCTGGAAAAAAAAACTGTTGCGGAAAAAATTTTGCTGGCGAAAAAGCTGTTGCGGGCTGCTGCAAGGATTGCCGTGGGAACCTGTGAGCTGGGTGAGCAAAATTGGCTGCAAGCCATTTCACCCGTAGGATTTTCCTATGGGTGAAATGGCCCAAGGCCATTTCACATCTCGGGGCTAGCTCTTCTCAGGTAAAACTTTACCATTTTTCCCTTGCAACTGCTTCTTTCTTTTTGATTCTTTAATGATTGTTGCAGGCTGTTGGCTCATTTGATCATGAGGTTGGACCTTCTTTTATTGCCCCTTCATTTGCAGGGCATTGATATGAATTACTTGGTGGGTTTTCTTATTTCATGGTAATTTATGCTATATGTATGCATGATTATGTATGCCCTTACATTTTTCCTTTCTGGCTCACAGTGGATGCTTGAAGAACAAAATAAGAAACTTCAAGAAGATTTGGCTACAAGTCGTCAATAGGCTTCTCATTTTGAAAAATTATATCATCAATCAGAATAAAATTTTTGAGACTTTCGATTTCAGGGGATCAGGGATTCTGGCCCTTCTTCATCAAGAGGCCCCCAGACGGATGACCATGAGATCCTTTTGTCTACTTCCGATGAGGACCGTGATAGATCGGAACTCTAAGGTAATTGGGATTTTGGTGCTCCTGCTTCGGGCAGACTTGGGACAAATGATTTGCCTCCTCCTCCAACAGGCAATGATTTTTTCAGGGCTTTATTTGATGACCTACCACCACCCTCTTAGTGATGTATAAATATTGTATCAATTGTATAAGCATAATAAGCATAAAAATAATAATACATAACTTCTTCCTTTACTGTAACTTTTTTTTACTGCACCATAATTATTACACTTTCTTTTTCATATATACACATTTACACAGCATCACCATAAAAGTCAAATGCAACACGATAAAGTAAATTCATAGCTACTTTTCCTCATGCAACACGGCCTCACCTTTTCCCATTGCCTTTTCCTTATCAATTTTGGAAAAGCTTATTTCCTCTATACAAATCACCTTTTACGCTTAATTTTATACAGAAGCCAAAAGACTTTCCATTTCAACGTAAAAACTCCTTTAACAATTTTGATTTTCCTTCATTCATCAACCATGACTAAACTTTATTTAAAGAAGATAAAAACTTTATTTAAGAATATGGATGCCATTCATTGGAAGCAAATTTTGTGGTCAAAACTTGATATCTTAAAGTGTTTTCAAAATGTTCAATTGGACCACTCCTTTTTACATGCCATGGCTTCCTTTTGGAATGTGGATTCTAGGACATTTAAAATTAATGGCTTTGAAATATGTCCCTTGATTGAAGAATTTGAGGCCATCCTTGGATATCCAAATAATCAACAAATTGCATTACCCATACTGATTTCCAAGACTCAATAGAAGATGCAGATGTTATTTCAAATTCCAAAGTCTGAAGTTCTTCAGTTGATGAGAGGTGAGAAAATTCTACTTGCTCCCTTGATTGATTTTTGTCTCTCTCATTTGGCTCCTACTAAGGCATGGGGACGCATGCTCTATCTTTGCTTGCTTGGCCAATTCTTGCTTGTTTCTTCCGACGGCGATATTGATCCATGAGTATTGGATATTATGGACCAAATGGAAGGAGGCTTGTCGCCGGTACCTGTGATCTTAGCCAAGACTTTAGTTGGATTAGACCTACTTAAATCAGGATTGTCAAAGAGACTGACCAGGAGTCCATTGCTACTTTAGGTAATTACCTAAATTGCCCTTTCGGGTTTTCAATTTAGGTTTTCTTTTTTTTTTCTTTTCTTTATTGCTCTAATTTTTGCCTAGTCAACCCATGTAGGTTTTCGGAACAAGCGAGCTATCCTAATTTTTGCCTAAGCTTCCCTTGCTGGTTTTCAACTTAGCGGACACTTTTTTTTATTTATTTAATTTCCCTCACAGATTTAGCTTCAGGAGCATCTTTGTTTGCTTGATACTCCATCCATGGATTTTGCCAAATATCTGCCACGTCATCATTCTGCTAGGAAACTACGCCATCCTGCTTCTTCATATGCTGACTAGGTTTACTGGATCCACTCATGCACTGAAGTCAATATCCGTTGGTTGGTACCTTGGTGGAAGATTTCTCGTATCACCATGCAGACATACTTGATGTATGTTCCCCTTTCTGCTCTTCGTCAAGGTACATGTTATGATCCTTGCTGACTTGGCCGTCAGTACGGAGCTGAGCCTCACAATTCTAACTTTACTCCCGATTTAGACATGCCTTACTTGATTGAAGCCTACTTGGATCGGTTGAGTCAAAGCTGGGCTGCACGTTACACTTATCGTCTACCATAGATTTTACATTTATTGATTCAGAAAGTGTATTGTTAGGATGAAAAATAATTAAAGTAATAAAAGAAGCTTCTTTTCCTTTTATAATTTGTCATCACCTTTTGCAGTTGTGTTTATTTATTTCATCCATACCTGGTCAAATACTTATAACAGTGCACATAGAATAATTTTAACATTAATTCTATTTTATTAAATTGGGGAACAACCAAACATAAAGCCAGCACACACAAGATCACTCTTGTTGCCAACTAGCCCTTTCGGGTTTTCTAATTGACGATTTTCTCTCATTTAGCCCTAATTGTTGCCTAGCCCACCCTTTTGGGTTTTTAGAACCATCAGACTACTCTAACTTTTGCCTAGGCCTCCCTTTTTGGGTTTTCAACCTAACGAGGTCTTTTTTTTAATATCATACATAAAACCTCTTCAACCTATCGATGTTCACTGGCTCTCACTAAACTCATTCTCGTCCATGTCTGATAACTTCACTGCCCCTTTGTTCATGACTTATTTCACAACATATGGCCCTTCCCTGCTAGGCCTAAACTTCCCTCTTGGATTAGATATGTTAGGCTTGCATTGTTTCAACACCAAATCCCTGACTTTGAGTTTTTTGATCTTAACCCTTTTATTGTAGGCTCAAGCTATCTTCTTTTGATACAGTTGATGATGATATAGTGCTGTGAGCGGGGATTTTTGCCCCCACTCTCGATGGAATGGTTATTGCGACTTCGACACTGTTTAGGCTCGGGGCCTTAGAGAACACGGACCTAAGTCTGAAGAAAATGGAGTCGCCACCCGGACGGACAGGGAAAAAGAAAGGGGTGGATGACTCGATTCCTAAGGAATCCCCAACCCCTTAATGGGTTCATAAAGTTGGGTACGTGTGGGGAAGGTGAGAGATGGCCCATCACCCCCACAACACCCGGTTCATTGGAACCGGCATCCTTTACAGGTCTTAATATTATAGAATTCTTAAGTATAACAATATTATCCATATTATATGCAACAATTGAAATGAAGCATTGTTATATTAAAATCAAAGCAATGTCCAAGCAAAATAAGTAAATGGACACCCATCCGAAGATGGAAACATGCCCCTACATCATCCATGTCTAAGCTAAATAGGACACCCACCATGAGGTAGAAACATGTCCTTTACATTGGTCTAAAATATAAAAGCAATTTAAATTACATGGAACTTAATTAATGAGGTACCCACAAAGTAGAAACATACCTCTTACAACATTTGGAAATCAAAATAAACTAATAAAAGTAAATAACCATTCATCATAAATAAATCATTCATCAAAGATATTAAACATCAATCAAAATAGAAAGTAAACATTCATCCATGATAAACTAAATAAATTAAGCATTGAAATTAAATAAATCAACAAAGCATTGAAAATAAATTAAAGCATATCATAGACTATATAATCAAATATAAAATTAAATAAAGCAAGTAAAGATTCAAATTAGGGCTACTGTTTCTATTTAAGATTCTTTATTTAATGTTTAAGGTTTTGGAATTTATGGGTTTAGGATGCTGTAAGTTTTAAGGGAATTGAAATGGATTAAGGTTTTATAATTTAAGGGATTGATAAGGTTCTTTGATTAACCAAATTAGGGTTTCAGGGGGGAAAATCATGAAATTAGGGTTCGAATACCTTAAAACATTAGGTTTATGTTTATTAGCTATTGGATTATTGTTTTTAGGCTTACTGTGATGAATTTAAATATTTAGGTTTTAAGGTTTTAAGGTTTTAAGGATTAGGGTTTAGAAAAAAATCTAGTTAAGATTTTAAGAGAATTAGGGTTTAAGAACACTTAGGGTTCAGGTTACTAGTTTAGGGTTATTGTCTTTAGGTTTTGAAGTTGAATTAGGGTTTTTAGTGTTTTGGAAGATGTATTTGATTTTATAATTTGGAAAAACAATTTATAGTTTTATGAAGCTTTATGTGATTTTTAGAAGCTGCAAGGTAAATTTAGGGTTTTAAGGTTTTGAAAATTTGGAAAACAGATTAAGGTTTTGGGGAATTAATAAAATGATTTAAGGTTTTGGAAAGTAGATTAGTGTTTTAAGATTTTGAGGAAATAAACTAGGGTTCTTAGATTTTAGAAGAAACGGAAAAGTAATTTTAAGGTTTTTGAAAATAGAGGAGACGATTTAAGGTTCTAAGGTTTAGAAAAGGTAAATTAGGGTTCTAGGGTTTTTTGTATCGAAAGAAACAATTGAATAATTCAAGCTATTGTAAATAAAAAGGAGATTAGATATTCATACCTTCATTTGTTAGTTCCACCAAAAAATTTGCTTCTTGGATGAACAAGAATAAAGGCAAGATGGCTGCCTTTATTGGATTGATTGCTTGCTTATTCCTTTCAAAAGTCAGATCGTTCCTCCCTGCCAAGTCCGATCTTAGTTCAAAGTTTTTCTTCTAAACTTTTTCTCCGATCAATTGTCCTCCTTTTTCTTTTTTGTTGTTTTTAGTCTTATTTATAGGAAATTTAGATGATTAATTCAAATTGTTTATGTAAACTAACATTAATTAAGAAAAGGAAACCGAAACCCAAGGCCATTTCGTCCAACCTTTTCGGCGATGAAATTTTTCGTCATTGATTTTTATTTTTATTTATTTATTTGTTTATTATTATTATGTTTTATTTTTTATTAATTATAAAAACTAAATAGTAAGACAAAGATAACACAAAAAATATTTTGGATTAATTAAAATATATTAGACAACACAAAAATTATTTTGAACTAATTAAAATATATTGGACCGGACTGGGTCAAAAATTAAGGGTTTATAGTTTGCCCCCTGCTTGAACGATATGAGACTTTAGTAAAAGAGAGTGAAAGGCAATAAGACTTAATTTTTGATGAGATGGTTACTTGAATTTGTTTTGGGTACTTGGACCCAAGACTGAACATGATTTGGGTACTTGGACTCGAGACTAGATTGAATTTGGGTACTTGGACCCGGGATTGGGTACTTGGAGCCGAGATTGATTTGATTTGGGTACTTGGACCCGAGATTGGGTACATGGACCCGAGACTAAATTTTATTTGAGTACTTGGACCTGAGATTGATCTGATTTGGGTACTTGGACCCAAGATTGAATTTGATTTGGGTACTTGGACCCGAGATTGATTTGATTTGGGTACTTGGACCCGAGATTGATTTGGGGTACTTAGACCTGAGACTGATTTGATTTGGGTACTTGGACCCGAGATTAGGTACTTAGACCCGAGATTGATTTGATTTGGGTACTTGGACCCGAGATTGAACTTGATTTTGGGTACTTGGACCCAAGATTGGATTGAATTTGGGTACTTGGAACCGGGATTGGGTACTTGATCCCGAGATTGGGTACTTGGACCCGAGATTGAATTTGATTTGGGTACTTGGACCTGAGATTGGGTATTTGGACTCGAGATTGATTTGATTTGGGTACTTGGACACGATATTGAATTTGATTTGGGTACTTGGACCCGAGATTGGGTACTTGGACCCGAGATTGAATTTGATTTGGGTACTTGGACCCGAGATTGAATTGATTTGGGTACTTGGACTCGAGATTGGGTACTTGGACATGAGATTGGGTACTTGGCCCCGAGTTTGGGTACTTTGACCCGAGATTGAATTGAATTTGGGTGCTTGGACCCTAAATGAATTGAATTTTGGGTGCTTGGACCCGAGACTGAGTTTGACTAACCTTTTATCAGTTGAGAAGTCTGACTGCTCTGGCTGTTCTATGCATTGTGGTTCTTCACCCTCAAAATGGATCGTCATTTGGTTCAATGAGAGACACGGCCAAGTTGGATGAGACTTGGCCGTGTTGGAGGTTTTTGGAGGGACACAGTCACAAGCTTCGCCGTGTCCCTTGCTTGTGTTTGCTTCTGTGAGAATTTCTTCTTTTCTTCTTTGGTGTGATTGAGTGACACGGCCGTGTTGGAAGGAGCTTGGCCGTGTTGGATCATTTTGGAGGGACACGGCCACTGACTTGGCCGTGTCCCTTACCTGTGTCTTCTACTGCTTGATTTTGATCTTTCCTTTGGACTTGAGTGAGACACGGCCAAGCTGGATGAGACACGGCCGTGTTGGAGCTTTTTTGGAGGGACACGGCCACAAGCTTGGTCGTGTCCCTTGCATGTGTCATCTACTGTGTCTTGCTGCTTCCCCTTCGCTAGGTATGGGACACGGCCAGTGGCTTGGCCGTGTCCTCTGCATGTGTCAGCTACTGTCCCTTTTTGTCCTTCAATTTGGTTCCTTGGCTTTTTAAACCTAAAACAAAACTTGAACAAACTTTAAACAAGAAGTAAATAAACAATAACCAACAAAACATAAACACCATACTAAAAATAGGACAAAAATGACATAAACATCGAAATAAACTAAAACTACCAAAATTAATGAAAACACTAAATAAACCGATTAAACTACAAAATACCTAAATGAAACAATAATTATCATAATAAATAAGACACAAATCTATAACAAAAACTAATAAAACAACTACCCCACACTTAAAACTTTGCTTGTCCTCAAGCAAATTCACATGGCATAAATTAAAAACTCAAACAACCTTAACTATAATTCTAGTATAAAAGATGAAATCCTTTAAGACATCAGACATAAATAATTGCAATTTCCTTCAATCAAGATTTTCTTAACTCATTCATTAATCCAGACATACAAATCTCATCTCTCATCTAAGTGTTTTACTCGATTGCAAAGGTTATTTCACTCAAACCACTCATGACTGCATACTACCATAAACTTGCTTAATTATCCAATCTCTCTCACTGATTTTCTCAAGAAATAATCTGAAGGTCTTTCATTTGGATGTAATGGGGCTAAGGTAAAGGTGTGAGAAAAGACATTTAAGCTGGAGCATCAAGAAATGGAGTATCTAATTTAGACAATACTCTTGCTAAGAAACTCATAACTCCCTCAAATGGCATACTCAAGAATCCCTTAATACTTTCACATACTTGCATACTTCAAGAAAAATACACGAGTCAACATTCCTCTAATGCTAGAAAATATATAAATTTTGTATATATATATATCTTTTTTTTATTTCTCTTTTTCTTATTTTTTTATTTTTATCATCATTTTTTTATTTTTTTTTAATATATATACAAAATATAAACTTGCATGGAACATCTAGCTTAAAATGTAGAGGAAAAGAATAAGCGACTCTTAGTCAAATACAATGTGCACAGTATACATTTCAACCCCAAATAGCAATACCATTTTTTTTTATTTGCTTACCCCACACTTTGAAATAAACCACCCTATTGTCATATCATAAGAACTCCATTCCTTAATGCAGGTATGATGATAATAAGAGAATGTTAAGTTGAGAATTGTGTTGATCAAACAAGAAAAAGGTCAAAGGCTCAACTTGGCTCACTAAGGAATTCAATATTAAGGGAAGTCTTTTTAAGCTAAAGGGCTAACCTAATTTGCCTTCATCATTTTAAAACTTGAGATTAAATCATAATGTGAGTTCAATTAGTATGCAAAAGCAAGCTCTAGAGATGCAAAATCATGAAGGTGCACACTTAAGAAAAGAAAATCAACTGATAATAATATCAAATTATGAGGCTCAATGTAATATCCCAAGGTATACTCTAAAAGTTTTGGAGTTATTTGTGTATTTGGATTTAATGTATATGTATATATAGGAAATATAACTACTATATATAAGACATATACATATACATCACATATACATGGGATATAAATTGGTGTAGGAAAAGTGAGTTATATATATATAATTGATTAATTATAATAATGATAATAAGGACAAAAAGAAAAAGAAGAAGAAAGTCAAAAGAAATTGTGTGTGGTGGAGATTTATTATTATTATTATTATTATTATTATTATTATTATTATTATTATATATATATATATATGATAAGGATGAAAGAAAGAAGAAATTATTTCTTTCTTCTTATTCTTATTGCACGAGAGAGAGAGGGAGAAAGAAAGAGAGAGAGAGAGAGAGGTGATTCCATCCATATGAACATCAAATTCAAAGGAATTTTGAGAGGATTGAAGATGATTATTGAAGATTTGGCTTAATATCCAAGTAAGTATCCATTTTCTTGTTTTGATTCTTATTGTTTGAGTTTGGATTTGATGATGATGATGATGATGATGATGCTAATGAAAGATTGAAGTGTATATATGTGTGGAATTGATATTTTAGGTGATGATAATATGTTTAATTATGAGATAACATGGTTAATTGTGAGGATGATGATGAATTATTGAAATGGTTGAGTAAGGGTTTTATATGAATGAATTGAGGAATTTGAGTAGTTGTTATATGGTGGTGTGTATAATGATTGTTGTTATGATATATTAAAGTGATATAAGTGTTAAATTGATAGGTAATTGATGAATATAACCAAGACGTCGATTAAGGGTGATGAAATATGAGTTTTGAAGTGTTTGTGTTTTCATGGATGGGTGTTCGAATTCTTGATTTCTGGTCTGACACGGTCATTGACACGGCCGTGTGATTGGGCGTGTAATCGGTACTGAGTTGGACGGTTGTGACACGACCATTAACACGGCCATGTTATTGGGCGTGCTATAGCTACTGTGAGGAATGTAATTGACACGGCCATGAACACGCCCGTGTTGTTGGGCGTGTAAATGTTTCTGTGAGGCAGAATGAACAACACGTCCAGTGACACGCCCGTGTTACTGAATGTATCAAAGCTTCCGTATGGTTGGTTTAGGGCACGATCAGGGACACGCACGTGTTGGTGAGCGTGTCATGTGTAGAGTTTGCCCTAGTTAATCATCATTCTTATTTTCTTATGTATGTAATTATCTTTGGATTAGGTTTTGAAGAGATTGTGTTGCATTAACCTAACTGTTGGGAACTCTTGGAAGAGGAAATGTATAGATTGATGGGAGTAGTTGTTGAGGTAAGTACAAAATTTATAAATGTATTAAGTAATCTATTATAATGTTGATGCATATGTATAATGTAAATTACTAGAAATATATCGAGGAGGGAATATGAAATGTAAAAGATATGATGATTTAATGAAATATATATATAAAATGTGAAAGCATTCAATATGTATGTGTTATGAAAGGTGAGAGATGTGAAGATATGATTAGTATGATGTGAATGATAGGATGGGTGCTCAAAATGTATGATAATGCAATTGATTATATATGTACTTGAATGATGAATGGTTATGTATATATATATATCGATGATGATATATGAAATGTATGTGCAATGCAATTTGTTATGATAAATTGCTTTGATGTAAATGTTATGATTGAGGCATGTTTGCCTAAATAATATGCAATGCAATTGAATGGTGATTTAAATGATATGATTGAAGCCATTGTGATTGGCTATGATGATTTAAATGAAATGATTAAAGCCAGTGTGATTGGCTATGATGATTTAAATGAAATGTGAAGCCATTTTGATTGGCTATGATGAGAATTGAGAATGAAATTGATAATGAAATAATAAATGAATTGTGTGGCTAATGTGTTATTCCATTTTTAGAGTTTGTTGTTGGTGGCATGCCTATAGTAACATTCTCTTGAAGTTAGGTTGGGCTTGATCCTTGAAGCCAAGTTGGGTTGAAGTTTAACATGTTTTACTCCCCTTGAAGCTTGGTTGGGTCTAGTCCTTGAAGCCTAATTGAGATGTTACAACCCTTGAAGCTAGGTTGGATTGGTTCTTGAAGCCAAGTTGGGTTGATACTTAGCATGCTTTGTTCCCCATGAAGCTTGGTTGAACCTAAATCCTTGAAGCCTAGTTGGGATAATGATAAATGTGATAATTAAACCAAAGCATTAACTCTGAAAGTGGAATGGCATATTAGTGTCTTTTGGGCCCATGCTTGTCTTTGTTGTCAATGTGAATGATGAAGTGTGAAATGAATGAATAAAGAGATCTATGCTTGTTTTGTTGGGAGTGTGATTTATGAATGGGGAATGGTGAATAAAGAATTAATTGAATAATATAAGGACTTGGAATGTTATGAAGTATGACATGATTACAATATATAAATAAACTATTGAAGAGAAATATGATTTGAAATGCTAAGTTAAAAGATGAGATTCTGAAAATATTGTATGACATGTAATATGTGTATGGGTGTGGAGATTGTGAGTATTAGTTATGATTGTTCTTTTAAATTATGAAATTGTGGTTGCACTGATATATGTGTAAATGTATATAAGTTATGAGGTTAGTGGAAAAATATGAAGAATGCTTTGAAAAGAAGAAATCTACGTTAAGACAATAATAATATATGATGTTAAATTGTGAGGTATGTTTCTTCTGTAACATATGTTTATTTTATTTTATTGTACTACTAAGCTTTTATGCTTAGCGCGGTTTTGTGAATCGCGCAGGTGAGTAGATGGTTAATTTGGAGTCAGACAGTTTTGCCACGAGAAGGGTAAGTGTATATCGAGACCAACTAGAAGGTGATGCATACATGTCCAATTTGTTTATGTTATATTTTGATAAGAATATATATTCATATGTATAAATGAAGTTTTGGTAAATTTTGATGAGATTATTATATATATAACCCTTGAAAACATAATGGTTTTGTAAATGTTCTTTGGATCAATGTAATATTGTTTGAACTTGGATAAAGTTTTTTTTAAATTAAAACTAAAAGTGACATTCTTATACTTTATATACGTATTGTATGTATACCAGGTATATGTATAGTACTTATATAGAGTATGGGGTGTTACAATTATTTTGGTATCAGAGCTTAGGTTCGAGATTCTCGGCCTAAGTGAAAAAAAAAATATTTTGAAAAGTTTAAATAGAAGTAAAAAGGAAAAAAAATTTGAAAAAAAATTTGTAATACATGCATATGCATTAACACCTAGGTTGGTCTCGAATGTGGCATTATGTGATTTGTGATGTATCTGAATTACCTGAGATAGATGATAGTGCATAAATGAGGTTTTATATGAAATCAAATTTTGAAATGTTGATTATTGAAAAGTGATTGTGATACAAAGAAATGATAGGGAATTTATAAGTAAAAAGTTTGATTATTGATATGTGTTTGACATATAAAGAAATGGCTAGAAGAATAAAGTTGTTTAGAAATTCAAACATAAAGTTTATTAGAAAGAGATTCAAATAGTAGAGAAAATATTGTTGGATGGATAATGTGGAAAGAGATGTTATTTAAATATATATATATATATATATTGGTTAATGTGAGGAAATAAAATGGTGTTGTTTGTATGGTTGTTTTAATGCAAACATTGTGAATTTAATATGATATGTTTTGATGTTATACTATGATATACATAAAAGTTTTAAAGTTGATATTTAGGAAATAAGATTTGTAAATCCAATTTTGATAAGGATTACTTGGATATCGAGAGTTTAATGCATAGTACGCATATGAATTATGTGAAATGAATATTATTGCATATTAAAAATGACTTACAAATATGTAATTAAGTTGGCAAGTGATAAAGTGATCATGATAAGGCTGATTACTTGGAATGTGATGTAATATGTTAATGATCAAGGATTGAGTTGATCACTTGAAAAATGTAAGGTACACATAGTATTGCATGTTTGTAACCTATATAATTACTTACCTATTAATGTTGAGAATGGTTACGCTTGCATTGACGAATTTGTGCAAAGCTAGATTATGTGATAAGATTGATAGTAAGAATTGGATTGAGCAACGTTGGTTCAAGAAACTAAGATTTGTGATAACTAGACTTGGAAAGTGTATAGAGATTATTGGGCTCAATGTGTATATGATTGGATGTAATGTACATATGTATAAATATGTGAGTGATATATATATGTTGAATGTTAAACAAATGGATATAAAGATGGTATACTAAATGCATTTAAAAATAAATGTGAGAGAGATGTTACCTTAGTAATGTGACTAAGATTTTGTGAAATATTATCATGGTTAGAATGTATATATGTGTTGAGTTGATAAATAACTTAAGTCATGTCAAAAAGGGATAAGAATGATGTTGTTCAATGAAAAGTAATAAATGTTAAATTGTGTGGAAGATATGTAAAAGAGGAATTAAATATAATTGTATAATTATGTATACAGGTGTAGAAAATGTGGAATTAGCTTTTTGATGTGAACGTGATTGTAAAATGTAAGAAATGTGGAAAGTAAGTCACATTGTGAATGTGACCTATGAATGTGAATGTGATGTAACTATTTGTCTAGTGATGTGAAGAATGATATGGCTTGTATTAGTGGACCTATGAGAGATTAGGTTTTAACCTATGCAGAGTTAGACTATGGGATGAAATGGAAAGTGAGAAAGAACGCGAGTAACACTAGACGATGAAATTGATATGATGATAACTGAACTAGACTATCATATAATGCTTCCTGGATCAAGGACTATGCTTGTAGAAATATTATATGTATATGTGTATAATAAAAAGGGAAGTATAGTGTATGAAAAGTTTTACAAGAGATAGATTAGAAGTGGAGTAAAAAAAAAATGAAATTTGCATATGATTGAATGTTGAGTATAAAAGTGTTATAAATAATATTGTTGATGTGAATTAGGCTCATGATAATCTTATGATCAAGAGCAAATTATTTTGGAGATGAAGTTGAAACGTGCTAACTCTTGGTGTAGTAAAAGTTGGAGAATGGATATGTAATCCTTGTGATATAACTTAGTAGTGTAATTGGAAAGTTTGAGAACAAAATAATCGAGGAATAGTATTGATTTATAAGTTATAAATGTGACCACTAATCTCTTATGGCCATATGATTTGTTTAGCGGATCTGGTCGGTTAGCTTTGTTATCCACAGATTTGGGAATGAGATAACATGATTGTAGTACAATTTTGATGAGATTGATAGCTATGTTTTTAGAAACATGGTTAAAAGTTATGATTGGTGAATTTCTATTTATAATTTCTATATTAGAATTTAATTATAATTATGAAAAGTAAAGTAAGAGAAAAGAATTGTGATAATGTTTTAAGCTATGAATTATGTGATGGAAAAATAATTATATAAATATAGTAATAATATGTGAGATGTAGAAATAATAAAAAGGGAAGAAATTGCAAATGTGATTGAAACTTTTATTGAATATATTTACAGTGTAAAGTGAGTAAGTGAATGAATTTAAGATTTATGGGAATATGAATAATAAATATGGTGTGAGATAATTATGAGAATTTTGTGGAAATTGTACTAAGATAATAGAACAAAATATGAGCATATGAAAGGATGAATATGAATATGAAAAGTTTAGAATTTGAATATAGGTTTGACCTAATGGAATTAGGTTATATATATATACTATGAAATACAATGATAAATTTCGATAAGTTAATTGTTGGTTTGAATCAAATAAGATTGAAATGTTAATATATTGTGACAAATAGATCAATTGATTTAGATTTTGCTAAAATTTGCAAATTAATATTGAGATTTGGTATGTACAGTTGTACTGGAAGTATAAAATTTAAATGATAATGCATATGATGTAATATTTTAACCAATGAATGGACAATGATGAATTGAATTATATCAGTTGTAGATGGTGATAAAAGGAAAAAGTTGGTTATTTGTTACGTAAGTTTAAAGAGGTGGTAGCAATATTAATGTTAAGTGAAAAACATGATAAAGAAGAACTTAAGTGTAAGCAAAATGAAAAGATTATTGTCAATCATGGTTTGATAAGTGGCATTTTCAAAGTGATTGTAATGACAAGATAAGCAATAGTACGATATAATTCAATAATTTCCAAGGTTAAAGTTAAGAGATTATATATAAAGAGATGAAGTAATAAATATCTTGAATGTGATAGATAAATGGTATATATAGATTATAAGATGATTTAATTATTGTATAAGATGAAAATTTGTTGGGAAGATAATGAGGTATCTTAGTTGCTTGTTGAGAAAATAATAAGATAAATATAGATATATAATGATGAGTTATGAATTGGGAGTAGATGATTGACTTAAAGGGGGAGAGTAAAAGTTATATAATTTGAGGAAATCATAATGTAAGATACGATTATCTTCATATGAAATTAAGATGGCAATTTGTTATAAATGGATTGTTATTGTGCTGGCTAATTTCGAGGACGAAATTATTTAAGGGGGAGAGAATTGTAATATCCCAAGGTATACTCTAAAAGTTTTGGAGTTATTTGTGTATTTGGATTTAATGTATATGTATATATAGGAAATATAACTACTATATATAAGACATATACATATACATCACATATACATGGGATATAAATTGGTGTAGGAAAAGTGAGTTATATATATATATATATAATTGATTAATTATAATAATGATAATAAGGACAAAAAGAAAAAGAAGAAGAAAGTCAAAAGAAATTGTGTGTGGTGGAGATTTATTATTATTATTATTATTATTATTATATATATATATATATGATAAGGATGAAAGAAAGAAGAAATTATTTCTTTCTTCTTCTTATTCTTATTGCACGAGAGAGAGAGGGAGAAAGAAAGAGAGAGAGAGAGAGAGGTGATTCCATCCATATGAACATCAAATTCAAAGGAATTTTGAGAGGATTGAAGATGATTATTGAAGATTTGGCTTAATATCCAAGTAAGTATCCATTTTCTTGTTTTGATTCTTATTGTTTGAGTTTGGATTTGATGATGATGATGATGATGATGATGCTAATGAAAGATTGAAGTGTATATATGTGTGGAATTGATATTTTAGGTGATGATAATATGTTTAATTATGAGATAACATGGTTAATTGTGAGGATGATGATGAATTATTGAAATGGTTGAGTAAGGGTTTTATATGAATGAATTGAGGAATTTGAGTAGTTGTTATATGGTGGTGTGTATAATGATTGTTGTTATGATATATTAAAGTGATATAAGTGTTAAATTGATAGGTAATTGATGAATATAACCAAGATGTCGATTAAGGGTGATGAAATATGAGTTTTGAAGTGTTTGTGTTTTCATGGATGGGTGTTCGAATTCTTGATTTCTGGTCTGACACGGTCAGTGACACGGCCGTGTGATTGGGCGTGTAATCGGTACTGAGTTGGACGGTTGTGACACGACCATTAACACGGCCATGTTATTGGGCGTGCTATAGCTACTGTGAGGAATGTAATTGACACGGCCATGAACACGCCCGTGTTGTTGGGCGTGTAAATGTTTCTGTGAGGCAGAATGAACAACACGTCCAGTGACACGCCCGTGTTACTGAGCGTATCAAAGCTTCCGTATGGTTGGTTTAGGGCACGATCAGGGACACGCACGTGTTGGTGAGCGTGTCATGTGTAGAGTTTGCCCTAGTTAATCATCATTCTTATTTTCTTATGTATGTAATTATCTTTGGATTAGGTTTTGAAGAGATTGTGTTGCATTAACCTAACTGTTGGGAACTCTTGGAAGAGGAAATGTATAGATTGATGGGAGTGGTTGTTGAGGTAAGTACAAAATTTATAAATGTATTAAGTAATCTATTATAATGTCGATGCATATGTATAATGTAAATTGCTAGAAATATATCGAGGAGGGAATATGAAATGTAAAAGATATGATGATTTAATGAAATATATATATAAAATGTGAAAGCATTCAATATGTATGTGTTATGAAAGGTGAGAGATGTGAAGATATGATTAGTATGATGTGAATGATAGGATGGGTGCTCAAAATGTATGATAATGCAATTGATTATATATGTACTTGAATGATGAATGGTTATGTATATATATATATCGATGATGATATATGAAATGTATGTGCAATGCAATTTGTTATGATAAATTGCTTTGAAGTAAATGTTATGATTGAGGCATGTTTGCCTAAATAATATGCAATGCAATTGAATGGTGATTTAAATGATATGATTGAAGCCATTGTGATTGGCTATGATGATTTAAATGAAATGATTAAAGCCAGTGTGATTGGCTATGATGATTTAAATGAAATGTGAAGCCATTTTGATTGGCTATGATGAGAATTGAGAATGAAATTGATAATGAAATAATAAATGAATTGTGTGGCTAATGTGTTATTCCATTTTCAGAGTTTGTTGTTGGTGGCATGCCTATAGTAACATTCTCTTGAAGTTAGGTTGGGCTTGATCCTTAAAGCCAAGTTGGGTTGAAGTTTAACATGTTTTACTCCCCTTGAAGCTTGGTTGGGTCTAGTCCTTGAAGCCTAATTGAGATGTTACAACCCTTGAAGCTAGGTTGGATTGGTTCTTGAAGCCAAGTTGGGTTGATACTTAGCATGCTTTGTTCCCCTTGAAGCTTGGTTGAACCTAAATCCTTGAAGCCTAGTTGGGAAAATGATAAATGTGATAATTAAACCAAAGCATTAACTCTGAAAGTGGAATGGCATATTAGTGTCTTTTGGGCCCATGCTTGTCTTTGTTGTCAATGTGAATGATGAAGTGTGAAATGAATGAATAAAGAGATCTATGCTTGTTTTGTTGGGAGTGTGATTTATGAATGGGGAATGGTGAATAAAGAATTAATTGAATAATATAAGGACTTGGAATGTTATGAAGTATGACATGATTACAATATATAAATAAACTATTGAAGAGAAATATGATTTGAAATGCTAAGTTAAAAGATGAGATTCTGAAAATATTGTATGACATGTAATATGTGTATGGGTGTGGAGATTGTGAGTATTAGTTATGATTGTTCTTTTAAATTATGAAATTGTGGTTGCACTGATATATGTGTAAATGTATATAAGTTATGAGGTTAGTGGAAAAATATGAAGAATGCTTTGAAAAGAAGAAATCTACGTTAAGACAATAATAATATATGATGTTAAATTGTGAGGTATGTTTCTTCTGTAACATATGTTTATTTTATTTTATTGTACTACTAAGCTTTTATGCTTAGCGCGGTTTTGTGAATCGCGCAGGTGAGTAGATGGTTAATTTGGAGTCAGACAGTTTTGCCACGAGAAGGGTAAGTGTATATCGAGACCAAGTAGAAGGTGATGCATACATGTCCAATTTGTTTATGTTATATTTTGATAAGAATATATATTCATATGTATAAATGAAGTTTTGGTAAATTTTGATGAGATTATTATATATATAACCATTGAAAACATAATGGTTTTGTAAATGTTCTTTGGATCAATGTAATATTGTTTGAACTTGGATAAAGTTTTTTTTAAATTAAAACTAAAAGTGACATTCTTATACTTTATATACGTATTGTATGTATACCAGGTATATGTATAGTACTTATATAGAGTATGGGGTGTTACACTAAAAAGTCACACAGGTGGGTTCTCAAAGATTTATATGTCATGAATTGCAGAATGTGAAAATTGATCCTGAATCAATTCAAATGCTAATCTCTATGCTGATACTAAAGTCTCAACTATAATACCAGAATCACAGAAAAGATTAATAAGTTTTCAACAATTATGCCATGCTCAACACACAATAAAACACACCAAGACAACCAAACAAAAATTAAAGAAAAACTAAAAGATTACCCCACACTTTAGAATTTACATTGTCCTCAATGGAAAAAAAGAATAATAAAGAGAAAGAGTTAAGTACAACCTGTCTTCCATCGTACCCTGGTGAGGCCAAACCCTAACTTTTCATCACAAACACAAATGTTCAAAAACAAAATACAAGAGAGCTTTAGGGTTTCCATTTATTTAAACTAAACATAAAATCAAAATTGCTAAATATAAAATTATAACTATGAAAAAGAAATGCAAACCGATGGGTTGCCTCCCATTTAGCGCTTCTTTAATGTCATAAAGCTGGACATCACTGCAAGGCTAGGGATCATGGATCAAAGTGCTGTCAATGATCCTCACTTCATGAAATCCTTCTTTATATGGTTTAACTCTCTGTCCATTTACTTTAAAAGTCTTATTGGTTCGAGAGTTAAGCAATTCAATGGCATCAGAAGGACATACCTTTGTTATCTCGAAAAGACCACTCCATCGAGACTTGAGTTTACATGGAAATAGAAGGAGTCAAGAATTAAAAAGTAAAACTTTCATACCTGGACTCAGTGTCTGTCGCACAATAAATCTGTCATGAAGTGCTTTAGTGCGATCCTTATAGTTCCTCGAGCTCTCATATGCCTTTGGGTTAAGGCACCTTTGGGTCTCCCTCACTGGTTTAGCCCCCTCTTCTAAGGTCAGTGTCAGCTCCAATTTATCTGGGGAACCTGTCTGTAAGAAAACATCTGAAACAACTGCTTCAACACAATTAATTAAAGAACATTCCTCATATAAAGCAGTTGTAGGAATAGGAGAATTGTTAAAAATAGAAAATTCAACAGTTTGTCCTAAGACAGTCATTGACAACTTACCATTTTTAACATCTATTAAGGTGTTGGTAGTAGCCATGAAAGGCCTACCCAGCAAAATAGTGTGTGCTGATGGTGTAGGGTTACTCCCTTCCATGTTAAGAACTATAAAATCCACAGGTACTATTAACCCTCCAACCTTAACTAACACATCTTCTATAACCCCTTTCGGGAATCTAAGAGATCTATCAGCTAATTGCAACACCATTTTGGTTGGTTTAAGTTCCCCTAGTTCTAATTCTTTATACACAGAATAAGGCATCAAATTTACACTAGCTCCTAGATTACACATGCCATCAGTCCCCTTTCCATTCCCCACAGTAATTTGAAGTATAAAGCTACTAGGATCCTTTAGCTTGGGAGGTAGTTTATGCTGCAGAACAGCACTAGCTACCTCTGAAACTATCACCTTTTCATTTGGCTCATACCTCTTTTTCTTGGTGATCAGCTCTTTGAAGAATTTGGCATAAGCCGGCATGTTCTTTATTGCTTCCAGTAAGGGTAAGTTAATACTTAACTTAGACAGCATGTTGAAAATGTTAGAAAATTGCTTATCTGATTTATCATCCTTCAACCTGCTGGGGAATGGTATAGGTGGCCGGTATGGATTGCTTGCCTTATGTAAATCTGTTGAAGAGGACTTCTTCATTGATCTATCTCCAGTACCTTTGCTCTCTGGTTCTCCTTCCTCCTTGTTCTCTTGGTCACCTGCATTCACAGAATCATTTTCAACATTATTGTTAATTTCCTTACCACTTCTAAGAACAGTCACTGATTGTGCCTGCTCAGGTTGACTTGGGAATTTCCCCTTTTGTTGAATCTGCATCTGTTGTGCAAGTTGCCCTACTTGAGTCTCCACTTTCTTAAAAGATGCTTCTAATGAATCCAGGCTCTTGTTGGTCATCTCTTGATTTTTAGCACTGACTTGGATGAAAGCTTGTAAACTTTCCTCCAAACTCTCTATCTTAGACTGCCCTTGATTTGAGGATTGGCCCTGTTGTTGATTCTGTCTCTGGAGCAAATGGAAAGGCTGCTGAGAATTATTTGTTGCCCAAGAAAAATTTGGGTGATTCCTCCAACCAGGGTTGTATGAATTGGAGTAAGGATCATTCCGGGCCCTTGGTTGAAATCCCCCTATAGCATTGACTTGCTCAGCTTCATTCCCATAAGACTCATATGTGGAGGGGCAAATATTTGCTCCATGCCCGAAAGTTCCACAAATTCCACAAATTTTTTGAGTGGATGAAGGAGAATTATTCTTCATGTTTAGCATCTGCACTTGCCTTGTCAACTCAGCTATCTGATTGACCATCTCACTATTGGCTTCCAGTTGGTTCACTCCTTTATTTCTTCCCCTTACACTTTTCTGTTGAGAATTAGCTCCCAACATTTCAAAAATTTCATAAGTTTCATCAGCTGTCTTTTCTCCCATAGCTCCCCCAGTTGTGTTATCAACAGTGTTCTGAAATTGCTGGGTTAGACCATCATAGAAAAACTGATTAAGGAGTTGAAGTGGGTAGTGATGATGTGGACACTGGATCAATAACATCTTGAATCTGTCCTAAGCCTCATGAAATGGTTCTCCTTCAAATTGAGAGAATGTAGCAATCTTCCCTCTCAATTCAGCTGTCTTTTGATGAGAGTAAAACTTGCCCATAAACTTGTTATAAACTTGCTCCCAAGTTGTCAAAGAGTTTTCGGGCAACATCATAAGCCAGCTCTTTGCCCTATCCTTCAATGTATAAGGGAAACATCTCATCCTCAACTGATCTTCTGTTAGTCCTCCCAATGGAAAAGTGTTGAGGGTAGAATAAAAATCCCGAATAAAGTTCAAAGGATCTTCATTTGGAACTCCATAGAATGATGGCAGCATGTTGTAATGAATGTTCTTCAACTCATAATTCCTTGCTGCATCTGTCAGTCTTATGCAAGAGGTGGAAGTTCCAATGACAGGTCTAGTAAAGTCTCTCATCGTTCTTTGCCTTTCTTCTCCCATGTTAACAGATTGTGCAGTATCTGACTCAAATTCAGAAGTGTCCTCCTCTGTATCAAATTCGGTGTAGAGCTCAAACTCTTCTCTGCTCCTTTTCACTCTCTGAATTTCTGGAATAAATGGATGTAGCTCTCCTTTGAGTGATCTCCTGCCTTGCATAAACAAAATTTCTAGAATAAAAGAATTATTAAAAGCAAAGATCTAAATCAAATAAAAAGTAAATAATGAAAAATAATCTAAAATATCTAAGACTAATAAACAATTACGCCAATTAGCTTCCCCGGCAACGGCGCCAAAAACTTGTTGCACTCGAATTAACTCTACCACAAAGTGTCACTCGCAAGTATACGAGGTAGCTGTAGCAAAGGTGATCACCCCAAGGTCGTCTCACAAGGAAGCTAAAGTAGCTAATTGATTATCAGATTTTAAATAACAAGTAATGAATAAATTTAAATTGCTAACAATTAATAAAGACAGATTGATCGAAGTTTAGAACAATAAAAGTAAATTGAGCTGATGTTTTGATTCACTTAATAAGATGGTCTAGGGTTTGCACTTCTCTGCTACTTATAAGTATGAACGGTTATTCCTCTTAACTAATTTAATTTCAAAGATTAAATCTCAAGCAACTTAATTAATTGAATAAAGGAAATAAGCTCTCGCATTCAAACCTCTCTCAAAATACCTAAATAAAACAATAATTATCATAATAAATAAGACACAAATCTATAACAAAAACTAATAAAACAATGAAGATCCACTTATAAAGGTGAAGACCCAATCTCAAAGGATGAAGATCCATTTGCAAGGGTGAAAACCCGATCTCAAAGGATAAGGACCCATGTTTCAAGGGTGAAGACCCGATCTCAAAGGTTGAAGATCCATTTTGAAGGTGAAAAACCACAATGCATAGAATAATCGGAGCAGTCAGATTTCTCAAATGATAAAAGGTCAGTCAAACTCAATCTCGGGTCCAAGCACCCATTCTCAGGTCCAAGTACCCAAATCAATTCAAGCTCGAGTCCAAGTACCCAATCTCGGGTCCAAGCACCCATTCTCGGGTCCAAGTACCCAAATCAATTCAAGAACCCAATCTCGGGTCTATAACCCAAATCAATCCAATCTCGGGTCCAAGTACTCAAATCAAATCAATCCAAGTACCCAAATCAAATTCAATCCAATCTCGGTTTCAAGTACCCAATCTCAGGTCCAAGTACCCAAATCAAATCAATTTAGGATCGAGTATCCAAATCCATTTTAGGATCGAGTATCCAAATTCAGTCTTAGGATCGAGTATCCAAATCCAGTTAGGATCAAGTATCCCAATCAAGTTTAGGATCGAGTATCCGAATCCAAGTCATGGTCGAGTATCCAAATCAAGTTAGGATCGAGTATCCCAATCCAATTTAGGATCGAGTATCCAAATCCAATTTAGGATCGAGTATCCAAATCTAGTTAGGATCGAGTATCCCAATCAAGTTTAGGATTGAGTATCCAAATCCATGTTAGGATCGAGTATCCCAATCCAATTTAGGATCGAGTATCCAAATCCACTTTAGGATCGAGTATCCAAATCCAGTTAGGATCGAGTATCCCAATCAAGTTTAGGATCGAGTATCTGAATCCAAGTTAGGATCGAGTATCCAAATCAAGTTAGGACGAGTATCCCAATCCAATTTAGGATCGAGTATCCAAATCTAGTTTGGGATCGAGTATCCAAATCCAGTTAGGATTGAGTATCCCAATCAAGTTTAGGATCGAGTATCCGAATCCAATTTAGGATCGAGTATCCAAATCAAGTTAGGATCAAGTATCCCAATCCAATTTAGGATCGAGTATCCAAATCCAGTTTAGGATAAAGTATCCAAATCCAGTTTAGGACCGAGTATCCAAGTCTAGTTAGGATCGAGTATCCCAATCCAATTTAGGATTGAGTATCCAAATCCAGATAGGATCGAGTATCTAAGTCTAGTTTAGGATCGAGAATCCAAATCTCTCAGGTCCAGAACCCAAAACCTCAGCCATCTCAAAAATTAAGTCTTATTGCTTTTCACTCTCTTTCACTAAGGTTTCAAATTATTCAAGCAGGGGGCAAACTGTAGACCCTTAATTTTTTACCCAATCCGGTCCAATATGTTTTATTTAGTCTAAAATGATTTTTCTTGTCTAATTGGTCCAAAATAATTTTTGTTAAATAATTTTTTTCCTTAGTATCTAATTTTTATTAATAAAAAAATAAAAATAAACAAATAAAAGTCAAAAAATAAAAATAAAAATAAAAATCGTAGACGGAAAAATCGTCGACGAAAAAATCATCGAGCGGACCCGTATTTCGCTCGCATGATTTTCCTGCAAGCGAAATAGATTTTCTATTTCCCCGCAGGAAAATCCTGCCGGAGAAATAGACGCCCACAGGAATTTCCTGCGGGCGACGCCCCAGCCCACCCACTGCCACAGTTTTCTGCGGCAGTTTTTTTCTCCAGCATATTTTTTCGGCAGCGCAATTTTTCCGATGCAAATTTTTTGAAACCTAATTCAATTAGGTTTTTGTTTCTTTTTTTTATTAATATTACTTACCTTAACTAATTAGGAATAAACTACATCAAACCACTATAAATAAGGACCAAAGGCAATTAATTTAAGGGGAGGCCGAAATCCAACAGTAGCTTAGAAATTTTGAAACCAAATCAAGGAAGGAAAAGAAGTAATTCAATTCAACTTTTTTCTGGAACAGCAGGGACACAATTTAAGCAATTCAAAGGCAGCAATTGTCTTTGTTCTTATTCATCCAAGAAGAATTATTTTTGGAGAATCAATAAAAGGAGGTATGAGATTCTAATTTTTGTTTTATTTTTTCATAGTAGCATAATCTATGAAATTTTATTTTTCAAATAAAAAACCTTAGAACTTTAATTTAGTTTTTCCCAAAGTTAAAAACACTAAAACGTTACTTTATTTTCCAAAAAGGCTTTAAATTGTTGTTTTTTCTTCTTAAAAATCTTAAAACTCTAATTAAACATCTTTTTCAACAAAACCAAAATTTGATTCTGTTTCTTTCAAAATTTTAAAGTAGGTTCTATTTCATTCAAAAAACCTTAAAAAACATCTTTTCTATATATAAAAACTTCAAGCTGTTTGTTTAAATTCATAAAACTTTATGAAATCATCAAATTGTCTTTCTAAACCCTAATTCAAATTCATTACCCGAGACCCTAACTCTAAATCCTAAAATCCAAAATTCAACTTTTAAACCTAAAATAGTAAACCCTAACCCTTTATTACTTTAAGCCCTAATTTTTCTAAGCTCTAAGCCTTTAAAACATTAAAAACCATAAAAACATAAATACTTTAAATTTTACACAGTAGCTTAAAATTACCATTTAAAACCATGAATCAAAAGTATTTTAAAGTGTCTAAAACCCTAGTTTCATGATTTCACCATTCAAATATTAATTTAGTTAATCAAAGAGTCTTACCAACCTTTTAAAACATAAAACCCTAATCTATTTTAATTCCATAAAAAGTCACAGTAGCTATAATTGGACTTTTATTTGATTTATTTAATTCTATACTTGATTATGCTTTGATTTATCTCTTGTGCTTTAATTTATTTAATTTCAATACTTGATTTATTTAATTTATCATGGATGGATATTTATTTTCTATTTTGATTAATAGCTTTAATGAATGATTTATTTATGATGAATGACTATTTACTTTTATCAAGTAATTTAGATTTCCAAAAGTTGTAAGATGTATGTTTCCACTTGGTGGGTACCTCATTAGTTAAACATCATGTAATTTAATTTGCTTTTCTATTTTAGAACCTATGTAAAGGGCATGTTTCTACCTTTTGGTGGGTGTCCTATCTAGGCATGTGATGTAAGGACATGTTTCCATCCTTGGATAGGTATCCATTTTTTTGCTTTGTTTGGACATTGCTTTGATTATAATATAATGATGCTTTCTTTTAATTATTATGTGTAATATGGATAATGTTGTTATATTTAAGAATTTTATAATATTAAGACCTGTAAAGGAGGCCGGTTCCAATGAACCGGGCATTGTGGGGGTGCTGGGCCATTTCTCACCTTCCCCACACGTACCCAACTTTCTGAACCCATTAGGGGGTTGGGGATTCCTTAGGAATTGAGTCATCCACCCCTTTCTTTTTTCCCGGCCTATCCGAGTGGCGACTCCATTTTCTCCGGACTTAGGTCCGTGTTCTCTAAGGCCCTGAGCCTAAATAGTGCCAAAGTCGCAAGAACCATTCCACCGGGAGTGGGGGCGAAAATCCCCGCTCACACTTCCCAATTAAAGAGGGTGTCTCCCTTAAGTACTTCATTGAATCCAACCTGGAAATTGCTTGCACACTATAAGATTGAAAGTAATGCCACAACTTCTTAGAAGACCAAACCACGACTATACAGGTTTTTTCAATGATACTATACTTAATTTCATAAGGCAGGAGCTTTCTACTTAAATAGTAAACTGAATGCTCAATCCCTGACTCATCTGCTTGGGCTAGCATGGCTCCTATTGACTCTTCTAAAACTACTAAGTATAGTAATAGAGGTTTGCCGGGTTTAGGTAGTTTTAAAATAGGTGGATTCAGCAAATACTCTTTTATTTTCTTAAAGGCCTTTTGACACTCTTCATTCCATAGGACGGGCTGATTCTTTTTAAGCAATTTGAAGATAGGATCTTAGATTGTTGTGAGATTTGCTATAAATCTGCTAATGTATTGTAATTTACCAATAAATCCCCAAACTTCTCTCTTCGTCTTAGGGGCTGGCATTTCCCTGATTGCTTTAACTTTGTCAGGATCAATCTCAATACCATTCGGGCCAATTACATGTCCCAATAATTTACTTGAAGTAACACCGAACACACACTTCTTTGGGTTCAATCTTAGCTTATATTTCAATGCTCTAACAAAGAATGCCTCTAAGATTTGGAAGTGTTGTTCCCTTGTGTCCGATTTCACCATCATATCATCAACATATTCTTCAACTTCTTTATGCATCATGTCATGAAATAGTGTGGTGGCCATCCTTTGGTAGGTTGCTTCAGCATTCTTTAAGCCGAACGACATCATCCTATAACAAAATATGCCCCATGTAGTAATGAAAGTAGTTTTGGCTTTATCCTCTTGGGCCATTAACACTTGATTGTATCCAGAAAATCCATCTACAAATGAGTGTAGCACGCTAGAGGCTGCACTAACAATGAGGACATCTGTATGGGGTAAAGGAAAATCATCCTTAGGGGAAGCCTTATTCAAATCTCTATAGTCCACATAGACCCTTATTCTTTCATCTTTCTTTGGCACGGGTACTATGTTGGCTAGCCAATCTGGATATTCTATCACTTCAAGGAACTTTACTTGTATTTATTTAGTGACCTCTTCTTTAACCAATTCAACCCACTCAGGTCTTAATCGCCTAAGCTTTTGATTGACAGGTTTCATGTGAGTGTAAGTAGGAATATGATGTTCGGCTATGTCTCGATCTATTCTAGGCATATCCTCATAAGACCAAGCAAACACTTCTTCATATTTTTTGAATATTTTTTCAATTCTCTCTCTCTCTCATTAGGAGTAAGGTCGGATGCTATGCTAATGTTTTTAGGATTTTTTATTGTTCCCAAATTTAATGATTATGTGTTAACAGAATTAATATTAAAGATGCTCATGTAACTGTTATTTGAATGTATGCAACCATTAGGAGAAACATCACACAAGTAAGCAAAATTAGACTTTATTGCATTCATTTTGGAAAAGAAAACATCATCATCCTCATACAAAGCAGACAAATTCAAATCAAAATCAATATTATTGTTCTCAAAATCAAAAGGCAGGATGTCTTCAGACTTTTCTTCAACCAGGGCAGCAATCTCCTCCGGAGTCTTCTTGGCTTTTAGGATAGCTTCTTTCTTCTCTTCCGGATTGGATTCTTTGTTGGCTGACAGAGTGAGCTCTTTCTTAACTTGCTCTACTAGCTCGGCAACATCTGCAAAAATTTCAAAACCCGGGATCAACTTTCCCATGAACATGATTGGCTCGGGCTTTCCTTAGAGTGGTCCCATATCTGGAGCTTTGATAAAGATTTCTTCAAGTGGTGGGAAGCTCGTCTTCTCATTTTTCTTTGTCTGGACATTATTGGCTTCATCATATCCCAACCCCTTCTTGGAAGTTTGAGTTCTAAAATCTAACAGCTTTGTCAAACTGGCCTTACCCTTTCCAAGACCAGCTCCAGGAAGGTAGTTCATATTCTTCATCATATTCAAGACTTTGGAGCCCACTACTTCATCATCAGAAATTGTAGCTACTTGAAAACCATTGAGAGGCCTCTCAATCATTAGAGCGTTAATAATCTCATTATCTTCAGCTTCAATGACCACTGTCTCATCTCCGTTGGGGAACTTGATCTTTTGATGAAGGGTGGAAGGAACTCCACCAAGAGGATGAAACAATGGTCACCCCAAGAGTAAGGCGAAGGTAACCGGTATGTCTAAAACAACAAATTCAACAATAGATTCAATTGGACCAACCTTGACAGCAGCTTTGAAAGTCCCTTTGGCGTGTCTCTTAGTGTTGTCATAAGCCAAAATTGTTACCTCGGTCGGGTTTAGATCTCTTGTTGACATGGCTAGCTTTGGCAATATCTTAAGTGGACAAACATTTATGGCAGACCCATCATCGACCATTACACATGGAGTCCTCTTCTCCTTGACTTCTATTTTGATAAAGAGAGGTCGGATGTGATCTCTCCCCTCCTCTGGTAAGTCCGCATCCAAAAAAGAAACTGCTCCCATATTAACTTCACTCTTTTCTTGAACATCTTCACATTTCATTACTCCTCCAATTTTTATGAAGTTGATCAACTCCTCCGGTGTTGTGGAGGTAGAAATTGGCATGCTAGCTAAGGCTTTGGCCATAGTTTCTTGGTGCTTTTTAGAAGTAGCTAATAAGTCCCAAATGCTAACACTTGCTTGGGTTCTTTTCAATTGCTTGAGCATAGCATCATCTTCCTCTTCTTTATTTCATACTTCAACTTCCTTTCCCTTATTATTTTCTACCTCCTTAGGTGGTGGCCTTACATAAGGCTTACCGGATCTAGTGTTCATTACTTCATCTTCTTTGGGCTCGGACCAAGTCCACTCCTCCTTCTTGGATACTAGATCATCATCACTATCGCTTGAATCCTAAAACCCATCATAGCGTGTTTAATTTTGCCAAATACCTCTTCTTCTTTGGTTGCTTCTCCACCCACATCTTGAAAAGAAGACATGACAAAATCTTCATACAAACCTCCTCCAATCATGAAGGTTGCCGGTGGTGGTACCCTATTGAACTTTGGTAATGGGTTGTCTTTGGTGTTTGGCTTATTGGGCTCGGGTAGCTTCCCATTATCAATTAGATTTTGGATCTCATGTCTCAACCTCACGCATCTATCCATGTCATACCCTTGCATTTGATGAAACTGACAAAATGCTTTAGTGTCGAAATTAGGTGGGAGAGGGTTAGGCAAAGGGCAAGGATTTAAGGGTTGTAGCAATCCCTTTCTTTGAAGTTTATTGAGAACCCAAGACATTGGTTTCCCTAATTCCAAAAATTGTCTCCTTGTTCCTTAGTTAGTAGCATTGACACTGACTGCCTTTTGCATGCTTTGGCTACCAAATTGATAGTTTCTTTTCTCGTTCCTTCTTATTGAAAAATGGTTCTTCTCTCTCTCCCATTCTTCATTTTGTAAACCAGCTTGGAGAAGTTCTTTGAAATCACGGATGAGTGTATGAGACATCCTTTCACGAAGACTAGGCAACACCCCTCTCATAATCATTCTTATTTGATCGGATTCATCGGACCTCTTCTTGAGTAAAGCGGCCTTGTTTCTCTATCTCTTCACATAATCCATAAAATTCTCATTCGACCTTTGCCTAATGGACTCCACTTCCATTAAGGTAACTTCCATCTCAAAATTATATCCATATTGTTGGATAAAGGCTTTATAAAGCATATCCCAACTCTTTTGTGTTCCATCATCTAAGGTATTGAACCAATTTTGGACAACAGGATCCAATGAGAGCATGAAGTACCTTAGAGTTTGAGCCTTAGTAGCTCGGGCAGACTGTATGGCAGTGATATACTGCTTCACATGGAGATGAGGATTTTCGGTTCCATCAAACTTCGTGAAAGATGGCATCTTGAACTTGTGCGAAACTTCTTCATCTAGCTCAAATAATTTGTCAACTTCGGACATTTCTTCAATTTTTAGTTTCTTTTCAAATTTCTTTTCTAAGTCCGCAATCATTTTTTCAACATCAGAAGTTTCGATTTTCTCCATAGCTGATCTTTCAACAATCTTTGGTTCTTTCTTCTTGTCTTGAGCATCTTGGTAGTATTGAGCCCAATCATCATCATCATCAATGTTCACCTTTTTATCATTAAAAACCAATTCACCAACTTTCGTCTTCCCTTTGTCCCTTGGCTTCTTAGTGCTAGCGGATGCTTCAACATGATTTTCTAAAATTGCAGTCAATTGGTTCTTCATGGTCTTAGCTAGGGCCTCTTTTATTTCTTACATCTTGGCATTGAGGGCTTCATCCACCATTCTTTGAATTTTTTCGGGCTCCATTGCTTTTGTTGAGCAAGTGATTGAGTCGTTGCTAGATTCTTCGTCTCTGGCGTAGGTCGGATTATTGTAGGTTTTTGAACTGTCGTAATCCAAGGCTGTGAGCCAGAGAGGATCAATGATATGATATGCAAATGTATGCATGTATGCACAAACAATTAACAAAGAAAGATAATTAGGATGCTCCTTCCAACCTTATAACATCCACACACGAATGGCGAGTCTCTTTTCCTAGGTATATGGTTAACAAAATACCAACATTGGGTACCTTATTTTCAAATATTTCTCTCGGACGTTTCAACCAATAGTTATATTTTTGAAAATGGAAATCATTTAATAATAATTCGCATTAATTAGGTTTTAATCCATTCAACCAACTAAAGTAGCTTTTATGCTATATTGGATTAAAACAAAATTAAGAGGTTTATTATAAATAGATTTCTCACTTGAAAAAAGTAACTAATGATTCATGCCAAAAACAAGCCCATGATTAATTATTCTTAGTATAAACTAGGCTTACAATTGATTTTTGGTATTTCATAATTGACCCAAATAATTTACAAGCTCTTTGTAACATAATTTTGTTTACAAGCCCATTGTAAAAAGATTTTAGAAAAAACATATTTTGGGCTTTGTATTTGGGTCATGAGCAAAAGAATTTTTGATTTGTTTTTAGAAAAGTCTTGAAAAGTTTTAAAAATAGCTTTGGCCGTTTGGACTTTAAAGAAAATTTTATTTTGAGCTTACAATGTACTTAGGTCATATTAGAAAAAGAACAAACCAAATAAGCCATGATTTAAGCCAAGATAAATTAACCATAGTCAAACAACATACATTTGGGGTAAAACCTGAGAAAAGTAACTAGGCCAATTACATGATCTTTAGTCTTTGGGTAAAAAGGCTTAGGTTCCCATAGCAAGTATATAACAAAAGGTACAAGGCTATAAGTGGTTATGTCATGCTCGATCTTCATACCTTGAGTGAAAGTATGGTATCCCTTACATAACACAACACAGGTAACATGGGCATCCTAACTCACGCACACGATACAGTCTAATATGATGCAATGGATAATATCATTATAAGAAAGAATAGAATAATATAAAGACCAACAGAATCAACTTCTCTTATCCCTAGTGGAGTCGCCATTATGAGCGGGGATTTTTGCCCCCACTCCTGGTGGAATGGTTCTTGCGACTTCGGCACTGTTTAGGCTCGGGGCCTTAGAGAACACGGACCTAAGTCTGGAGAAAATGGAGTCGCCACCCGGACGGGCCAAGAAAAAGAAAGGGGCGGATGACTTAATTCCTAAGGAATCCCCAACCCCTAATGGGTTCAAAAAGTTGGGTACGTGTGGGGAAGGTGAGAAAAGGCCCAGCATGTAACACCCCGATACTCCATATAAGTACTATACATACACCTGGTATACATACAGTAAGTATATAAAGTATAAGGATGTCACTTTTCGATACATTTTTAAAACCTTTAGCAAAGTTCAAACCACAATACATTAATTTAAAGAACATTTACAAATCATTATAATTTTTAAGGATCTTACATATATGTCATAATCTTATCTTTATCAAAACTTCATTTATAAATATACATACACTTTTTTCAGAAATACATTATAATTAATATTTATACATGTATGCATCACCCTCTAATTGGTCTCGACAAACTCTTACTCTTCTCGTGGCATAACGAAAGACTTCATATCTTCCTCCTAGACACCTGTGCGATTACACATCCGCGCTAAGCCCGAGAGCTTAGTAGTACAAATATAATATATAAACATATATTATAAAAATTCTAACATATAATGAAATATCACTTCCATGTACCATTAGTTTCTTATTATGTTTTTCCTTTTGAATTGCACCTTTCATATATCTCAACTAATTTCATATATTATATACATATCATTATCACCAACCACAATCCATCATCATTACTTATAATCAATATATCAATATACACATTACACATCATACTTCATAACATTGTTTTATTCACAATTCATCAATCATAATTCATCATTAACACTCACAATCAATATATCAATACACACATTACACAACATATTTCATGACATTATTTTATTCACAATTCACTAATCATGAATCACTTTTCCAACAAGTCAACCATAGATCTCATTACTCATTTATTTCAACATTCGTATATCATATTGACAACAAAGAAAGACTCGGGCCCAAACGACACTAATATGCCATTCTATTTTCAGAGTTAATGCTTTGGTTTAATCATCACATTTATCATTATCATAGACCCAACTAGGCTTCAAGGATTTAGGTTTAACCAAGCTTCAAGGGGAGCAAAGCATGCTAAGCATCAACCCAACTTGGCTTCAAAAACCAATCCAACCTAGCTTCAAGGGTTGTAACATCTCAATTAGGCTTCAAGGACTTAGCCAACCTAACTTCAAGAGATTGTTACTCATATTAGGCATGCCACCAACAACAAACTCTGAGAATAGAATAACACATTAGCTACACAATTCATTGATTATTTCATCATTAATATCATTTTCAATTCTCATCATCATCTAGGCAAACATGCCTTATTTCTTTTAATTAAATCATCATTGCCAATCACAATGGCTTCACATCACATTTGAGTTATCATAGCCAATCACAATGGCTTTACATCACATTTCAATCCACATTATAGCAATTCATCTTTCAAATACACAATCATTTATCTCATCATATCCTTCACATTTCATATTCCATCATTGATATATATACTATATCAATTACATTAACTAGGCAAACATATCATTATTCAATCATATCATCTAGGCATGCTTCAATCATATTATGCACATCATTATAAATTGCATTGTACATACCTTTTTGAATGATCCTCATCACTTTCACCCTCAAGAATTACTCCCACCAAGCTATACATAATCAATTACTTCCTCATCTTCTTCACATTTTACATATAGCATCGTTGATGTAACATTGCAAAGTATATTATTCATAAACACATTAAACATCCATTAAGAATGATCATCATGGATATATACACATATATGTTTCATCTTGTTCATAAATTTAGAATCCTCAAGACACATTCATTTAGGTTATCTTTGTTTCAAGTGTATTTAAAGTGTGGATACAAAAAGACCTTGGAAGGATTCAACAATGTGAGAAAAGCAAGGAACAAATCACAGTAGCAAACACCTTCAAGGGACACGGCCAAGCTTGTGGCCGTGTCTCTCCAAAATCCATCCAACACGGCCAAATTCCCTTGGACTTGGCCGTGTCTCTCAAAAATATTAAGTCTTGGCCGTGTCTCTTCTTAGTTTGGCCGTGTCTCTCATGTATACAAACCCTAGAAATGGCCAACTCTCTTTTGATTACATTTAAACACATTATACACAATATAAACTCATTCAAATGGATGTAATCAAAGTCATTAACACTTATTTTGCATGTTTAACACAATATTCCCATTAGCAACACATTTAATCATCTACCAATTCAAAACCCTAAAACCATCATCAATATTGATCTTTCACTATCAACATCCACTTAACTTATCATCTTCACAACAAAACCAACATCAATTCAATCTTTTAACTTACAATCAATTTCAACACTTGTAAACACATCTCTAACTCACCAAATCATAGTATTAAAAAATTATAACTCATCTTAAACCAAACTTCAAAATTAACAAAGGAAAACAAGAGAGTACTTACCTTAAATGAAGAAATTTCACAAATCTTTAATTCAATCCTTTGATTCTCCCTTCAATTTGAGTTTAGAAGTTCAAACACCTCTCTTGCTCTCTTTCCCTTTGGATAGCCGGCCACACCCATGAGAAGAGAAGAAAATCCACACAAGTCAATTCCTTTTTCCTCTTTAAATCTCCACCAAGCAATTTACAAGCACAATTACTAACATACCCTCTTCTCATTTGTTCTAGTTTTCTTCTTACTCAAATGCCCTTTTAAGTAATTACACATATCCCACATAAAATATCTTCTTGCATTGACCTTCCATTTTGACTTATGTATATGTTATATATATTACCATATACCCAACATATACACTTTCTCTCTACACATGCCTTTCCTTTTTAAACAATACATAAACATTCTCTTTTCAATTTCTTTTCTTATCAACATAACATATACACATAATTCAAACAAACAATAATTATATCCAAACTTCTAGGGCATACGTTGGGATATTACACAGCACCTTACAATGCCCGGTTCATTGGAACTGGCCTCCTTTACAGGTCTTAAGATTATAAAATTATTAAATATAATAATATTATCCATATTACACGCAACAATTGAAATAAAGCATCATTATTGTGAGCGGGGATTTTTGCCCCCACTCCCGGTGGAATGGTTCTTGCGACTTTGGCACTGTTTAGGCTCGGGGCCTTAGAGAACACGGACCTAAGTCCGGAGAAAATGGAGTCGCCACCCGGACGGGCCGAAAAAAAGAAAGGGGTGGATGACTCGATTCCTATGGAATCCCCAACCCCCTAATGGGTTCGAAAAGTTGGGTACGTGTGGGGAAGGTGAGAAATGGCCCAGCACCCCCACAACGCCCGGTTCATTGGAACAGGCCTCCTTTACAGGTCTTAATTTTATAAAATTCTTAAGAATAATAACATTATCCATACTACACACAATAATTAAAAGAAAGCATCAATATATTAAAATCAAAGCAATGTCCAAACAAAGCAAATAAATGGACACCCATCCAAGGAATGGAAACATATCCTTATATCACATACCTAGATAGGACACCCACTGAAAGGTAGAAACATGTCCTTTACATTGGTTCTAAAATAGAAAAGCAAATTAAATTACATTATATTTAACTAATGAGGTACCTACCAAGTGGAAACATACCTCTTACAACTTTTGGATATCTAAATCAATTGATAAAAGTAAATAATCATTCATAATAAATAAATCATTCATCAAAGCTATTAATCAAAATATAAGATAAACATCCATCCACGATAAATTAAATAAATCAAGTATTAAAATTAAATAAATTAAAGCATAAGAAATAAATCTAAGCATAATCAAATATGGAATTAAATAAAGCAAATAAAAGTTCAATTATAGCTACTGTGACTTTTTGTGGAATTAAAATAAATTAGGGTTTTAAGTTTTAAAAGGTTGGTAAGACTCTTTGATTAACTAAATTAATATTTGAATGATGATATCATGAAACTAGGGTTTTGAACACTTTAAAAAACTTTAATTTGTGATTTTTGGTTATTGGGTTCCTAAGCTACTGTGTAAAATTTAGGTTTTTATGTTTTTATGTTTTTTTAATGTTTTAAAAGGATTAGGGTTCATAAAAATTAGGGTTTAAGGTTTTAAAAGGGTTAGTGTTCATTATTTTGAATTTTGGAAGTTGAATTTGGATTTGATATTTTGGAATTTAGGGTCTCGGATAGTAATTTTAATCTTAGGGTTTGGAAGACAATTTAATATTTTATGGAATTTTATGAATTTAAACAAGTGAATTAAAGTTTTTATAACTAGAAAAGATGTTTTAGAAGACTTTTTGAAGGAAAAAGTACCAAGTTTAATGTTTTGAAAGAAACAGAATTTGATTTTAGTTTTATTGAAGAATATGTTCAATTCGAGTTTAAAGTTTTTAAGAAGAAAAAATAACAATTTTAAGTCTTTTTGGAAAATAAAGTAACGTTTTAGTGTTTTTAACTTTGGAAAACTAAATTAAAGTTCTAATATTTTAATTTTGAAAAACACAAAAATCCTAGTTTTAGCTACCGTGTAAAAAAAATTAAAGAAAATCAATTGACACAAATCTTCTTTTGATGATTTGTCAAAAAACAATTCTTCTTGGATGAACTAGCTCCAAAGACAAGCCTTTTTTTGCCTTTGAATTGCTTAAATCGTGATGCTGTTGTCCCAGAAAAAAGTTGAATTGAATTTCTTCTTTTCCTTCCTTGATTTGGTTTCAAATTTTCCAAGCTACTGTTGGATTTTTGCCTCCTCTTTTTAAATTGTCTTTGGCCCTTATTTATAGTGGTTTGATGTGGTTTATTCCTAATTAGTTAAGGTAAGTAATATTAATAAAAAAAAGAAACCAAAACCTAATTGGATTAGGTTTCGAAAAATTTGCATCGGAAAATTTGCGCTGCCGAAAAAAAACTGTTGCGGAAAAACTGCGCTGGCGAAAAAATCTGTCGCAGCTGGTTGCGGTAGCACGCGTCGAGTGGGCCCGTAATCTATTTCGCAGGCAAAAAATTTCTATGTGCAAAATAGCACAGTGATTTCGCCCGTAGGAATTTCCTGCGGGCGAAATGCCCACGGGTCCGACTCCGATTTTTATTTTTATTTTTATTTTTTAACTTTTATTTGATTATTCTATTTTTTATTAATAAATATTAGATACTAAAGCAAAAATTATTTAATAAAAATTATTTTGGACCAATTAGACAATAAAAATCATTTTAGACTAAATAAAACATATTGGACCGGATTGGGTCAAAAATTAAGGGTCTATAGTTTGCCCCCTGCTTGAATGATCTGAAACCTTAGTGAAAGAGAGTGAAAAGCAATAAGACTTAATTTTTGATGAAACGGTTGAGGTATTGGGTTCTGGACCCGGTTCGAGTTCTGGACTCAAGGATAATTCTAGGTTCTGGACCTAAGGAAAATTTGGGTTCTAGACCCGGTTTGAGTTCTGGACTCAAGGATAATTCTAGGTTCTGGACCTAAGGAAAATTTGGGTTCTGGACCCAGTTTGAGTTCTGGACTCAAGGATAATTCTAGGTTGTGGACCTAAGGAAAATTTGGGTTCTGGACCCGGTTCGAGTTTTGGACTCAAGGATAATTCTAGGTTGTAGACCTAAGGAGAATTTGGGTTCTGGACCCGGTTCGAGTTTTGGACTCAAGGATAATTCTAGGTTCTCGACCTAAGGAAAATTTGGGTTTTGGAACCGGTTCGAGTTCTAGACTCAAGGATAATTCTAGGTTCTCGACCTAAAGAAAATTTGGGTTCTGGACCCGGTTCGAGTTCTGGACTCAAGGATAATTCTAGGTCCTCGACGTAAAGAAAATTTGGGTTCTGGACTCGGTTCGAGTTCTGGACTCAAGGATAATTCTAGGTTCTGGACCTAAGGAAAATTTGGGTTCTAGACCCGGTTCGAGTTCTGGACTCAAGGATAATTCTAGGTTCTGGACCTAAGGAAAATTTGGATTCTGGACCCGAGAGATTTGGATACTCGATCCTAAACTAGACTCGGATACTCAATCCTATCTGGATTCGAATACTCGATCCTAAACTGGATTTGGATACTCGATCCTAACTGGATTTGGACACTTGATCCTAAACTGGATTGGGATACTCGATCCTGACTGTATTGGGATACTCGGCCCTAAATTGATTTGATTTGGGTACTTGGACCCAAGATTGGGCACTTGGATCTGAGATTGGGTACTTGGACCTAAGATTGGGCACTTGGATCTGAGATTGGGTGCTTGGACCCAAGATTGGGTACTTGGACCCGAGCTTGAATTGATTTGGGTACTTGGACCCGAGATTGGGTTGAATTTGATTTGGGTACTTGGACCCGAGATTGGGTACCGGAGAATGAATTTGAATAACCTTTTATTAGTTGAGAAGTCTGACTGCTCCGGATGTTCTATGCATTGTGATTCTTCACCCTCATAATGGATCTTCACCCTCGGAGATCGGGGTCTTCTTTGTGCTTTGAAGATGGGAGTGACACGGCCAGTGGCTTGGCCGTGTCTCTTGGGTGTGTCAACTTCTGTGTCTTTTCTTTGGTTTTTCTTCATTCTTGGCTTAGGATGGGACATGGCCAGTGGCTTGGCCATGTTGCTTGCTAGTGTCACCTACTATTTCTTTTCTTTCTTTGCTTGGTCCTTCTTGACTTTGTCCTTTAGGTGAGACACGGCCAGTGGCTTGGCCGTGTCGCCTACTCGTGTCATATTCTACCAAAATTTCTTTTGAGGTGACACGGCTAAGCTCGATTTGGCTTGACCATGTCTTGCTTGATTCATGCTCTTCTTTCCTTGTTTTGATCTTCCAAGGGAGTTTTTTGCACTTTAACCACTTTTCCTTTGCAAGTGCTTTTCCTTCCTTTGATTCTTTAATGATTGTTGCAGGCTGTTGGCTTATTTGATCATGAGGCTGGACCTTTTTTCACTGCCCCTTCGTTTGCTCAATCTAGCCTGTCGGATACGCCATCTCATCCGCAGGGTATTGATATGACCTACCTGGTATGTTCTTTATTTCACAATAGTTTATGCTATATGTATGCATGATTACGTATGCTCTTACCTTTTCCTTCTTGGCTCACAGCGGATGCTTGAAGAACAAAATAAGAAACTTCAAGAAGAGTTGGCTACAAGTCGTTAGCAGGCTTCTCATTTTGAAAGTTTATATCACCAATCCGAACAAAATTTTCGTGACTTCTGATTTCAAGGAATGAGGGATCCCGGTGCTTCTTCATCAAGAGGCCCCCAGACTGATGACCATGAGATCCTTTCGTCTGCTTCTGATGAGGACCATGACAAATCGAAACTCCAAGGCAATAGGGGTTTCAGTGCTTTTACTTTGGATGATCCCGGGATGAGTAATTTGCCCCCTCCTCCAACAGGTGATGAATTTTTCAAGTTTTTATTTGGTGACCTTCCACCACCCTCTTAGTGATATGCAAATATTGTAGCAATTGTAAAACATTGTACAATAATGAAAAATAAACAATTTTCCTCTTTACTGAATTTTTTTTTAATATTTTTTCGTTACTGCCATTTTTTCTTTTTCTTTTTTTTTCGTTACTGCCAAAATTATTTATTTTTTATTATTTATTTATTATTTTATATATATATATAGTACATCATAATTAATATCCACTTCTTTTGTTAAACCAAATCCAAAGTGGAAAAAGAAATTGTGACCACTTCCTTTCCTTATGCAATATGGTCTTATCCTTTCCCATCATCTTTTCCATTTCACTTTTGGAAAAGGTTTATTTTCTTCTATATAAATCCCCTTGCATGCCATATTTCAATTCATAAACCAAAAATCTCTCTCTTTCAATGTGAAGACTCCATTTAGCAATTTTGGTTCCCCTTTATTCATCAACCATGATCGAGCACCATTTAAAGAAAATAAAAATTCTATTTAAGAATATCGATGCCAACCATTGGAAGCAAATATCATGGTCAAAGCTTGATGTTTTAAAATGCTTTCAAAATGTCAAATTGGACCACTCCTTCTTACATGTCGTGGCTTCCCTGTGGGATACAGATTCTAGGGTATTTAGAATTAATGGCTTTGAAATGTGTCCCTTGATTGAAGAATTTGAGGCCATCCTTGGACATCCCAATGATCAACAAATGGCATTACCCACATTGATTTCCAAAACTCAACAAAAGATGTAGATGTTATTTCAAATTCCGAAACCCGAGATTCTTCGGTTGATGAGAGGTGAAAAAATTCTACTTGCTCCTTTGATTGACTTTTGTTCCTCTCATTTGGCTCCTACTAAGGCATGGAGATGCATGCTTTGTCTTTGCTTACTTGGCCAATTCTTTCTTGTTTCTTTTGACGGTGATATTGATCCACGAATATTGGATGTTATGGACCAAATGGAAGGAGGCTTGTCGCCAGTACCTGTGATTTTAGCCGAGACCTTAGTTGGATTAGACCGATTTAAATCAGGATTGTCAAAGAGATGACTGGAAGTCCGTTGCTGGTTCAAGTAATTACCTAAACTGCCCTTTCGGGTTTTCAATTTAGGCTTTTTTTATTGCTCTAACTTTTGCCTAGTCCGCCCATGCGGGTTTTCGGAACTAGCGAGCTGTCCTAATTTTTGCCTAAGCTGCCCTTGCGGGTTTTCAACTTAGCGGACTTCTTTTTTTTTATTGCTTTAACTTTTTCCTAGTCTGCCCATGCGGGTTTTCGAAACTAGCGAGCTGTCCTAATTTTTGCCTAAGCTGCCCTTGTGGGTTTTCAACTCAGCGGACTTTTTTTTTAACTTAATTCTTTCTTCACGGATTTGGCTTAAGGAGCGTCTTTGTTTACTTGATACTCCCTCCATGGATTTTGCTAGATATCTGCCACATCATCATTCTGCTAGGAAGCTACTCCATCCTGTTTCTTCATATTCTGACTGGATTCACTCATGCTCTGAAGTCAATATCCGTTGCTTGGTACCTTGGTGGAAGATTTCTCGTATCACCATGCAGACATACTTTATGTACATTCCCCTTGCTGCTCTTTGTCAAGGTACATCCTATGATCCTCGCCGACTTGGGCATCAATATGGAGCTGAGCCTCGTGATTCTGACTTTGCTTCTGACCTAGACATGCCTTGCTTGACTGAAGCCTACTTGGATAGACTGAGGCAAAGCTGGCCTGCACGTTACACTTATCGACTGCCATAGCTTTTACATTTGTCAATTCAGAAAGTGTTTTGTTAGGATGAAAAATAACTAAAGTAATAAAAGATGCTTCTTTTCCATTTATAATTTGTCATCACCTTTTGCAATTATGATTATTTATTTCATGCGTATCTGGTCAAAATACTTATAACAGTGCACATAGAACAAATTTAATTATTAATTCTATTTTATTAAATTGGGGAACAACCAAACATAAAGCCAGCATACACAAGATAACTCCTGTTGTCAATTAGCCCTTTCGGGTTTTCTAATTGATGATTTTCTCTCATTTAGCCCTAATTGTTGCCTAGCCAGCCCTTTCGGGTTTTCGGAACTAGTGGACTACTCTAACTTTTGCCTAGGCTGCCCTTTTTGGATTTTCAACCTAGCGAGCTCTTTTTCTTTTATTTTGATTTTTATCATACATAAAACTTCTTCAACTTGTCAATGTTTACTGGCTGACTAAATTCATTCCCATCCATGTCTGATAACTTCACCGCACCTTTGCTCATGACTTGTTTCACGACATATGGCCCTTCCCAGCTAGGTCTGAACTTCCCTCTTGGATCAGATACATTAGGCTTACATTGCTTCAATACCAAATCCCCAACTCTGAATTTTCTGACCTTGACCCTTCTGTTGTAGGCCCGAGCTATCTTCTTTTGATACAGTTGGTGATGATACAATGCCTTTAACCTTTTCTCTTCTAGTAGAGCTAACTGAGTGTAGCTGCTTGCTACCCATTCCGTTTCAGGCAATTCAGCTACCAAGACTACTCTTAACGACTTGATCTCGATTTCAATTGGCGATACCGCTTCCATCCCATAAACCAAAGAGAACGGTGTCATTCCAGTAGGTGTTCGCACACTCGTCCTATATCCCCATAAAGCAAAGGGAAGCATTTCCGACCAGTCCCTGTAAGTCTTAGTCATCTTGGACAGAATTTGCTTAATTGTCTTGTTCGTGGCTTCTACTGCACCATTACCCTTTGGTCTATAAGGAGAGGATCGATGATGATGGATTTGGTACTTGGAGAATAAATCCTTAACTGCTCCTTGAAACTATACCCCATTGTCTGATATCACACTATGCGGGACCCCATATCTACAGATGAGATTCTTTTCGATAAACCTAGCCATTTGACTTGCACCCAGCTTGTTGAAGGATTCGGCTTCGACCCACTTTGAAAAATAATCAACTGCTACTACAATGAAACGGTGACCGTTTGAGGCTGTCGGGTGTATTTCTCCTATAATGTCGATACCCCATGCAGTTCTTTAGGAGGTATATGATTCAAGTTACCATACATCTGACATTGCTGGCACTTCTTTACAATTCAATACAGTCTTTCTCCATGGTCAACCAATAGTAACCTTGTCGAATAATCTTCTTAACTAGGGCCAAACCAATCATGTGCGGACCGCAACTTCCCGCATGTATTTCAGACATGATGCGCTCCACTTCAGGCTTTCTTAAACATCTCAAATGCACTCCATCAGGCCATCTTTGGTATAACTCTCCATGGAAGGTGATGTATTGCAATGACCACCTCCTTATGGTTCTTCTCTCTTTCTTAGTTGCCCCCGGTGGGTATTCTCTTTCCTCCAAAAATTGCCTTATAGTATCATACCACGCATCATTGTCTGTATCAACTTCCATGATTGTCTCATATTCATAGCAAGGAGTTGATGAACTGGTCAAGATCAGAGGCTTAAGGAATAAGCTGGCAGGATTTTCCCATACCGAAGCCAATGTGGCTAGGGCATCAGCCATTTGATTTTCTTCTCTTGACAGGTGTATAAACCTATTCTCCTTAAAATTCTTCTTCATCATGGTCAAATAATGGTGGTATGGTTTCAATTTTTCCTCTTTCAACTCCCACTCTCCATTTACTTGGGATACTACTAGCAATGAATTGCCATAAACTTCCACCTTATCCACATTCATAATCATTATGGTTTCCAAACCGAGAATACATGCTTCATACTCCACCAATTTATTGGTCGCCCTAAATTTCAACTTCTTGGCTAAAGGGATGAGTTCCCCTTCGGGTGATTCTAGTATAACTCCCAAACCTGCTCCTTTCCTGTTTACCGCTCCATCAAAATACATTTTCCACCCTTGTACTTCAATTACTTCTAAATGTTCATCTGGAAACTCCAAGATTACCTCTTCACTTCTGCCACCGCTCTACCTTTGATTGTTTTCCTAGTTACATACTCAATCTCAAATTCTTCTAATATTATCAACCATCGACCATATTTCCCAATTAAAGAGGGTGTCTCCCTTAAGTACTTCATTGGATCCAGCCTAGAAATTGCTTGCACAATATATGATTGAAAGTAATGCCGCAACTTCTTAGAAGACCAAACCATGGCTATACATGTCTTTTCAATGATACTATACTTAATTTCATAAGGTAGGAGCTTTCTACTCAAATAGTAAACAGCATGCTCAATCTCCGACTCATCTGCTTCGGCCAGCATGGCTCCTATCGACTCTTCCTCTACTGCTAAGTATAGTAATAAAGGTTTGCCGAGTTTAGGTGGTTTCAAAACATGTGGATTCAATAAATACTCTTTTATTCGATCAAAGGCCTTTTGACATTCTTTATTCCATACGACCGGCTGATTCTTTCTAAGCAACTTGAAGATAGGCTTACAGATTGTTGTGAGCTTTGCTATAAATCTGCTAATGTTTTGCAGTTTACCAATGAATCCCCAAACTTCTCTCTCTGTCTTTGGGGTTGGCATATCCCTGATTGCTTTAACTTTGTCAGGATCTATCTCAATGCCATTCGGACCAATTACATGTCCCAAAAATTTACCTGAGGTAACACTGAATGCACACTTCTTCAGATTTAATCTTAGCTTATATTTCAAAGCTCTATCGAAGAATAATTCCAAGTTCTGGAAGTGTTGCTCCCTTGTATCCGACTTCACCATCATATCATCAACATATACTTCAACTTCTTTGTGCATCATGTCATGAAATTGTGTGGTGGCCATCCTTTGGTAGGTTGCTCCGGCATTTTTTAAATCGAACGGCATCACCCTATAATAGAATATACCCCATGTAGTAATGAAGGCAGTTTTGGCTTTATCCTCTTGGGCCATTAACACTTGATTGTATCCGGAAAATCCATCTACAAACGAGTGTAGCACGCTAGAGGCCGCACTATCAATGAGAACATCTATATGAGGTAAAGGAAAATCATCCTTAGGGGAAGCCTTGTTTAAATCTCTATAGTCCACGCAGACCCTTATCTTCCCATCTTTCTTTGGCACTGGTACTATGTTGGCTAGCCAATCTGGGTATTCTATCACTTCGAGGAACGTCACTTATATTTTCTTAGTGACCTCTTCTTTAACCAACTCAGCCCACTCAGGTCTTAGTCGCCTAAGCTTTTGTTTGAAAGGCTTAATGTGAGTGTAAGTAGGAATGTGATGCTCGGCTATGTCTCGATCTATCCCCGGTATATCTTCATAGGACCAAGCAAACACTTCTTCATATTTTTTGAATATTTTTTCAAATCTCTCTCTCTCATCAGGAGTAAGGTCAGATGCTATGCTAATGTTTTTAGGATTTTCAGTTGTTCCCAAATTTAATGATTGTGTGGTAACAGAATTAATATTGAAGATGCTCATGTAACTGCTATTTGAATGTATGCAATCATCAGGAGAAACATCACACAAGTAAGCAAAATCAGACTTTATTGCATTCATTTTGGAAAAGAAAACATCATCATCCTCATACAAAGCAGACAAATTAAAATTAAAATCAAAATCAAAATCATTGTTCTCAAAATCATAAAGCAGGATGTCTTCAAACTTTTCCTCGACCAGGGCAGCAATCTCTTCCGGAGTCTTCTCAGCTTTCAAGGCAGCTTTATTCTACTCTTTTGGAGTAGATTCTTTGTTGGTTGACAGTGTGAGCTCTTTCTTCACTTGCTCGACTAGCTCAGCAACATCTGCAAAAAATTCAAAACCTGGAATTAACTTACCCATGAACATGATCGGCTCGGGCTTTCCTTGAAGTGCTCCCATATCTAGAGCTTTGACAAAGATCTCCTCAAGTGGTGGGAAACTCATCTTCTCACTCTTCTTTGGCTGGACATCGTTGTCTTCATCATATCCTAACCCCTTCTTGGAAGTTTGAGTGCTAAAATCTGGCAACTTTGTCAAACCAGCCTTTCCCTTTCCAAGACCAGCTCCGGGAAGGTGGTTCATGTTCTTCATCATATTCAAAACTTTGGAGTCCACTACTTCATCATCAGAAATTGCAGCCACTTGGAAACCATTGAGAGGTCTCTCAACCATTAGAGCATTAACAATCTCATTATCTTCAGCTTCAATGACCACTGTCTCATTTCCATTGGGGAATTTGATTTTTTAATGAAGGGTGGAAGGAACTCCACCAAGAGGGTGAAACCATGGTCGCCCCAAGAGCAAGGCAAAGGTAACTGGTATGTCTAAAACAACAAACTCAACAATAGATTCAATTGGACCAACCTTGACGGCCGCTTTGAAAGTCCCTTCGGCATGCCTCTTAGTGTTGTCATAAGCACGAATTGTTATCTCGGTTGGGTTTAGATCTCTTATTGACATGGCTAGCTTTGGCAATATTTTAAGTGGACAAACATTTATGGCAGACCCATCATCGACCATGACACATGAAGTCCTCTTCCCCTTGACTTCTATTTTAATAAAGAGAGGGCGGATGTGGTTTCTTCCTTCCTCCGGTAAGTCCGCATCTGAAAAAGAAACTACTCCCATACTAACTTCACTCTTTTCTTGGATCTCCTCGCATTTCATTACTTCCCCAATTTTTATGAAGTTGATCAACTCCTCCGATGTTGTGGAGGTAGAAATTGGCATGCTGGCTAAGGCTTTGGCCATAGTTTCTCAGTGCCTTTTAGAAGTAGCTAATAAGTCCCAAATGCTAACACTTGCTTGGGTTCTTTTTAATTGCTTGAGCACAGCATCATATTCTTCTATTTCAACTTCCTTCCCCTTATTAGTTTCTATCTCCTTTGGTGGTGGCCTTGCGTAAGGCTTATTGGATCTAGTATTCATCACCTCATCTTCTTCGGGCTCAGACCATGTCCTCTCCTCCTTCTTGGGTATAATATCATCATCACTATCACTTGAATCCCAAAACCCATTGACAACACAAATTGCTACTTCTTCACCCATCATAGCTTGTTCAAGTGCCTCTTCTTCTTTGGTTGCTTCTCCACCCACATCTTGAAAGGAAGACATGACAAATTCCTCATGCAAACCTCCTCCAATCATGAAGGTTGTCGGTGGTGGTACCCTATTGAATTTTGGTAATGGGTTGTCTTTGGTGTTTGGCTTATTGGGCTCGGGTAGCTTCCCATTATCAATTAGGTTTTGGATCTCGTGTCTCAACCTTACACATCTATCCGTGTCATGCCCTTGCATTTGGTGGAATTGACAAAATGCTTTGGTGTCAAAGTTAGGTGGGAGAGGGTTAGGCAAAGGACGTGGATTTAAGGGTTGTAGCAATCCTTTTCTTTGAAGCTTGTTGAGAACCCAAGACATAAATTTTCCCAATTCTAAAAATTGTCTCCTTGTTCCTTGGTTAGTAGCATTAACACCGATAGCCTTTTGCATGCTTTGGCTACCAGGTTGATAGCTCCCTTTCTCATTCCTTTTTGTTGCAAAGCGGCTCTTCTCCCTTTCCCATTCTTCAATTTGCAAACCAGCTTGGAGAAGGTCTTTGAAATCACGGATGAGTGTATGAGACATCCTCTCACGAAGACTAGGCAACACCCCTCTCATAATCATCCTTATTTAATCGGATTCATCGGGCCTCTTCTTGAGTAAAGCGGCCTTGTTTCTCCACCTTTTCACATAGTCCACAAAATTCTCATTTAACCTTTGCTTAATGGACTCCACTTCCATTAAGGTAACTTCTAGCTCAACATTATATCCATATTGTTGGATGAAGGCTTTATAAAGTAGATCCCAACTCTTTTGTGTTCCATCCTCCAAGGTATTGAACCAATTTTGGACGACGGGGTCCAATGAGAGCATAAAGTACCTTAGGGTTTGAGCCTTAGTAGCTCGGGCAGACTGCATGGCAGTGATGTACTGCTTCACATGAAGATGAGGATTTCTGGTGCCATTGTACTTAGCAAAGGAAGGCATCTTGAATTTATAAGGGACCTCTTCATCATGTTCAAATAGTTTGTCGATCTTAGACATCTCTTTGGTTTTCAACTTCTTCTCAAATTTCTTTTCTAAATTAGCAATCATCTTTTCAACATTGGATGTCTCGATTTTTTCAATAGTTGCCTTCTCAACAGCCTTCGGTTCTTTCTTCTTTTCTTGAACCTCTTGGTAGTATTGAGCCCAATCATCATCATCATCAATGATCACCTTTTCATCATCAAAAACCACTTCACTAACTTTGGTCTTCCCTTTGTCCTTTGGTTTCTTAGTGCTAGTAGATGCCTCGGCATGATTCTCTAAGATTGCAGTCAATTGGTTCTTCATGGTCTCAGCTAGGGCCTCTTTGATTTCTTCCATCTTGGCATTAAGGGCTTCATCCACCATCCTTTGAATTTGTTTGGGCTCCATTGATTTAGGTGAGCAAGTGATTGAGTCGTTGCTAGATACTTCGTCTCCGGCGTTGGTCGAATTGTTGTAAGCTTTAGAACTATCATAATCCAGGGCTGTGAGCCAGAGAGGATCAATGATATGAGATGCAAATGTATGCATGTATGCACAAACAATCAACAAATAAGGATAAATAGGACATTCCTTCCAACCTTATAACATTCACACACGAATGGCGAGTCCCTTTTTCCTAGGTATATGGTTAACAAAATGCCAACATGGGGTATCTTGCTTTCGAATAATTCCCTCGGACTTTTCAACCAATAGTTATATTTTCAAAAATTGAAATCAATCCATGATAATTCCCATTAATTAGGTTTTAATCCATTCAACCAACTAAAGTAGTTTTTATGCTATATTGGATTAAAACGAAATTAAGAGGTTTATTATAAATAGATTTCTCACTTGGAAAGTATAACTAATGGTTCATGCCAAAAACAAGCCCATGGTTAATTTATTCTTATTGTAAACTAGGCCCACAATTGATTTTTGGTATTTCATAATTGATCTAAATATTTTTGCAAGCTCTTTGTAAAAAATGGTTGGGTGAAAATAATTTTGTTTCTAAGCCCATTATAAAAGATTTTAGAAAAATGGATTTTGGGCTTAGTATTTGGGCCATGGGCCAAAGAATTTATTTATTTTTTAGAAAAGTATTATGTCCAAAGACCATCTTGAAAAATGTTAAAAATAGTTTTGGTCTTTTGGATTTTAAAGAAAAATTTATTTTGAGCTTACAATGTACTTAGGTCATATTAGAAAAAGAACAAACCAAATAAGCCATGATTTAGACTAAGATAAACTAACCATAGTCAAACAACATGCATTTGGGGTAAAACCTGAGGAAAGTAACTAGGCCAATTACATGAGCTTTAGTCTTCGGGTTAAAAGGCTTAGGTTCTCATAGCAAGTATATACCAAATGGTACGAGGCTATGAGTGGTTATGCCATGCTCGATCTCCATACCTTGAGTGAAAATATGGTATCCCTTACATAACATAACATGGGTAACACGGGCGTCCTAACTCACGTACATGATGCAATCTAAGATGATGCAATGGATAATATCATTATAAGAAAGAATAGAATAATATAAAGACCAACGGAATCAACTTCTCTTATCCCCAGGGGAGTCGCCACTGTGAGCGGGGATTTTTGCCCCCACTCCCGGTGGAATGGTTCTTGCGACTTCGGTACTGTTTAGGCTCGGGGCCTTAGAGAACACGGACCTAAGTTTGGAGAAAATGGAGTCGCCATCCGGACGAGCCGGGAGAAAAGAAAGGGGTGGATGACTCGATTCCTAAGGAATCCCCAACCCCCTAATGGGTTCGGAAAGTTGGGTACGTATGGGGAAGGTGAGAAATGGCCCAGCACCCCCCACAACGCCCGGTTCATTGGAACCGGCCTCCTTTACAGGTCTTAATATTATAAAATTCTTAAGTATAATAACATTATCCATACTACACACAATAATTAAAAGAAAGCATCAATATATTAAAATCAAAGCAATGTCCAAACAAAGTAAATAAATGGACACCCATCCAAGGATGGAAACATGTCCTTACATCACATGCCTAGATAGGACACCCACCGAAAGGTAGAAACATGTCCTTTACATTGGTTCTAAAATAGAAAAGCAAATTAAATTACATGATATTTAACTAATGAGGTACCCACCAAGTGGAAACATACCTCTTACAACTTTTGGATATCTAAATCAATTGATAAAAGTAAATAATTATTCATAATAAATAAATCATTCATCAAAGCTATTAATCAAAATATAAAATAAACATCCATCCATGATAAATTAAATAAATCAAGTATTAAAATTAAATAAATTAAAGCATAAGAAATAAATCTAAGCATAATCAAATATGGAATTGAATAAAGCAAATAAAAGTTCAATTATAGCTACTATGACTTTTTGTGGAATTAAAATAAATTAGGGTTTTAAGTTTTAAAAGGTTGGTAAGACTCTTTGATTAACTAAATTAATATTTGAATGATGATATCATGAAACTAGGGTTTTAAACACTTTAAAATACTTTAATTTGTGATTTTTGGTTATTGGGTTCCTAAGCTACTGTGTAAAATTTAGGTTTTTATGTTTTTATGTTTTTTAATGTTTTAAAAGGATTAGGGTTCATAAAAATTAGGGTTTAAGATTTTAAAAGGGTTAGTGTTCATTATTTTGAATTTTGGAAGTTGAATTTGGATTTGATATTTTGGAATTTAGGGCCTCGGATGGTAATTTTAATCTTAGGGTTTGGAAGACAATTTAATATTTTATGGAATTTTATGAATTTAAACAAGTGAATTAAAGTTTTTATAACTAGAAAAGATGTTTTAGAAGACTTTTTGAAGGAAAAAGTACCAAGTTTAAAGTTTTGAAAGAAACAGAATTTGATTTTAGTTTTGTTGAAGAATATGTTCAATTAGAGTTTTAAGGTTTTTAAGAACAAAAAATAACAATTTTAAGTATTTTTGGAAAATAAAGTAACGTTTTAGTGTTTTTAACTTTGGAAAACTAAATTAAAGTTCTAAGATTTTAATTTTTGAAAAACACAAAAATCCTAGTTTTAGCTACTGTGTAAAAAAAAATTAAAGAAAATCAATTGACACATACCTTCTTTTGTTGATTCCTCCAAAAACAATTCTTCTTGGATGAACTAGCTCCAAAGACAAGCCTTTTTTTTTGCCTTTGAATTGCTTAAATTGTGATGCTGCTGTCCCAGAAAAAAGTTGAATTGAATTTCTTCTTTTCCTTCCTTCATTTGGTTTCAAATTTTCCAAGCTACTGTTGGATTTTTGCCTCCTCTTTTTTAATTGTCTTTGGTCCTTATTTATAGTGGTTTGATGTGGTTTATTCCTTATTAGTTAAGGTAAGTAATATTAATAAAAAAAAACCTGATTGGATTAGGTTTCAAAAAATTTGAGTCGGAAAATTTGCGCTGCTGAAAAAAAACTGCTGCGGAAAAACTACGCTGGCAAAAAAATCTGCTGCAGCTGGCTGCGGTAGCGCGCGTGGAGCGGGCCCGTAAGCTATTTCGCAGGCAGAAAATTTCTGCATTCGCAGGCAAAAAATTTCTGCTTGCGAAATAGCACAGTGATTTCGCCCGCAGGAATTTCCTGCGGGTGAAATGCCCACGGGCCCGCGCGATGAGTTTTTTCGTCGCCGATTTTTTCGACTCTGATTTTTATTTTTATTTTTTAACTTTTATTTGTTTATTTCTATTTTTTATTAATAAAAATTAGATACTAAAGCAAAAATTATTTAATAAAAATTATTTTGGACCAATTAGACAACAAAAATCATTTTAGACTAAATAAAACATATTGGACCGGATTGGGTCAAAAATTAAGGGTCTACAGTTATATTAAAATCAAAGCAATGTCCAAACAAAGCAAATGAATGGACACCCATCCAAGGATGGAAACATTTCCTTACATCATCCATGTCTAAACTAATAGGACACCCACCGAAAGGTTGAAACATATCCTTTACATTGGTCCAAAAAATATAAAAGCAATTTAAATTACATGATATTTAACTAATGAGGTACCCACAAAGTGGAAACATGCCTCTTACAACTTTTGGAAATCAAAATAAATTGATAAAGGTAAATAACCATTCATCATAAATAAATCATTCATCAACGATATCAAACATCAATCAAAATATAAACATTCATCCATGATAATTTAAATAAACTATTCATTGAACTTAAATAAATCAACAAAGCATTGAAAATAAGTTAAAGCATATAATAGACTACATAATCAAATATAAAATTAAATAAAGCAAGTAAAGATTCAAGTTAGGGCTACTGTTTCTATTTAAGATTCTTTATTTAATGTTTAGGGTTTTTGAATTTATGGGTTTAATCTACTATAAGTTTTAAGGGAATTAAAATGGATTAAGGTTTTATATTTAAGAGATTGATAAGGTTCTTTGATTAATCCAAGTTAGGGTTTGAGGTGTAAAATCATGAAATTAGGGTTTTAGAATATCAAAACATTAGGTTTATGAGTATTAGCTATTGGATTGTTGTTTTTAGGCTTACTATGTTGAATTTTAATATTTAGGTTTATAAGGTTTTAAGGTTTTAAGGTTTTAAGGTTTTAAGGTTTTAAGGATTAGGGTTTAGGAAAACTAGGGTTTACGATTTTGGTTTTCAGAGATTTAGGGTTTTTGGTGTTTTGAAAAACATGTTTTGGTTTTAGGATTTGAGAAAACAGTTTGTAGTTTTATAAAGTTTTATGTGATTTTTAAAAACTGTAAAGTGAGTTTTGAGTTTTGATATTTAATAAAACATTTGGAATTTTGGAAAAGAATTAGAAGAAAACCAGTTTAGAGTATTTAAAAGCTTTTGGAAATAAACAAAACGATTTAAGGTTTATAGAAACAGAAAATGTATTTTTTAGGGTTTTTGGAGATAAAAGGATTCATTTTAGGGTTTTAAGGTTTTGGAAAATTGGAAAGCATATTAGGATTTTTGTAAATTGATAAAACGATTTAAGGTTTTGAAAAGTTGGAAAGTAGATTAGGGTTTTAAGATTTTTAAGAAATAGAATAGGGTTCTTAGGTTTTAGAATCAACAGAAAAGTAATTTTAAAGTTTTTCAAAATAAAGGAGACGATTTAAGGTTCTAAGCTTTAGAAGAAGTAAATTAAGGTTCTAAGGTTTTTAAAAATCAAAAGAAACAATTTAATGATTCAAGCTACTGTAAGAGAAAAGAAATTAGATGTTCATACCTTAGTTTGTTGGTTCCACCAAAAATTGCTTCTTGGATGAACAAGGACAAAGGCAGGATTGCTGCCTTTGATGGATTGATTGCTTGCTTGCTTCTCTCAAAAAGTCCGATCATTTTACTGCCAAAGGTTTCTCCTAATCTGATCGTCCAAAGTTTTCCTCAAAAGTTTCCCCCCTTTTCTGTGTTGTTTTTAGTCTTATTTATAGGAAATTTCAATGATTAATCTTAATTGTTTACAGAATTTATCATTAATTAGGAAAAGGAAACCAAAACCAAATAGAATTTGGTTTCGAAAAAAATTACATCGGAAAAATTTTGCTGGAAAAAAAAACTGCTGCAAAAAAATTACGCTGGCAAAAAAGCTGCTGCGAGGATTGCCGTGGGAACCTGCGAGCTGGGCGAGCAAAATTGGCTGCGGGCCATTTCATCCTAACTTTTTGACAACGAATTTTTTCGTCACCGATTTTTCCGTCGCCGATTTTTATTTTTATTTTTATTTTTGTTTATTTATTATTATTATTATTATTTATTTTTTATTAATTATAAAAACTAAATACTAAAACTAATATTATTTAATTAAGATAACACAAAATTTATTTTGGACTAATTAAAATATATTGGACAACACAAAAATTATTTTGGACTAAATAAAATATATTGGACCGGACTGGGTCAAAAATTAAGGGTCTACAGGCTCAAAGATAACTAATATGCTATTCAAATTTCAGAGTTAATATTTTTGTCTATAATGACACCATGTGTCTAGCCACATAGGTAATATATCAATGTAATAATCCAACTAGGTCTGAGCTTACGACCCGGTCATTTCACCTCAAAAATATTTTCACGGTGACACCCACCGTCTAGCCCGTAGGCAAATCATAGGCATGCTACCAAACACAGAACTCTGAAAATTGAATAACATACTAGGCATACTATTTATTAATATTTCTCATTTATATCGATATCAATTCATTTCATTATGTTTCCACATATCTCATTAAATTATACCACATTTTTGCATTTACAACACATTACCCAATTACCTTGGGTATTTAAACATAATTTATATATTAATCACAACAAATGACATTACCCAAACACTTTGGGTCATTTCCACATAATATACATATTTCATATTTTACACAATTTAGCCATTATCAATGGCTTTTCACAATGCATTTAATACATATATGACATTACAAATGTCATAGCACATTATTCATACATAACTAATGTATCAAGTAGCTTAACACATTTTCAAACCAAAATATGTGAAGCCCAAATGTCATGCAAACATAACCAATGTATTCAATGTTTGTACTTACCTCAAATAGCAACCAAAACAAGCTTAAAACAACGTCTAATCCTATCCTTCCAACTTGCCCTTCACCACTTGGATGAAGCAAATCAACCTCCCTCAATGCCTAAACCAAATGTGATAGAAAACAATCATTTAGTATCACATTTAATGGCATTTCCAATATTAAATCATAATTAAACATCACTTCTACAAATTTTGAAAATTTAGCCTTTTCTTACTTTAACATTAGAATTCCATTCTATTCCATTTAAATTAGTGTTTTAAGTTTGTTTATATTATTAAAAATATATTTTACTACATTTAAACCATTTACATTACAAAAACATACTCTTATACACAAAACCCTAAAATGGCATAACCTTCCCCTATTGAAGATTTTCCATTCCAACACAATCCATTAATCATTTCAAGCTATATTCATCACTTTTAACACTAAAACAACATGCTTAAACAAATAAAATCAAACAATTCAACAACTTTGAAAAATCACTTTTCCAAAACCCTAAATCTCCACTTCCGTTCTCAAACTCCAACCAAACACAACCAAATCCAATATTTGACTTTAAAATACTTGTTTATGCACCAAAACAACTCATTTAGAACCAATTTGTACAATTAAAAAAATATGTTTTCTCAAACCCTAAAAATTCATAACCCTAAATTCTCTCTCTTCACCATTCTTTATCCAAACTCCATCATCTCTTCAATCCAACCATAAAATCATTGTTAACTATCCAAAATAATATCATACACACTAATTCCAATAATTATAGCATACTACTTAAAAATCCAAAATCACACATAATCAAAATTTCCATGGAATTCAAATAAAGGAGTTGGAAACTTACTAAATTTGGTGGAAATCACCAAAAATCTACTTTAAACTTATTAAATCCTTCAATTTATGGAGTATGGAAGAATCAAAATCCTTGGTCTAAGCTCTCATGGTGGTTCGGCCTTAATGAAGAAGAAGAAGAAATGAAGACAACTTTTTAATTTCTCTTTCATTTCATCTTTTATTTTAAACCATATATATATATATTATAATATTTTAATAATTAATATTTATTTATTTATTTAATAAATTAAAAGTCCAAAAATTCCTTTTCCATTCAAAAATTATTTATTTTTGAATTAAATTAATAATTTTAAATTTCTAAGATTTAATTACCAAAATACCCTTTTACTTTGACTTTTGACTTTTCTTTTAAAATGTTGACTTTTTTATTGACTTTTATATGTTGTATATATTTTGTATATATATCACATATATATTCCACTTTTTTCATTTAAAATCCCTTCATTTTTCATTTAAAACCATTAATTTAATTTATCCATTTAAATTATAAATTATTTTATCAAATTTTCAAAAATTAAAAATTTTTAAAAATTTTGAATATTACATCTATTCAAAATGTGATTAAATATATTTATTTAGAATCACATTTCAAGGCATTTCAAACATAAAACCCTAATTAAGCATCATTCTGTAATATCCTCATATATGCCCTAGAAGTTGTGATTATGTTGTTGTTGTTGTTATATAATTGGATTGAATATATGTGTTAAATTACAAGAGAAAAGAAATAGAGAAAAGAATGTTTATGTATATGTGATTTGGGAAAGAATTTAGGGTTTAGAGAGAATGGTATATGTTGTGTATATGATGATATATATAACATATAAGTTGGTCAAAATGAAGAGTCAAGGAAAGAAGATATTTATTTTTGTTAAGTGTGAAGTTACTATAAAGGGCATGTAATGAATGGTAATCAAGACAAATGGTATAAGGGTGTTTAGGTAATTACTCTTGTTGAATCACTTGGTGGAGATTTAAAGAGGTGATATTTTGTCTTTTCTTCATTTCCTTCTTCTTCTTCTTCTCTTCTCCACGTTGGTTGGCTCCTCCTTAGACAAGAGAGAGCAAAGTGAGATTTGTTTAATTCTAACATCAAATTGAAGGGAGAATCAAAGGATTTAATTGAAGATTTGTGGAATTCAACAACTTAGGTAAGTTCTTTCTCTTGATTTTCCTTTGTTCTTTTGAAATTGTGTTTGGGATTGGTGAGTTGATATGGATGGTTGATTAAGTGTGTTTGTGATGTGTTTTTAAGTATTAAGTTTTGAAGGAAGTGAATTGTCATTGATTTGGGAAGTGAAGAAGTCTTGGAAAAGGAAGTGTTTAGAAGTGGTGCTTAAGGTAAGTACACACTTGTTTCTCTTGCTAATTGAAGTTGTTTGAAAGTTTGATTGTTATATGTTGGTGATGAAAATGTTGTGATGAGTATGTAAAATAATTGCTAATGATGTTGATTATGTCCATTTGAATGAGGTTATGTTGTGTACAATGTGTTTTAAGTTAACCAAAAGAAGTTTGGCTACATTTAGGGTTTATGTATGAGAGACGTAATTTGGGACGGTCGCTATTAGTCATGGGCGGTCGCTATTTAGTCATGTGCGGTCACGACTTAGGTCGGACTTCTGACCGCGAAACCTACTGTGATAAGGTTTCATCGTGTAACTGTATGGCGCGGTCGTATTCAGGTGAGGCGCGACCGCTAGAAGTGTTCTGTTCTGCTTTATTTGAAGCAATTTAATTTTGTAACAAGATTCTCAAATACATGTTAAATAGATCATCCATATGAGTTGTCAAGGATCAAAATAGAGATCATTTGTCTAACATCATTGTTGAGATTGAACAATGTTATATTATGTATTGTGAATGGTAATGTATTATATTGTTTGCATAACGTGACTAGTGTTATGACTTATATAGCGCGAAAAAGGCGATGATCATTCAAAAAGGTACGTACAATGTAATTTGTTATGATAAACGTTTTAATAATGAATGATGTTAATGTGTCTTGAGAAATGGTTGAAATGAAATAAATAGACATATTGTTTATATGACGATGAATTTAAGATACATATGCAATGAAATTAATGATGTATGTTCGAATAATGACATGTTCGTGTAGTTAATGTAATTGGTGTTGTATATATATATATATATATCAATAATGATGTGTATGATGTGAAGCCATTGTGATTGGCTATGATGATTCAAATGTGATATAATGAATGAAATGTGATATGATGATTCAAATGTGCAATGATGATTTAAATGTGATATAAAGTCATTGTGATTGGCAATGATGATTCAAATGAGATGTGAAGCCATTGTGATTGGCTATGATGATTCAATTGTGATAAATGAGGCATGTTTGCCTAGATAATGATTCAATTGAGAATGAAATGGATAATGAAATAATAAATGAATTGTGTAACTAATGTGTTATTCGATTTCAGAGTTCTGGGTTTGGAGGCATGCCTATAAAAAAAAAAGAAGTAACAGTCTTGCCGGGTTGAGGATCTCTTCATTTTGAGTTGAATTGAGATCCAAGAGACTGGGTCTGTTACACTATGAGAAATTGTGATTATGAGATATATGATTGGTAACAATCTTGCCGGGTTGAGGATCACCTCGAGTTTAGCCGAGTTGATGATCCAAGAGACTGGGTCTGTTACGCTATCCATGGATAGAGATATTGATATATGATGCCTACGGGCTTGATAATTATGATTATAGACCAAAGCAGTAACTCTGAACTTTGAATAACATATTAGTGTTTTGGGCCCGAGTCTGTCTTTATTGTCAATGTGAATTGCAAGTATTGAAATATTGATTGTGAGTATTAATAATGAATTATGCTTGGTGAATTGTGAATAATATAATGTTATTAAGTGTAATATGTAAATGAATTGTGGTTGATGATAAAGGTTGTCTTTATTGGAAATGTGATTTATGATTTGTATGATATGTAATTTGTGTATAGCAATAATGATTGGTATGGTATATATAATGTAGGGGTATTAATATATTGGTTTTGAGTATTGGTGATGCATTGGGGTTGGTGATAATATTATGTATATATGTACATCATATTTGAAATTAGCTAGGATAAATTAAAGATGAAATTAAAAAGAAAAGAAGATATGATAAGAACTAATTATATATTGAATTGATGTATCATTATATGTCAATACTTCTATACTATATGTTTATATTTTATAGTTGGACTACTAAGCTCTCGGGCTTAGCGCGGGTGTTTATTCGCGCAGGTATATAGATGGAAGATATGAAGTCTTTTATTATGCCACAAGAAGAGTAAAGTTTATCGAGACCAACTAGAGGGTAATGCATACATGTATAAACTTTAATTATGATGTATTTCTGACGAGAGAGTATTTATATGTATAAATGAAGTTTTGATAAAGATAATGATTTTGTAAATGTTATTTAAATTAATGTATTATGGTTTGAACTCTGTTATAGGTTTTTAAAAGGTAACGAAAAGTGACATCCTTATACTTTATATATTTACTGTATGTATACTAGGTATACGCATAGTACTTATATAGGGTATCGGGGTGTTACACATTCCAATCACTTTCCCAAAATTTGCCTTCCATTACTTTAACTTTAGAATTTCATTTTAATCCATTTTACTTGATGTTTTAAGTTTATTTTTATTATTACTATTACATTAGAGCATGTTTTAAGGAATTATATCAAATAAATATACATTCTTTAACAAAACCCTAAAATATGCCATAACCTTTATGTAGACCATTAATTTTTTACCAAGTTTAGCCCAATATTTTTAAACAGTCCAAAATATTTTTTGTGATAGTTTAATATTTATTATTTATTTTAATAAAATTTATTATTTACAATATTTATTTTATTTATTATTTATTATTATAATATTAATAGTTATTTTTAATAAAATAAAAAATGTGAAAAAGATATAAAAAATAAAAAATAAAAAAAACCGGCTACGAAAGTCGCGACGAATTGGCTTGGGCTTTGCCTGCGGCGAATCAGTGCCCCAGCCACTGGCGTCGCAAATCCTTGTAGCTCCTAAGCCAATCCTCACCAGCTAGATCCTCGCGCAGTAGTGCCCAGCACCAGTCTCACCTGGGCCCGCACGCAGTTTTCGCCAAAACCTTATTTTACTTGATTTTAATATTTTCCTAAATAATTTTTATTTCCTTAACCAATTAGTATTAGGTTTTTATTTTTTTTTCTTATAAATATCATATTAAAAGACACATAGGAGGGGGGATTTACAGGGAATTTTATTTTGACCAGAAGGGAAAATTTACAAAAGAATTATTTAGACTTTTCTTTAGCAATTGGTTCAGGGACTAGACTTTGGAAATTTGAAAGGAGAAAGCAAAAAAAAATAAAGGAGAAACCCTAGCAGCCAAAGGAGCAAAAATTATTGAACGAAGGAAGCAACTAGCAGTGACAAGGCAATTGACAAATTGCCAATCTTCAACATAAAAAGTAATTGACTCAGGCAGTTGCAAAAATTAAACAAAAGCTTGGTTCAAATCTTTTAATTTTGGTGGAGCCAATGAACGAAGGTTTGTTTGTTATGTTTAATTTATTTAAATTATAATAGTTTCATTATTGTTATCTCATGCATTAATTTACTAGACATTCAAACAAATCAGTAGCCATATTTACATTTGTTTTATTCATCACAGTAACTGATATTAAAATCCAAACCCTAATTTGAAATACACAGTGATATGTTTTTATCAAAACCCTCCAAGCACTATCTTCGTAAAAGTTCCAAGTTTTTATGAAAAACCTAACCCTAATTTCTAAACTAAAAACCCTAGCCTTGTTTTCCAAAGCCCTAATTATATTTTCCTCAAACCCTAAAACTAGTTTTCAAAATTTTCAACACCAAAACCTACAACCCTAAAGACCAGTTTTTAAAATTTTTTGGGGTGCTGCCCCCGAGCCCGCGGGACCGCCGTATGGGCTCATCGAAGGGGTCAATATTTATTTGTGTATTATAAGTCTTTATGTTTAACTTCCTTTATTTTAAATCCTAATTTAGTTATTAAAATTCTAAAAATCTTAATTTAAGATGTAAACTCTAAATTTTTATATTTATTGCTTTATTTAATTTTAGATTTGATTATGTAGTTTTTTATATGTCTTGATGATTGATTTATTTAATTTTGATGTTTGGTTTATTTAATTTATCATGGATGAATATTTTTTAAATTATTATTTATTTATTAAAATTATAAGAGGTATGTTTCCATAATTGGGCACCTCATTAATTAATTTTTCTGTAATTTAAATTGTTTTTATATTTTAGAATTAATGTAAAGAACACGTTTCTACCTTTTGGTGGGTATCCTATTTAGTTTTAGACATTGGACGATGTAAGGACACGTTTCCATCCTCGGATGGGTGTCCATTTATTTATTTTGTTTGAACATTGCTTTGATTTTAATATAATGATGTTTTATTTTAATTATTGCATGTAGTATAGATAATATCATTATATTTAAGAATTTTATAATATTAAGACCTGCAAAGGAGGTCGGTTCTAATGAACTGAATGTTGTGGGAGTGCTGGACTATTTCTCACCTTCCCCACACGTACCCAACTTTTTGAACACATTAGGGGGTTAGAAATTTCTTAGGCATTGAGTCATCCACCTCTTTTTTTTTCCAGGCCCATCCAGATGGCGATTCCATTTTCTTCAGGCTTAGGCCCATGTTCTCTAAGGCCCCAAGCCTAACAGTGCCGAAGTCTTAAGAACCATTCCACCGGAAGTTGGGGCAAAAATCCCCGCTCACACTTCATCAATTATGGTTCTTCATTCCAACTCATTCCAAATGATAATCTAAGACCATTTCCATCATTTAAATCTTTTAATAACATGATTTATTCATTAAAATCAAATAAACAACCATACTTTAAAAATTATCTTCCAAAATCCTAAATTTTCACTACTTCTTCCAAACTCCATCTAAACTTAATCAAATCCATCATTTGACTTTAAAATCCTTGTTTAAGCTTCAAAACAATATATATTATAACCATTGAATAATTAAAACACATAATTACAAAATTTCAAATTACACATAGCCTAAAATCATTTTCTTCATCCAAACTCAACCCGAACTTAATCCTTTCTCTAATCTAACTTAAAAATCATTACTTAATAATCATCTTTGTGAGCGGGGATTTTCGTCTCCAGCCCTGGTGAAATGGTCCTTGCGACTTTAGCACTGTTAAACTCAGGACCTTAGAGAGCACAAGCCTAAACCCGGAGAAAATGGAGTCACCACCCGGACGGGCTGGGAAAAAGAAAGGGGCAGATGACTTGATTCCAAAGGAATCCTCAACCTCTTATTGGGTTTGAAAAGTTGGGTACGTATGGGGAAGGTGAGAAATGACCCAGCACCCCCATAATGCCTGGTTCATTTGAACCGGCCTCCTTTTCAGGTCTAAATATTATTAAATTATTATCTTATTAAAATATCATCCATACTACATGCAATAAAATAAAACATCATATTATTAATTAAAACAAATCAATCAAAAGATGGGCACCCATACAAGATGAAAATATGCCCTTACAAATGTCCAATGTTCAAAGGATAAACAAGATAAATAAATAAAATGGGACACCCACCAAAAGGTGGAAACGTTTCCCTTACAACCATCCCAAAGTCCTTAAATAATTTAAAATAAAATAAATAAATAAATTAGACAAACAAGGCATCCACGAGTGGAAACATGTCTTTTACAATCTCAAAATCCCAAATAATAAGAAATTACAATCCATAAGCAAACATTAACTCCCTTAAAAAAATATAAGGCATGACGTGTATGGTGGTCTCGCTTAAATAAGATTAGGGCTTTCGGTCTTTAGAAAAATAATATTAGCTTTTTGGAAGAAAATAAATTCGGGTTTTGGATATTTTAAAAACTACTTACTATGATATTAGGGTTTAAGAAATTATTTAGCTATTGAAGTATTAAAGCTTTGATTTGAACAAAATATTTAGAAGTTAAATTAAGTAGTTTATTGGACATCTAAACAAACCATCAAAGAAATCAATTTACTGAACATGAGCCAATTTTGAAAATCTCAAACAAGCTACTAGGTAAAACAAGTTTAAAGACACTGCTGTAAACTATGAATGCGACAGAGCATGATCATGCTTCAAGTAAGATTAACATAAATTAAAACTGGTGGATGTAATATATTGGATTCAATTTAAATATAAGACAAATGCATTCAGTATCAAAACATCTTATATTGAATTAGTTTAGAATATATTGTTGTTTGTTGGCTCTACCATAATTAAATGTTGATCTTGCAACAATTTGAAACTTTGGCTAAGCGAGACAAGGACAGTGTGCTACTGCCTTTGTGGTTTAGTGTTTATGGTTTTCTGATTAGCTGTAACTCTCTCTGTAAATATTGCTTACTATTAGGGTTTTTTATTGCTTACTGCTTGGTGGATCCCTCCTGTTTGTTTGATAGTTGCTTCTTGTTTACTTGTTAATTCTTCCTGTATTTATAATAAGATTTTAGGTTAAACTTTGTAAACCCATATTAATTTCCTAATTAAACATGGTTGCCTGAGGCATATCGACTTAAAATAATTTGAATTCCTGATAAAATGTGACCATGTCGAACTGAATTTGAAGCCAAAATAAAACCATATCGAACTGAGGTTGCCCAGGTTGATATGGATATGTCCATATCGAACTGGGCTTGTCTTATTCAACCAAAATGGGTTTTGGACTATTTATTTTAGGTTTTAAAACCCAATTTCAGACTTTTTCATGGTTTTAAAAACCAAACTCACTTGGACCTTTCAAAATTGGACTGATCTATTTTAAAGGTATAAACTAAATTTAAGCTTTTAAAATTGAACCAAATTTTACTTGGCCTTCTTTAATTGAGAACGGATTAGCTTAGGGCCAAAATTAGGGGTCTACAATCTTCTTCATCCAAACTTAATCCTTTCTCCTATCTAACTTAAAAATCATTACATACAAATCAAAATAGCATCATACATACCCATTTAAGCAATTAAATCATGTTTATACAAAAACTCAAATATCACATATCCATATCTTTTCATAGAACTTGAAAATTTTGTAAAAAAAAGCTTACCAATTGATGGAGAAATCACCAAAACTCCACTTAATTCTTGAAAAACCCTTCAAATATTGATGTTTGGAAGAAGAGAAGACCTCTCTTTCTCTCTAATGGTGGTTCAGCCCTTGGAGAAGAAGAAGAAGAAATGAATTTTGATATTTTCTCTTTCTTTTCCTTTTTTTTTAATTTAAGACTATATATATAATATTATATTATATTAATTAAATAATTATTTATTTATTTTAAAATTTGAAATTTATCTTTTTCATCCATGAATAATTTATTTTTACATTATTTAATTAATTTTAATTTTATAAAATATATTTACAATTTTTCCATTTAACCATTTGACGTTCTTCTTTGATGTTAACTTTTGTATGTTATATATGTATCATATATATTTCACATATACAATTTATCTTCTCACTTATAACCCTTAAATTTTAATTTAAATAAGTTATTTAATTACTTTAATTTAATTTTTGAAAAATTAATGGATGTTACAGTCACCACACGAATGGTAAGGAGGCTCCCTCTCCTCCTCCTTGTCTTCTTCTTCCTCCTCTTCCTCCACTTCTCCTTCTTCCCCTTCTTCTTATTCTCCCTCGGGAAGCCCTCGAATGCTAGCAGGAGAAACTTCAAAATTTAAAAGCTGATCCCGAATGAATCAAACATATGACATATCTGGTGAAAGTAGAAAGACCACAATATCAAAGCCATTGCGAGCACGACTCCAATAAGGTTATGGCATGGATATTGTGTTCAGCACAAATGATGGGATATCTAGTGGTACCCTCTGCTGGTTGGGATAGAGAAACTAGTTATATACTCATTCACCAAGAAACCAGCCACAACAAACCAGGACGACAATGATCTAATGAGAATATTGTAAGGGCAATGTATCAATCATACATGCAGTCAAGTTGTTTCTCTATTTAGCTTCCCACCAAGCCATGTCCACCTGTGGAAAAAGCAAATAGGTCAGTTTTTTTACTCATAAGTTTTGATATTAATATTAACATTTGTCTTACTTGGCTCTAAGTTAAACGACTTATATGGTAGTGGTGAGTGTGCACATGATGGCTTCTAGACAGCTCTCTGCGGCCCGATAGCTAGAAGCTTAGCCTTGGATATCCTACTCGTGGCCTAGTAATATTAGGAACCCTCACTAGTTTGTGCTCATATGCCTAAACCTACACATAAAAGGGAAGATCAAAATCCATACACAAGTATTATTTGAATCAACAGTTATAAGGAAAGTTATACCTCTGCAACAACCATAAAACAAGTAAAGGATCTTTTATTCCTAGAAATTGCATCAAACCCATGGGAAAGGCAGGTGAGACCAGCTTCTCCCCACACATAAGATGGTGCATGGCCAAAATTAAAAAGTGCATGTAGCACAAACAAGTGGATAGTAGACTTACTGTTGCCCAATATGGTTGCCCCCAGTAGATATAATAAGAACCCCTCAAGTATATTGTTTAGCCCTCTCATCTTGCACGGGTCGAGTATACATCATCCAATATTCTTTGATGGGCTCATATTGATTTTGTAAGGTCCTCTAAATTGGAGTTTAATGCCTATCAACTGTCAAATTTCTTCATTGATTAAAATATTGCTAGTTAAAGGGACAGGGATCCCATGATATTGGAGGCCTGTTATGGCAACAAAATCAACTGGACCGATGGTCATCCCTCCAATGGACAAGTGAAAGGTATGGGTAGTTTCCATCCATTACTTTTCAAGCACTTGGATCACACTCCTGTCAATTTGAAATCCTCGGGATGGTAATTGCAAAACAAAGTCTTCAAAGCCGCTTTCTCAAACCATTCTTTTTACTAGGGGTGGGTTCCTCCACCATGAATTTCACAATCGTCATGCTATCAAAATATAGGTAAGTCAAGCAAAGAAAGTACACATATTCCTTTTTCCAATTTAATAAAAGTTACATTCATTCAAATCCCCTTTCTTTTACCAAATTTTATGGATTTTGCTACATAAGTTTTATAACATAAATTTTCATGCATATTTTCTCATGATAGTATTTATCATTATATTATACTAATAAATCTTAAGTCAATAAGTAATCAAATTGCATCAAAATGACACTTGCATTTTTTCCTTGGTACTACGATGAAGATGCATCCTTGCTAACAAAGGAATTTGCTCAACCCTACTAGTGTAGAGGTAAGTAAGCAACTCATTATTTGAATTCATTCCAAGCGTCGAGGAGTGTTGATTAGCAGCCATTTATAAGAAGTGGTAACACTTTCAAGAATTTAGTATCATAAGAATGTTGAAGATGAAGGAAATTTTGATGCTCTGAATGAAAATTGCAAAGGCATCTTGTGTTTATATAGGAAAAGATAAGGCAAGTCCCAGGTAAGGGACAAATTGATAAAAAAAATGAAAAGAAAAAAAAGGCATAAAGAAAAAGAAAAGAAAAGCATGAAGTGAAAGAAAAGAAATTAAAAGAACAAAAGGGAATCAAATCAGTAATTACATCGTCCATTGCACAATCATAAATAATTGATCACATGTTAACAATATATTGATATTTATTATGGGTCTAAATTTATGCGTGTTTAAAAATATTTTTATAAAAATATTTTTTCTTGGGGCAAGAGTACATATGGTTAAAACCATTCCTATATGTGATTAAAAAAAATAGCTAAAGTTTTTGTACCGAATTTATTTTTACAAACATTTTGACAAAATTAATTTTTGGATCCAGAACCCAAGCTAATATTTCTGGTCCAGACCCCAAAAATAATTTTACAGGTCCAAAACCCAAGCTAATTTTTGGGTCCAAAACCTAAACCTAATTTTACGAGTCCAGAACCTAAGCCAATTTTTTGGGTCCAGAACACAAAGTTAAATTTTTCGGTCCAGAACCCAACCCAAAGCTAATTTTAAGGATATAGAAACCAAGCCAATTTTTCAGGTCTAGAACCCAAAACTAATTTTACGAGTTCAAAACCCAAGCCAACTTTTTGGGTCAAGAACCCAAAATAAATTTTTGGATCTAGAACCCAAGCCAATTTTTACGGCTCTAGAACCCAAAACTAATTTTTTGGGTCTATAATCCAAGCTAATTTTTTGGGTCTAGAACCCAAACTAAATTTTTTAGTTTAGAACCCAAACTAAATTTTTGGGTCTATAACCCAAATCAATTTTTTAGGTCCAGAACCCAAATATAAAATTTTGGGTCCAGAACCCAAACTAAATTTTCTGGTCTAGAACCCAAATCAAATTTTCGGGTCTAAAACCCAACATGCTAAGGCAATCTTATTCTACTCAAAATAAATTACTTTTCACTCTCTGAATAAATTCAAGATCATTCAAGCAGGGTGCAAAATTATAGACCCATAAATTTAGGTCAGATTAAATGTAAGAAGCTTAACATGATCCGTTATATTTTTTTAAAGAGCCTAAACCTAATTTGAAGGCTTGAATTAAACTAGTCCAATCCATAAAAGGCCAAAATTAAATTTGTGAAAGAGGTTCAGTCTAAAAATTAAGAGGTTTGGATTCTATTTGAGTCGAAGTGGGTTCAAGTCAACATGAGCTAGTGGTCCAAATTGACATGAACCTAGCTCATGTCGATTTGGGGTATCCAAATTGACATGAACCTAGCTCATGTTGATTTGGACACTGAGCCGGATCCATGTCAATTTGGACACTCCAAATTGACATGAATCCAAATTCTGAATGAATTTAGCCGATTTAGGAATTTGAATTGTGTTTAACTTCATAATCATTAACTCTAATTGTCACATTATAAAAACAGGGAGCCTAAAAAATTGAAGGAGACTTTTAGTAGCTGAATTATTATGACCACAATAACAAAAGCAAAAACAAAGATTAGTCAAAGACAGTTGCAACACTAAAGGGGAATTTACAATCAACACACTGTGCTCAACCAAAACTCTGGATTTGTGCAGGCAGTAGCTTGGATCAAAATTATTTCAATTTGTTGGAGCCAACAAATGGAGGTTTAGTTTTCTTAACTCTTAAAATCACAGCCAGTTTCCATTATTTATATTACTTCATACTTATTTCATATAATAAGCTACTCTTTCATTCAAATTCAAATAAATAATTTTATCCACATGAACATGCTAATAAGTTAGGTTTTCATCCAGTAGCTTAGCCATGTGAATATAAATAACAAAGTTAACCCAACCAAATTGATATACTCTTTAATAGTATCTTATTATTCTTTGTCCAGTAGCCTAATTAGCCAACTTTTATTGTTTTAAATTCACAGTAGCTTATGACTTAATTTAAACCTTCAATTTGATTACCTAAAACCCTATTGGCTTATTTCGAACAACCAAAATCTTAAATCATAGTTTTAAAACCCTAATCTTATAAAGACCCTAGTTTTCAATATTTAAAACCCTATTTGTAAGCCAAAACCCTAATTGTCACCCTAGAATCCTAAAATCGTGTTTTAACCCTAAAAATCCTAGTTTGATCATCATGTATCATCATTTTCTTATCATGTTTTCCATTTTCAATGCACTTTTCATATATTTCCACTAATCTCATAATTTATATACATATACACATATATCATTAAAACAACCCACAATTCAATGGCTTATCAGAACATTCATGAAATAATATTCATAATGTCCACATCCATATACATATTACACATCATATTGTATTTTCATAATCTCATCATTCAACATAGTTTCTCAAGCCACATTCATTTTCAGTAATTGGCTCATGTATTGTGATCATATCATACCATAATTATCATCATATATCTCATAAAATTATATCTTATTCCATAATTCACATTAAAGCAAAGACAAGCATGGGCCCAAAAGAAACTAATATGCCATTCAACTTCCAGAGTTAATGTTTTGGTTCAATAATCACATTTATCAAGCCTGTAGGAAAATCATTATTACAATGAGAAACATCTCATATGTAACGTACCAACTAGGCTTCAAGGACTAGGCCCAACCAAGCTTCAAGGGGAGCTCAGCATCAACCCAACTTGGCTTCAAGGACCAAGCCCAACCCAGCTTCAAGGGATTGTTACTTTTAGGCATGCCACCAATAACAAAACTCTGAAAATTGAATAACACATTAGGCACACAATTCTTTTTATTATTTCATTATCAATTCCATTCTCATTTTCTCATAATCATCTAGGCAACCATGCCCCATTTATTTCATTTGCATCATTATAGCCAACAACAATGGCTTCACATCTCATCATTAGAGTATACAAAACCAATTGCATTGTACATATATTTTGAATGATCATCATATCTTTCACATTATGCAAATCATAGCATTAATCAAATGTATCAACAATGTAATAGATTACTTAACACATTCACAACCAAATGTGTTAAGTCCCAAAGTCATATAAATGTATGCAATAATGTAGGGTTTGTACTTACCTTTAAGAGTAACTCACATCAATTCCAAACTCCTCTTCCAAGAATCTTTTAACATTTGGATTAGGGCAACTCAAACCTCTTCAAAACCTAATCCAAAGGTGATTATACACACTCACTTAGTGATACACATAAGAAAATAAGAATAAAAACTAACTAGGGCAAACTCTACACATGACACACTCAGCAACACGGGCGTGTCCCTGATCGTGCCCTAAACTAACAACACAGAAGCTTTGACATGCTCAGTAACATAGGCATGTCACTGGATGTGTCATTCATTCTACCTCACAGAAACATTGACATGCCCAACAACACTGGCGTGTTTATGGCCGTGTCAATTACTTTATCTCTCAGTAGCTATGACACGTTCAATGACATGGCCGTGTTAATGGTTGTGTCACAAAAGTTAAACTAAGCACCGTTGACATGCCCAACAACATGGCCGTGTCACTAACCGTGTCAGGCAAAAATTATGCATTTCAAACTCTCATCCATGTAAACACAATCACTCCAAAATCCATACTATAACTCCCTTAATCAACATCTTAGTTTAAATTCATAAATCACCTATCAATTCAACACTTATATAACTTCAACATATCACAATAATAATCATTATATACATCATCCATGTATTAATTACTCAATTCCCCAACTCATTTATACTAAACCCTTACTAAACAATTTCAACAACTCATCATCATTCTCACAAATAACCATATTATCATCATCTAAATACCAATTCAACACATATATATATACTTCAATATTTTATTATCATCATCTTCACACACTAACCATATCAAATATAAACTCAATCTATAGAAATCAATACAAGGAAAAGAACACTTACTTGAATTCTTTGCCAAATCTTCAATATCCACCTTCAATTCTCTTAAAGCCCTTATGAATTTGATGTGTATTCCAACAAAATCACATTCCTCTCTCTCTCTCTCTCTCTCTCTCTCTCTCTCTCTCTCACATTCAAGAGGAAGAAGAAGAATAAGAAAGAAAGAAAGAAAGAAAAAGCTCTCTTGTCAACCTCTCATCCTTATCTTATATATATATATAATAATATAATTAAATACACCTAAAAATTCTCAACCACAAATATTGATCCATCCTTTGACTTTCTTTTCTTCTTTTTCTCTTGTCATTATTATCATTATTATTATTATTAATTAATTAATTATTTATAATTTACTTTTCATACACCAATATATACATCATGTATATGTGATGTATATGTTGATATATGTATATGTCTTATATATTGTATTTATATTGCCCATATTTTTCAAATACAATATATACATATCATCCTTCATATACATCTATCTCTTATAATATTTTCTTTACATATTTCACCAACATACTCTCTCACAACTACTATTCCAAAGTACATTACAAGAAGACTCTGGAGGAGATTGCTGCCCTGGTTGAAGAGAAGTTTGAAGACATCCTGCCTTATGATTTTGAGAACAATGATTTTAATTTTAATTTTAATTTGTCTACTTTGTATGAGGATGATGATGTTTTCTTTTCCAAAATGAATGCAATAAAGTCTGATTTTGCTTACTTGTGTGATGTTTCTCCTGATGGTTGCATACATTCAAATAATAGTTACATGAGCATCTTTAATATTAATTCTGTTAACACACAATCATTAAATTTGGTAACAATCAAAAATCCTAAAAACATTAGCATAGCATCCGACCTTACTCCTGATGAGAGAGAGAGATTTGAAAAAATATTCAAAAAATATGAAAAAGTATTTCCTTGGTCTTATGAGGATATGCCTGGTATAGATCGAGATATAGTCGAACATCTTATTCCTACTTACACTCACATGAAACCTGTCAAACAAAAGCATAGGCAATTAAGACCTGAGTGGGTTGAATTGGTTAAAGAAGATGTCACTAAATAAATACAAGTGAAGTTCCTTGAAGTGATAAAATATCCAGATTGGCTAGCCAACATAGTACCCGTGCCAAAGAAAGATGGAAGAATAAGGGTCTGTGTGGACTATAGAGATTTAAACAAGGCTTCCTCTAAAGATGATTTTCCTTTACCTCATATAGATGTTCTCATTGATAGTGCAGCCTCTAGCGTGCTACACTCATTTTTAGATAGATTTTTCGGATACAACCAAGTGTTAATGGCCTGAGAGGATAAAGCCAAAACTGCTTTCATTACTACATGGGGTATATTTTGTTATAGCGTGTTGCCGTTCGACTTAAAGAATGCTGGAGCAACCTATCAAAGGATGGCCACCAGACTATTTCATGACATGATTCACAAAGAAGTTGAAGTATATGTTGATGATATGATGGTGAAATCGGATACAAGGGAACAACACTTCCAAAACTTAGAATTATTCTTCGATAGAGTATTGAAATATAAGCTAAGATTAAACCCGAAGAAGTGTGTTTCGGTGTTACCTCAGGCAAATTGTTGGGACTTGTGATTGGTCCAAACGACATTGAGATTGATCCTGACAAAGTTAAAGCAATTAGGGATATGCCAGCCCCCAAGACGGAGAGAGAAGTTTGGGGATTCATTGGTAAATTACAATACATTATCATATTTATAGCAAAGCTCACAACAATCTGTGAGCCTATCTTCAAATTGCTTAAAAGGAATCAGCTAGTCCTATGGAATGAAGAGTGTCAAAAGGCCTTTGAGCGAATAAAGGAATATCTACTAAATCCACCTATTTTGAAGCCACCCAAACCCGGCAAACCTCTATTACTATACTTAGCAATAGAAGAAGAGTCAGTAGGGGCCATGTTAGCCCAAGCAGATGAGTCAGGGATTGAGCATGCAGTTTACTATTTAAGTGGAAAGCTCTTACCTTATGAAATTAAGTATAGTATCATTGAAAAGACCTGCATAATCAAGGTTTGGTCTTCTAAGAAGTTGTGGCATTACTTTCAATCTTATAGTGTGCAAGCAATTTCCTGGTTGGATCCAATGAAGTACTTAAGGGAGACACCCTATTTGATTGGAAAATATGGTCGATGGTTAATAATATTAGAAGAATCTGAGATTGAGTATGTAACCAGGAAAACAATCAAAGGTAGAGCAGTGGCAGAATTTCTGGCCCAACAACCATTACCAAATAGCGAAGAGGTAATCTTGGAATTTTCGGATGAACATTTAAAGGCAATTGAAGTACAAGGGTGGAAAATGTATTTTGATGGAGTAGTAAACAAGAAAGGAGAAGGTTTAGGAGTCATACTAGAATCACCTGAAGGGAAACTTATCCCTTTAGCCAAAAAATTGAAATTCAAGGCAACCAATAATATGGTGGAATACGAAGCATGTATCTTTGGTTTGGAAACCCTAATGATTATGAAGGTGGATAAGGTGGAAGTTTTTGGAGATTCATTGCTAGTAGTATCCCAAGTAAATGGAGAGTGGGAGTTGAAAGAAGAAAAATTAAAACCATACCACCATTACTTGACCATGATGAAGAAGAACTTTAAGCAGTGTAGGTTTATACACCTATCAAGAGAGAAAATTAGATGGCTGATGCCCTAGCCACATTGGCTTCGGTATGGGAAAATCTTGTCAGTTTATTCCTCAAGCCTCTGATTTTGACCAGTTCGTCAACTCCTTGCTATGAATATGAAATAATCATGGAAACTGATACAGACCATGATGCGTGGTATGATACTATAAGACGATTTTTGGAGGAAAGGGAATACCTGTCGGGGGCAACGAAGAAAGAAAGAAGAGCCATAAGGCGGTAGTCTTTGCAATACATCACCTTCCATGGAGAGTTATATCGAAGATGGCCTGATGGGGGTGCATTTGAGATGATTGAGGAAGCCTGAAGTGGTGCATATCATGTTAGAAATACATGCGGGAAGTTGTGGCGCACACATGAGTGTTTTGGCCCTAGTTAAGAAGATTATTTGACAAGGTTACTATTGGTTGACCATGAAGAGAGATTGTATAGAGTTCATAAAGAAGTGCCATCAATGTCAGATGTATGGTAACTTGAATCACATGCCTCCTGAAGAATTGCATTCTATGTCTTCACCATGGCCCTTTGCCACTTTGGGTATCGACATTATAGGAGAGATACATCCGACAACCTCAAACAGTCACCTTTTCATTGTAATAGCGGTAGATTATTTTTCAAAATGGGTCAAAGCCGAATCCTTCAATAAATTGGGCACAAGTCAAATGGCTAGATTTATTGAAAAGAACCTCATCTGCAGGTATGGAGTCCCGCACAGTGTGATATCCGAAAATGGGATACAGTTTCAAGGAGCAGTTAAGGATTTATTCTCGAAGTACCAAATTCATCATCACCGATCCTCTCCTTATAGACCAAAGGCTAATGGTGCAGTAGAAGCAACAAATAAGACAATTAAGCAAATTCTGTCAAAGATGACCAAGACGTACAGGGATTGGTCAGAGATGCTTCCTTTTGCTTTGTGGGGATATAGAATAAGTGTGCAAACACTGACCGGAATGACACCGTTCTCCTTGGTTTACGGAATAAAAGCAGTGTTGCCAATTGAAATTAAGATCAAGTCATTAAGAGTGGTCTTGGAAGCTGAACTACCTGAAACAGAATGGGTAGTGAGCAGATACACAAAGTTAGCTTTACTAGAAGAGAGAAGGTTTAAAGCACTATATCATCATCAACTGTATCAAAGGAAGATAGCTCGGGCTTATAATAGAAGAGTTAAGATCAGAAAACTCAAAGTCGGGGATTTAGTGTTGAAACAATGTAAGCCTAATGTATTTGATCCAAAAGGGAAGTTTAGGCCTAGCTGGGAAGGGCCATATATTGTGAAACAAGTCATGAATAAGGTTGCAGTGAAGTTATCAGACATGGATGGGAACGAGTTTAGTGAGCCAGTGAACATTGACAGGTTGAAGAGGTTTTATGTATAAACAAAAGAGAAGAAAAAAATAAAAAGAGCTCGCTAGGTTGAAAACCCAAAAAGGGAGGCCTAAGCAAAAGTTAGGACAGCTCGCTAGTTTCAAAAACCCACTAATATTAGAGCGATATAAAAAATAAAAAAAATAGAGGTCTGCTAAGTTGAAAACTCGCAAGGGCGGCTTAGGTAAAAATTAGGACAGCTCGCTAGTTCCGAAAACCCGCATGGGTGGACTAGGCAAAAATTAGAGCAATAAAATAAAAAAGAAAAAGAAAGAGAAAACCTAAATTGAAAACCCAAAAGGGCAATTTAGGTAATTACCTGAAGCAACAATGTACTTCCAGTCAGTCTCTTTGATAATCCTGATTTAAGTTGGTCTAATCCAATTAAAGTCTCAGCTAAGATCACGGGTATCGGCGATAAGCCTCCTTCCATTTGGTTCATGATATCCAATACTCATGGATCAATATCACCATCAAAAGAAACAAGCAAGAATTGTCCAAGCAAGCACAAACAAAGCATACGTCCCCATGCCTTAATAGGAGCCAAATGAGAGAGACAAAAATCAATCAAGGGAGCAAGTAGAATTTTCTCACCTCTCATCAACTGTAGAACTTCGGGCTTTGAAATTTGAAATAACATCTGCATCTTCTGTTGAGTCTTGGAAATCAATATGGGTAATGCCATTTATTGATTATTTGGATATCCAAGGATGGCCTCAAATTCTTCAATCAAGGGACATATTTCAAAGCCATTAATTTTGAATGTCCTAGAATCCACATTCCAAAAAGAAGCCATGGCATGTAACAAGGAATGGTCCAATTTAACATTTTGAAAACACTTTAAAGTATCAATCTTTAACAAAGACATTTGCTTCCAGTGAATGGCATCCATATTCTTAAATAGAATTTTTATTTTCCTCAAATGGAGTTCGGTCATCATGGAAGGATGAAGGAAAATTAGAATTGATAAAAGGAATTTTTGTGTTGAAGTGGAAAATCTCTTGGTTTCTGTATGAAATTATGGCGTGAAAAGTAATTTATATAGAAGAACCCATGCTATTCCAAATTTGATAAGGAAAAGAGTGAGACCATGATGCATGAGAAAAAAAATTACTGACGAAATCTCTTTAAATGCCATGTTGCATTTGGTTTTAGATAATTGATGCGGCTGTGAATGTAAAAAGAGAAATTGTGGCACAATAATTATGATATATATACATATATAAAAAAGTAAAAAGTAAAAAAAGTAAAAAAAAAAGAAACTAAAAAAAGAAAAAGTTGCAGTAAAATAAACATTATATATTATCATTATTATTTTTATACTTATTGTACAATGTTTCCTTAATTAACACAATATTCATACATCATTAAGAAGGAGGTGGTAGGTCATAAAATAAAGCTCTAAAAAAAACATCGCCTGTCGGAGGAGGAGGCAAATCACTCATACCGAGTCCGCCTGAAGCAGGAGCACCAGAATCCCTATTACCTTGGAGTTTCGATCTGTCACAGTCCTCATCAGAAGTAGATGAAAGAATCTTATGGTCATCAGCTTGGGGGCCTCTAGATGAATAGGCACCAGGATCCCTCATCCCCTAAAATCAGAAGTCTCAAAAATTTTATTCTGATTGATGATACAAATTTTCAAAATGGGAAACCTGCTGACGACTAGTGGCCAACTCTTCTTGAATTTGTTCTTCAAGCATCCGCTGTGAGCCAGAAAGGAAAAGAGTAAGAACATACATAATCATGCATACATATAGCATAAGTTATCATGGAACAAGAAAACTTACCAGGTAATTCATATCAATACCCTGCAGATGAGATGGCATATCTGGTGGACTAGAATGAGCAAATGAAGGAGCAGTAAAAGAAGGTACAGCCTCATGATCAAATGAGCCAGCAACCTACAACAATCATTAAAAAAGTCAAAAAAAAGTTAAGAAAGAAGCGATTGCAATGGAAAAATGGTAAAAGTTTTACCTGAGAAGTGCTAGCCCCGAGATGTTCTCCTACCTCTCCATGATGTTCATCTTCATCTCTATCCTCATTTTCTTTAGGAATTTCCCATAAACCAATAGGAGATACATCAAAGTTCAAGAGCCCTATTTGAATAAAATGGGCATAAGATACACCCGGTGGATAGATAAATGTTTCAACATCATAACCGTGCTGAGCCAACCACCATGCATTCTCCGGCATTGTTGTAATATTTAAAGTATATTTAGGGCAATGCATTGGGAACCTCTACTGCTCGAGACTAAGAAACCACTCATATACTCTCTCTCCAAGAAACCAGCCACTAGACATAGGGTCGGCAATGACTCGGCGAGTATGTTGAAAAGACAGTGCAACATTCATGGAGGAAGTCTAGTTTGTCCACTCTTCTGGGTTCCACCAGGCCAAATTCACCTGTAATATGACATAAGGTAAGTAAACTTTCACATAAATTTTAAAGTATACTAATGCTATTTTACCTGGTCCCAGGATAGGCAGCTCAAGACAAAGCATTGGGTATGCACATGGTGAGAGCTGGGAACTTCTACATGCTATGACAACTAGAAATTTAATCTCGGATGCCCGACTCTCTCTCGAAAAATACCGGACACCCTCATAAGGTTGTGCTCGTATGCCCGTGCCTACAACAATAATAAAGATCAAATTCATGCAAGAATAAGAATGGAATCAACATTAGTGGAAGAAGAGTAATTCGACAACTGCCATAAAGCCAACAAAAGTCTTCTTATTTCTGCAAATTTTGTCGAGACCATGGTAAAGACAGGCAAGGCCAGCTTCACCCCAGCCGTAAAGTGGTACCATCCTCATATAAGTAAGGGCCCTCAACACTGAAAAATGGATGGCGGATTCGATGCTGCCTAAAATGGTCGACCCGAGCAAATATAACAAAAATCCTCGAGCATACTGTTTGGTTGTGTCTCTGTGAACCCGTCCTTTGTAGTTCTTCCAACAACTACGAATTGGCTCAATTTTTATCTTGAAAGGCCCTTTATATGATGGTTTCATACCAATTAATTGTTGAATTTCTTCAAATGTCAGAATATCGTTGGTAAGAGGAACCGGAAGGCCATCATACCGAATGTCATATCCGTGATTTTGGAGATATAAAATTTTATATATACTCAATATATATCTAGAGTATATATATGACATATACATATGGTATATTAATTGTATATATTGGATTAATACATTACATACTTAATATATTTAATACACATATAAGGTACATTTGATGTGTATATAAGATACACATTACTTGTGCATATGTGTAACATCCCAAATTTTTTGAAAAGTTCTAATTTTTGAAAATTAAATAAAATAAATTATAATTTAAAATGGATAAATTAAATTAATGGTTTTAAATGAAAAATGAAGGAATTTTAAATGAAAAAGTGGAATATATATGTGATATATATGTAAATATATACAACATATAAAAGTCAATATTTTTTAAAAGAAAAGTAAAGTAAAAGGGTATTTTGGTAATTAAATCTTAGAAATTTAAAATTAATAAAATAATTCAAAAATAAATAATTTTGGATGGAAGATAATATTTTGGGATTTTAATTAATTAAATAATTGATTAATTAATTAATTAAAAATATATTAAAATAATAATATATATAAGGTTGAAAATGTGAGTGAGAGGAAAGAGAAAATCATTTTTTTTTCATCATCTTCTTCTTCTTTCCTTCAAGGCCGACTTTCATGGCTTCAAGAGAGGATTTTCCTTCTTCCAAGCAACTATAATTGAAGAGATTTCAAGGATTTAAGTGAAGTTTTAGAAGATTGTTCATAAATTGGTAAGCTTCTTTACCAATTTTGCCTATTTTATGGAAAAGTGTGTTATGTGAATTTTTGGATTTCATAGTAGCATGATTTAATTGCTTAATTGGATATGAATGAAGTTTTTTTGATTGGTTATTAATGATTTTAAGGTTAGATTTAAGAAATGGTTGAATTTAAGTTGAGTTTAATGAAGAGAGAGAATTTAGGGTTATGGAACATTTGAGTTTTTGAAATCGTGAGTTTTAATTGTGTAAATTGGTTCAAAATGTGTTATTTTGATGCATAAACGAGGATTTTAAAAATCAAATGATGGATTTAGTTAAGTTTGGATAGAGTTTAAAGATGGTAGTATTGATTTAGGGTTTTGGAAAAGTGAATTTTTAAAGAATGATTAATTATTTGATTTTAGTGCTTAAATCATGTTATTTAATGATATAAGTGGTAGAAATAAGATTGAAATGATAATTGGATTGAGTTGGAATGGAGATCCTTCAATGGTGAAGGTTATGCCATTTTAGTATTTTGAGCATAAGCATGTGGTTAATTAATGTAATTGGTTTAAACATGTTAAAATATGTTTGTAATGATATAAATAAACTCAAAACAATAATTTAATGGGTTAATATGGATTTGTTTATTTAAAGTAAGAAAGACTTAATTTTTGAAATTTTGTAGGAGTATTGTTAAATTAAGGTTTAATGTTGAGAATGCCTTAGAATGTGATATTAAATGATTGTTTATGATCACATTTGATATAGGCATTAAGGGAGGTTGATTTGCTTCATCCAAGTGGTGAAGGGTAAGTTGGAAGGATAAGATTGGAGGTTGTTTTAAGCTTGCTTTGGGTTGCTAGTGGAGGTATGTACAAACTTTGAATAATGTGCTATGACATTTGTAATGTCATATATATGTTAAATGCATTGTGAAAAGCTATTGATAATGGCTAAATTGTGTAAAATGTGAAATATGCATATTATGTGAAAATACCCAAAGTAATTGGGTAATGTGGTGTGAATGCAAAAATGAGATATGTGGAATAATGAAATGAATTGATATTGATAAAATGAGAAAAGTGAGAAAAATGTGAAAAATGTGAAAAATGAGAAAAGTGAGAAAAAAAATGTGAAAATAAGGCAATGTGCCTAGATTGAATATGTGACAAAGAGAAAGAGATTAATAATGAGAAAAATGAATAAATTGTGTGTTTAGTATGTTATTCAATTTTCAGAGTTCTGGGTTTGGCAGCATGCCTATAATTGCCTACGGGCTAAAAGCTGAAATGGTGAAAAGACTGGGTCGTAAGCCAGGCTAGCTGATAAATATGATGTTTTTGGGGGGTGAAAAGACTGGGTCGTAAGCCTCAAAAACTGTAGCAGTCTAGCCGGGTTGAGGACCAAGATACTGGGGCATAAGGGTCTAAACGGGTTGAGGTCCAAGAGACTGGGGCTGTTACATTATTCATGGATATATTGCCTACGGGGCTAGACACATGGTGTCATTATGGACCAAAGCATTAACTCTGAAATTTGAATAGCATATTAGATCCTTTTTGGGCCCATGCTTGTCTTTGTTTTAATGTGAATTATGAATTGTGATACAATTGAGCAATATAATGTTATGAGTTGTGATTATGAAATATTTGAAAAATATAAGAAAGTGGAATGATGTTACATCTATATGCATTGTGCATTGACATTACATTTGAACTATATTATTATCAAAGTTTGTACCAGTAGGCTTCGGCTTAGCGAGATTGTAATTCGTCGCGCAAGTGTCATGGACATTTTGGTAGGGCCGGAGAGTTCTACTAGACCTGGTCGGGTCTAGGTTTATATTTATTGAGCTTGAAGAGTTTTTTAGTATATCAAGATCAGAGCCAGTTGCCAGCATGTAGATATTTGATATTATAGTATATTTTGATATTATATATGTTATGATATGTTTTTGAAATATATAATGTAAATTGTAAAGAATGATTTGAATAATTTGTTTAAGATGGGATCTTATATGTGATGTTGATATATATACCTATATATAAGTATTTTGAGAAAATATGGAGAAATTGAGAAGTATTGGTGAAATGGTGAATTGATTTTATTTGGAGTGTTTGTTTTATGCAGGTTGTGTTTTGTTGAATTTTGGAAACGTCCAAATTATAAACAAAACTCTAGCGAATTTTTTCCAGAGATTTTCATATAAAATGTTATTTCGGGATACTATAGCAAGTAAAGAATATTTATATATTATTTAATTTTATATATTTATTATTTGAAATTTTAAACAGAAATGTGAAAATTTTTATTAAATCAGTCTGTGACATTTTTGTACTGTATATGCATATTTTACATATGTTGAAAATATGTATTGTACGTATATAGGTATAAGGGTGTTACACCGAATGCCGGTTATAGCAGCAAAATCGACTAGACCAATTGTCATCTCTCTAATGGGCAAGTGAAAAATATGAGTTGTGTCCAATCATCGTTCTGCAAGCGCCTGGACTACGCTTCTATCTATCGAATACTCCTCGGATGGTAATTGCAAGATAAAGCTCTCAAAACTGCAATCTCGGATAATCTGCCTTACCCGAGAAGGTGCTACATCATACCATTGTCGGGCTTTGTAGATACACTCTCCGCTCCGAATAACACAACGATCATGCTAAAATGGAGCCAGGTAAGTTAACACGAGGTAAGTATATCATTATATCAATACCACCAATTTTTAGGCTAAATTAATTCATATTCTATTTACTTAAATTCTTAAATTAATATATTTTTCCTAAATTTTCTAAAAAACTAAAAAATATATAAAAAAATAAAAAAAAAAAGAGAAAAACAACAAAAAAATGAAAAAAAAGAAAAGAAAAGAAAAGAAAAAATAATAATTTGCTGTTAAAAAATAAATACCTTGCACTTTTGATTTGAACTACGATGAAGTGACATCCCGGCTAGTAGACCTATATTTTCATCTTCATGATGCCGAATAAACTCCAATAACTCAGCATTAGAATGAGTTCTTGATCTTGAAGCATGCATTTTTTTTTTCAAAACTGTATGCTAAACTTGAAAGGCTTATAGAATGAAAAGATTACTGTCTGTGAATGAAATGAAGAAATCAGTCGTTTATATAGAGGAATGGTGAAGGAAAAAAAACAAAATTCAAAAAGTAAATTTCACTGTTGATGAATAGTAGATTACTATTTACAAATAGTAGGTTACTATTTATAAATAGTAGATTACTATTTATGAATAGTAAATAGTGCATAAACAGTGACTACAGAGTAAAAAAATAGAAAACTCAATTATTCAATTTAATCATTCAAATACTTGCGTGTATATAAATATTTTTGCACTTGTAAAATATTTTTACACATAGGGGCAAAGATAAGAAATATACATATGCATGGTAAAAAATTAGCTAAATTTTTTACAAATTCCTTTAGTATATTACTGAATATAATTATTTTTTCCAGATAATAAAATCTCTCCTAGCACGGGTCCAGAACCCAAATTATGCTTAGGTCTAGAACCTAAAATCTCTCTTAAGTCCAGAACTTAGCTTGGATCCAGAACCCAAATTACCCTTAGGTCCAAAACCTAAAATTTCTCCTAAGTCTAGAACTTAGCTCGGGTCTAGAACCCAAAATTATCCTTAGGTCTAGAACCTAAAATTCCTCTTAAGTCCAAAACTTAGCTCGGGTCCAGAACCCAAATTACCCGTAGGTCTAGAACCTAAAATTTCTCCTAAATCCAAAACTTAGCTCAGGTCCAGAACCCAAATTACTATTAGGTCCAGAACCTAAAATCTCTCTTAAATCCAGAACTTAGCACATGTCTAGAACCCAAATTATGTTTAGGTCCAGAACCTAAAATCTCTCTTAAGTCCAGAACTTAGCTCGGGTCCAGAACCCAAATTACCCTTAGATCCAGAACCTAAAATTATCCTTGAGTCCAGAACTCAATTCGGGTCCAGAACCCCAAAACCTCAATCATCTCAGAAAAATTAAGTCTTATTGCTTTCAACTCTCTTTTGCTGTAATCTCATATCGTTCAAGCAGGGGACAAACTATAAACCCTTAATTTTTAACCCAGTCTGGTCCAATATATTTTATATAGTCCAAAATAATTTTTGTAGTATTTTAATTAAATAATATTTATTTTAGTAAAAATAAAAATAAAATTGGTGAAGTTAATAAAATAATAATAATAAATAATAATAATAAATAAATAAATAAACAAAAAAATAATAAAAATAAATAAATAAAAATAAAAATCGGCAATGAAAAATTCGTCACCGAAAGACGAATTGGCCAAGGCCAATTCGTCCGCAAGAATTTCCTACGGTGAAATGGCCTTGGGCCAATTCGCCGCAGAATTGGCTGGCCGCCCAGCCAGCGCCTGCGGTCGCTCCCAATTTTTGCCAGCTCTCGCAGTAACACCCAGCCAGTCCTGGCAAATCCTCGCAGTTTTGGCCAACACTCGCAGTTTTTGCCAGCAAAATTTTTCAATGCTGTTTTTTTCGAAACCAAATTCTATTTTCCGAAAATAGTCTTTTGCTAATTAATTTTAGTTTTCTTAAACAATTAGAATTAGGTTTATGATTTTTTCCTATAAATAACACTTTAAAACTCAGAATTAAGGATCGAAAAAAATTAGTGTGATCGAAAATTGGACTTTTGAACTTGGATTGGATTGGAGTAAAGAAACGGCAGAAAACCCTAGCAAGAACATTACCAACAAGTGAGCTATCAACAATTCACCAAAATTTTCTTAAGTCTCCAAACTCTAATCTTCTTCATTTTTTCTAAAAACCATAATTATTTTTATAAAACTCTAAACTATTTTCTTAAATCCTAAAACCAAATATGTTTTCTAAAATACTAAAAACCCTAACTTTTTTGAAAAACCAAAATGATAAACCCTAAGTTTTCCTAAACCCTAATTCAGTGAACTTAAAACCTAATTTAGTAAAACTAAACCTTAAAACCATGATCCAGCAAACTTAAAACAACAATCCAGTAAACCATGAATTATAAATCCTAATATCTTAAGATTCCAAAACCCTAATTTCATGATGTTACCCCTAAACCCTAATTTGATTAACCAAAACACCTTACTACTTTTTTAAATTCATAAAACCCTAATCCATTCTAATTTTCCAAAACCTTTACAGTAGGCTAAACAAATAACAATAATAATACTAAAATTCCAAAACCCTAAATGTTAATTAAAGAACTCTAAATAGAGACATAAACCTAAATTTGTATCTTTATTGCTTTATTTAATTTTAGATTTGATTATGTAGTTTATTATATGTTTTGATGGTTAATTTATTTAATTTCAATGCTTGATTTATTTAATTTATCATGGATGGATGTTTTCTTTATTGTTATTATTTATTTGTTTTAGTATTAAAATTGTAAGAGGTATGTTTCCACTTTGTGGGTACCTCATTAGTTAAATATCATGTAATTTAAATTGCTTTTTATATTTTGGACCAATGTAAAGGACATGTTTCTACCTTTTGGTGGGTGTCCTATCTAGTTTAGACATGGATGATGTAAGGACATGTTTCCATCTTCGGATGGGTGTCCATTCATTTGCTTTGTTTGGACATTGTTTTGATTTTAATATAATGATGCTTTATTTTAATTGTTGTGTGTAGTATGGATAATATTATTATACTTAAGAATTTATAATATTAAGACCTGCAAAAAAGGCCGGTTCCAATGAACCGGGCGTTGTGGGGGTTCTGGGCCATTTCTCACCTTCCCCACACGTACCCAACTTTTCGAACCCCTTAGAGGGTTGGGGATTCCTTAGGAATCGAGTCATCAGCCCCTTTCTTTTTCTCTGCCCGTCCGGGTGGCGACTCCATTTTCTCTAGACTTAGGTCAGAGTTCTCTAAGGCCCCGAGCCTAAACAGTGCCGAAGTCACAAGAACCATTCCACCGGGAGTGGGGGCAAAAATCCCCGCTCACAAATATACAAGGATCTCATATTTCATAACATTAAATCTCATTATATTATTCAATTATTTAGTCATTCATAATTCACATTAAAGTAAAGACAAACATGGGCCCAAAAGAATCTAATATGCCATTCAAATTCCAGAGTTACTATTTTGGTCCAATAATCGCATTTATCTAGGCCGAAGGTGAATCATTATCACAATGAGATTACCTTATATGTAACATCCCAACTAGGCGTCAAGGACTAGGCCCAACCCAGCTTCAAGGGGTCCACAGCATCACCCAACTAGGCTTCAAGGACCAAGCCCAACCCAGCTTCAAAGGATTGTTACTTTTTAGGCATGCCACCAACAATAAAACTCTGAAAATTGAATAACATACTAGGCACACAATTCTTTCATTATTTCATTATCAAATCCTTTCCCATTTTCTCATTTTCATCATAAGCACAATGCCTCAAATATCCCATTTATATCAATATAGCCATCACCAATGGCTTTACATATCATCGTTAGAGTATACAGAACAAATTACATTTTTTATACATTTTTAATCCTCAACATATATTTCACATAATGCAAATCATAGCACCATTCTCATATAACAACAATATAATAGGTAACCTAACACATTTTCCAACCAAATGTGTTATGTCCCAAAGTCATGTAAATGTATGCAATCATGTAAAGTTTGTACTTACCTCTAAGAGCAACAAACACCAATCTAACAACCTCCTCTTCCAAGATATCCTTCAATCCTTGGATTGGGGTAACTCAAATATCTTCAAAACCTAATCCAAAGGTGATTATACACACTCACTTAGTGATACACATAAGAAAATAAGAATAAGAACTATCTAGGGCAAACTCTACACATGACAAGCTCAATAACACGGGTGTGTCCCTAACCGTGCCCTAAACCCACAACACAGAAGCTTTGACACGCTCAGTGACATGGGCGTGTCACTGCACGTGTCAATTCTCCTCCAACACAGAAGCTATAACACGCTCAGTGACATGGGCGTGTCACTGGACGTGTCAATCCTCCAACAAAACAGTAGCTATGACACTCTCAGTGACATGAGTGTGTCACTGGACGTGTCAATACTACAACAACACAGAAGCTGTGACACGCTCAGTGACATGGGCGTGTCACTACTCGTGTCACCCATACTAAAAATAGAACCAACGACATGCCCAAAGACATGGCCGTGTTAATGGGCGTGTCAGGCTAAAAACTTGAAATCGACACCAAAAATGCCACATCCAACTATCTTCCTTCTTACACCCTTTTCTACTCCAAACAAACTTAACCAAAATCATCAATATACCATAATAAACTTGCATAACATCAAAACAACACAATTACATGCATCAAAACACAATCACAACCATGTTTCACAACTAAAAGTCACAACACCCACAACTCTTGTCTCTTTCACCAAACTTAACCCTTTCTCTTCAATCCAACCCCAAAATCAAAGTTAACTAAACAAAACAACCTCAAACACACCAAAATCACCCATACACACAACTACACCAACCATCCACCATACTCATAAGCACAAACTCAAATGAAAACAAAGAACAAGTTGGAAACTTACCAAATATGAAGAAAAATCCTTAAATCTCCAACTTGATCTCTTGAAATCCTTTAATTGCTTGATTTAGGAATCAACAAAACATGTCTTTCCTTTTGACAATGGTGATGGTCGGCTATCAAAGAGAAGAAAGAAGAAGATGATAAAAAGACAAACCCAAACACTACTCTTAACCGCTTAAATCTTCACTTAATCTCCACCGAGTAATAATATATTATTATAATATAAATATCAAATATCATCTTCTACTCACATCTAATTTCTATTTTATATAATTAAATATATCATTTAACCAACTCAACTTGTTGACTTGTATATGTTGTATATATCTCTATATATACAACATATACACACTCCTTCCTCTTATCTTTTCACTTAATCAAATATACACACTTTAAATCATTTAAGTCAATTTTAAAAATTAGCATTTCCAAAATTTTAGGGTATCATTTGGGATATTAAAATTTGTGAAAGCATCTATAACTCAAATATCTAGTGTTGAAGTTGTAAAAAACACTAATGCAAAAACCAAACACAAAAATCCCAAAAGGATTACATTAAGCTCACAAGACTCTAGAACTAAGGTTCCATGAGCAAAACATGCATTCATGTATATTAGACATGTACATCAACACAAAAATACTCAAAATCAAATTCATATTTACAATTGTGTGAATGCCAATGTGAAAGTGCATAAATATAGAACTTTGTATCAATGCACATACTGCATGAAATTTGGGCATAAGAGTATTTTTTGCTATATTAGGAGGGCTCATCTCAAGTTAGAGGATCCTTCTACTACTAAACCCCAAGGACCCAAGTTTAATTGGGTACTTAAAAGAAGATGAATATTATTGTAGGTATGTCTAAAATCTACTATCAATGAAAGCACATGGCTTATAGATAGTGGATGCTCAAGGCATATGATGGGGAATGCAAAGCTCTTTACAAGTCTTATTTACAAGCTTGGAGGTGGTATTACCTATGGAAACAATGCTAAAGGTAAAATCATTGGTAGTGGTTCCATTGGCATACTTGGTAAAAATTTGAGTGAAAATGTATGGCTTGTTGATGGATTGAAGCATAATTTGCTTAGTGTTAGTCAACTATGTGATAAAGGATATGATGTAAATTTTGACTCCAAAGGATGCAAGGTTAGTAATTCAAATGGAGCAAATGCATTCAAAGGAGCTAGAATTAGCAACACATATAAAATTGACATACATTCCAATGATGCATTTGAATGTTTGATTTCCATTAATAATGATACTTGGTTATGGCATAAAAGGCTAGGACATGCTAGTATGGATCAGTTAAAATTCATTAGTAATGAAGAATTAGTTGATGGTCTCCTTAAAATAAAATTTAATAAACATAGAACATGTGAACCTTGTCAACTTGGTAAGCAACATAAAAGTTCATTTAAGTCTAAAAATATTGTAAACACTTCTAGACCATTAGAACTCATTCACTTAAATTTGTTTGGACCAAATAGAGTTGCTAGCCTAGGTGGCAAGTTATATGCATTTGTTCTTGTTGATAATTACTCTAGATTTACATGGGTTAATTTCCTAACTCAAAATAATGAAGCTTTTAATCACTTCAAAATATTTGTAAAAAGAGTTCAAAATAAAAAAGGCTATGTAATCACATCTATTAGAAGTGATCATGGCAAAGAATTTGAGAATGAAAATTTTGAAAGCTTTTGCAATGAATTTGATATTTCACATAACTTTTTGGCTCCTAGAACACCACAAAAATAAATGGTATTGGTTGAAAGAAAAAATAGAACCTTGGTTGAAATAGCTAGAACAATGCTCAATGAATATGAATTACCATATTATTTTTGGGCGAAAGCCATTAATATAGCTTGTTACATTGCAAATTGTGTCTACAAAAAAAGATTGATAAACAAAACTTCTTATGAGCTATGGAATGGAAGAATACCCAAAATTTCATATCTTGGAGTATTTGGATGCAAATGCTTTATATTGAACACTAAGGATAATCTAGGAAAATTCTCATCTAAATCGGATGAAGGCATATTTTTAGGATACTCATCATCTAGCAAAATATATAGGATATTTAATAAGAAAACTCTATTTGTCGAAGAATCAATGCATCATCATCATCATCATCATCATCATCATCATCATCATCATCATCATCATCATTATTATTATTATTATTATTATTATTATTATTATTATTATTATTATTATTATTATAGTTATTCAAGTTTATCTTTGATAAGAACATTAAATAAAATCTCATAAAGATGATTAACATGTAATGAGAAGAATTATATACATAAAACATATAAACCATAAAATAAATTATACATATCAACTAAATTTAAAAACAATAATGTATGTACAAAATTTATAATGATAGAATTCTTTTTTTAATTTTACCAATTGTAAAAATATATTTATATAGTTGTATATTAACACTTAAACTTTTAGTCCATTATTAATTTAAATATAAAAAGTAAATAAATAAATTTAAAACAAACATGAATAATATATGAATATTACCTTTGATGATATAAGATTGAAGCTAGATTAAGATAAATGACGTAGAACAATCATCCTCATAACGTGTTATATAATTAATGATAAAATTATAGATAATTAAAAGAAAATGAAGAACTAAAATTTAATTAATTTAAGAAGCAAATTAGAGAGAACGAATTCATAAATTTATCACTTCTTTTCTCTTCATATATCTTAAGCCTTACCAATCACCTCTATTTATAGAGTTAAAAATTAAATAAAATATTATATATTAATTATTAAGATAATAAAATAAATAAAATGATAAAATAATTTGAGAGATAATATATTGTGATTAGGAGACAAGATAACATAACTAAAGAGACACGACTATTAAAGTAATAAAAAGAAACATCCACTTATTAATGTCTTGAATTATTCATGATAAAAACTATATTTATGCAACAAATTATTGGGATTGAAATTTACCCAATTGCAAATGTGAAATATGTGCACAATAAGTCATATACTATCAGCTTGTCCGCAGTGGCAGAACCAAAGGGGGGTCCTAGAGGGGCAATGGACCCCCTTGGTTCATACATACACACACACACACACACATATATATATATATATGCATATATATTTACATTATAATATCTTATGCCCTTATATATTTGTATATACATTATAATACTTTATGCCCTTTTATATTTAGCCCACAGTTATATTAGCTCTCTTATATATAGATTTGGCCCCCAAAAATCATTTATGTTTGGCCCATAGAAATCTTATTAGTCCTCTTATATATAGATATGTGGCCCGCAAAAATCATATTGGTTCTTTTACATTTAGCCCACACAAAATCATATTGGTGTATATGTATATTGTTATGCATATTGGTGTATATATATATTATATATTATAATACATTATAATATATATTAAATCTTTACAATATATATATATATAATATATGACATTATTGAGGTATAATTTTATTTTTATCTATAAAAATTTTAACCTAATAATTTTAAAAAAAATTAAAATTAAAAGAATTAGAATATTAAATTGTATAAAAAATTAAAGAAAATTAGGCAATAATATAAAAAGAGTATACTTTGAGCTTTTTAGCCATTTTAGCTTAAATATAAATATAAATATAAATTATTTTATATTAATTTTTTAATATAAAAATAAAATTGAATATAAAATTATCTGTAATTTATTTTGCTTAAAATTTTTGCCCCTCTTTATTTAGATTCTGGTTCTCCACTGCTTGTCCGTATTATTGAAAAGTTTAGATAATGAATGTCACTCGGTATATAATATTCTAAAAAAATATTAAACGACTGAATTATATTAGCATTAAATATTATTAGTTAATTAAAAATAATTATTTTAACAACTCCAGTAAAATTTATTGGAGCCAAACAATTCAACAATATATTTGACAAAGAATTGTTTTGCAACAAAAAAAATTAATGTTTAAAAAATCTAAACAAAAATAAAGTAATTAATATCTAATTTCAAATTAATGATGTAATTCATTTAAATACATATACAAAAATAATATGCTATAATAACCAACTGAAATTAATTTTCAATTGCAATTAAATCATTAAATAACATTGTTAAAAAATTATAGATAGTAAATTAAATTAGTATTCAATTAATAATGGAGTTTTTTTTTTTGAACTCAATTAATAATGGAGTTATTGAATTACATGTACAAAAATTAATATATAATGATAACCAAATTAATTGCCAATTGATTTTTAATCATTATTTTAATGGTAAAAAATATAAAGGTAAAAAATATAATTAATATTCAATTTCAAATCAATAATGGAGTTATTAAATTACATATAAAAAATAATATATTATAATAACATAATAAATTAATTGCCAATCATTAAATTTTAACAGTAAAAAAAATATAAAGATAATGAATTTAATTAATATTCAATTTCAAATTAATGGTCAAATTCATTTAATTACATATAAAAAATAATATATTATAATAACAAAAGAAATTAATGGATAATATCAATTAAATTATTAAATTTTCAATGGTAAAAAAAATAAAGATAATGAATTTAATTAAAATCCAATTTCAAATTAATAATCAAATTCATTTAATTACATATAAAAAAATTATAATAATAAAAAAATTAATGGATAATTGCAATTAAATCATTAAATTTTTAATGGTAAAATAGTCAATATAATGAATTTAATTAATGTCCAATTTCAAATTAATAATCTAATTCATCTAATTGTTTATAAAAAATAATATTTTATAATAGCAAAAGAAATTAATTGGTAATTGCAATTACATCATTAAATTTTTAATGGTAAAAAATATAAAGATAATGAATTTAATCAATATCCAATTTCAAATTAATAATCTAATTAATTTAATTACATATAAAAAATAATATATTATAATAGCAAAAGAAACTAATTGATAATTGCAATTAAATCAATAAATTTTTAATTGTAAAAAATATAAAGATAATGAATTTATTTAATATCTAATTTAATACTAATAATCTAATTCATTTAATTATATATACAAAAAATAATCTATACATAAAAAGAAATTACTCGTCAATTGCAATTAAAACATTAATTAAATTATTTAAATCTTATATAATTAAATGATCCAATAAAGTATAAAGTGTAGTAGAAAGTGGAATAACTATAATATATGTTATAAATGTTTAAAAATCATGTTTGTTTGAGTTATGTAATAGAACTAAAATTTATGAATTGTTTGATTTTGTAATAACTGTGGTTTTAGATAAATTAAATAAGAATTTGAAGTTTAATTAAAGAATTGGAAGAGATATATGTGTTGTATATGCCTAATGTATACTTAGTATATACATAATATATATTTCATATATACTTATTATACATAGTGGACACATATTATATACATGATATATATATATATGATATACCCATAATGTATACATGATGTATACATAAAATACACACTATATATATAGGACATATACACATACTTAAAATATATATAACATAAAAATCAAATATAAATATTTATACATACATATATATATATGTATGTATAGAAAGATGAAAATTTATAAATAAATAAATGAAAAACAAAAAGAAAGTCAAAAAGTAAAGTTAAAGTATAAGTATAAGGGTAAAAAAGGTAAAAAGTTAATAAAATAAATCAAAATTAAAATATATTTTAATGGTAGTGGAGAATTATAGATTTTAGATAATTAATAAATTAATTAATTAAATATCTAAATATATATTTGTGGTTAGAAACAAAAGAAGAAAATAAGACCAAAATAAAATCTCATCTTCTTCTTCTTCTTCTTTAAGAATTCGTCCATCATAGCCAAGAAAGGAAGGAATTCTTCTTCCATCATCCACATCAAAATTTTCAAAGAAATCAAAGGAATTAAGGAGTTTTTGAAGGAAAATGAAGAAATCAAGTAACTAAGTCTTCTTTAAATTTATTGTTTTGAATATGTATGGTTACGTAAGATTGGTTCGAGAGAGAAAGTGAGTTTAAATTACTAAAATAGATAGTAATAAAGTTAAAATGATGTGTAAGTGATAAATTATTGGTTAGTTGTTTGAAATGAATTAAGTTGATGAATTTAGGGTTATGGGATAAATATGTGTAAATTAGGATTTTAACTTGGATGTTTATAATTATTTAAATGGGTGAATTTATTGTTGTTTTAATATGTATGTAATGATTTTATGGTTAAAAATTGATTATAGGCAAGTTTGCATAGAGTTGATAAATTTAGGATTATGTAAAAATAAGAATTTTGGTATGAATGCCTATAATTATTGGAATGAAATAATTTAATATTGTTATAATATGAATATGATGATTTTATGGTTGAAAATTAAATATGGGAGAGTTTGGATAAATTTAGGATTATGGATATGTTATGTAAAATTAGGGTTCCTAATATGGACGATAATAATTATTGTAATAAGATGGATTAATATTGTTTTAATGTAAATGATATGATTTTAAGATTGGAAATGTGATATGAATAAGTATTGGTGAAGTTTATGGTAATTGTTGTGTTATGTGAAATTTGGATTTTTGAAAGAGGTTTCCATAATTGTAAAAGTGAATTGTTTTAGTATTATATAAATGTATAAGTATTGTTTTTAAAATGAAATTGGTAGAATGAAGTTTAAATAGAGTAGTAAATGGTGAAATTAGAGGATTAATGAGGTTTTGATGAGAATTGAATAAATAATGGTAATCGGTCCTTAAATTCTAACAATTATCTTGGTAAATCGATAATTCTTCAAATTTCTAAAGTAATACTCAAATAAGTATTATCTAATTTCTAAAGTAATTGTCTATCTAATTCTCCAATAAATATTTTCAACAACTCAATAAAATTTTAAATGTAAAAATTTACTATGTATTTATAATATTTTCATACACAATTAAATTATATATTTTTTAGTTTATTTATTTTAATAATTTATTATTATTATTATTTATTAAATAATTTATTCAATTACGTATTGAATAATATTAATTTAGTCTACAATAATTTAATATATATGTATCTTTAGTTTTTAAAATAAATTTCTGTTAATAATAACATCGTTGCTAGACTAAAGAAAATAACAATCTTAACATCCGTAATTTTTTTAAAAAAATTAAATTAAATAAAAAATTTAAATAAAAAAATTGAAGGATTAGAAATGAGAAAGTAAAGTGTATATGTGAAACATATATGAAATATTTATAACATATACAAAAGTCAACATTTAAAGAAGAAAGTCAAATGATAAAATTGTCAATATACTTTGCAAAATTAAATTAATTAAATAATTTAAAAATAAATTATTTATAAATGGAAGAGTTAAACTATCATTTTTTTAAAATAATTAATTAATTAAATAAAATATTAAAATAATATAATTATACAGTCTTAAATTTTAAGTGGAAAGAAAGAGAAAATATCAAAATAAATCTTCTTCTTCTTCCTCTTAAGGGGGCTGAACCTCCATGGTTAAAGAAGCAAGGTTTCTTCTTCCTCTAAGCACTAGGAATTGAAGGGATTTTCAAGAATTAAGTAGAGTTTTGGTGATTTCTTCTCTAATTGGTAAGCTTTCTTACCCAATTTCTAAGTTTTATGAAAAACCATGAATATGTTGGATTTGGAGTTTTGATGTAGCATGATTTAATTACTTGAATGGGCATGTATAAATCTATTTGACTAGTATATAATGATTTTCAAGTTAAATTGAAGAAAAGATTAAGTTTGGGTTGAGTTTGGATGAAGAAGATGGTTTAGGGTTATGTGTAATTTGAAATCTTGAAATCATGTGTTTTAATTATGTAAATAAATTTCAAAGATGTTGTTTTGATGCATAAATAAAGATTTTAAAGTCAAATGATGGATTTAATAAAATTTGGTTAGAGATTGGATAAGGTAGCATTGAATTTAGGGTTATGAAAGAGAGTTTTTAAAAGTATTGACTTTTATTTAATTTTAATGAATAAACCATGTTATTAAATGATATAATGATAAAAATAAACTTGTATTAACATTTGAAATGAGATGGAATGAAGTATAAAAAGATTGAAGATTATATTTTTAAGTGGATTTGTATGTCACGTTGTGAAATATCATGCAACAACATTATTGTCATTATTTTAAAGTTTTATTATTATCAAAATTTATACCGCTAAGCTTTTAGCTTAGCATGATTGTACTTCATTACGCAGGTGACAAGGTTGATCTGATAGATCTGGAGAGTTCTTCTAGATCAGGTCAGGTCTAGGCTTGTGTTTATTGAGTCGGGGGGGTGATTTTTGCAGCCACAAGATTAAAGCCAGTTGCCACCACGTATACATTTTATGTTATAGTATATTTTATCATTATGTATATTATGTTTTATATTTTTTAGTGTATTATAAATTATAAATAATATTTTCAATAAATTATATGATGTGGGATTGTGTATATGTGTTTTGATGTGTATATATATAAATGTTTGTGGAAATGAGAGTAATTTGAGAAGTTGGGGTGAAATGTTTGTTTTATATTTATTGGGAGTGTATTTTTCTGCAGGTTGAGCGTTGTTGAAATTTTTGGAATTTTCATATTACAGACAAAACTCTATGAATTTTTTTCATGGATTTTTATATAAAATATTTATTTTGGGTACCTAAAACTAATAAAAAATATATTTTATTTACTTCTTAAAACATATATTTTAAATGTTTGAAATTTTAAGTTAGAAATATAAGGATTTTCTTATCAAACTGAATTGTGATTTTCTTATACTATTTATACATTTTTTACAAATACTAGTATATGTACTATATGTATATATGATATAAAGGTGTTACAACAATAATACTATTTACTTAAATTTTCTTATTTTGATATACTTTATAATATTTATGACACTAATAATAATAATGATATTAATAATATTTACTTAGATATTAATATTATTTAATTAAATTTTATTACTTCAAATAATTACTTACTTATCTTTAATTTAAATATATTTATTTATATTGATTTCAATAATGGTAAAATTAATAGTATACAATTTTTATTTATTTCACAATACTTTATTTTTATTTTCCACAATCACTTATAATAAAGTCACTAAAATAACAGCATTATTTATGCAGTTAAAAATAATTATTTAATTATCGTTATTTTAAAAAATAATAATTTATATTAAATATAATATTCAAGAACATTAATAATAATAATAATGTAACTATTTACATAAATATTTAATAGGCTTTAAATAATAAATGTATATACATAATGTTAATAATAGCAGTAGCTATAATAACAATATTAATAATTATAATAGTTTTGAAAATTACTAATAATTATAAAATTTTATTTATAATACTTTACTACTAAAACACTGACAATATTAATAATTAATTATTACTTAGTATAATTTATATTTTAGTAATTATTTTAATTCATTCCTACAAAAAATAATGGTAACCTAATTATTATAGTTATAGCAATATAAATCTTAATTAAATAATTAGTTTTATGAATTTTTACAAATTTTAAATCATATTTTATTTACCACCAAATTTAATCACTTAATAATTAATTAACTCAATTTAATTTATAAGAAATTTAATTAACTTAATTCAATTTGTAAATAAAACTCTTATATAGATAATAATTTAATAGTAGCATATAATATAACTTAATTTAACAAACTATTAATTTATTATCTTTCAATTAATTTATTTTTTTCATAAATATCTTCATTTATATCTTTATATCTAAAATACATAAATTTATTTTGTAATTTACTAACAAAATTTATAAGTCAAGAATTGAACTTGGTTTAACCATAAATATTTTTATTCTAAAGTGAATATACATATATATATATATATACACTTATTTTTATTCTAATTAATCAATTATTAAATAACTATAGATATACATATATATATATACAAAAATTCCTAAACATAATTTATTAATAAATTTAAATTTACTAACTAACAATTAACTACTAATTCATAGTTTCATTAATTCAATATATATATTTATATATATTAATTTGTTCTACAATCTACTAATAGTATTTAGAACTTAAATATTTAATTTATTTTAATTGTATTGCCTAAATTATTTACAATATTTAATTATCTTTCATTCTAATTTCTCTTTTAATAATAATAAATCAACTATAACTTCTAATTTACCGCCTAAATTTTTAGTTAATTCCTTTTAGATATTATTTTCATTATTTATATTTGTATTTATTCAGAATTTATTTTTATTTAATTATTTCAAACTTATCATAATAACTACATAAAAATTTAAATTCTAAATTCCTTATTAAATCAAAATTTAATTAATTAAAAATTATTTTAAATTTTCTGTTTAAATAAACCTAAATGCATGTATATATAGATTTTTTTTTTAAAATCTATAATTCGCAAGTAATATACCAAATCGAAGCTTATAATGAGAGAATTTTAAAAATACTCGAGTTGCCGAAAAATGAGATCGAAAAGTGGTCAGAATCATCATCAAAAAGTGTCACCGGCATTAGCTCCGATCACAGTTTCAGAAGGCACGTGTAGTTCGGTTGTAACACCCTTATAACCTATATACGTACAATACATATTTTCAGCATATGTAAAATATGCATATACGGTACAAAAAATGTCACAGACCGATTTACTAATTTGTTTTTCACATTTCCAATTTAAAATTTCAAATTCTAAATATATAAAAATTAAATAGAATATAAATATTATTTACTTGTTATAAGAACCCAAAATAAATAATATATATATAAATCTCTGAAAAAAATTTACAAGAGTTTTTTCTGTATTTTGGACATCCCAAAATTTATCAAAACACAACCTGCAAAAAAGAAAACACTCCCAAATAATTTCCAATCACCATCTCAACCATACTTCTCAATTTCACCAAGTTTCTCAAATATTTATACATATAGATATATATAATTTAAAACATACTTACTCTCCCATTTCAAATACATTAACCCAAACATTCTTTATAATATACAATACGTAAAATTCAAAACATAATATATTACGCATAACACTCAAAATGTACAATAACATAAAAATATATACATGCTGCTGGTAGTGTTTCTGATCTCAATAGCAACTCAACAAGCTTAACTACAAGTCTAGACCTGACCTGGTCTAGAGGAACTCTCTAGCTCAGCTGGATCTACTCTGTCACCTGCGCGATGGAAATAATATAGCTAAGCCGAAGTCTAGTGGTACAAACTTTGATAATAACAATATAGCTCAATGTAATACCAAATGCAGAATGCATATATATGTCACATCAATCCACTTTCTTATATTTTTCAAATATTTCATAAGCACAACTCATAACATTATATTACTCAATTGTATCATAATTCATAATTCACATTAAAACAAACACAAGCATGGGCCCAAAAAGGATCTAATATGCTATTCAAATTTCAGAGTTACTTCTTTGGTCCATAATGACACCATGTGTGTAGCCTTGTAGGCAATATATATATCCATGGATAATGTAACAATCCCAGTCTCTTAAACCTCAACCCGGCTAGACCCTTAGGCCCTAATATCTTGGTCCTCAACCCGGCTAGACTGTTACAGTTTTTGAGGCTTACGACCCAGTCTTTTCACCCCAAAAAATCATATTTATCAACTGGCCTGGCTTACGACCCAGTCTTTTCACCATTCCAGCGTATAGCCCATAGGCAATCATAGGCATGCCGCCAAACCTAGAACTCTGAAAATTGAATAGCATACTAGGCACACAATTTATTCAAATTTCTCATTATTAATCTCTTTCTCATCTTTACATATTCAATCTAGGCACATTGCCTTATTTTCACTTTTTTTTCTCACTTTTCTCATTTTTCACATCTTTCTCATTTTTCTCACTTTTCTCATTTTTATCAATATCAATTCATTTCATTATTACACATATCTCATTTTTGCATTGACAACACATTACCCAATTACTTTGGGTATTTTCACATAATATGCATATTTCACATGTTACACAAACTAGCCATTATCAATGGCTTTTCACAATGCATTTAACACATATATGACATTACAAATGTCATAGCATATTATTCATACACAATCAATGAACCAAGTAGCTTAACACATTTTTTAACCAAAATGTGTTAAGTCCAAATGTTATGCAAATATAGACATTATATTCAAAGTTTGTACATACCGACACTAGCAACCCAAAGCAAGCTAAAAACAACCTTCAATCCAATCTTTCCAACTTGCCCTTCACCACTTGGATGAAGCAAGTCAACCTCCCTCAATGCCTAAACCAAATGTGATAGCAAATAATCATTTAGTATCACATTTAATGGCATTTCCAACATTAAACCATAATTACACATCACTCCTACAAATTTCCAAAAAATTAGCCTTTCCTTACTTCAACATTAGAATTCCATTCTACTACAATTAAATTAGTGTTTTAAGTTTATTTATATTATTAAAAACATATTTTAATATATTTAAATCATTTACATTATAAATATACACTCTTATACACAAAATCTCAAAAATGGCATAACCTTCCCCCATTGAAGGTTTTCCATTCCAACACAATCCATTACTCATTCCAAGCTTATATCCATCACTTTTAACACTAAACAACATGCTTAAACAAATAAAATCACACAATTCAACCACTTTGGAAAATCACTTTTTCAAAACCCTAAATCTCCACTTCCATTCTCAAACTCCAACCCAACACCACCAAATCCAATATTTGACTTTAAAATACTTGTTTATGAATCAAAACAACTCATTTGGAATCAATTTGCACAATTAAAGTTCATGTTTTCAAAATCCCAAAAATCAATAACCCCAAATTCTCTCTCTTCACCATTCTTTAACTAAACTCCATCATCTCTTCAATCTAATCTTAGAATCATTGTTAACTACCCAAAATAACATCATAGACACCAATTCCAACAATTATAACATACTACATCAAAATCTCAAAACTCACATAATCTCATCTTCCATGGAATTCAAAGAAAAGAGATGGAAACTTACTAATTTTGGTGGAAATCACCAAAAATTCACTTGAAACTTGTTAATTCCTTTAATTTATGGAGTATGGAAGAAGCAAAATCCTTGGTCTTCAATCTCTCATGGAAAACACGTCCTTGAAGATGAAGAAGAAGAAGATGAAGACTTTTATATTCTTTTCCTTTTCATCTTTTTTTTAACCACATATATATATTAAAATAATTTAATATTTAATTATTTAATTATTTTTTAATAAATTAAAAGTCCTAATTTCCCTCTTCCATTCAAAATTAATTTTTTTTTGAATTATTTTATTAATTTTGAAATTATAAGATTTAATTACCAAAATACCCTTTTCTTTTAAAAAGTGTTGACTTTTATATGTTATGTATATTTTGCATATATATATATATCATATATATTTCACTTTTTCATTTAAAATTCCTTCATTTTTCATTTAAAACCATTAATTTAATTTATCCTTTTAAATTATAATTTATTTTATCAAATTTTTCAAAAATTAGAAATTTTCAAAATTTTAGGATGTTACATCGGTTATGCCATTCACGATGTTTTGGATAGTGTTGGAAAGCTCGTCAAGTTAGATTCCACAGTGGCCAGCTAATGTCAAGAGAAAATCACCGGATGTCATCGAATGGAAGCTAAATTCCCTCTACCCTCTCTTCCTTTGTTTTCCCTTTCTCTTTCTCTGAGCCTTGTTGTCCTTTCTTTTTTCTTTTTTTTTAAAATTCTTTTCTTCTCACAGACTCTCCTTTTTTTTTAAAAAAAAAATTTCCTTTGATTCTTCAATTAATAGGCCACTATACACACTTAATGGCCAATGTTCACAATTGGTGATCCTCATCAAAAGTGTCCACCTTACCTAATTTCTTTTATGCATTTAATTATTTATTCTATTTATTTACTATTTATTTTAATTATTTATATTTTTTACTTACCTAATTTTTCCATTTTCTTTATTTTATCATTATTAATTAATTAATTTTAATTTTTTACACTAGTAATTTATTTAACTTTAACTATACTATTATTATTATAAAAATTTTACAAGATAGTACACAAACATCTTCATATAGTTTCTACTATATTCAATTTATCTCTGTTTATTACCCATGAACTGAGCAATGTGTAAGATGAATCAAAATATAGTAGCCCCTATATAAGATAGCTTAGTGACTTCAAATCAAAGGATCACTCACACAACCATCACTTGTGTATTCCAAAGGCACAGGTAACTCTCAATATGAAATTCTCAGGTGGGTCAGTTCAATGCACTTGTTTATATTATAGGCACCTACATATTAGCTCCAGATATCCAATATATCTCTGCTTATGAGAACAACTTCTTCCTTTCACAAAGGAAAGAACATAATATGTACCAATCTCAACAGCTTTAGTCATCGTCCATAATGAGGAAAGAATCGACCAGGAATATTTAGAGACATTGTTTTTAATGCAAATAAAAATCTCATAATTATAACCACAATCTAATTTCCTTTGCAAAATAATATAATCTCATGAACTTTGTCTTTACTCTAAATTCCTTTAATAGAATATTAAGGATAAATAAATGCCTTTATTATTTTATGAAATATATAAATACATAAAAAAAATAATGTCCATATATAACAATAATTGGCTATAGGGCAAAAAAGTAACAAAATTTGTAACGCCCGCATAATTGCTAAATTAAATTAAATTAATAAGTTGGAGGGTTAAAAGAAGTGTTGAAAGTGAGAAATAGGTAATGTATATGAGAAATATAAATGAAATATATATTACGTATAAAGTCAAAAACATGTTAGAAAAAGACAAAATTAAAAAGTAAAAGGACAGGTAAAATAGTAATTATAAAAAATAAAATAAAAAAATTTATTTTTGGATAGATGATGAAAATTAATAAATAAAAATAGTATTATAATATATATAAGGATAAAAATGAAGAAAGAAAAAGGTTAAAAATAAAAAAGAAACACTTTTTTCTTCATCTTCCTTCTTTAGGCTAAAATTCCATGGATGGGCTAGGTAGGGATTTGATTCTTCAAATACCAAAGTTTTGAAGGATTTTCAAAGATTGAAGTAAGATTTAGTGGTTTTATCATTCAAAGGTAAGCTTTCTTACCTTATTTGGAAGCTTTATGGTTAAATATGAATATGTATGAATTAGATTTTTGAAAGAGTATGTTATAATTGTTAAAATGGTTATGTAGGATGTTAATGTTAAAGATGCATTGAAAATATAATAAAGAATGTGAAAAGTGAAAATTGTGAAAATATAATTGCATGCCACCTTTTATATGGTCTAGTTTCAGAATATTGTTGTTGGATATTATTACGCCCCTTGGGTGAGATACACCGGTGTCACATATATTGTTATGCTCTAGGGTGAGACACATTGGTGTCATAAATATTATTATGCCTTCGGGTGAGACACGCTCATATCATAGATTTTATACGCCTTCGGGTGAGACATGCTGGTGTCACAGATCATAGAGTTAGCCTAAGAAAATATTTTTAAAAGTAGACTAATATATAAGGATTTTGGGCCCAATACATGTGGGTGATTGATGTGTTGTTTAAATGTGTAAAAAAGAAGTAAATTGTCTTGAATTTTTATCATAATGCATTTTATGACATTGTATGTGCTATACCATTTATTTATTTTACCAAAGTATGTACCACTAAGTATTATGTTTAGCGCGATTGAATTGCATTGTGCAAATTATGATTCGGGGAGTGCTGCTAGACCACACCAGGTCTAGATTAAATTATTTACCTTTGGAGTTTATCGAGCTGTCACGGACCAGAGCCATCTACATCTCATGTATATATTTTAAACTTTGTGAAATTTACTTAAATATAAATATTATGTTTATTACATGTATATGATGTCAATTATAAAAGAATTTTTAGTTCTAATGTTGAAAATTTGAGTGATGAGTTATATGTATGATTATATATAGACACTTGTTTATTTTGTGATTATATTGGAGAATTTAGAGAAATGAATATTTGGGAGTGTATTTTAAATGTAGGTTGAGTGTATTGAAATTTGGAAATATCCAAAATATAGATAAAACTCTGACAAATTTTTTCTAAAGATTTTCCTTTAAAATGTGTATTTTTATATTTACATTACTAAGGAATAATTTTCTTTATTTATTAATATATATAAAGTGTTTTAAATAATTAATTTGGAATGAATAAAGTTTTAAAAGAAAAAATATATGACATTCTTATATTCTGTATATGTATTTTATACATAAGGGGCGTGTATATTATACATGTATGGGGTATAAGGGTATTAAAAAATTAGCATTTATACTTTTGGAAACATTAAATACACATATTAAACTTTATGTTCATCTATTATATACTTATATTTATAATCAGATAAAAAATATTTTGTTATGATCAATTCAGCCTTAAGTCAACAAAACACCTAAATTTTAGCATTTGAGTAGTTTGAATTCATTTAATTGTATATTAATTTCTTCAAATTAATTTAACTTGAAATTTCTTCAGGATGTTCCCAATATCCTATAAGACTACTCTGTAAAGTTTCATGAATTACAGAGTTCATTTAGATAGGTAAATAATTCAAACACCATAGCAAAATTCTCAGTAATATTCATTCAGACTATTAGAATGAACAACTTGTATTCATTTAATTACTCACTCATTTTCCCTCATCATTTTGACTTTCCATTTTACCAGAGATTTCCTAACATCCAGATACACCTTTCTATAAATTTTTATGAATTTTAAATCTAGTTTTCATATCGAAATAAATAAAATACAGTAGCTAATTTATTGAGAATTCAAGCTATTCAATTTGGAAAGATTTAAGTATTAGGGTTTCTAGCTTCATTCTTTTTAATTTATTTCAATCCAAATCAATTTACAACATCCTAAATACTTATTTAACATGTGTAAATAATAATATTTAGCTCATATTCAATAAATAATAGATTTAAAGCTAGGGAAATAAAATTGAAAGATTAAAGTTTAGAACTTCCAGATTTCTTACCTTTAGGAGTTTCTTTTGCTTTATTTGCTTTTATATCACTTTGTTTATTTAATTTTCCACTTTATATCACTTCTACACATAAGAAAATAGTTTAGTAATGGTTCATGGCTTCTGGAAAAATAGAGTAAATTATGATAGAAAAGGGGAGATATTTTTGTAGTAAGAAGAAAGAAGATAAGAAGTTTTGATTCTTTTTCTTTCTGCCTATTTTAAGTATACTTATCCAAATTCTCTCTATCTATTACAAGGATGCCAATTAGCCACTTAATTTGGAAGAAAATGGTTGATAATTGAGTGTGTGATATGTCCATTTTCCCCTCATGTCTTTTATTCTCATTTGTTATCATGAATACCCTTTTTCGTCATTTCATACCCTAACTTGATACTTATACTTGTAATTAATTTCTTTTAAATATTTTTTCCTTCAAATTTCTAATTTTAATTTATCTTATATGGTTTTAATGTATATTATTATGTTAAGATATTATTAATTAAGTTATGGTACATTTCAAGCATAATACCCAAAGTTTTTTATACATACGAGTTACCGTAGCTAAGGTGTTTTTAAAATTTCTATTTCTATCACTTTAGTAACTTATAAACTTCACTTCTTTTCATATCAATGGTTACTTCATCACTCTAGTAGATCATTTTGTTTCCGTAATAGTTTATATATAAATATAATTAGTTATTTTATGCCTTATAGTTAGTTGGTTTGATTCACAATCGTTATTAGTTGTAGAGTTTTTAATTTAAATAATTTGGAGTTTTGTTTATATTTCTTTAGCACATTAAAATTTTATTTTAATCAAGATTTCCCATCATTTTATTCATTTAATTTGTACAAAGTTTAAGATACTAGATTTGTGTTTCATCTAGGGTATTACAATTATACAAGACACCACACTGCATCACACGTTGAGCCCAACTATTCTCTATACAATAATCAAGTTCCATTATGACACTAATATGTCTAGCCCCGAAGGCAAAATCATATCAGTTTCATGACCCAGCTTTGCTTAGGTCCACAAACTCATGACCCATCTCTACTCAAGTCAAAGCCCAACTCTGCTCAGGCTAATCAATATATAATCTCCAACATAAATTTTCTAGAATAGGTTATTATGCAGGGCAACACACATCATATAATCATTCATCTTGTTGACCCTTAATTTTGGCCCTAAGTAAGTCTGATCCCAATTAAAGATGTCTAAGCCAAATTTGGTCCAATTTTAAAGGCTTAAACCTAGTTTATAGCTTTGGATTAGGTTGGTCCAATTAGAAAGGCTTAAAGTAAGTCAGTTTAATTTTTAAAGCCCTAAACCTAAACCAATTTAATGTTAAAAGATAAAAATAGGTTCGATCTAATTTTAAAATGCAAAACCAAGCCAAACCGGATCCAAAACCTAAACTCATAACAAATTGGCTCAACCAATTAACCATGGGTCCCTCCGTAGAGAATTGGCAAAGCCTAATTTGCCATGGAAGCCATTCCATGGAAAACTGGCCTTAGCTAATTCGCCATGGAAGCCATTCCATGGTGAATTAGCTATAGTCTTTTAATTTAGTTTTAATTTTGATCTTTGGGCAATTTAGGTTTCCTAATTAGTCTTAGACTTCGAATAACATTTATATTAATAGATTAGGGTTTTTAATTAAACCGTCTTTGCCTATAAATACAGTTATTAAAAAGTAAAGTGGGATAACAACATCAGATACATAAGCAGCAACATCAATTATTAAAAAATAGAGCAATTGACATAGAATCAAAAACACAAAAACACACATAGTAATCAAAGAAGCAGGAGCTAAAACTATCCTCGGATTACATTAAACCTCCAATCAAGACTCAAAATTGGTGCAGGCAGTGGCAAGCTTGGTCCAATATATCAATCTTGGTGGAGCCTTCAACACGGGTTTCATTTTCTTAAATTAATTTATTTAAAAAATGTCCAATAGACATGTTGATCCCTTAAACATTAAATTGTGTGAATGTTATGAGTTATTTTAATCCAGTAGCTGATTTATAAGAGTATTAAACATTTTGAATGTTGTTTAGTCTAGTAGCTAAGTAATCTTGGTTGTGATTTTGTATAAACCCTAATAACATAACTTTATCCAACTTAACATAACTTTATCCAACTAATTTTTACCTTGAAACCCTAGTTTAGGAAAAACCCTAATTTGTATAAATATAAAACCCTAGTTTAGATGCAAACCATAGGTCCCCAATGAAACCATATCATGCAAATCATTTACCTTTCAAGGGTGCTGCCCCCTTGACCCCCGTCCGTTAACTGGCTAGCAGGGCAGCCATACATGACCCCTCGTCAATTAGGTCAATATTTATTTATGGATTGTAATTCTTTGTGATTAATCTTTCTTTCTATTTCATTAAGCCCTAGTTTTATAATTCTTTGATTACTTATATGTATATGGATTTGTGTTTATATTGTTGTTTAGATCTTAAAGTGGATTTTAAGATGTAAAAGGCATGTTTCCACTTTATGGGTGCCTTGTTTCTTTTGTTTCTTTTATTTATTTTAAAGACTTTAGGATTATTGTAAGGGACATGTTTCCATTGATTGGTAGGTGTTCCATTTTATTTATATTGTGAACATTTGGGGATTGTAAGGGTATGTTTTCATCTAAGGATTGGTATCCATTTTGTTTTGTGATTCACTGTTTTATCTTATTTTATGGATGAATCTATTTTTATTTCATTACATGTAATATGGATAATGTCATAATAACATAAGAATTTAATAATATTTAGACCTAAAAAGGAGGTTGATTCTAATAAACCGGGCGTTTTTGAGGGTGATAGGTCATTCTTACCTTTCCCATGCGTATCCAACTTTTCGAACCTAGTAGGGGCTTGAGGATTCCTTAGGAATTGAGTCATTCACCACTTTCTATCTTTTTGGCCTGTCCGGGTGGTGACTCCATTTTCTCTAGGTTTAGGTCTGTGTTCTCTATGGCCCTGAGCCTTACATTATTGAAGCCATAAGAACATTCCACCGGGAGTGGGGACGAAAATTTCCGCTCACAGTGGTGACTCCACTGGGGATAAGAGAAGTTTATTCTGTTGGCCTTTATATTATTTTATTCTTTTCTTATTATGATATTATCCATTACATCATTTAGATTGCATTATGTGCGTGAGTTAGGATGCCCTATGTTTAAGGGGGGATTTTGACCCCTACTCTTATGTGGAATGATTCTTATGACTTTGACACTTTTAGGCTCAGGGCCTTAGAGAACATAAGCCTAAACCCAGAGAAAATGGAGTCACCACCTGGACGGTCCTGAAAAATAGAAAGGAGTGGATGACTCAATTCCTAAGGAATCCCCAACCCCCTATTGGGTTCAAAAAGTTGGGTACGCATGGGGAAAAGATATCATAACCCTCTACTTCAGGGAGGATGGATTCTTTGTTGCCCTAACTCCATCTCAATGGTGAAAAGATATCAGAGACATTAAATCTAGTTCAGGTAAACTTCAACTATCTTTATGGTCTTCATAATACACACTTTCTTTGATCTTCTTTTCGTTTGGTAATTCATTGATCATGAAACTTGTCAAGAGTATCACAATAGCTCATGGTAGGTCATTGGGATTTACAAGTCAATAAAAGCAAGCTAAAATCATATGAAGGCTCAAAGGGATAACCAGGGATTGATATTTAATTAGATGGATTCTAGTTGTTGGTTAACCAAATAATGCCTAGATCATCTCTCCCTTAAATAAGCAGAGTTCAATTTTGCCTCAAAAGTTTATCAAAATATGTTCTAAGATTGACTAAGACCTAGACACTCATAATTATACAAGAGCCGTCTCTAAGTAAGCATACACAACTCAATGCTATAGAACAACTCCCTCACCTAGTAAAGTTATTTGGATCATCATGCATAGATACACTAATTTATGAATATCGAGGTAGACTCATAATCGGTTTAGCACCAAAATGAACAAAGACCAACATAAACAAAAATTTGATAAAAGTAATTTATTCAAACAATCTTAATTTAAAAAACATAACTGTTCCAAAAATATTAAAGAAAGCAAAAATAAAATAAGTAGCACTCAAGCCTAAGAAAGTTTGGGGAAATGTTCATCACCTCCATATCCATCATGACAAGATAGAACTTTTCATCAATTCTCCTTCTATCATGAAGGTTGCTGGCGGTGACACTCTTCAAAATTTAGGCAATGGATTGCTTTTAGTGTTGGGCTTGTTAGGTTCAGGTAGCTTACCACTATCAATCAGGTCTTGAATCTCATTTCTCAACCTAAAACACTTGTTTATTTTGTGCCCCCTGTGTTTGATGGAAATAATAGAATGTATTGGTATCAAAGTTTGGTGGCAAATAACAGCCCTTGCTTTTGCAACTTATTGAAAACCCAAGATAAAGGTCTTCTTAAGTCTAAAAAATTGCCTCTTATTCCCTTGACCAGTAGTTGCATTGACATCCACCGCTTTTTGTGCACTTTGATCACCAGATTGGAAATTTCCTTTTTCATTCCTTCTAGTAGAAAAATGGCTCTTCTCCCTTTTTGATTCTTCTATTTGTAGTCCATCTTAGAGAAGGTCTTTGAAATCTCTGATAAAGGTATGGGACATCCTTTCTCAAAGATTAAGTAACACCCCTCTCACAATCATCCTAATCTAATTTGACTCATTGGACCTCTTTTTGAGCAATGCAGCCTTGTTTCTCCACCTTTTTACATAGTCAAAAAAAAATTCTCATTCTATTTTTGCTTGATTGACTTAAACTCCATTAAGGTTACTTCTAATTCCACATTATACGCATACTTCTGAATAAGGGCTTTATACAACAGATCCCAATCTTTTTGGGTGTTAATATAATACCCCAATTTTTTATGTATTTTGGAATAGTAATTATGAGAGAGTATACTGGTGAAATACGTAAAGAAAATATAATAAGAGATGAATGTTGTGAGCGGAGATTTTTGCCCCCACTCCCGGTGGAATGGTCCTTGTGACTTCGGTACTGTTTAGGCTAGGGGCCTTAGAGAACATGGACCTAAGTCCGGAGAAAATGGAATTGCCACTCGGATGGGCCGGGAAAAAGAAAGGGTGGATGACTCAATTCCTAAGGAATCCCCAACCCCCTAATAGGTTTGGAAAGTTGGATAAGTGTGGGGAAGTTGAGAAATGGCCCAGCACCCCCCACAATGCCCAGTTCATTGGAACAAGCCTCCTTTACAGGTCTTAATATTATAAAATTCTTAAATATAACAATATTATCCATATTACATGTAATAATTAAAATAAAGCATCGTTATATTAAAAATTAATGCAATGTCCAAGCAAAGCAAATAAATGGACACCCATCCGAGGATGGAAACATGTCCTTACATCATTCATGTCTAAACTAAATAGGATGGCCACCAAAAGGTAGAAACATGTCCTTTACATTGGTCCAAAATATAAAAGCAATTTAAATTACATGATATTTAACTAATGAGGTACCCACAAAGTGGAAACATACCTCTTACACTTTTGGAAATCAAAATAAATCGATAAAAGTAAATAACCATTCGTTATAAATAAATCATTCATCAAAGATATTAAACATCAATCAAAATATATAATAAACATTCATCCATGATAAATTAAATAAATCAAGCATTGAACTTAAATAAATCAACAATCAAAGCACATAATAGACTACATAATCAAATCTAAAAATAAAGCAAGTAAAGATACAAATTGAGGTTTACTGTTTCTATTTAAAGTTGTTTAATTAATATTTTAGGATTTTGGAATCTTAAGATATTATTATTGTTATTTGTTTAGACTACTGTAGGTTTTAAGAGAATTGAAAGGGATTTGGGTTTTATAAATTTAAGAAATTAGTAAGGTTCATTGATTGATCAAATTAGGGTTTGAGGGGTAAAATTTTGAAATTAAGGTTTTATGGTTTGAAACCTTGATTTTGTTTTGTCGTGATCAAAGGTAAGTATGGTTTTAGTATTGACTATAATAACTACTTAAGTATTTTTGGATGGAACAAATATAGAAAGTCTTTAAGGGAGTTATATGAAAGATTAAAATATCCCAGTGAATAAAATTATAAAAAGCTACTGTGAAAATTTGAAAACAGAATTTGAATTTATGGTTTGAATAAATTAGGGTTTAGGTTTGTATTTTGAATAAAGCTACTGTATTTTGAATAATCATAATAAAGGAAGTTAAACATAAAGATTTATAATACATAAATAAATATTGACCCGAGCCCACATGGTGGTCCCGCTAGCCGGTTAGCAGGCGGGGGTCAAGGGGGCAGCGCCCCTTAAAGGGTCGGGGCCCAAAAATTAATCCTTCGGTGTTGAAAATTAAGATTTTAGGGTTTAAGAATTAGAAAATAGGGTTTTGGAATTGGAAGAAACTTGTGTATTTTTAAAAGAATAATGCTTACCGTGTGATTTTGGAAAGAATGATTAATTAGGGTTAAAGCTTTTAATGCTTAAAAAAATAAGGCTACTGACTTTTTGGAATAGAGATTAGGGTTTTGGGAATTAATAAAATGATTTAGCGTTTTTGAAGTTTTTGGAAACAGAAGGATGATTTAAGGTTTTTGGAAACAAAAGAAATGAATTAGGGTTTTTAAGGTATTTAGAAATATGTTTTAGGGTTTTAAGGTTTAGAAGAAACAGAAGAAATAATTTGTTAATTTTCAGTGATTGAAGCTACTGTAAAAAAAGAAAATAGAGATTCAAACCTTCGTTTGTTGGTTCCATCAAAAGTTGCTTTCTGAATGAACAAAGACAAAGGCAAGGTTGCTACCTTTGATAAATTGTTGATGGCTTTTCTTGTTGCTAATCTTCTCTGGCTAGGGTTTTCTATAAACCAAGTTTTGATCACCTAATCAAAGTCCCACTATCCGATCCAAGTCCAAAGTTCTCCTCCCCCCTCAAAGTGTTATTTATAGGAAAATTTATAAGATTAATTCTAATTGTTTAAGGAAACTAAGATTAATTAGGAAAAGAAACCAAAACCAAATAGAATTTGGTTTCGGAAAAAATTGCGTTGGAAAAATCTCGTTGGCAAAAACTGCGACGGGTGCAAGGAAATTACGAGCTGCGAGCGAGAATTGGCATGGCCAGCCAATTTCGCCCGCAAGAAGTTCCTGCAGGAGAAATTGGCCTTGGCCAATTACTTTCAGCGACGAATTTTTTCATCGTCGATTTTTTCGTCGTTGATTTTTATTTTTATTTTGGTTTATTTATTTATTATTATTATTTTATTAAAACTTATAAAAAAATAAATACTAAAATAAATATTATTTAATTAAAATACCACAAAAATTATTTTGGACTATATAAAAAATAACGAATCAGACTGGGTCAAAAATTAAGGGTCTATAGATGTGTATGAAGGATGTTATATATATATTATGTATTTGAAATATATGGGAAATATAAATACAACATATAAGACATATACATATATCAACATATACACCACATATACATGAGGTATACATTGGTGTAGGGAATGTAACACCCTTATACCCTATATACGTACAAAACATATTTCTAGCATATGTAAAATATGCATATATGGTACAAAAATGTCACAGACGGATTTACTAATTTAATTTTTTTTACATTTCCAATTTAAAATTTAAAATTCTAAATATATAAAAAATAAATAGAATATAAATATTATTTACTTATTATAAGAACTTAAAATAAATAATATATATAAAAATATCTGGGAAAAATTAGTCAGAGTTTTCTCTGTATTTTGGATATCCCAAAATTTAGCAATTACTCAACCTGCAAAAAGAAAACACTCCCAATAATTTCCAATCACCCTCTCAACCATACTTCTCAATTTCACCAATTTTCTCAAACATTTATACATATAGATATATATAATTTAAAACACACTTACTCTCCCATTTCAAATACATTGACCCAAACATTCTTTATAATATACAATACGTAAAATTCAAAACATAATATATTATGCATAAAACTCAAAATGTACAATAACATAAAAATATATACATGTTGCCGATAGTGTTTTTGATCTCGATAGCAATTCTACAAGCTCAACTACAAGTCTAGACCTGACCTGGTCTAGAAGAACTCTCTGGCTCAACTAGGTCTACCCTGTCACCTGCGCGATGGAAACAATCGCGCTAAGCCGAAGCCTAGTGGTACAAACTTTGATAATAACAATATAACTCAATGCAATACCAAATGCACAATGCATATAGATGTCACATCAATCCACTTTCTTATATTTTTCAAATAATTCATAAGCACAACTCATAACATTATATTACTCAATTGTATCATAATTCATAATTCACAGTAAAACAAAGACAAGCATGAGCCTAAAAAGGATCTAATATGCTATTCAAATTTCAGAGTTACTGCTTTGGTCCATAATGACACCATGTGTCTAGCCCCGTAGACAATATATATATATCCATGGATAATGTAACAGCCCCAGTCTCTTGGACCTCAACCCGACTAGACCCTTAGGCCCCAGTATCTTGGTCCTCAACCCGGCTAGACTGTTACAGTTTTTGAGGCTTACGACCCAGTCTTTTCACCCCCAAAACATCATATTTATCAACTGGCCTGGCTTACGACCCAGTCTTTTCACCATTCCAGCGTATAGCCCATAGGCAATCATAGGCATGCCGCCAAACCTAGAACTCTGAAAATTGAATAGCATACTAGGCACACAATTTATTCAAATTTCTCATTATTAATCTCTTTCTCATCTTTACATATTCAATCTAGACACATTGCCTTATTTTCACATTTTTTTCTCACTTTTCTCATTTTTCACATCTTTCTCATTTTTCTCACTTTTCTCATTTTTATCAATATCAATTCATTTCATTATTACACATATCTCATATTTGCATTCACAACACATTACCCAATTACTTTGGGTATTTTCACATAATATGCATATTTCACATGTTACACAAATTAGCCATTATCAATGGCTTTTCACAATGCATTTAACACATATATGACATTACAAATGTCATAGCTGTAACACCCCCATACTCTATATAAGTACTATACATATATCTGGTATACATACAATACGTATATAAAGTATAAGAAGGTTACTTTTAGTTTCTAATTAAAAACCTTTATCCGAGTTCAAGCAATATTACATTAATTTAATAACTATTTATAAGGATCATTATCCTTATTCACTAAAACTTTATTTATACATATGAATATACTCTTATAAAAAATACAACATAATTAAAAACACACATGTATGCATCACCTTCTAGTTGGTCTCGAGACACTCATACCTTTCTTGTGGCATAAAAGCTGGACTTCCAGATCAACCGCTACCACCTGCGCGATTACACAACCGCGCTAAGCCCGAAAGCTTAGTAATACAAATAATAATAAAATATACCTTACTAAAGAATCATACCTCATATTTTTTGCATCATATTTTATTTTCTTTCTCTTACCCCGTTTTCCTTTCTCAATGCATTCTTCACATATTCCTACTAATCTCATAAATTATACACATATTTACACAGAACATTCACCAAGCGATACTTACCATTTCTATCTCATATACATATCCATATACGTTATTTCAACAAGTCACCATACAATGATTTATCCAAACCTTCATGAAAACAATTCTCACAAGTTCCACATTCATATACATTTACACATCATATTATATTTTCATAAACTCATTTCTTATCAAGGCTTCTCAACCCATATTCATTTTCAATATATCAATACACACATTATGTAACACCCCTAAATTCCAAATACGTTCACTACATATCACCACCATGTAATGAACATACATAGAACCTAAGAATGCTACATTTTTCCATAAACAATTTTCAATATATATATATATAGTATAATGGTATTTACTATTAAAATAAAACAAAATAAGTATAAACATTTGATTTAATACGCAGCGGAATTTATCAAATGTATTTGCATATATAAATATGTCCAAGTACAAGTTTACAAAATTATATACATATACATTAAATCCAATACTTTATAAAACATAAAGAGTCTATACATGATTGGCAGCTTTCTCTTTGATCTTTAAGTCCTACACAACTCTTCAATTCCTAGACTCACCCGGTCTAGTGGATCTCTCGGGTTCTTCTCTAACACCTGCGTGATGAACACAATCGCGCTAAGCCAACGGCTTAGTAAAACAACTACACTATCAAAATGCTTGATGCAATGCTCATGACACTCAATCAAGTAAATAATACATAGCAAGTCATAACTTATTCATCATAAATTATCATACCATAATTACATTTCAGAACATTATAATATATCATTACTCATCAATTTCATTAGACAATGGTCACGATTCATAAATCCTAAATTACATTAAACCTAAGACCTACCTGGGCCCAAAACACCCTAATATGTTATTCAAAGTTCAGAGTCCCTGTGTTTGATTCAATATCACAATCATCAAGCCCGTAGGCAATATATATCATATCTCTATCCATGGATAGCGTAACAGACCCAGTCTCTTGGACCATCAACCCATTAACATGAGGAGATCCTCAACCTGGCTAGACTGTTACAAATTCTCAAATGGAAGTGGTTTACGGGTCTCCCATTTCACCATCATTCCATATTCACATTTTACAACTGGAATCGGTTTACGGGCCTCCCATTTCACCTATCCAGTGATTCATAAACATTACTCAAATTGGACTCGGCTTACGGGCCTCCCATTTCGCCTATCCAATGAGTTATAGGCATGCCATCAAATACAGGACTCTGAAAGTTGAATCAACACATTAGGCATACTAACATTTCATTTATTCTTTCTCAATTCATTTCACAATTCATAATTTATTAGGCAATCATGCCTCAACCATTTCATTTGAATCATCTTGGCCCAATCACAATGGCCTCACATATCATCTTAATTATCATAATCAATCACAATTCACATTACATTATCATATAAGCAACATGCTTTACATTCTTTACTTACTTCAAATAAAACAGAACAGAACGACTATCGCGGTCGCACCAAGCTAAGTCGCGACCGTTCTACACAATCAAAAGATAAAATTTATCACAGTAGGTTTCGCGGTCAGAAGTTCGATCAAAGTCGCGACCGCACTTCACAATCAAAGATGAAACCTTAACACAGTAGGTTTCGCGGTCAGAAGTTCGATCTAAGTCGCGACCGCACTTCAATAATCGCGACCGCCCCAATTCACGTGTCTCATGCATAAACCCTAACTTTAACAAACTTTCTTTTGTTTAACATCAAACACATTATACACAACATAACCTCATTTAAAATGGACACAATCAACATCCTCAATACTTATTTACATCATCAAAACACAACTCAACTCAAACCAAGCTTCAAAAATAACAAAGGCAAACAAGAGAAAACTTACCAATTAATGAAATTCCTTGAAATTCCAACTTGTAAACTTGAAAACTCCTTCCAATCCAAGCTTAAAATCATCAAAACCTTCAATTATCCTCTTGCTCTCCTTGTCCCTTTGTTCAGCCGGCCACACCAAGAAGAAAGAAGAAATATGAACCACAAGAAACAAAGTCAACTCATCTTTAATCTCCACCAAGTATTCCAATTCAAACAATTACCAAAATACCCTCAACTATATAACTAACATTTTGTCTCTTATGTGCCCAATTATGTAATTACTCAATAATAAAAGAAATATCTTCCTCCACTATCCAACACCTTGACTTTCCATTTTGACCACTTTATATGTTATATATATCACCACATACACAACATATAAACTTGTCTCTAAACCCTATTTCCTTTCCCAATCACCATACATAAACATTCTCTTCCAATTTCTTATCAACTTATTACAATATATACATAATTTAAGTGCAACAACAATAACACCAAAACTACTAGGGCATAATTAAGGATATTACAATTCTCCCCCTCTAAAAAGAAATTTCGTCCTCGAAATTACCTGAAATCAACTCTGAAACAACTGAGGATATTGTTCTTGCATGAATTGTTCACTTTCCCAAGTTGCCTCTTCTCTTCCATGATTCTTCCATAACACTTTCACAAGTGGAACTCTCTTGTTCCTCAACTCTTTCACTTCATGTGCCAAAATAGCAACTGGTTCCTCTTCAAATGTCAGATCTGGACTTACCTCAATAGATTCAACTGATAACACATGAGATGGATCCGACCTATATCTCCTCAACATAGAAACATGAAACACATTATGAATACGATCCAACTCAGGTGGCAAAGCAAGTCGATACGCCACTGGCCCAACTCTTTCTAACACTTCATACGGCCCAATGAAACGAGGACTCAATTTTCCTTTCCGACCGAACCTCAAAATCTTCTTCCAAGGAGATACTTTCAAAAATACCTTATCTCCAACATCAAATTTTATGTCTCTCCTTTTCAGATCTGCATAAGACTTCTGTCGGTCTGAAGCTGCTTTTAACCTGCCTCGAATCAACTTCACTTTCTCTTCTGTTTCATGAATCAAATCAGGGCCAATTATTTTACCTTCACCAAGTTCACTCCAACAAAGAGGTGTTCTGCACCGTCTACCATACAGTGCCTCAAATGGTGCCATACCAATGCTCGATTGATGACTGTTATTATAGGCAAATTCCACAAGTGGCAAAAATCCGTCCCAACTTCCAGAGAAATCAATGACACAGCTTCTCAACATATCCTCAATGATCTGTATCACTCTCTCTGACTGTCCATCTGTCTGGGGATGGAAAGCAGTACTGAAATGCAATCGAGAACCTAAAGCTCCATGCAAACTCTTCCAAAATCTCGAGGTGAATCTAGGATCTCGATCAGACACTAAAGAAATTGGGACACCATGCAATTTCACAATCTCATGGATATACAGCTCAGCCAACTTCTCCAAAGAGTAATCCATCCGCACCGGAAGGAAATGAGCTGTCATAGTCAATCTATCCACAATCACCCATATGGCATCATGCTTCCTTTGTGTCAAAGGCAAACCAGACACAAAGTCCATAGTTACTCTATCCCACTTCCACTCAGGCACTGACAAAGGTTGAAGCAACCCAGTTGGAACTTGATGCTCGTCTTTCACCCTCTGACAAGTGAGACATTTAGACACAAACTCTGCAATGTCTCTCTTCATACCGGACCACCAATAATGTTGTCTCAAATCATGATACATCTTGGTACTACCCGGATGCATAGCAAAAGTTGATTGGTGTGCTTCTTCTAAAATAATTTTTCTTAAATTATCATCATCAGGCATACACAGTCTACTCTTAAACCATAAGCTCCCATCATCTCTCACAACAAAATCTCGGCTCTCTCCCTGTTGACAAACTGACACAATCCTCTGAATTTTCTCATCAATCAACTGAGCCTCCTTAATCTGGTCTAATAATACTGGCCTCATTTGCAATTGTGCCATCAATGCACCATCATCACAAACTACAAAACTAGCATGCAACGCTCTCAACTCAACAAGCAACAAGAGTGAATAAGCAGTCAAATCTGCTAAAGATTTCCGACTCAAGGCATCAGCAACAACATTTGCCTTACCTGGATGATAATCAATCAAGCAGTCGTAGTCTTTAATCAATTCCAACCATCTCCTCTGCCGAAGATTTAGCTCCTTCTGAACACCCAAATACTTCAAACTTTTGTGATCAGTATAGATGAAACATTTCTCTCCAAATAGATAATGACGCCAAATCTTCAAAGCAAACACAATGGCTGCTAACTCCAAATCATGAGTCGGATAATTGAGCTCATGCGGTTTCAACTGTCGAGAAGCATAAGCTATCACTTTACCCTCTTGCATCAACACACAACCCAAACCATTATGTGAAGCATCACTGTAGATCACATATGGTTTATCTTCCACAGGTAAAGTGAGAACAGGTGCTTGAGTCAACATCTCTTTCAACTGCTCAAAACTGGTCTGGCATTGATCAGTCCACACAAATTTAACTCCCTTCCGAAGCAATCTGGTGAGTGGAGTAGCTATTAAAGAAAATCCTTTCACAAAACGTCGATAATAGCCGGCCAATCCCAGAAAACTTCTAACTTCAGTCACAGTCTTCGGTGGACTCCAATTTAGAATAGCTTCAACTTTACTCGGGTCAACCCTAATGCCATCTACTGACACAATATGACCGAGAAAAGCTACTTGGTCAAGCCAGAATTCACACTTTGATAACTTAGCAAACAATTGCTTCTCTCTCAAGATTTGTAACACAATCCGAAGATGCTCACTATGCTCCTCTTCATTTCGCGAATACACCAAGATATCATCTATAAACACTACCACAAACTGATCCAAATAGGGCCTAAACACCCTATTCATCAAGTCCATAAAAGCGGCAGGTGCATTCGTCAAACCAAATGGCATTACCAAAAACTCATAATGCCCATATCTGGTTCGAAAAGCTGTTTTTGGCACATCCTCAGCTCTAACCCGCAATTGATGGTACCCCGATCTCAAATCAATTTTAGAAAACACAGCTGCTCCCTTCAATTGATCAAAGAGATCATCGATTCTAGGCAAAGGGTATTTATTCTTAATAGTTATCTTGTTCAATTGCCTATAATCGATACACAACCTCATAGTACCATCCTTTTTCTTAACAAACAAAACAGGAGCTCCCCATGGCGACACACTAGGGCGAATAAAACCCTTATCCAGCAACTCTTGCAACTGCACCTTCAATTCTCTTAATTCGACAGGTGCCATTCTATAAGGAGTAATAGAGATAGGAGTGGTACCTGGTAACAACTCAATACCAAACTCCACCTCTCTCTCAGGAGGCAATCCTGGCAACTCCTCTGGAAAAACATCTAGGAATTCTGAAACTGTGGGAATGCTATCCAATTGAGACCCTACCACTCTGGTATCCAACACATGAGCAAGATAAGCTTCACACCCTTTTCTGATCATCTTCCTAGCTGCAACAGCTGAAACAAACAAAGATGCAAGCTGTCTCTGCTCACTAGATACCAACACTACTCTATCATCACTAGTTCTCAAAGTAACACACTTCTTCTTACAATCTACCACAGCTCCATGCCTAGACAGCCAATCCATGCCAAGAATCAAATCAAATTCTTTAAATGGCATCTCAATCAAATCACCACAAAACTTCTCACCCTGCACCACTACCGCACAATCTCTATGCACCTTACTAACAATTATGCTATGCCCTAAAGGATTTGTCACCAACACATCAAATCCTAGGGACTCAGCATGCATTTCAGACACAGGCAATACAGATGCACTAATGTAAGAATGTGTGGATCCAGGGTCAATCAAAGCAAGTACATATATGCCAAATAAAGAAAAAGTACCAGCTATGACTGCAGAAGCATCAGGCTGTCTTTGCATCACATAAACCTGCTGAGAAGGCCCAGCCTCAACTGGTCTGCCATCCCTGGGTGCAGATCCTCCTCTCTGACTATACCCAGATCTACCCCCTCGGCTGAAACCCCTGCTTCCTTGACCTCCTCTGCTAAAACTCTGCCGAGAAGCTGTAGATTCCAATGACCTCTGGTCCTGCATCTCAGGACACTCTCTAATGAAATGGTCAGGCGACCCACAATGGAAGCACACACCCGGTCCACCAATCCTCCTACAAGCACCCACATGAATCTTCCCACATTGCTCACATGCCAGCGGAGTGGATCTCTGAATAAAGGGAGTCGGTGCACTAGCCACAGAAGCTGCAGGTCTTGATCTCTGTCTATGAAACTGCCCTGACCTACTCATCGGCCTCTGACTCCTTCCCACTCTAGGAACAAAGCTCCCTCTGCCCCTCTTCACTGATGAAGACCCTGCCTCAAACTGGGGTCTTCTCACTCTAGTCTCTTCCTCAGATGCAGCTGCAATGCTTTGAACTCTTTCCACACTCCGTGCTGCTGCCACAAGCTGAGAGAAATCAGTATATCTGGATCCAGCCACATGACATACAAGAGAAGGCCTCAACCCCTCTTCGAATCTCCTACACCTGTCAATTTCATCTGATATAATGCCTCCCGCATAATGACTTAATCGAATAAACTCCACTTCATATTCAGTTACTGTACGATGATCTTGTTTCAAACTCAAGAACTCCATTTTCTTCACATCCTTATACTCCCTAGGAGTATACTTCAATTCAAATTCCCTATGGAAATCAGCATAGGTCAATTGGGTGGATCATCCATGGCATGTGGTACGGTCTTCCACCAGTCATAAGCGTCCTTCTGTAATAATGACCTAGCATAATCAAACTTCTCCTCTGACGTGGCTTGCAACTGAATAAAAATTCTCTGAACTTTATCAAGCCACTGTTCTGCCACAGCTGGATCTATCATACCCAGAAAATCCTCTGCCCCAAACTTCCTCAGTTTATCATATTGTCTCACTGGTACCTGAGGCTGAGGTGGTGGTGGAGGTTGCACTGGTGCTTGCCTCATAACTTCCATCATATGTCTAAACCAGGCTGGTGGAACCTCATCACCTACTGGTCTCCCCGACACTGAAGCAGGTACCTCACTGGCAACCTCAACTCTAGCTCCCTCCCTACTCTCAACAGGAGCTATACTCTCTGCACTTCCCTCAACAGACTGCCGTGAATGGGGATCCATTACTACCTATATCTGCAAACACGACCAAATACACCTTATTAAAGATCAAAGGCTGCCAATACCAACATATATTTTATTCAAAATCAACTTTTAAAATCAAAATATTCTTTTTATTACATTTTACCTAGGTTGAGAATCTCAAACCTAGGCTCTGATACCAAAACAATTGTAACACCCCTAAATTCCAAATACGTTCACTACATATCACCACCATGTAATGAACATACATAGAACCTAAGAATGCTACATTTTTCCATAAACAATTTTCAATATATATATATATATAGTATAATGGTATTTACTATTAAAATAAAACAAAATAAGTATAAACATTTGATTTAATACGCAGCGGAATTTATCAAATGTATTTGCATATATAAATATGTCCAAGTACAAGTTTACAAAATTATATACATATACATTAAATCCAATACTTTATAAAACATAAAGAGTCTATACATGATTGGCAGCTTTCTCTTTGATCTTTAAGTCCTACACAACTCTTCAATTCCTAGACTCACCCGGTCTAGTGGATCTCTCGGGTTCTTCTCTAACACCTGCGCGATGAACACAATCGCGCTAAGCCAACGGCTTAGTAAAACAACTACACTATCAAAATGCTTGATGCAATGCTCATGACACTCAATCAAGTAAATAATGCATAGCAAGTCATAACTTATTCATCATAAATTATCATACCATAATTACATTTCAGAACATTATAAAATATCATTACTCATCAATTTCATTAGACAATGGTCACGATTCATAAATCCTAAATTACATTAAACCTAAGACCTACCTGGGCCCAAAACACCCTAATATGTTATTCAAAGTTCAGAGTCCCTGTGTTTGATTCAATATCACAATCATCAAGCCCGTAGGCAATATATATCATATCTCTATCCATGGATAGCGTAACAGACCCAGTCTCTTGGACCATCAACCCATTAACATGAGGAGATCCTCAACCTGGCTAGACTGTTACAAATTCTCAAATGGAAGTGGTTTACGGGTCTCCCATTTCACCATCATTCCATATTCACATTTTACAACTGGAATCGGTTTACGGGCCTCCCATTTCACCTATCCAGTGATTCATAAACATTACTCAAATTGGACTCGGCTTACGGGCCTCCCATTTCGCCTATCCAATGAGTTATAGGCATGCCATCAAATACAGGACTCTGAAAGTTGAATCAACACATTAGGCATACTAACATTTCATTTATTCTTTCTCAATTCATTTCACAATTCATAATTTATTAGGCAATCATGCCTCAACCATTTCATTTGAATCATCTTGGCCCAATCACAATGGCCTCACATATCATCTTAATTATCATAATCAATCACAATTCACATTACATTATCATATAAGCAACATGCTTTACATTCTTTACTTACTTCAAATAAAACAGAACAGAACGACTATCGCGGTCGCACCAAGCTAAGTCGCGACCGTTCTACACAATCAAAAGATAAAATTTATCACAGTAGGTTTCGCGGTCAGAAGTTCGATCAAAGTCGCGACCGCACTTCACAATCAAAGATGAAACCTTAACACAGTAGGTTTCGCGGTCAGAAGTTCGATCTAAGTCGCGACCGCACTTCAATAATCGCGACCGCCCCAATTCACGTGTCTCATGCATAAACCCTAACTTTAACAAACTTTCTTTTGTTTAACATCAAACACATTATACACAACATAACCTCATTTAAAATGGACACAATCAACATCCTCAATACTTATTTACATCATCAAAACACAACTCAACTCAAACCAAGCTTCAAAAATAACAAAGGCAAACAAGAGAAAACTTACCAATTAATGAAATTCCTTGAAATTCCAACTTGTAAACTTGAAAACTCCTTCCAATCCAAGCTTAAAATCATCAAAACCTTCAATTATCCTCTTGCTCTCCTTGTCCCTTTGTTCAGCCGGCCACACCAAGAAGAAAGAAGAAATATGAACCACAAGAAACAAAGTCAACTCATCTTTAATCTCCACCAAGTATTCCAATTCAAACAATTACCAAAATACCCTCAACTATATAACTAACATTTTGTCTCTTATGTGCCCAATTATGTAATTACTCAATAATAAAAGAAATATCTTCCTCCACTATCCAACACCTTGACTTTCCATTTTGACCACTTTATATGTTATATATATCACCACATACACAACATATAAACTTGTCTCTAAACCCTATTTCCTTTCCCAATCACCATACATAAACATTCTCTTCCAATTTCTTATCAACTTATTACAATATATACATAATTTAAGTGCAACAACAATAACACCAAAACTACTAGGGCATAATTAAGGATATTACACATTATAAAATCATACTTCATAACATTATTTATTCACAATTTACCAGTCATAATCCATCACTAACACCCACAATCAAGGTATCAACGCACATATATTATATATCATACCAATCATGAATCACATTTGCAATAGAGGCAACCATAGATCTCATTTCTCATTTATTTCAACATTTAAATATCACATTGACAACAAAGACAGACTCGGGCCCAACAGACACTAATATGTTATTCAAAGTTCAGAGTTACTGCTTTGGTTCATAATCACAATAATCAAGCCCGTAGGCATCATATATCAATAACTCTATCCATCGATAGTGTAACAGACCCAGTCTCTTGGACCATCAACTCAACATGAGGAGATCCTCAACCCGGCAGGACTGTTACCTGTAACAGACCCAGTCTCTTGGACCATCAACTCGACTAACCTCGAGGAGATCCTCAACCCGGCAAGACTGTTACCAATCATATATCTCATAATCATAATTATCATAGTGTAACAGACCCAGTCTCTTGGACCATCAACTCAACATGAGGAGATCCTCAACCCGGCAAGACTGTTACCTTTTTCATTTTATAGGCATGCCTCCAAACCCAGAATTCTGAAATTGAATAACATATTAGTCACACAATTCATTTATTATTTCATTATCAATATCATTTTCAATTCTCATCATCATCTAGGCAAACATGCCTTCTTTCTTTCAATTAAATCATCAGAGCCAATCACAATGGCTTCACTTTACATTTGTTTTATCATAGCCAATCACAATGGCTTCACATCATATTTCAATCCACATCATAGCCAATAACAATGGCTTCACATTTCATTTGAATCCTCATAGTCAATAACAATGGCTTCATTTCATATTATGTCTCAAATCATATTATAATGTTTCATTATTCAATTGTACATAACCACATACTTCATCATATCCTTCACATTGTATATATAATATCATTGATATAACACCACAAACTACATTATTCATATCAAACATTACAATTCTCGAGGTTCACAATGCATAAGACATAACATTGTTCATATAATATCATCATTGATGTACACATATATAATTTACCTTATTCTTAGATTTGGAATCCTCAATACACATTTGTTTAGGTCATCTTTGTTTTAAGTATATTTAAAATGTAGATACAAGAAGACATTTGGAGGATCCAACCATGTAAGAGCAAATAACAAACACAATATCAAACACCCTCATGGGACACGGCCAAGCTTGTGGCCGTGTCTCTCAACACAAACATCCAGTAGCAAACACACTCAAGGGACACGGCCAAGCTTGTGGCCGTGTCACTCAACACCAAATCATCCGAGGCAGACACAGGCAAGGGACACGGCCGTGTCTCTCAACAAAAATCAAACAGTCACAGACACGGGCAAGTGACACAGCTGGGCTAGTGGCCGTGTCTCTCTAAAAATCATCCAACACGGCCAAGACTCCCCAACTTGGCCGTGTCTCACCTAACTTGGCTGTGTCCTTCAATGATTTAAAGACCAAACACTTCAAAATTTATCTAAACCAAACCCTAACTCAACATTTCATCATTTTCCTCACAATTATCCCAACTTATCATCACTTAGATATCAATTCAATACATTTACATACTTCAATCTTTCATTATCATCATCTTACACACCAACTATCACAAACATAACCTCAATCCAAAAGAAATCAAAACAAGAAGATGAAGACTTATATATATATATATAATCAATAAAATCAACTCAAGAGATAAGTACTTACTTGAATATGTTGCCAAATCTTCATCTCCATCTTTAATACTCTTAAAATCCTTAAGAAATTTGATGAAGATCATCACCTCTCTCTCTCTCTCTCTCTCTCTCTCTCTCTCTCTCGTGCAAGAACCAAAAAGGGGAAGAAGAAGAAAAAAGAAAATATCTTCTCCTCTTCTCACGATAACCATATATAATAATAATAATAATAATAATAATAATAATAATAATAATAATAATAATAATAATACCATTAAATCTCCACCCCACAATTCCTTTTGACTTTTTTTTTCTTTTTGTCTTTATCATCATTATTATTACTATTAACTAATTATACGAATATATATATATATATATATACACCACTCACTTTTCCTACACCATTTTATATTCCATGAATATGTGATGTATATGTATATGTCTTTTATATTGTAGTTATATTCCCATATATACATATACATTAATTCCAAATACCACAATAACTCCAAAACTTTTAGGGCATACCTTGGGATATTACAATTCTCTCCCCCTTAAATAATTTTGTCCTCGAAATTATCTAACACAATAACAACCCAATTAGAACAATTCACCATCTTACTTTCATATGAAGATAATAGTATCTTACATTATAATTTTATCAAATCTTATAACTTCTACTCTCCCCCTTAGAGATAATCATCTTCTCTGAAATTCATAATTCATCCTTGTATAGGTATATAAATATATCTTTACATCATATTACTTTCTCAACAAAACAATCAAGATATCTCATAACATCTCCAATGAATTTTATCTTTGTATTTGAGTCAGACTATCACATTATCTCTTTATAAATATCCTCTTAACTTTAACCTCAAAAGTCACTAATTAATATCTTAGCATTAATTATTCCGTTCTTACAATCACTTTCAAAATAAATATTTACCAAACCTCAATGGATAACAATATCCTTACTTTCTTTAGCTTGCTTCTCACTTAAGATAATTATTAATACAATACCTTTAAACTTACTCAATAGGTAAACAACATTTCCCTTTTTCCTCATCATATACAAATGATATAATTCAATTTATTTAAGTTCATTCATAAGCCAGAAGATTATATCATACACATTACCATTTAAATTTTATACTCCCAGTACAACTGTACGTATTAAATCTCAATATTAACTCGCAACTTTAGTGAAATTTAGATCAATCAATCTATCTATCACAATATACTAACATTTCAACCTGATTCGATTCAAACTAACAATTAACTTATCAAAATTTATTATTGGATTTCACAATATATACATATATATAACCTAATTCCATTAGGTCAAACTTATATTCAAATTCTAGTCTTTTCAGATTCATATATTCAATCAATAAGAATCATGCTTATAAATATACATTTCATTATTATTATAATTATATCATCATCTCTCATACTCATTCAAAGTTTATCAATATAGCCAACAACTATGGCTTCAAATACGAACTTTCCCCCAACCAGGTCGGTAGTCCAAGTTCTGTTGCCCAACACAATGGGTCCGCATGGTTCCGCAGGAGGCAGATAAGTCCGCTCAATTGTCTTTTCACAATTCATTTTTCATAATCATTTAGGCATTATACCTCAATTATAATTTATTTCTAACATCATTGTCAACAATCATGGTTTCTCATCACATCGAAATAGTATACACATATATCATCAATTATATTGAATATCTCATTATTCAATCGTATCATCTAGACATGTTTCAATTATATCATCATCCATGATGATATCACGTTTCATCATTTCTCAAAACACATTAACATCATTTATTATTAAAACATTTATCATAACAAATTACATTACACGTACCTTTTGAATGATCCTCGCCTCTTTCACACTATATAAGTCATAACACTAGTCACATTATATTAACAATATAATCAATTGCAAAACATTGTTATATTTATTTTGATTACCTTTTTGTCATATTATCCATATCTCAACACATTTCCATAATTTTCCTTTTTCTCTCTTTACCTTCATAATTTATAACCAAATTCTTAACATAAAATGTTAAGGTACAACTTTATCTACCATAACTTTTAACTATACTTTTCAAACAAAATTTCAGTTTCACCAAATCGGTATTACAATCATATCATCTCAGTTCTAACTCTGAAGATAATAAAACTAACCACTAATCACACTAACCAAGTCATATGACCATAATATATTAACAATCACACTTAGGGATTGTAATTCAATATTGTTCTTCTATTATTCGAGTTTCAGCCTTTACGATTATAAGGCTAGATTGTATCACAAAAATTATATATTTATTCTCCAAACTTGTATTACACCAAGAATTAACACATGTTAATTCCATTTCAAAACAGTTTGCTTTTGATTATTTAATCATCATTAACCCAACTCATGTTCAATAATATTATCTTTAACATTTTCTACGCCTATCCTTTAATCAGATACAAATCTTACACAAGTTTCATTCATTACTCCATTTCCAAACCATCTCTTCTAAAAATTTTCAAATACAATATTCTTTCCTTACAATTTCTTATTATATGCTTATACATAAAACATTTCCACACACAAATACTTTGAATTCCAAAACATCTTATGATAGCCTCATTTAGTTATTGACATAACAATTTCACTGTTCAATATTACCCAAGTCCATTCTCATTTCTAATACCATTAAACATGTATTGGTATAAAATAATAAACATATTATATACACATTCATAGGTCACGTTCATAATGTGATTCACTTCCCACCTTTCTTACATATAACCATTACATTCATATCAAAAAGTTCATTTCACAAATCCTCTTTATATAAACACATAATTATGCAATTTATTAAATTTCCCTTTTGCATATAGTTTATACAAATTTAATAGTTATCACTTTCCTTTGACTATTATCATTCTCATTTGTTTATCATAACTTAAGTTATTAATTAACTTCAATAAATATATACACTCTACTTATAATATTATTTCACAAGGAGCTTAATCACATTTCCAATGTGATATCTCTCTCACATTTGTTTATAAATATCTTTAACACATCTTTCATAGTCCTTTTCATCCTTTCCAATCAAATTACTTAAAGTAACTCACTTTCTTTTGCTCAATTCCTTTTCTTTACTTTCAAACCAAATTTTCCTACTAACAATCACATCTCCCAATTCCTAATACTTTCATGTGCACTAATATTCATTTCATATATCTCATGTATTAAATACATTAAACTATCAATATATAAATGGTCTTTATCCACATTCCATTAAAACTATAAATCTTCAACTTACTAATTTACTTAAACTTCAATTTATTCATCTCATTCTCTTAATATCAACCTTAAAACATCTTATATGTATATACCACAAAACAACATCAAACATATATGTTTCACAATTACTAAGCTCATTCCAACAATCTAAATATCACATATTACCACCATTTACAGGAGCTTTTACAATATTCAAACATATCACATTTCTAACATTGAAATCACCATGTTTACATTAAAAGAACAATACAAACAACACCAATATCTCTTTGTACCTAACCAACATCATCTCTTTTTCCTTTTTAAACAAAACCTTAACTTTACATATCCACACCTTAAATAATCACACTTAATCTATACCAATCAACTCATTCAATATTTCACCATACTCTTTTCATTTTAAAAAAAATATATCTTTCCATATTACCCATCCAACAATCTTTCCTCTTTCTAAAAATCCAAACATAAAGTTTATTAGAAAGAGGTTCAAATAATAGAGGAAAGATTACATTATTAAATCTAAATTTTGTTTTTAACTCATTCCCAACTTTATTCTTCTAGCCATTTCTTTACATGTCAAACACATATCAATAATCAAACTTTTTACTTATAAATTCCATATCATTTCTTTATATCACAATCACTTTTCAATTATCAACATTTCAAAATTTGCTTTCATATAAAATCTCATTTACACACTATCATCCATCTCCTGTTGTTCAGAAACATCACAAATCACATAATGCCACGTTCGAGACCAACCTAGGTGTGAATGCATATGCATGTATTACCAATTGCATTTCCAAAATCTTCTTTTTAATTCTTATTTAAACTTTTCAAAAATTTTCTTTTTAATTTCACTTAGGCCGAGAATCTCGAACCAAGCTCTGATACCAAAATAATTGTAACACCCCCATACTCTATATAAGTACTATACATATATCTGGTATACATACAATACGTATATAAAGTATAAGAAGGTTACTTTTAGTTTCTAATTAAAAACCTTTATCCGAGTTCAAGCAATATTACATTAATTTAATAACTATTTATAAGGATCATTATCCTTATTCACTAAAACTTTATTTATACATATGAATATACTCTTATAAAAAATACAACATAATTAAAAACACACATGTATGCATCACCTTCTAGTTGGTCTCGAGACACTCATACCTTTCTTGTGGCATAAAAGCTGGACTTCCAGATCAACCGCTACCACCTGCGCGATTACACAACCGCGCTAAGCCCGAAAGCTTAGTAATACAAATAATAATAAAATATACCTTACTAAAGAATCATACATCATATTTTTTGCATCATATTTTATTTTCTTTCTCTTACCCCGTTTTCCTTTCTCAATGCATTCTTCACATATTCCTACTAATCTCATAAATTATACACATATTTACACAGAACATTCACCAAGCGATACTTACCATTTCTATCTCATATACATATCCATATACGTTATTTCAACAAGTCACCATACAATGATTTATCCAAACCTTCATGAAAACAATTCTCACAAGTTCCACATTCATATACATTTACACATCATATTATATTTTCATAAACTCATTTCTTATCAAGGCTCCTCAACCCATATTCATTTTCAATATATCAATACACACATTATAAAATCATACTTCATAACATTATTTATTCACAATTTACCAGTCATAATCCATCACTAACACCCACAATCAAGGTATCAACGCACATATATTATATATCATACCAATCATGAATCACATTTGCAATAGAGGCAACCATAGATCTCATTTCTCATTTATTTCAACATTTAAATATCACATTGACAACAAAGACAGACTCGGGCCCAACAGACACTAATATGTTATTCAAAGTTCAGAGTTACTGCTTTGGTTCATAATCACAATAATCAAGCCCGTAGGCATCATATATCAATAACTCTATCCATCAATAGTGTAACAGACCCAGTCTCTTGGACCATCAACTCAACATGAGGAGATCCTCAACCCAGCAAGACTGTTACCTGTAACAGACCCAATCTCTTGGACCATCAACTCGACTAACCTCGAGGAGATCCTCAACCCGGCAAGACTGTTACCAATCATATATCTCATAATCATAATTATCATAGTGTAACAGACCCAGTCTCTTGGACCATCAACTCAACATGAGGAGATCCTCAACCCGGCAAGACTGTTACCTTTTTCATTTTATAGGCATGCCTCCAAACCCAGAATTCTGAAATTGAATAACATATTAGTCACACAATTCATTTATTATTTCATTATCAATATCATTTTCAATTCTCATCATCATCTAGGCAAACATGCCTTCTTTCTTTCAATTAAATCATCAGAGCCAATCACAATGGCTTCACTTTACATTTGTTTTATCATAGCCAATCACAATGGCTTCACATCATATTTCAATCCACATCATAGCCAATAACAATGGCTTCACATTTCATTTGAATCCTCATAGTCAATAACAATGGCTTCATTTCATATTATGTCTCAAATCATATTATAATGTTTCATTATTCAATTGTACATAACCACATACTTCATCATATCCTTCACATTGTATATATAATATCATTGATATAACACCACAAACTACATTATTCATATCAAACATTACAATTCTCAAGGTTCACAATGCATAAGACATAACATTGTTCATATAATATCATCATTGATGTACACATATATAATTTACCTTATTCATAGATTTGGAATCCTCAATACACATTTGTTTAGGTCATCTTTGTTTTAAGTATATTTAAAATGTAGATACAAGAAGACATTTGGAGGATCCAACCATGTAAGAGCAAATAACAAACACAATATCAAACACCCTCATGGGACACGGCCAAGCTTGTGGCCGTGTCTCTCAACACAAACATCCAGTAGCAAACACACTCAAGGGACACGGCCAAGCTTGTGGCCGTGTCACTCAACACCAAATCATCCGAGGCAGACACGGGCAAGGGACACGGCCGTGTCTCTCAACAAAAATCAAACAGTCACAGACACGGGCAAGTGACACAGCTAGGCTAGTGGCCGTGTCTCTCTAAAAATCATCCAACACGGCCAAGACTCCCCAACTTGGCCGTGTCTCACCTAACTTGGCCGTGTCCTTCAATGATTTAAAGACCAAACACTTCAAAATTTATCTAAACCAAACCCTAATTCAACATTTCATCATTTTCCTCACAATTATCCCAACTTATCATCACTTAGATATCAATTCAATACATTTACATACTTCAATCTTTCATTATCATCATCTTACACACCAACTATCACAAACATAACCTCAATCCAAAAGAAATCAAAACAAGAAGATGAAGACTTATATATATATATATAATCAATAAAATCAACTCAAGAGATAAGTACTTACTTGAATATGTTGCCAAATCTTCATCTCCATCTTCAATACTCTTAAAATCCTTAAGAAATTTGATGAAGATCATCACCTCTCTCTATCTCTCTCTCTCTCTCTCTCTCTCTCTCTCGTGCAAGAACCAAAAAGGGGAAGAAGAAGAAAAAAGAAAATATCTTCTCCTCTTCTCACGATAACCATATATAATAATAATAATAATAATAATAATAATAATAATAATAATAATAATAATAATAATAATAATACCATTAAATCTCCACCCCACAATTCCTTTTGACTTTCTTCTTTTTTTTTTCTTTTTGTCTTTATCATCATTATTATTACTATTAACTAATTATACAAATATATATATATATACACCACTCACTTTTCCTACACCATTTTATATTCCATGAATATGTGATGTATATGTATATGTCTTTTATATTGTAGTATATTCCCATATATACATATACATTAATTCCAAATACCACAATAACTCCAAAACTTTTAGGGCATACCTTGGGATATTACAATAGCATATTATTCATACACAATCAATGTACCAAGTAGCTTAACACATTTTTTAACCAAAATGTGTTAAGTCCAAATGTTATGCAAATATAAACATTATATTCAAAGTTTGTACATACCTCCACTAGCAACCGAAAGCAAGCTAAAAACAACCTTCAATCCAATCTTTCTAACTTGCTTTTCACCACTTGGATGAAGAAAATCAATCTCCCTCAATGCCTAAACCAAATGTGATAGCAAATAATCATTTAGTATCACATTTAATGGCATTTCCAACATTAAATCATAATTACACATCACTCCTGCAAATTTCCAAAAATTTAGCCTTTCCTTACTTCAACATTGGAATTCCATTCTACTACAATTAAATTAGTGTTTTAAGTTTATTTATATTATTAAAAATATATTTTAATACATTTAAATCATTGACATTATAAAAATACACTCTTATACACAAAATCTCAAAAATGGCCTAATCTTCCCCCATTGAAGGTTTTCCAATCCAACACAATCCATTACTCATTCCAAGCTTATATTCATCACTTTTAACACTAAACAACATGCTTAAACAAATAAAATCACACAATTCAACCACTTTGGAAAATCACTTTTCCAAAACCCTAAATCTCCACTTCCATTCTCAAACTCCAACCCAACACCACCAAATCCAATATTTGACTTTAAAATACTTGTTTATGAATCAAAACAACTCATTTGGAATAAATTTGCACAATTAAAATTCATGTTTTCAAAACCCCAAAAATCCATAACCCTAAATTCTCTTTCTTCACCATTCTTTAACCCAACTCCATCATCTCTTCAATATAACCTTAGAATCATTGTTAACTACCCAAAATATCATCATACACACCAATTCCAACAATTATAACATACTACATAAAAATTCAAATTCTCACATAATCTAAATTTCCAAGGAATTCAAAGAAAAGAGATGGAAACTTACTAATTTTGGTGGAAATCACCAAAAATCCACTTGAAACTTGTTAATTCCTTCAATTTATGGAGTATGGAAGAAGCAAAATCCTTGGTCTTCAAACTTCCATGGAAGCCACGTTCTTGGGAAGAAGAAGAAGAAGAAGACTTCCTTTTCATCTTTTTTTTTTTCAACCACATATATATATATATATATTAAAATAATTTAATATTTAATTATTTAATTATTTTTTTAATAAATTAAAAGTCCTAATTTCCCTCTTCCATTCAAAATTAATTTTTTTTTGAATTATTTTATTAATTTTGAATTTATAAGATTTAATTACCAAAATACCCTTTTCTCTTAAAAAGTGTTGACTTTTATATATATTATGTATATTTTGCATATATATCATATATATATTCCAACTTTTCATTTAAAATCCCTTCATTTTTCATTTAAAATTATTAATTTAATTTATCCTTTTAAATTATAATTTATTTTATCCAATTTTCCAAAAATTAGAAATTTTCAAAAAAATTTGGATGTTACAGGGAAAGTTAATTTTATTTAATAAATAAATAAATTAATAATAATAATGATAATAATGATAATAATGACAAGAGAAAGGAGAAATGAAAGTCAAAATAAGGAAAAAGATTATTGGTGGAAAATTTAGGTGGAAATTAATTATATTATTATATATATAAGATAAGGATGGAAATTTAAAGAGAGCTTTCTTTCTTTCTTTCTTCTTCTTCTTCTTCTTCTTCTTCTTCCTCTTTGAATGTGGCTTTGAGCGAGATAATAGGAAGAGTGAGTTTTTCATGCTACACACCAATTTTATAAGAGATTCAAAAGGGATTAAAGAAGATAATGAAGGTTTAGTGAAGAAAATAAGTAAGTATCCTTTATTAAGCCTATTTTTGGTGTGATTTTGAGTATATATATGATATGGTTAGTGAGAAAAAGTGATGATTAGTTGAATAAAATGATAAGAATGATATGTTGGAGTATATATATTTTGAATTGATGCATATATGATGAAAATATGATTATTTGTGAGAGATGATGATGGATAGTGAAATTGGGGAAAAGGTGATAAGGAAAAGAGTAAGGGTTTTATATAAATGAGTTGGGAATTGAGTAAATTGATATATGGATGATTGTATGAATGAATTATATAATTATTATTGTTATGATTTTATGTTTAGGATAAAGGGGATCAAGTGGAGAGGAGTAAACGTGGATTAACCAATGTTTGTACATATAATCTCCTTGATTTGTACATATAATCTTGAGTAAGTATATACTTGGATTATACTCTTGATTTTGGTTTACATCATTCTAAGTTAATAGATGTGTGCTTTGTTGATAAATATGGTATGAAAAAGTGGTTTTGAGATGCCAAGGGTATGGCTATTGGGTGCCTAATTTGTACTTCAGTTTGGATTTTATACCCAGAAAATTAGCCTGACAAGTGCAGTGACACGTCCATGTCACTGGGCATGTCACAGCTTCTGTAAGGCAGGCTAAATGATAGGTGCAGTGACACTCCCATGTCACTAGGCATGTCATAGCTTCTTTAAAGTGAATAAATGACATGGTCAGTGACACGCCCATATCACTAGGCGTGTCAAAGCTTCTACAAGGTTAATAAATGAAACGGTCAGTGATACGCCCATGTCTTTGGGCATGTTAATTGAAGGATTTTGCCCAAAATAACCTTTTTCCTTGTCTTTCATCAGTGATTCATGGCTTACATAGCTATATCTTTATATATATTGAATTAAAAATTTATATGTGATTATAAAGTGAATAATTATGATAAAATATATTGATTATGCAAAATGTTGGTATGTTGATGAGTCATATGGTAAGTGTAGCTCATGCTTGCAAGATGAAAATATGAAATGGGAAATGTGGTTGATGTCAAGAGTGAATTCTAAATGAATAATGAATATGATAAAGATGAGATGAATATGATATTATTATTAGTTTGGAAACTTAATATAATCTTAGTTAATGAGAAACTACAAAGTATGGAGTATTGAATTAAGTGTTATGAGCTGAGAAAGAAAGAAAGGATTCGAGTTGTATAATTGAGATAAAGAAATTGGTGTTAGTAATATCTTGGTATAAAACATTCCATGATTATATTGAAATACCTTATATGCAAGTTGTACTATAGTATTAGCAATTTAATATGAAATATGTGTATTAAGTGTGGTGCAATGTGAATAGGCTATATAATTATAGCAAGTGATAATGTTATATAAAAATTGAGAAGCCATGAAATGTGTATTGATAATTGTTCTATGTTTTGTGCAAGGCACGATCTTGGCTTTAAAGAAGACATGCTATTATTGTGATAATCATGTACTGTAAAATGTAATTATTGTGATATTCATGTGATGTAAAATGTGGATGTGATATTTGTTAAAGATATGAGAAGTGAAATTTGTGCATTAAAATGTGGATGTAAGCCTCATTTACATTATATATGATGATGGTTGATGGAAATCATGATATGAGTTGAGATGTGAAAATATATTGAAAAATAAATGTGTTTTGTGTGTACCTTATACAATATCTAGTTGCTAGAAGATTGTGTTCGGTAGTTGGCATGCCATACATGATGAGGTGAGGCCCTGGATGCCACAAAGATGTTACTACACCCCTGAGTTAGACACATTGGTGTCACTACTGTTGATATACACTGTGGATGAGACACTAGGTGTCACAGATATTGCTACGTCCACTAGCGACTGTTGAAATAAGTTGTAGATAAGACATTGGGTGTCACAGATATTACTACGCTCATTTGTGATACACATTTGGTGTCATTGTGATGAGATAGACCAAAACAACGGTTCTGAAACTAGTTTATTGTATAAGGATAATTGGGCCCATTATATGTGTTTGTGGTAGACAAGAATGATATTAAGAATTGTGGATGATATATAAATATATATATATATTTAAGTATAAATATAAAGCTAATAATAATGAAGAAAATACAAAGAATATGATGATAAATGATGTTAGTGTTATGAGTGTGATTTTCTGTAATGTATATATATGCTATTTATATGTACCACTAAGCTTTCAAGCTTTGCGCGGTTGTGTAAATTGTGCAGGTGAGTAGATTGTTGATCTGGGATTCAGATGGTTGTACCACAAGAAGAGTAAGAGTGTTTTGAGATCAACTAGAATGTTGTGCATGCATATACAATTTTATTATATTGTATTTTGATAAAAAAAAATGTATATGTACATAAGTGAATTTCGGAAAAGATAATATAAATATATATATATGTAATCTAATGAAAAGTATAATGCTTTTGTAAATGTTATGTTTAATAGAATGACATTTGATAATGGGAAATGTTCTTTTATTAAAAATATAATTGATGTGGACTAAAGTAAGGGTTTAAACAATACTGTAAACTGACATCCTTATATTTTATATGCGTATTATACATATACAGGGTATATGCATAGTATGTATATAGGGTATAGGGGTGTTACAGTTATCTTCTAAGGTATTAAACCAGTTTTGCACAATAGCATCTAGTGAAAGCATGAAATACCTCAGAGTTTGAGCCTTAGTAGCTCTGACAGATTGCATGGCAGTGACGTACTGCTTAACATACAAGTAAGGAATTTCTGTACCATTGTACTTAACAAAACCAGGCATTTTGAACTTATAAGGGACTTCCTTGTCTTGTTCAAACAACTTGTCTACCTCTGACATCTCATCAACCTTCAGTCTCTTTTCAAACTTTATTTTTCTAAATCAGCAATCATTTTCTCAACATCAAAAGTTTCAGTCTTTTCTGTTGTTGATTTCTCCACAATCTTCATCTCTTTCTTCTTATCTTAAGGATCTTGGAAATATAGAGCCCAGTCATCATTATCATCCATCATAACTTTGTTTTCATCAATAGCTACTTCACCAACTTTAGCCTTTCCTTTGTCCTTCTACTTCTTAGTGCTAGCAGATTCTTCAACAGTGCTTTCCAATAATACAGTCAGCTGGCTTTTCATGGTCTCCGTTATGGCCCCTTTTAGTTCTTCCATTTTGGATTTGATTGCATCATCTACCATCTTCTAAACTTGCTCAAGATCCATTGCTTTTGGTGAGAAGCTGACTAAATTGTTGCTAGATTCCACATCACTGGTGTAGGTCGGATTGTAGCAGGCTCTTAAACTATTGTACTCTAGGGCTGTGAGCAAAAAAGGATCAATGACCTATAAAGCAATGCATGTATGCATGGATGCACAAGTAATAAACAAACAAACAAACCAAAAGAGTAAGAGCGAACCTTCCAACCTTATAACTTCCACACACGAATGACAAGTCTCTTTCCCTAGGTATATGGTTAATAAAATATCAACATAGCATATATTATTTTTGAACAATTCACTCGAATGGTTAACCAATAATGCATTTTTAAACTTAGAAGTAAGTCCATAATAATTTCCATTAATTAAATCTTAATCCATTGGTCCAATAAAAAGATAGCTTGTATGCTATATTATATTAAAACTAAATTAAAAGGTTTATCATAAATAGACTTCTCCATTTTGGAAAAGCAACTAATGATTCATGCCACAAACAAGCCCATGATCAATAAGTCTTGGTACAAATTAGGCCCACAATTGATTTTAATATTCCATAATTGACCTAACTAGTTGTAAGCCCATTTAAGAAAATGTTAAAAGCCCATTGAAAAAAGGTTTTAATTTGCAAAAATAGTTTTGTTTCAAAGCCCATAGTAAAAAGGTTTGTTTAAAAATGAATTTTGGGCTTTGTATTTGGGCCATGAAGTAAAAGAATTTTTGACCCATTTTTAAAATGTTTTATGTCCAAAGACCATCTTAAAAAATTTTGATAATAATTTATCTTTTGGGCTTTACAAAAATAAAATTATTTTGGGCTTATAATGTAATTAGGTCATATTGGAAAAAGAACAAACTAAATAGGCCATGGTTTAAACCAAGATATATGAATCATTGTCAAACAATAAGCATTTGAGTAAAAACCTAAGGAAAGTAACTAGGCCAACTACATGGGCTTTAGTCTTTGGGTTGAAAAGCTTAGGCTCCTATAGCGAGTATGTACCAAATGGTACGAGGCTATGAGTGGTTATGCCATGTTCGATCTCTATACCTTGAGTGAAAGTATGATATCACTTACAAAATATAACATGGGTTACACGGGCATCCTAACTCATGCGCACATTTCAATCTAAAATGATGCAATGGATAATATCATAATAAGAAAGAATAAAATAATATAAAGACCAACGAAATCAACTTCTCTTATCCTCAGTGGAGTCGCCACTGTGAGCGGGGATTTTTGACCCCACTCCCACGTGGAATGGTTCTTACAACTTTGACACTATTAGGCTCAAGGCCTTAAAGAACTCGGGCCTAAACCCAGAGAAAATGGAGTCACCACCTGGACGGCTGAGAAAATAGAAAGGGGTGGATGACTCAATTCCTAGGAAATCCTAACCCTCTATTGGGTTTTGAAAGTTGGGTACGCATGGTGCATGGGGAAGGTGAGAAGTGGCCCAGCGCCCCCATAACGCCCGATTCATTGAAACCGGCCTCCTTTTCAAGTCTAAATATTATTGAATTCTTAAATATTATGATATTATCCATACTACATACAATTTAAAAGAAATAAACATCCATCACTTTATTAAAATAAAAACAAATAAAATATGCACCCATCCAAGGATGGAAACATGCCTTTACAATATTCAAGTTCATAAAAAAAATAAATACAATAGGGCATGCACCAAAAGGTGAAAACATGTCCTTTACAAAATTCCATAAGTCATAAAGTAAATTACATAATTAAAAGTAACTAAGGCTCCCACAAAGTGGAAACATGCCTTTTACATGCCTTAAAAAATCCAAATGATAAAACAATAAACAAAATAAATTAAATTATATAAACATCCATAATAATAAATCATCCATTTGTAAATTAATAATAATCAAAACTAGGGTTCAATCTTAAATAAATTATTAAATGTACAAAATTAGGGCTTAAACCTTGAATTATGGTTTGTAAGATTTTAAATGTAAAATTAGGGTTTTGGGATGAAAATTAGGGTTTTGACATTTTTCATTGAAAAATTAGGGTTTTAGTATTGAAATTAGGGTTTTGATGTTAGTGTTTGGGAAATTAGGGTTTTAGTATTTGGATTTAGGATTTTGGATGGAATTAAGGTTTTTGGGTGCAATTAGGTATGAACTAGGGTTTTCAAGGTTTTGGGACTTAGGTTTTAAAAGGCAAGGTTTGGGGTTAGGATTTAAGGCTACTGGATGAAGTTTAGATTTTTTAGATTTTAGTGTTTTGGTTTAGGGTTTTAGGGTTTTTGGATATTAAAGGTTTGGATTAAGGTTTGGCATTGGATATGGAAATAAGGTTATTAGATATTAAGGGTTTGAGGTATAGGGTTTTATTATTTGGAATTTATAGATTTAGGATTAGGTTAAGGTTTTTCTATGGTTAGAAGGTGACAATTCTATTGATACTGGAAATTTGGCCATTGGATTAAACAAATAATTAAAACTCTTCATGTAATTTGGAATTAAATTAACAACTAGGTAAGACAATTTTTCCAAATCATTCACTGATATTTTTAAAAGGAAACAAACCTACTGCATGCTTAAACAAATTATAAATCAATGAGTAAAGTTACTGTGAATTTGAACGAATTAAATTATAAAGCCAAACCTCCGTTGTTCGTTTCTCCAAAGTTGAATATATTGATTCAATCTTTTTAACTTGCCTGAAATAATTTAATTTTGGTCGGAGACTGCCTTGTTTGTTCGGTTGTTGTATCTGTGTTGCTATCTTGGTTACTCAAGAGTTTAAGCCATGCTAATTGTTGATCCCCCTCTGTGATTTTAATACTATATTTATAGGCCCAGATCATTCAGTTAAAACCCTAATCTTTCATATCTGAAAGATATTCGAAGTCCTACATTAATTAGGAAGCTTAAAACTACTTAATAACCCATATTAAACTCGGAACAAAGGACCATGGCAAATTTGGGCTTGCCAATTCGGCATGGTCAAGTGTCCATGGCGAATTTGGCATGTCAATTCGCCATGGTCAAGTTTTCATGGCAAATTTGATATGCCAAATTCTTCATGACCTTGGCTTATGGCTAATTAGGCTAGCCAAATTGCTTATGGGCTTGGCTCATGGCTTATCTAGCTCATATTTGTCTTATATTGAGCTTGGCTAACCTAATTGAAACAAATTGGTCTATATTTCAATTGGTTCAACCTCAACTAGACCTAATTCAATCAAATTCAAATTCAATTTGGGCCTTTAAAAATAAATTAAACTTTGTTAGGGTTTTATAAATTAAAATAACTTATCTTAGCCCTCTTAAAAATGGACTGACCAATTTCAAAGCTATAAACTAGGTTTCAGCTTTTAAAATAGGACCAAATGTACCTTGGCCTTCTTTAGTTAGGATCAGATTAGCTTGGGGCCAAAATTATGGGTCTACACTGTGTAACCCAAGTTTTGTTATGTAAGGGATACCATACTTTTACTCAAGGTATGAAGATTGAGCATGGCATAACCACACATAGTCTCATATCTTTTGGTCTATACTTGCTCTGGGAACCTAAGCTTTTTACCCAAACACTAAAGTCCATGTAATTGGCCTAGTAACTTTCCTTAGGTTTACCATAAATACTTATTGTTTGACTATGATTAACATATCTTGGTTTGAGTTGTGAGTCATTTGGTTTGTTTTTTATATGACTGTGAGCGGAGATTTTTGCTCCCATTCCTGGTGGAATGGTTCTTTTGACTTCGGCACTATTTAGGCTCAGGGCCTTAGAGAACATGGGCCTAAGCCTGGAGAAAATGGAGTCGCCACCCGAACGGACCGGGAAAAAAGAAAAGGATGGATGACTCGATTTCTAAGGAATCTCGAACCCCCTAATGGGTTTGAAAAGTTGGGTACATGTGGGGAAGGTGAGAAATGGCCCAACACCCCCCACAACGCCCGGTTCATTGGAACCGACCTCCTTTGCAGGTCTTAATATTATAAAATTCTTAAATATAATGATATTATCCATACTACATGCAACAATTAAAATAAAGCACTATTATATTAAAATCAAAGTAATGTCCAAACAAAACAAATAAATGGACACCCATCTGAGGATGGAAACATTTTCTTACATCGTCCATGCCTAAAACTAAATAGGACACCCACCGAAAGGTGGAAACATGTCCGTTACATTGGCCAAAAACTTTAAAATAAAATAAATTACATAAAATTTATCTAATGAGGTACCCACAAAGTGAAAACATACCTCTTATAATTTTAAAACTAAGATAAATAAAAAAATATTCAATCACCTAATTATAAATAAAAGCAAACCATTCATAAAATAAAATAAACCATTCATCATTAGCATATAACAAATCACATAATCAAATAAATAAAAAAAATTAAAATTCAATCCATTAAATAAACAAGGTTAAGGTTTAAGATTTAGGATTTAAGAAATTAGGGTTCTAGGATTTAAAGTTTGAGGAAATAAGGTTTTGGTTATGGATTTAGGCTATTGGGAGTACTGGGTGTTGGTTTAATAAATTATGATTTCTAAATTTTGGCTTTGAGGAATTAAGGTTTTGACACATTTAGAATTAGGGTTTTAAAGAATTTAGGTTTCGAAAAAAATGATTTAGGGCATTTTGAAAAATAAAGTACTTTAGAGTTTGTTTAAAGAATAATTTATGGTTCTGGAAGAAGAGCATAAGAATTTGGGTTTTAAAGAATTTAGGGTTTGAAAATTAATTTTTGGGGTTACTAAATATTTGGAAAATAGATTAGGATTTAAGAAAGAAATTTTGAATTTTAGAATTTTAAAAAATAATTTAGGGTTTTGATAATTGCAAAACTATTTTAGGGTTTTAGGAATTATAAGGCAAATTAGGGTTTGGGTCTTAGAGTTTACTGGAGCTAGGGTTTTATCAAAACATGATTATTATAAAAACTTTAAGACCACTTTAACAAGGATTTTTGATAAATACTTATATGTAATATGACTACTGGACGTTTAAAACATTATTTGAATAATCTAATGCTATGGTGATGTAATGGAAAAATCTACTAGTCATGCAAATAATAAAGAGAAACTATTATGCTTACTGTATATTTGTATATAAATTAAAAGTTAAAAGAATGAACTTTAAACAAAGAAAGTTTGATAGATGAAGTAATAATAAGTTATCTCACTATAAATTTAAATGAATTAAGTTAGAAAGACACACCTCCGTTTGTAGATTCCACCAAAATTAAAGGTTGATAAAATACTTTTGCTTGCACCAACCTTATATTTGGTTGAATTGAGAACAAGACAGTGAGCTATGCTACTGCCTTATTGATTATTTTTCTGCTTGATATTTCAGATTCATTGCTCTCTATTTGATACTTGAGTTTCCTTGCAAATTTCTTTTCTATGTTGCTGGTTTAGGGTTTCTTCATGCTCTTCGTTCCTCCAGTTTCCAAAGTTGGCCTAAAGTTCCAAAAGTCCCCGTCTCTTCTTTTTTTCCCCCCGCCCCTTTTCAGTGTGTTAAATATTACTATTTATAGGAAAAATAAAAAGACCTAATCCTATTTTAATAAGGAAATACCAATTGTTTAGGAAAAATTAAAAAACCATGTAAAATAATATTTGGTCAAAAAATCGGGAGCGCGCACGGGCTGCTGGGCCTACGAGGTTGCGTTGGCAAAAATTGTTGTGCGAGGATCGGGCTGGGCAAACTGGGCAGATACTTGGTACAGCAAATTGGGCAGTGCCCAATTCATTGCAGAAACTTTCTACAACGAAATTGCCATGCTGCGCTGCAGCTGCCGCACGTCGCTCGCCGATCCATCCAATTTTTATTTTTTCATTATTTTTTATTTTTATTTTTATTAAAAATAACTATTAAGTAATTAAATATTATTAAAATGATTAAAATACTACAAAATTTATTTTGGACTATTTTTAAAAAAATTAAATTGGACTGGCTCAAAAATTAAGGGTCTACAATGACCTAATTAAGGTGTAAGCCCAAAATTAAATTATTCTTTTAAAGACTAAAAGACTAAAATTATTTTCAAACCCTTTTTCAAAGTTGGTCTTTGGATGTGAAACCTTTTTAGATGTGTCAAAATACTTTTCCCCCTTATGGCCGAAACTTAAAGCCTAAAATTCATTTTTAAACAAACCTTTTTGCAATGGGCACTTAAATATTTTCAAAAGATGATCTCAAGAATATGTTTCATGCAAAATTTTATTACAACCTTTTCTTAAATGGGCTTACAATTTGTTAAGCTAATTATGGAATATTAAAATCAATTGTGGGCATGGAATATTAGTTTCCTTTTCAAATTAGAAATCTACTCATAATAAACCCTTTAATTTAGTTTTAATCCATAATATAGCATAAAAGCTATTTTTCACTTGACCAAATGGATTAAGGATTAATTAGTAGAAATTATAATGTACTGATTTCTATATTTGAAAATTGTTTAAACTATTTTAGTGGAGTTTTCGAAAGCAAAATATCACCTGTTGATCTTGCTGACCATATAACTAGGAAAAGAGACTCATCATTTATGTGTGAGTTATATAAGGTTGTAAGGAGTGTCCTCAGTCCCTTTATTTGTTTGTTACATGTACATATATGCTTACATGCACACATGCATTATATTACATAGCATTCCAGAATCTGTATAGGTTGAGAAACCTATTTAAAAAACCATAGTAAAAGAACCTAGAAAAATCTTAAATTTTACATATAAGATCTTATGTATGTTTAAGACATATGATTAAAATTTCTTAAATTTTAATAAAGCTTTAGTTATGAAAATAAAATTAAAAATTGATACTAACAGAGTGGTGATTAAAAGAATAGAATCTATAAGGTTAAATAGATAAAATTAAAAAATATAGTAAATCAATGTATAAAATCCTGATATTTTCAAAATATGATCCTATGTATGTGTATATTATAGGTTTAAAATGTATCATCCGTGATTTTGGAGAAATTAAATAAGTATTTGAAGATATAAAATTATATATACTCAATATATATCTAGAATATATATAACATATACATTAGGTATATTAATTGTATATGTTGGACTTATACATTACATACTTAAAATTTAATACACATATAAGGTACATTTGATGCGCATATAAGATACACATTACTTGTGCATATGTATAATATCGCAAATTTTTGAAAGTTTTAATTTTTGGAAATTTAATAAAATAAATTATAATTTAAATGGATAAATTAAATTAATGGTTTTAAATGAAAAATGAAGGGATTTTAAATTAAAAAGTGAAATATATATGTGGTATATATGTAAAATATATACAACATATAAAAGTCAACACTTTTTAAAAGAAAAATCAAAGTAAAAGGGAATTTTGGTAATTAAATTTTAGAAATTTAAAATTAATAAAATAATTCAAAAATAAATAATTTTAAATGGAAGATAATATTTTGAGGTTTTAATTAATTGATTAATTAATTAAAAATATATTAAAATAATAATATATAAAAAGTTGAAAATGTGAGTGGGAGGAAAGAGAAAATCATTTTTTTTTCATCTTCTTCTTCTTCTTTCATTCAAGGCCGACTTTAATGGCTTCAAGAGAGGGATTTGCTTCTTCCAAACTCATTTAATTGAAATATTTACAAAGTTTCAAGTGGATTTTTAAGGTTTTCCTCTTTAATTAGTAAGTTTACTCACTTTTTCTTTGGATTTCCATGAAAGTTTGAATATGTGTGTTTTGGGTTTTTGAAGTTCTAAGATTTAATTATCTATTTGGATATGGATGAAGTTATTTTAAGTGATTAACAATGATTTTAAGGTTGGATTAAAGAAATGGTTGAATTTAAGTTGAGTTTGGTGAAGAGAGAGAATTTAGGGTTATGGAACATTTGAGTTTTTGAAATCATGAATTTTAATTGTGCAAATTGGTTCCAAATGTGTTGTTTTGATGCATAAACAAGGATTTTAAAATCAAATGATGGATTTAGTTAAGTTTGGATAGAGTTTGAAGATGGTAGTATTGATTTAGGGTTTTGGAAAAGTGAATTTTCAAAGAATGATTAATTGTTTGATTTTAATGCTTAAATCATGTTATTTAATGATATAAGTGGAGGAAATAAGATTGAAATGATAATTGGATTGAGTTGGAATGGAGATCCTTCAATGGTGAAGGTTATGCCATTTTAGGGTTTTGAGCATAAGCATGTGGTTAATTAATGTAATTGGTTTAAACATGCTAAAACATGTTTCTAATGATATTAATAAACTTATAACATTAATTTAAATGGCTTGATATGGTTTTTCAAAGTTAAAGTGAGATGAAGCTTAATTTTGGAATTTGGTTTAGAGTGATGTTTAATTATGGTTTGATATTGAGAATACCTTAGAATGTGATATTAAATGATTATGTATGATCACATTTGGTATAAGCATTGAGGGAGGTTGATTTGCTTCATCCAAGAGGTGAAGGGCAAGTTGGAAGGATAGGATTGGAGGTTGTGTTAAGCTTGCTTTGGGTTGCTAGTGGAGGTATGTACAAACTTTGAATATATTGTTTACATTTGCATGACATTTGGGCTTAACACATTTTGGTTGGAAAATGTGTGAAGTTACTTGGTTCATTGATTGAGTATGAATAATGTGCTATGACATTTGTAATGTCATATATGTGTTAAATGCATTGTGAAAAGCCATTGATAATGGCTAAATTGTGTAGAATGTGAAATATGTATATTATGTGAAAATACCCAAAGTAATTGGGTAATGTGTTGTGAATGCAAAAATGAGATATGTGGAATAATGAAATGAATTGATATTGATAAAAATGAGAAAAATGATAAAGATGTGAAAAATGAGAAAAATGAGGAAAAAAATGTGAAAATAAGGCAATGTGCCTAGATTGAATATGTGACACTGAGGAAGAGATTAATAATGAGAAAAATGAATAAATGAAAAAAAATGAGAAAAAGATGAAATAATAAGGCAATGTGCCTAGTTTGATCATGAGAAAATAAGAAAAGTTTTGATAAAGGAATTATGAAAGAATTTGATAATGAGAAATATGAATAAATTGTGTGCCTAGTATGTTATTTAATTTTCAGAGTTCTGGGTTTGGTGGCATGCCTATAATTACCTACGGGCTAAACGCTGGAATGGTAAAAAGATTGGATCGTAAGCCAGGACAACTGATAAATATGATGTTTTTAGGGTGAAAAGACTAGGTCGTAAGCCTCAAAAACTGTAGCAGTCTAGCCGGGTTGAGGACCAAGATACTGGGGCCTAAGGGTCTAGCCGGGTTGAGGTCCAAGAGACTGGGACTGTTACATTATCCATGGATATATTGCCTACGGGGCTAGACACATGGTGTCATTATGGACCAAAGCAGTAACTCTGAAATTTGAATAACATATTAGATCCTTTTTGGGCCCATGCTTGTCTTTGCTTTAATGCGAATTATGAATTGTGATACAATTGAGCAATATAATGCTATGAGTTGTGATTATGAAATATTTAAAAAATATAAGAAAGTAGAATGATGTGACATCTATATGCATTGTGCATTGGCATTGCATTGAGTTTTATTGTTATTATAAAAGTTTGTACCACTAGGCTTCGGCTTAGCTCAATTATAATTAGTCGTGCAAGTGTCATGGATGATTTTGTAGAGCCGGAGAGTTATACTAGACCTAGTCATGTCTAGGTTTGTATTTATTGAGCTTGAAGAGTTATTTTTGGGTTCATAAAGATCAGAGCCAGTTGCCAGCATGTAGATATTTGATATTACAATGTTTTTTGATATTATATATGTTATGATATGTTTTTGGAAGTATATAATATAAACTGTAAAGAATATTTTGAATAATTTGTTCAGATGGGATTTTATATGTGTTGTTAATTTATATATCTATATATAAGTATTTTGAGAAAATATGGAGAAATTGAGAAGTATTGGTGAAATAGTGAATTGATTTTTATTGGGAGTGTTTACTTTATGAAGGTTGTGTTTTGCTGAATTTTGGAAATGTTCAAATTACAAATAAAACTCTGAAGAATTTTTTCTAGAGATTTTCATATAAAATATTTATTTTGGATTCCTATAACAAGCAAATAATATTTATATATTATTTATTTTATATATTAGTATTTGAAATTCTAAATTTGAAATGTAAATTTTTTTTTATTAAATCGGTCTGTGACATTTTTATACCGTATATGTATATTTTACATATGCTGAAAATATGTATTGTACGTATATAGGGTATAAAGGTGTTATATTTATTTTGGTATCAGAGCCTAGGTTTGAGGTTCTCGACCTAGGTGGGTTGTTATAGAGAGAAAATCAGAATAAAAAATAATTTTCAATTGTGATGCATGCATTGGCACTGACAATTTATCTGATCCCAGATGTGGCAATGTCCATTTGATATAATGGATATGAGTTGAGATGACGTCTGGGTTATATAGATCAGAGTGACACAATATAAACGTCATTCTAGGGCGTATGAATTAAGAATTTTTGGAACTTTTATTTGAAGTTAAAATTCATAGCTGATTCAATCGATGAATAAGTGAAATTAAGAAAAATAATTTATAAAATGATTAAGATATGAAATAAAATGTTTGAGAAATGGGCATGATAGTTACAAAATATTTTATAGGTGTGCTGTAAAATGATATTGTCGAATTTTTTAATAAATATCGGAATGTTGGATGAGTTTGAAAATTTAATGAAAAGTTTTTCTTTATACTAGAATCTAATGTATAAAATTTCATAATTTTTAAAGATGAATTACTAATTAAGAAAGGTAGAAGAACACAGATTGTTAAAGGAGTTCCAGAAACTCAGAATCTATAGAAGTTGAGAAATATATTTAAAAACTATGGCAAACCAACCCAGAAAAATATGAAAATTTACACCTAATATTATATGTATTCCTATAACATATGGTTAAAAGTTCATGAATTTTTATTAAGATTTGATACCTGATAAAAATATACAACCGGGTGTTGCCAGAGAAATTATTAAAGAGACAGATTCTCTAATTTTGGAAGATTTAATTTTTAAATATATTAAATCAGTTTGGAAAAATCTAAAACTATACAAGTCCATATATGTGTCAAGTGCACATGGATAAATTTTACAAGATTTTGTAAAGAATTGGCAAGGAATATAAAAATTGAAAGTGAGATTGACATGAAACTGAGGAAGTCATGCAGTTTTGTGTAAGTAAGTAATAAATTAATTTTATGAGACAAATGAATGAAGAAAATTATAAAAATTTATATGCATATGGGTATAAGTATAGAAGGAATATGGAGTTTTTAATAATTTGCAACAAAGAGTTCATAATTAAAATCAAAGAGTGAAATCATATATGATAGCGAATTATTTATTATGGAATAATGATGCATGATTTAGGGTTGAGTGTGTAAAATTAAAGTATCTAAATGGATGATGTTAATTAGTGTAATAAAATGAATTAGTGTTGTTTAAATGTAAATGTTATGATTTTAAGATTGAAAATGCGACATGGATGAGATTTGGTGAGATTCATGTTGTTGGTTGCAATATATGAAATTTGAATTTTTGAAATGGGTTTCCATAATTGTGAAAGTGACATGTTTTGATGTTATATTAATATAAAAATAATGTTTATAAAGTTAGCTCTTGAAAGTGAGATTAATAGAATGAAGTTTAAGTAAAGTAGTAAATTGAAAATTTAGAGTTGTAAGGGAATTTCGATGAAGATTATTTACATATTGATAGTTTAATGTTTAATAAGCATGAGAGTAATTTGAATGAGTAATATTATTGATGAAAGTACTAACTAAGGTGTAATGTGGTTGATAATATAGAAATTTGTTATGAAATAAAGAGAAATGATTAAGCAAGTGAAAATGAGTTACTTTAGTTAATTGAATTGGAAATGATGAAAATGGATATGAAAGGTGTGATCAATGCATAAAAAAAATGTAAGAGAGAGATATCACATTGGAAACGTGACTAAGATTTATGTGAAGTGTTAGAAAAAAAAATATAATAAGAAACTTATTTAAAAGATGGGAGATTAAATAAGAAAGATGTTAATTATATTGTGGTCAGAGTGTATATATATGTTGAATTGATGAATAACCTAAGTAATGTCAAAAGAATGAGAAATGATAATGTTCTCTGAAAGGTGATAAATGTTAACTTTGTATATGTTGTATGTAAAAGAGGAATTGTGTATAACTGTATGATATGTGTGATGAGATTTTTTAATATAAAAACAATTGTGATATATAAGAAAATGTGAAAAGTAAGTCACATTGTGAATATGACTTACGAATGTGTATGTGGATGATTAAAAAAAATATTATCGAGTGTTTGTTACCTTATACAATTATTTATCTAGTGATATTGAGAATGATATTGCAAGTATTAATATACCTAAGAGAGATTAGGTCTTGACCTGTGTAGAGTTAGGTCATGTGATGAAATTGAGATTGAGGATGGACCCGAGCAGCGTTGGACGGTGAAATTGTTATTGTAACAACTGAACTTGATGATTATATAGTGTTTTGGGCCCAAAGTATATGCGTATAAATAAGAGATTGTAAGGAAAAGGATAGTATAGTGAAGAAAGTATGGAAGTGAAAAAAAATGAAATGAATGAAAATCTTTATAAGAGATAGATTAGAAATGGAGTAATAAATGGAAATTGTGTAAATTAGCATATGAACGAATGTGTATATGTAAGAAATGTTAATGATAATATTGTTGAAACTTGAGTCAGGCTAATGATGATCAAGTGATTAAAGAGTAAATTGTTTTGAAACAGAAATGATCAAAAGTAAATTGCTTTGAAACAGAGTTGAAATGTGTTAACTCTTTGTGTAGCAAAATATTAAAAAAAATAAATATGTGATTTTTGCGATACGAACTTAATGTTGTGATTGGAAATGTTTGAAGAAGAATGATAGAGGAGCAGTATTTTTTTTATAAGCCACAGGCATGATCATTATTTTGCCATGGTCGTATGATTTATTTAGTATATTGACCGATTAGTTTTGTTATCCACGGGCATGGGCCTGAGATGACATGACCGTTGGATAGATTTGGTGAGATTGATAGTTATGCTACAAGAAACATGGTCAAGATTTATGGTTTGCATATTTGTATCTTATAATTTTATGTTAGAAATTTGTTTATAATTATAGAAAGTGTGGAACATAAGAGAACTGTGAAAATATGATGAGCTTTAAATGATGTGTAAGAAAAATAATTTTTGTAAATATAGTAACTATAAGAAATGTGAGAAAAGGATAAACGAAAGGAATTATGAAATGTGAGTAAGAGCTGTATCGAATGTGTTTGAAAGTGGTATAAAATGAATAAGTTGATGAAAATGATGTTTAAAGTGAATGAGACTAGAAGAAATGAATATTATCTGTAATGATGAATTCGAAGGAAATTAAGATTTGAGAATAAATTTGACCTAATGGAATTAGGTCATGAATGGAAAACAGATTGATGAATTTAAAATAGACTAAAGGTTGGTCAGAATAGAATAAGGTTGTGATGGTCATATTGTGATAGTTAGATCAATTGATCCAAAATGTAATAAGTTTACAAGTATTTATTGAAATTCAATGTGTGTAGTTGTATTAAGAATATGCAAGCTATATGATAATGTGCTTAATACAGCATTCTGATATGTATATGCATATGAAAGGAGCTAAGTTATATTAGTTTCAAATAATTATAAGAGAAAAATGTTAGTTATAGTATAATGGGAATGAATCTTATGAAAGAAATAAGATTTTGCTGTTGTATAATGGTGATGTCAAATTAATATGTGGTAATTGTATAAAGAGTAGGATCAAAGTGAAGATGTGTAAAATTATTATGTTAAGATAAAAGTTATCAACATTTGAATTTAAGGTGATGAGAGTATATTTTTTTAAGATAATGAAGTGATCAAATATCTTGAGTGCAATAGGTGTGTGGGTATATATATTAAAGAGATGAACTAATTTTTTTTCTAATGACAATTCGATTGATGATATGATAATTTGTTGTGACTGTTTGAGTAAATAAACAGTATAATGATGTGTTAGGGAATGGTAAAAAGAAAATTAAGAATGAACTTAAGGGGGAGAATAGAAATTATGTAATTTGGTAAAATAATGATTTGGATGATTTATTACTATACTGAATAATTTCGAGGACGAAATTATTTAAGGGGGAGAAAATTGTAACATCCATGATTTTGGAGAAATTAAATAAGTATTTGAAGATATAAAATTGTATATACTCAATATATATATCTAGAGTATATACAACATATACATATGGTTTATTAATTGTATATGTTGAATTAATACATTACATACTTAATATTTAATACACATATAACGTACATTTGATGTGTATATAAGATACACATTACTTGTGAATATGTGTAATATCCTAAATTTTTGAAAAGTTCTAATTTTTTGGAAATTTAATAAAATAAATTATAATTTAAATAGATAAATTAAATTAATGGTTTTAAATGAAAAATGAAGGAATTTTAAATGAAAAAGTGAAATATATATGTGATATATATGTAAAATATATACAATATATAAAAGTCAACACTCTTTTAAAAGAAAAGTCAAAGTAAAAGGATATTTTGGTAATTAAATTTTAGAAATTTAAAATTAATAAAATAATTCAAAAATACATAATTTTGGATGGAAGATAATATTTTGAGGTTTTAATTAATTAATTAAATAATTAATTAATTAAAAATATATTAAAATAATAATATATAAAAGGTTGAAAATGTGAGTGGGAGGAAAGAGAAAATTATTTTTTTTTTCATCTTCTTCTTCTTCTTTTCTTCAAGGCCGACTTTCATTGCTTCAAGAGAGGGATTTGCTTCTTCCAAACTCATTTAATTGAAATATTTACAAAGTTTCAAGTAGATTTTTAAGGTTTTCTCTTTAATTAGTAAGTTTACTCACTTTTTCTTTGGATTTCCATGAAAGTTTGAATTTATGTGTTTTTGGGTTTTTGAAGTTGTAACACCCCTTCCCGACCTACATATGTAAGCTGAGTAGAGGCGCCACACTAACCTAATGTTGCTACCAATTTTACTTAGACAAATTTTAGTTCCGATTTTTACAAAAAAAAATTTTGCCATAGTTTCGCCTAAAAATTGAGTCCCAAGTGTCGACAAAACCGGTTTTTTTCTTATTTTTAAAAACATTTTAAACAAACCAATGCAAACAAAATCATTCTCAGTACACTCCCAATAAATCCCCCTTGTAACATCAACTACAACCTGCAAAAAGGATTTACACTTCTAGTACAACATAAAATAAAGGTTTTGTGACAACCCCTATATTTAAATATTACACAGCGGAAGTTATAAAATATTTACATATTTACATATTAAACATTTCTTTACAAAATATAAAGAAATATACATGATTGGCAAGTCTGCTCTGATCTTTAAGCTCCCAAAATGGATTCAACAAGGTCTACTCTCACTTGGTCTTGAAGAACTCTCGGGTTCAACTCTATCCACTCTATTACCTGCGCGATTAAACACTATCGCGCTAAGCCAACGGCTTAGTAAGATAAAACATGCTAATGGTATGCTTTAATGTAATACAATGCCACATATGCTATTGATAAGATCAACATTATAAATATAAAGTTAACACATAATTATGCATTTCACAAATCATAGTCATATGAGCATACCACATTTCAACATCTTTCCACATCCAACATTACTCAATCATACTCAATAACCAACATCTTATTTCATTAACTCATAACATTATTTAGGACATTCATATAACCTTGACACCTATGGGCCCAACAAGTATTTAATACGATATTCAGAGTTCAGAGTTACTGCTTTGGTTCATAGTCACAATTCTCCTAGTGTAACAGACCCAGTCTCTTGGACCATCAACTCAACACATTTGAGGAGATCCTCAACCCGGCAAGACTGTTACAATCATATATCTCATATTCACAATTCTCATAGTGTAACAGACCCAGTCTCTTGGACCATCAACTCAACACCTATGAGGAGGTCCTCAACCCGGCAAGACTGTTACCTTTCATCATTTCTTAGGCATGCCACCCAAATCCAGAACTCTGAAACTGAATAACATATTAAACAAACAATTCATTTCCATTCTCAATTCTCATCACATTTAGGCAAACATGCCTTCTTTCTTTCAATTACATCATCTTAGCCAATAACAATGGCTTCACATTTCATTTCACAATATAACATCTCATTATTCAAGTATATATATATATCTCATCCATGATCACATTATATCTCACATAGCATCATTCATAAATATCAACATTTCATTCCACATTACTCATGAAACACATTACCATTCACAATGCACAACATAACATTGTTCAATCTCAACAATGCAATTAGGGCAAAGAACAATTGATTATAACATTCATTGATTCAAGTGTGTTTAAAGTGTTTAGGGTTAGGTTTAAGGACCAACCTACCTTTGGAGAACCAAAGTAATGCAAGAAGAACAAAGATTTAAAACCCTAACCATAAATAGTACATTCTGGTTTTAAACTCCATTTTATCCTTATTTTGAAAAATTGTATAAAATAATCTACTTGACTAAAAATTCTAAAATTTTTACAGAATTTATTTTTGTATCTTAAAATCATCCCTTTAAAATTTCAGATCAAACTGAACACAAAATCTTGGTCAAATAGTTCACCTAACCAGACTGCCCCAATTGCCCTGCATCCTGGCAGCAGTTCTGAACTTTGTGAATTCCATAAATCAAATTCAATCAACGTGGTTCCAAATTATTTTTCTCAAATACTAGACTCACTAAGCAACAACATATCCAAAATTCAATTGGATATGATTTTTCTACATTTTATTAAAAATCCCGAAATATAGCTGTCTCAGTTAAGGTACCTGCTGGAACAGGTCTAATAAAAATAATCTTTCTAAACTCATAACCTATCCAAAATCGAATCAACATATTTTTCAGTCATTCTAGACTCATAGAGGCACAACATATCAAAAATTCACTTCAAGAACATTTTTCTAAAATTAATTAAAAATCATACAAGTCACAGCCTTTACTAATCCTAAAACAGAAACAATTTCACTAAACACCAATCTTACTCTTCCATCACCAACACCAACCCAACTTCTCATCTATCAAGCAAAATCAATACTTACAATCATACCATAAGCAACTTAATCATACCACTTCAAAAGAATTGAAGAAATTAGAGAAAAGATCTTACCTTAAACTTCTTAAATCAACACTTGAACACTTAATCTTTCTTCAATTTAAGCTTGAAATCATCAAAACCATCACTTGTCTCTTTCTTTCTCTTTGGCTATGGAGGGCCGGCCATCAACAAGAAGAAGAAGAAGAAATGATGAAGAAAACACAAGTCAAACCTTCTTTAAATATTCACCATGTGATTTTATCCAAGCAATTACCAAAGTGTCCTTATTCACATAATTATCTTTTTGTCCTATATGTGCCCAATTAAGTAATTTACCAATCTCAAATAAATATCTTCTCTTGCATTGACCAAGCCTTTTGACCACTTTATATGTCATATATATTAACATATACACAACATATAAATTTGTCTCTAAACCCTATTTCTTCCCAAAATACATATACATATACTTTCTCTTCTCAATTTCTTTTCTCTTACAATTTAACACATATATTCAATCCAATATATAAAAATAACAACAACAATATGCAAAACTTCTAGGGCAAAAATGAGGATATTACAGAAGTTCTAAGATTAAATTATTTATTTGGATATGGATGAAGTTATTTTAAGTGATTAACAATGATTTTAAGGTTGGATTAAAGAAATGGTTGAATTCAAGTTGAGTTTGGTGAAGAGAGAGAATTTAGGGTTATGAAACATTTGAGTTTTTGAAATCATGAATTTTAATTATGCAAATTGGTTCCAAATGTGTTGTTTTGATGCATAAACAAGGATTTTAAAATCAAATGATGGATTTAGTTAAGTTTGGATAGAGTTTGAAGATGGTAGTATTGATTTAGGGTTTTGGAAAAGTGAATTTTCAAAGAATGATTAATTGTTTGATTTTAATGCTTAAATCATGTTATTTAATGATATAAGTGGAGGAAATAAGATTGAAATGATAATTGGATTGAGTTGGAATGGAGATCCTTCAATGGTGAAGGTTATGCCATTTTAGGGTTTTGAGCATAAGCATGTGGTTAATTAATGTAATTGGTTTAAACATGCTAAAACATGTTTCTAATGATATTAATAAACTTATAACATTAATTTAAATGGCTTAATATGGTTTTTCAAAGTTAAAGTGAGGTGAAGCTTAATTTTGGAATTTGGTTTAGAGTGATGTTTAATTATGGTTTGATGTTGAGAATACCTTAGAATGTGATATTAAATGATTATGTATGATCACATTTGGTATAAGCATTGAGGGAGGTTGATTTGCTTCATCCAAGAGGTGAAGGGCAAGTTGGAAGGATAGGATTGGAGGTTGTGTTAAGCTTGCTTTGGGTTGCTAGTGGAGGTATATACAAACTTTGAATATATTGTTTATATTTGCATGACATTTGGGCTTAACACATTTTGGTTGGAAAATGTGTGAAGTTACTTGGTTCATTAATTGAGTATGAATAATGTACTATGACATTTGTAATGTCATATATGTGTTAAATGCATTGTGAAAAGCCATTGATAATGGCTAAATTGTGTAGAATGTGAAATATGTATATTATGTGAAAATACCCAAAGTAATTGGGTAATGTGTTGTGAATGAAAAAATGAGATATGTGGAATAATGAAATGAATTGATATTGATAAAAATGAGAAAAGTGAGAAAAATGAGAAAGATGTGAAAAATGAGGAAAAAAATATGAAAATAAAGCAATGTGCCTAGATTGAATATGTGACAATGAAAAAGAGATTAATAATGAGAAAAATGAATAAATGAAAAAAAAATGAGAAAAAGATGATATAATAAGGCAATGTGCCTAGTTTGATCATGAGAAAATGAAAAAGTTTTGATAAAGGAATTATGAAAGAATTTGATAATGAGAAACATGAATAAATTGTGTGCCTAGTACGTTATCTAATTTTCAGAGTTCTGGGTTTGGCGGTATGCCTATGATTGCCTACGGGCTAAACGCTGGAATGGTGAAAAGACTGGGTTGTATGCAAGGCCAGCTGATAAATATGATGTTTTTAGGGTGAAAAGACTAGGTCGTAAGCCTCAAAAACTGTAGTAGTCTAGTCGGGTTGAGAACCAAGATACTATGGCCTAAGGGTCTAGCCGGGTTGAGGTCCAAGAGACTGAGGCTGTTACATTTCCATGGATATATTGCCTATGGGGCTAGACACATGGTGTCATTATGGACCAAAGCAGTAGCTCTGAAATTTGAATAGCATATTAGATCCTTTTTGGGCCCATGCTTATCTTTGCTTTAATGCGAATTATGAATTGTGATATAATTGAGCAATATAATGCTGTAAGTTGTGATTATAAAATATTTAAAAATTATAAGAAAGTAGAATGATGTGACATCTATATACATTGTGCATTAGCGTTGCATTGAGTTTTATTATTATTATCAAAGTTTGTACCACTAGGCTTCGGCTTAGCGCGATTGTAATTCGTCGTGCAGGTGTCATGGATGATTTGGTAGAGCCGGAGAGTTTTACTAGACTTGATCGGGTCTAGGTTTGTATTTATTGAGCTTGAAGAGTTGTTTTTGGGTACATCAAGATCAGAGCCAGTTTCCAGCATGTAGATATTTGATATTACAATGTATTTTGATATTATATATGTTATGATATGTTTTTGGAAGTATATAATGTAAATTGTAAAGAATATTTTGAATAATTTATTCAGATGAGATTTTATATGTGTTGTTAATTTATATATCTATATATAAGTATTTTGAGAAAATATGGAGAAATTAAGAAGTATTGGTGAAATAGTGAATTGATTTTTATTGGGAGTATTTGCTTTTTGTGTTTTGCTGAATTTTGTGAACGTTCAAATTACAAATAAAACTCTGGCAAATTTTTTCCAGAGATTTTCATATAAAATATTTATTTTGGATTCCTATAACAAGCAAAGAATATTTATATATTATTTATTTTATATATTAGTATTTGAAATTATAAATTTGAAATGTAAATTTTTTTTATTAAATCGGTCTGTGATATTTTTATACCGTATATGCGTATTTTACATATGCTGAAATATGTATTGTATGTATATATGGTATAAGGGTATTATATAAAATTTCATAAATTTTTATAGACGTTTGGTATCTAAATAAAATTGGCAAATGGATACTGTCAGAGAAAGTGTTAAAGAAACAAAATCAATAGGTTTTGAAAACATAATTTTTAAATATAGTAAATGAGCTTAGAAAAATATGAAATTTTAAATATAGATCCATATACGTGTCTATTATACATGACTATAATATTATAATTTCTAGTGAAGATTTTAAGCTAAATGAGAAGTTGAAAATTGAGGCTGCCAGGAAAGATAGAAAATCTAGAAGATTTGTGGAATTGGAAAATAAATGGAATTTTAAGTAGCAAATGAATGAGGAAAATTATGAAATTTACATGTGGATTTGTAGATGTCTTAAAAATAAATATGGAGTTTTCAATAAATTTGAACTAAGGGTTCATAATTATAATAAATTGAAGAATTAGTTTAAGATAATAATTTTTACTATGAAAGTATAAGGAGGATTTACTTAAGTGACTTATCGTTTTGGTTAAATTGAGATTTTATGATTTACTATCAGTAAATTAAAATTAAATGATATTTCTTATCATAAGAAATTATTAATATTGACTATTTTCTAAGTTATATATGACTATGAGTAATTATAATGTGAATCTGTATAAATGGTTTACTATATTAAATGAGGAATTAATATTTATTATGGATTTCTACAATAGTAATTATAGAAATGATTATTTTTATAATTAAGATATTACTCTTAAAGTAAGTTTTTGAGAATAATTTGGCAATCTTTATAACTAAAGTATATATAAGTTCTTATACCAAATTATCATTATTTTAAAGTAATATCAAGTTGAGATTTAAAAGAAATTTGATATTATGAAATTAAGTTAAATATATATTTTCTCAGAATATACATATAAATATATATAATTGAAAGGAATTTCATTGCATAAGAATTAAAAAAAATAACGCATGTGGAATTAGCTATGTAGTTAAATTGTGAAGTTATGGGTTAAAGATTTTAACATAAACAATGAACTACAAGTGAAGTTTCATATATGATGGTTTAGATTTATATTGCATAAAGGAATACTTAAAAAAATTGGTTGATATAAATAAAATGTATTATCTAAAGAATTATATAAATAAGAATAATATCTTGAGATACAGGTAAGGTATACTCTTGGGAAGGTAGTTATAATTTCTAAGTATTATAAAAAAAAAGTTAAGTGATAGTTAATTAATTGAGATTAATTAGCTAAAAAAATGTTAATGTGGAATGCTTGAATAATCAAGATGTAAAGTAATATGATTGTTGAAGTTATTATTACTAAGTGATATTATAGTTACCGTTAATTGAGTTAAGTTTTGATCTGAGATAACGAAAGTAGGGTTGTTATTAGGATATAAAATTCTAAAAATAGTATATGCAGATAAAATATATTCATAACAAAATTGAAATATTAAATGGGATATATTCTATGATGGAATAATATCTTATAAATAGATGAATCAAGAATTAAGTAAATATATTATGTTAAGAATATGTTATGATTTGAAATCCTAAAGTTAGGATATGTAGACAAAATATCTATAAACTAATACAATTAATGAAGAGATGTTTCATGATAAAATAATATCTTATGAAGAGATTAAAAAAATAATAACAAGTAATTTGTCAAGAATAAAAGAAATAAATTTTAAATAATTAGAGAATTTTATTATGAGGAATAAAATAATAAAAAAATAATTGCATATTCTATATTTTTATGTTTATAAATAAATAGATAATTTTATTCTGAGGAATAAAATATTTAAAGTAAATGATTACATTTATGCATTTTTATTAGTTTTCTGGAAAAACTTTGTTTTGTTGTGATAAGCCTTCCGGGAAATGTCTTATGAGACTAGCTTGATGACCTAGCCTGATTTGGTTTTTTATAATCATATTGGCAGAGCCCAACTTTAGTGGGGTTCAACCATTAGACAGTGTACACTAATGTTCTGAAATGTGCATAAGGGGGAAGTTACTACCCTAATTACTATGGCCTTTGGCCTATCTGTTGTGGTCTTTGACCTATCTATTTTGATCTGTCATATGACTCCCTTTCTGAAAATAAATTGTATGTGATGCTTAAATAAGATTAATACTATTTCTAATATGTTCTGATTTATATTGTGCTTTAAATTAACTAAGGCTAATCTGTTGTTATCTGAACTTGTAACACCCCTTAACCCGACTATTTCCCTCCGAGCCAAGTGTGCTACAGTATATGCAACATGGTATACAGAACATGCACTAAATAAAATTTTTTCCTTTTTCTTTTTAATAATAATAATTTACACATTTCTTTAATTGTTATAATTACATTTTGAAAGTCCTTAACAGTACATGCTAAGCTAAACTTTGCTTTGCTCCTCACTTCGCCTCCTGTTGCACACTCTAGTGCTCCTTTGTAGCTTCCCATTTGTCAGCTTGGACTCCATAACCTACGAGTTTAGAAAACTAAACTCGCTAAGCATATAGCTTAGTGGGTACTTTAATCGTTAAGTAGAAATTAGATGTAAAACACACAATGTTATAGATATGGCACAGCCAACCCAATCATCAATATAAACATTCTCAGGTTCTTATTATATTTCTCCTATTATTTGTTAAGCTTTTATGACAGTATGCTATTCATTTCTATTGATTTACTGCCACTGGATGGTACCTCATCCTATGTCTGTTAGTTGCCTAACATTGCTGTTGATTACCGATCTAATGGTTATGTATTTGTATTTTATGGCATTATAATTTCTTTATCATTGTAGGCCCAATACTCTATTGTTTTGAGTTCCGTTTGTTAAATAACTTATGCATGAATTAAAGGTGTGTATTCACTATCTTTGTCCTATGCTTTCCTTCGGTAGTTTGGCATAAATGGTTATTCATGTGTTCATATGCTCCTTTCATTAAGTTCACATATATTTTTTAAGGTTTGGATAAGTCATATAAGAAATTAACCGACTGAATAATGTTTATTACCCTTTGCCGAGTTTAATATTTTAACGGTTCGAAATTTATTTTATTAAAAATTCATAGGGCACCAGTGATTAGGAATCTGTCTATTTTTATCCTAAATCAGCTCAATAGAACTAATTTGTAGTTCAAAGTTTTCATTCCGGCCTTTGGGCGGACTGCACTTTTTAGGCCGCACCGGGTTTTACAATACTGCAAAAATCCCTCGGTGGGCTTTAAAATCTAAATAAAACACAATTGGGATGTGATTTTCAAAAAATGAAAAATGCTATCTTGTTCTTAATTGGTCAAGCTTTCAAGAACATATTTTTTTGTTAATTTATTTCATTCCAAACGAATATTTTATCTCAATTATACCTCATTTATTTCTTACCAAATGAACAGTGAATTCTAGCATTTAGTTTCTTATGTACCTTGTTATCTTATTTCCCCAATAACTTTTGTTCTACTAATCCGAATGTAAAAATTCTTGTTTTCACTCGAACTAGACTCATATGAGTCCTTATGGTTAAATTTCTAGATTTAAATTTGTTACACATAATTCTTGATGACTCCTTGAACTCTTCCCTGGTCAATTGGTTACTCAAGTCTGCGCAATGCGTACTATTTCATTTATAACTTTACCTACAAAACTCAGATTGAGACGATTCTTATCTTAAATTAAACTAGACACATAAGTCTATATTCAGTAAAAATTTCAGTTTAAAACAGGCAACACGTGATTTTGGCACAATTTCTAATTCAGCCCTGCAGTCTGCTAGGGTCTGCTTGCGCATGGTTCGCTCATTCGTGTGCAACTTCTACATTTTAAGTCCAATCGAGATGAATCCAACTCCTATGATTCACCAAAATACAAGGGTTCATTTATATCTTGTATAACAACATCTAATTCCTGAGGTAAATGGACCAAAACCTGGACTCAAGGCACAAATCTCAGTCAGTCTGGTTTCACAATTCCAGTGTGCATGAGTTATACTCTTTTGATCATATCTTTTTAACTACAAGTGGGATTTAGTAAATTCCAAATTATATGGTTTCCTAACACATAAGGGTACATTTAATTCTTCTTTCACAGCTTCTAAATGTGTCATTAAGGTCACCTGGACTCAAGGCACAAATCTCAGTCTGTCCGGTTTCACAATTCCAGTGTGCATGAGTTATACTCATTTGATCATATCTTTTTATCTACAAGTGGGATTTAGGAAATTACAAATTATATGGTTTCCTAACACATAATAGTACATTTATGTTTTCTTTCACAGTTTCTAAATGTGTCATTAAGGTCACCTAAACGTAGTCCCAAGTCACAGATTACTGACTGAGGAATCTCAGTTTTTCAGTTTGTACGCCTGGTATCATTTTGATCATAACTTTCATTCCACAGATGAAAATGAGTTGGTTCCAAAGCCTATGGTTTACTGACTTAATGTATAACAATTAAGTCTTCTTTGTCAAGTTCTAGTTCTATCATTTTACTAGTCTAAATTTCAATTGAAATTCCCGAAAAATACAGGACACATGGCTGGCTGCAACAAAACAACACAACATAGCACTCCCATATTTACCTCCCTTATAACCTCAACCCCAAAATCAATCAATACACAACAAACACTTCTATATCATCATCAATCTCAACCACATAACCACCACAACTCAAGCACATGAACAATTATAGCAATTACACATCCAAATGCAAAGGCAATAGAGATCACTAATTCAAGAAGGTTAAAGTACCAAACCTTTTTCCCCTTTGCTTTCCTTAGCTCATCTTTGATCTTTTTCTTCTTTTTCCTTATGCTTTTCTTGATTTCCTACAAGAATTCCAGCATACACACTTTAAACATACATCCTATGGTTTGAAAACATAAGCTACCAATTCATTTCTTGCTAATTTTTCCTCAATCTAATCTCCTCTAACCTTAAAACCATTATTTCTTTCATCAAATCCTTCAAATAATTATTTCTTGAATTTTCTCCAAATCTAGCTACATGAACCCTAATTTCAATCTCTTAAATTAACCATTAATCCATGAAATTAAAACTAGAGATAGGTTTCTCTTACCTTATAATCTTGTTTGTCACCAAAATCTTCAACCAAAAGCCTTAAACTTTGGAAAAATCACCTCCTTCTTCCTTCTCTTATGGTTTGGACGAGTTCACCATGTAAGAGAGGGCTTTTATTTTCTTTCCTTAGCTTATTTTGATCCAAATGGCAGCCATAAGTGGTGAAAATATGTTGGTATAGATGTTGACTTCCAATTGGTACACCTTATAGCAAAAATGACCATTTTTAATTGGTCCACTTGCCTTCTTCTTTTATCTATTTATTTGGAAAGCCATTAGGCTTCCTTTTATCCATATTTTGACCCCTTCAACTTTCTTGTGCTGTAATTTTATAGTCTAGGGTGTGAAAATATCAAAATACCCTCCAACGATTAATCGATTGTAACTTTTAAACTGTGCGTTTTCGGAAAAAATTGAAACCCACGGTTATGACCCGATTAATCTCTAGAATATTCTTCCGGGGTCGGATATGGGCACTATTAAGAACTTCCGACACTTAATTTTTAAGTTTACATAGTTGCCCCTAACTTTTGAGAAATTTTTACTTAGGTCCTTTTGATATCCCTTCCTGACCTTGCTGTCTTTCTTTATTAATATATTTTTACTCACAACTTAAAATTAAGTAATTCTTATTCCCACTGAAACTAGACATCCGGATCTACATTGTGTCAAAATTTCAGATCGATCTGAGCTATATCTGATTTTTGACGGTCCTTCGAACTCAAGCCTACTATGCTGTCCTGAGGCAGCTTGCACATTATCTACTAAATCCATCATATCTTATTCTGCACAACTCCAAATTGAGTAATTTCAAGTTATACATCTAGAGAAGACACTAATAAACAATTAAGTCTTCTTTGAGACTCTCTAATTCTGTCATTAACTTGGATGAAATTCGAGCTCAAGTTATAAGTCATGTTCTAAACTTCTTTGTTCTAAGCCTAAATCATATCCTCTATGTCTGTTTCTTACCAATCTGGGATTCGGTCGAATATGTTTCAATTCACTTTCTGTTTATTTTCATATATATATTAGCCTATTGAACAATCTCATAGAATACAATGAAACAAACATGATGAGTCTCAAAATAATTAATATCAGTAGTTGAATAAACGTCGGTCTAACATAATGAATAGACAACATGAAGAAGCAAATAAAGAAATGACTATAATATGGAGAGAAGAAGGCCTATAAATGAATATAGCAGAGAATGAAAATTGTACAAGAAAGAATGGAAAAGAATAAATTTAAATCAAAGTTAAAGAAAACATAAGTGAATAATAATAACGCTTCGAATGAGAAATCATGACAAAAGTCAAAGCATGTTGAACCACATAATAGTCTATTGGACAATCTTGTAGAATAATAAACAGCAAGTGAGCAGAGATGGGAAGAAAACAGAATACAAAAGGTAAAACATGTTGAATCTTAAAATAGTTAATCCCAGTAAATGAATAAGTGTCAAAATAAGGCAATGCGTAAACAATATAGAGAGATGACAGAGAGCAATCAAGTGAATAAGATGAAAGAGTGGCAAAAGCAATAGACAGTAGTTAAAGAACATCAAGTATATAGAATGAGTAAGCTTCGGGGCGAAGCTTAAATTAAGGGGGATAGAATTGTAACATCTCGAATCCTAGATTGGTAAGAAATAGACATAGAGGATATGATTTAGGCTTAGAACAAAGAAGTTTAGAACATGACCTATAACTTGAGCTCGAATTTCATCCAAGTCAATGATAGAATTAGAGAGTCTCAAAGAAGAATTAATTGTTTATTTTTGTCATCTCTAGATGTATAACTTGAAATTACTCAATTTGGAGTTGTACAGAATAAGATATGATGGATTTAGTAGACAATGTGCAAGCTACCTCAGGACAACATAGTAGGCTTGATTTTGAAGGACTGTCAAAAATCGGATATAGCTCGGATTGATATAAACGTTTGATACAATGTATTCCCAGATGTCTAGTTTCAGTGGGCATAAGAATTACTTAATTTGGAGTTGTGAGTAAAAAGATATTAATAAAGAAAGACAGCAAGGTCAGGAAGGGATATCAAAAGGACCTAAGTGAAAATTTCTCAAAAGTTAGGGGCAACTATGTAAACTTAAAAATTAAGTGTCAGAAGTTCTTAATAGTGACCGTATCCAACCCCGAAAGAATATTTTCGAGATTAATCGGGTCATAACCGTGGGTTTCAATTTTTCCCGAAAACGCACGGTTTAAAAGTTACAATCGATTAATCGCCGGAGAGTATTTTGATATTTTCATACCCTAGACTATAAAATTACAGCACAAGAAAGTTGAAGGGGTCAAAATATGAATAAAATAAAGCCTAATGGCTTGCCAAATAAATAGATAAAAGAAGAAGGCAAGTTGACCAATTAAAAGTGGCCATTTTTGCTATAAGGTGTACCAATTGGAAGTCAACATCTATACCAACATATTTTCACCACTTATGTCTGCCATTTGGATCAAAATAAGCTAAGGAAAGAAAATAAAGGCCCTCTCTTACATGGTGAACTCGTCCAAACCATAAGAGAAGGAAGAAGGAGGTGATTTTTCCAAAGTTTAAGGCTTTTGGTTGAAGATTTTGGTGACAAACAAGATTATAAGGTAAGAGAAACCTATCTCTAGTTTTAATTTCATGGATTAATGGTTAATTTAAGAGATTGAAATTAGGGTTCATGTAGCTAGATTTGGAGAAAATTCAAGAAATAATTATTTGAAGGATTTGATGAAAGAAATAATGGTTTTAAGGTTAGAGGAGATTAGATTGAGGAAAAATTAGCAAGAAATGAATTGGTAGCTTATGTTTTCAAACCATAGGATGTATGTTTAAAGTGTGTATGCTGGAATTCTTGTAGGAAATCAAGAAAAGCATAAGGAAAAAGAAGAAAAAGATCAAAGATGAGCTAAGGAAAGCAAAGGGGAAAAAGGTTTGGTACTTTAACCTTCTTGAATTAGTGATCTCTATTGCCTTTGCATTTGGATGTGTAATTGCTATAATTGTTCATGTGCTTGAGTTGTGGTGGTTATGTGGTTGAGATTGATGATGATATAGAAGTGTTTGTTGTGTATTGATTGATTTTGGGGTTGAGGTTATAAGGGAGGTAAATATGGGAGTGCTATGTTGTGTTGTTTTGTTGCAGCCAGCCATGTGTCCTGCATTTTTCTGGAACTTCAACCGAAATTTAGACTAGCAAAATGATAGAAATAGAACTTCACAAAGAAGACTTAATTGTTATCCATTAAGGCAGTAAACCATAGGATTTAGAACCAACTCATTTTCATGTGTGGAATGAAAGTTATGATCAAAATGATACCAGGCGTACAAACTGAAAAACTGAGATTCCTCAGTAAGTAATCTGTGACTTGGGACTGCGTTTAGGTGACCTTAATGACACATTTAGAAACTGTGAAAGAAAACTTAAATGTAATATTATGTGTTAGGAAACCATAGAATTTTGAATTTCCTAAATCCCACTTCTAGATAAAAAGATATGATCAAATGAGTATAACTCATGCACACTGGAATTGTGAAACCGGACAGACTGAGATTTGTGCCTTGAGTCCAGGTGACCTTAATGACACATTTAGAAGCTGTGAAAGAAGAATTAAATGTACCCTTATGTGTTAGGAAACCATATAATTTTGAATTTACTAAATCCCACTTGTAGTTAAAAAGATATGATCAAAAGAGTATAACTCATGCACACTGGAATTGTGAAACCAGACTGACTGAGATTTGTGCCTTGAGTCCAGGTTTTGGTCCATTTACCTCAGGAATTAGATGTTGTTATACAAGATATAAATGAACCCTTGTATTTTGGTGAATCATAGGAGTTGGATTCATCTTGATTGGACTTAAAATGTAGAAGTTACACACGAATGAGCGAACTGTACGCAGGCAGACCCTAGCAGACTGCAGGGCTGAATTAGAAATTGTTCCAAAAATCACGTGTTGCCTGTTTTAAGCTGAAATTGTTATTGAATATAGCCTTATGTGTCTATTTTAATTTAAGATAAGAATCATCTCAATCTGAGTTGCGTAGGTAAAGTTATAAATGAAATAGTACGCACTGCGCAGACTTGAGTAACCAATTGACCAGGGAAGAGTTCAAGGAGTCATCAAGAATTTTGTGTAACAAATTTAAATCTAGAAATTTAACCATAAGGACTCATATGAGTCTAGTTCGAGTGAAAACAAGAATTTTTACATTCGGATTAGTAGAACAAAAGTTATTGGGGAAATAAGATAACAAGGTACATAAGAAACTAAATGCTAGAATTCACTGTTCATTTGGTAAGAAATAAATGAGGTATAATTGAGATAAAATATTCGTTTGGAAGGAAATAAATTATAAAAAAAATATGCTCTTGAAAGCTTGACCAATTAAGAACAAGATATCATTTTTCATTTTTTGAAAATCACATCCCAATTGTGTTTTATTTAGATTTTAAAGCCCACCGAGGGATTTTTGCAGTATTGTAAAACCCGGTGTGGCCTAAAATGTGCAGTCCGGCCCAAAGGCCGAAATGAAAACTTTGAACTACAAATTAGTTCTATTGAGCTGATTTAGGATAAAAATAGACAGATTCCTAATCACTGGTGCCCTATGAATTTTTAATAAAATAAATTTCGAACCGTTAAAATATTAAACTCGGCAAAGGGTAATAAACATTATTCAGTTGGTTAATTTCTTATATGACTTATCCAAACCTTTACAAATATATGTGAACTTAATGAAAAGAGAATATGAACATACGAATAACCATTTATGCCAAACTAACGAAGGAAAGCATAGGACAAAGATAGTGAATACACACCTTTAATTCATGCATAAGTTATTTAACAAACGGAACTCAAAACAAGAGAGTATTGGGCCTACAATGATAAAGAAATTATAATGCCATAAAATACAAATACATAACCATCAGATCGGTAATCAACAACAATGTTAGGCAACTAACAGACATAGGATGAGGTACCATCTAGTGGTAGTAAATCAATAGAAATGAATAGCATACTGTCATAAAAAGCTTAACAAATAATAGGAGAAATATAATAAGAACCTGAGAATGTTTATATTGATGATTGGGTTGGCTGTGCCATATCTGTAACATTGTGTGGTTTGCATCTAATTTCTACTTAACGGTTAAAGTACCCACTAAGCTATATTCTTAGCGAGTTTAGTTTTCTAAACTCGTAGGTTATGGAGTCCAAGCTGACAAATGGGAAGCTACAAAGGAGCACTAGAGTGCGCAACAGGAGGCGAAGTGAGGAGCAAAGCAAAGCAAAGTTTAGTTTAGCATGTACTGTTAAGGACTTTCAAAATGTAATTATAACAATTAAAGAAATGTGTAAATTATTATTATTAAAAATAAAAAGGAAAAAATTTTATTTAGTGCATGTTCTGTATACCATGTTGCATATACTGTAGCACACTTGGCTCGGCTGGAAATAGTCGGGTTAAGGAGTGTTACAGAACTTATGCTCTAAATTACCTACAATACTTCTAAATTATAGTATCTTCATTTATGAAATATGAAGAAAAGCACATATGAAAGAAATGATAATCTAATTTATATTTACCGTAAGATAAGTAAGTACAAAATGAAACTATAAGTGTATATGAATTTTAGAGTCTGAAATTTGAATCCTAAATTAATTTCTAAAGTAATATGAAGATTAGAGTATGAAATATTACAAAATTATTTACTATAGTAATTAAAGAATAAGCAAAAAATCAGTTAAGGAATAGTTTATGTAAGTCCGGATTAAGTTAATTTTGATAGTTTATTTAAGTTATAAGTTTTCTGCATTAGTATGATAATGAAAGAATTCTTAAAATTAATAGGAATTCTAAATGAATATCTATAATCTTAATCCCCAAAGTACAAGAAGCTACTTAAACTATGATAAGTTGCTAATCACTTAAAGTGAAAATTAAAGCAAACGTAATAAGCTTGAACACTCACTGAGTTGTGGCTCACCCCTCGCTTTGTTGTTATTTTTAGTGTTGTGTTGCAGGTAGAGCAACTCTGGAAATGGTGGCACTATGGTATCCAAGGGTAGCAAAATGGAAGATGCTAGAAAAGATTATGATTATGTGTAATATGAAAGAAAAAAAAATACAAAAGGTGTTATTAAATGTAAACTATTTGAAAAAAAAAACTTAGTAAAATTTTACTATAATATATTTTGACTATGGGTTCTACGAGGTTTCGATGTATTATATTGACTCAAACCCTAGAACTCCAAAATCAGGATGTTACAAAGGTGGTATCAGAGGAAAAGATTTTGAAAAGTAACTTAAAGAGGTAATAATAGAGTAAAGGTTTAAAATGAAGGTGAAATGACTGAAGATACCACGATGCCAGAGTTGCCAAGCTTAAGCGAAAGAGAAAGTTATACAAGTAAAGAATAGTTGAAACTAAAAGATAGTATAATAAGATAAAGAAAAAGTTCAGATATAAAAAAGAAGGAATATATGTATATATAGTATATTCCTATGTCATGCATATACATGATATCATTTACTCACAAATCATGCATCTCTAATATCATCATTGTGTAAGCATAGCATAAATACATTTATCTACATATTATAGACCCCTGATTTTAGCCCTAACCTAGTTCAATCATGATTAAAGATTGCCTAAGTAATTATCGGTCCATTCTTAATGGCTTAAACCTATTTTAAGCTTTTATCTTGATTGGTCCAATTTTTATGAGGCCCAAATGAATTCGATTTAGTTCAAAATAGAGTTTTTAAACCTAAAAATAGTCTAAAAGTCACTTTGGTTTGATAATGGGCCGTGCATGTTGAATTGGCCCTGTCTAGCTTGATGTAGGGCATCCATGTTGAACTGGGACTCCCCAGTTTGATATGGGTGTGTCCATATTGAACTGGGGCATTCCCAATTCGACATGGACACCCATATCGAACTAGGAAAGCCCCAATTCAATATGGACATGGCCATGTCAAACTGAGGCATGCCCAGGTCGATATGGGCACTAGTCAATTTCAAACTAGGGAGTTTTTGGTTTGATATGGTCAGTTTAGCCTTGAATTCAAATTATTTTAGTTTGATATGGGCCTGGATCATATCGGATTAAGATGTTTTTAATTCGATATATCTCAGGAAACTGTGTTTAATCAGGAAACTAAGACAAGTTTATGAAGTTTAACCTAATCACTCCTTATAAATACAAATTAAAAAGACTAATTAAGGGGTTAGTAACTATCAATAGCGATTATCATGAAAACAAACAACAACCATTAAATAGAGAAAAAAAAAACCAAAACCAAGCAACTTGAGTAAGCAGGGAGCAGAAGCTTTCAACCATTAAACTAGAAGGTAGGGATACGTCTGTCTTCAACATGTTCAATCGAGATTTTACAAGTTTAATTAATGTGAAATATTGGTGGAACCAACAACAGAGGTTTGCAATCTCTTATTTAGTTTGTCTTAAATTTATAATAATTCATCCATTTTTGCTTCATGGTTTTATTTAATTCCAGCACGTAGATATCCAGTAATTAGTTCATGTCCAGCAAACCACCTATTATAGTAACAGAAATAATCGGTCATATGAAATATTAATTTGAATTAAATATCCAGTAGCTTAAAGTTTATAAACATGTTTACAATAGCTTTGTTTTCCAAATATAATCACAATCACTTTGTTTTCCACCAAGTATAATCATACAATATGTCTCATATAATCATCCAGTAGCCCCTTTTTTAAACCATAAAACCCTAAAACTAGTTTTCAAATATATATAAACCCTAATTCCTAAACCTAGTATCCAGAAACCCTAATTTATATGTAAAATACTATTTTATAAAAAATCATAATTTATATAAATATAAAATCCTAGTTTAAATACAAACCTAATTCCCCCAAAAAAAAAACTAATTTTGAAAATCATTTATGTAATATCCCGGAATAGACCCTAAGAGTTTTGGAGTTATTGTTGTTGTATTTGGATTTAATGTATATGTGTATATGTGAAATATAAGGATAATATATGTAAGACATATACATATACATCACATATACATGGGATATATATAATGGTGAAGGATAAGTGAGTTGTATATATATTTGTATAACTAAATAATAATAATAATAATAAAGACAAAAAGAAAAGAGAAGAAGAAAATCAAAGAAAGAATATGTGGTGGAGATTTAAAGTATTATTATTGTTATTATTATTATTATTATTATTATTACTATTGTTATTGTTATTGTTATTATTATTATTATTATTATTATTATATATATATATATGGATAAGGACAAAGGAAAGAAGTAAACTTCTTCTTCCTTCTACTCCTTCTTCGTCTTCTTCGTTCTTCTTGGCCGAGAGAGAGAGAGAGAGAGAGAGAGAGAGAGAGAGAGAGAGAGAGAAGAGAGAAAGATGTGATTTTCTTACCAAATTTCTTAAGGAATTCAAGAGATTTGATGATAGAGATGAAGATTTGATAAAGGATTCAAGTAAGTAATTATTTCTTTAAATTGATTTTCATTGTTTGAGTTGGGTTTGGTATGGTTGATGTGTGATGATGATGATATTGAAAGATTTAAGTATATATATGTGTTGATTTGGTATTTGGATGATGATAATATGATTATTTGTGAAGATGATGATGAATTGTTGAATAAGGGTTGAGTTTAATGAAATTTGGGGATTTGATAAATTGGTATATGAATGATGTTTATAATGATGATTGGTGTGTGTTTTGAGTGTTGTTGATGTTTTGGTAAGTTTGTTATGGTTTTTGGGTGTGTTTGATGAGGATTGTTTGAAGTGAGTAATGATAAAAAGATGGGTATTGTTGGATGTTGTTGTGTGTTGACCGGAATCTGGGTTTTTAGCCGGACACGCCCAGAGACACGGCCAGTTTGTTAGGCGTGTCGTTGGTTCTGTTTTCTGGAGTTGGTAGCACGAGCAGTGACACGCCCGTGTTATTGAGCGTGTCATAGCTACTGTGAGTTTGTAGAATTGACACGACCAGTAACACGCCTGTGTTATTGAGCGTGTCATAGCTACTGTGAGTTTGGAGAATTGACACGGCCATGAGCACGCTCTTGTTGATTGGACGTGTTGATGTTTTTGAGATACAGAATGTATTACACGCCCAGTGACACGCCCGTGGTTATGAGCGTGTCAATGTTTCTGTGTTGTGGAGTTAGGGCACGATCAGGGACACTCCCGTGTTGATGAGCGTGTCATGTGTTGAGTTTGCCCTAATTGATTCTTATTTGTATTATCTCATGTGTATTTCTAAGTGAGTGTGTATGATTACTTTTGGATTAGGTTTTAAGAGATGGAATTGCCCCTAATCCAAGTATTGAAAGATCTATGGAAGAGAAGTTATATGGGAGTGAGTTCTTTAGAGGTAAGTACAAAACCTTATTGGATTGCATATAAGTATATTGTTAAAATAAATATTAATATTGTATATGCAATGAAAAGATAAGAGATATGATAATACATTAATACATATAAGATGTGAAGGCATTCAATATATATATGTTATGAAATGTGAAAGATGTGAGGATATGAGTTGTATGATGTGTATTCCAATTTATATGGTAATGCAATTGATTGTGCATACTTGAGTAATGAATGATTATGTATATAAATATCAATGATGAACTATGAAATGTGATAATGTGATATTGTGATGAACTATGAAATGTGATAATGTGATATTGTGATGAACTATGAAATGTGATAATGTGATATTGTGATGAACTATGAAATGTGATAATGTGATATTGTGGTGAATTATGAAATGTGATATTGTGATGGAATATGAAATGTAAATTGAGAGGTGATGATGTATAAAGCCATTGTGGTTGGCTGTGATATTGAGAATGAGATAAATGAGGCATGTTTTGCCTAAATGATGCCATTGTGGTTGGCTATGATGATGTAAATGATGATGAGAATGAGAATGAAATTGATAATGAAATAATAAATGAATTGTGTGGCTAATGTGTTATTCATTTTCAGAGTTTTGTTGTTGGTGGCATGCCTAATAAGTGTAACAATCTCTTGAAGTTAGGTTGGATTGAATCCTTGAAGCCTAATTGAGATGTTACCACCCTTGAAGCTAGGTTGGGTTAGTTCTTGAAGCCAAGTTGGGTAGAAGCTTAGCATGCTTTGCTCCCCTTGAAGCTTGGTTGAACTTAATCCTTGAAGCCTAGTTGGGTATATGATATTGATAAATGTGATAACAAAACCAAAGCATTAACTCTGAACTTTGAATGACATATTAGTGTCTTTTGGGCCCGAGTCTGTCTTTGTTGTTAATGTGTTGTTAATGTGAAGTATATACAAGTTGAAATAAATGAGTAATGGGATCTATGTTGCCTTTGTTGGAAATGTGAGTTGTGAATGATGAATTGTGGTTAGTGATATGATTATATAACATACATGAATTATTGAAAGGAGATATGGTTTGTGAAGTTATATGCAATATGCGATTATAAAGTATAAAATGATATATATATGATATGTATGAGGTGAAATTGGTAAGTATCATAATATGAAGGTTCTATCAATTTATTGAATTATGTTTGATGGTTATGTTATATGTGTATATGTATATCCTCTATAAGGTTAATAGGATTATATGAAGAATGCATTGAAAAAGGGGAAAACGGAGTAAGAAAATGTTAAAACATGAGACTAAACATATGAGGTATGTTTCCTTTATATTGTATATTTTAATGGTTACTCGTACTACTAAGCTTTCGAGCTTAGCGCGGTTATCTTAATCGCGCAGGTATATAGGTGATGAAGCTGGAGTTAAGCTACTATGTCACAACGAGGACAAGTATAGTTCGAGACCAACTAGATGGTGGTGCATGCATGTAATTATACTGTATTTTCATAAGAATGTATTCATTTGTATAAATGAATCTTTGGAAGAAATAATGTAACTTATATTTATGTATTACCATGATAAGAATAACCATTTTGTAAATACTTTCATATGATTAAAATGTATTATGGTTTTAAAAATTAAAGTAAAGAGCTATAATGGTGATGGAAAGTGACATTCTTATACTCTATATACATATTGTATGTGTACCTAGTATATGTACAGTATTTATATGGGGTATCGGGGTGTTACAATTTACCTTTCAGGGGTGCTGCCCCCTTGATCCCCGCCGTATGGGCTCATCAATAGGGTCAATATCTATTTTTGGCTTATAAGTCTTTGTGATTAACTTTAATTTTCTTTATTTAAAACCCTATTTTTGATTATTGGATTTGTAATATTATGGACGGTTTATTTTATTTTATGATGGATGTTTTGTTTTAATTATCATGCTTGAATGATTTAATTTATTTAATTATCCAATTGGATTGTAAAAGGCATGTTTCTATTTTATGGGTGCCTCAATTTTATTATTGTAACTTAATTTATCTTTTAAGAATTTTGGAACCATTGTAAGGGACATGTTTACACCAATTGGTGGGTGTCCCATTTTGTTTTACATTATTTATCTTGTTTTCTTCTTTTGGACATTGGACATTTGTAAAGGCATGTTTTCATCCTTGGATGGGTGCCTATTTTATTTATTTTTATATAATAAAGTTATGAATGTTTATTTCTTTTAATTTTCGCTTGTCATATAGATATTATCATAATAATTAAGAATCTTATAATATTTAGAACTGAAAAGGAGTCCGGTTCCAATGAACTGGGCGTTATGGGGGTGCTTGGCCACTTCTCACCTTTCCCATGCGTACCCAACTTTCGAACCCAATAGAGGGTTGAAAATCCCTTAGGAATCGAGTCATCCACCCTTTTCATTTTCCTGGCCCATTTGGGTGGTGACACCATTTTCTCCGGGTTTAGGCTTGTGTTCTCTAAGGCCCTGAGCCTAACAGTACCGAAGTCGTAAGAATCATTCTACCAGAAGTGAGGGCAAAAATCCCCGCTCACACATATTTAAAACACAAGTCGCATATGTGCAGGCCCTTAAATTTGGGCTGGATTAAATTTAAGAAGCTTAACTTGGTCCATTATATTTTTTTTAAAGAGCCTAAACCTAATTTGAAGGTTTGAATTAAACTAGTCCAATCCGTAAAAGCGCAAAATTAAATTTGTGAAAGAGGTTTGGTAAAAAAAAATGAAGAGGTTTGGATTCGATTTGAGTCAGAGTGGGTCCAAGTTAATATGAGCTAGTGCTCATGTCGATTTGGGGTGTCTAAATTGACATGAGTAATGGATCATGTCAATTTGGGGTATCCAAAACAACATGAACCTAGCTCATGTCGATTTGGACACTCCAAATTGACATGAATCTGAATTCTGAATGAATTTAGCTGGTTTAGGAATCCAAATTATGCTTAACTTCTGAATCATTAACCCTAATTGCCATATTATAAATAGAGGGAGCCTAAATAATTGAAGGATACTTTTAGCAGCTGAATTATTTTGGCCACAGTAATAAAATAAAAAACAAAGATCTGTTAGAGACAGTAGCAACACTATAGGGGAATTTACAATCAACACCGAGCAATCAACACACCGTGCTTAGTCAAAACTCTAGATTAGTGCAGGCAGTAACTTGGATCAAAATTCTTTCAATTTAAAATCACAGTTTGCTTCCATTATTTATATTACTTCATACTTATTTCATACAATAAGCTGCTCTTTCATTCAAATTGATATAAATAATTTTATCCACCTAAACAAGCTAATATGTTAGGTTTTCATCTAGTAGCTTAGCCATATGAATATAAATAAGAAAGTTAACCCAACCAAATTGATATACTCTTTCACAGTAGCTTATTAATCTTTGTCCAGTAGCCTAATTAGCCAATGTTTATTTATTTTAAATTCATAGTGGCTTAGGACTTAATTTAAACATTCAATTTAATTACCTAAAACCCTATTGGCTTATTTTGAAAAACCATAATCTTAAATTATAGTTTTAAAATCCTAATCTTATAAAAACCCTAGTTTTCAATATTCAAAAGCCTATTTCTAAACCAAAACCCTAATTGTCACCCTAGAAACCTAAAATCATAATTTAACCCTAAAATCTCTAGTTTGATCACCAAAACCCTAATTGTAACCCAAGAATGCTAAAATCATGTTTTTACATTAAAATCCCTAGTTTAATCACCAAAACCCTAATTGTCATCCTAGAACCTTGAAATTATGTTTTTACCTTAAAAACCCTAACATTATTTCCAAAACCTTAATTTTCTTTTATAGATCCTAATCATATTTTTCAAAACCCTAAAACCCTAATTTAGCATTCTAAATTTTAAAAAACCCTGATTAACATATGAAAACCCTAGTTTTGCATATCTATTATTTAATGTAATATTAAAACCAAGATTTGACCATTTAATTTATTAATGTATGTTTGTGATGGATGATTTATTTTTATTTTATTTATAATGAATGGTCAATGCTTTTTATTGGTTTATTTTGATCTCAAGGATGTAAGAGGTATGTTTTCACTTTATGGGTACCTCATTTGTTAAGATCAATGCAATTTAATTTATTTTAAGTTTTGGATTAATGTAAGGGACATGATTCCACCAAATAGTGAGTGTCCTATTTTATTTAGTTTTGGACATTAGACAATTATTGTAAGGGCATGTTTCTATCTTGTATGGATGCCCATTTCTATTTGTTAGGACCTTCTTTTCTTTGTTATCTTATTTATTTTGAATTGCATGTAGTATGGAATTTAAAACTATTTAGACCTAAAAAGGAGGTCGGTTCCAATGAATCGGGCTTTATGGGTGTGCTGGGTCATTCTCACATTCTCCATAAGCATCCAACTTTCCGAACCCATTAGGGAGTTGGGGATTCCTTAGTAATTAAGTCATCCACCCCTTTCTTTTTCAGACCCGTCAGGGTGGAGACTCCATTTTCTTTATGGTTTAAGCATGTGTTCTTTAAGGCATTGAGCCTAACAGTGCCGAAGTCGCAAGAACCATTCCAAATGAAAGCAGGGGGTGAAAATCCCCGCTCACAGTGGCAACTCCACTGGGGATAAGAGAAGTTAATTTCATTGGCCTTTATAGTATATTATTTTTTTATTATAATATTATTCATTGCATCATTTAGATTGCATTGTATGCGTGAGTTAGGATGCCCGTGTAACCCATGTTATGTTATGTAAGGGATACCATACTTTCACTCAAGGTATGAAGATTGAGCATGGCACAACTGCTCATAGCCCTGTACCACTTGGTATATACTTGCTATGGGAGGAGCCTAAAACTTTAAACCTAAAGACTAAAGCCCATGTAATTAGCCTAATTACTTTTCTTAGGCTTTTACCTAAATGCTTGTTGTTTGACTATGATTGATATATCTTGATTTGAACTATAGCCTATTTGGTTTGTTCTTTTTTTTAATATGGCCTAATTACATTGTAAGCTCAAAATATTTTTATTCTTTTAAGCCCAAAAGACCAAAATTATTTTGGAAATTTTTCAAGATGGTCTTTGGACATAAAACCTTTTAAAGATAGGTTAAAAATTTATTTTTCACCTCATGGCCCAAGTACAAAGCCCAAGGTTCATTTTTAAACAAATATTTTTATAATAGGCTTTGAAGCAAATTTATTTTTCACTTCACTCAAATTTTTTACATGGGCTTATAGCTATTTTGGTTAATTATGGAATACCAAAAAATTAATTGTGAGTCTAAATTATACCAAGAATTGTTATTCATGGGCTCTTTTGTGGCAAGAATCATTAGTTTTTTTCACATAGAAAATCTATTTATGATAAACCCTTTAATTTAGTTTTAATCCACAATATATCATAAAAGTTATTTTAGTTGATCAAATAGATTAAGGCTTAATTAATGGGAATTACCATAGATTGACTTATAAGTTTGAAAATATAACTATTGGTGAAATCATCCAAGTAAATTTTTTAAAAATAAGATATCCCATCTTGATATTTTATTAACCGTATACTTAGGAAAAAGGGACTCACCATTCGTGTGTGGAAGATATAAGGTTAGAAGGAACATCCTAATTATCTTTCTTTGTCTGTTAATTGTGCATTCATGCATACATGCATTGCATGGCATTGATCCTGTCTGGCTCAGAGACCTAGAGTATAGTAGTTCTAGAGCTTACAACAATCTAACCTAGGCCAGTGATGTAAAATCCAGCAATGACTCAGTCATCTTTTCACCAAAAGCAATGGAATCTGAACAGATTTAGAAGATGGTAAATGACACACTCAACTGCAAGATGGAAGAACTAAAGGGGATCTTAGCTAAGACCATGAAAAGCCATCTAGCTAAACTATTAGGAAACACTGTCAAAGAATCTACTAGTACTAAGAAGAAGAAGGATAAAGGAAAGGCTAAGGTTCAGTATTAACAAGATTCTAAAGATAAGAAGAAAGAAGCAAAGGCTATGGAGAAATCAACTATGGAAAAGAATGAAATGTCGGATGTCAAGAAAATGATTGTTGATTTAGAAAAGAAGTTTGAAAAGAAGTTAAAAGGTTGATGAGATGTCAGAGATAGACAAACTATTTGAACAAGATGAGGAGGTTCCTTATAAGCTTAAAATGCCTTCTTTTGCTAAGTTCGATGGAACTAAGAATGCTCATCTTCATATCAAGCAATACATCACTGCCATGCAGTCTGCCAGAGAGATCAAGTCTCAAACTCTAAGGTACTTTATGCTCTCATTGGATCTTGTTGAGCAAAATTGTTCAACGCCTTAGAGGATAGTACTCAGAAGAATTGGGATTCATTGTATAAGGCTTTCATCTAGCAGTATGGGTACAATGCTGAATTGGAAGTTACTTTGATTGTAACACCCCTTCCCGACCTACATGTGTAAGCTGAGTAGAGGTGCTACACTAACCTAATGTTGCTACCAATTTTACTTAGTCAAATTTTAGTTCCAATTTTAATAGAAATTTTGCCATAGTTTCGTCTAAAAATTGAGTCCCAAGTGTCGACAAAACTAGTTTTTTTTTTCTGATTTTTAAAACATTTTACACAAACCAATGCAAACAAAATCATTCTCAGTACACTTCCAATAAATCCCCCTTATACCCTCAACTACAACCTGCAAAAAGGATTTACACTTCTTGTAACACCCCCATATCCAATGCCCACACACTACAACCACAACAATGTAGCATAAGTGCATCAAACATAGGGATGCTACGGTTTTCTTAATATTCAAAACACTTTAAACTTGATACAATACCCTTATCATTATACATTATAGAAAAGTAGGTCATTTACTTATAAAACAAAACATATTAGTTATATATATATACATTTAAATATTACACAGCGGAAGTTATAAAATATGTACATATTTACAAACACTTGAGTACATATTTAAATATATCCATATTTTTACATTATAAACATTACTTTACAAAATATAAAGAAGTATACTTGATTGACAATTCTCTTCTGATCTTTAAGTTCCCAAAATCAACTCTTCAAGGTCTACTCTCACTTGGTCTGGATGAACTCTCGGGATCGACTCTATAAGCTCTATTACCTGCGCGATTAAACACTATCGCGCTAAGCCAAGGGCTTAGTAAGATAATTCATGCTAAAATGCAATGTCACAAATTAATTACATATATCAATCAAAAGTATATTATCTATTCAATATGTTGCTTTGTTCAATGTCACATCAATATTCATATAATAGCACCATTCATTATACTCATTTAAATTTATCATTATAGCCAACAACTATGACTTTATATACGTACCCTTTCCCAACCAGGTCGGTTGCCCTCCAATCCCAAGGGTCCGCAGGAGGCAAATAGGCACGTATAACATTATCAGTAACATACCTTTCCCCATCCTGGTCGGTTGTCCAAGTTCGGTTGCCCATTCCAATGGGTCCGCATGGTTCCGCAGGAGGCAAATAGGTACGTATAATACTGACTATATCGAACCTTCCTCCTACCAGATCGGTAGTCCAAGATCGGTTGCCCAACCCACTGGGTCCGCATGGTTCCGCAGGAGACGGATAGGTCCGTTCATTAAACTTATCAATACCTTTTCAATTCATTTCTTTTTCACAAGCAAGTTAAGCAATCATTATATACAATATTCATTACATTATCTAAACACTCACATTATTATTCAATCCTATCATCAATGCATGCTTCAATCATATTTCATTTGAATCACTATAACATCTTTGGTATAACATTTCAATGTGCATTACTCATGAAACACATTACCATTCACAATGCATAACATAACATTATTCAATCTCAACAATGCAATTAGGGCAATTCAACCTCTTCACAACCTAATCCAAAAGGAATATTAGCAAAATGACCATATGAATAGTACATTCTGGTTTTAGACTCCATGTTATCCTTATTTTGAAAAATTGTATAAAATAATCTACTTGACTAAAAATTCTGAAATTTTTACAGAATTTAGTTTTGTATCTTAAAATCATTCCTTTAAAATATCAGATCAAACTGAACACAAAATCTTGGTCAAATAGTTCACCTAACCAGACTGCCCCAATTGCCCTGCATTCTGGCAGCAGTTCTGAACTTTGTGAATTCCATAAATCAAATTCAATCAACGTGGTTCCAAATTATTTTTATCAAATACTAGACTCACTAAGCAACAACATATCTAAAATTCAATTGAATATGATTTTTCTACATTTTATTAAAAATCCCGAAATAGAGCTGTCTCAGTTAAGGTACCTGCTGGAACAGGTCTAATAAAAATAATCTTTCTAAACTCATAACCTATCCAAAATCGAATCAACATATTTTTCAGTCATTCTAAACTCATAGAGGCACAACATATCAAAAATTCACTTCAAGAACATTTTTCTATAATTAATTAAAAATCATACAAATCACAGCCTTTACTAATTGTAAAAAGAAACAATTTCACTAAACACAACTCTTACTCTTCCATCACCAACACCAACCCAACTTCTCATCTATCAAGCAAAATCAATACTTAAAATCACACCATAAGCAACTTAATCATACCATCATCAAATCACAACTCAACTCAAGCATAACTTCAAAAATAACAAGAGTAAACAAGAGCAAACTTACTAAATAATGAAATTCCTTGAAACTCCAACTTGTAACTTTGAAAACTTCCTTCACTTTGAACTTGAAATCATCAAAACCATCACTTGTTCTCTTGCTCTCTTCTCTCTTTGATGAGCCGGCCACACAACAACAAGAAGAAGAAGAAATGATGAAGAAACACAAAGTCAATAGGCATTAAATACCCATCCAAAAGAAAATTACTATAATACCCTCATCCATTTAACTAAGCTTTTGTCATATCTATACCCATTTAAGTAATTCACAACCAACACAAAAATATCCTCTTTCCTTGACTTTCCATTTTGACCACTTTATATGTTATATATATCACCATATAAGCAACATATACAATTATCTCTAAACCCTCTTTTCTTTCCCAACCACCATACAAAAACATTCTTTTCCCATTTCTCAATTCAAACCAACAACAACAACAACAAAACTTCTAGGGCATGCATAGGGATATTACAATTCTCCCCCTCTAAAAAGAAAATTTCGTCCTCGAAATTACCTGATATCAAAGCTGAAACAACTGCGGATATTGCTCTCGCATGGATTGTTCACTCTCCCAAGTCGCTTCTTCTTTTGCATGATTCTTCCAAAGAATCTTCACCAATGGCACTTGCTTGTTTCTCAATTCTTTCACATCATGTGCCAAGATAGCAACTGGTTCCTCTTCAAATGTCAAATCTGGGCTCACTTCAATAGACTCAAATGGCAACACATGAGATGGATCCGACCTATATCTCCTCAACATAGAAACATGGAATACATTATGAATACGATCCAACTCAGGTGGCAAAGCAAGTCGATACGCCACTGGCCCAACTCTTTCTAAGACTTCATACGGCCCAATGAAACGAGGACTCAATTTTTCTTTCCGACCGAACCTCAAAATCTTCTTCCAAGGAGACACTTTCAAAAATACCTTATCTCCAACATTAAACTCTATATCTCTCCTTTTCAGATCTGCATAAGATTTCTGTCGGTTTGAAGCTACTTTTAACCTGCCTCGAATCAACTTTACTTTTTCTTCAGTTTCTTGAATCAAATCAGGACCAACCAACTTATTATCTCCAAGCTCATTCCAACAAAGAGGTGTCCTACACCGTCTGCCATACAATGCTTCAAACGGTGCCATACCAATGCTGGATTGGTGACTGTTGTTGTATGCAAACTCCACAAGAGGTAAAAATCTATCCCAACTTCCAGAGAAATCGATGACACAGCTTCTCAACATGTCCTCAATAATCTGTATCACCCTCTCTGACTGTCCATCAGTCTGTGGATGAAAAGCAGTGCTGAAGTGCAGTCGAGAACCCAAAGCACTATGCAAACTCTTCCAAAATCTGGAAGTAAACCTGGGATCTCGATCAGACACTAAAGAAGTTGGAACACCATGCAGTTTCACAATCTCATGGATATACAGCTCAGCCAATCTCTCCAAAGAGTAATCCATTCGAACCGGAAGGAAATGAGCTGTCTTAGTCAATCTATCCACAATCATCCATATAGCATCATGCTTCTTTTGTGTCAATGGCAAACCAGACACAAAATCCATTGTCACTCTTTCCCACTTCCATTCTGGCACTGACAATGGTTGAAGCAACCCGGTTGGAACTTGATGCTCTGCTTTAACCTTCTGACAAGTGAGACATTTCGACACAAAATCTGCAATGTCTCTCTTCAACCCAATCCACCAATAATGCTGTCTCAAATCATGATACATCTTCGTATTACCCGGATGCATAGCAAACACTGACTGATGTGCTTCTTCTAAAATGACTCTTTTCAATTCAGCATCATCGGGTACACACAATCGATTTTTAAACCAGAGACTCCCATCGTCTTTCACAACAAAATCTCTTGTCTTCTCATTCTTACAATCTGAAATAATCTTCTGAATCTTCTTATCGGCCAACTGAGCTTCTTTGATCTGATCTAACAAAATCGGCTTCAATTGCAACTGTGCCAATAATGCACCATCAACACAAGGTACAAAACTGGCATGCAATGCTCTCAACTCAACAAGCAACGAGAGCGAGTAAACTGTTAAACCAGCTAAAGACTTCCAACTCAAGGCATTAGCAACAACATTTGCTTTACCTGGATGATAGTCAATCAAGAAGTCATAGTCTTTAATCAATTCTAACCATCTCCTTTGACGAAGATTGAGTTCTTTTTGGACACCCAAATACTTCAAACTCTTGTGATCAGTGTAGATGAAACATTTCTCCCCAAACAGATAGTGGCGCCAAATCTTCAATGCAAACACAATGGCAGCCAATTCCAAATCATGGGTCAGATAGTTAAGCTCATGCGGTTTTAACTGTCGAGATGCATAAGCTATAACTTTCCCTTCCTGCATCAATACACACCCCAAACCTCTATGTGAAGCATCACTGTAGATCACATATGGTTTGCCTTCAACAGGTAAAGTAAGAACAGGCGCTTGAGTCAATAACTCTCTCAACTGCTCAAAACTAGCCTGACACTGATCTGTCCACACAAATCTCACTCCCTTTCGAAGTAATCTGGTGAGTGGAGTAGCTATCAAAGAAAACCCTTTCACAAACCGTCGGTAATAGCCTGCCAAACCCAGAAAACTTCTAATCTCTGTCACAGACTTGGGTGGACTCCAATTCAGAATAGCTTCAACTTTACTTGGATCAACTCTAATGCCTTCCGCTGAAACAATATGTCCGAGAAAAGCAACTTGATCCAACCAGAACTCACACTTCGACAATTTGGCAAATAACTGCTTCTCTCTCAAAATCTGCAACACAATCCGCAGATGCATATCATGTTCCTCTTCATTCCGCGAATACACCAGTATATCATCAATGAAGACCACTACAAACTGATCCAAATAGGGCCTAAACACCCTATTCATCAAATCCATAAAAGCTGCAGGTGCATTCGTTAGACCAAAAGGCATAACTAGAAATTCATAATGCCCATACCTGGTCCGAAAGGCAGTCTTCGGAACATCCTCAGCTCTGACTCTCAGCTGATGGTACCCAGATCTCAAATCAATTTTAGAAAACACAGCTGAACCTTTCAATTGATCAAAGAGATCATCGATTCTAGGCAAAGGATATTTATTTTTAATAGTCACCTTGTTCAATTGCCTATAATCGATACACAACCTCATAGTACCATCTTTCTTCTTCACAAATAGCACAGGAGCTCCCCAAGGAGAAACACTGGGGCGAATAAATCCTTTGTCCAACAACTCCTGTAATTGCACTTTCAACTCCCTCAATTCTGCTGGTGCCATTCTGTAAGGAGTAATAGAGATAGGAGTGGTACCAGGCAACAATTCAATACCAAACTCCACCTCTCTCTCAGGAGGCAATCCTGGCAACTCCTCTGGAAAAACATCAGGGAACTCTGCAACTGTGGCAATACTATCAATGGAAGAACCCTTCACTCTAGTATCTACCACATGAGCAAGATAGGCTTCACACCCCTTTCTAATCAACCTCCTGGCTGCAACAGCTGAAACAAATAAGGAGGCTAGCTGTTCCTGCTCATTAGATACTATCACCTCTCTACCATCACCCGTTCTCAAAGAAACAATTTTCTTTTTACAATCCACCACAGCTCCATGTCGAGATAGCCAATCCATACCTAAGATCACGTCATATTCCTTAAATGGCATCTCAATCAAATCCCCAAGGAACTCCTCACCCTGCACCACTACTGCACTATCTCTATGCACCTTACTCACAACCACACTATGCCCTAACGGATTTGTCACCAACACATCAAATCCTAGGGACTCAGCATGCACATCAAATACAGGCAAAACATATGCACTAATATATGAATGCGTGGAACCCGGATCAATCAAAGCAAGTACTGGAGTATTAAATAAAGAAAAAGTACCAGCTATGACTGCCGATGTATCTGGCTGCCTCTGCATAACATACATCCTCTGGGAAGATCCAACCTCCTCTGGTCTACCCTCCCTGGATGTAGCACCTCCTCTAGAACTGAATCCTGGTCTACCTCCCCGGCTGACACCTCTGCCTCCTCTGCCTCCCCTCACACTAGCTCGAGAAGCAGCAGAATCAACTGGCATCTGCTCCTGCCTCTCAGGACAGTCTCTCACAAAGTGGTCAGGTGATCCACACCTGAAGCATACAGCTGGTCCACCACTCTTCCAACAAACACCTCTATGATAACCCCCACACTGAGCACATCTAGGTGGAGCGGATCTCTGAGTCATAGGGATCAGAGCACTTGCCACTGAAGCTGCAGGTCTAAATCTCTGTCTCTGGAACTGCACAGACCTACCAGCTGGTCTTTGGCTCCTACTACTCCGAGGAACAAAACTTCCTCTACCCCTCTTCGCAGAGGAAGACCCTGCCTCGAACTGGGGCCTTCTAACCCTAACCTCTTCTTCTGAAGCAGCTGCAATAACTTGAGCTCGCTCTACACTTCTAGCTGCTGTCACAAGCTGTGAGAAATCCTGATATCTGGATCCAGCCACTAAGCACATGATCGAGGGCCTCAATCCCTCCTCAAACCTCCTGCATCTATCAATCTCATCAGCAATGATATCCCCAGCATACTGACTCAGTCGAATAAACTCAACTTCATACTCAGTTACGGTCCGATGATCTTGCTTCAAATCTAGAAACTCTCTTTTCTTCCCATCTTTATACTCCCTAGGAGTATACTTCAACTCAAATTCCCTCAGAAAATCAGTGTAAGACAGTGTTGGAGGATCATCCATAGAATGGGGCATCGTCTTCCACCAATCGTAGGCATCTTTCTGCAGCAAAGATCTTGCATAGTCAAATTTTTCCTCAGGGGTAGCTTGTAACTGAATAAAGATCCTCTGTACTTTGTCAAGCCACTGTTCTGCTACAGCTGGATCAGTAGTACCAAGGAAATCCTCTGCTCCATACTTCCTTAGTTTATCATAGTGCCTCATAGATACCAAAGGCTGAGGGGGTGGTGGCACTGGTTGCACTGGTGCTTGTCTCATAACTTCCATCATATGTCTAAACCAGGCTGGCGGAACCTCCTCTCCAGCTGGTCTACCCGACACCGAAGCAGGTGCCTCCTTAACACTATCAACTCTAGCTCCCTCAGCAGGAGCGATACTCTCGGCACTACCCTCAATCGACTGACGTGAGTGAGAATCCATCACAACCTAAGTCTGCAAACACAACATACTACATCTTATTAAAGATCAGAGGTTGTCAATCCCAAACATGTATATTATTTCAAAACCAACATTTTAAGTAAAATATTCTTTTTATTACATTTTACCTAGGCTGAGAATCTCAAACCTAGGCTCTGATACCAAAACAATTGTAACACCCCTTCCCGACCTACATGTGTAAGCTGAGTAGAGGTGCTACACTAACCTAATGTTGCTACCAATTTTACTTAGTCAAATTTTAGTTCCAATTTTAATAGAAATTTTGCCATAGTTTCGTCTAAAAATTGAGTCCCAAGTGTCGACAAAACTAGTTTTTTTTCTTCTGATTTTTAAAACATTTTACACAAACCAATGCAAACAAAATCATTCTCAGTACACTTCCAATAAATCCCCCTTATACCCTCAACTACAACCTGCAAAAAGGATTTACACTTCTTGTAACACCCCCATATCCAATGCCCACACACTACAACCACAACAATGTAGCATAAGTGCATCAAACATAGGGATGCTACGGTTTTCTTAATATTCAAAACACTTTAAACTTGATACAATACCCTTATCATTATACATTATAGAAAAGTAGGTCATTTACTTATAAAACAAAACATATTAGTTATATATATATACATTTAAATATTACACAGCGGAAGTTATAAAATATGTACATATTTACAAACACTTGAGTACATATTTAAATATATCCATATTTTTACATTATAAACATTACTTTACAAAATATAAAGAAGTATACATGATTGACAATTCTCTTCTGATCTTTAAGTTCCCAAAATCAACTCTTCAAGGTCTACTCTCACTTGGTCTGGATGAACTCTCGGGATCGACTCTATCAGCTCTATTACCTGCGCGATTAAACACTATCGCGCTAAGCCAAGGGCTTAGTAAGATAATTCATGCTAAAATGCAATGTCACAAATTAATTACATATATCAATCAAAAGTATATTATCTATTCAATATGTTGCTTTGTTCAATGTCACATCAATATTCATATAATAGCACCATTCATTATACTCATTTAAATTTATCATTATAGCCAACAACTATGACTTTATATACGTACCCTTTCCCAACCAGGTCGGTTGCCCTCCAATCCCAAGGGTCCGCAGGAGGCAAATAGGCACGTATAACATTATCAGTAACATACCTTTCCCCATCCAGGTCGGTTGTCCAAGTTCGGTTGCCCATTCCAATGGGTCCGCATGGTTCCGCAGGAGGCAAATAGGTACGTATAATACTGACTATATCGAACCTTCCTCCTACCAGATCGGTAGTCCAAGATCGGTTGCCCAACCCACTGGGTCCGCATGGTTCCGCAGGAGACGGATAGGTCCGTTCATTAAACTTATCAATACCTTTTCAATTCATTTCTTTTTCACAAGCAAGTTATGCAATCATTATATACAATATTCATTACATTATCTAAACACTCACATTATTATTCAATCCTATCATCAATGCATGCTTCAATCATATTTCATTTGAATCACTATAACATCTTTGGTATAACATTTCAATGTGCATTACTCATGAAACACATTACCATTCACAATGCATAACATAACATTATTCAATCTCAACAATGCAATTAGGGCAATTCAACCTCTTCACAACCTAATCCAAAAGGAATATTAGCAAAATGACCATATGAATAGTACATTCTGGTTTTAGACTCCATGTTATCCTTATTTTGAAAAATTGTATAAAATAATCTACTTGACTAAAAATTCTGAAATTTTTACAGAATTTAGTTTTGTATCTTAAAATCATTCCTTTAAAATTTCAGATCAAACTGAACACAAAATCTTGGTCAAATAGTTCACCTAACCAGACTGCCCCAATTGCCCTGCATTCTGGCAGCAGTTCTGAACTTTGTGAATTCCATAAATCAAATTCAATCAACGTGGTTCCAAATTATTTTTCTCAAATACTAGACTCACTAAGCAACAACATATCCAAAATTAAATTGAATATGATTTTTCTACATTTTATTAAAAATCCCGAAATAGAGCTGTCTCAGTTAAGGTACCTGCTGGAACAGGTCTAATAAAAATAATCTTTCTAAACTCATAACCTATCCAAAATCGAATCAACATATTTTTCAGTCATTCTAAACTCATAGAGGCACAACATATCAAAAATTCACTTCAAGAAAATTTTTCTATAATTAATTAAAAATCATACAAATCACAGCCTTTACTAATTGTAAAACAGAAACAATTTCACTAAACACAACTCTTACTCTTCCATCACCAACACCAACCCAACTTCTCATCTATCAAGCAAAATCAATACTTAAAATCACACCATAAGCAACTTAATCATACCATCATCAAATCACAACTCAACTCAAGCATAACTTCAAAAATAACAAGAGTAAACAAGAGCAAACTTACTAAATAATGAAATTCCTTGAAACTCCAACTTGTAACTTTGAAAACTTCCTTCACTTTGAACTTGAAATCATCAAAACCATCACTTGTTCTCTTGCTCTCTTCTCTCTTTGATGAGCCGGCCACACAACAACAAGAAGAAGAAGAAATGATGAAGAAACACAAAGTCAATAGGCATTAAATACCCATCCAAAAGAAAATTACTATAATACCCTCATCCATTTAACTAAGCTTTTGTCATATCTATACCCATTTAAGTAATTCACAACCAACACAAAAATATCCTCTTTCCTTGACTTTCCATTTTGACCACTTTATATGTTATATATATCACCATATAAGCAACATATACAATTATCTCTAAACCCTCTTTTCTTTCCCAACCACCATACAAAAACATTCTTTTCCCATTTCTCAATTCAAACCAACAACAACAACAACAAAACTTCTAGGGCATGCATAGGGATATTACATTGAAGGAGGTTGAGTTAATAAGGCAGAAACAAAATGAGAATTTTGTTGATTATGTGAAAAGGTGGAGAAACAAGGTTGCGTTGCTCAAAAAGAGGCCAAATGAGTCAGACCAGATAAAAATGATAGTAAGAGGGGGTACTGCCTAATCTTCATGAACGGATGTCTCATACTCTCATCAGAGGTTTCAAAGATCCCAAAGATCTCCTTCAAGCTGGTTTGCAGATAAAATAATGGGAAATAGAAAAAACCAATTTTCTACAAGAAGGAACGAGAAAGGGAACTATCAATTTGGCAATCAAAGCACACAGAAGGAAGTTGATTTTAATGCAATTGGACAAAGAGGTAGGAGGCAGTTTTTGAAGTTGGGAAAACCACTGTCCTTGGTTTTCAATAAGCTACAGAAGAAGGGACTGTTACAATCATTGATTCCTCATCCATTGCCAAATCCTCTACCACCTAACTTTGATGCTAAGGCATTTTTCCAATTCCACCAAATACAAGGGCATGAGATGGACAAATGTATGAGATTGAGGCATGAGAACTAGAATTTAATTGAAAATAAGAAGTTGCCCAAACCTAACAAGCCTAGCATGAAGGACAACCCATTGCCAAGGTTCAACAGAGTACCACCACCAGCAACTTTCATGATTAGAGGAGGTTTAAATGGGAAATTTGTTTCTTCTTCTTTCCAAGATGTAGGTGGAGAGGCAACTAAAGAAGAAGAGATGCTAAGCAAGATTAAACCAACTGTGAGGAAAAGGAATGAAGTGGGCATTTATGTTGTGAATGAATTTTGGGATTTAACTAAAAAACCAATGGTGAGTCAGAATCCAAGATAGAAGAGTGGACCCAGTTCGATCCCGAAGAGGATCAAGTAATGAACACTCACTCTGAAAAGCCTTATGCAAGGCCACCACCAAAGGAAGTGGAAGCCGATAAAGGAAAAGATGTTGAAATGGGGAATAAAGAAGAAGAAGAAGAAGATGTTGTTCTTAAGCAACCGAAGAGAACTCAAGCGAGTATTAGCATCTGGGATTTACTAGACATCCAAGAAGCATTGAGAAACTATGACCAAAGCTATGGCAAGCATGCAGATTTTCACTTTTGCAGCACCAAAACTGATTCATTTTATGGGGGTGACCAAGGTTGAGGAAGTAAAGAAAGGTAATGATGCTCAAAAGAGGAACTAGATTAATGTGGGAATGGTGTCATTTTTAGATGTTGATTTGCCAGAAGAGGGAAGAGATCACATCCACATGCTTTTTATCAAGATAGAGGTCAAAGGGAAAAGGACTCCATGTGTCATGGTTGATGATGGATCTGCCATAAATGTCTGCCCACTCAAGATCTTGCCAAAGCTTGTTATGTCAATGAGAAATTTGAGCCCAACTGAGGTGACAATTAGGGCTTATGATAAGACCAAAAGGCATGCGGAGGGAACTTTCAAAGCTATTGCAAAGGCTGGCCCTATTGAATCCATGGTGGAGTTTGTGGTCTTGGGTATACCAGTCCCCTCTGCATTGCTATTGGGATGACCATAGTTTCATCCTCTTGGTGGAGTTCCTTCTACACTCCATCAGAAGATCAAATTCTCAAGTGGAGATGAGACAGTGGTTATCGAGGCTGAGGATAAACAAGTGGTGAATGCTCTAATGATCAGAGGCCTCTCAAATGATTTCAAGTGGATGTTGTTTCTGATAATGAGATAGTAGGCTCCAGAATTTTGGCTATGATGAAGAAGATGAATTTCCTACTTGGCACTGGCTTTAGAAAAGGGAAGATAGGTGTGACAGAGCTTCCAAATTTTAAGACTCAAACTTTCAAGAAAGGGTTGGGATATGATGAAGCCACTAGAGATGTTCTACTAAAAAAGAATGAGAAGATGAGTTTTCCTCCACTTGAAGAAGTGTTCATCAAAGCTCCAGAAATGGGGCCACTCTAAGGGAAGCTAGAGCCAATAATGTTCATGGGGAAGTCGATTTCAGGTTTTGAAATCTTTGCTAATGTTGCAAAACTGATGGAACAAGTAGAGAAGAAGCTTGTCTTGCTAGCTAAAAAGGAATCCAAGCCAATAGAAAAGAGGGAAGTTGTCTTGAAGATTCAGAAGATTCTAGAGGAAATTGCTACTCTCATCAAAGAATAATTTAAAATTCTTTTAGTTTATGATTATGAGAACAATGACTCTGATTTTGATTTTAATTTGTCTACTCTATACGAGGATGATAATTTTTTCTTTTCCAAGTTGAATGCAATAAGGTCTAATTTTGCTTACTTGTGTGATGTTTTTTCTGATGGTAGCATACTTTCGAGTAGTGATTACACGAGCATTTTTAATATTAACTCTGTTAATACACAATCATTAAATTTGGGAATTATAGACAATTCTAAAAATATTAGTATAGAATCTGATCTTACTCCTGAAGAGAGAGAGATAGATTTGAAAAAATATTTGAAAAATATAAAGAAGTCTTTGCTTGGTCTTATGAAGATATGCCTGTAATTGATTGACATATAGTTGAGCACATGATTCCCACTTGTAGACCCTTAATTTTGACCCCAATTTGATATGGTCCAAATTAAAGGATGCCAAAATAAATTTGATCCGACTTTAAATATTAAAACCTAGTTTATAATTTTTAAAAGAGTTAGTTCGGATTAAAGAGGCATAAATTTGATTGTAAAACCATAAAATCAAGTGTAAATGGCCCAAATTAAAATTTTTCAGTCCATGAGTTAAAAAAGGCAAGAATAATTTAAGTGAGGCCAGCCTGGGAGACATTAGTATGCTTCATGTCAACCTTGGCAGCCCAAGATCAACATGAACATGCCTCATGTCTACTTGGGCAAGTTAGGTCGACATGAGCATGCTTCATGTCGACCTTGGGAGGCTAGGTCAACATGAGCATGCTTCATGTCGACCTTGGCAGCCCAAGATCGACATGAGCATGCCTCATGTCAACTTGGGCAGCCCAAGGTCGACATGAGGTTGGTCTCATGTCGACCTAGGGCAACTAGGTTGACATGGGTTCAATATGTTTCCTAATTCAACTAGAATTTGTTTTAGGGACTGTTTTATATTAGGTTAAGGATTCTAAGTGAGGTTCGGATATAAATATTAACGTTTCAAAATTCAGAAAAGGGGGAGAAAACATTAACAGGAGAAAACATTAATAAGGGAACATGAAGAGGGGATGGCAAGGAACATTAACAAGATAGCAAAGAGACGGCAACAAACAGAAAAGATTAGCAGCAAACATTCATCAGTAATCAATCATTCAAAGACAGCAACACTGTCTTTGTTAATTGTTCATCCAAAAGTTAATTGTGGAGTAACCAACGAGTGGAGGTTTGATCTTTAATCATGAATTATTTATGTTTACAATAGTTTCATTTCTTTGATTAATAGGAACATGCATGCATGCAGTAGCTTTGAACACACAGTACCTTGATCTTTGAACATGTAGTAAATTGGTTTTTTTTAATAACGTTAATCGTTTTGCTTTGGTTTTTGTTTTAATAACTTTAATCATTTGCTTTAATTATCACATTGATCAATTGGTATTCATAATCTCACTGGCATATTTCATAAAACAAAAAACTATCCAGTAGTCAACAATTAATTGTTAAAATCTATCTTGTTTACTTTATCTTCAAGAACCGTATGTTATTTCATTAAAACTCAAAACCTTAAACTACTTTTATCCAAAAGACTAATCCATTTCATTATTAATCTCCAAAATATTGATTATTTTTCCAAAACCTTAATTTATTTTTCCAAATCCAAAATTGCATTTTTTTAGGCAGTAAGTCAATTCCAAAAACCCTAATTATCCAAAACCCTTATTCCAAAACCCTAGTTTTAAAAAAACCCTAATTCCAAAACCCTAGTTTTAATAACCCTAATTCTAAAAACCTAGTTTTCAAAACCCTAAAAATCCTAATTTCAAAATTCTAATTATAAAACTTTAGTTTCTAAAACCCTAAGTTCCGAAACCCTAAATTCAATTGATAATTCTTTAAAACCCTAAATTTATATATTTATTGCTTTATTTAATTTTAGATTTGATTATATAGTTTATTATATTTTTTGATGGTTGATTTATTTAATTTCAATACTTGATTTATTTAATTTATCATGGATGAATGTTTATTATATATTTTGATTGATGTTTAATATCTTTGATGAATGATTCATTTATGATGAATGATTATTTACTTTTATCAATTTATTTTGATTTCCAAATGTTGTAAGAGGTATGTTTCCACTTGGTGGGTACCTCATTAGTTAAATATCATGTAATTTAAATTGCTTTTATATTTTAGAACCAATGTAAGGGACATGTTTCTACCTTTCGGTGGGTGTCCTATTTAGGCATGGATTATGTAAGGGCATGTTTCCATCTTCGGATGGGTGTCCATTTATTTGCTTTGTTTGGACATTGCTTTGATTTTTTTAATATAACGATGCTTTATTTTAATTATTGTGTGTAATATGGATAATATTGTTATATTTAAGAATTTTATAATATTAAGACCTGTAAAGGAGGCCGGTTCCAATGAACCGGGCGTTATTGGGGTGCTGGGCCATTTCTCACCTTCCCCACATGTACCCAACTTTCTGAACCCATTAGGGGGTTGGGGATTCCTTAGGAATTGAGTCATCCACCCCTTTTTTTTTCCCGGCCCGTCCGGGTTGCGACTCCATTTTCTCTGGACTTAGGTCCGTGTTCTCTAAGGCCCCGAGCCTAAACAGTGCCGAAGTCGCAAGAACCATTCCACCGGGAGTGGGGGCAAAAATCCCTGCTCACAGTGGCGACTCCACTGGAGAAAAGAGAAGTTGATTTTGTTGGTCTTTATATTATTCTATTCTTTCTTATAATGATATTATCCATTGCATCATCTTAGATTGCATTGTGTGTGTGTGAGTTAGGATGCCCGTGTTACCGGTGTTATGTTATGTAAGGGATACCATACTTTCACTCAAGGTATGGAGATCGAGCATGGCATGACCACTCATAGCCTCGTACCATTTGGTATATACTTGCTATGGGAACCTAAGCCTTTTAACCCAAAGACTAAAGCTCATGTAATTGGCCTAGTTACTTTCCTTAGGTTTTACCCCAAATGCATGTTGTTTGACTATGGTTAATTTGTCTTGGCTTAAATCATGGCTTATTTGGATTGTTCTTTTTCTAATATGACCTAAGTACATTGTAAGCTCAAAATAAAATTTTCTTTAAAGTCCAAAAGACCAAAGCTATCTTCAAAACTTTTCAAGATGGTCTTTGGATATAAGACTTTTCTAAAAATAAATTAAAAATTCTTTTGCTCTTGGCCTAAATACTAAGCCCAAAATCCATTTTTTTCTAAGATCTTTTTACAATGGGCTTAGAAATAAAATTACTTTTATCCAATCTTTCTACAAAGAGCTTACAAATTATTTAGGTCAATTACGAAATACCAAAAATCAATCGTGAGCCTAGTTTATACAAAGAATAATTAATCATGGGCTTGTTTTTGGCATGAACCATTAGTTAATCTTTTCAAGTGAGAAATCTATCAATAATAAACCTCATAATTTAGTTTTAATCCAATATAGCATAAAAGCTATTATAGTTGGTTGAATGAATTAAAACCCAATTGATGGGAATTATTATGAATGGATTTTCATTTTAAAAAATATAACTATTGGTTGAAACATCCGAGGAAAATATTCGAAAACAAGATACCCCATGTTGGTATTTTGTTAACCATATACCTAGGAAAAGAGACTCGCCATTCGTGTGTGAATGTTATAAGGTTGGAAGGAACATCCTATTTGTCCGTGTTTGTTAATTGTTCGTGCATACATGCATACATACATACATTTGCATCTTATATCATTGATCCTTTTTGGGTCACGGCCCTAGATTATGAAAGTTCAAAAGCCTACAACAATCCGACCTATGCCGGAGACGAAGTATCTAGCAACGACTCAATCACTTGCTCACCAAAAGCAATGGATCCCGAAAAAATTTAAAGAATGGTGGATGATGCCCTCAATGGCAAGATGTAAGAAATTAAAGAGGCCATGGTCGAGACCATGAAGAATCAACTAGCTACAATTTTAGGAAACAATACCGAAGCATCTGCTAGCACCAAGAAAGTCAAGGGGAAGGCTAAAGTTTATGAAGTAGCTTTTGATGATGATAAGGTGATCATTGATGATGATGATTGGGCTCAATACTACCAATATCCTTGAGACAAAAAGGAGTCGAAGGTTGTTGAGAAGGAAACTATTGAAAAGACTGAGAAATCTGATGTTGAGAAAATGATTGCTGATTTAGAAAAGAAATTTGAGAAGAAACTGAAAACTGAAGAAATGTCCGAAGTCGACAATCTATTTGAGCTAGATGATGAAGTTCTGTACAAGTTCAAGATGCCATCTTTTGCGAAGTTTGATGTAACTGGAAATCCCCATCTCCATGTAAAGCAGTATATCACTGCTATGCAGTCTGCTCGAGCTACTAAGGCTCAAACTCTAAGGTACTTCATGCTTTCATTGGACCCTATTGTCCAAAATTGGTTCAATACCTTGGAAGAAGGAACACAAAAGAGTTGAGATCTGCTATACAAGGCCTTCATCCAACAATATGGGTATAATGTTGAAATGGAAGTTACCTTAATGGAAGTTGAGTCCATTAGGCAAAGGCCAAATGAGAATTTTGTGGACTATGTAAAAAGGTGGAGGAATAAGGCTGCTTTGCTCAAGAAGAGGCCCGATGAATCCAATCAAATAAGGATGATCATCAGAGGAGTCCTGCCCAACCTCCGTGAAAGGCTATCTCACACCCTTATAAGGGATTTCAAAGATCTTCTCCAAGCTGGTCTACAAGTTGAAGAGTGGGAAAGGGAGAAGAATCACTTTTCAATAAAAAGGAAAGAGAAAGGGAACTACCAGTCGGGCAATCAAAGCACGAAAAAAGATGTTGATGTTAATGCCACTAGTCAAGGAGGAATGAGACAGTTTTCAGAATTAGGAAAGCCACTGTCTTGGATTCTCAATAAGCTACCCTTGACTCCTCATACTTTGCCTAATCCTCTTCCACCTAACTTTGATACTAATGCATTTTGCCAATTTCATCAAAGGCCTGGACATGAAATGGACAATTGTATAAAGTTGAGGCATGAGATCCAGAATTTAATTGATAATGGCAAGTTGCCGGAGCCGGACAAGCCCAATACCAAAGGTAATCCATTTCCAAGGTTCAACAGGCTGCCACCACCAGCAACCTTCATGGTAGGAAAAGGATTAGAAGAGGATTTTGTTTTATCATCCTTTCAAGATGGGGATATTGAAGATATGAAAGTAAAAGAAGCTTAAACTCAATGAACTTTCCTTAGCTTGAATGTTGCTTTCAATTTTACTTTCTTTAATATTTTGGAACTATTGTGCTTTTCAAACTTAAAGTTGCTTTAAATAAATTATTTTCATCAAAATTTTGTTAGTCTTTGTTCATTTTGGTGCTCAATCGATGAGGAATCTAGCTTGATGTCTCTAGGCATCATGACTTGAATGACTTTACTAGGTGAGGGAATTATTCTATAGCATTGAGTTGTGTATGCTTACTTAGAGAGGGCTCCTGCATAATTATCTTTGTCTAGGTCCTAGTCAGTCTTAGAACATGCTTTGACAAACTTTCCAGGTGAAATTGAACTCTACTTATTTAAGAGAGAAATTGTAACACCCCGACATCCCGCACACGCACACTACATAGCACCACAGTGTAGTATACGCATACCGAACATAGAGATGCTACGGTTTCCTTTAACACTTGAATCATTTTAAAACATAAGACATTCTTTCTCATTATACAATATAGAAAATAAAGTAGTTTACTTGTATTATAAAACAAAGTAGATATAAACTTTTACTTAATACGCAGCAGAAATTATAAATATATTTACATATGTGAATACATTCAAGTCCATGTTTACAGTTTTACTGATATTTACATTAAAGTCAATACTTTACAAAACATGAAGAAATTATACATAATTGGCAGTTTTTCTCTGATCTTTAAGTCCCAAAATAAATTCTTCAGTGCCTAGACTCACTCGGTCTCGAGGAACTCTCGGGTTCAACTCTGTTACCTGTGCGATGAACCATAATCGCGCTGAGCCAACAGCTCAGTAGTACAAACGATACTAACAATATGCTTTAATGCAATGCAATGCCACACATGTCAATAACTTTCCATAGATCTCATTATTCAATCATTCAATCATTATTGAATCACAATTAAACAAAGACAAGCATGGGCCCAAAAGACACTAATATGCCATTCAATTTTCAGAGTTAATGCCTTGGTTCAATTATCACATTTATCAATATCATTATCCCAACTAGGCTTCAAGGATTAGGTTAAACCAAGCTTCAAGGGGAACAAAGCATGCTAAGTATCAACCTAACTTGGCTTCAAGAACCAATCCAACCTAGCTTCAAGGGTTGTAACATCTCAATTAGGCTTCAAGGATTAGACCCAACCAAGCTTCAAGGGGAGTAAAACATGTTTAACTTCAACCCAACTTGGCTTCAAGGATCAAATCCAACCTAACTTCAAGAGATTGTTACTAATAGGCATGCCACCAACAACAAAACTCTGAAAATGGAATAACACATTAGACACACAATTCATTCATTATTTCATTATCAATTCCATTCTCAATTCTCATCATCAATTTGGCAAACATGCCTCATTAAAGTCATTATAGCCAACCACAATGGCTTTACATTCCATCACATCTCAATACCCATCTTAGCAATTCATCTTTCAAATGTACAATCATTTGCATCATCATATCATTCATATAATACATATATATATCATCATTGATATAAGCATAGCAAAGTACATTCTTCACAATAATCAACAATGCAATAATGCAAGATGTGTACTTACCTCAAAAGCAATTCACACAACTCAAAACACTCCCTTTCCCAAGGTTCTTATGCTTCTTAAATCAATGATAAATCACCTTCTTCAAGACCTAATCCAAGAATAATAACATACACTTGCTTAGGGATACACAAGAGGTAATCAAGTTAAGAGTTAACTAGGGCAAACTATACACATGACACGGTCAACCACACGGGCGTGTTCCTGACCGTTCCCTAACTCCACAACACAGAAGCTATTACATGCTCATGACCACGGGCGTGTCACTGGGCGTGTAATACATACTGCCTCACACAAAAACATCAACACGTCCAACAACCTGAATGTGCTTCTGGCCGTGTCAATTCTCCATTCTCACAGTAGCTATGACACGCTCAATAACACGGGCGTGTTACTGGCCGCGTCAAACCTACTGCCACACAGAACAATTGACATGCCTAAGGACCCTGGACGTGCTCATGGGCGTGTCAGGCCAAAAACCCAGATTCCAGCCAAAACAACACCACAACTAACAAATCACTTTTATCCACCAACATCCACTTCCACCAAACTTAAAAAAACATACTCAAAAACTATCTCAAACTTGCAACAACACCAAAACAAGCCAAATCACACATCAAGCACAAATCACAAACATCATCAAAAACTCTAAACACAACCACAACTTAATCAATACCAACCAACTTACTCTTTTCTTCAATCCAACCCCAAAATCCAAAATCAAATTAATCAAATACTCTTAAACCCAACACAATCAAACCAAACACATTCTCAAACACAACTTCAACTCACAAACCCACATAACTTCAAAAACAACACAAGAAATCAAGAGAGAACTTACCAAAGATGGAGAACTCTTAAACTTCCAACTTGATCTCTTGAAAACTCTCTTCAATCTTGAACTTGGAAGAACAAATCTCTATCTTGCTCTCTTTCTTCTTGATGGCCGGACAACACAGAAAAGCAAAGGGAAGAGAAGGAAAGAAAATGGTCCACAGCAAGGGAAGAAAGAAAGAAGAAAAGAGAGAAAGCAAAAGTCAATTCATCTCCTCAAAACCCTCTCCTCCAAGCAAAATAATATTAAAATATTAAAATATCTTCTTCCACTTACTCTAACCCAATTACAAATAATTAAATAATCCTTTAAACAATTTTAATCAATAAATTAATCTCTTCCTTTGACTTTCCCATTGACTTGTGCATATGTTATATATATTTACATATATACAACATATAAACTCTCTCTTCACTTATTTTCCTCTTTTCCAATTAAACACAAATACACTTACTTCAATTACAACAATTATTACACCAAACTTCTAGGGTATATTTTGGGATATTACAATTCTCCCCCTCTAAAAAGAAATTTCGTCCTCAAAATTACCTGTCATCAAGTCCGAAACAACTGAGGATACTGATCTCGCATCACTTGCTCACTCTCCCAAGTTGCTTCTTCTTTTGCATGATTCTTCCATAGAACCTTCACCAAAGGCACTTCCTTATTTCTCAACTCTTTTACTTCATGTGCCAAGATAGCAACTGGTTCTTCTTCAAAAGTCATATCTGGACTCACTTCAATAGATTCAACTGATAACACATGAGATGGATCTGATATGTACCTCCTCAACATAGAAACATGGAATACATTATGGATCCTATCCAACTCAGGTGGCAAAGCAAGTCGATAAGCAACTGGCCCAACTCTTTCCAAAACTTCATACGGTCCAATAAAACGAGGACTTAGCTTCCCTTTTCGACCAAACCTCAAAATCTTTTTCCAAGGAGTCACTTTCAAAAATACTTTATCTCCCACATTAAACTCTATGTCTCTCCTCTTCAAATTTGAATAAGACTTCTGTCAGTCTGAAGCTGCTTTCAATCTATTCCGAATCAGCTTCACTTTTTCTTCAGTTTCCTTAACCAAATCAGGACCAATTAACTTACTTTCTCCAATTTCATTCCAACATAGAGGTGTCCTACACCGTCTACCATACAAGGCCTCAAATGGCGCCATACCAATGCTGGATTGATGACTGTTATTGTAGGCAAATTCAACAAGTGGCAAAAATCTATCCCAACTTCCAGAGAAATCAATGACACAGCTTCTCAACATGTCCTCAATAATCTGTATCACTCTCTCTGATTGCCCATCTATCTGTGGATGAAAAGCAGTACTAAAATGCAATCGAGAACCCAAAGCACCATGTAAACTCTTCCAAAACCTTGAAGTAAACCGGGGATCTCGATCAGATACTAAAGAAATTGGGACTCCATGCAACTTCACAATCTCATGGATATACAGCTCAGCCAACCTCTCAAGAGAATAATCCATCCAAACTGGAAGAAAATGAGCTGTCTTTGTCAATCGATCAACAATTACCCAAATAGCATCATGCTTCCTCTGAGTCAAAGGCAAACCAGACACAAAATCCATTGTTACTCTTTCCCATTTCCATTCAGGCACTGACAATGGTTGAAGTAACCCTGCTGGAACTTGATGCTCAGCTTTTACCCTTTGACATGTGAGACATTTGGATACAAACTCTACTATGTCTCTCTTCATACCGGACCACCAATAATACTGTTTCAAATCATGATACATCTTTGTATTGCCCGGATGCATAGCAAATACTGACTGATGTGCTTCTTCTAAAATAATCCTTCTCAAATTAGCATCATCAGGTACACACAACATGTTCTTAAACCAAAGACTCCCATCACTTTTTACAATAAAATCTCGACTCTTTCCATTCTAGCAATCTGAAACAATCTTTTGCATCTTCTCATCACCTAACTGAGCCTCTTTAATCTGATCCGACAATACCGGTTTCAATTGCAACTGTGCCAACAATGCACCATCATCACAAGATACAAAACTAGCATGCAACGCTCTCAATTCAACCAGCAATGAGAGAGAATAAACAGTCAAACTTGCTAGAGACTTTCGACTCAAGGCATCAGCAACTACATTTGCCTTACCGGGATGATAATCAATCAAACAGTCGTAGTCTTTAATCAACTCCAACCATCTCCTCTGTCGAAGATTGAGCTCTCTCTGAACCCCCAAATATTTTAAACTTTTATGGTCTGTATAGATAAAACACTTCTCCCCATACAAATAGTGTCGCCAAATCTTTAATGCAAACACAATGGCTGCTAACTCCAAATCATGGGTCGGATAATTGAGCTCATTCGGCTTCAACTACCGAGAAGCATAAGCTATAACTTTACCTTCTTGCATTAATACACAACCCAATCCACTATGTGAAGCATCACTGTAGATCACATATGGTTTATCTTCCACAGGTAAAATAAGAATAGGCGCTTGAGTCAACATCTCTCTCAACTGTTCAAAGCTAGCCTGACACTGATCTGTCCACACAAATCTAACTCCCTTGCGAAGTAATCTGGTAAGTGGAGTAGCTATCAAAGAAAATCCTTTCACAAAGCGTCGATAATAGCCTGCCAAACCCAGAAAACTTCTAACTTTTGTCACAGACTTGGGTGGATTCTGTAATATCCTCATGTGTGCCTTAGAAGTCTTGGTTATGTTGTTGATGTTGTTGATGTTGTTGATGTTGTGGTTGTTTTAAATTGGATTGAATGTATATGTTATGTGTTAAGAAAAGAAATTGAGAAGAGAATGCTTGTGTATATGTGTTTTGGGAAAGAAAATAGGGTTTAGAGAGAAATGTATATGTTGTTTATATGATGATATATATAACATATAAATATGTCAAAGGGAGAGTCAATGGAAGAGATATTTATTTGTGTTGAGTGTGTAATTACATATATGGGCATATAAGAGACAAAAGGTTAGTTATATGGTTGAGGGCATTTTGGTAATTGATTGGATAAAATCTCTTGGTGGAGATTTAAAGAAGAAAAGCTATTTGACTTTGTGTCTTTATCATTTTCTTCTTTCTTTTATGAAGAGGCCGGCCATCCAAGAAGAGAAAGAGCTAGAGAGGTGTTTGGAGTTTTATACTCAAATTGAAGAAGGAATCTAGGGATTTGGTTAGAGATTTGTGGAATTTCTTCATTTAAAGTAAGTATTCTCTTGTTTTCTTTACTTATTTTGAAGTTGTGTTTGAAGTGAATTAGGGTTTGTTGATTTTGTGATTTGATGGGTTTGAGATGTGTTTGTGTTGTGTTTTCAAGTGTTAAATTGGTTTTAAGTTAATAGTTTAAATAAGTGTTGTTCTTGGAAGAAGTATATGTTGATTTTGAAAGGTGGAGAAGGATGGTGATTTTAGGGTTTTGAGATGGTTTGTGTTTAAATGTAATATTAATGTATTGTAAAGTGATTCTTGTGATGAATATATGTTTAGAACATTGATTGTATTCATTTGAAATATATTATATGGTGTATATTGTGTTTGAGTACAATTGAAAGAGTGTTGGATTTGGTTAGGGTTATGTTCATGGGTGACACGGCCAAAAGCAATGGAGAGACACGGCCAAGTCATGGAACATTTGGCCGTGTTGGGTTGATTTTTAGGAGACACGGCCGTGTCCCATGCCAGTGTCTGTCACTGCCAAAGTTAAGTTGAGAGACACGGCCACAAGCTTGGCCATGTCCCTCAAATGTGTTGGTTACTGTTTTTATTTTTGTTCTTTTTGTATGGTTTTGATTCTTCAAAGATATTTGTGATACTTAAACCTAAACATAAATACTTTAAATATACTTCAAAGATAAGAATGACCTAATCAAATGTATGTGGAACATACATTCATTGATGTTGAGATTGTAGCACACATTTGTTGATATTGATTAAACATATGAACAATGTTAGGCTATATGCATTGTGAATGGTAATGTGGTATGTACTTTGAAATGTTGTATCAATGATGATATATGATTAATATGAATTGAGATATTGTTTGATTTGAGGCCATTGTGATTGGCTATGATGATTCAATTGAAAGATATATGGCATGTTTGCCTAATTGATGAAAATTGAGAATGAAATGTAATTGAATTGTGTGGCTAATGTGTTATTCCATTTTCAGAGTTTGTTATTGGTGGCATGCCTAATGATAGTAACAATCTCTTGAAGTTAGGTTGGATTGAATCCTTGAAGCCTAATTGAGATGTTACAACCCTTGAAGCTAGGTTGGGTTGGTTCTTGAAGCCAAGTTGGGTTGAAGCTTAGCATGCTTTGCTCCCCTTGAAGCTTGGTTGAACCTAATCCTTGAAGCCTAGTTGGGTATATGATATTGATAAATGTGATAACAAAACCAAAGCATTAACTCTGAAAATTGAATGGCATATTACTGTGTCTTGGGCCCATGCTTGTCTTTGTTTAGTGTTGTTCATGAATGGTTTAATGAGTAACTAATGAGGTATATGAAAAGATGTTGAAATGTGATATGTCTACATATGTTGGGTTATGAAATATAAAGGCATGTTGTTAGCTTTGCATATATGATGTTACATGTATAATATGGATTGTCAATTTACATTGCACTGCACTTAAGCATAACATTAGCATGAATTGTCTTACTAAGCCCTTGGCTTAGCGCGATAGTGTTTAATCGTGCAGGTGATAGAGTTGATAGAGTTGAACCCGAGAGCTCTTCGAGACCGAGTGAGAGTAGACATTGAAGAGTTGATTTTGGGAACTTAAAGATCAGAGAACATTTGCCAATCATGTATAATTTCTTTATAATTTGTAAATATTGTTTATAATGTGAATATATGTATATTTGTAAATATGGATTTAAATGCTTTCAAATATGTAATGATTTTATAAATTCCGCTGCGTATTAACTAAATGTATATATATATATATCTATTTGTTTTATTTTACAAGTTAATTACTTATTTTTCTCTAATGTATAATGAGAAAGCTTATAGTATCATTTAAAATGTTTTGAATGTTAATAAAAATCCATAGCATTCCTATATTCGATACATGTATACTACATTGTGGTGTATGTAGTGTGTATGTATTGGGTGTGGGGGTGTTACAATTGTTTTGGTATCAGAACCTAGGTTTGAGATTCTCAACCTAGGTAAAATGTAATAAAAAGAATATTTTTACTTAAAAAGTGAATTTTTGAATAACCTACATGTTTGGGATTGGCAATCTCTGATCTTTAATAAGATGTATTCTGCTGTGTTTGCAGAAATAGGTTGTGATGGATCCTCATTTGCGTCAGTCAGTTGAGGGTAGTGAGGAGAGTGTAGCTCCGGTGGATAGAGCTAGAGTTGATAGTGCTGAGGAGGCACCTGCTTCGATGTCGGGGAGACCAGTTGGTGAGGAGGTTCCGCCAGCATGGCTTAGGCATGTGGTAGAGGCTTTGAGGCAACCACCACCACCCCCTCAGCCTGTGGTATCAGTGAGGCACTATGATAAACTAAGGAAGTATGGAGCGGAGGATTTCCTTGGTACAGTTGATCCAGCTGTAGCGGAGCAATGGCTTGATAAAATACAGAGGATCTTTATTCAGTTGCAAGCCACCCCGGAGGAAAAGTTTGACTATGCAAGATCTTTGCTACAGAAGGATGCATACAACTGGTGGAGGACAGTGCCCCATTCTATGGATGATCCACCAACCTTGTCATATGCGGATTTTTTGAGAGAATTTGAATTGAAGTATACTCCTAGGGAGTATAAAGACATGAAGAAGATGGAGTTCTTGAGCTTGAAGCAAGACAGCAAGACTGTAACTGAATATGAGGTTGAGTTTATTAGATTGAGCCAGTATGCTGGGGGCATTATAGCTGATGAGATAGATAGATGCAGGAGATTTGAGGAGGGATTGAGGCCCTCTATCATGTGCTTAGTGGCTGGATCTCGATATCACGATTTTTCCCAGCTAGTGGCAGCAGCTCGAAGTGTAGAGCGAGCTCAAGTTATTGCAGTTGCTTCAGAGGAAGAGATTAGGGTTAGGAGGCCCCAGTTTGAGGCAGGGTCTTCTTCTGTGAAGAGAGGTAGAGGAAGCTTTATTCCTCGAAGTAGTAGGAGTCAGAGACCAGCTGGTAGGTCAGTGCAGTTACAGAGGCAGAGATTTAGACCTGCAGCTTCAGTGGCAAGTGCTCCGACCCCAATGATTCAGAGATCCACTCCACCCATCTGCATTCATTGTGGTAGGCCACATGGTGGTCCTTGTTGGAAGACTGGTGTAGCAGGGGTATGCTTCAGATGTGGATCGCCTGATCACTTTGTGAGAGATTGTCCTGAGAGGCAAGAACAGATGTCAGTTGATACTGCAGCTTCTCGACCTAGTGTGAGGGGAGGTCGAGGAAGCAGAGGTGTCAGCAGAGGAGGAAGATCTGGGTTCAGTTCTAGAGGAGGTTCTGCATCCAGAGAGAGTAGACCAGAGGAGGTTGGGTCTTCCCAGAGGATATATGTTATGCAGAGGCAGCCAGATGCTTCGGCAGTCATAGCTGGTACTTTTTCTTTATTTGATACTTCAGTACTTGCTTTGATTGATCCGGGTTCTACACATTCATATATTAGTGCATCTGTTTTGCCTGTGTCTGATATTCATGCTGAATCCCTAGGATTTGATGTATTGGTGACAAATCCTTTAGGGCATAGTGTGATTGTGAGCAAGGTGCACCGAGATAGTGTAGTGAGGGTGCAAGGTGAGGAGTTCCTTGGAGATTTGATTGAGATGCCATTTAAGGAATATGATGTGATTCTAGGCATGGACTGGCTATCTAGACATGGAGCTGTGGTAGACTGTAAAAGGAAAATTGTTTCTTTGAGAACTGCTGATGGTAGAGAGGTGATAGTATCTAATGAGCAGGAATAGCTAGCCTCCTTATTTGTTTCAGCTGTTGCAGCTAGGAGATTGATTAGAAAGGGGTGTGAAGCTTATCTTGCTCATGTGGTAGATACTAGAGTGAAGGGTTCCCCTATTGATAGTATTGCCACAGTTGCAGAGTTTCCAGATGTGTTTCCAAAGGAGTTGCCAGGGTTGCCTCCTGAGAGAGAGGTGGAGTTCGGTATTGAATTGTTGCCTGGTACCACTCCTATCTCTATTACTCCTTATAGAATGGCACCAGCAGAATTGAGGGAATTGAAAGTGCAATTACAGGAGTTGTTGGATAAAGGATTTATTTCGCCCCAGTGTTTCTCCTTGGGGAGCTCCTGTGCTATTTGTGAAGAAGAAAGATGGTACTATGAGGTTGTGTATCGATTATAGGCAATTGAACAAGGTGACTATTAAAAATAAATATCCTTTGCCTAGAATTGATGACCTCTTTGATCAATTGAAGGATGCAGCTGTGTTTTCTAAAATTGATCTGAGATCAGGGTACCATCAGTTGAGAGTCAGAGCTGAAGATGTTCCTAAAACAGCTTTTCGGACCAGGTATGGGCATTATGAGTTTCTAGTTATGCCTTTTGGTTTGACGAATGCACCTGCAGTTTTTATGGATTTGATGAATAGGGTGTTTAGGCCCTATTTGGATCAGTTTGTGGTAGTGTTTATTGATGATATTCTGGTGTATTCGCGGAATAAAGAGGAAATGACAAACATCTGCGGATTGTGTTGCAAATTTTGAGAGAGAAGCAGTTGTTTGCTAAACTGTCAAAGTGTGAGTTTTGGTTGGACCAAGTAGCTTTTCTTGGTCATATAGTTTCAGCAGAGGGTATTAGAGTTGATTCGAGTAAAGTTGAAGCTATTCTGAATTGGAGTCCACCCAAGTTAGTGACTGAAGTTAGAAGTTTTCTGGGTTTGGCAGGCTATTACCGACGGTTTGTGAAAGGATTTTCTTTGATAGCTACTCCACTCACCAGATTGCTTCGGAAGGGAGTTAGATTTGTGTGGATAGATCAGTGTCAGGCTAGCTTTGAGCAGTTGAGAGAAATGTTGACTCAAGCGCCTGTTCTTACTTTACCTGTGGAAGATAAACCATACGTGATTTATAGTGATGCTTCACATAGGGGTTTGGGTTGTGTTCTGATGCAAGAAGGTAAAGTTATAGATTATGCATCTCGACAGTTGAAACCGCATGAGCTCAATTATCCGACCCATGATTTGGAATTGGCAGCCATTGTGTTTGCATTAAAGATTTGGCGACACTATTTGTTTGGGGAGAAATGTTTCATCTACACTGATCACAAGAGTTTGAAATATTTGGGTGTCCAGAAAGAGCTCAATCTTCGGCAGAGAAGATGGTTGGAATTGATTAAAGACTACGACTGTTTAATTGATTATCATCCAGGTAAAGCAAATGTGGTTGCTGATGCCTTGAGTCGGAAGTCTTTAGTAGGTTTAACTGTTTATTCGCTCTCGTTGCTTGTTGAGTTGAGAGCATTGCATGTCAGTTTTGTACCTTGTGATGATGGTGCATTGTTGGCACAGTTGCATTTGAAACCAGTTTTGTTGGATCAGATTAAAGAGGCTCAGTTGGCTGATGAGAAGATTCGAAAGATTGTGTCAGATTGCTAGAACGGGAAAAGTGGAGATTTTATTGTGAGAGATGATGGGAGTCTCTGGTTTAAGAACAGATTGTGTGTACCCGATGATGCAAATTTAAAAAGAATCATTTTGGAAGAAGCACATCAGTCAGTGTTTGCTATGCATCCGGGCAATACAAAGATGTATCATGATTTGAGGCAACATTACTGGTGGTCCGGTATGAAGAGAGACATTGCAGATTTTGTGTCCAAATGTCTCACATGTCAGAAGGTAAAAGCAAAGCATCAAGTTCCAACTGGATTACTTCAGCCTTTGTCAGTGCCTGAATGGAAGTGGGAAAGAGTGACAATGGATTTTGTGTCTGGTTTGCCATTGACACAAAAGAAGCATGATGCCATATGGGTGATTGTTGATAGGTTGACTAAGACAACTCATTTCCTTCCGGTTCGGATGGATTACTCTTTGGAGAGGTTAGCTGAGCTGTATATTCATGAGATTGTAAAGTTGCATGGTGTTCCAACTTCTATAGTGTCTGATCGAGATCCCCGGTTTACTTCAAGATTTTGGAAGAGTTTGCATAGTGCTTTGGGTTCTCGACTGCACTTCAGCACCTCTTTTCATCCACAGACGGATGGACAGTCAGAGAGGGTGATTTAGATTGTCAAGGACATGTTGAGGAGCTGTGTCATTAATTTCTCTGGAAGTTGGGATAGATTTCTACCTCTTGTGGAGTTTGCTTATAACAACAGTCACCAATCCAGCATTGGTATGGCACCGTTTGAAGCATTGTATGGCAGACGGTGTAGGACACCTCTTTGTTGGAGTGAACTTGGGGAAAGTAAATTAAATGGGCCTGATTTGATTCAAGAAACTGAAGAGAAAGTGAAATTGATTCGAGGCAGGTTGAAAGCAGCTTCAGACCGACAGAAGTCTTATGCAGATCTGAAGAGGAGAGACACTGATCTGTCCACACAAATCTAACTCCCTTACAAAGCAATCTGGTGAGTGGAGTAGCTATCAAAGAAAATCCTTTCACAAACCGTCGGTAATAGCCTGCCAAACCCAGAAAACTTCTAACTTCAGTCACTGACTTGGGTGGACTCCAATTCAAAATAGCTTCAACTTTACTCGGATCAACTCTAATACCATCTGCTGAAACTATATGACCGAGAAAAGTTACTTGGTCAAGCCAAAACTCACACTTCGACAGTTTAGCATATAACTGCTTCTCTCTCAAGATCTGCAACACAATCCGCAGATGCTTGTCATGCTCCTCCTCATTGTGCGAATACACCAAAATATCATCGATGAAGACCACCACAAACTGATCCAAATAGGGTCTAAACACCCTATTCATCAAATCCATGAAAGCTGCAGGTGCATTCGTCAACCCAAAAGGCATCACTAGAAACTCATAATGCCTATACCTTGTACGAAAAGCTGTCTTAGGAACATCTTCAGCTCTGACCCTTAACTGATGGTACCCCGATCTCAAGTCAATCTTAGAAAACACTGCTGCTTCCTTCAATTGATCAAAGAGATCATCAATTCTAGGCAAAGGATATTTATTTTTAATAGTCACCTTGTTCAATTGCCTATAATCAATGCATAGTCTCATGGTACCATCATTCTTCTTTACAAACAACACAAGAGCTCCCCACGGTGAAACACTAGGGCGAACAAACCCTTTATCTAACAACTCCTACAACTGCACCTTCAACTCTCTCAATTCAATAGGTGCCATTCTATAAGGAGTAGTAGAGATAGGAGTGGTACCAGGCAACAATTCAATACCAAACTCCACCTCTCTCACAGGAGGCAACCCTGGCAACTCCTCTGGAAACACATCTGGAAAATCTGTAACTGTGGGTATACTATCAAGTTGAGAACCCACCACTCTAGTATCCAAGACATGAGCAAGATAAGCATCACACCCTTTTCTAATCAACCTCCTAGCTGCAACGGCTGAAACAAACAAGGATGCAAGCTGTCTCTGCTCACCAGATACCATCACAATTCTTCCATCACCGGTTGTCAAAGTAACATACTTCTTTTGACAGTCCACCACAGCTCCATGTCTAGACAACCAGTCCATGCCCAAAATCAAATCATACTCTTTAAAAGGCATTTCAATCAGATCACCCAAAAACTCCTCACCCTGAACCACTACTACACTATCTCGGTGCACCTTGCTAACAATCACACTATGCCCTAAAGGATTTGTCACCAATACATCAAATCCTAGGGATTCAGCATGCAATTCAGACACAGGCAAAACAAATGCACTAATATATGAATGTGTGGATCCTGGGTCAATCAAAGCAAGTACTGAAATACCAAATAAAGAGAAAGTACCAACTATGACTGCTGAAGCATCAGGCTGCCTCTGCATCACATACATCCTCTGAGAAGATCCAGCCTCCTCTGGTCTACTCTCCCTGGATGTAGAACCTCCTCTAGGACTGAACCCAGATCTACCTCCTCTGTTGAGACTTCTGCCTCCTCGACCTCCCCTCACACTAGGTCGAGAAGCTGCGGAATCTATCGACCTCTGCTTCTGAATCTTAGGACACTCTCTAACAAAATGATCAGGCGATCCACACCTGTCTTCCAACAAGTACCACCATGTGGCCTACCACAATGGATACATATCGGCAGGGTGGATCTCTATAGCATTGAGTTGTGTATAGCATTGAGTTGTGTATGCTTACTTAGAGAGGGCTCCTGCATAATTATCTTTGTCTAGGTCCTAGTCAGTCTTAGAACATGCTTTGACAAACTTTCCAGGTGAAATTGAACTCTACTTATTTAAGAGAGAAATTGTAACACCCCGACATCCCGCACACGCACACTACATAGCACCACAGTGTAGTATACGCACAACGAACATAGAGATGCTACGGTTTCCTTTAACACTTGAATCATTTTAAAACATAAGACATTCTTTCTCATTATACAATATAGAAAATAAAGTAGTTTACTTGTATTATAAAACAAAGTAGATATAAACTTTTACTTAATACGCAGCGGAAATTATAAATATATTTACATATGTGAATACATTCAAGTCCATGTTTACAATTTTACTTAAATTTAAATTAAAGTCAATACTTTACAAAACATGAAGAAATTATACATGATTGGCAGTTTTTCTCTGATCTTTAAGTCCCAAAATAAATTCTTCAGTGCCTAGACTCACTCGGTCTCGAGGAACTCTCGGGTTCAACTCTGTTACCTGCGCAATGAACCACAATCGCGCTGAGCCAACAGCTCAGTAGTACAAACGATACTAACAATATGCTTTAATGCAATGCAATGCCACACATTTCAATAACTTTCCATAGATCTCATTATTCAATCATTCAATCATTATTGAATCACAATTAAACAAAGACAAGCATGGGCCCAAAAGACACTAATATGCCATTCAATTTTCAGAGTTAATGCATTAGTTCAATTATCACATTTATCAATATCATTATCCCAACTAGGCTTCAAGGATTAGGTTCAACCAAGCTTCAAGGGGAACAAAGCATGCTAAGTATCAACCTAACTTGGCTTCAAGAACCAATCCAACCTCGCTTCAAGGGTTATAACATCTCAATTAGGCTTCAAGGATTAGACCCAACCAAGCTTCAAGGGGAGTAAAACATGTTTAACTTCAACCCAACATGGCTTCAAGGATCAAATCCAACCTAACTTCAAGAGATTGTTACTAATAGGCATGCCACCAACAACAAAACTCTGAAAATGGAATAACACATTAGACACACAATTCATTCATTATTTCATTATCAATTCCATTCTAAATTCTCATCATCAATTTGGCAAACATGCCTCATTAAAGTCATTATAGCCAACCACAATGGCTTTACATTCCATCACATCTCAATACCCATCTTAGCAATTCATCTTTCAAATGTACAATCATTTGCATCATCATATCATTCATATAATACATATATATATACCATCATTGATATAAGCATAGCAAAGTACATTCTTCACAATAATCAACAATGCAATAATGCAAGATGTGTACTTACCTCAAAAGCAATTCACACAACTCAAAACACTCCCTTTCCCAAGGTTCTTATGCTTCTTAAATCAATGATAAATCACCTTCTTCAAGACCTAATCCAAGAATAATAACATACACTTGCTTAGGGATACACAAGAGGTAATCAAGTTAAGAGTTAACTAGGGCAAACTATACACATGACACGCTCAACTACACGGGCGTGTTCCTGACTGTGCCCTAACTCAACAACACAGAAGCTATTACACACTCATGACCACAGGCGTGTCACTGGGCGTGTAATACATACTGCCTCACACAAAAACATCAACACGTCCAACGACTTGAATGTGCTCCTGGCCCTGCCAATTCTCCATTCTCACAGTAGCTATGACACGCTCAATAACATGGGCGTGTTACTGGTCGTGTCAAACCTACTGCCACACAGAACAATTGACACGCTTAAGGACCCTGGACGTGCTCATGGGCGTGTCAGGCCAAAAACCCAGATTCCGGCCAAAACAACACCACAACTAACAAATCACTTCTATCCACCAACATCCACTTCCACCAAACTTAACAAAACATACTCAAAAACTATCTCAAACTTGCAACAACACCAAAACAAGCCAAAACACACATCAAGCACAAATCACAAACATCATCAAAAACTCTAAAAACAGCCACAACTTAATCAATACCAACCAACTTACTCTTTTCTTCAATCCAACCCCAAAATCCAAAATCAAATTAATCAAATACTCTTAAACCCAACACAATCAAACCAAACACATTCTCAAACACAACTTCAACTCACAAACCCACATAACTTCAAAAACAACACAAGAAATCAAGAGAGAACTTACCAAAGATGGAGAACTCTTAAACTTCCAACTTGATCTCTTGAAAACTCTCTTCAATCTTGAACTTGGAAGAACAAATCTCTATCTTGCTCTCTTTCTTCTTGATTGCCGGACAACACAGAAAAGCAAAGAGAAGAGAAGGAAAGAAAATGGTCCACGGCAAGGGAAGAAAGAAAGAAGAAAAGAGAGAAAGCAAAAGTCAAATCATCTCCTCAAAACCCTCTCCTCCAAGCAAAATAATATTAAAATATCTTCTTCCACTTACTCTAACCCAATTACAAATAATTAAATAATCCTTTAAACAATTTTAATCAATAAATTAATCTCTTCCTTTGACTTTCCCATTGACTTGTGCATATGTTATATATATTTACATATATACAACATATAAACTCTCTCTTCACTTATTTTCCTCTTTTCCAATTAAACACAAATACACTTACTTCAATTACAACAATTATTACACCAAACTTCTAGGGTATATTTTGGGATATTACATAAATGATCTAGGCATTGTTTGGTTAGCCAACAACTAGTATCCACCCAATTAAATATCAATCCCTAGTTGTCCCTTTGAGCCTTCATAAAATTTTAGCTTTCTTTTCATTGGCTTACAAACCCCAATAACCTACCTTGAGTTGTTGTGATACTTTTGACAAGTCTTATGATCACTAAGATGAAGAGACAAGAAGATCAAAGAAAGCAATGATTAGTCAAGATCATGAGGATAGTTGAAGTTCTCAAGACCATGAAAATAGTTGGTGTTCTCAAGACCATAAGGGAAGTTGAAGTTCACTTAATATCTCCAATATATCAAGACGACATCAGAGTAACAAATGATTTATCTCTGCTAAAGAAGACTTATGTCACTCCACTCATCCATTATTGGAAGCCCAAGTTAGTATAAACAAGACAACTCTTTTTAGAGCTAGAACCAATCAGAAAAAAAAGAAGAAGAAAAGGAAAAAAAAAGAGAAAAGAAAACAAACAAAAAACAAATAAAAAAAAGAAGAAAAAGAAAAGAAAAAAAGGAAAAGAGAAAGAAAATAAAAAGAGATAAAAACCTAAAAAGGCTGTTCAAAAAGCCAACTGAGTTCTCTTTTACCTAAGATAACAAAAGGCTTCTGTAACACCCCTTCCCAACCTACATGTGTAAGCTGAGTAGAGGTGCCACACTATCCTAATTATTGCTACCAATTTACTTAGTCAAATTTTAGTTCTGATTTTTACAGAAATTTTGCCATAGTTCCGCCTAGAAATTTGGATCCCAAGTGTCGTCAAAACTTATTTTTCTGATTTTTGAAAACATTTTACACATACCAATGTGAATAAGAATACCATCAAATTTAATGCACTCCCAATGAATCCACCTTATACCCTCAACTACAAACCTGCACGAAGAGTTCACACTTCTAATATAACATAAATTAAAGATTTATGATTATTACATACTACTAACATACAATTATAACATAGAAAATCTCTTTTATATTTATTCATATACATGCCACAACTATCAACTCATAATGGAACTAAAAGATCTACCCCTGAGATTTGCTGTGGTCTGGTCATTGCTTCCCCAAGATTTATCTACTGCTCCGAACCTACGAGTTAAGGAAAACTTAACTCGCTGAGCGTTGTCGCTCAGTGGGTACTTTACCAATAAAAATAAAAGTAGTACATGAAAGTATTCGAAGTAAAAAGGAAATAATAAAATCAACAATCAACCAACATTATACCAATAGAAATCGTGATACATTCAGTATGATATGTTTTCAATAATGTAAAATCATAATTCAAATTCATTTGCATTATATAGTTCAACGAAAAATAATATGTCTTTGATCCAGGCTCTACTGGTATATAGGGAACCATAGTGATAAGGCAGTGGCCCTCACCACTGTAACATAGGTGGCCCTCACCACCGATATCAGATCACAGGAATGGCCCTCACCATCCTGGTTATAACCAATGGGCCTCCCCATTGGCTTCAGTGGCCTCACCACTGAATAACATATCATATCACAATAATGAGCAGTACTGCATGCGTTAGTATAGTGCACCATACCCTTATCTACCACTCCCACTATCCAGTAGAGCAAAAAGATTTAAATGATTCAATTTAAGTCTCAACTTCATTTTAGAATGATTCAAGAAATCAATTTAATTCCCATCGCACTTTGCCATTTATGCCGCGCAACACATTCTTCAGTCAAACCATTACTCTTTTTCACATATTTAACATCCACAATAAACACATCAAACATTTCAAAGCATTCCTCAAAATATCCCAAATTGACCAAATGAATAGTGTTGCGGCGAGAAAAATCGGCAACGCAAAATGGCATGACCAAATGAATAGTAAAATCTGGATTTTCGTCAAAATTTCAGTCCACTTCAATCATGCATTTGACCAAGTAAATGATCTTATTTTTGGCTGAAATTTTACAGAAAACTTGTTTTATATGTTGACTAATTGCATGTAAAATTTCGTTGAAAAATTCATTCATTTGCTGCCTCAAACGATTTCCACAAAAAGGTCCAGAAAGCTGTCTTTTTGGGACCATTTCGGCCCAAACACATAAAATGCATAGGATAGTTTATTTTTCTTTTGCAAATCAATATTAAGGCTTCTTTAATGGTAAAGTGAAAATTCAAACACTTCTCTTTGACAACTTTTGCATGTTTAACTCAAATCAATATATTTAAGCATCAACAACAAAACTTTCATAAACCAAAGTTTGTAAAGCATCAAACCAAAATTTATTATTCAAAAGTAAAGTACCAAACCTTATTTCTTTAACTCCTCTTGGCTTTTCCTTCTTCTCCTTCTTTAATTCTTTATTTCTCCTTCAATCAATTCAAGATACAACATAAACCTTAGAATTTCAAAATAATAAATTATCCTCTATTTCTTTTCCAACCGAAACCCCTAATCCAACCTTATTAATCTTTCTACATCTTGATTCTTCCATTTAATCAATTAATTCTCATCACTTACTTAATATTATTATTATGTTTTTCAATTCCATATAAGACTCTAATTCCCAATCTTCCAATAAATATATAACTACCTAAAACTAATACTAAAATTAAAGTCTACACACTTAAAAACCTTAGAACTTACCTTAAAAATCAAAGTTTGAAGAAACTTGGAAGTCCCTTGGTATTTTCTTTTGTTGGCCGAATTTGGTGAGTGGAAAAAGAGAGAATTTGCTCTTCATATCACATATATTTATAGACAAAGGAAATGATGATCACCTTGCCCACTTGTCCACTTTTTCTCTTTCTTCATTTATTACACATTTATTACACATGCTAAATGTTTTCTTTTGATTGGCCAACCTTTGATTTTTATAACTTCCTTTTTCCTTTACTTCTTTCCACTTGTCTCTCTTCCCATTGGATCTCATAAAGTTGTCCCGGGTTACCCATCCGGTCCCGACACGAAACCGAGCCACATTACGTTCCGGCGATTAATCGATCATATCTTTTAAACCGTATAGTTCCATGAGTCAAACTATATATAGTTTTGATCCTCTCGACCTCTACTTTCTATTTATAAGGTCTATTTTAGGTTTCCAAGTCATTTTGAAAAATTACCGATAAGCCCTCAACTTTTTACAAAATTCCCTTTAGGTCCTATTTTTGCTCGGGTTTTCTCCGGCTTCGTTTCCACTGACGATCGTTTCATATTTAACCTCTCGCCATTCTCTACGTACTCACGTCTTTATTTCCTACCCTAAATTCATGTATAACTTTAATTGATAATGACCAAAATGCCCTTAGGCAACATTTCTTCATTTTTCTTTAACGGGACATTTCCTGGAAAAACCGTTACACGTCGTTGCGATCCAGTTTTTCTCTACATTCCATTTTTGAAATCTGTTATATGCACTATTAAGAACATCCGGTGCAACTTTCTTTGAAATTACATCTACGTCCCCAACTTTATTAAAAATTACAATTATGTCCCTTTTGTCATACAACCTTATCTAGGGCTGTTATCAAGAATTATCTTCTCCTTTTCCCAACTCTCGCTATGCACGTGTCTACACTGCATAAATGCAGTAGGCGGATGTGACAGTTCCTTCCTCGTTAATTTAAGCTTCGTCCCGAAGCTCATCAAGTGAAAACAAATATGGGTATTGCTTCTTCATAGTTTCTTCGCGTTCCCATGTAGCTTCTTCTACTTTGTGATTCCTCCAAAGCACTTTGACCAATGGAATCTTCTTATTTCGCAACTCTTTGATTTCACGTGCTAGGATCTCTACCGGCTCTTCCTCATATGTCATTTCAGGCTGAATCTCAATATCTTGAACTTGTATGACGTGGGTTGGATCTGAACGATACCTCCTTAGCATCGAAACATGGAAAACATCATGTATTTTATTTAATTCAGGTGGTAACGCCAACTGGTAAGCTACCAGACCTACCCGTTTAATAATTTCATATTGTCCGATGAATCTAGGGCTTAGCTTGCCTTTTTGTTTAAATCGTAACACTTTCTTCCAAGGAGAGACTTTGAGGAACACTCTGTCACCTACCTCAAACTGTATGTCTTTCCTTTTTAGATCCGCGTATGATTTTTGCCGGTCCGCTGCTGCTTTTAATCGGTCTCGAATGATTTCTACCTTCTCTTCAGTTTCCTTAACTATGTCTGGCCCCAACATCTTTTCCTCACTCAATTCTGTCCAGCAAACTGGAGTTCTGCATTTTCGACCATACAGTGCTTCGTAAGGTGCCATTTGTATGCTGGATTGATAATTGTTGTTGTACGCGAATTCCATTAAGCTTAGGTGTTTGTCCCAACTACCTTTAAATTCTAAAACGCACGCCCTCAGCATATCTTCTAAAATTTGAATCACTCTTTCCGACTGTCCGTCTGTCTGGGGATGAAATGCTGTGCTGTGGTAAGTTCGAGTTCCAAGGGCTGTTTGTAACTTCTGCCAAAAATTTGACGTAAAATGTGGGTCTCGATCGGATATGATCGAAGTTGGAACTCCGTGGAGACGTATAATCTCTTTGATATACAAGTCTGCCAACTTGTCTAGCGAGTAATCCACACGTACTGGTATGAAATGAGCGGACTTAGTAAGCCGGTCTACGATTACCCAAATCGCGTCATGTTTGTCTCTTGTTATAGGCAATCCTGTGAAAAAATCCATAGTAATACGATCCCATTTCCAGGTTGGAATCGTAATAGGTTGTAGTAGCCCTGAGGGTAGTTGATGTTCCGCCTTCACTTGCTGACAGGTTAGACACTTCGTTACGTGATCAACGATATCTCTTTTCATTCCTGGCCACCAATAATACTCCTTCAAGTCCCGATACATTTTCGTTACTCCCGGATGCATTGTATAAGGACTGTTATGAGCTTCTTGCAAAATCTGCTTCTTCAGCTCCTTGGACTTAGGTACCACCATTCTCCTCTTGTAGTAGAGAATACCATCAGGATGAATTTGATAGTCTCCTGAAGAGTTCTCCTGTGCCTGTTGACTCCACTTCTTCACTTGTTCATCTTCCTTCTGAGCCTCACGTATTTGTTGATGTAAGTTAGGTCGCACGTGCATTTCTGCAAAGATAGCTCCATCTTCTGTAGGTTTTAACGTTACCCTCATAGCACTTAGCGCTTGCATTGACTTCCTACTAAGTGCATCTGCTACGACATTCGCTTTGCCCGGGTGATAATTAATCGTATAGTCGTAGTTGGCTAACCATTGCATCCATTTTCGCTGTCGCAGGTTTAAATCTTTCTGCGTGGGCAAATATTTCAGGCTTTGATGATCCGTAAAGATGTAACATTTTTCCCCGTATAAGTAGTGCCTCCATGTCTTGAAAGCCAAAACAATCGCTGCTAGCTCTAAGTCATGCGTAGGATAATTCTTTTCATGTGGCTTGAGTTGTCGAGAGACATACGCAATGACTTTGCCTTCCTGCATCAATACACAACCTAACCCGATATGGGATGCATCGCTATAAATCACAAAATCTTTTCCTGATTCGGGTTGTGTAAGAATAGGCGCTTCAGTAAGTTTTTGTTTCAGCTTTTCAAAGCTCCGTTGACAAGCGTCGGTCCACTGGAATTTGGCATTCTTCTGAAGTAGCTTGGTCATAGGTACGGCGATCATGGAAAACCCTTTGACGAATCTCCGATAATATCCTGCTAACCCCAAGAAACTACGGACTTCCGTTACTGTTTTAGGTGACTTCCATTCCAATACTGCTTCTATTTTCTTGGGATCAACCCTTATTCCTTCTGCCGATACAATATGTCCCAAAAAGGCCACTTCTTCTAACCAAAATTCACATTTACTGAATTTAGCGTATAACTGCTTTTCTCGCAGGGTTTGCAAAACAATTCTAAGGTGACGATCATGGTCCTCTCGATTCTTTGAATACACCAATATGTCGTCAATGAATACAACCACGAACTGATCCAAATACGGGTGGAAGATTCTGTTCATCAAATCCATGAATACTGCAGGTGCATTCGTTAATCCGAAAGGCATAACAATGAATTCATAATGTCCATAACGAGTTCTGAATGCAGTTTTTGGTATGTCTTCACCTTTAATTCCCAATTGATGATAACCCGATCGTAGATCAATTTTTGAAAAGACTCCAGCACCTTTGAGTTGATCAAACAAATCATCTATGCGAGGTAACGGATACTTGTTTTTGATGGTCAGCTTATTAAGTTGACGGTAATCTACACACAACCTTAAGGATCCGTCTTTCTTTTTCACGAACAATACTGGTGCTCCCCATGGTGATAAGCTTGGCCTTATGAACCCCTTGTCTAAAAGTTCTTGTAGCTGTACCTTTAATTCTTTTAGCTCCGCTGGCGCCATTCGGTAAGGTGCGATGGATACTGGTGCAGCTCCCGGGTACACGTCTATGATGAATTCCACCTCTCGTTTAGGTGGTAATCCGGGTAAATCATCAGGAAATACGTCGGGAAAATCGCATACAGTAGGTATATCTTGTAACTTTGGTGCCTCTTCTTTCGCTACTAATGCACATACCAGGTATGCCTCGCAACCTTTTTGCACTAACCTCTTAGCCGTCATGGCAGAAATGATGTTAGTTAGATAATCCTTCCTTTTTCCTACTAGGGTCACTTCGTCACCGTCTGCAGTATGCAAGGTAACTCTCTTCCGTTTACAGTCAACTAGTGCATCGTGTTTGGCCAACCAATCCATCCCAAGGATAGCATCGAATTCTTGAAATGGTAGTTCAAATAAATCTCCCCAAAAGATATGTCCATGTATCTCTATTGGGCAATCTTTCACTACCTTCCTAGTAATCACCTCATTTCCTAATGGGTTAGTAACTAATATTCCTTCTTTTTCTAGTTCTACCTTTAGGTTCTCAAGTTTTTCATTTTTCTTGCATATATATGAGTGTGAAGAACCTGGATCTATTAAAACGTAAAGCGAAACTCCAAACATAGACAACTGACCTGCAATCACGTCTAGCGCTTCTTCGTCTTCTCGCCCCCTCATGGCATACATTCTAGCAGGAGCCCTTGCTTCTGGTCGATTCACCGTTTCAGATTGCACACGCGATGGATTTTCGCTCCTTCCTCTGCCTCGGCCTCGACCTGCTGCCGCTTGCGATCTCTCAGTATCCATAGGTAGATTCTGCATTCGCTGGGGACACTCTCGCATAAGGTGGTCCAAAGATCCACATATATAACATGCAAATGTCCGACCCCAACATTCTCCCGTGTGACGGCGTCCGCATTGATCACAGCGTGGATTATTATTTTCGCCTTCATTACCTCTTGGACCGATAAAGAAGTTACCTCCGCTTCGGCTGAATCCTCTTCCTTGTTCTCTTCCAGATCATCCCGTACTAGCGACTGAGGTAGTTTGACTTAAGCCACCGCGAATCGATCCCTGGCTATAACCTCGACGTTGACCGCCTCCCGTGGAACCACTGCCTCGGAATCGTTTCCCTGATGATTGGTAGGTTCCCGAATAGTTCTGGGTACCTCTCTTCTATTTCATCTTCTGTCGTCTATTCTGCTCGTCAGACTGACATTGCTCTACTTCTAGAGCCCTATTGACCAACTCGGAAAATTCTTTGATATTAGCAGCAATTAGCTGCATCCTAATCTCATTATTCAATCCATCCTGGAACTGCTTACATCTATCATGTTCGTCTTCAATTGTCTTCTTGGCATACCTACTCAACCTAGTAAATTCCCTCTCGTATTCAGCAACGGTCAGTCGACCTTGCTTTAAGTGTAGAAACTCCTTTTTCTTGGCATCTAGGTATGCCTCCGATATAAACTTCCTCTTGAACTCATTCACAAAGAAATCCCATGTTCTCTGTTCCGGTGAAACTCGTTGGTGAACTGTGTCCCACCATATATATGCTTCTTCCACTAATAAGGAAGTAGCACATATCACTCGCTCTTCTGGCGTACACTGTAACTGATCTAAGGCTCGTATTGTTCCTTCCAGCCAATACTCGGCTGTTGAAGAATCATCGTCCCTTCGAGCCTTAAACTCCTTCGCACCATACTTTCTTATCTTTTCTATTGGGGGTTTCCTTTCCCCTCCTACAGCAGGTACTGGTACGGGTGCTGGCGCTGGGAGTGGTGCTGGGGCAACGCCGGCTATCTGCCAAAATACGGCAGCCATTTGTTGCAACATATCATTGGGAATAGGAGCATCAGCGGGTGGTTGCTCCGACGCTGATGTCTCAGATACACTCATTTCTACAACTCGGGAGGCCTGAGACTCGACCTCCTCCTCTATATCACGCTGCACTGCTTGCGACATCTAAAGAGTAAACATATACCATCCCATCATTATTAACGACCCAGACCAACAGCATTATCTTATCCTAAGTGGCATGTATATAAATAAAATTTCTTAAATAACACATATACAACACAACTTTTATTTATTTTCAAACACAAAGTTTTACAATATTAAGAAGCCCTTATATACATTGCAAAATTTAGGACTCCATGAAATCGTACAATCTCTTATTTACTACAGGATATCTCATTTTACGTCGGTAATGGCCACTCCCGACATAAAACGTACATCCTCCTATGTTGGATTACCCAGAAGCGGCTAAACCTTAGCTCTGATACCACAAATTGTAACACCCCTTCCCAACCTACATGTGTAAGCTGAGTAGAGGTGCCACACTATCCTAATTGTTGCTACCAATTTACTTAGTCAAATTTTAGTTCTGATTTTTACAGAAATTTTGCCATAGTTCCGCCTAGAAATTTGGATCCCAAGTGTCGTCAAAACTTGTTTTTCTGATTTTTGAAAACATTTTACACATACCAATGTGAATGAGAATACCATCAAATTTAATGCACTCCCAATGAATCCACCTTATACCCTCAACTACAAACCTGCACGAAGAGTTCACACTTCTAATATAACATAAATTAAAGATTTATGATTATTACATACTACTAACATACAATTATAACATAGAAAATCTCTTTTATATTTATTCATATACATGCCACAACTATCAACTCATAATGGAACTAAAAGATCTACCCCTGAGATTTTCTGTGGTCTGGTCGTTGCTTCCCCAAGATTTATCTACTGCTCCGAACCTACGAGTCAAGGAAAACTTAACTCGCTGAGCGTTGTCGCTCAGTGGGTACTTTACCAATAAAAATAAAAGTAGTACATGAAAGTATTCGAAGTAAAAAGGAAATAATAAAATCAACAATCAACCAACATTATACCAATAGAAATCGTGATACATTCAGTATGATATGTTTTCAATAATGTAAAATCATAATTCAAATTCATTTGCATTATGTAGTTCAACGAAAAATAATATGTCTTTGATCCAGGCTCTACTGGTATATAGGGAACCATAGTGATAAGGCAGTGGCCCTCACCACTGTAACATAGGTGGCCCTCACCACCGATATCAGATCACAGGAATGGCCCTCACCATCCTGGTTATAACCAATGGGCCTCCCCATTGGCTTCAGTGGCCTCACCACTGAATAACATATCATATCACAATAATGAGCAGTACTGCATGCGTTAGTATAGTGCACCATACCCTTATCTACCACTCCCACTATCCAGTAGAGCAAAAAGATTTAAATGATTCAATTTAAGTCTCAACTTCATTTTAGAATGATTCAAGAAATCAATTTAATTCCCATCGCACTTTGCCATTTATGCCGCGCAACACATTCTTCAGTCAAACCATTACTCTTTTTCACATATTTAACATCCACAATAAACACATCAAACATTTCAAAGCATTCCTCAAAATATCCCAAATTGACCAAATGAATAGTGTTGCGGCGAGAAAAATCGGCAACGCAAAATGGCGTGACCAAATGAATAGTAAAATCTGGATTTTCGTCAAAATTTCAGTCCACTTCAATCATGTATTTGACCAAGTAAATGATCTTATTTTTGGCTGAAATTTTACAGAAAACTTGTTTTATATGTTGACTAATTGCATGTAAAATTTCGTTGAAAAATTCATTCATTTGCTGCCTCAAACGATTTCCACAAAAAGGTCCAGAAAGCTGTCTTTTTGGGACCATTTCGGCCCAAACACATAAAATGCATAGGATAGTTTATTTTTCTTTTGCAAATCAATATTAAGGCTTCTTTAATGGTAAAGTGAAAATTCAAACACTTCTCTTTGACAACTTTTGCATGTTTAACTCAAATCAATATATTTAAGCATCAACAACAAAACTTTCATAAACCAAAGTTTGTAAAGCATCAAACCAAAATTTATTATTCAAAAGTAAAGTACCAAACCTTATTTCTTTAACTCCTCTTGGCTTTTCCTTCTTCTCCTTCTTTAATTCTTTATTTCTCCTTCAATCAATTCAAGATACAACATAAACCTTAGAATTTCAAAATAATAAATTATCCTCTATTTCTTTTCCAACCGAAACCCCTAATCCAACCTTATTAATCTTTCTACATCTTGATTCTTCCATTTAATCAATTAATTCTCATCACTTACTTAATATTATTATTATGTTTTTCAATTCCATATAAGACTCTAATTCCCAATCTTCCAATAAATATATAACTACCTAAAACTAATACTAAAATTAAAGTCTACACACTTAAAAACCTTAGAACTTACCTTAAAAATCAAAGTTTGAAGAAACTTGGAAGTCCCTTGGTATTTTCTTTTGTTGGCCAAATTTGGTGAGTGGAAAAAGAGAGAATTTGCTCTTCATATCACATATATTTATAGACAAAGGAAATGATGATCACCTTGCCCACTTGTCCACTTTTTCTCTTTCTTCATTTATTACACATTTATTACACATGCTAAATGTTTTCTTTTGATTGTCCAACCTTTGATTTTTATAACTTCCTTTTTCCTTTACTTCTTTCCACTTGTCTCTCTTCCCATTGGATCTCATAAAGTTGTCCCGGGTTACCCATCCGGTCCCGACACGAAACCGAGCCACATTACGTTCCGGCGATTAATCGATCATATCTTTTAAACCGTATAGTTCCATGAGTCAAACTATATATAGTTTTGATCCTCTCGACCTCTACTTTCTATTTATAAGGTCTATTTTAGGTTTCCAAGTCATTTTGAAAAATTACCGATAAGCCCTCAACTTTTTACAAAATTCCCTTTAGGTCCTATTTTTGCTCGGGTTTTCTCCGGCTTCGTTTCCACTGACGATCGTTTCATATTTAACCTCTCGCCATTCTCTACGTACTCACGTCTTTATTTCCTACCCTAAATTCATGTATAACTTTAATTGATAATGACCAAAATGCCCTTAGGCAACATTTCTTCATTTTTCTTTAACGGGACATTTCCTGGAAAAACCGTTACACGTCGTTGCGATCCGGTTTTTCTCTACATTCCATTTTTGAAATCTGTTATATGCACTATTAAGAACATCCGGTGCAACTTTCTTTGAAATTACATCTACGTCCCCAACTTTATTAAAAATTACAATTATGTCCCTTTTGTCATACAACCTTATCTAGGGCTGTTATCAAGAATTATCTTCTCCTTTTCCCTACTCTCGCTATGCACGTGTCTACACTGCATAAATGCAGTAGGCGGATGTGACAGCTTCCATTTGGTTTATAAGGACGATTTGACTTGAATTGGTCCAACCCAACCAAAGATTCAATCAAAATTGGAGAAAAAGGAGGAAGACCATCCAATTCTTGAAAGTTCTGTACTTGACAGTCCTACAAGGAAGAGGGACAAAATGATAAAATGCTCAAAGAAAGGGAAGAGTAAGGAAAGAGAAAGAAAAGGGAAGAGTAAGAAAAATAAAGAGGAAAGAAAAGGGAGAAGAAGAAAAGAAATGAATTTGGGTCTTAAACTTTTTGCAAGGGCAAAGACTGTCCTAATCAAGATCCAGATTAATGCCAAGAAGATAGAAGGAATTTGTAGTCTAGCAAGATTGCTCCCAACTGTCTAAAGTTCCAACAAGAAATTTATAGTGTGAGGGTTTGTCCATTGTGTCACACCAGCTCCAATCTCAAAATGGCCTTCATTTAAACCCGTGTCCCTCATAGACCCCATTTCAAGCCTATCAAAGACCTGTTGATCTCTCTTGGTAGGTAGAGTCTTTTAGTGGAGATAGTTTGGATGAGCATGCATATGAGATAGACAATATTTAAACTCAAATGAGACCTTTTGGCTAAGTATTGTGTATGTTCCTATCTGAAGTGCAAGAATTCTTGCTTAAATAGAAATGATTCCCGAGTTTAGTACGGTAACTAGGGTTGTCTTGTTATAGATATGTTAATTTGGAAAAATCAAGTCCTGAGGTACATTGACGTTAATTTGGCAAAGCCAACATTTGATTTCAAAATTAAAATTCAAAAAATTCAAAAAAAAAGTTTTGTCATACAAAACCTTCAAGTTAAGGGAAGTATGTTGAACCTCCAAAGGACACATTGGGCAAAGGAAATGATTATTGGCAAGGTCATGAAGAAGCTATCAACTGACATGTTGAAATATAGTTTGAAATGGATGCATCCCTGACTCTGCTGCTTGGGGTCTCCATTATTCATATTTTCAACATCTTGAAGATAAAAGCCATTCCAATGCAAGACTTGAACGAGAGTATGAAAGGAACCAATGAGAACACTTCTGTTGATCACCTCGGTCTGTGAGTCGATGGAACGACTGTAAGTATTATTCATGCATATCATGAATACATGAGCATATCACATCACACTTTCTTGTCTTTTATTGTCTATTATTTGTCAAAATGAACAGCAAACACCCTGCGAAGTAAAGAATCAAAAGAAGATATTGAATCAAGGGGGCATGGAAAGCCTACTCGCTTGTGGAAGCTCCGGTCTTTTTGCAAAGAGAAGAAATATGTGTTTGTGCAAAGAACTACACGGGAAAAACATCAATCAAAGCTTGCATAGAAAAATCATGGGTTTGAGCCTACACAGGGGGCAAAGTTTCTCCTTTTCAATTTTTTGAGTCTCTATATAAAATATTTTCAAACTCACATACAAATATTTTGCCACGCAGGGGGGCAAGGAGAGGATATAAGGTCCAATTAAAAATAGCTGAATTTTTATAAAAAGGAAGAACAAAAGAATGGAACATTAGAACTCTCAAAAGAATGAAGATACAAAAGACAAAAGATCAGTCCAGCTAAAAGAGCTGAAGCCAGGGAAAAGACCCAATTTAAAGGTGAAGATCTGATGCTAAGGATGAAGATCCAAGGTCCAACGATGAAGATCCATTTTGAAGGTGAAAAACCACAATGCATAGAACAGTCGGAGCAGTCAGACTTCTCAATTGATAAAATGTTAGTCAAACTCAGTCTCGGGTCCAAGCACCCAAATTCAATTCAATCTCGGGTCCAAGTACCCAAATTCAATCCAATCTCGGGTTCAAGTACCCATTCTCGAGTCCAAGTACCCAAATCAAATCAATCTCGGGTCTAAGTACCCAAATCAAATCAATCTCGGGTCCAAGTACCCAAATTAAATCAATCTCGGGTCCAAGTACCCTATCTCATGTCCAAGTACCCAATCTCGGGTCCAGGTATCCAAATCAAATCCAATCTCGGGTCCAAGTACCCAATCTCAAGTCCAAGTACCCAAATCAAATCCAATCTCGGGTCTAAGTACCCAATCTCGGGTCCAAGTACCCAAATCAATTTCAATCTCGGGTCCAAGTACCCAAATCAAATCATCTCAGGTCCAAGTACCCAAATCAAATTAATCTCCGGTCCAAGTACCCAAATCAAATCAATCTCCGGTCCAAGTACCCAAATCAAATCAATCTCGCGTCCAAGTACCCAATCTTGGGTCCAAGTACCCAAATCAAATCCAATATCGGGTCCAAGTACCCAATCTCGGGTCCAAATAAAATTCAATCTCAGGTCCAAGTACCCAAATCAAATTTAATCTCGGGTCCAAGTACCTAAATCGAATTCAGTCTCGGGTCCAAGTACCCAATCTTGGGTCGAAGTACCCAAATCAAATTCAATCTAGGGTCTAAGTACCCAAATCAAATCCAAGAACCCAAAACAAAACCTCAACCATCTCAAAAATTAAGTCTTATTGCTTTTCACTCTCTTTTGCTCTAGTCTCGGATTGTTCAAGAAGGGGGCAAACCGTAGACTCTTAATTTTGGCCCTAATTAAAGGATGCCAAAATAAATTTGATCTTAAAGCCTAGTTTATAATTTTTAAAAGAGTTCGGATTAAAGAGGCATAAATTTGATTGTAAAACCCTAAAATCAAGTGTAATTGGCCCAAATTAAAATTTTTCGGTCCATGAGTTAGAAAAGGCCAGAATAATTTAAGTGAGGCCAGCCTGGGAGACATTAGTATGCTTCATGTCTACCTTGGCAGCCCATGATCGACATGAACATGCCTCATGTCGACTTGGGCAAGTTAGGTTGACATGAGCATGCTTCATGTCGACTTTGGGAGGCTAGGTCGACATGGGCATGCTTCATGTCGACCTTGGCAGCCCAAGATCGACATGAGCATGCCTCATGTCGACTTGGGCAGCCCAAGGTCAACATGAGGTTAGTCTCATGTCGACCTAGGGCAACTAGGTCGACATGGGTTCAATATGTTTCCTAATTCAACTAGAATTTGTTTTAGGGACTGTTTTATATTAGGTTAAGGATTCTGAGTGAGGTTCGGATATAAATATTAAAGTTTCAGAATTCAGAAAGGGGGAGAAAACATTAACAGGAGAAAACATTAACAAGGGAACATGAAGAGGGGACGGCAATGAACATTAACAAGATAGTAAGAGACGGCAACAAACAGAAAAGATTAGCAGCAAACATTCATCAGTAATCAATCATTCAAAGACAGCAATGCTGTCTTTGTTAATTGTTCATCCAAAAGTTAATTGTGGAGTAACCAACGAGTGGAGGTTTGATCTTTAATCATGAATTATTTATGTTTACAATAGTTTCATTTCTTTGATTAATAGGAACATGCATGCATGCAGTAACTTTGAACACACAGTATCTTAATCTTTGAACATGCAGTAAATTGGTTTTTTTTTAATAACTTTAATCGTTTGCTTTGGTTTTTGTTTTAATAACTTTAATCTTTTGCTTTAATTATCACATTGATCAATTGGTATTCATAATCCCACTGGCATATTTCATAAAACAAAAAATTATCCAGTAGTCAACAATTAATTGTTAAAATCTATCTTGTTTACTTTATCTTCAAGAACCGTATGTTATTTCATTAAAACTCAAAACCTCAAACTACTTTTATCCAAAAGCCTAAACCATTTCATTATTAAACTCCAAAATATTGATTATTTTTCCAAAACCTTAATTTATTTTTCCAAATCCAAAATTGTATTTTTTTAGGCAGTAAGTCAATTCCAAAAACCCTAATTATCCAAAACCCTAATTCCAAAACCCTAGTTTTAAAAAAAACCATAATTCCAAAACCCTAGTTTTAAAAATCCTAATTCCAAAACCCTGGTTTCCAAAACCCTAGTTTCCAAAACCCTAAAAATCCTAATTACAAAACCCTAATTATAAAACTTTAGTTTCTAAAACCCTAAGTTCCAAAACCCAAAATTCAATTGATAATTCTTTAAAACCCTAAATTTATATATTTATTGCTTTATTTAATTTTAGATTTGATTATATAGTTTATTATATTTTTTTGATGGTTGATTTATTTAATTTCAATACTTGATTTATTTAATTTATCATGGATGAATGTTTATTATATATTTTGATTGATGTTTAATATCTTTGATGAATGATTCATTTATGATGAATGATTATTTACTTTTATCAATTTATTTTGATTTCCAAATGTTGTAAGAGGTATGTTTCCACTTGGTGGGTACCTCATTAGTTAAATATCATGTAATTTAAATTGCTTTTCTATTTTAGAACCAATGTAAGGGACATGTTTCTACCTTTCGGTGGGTGTCCTATTTAGGCATGGATTATGTAAGGGCATGTTTCCATCTTCGGATGGGTGTCCATTTATTTGCTTTGTTTGGACATTGCTATAATTTTTTTAATATAACGATGCTTTATTTTAATTATTGTATGTAATATGGATAATATTGTTATATTTAAGAATTTTATAATATTAAGACCTGTAAAGGAGGCCGGTTCCAATGAACCGGGTGTTATTGGGGTGCTGGGCCATTTCTCACCTTCCCCATACGTACCCAACTTTCCGAACCCATTAGGGGGTTGGGGATTCCTTAGGAATCGAGTCATCCACCCCTTTTTTTTTTCAGGCCCATCCTGGTGGCGACTCCATTTTCTCTAGACTTAGGTCCGTGTTCTCTAAGGCCCCGAGGCTTAACAGTGTTGAAGTCACAAGAACCATTCCACCGGGAGTGGAGGCAAAAATCCCCGTTCACACCACTTACACTAACATGAAACCTATCAAACAAAAGCTTAGATGTTTAAGGTTAGAATGGGCAGAGCTAATCAAAGAAGAAGTCACTAAGTAGATATATTTGAAGTTGCTTGAAGTGATAGATTATCCTGACTGGTTAGTGAACATAGTTTATGTACCAAATAAAGATGGAAGAATTAGAGTTTGTGTAGACTATTGAGATTTAAATAAGACTTCCCCAAGGATGATTTTCCTTTCTCTTATATAGATGTCCTTATCGATAGTGTAGCCCTTAGCTTGCTACACTCATTCGTAGATAGATTTTTTGAATACAATCAAGTGGTAATAGCCTAAGAAGATAAAGCTAAAACTACCTTCATTACTATGTGAGGTATATTTTGCTATAGGGTGATGCCATTTGGGTTAAAGAATGCTAGAGCAACCTAACAGAGGATGGCCACCACCTTGTTCCATCAGGTCTATGTTGATGATATAATGATGAAATTGGATACAAGAGAATAGCATTTACAAAACTTAGAGATCTTCTTTGAAAGAGTGGTGAAATATAATCTAAGATTGAACCCAAAAAAAGTGTGTTTAGGGTTACCTCAGGTAAGATGCTATGGCATGTGATTGGTCCAAATGGCATCGAGATTGACCCTAATAAGGTTACCTAACTATACCAAGATCACCTAACTTGATGAAGAAGAACTTTAAAGAATGTAAGTTTATACACCTACTAAGAGAGGAAAACCAAATGGCCGATGCCCTAGCCACCATGGCTTCAGTATGGGATGATCATGTTAAATTATTTCTTAAGCCTATGGTTTTGACCAGTTCATCGACTCCTTGTTAAGAGTATGAGACAATCATGAAAACTGATATGGACCATGATGTGTGGTATGACACTATAAGATGGTTCTTGGAAAGTAGGGAATACCTACAGAATGCAACAAAGGAAGAGAGAAGAGCTATAAGGCAATGGTCTTTACAATACATCATCTTTCATAGGGAGTTGTATCAAAGATGGCCTGATGGAGTGCACTTAAGATGCTTGAGGATGTCTGAAGTTGAGCAGATCATGTCTAAAATACATGCGGAAAGTTATGGACCTTACATGAATGGGTTGGCCCTGGTTAAGAAGATAATTCGACAAGATTACTATTAGTTAACCATGGACATAGACTGTATTAATTTTATGAATAGGTGCCAGCAGTGCAAGATGTATGGAAACTTGAAACACATACCTCTTGAAGAATTGCATTCTATGTCTTCACTCTAGCCTTCCACAACTTAGGGAATTGATATTATTGGAGGGATACATCTGATGACTTTGAATGGTTATCGATTCATTATAGTAGTACTGGATTATTTTTCATAATGGGTTGAAGCTAAAACTTTCAACAAGATGGGGGCAAGGAAAATGGCTAGATTTTTTTAGAATAATCTCATATGTAGGTATAGGGTCTCGCACAACATAATATTAGACAATGGAGTGCAGTTTCAAGGATCCATTATGGACTTATTCTCAAAGTACCAGATCTACCATCATCGATCCTCCCTTTATAGACCAAAGACTAATGGTATAGTGGAAGCAACGAACAAGACAATTAAGCATATTCTATCAAAGATGACCAAGAAGTATAGCGATTGGTCAAAAATGCTTCCTTTTACTTTATGGGGATATAGGACCAGTGTGTAAACCCCGAATGGAATGATACCATTGTCCTTATTTTATGGGATGGAAGCAGTGTTGCCAATTAAGATTGAAATCAAATCACTAAGGGTGGTCCTGGAAGTAAAATTGCCTGAGACATAATGAGTAGTGAGTAGATATATGCATCTAGCCTTATTAGATGAAAGAAGATTGAAGGCATAATAACATCATCAGATATATCAAAAAAAGATAGATCGAGCTTATAATAAAAGGGTTAAGATTAGAAAGGTTAAAGTTGGTGACTTAGTGTTAAAACACTGGAAGCCTAATGTTTCTGATCCAAGAGGGAATTTTATGCCTAGTTGGGAAGGACCGTATATTGTGAAACAAGTCATGAACAAGGGTGGTCAAGTTGTCAGACATGGATGAGAACGAGTTTAGTGAGCCAATAAACATTGACAGGTTGAAGAGGTTTTATGTTTGAAATAAAATTTTAAAAAAAGAGCTCGCTAGGTTGAAAATCCAAAAGGGCAGCCTTGATAAAAGTCAGAGCAGTCCACTAATTCTGAAATGAGAGAGGTCAGACTAGGAAACAATTAGGGCTAAAATGAGAGAAAATTATCAATTATAAAACCTGCAAGGGTTGGTTGGCAACCTGAGTGATCTTGTGTATGCTGGCTTTATATTTTTTAGTTGTTCCCTAATTTATTAAAACAAAGTTAATGTTAAAATTGTTCTATATGCACTACTCTGAATAATCTAACCATTAGAGTAAAATAAATAACACAATAGTAAAAAGTGGTGATAAATTATAAAAGAAAGGAAAATATCTTTTATTACTATTCATCCTAACATCAATTTATCTAAAGAATTAAAAAATGTAGAATTTATGGTAGACGATAAGTGTAACATGCAGGCCAACTTTCCTTCAATCAATTCAAGTAGGCTTCAGTCAGATGGGGCATATCTAAACTGAGAGTAAACTTAGAACCTAGAGGCTTGGCCCCATATTGGCGGTCAAGTAGATGAGGATCATAGCAAGCACCTCGAAGAAGAGCATCAACAGGAACATACATCATATACGTCTGACATAGGTAATCTTCTACCAAGGTACCAACCAATGGATGTTAATCACAGCTCATGAGCAGATCCAATCAACCCATTTGGCATATGAGGAGTGGGGATGAAGCAGTTTCCTTGGAGAATGATGTCAAGGCAGATATCTAGTGAAGTCCATAGAGGGGGTGTCAAGCAAGCAAAAGCATTCTTATAGCCAGATCTGTAAAGATGAACAATAATTCTTTTAAAAAAAAGCTCGTTAGGTTGAAAACTCATAAGGGTGGCCTAAGTAAAAATTAGGGCGGTTTACTAGCTCTGGTTAGGCAAAAATTAGAGTAATAAAAATAAAGGCCTAGATTGAAAATGTGAAATGGTGATTTAGGTAATTACCTAAAGCAGTAAGGGACTTCTAGCCAACATCCTCAAAGAATTTGTCTTGAATTGATCAAATCCAACTAGGGTTTCAACCGAGATCACGGGTACTAGTGACAATCCTCCCTCTATTTGGTCCACAATATCCAATGCTCGTGGATCAATGTCACCATTAGAAGAAACAAGCAGGAATTGACCAAGCAAGCACATACAAAATATGCATCCACGTGCTTTACTGGGAGCCAATTAGAAAATGCAAAAATTGATCAATGGAACAAGCAAGATTTTCTCACCTCTGGTAAATTGCAGAACTTAAGGTTTTGAGAGTTGGAATACCATTTACATCTTTTGATGAGTCTTTGAAGTCATTATGTGTAATGCCATTGGATGATTATTTAGTATCCAAGAATAACTTCAAATTCTTCGATCATAGGACATATTTCAAAGTTATTTATTTTAAAAGTCTTAGTTTCCATATCCCAAAAGGAAGCCAAGACATGTAAGAAGGATTGGTCCAACTTGAAATTTTGAAAGCACTTTAAATTATTTATTTGAGACTAAGATAGTTGCTCCCAATGTGTAGCTTTATTGGTCTTAAATAAACCTTTGATTTTCTTTAAATTTAACTCGGTAATTAATAGGGTTTGAGAAGAATTAAAACTATTTGAGTTGATTGTACAAGATTTATTTTTGTTACCATAGCTAAAATTGGTTGGCGATCAGAATGAGCAGATGGGTTAACTTGTCTTGAATTGAGAATCACGAATGATTTAAATAGGCGTAAGGTTGTAGATTGAAGTGCATAAGGAAAGGTGTTTACGTCAAATTGTTGTTGGAATTCTAAGTCCATCATGGTTTATAAAACTATAGTCCATGACAAATTGGAAATTGTGAATTCGTCATGGACATTCTGTATTTATAAATGTTTCAAAAAAATTGAATGAATGAAAAGTCAAAGTTGCAGGAAAAGTAAATTTCATTATTATTATTATTATTATTATTATTATTATTATTATTATTATTATTATTATATTTTTATTAAAATTAATACAAGGTTTTTATTTAATATAATACAAGTTGATGACTGTGAAGGGGGAGACAGTCTATAATCAAATAAAGCCCTGAGAAATTGATCGATTGAAGGAGGAAGAGGTATATCATCCACCTAGAATCCACTCGAGGAAGAAGCATTTGGGTCCCTATTGTCCTGAAAGTTGATTCAACAATAGTCGTCGCCTAAAAAAGTAGGAGGTGTTTCATGGTCATCAGTCCGGGGCCCCCTTGAATAAGAAGCATTAGGATCCCTTATGCCTTGAAACAAATAGTCCCGGAAGTTCTGTTTCAACTGATGGTATAATCCTTCAAAATGAGCAGCATGTTGATGACTGGCAGTTAATTTTTTCTGCAGCTTTCTATTATATTCCTCAAGCATCCACTGTGAGCCGAACAAGGAAAAGGTAAGCCCATATATTTTCATGCATACATACAACATTTATCATTGTGGAATAGGATGAAAGACCAGGCAACTCAGATCGAAGCCTGAGGATAAGATGGCATATCTGGATGAGAAGAAGGAGCAAACGAAGAGAATTGCTATTGTATCGGAGTAGAATACGTTGGGACAACTTCATGACTAAGGGAACCAGCAGCCTGCATGTAATAGCCCAAAATTATTTTTGAAAAATTTCTAATTTTGGGAAAATTAAATAAAATAAATTATAATTTAATTGGATAAATTAAATAAATAATTTTAAATGAAAAATGAAGGATATGAAAAAAGTTAAATATATATGTGATATATATATACAAAATATACATAACATATAAAAGTCAACAAAAAAAGTCAACACTTTTTAAAAGAAAAGTCAAAAGTTAAAGTAAAAGGGATATTTTGGTAATTAAATCTTAGAAATTCAAAATTATTAAATTAATTCAAAAATAAATAATTTTAAGTGAAAGAGTTATTTTGGGGTTTTAATTAAATAAATAAATAAATAAATAATTATTAAACTATTTAAATAATATAAATATATGGTTATAAATATGAGTCGAAGGAAAGAGAAACTATCATCTTGTTCATCTTCTTCTTCTTCTTTCCATCTTGGCTGAGAATGCCATAGCCATCCAAGGGAATTTTTGCTCTTCCATACTCCATTAAGTGAAGGATTCCAAATGTTCAAAAAGGATTTTTAGTGATTTTCACTTGAAAAGGTAAGTTCTTTAGCTTTTTCTTTGGATTTCTATGGAAATTATGATTATGTGTGATTTTTAATTTTTAAGTAGTATGTTATAATTATTGAAATTGGTGTGTATGATGTTATTTTCGGTAGTTAACAATGATTTTAAGGTTGGATTGAAGAAATGGTTGAGTTTGGGTAAGATTGGTGAAGAGAGATAATTTAGGGTTATTTAATTTTTGGAGTTTTGAAATCATGGTTTTTAATTGTGAAATTTGATTCCAAATAAGTTGTTTTGATGCATAAACAAGTATTTTAAAATCAAATATTGGATTTGGTTGAGTTTGATTGGAGTTTGAGAATGGAAGTGTGATTAAGGGTTTTGGAAAAGTGATTTTTCCAAAGTTATAGAATTGTTTGATTTTATTGGTTTAAGTGTGTTGTTTAGTGTTAAAAGTGATGAATATAAACTAGAAATGATAAATGAATTTAGTTGGAATGAAAAACATTCAATGGGGGAAGGTTATGCCATTTTAGGGTTTTGTTCCTAAATGAGTATTTTTGTAATGTAATTGATTTAAATGTGTTAAAATATGTTTTTAATAATATAAATAAACTTAAAATACTAAATTGAATGGGTTAGTATGGTGTTGCAAAGTTAAAATGAGGTTAGTCTTAACTTTTGGATTTTTGCTTTAATGACATTTAATTATGGATTAAGATTGGAAATGCCTTAGAATGTAATATTAAATGATTATTTATGATTATATTTGGTTTAGGCATTGAGGAGAGTTGATTTTCCCCATCCAAGTGTTGAAGGGCAAGTGGAAAGAGAAGGATTGGAGGGTGTTTGAGCCTGTTCTTGGTTGCACTTTGAGGTAAGTACAAACTTTGGATGAATTGGTTATATTTGCATTACATTGGGCTTAACACTTTTTAGATTGAAAAATGTGTTAAGCTACTTGATTCTTGGAACATGTATGAATAATGTGCTATGACATGTGTAATGTCATATATGTGTTAAATTCTTTGTAAAAAGCCATTGTTAATGGCTAAATTGTTCAAAATGTGAAATATGTGTATTATGTGAAAATGACCCAAAGTGTTTGGGTAATGCCATTTATTATGTATGCATTTAGGGTATTATTAAAAAGCCATTGGTAATGGCTAATGTACATAAAATGTGAATCATATGTGAAATTATCCAAAATATTTGGGTGATGAGTTTTAAGGTAAAATGTGATGTAATGTGAATTATGATGAATTGGTATTGATATAAATGAGAAAATTGAGAAAAAATGAGAAAAGTGAGAAAAGATGAGAAAATGAGGCAATGTGCCTAGCTTGATTATGAGAAAATGAGAAAGAGATTGATAATGAGAAATGTGAATTAATTGTGTGCCTAGTATGTTATTCAATTTTCAGATTTTTGTGTTTGGCAGTATGCCTATGGGGTTATCCTTATTATTTGCCTTCAGGCTAGATCTTGGGTATCACTATGATTTGCCTTCTGGCTAGATGTTGGATATCACTTGCCTTCGGGCTAGATGGTGGGCATCACTATGATTTGCCTTCGGGCTAGACACTGGGCGTCAATTGCCTTTAGGCTAGACACTGGGTGTCAATATGTACCAAAATAGTAACTCTAGGTTTTGAATAACATATTAGATCCTTTGGGCCCATTCTTGTGTTTGCTTTGTATGTGAATTATGAATTATAGAATAATCAAAAGATATGTTATAATGAAATGATATGAGATATGATATCCATATGCATTGTGCATTTGCATTGCATTTGAGCTTTATTTCTATCAGAGTTTGTGCCGCTAGGACTTTGGCTTAGTGCAATTGAAATTCATCACCCAGGTGACAGAGTAGATTCGGCTGAGCCGAAGAGTTCTTCTAGACAAGGTCTGGTCTAGACGTGAGGTTTTGCTTATGATCAGAAACACTGCTAGCAACATGTATATATTTTTATATTATCATACATTTTGGAGATTATGTATATTATATTATGTTTCCAGTGTATATATGTTATAAATTAAAAAGAATATTTTGGATAAAAATTTATGATATGGATTTTGTAAATGTTCTGATATGTAGATATATGGAAGTGTATAAATATTTTGAGAAAATGTGGAGATATTGAGGAGGATGGATGAAATGTATTTTTGGGTTATTTGGGAGTGTTTGTATGCAGGTTGTGTTGTTTGTTGAATTTAGGAATGTCCAAATTACAAACAAAACTCTAGCGAATTTTTTCCAGAGACTTTTAAGAAAAATGCTTATTTTAGCACCTATGATTTTTAATAGTATTTTATTTGTTATTAAATATATATTTTAAAGTATTTGAGATTTTAAATTTAAAAAGAAAATTTTTTTTATTAAATCGGTCTATGATATTTTTGTACCGTATATGCATATTTTACATATACTGGGTGTATGTATACTACATATATAAAGTATAAGGGTGTTACATTGCACTAATCATAAAGATAGAACAAATGAAGAAGCAGCAGTTGTAATGGAAAAATGATAAGCGTTCCCCTGAGAAGCACTAGCCCTGGAGTCATTATAACACCCTTATACCTTATATATATAATACACATACTCAGTATATGTAAAATACGCATATAAAGTATAAGAATGCCACAATTTAGTTTAATAAAAATTTTCATATTCCCAATTTAAAATTCCAAATGCTTTAAAATGTATTTTTAATAAACCAATAAAATATTATTTATTAGTTGTAGGTATTCTAAAAAAGTATTTTATATAAAAAAAAACTTTGAAAAAAATTTGCCAGAGTTTTATCTATAAAATGGGCATCCCAAAAATTTCATCTATACTTAACTTGCAGAAAAATTCACTCCCAATAATAATAAATCAAATATTTCACCCAAATTCTCAATCTTCCACATTTTCCTCAAAACATTTAAATATGTACATATATATATATATAACATATACACAATCCCATATCACAAGATTGGTCCAAAAATTCTTTGTAATTTACAATACTCCCAAAAATGTAATATAAAATGCATAATAATGAAATGTACTATAGAATCGAATATATATACATATCAGCATCTGGCTCTGACCATGTAGTAGCAAAATCGCCTCAAGGTTAAACAACCTCAACTCTAGACCTAACCAGGTCTAGATGAACTCTCTTGATCTACCGAATCAACCCTGTCACCTGAATATGAATTTCAATCACGCTAAGCTAAAACCCTAATGATATATACTTTGATAATAATGAAGCTTTAAAAGAAAAGACGATGCATTATACTGCATCATGACATTTCACAATGTAATATGCAATTCCACTTTACTTCACATTTATCATTCTCCCTAAACATCACATTAACTCATAGATATTTATGGAAACAAATACCCTAATATACTATTTAAATCCCAGAGTTACTGTTTTGGTTTATTTTGACACCCAGTGTCTAGCCTCAAGGCAAATCATGGTGATGCCCAGCGTCTAGCCCGAAGGCAAAATCATAGTGACGTCTAACGTCTAGCCTGAAGGCAAATCATATATCAGTGACACCCAACATCTAGCCCCGAAGAAAAATGATGAGAATAATCTCACAGGCATACCATCAAACACAAAACTCTGGAAACTAAATAATAGACTAGGCAATACATAAACAATATATATTTTCCATAATCAATTTTCCCATCACATTGCTTCCTTTTCTCATTTTTCTTTTTCATAACAATGCCAAATCACTTTTATTCATTATTTCTTATCACTTTATCACAATGTATGTCATTCAGCATTACAATCATATTACCCAAATATTTTTAGGTTATTCTCTCATAACATAAACTGCATTCCACTTATTTTAGCCATACTCATCATTTCACTTGTCATATCACAATGTACATGAATGTTCAAATAGTCAAGTAGCTTAACACATTTTCTATCCAAAATGTGTTAAGCCAAATTAAATGCAAATACATTTAAATTATCAAAAGTATGTACATACCTTAATTTAACACTCAAACTCTAGCAAAAATATCTCTTTTAACTTCCACTTCCACAATGCCCTTCAATACTAAGGTTGAGAAAATTGCTTCCACTTAATGTCTATTCAAAATGTTAGTAAATATAATTATTTAGAATCACATTTCAAGGCATTTCAAACATAAAACCCTAATTAAGCATCATTCCAATCACTTTTCCAAAATTTGCCTTCTGTTATTTTAACTTTAGAATTTCATTTTAATCCATCTTACTTGGTGTTTTAAGTTTATTTTTATTTTTATAATTATATTAGAACATATTTTAAGAAATCCTAAAATATGTCATAACCTTCATCAATTTTGGTTCTTCATTCCAAACCATTCCAAATGCTAATCTAAGACCATTCCCATCATTTAAATCATTTAATAGCATGATTTATTCATTAAAATCAAATAAACAACCATGCTTTAAAAATTCTCTTTTAAAACCTTAAATTTACACTACTTCTCCCAAACTCCATCTAAACTTAATCAAATTTATCATTTGACTTTAAAATCCTTGTTTAAGCATCAAAACAACATTTATTATATCCATTGAACAATTAAAACACATAATTGCAAAATTCCAAATTGCACATAACCTAAAATCATTTCTTCATCCAAACTCAACCCAAACTTAATCATTTCCCCTATCTAACTTAAAAATCATTGCTTACTAGTCAAAATAGCATCATACATACCCATTCAAGAAATTAAATCATGATTATACAAAAACCCAAATATCACATATCCATATCTTTCCATAGAACTTGAAAATTTGGTAAGAAAGCTTACCAATTGATGGAGAAATCATCAAAACACAACTTAATTCTTAAAATCTTGTTGTTTGGAAGAATAGAAGACCTCTCTTTCTATCTAATGGTGGCTCGAACATTGGAGAAGAAGAAGAGGAAATGAATTTTGATGTTTTCTCTTTCTTTTTCCTTCTTAATTTAAGACCATATATATAATATTATATTATTTTAATTATTTATTTATTTTAAAAATGGTAATTTATCACTTCCATCCATAAATAATTTATTTTTAATTAATTTTAATTTTATAAAGCATATTTACAATTTTGCCATTGACCATTTGACTTTCTTCTTTAATGTTGACTTTTGTATATGTTATATATATCATATATATTTCACATACACACTTTATCTTCTCGCTTCTAACCCTTAATTTTCATTTAAGTTATTTATTTAATTCATTTAATTTAATTTTTAAAAAATTAACAGATGTTACAATTATCTCCTCTAAAGAAAATTTTGTCCTTAAAATTACCTGATATCAACTCTGGAATAACTGAGGATACTAGCTCTACATAGTCTGCACACTCTCCCATGTCGCCTCCTAAGTAGAATGATTCCTCCATAGAGCTTTAACAAGTGGCACTTTCTTGTTTCTCAACTCTTTCACCTCTTGTGCCAAGATCGCCACTGTTTTTTTTTCGTAAGTCAGATCTAGACTCACCTCAATAGCCTCCACTGATAAGATATAAGATGGGTTTGATCTATACCTCTGAAGCATGGAGACATGGAAGACATTGTGTATCCGGTCTAACAAAGCCAATCTGTAAGCCACTGGACCAACTCTTTCTAGTATCTCATAAGGTCCTATAAAGCAAGGACTCAACTTCCCTTTTTGACCAAATCTCAGAATCTTCTTGTAATATCCTCATATATGCCCTAGAAGTTGTGATTATGTTGTTGTTGTTGTTATATAATTGGATTGAATATATGTGTTAAATTACAAGAGAAAAGAAATAGAGAAAAGAATGTTTATGTATATGTGATTTGGGAAAGAATTTAGGGTTTAGAGAGAATGGTATATGTTGTGTATATGATGATATATATAACATATAAGTTGGACAAAATGAAGAGTCAAGGAAAGAAGATATTTATTTTTGTTAAGTGTGAAGTTACCATAAAGGGCATGTAATGAATGGTAATCAAGACAAATGGTATAAGGGTGTTTAGGTAATTACTCTTGTTGAATCACTTGGTGGAGATTTAAAGAGGTGATATTTTGTCTTTTCTTCATTTCCTTCTTCTTCTTCTTCTCTTCTCCACGTTGGTTGGCTCCTCCTTAGACAAGAGAGAGCAAAGTGAGATTTGTTTAATTCTAACATCAAATTGAAGGGAGAATCAAAGGATTTAATTGAAGATTTGTGGAATTCAACAACTTAGGTAAGTTCTTTCTCTTGATTTTCCTTTGTTCTTTTGAAATTGTGTTTGGGATTGGTGAGTTGATATGGATGGTTGATGGAGTGTGTTTGTGTATGGTGTGTGTAAAAGTGTTGAAATGGAATTAAAGATAAGAAGCTAGGTTGGTGTTGGTGATGGAAGAGTAAGAGTTGTGTTTAGTGAATTTTTTTTCTGTTTTACAATTAGTAAAGGCTGTGACTTGTATGATTTTTAATTAATTATAGAAAAATGTTCTTGAAGTGAATTTTTGATATGTTGTGCCTCTATGAGTCTAGAATGACTGAAAAATATGTTGATTCGATTTTGGAATGGTTATGAGTTTAGAAAGATTATTTTTATTAGACCTGTTCCAGCAGGTACCTTAACTGAGACAGCTATATTTCGGGATTTTTAATAAAATGTAGAAAAATCATATCCAATTGAATTTTGGATATGTTGTTTCTTAGTGAGTCTAGTATTTGAGAAAAATAATTTGGAACCACGTTGATTGAATTTGATTTATGGAATTCACAAAGTTCAGAACTGCTGCCAGGATGCAGGGCAATTGGGGCAGTCTGGTTAGGTGAACTATTTGACCAAGATTTTGTGTTCAGTTTGATCTGAAATTTTAAAGGAATGATTGTAAGATACAAAACTAAATTCTGTAAAAATTTTAGAATTTTTAGTCAAGTAGATTATTTTATACAATTTTTCAAAATAAGGATAAAATGGAGTCTTAAACCAGAATGTACTATTCATATGGTCATTTTGCTAATATTCCTTTGGATTAGGTTTTGAAGAGATTGGGTTGCATTAACCTAAATGTGGAGAATTCTTGGAAAGAAAAGAAATGTATAGATTGATGGGACTAGTTCTTGAGGTAAGTACCAATACATATGATTGTATTTAATTACATAATTTGAGGCTTAACACATTTGTTTGCAAATGTGTTAAGTGATCTATTATATTGTTAACATAATTGGACTAAGGTGATGATTGAATGATGTGAAGGATGTGAAGATCATTAACCAGGTAAGCATAAACCCTATTTGATTGTATATCCTTATATGTCTTTGAACATTAACACATTGGGATGAAAGTGTTAAATAAGCTATTATATTGTGAATGTAAATGAAGAATATATATAAAGGATGAAATATGAAATGGGAAAGGTAGGAAGAAATGAGGATCATTCTTAAGGTATGTGCAATTTGTTATGATAAATGCTCTAGTAATGAATGATGTTAATGTGTTTTGAGAAGTGAGAAAGTGTTATGTTATATGCATTGTGAATCTTGTGTATGGCAATGTATTATATGAATAATATACTTTGAAATGTGATATCAATGATGCTATATGTATCATATGGATTGAGATATGATATGATATGAAGCCATTGTGATTGGCTATGATAATTCAATTGAAAGAGATAAGGCATGTTGGCCTAATTGATGATGAGATTGATAATGAAATAATAAATGAATAGTTTGTTTAATATGTTATTCAGTTTCAGAGTTCTGGATTTGGGTGGCATGCCTAAGAAATGATGAAAGGTAACAGTCTTGCCGGGTTGATGATCTCCTCATATGTGTTGAGTTGATGGTCCAAGAGACTGGGTCTGTTACACTATGAGAATTGTGAATATGAGATATATGATTTGTAACAGTCTTGCCGGGTTGAGGATCTCCTCATATGTGTTGAGTTGATGGTCCAAGAGATTGGGTCTGTTACACTATCCATGGATAGAGATACATGTATATACATTGCCTACGGGCGTGATGATTGTGACTATGAACCAAAACAGTAACTCTGAACTTTGAATAACATATTAGTGTTTTGGGCCCGAGTCTGTCTTTATTGTCAATGTGAATTGCAAGTATTGAAATATTGATTGTGAGTATTAATAATGAATTATGCTTGGTGAATTGTGAATAATATAATGTTATTAAGTGTAATATGTAAATGAATTGTGGTTGATGATAAAGGTTGTCTTTATTGTAAATGTGATTTATGATTTGTATGATATGTAATTTGTGTATTGCAATAATGATTGGTATGGTATATATAATGTAGGGGTATTAATATATTGGTTTTGAGTATTGGTGATGCATTGGGGTTGGTGATAATATTATGTATATATGTACATCATATTTGAAATTAGCTAGGATATATTAAAGATGAAATTAAAAAGAAAAGAAGATATGATAAGAACTAATTATATATTGAATTGATGTATCATTATATGTCAATACTTCTATACTATATGTTTATATTTTATAGTTGGACTACTAAGCTCTCGGGCTTAGCGCGGGTGTTTATTCGCGCAGGTATATAGATGGAAGATATGAAGTCTTTTGTTATGCCACAAGAAGAGTAAAGTTTGTCGAGACCAACTAGAGGGTAATGCATACATGTATAAACTTTAATTATGATGTATTTCTGACGAGAGAGTATTTATATGTATAAATGAAGTTTTTGATAAAGATAATGATTTTTGTAAATGTTATTTAAATTAATGTATTATGGTTTGAACTCTGTTACAGGTTTTTAAAAGGTAACGAAAAGTGACATCCTTATACTTTATATATTTACTGTATGTATACTAGGTATACGCATAGTACTTATATAGGGTATCGGGGTGTTACAATTATTTTGGTATCAGAGCTTAGGTTCGAGATTCTCGGCCTAAGTGAGAAAAAAAAAATTTTTTTTTTGAAAAGTTTAAATAAAAGTAAAAAGGAAAAGTTTTGAAATGAAATTTGTAATACATGCATATGCATTGACACCTAGGTTGGTCTCGGATGTGGCATTATATGAATTATAGAATATTTGTGTTATATGAGATGTTCAATATAGTTGATGATATATGTGTATACTATTTTGATGTGATGAGAAATTATGATTATTGACAATGATGTTGGAAATGAATTATAATTGAGGCATAGTGCCTAATTGATTATGAGAAACTAATTGTGAAATGTAATATGATATATGTATATTGATGATGCATATGAAAATGTCATGTTGTGTGCAACATGGAATGTAATGTTGATGTTTATGAGCAATATTATGTAGGACATAATATGAATTGAAACATAAAGAAATGAAAAGGAGAATAAATTTGAAAATGAGTTGAAAATCAAATCAAGATAAGAGTATGTACTTTTTCTTCTATACTTTGAACCTCTTTATAATAAAGTTTATGTTGGTTTTGCTAATGTTGAATTTACTAGACAGCGGAAATGATATCGAATTGTTAAAATTGAAAGTTATGTTATTTAAATGAGGAGAGTATGGTGGAATGTTGAATGAGTTGTTTAGTAGAGACAAAGTGTGATTATGTAAAGTTGGGATGTGTATACAGTTAAGGTTGTGTTTAAAGGAAAAAGAGATGATAGTGGTTAAGTAAGAATATAACTTAGTATTGTTACTATAATGCGAGCATAGTAAATTCAATGTTAGAAATGTGAGATGCTTGGATATTGTGAAAGCTCATGGTAATGGTGATAATATGTGATATTTGAGATTTTTGAAGTGAGCTTTATGATTGTGGAAATTATATGTTTTAATATTGCTTTGTGATATATATTTGTAAGATGTTTTTAAAGTGATGATAGAAAAGATGAGTTTGGCAAATTGAAGCTTAAACGAAGTAGTAAATTGAGAAGTTAAAGTTTTAGTGGAATTTGATAAAGATTATTGGGATATTGATAGTTAACTGTATATGCAATGCATGAGCTAAGTGAAATGACTAGTATTGCATATGGAAGTATTATGAATTGAGTAATGTGATTGATAGTATGAGAATTTGTTTTGAAATAATCAAGGAAGTGGATAAGTAAATAGAAATGAGTTATTTTAAGTCATTTTACTGAACAGGGTAAGAATGAATATGGGAGTGTACTAAATATTTTTAAAGACGAAAGTGAAAGAGATGTCACATTGGGAATGTGACTGAGATGAATATGAAGTGTTACTATAGTCGGAATATATATGTTTGTAGTGTGAATAAATACTTTATATCATATTGGAAGAATGAGAAGGATAGTGTTTAAAAGAAAATGATAAACACTAAATTTGTATTGAATGTATGAAAAAGGAAAATACTATAAGAGCATATAATTAAGTGTATACATGTATATGATATGTGAATTGAGTTTTCCAATATGAATGAAATTATGATATATAAACACATTTGTGAATCACATTATGAGGATGGCTTATGAAGATATATGTGGTATAATTATAGAATTAGTGATATGGAAAAATAATGTTATATGTATTAGTGGACCTAAGAGAGATTAGGTCTTGAACTGTGTAAAGCTAGATGGATTATGTGATGGAAGTGAGAATGGAAAGAACTTGAGTAATATTGGACAGTGGAAATTGTTATAATGAGTATTGAACTTGATGATTATATTATATTTAGAGTTTCAAAGTATTCACATATGAAAAGTTCTATGTAATTATATTATAAGAGATTGTAGATGGATTAGAAATGAAGTGATGAATAGAAATTGTATAAGAACTGTATATGATTGAATATGTATATAGTAATATTGTTAAAGCATGAGTTAAGTTGATAAGGATCATATAAGCGAATACAAATTGGTTGAAACGAAGTTGGAATGTGTTAACTTCTGTTATACTAAAAATGTTAAGATTGAGAATAGAATTATAAAAGAACAGTATTGAATTGAAAGTTCTAGGTTTGAATATTAATCTCTTAAAGTCATGTGTTTTGTTCAGTATTTTGGATCGGTTAATTTGTTATCCATGGATTTGGATCTTAGATATAATGATTGTAATACGGATTTGGTGAGGTTGACAATTTTGTTTGAGAAGTATAGTTAAAAATTATGATGGTTAAAGTTGTACCTTATTATTATTTTTTTTTATGTTAAGAATTTGGTTATAACTGTGAAAAAAAAATTTTAAAAAAATTTTGAAATGTGTTGAGTTATGGATAATATGACAAAAAGGTAATCAAAATAAATATACCAATGATAGGAAATGTGAAGAGTTAGTAAAAGGGAGAAATTATATTATATGAATGAAAGTTATACTGAATATGTTTATGGTATGTAACTTGAGGTTTAAGGGAATGAACTCAAAGTTTGAGTGAATGAATTATAGATATTAAGTATGATATAACATTTTTATGAGAATTGGTGGAAATTATACTAAGATAATAAAGAATAAACTATGTGTATATTAAAAGATATTAGAAGTGATTTGTTATCATGATGATTTGACTGAAAATAGATTGAAAGAGAGCAGAAATTGAATATAAGTTTGCTCTTATGGAATTAAGTTATATTTATACTTATATGAAAATTGTGAAATTTCATGATAAGTTAGATTACTTAATCGTTGGTTGGAATTGAACAAGATTGGAACGTGGGTATATTGTGACAGATAGATTAATTGATCTGGATTTGGCTAAGATTATGGATCATTAATAAAATTTAATGTGTATAGTTGTATTAAGAAAATAGGTATTTACATGATAATGTATATGATGTAAATTTTAAAGTATGATTGGACATGAATGAGTGGAGTATAGTAATTGTTAATCATGATAAGAAGAGAAAAAGATTGGTTATCTATAAAATAAGTTGAAAGATAATGTATTAATATGTAAGTTAAGTGAAAAGCATGCTAAAGAAATAACTCCATTTATGAAAAATCAGGATTTTGTTATCTATTGAGAGTGATAAATGTCTATTTAGACAGTGATTGTAATGAAGGGATAATTAATGTTCAGATATAAGTCAATGGTTTTTAATGTTAAAGTTAAGAGAGTAATTATACAGAGGTGAAATAACAAAATATATTAAATATAAAGATTTGACAAAGTATTATTGTGCTATATGATGATCTGATTCTGGTATAAAGATATTAATAGGAAATGTAATGTGATCTTTTGAATGTTTGATTAAGAAAGTAACCAGATGTATAAACATATAGAATGATGAGTTATAGAATTTAAAAAAAGTGGTTGATTCTAAAGAGGAGAGTTGGAGTTATATGATTTGATGATATAATGACTTAAGCGTATAATTAACTTCATATGGGAGTTAAGATAGTATTTTGTTAAGAATAAATTGTTATGGTACTGATAATTTTGAGGACGAAATTATTTAAGGGGGAGAGAATTGTAATATCCTCATATATGCCCTAGAAGTTGTGATTATGTTGTTGTTGTTGTTATATAATTGGATTGAATATATGTGTTAAATTACAAGAGAAAAGAAATAGAGAAAAGAATGTTTATGTATATGTGATTTGGGAAAGAATTTAGGGTTTAGAGAGAATGGTATATGTTGTGTATATGATGATATATATAACATATAAGTTGGTCAAAATGAAGAGTCAAGGAAAGAAGATATTTATTTTTGTTAAGTGTGAAGTTACTATAAAGGGCATGTAATGAATGGTAATCAAGACAAATGGTATAAGGGTGTTTAGGTAATTACTCTTGTTGAATCACTTGGTGGAGATTTAAAGAGGTGATATTTTGTCTTTTCTTCATTTCCTTCTTCTTCTTCTTCTCTTCTCCACGTTGGTTGGCTCCTCCTTAGACAAGAGAGAGCAAAGTGAGATTTGTTTAATTCTAACATCAAATTGAAGGGAGAATCAAAGGATTTAATTGAAGATTTGTGGAATTCAACAACTTAGGTAAGTTCTTTCTCTTGATTTTCCTTTGTTCTTTTGAAATTGTGTTTGGGATTGGTGAGTTGATATGGATGGTTGATGGAGTGTGTTTGTGTATGGTGTGTGTAAAAGTGTTGAAATGGAATTAAAGATAAGAAGCTAGGTTGGTGTTGGTGATGGAAGAGTAAGAGTTGTGTTTAGTGAATTTTTTTTCTGTTTTACAATTAGTAAAGGCTGTGACTTGTATGATTTTTAATTAATTATAGAAAAATGTTCTTGAAGTGAATTTTTGATATGTTGTGCCTCTATGAGTCTAGAATGACTGAAAAATATGTTGATTCGATTTTGGAATGGTTATGAGTTTAGAAAGATTATTTTTATTAGACCTGTTCCAGCAGGTACCTTAACTGAGACAGCTATATTTCGGGATTTTTAATAAAATGTAGAAAAATCATATCCAATTGAATTTTGGATATGTTGTTTCTTAGTGAGTCTAGTATTTGAGAAAAATAATTTGGAACCACGTTGATTGAATTTGATTTATGGAATTCACAAAGTTCAGAACTGCTGCCAGGATGCAGGGCAATTGGGGCAGTCTGGTTAGGTGAACTATTTGACCAAGATTTTGTGTTCAGTTTGATCTGAAATTTTAAAGTAATGATTTTAAGATACAAAACTAAATTCTGTAAAAATTTTAGAATTTTTAGTCAAGTAGATTATTTTATACAATTTTTCAAAATAAGGATAAAATGGAGTCTTAAACCAGAATGTACTATTCATATGGTCATTTTGCTAATATTCCTTTGGATTAGGTTTTGAAGAGATTGGGTTGCATTAACCTAAATGTGGAGAATTCTTGGAAAGAAAAGAAATGTATAGATTGATGGGACTAGTTCTTGAGGTAAGTACCAATACATATGATTGTATTTAATTACATAATTTGAGGCTTAACACATTTGTTTGCAAATGTGTTAAGTGATCTATTATATTGTTAACATAATTGGACTAAGGTGATGATTGAATGATGTGAAGGATGTGAAGATCATTAACCAGGTAAGCATAAACCCTATTTGATTGTATATCCTTATATGTCTTTGAACATTAACACATTGGGATGAAAGTGTTAAATAAGCTATTATATTGTGAATGTAAATGAAGAATATATATAAAGGATGAAATATGAAATGGGAAAGGTAGGAAGAAATGAGGATCATTCTTAAGGTATGTGCAATTTGTTATGATAAATGCTCTAGTAATGAATGATGTTAATGTGTTTTGAGAAGTGAGAAAGTGTTATGTTATATGCATTGTGAATCTTGTGTATGGCAATGTATTATATGAATAATATACTTTGAAATGTGATATCAATGATGCTATATGTATCATATGGATTGAGATATGATATGATATGAAGCCATTGTGATTGGCTATGATAATTCAATTGAAAGAGATAAGGCATGTTGGCCTAATTGATGATGAGATTGATAATGAAATAATAAATGAATTGTTTGTTTAATATGTTATTCAGTTTCAGAGTTCTGGATTTGGGTGGCATGCCTAAGAAATGATGAAAGGTAACAGTCTTGCCGGGTTGAGGATCTCCTCATATGTGTTGAGTTGATGGTCCAAGAGACTGGGTCTGTTACACTATGAGAATTGTGAATATGAGATATATGATTTGTAACAGTCTTGCCGGGTTGAGGATCTCCTCATATGTGTTGAGTTGATGGTCCAAGAGACTGGGTCTGTTACACTATCCATGGATAGAGATACATGTATATACATTGCCTACGGGCGTGATGATTGTGACTATGAACCAAAACAGTAACTCTGAACTTTGAATAACATATTAGTGTTTTGGGCCCGAGTCTGTCTTTATTGTCAATGTGAATTGCAAGTATTGAAATATTGATTGTGAGTATTAATAATGAATTATGCTTGGTGAATTGTGAATAATATAATGTTATTAAGTGTAATATGTAAATGAATTGTGGTTGATGATAAAGGTTGTCTTTATTGTAAATGTGATTTATGATTTGTATGATATGTAATTTGTGTATTGCAATAATGATTGGTATGGTATATATAATGTAGGGGTATTAATATATTGGTTTTGAGTATTGGTGATGCATTGGGGTTGGTGATAATATTATGTATATATGTACATCATATTTGAAATTAGCTAGGATATATTAAAGATGAAATTAAAAAGAAAAGAAGATATGATAAGAACTAATTATATATTGAATTGATGTATCATTATATGTCAATACTTCTATACTATATGTTTATATTTTATAGTTGGACTACTAAGCTCTCGGGCTTAGCGCGGGTGTTTATTCGCGCAGGTATATAGATGGAAGATATGAAGTCTTTTGTTATGCCACAAGAAGAGTAAAGTTTGTCGAGACCAACTAGAGGGTAATGCATACATATATAAACTTTAATTATGATGTATTTCTGACGAGAGAGTATTTATATGTATAAATGAAGTTTTTGATAAAGATAATGATTTTTGTAAATGTTATTTAAATTAATGTATTATGGTTTGAACTCTGTTACAGGTTTTTAAAAGGTAACAAAAAGTGACATCCTTATACTTTATATATTTACTGTATGTATACTAGGTATACGCATAGTACTTATATAGGGTATCGGGGTGTTACACTTCTTCCATGGTGACACCTTCAAGAATAGCTTATCTCCTATACTAAAATCTATATCTTTCCTCTTCAAATCTATATAGGATTGTTGTCTGTCTGAAGCTGCTTTTAGACCATCCAGAATTACCTTCACTTTATCTTCCGTTTCTTTAATCAAATTGGGACCTACCAGTTTACCTTCTCAAACCTCATCCCAATATAACGGTGTCATGCACTTCTTTCCATACAAGGCGTCATATAGTGTAATCCCAATACTAGACTAATGACTGTTGTTGCAGACAAACTCTATCAGTGCAAATATCCATACTAGCTCCCAGTAAAATCAATGATACAACTCCTCAACATGTCTTCTAGAATCTGTATCTCTCTCTCTGACTGCTCATCTATCGGTGGATGGAAAGCATTACTAAAGTACAACCGAGAACAAAATAGATCCTGCAAACTCCTCCAAAATCTCAATGTAAAATGGGGATCTCAGTTCAACACCAAAGAAACTGGGACTATATGCAATCTCATTATCTCACAGATACACAGCTCAACCAACCTACCAAGTGAGTTATCTTTGTCATTCGATCAACTATAACCCAGATTACATCATGCTTCTTCTAGGTCAAAGGTAGTCCAGTCACAAAATTCATGGCCACTCGCTCCCATTTTCACTCAGGCACTAAAAATGGCTGAAGCAACCCTAAAGGAACTTGGTGCTCAGCCTTCACTCTCTAGCAAGTGAGATTTCTGGATACAAATTCTGCTATGTCCCTCTGCATACCTAACCACCAGTAGTGTTGCTTCAAATCTTGATACATCTTGGTACTTCTATGGTGCATAGCATAGAATAAATGATGTGCTTCCTCTAAAATCTTATTTTTTAATCATGTATCATCAGGAATGCATAATCTATCTCTGTACCATAAACCGCCATCATCTTTAACATGAAAGTCCCTACTCTCCCCCATTTGACAATCCTCTACCATTTGCTAGATTTTCTCATCTACCTGTTATGCTTCCTTAATATGATCCAACAACACTGGTCTCAACTGCAACTGATCCATCAATGCACCGTCATCACATAACTCAAATCTAGCATGCAATGCTCTTAACTCAACAAGTAACAAAAGCGAATAGGTAGTCAAACCTGCCATAGACTTTTGACTCAAAGCATCTACAACTACATTTACCTTACTAGGATGATAATTAATAAAGCAGTCATAGTCATTAATCAACTCCAACCATCGTCTTTACTAAAGATTCAGCTCTCTCTAAACACCCAGGTACTTTAAACTCTTATGATCCATGTAAATAAAACAATTTTCCCCATACAAATAATGCCGCCAAATCTTTATTGCAAAAACTATGGCTGCTAACTCCAATTCATGAGTTGGGTAATTCAACTCATGAGGCTTCAACTGTCAGGATGCATAAGCAATAACTCTACCCTTATGCATTAGAACACAACCTAAACTATTATGTGAAGCATCACTATAGATTACTTATGGTTTACCTTCCACAAGTAGAGTAAGGATAGAAGCTTGAGTCAACATGTCTCTCAAATGATCGAAACTCGCCTGAAACTGATCTGTCTATACAATTTTAATACCTTTCCAAAGTAAACTAGTGAGTGGTGTCGCTATCATAGAAAAATCCTTCATAAATTGATGATAATAGCCTGCCAAACCCAGAAAACTTCTAACCTCTATCACATTTTTTGGTGGACTCCAATTCAAGATAGCCTTAAGTTTACTCGAATCAACTCTAATACCCCTGCTAATACCACATGATAGAGGAAAGTCACTTGATTGAACCAGAACCCACACTTAGACAGCTTAGCATATAACTGCTTCTCTCTCAATGTCTACAGTACAATCCGAAGATGCATGTCATGATCTTCCTCATTATGTGAATATACTAGAATATCATCAATGAAGACCACTTCAAACTAATTCAAGTATGGTCTAAATACCCTATTCATCAAATTCATGAATGTTGATGGTGCATTCATCAGTCCAAAGGGCATTACCAAAAACTTAAAATGCCCATACCTCGTGCGAAAAGTAGTCTTGGATACATCTACATCTCTAACTCTCAACTGATGGTACCTTGATCTCAGATCAATCTTAGAGAATACTGCTACTCCCTTTAACTGATTGAAGAGATCATCTATATGAGGAAATGGATACTTGTTCTTGATGGTCACCTTATTCAACTACCAATAATCAATGCATATGCCATCCTTTTCCTTCACAAATAAGACGGGTGCTACCCACAGTGAAACAATAGGGCAGATAAACCCTTTATCAAGCAACTCCTACAACTACACCTTCAACTTTCTGCAGGTGCCATCCGATAAGGGGTAATAGAGATGGTAGTGATACCAGGCATCAGATCGATACCAAACTCCACCTCTCTCTCAGGAGGTAACCCTGGCAACTCATTAGGAGAAATATTTGAAAACTCGACAACTGTAGGTATATTATCATGCTAAGACCCTATTGCTTTGGTATCTATAACATGAGCAAGATATGCCTCACATCCCTTTCGAATTATCCTCCTAGTCGATATAACTGAGATAAACATAGATGAAAGGTGTCTCTACTCATTAGATACTACCACATTTCTACCATCACGTGTTTTTAGAGTAACATGTTTCTGCTGACAGTCTATCAGAGCCCTATGTTTGGATAACCAACACATCAAATCCTACGACACTGTGGATAACCAACACATCAAATCCTACCACATCCCCATTTGGTAAGAAAGCTTACCAAGTGATGGAGAAATCATCAAAACTCAAATTAATTCTTAAAATATTAATGTTTGGAAGAAGAGAAGACCTATCTTTCTCTCTAAAGGTGGGAAGGAGGCTCTCTCCTCCTCGTCTTCTTCTTCCTCCACTTCTCCTTCTTCCCCTTCTTCTAATTTAAAAGTTGATCCTGAATGAATCGAACATATGACATATCCGGTGAAAAGCAGAAAGGCCCCAATATCAAAGCCATTGTGAGCACAGCTCCAATAAGGTTCTGGCATGGATATTGTTCTCAACACAAATGATGGGATATCTGTTGGTACCCTTCACTGGTTAGGATTGAGAAACCAATTATGTACTCATTCACCAAGAAACCAGCCACAAGAAACTGGGCCAGCAACGATGTGATGAGAATATTGTAAGGACAGTGCATCAATCATACATGCAGTCAAGTTGTTTCTCTCTTCAGCTTCCCACCAAGCCATGTCCACCTGTGGAAAAAGCAAACATGTAAGTTGTTTTGCTCATAAGTTTTGATATTAATATTAACATTTCTCTTACTTGGTTCCAGGTTAAACGACTTATATGGTAGCGGTGAGTGTGCACATGATGGCTTCCAGACAACTCTTTGTGGCCTAATAGCCAGAAGCTTAGCCTTGGATATCCTACTCATGGCCTAGTAATATTAGGAACCCTAACTAGTATGTGCTCATGCACCTAAACCTATACATAAAAGGGAAGATCAAAATACATACACAAGTATTATTTGAATCAACAGTTATAAGAAAAGTTATACCTCGGCAAGTAAAGGATCTTTTATTCCTAGAAATTGCATCAAAGCCATGAGAAAGGCAGGTGAGGACATCTTCTCCCCACACATAAGATGGTGTACAGACAAAATCAAAAAGGGAACATAGCATAGACAAGTGGATAGCAGACTTAGTGCTGACCAAATTGTTTAGCCCTCTCATCTTGCACGGGTCAAGTATACTTCATCCAGTATTCTCAGATGGGCTCATATTGATTTTGTAAGGTCCTCTAAAATGAGGCTTAATGCTGATCAACTGTCAAATTTCTTCATTGGTTAAAATATTGCTAGTTAAAGGGACAGGGATCCCATGATATTGGAGGCCTGTTATGGCAGTAAAATCAATTGGACTGGTGGTCATCTCTTCAATGGATAAGTGAAAGGTATGGGTAGTGTCCATCCATTGCTTTTTAAGTGCTTGGATCACACTCCTATCAATTTGAAATCCTAAGGATGGTAATTGCAAAACAAAATCTTTAAAGCCGCTTTCTCGAACCATTCTTTTTACTGGAGGTAGGGCCCGATCATACCATTTGTGGGCTTTGTGATTGTTTCCTCCACCATGAATTTCACAGCCGTCATGCTATCCAAATATAGGTAAGTCAAACAAGGAAAGTATAGATATTCCTTTTTACACTTTAATAAAAGTTACATTCATTCATATCCCCTTTCTTTTACCAAAATTTATGGATTTTGCTACATAAGTTCTATGACATAAATTTTCATGCATATTTTCGCACGATAGTATTTATCATTATATTATATGAATAAATCTTGTGTCGATAAGTAAACAAATTGTAGAAAAATGATACTTGCTTTTTTTCCTTGGTACTACGGTGAAGATGCATCCCAGCTAACAGAGGAATTTGCTTGACCCTGCTGGTATGGAGGTAAGTAAGCAGCTCATTATTTAAATTCATTTTTAACCTCAAGGAGTGTTTATTAGTAGCCATTTATAAGAAGTGGTAACACTTTCAAGAATTTAGTGTTATAAGAATGTTGAAGATGAAGGAAATTTTGATGCTCAGAATGAAAATTGCAAAGGCATCATGTGTTTCTATAGGAAAAGGTAAGGCAAGTCCCAGGTAAGGGACAAATTAATTAAAAAAAAGAAAAGAAAAGGAAAAGAAAAGCATAAAGTAAAAGAAAAGAAAGCATGAAGTGAAAGAAAAGAAATGAAAAGAACAAAAGGGAATCATTTCAGTAATTACATCGTCCATTGCACAAGCACAAATAATTGATCACATGTTAACAATATATTGATATTTATTATGGGTCTAAATTTATGCGTGTTTAAAAATATTTTAAAAATATTTTTTATAAAAATATTTTTTTTTGCACTGGGGGTAAGAGTACTTATGGTTAAAACTAGTCCCATATATGATTAAAAAAATAGCTAAATGTTTTGCACCAAATGTTTTTTACAAACTTTTTGACAAAAATAATTTTACGGTCCAGAACCCAAGCCATTATTTCGAGTCCAAAACCCAAGCCAAATTTTTGGGTCAGGACCCCAAAACTAATTTCAAGGGTCCAAAACCCAAGCCAATTTTTGGGTCCATAACCCAAAGTTATTTTTATTGGTCCATAACCCATGCTTATTTTTTGGGTCCAGAACCCAAAGCTAATTTTACGGCTCCAAAAACCAAGCTAATTTTTCAAGTTCATAACCCAAAACTAATTTTACGGGTTCATACCCAAGCCAATTTTTTGGGTCCGGAACCTAAAACCAAAATTTGGATCGAGAATCCAAGCCAATTTGTACGGGTCTAGAACCCAAAACTAATTTTTTGGATTCATAACCCAAACTAATTTTTCGCATCTATAACCCAAATCAATTTTTCGGGTCAAGAACCCAAATCTAAATTTTTGGGTCCAGAGCTCAAACAAAATTTTTGGTTCTAGAACCCAACATGCTAACGCAATCTGATACTACTCAAAATAAATTGCTTTTCACTCTCTGAATAAATTCAAGATCGTTCAAGTAGGGGGGAAATTTTAAACCCTTAAATTTAGGCCTGATTAAATTTAAGAAGATTAACATGGTCCGTTATATTTTTTTTAAAGAGCCTAAATCTAATTTGAAGGCTTGAATTAAACTAGTCCAATCCATAAAAGCCCAAAATTAAATTTTTAAAAGAGGTTTTGCCCAAAAATTAGGAGGTTTGGATTCGGTTTGAGTCAGAGTGGGTCCAAGTCAACATGAGCCAATGGCATGTCGATTTGGAGTGTCCAAATCAACATTAGCCTTGTTCATGTCGATTTGTGGTGTCCAAAACAACATGAGCCTAGCTCATGTCGATTTGGGGTATCCAAATTGACATGAACCTAGCTCATGTCAATTTGGACACTTCGAATTGACATGAGTCAAATCCATGTCGATTTGGACACTCCAAATTGACATGAATCTGAATTCTGAATGAATTTAGCCGGTTTAGGAATCCAAATTATGTTTAACTTTGGAATCATTAACTCTAATTGTCACATTATAAATAAAGGGAGCCTAAACAATTGAAGGAGACTTTTAGTAGCTAAATTATTTTGGCCACGATAACAAAATCAAAAACAAAGATTGGTCAAAGATAGTTGCAACACTAAAGGGGAATTTACAATCAACACCGAGTAATCAACACACTGTGCTCGGCCACAACTCTAGATTAGTGTAGGCAGTAGCTTGGATCAAAATTATTTCAATTTTTTGGAGCCATGAAATGGATATTTAGTTTTCTTAAGTCTTTAAAATCACAGCCAGTTTCCATTATTTATATTACTTCATAATTAATTCATACAGTAAGCTGCTCTTTCATTTAAATTGATATAAATAATTTTATCCACGTGAACATGCTAATAAGTTAGGTTTTCATCCAGTAGCTTAGCCATGTGAATAAATAACAAAGTTAACCCAACCAAATTGATGTACTCTTTCATAGTAGCTTATTATTCTTTGTTTAGTAGCATAATTAGCTAACTTTTATTTGTTTTAAATTCACAGTAGCTTAGGGCTTAATTTAAACCTTCAATTTGATTACCTGAAACCCTATTGGCTTATTTTGAACAACCAAAATCATAAATCATAGTTTTAAAACTCTAATCTTATAAAGAACTTAGTTTTCGATATTTAAAACCCTAATTATAAGCCAAAACCCTAATTGTCACCCTAGAACCCTAAAATCATCACCAAAATCCTAATTGTCATCCTAGAACCCTAAAATCATGTTTTTACCTTAAAAACCCTAGCTTTATTTTGAAAACCTTAATTTTCATTTATAGACCCTAATCATATTTTCCTAAAACCCTAATTTAGCATTCTAAATTTTAACCCTAATTCATATATCAAAATCCTAGTTTTACATATCTATTGTTTAATGTAATATTAAAACCTAGACTTGACCATTTGATTTGTTAATGTATGTTTGTGATGGATGATTTATTTTTATTTTATTTATAATGAATGGTTGAATGCTTTTATTGGTTTATTTTGATTTCAATGATGTAAGAGGTATGTTTCCACTTTGTGGGTACCTCATTTGTTAAGATCAATGTAATTTAATTTATTTTAAGTTTTGGATTAATATAAGGGTCATGTTTCCACCAAATGATGGGTGTCTTATTTAATTTAGTTTTAAACATTGGAAAATTGTTGTAAGGGCATGTTTCCATCTTGTATGGGTGCCCATTTTTACTTGTTTGGACTTTCTTTGCTTTGAAACAATGAATGCTTATTTATTTTGAATTGCATGTAGTATGGATGATATTATAATGCTTAAGAATTTAATGATATTTAGACCTAAAAAAGAGGTTTCAATAAATCGGGTGTTATGGGGTTGTTGGGTCATTATTATCTTTCTTATACGTACCTAACTTTCCGAACCCATTAGGGGGTTGGGGATTCCTTAGGAATCGAGTCATCCACCCATTTCTTTTCTCAGCCCGTCCGGGTGGTGACTCCATTTTCTTCGGGTTTAGGCCCGTGTTCTCTAAGGCCCTAAACATAATAGTACCGAAGTTGCAAGAACCATTCCACATGAGAGTAGGGACAAAAATTCTCGCTCACAATATAATATATATGTATGTGTGTATATAATAATAAGAAAACAAAATAAGAAAAATAGAAAAAAAAAAAAGAATATAACATAAGAAATGTATCAGAGTAACACAGCGAAAAAGCGATAGATTTAAATATGTAACTAAAGTCTGAGAAATATAATATGCCGACCTAAATATAATTCTAAATAGTAGTATTATAAATTATTAATCTAAAAATAAGTTGGACCATGAATTTAAAAGGGTTAAATTTTATAAGTTGATAAAGGTACCTAGAATTAAATTATATCTAGGGATTAAATGTTAAGCAAACTTTTAATCAAATTATGGACTAATAAGTATATATATATACGTATTTGTTAAACTAATAACATGAATTAGACTTGTATATACATGTGAATATACATTAAGCTAATGATAGAAATGAAATTATGATGATGGGAAGTCTAAGAAACAATGATATAATCTAGCCAAAAAATAATAAGAATTAAAAATGATAAATTGGAAGGTATGTGTCCTTAGCATCATAAATTAAAAATCTTGCCATCTTAAACGTGTAGAGAAGAGATTAATTGGGATGGAAAATGATGGGCATATTAAAAAATATATAAAAAAATAATGCATGATATTATGTTTATGGAAACTTTATGATTAACCTTTAATAAAATGGGAAAGGTGACACTTTCACTACTCACCATTATGAATTAAAAGAAGCCAATCAAGTGTCTTTCATTAGTGAGGGGCACATGTAGTGCACTCGTCATGAACATATCTTCTATTATTAGCCTTAAGACACTTATCATGCCATTTTACAGAACAATTACAATTATTTTGAAAAAGAAATGATAAGTGTCACGATAGATATAACCATACTGTGAATTGAAAAGGAAAGGAGGCCATTTCACACACTTCCATGAAGCTAGGATAGTGAGTGGTTAGCCAAAATAAATTATGACAAGTAAAAGAAAAAGGGGCATTTGACACATGGAAGGAGAGGAGCCAACAAATCTATTTTTATGAAATTTTTAAGCCATTACATAGAAAAGATTTATAAAAGCCTCATTATTCATTCTCTAACAATGTTGGAAATCTTAAATAAAAGAAGAAAAGAGGATAAAGAATAGAGGGGATAGAGATTAGATTAAGAACTTGGTTATTAAAGCTAGGAAATGGAGGAGGACTTGAAGAATAAGTTTAAAGTTAAGATATCTTGGATAGTAAGCTGAGTGTTCCAAAGATCCTTAATTTAAAAGTTTTAGAAAGATAATATAAATGAAAACTCGGTAGTGAATTGAGATATATATGATATAATTATAATTTAGTTGAATCAAAGGATTGGTTTAAAGTATGAAATTAAAGCATGAAATATGAGTATGAAGGTTGTTGGAATTTCTCTTTATATTCTATGAGGTAATTTTATCTGAAATTTTAGATTAATTTGTAGAAGCTCAATGAGTATGAAATTTTAATTGAGAAATTATATATGTGTTAATAGTTGGTGTATAAAGTTTCATAATTTTTAAAGATGATTTACTATTAAAGAAAAATGGAGGAAGATGGATTGCTAGAGATGTCTTAATATTCAAGAATTTGTATAGGTTGAGAAACCTATTTAAAAACCATAATAAAAGAACCCATAAAGATCATAAATTTTACATATAAGATCTTATTATGTCTATGACATATTATTAAAATTTCATAAATTTTAATAAAGTTTTAGTAATAAAAATAAAATTTAAAATTTATAATGTCATAGTGGTGATTTAAAGAACAGAATTTGTAAGGTTGAATAAACATAATTTAAAAATATAGTAAGTGAATGTATAAAATCCTAATATTTCCAAATACGATCCTATGTATATCTATATTATGATGTTAAAATTTCATAAATTTTTATAGAAGTTTGAAATCTAAATAAAATTGGCAAATGGATATTGTCAGAGAAAATGTTAAAAAAAACATAATCAATTGGTTTGGAAAACCTTATTTTTAAATATAGTAAATGAGCTTAGAAAAACCTGAAATTTTAAATATAGATCCTTATGCATGTCTAGTATACAAGATTAAAATATTATAATTTCTAGTGAAGATTTTAAGATAAATGAGAAGTTGAAAATTGAGGATGCCAGGGAAGTTAGAAAATCCAGAAGATTTGTGGAATTGGAAAATAAATTAAATTTTAAGTAGTAAATGAATGAGGAAAATTATGAAAATTTACATGTGGATTTGTAGATGTTTTAAGAATAAATCTAGATTTTTTAACAAATTATAACTAAGGGTTCATAATTATAATAAATGGAAGAATTAATTTAAGATAATAATTTTTACTATGAAAGTATATTGAGGATTTACTTAAGTGATTTATATTTTTGGTTAAATTAAGATTTTATGATTTACCATGAGTAAATCAAAATTAGATTATATTTCTTATCATAAGCAATTGTTAATATTGACTATTTTCTAAGTTATATATGACTATGAGTAATTATAATGTGAATTTGAATAAATGCTTTACTATGTTAAATGAGGAATTAATATTTATTATCGATTTCTACAATGGTAATTATAGAAATGATTATATTTATAATTAAGGTATTACTCTTAAAGAAATTGTTTGAGAATAATTTGGTGATCTTTATATATAAAGTATATATAATTTCTTATACCAAATTATTATTATTTTAAAGTAATATCAAGTTGAGATTTAAAAGAATTTTGAAATTATAAAATTAAGTTAAATATATATATTCTCATAATATACATATAAGTATGTTGATGTGATTGAAGTTTTAAATTTGAAAGGAATTTCATTGCATAAAAATTTTAAAGAAAATAACGCATGTGGAATTAGCTATGTAGCTAAATTGTGAAGTTATGGATTAAAGATTTTAACATAAATAATGAACTGTAAGTGAAGTTACATATATGATGGTTTAGATTTGTATTCTATAAAGGAATAATTAAAAAATTGGTTGATATAAATTAAATGTATTATCTAAAGAATTATATAAATAAGAATAATATCTTGAGCTGCAAGTAATGTATACTCTTGGGAAGGTAGCTATAATTTCTAAGTAATATGTAAAAAAAAAAAGTTAAGTGATAGTTAATTAATTGAGATTAATTAGCTAGAAAAAAAATATTAATGTAGAATGCTTGAATAATCAATATGTAAAGTAATATGACTGTTGAAGTTCTTATTACTAAGTGATATTATAGTTACCATTAATTGAGTTAAGTTTTGATCTAAGAACAAGAAAGTAAGGAGATTATATTATGTTATTAGGATATAAAATTGTAAAATTAGAATATGCAAATAAAATATATGTAGGACAAAATTGAAATAGTAAATGGGATATATTTTGTGATGGAATAATATCTTATAAATAGATGAATAAAGAATTAAGTGAATATATTATGTTAAGAATATGTTATCATTTGAAATCCTAAAGTTAGGATACGTAAACAAAATATCTATAAATTAGTATAACTAATGAAGAGATGTTTCATGTCAAAATAATATCTTTTGAATAGATAAAATAATAATAACAAGTAATTTGTTACGAATAAAAGAAATAAATTCGAAATAATTAGAGAATTTATTATGAGGAATAAAATATTAAAAAAATAATTGCATATTCTATGTTCTTATGTTTCAGAATAAATAGATAATTTTATTCTGAGGAAAAAATATATAAATAAATGATTACATTTATGCATTTTTACTATTTCTCTGGATAAACTCTGTTTTGTTGTGATAAGCCTTCCGAAAAATATCTTCTGAGACTAACTCGATGACCTAGCTTGATTTTTTTGATAATCTTATTGGCAGAGCACAACTCTAGTAGGGGTTAAACCATTAGACAGTGTACACTGGTATTCTAAAATGCGTATAAGGGGAAGTTACCGCCCTAATTACTATGGCCTCTAACCTATCTATTTTGATTTGTCATATAACACCCTTATACCCTATATACGTATAATATATATACACAGTAAATGTAAAATATATGCTTATCGTATAAAAATATCGCAAATCGGTTTCATAAAAATTTTTACTTTACCAAATTAAAATCCCAAATATTTTAAAAATGTATATTTAAATAGTAATAAAATATTTTTTTATTAGTTATAGTTTCTAAAATAACCATTTTACATAAAAATCATTGGAAAAAATTTACCAAAGTTTTATTTGTAATCTGAACAATCTCAAAATTTTAACAAAACACAAACTGCATAGGACAACACTCCTAATAATATCACATCACCATTTCACCAATACTTCATAATTTTTCCATATTTTCTCAAAACATTTACAAATATACATATTTTTATCAAAATACATTTAAAATCCCATATTACACAATTTATCCAAAATTTCTTTATAATTTACAATTTATTCTCCAAAAACATAATCATAAAATATATCATATCAAATCGTACTTTAATATAATATCTACATGCATGATAGAAAAATGGCTCTGATCTTGATGTAATAAAATCAACTCAACAAGCAACATCAAACTAGACCTGACTTGGTCTAGTAGAACTCTCTGGCTCTACCGGATCGCCCCTGTTAGCTTAGTGCGATAAATTACAATCGCGTTAAGCTAAAAGCTTAGCGGTATAAAACTTTGATAGAAATAAAACTGTAAAATAATGCCAATGTATAATGCTTATATATATCATGACACCATATATCATATCATTTCATTTTAAGCATATTTTTCAATCATTTATCAATTCACATAAAACAAACACAAACATGGACCCAAATAATCTAATATATTATTCAAATCTCAGAGTTATTGTTTTGGTCCATATTGACACCCAATGTCTAGCCTGAAGGCAAGTGATGCCTAGCGTCTAGCCTAGAGGCAATTCATAGTGATGCCCAGTGTCTAGCCCAAAGGCAAGTGACGTCCAACGTCTAGCCCGAAGGTAAATCAAATAATTGCTGAAAAACTAGCTTCAAAGGAAAATAATGAGGATAACCTTATAGGTATGCCACCAAACACAGAACTCTAGAAATTGAATAACATACTAGGTACACAATTATTTCATATTTTCCATCATCAATTTATTTCTCATTTTCCCATAATCAAGCTAGGCACATTGCCTCATTTCTCATCATCAACTAGGCACATTGCTTATTTTCTCATTTTTATCATTCATATCAATATCATTTCACTTTATATCATCATATATTAATATATAATCATAATGTACCGCATTTTATATTTACAACACATTACCCAATTATTTTGGACATTTTCATATAATTCACATATCAATCACATTTTATGCACATTAGCCATTAACAATGGATTTTTACCAATGCCCTTAATGCATACATAATAAATGGCATTACCCAAACACTTTGAGTCATTTTCGCATAATACTCATATTTCACATTTTACACAATTTAACCATTAACAATGGCTTTTCACAATGCATTTAATACTTGTATGGCATTACACATGTCATAACACATTATTCATAAATAATCAATGTATCAAGTAGCTTAACACATTTTTCAATTCAAAATGTATTAAGCCCAATGTAATGCAAACATGTCCAATTCATCCAAAGTTTGTACTTACCTGTAAAAGCAACCAAATGCAAACCACAAAACTAACACCAACCTTCTCTTCCAACTTGCCCTTCAACACTTGGATTAGGCAAATCAATTATCCTCAATGCCTAAACCAAATATGATCATAAATAATCATTTAGTATCACATTTAAAGATATTTTCAATCTTAAACCATAATTAAACATCATTCAACTAAAATTCCAAAGTTAAGGCTAACCTCACTTTAACTTTGGACAACCATATTGAACCATTCAATTTAGTGTTTTAAGTTTATGAATATCACTACAAGCATATTTTAACATGTTTAAACCATTCACATTAATTAAACTCATGCCTTAGTGCAAAATCCTAAAATCGCATAACCTTCACCATTGAAGGTTTTTCATTCCAACACATTCCAATTATCAATCCAAGCTTATTTCCATCCTTAATATCATTAAATAACATGCTTCAAATATTAAAATAAAAAAATGCACCATCTTTGAAAATTCACTTTTTCAAAACTTTAAATCAACACTACTTGATCCAAACTCTATCCAAACCTAACCAAATCCATTATTTGAATTTAGAATACTTGTTTATGCATCAAAATAACTCATTTAGTATCAAATTGTATAATTAAAACTCATGAATTCAAAAGTCCAATTCTCCCATAACCCTAAATTCTCTCTCTTCACCAATCTTAATTCAAACTTAACCATTTCTTCAATCCAACCTTAAAATCTTTGTTAATTACTTAAAATAATTTAATTCATACCAAATAGATAATTAAAACATACCACTTCAAAAATCCAAAACTCATATATTCTTAATTTCTTGAAATTCCAAAGATAAAAGTTAAAGAACTTACTAATTTTGGTGGAAATCACTAAAAATCCCTTTTGAACCTTTGGAATCCTTCAATTCATGAAGCATGGAAGAAGAAAATTCTTCTCTTGAATTGGCTATGGAGTTCGGCTAGGGAAGGAAGAAGAAGAAGAAGAAGAAGATCCAATTTTGTTTTCTCTCTCCATCCACTTTATTTTAAACCATATATATATAATTTGAGTATATTTTTAATTAATTAATTATTTATTTATTTAATTAAAACTCCAAAATTACTTCTTTCATCCAAAATAATTTATTTTTGAATTATTTGAATAATTTTAAAATTTCAAAGTTTATTTAACAAAATACCCATGGAACTTTGACTTTTGACTTTTTAAAAATTGACTTTTGTTAACTTTGTATATGTTATGTATATTTTGCATATATATCACTGTAGACCCTTAATTTTTTATTCAGTTCAGTTCAAAAATTTTAAAATAGTCCAAAATAATTTTTATGGTATATATTATTTATTTTAATATTTATTATTTATTTTGATTTATTATTTATTATTTATTATTTACTTATAAATATTTATTATTTATTATATATTTTAATATAATATTTATTTTACTTTTCATTTATTATTTGTTTTTAAAATATATATATATATAAATAAAAAATAAAAAAATAAAAAAATTGATGACAGCAGAATTGGCGACGAAAGTCGTTAGTGACGAATTGGCTTGGGCCAATTCCGCGCATGTTTTGCCTGTGGCGAATCAGTGCCCCAGTCTTTGGCCTCCCAGTTGGCCCTCGCAAATCCTCGTAGTGCCCAGGCCAATCCTCGCCAGCCCGTAACAATCCTCGCAGGCCCAGCAGCACGCTCGCAATCTAATCCTCGCAGCATGCAGGCCCAGCTCCCCAGCGTGCCAGCGCATTATTCGATTTTTGCTAAAACCTTATTTTACTCAGTTTTAATTTTATTTCCTAGATAGTTTTATTTCCTTAACCAATTAGTATTAGGTTTTTATTTTTTTTCCTTATAAATACCACATTAAAAACACACAGAGAAAGGAGGGAATTTTATTCGGCCAGGAAGGAAGAAAAAGGAGAGGAGAAAGGGAATTGATTTAAGAATTATTCGAACTTTTTAGCAACTGATTCAAGGACTAGAGAAAACAAGCAACAAATAAGAAGTGATCAAGGCAACAAGCAATATTCTACCTTGGTGCTAAGCTCAGCCAAGAATTTTGCCAATATTTTTTGGTGGAGCCTTCAAACGCAGGTATGTGCATTTAAATTTTGATTTTGACTCTCATCTAGTAGCAATTGATACTTGCAATTGGATACTGGTTTTAAAATTTTTAAAATTCACAGTAGTTAACTTAAAAGCTTTAATATATTTAATTCAAACCCTAATCACTCTTTACAACCTAAATCTCAAGTTCCTTAAAACCTAAATCTCAAGTTCTGCTTTCTTAAAAAAAAAAAAACTCAACTTTCATTCCCTTAAAAAAAACCCTAATTAGTTCTTTTTTCACTTAATTATTACAGTAGCTTAAGCTTTCATTAAATAATAATAAACATTACATTTTTCTAAATTATCACAGTAGCCTATTCTTTCCAAATACTTAACTTTTAAATCCTATTTGCATACAACTTTCGAAACCCTAAATCCAAAACATCCATTTCTTAGATTTAAACCATAATTTATTTCAAACCTAATCTTTGATTCAAACATCCAGTAGCAATATTATTTTTTTTATATTAAATGTTTCTCAATTGACTAATCCAGTAATTAAAAAACCCTAACTATTAAACATAAAATCCATGAAATCCTAATTTTATTCAAGAAACCCTAATTGATGCATAAATCCTAAATTTATATACTTACTGCTTTATTTAAGTTAGAAGAATATTTATTATATATTTTGACTGATGCTTCATATATTTGATGAATAATTTACTTGTGATGAATGGTTGGTTATTTTTATTGATTTGCTTTGGTTGCAAAATATTGTAAGAGGTATGTTTCCATGTTTTGGGTACCTCATATTGAGAGCATTATGTAATTTAGTTTATTTTAAAGTTTTTGGGTCAATGTAAAGGACATGTTTCCACCTTTCAGTAGGTGTCCTATTTAGTTTTAGATATTAGACGATGTAAGGACAAGTTTCCATCCTAGGATGGGTGTCCATTTATTTGTTTTATTTGGATATTGTTGTGATTTTAATAAAGTATTTATTTATTCTTATGATCGTATGTAATATGGATAATATCATTATATTTAAGAATTTTATAATATTAAAATCTATAGAGGAGGTCGGTTCCAATGAATCGGGCATTGTGGGGTACTGGCCGTTTCTCACCTTCCCCATGCGTACCCAACTTTTTGAAACCGTTAGGGGGTTGGGGATTCCTTAGGAATCGAGTCATCCACCCCTTTCTTTTTTCCAGCCTGTCTGGGTGGTGACTCCATATTCTTAGGGCTTAGGCCCATATTCTCTAAGGCCCCGAGCCTAACAGTGCTGAAGTTACAAGAGCCATTCCACCGGGATTGGAGACCAAAATCCTCGGTCACAGTGGCTATTCCACTAGGGATAAGAGAAATTGATTCCGTTAGTCTTTATATTATTCTATTCTTTCTTATCATGATATTATCCATTGCATCATTTAGATTGCATCGTGTGTGTGAGTTAGGATGCCCATGTTACCTGTGTTGTGTTATGTAAGGGATACCGTACTTTCACTCAAGTTATGGAGATTGAGCATGGCATAACCACTCATAGCCTTGTACCATTTGGTATATTCTTGCTATGGGAACCTAAGCCTTTTCAACCCTAATACTAAAGCTCATGTAATTAGCCTAGTTACTTTCCTTAGGTTTTTACCTCAAATGCTTGTTGTTTGACTATGGTTAATTTATCTTGGTTTAAATCATGGCTTATTTGGTTTGTTCTTTTTCTAATATGGCCTAAGTACATTGTAAGCTCAAAATAAATTCCAAAAGACCAAAGCTATTTTTAAAACTTTTCAAGATGGTCTTTGGACATAAAACTTTTCTAAAAAACAAATAGAAAATTCTTTTCTCATGACCCAAATACAAAGCCCAAAATCCATTTTTTCTAAATTTTTTTTACAATGGGCTTAAAAACAAAACTATTTTCATAATATTTTGAAAGAGCTTACAAATTATTTAGGTCAATTATGGAATACCAAAAATCAATTGTGAGCCTGGTTTATACTAAGGATAATTAATCATGGGCTTATTTTTGGCATGAATCATTAGTTACTTTTTCAAGTGAGAAATCTATTTATAATAAACCTCTTAATTTAGTTTTACTCCAATATAGCATAAAAGCTACTTTAGTTGGTTGAATGGATTAAAATCTAATTAATGAGAATTATCATGAATTGATTTCCATTTTTAAAATATAACTATTGGTTGAAACATTCGAGAGAATTTTTTGAAAATAAGATACCCCATGTTGGTATTTTGTTAACCATATACCTAGAAAAAGAGACTCGTCATTCGTGTGTGGAAGTTATGTTATAAGGTTGGAAGGGACATTCTACCTATCTTTGTTTGTTATTTGTGCATACATGTATATATGCATACATACATTTGCATCACATATCATTAATCCTTTCTGGCTCACAGCCCTAGATTATAACAGTTCAAAAGCTTACGATAGCCCCACTTATGTCGGTGATGAAGAATCCAGCAGCGACTCAATCACTTTTTCACCAAAAGTAATGGAGCCTGAACAAATTCAAAGAATGGTGGATGATGTCTCAATGCTAAAATGGAAGAATTAAAGGGGGCCCTAGCTGAGATCATGAAGAATCAAATGGCTGCAATGCTTTGGAACACTACGGAAGCATCTGCAAGCACCAAGAAAGACAAAGGGAAGGCTAAGGCTGGTGAAGTGGCTTTTGATGATGGCAAGGTAGTTGTTGATGATGATGACGACTCGGCTCAATAGTTTCAAGATCCTCAAGACAAGAAGAAGGAGACAAAGGTTGTTGAAAGATTAGCCGTAGAGAAAACTGAAACTTCATATGTTGAGAAGTTGATTACTGACCTGGAAAAGAAGTTTGAAAAGAAGTTAAAAACTGAAGAAATGTCTGAGGTCGACAAATTGTTTGAGCTAGATGAAGAGGTTCTGTACAAGTTCAAGATGCCATCCTTTCCCAAGTGTGATGGAACTGGAAATCCTCACCTCCACGTGAAGCAATATATCGCTGCATGCAGTCTGCTTGAGCTACTACAGCTCAAACTCTAAGGTACTTTATGCTCTCTTTAGATCCCGTGGTCCAAAATTGGTACAATACCTTAGATGATAACACTTAAAAAAGCTAGGATATGCTATACAAGGCCTTCATCCAACAATATGGATACAATGTTGAATTGGAAGTTACTCTAATGGAGTTGGAGTCCATTAGACAAAGGCTGAATAAGAACTTCGTGGACTATATGAAGAGGTGAAGAAATAAGGCTGCATTGCTTAAGAGAAGGCCTGGTGAATCTGATCAAATTAAAATGATTATGAGAGGAGTGTTACCTAGCCTTCGCGAAAGGATGTCTCATACAATCATTCGGGATTTCAAGGACCTTTTGCAAGCTGGTCTACAAATTGAAGAGTGGGAAAGAGAGAAGAACTGCTTTTCAACAAGAAGGAATGAGAAAGGAAACTACCAGTCTGGTAACCAAAGCATGCAAAAGGCAGTTAATGTTAATGCTACTGGCCAAGGAGGAAGAAGGCAATTTTCAAAATTGGAGAAGCCATTGTCTTGGGTCCTTAATAAGCTACAAAAGAAGGGATTGTTACAACCCTTAAATCCTCATCCTTTGCCTAACCCTCTCCCACCTAATTTTGACACTAAGGCATTTTGTCAATTTCATCAAATGCAAGGCCACGACATGGATAGATGTATGAGGTTGAGGCATGAGATCCAAAATTTGATTGATAGTGGGAAGCTGCCCGAGCCCAACAAGCCAAACACTAAAGACAATCCACTACCAAGGTTCAATAGAGTACCACCACCGGTGACCTTCATGATTGGAGGAGGTTTGCATGAAAGTTTTGTCATGTCTTCTTTCCAAGATGTGGATGGAGAAGCAACCAAAGAAGAAGTGGTGTTTAGCAAAGTTGAATAAACTGTGGTTGGAAAATAAGTAGCAATTTGTGTTGTGAATGAGTTTTGGGATTCAAGAGATAGTGATGATGATCTTGGACCCAAGAAGGAAGAATGGACCTGGTCTGAGCCTGAAGAAGATAAAGTGATGAACACTAGATCTAGCAAGCCTTATGCAAGGCCACCACCTAAGGAAGTAGAGGCTAATAAAGGAAAGGAAGCTAAAGTTAGGAATAAAGAAGAGGAAGATGACACTGTGCTTAAGCAGTTAAAGAGAACCCAAGCAAGCGTCAGTATTTGGGACTTATTGGTCACTTCCAAGAAACATTGTGAAACTATGGCCAAGGCCTTGGCTTGTATGTCAATTTCCACCTCTATAACACCGGAGGAGCTGGTTAACTTCGTGAAAGTTGAAGGAGTGATGAAGTGCGAAGATATTCAAAAGAAGAGCGAAGTTAATATGGGAATGGTTTCTTTCTCATATGCGGATTTACTAGAAAAGGGGAGAGATCACATCTTCCCTCTCTTTCTCAAAGTAAAAGTCAAAGGAAAAAGGACCCCATGTGTGATGGTTGATGATGGGTCCACCATAAATATTTTTCCACTTAAAATTTTGCCAAAGCTAGCTATGTCAACGAGGGATCTAAGCCCAACCAAGGTAACCATTAGGGCTTATGATAATACAAAGAGGCATGCCGAAGGGACATTCAAAGATGTTGTGAAGGTTGGTCCAATTGAATCTATTATTGAATTTGTGGTTTTGGACATACCTATTACTTTTGTTCTACTTTTGGGACGACCATGGTTTCATCCTCTTGGTGGAGTTCCTTCCACCCTTCATAAAAAGATTAAATTCCCGAATGGAGAAGAGACAGTGGTCATCGAGGCCGAAGATAATGAGGTGGTTAATGCTCTAATGATTGAGAGGCCTCTCAATGGTTTTCAAGTAGCTACAATTTTTGATAATGAAGTAGTGGACTCCATGGTCTTGAACATGATGAAGAACATAAGTTACCTTCCTGGTGCTGGTCTTAGAAAGGGTAAGGCTGGTGTGATAAAGCTTTCAGATTTCAAGATTCAAACTTCCAAGAAAGGGTTAGGGTATGAAGAAGCTAGCAAAGATGTTCATCCAAAGAAGAATGAGAAGATGAGCTTCCCATCACTTAAAGAGATCTTTGTCAAAGCTCCAGACATGGGACCACTCCAAGAAAAGCCCGAGCCAATCATGTTCATGGGAAATTTGATCCCGGGTTTTGAAATTTTTGCTGATGTTGCTGAGTTAGTGGAACAAGTGAAGAAAGAGCTCACCGTGCCAGCTGACAAGGAGCCCAATTCAAAAGGGGAGAAGGAAGCTATCCTGAAAGTCGAGAAGACTCCGAAAGAGATTGCTGCCTTGGTTGAAGAGACATTTTAAGATGTTCTGCTTTATGATTTTGAGAACAATGATTTTGATTTTGATTTTAATTTATCTGCTTTGTATGAGGATAATGATGTTTTCTTTTCCAAAAAGAATGCAATAAAGTCTGATTTTGCTTACTTGTGTGATGTTTCTCTTGATGGTTACATATGTTCAAATAGTGGTTACATGAACATCTTTAACATTAACTTTGTTGATACATAATCATTAAATTTGGGAATAACCAAAAATCCTAAAGATTAGCATAGCATCTGACCTTACTTCTAATGAGAGAGAGAGATTTGAAAAAATATTTTAAAAATATGAAGAAATATTTACTTGATCTTATAAGGATATGCCTGGAATAGATCGAGACATAGCCGAACATCTGATTCCTACTTACACCCACATGAAGCCTGTCAAACAAAAGCTTAGGCAGCTAAGACTAGAGTGGACTGAATTGGTTAAAGAAGAGTTCACTAAAAAAACACAAGTAATGTTCCTTGAAGTGATAGATTATCCAGATTGGCTAGCCAACATAGTACCCGTGCCAAAGAAAGATGGAAGAATTAGGGTATGTGTGGACTATAGAGACTTAAACAAGGCTTCCCATAAAGATGATTTTCCTTTACCCCAAATTGATGTCCTCATTGATAGTGCAGCCTCTAGCATGCTACATTCATTTGTAGATGGATTTTCCAGATACAACCAAGTATTAATGGCCCAAGAGGATAAAGCCAAAACTGCCTTCATTACTACATGGGGTATATTTTGTTATAGGGTAATGTCGTTTGGGTTAAAGGATGCTGGAGCAACCTATCAAAGGATGGCCACCACATTATTTCATGATATGATGAAGTTGAAATGTATGTTGATGATATGATGGTAGAGTCGAATACAAGGGAACAACACTTTCAAAACTTAGAATTATTCTTCGAGAGAGCAGTGAAATATAAGCTAAGGTTAAATATGAAGAAGTGTGTGTTTGGGGTTACCTTAGGCAAGTTGTTGGGACATGTGATTGGTCCAAATGGCATTGAGATTGAACCTAACAAGGTTAAGGCAATCAAGTATATGCTAGCCCCTAAGATGGAGAGAGAAGTTTGGGGGTTTATTGGTAGATTACAATACATTAGCAGGTTTATGGCAAAGCTCACCACAATCTATGAACCTATCTTCAAATTGCATAAAAAGAATCAGCCAGTCATGTGGAATGAAGAGTGTCAAAAGGCCTTTGAATGCATAAAGGAGTATCTGCTAAATCCACCTGTTTTGAAACCACCTAAACCCTACTATACTTAGCAGTAGAAGAAGAATCAATAGGAGCCATGCTAGCCCAAGCAGATGAGTCGGGGGTTGAACACAGTCTATTATTTGAGTAGAAAGCTCCTACCTTATGAAATTAAGTATAGTATCATTGAAAAGACCTGTATAGCTATGGTTTGGTCTTCTAAGAAGTTGCGGCATTACTTTCAATCTTATAGTGTGCAAGCAATTTCCAGGTTGGATCCAGTGAAGTACTTAGGGGAGACACCCTCTTTGATCGGGAAGTATGGGTGATGATTGATAATATTGGAAGAATTTGAGATTGATTATGTAACTAGAAAAACAATCAAAGGTAGAGCGGTGGCAGAATTCCTGGCCTAACAACCATTATCAAATAGCGAAGAGGTAGTATTTGAATTTTCCAATGAACATTTAGAGGCCATAGAAATACAAGGATGGAAAATGTATTTTGACGGAGTAGTGAATAAGAAAGGAGCAAGTTTGGGAGTCATACTAGAATCACCCGAGGGGGAGCTTATCCCTTTAGCCAAGAAGTTGAAGTTTAGGGCGACTAATAATATGGAGGAGTATGAAGCATGTATCTTTGGTTTGGAAACCCTGATGATTCTGAAGGTGGATAAGGTGCAAGTCTTTGGCGATTCATTGCTAGTAGTAACCCAAGTAAATGGAGAGTGGGAGTTAAAAGAAGAGAAGCTAAAACCATAGCACCATTACTTAACCATGATGAAGAAGAATTTTAAGGAGTGCGGGTTTATACACCTACCAAGAGAAGAAAATCAGATGGTTGATGCCCTAGCCATATTGGCTCCGGTATGGGAAAATCTTGTCAACTTATTTCTTAAGCCTCTGATTTTGACCAGTTCATCAACTCCTTGCTATGAATATGAGACAATCATGGAAACTAATATAGACCATGATATGTGGTATGACACTATAAGACAGTTTATGGAGGAGAAGGAATACTCGTTGGGGGTGTAGACCCTTAATTTTTTACCTAGTCTGGTCCGATATTTTTTATATATTCCAAAATAAATTTTGTGGTATTTTAATTAAATAATATCTATTTTAGTATTTATTATTTATAATTTTTAACAAAAATAAAAAAGTAATATTAGTAAAGTTAAAAAAATTATATATAAAATAAATAAATAAATATCGACGATTGAAAAATCGGCGATGAAAAATTTCATCGCCGAAAGTCAATTAGCTTGGGCCAATTCACCGCAGGAAATTCCTGCGGTGAAGTGGCCTTGGGCCAATTCCCTAATTGGCTGGCCACCCAGCCCTCGCTCGTATTTTCCCCAGCAGCAGTTTTTTTTTTGTTAGCGCAATTTTCCAATGCATTTTTTTTCAAAATCAAATTCTGTTTGGTTTTGGTTTCTTTTCCTAATGATTTTAATTTCCTTAGACAATTAGAAGCAAGTTTATTATTTTTCCCTATAAATTCCACATTAAAATAAAAAATTATGGGGAAGAAAATTATTTTAGTGGAAGGGAGACTCAAAAGTTCTATCAGCAAAAAGAAAACCCTAGCAAGCAAGAGACAGCAACCAAAGGAAGCAATCATCTCCAGATAGCTTTGCTCAACCAAAATCAAATCTAAAGCAGGCAACAGCTTGGTTCAATCTCTTCAAATTTGGCGGGGCCTTCAAATGTAGGTAAATTGCTCTAACTTTAGTTTATTCAATCATCAATCATCTTCACTTTTTAAATCATCATCACACTGCCTAATTTATTTTATTATTCCTTCAATTTAATTTGGGTAGTAACATGAATTAATTCATACAATACTTAAGATCTTAATTAAAGTAAATAATATAATCGTTCAACACAAATCTAATTTTAAAAACCCTAAATCATCCTTTTGTTACTAAAACTTCAAAAACCCTAAATCATCCTTCTGTTTCTAAAACTTTAAAAACCCTAAATTACTCTTCTGCTTCCAAAAACTTTAGAAACCCTAAATTATTTTTTCTATTTCTAAAACTTTAAAAACCCTAAATTATTTTTCCCCGAACTATTTTCTTAATCATCTAAACTCTAACTTTTTGTCCAAAATTTCCAAATGTCTTCTTAAATCTCCAAACCCTAATCTTCTTTACAGTTTATAAAAAACTTTAATCATAATTGTTTCTATAAAACTCTAAACTATTTTCTCAAATCCTAAGACCAATTATGTTTTCCAAACTATCAAAAACCCTAATTTTCTCAATACAATAAACCCTAGTTTTCAAAAAACCCTAATTCTTAAAACATCAAAACTTTATAACAAGTTCATTAACACCTAAAACCATAATCCAGTGAACCTAAAACCTAATCTTTTAAAATTATAAACCCTAACGTCTTAAGGTTCCAAAACCCTAATTTCATGATGTTTGCCTAAAATACTAACTAAAACTACTTTTTTTAAAATTCATAGTAACATTATTTTCATAAAAACATCCAAAACCTTAAATCTTTTAAACATCCAGTAGCTATGTTATTACTTTAAAATATTTTTCCATAAATTAAACTAGTATATGCAAAACCCTAGTTATTGAACATAAAATCCTAGAAACCCTAATTGCTGCATGAATTCCTAAAGTTAATATATTTACTGTTTTATTTAAATTGGATTAATATTTATTATATATTTTGATTGATGTTTGATATCTTTGATGAATGATTTATTTATGATGAATGGTTATTTACTTTTATTGATTTATTTAGATTTCCAAATATTGTAAGAGGTATGTTTCCACTTTGTGGGTACCTCATTAATTTATTTCTATATAATTTAAATTGCTTTTATATTTTAGACCAATGCAAAGGACATGTTTCCACCTTTTGGTTGGTGTCCTATTTAGTTTAGACATGAACGATGTAAGGACATGTTTCCATCCTCGGATGGGTGTCCGTTTATTTGCTTTGTTTGGACATTGCTTTTATTTTAATATAATGATGCTTTATTTTAATTGTTGCATGTAATATGGATAATATTGTTATACTTACAATTTTATAATATTAAGACCTGCAAAGGAGGCCGGTTCCAATGAACCGGGCATTGTGGGGGTGCTGGGCCATTTTCACCTTCCCCACACGTACCCAACTTTCCAAACCCATTAAGGGGTTGGGGATTCCTTAGGAATCAAGTCATCTACCCCTTTCTTTTTCCCGTCCCATCCGGGTGGCGACTCCATTTTCTCCAGGCTTAGGCCCGTGTTCCCTAAGGCGCTGAGCCTAAACAGTGCCGAAGTCGCAAGAACCATTCCACCGATAGTGGGAGAAAAAATCCCCGCTCACAATGTCGACTCCACTGGGGATAAGAGAAGTTAATTTCGTTGGCCTTTTTATTATTCTATTCTTTCTTATCATGATATTATCCATTGCATCATATTAGATTGCATCGTGTGCGTGAGTTAGGACGCCCGTGTTACCCATGTTTTGTTATGTATGGGATACCATACTTTCACTCAAGGTATGGAGATCGAGCATGGAATGACCACTCATAGCCTCGTACCATTTGGTATATACTTGCTATGGGAACCTAAGCCTTTTACCCAAAGACTAAAGCTTATGTAATTGTCCTATTTACTTTTCTTAGGTTTTACCCCAAATGCTTGTTGTTTGACTATGGTTAATTTGTCTTGGCTTAAATCATGGCTTATTTGGTTTATTCTTTTTCTAATATTACCTAAGTACATTGTAAGCTCAAAATAATTTCCAAAAGACCAAAGCTATTTTCAAAACTTTTCAAAATGGTCTTTGGACATAAAACTTTTCTAAAAACAAATCTAAAATTCTTTTTGCTCATGACCCAAATACTAAGCCCAAAATCCATTTTTTCTAAAATCTTTTTACAATGGGCCTAGAAACAAAATTATTTTCATCCAACCTTTTCTTACAAAGAGCTTTCAATTTATTTAGGTCAATTATGAAATACCAAAAATCAATTTTGAGTCTAGTTTATACTAAGAGTTATTAATCTTGGGCTTGTTTTTTACATGAATCATTAGTTACTTTTTAAAGTGAGAAATCTATTTATTATAAACCTCTTAATTTAGTTTTAATCCAATATAGTATAAAAGCTACTTTAGTTGGTTGAATGGATTAAAACATAATTAAAGGGAATTATCATGAACTGATTTTCATTTCCAAAAATATAACTATTGGTTGAAACATGGAAGGGAATTATTCGAAAAAACAAGATACCCCATGTTGGTATTCTGTTAACCATATTACCTAGGAAAAGTGACTCGCCATTCGTGTGTGGATGTTATAAGGTTGCAAGGGACATTCTACTTATCTTTGTTGATTGTTTGTGCATACATTTGCATCTCATATCATTGATCCTCTTTGGCTCACAGCCCTGGATTATGACAGTTTAAAAGCTTACGACAATCTGACTTGCTCACCAAAAGCAATGGAGCCCGAACAAATTCAAAAAATGGTGGACGACGCCCTTAATGCCAAGATGGAAGAAATAAAAGAGGCCCTGGATGAGACCATGAAGAACCAATTGGCTACAATTTTAGGAAACAATGCCGAAGCATCTAATAGAACTAAGAAGCCAAAGGACAAGGGGAAGGCTAAAGTTGGTGAAGTGGTTTTTTATGATGATAAGGTGATCATTGATGATGATGATGATTGGGCTCAATACTTCCATGATCCTCAAGACAAGAAGAAAGAACCAAAGATTGTTGAAAGATCAGTTATGGAGAAGACCGAGACATCTGATGTTGAGAAAATGATTGCTGATTTAGAAAAGAAATTTGAGAAGAAGCTGAAAACTGAAGAAATGTCTAAAGTTGACAAATTATTTGAGCTAGACGAAGAAGTTCTGTATAAATTCAAGATGCCATCTTTTACAAAGTTTAATGGAAACTAAAATCCTCACCTCCATGTGAAGCAGTATGTCACTGCCATGTAGTCCGCCCGAGCTACTAAGGCTCAAACTCTAAGGTACTTCATGCTCTCATTGGATCCTATTATCCAAAACTGGTTCAATACCTTAGATGACGACACGCAAAAGAGTTGGGATCTACTATACAAGGCTTTCATCCGACAATATGGATACAATGTTGAGATGGAAGTTACCATAATGGAAGTTGAGTCCATTAGACAAAGGCCAAATGAAAATTTTGTGGACTATGTGAAAAGATGGAGAAATAAGGCTGCTTTGCTCAAGAAGAGGCCCGATGAATCTGATCAAATAAGAATGATTGTGAGAGGGGTGTTGCCCAGTCTTCATGAAAGGATATCTGATACACTCATCTGTGATTTCAAAGATCTCTTCCAAGCTGGTCTGCAAATTGAAGAATGGAAAAGAGAGAAGAATCATTTTTCAATAAGAAGGAACAAGAAAGGAAACTATCAGTCTGGTAACCAAGGCATGCAAAGGTAGTTGGTGCTAATGCTACTAGCCAAGGAACAAGAAGAAAATTTTCAGAATTGGGGAAACTGCTGTCTTGGATTCTCAATAAACTTCAAAGGAAGGGATTGTTACAACCCTTAAATCCTCGTCCTTTGCCTAACCCTCTCCCACCTAATTTCGACACTTACAACCCTTAAATTCTCGTCCTTTGCCTAACCCTCTCCCACCTAATTTTGACAGTAAGGTATTTTGTCAATTTCATCAAATGCAAGGACATGACATGGATAGATGTGTGAGGTTAAGGCATGAGATCTAAAATTTGATTGATAGTGAAAAGCTGCCCGAGCCCAACAAGCCGAACACCAAAGATAATCCATTACCGAGGTTCAATAGAGTACCACCACTGGCAAACTTCATGATTGGAGGAGGTTTGCATGAAAGTTTTATCATGACTTCTTTTTAAGATGTGGGTGGAGAAGCAACAAAAGAAGAAGAGGTATTTAGCGAAATTGAATAAGCTATGGTGGGAAAAGAAGTAGCAATTTGTGTTGTGAATGGGTTTTGGGATTCAAGCGATAGTGATGACAATCTTGTATCTAAGAAGGAGGAATGGACTTGGTCTGAGCCCGAAGAAGATGAAGTATTGAACATTAGATCCGATAAGCCTTATGCAAGGCCACCACCTAAGGAGGTAGAAGTTAATAAAGGAAAGGAAGCTGAAGTAGGGAACAAAGAAGAGGAAGATGATACCTTGCTCAAGCAATTGAAAAGAACCCAAGCAAGTGTTAGCATTTGGGATTTGTTGGCTACTTCTAAAAAGCACCGAGAAACTATGGCCAAGGCCTTGGCCAGCATGCCAATTTCCACCTCCATAACACCGGAGGAGCTGATCAACTTCATAAAAATTAAGGGAGTAATGAAATGTGAAGATATTCAAGAGAAGAGCAAATATGGGAATGGTATCTTTCTCAGATGCGAATTTACCAGAAGAGGGGAGAGATCACATCCGCCCTCTCTTTATCAAAATAGAAATCAAAGGGAAAAGGACTCCATGTGTAATGGTTGATGATGGGTCTGCCATAAATGTTTGCCCACTTAAAATATTGCCAAAACTAGCCATGTTAACATTGGATCTACACCCAACCGAGGTAACCATTCGGGCTTATGACAACACCAAGAGACATGCTGAATGAACTTTCAAAGCTGCTGTCAAGGTTGGTCCAATTGAATCTATTGTTGAATTTGTTGTTTTGGACATACCTGTTACCTTTGCCTTACTCTTGGGATGACCATGGTTTCATCCTCTTGGTGGAGTTCCTTCCACCCTTCATCAAAAGATCAAGTTCCCTAATGGAAATGAGACAGTGGTCATCGAAGCTGAAGATAAGGAGGTTGCTAATGCTCTAATGATTAACAAGCCTCTCAATGGTTTCCAAGTAGTTATAATTTCTGATGATGAAGTAGTAAATTCTAAGGTCTTGAACATGATGAAGAACATGAGCTACCTTTTCAGAGTCGGCCTTGGAAAGGGCAAGGTCGGTTTGATAAAGCTTCCAGATTTCAAAACTCAAACTTCCAAGAAACAAATAGGGTATGAAGAAGCCAACAAAGATGTCCAGCCATAGAAGAATGAGAAGATGAGCTTTTCGCCACTTGAAAAAATCTTTGTCAAAGCTCCAGACATGGGACCACTCCAAGGAAAGCCTGAGCCAATCATGTTCATGGGAAAGTTGATCCCGGGTTTTGAAATTTTTGCAGATGTCACCGAGCTAATGGAGCAAGTGAAGAAAAAGCTCACCCTACCAGCCAACAAGGAGTCCAATCTGAAAGAGAAAAAGGAAGCTATCTTTAATAGCGGTTACATGAGCATCTTTAATATTAATTCTGTTGATACACAATCATTAAATTTGGGAGCAATCAAAAATCCTAAAAATATTAGCATAGCATTCGACCTTACTCCTGATGAGATAGAGAGATTTGAAAAAATATTCAAAAAATATGAAGAAGTATTTTGCTTGGTCTTATGAGGATATGCCTGGAATAGATCGAGACATAGCCGAACATCATATTCCTACTTACACTTACATGAAACCTGTCAAACAAAAACTTAGGTGATTAAGACCTGAGTGGGCTAAATTGGTTAAAGAAGAGGTCACTAAACAAATACAAGTAAAGTTCCTTGAAGTGATAGAATACCTAGATTGGCTAGCCAACATAGTACCCATGCCATAGAAAGATGGAAGAATAAGGGTCTGTGTGGACTATAGAGATTTAAACAAGGCTTCCCCTAAAGATGATTTTCCTTTACCCTATATAGATGTCCTCATTGATAGTGCAGCCTCTAGCTTGCTACATTCATTTGTAGATGGATTCTCTGGATACAACCAAGTGTTGATGGCCCAAGAGGATAAAGCCAAAACTGCTTTCATTACTACATGGGGTTTTTTTATTATAGGGTGATGCTGTTCGGCTTAAAGAATGTTGGAGCAACCTACCAAAGGATGGCCACCACACTATTTCATGACATGATGCACAAAGAAGTTGAAGTATATGTTGATGATATGATGTTGAAATCACATACAAGGGAACAACACTTCCAAAACATAGAATTATTCTTCGATAGAGCATTGAAATATAAGCTAAGATTAAACCCGAAGAAGTATGTGTTCGGGGTTACCTCAGGTAAATTGTTGGGACATGTGATTGGTCCGAATGGCATTGAGATTGATCCTGACAAAGTTAAAGCAATCAGGGATATGCTAACCCCTAAGATGGAGAGAGAAGTTCAGGGATTCATTGGTAAATTACAATATATTAGCAAATTTATAGAAAAGCTCACAACAATCTGTGAGCCTATCTTCAAATTGCTTAAAAAGAATCAGCCAATCCTGTGGAATGAAGAGTGTCAAAAGGCCTTTGAGTGAATAAAGGAGTATCTACTAAATCCACCTATTTTGAAACCACCTAAACCCGGTAAACCCTTGTTACTATACTTAGCTGTAGAAGAAGAGTCAATAGGAGCCATGCTAGCCCAAGCAGATGAGTCAGGGATTGAGCATGCAGTTTACTATTTGAGTAGAAAGCTCCTACCTTATGAAATTAAGTATAGTATCATTGAAAAGACCTGTATAGCTGTGGTTTGGTCTTCTAAGAAGTTGCGGCATTACTTTCAATCTTATAGTGTGCAAGCAATTTCCAGGTTTGATCCAATGAAGTACTTAAAGGAGACACCCTCTTTGATTGGGAAGCATAGGTGATGGTTAATAATATTGGAATAATTTGAGATTGAGTATGTAACCAATAAAACAATCAAAGGTAGAGCAGTGTAGAATTCCTGGCCCAATAACCATTACCAGATAGCGAAGAGGCAGTCTTGGAATTTTCGGATGAACATTTAGAGGCAATTGAAGTACAAGGGTGCAAAATGTATTTTGATGGAGCAGTAAATAGGAAAGGAGCAGGTTTGGGAGTCATATTAGAATCGCCCGAAGGGGAACTTATCCTTCTAGCCAAAAAATTGAAATTCAAGGCAACCAATAATATGGTGAAGTATGAAGCATGTATCTTTGGTTTGGAAACCCTAATGATTATGAAGGTAGATAAGGTGGAAGTTTTTGGCGATTCATTGCTAGTAGTATCCCAAGTAAATGGAGAGTGGGAGTTGAAAGAAGAAAAATTAAAACCATATCACCATTACCTGACCATGATGAAGAAGAACTTTAAGGAGTGCAGGTTTATACACCTACCAAGAGAAGAAAACCAGATGGCTGATGCCCTAGCCACATTGGCTTCGGTATGGGAAAATCCTATCAACTTATTCCTTAAGCCTTTGATTTTGACCAGTTCGTTAACTCCTTGCTTTGAATATGAGACAATCATGGAAATTGATACAGACCATGATGCATGGTATGATACTATAAGACTATTTTTAGAGGAAAGGGAATACCCGTCAGGGGCAACAAAAAAAGAAAGAAGAGTCATAAGGCGGTGGTCTTTGCAATACATCACCTTCCGTGGAGAGTTATATTGAAGATGGCCTGATGGAATACATTTGAGATTCTTGAAGAAGCCTAAAGTGGAGCATATCATGTTAGAAATATGTACGGGAAGTTGTGGTCCACACATGAATGGTCTGGCCCTAGTTAAGAAGATAATTCGACAAGGTTACTACTGGTTTACCATGGAGAGAGATTGTATTGAGTTCGTAAAGAAGTGCCAACAATGTCAAATGTATGGTAATTTGAATCACATGCCTCCTGAAGAATTGCATTCTATGTCTTCACCTTGGCCCTCTGCCACTTGGGGTATCAACATTATAGGAGAGATACATTCGACAGCCTCAAACGGTCACTGTTTCATTGTAGTAGTGGTAGATTATTTTTCAAAATGGGTCAAAGACGAATCCTTTAAAAAACTGGGGGCAAGTCAAATGGCTAGATTTATTGAAAAGAACCTCATCTGTAGGTATGGGGTCCCGCACAGTGTGATATCAGACAATGGGGTACAGTTTCAAGGAGCAATTAAGGACTTATTCTCGAAGTACCAAATCCATCATCACCGATCCTCTCCTTATAGACCAAAGGCTAATGGTGCTGTAGAAGCAACAAACAAAACAATTAAGCAAATTCTATCCAAGATGACTAAGACATACAGGGACTGATCGGAGATGCTTCCTTTTGCTTTGTGGTGATATAGAACAAGTGTATGAACACTGACTGGAATGACACCATTCTCTTTAGTTTACGGGATGGAAGCAGTGTTACCAATTAAAATTGAGATCAAGTTGTTAAGAGTGGTCTTGGAAGCTAAACTGCCTGAAACGGAATGGGTAGTGAGCAGATACACAAAGTTAGCTTTACTAGAGGAGAGAAGGTTAAAAGCACTGTATCATGATCAACTGTATCAAAGGAGGATAGCTCGGGCTTACAATAGAAGGGTTAAGATTAGGAAACTCAGAGTCGGGGATTTAGTGTTGAAACAATGTAAGCCTAATGTATCTGATCCAAGAGGGAAATTTAGGCCTAGCTAGGAAGGGCCATATGTTGTGAAACAAGTCATGAACAAGGGTGCAGTGAAGTTATCAGACATGGACGAGAATCAGTTTAGTGAGCCAGTGAACCTTGACAGGTTGAAGAGGTTTTATATATAAAAAAAAAAGAAGAAAAAAAGAAGAAAAAAGAGCTCTCTAGGTTCAAAACCTAAAAAAGGGCGGCCTAGGCAAAAGTTAGAGCAATCTGCTAGTTCTGAAAACTCAAAAGGGCAGGCTAGGCAACAATTAGGGCTAAATGAGAGAAAATCTTCAATTAGAAAACCCGAAAGGGCTAGTTGGCAACAGGAGTGATCTTGTGTATGCTGGCTTTATGTTTAGTTGTGCCCCAATTTAATAAAACAGAATTAATATTAAAATTGTTCTATGTGCACTGTTATAAGTATTTGACCAAATATGGATGAAATAAATAAACACAATAGAAAAAGGTGATGACAAATTATGAAAGGAAAAGAAACATCTCTTATTACTACTTTTATTATTTTTTCATCCTAACAATACACTTTCTAAAGAAATTGACAAATGTAAAACCTATGGTAGACGATAAGTGTAATGTGCAGGCCAGCTTTGCTTCAGCTGATCCAAGCAGGCTTCAATAAGACAAGGCATATCTAAATCAGGAGTGAATTCATAACCTTGAGACTCAGCTCCATACTGACGGTCAAACCGGTGAGGATCATAGCAAGTATCTCGACGAAGAGCAGCAAGAGGAACATACATCAAGTATGTTCGCATGGTGATACTAGAAATCTTCCACCAAGGTACCAACCAACGGATGTTGACTTCAGTGCGCAAGTGGATCCAGTCAACCCAGTCAGCATATGAAGAAGCAGGATGGAGTAGTTTCCTAGCAGAATGATGCAGTGGTAGATATCTGGCAAAATCCATGGATGGAGTATCAAGCAAGTAGAGACGCTCCTGAAGCCAAACCTGTGAGGAAAAATTAAAGATTAAAACTAGGTTGGAAACCCGCAAGGGTGGCTTAGGCAAAAGTTAAGACAGCTTGCTAGTTCTGAAAACCCGCATAGGCGGACTAGGAAAATATTAGAACAATAAAAAATAATAATAAAAAAGGTCCGCTAAGTTGAAAACCCGCAAGGGCGGCTTAGGCAAAAATTAGGACAGTTCGCTAATTCCGAAAAACTACATGGGCGGACTAGGCAAAAATTAGAGCAATAAAAAATAATAAAAAAAAGGGTCCGCTAAGTTGAAAACCCGCAAGGGTGGCTTAGGCAAAAATTAGGATAGCTCGCTAGTTTCAAAAACCTGCATGGGCAGACTAGGCAAAAATTAGAGCAATAAAAATAATAATAAAAAAGGATCTGCTAAGTTCAAAACCCGCAAGGGCGGCTTAGGCAAAAATTAGGACAGCTCGAAAGTTCCAAAAACCCACATGGACAGACTAGGCAAAAATTAGAGCAATACAAAAAAAAAGAGAAAAACCTAAATTGAAAACCCGAAAGGGTAGTTTAGGTAATTACCTGAAGTAAGAATGGACTCCCGATCAGTCTCTTTGACAATCCTAATTTAAGTTGGTCTAATCCAACTAAAGTCTCAGCTAAGATCACGGGTATCAGCGATAAACCTCCTTCCATTTGGTCCATGATATCCAATACTCATGGATCAATATCGCCATCAGAAGAAACAAGAAAGAATTGGCTAAGCAAGCATAGACAAAGCATACATCCCCATGCCTTAGTAGGAGCCAAATGAGAAAGGCAAAAGTCAATTAAGGGACCAAGCAGAATTTTCTCACTCCTCATCAACTGTAGAACTTCGGGCTTTGAAAGTTGAAATAAAATTTGCATCTTTTGTTGAGTCTTGGAAATCAATATAGGTAATGTCATTTGTTGATTGCTGGATATCCAAGGATGGCCTCAAATTCTTCAATCAAGGGACATATTTCAAAGCCATTAATTTTAAATGTCCTAGAATCCATATTCCAAAAAGAAGCCATGGCATGTAAAAAAGAATGGTCCAATTTAACATTTTCAAAACACTTCAAAGTATCAATTTTTGACCAAGATATTTGTTTCCAATGAATGGCATTCATATTTTTATATAGAACTTTTGTTTTCTTCAAATGGAGTTTGGTCATTGTTGATGAATGAAGGAAAATTAGAATTGTTATGTGAAAAGTGATTTATATAGGAGGATTGTGCTATTCCAAAATTTATAAGGAAAAGCATGAGACCAAAATGCACGAGGATAGGGAATTGGCGAAGAAAATTCTTGAATTGCCGCGTTGCATTTGGTTTTGGTAAATTGGTGTGACTGTGAAATATTGAATTGCAGCGTATCAATAATAATGATGATAGAAACAAAAAAAAGAGTTGCAGTAAAAATAAAAATTATATATCATCATTATTAATTTTATTATTATACTTATTATACAATATTTCCTTTATTGATACAATATTCATAGATCACTAAGAAGGAGGTGGTAGATCATCAAATAAGGCTCTGAAAAAATCATTGCCTGTTGGAGGAGGAGGCATATCACTCGTCCCGAGTCTGCCCAAAGTAGGAGTACTTGAATCTCTATTACCTTGGAATTTAGATCTATAACGGTCCTCATCCGAAGTAGACAAAAGGATCTCATGGTCATCAGCTTGGGGCCCTCTAGATGAAGAAGCACCAGAATCTCTCATCCCCTAAAATCGGAAGTCTTAAAAATCTTGCTTTGACTGGTGATACAATTTCTCTAAATGGGAAACCTGTTGACGACTAGCAGCCAACTCTTCTTGAAGTTTCTTATTTTGTTCTTCAAGCATCTGTTGTTATCCAGAAAGGAAGAGAGTAAGAGCATACATAATCATGCATACATATAGCATAAATTAACATGAAACAAGAAAACCTACCAGGTAATTCATATCAATGCCCTGTGGATGAGATGGCATCTCCGGTTGATTAGATTGAGCAAATGGAGGAGCAGTAAAAGAAGGTCCCAACTCATGACCAAATGAGCCAGCAGCCTGCAACAATCATTAAAAAAAGTCAAAATAAGTTAAGAAAGAAGCGATTGCAATGGAAAAATGATAAAAGTTTACCTGAGAAGTGCTACCCCGAGATGTGAGACAAACTCTCTCCCTCTCCATGATACTCCTCTTCATCTCTATTCTCATTTTCCTCGGTAATCTCCCGTACACCAACAGGAGATACATCAAAGTTCAAGAGCCCTATTTGAATAAACTAGGTATAAGATGCACCCGGTGGACAGAGAAAGGTTTCAACATCATAACCGTGTCGAGCCAACCACCATGCATTCTCCGGCATTGATGTGATATTTAAAGTATACTCTGGGCAATGCATCGGGATCCTCCACTGTTGAGGACCAAGAAACCACTCATATACTCTCTCTCCGAGAAATCAACCACTAGACACAGGGCCGGCAATGACTCGGCGGGTATGTTGAAAAGGCAGTGCGCCATTCATGGAGGAAGTCCAGTTCGTCCGCTCTTCTGTGTTCCACCAGGACAAATTGACATACAAAATGACATAAGGTAAGTGGAATTTTCTATAAATTTTAAAGTATACTAATGTTATTTTACCTAGCCCCAGGTTAAGCAGCTCAAGAGATAGTGTTGGGTATGCACATGGTGAGAGTCGGGAACTTCTACATGATCTGACAACCAAAAATTTAATCTCGGATACCCGACTCGAGAAATACCAGGCACCCTCACAAGATTGTGCTCATATGCCCATATCTGCAATAATAATAAAAATCAAATTCATGCAAGAATAAGAATGGAATTGACATTGGTGGAAGGAAAGTACCTCGACAACCGCCATAAAGCCAACAAAAGACTTCTTATTCCTGCAAATCTTATCAAGTCCATGGTAAAGACAGGTAAGACCAGCTTCACCATAGCCATAAAAGTGGTACCATAGTCATATCAGTAAGGGCCCTCAACACAAACAAATGGATGGCGGATTCTGTGCTGCCTAAAATGGTCGACCTGAGCAAATACAGTAAAAATCCTCGAGCATATTGTTTGGCTATTTCTCTATGAACCCGTCCTTCATAGTTCATCCAATAACTCCGAATTGACTCAATTTTTATCTTGAAAGGCCCTTTAAATGATGGTTTCATACCAATTAACTGTTGAATTTCTTCGAATGTTAGAATATCATTGGTAAGAGGGACCGAATGGCTATAGTACCGGATACCAGTTATGGCTGTATAATCGACCGGGCGAATGGTCATTTCTCCTATAGGTAGGTAAAAAGTATGGATCATGTCAATCCACCGTTTTGATAATGCTTTAACTACACTCCAGTCTATCGAACACTCCTCGGATGGTAATTGCAAGATAAAGCTTTCAAAACCGTAATCTTGAATAATCCGTCTTACCCAAGAAGGCGCTATATCATACCATTGTTGGGCTTTATAGACACATCCTCCGCCCCAGATAACGCAATGATCACGCTAACACGGAGCCACGTAAGTTAATATAAGGTAAGTATATCTTCATATCAATATCGTTGATTTTTAGGCTAAAATTATTTATGTTCTATTTTTAGTCTATCTATTTACTTGTTTGTTAAATTCTTAAATTTACTCATCTAATTAATTTATTTTTGCTAAAATTCAAAAAAAAACAAATAAAAAAACAAACAAATAAAAAATAAAAAGAAAACAAAAGAAAAAAAAACACAAAAATGAAAAATAATTTATTGTTAAAATAAATAATTACCTTGCTCTTTTGATTTGAACTGCGATGAAGCGGCATCCCAGCTAGTAGACTTATATTTTCATTTTCATGCTGCCAAATAAACTCCAATAACTCAGAATTAGATCGAGTTCCTGATATTGAAGCATGCATTTTCTCCTCAACTCTATGCTAAACTCTCTTATATAAAAGATGTATAGATATAAATGAAATAAAGAAATGAGCTGCTATGAATGAAATGAAGAAATGAGCTACTATGAATGAAATGAAGAAATGAGCTACAACGTTTATATAGAAAAATGGCAAAGGAAAAAAGACAACAATCAAAAAGAAAAAATAGTATTCTCGTATAAAAAAAGAAGAGAAAAAAGAAAAAGTAAATTTTACTATTGATAAATAGTAAATGACTATTTATAAATAGTACATAAATAGTTGGTAAATAGTATATAAATAGTAACTACACAGTAAATAAATAGGAAACTCAATTATTCAATTCAATCATTCAAATACTTGTGTGTATATAAATATTTTTGTACTTTTAAAATATTTTTATGCGCAGGGGGCAAGAAGATATGTGTATGGTAAAAATTAGCTAAATTCTTTGCAAATTCCTTTAGTATCCTATTGACTACAATTATTTTTTTTGCAAACAATTAAATCTCCCTTAGCTCGGGTCCAGAATCCAAATTATCCATAAGTCCAAAACTTAGCTCGGGTCCAGAACCCAAATCTCTCTTAAGTCCAGAACATAGCTCGGGTCTAGAACCCAAATTTCCTCTTAAGTTCAGAACTTAGCTCGGGTCCAGAATCCAAATTACCCTTAAGTCTTTTCCGAGTCCAAAACTCAAATCGGGTCCAAAACCCAAATCATCCCGGGTCCAGAACCCGAGTCTTTTCTGAGTTCAGAAATCGAACCAGGTCTAGAACCTAAACCATCCCGAGTCCAGAACCCAAGTCTTTTTTGAGTCCAGAACTCAAACCGGGTCCAGAACCCAAACCATCCTGGGTTCAGAACCCAAGTCTTTTCTGAGTCCAAAACTCGAATCGGGTCCAGAATTCAATCTTTTTCGAGTCCATAACTCGAACAGAGTCCAAAACCCAAATCATCCCGAGTCCAGAACCCAAGTCTTTTCTGAGTCCAGAACTCGAACCGGGTCCAGAACCCAAAGCCTAAATCATCTCAGAAAAATTAAGTCTATTTTGTCAAAATTAAGTCTTATTGCTTTTCACTCTCTTTTGCAGTAGTCTCAGATCGTTCAAGAAGGGGCAAACTGTAGACCCTTAATTTTTGACCCAGTCTGGTCCTATATTTTTTATAGTTCAAAATAATTTTTGTGATATTTTAATTAAATAATATCTATTTTAGTATTTATTATTTATTATTTATAATTTTTATTAAAAATAAAAAAGTAATATTAGTAAAGTTAAAATATATATATAAATAAATAAATAAAAATCTACAGCCCAGCCCTAGCTCTCAATTTCGCCAGCAGCAGTTTTTTTCACCAGCGCAATTTTCGAATGCAATTTTTTTCGAAACCAAATTCTATTTGGTTTTGGTTTCTTTTCCTAAATGGTTTTAATTTTTTCGACAATTAAAAGTAATTTTATTATTTTTCCTATAAATTCCACATTAAAAGACAGAATTATGGGGAAGAAAATTATTTTACTGGAAGGGAGACTCAAAAATTCTATCAGCCAAAAGAAAACCCTAACAAGCAAGAGACAGCAACCAAAGGAAGCAATCATCTCCATATTACTTTCCTCAACCAAAATCAAATCTGAAGCAGGCAACAACTTGGTTCAATCTCTTCAAATTTGGTGGAGCCTTCAAACGTAGGTAAATTGCTCTAACTTTAGTTTATTAAATCATCAATCATCTTCACCTTTTAAATCATCATCACACTGCCTAATTTATTTAATTATTCATTCAATTTAATTTACGTAGTAGCATGAATTAATTCATACAATACTTAAGATCTTAATTAAAGTAAATAATATAATCGTTCAGCACAAATCTAATTTAAAAAACCCTAAATCATCCTTTTGTTTCTAAAACTTCAAAAACCTAAATCATCCTTCTATTTCTAAAACTTAAAAAACCCTAAATTACTCTTTTCCTTCCAAAAACTTTAAAAGCCATAAATTGTTTTTTCTATTTCCAAAACTTTAAAAACCCTAAATTATTTTTCCTCGAACTATTTTCTTAATCATCTAAACTCTAATTTTTTGTCCAAAATTTCCAAATGTCTTCTTAAATCTCCAAACCCTAAACTTCTTTACAGTTTCTAAAAAACTTTAATCATAATTGTTTCTATAAAACTCTAAACTGTTCTCTGAAATCCCAAGACCAAATATGTTTTCCAAACTATCAAAAACCCTAATTTTCTCAATAAAATAAACCCTAGTTTTCAAAAAACCCTAATTCTTAAAGCATCAAAACTTTATAACAAGTTCATCAACACCTAAAACCATAATCCAGTGAACCTAAAAACCAATCTTTTAAAATTTTAAACCCTAATGTCTTAAGGTTCCAAAACCCTAATTTCATGATGTTTGCTTAAAACCCTAACTAAACCTACTTTTTTTAAATCACAGTAACATTATTTTCATAAAAACATCCAAAACCTTAAATCTTTTAAACATCCAGTAGCTATGTTATTACTTTAAAATATTTCTCCACAAATTAAACTAGTATATGCAAAACTCTAGTTATTGAACATAAAACCCTAGAAACCCTAATTGATGCAAGAATCCCTAAAGTTAATATATTTACTATTTTATTTAAATTGGATGAATGTTTATTATATATTTTTATTGATGTTTGATATCTTTGATGAACAATTTATTTATGATGAATGGTTATTTTCTTTTTTTGATTTATTTAGATTTCCAAATATTGTAAGAGGTATGTTTCCACTTTGTGGGTACCTCATTAATTTATTTCTATATAATTTAAATTGCTTTTATATTTTGGACCAATGTAAAGGACATGTTTCCACCTTTTGGTGGGTGTCCTATTTAGTTTAAACATGAACGATGTAAGGACATGTTTCCATCCTCGGATGGGTGTCCATTTGTTTGCTTTGTTTGGACATTGCTTTGATTTTAATATAATGATGCTTTATTTTATTATTGCATGTAATATGGATAATATTGTTATACTTAACAATTTTATAATATTAAGACCTGCAAAGGAGGCCGGTTCTAATGAACCAGGCGTTGTGGGGGTGCTGGGCCATTCTCACCTTCCCCACACGTATCCAACTTTCTGAACCCATTAAGGGGTTGGGGATTTCTTAGGAATTGAGTCATCCACCCCTTTTTTTTTCCTGGCCCATCCGGGTGGCAACTCTATTTTCTCCGGGCTTAGGCCCGTGTTCCCTAAGGCCCCGATCCTAAACAATGCCGAAGTTGCAAGAACCATCCACCAGGAGTGGGGGCAAAAATCTCCGCTCACAGGGGGCAACAAAGAAAGAAAGAAGAGTCATAAGGCGATGGTCCTTACAATACATCACCTTTCATGGAGAGTTGTATCGAAGATGGCCTGATGGGGTGCACTTGAGATGCTTGAGGAAGCTTGAAGTGGAGAATATCATGTCGGAAATACATGCGGAAGTTGCGGTCCACACATGAGTGGTTTAGCCTTAGTTAAGAAGATAATTAGACAAGGTTACTACTGGTTGACCATGGAGAGAGATTATATTGAGTTTGTGAAGAAGTGCCAGCAATATCAGATGTATGATACTTTGAATCACATTCCTCCTGAAAAATTGCATTCTATGTCTTCAGCCTGGCCCTTCGCAACTTGGGGGATTGACATTATAGGAGAGATACATACGACGACTTCAAATGGTCACTGTTTTATTATAGTAGCAGTAAATTATTTTTTAGAATGGGTCGAAGCTGAATCATTCAACAAACTGGGGGCAAGACAAATGGCTAGAATTATTGAAAAGAATCTCATCTGCAAGTATGGGATCCCACACAATATGATATCAGACAACGGGTACAATTTCAAGGTGTAGTTAAGGACTTATTCTCGAAATACCAAATCCACCATCACTGATCCTCCCCTTATAGACCAAAGGCTAATGGTGCAGTAGAAGCAATAAATAAGATAATTAAGCAGATCCTATCCAAGATGACCAAGACATACAGGGATTGATCGGAGATGCTTCCTTTTGCTTTGTGGGGATACAGAGCAAGTGTACGAATGCCGACTGGAATGAAACCGTTCTCTTTGGTTTATAGGATGGAGGTATTATTGCCAATTGAAATTGAGATCAAATCATTGAGAGAGGTCTTGGAAGCTGAACTGCCTGAGATGGAATGGGTAGTAAGCAGGTACACACAGTTAGCTCTACTAAAAGTAAGGAGGTTAAAAGCACTGTATCATCATCAACTGTATCAAAGGAAGATAGCCCAGGCCTATAATAGAAGGGTTAAGGTTAAAAAGTTCAGAGTTAGCGACTTAGTGTTAAATTAATGTAAGCCTAATGTCTCTGATCGAAGAGGAAAATTTAGGCCTAGTTGGGAAGGACCATATGTTGTGAAACAAGTCACGAACAAGGGTGCAGTCAAGTTATCAGACATGGATAGGAATGAGTTTAGTGAGCCATTGAAAATTGACAGGTTGAAGAGGTTTTATGTATAATATAAAAAAGCTCGCTAGGTTGAAAACCCAAAAGAGCTGCCTAGGCAAAAGTTAGAGCAGTCCGCTAGTTCCAAAAACCCGAAAGGGGGCCTAGGCAATAATTAGGGCTAAGCGAAAAAAAATTGTCAATTAGAAAACTCGAAAGGGCTAGTTGACGACAGGAGTGATTTTGTGTTTGCTGGCTTTATGTTTAGTTGTTCCCCAATTAATTAAAATAGAATTAATATTAAAATTGTTTTATATGCATTATTTTAGTATTTGACCAAATATGGATAAAATAAATAAACACAATAGTGAAAGATGATGACAAATTATAAAAGGAAAAGATACTTCTCTTATTATTGCTTTCATTATTTTTATATCCTAACAATATTCTTTCTAAAGAAATTGACAAATATAAGATCTATGACAGATGATAAGTGTAGCATGTAGGCTAGCTTTGCTTCAGCCGATCCAAGTAGGCTTCAGTCAGACGAGGCATGTCTAAATTAGAAGTAAACTCGGAACCTTGAGGCTCAGCTCCATATTGACGGTCAAGCCATTGAGGATCATAACAAGTACCTTGAAAAAGAGCAGCAAGAGAAACATACATAAAATATGTCTAATGGTGATATGAGAAATCTTCCACCAAGGTACTAACCAACAGATGTTGACTGCAGTGCGTGAGTGGATCCAGTCAACCCAGTCAGCATATGAAGAAGCAGGGTGGAGTAGTTTCCTAGCAGAGTGATGTCGTGGTAGATATCTTACAAAATCCATAGATGGAGTGTTGAGCAAGTAGAGACGCACCTGAAACCAAATCTGTGAACACAAAAAAAAAAGATGCCCATTAGGTCAAAAATCTACAAGGACGGCCTAAGCAAAAATTAGGGCAGTTCGCTAGTTTTGAAAACCCATAAGGGCAAACTAGATAAAAATTAGAGCGATAAAAAAAAGCCTAAATTAAAAACCAAAAAGGGTAGTCTAGGTAATTACCTAAAGCAGCAACGGACTCCCGGCCAATCTCCTTGACAATCTCATTTTAAGTTTGTCTAGTCCAACTAAAGTCTCAGCTAAGATCACGCGTATCGGCGACAAGCCACCTTCCATTTGGTCCATGATATCCAATACTCGTGGATCGATATCACCATCAGAAGAAACAAGAAAAAATTGGCCAAGCAAGCATACGCCCCCATGCCTTGGTAGGAGCCAAATGTGAAATGCAAAAGTCAATTAAGGGACCAAGCAGAATTTTCTCACCTCTCATCAACTGTAGGACTTCGGGCTTTGAAAGTTGAAACAAAATTTGCATCTTTTGTTGAGTTCTAGAAATCAATATCGACAACGTCATTGGTTGATTGCTTAGATATCCAAGGATGGCCTCAAACTCTTCAATCATGGGACATATCTCAAAGCCATTTATCTTAAATGTCCTAGAATTCATATTCTAAAAGAAAACCATGGCATGTAAAAAAGAATGATTCAATTTAATATTTTGAAAACACTTCAAAGTATTGATTTTGGACCAAGATATTTGTTCCAAATTAATGGGTTTCATATTTTTAAATAAACCTTTTATTTTCTTTAAAATGAGTTCTGTCATTGTTGACAATTGAAGGAAAATTAAAATTTTTAAAAAGAATTTTGATGCTAAAATTGAAAATTCATGAAAAATTTCTTGGCTTCTGTATGGGGTCATAGCATGGAAAGAGGATTTATATAGGGTGATTGGCTATGCTAAAGTTTACAAGGAATGACTTGAGACCAAGACGCGCAAGGATAGGAAATCAATGATGAAATGGTTTTGAGTTTCCGCGTTGCCTTTGGTTTTGTGAATCAATGCTACTGTGGAATTTTGAATTGTGAGAGGAAGGAACAATGATTGTACCATAGAAATAATAATGATAATAACATCACAAAAAACAAAAACAAAAAAAAATAAAAAAAATTTCAAAAGTTGTAATAAAATTGCAAATTATAATAATTATTATTATTATTACAAATAATACAATATTTTCTCATTGAGAAGGAAGTGGTGAATCATGATCAAATAAAGCTCTGAAAAAGTCATCGCCTGTTAGAGAAGGAGGCATATCATCTATCCCAAGTCCACCTGAAGAAAGAGCACCTAAACCTCTATTACCTTAGGATTCAGATCTGTAATGGTCCTCATCTGAAGTAGACGAAGGAATCTCATGGTCATCAATTTGGGGCTCCCTAGATGATGAAGCACTAGGATCCCTCATTCCCTGAAATTAGAAGTCTCAAAAGTCTTGCTCTGACTGATGATATAATTTTTCAAAATGGGCAACCTGTTGGCGACTAGCAGCTAACTCTTCTTGTAGTTTCTTATTTTATTCCTCAAGTATCCACTATGAGTCAGAAAGGAAAGGGCATGTAGCATAAATCATCATGGAACAGGATAACCTACCAGGTAACTCATATCAATGCCTTGCAGATGAGATGGCATCTCTGGTTAATAAGAATGAGCAAATGGAGGAGCAGCGGAGGAAGGTCCAGCCTCATGACCAAATGAGCCAGTAGCCTGCAATAATCATTAAAATAATCAAAACAAGTTAAGCAAGGAGTAATTGCAATGGCAAAATGGTAAAAGTTTACTTGAGAGGTGCTAGCCTCGGGATAAGGGATGGACTCTCCTCCCTCTCCGTGATACTCCTCTTCATCACTATCCACCTCTTCCTCAGGAATTTCCAAAATGCCAATAGGAGATACTTCAAAGTTCAAGAGCCTTACTCGAATAAACTGGGCATATGATGCACCCGGTGGATAGAGAAAGGTTTCAACATCATAACCATGCCGAGCTAACCACCACGTATTCTCTGGCATTGATGCGATGTTTAAAGTATACTCTGGGCAATTCATTAGGATCCTTCATCACTCGGGACCAAGAAATCACTCATACACCCTTTCCCCGAGAAACTAGCCACTAGACACAGGGCCAGTAATGACTGGGCGGGTATGCTAAAAAGGCAGTGCATCATTCATGGAAGAAGTCTAGTTTGTCTGCTCTTTCGTGTTCCACCAAGCCAAATTGACCTACAAGATGATAGAAGGTAAGTGTGCTTTTTACATAAATTTTGAAGTATACTAATATTATTTTACCTGGCCCCAAGTTAAGCAACTCAAGAGATAGCGCTGGGTGTGCACATGGTGAGAGCCAAGAACTGTTACACGATCTGACAACCAAAAATTCAATCTCAAATACCCGAGTCTCTCTCGAAAAATGCCAGGCACTCTGTGAGTGGGGATTTTTGCCCCCACTCCCGGTGGAATGGTTCTTGCGACTTCAGCACTGTTTAGGCTCGGGGCCTTAGAGAACACAGACCTAGGTCCGGAGAAAATGGAGTCGCCACCCGGACAGGCAGGGAAAAAGAAAGGGGTGGATGACTCAATTTCTAAGGAATCCCCAACCCCTTAATGGGTTCGGAAAGTTGGGTACATGTGGGGAATGTGAGAAATGGCCCAGCACCCCCACATCGCCCAGTTAGTTGGAACCGGCCTCCTTTACAGGTCTTAATATTATAAAATTCTTAAGTATAATAACATTATCCATATTACACACAATAATTAAAAGAAAGCATCAATATATTAAAATCAAAACAATGTCCAAGCAAAACAAATAAATGGACACCCATCCAAGGATGGAAACATGTCCTTACATCACATGCCTAGATAGAAAACCCACCAAAAAGTAGAAACATTCCCTTTACATAGGTGTTAAAATAGAAAAGCAAATTAAATTACATGATGTTTAACTAATGAGGTACCCACCAAGTGGAAACATACCTCTTATAACTTTTGGAAATCTAAATTAATTTATAAAAGTAAATAATCATCCATAAATAAATCATTCATCAAAAGTATTTAAATATCAATAAAATAAACATCCATCCATGATAAATTAAATAAATCAAGTATTGAAATTAAATAGATTAAAGCATAAGAGATAAATCAAGGTATAAGTAAATATGGAATTGAATAAAGCAAATAAAAGTTCAATTATAGCTACTGTGACTTTTTATGGAATTAAAATAGATTAGGTTTTTATGTTTTAAAAGGTTGGTAAGACTCTTTGATTAAACAAATTAAGGTTTGAATGATGAAATCATAAAACCAGGGTTTTAAATAACTTAAAATACTTTAATTTGTGATTTTTGATTATTGAATTTTAAGCTACTGTGCAATTTTTGGGTTTTCATGTTTTTATGTTTTTTAATGTTTTAAAAGGATTAGGGTTCATAAAAATTAGGATTTAAGGTTTTAAAAGGATTAGGGTTCATTATTTTAGGTTTAAAAGTTAAATTTTGGATTTTAGGGTTTTGAAATTTGGGTCTCGGGTAATGAAGAATTTTTAGGGTTTTAAAAATCAATTTGATATTTTATGAAATTTTATGAATTTAAACAAAAGGATTGAAGTTTTTATAAGTAGAAAAGATGTTTTTTAAGGCTTTTTGAATGAAATAGAACCTACTTTAAAATCTTAAAAGAAACAGAATTTGATTTTGGTTTTGTTGAAAAATATGTTCAATTAGTGTTTTAAGGTCTTTAAGAAGAAAAAAATAACAATTTTAAGTCTTTTTAGAAAATAAGGTCACGTTTTAGTGTTTTAACTTTGGAAAACTAAATTAAAGTTCTAAGATTTTAACTTTTGAAAAACACAAAAAAAAAATTCCTAGTTTTAGCTACTGTGTAAAAAAATTAGAATTTAGAATTTCATACCTTCTTTTGTAAGTTGCTCCAAAATTGCTTCTTCTTGGATGAACTAGCTCCAAAGACAAGCCTTTTTTGCCTTTGGAATCCCTTTTTTTGTAATGCTGCTGTCCAGAAAAGATTTAAATTGAATTTCTTCCTTTCCTTCCTTGATTTGGTTTCAAACTTTCCAAACTCCCTTTGGATTTCCTCTCTCTCGGCCACCCTCCTTTTTTCTATGCCTTTGGTCCTTATTTATAATGGTTTAAGGTTATTTATTCCTAATTAATTAAGATAAGTAATATTAATAAAAAAAGAAATTAAAACCTAATTGGATTAGGTTTCAAAAATTTGGGTTGAAAAATTTTGCGCTGGCGAAAACTGTGCCAGCCCACAGGAAATTCCTGCGGAAAGTTATTTCGCCTGCAGGAATTTTGCCCGCAGGCCTGCTGGTGACGCGCTGGGCCTACGGGCGTGCAGCCGGCAAGAAATTTCTGCAGGCAAAACGCCCACGGGCCCGCACGACTGCTTTTCGCTGTCGATTTTTTTTCCGACTCCGATTTTATTTTTATTTTTATTTTCTAATTTTTATTTGTTTATTTTCATTTTTTTATCAATAAAAATTAGATAATAAAGCAAAAACTATTTAATTAAAATTATTTTGGACCAATTAGACAACAAAAATCATTTTGGACTAAATAAAACATATTAGATTGGATTGGGTCAAAAATTAAGGGTCTACACACTCTCACAAGATTATGCTCATATACCCATACCTGCAACAATAATGAAAATCAAATTCATACAAGTAATATAATGAAATTGACAATAGTGGAAGAAGAGTACCTCGACAGCCACCATGAAACCAATGAAAGACTTCTTATTCCTGAAAATCTCGTCTACTCCATGATAGAGATAGGCAAGGCTAGCTTCACCCCAGCTGTAAAGCGGTACCATACTCATATCAGTAAGGGTCCTCAACACTGACAGATGGATGGTAGATTTGGTGCTGCATAAAATGGTCGACCCAGGCAAATACAGTAAAATTCTTGAGCATATTATTTGGTTGTTTATCTATGAACCCGCCCATCATAGCTCATCCAATAACTTCGAATTGGCTCAATTTTTATCTTGAAAGGCCCTTTTAATGACGGTTCTATACTGATTAACTGTTGAATTTCTTCGTGTGTCAGAATATTGTTGGTAATAGGGACTAGAAGGCCATAGTACTGGATATTAGTTATGGCTATATAATAGACTGGGCCAATGGTCATCTCTCCTATAGGTAGGTGAAAAGTATGGGTCGTGTCCATCCACTACTCTGACAATGCTTGAACTACACTCCTATCTATCAGACACTCCTCATATGGTAATTGCAAGATGAAGCTTTCAAAACTGCACTCTCGAACAATCCATTTTACCCGAGAGGGTGCTATGTCATACCATTGTCGGGCTTTATAGATACACCCCCCAGTCCGGACAACACAGCGATCACGCTAACACGAAGCTAGATAAAGTCAACATGAGGTAAGTATATCATCATACCATTACTACTGATTCATAGCCTAAAATTACTCGTTATATTCTATTTTAATATTTCCTAATCTTTAGTACTATTAATAATTAAAAAAAAACTAATAATAATAAAATAAAATAAAATAATACATATTCATGCTATTAAAATATTAAGTTGCAATGTTACCTTAGTTTTTTAACTTGAACTGCGATGAAGCTGCATCCCAGCTAATAGATTTATAGTACCATTTTCATATTGTCGAATAAATTCTATCAACTCAGCATTAGATCGAGGTCCTGATCTCGATGCATGTATCCTCTCCATTTGCTGCTCAACTCTCTACTTACTATAAAAATATATAAATTTGTGAATGAATGTAAGTGTGCATGAATATTGAAGAAATGAACTGTTTATATAGGCAAAGTGCAAAGGAAAAAGACAAAAGGCAAAAGGGAAAAATAGTACTTCTCGCGAAAAAAAAGTCAATATCATTATTGATAAATAGTGAATGAATAGTGAGTAAATAGTGAGTAAACAGTGAATAAATAATAAATTCAATTATTTAGATATTTGAGTGTCTAAAAATATTTTTATACTTTTAAAATATTTTTCTACGCAGGGGGCAAAAGGATATAGGTATGGTAAAAATAGCTAAATTTTTTGCAAATTTCTTTAATATAATACTGATTACAATCATTTTTTGCAAATTATCCAAATTATTTTTTAGTCCAAAACTCACCTCGGGTCCAGAACCCAAATTATTTTTAAATACAAAATTTACCTCAGGTCCAGAACCCAAATTTTTTTTTAGTCCAAAACTTACCCGGGTCCAGAACCCAAATTATTTTTGAGTCCAAAACTCACTCCAGGTCCAAAACCCAAATTATTTTTGAGTTCAGAACTTACTCCGGATCCAGAACTCAAATTATTTTTAAGTTCAGAACTTACCTCGGGTCTAGAACCTAAATTATTTTTTAGTCCAAAACTCACTCCGGATCCAGAACTCAAATTATTTTTTGAGTTCAGAACTTACCCCTGGTCCAGAACCCAAATTATTTTTCAATCAAGAACTTACCTCGGGTCCAGAATTCAAATTATTTTTTAGTCCAAAACTCACTCTGGGTCCAGAACCCAAATTATTTTTTTAAGTCAAAAACTTACCTCAGGTCCAGAACTCAAATTATTTTTGAATTCATAACTCACCCCAGGTCCAGAATCCAAATTATTTTTTAGTCTAAAACTCACTTCGGGTCCAGAACTCAAATTATTTTTGAGTCCAGAACTCAAACCAATCTTGGATACGGAGTCCAGACTAGCTCTAAACCCAGTTAAAAATCATATTACTTTTCACTATCTTTTGTTGTAGTCTCAGATTACTCAAGCAGGGGCAAACTGTAGACCCTTAATTTTTAATCCAGTCCAGTCCAAAAATGTTAAAACAGTCCAAAATAATTTTTGTGGTATATATTATTTAATTTAATATTTATTTATATTATTTATTTAATTTATTATTTATTTATAAATATTTATTATTTATTATTTATTATTTATTTAATATAATATTTAATTTACTTTTTATTTTTTATTTATTTATTTTTAATATATATATAAATAAAAAATAAAACAACGGCGACGGCAGAATCGGAGAAGAAAGTCGCTAGCAACGAATTGGCTTAGGCCAATTGGCCGCAGGTTTTGCTGCGGCGAATCAGCGCCCCACCCTTTGGCCTCTTAGTTGACCCTCACAGATCCTCATAGCACCCAGGCCAATCCTTTCCTACCTGCAGCAATCCTCGCAAGCCCAGTAGCACGCTCGTACGCCAATCCTCGCAGCACACAGGCCCAGCATGCCAGTGCGTTGTCAGATTTTTGCCAAAACCTTATTTTACTCAATTTTAATTTTATTTCCTAGACAATTTTATTTCCTTAACCAATTAGTATTATGTTTTTATTTTTCCTTATAAATACCACATTAAAAATACACAGAGAAAGGAGGAATTTTATTCGGCCGGGAAGGAAGAGAAAGGAGAGGAGAAAGGGAATTGATTCAAGAATTATTCAGACTTTTTAAAAATTGATTCAAGAACTAGAGGAAACAAGCAACAAATAAGAAGTGATCAAGGCAACAAGTAATCTTCTGCCTTAGTGTTAAGCTCGGCCAAGAATTTTGCCAATAATTTTTGGTGGAGCCTTCAAACGTAGGTATGTGTATTTAAATTTTGATTTTAACTCTCATCCAGTAGCAATTGATACATCAAAATTGATACTTGCAATTGAATAGTGGTTTTTAAAATTTTAAAATTCACAGTAGTTAACTTAAAAGCTTTAATCTATGTAATTCAAACCCTAATCACTCTTTAAAACCTAAATCTCAAGTTCCTTAAAACCTAAATCTCAAGTTCTGCTTTCTTAAAAAAAAAAAACTTAAATTTTGTTTCCTTAAAACAAAAAACCCTAATTAGTTTTTTTTCCACTTAATTATTACAATAGCTTAAGCTTTCATCGAATAATAATAAAAATTACATTTTTTCAAATTATCACAGTAGCCTATTCTTTCCAAATACTTAACTTTTAAATCCTATATACGTACAACTTCCAAAAACCTAAATCCAAAATTTATTTAGATTTAAACCCTAATTTATTTCAAACCTAATCTTCGATTCAAACATCCAGTAGCCATATTATTTCTTTTAAATTAAATATTTCTCAATTAACTAATTTAGTAATTAAAAAACCCTAACTATTAAGCATAAAACCCATGAAACCCTAATTTTATTCAAGAAACCCTAATTGATGCATAAATCCTAAATTTATATACTTACTGCTTTATTTAAGTTAGAAGAATGTTTATTATATATTTTGATTGATGTTTCATATCTTTGATGAATAATTTACTTGTGATGAATGGTTGGTTATTTTTATTGATTTGCTTTGGTTGCAAAATATTGTAAGAGGTATGTTTTCATGTTTTGGGTACCTCATATTGTGAGCATCATGTAATTTAGTTTATTTCAAAGTTTTTGGATAAATGTAAAGAACACGTTTTTACCTTTCGGTGGGTTTCCTATTTAGTTTTAGATATTAGATGATGTAAGGACATGTTTCCATCCTTGGATGGGTGTCCATTTATTTATTTTGTTTAGACATTGTTGTGATTTTAATAAAGTATTTATTTATTCTTATGATCACATGTAGTATGGATAATATCATTATATTTAAGAATTTTATAATATTAAGACCTGCAAAGGAGGCCGGTTTCAATGAACCAAGCATTGTGGGGGTGCTGGGCCTTTTCTCACCTTCCCCATGCCTACTCAACTTTTCAAACCCATTAGGGGGCTGGGGATTCCTTAGGAATCGAGTCATCCACCCCTTTCTTTTTCTCGGCCCGTCCAGATAACGACTCCATTTTCTCCAGACTTAGGCCCATGTTCTCTAAGGTCCAGAGCCTAACAGTGCCGAAGCCACAAGAACCATTCCACCGGGAGTGGGGGCGAATATCCTAGCTCACAATCACATATACATTTCACTTTTTCATTTAAAATCCTTCAATTTTCCATTTAAATCATTTATTTAATTTATTCAATTAAATTTTAATTTATTTTATTTAATGTTCAAAAATTAGAGACGTAACAATTCTCTCTCCCCTAAAGAAAATTTCATCCTCGAATTATCTTGTACCTTGATAAATCATCCCAATCAAAATAAAATTTTAAAATCTCATATGAAATTAATCATATTCTCAACTCATTATTTCATCAATTCACATAATTTCTCCTCTCCTCCTTAAAGTCATTCTCAAATACCTTTTCACAATTGCATAACTCATCATTATACTTTCTATTTAATTGAATAATCATAATAAATTATCATATCACCAACCGAATTGTCATGAGACAAAATTAGTTCATCTCTTGAATATAAAAGTATTATACATCTGTTACACTGAAGATATTTTATCTGTAATATCCCAAAATGTGCCCTAGAAGTTTTAGAATATTTATTGTTATAATTGGATTTAATGTATATGTTTCTTTGGAAAGAGAAAAGAATTATAGAGAGAGTGTATATGTTGTGTATATGAAAATATATACAACATATACCCAAGTCAAAGTCAAAGAAAGTTAATGGAAGGAGATATTTATGTTATGATTTATGGAATTAATTAATAAGGAAATTATGAATGGATGAGATTAATTTGGATTATTTTAATATTAAAATGACTTGGTGGAGGTTTAAAGAGATAAGTGTTTGACTTGTTGTCTTCATTTCTTCTCCATTTCCTTTTCTTTTCCTTTGTTGGCCGGGCATCATCAAGACAAGAGAGCAAGAGAGAGTTTTGTGTTCCAAGCTCAAAGTTGAAAGGTGATTCAAGTAACCAAGTTGAAAATTCAAGAAGTTTCATCATTGTTGGTAAGTTCTCTCTTGATTTCCTTTGTTTTATTTGGAGTTCTGTTTGAGTTTGATGGATTATTGTTGATAGTAGGAGTGTGTTTGATTGTGGTGTGTTTATGAGTGTTTGGATTCTATTGATTTTGGATTTTGGGGTTGGTTTGAAGGAAAGAATAAGTTTGTTGGAAGAGAAAGTGTTGTGGTTGTGTTTTGGGTTTGTGGTGATGATTTTGATTTGTGTTGGATGTATGTTTTGAGTTATTTTGGTGTTTTTGCAAGTTTGTTATGGTTCTTGGGTATGTTGAGCTAAGTTTGTTTGAAGTGGATTTTGGTGAAAGGAAGTGATTTGTTGGATAAAGTGTTGTTGTGGCCGGAATCTGTATTTTAACTGTAACAACCCCCCTACCCCAGGCCCACAGAGGGGTCGGGCCAGACCCGCGCTGGTGGATTGGGCCAGCCTTGCAGGAATCCCGCCAGTCGCTACAGTACTGGACTGCCCTCACGGGCCCTCCAGCAGGATTTGTTTATTTGGCCCAAGTGATAAATCACTCAGGTCGCCTCCTCGAATCGAACACCTGACCTCTCCCTTAAGAGAGCCAGCGAGCGCAATCCAGTACCAATTCTTCCACTGGAAGAATTGGTACTGGATTAACTGTAACAACCCCCCTGCCCCAGGCCCACAGAGGGGTCGGGCCAGACCCGCGCTGGTGGATTGGGCCAGCCTTATAGGAATCCCGCCAGTCGCTACAGTACTGGACTGCCCTCACAGGCCCTCCAGCAGGATTTGTTTATTTGGCCCAAGTGATAAATCACTCAGGTCGCCTCCCCGGATCGAACACCTGACCTCTCCCTTAAGAGAGCCAGCGAGCGCAATCCAGTACCAATTCTTGGAATACAATTCCCACATAATTCTCATGACCAGCTCTTACCTTAATCACTTCCCTTAGTCTCATTCACTTTAAATGTCATTTTCATCAATTTATTTATATTATACCATTTTTAAACACGTTCAAGATAACTCTTAATCACTGTTGATAATTTCTCTCATTTATCATCTCTTCGTATTACTTATAATTGTCATACTTACGTAATCATTTCCTTGCACATCATTTTTTGCTTATCATATTTTTATAATCTTCTTCTTTTTCCACACTACTTATAGCCATAAATAAATTTATAAAAATAATATTATGAGTTCCAACTATACTAACCCCAAATCTTACTTGTATCTCATAAAGAAAAACTATCAATTTCCTCAAATATATTTCACAATTGTGTCATCTTAAGCCCACGCCCATGGGTTACAAATAAACATTGTCTGCACTACAACTTCTTTCAAACAGTTCTTATCTCGCTGCTACATCCATGACTTGGTGGTCACATGCCCGTGGCATCTCAAAATCACACATTTTGTAACACCCCTATACCCCATATACGTATACCACATACACCCACATATGTAATATATGTATACTGGATATAAGAATGTCACAGTCTATTTGAAGCAAACCAATCTTTAAAACTTTAACATCAAATCATCATTATAAGTAGTAATAGATAAAACATCCTTTGTTAAAATACCTTTACATATATCTTCATTACACCCAAAGTTTATCCAAAATATTTATTTAATAAACTGCAGAAAATGTAGTAGAATATACATATTTATATACATCAAAAACAATATTTACAAAATATAGAGTTTATACATGCTTAGTAGATCGTCTCTAATCTTGTAGTCCAAAAATCAACACTTCACAAGGGATCACAAGCCTAGACTCAACTCGGTCTAGCTGAACTCTCCGGTTCAACGGAATCTACCCTGTCACTTGTACGATAAATCACAATCGCTCTAAGCCAACGACTTAGTGGTACTAACCATGATAACAATATGATTCAATGTAATGCCAATGTCAAACTTTCAAGAATTATAAACAATACACAAGAATATCATATTTCATAACATTACATTTCATTATATTATTCAATTGTTTCATCGTTCAAGATTCACATTACAGCAAAGACAAGCATGGGCCCAAAAGAAACTAATATGCCCTTCAAATTCCAGAGCTACTATTTTGGTCCAATAATCACATTTATCAAGCCCATAGGCGAATCATTATCACAATGAGAAACATCTCATATGTAACATTCTAACTAGGCTTCAAGGACTAGGCCCAACCAAGCTTCAAGAGGAGTATAGCATCAACCCAACTTGGATTCAAGGACCAAGCCCAACCCAGCTTCAAGGGAGTGTCACTTTTAGGCATGCCACCAATAACAAAACTCTGAAAATTGAATAACATACTAAGCACACAATTCTTTCATTATTTTATTATCAATTCCATTCTCATTTTCTCATAATCATCTAGGCACATTGCCTCAATATTTCATTTACATCATTGTAGCCAACATCAATGGCTTCACATTTCATCCTTTGAGTGCACATCACAACTTACATTATTCATATATTTTGAATCCTCAACATATAATTCACATAATGCACATAATACAAATCATGCACCATTCTCATATATTAACAATATAATAGGTAACCTAACACATTTTCCAACCAAATGTGTTATGTCCCAAAGTCATGTAAATGTATGCAATCATGTAGGGTTTGTACTTACCTCAAGAGCAACTCACACCAATCTAACAACCTCCTCTTCCAAGAATCCTTCAAAACTTGGATTAGGGCAACTCAATCTCTTCAAAACCTAATCCAAAGGTGATTATGCATAAGAAAATAAGAATAAGAACTATCTAAGGCAAACCCTACACATGACACGCTCAACAACACGGGCGTGTCCTTGATCGTGCCCTAAACCCACAACACAGAAGCTTTGACACGCTCAATGACATGGGCGTATCACTGCACGTGTCAATTCTTCTCCAACACTGTAGCTATGACATGCTCAGTGACATGGGCGTGTCACTGGACGTGTCAATCCACCAATAATACAGTAGCTATGACACTCTTAGTGACATGGGCGTGTCACTGGATGTGTCAATACTATTTCAACACAGAAGCTGTGACACGCTCAGTGACATGGGCGTGTCATTGCTCGTGTCACCCATACCGAAAATAGAATCAACGACATGCCCAAGGACATGGCCATGTTACTGGGCATGTCAGGCCAAAAACCTAAAATCGACACAAACAATGCCACATCCAACAAACCTCTTTCTTTTACCCTTTTCCACTCCATACAAACTTACCTAAAACCATCAATAAACTATAACATCAAAACAACTCAATAACATGCATCAAAACATAATCACAACCATACTTTACAACTCAACACAAACACAATCCACAGCTCCTGTTATCTTCACCAAACTTAACATTTTCTTTCAATCCAACCCCAAAATCAAGGTCAATTTGACCAAACAATCTCAAACATACCAAAATTAACCATTTACCAACTCAAAACACATCTACATCAAACAATCCAACAAACTCAAAAGAAATCAAATAAACAAGTTGGAAACTTACGAAAAGTGAAGAAAATCCTTAGAACTCCAACTTGATCACTTGAAACACCCTTCAATCTTGAGCTAGGAATCACAAAACCTCTCTTCCTTGATGAAGATGGTGATGGCCGGCTAACCAAAAGAAAGAGGAAGAAAATGATAGAAAATGATTATCACAAGTCAACACAAGCCAACCCTCTTAACCACAAAATCCTCTTTTAATATCCACCAAGCAAAATACATTATTATAATAATATAATTAACCAAAATATCATCTTCCACATATATTAATTCCATTTTAAAATAATTAATTAACACATTTGACCATCTCACTTGTTGACTTGTATATGTTGTATATATCTTTATATATACAACATATACACACTCCTTCTTTTCCTCTCTCACCATTTAATCAAATATACAATTTGCATTTAATTCCATTTTCAACAATTAACATATCCAAAATTTTAGGGTATCATTTGGGATATTACACATTTCATATGCATTATTACTTTAATATTATATATTCCTTCATTGTTTATATTATATTATATTATTATTTTTTGAACACTTTTCTCAGTTCCCACATTCATATCCATATTTCACTTCCTCTCCATAATTTTCCATATTTATCAAGTGATCAACTCACTCATGATCACTTTCATATTTTATCTCATTTATGAATTTTCTCAAATTTCCATACAATTATCATATTCCATAAATCACATACTTACTCAACATAATCATGAGTCACATTTACAATGTGACTCATCTCCACATTTTATCTTTTTTTTTTTTTTACAAACACACACATATTATGTTGCATTTTATATTCCATCCCAATTTCATATTTTCATTATCATCTTTTCAAGTCATTTCTAGCACATTTCATACTTTTTTCATTCCATACACAATAATATTATTTCTCACATCAATTTTTAACCACATCATACATGTCACTTTAAAGAATATCTTTATTCTTTAAAGAATGGTCACATATATAACATCATAAATTATTAATTAAATTAAATATTATAAAAGTATGTACAAATCATAGAATCCTTTATTCTCCTCTCTTACATTATTCTTAATTATTTCTATAACATCTGCTATAAAGATCATTAATAAATATAAATTCTCCATTTATATATATTCCATGTACACTTTAACTCAAAATTCCAACCATAAATTCAATTGTTCAATATAATAATGCATCCATACATTTGATATCATTTCTATCATTAACTTCCAAATTCTTTAATTCTAATTTTTTTTTTATGTAGGAATGTCAAATTCTCTTTATATAAATCATGCTTTCAAACTCCTTTGATGATCTGATCTCATTTCTATCCTTGATAATCAATTCTAACTACTTCCACAATTTACTCTTTATTTTTTAATTTATTCTATCCACTTAAATCAATTACATCATATTTTGGTTAGTCAATTAACTGCCATGGGTTAGTCAATTAACTGCCATTCATGGAATAAATTAAAAAGTCATTTATTATACAATAATCTTATATCCATTATTAAATCTTTATAACCACCTTAGATATTCTGAAAACATGCTTATTATCCTTTCTCATAATATTCATTTTCACATAACACCTCAATGAACACATCTTAATCATGCATTCAAATATAGATTGTATAATTAACCTCAACTATCTTTAACTTAGTGATCCATTTATGTAGATTTATATATTTTTAATTACTCAATATGAGAAACAATATTTAAATCCTTACATAGTCATAGTCACTCTTGACTTAATCAATACTATACTTCATATTAATATATCCTCAGTATATTTCCATCACTTTTAATTAAGAACTCTTTGTTCTAAATTATTAAAAACTCTCTATTATTTCCCCATATCTCTACTCATCCATATATAAATTTTCATAATTTCCTTCATTTATTTGTCACATGAAATTATTTTATTACTCACTTATGCAAATTCTCCTGACATTCTCACTTTCATGTCAATCTCATTTTTCAATTTTTAATTCCTTACCAATTCTTCATAAAAGATTATAAAATTTTAAACATGTTTACTTCACACATATATGAACTTATATTTAAAATTTTATATTTTTCCAAGCTTATTTACTATATTTAAAAATTAAATCTTCCAAACCCACAGAATCTGTCTCTTTAATAATTCCTTGAGTAACACCTGATTATCCATTTTTTTCAAGCAACAAACTTTAATAAAAAATTTATAAAATTTAAAAATATTATGATATGTTTTCTAAATATTTAGATTTTTATGGGTTGGTTTGTATGGTTTTTAAATATGTTTCTCAATTTCTACAGATTCTGAGTTGCTGGAACTACTCCAATAATCTGTGTTCTTCTATTTTTCTTAATTAGTAATTCATCTATAAAAATTATAAAATTTTTATACATTAGATTCTAACATATAGAAAAACTTTCCATTAAATTTTCAAGCTCACCCAACATTCCTAGATTTGTCCAAAAATTTGAACAATATCACTTTACAGCACATGTATAGAATTTTATGTAATTATCATACTAATCTCTCAAACTTTTTATTTCATATCTTAAATTATTTTCCTTAATTTCACTTATTCAACAATTAAATCAACTATAATCTTAATTTCAAATTAAAATTTCCAAAAATTCTTAATCCATAATCTCCAGAATGACGTTTCTACTGCGCCACTCTGATATACGCAACCCAAATGCCATCTCAACTTATATCTGTTACATTGAACGGACATTGTCACATCAGAGATCAGATAAAATACAGTGTCAATATATGTATCATAATTTAAAATCATATTTAAAATCTCTATTTTCTCTCTCTAAAAACTCACCTAAGTTGAGAATCTCAAACCTAGGCTCTGATACCAAAATAAATGTAACACCCTTATACCCTACATACATATAATATATACACCAGTATATGAAAAATACATATATATGGTACAAAAATGTTACAAACGAGTTTCATAAAAATTTACTTTACCAAATTAAAATTCCAAATATTTTAAAAATGTACATTTAAATAGTAATAAAATAGTCTTTATTAGTTATAGCTTCTAAAATAACCATTTTACATAAAAATCTCTGGAAAAAATTTGTTAGAGTTTTGTCTGTAATCTAAACAATCCTAAAATTTCAACAAAACACAACCTGCATAAAACAACACTCCTAATAATATCACATTACCATTTCACTAATACTTCACAATTTTTCTATATTTTCTCAAAATATTTTTAAATATACATATTTTTATCAAAACACATTTAAAATCCCATATTACACAATTTATCCAAATTTTCTTTATAATTTACAATTTATTCTCCAAAAACATAATCATAAAATACATCATAGCAAATTGTACTATAATATAATATCTACATGCATGATGGCAAAATAGTTTTGATCTTGACGTAGTAAAATCAACTCAACAAGCAACCTCAAATTAGACCCAACTATAGACCCTTAATTTTTGACCCAGTCCGGTCCGTTATTTTTTATAGTCCAAAATAATTTTATGGTATTTTAATATTTATTTTAGTTAAAAATGGTGAAGGGAATAAAAAAATAAATAATAATAAAGAAACAAATAAAAATAACAATCGGCGACGAAAAAATCGGAGACGAAATTTTTCATCGTCGAAAAGGTTGGACAAAATGGCCTTGGGCCATTTCGCCCGCAGGATTTTCTTGCGGGTGAAATGGCCCGCAACCAATTTTGCTCGCCCGACGCTCATAGTTCCACTCAATTTCCCGTAGTAATTTTTCGCCAGCGAAATTTTTCCGCAGCAGTTTTTTTCGCCAACGAAAATTTTCCAACGTAATTTTTTTCGAAACCAAATTCTATCTGTTGTGATACTTTTGACAAGTCTTATGATCACTAAGATGAAGAGGCAAGAAGATCAAAGAAAGAAATGAATACCATGAAGATGGTTGAAGTTCTCAAGACCATAAGAGTGGTTGAAGTTCTCAATACCATAAGGGTAGTTGAAGTTTTCTTAGTATATCCAATATATCAAGACAACATCAGAGTAACAAATGATTTATCCATGTTAAAGAAGATTTATGTTACTCCACTCATCCATTATTGGAAGCCCAAGTTGGTACAAACAAGACAACTTTTTTAGAGCTAGAACCAAAAAAAAAAACAAACAAACAAAAAAAGAAGAGAAAAAAAGAAGAGAAAAGAAAAGAGAAAAGAAAAGAAAAAGAAAAAAAATAAAAACAATAAAGCCTAAAAAAGGCGGTTGAGAAAGCCAACTGAGTTCTCTTTTACCTAAGACAACAAAAGGCTTCCAATGACGGTTTGACTTGAATTAGGCCAACCCAACCAATGATTCAATCAAAATTGGAAAAAAGGAGAAAGACCATCCAGTGCTTAAAAGTTTTGTACTTGACAGTCCTACAAGGAAGAAGGACAAAATGATAAAATGCTCAAAGAAAGGGAAGAGTAAGGAAAATAAAGAGAAAGAAAAGGGAAGAGTAAGAAAAATAAAGAAAAGGGAGAAGAAGAAAAGAAACAAATTTGGGTACCAAACTTTTTGCAAGGGCAAAGACTGTCCTAATCAAGATCCAGTTTAATGCCAAGAAGACAAAAAGAATTTAGAGTCTAGCAAGATTGCCCCCAACTGCCTAAAGTTCAAAGAAGAAATTTATAGTGTGAGGGTTTGTCCATTGTGTCACATCAGCTCCTATCTCAAAATTGCCTTCACTTAAACCCGTGTCCCTTATAGACCACATTTCAAGCCTATCAAAGACCTGTTGATTTCTCTTGGTATGTAGAGTCTATTAGTGGAGATAGTTTGGATAAGCATGCATATGAGATAGACAATATTCAAACTCAAATGAGACCTTTGACCAAGTAATGTGTATGTGCCTATCTGAAGTGCAACAATTCTTGCTTAAATAGAAATAATTCCCAAGTTTAGTACGTTAACTAGGGTTGTCATATTATAGATATGTTAATTTGGAAAAATCAAGTCCTGGGGTATATTGACATTGATTTGGCAAAGCCAACATTTGATTTCAAAATAAAAAATATTTTTGTCACACAAAGCCTTCAAGTTAAGGGGAGTATGTTGAACTGTCGAATTCCAAAGGACACATTGGGCAAAGGAAATGATTATTAGCAAGGTCATGAAGAAGCTATCAACTGACATGCTGAGACATAGTTTGAAATAGATAAATCCCTGACTCTGCTGCTTGGGGTCTCCATTATTCATATTTTCAACATCTTGAAGATAAAAGCCATAAATGCAAAGCTTTCTATCATTCTAGTGGAAGAACTGAACGGGCATCTGAAAGAAATCTGTGAGAGCACTTCTGCTGATCACCTTGGTCTGTGAGTCAATGGAACCATTGTAAGTATTATTCATGCATATCATGCATACATGAGCATATCATATTGCACTTTCTTGTCTTGTATTTTCTATTCTTTGTCAAAGTGAACAGCAAACAACCTGCGAAGTACAGAATCAAAAGAAGATATTGAATCAAGTGGGCATGGAAAGCCTATTCGCTTGTGGAAGCTCCAGTTATTTTGCAAAGAGAAGAAATATGTGCTTGTACGAAGAACTAGATAACAAAAACATCAATCAGAGCCCGCATAGAAAAATCATGGGGGGGCAATGAGAAGATATGAGAGCCAACTAAAAATAGCTGAATTTTTGTGAAAAGGAAGAACAAAAGAATGGAACATTAGAACTATCAAAAGAATGAAGATGCAAAAGATAAAAGATCAGTTCAGCTAAAAAAGCTGAAGCCAGGGTAAAGACTCGACCTCCAATGGATAAAGATCCATGCTCCAAGGGTGAAGACCCGATCTCAAAGGATGAAGATCCATTTACAAGGGTGAAGACCATATCTCCAAAGATGAAGATCCATTTACAAGGGTGGAGACCTGATCTCAAAGGATGAAGATCCACTTTCAAGGGTGAAGACCCAATCTCAAAGGATGAAGATCCATTTTGAGGCTGAAGAACCACAGTGCATAGAATAGCAGGAGTAGTCAGACTTTTCAACTGATAAAAGGTCAGTCAAACTCAGTCTCGGGTCCAAGTACCCAATCTCGGGTCCAAGTACCCAAATCCAATTCAATCTCAGGTCCAAGCACCCAAAATCAAGTTAATTTTGGGTTCAAGTACCCAAATCAAATCAATCTCGGGTCCAAGTACCCAAATCAAATAAATCTCGGGTCCAAGTATCTAATCACGGGTCCAACTACTCAAATCAAATCAATCTCGGATCCAAGTACCCAATCTCGGGTCCAAGTACCCAAATCAAATTTAATCTCAGGTCCAAGTACCCAAATCAAATTTAATCTCAGGTCCAAGTACCCTAATTCAAATCAATCCCGGGTCCAAGTATCCAATCTCGAGTCCAAGTACCCAAATCAAATCAATCTCGGGTCCAAGTACCCAAATTCAAATTCAATCTCCGGTCCAAGTGCCCAATCTCAGGTCCAAGTACCCAAATCAAATTCAATCTTGGGTCCAAGTACCCAATCTCAGGTCCAAGTACCCAAATCAATCTGATCTCGAGTCCAAGTACCCAAATTACCCTTAGGTCTAGAACCTAGAATCTCTTCTAAGTCCAGAACTTAGCTTGGGTCCAAAACCCAAATTGCCTTAGGTCCAGAACCTAGAATCATTTCTAAGTCCAGAATTTAGCTCGGGTCCAGAACCCAAATTTTCCTTAGGTCCAGAACCTAGAATCTCTTTTAAGTCTAGAACTTAGCTCGGGTCCAGAACCCTTAGGTCCATAACCTAGAATGTTTTCTAAGTCCAGAATTTAGCTCGGGTCCAGAACCCAAATTTTTCTTAGGTCCAGAACCTAGAATCTCTTTTAAGTCTAGTACTTAGCTCGGGTCTAGAACCCTTAGGTCCATAACCTAGAATGTTTTCTAAGTCCAGAATTTAGCTCGGGTCCAGAACCTAAATTTTCCTTAGGTCCAGAACCTAGAATCTCTTTTAAGTCTAGAACTTAGCTCGGGTCCAGAACCCTTAGGTCCATAACCTAGAATCTTTTTTAAGTCCAGAACTTAGCTCGGGTCCAGAACCAAAATTTTCCTTAGTACCAGAAACTAGAATCTTTTTTAAGTCCAGAACTTAGCTCAGGTCCAGAACCCAAATTACCCTTAGGACCAGAACCTAGAATCATTTCTAAGTCCAGAATTTAGCTCGGGTCTAGAACCCAAATTTTCCTTAGGTCTAGAACCTAGAATCTCTTTTAAGTCCAAAACTTAGCTCGGGTCCATAATCCAAATTTTCCTTAGGTCCAAAACCTAGAATCTTTTCTAAGTCCAGAACTTAGCTCGGGTCTAGAACCCAAATTTTCCTTAGGTGCAGAACCTAGAATCTTTTTTAAGTCCAGAACTTAGCTTGGATCCTGAACCCAAATTTTTCTTAGGTCCAGAACCTAGAATCTTTTTTAAGTCCAGAACTTAGCTCAAGTCCAGAATCCAAATTACCCTTAGGTCCAGAACCTAGAATCTTTCCTAAGTCCAGAACTTAGCTCGGGTCCAGAACCCAAATTTTCCTTAGGTCCAGAATGTAATATCCCAAAATATACCCTAGATGTTTTGGGGTTTTATTATTAAATTAATTGGATTTATTGTATATGTTTTATTGGAAGAGAAAAGGGTTTTTAAAGAAAGTGTATATGTGATGTATATTAGAATATATAAAACATATACCTAAGTCATGGATAGTCAAAGAAGGGAGTAGTGGAGGAAGATATTTTGTGTTTTGTATTTAAATATTTATGTAATAAGGAAGTGAATGAATGGATGAGGTTTATTTGAATTATTTTAATAATTAAAAGGCTTGGTTGAGAGGATTTTAAGGAAAGTGGGATTTGACTTTTAGTTTTTTCTTTCTTCTTCCTTCTCCTTGCCGTGAATCACTTCTCCTTCTCTTTCCTTTGTTTTGCTTGGCCGGACAACAAAGAAACAAGAGACCAAGAAGAGATTTGAACCTCAAAACTCAAGATCTAAGGAAGCTTTCAAGAGTTCAAGTGGAAAGTTAAGAGATTTCTTCATCCTTGGTAAGTTCCTCACTTGACTCTTTGATTTCTTTGAGTTTTTGAGTTGAGTTTGTTGTTGGGTTGTGATTATGTTGTTTAAGATGGGTTTAAGAGTGTTTGGGTAGCTGATTTCTTGTTTTTTGGGGATGGATTGGAGGAAAGAGTAAGTTGTTGAAAGTGGATGTTTTGAGGTTGTGTTTTAGGTTTGTGTTGATGATTTTTGATTTGAGATTTGAAGGATGTTTTGGTTGTTTTGGTGTTTTTGTGAGTTTGTTATGGTTTTTGGGTATGTTGAGATGACTTTGGTTGAAGTGATTTTTGGTGAAAGGAAGAGTTGTGTTGGTTGTGTTGTTGTTTTGGCCGGAATCTGGGTTTTTGGCCTGGCACGCCCTAGGGCACGTCTAGGATTTTGGGCGTGTCGATGGTTCTGTATTTTGGGTTGTATGGCACGTCCAGTGACACGCCCATGTCACTGAGCGTGTCACAGCTTCTGTGTTGCAGTGGTATTTACACGTCCAGTGACACGCCCATGTCACTGAGCGTGTTGTAGCTTCTGTGTGGCAGTAGGATTGACACGGCCAGGAACACGCCCGTGTTGATGAGCGTGTAAAAGCTTCTGTGTTGTGGAGTTAGGGCATGGTCAGGGACACGCCCGTGTTGGTGAGCGTGTCAAGTTTAGAGTTTGCCCTAGTTGGTTCTTAACCTTATATTCTTATGTGGGTTTCATCTTCCTTTTGGAATAGGTTGTGAAGAAGGTGAATTACCCTAATCAAGAAGTGAAAGATTATTGGAAAGAGAGGTGTTAATATTGTGTGGGTTGCATTTAAGGTAAGTACAAACATTTGCATTGATGCATACATCCATTTGATGTGGAATTGTTGATATATATATATATATATATATATGAATAATTTGATATTCTGCACATTGTGAATCTTGTGGAATGAAATTTGATATATGTATGATGATAAATTACCTTGATGTGAATGGAAATATGATGAAACCATTGTTGTTGAACATGGTTATGCAAATGAAATTGTTGAGGCATGATTGCCAATTTGAGTATGAGATATGAATTGAGAAAGAGAATGATAATGAGGCAAATGAGATAATTGTATGTTTAATATGTTGATTCAATTTCAGAGTTCTGGTTTTGGGCGGCATGCCTATAAAATGAATAGTAACAGTCTAGCCGGGTTGAGGATCTCCTCAAGATGTTGAGTTGATGGTCCAAGAGACTGGGTCTGTTACACTATGAATAATGTGAAATGATAAATGTGAATATAAATAACAGTCTAGCCGGGTTGAGGATCTCCTCGATTAGTCGGGTTGATGGTCCAAGAGACTGGGTCTGTTACAGGTAACAGTCTAGCCGGGTTGAGGATCTCCTCAAGATGTTGAGTAGATGGTCCAAGAGACTGGGTCTGTTACCCTATCCATGGATAGAGAGATATGTATTTTGCCTACGGGCTTGATTATTGTGATATTGAACCAAAGCAGTAACTCTGAATTTGAATATCATATTAAATGCTAGTTGGGCCCATAGGTGTCTATATTGAATGGATGATGATATGATTATTGAAACAATGAAATGTAATGTTTATAATTGTGATCGTTATTGGTTGAATGTATGATATTGATATTGACATTTCATATTATCACCATGGTTTGTGCTACTGAGTTGTTGGCTCAGCGCGATTGTGGTTCATCGCGCAGGTGGTAGAGTTGATAGGGTTGAGACTGAGGATTCCTCTAGACCTAATTGAGTTGTGCTTGATCAGTTGGATTAGAGCTTAAAGATCAGAGAGTCAAGCTGCCAATCATGTATATATTCTATGTTTTGTATATTTTGATTTTATGTATTTGAACTTGTAAAAGTTTGTAATAACTTCCGCTGTGAATTTATAAAGGTTTTTATATATAGTGTCTTTTGAATTTTATTTTAAAAAAAAAATTTGAGATTTGATTTGTGTCTTTTTAAACAGTGGCATGTTCTATATTCGGTATACGTATTTTACGATCGTTTAAGCATGCTTGGTACGTATACAGTATATAGGGGTGTTACACAGAACCTAAAATCTTTTCTAAGTCCAGAACTTAGCTCAGGTCCAAAACACAAATTCCAGAACCTAGAATCTTTTCTAAGTCCAGAATTTAGCTCGGGTCCATAACCCAAATTTTCCTTAGGTCCAGAACCTAGAATATTTTTTAAGTCCATAACTTAGCTCGGGTCCAGAACCCAAAATTTCCTTAGGTCCAGAACCTAGAATCTTTTTTAAGTCTAGAACTTAGCTCGGTTCCAGAACCCAAATTACCCTAAGGTCCAGAACCGAGAATCTTTCCTAAGTCTAGAACTTAGCTCGGGTCCAGAACCCAAATTTTCCTTAGGTCCAGAACCTAGAATCTCTTTTAAGTCTAGAACTTAGCTTGGGTCCAAAACCCAAATTACCCTTAGGACTTGAACCCAGAATCTTTCCTAAGTCCAGAACTTAGCTCGGGTCCAGAACCCAAATTTTCCTTAGGTCCAGAACCTAAAATTATGCTTATGTCCAGAAACTAAAATTATCCTTGAGTCCAGAACTCGAACCGGGTTCAGAACCCAAAATCTTAACAATCTCAAAAATTAAGTCTTGTTGCTTTTCACTCTCTTTCGCTAAAGTCTCAGATCATTCAAGCAGGGGGCAAACTGTAGACCCTTAATTTTTGACCTAGTCTGGTCCAATATATTTTAATTAGTCCAAAATAATTTTTGTGTTGTCCAATATATTTTAATTAGTCCAAAAAAAAATTTTTATCTTAATTAAATAATATTTGCTTTAGTATTTAATTTTTATAATTAATAAAAAATAAACAAATAATAATAAACAAATAAAAAAATGGGCGATGAAAAATTTCATCGTCGAAAAGAGTTGCGGTGAAATGGCCAAAGCCATTTTGCGAACAGATTATTTCTGCGAGCGAAATGGCCAGGGCCATTTCCCCCGCAGGAGTTTCCTACCAGCGAAAAGGCCCGCAGCCCAATTTTCGCCCCCAGCCAACTGTGGCATTTTTTTTTTTGCCAGCGCATTTTTTTCGTAGCAGTTTTTTTTTTTTTTTACCAGCGAAATTTTTTCGACGCAAATTTTTCAAACCAAATACAATTAGGTTTCGGTTTCCTTTTCTTAATTAATGTTAGATTCCATGAATAACTAAAATTAATCATAAAAATCTTCTATAAATAAGGAGTAAAACAACACAGAATGGGGGGAGAAATTTGAGACCGAAATTGAGGAGGAAAACCTTGAAAGGAAATCGGATTTTAAAAGTTCCTTCTGGCAGTGAAATCTGAAGGGACTTTTTGAGAGAGCAAACAAGCAATTCAATCCATCAAAGGTAGCAAAGCTTGTCTTTGTTCTTGTTCATTCAAGAAGTGATTTTTTGTGGAACCAATGAATGAAGGTTTGAATCTCTAATTTCTTTATTTTCTCACAGTAGCTTTAATAAATCATTTCTTCTATTTCCAAAAACCCTAAAAATCATTCTTCGATTTCTTCTAAACCTTAAATCCCTAAAACATTTCTTCTAAACCTAAGAACCCTAATTTGTTTCTTCTGTCTCCAAACACCCTAATTCGTTTCTTTTGTTTTCAAAAACCATAAAAACCTTAAATTGTTTCTTTTGTCTCCAAAACTTCAAAAACCCTAAATCATTTTATTAATTCCCAAAACCCTAATCTCTATTCCAAAAATTCAGTAGCCTTATTTTTTAGAATCAAAAGCTTTAACCCTAATTAATCTTTCTTTCCAAAATCACACAGTAAGTATTATTCTTTTAAAAATAACACTAGTTTCTTCCAATTTCAAAATCCTATTTTTTTAATCTTAAACCCTAAAATCTTAATTTTCAACACCGAAACCTATAATCCTAGAAGCCAATTTTCAAAACCCTATTTAGATTTCCAAATGTTGCAAGAGGTATGTAAAGATTTCCAAATTTTCAAAACCCCCGCCCGCTAACCAGCTAGCGGGACCGTCGTATGGGTTCCGGTCATTATTTATTTATGTATTATAAATCTTTATGTTTTACTTCCAGTATTATGATTATTCAAAATACAAATAATAAACCCAAAACCAATTAATCTAAACCCTAGTTTTCTTAAACCCTAATTCCCTTAAAACCTTAAACCCTAATTTTTCTATATCCTAATCTTTAAAATCTTAAAACCTTATAAATTTATATATTAAAATTCAATATGGTAAATACAAAATAATGATCCAGTAACTGTAAATCATAAATCTAAATGTTTTAAAGTGTCCAAACCCTAATTTCGTGATTTCACTCCTCAAGCACTAATTTGGTTAATTAAAGAACCTTATCAATCCCTTAAATCATAAAACCTTAATCCATTTTAATTCCCTTAAAGTTTAATCCATTATTATGTGTTTTTAGTTAATGTTTCATTTGATTTTTGTTCAAAGTTTGTTTTAAGAGTTTGATTTAGGTTAAAGTGTAAAAACTCCCTTGGAAGATCAAAATAATGAAGAAAGAGCATGAATCAAGAAAGACATGGCCAAGCCAAATCAAGCTTGGCCGTGTCCCTCAAAGAATGATGATGGCAGAGCTTGACACGGCCATGAGACACTGCCAAGCCACTGGCCATGTCTCACTTAAAGACCAAAAACCAAAGAAAGAAAAGAAAAGAAGGGCAGAAGCTGACACAGGCAAGTGACACGGCCAAGCCACTGGCCGTGGCTTGGCCATGTCCCATCTCATGCCCAAGAACAAAAGATGAGCAAGGAAGAAGCAAAATGAAGAAGCAGTAGGTGACACACCCACATGACATGGCCAAGCCATTGACACGGCCACAAGCTTGGCCGTGTCACCTCTTGAGAACAAAGAAAAGAAAGAAAGAAGAAGGCAGTGAAGGACACGGCCAGCAAGCTTGGTCGTGTCCCAAAGAAAAATGAGAGACACGGCCAAGCCAAATCAAGCTTGGCTGTGTCATCCTTAATATCTATTTAAGTTCTTTCGCACAAAAGAGAAAGAGGAGGAGGGGAGACGGCTAGGGTTTGCGAAAGAGAGAAAAGAAAAGAGAAAGAGGGAGGATACACGATTTGGGAGAGGAGAGAGTGACACTCTCCTTGTCCCTTCATCTTCATCCTCCATTTCTATCCTCTCCATCTTCTCCTTCTTCCATTGACAAGATCTTTGAGGTTCTTTGGGATAAATTGGGTTAACAAGCTCTTAAAGGTTGAAGAAGCTTCATTGAAGGATTGGTGACTTGAGAAAGCTCCATTCCATCTCTCAAAAGCATAATCAATTGAAGGATTGGTTACTTGAGAAAGCTCCATTCCATATTGCAAAGGAGAATCACCATTGAAGAGGGCTTGAGTTCTTCATCGTACATCAAAGTGGAGCTAGGAGGAAGACTAGTAATCCTACTCTTGGCATCTTCACAAGGGGTTTTTCTATTCTCTCTTTTAATTCATTCCAATATTGTTTTTGTTGTATTAAGAGAACTGATATTGCAATGAACAATTTGTATTTGATTTATATTGAGTTGAATGAATGTTTTATATTGATGATGTTGAGCTAAAAACACATGCTTAGGGTTTGTAGTATATTTGATTGAATGCTTTGATTTGATATTTCCATTGATGTACCTTGTTGTTGGTTGATTGCATTGGATTGTATGCTAGGTTGATAGATTAGCTACCTATTGATCTCTAGATATTGAATGAAGGACCAAGAGGTGAAATTTGATATCAGAATTATGTAATCGACTACCCTATGAATGAATTAGAAATATAAGTTCTAGAGTTTCATTAATTTGCAAATGTAAAATAATTGATTATTGCTATTTCATGAATGTGAGAACTAATGAATTGGTAATTGACTAATTAACCTTAAGGAACAAATTAATTTACAAGGTTATGTTATTGGATAATTGAGAATTGAGCTTTGATTGAATGGACCTATAACCCTAGGCACATTCCCAAGAATCAATTTGATATTGTACAACCTTCACACACTAACCCTACGCACGTTAATTTTAGGTTTAAATTGTTCTCGCGCCATTTCAAAACAACGAACTCGCTTTTAATTTAATTGCTTTAATCAAGCTATTACGAACTACACCTTCCTTGTGAGACAACCTTGGGGCGATCACTTTCGCTGCAACTACCTCGTATACTTGCAAGTGACGCTTGTAGTAGTACTTAATTCAAGCGCAACACACACCCTAAACTAAATGCACTCATTTGTAACTCCTAAATGACAACTGATCAAAAACTCAAACTTTAACAATAATAAAATCTAACTTTAATATGTTGAATTCATAAAGCAAATAAACTAAACACAAATTAATAAACAAAATAAATGACAGCCCAAGATCCATGCACACTTAATCAAGGCTGAATGACCTTTTATTCTTCAATAGGCTGGATTGTTCCAAACAATGTGGGCTAGACTGTTGTCTTCATATTTGAACATGCTTGAAACATGTTGACAATGTTAAGGTCTTCTTACATACATAGACTCTTGACAGAATCTAGATGAGCTTGGTCCTTCCAAATGTCTTCAAGTAAGCAAGTTAATGCTTCTTTCACCCTTTTAGCTTTAGCTCTTGTCATTAGTCCTGTATGAATGGTTAAAGGATCATTCTTGATGTTACTTCCAACTTTAGCTGAATCATTCCCTGTTTGATCCTCATCAGTTTCATTATCACATCACATATACATGAGCCACTATCACAATGCGACTCATCATACACATATTCAACACATTTCGTCATTATTCATTATTTTATGATCACATATACATTTCCAACACAATATCAAGAGACACAGCCGTGCAAGCCACATGTCAAGATAGTATATCATGAAATAAAGTTGTAAACATCAACAAGCCAACCCCACGACCATCATCTAAAAGCCACGTCCGTGGGCTTTAAAATGAGGCTACCAAATACCCTTGATCACCCCCACGGCTATGGCACTCAAAAGCCACACTCTTGGTATACAATTTACTTCTGCCTTCAGAGAAAACCTTCCTCAGGTAGTCCCAAACTTAGTTCCAAGCCCATGCTCTCATATTAGCACACCCATGGCACCTCAAATTACACATTTTACACATTTAAATCGATAAAACACACATATCACATGAGGAAAAAGGATATGTACTAACCTTGGCCACGTTCAAGCTTTACTCTTCTCCACTTAGTTTTTCTTAGCCTAAACACAAAATCAACAACAACAATCATCATTATTCACACATAAAATCATCCACATACTAATTCCATAGAATTTACTCAATTTTCAACTCATTCCTTATATTTTCTTATCATCCTTTCCCAAGTCCAACTATCCATCATCATCTCCAGCCTCTAACCATCATTTCATCATCTCTACATCAATTCAATAATTAAACAACTCATTTATATATTTATATCATTCTTCATAGCAAACCCTAACCAATGATATACAACAATGAAACCCTAGCTCATCTTTTAGGTTCATATCCACGAATTATTCATCAAATTATCACATATGTATCCCAAACATAACATAACTATGATTTTTCTCAATTAACTACCATTTTCTCTTACTAAATATATCAAACATACTCTTAAAATCCTTTAAAAAAAGCTTAAGAAAAAGATACTTGATTTCCTTGCTAAACCTTCAATATCCACTTAAATCTTCTTGAATTCTTTTATGAGTTTAATGTATAGAAGAAACTTAGCTTCTCACTCTCTCTCAAAGTTTGTGTTGAAGAAAAAGAAGAAATATCTCTTCCTTTTAAATTCTCATCCTTTTCTCTATATATATAAAATAATATAATAATTTTCCACCAATCATATTTCTTCCCCCTTTGACTTTCTCTTCTTTCTCATTATTATTATTATTATTATTATTATTATTATTATTATCACTTTTTCAACATCACTTTATACGTGATATACATGTATTGTATATATTATGTATATTTATATGTCTTATATATCCCATTTATATCTACCCAATATAATATATATATATATCATATTTACTATACATACATATTATATTTCTCTCAACCCACCCTAACTATTTAATCATCCACATCTACTATTCCAACACACTAAAAATTGGAGATATTACATATGTATTAATATATAGTAGACATTTAGGGTATTGAGAAAAATACAGAATGAAAGTGTTGATATATTGTAGATGTTTTATATATGTTAGAAGAATATATAATAAAATTTTAAAAGAAAATATTAATTTCATTCTGTAGATATTTAATATATGTTTTATGTATATTTAATAGATATTTGATAGATATCACATGTATATTAAGTTTTTTTATTATATATATTTGATGCTACCAGTACTTTTGCCAAGCTCCCATACCGAGCTCATGGTCCGATCATCCACATGGTTGGGCTATTAATAGTATGACAAATCTCATTTTTGAGCACTTTAGGCCCATGGAGCTCTTGATATCCAGCAGACACTCCCCCGACACACCCACAAATCATGCTGATACTGTCTCTTTCCATCGCCTATAAATAGGGGATCCCCCATAGGTAAACAGATATGATTCTCTCTTTCATTTTCTTTTTACTCAGAGAAACCAATCTATAACTTAGGCATTGGAACCTCTCCCAGGGAAGCCCGATCTCCTCTCTCTCTCTTGTCTTGCAGGTAGGAGAGCTATAGCAGCAAACATGCCGAACTTGAGCTACAGAGCTAGGACAACCCCTAGAGAAGTCCCCGTCATAAATGGTGTGGTGAGCGTGGATAGGCTTTTCCCTAGTAAAGGCAATGAAACCTCAAGTATGTCTTACAGCTCTTGCAAAAAGACTGAGCATTCAAATTAATTCAGCTCAATGTGCCTCGCCACCGGCCTATTTGCACTTTGACCATGCATAAGTGCCTTAGTCTCGCCAAGTTATTCGTACTCTGATCATGCATAAGAGCCCTGGCCGCATACCAAATATAAGTGCCTTAGTCACGCACCGAACTTATAGAACTGCAATCGTACATCTTACAGTGCCCTGGTCACGCACAGAACTTTTAAGATCCTTTCTCATACTATAGCTCATTGGTCGAGCAATCAATTACTATTTTTCATATTGTAATAAGAAGTAATATTATGCAAGCATTAACACATCAAACTAAATGAATTGAACTCATCATGAGCAAACAAGCTAATAACGACTATGAATTAACCTAAAATCGAGCAACAAAAGAAGTCTTATTTTATTTGAAATATCAAACTATTTAGCTCCTTCTCGTGCACTTAACTTATTTTATTTACTATACCGCACTGTTTAATGTTTTTTCATGTACAGTTTGTTTATAGTGTCTGCGTGCACATTTTGTTATAGCCCCTTGTTGAGGGCCGAGCTTCTATGCTCTAACCGAACTTCAATGCTCTTATTGTATGTTACAATTTGTATTTATCTTTACAATTCTATAAGTTTGGGGGCTCATGTAATGCTACTCTGTATATGTTTCCAAGCCCCACTTATTTGATTCTTTATTATTGTACAAGAGACATATGTATTAATACACATAGTTAGGCATTTTACTAGCCTTTTGAAAAGCAACCCAAGAGACTGTTTCACATAAATGTTTAAGCAATAAGGGGAGGCACTGACACCCCTGATATTCGAGCATTGACACCTGATATTCAAGGATAGAGCCAAACTAGTGTAAAATCTTCTATCCCTAGGTGTGGCCTGATCTCGGGTGTTACTTCTATAGGAAGAGTCAGGTCCAGTATTAACTCTTTCTTCTAAGCGGAGCTGGTCCCAGCACCCTGCTCGTTTGGTCGCACATGAGCAGACCTAGCCTTTTTTCAAGCTCTCTTTTTGGCTTCTTCTTTTGCCAAGCATTTCAACTTTTTGTCTGCTGATTTTCTAGCCTGACTCTACATAACTGAGACTCAATTTAATATAGACATATTCACAAGCAATAACAAAAACCAAGTGTTGAAACATAATGTATACTTGTTCGATCTTCTAGCTAAATTTCTTTCGGAGCCCTCCCAAAGGAGAAGTACTCCCTTATCAGAGTTATGACATTCCTTTTTACTTTTAGAATTTCTTGCTTCACAATTGTAAATGTCATGAGCTCCTCCTCGCTCAGTTTCGCTCTGGTTACCTGTTCACCACTGGGATTGACATACCCAATGTTTTGGCAGCCGAACCCCTCATGTTCCGAAATAAAGAACCTATCTTTCCAAGCCTTGATTGAGTTTGGATTTCCTTTGAACATAGCAAGCCCAGACCACCCTTGTAAGTACAGAAAATCTTCATCTGCCCCCGAGCGCATTCTGAGCACGCTGAAAGCACTTAGCACTTGAGTGGTGGGCGCCACCACGAGCAACCCATATAGAATTTTGAACCCTATGATAGCACGCCATGCGTTAGGACTGAGCTGGCCAGGGGCTATCCTGTGATAGTTTAGGAACTCTCAAGGGAAGGGGCATAAAAGGGAACCTCACGCCCGATCTCAGATCCTCTTCAAAAATTGTCAATTGATTTTCAGGTAGTGTGTCGTAGGCTCAGACATCCTCTCCAAGGATGAACATTTTGTATTCTTCTGATATTTGATATTTCTTTCGGATTCTTGCCAGGTCTATTTCTGTAATTGAAGATCAGATGTCCCTCACCCAAGCCTTCTCTGAGCTCGGATTAACTTGTTGAGCTTCAGTTGTTTCCTCTTCCTCCTCGTCCATCAGAGTTAGAGATCTCATGACATCTTGCTTGATGAGCTCAGTCATGGTCGACCCAGCCTCAACCCGAGCCACTTTCTTGTGGTGAGTCCCTCACCCAAAGCACTTAGAGAGCCCTGCTCTCCTACCTCTTATGGCAGAGCCGAACTCATTGTTGTTTGCACCATCTTGCTACTATTATTGAATTGTAAAACTTAACAATAAAAACTTAACACTAACATGTGAAACCGAACTCTCTAGCTTTGAAACTTTGCACTAGTCAGACAAACCAAGCTTCTCTCTTTTGAGTTATGTACCTAATGCTATCACACTACCCTCTATTTATAGAGTCTACTTCGGCCATATGAACCGACGTACCTCTTTAATGTCCCAGACGTTATGTCTTTTCAGTATTCGCCCAACCGTTACCTCGATTTTTAGAGCATCACTTCTCCTCTGCATGACATGTGTCCTTATAGAATCTTCACCGACTACTTGGCATGAATGCCAAGACTTGTGAGGGAGACTAGTGGTACTATTCGTACTACCCCTAGATAACTGGGCTTTTTCCCTAAGCTCCATGAGCTCCCCTTTTCCTAGCTTCTCGAGCTCTTATTATTTGTTTGAGTTCTTATTTTTTGAGCTTCTCCCTTGAGCTTTACCTTGTGCTTCTCAGCTTTTAGGCAGCTCCGATCAAACTTGTTTTGGTCCTTTTGAGTTTTAGATCTTAGTTTGACAAAAATTTCAAATGACCAGCAGGGGATTAGTGATAATACCTTATATACCGGGCTCTCATACTGAGCCCCGCACACTTGAGCCCTGCATATTGTCATACAATATCTATTTCACATACACTTTCTATCGAGCTCTTCCGAGCTCATCTGCATGACTTTGACATAAATGTCAATGACTTGAGGGGGACTACTAATGCTACCAGTACTTTTGTTGAGCTCCCATACTAAGCTCGTAGTTCGGTCATCCTTATGGCTGGGCTATCAATAATATGACAAATCTCATTTTCGAGCACTCTAGGCCCACTGAACTCCTAATATCCAGCACACTCCTCCGACACACCCGCAAATCACGCTGATATTCTCTTTCCATCGCCTAAAAATAGGGAATCACCCCCACAAGTAAAAGGATCTGATTCTCTCTTTCATTCTCTTTTTTACTTAAAGCAATCAATCTCTGACTTAGGCATCGAAGTCTCTTCCAGAAGAGCCTGGTCCCCTCTTTCTCTCTCTCTTGTCCTACAGGTATGAGAGTTATAGCAGCAAACATCCCGAATCCAAGCTACAAAGTTATGACAACTCCCAAGGAAGTCCTGGTTATCAATATTGTGTATATGTTATATAAATATTGTGTGGATATTAAATTTATATTGTATGAATATAAAATTTTAAAAAATAAACATTAAATAATTTCTATAAATATTTGATAAATTTTGTGTAATAAATATTGATAGATACGGTAGTTGTTTGACCTATGTTATACATTTCTAAAAATATGACATAAAAATATATTTTTAAATACAAAAATAAATTAAAATTAAAATAGAAAAAAATAAAAAAAAATACTGTGCAAAAAATAGATTGAAAAATTACTATTACGTATAAATGAAAAAAAAAGCAGAAAATAAAACAAAAAAAAGTTTAATTAAAAATAAAAAGATTTTTTAGTATATTTGAAAAGAAAATAAAAGAGATAATGGTGTAAATTTAACTGCTTAAAAAATACTAAATTTTTAAAAACTCAGTTAGCGCGCCCACAATTTTCTTCACAAATCGAAGTTTGAAGCCTGACGCGTGGCTAGGTAACAACCCATGCCCAACAGCCACTGAAGATACCACAACACGACATGCTATGTGATTTGTTCTGAAAGCATTGTTGATCCTCTGTGATTTGGCCTCAAACTGTTATAGTGTGTTAAAAAAGATATTAAAATGAAAGAAAACCAAAACACCTCGTAAGTGCAAACCTCAAATATAAACGGCTAGCTCAGTTTTTTAACCTTTGCTTCAAAAAAAAAAACTTAGTATGTTCATTCTCCGGCATAAATTGATTAGAACTCATTCAATACAACACAAGTTAATAACAAAATACAGAGATTTCTAAGATATTTTTAATCTAACGCAGATTTCTATAACCCAAGGATTATTTCTAGTTATACATGTAAAACGCCGTGTGAAACGAACCCACTTTTCCCTCCCCTTCCCTTTACTTTCTACATGCAGAAAGAGAAGAAAAGCACTGCCAAAACAAGTAAATCCTAGAAGTTCACTTCTATCAAGAAAATTCCATATCTGGAACTTTCGCACTTCGCCTATGCATTAAGTTTGGACTTGTGTATTCAACACCATCATCTGATGATGAAATATTTGATGATGCTGAAGACTGAGGCATTGTTGCTGACGTCGGATTTGCTTGGGTTTGACTCCTGAAACTGTGAGAAGCCAGTGACTCTGACCTTGGAGCTTCAGGAGCTGGACGCCCATGAGCCTCTTCAGCAAGTCGCCTTAGAAGATTCATAACAGTAGGAAGAAACCTTGAAGAAATGGAGAGTATTCCAGCCAACTGCCAAAAAGCAAACAAAAGAATGACGCAGAGGATTTGCCCAATAAAAAATACAGCAGCAAAAAAAAAAAAAATTCAGCACCATCTCCACTTTCAAACAAGGACGCTTCTAATATGTGCTTTCACTGATTTCTATCCAATGTATAAGCTTACTTCTGAGTCATTTGTTCCAATATGATTATAAGAGTTGTCTGCAGTACTACAGTATATTAAATGGCCTGGCAAAGGAACTGAAGAACATTTTCCCGTGAAAGAAATTTGTTAAGAGATGGGTAAAGCTTTGAATTTGCTTAGCTTTCCATGGCAATACTCTTATAAATTCAAACAAAGTGACAAAATAATCAAATATGTCTGCTCGGCCTTCCATAGCAATACTCTTATAAATTCAAACAAAGTGAACAAAATAATCAAATACGTTTGCTTGGCTTTCCATAGCACTACTCTCATAAATTCAAACAAAGTGAACAAAATAATCAAATACACGCGAGGGAGCCAAAAATTAAGGTAGAGCAGGTGCTTGTTCCTAAGGCATAAATTGCCCACAGGATATAAGAGCATCTGAGTAGTAGACTTCAATGAAATCAAATGAAAATAAAAATTTAATAATAAGTAGTGAATGACAATTTGCATTGCATTTTGCCAAAATATTTTAACTCATCAGAGAACAACAACGTGCATTCAGAAATTGATCATTCTTTTACACTCACAGTGCCATTTTGAAACTGTCCTGTGATGTCCATCTGTACCCACAAGGCTTTTGACAGTAAATATACAATGAATAGAACCATGAGGTAAAGAGGATTCCTGTTTCAATAGAAGATAAATGTCAACCAAAAGATATTGACTAGAGGAAAAAAAAAAGGTAACGAAATATATTTTCTTTTAATTCAGCATTAGCAGTAGTTACTTCAATAGAAGCATGAATTCGTTAAACCCAAGGACAAACATTGCTACAATTGCCCATGTTGGGGGTAACCAATTGTTGCTGCGCCTATGAGCCTCCTGAAGAAAATACAAGAACCATCTATCAGAGTGCTGCTGAATAGGCTCCAACAGTATAAGAACATCAAGATTATGGTTTCCTAGCATGATCACCAGATGATCACAGAAGCACAAGAACAATATGCATTCTGTCAAATGCATTGTTAAGAAACCTAACAATATGCATTGTTAAGAAATTTCCTCCATCAATAAACACCATATTCTGTCAAACATATATGTACATTGCAAATAAGTTTAAATACAGTTTGTTGCACAATATTATCAATTACCTGTGAATGAACATAAAAATGTATGTGAAAACGAAAAATATAAATGTGAAAATAATGTACCTGAGCTGAAATTGCTTGGGTAACTGAATACTCAGTTTCTGCTTTGAACTGCCTCCATAATGACTTGCACTGAACTGGTGTAATCAGAGTGTCTTCTGGAGAAACCTGTCTCATATTTGATTTTCATGAGCACTTTCTTCTTATTAATACAGAAATTAATCTCAAAAAACATAGCTACAAACTCTCTCTGTGTGTGTGTGTGTGTGTGTGTGTGTGTGTATAACACAATCACTACCTCTTCCCATGTACTTGAAGCAAGGGGGTCTGAATGAGCTCCCATGCTTCTATCTCGAGAAGATGGAATGGCAACAGTCCCATCCATAAGAGAGGATACAAGTGCATTCTCAATTTTATCTGGCTTATCGTCCAAGCATATGGCAGCCATGACTGACAGAAGTTTCAAAGACTGCAAGAAAACAATTGCAAGACATTCAGATCTCACTGAAAGCATTGATAGCTAGTCAGCTTTTCATTAAAAATCCATGTAGTTTACCTTGGATCGTGCATCCTTTGTAATAGCTCTGATGTCTTCTTTGCCAGTCCAAACCCTTGGCATTGAATCTTCGTCATGATTGAAAACTGCCGAAAACCTGATAAAAAAAACTAATAAAAAGATTATTGGAACAGGAAAAAAAATAATTTGCACAATTATGCTCTCTACCTATCCTTCATGCGGATCAGAACTTTCCCTGCTTCTTCTCTTGCTTTTTTCTCCACTACATTTCTTGCATAATCCCTCAAATTTTGCACCATTTTGTCAATTGTCTCCTTATCCAACTCGAAACCAGCAATAGCAGTTGAGAATTCTGATACAGCAATCTCTGTCTCACGTTTAAGAAGTTTTCTTATAGAAGCCCATGTTTCATTACCACCAGCTTCAAGCAGAGATTCTACGGGTTGAGTTAGAGCATTAGTGAGTTGTTTCTGCAAATAAGTGATGTAGTGAGATCAGGTCATTTGACTGCATAAGGTGAATATCTAACAGAAAATGGATATCAACATCAACCTAGCAAATTACCTCATATTTGTTTTTCATTTCTGACAGCTTCAAACTGCATACAGATGATGCATGTCCTTCAATATCACGACGAAGTTTTTCCCTCACTTTTGAAGCATCCCAATCAGCCTGTCTTATGGCAGCATCTGAGACACCAGGACATTAGAAATGTCACTTTCCAATAGGTAGGCAGCGTGTCTTTACAGATAAACGTACAGAAAGATCGTTAATGATGATAACTAGAATAAGATAACATAAGAACTAAAGCAAAAGACTCTCCAATCCTACTCGGTACAAGCAAAGAAAATTCTCTGAAACCACTTCATATTCATATCTTATCCCATAAACAAATCTGATGTCAAATGATAATCCTCGATAAGTACCACATCAAGCTCTGCAAGAATCCCATTATGCCAGAGAAATCATGCATATTTCCTCATTCCAAAATCCTCAAGGATATGTTATACTGAGATTTGAACTTGTAAGTATCAAATTCTTTTTAGGATTTTAAAGTCCAATGTTATAGAATATTTACTTTTCTTTTTTCTTTTAAATTTTGTTTCCATCAGAAAATACCAATTACTAGTCTCTTGTGATTAACAGAAACGACATAAAATGCACTCCAAAAAGCAAACAAGCCCCCTTATTACCATAGCATGTATAAATTAAAGGAGACCAAGTAAAATGAATTGATGGAAACAATTACTTCAAAAATCAATTTATGAGTTTAACAGCTATGGCATATCTGATTATTTCCACATTAAATTGTGTGTTTAAACGAGGTCAAGCAATCCAACAAAATTTTGGCAAATATTTGCCATTGAAATGTGCATTTTGTATCCTCTATCTGGTACTAAAAAATGTAAGCCCAGAAGCAATAATTAACCAGAAAGGCACGAGGCAAATTCCACTTCAGTGCAGAATCATACAAACATGTGCCTGACACTAATTCAGTATGAATCAACATATATGACTAGCTGCATCTAATCTGCCATATGCACTATATTACCTGCACATCCTTTGTCAAACTCGAGCATGCAAGACTGATTACAATTACAAACAAAAGCAGCAAATCTTTCTCCACAGTTCAGTGACTTTTCCAGCCTCGTCTTAAAATTTTCAAGTGTTTTAGAACGCAAATGCCCTAACATGGAAAGATAAGCAGGGTGTACCAGCTGCATAGCATGGAAGAAATGTGATCTTCAGAAATTATGATAATTATAAATGTATAATTCTAGGCCATCCATCCAGCATCAAAAATGAGGGGAAAACAGAAAAGTTTTGCCTATTACTTGATCAGACAAGGGAGGTATAGAGAAATATATAGAGAGAAAGGGAGTACAACAATTACCATGGATACTGGTATAGAACAGGAAATCAAATATCATACACCATGACAGTTGTGCATAATCCTAGGAATTAATTCAGTACTTTTCCTTATTTAGTAGTGTGTGTGTGTGTGTGTGTGTGTGTGATTGTATTTTGTATTCTAAATCACCAACTGAACATATATTTCTCAGATTACAGATACAAAGCAAGGAAAAATCTTAACCAGTTCATCCAACAAGGACAAAAGTTGAGCACAACCACCATAAACAAGTATCATGTGTGTTATTAGCATCCTGCCAAGCAGTCCCTTTAATTTGATTCCAAATACCTAGAATTCAGACTGCAGCAGCATATAGAACATAAGTGATCCTCTATCACATCACTAAAAAACTGGAGGAACACTATGACTAAGCTTGAACATGTTAGATTGGTTCAGTAATCAGTTAGCATTTAGATTTAGGGTGAGAAGAGAAATCTAGATAAAGAATTAAGCAGAAAAGAATAGGAGGAATTGAAAGTGATAGAGATGACGAGATAAAGAGAAAGAAAGAGGTAAAGAATGAAGAATAATTCTATTATTAATGATTTTCCCTTTTTTTTCTTTTTTGGAGAACAGTACATATACAGTTACTACTCAGATAATAGCAGCTCGAGTAGCTAACTACCTTTGCCAACTCAGAGTTAGTTTTATTTATTCCTTTATCCTTTTTCCTCACAAACTCCATTTTTTCCCTTCTTTCTTCTAACATATGTAAAACAATTACCCCCATCTAGAAATTGGCCATGGATATAAGTTGCATCCTCTCAAATAGAATCTACAGCTGGTAAATTAGTCTATTTGATGAGAACTCATTGAATGTGTTGATTCCCCCATAAGAATGACTCGAGTTAAGAACCTTTTTTGAGGCTGTAATGAAGTTGCCTGGTGCACACTTGGCAGCTCAGTCAAGGGAACAATGTGATCTCCCAGCTTCTTCTTCAGGAGAGAAATGTGGAAGACATGATGGATTCTAGATGTAAGTGGTAGCTTCAATCTATAAGCCACAAGTCCAATATTCTCCAGAACTTCATAGGAGGCCATAATATTTTGCTGCCAATTCCAAACTCCTAACAGCATATTAAGTCTGCCTATAGGATTGGAGCTTAAGATAGACCCAATCTCCCATCTGAAATTCTCGTTTTGTCCTGTGTTGATCTGCATACAACTTCATCTTGTTCTTGGATTGCTGAAGTTTCTCCCTCAAGTATGTTGTGGTGGATTCTCAGTTTTTAACAAATCATCTACTGTTGCTACTGTGCTTTCAGTTTGTGGAAGGGTGAGAGGGTGGAGTAATCTGCCATAAAGGGCGTGGAAGGCTTATATTTTAAAAACTGAATGGTGTGTAGTATTACACCACCACTTAATTAAAATTCAACCAATCAGCCCACCTGATGGGATGGTGATGCGCCATGCAGCTAAGATACCCCTTCAATGTTCTATTTGACCTTTCAGTTTGCCCATTAGATTGAGGATGATAGGCTAAGCTCATCTGCAACTTGAATCCTAAGAGTTTGAATAACTCTTTCCAAACTATTCAAGTAAAGATCATATTTATATAAAAATGATGACTTGTAAAAGCCCATGGAGTTTGCATACTTGATCTAAGAAGCTCTTAGTAACTGATGCAGCCGTGCGTGGGTGAGAAAGAGGGATGAAATGAGCTGATTTGGTGAGACTGTCCACTGCTACTAATATAGTATCATACCCTCTTGATTTAGGGAGCCTTTAGTGAAATCCATACTAACAGTTGTCCAAACTTTTGTTGGAATTGGAAGGGGCTGAAGTAGTGTTCAGTTCAAATCGAACCAGTTAATAGGTCTAGTATCAACAAAGCAAAAGGACAATCCAATCTTGCTAATATGTCTCATACTCCCAGTATTCCATTATCCTTCAAGAACTAACAATTCTTACCTAGTAAAATACTCTCTTCCCAGTATTCCATTATCCTTCAAGATCTAACAATTCTTACCTAGTAAAATACTCTCTTAACCTAATTTCTGCTCCAATTCCCTATCAATTCCAATTACAGTCAAAAAGGATTCCTCACTTCCTTCTCTCATTCAAAATAGTGCACCAATTTTAGGCATCACAATCTATTCCTGCAGACTAGTAACGAAATAATTCCCCAATAGCAATGTTAGCATATAGTGGAGCAGAAGGCCAATCCTTCCCCATCTAACCTTTTATTCATCCAACCAGTAAATTGCTTTTCATTTTACCTAATTTAGTCTTTTGGCTTCAACCTAAAGCAACAAGCTGCTCTCATCGCCACTGTCAACACTGCATATCAGCTCATTCCCCATGAAAGAAGAAGTAAAAAGATCACCTACTCAAAACACAGATCTCTAATAGGGCCTACACATAATTCTTTTCCCCTATGAAGGAATTTTCCATTGCTAGAACCAGAGAAAAAAGATGAGAGAGACGGAGAGAGACAGAGAAAGAGAAGGGATATGCTCTAAAGAAGCTTTCACTTTTGCAATCAGTGATTAGTTTTCAACCATATATGAGAATAAATGGTGGAATATAACAATGTTTATATTAAAAAAAAAGGAGGAAAAAAAAGTGTAACATACTTCTCTGCGATCACATTCATGAAAAACACGATCTTTTTTGGCTGATCTCCATTTCATTACCTTTTACACTTTGGCAATAGAAAGAGTTCTTCCCCAAAATTTAGGCAAGTCTTTATAGAAACTGGGGGACTCATTTTGGGAAAATGGCAATACAATGTAACAACTATCAGAATGAATAAAAAATGGTTAACAGTGATATGAATCTAGGAGAAGATGTGTCTACAAATAGATTTTTCACTTTTTCCAAAAAAGGTTATGTTGAGAAACAAAACAAGAAAATGAATTACGTATCAAAAGCAATTTTCTTGAGGTTGACTTTCTTTTATTTTCTAGGAATTTCTTGAAAATGATAATAAACTTAAAATGTTTGTATCAGTACAGAAATTGATGCAGCCACAATGAATAGGATGATGCAGCCAAGTCAAAATCCTAATTAGTCTAGGATTATTAGTCCCCCTCCTACTCAATATAGGATTTATTATAAAGTTAAGTTAGTATTTTAACATAAGTTTTAGTTTCCTTGCTAATTTAGAATTCCTATTTCGTAAATAGGAATATTTATTAGGAATTTTCCTTCTAGAATTAGGATTTGTCCTAACTGCTATAAATAGGACAGCCTTATTCAATTTTGTATCATTCATATTATTTTCAATTCATATTTTAAGTGGTTTTATTCAAACCCTAATTATTTTCTTGTTCCAACCACAATCACTATCCTACTCTAGCCCTAATTGTTGAGAGCTTAATTGCCATAAACCCTCCCGCTGCATCAAAAATAAAGACGAACAATCGTAAAACTTGCCTGTAATAAAAAGGTCCAAAAAAAATGCAAGTTAATCTGGCAAGGATTCTGTGATTTAAAGAAAACAAAATATTAGCCTCACATCCAAAGCTTTTGTTTCCAGCTGTTGCCGCTTTGCATTTCTTACACCCTCATCAAAATAGATTGCCTCCTTGTCATACCTATTCAAAACGAACTTCAAAGTCTATAAGAGAATCCAAGTCAAGTTGAACAAAGAGTGTAATCAAAACAATTAAGTCGCCAACACTTAACAATAGCTAAGAATAATTCTTGCAACAAATCAGGGCATTGAATTCAGTTACAAGCAAAAAATCAGATATGCAATCAATTAAAATAATCTGCATGATATTGAAATTAAGGACATATAAGATGAGGCTATCATCTAAATAAACTGATTTTGAACTTTTTACTCTCAGTTTAACACCAATCATACATAACACTTGAAGAGTACCTTTTTTTTATTTATATATTCATGATGTACCAAAAAAAAAAAAGAGTATTTTAGAACATCACTTTGAAATTTGAATTGGCATCAGTTAACAAACACTTACTCATAAAGATAAGTTTCCAAGATAGAGCTGAGCTTTTTGCCAAACCCGAAAACTGGACCAATTTGAACAGCTTCCATCAATGCCAACCAATCCTATATCAAATCTATTTAGTACACTAGATAACAAAAATTCAAAACGTTCCAAGTAACTCCTAAAAAGGAAAAAAGAAGAAAACAGATGGAATGAGTACCTCATCAGAGGTCAAGTGATTAAGCTTCTCATTGGCAATCTCCTCACACCTTATGGTGGCAACCATCACCTGGTAAACAAAATAGACATATTCAGAAAGGAAAACCAAAGAATTCTGCATTCACACAGGAAAATGCTTTATTTAACCTTGTGTGCAGGAAGATCAAGATCCTTATTCTCTTTTATGATTTTCCATATTTGTTGTGCACTAAATGAAAATCCTGAGGCAGGGACAACTCCTCGCCTATCACCAGCAAGTCCTCCTGGAGAAATAGAATGAAAGAATCGCTGCCTCAGTTGAGCAACCTGTGTAAGTCATCATATTAGGCAATTGGTCGGTAATATTTACAACAAAGTTTGACATTATCTGTGAAACACAATCAAGAACTGATGAATTTATCTTTGGTTATAATTTCTATAACTTTTTTTTTGAGAATCCATATGTCAATTTTGGATTTGAACGAGTTAGAAAAATATATAAGAGTAAAAAATCCCTGACTGAGACTCACATCTAGGAAGTTAACACATTCTAAAAGTTGAAAATCAGTATCAGCAACAATCATAAGTTTTTGAGGCTAGATAGTATTTAACTATTTATAATGATTACCTGCTCATTAAACTGCTCCTCCTTTTCTTCATAGCTAGACAAGGCAATGACCTCTACCTTCATGTAAATGAACAAAAGTGAAACTTGAAGTTAATTATTTCTTTTTTTTTTGTTTGGGATGGGGTAGGGTGGAGCAGGAAGGGGGTGGGGGGAGGGGATGGAGGGATATGGTTAAAAAAATCATAGAAACAATAGTAAGAGAGCAAAGAAAGGGTATTTTCATACATTAAAGAAGTCACTGAAGGGAGTAGTTTTATGGGCCTCAGGTTTAGCAACAGAATCCCATATCTGCAGAAATTATGAACTTCGAAGATAATCAATAACATAGAAAGGTATAATCAGTAACAAGAACACATTATTACCTTCCGAATATCTTCCCGAAGAACAGGTTCCAAGTATTCGAATGGTGTCTATAAGGATAACCAAAAGGCTTTGAGTAAGTATAAACCAAAATTTACATTTCAATAGAGCACAAGTTACTTAGAATCATCCTAAAGAACTTATGAGTGAAAGTCCAGACCTTGGTTTTATCACGTATGACAAACAGTAAAGCTGTTTTGCGGGGACTGAACAAACGCATCATGACCTATTAAATAACAGAAAAACGCACTCTTAAATGAACAAAACTACAGTAGCAAGTTAACCATAGACAAAGAGCTAGAGTACCTGAAAAACTGTCTTCAGAAGAGGTTTGTTAGCAGCCTGCTCTCGACCAATATCATGGCACCACCTGTGTAAAGTTTTCAACATCAAGTTAGAAAATCAAGTGATTACCATTCATAGAAATTTTGCATGTTCATACATGTTTGTCCATGCACTTGCACGTGCCTCATCAGCCTTTAGTTTCATCTTTATGATTCAATATTTCACTAAAATAGGTTAAATTTTATAAAACACCTTATGTTTTATTCAAGGCACACTACCACAACAGAAATGTCATCCACTAGTTCAATTGATCAAATTATTAAGAAGTAACCAAAAGAAGGCATCCACCCTTCCAAAATAAAAACATTTTCAAAACAAAAGTGCCATATGCATCTGTGTAGCGTTGTCTCACAAAGATGAATACAAGGGCATATTTAAGACCTATCTAGAAATTAAAATCAGATATTTACTCCTCATTCATGCATCTATTCTTTTGACAAACAGAGATGTTTGGGCTACACCATAGAGGATAATCCAGCCCCTATCTGTAACTCCAATCCACCAAATAATTCTACAAATACTTGGTGGATGGAGCCCTGGAGAGGTCAAACAAAGATAATAATCAACCATTAAGTATCCTCTTAGACAATTTAAGTGCAAAGAAGTGACTGAAAAGAAAATGGAAAACAATGTTTGACTATATTATCTCCAGCATAACATATCAGCCTACAGACCTCTGAATAATTTGCGCAGTCCTAGTGTGTTTGGTCTACTTTCATATTCAACAAGAAGGTTACATCAATATTGGACCTCCCACCCACTCTCTATCTTTCTCCTTTGTATAAAAATCAATATCATAAAAGTGGTGAAATGTCAAAATCCGAAAGTTTAGTTCACAGTAAATTGATTTTTACATGCTTGTCACAGGCAATCACAAAATGGCTAACCATGGAAAGAACAGACAAACAATCCAAGGTCGCAAAAATTTAACTAGCACTAGCTGTAGTTACACACATACAAACACATAAGGCAAGCTTTACAAAAATCTTGTGGACTTTATTTCAATATAGAATCTAAACAGATCCAGGCTAGCAATTTTCAACCACATCAGTCTTCAGCCTGGCAATAGCCAACAAAATGCTAACAACTTTTTTATTATCTGACTAACCTGTGATGGCCTGAGGCTACCACTACATGCAGAAACTGTGCGTCAATCAAGATTAAAGGGAGAAAAAGCATCTAATTCTTCGAAATAACAAAAACTCACATATTTATTAGTACGATGTCAGCAATTGCCAATGCAAATAGAGCGCTTTGCTTCTCGAATGCAGTGTCATCCTGAAAATAACGTTAACCCACATCATTAGTGTCTGAATTTCCCTAGATGAGAGATCCATAAATGTAGAAACCGAGAATTACTATTTAAACTCACCTTGCCCTCTCTCTCTCTCTCTCTCTCTCTCTCTCTCTCACATACATAGACGCACATAAATCCAATTATGAAATTGTACAATATCACACTCAACTCCCACACAAAGGCAACAACTAGTGTCAAAGCAGATTCAAGGATAAGTTCAAGATACACATGTACAGAGTCGATAATTTCATCTGGCCTTTCTTTCTCTTTCACAAACATTAAACAGAACATGCAAAAAGCTAAAACCATCATTAATGCAAAGATAAAATAGACATCAATTACAGGTAAGTACCTCGCCCCTTTCTCTCCCATCAGTTCCTTCCAAGTCCATTGCAATTGTGAAAGGCTCAATGCCAACACACCTCGCAATCCAAATTCCCTTAGTTGTTTGACTCCTGAAACAAAATTAGTCTTTTACATCATAACGAATGACAAAAGCCAATAAGAGCAATAAAAATCAATATGAAACCAAAATATGGTTTTTCCATCAAAACTCAAAACTTGAGAGACTAAGAGTAATAAACCTTCCCCTATATGCATCCATCTCTCTGAAATTGGTATGGAACAGATGATTCAAAAGGGTACTTTTACCTGTCCATGAAACAAGAGAGGTTAAAAATCATACAAGTAAAAAAGTAAATAGATTTTTTACAATGTGCATCGAACTACATCAGACTTATTAATTTTGAAAAAGACAAAGAAAGATTAAGAAACCAATATGCAGTGACTCGAAAACTTTAACACTTCATTAAAATAAAATAAAATAAAAAGATATTAAGCAAATTAAATAGGTGGCTAGTATATATAATTTACCCTCCTTACAAACTCATAATTTCTCAATGGTCAAAGAAATAAAGACCCTGAGTAAGAATTAATATAATTCAGAATTGATAAAAAAAATTAAACTACAAAACTATGTGAAGGCCCCCGGCTACTTCAACATGGACTCCATAAAATTTTCATAATTTCAATAATAACTATTGAATCTGCTTCAAAGTTACGTGTTTGAATCCCTGGACATGCCCTTGTCTCTAGGGTAAAAAAACAAAGGAAACCAGCTACTTCAACTATACCTAGAAACATATTGAATTTTTGCTAAAAAAAAAGTTATAAAATTATAGTTCAAACAACTTTCAAAGTGATGAAGAGCTTTGAGCAAAAATACCATAAATTCAGTCCGTGAGAAAAAAACATTTGTTGGTAAACTCCCAGGCAGATATCTCATCAGTAATTTATATAAAAAGCAAAGCAGCTTAAACTCTTTCTTTAATACAATTTATTCAATCAAAATATTGACGACATTGCAATCTCAGAAAATCAATATATTTTTCCCCAGTAAAAGGGCAAAACGCGTTTCTAGCTACACAGCCAATCCGATCTACATCACAAAAAAAAAATTCAAAGAGTACTTTCAACAAATTCCACTCCTAAGTTTTCAACGTCAATCTCAAAACAACAAGTTAAGTTCAACTAAACTTCAACAAAACGCAAAGAAACATAAAAGAAAAGAATAAAAGAATTCGATGCACTCAAAAGCCAAAAGCTTTAAGCTTCAACAAGCCCATACTCTAGTTAACTTGATATAAACAAATAGAACCCAGTTAAACTAAAATCAATTCAAATCCCAGTAAACTAACAAAACCAATCAAAGCAGCTTCCAGAAGCAATAACTAAAACGGGTCGAAACAAAGGGAAATACATAAATATAAATAGTCCATAACATACCACTACTTTGAGGACCCATGATTGCAACAACCGCATAGGAAAGACCGCAATCGGCGAGCTTAGTTGCTTTAATGAAATTGTCAAGCCCCGCCACATTGAACATGCCGTTGCCGTCAATCAAATGGTTGGAGCAGCATTCATCCGCCATCTTGATCGAAACTAGCCACTATTCAAGTTACTTTCTTTTGCTGGTTTTGTCAGTTCGATTCTTGGGCTCCACGCAAGAATAGAATAGAACCCCCAAGTACGAGAAGAGCAGTGAAAGTGAAGGAAGAGTAGGCGAACCAAATCGAGTAATGGTGAAGCAATATGAGAAAGACTTCTCTCTGTCTTCTTTCCGCATAATGGGTTCAACTGTATTAGACAGTAGATAGAAGAATCTCGTTTTGCGTGATATTTTGTTTTTACTTTTTGACCTTTTGCAATATGAAAAATGCACGAGCAACGTAACCGATATTCTTATCTACTGGGCAGGGCTGAAACCGATATTCTTATCAAATGGGCAGGGCTGTAATTCAGCCTACCCAACCGAATTTTGAAAATTTTAAGTTGGGCTAGATATGAAATGACGGAAATTTTCAATTACTCTTTTCAAATATACTACATATTTTATTTTTCATTTATACTACCTATTTTTGAATTTTATTTTTTACCCCCTTTAAACTTTTTTAGCAATTCACATGGTTAATAGCTAGCTCTTCTTAACATCAAGAATAATGTTAATATTTATTTTTTTCATACTTTTTATTTTTTATTTTTTTATATTTTTATTTTTTATATTATTTTATTTAAAATTTTTTTACATCATATTCGTATAAATTGATAATACCTATATAATATATCAAAAAAATCTACTATATATTTATCATACATCAATAATGTATCAATATTTTTATTTTTTTTTCTTATACATACAACATATAATATATCAATAGTTTATTTACACACAATATTTATAATATATCTAAATATATCAATAAATTTATTTTGTATTCTTCTTATATACACAATACATTTATAATATATCAACAACATATCTATATTTTTATTCAGTATTCTTTTTATATATGCAACACTCTACAAATACATCAATATCATATCTACATTTTTATTCAACATTCTTTTTATACACACAATATATCAATAATACATCTACATTTTTATTCTATTTTCTTCTTATTTTTAATACAAAACATCTACAATACATCAATAATACATCTACATTTTTATTATATTTTATTCTTACAGTAACAAAATATTTACAATACATCTATAATATATCAGCAATGTATCTATATTTTATTCCATATTTTTTTATTTTTGATGATTCAAATTTGTATTTTTTTAAGAAGGTGGATATTTATTAAAAAAAAGATAAATATGAAGATTTTATTGATGAAGAATATGAAGATAAAGATTAAACTCAATATGAAGATGAAGATTTTACCTTTTTAATCTTCTTATTTTTTATTTTTTGCTCTTTTAATTTTTTTCTATTTAAAGCAAAATTTTCTTATCTAGGTGCATACAAACTTATTGAGCTTAGATGATGATGATGAATCTATTGCATGCAAATTTTTTGATTAATTTGTTGTTGAATCTACTTTTATTATACTAGTGTCTATGAAAAAGTCGATAATGAATATTTGTTGGTTTTTTTTTGTTTTGATGATGATGATGCATGAAGAAGAAGAAGAAGAAGAATGATGATGAAGAAGCTGTAGATCTTTTTTTTTTTTATTTTGATGATGATGATGAGGGTAGAAGAAGAAGAAGTTGTAGGTCTTTTTAATTTTTCATTTTTGAAGAAGAAAAAGAAGAAGAAGAAGAAGAAAGGATGAAAGAGAAGCTGTTAAAGGTGCCGATGAAAAAAGATAATGCCTGTTGTATTTTGTGGTAGTTTTGTTATTTTAGGAGAGTTTTTCATAGATTTATAATTTCTTTTCCCAGCTTTCGTAATTTTGTAATTAAAATTAGTTTTTTAATAGTTTTGTAGAAAACTCATAAAATAATAAGAAAATTACATCATTTGCAACTTTTCATTTTCTCTTTTCAATTTTACTGCTCTACACTTTTATTTTTATTTAGAACTTTTTATTTTTTTTCAATTTTATATTTTCTTTACTTTTATTTTGCAAAAAAATACGGTGATAAAACTCTCTTCTTCTCCTTCTCTTTGCCTTCTTAATTTTTTAAAATCAGCACATAATAGTAGTAGAACTAGAAGAAAATTCATCATCTTCTGCAACAATCATATCAAGATTCCAACAATATCTTCAAATCACACTACCCCACCCAACCAACAATACCAACAGGTAGCACTATTTTATAATTTTCTATGGCTTTTATGGGTCTGGCCAATAAGCGAAACAGGCAAGGCACTCATGATGGTGGGAATTGGCAGATGATGCATGAGCTATATATGGAGATGAAGCAGATCTCAACCAATATTATCTCCGTTCACAGGTCAATGCTCGATTCTATATGGAAAAAACTCCCATTTGAAGAACTTCATATCTTCAAGAAACACCTTCGATTGGATTTTCTCAAAAATATTGATGAAAATGTTTCGCTGACCCTCAAATCTTGCCATGGAGACTTATTAATTGTGTCTCAAATCCATGGGTTTGCTATTTACTTCTGGATTGGTTTCCCAAATTACGATTCCTAATGCCCTAATGAATATGTACTGCAAGTCTGGGCAATTTAGTCAAGCTTTATATATTTTTGATAATTTAATCTGAAAAGCCTTATCAAGAATCATCCACGTTTGGATGCGAATCAAGCTCTTAAAGTGGCCAAATTTGACATTCAATAATGTGATTTGGCGACCTCGACAAGATGTTCTTACCATCATGCTTCTTCATGAAAAGTTAATCCTTTGTGGTTATGATAGATCATAGATAATATATATTGAGCAGAAAGGAGATTGGAGTGAGCTGGTGAATAATTTTTTTCTTTTAAGCTTTTAGTTCATTTGTAATGATTGTATATATGACCTTTGAATATGAGATTGGCTATATTATTCTTAAGATCGGTATGTTTTATGAAGAAACAATGACTATACATAAATTGGACTTCATTATATCATCTTGAAGAATCTGTTATCTTGGACTCTTCTCCACTAAAATAACCAAGTCATTTTGGTTTAATGAGTCACAACCTATATTTTGCTTCTTTTTTTTTATTTCTTTTCTTTATTTAACGTTAAAAAATGTAATATAATTATTACCTTCTATTTCTATCGTATTCAATATATATATATATATGAAATTATTTAGTATACTAAACACATTATTTAATTTTTTTCTACGTATATCTTATTCTACACGTTATTTAGTTATATGCTAATATATGTTATAAATAAGTATATGTTACAAATAACAATATATGTAATAAATTTTAAAAGAATTAGAGTATAAACTATTATAAATTTAGTTATATGTCAGTATATTAAACATAATAAGATATACTTTTTAAAATTTAAAATAATAATAGTATAAAAGTGATATATGTTTAATTACTTTTCAGTATATATTAAATATGACAGTATGTACGTATTAAACTTTAAAAAGAATAATAGCATAAACTATTATATATTTACTTATATATCGGTATATAATATATAATAATATATATGTGTTAAATTTTAAAAAAATAAGAGTGCAAAAATAATATATATTTAGTTGTATGTTGGCATATGTTACATATAACTAAATATATGTATTAAATTTTAAAAGAATAAGAGTATTAAAGTGATATATATTTAATTATATGTCAGCATATGTTATATATAACAATATATACATGTTAAACATCAAAAGAATATGAGTATAAAATTATTATATTTTTTAGTTATATATAGGTATATGTTATATATAACAATATATCTGTTAAAATTTTAAAAAAAAAATTAGAGTATAAAAGTAATATATATTTAATTATATGTCGGTATATGTTACATATAACACCATAAAATATATAAGTGTTAAATTTCAAAAGAATAAAAGTATAAAAGTAATATATATTTAGGTATATGTCGATTTATAACAATATATACGTATTAAATTTCAAAAGAATAATAGTATAAAAGTGATATATATTTAATTATATGTCAGTATATGTTACATATGCAGCATATATTTGTTAAATTTCAAAAGAATAAAAGTATAAAAGTGATATATATTTAGTTATATGTCGGTATATGTTATATATAATAATATATATTTGTTAAATTTCAAATGAATAAGAGTATAAAAGTAATATTTGTTGAGTTATATATCGACATATGTTACTGATAATAACATATACTCATTAAAATTTAAAAGAATAAGAGTATAAAAGTGATATGTGTTTAGTTATATGCTAGTATATGTTACATATAATAATATATACTTGTTAAAATTTCAAAAGAACAAGAGTATTGTAAATCATTAATTATGGCCCTAAGTTGGTACGATCCTAATTAAAGAATGCCAAAATAAATTTGATCTGATTTTAAAAGATTTAAACCTAGTTTATAACTTTTAAATAGGCTGGTTCGGTTTTGAAAGGCATAAATTCAATTGGTTCAAATTGTTTGGCCCAAAATTAAATTTGTTCTACCCAAATTAAATTGGTTCGGCCCATGCATTAAAAAATTTTATACCGGTTTAAGTCGGGACCGTCCGAGGTGACATGAGCATTGTTCATGTTGATTTGGATACCGGCTCATGTCGATTTGGCACACCCAATTTGATATGGGCTGGCTCCATGTCGATTTGGACATGCTAAATCGACATGACCCTCATTTTAAAATAGTTTTAGCCGACAATTTGATTCCTAATTAGGCTAGAATTCATTTAAAACAAAGATTAAGCAATATTAGGTTTAGGGTTAAGTTTCCCTTCGCCTATAAATACCAACGTTTAATGCTAAAAGGAGGTAGCAACATTGATCAAGAATTATCAAGAAAATAATTAACAATTAGCATAGTTTAGTAAAAAGCAACACATAAGCAAGAAGAAAGGCAGTCTCTAGTCAAAGAACTAAAATTGGTGCAGCTGAACTAAAAAGCTTGAATCGATATATCCAACTTTGGTATAATCAACAATGGAGGTTTGGCTTCAATCATTGAATTCGTTTAAATTCACTGTAGCTTCACCTAATGACTTACAATTTGTTTAAGCATACAGTAGGTGTGTTTCCTTTGAAAAAATATCATCACATTTGTTTGGTTGTCAAATTGTTTTGTTCAGTAGCTTAATTACCAAAACCCTAGTACATGTTTCATAAAACCTAATCTGTTTTTTTTATTTCCAAAACCCTAAACTATTTTCTAATGTCCAAACCCTAATTTGTAAATTGTTTTCTAATACCCAGTAACACTAAATCCTTAAAGCCTAAACACTAAACCCTAGCACCAGTTCATCAATCTATAAAAATTTAGATTAAGAAACCATAGCTCCCTAAAACCTAATATCAAAATATTCAAACCTTAATCCTCAACCAGTAAAACCAATTCCTAAACCTTAAATCCTTAACCCTAATTTTCAAATCTAAAATACCAAAACCCTAAACATCCAGTAAGCCTAAAACCCTAATTTCAAAAGACTAAAATCCTAATTTAAATCCAAAATATCAAAACCCTAATATCCAGTAAGCCTAAAACCCTAATCCTAAAATATTAAAACCTTAATCCAGTAAACATAAAACCCTAATTCTAGTAACTTAATTCCCAAACTCAAATCTAAACCCTAATCTAGAAACCCAATTTCCCAAAACTTAATCCTAAAACTAAGACTCCAAAACCTAAAACCCTAATACAGTAACCCAATTTTTATATCCAAAGCCTTAAGACCCTAATTTTTATATCCAAAGCCTTAAGACCCTAATTTTCATATCCAAAGCCCTGAAACCCTAATTTTCATATCTAAAGCCCTAAATCCCTAATTTACATATCCAAAACCCAAAAACCATATTGTTAACTTTACAAACCCAAAATTTAATATGTAAATGCCAATTTTATATATTTAATGCTTTAAATCCTTAGATTTGATTATGTAATTTATTATGTCTTGATGGATGATTTATTTAATTTGTGATGGATGATTTATTTGATCTATGATGAATGGATGAATGCTTTCTTTATTATTGTTATTTGTTTATTTTGATTTTAATGATGTAAGCGGTATGTTTTCACTTTGTGAGTACCTCATTAATTAAGTTGAATATTATTTATTTATGTTTTGGAACTATTATAAGGGACATGTTTCCGCTTATGGTGGGTATCCCATTTTATTTATTTATCTTGTTTTTCTTTTGAATATTGGACAATTGTAAAGGTATATTTTCATCCATGGATGGGTGCCTATTTATTATTGTGTTTGGACTTGTTTTGATTTTAATGCAATAATTCTTTATTTTAATGTTCACATATAATATGGATAATATTATAATATTTAAGAATTTTATAATATCTAGACCTGAGAAGAAGGCTGGTTCCAATGTACCTAGTGTTATGGCGGTGCTGGGTCATTCTCACATTCCCCATACGCACCCAACTTTCTAAATCTATTAGAGGGTTAGGAATTCCTTAGGAATCGAGTCATCTACCCCTTTTTATTTTCCCCGCTCGTCCGGGTGATGACTCCGTTTTCTCCATATTTAGGCCTTTGTTCTCTAAGGCCTTGATCCTAACAGTGCAGAAGTCGCAAGAACCATTCCATATGGGACTAGGGCGATAATCTCTGCTCACAGTGGCTACTCCACTGGGAGATAAGAGAAGTTGATTCTATTGGTCTTTATATTATTTTATTCTTTCTTATATTATATTATTTATTGCATCATATTAGATTGTATTATATGCGTGAGTTAGGATGCCCGTATAATCCGTGTTGTGTTATATAAGGGATACCATACTTTCATTCAAGGTATGGAGATTGAGCATGGTATAACCACTCATAGCCTTGTACCTTTTGGTATATACTTGCTATAAGAACCTAAGCTTTTCAACCAAACTAAAGCTTATGTAGTTAGTTTAGTTACTTTCCTTAGGTTTTTACTCAAATGCTTGTTGCTTAACTATGGTTGATATATCTTGGTTTGAACCACAGCCTATTTGGTTTGTTCTTTTTCTAATATGACCTAATTATAGTGTAAGCCCAAAATAATTTTATTCTTTTAAGTCCAAAGGACCAAAATTATTTTTAAAACTTTTCAAGATGGTCTTCGGACATAAAACCTTTTAAAGATAGGTCAAAAATTCTTTTATCTCATGACCCAAATACAAAGCCCCGGATTTTTTTAAACAAACCTTTGAAATAAAACCATATTTCATTTCATTCAAATCACAAACATTTCCTTAAATAGGCTTACAACTAATTAGGTCAGTTATGAAATATTAAAATTAATTGTAGCCTAATTTATACCAAGACTTATTAATCATGGGCTTGTCTATGGCATGAACCATTAGTTATTTTTCCAAATGAAAAATCTATTTATGATAAACCTTTTAATTGAGTTTTAATCCAATATAGCATAAAAGTAATATTTTTGTTGGACCAATGGATTAAGACTTAATTAATGAAAATTATTATGGACTGATTGTAACACCCTTATATCCTATATACATATAATGCATATTTTATGTATATATAAAATACGCGTATAAAGTATAGGAATGCCACCACCTAGTTTAATAAAAAAATTTCATATTCTCAATTTAAAATCTCAAACACTTTAAAATGTATTTTTAATAAACCAATAAAATATTCTTTATTAGCTGTAGGCTCCAAAAATAAGTATTTTATATAAAATCTCTAGAAAAAATTTATCAAAATTTTGTCTGTAAATTGGACATCTCAAAAATTTTAACAAAACTCAACATGCAGAAACACACTTCCAATAACAATAAATCACATATTTCACCCTAACTTCTCAATCTCCTCCCATTTCTCAAAACATTTATATATATGTACATATATAATCAAAACACATACACACATTCCCACATTATACATTTTAACCAAATTGTTTTTTATAATTTACAATACACTAAAAAACATAAACATAATATACATAGTTGCAAAATGTACTATAGAATAAAATATATAAATAGTGGCAACTGGCTTTGATCTTGACGTAGCAAAATCACCTTAAATCAACCTCAAGTCTAGACACGACCAGATCTAGAAGAACTGTCCGGATCTACCGGATCAATCCTGTCACCTATGCAATAAATTACAATCGCGCTAAACTAAAAGTCTAGCTGTAACATCCGTAATTATCAAAAAAAGTAAATTAAATAAATAATTTAAATAAAAAATTGAAGGATTAGAAGTGAGAAAGTAAAGTGTATATGCGAAATATACATAAAATATATTTAACATTTACAAAAGTCAACATTTAAAGAAGAAAGTCAAAAAGTCAAATGGCAAAGTTATAAATATACTTTATAAAATTAAAATTAATTAAATAATTTAAAAATAAATTAATTATGGATGGAAGACAAAAATTATGATTTTTAAAATAAATAATTAATTAAAAATATATTAAAATAATATAAATACATGGTCTTAAAATAAGTGGAAAGAAAGAGAAAATCAAATATTAAAAATCTTCTTCTTCTTCTTCAAGGGTGGCCGGACCACCATAGCCAAGCAAGAGAGATTTCTTCTTCTTCCAAGCACCAAGAATTGAAGGGATTTCAAGGATTTAAGTGGAGTTTTGGTGATTTCCTCTTAAATTAGTAAGCTTTCCATCTTATTCTTTGAAATTTCATGAAATTGTGAATATGTGAAGTTTGGGGTTTTTTTGTAGCATGATTTAATTGATTGATTGGGTATGAAAGATGCTATTTTGATTAGTTATTAATGATTCTTAAGTTAAATGGAAGAAAAGAGTAAGTTTGGGTTGAGTTTGGATGAAGAAGATGGTTTAGGGTTATGTGTAATTTAGACTTTTTCAATCATGTATTTTAATTGTACAAATAGATTCTAAAGATGTTGTTTTGATGCATAAACAATGACTTTAAAGTCAAATGAGAGTTTTAAAGTACTGATGTTTATTTGATTTTAATGTTTAAACTATGTTATTAAATGATGTAAATGATGAAAATAAGCTTGGATTAGCATTTGAAATGGGATGGTATGAAGAATTGGAAATGAAGAGATTATGACACATTTTAAGGTTTTAATAAAGAATATGTGTTTATTGAATTTAACTGATTAAAACATTTTATAATATATTTTTAATGATAAAAATAAACTTAAAATAACAATTAAAATGGATTAAAATGGAATTCTAATGTTATAGTAAGGAAAGTCAAATTTTGGGATATTGGTTGGAGTGATGTTTAATTAGGATTTTATATTTGAAATGCCTTGAAATTTGATTCTAATATTATATTTGCTCACATTTTGAATAAGCATCAAGAGGAAGTGATTTGTCCTACCTTAGTGTTGAAGGGCAATTTAAAAGTGAAGGTTGGAGAGTGATTTTAGCTTGAGTTTGAGTGATAATTAAGTTATGTACAAACTTTTGATAATTTAGATATATTTGCATTAAATTTGGCCTAATACATTTTGGATAGAAATTGTGTTAAGCTACTTGGCAACTTGAACATTCATGTACATTATGTTATAACATGTGAATTGATGAGTACGCTTTATGTGCATTATGAAAAGTCATTATTAATGGCTAAAATGAATGAAATGTGGTTTATATAAATTATGTGAGAATGACCCAAAAATATTTGGGTAATATGATTATAATATTAAATGACATACATTGTGATAAAGTGATAAGATATGATGAATTAAAGCGATTTGGCATTGCTCTGAATGAGAAAAATGAGAAAATGAGGCAATGTAATGAGAAACATTGATTATGAAAATATGTACTATTTGTGTGCCTAGTATACTACTCAATTTTCAGAGTTTTGTGTTTGGCGACAGGCCTATGAGATTATTCTCATTATTTGCCTTCGGGGCTAGACTCTAGTCATCACTGATATATAATTTTTCTTTAGGCTAGACATTGGACGTTACTATGATTTGTCTTAAGGCTAAACGTTGGGTGTCACTTGCCTTCGGACTAGACACTGGGTGTCAAATTAAACCAAAATAGTAACTGTAAGACTTGAATAATATATTAGATTATTTGAGCCCATGCTTGTGTATGTGTTAATGTGAACTATAAAAAGATTAAAGATTATGTTTTAAAGTGGAATTGTATACCACATTGTGAAATATCATGCAACAACATTATGCATTGTCATTATTTTAAAGTTTTATTATTATCAAAGTTTGTACAGCTAGGCTTTTTGCTTAGCGTGATTGTAAATCATCGCACAGATGACAGAGTTGATCCGGTAGTTCTTGAGAGTTCTTCTAGACCTGGTCGGGTCTAGACTTGAGGTTGATTTAAGGTGATTTTGCTACTTCAAGATCAGAGCCAGTAGCCACCATGTATACATTTTATACTATAGTACTTTTTATTACTATATATACTATGGCTATTTTTTTTAGTATATTGTAAATTATAAAGAACATTTTAGATAAATTGTATAATGTGGGAATGTGTATATGTGTTTGAGGAAATGGGATTATATATATATATATGTATACATATAAATGTTTTGAGGAAATGGGAGGAGTTTGAGAAGTTGGGGTGAAATGTTTGATGTATTTTTATTGGGAGTGTATTTTTATGCAGGTTGAGTATTAGAGTATAAGAACGTCACAATCCGATTTGGAATATCCAACTTACAGATAAAACTCTGGTGAATTTTTTCAGAGATTTTTATATAAAATACTTATTTTAGGTACCTATAATTAAAAAAGAATATTTTATTCACTATTTAAATGTACATTTTTAAGTATTTGAGATTTTAAATTGAAAATAGAAAACTTTTTATTAAATCGGATTGTGACATTATTATATTGTATATGCATATTTTACATATACTGGGTGTATGTATTATATGTATATAGAGTATAAGGGTGTTACACTAGCGGTACAAACTTTGATAATAATAAAACTTTAAAATAATGATAATGCATAATGCTGTTGCATGATATTTCACAATGTGGTATACAATTTTACTTTAAAATATAATCTTTAATCTTTTATTAATGCACATTAATACATACATAAGCATGGGTCTAAATAATTTAATATATTATTCAAATCTCAGAGTTACTGTTTTGGTTTATTTTGACACATAGTATCTAGCCCGAAGACAATACAAGTGATGCCTAGCATCTAGCTCGAAGAAAAATTATAGTGATGCCTAACGTCTAGCCCGAAGGCAAATCATATATCAGTGACGCCCAATATATATCCTAAAATTTTTAAGAATTTCTAATTTTTGAAAAATTTGATAAAATAAATTATAATTCAAAAGGATAAATTAAATTAATGGTTTTAAATAAAAATGAAGGAATTTTAAATGAAAAAGTGAAATATATATGTGATATATATGCAAAATATACATAACATATAAAAGTCAACACTTTTTAAAAGAAAAGTCAAAGTCCAATGACATTTTTGTAAATAAATTTTAAAATTTTAAAATTAATAAAATAATTCAAAAATAAATTATTTTTGAATGGAAGAGGAAAATTGAGACTTTTAATTTATTAAATTAATTATTAAATTATTAATTATTAAATTATTTTAATATATATATGGTTTAAAAATAAAAATGAAAAAAAAAAGAAAATTTAAAAAGTCTTCTTCTTCTTCTTCTCCACAAGGGCCGAATATTTATGGTTGTCTAGCTCAAGATTTTAATTCTTCCATACTCTACAAATTGAAGGATTTAACAAGTTTTAAGTAGATTTTTGGTGATTTTCACCAAATTTGGTAAGTTTCCAACTCTTTTTCTTTGAGTTCCATGGAAATTTAGATTATGTGAGTTTTGGAATTTTGAAGTAGTATGTTATAATTTTTGGAATTGGTGTGTATGATGTTATTTTGGGTAGTTAAGAATAATTTTAAGGTTAGATTGAAGAGATGATGAAGTTTGGATAAAGAATGGTAAAGAGAGAGAATTTAGGGTTATGGATTTTTGGGATTTTGAAAACATAAGCTTTAATTATGCAAATTAATTCTAAGTGTGTTGTTTTAATTCATAAACAAGTATTTTAAAGTCAAATATTATATTTGATTATGTTTGGTTGGAGTTTGAGAATGAAAGTGGAGATTTAGGGTTTTGGAAAAGTGATTTTTCAAAGTGGTTGAATTGTGTGATTTTATTTGTTTAAGCATGTTGTTTAGTGTTAAAAGTGATGAATATAAGCTTGAAATGAGTAATGGATTGTGTTGGAATGGAAAACCTTCAATGGGGGAAGGTTATGCTATTTTTTGAGATTTTGTGTATAAGAGTGTATTTTTATAATGTAAATGATTTAAATGTATTAAAATATATTTTTAATAATATAAATAAACTTAAAAAACTAATTTAATTGTAGTAGAATGGAATTCTAATGTTAAAGTAAGGAAAGACTAAATTTTTGAAAATTTGTAGGAGTGATGTTTAATTATGGTTTAATGTTGGAAATGCCATTAAATGTGATACTAAATGATTATTTGCTATCACATTTGGTTTAGACATTGAGGGAGGTTGATTTGCTTCATCCAAGTGGTGAAGGGCAAGTTGGAAAGATAGGATTGAAGGTTGTTTTTAGCTTGCTTTGGGTTGCTAGTGGAGGTATGTACAAACTTTGAATATATTGTTTATATTTGCATGACATTTGGGCTTGACACATTTTGGTTGAAAAATTTATTAAGCTACTTGGTTCATTGATTGTGTATGAATAATGTGCTATGACATTTGTAATTTCATATATGTGTTAAATGAATTGTGAAAAGCCATAGATAATGACTAAATTGTGTAAAATATGAAATATGTATATTATGTGAAAATACCCAAAGTAATTAGGTAATATGTTGTGAATGCAAAAATGAGTTGTGAGGTATAATGAAATGAATTGATATTGATAAAAATGAGAAAAGTGAGAAAGATGAGAAAGATGTAAAAAATGAGAAAAGTGAGAAAAATAATGTGAAAATAATGCAATGTGCCTAAATTGAATATGTGAAAATGAGAAAGAGATTAATAATGAGAAAAATAAATAAATTGTGTGTCTAGTATGTTATTTAATTTTTAGATTTTTGTATTTAGTAGCATGCCTATGATTGCCTACAGGCTAAACGCTGGGCTGGTGAAAAGACCAGGTCGTAAGCTAGGCCAGCTGATAAATATGATGTTTTTAGGGTGAAAAGACTGGGTCGTAAGTCTCAAAAATAAATTCTTGAAGCTATATTGAGTGAAAAGACTGGGTTGTAAGCTCAAATCTAGTTGGATTATCCATGAATATATTGCCTACGGGGCTAGACACAAGGTGTCATTATGGACCAAAGCAGTAACTTTGAAATTTAAATAGTATATTAGATCCTTTTGGCCCCATGTTTGTCTTTGCTTTAATGTGAATTATGAATTGTGATACAATTGAGCAATATAATGAGATATAATGTTATGAGTTGTGATATATATATATATATATATGTGTGTGTGTGTGTGTGTGTGTTGGTGTAGACCCTTAATTTTTGACCCAATCCGATCTAATATGCTTTATTTAGTCCAAAATGATTTTTGTTGTTTAATTGGTCCAAAATAATTTTAATTAAATAATTTTTACCTTAGTATCTAATTTTTATTAATAAAAAAATGAAAATAAACAAATAAAAATTAAAAATAAAAATCAGAGTCGAAAAAAAAAATAGGCAGCGAAAAGTGGTAGTACGGGCCCGTCAGCTCGCCCGTAGGCCTGCGAGCGTTTCGCCCGCAGGAAATTCTTGCAGGCGAAATAACTTTCCGCAGGAAATTCCTGAGGGCAAAATTTTCACCCGTAGGAATTTTCTGCGGGCTGGCACGCCCACGGGCCCGGCAGCACAGTTTTCGCCAGCGCAAAATTTTTCAACACAATTTTTTGAATCCTAATCCAATTAGGTTTTAATTTTTTTTATTAATATTACTTACCTTAATTAATTAGGAATATACAACCTAAAAACCACTATAAATGAGGACTAATTAAATGAAATCAAGGGAGAAAAAATTTACACAGTGACTTTAGGATTTGAAACCAAATCAAAGAAGGAAAAGTAAGAATTCAATTGAAGTGATATTTAAAGCAGCAGACTCACGATTTAAAAGAAAAAAAAAGGAGAATTCAAAGGCAACCAAGGCTTGTCTTTGGAGCTAGTTCATCCAAGAAGAGTTATTTTTTGGAGAATCAACAAAAGAAGGTATGTTAAATTCTTTTAATTTATGTTTCACAGTAGCCAATCCATAAAGTTTAAGTTTGTTAAATCAAAAATCTTAGAGTTGTAATTTAATTTTTCCATAATCGAAAACCCTAAAACGTGACTTTCTTTTTTAAAAAGACTTAAAATTGTTATTTTTTCTTCTTAAAAACCTTAAAACACTAATTGAACATATTTTTCAACAAAACCAAAATCAAATTCTATTTCTTTTAAGATTTTAAAGTAGGTTCTAGTTTATTCAAAAAACCTTAAAAAACATCTTTTCTACTTATAAAAACTTCAATCCATGTGTTTAAATTCATAAAACTTCATAAAATATCAAATTGCTTTTTAAAAACCCTAAAAATAATTCATTACCCGAGAACCCTAATTTCAAAGTTTAAATCCAAAATTCAACTTTTAAACCTAAAACAATAAACCCTAACCCTTTTAAAACCTTAAACCCTAATTTTTATGAACCTTAGTCCTTTTAAAACATAAAAACATAAAAACATAAAAACTCAAAAAGTCACAGTAGCTTAAATCACCATTTAAAAATCATGAATTAAAAAGTATTTCAAAGTGTCCAAAACCCTAGTTTCATAATTTCACCATTCAAACTTTAATTTGGTTAATCAAAGAGTCTTACACACCTTTTAAAACCTAAAACACTAATTTATTTTAATTCCATAAAAAGTCACAGTAGCAATAAATTGAACTTTTATTTGCTTTATTCAATTCCATACTTGATATACTTTGATTTATTTCTTATGCTTTAATTTATTTAATTTCAATACTTGATTTATTTAATTTGTCATGGATGGATGTTTATTTTGTTGATATTTAAATACTTTTAATGAATGATTTATTTATTATGGATGATTATTTACTTTTATCAATCAATTTAGACTTCCAAAAGTTGTAAGAGGTATGTTTCCACTTGGTGGGTACCTCATTATTTAAACATCATGCAATTTAATTTTCTTTTCAATTTTAGAACCTTTGTAAGGGGCATGTTTCTACCTTTTGGTGGGTGTCCTATCTAGGCATGTGATGTAAGGACATGTTTCCATCATTGGATGGGTGTCCATTTATTTATTTTGTTTTGTTTGGACATTGCTTTGATTTTAATATAATGATGCTTTCTTTTTATTTTGTGTAGTATGGATAATATTGTTATATTTAAGAATTTTATAATATTAAGACCTGAAAAGGAGGCCGGTTCCAATGAACTGGGCGTTGTGGGGGGGTGTTGGGCCATTTCTCACCTTCCCCACACGTACCCAACTTTCCGAACCCATTAAGGGGTTGGAGATTCCTTAGGAATCGAGTTATCCACCCTTTCTTTTTCCCGGCCCATCCGGGTAGAGACTCCATTTTCTCCGGACTTAGGTCCGTGTTCTCTAAGGCTCCGAGCCTAAACAGTGCCGAAGTCCCAAGAACCATTCCACCGGGAGTGGGGGCCAAAATCCCCGCTCACAGTGGCAACTCCATTGGGGATAAGAGAAGTTGATTCCGTTGGTCTTTATATTATTCTATTCTTTCTTATAATGATATTATCCATTGCATCATATTAGATTGCATTGTGTGTGTGAGTTAGGACGCCCGTGTTACCCGTGTTATGTTATGTAAGGGATACCATAGTTTCACTCAAGGTATGGAGATCGAGCATGGCATAACCACTTCATAGCCTCGTACCATTTGGTATATACTTGCTATGGGAACCTAAGCTTTTTTACCCAAAGACTAAAGCTCATGTAATTGGCCTAGTTACTTTCCTTAGGTTTTACCCTAAATGCATGTTGTTTGACTATTGTTAGTTTATCTTAGTCTAAATCATGGCTTATTTGGTTTGTTCTTTTTCTAATATGACCTAAGTATATTGTAAGCTCAAAATAAAATTTTCTTTAAAGCCCAAAAGACTAAAACTATTTTCAAAATTTTTCAAGATGGTCTTTGGACATAAGATTTTTCTAAAAACAAGTCAAAAAAATTCTTTGGCCCATGGCCCAAATACTAAGCCCAAAATCCATTTTTCTAAAATCTTTTACAATGGGCTTAGAAACAAAACTATTTTCACCCAACATTTTCTTAAAAAGAGCTTGCAAAAATATTTAGGTCAATTATGAAATACCAAAAATCAATTGTGGGCCTAGTTTACACTAAGAATAAATTAACTATGGGCTTGTTTTTGGCATGAACCACTAGTTACCTCTTTTCAAGTGAGAAATCTATTTATAATAAGCCTCTTAATTTCGTTTTAATCCAATATAGCATAAAAGCTACTTTGGTTGGTTGTATGGATTAAAACCTAATTAATGGGAATTATCATGGATTGATTTCCATTTTCAAAAATATAACTATTGGTTGAAACGTTCGAGGGAATTATTTGAAAGCAAGATACCTCGTGTTGGTATTTTGTTAACCATATACCTAGGAAAAAGAGACTCGCCATTCGTGTGTAGATGTTATAAGGTTGGAAGGAACGTCCTAATTTGTCCTTGTTTGTTTATTGTTTGTGCATACATGCATACATTTGCATCTCATATCCTCTCTGGCTCACAACCCTGGATTACGATAGTTCTAAAGCTTACAACAATCTGACCTACGCCAGAGACGAAGTATCTAGCAACGACTCAATCACTTGCTCACCTAAAACAATGGAGCCTGAACAAATTCAAAGGATGGTGGATGAAGCCCTTAATGCCAAGATGGAAGAAATCAAAGAGGCCCTAGCTGAGACCATGAAGAACCAATTGACTGCAATTTTAGAGAATCATGCCGAGGCTTCTGCTAGTACTAAGAAGCCAAAGGACAAAGGGAAGACCAAAGTTAGTGAAGTAGCTTTTAATGATGATAAGGTGATCATTGATGATGATGATTGGGCTCAATACTACCAAGATCTTCAAGACAAAAAGGACCAAAGGTTGTTGAGAAGGCAACTATTGAAAAGACCGAGACATCCGATGTTGAAAAGATGATTGCTGATTTAGAAAAGAAATTTGAGAAGAGGCTGAAAATCGAAGAGAAGTCTGAGGTCAACAAACTATTTGAACAAGATGAAGAGGTCCCTTATAAATTCAAGATGCCTTCCTTTGCAAAGTACAATGGCACTGGAAATCCTCATCTCCATGTGAAACAATATATCACTGCCATGCAGTCTGCCTGAGCTACTAAGGCTCAAACCCTAAGGTACTTTATGCTCTCATTGGACCCTGTTGTCCAAAATTGGTTCAATACCTTAGATGATGGAATACAAAAGAGTTGGGATCTACTTTACAAAGCCTTCATCCAACAATATGGATATAATGTTGAGTTAGAAGTTACTTTAATGGAAGTAGAGTCCATAAGGCAAAGGCCAAATGAAAATTTTGTAGATTATGTCAAGAGATGGAGAAACAAGGCCGTTTTGCTTAAGAAAAGGCCCAATGAATATGATCAAATAAGGATGATCGTGAGAGGTGTCTTGCCCAATCTCCGTGAAAGGATGTCTCACACTCTTATAAGGGATTTCAAAGATCTTCTCCAAGCTGGTCTACAAATTGAAGAGTGGGAAAGGGAGAAGAATCGCTTTTCAATAAAAAGGAATGAGAAAGGGAACTACCAGTCGGGCAATCAAAGCACACAAAAAGAAGTTGATGTTAATGCCGCTAGTCAAGAAGGAATGAGGCAATTTTTAGATCTAAGGAAGCCACTGTCTTGGGTTCTCAATAAGCTACAAAAGAAGGGATTGTTACAACCCTTGACTCCTCATCCTTTGCCTAATCCTCTTCCACCTAACTTTGATACTAATGCATTTTTCCAATTCCATCAAAGGCCTGGACACGAAACGGACAATTGCATGAAGTTGAGGCATGAGATCCAAAATTTAATTGATAGTGGCAAGTTGCCCGAGCCAGACAAGCCCAACACCAAAGATAATCCATTTTCAAGGTTCAACAGAGTGCCACCACCAGCAACCTTTATGGTGGGAAAAGGATTGGAAGAAGATTTCATTTTATCTTCTTTTCAAGATGGGAAAGTTGAAGATGTGAAAGGAAAAGAAGCCTAACTCAATGAACTTTCCTTAGCTTGAATGTTGCTTTTCAATCTTACTTTATTTAATATTTTGGAACTATCGTGTTTTTCAAATTTAAATTTGTTTGAATAAATTACTTTCATCATAAATTTTTGTTGGCCTTTGTTCATTTTAGTGCTCAACCAATGAGGAATTTAGCTTGATGTTTATAAATTAATGTGTCTAGGCATCATGACTCGAATGATTTTACTAGATGAGGGAATTACTCTATAGCATTGAGTTGTGTATGCTTACTTAGAGAGGGCTCCTGCATAATTATCTTTGTCTAGGTCTTAGTCAGTCTTAGAACATGCTTTGACAAACTTTCGAGGCGAAATTGAACTCTGCTTATTTAAGGGAGAGATGATCTAGGCATTGTTTGGTTAGCCAACAACTAGTATCCACCTTGTTAAATATCAATCCCTAGTTGTCCCTTTGAGCCTTCATAAAATTTTAGCTTTCTTTTCATTGGCATATAACCTCAACAACCTACCTTGAGTTGTTGTGATACTTTTGACAAGTCTTATGATCACAAAGGTGAAAAGGCAAGAAGATCAAAGAAAGCAATGATTGGTCAAGACCATGAAGATAGTTTAAGTTCTCAAAACCATAAGGGCAGTTGATGTTTTCAAGACCACAAGGGTAGTTGATGTTCTCAAAACCATAAGGGTAGTTGAAGTTACCTTAATATCTCCAATATATCAAGACAACATCAACATTAGAGTAACAAATGATTTATCCCTATTAAAGAAGATTTATGTTACTCCATTCATCCATCATTGGAAGCCCAAGTTGGTACAAACAAGACAGCTATGTTTGAGCTAGAACCAAAAAAAGGGAAAAAAAAAGAGAATAGAAAAAGAAAAAAAAATAGAAAAAGAATAAAAATAAAAAAGAAGATAAAACTTAAAAAGGCGGTTTAGAAAGCCAACTGAGTTATCTTTTACCTAAGACAACAAAAGGCTTCCATTTTATGGATTGACTTGAATTAGTCCAACCCAACCAAGGATTTAATCAAAATTAGAGGAAAAGGAGAAAGACCGTCCAATTCTTAAAAGTTCTATACATGACAGTCCTATAAGGAAGAAGGACAAAATGATAGGGAAGAGTAAGAAAAATAAAAAGAAAGAAAATGGGAGAAGAAGAAAGGAAATGAATTTGAGTACCAAACTTTTTACAAGGGCAAAGACTGTCCTAATCAAGATCCAGATTAATGCCAAGAAGATAGAAGGAATTTGGAGTCTAGAAAGATTGCTCCCAATTGTCTAAAGTTCCAACAAGAAGTTTGTAGTGTGAGGATTTGTCCATTGTGTCACACTAGCTCCAATCTCAAAATGGCCTTCACTTAAGCCTGTTTCCCTCATAGACCCCGTTTCAAGCCTATCAAAGACCTATTAATCTCTCTTGGTAGGTAGAGTCTATTAGTGGAGATAGTTTGGATAAGCATGCATATGAGATAGACAATATTTAAACTCAAATGAGACCTTTGGCCAAGCAATGTGTATGTGCCTATCTGAAGTGCAACAGTTCTTGCATAAATAGAAATGATTCTCGAGTTTAGTACGGTAACTAGGGTTGCCATGTTATAGATATGTTAATTTGGAAAAAAATCAAGTCCTGAGGTACATTGACATTAATTTGGCAAAGCCAACATTTGATTTCAAAATCAAAATTCAAAAAAAAAATCATAAAAAAAAAATATTTTGTCATACAAAGCCTTCAAGTTAAGGGAAGTATGTTGAACCTCCAAAGGACATATTGGGCAAAGGAAATGATTATTGGCAAGCTACCAATTGACATGCTTAAACATAATTCGAAATGGATACATCCCTGACTCTATTGCTTGGGGTCTCCATTATTCATATTTTCAACATCTTTAAGATAAAAGCCACAAATGCAAAGCTTTCGATCATTCCAATGCAAGACTTGAACAAGCGTCAAAACGGAGTCAATGAGAACACTTCTGCTGATCGCCTTAGTCTGTGAGTCAATGAAATCACTGTGAGTATTATCATGCATACATTAGCATATCACATCGCACTTTCTCGTCTTGTATTATTTATTCTTTATCAAAGTGAACAGCAAACACTCTGTGAAGTAAAGAATCAAAAGAAGATGTCAAATCAGAGGGGCATGGAAAGCCCATTGCTTGAGAAAGCTCCAGTAATCTTGCAAAGAGAAGAAATGCATGCTTATGCGAAGAACAAGACGGCAAAAACATCAATCAAAGCTTGCATGGATAAAATCTTTGGTTTGAGCCTGCACAGGGGGCAAAGTTTCTCCTTTTCAATTTTTTAAGTTTATATACCAAATATTTTTAAACTCACTTACAAATATTTTGCCACACAGGGGGGCAAGGAGAGGATATAAGGTCCAATTAAAAATAGCTAAATCTTTACAAAAAGAAAGAACAAAAGAATGGAACATTAGAACTCTCAAAAGAATGAAGATGCAAAAGACGAAAGATCAATCGAGCTAAAAGAGCTGAAGCCAGGGTAAAGACCCAACCTCCAATGGATAAAGATCAATGTTTCAAGGGTAAATACTCGATGTCAAAAAATGAAGATTCATTTTCAAGGATAAAGTCCCAGTCTCAAAGGATGAAGATCCATTTTGAGGGTGAAGAACCATTATAGAACAGCTGGAGCAGTCAGACTTCTCAAATGATAAAAGGTCAGTCAAACCTAATCTCGGGTCCAAGTACCCAAATAAATTCAAGCTCGGGTCCAAGTACCCAATCTTAGGTCCAAGCACCCATTCTCGGGTCCAAGTACCTAATCCCAGGTCCAAGTACCCAATCTCGGGTCCAAGTACCTAAATCAAATCAATCTCGGGTCCAAGTACCCAAAATCAATTCAAGCTCGGGTCTAAGTACCCAAAATCAATTCAAGCTCGGGTCTAAGTACCCAATCCCGAGTCCAAGTACTCAATCTTGGGTCCAAGTACCCAATCCCAGGTCCAAGTACCCAAAATCAATTCAATCTCGAGTCCAAGTACTCAATCTTGGGTCCAAGTACCCAAATCAAATCAATCTCGGGTCCAAGTACCCAATCTCGGGTCCAAGTACCTAAAATCAATTCAAGCTCGGGTCCAAGTACCCAATCCCGGGTCCAAGTACCCAATCTCGGGTCCAAGTACCCAAAATCAATTTAAGCTCGGGTCCAAGTACCCAATCCCGAGTCCAAGTACTCAATCTTGGGTCCAAGTACCCAAATCAAATCAATCTCGGGTCCAAGTACCCGATCTTGGGTCCAAGTACCCAAGTCAAATTCAATCTTGGGTCCAAGTACCCAAAATCAGTTTAATCTCGGGTCCAAGTATCCAATCTCGGGTCCAAGTATTCAATCTCGAGTCCAAGTGCTCAATCTTGGGTCCAAGTACCCAAATTCAATCAATCTCGGGTCCAAATTCCCGATTTCGGGTCTAAGTACCCAATCTCGGATCCAAGTACCCAAAACAAATTTAATTTGTCACCTCAAAAATTAAGTCTTATTGCTTTTCACTCTCTTTCACTAAGGTTTCAAATCATTCAAGCAGGGGGGCAAACTGTAGACCCTTAATTTTTGACCCAATCCGATCCAATATGCTTTATTTAGTCCAAAATGATTTTTGTTGTTTAATTGGTCCAAAATAATTTTCATTAAATAATTTTTACCTTAGTATCTAATTTTTATTAATAAAAAATAAAAATAAACAAATAAAAATAAAAATCGGAGTCGGAAAAAAAAATCGGCAGCAAAAAGTGGTCGCGCGGGCCCGTCGGGCCAGCGTCAGCTCGCCCGCAGGTTCCTGCGGGCGAAATAACTTGCCGCAGGAAATTCCTGCGGGCGAAATTTTCGCTCGCAGGAATTTTCGCCCGCAGGAATTTCCTGCGGGATGGCACGCCCACGGGCCCGGCAGCACAGTTTTCGCCAGCGCAAAATTTTTCAACGCAATTTTTTGAATCCTAATCCAATTAGGTTTTAATTTCTTTTTTTTAATATTATTTACCTTAATTAATTAGGAATATACAACTTAAAAACAACTATAAATGAGGACTAATTAAATCAAATCAAGGGAGAAAAAATTTACACAGTGACTTTAGGATTTGAAACCAAATCAAAGAAGGAAAAGTAAGAATTCAATTGAAGTGATATTTAAAGCAGCAGACTCACGATTTAAAAGAAAAAAAGGAGAATTCAAAGGCAACCAAGGCTTATCTTCGGAGCTAGTTCATCCAAGAAGAGTTATTTTTTGGAGAATCAACAAAAGAAGGTATGTTAAATTCTTTTAATTTATGTTTCACAGTAGCCAATCCATAAAGTTTAAGTTTGTTAAATAAAAAATCTTAGAGTTGTAATTTAATTTTTCCATAATCAAAAACCCTAAAACATGACTTTCTTTTTTAAAAAGACTTAAAATTGTTATTTTTTCTTCTTAAAAACCTTAAAACACTAATTGAACATATTTTTCAATAAAACCAAAATCAAATTTTGTTTCTTTTAAGATTTTAAAGTAGGTTCTAGTTTATTCAAAAAACCTTAAAAAACATCTTTTCTACTTATAAAAACTTCAATCCATGTGTTTAAATTCATAAAACTTCATAAAATATCAAATTGCTTTTTAAAAACCCTAAAAATAATTCATTACCCAAGAACCCTAATTTCAAAGTTTAAATCCAAAATTCAACTTTTAAACCTAAAACAATAAACCCTAACCCTTTTAAAACCTTAAACCCTAATTTTTATGAACCTTAGTCCTTTTAAAACATAAAAAAAACATAAAAACATAAAAACTCAAAAAGTCACAGTAGCTTAAATCACCATTTAAAAATCATGAATTAAAAAGTATTTCAAAGTGTCCAAAACCCTAGTTTCATAATTTCACCATTCAAATTTTAATTTGGTTAATCAAAGAGTCTTACCCACCTTTTAAAACCTAAAACACTAATTTATTTTAATTCCATAAAAAATCACAGTAGCAATAAATTGAACTTTTATTTGCTTTATTCAATTCCATACTTGATATGCTTTGATTTATTTCTTATGCTTTAATTTATTTAATTCAATACTTGATTTATTTAATTTGTCATGGATGGATGTTTATTTTATTGATATTTAAATACTTTTAATGAATGATTTATTTATTATGGATGATTATTTACTTTTATCAATCAATTTAGACTTCCAAAAGTTGTAAGAGGTATGTTTCCACTTGGTGGGTACCTCATTATTTAAACATCATGTAATTTAATTTTCTTTTCTACTTTAGAACCTTTGTAAGGGGCATGTTTCTACCTTTTGGTGGTGTCCTATCTAGGCATGTGATGTAAGGACATGTTTCCATCCTTGGATGGGTGTCCATTTATTTGTTTTTTTTTATTTGGACATTGCTTTGATTTTAATATAATGATGCTTTCTTTTTATTGTGTGTAGTATGGATAATATTGTTATATTTAAGAATTTTATAATATTAAGACCTGAAAAGGAGGCCGGTTCTAATGAACCGGGCGTTGTGGGGGGTGTTGGGCCATTTCTCACCTTCCCCACACGTACCCAACTTTCCGAACCCATTAAGGGGTTGGGGATTCCTTAGGAATCGAGTCATCCACCCCTTTCTTTTTCCCGGCCCATCTGGGTGGCGACTCCATTTTCTCCGGACTTAGGTTCGTGTTCTCTAAGGCCCTGAGCCTAAACAGTGCCGAAGTCGCAAGAACCATTCCACCGGGAGTGGGGGCAAAAATCCCCCCTCACAGTTGGGCATTGACATTGCTTTGAGTTTCATTGTTATTATCAAAGTTTGTACCACTAGGCTTCGGCTTAGCTTGATTGTTTTCATCGCGCAGGTGACAGGGTAGACTCAGCTGATTCAGAGAGTTCTTCTAGACCATGTCGGGTCTAGACTTGTAGTTGAGCTTGTTGAGTTGCTATCGAGATCAGAAATACTGTCAGCAACATGTATATGTTTTTATGTTATTGTACATTTTGAGTATTATGCATAATATATTATGTTTTGGATTTTATGTATTGTATATTATAAAGAATGTTTGGGTCAATTTATTTGAAATGGGAGAGTAAATATATTTTAAATTATATATATCTATATATAAATGTTTGAGAAACTTGGTGAAATTGAGGAGTATGGTTGAGATGGTGAATTAAAATTATTTGGGAGTGTTTTCTTTTTGCAGGTTGTGTTTTGCTAAATTTTGGGATATCTAAATTATAGACAAAACTCTGGCAAATTTTTTTCATAGATTTTCATATATAAAATTTATTTTGGGTTCCTATAACAAGTAAAGAATATTTATATGCTATTTAATTTTATATATTTAGAATTTTGAAATTTTAAATTGGAAATGTGAAATTTTTTTAGTGAACTGGTATGTGATATTTTTGTACCGTATATGCATATTTTACATATGCTGAAAATATATATTGTACGTATATAAGGTATAAGGGTGTTACATTTGTTTTGGTATCAGAGCCTAGGTTTGAGATTCTCGACCTAGGTGGGTTGATAGAGAGAGAAAATGGGGAATTTGAAAATTGTTTTTAATTGTAATACATGCATTGGCACTGGCAGTTTCTGATCTCTGATATAGTATTTTCTGCTGTGTTTACAGATATAGGTAGTTATGGCGTCTCGGACGCATCAGGCTACTGAGGGTAGTGCAGAGAGTGTGGCTCCAGATGAGGGTAGAGATGGAGCTAGAGTTGTATGTGCTGGTAAGGCGTCTGTTTCTGTGCCTGTGAGACCAGCAGCTGATGAGATTTCGCATGACTGGGTATGACATATGGTAGAATTATTGATGCAGGCTCCAGTTTCGCAATCTCCACAGTCACAGCGGCTGTCGCAGTTGCCGGTGAGGCAGTATGATAAACTGAGAAAGTATGGAGCTGAGGACTTTGTTAGTACTACAGACCCTACTGTAGCAGAGCAATGGCTAGACAGGGTTCAGAGGGTATTCATTCAGTTACAGGCTAGATCGAAAGAGAAGTTTGATTATGCCAGATCTCTTCTGCAAAGGGATGCATGTGATTGGTGGAAGACGGTTCCACATGCTTTGGATGATCCACTAGTCCTCACCTATGATGATTTTCTGCCAGAATTTGAGCAAAAGTATACTCTGAGAGAGTATAAAGATGCAAAGAAGATGAAGTTCCTGAGTCTGAGACAAGATACCAGGACAGTGACAGAGTATGAGATCGAGTTTATTCGATTAAGTCACTATGTTGGTGGGATCATTTTTGACGAGTTTGACAGGTGCAGGAGGTTTGAGGAGGGGCTGAGACCCTCTATCATGTGCATTATCACAGGCTCTCGGTATCAGAATTTTTCCCAGTTAGTTGCAGCTGCCAGGAGTATAGAGAGAGCACAGGGTCTTGTAGCAGCTGCCAGGGTTGAGGAGACCAGAGCTAGGAGACCCCAGAGTGAGGCAAGGTCTTCATCAGTGAAGAGAGGCTGAGCGGGGTATTTTCAGAGGTTTAGTAGGAGTCAGGGGTAGTTTGGCAAGTCAGTACAGCAGCAGAGATAGAGACAGAGACCTGCAGTTTCAGTGGCTAGCGTTCCAACCCCAGTGGCTCAGAGACCTGCTTCACCTACATGTGTTCATTTTGGTAGAGCACACGGAGGTGTCTGCTGGTGGAGAGGTGCTTCGGGAGTGTATTTTAGATGTTGGTCATCAGACCATTTTATCAGAGATTGTCCCGAGCCACCAGAGGATAGATAGGCAGATACTGCAGTTTCTCGACCCAGTGTCAGAGGGGGTCGTGGTGGCAGATATTTTGGTAGAGATGATCGATCTAGGTCTAGTCTGAGAGGAGGTTCTACAGTTGAAAGTAGTAGACCAGATGAGGCAGGACCATCACAGTGGGTTTATGTGATGTAGAGGCAGCCAGATGCTTCAGCTATTATTACTGGTACTTTTACATTATTTGGTACTTCAGTTCTTGCATTATTAGACCCTGGGTAGACTCATTCTTACATCAGTGCATCCATCTTACCTGTGAGTGATTTTCATTCTGAGTCCTTAGGATTTGATGTTTTGGTCACAAATCCTTTAGGGCATAATGTTTTAGTGAGCAGGGTGCACCGAGATAGTCCAGTTGTTGTTCAGGATGAGGAGTTTCTCAGTGACTTGATTGAGATGTCTTTCAGGGAATATGATATGATTTTGGGCAAGGATTGGTTATCCAAGCATGGGGCTATGGTAGACTGTCAGAAGAAATGTGTTACTTTGAGAACACGTGATGGTAGGGATGTTATAGTATCCAGTGAGCAGAGGTATCTTTCATCCATGTTTGTTTCAATTGTTTCAGCTGGGAGGATGATTCGAAAGGGATGTGAGGTTTATCTTGCTCATGTTGTAGATACAAGAATAGCGGGGTCCCTGCTTGACAGTATACCCACTGTTGCCAAGTTTTCAGATATTTTCCCTGATGAGTTGCCAGGGGTACCTCCTGAGAGAGAAGTGGAGTTTGGTATCGATTTGTTGCATGGTACTACTCCTATCTCTATTATCCCTTATTGGATGGTACCTACTGAGTTGAGAGAATTGAAGATGCAGTTACAACAGTTATTGAAAAAGGGTTTGTCCACCCTAGTGTGTCCCCGTGGAGAGCGCCTGTGTTGTTTGTGAAGAAGAAGAATGGTACCATGAGATTGTGTATTGATTATAGGCAGTTGAATAAGGTGACCATCAAGAACAAGTATCCTTTGCCTCGGATAGATGATCTCTTTGATCAGTTGAAGGGACCAGCAGTATTCTCTAAGATCGATCTGAGATCAGGGTACCATCAGTTGAGAGTCAGAGATGTGGATGTACCCAAAACAGCTTTTCGTACGACGTATGGGCATTATGAGTTTTTGGTGATGCCCTTTGGATTGACGAATGCAACAGCAGTTTTTATGGATTTGATGAACAGGGTGTTCAGACCATATTTAGATTAGTTTGTGGTGGTCTTCATTGATGACATTTTGGTGTATTCGTATAATGAGGAGGATCATGACAGGCATTTGTAGATTGTATTGCAGACTTTGAGAGAGGAGTAGTTGTATGCTAAGCTGTCTAAGTGTGAGTTTTAGCTCGATCAGGTAGCTTTTCTTGGTCATGTGGTTTCCGCAGAGGGTATTAGAGTTGATCCGAGTAAAGTTGAGGCTATCTTGAATTGGAGTCCATCGAAGACTGTGACAGAGGTTAGAAGTTTTCTGGGATTGGCAGGATATTATCATTGGTGTGTGAAGGGTTTTCTATAATAGCTACACCACTCACTAGATTACTTCGGAAAGGAGTTAGATTTGTGTGGACAGATCGGTGTCAGGCGAGTTTTGAGCAGCTGAGGGAGATGTTGACTCAGGCTCCTATCCTTACCCTGCCTGTGAAAGGTAAACTATATGTGATATACAGTGATGTTTCACATAGTGGTTTAGGTTGTGTTCTGATGCAGGAGGGTAGAGTCATTGCTTATGCCTCTCAACAGTTGAAACCGCATGAGCTGAATTATCTGATGCATGATTTGGAATTAGCAGCAATAGTTTTTGCCTTAAAGATTTGGCGGCACTACTTGTATGGGAAAAAGTGTTTCATTTATACAGATCACAAGAGTTTAAAATACTTGAGAGTTCAGAGAGAGCTGAATCTTCGACAGAGATGGTGGTTAGAGTTGATTAAAAACTATGACTGTTTGATTGATTATCATCCTGGTAAGCCAAATGTTGTTGTTGATGCCTTGAGTCAAAAGTCTTTGGCAGGTTTGACTGCTTATTTGCTCTCATTGCTTGTTGAGTTGAGAGCGTTGTATGCTAGATTTGAGTCTTCTGATGATGGTGCTTTGATGACTCAGTTGCAGTTGAGGCCAGTCTTACCGGATCATATTAGGGAGGCTCAGTTGGCAGATGAGAGTATTCAGAAAATTGTGTTGGTTTGTCAGAAAGGGGAGAGTCGAGACTTTTATGTGAGGGATGATGGCAGTCTATGGTACAAAGATAGATTGTGTATTCCTAATGATGCAGAATTGAAAAGAATAATATTAGAGGAAGCACATCAGTCACTTTTTGCTATGCACCCTGGGAGTACCAAGATGTATCAGGACTTGAAGCGATGTTATTGGTGGTCAGGTATGAAAAGGGACATAGCAGAGTTTGTATCCAGATGTCTCACTTGCCAGAAAGTGAAGGCTGAGCTCCAAGTTTCTTCAGGGTTGCTCTAACCTTTATCAGTGCCAGAGTGGAAATGGGAGCGAGTGACAATGGATTTTGTGACCGGACTGCCTTTGACCCAGAAGAAGCATGATGCAATCTGGGTGATAGTTAATCGAATGACGAAGACAGCTCATTTTCTTCCAGTTCGGATGGATTATTCTCTTGAGAGGTTGGCTGAGCTGTATATCAATGAGATAGTCAGGTTGCATGGAGTCCTAGTTTCTTTGGTGTCGGATCGAGATTTTCGATTTACTTCGAGGTTTTGGAAGAGTTTGCATGATACTTTGGATTCTCGATTGCATTTTAATACTGCTTTCCATCCTCAGACAGATGGGCAGTCAGAGAGAGTGATACAGATTCTGGAGGATATGTTGAGGAGCTGTATCATTAATTTTATTGAGAATTGGGACAGATTTTTGCCACTAATTGAGTTTGCTTATAATAATAGTCATCAGTCCAGTATTGGGATGGCTCCTTATGAGGCCTTATATGACAGGAGATACAGGATGTAACATCCGTGATTTTGGAGATATAAAATTATATATGCTCAATATATATATCTAGAGTATATATAACATATATATATGGTATATTAATTGTATATGTTGGATTAATACATTACATACTTAATATTTAATACACATATAAGGTACATTTGATGTGTATATAAGATACACATTACTTGTGCATATGTGTAATATCCCAAATTTTTGAAAAGTTCTAATTTTTGAAAATTTGATAAAATAAATTATAATTTAAATGGATAAATTAAATTAATGGTTTTAAATGAAAATGAAGGAGTTTTAAATGAAAAATTGGAACATATATGTGATATATATGTAAAATATACATAACATATAAAAGTTAACACTTTTTAAAAAAATCAAAGTAAAAGGGTATTTTGGTAATTAAATCTTAGAAATTTAAAATTAATAAAATAATTTAAAAAATAAATAATTTTGGATGGAAGATAATAATTTGGGGTTTTAATTAATTAATTAAAAATATATTAAAATAATAATATATATAAGGTTGAAAATGTGAGTGGGAGGAAAAAGAAAATTATTTTTTTTCATCATCTTCTTCTTCTTTCCTTCAAGGACGACTTTCATGGCCAAAGAGGGAGATTTTTAGCTTCTTCCATCATCAAATTCTTCAAGCTTTCAAGGGAATAAGAGTAGTTTTGGTGATTTTCCAACAAGTAAGTAAGCTTTATTTCCAAAATTATGAAGTTCTTTAAAGCTTATGAATATGTATAAATTGAGTTTTTGAAAGAGCATGTTATAATTGTTGGAATGGGTATGGAAGATGTTCTTTTGATGAGTAAATAATGATTTTAAGGTTGGATTAAAGAAATGGTTGAGTTTGGGTAAGATTGGTGAAGAGAGAGAATTTAGAGTTATGTAATTTTTGGGGTTTTGAAATCATGGTTTTTTATTGTGTAAATTGATTCCAAATGAGTTGTTTTGATGCATAAACAAGTATTTTGAAAGTCAAATATTGAATTTGGTTGTGTTTGGTTAGAGTTTGAAAAGGGTAGTATTGATTTAGAGTTTTGGAAAAGTGAATTTTCAAAGAATGATTAATTGTTTGATTTTAATGCTTAAATCATGTTATTTAAGGATATAAGTGGTGGAAATAAGATTGAAATGATAATTGGATTGAGTTGGAATGGAGATCCTTCAATGGTGAAGGTTATGTCATTTTAGGGTTTTGGACATAAGCATGTGGTTAATTAATGTAATTGGTTTAAACATGCTAAAATATATTTCTAATGATATTAATAAACTTAAAACACTACTTTAAATGGCTTGATATGGTTTTTCAAAGTTAAAGTGAGGTGAAGCTTAATTTTGGGATTTTGGTTTAGAGTGATGTTTAATTATGGTTTGATGTTGAGAATACCTTCGAATGTGATATTAAATGATTATGTATGATCACATTTGGTATAGGCATTGGGGGAGGTTGATTTGCTTCATCCAAGTGGTGAAGGGCAAGTTGGAAGGATAGGATTGGAGGTTGTGTTAAGCTTACTTTGGGTTGCTAGTAGAGGTATGTACAAACTTTAAATATATTGTTCATATTTGCATGACATTTGGGCTTAACACATTTTGATTGATAAATGTGTTAAGTTACTTGATTCATTGATTGAGTATGAATAATGTGCTATGACATTTGTAATGTCATATATATGTTAAATGTATTGTGAAAAGCCATTGATAATGGCTAAATCGTGTAGAATCTGAAATATGTATATTATGTGAAAATACCCAAAGTAATTGGGTAATGTGTTGTGAATGCAAAAATGAGATATGTGGAATAATGAAATGAATTGATATTGATAAAAATGAGAAAAAAAAATGAGAAAAGTAAGAAAAATGAGAAAGATGTGAAAAATGAGAAAAATGAGAAAAAAAATGTGAAAATAAGGCAATGAGCCTAGTTTGATTATGAGAAATGAAATGAGAAATGAATTCTGAAAGTATTTGATAATGAGATAAATGAATTAATTGTGTGCCTAGTATGTTATTCAATTTTCAGAGTTCTGGGTTTGGTGGCATGCCTATGAATTACTGGGCAGGTGAAAAGACTGGGTCGTAAGCAGAGCCTAGCTGATAAATGATAAATATGATGTTTTTGGGGTGAAAAGGCTGGGTCGTAAGCCTCAAAAGCCGTAGCAGTTTAGCCGGGTTAAGGACCAAGATACTGGGGCCTAAGGGTTTAGTCGGATTGAGGTCCAAGAGACTGGGGCTGTTACATTATCCATGGATATATTGCCTACAAGGCTAGACACATGGTGTCATTATGGACTAAAGTAGTAACTCTGAAATTTGAATAACATATTAGATCCTTTTTGGGTCCATGCTTGTCTTTGCTTTAATTTGAATTATGAATTGTGATACAATTGAGCAATATAATGCTATGAGTTGTGATTATGAAATATTTGAAATATATAAGAAAGTAGAATGATGTGACATCTATATGCATTGTGCATTGGCATTGCATTGAGTTTTATTGTTATTATTAAAGTTTGTACCACTAGGCTTCGGCTTAGCGCGATTGTAATTCGTTGCGCAGGTGATGGATGATTTGGTAGAGCCGGAGAGTTCTACTAGACTTGGTCGGGTCTAGGTTTGTATTTATTGAGCTTGAAGAGTTATTTTTGGGTACATCAAGATTAAAGCCAGTTGCCAGCATGTACATATTTGATATTATAGTATATTTTGATATTATGTATGAGATGATATGTTTTTAAAGTATATATTGTAAATTGTAAAGAATGATTTGAATAATTTGTTTAAGATAAGATCATATTTGTGATGTTGATATATATACCTTTATATAAGTATTTTGAGAAAATATGGAGAAATTAAGAAGTATTGGTGAAATGGTGAATTGATTTTTATTGGAAGTGTTTGTTTTATGCAAGTTGTGTTTTGCTAAATTTTGCGAACGTTCAAATTATAAACAAAACTCTAGCGAATTTTTTCCAGAGATTTTCATATAAAATATTTATTTTGGATTCCTATAACAAGCAAAGAATATTTATATATTATTTATTTTATATATTAGTATTTGAAATCTTAAAATAGAAATGTGAAAATTTTTATTAAACCGGTCTATGACATTTTTGTACCGTATATGCGTATTTTACATATGCTGAAAATATGTATTGTACATATATAGAGTATAAGGGTGTTATACAGGACACCTTTGTGTTGGGATGAGATTGGAGAAGGTAAAATGGTTAGTCCCGATTTGATTAAGGAAACCGAGGAGAAAGTGAAGGTGATTTTTTGAAAGCAGTTTCAGACCGATAGAAATCCTATTCAGATTTAAAGAGAAGAGACATAGAGTTCAATGTAGGAGATAAAGTATTTCTGAAGGTGTCTCCATGGAAGAAGATTCTGAGGTTTGGCCGCAAAGGAAAGTTGAGTCCTCGTTTCATAGGACCATATGAGGTGTTGGAGAGAGTTGGTCCAATGGCTTATAGACTAGCTTTGCCGCCTAAATTGGATCGAATACATAATATTTTTCATGTCTCGATGCTTCGGAGATACAGGTCTGACCCATCTCATATCTTGTCAGTGGAGTCCATTGAAGTGAGTCCAGATCTGACTTACGAGGAAGAACCAGTGGCGATTTTGGCACGAGAGGTTAAAGAATTGAGGAATAAGAGGGTGCCACTTGTAAAAGTCCTTTGGAGGAATCATGCCACCGAGGAGGCGACATGGGAAAGTGAGTAGGCGATACAGAGTGAGTTTCCCCAATTGTTCCAGACTTGAGAACAGATAATTTCGAGGACGAAATTTATTTTAGGGGGAGAGAATTGTAATATCCTAAAATTTTTGAAAATTTCTAATTTTTGAAAAATTTGATAAAATAAATTATAATTCAAAAGGATAAATTAAATTAATGATTTTAAATGAAAAATGAAGGGATTTTAAATGAAAATGTGGAATATATATGTGATATATATGCAAAATATACATAACATATAAAAGTCAACACTTTTTAAAAGAAAAGTCAAAGTCCAATGGCATTTTTGTAAATAAATTTTTAAACATTTAAAATTAATAAAATAATTCAAAAACAAATTATTTTTTAATGGAAGAGAAAAATTAAGACTTTTAATTTATTAAATAATTAAATAATTAATTAATTTTTAAATTATTTTAATATATATATATGGTTTAAAAATAAAGATGAAAAGAAAAAAAATTTAAAAAGTCTTATTCTTCTTCTTCTTCTTCTCCACAAGGGCCGAATATCCATGGTTGTCTAGCTCAAGATTTTGATTCTTCCATACTCCATAAATTGAAGGATTTAACAAGTTTTAAGTGGATTTTTAGTGATTTCCACCAAATTTGGTAAGTTTCCAACTCTTTTCTTTGAGTTTCATGGAAATTTAGATTATGTGAGTTTTGGACTTTTGAAGTAGTATGTTATAATTATTGGAATTGGTGTGTATGATGTTATTTTGGATAGTTAACAATAATTTTAAGGTTAGATTGAAGAGATGATGGAGTTTGGATAAAGAATGGTGAAGAGAGAGAATTTAGGGTTATGAATTTTTGGGGTTTTGAAAACATGAGTTTTAATTGTGTAAATTGGTTCTAAATGTGTTATTTTGATTCATAAACAAGTATTTTAAAGTCAAATATTGGATTTGGTTGTGTTTGGTTGGAGTTTGAGAATGGAAGTGGAGATTTAGGGTTTTGGAAAAGTGATTTTCCAAAGTGGTTGAATTGTGTGATTTTATTTGTTTAAGCATGTTGTTTAATGTTAAAAGTGATGAATATAAGCTTGAAATGAGTAATGGATTGTGTTGGAATGGAAAACCTTCAATGGGGGAAGGTTATGCCATTTTTTTGTGTATAAGAGTATATTTTTATAATGTAAATGATTTAAATGTATTAAAATATATTTTTAATAATATAAATAAACTTAAAACTCTAATTTAATTGTAGTAGAATGGAATTCTAATGTTAAAGTAAGGAAAGACTAAATTTTTGAAAATTTATAGGAGTGATGTTTAATTATAGTTTAATATTGGAAATGCCATTAAGTGTGATACTAAATGATTATTTGCTATCACATTTGCTTCATCAAAATATAAAATAAACATCCATCCATGATAAATTAAATAAATTAATCATTGAAATTAAATAAACCAACAAAGCATTGAAAATAAATTAAAGCATATAATAGACTACATAATCAAATATAAAATTAAATAAAGCAAGTAAAGATTCAAATTAGGGCTACTGTTTCTATTTAAAATTCTTTATTTAATATGTTTAGGGTTTTGGAATTTATAGGTTTAAGCTACTGTAAGTTTTAAAGGAATTGAAATGGATTAAAGTTTTATAATTTAAGAGGTTTATAAAGTTCTTTGATTAACCAAATTAGTGTTTGAGGAGTGAAATCATGAAATTAGGGTTTGGACACTTTAAAACATTAGGTTTATGATTATTAGCTACTGAATTTGTTATTTTAGGCTTACTGTGTTTGAATTTTAATATATAAGTTTATAAGGTTTTAAGGTTTAAAGGATTAGGGTTTAGAAAAATTAGGGTTTGAATGTTTTAAAACATTAGGTTTATGATTTACGGTTACTGGATCATTATTTTGGATTTACTATATTGAATTTTAATATTTAGATTTATAAGGTTTTAAAGATTAAAGGGTTAGGGTTTAGAAAAATTAGGGTTTAAGGTTTTAGGGGAGTTAGGGTTTAAGAAAACTAGGGTATAGTGTTAGCTAGTTTGACGTTACTGCCTTAGTTTTAAAGTTGAATTAGGGTTTAAGGTTTCGGAGAATGTATTTAATTTTATAATTTGGAAAAACAATTTATAGTTTTATGAAGCTTTATGAAAATAAACAAAATGATTTAAGGTTTATAGAAACAGAAAAGATATTTTTTAGGGTTTTTGGAAAGAAAAGGATTCAATTTAGGGTTTTGGAAAATTGGAAAGCAGATTTTTTGGTAAATTAATGAAAAGATTTAAGGTTTTGAAAAGTTAGAAAGTAGATTAGGGTTTTAAGATTTTACAGAAACAACAAGTTTCAATCTTGAGTGATGAAGCTACTATAAAGAAAAATAAATAAAGAAATTCATACATTCGTTTGTTGGTTCCACCAAAAATTGTTTCTTGGATGAACAAGAACAAAGACAAGTTTTGCTGCCTTTGATGAATTATAGATTGCTTGCTTATTGCTTCGGTTTGCTGAGTTTTCATCCACCTAATCAAAAGTCTCCCAAAGTTCTGAGTTCAAAAAGAATTCGAGTCTGATCCCTCAAAGTTTTTCTCCAAAAGTCCTCTCTCGATTCCCCCATTCTGTGTTGTTTTTAGTCCTATTTATAGAAAATTTTGATGACTAATCTTAATTGTTTACGGAATCTAACATTAATTAAGAAAAAAAACTGAAACCAAATTGAATTTGGTTTCGAAAAAAATTACGCCGACAAAATTTCGCTGGCGAAAAAAAATTGCTGCAGAAAAATTTTGCTGGTGAAAAAAAACTGCCGTGGGAATTTGCGGGCTGCGGGAGCAAAATTGCCTGCAGACCATTTCGTCCGGCCCCTTTTCGGCGACAAAATTTTTTGTCACCGATTTTCCGTCGCCGATTTTTATTTTTATTTATTTGTTTATGAGTATTATTATTTATTTATTTATTAATTAAAAAAACTAAATACTAAAACAAATATTGTTTAATTAAGATAACACAAAAATTATTTTTGGACTAATTAAAATATATTAGACAACACAAAAATTATTTTGGACTAATTAAAATATATTGGACCGGACTGGATCAAAATTTAAGGGTCTACAAATATACTAGGCACACACAAATAGTACATATTTTCATAATCAATTTTTCTCATCACATTGCCTCATTTCCTCAATTTTCTCATTCATATCAATGCCCAATCACTTTTATTCATCTTATCTCACCTTTTTATCATAATGTATCGCATTTAATATTATCATCATACTACTCAAATATTTTTGGGTTATTTTCACTGGATGTACATAAATCATATTTTGCTCATTTTAGCCATTAACAATGGCTTTTCATAATGCACACAATGCATACTCATCAATTCGCATGTTATAACACAAATGTACATGAATGTTCAAGTTGTCAAGTAGCTTAACAGATTTTCTATCTAAAATATGTTGGACCAAATTTAATGCAAATATATATAAATTATCAAAATACATACCTTAGTTATCACTCAAACCCAAGCTAAAAATCACTCTCTAACCTCCACTTCCAAATTGCCCTTCAACACTAAGGTTGGGCAAATCACTTCCTTTTAATGCTAATTTGAGAGTAAATCACCAAAACTCCACTTAATCCCTTAAAATCCCCTCAATTCTTGATGCTTAGAAGAAGAAAAAAAACTTGCTCTTCTAACCATAGAGGTTCGGCCACCCTAGAAGAAGAAGATAATTTTAATTTTTGATTTTCTCTTTCTTTCCACTTTAAATTTAAGACCATATATATATATATACTATTTATTATATTTTTAATTAATTATTTATTTCTTTATTTATTTTAAAAAATCATAATTTTTCTCTTCCAACCATAATTAATTTATTTTTAAATTATTTAATTAACTTTAATTTTACAAAGTATATTTATAATTTTGCCATTTGCCATTTGACTTTCTTCTTTAAAAGTTGACTTTTGTATATATTATATATATTTAATATATATTTCACATATACACTTTACTTTCTCACTTCCAATCCTTTAATTTTTCATTTAATGTCACACCCCCTACATAGCCCATACACTTACCTACATAGGAGATGTCACCTAACACTCACAATTTTCTATATATGTGTCTATGTATGTATTAAAGAAATAAAGTCGAAATACTTTTAAGCATTAATGCAGTTGTTAAGCTTTCTATAGTATAAACATATATCTATTAATTTATAAAGAACTCTTATTGATAACTTATATTATTATAAACTCAAACTACTCTCAATCTTGTACAACTGTGATACAAAATAATAAAATATTGCCATGTGAACTATATAGAATACAATATTTATAATATTATTCATTGAACCTTGGTGATGCAGATTAAAAATGTATATCTCTCACTCTGCAGTCTCAACTCTCCTCGTTTGATCTGTATGTTAGAAAATAATTCTAACATGCTAAGCAAAGCTTAGTGGTGCTTATGTATTCACAATATGCAAGAAAAAAAATAAAAAAAAGAAATTTATACATTAAATAATGTAGAAACAATGAAAAGTATTACTTTCGGAATGTTAAATAAAGAAATTAATAAATTCATTGAAAATTGAAATACTAAACAAAATTAAATTTAGAATTGAGTAATTCATCGATAACTATATAACCCATTGTTTTCAATATAGTTAACTACTTTAATTATGCCCATACACACTGAACTTAGATTCTAGGTTTGAATAACGGGTCACTGTTGGCAATTTAATGCCCATTGTATAAATTTTTGGCCAATGGCCCACGATAGCACGAATGTCCACTGAGTATGATGACACAGTGTCTATTGATGGCATAGAGTGCCCACTATCAATTTGGATATCCTCCCTTTGGCTAGCCATTCAATCTCAAGCTAAATCTAAAATTAGTATGTTTTGGGCAATTCATTATTTTTAACTAACATAAAATTATGTATAGCACTATAATGAAATAATTCTTTGTAATATCCTCATATATGCCCTAGAAGTTTGATTATGTTGTTGATGTTGTTGTTAGTGTTGTTGTTGTTATATATTGGATTGAATATATGTGTTAAATTGTAAGAGAAAAGAGATGGGAAGAGAATGTATATGTATATGTGGTTTGGAGAAGAAATTTAGGGTTTAGAGACAAGTTTATATGTTGTGTATATGATAATATATATAACATATAAATTGGTCAAAGGGAGAGTCTGTAATATCCCTAAGTGAGCCTAGAAGTTATGATAATATTGTTATTATTGAATTAAATGTGTGATTGATAAGTGGTAATTATGTATGGTTTATGTGAATGATAAAAGAAATGGAGAGATAATGTATATGTGTGTAGTTGGAGAATGCATTGTGTAGAGAGAAGTGTATATGTAGTGTATATGGTGATATATATAAAATATATGTTGGTCAAAATGGAAATTCAAGGGAAGAGGATATTTTATTTGTGAGATGTGAAATTACCAATATGGGTATATATGAGACAAAAGCTTAGTTAAGTGGATGAGGGTATTATGGTAATTTTCTCTTGGATGGCTATTTAATGCATATTGACTTTGTGTTTTCTTCATCATTTCTTCTTCTTCTTCTTTGTGTTGGCCGGCTCATCATAGACAAGGGAAAACAAAAGACCAAATGAGGGTTTTGTTATTTCCAAGCTCAAAGTGAAGAAAACTTTCAAATTTACAAGTTGGAGTTTCAAGGAATTTCACTATTTGGTAAGTTTCTCTTGTTTGATCTTGTTATTTTTGGAAGTTATACTTGAGTTGAGTTGTGATTTGATGATGAGATGATTATAGTTGTTTATGGTGTGAATTTAAGTGTTGAGATTGCTTGTTAGATAAGAAGCTAGGTTGGTGTTGGTGATGGAAGAGTAAGAGTTGTGTTTAGTGAAAATTTTTCTGTTTTACAATTAGTAAAGGCTGTGACTTGTATAATTTTTAATTAATTATAGAAAAATGTTCTTGAAGTAAATTTTTGATATGTTGTGCCTCTATGAGTCTAGAATGACTTAAAAATATGTTGATTCGATTTTGGAATGGTTATGAGTTTAGAAAGATTATTTTTATTAGACCTGTTCCAGCAGGTACCTTAACTGAGACAGCTATATTTCGGGATTTTTAATAAAATGTAGAAAAATCATATCCAATTGAATTTTGGATATGTTGTTGCTTAGTGAGTCTAGTATTTGAGAAAAATAATTTGGAACCACGTTGATTGAATTTGATTTATGGAATTCACAAAGTTCAGAACTGCTGCCAGGATGCAGGGCAATTGGGGCAGTCTGGTTAGGTGAACTATTTGACCAAGATTTTGTGTTCAGTTTGATCTGAAATTTTAAAGGAATGATTTTAAGATACAAAACTAAATTCTGTAAAAATTTTAGAATTTTTAGTCAAGTAGATTATTTTATACAATTTTTCAAAATAAGGATAAAATGGAGTCTAAAACCAGAATGTACTATTCATATGGTCATTTTGCTAATATTCCTTTTGGATTAGGGTTTGAAGAAGGTGATTTGCCCTAATTTGAGAAGTGAGAAATCTTATGAAGAAAGGATTGCTTAGAGTTGTGTGAGTGTTCATAAGGTAAGTACCAATACATATGATTGTATTTATTTACATGATTTGAGACTTAATACATTTGTTTGCAAATGTGTTAAGTGGTTTACTATAATGTTAATATAATTGGATTAAGGTGATGATTGAATGATGTGAAGGATGTGAAGATCATTAAAAAGGTAAGCATGAACTCTATTTGATTGTATATCCTTATATGTCTTTGAATTTTAACACATTTGGATGAATGTGTTAAATACTCTATTATATTGTGGATGTAAATGAATAATGTAAATTGCTATATATATATATATATAGAGTGGATAAAATATGAAATGGGAAAGGTAGGAAGAAATGAGGATCATTCTTAAGGTATGTGCAATTTGTTATGATAAATGCTCTAATAATGAATGGTGTTAGTGTGTTTTAAGAAATGATGAAAGGTTATGTTATATGCATTGTAAATGACAATATGTTATATGAATAATATATTTTGAAATGTTATATCAATGATGTTATATGTATCATATGGATTGAGATATGATATGTGTGAAACCATTGTAATTGGCCATGATGATTCAAATGTGAGATGAAGCCATTGTGATTGGCTATGATGATCCAATTGAAAGAAATAAGGCATGTTTGCCTAGATGATAATGAGCATTGAGATTGAAATTGATAATGAAACAATAAGTGAAATATGTGTTTAATGTGTTATTTAGTCTTCAGAGTTCTGGGTTTGGAGGCATGCCTATAAAATGAAAAAGGTAACAGTCTTGCCGGGTTGAGGATCTCTTCAAATTGAGTTGAATTGAGGTCCAAGAGACTGGGTCTGTTACACCATGAGAATTGTGAATATGAAATATATGATTGGTAACAGTCTTGCCGGGTTGAGGATCTCCTCATGATGAGTTGATGGTCCAAGAGACTGGGTCTGTTACACTATCCATGGATAGAAATATTGATATATGATGCCTACGGGCTTGATGATTATGATTATAGACCAAAGCAGTAACTCTGAACTCTGAATAACATAGTGGTGTCTGTTGGGCCCGAGTCTGTCTTTGTTGTCAATGTGATATACAAATGTTGAAAGAAATGGATAATGAAATCTTTGGTATACTTCATTGGACATGTGGTTGATGATATGTAATATGTGTGTTGAAATATTGATTATGAGCACTAATGGTGAATTGTGAATAAAGAAATGTTATGATTGGTATGATGTATAATGTGTGTATTAGCATTGATTGTGAATTCAATTGATGAATTGTGGTTGATGACAATGATTGTATTAATTGGAAATGTGACTTATGGTTAGTATGATGTATAATGTGTGTATTGAGATGTTGATTGTGAATATTAGTGATGGGTTGGAATTGGTAGAAATGTTATGTATATATGGGTATAAGATATGAAATTAGTTGAAAGATATGAAAGGTGCAAATGAAAAGGGATAAACTTAATAAGAACTAAAAGTATATGGAATTGATATATCTTTATATGTTAGTGTTTCCATGATATATGTTTGTATTTTATATTTGTACTACTAAGCTTTCGAGCTTAGCACGGATGTATTATCGCGTAGGTAGCTTGGTGGAAGATATGAAGTCTTTTGGTATGCCACGAGAAGAGTAAGATTTTGTCGAGACCAACTAGAGGGTAATGCATACATGTATCCACTTTAAGTATGTTATATTATATGTATAAGTGAAGTTTTGATAAAGACAATGATTTCGTAAGTGTTCTTTATATTGACCTATTATAGTTTGAATTTTGTTACAGGTTTTTTTAAAAGTAAAAAGGAAAAGTGGCATCCTTATACTTTATATACTTACTGTATGTATACTAGGTATATGTATAGTGCTTATATAGGGTATCAGGGTGTTACATTCTTTGATAAACACTTAGTATCACACATATTTATCATATATTCAAAATAAATTTATCACACTATTTGTTAGGGTTAATTTCAAATATTCTTTACATCTTAAGACCTTATAGTCATTTTAAAAGACAAGAAAAAAAGAGCCATTTTGGGAAAATTTCTTCAAGTGACATGCCCAGTGACATAGGCGTGTCATTGACAGTGTCATAAGCTTATTCTCACAGAAGTTTTGACACTTCCAAGAACATGGGCGTGTCTCTGGCCGTGCCATTTAAGTTGCATTACAGTAGCTATGACACGCCCATTGACACGGGCGTGTCACTGGTCGTGTCATTTATCTTTTATCACAGTATCTATGACACGCCCAATAACATGGGCGTGTTACTGGTCATGTCTTCAATGTTGAAACACAACATCGTTGACATGCCCAGTGACATGGCCGTGCCACTGGTGGTGTCAAGCAAAACTCTGTATTTCGAACACTTATCAACTTAAATTCCATATATCCAAATATATGATATCAATGGATCAAAACTAATTTCTTTAACAAAGAAAGAGCATATATCAAATATTTTTCTGCAAAAACTCATCAAGACAACTCAATCAATCATTCTAAACAATAAATTCATAGAAATTTAAATAGTTATAAATCAAAATATACAGAAGCACATACCTCTTTAAACTCTTCTTTTTCTCTAATCACTTGTTGATAATCTCAACTTTTTCAGATTAATCTTCTAAAAACTTATAACTAGATATTATTTTCTCTTAGGTTTTGATCAAAGTCTTGGAAGGAAGGAAGAAAGAAGGAGTTTTGATGGTGAAGATTGTGATGAACGTGGAAAGAAGAAAGAAGAAGAAAGAAAGAGAAGTTTTACATAAATACACCTGTCCATACACCTGTATATATACATATATGGCTTAATCTAGTGTGGCTAATCTCATCTTAGTTATGGTGCACCCTCTTTCTTATCCTTTAATTCTAATTCAATTTTAAATCTCTTAAAACCGTAAAAATAAATAATTTCATCGGTAAATTTTTGAGATCCACTATTTACATCACTTATCCATACCACTTATGTCACAATTCATTATCAATTATCAATAATAAATCAAAGTTTAGTATTTAAAATTTTAAATATTACAATTCTCCTCCACTAAAGAATTTTCGTCCTCGAAATTTACCTGTTATAGACGCTTGAAACAATTGAGGGTATTGTTGTCTCATTGTCTCTTCACTTTTCCAAGTGGCTTCCTCTATCGAATGATTCCTCCATAACACTTTTACTAGAGGAATGTGCTTATTACGCAACTTCTTTATTTCACGAGCTAAGATAGCCACTGGTTCTTCTTCATAATTCAAATCTAGCTGAAGTTCAATAGACTCTACTTGAATCACATGTGTAGGATCTGATCTATATCGTCTAAGCATCGATACATGGAATACATTATGAATCTTAGCCAATTTTGGAGGCAAAGCTAGTCGATAGGCTACTAGACCTACACGTTCAAGTATTTCATATGGTCCAATGAACCTAGTACTTAATTTACCTTTCTTTCCAAAGCGAAGAACTTTCTTCCATGGTGATACTTTCAAAAATACCTTATCCCCCAACTATATTCAATATCACGCCGTTTCAAATCTGCATAAGATTTTTGTCTATCCATTGCAATTTGTAATTGATCCTTTATAAGCTTTACTTTGTCTTTAGTTTATTTTATGAGATCAGGTCCTACAAGTTTGCTCTCATTCAATTCCACCCAACACAATATAGTTCTACACTTCCTTCCATAGAGTGCCTCATATGGAGCCATTCCAATACTCGTTTGATAACTATTGTTATAAGCAAATTCTACTAAAGGCAGATATTTATCCCAGCTACCTTTGAAATTGATTACACAACTTCTAAGCATATCCTCAAGTATTTGTATCACCCTTTCTGATTGACCATCTGTTTGTGGATGAAATGCAGTACTAAAATGGAGTCGAGTACCCAATGCTTTCTGAAAACTTTTCCAAAATCTTGAAGTAAAGCGAGGGTCTCTATCTGAAATAATAGACACTGGTACTCCATGAAGCCTGACTATCTCATTAACATACAACTCTGCAAGTCTATTCATTGAATAGTCAATTCGAATGGGAAGGAAATGAGTTGATTTGGTTAATCGATCAATAATTACCCAAATTGTATCATACTTCTTTTGGGTATTTGGAAGACTAGTCACGAAATCCATGGTGATTCTATCCCACTTCCATTATGGTATTGATATAGGATGCAAAAGACCCGATGGAACTTGATATTCTGCTTTGACTTGTTGACATACTAAACATCGAGTCACATATTCAGTAATATCTCTTTTCATACTAGGCCACCAATAATGAGATTTCAAATTCTGGTACATCTTATTGCTTCCGGGATGTACAGTATACATAGTATTGTGAGCTTCACCAAGAATACACTCCTTTAGTTCCTTCACATCAGGTACACACAATCGATCTCTATAATACACTCCACCATCTTTTGACACAACATAATCTGGCTTTTTCCCTTCATGCACTTGTTTCAAAAGTTCTAACAATTTTTGATTTTGTTTATGAGCTTCTATCACTTTTTGCCTAATGGTTGGTTCAACCCTCAATTCTGCTAAAGTCTTTCGACTTAGAGCATCGGCTACAACATTAGCTTTTCCAGGATGATAGTCAATAATACAATCATAATCCTTGATTAATTCCATCCATCTTCTCTACCTTAAGTTTAGTTCTTTTTGTGTTGGCAAGTATTTCAAACTTTTATGATCAGTGAAAATATAATACCTTTCACCATAAAAGTAATGTTGCCAGATTTTAAGAGCAAATACAATAGCACCTAACTCCAAATTATGTGTAGAGTAATTTAATTCATGAGATTTTAATTGCCTAGAAGCATAAGCAATTGCCTTACCCTCTTGCATCAATACACAACCAAGTCCCTGATGAGAAGCATCACTATAAATAACATAGTCTTTACCTTGAGTCGGTTGTGTCAAGATAGGCTCTTCAGTCAATATGGCCTTTAATTGTTCAAAACTAGCTTGACACTGAGCATTCCACTCAAATTTAATTTCTTTTCTAAGGAGCTTAGTTAAGGGAAGTGCTATCTTAGAAAACTCTTGCACAAATCTTCTATAATATCCAGCCAACCTAAGGAAATTTTGAACTTCTGTTATATTCTTTGGTGGTTTCCAATTCAAAATAGTCTCAATTTTACTTGGATCCATATGAATACCATTAGCTGACACTACATGACCTAGAAAGGCCACTTCCGTCAACCAAAAATCACACTTCGATAATTTAGCGTACAATTGATTCTCCCTTAGTGTCTGTAGTACAATTCTCAAATGCTTATTATGCTTCTCTCTATTTCTAGAATAAACCAGTCTATCATCAATAAAAATAACTACAAACTGGTCTAAATAGGGTTTAAAGACTCGATTCATTAAATTCATAAAAGCTGTTGGAGCATTAGTTAAATCAAAGGGCATAACTAAAAATTCATAATGTCCATATCAAGTTTTAAAACCTGTCTTCGGAATATCTACTTCTTTAATTTTCATCTGATAATAACTCGATTTAAGATCAATTTTAGAGAAAACACCCGCTCCTCTCAACTGATCAAACAAGTCATCAATCCTAGGTAATAGGTACTTATTCTTAATAGTCACTTTATTCAACTGTCGATAATCTATACATAATCTTAAGGTACCATCCTTCTTCTTCACAAACAAAACTTGTGCGCTCCAAGGTGACACACTAGGTCTTATAAATCCTTTATTAAGCAATTCTTGGAGTTGCACCTTTAATTCTTTTAATTCCGGATGTGCCATTCTATAAGGTGGAATAGAAATTGGTGTTGTACCTGGAACTACATCAATAACAAACTCTACCTCTCTCTCTGGTGGTATTCTAGGTAATTCTTCTGGAAAAACATCTAAAAACTCACTCACTGTAGGTATGTCTCCCAAAACCTTGCTTGAATGTCGTGTATCATTAACATAAGAAAGATAAGCTTCACATCTCTTCCTAATCAACCTTCTAGCTTTAGCTACAGAAATCAAACTAGAATGATAAAATTGTTTTTCTCCTCGAACTACAATTTCACCATAACCCGGAATCTTAAAAGTTATAATTTTACTACAGCAGTCCATAACTGCTTGATGTCGAACAACCAATCCATTCCCAAGATTACATCAAAGTCATGGAATGGTAGTTTAATCAAATTAGCAGAAAGCTCTACATCATGAACTCTAAGTGGACAATTTCAATATACTCTATTTACCTTCACACTATGGCCTGAGGGATTTGTAACTTCTATCTCATAATCAAGTTTATCAAAACACATTTTCTTCCCTGAAGCTATAGTTGTACAAATATAAGAATGTGTAGAACCAGGATCTAACAATGCATACACATCAAGACCAAGTAAAGAAAATTTACCAACTACAACATCAGGAGCATCATGTTCCTCCATAGCTTTCATGGCATAAGCCTTAGCTGGAGCACTGTCTCGAGTCTGAGGTCTATCCACCATTTCAGATCCTCTATGCTGACTAACACTGGGTCGACTAACTCTATCTGTCTTACGGCTTGATTGAGACCTCTATATAGAGCTATGTCCTTTAACAATTTTTAATTCTTTTATTGTTGGACAATCTCTAATTTTATGCTCCAAAGAACCACATTTTAAACAAGCCCCCTTTTGATACCAAAAATCTTCACTTGCATGGCCCTTACCACAATATTGACAAGGTGTAGTAACAACCCTTGAAGATGAGCCTATAACCACTCCAAACCTACCACCTTTAGATTTATGAAAACTAACTCCACTTCCTCTACCAAACCCCTGGGTTTGGGCTTGGATATTTCTCTGTCTTTTCTGGCCACCTTGTTGTTGCTCACTAGAAAATCCCTTCTTTGATTATTTTTTCTTCCCTACTCTTGTTTAATCTCATTTTCTATAGAAACTGCTGCATTAACAAGAGTGGAAAAACTCTTTAATCCTCATTGCTACTAAATACACCTGAATCTGACTATTCAAACCTTGTTCAAATCGCTTACACTTCTATTCCTCAGATATAACTAACTTTGAAAATATTTCCTGAGGCAAACAAACTGCCTCTCATATTCAGACACAAATGATTACCTTTGCTTAAGATACAAAAAATCCCGACGCTTCTCCTCTAAATAAATCTCACTAATATATTCCTTTTTAAATTCTTCTTGGAAAAAATGCCCAAGTAAGTCTACCTGCAGGTACACCTTTCTACTTTGTATCCCACTAAGCAAAAGCTTGTTCTTGCAACAAGGAAACTGCACACTCTAATCTTTCCTCATTAGTACAATGCAGAATATCAAAAACTCTCACAATCCTCTCCATCCAATACTCTGCTACTGAAGACTCATTAGTATCACGAGCTTTAAAATCTTCTGCTCCCAATTTTCTAATTCTCTCTAATGGAGATCTTTGGGGCACTGGCAGTGGAGGTTGTGCAGGAGGAGCAACTCTTACAATTTGCCTGAGAACTTCCCCCATATTTCTCACAAATTAGGGATCTAATGGAATTTGTTCCGCAGAAGGTTCCGATAGCTGCTGATTTCCCACACTAGCTTAACTGTGTGAGGATGCAGCTTGATCCTCAGCACCTTAACGGGATTCAGAGGCCATCTTATACCTTTAAACATTAAAAATCAACTACATCAAATATTTATCCAATTATATAGTTCACATAGCAATGACAGTTGTACTTCTCTTTTATTTTAACCCACAACTTAGAACCGTCTAAACTTGCTCTGATACCACTAAATGTAACACTCCCTATATAGCCCATACACTTACCTACTGTGAGCGGGGATTTTCGCCCCCACCCCCGGTGGAATGGTTCTTGAGACTTCGGCACTGTTAAGGCTTAGGCCTTAGAGAACACGGACCTAAGTTCAGAGAAAATGGAGTCGCCACCCGGACAGGCCGGGAAAAAAGAAAGGGGTGGATGACTCAATTCCTAAGGAATCCCCAACCCCCTAATGGGTTTGGAAAGTTGGGTACGTGTGGAGAAGGTGAGAAATGACCCAGCACCCCCACAACGCCCGGTTCATTGGAACCGGCCTCCTTTACAGGTCTTAATATTATAAAATTATTAAATATAACAACATTATCCATATTGCACATAACAATTATGTCCCAACAAAACAAATAAATGGACACCCATCCAAGGATGAAAACATGTCCTTACATCCCATGCCTAAATAGGACACCCACCGAAAGGTAGAAACATATCTTTTACATTGGTTCTAAAATAGAAAAGCAATTTAAATTACATGATATTTAACTAATGAGGTACCCACCAAGTGGAAACATACCTCTTACAACATTTGGAAATCTAAATAAATCGATAAAAGTAAATAACCATTCATCATAAATAAATCATTCATCAAAGGTACTAAATATCAATAGAAAGTAAACATCCATCCATGATAACTTAAATAAATCAAACATTGAAATTAAATAAATCAACCATCAAAAAATATAATAAACTATATAATCAAATCTAAAATTAAATAAAGCAATAAATATGTAAATTTAGGGTTTTAAAGAATTATCAATTGAATTTAGGGTTTCAGAACTTAGGGTTTTAGAAACTAAAGTTTTATAATTAGGGTTTTGAAATTAGGATTTTTAGGGTTTTTGAAACTAGGGCTTTGGAAACTAGGATTTTGGAATTAGGGTTTTGGATAGTTAGGGTTTTGGAATTAAGGTTTTGGATAATTAGGGTTTTTGAATTAGGGTTTTGGAATTGACTGACTGTATAAAAAAACACAATTTTAGATTTGGAAAAAATAAATTAAGGTTTTGGAAATATAATCAATATTTTGGAGTTTAATAATGAAATGGTTTAGGTTTTTGGATAAAAATAGTTTGAGGTTTTGAGTTTTAATGAAATAACATACGGTTCTTGAAGTTAAAGTAAACTAGATAGATTTTAACAATTAATTGTTGACTGCTGGATAGTTTTATGTTTTATGAAATATGCGAGTGGGATTATGAATACCAATTGATCAATGTGATAATTAAAGCAAACGATTAAAGTTATTAAAACAAAAACCAAAGCAAACGATTAAAGTTATTAAAACAAAAAAACAATTTACTGCATGTTCAAAGATCAAGGTACTGCGTGTTCAAAGTTTTTAACTTATGGATCGAAAAAATTTTAATTTGGGCTAATTCCACTTGATTTAAGGGTTTTACAATCAAATATAGGCCTCTTTAATTCGAACTGACTCCTTTAAAAAATTATAAACTAGGTTTAAATATTTAAAGTCGGATTAAATTTATTTTGGCATCCTTTAATTAGGACCATATCAAATTGGGGTAAAAATTAAGGGTCTACAGTTTGCCCCCTGCTTGAATGATCTGAGACTATAGCAAAAGAGAGTGAAAAGCAATAAGACTTAATTTTTGAGATGGTTACTTGAATTTGTTTTGGGTACTTAGACCCGAGACTGAACTTGAATTTGGGTACTTGGACCTGAGATTGAATTTGATTTGGGTACTTGGACCCGAGATTGGATTGAATTTGGGTAATTGGACCTAGGATTGGGTACTTGGACCTGAGATTGGGTACTTGGACCCCATATTGGATTGAATTTGGGTACTTGGACCCGAGATTAATTTGATTTGGGTACTTGGACCCGAGATTGGGTTGATTTGGGTACTTGGACCCAAGATTGGGACTTGGACCCGAGATTGATTTGATTTGGGTACTTAGACACGAGATTGGATTAAATTTAGTTACTTGGACCCGAGATTGATTTGATTTGGGTACTTGGACCTGAGAATGATTTTGATTTGGGTACTTGGATAAGAGATTGGGTAATTGGACCCGAGAATGGGTACTTGGACCTAAGATTGAATTGATTTGGTTTGAATTTGGGTACTTGGACCCGAGATTGATTGGATTTGGATACTTGGACCTGAGATTGGGTACTTAGACCCAAGATTGATTAGATTTGGGTACTTGGACCCGAGATTGATTAGATTTGGGTACTTGGACCTGAGATTGGGTACTTAGATCGGAGATTGATTGGATTTGGGTACTTGGACTCGAGATTGGGTACTTGGACCCGGGATTGATTGGATTTGGGTACTTGTGTAACACCCCTTCCCGACCTACGTGTGTAAGCCGAGTAGAGGTGCCACACTATCCTAATGTTGCTACCACTTTTACTTAGTCAAATTTTAGTTTCGATTTTATAGAAATTTTCCATAGTTTCGCCTAAAATTTTAATCCCAAGTGTCGACAAAACTGTTTTTTTTTTTTTTTTTTTTTTCTGATTTTTGAAAATATTTTTACACAAACCAATGCAAACAAAATCATTCTCAGCACACTTCCAATAAATCCCCCCTATAACCTCAACTACAACCTGCAAAAAGGATTTACACTTATAGTACAAAATAAAGTAAAGGTTTATTATGAAATACAGCAGACAAAATATTTGTTCACTATACAACGAAAAGTAATAATATTTACAAATTCATATACATCAAAACTCAAGTTTTACAACACATAAAATTTATACATGTTTGGCAGTCAGTCTTCGATCTTAAAGCCCCCTATTCACTCTTCAAAATCTAGGCTCGACTCGGCCTAGAGAAACTCTTTGGTTCTTCCCTATCACCTGCGTGAAGAATCACATTCACGCTAAGCCAACGGCTTAGTGGTACAAACTACAGTGCTATGATGCTTTAATGCCATGCTAATGTCACACAATCAAGATTCAAGATCAATTCAAGAGAATATTATATTTCACAATTTTACATTATTTAATAATTAATCAAAACCTTCATGATTCACATTGAAAACAAAGACAAGCATGGGCCCAAAATACACTAATATGTTATTCAAAGTTCATAGTTACTGCTTTTGTCCATAATCATAATCATCAAGCCCGTAGGCGATATACACATATATATATCTATCCATTGATAGGGTAACAGACCCAGTCTCTTGGACCTCTACTTGGCTAGACTCAAGGAGATCCTCAACTCGGCAAGACTGTTACCAAAACAAGTGTAACAGACCCAGTCTCTTGGACCTCAATCCGACTAATCTCGAGGAGATCCTCAACCTGACAAGACTGTTACTATTATTCATATATTTCATAAGCATGCCGCCAAACCCAAAACTCTAAAATCTGAATAACATATTAAGCACATAAACATTTCATTCATCTCTTCATAATCTCTTTCTCAATTCATTTTATATTTCATAAGCAAATTAGACAACCATGTCTCAATCATCTCATATGATCTCAAATCACAATAAAGCAACTCTTCATAACATCATATCTTTCACATTTCATTTCATCATCACATCTTGCACATTTCACATTTCATTATATTCAAATCACATTAATCAATTCAATATTCAAATGGATATAATCAATGGCATTAACACATATTTTACATGTTCATCACAACATATCAAAAATTCACTTCAAGAACATTTTTCTATATTTAATTAAAAATCATACAAGTCACAGCCTTTACTAATAGTAAAACAGAAAAACATTTCACTAAACACAACTCTTACTCTTCCATCACCAACACCAACCTAACTTCTTATCTTTAATTCCATTTCAACACATACAAACACACCACAAGCAATCCTAACCATATTATCAACAACACTTCATCAAACTCAAAAATAACTTCAAAAACAACAAGAGCAATCAAGAGAGAACTTACCAAAATAATGAAATTTCTTGAAATTCCAACTTGTTTATTTGAAATCTTCCTTCAATTAGCTATTAAAATTCAAAAACCCTCACTTGCTCTCTTGTTTCCTTGAGGTCCGGCCACACAAAGAGAAAAGAAGAGAAAATGGAAAAATAAAAGAGACAAAGTCAACTTCTCATCTCTTTAAACCTCCACCAAGCAATTTAAAAAGAAATTTACTTAAATACCCTCTACTATATATATTAACTCCCTTTCATTTACTTACCCTTTAGTAATTTCACAAATAACACATTAAATATCTTCTTCCTTTGACCATTCATTTGACTTATGTATATGTTATATATATTTCCATATATACAACATATACACTCTCTTTTAAATTCTTTCCTCTTTCCAATTTCACCTATACATTTTAATTCAAATAAAACAACAATTATACTAAAACTTCTAGGCACATTTTGGGATATTACAACTTGGACCTGAGATTGGGTACTTGGACTCGAGATTGATTTGATTTGGGTACTTGGACCCGAGATTGATTTGATTTGGGGGTACTTGGACCCGACAATGGATTGATTTGGGTACTTGGACCCAAGCTTGAATTGATTTGGGTACTTGGACCTGAGATTGGGTACTTGGGCCCGAGCTTGAATTTTATTTGGGTACTTGAACCCGAGATTGGGTACTTGGGCCAGAGCTTGAATTTGATTTGGGTACTTGGACCCGAGATTGGGTACTTAGACCCGAGCTTGAATTGATTTGGGTACTTGGACCCGAGCTTTAATTGATTTGGGTACTTGGACCCGAGCTTTAATTGATTTGGGTACTTGGACCCGAGATTGGATATTTGGACCCTAGCTTGAATGGATTTGGGCACTTGGACCGGAGATTGGGTACTTGGACCCGAGATTGATTTGATTTGGGTACTTGGTCCTGAGATTATTTTGATTTGGGGTACTTGAACCCGAGAATGGATTGATTTGGGTACTTGGACCCGAGATTGAGTACTTGGACCTGAGATTGGGTACTTGGACCCGAGCTTGAATTGATTTGGGTACTTGGACCCGAGATTGGGTGCTTGGACCCGAGAATGGGTACTTGGACCTGAGACTGATTTGATTTGGGTGCTTGGACTCGAGAATGAATTGAATTTTGGGTGCTTGGACCCGAAACTGAGTTTGAATAACCTTTTATTCAGTTGAGAAGTTTGATTACTCTGGCTGTTCTATGCATTGTGGTTCTTCACCCTCGTAAATGAATCTTCATCCTTGGAGATCGTGTCTTCATCCTTGAAAATGGATCTTCATCCCTTGAGATCGGGTCTTCACCCTTGCTTCAGCTCTTTTAGCTGGACTGATATTTTGTCTTTTGCATCTTCATTCTTTTGAGAGTTCTAATGTTCCATTCTTTTGTTCTTCCTTTTTGCAAAAATTCAGCTATTTTTAATTGGACCTTGTATCCTCTCCTTGCCTCCTGCGTGGCGAAATATTTGTAAGTGAGTTTGAAAATATTTTATATATAAACTCTAAAAATTGAAAAGGAGAAACTTTGCCCTCTGTGTAGGCTCAAACCCATGATTTTTCTATGCGGGCTCTGATTGATGTTTTTGTTGTTTAGTTCTTCGTACAAGCACATATTTCTTCTTTCACAAAATGACTAGAGCTTCCGCAAGTAATGGGCTTTCCATGCCCCCCTGATTTGATATCTTCTTTTGATTATTTACTTCACAGAGTGTGTGAGCTATTCATTTTGACAAGGAATAGACAATACAAGACAAGAAAGTATGATGTGATATGCTCATGTATGCATGATATGCATGAATAATACTTACAGTCATTCCATTGACTCACAGACTGAGGTGATCAACAGAAGTGTTCTCATTGATTTCTTTAAGATGCCCATTCATTTCTCGCACTGGAATGACAGGCTGCTTCGCATTTATGGCTTTTATCTTCAAGATGTTGGAAACATGAATAATGGACGCCCTAAGAAGCAGAGTCAAGGATTCATCTATTTCAAACTATGTCTTAGCATGTCAGTTGATAGCTTCTTCATGACCTTGCCAATAATCATTTCCTTTGCCCAATGTGTCCTTTAGAGGTTCAACATACTTCCCTTAACTTGAAGGTTTTGTATGACAAAACTTTTTTTTTTGAATTTTGATTTTGAAATCAATTGTTGGCTTTGCCAAATTAATGTCAATGTACCTAAGGACTTGATTTTTCCAAATTAACATATCTATAACATGACAACCCTAGTTACCATACCGAACTCGGGAATCATTTCTATTTAAGCAAGAATTGTTGCACTTCAGATAGGCACATACACATTACTTGGCCCAAGGTCTCATTTGAGTTTAAATATTGTCTATCTCATATGCATGCTTATCCAAACTATCTCCACTAATAGACTCTACCTACCAAGAGAGATTAACATGTCTTTGATATACTTGAAATGGGGTCTATGAGGTACATGGGTTAAATGAAGGCTATTTTGAGATAGGAGCTGATGTGACACAATGGACAAACCCTCACACTATAAATTTCTTGTTTGAATTTTAGGCAGCTTCGAGGTAATCTTGCTAGACTCCAAATTCTTTTTGTCTTCTTAGCATTAATCTGGATCTTGATTAGGACAATCTTTGCCCTTGTAAAAAGTTTGTTACCCAAATTTGTTTCTTTTCTTCTTTTCCCTTTTTTCCTCTTTATTTTTCTTACTCTTCCTTTTTCTTTCTCTTTCCTTACTCTTCCCTTTCTTTTATCATTTTGTCCTTCTTTCTTATAGGACTATCAAGTACAGAACTTTCAAGAACTGGATGGTCTTCCTCCTTTTTCTTTGATTTTGATTGAATCTTTGGTTGTGTTGGGACCAATTCAAGTCAATCCATCCTTATAAACCAAATGGGAGCCTTTTGTTGTCTTAGGTAAAAGAGAACTTTGTTGGCTTTTTGAACCACCTTTTTAGGTTTTATCTTTCTTCCTTTTCTTTTTTCTTTTGTTTTTCATTTTTTTTCTTCTTTTTTTCTCTTTTTTTTGTTTTTTTTATTTTTTTTATTTTTTTTGTCCTAGCTCAAACAGAGTTGTCTTGTTTGTACCGACTTGGGCTTCCAATAATGGATGAGTGGAGTAACATAGGTCTTCTTTAACAGGGATAAATCATTTGTTACTCTAATGTTGTCTTGATATATTGGAGATATTAAGGGAACATGTAACACCCCTTCCCGACCTACATGTGTAAGCTGAGTAGAGGCGCCACCCTATCCTAATGTTGCTACCACTTTTACTTAGTCAAATTTTTGTTCCGATTTTTATAGAAATTTTGCCATAGTTTTGCCTAAAAATTCAATCCCAAGTGTCGACAAAACTGGTTTTTTTCTAATTTTTGAAAACATTTTTACACAAACCAATGCAAACAAAATCATTCTCAGTACACTTCCAATAAATCCCCCTTATAACCTCAACTACAACCTGCAAAAAGGATTTACACTTCTAGTACAAAATAAAGTAAAGGTTTATTATGAAATACAGCAGATAAAATCTTTGTTCACTATGCAACGGAAAGTAACAATATTTACAAATTCATATACATCAAAACTCAAGTTTTACAACACATAAAATTTATACATGTTTGGCAGTCAGTCTTCGATCTTAAAGCCCACTATTCACTCTTCAAAATCTAGGCTCGACTCGGCCTAGAGGAACTCTCTGGTTCTTCCTTGTCACCTGCGCGAAGAATCACATTCGCGCTAAGCCAACGGCTTAGTAAGATAAAACATGCTAATGGTATGCTTTAATGTAATGCAATGCCACATATGTTATTGATAAGATCAATATCATAAATATAAAGTTAACCACATAATTATGCATTTCACAAATCATAGTCATATGAGCATACCACATTTCAACATCTTTCCACATTCAACATTAATCAATCATACTCAATAACCAACATCTCATTTCATTAACTCATAACATTATTTAGGACATTCATATAACCCTGACACCTATGGGCCCAACAAGTATTTAATATGATATTCAGAGTTCAGAGTTACTGCTTTGGTTCATAGTCACAATAATCACGCCCGTAGGCAATGTATATACATGTATCTCTATCCATGGATAGTGTAACAGACCCAGTCTCTTGGATCATCAACTCAACACATATGAGGAGATCCTCAACCCGGCAAGACTGTTACAAATCATATATCTCATAGTGTAACAGACCCAGTCTCTTGGATCATCAACTCAACACATATGAGGAGATCCTCAACCCGGCAAGACTGTTACCTTTTATCATTTCTTAGGCATGCCACCCAAATCCAGAACTCTGAAACTGAATAACATATTAAACAAACAATTCATTTATTATATAGTTACCATTTCCATTCTCAAATTCTCATCACATTTAGGCAAACATGCCTTCTTTCTTTCAATATCATCATCATAGCCAATCACAATGGCATTGCCTCATATCATGTCTTATTTGAATTATCATTTCAATTTCAATGTATATTATTCATGAAACACATAACCATTCACAATGCATAACATAACATTGTTCAATCTCAACAATGCAATTAGGGCAAAGAACAATTGATATGATTCATATGAATAGTACATTCTGGTTTTAAACTCCATTTTATCCTTATTTTGAAAAAATTGTATAAAATAATCTACTTGACTAAAAATTCTAAAATTTTTACAGAATTTAGTTTTGTATCTAAAAATCATTCCTTTAAAATTTCAGATCAAACTGAACACAAATCTTGGTCAAATAGTTCACCTAACCAGACTGCCCCAATTGCCCTGCATCCTGGCAGCAGTTCTGAACTTTGTGAATTCCATAAATCAAATTCAATCAACGTGGTTCCAAATTATTTTTCTCAAATACTAGACTCACTAAGCAACAACATATCCAAAATTCGACTGGATATGATTTTTCTACATTTTATTAAAAATCCCGAAGTATAGCTGTCTCAGTTAAGGTACCTGCTGGAACAGGTCTAATAAAAATAATCTTTCTAAACTCATAACCATTCCAAAATCGAATCAACATATTTTTCAGTCATTCTACACTCATAGAGGCACAACATATCAAAAATTCACTTCAAGAACATTTTTCTATAATTAATTAAAAATCATACAAATCACAGCCTTTACTAATTGTAAAACAGAAACAATTTCACTAAACACAACTCTTACTCAACACAATCACTTCCAACACCTTCACCAACTCAACTTCTCATCATCAAACCAACAAACCCTAATTCCTTTCTCACACCACTTCAAAAGAATTGAAGAAATTAAAGAAAAGATCTTACCTCAAATGAAGAAATCCACAAATCTTTAACCAAAACCCTTGCTTCCTTCTTCAAAATGCTTCAAACCTCAAGATCACCTCTCTTTCTCTCTTTGTCTATGGAGAATCCGGCCACTTCAAGAAAGAAAGAAGAAAATGCACAAGTCAAACACCTTTTCTTCTTTTAATCTCCACCATGCATCTTACAAGGAAAATTACCAAAACACCCTTAACCATATAACTAACTCTTTGTCTCATATAAGCCCTTTATAGTAATTTCATTAACAACCAAAAATATCTTCTTCCACTTAACCATCACCTTGACTCTTCATTTGACCAATGTATATGTTAATTATATCATCATATAAACAACATATACATTTGTCTCTAAACCCTAAATTTCTTCTCCAAAACACATATACATATACATTCTCTTCCCATTTCTTTTCTCTTACAATTTAACACATATATGCACAAACATTCACTTCCCAATATATATATCAACAACCACAATAACAACAACATACTCAAAACTTCTAGGGCATAAATGAGGATATTACAATTCTCCCCCTCTAAAAAGAAAATTTCGTCCTCGAAATTACCTGATATCAAAGCTGAAACAATTGCGGATACTGCTCTCGCATGGTATGCTCACTTTCCCAAGTCGCTTCTTCTTTTGCATGATTCTTCCAAAGAATCTTCACCAATGGCACTCTCTTGTTCCTTAACTCTTTCACTTCTCGTGCCAAGATAGCAACTGGTTCCTCTTCAAATGTCAAATCTGGGCTCACTTCAATAGACTCAAATGGCAACACATGAGATGGATCCGACCTATATCTCCTCAACATAGAAACATGGAATACATTATGAATACGATCCAACTCAGGTGGCAAAGCAAGTCGATACGCCACTGGCCCAACTCTTTCTAACACTTCATACGGCCCAATGAAACGAGGACTCAATTTTCCTTTCCGACCGAACCTCAAAATTTTCTTCCAAGGAGACACTTTCAGAAATACCTTATCTCCAACATCAAACTCTATATCTCTCCTTTTTAGATCTGCATAAGACTTCTGTCGGTCTGAAGCTGCTTTTAACCTGCCTCGAATCAACTTTACTTTATCTTCAGTTTCTTGAATCAAATCAGGACCAACCAACTTATTATCTCCAAGCTCATTCCAACAAAGAGGTGTCCTACACCGTCTGCCATACAATGCTTCAAACGGTGCCATACCAATGCTGGATTGGTGACTATTGTTGTAAGCAAACTCCACAAGAGGTAAAAACCTATCCCAACTTCCAGAGAAATCGATGACACAGCTTCTCAACATGTCCTCAATAATCTGTATCACCCTCTCTGACTGTCCATCCGTCTGTGGATGAAAAGCAGTGCTGAAGTGCAGTCGAGAACCTAAAGCACTATGCAAACTCTTCCAAAATCTGGAAGTAAACCTGGGATCTCGATCAGACACTAAAGAAGTTGGAACACCATGCAGTTTCACAATCTCATGGATATACAGCTCAGCCAATCTCTCCAAAGAGTAATCCATTCGAACCGGAAGGAAATGAGCTGTCTTAGTCAATCTATCCACAATCACCCATATAGCATCATGCCTCTTTTGTGTCAATGGCAAACAAGACACAAAATCCATTGTCACTCTTTCCCACTTCCATTCTGGCACTGACAATGGTTGAAGCAACCCGGTTGGAACTTGATGCTCTGCTTTAACCTTCTGACAAGTGAGACATTTCGATACAAACTCAGCAATGTCTCTCTTCAAACCAATCCACCAATAATGCTGTCTCAAATCATGATACATCTTCGTATTACCCGGATGCATAGCAAACATTGACTGATGAGCTTCTTCTAAAATGACTCTTTTCAAATCAGCATCATCGGGTACACACAATCGGTTCTTAAACCAGAGACTCCCATCATCTTTCACAACAAAATCTCTAGTCTTCCCATTCTTGCAATCTGAAAAAATCTTCTGAATCTTCTTATCGGCCAACTGAGCTTCTTTGATCTGATCTAACAAAATCGGCTTTAATTGCAACTGTGCCAATAATGCACCATCAACACAAGGTACAAAACTGGCATGCAATGCTCTCAACTCAACAAGCAACGAGAGCGAGTAAACAGTTAAACCAGCTAAAGACTTCCGACTCAAGGCATCAGCAACAACATTTGCTTTACCTGGATGATAGTCAATCAAGCAGTCGTAGTCTTTAATCAATTCTAACCATCTCCTCTGACGAAGATTGAGTTCTTTCTGGACACCCAAATACTTCAAACTCTTGTGATCAGTGTAGATGAAACATTTCTCCCCAAACAGATAGTGGCGCCAAATCTTTAATGCAAACACAATGGCAGCCAATTCTAAATCATGGGTCGGATAGTTAAGCTCATGTGGTTTCAACTGTCGAGATGCATAAGCTATAACTTTCCCTTCCTGCATCAATACACACCCCAAACCTCTATGTGAAGCATCACTGTAGATCACATATGGTTTGCCTTCAACAGGTAAAGTAAGAACAGGCGCTTGAGTCAACAACTCTCTCAACTGCTCAAAACTAGCCTGACACTGATCTGTCCACACAAATCTCACTCCCTTTCGAAGTAATCTGGTGAGTGGAGTAGCTATCAAAGAAAACCCTTTCACAAACCGTCGGTAATAGCCTGCCAAACCCAGAAAACTTCTAATCTCTGTCACAGACTTGGGTGGACTCCAATTTAAAATGGCTTCAACTTTGCTCGGATCAACTCTGATGCCTTCTGCAGAAACAATATGTCCGAGAAAAGCAACTTGATCCAACCAGAACTCACACTTCGACAATTTGGCAAATAACTGATTCTCTCTCAAAATCTGCAACACAATCCGCAGATGCATATCATGCTCCTCTTCATTCTGTGAATACACCAGTATATCATCAATGAAGACCACTACAAACTGATCCAAATAGGGCCTAAACACCCTATTCATCAAATCCATAAAAGCTGCAGGTGCATTCGTTAGACCAAAAGGCATAACTAAAAACTCATAATGCCCATACCTGGTCCGAAAAGCAGTCTTAGGAACATCTTCACTTCTTACCCTCAGCTGATGGTACCCAGATCTCAAATCAATTTTGGAGAACACTGACGCTCCCTTCAACTGATCAAAGAGATCATCGATTCTAGGCAAAGGATATTTATTTTTAATAGTCACCTTGATCAATTGCCTATAATCGATACACAACCTCATAGTACCATCTTTCTTCTTCACAAATAGCACAGGAGCTCCCCAAGGAGAAACACTGGGGCGAATGAATCCTTTGTCCAACAACTCCTGTAATTGCACTTTCAACTCCCTCAATTCTGCTGGTGCCATTCTATAAGGAGTAATAGAGATAGGAGTGGTACCAGGCAACAATTCAATACCGAACTCCACCTCTCTCTCAGGAGGCAACCCTGGCAACTCCTCTGGAAACACATCCGGGAACTCAGCAACTGTGGCAATGCTATCAATAGGGGAACCCTTCACTCTAGTATCCACCACATGAGCAAGATAGGCTTCACACCCCTTTCTAATCAACCTCCTGGCTGCAACAGCTGAAACAAATAAGGAGGCTAGCTGTTCCTGCTCATTAGATACTATCACCTCTCTACCATCACCCGTTCTCAAAGAAACAATTTTCTTTTTACAATCCACCACAGCTTCATGTCGAGATAGCCAATCCATACCTAAGATCACGTCATATTCCTTAAATGGCATCTCAATCAAATCCCCAAGGAACTCCTCACCCTGCACCACTACTGCACTATCTCTATGCACCTTACTCACAACCACACTATGCCCTAACGGATTTGTTACCAACACATCAAATCCTAGGGACTCAGCATGCAAATCAGATACAGGCAAAACAGATGCACTAATATATGAATGTGTGGAACCCGGATCAATCAAAGCAAGTACTGGAGTATTAAATAAAGAAAAAGTACCAGCTATGACTGCCGATGTATCTGGCTGTCTCTGCATAACATACATCCTCTGGGAAGATCCAACCTCCTCTGGTCTACCCTCCCTGGATGTAGCACCTCCTCTAGAACTGAATCCTGGTCTACCTCCCCGGCTGGCACCTCTGCCTCCTCTGCCTCCCCTCACACTAGCTCGAGAAGCAGCAGAATCAACTGGCATCTGCTCCTGCCTCTCAGGACAGTCTCTCACAAAGTGGTCAGGTGATCCACACCTGAAGCATACCCCTGATCTACTATGCCTCCAACAAACGCCCCCATGTCTTCCACCACACTGGTTACACACAGGTAAGGTGGATCTCTGAACTCCAGGAGTAGGAGCACTCGCTACTGAAGCTGCAGGTCTAAATCTCTGCCTCTGGAACTGCACTGACCTACCCACTGGTCTCTGGCTCCTACTACTCCGAGGAACAAAACTTCCTCTACCCCTCTTCGCAGAAGAAGACCCTGCCTCGAACTGGGGCCTTCTAACCCTAACCTCTTCCTCTGAAGCAGCTGCAATAACTTGAGCTCGCTCTACACTTCGAGCTGCTGCCACAAGCTGTGAGAAATCCTGATATCTGGATCCAGCCACTAAGCACATGATCGAGGGCCTCAATCCCTCCTCAAATCGCCGACATCTATCAATCTCATCAGTAATGATACCCCCAGCATACTGACTCAGTCGAATAAACTCAACTTCATACTCAGTTACGGTCCGATGATCTTGCTTCAAATCTAGAAACTCTCTTTTCTTCCCATCTTTATACTCCCTAGGAGTATACTTCAACTCAAATTCTCTCAGAAAATCCGCATAAGACAAGGTTGGTGGATCATCCATAGAATGGGGCACTGTCTTCCACCAGTCGTAGGCATCCTTCTGTAGCAAAGATCTTGCATAGTCAAACTTCTCCTCTGAAGTGGCTTGCAACTGCACAAATACCCTCTGAACTCTATCAAGCCACTGTTCTGCTACAGCCGGATCAACTGTACCAAAGAAATCCTCTGCTCCATATTTCCTTAGCTTATCATAGTGCCTTACTGGTACTGAAGGCTGAGGGGGCGGTGGCGGTGGCTGTGGTTGCACAGGTGCTTGTCTCATAGCTTCCAACATAGGCCTAAACCAGGCTGGCGGAACCTCCTCCCCAGCTGGTCTACCCGACACCGAAGCAGGTGCCTCCTCAACACTATCAACCCTAGCTCCCTCAGCAGGAGCAATACTCTCGGCACTACCTTCAACAGATTGTCGCGAATGAGATGCCATCTCTACCTATATCTGCAAACACAGCAGAATATTCCTCATTAAAGATCAAAGACTGCCATACCAAAACATGTATTTTACTCAAAAACCCACTTTAAAAATCAAAATATTCTTTTTCTTACAATTGATCTAGGTTGAGAATCTCAAACCTAGGCTCTGATACCAAAAATTGTAACACCCCTTCCCGACCTACATGTGTAAGCTGAGTAGAGGCGCCACCCTATCCTAATGTTGCTACCACTTTTACTTAGTCAAATTTTTGTTCCGATTTTTATAGAAATTTTGCCATAGTTTTGCCTAAAAATTCAATCCCAAGTGTCGACAAAACTGGTTTTTTTCTAATTTTTGAAAACATTTTTACACAAACCAATGCAAACAAAATCATTCTCAGTACACTTCCAATAAATCCCCCTTATAACCTCAACTACAACCTGCAAAAAGGATTTACACTTCTAGTACAAAATAAAGTAAAGGTTTATTATGAAATACAGCAGATAAAATCTTTGTTCACTATGCAACGGAAAGTAACAATATTTACAAATTCATATACATCAAAACTCAAGTTTTACAACACATAAAATTTATACATGTTTGGCAGTCAGTCTTCGATCTTAAAGCCCACTATTCACTCTTCAAAATCTAGGCTCGACTCGGCCTAGAGGAACTCTCTGGTTCTTCCTTGTCACCTGCGCGAAGAATCACATTCGCGCTAAGCCAACGGCTTAGTAAGATAAAACATGCTAATGGTATGCTTTAATGTAATGCAATGCCACATATGTTATTGATAAGATCAATATCATAAATATAAAGTTAACCACATAATTATGCATTTCACAAATCATAGTCATATGAGCATACCACATTTCAACATCTTTCCACATTCAACATTAATCAATCATACTCAATAACCAACATCTCATTTCATTAACTCATAACATTATTTAGGACATTCATATAACCCTGACACCTATGGGCCCAACAAGTATTTAATATGATATTCAGAGTTCAGAGTTACTGCTTTGGTTCATAGTCACAATAATCACGCCCGTAGGCAATGTATATACATGTATCTCTATCCATGGATAGTGTAACAGACCCAGTCTCTTGGATCATCAACTCAACACATATGAGGAGATCCTCAACCCGGCAAGACTGTTACAAATCATATATCTCATAGTGTAACAGACCCAGTCTCTTGGATCATCAACTCAACACATATGAGGAGATCCTCAACCCGGCAAGACTGTTACCTTTTATCATTTCTTAGGCATGCCACCCAAATCCAGAACTCTAAAACTGAATAACATATTAAACAAACAATTCATTTATTATATAGTTACCATTTCCATTCTCAAATTCTCATCACATTTAGGCAAACATGCCTTCTTTCTTTCAATATCATCATCATAGCCAATCACAATGGCATTGCCTCATATCATGTCTTATTTGAAGTATCATTTCAATTTCAATGTATATTATTCATGAAACACATAACCATTCACAATGCATAACATAACATTGTTCAATCTCAACAATGCAATTAGGGCAAAGAACAATTGATATGATTCATATGAATAGTACATTCTGGTTTTAAACTCCATTTTATCCTTATTTTGAAAAAATTGTATAAAATAATCTACTTGACTAAAAATTCTAAAATTTTTACAGAATTTAGTTTTGTATCTAAAAATCATTCCTTTAAAATTTCAGATCAAACTGAACACAAATCTTGGTCAAATAGTTCACCTAACCAGACTGCCCCAATTGCCCTGCATCCTGGCAGCAGTTCTGAACTTTGTGAATTCCATAAATCAAATTCAATCAACGTGGTTCCAAATTATTTTTCTCAAATACTAGACTCACTAAGCAACAACATATCCAAAATTCGACTGGATATGATTTTTCTACATTTTATTAAAAATCCCGAAGTATAGCTGTCTCAGTTAAGGTACCTGCTGGAACAGGTCTAATAAAAATAATCTTTCTAAACTCATAACCATTCCAAAATCGAATCAACATATTTTTCAGTCATTCTACACTCATAGAGGCACAACATATCAAAAATTCACTTCAAGAACATTTTTCTATAATTAATTAAAAATCATACAAATCACAGCCTTTACTAATTGTAAAACAGAAACAATTTCACTAAACACAACTCTTACTCAACACAATCACTTCCAACACCTTCACCAACTCAACTTCTCATCATCAAACCAACAAACCCTAATTCCTTTCTCACACCACTTCAAAAGAATTGAAGAAATTAAAGAAAAGATCTTACCTCAAATGAAGAAATCCACAAATCTTTAACCAAAACCCTTGCTTCCTTCTTCAAAATGCTTCAAACCTCAAGATCACCTCTCTTTCTCTCTTTGTCTATGGAGAATCCGGCCACTTCAAGAAAGAAAGAAGAAAATGCACAAGTCAAACACCTTTTCTTCTTTTAATCTCCACCATGCATCTTACAAGGAAAATTACCAAAACACCCTTAACCATATAACTAACTCTTTGTCTCATATAAGCCCTTTATAGTAATTTCATTAACAACCAAAAATATCTTCTTCCACTTAACCATCACCTTGACTCTTCATTTGACCAATGTATATGTTAATTATATCATCATATAAACAACATATACATTTGTCTCTAAACCCTAAATTTCTTCTCCAAAACACATATACATATACATTCTCTTCCCATTTCTTTTCTCTTACAATTTAACACATATATGCACAAACATTCACTTCCCAATATATATATCAACAACCACAATAACAACAACATACTCAAAACTTCTAGGGCATAAATGAGGATATTACAGAACATCAACTACCCTTATGGTATTAAGAACTTCAACCACTCTTATGGTCTTGAGAACTTCAACTATCTTCATGGTATTCATTTCTTTCTTTGATCTTCTTACCTCTTCATCTTAGTGATCATAAGACTTGTCAAAAGTATCACAACAGCTCAGGGTAGGTTATTGGGATTTGTAAACCAATGCAAAAGAAAGCTAAAATTTTATGAAGGCTCAAAGGGACAACTAGGGATTGATATTTAATAGGGTGGATACTAGTTGTTGGCTAACCAAACAATTCCTAGATCATCTCTCCCTTAAATAAGAAGAGTTCAATTTTGCCTCGAAAGTTTGTCAAAGCATGTTCTAAGACTGACTAGGACCTAGAAAAAGGTAATTATGCAGGAGCCCTCTCTAAGTAAGCATACACAACTCAATGCTATAGAGCAATTCCCTCACCTAGTAAAGTCATTCGAGTCATGATGCATAAATATATTAATTCATGAATTATCAAGCTAGATTCCTCATTGGTTGAGCACCAAAATGAACAAAGACCAACAAAAATTTTGATGAAAGTAATTTATTCAAACAAACATAATTTGAAAAATAAGATTGTTCCAATTAAATATTAAAGAAAGCAAAATTAAAAAGCAACATTCAAGCTAAGGAAAGTTCATTGAGTTGGAGTCGAAGATGCTTCATTTATTTAGACATCTCAAGGGCAAGGATTTTTCCATCATCAAGGATCATTGCTTCATCATCCACAGTTAGTCTAAGCTTGCTTAGTAGCATATCATCTTTAGCAGCTTCTCTATCCATATCATGACAAGGTGACAAGATAAAACTCTTCATGAAGGTTGTAAGTGATGATGCCCTTCCAAATTTAGGCTGAGGATTATTTTTAGTGTTAGGCTTATCAGGCTCAGGCAGCTTTCCACTGTCAATTAAATCTTGGATTTTGTGCCTTAAGTGAACACATTTATTTGTCTCATGCCCTTGCATTTGATGGAATTGACAGAAGACCTTGACTTCAAAATTTGGTGGTAGAGGCTTATATAGAGGCCGAGGTGCCAATGGTTGTAGCAAATTCATTTTCATTAGATTTTCTAATATCTTTGACAAAGGCTCCCTTAAGTCTAAAAATTTATGCTTCTTTGTTGGGTTAGTTGTTGCATCTTTCTTAACACCTCCTCTTTCCCTTTGACTTTGCCCACTAGGGTGATAGCCACTCTTATTGCTCCACTTAGATAGCACATGTTTCGGTTGGTCTTGTATAATAGAGATTGATCTCTCATTTTTCATTCGATCTCTATCAGTAGACATGTTCCTTGTTAATGCTGCCTTTTCCTTCTTTCTTATGGGAGATGCCTTATTAGCATTGTTGATGATCTCCAGAATTTCAATCAACTGGGTCTTCATAATTTCAACCAATTGGTCTTATAGTTCGGCCATCCTAGCTTTGACAACTTCATCAACTATGTCCCTTAGTTGGTTTGCATCCATCCTTGAAATGTTGTAGGTGGTGTCGTTGTATGCTCTTGAATTATCGTACTCTAGGTCTGTGAGCCAGAGAGGTTCAATGATATGAGATGCAAATGTATACATGGATGCATGTATGTATAAACAATAGACAAACAAGGATAATTACGACGCTCCTTCCAACCTTATAACATCCACACACGAATGGCGAGTCTCTTTTCCTAGGTATATGGCTAACAAAATACCAACATAGGGTATCTTGTTTTCGAATAGATACCTCAGACGTTTCAACCAATAGTTATATTTTCAAAAATGGAAATCAACTTATGATAATTCCCATTAATTAGGTTTTAATCCATTTAACCAACTAATGTAGCTTTTATGCTATATTGGATTAAAATGAAATTAAGAGGTTTATTATAAATAGATTTCTCACTTGAAAAGGTAACTAATGGTTCATGCCAAAAATAAGCCCATGATTAATTATTCTTAGAATAAACTACGCTCATAATTGATTTTTGGTATTTCGTAATTGACCTAAATATTTTGCAAGCTTTTTGTAAGAAAAGGTTGGATGAAAATAATTTTATTTCCAAGCCCATCGTAAAAAGATTTTAGAAAAAATGGATTTTGGGCATAGTATTTGGGCCATGAGCAAAAGAATTTTTGATTTATTTTTAGAAAAGTCTTATGTCCAAAGACCATCTTGAAAAATTTTAAAAATAGGTTTGGTCTTTTGGATTGTAAAGAAAAATTTATTTGAGCTCACAATGTATTTAGGTCATATTAGAAAAAGAACAAACCAAATAAGCCATGATTTAAGCCAAGACAAATTAACCATAGTCAAACAACATGCATTTGGGGTAAAACCTAAGGAAAGTAACTAGGCCAATGAGCTTTAGTCTTTGGGTAAAAAGGCTTAGGTCCCCATAGCAAGTATATACCAAATGGTACGAGGTTATGAGTGGTTATGCCATGCTCGATCTCCATACCTTGAGTGAAAGTATGGTATCCCTTATATAACATAACACGGGTAACACGGGCGTCCTAACCCATGCACACGATGCAATGGATAATATCATTATAAGAAAGAATAGAATAACATAAAGACCAATGGAATCAACTTCTCTTATCCCCAGTGGAGTCGCCACTGTGAGCGGGGATTTTCGCCCCCACTCCCGGTGGAATGGTTCTTGCGACTTCGGCACTGTTTAAGCTCAGGGCCTTAGAGAACACGGACCTAAGTCCGGAGAAAATGGAGTCGCCACCCGGACGGGCCGGGAAAAAAGAAAGGGGTGGATGACTCGATTCCTAAGGAATCCCCAACCCCCTAATGGGTTCGGAAAGTTGGGTACGTGTGGGGAAGGTGAGAAATGGCCCAGCACCTCCACAACGCCCGGTTCATTAGAACCGGCCTCCTTTACAGGTCTTAATATTATAAAATTCTTAAATATAACAACATTATCCATATTACACACAACAATTAAAAGAAAGCATCATTATATTAAAATTAAAGCAATGTCCAAACAAAACAAATAAATGGACACTCATCCGGGGATGGAAACATGTCCTTACATTCCATGCCTAAATAGGACACCCATCGAAAGGTAGAAACATGTCCTTTACATTGGTTCTAAAATAGAAAGCTATTTAAATTATATGATATTTAACTAATGAGGTACCCACCAAGTGGAAACATACCTCTTACAACATTTAGAAATCTAAATAAATCGATAAAAGTAAATAACCATTCATTATAAATAAAACATTCATCAAAGGTACTAAATATCAATAGAAAGTAAACACCCATCCATGATAACTTAAATAAATCAAGCATTGAAATTAAATAAATCAACCATCAAAAAATATGATAAACTATATAATCAAATCTAAAATTAAATAAAGCAATAAATATGTAAATTTAGGGTTTTAAAGAATTGTCAATTGAATTTAGGGTTTCGAAACTTAGGGTTTTAGAAACTAAAGTTTTATAATTAGGGTTTTGAAATTATGATTTTTAGGGTTTTTTAAACTAGGATTTTGGAAACTAGGGTTTTGGAATTAGGGTTTTGGATAGTTAGGGTTTTGGAATTAGGGTTTTGGAATTAGGGTTTTTGAATTAGGGTTTTGGAATTGATTTATTGTCTAAAAAAACACAATTTTGGATTTGGAAAAATAAGTTAAGGTTTTGGAAATATAATCAATATTTTGGAGTTTAATAATGAAATAGTTTAGGTTTTTGGATAAAAATAGTTTGAGGTTTTGAGTTTTAATGAAATAACATACGGTTCTTGAAGTTAAAGTAAACTAGATAGATTTTAACAATCAATTGTTAACTACTGGATAGTTTTATATTTTATGAAATATGCCAGTGGGATTATGAATACCAATTGATCAATGTGATAATTAAAGCAAACGATTAAAGTTATTAAAACAAAAACCAAAGCAAATGATTAAAGTTATTAAAACAAAAAAACAATTTACTGCATGTTCAAAGATCAAGGTACTGCGTGTTCAAAGTTTTTGCATGCATGCATGTTCTTATTAATCAAAGAAATGAAACTACTGTAAACATAAATAATTCATGATTAAAGATCGTACCTCCACTCATTGGTTACTCCTCAATTAACTTCTGGATGAACAATTACTATGTTTACAGTAGTTTCGTTGATTACTGATGAATGTTTGCTGCTAATCTTTTCTATTTGTTGTCGTCTCTTTGCTATCTTGTTAATGTTCCTTGCCATCCCCTCTTCATGTTCCCTTGTTCATCTTTTCTCCACCCTTTCTGAATTCTAAAACATTAATATTTATAGCCTAATCTCACTCAGAATCCTTAACCTAATATAAAACAGTCCCTAAAACAAATTCTAGTTGAATTAGGAAACATATTGAACCCATGTCGACCTAGTTGCCCTGGGTCGACATGAGACCAACCTCATGTCATCCTTGGGCTGCCCAAGTCGACATGAGGCATGCTCATGTCGATCCTGGGCTGCCAAGGTCGACATGAGGCATGCTCATGTCGACCTAGCCTCCCAAGGTCGACATGAAGCATGCTCATGTCAACCTAGCTTGCCCAAGTCGACATGAGGCATGCTCATGTCGATCTTGGGCTGCCAAGGTTGACATGAAGCATGCTAATGTCTCCCAGGTTGGCCTCATTTAAATTATTCTAGCCTTTTTTAACTTATGGACCAAAAAAATTTTAATTTGGGTCAATTCCACTTGATTTTAGGGTTTTACAATCAAATATAGGCCTCTTTAATTTGAACCGACTCCTTTAAAAATTATAAACTAGGTTTAAATATTTAAAGTCGGATTAAATTTATTTTGGCATCCTTTAATTAGGACCATATCAAATTGGGATAAAAATTAAGGGTTTACACCTACATAGGAGATGTCACCTAACACTCACAATTGTTCTATATATGTGTCTATGTATGTATTAAAGAAATAAAGTCAAAATACTTTTAAGCATTAATGCAGTTGTTAAGCTTTCTATAGTAGAAACATATATCTATTAATTTATAAAGAAATTTTATTGATAACTTACATTATTATAAAATTCTCAAACTACTCTCAATCTTGTACAACTGTCATATAAAATTATAAAATATTTCCATGTGAACTATATAGAATACAATATTTACAATATTGTTCATTGAACTATGGTGATGTAGTTGATCAGAAACGTATATCTCTCACTCTGCAGTCTCAACTCTCCTTGTTTGATCTGCGGGTTAGAAAATAATTCTAACACACTAAACAAAGCTTAATGTTACTTATGTATTCACAATATACAAGAAAAAAATAAAGAAAAGAGATCTATACATTAAATAATGTAGAAACAATGAAAAGTATTACTTTACAGAATGTTAAATAAAGAAATTAAAAAATTCATTGAAAATTGAAATGCTAAACACAATTAAATTCAGAATTGAGTAATTCATCGATAACTATATAACACATTATTTTAAATATAGTTAACTACTTTAATTATGCCCATACACACTAAACTCAGATTCTAGGTTTGGATAACGGGTCACTGTTGGCAATTTATTTCCCAATGTATAAAATTTTGGCTAATGGCCCACTATGGCATGAATGCCCACTGAGTATGATGACACAGAGTGTCTATTGAAGGCACAGAGTGCCCACTATCACTTTGGATATCCTCCCTTTGGCTAGCCATTCAATCTCAAGCTAGATTTAAAATCAGTATGTTTTGGGCAATTCATTAGTTTTTAACTAACATTAAATTATGTATAGCACTATAATGAAACAATTCTTTGATAAACACTTAGTATCACACATATTTATCATATATTCAAAATAAATTTATCACACTATTTGTTAGGGTCAATTTCCAATATTCTTTACATCTTAAGACCTTATAGTCATTTTAAAAGACAAGAAAAAAAGAGCCATTTTGGGCAAATTTCTTCAAGTGACATGTCCAGTGACATGGGCATGTCATTGACTGTGTCATAAGCTCATTCTCATAGAAGTTTTGACACATCCAAGAACATGGGTGTGTCTCTGGCCGTGCCATTTAAGTTGCATTACAGTAGCTACGACACGCCCATTGACACGGGCGTATCACTAGCCGTGTCATTTATCTTTTATCACAGTAGCTATGACACGCCCAGTGACATGGCCGTGTCACTGGTGGTGTCAAGCAAAACTCTGTATTTCGAATATTTATTAACTTAAATTCCATATATCCAAATATATGATATCAATGGATCAAAACTAATTTCTTTAACATAGAAAGAGCATATATCAAATATTTTTCGGGGTGTATGAACCGTTTATCAAGCAACTCCTACAACTACACCTTCAACTCCTTTAATTTAGCTAGTTCCATCCGATAAGGGGTGATGGAGATGGGAGTAATACCAGGTAACAGATCAATACCAAACTCCACCTATCTCTCAGGAGGTACCCCTAGCAACTCATCAGGGAAAACATTTGAAAGTTTGGCAACTTTAGGTATACTGTTAAGCTAGGACCCCACTGCTTTAGTATCTACAACATGAACAAGATATGCCTTACACCCCTTTTGGATCATCCTCCTAGCAGATAAAGCTAAGATAAACATGGATGAAAGGTGTCTCTGCTTACTAGATACCACCACATCTCTTCCATCACGTATTCTTAGAGTAACATATTTTTGCTGACAGTCTACCACAACACCATACCTGGATAAACAATCCATGCCCAAAATCAAATCATACTCCCTAAAAGGCATCTTAATCAGGTCATCGAGAAACTCTTCATCTTGAACAACAATTGGACTATCTCGGCCCACCCTGCTAACTGCAACGCTATGCCCTAAAGTATTGGTTCCCTACACATCAAATCCAAGGGACTTCGAATGCAAATCACTCATAGGAAATATGGATGCATTGATGTATGAATATGTTGACTTAGGTTCTATTAATGCATGATCTGAAGTGCCAAATAAAGTAAAAATACCAGCTATGACAACTGAAGCATTGGGTTGCCTCTGTATCACATAAATCTGCTGTGATGGCCCTGCATCATCTGGTCTACTCCCTATTGTAGAACCTCCTCTCTGACAAGTCTTTGATCTACCGCCCCTGCCAAAACCTCTGCCACCACGACCCCCTCTAACATTGGGTCTAGATGCTGCTGTATCTGTAACACTCTTATACCCTATATGCGTACAATACATATTTCCAGCATATGTAAAATACGCATATATGGTACAAAAAAGTCACAGACCGGTTTAATAAAAATTTTTCACATTTCCAATTTAAAATTTCAAATTCTAAATATATAAAATTAAATAAAATATAAATATTCTTTACTTGTTATAAGAACCCAAAATAAATAATATATATAAAAATCACTAGAAAAAATTATCCAGAGTTTTGTTTGCAATTTGGACATCCCAAAATTTAGCAATTACTCAACCTGCAAAAAAAAAACACTCCCAAATAATTTCAAATCACCATCTCAACCATACTTCTCAATTTCACCAAGTTTCTCAAACATTTATATATATAGATATATATATAATTTAAAACACACTTACTCTCCCATTTAAAATACATTGACCCAAACATTCTTTATAATATATAATACGTAAAATTCAAAAAATAATATATTATGCATAATACTCAAAATGTACAATAACATAAAAATATATACACACTGATGGTAGTGTTTCTGATCTAGACTCTCTGGCTCAGCTGGGTCTACCCTGTCACCTGCGAGATGGAAACAATTGCGCTAAGTCGAAGCCTAGTGGTACAAACTTTGATAATAACAATAAAACTCAATGCAATGCCAATGCACAATGCATATAGATGTCACATCATTCCACTTTCTTATATATATTTTTAAAATATTTCATAATCACAAATCATAACATTATATTGCTCAATTGTATCACAATTCATAATTCACATTAAAACAAAGACAAGCATGGGCCCAAAAAGGATCTAATATGCTATTCAAATTTCAGAGTTACTACTTTGGTCAATAATGACACCATGTGTCTATCCCCGTAGGCAATATATCCATGGATAATGTAACAGCCCCAGTCTCTTAGACCTCAACCCGACTAGACCCTTAGGCGCCCGTATCTTGGTCCTCAACCTAGCAAGACTGCTACAGTCTTTGAGGCTTACGACCCAGTCTTTTCACCTCAAAAACATCATATTTATCAGCTGGCCTAGCTTACGACCTAGTCTTTTTACCATTCCAGCGTTTAGCCCGTAGGCAATCATAGGCATGCCGCCAAACCCAGAACTCTAAAAATTGAATAACATACTAAGCACAACAATTTATTCATATTTCTCATTATTAATGTCTTTTTCATTTTCACATATTCAATCTAGGCACATTGTCTTATTTTCACTTTTTTTTTTCTCACTTTTCTCATTTTTCACATCTTTCTCATTTTTCTCATTTTTATCAATATCAATTCATTTCATTATACCACATATCTCATTTTTTCATTCACAACACATTACCCAATTACTTTGGGTATTTTCACATAATATACATATTTCACATTTTACACAATTTAGCCATTAACAATGGCTTTTTCACAATACATTTAACACATATATGACATTACAAATGTCATAGCATATTATTCATACACAATCAATGAACCAAGTAGCTTAACACATTTTTCAACCAAAATGTGTTAAGTCTAAATGTCATGCAAATATAACATTATATTCAAAGTCTCTACATACCTCCAATCCAATCTTTCCAACTTGCCCTTCACCACTTGGATGAAGCAAATCAACCTCCCTCAATGCCTAAACCAAATGTGATAGCAAATAATCATTTAGTATCACATTTAATGGAATTTCCAACATTAAACCATAATTACACATCACTCCTATAAATTTCCAAAAATTTAGCTTTTCCTTACTTCAACATTAGAATTTCATTCTACTATAATTAAATTAGTGTTTTAAGTTTATTTATATTATTAAAAATATATTTTAATACATTTAAATCATTTACATTATAAAAATACCCTCTTATATACAAAATCCTAAAAATGGCATAACCTTCCCCCATTGAAGGTTTTCCATTCCAACACAATCCATTACTCATTCCAAGCTTATATTCATCACTTTTAACACTAAACAACATGCTTAAACAAATAAAATCACACAATTCATCCACTTTGGAAAATCACTTTCCAAAACCCTAAATCTCCACTTCCATTCTCAAACTCCAACCCAACACCACCAAATCCAATTTTGACTTTAGAATACTTGTTTATGAATCAAAACAACACATTTATAACCAACTTGCACAATTAAAGTTCATGTTTTCAAAACCCCAAAAATCCATAACCCTAAATTCTCTCTCTTCACCATTCTTTAGCCAAACTCCATCATCTATTCCATCTAACCTTAGAATCATTGTTAATTACACAAAATAACATCATCACACCAATTCCAATAATTATAACATACTACATCAAAATTCCAAAACTCACATAATACAATCTTCCATGGAATTCAAAGAAAAGAGATGGAAACTTACTAATTTTGGTGGAAATCACCAAAAATCCACTTGAAATTTGTTAAATCCTTCAATTTATGGAGTATGGAAGAATCAAATTCTTGGCTTCAAGCTCCCATGGAATTCGGCCTAGAGGAAAGAGAAGAAGAAGAAGACTTTTTAATATTTCTTTTCCTATTCATCTTTTTTTAAACCATATATGTATATTAAAATAATTTAATATTTAATTATTTAATTATTTTTTAATAAATTAAAAGTCCTAATTTTCCTCTTCCATTCAAAAGTAATTTATTTTTGAATTATTTTATTAATTTTGAATTTATAAGATTTAATTACCAAAATACCATTTTCTTTTAAAAAATGTTGACTTTTATATGTTATGTATATTTTGCATATATATCACACATATATTCCACTTTTTCATTTAAAATCCCTTCATTTTTCATTTAAAACCATTAATTTAATTTATCCTTTTAAATTATAATTTATTTTATCAAATTTTTCAAAAATTAGAAATTTTCAAAAATTTTAGGATGTTACAATTCTCTCCCCCTAAAAACAAATTTCATCCTCGAAATTACTTGTCCTCAAGTCTGGAACAATTGGGGAAACTGACTTTACATCGCCTGCTCACTTTCCCATGTCACCTCCTCAGTGGCATGATTGCTCCAAAGGACTTTCACAAATGACACCCTCTTATTCCTTAATTCTTTAACCTCTCGTGCCAAAATCGCCACTGGTTCTTCCTCGTAACTCAGATCTGGACTCACCTCAATGGACTCCATTGACAAGATATGAGATGAGTCAGACCTGTATCTCTGAAGCATCGACACATGGAAAACATTATGTATTCAATCTAACTCAGGCGGCAAAGCTAGTCTATAAGCCACTGGACCAACTCTCTCCAACACCTCATATGGTCCTATGAAACGAGGACTCAACTTTCCTTTGCGGCCAAATCTCAAAATCTTCTCCATGGAGACACCTTCAGAAATACTTTATCTCCCACACCGAACTCTATGTCTCTTCTCTTTAAATCTGAATAAGATTTATGTCGGTCTGAAGCTGCTTTCAAATGACCTCGAATCACCTTCACTTTCTCCTCTATTTCCTTATTCAAATCGGGACCAACCCGTTTACCTTCTCCAACTTCATCCCAACACAAAGGTGTCCTGCATCTCCTGCCATATAAAACCTCATAAGGAGTCATCCCAATACTCGACTGATGACTGTTGTTATAAGCAAATTCAATTAATGGAAAAAATCTATCCCAATTCCTGGTAAAATCAATGATACAACTCCTCAACATATCCTCTAGAATCTGTATCACTCTCTCTGACTGCCCATCTATCTGAGGATGGAAAGCAGTACTAAAATGCAATTGAGAACCAAAAGCATCATGCAAACTCTTCCAAAACCCATAGTAAACCGAGGATCTTGATCCGACAACAAAGAAATTGGGACTCCATGCAACATGACTATCTCATTGATATACAACTCAACTTACCTCTCAAGAGAATAATCCATCCGAACTGGAAAAAAATGAGCTATCTTTGTCATCCGATCAACTATCACCCAGATTGCATCATGCTTCTTCTGAGTCAAGGGTAGTCCAGTCACAAAATCCATTGTCACTCGCTTCCATTTCCACTCTGGCGCTGATAGAGGTTGGAGCAACCCTGAAGGAACTTGGTTCTCAGCCTTCACTTCTTGGCAAATGAGACATCTGGATACAAACTCTACTATATCCCTCTTCAAACCTGACCACCAATAATGTCACTTCAAGTCCTGATACATCTTGGTACTTCCAGGGTGCATAGCAAAAAGTGACTGATGTGCTTCCTCTAATATCATTCTTTTCAATTCTGCATCATTAGGAATGCACAATCTATCTCTGTACCATAGACTGCCATCATCTCTCACATAAAAGTCTCGACTCTCCCCCTTCTGAAAAACCAACACAGTTTTCTGAATTCTCTCATCTGCCAACTGAGCCTCCCTAATATGATCCAACAAAATTGGCCTCAACTGCAATTGAAACATCAAAGCACCATCATTAGAAGATTCAAATCTAGCATGCAATGCTCTCAACTCAACAAGCAATGAGAGTGAATAAGCAGTCAAACCTACCAAAGACTTTCGACTCAAGGCATCAGTAACAACATTTGCCTTACCAGGATAATAATCAATCAAACAGTTGTAGTCTTTAATCAACTCTAACCACCGTCTCGGCCAAAGATTCAGCTCTTTCTGAACACCCAGGTATTTTAAACTCTTTTGATCCGTATAAATGAAACACTTTTCCCCATACAAGTAATGCCGCCAAATCTTCAAGGCAAAAACTATTGCTGCTAATTCCAAATCATGCGTCGGATAATTCAGCTTATGCGGTTTCAACTGTCGAGAGGCATAAGCAATGACTCTACCCTCTTGCATCAGAACACAACCTAAACCACTGTGTGAAGCATCACTGTATATCACATATAGTTTACCTTCCACAGGCAGGTGTAGACCCTTAATTTTTGACCTAGTCCGGTCCGTTATTTTTTATATAGTCCAAAATAATTTTTGTGATATTTTAATTAAATAATACTTATTTAAATATCTATTATTTATAATTTTTAATAATAATAAAAAATAAATAAACAAAAATAAAAATAATAATAAAAAAAATAAAAATAAAAATAAAAATCGGCGACGATAGGCCAATTCGCCCGCAGGAATTTCCTGCGGGCGGCCATTTCGCCGCAGGAAATTCCTGCAGTGAATTGGCTGGTCGCCCAGCCAATTTTGCAAATTTCTTTGCCAGCTCTCACAATTCTTGGCCAACGCTAGCAGTTTTCGCTAGCAAAATTTTCCAATGTAGTTTTTTCCGAAACCAAATTCTATTTGGTTTTGGTTTCTTTTCCTAATTAATTTTAGTTTCCTTAAACAATTAGAAGTAGGCTTATAATTTTTTCTATAAATAACACTTTAAAACTCAGAATTAAGGATCGGAAAAAATTGGTGTGATCGAAAATTGGACTTTTGAACTTGGATTGGATCGGAGTAAAGAAAAGACAGAAAACCCTGGCAAGAGACATTACCAACAAGCAAGTAATCAACAATTCATCAAAAGCAGCAACCTTGCCTTTGTCTTTGTTCATCCAGAAAGCAATTTTTTGGTGGACCCAACAAACAGAGATTTGAATCTCTATTTTCTTTATTTATTTCTTTACAGTAGCTTCATCATTCAAATTAAATTAATTATTTCATCATACAAATTGATCAAAACCTTAAAAAACCCTAAAACATTTCATCTAAACCTTAAAACCCTGAATTATTTCTTCTATTTCCAAAACATGTTTCTTCTAAACATTAAAACCCTAAATTGTTTCTTCTGTTTTCAAAACCTTAAAAACCCTAAAATGTTTCTTCTAAACCTTAAAACCCTAAATTGTTTCTTCTGTTTCCAAAACCTTAAAAACCCTAAAACGTTTCTTCTAAACCTTAAAACCCTAAATTGCTTCTTTTGTTTCCAAAACCTTAAAAACCCTAAAACGTTTCTTCTAAACTTTAAAATCCTAAAATTATTACTCTTCTATTTCCAGAAACCTTAAAGACCTTAAATTATTTCTTCTGCTTCCAAAAGCTTTAAAACCCTAAATTGTTTTTACCAACTATTTTCATCTACACCATAACTTTTTGTCCAAAATCTCCAAATGTTTTCTTAAATCTCCAAACCCTAGTTCTCTTTACGTTTTCTAAAAATCATTAGTATTTTATAAAGCTTTAAACTGCTTTCTTAAATCCTAAAATGTAATATGTTTTCTAAGATATTAAAAACCCTAACTTTTTTGAAAAACCAAAACAGTAAACCCTAAGTTTTCCTAAACCCTAATTCAGTGAACTTAAAACCTAATTTAGTAAAACTAAACCTTAAAACCATGATCCAGCAAACTTAAAACAACAATCCAGTAAACCATGAATTATAAATCCTAATGTCTTAAGATTCCAAAACCCTAATTTCATAATATTTGATTAACCAAAAAACCTTACTACTTTCTTAAATTCATAAAACCCTAATCCATTCCTATTTTACAAAACCTTTACAGTAGGTTAAACAAATAATAATAATACTAAAATCCCAAAAATTAAAGAACTTTAAATAGAAACAGTAAACCCTTAATTTGTATCTTTGTTTGCTTTATTTAATTTTAGATTTGATTATGTAGTTTATTATGTGCTTTAATTTCAATGCTTGATTTATTTAATTTATCATGGATGGATGTTTTCTCTATTGTTATTATTTATTTGTTTTAGTATTAAAATTATAAGAGGTATGTTTTCACTTTGTGGGTACCTCATTAGTTAAATATCATATAATTTAAATTGCTTTTATATTTTAGACTAATGTAAAGGATATGTTTCTACCTTTTGGTGGGTGTCCTATTAGTTTAGACATGGATGATGTGAGGACATGTTTTCATTTTCGGATGGGAGTTCATTTATTTGCTTTGTTTGGACATTGCTTTGATTTTAATATAACGATGCTTTATTTCAATTGTTGCCTATAATATGGATAATATTGTTATACTTAAGAATTTTATAATATTAAGACCAGCAAAGGAGGCCAGTTCCAATGAACCGGGAGTTGTGGGGGCGCTGGGCCATTTCTCACCTTTCCCACACGTACCTAACTTTTCGAACCCATTAGGGGGTTGAGGATTCCTCAGGAATCGAGTCATTGTAATATCCCAAAATATACCCCAAAAGTTTTGGAGTTATTGTTGTATTTGGATTTAAGGTATATGTTTTATGGAAATAGAAAGATAGATAAATTAATTAAAAGGAAATAGTATAAGGAATGGATGTATATGGAGGATAATATGTATACATATGGTATTTGGGAAATATAAATGCAATATATATATATAAGACATATACATAATGTATAAAGTGATGTAGGGAAGAGTAAGTTTATATAGTTAAATAATAATAATAATAATAATAATAATAAAAGAAAGAAGGAAAGAAAGTCAAAAGGAGTAAGAAGATATTTTGGAAATAATAATATAATAATAATAATATTATTATTATTATATATATATAAGAGATAAGAACAAAGAAAGAAAAGATTCTTTCTTTCTTCTTCTTCTTCTTCTTCGTGGATGAGAGAAAGAGAGAGAGAGAGAGAAAGAGAGAGAGAGAGATGTGATTTTTGATCTTCACATCAAATTGCTTAAGGATTTTAAGAAGATTGAAGATGAAGTTTGAAGATTTGGCAAGAAATTCAAGTAAGTCATCTTTTGATTTCTTGGTTTAATTGAAGTTGTGTTTGAGTTTGATAGATTGTTTAAGAGTGTGTTATTTGATTTTGATATGTTTAAGAGTATGTGAGTAAATTGATTATGGATTTTAAGGATGGATTGAAGAAAAGAGTAAGTGTGTTGAAAGAGATGGTGTTGTAATTGTGTTTAAGGTTTGTAATGATGTTTTTGATTTGTGATTGATGTATGTGGGAGTTGTTTTGATGTTTTGTAAGTTTAAGATGGTTTTTGGGTATGTTTTGGTAAGTTTGTTTGAAGTGGATGTTGGTGATAAGGGGTGTTTTGTTGGGTGTCTTGTTGTTTTGGCCGGAATCTGGATTTTTGGCCTGACACGCCCATGAGCACGTCCAGGTTCTTAGGCGTGTCAATTATGTTGGTGGAAGTAGGTTCGACACGACCAGTAACACGCCCGTGTTGGTGAGCGTGTCATAGCTACTGTGAGATTTGAGAATTTACACGGCCATGAGCACGCTCATGTTGTTGGACGTGTCGATGTTTTGTGTGAGGCAGAATGTATTACATGCCCAGTGACACGCCCGTGGTATTGAGCGTGTCAAAGCTTCTGTATTGTTGGTTTAGGGCACGATCAAGGACACGCCCGTGTTGGTGAGCGTTTCATGTGTGTGGAGTTTGCCCTAGTTGATTCTTACCTATATTATCTTATGTGTATCTCTAAGTAAGTATGTATGATCACTTTTGGGATTAGGTGTTGAAGAGATTGAGTTGCTTTAATCCAAGTACTGAAGGATTTATGAAAGAAAAAGTAGATGGATGTGAGTTTTTCTTGAGGTAAGTACAAAACTTCATTTGATTTCATATATTTATATGATTTAGGACCTTAACACCTTCAGCTATAAATGTGTTAATGTATTATATTGTTGATGTATATATATATGGATAATGTATATGTTATGGAAGGTGAAAGATGTGATGATATAATTTGTATGATGTGAAAGTAATGTTATGATTGATGTATGCCTAGATAATGTTCAATGCCATTGAGTGATGGTAGAAATGATATGATAGATTTGCCTAATTGATGTTATACATGTATACTTGAATAATAAAGTGTATTATTGTGAATAAGAATGTGATATGAAGCCATTGTGATTGGCTATGATGAATCAAATGTGATATGAAGCCATTGTGATTGGCCATGATGAATCAAATGAGATGTGAAGCCATTGTGATTGGCTATAATGATAATTGAGAATGATATTGATAAAGAAATAATAAATGAATTGTGTGACTAATGTGTTATTCCATTTTCAGAGTTTGTTGTTGGTGGCATGCCTATAGTAACAATCTCTTGAAGTTAGGTTGGACTTGATCCTTGAAGCCAAGTTGGGTTGAAGTTTAACATGTTTTACTCCCCTTGAAGCTTGGTTGGGTCTAATCCTTGAAGCCTAATTGAGATGTTACAACCCTTGAAGCTAGGTTGGATTGGTTCTTGAAGCCAAGTTGGGTTGATACTTAGCATGCTTTGTTCCCCTTGAAGCTTGGTTGAGCCTAATCCTTGAAGCCTAGTTGGGATAATGATAAATGTGATAATTAAACCAAAGCATTAACTCTGAAAATTGAATGGCATATTAGTGTGTTGTTTGGGCCCGAGTCTGTCTTTGTTGTCAATGTGATATTCAAATGTTGAAATAAATGAATAATGGGATTTATGGCTGACTTTGTTGAAAGTGTGATTCATGATTAATGAATTGTGAATAAAATAATGTTATGAAGTATGATTTTGTAATGTATGTAATAATATATTGAAAGTGAATATGGCTTGAGGAGCTTTGTTGAGATATGATTTTATGAAAATATAGTATGATGTGTAAAATGTATATGAATGTGGAATTTGTGAGTATTGTTTTCATGAGGGTTTGGATAGGTCATTGAATGGTGATTTGTTGAAATGATGTATATGTTTATGTATATGAGATAGGAAGGGTAAGTATCGTGTTGTGAATGTTCCATGTAAATATGTATATAATTTATGAGATTTGTGGGAATATATGAAGAATACATTGAGAAAGGAAAACGGGGTAAAAGAACAATAAAACATGATGCTAAAAATATGAGCTATGATTCTTTGGTAAAGCATATATTTTATATTTTATATTTATTTGTACTTCTAAGCTCTTGGGCTTAGCGCGGTTGTGTAATCGCGCAGGTGATTATGCGATTGATCTGGAAGTTCAGCTGTTATGCCACGAGAAGGGTAAGAGTGTCTCGAGACCAACTAGAAGGTGATGCATACATATGTGATTTTAATTATATTGTATTTTTATAAGAATCATGATATTTGTAAATGTTCTTTAAATTAATGTAATATTGCTTGAATTTGGATAAAGGTTTTAAATAATTGAAACGAAAAGTAACATTCTTATACTTTATATACGTATTGTATGTATACCAGGTATATGTATAGTACTTATACAGAGTATGGGGGTGTTACAGTCATCCACCCCTTTCTTTTTCCCAGCTCGTCCGGGTGGCGACTCCATTTTCTCTAGACTTAAGTCCGTGTTCTCTAAGGCCCCGAGCCTAAACAGTGCCGAAGTCGCAAGAACCATTCCATCGGGAGTGGGGGCAAAAATCTCCGCTCACAGTGGCAACTCCACTGGGGATAAGAGAAGTTGATTCCGTTGGTCTTTATATTATTCTATTCTTTCTTATAATGATATTATCCATTACATCATATTAGATTGCATCGTGTGCGTGAGTTAGGATGCCCGTGCCACCCATGTTGTGTTATGTAAGGATACCATACTTTCACTCAAGGTTTGGAGATCGAGCATGGCATAACTACTCATAGCCTCGTACCTTTTGGTATATACTTGCTATGGGAACCTAAGCTTTTTAACCCAAAGAGTAAAGCTCATGTAATTGGCCTAGTTACTTTCTTTAGGTTTTACCCCAAATGCATGTTGTTTGACTATGGTTAATTTATCTTGGTTTAAATCATGGCTTATTTGGTTTGTTTCTTTTTCTAATATGACCTAAGTATATTGTAAGCTCAAAATAAAATTTTCTTTAAAGTCCAAAAGACCGAAACTATTTTTAAAACTTTTCAAGAAGGCCTTTGGACATAAAACTTTTCTAAAATCAAATCTAAAATTCTTTGCTCATGACCCAAATATTATGCCCAAAATCTATTTTTTCTAAAATCTTTTTTTACAATGGGCTTAGAAACAAAATTATTTTCATCCAAAAGAGCTTACAAATATTTAGGTCAATTATGAACTACCAAAAATCAATTGTGAGCCTAGTTTATACTAAGAATAAATTAACCATGGGCTTGTTTTTGGCATGAATCATTAGTTACTTTTTCAAGTGAGAAATCTATCTATAATAAACCTCTTAATTTAGTTTTAATCCAATATAGCATAAAAGCTACTATAGTTGGTTGAATGGATTAAAACCTAATTAATGGGAATTATTATGAACTGATTTTCAGTTTTTGAAAATATAACTATTGGTTGAAATGTCCGAGGGAAATATTCGAAAACAAGATACCCCATGTTGGTATTTTGTTAACCATACCTAGGAAAAGAGACTCGCCATTCGTGTGTGGATGTTATAAGGTTGGAAGGAACATCCTATTTGTCCTTGTTTGTTAATTTCATACATGTATACATACATACATACATTTGCATCTCATATCATTAATCCTCTCTGGCTCATAGCCCTGGATTACGACAGTTCCAAAGCTTACGACAATCCGACCTATGTCGGAAGCAAAGAATCTAGCAATGACTCAATCACTTACTAACCAAAAGCAATGGAGCCCGAACAAATTCAAAGAATGGTGGATGATACCCTCAATGCCAAGATGGAAGAAATAAAAGAGGCCCTAGCTGAGACCATAAAGAACCAATTGACTGCAATTTTAGGAAATCATGCCGAAGCATCTGCTAGCACTAAGAAGCCAAAGGACAAAGGGAAGACTGAAGTTGAAGTGGTTTTTGATGATGAAAAGGTGATCATTGATGATGATGATGATTGGGCTCAATACTACCAAGATCCTCAAGACAAGAAGAAAGAACCAAAGATTGTTGAAAGATTAGCTATGGAGAAAACCGAAACTTCTGATGTTGAAAAGATGATTACGGACTTAGAAAAGAAATTTGAGAAGAAACTGAAAACTGAAGAAATGTCCAAAGTTGAAAAATTATTTGACCTAGATGAAGAAGTTCCGTACAAGTTCAAGATGCCATCTTTTGCGAAGTTTGATGGAACCGAAAATCCTCACCTCCATGTGAAGCAGTATATCACTGCCATGCAGTCTGCCCAAGCAACTAAGGCTCAAACTCTAAGGTACTTTATACCCTCATTTTATCCTATTATCCAAAATTGGTTCAATACCTTAGAAGAAGGAACACAAAAGAGTTGGGATATGCTATACAAGGTCTTCATCCAATAATATGGATACAATGTTGAAATTGAAGTTACCTTAACGGAAGTTGAGTCCATTAGGCAACGACCAAATGAGAATTTTGTGGACTATGTGAAAAGATGGAGAAATAAGGCCGCTTTGCTCAAGAAAAGGCCCGATGAATTTGATCAAATAAGGATGATTGTGAGAGGGGTGTTGCCTAGTCTTCGTGAAAGGATGTCTCATACCCTCATCCACGATTTCAAAGATCTCCTCCAAGCTGGTCTGCAAATTGAAGAATGGGAAAGAGAGAAGAACCATTTTTCAACAAGAAGGAACGAGAAAGGAAACTATCAGTGTGGTAGCCAAAGCATGCAAAAGGAAGTCGGTGTTAATGCTACTAACCAAGGAACAAAAAGGTAGTTTTCAGAATTGGGGAAACCAATGTATTGGGTTCTCAATAAGCTTCAAAGAAAGGGATTGTTACAACCCTTAAATCCTCGTCCTTTGCCTAACCCTCTCCCACCTACTTTCGACACTAAAGCATTTTGTTAGCTCCATCAAATGCAAGGGCATGACACGGATAGATGTGTGAGGTTGAGGCATGAGATCCAAAATTTGATTGATAATGGAAAGCTGCCCGACGCTAACAAGCCAAACACCAAAGACAATCCATTACCAAGGTTCAATAGAGTACCACCATCGGCAACCTTCATGATTGGAGGAGGTTTGCATGAAAGTTTCGTTATGTCCTCTTTCCAAAATGTGGGTGGAGAAGCAACCAAAGAAGAAGAGATATTTGGTGAAATTAAACAAGCTATGGTGGGTAAAGAAGTAGCAATTTGTGTTGTCAATGGGTTTTGGGATTTAAGCGATAGTGAGGATGATCTTGTATCCAAGAAGGAGGAATGGACCTGGTCCAAGCCCGAAGAAGATGAAGTAATGAACACTAGATCCGGTAAGCCTTATGCAAGGCCACCGCCTAAGGAGATAGAAATTAATGAAGGAAAGAAAGTTGAAGTAGGGAATAAAGAAGAGGAAGATGGTACTGTGCTCAAGCAACTGAAAAGAACTCAAGCAAGTGTTAGCATTTGGGATTTATTGGCTACTTCTAAAAAGCACCGAGAAACTATGGCCAAAGCCTTGGCAAGCATGCCAATTTCTACCTCCACAATACCGGAGGAGCTGATCAACATCATAAAAATTGGAGGAGTAATGAAATGTGAAGATATTCAAGAGAAGAGCAAAGTTAATATGGGAGCGATTTCTTTCTCGGATGCAGATTTATCGGAAGAGGGGAGAGATCACATCTGCCCTCTCTTTATCAAAATAGAAATTAAAGGGAAAAGGACTCCATGTGTAATGGTCGATGATGGGTCCGCCATAAATGTTTATCCATTTAAAATATTGCTAAAGCTAGCCATGTCAACAAGGGATCTAAACCCTAAGAGACATGCCGAAGGAACTTTCAAAGCTGCTGTCAAGGTTGGTCCAATTGAATCTATTGTTGAATTTGTTGTTTTGGACATACCTATTACCTTTGGCTTAGTCTTAGGATGTTCATGGTTTCATCCTCTCGGTGGAGTTCCTTCCACCCTTCATCAAAAGATCAAGTTCCCTAACGGAGATGAGACAGTAGTCATCAAGGCCGAAGATAGTGAGGTTGTTAAGGCTCTAATGATTGAGATGCCTCTCAACGGTTTCCAGGTAGCTGCAATTTCTGATAATGAAGTAGTGGACTCCAAAGTCTTGAATATGATGAAGAACATGAACTACCTTCCCAGAGCTAGTCTTGGAAAGGGTAAGGCCGATCTGACAAAGCTGCTAGATTTTAAAACTCAAACTTCCAAGAAGGGGTTCGGATATGATGAAGCCAATAATGTCTAGCCAAAGTAGAATGAGAAGATGAGCTTCCCACCACTTGAAGAGATCTTTGTCAAAGCTCCAGACATGGGACCACTCCAAGGAAAGCCCGAGCCAATCATGTTCATGGGAAAGTTGATCCCGAGTTTTGAAATTTTTACAGATGTTGCCGAGCTAGTGGAGCAAGTGAAGAAAATGCTCACCCTACTAGCCAACAAAGAATCCAATCTGGAAAAAAGAAGGAAGCTATCTTGAAAGCCGAGAAGACTCCGAAGGAGATTGCTGCCCTGGTTGAAGAGAAGTTTGAAGATATCCTGCCTTATGATTTTGAGAACAATGATTTTGATTTTGATTTTAATTTGTCTGCTTTGTATGAGGATGATGATGTTTTCTTTTCCAAAATGAATGCAATAAAGTCTGATTTTGCTTATGTGAGTGATGTTTCTCTTGATGGTTGCATACATTCAAATAGCAGTTACATGAGCATCTTTAATATTAATTCTGTTAACACACAATCATTAAATTTGGGAACAATAAAAAATCCTAAAAACATTAGCATAGCATCCGACCTTACTCCTGATGAGAGAGAGAGAGATTTGAAAAAATATTCAAAAAATATGAAGAAGTATTTGGTTGGTCTTATGAGGATATGCCTGGTATAGATCGAGACATAGACGAACATCTTATTCCTACTTACACTCACATGAAACCTGTCAAACAAAAGCTTAGGCGATTAAGACCTGAGTGGGCTGAATTGGTTAAAGAAGAGGTCACTAAACAGATACAAGTGAAGTTTCTTAAAGTGATAGAATATCTAGATCGGCTAGCCAACATAGTACCTATGCCAAAGAAAGATGGAAGAATAATGGTCTGTGTGGACTATAGAGATTTAAACAAGGCTTTCCCTAAAGATAATTTTCCTTTACCTCATATAGATGTTCTCATTGATAGTGCGGCCTCTAGTGTGCTACAGTCGTTTGTAGATGGATTTTTCGGATACAACCAAGTGTTAATGGCCCAAGAGGATAAAGCCAAAACTGCTTTCATTACTACGTGGGGTATATTTTATTATAGGGTGATGCCGTTCGGCTTAAAGAATGCCAGAGCAACCTACCAAAGGATGGCCACCACACTATTTCATGGCATGATGCGAAAAGAAGTTGAAGTATACGTTGATGATATAATGGTGAAATCAGATACGAGGGAACAACACTTCCAAAATTAGAATTGTTCTTCAATAGAGCATTAAAATATAAGCTAAGATTAAACCCGAAGAAGTGTGTGTTCGGGGTTACCTCAGGCGAATTGTTGGGACATGTGATTAGTCCAAATGGCATTGAAATTGATCCTGACAAAGTTCAAGCAATCAGGGATATGCCAACCCCTAAGACGGAGAGAGAAGTTTGGGGATTCATTGGTAAATTACAATACATTAGCAGATTTATAGCAAAGCTCATAATAATCTATGAGCCTATCTTCAAATTGCTTAAAAAGAATCAGCCAGTCCTGTGAAATGAAGATTTATAGCAAAGCTCATAATAATCAATAGTTCACTTATCTAAATTTATCATGAATAACCATCCACTTTAATTTATCTTTCAATATACACATAGTTTATCTTTCATTATCTCAATACAATTCCACCAAAATTCATAATTATCTCATACCATGCTTATCATTCATAGTTTACTCACTCAAATATTAAACCCATCCACTTATTCACCGTATACCATAAACATAATCAATATAGCTCTCAAACACATTCTGCAATCTTCTTTCATTATCATCTTCTCACTTATCATATCATTACTATATTAACAATAATTACCTTTTTCTCACATTACTCATAACTTAAAGTATTTCCACAATTCTCTTTCTGTCTTTTCTTTTCCAGAATTATAACCAAATTGCTAACACAAAAACCATAAAATACACTTCATCAATCATAACCGTTAATCATGTTTCTAGAAACATAATTATCAATCTTACCAAAGTAGTATTACAGTTATACTTTCTTAGTCTCAATTCTGTGGATAACAAAGTTAATCGGCCAAATACCATAAATACACTATATGGCCATAGGAGATTAATGATCACATCTGAAACTTATAAATCAATACTGTTCCTCTATTATTTTATTTCCAACTTTCCAATTATACTACTAAGTTGCATCACAAATATAATATCTCCATTCTCCAAACTTTACTACATCCAAAATTAACATATGTCAACTCTATCTCAACACAATTTACTCTTAATTATTTGATCACCATTTGCATGTCTCATATACAACAATATTATCCTTAACCTCTCCTTCACACATCATTCAATCTTATACAGATCTTACATAAATTTCATTCTTTATACTTTCTTTTTCCCTTATAATTTCTTATTAAATTTATATACACAGAACATTTCCTCACACAAATACTTTGGCTCATAACATTTATGATAGCCAAATTCAGTTATTATCATAACAATATTACTGTCCACCATTTCCCAAATTAATCCTTATTTCCATAACCATTTCACTATCCAACATTTCTTAAGTTTATTCTTATTTTCATTTCATCACATACTCTTTACGTCAATCAAGGCCTAATCTCTCTTAGGTCCACTACTACATGCAATGTCATTTCCAATATACATCAAATATGCAATTATATAACACATCCATAGATCACATTCACAATGTGATTTACTTTCCACATTTCTTACATTTTACAATTACATTCATATCAAAAACTCATTCCACATTTTCTATACATGTATACACATAATCATACAATGATATTTAATTCCTCTTTTACATATTTTCAACACAATTTAACATTTTACTATTCCGTGAACAACATCATTTTTATCCCTTTTTGACATGACTTAAGTTGTTTATCAACCCAACACATATACATTATCACCATGATATTACTTCACAAAATCTTAGTCACGCTACTAAGGTGACATCTCTCTCACATATATTTTTAAATGCATTAGTATACCATCTATACATCCATTTGTTTATTCTTCAACACATAGATATATATATATATATATATTACTCACATATCTATACACATGTACATTACATCCACTCATATATACATTGGGCTCAATAATCTCTTTATACTCTCCAAGTCTAATTATGACAAATCTCAATTTCTTAAATCCACATTGATCCATCCCATTTCTTACTGTCAATATTATCCCATGACCTAGCTTTGCTCAGGTTTGTCAATGCAAGCATAATCATTCTCATACTATCAATCACATTATTCAATTTAATAGTACTCTCATATACAGTAATATTCATTCCACAAGCTCATGGGTTTAACTTACATTAAGATTATCAATACTCAAATAGTCTTTACCCAAATTCCATTAACACTATAATTTCACAACTTACTACTTTACTTAAACTTCCATTCACTCATCTTATGTTCTTAATATCAACTTAAAAAAAAACATCTTATATATACACATTACAAAACAACCTCAAAGTATATTCTTTTCACAAATATTAAAGCTCATTTCCAAAAATCTAATTATCACATCTTTCCACCATTAATATGAGCTTTAACAACACTCAAGCGTATCACATTTCTAACATTAAAATCACAATGTTTGCATTTAAAACAGCAATGCAACAACACCATTATATTTCCTTATTTAACCAACATCATCTCTTTTTCTTTTAAAAACTTTAACTTTACATATTCAAATCATAAATGGTCAAACTTTGTCTATACCCATCAACTCATTCAATATACCACCATACTCTCTTCATTTAAATAACATAACTTTCAATATTCACAATTCAACATTATTTCCTCTGTCTAGCAAACTCAACATAAACTTTCTTATAAAGAGGTTTAAAGTATAGAAGAAAGAGTACATACTCTTATCTTAATTTGATTTTCAACTCATTTCCAACTTTATTTTCCTTTCCATTTCTTTATTTTTCAATTCATATTATGTCATACATAATATTACTCATAAACATCAATATTACATTCCATGTTGCACATGACATAACATTTTTCATATGTCTCATCAACATGCATATTTCACATTACATTTCGTAATTCGTTTCTCATAAATAATTAGGCACTATGCCTCAATTATAATTCATTTCCAACATCATTGCCAACAATCATGGTTTCTTCTCACATCAACATAGTATACACATATATCATCAACTATATTAAACATCTCATGTAACACAAATATTTTACAAATCATATTATGCCACATCCGAGACCAACCTAGGTGTTAATGCATGTGCATGTATCAAAATTTTCATTCTTTTTATTTTCATTTATCATCATTTTTTTTAAAACTTTTCTTTGTAAATTTACTTAGGCCGAGAATCTCGAAACCTAAGCTCTGATACCAAAATAATTGTAACACCCCGATACCCCATATAAATACTGTACATATACCAAGTACACATACAATATGTATATAGAGTATAAGAATGTCACTTTTCATCACCATTATAACTCTTTACTTTAATTTTTAAAACCATAATACATTTAAATCATATGAAAGTATTTACAAAATGGTTATTCTTATCATGGTAATACATAAATATAAGTTACATTGTTTCTTCCAAAGATTCATTTATACAAATGAATACATTCTTATGAAAATACAGTATAATTACATGCATGCACCACCATCTAGTTGATCTCGAACTACACTTGTCCTCGTTGTGACATAGTAGCTTATCTCCAGCTTCATCACCTATATACCTGCGCGATTAAGATAACCGCGCTAAGCTCGAAAGCTTAGTAGTACAAGTAACCATTAAAATATACAATATAAAGGAAACATACCTCATATGTTTAGTCTCATGTTTTAACATTTTCTTACTCTGTTTTCCCCTTTTTCAATGCATTCTTCATATAATCCTATTAACCTTATAGAGAATATACATATACACATATAACATAACCATCAAACATAATTCAATAAATTGATAGAACCTTCATATTATGATACTTACCAATTTCACCTCATACATATCATATATATCATTTTATACTTTATAATCGCATATTGCATATAACTTCACAAACCATATCTCCTTTCAATAATTCATGTATGTTATATAATCATATCACTAACCACAATTCATCATTCACAACTCACATTTCCAACAAAGGCAACATAAATCCCATTACTCATTTATTTCAACTTGTATATACATCACATTAACAACAAAGACAGACTCGGGCCCAAAAGACACTAATATGTCATTCAAAGTTCAGAGTTAATGCTTTGGTTTTGTTATCACATTTATCAATATCATATACCCAACTAGGCTTCAAGGATTAAGTTCAACCAAGCTTCAAGGGGAGCAAAGCATGCTAAGCTTCTACCCAACTTGGCTTCAAGAACTAACCCAACCTAGCTTCAAGGGTGGTAACATCTCAATTAGGCTTCAAGGATTCAATCCAACCTAACTTCAAGAGATTGTTACACTTATTAGGCATGCCACCAACAACAAAACTCTGAAAATGAATAACACATTAGTCACACAATTCATTTATTATTTCATTATCAATTTCATTCTCATTCTCATCATCATTTACATCATCATAGCCAACCACAATGGCATCATTTAGGCAAAACATGCCTCATTTATCTCATTCTCAATATCATAGCCAACCACAATGGCTTTATACATCATCACCTCTCAATTTACATTTCATATTCCATCACAATATCACATTTCATAGTTCACCACAATATCACATTATCACATTTCATAGTTCATCACAATATCACATTATCACATTTCATAGTTCATCACAATATCACATTATCACATTTCATAGTTCATCTTTGATATTTATATACATAATCATTCATTACTCAAGTATGCACAATCAATTGCATTACCATATAAATTGGAATACACATCATACAAATCATATCCTCACATCTTTCACATTTCATAACATATATATATATTGAATGCCTTCACATCTTATATGTATTAATGTATTATCATATCTCTTATCTTTTCATTGCGTATACAATATTAATATTTATTTTAACAATATACTTATATGCAATCCAATAGGGTTTTGTACTTACCTCTAAAGAACTCACTCCCATATAACTTCTCTTCCATAGATCTTTCAATACTTGGATTAGGGCAATTCCATCTCTTAAAACCTAATCCAAAAGTAATCATACACACTCACTTAGAAATACACATGAGGTAATACAAATAAGAATCAATTAGGGCAAACTCAACACATGACACGCTCATCAACACGGGCGTGTTCCTGATTGTGCCCTAACTCCACAACACAGAAACATTGACACGCTCATAACCACGGGCGTGTCACTGGGCATGTAATACATTCTGTATCTCAAAAACATCAACACGTCCAATCAACAAGAGCGTGCTCATGGCCGTGTCAATTCTCCAAACTCACAGTAGCTATGACACGCTCAATAACACGGGCGTGTTACTGGTCGTGTCAATTCTACTGCCACACAGAACTTATGACACGCTCAATAACATGGGCGTGTCACTGCTCGTGCTACCAACTCCAGAAAACAGAACCAACGACACGCCTAACAAACTGGCCGTGTCTCTGGGCGTGTCCGACTAAAAACCCAGATTCCGGTCAACACACAACAACATCCAACAATACCCATCTTTTTATCATTACTCACTTCAAACAATCTTCATCAAACACACCCAAAAACCATAACAAACTTACCAAAACATCAACAACACTCAAAACACACACCAATCATCATTATAAACTTCATTCATATACCAATTTATCAAATCCCCAAATTTCATTAAACTCAACCCTTATTCAACAATTCATCATCATCTTCACAAATAATCATATTATCATCATCCAATTACCAAATCAACACATATATATACTTAAATCTTTCAATATCATCATCATCACACATCAACCATACCAAACCCAACTCAAACAATGAAAATCAATTTAAAGAAATAAATACTTACTTGAATCCTTTATCAAATCTTCATCTCTATCATCAAATCTCTTGAATTCCTTAAGAAATTTGGTAAGAAAATCACATCTTTCTCTCTTTCTTTCTCTCTCTCTCTCTCTCTCTCTCTCGGCCAAGAAGAACGAAGAAGACGAAGAAGGAGTAGAAGGAAGAAGAAGTTTCTACTTCTTTCCTTTGTCCTTATCCATATATATAATAATAATAATAATAATAATAATAATAATAATAATAACAACAATAACAATAACAATAACAATAGTAATAATAATAATAATACTTTAAATCTCCACCACATATTCTTTCTTTGATTTTCTTCTTCTCTTTTCTTTTTGTCTTTATTATTATTATTATTATTTAGTTATACAAATATATATACAACTCACTTATCCTTCACCATTATATATATCCCATGTATATGTGATGTATATGTATATGTCTTACATATATTATCCTTATATTTCACATATACACATATACATTAAATCCAAATACAACAACAATAACTCCAAAACTCTTAGGGTCTATTCCGGGATATTACAAGGCCTTTGAGAGAATAAAGGAGTATCTACTAAATCCACCTATTTTGAAGCCACCCAAACTCGGCAAACCTCTATTACTATACTTAGCAGTAGAAGAAGAGTCAGTAAGGGCCATGCTAGCCCAAGCAGATGAGTTAGGGATTGAGCATGCAGTTTACTATTTAAGTATAAAGCTCCTACCTTATGAAATTAAATATATTATCATTGAAAAGGCCTGCATAGCCGTGGTTTGGTCTTCTAAGAATTTGTGGCATTACTTTCAATCTTATAGTGTGCAAGCAATTTCCAGGTTGGATCCAATGAAGTACTTAAGGGAGACACCCTCTTTGATTGGGAAGTATGGTTGATGTTGATAATATTAGAAGAATTTGAGATTGAGTATGTAATTAGAAAAACAATCAAAGGTAGAGCAGTGGTAGAATTCCTGGCCCAACAACCATTACCAGATAGCAAAGAGGTAGTCTTGGAATTTCTGGATGAACATTTAGAGGCAATTGAAGTACAAGGGTAGAAAATGTATTTTGATGGAGCAGCAAATAGGAAAGGAGCAAGTTTAGGAGTCATACTAGAATTGCCTGAAGGGGAACTTATCCCTTTAGCCAAAAAGTTGAAATTTAGGGCAACCAATAATTTGGTGGAATACGAAGCATGTATCTTTGGTTTGGAAACCCTAATGATTATGAAGGTGGATAAACTGGAAGTTTTTGGCTATTCATTGCTAGTAGTATCCCAAGTAAATGGAGAGTTGGAGTTGAAAGAAGAAAAATTAAAACCATGCCACCATTACTTGACCATGATGAAGAAGAACTTTAAGGAGTATAGGTTTATACACCTATCAAGAGAAGAAAATCAGATGGCTGATGCCCTAGGCACATTGGCTTAGGTATGGAAAAATCCTATCAGTTTATTCCTTAAGCCTCTGATTTTGACCAGTTCATCAACTCCTTGCTATGAATATGAGACAATCATGGAAACTGATACAGACCATGATGCATGGTATGATACTATAAGATGATTTTTGGAGGAAAGGGAATACCCATCGGGGGCAACGAAGAAAGAAAGAAGAGCCATAAGGCGGTGGTCCTTACAATACATCACCTTCCATGGAGAGTTATATCGAAGATGGCCTAATGGGGTGCATTTGAGATGCTTGAGAAAGCCTGAAGTGGGGCATATCATGTCAGAAATACATGCATTAAGTTGCGGCCCACATATGAGTGGTTTGGCCCTAGTTAAGAAGATTATTCAACAAGGTTACTACTGGTTGACCATGGAGAGAGATTGTATAGAGTTCGTAAAGAAGTGCCATCAATGTTAGATGTATGGTAACTTGAATCACATGCCTCTTGAAGAATTGCATTCTATGTCTTCACCCTGGCCCTTTGCCACTTGGGGTATCGACATTATAGGAGAGATACATTCAACAACCTCAAACGGTCACCATTTCATTGTAGTAGCAGTAGATAATTTTTCGAAATGGGTCAAAGCCGAATCCTTCAACAAACTAGGCACAAGTCAAATGGCTAGATTTATTGAAAAGAACCTCATTTGCAGGCATGGAGTCTCGCATAATGTGATATCAGACAATGGGGTACAGTTTCAAGGAGCAGTTAAGGATTTATTCTCGAAGTACCAAATCCATCATCACCGATCCTCTCCTTATAGACCAAAGGCTAATGGTGCAGTAAAAGCAACAAACAAGATAATTAAGCAAATTCTGTCCAAGATGACCAAGATGTACAGGGATTGGTCAGAGATGCTTCCTTTTGCTTTGTGGGGATATAGAACAAGTGTACGAACACCTACTGGAATGACACCGTTCTCTTTGGTTTACAGGATGGAAGTAGTATTGCTAATTGAAATTGAGATCAAGTCATTGAGAGTAGTCTTGGAAGCTGAACTGCCTGAAATAGAATGGGTAGCGAGCAGATACATGTTATTAGCTTTATTAGAGGAGAGAAGGTTAAAGGCACTATATCATCATCAACTGTATCAAAGGAAGATAGCTCAAGCCTACAATAGAAGGGTTAAGATCAGAAAACTCAGAGTCGGGGATTTTGTGTTGAAATAATGTAAGCCTAATGTATCTGATCCAGGAGGGAAGTTTAGGCCTAGTTGGGAAGGGCCATATGTCGTGAAACAAGTCATGAACAAGGGTGCAGTGAAGCTATCAGACATGGATGGAAATGAGTTTAATGAGCCAGTAAACATCGACAGGTTGAAGAGGTTTTATGTATAAAAAGGAAAAAGATAAAATGAAAAAAGAGCTCACTAGGTTGAAAACCCAAAAAGGGTGGCCTAGGCAAAAGTTGGAGCAGTCCGCTAGTTCTGAAAACCCGAAAGGGCAGGCTAGGCAACAATTAGGGCTAAATGAGAGAAAATCGTCAATTAGAAAACCCAAAAGGGCTAGTTGGCAACAAGAATGATCTTGTGTATGATGGCTTTATGTTTGGTTGTTCCCTAATTTAATAAAACATAATTAATGTTAAAATTGTTCTATGTGCGCTGTTATAAGTATTTGACCAGATATGGATGAAATAAATAAATACAATAGCAAAAGGTGATAACAAATTATAAATGGAAAAGAAGCATCTTTTATTACTTTAATTATTTTTTCATCCTAACAATACACTTTCTGAATTGACAAATGTAAAATCTATGGCAGACGATAAGTGTAACATGCAGGCCGGCTTTGCCTTAGCCGATCCAAGTAGGCTTCAGTCAAGCAAGGCATGTCTAAATTGGGAGTGAATTTAGAATCATGAGGCTCAGCTCCATACTGACGACCAAGTTGACGAGGATCATAGCAAGTACCTCGACGAAGAGCAGCAAGGGGAACATACATCAAGTATGTCCGCATGGTGATACGAGAAATCTTCCACCAAGGTAACAACCAACGGATGTTGACTTTAGCGCGTGAGTGGATCCAGTCAATCCAGTCAGCATATGAAGAAGCAGGATGGAGTAGCTTCCTAGCAGAATGATGCCGTGGTAGATATCTGGCAAAATCCATGGATGGAGTATCAAGAAAGAAGAGACGCTCCTGAAGCCAAATCTGTGAGGAAAAATTAAATTAAAAAAGAAGAAAAAAGAGTCCCGCAAGGGCAGCTTAGGCAAAAATTAGGATAGCTCGCTAGTTCTGAAAACACACATGAGCAGACTAGGAAAATATTAGAGCGATATAAAAATATAATAAAAAGAGGTCTGTTAAGTTGAAAATCCGCAAGGGCAGCTTAGGCAAAAATTAGGACAGCTCGCTAGTTCCAAAAACCCGCATGGGCGGACTAGGCAAATATTAGAGAAATAAAATAAAAAAAGAAAAAGAAAGAGAAAACCTATATTGAAAAGCCAAAAGGGCAGTTTAGGTAATTACCTGAAGCAACAAGAGACTCCCGGTCAATCTCTTTGACAATCCTGATTTAAGTTGGTCTAATCCAATTAAAGTCTCGGCTAAGATCATGGGTATCGGTGACAAGCCTTCTTCCATTTGGTCTATGATATCCAATACTCGTGGATCAATATTGCCATCAGAAAAAACAAGCAAGAATTGGCCAAGCAAGCAAAGACAAAGCATATGTCCCCATGCCCTAGTAGGAGCAAAATGAGAGAGACAAAAATCAATCAAGGGAGCAAGTAGAATTTTCTCACCTCTCATCAACTGTAGAACTTTTGGCGTTGAAATTTGAAATAACATCTGCATCTTCTGTTGAGTCTTGGAAATCAATATGGGTAATGCCATTTGTTAATTATTTGGATATCCAAGGATAGCCTCAAATTCTTCAATCAAGGGACATAGTTTAAAGCCATTAATTTTAAATGTCCTAGAATCCACATTCCAAAAAGAAGCCATGGCATGTAAAAAGGAATGATCCAATTTAACATTTTGAAAACACTTTAAAACATCAATCTTTAACCAAGACATTTGCTTCCGGTGAATGGCATCCATATTCTTAAATAGTATTTTTATTTTCTTCAAATGGAGTTCAGTCATCGTGGAAGGCTGAAAGAAAATTAGAATTGATAAAAGGAGTTTTAACGTTGAAGTGGAAAATCTCTTGGATTTTGTATGAAATTCTGGCGTGAAAAGTGATTTATATAGGAGGATTATGCCATTCCAAAATTGATAAGGAAAAAGAGTGAGACCGTGATGCATGAGGAAAAAGAATTAGCGACGAAATTTCTTTAATTGCGGTGTTGCATTTGGTTTTAGCTAATTGGTGCAGCTGTGAATGTGAAAAGGGAAATTGTGGCGCAACAATTATGATATATATATATATATAACAAAAAAATAAAAAAAGTCGCAATAAAATGAACATTATATATTATCATTATTATTTCTATACTTTATTATACAATGTTTACTCAATTGATACAATATTCATACATCACTAAGAAGGAGGTGGTAGGTCATCAAATAAAGCTCTAAAAAAATCATCGCCTGTCGGAGGAGGAGGCAAATCACTCGTCCCGAGTTCGCCCGAAGTAGGAGCACAAGAATCCCTACTACCTTGAAGTTTCAATCTATCACGGTCCTCATCAGAAGTAGATGAAAGAATCTCATGGTCATCAGTTTGGGGGCCTCTAGATGAAGAAGCACTAGGATTCCTCATCCCCTGAAATCGGAAGTCTCAAAAATTTTATTCTGATTGATGATACAAATTTTCAAAATGGGAAACCTATTGACGACTACCGGCAAACTCTTCTTAAAGTTTTTTGTTTTGTTCTTCAAGCATCCGCCGTGAGCCAAAAAGGAAAAAAGTAAGAGCATACATAATCATGCATGCATATAGCATAAGTTATCATGGAACAAGAAAAACTTACCAGGTAATTCATATCAATACCCTATGGATGAGATGACATATCTGGTGGACTATAATGAGCAAATGAAGGAGCAGTAAAAGAAGGTCCAGCCTCATGATCAAATGAGCCAGCAGCTTGCAACAATCATTAAAGAATCAAAATAAGTTAAGAAAGAAGTGATTGCAATGGAAAAATGGTAAAAGTTTTACCTAAGAAGTGCTAGCCCTGAGATGTGGAACAGACTCTCCTCCCTCTCCATGATGTTCCTCTTCATCTCTATCCTCATTTTCTTCAAAAATCTCCCGTACACCAATAGGAGATACATCAAAGTTCAAAAGCCCAATTTGAATAAACTAGGTATAAGATGCACCCGGTGGATAGAGAAATGTTTCAACATCATAACCGCACCGGGCCAACCAACATGCATTCTCCGGCATTGATGTAATATTTAAGGTATATTTCGCACAATGCATCAGGATCCTCCTCTGCTCTGGACCAAGAAACCACTCATATTCTCTCTCTCCGAGAAACCAGCCACTAGAGACAGGGCCGGCGATGACTCGGCGAGTATGTTGAAAAGGTAGTGCGACATTCATGGAGGAAGTCTAGTTTGTCTATTCTTCTATATTCCACCAGGCCAAATTCACCTACAAAATGACATAAGATAAGTAAACTTTCACATAAATTTTAAAGTATACTAATTCTATTTTACCTGGTCCCAGGTTAAACAACTCAAGACAAAACGTTGGGTATGCACATGGTGAGAGTTGGGAACTTCTATGCGATCTAACAACTAGAAATTTAATCTCGGATACTCGACTCTCTCTCGGGAAATACCAGGCAACCTCACAAGGTTGTGCTCATATGCCCATGCCTACAACAATAATAAAGATCAAATTCATGCAAGAATAAGAATGGAATTGACATTAGTGGAAGAAGAGTACCTCAACAACTGCCATAAAGCCAACAAAAGACTTCTTATTTTTGCAAATTTTGTCGAGACCATGGTAAAGACAGGCAAGGCCAGCTTCACCCCAGCCGTAAAGTGGTACCATCCTCATGTAAGTAAGGGCCCTCAATACTGACAAATGGATAACGGATTTGGTGCTGCCTAAAATGGTCGACTCGAGCAAATATAACAAAAATCCTCTAGCATACTGTTGGGCTGTGTCTCTGTGAACCTGTCCTTCGTAGTTCATCCAATAACTATGAATTGGCTCAATTTTTATCTTGAAAGGCCCTTTATATGATGGTTCCATACCAATTAATTATTGAATTTCTTCAAATGTCAGAATATTGTTGGTAAGAGGAACTGGTAGACCATCATACCAAATGCCGGTTATAGCAGCAAAATCGACCGGACCAATTGTCATCTCTCTAATGGGCAAGTGAAAAGTATGAGTTGTGTCCAACCATCATTCTGCAAGCGCCTGGATCATGCTCCGGTCTATCGGATACTCCTCGGATGGTAATTGCAAGATGAAGCTCCCAAAGCCGCAATCTCAGATAATCTGCCTTACTTGAGAAGGTGCTGCATCATACCATTGTCAGGCTTTATAGATACACCCTCCGCCCCGAATAACGCAACGATCACGCTAACACAGAGCCAAGTAAGTTAACACCAGGTAAGTATATCATTATTCTATCTACTTAAATTCTTAAATTAATATATTTTTCCTAAATTTTCTAAAAAATAGAAAATATAAAGAAAAAACAAACAAATAAAAAGAAAAATGAAAAATGAAAAAATAAAAACAGAAAAAAAGAAAAAGAAAAAAATAATAAATATATATATAAAAAATAAGAACAAAAGAAAACAAATAAAAGAAAAAAAAATAAAAAATGAAACAAAATGAAACAAAAAAGAAGAAAAAAACACAAATAATTTGCTGTTAAAATAAATAATTACCTTGCTCTTTTGATTTGAACTACGATGAAGCGACATCCCGACTAGTAGACCTATATTTCCATCTTCATGATGCCGAATAAACTCCAATAACTCAGCATTAGAATGAGTTCCTAATCTTGAAGCATGCATTTTTTTTTTCAAAACTGTATGCTAAACTTGAAAGGATTATAGCTACGAATGAATGAAATTAAGAAGTTTGCTGTGAATGAAATAAAGAAATCGGTCGTTTATATGCAGGAACGGCAAAGGAAAAAACAAAATTCAAAAAGTAAATTTCACTATTGATGAATACTAGATTACTATTTTATAAATAGTAGGTTACTATTTACAAATAGTAGGTTACTATTTATAAATAGTAGGTTACTATTTACGAATAGTAAATAGTGCATGAACATTGACTACACAGGAAATAAATAGGAAACTCAATTATTCAATTTAATCATTCAAATACTTGCGTGTATATAAATATTTTGCACTTTTAAAATATTTTTACACGCAGGGGGCAAGAAGAAGATATATGTATAAAAAAATTAGCTAATTTTTTTTTAGTATACTACTGACTATAATTACCCTTAGGTCCAGAACCTAAAAATCTCTCTTAGGTCCAGAATCTAAAATCTCTCTTAAGTTCAGAACTTAGCTTTGGTAGGGATCCCAAATTACCTTTAGGTCCAGAACCTAAAATCTCTTTTAAGTCCATAATTTAGCTCGAGTCCAGAACCCAAATTACCATTAGGTCTAGAACCTAAAATCTCTTTTAAGTCCAGAACTTATCTCGAGTCCAGAACCCAAATTATCCTTAGGTACAGAATATAAAATTCCTTTTAAGTCCATAACTTAGCTCAGGTCTAGAACCCAAATTACCCTTAGGTCCAGAACTTAAAATCTCTTTTAAGTCTAGAACTTAGCTCGGGTCCAGAACCCAAATTATCCTTAGGTCCCGAACTTAAAATCTCTTTTAATTTCAAAACTTAGCTCGGGTCTAGAACCCAAATTACCTGTAGACCCTTAATTTTTGACCCGGTTCGGTCCAATATATTTTAATTAGTCCAAAATAATTTTATGTTGTCCAATATATTTTAGTTAGTCCAAAATAATTTTTATGGTATCTTAATTAATTTTAATATTTATTTTAGTAAAAATGGTAAAATGAATAAAAATTCAAAAAAAAAATCAGCGACGGAAAAATAGTCGCCGAAAGTCAGCGCGGGCCCGTGGGCATTACGCCTGCAGGAATTTCCTGCGGGCGAAATGGCCTATGGGCCCGTTCCGCGCATGCTGCCGCAGCCAGCTGTGGCAGATTTTTTTGCCAGCGCAGTTTTTCCACAGCAATTTTTTCGCCAGCAAAATTTTTTCGACGCAAATTTTCCGAAACCTAATACAATTAGGTTTTGGTTTTCTTTTCTTATTCAATAAAGATGCCTTGAATAATTAGTAATGAATGATATAAAATTTATATAAATATGGACTAAACACAAAAAAAAAAAGAGGAGGTAGAAAGAGGAAAAGAAATCTGAGAGGAAAAAGGAGAAAAATTGGAGACGAAATTGGGACTTTTTGGAGAGAAGCAGTGAAGGGAATTCAAGAATTCAAAGGCAACAAAGCTTTCCTTTGATTTTGTTCATCCAAGAAAAATAATTTTTGGAGGAATTTTCAAAAGGAGGTATGTATTAAATTCTTTGGTTTTTTTCACAGTAGCTAAAACTAGGAATTTGTGTTTTTCAAAATTTAAAATCTTAGAGCTTTAATTTAGTTTTTCTAAAGTCAAAAACCTTATTTCGTTGGTTTATTTTCCAAAAGGCTTAAAATTGTTATTTTTTCTTCATTAAAATCTTAAAACCTTAATTAAACATATTTTTCAACAAAACCAAAATTTGATTATATTTCTTTCAAAATTTTAAACTAGGTTCTGTTTCTTTCAAAAAGCTTTAAAAAACATCTTTTCTATTTTTAAAAACTTTAATCCGTTTGTTTAAATTCATAAAACTTCATAAAATTATCAAATTGATTTCCAAATTCCAAAAGCCAATTCATCACCCGAAAATCCAATTCAAAGCTCCTAAAACCCTAATTCAACTCCAAAACCTAAAATAATGAATCCTAACCTCCTTTAAAACTTTAAACCTTAATTTTTTTTCTAAACCCTAATCCCTTAAAATTTTTAAAACCATAAAAACATAAATACTTTAATTTTACACAGTAGCTTAAAACACAATGAATCACCATTTAAAACCATGAATCAAAAGTATTTTACAGTATCTAAAACCCTAGTTTTATGATTTCACCATTCAAACCTTAATTTGGTTAATCAAAGTGTCTTACCAACCTTTTAAAATATAAAATCCTTAATTTATTTTAATTCCATAAAAAGTCACAGTAGCCATAATTTAAACTTTTATTTGCTTTATTCAATTCTATATTTGACATGCTTTGATTTATTTTATATGCTTTAATTTATTTAAGTTCAATGCTTGGTTTATTTTATTTATCATGGATGGATGTTTACTTTCTATTGATGTTTAATACCTTTGATGAATGATTTATTTATTATGAATGGTTATTTACTTTTATCAATTTATTTAGATTTCCAAATGTTGTAAGAGGTATGTTTCCACTTGGTGGGTACCTCATTAGTTAAATATCATGTAATTTAATTTGCTTTTCTATTTTAGAACCAATGTAAATGGAATGTTTCTACCTTTCGGTGGGTGTCCTATCTAGGCATATGATGTAAGGACATGTTTCCATCTTTGGATGAGTGTCTATTTATTTGTTTTGTTTTGTTTAGACATTGCTTTGATTTTAATATAATGATGCTTTCTTTTTATTGTGTGTAGTATGGATAATATTGTTATATTTAAGAATTTTATAATATTAAGACCTGTAAAGGAGGCCGGTTCCAATGAACCGGGCGTTGTGGGGGTGCTGGGCCATTTCTCACCTTCCCCACACGTACCCAACTTTCCGAACCCATTAGGGGGTTGGGGATTCCTTAGGAATCGAGTCATCCACCCCTTTCTTTTTCCCGGCCCGTCCAGGTGGCGACTCCATTTTCTCCGGACTTAGGTCCGTGTTCTCTAAGGCCCCGAGCCTAAACAGTGCCGAAGTCACAAGATCTATTTCACCGGGAGTGGGGGCGAAAATCCCTGCTCATATTACCCTTAAGTCCAGAACCGAAAATCTCTTTTAAGTCCAGAACTTAGCTCGGGTCCAGAACCCAAATTATCCTTAGGTCCAGAACCTAAAATCTCTTTTAAGTCCAGAACACAAATTACCCTTAGGTCCAGAACCCAAATTACCCTTAGGTCCATAACCTAAAATTTCTCTTAAAAGTCAAGAACTTAGCTCCGGTCTAGAACCCAAATTACCCTTAGGTCCAGAACCTAAAATTATCCTTGAGTCCAGAACTCGAACTGGGCCCAGAACCCAAAACCTCAACCATCTCAAAAATTAAGTCTTATTGCTTTTTCACTCTCTTTTGCTGTAGTCTCAGATCGTTCAAGTAGGGGGCAAACTGTAGACCCTTAATTTTGGACCCAGTCCGGTCCATTATTTTTTATATAGTCCAAAATAATTTTTGTGGTATTTTAATTAAATAATATTTATTTTAGTATTTATTATTTATAATTTTTAATAATAAAAAAATAAAAAAACAAAAATAAAAATCAACGACGAAAAAATCATCGCCGAAAGTGGAATTGGCTAATGCCAATTCGCCCGTAGGAATTTCCTGCAGCCAATTGACTGGCCGCCCAGCCAATTTCGCAAATTTCTTCGCCAGCTCTCGCAATTCTTGACCAATGCTCTCAATTTTTGCCAGCGAAATTTTTCAACGCAGTTTTTTCCGAAACCAAATTCTATTTGGTTTTGGTTTCTTTCCCTAATTAATTTTAGTTTCCTTAAACAATTAGAAGTAGGCTTATAATTTTTCCTATAAATAACACTTTAAAACTCAAAATTAAGGATCGAAAATTGGACTTTTGAACTTGGATTAGATCAAAGTAAAGAAAAGACAGAAAACCCTAGCAAGAGACATTACCAACAAGCAAGCAATCAACAATTCATCAAAGGCAGCAACCTTGCCTTTGTCTTTGTTCATCCAGAAAGTAATTTTTTGTGGAACCAATGAACAGAGGTTTTAATCTCTATTTTCTTTATTTATTTCTTTACAGCAGCTTCATCATTCAAATTGAATTAATTGTTTCATCATATAAATTGATCAAAGCCTTAAAAAATCCTAAAACATTTCTTCTAAACCTTAAAACCCTAAATTGTTTTTTCTGTTTCCAAAACATTAAAAACCCTAAAACGTTTCTTCTAAACCTTAAAACCCTAAATTGTTTCTTCTGTTTCCAAAACCTTAAAAACCCTAAAACGTTTCTTCTAAACCCTAAAACCCTAAATTGTTTCTTCTATTTCTAAAACCTTAAAAACCCTAAAATGTTTCTTCTAAACCTTAAAACCCTAAATTGTTTCTTCTGTTTCCAAAACCTTAAAAACCCTAAAACGTTTCTTCTAAACTTTAAAATCCTAAAATTATTACTCTTCTATTTGCAGAAACCTTAAAGACCTTAAAATATTTCTTCTGCTTCCAAAAGCTTTAAAACCCTAAATTGTTTTTACCAACTATTTTAATCTACACCATAACTTTTTGTCCAAAATCTCCAAATGTTTTCTTAAATCTCCAAACCCTAGTTCTCTTTACATTTTCTAAAAATCATAAGTGTTTTATAAAGCTTTAAACTGCTTTCTTAAATCCTAACTAACTTTTTTGAAAAACCAAAACAGTAAACCCTAAGTTTTCCTAAACCCTAATTCAGTGAACTTAAAACCTAATTTAGTAAAACTAAACCTTAAAACCATGATCCAGCAAACTTAAAACAACAATCCAGTAAACCATGAATTATAAATCCTAATGTCTTACGATTCCAAAACTCTAATTTCATAATATTACCGCTAAACCCTAATTTGATTAACAAAAAAACCTTACTACTTTCTTAAATTCATAAAACCCTAATCCATTCCAATTTTACAAAACCTTTACAGTAGGTTAAACAAATAATAATAATAATACTAAAATTTCAAAACCCTAAATGTTAATTAAAGAACTTTAAATAGAAACAATAAACCCTAATCTCTATCTTTATTTGCTTTATTTAATTTTAGATTTGATTATGTAGTTCATTATATGCTTTAATTTCAATGCTTGATTTATTTAATTTATCATGGATGGATGTTTTCTTTATTGTTATTATTTATTTTTTTAGTATTAAAATTGTAAGAGGTACGTTTCCACTTTGTGGGTACCTCATTAGTTAAATATCATGTAATTTAAATTGTTTTTAGATTTTAGACCAATGTAAAGGACATGTTTCTACCTTTTGGTGGGTGTCCTATTAGTTTAGACATGGATGATGTGAGGACATGTTTTCATCTTCGGATGGGTGTCCATTTATTTGCTTTATTTGCTTTGATTTTAATATATCGATGCTTTATTTCAATTGTTGCCTGTAATATGGATAATATTGTTTTACTTAAGAATTTTATAATATTAAGACCTGCAAAGGAGGTCGGTCCTACTGAACCGGGTGTTGTGGGGGTGCTGGGCCATTTCTCACCTTCCCCACACGTACCAACCATTTCAAACCCATTAGGGGGTTGGGAATTTCTTAGGAATTGAGTCATCCACCCCTTTCTTTTTCCCGGCTCATCCGGGGTGGCGACTGTTGCGCTCTAATAAACACTACTAAAGCTACACTCGCAAGTATACGAGGCTGCTGTAGTATTTCGGTGAACACCTCAATGTCGTCTCACAAGGAAGCTAGATAAGCTAATTATTTATCAAATCATAATAAAAAAATTATCAATTAATAGTCTTTGATTTATAAAATTAAATTGCTGAACAACTAAAGAAAACCGGAAGGAATTGAATTTGTAACAATGAAAGAAAACTGAACAAATATATTGATTCACTTAATAGAAAAGCCTAGGGTTTGCACTTCTCTACTAATGTATATGTATGAACGGCAATTCCTCTCAACTGATTTAATTTCAAAAGTCAGATTTCAAGCAACTTAATTAATCAAATTAAGGAAATAAGCTCTCGCATTCAATCCTTTTTCAATTAATCTTACTACAATCAAAATGATCTTTTCCTTAGGTTTATATTTCTAATTCACCCAAGTCCCTAATTAAATTATTCCAGTATTAGATTTCATTTCTCAATCCTTCATCTAAATAACTAAAACACATAATTGGTGGCCAATCAATTATATATTAACATTAATCCATTCAATTAAGTATAAAAGAAATAAATCAATTAAGAGAAATAACCAGTTCGTAAAATCATAGTAAATTCATACAAGCCCTAGACTAGATCAAAATTAGTTCATATTAATGCTATCAATCAAAGTCATCTCATTAAAATTCAAAGAAATTAATTTAGACATTAAAGAATTCATAAATAAAATTTCAATGAAACTTAAGAGATAGAGTTAAAGAACAAAACCCAATTACAATTTTCCTTTGGCTTCTGAAGAATCTCTTGCTCAGATTTTTGCTAAAAGAATAACGTAATGGCTAGAACTAATTTGATCTAGAGTGTTTGAATGAAAGTGAAATCAATCTTTGATAGTTTTCTTGTTTCAGAGAAAATTCTCCAGAGAAAAATAAAGAATGGCTCCAAAGTATCTCTCCCCTTTCCTCTTGCCCTAATCTTATCTATTTATACAAATCCCCTGGCTAAAAATTTGCACAAGCTCGTATTTTGGTGCTAGGTGTGACACGGCCACAAGCTTGGCCGTGTCACATGGGTGTGTCACCTTCTGCTTCTCGATTTTGCTTGTCTTTTCTTTGGCATGAGATGGGACACAGCCAAGATTGCTGGCCGTGTCATGTGACACGGCCAGTGGCTTGGTCATGTCATGTGGGTGTGTCAGATTCTATTTCTTTTCTTTGATTCTTCTTTGTTCTTTGGCTTAGGATGGGACACGGCCAAGCTCCTGGCCATGTCATGTGACACAGCCAGTGGCTTGGCCGTGTCACTTGAGTGTGTCAGCTTCTGTTTCTTCTTTTCTTTTCTTTCTTTGGTTTCTTTAGTTTTGGTCTTTAGGTGAGACACGGCCAGTGGCTTGGCTGTGTCTCCTGGCCGTGTCAAGCCCTGCCAAAATTTCCTTTGAGGTGACACGACCAAGCTTGATTTGGCTTGGCCATGTCTTGCTTGATTCATACTCTTCTTTCTTTGTTTTGATCTTTCAAGGGAGTTTTTGCACTTTAACCTAAAACAAACACTTAAAACAAACTTTAAACAAAAATCAAATGAAACATTAACTAAAAACACATAAACATCATACTAAGAACTAGTACAAAAATGATTTAAACACTTGGATAAATTAAAACTACCAAAATGCTGAAATCACTAAATAAACATATTAAAACTACCAAAATTCTTGAAGAAAACAATAATTGTCATAATAAATAAATAGCAATTTGAGGACAAAAACTAATAAAACAACTACCCCAAAACATTGCTTGTCCTCAAGCAAATTTACATGGCATAAATTAAAAACTCAGTTAACCTTAACTATAATTCAAGTATATAAGATGAAATCCTTTAATACTCAGCAATAAATAAATGCAATTTACTTCAATCAAGATTTTCTTAACTCATTCATTAATTCAGACATAATAAATCTCATCTCTCATCTAAGTGTTTCTCTCAATTTCAAAGGTTAATTCACTCAAACCAATCATGATTGTATACTGCCATAAACTTAATTATCTAATCTTTCTCACTAATTTTTCTCAAGAAATAATCCGAAGGTCTTTTCGTTTGGATGTAATGGGGCTAAGGTGAAGGTGTGAGAAAAGACATTTAAGTTGGAACATTAAGAAATGGAGCATCTAAATTAGACAATAATCTTTCGTAGAAACTCGTAACTCCCTCAACTGGCATATTCACCAACCCTTGATAGTCTCAAATATTTGTATACTAAAAGAAAAGTAAATGAGTCGAAATTCCTCTTTGATGACTAATGCTAGAAAATATATGAATTTTGTATATATATATATCTTCTCTTTTTGATTTTATTTATTTTCTTTTTTTATATATATACAAAATATAAAAAATGCATTGAACATCTAGCTCAAATGTAGAAGAAAAAAATAATTGACTCTTAGTCAAATACAATATGCAAAGTATGCATTTCAGCCCCAAATCTTACTAAAACAATACTATATTTTTATTTTTTATTTTTTTTGTTTACCCTATACTTATCAATTAAACCACTCCTATTATCATATCATAAGAAACTCCATTCCTTAATGAAGGTATGATAATAATAGAAAAATGTTGAGTTGTTAATTGTGTAGATCAATCAAGAAAAGGTCAAAGGCTCAACTTGGCTAACTAAGGAATTCACAATTAAGGGAGGTCTTTTTAAGCTAAAGGGGGGTAATCCTAATTTGCCTTCATCATTTTAAAACTTGAGATGAAATCATAATGTGAGTTCAATTAGTATGCAAAAGCAAGCTCTAGAGATACAAAATCATGAAGGTGCACACTTAAGAAAAGAAAATCGATTGACAATAATATTCAATCTATGAGGCTCAAAACTCACAAAGGGTGGGTTCTCAGAGATTTATATGTCATGAATTGCAGAACGTGAAAATAATCCTGAATGAATTCAAATGCTAATCTCTATGCTGATACTAAAGGCTCAAATGTAATGCTAGAATTACAGAAAAGTCAATAAGTTTCCAATAATTATGCCATGAAAAACGTACAATATAACACACAAAGAAAACAAAACAAAAATTAAAGAAAAGCTTAAAAATTACCCCACACTTATGAGTTCCATTGTCCTCAATGTAAACAAAAGAAAAGATAGAAAGAACCTCCTTTGTGTCATGCATAGGGGATCTTTCGTACATAAATTCATTAAGCTTTTCATTATGAACAGATAATCAACATGAAAGAAAACAACAGCGACTTCAGCATAAACATGCGATCAAGGAAAGTTGGAACTAGATGGCCCTCCTTTTCTCAATTAAACTCAATGCTCCTTGCGTGTTCTTTGTAAGAATAAAAATACTTCCAATCTCCAAACCATCAAGCCTTAAAGAAACATAGAAGGGAAAATAAATAAATAAACTGAAGATACTAAACTAAAATGATAAAAATGATACCAATGGGTTGCCTCCCATCGAGCGCTTCTTTAACGTTGTCTTAGCTGGACGTTTCTGCAAGAATTAAGGATTGTAGATCAAAGTACTATCGACAATCCTTACTTCTTGGAACCCCTCATTATATGGTTTAACTCTCTGTCCATTTACTTTAAAAGTTTTATTCGTTTAAGAGTTAAGTTATTCTATAGCACCGGAAGGATATACCTGAGTTATCTCGAAAGGACCGCTCCATCGAGACTTGAGTTTTCCTTGAAATAGTTGGAGCTGATAATTGAAAAGCAAGACCTTCATTCCTGGGCTCAATGTCTTTCGTACTAAAATTTGGTCATGAAGTGCTTTAGTACGGTCCTTATAAATCCTCAAACTCTCATATGCCTAGTTCCTTAGTTCATCTAACTTCGAAATTTGCAAAAAACGTTCTCTCTTTGCCTTGTCCAAATCTAAATTCAGAGTCTTAATTGCCCAATACGCCTTGTGCTCTAACTCCACTGGTAAATGACAAGCCTTACCAAAAACCAATCGGTATGGACTCATACCCAAGGGAGTCTTGAAAGCAGTTCGATATGTCCACAATGCATCATTCAATCTACTTGCCCAATCCTTCCTTGATGAGTTGACTGTTTTTTCCAAAATTCCTTTGATTTGCTTGTTGGATGTCTCAACTTATCCTGAAGTCTGTGGATGATATGGGGTTACCACTTTTTGTTTCACAATCGACTTGTGCATTAACTTCTCAAAAAGTTTGTTGCAGAAATGACTTTCCCCATCACTGACTATCACTCTTGGCGTGCCAAATCTGCTAAGAATGTTTTCCTTCACAAATTTAACAAACACATTAGCATCATTAGTTCGGGTGGGGATTGCCTCCACCCATTTTGAAACATAATCAACAGCAACCAATATGTATTCATAACCAAAAGATTTGGGAAAAGGACCCATGAAGTCTATTCCCCAAACATCAAATAGTTCAACTACAATATAAGATTGAAGGGGCATTTCATTCCTCCTTCCAATATTACCTACTCTTTGATAGTGGTCACAATGCTTACAATATTCTTGAGCATCTTTGAATAGAGTAGGCCAATAAAATCCACTTTGAAGCACTTTTTCGGCAATCTTTCTCCCTCCAAAATGACCACCGCAGTGAAGGTCATGACAAAATTGAAGAACACTAAGTTATTCTTCCTCAGGAACACGCCTGCGAACTATCTCATCTTTGCATATCCGGAATAGGTAAGGTTCATCCCAGAAATAGAATTTACTTATGTGCAAAAACCTTTTCTTTTCCTGAAATGACATGTTAGGACGCAAAAGACCACAAGCAAGATAGTTACAATATCTGCAAACCATGGTGAATTCATTACCGCAAACAACTGCTCATTAGGAAATGCTTCTAGATTTCTATGAACGCTATTAGATGCAAGATTTTCATCAAAGGAAGGTAACCTAGATAAATGATCAGCTACAACATTTTCACTTCCCTTAGTATCTTTGATTTGAAAATCAAATTCTTGCAATAATAGCACCCATCTAATTAAATGAGGTTTAGCATGTTGCTTGGTCAAAAGATATTTTAAAGCTGCGTAATCTAAATGCACAATAATTTTAGACCCAATCAAATATGCTCTAAACTTATCTAAGGCAAAAACAACAGCTAGCATTTCTTTTTTTAGTTGTTGTGTAATTAACTTGTGTGCTACTTAGGGTTAAGCTAGCATAATAAATCATTCTCAAAAATTTATCAACTCTTTTCCCAAGGACAACTCCTAATGCATGGTTGGATGCATCACACATAATTTTAAAAGGTAAGGACCAAACAGGAGCTACAATTACCGATGCGCTGGTCAATTTTTCCTTAAGGGAATTGAAAGCTTGCATGCATTGTGCAGTAAATACAAATGGAACATCTTTTCCAAGCAAATGACACAATGGTTGGCTTATTTTAGAAAAATGTTTAATAAACCTCCTGTAAAAACCTGCATGCCCTAGAAAGCTTCTTATTCCCTTAACAGAGGTAGGTGGAGGTAACTTAGCAATCAACTCTACCTTAGCTTTATCCACCTCAATCCCTTTACTAGACACAATATGGCCTAACACAATACCGTGAGTAACCATGAAATGACTTTTTTCCCAACTCAAAGTGAGATTGCATTCAATGCATCTTTCAAGCACAAGAACAAGTTTACTGAGGCAATTATCAAAAGAGTCACCAAAAAAAAAATCATCCACAAGAAAAAGCGTCGGTCCACTGGAATTTGGCATTCTTCTGAAGTAGCTTGGTCATAGGTACGGCGATCATGGAAAACCCTTTGACGAATCTCCGATAATATCCTGCTAATCCCAAGAAACTACGGACTTCCGTTACTGTCTTAGGTGACTTCCATTCCAATACTGCTTCTATTTTCTTGGGATCGACCCTTATTCCTTCTGCCGATACAATATGTCCCAAGAAAGCTACTTCTTCCAACCAAAATTCGCATTTGCTGAACTTAGCGTATAACTGCTTCTCACGCAGGGTTTGCAAAACAATTCTAAGGTGACGATCATGATCCTCTCGATTCTTTGAATACACCAATATGTCGTCAATAAATACCACCACGAACTGATCCAAATACGGGTGGAAGATTTTATTCATCAGATCCATGAATACTGTAGGTGCGTTCGTTAATCCGAAAGGCATAACAATGAATTCATAATGTCCATAACGAGTTCTGAATGCAGTTTTTGATATGTCTTCATCTTTAATTCTCAATTGATGATAACCCGATCGTAGATCAATTTTTGAAAAGACTCCAGCACCTTTGAGTTGATCAAACAGATCATCTATGCGAGGTAACGGATACTTGTTTTTGATGGTCAGCTTATTAAGTTGACGGTAATCTACACACAACCTTAAGGATCCGTCTTTCTTTTTCACGAACAATACTGGTGCTCCCCATGGTGACACACTTGGCCTTATGAACCCCTTGTCTAAAAGTTCTTGTAGCTGTACCTTTAATTCTTTTAGCTCCGCTGGCGCCATTCGGTAAGGTGCGATGGATACTGGTGCAGCTCCCGGGTACACGTCTATGATGAATTCCACCTCTCGTTTAGGTGGTAATCCGGGTAAATCATCAGGAAATACGTCAGGAAAATCGCATACAGTAGGTATATCTTGTAACTTTGGTGCCTCTTCTTTCGCTACTAATGCACATACCAGGTATGCCTCGCAACCTTTTTGCACTAACCTCTTAGCCGTCATGGCAGAAATAATGTTAGTTAGATAGTCCTTCCTTTTTCCTACTAGGGTCACTTCGTCACCGTCTGCAGTATGCAAGGTAACTCTCTTCCGTTTACAGTCAACTAGTGCATCGTGTTTGGCCAACCAATCCATCCCAAGAATAGCATCGAATTCTTGAAATGGTAGTTCAAATAAATCTCCCCAAAAGATATGTCCGTGTATCTCTACGGGCAATCTTTCACTACCTTCCTAGTAATCACCTCATTTCCTAATGGGTTAGTAACTAATATTCCCTCTTTCTTGTCCTCTTCCGGATCGTCCCGTACTAGCGACTGAGGTAGTTTGACTTAAGCCACCGCAAATTGATCCCTGACTATAACCTCGACGTTGACCGCCTCCCGTGGAACCACTGCCTCGGAATCGTTTCCTTGATGATTGGTAGTTTCCCGAATAGTTCTGGGTACCTCTCTTCTGTTTCATCTTCTGTCGTCTATTCTGTTCGTCAGACTGACATTGCTCTACTTCTAAAGCCCTATTGACCAACTCGGAAAATTCTTTGATATTAGCAGCGATTAACTGCATCCTAATCTCATTATTCAACCCATCCTGGAATTGCTTACATCTATCATGTTCATCTTCAATTGTCTTCTTGGCATACCTACTCAACCTAGTAAATTCCCTCTCGTATTTAGCAACGGTCAGTCGACCTTGCTTTAAGTGTAGAAACTCCTTTTTCTTGGCATCTAGGTATGCCTCTGATATAAACTTCCTCTTGAACTCATTCACAAAGAAATCCCATGTTCTCTGTTTCGGTGAAACTCGTTGGTGAACTGTGTCCCACCATATATATGCTTCTTCCACTAATAAGGAAGTAGCACATATCACTCGCTCTTCTGGCGTACACTGTAACTGATCTAAGGCTCGTATTGTTCCTTCCAGCCAATACTCGGCTGTTGAAGAATCATCGTCCCTTCGAGCCTTAAACTCCTTCGCACCATACTTTCTTATCTTTTCTATCGGGGGTTTCCTTTCCCCTCCTACAGCAGGTACTGGTATGGGTGCTGGCGCTGGGGGTGGTGCTGGGGCAACGCCGGCTATCTGCCGAAATACGGCAGCCATTTGTTGCAACATCTCATTGGGAATAGGAGCATCAGCGGGTGGTTGCTCCGACGCTGATGTCTCAGATACACGCATTTCTACAACTCGGGAGGCCTGAGACTCGACCTCCTCCTCTATATCACGCTGCGCTGCTTGCGACATCTTAAGAGTAAACATATACCATCCCATCATTATTAACGACCCAGACCAACATCATTATCTTATCCTAAGTGGCATGTATATAAATAAAAATTCTTAAATAACACATATACAACACAACTTTTATTTATTTTCAAACACAAAGTTTTACAATATTAAGAAGCCCTTATATACATTGCAAAATTTAGGACTCCATGAAATCGTACAATCTCTTATTTACTACAGGATATCTCGTTTTACGTCGGTAATGGCCACTCCCGACATAAAACGTACATCCTCCTATGTTGGATTACCCAGAAGCGGCTAAACCTTAGCTCTGATACCACTAATTGTAACACCCCATCCCAACCTACATGTGTAAGCTGAGTAGAGGTGCCACACTATCCTAATTGTTGCTACCAATTTACTTAGTCAAATTTTAGTTCTGATTTTTACAGAAATTTTGCCATAGTTCCGCCTAGAAATTTGGATCCCAAGTGTCGTCAAAACTTGTTTTTCTGATTTTTGAAAACATTTTACACATACCAATGTGAATAAGAATACCATCAAATTTAATGCACTCCCAATGAATCCACCTTATACCCTCAACTACAAACCTGCACGAAGAGTTCACACTTCTAATATAACATAAAGTAAAGATTTATGATTATTACATACTACTAACATACAATTATAACATAGAAAATCTCTTTTATATTTATTCATATACATGCCACAACTATCAACTCATAATGGAACTAAAAGATCTACCCCTGAGATTTGCTGTGGTCTGGTCGTTGCTTCCCCAAGATTTATCTACTGCTCCGAACCTACGAGTCAAGGAAAACTTAACTCGCTGAGCGTTGTCGCTCAGTGGGTACTTTACCAATAAAAATAAAAGTAGTACATGAAAGTATTCGAAGTAAAAAGGAAATAATAAAATCAACAATCAACCAACATTATACCAATAGAAATCGTGATACATTCAGTATGATATGTTTTCAATAATGTAAAATCATAATTCAAATTCATTTGCATTATATAGTTCAACGAAAAATAATATGTCTTTGATCCAGGCTCTACTGGTATATAGGGAACCATAGTGATAAGGCAGTGGCCCTCACCACTGTAACATAGGTGGCCGTCACCACCGATATCAGATCACAGGAATGGCCCTCACCATCCTGGTTATAACCAATGGGCCTCCCCATTGGCTTCAGTGGCCTCACCACTGAATAACATATCATATCACAATAATGAGCAGTACTGCATGCGTTAGTATAGTGCACCATACCCTTATCTACCACTCCCACTATCCAGTAGAGCAAAAAGATTAAAATGATTCAATTTAAGTCTCAAACCTCATTTTAGAATGACTCGCGAAATCATTTTAAATTCCCATCGCACTTTGCCATTCATGCCGCGCAACACATTCTTTAGTCAAACCATTCCCCTTTTTCACATATTTAATATCCACAATAAACATATTAAACATTTCAAAGCATTCCTCAAAATATCCCAAATTGACCAAATGAATAGTGTTGCGGCGAGAAAAATCGGCAACGCAAAATGGCATGACCAAATGAATAGTAAAATCTGGATTTTCGTCAAAATTTCAGTCCACTTCAATCATGCATTTGACCAAGTAAATGATCTTATTTTTGGCTGAAATTTTACAGAAAACTTATTTCATATGTTGACTAATTGCATGTAAAATTTCGTTGAAAAATTCATTCATTTGCTGCCTCAAACGATTTCCACAAAAAGGTCCAGAAAGCTGTCTTTTTGGGACCATTTCGGCCCAAACACATAAAATGCATAGGATAGTTTATTTTTCTTTTGCAAATCAATATTAAGGCTTCTTTAATGGTAAAGTGAAGATTCAAACACTTCCCTTTGACAACTTTTGCATGTTTAACTCAAATCAATATATTTAAGCATCAACAACAAAACTTTCATAAACCAAAGTTTGTAAAGCATCAAACCAAAATTTATTATTCAAAAGTAAAGTACCAAACCTTATTTCTTTAACTCCTCTTGGCTTTTCCTTCTTCTCCTTCTTTAATTCTTTATTTCTCCTTCAATCAATTCAAGATACAACATAAACCTTAGAATTTCAAAATAATAAATTATCCTCTATTTCTTTTCCAACCGAAACCCCTAATCCAACCTTATTAATCTTTCTACATCTTGATTCTTCCCTTTAATCAATTAATCTCATCACTTACTTAATATTATTATTATGTTTTTCAATTCCATATAAGACTCTAATTCCCAATCTTCCAATAAATATATAACTACCTAAAACTAATACTAAAATTAAAGTCTACACACTTAAAAACCTTAGAACTTACCTTAAAAATCAAAGTTTGAAGAAACTTGGAAGTCCCTTGGTATTTTCTTTTGTTGGCCGAATTTGGTGAGTGGAAAAAGAGAGAATTTGCTCTTCATATCACATATATTTATAGACAAAGGAAATGATGATCACCTTGCCCACTTGTCCACTTTTTCTCTTTCTTCATTTATTACACATTTATTACACATGCTAAATGTTTTCTTTTGATTGGCCAACCTTTGATTTTTATAACTTCCTTTTTCCTTTACTTCTTTCCACTTGTCTCTCTTCCCATTGGATCTCATAAAGTTGTCCCGGGTTACCCATCCGGTCCCGACATGAAACCGAGCCACATTACGTTCCGGCGATTAATCGATCATATCTTTTAAACCGTATAGTTCCATGAGTCAAACTATATATAGTTTTGATCCTCTCGACCTCTACTTTCTATTTATAAGGTCTATTTTAGGTTTCCAAGTCATTTTGAAAAATTACCGATAAGCCCTCAACTTTTTACAAAATTCCCTTTAGGTCCTATTTTTGCTCGGGTTTTCTCCGGCTTCGTTTCCACTGACGATCGTTTCATATTTAACCTCTCGCCATTCTCTACGTACTCACGTCTTTATTTCCTACCCTAAATTCATGTATAACTTTAATTGATAATGACCAAAATGCCCTTAGGCAACATTTCTTCATTTTTCTTTAACGGGACATTTCCTGGAAAAACCGTTACACGTCGTTGCGATCCGGTTTTTCTCTACATTCCATTTTTGAAATCTATTATATGCACTATTAAGAACATCCGGTGCAACTTTCTTTGAAATTACATCTACGTCCCCAACTTTATTAAAAATTACAATTATGTCCCTTTTGTCATACAACCTTATCTAGGGCTGTTATCAAGAATTATCTTCTCCTTTTCCCTACTCTTGCTATGCACGTGTCTACACTGCATAAATGCAGTAGGCGGATGAGACATGGATAAAAGCATGTAAACTATCCTCCAAACTGTATCTCTTAGGCTGCCCTTGATTTGAAGATTACCCTGGCAGTTGATTTTGTCTTTGGAGCAAATGGAATGTTTGTTGGGAATTATTTGTTGCAAATGAAAAGTTTGGATGATTTTGCCACCTAGGATTGTAAGTATTTGAGAAAGGATCATTCCGGGCCCTTGGTTGATAACCCTCCATAGCATTAACTTGCTCAGTTTCATTTCTATAAGACTCATACGCAAAGGGGCATATATTTGCTCCATGCCCAAAAGTTCCACAAATTCCACACACTTCTTGAGTGGGTGAAGAAGCATTGTTCTTCATGTTCAGCATCTGCACTTGTCTTGTCAATTCAGCTATCTAATTGACCATCTCACTGTTTGCTTCCACTTGATTTACCCCTTTACTTCTTCCTCTTACACTTTTTTGTTGGGAATTAGCTCCCAACATTTCAAAGATATCATAAGTCTCTTCTGCTGTCTTTTCTCCCATAGCTCCCCCAGCTGCATTATCAACAGTATTCTGAAATTGCTGGGTTAGACCATTGTAGAAAAACTGATTCAGCATTTGAAGTGGGTAGTGATGGTGTGGACACTGGATTAACAACATCTTAAACCTGTCCCAAGCCTCATGAAATGGCTCTCCATCCAATTTCATGAGGCTATTTTTCCTCTTAATTCAACTTTCTTCTGATGTGAGTAAAATTTACCCATAAACTTGTTATATACTTACTCCCAAGTTGTCAAAGAATTTTCAGACAACATCATAAGCCAACTTTTTGCCCTATCCTTTAATGTGTACGGAAAACACCTCATCCTCAACTGGTCTTCTGTTAGTCCTCCCAATGGAAATGTGTTGAGGGTGGAGTAGAAATCCCGGATAAAATTCAGAGGATCCTCATTTGGAACTCCATAGAAAGATGGCAGCATGTTGTAATGGATATTCTTCAACTCGTAATTTCTTGCTGCATCTGTCAATCTTATACATGAAGTAGCAGTCCCTATGATAGGTCTGGCAAAATCCCTCATAGTTCTTTGCCTTTCGTCTCCCATATTGGTAGATTGCGTAGTATCCAACTCAAAATCAGAAATTTCCTCCTCTGTATCAAACCAGTATACAATTCAAACTCTTCTCTGCTCCTTTTCACTCTTTGAATTTCTGAAATAAATGGGCAAAGCTCTCTTCCGAGTGGTCTCTTACCTTGCATAAAAGAAATTTCTGAAAGAAGGAATTACTTAAAGCAAAAGAAAAATAAAATATAAACAATGTAAAATAATTTAAAATATATATATGACTAATAAACAATAACGCCAATTAGCTTCCCCGACATGGGCACCAAAAACTTGTTGCGCTCTAATAAACACTACTAAAGCTACACTCGCAAGTATATGAGGCTGCTGTAGTATTTCGGTGAAAACCTCAAGGTCGTCTCACAAGGAAGCTAGATAAGCTAATTATTTATCAAATTGTAATAAACAAATTATCAATTAATAGTCTTTGATTTATAAAATTAAATTGCTGAACAACTAACGAAAATCGGAAGGAATTGAATTTGTAACAATGAAAGAAAACTGAACAAATATATTGATTCACTTAATAGAAAAGCCTAGGGTTTGCACTTCTTTACTAATGTATATGTATGAACGGCAATTCCTCTCAACTGATTTAATTTTAAAGATCAGATTTCAAGCAACTTAATTAATGAAATTAAGGAAATAAGCTCTCGCATTCAATCCTTTTTCAATTAATCTTACTACAATCAAAATGATCTTTTCCTTAGGTTTATATTTCTAATTCACCTAAGTCCCTAATTAAATTATTCCAGTGTTAGATTTCATTTCTCAATCCTTCATCTAAATACCTAAAACACATAATTGGTGGCCAATCAATTATATATTAACATTAATCCATTCAATTAAGGATAAAAGAAATAAATCAATTAAGAGAAATATCCAGTTCATGCAATCATAGTAGATTCATACAAACCCTAGACTAGATCAAAATTAGTTCATAGTAATGCTATCAAACAAATTCATCTCATTAAAATCCAAAAAAATTAATTTAGACATTAAAGAATTCATAAATAAAATTTCAATGAAACTTAAGAGATAGAGTTAAAGAACAAAACCCAATTACAATTTTCCTTTGGCTTCTGAAGAATCTCTTGCTCAGATTTTTGCTAAAAGAATAAAGTAATGGCTAGAACTAATTTGATCTAGAGTGTTTGAATGAAAGTGAAATCAATCTTTGATAGTTTTCTTGTTTTAGAGAAAATTCTCCAGAGAAAAATAAAGAACGGCTCTAAAGTATCTCTCCCTTTTCCTCTTGCCCTAATCTTATCTATTTATACAAATCCCCTGGCTAAAAATTCGCACAAGCTTGTATTTGGGTGCTGGGTGTGACATGGCCACAAGCTTGGCCGTGTGGCCATGTCACATGGGTGTGTCACCTTCTGCTTCTCGATTTTGCTTGTCTTTTCTTTGGCATGAGATGGGACACGGCCAAGCTTGCTGGCCGTGTCACTTGACTGTGTCAGCTTCTGTTTCTTCTTTTCTTTTCTTTCTTTGGTTTCTTTAGTTTTGGTCTTTAGGTGAGACACGGCCAGTGGCTTGGCCGTGTCTCCTGGCCCTGTCAAGCCCTGCCAAAATTTCCTTTGAGGTGACACGACCAAGCTTGATTTGGCTTGGCCATGTCTTGCTTGATTCATGCTCTTCTTTCTTTGTTTTTATCTTCAAGGGAGTTTTTGCACTTTAACCTAAAACAAACACTTAAAACAAACTTTAAACAAAAATCAAATGAAATATTAACTAAAAACACATAAACATCATACTAAGAACTAGTACAAAAATGATCTAAACACTGGGATAAATTAAAACTACCAAAATGATGAAATCACTAAATAAACCGATTAAAACTACCAAAATGCTTGAAGAAAACAATAATTGTCATAATAAATAAATAGCAATTTGAGGACAAAACTAATAAAACAGTGACTCCATTTTCTCCGGACTTAGGTCCGTGTTCTCTAAGGCCCCGAGCCTAAACAGTGCCGAAGTCTGCAATACCATCCGCAAATGCCTATCATAATCCTCCTCATTACGTGAATACACCAAGATGTCATCAATGAAGACTACTACAAACTAATCCAAAAATGGTCTGAATACCCTATTTATTAAATCCATAAAATCTGCTGGTGCATTCATCAATCCAAAGGGCATCACCAGAAACTCATAATGCCCATACCTCGTATGAAAAGTTGTCTTGGATACATCCATATCTCTGACTCTCAATTGATGGTACCCTGATCTCAGATCAATCTTAGAGAATACTACTACTCCCTTCAACTGATCAAAGAGATCATCTATTTGAGGCAAAGGATACTTGTTTTGATGGTCACCTTATTCAACTGCTAATAATCAATACACAATCTCATGGTGCCTTCCTTTTTCTTCACAAACAACACAGGCGCTCTCCACGGGGAGACACTAGGGCGAACAAGCCCTTTTTCCAACAATTCCTGCAACTGCACCTTCAATTCTTTCAACTCAGCAGGTGCCATCCGATAAGGGGTAATAGAGATAGGAGTGGTACCAGGCAACAAATCTATACCAAACTCCACTTCTCTCTCAGGAGGTACCCCTGGCAATTCATCAGGAAAAACATCTGGAAACTCGGCAATTGTGGGTATACTTTCATGCAGGGATCCCACTACTCTAGTATCTACAACATGAGCAAGATAAGCCTCACATCCCTTCCAAATCATTCTCCCAGCTGAAACAACTGAAACAAATATGGATGAAAGATACCTTTGCTCACCAGATACCATTAAATCCCTACCATCACATGTTCTCAAAGTAACACATTTCTTCTGACAATCTACCACAGCCCCATGCTTGGATAACCAATCCATGCTGAAAATCAGATCATATTCCCTGAAAGGCATCTCAATCAGGTCACCGAGAAACTCCTCATCTTGAACAACAACGGGACTATCTCGGTGCACCCTGCTCACCACAACACTATGCCCTAAAGAATTTGTGACCAAAACATCAAATCCTAGGGACTCAGAATGCAAATCAGTCACAGGCTAGATGGATACACTGATGTAAGAATGAGTCAACCCATGGTCTAATAATGCATGAACTGAAGTACCAAATAATGTAAAATTACCAGCAATAACAGCTAAGGCATCTGGCTATCTCTGCATCACATAAACCTGCTGTGATGGTCCTACCTCATATGGTCTACTACCTCCAGCTGTAGAACCTCCTCTCAGACTAGACCCAGATCGACCACCTCTACCAAAACCTCTGCCACCACGACCCCCTCTGACATTGGGTCGAGAAGCTGCAGTATCTGCCTGTCTAACCTCTGGTGGCTCAGAACAATCTCTGATAAAATGGTCTGATGATCCACATCTAAAACACAATTTCAAAGCACCTCTCCACCAGCAGACACCTCCGTTTGCTCTACCATAATGAACATAAGTAGGTGGAGCAGGACTCTGAGCCACTGGAGTTAGAGCACTAGCCACTGAAAACTGCAGGTCTTTATCTCTGTCTCTGCTGCTGTACTGACCTGCCAAACTACTCCTGACTCCTACTAAACCTGTGAAAATGTCCCCCTCGGCCTCTCTTCACTGATGAAGACCCTGCCTCACTCTGGGGTCTCCTAACTTTGGTCTCCTTAACCCTGGCAGCTGTTGCAAGGCTCTGTGGCCTCTCAACACTCTTGGCAGCTGTAACTAACTAGGAAAAATCCTAATTCTGAGAGCCTACAATGATGCACATGATAGAGGGTCTCAGTCCCGCCTCAAACCTCCTTCACTTGTCAAACTCATCAGAAATGATCCCACCAGCATAGTGACTCAACCGGATAAACTCGATCTCATACTATCACTGTCCTGGTATCCTGTCTCAGACTCAGGAACTCCATCTTCTTTGCATCTTTATACTCTCTTGGAGTATACTTCTGCTCAAATTTCCACAGGAAATCATCATAGGTCAGGACTGGTGGATCATCCAGAGCATGTGGAACTATCTTCCACCAATCATATGCATCTCTCTGCATAAGAGATATGGCATAATCAAACTTCTCTTCTGAACTAGCCTGCAACTGAATGAATACCCTCTAAACCCGGTCTAGCCACTTCTCGGCTACAGCAGGGTCTATAGTACCAACAAAGTCCTCAGCTTTATACTTTCTCAGTTTATCATACTTGCCTCACCGACAACTGCGGCTGCGGTTGTGGCTTTGGCGGCTACGGAACTGGAGCCTGCGTCAACACCTCTACCATATGTCATACCCAGTCAGGCGAAATCTCATCAGCTGCTGGTCTCACAGGCACAGAAACAAATGCCTCACCAGAAGATACAACTCTAGCTCCATCTCTACCCTCATCTGGAGCCACACTCTCTGCACTACCCTCAGTAGCCTGATGCGGCCGAGACGCCATAACTACCTATATTCTGCAAACAAAGCAGAAAATACTATATCATAGATCAAAAACTGCTAGTGCCAATGCATGTATTACAATTAAAAACTATTTTTCAAATCCCCCATTTTCTCTCTCTCTATCATCCCACCTAGGTCAAGAACCTTAAACCTAGGCTCTGATACCAAAACAAATGTAACACCCTTATACCCTATATACATACAATACATACTTCTAGCATATGTAAAATATGCATATACGGTACAAAAATGTCACAGACCGGTTTAATAAAAAATTTTCACATTTCCAATTTCAAATTTCAAATTCTAAATATATAAAATTAAATAGAATATAAATATTCTTTACTTGTTATAAGAACCCAAAATAAATAATATATATAAAAATCTCTAGAAAAAATTTGCCAGAGTTTTATCTGTAATTTGGACATCCCAAAATTTAGCAATTACTCAACCAGCAAAAGAAAATACTCCCAAATAATTTAAAATCACAATCTCAACCATACTTCTCAATTTCACCAAGTTTCTCAAACATTTATATATATATATATAATTTAAAACACACTTACTCTCCCATTTCAAATACATTGACCCAAACATTCTTTATAATATACAATATATAAAATCCAAAACATAATATATTATGCATAATACTCAAAATGTACAATAACATAAAAATATATACATGCTGCTGGCAGTGTTTCTGATCTCGATAGCAACTCAACAAGCTTAACTACAAGTCTAGACCTGACCTGGTCTAGAAGAACTCTCTGGCTCAGCTGGATCTACCCTGTCACCTGTGCGATGGAAAAAATTGAGCTAAGCCCAAGCCTAGTGGTACAAACTTTGATAATAACAATAAAACTCAATGCAATGCCAATGTATAATGCATATAGATGTCACATCATTTCACTTTCTTATATATATTTTTAAATATTTCATAATCAAAACTCATAACATTATATTGCTCAATTGTATTACAATTCATAATTTACATTAAAAGACAAGCATGGACCCAAAAAGGATCTAATATGCTATTCAAATTTCAGAGTTACTACTTTGGCCCATAATGACACCATGTATCGAGCCCCGTAGGCAATATATCCATAGATAATGTAACAGCCCCAATCTCTTAGACCTCAACCCAGCTAGACCCTTAGGCCTCCGTATCTTAGTCCTCAACCCGGCAAGACTGCTACAGTTTTTGAGGCTTACGACCCAGTCTTTTCACCCAAAAAATATCATATTTATCAGCTGGCCTGGCTTACGGCCAAGTCTTTTCACCATTCCAGTGTTTAGCTCGTAGGCAATCATAGGCATGCCGCTAAACCCAGAACTCTAAAAATTGAATAACATACTAGGCACACAATTTATTCATATTTCTCATTATTAATCTCTTTCTCATTTTCACATATTCAATCTAGGCACATTGCCTTATTTTCACTTTTTTTTTCTCACTTTTCTCATTTTTCACATCTTTCTCATCTTTCTCACTTTTCTCATTTTTATCAATATCAATTCATTTTTTTATACCACATATATAATTTTTGCATTCACTACACATTACCCAATTACTTTGGGTATTTTCACATAATATACATATTTCACATTTTACACAATTTAGCCATTATCAATGGCTTTTCACAATGCATTTAACATATACATGACATTAAAAATGTCATAGCATATTATTCATACACAATCAATGAACCAAGTAGCTTAACACATTTTTCAACCAAAATGTGTTAAGTCCAAATGTCATGCAAATATAAACATCATATTCAAAGTTTGTACATACCTCCAATCCAATCTTTCCAACTTGCCCTTCACCACTTGGATGAAGCAAATCAACCTCACTCAATGCCTAAAGCAAATGTGATAGCAAATAATAATTTAGTATCACATTTAATGGTATTTCCAACATTAAACCATAATTACACATCACTCCTACAAATTTCCAAAAATTTAGCCTTTCCTTACTTCAACATTAGAATTCCATTCTACCACAGTTAAAATAGTGCTTTAAGTTTATTTATATTATTAAAAACATATTTTAATACATTTAAATTAGTTACATTATAAAAATACCCTCTTATACACAAAATCTCAAAAATGGCATAACCTTTCCCCATTGAAGGTTTTCCATTCCAACACAATCCATTACTCATTCCAAGATTATATTCATCACTTTTAACACTAAACAACATGCTTAAACAAATAAAATCACACAATTCAACCACTTTGGAAAATCACTTTTCTAAAACCCTAAATCTCCACTTCCATTCTCAAATTCCAACCCAACACCACCAAATCCAATATTTGACTTTAGAATACTTGTTTATGAATCAAAACAACACATTTAGAACCAACTTGCACAATTAAAGTTCATGTTTTCACAACCCCAAAAATCCATAACCCTAAATTCTCTCTCTTCACCATTCTTTAACCACTCATCATCTATTCAATCTAACCTTAGAATCATTGTTAACTACACAAAGTAACATCATACACACCAATTCCAAAAATTATAACATACTACATCAAAATTCCAAAACTCACATAATACAATCTTCCATGGAATTAAAAGAAAAGAGATGGAAACTTACAAATTTTGGTGGAAATCACCAAAAATCCACTTGAAATTTGTTAAATCCTTCAATTTATGGAGTATGAAAGAATCAAATTCTTGACTTCAAGCTCCCATGGAATTCAACCTAAAGGAATGAGAAGAAGAAGAAGCCTTTTTAATATTTCTTTCCTTTTCATCTTTTTTTAAACCATATATATATTAAAATAATTTAATATTTAATTATTTAATTATTGTGAGCGGGGATTTTTGCCTCCACTCCCAGTGGAATGATTCTTGCAACTTTGGCACTATTTAGGCTCGGGGCCTTAGAGAACACGGACCTAAGTCCGGAGAAAATGGAGTCACCACCTGGACATGCCGAGAAAAAGAAAGAGGTGGATGAATCGATTCTTAAGGAATCCCCAACCCCCTAATGGGTTTGAAAAGTTGGGTACGTGTCAGGAAGGTGAGAAATGGCCCAGCATCCTCACAACACCCGGTTCATTGGAATCGGCCTCCTTTGCATGTCTTAATATTATAAAATTCTTAAGCATTACAATATTATCCATATTACACACAACAATTTAAATAAAGCGTCATTATATTAAAATCAAAGCAATGTCCAAGCAAAGCAAATAAATGGACACTCATCCGAGAATGGAAACATGTCCTTACATCGTTCATGTCTAAACTAATAGGACACTATCCAAAAGGTAGAAACATGTACTTTACATTGGTCCAAAATATAAAAGCAATTAAAATTACATAGAAATTAATTAATGAGGTACCCACAAAGTGGAAACATAGCTCTTACAACATTTGGAAATCAAAATAAATCAATAAAAGTAAATAACCATTCATCATAAATAAATCATTCATCAAAGATATTAAACATCAATCAAAATATATAATAAACATTCATCCATGAAAAATTAAATAAATCAAGCATTGAAATTAAATAAATCAACCATCAAAGCATATAATAAACTACATAATCAAATCTAAAATTAAAGCAAGTAAAGATACAAGTTAGGGTTTACTGCTTCTATTTAAAGTTCTTTAATTAATATTTAGGGTTTTGGGATTTTAGTATAATAGGGTTTATAATTTTTAGCTACTATAAAGGTTTAAGAAAATTGAAATGGATTAGGGTTTTATAACTTTAAGAAATTAGTAAGGTTCTTTGATTGATCAAATTAGGGTTTGAGGGGTAAAATTATGAAATTAGGGTTTTGGAATCTTAAGATATTAGGTTTGTAATTCATGTTTATTGGATTGTGATTTTAGGCTTACTGTATTGAGTTTTAAGGTTTGGATTTATAAGATTTTAAGGTTTTAAGAATTAGGGTTTAGGAAAATTAGGGTTTACCATATTAGTTTTGAGAGAATTAGGGGTTTTGATATTTTAGAAGACATATTTGGTTTTAGGATTTGAGAAAACAATTTAGAGTTTTATAAAAGTAATTATGATTTTTAGAAATCGTAAAATAAGTTAGAGTTTGGAGATTTAACAAAACATTTGGAAATTTTGAAAAAAAGTTAGAGGAAAATAGTTTAGGGTTTTTAAAAGTTTTTAGAAATAGGAGAAACAATTTAAGGTTTTTGGAAACAAAAGAAACAAATTAAGGTTTTTTAGAGACAAAAGAAATAAATTAGGGTTGTTAGGGTTTTTGGAAACAAAAAAGATAAATTAGGGTTTTGAAGGTTTTTAGAAACAGAAGAAATAAATTAGGGTTCTTAAGGTTTTTGGAAACAGAAGAAACAAATTAGATTATTGAAATGAAGATCAAGCTACTGCATATTTAAAGATCAAAGTTTTGTGTGTATATTCTTATGAATCAAAGAAACAAAGCTGCTGTGATCATAAGTAATTTATGATGAAGGATCAAACCTGCGTAGTTGGTTCCACCAAAAAGTTTCTTTTTGGATGAACAAAGACAAAGACAAGGTTGCTGCCTTTGATGAATTGTTGATTGCTTGGTTATTGCTATGGTTTTCTGTAATCAAAGTTTTGATCACCTAATCAAAGTTCCACTATCCGATCTCCAATTTCTAGTCCAAAAGTCCCGTCCAAAGTCCCAGTCCCTTTTTTCTGTCTTTTAAAGTGTTATTTATAGGAAAATTTATAAGATTAATTCTAATTGTTTAAGGAAACTAAAATTAATTAGGAAAAGAAACCGAAACCAAATAGAGTTTGGTTTCGGAAAAAATTGCGTTGGAAAATTTCGTTGGCGAAATTGCGAGTGTTGGTGAGAAACTACGAGTTGCGAGGTGCTGGCTGCGAGGATTGGTGCGGCCAACCAATTTTGCCCGTAGGAAATTCCTGCGGGCGAAATTGGCCTTGGCCAATTTGACTTTCGGCGATAAATTTTTCGTCGCCGATTTTTATTTTTATTTATTTATTATCATTATTTATTTTATAAAAAAATAAATACCAAAATAAATATTATTTAATTAAAACAACACAAAAATTATTTTGGAATATATAAAATATATTGGACCGGACAGGGTCAAAAATTAAGGGTCTATAGTTTGCCCCCTGCTTGAACGATCTGAGACTTTAGTAAAAGAGAGTGAAAAGCAATAAGACTTAATTTTTTTTGAGATGGTTGAGGTTTTGGGTTCTGGACCCAGTTCGAGTTCTGAACTCAAGGATAATTTTAGGTTGTGGACCCAAGGGTAATTTTGGGTTCTGGACCCGAGCTAAGTTTTGGACTTAAAAGAGATTCTAGGTTCTGGACCTAAGGATAATTTGGGTTTTGGACTCAAGCTAAGTTCTGGACTTAAAAGAGATTTTAGGTTCCGAACTTAAGGATAATTTGGGTTCTAGACTCGAGCTAAGTTATGGACTTAAAAGATATTTTAGGTTATGGACCTAAGAATAATTTGGGTTTTGGACTCGAGCTAAGTTCTGGACTTAAAAGGGATTTTAGGTTCTGGACCTAAGGATAATTTGGGTTCCTGACCCGAGCTAAGTTCTGGACTTAACAGAGAATTTAGGTTCTGGACCTAAGCTAAGTTCTGGACTTAATTTATTATTCCATTCTTTAATGGATTGTGGTCTTTACCCACCAAAATGGATCTTCATCCTTGGACCTTGGATCTTCATCCTTGGTATCAGATCTTCACCTTTGAAAATGGATCTTCATCCTTGGAGATTGGGTCTTCACCCTTGTAAATGGATCTTCATCCTTGGAGATTGGGTCTTTACCATTGAAAATGGATCTTCATCCTTTGGACATCGGGTCTTTATCCTTGAAAATGGATCTTCATCCTTTGAGATCGGGTCTTCACCCTTCAAAATGGATCTTCATCCTTTGGACGTCGGGTCTTTACCCTTGAAATTGGATCTTAATCTTTTAAATTGGATCTTCATCCTTGGAATTAGGTCTTCACCTTTGAAAAATGGATCTTTATCCTTGGAAATCGGGTCTTCACCCTTGAAATTGGATCTTCATCCTTTAAACTTTGGGTCTTCACCCTTTGAAATTGGATCTTCATCCTTGGAACCATGTCTTTACCTTTGAAAATGGATCTTCATCCTTGGAAATCAGGTCTTCACCCTTGAAAGTGGATCTTCATCCTTTAAACTGGATCTTCATCCATTAGAGATTAGGTCTTATATTGGCTTCATCTCTTCTAGCTGGACTGATCTTTTGTCATTTGCGTCCTCATTCTTTTGATAGTTCTAATGTTCCATTCTTTTGTTCTTCCTTTTTGCAAAAATTCAGCTATTTTTAGTTGGCCATCATATCTTCTCTTGCCCCTAAAGATTTTTTCCATGCAAGCTTTGATTGATGTTTTCATTGTCTAGTTCTTCGCACGAGCACGCATTTCTTCTTTTTGCAAAATGACTGGAAATTTCTCAAGCAATGGGCTTTCAATGCCCCCCTGATTTGATATCTTCTTTTGATTATTTACTTCACAGGGTGTTTGCTGTTCACTTTGATAAAGAATAGACAATACAAGATAAGAAAGTGCTATGTGATATGCTCATGTATGCATGATATGCATGAATAATACTTACAGTCGTTCCATTGACTCACAGACCGAGGTGATCAGCAGAAGTGTTCTCATTGGTTCCTTTCAAATGCTCATTCAGGTCTTGCATTGGAATGATAGAAAGCTTTGCATTTATGGCTTTTATCTTCAAGATGTTGAAAACATGAATAATGGAGGCCCCAAACAGCAGAGATACATCCATTTCAAATTATGATTTAGTATGTCAATTGGTAGCTTCTTCATGACCTTGCCAGTAATCATTTCCTTTGCCCAATTTGTTCTTCGAGTTTTGATGGTTCAACATACTTCCCTTAACTTGAAGGTTTTGTATGACAAAAACATTTTTTATTTTTTGAATTTTGATTTTGAAATCAAATGTTGGCTTTGCCAAATCAATGTCAATGTACCCCAGGACTTGATTTTTCAAATTGACATATCTATAACATGTACTAAACTCGGGAATTATTTCTATTTAAGCAAGAACTGTTGCACTTCAGATAGGCACATACACATTACTTAGCCAAAAGTCTCATTTGAGTTTGAATATTGTCTATCTCATATGCATGCTTATCCAAAACAAAACCAAGAGAGATCAATAGGTCTTTGATAGGCTTGAAATGGGGTCTATAAGGGACATGGGTTAAATGAAGGCCATTTGTAAGTTGGAGCCGATGTGACACAATGGACAAACCTTCACACTATAAATTTCTTGTTTGAGTTTTAGACAGTTAGAAGCAATCTTGCTAGACTTCAAATTTCTTTTATCTTCTTGGCATTAATCTGATCTTGATTAGGACAGTCTTTGCCCTTGCAAAAAGTTTGGCACCCAAATTCGCTTCTTTTCTTCTTCTCCCTTTTCTTTCTTTTTTATTTTTCTTACTCTTCCCTCTCTTTTAAACTTTTTATCATTTAATCCTTCTTCATTGTAGGACTGTCAAGTATAGAACTTCCAAGAACTGGACGGTCTTTCTCCTTTTCCTTTGATTTTGATCAAATCGTTGGTTGGGTTGGACCAATTTAAGTCAAACTTTCCTTATAAACCAAATGGAAGCCTTTTGCTGCTTTAGGTAAAAGAGAACTCAGTTGGCTTTCTGAACCGCCCTTTTGGGTTTTATCAGTTTTTTTTTCTTTTTTTTTTCTTTCTCTTCTTTTCTTCCTTTTTTTTTTCTTTTTTTTTCTTTTTTTCTTTTTTTTTCTTTTTGGTTCTAGCTCTAAAAGAGTTGTCTTGTTTGTACCAACTTGGGTTAATAATGGATGAGTGGAGTGACATAAATCTTCTTTAACAGGGATAAATCATTTGTTACTCTGATGTTGTCTTGATATATTGGAGATATCAGGTGAACTTCAACTACCCTTATGGTCTTAAGAACTTCAACTTTCTTCATGGTCTTGACTATTTATTTCTTTCTTTGAATTTCTTGCCTCTTCATCTTAGTGATCATAAGACTTGTCAAAAGTATCACGACAGCTCAAGGTAGGTTGTTGGGGTTTGTAAGCCAATGAAAAGAAAGCTAAAATTTTATGAAGGCTCAAAGGGACAACTAGGGATTGATATTTAATAGGGTGGATACTAGTTGTTGGCTAACCAAACAATGCCTAAATCATCTATCCCTTAAACTAGTAGAGTTCAATTTCACCTTAAAAGTTTGTTTAAGCATATTCTAAGACTGACTAGGTCCTAGACAACGATAATTATGCAGGAGCCCTCTCTAAGTAAGCATACACAACTCAATGCTATAGAGCGATTCCCTCACCTAGTAAAGTCATTCGATTCATGATGCATAAATATATTAATTCATGAATTATCAAGCTAGATTCCTCATTGGTTAAGCACCAAAATGAACAAAGACCAACAAAATTTTTTATGAAAGTAATTTATTCAAACAAATTTAAATTTGAAAAACACGATAGTTCCAATTAAATATTAAAGAAAGTAAAATTGAAAAGCAACATTCCATCTAAGGAAAGTTAGTTGAGTTTAAGCTTCTTTTCCTTTCACATCTTCAATATTTCCATCTTGAAAGGATGATAAAACAAAATCTTCTTCTAATCCTTTTCTTACTATGAAGGTTGCTGGTGGAGGCACTCTTCCAAATTTAGGTAAAGGATTGTTCTTGGTATTGGGCTTGTCTGGCTCCGGTAGCTTACCACTATTGATTAGGTCTTGGATCTCATGCTTCAATCGGGTATATCTATCAGTCTCATGTCCTTGAGTCCGATGAAATTGACAAAAAGCCTTAGTATCAAATTTTAGGGGTAAAGGATTTGGCAAAGGTCGAGGGGCTAATAGCTGTAATAGTCCCTTCTTTTGTAGCTTGTTGAAGACCCAAGACAGAGGCTTCCCCAATGTAGACCCTTAATTTTTGACCCAGTTCGATCCAATATATTTTAATTAGTCCAAAATAATTTTTGTGTTGTCCAATATATTTTAATTAGTCCAACTAATTTTTGTGTTATCTTAATTAAATAATATTAGTTTTAGTACTTAGTTTTAATAATTAATAAAAAAAATAATAAATAATAATAAATAAATAAACAAAAATAAAAATAAAAATAAAAATCGAGCGGTCAAAAAATCTGTAGACAAAAAGTTAGGACGAAATGGCCAAAGCCATTTCTCCCTCAGAATTTTTCTGCGGGCAAGCCATTTCTCTCGTAGGAAAATCCTACAGGCAAAATGGCCCATAGCCAATTTCGCTCGCCCAGCTCGCAGGTTCCCATGGCAATCCTCGCACAGCCCGCAACAGCTTTTTCGCCAGCAAAATTTTTCCGCAGCAGTTTTTTTTTGCTAGCAAAATTTTTCTGATGCAATTTTTTTTGAAACCAAATTCTATTTGGTTTTGGTTTCCTTTTCCTAATTAATGATAAATTCCGTAAACAATTAAGATTAATCATTAAAATTTCCAATAAATAAGACTAAAAACAACACAGAAAGGAGGACTTTTGAAGGACAATTGGGGGAAAAACATTGAAAGGAGATCAGACATTAAAAATTTGTTTTGGCAGTGAAAACAATCGGACTTTTTGAGAGAAGAATAAGAACCCAAGCAATCAATCCATCAAAGGCAACCATCTTGCCTTTGTCCTTGTTCATCTAAGAAGCAATTTTTGGTGGAACCAACAAACAGAGGTTTGAATATCTAATCTTTTTTCCTTACAGTAGCATCAATCATTCAATTGTTTCTTTTAATTTTAAAAACCTTAATTTGTTTCTTTGTTTTCCAAAAAATCCTAAAATTGTTTTTCTGTTTCTTCTAAAACCTAAGAACCCTAATCAATTTCTTTAAAATCTTTAAACCCTAATCTACTTTCCAACTTTCCAAAATTTTAAATCGTTTTATTAATTCCCAAAACCCTAATCTGCTTTCCAATTTTCCAAAACCTTAAAACACTAAATTGATCCTTTTATTTCCAAAAACCCTAAAAAAATATTTTTTGTTTCCAAAAAACCTTAAATCGTCTTGCCAAATTCCAAAAACTTTATAAACTCTAAATTATTTTTTGTTTCCAAAATCAAGACAGTAAACCCTAAACTAGTAAACCTAAACCCTGAAGTTCTCTTAAACCCTAATTCCCCTAAAACCATAAACCCTAATTTTTCTAAATCCTAATCTTTAAAACCTTAAAACCTTATAAATCTAAATATTAAAATTCAGCACAGTAAGCCTAAAAACAGCAATCCAGTAGCTAATAATCATAAACCTATTATTTTAAAGTATCCAAACCCTAATTTCATGATTTTACTACTCAAACCCTAATTTGATTAATTAAAGAACCTTATCAATCTCTTAAATTATAAAACCTTAATTCATTTCAATTCCCTTAAAACTTACAGTAGCCTAAACCAATAAATTCCAAAACCCTAAATATTAATTAAAGAACTTTAAATGAGAAACAGTAACCCTAATTTGTATCTAGACTTACTTTATTTTTAGATTTAATTATGTAGTTTATTATATGCTTTGATTTATTTAAGTTCAATGCTTAGTTTATTTAAATCATCATGGATGAATTTTTATATTTTTATTGATGTTTAATATCTTTGATGAATGATTTATTTATGATGAGTGGTTATTTACTTTTATCGATTTATTTTGATTTCAAATGTTGTAAGAGGTATGTTTCCGCTTTGTGGGTACCTCATTAATTAAGTTCTATGTAATTTAAATGGCTTTTATATTTTAGACCAATGTAAAGGACATGTTTCTACCATTTGGTGGGTGTCCTATTAGCTTAGGCATGGATGATGTATGGGCATGTTTCCATCTTCGGACGGGTGTCCATTTATTTGTTTTTCTTGGACATTATTTTGATTTTTAATATATCGATGCTTTATTTTAATTGTTGTGTGTAATATGGATAATATTGTTATGATTAAGAATTTTATAAAATTAAGATTTGTAAAGGAGTCCGGTTCCAATGAACCGGGTGTTGTGGGCGTGCTGGGCCATTTCTCACCTTCCCCACACGTACCCAACTTTTCGAACCCATTAGGGGGTTGGGGATTCCTTAAAAATTGACTCATCTACCCCTTTCTTTTTCCCAGCCCATCCGGGTGGCGACTCCATTTTCTCCAGACTTAGGTCCGTGTTCTTTAAGGCCCCGAGCCTAAACAGTGCCGAAGTCGCAAGAACCATTCCACCGGGAGTGGGAGGAGAAAATCCCCGCTCATAGTGGCGACTCCACTGGGGATAAGAGAAGTTGATTCCGTTGGTCTTTATATTATTGTATTCTTTCTTATAATGATATTATCCATTGCATCATATTAGATTGCATTGTGTGCGTGACTTAGGACGCCCGTGTTACCCGTGTTGTATTATGTAAGGGATACCATACTTTCACTCAAGGTATGGAAATCAAGCATGGCATAACCACTCATAGCCTTGTGCCTTTTGGTATATACTTGCTATGGGAACCTAAGCCTTTTTACTCAAAGACTAAAGCTCATATAATTGGCCTAGTTATTTTCCTTAGGTTTTACTCCAAATGCATGTTGTTTGACTATGGTTAATTTATCTTGGCTTAAATCATGGCTTATTTGGTTTGTTCTTTTTCTAATATGACCTAAGTACATTTGTAAGCTCAAATAAATTTTTCTCTAAATCCAAAAGACCAAAGCTATCTTCAAAACATTTCAAGATGGTCTTTGGATATAAAACTTTTCTAAAAACAAATCAAAAATTCTTTTGCTTATGGCTCATAAATACTAAGCCCAAAATCCATTTTTCCTAAAATCTTTTTACAATGGGCTTAGAAACAAAATTATTTTTATCCAACCCTTTCTTACAAAGAGCTTGCAAAATATTTAGGTCAATTACGAAATACTAAAAATCAATTGTGAGCCTAGTTTATACTAAGAGTAATTAACCATGGGCTTGTTTTTGGCATGAATCATTAGTTACTTTTTCAAGTGAGAAATCTATTTACAATAAACCTCTTAATTTAGTTTTAATCCAATATAGAACAAAAGCTATTATAGTTAAGATTCAATGGATTAAAACCTAATTAATGGGAATTATCATGAACTGATTTCCACTTTTGAAAATATAACTATTGATTGGAACGTCCGAGGGAAACATTTGAAAACAAGGTACCCCATGTTGGTATCTTGTTAACCATATACCTAGGAAAAGAGACTCGCCATTCGTGTGTGGATGTTATAAGGTTGGAAGGAGCATCCTAATTATCCTTGTTTGTTGATTGTTTGTGCATACATGCATACATGCATACATTTGCATACATATCATTGATCCTCTCTGGCTCACAGCCCTGGATTATGATAGTTCAAAAGCTTACAACAATCCGACCTACGCCGGAGACAAAGAATCTAGTAATGACTCAATCACTTGCTCACCAAAAATAATGGAGCTCGAACAAATTCAAAGAATGGTGGATGAAGCCCTCAATGCCAAAATGGAAGAAATAAAAGAGGCCCTAGCTGAGACCATGATTAACCAATTGACTGCAATTTTGGAAAATCATGCCGAAGCATCTGCTAGCACTAAGAAGCCAAGGGACAAAGGGAACACCAAAGTTGGTGAAGTGGTTTTTGATGATGAAAAGGTGATCATTGATGATGATGGTGATTGGGCTCAATACTACCAAGATGCTCAAGAGAAGAAAAAAGAACCGAAGATTGTTGAAAGATCAGCTATGGAGAAAATCGAAACTTCTGATGTTGAAAAGATGATTGCGGACTTAGAAAAGAAATTTGAGAAGAAACTAAAAACCAAAGAAATGTCCAAAGTTGACAAATTATAGTAGCTAGATGAAGAAGTTTTGTACAAGTTCAAGATGCCATCTTTTGTGAAGTTTGATGGAATCGAAAATTCTCATCTCCATGTGAAGCGATATATCACTGCCATGCAGTCCGCCCGAGCTACTAAGGCTTAAACTCTAAGGTACTTCATGCTCTCATTGGACCCTATTATCCAAAATTGGTTCAATACCTTAGATGATGGAACACAAAAGAGTTGGGATTTGCTATACAAGGCCTTCATCCGGCAATATGGATATAATGTCGAGATGGAAGTTTCCTTAATGGAAGTGGAGTCCATTAGGCAAAGGTCGAATGAGAATTTTGTGGATTACATGAAGAGATGGAGAAACAAGGCCGCTTTGCTCAAGAAGAGGCCCGATGAATCCGATCATATAAGGATGATTATGAGAGGGGTGTTGCCTAGTCTTCGTGAAAGGATGTCTCATACACTCATCCATGATTTCAAATACCTTCTCCAAGCTGGTTTGCAAATTGAAGAATGGGAGAGAGAGAAGAACCATTTTTCAATGAGAAGGAACGAGAAAAAGAACTATCAATCTGGTAGCCAAAGCATGCAAAAGGTAGTTGGTGTCAATGCTACTAACCAAGGAACAAGGAGATAGTTTTTCAGAATTGGGGAAATCAATGTCTTGGGTTCTCAATAAACTTCAAAGAAAGGGGTTTTTACAACCCTTAAATCCTCATCCCTTGCCTAACCCTCTCCCACCTAATTTTGACACTAAAGCATTTTGTCAGTTTCATCAAATGCAAGGGCATGATATGGATAGATGTGTGAGGTTGGGACATGAGATCCAAAATCTAATCGATAATGGGAAGCTGCCTGAGCCCAATAAGCCAAACACCAAAGATAATCCCTTACCAAAGTTCAATAGGGTACCACCACCGGCAACCTTCATGATTGGAGGGGGTTTGCATGAAGATTTTGTCATGTCTTCTTTTCAAGATGTGGGTGGAGAAGCAACCAAAGAAGAAGAGGTATTTGGTGAAATTAAACAACCTATGGGGGGGGGGGGTAAAGAAGTAACAATTTGTGTTGTCAATGGGTTTTGGGATTCAAGAATAGTGATGATGATCTTGTATCCAAGAAGGAGGAATGGACTTGGTCCGAGCCCGAAGAAGATGAAGTAATGAACACTAGATTCGGAAAAGACTTATGCAAGGCCACCACCTAAGGAGGTAGAAACTAATAAGGGAAAGAAAGTTGAAGTAGGAAATAAAGAAGAAGAAGATGATGTTGTGCTCAAGCAATTGAAAAGAACCCAAGCAAGCGTTAGCATTTGGGACTTATTAGCTACTTCTAAAAGGCACCGAGAAACTATGGCCAAAGCCTTAGCTAGCATGCCAATTTCTACCTCCACAACACCAGAGGAGCTGATCAACTTCATAAAAATTGGAGGAGTAATGAAATGTGAAGGTGTTTAAGAAAAGAGTGAAGTTAATATGGGAGCAGTTTCTTTTTCGGATGCGGACTTACCGGAGGAGGGGAGAGATCACATCCGCCCTCTCTTTATCAAAATAGAAGTCAAGGGGAAGAGGACTCCATGTGTAATGGTTGATGATGAGTCCGCCATAAATGTTTGTCCACTTAAGATATTGCCAAAGCTAGCCATGTCAACAAGAGATCTAAACCTAACCGAGGTAATAATTCGGGCTTATGACAATACTAAGAGACATGCTGAAGGGACTTTCAAAGCTGCTATCAAGGTTGGTCCAATTGAATCTATTGTTGAATTTGTTGTTTTAGACATACCGGTTACCTTCGCCTTACTCTTGGAGTGACCATGGTTTCATCCTCTTGGTGGAGTTCCTTCCACCCTTCATCAAAAGATCAAGTTCCCCAACGGAGATAAGACAGTGGTCATTGAAGCTGATGATAATGAGTGTAGACCCTTAATTTTTGACCCAGTCCGGTCCAATATGTTTTATTTAGTCCAAAATAATTTTTGATGTCTAATTGGTCCAAAATAATTTTTGCTTTAGTATCTAATTTTTATTAATAAAAAATAAACAAATAAAAGTAAAAAAAAATAAAAATAAAAATCGGCGTCGGAAAAATCGGTGATGAAAAAATCATCGTGAGGGCATGTGGGCATTTCGCCCGCAGAAGTTGCCTGCTGGCGAAATGGTCGCCCGCTCCTCGCCCACTGCCGCAGTTGACTGCGGCAGATTTTTTTGCCAGCGCATTTTTTCTTGCAGTAATTTTTTCGGCAGCGCAATTTTTTCGACACAAATTTTCCAAAACCTAATTCAATTAGGTTTCAGTTTCCTTTTCTTATCAATATTATTTGCCTTGATTAATTAGGAATAAACCATATGAAACCTCTATAAATAAGGACCAAACGTAATCAAATTAGAGGAGGCTGAAAATCAAAAATTGGACAGTGGCTTGGAAACAACGTTGAAACCAAATCAGTGAAGGAAAAGGAGCAATTCAATTTGATATTTTTTCTAGAATAGCAGGGACACGATTTAATCAATTCAAAAGGCAGTAATTGTCTTTGTTTTAATCCATCCAAGAAAAATAATTTTTGGAGGAATCATCAAAAGGAGGTATGTATTAAATTCTTTGGTTATTTTTTTTTCACATTAGCTAAAACTAGGAATTTGTGTTTTTCAAAATTTAAAATTTTAGAACTTTAATTTAGTTTTTCTAAAGTCAAAAACCTTATTTCGTTGGTTTATTTTCCAAAAGGCTTAAAATTGTTATTTTTACTTCTTTAAAATCTTAAAACCCTAATTAAACATATTTTTCAACAAAACCAAAATTTGATTCTGTTTCTTTCAAAATTTTAAACTTGGTTCTGTTTCTTTCAAAAAGCCTTAAAAAATATCTTTTCTATTTATATGATTTAAGGACATGTTTCCATCTTCGGATGGGTGTCCATTTATTTGTTTTATTTTGTTTGGACATTTCTTTGATTTTAATATAATGATGCTTTCTTTTTATTGTGTGTAGTATGGATAATGTTAATATATTTAAGAATTTTATAATATTAAGACCTGTAAAGGAGGCCGGTTCCAATGAACCAGGCGTTGTGGGGGTGCTGGGCCATTTCTCACCTTCCCCACACGTACCCAACTTTCCGAACCCATTAGGGGGTTGGGGATTCCTTAGGAATCGAGTCATCCACCCCTTTCTTTTTTCCGGACCGTCCGGGTGGCAACTCCATTTTCTCCGGACTTAGGTTCGTGTTCTCTAAGGCCCCGAGCCTAAACAGTGCCGAAGTCGCAAGAACCATTCCACCGGGAGTGGGGGCAAAAATCCCCACTCACAGTGGCGACTCCACTGGGGATAAGAGAAGTTGATTTTGTTTGACTTTATATTATTCTATTCTTTCTTATAAGGATATTATCCATTGCATAATCTTAGATTGCATCGTGTGCGTGAGTTAGGACGCTCGTGTTACCCGAGTTATGTTATGTAAGGGATACCATACTTTTACTCAAGGTTTGGAGATTGAGCATGGCATAACCACTCATAGCCTCGTATCGTTTGGTATATACTTGCTATGGGAACCTAAGCCTTTTAACCCAAAGACTAAAGCTCATGTAATTGGCCTAGTTACTTTCCTTAGGTTTTACCCCAAATGCATGTTGTTTGACTATGGTTAATTTATCTTGGCTTAAATCATGGCTTATTTGGTTTGTTCTTTTTCTAATATGACCTAAATACATTGTGAGCTCAAAATAAACTTTTCTTTAAAGTCCAAAAGACCAAAGCTATTTTCAAAATTTTTTTTCAAGATGGTCTTTGGACATAAGACTTTTCTAAAAACAAATAAAAAATTCTTTGGCCTATGGCCCAAATACTAAGCCCAAAATATATTTTTATAAAATCTTTTATAATGGGCTTAGAAACAAAATTGTTTTTATCTAACATTTTCTTTCAAAGAGCTTGCAAAATATTTAGGTCAATTAAGAAATACCAAAAATCAATTGTGGGCCTAGTTTACACTAAGAACAAATTAACCATGGGCTTGTTTTTGGCATGAATCATTAGTTACTTTTTCAAGTGAGAAATCTATCTATAATAAACCTCTTAATTTAGTTTTAATCCAATAAAAGCTATTATAGTTGGTTGAATGGATTAAAACCTAATTAATAGGAATTATCATGGATTGATTCCCATTTTCGAAAATATAACTATTGGTTAAAATGTCTGAGGGAATTATTCAAAAGCAAGATACCCCATGTTGGTATTTTGTTAACCATATACCTAGGAAAAGGGACTCGCCATTTGTGTGTGGATGTTATAAGGTTGGAAGGAACGTCCTATTTATCCTTATTTGTTGATTGTTTGTGCATACATGCATACATGCATACATTTGCATTTCATATCATTGATCCTCTTTGGCTCACAGCCCTGGATTATTATAGTTCTAAAGCTTACAACAATCCGACCTACGCCGGAGATGAAGTATCTAGCAATGACTCAATCACTTGCTCACCTAAAAAAATGGAGCCTGAACAAATCAAAGAATGGTGGATGAGGCCCTCAATGCCAAGTTGGAAGAAATCAAAGAGGTCCTAGCTGAGACCATGAAGAACCAGTTGACTGTAATCTTAGAGAACCATGCTGAGGCGTTTGCTAGCACTAAGAAACCAAAGGACAAAGGGAAGACCAAAGTTAGTGAAGTAGTTTTTGATGACGAAAAGGAGATCATTGATGATGATGATGATTGGGCTCAATACTACGAAGATGTTCAAGAAAAGAAGAAAGAACCGAAGGTTGCTGAGAAGGCAACTATTGAAAAGACCGAGACATCCGATGTTGAAAAGATGATTGCTGATTTAGAAAAGAAATTTGAGAAGAAGCTAAAAACCGAAGAGATGTCTGAGGTTGATAAACTATTTGAACAAGATGAAGAAGTACCATACAAGTTTAAGATGCCATCTTTTGCTAAGTACAATGGCACCGGAAATCCTCATCTTCACTTGAAGCAATTCATCACTGCTATGCAGTCTGCCCAAGCTACTAAGGCTCAAACCCTAAGGTACTTTATGGTCTCATTGGACCCTGTTGTCCAAAATTGGTTCAATACCTTAGATGATGGAACACAAAAGAGTTGGGATCTACTTTACAAAGCCTTCATCCAACAATATGGATATAATGTTGAGTTGGAAGTTACCTTGATGGAAGTGGAGTCCATTAGGCAAAGGCCGAATGAGAATTTTGTAGATTTATCTGCTTTGTATGAGGATGATGGTGTTTTCTTTTCCAAAATGAATGCAATAAAGTCTGATTTTGCTTACTTGTGTGATGTTTCTACTGATAGTTGCATACATTCAAATAACAGTTACATGAGCATCTTTAATATTAATTCTGTTAACATGCAATCATTAAATTTGGGAACAACTGAAAATCCTAAAAACATTAGCATGGCATCCGACCTTACTCCTGATGAGAGAGAGAGATTTGAAAAAATATTCAAAAAATATGAAGAAGTGTTTGCTTGGTCTTATGAGGATATGCTTGGGATAGATCGAGACATAGCCGAGCATCATATTCCTACTTACACTCACATTAAACCTGTCAAATAAAAGCATAGGCGATTAAGACCTAAGTGGGCTGAATTGGTTAAAGAAGAGGTCACTAAGCAAATACAAGTGAAGTTCCTTGAAGTGATAGAATACCCAGATTGGCTAGCCAACATAGTACCTGTGCCAAAGAAAGATGAGAGGATAAGGGTCTGCGTGGACTATAGAGATTTAAACAAGGCTTCCCCTAAGGATGATTTTTCTTTACCTCATATAGACGTTCTCATTGATAGTGCAGCCTCTAGCGTGCTACACTCGTTTGTAGATGGATTTTCCGTATACAATCAAGTGTTAATGGCCCAAGAGGATAAAGCCAAAACTGCTTTCATTACTACATGGGGTATATTTTGTTATAGGGTGATGCCTTTCGGCATAAAGAATGCTGGAGCAACCTACCAAAGGATGGCCACCACACTATTTCATGACATGATGCACAAAGAAGTTGAAGTATATGTTGATGATATGATGGTGAAGTCGGATACAAGGGAGCAACACTTCCAAAACTTAGAATTATTCTTCGATAGAGCTTTAAAATATAAGCTAAGATTAAACCCGAAGAAGTGTGTATTCGGTGTTACTTCAGGCAAATTATTGGGACATGTAATTGGTCTGAATGGTATTGAGATAGATCCTGACAAAGTCAAAGCAATCAGGGATATGCCAACCCCAAAGATGGAGAGAGAAGTTTGGGGATTCATTGGTAAACTGCAGTACATTAGCAGATTTATAGCAAAGCTCACAACAATCTGTGAGCCTATCTTCAAATTGCTTAGAAAGAATCTGTCGGTCGTATGGAATGAAGAATGTCAAAAGGCCTTTGATCAAATAAAAGAGTATTTGCTGAATCCACCTATTTTGAAACCACCTAAACTTGGTAAACCTCTATTACTATACTTAGCAGTAGAAGAAGAGTCGATAGGAGCCATGCTAGCCCAAGCAGATGAGTCGGGGATTGAGCATGCCGTTTACTATTTGAGTAGAAAGCTCCTACCTTATGAAATTAAGTATAGTATCATCGAAAAGACCTGTGTAGCTGTGGTTTGGTCTTCTAAGAAGTTGCAACATTACTTTCAATCGTATAGTGTGCAAGCAATTTCCAGGTTGGATCCAATGAAGTACTTAAGGGAGACACCCTCTTTACTTGGGAAATATGGTCGATGGTTGATAATATTAGAAGAATTTGAGATTGAGTATGTAACCAGGAAAACAATCAAAGGAAGAGCGGTGGCAGAATTCCTGGCTCAACAACCATTACCAGAAAGTGAAAAGGTAATCTTGGAATTTCCAGATGAATATTTAGAAGTAATTGAAGTACAAGGGTGGAAAATGTATTTTGATGGAGCGGTAAACAGGAAAGGAGCAGGTTTGGGAGTTATACTATAATCGTCCGAAGGGGAACTTATCCCTTTAGCCAAAAAATTGAAATTTAGGGCAACCAATAATATGGTGGTGTACAAATCTTGTATTTTCGATTTGGAAACCCTAATGATTATGAAGGTGGATAAGGTGGAAGTTTATGGCGATTCATTGCTAGTAGTATCCCAAGTAAATGGAGAGTGGGAGTTCAAAGAAGAAAAATTGAAACCATACCACCGTTATTTGACCATGATGAAGAAGAATTTTAAGGAGTGTAGGTTTATACACCTGTCAAGAGAAGAAAATCAGATGGCTGATGCCCTGGCCAAATTGGCTTCGGTATGGGAAAATCCTGCCAGCCTATTCCTTAAGCCTCTAATCTTTACCAGTTCATCAACTCCTTGCTATGAATATGAGACAATCATGGAAGTTGATACAGACCATGATGCGTGGTATGATACTATAAGGCGATTTTTGGAGGAAAGAGAATACCTGCCTGGGGCAACAAAGAAAGAAAGAAGAGCCGTAAGGCGGTGGTCATTACAATACATCACCTTCCATGGAGAGTTATATCAAAGATGGCCTGAGGGGGGGGTGCATTTGAGATGTTTAAGAAAGGCTGAAGTGGAGCGCATCATGACAGAAATACATGCAGGAAGTTGTGGTCCGCACATGAGTGGTTTGACCCTAGTTAAGAAGGTTATTCGATAGGGTTACTATTGGTTGACCATGTAGAAAGACTGTATTGAGTTTGTAAAGAAGTGCCAGCAATGTCAGATGTATGGTAACTTGAATCACATGCCTCCTGAAGAACTGCATTCAATGTCTTCACCCTGGCCATTTGCCACCTGGGGTATCGGCATTATAGGAGAGATACATCCGACAGCCTCAAACGGTTATCGTTTTATTGTAGTAGCAGTTGATTATTTTTCAAAATGGGTCAAAGCCGAATCCTTCAACAAGTTGGGTGCAAGTCAAATGGCTAGGTTTATCGAAAAGAACCTCATCTGCAGATATGGGGTCCCGCACAGTGTGATATCAGACAACGGGGTACAGTTCCAAGGAGCAGTTAAGGATTTATTCTCGAAGTACCAAATTCATCATCATCGATCCTCTCCTTATAGACCAAAGGCTAATGGTGCGATGGAAGCAACAAACAAGACAATTAAGCAAATCTTGTCCAAAATGACAAAGATTTACAGGGATTGGTTAGAGATGCTTCCCTTTGCTTTATGGGGATATAGGACAAGTGTGCGAACACCTACTGGGATGACACCGTTCTCTTTGGTTTATGGGATGGAAGCAGTATTGCCAATTGAAATTGAGATCAAATCACTGAGAGTAGTCTTAGAAGTTGAACTGCCTGAAACGGAATGGGTAACAAGCAGATACACACAATTAGCTCTATTAGAAGAGAGAAGATTAAAGGCGTTGTATCATCACCAATTGTACCAAAAGAAGATAGCTCGGGCCTACAATAGAAGGGTTAAGGTCAGAAAATTCAGAGTTGGGGATTTGGTGTTGAAGCAATGTAAGCCTAATGTATCTGATCCAAGAGGGAAGTTCAGACCTAGCTGGGAAGGGCCATATGTCGTGAAACAAATCATGAGAAAAGGTGCGGTGAAGTTATCGGACATGGATGGGAACAAATTTAGTGAGCTAGTAAACATCGACAGGTTGAAGAGGTTTTATGTATGGTAGACAAAAGGAAAAAAAGGAGCTCGCTAGATTGAAAACCCAAAAAGGGCAGCCTAGGCAAAAGTTAGAGCAGTACGCTAGTTCCGAAAACCCGAAAGGGCGGGCTAGTCAACAATTAGGGCTAAATGAGAGAAAATCATCAATTAGAAAACCCGAAAGGGCTAATTGTGTATGCTGGCTTTATGTTTGGTTGTTCCTCAATTTAATAAAACAGAATTGATGTTAAAATTGTTCCATGTGCACTGTTACAAGTATTCGACCAGATATGGATGAAATAAATAAACACAATAGCAAAAGGTGATGACAAATTATAAATGGAAAAGAAGCATTCTTTATTACTTTAATTATTTTTTCATCCTAACAATACACTTTCTGAATTAACAAATGTAAAATCTATGGCAGTCTATAAGTATAACGTGCAGGCCAACTTTGCCTTAACGAATCCAAGTAGGCTTCAGTCAAGCAAGGCATGTCTAAGTCAGGAGCGAAGTCAGAATCATGAGGCTCAGCTCCATACTGATGCCCAAGTCGGCGAGGATCATAGCATGTACCTTGACGAAGAGCAGCAAGGGGAACGTACATCAAGTATCTCCGCATGGTGATACGAGAAACCTTCCACCAAGGTACCAACCAACGGATATTGACTTCGGAACGTGAGTGGATCTAGTCAACCCAGTCAGCATACGAAGAAGCAGAATGGAGTAGCTTCCTAGCAAAATGATGATGTGGCAGGTATCTGGCAAAATCCTTGGAGGGAGTATCAAGCAAACAAAGACGCTCCTGAAGCCAAATCTGTGAAGAAAGAATTAAATTAAAAAAAAAAGAGAAAAGAAAAAAGTGTCCGCTAAGTTGAAAACCCGCAAGGGCAGCTTAGGCAAAAATTAGGACAGCTTGCTAGTTTCGAAAACCCATATGGGCAGACTAGGAAAAATTAGAGCAATAAAAATATGTAAAAAAAAAAGTCCGCTAAGTTGAAAACCCGCAGGGGCAACTTAGGCAAAAGTTAGGACAAGTCGCTAGTTCCGAAAACCCACTTGGGCGGACTAGGCAAAAATTAGAGCTATAAAGAAAAGAAGAAAAAAGAAAACCTAAATTGAAAACCTGAAAGGGTAGTTTAGGTAATTACCTGGAGCAGCAACAGACTCCCAGTCAGTCTCTTTGACGATCCTGATTTAAATTGGTCTAATACAACTAAGGTCTCGGCTAAGATCACAGGTACTGTTGACAAGCCTCCTTCCATTTGGTCCATGACATCCAATACCCGTGGATCAATATCGCCGTCGAAAGAAATAAGCAAGAATTGGCTGAGCAAGCAAAGACAAAGCATGCGTCCCCATGCCTTAGTAGGAGGCAAATGAGAGAAACAAAAGTCAATCAAAGGAGCAAGTAGAATTTTTTCACCTCTCATCAACTGAAGAACTTCAGGTTTTGGAATTTGAAATAACATCTGCATCTTCTGTTGAGTCTTGGAAATCAATGTGGGTAACACCATTTGATGATTATTTGGATATCCAAGGACGGCCTCAAATTCTTCAATCAAGGGACACATTTCAAAGCCATTAATTCTAAATACCCTAGAATCCGTGTCCAAAAAGGAAGCCACGGCATGTAAGAAGGAGTGGTCCAATTTGACATTTTGAAAACATTTCAAAACATCAAGTTTTGACCATGAAATTTGCTTCCAATGAATGGCATCCATATTCTTAAATAAAATTTTTATTCTCTTTAAATGATGCTCGGTCATAGTGAATGAATGAAGGAAAAATTAAAATTGCTAAAGGGAGTCTTCAAGTTGAAAGAGAAAGAATTTTGGTTTTTGTATTAAAGGGGGCATGCAAGGTGATTTATATAGAAGAAAATAAACCTTTTCCAAAGGTGATAAGGAAAAGTGATGGGGAAGGATAAGACCATATGGCATAAGGAAAGGAATTGGTGACAATTTCCTTTACCACGTTGGATTTGGTTTAGCAAATAAGGTGGATATTAATTATGAAATTATGATGTACTGTAAAAAAAAAATTTGGCAGTAATGAAAAAATAATGAAAAAAAAATAAAAAAAAGAAGGTTTACAGTAAAGAGGAAAATTGTATATTTTTCATTATTGTACAATGTTTTACAATTGCTACAATATTTACACATCACTAAGAGGGTGGTGGTAGGTCACCAAATAAAGACTTGAAAAAATCTCGCCTATTGGAGGAGGGGGCAAATCACTCGTCCCGAGTCTACCCGAAGCGGGAGCACCAAAAGCCGGCAAATTACTCATCCCAAGATCACCCAAAGTGGGAACACCAAAATCCCTATTACCTTGAGGTTCTGATCCATCATAGTCCTCGTCAGAAGCAGATGAAAGGATCTCATGGTCATCAGTCTGGGGACCTCTCGATGAAGAAGTGCCGGGATCCCTCATCCCCCGAAATCTGAAGTTACAAAAATTTTGTTCGGATTGATGATATAAACTCTCAAAATGACAAGCCTGCTGACGACTTGCAGCCAACTCTTCTTGAAGTTTCTTATTTTTTTCTTCGAGCATCCGCTGTGAGCCAAGAAGGAAAAATGTAAGAGCATACATAATCATGCATACATATAGCATAAACTATTATGAAATAAGAAACGTACCAGGTCGTTTCATATCAATGCCTTGCGAATGAGATGGCATATCCGGCGGGCTAGAATGAGCAAATGAAGGAGCAGTAGAAGAAGGTCCAGCCTCATGATCAATCGAGCCAACAACCTGCAACAATCATTAAAGAATCAAAGAAAGGAAAAGCAGTTGCAATGGAAAAGTGGTAAAAGTTTTACCTGAGAAGAACTGGCCCCGAGATGTGGAATAGACTCTCCTGCTTCTCCGTGATGTTCCTCCTCATCTCTACCCTCATTTTCGTTGAAAATCTCCCGCACACCAACAGGAGATACATCAAAGTTCAAGAGTCTTATTTGAATAAAACGGGCATAAAATGGACTAGGTGAATGGAGAAATGTCTCGGCACCATAACCATACCGGGCTGACCACCATGCATCCTCCGGCATCGACATAATATTTAAAGTATATTCCGGGATTTGCATCGGAAACCTCCGCTGCTATAGACCGAGAAACCATTCATGAACTCTCTCTCCCCGAGAAACTAGCCACTAGACACTGGGCCAGCAATAATTCGGCGAGAGTGTTGGAAAGATAGTGCAGCCCTCATCAAAGGAGATCAGTTTGCTCACTCTTCTGGGCTCCACCAGGCCAAATTCACCTGCAAAATAACATAAGGTAAGTAAAACTTTCACATAAAATTTAAAGCATACTAATGTTATTTTACCTGATCCCAGGTTAAGCGGCTCAACACAAAGCGATGAGTATGCACATGATGAGAGCCGGGAACATACACATGATCGGACAACCAGTAATTTAATCTCGGATACCCGATTCTCTCTCGGGAAATGTCGGGTTCCCTCACGAGGTTGTGCTCATATGCCCATATCTACAATAACAATAAAGATCACATTCATGCAAGAAAAGAGAGGAAAAGACATTGGTGGAAGAAAGAATACCTCAACAATCGCCATCAAGCCGACAAAAGAATTCTTGTTTCGGCAAAGCTTATCAAGACCATGGTAAAGACATGCGAGACCAGCTTCACCCCAGCCAGAAGATGGCACCATTCTGAGATAAGAAAGGGCACTCAACACTGACAAGTGAATGGATGATTCAGTGCTGCCTAAGATGGTCGACCCGAGCAGATATAATAAAAATCCTCGAGCATACTGTTCGGCCCTATTTTTGCCAACCCGACCTTCGTAGTTAATCTAATAACTACGAATCGGCTCAATTTTTATCTTAAAAGGCCCTTTATATGACGGTTCCATACCAATTAATTCCTGAATTTCTTCAAATGTTAAAATTTCATTGGTCAGAGGAACCGGAGCACCATTATATTGAAGGCCGGTTATGGCAGTAAAATCGACTGGACCAATTGTCATCTCCCCAATAAGCAAGTGAAAAGTGTGAGTTGTGTCCAGCCATCGCTTTGTAAGTGCTTGGACTACGCTTTGGTCTATCTAATATTCTTCGGATGGCAATTGTAAGATGAACTGTTCGAAGCTGCAATCTCGGATAATCCGCCTTACCCGAGAAGGCATTACATCGTACCATTGTCGGGCTTTATAAATACGCCCTCCGGCCCGAACAATACAATGATCATGCTAACATAGACCCAGGTAAGTTAATACTAGGTAAGTACGTGTTATTCTATCTACTTAAATTAATTTATTTTTCACAATAAAATATATATATAAATCAAATCAATCAAGAGAAAAAGAAAGAAAAATAATTACCTCGCTCTTTGGATTGGAACTGCGATGGAGCGGCATCCCGGCCAGTATATCTAGATTTTCATCTTCATGATGCCGAATAAACTCCAATAACTCAGCATTAGAATGAGTCCCCGACCTCGAAGCATGCATTATTTTTGAAAAATATATGCTAAAATTGAAAAGAAATTTGAGAGAGTCACGAAATTGAAATTGAAATTGTGAAATGAAATGAAGGATTGGTGGCATTTTATAGAGGAACGACAAGCAAAGAAACCAAATTCAAAACTGTTTATGAATAGTAAATTTTACTATTTATGAATAGTATTACTATTGATAAATAGTAAATATTACTATTTATGAATAGTATTACTATTATTGAATAGTAAAATTATTATTTCCAATAGTAAATACTATTTGATACTATTTGTGAATAGTAAATTTACTATTTATGAATAGTAAATAGTGCATGAATAATGACTACACAGTAAATAAACAGTAAATTCAATTATTCACTTTAATCATTCAAATAATTGCGGGTATATAAATATTTTTACACCCAGGGGCAATAATAAGACATATGCATAAAAATTAGCCAAACTTTTTGAAATAAAAAATTATTAGCTCGGGTCCATAATCCAAATTTTTCTTAGGTCCAGAACCTAGAATCATCCTTGAGTCCAGAACTCGAACCGGGTCCAGAACCTAAATTTTCCTTAGGTCTAGAACCTAGAATCTCCCTTGAGTCCAGAACTCGAACTGGGTCTAGAACCCAAATTTTCCTTAGGTCCATAAACTAGAATCATCCTTGAGTCCAGAACTCGAACTGGGTCCAGAACCCAAATTTTCCTTAGGTCCAGAACCTAGAATCATCCTTGAGTCCAGAACTTGAACCGGGTCCAAAACCCAAATTTTCCTTAGGTCGAGAACCTAGAATTATCCTTGAGTCCAGAACTCGAACCGGGTCCAGAACCCAAATTTTTCTTAGGTCTAGAACCTAAAATTTATCCTTGAGTCCAGAACTCAAACCGGGTCCAGAACCCAAAACCTCAACCATCTCAAAAATTAAGTCTTATTGCTTTTCACTCTCTTTCACTAAAGTTTTAGATTTTTCAAGCAGGGGGCAAACTATAGACCCTTAATTTTTGATCCAGTCCGGTCCAATATGTTTTATTTAGTCCAAAATGATTTTTATTGTCTAATTGGTCCAAAATAATTTTTGTTAAATATTTTTTGCTTTAGTATCTAATTTTTATTAATAAAAAATAAAAATAAACAAATAAAAGTAAATAAAAATAAAAATAAAAATCGACGTCGGAAAAATCAGTGACAAAAAAATCATCGCGCGGGCCCGTGGGCATTTCGCCCGCAGAAGTTGCCTGCGGGTGACACCACTGCGGCAGCTTTTTTTTGCCAGCACATTTTTTCCTGCAGCAATTTTTTTGGCAGCACAATTTTTCCGACGCAAATTTTTCGAAACCTAATTCAATTAGATTTCGGTTTCCTTTTCTTATCAATATTATTTGCTGTTATTAATTACGAATAAACCATATGAAACCTCTATAAATAAGGACCAAAGGCAATCAAATTAGAGGAGGCCGAAAATCAAAAATTGGACGGTGGCTTGGAAACAACGTTGAAACCAAATCAGTGAAGGAAAAGGAGCAATTCAATTTGATATTTTTTCTAGAGTAGCAGGGACACGATTTAAGCAATTCAAAAGGCAGCAATTGTCTCTGTTTTAATCCATCCAAGAAAAATAATTTTTGGAGGAATCATCAAAAGGAGGTATGTATTAAATTCTTTGGTTATTTTTTTTTCATAGTAGCTAAAACTAGGAATTTGTGTTTTTCAAAATTTAAAATCTTAGAACTTTAATTTAGTTTTTCTAAAGTCAAAAACCTTATTTCGTTGGTTTATTTTCCAAAAGGCTTAAATTTGTTATTTTTACTTCTTTAAAATCTTAAAACCATATTTTTCAACAAAACAAAAATTTGATTCTGTTTCTTTCAAAATTTTAAACTTGGTTCTGTTTCTTTCAAAAAGCCTTAAAAAACATCTTTTCTATTTATAAAAACTTTAATCCATTTGTTTAAATTCATAAAACCTCATGAAATCATCAAATTGTCTTTCTAAACCCTAATTCAAACTCATCACCTGAAACTTTAATCCAAGAATCCTAAAATCCTAATTCAATTCCAAAACTCAAAATTGCAAACCCAAACCCTTTAAAATTTTAAACCCTAATTTCTTCTAAACCCTAATCCTTTAAAACTTAAAAAACCATAAAAATACAAATATTTTAAATTCACACAATGAGCTTGAAACCATAAATCAAAAGTGTTTTAAAGTGTCCAACCCCTAGTTTCATGATTTCTCCATTCAAACATTAATTTGGTTGATCAAATAACTTTATCAACCTTTTAAAACATAAAACCCTAATCTATTTTAATTCTCTTAAAAAGTCATAGTAGCCTAATTCCATAAAATCTAAAACCTTAAACACATGTAATAAAGAGCCTTAAATGGAAATTGTAGCTTTTTATTTGCCTTATTCAATTCGATATTTGATTATGCTTTGATTTATTTTATATGCTTTAATTTATTTAACTTTAATACTTGGTTTATTTAATTTATCGTGGATGGATGTTTACTTTCTATTTAATACCTTTGATGAATGATTTGTTTATGATGAATGGTTATTTACTTTTATCAATTTATTTAGACTTCTAAATGTTGTAAGAGGTATGTTTCCACTTGGTGGGTACCTCATTAGTTAAATATCATGTAATTTAATTTTCTTTTCTACTTTAGAACTAATGTAAAGGGCATTTTTCTACTTTTCGGTGGGTGTCCTATCTAGGCATGTGATGTAAGGACATGTTTCCATCTTCTGATTGGTGTCCATTTATTTGTTTTGTTTTGTTTGGACATTGCTTTGATTTTAATATAATGATATTTTCTTTTTATTGTGTGTAGTATGGATAATGTTATTATATTTAAGAATTTTATAATCTTAAGACCTGTAAAGGAGGCCGGTTCCAATGAACCGGGCATTGTGGGGGTGCTGGGCCATTTCTCACCTTCCCCACACGTACCCAACTTTTCAAACCCATTAGGGGGTTGGGGATTCCTTAAGAATTGAGTAATCCACCCCTTTCTTTTTCCCGGCCCGTCCGGGTGGCGACTCCATTTTCTCCGGACTTAGGTCCGTGTTCTCTAAGGCCCCGAGCCTAAACAGTGCCGAAGTCACGAGAACCATTCCATTGAAAGTGGGAGCGAAAATCCCCGCTCACAATGAGATTGTTAACACTTTAATGATTGAGAGGCCTCTCAATGGTTTTCAAGTAGCTACAATTCCTGATGATGAAGTAGTGGACTCCAAAGTCTTGAATATGATGAAGAACATGAACTACTTTCCTGGATCAGGTCTTGGGAAGGGTAAGGCTGGTTTGACAAAGCTGCTAGACTTTAGAACTCAAACTTCCATGAAAGGGTTGGGATATGATGAAAACTACGATGTCCAGCCAAATAAGAGTGAGAAGATGAGCTTTCCACCACTTGAAGAGTTCTTTGTGAAAGCTCCAGATATGGGTCCACTCCAGGGAAAGCCCGAACCAATCATGTTCATGGGAAAGTTGATCCCGAGTTTTGAAATTTTTGCAGATGTGGCCAAGCTAATGGAGCAAGTGAAGAAAGAACTCACCCTACCAACCAGTAAAGAATCCAATCCAAAAGAGAAGAAGGAAGTTGTCCTAAAAACCAAGAATACTCCGGAGGAGATTGCTGCCCTTCTTGAAGAAAAGTTTGAAGACATCCTGACTTTTGATTTTGAGAACAATAATATTGATTTTGATTTTAATTTGTCTGCTTTGTATAGGATGATGATGTTTTCTTTTCCAAAATGATTGCAATAAAGTCTGATTTTGCTTACTTGTGTGATGTTTCTCCTGATGGTTGCATACATTCAAATAGCAGTTACATGAGTATCTTTAATATTAATTCTATTAGCACACAATCATTAAATTTGGGAACAATCAAAAATCCTAAAAACATTAGCATAGCATCTGACCTTACTCATGAGGAGAGAGAGAGATTTGAAAAAATATTCAAAAAATATGGATAAGTGTTTGCTTGGTCTTATGAGGATATGTCTGGAATAGATCAAGACATAGCTGAACACCATAATCCTACTTACACTCACATGAAACCTGTCAAACAGAAGCTTAGGCGATTAAGACTGAATAGGCTGAATTGGTTAAAGAAGAGGTCACCAAACAAATACAAGTGAGGTTCCTTGAAGTGATAGAATATCCAGATTGGCTAGCCAACATAGTACCCGTGCCAAAGAAAGATGGAAGAATAAGGGTCTGTGTGGACTATAGAGATTTGAACAAGGCTTCCCCTAAGGATGATTTTCCTTTACCCCATATAAATGTCCTCATTGATAGTGCAGCCTCTAGCGTGCTACATGCTTCAAAAAACTTGTTGCGCTCGAATTAACTCTACCACAAAGCGTCACTCGCAAGTATACGAGGTAGTTGTAGCAAAGGTGATAGCCCCAAGGTCATTCTCTCAAGGAAGCTAAAGTGGTTAATTGCTTATCAGATTATGTTTAACAAGTAATAAAGAGATTTATAAATTGCTAAATAATGAAGAAGATTGATTAAAGTTTAAAACAATAAAAGTAAATTGAGCTGTGTTTTAATTCACTTAATAGAATGGTCTAGGGTTTGCACTTCTCTACTACTTATATGTATGAATGGTTATTCCTCTTAACTAATTCAATTTCAAAGATTAAATCTCAAACAACTCAACTAATCGAGTCAAGGAAATAAGCTCTCGCATTCAAACCTCTTTCAACTAATCTTGTTATAAGTGAAATAATCTTTTTAATAGGTTATATTTCTAATTCACCTAAGTCCTTTATTGAATTGTTCAAGTATTAAACTTCATCTCTCGATCTATCATCTAATACCTTAAAACACATAATTGGTGATCAATCAATTATATATTAACAATATTCCATTCAATCAAGGCTAAAGAAATTGTTAGCTAAGAGAATAACCAATTCATATAATCATAGCAGATCCATACAAACCCTAGACTAGATCAAATTAGTTCATAATGCAATCAAACATATTCATCTTATTAATGTTCAAAGAAATCAAAATAGACATGATAATATCCATTCAATGAAAATAAAGAGAATAAGTTCAAGAACAAAACCAAGTTACAAACTCCTTGAAGCTTTTGAAGAATCTCTTGTTCAATCTTGCAAGAAGGATGTCTTGATGGCTAGAACAATTTAATCTAAACTAGTTTTAATCCAAAGTGAAATAAAAATCAAGAAAACAAATGTTTAAAACCCTAACTTTGCTCTTGACAGCTCAAAACTTTGCTCCAAATCCCTTCTAAATCGTCCACAAACCCTAGCTTTTATTTTCCTTTTATATGAATCGTACGCGTTAAAAATCCGATGCGGGCTTGGAACATGAGGGACATGGCCAAGTCAGAAGTGACTTGGCCGTGTGAGTGATCTTTGGAGGGACACGGCCAGGTCACTTGGCCGTGTCCCTTGCCTGTGTCCACTTCTGTTGCTTTCGATCTCTCTTTCTTCTTTGTTGAGTGACACGGCCAAGTCAGAGGTGACTTGGCCGTGTTGCATGTCTTTTGAGGGACACGGCCACAAGACTTGGCCGTGTCCCTTGCATGTGTCCTTCACTATAAGTCTTTAGTCTTCTTTCCTTTGGAACTTGGTTTTGTTCTTGAACTTATTCTCTTTATTTTCATTGAATGGATATTATCATGTCTATTTTGATTTCTTTGAACATTAATAAGATGAATATGTTTGATTGCATTATGAACTAATTTGATCTAGTCTAGGGTTTGTATGGATCTGCTATGATTGTATGAATTGGTTATTCTCTTAGCTAACAATTTCTTTAGCCTTGATTGAATGGAATATTGTTAATATATAATTGATTGATCACCAATTATGTGTTTTAAGGTATTAGATGATAGATCGAGAGATGAAGTTTAATACTTGATCAATTCAATAAAGGACTTAGGTGAATTAGAAATATAACCTATTAAAAAGATTATTTCACTTATAACAAGATTAGTTGAAAGAGGTTTGAATGCGAGAGCTTATTTCCTTGACTCGATTAGTTGAGTTGTTTGAGATTTAATCTTTGAAATTGAATTAGTTAAGAGGAATAACCATTCATACATATAAGTAGTAGAGAAGTGCAAACCCTAGACCATTCTATTAAGTGAATTAAAACACAGCTCAATTTACTTTTATTGTTTTAAACTTTAATCAATCTTCTTCATTATTTAGCAATTTATAAATCTCTTTATTACTTGTTAAACATAATCTGATAAGCAATTAACCACTTTAGCTTCCTTGAGAGAACGACCTTGGGGCTATCACCTTTGCTACAGCTACCTCGTATACTTGCGAGTGACGCTTTGTGGTAGAGTTAATTCGAGCGCAACAAGTTTTTGGCGCCGTTGCCGGGGAAGCTAATTGGCGTAATTGTTTATTAAAAAAAAATTATTTTAGATTATTTTTCATTGTTTTCATTTTATTTTATTTTGTCTTTTGCTTTTAATTGTTTCTTTTTCTAGACAATTCTGTTTATGCAAGGCAGGAGATCACTCGAAGGAGAGCTACATCCATTCATTCCAGAAATTCAGAGGGTGAAAAGGAGCAGGGAAGAGTTTGAGCTTTACACAGGATTTGATAATTCAGAGGAGGACACTTCTGATTGTGAGTCGGAATCTGCACAATCTGTTAAAATGGCTGAAGAAAGACAAAGGACGATGAGAGACTTTGCTAGACCTGTCATTGGAACTTCCACTTCTTGCATAAGACTGACAGATGCAACAAGAAATTATGAATTGAAGAACATCCATTACAATATGCTGCCCTCATTCTATGGAGTTCCAAATGAAGATCCTTTGAACTTTATTCGGGATTTCTACTCCACCCTCAACACTTTTCCATTGGGAGGATTAACAGAGGATCAGTTGAGGATGCGGTGTTTTCCATATACTTTGAAAGATAGAGCAAAGAGCTGGCTTATGATGTTGCCCGAAAACTCACTGACAACTTGGGAGCAAGTTTATAATAAATTCATGGGCAAGTTCTATTCACATCAGAAGACAGCTGAGTTGAGAGGGAAGATTGCTACATTCTCTCAATTTGAAGGAGAGCCATTTCATGAGGCTTGGGACAGATTTAAAATGTTATTGATCCAGTGTCCACATCATCACTATCCACTTCAACTTCTGAACCAGTTTTTCTATGATGGTCTAATCCAGCAATTTCAGAACACTGTTGATAATGCAGCTGGGGGAGCCATGGGAGAAAAGACAGCAGCTGAAACTTATGAGATCTTTGAGATGTTGGGAGCTAATTCTCAACAGAAAAATGTAAGGGGAAGAAGTAAAGGAGTGAATCAACTAGAAGCCAATAGTGAGATGGTCAATCAGATAGCTGAGTTGACAAAGCAAGTGCAGATGCTGAATATGAAGAATAATATTTCTTCTTCTACTCATGAAGCATGTGAAATTTGTGGAACTCTGGGGCATGGAGCAAATATTTGCCCCTCTGCATATGAGTCCTATGGGAATGAAGCTGAGCAGGTCAATGTTATGGGAGGATTCCAACCCAGGGCCAGAAATGATCCTTACACCAACACTTACAACCCTGGTTGGAGGAATCACCCAAATTTTTCTTGGGCAAAGAATAATTCTCAGCAGCCTTTCCATTTGCTTCAAGGACAGAATCAAGAGTTGGGCCAATCCTCAAATCAAGGGAAGTCTAGGATAGAGAGCTTGGAGGAAAGTTTACAAGCTTTTATTCAAGTCAGTGCTAAAAATCAAGAGGTGACCAACAAGAGACTGGATTCACTAGAAGCATCTTTTAAGAAGGTGGAGACACAAGTTGGACAACTTGCACAACAGATGAAGATTCAACAAAAGGGGAAATTCCCAAGTCAAACTGAGCAGGCACAATCAGTGATTGTTCTTAGAAGTGGTAAGGAAATTTATAACAATATTGAAAATGATTCTATGAATGCAGGTAACAAAGAGAACAAGGAGGAAGGAGAACCAAAGAACAAAGGTGCTGGAGAAAGATCAGTGGAGAAGTCCCCTACAACAGATCTACATAAGGCAAGCAACCCATACTGGCCACCTGTACCATTCCCTAGCAGGTTGAAGGATGATAAAACAGATAAGCAATTTTCTAACATCTTCAACATGCTGTCTAAGGTAAGTATTAACTTACCCTTACTTGAGGCAATAAAGAATATGTCGGCTTATACCAAGTTCTTCAAAGAGTTGATCACTAAGAAAAAGAGGTATGAGATGAATGAAAAGGTGATAGTTTCAGAGGTAGCTAGTGCTGTTCTACAGCATAAACTACCTCCCAAACTAAAGGATCCTGGAAGCTTTATAATTCAAATTTCTGTGGGGAATGGCAAAGGAACTGAGGGTATGTGTGATCTAGGAGCTAGTGTGAATTTGATGCCTTATTCTGTGTTTAAAGAATTAGAACTAGGGGAGCTTAAACCGTCAAAAATGGTTTTACAATTAGCTGATAGGTCTTTTAGATTCCCGAAAGGGGTTATAGAAGATGTGTTAGTTAAAGTTGGTGGTTTGATAGTACCTGTGGATTTCATTGTTCTTGACATGGAAGTAGGTAATTCTTCACCATCTGCACACACCATTCTGCTGGGTAGGCCTTTTATGGCGACTACCAACACTTTGATAGATGTTAAAAATGGAAAATTATCAATGACTGTTTTGGGACAAACTGTGGAATTTTCTATTTTTAACACTTCTCCTATTCCTACAACTGCTTTATATGAGGATTGTTCTTTCATTGATTGTGTTGAAGCAGTTGTTTCAGATGTTGTGTTGCAGACAGACTCCCCAGATAAATTGGAGCTGAAACTGACTTTAGAAGAGGGAGCTAAACCAGTGGGGAAGACCCAAGGGTGCCCTAACCCAGAAGCATTCGAGAGCTCGAGGAACTTTAAGGATCGCACTAAAATATTTCATGACAGATTTACTGTGCGACAGAAATTGAGTCCAGGTATGAAAGTTTTACTTTTTAATTATCGACTCAGTCTATTTCCAGGTAAACCCAAATCTAGATGGAGTGGTCCTTTCGAGGTAACTAAGGTATGTCCTTCTGGTGCCATTGAATTATTTAACTCTAGAACCAATAAGATTTTTAAGGCAAATAGAAATAGAGTTAAGCCATATAAAGAAGGATTTCAAGAATTGAGGATCATTGACAGCACTTTGATCCATGATCCCTAGACCTTGCATGATGTCCAGCTTAATGACATTAAAGAAGCGCTTAATGGGAGGCAACCCATCGGTTTGCATTTCTTTTTCTTAGTTATAATTTTATATTTTGCAATTTTGATTTTATGTTTAGTTTAAATAAATAGAAACCCTAAAGCTCTCTTGCATCTTGTTTTTGAACATCTGTGTTAGTGATGGATAGTTAGGTTTTGCCTCACCAGGATATGATGGAAGACAGGTTGTTCTTAATTCTTTCTCTTTATTATTCTTGTTTTCCATTGAGGACAATGTAAATTCTAAAGTGTGGGGTAAGCTTTGAGCTTTTCTTTAATTTTTGTTTGGTTGCCTTGGTATGTTTTATTGTGTTGTGCATGGTATAATTGTTGAAAATTTATTGATCTTTTCTGTGATTCTAGCATTATAGTTGAGACTTTAGTATCAGCATAGAAATGTGCATTTGAATTCATTCAGGATCAATTTTCACATTCTGCGGTTCATGACATAAATCTTTGAGAACCCACCTTTGTGAGTTTTGAGCCTTATAGATTAAATGATTGATTTTCTTTTCTTAAGTGTGCACCTTCATGATTTTGCATCTCTAGAGTTTGCTTTTGCATACTGATTGAACTCACATTATGATTTAATCTCAGGTTTTAAAATGATGAAGGCAAATTAGGCTAGCCCTTTAGCTTAAAAAGACCTCCCTTAATATTTAATTCCTTAGTGAGCCAAGTTGAGCCTTTGACCTTTTTATTGTTTGATCAACACAATTCACAGCTCAACTTTCTCTTATTATCATCATACCTGCATTAAGGAATGGAGTTTTATGATATGACTATAGGGTGGTTTATTTCAAAGTGTGGGGTAAGCAAGTAAAAAAAAAAAAGAGAAAAATGATATTGCTATTTGGGGGTTGAAATGCATACTTTGCATATTGTATTTGATTGAGAGTTGATTATTCTTTTCCTCTATATGTTAAGCTAGATGTTCCATGCAAGTTTATATTTTGTATATATATATTAAAAAAAATGATAGAAATAAAAAAAAGAAGGGTTATATATATATACAAAATTCATATATGTTCTAGCATTGGTTATCAAAAGAGGAATGTTGACTCATGTATTTTTATGCAAGTATGAAAGATTATCAATGGATTGTGAGTATGTCATTTAAGGGAGATATGAGTTTCTTAGCAAGAGTAGTGTCTAATATAGATACTCCATTTCTTGATGCTCCAGCTTAAATGTCTTTTCTCACACCTTTACCTTAGCCCCATTACACCCAAATGAAAGACCTTCGGATTATTTCTTGGGAAAATCAGTGAGGGAGATTGGATAATTAAGCAAGTTTATGGTAGCATGCAGTCATGAGTGGTTTGAGTGATTTAACCTATGAAATTGAGTGAAACACTTAGATGAGAGATAAGATTTGTATGTCTGGATTAATGAATGAGTTAAGAAAATCTTGATTGAAGTAAGATGCAAATTATTTATGTCTGATTCTTAAAGTATATCATCTTATGTTGGAATTATAGTTAAGGTTGTGTGAGTTTTTAATTTATGCTATGTGAATTTGCTTGAGGACAAGCAAAGTTGTAAGTGTGGGGTAGTTGTTTTGTTAGTTTTTGTCATAGATTTGTAGTTTGTTTATTATGATAATTATTGTTTTATTTAGGTATTTTGTTAGTTTTTATCGGTTTGTTTAGTGTTTTCATTAATTTTGATAGTTTTAGTTTATTTTAGTGTTTGTGTTGTTTTTGATCTAGTTTTTAGTATAGTGTTTATGTTTTGTTGGTTATTGTTTATTTACTTTTTGTTTAAAGTTTGTTTGATGTTTTGTTTTAGGTTAAAAAAGCCAAGGAACCAAGACTGAAGAAGAAGAAATCATCACAGTAGGCGACACATGCAAGCGACATGGCCAAGTCAGGCGACACATGCAAGCGACATGGCCAAGTCGCTTGCATGTGTTGCCTGACTTGGCCATGTCGCTTGCATGTGTCGCCTGACTTGGCCATGTCGCTTGCATGTGTCGCCTAACTTGGCCATGTCGCTTGCATGTGTCGCCTACTGTGATGATTTCTTCTTCTTCAGTCTTGGTTCCTTGGCTTTTTTAACCTAAAACAAAACATCAAACAAACTTTAAACAAAAAGTAAATAAACAATAACCAACAAAACATAAACACTATACTAAAAACTAGATCAAAAATAACACAAACACTAAAATAAACTAAAACTATCAAAATTAATGAAAACACTAAACAAACTGATAAAAACTAACAAAATACCTAAATAAAACAATAATTATCATAATAAACAAACTACAAATCTATGACAAAAACTAACAAAACACTACACTCATTTGTAGATGGATTTTCTGGATACAATCAAGTGTTAATGGCCCAAAAAGATAAAGCCAAGACTGCTTTCATTACTACATGGGGTATATTTTGTTATAGAGTGATGCCATTCGACTTAAAGAATGCTGGGGCAACCTACCAAAGGATGGCCACCACACTATTTCATGACATGATGCACAAAGAAGTTGAAGTATATGTTGATGATATGATGGTTAAATCGGATACAAGGGAACAACACTTCCAAAACTTAGAATTATTCTTCGTTAGAGCTTTAAAATATAAACTAAGATTAAACCTGAAGAAGTGTGTGTTCAGGGTTACCTCATACAAATTATTAGGACATGTGATTGGTCCGAATGGCATTGAGATTGATCCTGATAAAGTTAAAGCAATCAGGGATATGCCAACTGTGAGCGGGGATTTTCGCCCCCACTCCCGGTGGGATGGTTCTTGCGACTTCAGCACTGTTTAGGCTCAGGGCCTTAGAGAACATGAACCTAAGTCCAGAGATAGTGGAGTCACCACCTGGACGGGCCGGGAAAAAGAAAGGGGTGGATGACTCGATTCCTAAGGAATCCCCAACCCCTTAATGGGTTCGGAAAGTTGGGTACGTGTGGGGAAGGTGAGAAATGGCCCAGCACCCCCACAATGCCCGGTTCATTGGAACCGGCCTCCTTTACAGGTCTTAATATTATAAGATTCTTAAGTATAATAACATTATCCATATTACACACAATAAGAAGAAAGCATCATTATATTAAAATCAAAGCAATGTCCAAACAAAACAAAACAAATAAATGGACACCCATCCAAGGATGGAAACATGTCCTTACATCACATGCCTAGATAGGACACCCACCAAAAGGTAGAAACATGCCCTTTACATAAGTTCTAAAATAGAAAAGAAAATTAAATTACATGATGTTTAAATAATGAGGTACCCACCAAGTGGAAACATACCTCTTACAACTTTTGGAAATCTAAATTGATTGATAAAAGTAAATAATCATTCATCATAAATAAATCATTCATCAAAAGTATTTAAATATCAATAAAATAAACATCTATCCATGATAAATTAAATAAATCAAGTATTGAAATTAAATAGATTAAAGCATAAGAGATAAATCAAGGTATAAATAAATATGGAATTGAATAAAGCAAATAAAAGTTTAATTATAGCTACTGTGACTTTTTTATGGAATTAAAATAGATTAGGGTTTTATGTTTTAAAAGGTTGGTAAGACTCTTTGATTAACCAAATTAAGGTTTGAATGGTGAAATCATGAAACTAGGGTTTTAGACACTTTAAAGTACTTTGATTTGTGATTTTAAATTGTATTTTTAAGCTACTGTGTAAAATTAGCATATTTGTGTTTTTATGTTTTTTTATGTTTTAAAGGATTGAAGTTTAGAAAAAGTTAGGGTTTAATGTTTAAAAGGTTTAGGGTTTACTATTTTAGGTTTAAAAGTTGAATTAGGGTTTTATGCTTTAAAATTAGGGTTCTTGGGTGATTTGTTGAATTAGGGTTTAAAAAGACAATTTGATGATTTCATGAGGTTTTATGAATTTAAACACATGGATTGAAGTTTTTATAAATAGAAAATATGTTTTTGAAGACTTTTTGAAGGAAATAGAACTTATTTTAAAATTTTGAAAGAAACAGAATCAAGTTTTGGTTTTGTTAAAGAATTTGTTCAATTAGGGTTTTGAGACTTTTGAAGAAGCAAAAAATAATAATTTTAAGTCTTTTTGGAAAATAAAGTAATGTATTAGCGTTTTAACTTTTGAAAACTAAATTAAAGTTCTAAGATTTTAACTTTTGAAAAACACAAAAAACCCTAGTTTAGCTATTGTGTAAAAAATTAGAATTTAGAATTTCATACCTTCTTTTGTAAGTTGCTCCAAAAACAAATCTTCTTGGATGAACTAGCTCCAAAGACAAGCCTTTTTTGCCTTTGGAATCCCTTTTATCGTCATGCTGCTGTTCCAGAAAAGATTTAAATTGAATTTCTTCTTTTCCTTCTTTGATTTGGTATCAAAATTTCCAAACTCCCCCCTAATTTGGTTTTATTGGTCCTTATTTATAATGGTTTTAGGTTGTTTATTCATAATTAATTAAGGTAAGTAATATTAATAAAAAAAGAAATTAAAACCTAATTGGATTAGGGTTCAAAAAAATTGCGTTGAAAAATTTTGTGCTGGCGAAAACTGCAGCAGCCGGGCCCGTTGGCTGGACATGTGGGCGTGCCAACCCGCAGGAAATCCCTGCGGGCAAAACGCCCACAGGCCTGCGGGCGAAACGCCCACAGGCCTGCGGGTGAGCTGCTGGGCCGACGGGCCCGCGCGACCACTTTTTGCTGCCGATTTTTTTTCCAACTTCGATTTTATTTTCATTTTTATTTTTTAATTTTTATTTGTTTATTTTCATTTTTTATCAAAAAAAATTAAATACTAAGGTAAAAATTATTTAATTAAATTTATTTTGGACCAATTAGACAGAAAAAATCATTTTGGGCTAAACAAAACATATTAGATCGGATTGGGTCAAAAATTAAGGGTCTACAGTTTACCCCCTGCTTGAATGATCTAAAGCCTTAGTGAAAGAGAGTGAAAAGCAATAAGACTTAATTTTTGACATGGCAGCTTGTTCTGGACCCGAGGATGATTCTATGTTCTGGACCTAAGAAAAATTTGGGTTCTGGACCCGGTTCGAGTTATGGACTCAAGGATAACTCTAGGTTCTAGACCTAAGGGAAATTTGGGTTCTAGACCCAGTTCGAGTTTTGGACTAGGTTTTGGACCTAAGGAAAATTTGGGTTCTGGACCCGGATTCGAGTTCTGGACTTGAGGATAATTCTAGGTTCTGGACCTAAGGGAAATTTGGATTCTGGACCCGGATTCGAGTTCTGGACTCAAGGATAATTCTAGGTTCTGGACCTAAGGGAAATTTTGGGTTCTGGACCCGGATTCAAGTTCTGGACTCGAAGATAATTCTAGGTTTTGGACCTAAGGAAAATTTGGTTTCTGGACCCGGTTTTGGATACTCAATCCTAAACTAGACTTGGATACTCGATATTAATTTTGATTGGGATACTCGATCCTAACTGGATTTGGATACTCGATCCTAGACTGGATTTGGATACTCGATCCTAAGTGGATTTGGATACTCGATCCTAAACTGGATTTGGATACTCGATCCTAAACTGGATTGGGATACTCGATCCTAACTTGATTTGGATACTCGATCCTAACTAGACTTGGGATACTCTATCCTAAGCTGGATTTGGATACTCGATCCTAAACTGGATTTGGATACTCGATCCTAACTGGATTGGGATACTCGATCCTAACTTGATTTGGATACTCGATCCTAAACTGGACTTGGGATACTTGATCCTAAGCTGGATTTAAATTTGATTTGATTGACCTTTTATTAGTTGAGGATTCTAGCTTAACTTGTTGTTCCATTCTTTTGCTCTTCCTTTTGCAAAAATTTAGCTATTTTTAATTGGACCTTATATCCTCTCCTTGCCCCCCTGTGTGGGAAAACATTCGTAAGTGAGTTTAAAAATATTTGGTATATAAAATCAAAAAATTGAAAAGGAGAAACTTTGCCCCCTGTGTAGGCTCAAACCTATGATGTTTTTTGTTGGCTTTGATTGACATTCCTGTTGTCTAGTTCTTCGCACAAGCAAGCATTTCTTCTCTTTGAAAAATTACTGGAGCTTTCTCAAGCAATGGGCTTTCTATGCCCCCCTGATTTGATATCTTCTTTTGATTCTTTACTTCACAGGGTGTTTACTATTCATTTTGCCAAAGAACACAAGACAAGAAAGTGCGATGTGATATGCTCATGTATGCATGATATGTATGAATAATACTTACAGTTGTTCCATCGACTCACAGACCGAGGTGATCAGCATAAGTGTTCTCATTGTTTCCCTTTTGACGCTTGTTCAAGTCTCACATTGGAATGATTAAAAGCTTTGTATTTGTGGCTTTTATCTACAAGATGTTGAAAACATGAGTGGTGGAGACCCTAAGCAGCTGAGTTAGGGATGCATCCATTTCCAACTATGTTTCAGCATGTCAGTTGATAGCTTCTTCATGACCTTGCCAATAATCATTTCAACAGACTTCCCTTAGCTCGAAGGCTTTGTATGACAAAACACTCTTTTTTTTTTGAATTTTTTGAATTTTGAATTTTGATTTTGAAAACAAATGTTGGCTTTGCCAAATTAATGTCAATGTACCTCAGGACTTGATAAATTAACATATCTATAATGTGATAACCCTAGTTACCGTACTAAACTTGGGAATCATTTCTATTTAAGCAAGAACTGTTGCACTTCAGATAGGCACATACACATTACTTGGCCAAAGGTCTCATTTGAGTTTAAATATTGTCTATCTCATATGCATGCTTATCCAAACTATCTCCACTAATAGACTCTACCTGCCAAGAGAGATCAACAGGTCTTTGATAGGCTTGAAATGGGGCCTATAAGGGACATAGGTTTAAGTGAAGGCCATTTTGAAATTGGAGCTGGTGTGACACAATGGACAAACCTTCACACTACAAATTTCTTGTTTGAACTTTAAGAAGCTGGGAGCAATCTTGCTAGTCTCTAAATTCTTTTTATCTTCTTGACATTAATCTGGATTGTAACACCCCTTCCCGACCTACATGTGTAAGCTGAGTAGAGGCGCCACACTAACCTAATGTTGCTACCAATTTTACTTAGTCAAATTTTAGTTCCGATTTTTTTTCAAAAATTTTGCCATAGTTTCGCCTAAAAATTGAGTCCCAAGTGTCGACAAAACCGGTTTTTTTCTTATTTTTAAAAACATTTTACACAAACCAATGCAAACAAAATCATTCTCAGTACACTCCCAATAAATCCCCCTTGTAACCTCAACTACAACCTGCAAAAAGAATTTACACTTCTAGTGCAACATAACATAAAGGTTTTGTGACAATCCCTATATTTAAATATTACACAGCGGAAGTTATAAAATATTTACATATTTACATACTAAACATTTCTTTACAAAATATAAAGAAATATACATGATTGGCAAGTCTACTCTGATCTTTAAGCTCCCAAAATGGATTCTTCAAGGTCTACTCTCACTTGGTCTTGATGAACTCTCGGGTTCAACTCTATCAACTCTATTACCTGCGCAATTAAACACTATCGCGCTAAGCCAATGGCTTAGTAAGATAAAACATGCTAATGGTATGCTTTAATGTAATGCAATGCCACATATGTTATTGATAAGATCAACATCATAAATATAAAGTTAATCACATAATTATGCATTTCACAAATCATAGTCATATGAGTATACCCCATTTCAACATCTTTCCACATTCAACATTACTCATAACATTATTTAGGACATTCATATAACCTTGACACCTATGGGCCCAACAAGTATTTAATACGATATTCAGAGTTCAGAGTTACTGATTTGGTTCATAGTCACAATAATCACGCCCGTAGGCAATGTATATACATGTATCTCTATCCATGGATAGTGTAACAGACCCAGTCTCTTAGACCATCACTCAACACATATGAGGAGATCCTCAACCCGGCAAGACTGTTACAAATCATATATCTTATATTCACAATTCTCATAGTGTAACAGACCCAGTCTCTTGGACCATCAACTCAACACATATGAGGAGATCCTCAACCCGGCAAGACTGTTACCTTTCATCATTTCTTAGGCATGCCACCCAAATCCAGAACTCTGAAACTGAATAACATATTAAACAAACAATTCATTTATTATATAGTTACCATTTCCATTCTCAAATTCTCATCACATTTAGGCAAACATGCCTTCTTTCTTTCAATATCATCATCATAGCCAATCACAATGGCATTGTCTCATATCATGTCGTATTTGAATTATTATTTTCAATTTCAATGTATATTATTCATGAAACACATAACCATTCACAATGCATAACATAACATTGTTCAATCTCAACAATGCAATTAGGGCAAAGAACAATTGATATGATTCATATGAATAATACATTCTGGTTTTAGACTCCATTTTATCCTTATTTTGAAAACTTGTATAAAATAATCTACATGATTAAAAATTCTACAATTTTTACAGAATTTAGTTTTGTATCTTAAAATCATTCCTTTAAAATTTCAGATCAAACTGAACACAAAATCTTGGTCAAATAGTTCACCTAACCAGACTGCCCCAATTGCCCTGCATCCTGGCAGCAGTTCTGAACTTTGTGAATTCCATAAATCAAATTCAATCAACGTGGTTCTAAATTATTTTTCTCAAATACTAGACTCACTAAGAAACAAGATATCCAAAATTCAATTGGATATGATTTTTCTACATTTTATTAAAAATCCCGAAATATAGCTGTCTCAGTTAAGGTACCTGCTGGAACAGTTCTACTAAAAATAATCTTTCTAAACTCATAACCATTCCAAAATCGAATCAACATATTTTTCAGTCATTCTAGACTCATAGAGGCACAACATATCAAAAATTCACTTCAAGAACATTTTTCTATAATTAATTAAAAATCATACAAGTTACAGCCTTTACTAATTGTAAAACAGAAAAAGAATTCACTAAACACACTCTTACTCTTCCATCACCAACACCAACCTAGCTTCTTATCTTTAATTCCATTTCAACACTTGAGAATAAATCATAAACACATCTCATCATCAAATCATCAAACCCTAATTAACTTCCCATACCACTTCAAAAGTAGGAAAGAAATCAAAGGAAAGATCTTACCTTAGTTAAAACTTCTTGAATCAACACTTAAACACTTAATCTTCCTTCAATTTGAGCTCAACACATCAAGATCCTCTCTTCACCACTTGCTTTCCTTTCTCTATGGAGGAGCCGGCCACACACATGAAGAAGAAGAAGAAATTATGAATAAACCAAAGTCAACTCTTCTTTTAAATCTCCACCAAGAGTTCCAATTCAAGCAATTACTTAATTACCCTTAATCATTTAATTTAACTTTTGTCTCATGTATGCCCATGATAGTAATTACACATATCACATAAAAATATCTCTCTTCCTTTGACTCTTCCTTTGACCCATTTATATGTTATATATATCCTCATATACACAATATATATCATTCTCTCTAAACCCTAATTCTTTCCCAATACACATATACACAAGCATTCTCCTCCCAATTTCTTTTCTTATCCCATCATATACATTCAATCCAATTTATAACAATAACAACAACAACAATATGCAAAACTTCTAGGGCATAAATGAGGATATTACATGGATCTTGATTGGGATAGTCTTTGCCCTTGCAAAAAGTTTGGTTCCCAGATTTGTTTCTTTTCTTCTTCTCCCTTTTCTTTCTTTTTATTTTTCTTACTCTTCCTTCTTCTTTCTCTTTGTTTTCCTTAATCTTCCCTTTCTTTGAACATTTTATTATTTTGTCCTTCTTTCTTGTTGGACTATCAAGTACAAAACTTTTAAGAACTGGATGGTCTCCCTCCTTTTCTCCAATTTTGATTGAATATTTGGTTGCGTTGGGCCAATTCAAGTAAAAATGTCTTTATGAAGCAAATGGAAGCCTTTTGCTGCTTTAGTTAAAAGATAACTCAGTTGGCATTATGAACCGCCCTTTTAGGTTTTATCTTCTTTTTTTTTTGGTTTTAGCTCAAACATAGTTGTCTTGTTTGTACCAACTTGGGCTTCCAATAATGGATGAGTGGAGTAACATAAATCTTCTTTAATAGGGATAAATCATTTGTTACTCTAATGTTGATGTTGTCTTGATATATTGGAGACATTAAGGGAACTTCAACTACCCTTAAGGTTTTGAGAACCTCAACTATCTTCATAGTCTTGACTATTCATTTCTTTCTTTGATCTTCTTGCCTTTTCACCTTTGTGATCATAAGACTTGTCAAAAGTATCACAACAGCTCAAGGTAGGTTGTTGAGGTTATATGCCAATGAAAAGAAAGCTAAAATTTTATGAAGGCTCAAAGGGACAACTAGGGATTAATATTTAATTGGGTGGATACTAGTTGTTGGCTAATCAAACAATGCATAGATCATCTCTCCCTTAAATAAGCAGAGTTCAATTTTGCCTCGAAAGTTTGTCAAAGCATGTTCTAAGACTGACTAAGACCTAGACAAAGATAATTATGCAGGAGCCCTCTCTAAGTAAGCATACACAACTCAATGATATAGAGTAATTCCCTCATCTAGTAAAGTCATTCGAGTCATGATGCCTAGACACATTAATTTATAAACAACAAGCTAAATTCCTGATTGGTTGAGCGTCAAAATGAACAAAGACCAACAAAAATTTATTCAAACAAATTTAAATTTGAAAAAGAATAGTTCCAAAATATTAAAGAAAGTAAGATTGAAAAGCAATATTCAAGCTAAGGAAAGTTCATTAAGTTAGGCTTCTTTTCCTTTTACATCTTCAATATCCCCATCTTGAAAGGATGATAAAACAAAATCTTCTTCCAATCCTTTTCCCACCATGAAGGTTGCCGGTGGAGGTACTCTATTGAACCTTAGTAATGGATTGTCTTTGGTGTTGGGCTTATCCGGCTCGGGTAGTTTGCCACTATCGATTAGGTCTTGAATCTCATGCCTTAGACAAGCACAGTTATCTGTTTCATGCCCTCGCATTTGATGAAATTGATAGAAGGCCTCGGCATTGAAGTTTGGTGGCAGTGGATTATGTAGAGGTCGAGGAGCTAACGGTTGTAACAACCCTTTCTTTTGCAGCTTCCTAAAAACCCAAGATAGAGGCTTCCCCAGATCTGAGAATTGTCTTTTATTCCCTTGACCGGTCACATTAACTTCTTTTTGTGTGCTTTGGCTACCAGGTTGATAGCTCCCTTTCTCGTTCCTTTTTGTTGTAAAGCGGCTCTTCTCCCCTTCCCATTCTTCAATTTGCAAACCAGCTTGGAGAAGATCTTTGAAATCCCTTATAAGGGTGTGAGACATCCTTTCATGGAGATTGGGCAGGACACGTCTCACGATCATCCTTATTTGATAAGATTCATCGGGCCTCTTCTTGAGCAAAGCGGCCTTGTTTCTCCATCTCTTGACATAATCTACAAAATTCTCATTTGGCCTTTGCCTAATGGACTCCACTTCCATCAAGGTAACTTCCAACTCAACATTATATCCATATTGTTGGATGAAGGCTTTGTATAGCAAATCCCAATTCTTTTATGTTCCATCATCTAAGGTATTGAACCAATTTTGGACAGCAGGATCCAATGAGAGCATGAAGTACCTTAGTGTTTGAGCCTTAGTAGCTCGAGAAGACTGCATAGCAGTGATATATTGCTTCACATGGAGATGAGGATTTCCGGTTCCATCAAACTTTGCAAAAGATGGCATCTTGAACTTGTACGAGACTTCTTCATCTAGTTCAAATAATTTGTCAACTTCGGACATTTCCTCGGTTTTCAATTTCTTCTCAAATTTCTTTTCTAAATCAGCAATCATCTTTTCAATATCAGATGTCTCGGTCTTTTCAATAGTTGCCTTCTCGACAGCCTTCGGTTCTTTCTTCTTTTCTTGAACCTCTTGGTAGTATTGAGCCCAATCATCATCATCATCAATGACCACCTTTTCATCATCAAAAACTACTTCATTAATTTCAGTCTTCCCTTTGTCCTTTGGTTTCTTAGTGCTAGTAGATGCCTCGTCATGGTTTTCTAAGATTGCAGTCAATTGGTTCTTCATGGTCTCAGCTAGGGCCTCTTTGATTTCTTCCATCTTGGCATTGAGGCCCTCATCTACCATCCTTTGAATTTGTTCGGGCTCCATTGTTTTTGGTGAGCAAGTGATTGAGTCGTTGCTAGATGTCTCATCTCCGGCGTAGGTCGGATTGTTGTAAGCTTTAGAACTATCATAATCCAGGGCTGTGAGCCAAAGAGGATCAATGAGATGAGATGCAAATGAATGCATGTATGCATGTATGCATGTATGCACCAACAAAAAATAAGGATAAATAGGACGTTCCTTCCAACCTTATAACATCCACACACGAATGGCGAGTCTCTTTTCCTAGGTATATGGTTAACCAAAATACCAACATGGGGTACCTTGCTTTCGAATAATTCCCTCGGACGTTTCAACCAATAGTTGTATCCTTGAAAATGGAAATCAATCCATGATAATTCCCATTAATTAGGTTTTAATCCATTCAACCAACCAAAGTAGCTTTTATGCTATATTGGATTAAAACAAAATTAAAAGGTTTATCATAGATAGATTTCTCACTTGAAAAAGGTAACTAATGATTCATGCCAAAAACAAGCCCATGGTTAATTTGTTCTTAGTGAAAACTAGGCCCACAATTAATTTTTGGTATTTCATAATTGACCTAAATATTTTTGCAAGCTCTTTGTAAAAAATAGTTGGGTGAAAATAGTTTTGTTTCTAAGCCCATAGTAAAAGATTTTAGAAAAATGGATCTTGGGCTTAGTATTTGGGCCATGGGCCAAAGAATTTTTTATTTGTTTTTTTAGAAAAGTATTATGTCCAAAGACCATCTTGAAAACATTTTTTAAAAATAGTTTTGGTCTTTTGGATTTTAAAGAAAATTTTATTTTGAGCTTACAATATACTTAGGTCATATTAGAAAAAGAACAAACCAAATAAGCCATGATTTAAGCCAAGATAAATCAACCATAGTCAAACAACATGCATTTGGGGTAAAACCTAAGGAAAGTAACTAGGCCAATTACATGAGCTTTAGTCTTTGGGTTAAAAGGCTTAGGTTCCCATAGCAATTATATACCAAATGGTACGAGGCTATGAGTGGTTATGCCATGCTCGATCTCCATACCTTAAGTGAAAGTATGGTATCCCTTACATAACACAACACGGGTAACATGGGCGTCCTAACTCACGCACACGATGCAAACTAATATGATGCAATGGATAAAATCATTATAAGAAAGAATAGAATAATATAAAGACCAACGGAATCAACTTCTCTTATCCCCAGTGGAGTCGCCACTGTGAGCGGGGATTTTCGCCCCCACTCCCGGTGGAATGCTTCTTGCGACTTCGGCACTGTTTAGGCTCAAGGCCTTAGAGAACACGGACCTAAGTCTAGAGAAAATGGAGTCACCACCCGGACGAGCCGGGAAAAAGAAAGGGGTGGATGACTCGATTCCTAAGGAATCCCCAACCACTTAATGGGTTTGGAAAGTTGGGTACATGTGGGGAAGGTGAGAAATGGCCCAGCACCCCCACAATGCCCAGTTCATTGGATCCGGCCTCCCTTACAGGTCTTAATATTATAAGATTGTTAAGTATAATAACATTATCCATATTACACACAATAAAAAGAAAGCATCATTATATTAAAATCAAAGCAATGTCCAAACAAAATAAAACAAATAAATGGACACCCATCCAAGGATGGAAACATGTCCTTACATCACATGCCTAGATAGGACACGCACCAAAAGGTAGAAACATGCCCTTTACATAAGTTCTAAAATAGAAAAGCAAATTAAATTACATGATGTTTAAATAATGAGGTACCCACCAAGTGGAAACATACCTCATACAACTTTTGGAAATCTAAATTGATTAATAAAAGTAAATATTCATTCATCATAAATAAATCATTCATCAAAAGTATTTAAATATCAATAAAATAAACATCCATCCATGATAAATTAAATAAATCAAGTATTGAAATTAAATAGATTAAAGCATAAGAGATAAATCAAGGTATAAATAAATATGGAATTGAATAAAGCAAATAAAAGTTTAATTATAGCTACTGTGACTTTTTTATGGAATTAAAATAGATTAGGGTTTTATGTTTTAAAAGGTTGGTAAGATTCTTTGATTAACCAAATTAAGGTTTGAATGGTGAAATCATGAAACTAGGGTTTTAGACACTTTAAAGTACTTTGATTTGTGATTTTAAATTGTATTTTTAAGCTACTGTGTAAAATTAGCATATTTGTGTTTTTATGTTTTTTTATGTTTTAAAGGATTAAAGTTTAGAAAAAGTTAGGGTTTAATGTTTAAAAGGTTTAGGGTTTACTATTTTAGGTTTAAAAGTTGAATTAGGATTTTATGCTTTAAAATTAGGGTTCTCGGGTGATTTGTTGAATTAGGGTTTAAAAAGACAATTTGATGATTTCATGAGGTTTTATGAATTTAAACACATGGATTGAAGTTTTTATAAATAGAAAAGATGTTTTTGAAGACTTTTTGAAGGAAATAGAACTTATTTTAAAAATTTGAAAGAAACAGAATCAAGTTTTGGTTTTGTTAAAGAATTTGTTCAATTAGGGTTTTGAGACTTTTGAAGAAGCAAAAAATAATAATTTTAAGTCTTTTTGGAAAATAAAGTAATGTATTAGCATTTTAACTTTGGAAAACTAAATTAAAGTTCTAAGATTTTAACTTTTGAAACACACAAAAAACCTTAGTTTAGCTACTGTGTAAAAAATTAGAATTTAGAATTTCATACCTTCTTTTGTAAGTTGCTCCAAAAATAATTCTTCTTGGATGAACTAGCTCCAAAGACAAGCCTTTTTTGCCTTTGGAATCCCTTTTATCATCATGCTGCTGTTCCAGAAAAGATTTAAATTGAATTTCTTCTTTTCCTTCATTGATTTGTTTTCAAATTTTCCAAACTCCCCCCTAATTTGGTTCTATTGGTCCTTATTTATAATGGTTTTAGGTTGTTTATTCCTAATTAATTAAGGTAAGTAATATTAATAAAAAAAAAGAAATTAAAACCTAATTGGATTAGGTTTCAAAAAAATTGCGTTGAAAAATTTTGCGCTGGCAAAAACTGTAGCAGTTGGGCCCGTTGGTTGGGCGTGCGGGCGGCTATTTTGCCTGCGGGCGAAATAAAAAAGTTATTTCTCCCGTAGGAATTTCCTGCGGGCGAAACGCCCACAGGCCTGCGGGTGAGCTGCTGGGCCGACGGGCCCGCTCGACCACTTTTTGCTGCCAATTTTTTTTCCGACTTCGATTTTATTTTTATTTTTATTTGTTTATTTTCATTTTTTATCAATAAAAATTAAATACTAAGGTAAAAATTATTTAATTAAAATTATTTTGGACCAATTAGACAACAAAAATCATTTTGGTCTAAACAAAATATATTAGATCGGATTGGGTCAAAAATTAAGGGTCTACACCAACCCCAAAGACGGAGAGAAAAGTTTGGGGATTTATTGGTAAATTGCAATACATTAGCAGATTCATAGCAAAGCTCACAACAATCTGTGAGCCTATCATCAAATTGCTTAGAAAGAATCAGCCAGTCTTGTGGAATGAAGAATTTTAAAAGGCCTTTGAAGGAATAAAAGAGTATCTGCTGAATCCACCTATTTTAAAACCACCTAAACCCGGCAAACCTCTATTACTATACTTAGCAGTAGAAGAAGAGTCAATAGGATCCATGCTAGCCCAAGCAGATGAGTCAGGGATTGAGCATGCAGATTACTATTTGAGTAGAAAGCTCCTACCTTATGAAATTAAGTATAGTATCATTGAAAAGACCTGTATAGCCATGGTTTGGTCTTGTAAGAAGTTGCGGCATTACTTTCAATCATATAGTGTGCAAGCAATTTCCAGGTTGGATCCAATGAAGTACTTAAGGGAGACACCCTCTTTGATTGGGAAGTATGGTAGATGGTTGATAATACTAGAAGAATTTGAGATTGAATATGTAACCAGGAAAACAATCAAAGGTAGAGCAGTGGCAGAATTCCTAGTCCAACAAGCATTGCCAGATAGCGAAGAGGTAGTCTTGGAATTTTCAGATGAACATTTAGAGGCAATTGAAGTGCAATGGTAGAAAATGTATTTTGATGGAGCAGTAAACAGGAAAGGAGAAGGTTTGGGAGTTATACTAGAATCGCCCGAAGGGGAACTTATCCCTTTAGCCAAAAAGTTGAAATTTAGGGCAACCAATAATATGGTGGAATACGAAGCTTGTATTTTCGATTTAGAAACACTAATGATTATGAAGGTGGATAAGGTGCAAGTTTTTGGCGATTCATTACTAGTAGTATCCCAAGTAAATGGAGAGTGGGAGTTAAAAGAAGAAAAATTAAAACCATACCACCATTACTTGACCATGATGAAGAAGAACGTTAAGGAGTGTAGGTTTGTACACCTATCAAGAGAAGAAAATCAGATGGCTGATGCGCTAGCCACATTGGCTTCGATATGGGAAAATTCTGTCAGCTTATTTCTTAAGCCTCTGATTTTGACCACTTCATCAACTCCTTGCTATGAATATGAAACAATCATGGAAACTGATACAGACCATAATGCGTGGTATGATACTATAAGGTGATTTTTGGAGGAAAGGAAATACCCGTTGGGGGCAACAAAGATAGAAAGAAGAGCAATAAGGCGGTGGTCTTTGCAATACGTCACATTCCATGGAGAGTTGTATCGAAGATGGCCTGATGGGGTGCATTTGAGATGTTTAAGGAAGCCTGAAATGGAGCGTATCATGTCAGAAATACATGCGGGAAGTTGCGGTTCGCACATGAGTGGTTTGGCCCTAGTTAAGAAGATTATTCGACAAGGTTATTACTGGTTGACCATGGAGAAAGATTGTATTGAGTTTGTAAAGAAGTGCCAACAATGTCAGATGTATGGTAACTTGAATCACATGCCTCCTGAAGAATTGCATTCTATGTCTTCACCCTGGCCCTTTGCCACTTGGGGTATCAACATTATAGGAGAGATAGATCCGACAGCTTCAAACGGTCACCGTTTCATTATGGTAGCACTAGATTATTTTTCAAAATGGGTCGAAGCCGAATCCTTCAACAAACTGGGCGCAAGCCAAATGGCTAGATTTATTGAAAAGAACCTCATCTGCAAATACGGGGTCCCGCATAGTGTGATATCAGACAATGGGGTACATTTTCAAGGAGCAGTTAAGGATTTATTCTCAAATTACCAAATCCATCATCACTGATCCTCTCCTTATAGACCAAAGGCTAATGTTGCCGTAGAAGCAACAAACAAGACAATTAAGAAAATTCTGTCCAAGATGACCAAGACTTACAGGGATTGGTCAGATGCTTCCCTTTGCTTTATGGGGATATAGGACAAGTGTGCGAACACCTACTGGAATGACACCGTTCTCTTTTTTTTTTTATGGGATGGAAGCAGTATTGCCAATTAAAATTGAGATCAAGTCGTTAAGAGTGGTCTTGGAAGCTGAAATGCCTGAAACAGAATGGGTAGTGAGCAGATACATGCAGTTAGCTTTACTAGAAGAGAGAAGGTTAAAGGCACTATATCATCATCAACTATATCAAAAGAAGATAGCTCGGGCTTACAATAGAAGGGTTAAAATTAGAAAACTCAGAGTCGGGGATTTGGTGTTGAAGCAATGTAAGCCTAATGTATCTGATCCAGGAGGAAAGTTCAGGCCTAGCTGGGAAGGGCCATATGTCATGAAACAAGTCATGGACAAAGGTGCAGTGAAGTTATCAGACATGGACGGGAATGAGTTTAGTAAGCCAGTAAACATTGATAGGTTGAAGAGGTTTTATGTATGATATATATAAAAAAAGAGAGCTCGCTAGGTTGAAAAGCCAAAAAGGGCGGCCTAGGCAAAAGTTAGAGTAGTCCGCTAGTTCCAAAAACCCAAAAGGGCAGGCTAGGCGACAATTAGGACTAAATGAGAGAAAATTGTCAATTAGAAAACCCGAAAGGGCTAGTTGGCAACAAGAGTGATCTTGTGTATGCTGGCTTTATGTTTGGTTGTTCCCCAATTTAATAAAATAGAATTAATGTTAAAGTTGTTCTATGTGCACTGTTATAAGTATTTGACCAGATATGGATGAAATAAATAAACACAATAGCAAAAGGTGATGACAAAGTTTAAATGGAAAAGAAGCATCTTTTATTGCTTTAATTATTTTTTCATCCTAACAATACGCTTTTTGAATCGATAAATGTAAAATCTATGGCAGACGATAAGTGTAATGTGCAAGCCAGCTTTGCCTCAGCCAATCCAAGTAGGCTTCAGTCAAGCAAGGCGTGTCTAAATTGGGAGTAAAGTCAGAATCACAAGGCTCAGCTCCGTATTGATGGCCAAGTCGGCAAGGATCATAGCATGTACCTTGACGAAGAGCAGCAAGGGGAACATACATCAAGTATGTCCGCATGGTGATACGAGAAATCTTCCAGCAAGGTAACAACTAACGGATGTTGACTTCAGCGCGTGAGTGGATCCAATCAATCCAGTCAGCATATGAAGAAGCAAGATGGAGTAGTTTCTAGTAGAATGATGCTATGGTAGATATCTGGCAAAATACATGGATGGAGTATCAAGCAAGCAGAGACGCTCCTGAAGCCAAATCTAAGAGGAAAGAATTAAAATAAAAAAAGGAAAAAAAAGAGGTCCGCTAAGTTAAAAACCCGCAAGGGCAGCTTAGGCAAAAATTAGGATAGCTCGCTAGTTCTGAAAACCCACATGGGCAGACTAGGCAAAAATTAAAGTAACATAAATATATATATAATAAAAAAGAGTCCACTAAGTTGAAAACCTGCAAGGGCAGCTTAGGCAAAAATTAGGATAGCTTGCTAGCTCTGAAAACCCACATGGGTAGACTAGGCAAAAAGCAGAGCAATATAAAAAATATATAATAATAATAATAAAAAAGGTTCGCTAAGTTGAAAACCAGCAAGGCAGCTTAGGTAAAAATTAGGACAGCTCGCTAGTTTCGAAAACCCATATGGGCGGACTAGGTAAAAATTAGATCAATAAAGAAAAGAAGAAAAAAGAAAACCTAAATTAAAAACTCAAAAGGGCAGTTTAGGTAATTACCTGAAGCAGCAATGGACTCTCAGTCAGTCTCTTTGACAATCCTGATTTATGTCGGACTAATCCAACTAAAGTCTCGGCTAAGATCATAGGTACTGGCGACAAGCCTCCTTCCATTTGGTCCATAATATCCAATACTCGTGGATCAATATTGCCGTCGGAAGAAACAAGAAAGAATTGGCCAAGCAAGCAAAGATAGAGCATGCATCCCCATGCCTTAGTAGGAGCCAAATGAGAGAGACAAAAATCAATCAAGGGTGCAAGTAGAATTTTTTCACCTCTCATTAGCCGAAGAACTTCATGCTTTGAAATTTGAAACAACATCTGCATCTTCTGTTGAGTCTTGAAAATCAATGTGGGTAATGCCATTTGTTGATTATTTGGATATCTGAGAATTACCTCAAATTCTTCGATCAAGGGACATATTTCAAAGCCATTAATTTTAAATGTCCTAGAATCCACATTCCAAAAGGAAGCCATGGCATGTAAAAAGGAGTAGTCCAATTTAACATTTTGAAAACACTTAAAGATATCAAGTTTTGACCATGAAATTTGCTTCCAATGAATGGCATCCATATTCTTAAATAAAGTTTTTATCTTCTTTAAATAATGTTCGGTCATGGTTGATGAATGAAGGAAAATCAAAATTGTTAAATGAGTTTTTACGTTGAAATGGAAAGTCTTTTGGTTTCTATATGAAATTATGGCATGAAAGGTGATTTATATAAAGGAAATAAGCTTTTCCAAAATTGATAAGGAAAAGGTGATGGGAAAAGGTGAGGCCGTGTGGTATAAGGAAAAGAATTAGCGACGAATTTACTTTACCGTGTTGCATTTGGCTTTTGTGGTGATGCTGTGTAAATGTGTATATATGAAAAAGAATGCATAATAATTGTGGTGCAGTAACAAGAAAAAAAAAAGAGTTACAGTAAAGGCAAAAATTATGTATTATTATTTTTATGCTTATTGTATAATGTTTATACAATTGATACAATATTTATACATCACTAAGAAGGTGGTGGTAGGTCATCAAATAAAGCCTTAAAAAAGTCATCGCCTGTTGGAGGAGGCAAATTACTCGTCCCGAGTTAGTCTGAAGTAGGAGCACCAAAATCCCTATTACCTTGGAGTTTTGATCTGTCACGGTCCTCATCGAAAGTAGATGAAAGGATCTCATGGTCATCAGTCTGGGGGCCTCTTGATGAAGAAGCGCCAGGATCCCTCATCCCTTGAAATCGGAAGTCTCAGAAAATTTTTTTTGATTGATGATATAAATTTTAAAAATGAAAAGCCTGTTGACAACTTACAGCCAACTCTTCTTAAAGTTTCTTATTTTGTTCTCTAAGCATCCGCTATGAGCCAGAAAGGAAAAGGGTAAGAGCATACATAATCATGCATACATATAGCATAAATTACCATGAAATAAGAAAACCCACCAGGTAATTCATATCAATGCCCTGCGGATGAGATGGCATATCTGGTGGGCTAGAATGAGCAAACAAAGGGGCAGTAAAAGAAGGTCCAGCCTCATGATCAAATGAGCCAATAGCCTGCAACAATCATTAAAGAATCAAAAATGAAAGAAGCAGTTGCAAGGGAAAAATGGCAAAGTTTTACCTGAGAAGTGCTAGCCCCAAGATGTGGAACGAACTCTCCTGCATCTCCATGATGTTCCTCTTCATCTCTACCCTCATTTTCTTTGAGAATTTCCCATACACCAATAAGGGATACATCAAAGTTCAAGAGCCTCGCTTGAATAAAATGGACATAAGATGCACTCGGCGGATAGAGAAATGCTTCAACACCACAACCGTGTCGAGCCGACCACCATGCATCCTTCGGCATTGATATAATATTTAAAGTATATTCCGGGCAAGGCATTGGAATCCTCTGCTGCTCTGGACCAAGAAACCACCCATAAACTCTCTCTCCGAGAAACCAGCCACTAGACACTGGGCAAGCGATGACTCGGCGAGAATGTTGGAAAGATAGCGTAGCCTTCATGAAGGGAGACCAGGTTGTCCGCTCTTCTGGGTTCCACCAGGCCAAAGTAACCTACAAAAATAACACAAGGTAAGTAAAACTTTCACATAAAATTTTAAAGCACACTAACGCTATTTTACCTGGTCCCAGGTTAAGCAGCTCAACACAAAGCATTGGGTATGCACATGGTGAGAGCCGGGAACGTCCACATGAGCTGACAACCAAAAATTTAATCTCGGATACCCGATTCTCTCTAGGGAAATACCAGGCACCCTCACAAGGTTATGTTTGTATGCCCATGCCTACAATAATAGTAAAGATCAAATTCATACAAGAAAGGAATGGAATTGACATTGGTAGAAGAAGAGTACCTCGACAACTGCCATCAAGCCAACAAAAGACTTCTTATTTCGTCAAATTTTATCAAGACCATGGTAAAGACAAGCGAGACCAGCTTCACCCCAGTCATAAGATAAGATGGTACCATTCTGAAATAAGAAAAGGCCCTTGACACTAACAAATGGATGGAGGATTCAGTGCTGCCTAAGATGGTCGACCCAAGCAAATATAACAAAAATCCTCGAGCATACTATTGGGTCGTGTCTTTGTGAACCCGTCCTTCTTAGTTCATCCAATAACTATGAATTGGCTCGATCTTTATCTTAAAAGGCCCTTTATACGATGGCTCCATACCAATTAATTGCTGAATTTCTTCAAATGTCAAAATATCATTGGTTTGAGGAACCGGAACACCATCATATCGAAGGCCGGTTATAGCAGTAAAATTGACCGGACCAATTATCATCTCTCTAATGGGCAAGTGGAAAGTATGATTTGTGTCCAACCATCGTTCTGCAAGTGCCTGAACTACGCTCTGGTCTATCAGATACTCCTCGGATGGCGATTGTAAGATGAAGCTCTCAAAGCCGCAATCTCGAATAATTTGCCTTACCAGAGAAGGCACTACATCGTACCATTGTCGGGCTTTGTAGATACACCCTCTGGCCCGAACAACGCAACGATCACGCTAACACAGAGCCAGGTAAGTTAATAACAGGTAAGTACGTATTATTGTATCTACTTAAATTAATTTATTTTTCCTAAATTTCCTAAAAAATAATAATATAAAAATATAAATAAATAAAGAAAAAGAAAAGAAAATAAATAAATAAATAACAAAAAGACAAAAAAATCAAAAAGAAGAAAAAATTATCGTGCTCTTTTGGTTTGAAATACGATGAAGCGGCATTATGGCTAGCAGATCTATATTCCCATCTTCATGATGCCGAATAAAATCTAATAACTCAGCATTAGAATGAGTTCCTGACCTTGAAGCATGCATTTTTTTTTTCAAAATTATATGCTAAATTTGAAGGAATTACAATAGTGAATGAAATTAAAGATTTTGCTGTGAATGAAATGGAGGAATTCATTTGTTTATATAGAGGAACAGCAAGGAAAAAAACAAAGTTCAAAAAAGTGAATTTTACTATTGATGAAATTAAAGAACAAAGTTCAAAAAAGTGAATTTTACTATTGATGAAATTAAAGATTAAAGTGAATTTTATTATTATTTATATAGAGGAACGGCAAGGAAAAAACAAAGTTCAAAAAAGTGAATGAAATTAAAGATTTTACTATTTACAAATAGTAGGTTACTATTTACGAATAGTATATAGTGCATAAACAGTGACTACATAGTAAACAAACAGTAAATTCAATTATTCAATTTAATCATTCAAATACTTGCATGTATATAAATATTTTTACACACAGGGGGCAAGAAGAAGACATGTGCATAAAAATTAGCCAAACTTTTTGAAACCAAAAAAATTATTTTTTGCAGATAACTAAATCTTTATTAGCTTGGGTACAGAACCCAAATTTTCCTTAGGCCCAGAACCTAGAATCTCTTCTAAGTCCAGAACTTAGCTCGGGTCCAGAACCCAAATTATTCTTAGGTCCAGAATCTAGAATCTCTTCTAAGTCCAGAACTTAGCTCGGCTCCAGAACCCAAATTATCCTTAGGTCCAAAACCTAAAATCTCTTCTAACTCCAAAACTTAGCTCGGGTCTAGAACCCAAATTATCCTTAAGTCCAAAACCTAAAATCTCTTCTAAGTCCAAAACTTAGCTCTGGTCCAGAACCCAAATTATCCTTATGTCCAGAACCTAAAATCTCTTCTAAGTCTAGAACTTAGCTCGGGTCCAGACCCAAATTATCCTTAGGTCCAGAACCTAGAATCTCTTCTACGTCCAGAACTTAGCTCAGGTCTAAAACCCAAATTATCCTTAGGTCTAGAACCTATAATCTCTTCTAAGTCCAAAACTTAGCTCGGCTCCAGAACCCAAATTATCCTTAGGTCCAGAACCTATAATCTCTTTTAAGTCCAGAACTTAGCTCGGGACTAGAACCCAAATTATCCTTAGGTCTAGAACCTAAAATCTCTTCTAAGTCCAGAACTTAGCTCCGGTCCAGAACCCAAATTATCCGTAGGTCCAGAACCTAGAATCTCTTTTAAGTCCAGAACTTAGCTCGGGTCCAGAACCCAAACTATCCTTAGGTCCAGAACCTAGAATCTCTTCTAAGTCCAGAACTTAGCTCGGGTCCAGAACCCAAATTATCCTTAGGTCCAGAACCTAAAATCTCTTCTAAGTCCAGAACTTAGCTCAGGTCCAGAACTCAAATTATCCTTAGGTCCAGAATCTAGAATCTCTTCTAAGTCCAGAACTTAGCTCGGGTCCAAAACCCAAATTATCCTAAGGTCCAGAACCAAAAATTACACTTAGGTCCATAACCTAAAATTATCCTTGAGTCCAGAACTCGAACCGGGTCCAGAACCCAAAACCTCAACCATTTAAAAAATTAAGCCTTATTGCTTTTCACTCTCTTTTACTAAGTCTCAGATCATTCAAGCAAGGGGCAAACTGTAGAATGTTAATTTTTGACCCAGTTCGGTCTAATATATTTTAATTAGTCCAAAATAATTTTTGTGTTGTCCAATATATTTTAATTAGTGTAAAATAATTTTTGTGTTATCTTAATTAAATAATATTAGTTTTAGTATTTAGTTTTTATAATTAATAAAAAATAAAAAATAATAATAATAAATAAATAAACAAAAATATAAATATAAATATAAATCGAGCGACGAAAAAATTGGCGATGAAAAAATTCGTCGTTGAAAAGTTAGGACGAAATGGCCTTGGGCCATTTCGCTCGCAGGAGTTTCCTATGGGAAAAATGGCCCGCAGCCAATTTCGCTCACCCAGCTCGCAGGTTCCCATAGCAATCCTCGCAGCAGCCCGCAACAGCTTTTTTGCCAGCGAAATTTTTCCGCTGCAGTATTTTTTTGCCAATAAAATTTTTCCGACGCAATTTTTTCTGAAACCAAATTCTATTTGGTTTCGGTTTCCTTTTCCTAATTAATGATAAATTTCATAAATAATTAAGATTAATCATTGAAATTTCCTATAAATAAGACTAAAAACAACACAGGAAGGAGGACTTTTGAAGGACAATCGGGGGAAAACATTGAAAGGAGATTGGACATTAAAAATTTATATTGGCAGTGAAAATAATCTGACTTTTTGAAAGAAGAATATGCAAGAAAGCAATCAATCCATCAAAGGCAACCATCTTGCCTTTGTCCTTATTCATACAAGAAGCAATTTTTGGTGGAACCAACAAACGTAGGTTTGAATAACTAATCTTCTTTCCTTACAGTAGCTTCAATCATTCAATTGTTTCTTTTGATTTTAAAACCTTAATTCGTTTCTTTGTTTTCCAAAAAATCCTAAAATTGTTTTTCTGTTTCTTCTAAAACCTAAGAACCCTAATCTATTTCTTCAAAATCTTAAAACCCTAATCTACTTTCCAACTTTCCAAAATTTTAAATCATTTTATTAATTCCCAAAACCCTAATCTACTTTCCAATTTTCCAAAACCTTAAAACACCAAATTGATCCTTTTATTTCCAAAAAAAACCCTAAAAAAAATATTTTCTGTTTCCAAAAAACCTTAAATGGTCTTGCCAAATTCCAAAAACTTTATAAACTCTAAATTATTTTCTATTTCCAAAGTCAAGACAGTAAACCCTAAACTAGTAAACCTAAACCCTAAAGTTCTCTTAAACCTTAATTCCCCTAAAACAGTAAACCCTAGTTTTTCTAAATCCTAATCTTTAAAACCTTAAAACCTTATAAATCTAAATATTAAAATTCAACACAGTAAGCCTAAAAATAATAATCCAGTAGCTAATAATCATAAACCTAATGTTTTAAAGTATCCAAACCCTAATTTCATGATTTTACTACTCAAACCCTAATTTGGTTAATCAAAGAACCTTATCAATCTCTTAAATTATAAAACCTTAATCCATTTCAATTCCCTTTAAACTTACAGTAGCCTAATTTTTGAGATGGTAGAGGTTTTGAGATGGTAGAGGTTTTGGGTTCTTGACCCGGTTCTAGTTCTGGACTCAAGGATCTAAGAAAATTTTGGGTTCTGGACCCGAACTAAGTTCTGGACTTAGAAATAATTCTAGGTTCTGGACCTAATGGTAAAATTGGGTTCTAGACCCGAACTAAGTTCTGGACTTTGAAGAGATTCTAGGTTCTGGACCTAAGAAAAATTTGGGTTCTGGACCCGAGCTAAGTTCTGGACTTAAAAATAATTCTAGGTTCTGGACCTAAGGAAAATTTAGATTCTGGACCCGAACTAAGTTCTAGACTTATAAAAGATTCTAGGTCTGGACCTAAGAAAAATTTGGGTTCTGGACCCGAGCTAAGTTCTAGACTTAGAAGAGATTCTAGGTTCTGGACCTAAGGAAAATTCTAGGTCCTGGACCTAATGGTAATTTGGGTTCTGGACCCAGTTCGAGTTCTGGTCTCTAGGATAATTCTAGGTTCTACACCTAAGAAAAATTTGGGTTCTGGACCTGGTTCGAGTTCTGGACTCAAGGATAATTCTAGGTTCTGAACCTAAGAAAAATTTGGGTTCTGGACCCGAGCTAATAATTTTTTATTTCAAAAAGTTTGGTTAATTTTTATGCATATTTCTTATTGCCCCTGGGTGTAAAAATATTTATATACTCGCAATTATTTGAATGATTAAAGTGAATAATTGAATTTACTGTTTATTTACTCTGCAGTCACTGTTCATGCACTATTTACTATTCATAAATAGTAAATTTACTATTTTCAAATAGTATTAAATAGTATTTAAGAATATGGATGCCATTCATTAGAAGCAAATTTTATGGTCAAAACTTGATGTTTTAAAATGTTTTCAAAATGTTAAATTGGACCACTCCTTCTTACATGCTGTGGCTTCCTTTTGGGATATGGAGTCTAGGGTATTTAAAATTAATGGCTTTGAAATATGTCCCTTGATTGAAGAATTTGAGGCCATCCTTGGATATCCAAATAATCATCAAATGGCGTTACCCACATTGATTTCCAAGACTCAACAGAAGATGCAGATGTTATTTCAAATTCCAAAACCCGAAGTTCTTTGGTTAATGAGAGGTGAAAAAATTCTACTTGCTCCTTTGATTGACTTTTGTCTCTCTCATTTGGCCCCTACTAAGGCATGGGGACGCATGCTTTGTCTTTGCTTGCTCGGTCAATTCTTGCTTGTTTCTTCTGATGGCGATATTGATCCATGAGTATTGGATATTATGGACCAAATGGAAGGAGGCTTGTCGCCAGTACCTGTGATCTTAGCCGAGACCTTAGTTGGATTAGACAGATTTAAATCAGGATTGTCAAAGAGACTGACTGGGAGTCCGTTGCTACTTCAGGTAATTACCTAAACTGCCCTTTTGGGTTTTCAATTTAGGTTTTCTTTTTTCTTCTTTTCTTTATAGCTCTAATTTTTTCCTAGTCCGCCCAAGTGGGTTTTCGAAACTAGCGAGCTATCCTAACTTTTGCCTAAGCTGCCCTTGCGGGTTTTCAACTTAGCGGACTTTTTTCTTTTTCTTTTTCTTTTCACATATTTGGTTTTAGGAACGTCTTTGATTTCTTTAAACTCCATCCATGGACTTTGCCAGATACCTGCCACATCATCATTTTGCTAGGAAGCTACTCCATCCTGCTTCTTCATATGCTGACTGGGTTGACTGGATCCACTCATGCTCTGAAGTCAACATCCGTTGGTTGGTACTTTGGTGGAAGATTTCTCGTATCACCATGCGAATGTACTTGATGTACTTTCCCCTTACTGCTCTTCGTCAAGGTACATGCTATGATCCTCGCCGACTTGGCCGTCAGTATGGAGCTGAGCCTCATGATTCTAACTTTGCTCCTGATTTAGACATGCCTTGCTTGACTGAAGCCTACTTGGATCTACTGAGGCAAAGCTGGGCTGCACGTTACACTTATCGACTGCCATAAATTTTACATTTGTCAATTCAGAAAGTGTTTTGTTAGGATGAAAAATAACTGAAGTAATAAAAGGTGCTTCTTTTCCATTTATAATTTGTCATCACCTTTTGCAATTATGATTATTTATTTCATCCATATCTGGTCAAATACTTATAACTGTGCACATAGAACAATTTTAACATTAATTCTGTTTTATTAAATTGGGGAATAGCCAAACATAAAGCCAGCATACACAAGATCACTCTTGTTGCCAACTAGCCCTTTCGGGTTTTCTCATTGACGATTTTCTCTCATTTATCCCTAATTGTTACCTATCCCACCCTTTTGGGTTTTCGGAACTAGCGGACTGCTCTAACTTTTGCCTAGGCCGCCCTTTTTGGGTTTTCAACCTAGCGAGCTCTTTCTTTCTTTTATATACATAAAACTTCTTCAACCTGTCAATGTTTACTGGCTCACTAAATTCATTCCCATCCAGATCTGACAACTTCACTGCACCTTTGTTCATGACTTGTTTCACAACATATGGCCCCTCCCAGCTAGGTCTGAACTTCCCTCTTGGATCAGATACATTAGGCTTACATTGCTTCAACACCAAATCCCCAACTCTGAATTTTCTGACCTTAACCCTTCTATTATAGGCCCGAGCTATCTTCTTTTGATACAGTTGGTGATGATATAGTGCCTTTAACCTTCTCTCTTCTAGTAGAGCTAACTATGTGTATCTGCTTGCTACCCATTCCATTTTAGGCAGTTCAGCTTCCAAGACTACTCTCAGTGACTTGATCTCAATTTCAATTGGCAATACTGTTTCCATCCCATAAATCAAAGAGAAACGTATCATTCCAGTAGGTGTTCGCACACTTGTCCTATATCCCCACAAAGCAAAGGGGAGCATCTCTGACCAATCCCTGTAAGTCTTGGTAATCTTGGGCAGAATTTGCTTAATTGTCTTGTTTATTGCTTCAACCACACCATTAACCTTTGGTCTATAAGGAGAGGATCTATGATGATGAATTTGGTACTTCGAGAATAAATCCTTAACTGCTCCTTGAAACTGTACCCCATTATCTAATATCACACTATGCGGGACCCCGTATCTGCAGATGAGGTTCTTTTCAATAAATCTAGCCATTTGGCTTGCACCCAGTTTATTGAAGGATTTGGCTTCAACCCATTTTGAAAAATAATCTACTACTACCACAATGAATCGATGACCGTTTGAAGCTGTCGGATGTATCTCTCCTATAATGTCGATACCCAAGGCGGCAAATGGCCAGGGTGAAGACATTGAATGCAATTCTTTAGGAGGCATGTGATTTAAGTTACCATACATCTAACATTATTGGCACTTTTTGACAAACTCAACACAATCTTTTTCCATGGTCAACTAGTAGTAACCTTGTCGAATAATCTTCTTAACTAGGGCCAAGCCTTTCATGTGTGAACCGCAACTTGCCGCATGTATTTCTAACATGATGCGCTCCACTTCAGGCTTTCTTAAACATCTTAAATGCACCCCCATCAGGCCATCATCGATATAACTCCTCATGGAAGGTGATGTATTGCAATGACCAACGCTTTATGGCTCTTCTCTCTTTCTTTGTTTCCCCCGGCGGGTATTCTTTTTCCTTCAAAAATCGTCTTATAGTATCATACCACGCATCATGGTCTATAACAATTTTCATGATTGTTTCATATTCATAGCAAGGAGTGGATGAACTGGTCAAGATCAGAGGCTTAAGGAATAGGCTAACAGGGTTTTCCCATACTGAAGCCAATGTGGCTAGGGCATCAACCATCTGATTTTCTTCCCTTGATAGGTGTATAAACCTACACTCCTTAAAGTTCTTCTTCATCATGGTCAAGTAATGGTGGTATGGTTTTAATTTTTTTTCTTTCAAATCCAACTCTCCATTTATTTGGGATACAACCAGCAATGAATCACCAAAAACTTCCACCTTATCCACCTTCATAATCATTAGGGTTTCCAAACCAAAAATACAAGCTTCGTACTCCACCATATTATTGGTTGCCCTAAATTTCAACCTTTTGGCTAAAGGGATAAGTTCCCCTTTGGGCGATTTTAGTATAATCCCAAACCTGCTCCTTTCCTGTTCACTGCTCCATCAAAGTACATTTTTCACCCTTGCACTTCAATTGCTTTTAAATGTTCATCCGGAAATTCCAAGATTACCTCTTCGCTATCTGGTAATGGTTGTTGGGCCAGGAATTCTGCCACCGCTCTACCTTTGATTGTTTTCCTGGTTACATACTCGATCTCAAATCCTTCTAATATTATCAACCATCGACCATATTATCCAATCAAAGAGGGTGTCTCCCTTAAGTACTTCATTGGATCCAGCCTGGAAATTACTTGCACACTATACGATTGAAAGTAATGCCGCAACTTCTTAGAAGACCAAACCATGGCTATACATGTCTTTTCAATGATACTATACTTAATTTCATAAGGTAGGAGCTTTCTACTCAAATAGAAAATGACATGCTCAATCCCTGACTCATCTGCTTGAGCTAGCATGGCTCCTATTGACTCTTCTTCAACTGCTAAGTATAGTAAAAGAGGTTTGCCGGGTTTAGGTGGTATTAAAATGGGTGGATTCAACAAATACTCCTTTATTCGCTTAAAGGCCTTTTGACATTCTTCATTCCATATGACTGGCTGATTCTTCCTAAGTAATTTGAAGATAGGCTCACAAATTATTGTGAGCTTTGCTATAAATCTGCTAATGTACTGCAGTTTACCAATGAATCCCCAAACTTTTCTCTCCATCTTTGGGGCTGGCATATCCCTGATTGCTTTGACTTTATCGGGATCAATCTCAATGCCATTTGGACCAAGTACATGTCCCAATAATTTACCCGAGGTAACACCGAATACACACTTCTTTGGGTTTAACCTTAGATTATATTTCAAAGCTCTATCGAAGAATAATTCTAGGTTTTAGAAGTATTGCTCCCTTGTGTCTGATTTAACCATCATATCATCAACATACACTTCAACTTCATTGCTCATCATATCATGAAATAGTGTGGTGGCCATCCTTTGGTAGGTTGCTCCAGCATTCTTTAAGCCGAATGACATCACCCTATAACAAAATATACCCCATGTAGTAATGAAAGCAGTTTTGGTTTTATCCTCTTGGGCCATTAACACTTGGTTGTATCCGGAAAATCCATCTACAAACGAGTGTAGCACACTAGAGGCTGCACTATCAGTGAGAACATCTATATGAGGTAAAGGGAAATCATCATTAGGGGAAACCTTGTTCAAATCTCTATAGTCCACACAGACCCTTATTCTTCCATCTTTCTTTGGCACAGGTACTATGTTGGCTAGCCAATCTGGGTATTCTATCACTTCAAGGAACTTCACTTGTATTTGCTTAGTGACCTCTTCTTTAACCAGTTCAGCCCACTCAGGTCTTAATCGCCTAAGCTTTTGTTTGACAGGTTTCATGATGCTCGACTATGTCTCGATCTATTCCAGGCATATCCTCATAAGACCAAGCAAACACTTCTTCATATTTTTTGAATATTTTTTCAAACTCTCTCTCTCATCAGGAGTAAGGTCGGATGCTATGCTAATATTTTTAGGATTTTCAGTTGTTCCCAAATTTAATGATTGTGTGTTAACAGAATTAATATTAAAGATGCTCATGTAACTGCTATTTGAATGTATGCAACCATTAGGAGAAACATCACACAAGTAAGCAAAATCAGACTTCATTGCATTCATTTTGGAAAAGAAAACATCATCATCCTCATACAAAGCAGACAAATTAAAATCAAAATCAAAATCATTGTTCTTAGAATCATAAAGCAGGATGTCTTCGAACTTCTCTTCTACCAGGGTGGCAATCTCCTCCGGAGACTTCTCAACTTTTGGCACAACTTCATTCTTCTCTTTTGGATTTGATTCTTTGCTGGTTGGCAGGGTGAGTTCTTTCTTCACTTGTTCCACTAGCTCAGCAACATCTGTAAAAATTTCAAAACCTCGGATTAACTTACCCATGAACATGATCAGCTCGGGCTTTCCTTGGAGTGGTCCCATATCTGGAGCTTTGACAAAGATCTCTTCAAGTGGTCAGAAGCTCATCTTTTCATTCTTGTTTGGCTGGACATCATTGTCTTCATCATATCCCAACCCTTTCTTAGAAGTTTGAGTTCTAGAATTTGGCAACTTTGTCAAACCGGCCTTACCCTTTCCAAGACTAGTTCTGGGAAGGTAGTTCATGTTCTTCATCATATTCAAGACTTTGGAATCTACTACTTCATCATCAGAAATTGCAGCCACTTGAAAACCATTGAGAGGCCTCTCAACCATTAGAGCGTTAACAATCTCATTATCTTCAGCTTCAATGACCACTGTCTCATTTTCGTTGGGGAACTTGATCTTTTGATGAAGGGTGGAAGGAACTCAACCAAGAGGATGGAACTATGGTAGCCCCAAGAGTAAGGCGAAGGTAACCGGTATGTCTAAAACAACAAACTCAACAATAGATTCAATTGGACCAACCTTGACAGCCGCTTTGAAAGTCCCTTTGGCATGCCTCTTAGTGTTGTCATAAGCATGAATTGTCACCTTGGTTGGGCATAGATCTCTTGTTGACATGGCTAGCTTTGGCAATATCTTAAGTGGACAAACATTTATGGCGGACCCATCATCGACCATTACACATGAAGTCCTCTTCCCCTTGACTTCTATTTTGAAAAAGAGAGGACGGATGTGGTCTCTCCCCTCCTCCGGTAAGTCTGCATCCAAAAAAGAAACTGTTCCCATATTAACTTCATTCTTTTCTTGAACCTCTTCACATTTCATTACTTCCCCAATTTTTATGAAGTTGATCAACTCCTCCGGTGTTGTGGAGGTAGAGATCGGCATACTAGCTAAGGCTTTGGCCATAGTTTCTCGATGCTTTTTAGAAGTAGCTAATAAGTCCCAAATGCTAACACTCGCTTAGGTTCTTTTCAATTGTTTGAGCACAACATCATCTTCTTCTACTTCAACTTCCTTCCCCTTATTAGTTTCTACCTCCTTAGGTGATGGCCTTGCACAAGGCTTACCAGATCTAGTGTTCATTACTTCATCTTCTTTGGGCTCGGACCAAGTCCACTCCTCCTTCTTGGGTACAATATCATCATCACTATCACTTGAATCCCAAAAGCCATTGACAACACAAATTGCTATTTCTCCACCCATCATAGCTTGTTCAATTTTGACCAATGCCTCTTCTTCTTTGGTTGCTTCTCCACCCACATCTTGAAAAGAAGACATGACAAAGGCCTCATGCAAACCTCCTCCAATCATGAAGGTTGCCGGTGTTGGTACCCTATTGAATTTTGGCAATGGGATGTCTTTGGTGTTTGGCTTATTGGGCTTGGGTAGCTTTCCATTATCAATTAGATTTTGGATCTCATGTCTCAACCTCACACATATATCTGTGTCATGCCCTTGCATTTGGTAAAATTGACAAAATGCTTTGGTGTCAAAGTTAGGTGGGAGAGGGTTAGGCAAAGGACGAGGATTTAGGGGTTATAGAAGTCCCTTTCTTTGAAGCTTATTGAGAACCCAAGACATAGATTTTCCTAATTTTGAAAATTGTCTCCTCGTTCCTTGGTTAGTAGCATTAACACCGACGGCCTTTTGCATGCTTTGGCTACCAGATTGATAGCTCCCTTTCTCGTTCCTTTTTGTTGTAAAATGGCTCTTCTCTCTTTAGCATTCTTCAATTTGCAAACCAGCTTGGAGAAGGTCTTTGAAATCACAGATGAGTGTATGAGACATCCTCTCATGAAGATTAGGCAACACCCCTCTCACAATCATCCTTATTTGATCGGATTCATCGGGCCTCTTCTTGAGTAAAGCGGCCTTGTTTCTCCATCTCTTGACATAATCTACAAAATTCTCATTTGACCTTTGCCTAATGGACTCCACTTCCATTACGGTAACTTCCAACTCAACATTATATCCATATTGTTGGATGAAGGCTTTGTAAAGTAGATCCCAACTCTTTTGTGTTCCATCATCTAAGGTATTGAACCAATTTTGGACAACAGGGTCCAATGAGAGCATAAAGTACCTTAGGGTTTGAGCCTTAGTAGCTCGGGCAGACTGCATGGCAGTGATGTACTTGTGAGCGGGAATTTTTGCCCCCACTCCCGGTGGAATGGTTCTTGCGACTTCGACATTGTTTAGGCATGGGGCCTTAGAGAACACGGACCTAAGTCCGGAGAAAATGGAGTCGCCACCCGGACGGGATGGGAAAAAAGAAAGGAGTGGATGACTCAATTCCTAAGGAATTCCCAACCCCCTAATGGGTTCGGAAAGTTGGGTACGTGTGGGGAAGGTGAGAAATGGCCCAGCACCCCCACAACGCCTGATTCATTAGAACCGGCCTCCTTTACAGGTCTTAATATTATAAAATTCTTAAATATAACAACATTATCCATATTACACAATAATTAAAAGAAAGCATCATTATATTAAAATCAAAGCAAGGTCTAAGCAAAACAAATAAATGGATACCCACCCGAAGATGGAAACATGTCCTTACATCCTGTGCTTAAATAGGACACCCACCGAAAGATAAAACAATGTCCTTTACATAAGTTCTAAAATTGAAAAGCAATTTAAATTACATGATATTTAACTAATGAGGTACCCAGCAAGTGGAAACATACCTCTTACAACATTTGGAAATCTAAATAAATTGATAAAATAAATAACCATTCACCATAAATAAATCATTCATCAAAGCTATTAATCAAAATATAAAATAAACATCCATCCATGATAAATATAATAAATTAAGCATTGAAATTAAATAAATTAAAGCATAAGAAATAAATCAAAGCATAATCAAATATAGAATTAAATAAAGCAAATAAAAGTCCAGTTATAGCTACTGTGACTTTTTATGGAATTAAAATAGATTGAGGATTTTATGTTTTAAAAGGTTGGTAAAACTCTTTGATTAAACAAATTAAGGTTTGAATGGTGAAATCATGAAACTAGGGTTTTGGACACTTTCAAATACTTTTGATTCATGGTTTTAAATGGTGATTCCAAACTTAATGTGTAAATTTAGAATATTTGTGGTTTTATGGTTTTTAATGTTTGAAAGGATTAAGGTTTAGAAAAAAGTTAGGGTTTAAGGTTTTAAAGGAGTTAGAGTTTAATATTTTAGGTTTAGAAGTTGAATTAGCGTTTTAGGATTTAAAATTAGGGTCTCGGGTGATGAATTTGAATTAGGGTTTAGAAAGACAATTTGATGATTTCATGAATTTTTATGAATTTAAACAAACGGATTAAAGTTTTTATAAATAGAAAAGATGTTTTTTATAGCTTTTTGGATGAAACAGAACCAAGTTTAAAATTTTTAAAGAAACATAATAAAATTTTGGTTTTGTTGAAAATAGGTTTAATTAGGGTTTTAAAATTTTAAAGAAGTAAAAAATAACAATTTTAAGTCTTTTGGAAAATAAGCCAACGAAATAAGGTTTTCTGACTTTAGAAAAACTAAATTAAAGTTCTAAGATTTTAACTTTTGAAAAACACAAAATCCTAGTTTTATCTACTGTGAAAAAATATAAAGAAATTAGAATTTCATACCTTATTTTGTAAGTTGCACCAAAATTGCTTCTTGGATGAACAAGCTCAAAAAGACTAGCCTTTTTGCCTTTTGAATCCCTAAAATCGTGTTTCTGCTACTTTAAAAATTAATTGAATTCAAGCTTTTCCTTCACGGATTTGGATTTTCTTTTTCACTGTCCCTTTCCTCCTCCTTTAATTTCATTGCCTTCGGTCCTTATTTATAGTGGTTTGATATGGTTTATTCCTAATTAGTTATGGCAAGTAATATTAATAAAAAAGGAAACCAAAACCTAATTAAATTAGGTTTCAAAAAATTTGCGTCGGAAAAATTGCGCTGCTGAAAAAAATTGCCGCAGGAAAAAATGCGCTGGCAAAAAAAATCTGCTGCAGAAAATTGCGGCAATGGGCGAGGAGTGGGCATCGCCCTCAGGAAATTCCTGCGAGCGACCATTTCATCCTCAGGAAAATCCTACGAGCGAAATGGTTTTCCATTTCGCCCGCAGATTTTTTCTGCTGGCAAAATGCCCACGGGCCCGAGCAACGATTTTTTCGTCGTCAATTTTTATTTTTATTTTTTGACTTTTATTTGTTTATTTTTATTTTTTTATTAATAAAAATTAAATACTAAAGCAAAAATTATTTAACAAAAATTATTTTGGACCAATTAGACAACAAAAATCATTTTGGACTAAATAAAACATATTGGACCGGACTGGGTCAAAAATTGAGGGTCTACACTTTGCCCCCTGTTTGAATGATCTGAAACTTTAGTGAAAGAAAGTGAAAAGCAATAAGACTTAATTTTTGATAAGATGATTGAGGTTTTGGGTTCTGGACCCGGTTCCAGTTCTGGACTCAAAGATGATTATAAGTTCTAGACCTAAGGAAAATTTGGATTCTGAAACCGGTTCGAGTTCTGGACTCAAGGATGATTCTAGGTTCTAGACCTAATGGTAAATTTGGGTTCTGGACTCGGTTCAAGTTCTGGACTCAAGGATAATTCTAGGTTCTCGACCTAAAGAAAAATTTGGGTTCTGGACCCAGTTCGAGTTCTAGACTCAAGGATAATTCTAGGTTCTCGACCTAAAGAAAATTTGGGTTCTGGACCCGATTCGAGTTCTGGACTCAAGGACGATTCTAGGTTTTGGACCTAAGAAAAATTTGGGTTCTGGACCCGAGCTAAGTTCTAGACTTGGACATAATTCTAGGTTCTTGACCTCATGAAAAAATTTGGGTTCTGGACCCGGTTCGAGTTCTGGACATAGAAATAATTCTAGGTTCTGGACCTAAGGAAAATTTGGGTTCTAGACCCAAGCTAAGTTCTAGACTTAGACATAATTCTAGGTTCTGGACCTAAGAAAAATTTGAGTTCTGGACCAGAGCTAAGTTCTGGACTTAGACATAATTCTAGGTTTTGGACTTAAGAAAAAAATTTGGGTTCTGGACTCGGTTCGAGTTCTGGACTTAGAAATAATTCTAGGTTCCGGACCTAAAGAAAATTTGGGTTTTGGACCCGAGCTAATAATTTTTTATTTCAAAAAGTTTGGCTAATTTTTATGCATATATCTTCTTCTTGCCCCATGCGTGTAAAAATATTTATATACATGCAATTATTTGAATGATTAAAGTGAATAATTGAATTTACTGTTTATTTACTGTGTAGTCACTGTTTATATACTATTTACTATTTATAAATAGTAAAACTATTTACAAATAGTATCAAATAGTATTTACTATTGGAAAAAGTAATTTTACTATTCATCAATATTAATACTATTTATAAATAGTAATATTTACTATTCATCAATAGTAACATTATTTATAAATAGTAACATTTACTATTCATCAATAGTAATACTATTTATTAATAGTAAAATTTACTATTTATGAATAGTAAATTTACTATTTATGAACAGTTTTGAATTTGGTTTTTTGCTTGCCGTTCCTCTATAAACGGCCACCAATCCTTCATTTCATTTCACAATTTCAATTTCAATTTCGTAATTCTCTCAAATTTCTTTTCAATTTTAGCATATATTTTTCAAAAACAATGCATGCTTCGAGGTCAGAGACTCATTCTAATGCCAAGTTATTGGAGTTTATTCGGCATCATGAAGATGGAAATTTAGATATATTGGCCGTGATGCCGCTCCATCGCAGTTCCAATCCAAAGAGCGAGGTAATTATTTTTCTTTCTTTTTCTCTTGTTGATTTGATTTTTTTTTCATATATATATATATTCATATATATATATTTTTATTGTGAAAAATAAATTAATTTAAGTAGATAGAATAACACGTACTTACCTGGTATTAACTTACCTGGGTCTGTGTTAACATGATCGTTGTGTCGTTCGGGCTGGAGGGTGTATTTATAAAGCCCGACAATGGTACGATGTAATGCCTTCTCTGGTAAGGCGGAATATCCGAGATTGCGGCTTCGAACAGTTCATCTTGCAATTGCCGTCTGAGGAATATCAGATAGACCGGAGCGTAGTCCAGGCGCTCGCAGAGCGATGGTTGGACACAACCCACACTTTTCACCTGCCCATCGGAGAGATGACAATTGGTCCGGTTGATTTTACTGCCATTACTGGCCTTCGATATGATGGTGTTCCGGTTCCTCTGACCAATGATATTTTAACATTTGAAGAAATTCAGGAATTAATTGGTATGGAACCATCATATAAAGGGCCTTTTAAGATAATAATCGAGCCAATTCATAATTATTGGATTAACTACGAAGGTCGGGTTGGCAGAGACAGGGCCGAACAGTATGCTCGAGGATTTTGTTATATTTGCTCGGGTCGACCATCTTAGGCAGCACTGAATCGTCCATTCACTTGTCAATGATGAGTGCCCTTTCTTATCTCAGAATGGTACCATCTTCCGGCTGGGGTGAAGCTGGTCTCGCATGTCTTTACCATGGTCTCGATAAGCTTTGCCGAAACAATAATTCTTTCGTCGGCTTAATGGCGGTTGTCGAGGTATCCTTTCTTCCACCAATGTCTTTTCCACTCTTTTCTTGCATGAATGTGGTCTTTATTGTTATTCTAGATATGGGCATATGAACACAACCTCGTGAGGGTACCCGGCATTTCCTGAGAGAGAATCGGGTATCCGAGATTAAATTACTGGTTGTCCGATCGTGTGGATGTTCTTGGCTCTCATCATGTGCATACTCATCGCTTTGTGTTGAGCCGCTTAACCTGGGATCAGGTAAAATAACGTTAGTATGCTTTAAATTTTATGTGAAAGTTTTACTTACCTTATGTTATTTTACAGGTGAATTTGGCCTGATGGAGCCCAGAAGAGCGAGCAAACTGGTCTCCTTTGATGAGGGCTGCACTATCTTTCCAACACTCTCGCTGAATTATTGCTGGCCCAGTGTCTAGTGGCTAGTTTCTTAGGGAGAGAGTTTATGAATAGTTTCTCGATCCAGAGCAATGGAGGTTTCTGATGCAAATCCCAAAATATACTTTAAATATTATGTCGATGCCGGAGGATGCATGGTGGTCGGCCCGATATGGTTATGATGCCGAGTCATTTCTCCATTTACCGGGTCAATTTTATGCCCGTTTTATTCAAATGAGACTCTTGCACTTTGATGTATCTCCTGTCGGTGTGCGGGAGATTTTCGATGAAAATGAGGGTAGAGATGAGGAGGAGCATCACGGAGATGCAGGAGAGTCTATTCCACATCTCGGGGCCAGTACTTCTCAGGTAAAACTTTTACCACTTTTCCATTGCAACTGCTTTTTCTTTCTTTGATTCCTTAATGATTGTTGCAGGTTGTTGGCTCATTTGATCATGAGGTTGGACCTTCTTTTAGTGCCCCTTTGTTTGCACATTCTAGCCCGTCGGATATGTCATCTCATCCGCAGGGTATTGATATGAACTACCTGGTACCTTCCTTATTTCATAATAGTTTATGCTATATGTATGCATGATTATGTATGCTCTTACCTTTTTCCTTCTTGGCTCACAGCGGATGCTCGAAGAAAAAAATAAGAAACTTCAAGAAGAGTTGGCTGCAAGTCGTCAGCAGGCTTCTCATTTTGAGAGTTTATATCATCAATCCAAACAAAATTTTTGTAACTTTTGATTTCGGGGGATGAGGGATCCCGGCGCTTCTTCATCGAGAGGCCTCCAAACTGATGACCATGAGATCCTTTCATCTGCTTCTGACGTGGACCATGACGGATCAAAACCTCAAGGTGATAAAGACTTTGGTGCTCCCACTTCAGGTGATCCCAGTATGAGTAATTTGCCGGGTTTTGGTGCTCCCGCTTCGGACGGACTCGGGACGAGTGATTTGCCCCCTCCTTCAACAGGCAATGATTTTTTCAAGTCTTTATTTGGTGACCTACCACCACCCTCTTAGTGATATGTAAATATTGTAGCAATTGTAAAACATTGTACAATAATGAAAAATATACAATTTTCCTCTTTACTGTAAACCTTCTTTTTTTTTTATGTTACAGCACCACTTTTTTTTATGGCTTTTTTTTTGTTACAGTACACCATTAATTTACATCCACTTCTTTTGTTAAACCAAATCCAATGTGGTAAAGGAAATTCATTGCCACTTCCTTTCCCTATGCCATATGGTCTTATCCTTTCCCATCATCTTTTCCATTTCACTATTGGAAAAGGTTTGTTTCCTCTATATAAATCACCCTTCATGCCATATTTTAATTCATAAACCAAAAATCTCTCTCTTTCAACATGAAGACCCTTTTAACAATTTTGGTTCTCCTTTATTCATCAACCATGACCGAGTACCATTTAAAGAAAATAAAAATTCTATTTAAGAATATAGATGCCATCCATTGGAAGCAAATTTCATGGTCAAAGCTTGATGTTTTAAAATATTTTCAAAATGTCAAATTGGATCACTCCTTCTTACATGCTGTGGCTTCCTCTTGGGATACGGATTCTAGGGTATTTAGAATTAATGGCTTTGAAATATGTCCCTTGATTGAAAAATTTGAGGCCATCCTTGGATATCCCAATAATCAACAAATGGCATTACCCACATTGATTTCTAAGACTCAACAAATGATTCAGATGTTATTTCAAATCCCAAAACCCGAAGTTCTTCGGTTGATGAGAGGTGAAAAAATTCTACTTGCTCCTTTGATTGACTTTTGTTTCTCTCATTTGGCCCTTACTAAGGCATGGGGACGCATGCTTTGTTTTTGTTTGCTCGCCCAATCCTTGCTTGTTTCTTTTGACGGTGATATTGATCCACGAGTATTGGATATTATGGACAAAATGGAAGGAGGCTTGTCACCGGTAACTGTGATCTTAGCCGAGACCTTAGTTGGATTAGACCAATTTAAATCAGGATTGTTAAGGAGACTGACTGGGAGTCCACTGCTGCTTCAGGTAATTACCTAAACTACCCTTTTGGGTTTTCAATTTAGGTTTTTTTTCTTTTTATTGCTCTAACTTTTGCCTAGTCCTCCCATGCGGGTTTTCGGAACTAGCGAGATGTCCTAATTTTTGCCTAAGTTGCCCTTGCGGGTTTTCAACTTAGCGGACCTCTTTTTTTTTTTTAACTTAATTCTTTCTTCACAGATTTGGCTTCAGGAGCATCTTTGTTTGCTTGATACTCCCTCCATGGACTTTGCCAGATACCTGCCCCGTCATCATTCTGCTAGGAAACTACTCCATCCTGCTTCTTCATATGCTGACTGGGTTGACTGGATCCACTCACGCTCTAAAGTCAATATCCGTTGGTTGGTACCTTGGTGGAAGATTTCTCGTATCACCATGCGGACATATTTGATGTATGTTTCCCTTGCTGCTCTTCGTCAAGTTACATGCTATGATCCTTGCCTACTTGGCCGTCAGTATGGAGCTGAGCCTCGTGATTTTGACTTTGCTCCTAACCTAGACATGCCTTGCTTGACTGAAGCCTACTTGGATCGGCTGAGGCAAAGCTGGCCTGCACGTTACACTTATCGATTGCCATAGATTTTACATTTGTCAATTCAGAAAGTGTTTTGTTAGGAAGAAAAATAACTAAAGTAATAAAAGATGCTTCTTTTCCATTTATAATTTGCATCACCTTTTGCAGTTATGATTATTTATTTCATCCATATCTGGTCAAATACTTATAACAGTGCACATAGAACAATTTTAACATTAATTCTATTTTATTAAATTTGGGAACAACTAAACATAAAGCCAGCATACACAAGATCACTATTGTTGCCAATTAGCCCTTTTGGGTTTTCTAATTGATGATTTTCTCTCATTTAGCCCTAATTGTTGCCTAGCCTGCCCTTTCGGGTTTTCAGAACTAGCAGACTGCTCTAACTTTTGCCTAGGTTTCCCTTTTTGGGTTTTCAACCTAGCAAGCTCTTTCTTTTTTTTACTTTTCATATCATACATAAAACCTCTTCAACCTGTCAATGTTTACTGGCTCACTAAATTCGTTCCCATCCATGTCTGATAACTTCATCACACCTTTGCTCATGACTTGTTTCATGACATATGGCCCTTCCCAACTAGGTCTGAACTTCCCTCTTGGATCAGATACATTAGGCTTACATTGCTTCAACACCAAATCCCCAACTCTGAATTTTCTGACCTTAACCCTTCTATTGTAGGCCCGAGCTATCTTCTTTTGATATAGTTGGTGATGATACAACGCCTTTAATCTTCTCTCATCTAATAGAGCTAATTGTGTGTATTTGCTTGCTACCCATTTCGTTTCAGGCAGTTCCACTTCCAACACTACTCTCAATGACTTTATCTCAATCTCAATTGGCAATACTGCTTCCATCCCATAAACCAAAGAGAACGGTGTCATTCCAGTAGGTGTTCGCACACTTGTCCTATATCCCCATAAAGCAAAGGGAAGCATCTCTGACCAATCCCTGTAAGTCTTGGTCATCTTGGACAGAATTTGCTTAATCGTCTTGTTTGTTGCTTCAACCGCACCGATAGCCTTTGGTCTATAAGGAGAGGATCGATGATGGTGAATTTCGCACTTCGAGAATAAATCCTTAACTGCTCCTTGGAACTGTACCCCATTGTTTGATACCACACTATGTGGGATCTCGTATCTGCAGATGAGGTTCCTTTTAATAAATATAACCATTTGACTTGCACCCAGTTTGTTGAAGGATTCGGCTTCAAGCCATTTAAAAAAATAATCTACTGCTACTATAATGAATCGGTGACTGTTTGAAGATGTTGGATGTATCTCTCCTATAATGTCGATACCCCAGGTAGCAAATGGCCATGGTGAAGACATTGAATGCAATTCTTCAGGAGGCATATGATTCAAGTTACCATACTTCTGACATTGCTGGCACCTCTTTACAAATTCAATACAGTTTTTCTCCATGGTCAACCAATAGTAACCTTGTCGAATAATCTTCTTAACTAGGGCCAAACCACTCATGTGCGGACCGCAACTTCCTTCATGTATTTCTGACATGATGTGCTCCACTTCAGGCTTTCTTAAACATCTCAAATGCACCACATCAGGCATCTTCGATATAACTCCCCATGGAAGGTGATGTATTGCAATGACCACCGCCTTATGGCTGTTTTTTCTTTCTTTGTTGCCCCGGCGGGTATTCTCTTTCCTTTAAAAGTTGCCTTATAGTATCATACCACGCATCATGGTCTGTATCAACTTCCATGATTGTCTCATATTCATAGCAAAGAGTTGATGAACTAGTCAAGATCAGAGACTTAAGGAATAAGCTAACAGGGTTTTCCCATACCGAAGCAAATGTGGCTAGGGCATCAGCCATCTGATTTTCCTCTCTTGATAGGTGTATAAACCTACACTCCTTAAAGTTCTTTTTCATCATGGTCAAGTAATGGTGGTATAGTTTTAATTTTTCTTCTTTCAACTCCCATTCTCCATTTACTTGGGATACAACTAGAAATGAATCGCCATAAACTTCCACCTTATCCACCTTCATAATCATTAGGGTTTCCAAACCGAAAATACAAGCTTCGTACTCCACCATATTATTGGTTGCCCTAAATTTCAATTTTTTGGCTAAAGGGATGAGTTCCCCTTCCGGTGATTCTAGTATAACTCCCAAACCTGCTCCTTTCCTGTTTACTACTCCATCAAAATACATTTTCCACCCTTGTACTTCAATTGCTTCTAAATATTCATCTGGAAACTCCAAGATTACCTCTTCACTTTCTGGTAATGGTTGTTGAGCCAGGAATTCTGCCACCGCTCTTCCTTTGATTATTTTCCTGGTTACATACTCGATCTTAAATTCTTCTAATATTATCAACCATCGACCATATTTCCCAATCAAAGAGGGTGTCTCCCTTAAGTGCTTCACTGGATCCAACCTAGAAATTGCTTGCACACTATATGATTGAAAGTAATGCCGCAACTTCTTAGAAGACCAAACCATGGCTATACAGGTCTTTTCGATGATACTATACTTAATTTCATAAGGTAGGAGCTTTCTACTCATATAGTAAACGACATGCTCAATCCCCGACTCATCTGCTTGGGCTAGCATGGCTCCTATCGACTCTTCTTCTATTGCTAAGTATAGTAATAGAGGTTTGCCGGGTTTAGGTGGTTTCAAAATAGGTGGATTTAACAAATACTCTTTTATTCGATCAAAGGCCTTTTGACATTCTTCATTCCATAAGATCGCCTGATTCTTTTTAAGCAATTTGAAGATAGGTTCACAAATTGTTGTGAGCTTTGCTATAAATCTGCTAATGTACTGCAGTTTACCAATGAATCCCCGAACTTCTCTCTCCGTCTTTGGGCCTAGCATATCCCTGATTGCTTTGACTTTGTCAGGATCTATCTCAATACCATTCAGACCAATTACATGTCCCAATAATTTGCCTGAAGTAACACCGAATACACACTTCTTCGGGTTTAATCTTAGCTTATATTTCAAAGCTCTATCGAAGAATAATTCTATGTTTTGGAAGTGTTTCTCCCTTGTATCCGACTTAACCATCATATCATCAACATATAGTTCAACTTCTTTGTGCATCATGTCATGAAATAGTGTGGTGGCCATCCTTTGGTAGGTTGCTCCAGCATTCTTTAAACTGAAAGGCATCACCCTATAACAAAATATACCCGTGTAGTAATGAAACCAGTTTTAGCTTTATCCTCTTGGGCCATTAACACTTGATTGTATCCGAAAAATCCATCTACAAATGAGTGTAGCACGCTAGAGGTTGCACTATCAATGAGAACATCTATATGAGGTAAAGGAAAATCATCCTTAGGGGAAGCCTTGTTTAAATCTCTATAGTCCACGCAGACCCTTATCCTCCCATCTTTCTTTGGCACAGGTACTATGTTGGCTAGCTAATCTGGGTATTCTATCACTTCAAGGAACTTCACTTGTATTTGCTTAGTGACCTCTTCCTTAACCAAATTAGCAAACTCAGGCCTTAATCGCCTAAGCTTTTGTTTGACAGGTTTAATGTGAGTGTAAATAGGAATATGATGCTTGGCTATATCTCGATCTATCCCAGGCATATCCTTATAAGACCAAGCAAACACTTCTTCATATTTTTTGAATATTTTTTCAAATCTCTCTCTCTAATCAGGAGTAAGGTCGGATGCTATGCTAATGTTTTTAGGATTTTTAGTTGTTCCCAAATTTAATGATTGCGTGTTAACAGAATTAATATTAAAGATGCTCATGTAACTGCTATTTAAATGTATGCAACCATCAGGAGAAACATCACACAAGTAAACAAAATCAGACTTTATTGCATTCATTTTGGAAAAGAAAACATCATCATCCTCATACAAAGCAGACAAATTAAAATCAAAATCATTGTTCTCAGAATCATAAAGCAGGATGTCTTCAAACTTCTCTTCAACCAGGGCAGCAATCTTCTCCGAAGTCTTCTTGATTTTCAGGGCAACTTCATCCTTCTCTTTTGTATTGGATTCTTTGTTGGTTGACAGGGTGAGCTCTTTCTTCACTTGCTTCACTAGCTCAGCAACATCTGTAAAAATTTCAAAACCTGGGATTACCTTACCCATGAACATGATTGGCTCAGGCTTTCCTTGGAGTGGTCCCATATCTGGAGCTTTGACAAAGATCTCTTCAAGTGGTGGGAAACTCATCTTTTCACTCTTCTTTGGCTAGACATCATTGTCTTCATCATATCCTAACCCCTTCTTGGAAGTTTGAGTCCTAAAATCTGGCAACTTTGTCAAACCGGCCTTACCCTTTCCAAGACCAGCTCCGAGAAGGTAGTTCATGTTCTGTAACACCCCTTCCCGACCTACGTGTGTAAGCTGAGTAGAGGCGCCACCCTATCCTAATGTTGCTACCACTTTTACTTAGTCAAATTTTTGTTCCGATTTTTATAGAAAATTTGCCATAGTTTTGCCTAAAAATTCAATCCCAAGTGTCGACAAAACTGGTTTTTTTTTTTCTAATTTTTGAAAACATTTTTACACAAACCAATGCAAACAAAATCATTCTCAGTACACTTCCAATAAATCCCCCTTATAACCTCAACTACAACCTGCAAAAAGGATTTACACTTCTAGTACAAAATAAAGTAAAGGTTTATTATGAAATACAGCAGATAAAATCTTTGTTCACTATGCAACGGAAAGTAACAATATTTACAAATTCATATACATCAAAACTCAAGTTTTACAACACATAAAATTTATACATGTTTGGCAGTCAGTCTTCGATCTTAAAGCCCACTATTCAATCTTCAAAATCTAGGCTCGACTCGGCCTAGAGGAACTCTCTGGTTCTTCCTTGTCACCTGCGCGAAGAATCACATTCGCGCTAAGCCAACGGCTTAGTAAGATAAAACATGCTAATGGTATGCTTTAATGTAATGCAATGCCACATATGTTATTGATAAGATCAATATCATAAATATAAAGTTAACCACATAATTATGCATTTCACAAATCATAGTCATATGAGCATACCACATTTCAACATCTTTCCACATTCAACATTAATCAATCATACTCAATAACCAACATCTCATTTCATTAACTCATAACATTATTTAGGACATTCATATAACCCTGACACCTATGGGCCCAACAAGTATTTAATACGATATTCAGAGTTCAGAGTTACTGCTTTGGTTCATAGTCACAATAATCACGCCCGTAGGCAAGTGTAACAGACCCAGTCTCTTGGATCATCAACTCAACACATGTGAGGAGATCCTCAACCCGGCAAGACTGTTACAAATCATATATCTCATAGTGTAACAGACCCAGTCTCTTGGACCATCAACTCAACACCTATGAGGAGGTCCTCAACCCGGCAAGACTGTTACCTGTCATCATTTCTTAGGCATGCCACCCAAATCCAGAACTCTGAAACTGAATAACATATTAAACAAACAATTCATTTCCATTCTCAATTCTCATCACATTTAGGCAAACATGCCTTCTTTCTTTCAATTACATCATCTTAGCCAATAACAATGGCTTCACATTTCATTTCACAATATAACATCTCATTATTCAAGTATATATATATATATATATCTCATCCATGATCACATTATATCTCACATAGCATCATTCATAAATATCAACATTTCATACCACATTACTCATGAAACACATTACCATTCACAATGCACAACATAACATTGTTCAATCTCAACAATGCAATTAGGGCAAAGAACAATTGATTATAACATTCATTGATTCAAGTGTGTTTAAAGTGTTTAGGGTTAGGTTTAAGGACCAACCTACCTTTGGAAAACCAAAGCAATGCAAAAAGAACAAAGAATTAAAACCCTAACCATAAATAGTACATTCTGGTTTTAAACTCCATTTTATCCTTATTTTGAAAAATTGTATAAAATAATCTACTTGACTAAAAATTCTAAAATTTTTACAGAATTTAGTTTTGTATCTTAAAATCATCCCTTTAAAATTTCAGATCAAACTGAACACAAAATCTTGGTCAAATAGTTCACCTAACCAGACTGCCCCAATTGCCCTGCATCCTGGCAGCAGTTCTGAACTTTGTGAATTCCATAAATCAAATTCAATCAACGTGGTTCCAAATTATTTTTCTCAAATACTAGACTCACTAAGCAACAACATATCCAAAATTCGATTGGATATGATTTTTCTACATTTTATTAAAAATCACGAAATATAGCTGTCCCAGTTAAGGTACCTGCTGGAACAGGTCTAATGAAAATAATCTTTCTAAACTCATAACCATTCCAAAATCGAATCAACATATTTTTCAGTCATTCTACACTCATAGAGGCACAACATATCAAAAATTCACTTCAAGAACATTTTTCTATAATTAATTAAAAATCATACAAATCACAGCCTTTACTAATTGTAAAACAGAAACAATTTCACTAAACACAACTCTTACTCAACACAATCACTTCCAACACCTTCACCAACTCAACTTCTCATCATCAAACCAACAAACCCTAATTCCTTTCTCACACCACTTCAAAAGAATTGAAGAAATTAAAGAAAAGATCTTACCTCAAATGAAGAAATCTACAAATCTTTAACCAAAACCCTTGTTTCTTTCTTCAAAATGCTTCAAACCTCAAGATCACCTCTCTTTCTCTCTTTGTCTATGGAGAATCCGGCCACTTCAAGAAAGAAAGAAGAAAATGCACAAGTCAAACACCTTTTCTTCTTTTAATCTCCACCATGCATCTTACAAGGAAAATTACCAAAACACCCTTAACCATATAACTAACTCTTTGTCTCATATAAGCCCTTTATAGTAATTTCATTAACAACCAAAAATATCTTCTTCCACTTAACCATCACCTTGACTCTTCATTTGACCAATGTATATGTTAATTATATCATCATATAAACAACATATACATTTGTCTCTAAACCCTAAATTTCTTCTCCAAAACACATATACATATACATTCTCTTCCCATTTCTTTTCTCTTACAATTTAACACATATATGCACAAACATTCACTTCCCAATATATATATCAACAACCACAATAACAACAACATACTCAAAACTTCTAGGGCATAAATGAGGATATTACATGTTCTTCATCATATTCAAGACTTTGGAGTCCACTACTTCATCATCAGAAATTGCAGCTACTTGAAAACCATTGAGAGACCTCTCAACCATTAGAGCATTAACAATCTCATTATCTTCAGCTTCAATGAACACTGTCTCATTTCCGTTGGAGAATTTGATCTTTTAATGAAGGGTGGAAGGAACTCCACCAAGAGGGTGAAACCATGGTCGCCCCAAGAGCAAGACGAAGGTAACTGGTATGTCTAAAATAACAAATTCAACAATAGATTCAATTGGCCTAACCTTGACGGCCGCTTTGAAAGTCCCTTCGGCATGCCTCTTAATGCTGTCATAAGCACGAATTGTCACCTCTGTTGGGTTTAGATCTCTTGTTGACATGGCTAGCTTTGGCAATATCTTAAGTGGATAGACATTTATGGTGGACCCATCATCGACCATTACACATGGAGTCCTCTTCCCCTTGACTTCTATTTTGATAAAGAGAGGGCGGATGTGGTCTCTCCCCTCCTCCGGTAAGTCCGCATCTGAAAAAGAAATTGTTCCCATACTAACTTCACTCTTTTCTTAGACCTCTTCGCATTTCATTACTTCCCCAATTTTTATGAAGTTTATCAACTCCTCCGGTGTTGTAGAGGTAGAAATTGGCATGCTAGCTAAGGCCTTGGCCATAGTTTCTCGGTGCTTTTTAGAAGTAGCTAACAAGTCCCAAATGCTAACACTTGCTTGGGTTCTTTTCAATTGCTTGAGCACAGCATCATCTTCTTCTATTTTGACTTCCTTCCCCTTATTAATATCTATCTCTTTAGGTGGTGGCCTTGCGTAAGGCTTACCGGATCTAGTATTCATCACCTCATCTTCTTCGGGCTCAGACCAAGTCCATTCCTCCTTCTTGGGTAGAATATCATCATCACTATCACTTGAATCCCAAAACCCGTTGACAACACAAATTGCTATTTCTCCACCCATCATAGCTTGTTTCAAATGCCTCTTCTTCTTCTTTGGTTGCTTCTCCACCAACATCTTGAAAAGAAGACATGACAAAGGCCTCATGTAAACCTCCTCCAATCATGAAGGTTGCCGGTGGTGGTACCCTATTGAATTTTGGTAATGGGTTGTCTTTTGTGTTTGGCTTGTTGGGCTCGGGTAGCTTCCCATTATCAATTAGATTTTGAATCTCATGTCTCAACCTCACACATCTATCCGTGTCATGTCCTTGCATCTGGTGAAATTGACAAAATGCTTTGGTGCCAAAATTAGGTGGGAGAGGGTTAGGCAAAGGACGAGGATTTAAGGGTTGTAGCAATCCTTTTCTTTGAAGCTTGTTGAGAACCCAAGACATCGGTTTTCCCAATTCTGAAAATTGTCTCCTTGTTCCTTGGTTAGTAACATTAACACCGACGGCCTTTTGCATGCTTTGGCTACCAGGTTGATAGCTCTCTTTCTCATTCCTTTTTGTTGCAAAGCGGCTCTTCTCCCTTTCCCATTCTTCAATTTGCAAACCAGCTTGGAGAAGGTCTTTGAAATCACGGATGAGTGTATGAGACATCCTCTCATGAAGATTAGGCAACACCCCTCTCATAATCATCCTTATTTGTCAGATTCATCGGGCCTCTTCTTGAGTAAAGCGGCCTTATTTCTCCATCTCTTGACATAATCTACAAAATTCTCATTCGGCCTTTGCCTAATGAACTCTACTTCCATCAAGGTAACTTCCAACTCAACATTATATCCATATTGTTGGATGAAGGCTTTGTAAAGTAGATCCCAACTCTTTTGTGTTCCATCATCTAAGGTATTAAACAAATTTTGGATAACAGGGTCCAATGATAGCATAAAGTACCTTAGGGTTTGAGCCTTAGTAGCTCGAGCAGACTGCATGGCAGTGATATACTGCTTCACATGAAGATGAGGATTTTGGTGCCGTTGTATTTAGCAAAGGATGGCATCTTGAACTTGTATGGAACTTCTTCATCTTGTTTAAATAGTTTATCAATCTTGGACATCTCTTCGGTTTTTAGCTTCTTCTCAAATTTCTTTTCTAAATCAGCAATCATCTTTTCAACATCGGATGTCTCAGTCTTTTCAATAGTTGCTTTGAACATCTTGATAGTATTGAGCCCAATGATCATCGTCATCTGATCACCTTTTCATCATCAAAAACCACTTCACTAACTTTGGTCTTCCCTTTGTCCTTTGGTTTCTTAGTGCTAGTAGATGCCTCGACATGGTTCTCTAAGATTGCAGTCAACTGGTTCTTCATGGTCTTAGATAGGGCCTCTTTGATTTCTTCCATCTTGGCATTGAGGGCTTCATCCACCATTCTTTGAATTTGTTCAGGCTCCATTGTTTTAGGTAAGCAAATGATTGAGTCGTTGCTAGATACTTCATCTCCGGCGTAGGTCGGATTGTTGTAAGCTTTAGAACTATCGTAATCCAGGGCTATGAGCCAGAGAGGATCAATGATATGAGATGCAAATGTATGCATGTATGCATGTATGCACAAACAATCAACAAATAAGGATAAATAGGACGTTCCTTCCAACCTTATAGCATCCACACACGAATGGCGAGTCTCTTTTCCTAGGTATATGGTTAACAAAATACCAACATGGGGTATCTTGCTTTCGAATAATTCCCTCAGACGTTTCAACCAGTAGTTATATTTTCGAAAATAGAAATCAATCCATGATAATTCCCATTAATTAGGTTTTAGTCCATTCAACCAACTAAAGTAGCTTTTATGCTATGTTGGATTAAAATGAAATTAAGAGGTTTATTATAAATAGATTTCTCACTTGAAAAGAGTAACTAATGGTTCATGCCAAAAACAAGCCCATGGTTAATTTATTCTTAGTGTAAACTAGGCCCACAATTGATTTTTGGTATTTCATAATTGACCTAAATATTTTTGCAAGATCTTTGTAAGAAAAGGTTGGGTGAAAATAGTTTTGTTTCTAAGCCCATTGTAAAAGATTTTAGAAAAATGGATTTTTGGGCTTAGTATTTGGGCCATGGGCCAAAGAATTTTTGATTTGTTTTTAGATAAGTCTTATGTCCAAAGACCAACTTGAAAAAGTTTTGAAAATAGCCTTCGTCTTTTGGACTTTAAAGAAAAATTTCTTTTGAGCTTACAATATACTTAGGTCATATTAGAAAAAGAAAAAACCAAATAAGCCATGGTTTAAGCTAAGATAAATTAACCATAGTCAAACAACATGCATTTGGGGTAAAACCTAAGGAAAGTAACTAGGCCAATTACATGAGCTTTAGTCTTTGGGTTAAAAGGCTTAGGTTCCCATAGCAAGTATATACCAAATGGTACGAGGCTATGAGTGGTTATGCCATGCTCGATCTCTATACCTTGAGTGAAAGTATGGTATCCCTTACATAACATAACATGGGTAACACGGGTGTCCTAACTCACGCACACAATGCAATCTAAGATGATGCAATGGATAATATCATTATAAGAAAGAATAAAATAATATAAAGACTAACGAAATCAACTTCTCTTATCCCCAGTGGAGTCACCACTATGAGCGACGATTTTCGCCCCCACTCCCGGTGGAATGGTTCTTGCAACTTCGGCATTGTTTAGGCTCGGGGCCTTAGAGAACACAAACCTAAGTCAGGAGAAAATGGAGTCGCCACCCGGACGGGCCTGGAAAAAAGAAAGGGGTTGATGACTCGATTTCTAAGGAATCCCCAACCCCTTAATGGGTTCGAAAAGTTGGGTACGTGTGGGGAAGGCGAGAAATGGCCCAGCTCCCCCACAACGCCCGGTTCATTGGAACCGGCCTCCTTTACAGGTCTTAATATTATAAAATTCTTAAATATAACAACATTATCCATATTACACACAATAATTAAAAGAAAGCATCATTATATTAAAATCAAAGCAAGGTCCAAGCAAAACAAATAAATGGACACCCACCCGAAGATGGAAATATGTCCTTATATCCCATGCCTAAATAGGACAACCACTGAAAGGTAGAAATATATCCTTTACATAAGTTCTAAAATTGAAAATCAATTTAAATTACATGATATTTAACTAATGAGGTACCTACCAAGTGGAAACATACCTCTTACAACATTTGGAAATCTAAATAAATTGATAAAATAAATAACCATTCACCATAAATAAATCATTCATCAAAGCTATTAATCAAAATATAAAATAAACATCCATCCATGATAAATTAAATAAATCAAGCATTGAAATTAAAAAAATTAAAGCATAAGAAATAAATCAATGCATAATCAAATATAGAATTAAATAAAGCAAATAAAAGTTCAGTTATAGCTACTGTGACTTTTTATGGAATTAAAATAGATTGAGGATTTTATGTTTTAAAAGGTTGGTAAAACTCTTTGATTAAACAAATTAAGGTTTGAATGGTGAAATCATGAAACTAGGGTTTTGGACACTTTAAAATACTTTTGATTCATGGTTTTAAATGGTGATTTCAAGCTTACTGTGTAAATTTAGAATATTTGTGGTTTTATGGTTTTTAATGTTTTAAAGGATTAAGGTTTAGAAAAAAGTTAGGGTTTAAGGTTTTAAAGGAGATAGAGTTTAATATTTTAGGTTTAGAAGTTGAATTAGCGTTTTAGGATTTAAAATTAGGGTCTCGGGTGATGAATTTGAATTAGGGTTTAGAAAGACAATTTGATGATTTCATGAAGTTTTATGAATTTAAACAAACGAATTAAAGTTTTTATAAATAGAAAAGATGTTTTTTATAGCTTTTTGGAAGAAGCAAAACCAAGATTAAAATTTTGAAAGAAACAGAATCAAATTTTGGTTTTGTTGAAAAATATGTTTAATTAAGGTTTTAAGGTTTTAAAGAAGTAAAAAATAACAATTTTAAGTCTTTTGGAAAATAAGCCAATGAAATAAGGTTTTTTCGCTTTAGAAAAACTAAATTAAAGTTCTAAGATTTTAACTTTTGAAAAACACAAAATCCTAGTTTTAGTTATTGTGAAAAAATATAAAGAAATTAGAATTTCATATCTTATTTTGTAAGTTGCACCAAAATTGCTTCTTCGATGAACAAGCTCAAAAAGACTAGCCTTTTTGCCTTTTGAATCCCTTAAATCGTATTTCTGCTACTTTAAAAAATCAATTGAATTCAAGCTTTCACGAATTTGGATTTTCTTTTTCACAGTCCCTTTTTGCCTCCTTTAATTTCATTGCCTTTGGTCCTTATTTATAGTGGTGTGATATGGTTTCTTCCTAATTAGTCATGGCAAGTAATATTAATAAGAAAAGGAAACCAAAACCTAATTGAATTAGGTTTCGAAAAATTTATGTCGGTAAAATTGCGCTGCCTAAAAAAATTGTTGCAGGAAAAAATGCGCTGGCGAAAAAAATCTGCCGCAGGAAATTGCTGCAGTGGGCGAGGAGCGGGCGTCGCCTGCAGGAAATTCCTGCGGGCAACCATTTCACTCACAGGAAAATCATGCGAGCGAAATGGCTTCTGGGGGCGAAATGCCCACGGGCCCGCGCGACGATTTTTTCATCGTCAATTTTTTCAAAGCCGATTTTTATTTTATTTTTATTTTTTTAACTTTTATTTGTTTATTTTTATTTTTTATCAATAAAAATTAAATATTAAAGCAAAAATTATTTAAAAAAAATTATTTTTGACCAATTAGATAACAAAATTCATTTTGGACTAAATAAAACATATTGGACCGGACTGGGTAAAAAATTATGGGTCTACAGTACTGCTTCACATGAAGATGAGGATTTCCGGTGCCATTGTACCCAGCAAAGGAAGGCATCTTGAATTTATAAGGGACCTCTTCATCTTATTCAAATAGTTTGTCGATCTCAGACATCTTTTTGGTTTTCAGCTTCTTCTCAAATTTCTTTTCTAAATCAGCAATCATTTTTTCAACATTGGATGTCTCGGTCTTTTCGTTAGTTGCTTTCTAAACAACCTTCGGTTCTTTCTTCTTCTCTTGAACATCTTATTAGTATTGAGTCCAATCATCATCATCATCAATGATTACCTCTTCATCATCAAAAACCACTTCACTAACTTTGGTCTTCCCTTTGTCCTTTGGTTTCTTAGTGCTAGCAGATGCCTCGGCATGATTCTCTAAGATTGCAGTCAACTGGTTCTTCATGGTCTCAACTAGGGCCTATTTGATTTCTTCCATCTTGGCATTGAGGGCCTCATCCACCATCCTTTGAATTTGTTCGGGCTCCATTGTTTTAGGTGAGAAAGTGATTGAGTCGTTGCTAGATACTTCATCTCCTGCATAGGTCGGATTGTTGTAAGCTTTAGAACTATCATAATCCAGGGCTGTGAGCCAGAGAGGATCAATGATATGAGATGCAAATGTATGCATGTATGCACGAACAATCAACAAAGAAAGATAATTAAGACGTTCCTTCCAACCTTATAACATCCACACACGAATGGCGAGTCTCTTTTCCTAGGTAGGTGGTTAACAAAATACCAACATGGAGCATCTTGCTTTTGAATGATTCCCTCGGACGTTTCAACCAATAGTTATATTTTTAAAAATGGAAATCAAACTCATAATAATTCCCATTAATTAGGTTTTAATCCGTTTAATCGACTAAAGTAGCTTTTATGCTACATTGGATTAAAACTAAATTAAGAGGTTTATTATAGATAGATTTCTCACTTGGAAAAGGTAACTAATGGTTCATGCCAAAAACAAGCCCATGGTTAATTTATTCTTAGGATAAACTAGGCTCACACTTGATTTTTGGTATTTTGTAATTGACCTAAATAATTTGCAAGCTCTTTGTAAGAAAAGGTTGGGTTAAAATAGTTTTGTTTCTAAGCCCATTATAAAAAGATTTTATAAAAGTAGATTTCAGGCTTAGTATTTGGGCCATGGGCCAAAGAATTTTTGATTTGCTTTTAGAAAAGTCTTATGTCCAAAGACAATCTTGAAAAATTTTGAAAATAGCTTTGGTCTTTTGGACTTTAAATAAAAATTTATTTTGAGCTTACAATATACTTAGGTCATATTAGAAAAAGAATAAACCAAATAAGCCATGATTTAAGCCAAGATAAATCAACCATAGTCAAACAATATGCATTTGGGGCAAAACCTAAGGAAAGTAACAAGGCCAATTACATGAGCTTTAGTCTTTGGGTAAAAAGGCTTAGGTTGTAATATCCTAAACTATACCAAAAAATTTTGGAATGTTTATGTGTGAAAATTGGATTAAATGATTTTAAGTGTATATTTTATTAAGTGAAAAGATAAGAGGAAGAAGAAGTGTATATGTTATGTATATGGAGATAAAAATAATATATACAAGTCAATGGGTCTTATAAGTCAAAAGAGATATTTTGATTAATTAAATGGATTTATTTAAGTTAGTGGAAGATGATGTTAGTGGGTGATTATTATATTGTTTAATTGTGTGGTGGAGAGTGATTTGGGGAAAAGTGGTTTGGTTAAAAGAGAAGAGTGTTGACTTTCTTTCTTTCCTTCTTTCTTTCTTTCTTCTTCTTTCATCTTCATCTTCTTCTTTCTTCTCTTTGGCCGGCCACCCTTATCAACCAAAGGAGAAGAGATTTTGTTGCCTCCAAGCTCAAGAGATTGAAGGTTTTCAAGAGATCAAGTTGGAGTTTTAAGGATTTTTCTTCACTTTTGGTAAGTTTCCAACTTGTTTCTTGGTTTTCTTTCGAGTTTGTGTTCTTGGATTTGTTGGATGGTTGTTGTAGATGTGTTTTGGTGTGTTTGAAGTGTTTTGTCTTGGTAACTTTGATTTTTGGGTTTGGATTGAAGAGACAAGAGTTGTGGGTTTTGTGAGTTTGAGTTGTGATATATGGTGGTGTTTGTGTTTGATGTTTTTGATTGAGTTTGTGTGTTTTTGATTTGGCTATTAGAAGATGATTGTTGGTTGTGGCTTTGTTGGTGTCAATTTCAGGATTTTTGGCCTGACATGCCCAGGAACAAGACCATGTCTTTGGGCGTATCGATGGTTCTGTTTTCTGGGTTGGTGACACGAGCAGTGACACGCCCATGTCACTGAGCGTGTCACAGCTTCTGTGTTGTTGTAGCATTGACACGTCCAGTGACACGCCCATGTCACTGAGCATGTCATAGCTTCTGTGTTGGAGGAGAATTGACATGTGCAGTGACACGCCCATGTCACTGAGCATGTCAAAGCTTCTGTGTTGTGGGTTTAGGGCATGGTGAAGGACATGCCCGTGTTGTTGAGCGTGTCAAGTGTAGAGTTTGCCCTATATTGTTCTCTTCCTTTGTTTTCTTATGTATAACACTAAGAGAGTGTTGTTTGATCACCTTTGGATTAGGTTTTGAAGAGAATTGAGTTACCCAAGCCAAGGTTTGAGTGAGATCTTGGAAGAGGAGTTGATAGAGTGGTGTTGATGCTTTAAGAGGTAAGTACAAACTTTGAATGATTGCATACATCTACATGACATTGGGACTTAACACATTTAGTTGAGAAATGTGTTAAATTAATTGATACATTGTTGATGAATGAGTTATATGTTATGATATGCATGATGTGAATTATGTTGATGTATCAATGCAATTAAGTAATGTATTGTATATGAAAAGAAATATGGAATAATGTGGTAAGACATGTGAAATCATAATGTAACAAATTAATATTGGTACAAAAGAGAAGAATGAGAAAGGTGAGAAAAAAAATGATATTATTATAAGGCAATGTACCTAGTTTGATTATGAGAAATGAAATGAGAAATGAATTGTGAAAGAGATTGATAATGAGATAAATGAATTAATTGTGTGCCTAGTATGTTATTCAATTTTCAGAGTTTTGGGTTTGGCGGCATGCCTATGAATTGCTGGATAGGTGAAAAAACCGGGTCATAAGCCGAGTCCAGCTGAAAAATGTAAAATATGATGTTTTTGAGATGAAAAGGCCGAGTCGTAAGCCTCAAAAACTGTAACAATCTAGCCGGGTTGAGGACCAAGATACTGGGGCCCTAGGGTCTAGCCGAGTTGAGGTCCAAGAGACTAGGTCTGTTACATTATCCATGGATATATATCGCCTACGGGCTTGATAAATGTGATTATGGACCAAAGCAGTAACTCTGAACTTTGAATGGCATATTAGTTTCGTTTTGGGCCCATGTTTGTCTTTGTTTTATTATGAATTATGAAATGTGATGCAAATGATTAATATGTTGAAATATATATAATGTAATGAGTTGACATATTCATATGTATTGTGTATGAGCATTGCACTGATCTATATTAAATCAAAGTTTGTACCACTAAGTTTTCTGCTTAGCGCGATTGTGGTTCATCACGCAGGTGACAGGGTAGATCCGGTTGTGCCGGAGAGCTCGTCTAGACCGAGTCGAGTCTAGGCTTGAGATTGTTGGAGCATTGTTGAGTTGTGGACATCACGATCAGAGACGAACTGCCAGCATGTATAAATACTATAATTTTGTAAACATTGATTTTGATATATATACATATGTATTTTCCACTGCTTATTTAACAAATGTTTTGAACAGACTGTTTTGGATAAACTTTTAGGTACTAATGTTGTATATATATATGTATTTTAACGAAAGAATGTTTTATCTATTACTATTTATAATATAGGTTAAATGTTTTTAAGTTTACTCAGACTGACTTATGATGATTATATATTAAAGATTAAAGTTGGTTTGATTTGTTTAAAATGAATCGTGGCACCCCTATATCCGGTATACGTATATCGCGTGTTGTGCGGGCGTATGCGGTGTGCGTATATGGGGTACGGGGGTGTTAAAACTGTTTTGGTATCAGAGCCTAGGTTTGAGATTCTCAACCTAGGTGAATTATAAGAAAAATAAAATTTTGATTTTAAAATATGATTTTTAAATAAGATACATGCATTGGCATTGGCAGTTTCTGTTCTTTGATGGGGTATTCTGCTGTGTTTGCAGATATAGGTAGTGATGGCGTCTCAGTCACGTTAGTCTGTAGAAGGTAGTGTTGAGAGTGTAGCTCCTGTTGAGGGTAGAGATGGAGCTAGGGTTGAGATAGCTGGAGAGGCACCTGCTCCTATTCCAGAGAGATCAGCTGCTGATGAGATGTCGCTAGTTTGGTTACAACATGTAGTAGATTTGTTGAGGCAGGCTCCAGTGCAGCAGTCACCACCGTAACCACATCCACAATTATCGGTGAGGCAGTATGATAAATTGAGGAAGTTCGGATCTGAGGACTTCTTTGGTACTATAGATCCTGCAGTAGCTGAGCAGTGGTTGGATAGAGTTCAGAGGGTATTTATCCAGTTACAAGCTACTCCCGAAGAGAAGTTTGATTATGCTAGATCTCTTCTGCAGAGAGATGCTTATGATTGGTGGAAGATGGTTCCACATGCCATGGATGATCCACCGACCTTGTATTATGGTCCTAAGGAATCCCCAACCCCCTAATGGGTTCGGAAAGTTGGGTATGTGTGGGGAAGGTGAGAAATGGCCCAGCACCCCCACAACGCCCGGTTCATTGGAACCGGCCTCTTTTACAGGTCTTAATATTATAAAATTCTTAAATATAACAACATTATCCATATTACACACAATAATTAAAATAAAGCATCGATATATTAAAAATAAAAACAATGTACAAACAAAGCAAATAAATGGACACCCATCCAAGGATGGAAACATGTCCTTACATCCCATGCCTAAATAGGACACCCACCGAAAGGTAGAAACATGTCCTTTACATTGGTTCTAAAATAGAAAATCAATTTAAATTACATGATGTTTAACTAATGAGGTATCCAACAAGTGGAAACATACCTCTTACAACATTTAGAAATCTAAATAAATTGATAAAAGTAAATAACCATTCATAATAAATAAATCATTCATCAAAGATATTAAATATCAATAGAAAGTAAACATCCACTCATGATAAATTAAATAAACCAATCATTGAAATTAAATAAATTAAAGCATATAAAATAAATCAAAGCATAATCAAATATATAATTGAATAAAGCAAACAAAAGTCTAAATTATGGCTACTGTGAGTTTTTTAAGAAATTAAAATAGATTAAGGTTTTATGTTTTAAAAGGTTGATAAAGCTCTTTGATTAACTAAATTAATATTTGAATGGTGAAATCATGAAACTAGGGTTTGGACACTTTAAAACATTTTTGATTTGTGGTTTATGGCTATTCATTGAATTATGGTTTCAAGCTTACTGTGTAAAATTAAATATTTGTGTTTATATGGTTTTTTAAAGTTTTAAAGGATTAGGGTTTAGAAAAAATTAAGGTTCAAGGTTTTAAAGGGGTTAGTGTTCACTATTTTAGGTTTGGAGTTGAGTTAGGGTTTAGTGATTTTTGGATTTAGGGTTTCGGGTGATGAATTGATTTTTAGAATTTGGAAATCAATTTAATAATTTTATGAAGCTTTATGAAGTTTTAAACAAATGATTTAAAGTTTATAAAAATAGAAAATATATTTGTTAAGATTTGTTACAAGAAAAAGAACCAAGTTTAAGATTTTGAAAGAAACAAAATCAAATTTTGGTTTTGTTGAAAAATATGTACAATTAGGGTTTTAAGATTTTAAAGAAGTAAAAATAACAATTTTAAGCCTTTTGAAAAATAAACCAACGAAATAAGGTTTTAACTTTATAAAAACTAAATTAAAGTTCTAAGGTCTTAAATTTTGAAAAGCACAAATTATATAATTTAAGGTACTGTGAAAAGCAAAAAAAAAAATTTAATTCATACCTTCTTTTGATGATTCCTCCAAAAATCATTTTTCTTAGATGAATTAAAATAAAGACAATTGCTGCCTTTGATAGTTTCCTTATCCTCTTCGTCTCTCAAAAAGTCAGATTTAATTTCACAGATTCCTTCACAGATTCGTTTTCAAAGTTCCCTCTAATTTCCTCCTTAATTTCTGATCCTTTTTTCTCCTTTTTGTGTTGTTATTTACAGAGGTTTTTTTTTTATGGTTTTTTCCTAGTTACTCATGGCATACCATATTTAATAAGAAAAGAAAACCAAAACTTAATTGTATTAGGTTTCGAAAAATTTGCGTCAGAAAATTTCGCTGGCGAAAAAAAAAACTGCTGCGGAAAAATTGGGCTAGCAAAAAAACTGCGTCAGAAAATTGCGCTGGCAAAAAAATCTGCCGCAGCTGACACGAAGGCCATTTCTCACAGCCCGACTTCTTTTTTTTTGTTATTTTTTATTATTTTTGAATTTTTATTCATTTTACCATTTTTACTAAAATAAAAATTAAAATTAATTAAGATACCATAAAAATTATTTTGGACTAACTAAAATATAATGGACAACACAAAAATTATTTTGGACTAATTAAAATATATTGGACCGGACCGGATAAAAAATTAAGGGTCTATAGATGTTTACTTTCTATTGATATTTAATACCTTTGATGAATGATTTATTTATGATGAATGGTTATTTACTTTTATCAATTTATTTAGATTTTCAAATGTTGTAAGAGGTATGTTTCCACTTGGTGGGTACCTCATTAGTTAAATGTCATGTAATTTAAATTGCTTTTCTATTTTAGAACCAATGTAAAGGACATGTTTCTACCTTTCGGTGGGTGTCCTATTTAGGCATGGGATGTAAGGGCATGTTTCCATCTTCGGATGGGTGTCCATTTATTTGTTTTGTTTGGACATTGTTTTGATTTTCAATATATCAATGCTTTATTTTAATTGTTGTGTGTAATATGGATAATGTTATTATATTTAAGAATTTTATAATATTAAGACCTGTAAAGGAGGCCGGTTCCAATAAACCGGGCGTTGTGGGCGTGCTGGGCCATTTCTCACCTTTCCCACACGTACCCAACTTTCCGAACCCATTAGGGGGTTGGGGATTCCTTAGGAATCGAGTCATCCACCACCTTTCTTTTTTTTCGGCCCGTCCGGGTGGTGACTCCATTTTCTCTGGACTTAGGTTTGTGTTCTCTAAGGCCCCGAGCCTAAATAGTGCCAAAGTCGCAAGAACCATTCCACTGGGAGTGGGAGCAAAAATCCCCGCTCACAGTGGCGACTCCACTGGGGACAAGAGAAGTTGATTCCGTTGGTCTTTATATTATCTCTTATAATGATATTATCCATTGTATCATGTTAAATTGCATCGTGTGCGTGAGTTAGGACGCCCATGTTACCCGTGTTATGTTATGTAAGGGATACCATACTTTCACTCAAGGTATGGAGATTGAGCATGGCATAACCACTCATAGTCTCGTACCATTTGGTATATACTTGCTATGGGAACCTAAGCCTTTAAACCCAAAGACTAAAGCTCATGTAATTGGCCTAGTTACTTTCCTTAGGTTTTACCCCAAATGCATATTGTTCAACTATGGTTAATTTATCTTGGCCTAAATCATGGCTTATTTGGTTTGTTCTTTTTCTAATATGACCCAAGTACATTTGTAAGCTCAAAATAAATTTTTTTTTAAAAAAAATCCGAAAGACCAAAGCTATTTTAAAAATTTTTCAAGATGGTCTTTGGACATAAGACTTTTCTAAAAAAAAATCAAAAATTCTTTTACTCATGGCCCAAACACTAAGCCTAAAATTCATTTTTCTAAAATCTTTTTACAATGGGCTTAGAAACAAAATTATTTTCACCCAACCTTTTCTTACAAGAGCTTGCAAAAATATTTAGGTCAATTATGAAATACCAAAAATCAATTATGAGCCTAGTTTATACTAAGAATAAATTAACCATGAGCTTATTTTTGGCATGAATCATTACTTACCTTTTTCAAGTGAGAAATCTATCCATAATAAACCTCTTAATTTAGTTTTAATCCAATATAGCATAAAAGCTACTTTAGTTGGTTGAATGGATTAAAACCTAATTAATGGGAATTATCATGGATTGATTTCCATTTTTGAAAATATAACTATTGGTTGAAACGTCCGAGGGAATTATTCGAAAACAAGATACCCCATGTTGGTATTTTGTTAACCATATACCTAGGAAAAGAGACTCGCCATTTGTGTGTGGATGATATAAGGTTGGAAGGAACGTCCTAATTATCCTTGTTTGTTGATTGTTTGTGCATACATGCATACATGCATACATTTGCATCTCATATCATTGATCCTCTCTGGCTCACAGCCCTGGATTACGACAGTTCAAAAGCTTACAACAATCCGACCTATGCTGGAGGCGAAGTATCTAGCAATGACTCAATCACTTGCTCACCAAAAATAATAGAGCCTGAACAAATTCAAAGGATGGTGGATGAGGCCCTCAATGCCAAGATGGAAGAAATAAAAGAGGCCCTAGCTGAGACCATGAAGAACCAATTAACTCCAATATTAGAGAACCATGTCAAGGCATCTGCTAGCACTAAGAAGCCAAAGGACAAAGGGAAGACTAAAGTTGGTGAAGTGCTTTTTGATGATGAAAAGGTGATCATTGATGATGATGATGATTGGGCTCAATACTACCAAGATGCTCAAGAGAAGAAAAAGGAACCGAAGATTGTTGAAAGATCAACTATGGAGAAGACCGAAACTTCTGATATTGAAAAGATGATTGCTGATTTAGAAAAGAAATTTGAGAAGGAGCTGAAAACTGAAGAAATGTCCGAAGTTGACAAATTTTTTGAGCTAGATTAAGAAGTTCCATACAAATTCAAGATGCCATCTTTCGCAAAGTTTGATGGAACCGAAAATCCTCATCTCCATGTGAAGCAGTATATCACTGCTATGCAGTCTGCCCTAGCTACTAAGGCTCAAACTCTAAGGTACTTCATGCTCTCATTGGATCCTGTTGTCCAAAATTTGTTCAATACCTTAGATGATGGAACACAAAAGAGTTGGGATCTGCTTTACAAAGCCTTCATCCTATAATATGGATATAATGTCGAGATTGAAGTTACCTTAATGGAAGTGGAGTCCATTAGGCAAAGGTCGAATGAGAATTTTATGGGTTATGTGAAGAGATGGAGAAACAAGGCTGCTTTACTCAAGAAGAGGCCTGATGAATCCGATCAAATAAGGATGATTATGAGTTGCCTAATCTTCATGAGAGGATGTCTCATACACTCATCCGTGATTTCAAAGACCTTCTCCAAGCTGGTTTGCAAATTGAAGAATGGGAAAGAGAGAAGAACCATTTTTCAACAAGAAGGAACGAGAAAGGGAACTATCAATCTGGTAGCCAAAGCATGCAAAAGGCCGTCAGTGTTAATGCTACTAACTAAGGAATAAGGAGACAATTTTTGGAATTGGGGAAACTGATGTCTTGGGTTCTCAATAAGCTTCAAAGAAAGGGATTACTACAACCCTTAAATCCTCGTCCTTTGCCTAACCCTCTCCCACCTAATTCAACACTAAAGCATTTTGTCAGTTTCACCAAATGCAAGGGCATGACGCGGATAGATGAGTGAGGTTGAGACATGAGATCCAAAATCTAATTGATAATGGAAAGCTACCCAAGAACAACAAGCCAAACACCAAAGACAACCCATTACCAAAGTTCGATAAAGTACCACCGCCAGCAACCTTCATGATTGGAGGAGGTTTGTATGAGGATTTTGTCATGTCTTCTTTTCAAGATGTGGGGAAAGAAGCAACCAAAGAAGAAGAGGTATTTGATGGAATTAAACAAGCTATGGTGGCTAAAGAGGTAACAATTTGTGTTATCAATGGATTTTGGGATTCAAGCGATAGTGATGATGATCTTGTATCCAAGAAGGAGGAATGGACTTGGTCCGAGCCCGAAGAAGATGAAGTAATGAACACTAGGTCTGGTAAGCCTTATGCAAGGCCATCACCTAAGGAGGGAGAAACTAATAAGGGTAGGGAAATTGAAGTAGGAAGTAAAGAAGAAGAAGATGATGTTGTGCTCAAGCAATTGAAAAGAACACAAGCAAGTGTTAGCATTTGGGACTTATTAGCTACTTCTAAAAAGCACCGAGAAACTATGGCCAAAGTGTTGCGCTCTAATTAACACTACTAGAACTACACTCGAAAGTATACAAGGCTGCTGTAGTATCTTAGTGAACACCTCAAGGTCGTCTCACAAGGAAGCTAGATAAGCTAATTGATTATCAAATTGCAAATAACAAATTATTAATAAATTTAAATTGCTAACAACTAATGAAGACAGATCGAGTGGAATTTAAAACAATGAAAGTAAACTGAGCTGATATATTGATTCACTTAATAGAAAGGTCTAGGGTTTGCACTTCTCTACTAACTTATATGTATGAATGACTATTCCTCTCAACCAATTTAATTTCAAAGATTAGATCTTAATCAACTTAATTAATCGAATCAAGGAAATAAGCTCTCGCATTCAAACCTCTTTCAAATAATCTTGTTACAATTGAAATGATCTTTTTCTTAGGTTTATATTTCTAATTCACCTAAGTCCCCAATTGAATTGTTCCAGCATTAGACTTCATTTCTCAATCCTTCATCTAATACCTCAAACACATAATTGGTGGCCAATCAATTATATATTAACATTAATCCATTCAATTAAGGCTAAAGAAATAATTCAATTAAGAGCAATAACCATTTCATACAATCGTAGTAGATCCATACAAACCCTAGACTAGATCAAATTAGTTCATAATAATGCTATCAAACAGATTCATCTCATTAAAATTCAAAGAAATTTATTTAGACATAATAGAATTCATGAATACAATTCCAATGAAACTTAAGAGATAAAGTTTGAGAACAAAACCACATTACAAACTTTCTTTAGCTTCTGAGGAATCTCTTGTACAGATCTTTGCTAGAAGAATATTGTAGTGGCTAAAACAAATTTAATCTAGACTGTTTGCATGAAAGTGTAATCAAAATTCCATAAGAAAATGAATGATAGCTCAAAGGTTATTGTTTGACGGCTGATAAATTGTGTAACCTCTTCAAAAACCCTAATCCTCTTATTTATATGAAACCTCACTCAAAATCTGCGTTTTCTTTCTTCCCTTAGTCCCATGGAGTGACAAGGCCAAGCTTGTGGCCGTGTCATGTGACACGGCCAGTGGCTTGGCCGTGTCACCTGGATGTGTCAGCTTCTATGTAATCCTTCATCTTTGCTCTGTGGAATTGAGTGTGACATGGCCAAGCTCCTGGCCGTGTCATGTGACACAGCCAGTGGCTTGGCCGTGTCACCTGAGTGTGTCACCTACTGATTTTCTTCGTTCTTTGCTCTTCTTTCTTTGGTCTTCTTCCTTGGCTAAGTATGGGACGCAGCCAAGCTTGTGGCCAGTGTCAGCTTCTGCCAAATTTTTCTTCCTCTCTTGGTTCCTTGGTTTTGCCTTTAAGGTGAGACATGGCCAGTGGCTTGGTCGTGTCTTGCTGCTTCATGCTATTCTTTCTTCCAAGGAAATATTTTGCATATTAACCTAAAACAAACACTTAAACAAACTTTAAACAAGAATCAAATGAAACATTAATAAAAAACACATAAACACCACACTAAAAACTAGGACAAAAATGACAAACACTGAAATAAATTAAAACTACCAAAATTGATGAAATCACTAAATAAACAGATTAAAACTACCAAAATACCTGAAGAAAACAAGAATCATCATAATAAATAAGATACAATTCTATGACAAAAACTAATAAAACAACTACCCCACACTTAAAACTTTGCTTGTCCTCAAGCAAATTCACATGGCATAAATTAATAACTCAAACAACCTTAACTATAATTCCAGTATATAAGATGAAATCCTTTAAGACTTAGCCATAAATAATTGCAATTTACTTCAATCAAGATTTTCTTAACTCATTCATTAATCCAGACATAACAAATCTCATCTCTCATCTAAGTGTTTCACTCGATTTCAAAGGTTAATTCACTCAAACCACTTATGACTGCATACTGCCATAAACTTGCTTAATTATCCAATCTCTCTCACTGATTTTCTCAAGAAATAATCCGAAGGTCTTTTATTTGGATGAATGGGGCTAAGGTGAAGGTGTGAGAAAAGACATTTAAGTTGGAACATCAAGAAATGGAGTATCTAAATTAGACAATACTGTTGCTAAGAAACTCGTAACTCCCTCAAATGGCATATTCACCAACCCTTGATAATCTCACATACTTGCATACTTAAAGAAAAGTACATGAGTCGACATTCCTCTTTGATGACTAATGCTAGAAAATATATGAATTTTGTATATATATACATCTTCTCTTTTGTTTTCTTTTATATTTTATATTTTTTATATGTATAAAAAAAATATAAAATTGCATGGAACATCTAGCTTAAAATGTAGAGGAAAAGAATAATCGACTCTTAGTCAAATACAATGTGCAAAGTATGCATTTCAGCCCCAAATCTTACTAACGCAATACTATTTTTTTTAATTGCTTACCCCACACTTATGAATTAAACCACCCTATTGTCATATCATAAGAAACTCCATTCCTTAATGCAGGTATGATGATAATAGGAAAATGTTGAGTTGTGAATTGTGTTGATCAATCAAGAAAAAGTCAAAGGCTCAACTTGGCTCACTAAGGAATTCATAGTTAAGGGAGGTCTTTTTAAGCTAAAGGGATAATCCTAATTTGCCTTCATCATTTTAAAACTTGAGATGAAATCATAATGTGAGTTCAATTAGTATGCAAAAGCAAACTCTAGAGATGCAAAATCATGAAGGTGCACACTTAAGAAAAGAAAATCAATTGACAATAATTCAATCTATGAGGCTCAAAACTCACAAAGGGTGGGTTCTCAAAGATTTATATGTCATGGATTGCAGAATGTGAAAATTGATCCTGAATGAATTCAAATGCTAATCTCTATGTTGATACTAAAGTCTCAAATATAATGCTAGAATCACAAAAAAGTCAATAAGTTTCCAACAATTATGCCATGCACAACGCACAATATAACACACAAAGACAAACAAAACAAGAATTAAAGGAAAGGTTAAAGATTAGCCCACACTTATAAATTACATTGTCCTCAATGGAAACAAGGATAATAAAGAAAAAGAGTGAAGGTACAACCTATTTTCCATCATTCCCTTGTGAGGCAAACTCTACCTTTTCATCACAAACAGCAATTGTTCAAAAACAAAATACAATATATAAAATAAAATATCCAAAATGTTAATATTAAAAACAAAAATGAAAAAAATAACAACGAAAATATGCTATAACTAAAGACAAGAAATTAAGGAATTCTCTCAAAAGATTAGAGCCAATTTGATCTACAGTGAAGGAGGATGTGATGATGATGCAGCCGAAGGATGGAGACTTAGAATCTTAGCAAGGTTTCTATTGATTTGGTCCAACTGTTGCAAGACCGTAGCATGGTTACGATCGACCTTGCTTTCCAGTGCCTCTATCCTATTAAGTATCTCCTGATTATCCGAGACCGGAGCATCTTCATCCAATTAAGAGTAGGAGAAGTGATCTCAATTATGTGTCTGGTGGCTGGCTCAAGATATCAAGATTTTTCTCAGCTGGTTTCTGCAGCTAGGAGTGTGGAGAGAGCTCAGATTATAGCAGCAGCTGCTACAGAGGAAGAAATCAGGGCTAGGAGACCCCATTTTGAGGCAGGGTCTTCATCTGCAAAGAGAGGTAGGGGAAGTTTTGTTCCCAGGCCTAGTAGGAGTCAGAGGAAAGCTGGTAGGCCAGTTCAGTCACAGAGACTGAGATCCAGACCTACAGCTTCAACAGCGAGTGTTCCTACTCCTGTAGTTCAGAGGTCCATTCTACCTGTGTGTGCTCAGTGTGGAGGGTCACATAGAGGTGCTTGTTGGCAGAGTAGTGGACCGGCTGTGTGCTTCTGATGTGGTTCTCCTGACCACTTTATTAGAGAGTGTTCAGAGATGCTAGAGCAGAGGCCGGCAGATTCTGCAGCTTCTCGACCTAGTTTCAGAGGTGGTCGAGGGAGCAGAGGTTTCACCAGAGGGGGTAGACCTGGATATAGTCAGAGAGGAGGATCATCGTTCAGGGATACTAGACCAGATGAGGCTGGTCCTTCTCAATGAGTTTATGTGATGCAAAGACAACCAGATGCTTCTGCAGTCATTGCTGGTACTTTCTCTTTATTTGGCATTTCAGTACTTGCTCTAATTGATCCAGGCTCAACTCATTCATATATTAGTGCATCTATTTTGCCTGTGACTGAATTGCATGCTGAGTCCCTAGGATTTGATGTGTTAGTGACAAATTTGTTAGGACATAGTGTGATTGTTAGCATGGTGCACCGAGATAGTGCAATTATGGTGCAAGGTGAGGAGTTTTGTGGAGACTTGATAGAAATGCCTTTTAAAGAGTATGATTTGATTTTGGGCATGGACTGGTTGTCTAGACATAGAGCCGTGGTTGATTGTGAGAAGAAATGTGTCACTTTGAGAACTAATGATGATAGGAACGTGATAGTGTTTAGTGAGCAGAGACAACTTGCGTCCTTGTTTGTATCAGCTGTATCAGCTAGAAGGATGATTAGAAAAGGGTGTGATGCTTACCTTGCTCATGTGGTGGATACTAGGGTAAGGGGTTCTCAAATTGATGATATAGCCACAGTTTCAGAGTTTCCAGATGTGTTTCCCGAGGAGTTGCCAGGGTTGCCTCCTGAGAGAGAGGTTGAGTTTGGTATCGATTTGTTACCTGGTACCACTCCCATCTCGATCACTCCTTATCGCATGGTACCAGCAGAATTGAGAGAGTTGAAGGTGCAGTTACAGGAGTTGTTGGATAAAGGATTTATTCGCCCCAGTGTTTCTCCTTGGGGAGCTCCTGTCTTGTTTGTGAAAAAGAAAGACGGTACCATGAGGTTATGCATTGATTATAGGCAATTGAATAAAGTGACTATTAAGAATAAATATCCTTTGCCTAGAATTGATGATCTATTTGATCAATTGAAGGGAGCATCAGTGTTTTCTAAGATTGATTTGAGATCGGGGTACAATCAGTTGAAAGTGAGAGCTGAGGATGTTTCTAAGACAGCTTTCCGCACCAGGTATGGGCATTATGAGTTCTTAGTAATGCCTTTTGGGTTGACGAATGCACCTGCAGCTTTCATGGATTTGATGAATAGGGTGTTTAGGCCCTATTTGGATCATTTTGTGGTGGTTTTTATCGATGATATCTTGGTGTATTCGCGTAATGAAGAGGAGCATGACAAGCATTTGCGGATTGTGTTGCAGATTTTGAGAGAGAAGCAGTTATATGCTAAGTTATCAAAGTGTGAGTTTTGGCTTGACCAACTGACTTTTCTGGGTCATATAGTTTCAGCAGATGGTATAAGAGTTGATCCAAGTAAGGTTGAAGCTATTTTGAATTGGAGTCCACCAAAGTCTGTAACTGAAGTTAGAAGTTTTCTGGGTTTGGCAGGCTATTATCGACGCTTTGTAAAAGGTTTTTCTTTGATAGCCACTCCCCTCACCCGATTGCTTTGGAAAGGATCTAGATTTGTGTGGACAGATCAGTGTCAAGCTAGCTTTGAGCAGTTGAAAGAAATGTTGATGCAAGCACCTGTTCTTACTTTACCCATAGAAGATAAACCTTACGTGATTTTCAGTGATGCTTCACATTGTGGCTTAGGATGTGTGTTGATGCAAGAGGGTAAAGTTATAGCTTATGCTTCTAGGCAGTTGAAGCCGCATGAGCTTAACTATCCGACTCATGATTTGGAGTTGGCGGCTATAGTGTTTGCTTTGAAGATTTGGCGCCACTATTTGTATGGAGAGAAATGTTTCATCTATACGGATCACAAAAGTTTGAAATATTTGGGTGTTCAGAAGGAGCTGAATCTTCGGCAAAGGCGATGGTTAGAACTGATTAAAGATTACGACTGTTTGATTGATTATCATCCTGGTAAGGCAAATGTTGTTGCTGATGCCTTAAGTCAGAAATCTTTAGCAGGTTTGTCTGTTTATTCGCTCTCGTTGCTTGTTGAGTTGAGAGTGTTGCATGCTAGTTTTGAAGTATGTAATGATGGTGCATTATTAGCTCAACTGCAGTTGAGACCTGTGTTGTTAGATCAGATTAAGGAGGCTCAATTGGCGGATAAGAAAATTCAAAAGAATGTATCAGATTGCCAAAATGGAGAGAGCCAAGATTTTCATGTGAAGAGTGATGGTAGCCTTTGGTTCAAGGATAGGTTATGTGTTTCTGATGATGATAATTTGAAAAGGATCATTTTGGAAGAAGCACATCAATCGGTTTTTGCCATACATCCGGGAAGTACAAAGATGTACCATGATTTAAGACAGCATTATTGGTGGTCTGGTATGAAGAGAAACATAGCGGATTTTGTGTCCAAATGTTTTACTTGTCAAAGGGTAAAAGCTGAACATCAGGTTCCAACCGGGTTGCTTCAACCTTTAACAGTGCCTGAATGGAAATGGGAGAGGGTGACAATGGATTTTGTATCAGGGTTGCCTTTGACTCAGAGTAAGCATGATACTATTTGGGTAATTGTTGATAGATTGACAAAGACAGCTCACTTTCTTCCGGTTCGGATGGATTATTCTCTTGAGAAGTTAGCTGAGCTGTATATCCGCGAGATTATGAAGTTGCATGGAGTCCCAATTTCTTTAGTGTCGGATCGAGATCCCCGGTTCACTTCAAGGTTCTGGAAGAGTTTGCATGGGGCTATGGGTTCTCGATTGCACTTTAGTACTGCATTTCATCCTCAGACAGATGGGAAGTCAGAGAGAGTGATACAGATTATTGAGGATATGTTGAGAAGCTGTGTCATTGATTTCTCCGGAAGTTGGGACAAATTTTTACCACTTGTGGAATTTGCTTACAACAACAGTCACCAATCAAGCATTGGTATGGCACCATTTGAAGCCTTGTATGGTAGACGTTGTAGAACGCCCTTATGTTGGAAGGAAACTGGTGAAGGTAAGTTAATTGGTCCTGATTTGGTTAGAGAGACTGAAGAGAAAGTGAAGATAATTCGGGATCGATTAAAAGTAGCTTCAGACCGACAGAAATCCTATTCAGATTTGAAGAGGAGAGACATTGTGTATGATGTGGGAGATAAAGTATTTTTGAAAGTGTCTCCTTGGAAGAGGATTTTCAGATTTGGTAGTAAAGGAAAACTTAGTCCTCGTTTTGTTGGACCGTATGAGATTTTGGAAAGGGTTGGACCAGTTGCATATAGGCTTGCTTTGCCACCGGAATTGGATAGGATCCATAATTTCTTCCATGTTTCCATGTTGAGAAGGTATAGATCGGATCCATCTCATGTTTTACCAGTTGAATCCATTGAAGTGAGTCCGGATTTGACATTTGAAGAGGAACCAGTTGCTATTTTGGCATATGAAGTAAAAGAGTTGAGAAATAAGAGAGTGCCGTTGGTGAAGGTTCTATGGAAGAATCATGGTAGAGAAGAGGCAACTTGGGAAAGTGAGCAAGCAATGCGAGATCAATACCCTCAATTGTTTCAGACTTGAAATCAGGTAATTTCGAGGACGAAATTTCTTTTTAGAGGGGGAGAATTGTAATATCCCAAAATATACCCTAGATGTTTTGGGGTTTTATTATTAAATTAATTGGATTTATTGTATATGTTTTATTGGAAGAGAAAAGGGTTTTTAAAGAAAGTGTATATGTGATGTATATTAGAATATATAAAACATATACCTAAGTCATGGATAGTCAAAGAAGGGAGTAGTGGAGGAAGATATTTTGTGTTTTGTATTTAAATATTTATGTAATAAGGAAGTGAATGAATGGATGAGGTTTATTTGAATTATTTTAATAATTAAAAGGCTTGGTTGAGAGGATTTTAAGGAAAGTGGGATTTGACTTTTAGCTTTCTCTTTCTTCTTCCTTCTCCTTGCTGTGAATCACTTCTCCTTCTCTTTCCTTTGTTTTGCTTGGCCGGACAACAAAGAAACAAGAGACCAAGAAGAGATTTGAACCTCAAAACTCAAGATCTAAGGAAGCTTTCAAGAGTTCAAGTGGAAAGTTAAGAGATTTCTTCATCCTTGGTAAGTTCCTCACTTGACTCTTTGATTTCTTTGAGTTTTTGAGTTGAGTTTGTTGTTGGGATGTGATTATGTTGTTTAAGATGGGTTTAAGAGTGTTTGGGTAGCTAATTTCTTGTTTTTGGGGATGGATTGGAGGAAAGAGTAAGTTGTTGAAAGTGGATGTTTTGAGGTTGTGTTTTAGGTTTGTGTTGATGATTTTTTATTTGAGATTTGAAGGATGTTTTGGTTGTTTTGGTGTTTTTGTGAGTTTGTTATGGTTTTTGGGTATGTTGAGATGACTTTGGTTGAAGTGATTTTTGGTGAAAGGAAGAGTTGTGTTGGTTGTGTTGTTGTTTTGGCCGGAATATGGGTTTTTGGCCTGGCACGCCCTAGGGCACGTCCAGGATTTTGGGCGTGTCGATGGTTCTGTATTTTGGGTTGTATGGCACGTCCAGTGACACGCCCATGTCACTGAGCGTGTCACAGCTTCTGTGTTGCAGTGGTATTTACACGTCCAGTGACACGCCCATGTCACTGAGCGTGTTGTAGCTTCTGTGTGGTAGTAGGATTGACACGGCCAGTAACACGCCCGTGTTATTGAGCGTGTCATAGCCACTGTGTTTTTGGGGAATTGGCACGGCCATGAGCACGCTCAGGATGTTGGACGTGTCAATATGGTTGAGAGGTAGTATGTGTTACACGCCCAGGAACACACCCGTGTTGATGAGCGTGTAAAAGCTTCTGTGTTGTGGAGTTAGGGCACGGTCAGGGACACGCCTGTGTTGGTGAGCGTGTCAAGTTTAGAGTTTGCCCTAGTTGGTTCTTAACCTTATGTTCTTATGTGGGTTTCATCTTCCTTTTGGAATAGGTTGTGAAGAAGGTGAATTACCCTAATCAAGAAGTGAAAGATTATTGGAAAGAGAGGTGTTAATATTGTGTGGGTTGCATTTAAGGTAAGTACAAACATTTGCATTGATGCATACATCCATTTGATGTGGAATTGTTGATATATATATATATATGAATAATTTGATATTCTGCACATTGTGAATCTTGTGGAATGAAATGTGATATATGTATGATGATAAATTGCCTTGATGTGAATGGAAATATGATGAAACCATTGTTGTTGAACATGGTTATGCAAATGAAATTGTTGAGGCATGATTGCCAATTTGAGTATGAGATATGAATTGAGAAAGAGAATGATAATGAGGCAAATGAGATAATTGTATGTTTAATATGTTGATTCAATTTCAGAGTTCTGGTTTTGGGCGTCATGCCTATAAAATGAATAGTAACAGTCTAGCCGGGTTGAGGATCTCCTCAAGATGTTGAGTTGATGGTCCAAGAGACTGGGTCTGTTACACTATGAATAATGTGAAATGATAAATGTGAATATAAATAACAGTCTAGCCGGGTTGAGGATCTCCTCGATTAGTCGGGTTGATGGTCCAAGAGACTGGGTCTGTTACAGGTAACAGTCTAGCCGGGTTGAGGATCTCCTCAAGATGTTGAGTAGATGGTCCAAGAGACTGGGTCTGTTACCCTATCCATGGATAGAGAGATATGTATATTGCCTACGGGCTTGATTATTGTGATATTGAACCAAAGCAGTAACTCTGAAATTGAATATCATATTAAATGCTAGTTGGGCCCATAGGTGTCTATATTGAATGGATGATGATATGATTTTTGAAACAATGAAATGTAATGTTTATAATTGTGATCGTTATTGGTTGAATGTATGATATTGATATTGACATTTCATATTATCACCATGGTTTGTGCTACTGAGTTGTTGGCTCAGCGCGATTGTGGTTCATCGTGCAGGTGGTAGAGTTGATAGGGTTGAGACTGAGGATTCTTCTAGACCTAATTGAGTTGTGCTTGATCAGTTGGATTAGAGCTTAAAGATCAGAGAGTCAAGCTGCCAATCATGTATATATTCTATGTTTTGTATATTTTGATTTTATGTATTTGAACTTGTAAAAGTTTGTAATTGTAACACCCCCACACCCAATACATACACACTACATACACCACAAATGTAGTATACATGTATCGAATATAGGAATGCTACGGATTTTTATTAACATTTAAAACATTTTAAATGATACTATAAGCTTTCTCATTATACATTAGAGAAAAATAAGTAATCAACTTGCAAAATAGAACAAATAGATATATATATATACATTTAGTTAATACGCAGCAGAATTTATAAAATCGTTACATATGAAAGCATTTAAATCCATATTTACAAATATACATATATTCACATTATAAACAATATTTACAAATTATAAAGAAATTATACATGATTGGCAAATGTTCTCTGATCTTTAAGTACCCAAAATCAACTCTTCAACATCTACTCTCACTCGGTCTCGAAGAGCTCTCGGGTTCAACTCTATCAACTCTATCACCTGCGTGATTAAACACTATCGCGCTAAGCCAAGGGCTTAGTAAGACAAATCATGCTAATGTTATGCTTAAGTGCAATGCAATGCAACACACCTTATTAAATAAAGCAACAACATAGGTGAAAAGCTAACATTAATCCTTTCCCTATCACAAATCATATAAGCATACCACAATTCAACATATTTCCACATCCTTCATTAATCAATCAAATTATCATTCATGACTCACATTAGACATAGACAAGCATGGGCCCAAAACACACTAATATGCCATTCAATTTTCAGAGTTAATGCTTTGGTTTTGTTATCACATTTATCAATATCATATACCCAACTAGGCTTCAAGGATTAGGTTCAACCAAGCTTCAAGGGGAGCAAAGCATGCTAAGCTTCAACCCAACTTGGCTTCAAGAACCAACCCAACCTAGCTTCAAGGGTTGTAACATCTCAATTAGGCTTCAAGGATTCAATCCAACCTAACTTCAAGAGATTGTTACTATCATTAGGCATGCCACCAATAACAAACTCTGAAAATGGAATAACATATTAGCCACACAATTCATTTACATTCATTCTCAATTCTCATCAATTAGGCAAACATGCCATATATCTTTCAATTGAATCATCATAGCCAATCACAATGGCCTCAAATCAAACAATATCTCAATTCATAAATATGTGTTTATGTCATTGATTGTGTTCATGAACAAAACCCTAACCAAAAACCAACACTCTTTCAATTGCATTTCCATACTTTTTGAACAACAATCCTCTCATTCAAATGAACACAATCAATGACATAAACACATATCTTACATAAACATGACAATAATCACTTTAACAATACATTAACATCACATTTACATACAAACCATTCCAAAACCCTAAAACCAACATCCTTCAAAATCAACATCTACCACTTCCAACATCAATACCTTTTAAACTCTTAACTTAACACCAATTTTAACACTTGAAAACACATCACAAACACCTATCATCAACTAATCAACAAACCCTAATTCACTTCAAATACCACTTCAAAAGAATAAAGAAATCAAAGAAAAGAACTTACTTCTTTCATCAATTCATCCTAATATCCAAGATTAAACTAATCAAACACACTAGAGTATAACAAAATCATGCAACACACTCTTAGATCATCTATCAAAATCCACACATCATTTCAAACAAGCAAAAGATCCAAAAGAACACTTACCAAGACTATAAACTTCTTGAATCAACACTTGATCACCTCAATCTTCCTTCAATTTGAATTTAGAACTTCAAACACCTCTCTAGCTCTCTTGTTTTCTTTTGTCTTTGGAGGAGCCGGCCACTACCATCAAGAAGAAGAGAAAATGATGAAGAAACAAAGTCAATTTCTCCTTAAATCTCCACCAAGTGATTTCCAAAAGAAAATTACTTTAATACCCTTAACCATTTAACTAGCCTCTTGTCTCTTATATGCCCATTAATGTAATTTCATACTCAACAAGATAAATATCTCTTCCCCCTTGACTCTTCATTTGACCAATTTATATGTTATATATATTACAATATAATCAACATATACACTTTTCTCTAAACCCTCTTTCTTACCCAAAACACATATACACAAGCATTCTCTTTCCAATTTCTTTTCTTATCACATAACATATACATTCAATCCAATTGACAACAACAACATAACCAAGACTTCTAAGGTAAACATGAGGATATTACAATTCTCCCCCTCTAAAAAAAAAAATTTTGTCCTCGAAATTACCTGATATCAAGTCCGAAATAATTGAGGATATTGCTCTCGCATGATTTGTTCACTTTCCCAAGTTGCCTCTTCCTTTCCATGATTCTTCCATAGAACTTTCACCAATGGCTCACTCTTGTTTCTCAATTTTTTCACATCACGTGCCAAAATAGCAACTGGTTCCTCTTCAAACGTCAAATCTTGATTCACCTCGATAGATTCAATCGGCAACACATGAGATGGATCCGATCTGTATCTCCTTAACATAGAAACATGGAATACGTTATGGATCCGATCCAACTCAGGTGGCAAAGCAAGCCGATAAGCAACTGGCCCAACTCTTTCCAAAACCTCATACGGTCCAATGAAATGAGGACTCAATTTCCCTTTCCGACCGAACCTCAAAATTTTCTTCCAAGGAGACACTTTCAAAAATACCTTATCTCCAGCATCAAACTCTATGTCTCTCCTCTTCAGATCTGCATAAGACTTCTGTCGGTCTGAAGCTGCTTTCAACCTGCCTCGAATCAACTTCACTTTCTCTTCAGTTTCTTGAATCAAATCAGGACCAATCAACTTACCATCTCCAAGTTCACTCCAACAAAGAGGTGTCCGACACCGTCTGCCATACAATGCTTCGAATGGTGCCATACCAATGCTGGATTGGTAACTGTTGTTATAAGCAAACTCCACAAGAGGTAGAAATCTATCCCAACTTCCAGAAAAATCGATGACACAGCTTCTCAACATATCCTCAATAATCTGTATCACCCTCTCTGACTGCCCATCTGTCTGCGGATGAAAAGCAGTGTTGAAGTGCAGTCGAGAACCCAAAGCACTATGCAAACTCTTCCAAAATCTTGAAGTAAACCGGGGATCTCGATCAGACACTATAGAAATTGGAACACCATGTAACTTTACAATCTCATGGATATACAGCTCAGCTAACCTCTCCAAAGAGTAATCCATCCGAACCGGAAGAAAATGAGCTGTCTTAGTCAACCTATCAACAATCACCCATATGGCATCGTACTTCCTTTGTGTCAATGGCAAACCAGACACAAAATCCATTGTCACTCTTTCCCACTTCCATTCAGGCACTGACAAAGGCTGAAGTAATCCAGTTGGAACTTGATGCTCTGCTTTTACCTTCTGACATGTGAGACATTTGGACACAAAATCTGCAATGTCTCTCTTCATACCGGACCACCAGTAATGTTGCCTCAAATCATAATACATCTTTGTATTGCCCGGATGCATAGCAAACACTGACTGATGTGCTTCTTCCAAAATGATTCTTTTTAAATTTGCATCATCGGGTACACACAATCTGTTCTTAAACCAGAGACTCCCATCATCTCTCACAATAAAATCTCCACTTTTCCCGTTCTGGCAATCTGACACAATCTTTCGAATCTTCTCATCAGCCAACTGAGCCTCTTTAATCTGATCCAACAAAACTGGTTTCAAATGCAACTGTGCCAACAATGCACCATCATCACAAGATACAAAACTGGCATGCAATGCTCTCAACTCAACAAGCAACGAGAGCGAATAAACAGTCAAACCTGCCAAAGACTTCCGACTCAAGGCATCAGCAACAACATTTGCTTTACCTGGATGATAATCAATCAAACAGTCGTAGTCTTTAATCAATTCCAACCATCTCCTCTGTCGCAGATTAAGCTCTTTCTGGACACCCAAATATTTCAAAATTTTGTGATCAGTGTAGATGAAACATTTCTCCCCAAACAAATAGTGTCGCCAAATCTTCAATGCAAACACAATGGCTGCTAACTCCAAATCATGGGTCGGATAATTAAGCTCATGCGGTTTCAACTGTCGAGAAGCATAAGCTATAACTTTACCTTCTTGCATTAGCACACACCCCAAACCACTATGTGAAGCATCATTGTAGATCACATATGGTTTGCCTTCCACAGGTAAAGTAAGAACAGGCGCTTGAGTCAACATTTCTCTCAACTGTTCAAAGCTAGCCTGACACTGATCCGTCCACACAAATCTAACTCCCTTTCGAAGCAATCTGGTGAGTGAAGTAGCTATCAAAGAAAATCCTTTCACAAACTGTCGGTAATAGCCTGCCAAACCCAGAAAACTTCTAACTTCAGTCACAGACTTGGGTGGACTCCAATTTAAAATAGCTTCAACTTTACTCGGATCAACTCTAATACCTTCTGCTGAAACTATATGACCAAGAAAAGCTACTTGATCAAGCCAGAACTCACATTTCGACAGTTTAGCAAACAACTGCTTCTCTCTCAAAGTCTGCAACACAATCCGCAGGTGCTTGTCATGTTCCTCCTCGTTACGCGAATACACCAGAATATCATCAATAAACACTACCACAAACTGATCCAGATAGGGCCAAAACACCCTATTCATGAAATCCATAAAAACTGCAGCTGCATTCGTCAACCCAAAAGGCATAACTAGAAACTCATAATGCCCATATCTGGTCCGAAAAGCGGTCTTAGGAACATCTTCAGCTCTAACTCTCAGCTGATGGTACCCAGATCTCAGATCAATTTTAGAAAACACAGCTGCACCCTTCAATTGATCAAAGAGGTCATCAATTCTAGGCAAAGGATATTTATTTTTAATAGTCACCTTGTTCAATTGCCTATAATCGATACACAACCTCATAGTACCATCTTTTTTCTTCACAAATAGCACAGGAGCTCCCCAAGGAGAAACACTGGGGCGAATAAATCCTTTGTCCAACAACTCCTGCAATTGCACTTTCAACTCCCTCAATTCTGCTGGTGCCATTCTATAAGGAGTAATAGAGATAGGAGTGATACCAGGCAACAATTCAATACCGAACTCCACCTCTCTCTCAGGAGGTAACCCTGGCAACTCCTCTAGAAACACATCTGGGAACTCTACAACTGTGGCAATACTATCAATAGGGGAACCCTTCACTCTAGTATCTACCACATGAGCAAGATAGGCTTCACACCCCTTTCTAATCAATCTCCTAGCTGCAATAGCTGAAACAAATAAGGAGGCTAGCTATTCCTGCTCATTAGATACTATCACTTCTCTACCATCAGCAGTTCTCAAAGAAACAATTTTCCTTTTACAGTCTACCACAGCTCCATGTCTAGATAGCCAGTCCATGCCTAGAATCACATCATATTCCTTAAATGGCATCTCAATCAAATCTCCAAGGAACTCCTCACCTTGCACCCTCACTGCACTATCTCGGTGCACCTTGCTCACAATCACACTATGCCCTAAAGGATTTGTCACCAACACATCAAATCCTAGGGACTCAGCACGCATATCAGACACAGGCAAAACAGATGCACTAATATAAGAATGGGTGGATCCGGGATCAATCAAAGCAAGTACTGAGGTATCAAATAAAGAAAAAGTACCAGCTATAACTGCCGAAGCATCTGGCTGCCTCTGCATAACATATATCCTCTGGGAAGACCTAACCTCCTCTGGTCTACTCTCTCTGGATGTAGAACCTCCTCTAGCACTGAACCTAGATCTGCCTCCCCGGCTGCTACCTCTGCCTGCTCGACCTCCCCTCACACTAGGTCGAGAAGCTGCAGTATCAACTGACATTTGTTCTTGCCTCTCAGGACAATCTCTCACAAAGTGATTAGGTGATCCACATCTGAAGCATACCCCTGCTACACCAGTCTTCCAGCAAGGACCACCATGTGGCCTACCACAATGAATGCAGAGGGGTGGAGTGGATCTCTGAATCATTGGGGTCGGAGCACTCGCCACTGAAGCTGCAGGTCTAAATCTCTGCCTCTGAAACTGCACTGACCTACCAGCTGGCCTCTGACTCCTACTGACCCTTGGAACAAAGCTTCCTTTACCTCTCTTCACAGAAGAAGACCCTGCCTCAGACTGGGGCCTCCTAACCCTAACCTCTTCCTCTGAAGCAGCTGCAATAACTTGAGCTCGCTCTACACTTCAAGCTGCTGCCACTAGCTGGGAGAAATCGTGATATCGAGATCCAGCCACTAAGCACATGATAGAGGGCCTCAATCCCTCCTCAAATCTCCTGCATCTATCTATTTCATCAGCTATAATGCCCCCAGCATAATGGCTCAATCTAATAAAATCAACTTCATATTCAGTTACAGTCCTGCTGTCTTGCTTCAAGCTCAAGAACTCCATCTTCTTCATGTCTTTGTACTCCCTAGGAGTATACTTCAATTCAAATTCTCTCAGAAAATCCGCATATAACAAGGTTGGTGGATCATCCATAGAATGGGGCACTGTCCTCCACCAGTCGTATGCATCCTTCTGTAGCAAAGATCTTGCATAGTCAAACTTTTCCTCCGAGGTGGCTTGCAACTGAATAAAGATCCTCTGTACTTTATCAAGCCATTGCTCCGCTACAGCTGGATCAACTGTACCAAGGAAATCCTCCGCCCCATACTTCCTTAGTTTATCATAGTGCCTCACTGATACCACAGGCTGAGGGGGTGGTGGTGGTTGCACAGGTGCTTGCCTCAAAGCCTCTACCACATGCCTAAGCCAAGCTGGCGGAACCTCCTCACCAACTGGTCTCCCTGACACCAAAGCAGGTGCCTCCCCAGCACTAACAACTCTAGCTCCATCCTTAGGAGCAACGCTCTCCGCACTTCCCTCAACTGACTGACGTGACTGAGGATCCATCACAACCTATGTCTGAAAACACAGCAGAATACTTCTTATTAAAGATCAGAGATTGCCAATCCCAAACATATATGTTATTCAAAACCACTTTTTAAGTAAAAATATTCTTTTTATTACATTTTACCTAGGTTGAGAATCTCAAACCTAGGCTCTGATACCAAAACAATTGTAACACCCCCACACCCAATACATACACACTACATACACCACAATGTAGTATACATGTATTGAATATAGGAATGCTACGGATTTTTATTAACATTTAAAACATTTTAAATGATACTATAAGCTTTCTCATTATACATTAGAGAAAAATAAGTAATCAACTTGTAAAATAAAACAAATAGATATATATATATATATACATTTAGTTAATACGCAGCGGAATTTATAAAATCGTTACATATGAAAGCATTTAAATCCATATTTACAAATATACATATATTCACATTATAAACAATATTTACAAATTATAAAGAAATTATACATGATTGGCAAATGTTCTCTGATCTTTAAGTACCCAAAATCAACTCTTCAACGTCTACGCTCACTCGATCTCGAAGAGCTCTCGGGTTCAACTTTATCAACTCTATCACCTGCGCGATTAAACACTATCGCGCTAAGCCAAGGGCTTAGTAAGACAAATCATGCTATTGTTATGCTTAAGTGCAATGCAATGCAACACACCTTATTAAATAAAGCAACAACATAGGTGAAAAGCTAACATTAATCCTTTGCCTATCACAAATCATATAAGCATACCACAATTCAACATATTTCCACATCCTTCATTAATCAATCAAATTATCATTCATGACTCACGTTAGACATAGACAAGCATGGGCCCAAAACACACTAATATGCCATTCAATTTTCAGAGTTAATGCTTTGGTTTTGTTATCACATTTATCAATATCATATACCCAACTAGGCTTCAAGGATTAGGTTCAACCAAGCTTCAAGGGGAGCAAAGCATGCTAAGCTTCAACCCAACTTGGCTTCAAGAACCAACCCAACCTAGCTTCAAGGGTTGTAACATCTCAATTAGGCTTCAAGGATTCAATCCAACCTAACTTCAAGAGATTGTTACTATCATTAGGCATGCCACCAATAACAAACTCTGAAAATGGAATAACACATTAGCCACACAATTCATTTACATTCATTCTCAATTCTCATCAATTAGGCAAACATGCCATATATCTTTCAATTGAATCATCATAGCCAATCACAATGGCCTCAAATCAAACAATATCTCAATTCATATTAATCATATAACATCATTGATACAACATTTCAAAGTACATACCACATTGCCATTCACAATGCATATAGCCTAACATTGTTCATATGTTTCATCAATATCAACAAATGTGTGCTACAATCTCAACATCAATGAATGTATGTTCCACATATATTTGATTAGGTCATTCTTATCTTTGAAGTATATTTAAAGTGTTTATGTTTAGGTTTAAGTATCATAAATATCTTTGAAGAATCAAAACCATACAAAAAGAACAAAAATAAAAACAGTAGCCAACACATTTGAGGGACACGGCCAAGCTTGTGGCCGTGTCTCTCAACTTAATTTTGGCAGTGACAGACACTGGCATGGGACACGGCCGTGTCTCTTAAAAATCAACCCAACACGGCCAAAATTTCCATGACTTGGCCATGTCTCTCTTTGCTTTTGGCCGTGTCACTCATGAACAAAACCCTAACCAAAAACCAACACTCTTTCAATTGCATTTCCATACTTTTTGAACAACAATCCTCTCATTCAAATGAACACAATCAATGACATAAACACATATCTTACATAAACATGACAATAATCACTTTAACAATACATTAACATCACATTTACATACAAACCATTCCAAAACCCTAAAACCAACATCCTTCAAAATCAACATCTACCACTTCCAACATCAATACCTTTTAAACTCTTAACTTAACACCAATTTTAACACTTGAAAACACATCACAAACACCTATCATCAACTAATCAACAAACCCTAATTCACTTCAAATACCACTTCAAAAGAATAAAGAAATCAAAGAAAAGAACTTACTTCTTTCATCAATTCATCCTAATATCCAAGATTAAACTAATCAAACACACTAGAGTATAACAAAATCATGCAACACACTCTTAGATCATCTATCAAAATCCACACATCATTTCAAACAAGCAAAAGATCCAAAAGAACACTTACCAAGACTATAAACTTCTTGAATCAACACTTGATCACCTCAATCTTCCTTCAATTTGAATTTAGAACTTCAAACACCTCTCTAGCTCTCTTGTTTTCTTTTGTCTTTGGAGGAGCCGGCCACTACCATCAAGAAGAAGAGAAAATGATGAAGAAACAAAGTCAATTTCTCCTTAAATCTCCACCAAGTGATTTCCAAAAGAAAATTACTTTAATACCCTTAACCATTTAACTAGCCTCTTGTCTCTTATATGCCCATTAATGTAATTTCATACTCAACAAGATAAATATCTCTTCCCCCTTGACTCTTCATTTGACCAATTTATATGTTATATATATTACAATATAATCAACATATACACTTTTCTCTAAACCCTCTTTCTTACCCAAAACACATATACACAAGCATTCTCTTTCCAATTTCTTTTCTTATCACATAACATATACATTCAATCCAATTGACAACAACAACATAACCAAGACTTCTAAGGTAAACATGAGGATATTACAGTAATAACTTCCGCTGTGAATTTATAAAGGTTTTTATATATAGTGTCTTTTGAATTTTATTTTAAACAATTTTGAGATATGATTTGTGTCTTTTTAAACAGTGGCATGTTCTATATTCGGTATACGTATTTTATGATCGTTTAAGCATGCTTGGTACGTATACAGTATATAGGGGTGTTACAATAAATGTTTGTCCACTTAAGATATTGCCAAAGCTAGCCATGTCAACAAGAGATCTAAACCCGACCGAGGTAACAATTCGTACTTATGACAACACTGAGAGGCATGCCGAAGGGACTTTCAAAGCGGCTGTCAAGATTGGTCCAATTGAATCTATTGTTGAGTTTGTTGTTTTAGACATACCGGTTACCTTCCCCTTGCTCTTGGGACAACCATGGTTTCATCCTGTTGGTGGAGTTCCTTCCACCCTTCATCAAAAGATCAAGTTCCCCAACGGAAATAAGATAGTGGTCAATGAAGCTGAAGATAATGAGATTGTTAACGCTCTAATGATTGAGAGGCCTCTCAATGGTTTTCAAGTAGCTGTAATTTCTGATGATGAAGTAGTGGACTCCAAAGTCTTGAATATGATGAACAACATGAACTACCTTCCCGGAGCTGGTCTTGAAAGGGTAAAGCCGGTTTGACAAAGCTGCCAGACTTTAGAACTCAAACTTCCAAGAAGGAGTTCGGATATGATGAAGACAACGATGTCCAGCCAAAGAAGAGTGAGAAGATGAGCTTCCCACCACTTGACAAAATCTTTGTCAAAGCTCCAGACATGGGACCACTCCAAGGAAAGCCCGAGCCAATCATGTTCATGGGTAAGTTAATCCCAGGTTTTGAAATTTTTGCAGATGTGGCCGAGCTAGTCGACCAAGTGAATAAAGAGATCACCTTGTTAGCCAACAAAGAACCCAATCCAGGAGAGAAGAATGAAAGCTGTCCTGAAAGCCGAGAAGACTCCGGAGGAGATTGCTGCCCTGGTTGAAGAAAAGTTTGAAGACATCCTGCCTTATGCTTTTGAGAACAATGATTTTGATTTTGATTTTAATTTGTCTACTTTGTATGAGGATGATGATGTTTTCTTTTCCAAAATGAATGTAATAAAGTCTGATTTTGCTTACTTTTGTGATGTTTCTCCGGATGGTTGCATACATTCAAATGGTAATTACATGAGCATCTTTAATATTAATTCTATTAACACACCATCATTAAATTTGGGAACAACCAAAAATCCTAAAAACATTAGCATAGCATCCGACCTTACTCCTAATGAGAGAGAGAGATTTGAAAAAATATTCAAAAAATATGAAGAAGTGTTTGCTTGGTCTTATAAGGATATGCCTGGAATAGATCGAGACATAGCCGAGCATCATATTCCCACTTACACTCACATGAAATCTGTCAAACAAAAGCTTAGGTGATTAAGACCTGAGTGGGCTGAATTGGTTAAAGAAGAGGTCACTAAGCAAATACAAGTGAAGTTCCTTGAAGTGATAGAATACCCAGATTGGCTAGCCAACATAGTACCCGTGCCAAAGAAAGATGGGAGAATAAGGGCCTGTGTGGACTATAAAGATTTGAGCAAGGCTTCCCCTAAAGATGATTTTCCTTTACCTCATATAGATGTTCTCATTGATAGTGCAGCCTCTAGTGTGCTACACTCGTTTATAGATGGTTTTTCTGGAAACAATCAAGTGTTAATGGCCTAAGAGGATAAGGCCAAAACTGCCTTCATTACCACATGGGGTATAAAGAATGCTGGAGCAACCTACCAAAGGATGGCCACCACACTATTTCATGACACGATGCACAAAGAAGTTGAAGTATATGTTGATGATATGATGGTTAAATTGGATACAAGGGAATAACACTTCCAAAACTTAGAATTATTCTTTGATAGAGCTTTGAAATATAAGCTAAGATTGAACCCAAAGAAGTGTGTGTTCGGGGTTACCTCAGGCAAACTATTGGGACATGTGATTGGTCTGAATGGCATTGAGATTGATCCTGACAAAGTTAAAGCAATCAGGGATATGCCAGCCCCAAAGACGAAAAGAGAAGTTAGGGGATTTATTGGAAAATTACAATATATTAGCAGATTTATAGCAAAGCTCACAACAATCTGTGAGCCTATCTTCAAATTACATAGAAAGAATCAGCCCGTCCTATGGAATGAAGAATGTCAAAAGGCCTTTGAGCGAATAAAAGAGTATTTGTTAAATCCGCCTATTTTAAAACCACCTAAACCTGGCAAACCTCTATTACTATACCTAGCAGTAGAAGAAGAGTTGATAGGAGCCATGCTAGCCCAAGCAGATGAGTCAGGGATTGAGCATGCAGTCTACTATTTGAGTAGAAAGCTCCTACCTTATGAAATTAAGTATAGTATCATTGAAAAAACCTGTATAGTCATGGTTTGGTCTTCTAAGAAGTTGCAGCATTACTTTCAATCGTATAGTGTGCAAGCAATTTTCAGGTTGGATCCAATGAAGTACTTAAGGGAGACTCCTTCTTTGATTGGGAAATATGGCCGATGGTTGATAATATTAGAAGAATTTGAGATTGAGTATGTAACAAGGAAAACAATCAAAGGTAGAGTAGTGGCAGAATTCCTGGCACAACAACCATTACCAGAAAGCGAAGAGGCAATCTTGGAATTTCCGGATGAACATTTAGAAGCAATTGAAGTACAAGGGTGGAAAATGTATTTTGATGGAGCAGTAAATAGTAAAGGAGCAGGTTTGGGAGTTATACTAGAATTGCCCGAAGGGGAACTAATCCCTTTAGCCAAAAAGATGAAATTTAGGGCAACCAATAATATGGTGGAATACGAAGCTTGTATTTTTGGTTTGGAAACCCTAATGATTATGAAGGTGGACAAGGTGGAAGTCCATGGCGATTCATTACTAGTAGTATCCCAAGTAAATGGAGAGTAGGAGTTGAAAGAAGAAAAATTAAAACCATACCACCATTACTTGACCATAATGAAGAAGAACTTTAAGGAGTGTAGGTTTATACACCTATCGAGAGAAGAAAACCAGATGGCTGATGCCCTAGGCACATTGGCTTCGGTATGGGAAAACCCTGTCAGCTTATTCCTTAAGCCTCTGATCTTGACCAGTTCATCAAATCCTTGCTATGAATATGAAACAATCATGGAAATTGATACAGACCATGATGCGTGGTATGATACTATAAGGTGATTTTTGGAGAAAAGAGAACACCCGCCGGGGGCAACAAAGAAAGAAAGAAGAGCCATAAGGCGGTGGTCATTGCAATATATCACATTCCATGGAGAGTTATATCGAAGATGGCCCGATGGGGTACATTTGAGATGTTTAAGAAAACCTGAAGTGGAGCGTATCATGTCAGAAATACATGCAGAAAATTGCGGTCCACACATGAGCAGTTTGGCCCTAGTTAAGAAGATTATTCGACAAGGTTACTACTGGTTGACCATGGAGAAAGATTTTATTGAGTTTGTAAAGAAGTGCCAACAATATCAGATGTATGGTAACTTGAATCACATGCCTCCTCAAGAATTGCATTCTGTGTCTTCACCCTGGCCATTTGCCACCTGGGTTATCGACATTATAGGAGAAATACATCCGATGCCTCAAACGGTCACCATTTCATTGTGGTAGCAGTAGATTATTTTTCAAAATGGGTCGAAGTCTAATCCTTCAACAAGCTGGGTGCAAGCCAAATGGCTAGGTTTATTGAAAAGAACCTCATATGTAGATACGAGGTCCCTTACAGTATGATATCAGACAATGGTGTACAGTTTCAAGGAGCAGTTAAGGATTTGTTCTCAAAGTACCGAATCCATCATCATAGATCTTCTCCTTATAGACCAAAGGCTAATGGCGTAGTAGAAGCAACAAACAAAACAATTAAGCAAATTCTATCCAAGATGACCAAGACTTACCAGGATTGGTCAGAAATGCTTCCCTTTGCTTTATGGGAATATAGGACAAGTGTGCGAACGCCCACTGGAATGACACCGCTCTCTTTGGTTTACGGGATGGAAGCAGTGTTGCCAATTGAAATAAAAATCAAGTCATTGAGAGTAGTCTTGGAAGCTAAACTTCCTGAAACAAAATGGGTAGTGAGCAGATACACACAGTTAGCTTTACTAGAAGAGAGAAGGTTAAAGGCACTGTATCATCACCAACTGTATCAAAAGAAGATAGCTCGGGCCTACAACAAAAGAGTTAAAATCAGAAAACTCAGAGTCGGAGATTTATTATTGAAGTAATGTAAGCCTAATGTATCCAAGAGGGAAGTTCAGGCCTAGCTGGGAAGGGCCATATGTCGTGAAACAAGTCATGAACAAAGGTGCGGTGAAGCTATCAGACATGGATGGGAACGAGTTTAGTGAGCCAGTAAAGATTGACAGGTTGAAGAAGTTTTATGTATGAAAAATAAAAAAGAAAGAGCTCGCTAGGTTGAAAACCCAAGAAGGGCAGCCTAGGTAAAAGTTAGAGTAGTCCGCTAGTCCTAAAAACCCGAAAGGGCGGGCTAGGCAACAATTAGGGCTAAATGAGAGAAAATCGTTAATTAGAAAACCCGAAAAGGCTAGTTGGCAACAAGAGTGATCTCGTGTATGCTGGCTTTATGTTTGGTTGTTCCCTAATTTAATAAAACAGAATTAATGTTAAAATTGTTCTATGTGCACTATTATAAGTATTTGACCAGATATGGATGAAATAAATCAACACAATAGCAAAAGTGATGACAAATTATAAATGGAAAAGAAGCATCTTTTATTACTTTAATTATTTTTCATCTTAACAATACACTTTCTGAATTGACAAAAGTAAAATCTATGGCAGTCGATGAGTGTAACGTGTAGGCCAGCTTTGCCTCAACCGATCCAAGTAGGCTTCAGTCAAGCAAGTCATGTCTAAGTCAGGAGCAAAGTCAGAATCACGAGGCTCATCTCCATACTGACGGCCAAGCCGGTGAGGATCATAGCATGTACCTTGACGAAGAGCAGCAAGGGGAACATACATCAAGTATGTTCGCATGGTGATATGAGAAATCTTCTACCAAGGTACCAACCAACGGATATTGACTTCAAAGTGTGAGTGGATCCAGTCAACCCAATCAGCATATGAAGAAGCAGGATGGAGTAGTTTTCTAGGAGAATGATGACGTGGCTGATATATGGCAAAATCCATGGATGGAGTATCAAGCAAGCAAAGACGTTCCTGAAGCCAAATCTGTGAAGAAAGAATTAAATTAAAAAAAAGAGTCCGCTAAGTTGAAAACCCGCAAGGGCAGCTTAGGCAAAAATTAGGACAACTCGCTAGTTTCGAAAACCCATATGGGCGGACTAGGCAAAAATTAGAGAAATAAATAAAAGAAAAAAAGAAAACCTAAATTGAAAACTCGAAAGGGCAGTTTAGGTAATTACATGAAGCAGCAATGGACTCCCAGACAGTCTCTTTGACAATCCGGATTTAAGTTGGTCTAACCCAACTAAAGTCTCAGCTAAGATCACAGGTAACGGCGACAAGCCTCCTTCCATTTAGTCCATAATATACAATACCCATGGATCAATATCGCCGTTGGAAGAAACAAGCAAGAATTTGCCAAGCAAGCAAAAACAAAGAATGCGTCCTCATGCCTTAGTAGGGGCCAAATGAGAGAGACAAAAGGTAATCAAAGGAGCAAGTAGAATTTTTTCACCTCTCATCAACCGAAGAACTTTGGGTTTTGGAATTTGAAATAACATCTGCATTTTCTGTTAAGTCTTGGAAATCAATGTGGGTAACGCCATTTATTGATTATTTGGATAACCAAGGATGGCCTCAAATTCTTCAATCAAGGGACATATTTCAAAGCCATTAATTCTAAATACCCTAGAATCTGTATCCCAAAAGGAAGCCACGACATGTAAGAAGGAGTGGTCCAATTTAACATTTTGAAAACTCTTTAAAACATCAAGTTTTGACAATGAAATTTGCTTCAAATGAAAGGCATCCATATTCTTAAATAGAATTTTTATCTTCTTTAAATGATGTTCGATCATGGTGGGTGAAGGAAGAAAAATCAAAACTATTAAAGGGGTCTTCACGTTGAAAGGAAAAAGTTTTTTTGGTTTCTGTATGAAATATAGCATGGAAAGTGATTTATATAGAGGAAATTACCTTTTCCAAAATTGATTTGGTAAAGGCAATGGAAAAGAATAAGACCATATGGCATAAGGAAAGGAATTTGCAATGAAATCCTTTAACGCATTGGAATTGGTTTTAGCAAATGGTGCGGCTGTGAAAAGGGAAGTTGTGATTCACTATTTATGATGTGATAAAAAAAAGTGGCGCAGCAGTAAAAAAAAAAGTTACAGTAAAGATGGAAATTGTATTTTTTCATTATTGTACAATATTTTACAATTGCTACAATATTTACATATCACTAAGAGGGTGGTGGTAGGTCATCAAATAAAGCCTTGAAAAAGTCATCGACTATTGGAGGAGGGGGCAAATCACTCGTCCCGAGTCCGCCCGAAGCGGGAGCACCAAAATCCGGCAAGTTACTCATCCTGGGATCACCCGAAGTAAAGCACCAAAATCCCTATTACCTTAAAGTTCCAATTTGTCATGGTCCTCATCAGAAGCAGATGAAAGGATCTCATGGTCACCAGTTTGGAGGCCTCTTGATGAAAAAGCACCGGGATCCCTCATCCCCTGAAATCGGAAGTCTCAGAAATTTTGATCGGATTGATGATATAAACTTTCAAAGTGAGAAGCCTGTTGACGACTTGCAACCAGCTCTTCTTGAAGTTTTCTATTTTGTTCTTCGAGCATCTGCTATGAGCCAAGGAGGAAAAAGGTAAGAGCATACATAATCATGCATACATATAGCATAAATTACCATGAAATAAGGAACTTACCAAGTAATTCATATCAATACCCTGTGGATGAGATGGCATATCTGGTGGGCTAGAATGAGCAAACGAAGGGGCAGTAAAAAAAGGTCCAGCCTCATGATCAAAAGAACCAACAGCCTGCAACAACCATTAAAGATTCAAAAAAGTGAAAAATGTATATAATATAAAGAAAGAAGCAGTTGCAAGGGAAAAATGGTAAAAGTTTTACCTGAGAGGTACTAGCCCCAAGATGTGGAACAAACTCTCCTGCATCTCCGTGATGTTCCTCTTCATCTCTACCCTCATTTTCTTCGGGAATCCCTCACACACCAACAGGAGATACATCAAAGTTCAAGAGTCACCTTTGAATAAAATGGGCATAAAATCCACCGGGTGGATGAAGAAATGACTCAACACCATAACCATACCAAGCCGGCCACCATGCATCCTCCGGCATCGCATAATATTTAAAGTATATTTCGGGATATGCATTGGGACCCTCCGCTACTCTGGACCGAGAAACCATTCATAAACTCTTTCCCTGAGAAACCAGCCACTAGACACTGGGCCAGCGATGACTCAGCGAGAATGTTGGAAAGACAGCACAACCTTCATCAAAGGAGACCAGTTTGTCCGCTCTTCTGGGTTCCACCAGGCCAAATTTACCTGCAAAATCACATAAGGTAGGTAAACTTTCACATAAAATTTAAAGCATACTAATGTTATTTTACCTGCTCCCAGGTTAAACGGCTCCACACAAAGTGATGAGTATGCACATGATGAGATCCGGGAACGTCCACATGATTGGACAACCAGTAATTTAATCTTGGATACCAGATTCTCTCTCGAGAAATACCGGGTACCCTCACGAGGTTGTGTTCATATGCCTATACCTACAATAACAATAAATATCACATTCATGCAAGAAAATAGTGGAAATGACATTGGTGGAAGAAAGAATACCTCGACAACCGCCATCAAGCCTACAAAAGACTTCTTGTTTCTGCAAAGTTTATCAAGACCATGGTACAGACACGCGAGACCAGCTTCACCCCAGCCAGAAGATGGTACCATTCTGAAATAATAAAGGGCACTCAACACTGACAAGTGGATGGAGGATTTAGTGCTGCCTAAGATGGTTGACCCGAGCAGATATAACAAAAATCCTTGAGCATACTATTCGGCCGTGTCTCTGCCAACCTGTCCTTCGTAGTTCATCCAATAACTACGAATTGGCTCAATTTTTATCTTAAAAGGCCCTTTATATGATGGTTCCATACCAATTAATTCTTGAATTTCTTTAAATGTTAAAATATCGTTGGTCAGAGGAACCGGAACACCATCATATCGAAGACTGGTTATAGCAGTAAAATCGACCGGACCAATTGTCATCTCTCCAATGGGCAAGTGAAAAGTGTGGGTTTTGTCCAACCAGCGCTGTGCAAGTGCCTGGACTACGCTCCGGTCTATCTGATATTCCTCGGATGGCAATTGTAAGATGAACTGCTCAAAGCCGCAATCTTGGATAATCCATCTTACCTGAGAAGGCACTACGTTGTACCATTGTCGGGCTTTGTAAATACACCCTCCAGCCCGAACAACGCAACGATCATGCTAACACAGAGCCAGGTAAGTTAATACCAAGTAAGTACATATTATTCTATCTGCGTAAATTAATATATTTTTCCTAAATTTTCTAAAAACGATAATAATATCATAATGCAAAATAAACAAACAAAATAATAAAGGCAAACAAACAAAAAATAATCAAAAATAAATTAAATTATAATAATAAAAAAACATAATAATAAAAGTCATCAAACAAAAATAAAAAATAATCAATAATTATAAAAAAAAACCCAGAGACAAAAAATCAAGAGAAAAGAAAAAATAATATTTACCGCACTCTTTTCATTAGAATTGCGATGGAGCGGCATTCTGGCCAGTATATCTATATTTTCATCTTCATGATGCCGAATAAACTCCAATAACTCGGCATTAGAATGAGTCCCTGACCTCGAAGCATGCATTGTTTTTGAAAAATATGTGCTAAAATTGAAAGAAATTTGAGAGAATTATAATGTGAAAGTTTTGTTGTGAGTAAAATTGAAAGAATCAGCTCCTTTATATAGAGAAACGGCAAGGCAAAAAAAATAAAATTAAAAAGTAAGTTTTACTATTCATGAATAGTATTACTATTGATGCATAGTATATTTACTATTCATGAATAGTATTACTATTGATGAATAGTAAAATTTCTATTCCTAATAGTAAATACTATTTACTACTATTTACAAATATTAAATTTACTATTTATGAATAGTAAATAGTGCATGAACAGTTACTACACAGTAAAATAAACAGTAAATTCAATTATTCACTTTAATCATTCAAATGATTGCGTGTATATAAATATTTTTACACCCAGAGGGCAATAAGGAGACATATGCATAAAAATTAGCCAAACTTTTTGAAATAAAAAATTATTAGTTCGGGTCCAGATCCCAAATTTTTCTTAGGTCCAGAACCTAGAATCTCTTCTAAGTCCAGAACTTAGCTCCGATCCAGAACCCAAATTATCCTTAGGTGCAGAACCTAGAATCTTTCCTAAGTCCAGAACTTAGCTCGGGTCCATAACCCAAATTTTCCTTAGGTCCAGAACCTAGAATTATCCTTGAGTTTAGAACTCGAATCGGGTCCAGAATCCAAATTTTACTTAGGTCCAGAACCTAGAATCTCTTCTAAGTCTAGAACTTAGCTCAGGTCCAGAACCCAAATTATCCTTAGGTCCAGAACCTAGAATCTTTCCTAAGTCCAGAGCTTAGCTCGGGTCCAGAACCTAAATTTTTCTTAGATCCAGAACCTAGAATTATCCTTGAGTCCAGAACTCGAATTGGGTCCAGACCTCAAATTTTCCTTAGGTCCAGAACCTAGAATTATCCTTGAGTCCAGAACTCGAATCGGGTCCAGAACCCAAATTTTTACTTAGGTCCAGAACTTAGCTCGGGTCCAGAACCCAAATTATCCTTAGGTCCACAACCTAGAATCTTTCCTAAGTCCAGAACTTAGCTTGGGTCTAGAACCCAAATTTTCCTTAGGTCCAGAACCTAGAATTATCCTTGAGTCCATAACTCGAATTGGGTACAGAACGCAAATTTTCCTTAGGTCTAGAACCTAGAATTATCCTTGAGTCCAGAACTCGAATCGGGTCCAGAACCCAAATTTTACTTAGGTCCAGAACCAAGAATCTATTTTAAGTCCAGAATTTAGCTCGGGTCCAGAACCCAAATTTTCCTTAGGTCCAGGACCTAGAATCTTTTCTAAGTCCAGAACTTAGCTCGGGTCCAGAACCCAAATTTTCCTTAGGTCCAAAACCTAGAATTATTTATAAGTCCAAGAACTTAGCTCGGGTCCAGAACTTAAATTTTTCTTAGGTCCAGAACCTAGAATTATCCTTGAGTCCAGAACTCGAATCGTCCAGAACCCAAATTTTCCTTAGGTCCAGAACATAGAATTATCCTTGAGTCCAGAACCCAAAATCTCAACCATCTCAAAAATTAAGTCTTATTGCTTTCACTCTCTTTTACTAAAGTCTCAGATTTTTCAAGCAAGGGGCAAATGGTAGACCTTTAATTTTTGACCCAGTCCGGTCCAATAATTTTAATTAGTCCAAAATAATTTTTGTATTGTCCAACATGTTTTAATTAGTCAAAAATAATTTTTGTTATCTTTATTAAATAATTTTTGCTTTAGTATCTAATTTTTATTAATAAAAATAAAAATAAACAAATAAAAAACAAAATAAAAATAAAAAATCGGCGACGAAAAATCATCCCCGAAAACCAGCAGGCCAGTCCCTCGCCCCTGCCGCAACCAACTGCGGCAATTTTTTTTTGCTAGCGAAATTTTTCCGACGTAAATTTTTTCGAAACCTAATGCAATTAGGTTTCGGTTTCCTTTTCTTATCAATACTATGTTTCATGAATAATTAGGAATGAAATATAAAATTCTTCTATAAATAAGACCAAAAAACAACACAAAAATCAATCAAGAAATCGAAGGAGAAAGTGGAGACCGAAACTGAGAAGGAAAACCTTGAATCAAGTTAATTTTTTGAGGGAGCAGAAAAACAATTCAAGCAATTCAAAGGCAGCAAAGCTTATCTTTGACCTTGTCATCCAAGAAGCAATTTTTGGTGTAACCTATGAAAGAAGGTTTGAATTCTTAATTTCTTTTATTTTTTTTACAGTAGCTAAATCATCCCATTCTGTCTTTTAATTAAAAAATTTTAGAACCTCAATTCACTTTTTCTAAGGTTTAAAAATCTTAATTCGTTGCTTTATTTTCTAAAAAGTTTGAAGTTGTTAGTTTTGTTTCTTCAAAACCCCAAAACTCTAAATTGCTTTCCAAATTATCAAAACCCTAAATTGAGTTCTGTTTCTTCCCAAAAGCCCTAAAAAACTTCTTTTTTGCTTTTATAAACTTTAAATCATTTTGTTTACTTTCATAAAACTTCATAAAATTATCAATTGATTTTCAAATCCTAAAAACTAATTCATTCTCCGAAACCCTAATTCAACTTCCAAACTTAAAACAATGAACCCTAACTCCCCTTAAAACCTTAAACCCTAATTTTTTCTAAACCCTAATCCTTTAAAACTTTAAAAACCATATAAACATGAATGTTATAATTTTACACAGTAACCTTAAAAACATAATTCAGTAGCTAATAGTCATAATCTAAATATTTTGAAGAGCCCATACTCTAACTTCATGATTTTGCATTACAAACCCTAATTTAATTAATCAAAGAATTTTACCAACTTTTAAAACATAAAACCTTAATCTATTTTAATTCCTTTAAAAACTCACAGTAGCCTAATTCCACAAATTCCAAAACCCTAAACACATGAAATAAAGAACCCTAAATGGAAACAGTAGCAATAATTTAGATTTTTATTTGCCTTATTTAATTCTATATTTGATTATGCTTTGATTTATTTTATATGTTTTAATTTACTTAAGTTCAATGCTTGGTTTATTTAAATTATCACGGATAGATGTTTACTTTCTATTGATATTTAATACCTTTGATGAATGATTTATTTATGGTGAATGGTTACTTACTTTTATCAATTTATTTAGATTTCCAAATGTTGTAAGAGGTATGTTTCCACTTGGTGGGTACCTCATTAGTTAAATGTCATGCAAGTTAAATTTCTTTTCTATTTTAGAAACAATGTAAAGGACATTTTTCTACCTTTCGGTGGGTGTCCTATTTAGGCATGGGATGTAAGGGCATGTTTCCATCTTCGGATGGGTGTCCATTTATTTGTTTTGTTTGGACATTGTTTTGATTTTCAATATATCAATGCTTTATTTTAATTGTTGTGTGTAATATGGATAATGTTATTATATTTAAGAATTTTATAATATTAAGACCTGTAAAGAAGGTCGGTTCCAATGAACCGGGTGTTGTGGGGGTGCTGGGCCATTTCTCACCTTCTCCACACGTACCCAACTTTCCGAACCCATTAGGGGGTTGGGGATTCCTTAGGAATCGAGTCATCCACTCCCTTTCTTTTTTCCCGGCCTGTCCGAGTGGCAACTCCATTTTCTCCAAACTTAGTTCCGTGTTTTCTAATGCCCCGAGCCTAAACAGTGCCGAAGTTTCAAGAACCATTCCCCCGGGGGTGGGGGCAAAAATCCCCTCTCACAGGAATCTCATCAGCTGCTGGTCTCACAGGCAAAGAAATAGATGCCTCACCAGCAGATACAACTCTAGCTCCATCTCTACCCTCATCTGGAGCCACACTCTCTGCACTACTCTCAGCAGCCTGATGCTGCCGAGACGCTATAACTTCCTATATCTGCAAATAAAGCAGAAAATACTATATCACAGATCAGAAATTGCCAGTGCTAATGCATGTATTACAATTAAAAACTATTTTTCAAATCCCCCATTTCTCACTCTATCATCCCACTTAGGTCGAGAACCTTAAACCTTGGCTCTGATACCAAAACAAATGTAACACCCTTATACCCTATATACGTACAATACATATTTCCAGCATATGTAAAATATGCATATACGGTACAAAAATGTCATATACCGGTTTAATAAAAAAATTTCACATTTCCAATTTAAAATTTTAAATTCTAAATATATAAAATTAAATAGAATATAAATATTCTTTACTTGTTATAAGAACCCAAAATAAATAATATATATATAAATCTCTGGAAAAAATTTGCTAGAGTTTTGTCTGTAATTTGGACATCCCAAAATTTAGCAATTACTCAACCTGCAAAAAGAAAACACTCCCAAATAATTTCAAATCACCATCTCAACCATACTTCTCAATTTCACCAAGTTTCTCAAACATTTATATATATAGATATATAATTTAAAACAAACTTACTCTCCCATTTTAAATACATTAACCCAAATATTCTTTATAATATACAATATGTAAAATCCAAAACATAATATATATGCGTAATACTCAAAATGTACAATAAAATAAAAATAAATATATGTTGTTGGCAATGTTTCTGATCTTGATAGCAACTCAACAAGTCCAACTACAAGTCTAGACCCAATCTGGTTTAGAAGAACTCTCTGGCTCAGCTGGGTCTACCCTATCACCTGCGCGATGGAAATAATCGTGCTAAGCCAAAGCCTAGTGGTACAAACTTTGATAATAACAATAAAACTCAATACAATGCCAATGCACAATGCATATGATGTAATATCATTCCACTTTCTTATATTTTTTAAATATTTCATAATCACAACTCTTAACATTATATTGCTCAATTTTATCACAATTCATAATTCACATTAAAACAAAGACAAGCATGGGCCCAAAAAGGATCTAATATGCTATTCAAATTTCAAAGTTATTGTTTTGGTCCATAATGACACCATGTGTCTAATCCCGTAGGCAATATATCAATGGATAATGTAACAGCCCTAGTCTCTTAGACCTCAACCCGACTAAACCCTTAGGCCCCAGTATCTTGGTCCTCAACCCGGCAAGACTACTATAGTTTTTGAGGCTTACAACCTAGTCTTTTCACCCCAAAAAATATCATATTTATTAGCTGGCTTGGCTTATGACCTAATATTTTCACCATTCCAGCATTTAGCCCGTAAGCAATCATAGGCATGCCGCCAAACCCAGAACTCTAAAAAATTGAATAACATACTAGGCACACAATTTATTCATATTTCTCATTATTAATCTCTTTCTCATTTTCACATATTCAATCTAGGCACATTGCCTCATTTTCACATTTTTTTTTCTCACTTTTCTCATTTTTCACATCTTTCTCATTTTTCTCATTTTTATCAATATCAATTCATTTTATTATACCACATATCTCATTTTTGCATTCACAACACATTGCCCAATTACTTTGGGTATTTTCACATAATATACATATTTCATATTTTACACAATTTAACCATTATCAATGGCTTTTCACAATGCATTTAACACTTATATGACATTACAAATGTCATAGCATATTATTCATACACAACCAATGAACCAAGTAGCTTAACACATTTTTCAACTAAAATGTGTTAAAGTCCAAATGTCATGCAAATATAAACATTATTCAAAGTTTGTACATACCTCCAATCCAATCTTTCCAACTTGCCCTTCACCACTTGGATGAAGCAAATCAACCTCCCTCAATGACTAAACCAAATGTGATTGCAAATAATCATTAAGTATCACATTTAATGGCATTTCCAACATTAAACCATAATTACACATCACTCCTACAAATTTCCAAAAATTTAGCCTTTCCTTACTTCAACATTAGAAAATCATAATTATTTTTTAATAAATTAAAAGTCCTAATTTCCCTCTTCCATTAAAAATTAATTTTTTTTTGAATTATTTTATTAATTTTGAATTTATAAGATTTAATTACCAAAATACCCTTTTCTTTTAAAAAAATGTTGACTTTTATATTTTATGTATATTTTGCATATATATCACATATATATTCCACTTTTTCATTTAAAATCCCTTCATTCTTTTTATTTAAAACCATTAATTTAATTTATCCTTTTAAATTATAATTTATTTTATCAAAATTTCCAAAAATTAAAAATTTTCAAAAATTTTAGGATGTTACAGTATCTGTCTGTCTGTCATATGGTGGCTCTGGACAGTCTTTGATAAAATGGTCTGGTGATCCATATCTGAAATATCCTACTGATGCACTAGTCCTCAAACAAACATCTTTATATGCCCTACCTATAACACCCCTATCCCCGTATACGCACACTACATACACCTGTAATATTCGTATACCGAATACAGGAGTGCTACAGTTTATAATAAGTAAACCGATCTTTCAATTTAACAATATTATAAGAAAACTTAAAACATTCAAATCATATTATAAAGTACAATAGATAAAACATTTATGTGATACGCAGTGGAAAATATAGTGGTATTTACAAATACATATACAGTAAAATCCATGTTTTACAAAACATAAAATTTATACATGTTTGGCAGTTTGTCTTTGATCTTTAAGCCCTCTATCAACGCTTTAGAATCTAAACTCAACTTGGTCTAGCTGAACTCTCTGGTTCTACACTGTCACCTGCGCGATGAACCACAATCGCGCTAAGCCAACGGCTTAGTGGTACAAACCACAATAACAATATGCTTTAATGCAATGTCAATGTCATACTTTCAACAATAAAGACAATATTCATAAATGGTATATTAATATTTTTCATAACACAACATTCCATTATTTTATTCAATTGTTTCACCATTCATGAATCACATTGAAACAAAGACAAGCATGGGCCCAAAAGACACTAATATGTTATTCAAAGTTCAGAGTTACTGCTTTGGTCCATAATCACAATCATCAAGCCCGTAGGCGATACATATATATCTATCCATGGATAATCCAACTAGATTTGAGCTTACGACCCAGTCTTTTCACTCAATCTAGCTTGAAGGATTTATTTTTGAGGCTTATGACTCGATCTTTTCACCCCAAAAACATCACATTTATCAGCTGGACTCGGCTTACGACCCGGTCTTTTCACCTATCCAGCGATTCATAGGCATGCCGCCAAACTCAGAACTCTGAAACTTGAATAACATATTAAGCACACAATTATTTCATTTATCTCTTTATCATTCTCTTTCTCAATTCATTTCATATTTCATATTCCATAATCAAATAAGCAATCATGCCCCAATTATTTTATTTGCATTATCATAGCCAACAACAATGGCTTCACATTACATCATATCTCAATTCACATTAAAGCAATTCATCATTAAAGTATACTTAACCGAGTGCATTGAACATACATTATCTTCTACATTATGCAAATCATAGCATTAATCAAATGTATTAACAATGTAATAATTTACTTAACACATTCACAACCAAATGTGTTGAATCTCAAAATCATATGAATGTATGTAATCATGCAAGTTTGTACTTACCTCAAGAACAACTCACACCAATCTATACACTTCCTCTTCCAAGAATTCTTCACTACTAGGGTTAGAGCAACTCAACCTCTTCACAACCTACTTCAAAAGGAAAATACACACTTATTTAAAGATACACATGAATTCCAATACAATTACCCACCTATTAGCCTCATACTAGACCCATGGATCACAAATTACAAACCAAAACCACTAACTAGGGCCCACGGTCGTGGCCTCACAACCCCACGGTCGTGGCCTCACAAACCCCCACGGTCGTGGGTTAACAAACGAATCTGTCCAATTTGCTTAACACTCCCACGGTCGTGGCATCCAAGGGCCATGGGCGTGGCATCCAATTTGCTTCTGTCTCGGACCAAACTCATGTATTCTATGCTTTAAACTTTATTAAACACACACATGTTGAAAATCTACCAAAAATAATTGATCAAACACAATATTTGCATCAATTACCAATTCACAACTCTTACTCTTCCAACACCAAACCTAACTCCTTCTCTTCAATTCAACCCCAAAATCAAAATCAATTAAACTCAACACTCTCAAACACACCCCAAACAATCATACTATAAATAACCAACATCAAACTCAATTATAACTTAAAATAAAACAAGGGAGTCAAGTGGAAACTTACCAAAGATGATGAAATTTCTTAGATTTTCCACTTGATCACTTGAAATCTCCTTCAATTTGAGCTTGAAAAATAATCAAAAACTCTCTTCTCTCTTGCTTTGGATGGCCGACCAAGAAGGAAAAGAAAAGAAGAAAATGAAGAAGAAAAAGAGACAAAGTCAAACACTTATTCTCCACTTAAACCTCCACCAAGCAAATAATATTAAAAGAATATAAATTATCTTCCTCCACTAACTTAATTATAATCAATTATTTCTTCTTTTGACCATATATTATTTTGACATGTATATGTTGTATATATCTCTATATATACAACATATACACATCTCTCTTTACTTCTTTTCTCTTCTCACTTAACCTATACACTTAATCCAAATACAACAATAAATATTCCAAAACTTTTAGGGTATACTTTGGGATATTACACTACCACACTATGCACAAGTAGGTGGAGCAGGCCTCTGGGTCACTGGGTTAGGGTACTAGCCACTGAGGTTGTTGGTCTTTGTCTCTACCTCTGCTGGTGTGAAGACCTGCCATGCTGCCTCTGGCTCCTACTGAACCTCTGAGGATATCCCCTTCAGTCTCTCTTCATATCCTAGCTCTGCTTTCCTCTACTCTGGCAGCTGCTGCAAGTCCCTATGCCTTCTCCACACTTTTGGCAGCTGCAACCAACTTAGAGAAAATTTCCTATCAAAAGCCTACCACAAGATAAATAGTAGATGGTCTCATCCCCTCCTCAAACCTCCGGCATCTATCAACCTCATCTAATATAATCCCCCTGCATACTGGCTCAGTCGGATAAACTCTATCTCATACTCAGTCACTATCCTCGTCTCCTGCCTCAAACTCATAAACTCCATCTTCTTAGCATTCTTGTACTCTCTGAGAGTATACTTCTTCTCAAATTCCAACAGGAAAATAGGATATGCCAGCACTAGTAGATCAGTTGTCCCATGGGAAACTGTCTTTCATCACTCATTCACATCCTCCTACAAAAGAGATATAACATAATCAAACTTCTCCTCCGCACTAGCCTGTAATTGTATGAACACTCTTTGGACCTTGTCCAGCCACTGCTCTACTATAGCTGGGTCTGTAGTGCCGATAAAATCTGTGGCTCCAAACTTTCTTAGCTTGTTATACTTTCGAGTAGGCAACTGCGGCTATGGTGGCGGATGCGGCTGCTGAACCAAAGCCTGTCGTAACTGCTCCACCATATGCCATACCCAGCTTGGCGAAACTTCCTCAGCTGTTAGTCTAACTAGCATAGATACAGATGCCTCTTTAGCAGTCTCTGCACTAGCTCTAGCTCTACCCTTTTCAGGACCTACACTCTTTATACTACTTGGGTAGATTGGTGCGTCCTAGATGCCATGACTACCTATATCTAAAAATATAACAGAGATTGCCACATCCAAGATCAAATAAAATGCCAGTGTTAATGCATGTATCACAATTTAAAACCATATTTAAAATTCATGTTTTCTTTCTCTAAAAACCCACCTAGGTCGAGAACCTCAAACCTAGGCTTTGATACCAAAATAAATGTAACACCCTTATACCCTGTATATGTATAATATATAACACCCCATATATGTAAAATAAACATATAAAGTATAAAAATGCCACCACCCAGTTTAATAAAAAATTTCATATTCCCAATTTAAAATCTCAAACACTTTAAAATGTAATTTTAATAAACCAATAAAATATTCTTTATTAGCTATATGTTCCAAAAGTAAGTATTTTATATAAAATCTCTAAAAAAAATTCATCAGAGTTTTGTCTATAAATTGGACATCCCAAAAATTTCAACAAGACTCAACCCACAGAAAACACACTCCCAATAACAATAAATCAAAATTTTCAACCCAACTTCTCAATCTTCTCCCATTTCTCAAAACATTTATATATATGTACATATATATATCTATATATCAAAACACATATACACATTCCACATTATAAATTTTAACCAAATTATTCTTTATAATTTACAATACACTAAAAAACATAAATATAATATACATAATAACAAAATGTACTATAGAATAGAATATATACATAGTGGCAACTGGCTCTAATCTTGATGCAGCAAAATCACCTCAAATCAACCTCAAGTCTAGACCTGACTAGGTCTAGAAGAACTCTCCGGATCTATCAGATCAACCCTGTCACATGTGTGATGAATTATATTCATGCTGAGATAAAAGCCTAGTGGTACAAACTTTGATAATAATAAAACTTTAAGATAATGACAATGCATAATGCTGTTGCATGTTATTTCACAATGTGGTATACAATTCCACTTTAAAACATAATCTTTAATCTTTTATTAATGCACATTAACACATACACAAGAATGGGCCCAAATAATCTAATATATTATTCAAATCCCAAAGTTACTGTTTTGACATCGAGTGTCTAGCCCAAAGGTAATACAAGTGATGCCCAAAATCTAGCCCGAAGGCAAATCAAAGTGACGTCCAACTTCTAGCCTGAAGGCAAATCATATATCAATGATGCCCAGTGTCTAGCCCGGAAGGCAAATAATGAGAATAATCTCATAGGCATGCCGCCAAACACAAAACTTTGGAAAATAAATAATATACTAGGCACACTCAAATTGTGCATATTTTCATAATAAAATTTTCTCATCACATTGCCTCATTTTATCATTTTTCTCATTCATATCATTGCCCAATCACTTTAATTCATCATATCTCACCACTTTATCACAATGTATGGCATTTAACATTATCCTCATATTACCCAAATATTTTTAGGTTATTTTCACATAATGCACATAAATCACATTTCACTCATTTTAGCCATTAACAATGGCTTTTCATAATGCACATAATGCATACTCATCAATTCACATATTATAACACAATGTACATGAATGTTCAAGTTGCTAAGTAGCTTAACAAATATTTCTATCCAAAATGTATTAGGCCAAATTTAATGCAAATATATCTAAATTATCAAAAGTTTGTACATACCTTAGTTATCACTCAAACCCAAGCTAAAAATCACTCTCTAACATTAACTTCCAAATTATCCTTCAACACTAAGGTTGGGCAGATCACTTGCTTTTAATGCTAATTTGAGAGGAAATCACTAAAACTCCACTTAATTTCTTAAAATCCTGTGAGCGAGGATTTTTGCCGTCATTCCTGGTGGAATGGTTCTTGCGACTTCGGCACTGTTTAGGCTCAGAGCCTTAGAGAACATGGGCCTAAGCCCGGAGAAAATAGAGTCACCACCCGGATGGGCAGGAAAAAAGAAAGGGGTGGATGACTTGATTCCTAAGGAATCCCCAACCCCCTAATGGGTTTGAAAAGTTGGGTACGGGTGGGGAAGGTGAGAAATGGCCCAGCACCCCCACAACGCCCGGTTCATTAGAACTGGCCTCCTTTTCAGGTCTTAATATTATAAAATCCTTAAATATAACGATATTATCCATACTACATGCTATCATAAGAATAAATAAAAACTTTATTACAATCACAATAATGTCCAAACAAAACAAATAAATGGACACCCATCCGAGGATGGAAATATGTCCTTACATCATCTTATATCTAAAACTAAATAAGACACCCACCAAAAGGTGGAAACGTGTCCTTTATAATAATCCTAAAATATAAAATAATTTAAATTATATGAAAATTAATTAATGAGGTACCCAATCATGGAAACATACCTCTTACAATTTTAATAAACAAATAATAATTGAAAAAATATTCATCCATGATAAATAAAATAAATCAAGCATCAAAATTAAATAAATCAATCATCAAGACATATAATAAACTACATAATCAAATCTAAAATTAAGTAAAGCAATAAATGTATAAATTTAGGGTTCGCATCTTAAAACAGGGTTTTAGAATTTTAATTACTAAATTAGGGCTTTGGAAAGAAGAAAGTTAAATACACAGACTCATAATACACAAATGAATATTGACCCCTTCGACGAGCCCATACAACGGTCCCGCTAGTTGGTTAGTGCGCGGGGGTCAATGTAATATCCCATATAATACCCCAAAATTTTGAAAATTCTAATTGCCAAAAATGAATTAAAAGATTTAAAAGTGTATATATTTTATTAAGAGAAAAGGAAGATGTGTATATGTTGTTTATATGAAGAGATATAAACAATATATACAAGTCAACCTTTTATTATGGTCAAATGATATTTAATTATTTAATTAGATATTAATATGTTATGATAGTGGAAGATGATATTATATTATAATATTATTATTGCTTGATGGAGATTAAAAGATGATTTTTGTGTGGTTTTAAGAGGTTTGTGAGTTTAGTGGAGAGTTGACCATTTTCATCTTCTTCTTTCTTCTCCAAGAGGGTCGGCCACCATCTTCATCCAAAAAAAAAGGGATTTTGCTTCTTGCTAACTTAAGCAATTCAAGTGATCAAATTGGAGTTTTAAGGATTTTTCTTCATATTTGGTAAGTTTCCAACTTGTTTCTTTGATTTCCTTTGAGAGTGTGTTTATGAGTTTGTTGGATGTTTGATGTAGTTGTATTTATGGTTGATTTGGTATGTTTGAAATGTTTTTGTTTAGATAACTATGAATTTGGGTTGGATTGAAGAAAAGGTTAAGTTTGGTGAAAAGAATAAGAGTTATGGATTGTGTAATTGTTGAGTTGTGAAGTATGGTTGTGATTGGGTATTTTTGGTGTTTAATTGAGTTGTGTTGATGTTTATACAAGTTTATTGTGGTATTATGATGGTTTTGAGTTGTGTTGGTTTGGAGTTAAAAAGGTTAAAATAAGATGATTTTTGGATGAGGTATTATTGTGGTGATATTAGGTTTTTGGCCTGACACGCCCAGTAGCACGGCCATGCCTTTGGGCATGTCAATGGTTCTATTTTCAGTGTTGGTGATACGAGCAGTGACACACCCATGTCACTAAGCATGTCACAGCTTCTGTGTTGTTGTAGTATTAGCACGTGTAGTGACATGCCCATGTCACAGAGCGTGTCATAGCTACTGTATTGGAGGAGAAATGACACGACCTGTAACACCCCTTCCCGACATATGAATAAGCCGAGGAGGAATGCTACATCAGGATACGAGCTCTGGTTATGTCAGCTTACTTAATGTTCCTTATAAAAATTTTCCAAAAATTTTGACGGAGTCTCCCTTAAAATTCTAGCTCCCAAGTGACGACAAAACTGATTTTTCTTATTTTTGAAAAATATTTTGTTTCACAATTCAACTCAAGCACACTCCCAATAATCCACCCTTATAACCTCAACTACAATCCTGCAAGAAGAATTCACACTTCTATATTCACAACCCAACTCAATTTAAAACCATACAGTTATTATACATTACTAGATTTATATGCTACATCAAGTTATCTCTTTGTATTGTTCAAATAAGTACATGCCAGTTTCTAATACCAAAATACAAAATGAAGAGCACCACCTAAGTTTGTTGATGACCGAAAGATCGCAGGACTCCTCTGCTCGCTACTGGCTCCTTGCTAATAACCTATGAGTTTAGAAGAAACTAAACTCACTAAGCATTGCTTAGTGGGTACTTTAACTAATTATGGAAAATAAATAATAAAAGCATAATGCACTTTTAAAAGCAATGAGTCGTATTAAAAAATAATATCACAGTAAAAACAATCCATACATGTCATATATTCAGTTATTATCATTTTATCAGTTCGCTCCACAAGGTAATTTGGTAGACTAACGTATGGTAAGGAACTAACTAAAACAACTGTATATATATTCTGTGGTTGTGGCCCTAAAAAATTGTGGACCAAGCCCTGTGGAAACTGTGGCCGAAGCCCTCGGACCGGAGTCCTATATAACTCGGGTGATTGCCCTATATAACTCGGACCGAAGTCCTATATAGCTCGGGTCGTCACCCTATATAACTTGGACCAAAGTCCTATATTAAAGCAGCACTGCATATAGTATGATATATCATACCCTTACCCTACTCAGTACTATCCCAGATACCCAGTGGAGCCAAAATTTTCATGTCATTTCTTAATCGAATATGCATTATAAAATTATCAACTTATGTTTCTTATATTATTTCAACGTGAAATATTATATTTTGTCATTTTAATAACATATTATGCTCATTTATATGCATAAGGAATCAATTGGATTACTTTTGAAAAATGACCAAATGAATATTAGCAAAATGACCATATGAATAGTAAATTCTGGTTTTGGACTCAGCTTGATCCTTATTTTGAAAAATTGTATAAAATAATCTACTTTACTAAAAACTCTAAAATTTTTATAGAATTTAGTTTTACATCTTGAAATCATTTCTTTAAAATTTCAGATCAAACTGGATATAAAATCTTGGTCAAGTAGTTCACCCAACCAGACTGCTCTAGTTGCCCTGCATCCTGGCAGCAGTTCTGAATTTTATGAATTCCATAAATTAAATTCAATCAATGTGGTTCCAAATTATTTTTCTCAAATAATAGACTCACTAAAAAACAACATATCCAAAATTCAATTGAAGATTAGTTTTCTAAATTTTATTAAAAATCCGGAAACATGGCCGTCTCAGTCAAGGTACCTCCTAGAGCATGTCTAACAGAAATAATTTTTTTCCATAATCATAACCATTCCGAATTCAACTAAAAATATTTTTCAGTAATTCTAGACGCATTGAGGCACAAGATATAAAAAATTCACTTCAAGAACATTTTTCTATATTTAATTAAAAATCATACAATTCACAGCATTTCACTAATTCTAAAACAGAAAAATTTCAAGAAAATGAACAAACAATTAGTTAAAGTACCAAACCTTGCTTTTCCTTGCTCTTCTTGTCTATTTTACTTCCTTTCCTCTCTAATCTCATTGATTTCCTATCAATTTAATATGTCACATATGTAAGAACAAACCCTAGATATAATAAACATTCATCCATGATAAATTAAATAAATTAAGCATTGAAAATAAATTAACCATCAAAGCATATAATAAACTACATAATCAAATCTAAAAATAAAGCAAGTAAAGATACAAATTAGGGTTTATTGTTTCTATTTAAATTTCTTTAATTAATATTTAGGGCTTTGGAATTTTAGTATTATTATTGTTATTTGTTTAACCTGCTGTAAGTTTTAGAAAATTGGAATGGATTAGGGTTTCATGAATAAAATTAGGGTTTTGGGGTAACATTATGAAATTAGGGTTTTAGGATATTAAAACCTTAGGATTATAATTCTTGGTTATTGGATTGTTGTTTTGGATTTACTGTATTGAGTTTGAATATTTTGGTTTGTAAGGTTTTAAGGTTTTAAGGATTAGGGTTTAGGAAAACTAGGGTTTACGTATTAGTTTTGAGGAAATTAGGGTTTAGGAAAACTTAGGGTTTAGATTAACTGGTTTGGGGGTTTATTGTTTTGGTTTTGGAGTTGAAGAAAATAGTTTAGGAATTTTCGAAAAAAGTTAGAGGAAAACAGTTTAGGGTTTTTTTAAAGTCTTTGGAAATAGGGAAAATGATTTAAGGTTTTTGGAAACAAAAGAAATGAATTAAGGTTTTTTGGACATAGAAGAAATAAATTTAGGGTTCTTGAGGTTTAGATGAAACAGAAAAATATTTTTAGGGTTCTTAAGGTTTAGAAGAAACAGAAAAGTATTTTTAAGGTTCTTAAGGTTTAGAAGAAATAGAAAAGTATTTTAGGGTTTTTAATGTTTAGAAGAAACAGAAAAGTATTTTTAGGGTTTTCTTGAAACAACAGAAATGAATTAGGGTTTTTAAGGTATTTGGAAATAGAAGAAATCATTTATGTTATTGAAACAAAGATCAATGTTACTACATATTTATAGATCAAGGTTTTGCATGTATATTCTTATGAATCAAAGAAACAAAGTTGTTGTGATCATGAGCAATGTATAATTAAGGATCAAACCTTCATAGTTGGTTCCACCAAAAAGTTGCTTTCTGGACGAACAAAGACAAAGGCAAGGTTACTGTCTTTGATGAATTCTTGATTGCTTCTTCTTGCTCCTTTCAAATCTGAAGTTCCACTATCCGATCCAAGTCCAAAGTTCTCTCCAAAGTTCTCTCTGTCAATCCGATCCCTCAAAGTTTTTCATCCCAAGTCTAGTCCCCCCAAGTCCAGTCCTAGTTCAAAGTTTTCTTTTTTTCTCCCAAAGTTTCTCCCTCTTTTCTGTGTTTTTTAGTGTTATTTATAGGAAATTTAGAAGATTAATTCCAATTGTTTAAGGAAACTATAATTTATTAGGAAAAGAAAACCGAAACCAAATAGAATTTGGTTTTGAAAAAAAATATGTTGGACAAATCTCGCTGGTGAAATTACGAGCGCTGGCCAAAACTGCGAGGAAATTATGAGAGCTGGGCGTGCTGGTGGGCTGCCAGGCCATTTCGCCCACAGGAAATTCCTGCGGATAACACAAAAATTATTTTATACTATATATAAAATATATTGGACCGGACTGGGTCAAAAATTAAGGGTCTACAGTTTGCCCCCTGCTTGAACAATCTGAGACTTTAATAAAAGAGAGTGAAAAGCAATAAGACATAAAATTTTTTTAAGATGGTTGAGGTCTTGGATTCTGGACCCGGTTCGAGTTTTGGACTCAAAGATAATTTTAGGTTCTGGACCTAAGGGTAATTTACGATTTTGGACCCGAACTAAGTTTTAGACTTAAAAGAGATTTTAGGTTCTGGACCTAAGGATAATTTGGGTTCTGGACCCGAGCTAAGTTCTAGACTTGAAAAAGATTTTAGGTTCTGGACCTAAGGATAATTTGGGTTCTAGACCCGAGCTAACTTCTGGACTTAAAAGAGATTTTAGGTTCTGGACCTAAGGATAATTTGGATTCTGGACCCGAGCTAAGTTCTGGACTTAAAAGAGATTTTAGGTTCTCGGCCTAAGGATAATATAGGTTCTGGACCCGAGCTAAGTTCTGGACTTAAAAGAGATTTTAGGTTTTAGACCTAAGGATAATTTGGATTCTGAATCCGTGCTAAGTGAGATTATTTGCAAAAAATTTAGCTGATTTTTTATGCACATATCTTCTCTTTACCCCCTGCGTGTAAAAATATTTTAATAGTGAAAAAATTATTTATATACACGTAAGTATTTGAATGATTAAATTGAATGATTGAATTTACTGTTTATTTACTGTGTAGTCACTGTTTATGCACTATTTACTATTTATAAATAGTAACTTACTATTTATAAATAGTATCCTACTATTGTAAATAGTAACCTCCTATTTGTAAATAGTAATTTACTATTGTAAATAGTAACTTACTATTCATCAATATTAAAATTTACTATTTATCAATAGTACAATTACTTTTTCAATTTTGTTTTTTCTTTGCCGTTCCTCTATATAAATGAACGATTTCTTCATTTCATTCACAGTAACATCATTAAATTCGTTTATTAATTACTATAATTCTCTCAAATTTAGCATATAGTTATGAAAAACGCATGCTTCAAGATCAAAAACTCATTCTAATGATGAGTTATTGGAGTTTATTCGACATCATGAAGATGAAAATATAGGTCTACTAGCCGGGATGCTGCTTCATCGTAGTTCAAATCAAAAGAGAGCAGTAATTATTTTTTCTTCTTTTCTTCATTTTTCTGTTATTTTTCTGTTATTTTTCTTTTTTTTATTTTCTTTTTTGTTTTATTTTATTTTGTCTTTATTTTTTATTTAATTTTTTTTCTATTTTTTAGAAATTTAGGAAAAATATATTAATTTAAGTAGATAGAATAATGATATACTTGCCTGGCTCCATGTTAGTGTGATCATTGCATTGTTCGGGCTGGAGGGTGTATCTATAAAGCCTGAAAATGGTATGATGTAGCACCTTCCCGGGTAAGGCAGATTATCCGAGATTGCGGCTTTGAGAGCTTCATCTTACAATTACCATCTGAGGAGTATTTGATAGACCGGAGTGTAGTCCAAGCGCTTGCAGAACGATGGTTGGACACAATTCATACTTTTCACTTGCCTATTGGAGAGATGACAATTGGTCCGGTCGATTTTGCTACTATAACCGACATTCGGTATGATGGTCTTCCGGTTCCTCTTACTAATGATGTTCTGACATTTAAAGAAATTCAACAATTAATTGGTATGAAACCATCATATAAAGGGCCTTTTAAGATAAAAATTAAGCCCATTCGTAGTTATTGGATGAACTACGAAGGACGATTTCACAGAGACATGACCCAACAGTGTGCTCGAGGATTTTTGTTATATTTGCTTGGGTCGACCATCTTAGGCAGCACTGAATCTGCCATCCATTTTTTAGTGTTGAGAGCCCTTTCTTATTTTAGGACGGTATCACTTTATGGCTGGGGTGAAGCTGGTCTCACCTGTCTTTACCATGGTCTTGACAAAATTTGCCGAAATAAGAAGTCTTTTGTTGGCTTTATGGCGGTTGTCGAGGTATTCTTCTTCCAACAATTGCAATTCCATTCTTTTCTTGTATGAATTTGATTTTTATTATTATTGTAGGCATGGGTAAATGAACACAACCTTGTGAGGTTGCCTGGTATTTCCTGAGAGAGAGTCGGGTATCCTAGATTAAATTTTTGGTTGTCAGATTGCGTGGAAGTTCTCAGCTCGCACCACGTGCATACCCAACATTTTATGTTGAGCCACTTAACCTGGGACCAGGTAAAATAGCATTAGTATGCTTTAAAATTTATGTCAAAGTTTACTTACCTTATGTTGTTTTGAAGGTGAATTTGGCTTGGTGGAACCCATAAGAGCGAACAAACTAGACTTCCTACATGAATGCTGCACTGCCTTTCAAACATACACGCCGAGTCATCGCTGGCCCAGTGTCTAGTGGCTTGTTTCTTAGAGAGAGAGTTTATGAATGGTTTCTTGGTCCTGAGCAGTGGAGGGTCCCGATGCATTGCTCAAAATATACTTTAAATATTACATCAATGTCGGAGGATGCATGGTGGTTGGCCCGGCACAGTTATGGTGTTGAAACATTTCTCTATCCGCCAGGTGCATCTTATGCCCATTTTATTCAAATGAGGCTCTTGAACTTTGATGTATCTCCTGTTGGTGTATGGGAAATTCCCTAAGAAAATGAGGGTAGAGATGAAGAGGAACATCATGGAGAGGCAGGAGAATTCGTTCCACATCTCAGGGCTAGCACTTCTCAGGTAAACCTTTACCATTTTTCATTGTAATCGTTTCTTTCTTATTTTGACTTTTAAATGATTGTTGTAGGTTGCTGGCTCATTTGATCATGAGGTTGGACCTTCTTTTACTGCTCCTTCATTTTCTCCTTCTAGTCCGCTAGATATGACATCTCATCCTCAGGGCAATGATATGAATTACTGGGTAAGTTTTCTTGTTTCATGGTAATTTATGCTATATGTATGCATGATTATGTATGCTCTTACTTTTTTCCTTCCTGGCTCTTAGTGTATGCTTGAAGAACAAAATAAGAAACTTCAAGAAGAGTTGGCCTCTAGTCATCACCAGGCTTCTCATTTTGAAAATTTGTATCATCAATCAGAACAAAATTTTTGAGACTTCTGATTTCAGGGGATGAGGGATCCTGGTGCTTCTTCATCTAGAGGCCCCCAAACTGATGAACATGAGATCCTTTCATCTATTTTTGATGAGGACCGTGATAGATTGGAACTCCAAGGTAATAGGGATTTTGATGCTCCTGCTTCAGGCGGACTTGGGACGAGTAATTTGCCTCCTCCTCCCACAGGCGATGAATTTTTCAGGGCTTTATTTGATGACCTACAACCACCTTCTTAGTGATGTATAAATATTGTATCAATTGTACAATAAGCATAAAAATGACAATATATAATTTCCATCTTTACTGTAACTCTTTTTTTTTATAATCATTGCACCACAATTTCCTTTTCACAATTCACAGCCGCATCACTTAGCTAATACCAAATGCAACACGGTAAAGTAATTTCGTCACTAATTCTTTTCCTCATGCATCACGGTCTCATGCTTTTTCCTTATCATCTTTTCCTTATCAATTTTGGAAAAGGATGTTTCTACTATATAAATTTCTCTTCACGCTATAATTTCATATAGAAAACAAAAAACTCCTTTTATCAATTCTAATTTTCCTTCATCCTTCAACAATGACCGAACTTCATTTAAAGAAGATAAAAACTCTACTTAAGAATATGGATGCTATTCACTGGAAGCAAATGTCTTGGACAAAACTTGATATTTTAAAGTGTTTCAAAATGTTAAATTGGACCACTCCTTTTTACATGCCATGGCTTCTTTTTGGAATGTGGATTCTAGGACATTTAAAATTAATGGCTTTGAAATATGTCCCTTGATTGAAGAATTTGAGGCCATCCTTGGATATCCAAATAATCAACAAATGGTGTTACCCATATTGCTTTCCAAGACTCAACAAAAGATACAAATGTTATTTCAAATTTCAAAACCCGAAGTTTTTCAGTTGATGAGAGGTGAGAAAATTCTACTTGCTCCTTTGATTGATTTTTGTCTCTCTCATTTGGCTCCTACTAAGGCATGGGGAAGTATGCTTTGCCTATGCTTGCTTGGCCAATTCTTGCTTGTTTCTTCTGATAGTGATATTGATCCACGAGTATTGGATATTATGGACCAAATGGAAGGAGGCTTGTCGCCAATACCTGTGATCTTAGCTGAGACTTTAATTAGATTAGACCAACTTAGGTCAGGATTGTCGAAGAGACTGACCGGGAGTCCATTGCTGCTTCAGGTAATTTCCTAAACTGCCCTTTTGGGTTTTCAATTTAGGTTTCTTTTTTCTTCTTCTCTTTTTTATTGCTCTAATTTTTGCCTAGTCCGCCCATGCAGGTTTTCGGAGCTAGCGAGTTATCCTAATTTTTACCTAAGCTGCCCTTGTGGATTTTCAACTTAGCGGACCTCTTTTATTATTTTTTATATTGCTCTAATTTTTGCCTAGTCTACCCATGTGGGTTTTTAGAGCTAGCGAGCTGTCCTAATTTTTTCCTAAGCTGCCCTTGCGGGTTTACAACTTAGCGGACTCTTTTTTTTTTAATTTAATTCTTTCCTCACATATTTGGGTTTAGGAGCATCTCTGCTTGCTTTATACTCTATCCATGGATTTTGCTAGATATTTGCCATGACATCATTCCACTAGGAAACTACTCCATCCTACTTCTTCATATGCTGACTGGGTTGACTAGATCCACTCACGTGCTGAAGTCAACATCCGTTGGATGGTACCTTGGTGGAAGATTTCTCGTATCACCATGAGGAAATACTTGATGTATGTTCCCCTTGCTGCTCTTCATCAAGGTACTTGCTATGATCCTTGCCGACTTGGCCATCAGTATGGAGCTGAGCCTCACAATTTTGACTTTACTCTCGATTTAGACATGCTTTGCTTGGCTGAAGCCAACTTGGATCGGCTGACGCAAAGTTGGCCTGCACGTTACACTTATTGTCTGCCATAGATTTTACATTTGTCAATTTAGAAAGTGTATTGTTAGGATGAAAAATAATTAAAGTAATAAAAGATGCTTCTTTTCCATTTATAATTTATCATCGCCTTTTTCTATTGTGTTTATTTATTTCATCCATATCTGGTCAAATACTTATAACAGTGCATATAGAACAACTTTAACATTAATTATGTTTTATTAAATTGGGGAACAACCAAACATAAGCCAGCATGTACAAGATTACTCCTGTTGCCAACTAGCCCTTTTGGGTTTTCTAATTGACAATTTTCTCTCATTTAGCCCTAATTGTTGCCTAGCCTGCCCTTTCGGGTTTTTAGAACTAGCGGACTGCTCTAACTTTTGCCTAGGCCGCCCTTTTAGGTTTTCAACCTAGCGAGCTCTTTTTTTATTTATTTTATGCATAAAACCTCTTCAACCTGTCAATGTTCACTAGCTCACTAAACTTGTTCCTATCCATGTCTGATAACTTCACTGCACCCTTATTCATGACTTGTTTCACAATATATGGCCCTTCCCAGCTACGCCTAAACTTCCCTCTCGGATCAGATACATTAGGCTTACGTTGCTTCAACACCAAATCCCCGACTCTGAGTTTTCTTATCTTAACCCTTCTATTGTAGGCTCGAGCCATCTTCTTTTGATACAGTTGGTGATGATACAGTGCCTTTAACCTTCTCTCCTCTAGTAAAGCTAAGTATGTGTATCTGTTTGCTACCCATTACATTTCAGGCAGTTCGGCTTCCAAGACTACTCTCAATGACTTGATCTCTATTTCAATTGGCAACATTGCTTCCATCCCGTAAACCAAAGAGAACGGTGTCATTCTAGTAGGTGTTCGTACATTTGTTCTATATCCCTATAAAGCAAAGGGAAGCATCTCTGACCAATCCCTATAAGTCTTGGTCATCTTGGACAGAATTTGCTTAATTGTCTTATTTGTTGCTTCTACTGCCCCATTAGCCTTTGGTCTTTAAGGAGAGGATTTGTGATGATGGATTCGGTACTTCGAGAATAAATCCTTAACTGCTCCTTGAAACTGTACCCCATTGTCTGATATTACACTGTGCGGGACCACATATCCGTAAATGAGGTTCTTTTTAATGAATCTAGCCATTTGACTTGCGCCCATTTTGTTGAAGGATTCGGCTTCGACCCATTTTAATAAATAATCTACTGCTACTACAATGAAACAGTAACCGTTTGAGGCTGTCAGATGTATCTCCCCCATAATGTCGATACCCCAAGTGGCAAAGGGCCAGGGTGAAGACATAGAATGCAATTCTTCAGGAGGCATGTGATTCAAGTTACCATACATCAGACATTGTTGGCACTTCTTTATGAACTCAATACAATCTCTCTCCATGGTCAACCAGTAGTAACCTTGTCAAATAATCTTCTTAACTAGGGCCAAACCACTCATGTGCAGATCGCAACTTGCCGCATGTATTTCTGACATGATATGCTCCACCTCAAGCTTCCTTAAACATCTCAAATGCACCCCATCAAGCCATCTTTGTTATAACTCCATGGAATGTGATGTATTGCAAAGATCACCACCTTATGGCTCTTCTTTCTTTCTTTGTTGCCCCCGATGGGTATTCCCTTTCCTCCAAAAATTGTCTTATAGTATCATACCACACATCATGGTCTGTATCAGTTTCCATGATTATCTCATATTCGTAGCAAGGAGTTGATGAACTAGTCAAAATCAGAGACTTAAGGAATAAGCTAATAGGATTTTCCCATACCGAAGCCAATGTAGCTAAGGCATCCGCCATATGATTTTCTTCTCTTTATAGGTGTATAAACCTACACTCCTTAAAGTTCTTCTTCATCATGGTCAAGTAATGGTGGTATGGTTTTAATTTTTCTTCTTTCAACTCCCAATCTCCATTTACTTGGGATACTACTAGCAATGAATCGCCAAAAACTTCCACCTTATCCACCTTCATAATCATTAGGGTTTCCAAACCAAAAATACAAGCTTCGTACTCCACCATATTATTGGTTACCCTAAATTTCAACTTTTTGGCTAAAGGGATAAGTTCCCCTTTGGGTGATTCTAGAATGACTCCCAAACCTGCTCCTTTCCTGTTTACTACTCCATCAAAATACATTTTCCACCCCTGTACTTCAATTGCCTCTAAATGTTCATCCAAAAATTCTAAGAATACCTCTTCAATATCTGGTAATGGTTGTTGGGCCAGGAATTCTACCACTGCTCTACCTTTGATTATTTTCCTAGTTACATACTCAATCTTGAATTCTTCTAATATTATCAACCATCGACCATATTTCCCAATCAAAGAGGGTGTCTCCCTTAAGTACGTCATTGGGTCCAACCTGGATGTACACTATAAGATTGAAAGTAATGCCACAACTTCTTAAAAGACCAAACCATGGCTATGCAGGTTTTTCAATAATACTACACTTAATTTCGTAGGGTAGGAGCTTTCTACTCAAATAGTAGACTGCATGCTAAATCTTTGACTCATCCGCTTGGGCTAGCATGGCTCCTATTGACTCTTCTTCTACTACTAAGTATAGTAATAGAGGTTTTCCAGGTTTAGGTGGTTTTAAAACAGGTGGATTCAGCAAATACTCTTTTATTCGTTCAAAGGCCCTTTGACATTCTTCATTCCATATGACCGGCTGATTCTTTTTAAGCAATTTGAAGATAGGCTCATAGATTGCTGTGAGCTTTGCTATGAATCAGCTAATGTATTGTAATTTACCAATGAATCCCCATACTTCTCTCTCCGTCTTTGGGGCTGGCATATCCCTGATTGCTTTAACTTTGTCAGGATCATTCTCAATGCCATTTGGACCAATCACATGTCCCAATAATTTACCTAAGGTAACACCGAACACACATTTCTTCGGGTTTAATCTTAGCTTATATTTCAATGCTCTATCGAAGAATAATTCTAAGTTTTGGAAGTGTTGTTCCCTTGTATCTAATTTCACCATCATATCATCAACATATACTTCAACTTCTTTGTGCATCATGTCATGAAATAATGTGGTGGCCTGTTAGTGTATATGCCTTAGGCCATTGATTTGGACCTTAATGTTATTCATTTTGTTATTAATAAAGAAGTTTTTATTATCATTGTTATGTCTGCATGTTATATATAATAATGATTATTTCCCTAGTTTATTATTGTTATGGAGATAATAATAAATATAACTAGTGTAATATTGATTTGATAATCATAAGATGATTATAGGTATGAAGATACAAATCAATATTATGGATAGATGTTAGAGAACAGTGTATTGGATAGATCCACATAGATATCACTTCATGGTTTAATGTCATAAGTGTATCTCATAATAGTTTTCATTTAATCCTTTGACTTGAGATTGTCATAGTTTCCAACATAAGGAATATTATGTTTTGACATGATCAAACGTTATCTGTAACTAGATAATTATAAAGGTTATGCTTGAACATGGTATAAATTATGTAGAGGAAAATGAACAATCAAGATGGAATTTGTCCCTCTCTATGAGAGAGATATCTTCTGGGCCCCTCGATAAGTGTAACTGAGAAATGCATGGTCGTGCTCAAATAAGTTGATATAAGATCAATCTTATTTGTTTATCAGTTAACTTGGAGATCGAGTAATCATAAGTTTGGACAATATAAGTATGACATTTACTATGACTTATGTTCAAACTAGATATCGTGTGACAAAGGGATTAATGCATGTACTATTTTAGGTTTTCATTTATAATGATTCTCATGATTAATTGGGTAGTCATAATGTCTTGCTAGAGGCCAATTATGATTTGTGCATTTCAATAGAGATTGAAATACACTACCAGTTAATATGAGCCTATCGGGTCACACACATAGAACGTAGGCTGTACTTAAACAATAATAATTATATTTTTATTATTGTTGTTAGTATTATTATTATTATTAGATATTAATAATAATATTGTTATAATAATTATTATTAGATAATAATTATTAAAAACGTGGGTCCATATAGGATATGGACAGTTAGGGTTTTGACAAGGAAAGGTCTTTTAAAACGGTTTTAAAAGGACTAGAGGCCTTGATGATATTGATTATTATTTTTGTTTTGAAAGAAAACGGAAGAAGAGGAAAAACCTAAAAAACCCTAGTTTCGTTTTTGCAAAAAATTCAGCCACTGCCGTTGGTGAGCTAGCACTCAGACCAGCGTACGTTTGTGTGGACTTCGTTAGAGGGTGTTTGTTTTCAGAAGGCAGCATCTGTTAATCATTTTGAAGCTACGCAAAAAAGGTTAGTTTCGAATCTCTTTTATTGAACTGAATGGATCACATGGATCCTGTGAGTAAATCGAAAGAAAATTTTTTTTTGTTATCCGCTGCGGCAAGGGTTGCAGATCCTTTTTCGATTTACTAACAGTGGTATCAGAGCCTCTTGTTGATTCCATTTAATTCGAAATATGCCACGTTGATGTGTTGATGTGATCTATTATTTTTCGAATGGCATGATTGGATTCGTTTTATCATTTGATGATGATTCGAATCTGTTATATGAGATATAACCTAAATCGTTGTTGATATATGATGTCAAAGATGAACAATTGTATAAGATACAATTCTGTGAAGTCGAACTAGGGTTGGTATACAATCTGTTATGGTTTCGAATTAGGGTTAATATGATTAATTCAATTCGTTTATTAATATTGAATGTATACATAGATTTCGATTTTGATTAATATGATTATTGAGTAAATCGTTTTCTAAGGTTTCTTGTAATAGTTCTCTGTTAATATGATTAATAGATTGCTATTATATTCTGTTTAATATGATTGATAGAATAAGGGTTTTGACAGAAAATAATTAATTGGATTAATGATTCTGTTTAGCTTCGAGGGGCGCTGCCCCTCGACCCCGTCCAGGGGCGCTGCCCCTTTGGAACCCCGCCCGTTGACCGGCCAGCGGGAGCCCCGCCCGCTAACCGGCTAGCGGGACCGCCGTATGTTCGCGCCCTATAGTTCGTTACCGTGACATTAAGAATGTCAATATATTTGTTTCTATTTAACATGTTGGTGATGAATATGCTATGATTATTTGATGTCTTGGCATGGTGCATAGTATGGCTTTATGACCTATGTGTTTGTTTATTCATATCTTTGGATTGTATATACGGCCTGCGTGTCATTTATTTTTGTAACTTTATTATTACTAGTTTAGTAGTTAGTTTTATTATTAATGTAATAATGAAGACTCAAGCTTGGAGAAGAAGATGAAAATTCCATGGAGATGAAGTTGCCTTTCAAGATATGAAGAAATGTACTATTGCAAATGTTGTAATAGATAGGTTTTCTTTTCACCTAGGGTTGCCTACATGAAGATCATATCTAGTTTGGCCATACTATGTCACGTTTATTTTTATCGAATACGTATGAGATGCCATGTTTGATAGTTTATGTATGCATATGGGATATGATATATAAATGTTAATTTTAACATGTTTTCAAAATTAAATGGAATGAACTCTCACTATTAATCTAAGTTTTAATGCCATCCATATCTTAAACACTTATCAAGGCTAAGATCACCTAAATGTAGATTTTGCCAAAGCAAAGTACTTTAGGTTATCCTAGTAAGATATGATGAGTAATGGTGCTGCTCATGTGTTTAAAATTGGTTAGACTTAATTAGGCTATCAAAATGGTTTTGGGCCTAAGGCATTAGATGGGGTATAACATGCTATGACATATGATGTCATGATCCCATATTATCTAAGAGTTACATGTGATGTAATTGGTAAGGGGTTACCTACCATAATAACTTGATTTTAAGTGTCATGCCAAAGCTGACTTAATATTAAGTAAAAATTGGATCTTAGCCCACTAAAATGTCATTGTGATGATTGAGGGTTATATTTTAGTGGGATTTTAATTACTTATCACCTTTTATTAATTAAAATTTGCATATTTTGTAGATTGAAATGGCTACCAACAATAACTCCACTTTATCATTGCGATCCATCCTTGAGAAGGAAAACCTGAAAGAGAATGGGACTAATTTTGTTGATTGGTTTAGGAACCTGAGAATTGTTCTCAAACAAGAAAAGAAGTCCTATGTGCTTGATGAAGCTGTCCCTGAGCCACCTCCTGCTAATGCTTCTAATGCTGATAAGAACAAGCATAAGAAGCATATGGATGATTCCAATGACATTGGATGTCTTATGCTTGCTACTATGTGTCCAGAACTTCAGAAGGATCTGGAACACTTGGAGGCTTATGAGATGAGTGTCCATCTCAAACAAGCTTTCCAACAGCAAGCTAGGCAGGATAGATTCGACACTGCTGTTGCATTATTTGACTGCAAGATGTCAGAGGGCGAATCGGTTAGCGCTCATGTTTTGAAAATGAAGGGCTACATAGATCACCTTGCCCGACTTGGATATCCCTTGAGTTTAGAACTCTCCACGGATTTGATCCTTCATTCTTTGCCCATCAGTTTTTCACATTTTGTTATGAACTATAATATGAACAACATGGAAAAGTCCATTCCTGAGCTACATGGTATGCTCAAAACTGCTGAAGGGAATATCAAAAAGCCCACAAAGGCTACCCATGTATTGAATGTCAATAAGGGTAAGCCTATGAAGAAGAAAGGCAAGGCAAAGGGTAAAGCAACAGTTGCTAAAAAGCCTAAGGGACAGCCCATGCCAAAAGAACCCAAGGCACCTGTTCCTAAGGAAGGAACTTGTTTCCATTGCAAGGAGCCTGGGCATTGGAAAAGAAATTGCCCACTTTATTTGGCTGAATTGAAGAAATCGAAGGGTAGTGCGACTACATCTTCAGGTATATATGTTATAGAAATTAACTTATCTGCTTCTACTTCATGGGTATTGGATACTGCATGTGGTTCTCACATTTGTACAAATGTGCAGGGACTCAAAAGGAGTAGATCACTGAAAAGGGGCGAAGTTGACCTACGAGTTGGGAATAAAGCAAGAGTTGCTGCACTAGCTGTAGGATCTTATGAACTTCATATGCCTAATGGCTTTTTGTTAAATTTGAACAATTGCTATTATGTTCCTACTCTGAGTAGGAATCTTATTTCAGTTTCAGTTTTGGATGATGAAGGTTTTTCATTTTTAATTAAAAATAAGACCTGTTCTATTTTTGATAAAGATGATTTGCTTTATGGTATTGCAAGATCTTTTAATGGCCTTTATGTCCTTGACTTAGATGATTCTAGGGAGAATCATATTTATAACATAAACTCTAAAAGAATTAAGCCAAATGACCTAAACCCTACATTTTTATGGCATTGTCGTCTTAGCCATATAAATGAGAAACGCATTTCTAAACTCCATCAAGATGGATTATTAGATTCATTTGATTTTGAATCATTTGATAAATGTGAATCTTGTTTACTTGGCAAAATGACAAGGAATCCTTTCATCGGACAAGGTGAAAGGGCTAATGACTTGCTTGGACTAGTACATACAGATGTATGTGGCCCGTTAAGCATTAGTGCCAGAGGAGGATATAATTACTTCATTATTTTTACTGATGATTTCAGTAGGTATGGCTATGTCTACCTAATGAAACATAAGCATGAGGCTTTTGAAATGTTCAAAACTTTTCAAAATGAAGTACAAAATCAACTTGGTAAAACTATTAAGGCACTTCGATCTGATCGAGGTGGTGAATTTTTGAGCCAAGAGTTTGACGAACATCTAAGAAATTATGGAATTGTTTCACAATTAACTCCTCCAGGAACTCCACAGTGGAATGGTGTTTCTGAAAGAAGAAATCGAACTTTATTAGATATGGTTCGATCTATGATGAGTCAAGCAGATCTTCCATTATCGTTTTGGGGTTATGCCTTGGAGACAGCTGCTTTTGTTTTAAACCGTGTACCATCTAAAGCGGTTGAAAAGACGCCATATGAGATATGGACTGGCAAAACACCTAGTTTGTCTTTTCTTAAGATTTGGGGTTGTGAAGCTTATGTGAAAAGACCAGTTTCAGATAAGTTAGCTCCAAAATCTGCTAAATGTATCTTTGTGGGATATCCTAAGGAAACTAAAGGATATTATTTCTATATTCCATCTGAGAACAAAGTGTTTGTTGCTCGAAATGGAACCTTTTTGGAAAAAGAATTCATTTCTAAAAGAACTAGTGGGAGTACAGTTCAATTAGATGAATTTATAGAACCACAAGAAGATATTGAACCGCCTGAAGAAACAGTTTCAGAACCACAAGCCATTGTGGAAACTGAAAATGTTACACAAGTTCTGCGCAGATCTGATAGACCACGTCATCAGCCTGAGAGATATGGATTTCTCATGACTGAAAGTCGTGAAGTTTTGCTCATAGATCAAGATGAGCCAACTACCTATTTTGAAGCTGTGTCAGGTCCAGATTCAGAGAAATGGCTTGGAGCCATGAACTCTGAGATGCAGTCCATGTTTGACAACCAAGTTTGGGCCTTAATTGATCCTCCCGAAGGTGTTAAGACTATTGGTTGCAAATGGGTTTTCAAGAAGAAAATTGACATGGATGGAAATGTGCAAACCTATAAAGCAAGGTTGGTTGCTAAAGGTTTCAAACAAACTCATGGTATAGACTATGATGAAACCTTTTCTCCAGTTGCTATGATTAAATCTATTAGGATTCTCCTTGCCATTGCTGCATACTATGATTATGTGATATGGCAAATGGATGTCAAAACTGCTTTCCTTAATGGAAATTTACTCGAGGATGTGTACATGACACAACCTGAGGGTTTTGTAAATCCTGAGAATTCTGGGAAGGTTTGCAAGCTTCAAAGGTCCATTTATGGATTGAAGCAAGCATCTCGAAGCTGGAATCTTTGTTTTGATGAAACAGTTAAGAACTTTGGTTTCATTCAAAATGAAGATGAACCATGTGTTTACAAGATGGTTAGTGGGACTGCTATCGTGTTCTTAGTCCTATATGTAGATGACATATTGATCATTGGAAATGATGTCCCCACTTTACAAAAGGTTAAAGATTGGTTAGGGAATACTTTTTCAATGAAGGACTTGGGTGAGGCTGCATATATCCTTGGTATAAGGATCTATAGAGATAGATCTAGAAGGATAATTGGCTTAAGTCAAAGTACATACATTGACAAAGTGTTGAAGAGATTCAGCATGCAAGATTCCAAGAAGGGATTTTTGCCTATGTCACATGGTATTCATCTTAGCAAGAATCAATGTCCTAAGACATCTGATGAGCGAGATAGAATGAATAAGATCCCTTATGCTTCTGCTATTGGATCTATTATGTATGCCATGCTATGTACTAGACCTGATGTCTCATATTCTTTGAGCACAACAAGTAGATATCAAGCTGATCCTGGTGAGGGTCACTGGACAGCTGTTAAGAACATTCTTAAGTATCTAAGAAGAACTAAGGATGCTTTCTTGGTTTATGGAGGTTTGGAAGATGAGCTAGTTGTAAATGGTTACACAGATGCTAGTTTCCAAACTGATATAGATGATTACAAATCGCAGTCAGGTTTTGTATTCACATTGAATGGTGAAGCCATTACTTGGAAAAGTTCCAAGCAGAGTACAGTAGCAGATTCTACAACAGAAGCTAAGTATATAGCAGCATCAGATGCAGCTAAGGAAGCAGTTTGGCTGAAGAAATTCATCACTGAGCTTGGAGTGGTGCCTAGCATTGCTAATCCTATGGCTATCTATTGTGACAACAATGGTGCCATAGCGCAAGCAAAAGAGCCAAGGTCCCATCAGAAATCTAAGCATATACTCAGGCGATTTCACCTCATTCGAGACATCATTGATAGAGGTGATATCAAGATATGCAAAGTTGACACAAATGACAACATAGCAGATCCATTGACAAAGCCTCTCTCGCGGGTCAAGCATGATCAGCACACTAGGTCTATGGGCATGAGATATTTGTTAGTCTAGGCCTAGTGCAAGTGGGAGACTGTTAGTGTATATGCCCTAGGCCATTGATTTGGACCTTAATGTTATTCATTTTGTTATTAATAAAGAAGTTTTTATTATCATTGTTATGTTTGCATGTTATATATAATAATGATTATATCCCTAGTTTATTATTGTTATGGAGATAATAATAAATATAACTAGTGTAATATTGATTTGATAATCATAAGATGATTATAGGTATGAAGATACAAATCAATATTATGGATACATGTTAGAGAACAGTGTATTGGATAGACCCACATAGATATCACTTCATGGTTTAATGTCATAAGTGTATCTCATAATAGTTTTCATTTAATCCTTTGACTTGAGATTGTCATAGTTTCCAACATAAGGAATATTATGTTTTGACATGATCAAACGTTATCTGTAACTAGATAATTATAAAGGTTATGCTTGAACATGGTATAAATTATGTAGAGGAAAATGAACAATCAAGATGGAATTTGTCCCCTCTCTATGAGAGAGATATCTTCTGGGCCCCTCGATAAGTGTAACTGAGAAATGCATGGCCGTGCTCAAATAAGTTGATATAAGATCAATCTTATTTGTTTATCAGTTAACTTGGAGATCGAGTAATCATAAGTTTGGACAATATAAGTATGACATTTACTATGACTTATGTTCAAACTAGATATCGTGTGACAAAGGGATTAATGCATGTATTAGGTTTTCATTTATAATGATTCTCATGATTAATTGGGTAGTCATAATGTCTTGCTAGAGGCCAATTATGATTTGTGCATTTCAATAGAGATTGAAATACACTACCAGTTAATATGAGCCTATCGGGTCACACACATAGAACGTAGGCTGTACTTAAACAATAATAATTATATTTTTATTATTGTTGTTAGTATTATTATTATTATTATTAGATATTAATAATAATATTGTTATAATAATTATTATTAGATAATAATTATTAAAAACGTGGGTCCATATAGGATATGGACAGTTAGGGTTTTGACAAGGAAAGGTCTTTTAAAACGGTTTTAAAAGGACTAGAGGCCTTGATGATATTGATTATTATTTTCGTTTTGAAAGAAAACGGAAGAAGAGGAAAAACCTAAAAAACCCTAGTTTCGTTTTTGCAAAAAATTCAGCCACTGCAGTTGGTGAGCTAGCACTCAGACCGGCGTACGTTTGTGTGGACTTCGTTAGAGGGTGTTTGTTTTCAGAAGGCAGCATCTGTTAATCGTTTTGAAGCTACGCAAAAAAGGTTAGTTTCGAATCTCTTTTATCGAACTGAATGGATCACATGGATCCTATGAGTAAATCGAAAGAAAATTTTTTTTTGTTATCCGCTGCGGCAAGGGTTGCAGATCCTTTTTCGATTTACTAACATGGCCATCCTTTGGTAGGTTGCTCCAGCATTCTTTAAGCTGAACGGCATCACCCTATAACAAAATATACCTCATGTAGTAATGAAAGCAGTTTTGGCTTTATCCTCTTGGGCCATTACCACTTGGTTGTATCCAGAAAATCCATCTACAAATGAGTGTAGCACGTTAGAGGCTACACTATCAATGAAAACATCTATATGAGTGTGAGCGGGGATTTTCACCCCCACTCCCAGTGGAATGGTTCTTGCGACTTCGGCACTATTTAGGCTCGAGGCCTTAGAGAAGACGGACCTAAGTCCGGAGAAAATGGAGTCGCCACCTGGACAGGCCAGGAAAAAGAAAGGAGTGGATGACTCGATTCCTAAGGAATCCCCAACTTCCTAATGGGTTCGGAAAGTTGGGTACGTGTGGCAAAGGTGAGAAATGGCCCAGCACCCCCACAATGCCCGATTCATTGGAACCGACCTCCTTTACAGGTCTTAATATTATAAAATTCTTAAATATAATAATATTATCCATATTACACACAACAATTAAAAGAAAAGCATGATTATATTAAAATCAAAGCAATGTCCAAGCAAAACAAATAAATGGACACCCATCCGAAGATGGAAACATGCCCTTACATATTCCATGCCTAAATAGGACACCCACCAAAAGGTAGAAACATGTCCTTTACATTGGTTCTAAAATAGAAAATCAATTTAATTTACATGATATTTAACTAATGAGGCACCCACCAAGTGGAAACATACCTCTTATAACATTTGGAAATCTAAATAAATTGATAAAAGTAAATAACCATTCATCATAAATAAATCATTCATCAAAGGTATTAAACATCAATAGAAAGTAAACATCCATCCGTGATAAATTAAATAAGCCAAGTATTGAGCTTAAATAAATTAGAGCGTATAAAATAAATCAAAGCATAATCAAATATAGAATTGAATAGGACAAATAAAAATCTAAATTATGGCTACTATTTCCATTTAGGGTTCTTTATTTCATGTCTTTAGGGTTTTGGAATTTGTGGAATTAGGCTACTGTGAGTTTTTAAAGGAATTAAAATAGATTAAGGTTTTATGTTTTAAAAGGTTGATGAAGTTCTTTGATTAACCAAATTAGTGTTTGAATGGTGAAATCATGAAACTAGGGCATGGACACTTTAAAATACTTAGATTTATGGTTTACGGTTATTCATTGAATTATGGTTTCATGCTTACTGGGTAAAATTAAACATTTGAGGTTTACAGGATTTAAGGTTTTAAAGGAGTTTAAGGTTTATTGTTTAGTTTTAAAGTTGAATTAGGGTTTCGGTGAATGCATGAGGTTTTTAGGGTTTGAAAATAAATTTGATAATTTTATGAAGTTTTATGAAAATAAACAAACGATTTAAAGTTTACATAAATAGAAAAGATATTTGTTAAGGTTTTTAGAAAGAAACATAATTTAAATTATGGTTTTGAAAAGAAACATGTTAGATTATGGTTTTAAGGTTTTGATGAAGCAAAAATAACAATTGTAAGTTTTTTTGGAAAACAAAGCAACGAAATAAGGTTTTTAAACTTTAGAAAAACTAAATTAAAGTTCTAGGGTTTTTGAATTAAAAGACACAATTGGATAGTTTATGCTACTGTGAAAAAATATAAAGAAATTAAGAACTCAAACCTTCTTTCGTAGGTTACACTAAAATTGCTTCTTGGATGAACCAAATCAAAGACAAGCTTTTCTGCCTTTAATTACTTGAATTGTTTTTCTGCTCTCTCAAAAAGTCAGATTGATTCACCTCTTTCCTACTTAGTTTCGGATCCAATTTTTCCTCCAAGTTTCTGTCCGATTTTCTTGATTATTTCTCCTTGATTTTTCTGTGTTGTTTATTCCTTATTTATAGAAGTTTTATGGTTCATTCCTAATCATTCATGGAACATAATATTCATTAAGAAAAGGAAACCGAAACCTAATTGCATTAGGTTTCGAAAAATTTGCGTCGAAAAAATTTTGCTGGCAAAAAAAAAACTATTACAGAAAAATTGCATTGGTGAAATAAATTGCCGCACTTGGCTATGGCAGGGGGCGAGGACCGGCCTGCGGGCCATTTCCCCCGTATGAAACTCCTGCGGGCGAAATGGCCCACGGCCATCTTTCGCCCCACACACTTGTTTTTGGCGACGATTTTTTCGTCGCCGATTTTTTTTTATTTTTTTATTTTGATTTTGATTTGTTTATTTTTATTTTTTATAAATAAAAATTAGATACTAAAGCAAATATTATTTAATTAAGATAACAAAAAAATATTTTGGACCAATTAAAATATATTAGACAACACAAAAATTATTTTGGACTAAATAAAATATATTGGACCGGACTGGGTCAAAAATTAAGGGTCTACAGTTTGCCCCCTGCTTGAATGATCTGAAACTTTAGTGAAAGAGAGTGAAAAACAAAAAGACTTAATTTTTGAGATGGTGGAGGATTTGGGTTCTGGACCCGGTTCGAGTTATGGACCTAAGGGAAATTTGGGTTCTGAACCCGGTCTATGTTCTGGGACTTAGAAATAAATTCTAGGTTCTGGACCTAAGGGTAATTTGGGTTCTGGACCCGAGCTAAGTTCTGGACTTAGAAATAAATTCTAGGTTCTGAACCTAAGGAAAATTTGGGTTCTGGACCCGAGCTAAGTTCTGGACTTAGAAATAAATTCTAGGTTCTAGACCTAAGAAAAATTTGGGTTCTGGACCCGAGCTAAGTTCTTGACTTAGAAATAAATTCTAGGTTCTAGACCTAATGGTAATTTGGGTTCTGGACCCGAGCTAAGTTATGGACTTAGAAATAAATTATAGGTTCTTGACCCAAGGAAAATTTGGGTTCTGGACCCAAGCTAAGTTCTGTACTTAGAAATAAATTCTAGGTTCTGGACCCGAGCTAATAATTTTTAATTTCTTCTTATTTTTAATTCTAAGTTTGGCTAATTTTTATGCATATGTCTTCTTATTGCCCCCTGGGTGTAAAAATATTTATATACCCGCAATTATTTGAATGATTAAAGTGAATAATTTAATTTACTATTTATTTACTGTGTAGTCACTGTTCACGCACTATTTACTATTCATAAATAGTAATTTTACTATTTGTAAATAGTATTTACTATTAAAAATAGTAATTTTACTATTTATCAATAGTAATAATATTCATGAATAGTAACATTTACTATTTATAAATAGTAATACTATTTATGAATAGAGAAATTTACTATTTATCAATAGTAATACTATTCATAAATAGTGAAATTTATGATTTATGAGCAGTTTTGAATTTTTTTTTTTGCTTGTCGTTTCACTATATAAAGGAGCTGATTCTTCATTTCATTTCACAGCAAGATTTCTTAAGTTATATAATTCTCTCAAATTTCTTTCAATTTTAGCACATATTTTTCAAAAATAATGCATGCTTCGAGGTTAGGGACTCATTCTAATGCCGAGTTATTGGAGTTTATTCAGCATCATGAAGATGAAAATATAGATATACTAGCCGGGATGCCGCTTCACTGCAGTTCCAACGAAAAGAGCGCAATAATTATTTTTTCTTTTTCTTTTCTCTTGATTTTTCGTCTATGTGTTTTTTTTATTATTTTTTGATTATTTTTTATCTGTTATATTTATTTTTTGATATATTTTCTTTATATATACATATTTTTGTTATTATTTATTATTATTTTTATATATTTTTTATATTAAGCTCTTTTTATTATTATTGTGTTTGCCTTTATTTTTATTTTTATTTTATATTATTATTCCTTTTTTAGGAAAAATAAATTAATTTGAGCAGACAAAATAATATGTACTTACCTAGTATTAACTTACCTGGCTCTGTGTTAGCATGATCGTTGCATTGTTCAGGTAGGAGGGTGTATTTACAAAGCCCGACAATGGTACAATGTAGTGCCTTCTAGGATAAGGCGGATTATCCGAGATTGCGGCTTTGAGCTGTTCATCTTAAAATTGCCATCCGAGGAATACCAGATAGACCAGAACGTAGTCCAGGCGCTTGCAGAGTGATAATTGGACACAACCCACACTTTTCACTTGCCCATTGGAGAGATGACAATTGGTCCGGTCGATTTTCAATATGATGGTTTTTCAGTTCCTCTAACCAATGATATTTTAACATTTGAAGAAATTCAGGAATTAATTGGTATGAAACCATCATATAAAGGGCCTTTTAAAATAAAAATTGAGCCAATTCGTAGTTATTGGATGAACTACGAAGGACGGGTTGGCAGAGACACGGCCGAATAGTACGCTCGAGGATTTTTGTTATATCTGCTTTGGTCGACCATCTTAGGCAGCACTGAATCCTCCATCCACTTTGTCAGTGTTAGTGCCCTTTCTTATCTCAAAATGGTACCATCTTCTGGCTAGGGTGAAGCTGGTCTCGTGTGTCTTTACCATGGTCTTGATAAGCTTTGATGAAACAAGAAGTCTTTTGTCAGCTTGATGGCGGTTGTCGAGGTATTCTTTTCCTTCACCAATGTTATTTCCACTCTTTTCTTGTATGAATTTGATCTTTAGTATTATTGTTGTAGGTATGGGCATATGAACACAACATCATGAGGGTACCCGATATTTCCCGAGAGAGAGTCAGGTATTCGAGATTAAATTTCTGGTTGTCCGATCGTGTGGACGTTCCCGGCTCTCATCATGTGCATACTCACCATTATGTGTTGAGCCGCTTAACCTGGGACCAGGTAAAATAACATTAGTATGCTTTAAATTTTATGTGAAAGTTTACTTACCTTATGTTATTTTGTAGGTGAATTTGGCCTGGTGGAGCCCAGAAGAGCGAGCAAACTGGTCTCCTTTGATGAGGGCTGCACTATCTTTCCAACATTCTCGCCGAGTTATGGCTGGCCCAGTGTCTAGTGGCTGGTTTCTCGAGGAAAGAGTTTATGAATGGTTTCTCTGTCCAGAGTAGTGGAGGGTTCCGATGCAAATCCCAGAATATACTTTAAATATTATGTCAATGCTGGAGGATGCATGATGGCCTGCCCGGTATGGTTATGGTGCCGAGTCATTTCTCCATTTACCGGGTCCATTTTATGCCCATTTTATTCAAAGAAGACTCTTGAACTTTAATGTATCTCCTATTGGTGTGCGGGAGATTTCCAACGAAAATGAGGGTAGATATGAAGAAGAACGCCATGGAGATACAGGAGAGTCTATTCCACATCTCGGGGATAGTACTTCTCAGGTAAAACTTTTATCACTTTTCCCTTGCAACTGCTTTTTCTTTCTTTGATTCTTTAATGATTGTCGTAGGCTGTTGGATCATTTGATCATGAGGATGGACCTTCTTTTACTGCCCCTTCGTTTGCTCATTCTAGCCCGCCAGATATGTCATCTCATCCGCAGGGCATTGATATGAACTACCTGGTACGTTTCCTTATTTCATAGTAACTTATGCTATATGTATGCATGATTATGTATGCTCTTACCTTTTTCCTTTTTGGCTCACAGCGGATGCTTGAAGAACAAAATAGAAAACTTCAAGAAGAGTTGGCTATAAGTCGTCAGCAGGCTTCTCATTTTGAAAATTTATATCATCAATCCGAATAACACTTCCGGGACTTTCGATTTTAGGGGATGAGGGATCCTGGTGCTTCTTCATCAAGAGGCCCCCAGACTGATGAACATGAGATCCTTTCGTCTGCTTCTGATGAGGACCATGACGGATTGAAACCTCAAGGTAATAGGGATTTTGGTGCTCCCGCTTCGGGTGATCCCGGGACGAGTAATTTGCCGAATTTTGTTGCTCCCGCTTTGGGTGGACTCGGGATGAGTGATTTGCCTCCTCCTCCAACAGGTGACGACTTTTTCAAGGCTTTATTTGATGACCTACCACCGCCCTTTTAGTGATATGTAAATATTGTAGCAATTGTAAAATATTGTACAATAATGAAAAATATACAATTTTCATCTTTATTGTAACTTTTTTTTTATCACAGTACATCATAATTTCATAATTCACATCCACCTCATTTGCTAAACCAAATCCAACATGGTAAAGGAATTTCATTGCTAATTCCTTTCCTTATGCCATATGGTCTTATTCTTTCCCATCACCTTTTCCTTTTCACTTTTGGAAAAGGTTTGTTTCTTCAATATAAATCACCCTTCATGCCATATTTCATATAGAAACCAAAAACAACTTTTCCATTTCAACGTGAAGACTCATTTAACAATTTTGATTTTCCTTCATTCACCCACCATGACCGAACATCATCTAAAGAAGATAAAAATTCTATTTAAGAATATGGATGCCATTCATTGGAAGCAAATTTCATGTTCAAAACATGATGTTTTAAAATGTTTTCAAAATGTTAAATTGGACTACTCCTTCTTACATGCCATGGCTTCCTTTTGGAATACGGATTCTAGGGTATTTAAAATTAATGGCTTTGAAATATGTCCCTTGATTGAAGAATTTGAGGCCATCCTTGGATATCCAAATAATCAACAAATGGCGTTACCCACATTGATTTCCAAGACTTAACAGAAGATGCATATGTTATTTCAAATTCCAAAACCCGAAGTTCTTCAGTTGTTGAGAGGTGAAAAAATTCTACTTGCTCCTTTGATTGACTTTTGTCTCTCTCATTTGGCCCCTACTAAGGCATGGGGACGCATGCTCTATCTTTGCTTGCTCGGCCAATTCTTGCATGTTTCTTCTGATAGCGATATTGATCCACGGGTATTGGATATTATGGACCAAATGGAAAGAGGCTTATCGCCGGTACCTGTGATCTTAGCCGAGACCTTAGTTGGATTAGACCGACTTAAATCAGGATTGTCAAAGAGACTGACCGGGAGTTCGTTGCTGCTACAGGTAATTACCTAAACTGCCCTTTCAATTTTTCAATTTAGGTTTTCCTTTTCTTTTTTTTATTCTTTTATTTATTGCTCTAATTTTTGCCTAGTCCTCCCATATGGGTTTTCGAAACTAGCGAGCTGTCCTAATTTTTGCCTAAGCTACCCTTGCGGATTTTCAACTTAGTGGACTCTCTCTCTCTTTTTTGTTATATATTTTTTATTGTATATTTTATTCTTTCTTCACAAATTTGGATTCAGAAGCAGCTTTGTTTGCTTGATACTCCATCCATAGATTTTGCCAGATACCTGCCACATCATCATTCAGCTAGGAAACTACTCCATCCTGCTCCTTCATATGCTAACTGGGTTGACTTGATCCACTCACGCGCTGAAGTCAATATCTGTTGGTTGGTACCCTGGTGGAAAATTTCTCATATCACCATGCAGACATACTTGATGTATGTTCCCCTTGCTGCTCTTCGTCAAGGTACTTGCTATGATCCTCGATGCCTTGGCCGTCAGTATGGAGCTGAGCCTCGTGATTCTGACTTTACTCCCGACATAGACATGCCTTGTGTAATATCCCAAAGTGTGCCCTAGAAGTTTTGATATAATTGTTGTTTTAATTGAATTTAATGTATATGTGTAATTGGAAAGAGAAAGGAAGTGAAGAGAGAGTGTATATGTTGTATATATAGCAATATATACAACATATACAAGTCAAGTTAGTGGAGGTTAAAAGTTGGTTAGTTAATGATTTTAAATTAATTAAGTTAATTAGTGGAAATGGAAAATTAAGAGAGTGGAATGAGATATTTTAATATTTTAATATTAATGCTTGGAGGAGAGGGTTTTGAGGAGTTAGTGGATGAGATTTGACTTTGATTTATTTCTTTACTTCTTTCTTTCTTTCTTTCTCCGTGGTCCATTTCCTTTTCTCTTCTTTTGGCCGGCTATCAAAGAATCAAGAGAGCAAGAAAGAGATTTGATCTTCTAAACTCAAGGTCTAAGGAAGTTTTCAAGTGATCAAGTTGGAAATTTAAGAGTTTCTTCATCCTTGGTAAGTTTCCTCTTGATTCCTTGATTTTCTTTTAAGATGTGTTTGAGTTTGTTGGTTGATTGTTGATGGTATGTGAATATGTTTGATTAAGATGTATTTGAGAGTGTTTGGTTTAATTGATTTTGATGTTGGTGTTGGATTGTAAAGAAGGAGTTAGGTTTGATGTTGAAAGAGTAAGAGTTGTGTGTATGTGATGGTTGTAAAGTGGTGTTTGATGTATGTTTTGAAGTGTTTTGGTGTTTTTGCAAGTTATTATGGTTTTTTGGTGTGTTTAGTTCAGTTTGTTTGAAGTGGAAGATGGTGGAAGAAAGTGGTTTATTGGTTGTGTTGTTGTTGTTGCTGCCGGAATCTGGAATTTTGGCCTGACACGCCCATGAGCAAGGCCAAGTCTTTGGGCATGTTGATGGTTCTGTGTTCTTGGATGGGTGACACGAGCAGTGACACGCCCATGTCACTGAGCGTGTCACAGCTTCTGTGTAGTAGTAGTATTGACACGTCCAGTGACACATCCATGTCACTGAGCGTGTCATAGCTACTGTGTTTGTGAGGGTTTGACACGGCCATGAACATGCCCATGTTGTTGGACGTGTCAATGTTTCTGTGAGACAGAATGTACTACACGTTCAGTGACACGCCCGTGGTTCTGAGTGTGTCAAAGCTTCTGTGTTGTGAGTTTAGGGCACGGTCAGGGACACACCTGTGTTGTTGAGCGTGTCATGTTTAGAGTTTGCCCTAGATGATTCTTAGCTTTCTTATCTTATATGTATCTCTAAGTGAGTGTGTATGATTACCTTTGATTTAGGATGTGAAGAAGTTGAATTGCCCTAACTTAAGTGTTGAGGATTCTTGGAGGAGGAAGTGTATAGGTAGTTGTGAGTTGGTTTTGAGGTAAGTACAAACTACATTGTTGCATACACTCACATGATTTGATACTTAATATGTTTGATTATACATATGTTAAGCAATTGATTACAGGGTTAAAACATTTGATGATATGATGAAATATGAAAGGTATGTTAATGCAATTGGTTGTGTACACTTGAATGATGAATTGATTTAATGTGATTTGAGATGTAATGAGATATAAAACCAATGTGATTGACTATGATGATGGTGTTAATGCAATTGTTATTGTATATTATCTTGATGAGATATGAAGCCATGGTTGCTGGCTATAATGATGCAAATGAGATGATGCAGGCATGGTTGCCTATTTTGATTATGAGAATAAAATGAGAAATGAATTGAGAAAGAAATGTATAAAGATATAAATGAAAAGATTTTGTGTCTAATGTGTTATTCAACCTTCAGAGTTCTGGGTTTGGCTGCATGCTTATAAAGTACTGGATAGGTGAAAAGACCGGATCGTAAGCCGATTCTAGTTGAATAATGTGAAATATGATGTTTTGGGGTGAAAAGACCGGGGCGTAAGCCTCAAAAACAGTAACAGTCTAGCCGGGTTGAGGATCTCCTCGAGTTTAGCCGAGTTGAGGTCCAAGAGACTGGGTCTGTTACGCTATCCATGGATAGAGATATATGTATCGCCTACGGGCTTGATGATTATGATTATGGACCAAAGCAGTAACTCTGAACTTTGAATAACATATTAGTGTCTTTTGGGCCCATACTTGTCTTTGTGTCAATGTAAATCATAAGAGATGAAATAATTGAATAAAATGATGAAATGTAGTCCTATGAACAATATAAAGATATCATTTGTGAATATTGTCTTAATTGTTGAAATGTGTGACATTGGCATTGCATAGAAGTATATTGTTATTGTAGTTTGTACCACTAAGCCGTTGGCTTAGCGCGATTGTGGTTCATCGCGCAGGTGATAGAGAAGAACCAGAGAGTTCCTCTAGACCGAGTAGAGTCTAGATTTTGAGGCGTGGATAGTGGAGCTTGAAGATCAAAGACATACTGCCAAACATGTATATATTTTATGTTTTGTAAAAACTTGAGTTTTGAAGTATATGTATTTGTAAATATTTGTTATACTTTCCGCTGTGTTTTGAATAAACATTTTTATCTATTGTGTTTTATAATATAACTTAAATGTTTTAAATTTGTTCAATTTATTGTAAAAGAAGTGAGCCGTTTGTTAGTAAACCGTGGCATTACTATATTCAGTATATGTATATTACGATCGTAATAGCATGCTGTGTACGTATACGGGGTATAGGGGTGTTACACCTTGTTTGACTGAAGCGTACTTGGATCGGCTGAGGCAAAGCTGGCCTGCACATTACATTTATCGACTGCCATAGATTTTACATTTGTCAATTCAGAAAGTGTATTGTTAGGATGAAAAAAATAATAATTAAAGTAAGATGCTTCTTTTCCATTTATAATTTGTCATCACCTTTTGCTATTGTGTTTATTTATTTCATCCATATCTGGTCAAATACTTATAACAGTGCACATAGAACAATTTTAACATTAATTCTGTTTTATTAAATTAGGGAACAACCAAACATAAAGCCAGCATACACAAGATCACTCCTGTTGCCAATTAGTCTTTTCGGGTTTTCTAATTGACGATTTTCTCTCATTTAGCCCTAATTGTTGCCTAGCCTGCCCTTTCGGTTTTTTAAAATTAGCGGACTGCTCTAACTTTTGCCTAGGCCGCCCTTTTTGGGTTTTCAACCTAGCGAGCTCTTTTTTCTTTTTCTTTTTATCATACATAAAACCTCTTCAACCTGTCAATGTTTACTGGCTCACTAAATTCGTTCCCATCCATGTCTGACAACTTCACCGCACCTTTGTTCATGACTTGTTTCACGACATATGGCCCTTCTCAGCTAGGCCTGAACTTCCCTCTTGGATCAGATACATTAGGCTTACATTGTTTCAACACCAAATCCCCAACTCTGAATTTTCTGACCTTAACCCTTCTATTGTAGGCCCATGCTATCTTCTTTTGATACAGTTGGTGATGATACAATGATTTTAACATTCCCTTTTCTAGTAAAGCTAACTGTGTGTATCTGCTCGCTACCCATTCTATTTCAGGCAGTTCGGCTTCCAAGACTACTCTTAATGACTTGATCTCAATTTTGAATGGCAATACTGCTTCCATCCCGTAAACCAAAGAGAATGATGTCATTCCAGTAGGTGTTCGCACACTTGTCCTATATCCCCATAAAGCAAAGGGAAGCATCTCTAACCAATCCCTGTAAGTCTTGGTCATTTTGGACAAAATTTGCTTAATTGTCTTGTTTATTGCTTCTACTGCACCATTAGCCTTTGGTCTATAAGGAGAGAATCTATGATGATGGATGCGGTACTTTGAGAATAAATCCTTAACTGCTCCTTGAATCTGAACCCCATTGTCTGATATCACACTGTGTGGGACCCCGTATCTGTAGATGAGGTTCTTTTCAATAAATCTCGTATCCACCTTCATTATCATTAGGGTTTCCAAACAGAAAATACAAGCTTCGTACTCCACCATATTATTGGTTACCCTAAATTTAAACTTTTTGGCTAAAGGGATAAGTTCCCCTTCTTGCGATTCTAGTATAAATCCCAAACCTGCTCCTTTCCTTTTTACTGCTCCATCAAAATACATTTTCCACCCTTGTACTTCAATTGCTTCTAAATGTTCATCCAAAAATTCCAAGATTACCTCTTCACTATCTAATAATGGTTGTTGGGCCAGGAATTCTGCCACCGCTCTACCTTTGATCATTTTCCTGGTTACATACTCAATCTCAAATTCTTCTAATATTATCAACCATCGACCATATTTCCCAATCAAAGAGGATGTCTCCCTTAAGTCCTTTATTGGATCCAGCCTGGAAATTGCTTGCACACTATACGATTGAAAGTAATGCCGCAACTTCTTAGAAGACCAAACCACGGCTATACAGGTCTTTTCAATGATACTATACTTAATTTCATAAGGTAGGAGCTTTCTACTCAAATAATAACCTGCATGCTCAATCTCTGACTCATCTGCTTGGGCTAGCATGGCTCCTATCGACTCTTCTTCTACTGCTAAGTATAGTAATAGAGGTTTTCCGGGTTTAGGTGGTTTTAAAATAGGTGGATTCAACAAATACTCTTTTATTTGCTCAAAGGCCTTTTGACTCTCTTCATTCCATATGACCGGCTGATTCTTTCTAAGCAATTTGAAGATAGGCTCATAAATTGTTGTGAGTTTTGCTATGAATCTGCTAATATATTATAATTTACCAATGAATCCCCGAACTTCTCTCTCCGTCTTAGAGGCTGGCATATCCCTGATTGCTTTAACTTTGTTAGGATCAATCTCAATGCCGTTTGAACTAATCACATGTCCTAATAACTTGCCTGAAGTAACACCGAACACACACTTCTTCGGGTTCAGTCTTAGCTTATATTTCAAAGCCCTATCGAACAATAACTCTATGTTTTGGAAGTGTTGTTCTCTTGTATTCGATTTAGCCATCATATCATCAACATATACTTCAACTTCTTTATGCATCATGTAATGAAATAGTGTGGTGGCCATCCTTTGGTAGGTCGCTCCAGCATTCTTGAAGCCGAACGGCATCACCCTATAACAAAATATACCACATGTAGTAATGAAAGCAGTTTTAGTTTTATCCTCTTGGGCCATTAACACTTGGTTGTATCCGAAAAATCCATCTAGAAATGAGTGTAGCAATCTAGAGGCTGCACTATCAATGAGAACATCTATATGAGGTAAAGGAAAATCATCCTTAGGGGAAGCCTTGTTCAAATCTCTATAGTCCACATAGACCCTTATTTTTCCATACTATGTTGGCTAACCAATATGGATATTCTATCACTTCAAGGAACTTCACTTGTATTTGTTAAGTGACCTCTTCTTTAACCAATTCAACCCACTCTGGTCTTAATTGCCTAAGCTTTTGTTTGACAGGTTTCATGTGAGTGTGAGTTGGAATATGATGCTCGGCTATGTCTCGATCTATTCCAGGCATATCCTCATAAGACCAAGCAAACAGTTCTTCATATTTTTTGAATATTTTTTCAAATCTCTCTCTCTCTCATCAGGAGTAAGGTCGGATGCTATGGTAATGTTTTTAGGATTTTAAGTTGTTCCCAAATTTAATGATTGTGTGTTAACAAAATTAATATTAAAGATGCTCATGTAACTGCTATTTGAATGTATGCAACCATCAGGAGAAACATCACACAAGTAAGCAAAATCAGACTTTACTGCATTCATTTTGGAAAAGAAAACATCATCATCCTCATACAAAGCAGACAAATTAAAATTAAAATCAAAATCATTATTCTCAGAATCATAAAGCAGGATGTCTTCAAAATTTTCTTCTACCAGGGCAGCAATCTCTTCCGAAGTCTTCTCGGCTTTCAGGACAACTTCATTCTTCTCTTTTGGATTGGATTCTTTGCTGGTTGGCAGGGTGAGTTCTTTCTTCACTTGCTCCACTAACTCGGCAACATCTGCAAAAATTTCAAAACCTGGGATTAACTTAATGAACATGATCGGCTCGGGCTTTCCTTGGAGTGGTCCCATATCTGGAGCCTTGACAAAGATCTCTTCAAGTGGTGGGAAGCTCATCTTCTCACTCTTCTTTGGATGGACATCATTGGCTTCATCATATCCCAACCCTTTCTTGGAAGTTTGAGTTCTAAAATCTGGCAACTTTGTCAAACCGGCCTTACTCTTTCTAAGAACAGCTCCGGGAAGGTAGTTCATGTTCTTCATCATATTCAAGACTTTGGAGTCCACTACTTCATCATTAGAAATTACAGCTACTTGGAAACCATTGAGAGGCTCTCAATCATTAGAGTGTTAACAATCTCATTATCTTCAGCTTCAATGACCACTGTCTCATTTTCGTTGGGGAACTTGATCTTTTGATGAAGGGTGGAAGGAACTCCACCAAGAGGATGAAACCATGGTCGCTCCAAGAGCAAGGCGAAGGTAACCAGTATGTCTAAAACAACAAACTCAACAATAGATTCAATTGGACCAACCTTGACAACCGCTTTGAAAGTCCCTTCGGCATGCCTCTTAGTGTTGTCATAAGCACGAATTGTTACCTCGGTCGGGTTTAGATCTCTTGTTGACATAGCTAGCTTTGGCAATATCTTAAGTGGACAAACATTTATGGCGGACCCATCATCAACCATTACACAAGGATTCCTCTTCCCCTTGATTTCTACTTTGACAAAGAGAGGGTGGATGTGGTCTCTCCTCTCCTCCAGTAAATCCGCATCTGAAAAAGGAACTACTCCCATATTAACTTCGCTCTTCTCTTGAACCTCTTTACATTTCATTACCCCTCTAATTTTTATGAAGTTGATCAGCTCTTCCGGTGTTGTGGAGGTAGAGATTGGCATGCTAGCCAAGGCTTTGGCCATAGTTTCTCGGTGCTTTTTAGAAGTAGCTAATAAGTCCCAAATGCTAACACTTGCTTGGGTTCTTTTCAATTGCTTGAGCACAGCATCATCTTCTTCTACTTTAACTTCCTTACCTTTATTAGTTTCTACCTCCTTAGGTGATAGCCTTGCATAAGGCTTACCGGATCTAGTGTTCATCACCTCATCTTCTTTGGGCTCGGACCAAGTCCACTCCTCCTTCTTGGATACAAGATCATCATCACTATCGCTTGAATCCCAAAACCCATTGACGACACAAATTGCTACTTCTTTATTCCCCATAGCTTGTTTAATTTCATCAAATACCTCTTCTTCTTTGGTTGCTTCTTTATCCACATCTTGAAAAGAAGACATGACAAAATCCTCATACAAACCTCCTCCAATCATGAAGGTTGCTGTTGGTGGTACTCTATTGATCTTTGGTAATGGGTTGTCTTTGGTGTTTGGCTTGTTGGGCTCGGGTAGTCTTCCATTATCAATTAGATTTTGGATCTCATGTCTCAACCTCACACATCTATCCATTTCATGCCCTTGCATTTGGTGAAATTGACAAAATGCTTTAGTGTCAAAATTAGGTGGGAGAGGGTTAGTCAAAGGACGAGGATTTAAGGGTTGTATTAATCCCTTTCTTTGTAGTTTATTGAGAACCCAAGACATTGGCTTCCCTAATTCCAAAAATTGTCTCCTCATTCCTTGGTTAGTAGTGTTAACACTGACTGCCTTTTGCATACTTTGGCTACCAGATTGATAGCTCCCTTTCTCGTTCCTTTTTATTGCAAAACGGCTCTTCTCTCTCTCTCATTCTTCAATTTGCAAACCAGCTTGAAGAAGGTCTTTGAAATCACGGATGAGTGTATGAGACATCCTCTCATGAAGACTAGGCAACACCCCTCTCACAATCATCCTTATTTGATCGGATTCATCGGGCCTCTTCTTGAGCAAAGCAGCATTGTTTCTGCATCTCTTCACATAATCCACAAAATTCTCATTCGACCTTTCCCTAATGGACTCCACTTACATTAAGGTAACTTCCAACTCGACATTATACCCATATTGCTGGATGAAGGCCTTGTATAGAAAATCCCAATTCTTTTGTGTTCCATCATCTAAGGTATTGAACCAATTTTGGACAACAGGGTCCAATGAGAGCATGAAGTACCTAAGAGTTTGAACCTTAGTAGCTCGGGCAGACTGCATAGCAGTGATATACTACTTTGCATGGAGATGAGGATTTCTAGAACCATTGTATCTAGCAAAGGATGGCATCTTAAACTTATAAGGGACCTCCTCATCTTGTTTAAATAGTTTATCGATCTCAGACATCTCTTCGGTTTTCAGCTTCTTCTCAAATTTCTTTTCTAAATCAGCAATCATCTTTTCAATATCAGAAGTTTTGGTCTTCTCCATAGTTGATCTTTCAACAATCTTTGGTTCCTTTTTCTTATCATGAGCATCTTGGTAGTATTGAGCCCAATCAACATCATCATCAATGATCACCTTTTCATCATCAAAAACCACTTCACCAACTTTGGTCTTCCATTTGTCCTTTGGCTTCTTAGTGCTAGCAGATGCCTCGACATGATTTTCTAAGATTGCAGTCAATTGGTTCTTCATGGTCTCAGCTAGGGCCTCTTTTATTTCTCCCATCTTGGCATTGAGGGCCTCATCCACCATCCTTTGAATTTGTTCGGGCTCCATTTTTTTTGGTGAGCAAGTGATTGAGTTGTTGCTAGATACTTCGTCTTCGGGGTAGGTCGGACTGTTGTAAGTGTTTGAACTTTCGTAATCCAGGGCTGTGAGCCAGAGAGGATCAATGATATGAGTTCCAAATGTATGCATGTATGCGTGTATGCACGAACAATCAACGAAGAAAGATAAATAGGACGTTCCTTCCAACCTTATAACATCCACACACGAATGGTGAGTCTCTTTTCCTAGGTATATGGTTAATAAAATACCAACATGGGGTATCTTGTTTTTGAATAATTTCCTCGGACGTTTCAACCAATAGTTATAATTTTGAAAATGGAAATCCATCCATGATAATTCCCATTAATTAGGTTTTAATTCATGCAACCAACTAAAGTAGCTTTTATGCTATATTGGATTAAAACTAAATTAAGAGGTTTATTATAGATAGATTTCTCACTTGTAAATGGTAACTAATGATTCATGCCAAAAACAAGCCCATGGTTAATTTATTCTTACTGTAAACTAGGCCCATAATTGATTTTTGGTATTTCTTAATTGACCTAAATATTTTTGCGAGCTCTTTGTAAGAAAAAGTTGGGTGAAAATAGTTTTGTTTCTAAGCCCATTGTAAAAGATTTTAGAAAAATGGATTTTGGGCTTAGTATTTGGGCCATGAGCAAAAGATTTGTTTTGGAAAAGACGATCTTGAAAAGTTTTGAAAATAGCTTTGGTCTTTTGGATTTTAAAGAAAAATTTATTTTGAGCTTACAATATACTTAGGTCATATTAGAAAAAGAGCAAACCAAATAAGCCATGATTTAAGCCAAGATAAATTAACCATAGTCAAACAACATGCATTCTGGATAAAAACCTAAGGAAAGTAACTAGGCCAATTACATGAACTTTAGTCTTTGGGTAAAAAGGCTTAGGTTCCCATAGCAAGTATATACCAAATGGTACGAGGCTATGAGTGGTTATGCCATGCTCGATCTCCATTCCTTGAGTGAAAGTATGGCATCCCTTACATAACACAACACGGGTAACACGGGCGTCCTATCTCACGCACACGATGCAATTTAATATGATGCAATGGATAATATCATTATAAGAAAGAATAGAATAATATAAAGATTAATGGAATTAACTTCTCTTATCCCCAGTGGAGTCGCCACTGTGAGCGGGGATTTTCGCCCCCACTCCCGGTGGAATGGTTATTGTGACTTCGGCACTATTTAGGCTCGAGGCCTTAGAGAACACGAACAAAGTCCGGAGAAAATGGAGTCGCCACCTGGATGGGCTGGGAAAAAGAAAGGGGTGGATGACTCGATTCCTAAGGAAATTGTAATATCCTCATGTATGCCCTAGAAGTCTTTGTGATATTGTTGTTGTTGTTGTTGTTGTTGTTATAAATTGGATTGAATGTATATTATGTGATAAGAAAAGAAATTGAGAAGAGAATGCTTGTGTATAAGTGTTTTGGGAAAGGAAATAGGGTTTAGAGAGAATGGTATATGTTGTGTATATGATGATATATATAACATATAAATGGGTCAAAGGAAGAGTCAAAGGAAGAGAGATATTTTTGTGTTGAGTGTATAATTACTTAAATGGGCTTATATGAGACAAAAGGTTAGTTATTTGGTTGAGGGCATTTTGGTAATTGCTTGAATTGAATCACATGGTGGATATTTAAAGAAGGTTTGACTTTGTTTCTTCATCATTTTCTTCTTTCTTTCATGAAGTGGCCGGCTCCTCCATAGACAAAGAGAAAGAAAGAGACAAGAGAGGTTCTTGATGAGTTGAGTTCAAAATTGAAGGAAGATTAAGTGTTCAAGTGTTGATTCAAGAAGTTTTTAACTAAGGTAAGATCTTTCCTTTGATTTCTTTCATTCTTTTGAAGTGGTATTGGAAGTTAATTAGGGTTTGATGATTTGATGATATGATGTGTTTATGATGTGTTCTCAAGTGTTAAATTGATTTTAAGTTATGAGTTTAATTAGAGGTTGTTGTTGGAAATGGTGGATGTTGATTTTGAAGGATGGAGAAGGATGTTGGTTTTAGGGTTTTGAGATGATATATGTGTTTAATTGTTATATTAATGTGTTGTGAAGTAATTCTTGTGATGAATATGTGTTTAGAACATTGATTATGTTCATTTGAAATATGTTATATGATGAATATTGTGTTTGAGTGCATTTGAGAAAGGGTTGGTTTTGGTTAGGGTTTTGGTTTTGGGTGACACGGCCAAAAAGGGAAAGAGATACACGGCCAAGTCAAGGGATTTTGGGCGTGTTGGATTGGTTTTTGGAGTGACACGGTCGTGTTCCCTAACCGTGTTAGCTACTGTGAGTTTTGGATTGAGAGACACGGTCACAAGCTTGGCCGTGTCCCTTGCCCGTGTTGCTTACTGCCAAAATTGTGTTGAGTGACACGGCCACAAGCTTGGCCGTGTCCCTCAAGTGGTATTGCCCGTGTCCCTCAAAAATGTTGGTTACTATTTTTATTCTTTGTTCTTTTTACATGGTTTTGGTTCTTCTTATATGATTGGAATTGAACCCATATTAGATAATGCATATGATATTACATGAATAAGATTATGTATTGTGCATTGTGAGGCTTGTGAATGGTGATGTGTATTATGAATAAGGTATTGTGAAATGTGATACCAATAATGTTAAATGCACAATATGAATTGAGATATGAAATGCTATATCAATGATGCTATGTGCATAAGATGAATTGAGATGGGAAATGTGATGCAATTGAAAGAAAGAAGGCATGTTTGCCTAAATGATAATGATAATTGATTAATGAATGAATTGTGTGGCTAATGTGTTATTCCATTTTCAGAGTTTGTTATTGGTGGCATGCCTAATGATAGTAACAATCTCTTGAAGTTAGGTTGGATTGAATCCTTGAAGCCTAATTGAGATGTTACAACCCTTGAAGCTAGGTTGGGTTGGTTCTTGAAGCCAAGTTGGGTTGAAGCTTAGCATGCTTTGCTCCCCTTGAAGCTTGGTTGAACCTAATCCTTGAAGCCTAGTTGGGTATATGAGATTGATAAATGTGATAACAAACCAAAGCATTAACTCTGAAAGTTGAATGGCATATTAGTGTCTTTTGGGCCCATGCTTGTCTTTGCTTAGTGTTGTTCATGGATGATTAAATGATTAAATAATGAAGTATATGCAAAGATGTTGAAATGTGATATGCATATATGTATGTTGGGTTATGAAATGTAAAGGGATGTTGTTAGCTTTGCATCTATGTTGTTACATATATGATATGAATTAGAATTGACATTGTATTGCATTAAAGCATATCCATTGCATGTTTTATCTTACTAAGCCCTTGGCTTAGCGCGATAGTGTTTAATCGCGCAGGTGATAGAACTGATAGAGTTGAACCCGAGAGCTCTTCTAGACCGAGTGAGAGTAGACATTGAAGAGTTGATTTTGGGAACTTAAAGATCAGAGGAGATTTGCCAATCATGTATAACTCTTTTATATTTTGTAAAGATTTTGTTTATATTGTAAATATATATGTAACGATAAATATGTACTCAAATGTTTTCATATGTGTAAATATTTTATAACTTCCGCTGTGTACTACTTAAATGTATTTATATATCTATTATGTTTATTACAAATTGAGTATTTACTATCTATAATGTATATTGAGAAAGATGATGGTATTATATAAAAATGTTTTGAATGTTGATGAAAAGCCGTAGCACTCCTATGTACGGTGCACATATGCTACATTGTGGTGTTGTAGTGTGTGTGTATTGAATGTGGGGGTGTTACAGAATCCCTAACCCCCTAATCGGTTTGAAAAGTTGGGTACGTGTGGGGAAGGTGAGAAATGGCCCAGCATACCCACACGCCCGGTTCTTAATATTATAAAATTCTTAAATATAATAATATTATCCATATTACACACAACAGTTAAAAGAAAGCATCATTATATTAAAATCAAAGCAATGTCCAAGCAAAACAAATAAATGGGCACCCATCTGAAGATGGAAACATGCCCTTACATAATCCATGCCTAAATAGGACACCCACTGAAAGGTAGAAACATGTCCTTTACATTGGTTCTAAAATACAAAAGCAATTTAAATTACATGATATTTAACTAATGAGGCACCCACCAAGTGAAAACATACCTCTTACAACATTTGAAAATCTAAATACATTGATAAAAGTAAATAACCATTCATCATAAATAAATCATTTATCAAAGGTATTAAACATCAATAGAAAGTAAACATCCATCCATGATAAATTAAATAAACCAAGCATTCAGCTTAAATAAATTAAAGTGTATAAAATAAATCAAGCATAATCAAATATAGAATTGAATAAGACAAATAAAAATCTAAATTATGGCTACTATTTCCATTTAGGGTTCTTTTATTTCATGTGTTTAGGGTTTTGGAATTTGTGAAATTAGGCTACTGTGAGTTTTTAAAGGAATTAAAATAGATTAAGGATTTATGTTTTAAAAGGTTGATGAAGTTCTTTGATTAACCAAATTAGTGTTTGAATGGTGAAATCATGAAACTAGGGTTTGGACACTTTAAAATACTTAGATTTATGGTTTACGGTTATTCATTGAATTATGGTTTCATACTTACTGTGTAAAATTAAATATTTGCAGTTTATATGGTTTTTAAAGTTCTAAAGGATTAGGGTTTAGAAAAAAAATTAGGATTTAAGGTTTTAAAGGAGTTTAAGGTTTATTGTTTAGTTTTAATTAGGGTTTCGGTGAATGCATGAGGTTTTTAGGGTTTGAAAATCAATTTGATAATTTTATGAAGTTTTATGAAAATAAACAAATGATTTAAAGTTTACAGAAATAGAAAAGATATTTGTTAAGGTTTTTAGAAAGAAACAGAATTTAAATTATGGTTTTGAAAAGAAACATGTTAAATTAGGGTTTTAAGGTTTTGATGAAGCAAAAATAACAATTGTAAGTTTTTTTGGAAAACAAAGCAACGAAATAAGGTTTTTAAACTTTAGAAAAATTAAGTTAAATTTCTAGGGTTTTTGAATTAAAAGACACAATTGGATAATTTATGCTACTGTGAAAAGATATAAAGAAATTAAGAATTCAAACCTTCTTTCGTAGGTTAAACCAAAATTGCTTCTTGGATGAACCAAAACAAAGACAAGCTTTTTTGCCTTTGAACTGCTTGAATTGTTTTTCTGCTCTCTCAAAAAATCAGATTGATTCACCTCTTTCCTATTTAGTTTCGGATCTAATTTTTCCTCCTTGCTTATGTCCGATTTTCTTGATTATTTCTCCTTGATTTTTCTGTGTTGTTTAGTCCTTATTTATAGAAGTTTTATTGTTCATTCCCAATCATTCACCGAACATAATATTCATTAAGAAAAGGAAAGCGAAACCTAATTGCATTAGGTTTCGAAAAATTTGCGTCGAAAAAATTTCGCTGGCGAAAAAAAAATTGCTGCGGAAAAATTTGTGCTGGCAAAAAAAATTGCAGCAGTTGGCTGTGGTAGGGGGCAAGGACCGGCTTGCAAACCATTTTGCCCGCAGGATTTTCTTGAGGGAGAAATGGCGTGGGCCATTTCGCTAGTAGGAAACTGCTGCGGGCGAAATGGCCCACGGCCATCGTCCCGCGCGCTGCTTTTCGATGACCATTTTTTTTGTCGCCGATTTTTTATTTTTATTTTTATTTGTTTATTTATATTTTTTATTAATAAAAATTAGATACTAAAGAAAAATTATTTAATTAAGATAACAAAAAATTATTTTGGACCATTTAAAATATATTAGACAGCACAAAAATTATTTTGGACTAAATAAAATATATTGGACCGGATTGGGTCAAAAATTAAGGGTCTACAATGAGGTAAAGGAAAATCATCTTTAGGGGAAGCCTTGTTTAAATCTCTATAATCCACACAGACACTTATTCTTCCATCTTTCTTTGGCATGGGTACTGTGTTGGCTAACCAATCTGGATATTCTATCACTTCAAGGAACTTCACTTGTATTTGTTTAATGACCTCTTCTTTAACCAATTCATCCCATTCCGGTCTTAATCACCTAAGCTTTTGTTTGATAGGTTTCATGTGAGTGTAAGTAGGAATAAGATGTTCGGCTATGTCTTGATCTATTCCAGGCATATCCTCATAAGACCAAGCAAATACTTCTTCATATTTTTTGAATATTTTTTCAAATCTCTCTCTCTCTCGTCAAGAGTAAGGTCAGATGCTATGCTAATGTTTTTAGAATTTTTGATTGTTCCCAAATTTAATAATTGTGTGTCAACAGAATTAATATTAAAGATGCTCATGTAACTACTATTTGAATGTATGCAACCATTAGGAGAAACATCACACAAGTAAGCAAAATCAGACTTTATTGCATTCATTTTGGAAAAGAAAACATCATCATCCTCATACAAAGCAGACAAATTAAAATCAAAATCAAAATCATTGTTCTCAAAATCATAAGGCAAAATGTCTTCAAACTTTTCTTTAACCAGGGCAGTAATCTCTTCCGGAGTCTTCTCAGCTTTCAGGACAACTTCTTTCTTCTCTTCTAGATTGGATTCTTTGTTGGCTGGCAGGGTGAGCTCTTTCTTCACTTGCTCCACTAGCTCTGCAACATCTGTGAAAATTTCAAAACCTGGGATCAACTTTCCCATGAACATGATTGGATCGGGCTTTCCTTGGAGTGGTCCCATGTCTGGAGCTTTGATAAAGATCTCTTCAAGTGGTGGGAAGTTCATCTTCTCATTCTTCTTTGGCTGGACACTGTTGGCTTCATCATATCCCAACCCCTTCTTAGAAGTTTGAGTTTTAAAACCTAACAACTTTGTCAAACAGGCCTTTCCCTTTCTAAGACCAGCTCCGGGAAGGTAGTTCATGTTCTTCATCATATTCAAGACTTTGGATTCCACTACTTCATCATCAGAAAAGTACAGCTACCTGGAAACCATTAAGAAGTCTCTCAATCATCAGAGCGTTAACAATCTCATTATCTTCAGCCTCGATGACCACTGTATCATCTCCGTTAGTGAACTTGATCTTTTGATGAAGGGTGGAAGGAACTCCACCAAGAGGATGAAACCATGGTCATCCCAAGAGTAAGACGAAGGTAACAGGTATGTCTAAAATAACAAATTCAACAATAGATTCAATTGGACCGACCTTGACAGCAGCTTTGAAAGTTCCTTCGACATGTCTCTTAGTGTTGTCATAAGTCCAAATGGTTACCTCGGTCGGGTTTAGATCCCTTGTTGACATGGCTAGCTTTGGTAATATTTTAAGTGGATAAACATTTATAGCAGACCCATCATCAACCATTACACATGGAGTCCTCTTCCCTTTGATTTCTATTTTGATAAAGAGAGGGCGGATGTGATCTCTCCCCTCCTTCGGTAAATCCACATCTGAGAAAGAAACCGCTCCCATATTAACTTTGCTCTTCTCTTGAATATCTTCACATTTCATCACTCCTCCAATTTTTATGAAGTTGATCAGCTCCTCCGGTGTTGTGGAGGTAGAAATTGGCATGCTAGCTAAGGCCTTGGCCATAGTTTCTCGGTGCTTTTTAGAAGTAGCCAATAGATCCCAAATGCTAACACTTGCTTGGGTTCTTTTCAATTGCTTGAGCACAACATCATCTTCCTCTTCTTTATTACCTACTTCAACTTCCTTTCCCTTATTAATTTTTATGTCCTTAGGCGGTGGCCTTGCATAAGGCTTACCGGATCTAGTGTTCATTACTTCATCTTCTTCGGGCTCGGACCAGGTCCACTCCTCTTTCTTGGATACAAGATCATCCTCACTATCGCTTGAATCCCAAAACCTATTGACAACACAAAATTGCTACTTCTTTACCCACCATAGCTTATTTAATTTCACAAAATATCTCTTCTTCTTTGATTACTTCTCCACCCACATCTTAAAAAAAAGACATGACAAAATCTTCATGCAAACCGCCTCCAATCATGAAGGTTGCCGGTGGTGGTACTCTATTAAACTTCGGCAATGGGTTGTCTTTGGTGTTTGGCTTGTTGGGCTGGGGCAGCTTCCCACTATCAATTAAATTTTTCTCTCATGTCTCAACCTCACACATCTATCAGTGTCATGCCCTTGCATTTGATGAAACTGATAAAATGCTTTAGTCTCAAAATTAGGTGGGAGAGGGTTAGGCAACGAATGAGGATTTAAGGGTTGTAGCAATCCCTTTCTTTGGAGCTTATTGATAACCCAAGACATCGGTTTCCCCAATTTCAAAAACTGTCTCCTTGTTCCTTGGCTAGTAGCATTAACATCGACCGCCTTTTGAATGCTTTGGCTACCAGACTGATAGTTTCCTTTCTCGTTCCTTCTTATTGAAAAATGGTTCTCTCTTTCCCATTCTTTAATTTGTAGACCAGCTTGGAGGAGATCTTTGAAATCACGGATGAGTGTATGAGACATCCTCTCACGAAGACTAGGCAGCACCCCTCTCACAATCATCCTTATTTGATCGGATTCATCGGGCCTTTTCTTGAGCAAAGTGGCCTTGTTTCTCCATCTCTTTAAATAGTCCACAAAATTCTTATTTGGCCTTTGCCTAATGGACTCAACTTCTATTAAGGTAACATCCATCTCGACATTATACCCATATTGCTGGATGAAGGCCTTGTATAGCAAATCCCAACTCTTTTGTGTTCCATCATCTAAGGTATTGAACCAATTTTAGATAACAGGATCCAATGAGAGCATAAAGTACCTTAGAGTTTGAGCCTTAGTAGCTCAGGCAGACTACATAGCAGTGATATACTGCTTCACATGGAGGTGAGGATTTTGATTCCATCAAACTTCGCAAAAGATGGCATCTAGAACTTATACGGAACTTCTTCATCTAGCTCAAATAATTTTTCGACTTCGGACATTGCTTCGGTTTTCAGTTTCTTCTCAAATTTCTTTTCTAAATCAGCAATCATCTTTTCAACATCAGAAGTTTTGATTTTCTCCATAACTAATATGTGAGCGGGGATTTTTGCCCCCACTCCTGGTGGAATGGTTCTTGCGACTTCGGCACTATTTAGGCTTAGGGACTTAGAGAACACGGACCTAAGTCCAAAGAAAATGCAGTTGCCACCCGGACGAGCCAAGAAAAAAAAAGGGTGGATGACTCGATTCCTAAGGAATCCTCAACCCCCTAATGGGTTCGAAAAGTTGGGTACGTGTGGGGAAGGTGAGAAATGGCCCAGCACCCCCACAACGCCCGGTTCATTGGAACCAGCCTCCTTTATCGGTCTTAATATTATAAAATTCTTAAATATAACAATATTATCCATATTACATGCAACAATTAAAATAAAGCATCGTTATATTAAAAATCAAAGCAATGTCCAAACAAAGTAAACAAATGGACACCCATCCGAGGATGGAAACATGCCCTTACATCATCCATGCCTAAGCTAATAGGACACCCACCGAATGTAGAAACATGTCCTTTACATTGGTCCAAAATATAAAAACTATTTAAATTACATGATATTTAACTAATGAGGCATCCACAAAGTGGAAACATACCTCTTACAACATTTGGAAATCAAAATAAATCAATAAAAGTAAATAACCATTCATCATAAATAAATCATTCATCAAAGATATTGGACATCAATCAAAATATAAACATTCATCCATGATAATTTAAATAAACCAAGCATTGAACTTAAATAAATCAAAGCATATAAAATAAATCAAAGCATATGATGAACTACACAATCAAATCTAAAAATAAATAAAGCAAGTAAAGATACAAATTAAGGCTACTGTTTCTATTTAAGATTCTTTATTTAATGTTTAGGGTTTTGGGATTTATTGGTTTAAACTACTGTAAGTTTTAAGGGAATTAAAATGGATTAAGGTTTTATAATTTAAGAGATTGATATGGTTCTTTGATTAACCAAATTAGGGTTTGAGAGGTAAAATCATGAAATTAGAGTTTGGATATTAAAACATTAGGTTTATGATTTATGGTTACTGGATTGTTGTTTTTAAGCTTATTGTGTTGAATTTTAACATTTAGATTCATAAGGTTTTATGGTTTTAAAAATTAGGGTTTAAGATTTTAAGGGAATTAGGGTTTAAGGTTAGCTTGTTTGGGGTTACTGTCTTGATTTTAGAAGTTGAATTAGGGTTTTTAGTGTTTCAGAGAATGTATTTGATTTTAGAATTTGGAAAAACAATTTATAGTTTTATGAAGATTTATGTGATTTTTAGATATTTTAAAGTGAGTTTGAGTTTGGATATTTAACAAAACATTTGGAATTTTGGAAAAGAATTAGAAGAAAACCAGTTTAGAGTTTTTAAAAGCTTTTGAAAATAAACAAAAAGATTTAATGTTTATAGAAATAGAAAAGATATTTTTTAGGGTTTTTGGAAATAAAAGGATTAAATTTAGGGTTTTGGAAAATTGGAAAGTAGATTAGGGTTTTGGTAAATTAATGAAACGATTTAAGGTTTTGAAAAGTTCGAAAGTAGATTAGGGTTTTAAGATTTTGAAGAAATAGATTAGGGTTCTTAGGTTTTAGAAGAAATAGAAAAGTAATTTTAAAGTTTTTGAAAATAAAGAAGACGATTTAAGGTTCTAAGCTTTAGAAAAAGTAAATTAGGGTTCTAAGGTTTTTAAAATCAAAAGAAATATTTTGATGATTCAAGCTACTGTGAAGAAAAAAGAGTTTAGATATTCATACCTTCGTTTGTTGGTTTCACCAAAAATTACTTCTTGGATGAACAAGGACAAAGGCAAGATGGTTACCTTTGATGGATTGAATTGCTTGTTTGCTACTCTCAAAAGTCTGATCGTTAATCTCTGCCAAAAAGTTTTAAATTCCGATCACTTTTCTAAGTTTTTCCTTCAATCGATTGTCCTCCCCTTCTGTGTTGTTTTTAGTCCTATTTATAGAAAATTTTGATGATTAATCTTAATTGTTTACGGAATCTAACATTAATTAGGAAAAGGAAACCAAAACCAAATAGAATTTGGTTTCGGAAAAAATTGCGTCAGAAAATTTCGCTGGCAAAAAAAAAACTGCTGCGAAAAATTTCGTTGGCGAAAAAAATTACTGCGAGAGCTACTGGCGAAAACTAGCAAGCGGGCGCGCTGGCGGGTTGTGGGCCATTTTGCCCGTAGGAAACTCCTGCAGGCGAAATGACCCACGGCCATTTCATCCCACGCTGATTTTTGGCGATGAATTTTTTCTTCGCCGATTTTTCCGTCGCCAATTTTAATTTTTTTTATTTATTATTTTTTATATTATTATTTTTTATTAAAAATTATAAAAAATAAATACTAAAAAAATATTATTTAATTAAGATAACACAAGAATTATTTTGGACTAATTAAAATATATTGGACAAAAAAATTATTTTGGACTAATTAAAATATATTGGACCGGACTGGGTAAAAAATTAAGGGTCTACAGTTTGCCCCCTGATTGAACGATCTGAGACTTTAGTAAAAGAGAGTGAAAAACAATAAGACTTAATTTTGATGAGATGGTTACTTGAATTTGTTTTAGGTACTTGGACCCAAGACTGAACTTGATTTGGGTACTTGGACCCAAGACTAGATTGAATTTGGGTACTTGGACCGACATTGATTTGATTTGGGTATTTGGACCCGAGATTGGGTACTTGGACCTGAGACTAAATTCAATATGGGTACTTGAACCCAAGATTGAATTTAATTTTGGGTACTTGGACCCAATATTAGATTGAATTTGGGTACTTGGACACGGGATTGGGTACTTGGACCCAAGATTGATTTGATTTGGGTACTTGGACCCAATATTAGATTGAATTTGGGTACTTGGACCCGGGATTGGGTAGTTGGACCCGAGATTAATTTGATTGGAGTACTTGGACCCGAGAATGAATTTGATTTTGGTACTTGGACCCGGGATTGAATTTAGTTTGGGTACTTGGACTTGAGATTGATTTGATTTGGGTACATTGACCTAAGATTGGGTACTTGGACCCAAGACTGATTTGATTTGGGTACTTGGACCCGAGACTTAATCGAATTTGGGTACTTGGACCTGAGATTGATTTGATTTGGGTTCTTGGACTGGAGATTAGGTACTTGGACCCGAGACTTAATTCGATTTGGGTACTTGGACCCGAGATTGGGTACTTAGACCCGAGACTTAATTCGATTTGGGTACTTGGACTCGAGATTGGGTACATGGACCTGAGATTGGATTTGATTTGGGTACTTGGACCCGAGATTGAATTTGATTTTGGTACTTGGACCCGAGATTGAATTTGATTGGGGTACTTGGACCCAAGATTGGGTACTTGGACCCGATATTGAATTTGATTTGGGTACTTGGACCCGAGCTTGAATTGAATTGGGTACTTGGACCCGAGATTGGGTACTTGGACCCGAGACTGATTTGATTTGGGTACTTGGACCCTAGAATCGGTACTTAGATCCGAGACTGAGTTTGACTGACCTTTTATCAATTGAGAAGTCTGACTGCTCCGATTGTTCTATGCATTGTGGCTCTTCACCCTCTAAACGGATCTTCATCCTTTGAGATCGGGTCTTCACCCTTGAAAATGGATCTTCATCCTTTGAGATCGGGTCTTCACCCTTAAAATATGGATCTTTATCCATTGAGATCGGGTCTTCACCCTTGAAAATGGATCTTCATCCTTTGAGATTGGGTCTTCAACCTTGAAAATGGATCTTCATCCTTGGAGATCTTTTCTTCACTCTTGAAAATAGATTTCATCCTTTGAGATCGGATCTTCATCCTTGAAAATGGATCTTCATCCTTTGAGATCGGGTCTTCACCCTCGAAAATGGATCTTCATCCTTTGAGATCGGGTCTTCACCCTTGAAAATGGATCTTCATCCTTTGAGATCGGGTCTTCACCCTTGAAAATGGATCTTCATCCTTTGAGTTAGGTCTTCACCTTTGAAATTGGATCTTCATCCTTGGACTTCGGGTCTTCACCCTTTGAAATTGGATCTTCATCCTTGGAATCAGGTCTTCACCCTCAAACTATAGATCTTTATCCACTAGAGATCGGGTCTTCACCCTTGCAAATGGATCTTCATTCTTGGAAATCGGGTCTTCACCCTTGAAAGTGGATCTTCATCCTTAGAGATTTGTCCTATATTGGCTTCAGCTCTTCTAGCTGGACTAATCTTTTGTCTTTTACATTTTCATTCTTTTGATAGTTCTAATGTTTCATTCTTTTTGTTCTTCCTTCGCACACTTGCAAAGCAAAAGATTTCAGCCATTTTTTTAGCTAGCCTTCATATCTTCTCCTTGCCCCCCATGATTTTTCTATGCGGGCTCTAATTAATGTTTGTCTTGTCTAGCTTTTCACACAAACATGTATTTCTTCTTTTGCAAAATTACTGGAACTTTCTCAAGCAATAGGCTTTCCATGCCCCCTTGATTCAATATCTTCTTTTGATTCTTTACTTCGCAGGGTATTTGCTGCTCACTTTGATAAAGAATAGACAATACAATACAAGAAAATGCGATGTGATATGGTCATGTATGCATGATATGTATTAATGATACTTGCAGTGGTTCCATGACTCACAGACCGAGGTGATCAGCAGAAGTATTCTCATTGGTTCCTTTCATATGCTCGTTTAGGTCTTGCATTGGAATAAAATAATGCGTCCCATTTATGATTTTTATCTTTGAGATATTAAAAACATGAATAATGGAGGCCCCAAGCAGCACAACCAGGGATTCATCTATTTCAAACTATGTTTCAGCATGTCAGTTTGTAGCTTCTTCATGACCTTGCCAATTGTAATATCCCAATGTATGCCCTAGAAGTTTGGATATAATTGTTGTTTGTTTGAATTAAGTATATATGTTATGTTGATAAGAAAAGAAATTGAAAGATAATGTATATGTGTTGTTTGAATGGGAAGTATTGTGTAGAGAGAAATGTATATGATGTTTATATGATTATATATATAACATATAAGTTGGTCAAATATGTGGTCAAGGGAAGAAGATATTTTTAGTTGAGATTGGTGAAATGTCTAAAAAGGGCAAGTGTTTTAAAAAAGAAACAAAACAATTTGTAGAAGGGTGTTTTGGTAATTGCTTGAATTGAAACACTTGGTGGAGATTAAAAGAAGAGTTGACTTTGTTTCTTGTGGTTCATTTTCTTCTTTCTTCTTTGTGTGGCTGGCTTCTCCATAGACAAAGGAAAGCAAAAGACAAAGTGAAGATCTTGAGGTGTTTAACTCAAATTGAAGGAAGATTGAAGTGATCAAGTTGTTGATTCAAGAAGTTTTGTTACTTTGGTAAGTTCTCTTGTGATCTTTGTACTTATTTGAAATGATATTTGAGTTTGATAGATTTTTAAGAGTGTGTTGGTTGATTTTGAGATGTGAGAAGTGTTTGAGTGATTTGATGATGGATTTTGAGTATGGATTGAAGAAAAGAGTAAGTGGTTGGAAGAGATGATGTTGTATATGTGGTGAGGGTTTTGAGATGATATTGTGTTTTGTGTTTGATGTGTGTTTTGGTGTGTTGCAAGTTTGAGATGAGTTTTGATTATGTTTTGTTAAGATTGTTTGAAGAGGATGTTAATGAATAGAAGTGTGTTGTTGAGTTGTGGCCGGACACGCCCATGAGCACGTCCAGGGTTTTTAGGCGTGTCAATTGTGTTGGAGGCAGTAGGTTTGACAAGACCAGTAACACGCCCGTGTTATTGAGCGTGTCATAGCTACTGTAAGATTTGAGAATTTACATGCCCAGGAACACGCCCATGTTGTTGAGCGTGTAAATGCTTTTGTGTTGTGGAGTTAGGGCACGATCATGGGCGTGTCAGGGTTAGGGTTTGCCCTAATTAATTCCTAATTGGATTATCTCTTGTGTATCCCTAAGCAAGTATATGCTATTACTTTTGATTTAGGTCTTGAAGATAGTGATTGATCATTGATCTAAGAGGTAGAAGGATCTTGAACAAGGAAGTGTTAAGAGTGGTGTGATTTGTTTTTGAGGTAAGTACAAAACCTATATCATTGTATGTAAGTACAAATGTGGCATTACTACATTGTTAATTTATATGAGCAATGTGTGTTGTTATGTTTATATCAATGATGATATATATATATATGAATAATGTGAATGACATGATGATGCAAATGATTGTGTATATGAAAGATTGAAATGCTATGATGTGAATTGAGATGAAATGGAATATAAAGCCATTGTGATTGGCTATGATAATTCAAATAAAATGTAGAGCCATTGTGATTGGCTATGTTGATTCATCTGAGAATGAAATTGATAACAAATTAATAAATGAGTTGTGTGGCTAATGTGTTATTCCATTTTCAGAGTTTGTTGTTGGTGGCATGCCTAATGATAGTAACAATCTCTTGAAGTTAGGTTGGGCTTGATCCTTGAAGCCAAGTTGGGTTGAAGTTTAACATGTTTTACTCCCCTTGAAGCTTGGTTGGGTCTAGTCCTTGAAGCCTAATTGAGATGTTACAACCCTTGAAGCTAGGTTGGGTTTGGTTCTTGAAGCCAAGTTGGGTTGAGACTTAGCATGCTTTGTTCTCCTTGAAGCTTGGTTGAACCTAATCCTTGAAGCCTAGTTGGGTATATGTGATAATGATAAATGTGATAAAACCAAAGCATTAACTCTGAAAATTGAATGGCATATTAGTGTGTTTTGGGCCCATGCTTGTCTTTGTTTAAATGTGATTCATTGATGGCAAAATAATTGAATAATGAAATTCATGAAAGGACTTTGAGATGTGATATGCTTATATGATTATGATTTGTGAAAGGCAAAGGTTTGATGTTAGCTCTTCACTTATGATGTTGATATTAATGGAATGTGTGACATTGCATAGCATACAAGCATAATGTTAGCATGTTTTGTACTACTAAGCCCTTGGCTTAGTGCGAGAGTGTTGATCGCGCAGGTGATAGAGTTGATAGAGTTGAACCCGAGAGCTCTTCGAGGCCGAGTGAGAGTAGACATTGAAGAGTTGATTTTGGGACTTAAAGATCAGAGAAGATTTGCCAATCATGTATAACTTCTTTATAATTTGTAAAGGATTGTTTATAATGTGAATATATGTACATTTGTAAATATAAATATTTAAATGTTTTCCTATATATAAATAGTTCTAAATTCCGCTGTGTGTTAAGTATATGTATATATGTATATATATATCTATTTTATTTTATATTACAGATTAATCACTTATTTTTTTCTATAATGTGTAATGAGAAGATTATAGTATCATTGGAAATGTTTTGAATGTTAAGAAAATCCGTAGCATTCCTATATTCGATGCATGTATACTACATTGTGGTGTATGTAGAGTGCATGTATTGGATGTGGGGGTGTTACACCAATAATCATTTCCTTTGCCCAATGTGTCCTTTGAAGGTTCAATGATTCAACATACTTCCCTTAACTAGAAGGCTTTGTGTGATAAAAATGTTTTTTGATTTTTTTTAATTTTAATTTTGAAATCAAATGTTGGCTTTGCCAAATCAATGTCAATGTACCTCAAGACTTGATTCTTTTCAAATTAACATATATATAACATGACAACCCTAGTTACCATACTAAACTCGGGAATCATTTCTATTTAAGCAAGAACTATTACACTTTAGATAGGCACATACACATTACTTAACCAAAGGTCTCATTGAGTTTAAATATTGTCTATCTCATATGCATGCTTATCTAAACAATCTCCACTAATAGACTCTACCTACCAAGAGAGATCAACAGGTCTTTGATATGCTTGAAATGGGGTCTATAAGGGACACGGGTTAAATGAAGGCCATTTGTAAGTTGGAGCCGATGTGACACAATGGACAAACTTTCACACTACAAATTTCTTATTTGAATTTTAGGAAGCTGGAAGCAATCTTGCTAGACTCCAAATTCTTTCTATCTTCTTGGCATTAATCTGGATCTTGATTAGTACAGTCTTTGCCCTTGCAAAACGTTTGGTACCCAAATTCATTTCTTTTCTTCTTCTTCTTCTCCTTTTTCTTTCTTTTTTATTTTTCTTGCTCTTTCCTTTATTTGAGCATTTTATCATTTTATCCTACTTCCTTGTCGGACTGTTAAGTACAAAACTTTCAAGAACTGGATGGTTTTTTTTCCTTTTTCTTTGATTTTTATTGAATCTTTGGTTGGGTTGGACCAATTCAAGTCACAATGTCCTTATGAACCAAATGGAAGCCTTTTGCTGCTTTAGGTAAAAGAGAGCTCAGTTGGCTTTCTGAACCGCCTTTTTAGGTTTATTTTCTTATTATTTTTTTTCCTCTGTTTTTCTTTTTTTTTTCCTCTTCTTTTTCGTCTTTTTTTTGTTCTAGCTCTAAAAGAGTTGTCTTGTTTGTACCAACTTGAGCTTCCAATAATGGATGAGTGGAGTCACATAAATCTTCTTTAACAGGGATAAGTCATTTGTTACTCTGATGATATATTGGAGATATTAGGAAAACTTCAACTACCCTTATGGTCTTAAAAACATCAACTACCCTTATGGTCTTGAGGACTTCAACTATCTTTATGGTCTTGAGATGTAACACCCCACACTCTATATAAGCACTATACATATACTTGATATACATACAATGCGTATATAAAGTATAAGAATGTCACTTTTAGTTTCTATTTAAAAATCTTTATCCAAGGTCAAGCAATATTATATTAATTTAAGAAACATTTATAAGAATCATTATTGTTATCAAAAATAAAACATAATTAAAATCATACATGTATGCATCACCTTCTAGTTGGTCTCGAGACACACTTACCCTTCTCGTGGCATCACAGCTAGACTTCCAGATCAACCGCATAATACCTGCGCGATTAAACATCCACGCTAAGCCCGAAAGCTTAGTAGTACAACTAAATACTAAAATACACTTTACTAAATTATCATACCTCATATGTTTAGCTTTATGGTTTATTGTTCTCTTACCACATTTTCCTTTCTCAATGCATTCTTCATATATTCCTAGTAATCTCAGAAATTATACACATATTTATATAAAACATTCACAACATAATACCTACCATTTTTATCTCATATACATATGCATAAACATCATTTCAACAAATCACCCTTATTTGGCATATCCAAACTTCCATTGAAACAATTATCACAAATTCCACATTCACATACACTTTACATATCACACAACATTTTCATAAGTTCATGTCTCAACAAAACTCCTCAAGCCATATTCACTTTCAATATATCAATACACCTATTACATCATAACATCATTTTATTCACAATTCATTAATCATGAAATACCTTTCCATCAAAAGCATTCATAGATCTCATTTATCAATCATGTTACAATTCATGACTCACGTTACACAAAGACAAGCATAGATCTCATTGCTCATATATTTCATCATTTGCATATCACATTGAAAACAAAGACAGACTCGGGCCCAAAAGACACTAATATGTTATTCAAAGTTCAGAGTTACTGCTTTGGTCTCTAATCATAATCATCAAGCCCTTAGGCATCATATATATATATCTCTATCCATGGATAGCGTAACAGACCCAGTCTCTTGGACCATCAACTCAACATGCTTGAGGAGATCCTCAACCCGGTAAGACTGTTACCATTCATATATCTCATATTCATAATTTCCATAATGTAACAGACCTAGTCTCTTGGACCATCAACTCAACATGCTTGAGGAGATCCTCAACCCGGCAAGACTGTTACCATTCATATATCTCATATTCACAATTTCCATAACGTAACAGACCCAGTCTCTTGGACCTCAATTCAATTCAAATTGAAGAGATCCTCAACCCGGCAAGACTGTTACTATAATTCATAGGCATGCCGCCAAATGCAGAACTCTGAAACTTGAATCAACATATTAGACACAACATCATTTCATTTATAACTTTATACATTTCTTTCTCATCATTATAGCCAACACTCATGGCTTCATATTTCACAATCATAATAGGCAACCATGCCTCAATCATCTCATTAGTATCATCATAGCCAATCACAATGGCTTCATGTCTCATTTAAATCATACTATGATATTTCATTAATCAATTATACATAATCAATTACCTCATCATATCCTTCACATTATAAAGTGCATCATTCATATAACACATCACAATTCACTAGATTCACAATGTATCTGACATAACATTGTTTATATAATATCATATGCATCTTTATTACCATCAAATGTATGATCAATCATTGATATTCACATATATACTTTGCCTTATTCATAGATTTCAAATTCTCAATATACATTAGTTTAGGTCATCTTTGTTTAAGTATATTTAAAGTGTAGATACAACAAGACCTTTGGAGGATCCAACAATGTAAGCATAATCAAGAACAAACATCATTAGCCAACACACTCAAGGGACACGGCCAAGCTTGTGGCCGTGTCTCTCAATCCAAACATCCAGTAGCACACACGGTCAAAGGACACGGCCAAGCTTGTGGCCGTGTCTCTCAATCCAATTCACACAGTAGCAAACACGGGCAGTGGACACGGCCAAGCCAGTGGCCGTGTCTCTCAACACAAAAATCCATTAGCAGACATGGGCAAGGGACACGGCCATGTCTCTCAATCCAAATAGGCAGTAGCAAACACGCTCAAGGGACACGGCCAAGACAGTGGCTGTGTCTCTCCAAAAATATCTAACACGGCCAAGTTTGCCCTAACTTGGCCGTGTCCTTCAATGAATTAAAGGCCAAACACTTCCAAATTCATCTAAACCAAACCCAAACTCAACATTTCATCATTTACCTCACAATTATCTCAACTTATCATCACTTAAATATCAATTCAACATCTTTACATACTTCATTCTTTCATTATCTTCATTTTACATACTAATTATACTAAACATAACCTCAATCCAAAAGAAATCAAAACAAGAAAATAAGAACTTAGATATATACATATAATCAATAAAATCAACTCAAGAGAGAGTACTTACTTGAATAACTTGCTAAATCTTCAATATCCACTTGCAAACATCTTGATATCCTTACTCTTTGGTGTAATAAGAAGCAAAATCACCACTTTCTCTCTAGCTTTTCTCTCTCTCTCTCGTTCACTTAAGAAGAAGAAGCAGAAGAAGAAAGAACGTTCTCGTTCTTTCTTCCGTTCTTATCATATATATATATATAATAATAATAATAATAATAATAATAATAATATTAATATTAATACAATTAAATCTCCACCACACACCATTTCTTTTGACTTTCTTCTTCTTTTCTCTTTTTTTGTCCTTATCATCATTATTATTATTCATTAATTATATAAATTTATATATATATATATACAACACACTTTTCCTACACCATTTTATACATCATGTATATGTGATGTATATGTGGGTATATGTATATGTCATATATTTTGCATTTATTTTTCCTACATCTTCTCTTCACTTCTCTTCTCTTTTCCTTCAATAGACACATTGAATCCAAATACAACAATAACCCCAACACTTTTAGGGTATAATATGGGATATTACAATTCTCTCCCCCTTAAATAATTTCGTCCTCGAAATTGTCCAACATAAGAACAACCCATGTAGCACAAATCACCATCTTAACTTCCATACAAAGATAATCGTATCTTACATTATAATTTTATCAAATCACATAACTTCTACTCTCCCCCTTAGGAATAATCATTTTCTCTGAATTTCACAATTCATCATTGTATAGGTATATATATATATATCCTTACCTCTTATTACTTTCTCAACAAAGCAATCAAGATATCTCATAACATCTCCAATACATTTTATCTTTGTACTAAAGTCAGATTATCACTTTAACTCTTTATAGATATTTTCTTAACTTTAACCTCAAAAATCATTAATCAATATCTTAGCATTGTTTATTCCCTTCTTACCATCACTTTCAAAATAAACATTTACCAAACATCAATGGATAACTATATCCTTACTCTCTTGAGTTTATTTCTCACCATGTACAATTAATATATCTCAATTTATTTATATTCATTCATAAATCAGAATATTATATCATACACATTACCATTAAATCTTACACTCCCAATACAATTGCACATATTAAATCTCAATATTGCCTTGCCACTTTAACGAAACCTACATCAATCAATTCATCTATCACAATATACTAACATTTCAACTTTATTTGATTCAAACCAACAATTAACTTATTGAAATTTATCATTGGATTTTACAATATATACATATATATAACCTAATCTCGTTAGATCAAACTTATTTTCAAACTCTTATCCTTTCAGATCCATTTACTCAATCAATAAAAATCATACTTTTCATTATCTCAATAATTATATTATCATTTCTTATACTCATTCAAAATTTATCAATATTACCAACAACTATAACTTCATAAACCAGCTTTTCCCCAACCAGGTTGGTAATCCAAGTTTGGTTGCCCAACACTTTGGGTCCGCATGGTTCCACAGGAGGCAGATAAGTCCGTTCATTTATCTTTTCACAATTCATTTTTCATAATCAAATAAGCATTATACTTTAATTATAATTCATTTCCAACCTCATTGCCAACAATCATGGTTCCTCACCACATCAAAATAATATACACATATATCATCAACTATATTGAGCATCTCATTATACAATCATATTATTTAGACATGTTTCAATCATACCTTTTTACCATGTCTCTAGAAACATAGTTATTAATCTCACCCAAAATTGTACTACAGTTATACCATCTCGATTTAAATCTGAAGATAATTAAACTAACCAATTTATCACACTAGCCAAGTCATATGACCATGATATTCTAGCAATCACACTTGGGGTTTGTACATCAATATTATTCTTCTATTAGTCACTTTTCAACCTTTACAATTATAATGTTAGATTGTATCACAAAATTATATATATTCTCCAAATTTTATTACACCAAGAGTTAACACATTTTAATTCCATCTCAAAACAGTTTGCTCTTGATGATTTGATCATTATTAACCCAACTCATGTTCACTAATATTATCTTTAACATTTCCTATGCTCAACCTTCAATCAGATACAAATCTTACACAAGTTTCATTCATTACTCCATTTCCAATCCATCTTTTCTAAAAATTTTCAAATACATTATTCTTTCCTTACAATTTCTTATTATACATTTATACATAAAATATTTTCACACAAACACTTTGAGTTTCAAAACATCTTACGATAGTCTCATTTAGTTATTGCTATAACAACTTCACTGTTCAATCTTACCCAGATCCATTCTCACTATTCAATATTACCCAAATCCCTTTTCATCTTCTATTTCATCACATAATCTATAACATAAATTAAAATTTAATCTCTATTAGATCTACTACTATATGCAATCTCATTTCTAATACCATTAAACATGCAATGGTATAAAATAATAAACATATTATATACACATTCATAGATCACATTAATGGTGTGATTCACTTCCCACCTTTCTTACCTATAACCATTACATTTATGTCAAAAAGTTCATTTCACAAATCCTCTTTATGTAAACACATAATTATGCAATTTATTAATTTTCTCTTTTGCATATAATTTATACAAATTTAATATTTTTCACTTTTCTTTGCCTATAATCATTCTCATTCTTTTAACATAACTTAAGTTATTCATTAACTTCAACAAATATATACACTCTACTTATAATATTATTTCACAAAGAGATTACTCACATTTTCAATGTGGTATCTCTCTTACATTCATTTTTAAATACCTTTAACATATCTTTCATATCCATTTTCTTTATTTTCAAACCAAATTTTCTTACTATCAATCACATCCCCTCCATTCTTAATACCTTCATGTGCACTAATATTCATTTCATATATCTCATGTATTACATACATTAAACTATCAGTATTTAATTGATCCTTATCCACATTCCATTTAAAACTATAAATCCTCAACTTACTAATTTACTTAAACTTCAATTTATTCATCTCACTCTTTTTATATCGTTTTAAAACATCTTATATGAATATACCACCAAGCAACACCAAAACATATATGTTTCACAATTATTAAGCTCATTCCAAAAATCTAAATATCCCATATTACTATCATTAACATGAGCTTCCACAATATTCAAACATCTTACATTTCTAATATTGAAATCACCATGTTTGCATTAAATTAACAATACAAACAACACCAATATCTCTTTATACTTAACCAACATCATCTCTTTTTCCTTTTAAGCAAAACTTTAACTTTTTATATCCATACCTTAAATTATCATACTTAATCTATACCAATCAACTCATTCAATAATCCACTGTACTCTTTGCATTTAAATGCTATATCTTTCCATATTACTCATCCAACAATATTTCCTCTTTCTAGAAATCCAAACATAAGTTTATTAGAAAGAGGTTCAAGTAATAAAGGAAAAATTACATACTTTAATCTAAATTTTGTTTTTAACTCATTTCCAACTTTATTCTTCTAGCCATTTCTTTATATATCATACACATGTCAATAATCACACTTTTACTTATAAATTCCATATCATTTCTTTATATCACAATCACTTTTCAATTATTAACATTTTAAAATTTGCTTTCATATGAAACCTCATTTACATACTATCATTTATCTCATGTAATTCAAATACATCACAATTCACATAATGCCACGTTCGAGACCAACCTAGATGTGAATGCATATGCATGTCTTACCAATTGCATTTCCAAAATCTTCTTTTCAATTCTTATTTAAACTCTTCAAAAATTTTCTTTTTAATTTCACTTAGGTCGAGAATCTCGAACCTAAGCTCTGATACCAAAATAACTGTAACACCCCACACTCTATATAAGCACTATACATATACTTGATATACATACAATGCGTATATAAAGTATAAGAATGTCACTTTTAGTTTCTATTTAAAAATCTTTATCCAAGGTCAAGCAATATTATATTAATTTAAGAAACATTTATAAGAATCATTATTGTTATTAAAAATAAAACATAATTAAAATCATACATGTATGCATCACCTTCTAGTTGGTCTCGAGACACACTTACCCTTCTCGTGGCATCACAGCTAGACTTCCAGATCAACCGCATAATACTTGCGCGATTAAACATCCACGCTAAGCCCGAAAGCTTAGTAGTACAACTAAATACTAAAATACACTTTACTAAATTATCATACCTCATATGTTTAGCTTTATGGTTTATTGTTCTCTTACCACATTTTCCTTTCTCAATGCATTCTTCATATATTCCTAGTAATCTCAGAAATTATACACATATTTATATAAAACATTCACAACATAATACCTACCATTTTTATCTCATATACATATGCATAAACATCATTTCAACAAATCACCCTTATTTGGCATATCCAAACTTCCATTGAAACAATTATCACAAATTCCACATTCACATACACTTTACATATCACACAACATTTTCATAAGTTCATGTCTCAACAAAACTCCTCAAGCCATATTCACTTTCAATATATCAATACACCTATTACATCATAACATCATTTTATTCACAATTCATTAATCATGAAATACCTTTCCATCAAAAGCATTCATAGATCTCATTTATCAATCATGTTACAATTCATGACTCACGTTACACAAAGACAAGCATAGATCTCATTGCTCATATATTTCATCATTTGCATATCACATTGAAAACAAAGACAGACTCGGGCCCAAAAGACACTAATATGTTATTCAAAGTTCAGAGTTACTGCTTTGGTCTCTAATCATAATCATCAAGCCCTTAGGCATCATATATATATATCTCTATCCATGGATAGCGTAACAGACCCAGTCTCTTGGACCATCAACTCAACATGCTTGAGGAGATCCTCAACCCGGTAAGACTGTTACCATTCATATATCTCATATTCATAATTTCCATAATGTAACAGACCTAGTCTCTTGGACCATCAACTCAACATGCTTGAGGAGATCCTCAACCCGGCAAGACTGTTACCATTCATATATCTCATATTCACAATTTCCATAACGTAACAGACCCAGTCTCTTGGACCTCAATTCAATTCAAATTGAAGAGATCCTCAACCCGGCAAGACTGTTACTATAATTCATAGGCATGCCGCCAAATGCAGAACTCTGAAACTTGAATCAACATATTAGACACAACATCATTTCATTTATAACTTTATACATTTCTTTCTCATCATTATAGCCAACACTCATGGCTTCATATTTCACAATCATAATAGGCAACCATGCCTCAATCATCTCATTAGTATCATCATAGCCAATCACAATGGCTTCATGTCTCATTTAAATCATACTATGATATTTCATTAATCAATTATACATAATCAATTACCTCATCATATCCTTCACATTATAAAGTGCATCATTCATATAACACATCACAATTCACTAGATTCACAATGTATCTGACATAACATTGTTTATATAATATCATATGCATCTTTATTACCATCAAATGTATGATCAATCATTGATATTCACATATATACTTTGCCTTATTCATAGATTTCAAATTCTCAATATACATTAGTTTAGGTCATCTTTGTTTAAGTATATTTAAAGTGTAGATACAACAAGACCTTTGGAGGATCCAACAATGTAAGCATAATCAAGAACAAACATCATTAGCCAACACACTCAAGGGACACGGCCAAGCTTGTGGCCGTGTCTCTCAATCCAAACATCCAGTAGCACACACGGTCAAAGGACACGGCCAAGCTTGTGGCCGTGTCTCTCAATCCAATTCACACAATAGCAAACACGGGCAGTGGACACGGCCAAGCCAGTGGCCGTGTCTCTCAACACAAAAATCCATTAGCAGACACGGGCAAGGGACACGGCCATGTCTCTCAATCCAAATAGGCAGTAGCAAACACGCTCAAGGGACACGGCCAAGACAGTGGCTGTGTCTCTCCAAAAATATCCAACACGGCCAAGTTTGCCCTAACTTGGCCGTGTCTCTCATAACTTGGCCGTGTCCTTCAATGAATTAAAGGCCAAACACTTCCAAATTCATCTAAACCAAACCCAAACTCAACATTTCATCATTTACCTCACAATTATCTCAACTTATCATCACTTAAATATCAATTCAACATCTTTACATACTTCATTCTTTCATTATCTTCATTTTACATACTAATTATACTAAACATAACCTCAATCCAAAAGAAATCAAAACAAGAAAATAAGAACTTAGATATATACATATAATCAATAAAATCAACTCAAGAGAGAGTACTTACTTGAATAACTTGCTAAATCTTCAATATCCACTTGCAAACATCTTGATATCCTTACTCTTTGGTGTAATAAGAAGCAAAATCACCACTTTCTCTCTAGCTTTTCTCTCTCTCTCTCTCGTTCACTTAAGAAGAAGAAGCAGAAGAAGAAAGAACGTTCTCGTTCTTTCTTCCGTTCTTATCATATATATATATATATATATATAATAATAATAATATTATTATTATTATTATTAATACAATTAAATCTCCACCACACACCATTTCTTTTGACTTTCTTCTTCTTTTCTCTTTTTTTGTCCTTATCATCATTATTATTATTCATTAATTATATAAATATATATATATATATACAACACACTTTTCCTACACCATTTTATACATCATGTATATGTGATGTATATGTGGGTATATGTATATGTCATATATTTTGCATTTATTTTTCCTACATCTTCTCTTCACTTCTCTTCTCTTTTCCTTCAATACACACATTGAATCCAAATACAACAATAACCCCAACACTTTTAGGGTATAATATGGGATATTACATGAGAACTTCAACTATCCTCATGATCTTGACTAATCATTGCTTTCTTTGATCTTCTTGCCTCTTGGTGCGCGAGAGCTACGCTATAGCAATGCCGCAAGTGCACAGGTCGACCAAGTAATAAAGTAGTGAGTGAGTTATCATTCCATTGAGGACAAGGTCAAGTACTAGTGCAAATCTTAACCGTTGTTTAACAAATCAATAGGTTTGTGATGTGGTGTAATTAAAAACAATTAATCTAATGATTCAAAGTAAAGGGAAATTAAATGTTGAACAAAAAGTATTGATGGTAATAAAACTATCCAGATATTGAATCCCCCTAGCCTTAATGATATTTATGAACATCAATTCAGTTAAATCATTTAATATAGTTGAGTTGGTATTCCTCTAACTTAGACTAAAACCTCTCTCGAGTGAATTAATCCCTAATCACTAAGTAGAGTACCGGAATCTCTTCTCAAACACAATTAATTAGATCTTGCATTAAGAACAAGGAACTATAAACCAAAGGATCATGTAAGTCTATCTCTAGTACTCCAATCAATCCTCAACCCTTATGAGTATTCAATTCATATCAAGCTTTCTCAAGTCAATAATATGAAAATTGCAACCAATCAATAAGCATGCTATTATCAATTGGAAATAGATCATTAAGTATCATAAGAATAAAACAACTCAATCAAATGATTCAACTAAATATAATTATTCAATCCATACAAATAAGCTAGGGTTCATCAATATCTAGATAGAGAATGAATTAGTTCATATTCAAAACCAGAAAAACAGAACAAGAAAAATGAATAAAAGAAACCAAACAATCCATGGCGAATAATTTGTATTTCTTCACTTCAATCCTTGATTCTTGATTTAGATTTTGTTTAGAGTATGTTTTCACCCTCAATTTCAGTTCCAAAACTCTCCTCTTTGCTTTAGAAGCCGGCTCTAGGTTATAAAATATGAAATTCGGATCCTTAATTCGTGATTTAGCGCAGCTTTTATGGTGTAGATAATTTCGCCTGACACGGGCGTGTTATTACCACACCCATGTCACTGGGCGTGTCGTTGCCACTGAGATTTTGTACATAAGGCATGTCCAGTGACACGCCCATGTCCCTGGGCGTGTCACAGCTACTGTGAAACATTGCAAAAGGCATGCTTGGTGACACGCCCATGTCCATGGGCATATCCATTGATGAATTTTGCTCTTTTCTTCTACTTTCATCCGTAATTCCTCCGAAATGACCATAAGCCTCAAAATACATAGAATTCCTGAAATTAACCCTAAAATACACTTTGAACAAACAAATTAAACTCAATTGGATAATAATCATATTAAGAAATAGGAATAAAATATCATCAATTGTGCACTAATCAAATTCCCTCACACTTGAGTTTTTGCTTGTCCTCAAGCAAACTAAATCACTGTAATAAGCAGAAATGATGGAACCCCTCTATATTCAAAAAGAAAAGTAAAGTTTTGACAATACTCGAATCAGAAAACCTCACTTTCTCAACCAAAAATTGATTCAAAATCATAACAGCTGAATCAAGAAGTTTCAAAACAAAAAAATATCACAGACCTAAAACCTAAAAATCCAGAGTTAAAAGATTGAGCATAAAATTCCAGAAAATCAGAAAGCCATGAGCAAAGTATGAAAAATGTAAATTTTCTCTTAAGTTCTCTAACCCTCAATTTTTTTTTCAAATGTATATACACATGTATATACATTTTAAGGAGCCCGACTTGTTTGAACTGATACTAACCTTTTGACGTGAAGGTAAACATTTGTGACGCCGACCCCCAGTTACTCAGCCAGAATCACCGTTCAAATGGCTACTAGCACTATTCATGATTCCAACTCATTTGTTTTAATTCAAGAGTAAAAATCAGCGGAATAGGGATAAATTTTCAAAGCTCCTTTAATTAGAATTATTTATTTATTATTATTATTTTATTTTATTATTATTTTTTAAATAACTCAAGGGTCAGAAACTTAAGGGTCATACTAAGTCCGACTCAAGAATCTAAGGAATTATAACATGCTAAAAAATGTAACTAAGGTTTTAAACTTTATATGTGTCCAATTTCCATCAATCGACAACCCAACTATAGCTATTACATTGTCCCCAATGTGTGTGCAAAATAAGAAATAATGAAGAGAGAGAAAAACTGTCCTTTTCATGTCCATGAATGGATAAATATGAGTACGGTGCCAAGAGTATGGTGAAGGAGGATTTGCCTCAAACCAAAAATCTAAAATGCAAAAAGAAGAAAAAAAATAGGTTAAGACATAAATAAATAAAATAAACAAACAAAAGAAACAGTTCTTGAAGAAAATAACAATAGTCCAAAAGCAATGAAAAAGAAAGAAAACTAAAAAGAATATTAAACAAGCAAAGAAATGAAAATAAAATAAAAACAAAATAAAAATGTGGGCTAGTCAAAAATCGGTGCATCACCGAAATCGTCACTGCCAGTCTCATCATCAGAAACATCAACTTGAGGTGCAGGTACAGGTGCAGGGGCAGGTGGCTGATATGGTGGAGGTGGTGGTTGCGAAGGGTGAAACCCTTGATACCGCTAGAACTCCAACATGGATTGCTCCAACCATTGCCGTCTCAAGATCTCGTGATCCAGTTGGGCTTGGAAAGAAGTAGTCTGGTCAAGTATAAACTGCTGCAGCTGGTCCTGCTGGGTTAAGATCTTATTTTGATTAAGCTCAATATTCCCTATCTTCCCTTCAATCCTACAAATCTGACGCTCTAAATCTGTGGGTTTCCTGTCATTATCCCACTCAACATTAACTGACTGACGCCAATCCCAAAATGCAGGAGTCTGGACAAAAGAAGGTCGAGCAGAAGAAGAAGGTGCAGCAGCAGCAGTTGAAGGCCCAGCGGTGGTGGATGAACCCAAAAAATCTGACGGTGGAGGTGGTGGTATATCCAAAGTAGGAGCAAAAGGAGTTGCCTCTGGTATATCTGAATCCATAGGAGTTGCCTGCAGCCCAGCTACCTTCTCTTGGTTCAGTCTCTTTAATGTGTCCATACCCAACAACTTGGGCATACCATCCACCATCATAGGTAGGCAGCCATCTAACACACCTAGATGACGAGCGACTCTTGTGACATACATGCCACCATGTAAAGTACCTGATGCTCCTCTTTTAGACTACTCGTAGAAAAAATGTGTGATGGCATGTGCGACATTGCACCGGGTCTTCTGTACCATGCAGTATAGAAAAAACAGATCTCATAAGCTTACCACCCCTGTGCTACTCAGCCGAGCTGTAAGAGTGTGAACTAATAGGTTGTGCACCACTCGGCAGGGGAAAGACTCGAAGTTGGATGCCTTAGAAACCTTGGGTTGATACTTATCGGTCGTGGGTGCAAAGGTACGCCAAACCCTAGGAGGAGCAACCTCATACTCAACAAAATCCACCTAAGTTTAGATAATCAAAGGTCTATACTTCCTCTTCAGTGTATAACCTGAGCAACCCAAGGTCATTAATGCTCATGTTGAATCTCAGCCCTCCCAGTCTGAATTTAATCGTTGGCTCAATAATTGAAACCTTGGTCTTTTGGAACTGGAAGGTGTAGTAAAATTCCAGTGTCAGCTCTCGATAGGAAGGCTCATTAATAGAGAATAGTTTGTCCCACCCTGGTTGATTAATCAATTCCCGAATATCTGCTGCAATATTAGCCAATTCCATAGCATCCCAATCTAAAACATGAGGTGGGGACCATTCTTTGTTGCCGAAAAGTTCAAATCACCTTCTTTCCTCGGCGTTCAAAAATCTAAGGCATTTATGGGTGGCCATGAATTTAGAAGTTGGATGGGTAGCAGGCTGGCTGGAACTGCCTTCCCCTCGTGCACGCTTGGTGGGAAGCTGGGAAGATGATTGTTTGTGAGGCCCCATTGTCGGTTAGTCTGTAAAACAAACCAAAGAGATTCCTCAATAACAACACAAGTATAACATGATACAAGGTTACCGAAATGCCGGCATTATAATGATAAAGCATAACCAAATGTAATCCACCTATAGCAATACACACTTAATCAACCAAAAGCAACAAACCAATCCGAACAGCAATAAACATAATCAACCAAAAGCAACAAACCAATCCGAACGCCAGCAATAAACATACCAAAATAAAGGCAATTCCCACAATAACAAGACATTTTCAAAAAATAACGAGTAATTATAATCCAACAAATGAAACAATCAATAGATAACTCAAACCACAAACCAATTCAAAAATAAACAACCGCCGAATCAAAACAAAATTCATAACAAACAAAATCAAAATTAATCAAATGCCACAAAAATTACGAGAAATAAAAACATATTAAAATAAAGCAAACACATCATGAAACTTCCAACTTCAAGGCAAAAACAAGAAGATACAAGGAATGTACACGAAAAATGAAAGAAAAACGAAATAAAACAAACAAAAATCTCAAAAATTGAGATTTCGTACCTGAAAAGCAAAAATCGCGTGGAATGAGTGCTTCAATGGAAAATGAGCAAATGCACGCAAATAATGCAAGCCGGGAGTGAGAATCTCTCCTAAAGTGAGTGGGTGTGTGAATGCGCCGGTGAGAGTGCAAGAAAGTTGAGAGAAAATGAGAAAGAAAACTAAAAATTTCGTGAAAAATGGCATCGGTTCTATATATAATGACGTCGGCACGCCCATTGACAAACCCGTGTCATTGGGCGTGCCCTATAGTATAAAAGACAGTGTACACGACATGCTCATAGACATGACCGTGTCAATGGGCATGTCATAGGTACTGGATGAAATGATAATCGACACGCCCACAAACACGGGCGTGTCCATGAGCGTGTCACATGTACTGTGACAACAAGCAAACGAAAAGCCCACTAGTTTGGGCGTGTTCTGAGGGCGTGCTGGATAATTTTTTGTCATTTTTCATTTTTTTTAGAGACACGTTCATGGACACGAGTGTGTCATTGGGTGTGTTATAGCTACTATTTCTCATGCAAAATGACACGCTCATAGACACGACCGTGTCATTGGATGTGTTGTAGCTACTGCCTGAAAAAAATAATGACAATCCCAATAACATGGGCGTGTCCTTTAATATGCTCAATTTACTCCTCAAAATCAAATTTCCTCTACAAATTCCAATGAATGCAAAACAAACAAACAACCACCTAATAAAAGATAGATAAAATGAAAACAAAATGACGACACAAACTAAAAACATAAAACGGTGGGTTGTCTCCCACCCAGCACTTCTTTAACGTCGTATTAGTTGGATGGTAGGGTAAACTTCCCTAGTCTTGGAGGTGTAAAACCTCCTTCAAGTCTTGTATTTCCCCTCTGAGGTATAATTTGAGCCTATGCCCATTAACTTTAAAATCTCCTTTTCCCGGGTGAGTTATTTCAACCACTCCATAGGGGAAAACTTCCTTGACAGTAAAAGGACCAGACCATCGAGACTTTAACTTATCCGGAAAGAATCGAAGCCTTGAATTGTACAATAATACCTGATCTGCCGCTTGAAACTCTTTCATGTCCTTAATGCGAGCATCATGCCATTTCTTGGTACGCTCCTTATACATTCTGGCATTGTCATAAGCTTGCAACCTCCACTCATCCAACTCATTTACCTGCAACTTTCTCTGTTCACCTACACGAGCTAGATCAAGGTTAATCTGTTTAATAGCCTAATATGCATTATGTTCAATTTTGACAGGTAAACGACAAGCTTTTCCATATACTAGTCTAAACGGCGTAGTACCCAAAGGAGTTTTAAATGCAGTCCTAAAAGCCCATAGAGCATTATCCAATTTCTCGGACCAATCCTTTCGGGATCACTCTACAGTTTTTTCCAGAATTCGTTTAATCTCCCTATTCATGTTCTCAACTTGGCCACTAGTTTGGGGATGATAGGGAGTAGCAAACCTATGTGTAACTCCTAGTCTTTTGAAAACAACTTCTTCAAAAACTTCATCACAACCCTAGCATCATTGGTTGCCAAGGCTTGGGCTTTCGGCCATTTAGAGACATAATCTATAGCTATAAGAATATATTTGTTACTAAAAGAATTTGGAAATGGTCCCATAAAATCGATCCCCCATACATCAAAGACTTCACACACTAAAATTCCATTTTGGAGCATCTCATCACGAGATGAAATGTTTTCAGTCCTTTGGCAACGATCACATCTGTTCACAAATTCGTAGCTATCCCTAAACAAAGTGGGCCAATAAAATCCTGATTCTAGTACCTTTTGAGCAATCCTATTGGCTCCCATATGACCACTAGCTGGCCCAGCATGGCATTGATTAAGAATGTTCATTATTTCGGGCCATGCCAAACATCGTTGGATCATGTGATCCTTACATAATCTAAACAAAAATGGATCCTCCCAAAAATAATACTTTAAGTAAGAAAAGAATATCTTCTTTGCTTGATAAGTTAAGTCCTTAGGAAGTTCCCTAGCAGCTAAATAGTTAGCAAAATCTGCAAACCAAGGTGTTCCAGAATTTAAATTACTTACCTCACTTACCATGGCGTATAGCTTCTCATCGGGGAAGTGATCATCAATGTCCCCTTCTTCAAACCTCTCTAAGGTTGGATTTTCCAAGTGAGAAAGGTGATCGGCTGCAAGATTTTCAGCTCCCTTCTTGTCTTGAATCGTCAAGTCAAATTCCTGCAACAACAAAACACAACGGATTAGCCTAGGCTTAGCATCAATCTTCGCAAATAAGTACCTCAAAGCCAAATGATCCGTATAAACAATCACTTTTGACAAGATTAGATATGATCTAAACTTGTCAAAAGCAAAATCCACAGCTAGCAGCTCTTTCTCCATAGTTGTGTAATTAGCTTGAGCTGTGTTCAGAGTCTTGCTTGCATAGTAGATAGGCTGGAAGTATTTCTCCTTGCGTTGACCCAAGACTGCTCCCACTGCAAAGTCACTTGCATCGTACATTAGTTCAAATGCTAGATTCCAATTGGGAGCTACCATGATTGGAGCATGGGTCAATTTCTCCTTAAGGGTTGTGAATGCTCTCAGACATTCATCATCAAAAACAAAATCCACATCCTTCTCAAGGACTCTTGTCAATGGACGGGCTATCTTAGAAAAATCTTGAATGAACCTCCGATAAAAACCCTCATGTCCTAGAAAACTTCTGATGGCCTTCACAGATGTGGGTGGAGGTAACTTCTCAATGGTGTCTACCTTAGCCCGATCCACCTCAATGACCTTGTTTGAAATTGTGTCCCAACAAAATTCCCTCTTGAACCATGAAATGACACTTTTCCCAATTAAGCACTAAATTGGTTTCCTCACATCTCATCAAGACTCTTTCAAGGTTTTCCAAACATCTTCCAAATGACCTGCCATAGACCGAGAAATCATCCATAAACACCTCCATAATATCCTCAACAAGTTCATCAAAGATTGCCACCGTGCACCTTTGAAAAGTCGCAGGTGCATTGCATAACCCGAATGGCATTCTTCAATATGCAAATGTCCCATATGGGCAGGTGAATGTAGTCTTCTCTTGGTCTTCTGGGGGCGATAGGAATTTGGAAATAGCCTGAAAGACCATCCAAAAAATAGTAATACTCATGCCTGGATAACCACTCCATCATCTGATCAATGAAGGGTAAGGGAAATGGTCCTTCCTAGTTGCATCATTCAATTTCCTGTAATCTATGCAAACCCTCCAACCGGTAACTGTTCTTGTTGGAATCAGCTCATCATTTTCATTAGGGACCATTGTCATCCCTCCTTTCTTTGGTACTACCTGGATTGGGCTCACCCAAGAACTATCCAAGATCAGATATATAATCCCTGCGTCAAGTAGTTTTATCAGTTCAGCCTTCACTACATCTTTCATCTTCGGGTTTAGTCTCCATTGTGGTTACACTACCAGCTTGAATTCATCCTCCATCAGTATCTTATGAGTGCAATAGGATGGACTGATACCCTTGATGTTTGCTATCTTCCAAGCTATTACTTTCTTATGTTTTTGCAACAACTGAATAAGCTTTTCTTTCTGCTCAGAAGATAGGTGGGAACTCAGAATTATTGGTAATTTCTTCTTTTCTGCCATAAATCCATACTCAAGGTGATCTGGAAGGAGTTTTAGTTCCAAGTTGGGTGGATCAATCACTGATGGTTTTGGCTTCTCTTCCTTTGGCATCTCAATAGTCTCATATGCCTTGCCTTTGAACGAATTGCTTGCTTCAAGAAAAGCAAGCTGCTCCATTGCTTCTTGATCCTCAACATTTTCCTGCAATAAACACAGCTCAAGGGGATCCTTGGAAACAATGTTAGTAACACAATTTACGGTCTCATGCTCAATAACATCATTGCATGATTCCGCCTCATCAAGTGAAAGTGAATGTTTCATAGCATCATATATCCTAAAAATAACTTTATCATCACCCACTCTCAAAGTTAATGTGCCATCATGAACATCGATAAGGGCACGGGCTGTATTTAAAAATGGCCTACCAAGAATAAGTGAAACATCCACATCCTCATCAATATCAATGACAATAAAATCATTGGGGAAAATGAAATCCCCAACTTTTACCAACACATCTTCTATAATGCCACGAGGGTGGACTACTAACTTATCAGCAAGTTGGATGGTCATAAGTGTTGGTTTAGATTTACCAATGTCTAAATCTTTGAAAATTTTATAGGGCATAACACTTATGCTAGCCCCAAATCAGCTAATGCACTCTTGACCTTAAGGTTACCTATTAAACATGGAATGGTAAAACTACCTGGATCTTTTAACTTCTTAGGTAACCTCCTTTGCAAAATTACTGAACTCTTTTCAGATAACTGCACTAAAGACACTTCTTCAAGTTTCCTTTTGTTAGAAAGGATGTCTTTCAAAAATTTAGCAAATTTAGGCATCTATGACAAAGCTTCAGCAAATGGAATATTAATGTGCAATTGTTTAAAAAGTTCAAGAAACTTACCGAACTGAGCATCAATCTTGTTGTTGTTCAACCTTGCCGGTTAGGGTACTATAGGTTGGTATTCCTTCAATATGGGCTGCTTTCTTGCGGCTGCTTCTCTTTCTCACTTTCCAATGCATTTTTCTCTCCCGAAGTGACAGGAGGATTGTCTTCTTTTTCTTGTACTTCATCCCTTTTCTCTGCCACTTCATCCCTTTTCTCTGCCACTACTCCTTGGTGAAATTACCTTGAGCTGCTCTTTAGGATTTGCGTCAGTGTTGCTAGGCAGACTTCCTTGTGGTCTCTCACTGAGCAACTTGGCAATTTGCCCCACCTGATTCTCCAAATTATGAATGGAGGCTTGCTGATTTCTTAGGGTGGTTTCAGTTGATTGGAGCCTAGTTTCGAAGTTGCTATAAATTTCTCCATCATGTCCTCCAAATTACTCTTTCTTGGAGGGGCAGCTTGTTGATGTTGGGGCTGCTGGAATCCAGGGGGAGGTCTTGGATTATTTTGATTATTCCATGAGAAATTTGGATGATTTCTCCACATAATCTACTTGCTCTTGCATAGCAAACATGTTGCCATTTTGGCACTCTTGACTTTGATGTCCACCCCCACACCATTCACAAGACATCACTTGCATTACTTTCCCAGAAAAAGAAGCCAAAGAATCAAATTTTTTATTCAATGCTTCTAATTGGGCTGTCAAAGCCACCACAAGATCTAATTGGTGTGAACCCATGACTTTCAGCTTTCCTTGCTCCCTTAGGGCTTGCCACTGATAATTGGTGATAGCCATGTCTTCAATTAAATTCCTTGCTTGTTCAGGTGTCTTATTGTTTATGGTACCACCACCTGCTGCATTAATGGATTGCTTACTTACATAATTCAACCCATTGTAAAATGTTTGAATTTGAAGCCATAGTGGAAGTCCATGATGAGGACACCTTCTCAACAAATCTTTAAATCTTTCTCAGGCATCATAAAGGGTCTCACCATCTTGCTGCAGAAAGGATGAGATATCATTCCTTAACTTAGCAGTTTTGGACGGTGGGAAGTATTTTTCTAGGAATTTCTCTGCCAACTGACCCCATGTGGTGAAGGTTCTTGGAGGAAAAGATTTCAGCCACTTCTTTGGTCTATCTCTAAGAGAAAATGGGAATAACCTCAGCCTAATTGCATCCTCTAAGACATTATTTATCTTGAATGTGTCACATATCTCTAGAAAATTCTCAATATGTGCATTAGGATCTTCATCAGGAAACCCATCGAACTGACAAGTCTGCTTCACCATTTGAATTACATTTGCTTTTATTTCGAAGTTGTTTGCAGCAACTGTCAGCCTCCGGATACTAGATTCAGCTCTATTGAGATTGGGCTTAGCAAACTCCTGCATTGTTCTTGGCTCAGCTCCTTCCATCACTTCAAACTCTTCTTCTTCTTCTGCTATTTCTAAATTTATTTCTTTTTCTGCGTCTTCCAAAACTGCCTCCTCTTCTTCCTTTCGCTTGCTCCTTAATGTTCTTTCTAGCTCTGGATCTAATTCAAACAGTTGGGATGATTTACCTCTGGTCATAGACGGGAGGAAATACCTAAAAATAAGCAAGAACAAATGTTAAAAATAAATAAAAATAAAACTAAATCAACAGTCTTACTTATATTACTAATATTGAAACCGTTGTCCCCGGCAAAGGTGCCAAAAACTTGGTGCACGCGAGCTACGCTATAGCAATACTGCAAGTGCATGGGTCAACCAAGTAATAAAGTAGTGAGTGAGTTATCGTTCCACTGAGGACAATGTCAAGTACTAGTGCAAATCTTAACCATTGTTTAGCAAATCAATAGGTTTGTGATGTGGTGTAATTAAAAACAATTAATCTAATGACTGAAAGTAATGGGAAATTAAATGTTGAGCAAAAAGTATTGATGGTAATAAAACTATTCAGATATTGAATCCCCCTAGCCTCAATGATATTTATGAACATCAATTCAGTTAAATCATTTAATATAGTTGAGTTGGTATTCCTCTAACTTAGACTAAAACCTCTCTCGAGTGAATTAATCCCTAATCACTAAGTAGAGTGCCAGAATCTCTTCTCAAACACAATTGTATTAGATCTTGCATTAAGAACAAGGAACTATAAACCAAAGGATCTTGTAAGTCTATCTCTAGTACTCCAACCAAACCTCAACCCTTATGAGTATTCAATTCATATCAAGCTTTCTCAAGTCAATAATATGAAAATTGCAACCAATCAATAAGCATGCTATTATCAATTGGAAATAGATCATTAAGTATCATAAGAGTAAAACAACTCAATCAAATGATTCAACTAAATATAATTATTCAATCCATACAAATAAGCTAGGGTTCATCAATATCTAGATAGAGAATGAATTAGTTCATATTCAAAACCAGAAAAACAGAACAAGAAAAATGAATAAAAGAAACCAAACAATCCATGGCGAATAATTTGCATTTCTTCACTTCAATCCTTGATTCTTGATTTAGATTTTGTTTAGAGTATGTTTTCACCCTCAATCTCAGCTCTAAAACTCTCCTCTTTGCTTTAGAAGTCGGCTCTAGGTTATAAAATATGAAATTCGGATCCTTAATTCATGCTTTAGCACAACTTTTATAGTGTAGATAATTTCACTTGACACGCTCATTGACACGCCCATGTCACTGGGCGTGTCATTGCCACTGAGATTTTGAACATAAGGCACATCCAGTGACACACCCATGTCACTGGGCGTGTCACAACAACTATGAAACATTGCAAAAGGCACTCTTGGTGACACGCCCATGTCACTGGGCATGTCAATGCTTCTGTATGCAGCATCAAGGGCACGTCCATTGACACGCCCATGTCCAAGGGCGTGTCCATTGATGAATTTTTCTCTTTTCTTCTACTTTCATCCGTAATTCCTCCGAAATGACCATAAGCTTCAAAATACATAGAATTCCTGAAATTAACCCTAAAATACACTTTGAACAAACAAATTAAACTCAATTAGATAATAATCATATTAAGAAATAGGAATAAAATATCATCAATTGTGCACTTATCACCTCTTCATCTTAGTGATCATAAGATTTTTCAAAAGTATCACAACAGCTCAGGTTAGGTTGTTGAGGTTATATGCCAATGAAAAGAAGGCTAAAATTTTATGAAAGGCTCAAAGGGACAACTAGGGATTGATATTTAATAGGGTGGATACTAGTTGTTGGCCAGCCAAACAATGCCTAGATCATTTCTCCCTTAAATAATCAGAGTTCAATTTCGCCTTGAAAGTTTGTCAAAGCATGTTCTAAGACTGACTAAGACCTAGACAAAGATAATTATGCAGGAGCCCTCTCTAAGTAAGCATACACAACTCAATGCTATTAAGCAATTCCCTCACCTAGTAAAGTCATTCGAGTCATGATGTCTAGACACATTAATTTATAAACATCAAGCTAGATTCCTCATCGATTGAGCACCAAAATGAACAAAGACCAACAAAAATTTTAATGAAAGTAATTTATTTCAAGCAACTTTAAATTTGATAAACACAATAGTTCTAAAATATTAAATAAAGTAAAATTGAAAAGCAATATTCAAGATAAGGAAAGTTCGTTGAGTTTAAGCTTCTTTTCCTTTCACCTATTCAATATTTCCATCTTGAAAGGATGATAAAACAAAATCTTCTTCCAATCCTTCTCCTACCATGAAGGCTGCTGGAGGTGGTACCCTGTTAAACCTTGGAAATGGATTACCTTTGGTATTGGGCTTATCCGGCTCAGGCAACTTGCCATTATTAATTAAATTCTGGATCTCATGCCTCAACTTCATACAATTGTCCATTTTGTGTCTAGACCTTTGATGGAATTGGTAAAATGCATTAGTATCAAAGTTAGGTGGAAGAGGATTAGGCACATGATGAGGAGTCAAGGATTGTAACAATCCCTTCTTTTGTAGCTTATTGAGAACCCAAGACAGTGGCTTCCCTAATTCTGAAAACAGCCTCATTCCTCCTTGACTAGTGGCATTAACATCAACTTCTTTTTGCGTGCTTTGATTGCCCGACTGGTAGTTCCCTTTCTCATTCCTTTTTATTGAAAAGTGATTCTTCTCCCTTTCCCACTCTTTAATTTGTAGACTAGCTTGGAGAAGATATTTGAAGTCCCTTATAAGGGTGTGAGACAGCCTTTCACGGAGGTTGGGCAGGACGCCTCTGACGATCATCCTTATTTGATCAGATTCATCAAGCCTTTTCTTGAGCAAAGCATCCTTATTTCTCCACCTTTTCACATAGTCCACAAAATTCTCATTTGGCCTTTGTCTAATGGAATCCACCTTCATTAATGTAACACCCCCATACCCCGTATATGACACAGCATGCTTATACGATCATAATATACGTATACCAAATATAGGTATGCCACCATTTATAAAACATACAAATAATCCTTTAAACAAAAGTATAAATAAATTCAAAACATTTAAAGGAATTTATGAAACACAATAGACTCAATGTTTATTAAATACACAGCGGAAAATGTAACAAATATTTACAAATACATATACATTAAAACTCAAGTTTTACAAAACATAAATATATACATGTTTGGCAGTATGTCTTCGATCTTTAAGCTTCACTAGCAACACCTCAAGATCTAGCCTCTACTCGGCCTAGAGGAACTCTCCGGTTCTTCCCTGCTACCTGCGCGATAAATCATAATCGCGCTAAGCCAACGGCTTAGTGGTACAAACTACAATAATACTATGTTTTGATGCAATGGGATGCCAATATAATATGTTCTAACATTATACTTATACATAAGGATATCACCCATCAAAATCTTACATTGAATCTCATTATTCATTAGTCACATTTAAACAAAGACAAGCATGGGCCCAAAGACACTAATATGCCATTCAACTTTCAGAGTTAATGTTTTGGTTTAATTTTCACATTTATCATTATCCCAACTAGACTTCAAGGATTTAGGTTCAACCAAGCTTCAAGGGGAACAAAGCATGCTAAGTATCAACCCAACTTGGCTTCAAGAACCAAACCCAACCTAGCTTCAAGGGTTGTAACATCTCAATTAGGCTTCAAGGACTAGATCCAACCAAGCTTCAAGGGGAGTAAAACATGTTAAACTTCAACCCAACTTGGCTTCAAGGATCAAGCCCAACCTAACTTCAAGAGATTGTTACTATAGGCATGCCACCAACAACAAACTCTGAAAATGGAATAACACATTAGCCACACAATTCATTTATTATTTCATTCTCAATTCCATTCTCAATTCTCATCATTATCTAGGCAAACATGCCCCACTTATTTCAATTGAATCATCATAGCCAATCACAATGGCTTCTCATCACATTTGAATCATCATGGCCAATTACAATGGCTTCACATCTCAATATTCAAGTATACATAATCAATTACATTGAACATCATCATATAGGCATACATGCCTCAATTATCTCAATTCACATTATGCAAAACATAATATTATTAATATGCATCAACAATGCAATAGAGTACTTATCACATTAATAATCATATGGATTAAGTCTCAAGATCATATGAATGTATGCATTAATTTAGGGTTTGTACTTACCTTGAACACCACTTATACAAATCTATATACTTCCTTTTCCAACACTTCTTCACCACTTAAATTAGGGCAAATCAACCTCTTTACAACCTAATCCAAAAGAATAATTCATATGAGATAAAATAGATTAGGTTAACTAGTGCAAACTCTACACATGACACGCTCAATAACACAGGCGTGTCCCTGACCGTGCCCTAAACTCAAAACACAGAAGCTTTGACACACTCAGAATCGCGGGCGTGTCACTGAACGTGTAATGCATTCTGTCTCACAGAAACATTGACAAGTCCAACAACATGGGCGTGTTCATGGCCGTGTCAATTCCTCACCAACACAGTAGCTATGACACGCTCAGTGACATGGGCGTGTCACTGGACGTGTAAATACTACTACTACACAGAAGCTGTGACACGCTCAGTGACATGGGCGTGTCACTGCTCGTGTCACCCATCAAAAACACAGAATCATCGACACGCCCAAAATCCTGGTCGTGCTCATGGGCGTGTCAGGCCAAAAATTCATATTCCGGCCACAACAACACTTCCTCCAACAAAACCCTTCCTTTCACCAACATCCACTTCAAAAAAACTTAACCCAACATACCCAAAACTCACAACAAACTTGTAAAAACACTAAAACAGCTCAAAACATATATCAATCACAAATCATAAACATCACCACAAACCCTAAACACAATCACAAACTTTCTCTTCCAATCAACTTACTCTTTTCTTCAATCCAATCTCAAAAATCCAAGAATCAAATGAATTAAACACTCTTAAACACAACACAACCAAAACACACTCCTATCATCAACAATAATCTATCAAACTCAAACACAACTTAAAAAAAAAACAAGAGAAATCAAGAGAGAACTTACCAAAGTTGATGAAACCTCAAAATTTCCAACTCAATCACTTGATTCTTCCTTCAATTAGCTCTTAGAATTCAAGAACTCCTCTTGCTCTCTTGTGACTTTGATGAGCCGGCCAAGCAAAGGAAAAGAAAAGAAAATGAAGAAACAAAGTCAAAATTTTCTTCTCTTTAAACCTCCACCAAGCAATCTAAAAAGAAAATTACTTACACACCCTCTTCTATAAAATTTTTAATTCTCTTTCACCTTATTGCCCTTTTCAGTAATTTCACAAATAACAAAATAAATATCTTCTTCCTTTGACCAACACATTTGACTTGTATAAATGTTGTATATATTTCCATATACACAACATATACACTTCCCTTTAAAATTTAACATATACATTCAATACAATTACAACAATAATATCAAAACTTCTAGGGCATACTTTGGGATATTACAATTCTCCCCCTCTAAAAAGATATTTTGTCCTCGAAATTACCTGATATCAAGCCTGAAATAGTTGAGGATATTGATCTTGCATCGCTTGCTCGCTTTCCCAGGTTGCCTCTTCTTTCCCATGATTCTTCCATAGAACCTTCACCAATGGCACTTTCTTATTCCTTAACTCTTTCACTTCATGTGCAAAAATAGAAACTAGTTCTTCTTCAAATGTCAGATCCGGACTCACTTCAATATATTCCAGTGGCAAGATGTGAGATGAATCTGATCTATACCTCCGCAACATAGAAACATGGAATACATTATGGATTCTATCCAATTCAGGCGGTAATGCTAGATGATAAGCAACTAGCCCAACTCTTTCCAAAACTTCATACGGTCCAATGAAACAAGGACTCAGCTTCCCTCTCCGACCAAATCTCAAAATCTTCTTCCAAGGAGACACCTTCAAAAATACTTTATCTCCAATATCAAATTCTATGTCTCTTCTTTTCAAATCTGAATAAGATTTCTGTCGGTCTGAAGCTGTTTTTAACCGATCCTGAATTATCTTCACTTTCTCTTCAGTCTCTTTTACCAAATCAGGACCAACTAACTTGCCCTCTCCCATTTCATTCCAACATAAAGGCATTCTGCATCTTCTACCATACAATGCCTCAAATGGTGCCATACCAATACTAGATTGGTGACTGTTGTTGTAAGCAAATTCCACAAGTGGCAAAAATTTGTCCCAACTTCCAAAGAAATCAATGACACAGCTTCTCAACATATCCTCAATAATCTGTATTACTCTCTCTGACTGCCCATCTGTCTGCAGATGAAAAGAAGTACTAAAGTGTAATCAAGAACCCAAAGCACCATGCAAACTCTTCCAAAACCTTGAAGTAAACCGAGGATCTCGATCAGACACTAAAGAAATTGGGACTCCATGCAACTTCACTATCTCACTAATATACAGCTCAGCCAATCTTTCAAGAGAATAGTCCATTCTAACAGGAAGGAAATGAGCTGTCTTTGTTAACCGATCCACAATCACCCATATAGCATCATGTTTCTTCTGAGTCAATGGCAACCCTGATACAAAATCCATTGTCACTCTCTCCCATTTCCATTCAGGCACTGTTAAAGGTTGAAGCAACCCTGTTCGAACTTGATGTTCAGCTTTTACCCTTTGACAAGTGAGACATTTGGACACAAATTCTGCTATGTCTCTCTTCATACCAGACCACCAGTAGTGTTGTTTCAAATCATGGTACATCTTTGTACTACCCAGATGCATAGCAAAACTCGATTGATGTGCTTCCTCTAAAATAATCTTCCTCAAACTATCATCATTAGGTACACACAACCTATCCTTGAACCAAATACTACCATCACTCTTCGCATAGAAATCTCGGCTCTCCCCATTTTGGCAATCTGACACAATCTTCTGAATTTTCTCATCAGCTAATTGAGCCTCTTTAATCTGATCTAACAATACTGGTCTTAACTGCAGCTGAGCCAATAATGTACCATCATCACAAACTTCAAAATTAGCATGCAACGCTCTCAATTCAACAAGCAACGAGAGCGAATACACAGCCAAACCTACTAAAGACTTTCGACTCAAGGCATCAACAAACACATTCACCTTACCAGGATGATAATCGATCAGACAGTCGTAGTCTTTAATCAGTTCTAACCATCGCCTTTGCCGAAGATTCAGCTCCTTCTGTAAACCCAAATATTTCAAACTTTTATGATCCGTATAGATAAAACATCTCCCCATATAAGTTGTGTCGCCAAATCTTCAAAGCAAACACTATAGCTGCCAACTCCAAATCATGAGTCGGATAGTTAAGCTTATGCGGCTTCAACTGTCGAGAAGCATAAGCTATGACTTTACCCTCTTGCATCAAAACACATCCTAAACCATTATGTGAAGCATCACTATAAATCACATATGGTTTATCTTCCACGGGTAAAGTAAGAACAGGTGCTTGAGTTAACATTTCTTTCAACTGCTCAAAGCTAGCTTGACACTGATCCGTCCACACAAATCTAACTCCCTTCCAAAGAAATCTGGTGAGTGGAGTAGCTATCAAAGAAAAACCTTTCACAAACTGTAACATCCTGAATACCAGATTGGTAAGAAACAGACATAGAGGATATGATTTAGGCTTAGAACAAAGGAGTTTAGAACATGACCTATAACTTGAGCTCGAATTTCATCCAAGTTAATGACATAATTAGAGAGTCTCAAAGAAGACTTAATTGTTTATTTGTGTCTTATCTAGATTTATAACTTAAAATTACTCAATTTGGAGTTGTACAGAATAAGATATGATGGATTTAGTAGACAATGTGCAAGCTGCCTCAGGACAGCATAGTAGGCTTGACTTCAAAGGACCATCAAAAATCAGATATAGCTCGAATCGATCTGAAATTTTGACACAATATATCCCCAGATGTCTAGATTCAGTGGGAATAAGAATTACTTAATTTGGAGTTGTGAGTAAAAAGATATTAATAAAGAAAGACAGCAAGGTCAGGAAGGGATATCAAAAGGACCTAAGTGGAAATTTCTCAAAAGTTAGGGGCAACCATATAAACTTAAAAATTAAGTATCGGAAGTTCTTAATAGTGCCCATATCCAACCCCGGAAGAATATTCTCAAGATTAATCGGGTCATAACCGTGGGTTTCAATTTTTTCCAAAAACGCACGGTTTAAAAGTTACAATCGATTAATCGTTGGAGGGTATTTTGATATTTTCACACCCTAGACTATAAAGTTACAGCACAAGAAAGTGAGGGGGGTGAAAATATGAATAAAAGGAAGCCTAAGGGCTTGCCAAATAAATAAGATAAAAGAAGGAGGCAAGTGGGCCAATCATAAGTAGCCATTTGGCATTTATTAAAAGAAGAAAAGAAAAAGAGATGGACAAATGGCCCTAAGGCATTCATCCACCCCAAAAGTGGATCATAATTAGCCATATAGCATTTATTAAAAGAAGGCAAGTGGACCAATTAAAAGTGGCCATTTTTGTTATAAGGTGTACCAATTGGAAGAAGGCAAATGGACCAATTAAAAGTGGCCATTTTTGCTATAAGGTGTACCAATTAGAAGAAGGTAAATGGACCAATTAAAAGTGGCCATTTTTGCTATAAGGTGTACCAATTAGAAGAAGGAAAATGGACCAATTAAAAGTAGCCATTTTTGCTATAAGGTGTACCAATTGGAAGAAGGCAAATGGACAAATTAAAAGTGGCCATCTTTGCTATAAGGTGTACCAATTGGAAGTCAACATCTATTCACCACTTATGGCTTCCATTTGGATCAAAATAAGCTAAGGAAAGAAAGTATAAAAGCCCCCTCTTGCATGGTGAATTCGTCCAAACCATAAGAGAAGGAAGAAGGAGGTATTTTTCCTAAGTTTAAGGCTTTTGATTTAAAGAGTTTGGTGACAAACAAGATTATAAGGAAATCAAGGAGACAAGGAAGTGATATAGAATAAGGACTAAGGAAAAGCAAGGTTTGGTACTTTAACATAAAAGAAATTTTATTTTCTTACAAACTTTTGTTCATATGGTATATATATGCGTGTATATGGTATATATGAATACATATGATACATATGTGAGTATATGTGGTATTTGTGTAAGTATATATTGTATATACATTGAAAATATGTGGTATATATATGAAGTAAATGGGTATATATGAAATGTTATATATGCTCTACTCGGTAAATGGGTAACACCGGTCTAAAATGGGGGTTATATCGTGTGAGGACAAGATCATGGCTACTAGTCGTGTGAGACCAAGACCACACAGTTATATCGTGTGAGGTCAAGATCATGGCAACTAGTCGTGTGAGACCAAGACCACGCGTTTATATTGTATATTCCATATCGTGTGAGACCAAGACCATGGCAATTAGTCGTGTGAGGTCAAGACCACGCGTAACTCTATACGAGGCCTCATTTCGAGATCGGTGTATTCATAATTACCTTGTGGAGCGAAATGATAAAATGATAATAACTGAATATATGACATGTATGGATTGCTTTTACTGTGATATTATTTTTCAATACGACTCATTGTTTTTAAAAGTGCAATATACTTTTATTATTATTTTCCGTAATTAGTTAAAGTACCCACTAAGCAATGCTTAGCGAGTTTAGTTTCTTCTAAACTCGTAGGTTATTAGCAAGGAACCAGTAGCGAGCAGAAGAGTCCTGCGATCCGCCGGTCATCAACAAACTTAAGTGGTGCTCTTTATTTTGTATTTTGGTATTAGAAACTGGCATGTACTTATTTGAACAATATAAAGAGATAAATTGATGTAGCATGTCAATCTAGTAATGTATAATAACTGTATGGTTTTGAATTGAGTTGGGTTGTGAATATAGAAGTGCGAATTCTTCTTGCAGGATTGTAGTTGAGGTTATAAGGGTGGATTATTGGGAGTGTGACATGTATTGAATTGTGAGTGTGCTTGAGTTGAATCAAAATATTTTTCAAAAATAAGAAAAATCAATTTTGTCGACACTTGGGACCTCCATTTTTAGGGGAGGTTATGGCAAATTTTTTTTAAAATCTGTACTTAAAATTGGCTAAGTAAAATATTAAGAAACAACCACCTTAAGATAATAGTCCATCTTGGTCTATAAACGTAGGCTAAGATGGGGTGTTACACAAACCGTCGGTAATAGCCTGCCAAACCCAGAAAACTTCTAACTTCAGTCACTGACTTCGGTGGACTCCAATTCAAAATAGCTTCAACTTTACTTGGGTCGACTCTTATACCATCTGCTGAAACTATATGACCCAGAAAAGTAACTTGGTCAAGCCAAAACTCACACGTTGATAGTTTAGCATATAACTGCTTTTCTCTCAAAATCTGCAACACAATCCGCAAATGCTTGTCATGCTCCTCCTCATTACGTGAATACACCAAAATATCATCGATGAAAACTACCACAAATTGATCCAGATAAGGCCTAAACACCCTATTCATCAAGTCCATGAAAGCGGTAGGTGCATTCGTCAACCCAAAAGGCATTACTAAAAACTCATAATGCCCATACCTGGTGCGGAAAGCTGTCTTAGAAACATCTTCAGCTTTAACCCTCAACTGATGCTACCCGGATCTCAAATCAATCTTGGAAAACACTGCTACTCCCTTTAATTGATAAAAAAGATCATCAATTCTCGGCAAAGGATATTTATTCTTAATAGTCACTTTGTTCAATTGCCTATAATCAATGCATAACTTCATAGTACCATCCTTCTTCTTTACAAACAACACAGGAGCTCCCCAAGGAGAAACACTGGGGTGAATAAACCCTTTATCTAATAACTCCTGCAACTGCACCTTCAATTCTCTTAATTCAGCTGGTGCCATTCTATAAGGAGTGATAGAGATGGGAGTGGTACCAGGCAACAGATCGATACCAAACTCAACCTCTCTCATAGGGGGTAACCCTGGCAACTCCTCAGGAAACACATCCGGAAAATTTGCAACTGTGGTTATACTATCAAGTTGAGAACCCCCTACTCTAGTATCCCCAACATGAGCAAGATAAGATTCACACCCTTTTCTAATCAACTTTCTAGTTGTTACTGCTGATACAAACAAGGATGCAAGTTGTCTCTGCTCACTAGATACTATCACATCCCTACCATCACTGGTTCTCAAGGTGACACACTTCTTTTTACAATCCACCACAGCTCCGTGTTTAGACAACCAATCCATGCCTAAGATCAAGTCATATTCTTTAAAAGGCATTTCAATTAAATCAACAAGAAACTCCTCACCTTGCACCATAACAGCACTATCACGGTGCACCTTACTAACAACCACACTATGTCCTAAAGGATTTGTCACCAAAACATCAAATCCTAAGGATTCTGTATGCAATTCAGACACAGGCAATATGGATGCACTTATGTATGAATGAGTAGATCTTGGATCAATTAAAGCAAGTACTGAAATGCCAAATAAAGAAAAAGTACCCGCTATGACTGCTGAAGCATCTGGCTGTCTCTGCATCACATACACCCTCTGAGAAGATCCGGCCTCCTCTGGCCTACTGCCTCCGGATGATGATCCTCCTCTTTGACTCAACCCGGGTCTACCACCTCTGCTAAAACCTCTGCCCCCTCGACCCCCTCTGCTGGCACTGGGTCGAGAAACTGTAGTAGCAGTCTGCCTATCATCTTGCATCTCTGGACAATCTCTAATAAAATGATCTGGTGACCCACATTTATAACATACTCCGGATACTCCAGTCCTCCAACAAGCACCTCCATGAGGCCTACCACAGTGAACACATACAGGTAGAGTAGACCTTTGAATCACGGGAGTCGGGGCACTAGCTACAGAGACTGCCGGTCTCGGCCTCTGATACTGCACTGATCTGCCTGACTGCCTCTGACTCCTACTCATCCTTGGAGCAAAACTTCCTCTACCCCTCTTCACAGATGAGGACCCTGCCTCAAACTGGGGTCTCCTTACCCTAGTCTCCTCCTCAGTAGCAGCTGTGGCTATACTCTGGGCTCTCTCCACACTCCTAGCTGCTGCAACAAGCTGAGAGAAATCCTGATACCGAGAACCAGCCACCAGGCACATGATAGAGGGCCTCAATCCCTCCTCAAATCTTCGGCACCAGTCTATTTCATTGGAGATAATCCCCCCAGCATATCGACTCAACCGGATGTACTCAATCTCGTATTCTGTCACTGTCCAATTGTCTTGCCTCAAATTCAAAAATTCCATCTTCTTAATATCTTTATACTCCCTCAGAGTATATTTCTGCTCAAACTCCCTCAAGAAATCACCATATGATAGTGTAGGTGGATCATCCATAGCATGAGGGACCGTCTTCCACCAGTCATAGGCATCTTTTTATAAGAGGGATCTGGCATAGTCAAACTTCTCATCCAAAGTGGCTTGCAACTGAATGAATATCCTCTGTACCTTATCCAACCACTGCTCAGCCACTGCAGGATCGGTAGTGCCTAGGAAATCTTCAGCCCCATATTACCTCAACTTGTCATAATGTCTTACCGGCACCTGAGGCTGTGGTGGTGGTGGTGGCTGCACTGGAGCTTTTCTAAATAATTCCACCACTTGCCTTAACCAACCCGGCGGAGCCTCATCTGCAGCTGATCTCTCTGGCACAGAAACAAGTGCCTCACTAATTCTCTCAACCCTAGCTCCATCCCTACTCTCTCCTGGAGCTACACTTTCGGCGCTTCCTTCTACTGTCTGACGTGAATGGACTCCATTACTACCTATATCTGCAAACACAGCAGAATATTCCTCATTAAAGATCAAAGACTGCCATACCAAAACATGTATTTTACTCAAAAACCAACTTTTAAAATCAAAATATTCTTTTTCTTACAATTCACCTAGGTTGAGAATCTCAAACCTAGGCTCGATACCAAAATAATTATAACACGCCCATACCCCGTATACGTACACAACATGCTTATACGATCGTAATATACGTATACCGAATATAGGTATGCCACCGTTTATAAAACATACAAATAATCCTTTCAACAAAAGTATAAATAAATTCAAAACATTTAAAGGAATTTATGAAACACAATAGACTCAATGTTTATTAAATACACAGCAGAAAATGTAACAAATATTTACAAATACATATACATTAAAACTCAAGTTTTACAAAACATAAATATATACATGTTTGGCAGCATGTCTTCGATCTTTAAGCTTCACTAGCAACACCTCAAGATCTAGCCTCTACTCGGCCTAGAGGAACTCTCCGGTTCTTCCCTGCTACCTGCGCGATAAATCATAATCGCACTAAGCCAACGGCTTAGTGGTACAAACTATAATAATACTATGTTTTGATGCAATGGGATGCCAATATAATATGTTCAAACATTATACTTATACATAAGGATATCACCCATCAAAATCTTACATTGAATCTCATTATTCATGTCACGACCCAATTTGTACATATGTACAGTACGTCCATGTACAGTAAGAGGAACCCTCCCGAGAAGCTACTCAAAAGCGCGAAGTGAAGGGAAGTTCTGTAAAATTGAAAGGACCTATTTGAAAAGATTGTAAAGTTTTGGGGAGGTGACAGTAATTACCAAAAGTTGTTCCGGAGGTCCTTAATAGTGCACATAACAGACTCCATAAATGGAAAGTAGAGAAAAATCGGACAGTAACGGTGCGACACGGTTTTTCCCGAAAAAGCACGGTTTGGAAGATATAGGGGATTTTGACCAGGGGCATCATGGTCATTTTTAAAAGTGTCTCGAAAGTAATAAAGGATCTCAAAAATGAAAAGTAGAGGAAAAACTGAGTCAAAAAGTGTACCACAGCATTCGGCGAAAGTGCGCGGTTTAAAAGTTACGAACGAGTAACCGCCGGAGGGTATTTTGGTCTTTTCACACCATAGAGCATAAAATTACAGCACAATGAGGTTGAGGGGCCAAAATATAATTAAGATGAAGTCCAAGGGCTTGGGTTGTAAATAAATTAAAGAAGGAGACATTTGGACCAATGAGAATTGGCCATTTTCTCACATATGTGTACCAATGGGAAATCAACATCTACACCATGACCTATCAACCTCTCTTGGCTGCCATTTGGAGGAGAGAACACCACAAAAATAAAGCCAAGAACTCTCTTTGTTCTTTCTTGGCCGAAAATAGGAGGAAGGAAAAAGAGAGAGAGATTGTTTTTCTTTTCACGTAGCCAAATTTGGAGAATTGGGAGAGATTGCAAACTTTGGTGGAGAATAAGATTTTGAGGTAAGGAAATTCATCTATGGTTCTATTTCTTTCATTGGTTATAGTATTTGTAAGATAAAAATGAAAGAATAAATATGATGATTATAGAAAATTTAAGAAGTTGAGGAAAAGTGAAAGAGGTGATTTGCACATATAAGATTAAGGATAAAAAGGATGACTAGTAGTTTAGTTAGCAAAAGAAGGCATGAAGCACTTAAATTTTATTATGTTCTTGACATGGATTTTATGAAAATTATAGGAAATCAAGAAGTGAGAGAGAAGGAAGCAAAGAAGACATAAAAGAACTAGAAACAAGTGAAAAGAATTAAGGTTTGGTACTTAAATCATTGCCTTTTCAATTAATTCACATATTTTGCATTATGGGATTTTTGAAATGGTTTTGAAATGATGTTATTATGTGTGGTAAATATGTGGGAAAGTGCTCTTGAACCATTTGTAATCAATTGATTATGAAAAGAATGAAAACAAAACAAACTAGCTAAATTTATGCAATTATTCATAAACTTTGATGAGTTTTTAATCACTCCTTTGGTTTGATTTTTGGAAGAGGGACCCTTAGTCCTTCAATGGTATCACAAAAGGATTCTAAAAATCAATTTTGCAAGAAAAAAATGAATTTCCCTCAAGTTTGGAAAATTGGGCCGAATGGTCCCTTTTGGGCACCATTCTGCAGCTTTCATTTTGGGCAGTCCGTTGAAGGGGCAAACGAAAGAATTTTTCGACAAAATTTTACATGCATTTAGTTAACTTATGAAAGTGTTTTCCTGCAAAAATTCAGCCAAAAATAAGTTTGTTTACTTGGTCAAAACCGTTTCCAAAGTTGACTGATTTTCAGCAGTAAAAACAGATTTTACCATTTAGTGGTCGCGTGCCATTGCGTTGCCGATTTTACGCGCCGCGCTACTATTCCTTTGGTCATTTTTCTAAATGTGTTAAAACTTGAATATTATGATATGGATTGATGTTAAATCATATAAAATGACATGAAGGAGAATTGGAAATGATCAGAAAGGCATTATGACAAGCTATTCCGACAATACATGCATTATGGACAAATCATGGCTTATTGAATATCATGATCAAAGTAATTTAATAAATTATTTATGCTCTACTTGGTTATGACAGAACCCTTGAGATAAGGGTATGATGCATCATACTATTACTACAGTACTGCTTATGACATGATATGATATTCCGGCTGAAGGCCGATGATTACAATGATATGATCAATGATGCAATGATAATGGCCATTGGCACATGTGCAAGAAATATGATGAAAGATAATGAAATATGATCATGATGAGATATGTTTATCACGACTCTTCCTTATCCGCTGATGTTCTGTTAGACCAGTAGAGCACCTAAATTGATAAAAGCAAAATGAGTAATTTATAAATTCAGAATATGGGATTTAATCTTTTATCATTATGTTTATATCTTATTCATTTAATTAAAGTATTCAAATGCATGTTTTGAATTACTCATTTATTTTATTTATGAAATGCAATGATTTATGTACCCACTAAGCAAACGCTTAGCGAGTTTAGTTTCCTTTCTAAACTCGTAGGTTGAGCAAGAAGCTGGTTTCTACAGTGTTCCGAGCAGCTGGTGTTGGCAACTCTTCGGATAGAAAGATATTATAAGTAATGTAACTAGAATGGCATGTACATATGTTAGTGTAACTAAGAATTGTATGTATGACTAGTAAAAGACCATAGTACGTGTGCTAAGTATATTAACTAATGTTTGTTGTATGAATTAGTGTGTATGGATGTGTGTATAGAAGTGTGAAACTTTAATGCAGGTTGTAGTGGAGGGTATAAGGAGTTCGACTATGGAAGTGTTTGAGATTGATTGAGATTGTTGGATTGAGAACAAAATTGTTTTAAAAAAAAAATCAGTTTTGGCGACACTTGGGACCCCTAAATATAGGGGAAACTCTGGCAAAATTTTTTAAAAATCTACACTTAAAATTGGCTAAGTAAAATATTAAGACACAATCATTATGAGATAACAGTCCATCTTGGTCTATAAACGTAGGCTGAGATGGGGTGTTACATTTAGTGGTATCAGAGCCAGGTTTAGTCGATTCTGGATAGTTAGTTGAATCAAACTGTGAATGCATGACACATAGGCTTAGGAAGGGAATTTTAATAAGCTGATGTTTATGTTTATGATACTTATTAGTGGTATTGTGTTATTGAGAACAGGAGTGAAGATGAGTGATTCGAAGCAACCAGCTAAATTGGTTTTAGGTCCTAAACCTTATTCTCGGGCCAGCACAAGTGAGGAACAAGCCATAGATAAGAAGCTTTTTGAATTGGGAAAGGAGAATCTGCGCCAGAAAATTAAAATAGAAGCCAGAGAGCGGGAAATAGCAGAGTTGAAAATGGAAGTATTTAGAATGAAGAGGAAACAGGAGGAGCAAGAGGAAGTAATAGATCAGCTGAGAGACTTGAGACTTCAGGACCGGGAAGACTTAGTGTTAGCCCTGGATAATGTTAGGCTCTTGATAGAAGATGTTAGGGCGTTACAAGTGGATAAGAGGCAAACTACAGTAGAGCTTGAGAATGTGAATCGTTTGGCTAGGACCTTGCAAGGAAGGGTAGAGATGTTACAGGATAGAATGGACGAACTCCCTCGTAACCTTCCTAGAGTTCAGTCTAACGAGGTAGATCCAGATCCGATGGAGTTTGCTTCAGATAGTGCTACCTTTCCCCTAGCTCCTACTTATTGAGCTGTGATGGGCTGATGATTTTGCTACCCCTTTGGGTTATGTATATAAGCGGATAAAAATGCAACAGTAGATAGGCCATTTTGTTGTAAATAGATATAAATAGGCCATAAGTAGGAGTATGTGATGATGTATGTTAAATATGTATGAAACACGATTATGTGAATAAATAAGGTTATGTTTATATTAAGTGTATGATCTGAAATTACGATTGGAATTTATCTATGTACATGCCATATAGGAAATTTTATAGGTCAAGCCAAACCAGCAGCTAACTTTATTATGATATACATGTATATGATTGTAGAATGTCGCAAGAAGTTGAATCACAGAGAGCCGTAGACGAGGAGGGCGAGTCACGTGCCTATAAATGTAGAGGAGAATTTTGAAAATATGCCACAACCAGCAGCGGCGGCCGCGGAAGGCCCCGATGCTTATTTACGACAAATGGCAGCAACATTTCAACGAATGGCAGGAATGGTACCTGCTGCTGCCGAAAGAGAGAAAAAGCCCCCAATCGAGAAATTAAGGAGATATGGAGCTAAGGAATTTAAAGCTAGTAGGGAAGAAGGATCTGAAGAAGCGGAATACTGGTTAGATAGTACTATTAGAGCATTGGATCAATTAAGGTGCATGCCAGAGGAAAGATTTATTTGTGCCACATCTCTTTTGGTTGAAGAAGCGTACATTTGGTGGGAGACTACGCAGCAGCGAGTGCCACCAGAACAGCAGACATGGGAATTTTTCCAAACCGAGTTTAGGAAGAGATATATCACCGAGGCATACTTAAATGCAAAAAGAAATGAATTCACGTACTTAAAGCAAGGAAGAATGACGGTATCCGAGTATGAAAAAGAGTTCACTCGTCTTAGTAAGTACGCGAGGAGAATGATAGAAACAGAACAGGAAAGATGCCAGAGATTCTTAGAAGGATTAAACAATGAAATCAAAGTGCAATTGGTAGTCATAGATATATCAGAATTTTCCAAGCTTGTTGCAAAGGCTTTGGACGTTGAGAAAGTACAAGTGGATGAGAGGAATAGGCACCAGCGCATGCAGCAAAAAAGAACACAAACTCGAGGCCTAGGGGGACCTCAGCAAGCCCGAAAGAGATTCAAGGGAGGAAGTAGTTCTATGCAACAAGGCGGGCGATTTCAGAATCAGAGGTCAGGCCGAGGTATGAGTTATCAAACATCTGTAGCCAGTGCACCGGGGTCGTTTGGAAGAGGCTTCGGAAGAGGATTAAGTAGAGGCCGAGGAAGAAGTAACAATCCAGGAATTAGTGAAGGATTTGGAAGAAACACGAGTTTTGAAAGATATACTTTTCCTCTATGTGAACATTGTGGACGGAAACATGGAGGCGAATGTTGGTATTTAACTGAAGGATGCTGGGAGTGTGGAGCACTAGACCATATAAAGGTGAACTGCCCTAAAATACAGATGACTACTCCTGCACCAACAGAGAGGTCACAACTTATCTTTGGCAGAGGCCGAGGTAGAGGAAGAGGAGGTAATCCAAATTTTCAAAAGGCACAATCAGAGACTATTAACCAGCCTAGTACAAGTGCACCAGCAAGGGTATATGCGATGAGAACCCGAGAAGAAGAAGAAGCACCGGACGTCATTGTTTGTACGTTTTATATGTTCAACAAACCTGTACATGCTTTAATTGATCCCGGATCCACACATTCGTACATATGCATGCATAGTGAGAATTTAGAAGGATTACCAGTAGAATATGTCAAGTCCGGTATACTAGTTCCCTATAGGAGATGAAATAGTTACGAACAAAGTAATCAAAGAATGCCCTATAGGGATACACGGAAGGGTATTTCCTGGAAATTTGATGGAATTACCATTTCGGGAATTTGACATAATTTTAGGAATGAACTGGTTAGCAAAGCATAAAGCAATAGTTGACTGTGAGAAGAAAAGAGTGACGCTGCATACCCCTTGCGGAGAGGAAGTGACAGTAGTCGGAAAAAGAGGCGACTATTTGAACAACATAATATCGGCAGTGACGGCAAGGAAGCTAATACAAAAAGGATGCGAGGCATATCTAGTAAGCGCCATGGAAGCAAAGAAAGACGCTACTAGGATCCAAGACATACCATCGGTGCGTGATTTTCCCGATGTTTTCCCAGATGAGCTACCCGGATTACCACCTAAGAGAGAAGTGGAATTCACCATAGATGTTTATCCGAGAGCTGCACCAGTGTCGATTGCCCCATACCGAATAGCGCCAGCGGAACTCAAGGAATTGAAGACGCAATTACAAGAGTTACTCGACAAAGGCTTTATACGACCAAGCGTTTCCCCATGGGGTGCACCAGTACTTTTCGTCAAAAAGAAAGATGGATCTTTAAGGCTATGCGTGGATTATCGACAGTTGAACAAACTCACAATCAAGAACAAGTATCCACTACCACGCATTGACGATTTATTCGATCAACTCAAAGGAGCCAGTGTATTTTCAAAGATAGATCTCCGATCGGGATACCATCAGCTGCCAATTAAGGAGGGGGACATTTCAAAGACTGCTTTCAGAACTCGGTACGGACATTATGAGTTTCTTGTAATGCCTTTTGGGCTTACAAATGCACCAGCGGTATTTATGGATTTGATGAATCGAATTTTCCATCCGTACCTTGACCAATTCGTAGTGGTGTTTATAGATGACATTCTTGTGTATTCAAAGAACAAAGAAGAGCATGATCGACACCTCCGCATTGTATTGCAAACATTGAGAGAAAAACAACTATATGCCAAGCTCAATAAGTGTGAATTTTGGCTGGAAGAAGTGACATTCTTGGGACACATTGTAACTGCTGAGGGCATCAGAGTGGATCCTAAGAAAATAGAAGCTATTTTGGATTGGAAACCGCCAAGGACAGTAAAAGAAGTGAGAAGTTTCCTAGGATTGGCAGGATACTATCGACGATTCGTGAAAGGATTTTCCATTATCGCCGCCCCAATGACCAAGTTGCTTCGGAAGAATGCTAGATTTCAGTGGACAGATGAATGTCAAAGAAGCTTTGAGAAACTAAAAGGAAAGCTAACAAATGCCCCGATACTCACGCAACCAGTGTCCGGTAAGGATTTTGTGATATACAGCGATGCATCGCACATTGGCTTAGGTTGCGTACTCATGCAAGAAGGTAAAGTGGTCGCGTATGTTTCCCGGCAACTTAAACCATACGAGAAGAATTATCCAACACACGATTTAGAATTGGCAGCTATTGTATTGGCATTCAAGACATGGAAACATTACCTGTATGGAGAAAAATGCTACATTTATACAGATCACAAAAGCTTGAAGTATCTGCCAACACAAAAGGACCTCAATTTGCGACAAAGGAAATGGATCCAAATTTTGGCAAACTATGACTATATCATAAACTATCATCCAGGAAAGGCGAACGTCGTTGCTGACGCACTTAGTAGGAAATCAATGCAAGCTTTAAGGGCTATGAGGATCAGTTTGAGACCAACCAAAGAAGGAGCACTGCTAGCAGAAATGCAAACACGACCCACGTTTTTTCAGGAAATCCACCAAGCACAACAAAAAGATAAACAAGTCCAAAAATGGATCAAGAAAGTACAAGAAGGAAAAAGTACAAAGTTTCAAATTTCAAGAGACGGTAGTTTATATTACGAAAGTCGGACAATAATACCAGCAACAGGAGATATAAAAAAGAAGATTCTTCATGAAGCCCACAGTAGTTCTTACGCAATGCACCCAGGGGCTACAAAAATGTACCAAGACTTGAAGAAATTTTATTGGTGGCCAGGAATGAAGGGAGACATCGTAGATTTCGTAACTAAGTGTTTGACATGCCAGCAAGTGAAAGCAGAACATCAAGTGCCATCAGGACTATTACAGCCAATTACAATTCCGACATGGAAATGGGATCGCATCACTATGGATTTCGTCACAGGATTGCCAATGACGAGAGATAAACATGACGCTGTATGGGTAATTGTCGATCGATTAACTAAGTCAGCTCATTTTCTGCCTGTGCGAATGGACTATTCAATGGATAAATTGGCAGAAATATACGTCAAAGAGATTGTACGATTGCATGGAGTCCCGACATCCATTATTTCGGACAGAGATCCACGGTTCACTTCGAACTTTTGGAGAAAGCTCCAAACAGCCCTCGGAACCCAAGCAAGCTATAGCACTGCTTTTCATCCTCAAACGGATGGGCAATCTGAAAGAGTAATTCAGATTTTGGAAGACATGATGAGAGCGTGTGTTATGGATTTTAAAGGCAGCTAGGATAAGTACCTAAGCCTAATGGAATTCGCATATAACAACAGCTACCAATTCAGCATACAGATGGCACCCTATGAAGCATTGTACGGAAGAAAGTGTAGAACGCCAGTATGTTGGACAGAACTAAGTGAGGAAAAAGTTCTTGGACCCGACATTGTAAAGGAGACTCAGGAGAAAGTTAACATCATTCGAGACAGACTAAAGGTTGCATCAGATAGACAGAAGTCGTACGCAGACCTGAAACGAAAAGACATAGAATTTGCAGTAGGGAACAAAGTTTTCCTTAAAGTTTCTCCATGGAAGAAAGTACTGAGATTTAAGCAGAAAGGCAAGTTAAGTCCCAGATTCATTGGACCATACGAAGTCATCGAACGTATAGGCCCAGTAGCTTATCGGTTAGCCCTACCACCCGAACTGGATAAGATACATAATGTTTTTCATGTTTCAATGTTACGACGATATCGTTCAGACCCTGCACACATCATCAAGACACAAGATATCGAGGTCCAGCCCGACTTGACTTATGAAGAGGAGCCAGTGAAGATTTTGGCACGAGAGGTTAAAGAATTGAGAAATAAGAAAATTCCTCTGGTTAAAGTATTGTGGAGAAATCATAAGATAGAAGAGGCAACCTGGGAAAGAGAAGAAACTATGAAGCAGCAATACCCGCATTTGTTTACAACTGACTAGCTTCGGGACGAAGCTTAAATTTTAGAGGGGAAGAAATGTCACGACCCAATTTGTACATATGTACAGTACGTCCATGTACAGTAAGAGGAACCCTCCCGAGAAGATACTCAAAAGCGCGAAGTGAAGGGAAGTTCTGTAAAATTGAAAGGACCTATTTGAAAAGATTGTAAAGTTTTGGGGAGGTGACAGTAATTACCAAAAGTTGTTCCGGAGGTCCTTAATAGTGCACATAACAGACTCCATAAATGGAAAGTAGAGAAAAATCGGACAGTAACAGTGCGACACGGTTTTTCCCGAAAAAGCACGGTTTGGAAGATATAGGGGATTTTGACCAGGGGCATCATGGTCATTTTTAAAAGTGTCTCGAAAGTAATAAAGGATCTCAAAAATGAAAAGTAGAGGAAAAACTGAGTCAAAAAGTGTACCACAGCATTCGGCGAAAGTGCGCGGTTTAAAAGTTACGAACGAGTAACCGCCGGAGGGTATTTTGGTCTTTTCACACCTTAGAGCATAAAATTACAGCACAATGAGGTTGAGGGGCCAAAATATAATTAAGATGAAGTCCAAGGGCTTGGGTTGTAAATAAATTAAAGAAGGAGACATTTGGACCAATGAGAATTGGCCATTTTCTCACATATGTGTACCAATGGGAAATCAACATCTACACCATGACCTATCAACCTCTCTTGGCTGCCATTTGGAGGAGAGAACACCACAAAAATAAAGCCAAGAACTCTCTTTGTTCTTGCTTGGCCGAAAATAGGAGGAAGGAAAAAGAGAGAGAGATTGTTTTTCTTTTCACGTAGCCAAATTTGGAGAATTGGGAGAGATTGCAAACTTTGGTGGAGAATAAGATTTTGAGGTAAGGAAATTCATCTATGGTTCTATTTCTTTCATTGGTTATAGTATTTGTAAGATAAAAATGAAAGAATAAATATGATGATTATAGAAAATTTAAGAAGTTGAGGAAAAGTGAAAGAGGTGATTTGCACATATAAGATTAAGGATAAAAAGGATGACTAGTAGTTTAGTTAGCAAAAGAAGGCATGAAGCACTTAAATTTTATTATGTTCTTGACATGGATTTTATGAAAATTATAGGAAATCAAGAAGTGAGAGAGAAGGAAGCAAAGAAGACATAAAAGAACTAGAAACAAGTGAAAAGAATTAAGGTTTGGTACTTAAATCATTGCCTTTTCAATTAATTCACATATTTTGCATTATGGGATTTTTGAAATGGTTTTGAAATGATGTTATTATGTGTGGTAAATATGTGGGAAAGTGCTCTTGAACCATTTGTAATCAATTGATTATGAAAAGAATGAAAACAAAACAAACTAGCTAAATTTATGCAATTATTCATAAACTTTGATGAGTTTTTAATCACTCCTTTGGTTTGATTTTTGGAAGAGGGACCCTTATTCCTTCAATGGTATCACAAAAGGATTCTAAAAATCAATTTTGCAAGAAAAAAATGAATTTCCCTCAAGTTTGGAAAATTGGGCCGAATGGTCCCTTTTGGGCACCATTCTGCAGCTTTCATTTTGGGCAGTCAGTTGAAGGGGCAAACGAAAGAATTTTTCGACAAAATTTTACATGCATTTAGTTAACTTATGAAAGTGTTTTCCTGCAAAAATTCAGCCAAAAATAAGTTTGTTTACTTGGTCAAAACCGTTGCCAAAGTTGACTGATTTTCAGCAGTAAAAACAGATTTTACCATTTAGTGGTCGCGTGCCATTGCGTTGCCGATTTTACGCGCCGCGCTACTATTCCTTTGGTCATTTTTCTAAATGTGTTAAAACTTGAATATTATGATATGGATTGATGTTAAATCATATAAAATGACATGAAGGAGAATTGGAAATGATCAGAAAGGCATTATGACAAGCTATTCCGACAATACATGCATTATGGACAAATCATGGCTTATTGAATATCATGATCAAAGTAATTTAATAAATTATTTATGCTCTACTTGGTTATGACAGAACCCTTGAGATAAGGGTATGATGCATCATACTATTACTGCAGTACTGCTTATGACATGATATGACATTCCGGCTGAAGGCCGATGATTACAATGATATGATCAATGATGCAATGATAATGGCCATTGGCACATGTGCAAGAAATATGATGAAAGATAATGAAATATGATCATGATGAGATATGTTTATCACGACTCTTCCTTATCCGCTGATGTTCTGTTAGACCAGTAGAGCACCTAAATTGATAAAAGCAAAATGAGTAATTTATAAATTCAGAATATGGGATTTAATCTTTTATCATTATGTTTATATCTTATTCATTTAATTAAAGTATTCGAATGCATGTTTTGAATTACTCATTTATTTTATTTATGAAATGCAATGATTTATGTACCCACTAAGCAAACGCTTAGCGAGTTTAGTTTCCTTTCTAAACTCGTAGGTTGAGCAAGAAGCTGGTTTCTACAGTGTTCCGAGCAGCTGGTGTTGGCAACTCTTCAGATAGAAAGATATTATAAGTAATGTAACTAGAATGGCATGTACATATGTTAGTGTAACTAAGAATTGTATGTATGACTAGTAAAATACCATAGTACGTGTGCTAAGTATATTAACTAATGTTTGTTGTATGAATTAGTGTGTATGGATGTGTGTATAGAAGTGTGAAACTTTAATGCAGGTTGTAGTGGAGGGTATAAGGAGTTCGACTATGGAAGTGTTTGAGATTGATTGAGATTGTTGGATTGAGAACAAAATTGTTTTAAAAAAAAAATCAGTTTTGGCGACACTTGGGACCCCTAAATATAGGGGAAACTCTGGCAAAATTTTTTAAAAATCTACACTTAAAATTGGCTAAGTAAAATATTAAGACACAATCATTATGAGATAACAGTCCATCTTGGTCTATAAACGTAGGCTGAGATGGGGTGTTACATTTAGTGGTATCAGAGCCAGGTTTAGTCGATTCTGGATAGTTAGTTGAATCAAACTGTGAATGCATGACACATAGGCTTAGGAAGGGAATTTCAATAAGCTGATGTTTATGTTTATGATACTTATTAGTGGTATTGTGTTATTGAGAACAGGAGTGAAGATGAGTGATTCGAAGCAACCAGCTAAATTGGTTTTAGGTCCTAAACCTTATTCTCGGGCCAGCACAAGTGAGGAACAAGCCATAGATAAGAAGCTTTTTGAATTGGGAAAGGAGAATCTGCGCCAGAAAATTAAAATAGAAGCCAGAGAGCGGGAAATAGCAGAGTTGAAAATGGAAGTATTTAGAATGAAGAGGAAACAGGAGGAGCAAGAGGAAGTAATAGATCAGCTGAGAGACTTGAGACTTCAGGACCGGGAAGACTTAGTGTTAGCCCTGGATAATGTTAGGCTCTTGATAGAAGATGTTAGGGCGTTACAAGTGGATAAGAGGCAAACTACAGTAGAGCTTGAGAATGTGAATCGTTTGGCTAGGACCTTGCAAGGAAGGGTAGAGATGTTACAGGATAGAATGGACGAACTCCCTCGTAACCTTCCTAGAGTTCAGTCTAACGAGGTAGATCCAGATCCGATGGAGTTTGCTTCAGATAGTGCTACCTTTCCCCTAGCTCCTACTTATTGAGCTGTGATGGGCTGATGATTTTGCTACCCCTTTGGGTTATGTATATAAGCGGATAAAAATGCAACAGTAGATAGGCCATTTTGTTGTAAATAGATATAAATAGGCCATAAGTAGGAGTATGTGATGATGTATGTTAAATATGTATGAAACACGATTATGTGAATAAATAAGGTTATGTTTATATTAAGTGTATGATCTGAAATTACGATTGGAATTTATCTATGTACATGCCATATAGGAAATTTTATAGGTCAAGCCAAACCAGCAGCTAACTTTATTATGATATACATGTATATGATTGTAGAATGTCGCAAGAAGTTGAATCACAGAGAGCCGTAGACGAGGAGGGCGAGTCACGTGCCTATAAATGTAGAGGAGAATTTTGAAAATATGCCACAACCAGCAGCGGCGGCCGCGGAAGGCCCCGATGCTTATTTACGACAAATGGCAGCAACATTTCAACGAATGGCAGGAATGGTACCTGCTGCTGCCGAAAGAGAGAAAAAGCCCCCAATCGAGAAATTAAGGAGATATGGAGCTAAGGAATTTAAAGCTAGTAGGGAAGAAGGATCTGAAGAAGCGGAATACTGGTTAGATAGTACTATTAGAGCATTGGATCAATTAAGGTGCACGCCAGAGGAAAGATTTATTTGTGCCACATCTCTTTTGGTTGAAGAAGCGTACATTTGGTGGGAGACTACGCAGCAGCGAGTGCCACCAGAACAGCAGACATGGGAATTTTTCCAAACCGAGTTTAGGAAGAGATATATCACCGAGGCATACTTAAATGCAAAAAGAAATGAATTCACGTACTTAAAGCAAGGAAGAATGACGGTATCCGAGTATGAAAAAGAGTTCACTCGTCTTAGTAAGTACGCGAGGAGAATGATAGAAACAGAACAGGAAAGATGCCAGAGATTCTTAGAAGGATTAAACAATGAAATCAAAGTGCAATTGGTAGTCATAGATATATCAGAATTTTCCAAGCTTGTTGCAAAGGCTTTGGACGTTGAGAAAGTACAAGTGGATGAGAGGAATAGGCACCAGCGCATGCAGCAAAAAAGAACACAAACTCGAGGCCTAGGGGGACCTCAGCAAGCCCGAAAGAGATTCAAGGGAGGAAGTAGTTCTATGCAACAAGGCGGGCGATTTCAGAATCAGAGGTCAGGCCGAGGTATGAGTTATCAAACATCTGTAGCCAGTGCACCGGGGTCGTTTGGAAGAGGCTTCGGAAGAGGATTAAGTAGAGGCCGAGGAAGAAGTAACAATCCAGGAATTAGTGAAGGATTTGGAAGAAACACGAGTTTTGAAAGATATACTTTTCCTCTATGTGAACATTGTGGACGGAAACATGGAGGCGAATGTTGGTATTTAACTGAAGGATGCTGGGAGTGTGGAGCACTAGACCATATAAAGGTGAACTGCCCTAAAATACAGATGACTACTCCTGCACCAACAGAGAGGTCACAACTTATCTTTGGCAGAGGCCGAGGTAGAGGAAGAGGAGGTAATCCAAATTTTCAAAAGGCACAATCAGAGACTATTAACCAGCCTAGTACAAGTGCACCAGCAAGGGTATATGCGATGAGAACCCGAGAAGAAGAAGAAGCACCGGACGTCATTGTTTGTACGTTTTATATGTTCAACAAACCTGTACATGCTTTAATTGATCCCGGATCCACACATTCGTACATATGCATGCATAGTGAGAATTTAGAAGGATTACCAGTAGAATATGTCAAGTCCGGTATACTAGTTCCCTATAGGAGATGAAATAGTTACGAACAAAGTAATCAAAGAATGCCCTATAGGGATACACGGAAGGGTATTTCCTGGAAATTTGATGGAATTACCATTTCGGGAATTTGACATAATTTTAGGAATGAACTGGTTAGCAAAGCATAAAGCAATAGTTGACTGTGAGAAGAAAAGAGTGACGCTGCATACCCCTTGCGGAGAGGAAGTGACAGTAGTCGGAAAAAGAGGCGACTATTTGAACAACATAATATCGGCAGTGACGGCAAGGAAGCTAATACAAAAAGGATGCGAGGCATATCTAGTAAGCGCCATGGAAGCAAAGAAAGACGCTACTAGGATCCAAGACATACCATCGGTGCGTGATTTTCCCGATGTTTTCCCAGATGAGCTACCCGGATTACCACCTAAGAGAGAAGTGGAATTCACCATAGATGTTTATCCGAGAGCTGCACCAGTGTCGATTGCCCCATACCGAATAGCGCCAGCGGAACTCAAGGAATTGAAGACGCAATTACAAGAGTTACTCGACAAAGGCTTTATACGACCAAGCGTTTCCCCATGGGGTGCACCAGTACTTTTCGTCAAAAAGAAAGATGGATCTTTAAGGCTATGCGTGGATTATCGACAGTTGAACAAACTCACAATCAAGAACAAGTATCCACTACCACGCATTGACGATTTATTCGATCAACTCAAAGGAGCCAGTGTATTTTCAAAGATAGATCTCCGATCGGGATACCATCAGCTGCCAATTAAGGAGGGGGACATTTCAAAGACTGCTTTCAGAACTCGGTACGGACATTATGAGTTTCTTGTAATGCCTTTTGGGCTTACAAATGCACCAGCGGTATTTATGGATTTGATGAATCGAATTTTCCATCCGTACCTTGACCAATTCGTAGTGGTGTTTATAGATGACATTCTTGTGTATTCAAAGAACAAAGAAGAGCATGATCGACACCTCCGCATTGTATTGCAAACATTGAGAGAAAAACAACTATATGCCAAGCTCAATAAGTGTGAATTTTGGCTGGAAGAAGTGACATTCTTGGGACACATTGTAACTGCTGAGGGCATCAGAGTGGATCCTAAGAAAATAGAAGCTATTTTGGATTGGAAACCGCCAAGGACAGTAAAAGAAGTGAGAAGTTTCCTAGGATTGGCAGGATACTATCGACGATTCGTGAAAGGATTTTCCATTATCGCCGCCCCAATGACCAAGTTGCTTCGGAAGAATGCTAGATTTCAGTGGACAGATGAATGTCAAAGAAGCTTTGAGAAACTAAAAGGAAAGCTAACAAATGCCCCGATACTCACGCAACCAGTGTCCGGTAAGGATTTTGTGATATACAGCGATGCATCGCACATTGGCTTAGGTTGCGTACTCATGCAAGAAGGTAAAGTGGTCGCGTATGTTTCCCGGCAACTTAAACCATACGAGAAGAATTATCCAACACACGATTTAGAATTGGCAGCTATTGTATTGGCATTCAAGACATGGAAACATTACCTGTATGGAGAAAAATGCTACATTTATACAGATCACAAAAGCTTGAAGTATCTGCCAACACAAAAGGACCTCAATTTGCGACAAAGGAAATGGATCCAAATTTTGGCAAACTATGACTATATCATAAACTATCATCCAGGAAAGGCGAACGTCGTTGCTGACGCACTTAGTAGGAAATCAATGCAAGCTTTAAGGGCTATGAGGATCAGTTTGAGACCAACCAAAGAAGGAGCACTGCTAGCAGAAATGCAAACACGACCCACGTTTTTTCAGGAAATCCACCAAGCACAACAAAAAGATAAACAAGTCCAAAAATGGATCAAGCAAGTACAAGAAGGAAAAAGTACAAAGTTTCAAATTTCAAGAGACGGTAGTTTATATTACGAAAGTCGGACAATAATACCAGCAACAGGAGATATAAAAAAGAAGATTCTTCATGAAGCCCACAGTAGTTCTTACGCAATGCACCCAGGGGCTACAAAAATGTACCAAGACTTGAAGAAATTTTATTGGTGGCCAGGAATGAAGGGAGACATCGTAGATTTCGTAACTAAGTGTTTGACATGCCAGCAAGTGAAAGCAGAACATCAAGTGCCATCAGGACTATTACAGCCAATTACAATTCCGACATGGAAATGGGATCGCATCACTATGGATTTCGTCACAGGATTGCCAATGACGAGAGATAAACATGACGCTGTATGGGTAATTGTCGATCGATTAACTAAGTCAGCTCATTTTCTGCCTGTGCGAATGGACTATTCAATGGATAAATTGGCAGAAATATACGTCAAAGAGATTGTACGATTGCATGGAGTCCCGACATCCATTATTTCGGACAGAGATCCACGGTTCACTTCGAACTTTTGGAGAAAGCTCCAAACAGCCCTCGGAACCCAAGCAAGCTATAGCACTGCTTTTCATCCTCAAACGGATGGGCAATCTGAAAGAGTAATTCAGATTTTGGAAGACATGATGAGAGCGTGTGTTATGGATTTTAAAGGCAGCTAGGATAAGTACCTAAGCCTAATGGAATTCGCATATAACAACAGCTACCAATTCAGCATACAGATGGCACCCTATGAAGCATTGTACGGAAGAAAGTGTAGAACGCCAGTATGTTGGACAGAACTAAGTGAGGAAAAAGTTCTTGGACCCGACATTGTAAAGGAGACTCAGGAGAAAGTTAACATCATTCGAGACAGACTAAAGGTTGCATCAGATAGACAGAAGTCGTACGCAGACCTGAAACGAAAAGACATAGAATTTGCAGTAGGGAACAAAGTTTTCCTTAAAGTTTCTCCATGGAAGAAAGTACTGAGATTTAAGCAGAAAGGCAAGTTAAGTCCCAGATTCATTGGACCATACGAAGTCATCGAACGTATAGGCCCAGTAGCTTATCGGTTAGCCCTACCACCCGAAATGGATAGGATACATAATGTTTTTCATGTTTCAATGTTACGACGATATCGTTCAGACCCTGCACACATCATCAAGACACAAGATATCGAGGTCCAGCCCGACTTGACTTATGAAGAGGAGCCAGTGAAGATTTTGGCACGAGAGGTTAAAGAATTGAGAAATAAGAAAATTCCTCTGGTTAAAGTATTGTGGAGAAATCATAAGATAGAAGAGGCAACCTCGAATTGAGAAATAAGAAAATTCCTCTGACATGATATGATATTCCGGCTGAAGGCCGATGATTACAATGATATGATCAATGATGCAATGATAATGGCCATTGGCACATGTGCAAGAAATATGATGAAAGATAATGAAATATGATCATGATGAGATATGTTTATCACGACTCTTCCTTATCCGCTGATGTTCTGTTAGACCAGTAGAGCACCTAAATTGATAAAAGCAAAATGAGTAATTTATAAATTCAGAATATGGGATTTAATCTTTTATCATTATGTTTATATCTTATTCATTTAATTAAAGTATTCGAATGCATGTTTTGAATTACTCATTTATTTTATTTATGAAATGCAATGATTTATGTACCCACTAAGCAAACGCTTAGCGAGTTTAGTTTCCTTTCTAAACTCGTAGGTTGAGCAAGAAGCTGGTTTCTACAGTGTTCCGAGCAGCTGGTGTTGGCAACTCTTCAGATAGAAAGATATTATAAGTAATGTAACTAGAATGGCATGTACATATGTTAGTGTAACTAAGAATTGTATGTATGACTAGTAAAAGACCATAGTACGTGTGCTAAGTATATTAACTAATGTTTGTTGTATGAATTAGTGTGTATGGATGTGTGTATAGAAGTGTGAAACTTTAATGCAGGTTGTAGTGGAGGGTATAAGGAGTTCGACTATGGAAGTGTTTGAGATTGATTGAGATTGTTGGATTGAGAACAAAATTGTTTTAAAAAAAAAATCAGTTTTGGCGACACTTGGGACCCCTAAATATAGGGGAAACTCTGGCAAAATTTTTTAAAAATCTACACTTAAAATTGGCTAAGTAAAATATTAAGACACAATCATTATGAGATAACAGTCCATCTTGGTCTATAAACGTAGGCTAAGATGGGGTGTTACAATTCATTAGTCACATTTAAACAAAGACAAGCATGGGCCCAAAGACACTAATATGCCATTCAACTTTCAGAGTTAATGTTTTGGTTTAATTTTCACATTTATCATTATCCCAACTAGACTTCAAGGATTTAGGTTCAACCAAGCTTCAAGGGGAACAAAGCATGCTAAGTATCAACCCAACTTGGCTTCAAGAACCAAACCCAACCTAGCTTCAAGGGTTGTAACATCTCAATTAGGCTTCAAGGACTAGATCCAACCAAGCTTCAAGGGGAGTAAAACATGTTAAACTTCAACCCAACTTGGCTTCAAGGATCAAGCCCAACCTAACTTCAAGAGATTGTTACTATAGGCATGCCACCAACAACAAACTCTGAAAATGGAATAACACATTAGCCACACAATTCATTTATTATTTCATTCTCAATTCCATTCTCAATTCTCATCATTATCTAGGCAAACATGCCCCACTTATTTCAATTGAATCATCATAGCCAATCACAATGGCTTCTCATCACATTTGAATCATCATGGCCAATTACAATGGCTTCACATCTCAATAATCAAGTATACATAATCAATTACATTGAACATCATCATATAGGCATACATGCCTCAATTATCTCAATTCACATTATGCAAAACATAACATTATTACTATGCATCAACAATGCAATAGAGTACTTATCACATTAATAATCATATGGATTAAGTCTCGAGATCATATGAATGTATGCATTAATTTAGGGTTTGGACTTACCTTGAACACCACTTATACAAATCTATATACTTCCTTTTCCAACATTTCTTCACCACTTAAATTAGGGCAAATCAACCACTTTACAACCTAATCCAAAAGAATAATTCATATGAGATAAAATAGATTAGGTTAACTAGGGAAAACTCTACACATGACACGCTCAACAACACGGGCGTGTCCCTGACCGTGCCCTAAACTCACAACACAGAAGCTTTGACACGCTCAGAATCACGGGCTTGTCACTGAACGTGTAATACATTCTGTCTCACAGAAACATTGACACGTCCAACAACATGGGCGTGTTCATGGCCGTGTCAATTCCTCACTAACACAGTAGCTATGACACGCTCAGTGACATGGGCATGTAAATACTACTACTACACAGAAGCTGTGACACGCTCAGTGACATGGGCGTGTCACTGCTCGTGTCACCCATCAAAAACACAGAATAATCGACACGCCCAAAATCCTGGTCGTGCTCATGGGTGTGTCAGGCCAAAAATACATATTCCGGCCACAACAACACTTCCTCCAACAAAACCCTTCCTTTCACCAACATCCACTTCAAAAAAACTTAACCCAACATACCCAAAACTCACAACAAACTTGTAAAAAACACTAAAACAGCTCAAAACATATATCAATCACAAATCATAAACATCACCACAAACCCTAAACACAATCACACACTTTCTCTTCCAATCAACTTACTCTTTTCTTCAATCCAAACTCAAAAATCCAAGAATCAAATGAATTAAACACTCTTAAACACAACACAACCAAAACACACTCCTATCATCAACAATAATCTATCAAACTCAAACAGAACTTCAAAATAAACAAGAGAAATCAAGAGAGAACTTACCAAAGTTGATGAAACCTCAAAATTTCCTACTCAATCATGTGATTCTTCATTCAATTAGCTCTTAGAATTCAAGAACTCCTCTTGCTCTCTTGTGACTTTGATGAGCCGGCCAAGCAAAGGAAAAGAAAAGAAAATGAAGAAACAAAGTCAAACTTTTCTTCTCTTTAAACCTCCACCAAGCAATCTAAAAAGAAAATTACTTACACACCCTCTTCTATAAAATTTTTAATTCTCTTTCACCTTATTGCCCTTTTTAGTAATTTCACAAATAACAAAATAAATATCTTCTTCCTTTGACCAACACATTTGACTTGTATAAATGTTGTATATATTTCCATATACACAACATATACACTTCCCTTTAAAATTTAACATATACATTCAATACAATTACAACAATAATATGAAAACTTCTACGGCATACTTTGGGATATTACAATTAAGGTAACTTCCATCTCAACATTATACCCATATTGCTGGATGAAGGCCTTCTATAGCAAATCCCAACTCTTTTGTGTTCCATCATCTAAGGTATTAAACCAATTTTGGACAACAGGGCCCAATGAGAGCATGAAATATTTCAGAGTTTGAGCTTTAGTAGCTCGGGCAGACTGCATAGTAGTGATAGACTTCTTCACATGGAGGTGAGGATTTTCGGTTCCATCAAACTTCACAAAGGATGGCATCTTGAATTTGTATGGAACTTCTTCGTCTAGCTCAAATAATTTGTCAACTTCGGACATCTCTTCGGTTTTCAGTTTCTTCTCAAATTTCTTTTCTAAATCCGTAATCATCTTTTCAACATCGGACGTCTCAGTCTTTTCAATAGTTGCCTTCTCAACAACCTTTGGCTCCTTTTTGTCTTGAGGATCTTGATAGTATTAATCCCAATCAACATCATCAATGATCACCTTATCATCATTAAAATCTACTTCACCAACCTTCGCCTCCCCTTTGTCCTTTGGCTTCTTGGAGCTAGCAAACGTTTTGGCATTATTTCCCAAAATTATAGCCAATTGATTCTTCACGGTCTCAGCCATTGCCTCTTTTATTTCTTCCATTTTGGCATTGAGGGCATCATCCACCATTCTTTGAATTTGTTCGGGCTCCATTGCTTTTAGTGAGCAAGTGATTGAGTCATTGCTAGATACTTCTTCTTCCGCGTAGGTCGGATTGTTGTAAGCTTTTGAACTATCGTAATCCAGGGCTATGAGCTAGAATGGATCAATGATATGAGATGCAAATGTATGCATGTATGCATGTGTGCACAAACAATCAACAAGGAAAAATTAGGACGTTCCTTCCAACCTTATAACATCCACACATGAATGGCGAGTCTCTTTTCCTAGGTATATGGTTAACAAAATACCAACATGGGGCATCTTGTTTTCGAATAATTCCCTCGGACGTTTCAACCAATAGTTATATTTTCAAAAATGGAAATTATTTCATAATAATTCCTATTAATTAGGTTTTCATCCATTCAACCTGCGAGACTCGCAGGAAAAACCTGCGAGCGGAATGGGCAGGAAAATACTACGGGCCATTTCGCAGCAACTCTTTTCGGCGAAGAAATTTTTCATCGCCGATTTTCTGTCGCCGATTTTTTTTATTTTTTTATTTATTTATTTTTTATTAATTATAAAAATTAAATAATAAAGAAAATATTATTTAATTAAGATAACAAAAATTATTTTGTACTAATTAAAATATATTGGACAATACAAAAATTATTTTGGACTAATTGAAATATATTGGACCTGACTGGGTAAAAAATTAAGGGTCTACAGTTTGCCTCCTGCTTGAATGATCTGAGACTTTATTGAAAGAGAGTGAAAAGCAATAAGACTTAATTTTTGAGATGGTTGAGGTTTTGGGTTCTGGACCCGGTTTGAATTCTGGACTCAAGGATAATTTTAGGTTCTGGACCTAAGCTAAATTTTAGGTTATGGACCTAAGGAAAATTTGGGTTCTAGACTTAAGCGTAATTTTAGGTTCTGGACCTAAGGAAGTTTCGACCCGAGCTAAGTTCTGGACTTAGAAACGATTCTAGGTTCTGCACCTAACGATAATTTGGGTTTTGGACCCGAGCTAATTTTTTTTTTATTTCAAAAAGTTTGGCTAATTTTTATGCACATGTCTTCTTTTTTGCCCCTTTGCGTGTAAAAATATTTATACACACGCAAGCATTTGAATGATTAAAGTAAATAATTGAATTTACTGTTTATTTACTATGTAGTCACTGTTCATACACTATTTACTATTCATAAATAGTAAATTACTATTGAAAAATAGTAGTAAATAGTATTTACTATTGGAAATAGTAATTTACTATTTATTAATAGTGATTTACTATTCATGAATAGTGACATTTACTATTTATAAATAGTAAAATTTACTATTCATGAACAATAAAACTAACTTTTGAATTTTGTTTTCTTTCCTTGCCGTTTCTCTATATAAACGAGCTAATTCTTTCATTCAATTCACAGTAAAATTTCTCAATTTCTATAATTCTCTCAAATTCTTTCAAATTTAGCACATAATTTTCAAAAAAAAAAATGCATGCTTCAAGGTCAGGGACTCATTCAAATGCTGTGTTATTAGAGTTTATTTGGCATCATGAAGATGGAAATATAGATCTACAAGCCAGGATGCCGCTTCTTCGTAGTTCCAACCCAAAGAGCGCGGTAATTATTTTTCTTTTTTTTGTCTTTTCTTGATTTTTTCGTCTTTATATTTTGTTTTGTTTTTTTGTTTTTTATTTTTTTTATTTTTTTATTTTTTTTATTTATATTTTTTCTGTTGTTATTATTTTTTATTTTTTATTTATGTTTTTATATTATGATCTTATATATATATATTTTTTTGTTTATTTTGTATTTTAATATTATTATCTTTTTTTATAAAATTTAGGAAAAATATAATAATTTAAGCATATAGGATAATATGTACTTACCTGGTATTAACTTACCTGGCTCTGTGTTAGCATGATCATTGCGTTGTTCGGGCTGAAGGGTGTATTTACAAAGCCCGATAATGGTACGATGTAGTGCCTTCTCAGGTAAGGCAGATTATTTGAGATTGCGACTTTGAGCACTTCATCTTACAATTGCCATCCGAGGAGTATCAGATAGACCGGAGCATAGTCCAGGCGCTTGCAGAACGATGGTTGGACACAACCCACACTTTTCACTTGCCCATTGGAGAGATGACAATTGGTCTGGTTGATTTTACTGCTATAACAGGCCTTCTATATGATGGTGTTCCGATTACTCTGACCAATGATATTTTAACATTTGAAGAAATTCAGAAATTAATTGGTATGGAACCATCATATAAAGGGCCTTTTAAGATAAAAATTGAACTAATTCGTATCTACTAGATGAACTACGAAGGACGGGTTCACAGAGACACGGCCCAACAGTATGCTCGAGGATTTTTGTTATATTTGCTTGGGTCGACAATCTTAGGTAGCACTGAATCCTCCATCCACTTGTCAGTGTTGAAGGCCCTTTCTTATTTCAGAATGGTACAATCTTTTGAAAGCTGTTCTCGCGTGTCTTTACCATGGTCTTGATAAACTTTGCCAAAACAAGAAGTCTTTTGTCGGCTTGATGGCGGTTGTCGAGGTATTCTTATCCACCAATGTCAATTCTGCTCCTTTCTTGTATGAATGTGATCTTATTATTGTTGTTGTAGGCATGGGCATATGAACACAACCTCGTGAAGGTGCCCGGTATTTCCCGAGAGAGAGTCGGATATCCGAGATTAAATTTTTGGTTGTCAGATCGTGTGGACGTTCCCGACTCTCACCATGTGCATACTCACCGCTTTGTGCTGAGCCGCTTAACCTGGGACCAGGTAAAAAAATAATATTAGTATGCTTAAATTTTATGTGAAAGTTTTACTTACCTTATGTTATTTTGTAGGTGAATTTGACCTGGTGGAACCCAGAAGAGCGGACAAACTGGTCTCCTTTCATGAGGCTGCGCTATCTTTCCAACATTCTCGCCGAGTCATCGTCGGCCCAGTGTCTAGTGGCTGGTTTCTAGGGGAGAGAGTTTATGAGTGGTTCCTCGATCCAGAGCAGCAGAGGATTTTGATGCCTTGTCCAATATACACTTTAAATATTATGTTGATGCCGGAGGATGCCTGGTGGCCGGCTCGGTACGGTTATGGTATTGAAGGATTTCTCTATCCGCCGAGTGCATCTTATGTCCATTTTATTCAAAGAAGGCTTTTGAACTTTGATGTATCTCCTGTTGGTGTGCGGGAGATTCCTGAAGAAAATGAGGGTAGAAATGAAGAGGAACATCATGGGGATGCAGGAGAGTTTGTTCCACATCTCGGGGCTAGTACTTCTCAGGTAAAACTTTTACCATTTTTCCCTTGCAACTTCTTTCTCTTTTTTTTTATTCTTTAATGATTGTTGCAGGTTGTTGGTTCATTTGATCATGAGGCTAGACTTTCTTTTACTGCCCCTTCATTTGCTCATTCTAGCCCACCAAATATGCCATCTCATTCGCAGGGCATTGATATGAATTACCTGGTAAGTTCCTTATTTCAAGGTAATTTATGCTATATGTATGCATGGTTATGTATGCTCTTACCTTTTTTCTTTTTTGGCTCACAGCGGATGCTGGAAGAACAAAATAGGAAACTTCAAGAAGAGTTAGCTGCAAGTCGTCAGCAGGCTTCTCATTTTGAAAATTTATATCATCAATCCGAACAAAATTTTTGAGACTTCCAATTTTAGGGGATGAGGGATCCTGGCGCTTCTTCATCAAGAGGCCCCCAGACTGATGACCATTAGATCCTATCGTCTACTTCTGATGAGGACCATGTTTTATTAATTTTTGTCATAGATTTGTATCTTATTTATTATGATGATTATTGTTTTCTTTAGGTATTTTGGTAGTTTTAATATGTTTATTTAGTATTTTCATTAATTTTGGTAGTTTTAATTTATTTGAGTGTTTATGTAATTTTTGTCTTAGTTTTTAGTGTGTGTTTGTGTGTTGTTAGTTAATGTTTATTTGATTCTTGTTTAAAGTGTTTTTCAAGTGTTTGTGTTAGGTTAATATGCAAGGAACCATATTAAGGGCAAAACCAAGGATCAAGAGAGGAAGGAAAGAGCAAGGAACCAAGAGGAAGAAAACAATGGACAATAGCTGACACATGCAGAGGACACGACCAAGCTTGTGGCCGTGTCCCATACCAAGCTAAGGAAGAAGACCAAGACACAGAAGGTGACACACTTAAGGGACACTGCCAAGCTTGTGGCCGTGTCCCTCCAAACTTGTCGAACATGACCAAACTTCCTCCAAACTGGCCGTGTCACTCACCACTCCAAAGAAGAAAAGAAGAAAATCACACAGAAGCGAACACACTCAGGGGACATGGCCAAGCTTGTGGCCGTGTCCCTCCAAACTTCTTAAACACGGCCAAGCTTCCAAAGAAACATATATGCAGGCAGAAGGAGCGGAGGTTTCGTATAAATATTAGAATTAGGGTTTTCAAAGGAGTTGTTGAGAGTTTGAGTTTTGGTTCAGCCGTCAAAGAAAGAAGTTAGGGTTTCATATCTTGTTTTCTTTGATTATTGATTACATTTGGATTAGAACTAGTCTAGATTAAATTTGTTTTTGCCATTGCAACATTCTTCGAGCAAGTTCTGATCAAGAGATTCTTCAGGAGCTAAGAAAGTTGTAATTTGGTTTTGTTCTCGAACTTTATCTCTTTAATTTCATTGGAATTATATTCATGAATACTATTATGTCTAAATTGATTTCTTTGAATTTTAATGAGATGAGCATGTTTAATAACATTATTATGAACTAATTTGATCTAGTCTAGGGTTTGTATGGATCTGCTATGATTGTATGAATTGGTTATTGCTCTTAACTGAATTATTTCTTTAGCCTTGATTGAATGGATTATTGCTAATATATAATTGATTGGCCACCAATTATGTGTTTTAAGGTATTAGATGAAGGATTGAGAGATGAAGTCTAATGCTGGAACAATTCAATTAGGGACTTAGGTGAATTAGAGATATAGCCTAAGAAAAAGATCATATCAATTGTAACAAGATTAGTTGAAAGAGGTTTGAATGCGAGAGCTTATTTTCTTGACTCGATTAATTAAGTTGCTTGAGATTTAATCTTTGAAATTAAATTGGTTGAGAGGAATAACCTTTCATACATTTAAGTAGTAGAGAAGTGCAAACCCTAGACCATTCTATTAAGTGAATCAATACATCAGCTCAGCTTACTTTTATTGTTTTAAACTTCAATCGATCTTCTTCATTAGCTGTTAGCAATTTGAATTTACTGATAATTTGTTATTTATAATCTGATAATCAATTAGCTATTCTAGCTTCCTTGTGAGACGACCTTGGGGCGATCACCTTTGCTATAGCTACCTCGTATACTTGCGAGTGACGCTTTGTGGTAGAGTTAATTAGAGCGCAACAAGTTTTTGGCGCCGTTGCCGAGGAAGCTAATTGGTGTAATTGTTTATTAGTCATAGATACTTTAGATTAATTTTTATTGTTTACTTTTGATTTTATTTTGTCTTTTGCTTTTAATAATTTCTTTTTCTAAAAATTCTGTTTATGCAAGGCAGGAGATCACTCGGAGGAGAACTATACCCAGTTATTCCAGAAATTCAAAGAGTGAAAAGGAGCAGAGAAAAGTTTGAACTTTACACCGGATTTGATACTACAGAGGAGGACACTTCTGATTTTGAGTTGGAATCTGCACAACCTACCAACATGGGAGAAGAAAGGCAAAGAACTATGAGAGATTTTGCTAGACCTGTCATTAGAATTTCCACATCTTGTATAAGATTGACAAATGCAGCAAGAAACTATGAATTGAAGAACATCCATTACAACATGCTGCCATCATTCTATGGAGTTCCAAATGAAGATCCTTTGAATTTTATTCGAGATTTCTATTCTACCCTCAACACTTTTCCATTGGGAGGACTAACAGAGAATCAGTTGAGGATGAGATGTTTCCCATATACATTGAAGGATAGGGCAAAGAGTTAGCTTATGATGTTGCTTGAAAATTCTTTGACAACTTGGGAGCAAGTTTATAATAAGTTTATGGGCAAGTTTTATTCACATCAGAAGACAGCTGAATTGAGAGGGAAGATTGCTACATTCTCTCAATTTGAAGGAGAACCATTTCATGAGGCTTGGGACAGATTTAAGATGTTACTGATCCAGTATCCACATCATCACTACCCACTTCAACTTCTGAATCAGTTTTTCTATGATGGTCTAACCCAGCAATTTCAGAACACTGTTGATAATGCGGCTGGGGGAGCTATGGGAGAAAAGATAGCTGATGAAACTTATGACATCTTTGAAATGTTTGGAGCTAATTCCCAACAGAAAAGTGTTAGAGGAAGAAGTAAAGGGGTGAATCAATTGGAAGCCAATAGTGAGATGGTAATTCAAATGGGTGAATTGACAAGGCAGGTGCAGATGCTGAACATGAAGAACAATACTTCTTCATCCACTCAAGAAGCATGTGGAATTTGTGGGACTTTCGGGCATGGAGCAAATATATGCCCCTTCGCATATGAGTCTTATGGGAATGAAGCTGAGCAAGTCAATGCTATGAGGGGATATCAACCAAGGGCCCGGAATGATCCTTACTCCAATACTTACAATCTTGGTTGGCGGAGTCATCCAAATTTTTTCTGGACAACAAATAACTCTCAACAACCTTTCCATTTGCTCTAGAGACAAAACCAACAGCAGGGTCAATCATCAAATCAAGGGCAGCCTAAGAGAGAGTTTTTGGAGGAAAGCTCACAGGCTTTTATCCAAGTCAGTGCTAAAAATCAAGAGATGAACAACAAGAGGCTGGATTCATTAGAAGCATCTTTTAAGAAAGTGGAGACCCAAGTGGGACAACTTGCACAACTGATGTAGATTCAACAAGAGGGGAAATTCCCAAGTCAACCTGAGCAGGCACAGTTAGTGACTATTCTTAGAAGTGGCAAGGTAATTAACAATAATGTTGAAAATAATTATGTGAATGCAGGTGAGCAAGAGAATAAAAAGGAAGGAGAGCCAGAAAACAAAGGTACTGGAGAAAGATCAATGGAGAAGTCCCCTACAACAGATTTACACGAGGCAAGCAATCCATACCGGCCACCTATACCATTCCACTGCAGGTTGAAGAATGATAAACAAGATAAGCAATTTTCGGACATCTTTAACTTGCTGTCTAAGGTAAGTATTAACTTACCCTTAATTGAAGCAATAAAGAACATGCTAGCTTATGCCAAATTCATCAAGGAACTGAACACAAAAAAAAAGGTATGAGCCCAATGAAAAGGTGATAGTTTCAGAGGTAGCTAGTGCTCTTCTGCAGCATAAACTACCTCCAAAGCTAAAGGATCCTGGAAGTTTTTGTAACACCCCTACATTCAATACATGCACACTACAAACACCACAATGTAGTATACATGCACTAAACATAGAGATGCTACGGATTTTCTTAACATTTTAAACATTTTAAACCATACCATAATCTTTCAATTGTATACATTATAGAAAGATAAGTAGTTAACTTGTAATACAAAACTAAATAGATATATATATAGATACATTTAGTTGTTACGCAGCGGAATTTATCAAATATTTACATATATGAAAACATTTAATTTCATATTTACAAATATACACATATGTACATTAAAATCATTACTTTACAAAATATAAAAGAGTTATACATGATTGGCAAGTCTCCTCTGATCTTTAAGTTCCCAAAATCAACTCTTCACTGTCTACTCTCACTCGGTCTCGAAGAGCTCTCGGGTTCAACCCTATTACCTGCGCAATCAAACACTATCGCGCTAAGCCAACGGCTTAGTAAGACAAAATGTGCTAGTGTTATGCTTTAGTGCAATGCAATGCCAATTCTCAATCCATATTATATATGTAACATCATATATGCAAGGCTAACAACATACCTTTACATTTCATATGCCTCATTAGTTATTCATTTAACCATTCATGAACAACATTAAACAAATCATGACTCACATTAAACAAAGACAAGCATTGGGCCCAAGACACACTAATATGCCATTCAATTTTCAGAGTTAATGTTTTGGTTTTGTTATCACATTTATCAATATCATATACCCAACTAGGCTTCAAGGATTAGGTTCAACCAAGCTTCAAGGGGAGCAAAGCATGCTAAGCATCAACCCAACTTGGCTTCAAGAACCAACCCAACCTAGCTTCAAGGGTGGTAACATCTCAATTAGGCTTCAAGGATTCAATCCAACCTAACTTCATGAGATTGTTACACTTATTAGGCATGCCACCAACAACCCACTCTGAAAATGGAATAACACATTAGCCACACAATCCATTTATTATTTAGTTATCATGTCCATTCTCAATTCTCATCAACATTTAGGCAAACATGCCTTCTTTCTTTCAATATCATCATCATAGCCAATCACAATGACTTTGCATCACATTTCATTATACATTACTCATGGAACACATTATCATTCACAATGCATAACATAACATTATTCAATCTCAACAATGCAATTAGGGCAAAGAACAATTTATGTCATTCATAGCTTTAGGATCTTCCACATCCATTTGATTAGGGCATTCTTTGTTTGTAGTATGTTTAAAGTGTTTATGTTTAAGTTTAGGTACCAAAATACCTTTGAAGAATCCAAACAATGCAATTAGAACAAAGAAATAAATCCCTAACCAACAAATGTGAAGAACACGGGCAGCCCACTTGAGGGACACGGCCAAGCTTGTGGCCGTGTCTCTCAACACCACTTGACAGTAAGCAACACGGCTTGGGGACACGGCCGTGTCACCCAAAAACCAATCCAACATGCCTAAAATCTCTTGACTTGGCCGTGTCTTTCTTTCCCTTTGGCCGTGTCACCCAAGAACACAAACCCTAATATGCACAACTCTCCTCCAATTGCACTCAAACTCATCAAACACAATATTGCATGTTTCAAATGAATGGAAACAATGTTCTAAACACAAATTCATCACAAAAATAATTTCACAAAACATTCCTAATACATCTAAACACAAACCATCTCAAAACCCTAAAACCAACATCCTTCTCCATCTTCCAAAAATCAACATCCACCACTTCCAACAACAACACCTATTTAAACTCTTAACTTAAAACCAATTTAACACATGAAAACACATCTCAACCACCTCTTAAACACACCAAATCACAAAATCAACCAACCCTAATTCACTTCAAACACAACTTCAAAATAAGTAAAGAAAACAAGAGAATACTTACTTGAAATGAAGAAATTCCACAAATCTCTAACCAAAACCCTTGATTCCTTCTTCAAATTGCTTCTAGCATCAAAAACACTTCTCTTGCTCTTTTCTTTCTTGAATGGCCGGCACCCACAAAAAAAAGAAGAAGAAGAAAATCAACACAAGTCAACATCTTTTCTTCTTTAAATCTCCACCAAGAGATTTCTAAAAGTAAATTACCTCAATGCCCTTAACCATTTGTTCTAGCTCTCTTTTAACTTATAAGTCCTTTTATGTAATTTCACATTCAACAAAATAAATATCTCTACCCCCTTGACTCTTCATTTGACCAATTTATATGTTATATATATCATCATATACACAACATATACCATTCTCTCTAAACCCTATTTTCTTTCCCAATTTCTTTTCTCTTGCAATTAACACATATATTCAATCCAATATAACAACAACAACATAATCAAAACTTCTAGAGCATATATGAGGATATTACAATTCTCCCCCTCTAAAAAGAAAATTTCGTCCTCGAAATTACCTGATATCAAAGCTGAAACAACTGAGGATATTGCTCTCGCATGGATTGTTCACTTTCCCAAGTTGCTTCTTCTTTTGCATGATTCTTCCATAGAACCTTCACCAATGGCACTCTCTTGTTTCTCAGCTCTTTCACATCATGTGCCAAGATAGCAACTGGTTCCTCTTCAAAAGTCAAATCTGGGCTCACTTCGATAGATTCAATTGGCAACACATGAGATGGATCCGATCTGTACCTCCTCAACATAGAAACATGAAACACATTATGAATACGACCCAACTCTTTCCAAAACTTCATACGGTCCAATGAAACGAGGACTCAATTTCCCTTTCCGACCAAACCTCAAAATCTTCTTCCAAGGAGACACTTTCAGAAATACCTTATCTCCAACATCAAACTCTATGTCTCTCCTTTTCAGATCTGCATAAGACTTCTGTCGGTCTGAAGCTGCTTTTAACCTGCCTCGAATCAACTTTACTTTTTCTTCAGTTTCTTGAATCAAATCAGGACCAACCAACTTATTATCTCCAAGCTCATTCCAACAAAGAGGTGTCCTACACCGTCTGCCATACAATGCTTCAAACGGTGCCATACCAATGCTGGATTGGTGACTGTTGTTGTAAGCAAACTCCACAAGAGGTAAGAATCTATCCCAACTTCCAAAGAAATCGATGACACAGCTTCTCAACATGTCCTCAATAATCTGTATCACCCTCTCTGACTGTCCATCCGTCTGTGGATGAAAAGCAGTACTGAAGTGTAATCGAGAATCCAAAGCACTATGCAAACTCTTCCAAAATCTTGAAGTAAACCTGGGATCTCGATCAGACACTAAAGAAGTTGGAACACCATGCAACTTCACAATCTCATGGATATACAGCTCAGCCAATCTCTCCAAAGAGTAATCCATCCGAACCGGAAGGAAATGAGCTGTCTTAGTCAATCTATCCACAATCACCCATATAGCATCATGCTTCTTTTGTTTCAATGGCAAACCAGACACAAAATCCATTGTCACTCTATCCCACTTCCATTCTGGTACTGATAATGGTTGAAGCAATCCAGTTGGAACTTGATGCTCTGTTTTAACCTTCTGACAGGTGAGACATTTCGACACAAAATCTGCAATATCTCTCTTCAAACCAATCCACCAGTAATGCTATCTCAAATCATGATACATCTTTGTATTACCCGGATGCATAGCAAACACTGACTGATGTGCTTCTTCTAAAATGACTCTTTTCAAATCAGCATCATCGGGTACACACAATCGGTTCTTAAACCAAAGACTTCCATCACCTTTCACAACAAAATCTCTAGTCTTCCCATTCTTGCAATCTGAAATAATCTTCTGAATCTTTTCATCAGCCAACTGAGCCTCTTTAATCTGATCCAACAAACCTGGTTTCAAATGCAACTGTGTCAACAATGCACCATCATCACAAGGTACAAAACTGGCATGCAAAGCTCTCAACTCAACAAGCAACGAGAGCGAGTAAACAGTTAAACCAGCTAAAGACTTCCGACTCAAGGCATCAGCAACAACATTTGCTTTACCTGGATGATAATCAATCAAACAGTCGTAGTCTTTAATCAATTCCAACCATCTCCTCTGTCGAAGATTGAGCTCTTTTTGAACACCCAAATATTTCAAACTTTTGTGATCAGTGTAGATAAAACATTTCTCCCCAAACAGATAGTGTCGCCAAATCTTCAATGCAAACACAATGGCTGCTAGCTCCAAATCATGGGTCGGATAGTTAAGCTCATGCGGTTTCAACTGTCGAGATGCATAAGCTATAACTTTACCTTCTTGCATCAGCACACACCCCAAACCACTATGTGAAGCATCACTGTAAATCACATATGGTTTGCCTTCTACAGGTAAAGTAAGAACATGCGCTTGAGTCAGCATATCTCTCAACTGTTCAAAGCTATCCTGACACTGATCCGTCCACACAAATCTCACTCCCTTACGAAGCAATCTGGTGAGTGGAGTAGCTATCAAAGAAAACCCTTTCACAAACCGCCGATAATAGCCTCCCAAACCCAGAAAACTTCTAACCTCTGTCACCAACTTGGGTGGACTCCAATTCAATATAGCTTCAACTTTGCTCGGATCAACTCTAATGCCTTCTGCTGAAACAATATGTCCGAGAAAAGTGACTTGATCCAACTAGAACTCACACTTCGACAATTTGGCAAACAACTGCTTCTCTCTCAAAATCTGCAACACAATCCGTAGATGCATATCATGTTCCTCTTCATTCCACGAATACACCAGAATGTCATCGATGAAGACCACTACAAACTGATCCAGATAGGGCCTGAACACCCTATTCATCAAATCCATAAAAGCTGCAGGTGCATTCGTTAGACCAAAAGGCATAACTAGAAATTCATAATGCCCATACCTGGTTCGAAAGGCGGTCTTGGAAATGTCTTCAGCTTTAACTCTCAATTGATGGTACCCAGATCTCAAATCAATTTTAGAAAACACAGCTGCACCCTTCAATTGATCAAAGAGATCATCGATTCTAGGCAAAGGATATTTATTTTTAATAGTCACCTTGTTCAATTGCTTATAATCGATACACAACCTCATAGTACCATCATTCTTTTTCACAAATAGCACAGGAGCTCCCCAAGGAGAAACACTGGGGCGAATAAATCCTTTGTCCAACAACTCCTTTAATTGCACTTTCAATTCCCTCAATTCTGCTGGTGCCATTCTATAAGGAGTAATAGAGATAGGAGTGGTACCAGGCAACAATTCAATACCGAACTCCACCTCTCTCTCAGGAGGTAATCCTGGCAACTCCTCTGGAAACACATCTGGGAATTCTGCAACTGTGGGTATATCATCAATAGGAGAACCTCTTACTCTAGCATCTACCACATGAGCAAGATAGGCTTCACATCCCTTTCTAATCAACCTCCTGGCTGCAACAGCTGAAACAAATAAGGAGGCTAGCTATTCCTGCTCATTAGATACTATCACCTCTCTACCATCAACAGTTCTCAAAGAAACAATTTTTCCTTTTACAGTCTACCACAGCTCCATGTCTAGATAGCCAGTCCATACCTAGAATCACATCATATTCCTTAAATGGCATCTCAATAAAGTCTCCAAGGAACTCCTCACCTTGCACCCTCACTGCACTATCTCGGTGCACCTTACTCACAATCACACTATGCCCTAACGGATTTGTCACCAACACATCAAATCCTAGGGACTCAGCATGCATATCAGACACAGGCAAAACAGATGCACTAATATAAGAATGTGTGGAACTCGGATCAATCAAAGCAAGTACTGAAGTATCAAATAAAGAAAAAGTACCAGCTATGATTGCCGATGCATCTGGCTGCCTCTGCATAACATACATCCTCTGGGAAGATCCAACCTCCTCTGGCCTACTCTCCCTGGATGTAGCACCTCCTCTAGCACTGAACCCAGATCTGCCTCCCCGGCTGCTACCTCTGCCTGCTCGACCTCCCCTCACACTAGGTCGAGAAGCTGCAGTATCAACTGACATCTGTTCTTGCCTCTCAGGACAATCTCTAACAAAGTGATCTGGTGATCCACATCTGAAACAAACCCCTGCTACACCAGTCTTCCAACAAGGACCACCATGTGGCCTACCACAATGGATACAGATGGGTAGGGTGGATCTCTGAATCATAGGGGTCGGAGCACTTGCCACTGAAGCTGCAGGTCTAAATCTCTGCCTCTGTAACTGCACTGACCTACCAGCTGACCTCTGACTCCTACTAACTCTAGGAACAAAGCTTCCTTTACCTCTCTTAACAGAAGAAGACCCTGCCTCAAACTGGGGTCTCCTAACCCTAACCTCTTCCTCTGAAGCAGCTGCAATAACTTGAGCTCGCTCTACACTTCGAGCTGCTGCCACTAGCTGAGAAAAATCATGATATCTAGATCCAGCCACTAAGCACATGATAGAGGGCCTCAATCCCTCCTCAAATCTCCTGCATCTGTCTATCTCATCAGTTATAATGCCCCCAGCATACTGGCTCAATTGAATAAACTCAACCTCATACTCGGTTACAGTCTTGCTATCTTGCTTCAAGCTTAAGAACTCCATCTTCTTCATGTCTTTGTACTCCCTAGGAGTATACTTCAACTCAAACTCTCTCAGAAAATCCGCATATGACAAGGTTGGTGGATCATCCATGGAATGGGGCACTGTCCTCCACCAGTCGTATGCATCCTTCTGTAGCAAAGATCTTGCATAATCAAACTTTTCCTCCGAGGTGGCTTGCAACTGAATAAAGATCCTCTGTACTTTGTCAAGCCACTGTTCTGCTACAGCTGGATCAGTAGTACCAAGGAAATCCTCCGCTCCATACTTCCTTAGTTTATCATAGTGCCTCACTGATACCACAGGCTGAGGGGGTGGTGGCACTGGTTGCACTGGTGCTTGCCTCAAAGCTTCTACCACATGCCTAACCCAAGCTGGCGGAACCTCCTCCCCAGCTGGTCTCCCCGACACCGAAGCAGGTGCCTCCCCAGCACTAACAACCCTAACTCCATCATCAGGGACAATACTCTCAGCACTACCCTCAACTGACTGGCGTGAGTGAGAATCCATCACAACCTAACACTGCAAACACAGTAGAATACTTCTTATTAAAGATCAGAGATTGCCAATCCCAAACATATATGTTATTCAAAAACCACTTTTTAAAATCAAAATAGTCTTTTTCTTACATTTTACCTAGGTTGAGAATCTCAAACCTAGGCTCTGATACCAAAACAATTGTAACACCCCTACATTCAATACATGCACACTACAAACACCACAATGTAGTATACATGCACTAAACATAGAGATGCTACGGATTTTCTTAACATCTAAAACATTTTAAACCATACCATAATCTTTCAATTGTATACATTATAGAAAGATAAGTAGTTAGCTTGTAATACAAAACTAAATAGATATATATATATAGATACATTTAGTTGTTACGCAGCGGAATTTATCAAATATTTACATATATGAAAACATTTAATTTCATATTTACAAATATACACATATGTACATTAAAATCATTACTTTACAAAATATAAAAGAGTTATACATGATTGGCAAGTCTCCTCTGATCTTTAAGTTCCCAAAATCAACTCTTCACTGTCTACTCTCACTCGGTCTCGAAGAGCTCTCGGGTTCAACCCTATTACCTGCGCGATCAAACACTATCGCGCTAAGCCAACGGCTTAGTAAGACAAAATGTGCTAGTGTTATGCTTCAGTGCAATGCAATGCCAATTCTCAATCCATATTATACATGTAACATCATATATGCAAGGCTAACAACATACCTTTACATTTCATATGCCTCATTAGTTATTCATTTAACCATTCATGAACAACATTAAACAAATCATGACTCACATTAAACAAAGACAAGCATTGGGCCCAAGACACACTAATATGCCATTCAATTTTCAGAGTTAATGTTTTGGTTTTGTTATCACATTTATCAATATCATATACCCAACTAGGCTTCAAGGATTAGGTTCAACCAAGCTTCAAGGGGAGCAAAGCATGCTAAGCATCAACCCAACTTGGCTTCAAGAACCAACCCAACCTAGCTTCAAGGGTGGTAACATCTCAATTAGGTTTCAAGGATTCAATCCAACCTAACTTCATGAGATTGTTACACTTATTAGGCATGCCACCAACAACCCACTCTGAAAATGGAATAACACATTAGCCACACAATCCATTTATTATTTAGTTATCATGTCCATTCTCAATTCTCATCAACATTTAGGCAAACATGCCTTCTTTCTTTCAATATCATCATCATAGCCAATCACAATGACTTTGCATCACATTTCATTATACATTACTCATGGAACACATTATCATTCACAATGCATAACATAACATTATTCAATCTCAACAATGCAATTAGGGCAAAGAAATAAATCCCTAACCAACAAATGTGAAGAACACGGGCAGCCCACTTGAGGGACACGGCCAAGCTTGTGGCCGTGTCTCTCAACACCACTTGACAGTAAGCAACACGGCTTGGGGACACGGCCGTGTCACCCAAAAACCAATCCAACACGCCTAAAATCTCTTGACTTGGCCGTGTCTTTCTTTCCCTTTGGCCGTGTCACCCAAGAACAGAAACCCTAATATGCACAACTCTCCTCCAATTGCACTCAAACTCATCAAACACAATATTGCATGTTTCAAATGAATGGAAACAATGTTCTAAACACAAATTCATCACAAAAGTCATTTCACAAAACATTCCTAATACATCTAAACACAAACCATCTCAAAACCCTAAAACCAACATCCTTCTCCATCTTCCAAAAATCAACATCCACCACTTCCAACAACAACACCTATTTAAACTCTTAACTTAAAACCAATTTAACACATGAAAACACATCTCAACCACCTCTTAAACACACTAAATCACAAAATCAACCAACCCTAATTCACTTCAAAAACAACTTCAAAATAATTAAAGAAAACAAGAGAATACTTACTTGAAATGAAGAAATTCCACAAATCTCTAACCAAAACCCTTGATTCCTTCTTCAAATTGCTTCTAGCATCAAAAACACTTCTCTTGCTCTTTTCTTTCTTGAATGGCCGACACCCACAAAAAAAAAAGAAGAAAATCAACACAAGTCAACATCTTTTCTTCTTTAAATCTCCACCAAGAGATTTCTAAAAGTAAATTACCTCAATGCCCTTAACCATTTGTTCTAGCTCTCTTTTAACTTATAAGTCCTTTTATGTAATTTCACATTCAACAAAATAAATATCTCTACCCCCTTGACTCTTCATTTGACCAATTTATATGTTATATATATCATCATATACACAACATATACCATTCTATCTAAACCCTATTTTCTTTCCCAATTTCTTTTCTCTTGCAATTAACACATATATTCAATCCAATATAACAACAGCAACAATAACAACAACATAATCAAAACTTCTAGAGCATATATGAGGATATTACAGTTTTATAATTCAAATTACTATAGGGAATGGAAAGGGGACTGATGGCATGTGTGATTTAGGAGCTAGTGTAAATTTGATGCCTTATTCTGTTTATCTTGAATTAGAACTGGGGGGAACTTAAACCTACGAAAATGGTGTTGCAATTAGCTGATAGTTCTGTTAGATTCCTGTTTTATTAGTTTTTGTTATAGATTTGTGTCTTATTTATTATAATAATTATTGTTTTATTTAGGTATTTTGTTAGTTTTAATCGGTTTATTTAGTGTTTTCATCAATTTTGGTAGTTTTAGTTTATTTCAATGTTTTTGTCACTTTTATCCTAGTTTTTAGTGTGGTGTTTATGTTTTGTTGGTTATTGTTTATTTAATTCTTGTTTAAAGTTTGTTTCAAGTTTTGTTTTAGGTTTAATATGCAAGAAACCATGCTAAGGAAGGAAAAAACTAAGAAACAAGAGAAAGAGAACAATGGACAGTAGCTGACACATGCAGAGGACACGGCCAAGCTTGTGGCCGTGTCCCATACCAAGCTAAGGAGAAGGCACAAGACACAAAAGAAGACACATGCAAGGGACACAGCCAAGCTTGTGGCCGTGTCCCTCCAAAAAAGCTCCAACACAGCCAAGTTGCTTAAGCTTGGCCGTGTCTCACTAAGTCCAAAGAAAAAGAAAGAAGAAAATGAAGTAGTAGAAGACACAAGCAAGGGACACGGCCAAGCTTGTGGCCGTGTCCCTCCAAAGACCTCAGACACGGCCAAGTCCCTTTGAGCTTGGCCTTGTCTCTCATGGATCAAAGACAAAGTGGATTTTTAAAGCGGAGGTTTCATATAAATAGGAGAATTAGGGTTTTCAAGGTGGGGGTGGAGAGTTTGAGTTTGTTGCAGCCGTCAAAGAGAAGAAGTTAGGGTTTATACTTGTTTTCTTTGATCTTTTGATTACACTTTGATTAAACTAGTTGAGATTAGATTTGTTCTAGCCATTGATACATTCTTCGAGCAAGTTCTGAACAAGAGATTCTTCAAGAGCTAAGAAGTTTGTAATTTGGTTTTGTTCTCGAACTTTATCTCTTTAATTTCATTGGAATTGTATTCATGAATATTATTATGTCTAAATTAATTTCTTTGAATTTTAATGAGATGATTATGTTTGATAGCTTTATGAACTAATTCGATCTAGTCTAGGGTTTGTATGGATCTGCTATAATTGTATGAATTGGTTATTACTCTTAACTTAATTATTTCTTTAGCCTTGATTGAATGGATTATTGTTAATATATAATTGATTGGCCACCAATTATGTGCTTTAGGTATTAGATGATGGATTGAGAGATGAAGTCTAATGCTGGAACAATTCAATTAGGGACTTAGGTGAATTAGAGATATAACCTAGGAAAAGATTATTTCAATTGTAACAAGATTATTTGAGAAAGGTTTGAATGCGAGAGCTTATTTCCTTGATTCAATTAATTAAGTTGCTTGAGATTTAATCTTTGAAATTAAATTAGTTAAGAGGAATAACCGTTCATACATATAAGTAGAAAAGAAGTGCAAACCCTAGACCATTCTATTAAGTGAATCAATACATCAGTCTAGTTTACTTATATTTGTTTTAAACTTCTATCAATCTGTTTTCTTTACTTGATAGTAATTTAAATTTATTCATTACTTGTTATTTATAATCTGATAATCAATTAGCTACTTTAGCTTCCTTGTGAGATGACCTTGGGGCGATCACCTTTGCTACAGCTACCTCGTATACTTGTGAGTGACGCTTTGTGGTAGAGTTAATTAGAGCGCAACAAGTTTTTGGCACTGTTGCTGGGGAAGCTAATTGGCGAAATTGTTTATTAGCATAGATATTTTAGATTATTTTTCATTTTTTACTTTTGATTTTGTTTGTCTTTTATTTTTAATAATTCTTTTGTTCTAGAAATTTTATTTATGCAAGGCAGGAGATCACTTGGAGGAGAGCTATATCAGTCATTCAAGAAATTCAGAGAGTGAAAAGGAGCAGGGAAGAGTTTGAACTATACACCGGATTTGATACTACAGAGGAGGACACTTCTGATTTTGAGTCGAAATCTCGCAATTTGTTAAAATGGCAGAAGAAAGATAAAGAACTATGAGAGTTTTGCTAGACCTGTCATTGGAACTTCCACTTCTTGCATAAGATTGACAGATGCGGCAAGAAATTATGAGTTGAAGAACATTCATTACAACATGCTGCCATCATTCTATGGAGTTCGAAATGAAGATCCTTTGAACTTTATTCGGGATTTTTATTCTACCCTCAACACTTTTCCATTGGGAGGGCTAACAGAAGATCAGTTGAGGATGAGATGTTTCCCGTATACATTGAAGGATAGAGCTAAGAGCTGGTTAATGATGTTGCCCGAAAATTCTTTGACAACTTGGGAGCAAGTTTATAACAAATTTATGGGCAAGTTTTACTCTCATCAAAAGACAGCTGAATTGAGAGGGAAGATTGCTACATTCTCTCAATTTGAAGAAGAACCATTCCATGAGGCTTGGGACAGATTTAAGATGTTACTGATCCAGTGTCCACATCATCACTACCCACTTTAATATTTAATCAATTTTTCTATGATGGTCTAACCCAGCAATTTCAGAATACAGTTGATATTGCAGCTGGGGGAGCTATGGGAGAAAAGATAGCTGATGAAACTTATGAGATCTTTGAGATGTTGGGAGCCAATTCTCAACAGAAAAGTGTAAGAGGAAGAAGTAAAGGGGTGAATCAACTGGAAGCCAATAGTGAGATGGTCAATCAGATAGCTGAATTGACAAGGCAGGTGCAGATGCTGAACATGAAGAATAATTCTCCTTCATCCACTCAAAAAATTTGTGGAATTTGTGGAACTTTTGGTCATGGAGCAAATATATGCCCCTCTACATATGAGTCTTTTGGTAATGAAGCTGAGCAAGTCAATGCTATGGGGGGATTTCAACCAAGAGCCAGGAATGATCCCTACTCAAATACCTACAATCCTGGTTGGCGGAATCATCCTAATTTTTTCTGGGCAACAAATAATTCTCAGCAACCTTTCCATTTGCTCCAGAGATAGAACCAACAGCAGGGTCAATCCTCAAATCAAGGGCAGTCTAAGATAGAGAGTTTGGAGGAAAGTTTACAACCTTTTATCCAAGTTAGTGCTAAAAATCAAGAGATGACCAACAAGAGGCTGGATTCATTAGAAGCATCTTTTAAAAAAGTGGAGACTCAAGTAGGACAACTTGCACAACAGATGCAGATTCAACAGAAGGGGAAATTCCCAAGTCAACCTGAGCAGGCACAATCAGTGACTGTTCTTAGAAGTGGTAAGGTAATTAACACTAATGTTGAAAATAATTCTGTGAATGCAGGTGACCAAGAGAACAAGAAGGAAGGAGAACCAGATAACAAAGGTGCTGGAAAAAGATCAATAGAGAAATACCCTTCAGCAGATTTACACAAGGCAAGCAATCTATACCGGCCACCTATACCATTCCCCAGCAGGTTGAAGGAGGATAAAAAAGATAAGCAATTTTCTAACATTTTCAGCATGCTGTCTAAGGTAAGTATTAACTTACCCTTAATTGAAGCAATAAAGAACATGTCGGCTTATGCTAAATTCTTAAAAGAACTGATCAGCAAGAAAAAGAGGTATGAGCCAAATGAAAAGGTGATAGTTTCAGAGGTAGCTAGTGCTGTTCTGCAGCATAAACTACCTCCCAAGCTAAAGGATCCTGGTAGCTTTATAATTCAAATTACTGTGGGGAATGGAAAGGGGACTGATGACATGTGTGATCTAGGAGGCAGTGTAAATTTGATGCCTTATTCTGTGTATCAATAATTAGAACTAGGGGAACATAAACCAACCAAAATGGTGTTGTAATTAGCTGATAGATCTCTTAGATTCCCGAAAGGGTTTGTAGAAGATGTGTTAGTTAAGGTTGGAGGGTTGATAGTACCTGTGGATTTTATAGTTCTTGACATGGAAGGAAGTAACCCTACACCATCAGCACACACTATTTTGCTGGGTAGGCCTTTTATGGCTACTACCAACACTTTAATAGATGTTAAAAATGGTAAATTATCAATGACTGTCTTGGGACAAACTGTTGATTTTTCTATTTTTAACACTTCTCCCATTCCTACAACTGCTTTATATGAGGATTATTCTTTAATTAATTGTGTTGACGCAGTTGTTTCAGATGTTTTCTTGCAAACAGGTTCCTCAGATAAATTGGAGCTGACACTGACCATAGAAGAGGGGGCTAAACCAGTGAGGAAGACCCAAAGGTGCCTTAACCCAAAGGCATTTGAGAGCTCGAGGAACTATAAGGATCGCACTAAATCACTTCATGACAGATTTATTGTGCGACAGACATTGAGTCCAGGTATGAAAGTTTTACTTTTTAATTCTCGACTCCGTCTGTTTCCAGGTAAACTCAAATCTTGATGGAGTGGTCCTTTCGAGATAACTAAGGTATGTCCTTCTGGTGCCATTGAATTGCTTAACTCTCGAAAAAATAAGACTTTTAAAGTAAATGGACAGAGAGTTAAACCATATAAAGAAGGATTCCAAGAAGTGCGGATCATTGACATCACTTTGATCCAAGATCCCTAGTCTTGCAGTGATATCCAGCTATATGACATTAAAGAAGCACTAAATGGGAGGCAACCCATCGGTTTGCATTTCTTTTTCATAGTTGTAATTTTAAATTTAGCAATTTTGATTTTATGTTTGGTTTAAATAAATGAAATGGGTGCTTTGATCGGTTTTTATTTTTCTAATGTGTTCAGGGTGGATCGAAGAAGAGTTTGCAATTTCTTTGAGAATTGGTGATATAAAATAAAAATAATAATTAAAAAAAAGTTAAAATTGGCAAAAGGAGACACCGCCAAGGAGCTTGGCCGTGTCCCTTGGATGTGTCACATGGGACACGGCCAAGCCTCAACAAAAAATTTTTTGCTTTTATTTTGATTTTGCAAAAGTTTCACAGAGGGTGACACGGCCAAGGAGCTTGGCCGTGTCCCTTGGCCGTGTCACTTGGGACACGGCCAAGCTTCACCAAAATTTTCTTTGTTTTTATTTTTGCATCTCTTCTTACAGTAAGTGACACACCCATGGGACACGACCAAGTCACTGGCCGTGTCCCTCAAAACACACAAGACACGGCCATGTTCACCTCAACTTGGCCGTCTCTCTCCACTTTTCCACTTTAAAAACACGATTTTTGCATAGTTTGTCCATTCAATCCCTAATTTTCTTTCTGTTCTCTCTCTCTCTCTCTTGACTTCTCTCTCTCTCAAACCTCCATTAATTGTGTTTCAAAGCTTCAAAACCTCAATTAAACCTAAATTTTCTTTTCCAAAACTAGATTTAATCTGTAAAACTTCGTCTTCTCTCACAAAAGATCGATTTAATTAGTTTGTGCCAAAATTTTCAGATTTTTCAAGATGCCAAGAACAAAGATAGTTTCACACCGCAAGAAGAAGAGACCTATAACTGAAGGGGCTTCTTCATCTTCATTGTTTTCATCTTTGAAGAGAGCAAATCTTTTGGCTCAGGGTTTCTTCCCGACGAGGTATGTTAATGATGAATCCCTTGATGCTCTACAAATTAGGACTAATTTTTATCGTTATGTGCAAATTCTTGGGTGGGAGAACCTAGTCTCCTTGCGACCTTTGTAGTTTCAAGAGCTGACTTTGGAATTTTTGACATCTCTTAAGGTTGAAAGAGATGAACAAAAAATTTGCTCTAGGTTAAGTTTTAAGTTGTTTGGAAAATCTTTTGTGGTTAATATTGAACAATTGAATGCTATATATGGTTTCCATCAACATGGGGAAAGGTCGGTACCTAACGAGTTTAAACAATAATTTGCTTGGGGAGCATTAGGCTCGGGGACTTATGTGGCCAAATCGGCCAAAGCATCTAAATTGAGCAATCCCGCTTTGAGGTATTTGCATCGTTTTATGTCCTGCAGATTCTTTGCTAGGAAGGAGAGCCCGGGTGTAGTGGAATTGAGTGAGCTCTTTTTCTTGGATTGTGCATGTAATGCCGTGCCTATTAGTTCCGGCTATTGGTTAGCCGATATTTTTGATAGTGTGGCCAATAAAAAGAGGGGGCAATTTGTATTGGTGGATTAGTTATTACATTGGCAGTAGCCCTTCTTGATGATTTTGACCCGAGTACCAGTTGCATGACTAGAATTTTGGGTAATTATTCATTGGATTTGGCCACATTAGAGAAGATGCATGTTTAGATCATTTTTGTACTTGTTTTTAGTATGATTTTATGTGTGTTTTAGTTAATGTTTTGATTGATTTTTGTTTTAAGTTTGTTTAAATTGTTTGTTTTAGGTTTAAGTGCAAAAACTCCCTTGAATGATCAAAACAATCAAGAAAAATGAAGAAAGAGCATGAATCAAGCAAGACATGGCCAAGCCAAAGCAAGCTTGGCCATGTCCCTCAAAAGAATTCCAAGACAGTAGCTGACACACCCAAGAAACATGGCCAAGCCACTGGCCGTGTCTCACCCAAGGAAAAGAAACCAAGAAAGAAATAAAATAGAGGCAGTGCTTGACACACTCACAGACATGGCCATGTCTGTGAGTGTGTCAGATCGACATGGCCATGTCACTTGAAGCTTGGCCATGTCTCAATGTCTTGGCCGTGTTTCATCCTAAAATAGAGGTCTTGGCCGTGTTTCATCCTAAAATAGAGGCAGTGCTTGACACACTCACAGACATGGCCATGTCTGTGAGTGTGTCTGATTGACATGGCCATGTCACTTGAAGCTTGGCCATGTCTCATTGTCTTGGCCATGTCCCTCATCAAAAGTGAAGAAATTGAAGAAAATTATGTGACATGGCCAAGCTAGACATGTGTTGGCCGTGTCTCTCATCAAAAGTGAAGAAATTGAAGAAAATTAAGTTACACAGCCAAGATAAACATGTCTTGACCGTGTCTCTCATCAAAAGTGAAGAAATTGAAGAAAAACAAGTGACACGGCCAAGCTCCACATGTCTTGGCCGTGTCCCTCAAGAAATCAAGTCCAGAAGCAAACACGGTTATGAGACACGGCCAAGCCATTGGCCGTGTCTCACCAAAAGAACAAAGAAAAGAAAGAAACAAAGAAGAAGGCAGTGAAGGACACGGCCAGCAAGCTTGGCCGTGTCCCAAAGAAAAATGAGAGACACGGCCAAGCCAAATCAAGCTTGGCCATGTCACTCTTAATATCTATTTATGTTCTTTCACACGACAGAGAAAAGAGGAAGAGGATGGCTAGGGTTTTGAGTGAGAGAAAAGAAAAGAGAAGGAGGGGGCAAACCCAATTTGGGACGAGGAGAGAGTGACACTCTCCTTGTCCCTCATCTTCATCCTCCATCTTCATCTTCTCCATCTTCCATTGAAAAGATCTTTGAGGTTCTTTGGGATAAATTGGGTTACAAGCTCTTGAAGGTTGAAGAAGCTTCATTAAAAGGTTTGGTGACTTGAGAAAGCTTCATTCCATCTACCAAAGGCAAGATCCATTCCAAGGTTTGGAGACTTGAGAAAGCTCCATTCCATATTACAAAAGGGGAATCAACCATTGAAGAGGGCTTGAGTTCTTCATCAAATATCAAAGTGGAGCTAGGAGGAAGACTAGCAATCCTACTCTTAGCATCTTCACAAGGGGTTTTTCTATTCTCTCTTTTAATTCATTTCAATATTATTTTTTGTTGTATTAAGAGAATTGATATTGCAATGAACAATTTGTATTTGATTTATATTGAGTTGAATGAATGTTTCAAATTGATGATGTTGAGCTAAATACCCATGCCTAGGGTTTGTAGTATATTTGATTGAATGCTTTGATTTGATATTTCCATTGATGTACCTTGTGTTGGTTGATTGCATTGGATTGTATGCTATGTTGATAGATTAGCTACCTATTGATCTCTAGATATTGAATGAAGAACCGAGAGGCAAAGTTCGATATCAGAATTGTGCAATCGACTACCCTATGAATGAATTAGAAATATAAGTTCTAGGGTTTCATTAATTTGCAAATGTAAAATAATTGGTTATTGTTATTTCATGAATGTGAGAACTAATGAATTGGTAATTGACTAATTAACCTTAAGGAACAAATTAATTTACAAGGTTATGTTAATGGATAATTGAGAATTGAACTTTGATTGAATGGACCTATATCCCTAGGAACTTTCCCAAGAATCGATTTGATCTTGTACACTCATCACACACTTCAACCCTACGCACGTTAATTTTAGGTTTAAATTGTTATTTTGCATTCCAAACAACAAACTCTCGCTTTTAATTTAACTGCTTTAATCAAGCTATTACGAACCACACCTTCTTGGGGAAACGACCTTGGGGCGATCACCATTGCTACAGCTACCTCGTATACTTGCGAGTGACGCTTTGTAGTAATACTTAATTCAAGCGCAACAATGCATATGGTGGTGCAAAGGAGAGGGGCTTATATGATGGCTTCAGCTGAGCCAGAAGTACCGGGGGATAGACAGAAGAGAGCACGGGTTCAAGAGGATTCTGACTCGGATTCTCTTGGTTTAGATGAAGAAGTTCCAGTTTCAGATAATCAGGAGATACTCAATAGAATTGAGGCACTGGAGGGCAAGGTGGACTGTAACCATGCTGCGGTCTTGCAACAGTTGGAACAAATTAAGAGCAACCTTGCAAAGATTTTGAGTGTTCATCCCTCGGCTGCATCATCTTCACACCCGCCTTCACCGTAGATTTTGAGTTCCTTGCTTTTTTGTGTTTAGTGTATTTATGTTATTATTTTTCATTTTTGTTTGAAATGTTAACATTTTATATTTTGGATATTTTATTTTATATATTGTACTTAGTTTTTGAACATTTGTGTTTGTGATGAAAAGTTAGGGTTTTGCCTCACCAGGGTACGATGGAAGACAGGTTGTCCTTTAACTCTTTTTCTTTATTATTCTTGTTTTCCATTGAGGACAATGTCATTTATAAGTGTGGGGTAATCTTTAAACTTTTCTTTAATTCTTATTTTGTTTGTCGTTGTGTTATGTTGTGTGTTGTGTATGGCATAATTGTTGAAAACTTATTGACTTTTTCTTTGATTCTAGCATTATAGTTGAGACTTTAGTATCAGCATAGAAATTAGCATTTGAATTCATTCAGGATCAATTTTCACATTCTGCAATTCATGACATATATATCTTTGCGAACCCACCTTTGTGAGTTTTGAGCCTCATAGATTGAATTTTATTGTCAATTGATTTTCTTTTCTTAACTGTGCACCTTCATGATTTTGCATCTCTATAGCTTGCTTTTGCATACTAATTGAACTCACATTATGATTTCATCTCAAGTTTTAAAATGATGAAGGCAAATTAGGTTAGCCCTTTAGCTTAAAAAGACCTCCCTTAATATTGAATTCCTTAGTGAGCCAAGTTGAGCCTTTAACCTTTTATTGTTTGATCAACATAATTCTCAACTCAACACTTTCTTATTATCATCATGCCTGCATTAAGGAATGGAGTTTTATGATATGACAATAGGGTGGTTTAATTTAAAAGTGTGGGGTAAGCAATTAAAAAAAATGGTATTGCTATTTGGGGTTGAAATGCATACTGTGCGCATTGTATTTTACTAAGAGTCGATTATTCTTTTCCTTTACATTTTAAGCTAGATGTTCCATGCAAGTTCATATTTTGTACATATATATATTATTAAAATAAATAAATAAATAATGATAAAAATAAAAGAAAAAAAATATATATATATATACAAAATTCATATATTTTCTAGCATTAGAGGAATGTTGACTCATGTATTTTTCTTGAAGTATGCAAGTTTGTGAAAGTATCAAGGGTTTGTGAATATGCCATTTGAGGGAGTTATGAATTTCTTAGCAAGAGTATTGTCTAATTTAGATACTCAATTTCTTGATGCTCCAGCTTAAATGTCTTTTCTCACACCTTTACCTTAGCCCCATTACATCCAAATGAAAGACCTTCGGATTATTTCTTGAGAAAATTAGTGAGAGAGATTGGATAATTAAGCAAGTTTATGGTAGTATGCAGTCATGAGTGGTTTGAGTGAATTAACCTTTGAAATCGAGTGAAACACTTAGATGAGAGATAAGATTTGTATGTCTGGATTAATGAATGAGTTAAGAAAATCCTTGATTGAAGTAAAGTGTAATTATTTATGGCTGAGTCTTAAAGGATTTCATCTTATATACTGGAATTATAGTTAAGGTTGTTTGAGTTTTTAATTTATGCCATGTGAATTTGCTTGAGGACAAGCAAAGTTTTAAGTGTGGGGTAGTTGTTTTATTAGTTTTTGTTATAGATTTGTGTCTTATTTATTATGATAATTATTGTTTTATTTAGGTATTTTGTTAGTTTTAATCGGTTTATTTAGTGTTTTCATCAATTTTGGTAGTTTTAGTTTATTTCAATGTTTTTGTCACTTTTATCCTAGTTTTTAGTGTGGTGTTTATGTTTTGTTGGTTATTGTTTATTTAATTCTTGTTTAAAGTTTGTTTCAGGTTTTGTTTTAGGTTTAATATGTAAGGAACCATGCTAAGGAAAGAAAAAAACTAAGAAACAAGAGAAAGAGAACAATGGACAGTAGCTGACACATGTAGAGGACACGGCCAAGCTTGTGGCTGTGTCCCATACCAAGCTAAGGAGAAGCCACAAGACACAGAAGAAGACACATGCAAGGGACACGGCCAAGCTTGTGGCTGTGTCCCTCCAAAAAAGCTCCAACATGGCCAAGTTGCTTAAGCTTGGCCGTGTCTCACTAAGTCCAAAGAAAAAGAAAGAAGAAAATGAAGTAGTAGAAGACACAAGCAAGGGACACGGCCAAGCTTGTGGCCGTGTCCCTCCAAAGACCTCAGACACGGCCAAGTCCCTTTGAGCCTGGCCGTGTCTCTCATGGATCAAAGGCAAAGCGGATTTTTAAAGCGGAGGTTTCATATAAATAGGAGAATTAGGGTTTTCAAGGTGGGGGTGGAGAGTTTGAGTTTGTTGGAGCCGTCAAAGAGAAGAAGTTAGGGTTTATACTTGTTTTCTTTGATCTTTTGATTACACTTTGATTAAACTAGTTGAGATTAGATTTGTTCTAGCCATTGATACATTCTTCGAGCAAGTTCTGAACAAGAGATTCTTCAAGAGCTAAGAAGTTTGTAATTTGGTTTTGTTCTCGAACTTTATCTCTTTAATTTCATTGGAATTGTATTCATGAATATTATTATGTCTAAATTAATTTCTTTGAATTTTAATGAGATGAGTATGTTTGATAGCTTTATGAACTAATTTGATCTAGTCTAGGGTTTGCATGGATCTGCTATGATTGTATGAATTGGTTATTACTCTTAACTTAATTATTTCTTTAGCCTTGATTGAATGGATTATTGTTAATATATAATTGATTGGCCACCAATTATGTGTTTTAGGTATTAGATGATGGATTGAGATATGAAGTCTAATGCTGGAACAATTCAATTAGGGACTTAGGTGAATTAGAGATATAACCTAGGAAAAGATTATTTTAATTGTAACAAGATTATTTGAGAAAGGTTTGAATGCGAGAGCTTATTTCCTTGATTCAATTAATTAAGTTGCTTGAGATTTAATCTTTGAAATTAAATTAATTAAGAGGAATAACCGTTCATACATATAAGTAGTAGAGAAGTGCAAACCCTAGACCATTCTATTAAGTGAATCAATACATCGGTCCAGTTTACTTTTATTTGTTTTAAATTTTGATCAATCTATTTTCTTTACTTGATAGTAATTTAAATTTATTCATTACTTGTTATTTATAATCTGATAATTAATTAGCTACTTTAGCTTCCTTGTGAGATGATCTTGGGGCGATCACCTTTGCTACAGCTACCTCGTATACTTGCGAGTGACGCTTTGTGGTAGAGTTAATTAGAGCACAACAATTCCCGAAAGGGGTTATAGAAGATGTGTTAGTTAAAGTTGGTGGGTTGATAGTACCTGTGGATTTCATAGTTCTTGACATGGAAGGAAGTAACTCTACACCATCAGCACACACTATTTTGCTGGGTAGGCCTTTTATGGCTACTACCAACCCTTGATAGATGTTAAAAATGGTAAATTGACAATGACTGTCTTAGGACAAATGGTTGAATTTTCTATTTTTAACACTTCTCCTATTCCTACAACTGCATTATATGAGGATTGTTCTTTAATTGATTGTATTGATGCAATTGTTTCAGATGTTTTCTTGCAGACAGGTTCCTCGGATAAATTGGAGCTGTCACTGACCTTAGATAGTGATTTGGATATTTTTTATTCAGAAATAGCCAGTTGCCTTGAGACATTAGAGAGTGCTGAAATAGAGGAACTTAAGGAGGACCCAGTATGTGAGTTTCCCTCCATTCAAAAAGAAGAGAAGAATCCTTCACTTGAGTTAGAGCTGAAAGAGTTACCTAAAAATCTGAAATATATGTTTTTAGGAGATCACAACACTTTACCTATGATAATATCTAGTGAACTTAGTGAAGGGGAGGAGATGAGGTTGGTGAGTGAGCTTAAAAGATTTAAAAGAGCAACAGGATGGGGGTTGAGTGACATTAAGGGTATTAGCCCTTCAATGTGCATGCATAGAATCACTTTAGAAGAGGGAGCTAAACCTGTGAGGGAGACCCAAAGGCGCCTTAACCCAAATATGAGTGAAGTGGTTAAGAAGGAAGTGCTCAAATTGCTGGATGAAGGAGTAATATATCCAATTGCTAATAGTGAGTGGGTGAGCTCAGTACATGTAGTTCCTAAGAAATCAGGAATCACTGTGGTGAAAAATGAAAATAATGAATTGGTTCCTACTAGGACTACTACTGGGTGGAGAATGTGTATCGATTATAGGAAGTTGAACAATGCTACAAAGAAAGACCATTTCCCTCTTCCTTTTATTTGATCAGATGTTAGATAAACTTTCTGGACACTCACATTATTGTTTTTTGGATGGCCTTTCAGGTTATTATCAAGTGCCGATATCGCCAGAGGATTAATCCAAGACTACCTTTACTTGCCCTTTAGGGACTTATGCATTTCGGCGTATGCCCTTTGGCTTGTGCAATGCACCTGCAATCTTTCAGAGATGCATGATGTTTGTCTTCTCAGGCATGATAGATGATTTTATTGAGGTATTTATGGATAACTTTTCTGTTTTTGGTAGTTCTTTTGATAATTGCCTTAATAAACTTGTTCTTGTGCTTGAGAGATGCATTGAATGTAACCTCACTTCGAGTTGGGAAAAGAGTCATTTCATGGTTACTCAGGGCATTGTATTAGGTCATGTTGTGTCAAGTAAAGGGATTGAGGTGGATAAGGCCAAGGTAGAATTGATTGCTAAATTACCCCCACCTACCTCTGTTAAGGGAATAAGAAGTTTTCTAGGGCATGCAGGTTTTTACCGGAGGTTTATTAAGGATTTTTCTAAAATAAGCCAACCATTGTGCCATTTGCTAGGGAAAGATGTTCCATTCGAGTTTACTGCACAATGCATGCAAGCTTTTAATTCCCTTAAGGAAAAACTGACTAGTGCACCGGTAATTGTAGCTCCTGTTTGGTCTTTACCTTTTGAAATCATGTGTGATGCCTCTAATCATGCAGTAGGAGCTGTTCTTGGGCAAAGGTTGATAAATTTTTGAGAGTCATATATTATGCTAGCTTGACCCTAAATAGTGCGCAAATGAATTACACAACAACTGAGATGGAAATGTTAGCTGTTGTTTTTGCTTTAGATAAGTTTAGAGCATATTTGATTTGGTTGAAAATTATTGTGCATTCTGATCATGCAGCTCTAAAATATCTTTTAACAAAATAACATGCTAAACCGTGCTTAATTAGATGGGTGTTATTACTGCAAGAATTTGATTTCCAAATCAAAGATACTAAGGGGAGTGAAAATGTTGTTGCTGATCATTTATCTAAATTACCCTTCTTTAGTGAAAATCTTGCATCTGATAGCATTCATAAAAATTTAGAAGCATTTCCTGATGAGAAGCTATTTGTGGTAATTGATGCACCTTAGTCTGCAGATATTGCTAACTATCTTGTTTGTGGTATATTACGTTCTAACATGTCATTTCAGGAAAAGAAAAGGTTTTTGCACGTGAGTAAATTTTATTTTTGGGATGAACCTTACTTATTTCTGATTTGCAAAGATGAGATAGTTCGCAGGTGTATATCTGAAGGAGAACAACTGAATGTTCTTAAATTTTGTCATGACCTTCACTGTGGTGGTCATTTTGCAGGGAGAAAGACTGCAAAAAAGGTGCTTTAAAGTGGTTTTTACTGGCCTACTCTATTCAAAGATGCTCAAGAGTATTGTAAGCACTGTGACCACTGTCAAAGAGTGGGTAACATTGGGAGGAGGAATGAAATGCCCCTTCAATCATATATTGTTATTGAACTATTTGATGTGTGGGGAATAGACTTCATGGGTCCTTTCCCCAAGTCTTTTGGTTATGAATATATTTTAGTTGCTGTTGATTATGTTTCCAAATGGGTGGAGGCAATCCCCACCCGTACTAATGATGCTAATGTGGTTGTTAAATTTGTGAAGGAAAATATTCTTAGCAGATTTGGCACACAAAGAGTGATAGTCAGTGATGGGGGAAGTCATTTTTGCAACAGACTTTTTGAGAAGTTAATGCACAAATCTAGTGTGAAGCACAAGGTGGCAACCCCATACCATCCACAGACTTCTGGGCAAGTTTAAACATCTAACAAGCAAATAAAAGGTATTCTGGAGAAAACAGTCAACTTATCAAGAAAAGATTGGGCGAGTAAATTGCATGATGCACTATGGGCATATCGGACTGCTTTCAAGACTCCTTTGGGTATGAGTCCATATCGATTGGTTTTTGGTAAGGTTTGTCATTTACCAGTGGAGTTGGAGCACAAAGCATATTGGGCAATCAAGACTCTGAATTTGGACTTGGACAAGGCGAAGAGAGAACGATTTCTGCAAATTTCAAAGTTAGATGAGCTGAGGAATGAGGCATATGAGAGCTCGAGGATTTATAAGGATCGCACTAAAGCACTTCATGACAGAATTATAGTGCGAAAGACTTTGAGTCCAGGTATGAAAATTTTACTTTTTAACTCTCGTCTCCGTTTGTTTCCAGGTAAACTCAAGTCTAGGTGGAGTGGTCCTTTCGAGATAACTCAGGTATATCCTTCTGGTGCCATTGAATTGCTTAACTCTCGAACAAATGAGATTTTAAAGTAAATGGACAGAGAGTTAAGCCATATAATGAAGGATTTCAAGAAGTGAGGATCATTGACAACACTTTGATCCACGATCCCTAAGTCTTGCAGTGATGTCCAGCTATATGACATTAAAGAAGCGCTAAATGGGAGGCAACCCATCGGTTTGCATTTCTTTTTCATAGTTGTAATTTTAAATTTAGCAATTTTGATTTGATGATTGATTTAAATAAATGGAATGGGTGCTTTGATCGGTTTTTATTTTTCTAATGTGTTTCAGGGTTGATCGAAGAAGAGGTTTGCAATTTCTTTAAGATTTGGTGATATAAAATAAAAAATAAAAATAAAAATAAATTAAAAAAAAGAGTAAAAAGGGCAGTAGGTGACACGACCAAGGAACTTGGCCGTGTCCTTGGCCGTGTCACATAGGACACGACCAAGATTCACCAAGATTTCCTTCTTTTTGTTTTTTGCAACCTTTCTACACAGTAGGTGACACGGCCAAGGAGCTTGGCTGTGTCACATGGGACACGACCAAGCTTCACCAAAAAGCCTTTGTCTTTATTTTTGCAAACTTTTCCTCACAGTATCAAACACACCCTTGGGACACGGCCAAGTCACTGGCCGTGTCCCTCAAAACACACTAGACACGGCCGTGTCCACCCAAACTTGGTCGTGTCCCTTCACTTTTACACTTTAAAAACATGATTTTTGCACTGTTTGCACATTCCAATCCGTAGATCTGTTTTGATTTCCTTTCTCACTCTCGACTCCTCTCTCACCAAAACTCCATTGTTTGTGTTTCAAAGCTTCAAAACCTCCATTAAATCTCAATTTTCTTCACCAAAACTAAAATTAATCCATTAAAACTTCTTCTTCTCTCACAAAAGATCAATTTAATCAGTTTTAACTTCAAATTTTTTCAGATCTTTCAAGATGCCAAGAACGAAGATGGTTTCCCACTGCAAGAAAAAGAGACCTACAACTGAAGGTGCATCTTCATCTTCATCGTTTTCATCTTTGAAGAAAGTGAATCTTTTGGCTCGGTGTTTTTTCCCAACGAGGTATGTTAATGATGAATCCCTCAATGCTCTTAATATTAGGGATAATTTTTATCATTATGTTCAAACCCTTGGGTGGGAGAACCTAGTCTCCTTGCGACCTTTGCAATTTCAAGAGCTTACTTTGGAGTTCTTAATATCTCTTAATGTTGAAAGAGATGCGCAGAAAATTTTCTCTAGGTTGAGTTTTAAGTTGTTTGGAAAATTATTTGTGATTAGTATTGAACAATTAAATGGTATATTTGGTTTCCATCAACATGGTGAAAGGTCGGTACCTAAGGAATTTAAACAACAATTTGCTTGGGGAGCTTTGGGCTCGAGGACTTATGTGGCCAAATCGGCCAAAGCGGCTAAATTGAGCAATCCCGCTTTGAGGTATTTGCATCGTTTTATGTCTTGCGGATTCTTTGCTAGGAAGGAAAGCCCGGGTGTAGTGGAACTGAGTGAACTATTTTTCTTAGATTGTGTGGTTAATACAGTGCCGATTAGTTCCGGCTATTGGTTAGCCAATGTTTTTGATAGTGTGGCAAACAAGAAGAAGGGGGCTATCTGTATTGGAGGATTGGTTACCACATTGGCCTTATTTTGACCTGAGTACCTGTTGCATGACTAGAATTACGGGTAATGATTCATTGGATTTGGCTACACTAGAGAAGATGCATATGGTGGTGCATAGGAGAGGGGCTTATATGATGGCTTCAGCTGAGCCAGAAGTTCCGGGGGCTAGACAAAAGAGAACATGAGTCCAGGAGGGGTCCGACTCGGATTCTCTTGATTTAGAAGAAGATGCTCCAGCTTCGGATAATCAAGAGATACTTAATAGGATTGAGGCACTGGAGGGCAAGGTAGATCGTAACCATGCTGCGATCTTGCAACAATTAGACCAAATCAATAGCAACCTTGCCAAGATTTTGAGTCTTGATCCCTCGGCTGCTTCATCATCACATCCTCCGTCACTGTAGATCTTTCGAGACAATTCCTTACTTTCTTTTGTTTAGCATATTTTTGTTTGTATTTTTCGTTTTTGTTTTTAATGTTAACATTTTATATTTTGGATATTTTATTTATATATATTGTATTTTGTTTTTGAACATTTGTTGTTTGTGATGGAAAGTTAGGTTTTGCCTCACCAGGGTACGTTGGACAACAGGTTGCACCTCAACTCTTTATCTTTATTATTCTTGTTTTCCATTGAGGACAATGTCATTTATAAGTGTGGGGTAATCTTTAAACTTTCCTTTAATTCTTGTTTTGTTTGTCGTTAATTCTTGTTTTGTTTGTCGTTTTGTGTTTATATTGTGCGTTGTGCATGGTATAATTGTTGAAAACTTATTGACTTTTTCTGTGATTCTAGCATTATAGTTAAGACTTTAGTATCAGCATAAAGATTAGCATTTGAACTCATTCAGAATCAATTTTCACATTCTGCAATTCATGACATATAAATCTTTGAGAACCCACCTTTGTGAGTTTTGAGCCTCATAGATTGAATTTTATTGTCAATTGATTTTCTTTTCTTAAGTGTGCACCTTCATGATTTTGCATCCCTAGAGTTTGCTTTTGCATACTAATTGAACTCACATTATGATTTAATCTCAAGTTTTAAAATGATGAAGGCAAATTAGGTTATCCCTTTAGCTTAAAAAGACCTCCCTTAATTATGAATTCCTTAGTGAGCCAAGTTGAGCCTTTGACCTTTTCTTGGTCAACACAATTCACAACTCAACTTTTTCTTATTATCATCATACTTGCATTAAGGAATGGAGTTTCTTATGATATGACAATAGGGTGGTTTAATTCAAAAGTGTGGGGTAAGCAATTTAAAAAAAAATGGTATTGCTATTTGGGGTTGAAATGCATACTTTGCACATTGTATTTGACTAAGAGTCGATTATTCTTTTCCTCTACATTTTAAGCTAGATGTTCCATGTAATTGTATATTATATATATATATATATTAAAAAAAGATAAAAATAAAATAAAAAAAGAAAGAAAATAAAAGAGAAGATATATATATATATATACAAAATTCATATATTTTCTAGCATTAGTCATCAAAAGAGGAATGTCGACCCATGTATTTTTCTTTAAGTATGCAAGTATGTGAATTATCAAGGGTTGGTGAATATGCCATTTGAGGGAGTTATGAGTTTCTTTGTAACACCCCTTCCCGACCTATGAATAAGCCGAGGAGGAATGCTACATCGAGATACGAGCTATGGTTATATCAGCTTACTTAATGTTCCTTATAAAAATTTTCCAAAAATTTTGATGGAGTCTCCCTTAAAATTCTAGGTCCCAAGTGTCGACAAAACTGATTTTTCTTATTTTTGAAAAAACATTTTGTTTCACAATTCAACTCAAGCACACTCCCAATAATCCACCCTTATAACTTCAACTACAATCCTGCAAGAAGAATTCACACTTCTATATTCACAACCCAACTCAATTTAAAAGCATACAGTTATTATACATTACTAGATTTACATGCTGCATCAAGTTATCTCTTTGTATTGTTCAAATAAGTACATGCCAGTTTCTAATACCAAAATACAAAATGAAGAGCACCACCTAAGTTTGTTGATGACTGACAGATCGCAGGACTCCGCTGCTCGCTACTGTCTCCTTGCTAATAGTCTACGAGTTTAGAAGAAACTAAACTCGCTAAGCATTGCTTAGTGGGTACTTTAACTAATTACAGAGAATAAATAATAAAAGCATAATGCACTTTTAAAAGCAATGAGTCGTATTGAAAAAATAATATCACAGTAAAAATAATCCATACATGTCATATATTCAGTTATTTTCATTTTATCAGTTCGCTCCACAAGGTAATTTTGTAGACTAACGTATGATAAGGAACTAATTGAAACAACTATATATATATTCTGTGGCTGTGGCCCTAAAAAATTGCGGACCAAGCCCTGTGGAATCTGTGGCCAAAGCCCTCGGACCGGAGTCCTATATAACTCGGGCGATTGCCCTATATAACTCGGACCGAAGTCTTATAAAGCTCTGGTCGTCACCCTATATAACTTGAACCGAAGTCCTATATTAAAGCAGCACTGCATATAGTATGATATATCATACCCTTACCCTACTCAGTACTATCCCAGATACCCAGTGGAGCCAAAATTTTCATGTCATTTCTTAATCGAATATGCATTATACAATTATCGATTTATGTTTCTTATATTATTTCAATGTGAAATATCATATTTTGTCATTTTAATAAAATATTATGCTCATTTATATGCATAAGGAATCAATTGGATTACTTTTGAAAAATGACCAAATGAATATTAGCAAAATGACCATATGAATAGTAAATTCTAGTTTTGGACTCAACTTGATCCTTATTTTGAAAAATTGTATAAAATAATCTACTTGACTAAAAACTCTAAAATTTTTTACAAAATTTGGTTTTACATCTTAAAATCATTCTTTTAAAATTTCAGATCAAACTGGACACAAAATCTTGGTCAAGTAGTTCACCCAAGCAGACTGCTCCAGTTGCCAGTTGCCCTGCATCCTTGCAGCAGTTCTGAATTTTGTGAATTCTGTAAATTAAATTCAATCAATGTGGTTCCAAATTATTTTTCTCAAATACTAGACTCACTAAAAAACAACATATTCAAAATTCAATTGGATATTAATTTTCTACATTTTATTAAAAATCCAGAAAGATGGATATCTCAGTCAAGGTACCTACTGGAGCAGGTCTAATAAAAATAATCTTTCCAAAATCATAACCATTCCAAATTCAACTCAAAATATTTTTCAGTCATTCTAGACGTATTGAGGCACAACATATCAAAAACTCACTTCAAGAATATTTTTCTATATTTAATTAAAAATCATACAAATCACAACATTTCACTAATTCTAAAAAAGAAAAATTTCAAGAAAATGAACAAACAATTAGTTAAAGTACCAAACCTTGCTTTGCCTTGATCTTCTTGTCTATTTCACTTCCTTTCCTCTCTAATCTCCTTGATTTCCTGTGAATTTAACATGTCACATATGTAAGAACAAACCCTAGATATGAACATGATGCTACCTTATGATTTTCTAACAATCCTTTACTTATTCTTACTAATAATCACCATTTTCATCATTTCCTTTAAGTAGTTTATCATTTTTCACCATAATCATCAACTTACTAATACTTTCCCAACATGAACATAATATCAAATCTTCCTAAACATAGCCTAATACCTAATTCTAATGAAAGAATAAGACTTAGGATGGTATCTTACCTTATTTCCTATTGAATTTCACTTGAAAAATGGCTTAGACTTGAAAATTTTCTCCTTGAAAGTGGAAGGGAGGGGGGAGCACGACCTAAGGAAGAAGAAAAGTGGTGATGGTGGTGTTTTTTGATCCTTTACTTGTGTTTGGAAGACCAAAATTAGTTGTTTATAATTTAATTTCCATTTAATTAATTTGTTTATTTTCAATGGCTATGATTTGTCCAACACATTTGGACTTAATGGCTAGGATTTGGCCACTTGAAAGTGGCTTTTTGTTCTTTTAAATTTTGCCCCCAAAGTTATATTTAATTACAAAATGGCCCCTCCGGTGAAAATGTCCAAAATGCCCTTGTCGAAAAATCGCCCGTAACTTACAAACCGTGCATTTTCGGGAAAAATCGTGCACCACCATTACGACCCGATTAATCCAGATAACACATTTATGGCATCCTTTAGGGTCACTATTAAGAACCGACACAAATTTTTAGAAAATTACTCTTAGGTCCTCGGCCTTTTGAAAAATTACCTTTAGGTCCCGTCGACTTCACGGGCCTCCTTTGCACACCGATTTTGTTTTTGACTATCTCGAGCCTCTATTTGACCACTTATTTATGTCCTTCTTGCCTAATACTCGACTACCTAAACTTTGGGATGTGACATTCTTAGCAAGAGTATTGTCTAATTTAGATACTCCATTTCTTGATTCTCTAACTTAAATGACTTTTCTCATACCTTTACCTATTACGTCCAAATGAAAGACCTTCGGATTATTTCTTGAGAAAATCAGTGAGAGAGATTGGATAATTAAGCAAGTTTATGGTAGTATGCAGTCATGAGTGGTTTGAGTGAATTAACCTTTGAAATCGAGTGAAACACTTAGATGAGAGATGAGATTTGTATGTCTGGATTAATGAATGAGTTAAGAAAATCTTGATTGAAGTAAATTGCAATTATTTATGGCTGAGTCTTAAAGGATTTCATCTTATATACTGGAATTATAGTTAAGGTTGTTTGAGTTTTTAATTTATGCCATGTGAATTTGCTTGAGGACAAGCAAAGTTTTAAGTGTGGGGTAGTTGTTTTATTAATTTTTGTCATAGATTTGTATCTTATTTATTATGATGATTATTGTTTTCTTTAGGTATTTTGGTAGTTTTATTATGTTTATTTAGTGTTTTCATTAATTTTGGTAGTTTTAATTTATTTGAGTGTTTATGTCATTTTTGTCTTAGTTTTTAGTGTGTGTTTGTGTGTTGTTAGTTAATGTTTATTTGATTCTTGTTTAAAGTGTTTTTCAAGTGTTTGTGTTAGGTTAATATGCAAGGAACCATATTAAGGGCAAAACCAAGGATCAAGAGAGGAAGGAAAGACCAATGAACCAAGAGGAAGAAAACAATGGATAGTAGCTGACACATGCAGAGGACACGGCCAACCTTGTGGTCGTGTCCCATACCAAGCTAAGGAAGAAGACCAAGACACAGAAGGTGACACACTCAAGGGACACGGCCAAGCTTGTGGCCGTGTCCCTCCAAACTTGTCAAACACGGCCAAGCTTCCTGCAAACTGGCCGTGTCACTCACCACTCCAAAGAAGAAAAGAAGAAAATCACACAGAAGCGAACACACTCAGGGGACACGGCCAAGCTTGTGGCCGTGTCCCTCCAAACTTCTCAAACACGGCCAAGCTTCCAAAGAAACATATATGCAGGCAGAAGCAGACACCTTGAGGGTACACGGCCAAGCTTGTGGCCGTGTCCCTTCAAGAACCACAAACACGGCCAACCTTGTCTCAGCTTGGCTGTGTCACTCATGGATTAAAGAAGACGCAGATTTTTGGAGCGGAGGTTTCGTATAAATATTGGAATTAGGGTTTTCAAAGGAGTTGTTGAGAGTTTGAGTTTTGGTTCAGGCGTCAAAGAAAGAAGTTAGGGTTTCATATCTTGTTTTCTTTGATTATTGATTACACTAGGATTAAAACTAGTCTAGATTAAATTTATTTTTGCCATTGCAACATTCTTCGAGCAAGTTATGATCAAGAGATTCTTCAGGAGTTGTATTCATGAATATTATTATGTCTAAATTGATTTCTTTGAATTTTAATGAGATGAGCATGTTTGATAACATTATTATGAACTAATTTGATCTAGTATAGGGTTTGTATGGATCTACTATGATTGTATGAATTGGTTATTGCTCTTAACTGAATTATTTCTTTAGCCTTGATTGAACTGATTATTGCTAATATATAATTGATTGGCCACCAATTATGTGTTTTAAGGTATTAGATGAAGGATTGAGAGATGAAGTCTAATGCTGGAACAATTCAATTAGGGACTTAGGTGAATTAGAGATATAGCCTAAGAAAAAGATCACATCAATTGTAACAAGATTAGTTGAAAGATGTTTGAATGCAAGAGCTTATTTCCTTGACTCGATTAAAAGTTGCCTAAGATTTAATCTTTGAAATTAAATTGGTTGAGAGGAATAACCGTTCATACATATAAGTAGTAGAGAAGTGCAAACCCTAGACCATTCTATTAAGTGAATCAATACATCAGCTTAGTTTACTTTTATTTTTTTAAACTTCAATTGATCTTCTTCATTAGGTGTTAGCAATTTAAATATACTGATAATTTGTTATTTATAATATGATAATCAATTAGCTATTCTAGCTTCCTTGTGAGATGACCTTGGGGTGATCACCTTTGCTACAACTACCTTGTATACTTGCGAGTGACGCTTTGTGGTAGAGTTAATTAGAGTGCAACAGACCATGACGGATCAAAACTTCAAGGTAATAGGGATTTTGGTGCTCCTGCTTTGGGTGATCACGAGACGAGTAATTTGCCCCCTCCTCCAATAGGCGATGACTTTTTTAGGGCTTTATTTGATGACCTACCACCACCCTCTTAGTGATGTATAAATATTGTATCAATTGTATGAATATTGTACAATAATGAAAAAAATACAATTTTCATCTTTACTGTAACTTTTTTTTCATCGTTACTGCATCACCATTATTAAACTTTCTTTTTTATATTTCGATATTTATACAGTCACCACCGAAAAAACCAAATGCAACATGGTAAAGTAAATTCGTCGCCAATTCCTTTCCTTACACAACATGGTTTTGTCCTTTTCCATCACCTTTACCTTATCAATTTTGGAAAAGGTTATTTCCTCTATATAAATCACCTTTCATGCCATATTTCATACAGAATCCAAAATTCTTTCCATTTCAACGTAAAAAACTCCCTTTAACAATTTTTATTTCCCTTCATTCATCAACCATGACCGAACATCATTTAAAGAAGATAAAAATTCTATTTAAGAATATGGATGCCATTCATTGGAAGCAAATTTCATGGTCAAAACTTGATGTTTTAAAATGTTTTCAAAATGTTAAATTAGACCACTCCTTCTTACATGTCGTGGCTTCCTTTTGGAATATGGATTCTACGGCATTTAAAATTAATGGCTTTGAAATATGTCCCTTGATTGAAGAATTTGAGGCCATCCTTGGTTATCCAAATAATCAACAAATGGCATTACCCACATTGACTTCCAAAACTCAACAAAATATGTAGACGTTATTTCAAATTCCAAAACCCGAAGTTCTTCAGTTGATGAGAGGTGAAAAAATTCTACTTGCTCCCTTGATTGATTTTTGTCTCTCTCACTTGGCTCCTACTAAGGCATGGGGACGCATGCTTTGTATTTGCTTGCTCGGCCAATTCTTGCTTGTTTCTTCCAACGATGATATTAATCCATGAGTATTGGATATTATGGACCAAATGGAAGGAGGCTTGTCGCCGGTACCTGTGATCTTAGCTAAGACTTTAGTTGGGTTAGACCGACTTAAATCAGGATTGTCAAAGAGACTGACTAGGAGTCCATTGATGCTTCAGGTAATTACCTAAACTTCCCTTTCAGGTTTTCAATTTAGGTTTTATTTTTTCTTCTTTTCTTTAATGCTCTAATTTTTTCCTAGTCCACCCATGTGGGTTTTCGGAACTAGCGAGCTGTCCTAATTTTTGCCTAAGCTGCCCTTTAGGGTTTTCAACTTAGCGGACTTTTTTTCTTTTTTTCTTTTATTATTATTTTTTAATTCTTTCTTTACATATTTGGCTTTAGGAGCATCTTTGTTTGCATGATACTCCATCCATGGATTTTGCCAGATATCTACCACGTCATCATTCTGCTAGGAAACTACTCCTTCCTATTTATTCATATGCTGACTGGGTTGACTTGATCCACTCACGCTCGGAAGTCAATATCCGTTGGTTGGTACCTTGGTGGAAGATTTCTCGTATCACCATACGAACATACTTGATGTATGTTCCCCTTGCTGCTCTTCGTCAAGGTACATGCTATGATCCTCACTGACTTGGCCGTCAGTACGAAGCTGATCCTCGCGATTCTGACTTAAATCCTGATTTTAGACATGCCTTGCTTGACTGAAGCCTACTTGGATCGGCTAAGATAAAGCTGGCCTGCACATTACATTTATCGACTGCCATAGATTTTACATTTGTCAATTCAGAAAGTGTATTGTTAGGATGAAAAATAATTAAAGTAATAAAAGATGCTTCTTTTCCGTTTATAATTTGTCATCACCTTTTGCTATTGTGTTTATTTATTTCATCCATATCTGGTCAAATACTTATAACAGTGCACATAGAACAATTTTAACATTAATTATGTTTTATTAAATTAGTGAACAACCAAACATAAAGCCAGCATACACAAGATCACTCTTTTTGCCAACTAGCCCTTTCGGGTTTTCTAATTGACGACTTTCTCTCATTTAGCCCTAATTGTTGCCTAGCTTGCCCTTTCGGGTTTTTGAAACTAGCAGACTGCTCTAACTTTTGCCTAGGCAGCCCTTTTTGGGTTTTCAACCTAGTGAGCTCTCTCTCTCTCTCTCTTTTTTATTATCATACATAAAACCTCTTCAACCTGTCAATATTTACTGGCTCACTAAATTCGTTCCCGTCCATGACTAATAACTTCACCGCACCTTTGTTCATGACTTGTTTCATGACATATGGCCCTTCTCAGCTAGGCCTAAAGTTTCCTCTCGGATCAGATACATTAGGCTTACATTGCTTCAACACCAAATCCCCGACTCTGAGTTTTTTTTATTTTAACCCTTCTATTGTAGGCCCAAGCTATCTTCTTTTGATATAGTTGGTGATGATACAGTGCCTTTAACCTTCTCTCTTCTAGTAAAGATAACTGTGTGTATCTGCTCGCTACCCAATATGTTTCAGGCAGTTCAGCTTCCAAGACTACTCTTAATGACTTGATTTCTATTTCAATTGGCAATACTGCTTCCATCCCGTAAACCAAAGAGAACGGTGTCATTGCAGTAGGCGTTCACACACTTGTCCTATATCCCCATAAAGCAAAGGGAAGCATCTCTGACCAATCCCTATAAGTCTTGGTCATCTTGGACAGAATTTGCTTAATTGTCTTATTTGTTGCTTCTACTACACCATTAGCATTTGGTCTATAAGGAGAGGATATATGATGATAGATTTGGTACTTTGAGAATAAATCTTTAACTGCTCCTTGAAATTGTACCCCATTGTCTAATATCACACTGTGCGGGACCCTGTACCGGTAGATGAGGTTCTTTTCAATAAATCTAGCCATTTGGCTTGCACCCAATTTATTGAAGGATTCGGGTTCGACCCATTTTGAAAAATAATCTACTGCTACCATAATGAAACGGTGACCGTTTGAGGCTGTCAAATGTATCTCTCCTATAATGTCGATACCCAAGTGGCAAGTGGCCAGGGTGAAGACATAGAATGCAATTCTTCAGAAGGCTTGTGATTCAAGTTACCATATATCTGACATTGTTGGCACTTCTTTAAAAACTCAATACAATCTTTATCCATGGTCAACCAGTAGTAACCTTGTCGAATAATCTTCTTAATTAGGGCCAAACCACTCATGTGCAGACCGCAACTTCCCGCATGTATTTCTGACATGATACGCTCCACTTCAGGCTTTCTTAAACATATCAAATGCACCCCCATCAAGCCATCTTTGATATAACTCTCCATGGAATGTGATGTATTGCAAAGACCACCGCCTTATGGCTCTTCTTTCTTTCTTTGTTGCCCCCGGTGGGTATTCTCTTTCTTCCAAAAATTGCCTTATAGTATCATACTACGCATCATGGTCTGTATCAATTTCCATGATTGTCTCATATTCATGGCAAGGAGTTGATGAACTGGTCAAAACTAGAGGCTTAAGGCATAAGCTAATAGGGTTTTCCCATACCGAAGTCAATGTGGCTAGGGCATCAGCCATCTGATTTTCTTCTCTTGATAGGTGTATAAATCAACACTCCTTAAAGTTCTTCTTCATCACGGTCAGGTAATGGTGGTATGGTTTTAATTTTTCTTCTTTCAACTCCCACTCTCCATTTACTTGGGATACTACTAGCAATGAATGGCCATAAACTTCCACCTTATCCACCTTCATAATCATCAGGGTTTCCGAACCGAAAATACAAGCTTCGTACTCCACTATATTATTGGTTGCCCTAAATTTTAACTTTTTGGCTGAAGGTATAAGTTCCCCTTCAAGTGATTATAGTATAACTCCTAAACCTGCTCCTTTCCTATTTACTGTTCCATCAAAATACATTTTCCACCCTTGTACTTCAATTGCTTTTAAATGTTCATCCGAAAATTCCAAGATTACCTCTTCGCTATCTGGTAATGGTTGCTGGGCCAGGAATTCTGTCACCGCTCTACCTTTGATTGTTTTCCTAGTTACATACTCAATCTCAAAATCTTCTAATATTATCAACCATGGACCATATTTCCCAATCAAAAAGGGTATCTCCCTTAAGTACTTCATTGGATCCAACCTGGAAATTGCTTGCACACTATACGATTGAAAGTAGTGCCGCAACTTCTTAGAAGACCAAACCACGGCTATACAGGTCTTTTCAATGACACTATGATTAATTTCATAACGTAGAAGCTTTCTACTCAAATAGTAAACTGCATGCTCAATCCCTGACTCATCTGCTTAGGCTAGCATGGCTCCTATTGACTCTTCTTCTACTGCTAAGTATAGTAATAGATGTTTGCCAGGTTTAGGAGGTTTTAAAACAGGTGGATTCAATAAATACTCTTTTATTCGCTCAAAGACCTTTTGACACTCTTCATTCCATATGACCGGCTGATTCTTTTTAAGCAATTTGAAGATAGGCTCACAGATTGTTCTGAGCTTTGATATAAATCTGCTAATGTATTGTAATTTACCAATAAATTCCCGAACTTCTCCCTCCATCTTTGGGGCTGGTATATCCCTGATTGCTTTAACTTTGTTAGGATCAATCTCAATGCCATTCGGACCAATCACATGTCCCAATAATTTACCTGAGGTAACACCAAATACACACTTCTTTGGGTTCAATCTTAGCTTATATTTCAAAGCTCTATCGAAGAATAATTCTAATTTTTGGAAGTGTTGTTCCCTTGTGTCTGATTTAACCATCATATCATCAGCATATACTTCAACTTCTTTGTGCATCATGTCATGAAATAATGTGGTGGCCATCCTTTGATAGGTTGCTCCAGCATTCTTTAAGCTGAATGGCATCACCCTATCACAAAATATACCCCATGTAGTAATGAAAACAATTTTGGCTTTATCCTCTCGGGCCATTAACACTTGATTGTATCCAGAAAATCCATCTACAAATGAGTGTAGCATGCTAGAGGCTGCACTATCAATAAGGACATCTATATGATGTAAAGGAAAATCATCCTTAGGGGAAGCCTTATTTAAATCTCTATAATCCACACAGACCCTTATTCTTCCATCTTTCTTTGGCACGAGTACTACGTTGGCTAACTAATCTGGATATTATATCACTTCAAGGAACCTCAATTGTATTTGCTTAGTGACCTCTTCTTTAACCAATTCAGCCCACTCAGGTCTTAATCTCCTAAGCTTTTGTTTGATAAGTTTTCATGTGAGTGTAAATAGGAATATGATGCTCGACTATGTCTCGATCTATTCCAGGGATATCCTCATAAGACCAAGCAAACACTTCTTCATATTTTTTTGAATATTTTTTCAAATCTCTCTCTCTCCTCAGGAGTAAGGTCGGACGCTATGCTAATGTTTTTAGGATTTTCAGTTGTTCCCAAATTTAATGATTGTGTGTTAACAAAATTAATATTAAAGATGCTCATGTAACTTTTATTTGAATGTATGCAACCATCAGGAGAAACATCACACAAGTAAGCAAAATTAGACTTTATTTTATTCATTTTGGAAAAGAAAACATCATCATCCTCATACAAAGGAGACAAATTAAAATCAAAATCAAAATCATTGTTCTCAAAATCATAAGGCAGGATGTCTTCAAACTTTTCTTCAACCAGGGTAGCAATCTCCTCCTGAGTCTTCTCAACATTCAGGACAACTTTATTCTTCTCTTTTGGATTGAATTCTTTGTTGGCTGACAGGGTGAGCTCTTTATTTACTTGGTGAACTATCTCAGGCACTTCTGCAAAAATTTCAAAACTTGGGATCAACTTACCCATGAACATGATCGGCTCGGGCTTTCCTTGGAGTGGTCCCATATCTGGAGCTTTAACAAAGATTTCGTCAAGTGGTGGGAAGCCCATCTTCTCATTTTTCTTTGGCTGGACATCATTGTTCTCATCATATCCCAACCCTTTCTTCAAAGTTTGAGTTCTAAAGTCCGGCAGCTTTGTCAAACCGGCCTTACCCTTTCCAAGACCAGCTCCGAGAAGGTAGTTCATGTTCTTCATTATATTCAAAACTTTGGAATCCACTACTTCTTCATCAGAAATTGTAGCTACTTGAAAACCATTGAGAGGCCTCTCAATCATTAGAGCGTTAACGATCTCATTGTCTTCAGCTTCAATGACCACTATCTCACCTTCGTTGGGGAACTTGATCTTTTGATGAAGGGTGGAAGGAACTCCACCAAGAGGATGAAACCATGGTCACCCCAAGAGTAAGGCGAAGGTAATCGGTATATCTAAAACAACAAACTCAACAATAGATTCAATTGGACCAACCTTGACAGCAGCTTTGAAAGTTCCTTCGGTGTGTCTCTTAGTGTTGTCATAAGCCCGAATTGTTACCTCGGTCGAGTTTAGATCTCTTGTTGACATGGCTAGTTTTGGCAATATCTTAAGTGGACAAACATTTATGGCGGACCCATCATCGACCATTACACATGGAGTCCTCTTCCCCTTGACTTCTATTTTGATAAAGAGAGGGTGGATGTGATCTCTCCCCTCCTCCGGTAAGTCTGCATCTGAAAAAGAAACTGCTCCGATATTAACTTCACTCTTTTCTTGAACCTCTTCACATTTCATTACCCCTCCAATTTTTATAAAGTTGATCAGCTCCTTCGGTGTTGTGGAGGTAGAAATTGGCATGCTGGCCAAGGCTTTGGCCATTGTTTGTCGATGCTTTTTAGAAGTAGCTAATAAGTCCCAAATGCTAACACTTGCTTGGGTTCTTTTCAATTGCATGAGTACAACATCATCTTCCTCTTCTTTATTTCCTATTTCAACTTCCTTACCCTTATTAGTTTCTACCTCCTTAGGTGGTGGCCTTGCATAAGGCTTACCGGACCTAGTGTTCATTACTTCATCTTCTTCGGGCTTGGACCAAGTCCACTCCTCCTTCTTGGATACAAGATCATCATCACTATTGCTTGAATCCCAAAACCCATTGACAACACAAATTGTTATTTCTTTACCCACCATAACTTTTTTAATTCCACCAAATACCTCTTCTTCTTTGGTTGATTCTCCACCCACATCTTGAAAAGAAGACATGACAAAGTCCTCATGCAAACCTCCTCCAATCATGAAGGTTGTCGGCGGTGGTAGTCTATTGAACTTTGGTAATGGGTTGTCTTTGGTGTTTGGCTTGTTGGGCTTGGGTAACTTCCCATTATCAATTAGATTTTGGATCTCATGTCTCAACCTCACACATCTATCCATGTTATGCCCTTGCATTTGGTGAAATTGACAAAATGCTTTAGTGTCGAAATTAGGTGGGAGAGGGTTAAGCAAAGGACAAGGATTTAAGGGTTGTAGCAATCCCTTTCTCTGAAGCTTATTAAGAACCCAAGACATCGGTTTCCCCAATTTCAAAAATTGTCTCCTTGTTCCTTGGTTAGTAGCATTGACACTGACTGCCTTTTGCATGCTTTGGCTACCAGATTGATAGTTCCCTTTCTCGTTCATTCTTGTTGAAAAATAGTTCTTCTCTCTTTCCCATTCTTCAATTTGCAAACCAGCTTGGAGAAGATCTTTGAAATCACGGATGAGTGTATAAGACATCCTCTCACAAAGATTAGGCAACACCCCTCTCACAATCATCCTTGTTTGATCGAATTCATCGGGCCTCTTCTTGAGCAAAGCGGCCTTGTTTCTACAAAATTCTCATTCGACCTTTTCCTAATGGACTCCACTTCCATTAAGGTAACTTCCATCTCGACGTTATATCCATATTTTTGGATGAAGGCTTTGTAAAGCAGATCCCAACTCTTTTGTGTTCCATCATCTAAGGTATTGAACCAATTTTGGACAACAAGGTCCAATGAGAGTATAAAGTACCTTAGAGTTTGAGCCTTAGTAGCTCGGGCGAACTGCATGGCAGTGATATATTGCTTCACATGGAGATGAGGATTTCCGGTTCCATCAAACTTCTCGAATGATGGCATCTTGAACTTGCACGAGATTTCTTCATCTAGCTCAAATAATTTGTCAACTTCGGACATTTTCTCGGTTTTCAATTTCTTCTCAAATTTCTTTTCTAAATCAGCAATCATCTTTTCAACATCAGAAGTTTCGGTCTTCTCCATAGTTGATCTTTCAACAATCTTCGATTCTTTCTTCTTCTCTTGAGCATCTTGGTTGTATTGAGCCCAATCATCATCATCATCAATGATCACTTTTTCATCATCAAAAACTACTTCACCAACTTTGGTCTTCCCTTTGTCCTTTGGCTTCTTAGTGCTAGCAGATACTTCGGCATGATTTTCTAAAATTCCAGTCAATTGGTTGTTCATGATCTCAGCTAGGGCCTCTTTTATTTCCTCCATCTTGGCATTGAGGGTATCATCCACCATTCTTTGAATTTGTTCGGGATCCATTATTTCTGGTGAGCAAGTGATTGAGTCATTTCTAGATACTTCATCTCTGGCGTAGGTCAGATTGTTGTAAGCTTCTGAACTGTCGTAATCCAGGGCTATGAGCCAGAAAGGATTGATGATATGAAATGCAAATGTATGCATGTATGCACAAACAATCAACAAACAAGGATAATTAGGATGTTCCTTCGAACCTTATAACATCCACACATGAATGGCGAGTCTCTTTTCCTAGGTATATAGTTAACAAAATACCAACATGGGATACCTTGTTTTCGAATATTTCCCTCGGACGTTTCAACCAATAGTTATATTTTCAAAAATGGAAATCAATTTATGATAACTCCCATTAATTAGGTTTTAATCCACTCAACCAACTGTAGTAGCTTTTATGCTACATTGGATTAAAACTAAATTAAGAGGTTTATTATAGATAGATTTCTCACTTGAAAAAGTAACTAATGATTCATGCAAAAAACAAGCCCATGATTAATTATTCTTAGTATAAACTAGGCCCACAATTGATTTTTGGTATTTCATAATTGACCCAAATAATTTGTAAGCTCTTTTCAAGATAATTTTGTTTATAAGCCCATTGTAAAAGGATTTTAGAAAAAATGGATTTTGGGCTTAGTATTTGGGCCATGAGCAAAAGAATTCTTGATTTGTTTTTAGAAAAGTCTTATGCCTAAAGACCATCTTGAAATGTTTTGAAAATAGCTTTGGTCTTTTGGATTTTAAAGAAAAAAATTTATTTTGAGCTCACAATGTACTTGGGTCGTATTAGAAAAAGAACAAACCAAATAAGCCATGATTTAAGCTAAGATAAACTAACCATAGTCAAACAACATGCATTTGGGGTAAAACCTAAGGAAAATAACTAGGCCAATTACATGAGCTTTAGTCTTTGGGTAAAAAGGCTTAGGTTCCCATAGCAAGTATATACCAAATGGTACGAGGCTATGAGTGGTTATGCCATGCTCAATCTCCATACCTTGAGTGAAAGTATGGTATCCCTTACATAACACAATATGGGTACACGGGCAACACGAGCGTCCTAACTCATGTACACGATGCAATCTAATATGATGCAATGGATAATATCATTATAAGAAAGAATAGAATGATATAAAGACCAACGGAATCAACTTCTCTTATCCCCAGTGGAGTCGCCATTGTGAGCATAGATTTTTGCCCCTACTCCCGGTGGAATGGTTCTTGCGACTTAGGCACTATTTAGGCTCGGGGCCTTAGAGAACTCGGACCTAAGTCTGGAGAAAATGGAGTCGCCACCAGGACGAGTCAAGAAAAAGAAAGGGGTGGATGACTCAATTCCTAAGGAATCCCCAACCCCCTAATGGGTTCGAAAAGTTGGGTACGTGTGGGGAAGGTGAGAAATGGCCTAGCACAACCACAACGGCTGGTTCATTGGAACCGGCCTCCTTTATAGGTCTTAATATTATAAAATTCTTAAATATAACAATATTATCCATATTACACACAATAATTAAAATAAAGCCTCGATATATTGAAAATCAAAACAATGTCCAAACAAAACAAATAAATGAACACCCATCCGAGGATGGAAACATGTCCTTACATCCCATGCTTAAATAGGACACCCACCAAAAGGTAGAAACATGTCCTTTACATTGGTTCTAAAATAGAAAAGCAATTTAAATTACATGATATTTAACTAATGAGGTACCCACCAAGTGGAAACATGCCTCTTACAACATTTGGAAATCTAAATAAATCGATAAAAGTAAATAACCATTCATCATAAATAAATTATTCATCAAAGATATTAAACATCAATAGAATGTAAACATCCATCCATGATAAACTAAATAAATCAAGCATTGAACTTAAATAAATCAACAAAGCATTGAAAATAAATTAAAGCATAATCAAGTATAAAATTTAATAAAGCAAGTAAAGATTCAAATTAGGGCTACTGTTTCTATTTAAGATTCTTTATTTAATGTGTTTAGGGTTTTGGAATATATGGGTTTAAGCTACTGTGAGTTTTAAAAGAATTGAAATGAAGCAAAGTTTTATAATTTAAGAGGTTGATAAAATTCTTTGATTAACCAAATTAATGTTTGAGTGGTAAAATCATGAAATTCAGGTTTGAACATTTTAAAACATTGGATTTATGATTTACGGTTACTTACTGTGTAGAATTATAACATTTAAATTTATATGGTTTTAAGGTTTAAAGATTAGGGTTTAAAAAAATTAGGGTTTAAGTTTTTAAGGGAGTTAGGGTTTAGGTTAACTAGTTTAGGGTTTACTGTTTTGGATTTTGGAGTTGAATTAGGGTTTTTGAATTTTAGAATTAGGATTTCGGAGAATGCATTAGATTTTAGAATTTGGAAAAACAATTGATAATTTATGAAACTTTATGAAAATAAACAAAATGTTTTAAGGTTTATAGAAATAGAAAAGATGTTTTTAGGGGTTTTGGAAAGAAATAGATTCAATTTAGTGTTTTGGAAAGAAATAGATTCAAATTAGGGTTTTGGTAAATTTTGAAGCAATAAAAACAACAATTTTATGATTTTTAGAAAACAAAGAAACAAATTAAGGTTTTTAAGCTTTAGAAAAGGTAAATTAAAGTTCTAGGGTTTTTGAATCAAAAGAGACAATTGGATGGTTTAAGCTACTGTGAAGAAATTAGACAATTGATTCATACCTCCGTTTGTTGGTTCCACCAAAAATTTCTTCTTGGATGAACAAGAACAAAAACAAGCTTTGCTACCTTTGATGAATTAAATTGATTGTTTGCTTCTTTCAATAAGTCTGATCAATTTTACTGCCAGAAGGAATTCTTCAAATCTTTCAAAGTTTTCCTCCTCAATTTCAGTCTCAATTTCTCACCGAAAATCCTATCCCCTTTTTGTGTTGTTATTGTCCTCATTTATAGAAGAATTTTGTGATTAATTTTAGTTATTCACGGAATCTAACATTGATTAATAAAAGGAAACCGAAACCTAATTGTATTTAGTTTCAGAAAAATTTACGTCGGAAAATTTCGCTGGCGAAAAAAAACTGCTGCGGAAAAATTGCACTGGCAAAAAAAAAAACTGATGCGGAAAAAATGCACTGGCAAAAAAACTGCCGCAGCTGGTTGCGGGCGAGAATTGGCCTGCGGGCCATTTCGCCGCAACTCTTTTCGTCGATGAAATTTTTCGTCGTCGATTTTTTTATTTGTTTATTTTTTATTAATTATAAAAATTAAATACTAAAGCAAATATTATTTAATTAAGATAACAAAAATTATTTTGGACTAATTAAAACATATTGGACAACACAAATTATTTTGGACTAATTAAAATATATTGGACCGGACTGGGTGAAAAATTAAGGGTCTACACCATGAGCAAAAGAATTTTTGATTTTTTTTAGAAAAGTCTTATGTCCAAAAGGTTTTGAAAATATCTTTGGTCTTTTGGACTTTAAAGAAAAATTTATTTAAGCTTGCAAATGTATTTGGCTCATATTAGAAAAAGAGCAAACCAAATAAGCCATGATTTAAGCCAATATAAATTAACCATAGTCAAACAACAAGCATTTGGGGTAAAACCTAAGGAAAGTAACTAGACCAATTACATGAGCTTTAGTCTTTGGGTTAAAAGGCTTAGGTTCTCATAGCAAGTATATACCAAATGGTATGAGGCTATGAGTGGTTATGCCATGCTCGATCTCAATACCTTGAGTAAAAGTATAGTATCCCTTACATAACACAACACGGGTAACACGGGCATCCTAACTCACGCACACGTGCAATCTAATATGATGTAATGGATAATATCATTATAAGAAAGAATAGAATAATATAAAGACCAATGGAATCAACTTCTCTTATCCCCAGTGGAGTCGCCACTGTGAGCGGGGATTTTGTTTTGTTAGTTTTTGTCATAGATTTGTAGTTTGTTTATTATGATAATTATTGTTTTATTTAGGTATTTTGTTAGTTTTTATCGGTTTGTTTAGTGTTTTCATTAATTTTGATAGTTTTAGTTTATTTTAGTGTTTGTGTTGTTTTTGATCTAGTTTTTAGTATAGTGTTTATGTTTTCTTGGTTATTGTTTATTTACTTTATGTTTAAAGTTTGTTTGATGTTTTGTTTTAGGTTAAAAAGCCAAGGAACCAAGACTGAAGAAAGATTGCACAGTAGCTGACACAGGCAGAGGACACAGCCAAGTCACTGGCAGTGTCTCATATCCAGCTAAAGATGGAAATCAAGCACGGAGAGAGACACATTCAAGGGACACGACCTCCAAAGAAGACCCACATGGCCAAGTCATCTTGACTTGGCAGTGTCTCACCAATTCCAAAGGCAAAAGAGAGTTAAACTTCACAGAGGCAAACACTTGCAAGGGACACGGCCAAGTCATGTGGCTGTGTCCCTCATCAACCAAAAGCGCACCGAATTTTAAAGCCGACGTTTCATATAAAAGGAAAAGAGGAGCGAGGGTTTAAAGACGTTTTTGACAATTTTGAGATTATTTTGAGCCGTCAAGAGAATAGGGTTTTAGATAACATTTGTTTCATTTGATTTTGATTTCACTTTGGATCAAAACTAGTTAGATTAGATTGTTCTAGCCATTGTTTCATCCTTCTTGCAAGATTTGAACAAGAGATTCTTCAGAACTTCAAGGAGTTGTAACTTGGTTTTGTTCTCGAACTTATTCTCTTTATTTTTATTGAATGGATATTATCATGTCTAATTTGATTTCTTTGAACATTAATGAGATGAATATGTTTGATTGCATTGTGAAGTAATTTGATCTAGTCTAGGGTTTGTATGGATTTGCTATGATTGTATGAATTGGTTATCCTCTTAGCTAATAATTTCTATAGCCTTTATTGAATGAAACATTGTTAATATATAATTGATTGATCAACAATTATGTGTTTAAAGGTATTTAATGATGGATCGAGAGATGAAGTTTAATACTTGAATAATTCAATTAGGGACTTAGGTGAATTAGAGATATAACCTATTCAAAAGATTATTTCACTTATAACAAGATTAGTTGAGAGAGGTTTGAATGCGAGAGCTTATTTCCTTGACTTGATTAGTTGAGTTGTTTGAGATTTAATCTTTGAAATTGAATTAGTTAAGAGGAATAACCGTTCATACATATAAGTAGTAGAGAAGTGCAAACCCTAGACCCTTTTTATCAAGTGAATCAAAACATCAGCTCTTGTTTACTATTATTGTTTTTAAACTTCAATTAAACTTCTTCTTTAGTTAGCAATTTAAATTTATTCATTACTTGTTACTTTTAATTTGATAATCAATTAGACACTTTAGCTTCCTTGTGAGACGACCTTGGGGCGATCACCTTTGCTACAGCTACCTCGTATACTTGCAAGTGACGCTTTGTGGTAGTTCGAGCACAACAAGTTTTTGGCGCCGCTGTCGGGGAAGCTAATTGGCGTAATTGTTTATTTAAAATAAATAAATAAATAAATAAAATATATTTTAGATTATTTTTCATTGTTTTCATTTTATTTTATTTTGTCTTTTGCTTTTAATATTTCTTTTTCTTGAAATTTTTGTTTATGCAAGGCAGGAGATCACTTGAAGGAGAGCTACATCCATTCATTCCAGAAATTCAGAGAGTGAAAAGGAGCAGAGAGGAGTTTGAGCTCTACACCGGATTTGATACTACAGAGGAAGATACTTCGAATTTTGAGTCGGAATCTAAAAAATCTGTAAAGATGGCTGAAGAAAGGCAAAGAACCATGAGAGATTTTGCTAGACCTGTCATTGGGACTTCCACATCTTGTATAAGGTTGACAGATGCAGCAAGGAACTATGAGTTTAAGAACATTCATTACAACATGCTGCCATCATTCTATGGAGTTCCAAATGAAGATCCTTTGAATTTTATTCGGGATTTCTACTCCACCCTCAACACTTTTCCTTTGGGAGGACTAACAGAAGATCAGTTGAGGATGAGATGTTTCCCTTATACTTTGAAGGATAGGGCAAAGAGCTGGCTCATGATGTTGCCTGAAAATTCACTGACAACTTGGGAGCAAGTTTATAACAAATTCATGGGCAAGTTCTATTCACACCAAAAGACAGCTGAGTTGAGAGGAAAGATTGCTACATTTTCTCAATTTGAAGGAGAGCCATTTCATGAGGCTTGGGACAGATTCAAGATGCTATTGATCCAGTGTCCACATCATCACTACCCACTTCAACTCCTTAATCATTTCTTCTATGATGGTCTCACCCAGCAATTTCAGAACACTGTTGATAATGCAGCTGGGGGAGCCATGGGAGAAAAGACAGCTGATGAGACTTATGAGATCTTTGAGATGTTGGGAGCTAATTCTCAACAGAAGAGTGTAAGGGGAAGAAGTAAAGGGGTGAATCAACTGGAAGCTAATACTGAAATGGTTAGTCAAATAGCTGAGTTGACAAGGTAGGTTCAGATGCTAAACATGAAGAACAACATTTCTTCATCCACTCAAGAGGTTTGTGGAATCTGTATGACATTTGGGCATGGAGCAAATATATGCCCCTCTGCATATGAGTCTTTTGGGAATGAAGCTGAGCAAGTTAATGCTATGGGGGGATTTCAACCAAGAGCCAGGAATGATCCTTACTCCAACACTTATAATCCTGGTTGGAGAAGTCACCCAAAATTTTCCTGGACAACAAATAATGCTCAACAGCCTTTCCATTTGCTCCAGAGACAGAACCAACAGCAGGGCCAATCCTCAAATCAAGGTCAGCCTAAGAGAGAGAGTTTGGAGGAAAGTTTACAGGCTTTTATCCAAGTCAGTGCTAAAAACCAAGAGATGAACAACAAGAGGCTGGATTCCTTGGAAGCATCCTTTAAGAAGGTGGAGACCCAAGTGGGGCAACTTGCTCAACAGATGCAGATTCAACAAAAGGGGAAGTTCCCAAGTCAACCTGAGCAGGCACAAGTAGTGACTGTTCTTAGGAGTGGCAAGGTAATTAATAACAATGTTGAAAATAATTCTGTGAATGCAGGTGAGCAAGAGAATAAAAAGGAAGGAGAATAAGAGAACAAAGGTGCTGAAGAAAGATTAGTGGAGAAGACCCCTACAGCAGATTTGCACAAGGCAAGCAATCCATACCGGCCACCTATACCATTCCCCAGTAGGTTGAAGGATGATAAAAAAGATAAGCAATTTTCAGATATCTTCAACATGCTATCTAAGGTAAGTATCAACTTACCTTTACTTGAAGCAATTAAGAACATGCCGGCTTATGCTAAATTCTTCAAAGAACTAAATACCAAAAAAAAGAGGTATGAGCCGAATGAAAAGGTGATAGTTTCTGAGGTAGCTAGTGCTGTTTTGCAGCATAAACTACCTCTTAAGCTAAAGGATCCTGGAAGCTTTATTATTCAAATAACTATGGGGAATGGAAAAAGTACTGAGGGCATGTGTGATTTAGGAGCTAGTGTGAATTTAATGCCTTATTCTATTTATCTTGATTTGGAATTAGGGAAACTTAAACCAACAAAAATGGTGTTGCAATTAGCTGATAGATCTCTTAGATTCCCGAAAGGGGTTATAGAATATGTGTTAGTTAAAGTTGGTGGTTTGATAGTACCTGTGGATTTCATTGTTCTTGACATGGAAGTAGGTAATTCTTCACCATCTGCACACACCATTCTTCTGGGTAGGCCTTTTATGGCTACTACCAACACTTTGATAGATGTTAAAAATGGAAAATTATCAATGACTGTTTTGGGACAAACTGTGGAATTTTCTATTTTTAACACTTCTCCAATTCCTACAACTGCTTTATATGAGGATTGTTCTTTCATTGATTGTGTTGATGCAGTTGTTTCAGATGTTTTCTTGCAGACAGGTTCCTCTGATAAATTGGAGCTGGCATTGACTTTAGAGAGTGATGTGGATATTTTTTGTGCAGAAATAGCCAGTTGCCTTGAGACTTTAGAGGGTGCTGAAATAGAGGAGCTTAAGGAGGACCCAATTTTTGAACCTTCCCACATTGAAAAAGAAGAGAAGAACCCCTCACTAGAGTTAGAACTGAAAGAGTTACCTAAGAACCTGAAATATGTGTTTTTAGGAGATCACAACACTTTACCTGTGATAATATCTAGTGAACTCAGTGAAGGGGAGGAGATGAGGTTAGTGAGTGAGCTTAAAAGATTGAAGAGAGCAATAGGATGGGGATTGAGTGACATCAAGGGGATTAACCCTTCCATGTGCATGCATAGAATCACTTTAGAAGAGGGAGCTAGACCTGTGAGGGAGATTCAAAGGCGCCTTAACCCAAATACGAGTGAAGTGGTTAAGAAAGAAGTGCTCAAACTGCTAGATGAAGGAGTAATTTATCCTATTGCTAATAGTGAGTGGGTGAGCCCAGTACATGTAGTTCCTAAGAAATCTGGAATCACTGTGGTGAAAAATGAGAATAATGAATTGGTTCCTACTAGGACAACTACTGGGTGGAGAATGTGCATCGATTATAGGAAGTTGAACAATGCTACAAAGAAAGATCATTTCCCTCTTCCTTTTATTGATCAGATGTTAGATAAACTTTCTGGACACTCACATTATTGTTTTCTGGATGGCCTTTCAGGTTACTATCAGGTGCCAATAGCTCTAGAGGATCAGTCCAAGACAACCTTTACTTGCCCTTTTGGGACTTATACATTTCGACGTATGCCCTTTGGCTTGTGCAATGCACCTGCAACTTTTCAGAGATGCATGATGTCTGTTTTCTCAGATATGATCGATGATTTTATTGAGGTATTTATGGATGATTTTTCTATTTTTGGTAATTCTTTTGATAATTGCCGCAATAAACTTGTTCGTGTGCTTGAGAGATGCATTGAATGTAACCTCAGTTTAAGTTGGGAAAAGAGTCATTTTATGGTTACTCAGGGCATTGTCTTAGGTCATGTGGTGTCAAGTAAATGGATTGAGGTGGACAAGGCTAAAATTGAACTGATTGCTAAGTTACCCCCACCTACCTCAGTTAAGGGAATAAGAAGTTTTCTAGGGCATGCAGGATTTTACAGGAGGTTTATTAAGGATTTTTTCCAAAATAAGCCAACCATTGTGCCATTTATTGGGGAAAGATGTTCCATTTGAATTTACAGCACAATGCATGCAAGCTTTTAATACCCTTAAAGAAAAGTTGACTAGTGCACCAGTGATTGTAGCTCCTGTCTGGTCTTTACCTTTTGAAATCATGTGTGATGCCTCTAATCATGCAGTAGGAGTTGTTCTTGGGCAAAGGGTTGATAAATACTTGAGAGTAATTTATTATGCCAGTTTAACTCTGAATAGTGCACAAATGAACTACACCACAATTGAGAAGGAAATGTTAGCTGTTGTTTTTGCTTTAGACAAATTTAGAGCTTATTTAATTGGGTAAAAAATTATTGTGCATTCTGACCATGCAGCTCTTAAATATCTTTTAACAAAACAGCATGCTAAACCGCGCTTAATTAGATGGGTGTTGTTATTGCAAGAGTTTGATTTCCAAATTAAGGATACTAAGGGTAGTGAGTATGTTGTTGCTGATCATTTGTCCAGATTACCCTTCTTTAGTGAAAATCTTGCATCTGATAACATTCATAAGAATTTAGAAGAATTTCCTGATGAGCATCTGTTTGTGGTAATTAATGCACCTTGGTTTGCAGATATTGCTAACTATCTTGCTTGTGGTATTTTGAGATCTAACGTGTCCTTTCAGGAAAAGAAAAGGTTTCTACACTTGAGTAAGTTTTATTTTTGGGATGAACCTTATCTATTCCGGATTTACAAAGATGAGATAGTTCGCAGGTGTGTGGCTGAGGAAGAACAACTGAGTGTTCTTCAATTTTGTCATGACCTTCACTGTGGGGGTCATTTTGGAGGAAGAAAGACTGCAGAAAAGGTGCTTCAAAGTGATTTTTACTGGCCTACTTTATTTAAAGATGCTCAAGACTATTGTAAGCACTGTGATCGTTGCCAAAGAGTAGGTAACATTGGGAGGAGGAATGAAATGCCCCTACAGTCATATATTGTTGTTGAACTGTTTGATGTGTGGGGAATAGACTTCATGGGTCCTTTCCCCAAGTCCTTTGGTTATGAATACATTTTAGTTGCTGTTGATTATGTTTCCAAATGGTTGGAGGCAATCCCCACCCGTACTAATGATGCTAATATTGTTGTTAAATTTGTGAAGGAAAACATTCTTAGCAGGTTTGGCACACCAAGGGTGATAGTCAGTGATGGGGGGAGTCATTTTTGCAACAGGCTTTTCGAGAAGTTAATGCACAAATCTGGCGTGAAGCACAAGGTGTCAACTCCATACCATCCACAGACTTCTGGGCAAGTGGAAACATCGAACAAGCAGCTAAAAGGAATTCTGGAGAAAACAGTCAACACATCCAGGAAGGATTGGGCAAACAGATTGCACGATGCACTATGGGCATATCGGACTGCTTTCAAAACTCCTCTAGGTATGAGTCCATATCGATTGGTGTTTGGAAAAGCTTGTCACTTACCAGTGGAGTTGGAGCACAGAGCATATTGGGCAATCAAGACTCTGAATTTGGACTTGGACAAAGCAAAGAGAGAAAGATTTCTGCAAATTTCAGAGTTAGATGAGCTGAGGAATGAGGCTTATGAGAGCTCGAGAATTTACAAGGATCGCACTAAAGCACTTCATGACAGAATTATAGTGCGAAAGACATTGAGTTCAGGTATGAAGGTTTTACTTTTTAACTCACGACTCCATCTTTTTCCAGGTAAACTCAAGTCTCGATGGAGTGGTCCTTTCGAGATAACTCAGGTATATCCTTCTGGTGCAATTGAATTACTTAACTCTAGAACAGGTGAGACTTTCAAGGTGAATGGACAAAGAATTAAGCCATACAATGAAGGATTTCAGGAAGTGAGGGTCATTGACAGCATTTTGATTCATGATCCCTAGGCCTTGCATGATGTCCAGCTATATGACATTAAAGAAGCGCTAAATGGGAGGCAACCTGTCACATCCCAAAGTTTAAGTAGTCGAGTATTAGGCCAGAAGGACATAAATAAGTGGTCAAATAGAGGCTCGAGATAGTCAAAAACAAAAATCGGTGTGCAAAGGAGGCCCGTGAAGTCGACGGGACCTAAAGGTAATTTTTCAAAAGGCTAAGGACCTAAGAGTAATTTCCAAAAGTCGTACTGGATGTTCTTAATAGTGCACATAACATATTCTAAAAATGGAAAGTAGAGAAAAATCGGGTCACAACTACGCGTAACGGTTTTTCCAGAAAATGCCCCGTTAAAGAGAAATGAAGACATGTAGACTAGGGGCATTTTGGTCATTTTTATTAAGATTTATACATGAATTCAAAGTAGAAAATAAACATAAGAGTAAGTAGAGGACGTCGAGGGGTTGAATATGAAACGATCGTCAGTAGAAACGGAACCCGGGCAAAACCCGAGCAAAGAAAGGACCTAAAGGGAATTTTGTAAAAAGTTGAGGGCTTATTGGTAATTTTTAAAAATGACTTGGAAACCTAAAATGGACCTTACAAATAGAAAGTAGAGGTCGAGATGATCAAAACTATATGTAGTTTGACTCGTGGAACTGTACGGTTTAAGAGATATGATCAATTAATCGCCGGAATGTAAAGTGGGCCAGGTTTCTTGTCGGGACCGTATGGGTAACACGGGACAACTTTAGGGTATCCAATGAGAAGAGGGACAAGTGGGAAGAAGTAATGGGAAAGAAAACTATAAAAAAATCTCTTGTTGGCCAATCAAAAGTAAGCATTTAGCATGAGTATTAAATGAAGAAAGAGAAAGGTGGACAAGTGGTCTCAAAGGATTTATCCAACACATATGGTGATCATCATTTTCCTTATATATATATATATATATCATAAAATGAAGAACAAACTCTCTCTTTTCCACTTGCAAATTTTGGCCACAATAAGAAAATACCAAAGGACTTCCAAGTTTTTTTCCAAGTTTGATTTTTCAAGGTAAGTTTTAAGGTTTTCAAGTATGTAGACTTTAATTTTAGTATCAATTTTAGGTATTTATATATTTATTGGGAGATTGGAGATTAGAGTCTTTATGTGGAATTGGAAAAAAAATTTAAGTAAGTGATGAGATTAATTGATTAAATGGAAGAATCAAGATGTATAAAGTTTAATAAGGTTGGATTAGGGTTTCGGTTGAAAAGAAATGGAGGATAACTTATTATTTTAAATTTCTAAGGTTTATATTTAAGATTGTGCTTTTGAATATCTTGAAGGAAAAACAAAGATTAAGGAAGGAGAAGAAGGAAAAGTAAAAGGGAATTAAAAGAGCAAGGTTTGGTACTTTAACCATTGAACTCCTTTTGAAATTTTTCTGTTTTACAATTAGTAAAATGCTGTGACTTGTATGATTTTTAATTAAATATAGAAAAATTACAAAAGGAGTATTTGATATGTTGTTTTTTAATAAGTCTAGTATTTGATAAAAATAATTTGGAACCACATTGATTGAATTTAATTTACGGAATTTATAAAATTCAGAACTGCTGCCAGGATGCAGGGCAACTGGAGCAGTCGGTTGGGTGAACTACTTGACCAAGATTTTGTGTCCAGTTTGATCTGAAATTTTAAAGGAATGAGTTTAAGATGCAAAACTAAATTCTGTAAAAATTTTAGAGTTTTTAGCCAAGTGGATTATTTTATACAAATTTTCTAAAACAAGGATCAAGTTGGGTCAAGAACCAGAGTTTATTGTTCATATGGAAATTTTTCATTATTAACTTGGTCAAAAACTTGGTGTGGGTGTTTTATCATTTTATTTTTAGTATTGAGTTTAATTATGATATGAAGAATAAATTAAGATGGAAAATATGTGAATACATATGATACATATGTGAGTATATGTGATATTTGTGTAAATATATATTGTATATACATGGAGAATATGTGGTATATATACGAAGTGAATGGGTATATATGAAATGTTATATATGCTCTACTCGGTACATGGGTAAAACCGGTCTAGAATGGGGGTTTGGCATGCCATCCTACCGGCAGTACTGTCTTAACAGCTTTGGTCGGGATATTACTTACGCGCGCGCGGTTATATCGTGTGAGGTCAAGATCATGGCAACTAGTCGTGTGAGACCAAGACCACGCAGTTATTCTATATCGTGTGAGACCAAGACCATGACAATTATTCGTGTGAGGTCAAAACCACGCGTAACTCTATATGAGGCCTCATTTCGAGATCGGTGTATTCATAATTACCGAGTGGAGCTGATTAACTCGTACTTATAATGAAGTTATATTACATGTTGTTTACATACAGAATGTGAATCTTAACTTAATTAGAAAATATAAATATGATGATTGCATGAAAATAGTTTAATTATGTAGTATTCTACTTTTATATGTGATATCGAGTAGACATTGTATGGCAATGGTTAAAGTACCCACTGGGCAATAAGTTGCTCAGCGAGTTATATGTCTAACTCGCAGGTAGTGTATAGAAGATCAGCATTTCTGCAGCGGCTCGCATCAGCTCAACGGTGATTAGGATAGGACTTTTGACATAAAATAGTAGTATGGCATGTACGTTATATCTATTGTAAAGGTTTGTTAACATATTAAGTATTATGGTGTATGTAACAAGAGAATAAATGGTGGTATGGTAATGAAACTTAGCAAATGATATGTAATCTTGAGAAATGATATAGAAGTGTGAACTTTTCTTGCAGGATTGTAGTTGAGGTTATAAGGGTGGATTATTGGGAGTGTGCTTGAGTTGAATTGTGAAATAAAATATTTTTTTCAAAAATAAGAAAAATCAGTTTTGTCGACACTTGGGACCCAAATTTCTAGGCGAACCTCTGGCAAAATTTCTGTAAAATCGGAACTAAAATTTGACTAGGTAAAATTTGTAGCAACATTAGGATAGTGGGGCGCCTCTACTCGGCTTACACATGTAGGCCGGGAAGGGGTGTTATAATTTGTGGTATCAAAGCATAGGTTTATCCGTTCCTGGGCGGTTAGACATAGGAAAGTGTATGATAATTAGATATCGGGAGATAGTTAACCGAAGTGAGTTGGAAAGACTTTTGATAGGAAGAGGAAAAATATAGAAGGATATACGTTTTATGTTGGGAGTGGCCATTACCAACGTAAAATGGGATACCCTGTAGTAGTTATGGTATTTGTAAAACAGTTATATATGAAAAGAAAGAGTCGAGAATAATTAAGCATGAGTTATTGAGTCTAATGTACATGCCATATATGAAAAAGGCTATATGTCGAGCTGTACAGACTGCTGATTATTTTTATATTATAGGATGTCTCTAGACACGCAACAAGCTATGGAACAGGAGACAGGATCCCAAGCCTCCACACCAATAGGTGTTGAGGAAGCCCATGGACTAGGACTAGGGCTAGCAGCAGCCGAAGTACCCAGTCCATAAACTTACCTTAGGCAGATAGCAGCAGCATTCCAACAAATGGCCGAAAGGGGCCTTGCTGCTGAGGGGGATAGGAAACCCCCGATTGAGAAGCTGAGGAAATATGGTGCAAAAGAATTTAAGGCTGGTCATGAAGAGGGATCTGAGGAAGTGGAATATTAGTTAGATAGTATCATTAGAGTTCTTGACCAGCTTCGATGCACTCCGGAAGAAAGAGTAATTTGTGCTACGTCACTCCTGACGGAGGAGGCATACATATGGTGGGATACCACTCAGCAACGGGTTCCACTGGAACAACGGACTTGGGAATTTTTCAAGAGCGAGTTCAAAAAGAGATATATAACTGATGCATATTTAGCTGCAAGGCGCAATGAGTTCATCCATTTGAAGCAAGGTAGAATGACGGTATTAGAGTATGAGAAAGAATTTACGCGCCTCAGTAAGTATGGGAGGAAGTTAATAGAAACTGAAGCTGAACGATGTGAGAAATTTTTGGAAGGACTTAATGATGAAATTAAGATCCAATTAGTAGTGCTGGAGAATACTGAATTTTCAAGATTAGTAGCAAAAGCACTAGATGTTGAGAAGGTACAAGTGAATCCGAAGAGTAGTCAACAGAAAATCCAGCAAAAAAGGGAACATGTTCAGAGCACCCCAAGTAGTTATCAGCCTGCTAGTAAGAAATCTAGGAGTGGATTTTCTAGACCCCTAAGAAAAATACAAAGCCAGGGAATAGTACAGAGGTCAGGTTATTCAACTTCACCAATGGTGAGTTCGGCAGGAACTAATAGAGTGGAATATCCAACCTGTGAAATTTGTGGAAAGAAACATCTTGGAAATTGTTGGTTTGTAATAGATGGAGTATGTTGGGGCTGTGGTGAAAGGGGCCATTTGAGAAAGGATTGCCCAAAGAAAGTTATAACAGCACCTAGTGCACAGGAACAAACATCTGTAATTGGAAGTTGTGAACCTCAGTTTTCCGCCCGAAAAGGATCCGGGCGAAAGTTCACTCGTTGTCGGGAGTCGCCACTCAGTTTATTTTGTTCGAAGGGAAAAACTAAGAAAACCCTTGTTTGACTCCAATAATGCATCCAATGTAAAGGTTTCTAGTCTGCGAACCCAAGGAGGATTCGGGGACTATGTCATGCTTTTGATTAACTTGCAAAAATGGAACAAATTTAAAGACAAAAAGATTGTTGGTAGTTTGTGGACTTGCTATTTGGGGTGAATCCCAAACATGCCTACATACTCCCGTTTGAATAGGAGATCAAAGCCCATGTAGTTCGGAAAAGCCTATTTAAAGGCGATGAAAATTATGCTTCATGCATGTGTGTGTGTATGCTTCGTGCATTGTCGGGCTTCATGCCAAAGATGTGAGATTTAGGTACTTTGTACCAAAAGAGTGGAATTTAGGCTCCATGCCAAAGGTTGATTTTAATTGAGTCGGGCTTCATGCCAGAGTTATGAAATTTAGCACTTAGTGCTAAATGGTGCAATTTTAGGTACTTTGTACCAAAAGAGTGCAATTTAGGCCTTTGGCCAAGTGTTGTCGGGCTTCATGCCAAAGATGTGAGATTTAGCGCTTAGTGCTAAATTCTCCAATTTTAGGTACTTTGTACCAAAAGAGTGCAAATTTTGGGCCTTTGGCCAAGTGTGGTTGGGCTCCATGCCAAAAATGTGAATTTCAGCACTTAGTGCTAAATTGTGAAATTTTAGGTACTTCGTACCAAAATGGTGTAATTTAGGCTCCGTGCCAACAGATTGATTTTAATTGTGAAATGTAGGTACTTTGTACCAAAAAGATGCAATTTAAGTCTTTGTGCCAAAGAGGCTGATTGATTAGTCCATTAGGCCTTAGACCTAAAAGGATTAGGTCTTTGACCGAGAAGAAATTGAGAAGAAGATAGAATGCTTATGATATGCTTAAATTGACAAATGATGGATTAGAATATTACCTTGCTTAGGATTTTCCCGCTTCGAAGTTCCAGATCTCGTTTTCTTAAACCGGGGATTATGATTCTTGATTACAGATTGTTTCCTGCAGCACACGGTTAGATTTATGCAAATAAAAGTTCTTAATTGTTTTTAAGCGTGAAAAGAATTCGACAGCATGAGGCCCATCCGGAAAAATCCCCCTTTCTGAAAATCTGAAGCCTATTTATAGGCAAAAATGGGCTGGACGGCGGCCGAGCCGCTGGGTTCACGGCGGCTGAGCCGCCAAGTTTGGCCGCTGGGCCGTTGAGTTCACGGCGGCTGAGCCGCCGAGTTTGGCAGCTGGGCTGCCGGGTCACGGCGGCTGGGCCGCCGGTTTCGTCCGGTTTTCGCTCAAACTGATTTTTCGGGAGCTAGGGACCTCTAAAAATTATTCCGGGACCATATCCGTGATCCTCACGTCGTCTCGGACATTTCAAGTACCATATCGATATACTTCCGGTGAATTTTACCGGGGACGTCCGGTCCGGCCCGGTTTGTGGAAATTGGCTTTCCGAGCCTCAAAATTCGAGTGTTCACAATTGCCCCCCACTGGGGTCCATAAAAATGATTTATGGAACTCAGTGGTCTTCTGAAGAGCGAATTTTGAGCGAGGTGCAAAAGATACGCCTTTTGGCACTTCTGGATCGCTTGCAACATTTCTGACCTTTCTGTACCTGCACTTTTGTTAAGCACAAACAGTACATATGTATGCATGATGTCCTCTTTTATTTTTTTCAAAAAGGCTTTTTTTTTTAACCGTTGTATGAACAACTGGACCAAGAGTCTCCATAAGGTTGAAAGGATCAATATGGGAAGATATGGATGGTGCGCTGTTGCTACTTGGGTTGTGAGCTGATGCTACTCTTAGAGGCGCAGCTGGGGATTGGGATTTCTTGCACGCTTGTATCAGATTTTGGAATCCACAAGCTCATGTCTTCAGGTTCGGTGCCCGGATGGACGAGATGTGTCCTCTTTTTGAGGAATTCTGCTCAATCATTGGATGTGACTCAAATGCCCCCTTTTGTAAGGCATGAGGTTCAATTTGGCTATGTGGGGTTTTTTCAGAGGCTTTTCAATTTTACAAGGCCTCAAGCTCAAGCTATCAGTAATTATTTCTAGTAAAGAACTTAGAAATAATCCTCTAGGAAGTCCAACTCCACTGGGGAAGGAACTTGAATTTTTCTGAAGTTGCCCCCAAATTATTTCCGGAGTTACTCGAACTGTTCTTCAAACTTGGGTTAGGAACCATCAGATGATCAGGCCTTTTACAGAGCCTTCCCTTATTCAGACTACTCCTGAGTACAGAACTCGGTTTATAGCTGAAGTTTGGCCACTTGAAAAGCCAAGGAGGCTTGCATTGCTGCAGGAGCTGGAGGGAAATGAGGTGGTTCCTCTTAACGAGGAGAAGGCAGACGCTGCAGACTCTGCAGACTCTAGGGTTGACTTTTTTTTTTTGACGTTTTGGACTTATGGTCTGACTCTTTTTTGTTGGTTTTTTGGTACTTTATGAAAGGAATGACTCTTTTTGAATAAATGACTCCCTTGGGAATGAATGACTCTTCTTGGGATGAATGACTCTTTTTTGAATGAAGGACCCTTTAATTTGCTTTCCAAGCATTATCTACTTTATTTATTTGCTCTAATTTTAGCCTAAGTCGTCCTTTCGGATTTTCAACTTAGCGAGCTCTTACCCATTCTTGCCTAGGCCGCCCTTTGTGGGTTTTCGACTTAGCGGGATTTTTTTGTTGTTTGTTCTTGTTGTTGTTGTTTTTTTTTTATGTTGGCAAAAGAAAAATGAATGATTTTTTTTAAAATTTAGACCGTGCTCAAGGAGAGCTGCCTACGTATCTTGAATTAGTTTGCGAGAATCAGGTCTAATGTAGTTCATTTTTGGAATGCATGATCATACATAATATTTTTTCAGTTGATCCAGATTGCATGGGTTTGTGAACTCCAGACCATCCAAATCAGACAAGATGACGGCTCCGCCGGAAAGTATTTTCTTCAGAATGTAGGGTCCCGCCCAATGAGGACGAAACTTACCACGAGGATCTGTAACAGGTGTTCTGATCTCCTTCAAAACCAAACAACCTTCTTCCAACTTTCGATCTTTGACCTTTTTGTTGAAATGTCTGGCCATTCGCCTTTGATACCCTTGAATCTGATGTAGAGCTTGAAGTCTTTTTTCGTCCAAACTCAACAACTGATGATGATAATTGCTGATCCATTCATCTTCATTTATCTGACTTTCTTGAATTATCCTCGCCGATTGAACTTCCAGTTCAATGGGGAGTACTGCTTCCATTCCGTATACCAGTGAAGACGGGGTTGCCCCAGTAGGAGTTCTAACTGATGTTCTGTATCCCCACAAGGCCAATGGCAACTTCTCATGCCAACGCCTATGTTCCTTGATCATTTTTTGTATGATCACCTTTATAGACTTATTTGTTGCTTCTACAGCTCCATTTGTTTGGGGTCTATAAGGAGAGGACTTGTGGCGTTGGATCTTCTTGTCCTTCAAGAGTTTAGCAAATTCTGCCTGGAAATGAGTTCCATTATCTGTAGTAACCTCAAATGGTGTTCCGTACCGACAAAGGATGTTGGTTCGGACAAATTGTGCTGCCTTTTTGGCGTCTAATTCTGCATAGGAAGCGGCTTCAACCCACTTTGTGAAGTAATCCACTGCTACCATGATAAACTGATGTCCATTCGAGGCTTCATTCTTCTCAATTTCTGCTTAACTGGCTTCGCATCTGGGTATAGCGGAATCTTGTGAACTGCCATGGCTGGGTCTATTCCCGTGACATCACTTGTCTTGCACATGAAGCAGTCGGCATACTTTCTGGTGCATTCCAGAACCTGTTCTTTATTCACACAATCACATGCAATGTATGTATGTTCATTTTCTTTGCCAATTATTATCTTTTCATTCATTTTTTTCATTTTTTTTATATCATTTTTGCTAGATAATACTTGGAAAGCAAAAGACACAGGGTAACCAAGAATTTGAAGAGTTTCATTGATAATGGTGGAGTCATTCTCCAAGATTACATTAAATGTGACATTTGGGTTCTCTAAACGGGAAGCTATAGAGGACTCAAAACTAGACTCTGGCTTGGTGTTTGACTCAGGATTTGACTCGGTACAAGACTCGGGTTCAAGGTGTGACACTGGACTAGTTTTGACTAGAGCAGCCTGTCCCTCCTCGGTGTACCAGTTCATCAGCGGTCCATCTGTGGTCTTGATCAGCTTGGTGAAACCCCTTTTTGTCTTCAAAATTAGTTACCATAGCAACCTCATCAAAGAGACTAGGCTGCATGAAATCTTCCACAGTGATGGCATTGATGGAATGATTGAGCAAGGGGTTAGTGTTAATGTTTGGTTGCCTCCTGAGAGGAATGATGTCACCACTATCCATCAAATCCTGGATGCGGTTTTTCAAAGTCCAGCAAGCATCTGTTATGTGCCCATTTCCTTGGTGGTACTCACAGTACTCATTGGCCCTATAATTGGAGGGTAATGGGTTCGGAGGAGGCCTTAGGTCCAAAGGCTTCAAATATTTCCCTTCCACGGCCTTTTTAAACACTAGGTGAAGGGGCATCCCAATGTCGGTATATTGCCTTCTTGGCTGATTTCTTTGCCCAAGATTGCCCACACGTAAAGGATTTGCAGGGGCAATATTGGCCACTTCATTTACTTCGCTTGAGGAAGCAGCTTGGCCTTGTTTTTTATACTTTGAGATAGCTTCTTCATCTACTATCTTACCCAATTGTATCAGATCTTCTACCTTGGTTGCAGTCGCAATGAGCGATTTGAAAGTAGGTAGGTATTGGGTTTGCAGTTGGGCTTGATATGTAGGCCTTAAATTTCCGATTATGATATCAATTTGCTCTTGTTCTGAAGGGCGATTGATCATCTGGGCGGCTTTTGCCCTCCACCTCGTAAGGAACGAGGAGAAGGATTCATTGTTGTTCTGCTTGGTGGTTTCAAGTTCTCTTCTAGTGACATCCACCTCAATATTGTAGTGGTATTGAGAGTTGAATGCATTGCAGATATCCTCCCAGGTCTTAATCTTGGCACGGTCCAGGCTTACAAACCACTTGAGGGCAGCACCAGTCAAAGATTGTTGGAATAATTGAGCAAAGAGCTCATCATTTAGACCCCAAGGGTTTAATGCCCCCACATACATCTTGAGGTGAGTTTTAGGGCAAGTAGTCCCATCAAATCTGTCCATCCCAGGCATCTTGAATTTTGGAGGCAATCTAGCTTGGGGAAACAAGGATAAAGAATCCATGTCTACCACCTCTTTATGAGTCTTCATTGCAGTGATTGACCTTTCCAGCAATTCAAGTTTTCTTTTCAGTTCATCAGTTTCAGTGACATTCTTAGAGGGTGGATCCTCTAAATTGATGACAGGGGTATTCTGAGCAGTCATGGGGGTACTAGTTTGTCCCACAATAGGTTCCTTCCCTAAATTTCCAAGAGTAGGGACTATCTTTGGTGCTCCTCCTAATTCAGCCAAGATGGCTACCCTCTAGGCGGCTAAAGCTTCATCAATTTTTTCTTGCATCCTAGCTTCAATTTCTTTAGCCTGTCCATCCAACAAGGCCTTGATCTGTTCAATTGTAGCCATTTCAGTAATTGGAGTAGTTGGTGAAGTTGGGGTAGTAGGACTTGTGGGGGATAGCACAGTTGGTGTTGATGTGTCTGGTGTAGGTGACGGCACATGGATAGAGGGTACCTGAAAAGGTCAAGGGCAAAAAAAATCAGGGTGGTGTGTAGGGTAGGAAAACTCTTGGTCCACTTATGTACATCAAGATTTTTCCCCAAAACGATGTTGTTATGTTGCATGAATGCACCTCATCACATCACAATTCATTTTAATGGAATGCGGTACTATCATTGGGTACATACAACCTAAGGGAAGGTTCTATTGTTATGTAAAAATAGAGAATCGGCTTATCATAGGGACCCTTGAGTCTTGAGTAAGATATACCTAACCACATGTGAAACAAGGAGTTTCGCGTGGGTCCAACAGTACGATTACTCATAGGCCACTCCAAAAGGATTGGAATGGTTTGCGACAACAGGGAGGACGCTTTGGCTGTCCGCCGGCATAATCAAGGAGACCTGCCGGTCAGCGCTACTTGCTATCCAGACTCAGAACTTTGAACAGAAAGAGAAGAAATTCATTTGAAAACAATTTTTTATGCAATGGAGGAAAATGATTCCCCCATATATGCAAGAGAAAAAGATTCTCTGAATGACAAAACAAATGCACATTTAGCCAAACAAGAGATCCATCCAAGGAAAAAGATTCCTTTCTTCAATCTTCGGTCCAATATCCTTAAAGGAAGGATATATATTGCTAAGGTACCCTGCAAAATGAGTAAAAACACCCTAAAGAAGGGCAAATTAGTCAAATAAGCAATAGTAGCCTACTAGGATCCCATAAATTATTTTTATGGTCTCCCGTGGCAAGTTAATCAAATAATCAATAGTAGTCCACTAGGATCCCATAAATGGTTTTTATAGTCCCCAGTGGAGTCGCCAGTCTGTGAACCTCGGTTTTCCGCCGGAAAAGGATCCGGGCGAAAGTTCACTCGTTGTCGGGAGTCGCCACTCAGTTTATTTTGTTCGAAGGGAAAAACTAAGAAAACCCTTGTTTGACTCCAATAATGCATCCAATGTAAAGGCTTCTAGTCTGCGAACCCAAGGAGGATTCGGGGACTATGTCATGCTTTTGATTAACTTGCAAAAATGGAACAAATTTAAAGACAAAAAGATTGTTGGTAGTTTGTGGACTTGCTATTTGGGGTGAATCCCAAACATGCCTACATACTCCCGTTTGAATAGGAGATCAAAGCCCATGTAGTTCGGAAAAGCCTATTTAAAGGCGATGAAAATTATGCTTCATGCATGTGTGTGTATGCTTCGTGCATTGTCGGGCTTCATGCCAAAGATGTGAGATTTAGGTACTTTGTACCAAAAGAGTGGAATTTAGGCTCCATGCCAAAGGTTGATTTTAATTGAGTCGGGCTTCATGCCAGAGTTATGAAATTTAGCACTTAGTGCTAAATGGTGCAATTTTAGGTACTTTGTACCAAAAGAGTGCAATTTAGGCCTTTGGCCAAGTGTTGTCGGGCTTCATGCCAAAGATGTGAGATTTAGCGCTTAGTGCTAAATTCTCCAATTTTAGGTACTTTGTACCAAAAGAGTGCAAATTTTGGGCCTTTGGCCAAGTGTGGTTGGGCTCCATGCCAAAAATGTGAATTTCAGCACTTAGTGCTAAATTGTGAAATTTTAGGTACTTCGTACCAAAATGGTGTAATTTAGGCTCCGTGCCAACATATTGATTTTAATTGTGAAATGTAGGTACTTTGTACCAAAAAGATGCAATTTAAGTCTTTGTGCCAAAGAGGCTGATTGATTAGTCCATTAGGCCTTAGACCTAAAAGGATTAGGTCTTTGACCGAGAAGAAATTGAGAAGAAGATAGAATGCTTATGATATGCTTAAATTGACAAATGATGGATTAGAATATTACCTTGCTTAGGATTTTCCCGCTTCGAAGTTCCAGATCTCGTTTTCTTGAACCAGGGATTATGATTCTTGATTACAGATTGTTTCCTGCAGCACACGGTTAGATTTATGCAAATAAAAGTTCTTAATTGTTTTTAAGCGTGAAAAGAATTCGACAGCATGAGGCCCATCCGGAAAAATCCCCCTTTCTGAAAATCTGAAGCCTATTTATAGGCAAAAATGGGCTGGACGGCGGCCGGGCCGCCTTCCACGGCGGCGGAGCCGCCAAGTTTGGCGGCTGGGCCGTTGAGTTCACGGCGGCTGGGCCGCCGGTTTCGTCCGGTTTTCGCTCAAACTGATTTTTCGGGAGCTAGGGACCTCCAAAAATTATTCCGGGACCATATCCGTGATCCTCACGTCGTCTCGGACATTTCAAGTACTATATTGATATACTTCCGGTGAATTTTACCGGGGACGTCCGGTCCGGCCCGGTTTGTGGAAATTGGCTTTTCGAGCCTCAAAATTCGAGTGTTCACAGAAGTAGAGTTACAGGCAGAGGCAGAGGTAGAGCAAGTAGTAACAACCAAGCAGGAACGTACTCGGAATCAGTAGATCGCCCCGAACCAAGAGCACCAGCTAGAGTATATTGCATGAGGGCAGAGGAGAATAAAACAAGAGAAGAAAAGGAAGGTATTTAAATTTAAAATTTGTGTTTTAAGTATATATATATATGTATGACTATTATTAGCAATGTATTTACATGTATGAACAAGCAAGTTTCGGGCGAAACTTAAATTAAGGGAGGTAGAACTGTCACATCCCAAAGTTTAGGTAGTCGAGTATTAGGCCAGAAGGACATAAATAAGTGGTCAAATAGAGGCTCGAGATAGTCAAAAACAAAAATCGGTGTGCAAAGGAGGCCCGTGAAGTCGACGGGACCTAAAGGTAATTTTTTAAAAGGCTAAGGACCTAAGAGTAATTTTCAAAAGTCGTACTGGATGTTCTTAATAGTGCACATAACATATTCTAAAAATGAAAAGTAGAGAAAAATCGGGTCACAACTACGCGTAACAGTTTTTCCAGAAAATGCCCCGTTAAAGAGAAATGAAGACATGTAGACTAGGGGCATTTTTGTCATTTTTATTAAGATTTATACATGAATTCAAAGTAGAAAATAAACATAAGAGTAAGTAGAGGACGTCGAGGGGTTGAATATGAAACGATCATCAGTAGAAACGGAACCCGGGCAAAACCCGAGCAAAGAAAGGACCTAAAGGGAATTTTGTAAAAAGTTGAGGGTTTATTGGTAATTTTTCAAAATGACTTGGAAACCTAAAATGGACCTTACAAATAGAAAGTAGAGGTCGAGAGGATCAAAACCATATGTAGTTTGACTCGTGGAACTGTACGGTTTAAGAGATATGATCAATTAATCGCCGGAACGTAAAGTGGGCCCGGTTTCGTGTCGGGACCGTATGGGTAACACGGGACAACTTTAGGGTATCCAATGAGAAGAAGGACAAGTGGGAAGAAGTAATGGGAAAGAAAACTATAAAAAAATCTCTTGTTGGCCAATCAAAAGTAACCATTTAGCATGAGTATTAAATGAAGAAAGAGAAAGGTGGACAAGTGGTCTCAAAGGATTTATCCAACACATATGGTGATCATCATTTTCCTTATATATATATATATCATAAAATGAAGAACAAACTCTCTCTTTTCCACTTGCAAATTTCGGCCACAATAAGAAAATACCAAAGGACTTCCAAGTTTTTTTCCAAGTTTGATTTTTCAAGGTAAGTTTTAAGGTTTTCAAGTATGTAGACTTTAATTTTAGTATCAATTTTAGGTATTTATATATTTATTGGGAGATTGGAGATTAGAGTCTTTATGTGGAATTGGAAAAAAATTTAAGTAAGTGATGAGATTAATTGATTAAATGGAAGAATCAAGATGTATAAAGTTTAATAAGGTTGGATTAGGGTTTCGGTTGAAAAGAAATGGAGGATAACTTATTATTTTAAATTTCTAAGGTTTATATTTAAGATTGTGCTTTTGAATATCTTGAAGGAAAACCAAAGATTAAGGAAGGAGAAGAAGGAAAAGTAAAAGGGAATTAAAAGAGCAAGGTTTGGTACTTTAACCATTGAACTCCTTTTGAAATTTTTCTGTTTTACAATTAGTAAAATGCTGTGACTTGTATGATTTTTAATTAAATATAGAAAAATTATCATGAGTTGAATTTTGGATATTTTGTTGTTTAATAAGTCTAGTATTTGAGAAAAATAATTTGGAACCACATTATTGAATTTAATTTACGGAATTTATAAAATTCAGAACCGCTGCCAGGATGCAGGGCAACTGGAGCAGTCTGGTTGGGTGAACTACTTGACCAAGATTTTGTGTCCAGTTTGATCTGAAATTTTAAAGGAATGATTTTAAGATGCAAAACTAAATTCTGTAAAAATTTTAGAGTTTTTAGCCAAGTGTATTATTTTATACAAATTTCTAAAACAAGGATCAAGTTGGGTCAAGAACCAGAGTTTATTGTTCATATGGAAATTTTTCATTATTAACTTGGTCAAAAACTTGGTGTGGGTGTTTTATCATTTTATTTTTAGTATTGAGTTTAATTATGATATCAAGAATAAATTAAGATGGAAAATATGTGAATACATATGATACATATGTGAGTATATGTGATATTTGTGTAAATATATATTGTATATACATGGAGAATATGTGGTATATATACGAAGTGAATAGGTATATATGAAATGTTATATATGCTCTACTCGGTACATGGGTAAAACCGGTCTAGAATGGGGGTTTGGCATGCCATCCTACCTGCAGTACTGTCCTAACGGCTTCGGTCGGGATATTACTTACGCGCGCGCGGTTATATCGTGTGAGGTCAAGATCATGGCAACTAGTCGTGTGAGACCAAGATCACGCAGTTATTCTATATCGTGTGAGACCAAGACCATGACAATTATTCGTGTGAGGTCAAGACCACGCGTAACTCTATATGAGGCCTCATTTCGAGATCGGTGTATTCATAATTACCGAGTGGAGCAGATTAACTCGTACTTATAATGAAGTTATATTACATGTTGTTTACATACAGAATGTGAATCTTAACTTAATTAGAAAATATAAATATGATGATTGCATGAAAATAGTTTAATTATGCAGTATTCTACTTTTATATGTGATATCGAGTAGACATTGTATGGCAATGGTTAAAGTACCCACTGGGCAATAAGTTGCTCAGCGAGTTATATGTCTAACTCGCAGGTAGTGTATAGAAGATCAGCATTTCTGCAGCAGCTCGCATCAGCTCGATGGTTATTAGGATAGGACTTTTGACATAAAATAGTAGTATGGCATGTACGTTATATCTATTGTAAAGGTTTGTTAACATATTAAGTATTATGGTGTATGTAACAAGAGAATAAACAGTGGTATGGTAATGAAACTTAGCAAATGATATGTAATCTTGAGAAATGATATAGAAGTGTGAACTTTTCTTGCAGGATTGTAGTTGAGGTTATAAGGGTGGATTATTGGGAGTGTGCTTGAGTTGAATTTTGAAATAAAATATTTTTTCAAAAATAAGAAAAATCAGTTTTGTCGACACTTGGGACCCAAATTTCTAGGCGAACCTCTGGCAAAATTTCTGTAAAATCAGAACTAAAATTTGACTAAGTAAAATTTTTAGCAACATTAGGATAGTGGGGTGCCTCTACTCGGCTTACACATGTAGGCCGGGAAGGGGTGTTACACAACCCATTGGTTTGCATTTATTTTTTTGTAGTTGTAATTTTAAGTTTAGCGAGTTTTGATTTATGTTCGGTTTCAATAAATGGACTGTGCTTTGATCGGTTTTTCTTTACTTTGTGTTTCAGTGTGTTTAAAGAAGAGGGTTTGCAAAATCGTTGAATAAAAAAAAGTGTTAAAAGTGAATACAAAGGCAGTAGGTGACACGGCCAAAGGACTTGGCCGTGTCACACACTGGACACGACCAAGCTTTTCAAAAAATAAAAAAAAAATTGTTTGATTTTGCAAACTTAGTACAGAATTGGACACACCCAGGGGACACGGCCAAGTCACCTGGCCGTGTCCCCCAAGATCATTAGACACGGCCGTGTCCCTCCACTTTCACACACCAACATGGCCAAGTCAACACACACACGGCCGTGTCACTCCAATTTTACACTTTTAAAAACCCGATCTAGCCCAGTTTCTTTTCATAAATCCCTAATTTCCTATTCTTCATCTCTTTCGTTCTCTCGCTCTCTGTAACACCAAAACCATATCTTTTGATTTCAAAACTCCACCTCTTCCATTAAAACTTCAAATTACTTCAACAAAACTTGAGATAATCACCTAAAACTTCCTCTTTACTCGTATTATTTTGATTTAATTCAGTTTTGGGTGTTAATTTTTCAGATCTGAAGATGCCAAGAACTAAAACTGTCTCACACCGTAAGAAGAAGAAATCTAATACTGAAGGAGCTTCTTCCTCTTCCTCCACTTTATCTTTTAAGAGGGCAAGTCTTTTGGCTCGGGGTTTTTCCCAAAAAGGTATGTGAATGACGAATCTCTAGATGCTTTGCAAATTAGAACTGCTTTTTATAGATATGTGAAATATCTTGGGTGGGAGACTTTTGTCTCATTAAGACCTTTGCAGTTTGAGGAGCTTACCCTAGAATTTTTGACAACTCTTAAGGTGGAAAGAGATGATAAGAAAATCTGCAGGAGACTGTTGTTTAAATTAATGGGTAGATCATTTGTGCTTACTATTGATCAGTTGAATGATATCTATGGTTTTCATCAGCATGGGGAAAGATCGATACCCAAAGATTTTAGACAACAATTTGCTTGGGGAGCCTTAGGCTCGGGTACTTATGTGGCCAAATCGGCCAAAGCATCTAAATTACGGAACCCTACTTTGAGATATTTGCACAGGTTTATGTCATGTGGGTTCTTTGCTCGGAAGGAGAGCCCGGGTGTGGTTGAGTCGAGTGAGCTATTTTTCTTGGATTGTGTTTTGAATGAAATGAATATTAGTGCCGGCTATTGGTTAGCCGATATTTTTGATATTGTAGCTAATAAAAGGAGGGGGGCAATTTGTGTTGGAGGTTTGATCACCACATTAGCAGTAGCCCTTGTTGAGGATTTTGACCCGAGTACTACTCGGATGACTTGAATTTTGGGTAATGATTCCTTGGATTTAGCTACCCTTGAGAAGATGCACATGGTGGTGCATAGGAGAGGGACTTATGTGATGCCGTCAGCTGAGCCTGAAGCACCGGGGGATAGGCAGAAGAGGGCACGGGTCGAAGAGGAGTCCGACTCGGATTCTCTTGACCTAGATGAGGATGCTCCGGTCTCGGAACATCAAGAGGTACTTCTGAGGATTGAGGCCCTGGAGGGCAAAGTGGATCGACTGGATAGCAAGGTGGACCGTAACCATGCTGAGATCTTACAACAGATGGAACAGATTAACAGTAACCTTGCGACGATCTTGAGTCTCCATCCCTCAGCTGCATCATCTTCCCGCCCACATTTTCCATAGATTTTTAGTCCTTGTTTTATTTTATTTAGTGTACTTTTGTTTTATTTTTCGTTTTTGTTTTTCATGTTAACATTTTGTGTTTGGATATTTTATTGTACTTTTGTTATAAAACTTTTATGTTTGTGATGGAAAGCTAGGGTTTTTGCCTCACCAGGTACATGGAAGACAGGTTGTCCTTTAACTCTTATTATTTTTTATTCTTGTTTTCCATTGAGGACAATGCCAATTTTAAGTGTGGGGTACTCTTTAAGCTTTTCTTTAATTCGTGTTTTGTTTGTCGCTGTGTGTTGTATTGTGTTATGCATGGCATAATTGTTGAAAATTTATTGATCTTTTCTTTGATTCTAGCATTATAGTTGAGACTTTAGTATCAGCATAGAAATGAGCATTTGAATTCATTCGGGATTAATTTTCGCATTCTGCGATTCATGACATATAATCTTTGTGAACCCACCTATGTGAGTTTTGAGCCTCATAAATTTGATATTATTGTCAATTGATTTTTTTTTCTTAAGTGTGCACCTTCATGATTTAGCATCTCTATAGTTTGCTTTTGCATACTAATTGAACTCACATTATGATTTAATTTCAAGTTTTAAAGTGATGAAGGCAAATTAGGTTAGCCCTTTAGCTTAAAAAGACCTCCCTTAATATTGATTTCCTTAGTGAGCCAAGTTGAGCTTTGCTACAACTACCTCATATACTTGCGAGTGACGCTTTGTGGTAGAGTTAATTAGAGCGCAACAGACCATGACGGATCAAAACTTCAAGGTAATAGGGATTTTGGTGCTCTTGCTTTGGGTGATCACGGGACGAGTAATTTGCCCCCTCCTCCAATAGGCGATGACTTTTTCAGGGCTTTATTTGATGACCCACCACCACCCTCTTAGTGATGTATAAATATTGTATCAATTGTATGAATATTGTACAATAATGAAAAAATACAATTTCCATCTTTACTGTAACTTTTTTTTTCATCGTTACTGCATCACCATTATTAAACTTTCTTTTTTATATTTCGATATTTATACAGTCACCACCGAAAAAACCAAATGCAACATGGTAAAGTAAATTCGTCGCCAATTCCTTTCCTTACACAACATGGTTTTGTCCTTTTCCATCACCTTTACCTTATCAATTTTGGAAAAGGTTATTTCCTCTATACAAATCACCTTTCATGCCATATTTCATACAGAATCCAAAATTCTTTCCATTTCAATGTAAAAAACTCCCTTTAACAATTTTTATTTCCCTTCATTCATCAACCATGACCGAACATCATTTAAAGAAGATAAAAATTCTATTTAAGAATATGGATGCCATTCATTGGAAGCAAATTTCATGGTCAAAACTTGATGTTTTAAAATGTTTTCAAAATGTTAAATTAGACCACTCCTTCTTACATGTCGTGGCTTCCTTTTGGAATATGGATTCTAGGGCATTTAAAATTAATGGCTTTGAAATATGTCCCTTGATTGAAGAATTTGAGGCCATCCTTGGATATCCAAATAATCAACAAATGGCGTTACCCACATTGACTTCCAAAACTCAACAATATATGTAGACGTTATTTCAAATTCCAAAACCCGAAGTTCTTCAGTTGATGAGAGGTGAAAAAATTATACTTGCTCCCTTGATTGATTTTTGTCTCTCTCACTTGGCTCCTACTAAGGCATGGGGACGCATGCTTTGTCTTTGCTTGCTCGGCCAATTCTTGCTTGTTTCTTCCGACGATGATATTGATCCATGAGTATTGGATATTATGGACCAAATGGAAGGAGGCTTGTTGCCGGTACCTGTGATCTTAGCTAAGACTTTAGTTGGGTTAGACCGACTTAAATCAGGATTGTCAAAGAGACTGACTAGGAGTCCATTGATGCTTCAGGTAATTACCTAAACTTCCCTTTCAGGTTTTCAATTTAGTTTTTCTTTTTTCTTCTTTTCTTTATTGCTCTAATTTTTTCCTAGTCCACCCATGTGGGTTTTCGGAACTAACGAGCTGTCCTAATTTTTGCCTAAGCTGCCCTTGCGGGTTTTCAACTTAGTGGGCTTTTTTTTTTCTTTTTTTCTTTTATTATTTTATTATTATTTTTTAATTCTTTCTTTACATATTTGGCTTTAGGAGCATCTTTGTTTGCATGATACTCCATCCATGGATTTTGCCAGATATCTGCCACGTCATCATTCTGCTAGGAAACTACTCCTTCCTATTTATTCATATGCTGACTGGGTTGACTGGATCCACTCACGCTCGGAAGTCAATATCCGTTGGTTGGTACCTTGGTGGAAGATTTCTCGTATCACCATGCGAACATACTTGATGTATGTTCCCCTTACTGCTCTTTGTCAAGGTACATGCTATGATCCTCACTGACTTGGCCGTCAGTACGAAGCTGAGCCTCACGATTCTGACATTAATCCCGATTTTAGACATGCCTCGCTTGACTGAAGCCTACTTGGATCGACTGAGATAAAGCTGGCCTGCACATTACATTTATTGACTGCCATAGATTTTACATTTTTCAATTCAGAAAGTGTATTGTTAGGATGAAAAATAATTAAAGTAATAAAAGATGCTTCTTTTCCATTTATAATTTGTCATCACCTTTTGCTATTGTGTTTATTTATTTCATCCATATCTGGTCAAATACTTATAACAGTGCACATAGAACAATTTTAACATTAATTATGTTTTATTAAATTAGTGAACAACCAAACATAAAGCCAGCATACACAAGATCACTCTTGTTGCCAACTAGCCCTTTCGGGTTTTCTAATTGACGATTTTCTCTCATTTAGCCCTAATTGTTGCCTAGCTTGCCCTTTCGGGTTTTTGAAACTAGCAGACTGCTCTAACTTTTTCCTAGGCAACCCTTTTTGGGTTTTCAACCTAGTGAGCTCTCTCTCACTCTCTCTTTTTTATTATCATACATAAAACCTCTTCAACCTGTTAATATTTACTGGCTCACTAAATTTATTCCCATCCATGACTAATAACTCCACCGCACCTTTGTTCATGACTTGTTTCATGACATATGGCCCTTCTCAGCTAGGCCTAAAGTTTCCTCTCGGATCAGATACATTAGGCTTACATTGCTTCAACACCAAATCCCCGACTCTGAGTTTTTTGATTTTAACCCTTCTATTGTAGGCCCAAGCTATCTTCTTTTGATATATTGGTGATGATACAGTGCCTTTAACCTTCTCTCTTCTAGTAAAGATAACTGTGTGTATCTGCTCGCTACCCAATATGTTTCAGGCAGTTCAGCTTCCAAGACTACTCTTAATGACTTGATTTCTATTTCAATTGGCAATATTGCTTCCATCCCATAAACCAAAGAGAACGGTGTCATTCCAGTAGGCGTTCGCACACTTGTCCTATATCCCCATAAAGCAAAGGGAAGCATCTCTGATCAATCCCTATAAGTCTTGGTCATCTTGGACATAATTTGCTTAATAGTCTTATTTGTTGCTTCTACTACACCATTAGCATTTGGTCTATAAGGAGAGGATCTATGATGATAGATTTGGTACTTTGAGAACAAATCTTTAACTGCTCCTTGAAACTGTACCCCATTGTCTAATATCACACTGTGCGGGACCCTGTACTGGTAGATGAGGTTCTTTTCAATAAATCTAGCCATTTGGCTTGCACCCAATTTATTGAAGGATTCGGGTTCGACCCATTTTGAAAAATAATCTACTGCTACCATAATGAAACGGTGACCGTTTGAGGCTATCAAATGTATCTCTCCTATAATGTCGATACCCAAGTGGCAAGTGGCCAGGGTGAAGACATAGAATGCAATTCTTCAGGAGGCTTGTGATTTAAGTTACCATACATCTGACATTGTTGGCACTTCTTTAAAAACTCAATACAATCTTTATCCATGGTCAACCAGTAGTAACCTTGTCGAATAATCTTCTTAATTAGGGCCAAACCACTCATGTGCAGACCGCAACTTGCCGCATGTATTTCTGACATGATACGCTCGACTTCAGGCTTTCTTAAACATATAAAATGCACCCCATCAGGCCATCTTTGATATAACTCTCCATGGAATGTGATGTATTGCAAAAACCACCGCCTTATGGCTCTTCTTTCTTTCTTTGTTGCCCCCGGTGGGTATTCTCTTTCTTCCAAAAATTGCCTTATAGTATCATACTACGCATCATGGTCTGTATCAATTTCCATGATTGTATCATATTCATGGCAAGGAGTTGATGAACTGGTCAAAACTAGAGGCTTAAGGCATAAGCTAATAGGGTTTTCCCATACCGAAGCCAATGTGGCTAGGGCATTAGCCATCTGATTTTCTTCTCTTGATAGGTGTATAAACCAACACTCCTTAAAGTTCTTCTTCATCATGGTCAGGTAATGGTGGTATGGTTTTAATTTTTCTTCTTTCAACTCCCACTCTCCATTTACTTGGGATACTACTAGCAATGAATGGCCATAAACTTCCACCTTATCCACCTTCATAATCATCAGGGTTTCCAAACCGAAAATACAAGCTTCGTACTCCACTATATTATTGGTTGCCCTAAATTTTAACTTTTTGAATGAAGGTATAAGTTCCCCTTCGGGTGATTATAGTATAACTCCCAAACCTGCTCCTTTCCTATTTACTGCTCCTTCAAAAAACATTTTACACCCTTGTACTTCAATTGCCTTTAAATGTTCATCCAGAAATTCCAAGATTACCTCTTCGCTATCTGGTAATGGTTGCTGGGCCAGGAATTCTGTCACCGCTCTACCTTTGATTGCTTTCCTAGTTACATACTCAATCTCAAATTCTTCTAATATTATCAACCATGGACCATATTTCCCAATCAAAGAGGGTATCTCCCTTAAGTACTTCATTGGATCCAACCTGGAAATTGCTTGCACACTATACGATTGAAAGTAGTGCCGCAACTTCTTAGAAGACCAAACCACGGCTATACAAGTCTTTTCAATGACACTATGATTAATTTCATAAGGTAGAAGCTTTCTACTCAAATAGTAAACTGCATGCTCAATCCCTGACTCATCTGCTTAGGCTAGCATGGCTCCTATTGACTCTTCTTCTACTGCTAAGTATAGTAATAGATGTTTGCCAGGTTTAGGAGGTTTTAAAACAGGTGGATTCAATAAATACTCTTTCATTCACTCAAAGGCCTTTTGACACTCTTCATTCCATATGACCGGCTGATTCTTTTTAAGCAATTTGAAGATAGGCTCACAGATTGTTCTGAGCTTTGATATAAATTTGCTAATGTATTGTAATTTACCAATAAATTCCCGAACTTCTCCCTCCATCTTTGGGGCTGGGATATCCCTGATTGCTTTAACTTTGTTAGGATCAATCTCAATGCCATTCGGACCAATCACATGTCCCAATAATTTACCTGAGGTAACACCAAATACACACTTCTTTGGGTTCAATCTTAGCTTATATTTCAAAGCTCTATCGAAGAATAATTCTAATTTTTGGAAGTGTTGTTCCCTTGTGTCTGATTTAACCATCATATCATCAACATATACTTCAACTTCTTTGTGCATCATGTCATGAAATAATGTGGTGGCCATCCTTTGATAGGTTGCTCCAGCATTCTTTAAGCTAAATGGCATCACCCTATCACAAAATATACCCCATGTAGTAATGAAAATAATTTTGGCTTTATCCTCTCGGGCTATTAACACTTGATTGTATCCAGAAAATCCATCTACAAATGAGTGTAGCATGCTAGAGGCTGCATTATCAATAAGGACATCTATATGATGTAAAGGAAAATCATCCTTAGGGGAAGCCTTATTTAAATCTCTATAATCCACACAGACCCTTATTCTTCCATATTTCTTTGGCACGAGTACTACGTTGGCTAACTAATCTGGATATTCTATCACTTCAAGGAACCTCACTTGTATTTGCTTAGTGACCTCTTCTTTAACCAATTCAGCCCACTCAGGTCTTAATCGCCTAAGCTTTTGTTTGATAGGTTTTCATGTGAGTGTAAATAGGAATATGATGCTCGACTATGTCTCGATCTATTCCAGGGATATCCTCATAAGACCATGCAAACACTTCTTCATATTTTTTTGAATATTTTTTCAAATCTCTCTCTCTCCTCAGGAGTAAGGTCGGACGCTATGCAAATGTTTTTAGGATTTTTAGTTGTTCCCAAATTTAATGATTGTGTGTTAACAAAATTAATATTAAAGATGCTCATGTAACTTTTATTTGAATGTATGCAACCATCAGGAGAAACATCACACAAGTAAGCAAAATCAGACTTTATTTTATTCATTTTGGAAAAGAAAACATTATCATCCTCATACAAAGGAGACAAATTAAAATTAAAATCAAAATCATTGTTCTCAAAATCATAAGGCAGGATGTCTTCAAACTTTTCTTCAACCATGGTAGCAATCTCCTCCGGAGTCTTCTCAACATTCAGGACAACTTTATTCTTCTCTTTTGGATTGAATTCTTTGTTGGCTGACAGGGTGAGCTCTTTCTTTACTTGGTGAACTATCTCAGGCACATCTGCAAAAATTTCAAAACCTGGGATCAACTTACCCATGAACATGATCGGCTCGGGCTTTCCTTGGATTGGTCCCATATCTGGAGCTTTGACAAAGATTTCGTCAAGTGGTGGGAAGCCCATCTTCTCATTTTTCTTTGGCTGGACATCATTGTTCTCATCATATCCCAACCCTTTCTTCAAAGTTTGAGTTCTAAAGTCCGGCAGCTTTCTCAAACCGGCCTTACCCTTTCCAAGACCAGCTCCGAGAAGGTAGTTCATGTTCTTCATTATATTCAAAACTTTGGAATCCACTACTTCTTCATTAGAAATTCCAGCTACTTGAAAACCATTGAGAGGCCTCTCAATCATTAGAGCGTTAACGATCTGATTGTCTTCAGCTTCAATGACCACTATCTCACCTTCGTTGGGGAACTTGATCTTTTGATGAAGGGTGGAAGGAACTCCACCAAGAGGATGAAACCATGGTCACCCCAAGAGTAAGGCAAAGGTAATCGGTATATCTAAAACAACAAACTCAACAATAGATTCAATTGGACCAACCTTGACAGCAGCTTTGAAAGTTCCTTCGGCATGTCTCTTAGTGTTGTCATAAGCCCGAATTGTTACCTCGGTCGGGTTTAGATCTCTTGTTGACATGGCTAGTTTTGGCAATATCTTAAGTGGATAAACATTTATGGCGGACCCATCATCGACCATTACACATGGAGTCCTCTTCCCCTTGACTTCTATTTTGATAAAGAGAGGGTGGATGTGATCTCTCCCCTCCTCCGGTAAGTCTGCATCTGAAAAAGAAACTGCTCCGATATTAACTTCACTCTTCTCTTGAACCTCTTCACATTTCATTACCCCTCCAATTTTTATAAAGTTGATCAGCTCCTCCGGTGTTGTGGAGGTAGAAATTGGCATGCTGGCCAAGGCTTTGGCCATTGTTTCTTGATGCTTTTTAGAAGTAGCTAATAAGTCCCAAATGCTAACACTTGCTTGGGTTCTTTTCAATTGCATGAGTACAACATCATCTTCCTCTTCTTTATTTCCTATTTCAACTTCCTTACCCTTATTAGTTTCTACCTCCTTAGGTAGTGGCCTTGCATAAGGCTTACCGGACCTAGTGTTCATTACTTCATCTTCTTCGGGCTTGGACCAAGTCCACTTCTCCTTCTTGGATACAAGATCATCACTATCGCTTGAATCCCAAAACCCATTGACAACACAAATTATTACTTCTTTACCCACCATAACTTGTTTAATTCCACCAAATACCTCTTCTTCTTTGGTTGATTCTCCACCCACATCTTGAAAAGAAGACATGACAAAGTCCTCATGCAAACCTCCTCCAATCATGAAGGTTGTCGGCCGTGGTAGTCTATTGAACTTTGGTAATGGGTTGTCTTTGGTGTTTGGCTTGTTGGGCTTGGGTAACTTCCCATTATCAATTAGATTTTGGATCTCATGTCTCAACCTCACACATCTATCCGTGTTATGCCCTTGCATTTGGTGAAATTGACAAAATGCTTTAGTGTCGAAATTAGGTGGGAGAGGGTTAGGCCAAGGACAAGGATTTAAGGGTTGTAGCAATCCCTTTCTCTGAAGATTATTAAGAACCCAAGACATCGGTAATTTCAAAAATTGTCTCCTTGTTCCTTGGTTAGTAGCATTGACACTGACTGCCTTTTGCATGATTTGGCTACCAGATTGATAGTTCCCTTTCTCGTTCATTCTTGTTGAAAAATAGTTCTTCTCTCTTTCCCATTCTTCAATTTGCAAATTAGCTTAGAGAAGATCTTTGAAATCACGGATGAGTGTATAAGACATCCTCTCATAAAGATTAGGCAACACCCCTCTCACAATCATCCTTATTTGATCGAATTCATCGGGCCTCTTCTTGAGCAAAGCGGCCTTGTTTCTACAAAATTCTCATTCGACCTTTGCCTAATGGTCTCCACTTCCATTAAGGTAACTTCCATCTCGACGTTATATCCATATTGTTGGATGAAGGCTTTGTAAAGCAGATCCCAACTCTTTTGTGTTCCATCATCTAAGGTATTGAACCAATTTTGGACAACAGGGTCCAATGAGAGTATAAAGTACCTTAGAGTTTGAGCCTTAGTAGCTCGGGCGAACTGCATGGCAGTGATATATTGCTTCACATGGAGATGAGGATTTCCGGTTCCATCAAACTTCTCGAATGATGGCATCTTGAACTTGTACGGGACTTCTTCATCTAGCTCAAATAATTTGTCAACTTCGGACATTTTCTCAGTTTTCAATTTCTTCTCAAATTTCTTTTCTAAATCAACAATCATCTTTTCAACATCAGAAGTTTCGGTCTTCTCCATAGTTGATCTTTCAACAATCTTCGGTTCTTTCTTCTTCTCTTGAGCATCTTGGTTGTATTGAGCCCAATCATCATCATCATCAATGATCACTTTTTCATCATCAAAAACTACTTCACCAACTTTGGTCTTCCCTTTGTCCTTTGGCTTCTTAGTGCTAGCAGATAATTCGGCATGATTTTCTAAAATTCCAGTCAATTGGTTGTTCATGATCTCAGCTAGGGCCTCTTTTATTTCCTCCATCTTAGCATTGAGGGTATCATCCACCATTCTTTGAATTTGTTCGGGATCCAGTATTTCTGGTGAGCAAGTGATTGAGTCATTGCTAGATACTTCATCTCTGGCGTAGGTCGGATTGTTGTAAGCTTTTAAACTGTCGTAATCCAGGGCTGTGAGCCAGAAAGGATTGATGATATGAGATGCAAATGTATGCATGTATGCACAAACAATCAACAAACAAGGATAATTAGGATGTTCCTTCCAACCTTATAACATCCACACATGAATGGCAAGTCTCTTTTCCTAGGTATATAGTTAACAAAATACCAAAATGGCATACCTTGTTTTCGAATATTTCCCTCGGACGTTTCAACCAATAGTTATATTTTCGAAAATGGAAATCAATTTATGATAACTCCCATTAATTAGGTTTTAATCCACTCAACCAACTGTAGTAGCTTTTATGCTACATTGGATTAAAACTAATTTAAGAGGTTTATTATAGATAGATTTCTCACTTGAAAAAGTAACTAATGATTCATGCAAAAAACAAGCCCATGATTAATTATTCTTAGTATAAACTAGGCCCACAATTGATTTTTGGTATTTCATAATTGACCCAAATAATTTGTAAGCTCTTTTCAAGATAATTTTGTTTATAAGCCCATTGTAAAAGGATTTTAGAAAAAAATGGATTTTGGGCTTAGTATTTGGGCCATGAGCAAAAGAATTCTTGATTTGTTTTTGGAAAAGTCTTATGCCTAAAGACCATCTTGAAATGTTTTGAAAATAGCTTTGGTCTTTTGGATTTTAAAGAAAAAAATTTATTTTGAGCTCACAATGTACTTGGGTCATATTAGAAAAAGAACAAACCAAATAAGCCATGATTTAAGCTAAGATAAACTAACCATAGTCAAACAACATGCATTTGGGGTAAAACCTAAGGAAAATAACTAGGCCAATTACATGAGCTTTAGTCTTTGGGTAAAAAGGCTTAGGTTCCCATAGCAAGTATATACCAAATGGTACGAGGCTATGAGTGGTTATGCCATGCTCAATCTCCATACCTTGAGTGAAAGTATGGTATCCCTTACATAACACAATACGGGTACACGGGCAACACGGGCGTCCTAACTCACGTACACGATGCAATCTAATATGATGCAATGGATAATATCATTATAAGAAAGAATAGAATGATATAAAGACCAACAGAATCAACTTCTCTTATCCCCAGTGGAGTCACCACTGTGAGCGGAGATTTTTGCCCCTACTCCCGGTGGAATGGTTCTTGCGACTTAGGCACTATTTAGGCTCGGGGCCTTAGAGAACACGGACCTAAGTCCGGAGAAAATGGAGTCGCCACCAGGACGAGTCGAGAAAAATAAAGGGGTGGATGACTCAATTCCTAAGGAATCCCCAACCCCCTAATGGGTTCGAAAAGTTGGGTACGTGTGGGGAAGGTGAGAAATGGCCTAGCACAACCACAATGGCTGGTTCATTGGAATCGGCCTCCTTTACAGGTCTTAATATTATAAAATTCTTAAATATAACAATATTATCCATATTACACACAATAATTAAAATAAAGCCTCGATATATTGAAAATCAAAACAATGTCCAAACAAAACAAATAAATGGACACCCATCCGAGGATGGAAACATGTCCTTACATCCCATGCTTAAATAGGACACCCACCGAAAGGTAGAAACATGTCCTTTACATTGGTTCTAAAATAGAAAAGCAATTTAAATTACATGATATTTAACTAATGAGGTACCCACCAAGTGGAAACATGCCTTTTACAACATTTGGAAATCTAAATAAATCGATAAAAGTAAATAACCATTCATCATAAATAAATTATTCATCAAAGATATTAAACATCAATAGAATGTAAACATCCATCCATGATAAACTAAATAAATCAAGCATTGAACTTAAATAAATCAACAAAGCATTGAAAATAAATTAAAGCATAATCAAGTATAAAATTTAAAAAAGCAAGTAAAGATTCAAATTAGGGCTACTGTTTCTATTTAAGATTCTTTATTTAATGTGTTTAGGGTTTCGGAATATATGGGTTTAAGCTACTGTGAGTTTTAAAAGAATTGAAATGAAGCAAAGTTTTATAATTTAAGAGGTTGATAAAATTCTTTGATTAACCAAATTAATGTTTTAGTGGTAAAATCATGAAATTCGGGTTTGAACATTTTAAAACATTGGATTTATGATTTACGGTTACTTACTGTGTAGAATTATAACATTTAAATTTATATGGTTTTAAGGTTTAAAGATTAGGGTTTAGAAAAATTAGGGTTTAAGTTTTTAAGGGAGTTAGGGTTTAGGTTAGCAAGTTTAGGGTTTACTGTTTTGGATTTTGGAGTTGAATTAGGGTTTTTGAATTTTAGAATTAGGATTTCGGAGAATGCATTAGATTTTAGAATTTGGAAAAACAATTGATAATTTATGAAACTTTATGAAAATAAACAAAATGATTTAAGGTTTATAGAAATAGAAAAGATGTTTTTAGGGTTTTGGAAAGAAATAGATTCAATTTAGTGTTTTGGAAAGAAATAGATTCAAATTAGGGTTATGGTAAATTTTGAAGCAATAAAAACAACAATTTTATGATTTTTAGAAAAAAAAAAGAAACGAATTAAGGTTTTTATGTAATATCCTAAAGTATACCCTAAAAGTGTTGGGGTTACTGTTGTATTTGGATTCAATGTGTGTATTGAAGGAAAGAGAAAAGAAGAAGAAAGTCAAAAGGAATTGTGTGTGGTGGAGATTTAATGGTATAATTGTTATTATTGTTATTATTGTTGTTATTGTTATTATTATTATTATTATTATTGTTATTATTATTATTATTATATATATATATAAGATAAGAATGAAGGAAGGATGGAGAACCTTCCTTCTTCCTCTTCTTCTGTTTCTTCTTCGTGGACAAGAGAGCACGAGAGAGAGAGAGAGAGAGATTGATCTTCATCAAATTTCTTAAGGATTTTAAGAGTATTGAAGATGGAGATGAAGATTTAGCAAGCTATACAGGTAAGTACACATTTCTTGAATGAATTTTATTGATTATACATATATATAAGTCTATACCTTCTTGTGTGGTTTTCTTTTGGATTGAGGTTATGTTGGGTATGATTGGTGTGTAAAATGATGATAACAAGAGATTGAAGTATGTAAATGTGTGGAATTGATATCTAAGTGATGATGAGTTGAGAAAATTGTGAGGAAAATGATGAAATGTTGAATTAGAGTTTGGTTTAGATGAATTTCGAAGTGTTTGGTCTTTGAATTATTGAAGGACACGGCCAAGTTATGGGAGACACGGCCAAGTTAGGGCAAAATTGGTCGTGTTGGATGAGTTTTGGAGAGACACGGCCACTGGCTTGGCCGTGTCCCTTGCCTGTGTTTGCTACTGTCTAATTTGTGTTGAGAGACACGGCCGTGTCCCTTGCCCGTGTTTGGTACTGGATTGTTGTGTTGAGAGACACGGCCACTGGCTTGGCCGTGTCCATTGCCCGTGTTTGCTACTGCTTGAATTGGTGTTGAGTGACACGGCCACAAGCTTGGCCGTGTCCCTTGGGCGTGTTGGCTACTGGATGTTTATATTGGGAGACACGGCCACAAGCTTGGCCGTGTCCCTTGAGGGTGTTTGCAATTGTGTTTGTTATTTGGTCTTCAAACATTGTTGGATCTTCAAATGTCTTTTGTACCTAAACACACTTAAAACAATAATGATTCAACCAAATGTATATGGAAGATTCTAAGTCCTTGAATAAGGTAAATGGTTATGTATGAATATATCAATGATAATATAGGAAATGTGGAAGATATATTGATCAATATGATTTGATGATAGTGTTAATACTATATGAACCATGTGATGTCTTATGCATTGTGAACCTTGTGAATTGTAATGTGGTATGTGAATAATGTAAATTGTGATGTTATATCAATGACGCTATATATATATAATGTGAAGGATATGATGAAGTAATTGATTATGTATAATTGAATAATGAAATCATACAACATGATTTGAGACATGATATGATGATTTAAATGAGACATGAAGCCATTGTGATTGGCTATGATGATACTAATGAGATGATTGAGGCATGGTTGCCTATTATGATTGTGAAATATGAAGCCATGAGTGTTGGCTATAATGATGAGAATGAAATGAATTGAGAAAGAAATGTATAAAGTTATAAATGGAATGATGTTGTGTCTAATATGTTGATTCAAGTTTCAGAGTTCTGCATTTGGCGACATGCCTATGAATTATAGTAACAGTCTTGCCGGGTTGAGGATCTCTTCAATTTGAATTGAATTGAGGTCCAAGAGACTGGGTCTGTTACGTTATGGAAATTGTGAATATGAGATATATGAATGGTAACAGTCTTGCCGGGTTGAGGATCTCCTCAAGCATGTTGAGTTGATGGTCTAAGAGACTGGGTCTGTTACACTATCCATGGATAGAGATATATATATGATGCCTAAGGGCTTGATGATTATGATTAGAGACCAAAGCAGTAACTCTGAACTTTGAATAACATATTAGTGTCTTTTGGGCCCGAGTCTGTCTTTGTTTTCAATGTGATATGCAAATGATGAAATATATGAGCAATGAGATCTATGCTTGTCTTTGTGTAATGTGAGTCATGAATTGTAACATGATTGATAAATGAGATCTATGAATGCTTTTGATGGAAATGTATTTCATGATTAATGAATTGTGAATAAAATGATGTTATGATGTAATAAGTGTATTGATAAATTGAAAGTGAATATGGCTTGAGGAGTTTTGTTGAGATATGAGCTTATGAAAATGTTGTGTGATATGTAAAGTGTATGTGAATGTGGAATTTGTGATAATTGTTTCCATGGAAGTTTGGATATGCCAAATAAGGGTGATTTGTTGAAATGATGTTTATGCATATGTATATGAGATAAAAATGGTAGATATTATGTTGTGAATGTTTTATATAAATATGTGTATAATTTCTGAGATTAGTAGGAATATATGAAGAATGTTTTGAGAAAGGAAAAATGGGATAAGCGAATAATAGAACATAATGCTAAAAACATGAGGTATGAATATTTTGTAAAGTATATTTTAATGTTTATTTGTCTTACTAAGCTTTCAAGCTTAGTGCGGTTATGTAATCGTGCAGGTATTTATGTGGATGATCTGGATGCCTAGTTGCTATGCCACGAGAAGGGTAAGAGTGTCTCGAGACCAACTAGAAGGTGATGCATACATGTATGATTTTAATTATGTTTTATTTTTGATAACAATAATGATTCTTATAAATGTTTCTTAAATTAATATAATATTGCTTGACCTTGGATAAAGATTTTTAAATAGAAACTAAAAGTGACATTCTTATACTTTATATACGCATTGTATGTATACTAAGTATATGTATAGTGCTTATATAGAGTATGGGGTGTTACAGTTATTTTGGTATCAGAGCTTAGGTTCGAGATTCTTGGCCTAAGTGAAATTTAAAAGAATACTAAAGCAAATATTATTTAATTAAGATAACAAATTTACAGTTTTTATTTGTTTATTTTTTATTAATTATAAAAATTAAATACTAAAGCAAATATTATTTAATTAAGATAACAAAAATTATTTTGGAATAATTAAAACATATTGGACAACACAAAAATTATTTTGGACTAATTAAAATATATTGGACCGGACTGAGTGAAAAATTAAGGGTCTACACCATGAGCAAAAGAATTTTTGATTTATTTTTAGAAAAGTCTTATGTCCAAAGACCATCTTGAAAGGTTTTGAAAATATCTTTGGTCTTTTGGACTTTAAAGAAAAATTTATTTAAGCTTGCAAATGTCTTTGGGTCATATTAGAAAAAGAGCAAACCAAATAAGCCATGATTTAAGCCAATATAAATTAACCATAGTCATACAGCAAGCATTTGGGGTAAAACCTAAGGAAAGTAACTAGGCCAATTACATGAGCTTTAGTCTTTGGGTTAAAAGGCTTAGGTTCTCATAGCAAGTATATACCAAATGGTATGAGGCTATGAGTGGTTATGTCATGCTCGATCTCCATACCTTGAGTGAAAGTATAGTATCCCTTACATAACACAACACGGCTAACACGGGCATCCTAACTCACGCACACGTGCAATCTAATATGATGTAATGGATAATATCATTATAAGAAAGAATAGAATAATATAAAGACCAACGGAATCAACTTCTCTTATCCCCAGTGGAGTCGCCACTGTGAGCGGGGATTTTTGCCCCCACTCCCGGTGGAATGGTTCTTGCGACTTTGACATTGTTTAGGCTTGAGGCCTTAGAGAACATAGACCTAAGTCCAGAGAAAATCGAGTAGCCACTCGGATGTGCTGGGAAAAAAGAAATGGGTGGATGATTCGATTTCTAAGGAATCCCCAACCCCCTAATGGCTTTGGAAAGTTGGGTACGTGTGGGGAAGGTGAGAAATGGCCCAGCACCCCCACAATGCCCGGTTCATTAGAACCGGCCTCCTTTACAGGTATTAATATTATAAAATTCTTAAATATATCAATATTATCCATATTACACGCAATAATTGAAATAAAACATCGTTATATTAAAAATCAAAGCAATGTCCAAACAAAGAAAATAAATGGACACCCATCCGAGGATGGAAACATGCCCTTACATCATCCATGCCTAAGCTAATAGGACACCCACTGAATGGTAGAAACATGTCCTTTACATTAGTCCAAAATATAAAAGCTATTTAAATTACATGATATTTAACTAATGAGGCACCCACAAAGTGGAAACATACCTCTTACAACATTTGGAAATCAAAATAAATCAATAAAAGTAAATAACCATTCATCATAAATAAATCATTCATCAAAGATATTAAACATCAATCAAAATATAAAACATTCATCCATGATAATTTAAATAAATCAAGCATTGAACTTAAATAAATCAAAGCATATAATGAACCACGCAATCAAATCTAAAAATAAATAAAGCAAGTAAAGATACAAATTAAGGCTACTGTTTCTATTTAAGATTCTTTATTTAATGTTTAGGGTTTTGGGATTTATTGATTTAAGCTACTGTAAGTTTTGAGGGAATTAAAATGGATTAAGGTTTTATAATTTAAAATGGATTAGCTTAAAATGGATTTAAGCTACTGTAAGTTTTGAGGGAATTAAAATGAATTAAAGGGACATAACAGAGTTTGTATCTAGATGTCTCACTTGTCATAGAGTGAAGGCTGAGCACCAAGTTCCTTCGGGATTACTTCAACCATTATCAGTGCCAGAATGGAAATGGGAGCGAGTAACGATGATTTTTGTGACTGGTTTGCCTTTGACTCAGAAGAAGCAAGAAGCAATTTGGGTGATTGTTGATCGGATGACAAAGACAGCTCATTTTCTTCCAGTTTGCATGGAATATTCTCTTGAGAGGTTGGCTGAGCTGTATATCAGTGAGATAGTGAGACTACATGGAGTCCCAATTTTGTTAGTATCTGATCGAGAACCCTAGTTTACTTTGAGGTTTTGAAAGAGTTTGCATGACGCTTTAGGTTCTTCGTTGCATTTTAGCACTGCTTTCCATCCTCAAATAGATGGACAGTCAAAGAGAGTGATACATATTTTGGAGGACATGTTGAGAAGTTAGGTCATTGATTTCTCTGGAAGTTGGGATAGATTCTTACCACTGAAGTATCACTCTGGGCGTGTATGTTTGACCATAGTTATCTAAACAGAAACATTTCACTCTGACTATTATGTTTGACCTCATCCCAACACAAAGGTATCCTGCACCTCCTACCATACAATAACTCATAAGGTGCCATCCCAATATTGGACTGATGACTATTATGTTTGAAATGTTTTTGTTTAGATAACTATGAATTTGGGTTAGATTGAAGAAAAGGTTAAGTTTGGTGAAAAGAATAAGAGTTATGGATTGTGTAATTGTTGAGTTGTGAAGTATGGTTGTGATTGGGTATTTTTGGCGCTTAATTGAGTTGGTTGATGTTTATACAAGTTTATTATTGTATTATGATGGTTTTGAGTTGTGTTGGTTTGGAGTTAAAAAGGTTAATAAAAGATGATTTTTGGATGAGGTATTGTTGTGGCGATATCAGGTTTATGGCATGACACGCCCAGTAGCACGGCCATGGCTTTGGGCATGTTGATGGTTCTATTTTTATTGTTGATGACATGAGCAGTGACATGTCTATGTCACTGAGCATGTCATAGCTTCTGTGTTGTTGTAGTATTGACATGTGTAGTGACATGCCCTTGTCACTGAGAGTGTCATAGCTACAGTGTTGGAAGAGAATTGACACGACCAGTGACACGCCCATGTCACTGAGCGTGTCATAGCTTATGTGTTGTTGGGAAATTGAAATGTGCAGTGACACGCCCATGTCACTGAGCGTGTCAAAGTTTTTGTGTTGTGAGTTTAGGGCACGGTCATGGACACGCCCGTGTTGTTGAGCATGTCAAGTGTAGAGTTTGCCCTAGATAGTGCTTTTCCTTATTTCCTATGTGTTTCACTAAGTGAGTACTCATAATCACATTTGATATAGGATTGGAAGAGACTTGAGTACTGTGAGAAGGGATTTTTGCCCCACTCCCGATGGAATGGTTCTTGTGACTTTGGCACTGTTTAGGCTCGGGGCCTTAGAGAACACGGGCCTAAGCCTGGATAAAATAGAGTCTCCCCCCGGACGGGCCGAAAAAAGAAAGGGGTGGTTGACTCGATTTCTCCATTTGCCCCTTCTCATTTAGATGTGCCATCTGATTCGCAGAGCTTTGATCTGAGTTACATGGTTAGTCATTCTTATCCCATAATGATGTTTGCTTACAACTATGAATGAAAATGTATGGATTTATCCTTTCCTTTTCTGGCTCACAGTGGATGCTTGAGGAGCAAAATAGGAAGCTTCAGGAGGAATTAGCTGCGAGTCATCAACATGCTGCCCATTTTGAGGAAATGTAACAACAAGAGGCACGGGACTTTCGATACTTTCAATTTCAAGGCATGAGGGAACCAAATGCCTCTTCATCAAGAGGATCTCAGACTGTTATCCATGATATACCACCTCCCTGTTTAGGCAATGATAGAACAAATTTTCGAAGTCCTAGAGGTTTAGATATTTCTTCTTCAAGCGGATATTGGATGGATAATATGCCCCCTCCTCTAGCGGGTGATGATTTTCTTAGGGCTTTGTCTGATTATGAACCGCCTCCTTCCTCACAGTGACAAAAATATAAAACTTGCAATAAAACTTGTAATAAAATTAAGCAAAAATGGTAATGATAATTTTTTGTTTCTGTACACTTTTTTTTTACTTTTGCTTTTTTTTAATTAGATATTGTGGCTTTGTCAAATCAGTGTTATAGTATCTCAGGACTCAAATTTCCAAATTAACATATCTATAGCATCACATCCCTAGTTACCATACTAAACTTGGGAATTTTTTCTATTTAAGCAAGAACTGTTGCACTTCAGATAGGCACATATACATTACTTAGTCAAAGGTCTCATTGAGTTTAAATATGGTCTATCTCATATGCATGCTTATTCAAACTATCTCCACTAATAGACTCTACCTATCAAGAGAGATCAACAGGTCTTTGATAGGCTTGAAATGGGGTCTATAAGGGACATGGGTTAAATGAAGGTCATGTGTAAGTTGGAGCCGTTGTGACACTATGGGCAAACCCTCACACTTCAAATTTCTTGTTTGAACTTTAGGTAGCTGGGAGCAATCTTGCTAAACTCCAAATTCCTTTTATCTTCTTGGCATTAATCTGGATTTTGATTAGAATAGTCTTTGCCCTTGCAAAAAGTTTGGTACCCATATTCATCATCATTTTTTCTTTTCTCTTTCTCTTTCTTTTTCTTAATCTTCCCTTTCTTTTAGCATTTTGTTCTTTTTCCTAGTAGGACTGTCAAGTACAGAACTTTCAAGAACTGTATGGTCTTTGTCCTTTTTCTCTAATTTTCATTGAATCTTTAGTTGGGTTGGACCAATTCAAGTCGAATTGTCCTTATAAACCAAATGGAAGCCTTTTGCTGCTTTAGGTAAAAGAGAACTCAGTTGGCTTTCTGAACTGCCTTTTAAGGTTTTATCTTTCTTTTTTTTCTTTCTTTTCTTTTTCTTTTCTTTGTTCCTTTTTTCTTTTGTCCTTTTTTTTCTTTTTTTTTCTTTTTTTTTTGGTTCAAGCTCTAAAAGAGTTGTCTTGTTTGTACCAACTTGTATTTCCAATAATGGATTAGTGGAGTGGTATTAATCTGCTTCAGCCCTAACTTTATTTGTGATATTTGGCCTAATTCAGGTGAACTTCAACTACCTTTATCGTCTTGAGAACTTCAACTACCCTTATGATCTTGACTATTCATTCCTTTCTTTGATCTTCTTGCCTCTTCACCTTAGTAATCATAAGATTTGTCAAAAGTATCACAACAACTCATGGTAGGTTGTTGGGGTTATACGCTAATGAAAAGAAAGCTAAAAATTTTATGAATGCTCAAAGGGACAACTAGGGATTGATATTTAATAGGGTGGATACTAGTTGTTGGCTCGTTAAACAATGCCTAGATCATCTCTCCCTTTGAATAAGCAGAGTTCAATTTTGCCTCGAAAGTTTGTCAAAACATGTTCTAAGACTGACTAGGACCGAGACAAAGGTAATTATGCTGGAGCCCTCTCTAAGTAAGCATACACAACTCAATGCTATAGAGTAATTCCCTCACCTAGTAAAGTCATTTGAGTCATGATGCATAAATATATTAATGCATGAATCATCAAGCTAAATTCCTCATTGGTTAAGCACCAAAATGAACAAAGACCCACAAAAATTTTATGAAAGAAATTTATTCAAATAACTTTAAATTTGAAAAATACGATTGTTCCAATTAAATATTAAAGAAAGCAAAATAAATAGAGTAATATTCAAGCTAAGGAAAGTTTGTTGAGTTGGAGGCAAGGATATTTTCCATCATCAAGGATCATTGCTTCATCATCCACAGTTAGTCCAAGCATGCTTAATTGCACATCATCTTTAGCAGCTTCTCTATCCATATCATCACAGGATGACAAGATAAAACTCTTCATGAAAGTTGTAAGCGGTGGTGCTCTTCCAAATTTAGGCAGAGGATTATTCTTAGTGTTGGGTTTTCTAGGTTCAGGCAGCTTACCACTGTCGATTAGATTTTGGATCTCATGCCACAACTTCATACAATTGTCTATTTCATGTCCAGGCCTTTGGTGGAATTGGCAAAATGCCTTAGTATCAAAATTAGGTGGAAGAGGATTAGGCAAAGGACGAGGAGCCAAAGGTTGTAACAATCCCTTCTTTTGTAGCTTATTGAGAACCCAAGACAGAGGTTTCCCAAACTTTGAAAACTGCCTCATTCCTCTTTGATCGGTGGCATTAGCATCAACTTCCTTTTGTGTATTTTGATTGCTAGGCTGATAATTCTATTTTGTAGAAAACTGATTATTCTCTCTTTCCCTTTGACTTTGCCTACTAGGGTGGTAGCCGCCCTTATTGTAGCCGCCCCTATTGCTCCACTTAGACAGCACATGGTTCGATTGGACTTGTAGAATAGGGATTGATCCCTCATTTTTCATTTGATCTTTATTAGTGAACATGTTCCCCGTTGATGCTACCTTTCTTTTCTTTCTTATGACAATGGGAGATGCCTCATTAGCATTGTTGATGGTCTCCAGAATTTCAATTAACTGGGTCTTCTTAATTTCAACCAATTGATCTTGTAGCTCAGCCATCCTAGCTTTGACAACTTCATCGATTATATCCCTTAGCTGGTTTGCATCCATCCTCCTAATGAGGCACTTGAATAAAAAAATCAATGTTGTAGGTGATATCGTTGTATGCTCTTGAATTATCGTATTTCAGGTCTATGAGCTAGAAAGGATTAATGATATGTCATGTGATGCATGTATGCATGTATGTATGTATGTATGCACAAACAATAAACAAAGAAAGATAGTTAGGACGTTCCTTCCAATCTTATAACTTCCACACACACACACGAGTGGTGTGTCTCTTTTCATAGGTATATGGTTAACAAAATACCAACATGGGGTATCTTATTTTCAAATAGGGAAATATTCGAAAACAAGATACCCCATGTTGGTATTTTGTTAACCATATACCTAGGAAAAGAGACTCGCCATTCGTGTGTGGATGTTATAAGGTTAGAAGGAACGCCCTATTCATCCTTGTTTGTCTATTATTTGTGCATACATACATACATGCATACATTTGCATCTCATATCATTAATCCTTTCTAGCTCACAACCCTTGATTACGATAGTTCAAAAGCTTACAACAATCTGACCTATGCCGGAGACGAAGCATCTAGCAACGACTCAATCTCTTTTTCACCAAAAGCAATAGAGCCCGAACAAATTCAAAGAATGGTGGATGAAGCCCTCAATGCCAAGATGGAAGAAATAAAAGAGGCCATGGCTGAGACCATAAAGAATCAATTAGCTGCAATTTTAGGAAACAATACCGAAGCATCTGCTAGCTCCAAGAAGCCAAAGGACAATGGGAAGGCTAAAGTTGGTGAAGTAGCTTTTGATGATGATAAGGTGGTCATTGATGATGATGATTGGGCTCAATACTACCAAGATCTTCAAGACAAAAAGGAGCCAAAGGTTGTTGAGAAGGCAACTATTGAAAAGACTGAGACATCCGATGTTGAAAAGATGATCGCTGATTTAGAAAAGAAATTTGAGAAGAAACTAAAAACAGAAGAAATGTCCGAGATTGACAAATTATTTGAGCTAGATGAAGAAGTTCCATACAAATTCAAGATGCCATCTTTTGCAAAGTTTGATGGAACCAGAAATCCTCATCTCCATGTGAAGCAGTATATCACTGCCATGCAGTCTGCCTGAGCTACTAAGGCTCAAACTCTTAGGTACTTCATGCTCTAATTGGATCCTGTTGTCAAAAATTGGTTCAATACCTTAGATGGTGGAAGACAAAAGAGTTGGGATCTACTTTACAAAGTCTTCATCCAAAAATATGGATATAATGTCGAAATGGAAGTTACCTTAATGGTAGTTGAGTCCATTAGGCAAAGGCCAAATGAGAATGTTGTGGACTATGTGAAGAGATGGAGAAACAAGGCCACTTTGCTCAAGAAAAGGTCCAATGAATCCGATCAAATAAGGATGATTGTGAGAGGGGTCCTGCCCAATCTCTGCGAAAGAATGTCTCACACCCTTATAAGGGACTTCAAAGATCTTCTCCAAGCTGGTCTACAAATTGAAGAGTGGGAAAGGGAGAAGAATTGCTTTTCAATAAAAAGGAATTAGAAAGGGAACTACCAGTCAGGCAATCAAAGAACAAAAAAAGAAGTTGATGTTAATGCCACTAGTCAAGGAGGAATGAGGCAGTTTTCAAAATTAGGTAAGCCACTGTCTTGGGTTCTCAATAAACTACAAAAGAAGGGATTGTTATAACCCTTGACTCCTCGTCCTTTGCCTAATCCTCTTCCACCTAACTTTGATACTAATGCATTTTGCCAATTCCATCAAAGGCTTGGACATGAAATGGACAATTGTATGAAGTTGAGGCATGAGATCCAGAATTTAATTGATAATGGCAAGTTGCCTGAGCCGGACAAGCCCAATACCAAAGGTAATCCATTTCCATGGTTCAACAGAGTACCTCCACCAGCAACCTTCATAGTAGGAAAAGGATTAGAAGAAGATTTTGTATTATCATCCTTTCAAGATGGGGATATTAAAGATGTGAAAGGAAAAGAAGCCTAACTCAACAAACTTGCCTTAATATTTTACTTTCTTTACTATTAATTGGAACTATCTTGTTTTTCAAATTTAAATTTGTTTGAATAAATTACTTTTATCAAAAAAATTTTTGGTCTTTGTTCATTTTGGTGCTCAACCAATGATGAATCTACCTTGATGATTCATGAATTAATATATTTATGCATCATGACTTAATGACTTTACTAGGTAAGGGAATTGCTCTATAGCATTGAGTTGTGTATGCTTACTTAGAGAGAGCTCCTGCATAATTACCTTTGTCTAGCTCCTAGTTAGTCTTAGAACATGCTTTGACAAACTTTCAAGGTGATATTGAACTCTGCTTATTTAACAGAGAAATGATCTAGGCATTGTTTGGATTATCCAACAACTAGTATCCACCCTATTAAATATCAATCCCTAGTTGTCCCGTTGAGCCTTCATAAAATTTTAGCTTTCTTTTCATTGGCTTACAAACCCCAACAACCTACCCTGAGCTGTTGTGATACTTTTGACAAGTCTTACAATCACTGAGATGAAGAGGTAAGAAGATCAAAGAAAGAATTAATTAGTCAAGATCATGAAGATAGTTGAAGTTCTCAAGACCATAAGGGTAGTTGATGTTTTTAAGACCATAAGGGTAGTTGAAGTTTTTCTAATATCTCCAATATATCAAGAAAACATCAGAGTAAACAATGATTTATCCCTGTTAAAGAAGATTTATGTCACTCCACTCATCCATTATTGGAGACCCAAGTTGATACAAATAAGACAACTCTGTTTGAGCTAGAACCAAAAAAAAAAAGAGAGAAAAGAAGGAAAAAAAAGAAGAAAAAAAAAGGAAAAAAGAAAGATAAAACCTAAAAAGGCGATTCTGAAAGTCAACTGAGTTCTCTTTTACCTAAAGCAACAAAAGGCTTCAATTGGTTCATAAGGACATTTTGACTTGAATTGGGCCAACCCAACCAAAGATTCAATCAAAATCAAAGAAAAAGGAGAAAGACCTTTCAGTTCTTGAATGTTCTATACTTGACAGTCCTATAAGAAAGAAGGACAAATGGATAAAAGAAAGGGAAGAGAAAGGAAAGAGAAAGAAAAGGGAAGAGTAAAAAAATAAAGAGGAAAGAAAAGGGAAAAGAAGAAAAGAAACGAATTTGGGAATCAAACTTTTTGCAAGGGAAAAAATTGTCCAAATTAAGATCCAGATTAGTGCCAAGAAGATAGAAGGAATTTGGAGTCTAGCAAGATTGCCTTCAAGCTACCTAAAATTCCGACAAGAAATTTGTAGTGTGAAGGTTTGTCCATTGTGTCACATCAGCCCCAACTTACAAATAGCTTTCATTTTAACTCGTGTCCCTTATAGACCCCATTTCAAGCCTATCAAAGACCTGTTGTTCTCTCTTGGTAGGTAGAGTCTATTAGTGGAGATAGTTTGGATGAGAATACATATGAGATAGACAATATTTAAACTCAAATGAGACCTTTGGCCAAGTAATGTGTATGTGCCTATCTAAAGTGCAACAGTTCTTGGTTAAATAGAAATGATTCTCGAGTTAGTACGGTAACTAGGGTTGTCATGTTATAGATATGTTAATTTGGAAAAATCAAGTCCTGAGGTGCATTGACATTAATTTGGCAAAGCCAACATTTGATTTTAAAATTAAAATTAAAAAAAAAAGCATTTTGTCATACAAAGCCTTCAAGTTAAGGGAAGTATGTTGAACCTCCAAAGGACACATTGGGCAAAGGAAATGATTATTGGCAAGGTCATGAAGAAGCTATCAACTAACATGCTGAAACATTGTTCGAAATAGATGAATCCCTGACTCTGCTACTTGGGGCCTCCATGATTCATGTTTTCAATATCTTGAAGATAAAAGCCACAAATGCAAAGCTTTCGATCATTCCAATGCAAGACTTGAACGAGCGTCAAAAAAGGAACCAATGAGAACACTTATGCTGATCACCTCGGTCTATGAGTCGATGGAACAACTGTAAGTATTATTCATGCATATCATGCATACGTGAGCATATCACATCGCACTTTCTTATCTTGTATTGTTCCTTGTCAAAAGGAACAGCAAACACCCTGCGAAGTAAAGAATCAAAAGAAGATGTCAAATCAAAGGGGCATGTTAGGCCCATTGCTTAAGAAAGTTCCAGTAATTTTGCAAAGAGAAGAAATGTGTGCTTGTGCAAAGAACTAGACGGCAAAAACATCAATTAGAGCCTGCATAGAAAAATCATGGGTTTGAGCCTGCACAGGGGCAAAGTTTCTCCTTTTCAATTTTTTGAGTCTATATATAAAATGTTTTCAAACTCACTTACAAATATTTTGCCACGCAGGGGGATAAGGAGAGGGTATAAGGTCCAATTAAAAATAGTTGAATTTTTGCAAAAAGGAAGAACAAAAGAATGAAACATTAGAACTCTCAAAAGAATGAAGATGCAAAAGACAAAAGATCAGTCTAGCTAAAAAAGCTGAAGCAAGGGTAAAGACCCAAAGTCCAAAGGATAAAGAACCATTTTCAAGGGTGAAGACCCGATTTCCAAAGGATGAAAGTCCATTTTCAAGGGTGAAGACCAGATCTCCAATGGATAAAGATCTGTGTTTCAAGGGTAAAGACCCAATCTCTAATGGATAAAGATCCAATTTTAGAAGGTGAAGACCTGATGTCCAAAGGATGAAGATCCAATTTTAAAGGGTGAAGACCCAAAGTTCAAAGGATGAAGATCAATTTTAAAAGGTGAAGACCCAAAGTTCAAAGGATGAAGATCTATTTTAAAGGGTGAAGACCCGACCTCAAAGGATGAAGATCCATTTTCAATGGTAAAGACCCGATATCAAAGGATGAAGATCCATTTGCAAGGGTGAAGACCCGATCTCAAAGGATGAAGATCCATTTTCAAGGGTGAAAACCCGATCTCAAAAGATGAAGATCCATTTTGAGGGTGAAGAACCACGATGCATAGAACAGCCGGAGTAGTCAGACTTTTCAACTGATAAAAGGTCAGTCAAACTCAGTCTCGGATCCAAGTACCCAATCCTGGGTCCAAGTACCCAAATTCAATCCAATCTCGGGTCCAAGTACCCAAATTCAACCCAATCTCGGGTCCAAGCACCCAAAATTCAATTCATTCTCGGTTCCAAGCACCCAAATCAAATCATTCTCGGGTCCAAGTACCCATTCTCAGGTCCAAGCACCCAATCTCGGGTCCAAGTACCCAAATCAATTCAAGCTCGGGTCCAAGTACCCAATCTTGGGTCCAAGCACCCATTCGCGGGTCCAAGTACCCAAATCAATTCAAGCTCAGGTCCAAGCACCTAATCTCGGGTCCAAGTACCCAAATCAATTCAAGCTCGGGTCCAAGTACCCAATCTCGGGTCCAAGCACCCATTCTTGGGTCCAAGTACCCAAATCAAATTCAATCCAATCTTGGGTCTAAGTACCCGATCTCGGGTCCAAGTATCCAATCTCGGGTCCAAGTACCAAAATCAAATCAATCTCGGGTTAAAGTACCCAATCCCTGGTCCAAGTACCCAATCTTGGGTCCAAGTACCCAAATTCAATCTAGTCTCAGGTCCAAGCACCCAAATTGAATTCAGTCTCGGGTCCAAGTACCCAAATCAAATCAACCTCGGGTCCAAGTACCCAATCCCAGATCCAAGTACTCAAATTCAATCTAGTGTCGGGTCCAAGTACTCATATCAAGTTCAGTCTCGAGTCCAAGTACCCAAAACAAATTCAAGCAACCATCTCAAAAATTAAGTCTTATTGCTTTTCACTCTCTTTTGTTGTAGTCTCAGATCGTTCAAGCAGGGGGCAAACTATAGACCCTTAATTTTTACCCCAATTTGATATGGTCCTAATTAAAGGATGCCAAAATAAATTTGATCTGACTTTAAATATTTAAACCTAGTTTATAATTTTTAAAGGAGTTGGTTCGAATTAAAGAGGCTTATATTTGATTGTAAAACACTAAAACCAAGTGGAATTAGCCCAAATTAAAATTTTTTGGTCCATAAGTTAAAAAAGGTCAGCATAATTTAATTGAGGTCGGCCTGGGAGACATTAGCATGCTTCATGTCGATCTTGGGCTGAGCATGCTTCATGTCGACCTTGGGAGGCTAGGTCAACATGACATGAGCATGCCTCATGTCGACTTGGGTAGCCCAAGGTCGACATGAGGTTGGTCTCATGTCGACCTAGGGCAACTAGGTCGACATGGGTTCAATATGTTTCCTAATTCAACTAGAATTTAATTTAGGGACTGTTTTATATTAGGTTAAGGATTCTAAGCGAGGTTCGGCTATAAGTAACAATGTTTTAGAATTCATAAGGGGGAGAAAAGATTAATAAGAGGAAAACATTAAGAGGGGACGGCAAGGAACATTAACAAGATAGCAGGGAACATTAAAGAGAGATGACAACAAACAGAAAAGATTAGCAGCAAACATTCATCAGTAATCAATCCATCAAAGACAACAACATTGTCTTTGTTAATTATTCATCCAAAAGTTATTTGTGGAGGAACCAACGAGCATAGGTTTGATCTTTAATCATGAATTATTTATGTTTACAGTAGTTTCGTTTCTTTGATTAATAAGAACATGCATGCATGCAATAACTTGATCTTTGAACACATAGTATCTTGATCTTTGAACGTGCAGTAAATTGGTTTTTGTTTTAATAACTTTAATCGTTTGCTTTGGTTTTTGTTTTAATAACTTCAATCTTTTGCTTTGGTTTTTGTTTTAATAACTTTAATCATTTGCTTTAATTATCACATTGATCAATTGGTATTCGTAATCCCATTGGCATATTTCATAAAACATAAAACTATCCAGTAGTCAATAATTAATTGTTAAAATCTATCTTGTTTACTTTAACTTCAAGAACCGTATGTTATTTCATTAAAACTCAAAACCTCAAACTATTTTTATCCAAAAGCCTAAACCATTTCATTATTAAAATCCAAAATATTGATTATTTTTCCAAAACCTTAATTTATTTTTCCAAATCCAAAATTGTGTTTTTTTTTAGGCAGTAAGCTAATTCCAAAAACACTAATTATCCAAAACCCTAATTCCAAAACCCTAGTTTTAAAAACCCTAATTCCAAAACCCTAATTTTAAAAACCCTAATTCCAAAACCCTAGTTTCCAAAATCCTAGTTTCAAAAACCCTAAAAATCCTAATTTCAAAACCCTAATTATAAAAGTTTAGTTTCTTAAACCCTAAGTTTTGAAACCCTAAATTCAATTGATAATTCTTTGAAACCCTAAATTTACATATTTATTGCTTTATTTAATTTTAGATTTGATTATACAGTTTATTATATTTTTTGATGGTTGATTTATTTAATTTCAATGCTTGATTTATTTAATTTATCATGGATGGATGCTTATTTTATATTTTGATTGATATCTTTGATGAATGATTTATTTATGATGAATGGTTATTTACTTTTATCGATTTATTTAGATTTCCAAATATTGTAAGAGGTATGTTTCCACTTGGTGGGTACCTCATTAGTTAAATATCATGTAATTTAAATTGCTTTTCTATTATAGAACCAATGTAAAGGACATGTTTATACCTTTTGGTGGGTGTCCTATTTAGGTATGGATTATGTAAGGGCATGTTTCCATCTTTGGATGGGTGTCCATTTATTTGTTTTGCTTGGACATTGTTTTGATTTTCAATATATCGATGATTTATTTTAATTATTGTGTGTAATATGGATAATATTGTTATATTTAAGAATTTTATAATATTAAGACCTATAAAGGAGGCCGGTTCCAATGAACCGGGCGTTGTGGGGGTGCTGGGCCATTTCTCACCTTCCCCACATGCACCCAACTTTTCGAACCCATTAGGGGGTTGGGGATTCCTTAGGAATCGAGTCATCCACCCCTTCCTTTTTCCCGGCCCGTCCGGGTGGCGACTCCATTTTCTTTGGACTTAGGTCTATGTTCTCTAAGGCCCTGAGCCTAAATAGTGTCGAAGTCACAAGAACCATTCCACCGGGAATGGGGGCTAAAATCCCCGCTCACAAATTTCAACCAATAGTTTTATTTTCAGATTGGAAATCAGTTCATGATAATTCCCATTAATTAAGTTCTAATCCATTCAATAAACTAAAGTAGCTTTTATGCTATATTGGATTAAAACTAAAATAAGAGGTTTATTACAAATAGATTTCTCACTTGAAAAAGTAACTAGTGGTTCATGCCAAAAACAAGTCCATGATTAATAGCTCTTAGTACTAGGCTCACAATTGATTTTTGGTATTTCATAATTGACCTAAATAATTTGTAAGCTCTTTTGGATGAAAATAATTTTGTTTCTAAGCCCATTGTAAAAAGAATTAAAAAAAATGGATTTTGGGCTTAGTATTTGGATCATGAGCAAAAGAATTTTTGATTTGTTTTTAGAAAAGTTTTATGTCCAAAGACCATCTTGAAAAGTTTTGAAAATAGCTTAGGTCTTTTTGATTTTAAAGAAAGATTTATTTTGAGCTTACAATGTACTTAAGTTAAATTAGAAAAAGAACAAACCAAATAAGCCATGATTTAAACAAAGATAAACTAACCATAGTCAAACAACAAGCATTTGAGGTAAAACCTAAGGAAAGTAACTAGGCCAATTACATGAGCTTTAGTCTTTGGGTTAAAAGGCTTAGGTTCCCATAACAAGTATATACCAAATGGTACAAGGCTATGAGTTGTTATGCCATGCTCGATCTCCATACCTTGAGTGAAAGTATGGTATCCCTTACATAACACAACACGGGTAACACCGGCATCGTAACTCACACACACAATGCAATCTAATATGATGCAATGGATAATATCATGATAAGAAAGAATAGAATAATATAAAGACCAATGGAATCAACTTCTCTTATCCCCAGTGGAGTCGCCACTGTGAGTGGGGATTTTTGCCCCCACTCCCGGTGGAATGCTTCTTGCGACTTCAGCACTGTTTAGGCTCAGGGCCTTAGAGAACACGGGCCTAAGCTTGGAGAAAATGGAGTCACCACCCGGATAGGCCGGGAAAAAGAAATGGGTGGATGACTTGATTCCTAAGGAATCCCCACCCCCTAATGGGTTCAAAAAGTTGGGTACATGTGGGGAAGGTGAGAAGTGGCCCAGCACCCCCACAACGCCCAGTTCATTGGAACCGACCTCCTTTGCAGGTCTTAATTTATAAAATTCTTAAATATAATAATATTATCCATATTACATGCAACAATTAAAATAAACCATCATTATATTAAAATCAAAGCAATGTCCAAACAAAGCAAATAAATGGACACCCATTCGAAGATATAAACATGTCCTTACATAGTCCATGTCTAAACTAAATAGGACACCCACCGAAAGGTGGAAACATGTCCTTTACATTGGCCCAAAATATAAAAGTAATTTAAATTACATGAAAATTAATTAATGAGGTACCCAATAATGGAAACATACCTCTTACAATTTTAATATCAAAATAAACAAATAATAATCATAATAATAAAGAAGATATCCATCATGATAAATTAAATAATTCAAGCATTGAAATTAAATAAATCAACCATCAAAACATATAACAAATCCAATAAATAACTAAAACCAAAATTTATATCATTAATGAGTTAAAAGTAGACAATAAGGACACGGTCAATAATTTTAAAAGATTGGAATTAGGGTTTAAGATTTTTTAGGTTTGGCAACTGGAATTAGGGTTTGAGGGTTTTTTAGGTTTACTGGATGGAAGGTTTGAAAAATGAGGTTTTTGCATTTTGGGGATAAATTAGGGTTTTCTCGAATTAGGGTTTTGGGTGATTTTGGCAGAATAATTTGGATTAAGGTTTTAGTGGCTTTGGTAGAATAGTTTGGGAAAAGGGTCATAGGGTGACAAGTTTTACAGTAAATTAAGGTTTTGATTTATCATTTTAGAAGAAATATTGATTTTGGAAATAAATTAAGATTTTGAAAAATAATTAGGGTTTTGAGATTTTAATGGGATAATTTAGGGTTTAAAGTTTTGGAAAAATAGTTTAGGGTTATAAAGTTTTGGAAACAAAATAACGATTTAGGGTTTTGATAATTTAACCAATGACTTAGGCTACTGGATGGTTTTAAGTTTTTAGTTTTTATAAAACATGCAAGTGGAGTTTTGAAAACCAACTGATTAATGTATTAACTAAAGTAAACAATTAAAGTTATTAAAACAAAGATCAATTTACTGCATGTTCAAAGACCAAGTTACTGCACGTTCAAAGATCAAGTTAATGCATATTGAAAGATCAAGTTACTGCATGTTCTTATTAATCAAAGAAAATGAAGCTGCTGAGAGCATGAATAATTTATAATTTAAGATCAAACCTCCGTCATTGGTTCCACCAAAAAATTGATTTCTGGATGAACAATGTGAAGATAGTATGTACTCTGCCTTCTTCTTTGGTTGTCTTGATATTTTTGTTTGTTGTTTCCTTCGTTCTCCAAAAAAATGTTGCTACTGTTCTTCTCTATTTGTTGCTGTCACTTCTATTTTGTGGTTTAATCTCTCTTAATATTCATTGCCGCCCCTTGTTAATGTTAATTGCCGACCGTCTTTAATGTTAATTGCTACCCTTCTTAATGTTCATTGCCGTCCCTTGTTAATGTTAATTGCCACCCTTTCTAAATTCTGAAACATTATTATTTATAGGCAAACCTCACTCAGAATCCCTAACCCTAATATTAATCCTTCATTAAAATAAATTTTAATTCAATTCGGAAACTAATTTCAAAAAATAATTGAAACCATGTCAACCTGGGGCAACCAGATCGACATGGACCAAAGCCATGTCGACTTGGGACATCCAGGTCGACATGAGCCACTCTAGGTTGACATGAGCCAAGGTTCATGTCACTTGGGCCCTTTGAACTTGAACTAATTTCACATTTTTTAATTTTTGGACTAGACATTCTAAAAGAGACTTGGTTTAGGGTTTTGTAGTTGAGTTTGTGACTTTTTAAATTGGACCGACTTATTAGAAGTTGTAGATCAGATCAAATTTATTTTGGCATTCTTTAATTAAGACCCTATTAACTTAGGGACAAAATTAAGGGTCTACAAGTACCCTAAACCAAGTGTAGAGGGATATCTTGCAAGAGGAGGTTGAAGTGGTAATTGTTGCTTTAAAGGTAAGTACAAACTTTGAATAATTGTTCATACTTACATGATATTGGGACTTAACACATTTGGTTGGAAAATGTGTTAAGTTACCTACTACATTGTTGGTGCATGAGAATAATGCTATGATCTGCATAATGTGAACTATGTGAAATATATGATGATGATTCAAAATATATTGATAATGCAATTTGTTATGTATACACTAATGATAGTATGTAAAGCCATTGGTGATGGCTAAACTGATATAAATGAGATATTTAAGGCATTGTGCCTAGTTGATCATGAGAAAATGAGAAAGGATTTGTAAATGGATTTATGAAAGAATTGTGTGCCTAGTATGTTATTCAATTTTCAAACTTTTGTTGTTGGTGGCATGCCTAAAAAGTAACAATCCCTTGAAGCTGGGATGGGCTTGGTCCTTGAAGCCTAGTTGGGAGTTACATGATGTAGCAGACCCTTGAAGCTGGGTTGGGCCTAGTCCTTGAAGCCTAGTTGGGATGTTACATATGAGGTAATCCTCATTGTGATTATGATTCACCTTCGGGCTAGACAAATGTTGTTATATTGGACCAAAGCAGTAACTCTGCAATTTGAATAGCATATTAGATCCTTTTGGACCCATGCTTGTGTTTGCTTTTATGTGAATTAGGAATGGTTGAACAATTAAATAATTTATCAAGATATAATGATATAATGTTATGAAATATAATATACTTATGTGTTATACATTAGCATTGCATTTGAAATATATTGTATCAATGTTTGTATCACTAGGCCTTTGGCTTAGCGCGATTGTCATCGTGCAGGTGACAAGGTAGATCCGGTTGAGCTGGAGAGTTCAGCCAGACTGAGACGAGTCTGGGCTTGAGATTGTGAGTGCAGTGTTGATTGTGGACATCAAGAACAGAGACAAATTGCCAGCATGTATATATTTCATATTTTTGTACATGTTGATTTTGGATGAACATATAAATATGTATATTTCACTTTCGCAATTTATCAAAAATGTTTTGGATAAACCTTTGGTAATGAAGTTAAATATGTTTTAACAAGTAATATATCATCTATTATTTTTATGATTGTAGACCCTTAATTTTGGCCCTAAGTTGGTACGGTCTAAATTAAAGAATGCCAAAATAAATTCGATTTGATTTATAACTTCTAATGAGTCGGTTCGAATTAAAGAGGCATAAATTCAATTGTAAAACCCTAAAATAAAGTGGAATCAGCCCAAATTAAAACTTTTTGGTCCATAAAAAAGGAAAGAATAATTCAAGTTAGACCAGCCGGGGAGACATGAGCAATTGCTCATGTCGAACTGGAGGGAACAGGTCGACATGAGCATGCCTCATGTCTATCTGGTAGCCCAGATCGACATGACGTTAGACTCATGTCGACCTAGGGCAACCAGGTCGACATGGCCTTAACTGTAATATCCTCATGTATGCCCTAGAAGTTTTGATTTTGTTGTTATTGTTGTTGTTGTTGTTGTTGTTGGTTTAAAATGTGATTGAATGTATATGTTAGGTGATAAGAAAAGAAATTGGAAAGAGAATGCTTGTGTATTTGTGTTTTGGGGAAGAAAAGAGGGTTTAGAGAAAAGTGTATATGTTGTTTATATGATGATATATATAACATATACATAAGTCAAAGGGAGAGTCAATGGAAGAGAGATATTTTTATGGGATATGTGAAATTACTATAATAGGCTTATAAGAGACAAGAGGTTAGTTATATGGTATAAGGGTGTTTTGGTAATTGTTTAGTTAAAAACTCTTGGTGGAGATTAAAAGGAAAAATTGACTTTGCTTCTTCATATTTTTCTTCTTCTTTTCCATTGTGGCCGGTTCCTCCTTAGACAAAGGAAGCAAGAGGCAAAGAGAAGATCTTGTTGAGTGAAGCTCAAATTGAAGAAAGATTAAGTGATCAAGTGTTGATTCAAGAAGTTTTTAACTAAGGTAAGATCTTTCCTTTGATTTCTTTTATTCTTTTGAAGTAGTATTTGAAATTCATTAGGGTTTGTTGAATTGATGATGGGATGTAGTTGTGTTGTGTATTCAAGTGTAAATTTGGTTTTAAGTTAAGAATTTAAATAGGTGTTGTTGTTGGAAGTGAAGGATGTTGATTTTGGATGATGGAGAAGGATGTTGGTTTTAGGGTTTTGAAGTGGTTGTGTTTAATTGTGATGTTAATGTGTTATTAAAGTGATTATTGTGATGATTGTGTAAGATATGTGTTTATGTTGTTGAGTGTACCCATTTGAATGAATTTGTGTTGTGCATGATGTGTTAAAATGCATTTAGAAGATTGTTGGACACATTTAGGGTTTGGTTTTCAAATGACACGGCCAAAAGCAAGGAGAGACACGGCCAAGCCAAGAAAACTTGGGCGTGTTGGAAGAATTTTTGGGAGACACGGCCGTGTCTATTGCCTGTGTTCACTACTGGATGTTGGTGTTGAGAGACACGGCCACAAGCTTGGCCGTGTCCCTTGCCCGTGTTGCTTACTGTCAAATTGTGGTTGAGAGACACGGCCACAAGCTTGGCCGTGTCCCTCAAGTGGGCTGCCGTGTCCCTCAAATGTGTTGGTTAGGGTTTTTATTCTTTGTTCTAATTGCATTGTCATGATTCTTCAAAGGTATTTTGGTACCTAAACCTAAACATAAACACTTTAAACATACTTCAAACAAAGAATGCCCTAATCAAATGGATGTGGAAGATCCTAAAACTATGAATGTTGTAGATTGTTCTTTGCCCTAATTGCATTGTTGAGATTGAACAATGGTATGTTATATGTATTGTGAAACTTGTAAATGATAATGTGTGATATGGATAATGTATATTGAAATGTTATATCAAAGATGCTTTGATGATTCAATTGAATGATATATGGCATGTTTGCCTAATTGATGAGGAGAATTGAGAAAGAGTTTGATAAAAAGAATAATGAAATAATTGTATGTTTAATATGTTATTCAGTTTCAGAGTTCTGGTTTTTGGAGGCATGCCTATTTAATGAAAGTTAACAGTCTTGCCGGGTTGAGGATCTCTTCAAATTGAGTTGAATTGAGGTCCAAGAGACTGGGTCTGTTACACTATGATAATTGATATTATGAGATATTTGATTTGTAACAGTCTTGCCGGGTTGAGGATCTCTTCGAGTTAGATGAGTTGATGATCCAAGAGACCGGGTCTGTTACGCTATCCATGGATAGAGATATATATGTATATGTTGCCTACGGGCTTGATAATGGTGTTTATGAACCAAAACAGTAACTCTGAATTCTGAATATCGTATTAAATACTCGATGGGCCCATAGGTGTCTAGGTTTTATGTATATCATAAATGATGTTCTAATGTAATGAAATGTTAATATTACTTAAATGATGAAACAAACTATTCACGGAATATTGTTTGTTGAGTATGATCTTTATTAATTGTGTGTGTATCATTGATGTTGATTTATTAATAGAAATGTGAAACATTGCATTGCACTAAAGCATAACATTAGCATGAATTGTCTTACTAAGCCCTTGGCTTAGCGCGATAGTGTTTAATCGCGCAGGTGATAGAGTTGAACCCGAGAGCTCTTCGAGGCCGAGTGAGAGTAGACGTTGAAGAGTTGATTTTGGGAACTTAAAGATCAGAGAAGAATTGCCAATCATGTATAACTCTTTTATATTTTATAAATATGGTTTATAATGTAAATATATGTATATTTGTAAATATGGATTTAAAAGCTTTCATATATGTAAATATTTTCTATATTCCGCTGCGTATCTAGTAAATGTATATATATATACATATATCTACTTGTTTTACATTACAAGTTCATGACTTATTTTCTCTAATGTATAATGAGAAAGCTTATAGTATCATTTAAAATGTTTTGAATGTTAATAAAATCCGTAGCATTCCTATATTCGATACATGTATACTACATTGTGGTGTATGTAGTGTGTATGTATTGGGTGTGGGGGTGTTACAATTGTTTTGGTATCAGAGCCTAGGTTTGAGATTCTCAACCTAGGTCACGTATAAGAAAAAGAATATTTTTACTTAAAAAGTGAATTTTTGAATAACATACATGTTTGGGATTGGCAATCTCTGATCTTTAATAAGATGTATTCTGCTGTGTTTGCAGAAATAGGTTGTGATGGATCCTCATTTGCATCAGTCAGTTGAGGGTAGTGAGGAGAGTGTAGCTCCGGAAGATAGAGCTAGAGTTGATAGTGCTGAGGAGGCACCTGCTTCGGTGTCTGGGAGACCAGTTGGTGAGGAGGTTCCACCAGCTTGGCTTAGGCATGTGGTAGAGGCTTTGAGGCAAACACCAGTGCAACCACCACCACCCCCTCAGCCTTTAGTACCACTGAGGCACTATGATAAACTAAGGAAATATGGAGCAGAGGATTTCTTAGGTACAGTTGATCCAGCTGTAGCGGAGCAATGGCTTCATAAAGTACAGAGGATCTTTATTCAGTTGCAAGCCACCTCAGAGGAAAAGTTTGACTATGCAAGATCTTTGCTACAGAAGGATGCATACGACTGGTGGAAGACAGTGCCCCATTCTATGGATGATCCACCAACCTTGTCATATGCGGATTTTCTGAGAGAATTTGAATTGAAGTATACTCCTAGGGAGTACAAAGACATGAAGAAGATGGAGTTTTTGAGCTTGAAACAAGACAACAGGACTGTAATTGAATATGAAGTTGAGTTTATTAGATTGAGCCATTATGCTGGGGGCATTATAGCTAATGAGATAGATAGATGCAGGAGATTTGAGGAGGGATTGAGGCCCTCTATCATGTGCTTAGTGGCTGGATCTCGATATCACGATTTCTCCCAGCTAGTGGCAGCAGCTCGGAGTGTGGAGCGAGCTCAAGTTATTGCAGCTACTTCAGAGGAAGAGATTAGGGTTAGAAGGCCCCAGTTTGAGGCAGGGTCTTCATCTTTTAAAAGAGGTAAAGGAAGCTTTGTTCCTCGGGTCAGTAGGAGTCAGAGGCCAGCTGGTAAGTCAGTGCAGTTTCATAGGCAGAGATTTAGACCTACAGCTCCAGTGGCGAGTGCTCCGACCCCAGTGACTCAGAGATCCGCTCTACCTGTGTGTGCTCAGTGTGGTGGATCACATAGGGGTGCTTGTTGGAGGTATAGTGGGTCAGCTGTGTGCTTCAGATGTGGATCTCCTGAGCATTTTATTAGAGATTGTCCAGAGAGACAGGAGCGGATGTCAGTAGATACTGCATCTTCTCGACCTAGTGTGAGGGGAGGTCGAGGAGGCAGAGGTGTCAACAGAGGAGGCAGATCTGGGTTTAGTGCTAGAGGAGGTTCTACATCCAGAGAGAGTAGACCAGAGGAGGTTGGGTCTTCCCAGAGGATATATGTTATACAGAGGCAGCCAGATGCTTCGGCAGTCATAGCTGGTACCTTTTCTTTATTTGATAATTCAGTACTTGCTTTGATTGATCCCAGATCCACCCATTCATATATTAGTGCATCTGTTTTGCCTGTGTCTGATATGCATGCTGAGTCCCTATGATTTGATTTGTTGGTGACAAATCCGTTAGGGCATAGTGTGATTGTGAGCAAGGTGCACCGAGATAGTGCAGTGAGGGTGCAAGGTGAGGAGTTCCTTGGAGATTTGATTGAGATGCCTTTTAAGGAGTATGATGTGATCCTAGGCATGGATTGGTTAGCTAGACATGGAGCTGTGGTAGATTGTAAAAAGAAAGTTGTTTCTTTGAGAACTGCTGATGGTAGAGAGGTGATAGTATCTAATGAGCAGGAACAGTTAGCCTCCTTATTTGTTTCAGCTGTTGCAGCTAGGAGGTTGATTAGAAAAGGGTGTGATGCTTATCTTGCTCATGTGGTAGATACTAGAGTAAGAGGTTCTCAAATTGATAGTATTGCCACAGTTGCAGAGTTCCCAGATGTGTTTCCAGAGGAGTTGCCAGGATTACCTCCTGAGAGAGAGGTGGAGTTTGGTATTGAATTGTTGCCTGGTACCACTCCTATCTCTATTACTCCTTATTGAATGGCACCAGCAGAATTGAGGGAGCTGAAAGTGCAATTGCAGGAGTTGTTGGACAAAGGATTTATTTATCCTAGTGTTTCTCCTTGGGGAGCTCCTGTTTTATTTGTGAAGAAGAAAGATGGTACTATGAGGTTGTGTATCGATTATAGGCAATTGAACAAGGTGACTATTAAAAATAAATATCCTTTGCCTAGAATCGATGATCTCTTTGATCAGTTGAAGGGTGCAGCTGTGTTTTCTAAAATTGATTTGAGATCAGGGTACCATCAGTTGAGGGTCAAAGCTGATGATGTTCCTAAGACAGCCTTTCGGACAAGGTATGGGCATTATGAGTTCTTAGTGATGCCTTTTGGGTTGACGAATGCACCTGCAACTTTCATGGATTTGATGAATAGGGTGTTTAGGCCCTATCTGGATCAATTTGTGGTAGTGTTTATTGATGATATTCTGGTGTATTCGCGGAATAAAGAGGAACATGATAAGCATTTGCGGATTGTGTTGCAGATTTTGAGAGAGAAGCAATTGTTTGCTAAACTGTCGAAGTGTGAGTTTTGGTTGGATCAGGTAGCTTTTCTCGGTCATATAGTTTCAGCAGAGGGTATTAGAGTTGATCCGAGTAAAGTTGAAGCTATTTTGAATTGGAGTCCACCCAAGTTTGTGACTGAAGTTAGAAGTTTTCTGGGTTTGGCAGGCTATTACCGACGGTTTGTGAAAGGGTTTTCTTTGATAGCTACTCCACTCACCAGATTGCTTCGTAAGGGAGTTAGATTTGTGTGGACAGATCAGTGTCAGGCTAGTTTTGATCAGTTAAGAGAAATGTTGACTCAAGCACCTGTTCATACTTTACCTGTAGAAGGCAAACCATATGTGATTTACAGTGATGCTTCACATAGTGGTTTGGGTTGTGTTTTGATGCAAGAGGGTAAAGTCAAAGCTTATGCATCTAGACAGTTGAAACCGCATGAGCTTAATTATCCGACCCATGATTTAGAGCTAGCAGCAATCGTGTTTGCATTGAAGATTTGGCGACACTATTTATTTGGGGAGAAATGTTTTATCTACACTGATCACAAAAGCTTAAAATATTTGGGTGTCCAGAAAGAGCTTAATCTTCGACAGAGGAGATGGTTGGAATTGATTAAAGACTATGACTGTTTGATTGATTATCATCCAGGTAAAGCAAATGTTGTTGCTGATGCCTTAAGTCGGAAGTCTTTAGCAGGTTTAACTGTTTATTCGCTCTCGTTGCTTGTTGAGTTGAGAGCATTGCATGCCAGTTTTGTATCTTCTGATGATGGTGCATTGATGGCACAGTTGCAATTAAAACCAGTTTTATTAGATCAGATTAAAAAGGCTCAGTTGGCTGATGAAAAGATTCAGAAGATTATTTCAGATTGCCAGAACGGGAAAAGTAGAGATTTTATTGTGAGAAATGATGGGAGTCTCTGGTTTAAGAATAGATTGTGTGTACCTGATGATGCTAATTTAAAAAGAATCATTTTGGAAGAATCACATCAGTCAGTGTTTGCTATGCATCCGGGCAATACCAAGATGTATCATGATTTGAAGCAACATTACTGGTGGTTCGGTATGAAGAGAGACATTGCATATTTTGTGTCCAAATGTCTCACTTGTCAGAAGGTAAAAGCAGAGCATCAAGTTCCAACCGGGTTACTTCAGCCGTTGTCAGTGCCTGAATGGAAGTGGGAAAGAGTGACAATGGATTTTGTGTCTGGTTTGCCATTGACACAAAGGAAACATGATGCCATATGGGTGATTGTGGATAGATTGACTAAGACAGCTCATTTTCTTCCGGTTCGGATGGATTACTCTTTGGAGAGATTAGCTGAGCTGTATATCCATGAGATTGTAAAGTTGCATGGTGTTCCAATTTCTTTAGTGTATGATCGAGATCCTCGGTTTACTTCAAGGTTTTGGAAGAGTTTGCATAGTGTTTTGGGTTCTCGACTGCACTTCAGTACTGCTTTTCATCCACAGGCGGATGGACAGTCAGAGAGGGTGATACAGATTATTGAGGACATGTTGAGAAGCTGTGTCATTGATTTCTCTGGAAGTTGGGACAGATTTCTACCGCTTGTGGAGTTTGCTTACAATAACAGTCATCAATCTAGCATTGGTATGGCACCGTTTGAAGCATTGTATGGCAGACGGTGTAGGACACCTCTTTGTTGGAGTGAACTTGGGGAAGGTAATTTAATTGGGCCTGATTTGATTAAAGAAACTGAAGAAAAAGTGAAATTGATTCGAGGCAGGTTGAAAGCAGCTTCAGACCGACAGAAGTCTTATGCAGATCTGAAAAGGAGAGACATAGAGTTTAATGTTGGAGATAAGGTATTTTTGAAAGTATCTCCTTGGAAGAAGATTTTGAGGTTTGGTCGGAAAGAGAAATTGAGTCCTCGATTCATTGGACCGTATGAAGTATTGGAAAGAGTTGGACCAATTGCTTATAGGCTTGCTTTGCCACCTGAGTTGGATCGTATCCATAATGTATTCCATGTTTCTATGTTGAGGAGATACAGATCGGATCCATCTCATGTGTTGCCGATTGAATCTATCGAAGTGAGTCCTGATCTGACATTTGAAGAGGAACCAGTTGCTATCTTGGCACGAGATGTGAAAAAGTTGAGAAACAAGAGTGTGCCCTTGGTGAAAGTTCTATGGAGGAATCATGCAAAAGAAGAAGCAACTTGGGAAAGTGAACAAATCATGCGAGAGCAATATCCTCAATTATTTCGGACTTGATATCAGGTAATTTCGAGGACGAAATTTCTTTTTAGAGGGGGAGAATTGTAATATCCTCATGTATTACCTAGAAGTTTTGATTTTGTTGTTATTGTTGTTGTTGTTGTTGTTGTTGTTGGTTTAAAATGTGATTGAATGTATATGTTAGGTGATAAGAAAAGAAATTGGAAAGAGAATGCTTGTGTATTTGTGTTTTGGGGAAGAAAAGAGGGTTTAGAGAAAAGTGTATATGTTGTTTATATGATGATATATATAACATATACATAAGTCAAAGGGAGAGTCAATGGAAGAGAGATATTTTTATGGGATATGTGAAATTACTATAATAGGCTTATAAGAGACAAGAGGTTAGTTATATGGTATAAGGGTGTTTTGGTAATTGTTTAGTTAAAAACTCTTGGTGGAGATTAAAAGGAAAATTTGACTTTGCTTCTTCATATTTTTCTTCTTCTTTTCCATTGTGGCCGACTCCTCCTTAGACAAAGGAAGCAAGAGGCAAAGAGAAGATCTTGTTGAGTGAAGCTCAAATTGAAGAAAGATTAAGTGATCGAGTGTTGATTCAAGAAGTTTTTAACTAAGGTAAGATCTTTCCTTTGATTTCTTTTATTCTTTTGAAGTAGTATTTGAAATTCATTAGGGTTTGTTGAATTGATGATGGGATGTAGTTGTGTTGTGTATTCAAGTGTAAATTTGGTTTTAAGTTAAGAATTTAAATAGGTGTTGTTGTTGGAAGTGAAGGATGTTGATTTTGGAAGATGGAGAAGGATGTTGGTTTTAGGGTTTTGAAGTGGTTGTGTTTAATTGTGATGTTAATGTGTTATTAAAGTGATTATTGTGACGATTGTGTAAGATATGTGTTTATGTTGTTGAGTGTACCCATTTGAATGAATTTGTGTTGTGCATGATGTGTTAAAATGCATTTAGAAGATTGTTGGACACATTTAGGGTTTGGTTTTCAAATGACACGGCTAAAAGCAAGGAGAGACACGGCCAAGCCAAGAAAACTTGGGCGTGTTGGAAGAATTTTTGGGAGACACGGCCGTGTCTATTGCCTGTGTTCACTACTGGATGTTGGTGTTGAGAGACACGGCCACAAGCTTGGCCGTGTCCCTTGCCCGTGTTGCTTACTGTCAAATTGTGGTTGAGAGACACGGCCACAAGCTTGGCCGTGTCCCTCAAGTGGGCTGCCGTGTCCCTCAAATGTGTTGGTTAGGGTTTTTATTCTTTGTTCTAATTGCGCAGGTGATAGAGTTGAACCCGAGAGCTCTTCGAGGCCGAGTGAGAGTAGACGTTGAAGAGTTGATTTTGGGAACTTAAAGATCAGAGAAGAATTGCCAATCATGTATAACTCTTTTATATTTTGTAAATATGGTTTATAATGTAAATATATGTATATTTGTAAATATGGATTTAAAAGCTTTCATATATGTAAATATTTTCTATATTCCGCTGCGTATCTAGTAAATGTATATATATATATACATATATCTACTTGTTTTACATTACAAGTTCATGACTTATTTTCTCTAATATATAATGAGAAAGCTTATAGTATCATTTAAAATGTTTTGAATGTTAATAAAATCCGTAGCATTCCTATATTCGATACATGTATACTACATTTGTGGTGTATGTAGTGTGTATGTATTGGGTGTGGGGGTGTTACATTAACTCATGTTGATTTGGTTGCCCAGAATCAATATGGTTTCAATGAGTGTCCTAATTGAACTAAAATTTATTTTAAGGATGGATTATTATTAGGGTTAAGGATTCTGAGTGAGGTTTTGGCCTATAAATAATAACATTTTATACTTTAACAAGGGTGGGAATTAACATTAAAGAGGGTCGGCAATGAATATTAAGAGAGATTAAACCAAAAAATAGAAGAGACGACAACAAACAGAGAAGAACAACAACAACGTTTTTTGGAGAACGAAGGAAACCACAAACAGAAATATCAAGACAACCAAAGAAGAAGGCAGGGTCCATACTGTCTTCACATTGTTCATACAGAAATAAATTTTTTTTTGTGGAACCAAACATGGAGGTTTGATCTTTAATCATAAATTATTCATGCTCACGTAGCTTTGTTTTCTTTAATTAATAAGAACATGCAGTAGCATGATTTTTTAACATGCAGTGACATGATCTTTTGAACATGCAGTGACATGATCTTTGAACATGCAGTAACTTGATCTTTGAACATGTAGTAAATTGATCTTTGTTTAAAAACTTTAATTGTTTGCTTTAGTTAATACATTAAACAGTTTGTGTTCGTAACTCCACTTACATGTTTTATAAAAAACTTAAAACTACCCAGTAGCCATCGAGGATTTAAATTAATTGTCAGAATCTATTTTTTTACAAAAACTTCAAGAACCATAAATTATTTTATTGAAACTCAAAACCTTAAACTATTTTTATCCAAAACCTTAAACCATTTCATTATTAAACTCCAAAATATTGATTATTTTTCCAAAACCTTAATTTATCTCTCCAAATCAAAAATTATTTTTTTAGGCAGTAAGTTAAACCCTAATTCCAAACCCTGAATTCCAAAACCCTAGTTTTAAAAACCCTAATTTCAAAACCCTAATTCCAAAACTCTAGTTTCTAAAACCCAATGTTCCAAAACCCTAAATTCTTTAAAATCTTAAACTTATATATATTGCTTTATTTAATTTTAGATTTGATTATGCAGTTTATTATATGTTTTGATGGCTGATTTATTTAATTTCAATGCTTGATTTATTTAATTTATCATGGATGGATATTTTCTTTATGATTATGATTATAATTTGTTTATTTTGGTATTAAAATTGTAAGAGGCATGTTTCCATTATTGGGCACCTCATTAATTAATTTTCATGTAATTTAAATTGCTTTTATATTTTCGACCATTGTAAAGGACATGTTTCCACCTTTTGATGGGTCTCCTATTTAGTTTTAGACATGGATGATGTAAGGACATATTTCCATCCTCGGATGGGTGTAACACCCCTTCCCGACCTACATGTGTAAGCTGAGTAGAGGCGCCACACTAACCTAATGTTGCTACCAATTTTACTTAGTCAAATTTTAGTTCCGATTTTTACAAAAATTTTGCCATAGTTTCGCCTAAAAATTGAGTCCCAAGTGTCGACAAAATCAGTTTTTTTCTTATTTTTAAAAACATTTTACACAAACCAATGCAAACAAAACCATTCTCAGTACACTCCCAATAAATCCCCCTTGTAACCTCAACTACAACCTGCAAAAAGGATTTACATTTCTAGTACAACATAAAATAAAGGTTTTGTGACAACCCCCATATTTAAATATTACACAGCGGAAGTTATAAAATATTTACATATTTACATATTAAACATTTCTTTACAAAATATAAAGAAATATACATGATTGGCAAGTCTGCTCTGATCTTTAAGATCCCAAAATGGATTCAACAAGGTCTACTCTCACTTGGTCTTGATGAACTCTCGGGTTCAACTCTATCCACTCTATTACCTGCGCGATTAAACACTATCGCGCTAAGCCAACAGCTTAGTAAGATAAAACATGCTAATGGTATGCTTTAATGTAATGCAATGCCACATATGTTATTGATAAGATCAACATCATAAATATAAAGTTAACACATAATTATGCATTTCACAAATCATAGTCATATGAGCATACCACATTTCAACATCATTCCACATTCAACATTACTCAATCATACTCAATAACCAACATCTCATTTCATTAACTCATAACATTATTTAGGACATTCATATAACCTTGACACCTATGGGCCCAACAAGTATTTAATACGATATTCAGAGTTCAGAGTTACTGCTTTGGTTCATAATCACAATAATCACGCCCGTAGGCAATGTATATACATGTATCTCTATCCATGGATAGTGTAACAGACCCAGTCTCTTGGATCATCAACTCAACACATATGAGGAGATCCTCAACCCGGCAAGACTGTTACAAATCATATATCTCATATTCACAATTCTCATAGTGTAACAGACCCAGTCTCTTGGACCATCAACTCAACACATATGAGGAGATCCTCAACCCGGCAAGACTGTTACCTTTTATCATTTCTTAGGCATGCCACCCAAATCCAGAACTCTGAAACTGAATAACATATTAAACAAACAATTCATTTATTATATAGTTACCATTTCCATTCTCAAATTCTCATCATATTTAGGCAAACATGCCTTCTTTCTTTCAATATCATCATCATAGCCAATCACAATGGCATTGTCTCATATCATGTCTTATTTGAATTATCATTTCAATTTCAATGTATATTATTCATGAAACACATAACCATTCACAATGCATAACATAACATTGTTCAATCTCAACAATGCAATTAGGGCAAAGAACAATTGATATGATTCATGTAAATAATACATTCTGGTTTTAGACTCCATTTTATCCTTATTTTGAAAAATTGTATAAAATAATCTACTTGACTAAAAATTCTAAAATTTTTACAGAATTTAGTTTTGTATCTTAAAATCATTCCTTTAAAATTTCAGATCAAACTGAACACAAAATCTTGGTCAAATAGTTCACCTAACCAGACTGCCCCAATTGCCCTGCATCCTGGCAGCAGTTCTGAACTTTGTGAATTCCATAAATCAAATTCAATCAACGTGGTTCCAAATTATTTTTCTCAAATACTAGACTCACTAAGAAACAACATATCCAAAATTCAATTGGATATGATTTTTTTACATTTTATTAAAAATCCCGAAATATAGCTGTCTCAGTTAAGGTACCTGCTGGAATAGTTCTACTAAAAATAATCTTTCTAATCTCATAACCATTCCAAAATCGAATCAACATATTTTTCAGTCATTCTAGACTCATAGAGGCACAACATATCAAAAATTCACTTCAAGAACATTTTTCTATAATTAATTAAAAATCATACAAGTCACAGCCTTTACTAATTGTAAAACAGAAAAAGAATTTCACTAAACACAACTCATCTCATCATCAAACCAACAAACCCTAATTCCTTTCTCACACCACTTCCAAAGAATTGAAGAAATTAAAGAAAAGATCTTACCTTAAATGAAGAAATCCACAAATCTTTAACCAAAACCCTTGCTTCCTTCTTCAAATTGCTTCAAACCTCAAGATCACCTCTCTTTCTCTCTTGGTTTTTGGAGAGCCGGCACCTCTTGAAAGAAAGAAGGAAATGATGAAGACACAAAGTCAATTTTTGCTTTTAATCTCCACCAAGTGATCTTATCCAAGCAATTACCAAAATGCCCTCAATCATATAACTAACTTTTTGTCTCATATAAGCCCTTATATGTAATTGCACACTCAACACAAAAATATCTCTCTTCCATTGACTCTATATTTGACCAATTTATATGTTATATATATCATCATATACACAACATATACATTTGTCTCTACACCCTAAATTTCTTCTCCAAAACACATATACATATATTTTTCTTTTCTCAATTTAAACCAACAACAACAATAACAACAACAACAACAACAACAACAACAACAACAAAACTTCTAGGGCATGCATAGGGATATTACAATTCTCCCCTCTAAAAAGAAAATTTCGTCCTCGAAATTACCTGAAATTAACTCTGAAACAACTGAGGATATTGCTCTCGCATTGTTTGCTCATTTTTCCAAGTTGCTTCTTCTTTTGCATGATTCTTTCAGAGAATCTTCACCAATGGCACTCTCTTGTTTCTCAACACTTTCACATCACGTGCCAAGATAGCAACTGGTTCCTCTTCAAAAGTCAAGTCTGGGCTCACTTCAACAGATTCAAAAGGCAACACATGAGATGGATCCGACCTGTATCTCCTCAACATAGAAACATGGAATACATTATGAATACGATCCAACTCAGGTGGCAAAGCAAGTCGATACGCCACTGGCCCAACTCTTTCTAACACTTCATACGGCCCAATGAAACGAGGACTCAATTTTCCTTTCCGACCGAACCTCAAAATCTTCTTCCAAGGAGACACTTTCAGAAATACCTTATCTCCAACATCAAACTCTATATCTCTCCTTTTTAGATCTGCATAAGACTTCTGTCGGTCTGAAGCTGCTTTTAACCTGCTTCGAATCAACTTTACTTTTTCTTCAGTTTCTTGAATCAAATCAGGACCAACCAACTTATTATCTCCAAGCTCATTCCAACAAAGAGGTGTCCTACACCGTCTGCCATACAATACTTCAAACGGTGCCATACCAATGCTGGATTGGTGACTGTTGTTGTAAGCAAACTCCACAAGAGGTAAAAACCTATCCCAACTTCCAGAGAAATCGATGACATAGCTTCTCAACATGTCCTCAATAATCTGTATCACCCTCTCTAACCGTCCATACATCTGTGGATGAAAAGCAGTGCTGAAGTGCAGTCGAGAACCCAAAGCACTATGCAAACTCTTCCAAAATCTGGAAGTAAACCTGGGATCTCGATCAGACACTAAAGAAGTTGGAACACCATGCAGTTTCACAATCTCATGGATATACAGCTCAGCCAATCTCTCCAAAGAGTAATCCATTCGAACCGGAAGGAAATGAGCTGTCTTAGTCAATCTATCCACAATCACCCATATAGCATCATGCTTCTTTTGTGTCAATGGCAAACCAGACACAAAATCCATTGTCACTCTTTCCCACTTCCATTCTGGCACTGACAATGGTTGAAGCAACCCGGTTGGAACTTGATGCTCTGCTTTAACCTTCTGACAAGTGAGACATTTCGATACAAACTCAGCAATGTCTCTCTTCAAACCAATCCACCAATAATGCTGTCTCAAATCATGATACATCTTCGTATTACCCGGATGCATAGCAAACATTGACTGATGAGATTCTTCTAAAATGACTCTTTTCAAATCAGCATCATCGGGTACACACAATCGGTTCTTAAACCAGAGACTCCCATCATCTTTCACAACAAAATCTCTAGTCTTCCCATTCTGACAATCTGAAATAATCTTCTGAATCTTCTTATCAGCCAACTGAGCCTCTTTGATCTGATCCAATAAAATTGGTTTCAAAAGCAACTGTGCCAACAATGCACCATCGTCACAAGGTACAAAACTGGCATGCAAAGCTCTCAACTCAACAAGCAACGAGAGCGAGAAAACAGTTAAACAAGCTAAAGACTTCCGACTCAAGGCATCAGCAACAACATTTGCTTTACCTGGATGATAGTCAATCAAGCAGTCATAGTTTTTAATCAATTCTAACCATCTCCTCTGACGAAGATTGAGTTCTTTCTGGACACCCAAATACTTCAAACTCTTGTGATCAGTGTAGATGAAACATTTCTCCCCAAACAGATTGTGGCGCCAAATCTTCAATGCAAACACAATGGCAGCCAATTCCAAATCATGGGTCGGATAGTTAAGCTCATGCGGTTTCAACTGTCGAGATGCATAAGCTATAACTTTCCCTTCCTGCATCAATACACACCCCAAACCTCTATGTGAAGCATCACTGTAGATCACATATGGTTTGCCTTCAACAAGTAAAGTTAGAACAGGCGCTTGAGTCAACATTTCTCTCAACTGCTCAAAGCTAGCCTGACATTGATCCGTCCACACAAATCTCACTCCCTTACGAAGCAATCTGGTGAGTGGAGTAGCTATCAAAGAAAACCCTTTCACAAACCGCCGGTAATAGCCTGCCAAACCCAGAAAACTTCTAACCTCTGTCACTGATTTAGGTGGATTCCAATTCAATACAGCTTCAACTTTGCTCGAATCAACTTTAATGCCTTCTTCTGAAACAACATGTCCGAGAAAAGCTACTTGATCCAACCAGAACTCACACTTCGATAATTTAGCAAACAACTGCTTCTCTCTCAAAATCTGCAACACAATCCGCAGATGCATATCATGTTCCTCCTCATTCTGCGAATACACCAGTATATCATCAATGAAGACCACTACAAACTGATCCAAATAGGGCCTAAACACCCTATTCATCAAATCCATGAAAGCTGCAGGTGCATTCGTCGGACCAAAAGGCATAACTAAAAATTCATAATGCCCATACCTGGTCCGAAAAGCGGTCTTAGGAACATCTTCAGCTTTGACTCTCAACTGATGATACCCAGATCTCAAATCAATTTTGGAGAACACTGACGCTCCCTTCAACTGATCAAAGAGATCATCGATTCTAGGCAAAGGATATTTATTTTTAATAGTCACCTTGTTCAATTGCCTATAATCAATACACAACCTCATAGTACCATCTTTCTTCTTCACAAATAGCACAGGAGCTCCCCAAGGAGAAACACTGGGGCGAATAAATCCTTTGTCCAACAACTCCTGTAATTGCACTTTCAACTCCCTCAATTCTGCTGGTTCCATTCTGTAAGGAGTAATAGAGATAGGAGTAGTACCAGGCAACAATTCAATACCGAACTCCACCTCTCTCTCAGGAGGTAACCCTGGCAACTCCTCTGGAAATACATTCGGGAACTCAGCAACTGTGGCAATGCTATCAATAGGGGAACCCTTCACTCTAGTATCCACCACATGAGCAAGATAGGCTTCACACCCCTTTCTAATCAACCTCCTGGCTGCAACAGCTGAAACAAATAAGGAGGCTAGCTGTTCCTGCTCATTAGATACTATCACCTCTCTACCATCACCCGTTCTCAAAGAAACAATTTTCTTTTTACAATCCACCACAGCTCCATGTCGAGATAGCCAATCCATACCTAAAATCACATCATATTCCTTAAATGGCATCTCAATCAAATCCCCAAGGAACTCCTCACCCTGCACCACTACTGCACTATCTCTATGCACCTTACTCACAACCACACTATGCCCTAACGGATTTGTCACCAACACATCAAATCCTAGGGACTCAGCATGCACATCAAATACAGGCAAAACAGATGCACTAATATATGAATGCGTGGAACCCGGATCAATCAAAGCAAGTACTGGAGTATTAAATAAAGAAAAAGTACCAGCTATGACTGCCGATGTATCTGGCTGCCTCTGCATAACATACATCCTCTGGGAAGATCCAACCTCCTCTGGTCTACCCTCCCTGGATGTAGCACCTCCTCTAGAACTGAATCCTGGTCTACCTCCCCGGCTGGTACCTCTGCCTCCTCTACCTCCCCTCACACTAGCTCGAGAAGCAGCAGAATCAACTGGCATCTGCTCCTGCCTCTCAGGACAGTCTCTCACAAAGTGGTCAGGTGATCCACACCTAAAGCATACCCCTCATCTACTATGCCTCCAACAAATGCCCCCATGTCTTCCACCACACTGGTTACACACAGGTAAGGTGGATCTCTGAACTCCAGGAGTAGGAGCACTCGCTACTGAAGCTGCAGGTCTAAATCTCTGCCTCTGGAACTGCACTGACCTACCCGCTGGTCTCTGGCTCCTACTACTCCGAGGAACAAAACTTCCTCTACCCCTCTTTGCAGAAGAAGACCCTGCCTCAAACTGGGACCTCCTAACCCTAACCTCTTCCTCTGAAGCAGCTGCAATAACTTGAGCTCGCTCTACACTTCGAGCTGCTGCCACTAGCTGTGAGAAATCCTGATATCTGGATCCAGCCACTAAGCACATGATCGAGGGCCTCAATCTCTCCTCAAATCGCCGACATCTATTAATCTCATCAGCAATGATACCTCCAGCATACTGACTCAGTCGAATAAACTCAACTTCATACTCAGTTACAGTCTTGCTATCTTGCTTCAAGCTTAAGAACTCCATCTTCTTCATGTCCTTATACTCCCTAGGAGTATACTTCAACTCAAATTCCCTCAGAAAATCAGTGTAAGACAATGTTGGAGGATCATCCATAGAATGGGGCATCGTCTTCCACCAATCGTAGGCGTCCTTCTGTAGCAAAGATCTTGCATAGTCAAATTTTTCCTCAGGGGTGGCTTGTAACTGAATAAAGATCCTCTGTACTTTGTCAAGCCACTGTTCTGCTATAGCTACCAAGGAAATCCTCTGCTCCATATTTCCTTAGCTTATCATAGTGCCTCACAGATACCAAAGGCTGAGAGGGTGGTGGCGGTGGCTATGGTTGCACTGGTGCTGGCCTCAAAGCCTCTATCACATGCCTAACCCAAGCTGGCGGAACCTCCTCCCCAGCTGGTCTCCCCGACACCGAAGCAGGTGCCTCCCCAGCACTAACAACCCTAGCTCCATCATCAGGGGCAATACTCTCGGCACTACCCTCAACTGACTGTCGTGAATGAGAATCCATCACAACCTAACACTGCAAACACAGCAGATTATATCTTATTAAAGATCAGAGACTGCCAATCTCAAACGTATATGTTATTCAAAACCACTTTTTAAAATCAAAATAGTCTTTTTCTTACATTTTACCTAGGTTGAGAATCTCAAACCTAGGCTCTGATACCAAAAATTGTAACACCCCTTCCCGACCTACATGTGTAAGCTGAGTAGAGGCGCCACACTAACCTAATGTTGCTACCAATTTTACTTAGTCAAATTTTAGTTCCGATTTTTACAAAAATTTTGCCATAGTTTCGCCTAAAAATTGAGTCCCAAGTGTCGACAAAATCAGTTTTTTTCTTATTTTTAAAAACATTTTACACAAACCAATGCAAACAAAACCATTCTCAGTACACTCCCAATAAATCCCCCTTGTAACCTCAACTACAACCTGCAAAAAGGATTTACATTTCTAGTACAACATAAAATAAAGGTTTTGTGACAACCCCCATATTTAAATATTACACAGCGGAAGTTATAAAATATTTACATATTTACATATTAAACATTTCTTTACAAAATATAAAGAAATATACATGATTGGCAAGTCTGCTCTGATCTTTAAGATCCCAAAATGGATTCAACAAGGTCTACTCTCACTTGGTCTTGATGAACTCTCGGGTTCAACTCTATCCACTCTATTACCTGCGCGATTAAACACTATCGCGCTAAGCCAACAGCTTAGTAAGATAAAACATGCTAATGGTATGCTTTAATGTAATGCAATGCCACATATGTTATTGATAAGATCAACATCATAAATATAAAGTTAACACATAATTATGCATTTCACAAATCATAGTCATATGAGCATACCACATTTCAACATCATTCCACATTCAACATTACTCAATCATACTCAATAACCAACATCTCATTTCATTAACTCATAACATTATTTAGGACATTCATATAACCTTGACACCTATGGGCCCAACAAGTATTTAATACGATATTCAGAGTTCAGAGTTACTGCTTTGGTTCATAATCACAATAATCACGCCCGTAGGCAATGTATATACATGTATCTCTATCCATGGATAGTGTAACAGACCCAGTCTCTTGGATCATCAACTCAACACATATGAGGAGATCCTCAACCCGGCAAGACTGTTACAAATCATATATCTCATATTCACAATTCTCATAGTGTAACAGACCCAGTCTCTTGGACCATCAACTCAACACATATGAGGAGATCCTCAACCCGGCAAGACTGTTACCTTTTATCATTTCTTAGGCATGCCACCCAAATCCAGAACTCTGAAACTGAATAACATATTAAACAAACAATTCATTTATTATATAGTTACCATTTCCATTCTCAAATTCTCATCATATTTAGGCAAACATGCCTTCTTTCTTTCAATATCATCATCATAGCCAATCACAATGGCATTGTCTCATATCATGTCTTATTTGAATTATCATTTCAATTTCAATGTATATTATTCATGAAACACATAACCATTCACAATGCATAACATAACATTGTTCAATCTCAACAATGCAATTAGGGCAAAGAACAATTGATATGATTCATGTAAATAATACATTCTGGTTTTAGACTCCATTTTATCCTTATTTTGAAAAATTGTATAAAATAATCTACTTGACTAAAAATTCTAAAATTTTTACAGAATTTAGTTTTGTATCTTAAAATCATTCCTTTAAAATTTCAGATCAAACTGAACACAAAATCTTGGTCAAATAGTTCACCTAACCAGACTGCCCCAATTGCCCTGCATCCTGGCAGCAGTTCTGAACTTTGTGAATTCCATAAATCAAATTCAATCAACGTGGTTCCAAATTATTTTTCTCAAATACTAGACTCACTAAGAAACAACATATCCAAAATTCAATTGGATATGATTTTTTTACATTTTATTAAAAATCCCGAAATATAGCTGTCTCAGTTAAGGTACCTGCTGGAATAGTTCTACTAAAAATAATCTTTCTAATCTCATAACCATTCCAAAATCGAATCAACATATTTTTCAGTCATTCTAGACTCATAGAGGCACAACATATCAAAAATTCACTTCAAGAACATTTTTCTATAATTAATTAAAAATCATACAAGTCACAGCCTTTACTAATTGTAAAACAGAAAAAGAATTTCACTAAACACAACTCATCTCATCATCAAACCAACAAACCCTAATTCCTTTCTCACACCACTTCCAAAGAATTGAAGAAATTAAAGAAAAGATCTTACCTTAAATGAAGAAATCCACAAATCTTTAACCAAAACCCTTGCTTCCTTCTTCAAATTGCTTCAAACCTCAAGATCACCTCTCTTTCTCTCTTGGTTTTTGGAGAGCCGGCACCTCTTGAAAGAAAGAAGGAAATGATGAAGACACAAAGTCAATTTTTGCTTTTAATCTCCACCAAGTGATCTTATCCAAGCAATTACCAAAATGCCCTCAATCATATAACTAACTTTTTGTCTCATATAAGCCCTTATATGTAATTGCACACTCAACACAAAAATATCTCTCTTCCATTGACTCTATATTTGACCAATTTATATGTTATATATATCATCATATACACAACATATACATTTGTCTCTACACCCTAAATTTCTTCTCCAAAACACATATACATATATTTTTCTTTTCTCAATTTAAACCAACAACAACAATAACAACAACAACAACAACAACAACAACAACAACAAAACTTCTAGGGCATGCATAGGGATATTACAATGGGTGTCCATTTATTTGCTTTGTTTGGACATTACTTTGTTTTTAATATAATGATGTTTTATTTTAATTGTTGCATGTAATATGGATAATTTTATTATATTTAAGAATTTCATAATATTAAGACCTACAAAGGACGCCAGTTTTAATGAACCGGGCATTGTGGGGGTGCTGGGCCATTTCTCACCTTCCCCACACGTACTCAACTTTTTGAACCCATTAAGGGGTTAGGGATTCCTTAGGAATCGAGTCATCCACCACTTTCTTTTTCCCTGCCCGTCCGGGTGGTGACTCCATTTTTTCTGGGTTTAGGCCCGTGTTCTCTAAGGCTCTGAGCCTAAACAGTACCGAAGTCGCAAGAACCATTCCACTAGGAGTGGGGGCAAAAATCCCCGCTCACAGTGGTGACTCCACTAGGGATAAGAGAAGTTGATTTCGTTGGTCTTTATATTATTCTATTCTTTCTTATAATAATATTATCCATTGCATCATATTAGATTGCATCGTGTGCGTGAGTTAGGATGCCCGTGTTACCCGTGTTGTGTTATGTAAGGGATACCACACTTTCACTCAAGGTATGGAGATCGAGCATGGCATAACCACTCATAGCCTTGTACTATTTGGTATATACTTGCTATGGGAACCTAAGCTTTTTAACCTAAAGACTAAAGCTCATGTAATTGGCCTAGTTACTTTCCTTAGGTTTTTACCCCAAATGTTTGTTGTCTGACTATGGTTAATTTATCTTGGTTTAAATCATGGCTTATTTGGTTTGTTTTTTTTTTTTTTTCTAATTTGGCCTAATGACATTGTGAGCTTAAATAATTTTTTATTTAAATTCCAGAAGACCAAAGCTATTTTTAAAACTTTTCAAGATGGTCTTTAGACATAAAACTTTTCTAAAAATAAATAAAAAATTCTTTTGCTCATGACTCAAATACAAAACCCAAAATCCATTTTTTCTAATATCTTTTTACAATGGGCTTAGAAACAAAATTATTTTCATCCAACCTTTTTCTTACAAAAAGCTCGCAAATTATTTTGGTCAATTACGAAATACCAAAAATCAATTGTGAGCCTAGTTTATACTAAGAATAATTAATCATGGGCTTGTTTTTGGCATGAATCATTAGTTACTTTTTCAAGTTAGAAATCTATTTATAATAAACCTCTTAATTTAGTTTTAATCCAATATAGCATAAAAGCTACTTTAGTTGGTTGAATGGATTAAAACCTAATTAATGGGAATTATCATGAATTGATTTCCATTTTTGAAAATATAACTATTGGTTGAAACGTCCGAGAGAAATATTCAAAAATAAGATACCCCATGTTGGTATTTTGTTGACCATATTACCTAGGAAAAGAGACTCGCCATTCATGTGTCGAAGTTATAAGGTTGGATGGAATGTCCTAATTATCTTTCTGTGTTTTTTTTTTTTGCATACATGCATACATACATTTGCATCTCAAATCATTGATCCTCTCTGGCTCACAGCCCTGGATTACGACAGTTCAAAAGCTTAAGACAATTCGACCTATGCCGGAGATGAGGAATCTAGTAGCAACTCAATCACTTGCTCACCAAAAGCAATGGAGACCGAACAAATTCAAAGAATGGTGGACGATGCCCTCAATACCAAGATGGAAGAAATAAAAGAGGCCCTGGCTGAGACCATGAAGAACCAATTGGCTGCAATTTTAGGAAATAATGCCGAAGCATCTGCTAGCACTAAGAAGTCAAAGGACAAGGGGAAAGCTAAAGTTGGTGAAGTGGTTTTTGATGATGATAAGGTGATCCTTAATGATGATGATGACTAGGCTCAATACTTCCAAGATCCTCAAGACAAAAAGGAGCCGAAGGTTATTGAGTAGACAATTATTTAAAAACTAAAACTTCTGATGTTAAAAAAGATGATTGCAGATTTGGAAAAGAAATTTGAGAAGAAGATAAAAACTGAAGAAATGTCCGAGGTTGACAAATTATTTGAGCTAGACGAAGAAGTTCCGTACAAGTTCAAGATGCCATCCTTTGCAAAGTTTGATGGAACCAAAAATCCTCACCTCCATGTAAAGCAGTATGTCACTGCTATGCAGTCTTCCTGAGCTACTAATTCTCAAACTATAAGGTACTTTATGCTCTCATTAGATCCTGTTATCCAAAACTGTTATCCTCTTCCATTGACCATCCCTTTTGACTTATGTATATATTATTTATACTACCATATATGCAACATATATACTTCCTTTAAAAATTCTTTTCTCTTTCAATTTGACACATACATTCAATCCAATTAAAACAACCATAATATTCAAAACTTCTAGGGCATAAATTGGGATATTACATTATGTCAATTTGGTTGCCCAGAATCGACATGGTTTCAATGAGTTTCCTAATTGAGCTAAATTTTGTTTTAAGGACAAATTAATATTAGGGTTAAGGATTCTAAGTGAGGTTTTGGCCTATAAATAATAACATTTTATACGTTAATAAGGGTGGCAATTAACATTAAAGAGGTCAAAAATGAATATTAAGAGAGATTAAACCACAAAATAGAAGAGACGTCAACAAACAGAGAAGAACAGTAGCAACTTTTTTTGGAGAATGAAGGAAACCACAAACAGAAATATCAAGACAACCAAAGAAGAAGGCAAGGTCCATACTGCGTTCACATTGTTCATCCATAAATTAATTTTTTTTAGTGGAACCAACGACAGAGGTTTGATCTTTAATCATAAATTTTTCATGCTCACAGTAGCTTCATTTTCTTTGATTAATAAGAACATGCAGTAACATGATCTTTGAACATGCAGTGGCATGATCGTTTGAACATGCAGTGACATGATCTTTGAAAATGCAGTAACTTGATCTTTGAACATGCAGTTGTTTTATTAGTTTTTGTCCTCGAATTGCTATTTATTTATTATGATAATTATTGTTTTCTTCATGCATTTTGGTAGTTTTAATCTATTTATTTAGTGATTTCATGCAATTTGGTAGTTTTTAATTTATCCCAGTGTTTAGATCATTTTTGTACAAGATTTTAGTATTATGTTTATGTGTTTTTAGTTAATGTTTCATTTGATTCTTTTTTTAAAGATTGTTTTAAGTGTTTGTTTTAGGTTAAAGTGCAAAAAAACTCCCTTGGAAGATCAAAACAAAGAAAGAAGAACATGAATCAAGCAAGACATGGCCAAGCCAAATCAAGCTTGGCCGTGTCACCTAAAGGAGATTTTGGCAGAACTTGACAGGGCAAAGAGACACGGCCAAGCCACTAGCTGTGTCTCATCTAAAGGCCAAAACCAAGGAAACCAACAAAAGAAAGGAAAATTTGGCAGAAGCTGACACTGGCAGGTGACACAGCCAAGCCACTGCCCGTGTCACATGACACGGCCACAAGCTTAGTCGTGTCCCATCCTAAGTCAAAGAACATGGAAGAACCAAAGGAAAGAAATAGAAGCTGACACACCCAGAAGACACGGCTAAGCCACTGGTCGTGCCACATGACACGGCCAGGAGCTTGTCCGTGTCACTCCCATCTCCAAAGAAAAAAGAAGAGCAAGGAGAAACAGAAGCTGACACACCCAGGTGACACGGCCAAGCTTGTGGCCATGTCATGAGAACAAAGAAAGAAAAAATGCACGGATTTTTAGCCAAGGAATTGTATAAATAGTTAAAATTAGGGCAAGAGGTGGGGGACTACACATTCTTTGAGTCGTTCTTTACTTTTCTTTGAGAGTTTTTCTCTGAAATAATAAAACCATAGAAGATTGATTCACTTCCATTCAAACACTCTAGATCAAATTAGTCTTAGCCATTGCATTATTCTTTTAGCAAATATCTGAGCAAGAGATTCTTCAGAAGCCAAAGGAAGATTGTAATTGGGTTTTGTTCTTTAACTCTATCTCTTAAGTTTCATTGAAATTGTATTTATGAATTCTCTAATGTCTAAATTAATTTCTTTGAATTTTAATGAGATGAATTTGTTTCATAGCATTACTATGAACTAATTTTGATCTAGTCTAGGGTTTGTTTGGATCTACTATGATTGTATGAAATGGTTATTGCTCTTAACTGATTTATTTCTTTTTAATTGAATGGAATAAGGTTAATATATAATTGATTGGGCAACAAATATGTGTTTTAGGTATTTAGATGAAGGATTGAGAAATGAAATCTAATACTGGAATAATTTAATTAGGGACTTAGGTGAATTAGAAATATAAACCTAAGGAAAAGATCATTTTGATTGCAGTAAGATTAATAGAAAAAGGTTTGTGTAACACCCCGATACTCCATATAAGTACTATACATATACCTGGTATACATACAGTAAGTATATAAAGTATAAGGATGTCACTTTTCGTTACAATTCAAAAACCTTTAACAGAGTTCAAGCCACAATACATATTCATTTAAAGAACATTTACAAAATCATTATACTTTCAATGATCTTACACTTATATAATAATCTTATCCTTATCAATTACTCATTTATACATATAAATATACTCTTGTCTGAAATACATCATAATTAAAAGTTATACATGTATGCATCACCCTCTAGTTGGTCTCGACAAACTCTTACTCTTGTCGTGGCATGACGAAAGACTTCATATCTTCCACCTAGTCACCTGCGCGATTACACATCCGCGCTAAGCCCGAGAGCTTAGTAGTACAAATATAAAATATAACATACATTATAGAAATTCTAACATATAATGATATATCAAGTCAATGTACCATTAGTTCTTATCATGTTTTTTCCTTTTTCATTGCACCTTCCATATATTTCGACTAATTTCATATATTATATACGTTTATTCAAAACATTATCATCAACCACAATCCATTACTAATACTCACAATCAATATATCAATACACATACATTATATATCATTCCAATCATGAATCACATTTCCAATGAAAACAATCCTTATCACCAACCACAATCCATCCTTAATACCCACAATCAATATATCAATACACACATCACATATCATACTTCATAACATTATCTTATTCACAAGTCACCAATCATAAATCACATTTCCAACAAAGGCAACCATAGATCTCATTACTCATTTATTTCAATATTTATATATATCACATTGACAACAAAGACAGACTCGAGCCCAAAAGACACTAATATGCCATTCAATTTTCAGAGTTAATGCTTTGGTTCAATCATCACATTTATCATTATCCCAACTAGGCTTCAAGGATTAGGTTCAACCAAGCTTCAAGGGGAACAAAGCATGCTAAGTATCAACACAACTTGGCTTCAAGAACCAATCCAACCTAGCTTCAAGGGTTGTAACATCTCAATTAGGCTTCAAGGATTAGACCCAACCAAGCTTCAAGGGGAGTAAAACATGTTAAACTTCAACCCAACTTGGCTTAAAGGATCAATTCCAACCTAACTTCAAGAGATTGTTACTAATATTAGGCATGCCACCAACAACAAACTCTGAAAATGGAATAACACATTAGCCACACCATTCATTTATTATTTCATTATCACTTCCATTCTCAATTCTCATCATCATCTAGGCAAACATGCCTTATTTCTTTCAATTGAATCATCATAGCCAATCACAATGGCTTCATATCTCATTTGAATCATCATATAATATACAACATCAATTACATTAACTAAACAAACATATCATTATAATCAGAGCATTAGTTTCACATCTCTTTATGTTTCAATTTACATTAAAGTAATTCATCATAAAAGTATTTATCATAATAAATTGCATTGCACATACCTTTTTGAGTGATCCTCGTCTCTTTCACACTCAAGAACTACTCCCATCAAGCTATACATAATCAATTACCTCATCATATCCTTCACATTTTACATATAGCATCATTGATGTAACATTACAAAGTACATTATTCATATAACACATTACCATTCACAAGATTCACAATGCATAAAACATAACATTGTTCATATATTATCATATGCATCATCATTATCATCAAATGAATGTTCAATCTCAACAATGCAAGAAGAACAAAGGAACAATCACAGTAGCCAACACACTCAAGGGACACGGCCAAGCTTGTGGCCGTGTCTCTCAACACCAAATCAACCGAGGCAGACACGGGTAAGGGACATGGCCGTGTCTTCCCTAAAAATCATCCAACACGGCCAAATTTCAATAGACTTGGCCGTGTCTCCCAAAAATATTTAGTTTTGGTCGTGTCTCTTCTTAGGTTTGGCCGTGTCTCTCATGAATAAACCCTAAACATAGCCAAAACTCTTCTAATAGAATCAAGAACACATTATACACAACTTAACCTCATTCAAATGGATATAATCAATGTTATTAACACATATTTAACCATACAATCAATCACTTACCACTTCAAAACCCTAAAACCAAACATCACCCTTAACTTACCATCTTCAAACCAAAACCAACACCAATTCAACCTTTTTACTTACAATCAATTTTAACACTTATAAACACATCTTAAACATACTTATTCATAAAATCAACAATTTATAAATCACCTCAAACACCACTTCAAAATAACAAAGGAAAACAAGAGAGTACTTACCTTAAATGAAGAAATTTCACAACTCTCCAACTTAATCCTTTGATTCCTCCTTCAATTTGATTCTAGCATTTAGAACACCTCTCTTGCTCTCTCTTTTCTTGGATAGCCGGCAAACAAATGAGAAGAAAAGAAAAATAAACACAAGTCAACTTCTTTTCTTCTTTGAATCTCCACCAAGTAATTCTAGCCAAGCAATTACCTAAATGCCCTCATCCATTTAACTTAACCTTTGTCACTTATATGCCCATTTAAGTAATTTCACATATCACCAATAAATATCCTCTTCCTTTGACCATCCCTTTTGACTTATGTATATGTTATTTATACTTTCATATATACAACATATACACTTCCTTTAAAAATTCTTTCTCTTTCAAATTCACATATACATTCAATCCAATTTAAAACAACAACAATATTCAAAACTTCTAGGGCATACATTGGGATATTACAGTTTGAATGCGAGAGCTTATTTCCTTGATTTGATTAATTAAGTTGCTTGAAATCTAATCTTTGAAATTAAGTCAGTTGAGAGGAATAGCCATTCACACATATAAATTAGTAGAGAAGTGCAAACCCTAGACTTTTCTATTAAGTGAATCAATATATTTATTTAGTTTTCTATCATTATTATAAATTCAATTCCTTTCTGTTTTCATTAGTTGTTCAGCAATTTAATTTTATAAATCAAAAACTATTAATTGATAATTTATTTATTATGATTTGATAAATAATTAGCTTATCTAGCTTCCTTGTGAGATGACCTTGAGGTGTTCACCAAAATACTACAGCAGCCTCGTATACTTGCGATTGTAGCTTTAGTAGTGTTTATTAGAGCGCAACAAGTTTTTGGCGCCGCTGCCGGGGAAGCTAATTGGCATAATTGTTTATCAATCATATATATATTTTAAATTATTTTTCATTATTTATATTTTATTTTATTTTTGTTTTGCTATAAATAATTCCTTCTTTAGAAATTTGTTTTATGCAAGGTAGGAGATCACTTGGAGCAGAGCTTTGCCCATTTATTTCAAAAATTCAAAGAGTGAAAAGGAGCAGAGAAGAGTTTGAATTTTATACCGGGTTTGATACAGAGGAGGAAATTTTTGATTTTGAGTCGGATACTGCGCAATCTACCAATATGGGAGACGAGAGGAAAAGAACTATGAGAGATTTTGCTAGGCCTGTCATTGAGACTTTCACCTCATGTATAAGATTGACAGATGCAGCAAGAAATTATGAGTTGAAGAATATCCATTACAACATGCTGCCATCATTCTATGGAGTTCCGAATGAGGATCATTTGAATTTTATCCGGGATTTCTACTCCACCCTCAACACATTTCCATTGGGAGGACTAACAGAAGACCAGTTGAGGATGAGGTGTTTTTCGTACAAATTAAAGGATAGGGAAAAAAGCTGGCTTATGATGTTGCTTGAAAATTCTTTGACAACTTGGGAGCAAGTATATAACAAGTTTCTGGGTAAATTTTACTCACATCAGAAGACAGCTGAATTAAGAGGAAAAATAGCCACATTTGCTCAATTGGATGAAGAGCCATTTCATGAGGCTTGGGACAGATTTAAGATGTTGTTAATCCAGTGTCCACACCATCACTACCCACTTCAACTGCTGAATCAGCTTTTCTACGATGGACTAACCCAGCAATTTCAGAATACTATTGATAATGCAGCTGGGGGAGCTATGGGAGAAAATACAGTAGAAGAGACTTATGAAATCTTTGAAATGTTGGGAGATAATTCCCAACAAAAAAGTGTAAAAGGAAGAAGTAAAGGGGTAAATCAAGTGGAAGCCAACAGTGAGATGGTCAATCAGATAGTTGAATTGACAAGACAAGTGCAGATGCTGAACATGAAGAACAATGTTTTTTCATCCACTCAAGAAGTGTGTGGAATTTGTGGAACTTTTGGGCATGGAGCAAATATATGACCCTCTACGTATGAGTCTTATGGAAATGAGGCTGAGCAAGTTAACGCTATGGAGGGATATCAACCAAGGGCCCGGAATGATCCTTACTCAAACACTTACAATCCTGGTTGGCGGAATCATCCAAACTTTTCGTGGGCAGTAAAAAATTCCCAACAACCTTTCCATTTGCTCCAAAGACAAAATCAACCACCAGGGCAATCTTCAAATCAAGGGCAGCCTAAGAGAGGCAATTTGGAGGATAGTTTACATGCTTTTATCCAAGTCAGTACCAAGAATCAAGAGATGAATAACAAAAGGTTGGATTCATTGGAAGCGTCTTTCAAGAAAGTGGAGACCCAAGTGGGACAACTTGCACAACAAATGCAGATTCAATAAAAAAGGAAATTTTTTTAGTCAACTTGAGCAAGCACAAGCAGTGACTATTCTTAGAAGTGGCAAGGTAATAAATAATGGTGTTGAAAATAATTATGTGAATGCAGGAGATCAAGAAAACAAAAAGGAAGGAGAACCAGAGGACAAGGGTGATGAAGAAAAATCAATGGAGCAATCTCCTTCAGCAGATTTATACAAGGCAAGTATTCCTTACCGGCCACCTATACCATTCCCCAGCAGATTGAAAATGATAATCAAGATAAGCAATTTTCAGATATCTTCAACATGCTATCTAAGGTAAGTATTAACTTACCTTTACTTGAAGCAATAAAGAATATGCCGGCTTATGCCAAATTCTTCAAAGAATTGAACACCAAGAAAAAGAGGTATGAGCCAAATGAAAAGGTGATAGTATCAGAGGTAGCTAGTGCTATTTTGCAACATAAACTACCTCTGAAGCTAAAGGATCTTGGCAGTTTCATAATTAAAATTACTATGGGTAATGGAAAGGGGACTGATGGCATGTGTGATTTAGGAGCCAGTGTTAATTTGATGCCTTACTCTGTGTATCTTGAATTAGAACTTGGGGAACTTAAACCTTCTAAAATGGTCTTGCAATTAGTTGACAGATCTCTTAGATTCCCGAAAGGAGTTATAGATGATGTGTTAGTTAAGGTTGGTGGGTTGATAGTGCCTATGGATTTTATAGTTCTGGACATGGAAGGAGATAACCCTACACCATCCGCACACACTATTCTACTGGGTAGGCCTTTTATGGTTATGACCAACACCTTGATTGATGTTAAAAATGGTAAATTGTCAATGACTGTCTTGGGAAAAATGGTTGAATTTTCTATTTTTAACATTTCTCCTATTCCTAGAACCGCATTATATGAGGATTACTCTTTCATTGATTGTATTGACGCAGTTGTTTCAAATGTTTTCTTGAAAACTGGTTCTTCGGATAAATTGGATCTGGCACTGACCTTAGATCGTGACCTGGATACTTTTTACTCAAAAGTAGTCAGTTGCATTGATATATTAGAAAGTGCTGAAATAGAGGAATTTAAAGAGGAACCATCACTTGAGTTCCCCTCCATCCAAAAGGAAGAGAATAATCCTTCACTTGAGTTAGAGATAAAAGAGTTGCCTAAAAACTTGAAATATGTGTTTTTAGGAGATCACGACACCTTACCTGTGATAATTTCTAGCGAACTCAGTGAAAGGGAAGAAATGAGATTGGTGAGTGAATTAAAAAGATTGAAAAGAGCTATAGGATGGGGGTTGAGTGATATCAAAGGTATTAGCCCTTCAATGTGCATGCGTAGAATTATCTTAGAAGAGGGAGCTAAACCTGTGAGAGAGACCCAAAGGTGCCTTAACCCAAACATGAGTGAAGTGGTTAAGAAGGAAGTGCTAAAATTGCTTGATGAAGGAGTGATATACCAGATAGCCAATAGTAAGTGGGTTAGCCCAGTACATGTAGTGGCTAAGAAATCAAGAATCACTATGGTAAAAAATGAAAAGAATGAATTGATTCCTACTAGGACTACCACTGGGTGGAGAATGTGTATAGACTATAGGAAGTTAAATAATGCCACAAAGAAAGATCATTTCCCTCTTCCTTTTATTGATCACATGTTGGATAAACTTTCTGGACACTCTCACTATTGCTTTTTGGATGGACTTTCAGGTTATTATCAGGTGGCAATAGCACCGGAGGATCAATCCAAGACCACTTTTACTTGCCCTTTTGGGACTTTTGCATTTCGGCGTATGCTCTTTGGCTTTTACAATGCGCGTGCAACTTTTCAGAGATGCATGATGTCTGTTTTCATGGACATGATAGACGACTTTATTGAGGTATTTATGGATGATTTTTCTATTTTTGGTTACTATTTTGATAATTTCCTCAGTAAACTTATTCTTATGCTTAAAAGATGTATTGAATGTAATCTCACTTTGAGCTGGGAAAAAAAGTCATTTCATGGTTACTCACGGTATTGTATTAGGCCATACTGTGTCTAGTAAAGGGATTGAGGTGGATAAAGCTAAGGTAGAGTTGATTGCTAAGTTACCCCCACCTACCTCTGTTAAGGGAATAAGAAGCTTTCTAGGGCATGCAAGTTTTTACTGGAGGTTTATTAAAGATTTTTCTAAAATAAGCCAACCATTGTGTCATTTGCTTGGAAAAGATGTTCCATTTGTATTTACTGCACAATGCATGCAAGCTTTTAATTCCCTTAATGAAAAATTGACCAGCGCACTGGTAATTGTAGCTCCTGTTTGGTCTTTACCTTTTGAAATTATGTGTGATGCATCCAACCATGCAATAGGAACTGTTCTTGGGCAAAGGGTTGAGAAATTTTAGAGAGTGATTTATTATGCTAGCTTGACCCTAAATAGCACACAATTTAATTACACAACAACTGAAAAAGAAATGCTAGCTATTGTTTTTGCCTTAGATAAGTTTAGAGCTTATGTGATTGGGTCTAAAATTATTATGCATTCAGATCACGCAGCTTTAAAATATCTTTTGACCAAACAACATGCTAAACCTCGCTTAATTAGATGGGTGCTATTATTGCAAGAATTTGATTTTCAAATCAAGGATACTAAGGGAAGTGAAAATGTTGTAGCTGATCATTTATCTAGGTTACCTTTCTTTGATGAAAATCTTGCATCTGATAGCGTTCATAGAAATTTAGAAGCATTTCTTGATGAACAGTTGTTTGTGGTTATGAATTCACCATGGTTTGCAGATATTGTTAACTATCTCGCTTGTTGTATTTTACGTTCTGACATGTCATTTCAGGAAAAGAAATGGTTTTTGCACACGAGTAAATTCTATTTCTGTGATGAACCTTACCTATTCCGGATATGCAAAGATGAGATAGTTTGTAGGTGTGTATCTGAGGAAGAACAACTGAGTGTTCTTCAATTTTGTCATGACCTTCACTGCGGTGGTCATTTTGGAGGGAGAAAGACTGCCGACAAAGTGGTTCAAAGTGGATTTTATTGGCTTACCCTATTCAAAGATGCAAAAGAATATTGTAAGCATTGTGACCACTGTCAAAGACTAGGTAATATTGGTAGGAGGAATGAAATGCCCCTTCAATCTTATATTGTAGTTGAACTGTTTGATGTTTGGGAAATAGACTTCATGGGTCCTTTTCCCAAATCCTTAGGTTATGAATATATATTGGTTGCTGTTGATTATGTTTCAAAATGGGTGGAGGCAATCCCCACCCAAACTAATGATGCTAATGTGGTTTTTAAATTTGTGAAGGAATACATTCTTAGCATATTTGGCACGCCAAGAGTGATAGTCAGTGATGGAGGAAGTCATTTCTGCAACAAACATTTTGAGAAGTTAATGCACAAGTCGGGTGTGAAACACAAAGTGGTGACCCCATACCATCCACAGACTTCAGGACAAGTTGAGACATCCAACAAGCAAATCAAAGGAATTTTGGAAAAAAACAATCAACTCATCAAGGAAGGATTGGGCAAGTAGATTGAATGACGCATTGTGGGCATATTGAACTGCTTTCAAGACTCGCTTGGGTATGAGTCCATATAGATTGCTTTTCGGTAAGGCTTGTCATTTACCAGTGGAGTTAGAGCACAAGGCATATTGGGCAATTAAGACTCTGAATTTAGATTTGGACAAGGCAAAGAGAGAACGTTTTTTGCAAATTTCAGAGTTAGATGAACTAAGGAACGAGGCATATGAGAGTTCGAGGATTTATAAGGACCGTACTAAAGCACTTCATGACCGAATTTTAGTACGAAAGACATTGAGCCCAGGTATGAAGGCCTTGCTTTTCAATTCTCATCTCTGACTGTTTCTAGGAAAACTCAAGTCTCGATGGAGCGGTCCTTTTGAGATAACTCAGGTATATCCTTCCGGTGCTATAGAATTACTTAACTCTCAAATGAATGAAACTTTTAAAGTAAATGGACAGAGAGTTAAACCATATAATGAGGGGTTTCAAGAAGTAAGGATTGTCGATAGTACTTTGATCTATGATCCTTAATTCTTACAGTAGCATTGAGCTAAGACGACGTTAAGAAGCGCTCAATGGGAGGCAACCCATTGTTATTGTTTTAGCATTTTAGTTTAGTATATTCAGTATATTTATTTATTTTCCCTTCTATTTTTCTTTAAGGCTTGATGGTTTGGAGATTGGAAGTGTTTTTATTCTTGCAGAGAATAGGCCAGGAGCATTGAGTTTAATTGAGAAAAGGAGGACCATCCAGTTCCAACTTTCCTTGATCACATGTTTATGCTGAAGTCACAGTATTTGCTTTAGTTGTTTTCTTTCATGCTGATTATTTGTACGAAAGCTTCACTATGTGCCACACAAAAGAGGTTATTTCTATCTTTTCTTTTGTTTACATTGAGGACAATGTAACTCATAAGTGTGGGGTAATTTTTAAGCTTTTCTTTAATTTTTGTTTAGTTTTCTTTGTGAGTTATATTGTGCATTTTTCTTGGCATAATTGTTGGAAACTTATTGACTTTTTTGTAATTCTAGCATTACATTTGAGCCTTGAGTATCAACATAGAGATTAGCATTTGAATTCATTCAGGATCAATTTTCACGTTCTACAATTCATGACATATAAATCTCTGAGAACCCACCCTTTGTGAGTTTTGAGCCTCATAGATTGAATATTATTGTCAATCGATTTTCTTTTCTTAAGTGTGAACCTTCATGATTTTGTATCTCTAGAGCTTGCCTTTGCATACTAATTGAACTCACATTATGATTTCATCTCAAGTTTTAAAATGATGAAGGCAAATTAGGATTACCCCCTTTAGCTTAAAAAGACCTCCCTTAATTATGAATTCCTTAGTGAGCCAAGTTGAGCCTTTGACCTTTTCTTGATTGATCAACACAATTAACAACTCAATAGTTTTCTATTATTATCATACCTTCATTAAGGAATGAAGTTTCTTATGATATGACAATAGGAGTGGTTTAATTGATAAGTATGGGGTAAACAAAAAAAAATAATAAGAAAATAGTATTGTTTTTGTAAGATTTGGGGCTGAAATGCATACTTTGTCGATTTTATTTAACTAAGAGTTGATTATTCTTTTCTTCTACAATTGAGCTAGATGTTCAATGTATTTTTATAGTTTGTATATATGTATAAAATAAATAAAAATTAAAAGAAGATATATCTATATACAAAATTCATGTATTTTCTAGCATTAGTCATCAAAGAGGAATTTCGACTCATTTACTTTTCTTTAAGTATGCAAATATTTGAGACTTTCAAGGGTTGGTGAATATGTCATTTGAGGGAGTTACGAGTTTCTATGCAAGATTATTGTCTAATTTAGATGCTCCATTTCTTGATGTTCCAACTTAAATGTCTTTTCTCACACCTTCACCTTAGCCCCATTACATCCAAACGAAAAGACCTTCAGATTATTTCTTGAGAAAAATCAGTGAGAGAGATTGGCTAATTAAGCAAGTTATGGCAGTATGCAGTCATGATTGGTTTAAGTGAATTAACCTTTGAAATTGAGAGAAACACTTAGATGAGAGATGAGATTTGTTATGTCTGAATTAATGAATGAGTTAAGAAAATCATGATTGAAGTAAATTGCATTTATTTATTGCTGAGTATTAAAGGATTTCACCTTATATACTTGAATTATAGTTCAGGTTAATTGAGTTTTTAATTTATGCTATGTAAATTTGCTTGAGGACAAGCAAAGTTTTAAGTGCGGGGTAGTTATTTTATTAGTTTTTGTCCTCAAATTGCTATTTATTTATTATGATAATTATTGTTTTCTTTATGCATTTTGGTAGTTTTAATCTGTTTATTTAGTGATTTCATGCAATTTGGTAGTTTTTAATTTATCCCAGTGTTTAGATCATTTTTGTGCTAGTTTTTAGTATGATGTTTATGTGTTTTTAATTAATGTTTCATTTGATTCTTGTTTAAAGTTTGTTTTAAGTATTTGTTTTAGGTTAAAGTGCAAAATAACTCCCTTGGAATATCAAAACAAAGAAAGAAGAACATGAATCAAGTAAGACATGGCCAAGCCAAATCAAGCTTGGCCGTGTCACCTCAAGGAGATTTTGGCAGAACTTGACACGGCCAGGAGACACGGTCAAGCCACTGGCCGTGTCTCACCTAAAGGGCAAAACCAAGGAAACCAAGAAAGAAAGGAAAATTTGGCAGAAGCTAACATTGGCAGGTGACAAGGCCAAGCCATTATCCTAAGCCAAAGAACAAGGAAGAACTAAAGGAAAGAAACAGAAGCTGACACACCCAGAAGACACGGCCAAGCCACTGGCCATGCCACATGACACGGCCAGGAGCTTGGCCGTGTCACTCCCATCTCTAAAGAAAAAAGAAGGGCAAGGAGAAACAGAAGCTGACACACCCAGGTGACACGACCAAGCTTGTGGCCATGTCATGAGACCAAAAAAAGAAAAAATGCATGGATTTTTGGCCAAGGAATTGTATAAATAGTTAAGATTAGGGCAAGAGGTGGGGGACTACACATTCTTTGAGCCGTTCTTTACTTTTCTCTGAGAGTTTTTCTCTGAAATAATAAAACCATAGAAGATTGATTCACTTCCATTCAAATACTCTAGATCAAATTAGTCTTAGCCATTGCATTATTCTTTTAGCAAATATCTGAGCAAGAGATTCTTCAGAAGCCAAAGGAAGATTGTAATTGGGTTTTGTTCTTTAACTCTATCTCTTAAGTTTCATTGAAATTGTATTTATGAATTCTCTAATGTCTAAATTAATTTCTTTGAATTTTAATGAGATGAATTTGTTTCATAGCATTACTATGAACTAATTTTGATCTAGTCTAGGGTTTGTTTGGATCTACTATGATTGTATGAAATGGTTATTGCTCTTAACTTATTTATTTCTTTTTAATTGAATGGAATAAGGTTAATATATAATTGATTGGGCAATGTTTTAGGTTTTTAGATGAAGGATTGAGAAATGAAATCTAATACTGGAATAATTTAATTAGGGACTTAGGTGAATTAGAAATATAAACCTGAGGAAAAGATCATTTTGATTGCAGTAAGATTAAATGAAATTGGTTTGAATGCGAGAGCTTATTTCCATGATTTGATTAATTAAGTTGCTTGAAATCTAATCTTTGAAATTAAGTCAGTTGAGAGGAATAGTCATTCACACATATAAATTAGTAGAGAAGTGCAAACCCTAGACTTTTCTATTAAGTGAATCAATATATTTGTTTAGTTTTCTTTCATTATTATAAATTCAATTCCTTTCTGTTTTCGTTGGTTGTTTAGCAATTTAATTTTATAAATCAAAAACTATTAATTGATAATTTATTTATTACGATATGATAAACAATTAGCTTATCTAGCTTCCTTATGAGACGACCTTGAGGTGTTACCGAAATACTACAGTAGCCTCGTATACTTGCGAGTGTAGCTTTAGTAGTGTTTATTAGAGTGCAAAAGCAGTAAATTGATCTCTGTTTAAAAACTTTAATTGTTTTCTTTAGTTAACATATTAATCGGTTGGTGTTTGTAACTCCACATACATGTTTTATAAAAAACATAAAACTACCCAGTAGCCGCTGAGGTTTTAAATTAATTGTTAGAATCTATTTTTTTTACTAAAACTTCAAGAGCCATAAATTATTTTATTGAAACTCAAAACCTTAAACTATTATTATCCAAAAGCTTAAACCATTTCAATATTAAACTCCAAAATATTGATTATTTTTCCAAAACCTTAATTTATCTCTCCAAATCCAAAATAATTTTTTTTAGGTAGTAAGTTAAACCCTAAAACCCTAATTCCAAACCCTGAATTCCAAAACCCTAGTTTCAAAAACCCTAGTTTCAAAACCCTGAATTCCAAAACCCTAGTTTCAAAAACTCTAATTTCAAAACCCTAATTCCAAAATTCTAATTTCTAAAACCCTAAGTTCCAAAACCTAAATTCTTTAAAAACCTAAACTTATATATTTATTACTTTATTTAATTTTAGATTTGATTATAAAGTTTATTATATATTTTGATGGTTAATTTATTTAATTTCAATGCTTGATTTATTTAATTTATCATGGATGGATATTTTCTTTATTATTATGATTATAATTTGTTTATTTTGGTATTAAAAATGTAAGAGGTATGTTTCCATTATTTGGTACCTCATTAATTAATTTTCATGTAATTTAAATTTCTTTTATATTTTGGACCAATGTAAAGGACATGTTTCCACCTTTCGGTGGGTGTCATATTTAACTTTAGACATGGATGATGTAAGGACATGTTTCCATCCTCGGGTGAATGTCAATTTATTTGCTTTGTTTTTAATATAATGAAGCTTTATTTTAATTGTTGCATGTAATATGGATAATATCATTATATTTAACAATTTTATAATATTAAGACCTGTAAAGGAGGCCAGTTCCAATGAACCGGGTTTTGTGGGGGTGCTAGGCCATTTCTCACCTTCCCCACATGTACCTAACTTTTCAAACCCATTAGGGGGTTAGGGATTCCTTAGGAATCGAGTCATCCACCCCTTTCTTTTTCCCGGCCCATCCAGGTGGCCACTCCATTTTCTCCAATCTTAGGCCTGTGTTCTTTAAGGCTCCGAGCCTAAATAGTGCCGAAGTTGCAAGAACCATTCCACCGGGAGTGGGGGCAAAAATCCCCACTCACAATGACGTCGATTAAATGTTTTAAGATTATACAAATTTTATAAGTGATGATTTGATTGTTTAAAAAAGCGTGTGACATTCTTGTATCCTATATACGTATATTACATATAGTGAGAAAATGTGGTGTACGTATATTGGGTATAAGGGCATTACAGTCAAGGGGCAGCACCCAAAAAATTTTGAAAACTGGTTTTTAGGGATGTAGGTATTGGTGTTGAAAATTTTGTAAACTATTTTTTATGGTTTAAGGAAAATATGATTAGGGTTTTGGAAAACAAGGCTAGGATTTTTAGTTTAGAAATTAGGGTTTAGGTCATGGTTTTGGGATTTAGGTTTTATAAGTTAGGGTTTAAGGTTTAGAAAATAGGGTTTTGGTATTTTTATGAAAATAACAATAGGGTTTGAGTAAATTAGATTAGTGTTTTGATGATTATGTTATTGATTAAAATTAAAACTTATGCTTACTGTATGAAAGAAATCAAGAAGAAGTTGAGTTATATAAATGTTGTGATGATAGTTTTAAAAAGTGGAGGTGATTATTAATTTAATAAATTGAATTTAGAAGAACTTACCTGCATTTTAAGGCTCCACCAAATTTAAGAAATTAAAATAAGCTAGTGCCTGCTTTAATACAAGATTTATGGTAGAGTAAAATCAAGGCAATGCGTTCACTGCCTTTGTATAATTCTATTTCCTTTGCTGCTTTTGTCTTTCTTGCTTTCTTTTCTTTTTCTTCCTTGTTTTTCTATGGTTTCTGCCTTCAAGTCTCAGAAAGAAAATTAAAGTCAAAAGTTTCTTCCAAAAAAAAATCCCTCCCCTCCATCCGTGTGTTTAATACTTATTTATAGGAAAACAAAAAGACCTAATACTATTTTAATAAAAAAAATACCAATTGTTTAGAAAAAATAAAAAAACTGGGTAAAATAAGATTTGGTCAAAAATCGGTAGCTGCGCTGGGCGAGGCAGTGGGTAACTGTGGGCTAAGTGAACGGGGCAAACCCAATTTACTGCTGAAGCAAATTGGACAGTGCCCAGTTCACCACAGGTACTTGCCTGCGGCGAAACCCCTTGCTGCGTAGCAGCGCTCCGAGCTGCCATGCGTCGTTCGTCGATCCTTCCGATTTTTTAATTTTTTTGTTTTTTTGATATTTTTTTATTGTTATTAAAAATAACTATTAAATATTATAAGTAATAAATTTTATTAAAATAAAGAATAAAATACCACAAATTTTATTTTGGACTATTTAAAATAGCGGACTGGACTGGGTCAAAAATTAAGGGGCTACAGGTTACCCCCAGCTTGAATGATCTGAGACTTTTAGTAGAAAAGAGTAAAAAGCAACATGATTTTAAGCAGATTTTGGATGAGGATGGGTTCTCGGCCTAAGGTTGGAGTTGGTTTGGGTTATGGACCCAAAATGAGTTGGGTTCTAGACTTGAAAATGATTTGGGTTCTCGACCCAAGACTAGATTTGATTGGGTTCTCGAACCAAGATTGAATTTTGGGTGCTCGACCCAAGACTAGATTTAGGTTCTCAACCTGAGACTGAATTGGATTTGGATTCTCGACTCGAAACTGAATTTTGGGTTCTTGACCCGAGGCTGATTTGGATGCTCGATCCAAGACTTGATTATGGGTGCTAGACTCAAAATTGGATTTTTGGGTGCTTGACCGGATACTGGATTTTAGTTGTTCAACCCGAAACTGATTTTGGATTTGGGTTCTCGACATAAAATTGGATTTTGGGTGCTGGACCTGAAATTGAATTTGGATTTGGGTTCTCGACCCGAAACTGAATTTTGGGTGCTCGACTTGAAATTGAATTTGGATTTGGGTTCTCGACCCGAAACTGGATTATCGATCCTAAACTGGATTTGGGTGCTCAACCCAAAATTGGATTTAATTTTAGCACTTGGACCCAAAACTAGATTTAGATTTGGGTTTTCGACAGAAAATTGGATTTTGGATGCTCGACCTAAAATTGAATTTTAGGTATTTGACCCAAAACTGGATTTTTGATGCTCGACCCGAAACTGAATTTGGATTTGGGTTCTCAACCCAAAATTTGATTTTGGATGCTCGACCCAAAATTGTATGTGGATGCTCGATCCTAAATTGGATTTGGATTCTCGATCCGAAATTGAATTTTGGGTGCTTGACCCAAAACTGAATTTGGATTTGGATTCTTGACTAGAAAGTGGATTTTAGGTGCTCAATCCAAAACTGAATTTGGATTTGGGTTCTCGACCCGAAATCATATTTTGGATGCTAAACCCAAAACTAAATTTTGGATTCTTGACCTAAGGCTGATTTGGATGCTCGATCCAAGACTGGATTATGGGTGCTCAACCCGAACTGGATGTGGACACTTAATCTTAAATTGGATTTGGGTGCTTGACCTGAAATTGGATTTTGGGTGCTCGACCCATGACTTGATTTTGGTTTGAGTACTTGGACCCAAGATTGAATTTGACTGACCTTTTATCAGTTGAGAATTCTGGCTTTCTTTTAACGGCTGTTCCATTCTTTAATGGATTGTGGGTCTTCAACCTCAAAATGGATCTTCATCCTTGGCATCGGGTCTTATATTGGCTTTAACTCTTCTGGCTAGACTAATCTTTCGTCTCTTGCATCTTTATTCTTTTGAGAATCTTACTTTCTTCTTGTTTTGTTCTTTTTGTTCTTCCTTTTGTAAAAAAATTCAGCTATTTTTAGCTGTCCCTCATATCTTCTCCTTGCCCCCCTGCGTGGCAAAACTAAAAAATTAAAAAGGAGAAAATTTGCCCCCTGTGTAGGCTCAAACCAATGATTTGTTTGGGTAGGCTCTGATTGATATTTGTATTTTGTCTGGTTCTTTGCATAAGCATGCATCTCTTCTTTCTTTTGCAAAATGAATAGAGATTCCTTAAGCAATGGGCCCTCCATACCCCTTAAATCCATATCTTCAAATCCATATCTTCTTTTGATTCTTTACTTCATAGGGTGTTCGCTATTCACTTTGACAAGGAATAGACAATACAATACAAGAAAATGCAATGTGATATGCTCATGTATGCATGATATGCATGAATAATACTTACAATGGTTCCATCAACTCACAGACCGAGGTGATCAACAAAGTGTTCTCATTGGCTCCTACCAGCTGCTTGTTCAGGTCTTGCATTGGAATGACAGAATGTTTCACATTTATGACTTTTATCTTCAAGATGTTGAGAACATGAGTGGTGATGCCCAAGCAACATAGTCAGGGATACATCCATTTCAAACTATGTTTCAGCATGTCAATTGGTAGCTTCTTTATGACCTTGCCAATAATCATTTACTTTGCCCAATTTGTCCTTTGTGGTTCGGCGGTTCAACAAACTTCACTCTACTTGAAGGCTTTATAAAACAATTTCTTTTTTGAATTTTGAAATCAAATGTTGGCTCCAAATCAATGTCAATTTACCTCAGGGCTTGATTTTCCAAATTAACATATCTATAACATCACAACCCTAGTTATCGTACTAAACTCGGGAATCATTTCTATTTAAGCAAGAACTGTTGCACTTCATATGGGCACATACACATTACTTGGTCAAAGATCTCATTGAGTTTGAATATTGTCTATCTCATATGCATGCTTATTCAAACTATCTCCACTAATAGACTCTACCTACCAAGAGAGATCAACAAGTCTTTAATAGGCTTGAAATGGGGTCTATAAGGGACAAGGGTTAAGCAGATGACAACTCAGATTGGAGCTGATGTGATACTATGGATAAGCCGTCACACTAAAAACTTCTTGTTGGAACTTTATGCAGTCGAAAACATGAAAAAATAGAGCTTTGAACATTCTTCTTTCTTTTTGACATTAATCTTGATCTCAATTGGGACAGTCTTTGCCTTTGCAAAAAGTTTGGTACCCAATTTCATTTCTTTTCTTCTTTTCCCTTTTCTTTCTCTTTATTTTTCTTACTCTTCCCTTTCTTTGAGCATTTTATTATTTTGTCCTTCTTCTCTATAGGGCTGCCAAGCATAGGACTTTCAAGAACTAGATCACTTTTCTCATTTTTCTCTAATTTTAATTGAATCTTTGGTTGTGTTGGACCAATTCAAGTCAAGCTATCCTTATGAAAGTCTTTTGCTACTTTAGGTAAAAGAGAACTTGGTTGCCTTCTTGAACCATTTTGGGTTTTATTTTATTTTCTTTCTCTTTTCTTTTTCTTTTTTTTATCTTTTTATCTTTTCTTTTCTTTTCTTCATTTCTTTTTTTTTTCTTTGGTTCTAGCTCTAAAAGAGTTGCCTTGTTTATACCAACTTGGGTTTCTAATAATGGATGAGTGGAGTGACATAAATCTTCTTTAACAGGGATAAATCATTTTTTACTCTAATGTTATCTTAATAGATTGGAGATATTAGGTGAACTTCAGCTAGCCTTATGGTCTTGAGAACATCAACTATCCTTACGATTTTGGCTATGCATTCCGTTCTTTGATCTTCTTACCTCTTCACCTTAGTGATCATAAGACTTGTCAAAAGTATCACAACAGCTCAAGGCAGGTTGTTGGGGTTTGTAAGCCAATGAAAAGAAAGCTAAAAATTCATGAAGGCTCAAAGGGACAACTAGGGATTGATATTTAATTGGGTGGATACTAGTTATTGGCTCATCAAACAATGCCTAGATCATCTCTCCCTTAAAAAAGCAGAGTTCAATTTCGCCTCGAAAGCTTATCAAAGTATGTTCTAAGAATGACAAGGAATTCGACAAAGGTAATTATGTAGGAGCCCTCTCTAAGTAAGCATACACAACTCAATGCTATAGAGAAATTCCCTCATCTAGTAAAGTCATTCAAATCTTGATGCCTAGATACATTAATTTATGAACATCAAGCTAGATTCGTCATCGGTTGAGCACCAAAATGAACAAAGACCAATAAAAATTTTGATAAAAGTAATTTATTCAAATAATCTTAATTTAAAAAAAAACATAATTTTTCCATAAAACACCAAATAAAAAAAAACAAGCCAAGGGAAGTTTATTGAGTTAAGCTTCTTCTCCTTTCACATCTTCATTATTCCCATCTTGAAAGGAGGATAAGACAAGATCTTCCTCCAATCCTCCTCCTACCATGAAAGTTATTGGTGGTGGCACTTTGTTGAACCTAGGCAGAGGATTGCTTTTGGGATTGGGCTTATCCAGCTCGGGTAGCTTACCACTGTTAATCAAATCTTGGATCTCGTGTCTTAAACAAGCACATTTATCCTTCTCATGCCCTTGCATTTGATGAAATTAACAGAAGGCCCCAGAATTGAAGTTTGGTGGTAGAGGATTATGTAGCAGTCGAGGAGCCAACAATTGTAACAACCCCTTCTTCTGTAGCTTGTTAAAAACCCAAGATAGAGGTTTCCCCAATTCTGAAAACTGTCTTCTATTTCTTTGACCAGTTGCATTAACATTAACTTCCTTTTGCTTGTTTTGATTACTCGACTGGTAGTTCCCTTTCTCATTCTTTCTTGCTGAAAAGCGTTCTTCTCCCTTTCCCACTCTTCAATTTGTAGACTGGCTTGGAGAAGAACTTTGAAATCCGGATGAGTGTATGAGACATCTTTTCATGAAGACTAGGCAACACCCCTCTCACAATCATCATAATCTGATCTAACTTATCAGGCCTCTTCATGAGCAAAGCAGCCTTATTTCTGCATATCTTTACATAATCAACAAAGTTCTCATTTGGTCTTTGCCTAATGGTCTCCACCTCCATCAAGGTTACTTTCAGCTAGACATTGTATCCATATTTTTGGATGAAGGCCTTGTATAGCAAATCCCAGCTCTTTTGTGTGCCATCATCTAAGGTATTGAACCAATTTTGGATAATAGGATCCAATGAGAGCATGAAGTACTTTAGAGTTTGAGCCTTAGTAGCTTGGGCAGACAGCATTGCAGTGATATACTGCTTCACATAGAGGTGAGAATTTTTGGTTCCATCAAACTTTACAAAGGATGGCATCTTGAACTTGTATGGAACTTCTTCAACTAGCTCAAACAATTTTTCAACTTCAGACATTTCTTCGATTTTCAGCTTCTTTTCAAACTTCTTTTCCAGGTTAGCAATCATCTTCTCAACATCTGAAGTTTTAGTTTTCTCCAAAGCTGATCTTTTAACAATCTTCGGCTCCTTCTTCTTGTCTTGAGGATCTTGAAAGTATTGAGCCCAGTCATTATCATCATCAATGACCACCTTGTCATCATCAAAAACCACTTCACCAACTTTAGCCTTCCCTTTGTCCTTTGGCCTCTTGGTGCTAGCAAATGCTTCAACATTGTTCCCTAAAATTGCAGCCAATTGGTTCTTCATGGTCTCAACCAGGGTCTCCTTTAGTTCTTCCATTTTAGAATTGAGGGCGTCATACACCATTCTTTGAATTTGCTCAGGCTCCATTGCTTTTGGTGATAAAGTTATTGAGTTGATGCTAGATTCTTAGTCTCCATCGTAGGTCGAATTGTCATAAGCTTTTGAACTATCGTAATCCATGGCTGTGAGCCAGAAAGGATTAATGATATGTGATGCGAATGTATGCATACATGTACAAATAACAAAACAAGGATAAATAGGACGTTCCTTCCAACCTTATAACTTCCACACACGGAGGGCGAGTCTCTTTTCCTAGGTCTATGGTAAACAAAATACCAACATGGGGTATCTTATTTTTGAATAATTCCCTCAAACATTTTAACCAATAGTTATATTTTAAAAATGAAAATTATTTTATGATAATTCCCATTAATTAGGTTTTAATCCAATCAACCAACTAAAGTAGTTTTTATGCTATATCAAATCAAAACTAAATTAAGAGGTTTATTATAAATAGATTTCTCACTTAAAAAAGTAACTAATGATTCATGCCAAAAACAAGCCCATGATTAATAACTCTTAGTATAAACTAGGCTCACAATTGATTTTTAGTATTTCCATAATTGACCTAAAAGGTTATGAAAATAATTTTGTTTCTAAGTCCATTGTAAAAAGATTTTAGAAAAAAATAGATTTTGGGCTTCGTATTTTGGTCATGAGAAAAGAATTTTTGATTTGTTTTTTTGAAAAGTTTTATTTCCAAAAACCATCTTAAAAAGTTTTGAAAATAGCTTTGGTCTTTTGAACTTTAAAGAAAAATTTATTTTGAGCTTACAATGTACTTAGGTCATATTAGAAAAAGAACAAACTAAATAAGCCATGATTTAAACCAAGATAAATTAACCATAGTCAAACAACAACCATTTGGAATAAAAATCTAAGAAAAGTACTGTAACACCCCTACACCCAATATACGTACACCACATATACCCACTATATGTGATATACATATAGAGGATATAAGAGTGTCACAGTTCATTTTATGCAAACCAATCTTTAAAACTTTACTTCAAATCATCATAAGTCAAACTTGTATAATCTTAAAACATACAATTAACATCATAAAAATAATAAGTGATATATTACTTGTTAAAACACATTTAATTTCATTACAAAAAAGTTTATCCAAAATATTTGTTTAATAAGCAACGGAAAATACAGAGGAATACATATGTATACATCAAAATCAGTGTTTAAATATAGAGTTTATACATGCTGGCAGTTCGTCTCTGACCTTGATGTCCAAAATCAACACTTCACAAGGCATCACAAGCCTAGACTCAACTAGGTATAGCTGAACTCTTTGGCTCAACCGGATCTACCCTGTCACCTACGCGATGAACCACAATCGCGATAAGCAAAAAGCTTAGTGGTACAAACTTTGATTCAATATAGATCAATGCGATGCTAATGCACAACACATTTGAATATAACAACTCATTACATTATATCTCAATATATTAATCATTTGCATTATATTTCATAATTTACATTAAAGCAAAGACAAGCATGGGCCCAAAAGGATTTAATATGCTATTCAAATTTTAGAGTTACTACTTTGGCCCATAATGACACCTTGTGTCTAGCCCCGTAGGCAATATATATCCATGGATAATCCAAATAGATTTGAGCTAACGACCTGGTCTTTTCACTCAGTATAGCTTCAAGGATTTGTTTCTGCCCAGCAATTCATAGGCATGCTGCCAAACCCAGAACTCTGAAAGTTGAATAACATACTAGGCACACAATTTATTCATTTATCTCATTATCAAATACTTTCATAATTCCATTCTCATTTTATCATGATCAAATTAGGCACATTGCCTTAATATATCATCATTTTCTCACCTTTCTCATTCTTCTCTTTTATATCAATATCAATTTGTTATATTATGATTTCACATATCTTATCACATTATTCCACATTTCTTTTCATTTACAACAGATTACTCAATTGCTTTGATACATCATCATAATTCACATTATGCATATCATAACATATAACTCATTCATTAACAATATATCAAGTAACTTAACACATTTCTCAACTAAATGTGTTAAGTCCCAATGTCATGTAAATGTATGAAATCATTCAAAGCTTTTACTTACCTCTAAAAGCAACAACACCACTCTAACAACTTCCTCTTCCAAGATATCCCTCAATCCTTGGGTTGGGTAACTCAATTCTCTTCAAAACCTAATCCAAAGGTGATTATAAATACTCACTTAGTGATACACATAAGAAAATAAGGAAGAAAACTATCTAGGGCAAACTCTACACTTGAAATGCTCAACAACACGGGCGTGTCCCTGACCGTGCCCTAAACCCACAACACAGAAGCTTTGACACGCTCAGTGACATGGGCGTGTCACTGCACGTGTCAATTCTCCTCAAACGCAGTAGCTATGACATGCTTAGTGACATGGGTGTGTCACTGGATGTGTCAGTACTACTACCACACATAAGATATGACACACTCAGTGACATGGGCATGTCACTGAATGTGTCAATCCTCCAAAAACACTGTAGTTGTGACATACTCAGTGACATGGGAGTGTCACTGGACGTGTCACCAACCCAGAAAATAGAACCAACGACATGCCCAAAGACATGGCCATGCTTGTAATATCCCAAACTATACTCTAAAATTTTGGAATGCTTTGTGAGAATTGGATTTAATAATTTAAAGTGTATATATGACTAATGGAATAAGAGGAGATTAATTGGAAAATTGTGTGGTTTAAGAGGTGAGAATTGTTGACTTTTCTATAAGCTTCTTCTTTCTTCTTGTGCTTAGCCGGCCACTACCATTAACAAGAAGGAAAGGGTTTTTTGTTGCTTCCTAACTCAAGATTTGAAGGTGTTTCAAGAGATCAAGTTGGAGTTTGAAGGGTTTTCATCACTTTTGGTAAGTTTCCAACTTATTTCTTTAGTTTTCTTTTGAGTTTGTGAATTGAGTTTGGTGAATGGTTGTTGTTGATATGTGTATGGTTAATTTTGATGTGTTTGAGATTGTGTTATCTATTTGATTTTGATTTTGCGGTTAGTTTGAAGGAAAGGTTAAGTTTGGTGAAGGAAAGTAAGAGTTGTGGATTGTTTATGGGTTGAGTTGTGATTGTGTTTTGATGTATGTATTGAGTTGTTTTGATATTATGCAAGTCTAGTATGGTTTATTGATAGTTTTGGGTAAGATTGATTGGAGTGGAAAAGGGTAAAGTAAGATGTTGGTTGGATGAGGTGTTATTGGTGTTGGAATCAGGATTTTTTTGTCCTAACACGCCCATGAGCACGGCCAAGTCTTTAGGCGTGTTAATGGTTTTGTTTTCTGGTTGGGTGACAAGAGCAGTGACACGCCCATGTCACTGAGCATGTCATAGCTATTGTGTTGAGGGAGGATTGACACGGCCGTGTCAAAACTTTTGTGTTGTGAGTTTAGGGCACGGTCAGGGACACGCCCGTGTTGTTGAGCATGTCATGTGTAGAGGTTGCCTTAGTTGGTTCTTATCCTTAGTTTCTTATGTGTATCTCTAAGTGAGTGTGTATAATTACTTTTGGATTAGGTTTTGAAGAGATTGAGTTGCCTAATCCAAGTGTTTCATGGAAGAGGAAGTGGTTAGATTGGTGTGAGATGCTCTTGAGGTAAGTACAAACCTTACATGGTTGCATACATTTACATGATTTTGGGAGTTAACACATTTGGTTGTAAATGTGCTAAGTAATCTATTACATTGTTGATACAATTGATTAATGCTATGATTTGCATAATGTGAAAGATAAAATGATCATTCAAAATGTATGTACAATGCAATTGGTTATGTATACCCTAATGATGAGATGTGAAACCATTGTTGTTGGCTATAATGATGCAAATGAAATAATTGGGGCATGGTTGCCTAGATGATTATGAGAAAATGAGAATGGAATTGATAATGAAATAATAAAAGAATTGTGTTCCTAGTATGTTATTCAATTTTCAGCGTTTTGTTATTGGTGGCATGCCTAAAAGTAACAATCCCTTGAAGCTGGGTTGGGCTTGGTCCTTGAAGCCAAGTTGGGTTGATGCTTAGCTCTCCTTAAAGCTTGGTTGGGCGTAGTCCTTGAAGCCTAGTTGCGATGTTACATATGAGATGTTTCTCATTGTGATAATGATTCACCTACGGGCTTGATAAATGTGATTATTGGACCAAAACATTAACTCTGGAGTTTGAATGACATATTAGTTTCTTTTGGGCCCATGCTTGTCTTTGCTTAAATGTGAATCATGAATGATGAAACAATTGAAAAATATAATGAAATGAAATGTTAAGAAATATGATATTCTTGTATATTGTTTCTAATTCTTGAAAGTATGACATTGGCATTACATTGAAGCATATTGTTATTGTGGTTTGTACCACTAAGCCTATGGCTTAGCGCGATTGTTGTTCATCGCATAGGTGACGGGGTAGATCCGGTTGAACTGGAGAGTTCAGCTTGACCGAGTCATGTCTAGTCTTGTGATCCCTGGTGAAGTGTTAATTGTTGGACTTCAAGATCAGAGACAAACTGCCAAGCATGTATAAACTGTATATTTTTGTAAATATTGTTTTTGTTGTATATATATGTATATTCCACTGCATAATAAACAAATGTTTTATCTATTATGTTCTATAATATAAGTTAACTGTTTTAAGTTTTCTCATAAGAAATGTTTGTTTAAAATGAACTGTGACCTTTATATCCTCTATACGTATATCACATGTTGTCTGGGTGTATGCGATGTACGTATATGGGGTATAGGGGTGTTACAGTGCTACTGGGCGTGTTAGGCCAAAAACCTGAAATCGACACAAAAACACCACATCCAACTATCATCTTTCAATAACCTTATCAACAACACACAAACTCAACCAAATCCATCAACATACCATATAATACTTGAGTAAACATTAAAACAACTCAATTACAAACATCAAAATACAAACACAACCATTTATCACAACTCAAAGTCACAACACCCACAACTCTTGCTTTCTTCACCAAAGTTAACCCTTTCTCTTCAATCCAACCCCAAAAATCAAAGTTAACAAAACAAAACAATCTCAAACAAACCAAAATCAATCATTCACCAAACTCATAAATACAAACTGAAAAGAAAACAAAGAAACAAGTTGGAAACTTACCAAAAGTGAAGAAAATCCTTAAAACTTCAACTTGATCACAAGAAACCCTTCAAATTCTTGAGTTAGGAAGAACAAAAGCTCTCCCTTAGTGAAGATGGTGGTGGCCGGCCCAAAGAAGAAAGAAGAAGATGAAAATGCAAAGTCAAACCACACTATTCTCTTTTAATCAACACCTTTTCCCCAAATCACTCTCCACCAAGCATTTAATTAATATAATATTAATTCCAATTATGTCATCTTTCACTATCTTTAATTTAATTACTATTTAAATAAAAATATCTCTTGACCATATTAAGACCTTAATTTGTATATATTGTATATATCTTCATATACATAACATAAACACATCTTCCTATTATCTTTTCACTTAATTAAATATACATTAAAATCATTTAATTCAATTTCAACAATTAATATTTTCAAAAATTTAAGGGTAATATGGGATATTACAAGTACCTAGGCCTGCCTACGGTGAAGCCCCTTGCTGCGCTGCTGTGCGTCGCTCGCCGATCCGTCCGATTTTTTTATTTTTTGATATTTTTATTTTTATTAAAAATAACTATTAAATATTATAAGTAATAAATATTATTAAAATAAATATTAAATTACCACAAAAAATTATTTTGACTATTTAAAAATATTAGACTAGACCGAGTAAAAAATTAAGGGCCTACAAATCCCTTCAATTCTTGATGCTTAGAAGAAGAAAAAAATTGCTCCTCTAACCATGGAGGTTCGGCCACCATTGAAGAAGAAGAAGAAGATTTTAATTTTTGATTTTCTCTTTCTTTCCACTTTAAATTTAAGACCATATATATATTATTTTAAATATTTTTAATTAATTAATTTTTTCTTTATTTATTTAAAAAAAATCATAATTTTTGTCTTCCATCCATAATTAATTTATTTTTAAATTATTTTGTTAATTTTGTTTTACAAAGTATATTTACTATTTTGTAATTTGACTTTTGACTTTTTATTTTAAAAGTTGACTTTTGTATATGTTATATATATTCAATATATATTTCACATATACACTTTACTTTCTCACTTTTAATCCTTCAATTTTCCATTTAAATTATTTATTTAAATAATCTAATTTAATTTTTATAAATTCACAAATGTTACACTGACTCCTAAGTTTGAAAGCACAATTATTGGTTAAACTGTCCGAGTGAATTATTCGAAAATACGATATCCCATATTGATATTTTGTTAACCATATACCTAGAAAAAAAAAAGACTCGCCATTCATATGTGGAAGTTATAAGGTTGGAAGGAATGTCCTATGTATCTTTGTCTATATGTTATTTGTGCATCCATGCATCCATGTATTACATTACATGTCATTGATCCTTTATGGCTCATAGCCTTGGATTACAACAGTTCAAGAGCCTATGACAACCTGACCTATGCCAATGACTTAAGATCCAACAATGACCCAGTTAGCATCTCACCAAATGTAATGGAACCAGAATAGATTCAAAAGATGGTGGATGATGCCCTCAATGCCAAAATGAAAGAACTAAAGAAGGTCTTGGTTAAGACCATGAAAAGCCAAATGGCTGTAATATTTGAGAATACTACTGAAGAATCTGCTAGTACCAAGAAGCAGAAAGATAAAGGAAAGGCTAAGTTTGGAGAAGCAGTATTCGATGATGACAAGGTGGTTGTTGATGATAATGATGATTGGGCTCAATACTTTTAAGACCCTCAAGATAAAAAGAAAGAGCCAAAGGTTATGGAGAAATCAACTGTTAAGAAATTGAGACTTTTGATGTGGAGAACATGATTGCTAATCTGGAGAAGAAGTTTGAGAAGAAGCTGAAAATCAAATAGATGTTAGAGGTAGATAAATTATTTGAACAAGATGAGGAGGTCTCTTATAAGTTCAAGATGCCATTATTTGCTAAGTTTGATGGAACTGGCAACCCTCATCTTCATATCAAGAAGTACATCACTGTTATGCAGTCTGTCCAAGCTACTAAGGATCAAATTCTAAGGTACTTCATGCTTTCATTGGATCTTGTTGTGCATAATTGGTTCAACACTTTAGAGGTTAACACTAAAAGAACGGGGATTCATTGTACAAAGCTTTCATCCAACAATATGGGCACAATGATGAGTTGGAGGTCACTTTGATGCAGGTTAAGTCAATTAGGCAAAAACAAAATAAAAATTTTATTTACTATGTGGAAAGATAGAGAAACAAGGTCGCATTGCTTAAAAAGAGGCACGATGAGTCAGACCAGATTAGGATGATTGTGAGAGGGGTGCTGCCTAATCTTCATGAAAGGCTATCCACACCCTTATCAATAATTTCAAAGATCTTCTCTAAGTTGGTTTGCAAATAAAAGAATGGGAAAGGGAAAAGAATCATTTTCCTGCAAGAAGGAATGAAAAAGAAACTGTTAGTCAGGTAATCAAAGCATGCAAAAGGTAGTTGATGGAATGCAACCGGCCAAGGAGGTAGAAGGCATTTTTTAGAATTAAGAAAACCATTGTCCTGGGTTTTCAATAAGCTATAGAAAAGAGGGTTGTTACAGCCATTGACTCCTCGCCCATTGCCAAATCCTCTACTACCTAATTTTGATGCCAAGGCATTTTGCCAATTCCACCATACGCAAGGGCACGAGATAGACAAATGCTTAAATTGAGGCATGAGATCCAGAATTTAATTGATAATAGGAAATTTCCTGAATCTAATAAGCCTAGCATGAAGGACAACCCATTACCAAGATTCAATAGGGTGCCACCACCTGTAACTTTCATGATTGAAGCTGGTTTAAATGAGAAGTTTGTTCTGTCTTCTTTCAAAGATGTGGATGGTAAAGCAACTAAAGAAGAAGTGGTGATTAGCAAGATGGAGCAAGTTGTAGTTGAGAATGAAGTGGCCATCTAAATTGTGATCAAATTTTAGGATTCAACTGATAGTGATGGAGATTTTGAGCCAAAGAAGGAGGAATGGACCTGGTATGAACCTGAAGAAGATGAAGTAATGAACACTTGCTTTGGAAAGCCTTATGCAAGGCCACCACCAAGGGAAGTGGAAGTTGATAAAGGGAAAGAAGTTGAAAAAGGGAGTAAAGAAGAAGAAGAAGATGATGTTCTTAAACAATTAAGGAGAACTAGAGCTAGCATCAGCATATGGGATCTATCAGCTACATCCAAAAAGCATCGAGAAACTATAGCCAAAGCTATGGCTAGCATGCTAATTTTCACTTCTATATTACCAGAGGAGCTGGTTAATTTTGTTAAAGTTGAATGAGTGATGAAATGTGAGGATGATCAGAAGAAGAACAAGATTGATTTGGGAATAGTATCGAATACCAATTTTCCAGAAGAGGGGAGAGATCACATTCGCTCGCTTTTCATTAAGGTTGAGGTCAAGGGGAAAAGGACTCCATGTGTGATGGTTGATGATGGATCCTCCATAAATGTTTGCCCACTCAAAATCTTTCCAAAGCTTGCTAGTCAAGAAGAGATTTAAGCCCAACCGAGGTGACAATTAGGGCTTATGATGATACCAAAAGGCAAGCCGAGGGGACCTTCAAAGCTGTTTTGAAGTTTGGTCCTATTGAATCTATGGTAGAGTTTGTGGTTTGGGACATACTAGTCGCTTTTGCACTATTGTTCGGACGACCTTAATTTCGTCCTCCTGGTGGAGTTCCTTCCACACTCCATCAAAAGATTAAGTTCCCAAATGGGGATGGGATGATAGTTATCAAAACTGAGGATAATGAAGTGGTAAATGCTCTTATGATTGAAAGGCCTCTCAATGGATTCCAAGTAGCAGTTATTTCTGATGACGAGATGGTGGACCTTAAAGTCCCAACTATGATGAAGAATATGAACTATCTACTAGGTGTTGGCCTTGGAAAAGGGTAAGACAGGTATGGCAGAGCTTCCAGATTTCAAGACTCAGACTTCAAGAAAAGGTTGGGGCACAATGAAGCTAATGAAAGTGTTCAGCTTAAGAAGAATGAGAAGATGAGTTTCCCACCGCTTGAAGAGGTTTTTGTCAAAGCTCCAAACATTGGAACACTCCAAGGGAAGCCTGAGCCAATCATGTTCATGGGGAAGCTAATCCCAAATTTTGAGATTTTTGCTGATGTTGCTGAAGTGGCAGTACAGATGAAGAATGAGCTTGTCCTACCAGCTGAGAAAGAGCCTAGCCTAAAAGAGAAGAAGGAAGTTGTCCTAAAGATCTAGAGGACTCCTAAAGAGGTCGCTGCCCTTATTGAAGAACAATTTAAAGATCTTTTAGTTTTTTATTATGAGAACAATGATTTTGACTTTAATTTATCTGATTTTTATAAGGATGATGATGTTTTCTTTTCTAAGATGAATGTAGTAAAGTCTGATTTTGCCTACTTACGTGATGATTTTCCATATGGTTGCATGCATTCAAGTAGTGATTACATTAGAATTTTTAATATTAACTCTATTGACATACAATCTTTAAATTTAGGAACAACCGACAATCTTAAAAACATAAGCATAGCATTTGACCTTACTCATGAAGGGAGATAGAGATTAGAAAAAATATTTAAAAAATATGAATGAGTCTTTGCTTGGTCTTATAAGGATATGCCTAAAATTGAACAAGATATAACCGAGCACATGATTTCCACTTATACTCAGAAGAAACCTATCAAACAAAAACTTAGATGGTTAAGGCCGAAATGGGCAGAATCGGTCAAAGAAGAAGACTAAGCAGATACAAGTCAAGTTTCTTGAGGTAGTAGTTTATCTTGACTGGTTAGCTGACCTAAGAAAGATGAAAGGATTAGGGTTTGTGTGGATTATAAAGATTTAAACAAAGCTTCCCCTAAGGATGATTTCCTTTACCCCATATATATGTCCTTATCGATAGTATAGCCTCTAGCATGCTACACTATTCGTAGAAAGATTTTTTGGATACAACCAAGTGTTAATGGCCCAAGAGGATAAAGCCAAAACTGCTTTCATCATTATGTAGGGTATATTTTGCTATAGGGTGATGCTGTTTGGGTTAAATAATGCTGGAGAAACCTACCAAATGATGGCCACCATCTTGTTTCTTGGCATGATGCACAAAGAAGCCAAGTTCTATGTTGATGATATGATGGTGAAGTTGGATACAAGGGAGCAACATTTTCAAAATTTAGAAATCTTCTTTGAAAGAGCAGTAAAGCATAAGCTAAGGTTGAACACGAAGAAGTGTGTGTTTGGGGTTACTTTAAGCAAGTTGTTAGGACACGTGATTGGTCCAAATGACTTTTAGATTGACCCTGACAAGGTCAAGGCAATCAGGGATATGCCAGCCCCTAAGATGGAGAAAGAAGTCTGGGCATTTATTGGCAGGTTACAATATATTAGCAGGTTCATAGCAAAGCATACCATGATTTGTGATCCAATATTCAAACTGCTTAAAAAGAACCAGCCAGTTAAGTGGAATGAAGAGTGTTAAAAGGCCTTTGAGCATATAAAAAATATTTGTTGAATCCACCTATTTTGAAACCACTTAAACTTGTTAGACCTTTGCTACTACACTTAATAGTAGAACCAGAGTCGATAGGAGTAATGTTGGCACAAGCAGACAAATTAGGAGTTGAATATGGAATCTACTATTTGAGTTGAAAGCTCCTACCTTATGAAATTAATTATAGTATCATTGAAAAGACCTGTATAGATGTGGTTTGGTCATTTATACGGGGTAGCTGTAGCAAAGGTGATCGTCCCAAGGTCGTTTCCCCAAGAAGTTGTGGTTCGTAATAGCTTGATTAGCAAGTAATTTAAAAGAGAGAGTTTGTTGTTTGGAATTGTAAAAGAACAATTTAAACCTAAGATTAAGGAGTGTAAGATTGATGTGTGCGATGGGTGTACAAGATCAAATCGATTCTTGGGAAGGTGCCTAGGGTTATAGGTCCATTCAATCAAAGCTTAATTCTCAATTATCCATTAACATAACCTTGTAAAATAATTTGTTCCTTAAGGTTAATTAGTCAATTACCAATTCATTAGTTCTAACATTCATGAAATAGCAATAACCAATTATTTTACATTACCAAATTAATGAAACCCTAGAACTTATATTTTAATTCATTCATAGGGTAGTTGATTGCATAATTCTGATATCAAATTTCACCTCTCGGTCCTTCATTCAATATCTAGAGATCAATAGGTAGCTAATTTATTAACCTAGCATACAATCCAATGCAATCAACCAACAACAAGGTACATCAATGGAAATATCAAATCAAAGCACTCAATCAAATATACTACAAACCCTAAGCATGGGTTTTTAGCTCAACATCATCAATTTAAAACATTCATTCAACTCAATATAAATCAAATACAAATTTTTCATTGTAATATCAATTCTCTTAATACGACAAAAACAATATTGGAATGAATTAAATGAGAGAATAGAAAAACCCCTAGTGAAGATGCCAAGAGTAGGATTACTAATCTTCCTCCTAGCTCCACTTGATGTATTTGATGAAGAACTCAAGCCCTCTTCATTAGTTGATTCCCCTTTTGCAATATGGAATGGAGCTTTCTCAAGTCACCAACCCTTCAATTGATTGTGCCTTTGGAAGATGGAATGGAGCTTTCTCAAGTCAACAAACCATTCAATGAATCATCTTCAACCTTCAAGAGCTTGTTTAACCCAATTTATCCCAAAGAACCTCAAAGATCTTATCAATGGAAGATGGAGAAGATGAAGATGGAGGATGAAGATGAGGGACAAGGAGAGTGTCACTCTCTCCTCATCCCAAATTATGTTTGCCCTCTCCTTCTCTTTTTTTTTTCTCTAACTCAAACCCTAGCCGTCTATGCTTTTTTCTGTCGTGCGAAAGAACTTAAATAGATATTAAGGGTGACACGGCCAAACTTGATTTGGCTTGGCAGTGTCTCTTCGCCTTTTACTTGCTTTCCATTAGGTGACACGGGCAATCCAAGGTTGGCTTGGCCATGTCTCTTTATTTGCATGGGACACGGCCAAGCTAGTTGGCCGTGTCCCTCACTGGCTCTTCCTTCCTTTCTTTCTTTTCTTTTTCTTTAGTGGTGAGAGGTGACACGGCCAAGCCATGTGGAGCTTGGCCGTGTCTCTTGTTTTTCTTTCTTGGGACACGGCCAAGCTCCTGGCCGTGTCCCTCACTGTTTGTTTGCTCCTTGAGTGAGACATGGCCAGAGGCTTGGCCGTGTCTCTATGTGTGTCTCTCTCTGCCCTCTTCAATCTTTGAGGTGTCTTCTTGCACTATTTTGATCTTCCAAGGGTGTTTTTGCACCTAAACCTAAAACAAACACTTTAAACAAACATAAAACAAAAATCAATCAAAACATTAACTAAAAACAAATAAAAATCATACTAAAAACAAGTACAAAAATGACCTAAACAACTACCCCACACTTAATTCCTTGCTTGTCCTCAAGCAAGGCTAAAATCAAAACACACTAAACAGATAAATTTTGTTAAGTTTAAGAGTTATAAAGATGCATCAAGACTTCCCTATCCCTAAATCCGCAATCAATATCGAATCAAACAAAATTGACACCAATGCAATTAAGTGGTTTTCCATGCATAACCAATGTTGTCACTCCCTCACCAATTCTTACACGTGTTTGATCATGGTGGTGTTTATATTCATAACAATCAATGAAAGATTATTACCATAGGCTTGCTTATCAATCAAACCTCCACCACAAAATAACAATCAAGCATCAATCAAATGGTCTTTCTTTTGGTTGTAATGGGGCTAAGGTAAAGGCATGGCATTTAAGAAATGTGAGCTTAATCATTAAGTTCAAGAGCACTTTAAGAATGAAGTACCCGATCATATACATAACCCAACAATCCAAAAACACTTTCCTCTCATCTACCCCTTGACATTAAAGAGTTTTTCAAGGGAACTCACTTATTAAATCTTGTAATGATACATTCCAACCCTTTCAACAAGAACAACAATTATTCTTATTATTATATATATATTTTTTTCTTTTTTTCTTTTTTTATTTTTTTTCTTTCTTTTTATTTTTATTTTTTTATTTTGCTTTGCAATCTTAAACCTACTAAATTTAACCCCACACTTAATTCAACACAACATTCGGTCATAAACGCTCTTAAAATGCTCTTGACCTAATGAAAGGGTAAGAGTTAAACAACAAGGTTCAAGCTAATGGTGTTGTGAAAAAGAAAGAAAAGGAAAAATAAAATAAGCTCAAAATTGGCTAACTAAGGTTGAATATAGGGTTGGTCTTTTTAAGCCAAAGTGGGTTCACCTAATTGCCTTAATCATCTTGATGCCAAATTGAAAATTTTTTATGTAGTCTTAAAAAGCATTTCAAAGCAAGTTCTAGCAAATCGTCAATCAAAGATGTTTACCCACAAAATTAATGGTAAGTTGATGGCTCAATTCCTCACTAGGTTAATGGCAATGCTAGAAAAAACCAACAAAATTGACAATAAGCACCAATTCTACTCAATTCTCAAATTCATGCTTCAAAAATTCAAAGGTCATCTATCAACAATTTTTATAACAATTGAACTTTATAAAATTCATTTATTCAAGGTAAAACATTATTAAACTTAAAAAGTAAAACACAAAATGCACTTAAAAGTAGAAACACAAAACATAAAATGCACCCCACACTTAAAGTTTCACATTGTCCTCAATGTGAGCACGCATACTACAGAGAAGGTTTAGATGAAACCTGATTTCCAACGTTCCCATATACGATGTGTAGGGCTCCTTCCACCCATAATGCAATTGAAGCCCATGACTGAGAGGATGAACAACATGTAATTTTGAAAAGTATCCGATGTACGGCAACCCCTAAATAGTATTTCTTGAAGATAACATGTCTCAAAGAGACATGTGAAGGTCGCCTCGGGGTGATCCTCCAGTGCTATAGGAACGTGGTAATAATCTTTGTCTTTGTGCAACCTGGGCATATCAGATTTCTGCTCTTCCTTGCCACCAAGAGTAGTAGAAATGACTTTTGGGGACTCTTTAAGTTCAACCAAGTTTGGTTGAATTACTTCTTCATCCACTTTAACAATGTTAAGTCCCATCTCAACAACCTCAGCATCTAAAATTAGCTTACACTCCTCAATTTCTAAATTGGCCATTTCATGCTCTTCTTCTAGGGTCTTAGTCATCCCAATCTTATTTCCACTATCTCCTTGGGAGTGCATATTATAGATGTCAGGAAGTTTCTTACCATGCTCCTCATCCTTCAAGCTACATGGAAATGGATTTGGTGGCCTATCAGGATTGGAAAATTCATGCAACTTTGGTGAGGTTAATGCCTCTGAATTCTCCTTCTCATTTGATTGGCTCAACTCCTCAATGTTGGTTTACATCTCCTCACCATTATCTTCTTGATTAGTGCCTGCATCCAAAGAATCACAAAATTTGTTATATATTACCTGTTCACTCTTCAAATTTGTGATTACCTTGACTTGCTCCAAATTGCTAGGGTATTCCTCCTTTTGGTGTGCTTGGAGTTGATGTGCCAGTTGCCTAACTTGAATTTCCACCCTCTTCAATGATTCCTCCAAAGATTCCAACCTCTCATTGATCCCTTCCTGATTTTGTGTGCTAATTTGAAGGTAAGCATTCAAATCATCTTCCACTGTGGATTTCTTGCAATTAATCTGATTTTGTTCACTAATTTGAATGAAGGCATTCAAACTATCTTCCAAAGTGGGTTCCTTAAGTCGATCTTGATTTTGTGCGCTAGTTTGAATGAAGGCATTCAAACTATCCTCCAATGTGGGTTTCTTAAGGTGATCTTGATTTTGTGCGCTAGTTTGAATGAAGGCATTCAAACTATCCTCCAATGTGGGTTTCTTAAGGTGATCTTGATTTGAATATTGTTCTTGAGAGTAAGGATTTCTTTGGTAAGGTTGAAAAAAATTTTGAGGTGGAATTTGCTGTTGATTTTCCCAAGAAAAATTTGGGTGGCTTCCCCAGCTTGAATTATAAGGTCTGGGATATGGGTCATTTCCATCCATTTGCTGGAAACTTTCATAGGCATATTCTTCCTCTTGCCATTCTTGGTTTCGTTCGAAACCGAATGAGCATGTATTTGCACTATGCCCTGCATTGCCACATGCTGCACATATCTCTTGGCATGGCATAGGTGCTCTTCCTCTTGCATTTAGCACCTTAAGTTGATTCGTGAATTCTGCTAATTGCCATGCCATTTGAGACTCATCGTTCCTATCAGAAACTCCCCTGTGCCTTGAAAAATGCATCTTTACAAAAGGCATTTTGCAACTTAAAGAAAACAAACAAATAATTAAATTAAAAGAAAATCAAACAAAAACAAACAAACAATTAAAAGAAAATAAACAAACAATTAAATTGTAAAGAAAAATCAAACTATCACTACTAAAACAACCTTCCCCGGCAGTGGCGCCAAAAACTTATTGCGCTCGAATTAAGTACTACTACAAGCATCACTCGCAAGTATACGAGGTAGCTATAGCAAAGGTGATCGCCCAAAGGTCGTTTCCCCAAGAAGTTGTGGTTCGTAATAGCTTGATTAGCAAGTAATTTAAAAGAGAGAGTTTGTTGTTTGGAATTGTAAAAGAACAATTTAAACCTAAGATTAAGGAGTGTAAGGTTGATGTGTGTGATGGGTATACAAGATCAAATCAATTCTTGGGAAGGTTCCTAGGGTTATAGGTCCATTCAATCAAAGCTTAATTCTCAATTATCCATTAACATAACCTTGTAAAATAATTTGTTCCTTAAGGTTAATTAGTCAATTACCAATTCATTAGTTCTAACATTCATGAAATAGCAATGACCAATTATTTTACATTACCAAATTCATGAAACCCTAGAACTTATATTTCTAATTCATTCATAGGGTAGTCGATTGCATAATTCCGATATCAAATTTCACCTCTCGGTCCTTCATTCAATATCTAGAGATCAATAGGTAGCTAATCTATTAACCTAGCATACAATCCAATGCAATCAACCAACAACAAGGTACATCAATGGAAATATCAAATCAAAGCACTCAATCAAATATACTACAAACCCTAAGCATGGGTTTTTAGCTCAACATCATTAATTTAAAACATTCATTCAACTCAATATAAATCAAATACAAATTGTTCATTGTAATATAAATTCTCTTAATACGACAAAAACAATATTGGAATGAATTAAAAGAGAGAATAGAAAAACCCCTTGTGAAGATGCCAAGACTAGGATTACTAATCTTCCTCCTAGCTCTACTTGATGTATTTGATGAAGAACTCAAGCCCTCTTCAATGGTTGATTCCCCTTTAGCAATATGGAATGGAGCTTTCTCAAGTCACCAACCCTTCAATTGATTGTGCCTTTGGAAGATGGAATGGAGCTTTCTCAAGTCACCAAACCTTTCAATGAAGCTTCTTTAACCTTCAAGAGCTTGTTTAACCCAATTTACCCAAAGAACCTCAAAGATCTTATGAATGGAAGATGGAGAAGATGAAGATGGAGGATGAAGATGAGGGACAAGGAGAGTGTCACTCTCTCCTCATCCCAAATTATGTTTGCCCTCTCCTTCTCTTTTCTTTTCTCTAACTCAAACCCTAGCCATCTCTGCTTTTTTGTGTCGTGCGAAAGAACTTAAATAGATATTAAGGGTCACACAGCCAAGCTTGATTTGGCTTGGCCGTGTCTCTTAGCCTTTTCCTTGCTTTCCATTAGGTGACACGGCCAAGCCAAGGTTGGCTTGGCCGTGTCTCTTGATTTCCATGGGACACGGCCAAGCCAGTTGGCTGTGTCCCTCACTAGCTCTTCCTTTCTTTCTTTCTTTTCTTTTTCTTTAGTGGTGAGAGGTGACATGGCCAAGCCATGTGGAGCTTGGCCATGTCTCTTGTTTTTCTTTCTTGGGACACGGCCAAGCTCCTGGCCGTGTACCTCACTGTTTGTTTGCTTCTTGAGTGAGACACGGCCAGAGGCTTGGCCATGTCTCTGGGTGTGTCTCTCTCTGCCCTCTTCAATCTTTGAGGTGTCTTCTTGCACTATTTCGATCTTCCAAGGGTGTTTTTGCACCTAAACCTAAAACAAACACTTTAAACAAACTTAAAACAAAAATCAATCAAAACATTAACTAAAAACACATAAAAATCAAACTAAAAACAAGTACAAAAATGACCTAAACACTCTTTGGAGGTACCTTGAAGAAGGTGGAAACTCAAGTTGGGCAACTAGAAAATCAACTCCAAGCACATCAAAAAGTGGAATCTCCTAGCCAATTCGAGCAAACCAATGCAATCACTGTTTTGAGGAGTGAAAAGGTAATATATAACAAAGTTTGTGATTCCTTTGATGTAGTTACTAATCAAGAAGAAAATGGTGAGAAGATATAACCCAACATAGAGGAACCAAGTCAATCAAAGGAGGAGGAGAATTTGGACGCATCAACCTGACCAACATTGCATGAGCCTCCAAATCCTTATATGCCACCAATTCCATTCCCAAGTAGATTGAAGGATGAGAAGTAAGGTAAGCAACTTTCTGAAATCTATAACATGCCCTCCAAAGAAGATAGTGAAGATAAGCTTGAGATGGCCATGACCTTGGAGGTATAGCCTGAAATTTCCAATTCAAAAATTGAGGAGTGCAAGTCAATCTTAAATGCTAAGGTTGTTGAGAGGGGACTTCAGATTGTTAAAGTGGATGAGAAAGAGATTCAACCAAACTTGGTTGAACTTAAAAAGACCCCAAAACATTTGAAATATGTTTTGGTTGGGGAGAACTGTATGCAACCAATGATCATCTCTTCCACTCTTGGTGGTGAGGAAGAGCAAAAAATGGATATAACCATGTTGCAGACTGAAAAAGGTTTTTACCAAGTTCTTATAGCATTGGAGGATCACCCTAAGACAAACTTCACATGTCCCCTTTGGACATTTGCTCTTCAAATGATGCTATTTAGGCTCTGCAATACACCAGGTACCTTTTGGAGTTGCATGCTATTCATCTTTTCAAACATGGGTGACAAATTCATTAAGGATGGAAGGAGCACTTCATATCACATATGGGAATGATGGAAATTAGGTTTTATATGAACTCCTTCTCTTTAAATTTATGCTTACTCACATTGAGGACAATGTGAATCTTTAGGTGTGGGGTGCAATTTTTACTTTTAACTTATCTTTGTTTAAGTTTAGTTAATGTTTTTCTTTGAATAAATGAATTTTTATAAGTTTAATTGTTATAAAATTGTTGATAGATGACCTTTAAAATTTTTGAAGAATGAATTTGAGAATTGATTATAATTGGTGCTTTTGTCAATTTTGAAGGTTATTCTTTGCATCACCTTTAAACTTGAAAGGAATATAGCCTATTAAGTTGGTTACCAACTTATTATTCTTTGTGTGAGCATTCTTGATTGATATATTGCTAGAACTTGCTTAGATATGAATTTCAAGATCACATGGGAATTTCAATTGTGCATCAATATGATTAAGGCATCTAAGTGTACCAATTTATCTTAAAAAAGCCAACCTTTTATATGTCTTTAGTATGCCAACTTTGAGCCTATTTCATTTTTTTCCCATCTCTTTCTTTTACCTAATAACATTAGCCTTGAGCTGTTTCATTCCATTTCTTGTCCTTTCATTGGAAGCAAGAGCATTTGAAGAATTTAGTAATGGAAGTTGTTGTGCCAATTAAAGTATGGGGTTAATTTTTGTAGGTTGAAAGTTACAAATAAACACTTTTTAATTATTGTATTTCTTTATTAGATCTTCTTCTTCCTTATGTTATTGATATAGTAAGTCTAAAATTATAAATCATTTCAAATTCTATTTTGTTTTGATTACAAAAATAAAAATAAAAAAATAAAAAAGAGAGAGAGAGAATTGAAAAAATTATTAATTATTGTTCTTATGGTTAAGGTTGAAATAAGCTTGGGTATGATCTTTACAATAAAATAAGAGGATTCTTATAATGGGAATTTTAGAGTCAATTGCAAAGTGAGTAGAGGTTGTTTTGAGATTGAGTTATACATATATCGGTTACTTCATTCTTGAAGTGCTCTTGAACTTAATGAATAAACTCACATTTCCTAAATGTCATGCCTTTACCTTTGCCCCATTTCAACCAAATGAAAGACCTTATGATTGATGCTTGATTATAATTAAGTGGTGGAGATTTGATTGATAAGCAAGCCTATGGAGATAATCTTTCATTGAATGTTGAGAGCTAAAACACTACCTGATTAAACACTAAAGAGGTTTTGGGAGGGAGTGACAATTTTTGGTATGCATGGATTGGCCATTAAATTACTTGAGTACTGACTGTTCTTGATTTGATAATGATTACGGATTTAAAAAATTGAGAGTCTTGACACATCGTTATAACTTTGAACTTGACTAAATTTTTCTTAGTTTGTTTTTATTTTAACTTTGCTTGGGGACAAGCAAAGAATTAAATGTGGGGCATTTATTTTGATCATTTGTGTATTTATTTTTAGTGTAATTTCATTGGCTTTTGAATGATGTTTCTTTATATTTGTGTTTAAGTTTGTTTAAAGTGTTTGATCTAGGTTTAAGTGCAAAATAATTGAGCTTTAACTCAAATTCGATGGATCAAAATGGTGGAAAAGCATGAGACACGACTATGACACTTCATGGCTTGGTTGTGTCCCACATAAATGGCAAGAAAGACAAGGTATAAATAGGACATGGCCAAAATAAATTGGCTTGGCCGTGTCCCTAAGAGGAATTGGGCAGAGGCTGACACATTCAAAAGACACGGCCAAGCCACTGGCTGTGTCACATGACACGACCATGGCCTTGGCAATGTCCTACCAGATAGAAAGAACTCAAGGACTCAATACAGGAATCTGAAGACAAAAGGAAATGGGACTCTCCCTGAGTGGAACACCAATCCAATCTTAATGAAGAAAGGAATACGAAAGTAGCAGATGAATGCTTCTTAGGTCTTGAGGTGAGAATAATTCTACTAACTAAGAGAGAAATTCTCTGTTCTAGAAGGATTGATTTTTTGCCAATAGCACTATAAGGTGTAGGGAAGAAAGCTATTCTCCAAAGTCTTCCTCTTTTCCATTCTTTCTTGTCAAAGTACGTGAGGCCGCCTGGTTGAGCTGACCATTAAAGGACCGCAATTGCCTGTCCTATTCCCTTCTTCACTGAGTTGGGTAGGCATTCGTCCTCTAGGCTAGCCTTTCTTTCTTCATCGTCGGTTATAATCATTAATTGCATGATCAGCCACTGGGGGGATCACTAAGAAGAAGTAGACAAAAGCAGAGAGGCAGTAGAGAACACATTCAAGAGACATAGCCAAGCCACTGGTCGTGTCACATGATATGGCCAGGGCCTTGGCCATGTCTTAGTTTGAAAAAGAAGAAGATATTGAGGCAACTATGGACACGGCCACATGGCTTGGCACTATCCATAAGAAAATGAGTGACACGACCAAGTCATTCATGGCTTGGCCATGTCCATCAAGGAGAATTGGGAAGTAGAGAACACAAGCAAGAGACATGGCCAAGCCACTGGCCATGTCACATGATATGACCAAGGTCTTGGCCGTGTCTCACTAATTGAACAAAACAAAGAAAAATAAGAAAAAAGTGGTAAAAGTGGACACATGCAAGTGACATGGCCAAGCCACTGGCCGTGTTACTCCTTTATTAAAGAGCATCCATGGACACGGTCATATGGCTTGGCCGAGTCCCAAGAAGGATAAGTGACACGGCCAAGTCACTCATGACTAAGCCGTGTCTCCTATGATTCCTTTGAATTATTTTGCACAAAGTGAGGGATAAATGGGGGACAAAAAGACTCAAACTTTTGAAAAAAAATATTAAAAATGAGTAAAAGGAGGATAGATTTATGGGAAGAAATATTAAACAAAGAAAAAGAGGGAGACAAAGAGTAGTGTGTGAGTTGACAAGACATGCTTGGTGTCTTAAAAAATTGAAAAGAATTGGAAGTGGAGGGAGATGGAACATACATACACATTGGGCTTGATTGAGGGGTATCTAGTTCTTAGTTTTGTTCTTGTTTTGGGAGAGAAGACATCATTCTCTCTTCATCCTCCATTTCCATCTTCCACTTCTTCCATAGGCAAGAGTAAAGACAATTCTTGGGGTTAAAGTGAGTGAACAAGCTTTCAAGAAGGTTAGGGTTTGAAGAAGTCTTGATTGAGGAGTGCAAGCTTGAGAGAGTTACTGTAATGTTCAAAATTTTAGATACAAAACTTTAAATTTAATTTTGATAATTAATATTGAATTGTGATATAAGTGATGTAAATAGAGGATCTCAAAAATTTACCGAAGAAATTATTTATTTTTATGATTTTATGAGATTTAAAATCGAATTAGAATCAAAGGATAAGAAATAGGGTGCACCATAACTAAGATGAGATTGGCCACACAAGATTAAGATATATATATGTGTGTGTGCATGTGTGTGGACAGGTGTAAGGTTATTAGAACTTCTCTTTCTTTCTTTCTTCTTCTTCCTTTCATGTTCATCGCCATCTTCACCACCAAAACTCTTTCTTTCTTTCTTCCTTCCAAGATTTTGATCAAAACCTAAGAGAAAATAATATCGAGTTATAAGTTTTAGAAGATTAAGCTGAAAAAGTTAAGATTATCAACAAGTGATTAGAGAAAAAGAAGAGTTTAAAGTGGTATGTGCTTATGTATATTTTGATTTACAACTATTTGAATTTCTATCAATTTATTGTTAGATGATTAATTGAGTTGTCTTGATGAATTTTTATTGAAAACTATTTGATATATGCTCTTTCTATGTTAAAGAAACTAGTTTTGATCCATTGATATCATATAATTGGATATATGGAATTTAAGTTGATAAGTGCTCGAAATACAGAGTTTTGCTTGACACTACCTGTGACACGGCCATGTCATTGGGCGTGTCAATGATGTTGTGTTTCAACATTAAAGACACGACCAATAACATGCCCGTGTCATTGGGCATGTCATAGTTACTGTGATAAAAGATAAATGACATGGCCAGTGACACGCCCGTATCAATGGGCATGTCATAGCTACTGTAATGCAACCTAAATGACACGATAAGAGACATGCCTGTGTCATTGGACGTGTCAAACCTTCTATGAAAATGAGCTTATGACACGGCCAATGATACACCCATGTCCCTGGGCGTGTCATTTGAAGAAATTGCTCAAAATAACTTTTTGTTTTGTTTTTCATTTGTAATTCTAGTTGTGACGATTATAAGTTCTCAAGGTGTAAAAGATTTCATTTTATAGTTAACCCTAACAAGTAGTGTAACAGATTTATTTGAATATATGATAAATTTTGTGTGATACTAAGCGTTGGTTAAGAATTATTTTATTGAAGTGTTGTGCATAATTTAATGTTATTAATAACTAATGGATTGCCCAAAACATACTGATTTTAGATCTATCTTGAGATTGAATGGCTAGCCAAAGGGAGGATATACAAAGTGATAGTGGGCACTCTGTGCCATCAATAGACACTCTGTGTCATCATACTCGGTGGGCATTCGTGCCATAGTGGGCCATTGGTCTGAATTTTATATAGTGGGCATTAATTTTCCAACAGTGACTCGTTATCCAAATCTAGAATCCAAGTTCGGTGTGTATGGGCATAATTAAAGAAGTTATCTACTTTGAAAATAATGTGTTACATGATTATTGTTAAATTAATCAAATTTTGCATATGATTGTGTTTGGTATTTCAAAGTTCAATAGATTTATTACTTTCTTTATTAAATGTTTTGAAAGTCAGATTTTTCATTATTTCTAAACTATTTATTTTATGTTTAGATCTCTTTTCTTTAAATTATACATAAACACCACTAAGCTTTGCTTAGCATGTTAGAATTGTTTATTGATGTGTAGATCAAACAAAGAGAGTTGAGACCACAGAATGAGAGATATACATTTTGATCAACTGCATCACCATGGTTCAATGAACAATATTGTAAATATTGTATTCTATATAGTTCACATAGCAAAACTTTATAATTTTGTATGATAGTTGTACTAGTTTGAGAGTAGTTTGAGAATTTTATAATTATGTAAGTTATCATTAAGAGTTCTTTATAAATTAATAGATATATGTGTGTGCTATAGAAAGCTTAACAACTGCATTAATATTTAGAGGTATTTTGACCTTATTTCTTTAATACATAATAGACACATATATAGAACAATTGTGAATGCTAGGTGACATCTCCTATGCAGGTAACTATATGGAATATGTAGGGGGTGTTACATTTTGTAATATCCCAAATGATACCCTAAAATTTTGGAAATGCTAATTGTTGAAATTGAATTAAATGATTTAAAGTGTGTATATTTGATTAAGTGAAAAGATAAGAGGAAGGAGTGTGTATATGTTGTATATATAGAGATACATATAACATATACAAGTCAACAAGTTGAGTTGGTCAAATGATATATTTAATTATATAAAATAGAAATTAGATGTGAGTGGAAGATGATATTTGATATTTATATTATAATAATATATTAATACTTGGTGGAGATTAAGTGAAGATTTAAGTGGTTAAGAGTAGTGTTTAGGTTTGACTTTTTATCATCTTCTTCTTTCTTCTCTTTGATAGCCGACCATCACCATTGTCAAAAGGAAAGAGAGGTTTTGTTGATTCCTAACTCAAAAAATTCAAGGATTTCAAGAGATCAAGTTGGAGTTTTAAGGATTTTTCTTCATATTTGGTAAGTTTAAAACTTGTTCTTTCTTTTCTTTTGAGTTTGAGTTTATGAATATGGTGGATGGTCGGTGTAGTTGTGTGTATGGGTGATTTTGGTGTGTTTGAGGTTGTTTTGTTTAGTTAACTTTGATTTTGGGGTTGGATTGAAGAGAAAAGGTAAAGTTTGGTGAAGAAGACAAGAGTTGTGGGTGGTGTGACTTTCAGTTGTGAAACAATGTTGTGATTGTGTTTTGATTCATGTAATTGAGTTGTTTTGATGTTATGCAAGTTTATTATGGTATATTGATGATTTTGGTTAAGTTTGTTAGGAGTGATAAAGGGTATAAGAAAGAAGATAGTTGGATGTGGCATTTTTGGTGTTGATTTTAGGTCTTTGGTCGTGTCATTGGTTCGGTTTTCAGTATGGGTGACACGAGCAGTGGCACGTCCATGTCACTGAGCTTGTCACAGCTTCTGTGTTGTTGTAGTATTGACACATCCAGTGACACGCCCATGTCACTGAGCATATCATAGCTTCTATGTTTAAGGAAAATTGACACATGCAGTGACATGCCCATGTCACTGAGCGTGTCAAAGCTTCAGTGTTGTGGTTTTAGGGCATGGTCAGGGACACGCTCGTGTTGTTGAGCGTGTCATGTGTGGAGTTTGCCCTAGATAGTTCTTATTCTTATTTTCTTATGTGTATCACTAAGTGAGTGTGTATAATCACCTTTGGATTAGGTTTTGAAGATATTTGAGTTACCCTAATCCAAGGATTGAAGGATATCTTGGAAGAGGAGGCTGTTAGATTGGTGTTTGTTGCTCTTAGAGGTAAGTACAAACCTTACATGATTGCATACATTTACATGATTTTGGGACTTAACACATTTGGTTGGAAAATGTGTTAGGTTACCTATTATATTGTTGATATATGAGAATGGTGCTATGATTTGCATTATGTTAACTATGTGAAATATATATTGAGGGTTCAAAATATATGAACAATATAATTTATTATGGATACTCTATTGATGATATGTAAAGCCATTGGTGATGGCTACATTGATATAAATTGGATATTTGAAGCATTATGCTTATGATGATCATGAGAAAATGAAAAAGGATTTGATAATGAAAGAATGAAAGAATTGTGTGCCTAGTATGTTGTTCAATTTTTAAAGTTTTGTTGTTGGTGGCATGCCTAAAAAATAACAATCCCTTGAAGCTGGGTTGGGCTTGGTCCTTGAAGCCTAGTTGGGTGATATTGTTCTCCCTTTGAAGCTGGGTTGGCCCTAGTCCTTGAAGCCTAGTTGGGATGTTACATATGAGGTAATCCTTATTGTGATAATGATTTGCCTTCGGGCTAGATGTAGACCCTTAATTTTTGACCCAATCTGGTCCAATATGTTTTATTTAGTCCAAAATGATTTTTGTTGTATAATTGGTCCAAAATAATTTTTGTTAAATAATTTTTGCTTTAGTATCTAATTTTTATTAATAAAAAATAAAAATAAACAAATAAAAATCAAAAAATAAAAATAAAAAACGGAGTCAGAAAAATCGGCAGGAAATTCCTGCGGGCGAAATCACTGTTCTATTTCGCTCGTAAGATTTTCCTGCGAGCGAAATAGAATTTCTATTTTGCAGGCAGGAAAATCCTACGGGTGAAATAGCTCGCCCGCAGGAATTTCCTGCAGGCGACTCTCCAGCCCGCCCAATGCCGCACCAGCACATTTTTTCCTGCGGCAATTTTTTTCGGCAGCGCAAATTTTTTGAAACCTAATCCAATTAGGTATCGGTTTCTTTTTTCATTAATATTACTTACCTTAACTAATTAGGAATAAACAACCTCAAATCACTATAAATAAGGACCAAAGGCAGTTAATTTTGGGGTGCCAAAAAATTGGCAGTAGCTTGGAAAATTGGAAACCAAATCAAGGAAGGAAAAACAATAATTCAATTCAATTGATTTTTAAAGGAGCAGCAACACGATTTAAAGAATTCAAAGGAAAAAAAGGCTTATCTTTGGAGCTAGTTCATCCAAGAAGAATTTTTTTTGGAGGAATCATCAAAAGAAGGTATGTGTTAATTGATTTTCTTTAATTTTTTTTACACAGTAGCTAAAACTAGGATTTTTGTGTTTTTCAAAAGTTAAAATCTTAGAACTTTAATTTAGTTTTCCAAAGTTAAAAACACTAAAACATTACTTTATTTTCCAAAAATACTTAAAATTGTTATTTTTTCTTCTTAAAAACCTTAAAACTCTAATTGAACATATTCTTCAACAAAACCAAATTTTGATTCTGTTTCTTTCAAAATTTTAAACTAGGTTCTATTTCATTCAAAAAGCCTTAAAAAACATCTTTTCTACTTATAAAAACTTCAATCCGTTTGTTTAAATTCATAAAACTTCAAAAAATTATCAAATTGATTTCTAAAACCCTAATTCAAATCTTTTACCCGAGACCCTAATTCTAAAACACTAAAACCCTAATTAAACTTTTAAACCTAAAATAGTAAACTCTAACCCATTTAAAACCTTAAACCCTAATTTTTTCTAAGCTCTAATCCTTTAAAACATTAAAAACCATAATAACACAAATGTTCTAAAATTACACAGTAGCTTGAAATCACCATTTAAAACCACAAATCAAAACAATTTTAAAGTGTCTAAAACCCTAGTTTCATGATTTCATCATTCAAACCTTAATTTGGTTTATCAAAGTGTCTTACCAACCTTTTAAAACATAAAACCCTAATCTATTTTAATTCCATAAAAAGTCACAATAGCTATAATTGAACTTTTATTTTCTTTATTCAATTCCATACTTGATTATACTTTGATTTATTTCTTATGCTTTAATTTATTTAATTTCAATACTTGATTTATTTAATTTATCATGGATGGATGTTTATTTTATATTTTGATTAATACCTTTGATGAATGATTTAGTTATTATGAATGGTTATTTACTTTTATCAATTTGTTTAGATTTCCAAAAGTTGTAAGAGGTATGTTTCCACTTGGTGAGTACCTCATTAGTTAAACATCATGTAATTTAATTTTCTTTTCTATTTTAGAACCTATGTAAAGGGCATGTTTCTACCTTTTGGTGGGTGTCCTATTTAGGCATGTGATGTAAGGACATGTTTCCATCCTTGGATGGATGTCCATTTATTTGCTTTGTTTGGACATTGCTTTGATTTTAATATATTGATGCTTTCTTTTAATTATTGTGTGTAATATGGATAATGTTGTTATATTTAAGAATTTTATAATATTAAGACCAGTAAAGGAGGTCGGTTCCAATGAATCGGGCGTTGTGGGGGTGCTGGGCCATTTCTCACCTTCCCCACACGTACCCAACTTTTCGAACCCATTAAGGGGTTGGGGATTCCTTAGGAATAGAGTCATTCACCCCTTTCTTTTTCCTGGCCCGTCCGGGTGCTGAATCCATTTTCTCTGAACTTAGGTTCTTATTCTCTAAGGCCTCGAGCCTAAACAGTGCCGAAGTCGCAAGAACCATTCCACCGGGAGTAGGGATGAAAATCCCCGCTCATAGTGGCGACTCCACTGGGAATAAGAGATGTTGATTCTGTTGGTCTTTTTATTATTCTATTCTTTCTTATAATGACATTATCCATTGCATCATCTTAGATTGCATTATGTGCGTGAGTTAGGACGCCCGTGTTACTATTGTTATGTTATGTAAGGGATACCATACTTTCACTCAAGGTATGGAGATCGAGCATGGCATAACCACTCATAGCCTCATACCATTTGGTATATACTTGCTATGGGAACCTAAGCCTTTTAATCCAAAGACTAAAGCTCATGTAATTGGCCTAGTTACTTTCCTTAGGTTTTACCCCAAATGCATGTTGTTTGACTATGGTTAGTTTATCTTAGTCTAAATCATGGCTTATTTGGTTTGTTCTTTTTCTAATATGACCTAAGTATATTGTAAGCTCAAAATAATTTTTTTTTAAAAGTCCAAAAGACCAAAGCTATTTTCAAAATTTTTCAAGATGGTCTTTGGACATAAGACTTTTCTAAAAATAAATAAAAAATTCATTGGCCCATGGCCCAAATACTAAGCCCAAAATCAATTTTTCTAAAATCTTTTACAATGGGCTTAGAAACAAAACTATTTTCACCCAACCTTTTCTTACAAAGAGCTTGCAAAAATATTTAGGTCAATTATGAAATACCAAAAATCAATTGTGGGCCTAGTTTACACTAAGAATAAATTAACCATGGGCTTGTTTTTGGCATGAACCATTAGTTAGTCTTTTCAAGTGAGAAATCTATTTATAATAAACCTCTTAATTTCGTTTTAATCCTACTTTAGTTGGTTGAATGGATTAAAACCTAATTAATGGGAATTATCATGGATTGATTTCCATTTTCAAAAATATAACTATTGGTTGAAACGTTCGAGAGAATTATTCGAAAGCAAGATACCCCATGTTGGTATTTTGTTAACCATATACCTAGGAAAAGAGACTCGCCATTCGTGTGTGGATGTTATAAGGTTGGAAGGAATGTCCTATTTATCCTTATTTGTTGATTATTTTTGCATACATGCATACACTTGCATCTCATATCATTGATCCTCTCTGGCTCATACCCCTGGATTACGATAGTTCAATAGCTTACAATAATCCGACTTATGCCGGAGACGAAGTATCTAGCAACGACTCAATCACTTTCTCACCAAAAACAATGGAGCCTGAACAAATTCAAAGGATGGTGGATGAAGCCCTTAATGCCAAGATGGAAGAAATCAAAGAGGCCCTAGCTGAGACCATGAAGAACCAATTGACTGCAATCTTAGAGAATCATGCCGAGGCATCTGCTAGTATTAAGAAACCAAAGAACAAAGGGAAGACTAAAGTTAGTGAAGTGGTTTTTTATGAAGAAAAGGATCATTGATGATGACGATGATTGGGCTCAATACTACCAAGATGTTCAAGAAAAGAGGAAAGAACCAAAGGTTGGTGAGAAAGCAACTATTGAAAAGACCGAGACATCCGATGTTGAAAAGATGATTGCTGATTTAGAAAAGAAATTTGAGAAGAAGGTGAAAACCGAAGAGATGTCTGAGATCGACAAACTATTTGAACAAGATGAAGAGGTTCCATACAAGTTCAAGATGCCTTCCTTTGCTAAGTACAATGGCACCGGAAATCCTCATCTTCATGTGAAGTAGTATATCACTGCCATGCAATCTGCCCGAGCTACTAAGGCTCAAACCCTAAGGTACTTTATGCTCTCATTGGACCCTGTTGTCCAAAATTGGTTCAATACCTTGGATAATGGAACACAAAAGAGTTGGGATATACTTTACAAAGCCTTCATCCAACAATATGGATATAATGTTGAGTTAGAAGTTACCTTAATGGAAGTAGAGTCCATAAGGCAAAGGCCAAATGAGAATTTTGTGGACTATGTGAAGCGATGGAGAAACAAGGCCGCTTTGCTCAAGAAAAGGCCCGATGAATCTGATCAAATAAGGATGATCGTGAGAGGTGTCTTGCCCAATCTCTGTGAAAGGATGTCTCATACACTCATTCGTGATTTCAAAGACCTTCTCCAAGCTGGTTTGCAAATTGAAGAATGGGAAAGGGAGAAGAGCCGCTTTGCAACAAAAAGGAACGAGAAAGGGAGCTATCAACCTGGTAGCCAAAGCATGCAAAAGGCCGTCAGTGTTAATGCTACTAACCAAGGAACAAGGAGACATTTTTTGGAATTGGGAAAACTGATGTCTTGGGTTCTCAACAAGCTTCAAAGAAAAGGATTGCTACAACCCTTAAATCCTCGTCCTTTGCCTAACCCTCTCCCACCTAATTTTGACACCAAAGCATTTTGTCAAATCCACCAAATGCAAGGACATGACACGGATAGATGTGTGAGGTTGAGACATGAGATTCAAAATCTAATTGATAATGGGAAGCTACCTGAGCCTAACAAGCCAAACACCAACGACAACCCATTGCCAAAATTCAATAGGGTACCACCACTGGCGACCTTCATGATTGGAGGAGGTTTGCATGAGGACTTTGTCATGTCTTCTTTTCAGGATGTGGATGAAAAAGCAACCAAAGAAGAAGAGGCATTTGTCAAAATTGAACAAGCTATGATGGGTGGAGAAGTAGCAATTTGTGTTGTCAATGGGTTTTGGGATTCAAGTGACAGTGATGATGATATTGTATCCAAGAAGGAGGAGTGGACTTGGTCCGAGCCCGAAGAAGATGAGGTGATGCATACTAGATCCGGTAAGCATTACTCAAGGCCACCACCAAAGGAGATAGAAACTAATAAGGGGAAGGAAGTTGAAATAGAAGAAGATGATGCTGTGCTCAAGAAAATGAAAAGAACCAAGCAAGTGTTAGCATTTGGGACTTATTAGCTACTTCTAAAAGGCACCGAGAAACTATGGCCAAAGCCTTAGCTAGCATGCCAATTTCTACCTCCACAACACCGGAGGAGTTGATCAACTTCATAAAAATTGGCGAAGTAATGAAATGTGAGGAGATCCAAGAAAATAGTGAAGTTAGTATGGGAGCAGTTTCTTTTTCAGATGCTGACTTACCGAAGGAGGGGACAGACCACATCCACCCTTTCTTTATCAAAATAGAAGTCAAGGGGAAGAGAACTCCATGTGTAATGGTTGATGTTGGGTCCGCCATAAATGTTTGTCCACTTAAGATACTGCCAAAGCTAGCCATGTCAACAAGAGATCTAAACCCAACCGAGGTGACAATTCGTGCTTATGACAACACTAAGAGGCATGCCGAAGGGACTTTCAAAGCGGCTGTCAAGGTTGGTCCAATTGAATCTATTGTTGAGTTTTTTGTTTTAGACATACCAGTTACATTTGCCTTGCTCTTGGAGTGACCATGGTTTCACCCTCTTGGTGGAGTTCCTTCCACCCTTCATCCGAAGATCAAATTCCCCAATGGAAATGAGACAGTGGTCATTAAAGCTGAAGATAATGAGATTGTTAACGCACTAATGGTTAAGAGGCCTCTCAATGGTTTTCAAGTGGCTGCAATTTCTGATGATGAAGACTCCAAAGTCTTGAATATGATGAATAACATGAACTACCTTCCTGGAGCTGGTCTTGGAAAGGGTAAGGCTGGTTTGACAAAGTTGCCAGAATTTAGAACTCAAACATCCAAGAAGGGGTTAGGATATGATGAAGATGACAATGTCCAGCCAAAGAAGAGTGAGAAGATGAGCTTCCCACCACTTGAAGAGATCTTTGTCAAAGCCCCAGATATGGGACCACTCCAAGGAAAGCCCGAGCCGATCATGTTCATGGGTAAGTTAATTCCAGGTTTTGAAATTTTTGCAGATGTTGCTGAGCTAGTGGAGCAAGTGAAGAAAGAGTACACCCTATCAACCAACAAAGAATCCAATCCAAAAGAGAAGAATGAAGCTACCCTGAAAGCAGAGAAGATTCCAGAACAGATTGCTGCCCTGGTTGAAGAGAAGTTTGAAGATATTCTGCTTTGTGATTCTGAGAACAATGATTTTGATTTTGATTTTAATTTGTCTACTTTGTGTGAGGATGATGATGTTTTTTTTTCCAAAATGAATGCAATAAAGTCTGATTTTGCTTACTTGTGTGATGTTTCTCCTGATGGTTGCATACATTCAAATAGCAGTTACTTGAGCATCTTTAATATTAATTCTGTTAACACGCAATCATTAAATTTGGGAACAACTGAAAATCCTAAAAGCATTAGCATAGCATCCGACCTTACTCCTGATGAGAGAGAGAGATTTGAAAAAATATTAAAAAAATATGAAGAAGTGTTTGCTTGGTCTTCTGAGGATATGCCGGGGATAGATCGAGACATAGCCGAGCATCATATTCCTACTTACACTCACATAAAACCTGTCAAACAAAAGCTTAGTCGATTAAGACCTGAGTGAGCTGAATTGGTTAAAGAAGAGGTCACTAAGCAAATACAAGTGAAGTTCCTTGAAGTGATAGAATACCCAGATTGGCTAGCCAACATAGTACCTGTGCCAAAGAAAGATGGAAGGATAAGGGTTTGCGTGGACTATAGAGATTTAAACAAGGCTTCCCCTAAGGATGATTTTCCTTTACCTCATATAGATGTTCTCATTGATAGTGCAGCCTCTAGCGTGCTACACTCATTTGTAGATGGATATTCCGATACAATCAAGTGTTAATGGCCCAAGAGGATAAAGCCAAAACTGCCTTCATTACTACATGGGGTATATTTTGTTACAGGGTGATGCCTTTCGGCTTAAAGAATGCTGGAGCAACCTACCAAAGGATGGCCACCACACTATTTCATGACATGATGCACAAAGAAGTTAAAGTATATGTTGATTATATGATGGTGAAGTCGGATACAAGGGAGCAACACTTCCAGAATTTAGAATTATTCTTCAATAGATCTTTGAAGTATAAGCTAAGATTAAACCCGAAGAAGTGTGTATTCGGTGTCACTTCAGGCAAATTATTGGGACATGTAATTGGTCCGAATGGCATTGAGATTGATCCTGACAAAGTCAAAGCAATCAGGGAAATGCTAGCCCCAAAGACGGAGAGAGAAGTTCTGGGATTCATTGGTAAACTGCAGTACATTAGCAGATTTATAGCAAAGCTCACAACAATCTATGAGCCTATCTTCAAATTGCTTAGAAAGAATCAGCTGGTCATATGGAATGAAGAGTGTCAAAAGGCTTTTAAGTGAATAAAAGAGTATTTGTTGAATCCACCTGTTTTGAAACCACCTAAACCCGGCAAACCTTTATTACTATTCTTAGCAGTAGAGGAAGAGTTGATAGGAGCAATGCTGGCCCAAGCAGATGAGTCGAGGATCGAGCATGTTGTTTACTATTTGAGTAGAAAGATCCTACCTTATAAAATAAAGTATAGTATCATTGAAAAGACATGTATAGCCATGGTTTGGTCTTCTAAGAAGTTGCGGCATTACTTTCAATCATATAGTGTGCAAGCAATTTCCAGGCTAGATCCAATGAAGTACTTAAGGGAGACACCCTCTTTAATTGGGAAATATGGTCGACGGTTGATAATATTAGAAGAATTTGAGATTGAGTATGTAACCAGGAAAACAATCAAAGGTAGAGCAGTGGCAGAATTCCTGGCTCAACAACCATTACCGGAAAGTGAAGAGGTAATCTTGGAGTTTCCAGATAAATATTTAGAAGCAATTGAAGTACGAGGGTGGAAAATGTATTTTGATGGAGAGGTGAACAGGAAAGGAGTAGGTTTGGGAGTTATACTAGAATCACCCGAAGGGGAACTTATCCCTTTAGTAAAGAAGTTGAAATTTAGGGCAACCAATAATATGGTGGAGTACAAAGCTTGTACTTTCGGTTTGGAAACCCTAATGATTATGAAGGTGGATAAGGTGGAAGTTTATGGCGATTCATTGCTAGTAGTATCCCAAGTAAATGGAGAGTGGGAGTTGAAAGAGGAAAAAGTAAAACCATATCACCATTACTTGACCATATGAAGAAGAATTTTAAGGAGTGTAAGTTTATACACCTGTCAAGAGAAGAAAATCATATGGCTGATGCCCTAGCCACATTGGCTTCGGTATGGCAAAATCCTGCCAGCTTATTCCTTAAGCGTCTGATCTTGACCAGTTCATCAACTCCTTGCTATGAATATGAGACAATCATGGAAGTTGATACGGACCATGATGCATGGTATGATACTATAAGGCAATTTTTGGAGGAAAGAGAATACCCGCTGGGGGCAACAAAGAAAAAGAGAAGAGCCATAAGGAGGTGGTCATTGCAATACATCACCTTCCATGGAGAGTTATATCGAAGATGGCCTGATGGAGTGCATTTGAGATGTTTAAGAAAGCCTGAAGTGGAGCGCATCATGTTAGAAATACATGCGGGAAGTTGCGGTCTGCACATGAGTGGTTTGGCCCTAGTTAAGAAGATTATTCGACAAGGTTACTATTGGTTGACCATGGAGAAAGATTGTATTGAATTTGTAAAGAAGTACCAGCAATGTCAGATGTATGGTAACTTGAATCACATGCCTCCTGAAGAGCTGCATTCAATATCTTCACCCTGGCCATTTGCCACCTGGGGTATCGACATTATAGGAGAGATACATCCGACAGCCTCAAACGGTCACCGTTTCATTGTAGTAGTAGTTGATTATTTTTCAAAATGGGTCAAAGCCGAATCCTTCAACAAGCTAGGTGCAAGTCAAATGGCTAGGTTTATCGAAAAGAATCTCATCTGCAGATATGGGGTTCCGCACAGTGTGATATCATACAACGGGGTACAATTTCAAGGAGCAGTTAAGGATTTATTCTCCATGTACCAAATCCATCATCATCGATTCTCTCCTTATAGACGAAAAGCTAATGGTGTAGTAGAAGCAACGAACAAGACAATTAAGCAAATTTTGTCCAAGATGACTAAGACTTATAGGGACTGGTCGGAAATGCTTCCATTTGCTTTATAGGGATATAGGACGAGTGTGCGAACACCTACTGGGATGACACCGTTCTCTTTGGTTTATGGGATGGAAGCGGTATTGCCAATTGAAATCGAGATCAAGTCGTTAAGAGTAGCCTTGGAAGCTGAACTGCCTGAAACGGAATGGGTAGTAAGGAGATACACACAATTAGTGCTATTAGAAGAGAGAAGGTTAAAAGCATTGTATCATCACCAACTGTATCAAAAGAAGATAGCTCGAGCTACAATAGAAGGGTTAAGGTTAGAAAATTCAGAGTTGGAGATTAGGTGTTGAAGCAATGTAAGCCTAATGTATCCGATCCAAGAGGGAAGTTCAGACCTAGCTAGGAAAGGCCATATGTCGTGAAACAAGTCATGAGCAAAGATGCGGTGAAGTTATCAGACATGGATGGGAATGAATTTAGTGAGCCAGTAAACATTGACAGGTTGAAGAAGTTTTATGTATGATAAAAATCAAAATAAAAGAAAAAGAGCTCGCTAGGTTGAAAATCCAAAAAGCGGCAGCCTAGGCAAAAGTTAGAGCAGTCCGCTAGTTCTGAAAACCCAAAAGGGAGGGCTAGGCAACAATTTGGGCTAAATGAGAGAAAATCGTCAATTAGAAATAATACCTTGGGTCTGGCCAGGTTAGCCAAAGGTAATTTACCTTGGGCCTGAGGCTCGGCCAGCAACCTTTGAAATCCAACCCAACCTAGTCGAGTCCAGTCTAGTCAACTGAGTTTGCAGGTCAATTGAATAACCCTAAAATACTATATTCATAGAGTATTTTTGCAAAATGGCTAATTAAATAAAGAATACTAAGAACAAAACTGATGAATTGATCTTTTGTAAAGGAATTGGAAATTTTTAGGTTGTTTATGATATTTGATGGATGTCTCCTTTTCTCCATTCTTTGTTTTCAAAATCCCTTTTCTTTATCATGATCCTTGGATTTTGAGCCCCATTTAGCCACTTGAATCAATTATGGTTTTCATGAGACTATGGGATGTTATCTCTTAAAATGTAGGAGTTAGTTGTTAAGGAATGGATAAATTTCCAATTTTGGGCCTTTTAGTGATTAGACCTTTATTGTTAGGATTATTAAATTAAGGTGCAAACAAATGCCTCCTGTGTGCTTTTGGCTTGTGTCAACCATAAAGCACACATTATTGGCCAATTATAGTCCTTGGTCTAATGCCTAAGCTAGGCTAACATAAGCAGGCCAGGATTTCCCCTTGAGCTTGGTCTCCTTTCCCTTGCCTCTTCGCATATCCTTTCTTATCTTTGTTTTAATTTTGAATTGAAACTAGTAACTCCCTCTTTTATTCCCACAAAATTCTACTCTTTCTAAACTCAGTAGGGTTTATACTTCGATCCCACTATCTCGCCATTAGATTCTTTCTTCGAAAATGGCATTTAGAAGCACTTCAAGTTCCTCATACTTTGAAAAGTTGAGGACTCAAATTCTGAAGTACATTCTAGCTAAGGATTTGTCGTTGGTTCTCTCTTTCATGTAAGTTTTCTCCTTTACTTGATCTTTATTTTTCTTTAGAAATTGTCACTAATTTTCTTCTATGGCAAGGATTCCACCCAAAATTTCTAGGTTGTCAACTCTAAAGCTGATGAATTACTCATTATTGGTCTTGTGGACTCTACCCTAAAGCCAAATGTTCCTCCCTTCATATCACTTTTGAATGCCAACACTATCTTTGAAAACTCCTCGTCTCTTTCTAAGTCTTAGCCTTGTAGTGGTCAAGAGTAGACTTCATGGGTTGAGCACCTCTGTTCCTATATTTATAAGGACTAGACAAGAATGGAGGTTCTCTAGCTTATTTCAATTAGTCTCACCTACAACTAATCACGGAACTAGTTGGTACTGCTCTTCATTTTTTGAGTCCTAACCTTAACTCTTTTCTTTTCACATCAGGTCCCATGTCCATTATCTTAAAAGATATCTTCTATCTCACTGGCCTTCCAATCCTTAGTAAAGATGGCATTTGCCTTCTTGACTCTGATCAACCTAATTACCTTAAGGTAAATGCTACCTCAACAAGTTAGTCCTCTTATAGTAATCTCATAGTAACTTGTTGTAGGCTTTCTAATCCTCTTATGGAGTTCAAACATGTTGAGTTCCTATGGGTTCTTCTTAATAGGTTCCTCTTTTTCCCTACAGGGGGTAATCCCAATATGTAGTATTTAGTCCTAGCCAAAGCTTTGGCTCTCAACACTTACCGTTAGACACCATCTTTCTTAGGATCTCTTTTTGTAATGATCGTTACTTTATTAAAATATAATTAAATAAATAATCTAGTGGAATAATTCAAGTGTTGAATGGTGGGAAAAATAAAGTGTATATGAGACATATATGTTAAATATACCTAAAATATAAATATTATTAATAAAGTGTAAAATGGTAAGAAGCCAAAAAAGTAAAGGTAAAAGTGGAAAAAAAAATTCAAAATTTAAAATAATTTTTAATGAAGAAGAAAATTAGAATTTTTAAGATAAATAAGAACATAATTTATTAAAATAAATTAAATATATATATGGTTAGGAATTAAAGAAGAAAGAAAATCCAAAATCAAAATTTGCTCATCTTCTTCCTTTCTCTCTTCAAGGCCAGTTTTCTCCATGGACGGGGGGAGAAATTTTTACTCCTGACTACCTAAGATTTCATCAAATTTCTAAGAAACAAGGGTGAATTTGGAGGTTTTGTAAAAGGTAAGCAAACTTTCCTTAGATTTAAGAGGTTTTCTTTCAAATTTATGAATATGTGTGAAATGAATTTTTGATGGAGGATTTTTTAATTCATTAAATGGTATTGAATGATGTTAATTTGTTATAGAGACAATTATTTTGTGTTTAAATAATTAAAATAATTAGGTTTGATAGAAGTTTAGAGAGGAAGAAGAGATTTAGGGTTTCCATGGGAGATTTATAAAAAATGCATGTAAATTGAATTTAATTGCTTAAAATGTGTTAGAATATGGTGTTTAGGACATAATTAAACTTAAAACTATATTTTGAATTGATTGGAATAGTTTTCCAAAATTAAAGAAGATTAGGGCAAAAACTTGAAATTTTAAAGGATGGTGCTAAATTAAGTTTAATTGTTTAAAATGTATAGAAATATAATACTAATAAATTATTTAAATTCATTATGTGGATAAGAGTTGAGTAGGACCAAGTTGCTTAATCAAAGTGCGAAGGGCATTGGTAGAAGTTAGTGTTTGGAGGAGGAATTGACTTACATTCCATCAGTTGTGAGGTTAGTTCATACTTTGGAACTCATTTTATTAAATGCATTGTTTTCACCATAACACATTGCATATGGATGAATGTGTTATATTACATGAACATTTGTGTTTGTGTGTTTTAAGCATTGTTTGAAGTAACAATGCATGATTTGAATATATTATAGCATGTTAAGCCAAACAAGAATGGCTAATAGTGATGATATGTGTAAAATTATGAAAAGTGCTAATTATGCACTAAAATGTGGGAGTTGGCCACATTTGTAATGTGAATGAAAATAATATTGAATATGAATGGAAATTTGGAAATAAAATGTGAAATGAGGACAAACATGGAAAAAAAAATGAAATATGATGAATGTAAATTGCATGTTACCTTACATAATGTCTAGTTTTAGGAAATTGTTTTTGGATTGGTTTGGCATTGTCATATGCCTTCCAGCGAGACATGATGGTGTCACAGATATGGTTACACCTTCGGGTGAGACACACTAATGTCATAGTTATGAATTCATCATTGGGTGAGACATGCTAGTGTCATTGTTATTGTGATAAGCCAAAATAATATTTCTAGTACTAGACCAGTATATAAGAATTTTGGGCCTAGTGTGTGTTGATGATTAAATATGATGCTAAGTTCTATGAAATTTATATGGCATTGAAGCATAATGCATTTTCTGATAATTTATTTCAAAGGTCATTTATTAGTAGCAAAGTATATATCGCTAAGCTAGTAGTTTAGTGTGATTTGTTTATCGTGCAGGTGACAGGGTTGGTAGAGAGAGTCTAGCTAGACTTGATCATGTCTAGGACTTAGAGTAATAATTGAAGTTTCTTTTTTCCATAAGACCAGAGTGTTAGCATATCATGTATTTCTCTATATTGTACTTTAGTATATGCATACAATATGTTAATATGTATTAATGTTATAAACTCAAAGATTGATGTTGTAAATTAAGTATTTGAATATTATATATATACATGTATATATTGTAATATTGGATAATTTTGAGCCATTGGGAACTTTTGAAGAAATGGATGATTAAATGTATTTTGGGAGTGTCTTTTATGTAGGTTAGGAATGTTTAATAATTTGGAAATATTCAAAATATAGATAAACTCTAGTGAATTTTTGCCATAGGCTTTTCTTTAAAATTATTGTCCTAAACTAGCAACCAAGAAGGGGGTGAAGTGAATTGGTTGTTTGAGTAGTGATGATAAATTAAAACTTTAAAACCAAGAGATGATTAGAATCAAGATGGATATGGAGTAGAGAAGAATTAACACAATGAGTTTATAGTAGTTCAAATTACCTCAATCCTACATTCACTTCCTTAACAACTTATTAAGGTTTCACTAATCTTAAGTTTTTACAAGCTTAACTCTAACTTGGTGTTTTCATAAGCTCACACCAAACTTTAATAAGGTTTGAGATCAATCCTCACAACCCTTACAAGAGTTTTTCCAAGGCTCACTCTAAAGCCTAAGTGTTTCAAAGCTAAAGTCAACTTACAATGGTATTTTTTATGCGCACACCCATCACTCAAATAATATAATTGTTAATTGTAGTCTATGAAATTGAAAGTATATTGCTTTGACTATTAGAATCACAATTACCCTCAAACAAAATGTTTCTTAAGGTATTTATAGCCATTTAGACTTAAACTAGCCGTTTGAAGTATTTCCCACATGTTTAGAGCTTGTCTTCCACTAATTTGGTGGCTGAGAAATTCTTTACAGTTGCACAATTCAAATATTGCTCTAACGCCTAACTCCAATGGTAAGAGTTGGTCGCCTAAAAGAATCTTGATTGCCCAAGATCACATGTCTTTCCATCACACATCACTTTATGCGGTCGCACAAAATAATATTACTATTTTATTTGAATTTCTTCATCCCCATGTCTAATTTCCATTTTTCAAAGGTATTGGGTGCTAAAATTCAAATGTATTGGACTTGAGCGGTCACTCAGTTGTCTTGGATGGTCATACAAAGGATTGAGGTCGAGGAAGCACCTCACGGGCTGATCGGTATCACTTCTGCTACTTTTAGGTTTTTAAGTCATAGATTGGTGTGGTTGCTTGGGGTCCTGATGCGGTTGTACGCCTGTTGTGCATCCTGGCTTCACCATATACTAAGACCGTGACCTCATTTGTAAGATTATGGATTTAACTTGGTATCTTGTGTGGTCAGTCGATTTGCTTGGGTGGTCACACAGATATCTTGCGTTCCACCTTCATCGTTCAACAAGCTCGCTATCCTTTATTGGTCTTTAGTACTTTTTCCTTATATGCTCAGGTGGTGGCTCGGTGGGCTCGGGCGATCTCAGAAAGGTTAAGATTTTATGCCTACAACATCAAACTTGTTTGAAATCATTAGTACATATCAATTTGATTGTCAATGATCAAAATAGAGTTTAATTGTCCAACAATCTCCCCCTTTTTGACTTTTGCAGTCAAATTGAATTTAATTTAAAAATAATCAAGTGCATGCATCAATTATAATTCAAATGCAAATGTTTACTGCCAATGTTGTTGGATTTTTGTTAGTTGCTCCCCCTTAAATCATTCTTCCTTAAATGTATATGAAATGCATAATCATTAAGTTCAAGTTAGGTCTCTTCTCCCCCTTAATGTATGGAGTGTATTAAATTTAATTTAAGTTTTAAGTTTTCTTCCCCTTTGTATTTGGAATGTAATCTCCCATTTGAATATGGAATGTAATCATGCAATTAAATTCATACAATTTAATCTCCCCCTTTGACAAAGAGAAAAAGGAAATGCAAAGAATTATCAAGAAATAGAAAAAGAAACAAGTACAATTGAAAAAGAATTTCAATTCATTGAATTTAAATTTAAATTTAAATTTAAATGCAAGATAAAAATAAGTACAAATTAAAACATAACTAAGTAAATGAAAAATAACAAAATAAAGAAACAAAAAAAAATCAATAACTTTTTCTTTTCCTTTTCTTGATGGTGGAGAAGGAGTTGAAGTGCTTTCATCATCATAACCATTAAGAGAAGGAGAGGAAGAGTAACCATGAGATTATTGGGAGGATTCTTCATAAGGGCTTTCGATGTACTCACTCACATCCTACTCACTTAGCTCACATTGGGTAAGGTCAAGTTTCCCTTGTATCTCATATATGTCACGGTGAATATGAGACAAAACCTTCTTTTAAAGTTTAGTGATTTTCTTGGTTACATCCTTCTTGAAATGGGTGAATTGCTTTTGAAGGGAGGTTATGGCCTTGAGGATAAGCTTTAGGGCTTTGGAGGACTCACCCTTTTCTTTGGGAGGTTTGGATGGTCTAGGGGGTGCTCCACTTCTACATTGGTAGGTTCTCCTTCTTCGGTGATATGATACCTAGGCCTCTTCCTCACTCTTTGGATAACTCCCGTACTACCAAAGGTATACTCATAGGGGTCATCAATCTTTTGGATGCATCTATCATGCTCAAGGTAGTCTAAGTCGATGGAGATAGTGGCTGGATTGAGGGGATCACTTAGGGATTTTCAAGCGTTCAAAGCCCTAAGTGTCTAGCAATTTCGGTAACTTGAGATGAGAGAAAGAAAGTGTCTGCCTTATATCTCCCATGATGTAAGAAGGTATCTGTGAGGAACCTATCACTTTGGATGGGCTCAATATGCTCTAAAGCATATAAAAGAACAAGTCATGTTGAGTGACCTTCTCATTTCCATCAATTCTTTGATGGACTGTGTAAGTGATGATTCTATAGAGAAGTCAAAAAAGCAGAGTTCTAAAATGAATGGCTTTAGATGACCTATTGTTATACTAGGTTTAATGGAGAGCTCATTCCAAAAGGAAGAAAAATTGTTCAAAGGAAAATCCTTATTCGAATAATAGAAAGCTTCATGGGTTTGGATTCCCCAAAATTCACCAAACTCTTCTAAAGATAGGGCAAAGTCTTGGTGAAAAAGCCTAAAGTAAACTCCATAGAATCCTATGGTTGCATTATGGTTTTTCTCTACACTAAGGGACATTAAGAATTCCTTTGAGAGACTAGGATAACCTAACTCATTTCGGAATGCAAAATGCCTCCACCCAATCCTATCAAGGTAGCTACAGATTTCACCTTGGATATTTAGTGCTAGGAGCATCCCTTCCATAAGCATCTTAGTGGGTTTTGTGTCTTTTTTTAAGTATGTAATAACTTATTTTCTCTTCCTCTGTTTTGTACTTGGGTTTATGTTGTTGAACACTCTACCTAGCAAAGTGTTTAGGTTTAGGTTGAGGTTCACTAATCACAATTCCTTTTCCCTTAGTTGAATCTTTCTTTTTGGTTGTCACGGTTTTGGGTGCCATAACCACAACAAAAAGCAAAACACAAAAGATAAAATAGAGATGTAGAAGATAGAAAAGAAAGGTAGAAGATAGAGTGTTGATGGAGCTTAAAAAACATATAAAAAACTTCTTCTTAATGATCTAAAACTTGAAAGATTATTAAGAATGTGTTTAAGTGTTTGTAAAGATGTATTTTTATGCAAAAGGAGGGTATTTATAGGCAAATTTTAAAAAAGCTAGCCATTTTTGACCGTTTGTTGGTGTAATGGACCAAAATTTAAAAGTTCCAACTTTTAAAAAATGACAGTTACAAATTTTGTGTAGTCACTCAACCTATTATGCGACCGTAAGGAAGGCTTGGTGATCTCTACAAGTGTTGGGCGCTCGCACAAGTGTACTGAGTTTGTAACAGTCAAGAAATTTGAAAAATAAAATAAAATTGGGTGACTGCACGAGCTATTGTGCACTCGCTTAAGAGAGATTTTTGAGACTCGGTTTGTTCAGTTGATTATACGACTGCACAAAATCTTTGGGCGATCACAATAATGAAAAAACATAAGGATTTTGATGATTTTTCAAATGCACATGATCAAAATAGATATGGAAGTGCCAAGGAGTTATCATACAAGGGATTTTCTATCAATCATACTAATATCTTGTTTGATGAAGTTTAATCTTTCTTTATTTAGGGGTTTTGTAAAAATATTAGCAAGTTGGTTTTGGGTGTCAATAAATTCTAAGACTACATTATGATTTTAAACATTATCTCTTAAAAAATTATGCTTACTGTCTATATACTTTGACCTAGAATGCTGAATGAAATTCTTGGATACGTTAATTGCACTTGTGTTATCACACTTAATAGGAATGTGATCAAATATTTTTCCATAATCAAGCAATTGTTGTTTCATCCAAATAACATGCGTACAACAAAAACATGCAGCAACATATTCAAATTTTGCGGCAGATAAAACAACCAACACTTATTTCTTCCTAACCAAGAAACTATGCATTCACCAAGAAAATAACATTTGATGGTGCTTTTTCTATCTAATAGGCTATTGGCAAAATTCGCATAGGAAAAACCTAATATGTTAAATGATGTGTTTCTAGGATACTATAGACCTAAATGCAATATATCATTCAAATATGTTAAAATTCTCTTAGTGACATTGAAATGTGATTCCATAGGGGAAGATTGAAATCTAGCACACAGATAAACATTATATATTATATCGGGTCTAGAAGAAGTTAAGTAAAGTAGTGATATGATAATACCACAATATTTCTTCTCATCTACTACCTTACCACTTTCATCTTTGTCAAGTTTTAAGGATGTGCTCATTAGAGTTTACTTTCCTTGCACCCATCCATTCCAAACTTCTTGAGAAGTTCCTTTGTGTACTTGGATTGGTTTATGAAGATCCCATCCTTACGTTACTTGATTTATAGTCCAAGGAAGAATTTGAGTTCACCCATTATTCTTATTTCAAATTCCTTAGTCATACAAGAAGCGAATTCCTTGCACAAAGATTTATTAGTAGTACCAAATATAATATCATCGACATAAATTTGTACAATCAAGATGTTATGCATTTTCTTTTTAACAAAAAGAGTTGTGTCAACCTTGCCTTTTGAAAAAGCCATTTTCTAGCAAATAAGCACTAAGTCTATCATATCAAGCTCTTAGAGCTTGTTTCAATCCATATTGTAAACCCTTAATTTTGGCCCTAAGCTAGTTCAGTCTTAATTAAAAATGACCTAAGTATTTCTCGGTCCATTCTTAATGACTTAAACCTATTTTAATTTTTTTTAAATTTTGATTGTCTAATTTTTAAGGCCTAAAATATGATGGTTCAATCTTTAAAACCCTAATAAACCTATTTTGGAGGTTTGGTCAGGTCTGATTAGGTATGGGACAGTCCCATATCAAATTAGGACCTTCCCAATTCGATATGGGACACCCATATCAATTTGGGAAGCCCTAAATTGATATCGGAAGGTCCCATATCGATTTGGGAAGTCCTAAATTGACATGGGAAAGTCCATATCGATTTGGGCCTTCCCCAGTTCGACATGGATTGTTTCAGCTTCAAATTTGGTTAGACATCATCACATTTGATGACGAATTCCAATTACTTTAAGTTCATATGCCTCAGAAAACCGTGTTTAATTAGGAAACTGATATGGGTTTACAAAGTTTAACCTAATCATTCCTTATAAATATAGGGGACAAAGAACTAACATAGGATGGCAATAAACAAAATCAATTAAAGAGGAGGAAAACAACAAACAAAACCCTTGTAGTATCAAATTTTGAGTGTGTAGACCCTTAATTTTTGACCCACTCCGGTCCAATATATTTTATTTAGTCCAAAATAATTTTTGTGTTGTCTAATATATTTTAGTTGGTCCAAAATAATTTTTCTTATCTTAATTAAATAATTTTTGCTTTAGTATCTAATTTTTATTAATAAGAAATAAAAATAAAAATAAAAATAAAAATCGGTGACGGAAAAATCGGCAACGAAAAAATCATTGCCGAAAACCAGCGCGGGGCATGGCCGTGGGCCATTTCGCGAGCAGGAAAATCCTGCCGCCGAAATGGCCTTCGCCCTCTCGCAGGCCAGCTCGTGTGCCGCAGCAGTTTTTTTTTGCCAGCAAAATTTTTCCGACTAAAATTTTCCGAAACCTAATGCAATTAGGTTTCGGCTTCCTTTTCTTAATGAATAATGTATGCCGTGAGCAACTAGAATTAATAAAAAATTCTTCTATAAATAAGTATAATTACAACACAAAAAATCAATGAAAAAAGAAGGAAGAAATCGGACAGAAGCTTGAACAAAAGTGGAAACCGAAACTGTGAAGGAAAACCTTGAATCAAGCTGATTTTTTGAGGGAGCAGAAAAAAAATTCAAGCAATTCAAAGGCTAAAAGGCTTGTCTTTGACCTTGTTCATCCAAGAAGCAATGTTTGGTGTAACTTACAAAAGAAGGTTTGAATTCTTAATTTCTTTTATTTTTTCACCGTAGCTAGATCATATATTTGTTTCTTTTAATTTAAAAACCTAATAACCTCAATTCACCTTTTCTGAAGTATGAAAATCTTAAATTGTTGCTTTATTTTCCAAAAGGTTTAAAGATATTAGTTTTATTTCTTCAAAACCACAAAACCAAGATTTGCATTCCAATTTATCAAAACCCTAAATTGTGTTCTTTTTCCTTCCAAAAGCCTTAAAAATATCTTTTTTGCTTTTATATACTTTAAATCATTTTGTTTAAATTCATAAAACTTCATAAAATTATCAATTGTTCTTCCAAATTCTAAAAATAACTCATTACCCGAAACCCTAATTCAAAAGTCCTAAAACCCTAATTTAATTCCAAAACTCAAAATAGTAAACCCTAACCCCTTAAAACCTTAAACCCTAATTTTTTTCTAAACCCTAATCCTTTAAAACTTTTAAAACCATAAAAACACAAATATTTTAATTTCACACAGTAAGCTTGAAACCATAATTTAATGAATAACCGTAAATCATAAATCAAAAGTATTTTAAAGTGTCCAAATCCTAATTTCATGATTTCACCATTGAAACACTAATTTTTTTAATCAAAGAACTTTATCAACCTTTTAAAACATAAAACCTTAATCTATTTTAATTCCTTAAAAAAAACTCACAGTAGCCAAATTCCATAAATTCCAAAACCCTAAACACATTAAATAAAGAACCCTAAATGGAAAAAGTAGTTATAATTTAGATGTTTATTTGCCTTATTCAATTCTATATTTGATTATGCTTTGATTTATTTTATATGCTTTAATTTATTTAAGTTCAATGCTTGGTTCATTTAATTTTTCATGGATGGATGTTTACTTTCTATTGATGTTTAATACCTTCGATGAATGATTTATTTATGATGAATGGTTATTTAAATTTATCAATTTATTTAGATTTCCAAATGTTGTAAGAGGTATGTTTCCACTTGGTGGGTACCTCATTAGTTAAATATCATGTAATTTAAATTCCTTTTCTATTTTATAACCAATGTAAAGGGCATATTTCTACCTTTTGGTGGGTGTCCTATTTAGGCATGGGATGTAAGGACATGTTTCCATCTTTGGATGGGTGTCCATTTATTTATTTTGTTTAATTTGGACATTGCTTGGATTTTAATATAATGATGCTTTCTTTTAATTGTGTGTAATATGGATAATGTTGTTATATTTAATAATTTTATAATATTAAGACCTGTAAAGGAGGCCGGTTCCAATGAACCGGGCGTTGTGGGGTTGCTGGGCCATTTCTCACCTTCCCCACATGTACCTAACTTTCTGAACCCATTAGGGGGTTAGGAATTCCTTAGGAATCGAGTCATCCACCCCTTTCTTTTTCCCGGCCTGTCCGGGTGACGACTCCATTTTCTCCGGACTTAGTCCATGTTCTCTAAGGCCCCAAGCCTAAATTGTAACATCCCGAATTCCAGATTGGTAAGAAACAGACATAGAGGATATGATTTAGGCTTAGAACAAAGAAGTTTATAACATGACCTATAATTTGAGCTCGAATTTCATTCAAGTTAATGACAGAATTAGAGAGTATCAAAGAAGACTTAATTGTTTATTTATGTCTTAGCTAGATGTATAACATGAAATTACTCAATTTGGAGTTGTACAAAATAAGATATGATGGATTTAGTAGACAATGTGCAAGCTGCCTCAGGACAGCATAGTAGGCTTGACTTTAAAGGACCGTCAAAAATCAGATATCTCTCGGATCGACCTAAAATTTTGACAAAATATATCCCCGGATATCTAGTTATAGTGGGAATAAGAATTACTTAATTTAGAGTTATGAGTAAAAAGATATTAATAAAGAAAGACAGCAAGGTCAGGAAGGGATATCAAAAGGACATAAGTGGAAATTTCTCAAAAGTTAGGGGCAACTATGTAAACTTAAAAATTAAGTGTCGGAAGTTCTTAATAGTGCCCATATCCGACCCTGGAAGAATATTCTAGAGATTAATCGGGTCATAACCGTGGATTTCAATTTTTTCCGAAAACGCACGGTTTAAAAGTTACAATCGATTAATCGCTGGAGGATATTTTTATATTTTCACACCCTAGACTATAAAATTACAGCACAAGAAAGTTGAGGGGGTCAAAATATGAATAAAAAGAAGTCTAAGGGCTTGCCAAATAAATAAGATAAAAGAAGACGACAAGTGGGCCAATCATAAGTAGCCATTTAGCATTTATTAAAAGAAGAAAAGAAAAAGAGATGGACAAATGGCCCTAAGGCATTCATCCACCCCAAAAGTGGATCATAATTAGCCTTATAGCATTTATTAAAAGAAGAAGGCAAGTGGACCAATTAAAAGTGGCCATTTTTGCTATAAGGTGTACCAATTAGAAGAAGGCAAATGGACCAATTAAAAGTGGCCATGTTTTGTTATAAGGTGTACCAATTAGAAGAAGGCAAGTGGACCAATTAAAAGTGGCCATTTTTGCTATAAGGTGTACCAATTAGAAGAAGGAAAATGGACCAATTAAAAGTGGCCATTTTTGTTATAAGGTGTACCAATTGGAAGAAGGCAAATGGACCAATTAAAAGTAGCCATTTTTGCTATAAGGTGTACCAATTGGAAGAAGGCAAATGGACAAATTAAAAGTGGCCATTTTTGCTGTAAGGTGTACCAATTGGAAGTCAACATCTATTCACCACTTATGGCTTCCATTTGGATCAAAATAAGCTAAGGAAAGAAAGTATAAAAGCCCCTCTTGCATGATGAATTCGTCCAAACCATAAGAGAAGGAAGAAGGAGGTGATTTTTCCTAAGTTTAAGGCTTTTGATTTAAAGAGTTTGGTGACAAAGAAGATTATAAGGAAATCAAGGAGACAAGGAAGGAAAGGAAGTGAAATAGAATAAGGACTAAGGAAAAGCAAGGTTTGGTACTTTAACATAAAAGAAATTTTATTTTCTTACAAATTTTTGTTCAAATGGTATATATATGTGTATATGTTATATATGTGAATACATATGATACATATATGTGGTATTTGTGTAAGTATATATTGTATATACATGGAGAATATGTGGTATATATGAAATGTTATATATGCTCTACTCGGTAAATGAGTAAAACCGGTCTGGAATGGGGGTTATATCGTGTGAGGTCAATATCATGGCAACTAGTCATGTGAGACCAAGACCACGCAGTTATATCGTGTGAGGTCAAGATCATGGCAACTAGTCATGTGAGACCAAGACCACACAGTCATTCTATATTGTGTCAGACCAAGACCATGGCAATTAGTCGTGTGAGGTCAAGACCACGCGTAACTCTATACGAGGCCTCATTCCGAGATCGGTGTATTCATAATTACCTTGTGGAGCGAAATGATAAAATGATAATAACTGAATATATGACATGTATGGATTGTTTTTACTGTAATATTATTTTTAAATACGATTCATTGCTTTTAAAAGTGCATTATGCCTTTATTATTCATTTTTCATAATTAGTTAAAGTACCCACTAAGCAATGCTTAGCGAGTTTAGTTTCTTCTAAACTCCTAGGTTATTAGCAAGGAGCCAGTAGCGAGCAGAAGAGTCCTGCGATCTGCCGGTCATTAACAAACTTAAGTGGTGCTCTTCATTTTGTATTTTGGTATTAGAAACTGGCATGTACTTATTTGAACAATACAAAGAGATAACTTGATGTAGAATGTAAATAATAACTTTATGATTTTGAATTGAGTTGGGTTGTGAATATAGAAGTGTGAATTCTTCTTGCAGGATTTGTAGTTGAGGTTATAAGGGTGGATTATTGGGAGTGTGCTTGTATTGAATTGTGAACAAAATGTTTTTCATAAATAAGAAAAATTAGTTTTGTCGACACTTGGGACCACCAATTATAGGGGAAACTCTGGCAAAATTTGTTTAAAATATGCACTTAAAAATTTGCTAAGTAAAATATGAAGACATAACCACCATGAGATAACAGTCCATCTTGGTCTATAAACGTAGGCTAAGATAGGGTGTTACAATTAGTGGTATCAGAGCCTAGGTTTAGTCGATTCTGGGAGATAGGTAGTAAGTAAGTAATTATGTGTGCCATGTAAGATAAAATAAGGAGAAAGTTATATGATGAATAGGTAGATGTACATGCCAGATAGGATTTGATAATCGATTTATATGTTGATGAACTAAGCAGATAGCTAATTATGTCAATGCAGGATGTCCCTAGATTCGTGGCAATTCGTGGCAATATGTGATGATTATTAGTTGTATTGATGATGTGTAATTATACGTAAGAATCATGCATGAATAAGTAAGTTTCGGGGTGAAACTTAAATTAAGGGGGATAGCATTGTAACATCCCGAATTCCAGATTGGTAAGAAACAGACATAGAGGATATGATTTAGGCTTAGAACAAAGAAGTTTAGAACATGACCTCTAACTTGAGCTCGAATTTCATCCAAGTTAATGATAGAATTAGAGAGTCTCAAAGAAGACTTAATTGTTTATTTATGTCTTAGCTAGATGTATAACATGAAATTACTCAATTTGGAGTTGTACAAAATAAGATATGATGGATTTAGTAGACAATGTGCAAGCTGCCTCAGGACAGCATAGTAGGCTTGACTTTAAAGGACCGTCAAAAATCAGATATCTCTCGGATCGACCTGAAATTTTGACAAAATATATCCCCGGATATCTAGTTACAGTGGGAATAAGAATTACTTAATTTAAAGTTGTGAGTAAAAAGATATTAATAAAGAAAGACAGCAAGGTCAGGAAGGGATATCAAAAGGACATAAGTGGAAATTTCTCAAAAGTTAGGGGCAACTATGTAAACTTAAAAATTAAGTGTCGGAAGTTCTTAATAGTGCCCATATCCGACCCTGGAAGAATATTCTAGAGATTAATCGGGTCATAACCGTGGATTTCAATTTTTTCCAAAAACGCACGGTTTAAAAGTTACAATCGATTAATCGCTGGAGGATATTTTGATATTTTCACACCCTAGACTATAAAATTACAGCACAAGAAAGTTGAGGGGGTCAAAATATGAATAAAAAGAAGTCTAAGGGCTTGCCAAATAAATAAGATAAAAGAAGACGGCAAGTGGGCCAATCATAAGTAGCCATTTAGCATTTATTAAAAGAAGAAAAGAAAAAGAGATGGACAAATGGCCCTAAGGCATTCATCCACCCCAAAAGTGGATCATAATTAGCCATATAGCATTTATTAAAAGAAGAAGGCAAGTGGACCAATTAAAAGTGGCCATTTTTGCTATAAGGTGTACCAATTAGAAGAAGGCAAATGGACCAATTAAAAGTGGCCATTTTTGTTATAAGGTGTACCAATTAGAAGAAGGCAAGTGGACCAATTAAAAGTGGCCATTTTTGCTATAAGGTGTACCAATTAGAAGAAGGCAAATGGACCAATTAAAAGTGGCCATTTTTGTTATAAGGTGTACCAATTGGAAGAAGGCAAATGGACCAATTAAAAGTAGCCATTTTTGCTATAAGGTGTACCAATTGGAAGAAGGCAAATGGACCAATTAAAAGTGGCCATTTTTCTTATAAGGTGTACCAATTGGAAGTCAACATCTATTCACCACTTATGGCTTCCATTTGGATCAAAATAAGCTAAGGAAAGAAAGTATAAAAGCCCCTCTTGCATGATGAATTCGTCCAAACCATAAGAGAAGGAAGAAGGAGGTGATTTTTCCTAAGTTTAAGGCTTTTGATTTAAAGAGTTTGGTGACAAAGAAGATTATAAGGAAATCAAGGAGACAAGGAAGGAAAGGAAGTGAAATAGAATAAGGACTAAGGAAAAGAAAGGTTTGGTACTTTAACATAAAAGAAATTTTATTTTCTTACAAATTTTTGTTCAAATGGTATATATATGTGTGTATATGTTATATATGTGAATACATATGATACATATATGTGGTATTTGTGTAAGTATATATTGTATATACATGGAGAATATGTGGTATATATGAAATGTTATATATGCTCTACTCGGTAAATGAGTAAAACCGGTCTTGAATGGGGGTTATATCGTGTGAGGTCAAGATCATGGCAACTAGTCGTGTGAGACCAAGACCACGCAGTTATATCGTGTGAGGTCAAGATCATGGCAACTAGTCATGTGAGACCAAGACCATGCAGTCATTCTATATCGTGTGAGACCAAGACCATGGCAATTAGTCGTGTGAGGTCAAGACCACGCGTAACTCTATACGAGGCCTCATTCCGAGATCGGTGTATTCATAATTACCTTGTGGAGCGAAATGATAAAATGATAATAACCAAATATATGACATGTATGGATTGTTTTTACTGTGATATTATTTTTAAATACGATTCATTGCTTTTAAAAGTGCATTATGCCTTTATTATTCATTTTTCGTAATTAGTTAAAGTACCCACTAAGCAATGCTTAGCGAGTTTAGTTTCTTCTAAACTTGTAGGTTATTAGCAAGGAGCCAGTAGCGAGCAGAAGAGTCCTGTGATCTGCCGATCATTAACATACTTAAGTGGTGCTCTTCATTTTGTATTTTGGTATTAGAAACTGGCATGTACTTATTTGAACAATACAAAGAGATAACTTGATGTAGCATGTAAATAATAACTTTATGATTTTGAATTGAGTTGGGTTGTGAATATAGAAGTGTGAATTCTTCTTGCAGGATTTGTAGTTGAGGTTATAAGGGTGGATTATTGGGAGTGTGCTTGTATTGAATTGTGAACAAAATGTTTTTCATAAATAAGAAAAATTAGTTTTGTCGACACTTGGGACCACCAATTATAGGGGAAACTCTGGCAAAATTTTTTTAAAATATGCACTTAAAAATTTGCTAAGTAAAATATTAAGACATAACCACCATGAGATAACAGTCCATCTTGGTCTATAAACGTAGGCTAAGATGGGGTGATACATAAATAGTGTTGAAGTCGCAAGAACAATTCCACCGGCAGTGGGGGCAAAAATCCTCGCTCACAGTGGCGACTCCACTGGGGGATAAGAGAAGTTGATTCCGTTGGTCTTTTTATTATTCTATTCTTTCTTAAAATGATATTATCCATTGCATCATATTAAATTGCATTGTGTGCGTGAGTTAGGATGCCTGTGTTACTCATGTTGTGTTAAGTAAGGGATACCATACTTTCACTCAAGGTATGGAGATCGAGCATGGCATAACCACTCATAGCCTCGTACCATTTGGTATATACTTGCTATGGGAACCTAACCCTTTTAACCCGAAGACTAAAGCTCATGTAATTGGCCTAGTTACTTTTGTAATATCCCCATATGTGCCCTAGAAGTATTGATGTAATTGTGTATGAATTGAATTAAATGTATATATATTTTTGCAAAAGAAATGGTGGTGTTAAGGGAATGTATATGTTGTGTATATGGTCATATATATAACATATAAATTGGTCAAAGTGCTTAGTCAAGGGAAGAAGATATTTTAAGTGTTAAGTGTGAAATTACCAAAGTGGGCAAGAGATGATAAAAGGAATTAAAATGTGTATGAGGGTATTATAGTAATTTTCTTTTGGATGAGTATTTAATGAGTGTTGACTTTGTGATTTCTTCATCATCTTTTCTTCTTCTCTTCTCGATGGTGTGGCCGGCTATCTAAGGAAAAGAAGAGCGAGAGAGGTGTTTAAAGGGTTATCATCAAATTGAAGGATGAAACAAAGGATCAAGTTGGAGATTTGTGAAATTTCTTCAAAATAGGTAAGTACTTACTTGTTTTTCCTTGTTAATGTTTGAAGTGGTGTTTGAGATAGGTTGTGATGGATTGATTTTATGATTTGGTGTGTTATATATGTGTTTACAAGTATTGAAATTGATTATAAGCTAAAGGATTGAATTGGTGTTGGTTTTGTTGTGAAGATGGTAAGTTAAGTGGATTTGGATAGTGAAAGATCAAGAGTGATGATGGTTTTAGGGTTTTGAAATGGTAGATGATTCAATGTGTTGTTAATGTGCAATATTGTGATTAACATGTTAAATAAGTGTTAATGAAATGGTTTATATGCATTTGAATGAGGTTGTGTTGTGTATAATGTGTTTAAATGCAATTGAAAGAGGTTTGGCCACATGTAGGGTTTTGTTTATGTGAGACACGGCCAAAATAAGAAAGGAACACGGCCAATACTTAATGTTTTTGAAAGACACGGCCAAGTCTAAGGAATTTTGGCCGTGTTGGATGAGTTTTGGAGAGACACGGTCACAAGCTTGGCCGTGTCCCTTGCTCGTGTTTGCTACTGCCTGATTTTGGATGAGAGACACGGCTGTGTCCCCTGCCCGTGTCTGCTTCTGCTTGAATTTGAATTGAGAGACACGGCCACAAGCTTGGCCGTGTCCCTTGAGTGTGTTGGCTACTGTGACTTTTCTTTGCTCTTCTTGCTTTGATGAAATGGTACATACATTTGATAATACATATGATACTATATGAACAAGGTTATGTATTATGCATTGTGAATCTTGTGAATGGCAATGTGTTATATGAATAATGTACATTGTAATGTTACATCCATGATGTTATATGTAAAATGTGAAGAAGAGGATGAAGTAATTGATTATAGATAGCTTGGTGGGAGTAACTCTTGAGGGTGAAAGAGATGAGGATCATCCAAAAAGGTATGTACAATGCAATTTATAATGATGTGAATAATATGATTGAAGCATGTCTAAATGATATAATTGAATAATGAAATGTTTGCCTAGTTAATGTAATTGATGTTGTATATATCAATGATGGAATATGACATGTAAAGGATATGATGAGATAAATGATTGTGTATGTAAAAGATGAATTGCTATAATGTGGATTGAAATGTGATGTGAAGCCATTGTGATGGGCTATGATGATTTAAATGATATGAGAAGCCATTGTGATTGGCTATGATGATCTAATTGATATGAGAAGCCATTGTGATTGGCTATGATGATTTAAATGATATGAGAAGCCATTGTGATTGGCTATGATGATTTCAATTGATAATGAACTCATAAATGAATTGTGTGTCTAATATGTTATTCATTTTTAGAGTTCTGAGTTTGGAGGCATGCCTATAAAATGAAAGGTAACAGTCTTGCCGGGTTGAGGATCTCTTCAATTTGAGACAAATTGAGATCCAAGAGACTGGGTCTGTTACACTATGCTAATTGTGATTATGAGATATATGATTTGTAACAGTCTTGCCGGGTTGAGGATCTCCTCGATTTAGTCGGGTTGATGGTCCAAGAGACTGGGTCTGTTACTTGATAAATGTTAAATGTGAATTATAGTAACAGTCTTGCCGGGTTGAGGATCTCCTCGAGATTTGCCGAGTTGATGGTCCAAGAGACTGGGTCTGTTACACTATCCATGGATAGAGATATATATGATGCCTATGGGCTTGATGATTATGATTATGGACCAAAGCAGTAACTCTGAACTTGGAATAACATATTAGTGTGTTGTTTGGGCCCGAGTCTGTCTTTGTTGTCAATGTGATATTTAAATGTTGAAACAAATGAATAATAAGATTTATAACTGTCTTTATTGGAAGGATGATTCATGTTTGATGAATTGTCGATAAAATAATGTTATGAAGTATGCTTTTGTAATATGTGCATTGATGTATTGAAGGTGAATATGTTTTGAGGGACTTTCTTGATATATGATTTTATAAAAATAAATTATGATGTGTAAATTGTATATGATGATATATGATGTGGGCAATGTATATGAATGTGGAAATAGTGGATATTGTTTCATGAAGAATTTGATAAGTCATTGGATTGTGAATTACTGAAATAAAATGTATGAATATGTATATTGGTAAAACATTAGTCGAAGTATATATATATATGAAAAGTATAGCCAAAAAGGGAAAAACATGGTAAGAAAATAATGACCTAATAAGTTAAAATGAAAATATGATTTTCTCTATTATATGTGTATATGATTTATTTGTATTACTAAGCTCTCGGGCTTAGCGCGGTTGTGTGATCGCGCAGGTGAATATGCGGTTGATCGGGAAATCAAGTAGTTATGCCACGAGAAGGGTAAGAGTGTTCTGAGACCAACTAGAAGGTGATGCATACATGTAAAGTTTAATTTTGTTATATTATTCACAATCATATATTAATATGTATAATGATTTACTAAATGTTATTAAAATCTAAAGATAGTATTGTTTGAACTTGGATAAGATTTTTAAATTAAAACTAGAAGTGACATTCTTACACTCTATATACGTATTGTATGTATACTAGGTATATGTATAGTACCTATATAGAGTATGAGGGTGTTACAACTTTCCTTAGATTTTTACCCCAAATGCATGTTGTTTGACTATGGTTCATTTATCTTGGCTTAAATCATGGCTTATTTGGTTTGTTATTTTTCTAATATGACCTAAGTACATTGTAAGCTCAAAATAAATTTTTCTTTAGAAAATCCAAAAGACCAAAGCTATTTTCAAAAATTTTCAAGATGGTCTTTGTACATAAAACTTTTCTAAAAACATATCAAAAATTCTTTAGCTCATGGCCCAAATACTAAGCCCGAAATCTATTTTTCTAAAATCTTTTTATAACAGGCTTAGAAACAAAATTGTTTTTATCCAACCTCTCCTTACAAAGAGCTTGCAAAAATATTTAGGTCAATTAAGAAATACCAAAAATCAATTGTGGGCCTAGTTTACACTAAGAATAAATTAACCATGGGCTTTTTTTTTGGCATAAATCATTAGTTATTTTTTTCAAGTGAGAAATCTATCTATGATAAACCTCTTAATTTAGTTTTAATCCAATATAGCATAAAAGCTACTTTAGTTGGTTGGATGGATTAAAACTTAATTAATGGGAATTATCATGGATGAATTTCCATTTTCAAAAATATAACTATTGGTTGAAACGTCGGAGAGAATTATTCAAAAACAAGATACCCCATGTTGGTATTTTGTTAACCATATACCTAGGAAAAGAGACTCGCCATTCGTGTGTGGATGTTATAAGGTTGGATGGAACGTCCTGATTATCTTTCTTCATTGATTGATTGTGCATACATGCATACATTTGCATCTCATATCATTGATCCTCTCTGGCTCACAGCCCTGGATTACGACAGTTCAAAAGCTTACAACAATCTAACCTACACCAGAGATGAAGTATCTAGCAACGACTCAATCACTTGCTCACCAAAAACAATGGAGCCCGAACAAATTCAAAGGATGGTGGATGAGGCCCTCAACGCCAAGATGGAAGAAATAAAAGAGGCCCTAACTAAGACCATGAAGAACCAATTGACTGCAATTTTAGAGAATCATGCCGAGGCATCTGCTAGCACTAAGAAGCCAAAGGACAAAGGGAAGACTAAAGTTGGTGAAGTAGTTTTTGATGATGAAAAAGTGATCATTGATGATGATGATGATTGGGTTCAATACTACCAAGATGCTCAAGAGAAGAAAAAGGAACCGAAGATTGTTGAAAGATCGACTATGGAGAAGACCGAAACTTCTGATATTGAAAAGATGATTGCTGATTTAGATAAGAAATTTGAGAAGAAGTTGAAAACCGAAGAGATGTCCGAGATCGACAAATTATTTGAATAAGATGAGGAGGTCCCTTATAAGTTCAAGATGCCTTCCTTTGCTAGATACAATGGTACTGGAAATCCTCATCTCCATGTGAAGCAGTATATCACTACTATGCAGTCTGCCCGAGCCACTAAGGTTCAAACTCTAAGGTACTTCATGCTTTCGTTGGACCCTGTTGTCCAAAATTTGTTCAATACCTTAGATGATGGAACGCAAAAGAATTGGGATTTTCTATACAAGGCCTTTATCCAGTAATATGGGTATAATGTCGAGTTGGAAGTTACCTTAATGGAAGTGGAGTCAATTAGGCAAAGGTCGAATGAGAACTTTATGGATTATGTGAAGAGATGGAGAAACAAGGCTGCTTGGCTCAAGAAGAGGCCCGATGAATCTGATCAAATAAGGATGATTGTGAGAGGGGTACTGCCTAGTCTTCGTGAGAGGATGTCTCATACACTCATCTTTGATTTCAAAGACCTTCTCCAAGCTGGTTTGCAAATTGAAGAATGGGAAAGGGAGAAGAACCATTTTGCAAAAAAAAGGAACGAGAAAGGGAGCTATCAATCTGGTAGCCAAAGCATGCAAAAGGCAGTCGGAGTTAATGTTACTAATAAGGAACAAGGAGTCAATTTTCGAAATTAGGGAAACCAATGTCTTGGGTTCTCAATAAACTTCAAAGAAAGCGATTACTACAACCCTTAAATCCTCGTCCTTTGCCTAACCCTCTCCCACCTAATTTTGACATTAAAGCATTTTGTCAATTTCACCAAATGCAATGGCATGACACGGATAGATGTGTGAGGTTGAGACATGAGATCCAAAATCTAATTGACAATGGGAAGCTACCCGAACCTAATAAGCCAAACACCAAAGACAACCCATTACCAAAATTCAATAGGGTACCACCACCCACAACCTTCATGATTGGAGGAGGTTTGCATGAGGATTATGTCATGTCTTCTTTTCAATATATGGGTAGAGAAACAACCAAAGAAGAAGAGGTATTTGGTGAAATTAAACAAGATATGGTGAATAAAGAGGTAACAATTTGTGTTGTCAATGGATTTTGGGATTCAAGCGATAGTGATGATGATCTGGTGTCCAAGAAGGAGGAGTGGACTTGGACCAAGCCCGAAGAGGATGAAGTAATGAACACTAGATCTGGTAAGCCTTATGCAAGGCCACCACCTAAGGAGGTAGAAACTAATAAGGGAAAGGAAGTTGAAGTAGGAAATAAAGAAGAAGAAGATGATGTTGTGCTCAAGCAATTGAAAAGAACCCAAGCAAGTGTTAGCATTTGGGACTTATTAGCTACTTCTAAAAAGCACCGAGAAACTATGGCCAAAGCCTTAGCTAGCATGCCAATTTCTACTTCCACAACACCGGAGGAGTTGATCGACTTCATAAAAATTGGGGAAGTAATGAAATGTGAAGAGGTTCAAGAAAAGAGTGAAGTTAATATGGGAGCAGTTTCTTTTTTGGATGCGGACTTACCAGAGGAGGGGAGAGACCACAACTGTCCTCTCTTTATTAAAATAGATGTCTAGGGGAAGAGGACTCCATGTGTAATGGTCCATGATGGGTCCACCATAAATGTTTGTCCACTTAAGATATTGCCAAAGCTAGCCATGTCAACAAGAGATCTAAACCCAACCGAGGTAACGATTCCTACTTATGACAACACTAAGAGGCATGCCGAAGGGACTTTCAAAGCAGCTGTCAAGGTTGGTCCAATTGAATCTCTTATTGAGTTTGTTGTTTTAGACATACCAGTCACCTTCGCCTTGCTCATGGGGTGACCATGGTTTCATCCTCTTGATGGAGTTCCTTCCACCCTTCATCAAAAGTTCAAGTTCCCAACGAAAATGAAACAGTGGTCATTGAAGCTGAAGATAATGAGATTGTTAATGCTCTAATGATTGACAGGCCTCTCAATGGTTTTCAAGTAGGTGTAATTTCTGATGATGAAGTAGTGGACTCCAAAGTCTTGAATATGATGAAGAACATGAACTACCATTCCGGAGCTGGTCTTGGAAAGGGTAAGGCTGGTTTGACAAAGTTGCCAGATTTTAGAACTCAAACTTCCAAGAAAGGGTTGGGATATGATGAAGACAATGATGTCCAGCCAAAGAAGAGTGAGAAGATGAGCTTCCCACCACTTGAAGAGATCTTTGTCAAAGCTCCAGATATGGGACCGCTCAAAGGAAAGCCCGAGCAGATCATATTCATGGGTAAGTTGATTCCAGGTTTTGAAATTTTTGCAGATGTTGCTGAGCTAGTGGACCAAGTGAAGAAAGAATTCACCCTGCCAACCAGCAAAGAATCCAATTCAAAAGAGAAGAATGAAGTTGTCTTGAAAGCAAAGAAGGCTCCGAAAGAGATTGATGCCCTGGTCGAAGAAAAGTTTGAAGACATCCTGCTTTATGATTCTGAGAACAATGATTTTGATTTTGATTTTAATTTGTCTGCTTTGTATGAGGATGATGATATTTTCTTTTCCAAAATGAATGCAATAAAGTCTGATTTTGCTTACTTGTGTGATGTTTCTCCTAATGGTTGCATACATTCAAATAGCAGCTACATGAGCATCTTTAATATTAATTCTGTTAACACACAATCATTAAATTTGGGAACAACTAAAAATCCTAAAAATATTAGCATAGCATCTGACCTTACTCCTGATGAGAGAGAGAGATTTGAAAAAATGTTCAAAAAATATGAAGATATGTTTGCTTGGTCTTATGAGGATATGCCTGGAATAGATTGAGACATAGCCGAGCATCATATTCCTACTTACACTCACATGAAACCTGTTAAACAAAAGCTTAGAAGATTAAGACCTGAGTGGGCTGAATTGGTTAAAGAAGAGGTCACTAAGCAAATACAAGTGAAGTTCCTTGAAGTAATAGAATATCCAGATTGGTTAGCCAACATAGTACCCGTGCCAAAAAAAGATGGGAGAATAAGGGTCTGTGTGGACTATAGAGATTTGAACAAGGCTTCTCCTAAGGATGATTTCCTTTACCTCATATAGATGTTCTCATTGATAGTGCAGCCTCTAGTGTGCTACACTCATTTGTAGATGGATTTTCCGGATACAATCAAGTGTTAATGACCCAAGACGATAAAGCCAAAACTACTTTCATTACTCATGGGGTATATTTTGTTATAGGGTGATGCCGTTCGGCTTAAAGAATGCTGGAGCAACCTACCAAAGGATGGCCACCACACTATTTCATTACATGATGCACAAAGAAGTTGAAGTATATGTTGATGATATGATGGTTAAATTGGATACAAGGGAGCAACACTTCCAAAACTTAGAATTATTCTTAGATAGAGCTTTGAAATATAAGCTGAGATTAAACCCGAAGAAGTGTGTATTCGGTGTTACCTCAGGTAAATTATTGGGACATGTAATTGGTCTGAATGGCATTGAGATTGATCCTGACAAAGTCAAAGCAATGAGGGATATGCCAGCCCCAAAGACGGAGAGAGAAGTTCTGGGATTCATTGGTAAACTGCAATACATTAGCAGATTTATAGCAAAGCTCACAACAATCTGTGAGCCTATCTTCAAATTGCTTAGAAAGAATCAGCCGGTCATATGGAATGAAGAGTGTCAAAAGGCTTTTAAGTGAATAAAAGAGTATTTGTTGAATCCACCTATTTTAAAACCACCTAAACCTAGCAAACCTCTATTACTATACTTAGCAGTAGAAGAAGAGTCGATAGGAGCCATGCTAGCCCAAGCAGATGAGTCATGGATTGAGCATGCAATTTACTATTTGAGTAGAAAGCTCCTACCTTATGAAATTAAGTATAGTATGATTGAAAAGACCTATATAGCCGTGGCTTGGTCTTCTAAGAAGTTGTTGCATTACTTTCAATCGTATAGTGTGCAAGCAATTTCCAAGTTGGATCCAATAAAGTACTTGAGGGAGACACCCTCTTTAATTGGGAAATATGGTCGATGGTTGATAATATTAGAAGAATTTGAGATTGAATATGTAACCAGGAAAACAATCAAAGGTAGAGCGGTGGCAGAATTCTTGGCCTAACAACCATTATCAGATAGTGAAGAGGTAATCTTGGAATTTCCAGATGAGCATTTAGAAGCAATTGAAGTACAAGGGTGGAAAATGTATTTTGATGGAGCGGTAAACAGGAAAGGAGCAGGTTTGGGAGTTATACTAGAATTGCCCAAAGGGGAACTCATCCCTTTAGCCAAAAAATTGAAATTTAGGGCAACCAATAATATGGTGGAGTACGAAGCTTATATTTTCGGTTTGGAAACCCTAATGATTATGAAGGAGGATAAGGTGGAAGTTTATGGCGATTCATTGCTAGTAGAATCCCAAGTAAATGGAGAATGGGAGTTGAAAGAAGAAAAATTAAAACCATACCACCATTACTTGACCATGATGAAGAAGAACTTTAAGGAGTGTAGGTTTATACACCTATCAAGAGAAGAAAATCAGATGGCTGATGCCCTAGCCACATTGGCTTTGGTATGGGAAAACCTATCAGCTTATTCCTTAAGCCTCTGATCTTGACCAGTTCATCAACTCCTTGCTATGAATATGAAACAATCATGGAAATTGATACATACCATGATGCATGGTATGATACTATAAGATGATTTTTGGAGGAAAGAGAATACCCGCCGGGGGCAACAAAGAAAGAGAGAAGAGCCATAAGGCGGTGGTCATTGCAATACATCACCTTCCATGGGGAGTTATATCGAAGATGGCCTGATGGAGTGCTTTTGAGATGTTTAAGAAAGCCTGAAATGGAGCGTTTCATGTCAGAAATACATGCGGGAAGTTGCGTCCGCACATGAGTGGTTTGGCCCTAGTTAAGAAGATTATTCGACAAGGTTACTACTGGTTGACCATGGAGAAAGATTGTATCGAGCTCGTACAGAAGTGCCAACAATGTCAGATGTATGGTAACTTGAATCACATGTTTCCTGAAGAATTGCATTCAATGTCTTTGTTGCGATCGAATTAAGTACTACAACAAGCGTCACTCACAAGTATACGAGGTAGTTGTAGCAAAGGTGATCACCCCAAGGTCATTTCCCCAAGGTCATTTCCCCAAGAAGGTGTGGTTCGTAATAGCTTGATTAACAAGTATTTAAATGCGGAATTTTGTTGTTTGGAATTGTAAAAGAACAATTTAAACCTAAGATTAAGGAGTGTAGGGTTGATGTATGAAGGTTTTACAAGATCAAATCGATTCTTGGGAAGGTGCCTAGGGTTATAGGTCCATTCAATCAGAGCTCAATTCTCAATTATCCATTAATATAACCTTGTAAATTAATTTGTTCCTTAAGTTAATTAGTCAATTACCAATTCATTAGTTCTCACATTCATGAAATAGCAATAACCAATTATTTTACATTTGCAAATTAATGAAACCCTAGAACTTATATTTCTAATTCATTCATAGGGTAGTCGATTGCATAATTCCGATATCAAATTTCACCTCTCGGTCCTTCATTCAATATCTAGAGATCAATAGATAGCTAATCTATTAACCTAGCATACAATCCAATGCAATCAACCAACTACAAGGTACATCAATGGAAATATCAAATCAAAGCATTCAATCAAAAATACTACAAACCCTAAGATTGGGTTTTTAGCTCAACATCATCAATTTAAAACATTCATTCAACTCAATATAAATCAAATACAAATTGTTCATTGTAATATCGATTCTCTTAATACGACAAAAACAATATTGGAATGAATTAAAAGAGAGAATAGAAAAACCCCTTGTGAAGATACCAAGAGTAGGATTACTAATCTTCCTCCTAGCTCCACTTTGATGTATGATGAAGAACTCAAGCCCTCTTCAATGGTGATTCTCCTTTGCAATATGGAATGGAGCTTTCTCAAGTCACCAAACCTTCAATTGATTATGCCTTTGAGAGATGGAATGGAGCTTTCTCAAGTCACCAAACCTTTCAATGAAGCTTCTTCACCCTTCAAGAGCTTGTTAACCCACTTGATGCTAAAGAATCTCAAAAATCTTGTCAATGGAAGATGGAGAAGATGAAGATGGAGGATGAAGATGAAGGGACAAGAAGAGTGTCACTCTCTCCTCATCCCAAATGTGTTTGCTTGCTCCTTCTCTTTTCTTTTCTCCCTTTCAAAACCCTAGCCATTCTCCTCTTTTTTCTTTCAAGCAAAAGATTTTATAGAAGTTAAGACACGGCCAAGCCAAGAGTGGCTTGGCTGTGTCTCTTGATTTTCCTTGGGACACGGCCAAGCTTGCTGGCTGTGTCCCTCACTGCTTCTTTCTTTTCTTTCTTTTCTTTTGGTCTCAAGGAGGTGACACGGCCAAGAAAAGAGTGGCTTGGCCGTGTCTCATGTGACACGGCCACAAGCTTGGCCGTGTCACATGAGTGTGTTTGCTTCTGCTTCTATTTTGCTCTTTCTTTGCTTTGGTCTTTGGTTTTTCTCTTTAGGTGAGACACGGCTAGTGGCTTGGCCGTGTCTCTTGGCTGTGTCAAGCTCTGCCAATTTCATTATTTGAGAGACACGACCAAGCTTGATTTGGCTTGGCCATGTCTTGCTTGGTTCATGGCTTTCTTTCACTGTTTTGATCTTCCAAAGGTGTTTTTGCACCTAAACCTAAAAACAACACTTTAAACAAACTTAAAACAAAAATCAATCAAAGCGTTAACTTAAAACACATAAAAATCATACTAAAAACAAGTATAAAAATGATCTAAACAACTACCCCATACTTAATTCCCTGCTTGTCCCCAAGCAAGGCTAAAATCAAAACACACTAAACAAGATAAATTTTGTTAAGTTCAAGAATTATAAAGATGCATCAAGACTTCCCTATCCCTAAATCCGCAATCAATATCGAATCAATCAAAGTCGACATTCATGCAATTAAGTGGTTTTCCATGCATAGCCTATGTTGTCACTCCCTCACCAACTCTTACAAGTGTTTGATCATGGTGGTGTTTACACTCATAACAATCAATGAAAGATTATTGCCATAGGCTTGCTTATCAATCAAATCTCCACCACAAAATAACAATCAAGCATCAATCAAAAGGTCTTAATTGGGTTGTAATGGGGCTAAGGTAAAGGTATGATATTTAGGAAATGTGAGCTTGATCATTAAGTTCAAGAGCACTTTAAGAATGAAGTACCCGATCATATGCATAACCCAACAATCCCAAAACACATTCCTCTCATCCACCCCTTGACATTAAAGAGCTTTTCAAGGGAACTCACTTATTAAATCTTGTAATGATACATTCCAACCCTTTCAACGAGAATAACAATTATTCTTATTATTATATATATATATATTTTTTATTTTTTTTATTTATTTTTTTTCTCTTATTTTTTTTTTATTTTGCTTTGCAATATCAAACTTACTAACTTTAACCCCACACTTAATTCAACACAATACTCGGTCATAAACGCTCTTAAAATGCTCTTGACCTAATGAAAGGGTAAGAGTTACACAACAAGGTCTAAGCTAATGGTTTTGTGAAAAAAAAAGAAGAGGAAAAATAAAATAAGCTCAAAATTGGCTAACTAAGGTTAAAAATAGGGTTGGTCTTTTTAAGCCAAAGTGGGTTCACCTAATTGCCTTAATCATCTTGATGCCAAATTGAAATTTTTATGTAATCTTAAAATGCATGTCAAAGTAAGTTCTAGCAATTCATCAATCAAAGATGTTCACCCACAACAATAATGATAAGTTGATGGCTCAATTCCTCACTAGGTTAATGGCAATGCAAGGAAAAACCAACAAAATTGACAATAAGCACCAATTCTACTCAATTCTCAAATTCATGCTTTAAAAATTCAAAGGTCATCTATCAAAAATTTTATAACAATTGAACTTTCTAAAACTCATTTATTCAAAGAAAAACATTAAAAACATTAACTAAAACTTAAACAAAAACAAGTTAAAAGTAAAAACACAAAAACACAAAATGCAATTAAAAGTAAAAACACAAAACATGAAATGCACCCCACACTTAAAGATTCACATTGTCCTCAATGTAAAGAGGAGGTTTAGATGAAACCTGATTTCCAACGTTCCCATATACGATGTGTAGGGCTCCTTCCACCCATAATGCAATTCGAGCCCATGACTGAGAGGATGAACAACATGTAACTTTGAAAAGTACCCGATGTACGGCAACCCCTAAATAGTATTCCTTGAAGAGAACATGTCTCAAAGGGACATGTGAAGGTCGCCTCGGGGTGATCCTCCAGTGCTATAGGAAGGTGGTAATAATCTTTGTCTTTGTGCAACCTGGGCATATCAGATTTCTGCTCTTCCTTACCACCAAGAGTAGTAGAGATGACTTTTGAGGACTCTTTAAGTTCAACCAAGTTTGGTTGAATCACTTCTTCATCCACTTTAACAATGTTAAGTCCCATCTCAACAACATTAGCATCTAAAATTAGCTTACACTCCTCAATTTCAAAATTGGGCATTTCATGCTCTTCTTCTAAGGTCATAGTCATCCCAATCTTATTTCCACTATCTCCTTGGGAGTGCATATTATAGATGTCAGGAAGTTGCTTACCTTGCTCCTCATCCTTCAAGCTACATGGAAATGGATTTGGTGGCCTATCAGGATTGGAAAATTCATGCAACTTTGGTGAGGTTAATGCCTCCAAATTCTCCTTCTCGTTTGATTGGCTCAACTCCTCAATGTTGGTTTGTATCTCCTTGCCATTATCTTCTTGATTAGTGCCTAGATCCAAAGAATCACAAAATTTGTTATATATTACCTGTTCACTCTTCAAATTTGTGATTACCTTGACTTGCTCCAATTGGCTAGGATATTCCTCCTTTTGGTGTGCTTGGAGTTGATGTGCCAGTTGCCTAACTTGAATTTCCACCCTCTTCAATGATTCCTCCAAAGAATCCAACCTCTCATTGATCCCTTCCTGATTTTGTGTGCTAATTTGAAGGTAAGCATTCAAATCATCTTCCACTGTGGATTTCTTCCATTGAATCTGATTTTGTGCACTAATTTGAATGAAGACATTCAAACTATCTTCCAAAGTGGGTTCCTTAAGTCGATCTTGATTGTGTGGGCTAGTTTGAATGAAGTCATTCAAAATATCCTCCAATGAGGGTTTCTTAAGGAAATCTTGATTTGAATATTGATCTTTAGAGTAAGAACTTCTTTGGTAAGGTTGAAAACAATTTTGAGGTGGAATGTGTTGCTGATTTTCCTAAGAAAATTTTGGTTGGCTTCCCCAGCTTGGGTTATAAGGATTAGAATATTGGTCATTTCTACCCATTTGCTGGAAACTATTAAAGTCATCTTTTTCCTCTAGCCATTCTTGGTATCGTGCGAAACCGAATGAGCATGTATTTGCCCTATGCCCTGCATTGCCACATGCTGCACATATCTCTTGGCATGGCATAGGTGCTCTTCCTCTTGCATTTAGCACCTTAAGTTGATTCATCAATTCTGCTAATTGCCATGCCATTTCAGAATCATCATTCCTATCATAAACTCCCCCGTGCCTTGAAAACTGCATCTTTATAAAAGGCACTTAGCAACTTAAAGAAAAACAAACAAATAATTAAATTAAAAGAAAATCAAACAAAAACAAACAAACAATTAAAAGAAAACAAACAAACAATTAAATTGTAAAGAAAAATAAAACTATAACTACTTAAACAACCTTCCCCGGCAACGGCGCCAAAAACTTGTTGCGCTCGAATTAAGTACTACTACAAGCGTCACTCGCAAGTATACGAGGTAGCTGTAGCAAAGGTGATCGCCCCAAGGTCGTTTCCCCAAGAAGGTGTGGTTCGTAATAGCTTGATTAACAAGTATTTAAATGCAGACGTTTGTTGTTTGGAATTGAAAAAGAACAATTTAAACCTAAGATTAAGGAGTGTAGGGTTGATGTATGAAGGTTGTACAAGATCAAATTGATTCTTGGGAAGGTGCCTAGGGTTATAGGTCCGTTCAATCAAAGCTCAATTCTCAATTATCCATTAACATAACCTTGTAAATTAATTTGTTCCTTAAGTTAATTAGTCAATTACCAATTCATTAGTTCTCACATTCATGAAATAGAAATAACCAATTATTTTATATTTTCAAATTAATGAAACCCTAGAACTTATATTTTTAATTCATTCATAGGGTAGTCGATTGCATAATTCTGATATCAAATTTCACCTCTCGGTCCTTCATTCAATATCTAGAGATCAATAGGTAGCTAATCTATTAACCTAGCATACAATTCAATGCAATCAACCAACAACAAGGTACATCAATGGAAATATCAAATCAAAGAATTCAATCAAATATACTACAAACCCTAAGCATGGGTTTTTAGCTCAACATCATCAATTTAAAACATTCATTCAACTCAATATAAATCAAATACAAATTGTTTATTGTAATATCAATTCTCTTAATACGACAAAAACAATATTGGAATGAATTAAAAGAGAGAATAGAAAAACCCCTTGTGAAGATGCCAAGAGTAGGTTACTAATCTTCCTCCTGGCTCCACTTTGATGTATGATGAAGAACTCAAGCCCTCTTCAATGGTGATTCTCCTTTGCAATATGGAATGGAGCTTTCTCAAGTTACCAAACCTTCAACTGATTATGCCTTTGAGAGATGGAATGGAGCTTTCTCAAGTCACCAAACCTTTCAATGAAGCTTCTTCACCCTTTAAGAGCTTGTTAACCCACTTGATCCCAAAGAATCTCAAAAATCTTGTCAATGGAAGATTGAGAAGATGAAGATGGAGGATGAAGATGAAGGGACAAGAAGAGTGTCACTCTCTCCTCATCCCAAATGTGTTTGCTTGCTCCTTCTCTTTTCTTTTCTCCCTTTCAAAACCCTAGCCATTCTCCTCTTTTTTCTTTCAAGCAAAATATTTTATAGAAGTTAAGGGTGACACGGCCAAGCCAAGAGTGGCTTGCCGTGTCTCTTGATTTTCCTTGGGACACGACCAAGCTTGCTGGCCGTGTCCCTCACTGCTTCTTTCTTTTCTTTTGGTCTCAAGGAGGTGACACGGCCAAGCCAAGAGTGGCTTGGCCGTGTCACATGAGTGTGTTTGCTTCTGCTTCTATTTTACTCTTTCTTTGCTTTGGTCTTTGGTTTTGCTCTTTAGGTGAGACACGGCCAGTGGCTTGGCCGTGTCTCTTGGCCGTGTCAAGCTCTGCCAACTTCATTATTTGAGGGACACGGCCAAGCTTGATTTGGCTTGGCCATGTCTTGCTTGGTTCATGCCTTTCTTGCACTGTTTTGATCTTCCAAAGGTGTTTTTGCACCTAAACCTAAAAACAACACTTTAAACAGACTTAAAACAAAAATCAATCAAAACGTTAACTAAAAACACATAAAAATCATACTAAAAACAAGTATAAAAATTATCTAAATAGTCTTTACCCTGGCCATTTGCCACCTGGGGTATCGACATTATAGCAACTGCTTCTATTTTACTCTTTCTTTGCTTTGGTCTTTGGTTTTGCTCTTTAGGTGAGACACGGCCAGTGGCTTGGCCGTGTCTCTTGGCCGTGTCAAGCTCTGCCAACTTCATTATTTGAGGGACACGGCCAAGCTTGATTTGGCTTGGCCATGTCTTGCTTGGTTCATGCCTTTCTTGCACTGTTTTGATCTTCCAAAGGTATTTTTGCACCTAAACCTAAAAACAACACTTTAAACAAACTTAAAACAAAAATCAATCAAAACTTTAACTAAAAACACATAAAAATCATACTAAAAACAAGTATAAAAATTATCTAAATAGTCTTCACCCTGGCCATTTGCCACCTGGGGTATCGACATTATAGGAGAGATACATCCAACAGCTTCAAACGGTCACCGATTCATTGTGGTAGCAGTAGATTATTTTTCAAAATGGGTCAAAGCCAAATCCCTCAATAAACTGGGTACAAGCTGAATGGCTAGGTTTATTGAAAAGAACCTCATCTGTAGATACGGGGTCCTGCATAGTGTGATATCAGACAATGGGGTATAGTTTCAAGGAGCAGTTAAGGATTTATTCTCGAAGTACCAAATCCATCATCATAGATCCTCTCCTTATAGACCAAAGGCTAATAGTGTTGTAGAAGCAACAAACAAGACAATTAAGCAAATTCTATACAAGATGACCAAGACTTACAGGGATTGGTCAGAGATGCTTCCCTTTGCTTTATGGGGATATAGGACAAGTGTGCGAACACCTACTGGAATGACACCATTCTCTTTAGTTTATGGGATGGAAGCAGTATTGCCAATTGAAATTGAGATCAAGTCGTTAAGAGTAGTCTTGGAAGATGAACTACCTGAAATGGAATGGGTAGCAAGCAGATACACATAGTTAGCTCTACTAGAAGAGAGAAGGTTAAAGGCACTATATCATCGCCAATTGTATCAAAAGAAGATAGCTCGGGCCTACAATAGAAGGGTTAAGGTCAGAAAATTCAGAGTTGGGGATTTGGTGTTGAAGCAGTGTAAGCCTAATGTATCTGATCCAAGAGGGAAGTTCAGACCTAGCTGGGAAGGGCCATATGTCGTGAAACAAATCATGAACAAAGGTGTGGTGAAGTTGTCAAACATGGACAGGAACGAATTTAGTGAGCCAGTAAACATTGACAGGTTGAAGAAGTTTTATGTATGAAAAATAAAAAAGAAAGAGCTCGCTAGGTTGAAAACCCAAAAAGGGCAGCCTAGACAAAAGTTAGAGCAGTCCGCTAGTCCCGAAAACCCAAAAGGGCAGGCTACGCAACAATTAGGGCTAAAAGAGAGAAAATTGTCAATTAGAAAGCCCGAAAGGGCTAATTGGCAACAAGAGTGATCTTGTGTATGCTGGCTTTATGTTTGGTTGTTCCCTAATTTAATAAAACAAAATTAATGTTAAAATTGTTCTATGTGCACTGTTATAAGTATTTGACTAGATATAGATGAAATAAATAAACACAATAGCAAAAGGTGATGACAAATTATAAATGGAAAAGAAGCATCTTTTATTACTTTAATTATTTTTCATCCTAATGATACACTTTTTGAATTGATAAATGCAAAATCTATGGCAGTCGATAAATGTATCGTGTAGGCTAGCTTTGCCTCAGCCGATCCAAGTAAGCTTTAGTCAAGCAAGGCATGTCTAAATCGGGAGTAAAGTCATAATCATGAGGCTTAGCTCCATATTGACGACCAAGTCGGTGGGGATCAGAGCATGTACCTTAACGAAGAGCAGTAAGGGGAACGTACATCAAGTATGTCTGCATGGTGATACGAGAAATTTTCCACCAAGGTACCAACCAACGGATATTGACTTTAGAGCGTGAGTGGATCCAGTCAACCCAGTCAGCATATGAAGAAGCAGGATGGAGTAGCTTCTTAACAGGATGATGACGTGGCAGATATCTGGTAAAATCCATGGATGGAGTATCAAGCAAACAAAGACACTCCTGAAGTAAAATCTGTGAAGAAAGAATTAAATTAAATTAAAAAAAATTTTGCTAAGTTGAAAACCCGCAAGGGCAGCTTAGGCAAAAATTAGGACAACTCGCTAGTTCTAAAAACCCACGTGGGCGGACTAGGCAAAAATTAGAGCAATAAACAAAAGAAAAGAAGAAAGAAGGGAAAAGAAAACCTAAATTGAAAACCCGAAAGGGCAATTTAGGTAATTACCTGAAGCAGCAATGGACTCCCAGTTAGTATCTTTGTCAATCCTGATTTAAGTTGGTCTAATCCAACTAAGGTCTCGGCTAAGATCACAAGTATCGGTGACAAGCCTCCTTCCATTTGGTCCATAATATCCAATACCCGTGGATCGATATCGCCGTCAGAAGAAACAAGTAGGAATTGGCCGAGCAAACAAAGACAAAAGCATGAGTCCCCATGCCTTAGTAGAGGCCAAATGAGAGAGACAAAAGACAATCAAAGGAGCAAATAGAATTTTTCCACCTCTCATCAACCAAAGAACTTCATGTTTTGGAATTTGAAATAACATCTACATCTTCTGTTGAGTCTTGGAAATCAATGTGGGTAACGCCATTTGTTGATTATTTGGATATCAAAGGATGGTCTCAAATTCTTTAATCAAGGGACATATTTCAAAGCTATTAATTTTAATTACCCTAGAATCCGTATTCCAAAAGGAAACCATGGCATGTAAGAAGGAGTGGTCCAATTTAACATTTTGAAAACATTTTAAAACATCAAGTTTTCACCACGAAATTTGTTTCCAATGAATGGCATCCATATTCTTAAATAGAATTTTTATCTTCTTTAAATGATGTTCGCTCATGGTGGGTGAAGGAAGAAAAATCAAAATTTTTAAATGAGTCTTCACGAAATGGAAAAGTTATTATTTGGTTTATGTACGAAATATGGCATGCAAGGTGATTTATATAGAAGAAAATGAACCTTTTCTAAAAGTGATGAGGAAAAGGTGATGGGAAAGGTTAAGACCATATGGCATAAGGAAAGGAATTGGTGGCAATTTCCTTTACCACATTTGATTTGGTTTAGCAAATGATGTGGATTATGAAATTATGATGTACTGTGATAAAAAAAAACAAAAGAAAAAAGTAGTGCAGTAATGAAAAAAAAGTTACAGTAAAGAGGAAAATTGTATTTTTTTCATTATTATACAATATTTTACAATTGCTACAATATTTACATAACACTAAGAGGGTAGTGGTAGGTCATCAAATAAAGCCTTGAAAAAATATCGCCTATTGAAGGAGGGGGAAAATCACTCGTCCCGAGTCCACCCGATGCGGGAGCACTAAAACCCGGCAAATTACTCGTCCCGAGATCACCCGAAGTGGGAACACCAAAATCCCTATTACCTTACGGTTCCGATTCGTAATGGTCCTCATCAGAAGTAGACGAAAGGATCTCATCGGAAGTCTCAAAAATGTTGTTCAGATTGATGATATAAACTTTCAAAATGAGAAGCCTGCTGACGACTTGCAGCCAACTCCTTTTGAAGTTTCCTATTTTGTTCTTCGAGAATCCGCTGTGAGCCAAAAAGGAAAAAGGAAAGAGCATACATAATCATGCATACATATAGCATAAATTACCATAAAATAAGGAACGTACCAGGTAGTTCATATCAATACCCTGCGGATGAGATGGCATATCTGGCGGGCTAGAATAAGCAAATGAAGGAGCAGTAAAAGAAGGTCCAGCCTCATGATCAAATGAACCAACAGCCTACAATAATTGTTAAAGAATCAAAGAAAGAAAAAGCAGTTGCAAGGGAAAGATGGTAAGAGTTTTACCTGAGAAGTATTGGCCCCGAGATGTGGAACAGACTCTCCTGCATCTCCGTGATGTTCCTCTTCATCTCTACCCTCATTTTCGTCGAAATTCTCCCGCACACCAACAGGAGATACATCAAAGTTCAAGAGTCTTCTTTGAATAAAATGGGCATAAAATGGACTAGGTAAATGGAGAAATGACTCGGCACCATAACCATACCGGGCCGGCCACCATGCATCCTCCGGCATTGACATAATATTTAAAGTATATTTCGGGATTTGCATCGGAACCCTCCGCTACTCTGGACCGAGAAACCATTCATAAACTCTCTCCTCGAGAAACCAGCCACTAGATACTGGGCCAGTAATAACTCGGCAAGAATGTTGGAAAGACAGTGCAGCCCTCATCAAAGGAGACCAGTTTGCTAGTTCTTCTGGGCTCCACCAGGCCAAATTCGCCTGCAAAATAGCATAAGGTAAGTAAACTTTCACATAAAATTTAAAGCATACTGATGTTATTTTACCTGATCCCAGGTTAAGGGCTCAACACAAAGCGATGAGTATGCACATGATGAGAGCCGAGAACGTCCACATGATCAGACAACCAAAAATTTAATCTCGGATACCCAACTCTCTCTCGGGAAATATCGGGTACCCTCACGATTTTATGTTCATATGCCCATACCTAAAAAAATAATAGTAAAGATCAAATTCATGCAAGAAAAGAGTGGAAATAACATTGGTGAAGGAAAAGAATACCTCGACAACCGCCATCAAGCCAACAAAAGACTTCTTATTTCGGAAAAGCTTATCAAGACCATGGTAAAGACACGCGAGACCAGCTTCACCCAAGCCAGAAGATGGTACCATTTTGAAATAAGAAAGGGCACTCAACACTGACAAGTGGATGGAGGATTCAGTGCTGCCTAAGATGGTCGACCCAAGCAGATATAACAAAAATCCTCGAGCATACTATTCGGCCGTGTCTCTGCCAACCTGTCCTTCATAGTTCATCCAATAACTACGAATTGGCTCGATTTTTATCTTAAAAGGCCCTTTATAAGATGGTTCCATACCAATTAGTTCCTGAATTTCTTCAAATGTTAAAATATCATTGGTCAGAGGAACTGGAACACCATCATATCGAAGGCCGGTTATAGCAGTAAAATCGACTGGACCAATTGTCATCTCTCCAATGGGCAAGTGAAAAGTGTGGGTTGTATCCAACCATCGCTCTGCAATCACCTGGACTATGCTTCGGTCTATCTGATATTCCTCGGATGGCAATTGTAAGATGAACTGCCCAAAGCCACAGTCTCGGATAATCCGCCTTACCCGAGAAGGCACTACATCATACCATTGTCGGGCTTTGTAAATACACCCTCCAGCCCGAACAACGAAACGATCATTCTAACGCAGACCCAGGTTAGTTAATACCAGGTAAGTACATATTATTCTATCTACTTAAATTAATATATTTTTCTTAAGTTTTCTAAAAAATATAATACAAAAAAACAAAAATAAAAAATAATAATAGAAAAAATAAAAAAATATATAACGAAAATATAACAAAAAATAAATATGACAAAAAAAGAGCGCAAAACAGAAAGACTAAAAATCAAGAGAAAAGAAAAAGGGAAAAATAATTACCGCGTTCTTTTCATTGGAACTGCGGTGAAGCGGCATCCCGGCCAGTATATCTATATTTCCATCTTCATGATGCCAAATAAACTCCAATAACTCGGCATTAGAATGAGTCCCTGACCTCGAAGCATGCATTGTTTTCGAAAAATATGTGCTAAAATTGAAAGAAATTTGAGAGAATTATTATGTGAAAGTTTTGTTGTGAAATGAAATGAAAAATCAGCTCCTTTATATAGAGAAATGAAACGACAAGCAAAAAAACAAAATTTAAAACTATTCATGAATAGTACATTTCACTATTCATGAATAGTTACTATTGATAAATAGTAAATGTTACTATTCATGAATTGTATTACTATTGATGAATAGTAACATTACTATTTTCAATAGTAATACTATTTGCTACTATTTACGAATAGTAAAATAACTATTCATGAATAGTAAATGGTGAATAAACAGTGACTACACAGTAAATAAACAGTAAATTCAATTATTCACTTTAATCATTCAAATAATTGCGGGTATATAAATATTTTTACACCTAGGGGGCAATAAGAAGCATATGCATTAAAATTAGCCAAACTTTTTGGAATAAAAAAATTATTATTAGCTCGGGTCCAGAACCCAAATTTTCTTTAGGTCCAGAACCTAGAATCTTTTCTAAGTCCAGAACTTAGCTTGGGTCCAGAACCCAAATTTACCCTTAGGTCCAGAACCTAGAATTTATTTCTAAGTCCAGAACTTTGCTCGGGTCTAAAACCCAAATTACCATTAGTTCCAGAACCTAGAATTTATTTCTAAGTCCAGAACTTAACTCGGGTCCAGAACCCAAATTACCATTAGGTCCAGAACCTAGAATTTATTTCTAAGTCCATAACTTAACTCGGGTCCATAACCCAAATCACCATGCGGACATACTTGATACAGAACCTAGAATTTATTTCTAAGTCAAGAGCTTAGCTTGGGTCCAGAGCCCACATTTTCCTTAGGTCCATAACCTAAAATTTATTTCTAAGTCAAGAACTTAGCTCGGGTCCAGAACCCAAATTTTCCTTCTGTCCAGAACCTAGAATTTATTTCTAAGTCCAAGAACTTAGCTCGGGTCCAGAACCCAAATTTTCCTTCTGTCCAGAACCTAGAATTTATTTCTAAGTCCAAGAACTTAGCTCAGGTCCAGAACCAAAATTTTTCTTAGGTCCAGAACCTAGAATCTCTTCTAAGTCCAAAACTTGGCTCGGGTCTAGAACCCAAATTACCCTTAAGTCCAGAACCTAGAATTTATTTCTAAGTCCCAGAACTTAGATCGGGTCCAGAACCCAAATTTTCCTTAGCTCCAGAACCTAGAATTATCCTTGAGTCCAGAACTCGAACCAGGTCCAGAACCCAAAACCTCAACCATCTCAAAAATTAAGTCTTATTGTTTTTCACTCTCTTTCACTAAAGTTTTAGATCATTCAAGCAGGGGCAAACTGTAGACCCTTAATTTTTGGCCCAGTTCGGTCCAATATATTTTATTTAGTCCAAAATAATTTTTATGTTGTCTAAGATATTTTAGTTGGTCCAAAATAATTTTTGTTATCTTAATTAAATAATTTTTGCTTTAGTATCTAATTTTTATTAATAAAAAATAAAAATAAAAATAAAAAATAAAAATCGGCGATAAAAAAATCTTCGCCAAAAACCATCGCGGGGCATGGCCGTGGGCCATTTCGCCTGTAGGAAAATCCTGCGGCCGAAATCGCCTTCGCCTGCTTGCAGGCCCGCTCGTGTGCCCGATGCCGCAGCCAACTGTGCCAGCTTTTTTGCCAGCGCATTTTTTCCGCAGCAGTTTTTTTTTGCCAGCGAAAATTTTTCGATGCAAATTTTCTGAAACCTAATGCATTTAGGTTTCGACTTCCTTTTCTTAATGAATAATGTATGCCATGAGCAACTACAATTAATCAAGAATTCTTCTATAAATAAGTACAATTACAGCACAAAAAATCAATGAAAAAAGAAGGAAGAAATCGGAAAGAAGCTTGAACAAAAGTGGAAACCGAAACTGTGAAGGAAAACCTTGAATCAAGCTAATTTTTTGAGTGAGCAGAAAAACAATTCAAGCAATTCAAAGGCAAAAAGGCTTGTCTTTGACCTTGTTCATCCAAGAAGCAATATTTCGTGTAACTTACAAAAGAAGGTTTGAATTCTTAATTTCTTTTATTTTTTCACCATAGCTAGATCATATAATTGTTTCTTTTAATTTAAAAACCTAATAACCACAATTGACCTTTCTGAAGTATGAAAATCTTAAATCGTTACTTTATTTTCCAAAATGTTTAAAGATATTAGTTTTATTTCTTCAAAACCCCAAAAACAAGATTTGCATTCCAAATTATCAAAACCCTAAATTGTGTTCTGTTTCCTTCAAAAAGCCTTAAAAACATATTTTTTGCTTTTATATACTTTAAATCATTTTGTTTAAATTCATAAAACTTCATAAAATTATCAATTGTTTTTCCAAATTCTAAAAATAACTCATTACCTGAAACCCTATTTCAAAAGTCCTAAAACCCTAATTTAATTCCAAAACTCAAAATAGTAAACCCTAACCCCTTAAAACCTTAAACCCTAATTTTTTCTAAACCCTAATCCTTTAAAACTTTTAAAACCATAAAAACACAAATATTTTACTTTCACACAGTAAGCTTGAAACCATAATTTAATGAATAACCGTACTCCATAAATCAAAAGTATTTTAAAGTGTCCAAATCCTAATTTCATGATTTCACCATTCAAACACTAATTTTGTTAATATTATCATCCTTTTAAAACATAAAACCTTAATCTATTTTAATTCCTTAAAAAAAACTCACAGTAGCCAAATTTCATAAATTCCAAAACCCTAAACACATGAAATAGAGAACTCTAAATGGAAATAGTAGTTTAAATTTAGATGTTTATTTTCCTTATTCAATTCTATATTTGATTATGCTTTGATTTATTTTATATGCTTTAATTTATTTAAGTTTAATGCTTGGTTCATTTAATTTATCATGGATGGATGTTTACTTTCTATTGATGTTTAATACCTTTGAAGAATGATTTATTTATGATGAATGGTTATTTACTTTTATCAATTCATTTAGATTTCCAAATTTTGTAAGAGGTATGTTTCCACTTGGTTGGTACCTCATTAGTTAAATATCATATAATTTAAATTGCCTTTCTATTTTAGAACCAATGTAAAGGGCATGTTTCTACCTTTCGGTGGGTGTCCTATTTAGGCATGGGATGTAAGGACATGTTTCCATCTTTGGATGGGTGTCCATTTATTTGTTTTGTTTTGTTTGGACATTGCATTGATTTTAATATAATGATACTTTCTTTTTATTGTGTGTAATATGGATAATGTTTTTATATTTAAGAATTTTATAATATTAAGACTTGTAAAGGAGGCCGATTCCAATGAACCGGGCGTTGTGGGGGTGTTGGGCTATTTCTCACCTTCCCCACACTTAACCAACTTTCCAAACCCATTAAGGGGTTGTGGATTCCTTAGGAATCGAGTCATCCACACCTTTCTTTTTCCCAGCCCGTCTGGGTGGCGACTCCATTTTCTCCGGACTTAGGACCGTGTTCTCTAAGGCCCCGAGCCTAAACAGTGCTAAAGTAGCAAGAACCATTCCACCGGGAGTGGGGGAAAAATCCCTGCTCATAGAGTGACTAAAAAACATCAAACTATCAAACCTAGAAGGCAGTCTGTCTTCATCTTGTTCAACCAAGATTTTACAAGTTTGATCAACGTGAAATATTGGTGGAATGAACGATGGAGGTTTACAATATTTTACTAGTTTATTTTAAATTCACAGCAATTCCTTTATTCTTGTTTCATTGTGTTGTTTCATTCCTTCATTTTATAAATGTCCAGTAACCTAATTTGAGGATTCTAGTTTATATCCAGTAACTGATCAATTTAAAATAATAGTAGTGATGAAACCTTTTAGGGTCAACTGGTAGTAGATTGGCTTAGTTTATAATATTCATATAAATAATTTTTTAATCATCCTTGCACTGCCATCAATTTAAATATCCAGTAATGATTTAAAAAGGCATGTTTCATATAGTCCAGTAGCCATCTCTTTAGTTAAAGTCAGTTTTAAAATTTTTGAGAATAATTTTCAATCCTAAAACCCTAAAACAATTTTCAAACTTTGAAACCCTATTTCAGGAACCTATTTTTTCTAAAACCATAAACCTTAATCTTACTTTTCCAAATTAATAAACCCTAATTAACGGTAATCATATTTTCTAAAAACCCTAATATCCATTCAAAACCCTATTTCTATTTTTAAAACCCTAATTTACATGTAAAACCCTACTTTAATAAAAACCCCAATTTGTATAAATATAAAACCCTAGTTTAATAAAAACCCTAATTCCCAACAAAATCATATTATGTAAACCGTCTACCTTTTGGGGGCACCCACCAAAGGATGGAAACAAGTAAAGCCCTAATTTACATGTAAAACCCTAGTGAGACCGCCGAACGCGATCCCTCGCCAATGGGGTCAATATTTATTTGTGAATTATATTTTTTGTTATTTATCCTTGTTTCATATATAATTAAGCCCTAATTTTATGACCCTTTATGTGTTGATTATTTATTTGTTTATGAGTTTACATTTATTTTTGCTTCGATTTAAAGGATGTAAAAGGCATATTCTATTTTGTGGGTGTCTCAATTTTATTATGTAATTTAATTTATCTTTTAGAGATTTTATGACTATTGTAAGAGACATTTCCATCTATGATGGGTGTCTCATTTTTATTTGCTTTGCTTTCTTTTTGGGCATTGCATTGGACATTATAAAGGCATGTTTCCATCCATGGATAGGTGCCTATTTATTATTTTGTTTGGACTTGTTTTTATTTTAATGTAATAATTCTTTATTTTAATGTTCGCATATAATATGGATAATATCATAATATTTAAGAATTTTATAATATCTAGACCTAAAAAGGAGGTCGGTTCCAATGAACTGGGCGTTATGGGGGTGTTGGGCCACTTCTCACCTTCTCCATGCATACCCAACTTTCTGATCTCAATAGGGGGTTGGGGATTCCTTAGCAATCGAGTCATCCACCCCTTTCTTTTTTCCTGCCCGTATGGGTGGCGACTCCATTTTCTCCGGGTTTAGGACCATATTCTCTAGGGCCCTGAGCCTACCAGTGCTAAAGTCATAAGAACTATTTCACCAGGAGTGGAGGTAAAAATCCCTGCTCACACATATAGTGCTTTGGTAAGTTTGAAAACATGATTTGAAAATTTATAGTCTTCAAAACTAGGTGGTTGTTCAACATAAACTTCCTCATTTATAAACCCATTTAGAAATGCATTTTTGACATCCATTTGAAAAAGTTTAAAATTCATGTGACAAACAAACACAAGCAATATTCTAATAGCTTCTAACCTAGCAATGAGAGTGTGAGTGGGGATTTTAGCCCCCACTCCCAATGGAATGGTTCTTGTGACTTCGGCACTGCGAGACTCAGGGTCTTAGAGAACATGGGCCTAAACTTGGAGAAAATAGAGTCGCCACCTAGACTGGTCAGGAAAAAGAAAGTGGTAAATGACTCGATTCCTAAGGAATCCACAACTCCTTATTGGGTTCGAAAAGTTGGGTACACATGGGGAAGGTAAGAAGTGGCCCAACACCCCCATAATGCCCGGTTCATTAGAACTGGCCTCCTTTTTAGGTCTAAATATTGTTAAATTCTTAAGCATTATAATATTATCCATACTACATGCAATGAAAAGGAATAAGCATTCAACGTATTATTCAAATAAATCAAACAAAATGGGCACCTACTAAAGGATGGAAACATGCCCTTACAATGTCCAATGTCCTAAAAGAAAGCAAAATAAAATAGGACACTCATCAAAGGTGGAAATATGTCCCTCACAATTTTCCCAAAGTCTAGATAAAATAAAAGAAACAAATCAAATAAACAAGCCACCTACAAAGTGGAAACATGCCTTTTACAACTTTAAAATCCAACCAAATAAATAAATATTAACATAATTAAATCATTCATAATAAAATAATAATTAAATCATTCATAATTTACAAGTATATAGTTTAAGCAGCGCCCCTGAAAGGTAAACAATTTATAGAACATGTTTTTATTTGGGAATTAGGGTTTCTATGTAAGATAGGGTTTTATATTTATAGAAATTAGGGATTTTCTTAAACTAGGGTTTACATGTAAATTAGGGTTTTAAAATTAGGGTTTAAGGAATTTAGGATTTTGGATTTAGGGCTTAAGGAATTAGGGTTTTAGTTTTACAAAACTGAATTTAGGGTTTTGGGAAAACAGTTTAGGGTTTTATCATTTTGGAAAACGGATTGAAGGTTTTGGCTACATAGGGTTTTAGGGTTTTCAAGGTCTAAAAATTGTTTTTAGGGTTACTGGATAGTAGAAAACAGATTAGGAATTAAAAAATTAAAGAAAACAGTTTTTGAATTTAGAAAATTAGAAAAAAAATTTTATGGTTTTGGCATTCAGAGGATATTTAGGGTTTTAATATTTTGGTATATTATAATTTGGAAAGTAGATTTTGGGTTTGAAGGTTTAGGGTTCTTAGGTTTCAAAGGGATAATTTTATCTCTACTGGAATTTGGTTATTAGATTAAACAAATGACCACAACTCTTCCCAAGCTTGGCCATGTCACCCTTAATGCCTATTTAAGTTCTTTCGCACGACAAAGAAAAAGAAGGAAGGCTAGGGTTTGAGAAAAGAAAAGAGAAGGAGGGAGCAAAACACCATTTGAGATGAGGAGAGAGTGATACTCTCCTTGTCTCTTCATCTTCATCCTCAATCTTCATCTTGTCCATCATCCATTGACAAGATCTTTGAGGTTCTTTGGGATAAGTTGGGTTACAAGCTCTTGAAGGTTGAAGAAGCTTCATTGAAAGGTTTGGTGACTTGAGAAAGCTCCATTCCATCTTCCAAAGGCACAATCAATTGAAGGGTTAGTGACTTGAGAAAGCTCCATTCCATATTGCAAAAGGGGAATCAACCATTGAAGAGGGCTTGAGTTCTTCATCACATACATCAAGTGGAGCTAAGAGGAAGATTAGTAATCCTACTCTTGGCATCTTCACAAGAGGTTTTTATATTCTCTCTTTTAATTCATTCCAATATTGTTTTGACGTATTAAGAGAATTGATATTACAATGAACAATTTGTATTTGATTTATATTGAGTTGAATGAATGTTTTAAATTGATGATGTTGAGCTAAAAAACCCATGCTTAGGGTTTGTAGTATATTTGATTGAATGCTTTGATTTGATATTTCCATTGATGTACCTTGTTGTAGGTTTATTGCATTGAATTATATGTTAGGTTAATAGATTAGCTACCTATTGATCTCTAGATATTGAATGAAGGACCGAATAGTGAAATTTGATATCGGAATTATGCAATCGACTACCCTATGAATTAATTAGAAATATAAGTTCTAGGGTTTCATTAATTTGCAAATGTAAAATAATTGGTAATTTCTATTTCATGAATGTGAGAACTAATGAATTGGTAATTGACTAATTAACCTTAAGGACCAAATTAATTTACAAGGTTATGTTAATGGATAATTGAGAATTGAGCTTTGATTGAATGGACCTATAACCCTAGGCATATTCCCAACAATCGATTTGATCTTGTACAACTTTCACACACATCAACCCTACGCACGTTAATTTTAGGTTTAAATTGTTCTTTTACAATTCCAAACAACAAACTCTCTCTTTTAAATTACTTGCTAATCAAGCTATTACGAACTACACCTTCTTGGGGAAGCGACCTTGGGGCGATCACCTTTGCTACAGCTACCTCGTATACTTGCGAATGACGCTTTGTAGTAGAGTTAATTAGAGGGCAACAAGTTTTTGGTGCCGCTGCTGGGGAAGGTTGTTTAAATAGTGATAGTTTGATTTTTCCTTACAATTTAATTGATTGTTTGTTTTTTTTGAATTGTTTGTTTGTTTTGTTTGATTTTCTTTTAATTTAATTATTTGTTTGTTTTTCTTTAAATTGCTAAGTGCCTTTTGTAAAGATGCAGTTTTCAAGGCACAGGGGAGTTTATGATAGGAACAATGATTCTGAAATGGCATGGCAATTAGCAGAATTGACGAATCAACTTAAGGTGCTAAATGCAAGAGGAAGAGCACCTATGCCACGCTAAGAGATATGTGCAGCATGTGGCAATGTAGGCCATAGTCCAAATACGTGTTCAATGGGTTTTGGATGATACCAAGAATGGCAAGTGGAAGAATATGACTGCCAAGGTTTCCAGCAGATGGGTAGAAATGACACATATTCCAATCCTTATAAGCCCAACTGGGGAGGCCAACTAAATTTTTCTTGGGAAAATTAGCAGCACATTCCACCTCCAAATTTTTTTCAACCTTACCAAAGAGACTCTTACTCTCAAGAGCAATATTCAAATAAAAATTCCCTGAAGATAGTTTGAATGCTTTCATTCGAATTAGCGCACAAAATCAAGATAAACTTAAGGAACCCACTTTGGAAGATAGTTTGAATGCCTTCATTCAAATTAGTGCACAAAATCAAGATCAATGCCAGAAATCCACAGTGGAAGATGATTTGAATGCTTATATTCGAATTAGCACACAAAATCAGGAAGGGATCAATGAGAGGATTGATTCTTTGGAGGAATCATTGAAGAGGGTGGAAATTCAAGTTAGGCAACTGGCACATCAACTCCAAGCACACCAAGAAGAGGAATTTCCTAGCCAATTGGAGCAAGTCAAGGTAATCACAAATTTGAGGAGTGAACAGGTAATATATAACAAATTTTGTGATTCCTTGGATGCAGGCACTAATCAAGAAGATAATGGCGAGGAGATACAAACTAACATTGAGGAGTTCAGCCAATCAAACGAGAAGGAGAATTTGAAGGCATTAACCTCACCAAAGTTGCATGAATTTTCCAATCCTGATAGGCCATCAAATCCATTTCCATGTAGCTTGAAGGATGAGGAGCAAGATGCTGAGGTTGTTGAGATGGGACTTGAGATTGTTGAAGTGGATGAAGAAGTGATTCAACCAAGCTTTGTTAAACTTAAAGAGTCCCCAAAAGTCATCTCTACTACTCTTGGTGGTAAGGAAGAGCAGAAATCTAATATGCCCAGGTTGCACAAAGACAAATATTATTACCACGTTCCTATAGAACTGGAGGATCACCCAGAGGCGACCTTCACATGTCCCTTTGAGACATGTTCTCTTCAAGGAATACTATTTAGGGGTTGCTATACATCGGGTATATTTCAAAGTTACATTTTATTCATCCTCTCAGTCATGGTCTCTAATTGCATTATGGGCGGAAGGAGCCCTACACATCGTATATGGGAACGATGGAAATCAGGTTTAATCTAAACCCCCTCTGTAGTATGCATGCTCACATTGAGGAAAATGTGAATCTTTAAGTGTGGGGTACATTTTATGTTCTGTGTTTTTACTTTCAAGTTATTTTTGTTTAAGTTTAGTTAATGTTTTTAATGTTTTTCGTTGAATAAATGAATTTTGAGAAGTTCAATTGTTTTAAACATTGCTGATAGATGACCTTTGAAATTTTGAAGAATGAATTTGAGAATTGAGTAGAATTGGTGCTTATTGTCAATTTTGTTGGTTTTTCTTTGCATTGCCATTAACCTAGTGAGGAATTGAGCCATCAACTTATTATTCTTTTTGTGGGTAAACATCTTTGATTGATGAATTGCTAGAACTTGCTTTGACATGCATTTTAAGATTACATAAAAATTTCAATTAGGCATCAAGATGATTAAGGCAATTAGGTGAACCCACTTTGGCTTTAAAAGACCAACCCTATTTTTAACCTTAGTTAGCCAATTTTGAGCTTATTTTATTTTTCCTTTTCTTTCTTTTTCACAACACCATTAGCTTGAACCTTGTTGTTTAACTCTTACCCTTTCATTAGGTCAAGAGCATTTTAAGAGCATTTATGACCGAGTGTTGTATTGAATTAAGTGTGGGGTTAAATTTAGTAGGTTTAAGATTGCAAAACAAAATAATAAAAATAAAAAAAAGAAAAAAAAGAAAAAAAGAAAAAAAATATATATAATAATAAGAGTAATTGTTGTTCTTGTTGAAAGGGTTGGAATGTATCATTGCAATATTTAATAAGTGAATTCTCTTGAAAAGCTCTTTAATGTCAAGGGGTAGATGAGAGGAAGGTTTTTTGGGATTGTTAGTTATACATATGATCGGTTACTTTATTCTTGAAGTGCTCTTGAACTTAATGATTAAGCTTACATTTCCTAAATGTCATGCCTTGACCTTAGCCCCATTACAACCAAAAGAAAGACCTTCTGATTGATGCTTGATTGAAATTTGATGGTGGAGATTTGATTGATAAGCAAGCCTATGGTAATAATCTTTCATTCATTGTTATGAGTGTAAACACCACCATGATCAAACACTTGTAAGAGTTGGTGAGGGAGCGACAACATAGGTTATGCATGGAAAACCATTTAATTGCATGGGTGTCGATTTTGTTTGATTCAATATTGATTGCGGATTTAGGGATAAGGAAGTCTTGATGCATATTTATAACTCTTGAACTTAACAAAATTTATCTTGTTAGTGTGTTTTGATTTTAGCCTTGCTTGGGGACAAGCAAAGAATTTAGTGTGGGGTAGTTGTTTTATTAGTTTCTGTCATAGAATTGTTTCTTATTTATTATGATGATTATTGCTTTTATTTAGGTATTTTGGTAGCTTTAATCTGTTTATTTAGTGTTTTCATCAATTTTGGTAGTTTTATTTTATTTTAGTGTTTATGTCATTTTTGCTCTAGTTTTTAATTTTGTGTTTATTTGTTGTTGGTTAATGTTTATTTGATTCTTATTTAAAGTTTGTTTAATTGTTTAATTTAGGTTAATGAGCAAACATCATCTTAAGGGAAAAACCAAAGACAAGAGAGGAAGGAAAAAGCAAGGAACCAAGTGAGGAAGAAAACAATGGACAGTAGCTGACACACTCAAGGGACACGGCTAAGCTTGTGGTCGTGTCCCATACCAAGCTAAAAAGAAGTCCAAAAGATCAGAAGGAGACACACTCAAGGGACACGGCCAAGCTTGTGGCCGTGTCCCTCCAAATACCTCAGACACGGCCAAGCTCACCTAAGCTTGGCCGTGTCACACACTCAACTCCAAAGAAAGAAAGAAAGAAAGAAAGGAAGAGCCAGTGAGGGACATGGCCAACTGTCTTGGCCGTGTCCCATGGAAATCAAGAGACACGGCCAAGCCAACCTTTGCTTGGCAATGTCACCTAATGGAAAGCAAGAAAAAGACCATGAAACAAGGCCAAGCGCACCCAAGCTTGGCCGTGTCACCCTTAATGTCTATTTAAGTTCTTTTGTACGACAAAGAAAAAGAAGGACGGCTAGGGTTTGAGAAAAGAAAAGAGAAGGAGGGAGCAAAACACCATTTGGGATGAGGAGAGAGTGATACTCTCCTTGTCCCTTCATCTTCATCCTCCATCATCATCTTCTCCATCTTCCATTGACAAGATCTTTGAGGTTCTTTGGGATAAGTTGGGTTACAAGCTCTTGAAGGTTGAAGAAGCTTCATTGAAAGGTTTGGTGACTTAAGAAAGCTCCATTCCATTTTCCAAAGGCAAAATCAATTGAAGGGTTGGTGACTTGAGAAAGCTTCATTCCATATTGCAAAAGGGGAATCAACCATTGAAGAGGGCTTGAGTTCTTCATCACATACATCAAGTGGAGCTAGGAGGAAGATTAGTAATCCTACTCTTGGCATCTTCACAAGGGGTTTTTCTATTCTCTCTTTTAATTCATTCCAATATTGTTTTTGTCGTATTAAGAGAATTGATATTTCAATGAACAATTTGTATTTGATTTATATTGAGTTGAATGAATGTTTTAAATTGATGATGTTGAGCTAAAAAACCCATGCTTAGGGTTTGTAGTATATTTGATTGAATGCTTTGATTTGATATTTCCATTGATGTACCTTGTTGTAGGTTGATTGCATTGAATTGTATGCTAGGTTAATAGATTAGCTACCTATTGATCTCTAGATATTGAATGAAGGACCGAGAGGTGAAATTTGATATCGGAATTATGCAATCGACTACCCTATGAATGAATTAGAAATATAAGTTCTAGGGTTTCATTAATTTGCAAATGTAAAATAATTAGTAATTGCTATTTCATGAATGTGATAACTAATGAATTGGTAATTGACTAATTAACCTTAAGGAACAAATTAAATTACAAAGTTATGTTAATGGATAATTGAGAATTGAGCTTTGATTGAATGGACCTATAACCCTAGGCATATTCCCAAGAATCGATTTGATCTTGCACAACTTTCACACACATCAACCCTACGCACGTTAATTTTAGGTTTAAATTGTTCTTTTACAATTCCAAACAACAAACTCTCTCTTTTAAATTACTTGCTAATCAAGCTATTACGAACTACACCTTCTTGGGGAAACGACCTTGGGGCGATCACCTTTGCTACAGCTACCTCGTATACTTGCGAGTGACGCTTTGTAGTAGAGTTAATTAGAGCGCAACAGCTGGAGATCATATGATTGTTGCTAATTGTTGATTCCTTTCTTCACCATTGTTCTTGCCAGTTTTAATGTTAAACATCCGTATTAATAGGCATAATTAGGTTTAAAATAAAACCTTAAAAACCTAATCTGATGGTCCAAATGAAATCCATGTTGATTAAGGAATTAATAGGCCAAACTAGAACCGGATTAGGGGACCATGGCTAATTGAAAATTTCTAATTCGCCATGGTAAACCATCCATGGTGAATTGGAAGTTGCCAATTCATCATGGTTTGCTATTTTGGTTTGGTTTGGCTTATTTTTGCATTTAAAAAATCAAATGAAACATGTTTTAATAAATTAGACTAGGTTAGGGTTTTAAAAACTAAACCAAATTAATTTAGGCCTTTCAAAATTCTAACGATTTATTTTAAAGTTGTAAACTAGGTTAAGCCTTTAAAATCAAACCAAATTTAACTTGCCCTTCTTTAATTGAGATCGGATTAGCTTAGGGTCAAAATTAGAGGTCTACAGGGAGCAAATGTCTCATAATAATCAATGTCTTCCTTTTGGTTATAGCCTTTGGCTACCAACCTATCTTTCTTTCTAGTAATGAGACCATTTTCATCAAGTTTATTCCTATATACCCATTTACATCCTATAATTGGATGATCGTTAGTTTTAAGAACAAGTTCCCATACTTTGTTTCTTTCAAATTGGTTAAGTTTATCTTGCATAGCAATCACCCAACATTCATCACTAATAGTCTCCTTATTGGCCCTTGTCTCAATTTGAGAAATGAAGGCAACATTAGCATCTATGTGTTTAAGTTTAGATCTAGTAGTTGCAACATTTGATGTGTCGCCAATGACAAGTTCTTTTGGATTGTCCTTCTTGTATTGCCAATCTTTGGATAGTTCTTGAGACTCTTCTTGTTGTTCCATTTTGGTCTTAATTTCATTGTGATTATCCTTTGGAACATTATTTGTTTCTTATTCTTCAAATGTACCTACAAAATCATTAAGAGCACTACATTTCATTTGATCAAGTTTAGAGGATTCATAAAAAATAACATGCATTAATTCTTTAACTGCTAGCGTTTAAAGCTGTAAACTAGGTTAAGCCTTTAAAATTGGAACGATCTATTTTAAAGCTGTAAAATAGGTTAAGCCTTTAAAATCAAACCAAATTTAACTTGCCCTTCTTTAATTGAGATCGGATTAGCTTAGGGCCAAAATTAGAGGTCTACAGGGAGCAAATGTCTTATAATAATCAATGTCTTCCTTTTGGTTATAGCCTTTGGCTACCAACCTATCTTTTTTCTAGTAATGAGACCATTTTCATCAAGTTTATTCCTATATACCCATTTACATCCTATAATTGGATGATCGTTAGTTTTAAGAACAAGTTCCCATACTTTGTTTCTTTCAAATTGGTTAAGTTTATCTTGCATAGCAATCACCAACATTCATCACTAATAGTCTCCTTATTGGCCCTTGTCTCAATTTGAGAAATGAAGGCAACATTAGCATCTATGTGTTTAAGTTTAGATCTAGTAGTTGCAACATTTGATGTGTCGCCAATGACAAGTTCTTTTGGATTGTCCTTCTTGTATTGCCAATCATTGGATAGTTCTTGAGACTCTTCTTGTTGTTCCATTTTGGTCTTAATTTCATTGTGATTATCCTTTGGAACATTGTTTTTTTCTTATTCTTCAAATGTACCTACAAAATCATCAAGAGCACTACATTTCATTTGATCAAGTTTAGAGGATTCATAAAAAATAACATGCATTAATTCTTTAACTGCTAGCGTTCTCTTATTAAATATTCTATATGCTTTTCTAGAAGATGAATATCCTAAAAATATGCCTTCATCCGATTTGGATGAGAATTTTCTAAGATTATCCTTGCCATTCAATATAAAGCATCTGCATCCAAACACTCTAAGGGGTGATATTTTGGGTGTTCTTGTAACACCCTTATACCCTATATACTTATAATAGATACATCCCATATATGTAAAATACACATATAAAGTATAAGAATTCCACAAATCGGTTTAATAAAATTAAAATTTTCCATATTATCAATTCAAAATCTAAAATACTTAAAAATGTATATTTAAATAGTAAATAAAATATTCATAATTAATTGTAGTTATCCAAAATAAGAATTTTATATAAAAATCTCTAGAAAAATGTTTCCAGAGTTTTATCTGTAAAATGGATATCCCAAAAATTCGAACAACACTAAACCTGTATAAAAACACACTCCCAATAAAAATAAATCAACATTTCACCCCAACTTCTCAATTTCTTTATATTTTCCTCAAAACATTTAAGTATGTACATATATATTTATAAAGCATATATACAATCCATTATTACAAAATTAGTTCAAAAGTTCTTAATATTTTACAATACACCCAAAAATAGAAATATATCATACTTAATTATGGCATGTTCTAATAAATAGAAAGTATACATGACAATAGCTAGCTCTGATCATGTGGCAATCAAAAACTTATTTCAAGCATACTAGTCTCAAACCTAGAACTGACCAGGTGTAGATGAAGTCTCCGGATTTACTAGATCAACCTTGTCACTTGTGCGATGAATTACAATCGCGCTAAGCTAAAAGCTTAGCTATACAAACTTTGAGAATAATAAAACTTTAAAACAATGACAATGAATAATGCTTTTGAATGTTATTTAACAATATGGCACACAATTCCACTTTAAAACATAATCTTTAATCCTTTTAAAATTCACATTAACACATACACAAGCTTGTGCCCAAATAATCTAATATATTATTCAAATCTCAGAGTTACTATTTTGGTTCATATTGACAACCAGTGTTTAGCTCGAAGGCAAGTGAGGCCTAGCGTCTAGCCTAAAGGCAAATCATAGTGATGCTCAGCATCTAGCCCGAAGGAAAAACATATATTAGTGATGCCCAACGTCTAGCCCCAAAGGCAAATAATGACGATAACCTCATAGACATGCCGCCAAATATAGAACTATGAAAATTGAATAATATACTAGGCACACAAATAATACATATTTTCCATAATCAATATTTCTCATCACATTGCCCCCTTTTCTCATTTTTCTCATTCATAGCAATGTCAAATCACTTTAATTCATCATATTTCATCACTTTATTATAATGTGCTTCATTTAATATTATAAACATATTACCCAAATATTTTTGGTTCATTATCACATAATTCATATAAATCACATTTCATTCATTTTAGTCATTAATAACGGCTTTACATAATGCACATAATGCATACTTAACAATTCACATGTTATAACACGATGTACATGAATGTTCAAGTTGCCAAGTAGCTTAACACATTTTCTGTCCAAAATGTGTTAGGCCAAATTTAATGCAAATATATCTAAATTATCAAAAGTTTGTACATACATCAATTAGCACTCAAATGCAAGCTAAAGATCACTCCCCAACCTTCACTTCCAAATTGCCCTTCAATACTAATGTTGAGCAATTCACTTCCTCCTAATGCCTATTAAAAATGTGACCAAAAATAGTTATTTAGAATCATATTTCAAGGGATTTTAAATACAAACCCTAATTAAACCTCACTCCAACCAATATCCCAAAATTTTGCCTTTCCCTACGTTAACATTGGAAATCCATTTTAATCCAATTTAATTGGTGATTTAAGTTTATTTTTATCATTAAAAACATACTATAACATGATTTACCCAATCAAATTCAATAAACCCATATACTATTTATTAAAACCCTAAAATGCCATAACCTATTTATTTCCAATTCTACATTCCATACCATTCAATTTGTCAATCCAATCTTATTTTCATCATTTATATCAGTAAATAACATTATTTATTCATTAAAATCAAACAAACAACTATAATTGAAAATTCCCTTATAAAACCCTAAATTCAATACTACATTATCCAATCTCTAACCAAACTTAATTAAATCCATCATTTGACTTTAAAATCCTTGTTTATGCATCAAAACAGCACCTTTGGAATCTATTTGCATAATTAAAACACATGATTTCAAAAGTTTAAATTACACATAACCCTAAATTAACTTCTTCTTCCAAACTCAATCCAAACTTACTCTTTTCTTCCATATAACTTGAAAATCATTAAATACTAGATAAAATAGCTTTATACATACCCATTCAAGCAATTAGATCACACATACCCAAAACCCCAAACTTCACATATTCAAAACTTCATGGAATTCCAAAGAATAAGATGGAAAACTTACTATTTATGGAAGAAATCAACAAGACTCCACTTAAATCTTGAAAATTCCTTCAATTTTTGATACTTGGAAGAAGAAGAAATCTCCCTTGCTCTCCCATGGTGTTTCGGCTCCAATGAAGAAGAAGAAGATGTGAAGTGATGATATTTTTTCTTTCCTTCCACTTAAATTAAGACCATATATATTATTTTAATATATTTTTAATTATTTATTTATTTATTTAAAAAAATTATAATTTACCTCTTCAATCCTTAATTAATTTGTTTTTAATTTATTTAATTAATTTTAATTTTACAAAGTATAATTATAACTTTACCATTTAACTTTTTTTGACTTTCTTCTTTAAAAGTTGGCTTTTGTATATGTAATGTATATTTAATATATATCACATATACACTTTACTTTTTCAATTTTAATCCTTCAATTTTTTTATTAAAATATTAATTTAATTTAATTTTTATAAAATACGGATGTTACAGTTCTACCATACCAAAGCTCATAAGAGGTTTTATTTGTCAAAGGTCTTTTGTAAACATGATTTCAAACATAAAATGAGGTATCAACGGTCTTCGTCCAAATGTAAGATGGTAAATCATACTCATTGAGCATTATCCTAGCCATTTCTACCAATGTTCTATTTTTTTCTTTCCACCACACTATTTTGTTGTGGTGTTCTAAGAGCCAAAAGTTAAAAAAAAAATACTAAACTCATTGCAAAAATTTTCAATGTTTTCATTTTCAAATTCTTTGCCATAATCACTTTGAATATGTAATATCCTCATATGTGGCTTAGAAGTTTTGATTATGTTGTTGTTGTTGTTATTGTTAAATTGGATTGAATGTATATGATGGGATAAGAAAAGAAATTGGAAAGTGAATGCTTGTGCATATATGTTTTGGAGGAAGAATTAGGGTTTAGAGACAAATGTATATGTTGTGTATATGATGATATATATAACATATAAAGTGGTCAAATGAAGAGTCAAGGTGATGGTTAAGTGGAAGAAGATATTTTTGGTTGTTAATGAAATTACATATGAGGGCTCATATGAGACAAAAGTTGGCTAAATGATTGAGGGCATATTGGTTTTTGTTTGGATAAGAATACTTGGTGGAGTTTAAAAGCAAAATTTGACTTTGTATCTTGATCATTGTCTTCTTTCTTCATGAAGTGGCCGGCTCTCCATTAGCAAAAGGAAAAGAGAAGTGTTCTTGAGGCAAGAAGCAAATTGATGAAGCAATCCAAGGTTTTGACAAAGGATTTGTGGAATTTCTTCTTTTCAAGTAAGTATTTTCTTGTTTTCTTTACTTATTTGGAAGTTGTGTTGGAAGTAAAGTAGGGTTTGATGATTTTGTGATTTGGTGGATTTGAGATGTGTTTAGTTGTGTTTTCAAGTGTTAAATTGATTTTAAGTTATGAGTTTAATTGAAGGTTGTTGTTGGAAATGAAGGATGTTGATTTTAGGGTTTTGAGTTAATATGTGTTTTATTGTGATATTAATGTGTGGTGAAGTAGTTTTTGTGATGAATATGTGGTTAGAACATTGATTATGTTCATGTGAAATATGTTATATGATGAATATTGTGTTTGAGTGCAATTGAGAAAGGGTTGGTTTTAGTTAAGGTTTTGTGATTTGGTGACATGGCCAAAAGCAATTTAGGGGAGTGGGCGTGTCCCTTAGGGGAGTGTGCGTGTCAATTGTTTGAATTAGCTACTGTCTCTTTTCTTTTTAAGGACACGGGCGTGTCACTCAAGTTGGTTGGGCGTGTCATTTATTTGAGGAAGCTACTGCCTCTTTTCTTTTTAAGGACACGGGCGTGTCACTCAAGCTGGTTGGGCGTGTCAATCAAGTGAGTTGGGCGTGCCCTTCAAATGATTTGAACATTGTTTGATTTCTTGGTTCTCTTTGCATGGTTTAAATTCTTCAAAAGTTCCATTGTTCCTAAACTTAAACATGAACATTATAAACATGTTTCAAACACAAGAATGATCTAATCAAATGAATGTGGATGGTCCTAAAGCTATGAATCATGTCAATTGTGTTTTGCCCTAATTGCATTGTTGAGAATTAACAATGTTATGTTATGCACTTTGAATGGTAATGTGTTTTATGAGTAATGTGGAATGAAATGTTAATATTTATGAATGATGTTATGTGAGATAAATATACACTTGAATAATGAAGTGTTATATTGTGAAATGAAATGTGGAGCCATTGTTATTGGCTAAGGTGATTTAATGGAGATAAATGAGGCATGTTTGCCTAAATGATAATGAGAATTGAGAATGAAATCTAAATGAATTGTGTGGCTAATGTGTTATTCCATTTTCAGAGTTTGTTGTTGGTGGCATGCCTAATGAGTGTAACAATCTCTTGAAGTTAGGTTGGATTGAATCCTTGAAGCCTAATTGAGATGTTACAACCCTTGAAGCTAGGTTGGGTTAGTTCTTGAAGCCAAGTTGGGTTGATGCTTAGCATGCTTTGCTCCCCTTGAAGCTTGGTCGAACTTAATCCTTGAAGCCTAGTTGGGTATATGATATTGATATTGATAAATGTGATAACAAAACCAAAGCATTAACTCTGAAAATTGAATGACATATTAGTGTGTCTTGGGCCCATGCTTGTCTTTGCTTAGTGTTGTTCATGGATGATTAAATGATTAACTAATAAAGTATATGCAAGAATGTTGAAATGTGATACACATATATGTACGTTAGGTTATGAAATGTAAATGTATGTTGTTAGCTTTCCATCTATGTTGTTACATGTATGATATAAATTAAAATTGGCATTGTATAACATTTAAGCATGTCTATTGCATGTTTTATCTTACTAAGCCCTTGGCTTAGCGCGATAGTGTTTAATCGCGCAGGTGATAGAACTGATAGAATCGAACCCGAGAGCTCTTCGAGACCGAGTGAGAGTAGACATTGAAGAGTGGATTTTGGGAGCTTAAAGATCAGAGCTGACTTGCCAATCATGTATAAATCTTTTATATTGTGTAAAGTTTTGTTGATAATGTAAATATATGTATAATAGTAAATATGTATTCAAATGTTTTCATATATATACATATTTTATAACTTCCGCTGTGTAATATATAAATATATATATATATAGATAACTAATATGTTTTGTTTTATAAGTAAATGATCTAGATCTTTAATAAGATATAATGATATGGATATGGTATCAAGTTTTAAAATGTTTTGAATGTTAAGGAAACCGTAGCATCCCTATGTTTGGTGCACTTATGCTACATTGTTGTGGTTGTAGTGTGTGTGCATTGGATATGGGGGTGTTACAATTGTTTTGGTATCAGAGCCTAGGTTTGAGATTCTCAATCTAGGTAAAATATAATAAAAAGAATATTTTTACTTAAAAAAAGTGGTTTTGAATAACATATACGTTTGAGATTGGCAGTCCCTGATCTTTAATAAGATGTAATCTGATGTGTTTGCAGTATTAGGTGTTGATGGATCCTCACTCAAGACAGTCAGTTGAGGGTAGTGCCGAGAGCATTGCTCCTGCTGAGGGAGCTAGGGTTGATAGTGTTGAGGAGGCACCTGCTTCGGTGTCGGGTAGACCAGCTGGAGAGGAGGTTCCACCAGCCTGGTTTAGGCATATGATGGAAGTAATGAGACAAGCACCAGTACAGCCACCTCCACCACCACCCCAGCCTCAGGTTCAGATGAGACAGTATGATAAATTGAGGAAGTTTGGGGCGGAAGATTTTATGGGAACCACTGATCCAGCAGTGGCTGAGCAATGGTTAGGCAAAGTGCAGAGAATCTTTATTCAGTTACAAGCCACCCCTGAGGAAAAGTTTGATTATGCCAGGTCATTATTGCAGAAGGACGCATATGACTGGTGGAAGACAGTGCCACACTCTATGGATGATCCTCCAACACTGTCTTACACTGATTTTCTGAGGGAATTTGAGTTGAAGTATACTCCTAGGGAGTATAAGGACATGAAGAAGATGGAGTTCTTAAGCTTGAAACAAGACAGCAAGACTGTTACTGAGTATGAAGTTGAGTTTATTCGACTGAGTCAGTATGCTGGGGGTATCATTGCTGATGAGATTGATCGATGTCGGCGATTTGAGGAGGGATTGAGGCCCTCAATTATATGTCATGTGGCAGGCTCCAGGTATCAGGATTTCTCCCAGCTAGTTGCAGCAGCTAGGAGTGTAGAGAGAGCTCAGGCCATAGTTACAGCTGCTTCTGAAGAGGAGGTTAGAGTGAGAAGGCCCCAGTTCGAGGCAGGGTCTTCTTCTGCGAAGAGGGGTAGAGGAAGTTTTGTTCCTCGGAGTAGTAGGAGCCAGAGACCAGCAGGTAGGTCAGTGCAGTTCCAGAGGCAGAGATTTAGACCTGCAGCTTCAGTGGCAAGTGCTCCGACCCTGATGATTCGGAGATCCACTCTTCCCATCTGCATCCATTGTGGGAGGCCACATGGTGGTCCTTGTTGGAAGGCTGGTGTTGCAGGGGTATGCTTTAGGTGTGGATCACCAGACCATTTTGTGAGAGATTGCCCTGAGAGGCAGGAGCAGATGCCAGTTGATTCTGCTGCTTCTCGAGCTAGTGTGAGAGGAGGTAGAGGAGGAAGAGGTGTCAGCCGAGGAGGTAGGCCAGGGTTCAGTTCTAGAGGAGGTGCTGCATCCAGAGAGGGTAGACCAGAGGAGGTTGGTTCTTCCCAGAGGATGTATGTTATGCAGAGGCAGCCAGATGCATCGGCAGTCATAGCTGGTACTTTTTCTTTATTTAATACTCCAGTACTTGCTTTGATTGATCCGGGTTCCACGCATTCTTATGTTAGTGTATCTGTTTTGCCTGTATCTGATGTGCATGCTGAGTCCCTAGGATTTGATGTGTTGGTGACAAATCCGTTAGGGCATAGTGTGGTTGTGAGTAAGGTGCACCGGGATAGTGTAGTGAGGGTGCAGGGTGAGGAGTTCTTTGGAGATTTGATTGAGATGCCATTTAAGGAATATGATGTGATCTTAGGTATGGATTGGCTATCTCGACATGGAGCTGTGGTGGATTGTAAAAAGAAAATTGTTTCTTTGAGAACCGTTGATGGTAGAGAAGTGATAGTATCTAATGAGCAGGAACAGCTAGCCTCCTTATTTGTTTCAGCTGTTGCAGCCAGGAGGTTGATTAGAAAGGGGTGTGAAGCCTATCTCGCTCATGTGATAGATACTAGAGTGAAGGGCTCTCCCATTGATAGCATTGCCACAGTTGCTGAGTTCCCTGATGTGTTTCCAGAGGAGTTGCCTGGATTGCCTCCGGAGAGAGAGGTGGAGTTTGGTATTGAATTGTTACCTGGTACCACTCCTATCTCTATTACTCCTTACAGAATGGCACCAGCAGAATTGAGGGAGTTAAAAGTGCAATTACAGGAGTTGTTGGACAAAGGATTTATTCGCCCCAGTGTTTCTCCTTGGGGAGCTCCTGTGTTATTTGTGAAGAAGAAGGATGGTACTATGAGGTTATGTATCGATTATAGGCAATTGAATAAAGTGACTATTAAAAATAAATATCCTTTGCCTAGAATCGATGATCTCTTTGATCAGTTGAAGGGTGCAGCTGTATTTTCTAAAATTGATCTGAGATCAGGATACCATCAGCTGAGAGTCAGAGCTGAAGATGTTCCGAAGACAGCTTTCAGGACCAGGTATGGGCACTATGAATTTTTAGTTATGCCTTTTGGTCTGACGAATGCACCTGCAGCTTTTATGGATTTGATGAATAGGGTGTTTAGGCCCTATCTGGATCAGTTTGTTGTGGTCTTCATCGATGACATTCTGGTGTATTCACGGAATGAAGAGGAACATGATATGCATCTGCGGATTGTGTTGCAGATTTTGAGAGAGAAGCAGTTGTTTGCCAAATTGTCGAAATGTGAGTTCTGGTTGGATCAAGTAGCTTTTCTCAGACATATTGTTTCAGCAGAAGGCATTAGAGTTGATCCAAGTAAAGTTGAAGCTATTCTGAATTGGAGTCCACCCAAGTCTGTGACAGAGTTTAGAAGTTTTCTGGGTTTGGCAGGCTATTACCGGCGGTTTGTAAAAGGGTTTTCTTTAATAGCTACTCCACTCACCAGATTACTTCGTAAGGGAGTGAGATTTGTGTGGACGGATCAGTGTCAGGCTAGCTTTGAGCAGTTGAGAGAAATGTTGACTCAAGCGCCTGTTTTAACTTTACCTGTTGAAGGCAAACCATATGTGATCTACAGTGATGCTTCACATAGAGGTTTGGGATGTGTATTGATGCAGGAAGGGGAAGTTATAGCTTATGCATCTCGACAGTTGAAACCGCATGAGCTTAACTATCCGACCCATGATTTGGAATTAGCTGCCATTGTGTTTGCATTAAAGATTTGGCGCCATTATTTATTTGGGGAAAAATGTTTCATCTACACTGATCACAAGAGTTTGAAGTATTTGGGTGTCCAGAAAGAACTCAATCTTCGTCAGAGGAGATGGTTAGAATTGATTAAAGACTACGATTGCTTAATTGACTATCATCCAGGTAAAGCAAATGTTGTTGCTGATGCTTTGAGTCGGAAGTCTTTAGCTGGTTTAACAGTTTACTCACTCTCGTTGCTTGTTGAGTTGAGAGCATTGCATGCCAGTTTTGTACCTTGTGATGATGGTGCATTGTTGGCACAGTTGCAATTGAAGCCAGTTTTGTTAGATCAGATAAAAAAGGCTCAGTTGGTTGATATGAAGATTCAGAAGATTATTTCAGATTGCAAGATTGGGAAGACTAGAGATTTTGTTGTGAGAGATGATGGGAGTCTCTGGTTTAAGAACCGATTGTGTGTGCCCGATGATGCTGATTTGAAAAGAGTTATTTTAGAAGAAGCTCATCAGTCAGTGTTTGCTATGCATCCGGGTAGTACGAAGATGTATAATGATTTGAGACAACATTATTGGTGGATGGGGTTGAAGAGAGACATTGCTGAGTTTGTATCGAAATGTCTCACTTGTCAGAAAGTTAAAGCAGAGCATCAAGTTCCAACCGGGTTGCTTCAGCCGTTGTCAGTGCCTGAATGGAAGTGGGAAAGAGTGACAATGGACTTTGTGTCTGGTTTGCCATTGACACAAAGAAGACATGATGCCATTTGGGTGATTGTGGATAGATTGACTAAGACAGCTCATTTCCTTCCGGTGCAGATGGATTACTCTTTGGAGAGATTGGCTGAGCTGTATATCCAGGAGATTGTGAAACTGCATGGTGTTCCAACTTCTTTAGTGTCTGATCGAGATCCCAGGTTTACTTCAAGATTTTGGAAGAGTTTGCATTATGCTATGGGTTCTCGACTGCACTTCAGTACTGCTTTTCATCCACAGACGGATGGACAGTCAGAGAGGGTGATACAGATTCTTGAAGATATGTTGAGAAGCTGTGTCATCGATTTCTCTGGAAGTTGGGATAGATTTTTACCTCTTGTGGAATTTGCTTACAACAACAGTCACCAATCCAGCATTGGTATGGCACCATTCGAAGCATTGTATGGCAGACGGTGTAGGACACCTCTTTGTTGGAATGAGCTTGGAGATAATAAGTTGGTTGGTCCTGATTTGATTCAAGAAACTGAAGAGAAAGTAAAATTGATTCGAGGCAGGTTAAAAGCAGCTTCAGACCGACAGAAGTCTTATGCAGATCTGAAAAGGAGAGACATTCAGTTTGATGTTGGAGATAAGGTATTTTTGAAAGTGTCTCCTTGGAAAAAGATTTTGAGGTTCTGTCGGAAAGGAAAATTGAGTCCTCGTTTCATTGGGCCGTATGAAGTGTTAGAAAGAGTTGGGCCAGTTGCTTATCGACTTGCTTTACCACCTGAGTTGGATCGTATTCATAATGTATTCCATGTTTCTATGTTGAGGAGGTACAGGTCGGATCCATCTCATGTGTTGCCATTTGAATCAATTGAAGTGAGCCCAGACTTGACTTTTGAAGAGGAACCAGTTGCTATCTTGGCAAGTGATGTGAAAGATTTGAGAAACAAGAGAGTGCCATTGGTGAAGATTCTTTGGAAGAACCATGGGAAAGAAGAAGCAACTTGGGAAAATGAGCAAACGATGCGAGAGCAATATCCTCAGTTGTTTCAGAGTTAATTTCAGGTAATTTCGAGGACGAAATTTTCTTTTTAGAGGGGGAGAATTGTAATATCCTCATATGTGGCTTAGAAGTTTTGATTATGTTGTTGTTGTTGTTGTTGTTATTGTTAAATTGGATTGAATGTATATGAAGGGATAAGAAAAGAAATTGGAAAGTGAATGCTTGTGCATATGTGTTTTGGAGGAAGAATTAGGGTTTAGAGACAAATGTATATGTTGTGTATATGATGATATATATAACATATAAAGTGGTCAAATGAAGAGTCAAGGTGATGGTTAAGTGGAAGAAGATATTTTTGGTTGTTAATGAAATTACATATGAGGGCTCATATGAGACAAAAGTTGGCTAAATGATTGAGGGCATATTGGTATTTGCTTGGATAAGAATACTTGGTGGAGTTTAAAAGCAAAATTTGACTTTGTATCTTGATCATTGTCTTCTTTCTTCATGAAGTGGCCGGCTCTCCATTAGCAAAAGGAAAAGAGAAGTGTTCTTGAGGCAAGAAGCAAATTGATGAAGCAATCCAAGGTTTTGACAAAGGATTTGTGGAATTTCTTCTTTTCAAGTAAGTATTTTCTTGTTTTCTTTACTTATTTGGAAGTTGTGTTGGAAGTAAAGTAGGGTTTGATGATTTTGTGATTTGGTGGATTTGAGATGTGTTTAGTTGTGTTTTCAAGTGTTAAATTGATTTTAAGTTATGAGTTTAATTGAAGGTTGTTGTTGGAAATGAAGGATGTTGATTTTAGGGTTTTGAGTTAATATGTGTTTTATTGTGATATTAATGTGTGGTGAAGTAGTTTTTGTGATGAATATGTGGTTAGAACATTGATTATGTTCATGTGAAATATGTTATATGATGAATATTGTGTTTGAGTGCAATTGAGAAAGGGTTGGTTTTAGTTAAGGTTTTGTGATTTGGTGACACGGCCAAAAGCAATTTAGGGGAGTGGGCGTGTCCCTTAGGGGAGTGGGCGTGTCAATTGTTTGAATTAGCTACTGTCTCTTTTCTTTTTAAGGACACGGGCGTGTCACTCAAGTTGGTTGGGCGTGTCATTTATTTGAGGAAGCTACTGCCTCTTTTCTTTTTAAGGACACGGGCGTGTCACTCAAGCTGGTTGGGCGTGTCAATCAAGTGAGTTGGGCGTGCCCTTCAAATGATTTGAACATTGTTTGATTTCTTGGTTCTCTTTGCATGGTTTAAATTCTTCAAAAGTTCCATTGTTCCTAAACTTAAACATGAACATTATAAACATGTTTCAAACACAAGAATGATCTAATCAAATGAATGTGGATGGTCCTAAAGCTATGAATCATGTCAATTGTGTTTTGCCCTAATTGCATTGTTGAGAATTAACAATGTTATGTTATGCACTTTGAATGGTAATGTGTTTTATGAGTAATGTGGAATGAAATGTTAATATTTATGAATGATGTTATGTGAGATAAATATACACTTGAATAATGAAGTGTTATATTGTGAAATGAAATGTGGAGCCATTGTTATTGGCTAAGGTGATTTAATGGAGATAAATGAGGCATGTTTGCCTAAATGATAATGAGAATTGAGAATGAAATCTAAATGAATTGTGTGGCTAATGTGTTATTCCATTTTCAGAGTTTGTTGTTGGTGGCATGCCTAATGAGTGTAACAATCTCTTGAAGTTAGGTTGGATTGAATCCTTGAAGCCTAATTGAGATGTTACAACCCTTGAAGCTAGGTTGGGTTAGTTCTTGAAGCCAAGTTGGGTTGATGCTTAGCATGCTTTGCTCCCCTTGAAGCTTGGTCGAACTTAATCCTTGAAGCCTAGTTGGGTATATGATATTGATATTGATAAATGTGATAACAAAACCAAAGCATTAACTCTGAAAATTGAATGACATATTAGTGTGTCTTGGGCCCATGCTTGTCTTTGCTTAGTGTTGTTCATGGATGATTAAATGATTAACTAATAAAGTATATGCAAGAATGTTGAAATGTGATACACATATATGTACGTTAGGTTATGAAATGTAAATGTATGTTGTTAGCTTTCCATCTATGTTGTTACATGTATGATATAAATTAAAATTGGCATTGTATAACATTTAAGCATGTCTATTGCATGTTTTATCTTACTAAGCCCTTGGCTTAGCGCGATAGTGTTTAATCGCGCAGGTGATAGAACTGATAGAATCGAACCCGAGAGCTCTTCGAGACCGAGTGAGAGTAGACATTGAAGAGTGGATTTTGGGAGCTTAAAGATCAGAGCTGACTTGCCAATCATGTATAAATCTTTTATATTGTGTAAAGTTTTGTTGATAATGTAAATATATGTATAATAGTAAATATGTATTCAAATGTTTTCATATATATACATATTTTATAACTTCCGCTGTGTAATATATAAATATATATATATATAAAGATAACTAATATGTTTTGTTTTATAAGTAAATGATCTAGATCTTTAATAAGATATAATGATATGGATATGGTATCAAGTTTTAAAATGTTTTGAATGTTAAGGAAACCGTAGCATCCCTATGTTTGGTGCACTTATGCTACATTGTTGTGGTTGTAGTGTGTGTGCATTGGATATGGGGGTGTTACAGAATAGATATTTCTTTTTTTGAACTCTTTTCACAAAAATTTTAAAATGATTGAAAGCTTCATTCTTTTGAGCTAAGAAATTAACCCATGTAAACCTTGAGTAATCATCAATAAGCACAAATGCATACAACTTGCCACCTAATCTAGCAAATCTATTTGGACCAAACAAATCTAAATGAATTAGTTCAAGTGGTCTAGAAGTGCTTATAAATTTTTTGATTTTAAATGAACTTTTATGCTATTTTTCAAATTGACATGGTTCACATATTCTAACTTTATTAAATTTTATCTTAGGGAGTCCATCTACAGGCTCTTCTTTGTTAATGCATTGTAAATGATCCATGCTCGTATGTCCTAGTCTCCTATGCCATATCCATGCATCATTACTAATGGAAATCAAGCATTCAAATGCATTATTAGAATGTAAGTCAATTTTATAAGTGTTGCAAATTCTAACTCCCTTAAATACAAGTTCACCATTGGATGAAGTAACTTTGCATCCTTTAGAGTCAAAATTTAAACTATTTCCTTTATCACACAATTGACTCACACTAAACAAATTATGTTTCAAACCATCAACAAGCCATACATTATCAATCATATTTTTTCCAAGTATGCCAATGGATCCAATGCCAAAAATTTTACCTTTAGCATTATTCCCAAAAGTCACATTATCTCCTTGATTGTAGGTGAGAGTTATAAAATGTTTTACATTGCCCATTATGTGCCTTGAACATCCACTATCCACAGGCCAAACACTTTAATTGATAGTAGACATTAGGCATACCTATAGGATAATAAAGTTTATCTTCTTTTAGGTACCCAAATGAACTTGGGTCATAGTGGAAGGATCTTCTAATTTGATGTGACCCTTTCTAATATAGCAAAAGGTGCTCTTGTGTCCAAATTTCATATAATAAGTGCATTGATACAAGGTTTTATATTTATGCACTCATTGAAATTTGAAGAACTATGTACACAATTGCAAGTGTATGTTGAGTGAAATTATTTTTGTGCATTTTTGTGTTTATATGCATGCCTTGTATACATGTATACATGATTTGCTCTTGGAGCTTTAGTTCTAGAGCCTTGTGAACCCAATATAATCCTTTTAGGATTCTTTAAGTTTGGTTTTTGTATTAGTATTCTTTACAACTTCAACACTAGAGGTTTGAGTTGTAAATACTATTACAAATGTCGGTACATTAGATGTAGTGATAGATGCTCCATTGAATATTAAACCATATTTTAAAGAGGGTGACCTTTGATTACTAATCATCATATCTAAGGCTTCTTTTCCTTTATTAAATTTAGATATAGAGTTTTTTAGTTCACTTATCTCTCCTTTCAAAATTTAATTTTCTTTAAAAATTTTCTCTAGGCTAGGTGAATTCTTTGACATCTCATCCATATATTTCAACAATTATTCATTTGAATTCTTTAATTCTAAGGTGGAATTATTTAGAGATGCAAAGTCCTTTTCTAGCTTAGATCATTTGTCTTTATAGAATTTCATTTTAGAGAAATATTTTTCTACTCCAAGATTCATATGCTCAATTAAATCACCATCGTTTAAGGCAGCATCAATATTATCATCATATGCAATCAAGTTCAACGGTTGAGTACCTACCTAATTGGTGTGATCATTATCCCCAATAGCTATGAGACATAGATTAGTAATTCCTTGCTCTTCTTCCTCTTCTTCTTCTTCACTTGAGGAATCATCATCCCATGTGGCTTTAAGAGATTTCTTCTTTTCCTTATCCCAATTCTTTTTGTTCTTCAATTTGAAGCAATCTGATTTCATGTAACCCATTTTGCCACATTCATAACATTTTACTTCGTTCTTTTTCTCTTTATCTTTAAAGGAGGATTTAGGAAATGTACCTTTGTTAGCTTGTAGTATTCTCTTTCTCTTCCAATCATTTATCCTTTTGGATAGCATAGCCATTTCTTCTTGATCATCACTATCTTCATCACTTGAGCTCTCAACTTCCTTGATGGTTTTAAGAGCTATTGCTTTTCTTTTATTCTTTTCACTTGGTTCATCTCCCTTTTTGGCGTACAATTCAAAGGTGAGTAATTTTCCCATGAGCTCATTGGTTCTCAAGGAGCTAAGGTCATAAACTTCTTCGATTGAAGAGACTTTAGACTCAAAACTCCTCTTTGCTCTAAGTACTCTCAAAATTTTGCTGTTAACATTACCTTGATCATAGACCTTTTGTAGACCCTTGATTTTTTCCCTATGCTAGATTGGTCCTGATTAAAGATGGTCCTAATCAGAGAGTGAAAAGCAATATTAGTTTGAGTTGATTTATGCACACGAATGGTTTTGGACCCAAGGTTGGAGTAGATTTAGGTATGGACCCGGATTGGTTAAGGTTTTGGACTCGAATTGAGTTCTAGACTCAAAAAAAGTGATTTAGGTTCTGGACCAGCTGGTTTGGGTTATAGACCATGAATGGTTTGGATTCTGCACCCAAATTGAGTTTTGGACTAAAAAATGATTTGGTTTTGAACCCAAGGTGGTTTGAGTTATGGACCCGAGTTGAGTTCTGGACTCAAAAAAAATTTTGGTTCTCAACCCAAGACTGGATTTTAGGTTCTCGACCTCATACTAAATTTGTGTTTTGGTGCTCGACTCGATACTGGTGTCACATCCCAAAGTTTAGGTAGTCGAGTATTAGGCAAGAAGGACATAAATAAGTAGTCAAATAGAGGCTCGAGATAGTCAAAAACAAAATCGGTGTGCAAAGGAGGCCCGTGAAGTCGACGGGACCTAAAGGTAATTTTTCGAAAGGCCGAGGACCTAAGAGTAATTTTATGAAAAGTTGTGTCGGTTCTTAATAGTGACCCTAACGGATGCCATAAATGTGTTCTCGGGATTAATTGGGTCGTAATGGTGGCGCACGATTTTTCTCAAAAACGCACGGTTTGTAAGTTATTGGTGATTTTCCGACAAGGGCATTTTGGACATTTCCACCGGAGGGGCGATTTTATAATTAAATATAACTTTGGGGGCAAATTTTAAAAGAACAAAAAGCCACTTTCAAGTGGCCAAATCCTAGCCATTAAGTCCAAATGGGATGGACAAATCATGGCCATTGAAAATAAACAAATTAATTAAATGGAAATTAAATTATAAACAACTAATTTTAGTCTTCCAAACACAAGTAAAGGATCAAAAAACACCACCATCACAACTTTTCTTCTTCCTTAGGTCGTGCTCCCCCCCTCCCTTCCATTTTCAAGGAGAAAATTTTCAAGTCTAAGCCATTTTTCAAGTGAAATTCAATAGGAAATAAGGTAAGATACCATCCTAAGTCTTATTCTTTCATTAGAATTAGGTATTAGGCTATGTTTAGGAAGATTTGATATTATGTTCATTTTGGGAAAGTATTAGTAAGTTGATGATTATGGTGAAAAATGATAAACTACTTGAAGGAAATGATGAAAATGGTGATTATTAGTAAGAATAAGTAAAGGATTGTTAGAAAATCATAAGGTAGCATCATGTTCATATCTAGGGTTTGTTCTTACATATGCGACATGTTAAATTCATAGGAAATCAAGGAGATTAGAGAGGAAAGGAAGTGAAATAGACAAGAAGAGCAAGGAAAAGCAAGGTTTGGTACTTTAACTAATTGTTTGTTCATTTTCTTGAAATTTTTCTGTTTTAGAATTAGTGAAATGCTGTGACTTGTATGATTTTTAATTAAATATAGTAAACTTTTCTTGAAGTGAATTTTTGATATGTTGTTGTTTAGTGAGTCTAGTGTTTAGGTCATTTTTGTACTAGTTTTTAGTATGATTTTATGTGTGTTTTAGTTAATGTTTTGATTAATTTTTGTTTCAAGTGTGTTTAAAGTGTTTATTTTAGGTTTAGATGCAAAAAGACCCTTGGAGGATCAAAACGAAGCAAGAAAGAGCAAAAATGAAGATCAGAAGGTGACACACTCAGGGGACACGGCCAAGCCTCTGGCCGTGTCCCTCCAAAAATGTCAGACACGGCCATGTTCACCCAGGCTTGGCCTTGTCACACTCCAAAGAAGAAGAGAGGAAAATCAAGCAGGAGAGGACACACCCAGGGGACGCGGCCGTGTCCTTGGCCGTGTCACCCTCTAGAGACCAAAAGAAAACAAAGCAAGCAAAGAAGGAAAGAACACCCAGGGGACGAGGCCGTGTCCTTGGCCGGACCTCTATTTTGATTTCCCAAAAATTGGACGTGCTCCATAATTTTGCAATCAGCTATATCATGGCTCCCTCCACATCCTTCACAAATTGGAGATGATGATGACAAATTGACGTGCTCTAATTTCTTGGCAATTGTATCTACTTTAGCTGCAAGTAAAGAAAAATGGTCAATCTCATGTAAACCTGCAACTCTTTTTTGCATACCTCGTTCTAAAGTCCAATGATAATTATTTGCAGCCATTTCTTCAATTAAATCAGTTGCTTCAGAAGGAGCTTTGTTCATTAGAGCACTTCCTGATGCTGCATCAATCATTGCCTTAATATTTGGATGAAGTCCATTATAAAAGGTTTGAAATAAAAGACAGTCCGGAACTCCATGGTGAGGACATTTTTTTGCAAATTCTTAAACCACTCCCAAGCTTCATATAAGCTCTCCCCATCTTGTTGAATGAAACTTGTGATATCATTCCTTAATTTAGCCGTCTTTGCAGGTGGAAAATATTTTGCCAAAAACGCAGTGGCTAATTGATCCCAGTGGAGAATGTACCTGGTGCTTTAGAAATGAGCCAATCTTTTGCTTGATCTCTTAACAAAACTGGAAAAAGTCGCAACCTAATAGCATCATCAGATACACCATTAATTTTAAATGTATGACACATTTCTAAAAAATTTGAAATATGAGCATAAGCATCCTCAAGTTGTAACACCCCCATATCCAATGCACACACACTACAACCACAACAATGTAGCATAAGTGCACCAAACATAGGGATGCTACGGTTTTCTTAATATTCAAAACACTTTAAACTTGATACAATACCTTTATCATTATACATTATAGAAAAGTAAATCATTTACTGATAAAACAAAACATATTAGTTATATATATATATACATTTAAATATTACACAGCGGAAGTTATAAAATATGTACATATTTACACATTAAACATTTATTTACAAAATATACAGAAGTATACATGATTGGCAATTCTCTTCTGATCTTTAAGTTCTCAAAATCAACTCTTCAAGGTCTACTCTCACTTGGTCTTGATGAACTCTCGGGTTCAACTCTATCAACTCTATTACCTGCGCGATTAAACACTATCGCGCTAAGCCAACGGCTTAGTAAGATAAAACATGCTAATGGTATGCTTTAATGTAATGCAATGTCACATATGTTATTGATAAGATCAACATTATAAATATAAAGGTAACCACATAATTATGCATTTCACAAATCATAGTCATATGAGCATACCACATTTCAACATCTTTCCACATTCAACATTAATCAATCATACTCAATAACCAACATCTCATTTCATTAACTCATAACATTATTTAGGACATTCATATAACCTTGACACCTATGGGCCCAACAAGTATTTAATACGATATTCAGAGTTCAGAGTTACTGCTTTGGTTCATAGTCACAATAATCACGCCCGTAGGCAATGTATATACATGTATCTCTATCCATGGATAGTGTAACAGACCCAGTCTCTTGGACCATCAACTCAACACATATGAGGAGATCCTCAACCCGGCAAGACTGTTACAAATCATATATCTCATATTCACAATTCTCATAGTGTAACAGACCTAGTCTCTTGGACCATCAACTCAACACATATGAGGAGATCCTCAACCCGGCAAGACTGTTACCTTTCATCATTTCTTAGGCATGCCACCCAAATCCAGAACTCTGAAACTGAATAACATATTAAACAAACAATTCATTTATTATATAGTTACCATTTCCATTCTCAAATTCTCATCACATTTAGGCAAACATGCCTTCTTTCTTTCAATATCATCATCATAGCCAATCACAATGGCATTGTCTCATATCATGTCTTATTTGAATTATCATTTCAATTTCAATGTATATTATTCATGAAACGCATAACCATTCAGAATGCATAACATAACATTGTTCAATCTCAACAATGCAATTAGGGCAAAGAACAATTGATATGATTCATATGAATAGTACATTCTGGTTTTAGACTCCATTTTATCCTTATTTTGAAAATATTGTATAAAATAATCAACTTGACTAAAAATTCTAAAATTTTTACAGAATTTAGTTTTGTATCTTAAAATCATTCCTTTAAAATTTCAGATCAAACTAAACACAAAATCTTGGTCAAATAGTTCACCTAACCAGACTGCCCCAATTGCCCTGCATCCTGGCAGCAGTTCTGAACTTTGTGAATTCCATAAATCAAATTCAATCAACGTGGTTCCAAATTATTTTTCTCAAATACTAGACTCACTAAGAAACAACATATCCAAAATTCAATTGGATATGATTTTTCTACATTTTATTAAAAATCTCGAAATATAGCTGTCTCAGTTAAGGTACCTGCTGGAACAGGTCTAATAAAAATAATCTTTCTAAACTCATAACCATTCCAAAATCGAATCAACATATTTTTCAGTCATTCTAGACTCATAGAGGCACAACATATCAAAAATTCACTTCAAGAACATTTTTTTATAATTAATTAAAAATCATACAAGTCACAGCCTTTACTAATTGTAAAACAGGAAGAAATTTCACTAAACACAACTCTTACTCAACACAATCACTTCCAACACCTTCACCAACTCAACTTCTCATCTATCAAGCAAAATCAATACTTAAAATCACACCCTAAGCAACTTAATCATACCATCATCAAATCACAACTCAACTCAAGCATAACTTCAAAAATAACAAGGGTAAACAAGAGAAAACTTACCAAATAATGAAATTCCTTGAAACTCCAACTTGTAACTTTGAAAACTTCCTTCACTTTGAGCTTGAAATCATCAAAACCATCACTTGTTCTCTTGCTCTCTTGTCTCTTTGGTGAGCCGGCCACACAACAAGAAGAAGAAGAAGAAATGATGAAGAAACACAAAGTCAATAGGCATTAAATACCCATCCAAAAGAAAATTACTATAATACCCTCATCCATTTAACTAAGCTTTTGTCATATCTATACCCATTTAAGTAATTTCACAACCAACACAAAAATATCCTCTTTCCTTGACTTTCCATTTTGACCACTTTATATGTTATATATATCACCATATGAGCAACATATACAATTATCTCTAAACCCTCTTTTCTTTCCCAACCACCATACAAAAACATTCTCTTCCAATTTCTTATCAACTTATCATATATACATAATTCAAGTGCAACAACAATAACACCAAGACTACTAGGGCATAATTAGGGATATTACAATTCTCCCCCTCTAGAAAGAAATTTCCTGAAATTAACTCTGAAATAACTGAGGATACTGGTCTCGCATGGTATGCTCACTTTCCCAAGTTGCTTCCTCTCTTGCATGATTCTTCCACAGAACTTTTACCAAAGGCACATTCTTATTTCTTAACTCTTTTACATCACGTGCCAAGATAGCAACTGGTTCCTCTTCAAATGTCAAGTCTGGGCTCACTTCAATAGATTCAAATGGCAACACATGAGATGGATCCGACCTATATCTCCTCAACATAGAAACATGGAATGCATTATGAATACGATCCAACTCAGGTGGCAAAGCAAGTCGATACGCCACTGGCCCAACTCTTTCTAACACTTCATACGGCCCAATGAAACGAGGACTCAATTTTCCTTTCCGACCGAACCTCAAAATCTTCTTCCAAGGAGACACTTTCAGAAATACCTTATCTCCAACATCAAACTCTATATCTCTCCTTTTCAGATCTGCATAAGACTTCTGTCGGTCTGAAGCTGCTTTTAACCTGCCTCGAATCAACTTCACTTTTTCTTCAGTTTCTTGAATCAAATCAGGACCAACCAACTTATTATCTCCAAGCTCATTCCAACAAAGAGGTGTCCTACACCGTTTGCCATACAATGCTTCAAACGGTGCCATACCAATGCTGGATTGGTGACTGTTGTTGTAAGCAAACTCCACAAGAGGTAAAAACCTATCCCAACTTCCAGAGAAATCGATGACATAGCTTCTCAACATGTCCTCAATAATCTGTATCACCCTCTCTGACTGTCCATCTGTCTGTGGATGAAAAGCAGTGCTGAAGTGCAGTCGAGAACCCAAAGCACTATGCAAACTCTTCCAAAATCTGGAAGTAAACCTGGGATCTCGATCAGACACTAAAGAAGTTGGAACACCATGCAGTTTCACAATCTCATGGATATACAGCTCAGCCAATCTCTCCAAAGAGTAATCCATTCGAACCGAAATAAAATGAGCTGTCTTAGTCAATCTATCCACAATCACCCATATGGCATCATGCTTCTTTTGTGTCAATGGCAAACCAGACACAAAATCCATTGTCACTCTTTCCCACTTCCATTCTGGTACTGACAATGGTTGAAGCAACCCGGTTGGAACTTAATGCTCTGCTTTAACCTTCTGACAGGTGAGACATTTCGATACAAACTCAGCAATGTCTCTCTTCAAACCAATCCACCAATAATGTTGTCTCAAATCATGATACATCTTCGTATTACCCGGATGCATAGCAAACATTGACTGATGAGCTTCTTCCAAAATGACCCTTTTCAAATCAGCATCATCGGGTACACACAATCGGTTTTTAAACCATAGGCTCCCATCACTTTTCACAACAAAATCTCTAGTCTTCCCATTCTTGCAATCTGAAATAATCTTCTGAATCTTCATATCAATCAACTGAGCCTCTTTGATCTGATCTAACAAAACTAGTTTCAAAAGCAAATGTGCCAACAATGCACCATCGTCACAAACTACAAAACTGGCATGCAATGCTCTCAACTCAACAAGCAACGAGAGCGAGTAGACTGTTAAACCAGCTAAAGACTTCCGACTCAAGGCATCAGCAACAACATTTGCTTTACCTGGATGATAGTCAATCAAGCAGTCGTAGTCTTTAATCAATTCTAACCATCTCCTCTGACGAAGATTGAGTTCTTTCTGGACACCCAAATACTTCAAACTCTTGTGATCAGTGTATATAAAACATTTCTCCCCAAACAGATAGTGGCACCAAATCTTCAATGCAAACACAATGGCAGCCAATTCCAAATCATGGGTCGGATAGTTAAGCTCATGCGGTTTCAACTGTCGAGATGCATAAGCTATAACTTTCCCTTCCTGCATCAATACACACCCCAAACCTCTATGTGAAGCATCACTGTAGATCACATATGGTTTGCCTTCAACAGGTAAAGTAAGAACAGGCGTTTGAGTCAACATATCTCTCAACTGCTCAAAGCTCGCCTGACACTGATCTGTCCACAAAAACCTCACTCCCTTACGAAGCAATCTGGTGAGTGGAGTAGCTATCAAAGAAAATCCTTTCACAAACCGCCGGTAATAGCCTGCCAAACCCAGAAAACTTCTAATCTCTGTCACAGTCTTGGGTGGACTCCAATTTAAAATAGCTTCAACTTTGCTCGGATCAACTCTGATGCCTTCTGCAGAAACAATATGTCCGAGAAAAGCTACTTGATCCAACCAGAACTCACACTTCGACAATTTGGCAAATAACTGATTCTCTCTCAAAATCGGCAACACAATCCGCAGATGCATGTCATGCTCCTCCTCATTCCGCGAATACACCAATATATCATCGATGAAGACCACTACAAACTGATCGAAATAGGGCCTAAACACCCTATTCATCAAATCCATAAAAGCTGCAGGTGCATTCGTTAGACCAAAAGGCATAACTAAAAATTCATAATGCCCATACCTGGTCCGAAAAGCGGTCTTAGGAACATCTTCAGCTTTGACTCTCAACTAATGGTACCCAGATCTCAAATCAATTTTAGAAAACACAGCTGCACCCTTCAATTGATCAAAGAGATCATCGATTCTAGGCAAAGGATATTTATTTTTAATGGTCACCTTGTTCAATTGCCTATAATCGATACACAACCTCATAGTACCATCTTTCTTTTTCACAAATAGCACAGGAGCTCCCCAAGGAGAAACACTGGGGCGAATAAATCCTTTGTCCAACAAATCCTGTAATTGCACTTTCAACTCCCTCAATTCTGCTGGTGCCATTCTATAAGGAGTAATGGAGATAGGAGTGGTACTAGGCAACAATTCAATACCGAACTCCACCTCTCTCTCAGGAGGTAACCCTGGCAACTCCTCTGGAAATACATCCGGGAACTCAGCAACTGTGGCAATGCTATCAATAGGGGAACCCTTCACTCTAGTATCCACCACATGAGCAAGATAGGCTTCACACCCCTTTCTAATCAACCTCCTGGCTGCAACAGCTGAAACAAATAAGGAGGCTAGCTGTTCCTGCTCATTAGATACTATCACCTCTCTACCATCACCCGTTCTCAAAGAAACAATTTTCTTTTTACAATCCACCACAGCTCCATGTCGAGATAGCCAATCCATGCCTAAGATCACATCATATTCCTTAAATGGCATCTCAATCAAATCTCCAAGGAACTCCTCACCCTGCACCCTCACTGCACTATCCCGGTGCACCTTACTCACAACCACACTATGCCCTAACGGATTTGTCACCAACACATCAAATCCTAGGGACTCAGCATGCACATCAAATACAGGCAAAACAGATGCACTAATATATGAATGCGTGGAACCCGGATCAATCAAAGCAAGTACTGGAGTATTAAATAAAGAAAAAGTACCAGCTATGACTGCCGATGAATCTGGCTGCCTCTGCATAACATACATCCTCTGGGAAGATCCAACCTCCTCTGGTCTACCCTCCCTGGATGTAGCACCTCCTCTAGAACTGAATCCTGGTCTACCTCCCCGGCTGGCACCTCTGCCTCCTCTGCCTCCCCTCACACTAGCTCGAGAAGCAGCAGAATCAACTGGCATCTGCTCCTGCCTCTCAGGACAGTCTCTCACAAAGTGGTCAGGTGATCCACACCTGAAGCATACCCCTGATCTACTATGCCTCCAACAAACGCCCCCATGTCTTCCACCACACTGGTTACACACAGGTAAGGTGGATCTCTGAACTCCAGGAGTAGGAGCATTCGCTACTGAAGCTGCAGGTCTAAATCTCTGTCTCTGGAACTGCACTGACCTACCAGCTAACCTCTGACTCCTACTAACTCTAGGAACAAAGCTTCCTTTACCTCTTTTTGCAGAAGAAGACCCTGCCTCAAACTGGGGCCTCCTAACCCTAACCTCTTCCTCTGAAGTAGCTGCAATAACTTGAGCTCGCTCTACACTTCGAGCTGCTACCACCAGCTGTGAGAAATCCTGATATCTGGATCCAGCCACTAAGCACATGATCGAGGGCCTCAATCCCTCCTCAAATCGCCGACATCTATCAATCTCATCAGCAATGATACCCCCAGCATACTGACTCAATCGAATAAACTCAACTTCATACTCAGTTACAGTTTTACTATCTTGCTTCTTATTAAAGATCAGAGGTTGCCAATCCCAAACATATATTTTATTTCAAAACCAACTTTTTAAGTAAAAATATTCTTTTTATTACATTTTACCTAGGCTGAGAATCTCAAACCTAGGCTCTGATACCAAAACAATTGTAACACCCCCATATCCAATGCACACACACTACAACCACAACAATGTAGCATAAGTGCACCAAACATAGGGATGCTACAGTTTTCTTAATATTCAAAACACTTTAAACTTGATACAATACCTTTATCATTATACATTATAGAAAAGTAAATCATTTACTGATAAAACAAAACATATTAGTTATATATATATATACATTTAAATATTACACAGCGGAAGTTATAAAATATGTACATATTTACACATTAAACATTTCTTTACAAAATATACAGAAGTATACATGATTGGCAATTCTCTTCTGATCTTTAAGTTCCCAAAATCAACTCTTCAAGGTCTACTCTCACTTGGTCTTGATGAACTCTCGGGTTCAACTCTATCAACTCTATTACCTGCGCGATTAAACACTATCGCGCTAAGCCAACGGCTTAGTAAGATAAAACATGCTAATGGTATGCTTTAATGTAATGCAATGTCACATATGTTATTGATAAGATCAACATTATAAATATAAAGGTAACCACATAATTATGCATTTCACAAATCATAGTCATATGAGCATACCACATTTCAACATCTTTCCACATTCAACATTAATCAATCATACTCAATAACCAACATCTCATTTCATTAACTCATAACATTATTTAGGACATTCATATAACCTTGACACCTATGGGCCCAACAAGTATTTAATACGATATTCAGAGTTCAGAGTTACTGCTTTGGTTCATAGTCACAATAATCACGCCCGTAGGCAATGTATATACATGTATCTCTATCCATGGATAGTGTAACAGACCCAGTCTCTTGGACCATCAACTCAACACATATGAGGAGATCCTCAACCCGGCAAGACTGTTACAAATCATATATCTCATATTCACAATTCTCATAGTGTAACAGACCCAGTCTCTTGGACCATCAACTCAACACATATGAGGAGATCCTCAACCCGGCAAGACTGTTATCTTTCATCATTTCTTAGGCATGCCACCCAAATCCAGAACTCTGAAACTGAATAACATATTAAACAAACAATTCATTTATTATATAGTTACCATTTCCATTCTCAAATTCTCATCACATTTAGGCAAACATGCCTTCTTTCTTTCAATATCATCATCATAGCCAATCACAATGGCATTGTCTCATATCATGTCTTATTTGAATTATCATTTCAATTTCAATGTATATTATTCATGAAACACATAACCATTCACAATGCATAACATAACATTGTTCAATCTCAACAATGCAATTATGGCAAAGAACAATTGATATGATTCATATGAATAGTATATTCTGGTTTTAGACTCCATTTTATCCTTATTTTGAAAAAATTGTATAAAATAATCAACTAGACTAAAAATTCTAAAATTTTTACAGAATTTAGTTTTGTATCTTAAAATCATTCCTTTAAAATTTCAGATCAAACTGAACACAAAATCTTGGTCAAATAGTTCACCTAACCAGACTGCCCCAATTGCCCTGCATCCTGGCAGCAGTTCTGAACTTTGTGAATTCCATAAATCAAATTCAATCAACGTGGTTCCAAATTATTTTTCTCAAATACTAGACTCACTAAGAAACAACATATCCAAAATTAAATTGGATATGATTTTTCTACATTTTATTAAAAATCCCGAAATATAACTGTCTCAGTTAAGGTACCTGCTGGAACAGGTCTAATAAAAATAATCTTTCTAAACTCATAACCATTCCAAAATCGAATCAACATATTTTTCAGTCATTCTAGACTCATAGAGACACAACATATCAAAAATTCACTTCAAGAACATTTTTCTATAATTAATTAAAAATCATACAAGTCACAGCCTTTACTAATTGTAAAACAGGAAGAAATTTCACTAAACACAACTCTTACTCAACACAATCACTTCCAACACCTTCACCAACTCAACTTCTCATCTATCAAGCAAAATCAATACTTAAAATCACACCCTAAGCAACTTAATCATACCATCATCAAATCACAACTCAACTCAAGCATAACTTCAAAAATAACAAGGGTAAACAAGAGAAAACTTACCAAATAATGAAATTCCTTGAAACTCCAACTTGTAACTTTGAAAACTTCCTTCACTTTGAGCTTGAAATCATCAAAACCATCACTTGTTCTCTTGCTCTCTTGTCTCTTTGGTGAGCCGGCCACACAACAAGAAGAAGAAGAAGAAATGATGAAGAAACACAAAGTCAATAGGCATTAAATACCCATCCAAAAGAAAATTACTATAATACCCTCATCCATTTAACTAAGCTTTTGTCATATCTATACCCATTTAAGTAATTTCACAACCAACACAAAAATATCCTCTTTCCTTGACTTTCCATTTTGACCACTTTATATGTTATATATATCACCATATGAGCAACATATACAATTATCTCTAAACCCTCTTTTCTTTCCCAACCACCATACAAAAACATTCTCTTCCAATTTCTTATCAACTTATCATATATACATAATTCAAGTGCAACAACAATAACACCAAGACTACTAGGGCATAATTTGGGATATTACACAAGTGGTAAGCCATGAAAAACAGATTGCTGAATTAAATTAATAAGTGCTGGTTTTAGATCAAATGTGTTGGCTTGCACAGGAGGTTTGACTATGCTAGATCTTGGGTGAGCAGATGGCATAGCATAGTGTTTCAAGGTCATGTTCTATGGATCTCCCATGATTTCTTCTTCTAACTGGATTTCAGTTGAAGTTCCTTCTCCTCTTTGTCTTTCTCTTCTTTCCTTGTTTTGCTATTTATAAAATTTTTCAATTTCAAGATTATAGGGTACAAGTTGAGTGTGTGGATTGTTACGCATGTACCCTTAAAATTTAAAGAAATAATGTAGAAAAGTAAAAATCCAAAGTAATAACAGTTTAATATTATCAATATCAGAATAATTGCTTTCCCAGCAGCGGCGCCAAAAACTTGTTGCGGCCTCAGCCTCACTATCTGCAAGTGCACAGATCGTTAACCGGTAATATAATGATGAGTAGAGTATCGTTCCCATGAGGAGGTTAATTCTAAGTACCAAACAATTAAACTAATTAATATTTGGACAATCAAATTCATTTTTATGATTTAACTAACTAAAATGACAATAAATCAAGAATAAATTTCTAATAATTTAAGACTTAGGGTTTAGTCACCTTTATTGATTTATCATGGATTTTCTAAGGTATCGATTTAATTCAGTCTTCCTTTCGATTAATGGTTAGATTCTCCTAAAGCAAGCTCAAGTCACTCTCAAGTACTAGAACTAATATCGACTTTAATCCTTACGTCTACTCTAGTGATCATAAGTAATTAAATCAATTCATTAAGTTTTATGAGAATCTTGAATCAACCTCTTAAGGGTTTAACCTTATCTTTAAGTGAGAAACTTACTTAAGATTGCTATCTCCTTGGACTAATGTCATGCTTCCACTCTCGCTTCATCACACAACATCTCAAATCAATTAATCATTGGCCAAATAATCAAAGCATTAAGATTAAAGACAACAAAACAATCAAAGGATAACTAAATTAACCAAATAGACATTTATAGCACCATGACAAATTCAATTAAAGGGACCAATCCTAAAAAGGATTAGTTCTTCATTATTGAAATAAAAAAATTACAAATATTGAAAATGGTAAATGAAAACATAATTAAAAGGAACAAGAAAGATCAAACTCTATTTCTTTGAAGAAGATCTTGACTTGGATCTTGAACTCCCCTTTGAAGCAGAATTTTACACCTCTAAACTAAATTTATTTGGATGAATCTAATCTAATCGATTGCATCTCTCATACCTTGGAGGAAGTGTGTTTAAATAGAGTGTTTGGAAGCTTCTTTAGTGGGGAAAAATTGAAAAAGGTTAGGCCACACCTTTTTTGGTTCAACACCTACCCAATTGTTTGCTCAAAGTCAAGATTTTCGGCCCCATGGTCGTGGCTTTTGAGAGCCATGGTTGTGGCCTGAGTTGGTTTGGTCTGTTTGAGCACTTTAGAGCTGCAAAATGGTCGGTTTGGAAGGCCACGGTCGTGGCATTTGGGAGGCCACTGTAGCACCCCTTGCCAACCTACGTGTGTAAGCTGAGTAAAGGTGCCACACTATCCTAATGTTGCTAACACTTTTACTTAGTCAAATTTTTGTTCCGATTTTTACAGAAATTTTGCCATAGTTTCGCCTAAAAATTCAATCCCAAGTGTCGACAAAACTGGTTTTTTTTCTGATTTTTGAAAACATTTTTACACAAACCAATGCAAACAAAATCATTCTCAGTACACTTCAAATAAATCCCCCTTATAACCTCAACTACAACCTGCAAAAAGGATTTACACTTCTAGTACAAAATAAAGTAAAGGTTTATTATGAAATACAGTAGATAAAATATTTTTTCATGATGCAACGGAAAGTAACAATATTTACAAATTCATATACATCAAAACTCAAGTTTTACAACACATAAAATTTATACATGTTTGGCAATCAGTCTTCGATCTTAAAGCCCACTATTCACTCTTCAAAATCTAGGCTCGACCCGGCCTAGAGGAACTCTCTGGTTCTTCCCTGTCACCTGCATGAAGAATCACATTCGTGCTAAGCCAACGGCTCAGTGGTACAAACTACAGTGCTATGATGCTTTAATGCCATGCTAATGTCACACAATCAAGATTCAAGATCAATTCAAGAGAATATTATATTTCACAATCTTACATTATTTAATAATTAATCAAAACATTCATGATTCACATTGAAAACAAAGACAAGCATGGGCCCACAAGACACTAATATGTTATTCAAAGTTCAGAGTTACTGCTTTGGTCTATAATCACAATCATTAAGCCCGTAGGCGATATATATATCTCTATCCATGGATAGGGTAACAGACCCAGTCATTGGACCTCAACCCGGATAAACCAAAGAGATCCTCAACCCAGCAAGACTGTTACTATAATTCACATTTCACATTTATCAACTGGAATCGGCTTACGACCTGGTCTTTTCACCTATCCAGTACTTTATAGGCATGCCACCAAACCCAAAACTCTGAAGGTTGAATAACAAATTAAACACAAAATTCTTTTCATTTATATCTTTATACATTTCTTTCTCAATTCATTTCATTCTCATATGCAAATTAGGTAACCATGCCTCAATCATCTCATTTGCATCATCACATCTTGCACATTTCACATTTCGTTATATTTCAAATCACATTAATCAATTCATTATTCAAATGGATATAATCAATGGCATTAACACATATTTTACATGCTCATCAATACATTCACATTATACCAAACATAACATTATTAAAATACATCCACAATGCATTAGATTCCTTATCACATTTATAATCAAATATGTCTCAAGTCTCAATATCATATGAATGTATGCAATAATGTAGTTTGTACTTACCTTAAAACCAACTCACACCAATCTATACACTTACTCTTCCAAGAATCCTCAACACTTAGGTTAAGGCAATTCAACCTCTTCACAACCTAATCCAAAAGGAATATTAGCAAAATGACAATATGAATAGTAAATTCTGGTTTTAGACTCCACTTTATCCTTATTTTGAAAAATTGTATAAAATATTTACTTGACTAAAAACTCTAAAATTTTTAAAGAAATAAATTTTACACCTAAAAATCTTTCCTTTAAAATTTCAGATCAAACTGAACACAAAATCTTGGTCAAATAGTTCACCCAACCAGACTGCTCCAATTGCCCTGCATCCTGGCAGCAGTTCTGAACTTTCTGAATTCCATGAATTAAATTCAATCAACGTGGTTCCAAATTATTTTTCTCAAATACTAGACTCACTAAGCAACAACATACAAAAAATTAAATTAGATTTTATTTTTCTACATTTTATTAAAAATCCCGAAAGATAGCTGTCTCAGTTAAGGTACCTGCTGGAACAGGTCTAATAAAAATAATCTTTCCAAAGTCATAACCATTCCAAAATCGAATCAACATATTTTTCAGTCATTCTAGACTCATAGAGGCACAAAATATCAAAAATTCACTTCAAGAACATTTTTCTATATTTAATTAAAAATCATAGAAGTCACAGCCTTTACTAATTGTACAACAGAAAAAATTTCACTAAACACAACTCTTACTCTTCCATCACCAACACCAACCTAACTTCTTATCTTTAATTCCATTTTCATCACATACAAACACACCACAAGCAATCCTAACCATATTATCAACAACACTTCATCAAACTCAAAAATAACTTCAAAAACAACAAGAGCAATCAAGATAGAACTTACCAAAATAATGAAATTTCTTGAAATTCCAACTTGTTTATTTGAAATCTCCTTTGAATTTGATCTTAGAAAATCAAACTCTATCTTGCTCTCTTAACTTTGGAGTACCCGGCCAAGAAAAGAAAAAGAAGAAAAATGAAAAGGAAATTAAAGCCAAAGTCAAAGTTCTCATCTCTTTAAACCTCCACCAAGCAATCTAAAAAGAAAATTACTAAAATACCCTCTTCTATATATCTTAACTCCCTTTTACTTATTTGTCCTTTTTAGTAATTTCATAAATAACCACAATAAATATCTTCTTCCTTTGACCATCCATTTGACTTGTATATATGTTATATATATATCCATATATACAACATATACACTCCTTTTTAAATTATTTTCTCTTTCCAATAACATATACATTTTAATTCAAATAAAACAACAATTATACTAAAACTTCTAGGGCACATTTTGGGATATTATAATTCTCCCCCTCTAAAAAAAATTTTGTCCTTGAAATTACCTGATATTATTTCTGAAACAGTTGAGGATACTGATCTTGCATTGCTTGCTCGCTCTCCCAAGTTGCCTCTTCTCTCCCATGATTATTCCATAGAACTTTCACCAATGACACTTTCTTATTTCTCAACTCTTTCGCTTCATGTGCCAAAATAGAACTCACTTCAATGGATTCAATTGGCAAGATATGAGATGGATCCGATCTATACCTCCGCAACATAGAAACATGGAATACATTATGGATTCTATCCAACTCAGGTGGCAAAGCAAGACGATAAGCAACTGGCCCAATCTTTCTAGAATTTCATATGGTCCAATAAAACGAGGACTCAGCTTCCCTCTACGACCAAATCTCAATATCTTTTTCCAAGGAGACACTTTCAAAAATATTTTATCTCCAACATCAAATTCTATGTCTCTTCTCTTCAAATCAGAATAAGATTTCTATCGATCTGAAGCTGTCTTTAACCGATCCCGAATTATCTTCACTTTCTCTTCAGTTTCTTTAACAAAATCAAGACCAATTAATTTGCCCTCTCCAATTTCATTCCAACATAGAGGCATTCTACATCTTCTTCCATACAATGCCTCAAATGGTGCCATGCCAATACTGGTTTGATGACTATTGTTGTAAGCAAATTCTACAAGTGGCAAAAATCTGTCCCAACTTCCAGAGAAATCAATGACACAGCTTCTCAACATATCCTCAATAATCTGTATCACTCTCTCTGACTGCCCATCTGTCTGCTGATGAAAAGCAGTGCTAAAGTGCAATCGAGAACCCAAAGCACCATGTAAACTCTTCCAAAATCTTGAAGTAAATCTAGGATCTCGATTAGACACTAAAGAAATTGGAACTCCATGCAACTTCACTGTCTCACTAATATACAGCTCAGCCAACTTCTCAAGTGAATAGTCCATCCGAACCGGAAGAAAATGAGCTATCTTTGTCAACCTATCAACAATCACCCAAATAGCATCATGCTTCCTCTGCGTCAAAGGTAAACCAGACACAAAATCCATTGTCACTCTCTCCCATTTCCATTCAGGCACTGATAAAGGTTGAAGCAACCCTGTTGGAACTTGATGCTCAGCTTTCACCCTCTGACAAGTGAGACACTTGGATACAAACTCCGCTATGTCTCTTTTCATACCTGACCACCAATAATGCTGTTTCAAATCATGGTACATCTTTGTATTTCCCGGATGTATAGCAAAAACCAACTGATGTGCTTCTTCTAAAATAATCTTTCTCAATTTAGCATCATCAGGAACACACAATCTATCCTTAAACCAAAAGCTACCATCACTTCTCACAAAGAAATCTTGGCTCTCCCCGTTTTGGCAATCTGAAACAATCTTCTGAATTTTCTCATCTGTCAATTGAGCCTCCTTAATCTGATCCAACAATACTAGTCTCAATTGCAACTAAGCCAACAATGCACCATCATCACATGCTTCAAAACTAGCATGTAACGCTCTCAACTCAACAAGCAACGAGAGCGAATAAACAGCCAAACCTGCCAGAGACTTCCGACTCAAGGCATCAGCAACTACATTCGCCTTACCAGGATGGTAATCAATCAAACAATTGTAGTCTTTAATCAGTTCTAACTATCGCCTTTGTCGAAGATTCAGCTCCTTCTGAACACCCAATATTTCAAACTTTTGTGATCCGTATAAATAAAACATTTCTCTCCATACAAGTAGTGTCGCCAAATCATCAAAGCAAATACTATAGCTGCCAATTCCAGATCATGTGTTGGATAATTGAGCTCATGCGACTTCAACTGCCGAGAAGCATAAGCTACAACTTTACCCTCTTGCATCAAGACACATCCTAAACCATTATGTGAAGCATCACTATAAATTACATAAGGTTTATCTTCCACGAGTAAAGTAAGAACAGGTGCTTGAGTCAACATTTCTTTCAACTGATCAAAACTAGCTTAACACTGATCTATCCACACAAATCTAATTCCCTTTCGAAGCAATCTGGTGAGTAGAGTAGCTATCGAAGAAAAACCTTTCACAAACCTTCGATAATAGCCTGCCAAACCCAAAAAACTTCTAAATTCAATCACTGACTTTGGTGGACTCCAATTCAAAATGGCCTCGACTTTACTCGGATCAACTCTTATACCATCTGCTGATATTATATGACCGAGAAAAGTTACTTGGTCAAGCCAAAACTCACATTTTGACAGCTTAGCATACAACTGCTTCTCTCTCAAGATCTGTAATACCATTCGCAGATGTTTGTCATGCTCCTCCTCATTACTCGAATACACAAAAATATCATCGATGAAAACCACCACAAACTGATCCAGATAGGGCCTAAACACCCTATTCATTAAATCCATGAAAGCTGCAGGTGCATTCGTCAACCCAAAAGGCATCACTAAAAACTCATAATGCCCATACCTGGTGCGGAAAGCTGTCTTAGAAACATCTTCAGCTTTAACCCTCAACTGATGGTACCCGGATCTCAAATCAATCTTGGAAAACACTGTTGCTCCCTTTAATTGATCAAATAGATCATCAATCCTAGGCAAAGCATATTTATTCTTAATAGTCACTTTGTTCAATTGCCTATAATCGATGCACAATCTCAAAGTACCATCCTTTTTCTTCACAAACAACACAGGAGCTCCCCATGGAGAAATACTAGGGCGAATAAACCCTTTATCCAACAACTCCTGCAACTGCACCTTCAACTCTCTCAATTCAGCAGGTGCCATTCGATATGGAGTGATAGAGATGGGAGTGGTACCAGGCAACAAATCGATACCAAACTCAACCTCTCTCTCAGGGGGCAACCCTGGCAACTCCTCAAGAAACACATCCGGAAAATCTACAACTGTGGTTATATTATTAAGTTGAGAACCCGCTACTGTAGTATCCACCACATGAGCAAGATAAGCATCACACCCTTTTCTAATCAACTTTCTAGCTGTTACAGCTGATACAAACAAGGATGCAAGTTGTCTCTGCTCACTAGATACCATCACACTCCTACCATCACTGGTTCTCAAGGTAACACACTTCTTTTGACAGTCTACCACAGCTTCATGCTTAGACAGCCAATCCATGCCTAAAATCAAATCGTATTCTTTAAAAGGCATTTCAATCAGATCACCAAGAAAACCTTGCACCCCAACTGCACTATCACGGTGCACCTTACTAACAACCACACTATGTCCTAAAGGATTTGTCACCAAGACATCAAATCCTAAGGATTCAGAATGCAATTCAGACACAGGCAAGATAGATGCACTAATATATGAATGAGTAGATCCTGGATCAATCAAAGCAAGTACTGAAATGTCAAATAAAGAAAATGTACCCGCTATAACTGCTGAAGCATCTGGCTACCTCTGCATCACATACACCCTCTGAGAAGATATGGCTTCATCTGGCCTACTGCCTCCGGATGATGATCCTCCTCTCTGACTATACCCGGATCGACCACCCCTACTGAAACCTCTGCCTCCTCGACCATCTCTGCTGACACTGGGTCGAGAGGCTGAAGACTCAGCCTGCCTGTGCTCCTGCATCTCAGGACACTCCCTAATAAAATGATCAGGCGATCCACATCGAAAACACACAGCTGATCCACTATATTTCCAACAAACACCCCCATGTCTTCCACCACACTGAACACATATAGGGGGAATGGATCTCTGGACCATCGGAGTTGGAGCACTAGCTATAGAAGGTGTAGGTCTCGATCTCTGTCTCTGATACTGCACTGACCTACCCTGCTGTCTCTGACTTCTACTGATTCTTGGAACAAAACTTCCTCTCCCCTTCTTCACAGATGAAGAGCCTGCCTCAAACTGGGGTCTCCTAACCCTGGTCTCCTCCTCAGAAGCAGCTGCTGCAATGCTCTGCGCTCTCTCAATGCTCCTAGCTGCTGCAACAAACTGAGAGAAATCCTGGTACCGAGAACCAGTCACGATGCACATAATAGAGGGCCTCAATCCCTACTCAAACCTTCTGCACCTATCTATTTCATCAGAAATAATTCCCCCGGCATAACGACTCAGCCAGATGTATTCAATCTCATATTCCATCACCGTCCGGTTGTCTTGCCTCAAACTCAGGAATTCCATCTTCTTTAAATCTTTATACTCCCTCGGAGTATATTTCTGTTCGAACTCCCTCAGAAAATCACTATAAGATAGTGTAGGTGGATCATCCATAGCATGAGGGACAGTCTTCCACCAATCATATGCATCTTTCTGAAGGAGGGATCTGGCATAGTCAAACTTCTCATCCGAAATGGCTTGCAACTGAATGAATATCCTCTGTACCTTATCTAACCATTGTTCAGCCACTGCAGGGTCGGTAGTGCCTAAGAAATCTTCATCCCCATATTTTCTCAACTTGTCATAATGTCTTACCGGCATCTGAGGCTGTGGTGGTGGTTGCACTGGAACTTGTCCAAATAGTTCTACCACATGCCTCAACCAACCCGACGGACCCTCCTCTGCAGCTGGTCTCTCTGGCACAGAAACATGTGCCTCACTAACTCTGTCAACTCTAGCTCCATCTCTACTCTCTCCTGGAGCTACACTCTCAGCACTTCCTTCTACAGTCTGATGTGAATGGGACTCCATTACTACCTATATATGCAAACACAGCAGAATATTCCTTATTAAAGATCAAAGACTGCCATACCAAAACATGTATTTTATTCAAAAACCAACTTTTAAAATCAAAATATTCTTTTCTTACAATTCACCTAGGTTGAGAATTTTAAACCTAGGCTCTGATACCAAAAATTGTAGCACCCCTTCCCGACCTACGTGTGTAAGCTGAGTAGAGGCGCCACACTATCCTAATGTTGCTACCACTTTTACTTAGTCAAATTTTTGTTTCGATTTTTACATAAATTTTGCCATAGTTTCGCCTAAAAATTCAATCCCAAGTGTCGACAAAACTGGTTTTTTTTTCTGATTTTTGAAAACATTTTTATACAAACCAATGCAAACAAAATCATTCTCAGTACACTTCCAATAAATCCCCCTTATAAACTCAACTACAACCTGCAAAAAGGATTTACACTTCTAGTACAAAATAAAGTAAAGGTTTATTATGAAATATAGTAGATAAAATATTTGTTCACTATGCAACGAAAAGTAACAATATTTACAAATTCATATACATCAAAACTCAAGTTTTACAACACATAAAATTTATACATGTTTGGCAGTCAGTCTTCGATCTTAAAGCCCACTATTCACTCTTCAAAAACTAGGCTCGACTCGGCCTAGAGGAACTCTCTGGTTCTTCCCTGTCACCTGCGCGAACAATCACATTCGCGCTAAGCCAACGGCTTAGTGGTACAAACTATAGTGCTATGATGCTTTAATGCCATGCTAATGTCACACAATCAAGATTCAAGATCAATTCAAGAGAATATTATATTTCACAATCTTACATTATTTAATAATTAATCAAAACATTCATGATTCACATTGAAAACAAAGACAAGCATGGGCCCACAAGACACTAATATGTTATTCAAAGTTCAGAGTTACTGCTTTGGTCTATAATCACAATCATTAAGCCCGTAGGTGATATATATATCTCTATCCATGGATAGGGTAACAGACCCAGTCTCTTGGACCTCAACCCAGATAAACCAAAGAGATCCTCAACCCAGTAAAACTGTTACTATAATTCACATTTCACATTTATCAACTGGAATCGGCTTACGACCCGGTCTTTTCACCTATCCAGTACTTTATAGGCATGCCACCAAACCCAGAACTCTGAAGGTTGAATAGCAAATTAAACACAAAATTCTTTTCATTTATATCTTTATACATTTCTTTCTCAATTCATTTCATTCTCATAAGCAAATTAGGCGACCATGCCTCAATCATCTCATTTGCATCATCACATCTTGCACATTTCACATTTCGTTATATTTCAAATCACATTAATCAATTCATTATTCAAATGGATATAATCAATGGCATTAACACATATTTTACATGCTCATCAATACATTCACATTATACCAAACATAACATTATTAAAATACATCCACAATGCATTAGATTCCTTATCACATTTATAATCAAATATGTCTCAAGTCTCAATATCATATGAATGTATGCAATAATGTAGTTTGTACTTACCTTAAAACCAATTCACACCAATCTATACACTTACTCTTCCAAGAATCCTTAACACTTAGGTTAGGGCAATTCAACCTCTTCACAACCTAATCCAAAAGGAATATTAGCAAAATGACCATATGAATAGTAAATTCTGGTTTTAGACTCCACTTTATCCTTAATTTGAAAAATTGTATAAAATTATCTACTTGACTAAAAACTCTAAAATTTTTAAAGAAATAAATTTTACATCTTAAAATCATTCCTTTAAAATTTCAGATCAAACTGAACACAAAATCTTGGTCAAATAGTTCACCCAACCAGACTGCTCCAATTGCCCTGCATCCTGGCAGCAGTTCTGAACTTTGTGAATTCCATGAATTAAATTCAATCAACGTGGTTCCAAATTATTTTTCTAAAATACTAGACTCACTAAGAAACAACATATCTAAAATTCAATTGGATATTATTTTTCTACATTTTATTAAAAATCCCGAAAGATAGCTGTCTCAGTTAAGGTACCTGCTGGAACAGGTCTAATAAAAATAATCTTTCCAAAGTCATAACCATTCCAAAATCGAATCAACATATTTTTCAGTCATTCTAGACTCATAGAGTCACAAAATATCAAAAATTCACTTCAAGAACATTTTTCTATATTTAATTAAAAATCATAGAAGTCACAGCCTTTACTAATTGTAAAACAGAAAAAAATTTCACTAAACACAACTCTTACTCTTCCATCACCAACACCAACCTAACTTCTTATCTTTAATTCCATTTCCATCACATACAAACACACCACAAGCAATCCTAACCATATTATCAACAACACTTCATCAAACTCAAAAATAACTTCAAAAACAATAAGAGCAATCAAGAGAGAACTTACCAAAATAATGAAATTTCTTGAAATTCCAACTTGTTTATTTGAAATCTCCTTTGAATTTGATCTTAGAAAATCAAACTCTATCTTGCTCTCTTAACTTTGGAGTACCCGGCCAAGAAAAGAAAAAGAAGAAAAATGAAAAGGAAATTAAAGGCAAAGTCAAAGTTCTCATCTCTTTAAACCTCCACCAAGCAATCTAAAAAGAAAATTACTAAAATACCCTCTTCTATATATCTTAACTCCCTTTTACTTATTTGTCCTTTTTAGTAATTTCATAAATAACCAAAATAAATATCTTCTTCCTTTGACCATCCATTTGACTTGTATATATGTTATATATATATTCATATATACAACATATACACTCCTTTTTAAATTATTTTCTCTTTCCAATAACATATACATTTTAATTCAAACAAAACAACAATTATACTAAAACTTCTAGGGCACATTTTGGGATATTACAGCCACGGTCGTGGCTTTTGAAATGAGGCTGCCAGACTTATTTTATTCTTGTTCTTGGCTCAGGCAGTGACGAAATGGAACCTACGGTCGTGGCCTTTGGGAGGCCACGATCGTGGCTTTCAAAAATGCTTCTAAATATGCAAAATCTCTTCAAAATAAAGCCAAAATCCATGCCATGGTTGTAGCCTTTGAGCCCCATGGTTGTGGCTTTCCAAATGCTTTTGCCCTTGCAATTTCTGTCATTGAAAAACTTGGACAGCTTCAAATCAAATCCCATGGCTATGGATTTTTGACAGCTTTGGCCCTTAGTTTCAAAACGACTCTGGACCTCTTGATTTCTCATCTTTAATTCCATTTTCAAGTTCAAAATCATGTATCATGGTTTATAAGACCAAGTAAATTCATTTTCTTCCATTTTTGAGCTTGATTTGACCTCTTTTCCATTTTTCCATGATTTTTAGCAAAAATAAGCCTTTTCTTCATACTTGCAACTCTATACTTGAAATGATAAATATTCTAGCTTTCACAATAAAGATTGATCAAATTCAATTGATAAAAATAAAATATAACTAGAATAATCATTAAATTTTGTGCAAAATATAGTCCTATCACATTGTTACTTATAGCCAAACCTCACTCATAATCCTTAACCTAATATAAAACAGTCCCTAAAACAAATTCTAGTTGAATTAGGAAACATATTGAACCCATGTCGACCTAGTTGCCCTAGGTCGACATGAGACCAACCTCATGTCGACCTTGGGCTGCCCAAGTCGACATGAGGCATGCTCATGTCGATCTTGGGCTGCCAAGGTCGACATGAGGCATGTTCATGTCTACCTAGCCTCTCAAGGTCGACATGAAGCATGCTCATGTCGACCTAGCTTGCCCAAGTCGACATGAGGCATGCTCATGTCGATCTTGGGCTGCCAAGGTTGACCTGAAGCATGCTAATGTCTCCAGGCCGGCCTCAATTAAATTACTCTGACCTTTTTTAACTTATGAACCGAAAAATTTTAATTTGGGCCAATTCCACTTGGTTTTAGGGTTTTACAATCAAATATATGCCTCTTTAATCCGAACCGACTCCTTTTAAAAATTATAAGCTAGGTTTAAATATTTAAAGTTGGATCAAATTTATTTTGGCATCCTTTAATTAGGACCATATCAAATTTGGGTAAAAATTAAGGGTCTACAGCCATTTAAGAATTTTTGCTTTCTTCTTACCAATTGGTTCCTTTCCTCAATGGACTCTGCTGATGTTCTATCATCTAAGAGTTTTGGCTTTCTTCTAGCCAGTTGTTCCATTCTTCAATGGATTGACTTCAACTCTTCTAATTGGACTGAGCTTCTGTCATTTGAGAGTTTTGGCTTTCTTCTTTTATTTTTCCTTTTGCAAAAAAATTAGCTATTTTTTAGCTAGCTCTCATATCCTCTCTTTGCCCCCTGCGTGGAAAAATATTGAAAGTTAGTCTGAAAATATTTTATACACGTTTAAAATTAAGAATTGAAAAGAGGAAGTTTTGCCCTCTGTGTAGGCTCAAACCATTGATTTTATTTGCATGCACACTTTGATCGATGTTTGCATTTTGTTTGGTTTCTTGCACAAGCATGCATCTTCATTTCTGCAAAGTGACTGGATCTTTCTCAAGCAATGGGCCTTCCATGCCCCCTGATTAAATATCTGCTTCTAATTGTTTACTTCATAGGGTATCTGTTGTTCACTTTGACAAAGAATAAACAATGCAGTGTGATATGCTCATGTATGCATGATATGCATTGGTGATACTTACAATTGTTCTTCTGACTCACAGGCCAAGGTGATTAGTTGACGTGCTCCCATTGGTTCTTTCCAGATTCTTATTCATGATATGCATTGGTGATATCTCTTACATAACAAAACACACATCCTAACTCACACACACAATGCAATCTAACATGATGCAATGGATAATATCATAATAAGAAAGAATAAAATAATACAAAACCAATGGAATCAACTTCTCTTATCCCCAGTGGAGTCACCATTATGAGAGGGGATTTTTGCCCCCACTCCTATGTGGAATGTTTCTTGCGACTTTGGTACTGTTAGGCTCAGGGCCTTAGAGAACACGGGCCTAAATTCGTAGAAAATGGAGTCACCACCCAGACGGGCTGGGAAAAAAGAAAGGGGTGGATGACTCGATTCCTAAGAAATCCATAACCCTCTATTGAGTTTGAAAAGTTGAGTACGCATGGGGAAGGTGAGAAGTGGCCCAGCACCCCCATAACGCCCGGTTCATTGGAACCAGCCTCCTTTTCAGGTCTAAATATTATTAAAATTTTAACTTATTAAATATCATCCATACTACATGCAATAAAAATAAAACAACATATTATTAATTAAAACAAATCAACCAAAAGATGGCACCCATACAAGATGGAAACATGCCCTTACAAATGTCCAAATGTTCATACAAGTATATAAAATAGGACACTCACCAAATGGTGAAAATGTGTCATTTACAATAATTCCAAAGTCCACAAAATAAATTAAATAACAAACTAAATAAGACATCCACATAGTGTGGAAACATGTTTTTGACAATCCTTAAAATAAAAAAAAATTGTAATTCCATTCAACCATTCATAGCAAAAAAAAAAAAGAGTGAAACACAGTTTATTTATCACAAAAATAATAAATTAGAGTTTAATAAAAAGAATTAAAGTAAATAACAAAGAATTATCATCTACAAATAAATATTGACTTCATTGATGAGGGATCACATATGGCAGTCCCGCTAGGGTTTTACACGATATGGTTTTGTTGGGAATTAGGGTTTCTATGTAAACTAGTTTTTTATATTTATAGAAATTAGGGTTTTTATGTAAACTAGGATTTATAATTTCGGAAAAATACAACTTGAGTTTTAGGGTTTTTAGAAAAAAATTAAGGTTTAGGGTTCTAGAGAAACAAATTTTGGTTTTTTAGGGTTTCTAGAAAACACAGTTTTGGTTTTAGGGTTTTAGAAAAGCACAACTATTATGATATTAAATATTTGATGTTAATTTGATTAAATAGACTACTATGATGGCAAAGCAATTTATTACATATAAACTAATTTTTGGATTATTAAATGAGCTACTGGATGAAACAAATTAAAATATACAGCTCATTGTAAACTATAAATGCAACAGTAATTGAATCATGCTTCAAGCAAGACTAATAAAATTTAATGCTGATGAATATAGGGTACTGGATTTAATTTAAGAAAAGAAAAATGCATTCAATATTATTAGAAACATTAACAAAATATCTTATATTGAATTAGTTTAGAATATACCATGGTTTACTGGCTCCATAACAATTAAACATTGATCCTGCAACAATTTAAAATTCTGGTTGAACTAGACAAAGACAATATGTTACTACGTTTGTGATATAGTGCTTATGGTTTTGTGATTAGCTGTGTTTGTTACTAGTTGCTAACTCTTTATTAAAATTTCTTGATGCTAGCTGCTAGGGTTTGATCCCCTTTAATGGTTGCCTACTGCTTGATTATTGTTGTTTGTTTTTCTTACTTGATAGTTGCTCCCTTTTATTGGTCTTTTTAACCTATATTTATAAGACAAGATTAGGTTAAACTTCATAAATCAGTATCAGTTTCCTGATTAATCATGATTTTTTTTTAGGCATATCAAATTAATTAATTTAAATTCAAAGCAAAATTTAACCATATCAAACTAAAAACATCTTAATCCATCATGGACTAGTGCCCATATTAAACTAGGGTGGGCATGTCCATATCGAACTAGGACTGGATATGGGCATGCTCATATTGAACTGAGTCATGCCCTAGTTTGATATGGACATGTCCATATCGAACTGGGCATGTCCTACTTTGATATGGATGCCCATATCAAACTAGGAATCCCCCAGTTCAACATGGATGCCCATATCAAACTGGACAGGCCCAATTCAACATGCATGATCCATTATTGAGCCAAAATGACTTTCATACTATTTTTAGGTTTTCAAATTATCTTTCAAACCATTTTAAAGCATTAAAAACTAAACTGGACTCATTTGGGCCTTTATAAAAATTGAACTAATCAAGATAAATGCTTAAAAAATATTTAAGCCATTAAGAATGGACCGATAAGTACTTAGGCCATCTTGAATTAGGACCAAACTAGCTTAGGGCTAAAATCCAGGGTCTACAGTTTGTCCTATGCTTGAATGATATTGAATTTGTTCAGAAAGTGAAAAGCAAAATGAGTTTAAGCTGATTCTTAACACGGATGATTATGGACCCGAGGCTGGAGTAGGTTTGGGTTATGGACCCATATTGCTTTGGGTTCTGAACGTGGATTGAGTTTTGGACTAAAAAATGTTTTAGGTTCTAGATTCAAGCTGGTTTGGGTTCTGGACCAGAATTAGTTTGGGTTATCAACCTGAGCCTAGATTTTGTGCTCTTGACCCGATACTGAGTTTGGGTTTTGGTGCTCGGCTCGATACTGGATTAGGGTGCATGACCTGAAATTGGATTAGGGTGCTTCACCCGAAACTAGATTATTAGGGTGTTCGACCCAAAAATAGATTAGGTTGCTCAACCAGAAACTAGATTAAGGTGCTCGACCCAAAATTAGACTAGAGTTCTTGACTCGAAACTAGATTAGAGTGCTCAACCCAAAACTGGATTAGGGTGCTTGACCAAAAACTAGATTAGGATGCTTGACCCAGGAATGGATTAGGGTTCTTGACCAAAGACTAAATTAAGGTGCTCGACCAAAAACTGGATTAGGGTACTTGACCCAAAATGGGATTACGGTGCTCGACCCAACACTGACTAAATTAGGGTGCTCGACCAAGACTTAAACTCTTCTAGCTTGATCATCCTTTTGTCGTTTGAGAATTTTGGCTTTCTTCTAGCCAATTCATTCCATCCTTCAATGGATTGACTTCAGCTCTTCTAGCTAACCTTTTGTCAGTTGAGGGTGTGGGCTTTCTTCTAGCCACTTGTTCCACTTTTCAATGGATTGCACTAACCTTCTATCATTGCATCTTCCTTCTTTTAGGTTCTTACTTCTTTTATTCTTCCTTTTGCAAAAAAAAAAAATCAGCTATTTTTTAGCTAGCTCTCATATCCTCTCTTTGCCCCCTATGTGGTAAAATATTAAAAGTGAGTCTAAAATGTTTTGCACATGCATAAAATCAAGAATTGAAAAGGGGAAGTTTTGCCCCCTGTGTAGGCTCAAACCAATGATTTTGTTCTCATGCAGGCTTTGATCAATGTTTGCATTTTGTTTGGTTCCTTACACAAGCATGCATCTTCATTTCTGCAAAGTGATTGGATCTTTCTCAAGCGATGGGCCTTCTATGCCCCTTGATTCAATATTTGATTCTGATTGTTTACTTCATAGAGTGTCTTCTGTTCACTTTGACAAAGAATGGACAATGCGGTGCGATATGCTCATGTATGCATGATATGCATGGGTGATACTTATAGTGGTTCTACTGACTCACAAACCAAGGTGGTCAACTGAAGTACCTCCATGGATTCCTTCCAGATGCTCATTTATGTCTTGTATTAAAATGGCATAAGACTTTACATTTATGGCTTTTAAGATGTTGAAAACATGAATGGTGGGGCCTAAGCAGCATAGAGATACATCCATTTCAAACTATGATTCAACACATCAGTTGGTAGCTTCCTCATAACCTCACAAATGATTATTTATTTTTCCCAATGTGACCTTTGAGATTCCACGGTGCAACATAATTCCCTTAACTTGAATGTTTATGTAACAAGAAAATAATTTTTTTTATTTTTTTACTTAAGCTGCATTTTAATTTTATTTTAAAAATCAAATGTTAACTTTGTCAAATTAGTGTCAATTTACCTCAGGACTCGTGTAATATCTCAAAGTACAGCCTAAAAGTTTTGGTATAATTGTTGTTGTATTTGGATTTAATACATGTGTTTAATGGGAAAGAGAAAAGAATTTAAGAGAGAGTGTATATGTTGTGTATATGGAAATATATACAACATATGCACAAGTCAAAATGGGATGGTCAAAGGAAGATATTTATTGATTTTATTTAATTAATGGAAATTGGGAAAAAGTTATATGAATGGAAGAGAATTAATTGGATTATTTTAATATTAAATGCTTGGAGGAGAGGGTTTTGAGGAGAGAGAAGGTTGAGTGTTTGACTTTCTTTTCTTTGTTTTCTTCTTTCTTTCTTTCTTCTTCGTGGCCATTGTCTTTCCTTTTCTTTTCTTTGTTTTGGCCGGCACTCCATAGCAAGAGAGCAAGAGAGAGATTTGATCTTCCAAGCTCAAGATTGAAGGAAGTATTCAAGTGATCAAGTTGGAAATTTAAGAGTTTCTTCATCTTTGGTAAGTTTTCCACTTGATTCTTTGATTTTCTTTGAGTTTGTGAGTTGAGGTTGGGGTTGATATGTGTTTGTTTGATTGTGGTGTGGTGTGTTTAAGAGTGTTTGGTTTTATTGATTTTTGGATTTTGGGGTTGGATTGAAGGAAAGAGTAAGGTTGTTGGAAGAGAAAGTGTTGTGGTTGTGTTTTGGGTTTGTGGTGATGGTTATGATTTGTGTTTGATGTATGTTTTGAGTAGTTTTTGTGTTTTTACATGTTTGTTATGATTTTTGGGTATGTTTAGTTAAGTTTGTTTGAAGTGGAAATGATGGAAGTAAGAGGATTGTTGGATGTGAGGTTATTGTTGCCGGAATATGTATTTTTGGCCTGACACGCCCATGAGCACGACCAAATCTTTGGGCGTGTCAATGGTTCTGTGTTGCAGTAGCATTTACACGTCCAGTGACACGCCCATGTCACTGAGCGTGTCATAGCTACTGTGTTGGTGAAGGTTTGACACGGCCATGAACACGCCCGTGTTGTTGGACGTGCCAATGTTTCTGTGAGACAGAATGTATTACACGTTTAGTGACACGCCTGTGGTTCTGAGCGTGTCAAAGCTTCTGTGTTGTGGAGTTAGGGTACGGTAAGGGACACGCTCGTGTTGTTGAGCGTGTCATGTATAGAGTTTGCCCTAGTTGGTTTTTAGCTTTATTATTTCATGTGTATCTCTAAGTGAGTGTGTATGATTACCTTTGGTTTTTGTTGTGAAGAGGTTGAGTTGCCCTAATCTAAGTGTTGAGGATTCTTGGAGGAGGAAGTGTATAGATTGGTGTGAGTTGGTTTTGAGGTAAGTACAAACTACATGGTTGCATACATTTACATGATTTTGATACTTAACATATTTGGTTGTACATATGTTAAGTAATTGATTACATTGTTAATACATTTGATGAATGTTATGATTTGTATAATGTGAGGGATTGATGAGCATTTAAAATATATGTTAATGCAATTGGTTGTGTACATTTGAATAATGAATTGTGAAGCCAATGTGATTGATTATGATGATTCAAATGAAATAAGTGGGGCATGTTTGCCTAGATGATGATATTCAATGCATTTAATTATGTATACTCTATTGATGAGATGAGGAGCCATGGTTGTTGGCTATAATGATAATGATGCAAATGAGATGATTGAGGATGAGAAAATGAGAATGAAATTGATAATGAAATAATAATGAATTGTGTGTCTAATGTGTTATTCCATTTTCAGAGTTTTGTTGTTGGTGGCATGCCTATAGTAACAATCTCTTGAAGTTAGGTTGGGCTTGATCCTTGAAGCCAAATTGGGTTGAAGTTGAGCATGCTTTACTCCCCTTGAAGTTTGGTTGGGTCTAGTCCTTGAAGCCTAATTGAGATGTTACAACCCTTGAAGCTAGGTTGGGTTTCGTTCTTGAAGCCAAGTTGGGTTGATACTTAGCATGCTTTGTTCCCCTTGGTTGAACCTAAATCCTTAAAGCCTAGTTGGGATAATGATAATGATAAATGTGATAATTGAACCAAAACATTAACTCTGAAAGTTGAATGGCATATTAGTGTCTATGGGCCTATGCTTGTCTTTTTTTTCAATATGATTCTTGAATGGTGAAACCAATGAAACTATGAAGATACAACATGAATGTTTTGATATGATATTGAACAATGTAAGGTTTTGGAATATAATATTCTTTTGAATGGTGTATGAAAATTGATTGTGTGACATTAGCATTGCATTGAAGCATAGTATTATTGAAGTTTGTACCACTAAGCCGTTGGCTTAGCGCGAGTGTGATTCATCGCGCAGGTGACAGGGAAGAACCGGAGAGTTCCTCTAGGCCGAGTAGAGTCTAGATTTTGAGGTGTGGATAGTGGAGCTTAAAGATCAAAGACATACTGCCAAACATGTATATATTTTAGGTTTTGTAAAACTTGAGTTTTGATGTATATGTATTTGTAAATATTTGTTATATTTTCCGCTGCGTTTTGAATAAACATTTTATCTATTGTGTTATATAACTTAAATGTTTTAAATTTGTTCATATTATTGTAAAGGGATGATTTGTGTGTTTAGTAAACCGTGGCATTTCTATATTCAGTATACGTATATTACGATCGTAATAGCATGTTGTGTACGTATACGGGGTATAGGGGTATTACAACTCGACTTTCCCAAATCCATATATCTATAACATCATAACCCTAGTTACCATACTAAACTAAGGAATCAATTCTATTTGAGCAATAACTATTGTACTTTAGATGGGCACATACATATTACATGCCCAAAGGTCTCATTGAGTTTTTAAATTTTGTCTATCTCATATGCATGCTTATCCAAACAATCTTCACTAATAGACTCTACCTATCAAAAGAGATCAATGGAACTTTAATAGGCTTGAAATGGGGTCAATAAGGGACATGGGTTAAATGAAGGCCATTTTCAAATTGGAGCTAATGTGGTACTATGGACAAACCCTCACACTGCAAACTTTCTTATTGGAAATATATATTGTTAGAAGCATTCTTAAATTCTGGGCACCATTTTCTTCTGCTAGGCATCTGGCTTCATAAAAAGATAGGGCTTGAATATTCTTCCATCTTTTCAGTAGAAACATGGATCTTTCCCTTTTTGCCAAAAACTAGGACCATTATTCTGTCCTTCTTCCTTTGGAATATCAAGACTTTCCAGATTGAGGACTTAGAGCAATGTTGGATGATCTTTCTCATGTTTCTCTGATTTTCTAAGTTGAAGTCTTTGATGCTTCAGGTAAGAAGAACTCTATTGGCTCTCTAAACCGCTCTTTTTTCTTGGATAAGGTAATTATGTAGGAGCCCTCTCTATATAAGCATACACAGCTCAATGCTATAGAATAATTCCCTCATCTAATAAGGTCATTTGAATCATAAACCATAGATACAATAATTTATGAATATCAAGGCAGGCTCATCATTGGTTGAGCACAAAAATGACAAAGACCAACAAAATTTAATGAAAAATAATTTATTCAAACAATCTTAATTTGAAAAACATAATTGATCTAAAAATATTAAAGAAAGCAGAAGTAAAATAAGTAGCACTCAAGCCTAAAAAAGTTTGTTGAATTATAATCAATGGTGCTTCATCTATTTGGACATGTCAGGGGCAATGATCATCACATCCTCATCCACAATTCCTCCATCTACATATTAAAAGGAAGGCAATACAAATCTTTTCATCAATCCTCCTTCTATCATGAAGGTCGTTGGCAGTGGCACTCTTCCAAACTGAGGTAATGGATTGCTTTTAGTGTCGGGCTTACTAGGTTTAGGTAGCTTACCATTGTCAATCAAGTCTTGAATCTTATGTCTCAACCTAAAATACTTATCTATTTTCTGACCCTGTGTTTGATGTAAATGACAGAATACATTGGTATCAAAGTTTGGTGGCAAAGGATTGGGTAATGGTTGGGGAGCCAGTGGGTGTAATAGCTCTTGTTATTGCAACTTATTGAAAACCCAAGATAAAGGCCTCCCCAACTCTAAAAATTTCCTCTTATTACCTTGGCCTGTAGTTGCATTGACATCCATTTCTTTCTGTGCACTATGATTTCCATATTAGTAGTTTCCCTTCTCATTCCTTCTCCCAGAAAAATGGTTCTTCGCCCTTTCCCATTCTTCTATTTGCAAGCCAGCATGGAGAAGATCTTTGAAATCCCTGATAAGGGTGTGAGCCATCCTTTCATGAAGACTAGGCAACACCTCCTTACAATTATCCTAATCTTATCTGATTCATCAGGCCCTTTCTTGGGCAAAGCGGCCTTGTTCCTCCACATCTTCATGTAGTCTACAAAATTCTCATTTGGCTTTTGTCTAATTGACTCAACCTCCATCAAAGTAACCTCCAACTCAGCATTGTACCCATATTGTTGGATGAAGGCCTTGTATAACAAATCCCAAGTCTTTTACATACTATCTTCTAAGGTGTTGAAATAGTTCTGCTCAACCAGATCCAACAAAAGCATGAAGCACCATAGAGTTTGAGCCTTGGTAGCTTGAGCAGACTGCATAGCAGTGATGTACTACTTGACATGAAGATGAGGGTTGCTAGTTCCATTAAACTTAGCAAATGATGGCATTTTAAACTTATAAGGGACCTCATCATCTTGTTCAAACAGCTTGTCCACTTCTGACATCTCTTCATTTTTTAGCTTATTCTCAAACTTCTTCTCTAGATTAGCAATCATCTTTTCCACATCAGAAGTCTTAGTCTTTTTAATAGTTACCTTCTCAACAGCCTTTGGCTCCTTTTTACATTGAGGATCTTGAAAGTACTGAGCCAGTATTCATCATCATCCAAAACCATCTTGTCATCATTGAAGGCCACCTCACGAACCTTAGCCTTCCCTTTGTCATTCTACTTCTTGGTGCTAGCAGAAGCTTCAACTGCATTCCTAAACATTGCAGCCACTTGCCTTTTCATGGCCTTAGCCAGGACCTGATTTAGTTCTTCCACCTCGATGTTGATTACATTGTCTATCATCCTCTAAATTTGTTCTGGCTCTATTGCTTTGGGTGAGAAGCTAAATGAGTCATTGTTGGATTCTACATCACTGGCATAGGTCGGGTTATCATAGGCTCTTGAATAGTTGTACGCCAAGGCTGTAAGCCAGAAAGGACCAATGATATGAGATGCAATGCATGTATGCATGGATGCACAATCAAAGAAAACAATAAGAGTGAGGACGTTCTTCCAACCTTATAACTCCACAAACGAATGGCGAGTCTCTTTTTCTAGGTATATGGCAAACAAAATATCAACATGGAGCATCTTATTTTCAAAAAAAAATCACTCGGATGGTTTTAATCAATAGTTGTATTTTCAAATTTAGAATTTAGCCCAAGATAACTCATATTAATATGGTCTTAATCCATTGGGTCAACAAAAGATAACCTTTATGCTATATTGGATTAAAACTAAATTAAAAGGCTTATCATAGATAGATTTCCCATTTGGAAAAGTAACTAATGATTCATGGTTCAATCAAGCCCATGATTAATAAGTCTTAGTGTAAACTAGGCCCATAATTGATTTTTAATATTCCATAATTAACCCAACCAGTTGTAAGCCCATTAATGAAAAAGTTGTTTAAAAGTCTATTAAAAATGGTTTTGTTTCAAATCCCATTGTAAAAGATTTATTAAAAAAATAGATTTTGGGCTTTGAACTTCGGTCATGAGGTAAAAGGAATTTTTGAATCATCTTAGAAAAAGTTTTTATGTTCAAAGACCATTTTTGAAGAAGATTTGGAAAGAAAGGGAATTGGGTTTCTATCTAAACTATGGTTTAGTGTTTAAGGAAAGAAAGTCTATGGTTTAGGGTTTTAGAATTTAAAAAATTGGCTTTAGGGTTTTAAAGAAACAAAACTAGGATTTTGGTTATTAAAACAAGGATACTATTTTTATTTTAAGAAAACCAAACTACTGTGACTATAATTATAAATTTTGGATCACTGAATATATGTAATTCAAATTAATAGTGCATAAAATCAATGGCTATTGCTACTGTGATATATAATCAAGGTTACTATTATATTGAAAATAGGTTAAGTACACTACCTTGAATAAAATAATTTACTAGACAATCGAAATAGGTTTTGTGGGCTTGGATTTCTTAAATAATTTATTGGATATCTTATAGAAGTGCAAGAATGAAATAAAATTATGAAACAACACTAGATGAATTACTGCAAATTTAAAACAAACTAAATAAGAGATTGCAAACCTCCATTGTTGGTTCCACCGATATTTTTATGTTGATCCAAGCCTTATATTTGCACTAACGGTTAAATCACGGTTGGATAGAATGAAGATAATCGTTCACAGCCTTCTTGGTTTGATGGTTTGATGTTCTGTGTCTCTACTCAATCAACTGCTAGGGTTTAATGCTTATTTTTTGACTATTGCTCTTGCTTGATAGTTTCTCTCTGTCCCTCAATGATCTTGTTTAACCTATATTTATAAGACAAGATTAGGTTAAACTTCATAAAACAATATTAGTTTCCTGATTAAACACAATTTTTTTCAGGAATATCTAATTTAAATAATTTAAATTCGAAGCAAAATCTAACCATATCAAACTAAAAACATCTTAATCCATCATGGACTAGTGCTCATATCAAATTGGGCATTCCCCAGTTCGATATAGGCATGCCCCCTTGACCCTCGCCCGCTAACTGAATAATATGATGTTTTATTAATTACATGTAGTATGGATAATATCATAATGTTTAAGAATTTAATAATATTTAGACCAAAAAAGGAGGCCGGTTCTAATGAACAGGGCATTGTGGGGATGCTGGGCCACTTCTCACCTTCTCCATGCATACCCAACTTTTCAAACCTAATAGGGGGTTGGGGATTCCTTAAGAATCGAGTCATCCACCCTTTTCTTCTTTCTTGCCCCGTCCAGGTGGCGACTCCATTTTCTTTGGGTTTAGGCCCGTGTTCTGTTGTGCTCTACTAACACTACTACAAAGTGATACCTATAAGTGTATGAGGTTATTGTAGCAACGGTGATCGCCCCAAGGTCATCTCACAAGGAAGGAATTGTTTTGCAATAGTTTAATTAACAAATAAATTTAAAAATAAGAGTGTGATGTGATGTAATGGTGAAAAGCAATTAAAACTTAAAATAATGTGTGAAGGTTGTACAAGATTAATTCAATTTTTGAAATAGTGCTTAGAGTTGTAGATCAATTTAATTAAATCTTGATTCTCAAATTATCCATTAATATAACCTTGTATTTTAATTTATTCCTTGAGTTTAATTAGTAATTACCAATTCATTAGTTTTCATATTCATGAATTAACAACAACCAATTGTTTTGAAATTGCAAATTAATAAAATCCTATAACTTATATTTCAAATTCATTCTTAGGGTGGTTAATTACATAGTTTCGATTTTGAATTTCACCTCTCTGTCCATCGTTCAATATTAAGTGATCAATAGGTGGCCAATCTATCAATCTAACTTTAAACTCAATGCAATCAATAAATAACAAGGTATATTAATGGAATGATCAAATCAAGTCATTTAATCAAATCTACTATGACCCAAGGCATGAGTTAATTAGCTCATCATCAATTTAAAATAAGTATTCATCTCAATATGCATCAAATCACAATTGTCCATTGAAATATTAATGTTCTTAACAAACAACAACAATCAAGAAATGAATTAAAAGAGAGAATATGAAAAACCCCTTTTGAAGATGCTAGGAGTTGAACTACTTGTCTTCCTCCTAGCTTCCACTTTGATGTGACAAAGAACTTCGAAGCCCTCTTCAATTAATGGCTTTCTTCTTAAAAGGTGGAGTGGTAACTCTCTCAAGCTTGCACTCCTCAATAAGGTCTTCTTCGAACCCCAACCTTCTTGAAAGCTTGTTCACTCACTTTAATCCTAAGCATTATCTTTATTCTTGTCTATAAAAGAAATTGAAGATGAATGGAAATGAATATTAAGAGATAATAGTGTCCTCTCTCCCCAAAACAAAACTCAAACTAAGAACTCTCATTTCAATCAAGCCCCAATGCGTATGTATGTTCCATTTCCCTCCACTTTCAATTCTTTTCAATTTTTTAAGACACCAAGAATGTCTTGCCAACTCACACACTACTCTTTGCCTCCCTATTTTTTCATTATTTAAATTTTCATCCCATAAATTAGGCAACCTTTTTCTTCATATATTGTTTCTTTTTAAAAGAAAGCACTTGTTGTCTCCCTCTTTGTCCCCCATCTCATGTAAACAAATTGAAAGAATTCTCACAAGACACGACCAAGTCATGAGTGACTTTGCCATGTCACTAATTTTCTTATGGACATGGCCAAGCCATGAGGTCGTGTCCATGGCTGTCTTAATGTCTTCCTCTTTTTCCAAGTGAGACATAGCCAAGGCCCTGGTTGTGTCATATGACATGGCCAGTGGCTTGGCCATGTCTCTGGACTATGTTCTCTAGTTCCTTTCTGCTTTTGTGCACTTCTTCTTAGTGTTCTCCAGGTGAGACATGGCCAGGGCCCTGGTCGTGTCATGTGACACGGCCAGTGACTTTGCTGTGTCTCTAGAATGTGTCAACCTCTACTCAATTTTGCTGAAGGATACAACCAAGCCAACTTGTCCTAGCCATATCTTGTGAGTGTGTCAGGCTTCATTGTCTTGGATGAGGGGACACAGCCAAGCCATGAAGTATCTTGGCCGTGTCTCATGCTTTCCTCCTCATTAATCCATCAAATTTAATTGAAGCTCTATTGTTTATGTTTAAAGTCTCAAACACTTTAAACAAACTTAAGCACAAATTTAAATAAAAATCAATCAAAAGCCAACAAAATCACCCTAAAAACATAAACATAAATGATTGTAACAAATACCCCACACTTAATCCTTTGCTTGTCCCAAAGAAAAGTTAAAATCAAAATGGAACATGAAAGAATAGATCAAGCTCAAGAATTGTAAGATAACATCAAGAATTCCCTTCTTATAATATCCATAATCATTATCAAATCAAGAACAATTAGTACTTAAACAATTTTATGGCCTATCCATGCATACCAAAAATTGTTACTTCCTCACAAAATCTCTTAAGTGTTTAATCAAGTAGTGTTTTCGCTCTCAACATTCAATGAAAAAATATCTCAATAGGCTTGATTATCAATCAAATCTCCACCACTTAATTACAATCAAGCATTAATCTTAAGGTCTTTCATTTGGTTATATGGGGCAAAGGTATAGGCATGACATTTAGGAAATGTGAGTTTATTCATTAAGTTCAAGAGCACTTCAAGAATGAAGTAACCGATCATATGTATAACTCAATCTCAAAACAACCTCTACTCACTTAGCAATTGACTCCAAAATTCCCATTATAAGAATCCTCTTATTTTATTATAAAGATCATACCCAAGCTTATTCCAACCTTAGCCATAAGAACAATAATTAATATTTTTTTTTATTTTCTCTCTCTCTCTCTCTCTTCTTTTGTAATGAAAACAAAATAGAATTTGAATTGATTCTCATATTTAGACTTACTATAGCCATACCATAAGGAGAAGAAGATCTAATAAAGAAACACAATTATAAGGTGTTTATTTGCAATATTCAACCTACAAAAATTAACCCTACACTTTAATTGGCACAACAACTTCAATTATTAAATTCTTCAAATGCTCTTGCTCCCATTGAAAGGACATGAAATGGAATGAAATAGTTCAAGGCTAATGTTATTGGGTAAAAGAAAGAAATGGAAAAAAAATAAAATACGCTTAAAGTTGGCATACTAAAACCATAGAATAGGTTGGCTTTTTAAGCTAAATGGGTACACCTAGATGTCTTAATCATATTGATGCACAATTGAAATTCCCATGTGATCTTGAAATGCATATCTAAGCAACTTCTAGCAACATATCAATAAAAAATGCTCACACAAAGAATAATAAGTTGGTATCCAACTTAATAGGCTCAATTCCTTACAAGTTTAAAGGTGATACAACGAATACAAGGTTATTATAGCAACGGTGATCACCCCAAGGTCGTCTCACAAGGAAGGAATTGTTTTGTAATATTTTGATTAAAAAATAAATTTAAAAACAAGAGTGTGATGTGATATAATGGTGAAAAGCAATTAAAACTAAAAGTAATGTGTGAAGGTTGTGCAAGATTAATTCAATTTTTGATATAGTGCCTAGGGTTGTAGATCAATTTAATTAAATCTTGATTCTCAAATTATCCATTAATATAACCTTGTATTTTAATTTGTTCCTTGAGTTTAATTAGTAATTACCAATTATTAGTTTTCACATTCATGAATTAACAACAATCAATTGTTTTGAAATTGAAAATTAATAAGACCCTAGAACTTATATTTATAATTCATTCATAGGGTGGTTAATTACATAGTTTCGATATCGAATTTCACCTCTCGGTCCATCGTTCAATATTAAGTGATCAATAGGTGGCCAATATATCAATCTAACTTTAAGTCCAATGCAATCAACCAATAACAAGATATATTAATGGAATTATCCGATCAAGTCATTTAATCAAATCTACTACAACCCAAAGCATGAGTAAATTAGCTCATCATCTATTTAAAATAAGTATTCATCTCAACATACATCAAATCACTATTGTCCATTGAAATATTAATGTTCTTAACAAACAACAACATTCAAGAAATGAATTAAAAGAAATAATATGAAAAAACCCCTTTTGAAGATGCTAAGAGTTGAACTACTTGTCTTCCTCCTAGCTTCCACTTTGATGCGTTGAAGAACTTTCAAGCCCTCTTCAATCAATGACTCTCTTCTTGAAAGGTGGAGTGATAACTCTCTCAAGCTTGCAATCCTCAATCAAGTCTTCTTCAAATCCTAACCTTCTTGAAAGCTTGTTTATTTTATTTAATCCCAAAAATTGTCTTTACTCTTGTCTATGGAAGAAATGGAAGATGAATGGAAATAAAGATGAAGAGAGAATAGTGTTCTCTCTCCCCAAAACAAAACTTAAACAATGAACTCTCATTTCAATCAAGCCCCAATGTGTATGTATGTTCCATTTCCCTCCACTTCCAGTTCTTTTCAATTTTTTAAGACACCAAGCATGTCTTAACAACTAACACACTACTCTTTGTCTCCCTCTTTTTCATTATTTAAATCATCACACCATAATTTAGGCAACCTTTTTTCTTCATTTATTATTTCTTTTTAAAAGAAAGCACTTGTTGTCTCCCTCTTTGTCCCCCATCTTGTGCAAACAAATTGAAAGAATTCTTACAAGACACGGCCAAGTCATGAGTGACTTGGCCGTGTCACTCATTTTCTTTTGGACATGGCCAAGCCATGAGACTGTGTCCATGGCTGCCTCAATGTCTTCCTCTTTTACCAAGTGAGACATGGCCAAGGCCTTGGCAGTGTCATATGACATGACTAGTGGCTTGGCCATGTCTCTTGACTGTGTTCTCTATTGCCTCTTTGGTTTTATGTACTTTTTCTTGGTGCTCTCCAGCTGAGACACGGCCACAATGCCTAGTTCATTAGAACTGACCTCCTTTTCAAGTCTTAATATTATAAAACTCTTAGTTATTATGATATTATCCATACTACATGCAACAATTAAAATGAAACATCAATGTATTGAAATAAAAGTAATGTTCAAAACAAAACAACAAATGGGAACCCAAACAAGATGGAAACATGCCCTTACAATCATGTCCAATGTCTAAACAAATAGGACACCCACCAAAAGGTGGAAATGTGTCCTTTACAATAGTCCCTAAATCCTTAATCGATAAATTAAATTACATGATAAAAATCGAGGCACCCACGAAGTGAAAACATGTCTTTTTCAATCTGAGAAATGAAATAAATAATTAATTAAATCATTCAAGCATATTGATTAAAACATCTATCATAAAAAAATCATCAACCATATAACAAATAAAAATAAATCAAGATATAAACACATATTCATAATCAATCCTATATCCAAATATCATATTAAACAATAAATGTATAAATTAGGGTTTTTACAAAATTAGGTTTAAGAAAAATAGAAATAGGGTTTATGGTTTTAGGAAAGTAAATCTAGGGTTTAGGATTTTAAGGTTTTGAAAATTGGTTTTTTAGGGTTTTAGGATTGAAAACTGTTCTTTTATGGTTTTAATATTACAAAATGTTTTTAGGGTTTTGATATTAAAAACTGGTTTTAGGGGTTACTTAACTACTAGGATATTAAAGTTTTTAGAAAATAGGGTTTACATTAGATTTTTGGATTAAGCTTTTGGATTAGGATCTGATATTATGAACTAGGGTTTTAGAATTCTGGACTCGGGGTTTTAGGTTTGCTGGGTATTAGGGTTTTGGGTTTTGGAATAGGTTTTTAGGATTTTATGTTAAGGTTTAAGGAATTAAGGTTAATGGGTGTTAAAAAAAAGACATAACAAATTAGGGTTTGGAAATTGGAAAAAATAGATTTAGGGTTTTATAAAGAATATGATTGTTGTGAAAGCTTTGAAGGCCACCTTAACATGGATTTTTGACAAATAATTACATGGGACATGGCTACTGGATGTGTTTAATAAACATAAATTGACTATATTATCAAATAACGCTTTATAAAAATATTCAAATGAAACTACAGAAATCATGAATTTCATAACATTAATGAACGAATCTTGTTATCAAACTAATGAATTAAACCAAACCTCCATTTGTTAGTTCAACCACAATTTTTTCTAGTTGAACAAAAGCAAAGATAGTGTTGCTACCTTTGATGAATTGATTGTTGATTAACATTGTTGGTTGATACTTGAATCTTGCTGATTTTCGATTGTTGCTACTACCTGCTATTAATCATTATTTCTCTTTTTGATTATTGTTGCCTATATTAAATGTTAAACATTATTATTTATAGGCAAATCATCACCAAAACCCTAAATATAATCTGCATAATCTATCTTTAAAATGAATTCTAGCCTAATTAGGAAACCAGCTAGCCAAAACATAAAATACTTTAAGATCATGTCAATCTGGTGTGCTATCGACATGGGCTAAGGCAATGTCAACCTGGGCAACTAGATCATCATGAGCCTTGGCTCATGTCGACATGGGCCCTCCAGGTTGACATGAGCAATGGCTCAAGTTGCCTAGGCAGCCTGACTCAAATTAACTTGTATTTTTTTTAATTTCTAGACTGAAAAGTTTTAATTTGGGCCGAACAAATTTAATTTAGGGTTTTATATTTTTAATCAATTGAATTTATTCCTTTTGAAACTGGACCAACTTATTTAAAAGTTATGAACTAGGCTTAAATCTTTTAAAGTCATATCAATTTTATTTTGGCATTCTTTAATTAGGACTGTACCAACTTATCGTCGAAATTAAAGATCTACAATTTACCCCCTACTTGAATGATCTTCAATTAATTCAGAGAGTGAAAAGCAACATGACTTTTGAATTAATTTTGGCAAAAATAAATTAGTCTCTCTACCCGATGCTGGATTTGGGCTCTAGGCCCGAGTTGGTTTGGGTGCCTAGACTCGAAACTGAATTGGTTGGATTTGGTTTGGGTTCTAGACCCAAGATGGTTACTTCAATAAAAAAAAATTGACTAGCTTTAGCTCTTCTAGCTTGGTTGACCTTTTGTCACTTGAGAATTGCAGCTTTCTTCTAGCCTTCCATTCTTTAATGGATTATGCTGACCTTTTGTCATATGCAAGTTTTGGCTTTCTTTTAGCCATTTGTTCCATTCTTTAATGGATTGTGCTGACCTTTTGTCATTTGGGAGTTATGTCTTTCTTCTAACTTGTTGTTCCATTCTTTAATGGATTGTGGGTCTTTACTATTTGAAAATGGATCTTTATCCTTTGAAGATTGGGTCTTTACCCTTTGTGATGGATCTTTATCCTTTGGTTGTTGGCTCTTTACCCTTTTAAAGTGGATCTTTATCCTTTGGAGATTGGGTCGTTACTCTTCATGATGGATTTTATCCTTAAGAGATTGGGTCTTTACCCTTCAAAATTAGATCTTTATCCTTTGAAGATTTGGGTCTTTACCCTTCAGGATGAATCTTTATCCTTTGGAGATTGGGTCTTTACCCTTCGAGATGGATCTTTATCCTTTGGAGATTGGGTCTTTACCCTGCATTGACTTCAGCTCTTCTAGATGGACTGATCTTTTGTCTTTTGCATCTTCATTCTTTTAGGGTTCTTACTTTCTTCTTGTTCCATTCTTTTTGTTCTTCCTTTTACAAAAAATTCAGCATTTTTTAGCGAGCCCTTATATCATCTCTTTGCCCCCGATGTGGCAAAATATTAAAAGTGAGTATGAAAATATTTTATACACGCATAAAATCAATAATTGAAAAAGAGGAAGTTTTGCCCACTGTGTAGGCTCAAACCAATGATTTTGTTCTGATGTAGGCTCTAATTGATGTTCGCATTTTATTTGGTTTCTTGCATAAGTATGTATCCTTATTTCTGCAAAGTTACTGAATCTTTCTCAAGCGATGAGCCTTCCATGCCCCCTTGATTCCATATCTGCTTCTGATTGTTTACTTCACATGGTGTATGTTGTTCACTTTGATATAGAAATAGACAACAAAAGTGTAATGTGACATGCTTATGTATACATGATATGCATGAATTATACTCACATTGGTTCCATTGACTAACAGGCCGAGGTGATCAGCTGAAGTGTTCACATGGAATCCTTATAGATGCTAGTTCAGGTATTAGAATCAATAAGAGTTTTTACATCTATGGCTTTCCAAAGTGATGGAAACATGAGTAGTGGAGGCCCAAGCAGCATCCATGACCTTGCAAGTGATCCTTTCATTAGCCCACTTTTGCCCAATATGTCATTTGAGGTTCTATGGTGCAACATACTTCCCTTAACTTGAAGGTTTATATATCAAGGAAAAACAATTTTTTTAATTTTAAAAATCAATTGTTGACTTTGTCAAATCAGTGTCAATATACCTCAGGACTCGACTTTTCCCAAATCAATATATCTATAACATGATAACCCTAGTTACCATACTAAACTCAGGATTCATTTCCATTTAAGCAAGATGTAATACCCCAATTTTTGATGTGCCTTAGAATAAAAATTATGGGATAGAGGAAAAATAAGATGAATATGTATGATAGATGTAATATATATGTATATGTTATATATATACTTGAAAAATATTTGAAATAAATATGTCATATATACAACAAATATAAAAGAATTATATATATGTAGATAAGGATGGAAAGGAAGAGAAGTTGAAATTTGCTTCTTCTTCTTCTTCTTCTTCTTCTTCAATGTGAGATAGAGAGAGAGAGGTGAGAAGAGTGAGATTTTCATATTATATATCAAAATTTTTTAAGAGATTTAAGAGAAATTAAAGAAGATAATGAAGGTTTAGCAAAGGAAACAAGTAAGTGCCTTCTTCTTGAGCTTGTTTTACAAATAATATATATATGATATGGTTAGTGAGAGAAAGTGATGATTAATTGAATAATATGATGATAATCAAATATTGAAGTATATATGTATGTTGAATTGATGCTTAGATGATGAAAATATGATTATTTATGAGGATAATGATGAGTAGTTGAAATTGAGGAAAAAGGGTGATAAGGAAAAGAGTAAGGGTTTTGTATAAATGAGTTGGGAATTGAGTAAATTGACTCATGGATGATTGTATAAATGAAATATATAATGATTATTATTATGATATGTTGGAGTTATACAAGTATTGAATTGATGGGTGAATTATGAATATAAACTAAGATGATGATTAAGGGTGTTGTAATATTGATTTTGGAATGATTGTGTTCATATGGTTGAGAGTTTCAAATACAAAACTTTTGCCTGACATGGCCAATGACACGGCCATGTCGTTGGGCATGTCAACGGTGTGGAGTTTAACATTGATTACACGACCATTAACACGGCCATATCTCTGAGCGCGTCGTAGCTTCTATAAGGCAAAATAATTGACATGACCATGAACACGCCCGTATTTTTGGGAATGTCAAAGTTTCTATAAGGCAGAATGAATGACACGAGCAGTGACACACCCATGTCATTGGACATGTCAATGCTTCTGTATGAATGAGTTAATGACACGGTCATTAACATGCCTGTGTTGTTGGGCGTACCACTTGAGAATAACTCTTTTCTTTATTTTTAATTTGTAATTCCTATTTAAATGCTTTGATGTTAAGAATGCCTTATAATGTGATATTAAATGGTTATTTATGATCACATTTGGTATAGGCATTGAGAGAGAGTAGTTTGCCCAACCCTAGTGTTGAAGGACAACTTGGAAGAGAAGGTTAGAGGAAGTTTTAAAGCTTATTTTGGAGTGTTTCCTAAGTTATGTAAAAACTCTTGGAAAATGGAATGTGATTGCATTATATTTAGCCTAACATATTTTGGATGGAAAAATGTGTTAAGTTACTTAATACATTAAGTGTTCATGAACATGGTGCTAAAACATGTGAATTGCTATGTATTCATTATTATGCATTGTGAAAAGCCATTGTTAATGGCTAAATTGAATGAAATGTGAACTATGTGCAAAATAAAAAAAATGACCCAAATTGTTTGGGTAATGTGGCGTGTTGTGCATACATTAAAGATATTATGTAAAGCCATTAGTGATGGCTAGATTGTATAAAATGTGATATTATGACTATATGATGATGTTGATATAAATGAGATAAATGAGGCAATGTGCCTAGCTTGATCATGAGAAAATGAGAAAGAGATTGATAATAAAAATATGAAATAATTGTGTGCCTAATATGCTATTCAATTTTCAATGTTCTGTGTTTGGCGGCATGCCTATATTTGCCTATAGGGCTAGAGGCTTGGCATCACTGTGAAAATATTTTTGAGGTGAAAAGACTGAATCATAAGCCTCAGAAACAAGTCCTTGAAACTGGGCTAGGTGAAAAGACCGGGTCTTAAGCTCAGACCTAGTTGGACTATTACATTGATATTTTGCCTTGGGGGCTAGACACACGGTGTCATTATGGACCAAAATAGTAACTTTGAGATTTGAATGATGTATTATTTGTTTGGGTCCATGCTTGTGTTTGTGATGTTATGGTACCTATTGTATATAAAACTTGTGATGGTTAAATGAGATGGTGATCATGGAATGATATGTTCATAATACATATGTAAATTATTGAAAAGGAATGAGGCATAAGAAAATATGCTAAATGATGAGAAATTAATTATTGAAAGACTTGAGCAGAGCTAAGTCTTGGTTTTGAAAATGAGATTATGGAAATATAATGTGATGTGCAATATGTATATGGTTGTGGAAATTGTGTGTATTGTTTCATGAATATTATGATAAGCCATCGAATTATGGCTTATGTAAATGATTTGTATAAATTATGAGATTAGTGAAAAACTATGAAACGTGCATTGAAAATGAGACACATGGTAAGAATATAATGATCAATGATGTTAGAGATGTGAGTATGATTTTATGGAATGTATGTATATGTTGTTTATATGTACCACTAAGCTTTCGAGCTTAGCATGATTGTGTAAATTGCACAGGTGAGTAGATGGTTGATCTGGGAGTCAAACAACTGTGCTATGAGAAGAGTAAGAGTATTTCGAGACCAACTAAAAGGTGGTGCATTCATGTAAAATTTTATTATGTTGTATTTTGATAAAAATGTATATGTACATAAATGAATTTCAAAAAAGACAATTTAAATTTGTATATACACAATTTAGTCAAAAGTATAATGGTTTTGTAAATGTTACCTTTATAAGAATGAGATTTGATAATGAGAAATGTTCTTTTATCAAAAATATATAATTGATATGGATCTAAGGTAAGGGATTTAAACAATACTGAAATGTGACATCCTTATATTTTATATACGTATTATATGTATACAGTGTATATGTACAGTACTTATATAGAGTATAGGGGTGTTACAATTATTTTTGTATCAGAACTTAGGTTTGAGATTCTCAACCTAAGTAGACTTTGATAAAGAGATGGAAATTTTGGAAAAGTGAAACTTGTGATACATGCATATGCATTAACACCTAGGTTGTTCTCGGATGTGGCATTATGTAATTTGTGATGTGATGTATTTGAATTACATGAGTTGGATGATAGTGTGTGAATGAGGCTTTACATGAAAGTAAAGCTAGAGAAAGAAACGATGTGGAAAATTTTGTATAAGATTAATTTATAAATTAAAGAATTGGAGTTTTACTTAAGTAAAACTAATTTTAAAATTATTGATTATTGAAATGTGTTTGTGAAATAAGTTATAAGGGAATGAATATGAGAATAATGTTGGAAATGAATTATAAAAAATATCATCAAGATTTAAGTTAGTATCTCTTCTCTAAAGCTTGGTTCTCTTTCTAATAAAGATTATGTTTGAATTGCTAGAGAGAGAAATATTGTTTTATTGTTAAAATGGGTAGAAATGATATTAAAATGAAGAGTGTATGATGGAATATTGGTTGGTTGGTTGATATGGACAAGGTGTGAAAAATTAGGGTTTGGTTATGTAAAGTTAAGGTTTTTTAAAATGGATGATGTTGGTTAAAATAAGGAGATATATTAGTGTTGTTTTAATGCAAATATTGTGATTTTAAGGGTAGAAATATGATATGCTTGAGTGTTGTTAAAGCTCATGTTAATGGTGACAATATGTGAAATTTGAATTTTTGAAATGGACTTCCAAAATTGTGACAATGATGTGTTTTGATGTTATATTATTATATAAATAACATTTTTAAAGTTAAATATTGAAAATGAGATTAGTAGATTGAAGTTTAAGTAAAGTAGTAAGTTGAGAATTTAAAGTTTTAATGGAATTTTAATGATGATTACTTAGATATTGATAGTTTAATGTATATTAATCATATGAGTGATTTTGAATGAATAGTATTGCTTATGAAAGTACTATGTAATGTGTAATGTGGTTGATAATATAAAAATTTGTTATGAAATAAAGGGAGATGATTAAACAAGTGAAAATAAGTTACATTAGATAATTGGATTGGAAATGGTGAAAATGGATATGAATGTTATGATAAATGCATAAAAAAATGTGAGAGAAATGTCACATTGGAAATGTGACTAAGATTTATGTGAAGTGTTAAAAAAATAATAAGGAAATTATCTAAGATAAGGGCAGTTAAATAAGAAAGATGTTAATTATGTTGTGGTCAGATTGTATATATATGTTGAGTTGATGAATAACCTAAGTAATGTCAAAAGAATGAGAAATGATAATGTTCTCTAAAATGTGATAAATGTTAAATTTGTATAGATTGTATGTAAAAGAGGAATTGAGTATAATTGTATGATTATATGTATACATGTATATGATATGTGTGATGAGTTTTTCAATATGAATGCAATTGTGATATATAAGAAAATGTGGAAAGTAAGAATGTGTATGTGGATGATTTAAACAAAAAAATGAATGAAAATTTTTGTAATAGATAGATTAGAAATGGAGTAATAAATGGAAAATGTGTAAAATTAGCATATGAACAAATGTGTATATGTAAGAGATGCTAATGATAATATTGTTGAAACATAAGTTAGGCTAATGATGATCAAGTGATCAAGAGTAAATTGTTTTGAAATAGAAGTGATTAAAAGTAAATTGCTTTGAAATAGAGTTAAAATGTGTTAATTCTTTGTGTAGCAAAAGTTTAGAGAATAAATGTGATCTTTGCGATACAAACTTATCATTGTGATTGGAAATGTTTGAAGAAGAATGATAGAGGGGCAGTATTGATTTATAAGCCACAGGATTGACCATTAATATGCCATGGCTGTATGAATTGTTTAGTATATTAGCCAATTAGTTTTGTTATCCACGGGCATGGGCCTGAGATGACATGACCGTAGTACAGTTTTGGTGAGATTGATAGTTATGCTTCAAGAAACATGGTCAAGACTTATGGTTTGAATAGTTGTATCTTATAAATTTTATGTTAGAAATTTGTTTATAATTATTGTGTGGAAAGAGAAGAGAATTGTGAAAATGTGATTTGTTATGGAGAATGTGATAGGAAAGTGATTATATAAATATAGTAATGGTATGAAAATGTGAGGAGATGATAAATGGAAGAAATTATAAAATGTGATTGAAAGTTATACTGAATATGTTCAAAAATTGTATAAGGTGAATAAGTTGATGGAAATGATGTTTAAGTGAATAAACTATGGATAATGAATATGGTATGAGATAATCATGAGAATTATGTGAAAATTGTATAGAGATAATAGAAAAAAATATGAATATTGAAAAATAATTTGAAGTGATTTGTTATAAATAATCAGTAATTTCAGAAAGTTAAAATGATGGATCCGAAGAGAAATGAAATTTGAATATATGCTTGACCTAGTAGAGTTAGGTCATGTGTTAAAATATAATGATAAGGTTAAATAAGTTAAGTGTTGACTTGAATCGAATGAGGCTGTGATGTTGATATTGTGATAGTTAGAGCAATTGATCTAGATTATGCTAAGGTTGCGAATCATTATTGAGATTTAATATGTATAGTTGTATTAAGAGTGTGAGAGATATGTGATAATGTATATGATGTAATATTCTTATATATGTATGGACATGAAATGAGTTAAGGTATATCAGTTGTAAATGATTATAAAAGAAAAAAATTGATTATCAGTAAAGTAAGTTTAAAGACATTGTATTAATGTTAATGCTAAGAGAATAACATTTTAAAGAAGGAATAAAGTGTATTAGAAATAAGAGAATTGTTATCAATTGAGGTTTGACAAGTGCCTATTTGCAAATATAAGAAAGAGATAGATGAACAGAGATACAATTCTGAAAATGATTGTGGTGACTGGATAGGCAGTGTTAAGATATAATTCAATAACCTTTAAATTTAAGGTTAAGAGAGTATATTTATAAAATGATGAAGTGATAAAATATCTTGAGCATAATAGATGGGTGAGGTATATATACTAATAAGATGAACTGATTTTTTTCTAATGATAATTAGATTGGTGATGTAATGATTTATCATGATTGTTTTGTTTAAAAATATATATATAGTGATTAGTAATGAAATTGGGAGAAGATGATTGACCCTAAAGGGGAGATGTTGCACTCGACTAATTACTACTACAAGCGACACTTGTAAGTATACGAGGTAGTTGTAGCAACGGTGATCGACCCAAGGTCATCTCACAGGGAAGGAATTATTTTACAATAGTTTGATTGACAAGTTATTTAAAAACAAGAGTGTGATGTTTAAAGTAGTGGTGAAAAGCAATTAAAATTAAAAGTAGTGTGTGTAATGGTTGTACAAGATTATTTCAATTCTAGGAATCGTGCCCAGGATTATAGATCAATTTAATCAAAGCTTAACTTTTAAATTATCCATTAGTATGACCTTGTATTTTAATTTGTTCATTGAGTTTAATTAGTAATTACCAATTCATTAGTTTTCACATTCATGAATTAACAACAACCAATTGTTTTGAAATTGCAAATTAATAAACCCTAGAACTTATATTTCTAATATATTCTTAGGGTAGTTGATTTCATAATTCCAATATCAAATTTCACCTCTCGATCCTTCATTCAATATCTAGAGATCAATAGGTAGCTAATCTATCAACCTAACATTCAATCCAATACAATCAACTAGTAATAAGGTATATTAATGGAAATATCAAATCCAGTCATTCAATCAAATATACTAAAAACCCTAAGCATGAGTAATTTAGCTCATCATCATTAATTTAAAATAAATATTCATCTCAATATAAATCAAATCACAATTGTCCATTGAAATATTAATGTTCTTAACAAACAATAACAATCCAGAAATGAATTAAAAGAGAGAATATAAAAACCCCTTTGAAGATACTAAGAGTTGAACTTTTGTCTTCCTCCTAGCTCCACTTTAATGTGATGAAGAACTAACAAGCCTTCTTTAATCAATGGCTCTCCTCTTGAAAGATGGAATGGTCACTCTCTTAAGCCCCCATCTCTTTAATCAAGCCTTCTTCAAACCCTAACCTTTACAAGAGCTTGCTCACCCAATTTTATCCCAAAAATGTCAAAGATCTTATTTGTGGAAGAAATGGAAGATGAAGATGAAGGTGATGTACTTGGTCTCTCTCAACACCAAGAACAAGATAATGAACCAAGAGATAACTCCCCTTGAAGATGCTCCCAACGTGTATATGTATATCACTCTTCCATTCTTTTTTAATTTCTTAAGACACAACGCATGCTTTCCAACTCACACACTCCATTTTGTCTCCCACTTTGTCATTATTTAAGTCTTCATCCCATGAATTAGGCAACCTTTTTCTTCTTTTAATATTTCTTTTTAAAAGATGGCACTTGTTGTCTCCCACTTTGTCCCCCATTTCATGTAAATAATTAAAAGAATTCTCACAAGACACAGCCAAGACATGAGCGACTTGGCCGTGTCACTAAATTTTCTTATGGACACGGCCAAGTCATGTGGCCGTGTCCATGGCTGCCCCAATTTCATCTTTCTTTTCCAAGTGAGACATGGCAAAGGCCTTGGCCGTGTCATGTGACATGGCCAGTGGCTTAGCTGTGTCTCTTGAGTGCGTTCTCCACTGTTTGCTGTCTTTGCATCTTCTTTGCTTTGGTCAATTGGTGAGACACGGCCAAGACCTTGGCTGTGTCATGTGACACGGTCAGTGGCTTTGCCATGTCTCTTGGGTGTGTCCACTTCTGCCTTTGCTTCACATTGTTTTTTTCTTTGGCTTCATTTGGTGAGACACGACTAAGGCCTTGGCCATGTCTTATGACACAGCCAGTGGCTTGGCCGTGTCTCTTGAGTGTGACTGTCTCTGTCAAATTTTCCTGCCTCTTTCCTTGGATGAGGGACACGGCCAAGCCATGAATTGTCTTGGTCGTGTCTCATATTTTTCCACATTAATAATCCATCAATTTGAATTAAAGCTCCAATATTTCATTCTTCTTCCAGGATCAAATACTTTAAACAAACTTAAAACACAAATTAAAAGAAAAATCAATCAAAAGCCAATAAAATTACACTAAAAGCAAATACACAAATGATCAAAACAACTAACCCACACTTAATTCTTTGCTTGTCTCCAATGAAAGTCAAAATCAATACAAATTAATCAAGATAAACTTAGTCAAGTTCAAGAGTTATAAGGATGTATCAAGACTCCCATTTTATTAAATCCACAATCATTATCAAATCAAGAACATTCAGTACTCAAGCAATTGGTCAATTCATGCATACCAAAAATTGTCACTCCCTTACAAAATCTCTTAAGTGTTTAAGCCTCAACATTCAATGAAAGATTATCTCTATAGGCTTGTGTGAGCGGGGATTTTTTTTCCCCACTCCCGGTGGAATGGTTCTTGCGACTTCGGCACTATTTAGGCTCGGGGCCTTAGAGAACACGAACCTAAGTCCGGAGAAAATGGAGTCGCCACCCAGACGGGCTAGGAAAAAGAAAAGGGTGGATGACTTGATTCCTAAGGAATCCAAACCCCCTCATGGGTTTGGAAAGTAGGGAACATGTGGGGAAGGTGAGAAATGGCCCATCACCCCCACAATGCCCGGTTAATTGGAACCAGCCTCCTTTACAGGTCTTAATATTATAAAATTCTTAAGTATTACAATATTATCCATATTACACACAATAATTAAAATAAAGCATCGCTATATTAAAATCAAAACAATGTCCAAGCAAAACAAATAAATGGACACCCATCCGAGGATGGAAACATGTCCTTACATGCCATGCCTAAATAGGACACCCACCGAAAGGTAGAAACATTCCCTTTACATTGGTTCTAAAACATAAAAGCAATTTAAATTACATGATATTTAACTAATGAGGTTCCCACCAAGTGGAAACATACCTCTTACAATATTTGAAAATTCAAATAAATTGATAAAAGTTAAATAACCATTCATCATAAATAAATCATTCCTCAAAGATATTAAATATCAATAGAGAGTAAACATCCATCCATGATAAATTAAATAAACCAAGCATTGAACTTAAATAAATTGAAGCATATAAAATAAATCAAAGCATAATCAAATATAAAATTGAATAAGGCAAATAAAATCTAAATTATGGCTACTATTTCCATTTAGGGTTCTTTATTTCATGTGTTTAGGGTTTTGGAATTTATGGAATTAGGCTACTGTGAGTTTTTAAAGGAATTAACATAGATTAGGGCTTTATGTTTTAAAAGGTTGATAAAGTTCTTTGATTAACCAGATTAGTGTTTGAATGGTGAAATCATGAAACTAGGGTTTGAACACTTTAAAATACTTATATTTATGGTTTATGGTTACTCATTGAATAATGTTTTCAAGCTTACTGTGTAAAATTATAACATTTGTGTTTATATGGATTTTAAAGTTTTAAAGGATTAAGGTTTAGAAAAAATTAGGGTTTAAGGTTTTAAGGGAGTTAGGGTTCACTATTTTGGTTTTTGCAGTTGAATTAGGGGTTTAGAATTTTTGATTTAGGGTTTCGGGGAATGAATTAATTTTTAGAATTTGAAAATCAATTGATAATTTTATGAAGTTTTATGAAAATAAACAAAATGATTTAAAGTTTATAGAAGCAAAAAAAGAAGTTTTTAAGGCTTTTGGAAAGAAACAGAATTCAATTTAGGGTTTTGAGAATTTGGAAAACAAATTTTGGTTTTGGGGTTTTGAAGAAACAAAACTAATAACTTTAAACTTTTGGAAAATGAAGCAACAAATTAAGGTTTTCAAACTTTAGAAAAAGTGAATTGAGGTTCTAGGGTTTTTGAATTAAAAGAAGCAAAGGGATGATTTGGCTACTATGAAGTATAGAATCTAAACAATTGATGCATACCTCCGTTTGTTGGTTCCACCAAAAATTTCTTCTTGGATGAACAAAAACAAAGAGAAGCTTTACTGCCTTTGAATTGCCTGAATTATTTTTCTGTTCTCCCAAAAAAATTGGATTGATTTATTGCCTTTCCTACTCAGTTTCGGATCCAATTTTTGTTCCTATTTCTCCTTCGATTTCTTCTTCTTTTTTGTGTTGTTTTTGGTCTTATTTATAGAAGAATTTTACAGTTCATTCCTAATTATTCACATAACATAATATTGATAAGTAAAGGAAACCGAAACCTAATTGCATTAGGTTTCGAAAAATTTTGAGTCGAAAAATTTTGCTAGCGAAAAAAACTGATGCTGAAAAATTGCGCTGGCAAAAAAAATTGCCGCAGTTGGCTAGCAAAATGGCCCATGGCCATCATCCTGCGCGCTGGTTTTCTATCGCCAATTTTTTATTTTTATTTTTATTTTTATTTTTTATTAATAAAAATTAGATACGAAAGCAAAAATTATTTAATTAAGACAACAAAAATTATTTTGGACCAATTAAAATATATTGAACAACACAAAAATTATTTTGGACTAAATAAAATATATTGGACTGGACTAGGTCAAAAATTAAGGGTCTACAGTTTGCCCCCTGCTTGAATGATCTAAAACTTTAGTGAAAGAGAGTGAAAAGCAATAAGACTTAATTTTTGAGATGGTGAAGGTTTTTGGTTCTGGACCCGGTTTGAGTTCTGAACTCAAGGATAATTCAAGGTTCAGGACCTAAGGAAAATTTGGGTTCTAGACCCGATCTAAGTTCTAGGACTTAGAAATAAATTCTAGTTTCTGGACCTAAGGGTAATTTGGGTTCTGGACCAGGGCTAAGATCTGGACTAAAAAGAGATTCTAGGTTCTGGACCTAAGGGTAATTTGGGTTCTGGACCCGAGCTAAGATTTGGACTTAAAAGAGATTTTAGGTTCTGGACCTAATGGTAATTTAGGTTCTGGACCCTAGCTATGTTCTGGATTTAGAAGAGATTCTAGGTTCTAGACCTAAGAAAAATTTGGGTTGTGGACCCGAGCTAAGTTCTGGACTTAAAAGAGATTCTAGGTTCTAGACCTAAGAAAAATTTGGGTTCTGGACCCGATCTAAGTTCTGGGACTTAGAAATAAACTCTAGGTTTTGGACCTAAGGGTAATTTAGGTTCTAGACCAGGGCTAAGTTCTGGACTTAAAAGAGATTCTAGGTTCTAGACCTAAGGGTAATTTGGGTTCTGGACCCAAGCTAAGTTCTGGACTTAAAAGAGATTCTAGGTTTTGGACCTAAGGGTAATTTGGGTTCTGGACCCAAGCTAAGTTCTGGACTTAAAAGAGATTCTAGGTTCTGGACCTAATGGTAATTTGGGTTCTGGACCTGAGCTAAGTTCTGGACTTAGAAGAGATTCTAGGTTCTGGACCTAAGAAAAATTTTGGTTATGGACCCGAGCTAAGTTCTTGGACTTAGAAATAAATTCTAGGTTTTGGACCTAAGGAAAATTTGGGTTCTAGACCCGAGCTAAGTTCTTGACTTTAAAAAGATTCTAGGTTCTGGACCTAAGGAAAATTTGGGTTCTAGACCCGAGCTAAGTTCTGGACTTAAAAGAGATTCTAGGTTCTGGATCTAAGGAAAATTGGGGTTCTGGACCCAAGCTAATAATTTTTTGTTTCAAAAAGTTTGGATAATTTTTATGCATGTCTTCTTATTGCCCCATGCGTGTAAAAATATTTATATACACGCAAATATTTGAATGATTAAAGTGAATAATTGAATTTACTGTGTAGTAACTGTTCATGCACTATTTACTATTTATAAATAGTAAATTTACTATTCAAAAATAGTAGCAACTAGTATTTACTATTGTAAATAGTAATTTTACTATTCATCAATAGTAATACTATTTATGCATAGTAAAATTTACTATTTATGAATAGTAAAGTAATAGTAAACTTTGCTATTCATGAACAATTTTAAATTTAGTTTTTTTGCTTTCCATTTCTCTATATAAACCGACGAGTTCTTCAATTTTATTCACAGCAAAACTTTCAAATTCTATAATCCTCTCAAATTTCTTTCAAATTTAGAACATAGTTTTCGAAAAACATGCATGCTTCAAGGTCAGGGACTCATTCCAATGCCGAGTTATTGGAGTTTATTCGGCATCATGAAGATGGAAATATAGATAAACTAGCGGGGATGCCGCTTCATCGTAGTTCTAATGAAAAGAGCGCGGTAATTATTTTTCTCTTTTTTTTCTCTTGATTTATTTTTTTTATTTTGTTTTATTTTTGTTATATATTATTTTTTGTTATTATTTTTTTTTATTTTTCGATTTTTTTCTATTTTGATTTTTTATATTTTTTATATTATTTTTGATTTTTATGTATGTTTTTATATTATGCTCTTTTTATTATTATTGTGTTTGCCTTCATTTTTTATTTATTTATTTATTATTATTCTCTTTTAGGAAAAATAAATCAATTTAAGCAGATAGAATAATATGTACTTACCTGACATTAACTTACCTGGGTCTATGTTAGCATGATCGTTGTGTTGTTCGGGCTGGAGGGTGTATTTACAAAGCCCAATAATGGTATGATGTAGTGCCTTCTCGGGTAAGGCAGATTATCCGAAATTGCGGCTTTAAGCAGTTCATCTTACAGTTGCCATCCGAGGAATATCATATAGACCGGAGCATAGTCCAGGCGCTTGCAGAGCGATGGTTGGACACAACCCACACTTTTCACTTGCCCATTGGAGAGATGACAATTGGTCTAGTCGATTTTACTGCTATAATCGGCCTTCGATATGATGGTGTTTCGGTTCCTCTGACCAACGATATTTTAACATTTGAAGAAATTCAAGAATTAATTGGTATGGAACCATCATATAAAGGGCCTTTTAAGATAAAAATCGAGCCAATTCGTAGTTATTGGATGAACTATGAAGGACGGGTTGGCAAAGACACAGCCGAACAGTATGCTCGAGGATTTTTTTTATATCTGCTTGGGTCGACCATCTTAGGCAGCACTGAATCCTCCATTCACTTGTCATTGTTGAGTGCCCTTTTTATTTCAGAATGGTACCATCTTCTAGCTGGGTGAAGCTGGTCTCGCGTGTCTTTACTATGGTCTTGATAAACTTCGCCGAAACAAGAAGTCTTTTGTCGGCTTGATGGCAGTTGTCGAGGTATTCTTCTTCCACCAATGTCATTTCCACTCTTTTCTTGCATGAATGTAATCTTTATTGTTATTGTAGGTATGGGCATATGAACACAACCTTGTGAGAGTACCCGGTATTTCCTGAGATAGGGTCGGGCATCCGAGATTAAATTTCTAGTTGTCCGATCATGTGGACGTTCTCGGCTCTCATCATGTGCATACTCATAGCTTTGTGTTGAGCCGCTAACCTGGGATCAGGTAAAATAACATTAGTATGCTTTAAATTTTATGTGAAAGTTTAGTTGCCTTATGTTATTTTGCGGGTGAATTTGGCTTGGTGGAACCCAGAAGCGCGGACAAATTGGCCTCCCTTGATGAGGGCTGCACTATCTTTCTAACATTCTCATTGAGTTATCGCTGGCCTAGTGTCCAGTGGCTGGTTTCTCAGAGAGAGAGTTTATGGGTGGTTTCTTGATCCAGAGCCCGATGCATATCCCAGAATATACTTTCAATATTATGTCAATGCCGGAGGATGCATGCTGGCCAGCCTAGTATGGTTATGGTGATGAGTCATTTCTCCATCTACCGGGTCCATTTTATGCCCATTTTATTCAAATAAGACTCTTGAACTCCTGTTGGTGTGATGGAGATTCCTGAAGAAAATGAGGGTAGAGATGAAGAGGAACATCAGGGAGATGCAGAAGAGTCCATTCCATATCTCGGGGCTAGTACTTCTCAGGTAAAACTTTTACCACTTTTCCCTTGCAACTGCTTTTTTCTTTCTTTGATTCTTTAATGATTGTTGCAGGTTGTTGGCTCATTTGATCATGAGGCTGGACCTTCTTTTACTGTCCCTTCATTTGCTCATTCTAGCCCACCGGATATGCCATCTCATCTGCAGGGTATTGATATGAATTACCTGGTAAATTCCTTATTTCATAGTAATTTATGCTATATGTATGCATGATTATGTATGCTCTTACCTTTTTCCTTTTTGGCTCACAGCGGATGCTCGAAGAACAAAATAGGAAACTTCAAGAAGAGTTGGATGCAAGTCGTTAGCAGGCTTCTCATTTTGAAAGTTTATATCATCAATCCGAACAAAATTTTCGAGACTTCCGATTTCAAGGGATGAGGGATCCTGGCGCTTCTTCATCAAGAGGCCCCCAAACTGATGACCATGAGATTCTTTCGTCTGCTTCTGATGAGGACCATGACGGATCAAAACTTCAAGGTAATAGGAATTTTGGTGCTCCTGCTTCAGGTGATCCTGGGATGAGTAATTTGCCAGATTTTGGTGCTCCCACTTCCGGCAGACGGGGGACTAGTGATTTGCCCCCTCCTCCAACAGGCGACAATTTTTTCAAGGCTTTATTTGATGACCTACCACCACCCTCTTAGTGATATGTAAATATTGTAGTAATTGTAAAATATTGTACAATAATGAAAAAAATACAATTTCCATCTTTTTTTTCTTCTCTTTTTTTTCTTTTTTTTTCTAGCCTTGCCCCCATATATAGGCTCAAACCCATGATTTTTTCTATGCGGCTTTGGTTGATGATTGTATATTGTTTAGCTCATCGAACAAGCATGCATTTCTTCCTTTCTCAAGCAATGGACCTTCTATGCCCTTCTGATTCAATATCTTTTTTTGATTCTTTGCTTCACAGGACGTTTGAATTGTTTTGTCGACTCATGGACCAAGGTGATCATTGGAAGTGTTTTCATTGACTCCTTTCAGATACCCATTCAAGTTTTGCTTTGGAATGACCGAATGCTTCGAGATATTGAGAACATGAACAATGGAGTCCCCAAATAGTAAAGATACATCCATTCAGCATGTCAGGTTGTAACTTCTTCATAACCTTGCCAGCAATCATTACCTTTACCCAATGTGTGCAAGAAACTTCTCTTAACTTGAAGGATTTGTATGACAAAAATATTTTTATTTTGAATTTTGATTTTGAAATCAAATGTTGGTTTTGTCAAATCAATGGTAATGTACCTCAGGTATTTTTCCAAATTAACATATTTATAACATGACAACCCTAGTTGCCATACTAAACTTGGGAATTATTTCTATTTAAGCAAGAATTGTTGCACTTCAGATAGGCACATACACATTACTTGGCCAAAGGTCTCATTGAGTTTAAATATTGTCTATCTCATATGCATGCTTATTCAAACTATCTCCACTAATAGACTCTACCTACCAAGAGAAATCAACAGGTCTTTGATAGGCTTGAAATGGGGTCTATGAGGGACATGGGTTAAATGAAGGCCATTTTGAGATAGGAGCTGATGTGACACAATGGACAAACCCTCACACTATAAATTTCTTGTTTGAATTTTAAGTAGCTTGGAGGCAATCTTGCTAAACTCCAAATTCCTTCTATCTTCTTAGCATTAATCTGGATCTTGATTAGGGTAGTCTTTGCCCTTGCATAAAGTTTGGTTCCCAAATTGATTTCTTTTTCTTTTTCTCCCTTTTCCTTCTTTTTATTCTTCTTACTCTCCCCTTTTTTTAAGCATTTTATCATTTTGTCTTTCTTTCTTGTAGGACTGTCAAGTATAGAACTTTCTAGAACTGAATGGTCTTTCTCCTTTTCCTCTGATTTTGATCAAATCTTTGGTCGGGTTGGACCAATTCAAGTCAAACCGTCCTTATAAACCAAATAGAAGCCTTTTGTTGTCTTAGGTCAAAGAGAACTCAGTTGGCTTTTTGAACCATTTTGGGTTTTCTTTTCTTTTTTCTTTCCTCTTTTCTTTCTTTTTTCTTTCTTTTCTTCTTCTTTTTTCTTTGTTCTCATTTCTCTTGTTTTCTTTTCTTCTTCTTTTTTTTTTTGGTTTTGTTTTTCTTTTTTTCTTTTGTTTGGTTCTAGCTCTAAAAGAGTTGTCTTGTTTGTACTAACTTGGGCTTCCAATAATGGATGAGTAGAGTAACATAAATCTTCTTTAACAGGGATAAATCATTTGTTACTCCGATGTTGTCTTGATATATTGGAGATATTAGAAAAACTTCAACTACCCTTATGGTCTTAAAAACATCAACTACCCTTATGGTCTTGAGAACTTCAACTATCCTCATGATCCTGACTAATAATTATTTTCTTTGATCTTCTTGCCTCTTCATCTTAGTGATCATAAGACTTGTCAAAAGTATCACAACAGCTCAGGGTAGGCTATTGGGGTTTGTAAGCCAATGAAAAGAAAGCTAAAATTTTATGAAGGCTCAAAGGGACAACTATGGATTGATATTTAATGGGGCGGATACTAGTTGTTGGTTAACCAAACAATGCCTAGATCATCTCTACCTTAAATAAGCAGAGTTCAATTTTGCCTCGAGAGTTTGCCTAAGCATGTTCTAAGATTGACTAGAACCTAGACAAAGGTAATTATGCAGGAGCCCTCTCTAAGTAATCATACACAACTCAATGCTATAGATCAATTCCCTCACCTAGTAAAGTCATTCGAGTCATGATGCATAAATATATTAATTCATGAATTATCAAGCTAGATTCCTCATTGGATGAGCACCAAAATGAACAAAGACCAATAAAAAATTATGATAAAAATAATTTATTCAAACAAATTTAAATTTGAAAAACACGATTGTTCAAATTAAATATTTAAAGAAAGCAAAATTAAAAGCAACATTCAAGCTAAGGAAGGTCCGTTGAGTTGGCGTCGAAGATACTTCATTTATTTAGACATATCAAGGGCAAGGTTTTTTTCCAACATTAAAGATCACCGCTTCATCATCCACATCATCATCCATAGTTAACCCAAACTTGTTTAGTAGTACATCCTCTTTAACAGCTTCCCTCTCCATATCATGATGAGATGACAAGATAAAACTCTTCATGAAGGTTGCAAGAGGTGGCGCCCTTCCAATTTTAAGCAGCTTTCCACTGTTAATTAAATTCTGGATCTCATGCCTCAACTTCATAAAGTTGTCCATTTCGTGTCCAAGCCTTTGATGGAATTGGTAAAATGCTTTAATATCAAAGTTAGGTGGAAAAGGATTAGGCAAAGGGCGAGGAGTCAAATGTTGTAACAATCCCTTCTTCATTAGATTCTCCAACATTTTTGACAAAGGTTCCCCCAAGTCTGAAAATTTACGCCTCTTTACTGGTTCAATTGCTGCATTTTTCTCAACACCTCTTCTTTTCTTTTGATTTTGCTCATTGAGGTGGTAGTCGCTCCTATTGTTCCATTTAGACAGCATATGGTTCGACTGATCTTGTAGAATAGGAATTGATCCTCCATTTTCATTTGATCTCTATTAGTGAACATGTCCTCCGTTGATGCTACCTTTCCCCTCTTTCTTATGCCAATGGGATATGCCTTATCAGCATTGTTGATGATCTCCATAATTTCAATCAACTGGGTCTTCATAATTTCAACCAATTGGTCTTGTAGTTCGACCATCCTAGCTTTGACAACTTCATCGATTATATCTCTTAGCTGGTTTGCATCCATCCTCCCAATAAATCACTTGAATAAAAAATCAATGCTGTAGATGATATCATTGTAAGCTCTTGAATTGTCGTACTCCAAGTCTATGAGCCAGAAAGGATTAATGATATGAGATGCAAATGTATGCATGTATGCACAAACAATCAACAAACAAGGATAATTAGGACGTTCCTTCCAACCTTATATCATCCACACACGAATGGTGAGTCTCTTTTCCTAGGTATATGGTTAACAAAATACCAACATGGGGTATCTTGTTTTTGAATAATTCCCTCGGAAATATTTATATTTTCAAAAATGGAAATCAATCCATGATAATTCCCATTAATTAGGTCTTAATCCATTCAACCAACTAAAGTAGCTTTTATGCTATATTGGATTAAAACTAAATTAAGAGGTTTATTATAGATAGATTTCTCACTTGAAAAAGGTAACTAATGATTCATGCCAAAAACAAGCCCATGATTAATTTATTCTTAGTATAAACTAGGCCCACAATTGATTTTTGGTATTTCATAATTGACCTAAATATTTTGAAGCTCTTTGTAAGAAAAGGTTGAATGAAAATAATTTTGTTTCTAAGCCCATTGTAAAAAGATTTTAGAAAAAATGGGTTTTGGGGCTTAGTATTTGGGCCATGAGCCAAAGAATTTTTTATTTATTTGGGAAAATTTTATGTCCAAAGACCATCTTGAAAAATTTTAAAAATAGCTTTGGTCTTTTGGATTTTAAAGAAAAAATTATTTTGAGTTTACAATATACTTAGGTCATATTAGAAAAAGAACAAACCAAATAAGCCATGATTTAAGCCAAGATAAATTAACCAAGTCAAACAACATGCATTTGGGGTAAAACCTAAGGAAAGTAACTAGGCCAATTACATGAGCTTTAGTCTTTGGGTAAAAAGGCTTAGGTTCCCATAGCAAGTATATACCAAATGGTACAAGGCTATGAGTGGTTATGCCATGCTCGATCTCCATACCTTGAGTGAAAGTATGGTATCCCTTACATAACACAACACGGGTAACACGGGCGTCCTAACTCACACACACAATGCAATCTAATACGATGCAATGGATAATATCATTATAAGAAAGAATAAAATAATATAAAGACCAACGGAATCAACTTCTCTTATCCTCAGTGGAGTCGCCACTGTGAGCGGGGATTTTTGCCCCACTCCCAGTGGAATGGTTCTTGCGACTTAGGCACTGTTTCGGCTCGGGGCCTTAGAGAACATGAACCTAAGTCTGGAGAAAATGGAATCGGCACCCAGACGGGCTGGGAAAAAGAAAGGGGTGGATGACTCGATTCCTAATGAATCCCCAACCCCCTAATGGGTTCAAAAAGTTGGGTACGTGTGGGGAAGGTGAGAAATGGCCTAGCACCCCTACAACGCCCGGATCATTGGAACCGGCCTCCATTACAGGTCTTAATATTATAAAATTCTTAAGTATAACAATATTATTCATATTACACACAATAATTAAAATAAAGCATCGTTATATTAAAATTAAAGCAATGTCTAAGCAAAACAAATAAATGGACACCCATCCGAGGATGGAAACATGTCCTTACATCCCATGCCTAAATAGGACACCCACCAAAAGGTAGAAACCAGCCCTTTACATTGGTTATAAAACATAAAAGCAATTTAAATTACATGATATTTAACTAATGAGGTACCCACCAAGTGGAAACATACTTCTTACAACATTTGGAAATCTAAATAAATTGATAAAAGTTAAATAACCATTCATCAAAGATATTAAATATCAATAGAGAGTAAACATCCATCCATGATAAATTAAATAAACCAAGCATTGACCTTAAATAAAGTGAAACATATAAAATAAATTAAAGCATAATCAAATATAAAATTGAATAAGGCAAATAAAAATCTAAATTATGGCTACTGTTTCCATTTAGGGATCTTTATTTCATGTGTTTAGTTTTTGGAATTTATGGAATTAGGCTACTATGAATTTTTGAAGAAATAAAAATAGATTAAGGCTTTATGTTTTAAAAGGTTGATAAAGTTCTTTGATTAACCAAATTAGTGTTTGAATGGTGAAATCATGAAACTAGGGTTTGAACACTTTAAAATACTTAGATTTATGGTTTATGGTTACTCATTGAATAATGTTTTCAAGCTTACTGTGTAAAATTATAACATTTGTGTTTATATGGTTTTTAAAGTTTTAAAGGATTAGGGTTTAGAAAAAATTAGGGTTTAAGGTTTTTAGGGGGTCAGGGTTCACTGTTTTGGTTTTTGGAGTTGAATTAGGGTTTTAGAATTTTTTATTTAGGGTTTCAGGGAATGAATTAATTTTTAGAATTTGAAATTCAATTGATAATTTTATGAAGTTCTATGAAAAAAAAATGATTTAAAGTTTATAGAAGAAAAAAAGAAGTTTTTAAGGCTTTTGGAAAGAAACAGAACTCAATTTAGGGTTTTGAGAATTTGGAAAACAAATTTTGGTTTTGGGGTTTTAAAGAAACAAAACTAATAACTTTAAACTTTTGGAAAATGAAGCAATGAATTAAGGTTTTCAAACTTTAGAAAAAGTGAATTGAGGTTCTAGGGTTTTTGAATTAAAAGAAACAAAGGGATGATTTAGCTACTGTGAAGAATAGAATTTAAACAATTGATGTATACCTCCATTTGTTGGTTCCACCAAAAATTTCTTCTTGGATGAACAAAACCAAAGACAAGCTTTTCTGCCTTTGAATTGCCTGAATTGTTTTTCTGCTCTCTCAAAAATATTGGATTGATTTACTGCCTTTCCTACTCAGTTTCGGATCCAATTTTTGTTCATATTTCTCCTCCGATTTCTTCCTCTTTTTTGTGTTGTTTTTGGTCTTATTTATAGAAGAATTTTATAGTTCATTCCTAATTATTCACGGAACATAATATTAATAAGAAAAGGAAACCGAAACCTAATTGCATTAGGTTTCAAAAAAATTTGAGTCGGAAAAATTTCGCTGGTGAAAAAAACTGCTGCGGAAAAATTGCTCTGGCGAAAACAAATTGCCACAGTTGGCTGCGGCAGGGGCGAGGGACTGGCCTGCGGGCGAAATGGCCCACGGCCATCATCCCGCGTGCTGATTTTTATTTTTATTTTTATTTTTATTTTTATTTGTTTATTTTTATTTTTTATTAATAAAAATGAGATACTAAAGCAAAAATTATTTAATTAAGATAACAAAAATTATTTTGGACCAATTAAAATATATTGGACAACACAAATTATTTTGGACTAAATAAAATATAATGGACCGGACTGGGTCAAAAATTAAGGGTCTGCCGCTTGCTTATCAATCAAATTTCCACCACCTAATTACAATCAAGCATCAATCATAAGGTCTTTCATTAGGTTGTAAAGGGGCTAAGGTAAAGGCATGACATTTAGGAAATGTAAGCTTATTCATTAAGTTCAAGAGCACTTCAAGAATGAAGTAACCGATCGTATGTATAACTCAACAATCCCAAAACACTTTCCACACACCTACCACTTGACATTAAAGAGCTTTTCAAGGGAACTCACTTATTAAATTTTGCAATGATCATTCCCAAACTTATTCCAACCATACAAAAAAGAATAATTTCTATTATTTTGATTTTTCTCTTTTTTTATGTTTTATGTTTTTTATATTTTTTAGGGTTTGCAACTAAAGAAGACAATAATTTGTAATTTTGAATCCATTAAATTTAACCCCACACTTTATTTAACACAACACTCAATCATAAATGCTCTTAAAATTCTCTTGACCTAATGCAAGGGTAATAGTTAAAACAATAAGGTTCAAGCTAATGGTATTGTGAAAAAGAAAGAAAAGGAAAAATGAAATAAGCTCAAAAATGGCTAACTAAGGCCGAATATAAGGTTGGTCTTTCTAACACAAAATGGGTTCACCTAATTGCCTTAATCATATTGATGTCTAATTGAAATTTTTATGTAGTCTCAAAATGCATATCAAAGCAAGTTCTAGCAATTCATCAATTAAAGATGTTCACACAAAATAAAAAATAATAAGTTGATGGCTCAATTCCTCACTATTTTAAAGGTGATGCAAAGAATAACCATTAAACTTGACAATAAGTACCAATTCTAATCAATTCTCAAATTCATGCTTCAAAAATTCAAAGGTCATCTATCAACAATCTTATAACAATTGAACTTTTCAAAATTCATTTATTCAAAGAAAAATATTAACTATTAAATAAAGATAAGTTAAAAGTAAAAACACAAACTGCATCCCACACTTAAAGATTCACATTGTCCCCAATGTGAGCATGCATAAATTAAAAGAGAGAGTTCAGATGAAACCTAATTTCCATCGTTTCCATATTTTATATGAAGTGTTCCTTCCATCCTTAATGCAATTGTCGCCCTTGTTTGAAAAGATGAATAGCATGCATCTCTGAAAGGTACCCAATGTATTGCAAAGCCTAAGTAGCATCCTTTAAAGAGCAATTGTCCAAAGGGAACATGTGAAGGTTTTCTTGTGGTGATCCTCCAATGCTATAGGAATTTGGTAAAAACCGTTTTCAGTCTGCAACATAGTTATATTCATTTTTTGCTCTTCCACACCACTGAGAGTGGGAGAGATGATCATTGGTTGCATAACGTTCTCCCCATCCAATACATATTTAAAAATTTTTGGGGTCTTTTTAAGTTCAACCAAGTTTTATTGAATCTCTTTATCATCCTCTTTAGCAATCTCAAGTCCCCTCTCAACAACCTCAGCATTCAAGATTAAATTGCACTCCTCAGTTTCTAAATTGGAGATTTTAGGCTCTACTTCCAAGGTCATAGCCATCTCAAGCTCATTTTCACTATCTTCACTAACTTCTTTAGAGGGCATGTCATAGAGTTTGGAAAGTTGCATACCTTGCTTCTCATCCTTCAATCTATTTGGGAATGGAATTGGTGGCATATAAGGATTTAGAGGTTTATGCAATTTTTTTGGAGTTGATGCTTCCAAATTCTCCTCATCCTTTGATTGACTTGGCTCATCTATGTTGGGTTATATCTCCTCGCAATTTTCTTCTTGATTAGTACCTACATCAAAGGAATCACAAAATTTTTTATATATCACCTGTTCACTCCTCAAAATTGTTATTGCATTGACTAGCTCTAATTAGCTAGGAAATTCCACTTTTTTGTGTGTTTGGAGTTGATTTGCTAGTTGCCCAACTTGAGTTCCACCTTCTTCAGTGATACCTCCAAAGAATCAAACCTCTTATTGCTCCCTTCTTTATTTTGTGTGCTAATTTAAAGGAAAGCATTCAAATTATCTTCCATTGTGGGTTTCTTGAATTGATATCAATTTTATGCGCTAATTTAAATAAAGGAATTCAGATTATCTTCCAAAGTGGTGTCTTGAATTGGTCATAATTTGAAAATTCTCCTTGAAAGTAAGAACTTCTTTGATAAGGTTGAAAAAATTGTTGAGGTGGAATTTGTTGCCGGTTTTTCCACGAAAAATTTGGGTAGTTTCTCAAACATGGATTATAAGGATTGGAATATAGGTCATTTTTAACCCTTGGCTGGAAACTTTCAAAGGCATATTCTTCCTCTTGCCTTTCTTGATATTGTTCAAAACCAAATGAACACATGTTTGCACTATGTCCTGCAATGCCACATGCTAGACATACTTTACGATTAGGGATAGGTGCTCTTCCTCTTGCATTTAGCATCTTAAGTTGACTTGTTAATTCTACTAATTGCCATGCCATTTCAAAATTAGCATTGTCATCATAAACTTCCTCGTGCCTTGAAAACTAAACTCTTAAATTCTAGGAATGGTGCCTAGGGTTGTAGATCAATTTAATCAAAGCTTAACTCTTAAATTATCCATTAACATGACCTTGTATTTTAATTTGTTCATTGAGTAATATTAGTAATTACCAATTCATTAGTTTTCACATTCATAAATTAACAGCAACCAATTATTTTGAAATTGCAAATTAATAAACCCTAGAACTTATATTTCTAATTCATTCTTAGGGTAGTTGATTGCATAATTCCAATATCAAATTTCACCTCTCGGTCCTTCATTCGATATCCAAAAGGAATATTAGCAAAATGACCATATAAATAGTAAATTCTGGTTTTAAACTCCACTTTATCCTTATTTTGAAAAATTGTATAAAATAATCTACTTGACTAAAAACTATAAAATTTTTACAAAATTTAGTTTTACATCTTAAAATCATTCCTTTAAAATTTCAGATCAAACTGAAGACAAAATCCTGGTCAAATAGTTCACCCAACCAGACTGCCCCAATTGCTCTGCATCCTGGCAGCAGTTCTGAACTTTGTGAATTCCATAAATCAAATTCAATCAACGTGGTTCCAAATTATTTTTCTCAAATACTAGACTCATTAAGAAACAACATATCAAAAATTCAATTGGATATTATTTTCTACATTTTATTAAGAATCCCGAAAGATAGATGTCTCAGTTAAGGTACCTGCTGGAACAGGTCTAATAAAAATAATCTTTCCAAAATCATAACCATTCCAAAATTGAATCAACATATTTTTCAGTCATTCTAGACACATAGAGGCACAACATATCAAAAATTCACTTCAAGAACATTTTTCTATATTTAATTAAAAATCATACAAGTCACAGCCTTTACTAATTGTAAAACAGAAAGAAATTTCACTAAACACAACTCTTACTCTTCCATCACCAACACAACCCTAACTTCTTATCTTTAATTCCATTTCCAATACATACAAACACACCACAAGCAATCCTAACCATATTATCAACAACACTTCATCAAACTCAAAAATAACTTCAAAAACAACAAGAGCAATCAAGAGAGAACTTACCAAAATAATGAAATTTCTTGAAATTCCAACTTGTTTTCTTGAAAACTCCTTTAATTTTGGTCTTGGAAAATCAAATCCCTCTCTTGCTCTCTTGCTTGAGTGATGGCCGGCCAAACCACAAAGGAAGAAGAAGAAAAATAAAAATGAATGGCAAAAGTCAAATTTCTCATCTCTTTAAATCTCCACCAAGTATTCCAAAAAGAAAATTACTAAAATACCCTCTTCTTTATATCTTAACTCCCTTTTACTTATTTGTCCTTTTTAGTAATTTCACAAATAACAAATTAAATATCTTCTTCCTTTGACCATCCATTTTGACTTGTATAAATGTTATATATATTTCCATATATATAACATATAAACTCTCTTCCAATCATCTAAATTTCTATTTTCCATTAATTAATTAATTCAACAATAATAAACATAAATATCTTCTTCTTTGACTTTCTTATTTGACTTGTGTATATGTTATATATATTTCTATATATACAACATATACACTCTCTCTTAAATTCTTTTTCTTTCCAATTAGACATATACATTTAATTCAAATAAAACAACAATTATATCAAAACTTTTAGGACACACTCTGGGATATTACAAAGACCATCATAAAAAGTTTTGAAAATAGTTTTGGTCTTTTGGATTTTAAAGAAAAAATTTATTTTGAGCTTTCAGATGTACTTGGGTCATATTAGAAAAAGAACAAACCAAATAAGCCATGATTTAAACCAAGATAAATTATCCATAGTCAAACAACATACATTTGGGGTAAAACCTAAGGAAAGTAACTAGGCCAATTACATGAGCTTTAGTCTTTGGGTTAAAAGGCTTAGGTTCCCATAGCAAGTATATACCAAACGGTACAAGGCTATGACTGGTTATGCCATGCTCGATCTCCATACCTTGAGTGAAAGTATGGTATCCCTTACATAACATAACACGGGTAACACGGGCGTCCTAACTCACGCACACAATGCAATCTAATATGATGCAATGGATAATATCATTATAAGAAAGGGTAGAATAATATAAAGACCAACGGAATCAACTTCTCTTATCCCCAGTGGAGTCGCCACTGTGAGCGGGGATTTTTGCCCCCACTCCCGGTGGAATGGTTCTTGCGACTTCGGCACTGTTTAGACTCGGGGCCTTAAAGAACACAGACCTAAGTCTGGAGAAAATTGAGTCGCCACCCGGAAGGGCCGGGAAAAAGAAAGGGGTGGATGACTCGATTCCTAAGGAATCTCCAACCCCCTAATGGGTTCGGAAAGTTGGGTACGTGTGGGGAAGGTGAGAAATGGCCTAGCACCCCCCACAACGCCCGATTCATTGGAACCGGCCTCCTTTACAAGTCTTAATATTATAAAATTCTTAAATATAACAATATTATCCATACTACACACAATAAAAAAAAAGAAAGCATCATTATATTAAAATCAAAGCAATGTCCAAACAAAACAAAACAAATAAATGGACACCCATCCAAGGATGGAAACATGTCCTTACATCACATGCCTAGATAGGACACCCACCAAAAGGTAGAAACATGCCCTTTACATAAGTTCTAAAATAGAAAAGAAAATTAAATTACATGATATTTAACTAATGAGGTACCCACCAAGTGGAAACATACCTCTTACAACTTTTGGAAGTCTAAATTAATTGAATAAGTAAATAATCATCCATAATAAATAAATCATTCATTAAAAGTATTTAAATATCAATAAAATAAACATTCATCCATGACAAATTAAATAAATTAAGTATTGAAATTAAATAGATTAAAGAATAAGAGATAAATCAAAGCATATCAAGTATGGAATTGAATAAAGCAAATAAAAGTCTAATTTATGGCTACTGTGACTTTTTATGAAATTAGAATAAATTAGTGTTTTATGTTTTAAAGGATTGGTGAGACTCTTTGATTAAAAAAAATTAAGGTTTGAATGGTGAAATCTTGAAATTAGGGTTTTGGACACTTTGAAATACTTTTAAATTCATGATTTTTAAATAGTGAATTAAGCTACTATGACTTTTTTTTGACTTTTTATGTTTTTATATTTTTTTAATGTTTTAAAAGGATTAGAGTTCATAAAAATTAGGGTTTAAGGTTTTAAAAGGGTTAGGGTTTATTATTTTAGGTTTAAAAGTTGAATTTTGGATTTTAGACTTTCAAATTGGGGTTCTCGGGTAAGGAATTATTTTTAGGGTTTTAACAAAGCACTTTGATGATTTATGAAATTTTATGAATTTAAACACATGGATTGAAGTTTTTATAAGTAGAAAAGATGTTTTTTAAGGTTTTTTGAATGAAAAAGAACCTACTTTAAAATCTTAAAAGAAACAGAATTTTATTTTGGTTTTGTTGAAAAATATGTTCAATTAAAGTTTAAAGATTTTTAAGAAGAAAAAATAACAATTTTGAGTCCTTTTAGAAAAGAAAGCCACGTTTTTAATGTTCTAATCTTGGAAAAATTAAGTTAAAGCTCTAAGATTTTGATTTAAAAAAACTTAAATTTTGTGGATTTTGCTATTGTAAAACATATAAATCAAAAGAATTAAAACATACCTTCTTTTGTTGATTCTCCAAAAAATAACTCTTCTTGGATGAACTAGCTCCAAAAACAAGCTTTGATTGCCTTTGAATTCTCCTCCCTCGTGATGCTGCTGCTATTAATATCAATTGAATTGAGTTTTTCCTTTTCCTTCCTTGATTTGGTTTCAAATCCTAAAGTCACTATGTATTTTTTTGCCCCTTTGATTTGGTTTAATTGGTCCCTATTTATAGTGGTTTTTAGGTTGTTTATTCCTAATTAATTAAGGTAAGTAATATTAATAAAAAAAATAAATTAAAACCTAATTGGATTAGGATTCAAAAAATTGCATTTAAAAATTTTGCGCTGGCAAAAACTGTGCTGCCGGGCCCATGGGCGTGCCTGCGGGCGAAAATTTTGCCAGCAGGAATTTCCTGCAGGAAGTTATTTCGCCCGCAGGAATTTCCTGCGGACGAAGCTCGACGGGCCCGCGCGACCACTTTTCACTGCCGATTTTTTTCTGACTCCGACTTTTATTTTTATTTATTTTTATTTTTATTTGTTTATTTTCATTTTTTATTAATAAAAATTAGATACTAAGGTAAAAATTATTTAATTAAAATTATTTTGGACCAATTAAACAACAAAAATCATTTTGGACTAAATAAAGCATATTGGATAGGATTGGGTCAAAAATTAAGGGTCTACAGGTAATTTGGGTTCTGGACCTGAGCTAAGTTCTAGACATAGAAGAGATTCTAGGTTCTGGACCTAAGGGTAATTTGGGTTCTGGACCCAAGCTAAGTTCTGGACTTAGGAAAGATTCTAGGTTCTGGACCTAAGGATAATTTGGGTTCTGGACCCGAGCAAAGTTCTGGACTTAGAAAAGATTCTAGGTTCTGGACCTAAGGATAATTTGGGTTTTGGACCTGAGCTAAGTTCTGGACTTAGCAAAGATTCTAGGTTCTGGACATAAGAAAAATTTAGGTTCTGGACCCGAGCTAAGTTCTAGACTTAGGAAAGATTCTAGGTTCTGACCTAAGGGTAATTTTAGGTTCTGGACCCGAGCTAAGTTTTGGACTTAGAAGAGATTCTAGGTTCTGGACCTAAGTGTAATATGGGTTCTGGACCCGAGCTAAGTTCTGGACATAGAAAAGATTCTAGGTTCTGGACATAAAGATAATTTGTGTTCTGGACCCGAGCTAAGTTCTGGACTTAGAAAAGATTCTAGGTTCTGGACCTAAGGGTAATATGAGTTCTGGACCAGAGCTAAGTTCTGGACTTAGGAAAGATTCTAGGTTCTGGACCTAAGGGTAATTTGGGTTCTGGACCCGAGCTAAGTTTTGGACTTATGAAAGATTCTAGGTTCTAGACCTAATGAAAATTTTGGATTCTAGACCCGAGCTAATAAAGATTTAATTATCTGCAAAAAATAATTTTTTTGTTTCAAAAAGTTTGACTAATTTTTATGCACATGTCTTCTCCTTGCTCCCCTGCGTGCAAAAATATTTATACACACGCAAGCATTTGAATGATTAAAGTGAATAATTGAATTTACTATTTATTTACTTTGTAGTCACTTTTTATGCACTATTTACTATTCATGCATAGTAACTTGCTATTCGTAAATAGTATTTTACTATTATAAATAGTAGTTTACTATTCATCAATAGTAATTTACTATTCATAAATAGTTAAAAATTACTATTCATCAATATTAAAGTTTACTATTCATGAACAGTAAACTTACTTTTGAATTTTGTTTTTTTTCTTGCCGTTTCTCTATAGAAACGAAAGAATTCTTTCATTTCCTTCACAGCGAAATCTATAATTCTCTCAAATTCTTTCAAATTTAGCATATAGTTTTAAAAAAAATGCATGCTTCAAGGTCAGGAACTCATTCTAATGTTGAGTTATTAGAGTTTATTCAACATCATGAAGATGAAAATATAGAACTACTAGTCGAGATGCCGCTTCATCGTAGTTCAAAACAAAAGTGCGCGGTAATTATTTTTTCCCTTTCTTTTCCCTTTTGATTTTTTTGTCTTTTTGTTATTTATTTATTTTTGTTTTATATTTTTATTTTTTTTTCATCTTCCTGTTATTTATTTATATTATTTATTTATTATTTTTGATTTTTTTATGTTTTTATATTATGCTCTTTTATTATTATTGTGTTTACCTTTATTTTTTATTTATATTTTTATATTATTATAATTTTTTAGAAAATTTAGGAAAAATATATTAATTTAAGCAGATAGGATAATATGTACTTACCTTGTATTAACTTACCTGGCTCCGTGTTAGCGTGATCATTGCGTTGTTCGAGCCAGAGGGTGTATCTACAAAGCCCGACAATGGTATGATGTAGTGTCTTCTCTGGTAAGGCAGATTATCCGAGATTGCAGCTTTGAGAGCTTCATCTTACAATTGCCATCCGAGGAGTATCTGATAGACCAGAGCGTAGTCCAGGCGCTTGCAGAACGATGGTTGGACACAACCCACACTTTTCACTTGCCCATTGGAGAGATGACAATTGGTTCAGTCGATTTTACTGCTATATGTTATATATATTTCTATATATACAACATATACACTCTCTCTTAAATTCTTTTTCTTTCCAATTACACATATACATTTAATTCAAATAAAACAACAATTATATCAAAACTTCTAGGACACACTCTGGGATATTACAATTCTCCCCCTCTAAAAAGAAATTTCGTCCTCGAAATTACCTGATATCAAGTCTGAAATAGTTGAGGATACTGATCTCGCATCGCTTGCTCACTCTCCCAAGTTGCCTCTTCTCCACCATGATTCTTCCAAAGAACCTTTACAAGTGGCACTTTCTTATTTCTCAACTCTTTCACTTCATATGCCAAAATAGCAATTGGTTCTTCCTCAAATGTCAGATCCGAACTCACCTCAATAGATTCAACTGGCAAGATATGAGATGGATTTGATCTATACCTCCTCAACATAGAAACATGGAATACATTATGAATTCTATCCAACTCAGGCGGCAAAGCAAGACGATAAGCAACTGGCCCAACTCTTTCTAAAAATTCATACGGTCCAATGAAACGAGGACTCAGCTTCCCTCTTCGACCAAATCTTAAAATCTTTTCCAAGGAGACACTTTCAAAAATACTTTATCTCCAACATCAAATTCTATGTCTCTTCTCTTCAAATCTGAATAAGATTTCTGTCGATCTGAAGCTGTCTTTAACCCATCCCGAATTATCTTCACTTTCTCTTCAGTTTCTTTAACCAAATCAGGACCAATTAATTTGCCCTCTCCAATTTCATTCCAACATAGAGGCGTTCTACATCTTCTTCTATAAAATGCCTCAAATAGTGCCATGCCAATACTGGTTTGATGACTGTTGTTGTAAGCAAAATCTACAAGTGGCAAAAATCTGTCCCAACTTCCAGAGAAATCAATGACACAACTTCTCAACATATCATCAATAATCTGTATCACTCTCTCTGACTGCCCATCTGTCTGTGGATGAAAAGCAATGCTAAAGTGCAATCGAGAACCCAAAGCACCATGTAAACTCTTCCAAAATCTTGAAGTAAATCTAGGATCTCGATCAGACACTAAAGAAATTGGAACTCCATGCAACTTCACTATCTCACTAATATACAGCTCAGCCAACTTCTCAAGTGAATAGTCCATTCGAACCGGAAGAAAATGAACTGTCTTTGTCAACTTATCAACAATCACCCAAATAGCATCATGCTTCCTCTGTGTCAAAGGTAAACCAGACACAAAATCCATTGTCACTCTCTCCCATTTCCATTCAGGCACTGATAAAGGTTGAAGCAACCCTGTTGGAACTTGATGCTCCGCTTTCACCCTCTGACAAGTGAGACACTTGGATACAAACTCCACTATGTCTCTTTTCATACCTGACCACCAATAATGCTGTTTCAAATCATGGTACATCTTTGTATTTCCCGGATGTATAGCAAAAACCGACTGATGTGCTTCTTCTAAAATAATTTTTTTCAATTTAGCATCATCAGGAACACACAATCTATCCTTAAACCAAAGGCTACCATCACTTCTCACAAAGAAATCTCGGCTCTCCTTGTTTTGGCAATCTGAAACAATCTTCTGAATTTTCTCATCTATCAATTGAGCCTCCTTAATCTGATCCAACAATACTGGTCTCAATTGCAACTGAGCCAATAATGCACCATCATCACATGCTTCAAAACTAGCATGTAACACTCTCAACTCAACAAGCAACGAGAGTGAATAAATAGCCAAACCTGCCAGAGACTTCCGACTCAAGGCATCAGCAACTACATTCGCCTTACGAAGATGGTAATCAATCAAACAATCGTAGTCTTTGATCAGCTCTAACCATCGCCTTTGCCGAAGATTCAGCTCCTTCTGGACACCCAAATATTTCAAACTTTTGTGATCCGTATAAATAAAACATTTCTCTCCATACAAGTAGTGTCGCCAAATCTTCAAAGCAAACACTATAGCTGCCAATTCCAGATCATGTGTTGGATAATTGAGCTCATGCGACTTCAACTGCCGAGAAGCATAAGCTACAACTTTACCCTCTTGCATCAAGACACATCCTAAACCATTATGTGAAGCATCACTATAAATTACATAAGGTTTATCTTCCACGGGTAAAGTAAGAACAGGTGCTTGAGTCAACATTTCTTTCAACTGATCAAAACTAGCTTGACACTGATCTGTCCACACAAATCTAACTCCCTTTCGAAGCAATCTGGTGAGTGGAGTAGCTATCAAAGAAAAACCTTTTACAAACTTTCGATAATAGCCTGCCAAACCCAGAAAACTTCTAACTTCAGTCACTGACTTTGGTGAACTCCAATTCAAAATGGCCTCAACTTTACTCGGATCAACTCTTATACCATCTGCTGAAACTATATGACCGAGAAAAGTTACTTGGTCAAGCCAAAACTCAAACTTTGACAGCTTAGCATACAACTGCTTCTCTCTCAAGATCTGTATACCATTCGCAGATGCTTGTCATGGTCCTCCTCATTACGCGAATACACCAAAATATCATCGATGAAAACCACCACAAACTGATCTAGATAGGGCCTAAACACCCTATTCATTAAATCCATGAAAGCTACAGGTGCATTCGTCAACCCAAAAGGCATCACTAAAAACTCATAATGCCCATACCTGGTGCGGAAAGCTGTCTTAGAAACATCTTCAACTTTAACCCTCAACTGATGGTACCCGGATCTCAAATCAATCTTGGAAAACACTGCTGCTCCCTTTAATTGATCAAAGAGATCATCAATCCTAGGCAAAGGATATTTATTCTTAATAGTCACTTTGTTCAATTGCCTATAATCGATGCATAACCTCATAGTACCATCCTTCTTCTTTACAAACAAAACAGGAGCTCCCCACGGTGAAACACTAGGGTGAATGAACCCTTTATCCAACAACTCCTACAACTGCACCTTTAACTCTCTCAATTCAGCAGGTGCCATTCTATAAGGAGTGATAGAGATAGGAGTGGTACCAGGCAACAAATCGATACCAAACTCAACCTCTCTCTCAGGAGGTAACCCTAGCAACTCCTCAGGAAACACATCCGAAAAATCTACAACTATGGTTATATTATTAAGTTGAGAACCCGCTACTCTAGTATCCACCACATGAGCAAGATAAGAATCACACCCCTTTCTAATCAACCTTCTAGCTGTTACAGCTGAAACCAACAAAGATGCAAGTTGTCTTTGCTCACTGGATACTAAGATACTTCTACCATCACCAGTTCTAAAAGTAACACATTTCTTTTGACAATCTACCACAGCTCCATGCTTAGACAACCAATCCATGCCTAAGATCAAATCATATTCTTTAAAAGGCATTTCAATCAGATCACCAAGAAACTTCTCACCTTACACCCCAACTGCACTATCACGGTGCACCTTACTAACAACCACACTATGTCCTAAAGGATTTGTCACCAAGACATCAAATCCTAAGGACTCAGAATGCAATTCAGACACAGGCAAGATAGATGCACTAATATATGAATGAGTAGATCCTGGATCAATCAAAGCAAGTACTGAAATGTCAAATAAAAAAAATGCACCCGCTATAACTGCTGAAGCATCTGGCTGCCTCTGCATCACATACACCCTCTGAGAAGATCCAGCTTCCTCTGGCCTACTGCCCCCGGATGATGATCCTCCTCTCTGACTATACCCGGATCGACCACCCCTACTGAAACCTCTGTCTCCTCGACCACCTCTGCTGACACTGGGTCGAGAGGCTGCAAACTCAGCCTGCCTGTGCTCCTGCATCTCAGGACACTCCCTAATAAAATGATCAGGCGATCCACATCGAAAACACACAGCTGATCCACTATATTTCCAACAAACACCCCCATGTCTTCCACCACACTGAACACATATAGGAGGAATGGATCTCTGAACTATCGGAGTTGGAGCACTAGCTATAGAAGGTGTAGGTTTCAATCTCTGTCTCTAGTACTGCACTGACCTACCTGGCTATCTCTGACTCCTACTAATTCTCGAAACAAAACTTCCTCTCCCCCTCTTCACAGATGAAGACCCTGCCTCAAACTGGGGTCTCCTAACCCTGGTCTCCTCCTCAGAAGCAGCTGCTGCAATGCTCTGCACTCTCTCAACGCTCCTAGCTGCTGCAACAAGCTGAGAGAAATCCTGGTACTGAGAACCAGCCACGATGCACATAATAGAGGGCCTCAATCCCTCCTCAAACCTTCTGCACCTATCTATTTCATCAGAAATAATTCCCCCGGCATAACGACTCAACCGGATGTATTCAATCTCATATTCCGTCACCGTCCGGTTGTCTTGCCTCAAACTCAGGAATTTCATCTTCTTTAAGTCTTTATACTCCCTCGTAGTATATTTCTGTTCGAACTCCCTTAGAAAATCACTATAAGATAGTGTAGGTGGATCATCCATAGCATGAGGCACAGTCTTCCACCAATCATAGGCATCTTTCTGAAGGAGGGATCTGGCATAATCAAACTTCTCATATGAAGTGGCTTGCAACTGAATGAATATCCTCTGTATCCTATCCAACCATTGCTCAGCCACTGCAGGGTCAGTAGTGCCTAAGAAATCTTCAGCCCCATATTTTCTCAACTTGTCATAATGTCTTACCGGCATCTGAGGCTGTGGTGGTGGTTGCACTAGAACTTGTCTAAATAGTTCTACCACATGCCTCAACCAACCCGGCGGACCCTCCTCTGCAGCTGGTCTCTCTGGCACAGAAACAGGTGCCTCACTAACTCTGTCAACTCTAGCTCCATCTCTACTCTCTCCTGGAGCTACACTCTCAGCACTTCCTTCTACAGTCTAACATGAATGGGACTCCATTACTACCTATATCTGCAAACACAGCAGAATATTCCTCATTAAAGATCAAAGACTGCCATACCAAAACATGTATTTTATTCAAAAACCAACTTTTAAAATCAAAATATTCTTTTTCTTACAATTCACCTAGGTTGAGAATCTTAAACCTAGGCTCTGATACCAAAAATTGTAACACCCCTTCCCGACCTACGTGTGTAAGCTGAGCAGAGGCGCCACACTATCCTAATGTTGCTACCACTTTTACTTAGTCAAATTTTAGTTCCGATTTTTACAGAAATTTTGCCATAGTTTCGCCTAAAAATTTAATCCCAAGTGTCGACAAAACTGGTTTTTTTTTTCTGATTTTTGAAAACATTTTTACACAAACCAATGCAAACAAAATCATTCTCAGTATACTTCCAATAAATCCCCCTTATAACCTCAACTACAACCTGCAAAAAGGATTTACACTTCTAGTACAAAATAAAGTAAAGGTTTTGTAACACCCCTTCCCAACCTACATGTGTAAGCTGAGTAGAGGTGCCACACTATCCTAATTGTTGCTACCAATTTACTTAGTCAAATTTTAGTTCTGATTTTTACAGAAATTTTGCCATAGTTTCGCCTAGAAATTTGGATCCCAAGTGTCGTCAAAACTTGTTTTTCTGATTTTTGAAAACATTTTACACATACCAATGTGAATAAGAATACCATCAAATTTAATGCACTCCCAATGAATCCACCTTATACCCTCAACTACAAACCTGCACGAAGAGTTCACACTTCTAATATAACATAAAGTAAAGATTTATGATTATTACATACTACTAACATACAATTATAACATAGAAAATCTCTTTTATATTTATTCATATACATGCCACAACTATCGACTCAAAATGGAACTAAAAGATCTACCCCTGAGATTTGCTGTGGTCTGGTCGTTGCTTCCCCAAGATTTATCTACTGCTTCGAACCTATGAGTCAAGGAAAACTTAACTCGCTGAGCGTTGTCGCTCAGTGGGTACTTTACCAATAAAAATAAAAGTAGTACATGAAAGTATTCGAAGTAAAAAGGAAATAATAAAATAAACAATCAACCAACATTATACCAATAGAAATCGTGATACATTCAGTATGATATGTTCTCAATAATGTAAAATCATAATTCAAATTCATTTGCATTATATAGTTCAACGAAAAATAATATGTCTTTGATCCAGGCTCTACTGGGATATAGGGAACCATAGTGATAAGGCAGTGGCCCTCACCACTGTAACATAGGTGGCCCTCACCACCGATATCAGATCACAGGAATGGCCCTCACCATCCTGGTTATAACCAATGGCCCTCACCATTGGCCCCCAATGGCCCTCACCATTGAGTTCAGATCATATCAATTCAATCACAATATCAAGCAGTACTGCATAAGTTAGTATAGTGCACCATACCCTTATCTACCACTCCCACTATCCAGTAGAGAAAAAAGATTTAAATGATTCAATTTAAGTCTCAACTTCATTTTAGAATGATTCAAGAAATCAATTTAATTCCCATCGCACTTTGCCTTTTATGCCGCGCAACACATTCTTCAGTCAAACCATTACTCTTTTTCACATATTTAACATCCACAATAAACACATCAAACATTTCAAAGCATTCCTCAAAATATCCCAAATTGACCAAATGAATAGTGTTGCGGCGAGACAAATCGGCAACGCAAAATGGCATGACCAAATGAATAGTAAAATCTGGGTTTTCGTCAAAATTTCAGTCCACTTCAATCATGCATTTGACCAAGTAAATGATCTTATTTTTAGCTGAAATTTTACAGAAAACTTATTTCATATGTTGACTAATTTCATGTAAAATTTCGTTGAAAAATTCATTCATTTTCTGCCTCCAACGATTGCCACAAAAAGATCCAGAAAGCTGTCTTTTTGGGACCATTTCGGCCCAAACATTTGAAATGCATAGAATAGTTTATTTTTCTTTTGCAAATCAATATTAAGGCTTCTTTAATAGTAAAGTGAAAATTCAAACACTTCCCTTTGACAACTTTTGCATATTTGACTCAAATCAAACTAATTAAAGTTCATGAACATCAAAAATTCCATAAACCAAAGTTTGTAAGAAAAATAGAATTTCTTTTATGGTAAAGCACCAAACCTTATTCTTGTACTTCCCCTTTTTCTTTTCCTCCTTCTCCTTCCTTAATCTTTGTTTTTCCTTCAAGAAATTCAAGAACACACCCTTAAACATAAACCTTAGCAATTTAGATTAATAAACTATCCTCCATTTCTTTTCAAACTAAACCCTAATCTAACCTTATTAAACCTTAGAGACCTTGATTCTTTCATTTAATTGATTAATATCATAACTACTTAAAATTTCCAAATCCACCATAAGAACCCTAATTTCCAATCTTCCAATAGTTATATAACTACCTAAAACTAAAAATTAAAGTCTACATACTAGAAAACCTTAAAAAAACTCACCTTAAAAATCAACTTTTGAAGAAACTTGGAAGTCTTTTGGGTGTTTCCCTTGTTGGCCGAATTTGGTGAGTGGAAAAAGAGAGAATTTGCTCTTCATATCACATATTTATATATACAAAGGAAGTGATGATCACCTTGACCACTTGTCCACTTTTTCTCTTTCTTCATTTATTACACATTTATTACATATGCTAAATGTTCTCTTTTGATTGGCCAACCTTTGATTTTTATAACTTCCTTTTTCCTTTACTTCTTTCCACTTGTCTCTCTTCCCATTGGATCTCATAAAGTTGTCCCGGGTTACTCATCCGGTCCCGACACGAAACCGGGCCCACATTACGTTCCGGCGATTAATCGATCATATCTTTTAAACCGTATAGCTCCACGAGTCAAACTATATATGGTTTTGATCCTCTCGACCTCTACTTTCTATTTATAAGATCTATTTTAGGTTTCTAAGTCATTTTGAAAAATTACCGATAAGCCCTCAACTTTTTACAAAATTCTCTTTTGGTCCTATTTTTGCTCGGGTTTTCTCCGGCTTCGTTTCTACTGACGATCATTTCATATTTAACCTCTCGCCATTCTCTACATACTCACGTCTTTATTTCCTACCCTAAATTCATGTATAACTTTAATTGGTAATGACCAAAATGCCCTTAGTCAACATTTCTTCATTTTTCTTTAACGGGACATTTCCTGGAAAAACCGTTACACGTCGTTGCGATCCGGTTTTTCTCTACATTCCATTTTTGAAATCTATTATATGCACTATTAAGAACATCCGGTGCAACTTTCTTTGAAATTACATCTACGTCCCCAACTTTATTAAAAATTACAATTATGTCCCTTTTGTCATACAACCTTATCTAGGGCTGTTATCAAGAATTATCTTCTCCTTTTCCCTACTCTCGCTATGCACGTGTCTACACTGCATAAATGCAGTAGGCGGATGTGACAGTTCCTTCCTCATTAATTTAAGCTTCGTCCCGAAGCTCATCAAGTGAAAACAAATATGGGTATTGCTTCTTCATAGTTTCTTCGCGTTCCCATGTAGCTTCTTCTACTTTGTGGTTCCTCCAAAGCACTTTGACCAATGGAATCTTCTTATTTCGCAACTCTTTGATTTCACGTGCTAGGATCTCTACCGGCTCTTCATCATATGTCATTTCAGGCTGAATCTCAATATCTTGAACTTGTATGACGTGGGTTGGATCTGAACGATACCTCCTTAGCATCAAAACATGGAAAACATCATGTATTTTATTTAATTCAGGTGGTAACGCCAACTGGTAAGCTACCGGACCTACCCGTTTAATAATTTCATATGGTCCGATGAATCTAGGGCTTAGCTTGCCTTTTTGTTTAAATCGTAACACTTTCTTCCAAGGAGAGACTTTGAGGAACACTCTGTCACCTACCTCAAACTGTATGTCTTTCCTTTTTAGATCCGCGTATGATTTTTGCCGGTCCGCTGCTGCTTTTAATCGGTCTCGAATGATTTCTACCTTCTCTTCAGTTTCCTTAACTATGTCTGGCCCCAACATCTTTTCCTCACTCAATTCTGTCCAGCAAACTGGAGTTCTGCATTTTCGACCATACAGTGCTTCGTAAGGTGCCATTTGTATGCTGGATTGATAACTGTTGTTGTACGCGAATTCCATTAAGCTTAGGTGTTTGTCCCAACTACCTTTAAATTCTAAAACGCACGCCCTCAGCATATCTTCTAAAATTTGAATCACTCTTTCCGACTGTCCGTCTGTCTGGGGATGAAATGCTGTGCTGTGGTAAGTTCGAGTTCCAAGGGCTGTTTGTAACTTCTGCCAAAAATTTGACGTAAAACGTGGGTCTCGATCGGATATGATCGAAGTTGGAACTCCGTGGAGACGTATAATCTCTTTGATATACAAGTCTGCCAACTTGTCAAGCGAGTAATCCACACGTACTGGTATGAAATGAGCGGACTTAGTAAGCCGGTCTACGATTACCCAAATCGCGTCATGTTTGTCCCTTGTCATAGGCAATCCTGTGACAAAATCCATAGTAATACGATCCCATTTCCAGGTTGGAATCGTAATAGGTTGTAGTAGCCCTGAGGGTAGTTGATGTTCCGCCTTCACTTGCTGACAGGTTAGACACTTCGTTACATGATCAACGATATCCCTTTTCATTCCTGGCCACCAATAATACTCCTTCAAGTCCCGATACATTTTCGTTACTCCTGGATGCATTGTATAAGAACTGTTATGAGCTTCTTGCAAAATCTGCTTCTTCAGCTCCTTGGACTTAGGTACCACCATTCTCCTCTTGTAGTAGAGAATACCATCAGGATGAATTTGATAGTCTCCTGAAGAGTTCTCCTGTGCCTGTTGACTCCACTTCTTCACTTGTTCATCTTCCTTCTGAGCCTCACGTATTTGTTGATGTAAATTAGGTCGCACGTGCATTTCTGCAAAGATAGCTCCATCTTCTGTAGGTTTTAACGTTACCCTCATAGCACTTAGCGCTTGCATTGACTTCCTACTAAGTGCATCTGCTACGACATTCGCTTTGCCCGGGTGATAATTAATCGTATAGTCATAGTTGGCTAACCATTGCATCCATTTTCGCTGTCGCAGGTTTAAATCTTTCTGCGTGGGCAAATATTTCAGGCTTTGATGATCCGTAAAGATGTAATATTTTTCCCCGTATAAGTAGTGCCTCCATGTCTTGAAAGCCAAAACAATCGCTGCTAGCTCTAAGTCATGCATATGATAATTCTTTTCATGTGGCTTGAGCTGTCGAGAGACATACGCAATGACTTTGCCTTCCTGCATCAATACACAACCTAACCCGATATGGGATGCATCGCTATAAATCACAAAATCTTTTCCTGATTCTGGTTGTGTAAGAATAGGTGCTTCAGTAAGTTTTTGTTTCAGCTTTTCAAAGCTCCTTTGACAAGCGTCGGTCCACTGGAATTTGGCATTCTTCTGAAGTAGCTTGGTCATAGGTACGGCGATCATGGAAAACCCTTTAACGAATCTCCGATAATATCCTGCTAATCCCAAGAAACTACGGACTTCCGTTACTGTCTTAGGTGACTTCCATTCCAATACTGCTTCTATTTTCTTGGGATCGACCCTTATTCCTTCTGCCGATACAATATGTCCCAAGAAAGCTACTTCTTCCAACCAAAATTCGCATTTGCTGAACTTAGCGTATAACTGCTTCTCACGCAGGGTTTGCAAAACAATTCTAAGGTGATGATCATGATCCTCTCGATTCTTTGAATACACCAATATGTCGTCAATAAATACCACCACGAACTGATCCAAATACGGGTGGAAGATTCTATTCATCAGATCCATGAATACTGCAGGTGCGTTCGTTAATCCGAAAGGCATAACAATGAATTCATAATGTCCATAACGAGTTCTGAATGCAGTTTTTGATATGTCTTCATCTTTAATTCTCAATTGATGATAACCCGATCGTAGATCAATTTTTGAAAAGACTCCAGCACCTTTGAGTTGATCAAACAGATCATCTATGCGAGGTAACAGATACTTGTTTTTGATGGTCAGCTTATTAAGTTGACGGTAATCTACACACAACCTTAAGGATCCGTCTTTCTTTTTCACGAACAATACTGGTGCTCCCCATGGTGACACACTTGGCCTTATGAACCCCTTGTCTAAAAGTTCTTGTAGCTGTACCTTTAATTCTTTTAGCTCCGCTGGCGCCATTCGGTAAGGTGCGATGGATACTGGTGCAGCTCCCGGGTACACGTCTATGATGAATTCCACCTCTCGTTTAGGTGGTAATCCAGGTAAATCATCAGGAAATACGTCGGGAAAATCGCATACAGTAGGTATATCTTGTAACTTTGGTGCCTCTTCTTTTGCTACTAATGCACATACCAGGTATGCCTCGCAACCTTTTTGCACTAACCTCTTAGCCGTCATGGCAGAAATAATGTTAGTTAGATAGTCCTTCCTTTTTCCTACTAGGGTCACTTCATCACCGTCTGCAGTATGCAAGGTAACTCTCTTCCGTTTACAGTCAACCAATGCATCGTGTTTGGCTAACCAATCCATCCCAAGGATAGCATCGAATTCTTGAAATGGTAGTTCAAATAAATCTCCCCAAAAGATATGTCCGTGTATCTCTACGGGGCAATCTTTCACTACCTTCCTAGTAATCACCTCATTTCCTAATGGGTTAGTAACTAATATTCCCTCTTGTACTCAGCAACGGTCAGTCGACCTTGCTTTAAGTGTAGAAACTCCTTTTTCTTGGCATCTAGGTATGCCTCCGATATAAACTTCCTCTTGAACTCATTCACAAAGAAATCCCATGTTCTCTGTTCCGGTGAAACTCGTTGGTGAACTGTGTCCCACCATATATATGCTTCTTCCACTAATAAGGAAGTAGCACATATCACTCGCTCTTCTGGCGTACACTGTAACTGATCTAAGGCTCGTATTGTTCCTTCCAGCCAATACTGAGCCTTAAACTCCTTCGCACCATACTTTCTTATCTTTTCTATCGGGGGTTTCCTTTCCCCTCCTACAGCAGGTACTGGTATGGGTGCTGGCGCTGGAGGTGGGGCTGGGGCAACGCCGGCTATCTGCCGAAATACGGCAGCCATTTGTTGCAACATATCATTGGGAATAGGAGCATCAGCGGGTGGTTGCTCCGACGCTGATGTCTCAGATACACGCATTTCTACAACTCGGGAGGCCTGAGACTCGACCTCCTCCTCTATATCACGCTGCGCTGCTTGCGACATCTAAAGAGTAAACATATACCATCCCATCATTATTAACGACCCAGACCAACAGCATTATCTTATCCTAAGTGGCATGTATATAAATAAAAATTCTTAAATAACACATATACAACGCAACTTTTATTTATTTTCAAACACAAAGTTTTACAATATTAAGAAGCCCTTATATACATTGCAAAATTTAGGACTCCATGAAATCGTGCAATCTCTTATTTACTACAGGATATCTCGTTTTACGTCGGTAATGGCCACTCCCGACATAAAACGTACATCCTCCTATGTTGGATTACCCAGAAGCGGCTAAACCTTAGCTCTGATACCACTAATTGTAACACCCCTTCCCAACCTACATGTGTAAGCTGAGTAGAGGTGCCACACTATCCTAATTGTTGCTACCAATTTACTTAGTCAAATTTTAGTTCTGATTTTTACAGAAATTTTGCCATAGTTTCGCCTAGAAATTTGGATCCCAAGTGTCGTCAAAACTTGTTTTTCTGATTTTTGAAAACATTTTACACATACCAATGTGAATAAGAATACCATCAAATTTAATGCACTCCCAATGAATCCACCTTATACCCTCAACTACAAACCTGCACGAAGAGTTCACACTTCTAATATAACATAAAGTAAAGATTTATGATTATTACATACTACTAACATACAATTATAACATAGAAAATCTCTTTTATATTTATTCATATACATGCCACAACTATCGACTCATAATGGAACTAAAAGATCTACCCCTGAGATTTGCTGTGGTCTGGTCGTTGCTTCCCCAAGATTTATCTACTGCTTCGAACCTATGAGTCAAGGAAAACTTAACTCGCTGAGCGTTGTCGCTCAGTGGGTACTTTACCAATAAAAATAAAAGTAGTACATGAAAGTATTCGAAGTAAAAAGGAAATAATAAAATAAACAATCAACCAACATTATACCAATAGAAATCGTGATACATTCAGTATGATATGTTCTCAATAATGTAAAATCATAATTCAAATTCATTTGCATTATATAGTTCAACGAAAAATAATATGTCTTTGATCCAGGCTCTACTGGGATATAGGGAACCATAGTGATAAGGCAGTGGCCCTCACCACTGTAACATAGGTGGCCCTCACCACCGATATCAGATCACAGGAATGGCCCTCACCATCCTGGTTATAACCAATGGCCCTCACCATTGGCCCCCAATGGCCCTCACCATTGAGTTCAGATCATATCAATTCAATCACAATATCAAGCAGTACTGCATAAGTTAGTATAGTGCACCATACCCTTATCTACCACTCCCACTATCCAGTAGAGCAAAAAGATTTAAATGATTCAATTTAAGTCTCAACTTCATTTTAGAATGATTCAAGAAATCAATTTAATTCCCATCGCACTTTGCCTTTTATGCCGCGCAACACATTCTTCAGTCAAACCATTACTCTTTTTCACATATTTAACATCCACAATAAACACATCAAACATTTCAAAGCATTCCTCAAAATATCCCAAATTGACCAAATAAATAGTGTTGCGGAGAGACAAATCGGCAACGCAAAATGTCATGACCAAATGAATAGTAAAATCTGGGTTTTCGTCAAAATTTCAGTCCACTTCAATCATGCATTTGACCAAGTAAATGATCTTATTTTTAGCTGAAATTTTACAGAAAACTTATTTCATATGTTGACTAATTGCATGTAAAATTTCGTTGAAAAATTCATTCATTTGCTGCCTCCAACGATTGCCACAAAAAGATCCAGAAAGCTGTCTTTTTGGGACCATTTCGGCCCAAACATTTGAAATGCATAGAATAGTTTATTTTTCTTTTGCAAATCAATATTAAGGCTTCTTTAATAGTAAAGTGAAGATTCAAACACTTCCCTTTGACAACTTTTGCATATTTGACTCAAATCAAACTAGTTAAAGTTCATGAACATCAAAAATTCCATAAACCAAAGTTTGTAAGAAAAATAGAATTTCTTTTATGGTAAAGCACCAAACCTTATTCTTGTACTTCCCCTTTTTCTTTTCCTCCTTCTCCTTCCTTAATCTTTGTTTTTCCTTCAAGAAATTCAAGAACACACCCTTAAACATAAACCTTAGCAATTTAGATTAATAAACTATCCTCCATTTCTTTTCAAACTAAACCCTAATCTAACCTTATTAAACCTTAGAGACCTTGATTCTTTCATTTAATTGATTAATATCATAACTACTTAAAATTTCCAAATCCACCATAAGAACCCTAATTTCCAATCTTCCAATAGTTATATAACTACCTAAAACTAAAAATTAAAGTCTACATACTAGAAAACCTTAAAAAAACTCACCTTAAAAATCAACTTTTGAAGAAACTTGGAAGTCTTTTGGGTGTTTCCCTTGTTGGCCGAATTTGGTGAGTGGAAAAAGAGAGAATTTGCTCTTCATATCACATATTTATATATACAAAGGAAGTGATGATCACCTTGACCACTTGTCCACTTTTTCTCTTTCTTCATTTATTACACATTTATTACATATGCTAAATGTTCTCTTTTGATTGGCCAACCTTTGATTTTTATAACTTCCTTTTTCCTTTACTTCTTTCCACTTGTCTCTCTTCCCATTGGATCTCATAAAGTTGTCCCGGGTTACTCATCCGGTCCCGACACGAAACCGGGCCCACATTACGTTCCGGCGATTAATCGATCATATCTTTTAAACCGTATAGCTCCACGAGTCAAACTATATATGGTTTTGATCCTCTCGACCTCTACTTTCTATTTATAAGATCTATTTTAGGTTTCTAAGTCATTTTGAAAAATTACCGATAAGCCCTCAACTTTTTACAAAATTCTCTTTTGGTCCTATTTTTGCTCGGGTTTTCTCCGGCTTCGTTTCTACTGACGATCATTTCATATTTAACCTCTCGCCATTCTCTACATACTCACGTCTTTATTTCCTACCCTAAATTCATGTATAACTTTAATTGGTAATGACCAAAATGCCCTTAGTCAACATTTCTTCATTTTTCTTTAACGGGACATTTCCTGGAAAAACCGTTACACGTCGTTGCGATCCGGTTTTTCTCTACATTCCATTTTTGAAATCTATTATATGCACTATTAAGAACATCCGGTGCAACTTTCTTTGAAATTACATCTACGTCCCCAACTTTATTAAAAATTACAATTATGTCCCTTTTGTCATACAACCTTATCTAGGGCTGTTATCAAGAATTATCTTCTCCTTTTCCCTACTCTCGCTATGCACGTGTCTACACTGCATAAATGCAGTAGGCGGATGTGACAGTTCCTTCCTCATTAATTTAAGCTTCGTCCCGAAGCTCATCAAGTGAAAACAAATATGGGTATTGCTTCTTCATAGTTTCTTCGCGTTCCCATGTAGCTTCTTCTACTTTGTGGTTCCTCCAAAGCACTTTGACCAATGGAATCTTCTTATTTCGCAACTCTTTGATTTCACGTGCTAGGATCTCTACCGGCTCTTCATCATATGTCATTTCAGGCTGAATCTCAATATCTTGAACTTGTATGACGTGGGTTGGATCTGAACGATACCTCCTTAGCATCAAAACATGGAAAACATCATGTATTTTATTTAATTCAGGTGGTAACGCCAACTGGTAAGCTACCGGACCTACCCGTTTAATAATTTCATATGGTCCGATGAATCTAGGGCTTAGCTTGCCTTTTTGTTTAAATCGTAACACTTTCTTCCAAGGAGAGACTTTGAGGAACACTCTGTCACCTACCTCAAACTGTATGTCTTTCCTTTTTAGATCCGCGTATGATTTTTGCCGGTCCGCTGCTGCTTTTAATCGGTCTCGAATGATTTCTACCTTCTCTTCAGTTTCCTTAACTATGTCTGGCCCCAACATCTTTTCCTCACTCAATTCTGTCCAGCAAACTGGAGTTCTGCATTTTCGACCATACAGTGCTTCGTAAGGTGCCATTTGTATGCTGGATTGATAACTGTTGTTGTACGCGAATTCCATTAAGCTTAGGTGTTTGTCCCAACTACCTTTAAATTCTAAAACGCACGCCCTCAGCATATCTTCTAAAATTTGAATCACTCTTTCCGACTGTCCGTCTGTCTGGGGATGAAATGCTGTGCTGTGGTAAGTTCGAGTTCCAAGGGCTGTTTGTAACTTCTGCCAAAAATTTGACGTAAAACGTGGGTCTCGATCGGATATGATCGAAGTTGGAACTCCGTGGAGACGTATAATCTCTTTGATATACAAGTCTGCCAACTTGTCAAGCGAGTAATCCACACGTACTGGTATGAAATGAGCGGACTTAGTAAGCCGGTCTACGATTACCCAAATCGCGTCATGTTTGTCCCTTGTCATAGGCAATCCTGTGACAAAATCCATAGTAATACGATCCCATTTCCAGGTTGGAATCGTAATAGGTTGTAGTAGCCCTGAGGGTAGTTGATGTTCCGCCTTCACTTGCTGACAGGTTAGACACTTCGTTACATGATCAACGATATCCCTTTTCATTCCTGGCCACCAATAATACTCCTTCAAGTCCCGATACATTTTCGTTACTCCTGGATGCATTGTATAAGAACTGTTATGAGCTTCTTGCAAAATCTGCTTCTTCAGCTCCTTGGACTTAGGTACCACCATTCTCCTCTTGTAGTAGAGAATACCATCAGGATGAATTTGATAGTCTCCTGAAGAGTTCTCCTGTGCCTGTTGACTCCACTTCTTCACTTGTTCATCTTCCTTCTGAGCCTCACGTATTTGTTGATGTAAATTAGGTCGCACGTGCATTTCTGCAAAGATAGCTCCATCTTCTGTAGGTTTTAACGTTACCCTCATAGCACTTAGCGCTTGCATTGACTTCCTACTAAGTGCATCTGCTACGACATTCGCTTTGCCCGGGTGATAATTAATCGTATAGTCATAGTTGGCTAACCATTGCATCCATTTTCGCTGTCGCAGGTTTAAATCTTTCTGCGTGGGCAAATATTTCAGGCTTTGATGATCCGTAAAGATGTAATATTTTTCCCCGTATAAGTAGTGCCTCCATGTCTTGAAAGCCAAAACAATCGCTGCTAGCTCTAAGTCATGCATATGATAATTCTTTTCATGTGGCTTGAGCTGTCGAGAGACATACGCAATGACTTTGCCTTCCTGCATCAATACACAACCTAACCCGATATGGGATGCATCGCTATAAATCACAAAATCTTTTCCTGATTCTGGTTGTGTAAGAATAGGTGCTTCAGTAAGTTTTTGTTTCAGCTTTTCAAAGCTCCTTTGACAAGCGTCGGTCCACTGGAATTTGGCATTCTTCTGAAGTAGCTTGGTCATAGGTACGGCGATCATGGAAAACCCTTTAACGAATCTCCGATAATATCCTGCTAATCCCAAGAAACTACGGACTTCCGTTACTGTCTTAGGTGACTTCCATTCCAATACTGCTTCTATTTTCTTGGGATCGACCCTTATTCCTTCTGCCGATACAATATGTCCCAAGAAAGCTACTTCTTCCAACCAAAATTCGCATTTGCTGAACTTAGCGTATAACTGCTTCTCACGCAGGGTTTGCAAAACAATTCTAAGGTGATGATCATGATCCTCTCGATTCTTTGAATACACCAATATGTCGTCAATAAATACCACCACGAACTGATCCAAATACGGGTGGAAGATTCTATTCATCAGATCCATGAATACTGCAGGTGCGTTCGTTAATCCGAAAGGCATAACAATGAATTCATAATGTCCATAACGAGTTCTGAATGCAGTTTTTGATATGTCTTCATCTTTAATTCTCAATTGATGATAACCCGATCGTAGATCAATTTTTGAAAAGACTCCAGCACCTTTGAGTTGATCAAACAGATCATCTATGCGAGGTAACAGATACTTGTTTTTGATGGTCAGCTTATTAAGTTGACGGTAATCTACACACAACCTTAAGGATCCGTCTTTCTTTTTCACGAACAATACTGGTGCTCCCCATGGTGACACACTTGGCCTTATGAACCCCTTGTCTAAAAGTTCTTGTAGCTGTACCTTTAATTCTTTTAGCTCCGCTGGCGCCATTCGGTAAGGTGCGATGGATACTGGTGCAGCTCCCGGGTACACGTCTATGATGAATTCCACCTCTCGTTTAGGTGGTAATCCAGGTAAATCATCAGGAAATACGTCGGGAAAATCGCATACAGTAGGTATATCTTGTAACTTTGGTGCCTCTTCTTTTGCTACTAATGCACATACCAGGTATGCCTCGCAACCTTTTTGCACTAACCTCTTAGCCGTCATGGCAGAAATAATGTTAGTTAGATAGTCCTTCCTTTTTCCTACTAGGGTCACTTCATCACCGTCTGCAGTATGCAAGGTAACTCTCTTCCGTTTACAGTCAACCAATGCATCGTGTTTGGCTAACCAATCCATCCCAAGGATAGCATCGAATTCTTGAAATGGTAGTTCAAATAAATCTCCCCAAAAGATATGTCCGTGTATCTCTACGGGGCAATCTTTCACTACCTTCCTAGTAATCACCTCATTTCCTAATGGGTTAGTAACTAATATTCCCTCTTGTACTCAGCAACGGTCAGTCGACCTTGCTTTAAGTGTAGAAACTCCTTTTTCTTGGCATCTAGGTATGCCTCCGATATAAACTTCCTCTTGAACTCATTCACAAAGAAATCCCATGTTCTCTGTTCCGGTGAAACTCGTTGGTGAACTGTGTCCCACCATATATATGCTTCTTCCACTAATAAGGAAGTAGCACATATCACTCGCTCTTCTGGCGTACACTGTAACTGATCTAAGGCTCGTATTGTTCCTTCCAGCCAATACTGAGCCTTAAACTCCTTCGCACCATACTTTCTTATCTTTTCTATCGGGGGTTTCCTTTCCCCTCCTACAGCAGGTACTGGTATGGGTGCTGGCGCTGGAGGTGGGGCTGGGGCAACGCCGGCTATCTGCCGAAATACGGCAGCCATTTGTTGCAACATATCATTGGGAATAGGAGCATCAGCGGGTGGTTGCTCCGACGCTGATGTCTCAGATACACGCATTTCTACAACTCGGGAGGCCTGAGACTCGACCTCCTCCTCTATATCACGCTGCGCTGCTTGCGACATCTAAAGAGTAAACATATACCATCCCATCATTATTAACGACCCAGACCAACAGCATTATCTTATCCTAAGTGGCATGTATATAAATAAAAATTCTTAAATAACACATATACAACGCAACTTTTATTTATTTTCAAACACAAAGTTTTACAATATTAAGAAGCCCTTATATACATTGCAAAATTTAGGACTCCATGAAATCGTGCAATCTCTTATTTACTACAGGATATCTCGTTTTACGTCGGTAATGGCCACTCCCGACATAAAACGTACATCCTCCTATGTTGGATTACCCAGAAGCGGCTAAACCTTAGCTCTGATACCACTAATTGTAACACCCCTTCCCAACCTACATGTGTAAGCTGAGTAGAGGTGCCACACTATCCTAATTGTTGCTACCAATTTACTTAGTCAAATTTTAGTTCTGATTTTTACAGAAATTTTGCCATAGTTTCGCCTAGAAATTTGGATCCCAAGTGTCGTCAAAACTTGTTTTTCTGATTTTTGAAAACATTTTACACATACCAATGTGAATAAGAATACCATCAAATTTAATGCACTCCCAATGAATCCACCTTATACCCTCAACTACAAACCTGCACGAAGAGTTCACACTTCTAATATAACATAAAGTAAAGATTTATGATTATTACATACTACTAACATACAATTATAACATAGAAAATCTCTTTTATATTTATTCATATACATGCCACAACTATCGACTCATAATGGAACTAAAAGATCTACCCCTGAGATTTGCTGTGGTCTGGTCGTTGCTTCCCCAAGATTTATCTACTGCTTCGAACCTATGAGTCAAGGAAAACTTAACTCGCTGAGCGTTGTCGCTCAGTGGGTACTTTACCAATAAAAATAAAAGTAGTACATGAAAGTATTCGAAGTAAAAAGGAAATAATAAAATAAACAATCAACCAACATTATACCAATAGAAATCGTGATACATTCAGTATGATATGTTCTCAATAATGTAAAATCATAATTCAAATTCATTTGCATTATATAGTTCAACGAAAAATAATATGTCTTTGATCCAGGCTCTACTGGGATATAGGGAACCATAGTGATAAGGCAGTGGCCCTCACCACTGTAACATAGGTGGCCCTCACCACCGATATCAGATCACAGGAATGGCCCTCACCATCCTGGTTATAACCAATGGCCCTCACCATTGGCCCCCAATGGCCCTCACCATTGAGTTCAGATCATATCAATTCAATCACAATATCAAGCAGTACTGCATAAGTTAGTATAGTGCACCATACCCTTATCTACCACTCCCACTATCCAGTAGAGCAAAAAGATTTAAATGATTCAATTTAAGTCTCAACTTCATTTTAGAATGATTCAAGAAATCAATTTAATTCCCATCGCACTTTGCCATTTATGCCGCGCAACACATTCTTCAGTCAAACCATTACTCTTTTTCACATATTTAACATCCACAATAAACACATCAAACATTTCAAAGCATTCCTCAAAATATCCCAAATTGACCAAATAAATAGTGTTGCGGAGAGACAAATCGGCAACGCAAAATGTCATGACCAAATGAATAGTAAAATCTGGGTTTTCGTCAAAATTTCAGTCCACTTCAATCATGCATTTGACCAAGTAAATGATCTTATTTTTAGCTGAAATTTTACAGAAAACTTATTTCATATGTTGACTAATTGCATGTAAAATTTCGTTGAAAAATTCATTCATTTGCTGCCTCCAACGATTGCCACAAAAAGATCCAGAAAGCTGTCTTTTTGGGACCATTTCGGCCCAAACATTTGAAATGCATAGAATAGTTTATTTTTCTTTTGCAAATCAATATTAAGGCTTCTTTAATAGTAAAGTGAAGATTCAAACACTTCCCTTTGACAACTTTTGCATATTTGACTCAAATCAAACTAGTTAAAGTTCATGAACATCAAAAATTCCATAAACCAAAGTTTGTAAGAAAAATAGAATTTCTTTTATGGTAAAGCACCAAACCTTATTCTTGTACTTCCCCTTTTTCTTTTCCTCCTTCTCCTTCCTTAATCTTTGTTTTTCCTTCAAGAAATTCAAGAACACACCCTTAAACATAAACCTTAGCAATTTAGATTAATAAACTATCCTCCATTTCTTTTCAAACTAAACCCTAATCTAACCTTATTAAACCTTAGAAACCTTGATTCTTTCATTTAATTGATTAATATCATAACTACTTAAAATTTCCAAATCCACCATAAGAACCCTAATTTCCAATCTTCCAATAGTTATATAACTACCTAAAACTAAAAATTAAAGTCTACATACTAGAAAACCTTAAAAAAACTCACCTTAAAAATCAACTTTTGAAGAAACTTGGAAGTCTTTTGGGTGTTTCCCTTGTTGGCCGAATTTGGTGAGTGGAAAAAGAGAGAATTTGCTCTTCATATCACATATTTATATATACAAAGGAAGTGATGATCACCTTGACCACTTGTCCACTTTTTCTCTTTCTTCATTTATTACACATTTATTACATATGCTAAATGTTCTCTTTTGATTGGCCAACCTTTGATTTTTATAACTTCCTTTTTCCTTTACTTCTTTCCACTTGTCTCTCTTCCCATTGGATCTCATAAAGTTGTCCCGGGTTACTCATCCGGTCCCGACACGAAACCGGGCCCACATTACGTTCCGGCGATTAATCGATCATATCTTTTAAACCGTATAGCTCCACGAGTCAAACTATATATGGTTTTGATCCTCTCGACCTCTACTTTCTATTTATAAGATCTATTTTAGGTTTCTAAGTCATTTTGAAAAATTACCGGTAAGCCCTCAACTTTTTACAAAATTCCCTTTTGGTCCTATTTTTGCTCGGGTTTTCTCCGGCTTCGTTTCTACTGATGATCATTTCATATTTAACCTCTCGCCATTCTCTATGTACTCACGTCTTTATTTCCTACCCTAAATTCATGTATAACTTTAATTGGTAATGACCAAAATGCCCTTAGTCAACATTTCTTCATTTTTCTTTAACGGGACATTTCCTGGAAAAACCGTTACACGTCGTTGCGATCCGGTTTTTCTCTACATTCCATTTTTGAAATCTATTATATGCACTATTAAGAACATCCGGTGCAACTTTCTTTGAAATTACATCTACGTCCCCAACTTTATTAAAAATTACAATTATGTCCCTTTTGTCATACAACCTTATCTAGGGCTGTTATCAAGAATTATCTTCTCCTTTTCCCTACTCTCGCTATGCACGTGTCTACACTGCATAAATGCAGTAGGCGGATGTGACAGGTTTATTATGAATACAGTAGATAAAATATTTGTTCACTATGCAACGAAAAGTAACAATATTTACAAATTCATATACATCAAAACTCAAGTTTTACAACACATAAAATTTATACATGTTTGGCAGTCAGTCTTCGATCTTAAAACCCACTATTCACTCTTCAAAATCTAGGCCCGACTCGGCCTAGAAGAACTCTCTGGTTCTTCCCTGTCACCTAAGCGAAGAATCACATTCGCGCTAAGCCAACGTCTTAGTGGTACAAACTACAATGCTATGATGCTTTAATGCCATGCTAATGTCACACAATCAAGATTCAAGATCAATTCAAGAGAATATTATATTTCACAAATTTACATTATTTAATAATTAATCAAAACATTCATGATTCACATTGAAAACAAAGACAAGCATGGGCCCAAAATACACTAATATGTTATTCAAAGTTCAGAGTTACTGCTTTGGTCCATAATCATAATCATCAAGCCCGTAGGCGATATACACATATATATATCTATCCATGGATAGGGTAACAGACCCAGTCTCTTGGACCTCTACTTGGCTAGACTCAAGGAGATCCTCAACCCGGCAAGACTGCTACCAAAACAAGTGTAACAGACCCAGTCTCTTGGAACTCAACCAGACTAAACTCGAGGAGATCCTCAACCTGGCAAGACTGTTACTATTATTCATATATTTCATAGGCATGCCGCCAAACCTAAAACTCTGAAATCTGAATAACATATTAAGCACACAAACATTTCATTCATCTCTTCATAATCTCTTTCTCAATTCATTTTATATTTCATAAGCAATTAGGCAATCATGCCCCAATAATTTCATTTGCATTTCCATAGCCAACAATCATGGCCTCAAATCTCATATGGTCTCAAATCACAATAAAGCAACTCTTCATAACATCATCTCTTTCACATTTCACATTTCGTTATATTTCAAATCACATTAATCAATTCATTATTCAAATGGATATAATCAATGGCATTAACACATATTTTACATGCTCATCACAACATTCATATTTATAATCAAATATGTCTCAAGTCTCAATATCATATGAATGTATGTAATAATGTAGTTTGTACTTACCTTAAAACCAACTCACACCAATCTATACACCTACTCTTTCGAGAATCCTCAACACTTAGGTTAGGGCAATTCAACCTCTTCACAACCTAATCCAAAAGGAATATTAGCAAAATGACCATATAAATAGTAAATTCTTGTTTCAAACTCCACTTTATCCTTAATTTGAAAATTTGTATAAAATAATCTACTTGACTAAAAACTCTAAAATTTTTACATAATTTAGTTTTACATCTTAAAATCATTCCTTTAAAATTTCAGATCAAACTGAACACAAAATCCTTGTCAAATAGTTCACCCAACCAGACTGCCCCAATTGCCCTGCATCCTGGCAGCAGTTCTGAACTTTGTGAATTCCATAAATCAAATTCAATCAACGTGGTTCCAAATTATTTTTCTCAAATACTAGACTCACTAAGCAACAACATATCCAAAATTCAATTGGATATTATTTTCTACATTTTATTAAGAATCCCGAAAGATAGCTGTCTCAGTTAAGGTACCTGCTGGAACAGGTCTAATAAAAATAATCTTTCCAAAATCATAACCATTCCAAAATTGAATCAACATATTTTTCAGTCATTCTAGAATCATAGAGGCACAACATATCAAAAATTCACTTCAAGAACATTTTTCTATATTTAATTAAAAATCATACAAGTCACAGCCTTTACTAATTGTAAAACAGAAAGAAATTTCACTAAACACAACTCTTACTCTTCCATCACCAACACCAACCTAACTTCTTATCTTTAATTCTATTTCCAATACATACAAACACACCACAAGCAATCCTAACCATATTATCAACAACACTTCATCAAACTCAAAAATAACTTCAAAAACAACAAGAGCAATCAAGAGAGAACTTACCAAAATAATGAAATTTCTTGAAATTCCAACTTATTTTCTTGAAAACTCCTTTAATTTTGGTCTTGGAAAATCAAATCCCTCTCTTGCTCTCTTGCTTGAGTGATGGCCGGCCAAACCACAAAGGAAGAAGAAGAAAAATAAAAATGAATGGCAAAAGTCAAATTTCTCATCTCTTTAAACCTCCACCAAGTATTCCAAAAAGAAAATTACTAAAATACCCTCTTCTTTATATCTTAACTCCCTTTTACTTATTTGTCCTTTTTAGTAATTTCACAAATAACAAATTAAATATCTTCTTCCTTTGACCATCCATTTTGACTTGTATATATGTTATATATATTTCCATATATATAACATATAAACTCTCTTCCAATCATCTAAATTTCTATTTTCCATTAATTAATTAATTCAACAATAATAAACATAAATATCTTCTTCTTTGACTTTCTTATTTGACTTGTGTATATGTTATATATATTTTTATATATACAACATATACACTCTCTCTTAAATTCTTTTTCTTTCCAATTACACATATACATTTAATTCAAATAAAACAACAATTATATCAAAACTTCTAGGACACACTCTGGGATATTACAAAGACCATCTTAAAAAGTTTTGAAAATAGTTTTGGTCTTTTGGATTTTAAAGAAAAAATTTATTTTGAGCTTGCAAATGTACTTGGGTCATATTAGAAAAAGAACAAACCAAATAAGCCATGATTTAAACCAAGATAAATTATCCATAGTCAAACAACATGCATTTGGTGTAAAACCTAAGGAAAGTAACTAGGCCAATTACATGAGCTTTAGTCTTTGGGTTAAAAGGCTTAGGTTCCCATAGCAAGTATATACCAAATGGTACAAGGCTATGAGTGGTTATGCCATGCTCGATCTCCATACCTTGAGTGAAAGTATGGTATCCCTTACATAACATAATACGGGTAACACGGGCGTCCTAACTCACGCACACAATGCAATATAATATGATGCAATGGATAATATCATTATAAGAAAGGATAGAATAATATAAAGACCAACGAAATCAACTTCTCTTATCCCCAGTGGAGTCGCCACTGTGAGCGGCGATTTTCGCCCCCACTCCCGGTGGAATGGTTCTTGCGACTTCGGCACTGTTTAGGCTCGGGGCCTTAGAGAACACGGACCTAAGTCTGGAGAAAATGGAGTCGCTACCCGGACGGGCCGGGAAAAAGAAAGGGGTCAATGACTCGATTCCTAAGGAATCTCCAACCCCCTAATGGGTTCGGAAAGTTGGGTACGTGTGGGGAAGGTGAGAAATGGCCCAGCACCCCCACAACGCCCGGTTCATTGGAACCGGCCTCCTTTACAGGTCTTAATATTGTAAAATTCTTAAATATAACAATATTATCCATACTACACACAATAAAAAAAAAGAAAGCATCATTATATTAAAATCAAAGCAATGTCCAAACAAAACAAAACAAATAAATGGACACCCATCCAAGGATGGAAACATGTCCTTACATCACATGCCTAGATAGGACACCCACCAAAAGGTAGAAAAATGCCCTTTACATAAGTTCTAAAATAGAAAAGAAAATTAAATTACATGATGTTTAACTAATGAGGTACCCACCAAGTGGAAACATACCTCTTACAACTTTTGGAAGTCTAAATTAATTGAATAAGTAAATAATCATCCATAATAAATAAATCATTCATTAAAAGTATTTAAATATCAATAAAATAAACATTCATCCATGAAAAATTAAATAAATCAAGTATTGAAATTAAATAGATTAAAGCATAAGAGATAAATCAAAGCATATCAAGTATGGAATTGAATAAAGCAAATAAAAGTCTAATTTATGGCTACTATGACTTTTTATGAAATTAGAATAAATTAGGGTTTTATGTTTTAAAGGATTGGTGAGACTCTTTGATTAACAAAATTAAGGTTTGAATGGTGAAATCTTGAAATTAGGGTTTTGGACACTTTGAAATTCTTTTAAATTCATGATTTTTAAATAGTGAATTAAGCTACTGTGACTTTTTTGAGCTTTTATATTTTTATATTTTTATATTTTCCCTAAGTCTGCAAACACAACATACTACATCTTATTAAAGATCAGAGGTTGCCAATCCCAAACATGTATATTATTCAAAAACCACTTTTAAAATCAAAATAATCTTTTTCTTACATTTTACCTAGGTTGAGAATCTCAAACCTAGGCTCTGATACCAAAACAACTGTAACACCCCCCACATTCAATACACACACACTACAACACCACAATGTAGCATATGTGCACCGAACATGGGAGTGCTACGGCTTTTCATCAACATTCAAAACATTTTATATAGTACCATCATCTTTCTCAATATACATTATAGATAGTAAATACTCAATTTGTAATATAATATAATAGATATATAAATACATTTAAGTAGTACACAGCGGAAGTTATAAAATATTTACACATATGAAAACATTTGAGTACATATTTATCGTTACATATATATGTTTACAATATAAACAAAATCTTTACAAAATATAAAAGAGTTATACATGATTGGCAAATCTCCTCTGATCTTTAAGTTCCCAAAATCAACTCTTCAATGTCTACTCTCACTCGGTCTCGAAGAGCTCTGGGGTTAAACTCTATCACCTGCGCGATTAAACACTATCGCGCTAAGCCAAGGGCTTAGTAAGACAATTCATGCTAATGTTATGCTTTAGTGCAATGCAATGTTTCACATTTGTATTAATAAATCAACATCAATGATACACACACAATTAATAAAGATCATACTCAACCAACAATATTCCGTGAATAGTCCGTTTCATCATATAAGTAATATTAACATTTCATTACATTAGAACATCATTTATGATATACATAAAACTAGACACCTATGGTACTTAATACGATATTCAGAATTCAGAGTTACTACTTTGGTTCATAAACACCATTATCAAGCCCATAGGCAACATATACATATATATCTCTATCCATGGATAGCGTAACAGACCCGGTCTCTTGGATCATCAACTCATCTAATTCGAGAAGATCCTCAACCCGGCAAGACTGTTACAAATCAAATATCTCGTAATATCAATTATCATTGTGTAACAGACCCAGTCTCTTGGATCTCAATTCAATTCAATTTGAAGAGATCCTCAACCCGGCAAGACTGTTACCTTTCATTAAATAGGCATGCCTCCAAAAACCAGAACTCTGAAACTGAATATCATATTAAGCATACACTTATTTCATTATTCTCTTTATCAAACTCTTTCTCAATCTTCCTCATCAATTAGGCAAACATGCCATACATCATTCAATTATATCATCATAGCCAATCACAATGGCTTTACATCACATTTCACATCTCAATTCATATTTTGCATATAGCATCTCAACATACATTATCCATAATACACATTATCATTTACAAGATTCACATTACATATAACATACCATTGTTCAATCTCAACAATGCAATTAGGGCAAAGAACAATCTACATCATTCATATTTTTAAGATCTTCCATAACCATTTGATTAGGGCATTCTTTGTTTGAAGTATGTTTAAAGTGTTTATGTTTAGGTTTAGGTACCAAAATACCTTTGAAGAATCATTACAATGCAATTAGAACAAAGAATAAAAAACCTAACCAACACATTTGAGGGACACGGGCAGCCCACTTGAGGGACACGGCCAAGCTTGTGGCCGTGTCACTCAACCTCAATTTGATAGTAGGCAACACGGGCAAGGGACACGGCCAAGCTTGTGGCCGTGTCTCCCAAAACAAATTGGCAGTGGCAGACACTGGCATGAGACACGGCCGTGTCCTCTCCAAAATCTCACACACACGGCCAAGTTTCCATGGACTTGGCCGTGTCTCTCCAAAACATTAAGTCTTGGTCGTGTCTCTCCATTTCTATTGGCCGTGTCACCCATGAACATAACTATAACCAAATCCAACACTCTTCTAAATGCATTCTAACACCTTATAACATGTTTCAAATGAATATAATCAATGTTCTAAACACACATTCATCACAAAACCACTTCACAATACATTAATATTACATTTAAACACAAACCATCTCAAAACCCTAAAATCACCATCCTTCTCCACCTTTCAAAATCAACATATACTACTTCCAACAACAACACCTATTAATTTAAAACCAATTTAACACTTGAATACACAACACAACTACATCCCATCATCAATTCAACAAACCCTAATGAATTTCAAATACTACTTCAAAAGAATAAAAGAAATCAAAGGAAAGATCTTACCTTAGTTAAAAACTTCTTGAATCAACACTTGAACACTTAATCTTCCTTCAATTTTGAACTCAACTCATCAAGAACCTCTCTTGTCTCTTTCTTTCTCTTTGTCTATGGAGGAGCCGGCCACTTCATGAAAGAAAGAAGAAAATGATGAAGAAACAAAGTCAAACCTTCTTTAAATATCCACCATGTGATTCAATTCAAGCAATTACCAATATGCCCTCAACCAAATAACTAACCTTTTGTCTCATATAAGCCCATTTAAGTAATTACACACTCAACACAAAAATATCTCTCTTCCTTAGACTCTTCCTTTGACCCATTTATATGTTATATATATCATCATATACACAACATATACCATTCTCTCTAAACCCTATTTCCTTTCCCAAAACACTTATACACAAGCATTCTCTTCTCAATTTCTTTTCTTATCACATAATATACATTCAATCCAATTTATAACAACAACAACAACAACAACAATATCACTAAGACTTCTAGGGCATACATGAGGATATTACAATTTTCCCCCTCTAAAAAGAAAATTTCGTCCTCGAAATTACCTGATATCAACTCTGAAACAACTGAGGATATTGTTTTCGCATGGTTTGTTCACTTTCCCAAGTTGCTTCTTCTTTTGCATGATTCTTCCATAGAACCTTCACCAATGGCACTCTCTTGTTTCTCAGCTCTTTCACATCATGTGCCAAGATAGCAACTGGTTCCTCTTCAAAAGTCAAATCGGGATTCACTTCAATTGACTCAATTGGCAACACATGAGATGGATCCGACCTGTATCTCCTCAACATAGAAACATGAAACACATTATGAATACGATCCAACTCAGGTGGCAAAGTGAGTCGATAAGCAACTGGCCCAATTCTTTCCAAAACTTCATATGGTCCAATAAACCGAGGACTCAATTTCCCTTTCTGACCGAACCTCAAAATCTTCTTCCAAGGAGACACTTCAGAAATACCTTATCTCCTACATCAAACTGTATGTCTCTCCTTTTCATATCTGCATAAGACTTCTGTCGGTCTGAAGCTGCTTTCAACCTGCCTCGAATCACTTTTACTTTCTCTTCAGTTTCTTGAATCAAATCAGGACCAACCAACTTATTATCTCCAAGCTCATTCCAACAAAGAGGTGTCCTACACCGTCTGCCATACAATGCTTCAAACGGTGCCATACCAATGCTGGATTGGTGACTGTTGTTTTAAGCAAACTCCACAAGTGGTAGAAATCTGTCCCAACTTCCAAAGAAATCAATGACACAGCTTCTCAACATGTCCTCAATAATCTGTATCACCCTCTCTGACTGTCCATCCGTCTGTGGATGAAAAGCAGTACTGAAGTGCAGTCGAGACTCCAAAGCACTATGCAAACTCTTCCAAAACCTTGAAGTAAACCGGGGATCTCGATCAGACACTAAAGAAGTTGGAACCCCATGCAACTTCACAATCTCATGGATATACAGCTCAGCTAACCTCTCCAAAGAGTAATCCATCCGAACCGGAAGGAAATGAGCTGTTTTAGTCAATCTATCCACAATCACCCATATGACATCATGTTTCCTTTGTGTCAATGGCAAACCAGACACAAAATCCATCGTCACTCTATCCCACTTCCATTCAGGCACTGACAACGGTTGAAGCAACCCGGTTGGAACTTGATGCTCTGCTTTAACCTTCTGACAAGTGAGACATTTCGATACAAAATCTGCAATATCTCTCTTCAAACCAATCCACCAGTAATGTTGTCTCAAATCATGATACATCTTGGTATTGCCCGGATGCATAGCAAACACTGACTGATGTGCTTCTTCTAAAATGACTCTTTTCAAATCAGCATCATCGGGTACACATAATCTGTTTTTAAACCAGAGACTTCCATCATTTCTCACAACAAAATCTACACTCTTTCCATTCTGGCGATCTGAAACAATCTTTCAAATTTTCTCATCCGCCAACTGAGCCTCTTTAATCTGATCCAACAAAACTGGTTTCAAATGCAACTGTGCCAACAATGCACCATCATCACAAGGTACAAAACTAGCATGTAATGCTCTCAACTCAACAAGCAACGAGAGCGAATAAATAGTCAAACCTGCTAAAGACTTCCGACTCAAGGCATCAGCAACAACATTTGCTTTACCTGGATGATAGTCAATCAAGCAGTCGTAGTCTTTAATCAATTCCAACCATCTCCTCTGCCCAAGATTGAGCTCTTTTTTGACACCCAAATATTTCAAGCTTTAGTGATCATTGTAGATGAAACATTTCTCCCCAAACAAATAGTGTCGCCAAATCTTCAATGCAAACACAATGGCTGCCAATTCTAGATCATGGGTCGGATAGTTAAGCTCATGCGGTTTCAACTGTCGAGATGCATAAGCTATAACTTTACCTTCTTGCATTAGCACACATCCCAAACCCCTATGTGAAGCATCACTGTAGATCACATATGGTTTACCTTCTACAGGTAAAGTAAGAACAGGCGCTTGAGTCAACATTTCTCTCAACTGCTCAAAACTAGCCTGACACTGATCTGTCCACACAAATCTCACTCCCTTTCGAAGCAATCTGGTAAGTGGAGTAGCTATCAAAGAAAATCCTTTCACAAATCGTCGGTAATAGCCTGCCAAACCCAGAAAACTTCTAACTTCAGTCACAGACTTGGGTGGACTCCAATTCAGAATAGCTTCAACTTTACTTGGATCAACTCTAATACCTTCTGCTGAAACTATATGACCGAGAAAAGCGACTTGATCCAACCAGAACTCACACTTCGACAATTTGGAAAACAACTGCTTCTCTCTCAAAATCTGCAACACAATCTGCAGATGCATATCATGTTCCTCTTCATTCCGCGAATACACCAGAATGTCATCGATGAAGACCACTACAAACTGATCCAGATAGGGCCTGAACACCCTATTCATCAAATCCATAAAAGCTGCAGGTGCATTCGTTAGACCAAAAGGCATAACTAGAAATTCATAATGCCCATACCTGGTCCGAAAGGCGGTCTTAGGAACATCTTCAGCTATGACTCTCAGCTGATGGTACCCTGATCTCAGATCAATTTTAGAAAACACAGCTGCACCCTTCAATTGATCAAAGAGATCATCGATTCTAAGCAAAGGATATTTATTTTTAATAGTCACCTTGTTCAATTGCCTATAATCGATACACAACCTCATAGTACCATCTTTCTTTTTCACAAATAGCACAGGAGCTCCCCAAGGAGAAACACTGGGGCGAATAAATCCTTTGTCCAACAACTCCTGTAATTGCACTTTCAACTCCCTCAATTCTGCTGGTGCCATTCTATAGGGAGTAATAGAGATAGGAGTGGTACCAGGCAACAATTCAATACCAAACTCCACCTCTCTCTCAGGAGGCAATCCTGGCAACTCCTCTGGAAACACATCTAGAAAATCTGCAACTGTGGGTATATCATCAATAGGAGGACCTCTTACTCTAGTATCTACCACATGAGCAAGATAGGCTTCACATCCCTTTATAATCAACCTCCTGGCTGCAACAGCTGAAACAAATAAGGAGGCTAGCTGTTCCTGCTCATTAGATACTATCACCTCTCTACCATCAGCAGTTCTCAAAGTAACAACTTTCTTTTTACAATCCACCACAGCTCCATGTCTAGCTAACCAGTCCATGCCTAGGATCACATCATATTCCTTAAATGGCATCTCAATCAAATCTCCAAGAAACTCCTCACCTTGCACCCTCACAACACTATCTCGGTGCACCTTGCTCACAATTACACTATGCCCTAAAGGATTTGTCACCAACACATCAAATCCTAGGGACTCAGCATGCATATCAGATACAGGCAAAACAGATGCACTAATATAAGAATGTGTGGAACCCGGATCAACCAAAGCAAGTACTGAAGTATCAAATAAAGAAAAAGTACCAGCAATGACTGTCGAAGCATCTGGCTGCTTCTGCATAACATACATCTTCTAGGAAGATCCAACCTCCTCTGGTCTACTCTCCCTGGATGTAGCACCTCCTCTAGCACTGAACCCAGATCTGCCTCCCCGGCTGCTACCTCTGCCTGCTCGACTTCCCCTCACACTAGGTCGAGAAGCTGCAGTATCAACTGACATCCGCTCCTGTCTCTCTGGACAATCTCTAATAAAATGCTCAGGAGATCCACATCTGAAGCACACAGCTGACCCACTATACCTCCAACAAGCACCCCTATGTGATCCACCACACTGAGCACACACAGGTAGAGCGGATCTCTGAGTCACTGGGGTCGGAGCACTCGCCACTGAAGCTGTAGGTCTAAATCTCTGCCTCTGTAACTGCACTGACCTACCAGCTGACCTCTAACTCCTACTAACTCTAGGAACAAAGCTTCCTTTACCTCTCTTAACAGAAGAAGATCCTGCCTCAAACTGGGGCCTCCTAACCCTAACCTCTTCCTCTGAAGTAGCTGCAATAACTTGAGCTCGCTCTACACTTCGAGCTGCTGCCACTAGCTGGGAGAAATCGTGATATCTAGATCTAGCCACTAAGCACATGATAGAGGGCCTCAATCCCTCCTCAAATCTCCTGCATCTATCTATCTCATCAGCTATAATGCCCCCAGCATACTGGCTCAATCGAATAAACTCAACCTCATGCTCAGTTACAGTCTTGCTATCTTGCTTCAAGCTTAAGAACTCCATCTTCTTCATGTCTTTGTACTCCTTAGGAGTATACTTCAACTCAAACTCTCTCAGAAAATCCGCATATGACAAGGTTGGTGGATCATCCATAGAATGGGGCACCGTCTTCCACCAATCGTAGGCATCCTTCTGCAGCAAAGATCTTGCATAGTCAAACTTTTCCTCTGAGGTGGCTTGCAACTGAACAAATACCCTCTGTACTCTGTCAAGCCACTATTCTGCTACAGCTGGATCAACTGTACCAAAGAAATCCTCCGCTCCATATTTCCTTAGCTTATCATAGTGCCTCACTGGTACTGAAGGCTGAGGGGGTGGTGGCTGTGGTTGCACAGGTGCTTGTCTCATAACTTCCATCATATGCCTAAACCAGGCTGGCGGAACCTCCTCTCCAGCTGGTCTACCCGACACCGAAGCAGGTGCCTCCTCAACACTATCAACTCTAGCTCCCTCAGCAGGAGCAATACTCTCGGCACTACCCTCAATCGACTGACGTGAGTGAGAATCCATCACAACCTAAGTCTGCAAACACAACATACTACATCTTATTAAAGATCAGAGGTTGCCAATCCCAAACATGTATATTATTCAAAAACCACTTTTAAAATCAAAATAATCTTTTTCTTACATTTTACCTAGGTTGAGAATCTCAAACCTAGGCTCTGATACCAAAACAACTGTAACACCCCCCACATTCAATACACACACACTACAACACCACAATGTAGCATATGTGCACCGAACATGGGAGTGCTACGGCTTTTCATCAACATTCAAAACATTTTATATAGTACCATCATCTTTCTCAATATACATTATAGATAGTAAATACTCAATTTGTAATATAATATAATAGATATATAAATACATTTAAGTAGTACACAGCGGAAGTTATAAAATATTTACACATATGAAAACATTTGAGTACATATTTATCGTTACATATATATGTTTACAATATAAACAAAATCTTTACAAAATATAAAAGAGTTATACATGATTGGCAAATCTCCTCTGATCTTTAAGTTCCCAAAATCAACTCTTCAATGTCTACTCTCACTCGGTCTCGAAGAGCTCTGGGGTTAAACTCTATCACCTGCGCGATTAAACACTATCGCGCTAAGCCAAGGGCTTAGTAAGACAATTCATGCTAATGTTATGCTTTAGTGCAATGCAATGTTTCACATTTGTATTAATAAATCAACATCAATGATACACACACAATTAATAAAGATCATACTCAACCAACAATATTCCGTGAATAGTCCGTTTCATCATATAAGTAATATTAACATTTCATTACATTAGAACATCATTTATGATATACATAAAACTAGACACCTATGGGCCCATCAAGTACTTAATACGATATTCAGAATTTAGAGTTACTACTTTGGTTCATAAACACCATTATCAAGCCCATAGGCAACATATACATATATATCTCTATCCATGGATAGCGTAACAGACCCGGTCTCTTGGATCATCAACTCATCTAATTCGAGAAGATCCTCAACCCGGCAAGACTGTTACAAATCAAATATCTCGTAATATCAATTATCATTGTGTAACAGACCCAGTCTCTTGGATCTCAATTCAATTCAATTTGAAGAGATCCTCAACCCGGCAAGACTGTTACCTTTCATTAAATAGGCATGCCTCCAAAAACCAGAACTCTGAAACTGAATATCATATTAAGCATACACTTATTTCATTATTCTCTTTATCAAACTCTTTCTCAATCTTCCTCATCAATTAGGCAAACATGCCATACATCATTCAATTATATCATCATAGCCAATCACAATGGCTTTACATCACATTTCACATCTCAATTCATATTTTGCATATAGCATCTCAACATACATTATCCATAATACACATTATCATTTACAAGATTCACATTACATATAACATACCATTGTTCAATCTCAACAATGCAATTAGGGCAAAGAACAATCTACATCATTCATATTTTTAAGATCTTCCATATCCATTTGATTAGGGCATTCTTTGTTTGAAGTATGTTTAAAGTGTTTATGTTTAGGTTTAGGTACCAAAATACCTTTGAAGAATCATTACAATGCAATTAGAACAAAGAATAAAAAACCTAACCAACACATTTGAGGGACACGGGCAGCCCACTCGAGGGACACGGCCAAGCTTGTGGCCGTGTCACTCAACCTCAATTTGACAGTAGGCAACACGGGCAAGGGACACGGCCAAGCTTGTGGCCGTGTCTCCCAAAACAAATTGGCAGTGGCAGACACTGGCATGAGACACGGCCGTGTCCTCTCCAAAATCTCACACACACGGCCAAGTTTCCATGGACTTGGCCGTGTCTCTCCAAAACATTAAGTCTTGGCCGTGTCTCTCCATTTCTATTGGCCGTGTCACCCATGAACATAACTATAACCAAATCCAACACTCTTCTAAATGCATTCTAACACCTTATAACATGTTTCAAATGAATATAATCAATGTTCTAAACACACATTCATCACAAAACCACTTCACAATACATTAATATTACATTTAAACACAAACCATCTCAAAACCCTAAAATCACCATCCTTCTCCACCTTTCAAAATCAACATATACTACTTCCAACAACAACACCTATTAATTTAAAACCAATTTAACACTTGAATACACAACATAACTACATCCCATCATCAATTCAATAAACCCTAATGAATTTCAAATACTACTTCAAAAGAATAAAAGAAATCAAAGGAAAGATCTTACCTTAGTTAAAAACTTCTTGAATCAACACTTGAACACTTAATCTTCCTTCAATTTTGAACTCAACTCATCAAGAACCTCTCTTGTCTCTTTCTTTCTCTTTGTCTATGGAGGAGCCGGCCACTTCATGAAAGAAAGAAGAAAATGATGAAGAAACAAAGTCAAACCTTCTTTAAATATCCACCATGTGATTCAATTCAAGCAATTACCAATATGCCCTCAACCAAATAACTAACCTTTTCTCTCATATAAGCCCATTTAAGTAATTACACACTCAACACAAAAATATCTCTCTTCCTTAGACTCTTCCTTTGACCCATTTATATGTTATATATATCATCATATACACAACATATACCATTCTCTCTAAACCCTATTTCCTTTCCCAAAACACTTATACACAAGCATTCTCTTCTCAATTTCTTTTCTTATCACATAATATACATTCAATCCAATTTATAACAACAACAACAACAACAACAATATCACTAAGACTTCTAGGGCATACATGAGGACCCGAGCTAAGTTCTGGACTTAGAAGAGATTCTAGGTTCTGACCTAAGTGTAATTTGGGTTCTGGACCCGAGCTAAGTTCTGGACTTAGAAAAGATTCAAGGTTCTGGACATAAAGATAATTTGGGTTCTGGACCCGAGCTAAGTTCTCGACTTAGAAAAGATTCTAGGTTCTGGACCTAAGGGTAATATGAGTTCTGGACCAGAGCTAAGTTCTGGACTTAGGAAAGATTCTAGGTTCTGGACCTAAGGGTAATTTGGGTTCTGGACCCGAGCTAAGTTGTGGACTTAGGAAAGATTCTAGGTTCTGGACCTAATGAAAATTTCGGGTTCTAGACCTAAGCTAATAAAGATTTAATTATCTGCAAAAAATAATTTTTTTGTTTAAAAAAGTTTGACTAATTTTTATGCACATGTCTTCTCCTTGCTCCCCTGCGTGCAAAAATATTTATACACACGCAAGCATTTGAATGATTAAAGTGAATAATTGAATTTACTATTTATTTACTTTGTAGTCACTTTTATGCACTATTTACTATTCATGCATAGTAACTTGCTATTCGTAAATAGTATTTTACTATTATAAATAGTAATTTACTATTCATAAATAGTAAAAAATACTATTCATCAATATTAAAGTTTACTATTCATGAATAGTAAAACTTACTTTTGAATTTTATTTTTTTCTTGCCGTTTCTCTATAGAAACGAAAGAATTCTTTCATTTCCTTCACAGCGAAATCTATAATTCTCTCAAATTCTTTCAAATTTAGCATATAGTTTTAAAAAAAAATGCATGCTTCAAGGTCAGGAACTCATTCTAATGTTGAGTTATTAGAGTTTATTCAACATCATGAAGATGAAAATATAGATCTACTAGTCGAGATGCCGCTTCATCGTAGTTCAAAACAAAAGAGCGCGGTAATTATTTTTTCCCTTTCTTTTTTCTTTTTTCTTTTGATTTTTTTGTCTTTTTGTTATTTATTTATTTTTGTTTTATATTTTTATTTTTTTTCATCTTCCTGTTATTTATTTATATTATTTATTTATTATTTTTGATTTTTTATGTTTTTATATTATGCTCTTTTATTATTATTATTGTGTTTACCTTTATTTTTATTTATATTTTCATATTATTATAATTTTTTAGAAAATTTAGGAAAAATATATTAATTTAAGCAGATAGGATAATATGTACTTACCTTGTATTAACTTACCTAGCTCTGTGTTAGCGTGATCATTGCGTTGTTCGAGCCAGAGGGTGTATCTACAAAGCCCGACAATGGTATGATGTAGTGTCTTTTCTGGTAAGGCAGATTATCCAAGATTGCGGCTTTGAGAGCTTCATCTTACAATTGCCATCCGAGGAGTATCTGATAGACCAGAGTGTAGTCCAGGCGCTTGCAGAACGATGGTTGGACACAACCCACACTTTTCACTTGCCCATTGGAGAGATGACAATTGGTTCAGTCGATTTTACTGCTATAACAGGCCTTCGATATGATGGTGTTCCGGTTCCTCTGACCAACAATATTTTAACATTTGAATAAATTTAGTAATTAATTGGTATGGAACCATCATATAAGGGGCCTTTAAAGATAAAAATTGAACCGATTCGTAGCTATTGGATGAACTACGAAGGACGGGTTCATAGGGACACGGCCCAACAGTATGCTCAAGGATTTTTGTTATATTTGCTTAGGTCGACCATCTTAGGCAGCACTGAATCCTCCATCCACTTGTCAGTGTTGAGGGCCCTTTCTTATTTTAGGACAGTACCATCTTTTGGCTGGGGTGCAGCTGGTCTTGCCTGTCTTTACCATTGTCTTCATAAAATTTGCCTAAATAAGAAGTCTTTTGTTGGCTTGATGGCGGTTGTCGAGGTACTCTTTTTCTACCAATGTCAATTCCACTCTTTTCTTGCATGAATTTGATCTCTATTGTTGTTGTAGGTATAGGCATACGAACACAACCTCGTGAGGGTACCTGGTATTTTTCAAGAGAGAATCGGGTATCCGAGATTAAATTTCTAGTTGTCAGATCGCGTGGAAGTTTTTGGCTCTCACCACGTGCATACCCAACGCTTCGTGTTGAGCCGCTTAACCTGGGACCAGGTAAAATAGCATTAGTATACTTTAAATTTTATGTGAAATTTTACTTACCTTATGTTATTTTGCAGGTGAATTTGGCCTGGTGGAACCCAGAAGAGCGGACAAACTAGTCTCCCTTCATGAAGGTTGCGCTATCTTTCCAACATACTCGCTGAGTCATCGCTGACCCAATGTCTAGTGGTTGGTTTCTCAAAGAGAGAGTTTATGAGTGGTTTCTTAGTCCAAAGCAGCGGAGGGTCCCGATGCATTGCCCGGAATATACTTTAAATATTATATCAATGCCAGAGGATGCATGGTGGTCGGCTCGGTACGGTTATGGTGTTGAGACATTTCTCCATCCGCCGGGTGCATTTTATGCCCATTTTATTCAAAGAAGGCTCTTGAACTTTGATGTATCTCCTGTTGGTGTACGGGAAATTCCCAAAGAAAATGAGGGTAGAGATGAAGAGGAACATCATAGAGATGCAGGAGAGTTCGTTCCACATCTCGGGGCTAGTACTTCTCAGGTAAAACTTTTACCATTCTTCCTTTACAACCGCTTCTTTCTTTTTTTGATTCTTTAATGATTGTTGTAGGTTGCCAGCTCATTTGATCATGAGGCTGGACCTTCTTTTATTGCTCCTTCATTTGCTCATTCTAGCCCGCCAGATATGCCATCTCATCTGCAGGGCATTGATATGAATTACCTGGTGAGTTTTCTTATTTCATGGTAATTTATGCTATATGTATGCATGATTATGTATGCTCTTACCTTTTTCCTTCTTGGCTCTGTTGCGCTCTAATTAACACTACTAGAACTACACTCGCAAGTATACGAGGCTGCTATAGTATTTTGGTGAACACCTCAAGGTCGTCTCTCAAGGAAGCTAGATAAGCTAACTGTTTATCAAATTTTAAATAATAAATTATCAAATAAAATTAAATTGCTAAACAACTAATGAAAACAAAATGAGTTGAATTTAGAACAATGACAGTAAATTGAACAGTTGTATTGATTCACTTAATAGAAAGGTCTAGGGTTTGCACTTCTCTACTAACTTATATGTATGAACGGCTATTCCTCTCAACTGATTTAATTTCAAAGAACAGATTTCAAGCAACTTAATTAATCGAATAAAGGAAATAAGCTCTCGTATTCAAACATCTTTCAAATAATCGTGTTACAATTAAAATGATCTTTTTCTTAGGTTTATATTTCTAATTCACCTAAGTCCTTAATTGAATTGTTCCATCATTAGACTTCATTTCTCAATTCTTCATCTAATACCTTAAACACATAATCGGTGGCCAATCAATTATATATTAACTTTAATACATTCAATTAAGGATAAAATAAATAATCTAGTTAAGAGCAATAACCATTTCATACAATCATAGTAGATCCATACAAACCCTAGACTAGATCAAAATTAGTTCATAATGATGCTATCAAACAAATTCATCTCATTCAAATTCAAAGAAATAAATTTAGACATTAGAGAGTTCATGAATACAATTCCAATGAAACTTAAGAGATAGAGTTTGAGAACAAAACCAAATTACAAACTTCCTTTAGCTTCTAAGGAATCTCTTGCTCAGATTTTAGCTCAATCAATAATGCAATGGCTAAAAACTAATTTAATCTAGAGTGTTTGCATGAAAGTGTAATCAAAATTCCAAAAGAAAATGAAGAATAGCTCCAAAGTTTATGCTTGACGGCTAAAAAAATGTGTAACCCCTTTCAAAAACCCTAATCTTCTTATTTATACAAAACCCTCGCTCAAAATCCACATTTCCTTGTTTTCCTTAGCCCTATGAAGTGACACGGCCAAGCTTATGGCCGTGTCATGTGACACGGCCAGTGGCTTGGCCGTGTCACCTGGGTGTGTCAGCTTCTGTGTAATCTTGCTTCTTTGCTTCTGTGGAATTGAGTGTGACACGACCAAGCTCCTGGCCGTGTCATGTGACACGGCCAGTGGCTTGACCGTGTCACTTGGGTGTGGCACCTACTGATTCTCTTCGTTCTTTGCTCTTCTTTCTTTGCTAAATATGGGACACGGCCAACCTTGTGGCCATGTCATGTGACACGGCCAGTGGCTTGGCCGTGTCACCTGCCAGTGTCCGCTTATGCCAAATTTTCCTTCCTTTCTTGGTTCCCTTGGTTTTGCCCTTAAGGTGAGACACGGCCAGTGGCTTGGATGTGTCTTGCTACTTCAGGCTATTCTTTCTTTGTTTTGGTATTTCAACGGAGTTCTTTGCATATTAACCTAAAACAAACACTTGAAACAAACTTTAAACAAGAATCAAATGAAACATTAACAAAAAAAAACACATAAACACCACACTAAAAACTAGTACAAAAATGACATAAACACTGGAATAAATTAAAACTACCAATATTGATGAAATCACTAAATAAACAGATTAAAACTACCAAAATGCATGAAGAAAACAATAATCATCATAATAAATAAGATACAATTCTATGACAAAAACTAATAAAACAACTACCCCACACTTAAAACTTTGCTTGTCCTCAAGCAAATTCACATGACATAAATTAAAAACTCAAATAACCTTAACTATAATTCAAGTATATAAGATGAAATCCTTTAAGACTCAGCCATAAATAAATGCAATTTACTTCAATCAAGATTTTCTTAACTCATTCATTAATCCAGACATAACAAATCTCATCTCTCATCTAAGTTTTTCACTCAATTTCAAAGGTTAATTCACTCAAACCACTCATGACTGTATACTGCCATAAACTTGCTTAATTATCCAATCTCTCTCACTAATTTTCTCAAGAAATAATCCGAAGGTCTTTTATTTGGATGTAATGGGGCTAAGGTGAAGGTGTGAGAAAAGGCATTTAAGTTGGAACATCAAGAAATGGAGTATCTAAATTATACAATACTCTTGCTTAGCAACCTGTAACTCCCTCAAATAGCATATTCACCAACCTTTGATAATCTCACATTCTTGCATACTTAAAGAAAAGTACATGAGTCTAAATTCCTTTTTGATGACTAATGCTAGAAAATATATGAATTTTGTATATATATATATCTTCTCTTTTATTATATATATTTTTATTATATATATATATACAAAATATAGAATTGCATGGAACATCTAGCTCAAAATGTATAGGAAAAGAACAATCGACTCTTAGTCAAATACAATGTGCAAAGTATGCATTTCAGCCCCAAATATTACTAAAGCAATACTGTTTTTTTTTTAATTGCTTACCCCACACTTATGAATGAAACCATCCTATTGTCATATCTTAAGAAACTCCATTCCTTAATGCAGGTATGATGATAATAGGAAAATGTTGAGTTGTGAATTATGTTGATCCAACAAGAAAAAGTCAAAGGCTCAACTTGGCTCACTAAGGAATTCATAATTAAGGGAGGTCTTTTTAAGCTAAAGGGATAATCCTAATTTGCCTTCATCATTTTAAAACTTGAGATGAAATCATAATGTGAGTTCAATTAGTATGCAAAAGCAACCTCTATAGATGCAAAATCATGAAGGTACACACGTAAGAAAAGAAAATCAATTGACAATAATATTCAATCTATGCGGCTCAAAACTCACAAAGGGTGGGTTCTCAAAGATTTATATGTCATGAATTGCAGAATGTGAAAATTGATCCTGAATGAATTCAAATGCTAATCTCTATGCTGATACTAAAGGCTCAAATATAATGCTAGAATTACAGAAAATTCAATAAGTTTCCAACAATTATGCCATGAACAACACACAATATAACACACAAAGACAAACAAAACAAGAATTAAAGGAAAGCTTAAAGATTACCCCACACTTATAAATTACATTGTCCTCAATGGAAACAAGGATAATAAAGAAAAATAGTTAAGGTACAACCTATTTTCCATCATTCCCTTGTGAGGCAAACGCTACCTGTAGACCGTTAATTTTTTACCCAATTCGGTCGAATATGTTTTATTTAGTCTAAAATGATTTTTGTTGTCTAATTGGTCCAAAATAATTTTTATTAAATAATTTTTGCTTTAGTATCTAATTTTTATTAATAAAAACTAGAAATAAACAAATAAAAGTCAAAAAAATAAAAATAAAAATAAAAATCAGAGTCAGAAAAATTGGCGACAAAAATATTTTTTAGAGGATTCAAAGGCAAAAAAGGCTTGTCATTGGAGCTAGTTCATCCAAGAAGAATTGTTTTTGGAGAAACCATCAAAAGAAGGTATGTGTTAATTAATTTTCTTTAATTGATTTTTTTACACAGTAGCAAATTTATGAAATCAAAATTAAAAACCTTTGAACTTTAAATTAGTTTTTCTAAAGCCAAAAAAACCTCATTTCATTAGTTTATCTTCCAAAAGGCTTAAAATTGTTATTTTTTCTTCTTAAAAATCTTAAAACTCTAATTGAACATATTTTTCAACAAAACCATGATGTAAATTCAGCTTCTTTTAAAATTTTAAAGTAGGTTCTATTTCATTCAAAAAGCCTTAAAAAACATCTTTTCTACTTATAAAAACTTTAATTTATTTGTTTAAATTCATAAAATTCCATAAAATATCAAATTGATTTCCAAATTCCTAAAAATTATTCACCACCCGTGACCCTACTTCCAAAATATCAAATCCAAATTCAACTTCCAAAATTCAAAATAATGAACACTAACCCTTTTAAAACCTTAAACCCTAATTTTTATGAACCCCAATCCTTTTAAAATATTAAAAAACATAAAAACATAAAAACCTAAAATTTACACAGTAACTTAGGAACCCAATAACCAAAAATCACAAATTAAAATATTTTAAAGTGTTTAAAACCCTAGTTTCATGATATCATCATTCAAACCTTAATTTTGTTAATCAAAGAGTCTTACCAACCCTTTAAAACATAAAACCCTAATTTATTTTAATTCCATAAAAGGTCACAGTAGCCATAATTGTACTTTTATTTGCTTTATTCAATTTCATACTTGATTATGCTTTGATTTATTTCTTATGCCTTAATTTGTTTAATTTCAATACTTGATTTATTTAATTTATCATGGATGGATGTTTATTTTCTATTTTGATTAATAGCTTTGATGAATGATTTATTTATGATGAATGATTATTTCCTCTTATCAATTAATTTAGATTTCCAAAAGTTGTAAGAGGTATGTTTCCACTTGGTGGGTACCTCATCAGTTAAACATCATGTAATTTAATTTTCTTTTCTATTTTAGAACCTATGTAAAGGGCATGTTTCTACCTTTTGGTGGGTGTCCTATTTAGGCATGTGAAGTAAGGACATGTTTCCATCCTTGGATGGGTGTCCATTTATTTGCTTTGTTTGGACATTGCTTTGATTTTAATATATTGATGCTTTCTTTTAATTATTGTGTGTAATATGGATAATGTTGTTATATTTAAAAATTTTATAATATTAAGACTTGTAAAGGAGGCCGGTTCCAATGAACCGGGCGTTGTGGGGGTGCTGGGCCATTTCTCACCTTCCCCACACGTACCTAACTTTCTGAACCCATTAAGGGGTTGGGGATTACTTAGGAATCAAGTCATCCACTCCTTTCTTTTTCCTGGTTTGTCCAGGTGGCGACTCCATTTTTCTCCGGACTTAGGTCCGTGTTCTCTAAGGCCTCGAGCCTAAACAGTGCCGAAGTCGCAAGAACCATTCCACCGGAAGTGGGAGTAAGAATCCCCTCTCACAGTGGCGACTCCACTGGGGATAAGAGAAGTTGATTCTATTGGTCTTTATATTATTCTATTCTTTCTTATAATGATATTATCCATTGCATCATCTTAGATTGCATCGTGTGCGTGAGTTAGGAAGCCCGTGTTACCCGTGTTATGTTATGTAAGGGATACCATACTTTCACTCAAGGTATAGAGATCGAGCATGGCATAACCACTCATAGCCTCGTACCATTTGGTATATACTTGCTATGGGAACCTAAGCCTTTTAACCCAAAGACTAAAGCTCATGTAATTGGCCTAGTTACTTTCCTTAGGTTTTACCCCAAATGCATGTTGTTTGACTATGGTTAGTTTATCTTAGTCTAAATCATGGCTTATTTGGTTTGTTCTTTTATTACCTAAGTATATTGTAAGCTCAAAATAAACTTTTCTCTAAAATCCAAAAGACCAAAACTATTTTCAAAATTTTTCAAGATGGTCTTTGGACATAATACTTTTCTAAAAAATAAATAAATAAATTCTTTAGCCCATGGCCTAAGTACTAAGCCCAAAATCCATTTTTCTAACTTCTTTTACAATGGGCTTAGAAATAAAACTATTTTCACCCAACATTTTCTTACAAAGAGCTTGCAAAAATATTTAGGTCAATTATGAAATACCAAAAATAAATTGTGGGCCTAGTTTACACTAAGAATAAATTAACGATGGGCTTGTTTTGGCATGAATCATTAGTTACCTTTTTCAAATGAGAAATCTATTTATAATAAACCTCTTAATTTTGTTTTAATCCAGCATAGCATAAAAGCTACTTTAGTTGGATAAATGGATTAAAACCTAATTAATGGGAATGGGAATTATCATGGATTGATTTCCATTTTCGAAAATACAACTATTGGTTGAAACGTCCGAGGGAATTATTCGAAAGTAAGATACCCCATGTTGGTATTTTGTTAACCATATACCTAGGAAAAGAGACTCTCCATTCATGTATGGATGTTATAAGGTTGGAAGGAACGTCCTATTTTTATTTGTTGATTGTTTGTGCATACATGCATACATGCATACATTTGCATCTCATATCATTGATCCTCTCTGACTCACAGCCCTGGATTACGATAGTTCAAAAGCTTACAACAATCCAACTTACGCCGGAGATGAAGTGTCTAGCAATGACTCAATCAATTGCTCACCGAAAATAATGGAAACCGAACAAATCCAAAGAATGGTGGATGAGGCCCTCAACACCATGATGGAAGAAATAAAAGAGGCCATGGCTGAGACCATAAAGAATCAACTAGCTGCAATTATATGAAACAATGCCGAAGCGTCTTCTAGCACCAAGAAAGTCAAGGGGAAGGCTAAAATTGTTGAAGTAGCTTTTAATGATGAAAAGGTGATCATTGATGATGATGATGGTTGGGCTCAATACTACCAAGAGGATTAAGAAAAGAAGAAAGAACCGAAGGCTGTTGAGAAGGAAACTATTGAAAAGACCGAGACATCCGATGTTGAAAAGATGATTACTGATTTAGAAAAGAAATTTGAGAAGAAGCTGAAAGCCGAAGAGAAGTCTGAGATCGACAAACTATTTGAACAAGATGAAGAGGTCCCTTATAAATTCAAGATGCCTTCCTTTGCTAAGTACAATGGCACCAAAAATCCTCATCTCCATGTGAAGCAGTATATCACTGCCATGTAGTCTGCTCGAGCTACTAAGTCTCAAACCCTAAGGTACTTCATGCTCTCATTGGACCCGGTTGTCCAAAATTGGTTCAATACCTTAGATGATGGAACACAAAAGAGTTGGGATCTACTTTACAAAGCCTTCATCCAACAATACGGGTATAATGTTGAGTTAGAAATTAATTTAATGGAAGCGGAGTCCATTAGACAAAGGCCAAATGAGAATTTTGTGGACTATGTGAAGCGATGGAGAAACAAGGCCGCTTTACTCAAGAAGAGGCCCGATGAATCCGATCAAATAAGGATGATTGTGAGAGGGTTGTTACCTAATCTTCGTGAGAGGATGTCTCATACACTCATCCGTGATTTCAAAGATCTTCTCCAAGCTGGTCTACAGATTGAAAGGAGAAGAATCGCTTTTCAATAAGAAGGAATGAGAAAGGGAACAACCAGTCTAACAATAAAAGCACACAAAAAGAAGTTGATGTTAATGTAACCGGTCAAGCAAATAGAAGGCAGTTTTCAGATCTGGGGAAACCTTTGTCTTGGGCCTTTGATAAGCTACAAAAGAAAGGGTTGTTACAACCATTGGTTCCTCGACCTTCACCTATTCCATTACCCCCAAAATTTGATACTAAGGCTTTTTGTCAATTTCATCAGACTCAAGAACATGAGACTGATAGGTGTACCCAATTAAGGCATGAGATCCAAGATTTGATTGATAGTGGCAAGCTACCCGAGCTGGATAACCCAATACCAAAGACAACCCTTTGCCTAAATTTGGAAGAGTGCCACCACCAGCAACCTTTATGGTAGGAAAAGGATTGGAAGAAGATTTTGTTTTATCCTCTTTTCAAGATGGGAATGTTGAAGATGTGAAAGGAAAAGAAGCCTAACTCAATGAACTTTCCTGAGCTTGAATGTTGCTTTTCAATCTTACTTTATTTAATATTTTGGAACTATTGTGTTTTTCAAATTTAAAGTTGTTTGAATAAATTACTTTCATCAAAATTTTTATTGGTCTTTGTTCATTTTGGTGCTCGACCAATGAGGAATCTAGCTTGATAATTCATGAATTAATATATTTATGCATCATGACTTGAATGACTTTACAAGGTGAGGGAATGGCTCAATAGCATTGAGTTGTGTATGCTTACTTAGAGAGGGCTCCTGCATAATTACCTTTGTATAGGTCCTAGTCAGTCTTAGAACATGCTTTGACAAACTTTTGAGGAGATTTTTCCAAGGAAAACATGGATCAAGCAAGAAATGGCCAAGCCAAATCAAGCTTGGCCGTGTCACCTCAAAGGAAATCTTGGCAGAACATGACACGGGCAGGAGACACGGCCAAGCCACTGGCTGTGTCTCACCTAAAGGGCAAAGCCAAGAAAGACCAAGTGAAGAGAGAAGGGAAGCAGTAGGTGACACTGGCAGGCGACACGGCCAAGCCACTGGCCGTGTCACATGACACGGCCACAAGCTTGGCCGTGTCCCATCCTAAGCCAAGAATAAAGAAGAACCAAAGAAAAAACACAGAAGCTGACACACCCAAGGGACACGGCCAAGCCACTGACCGTGTCACTCCCATCTTCAAAGAACAAATAAGACCCGATCTCAAAGGATGAAGATCCATTTTCAAGGGTGAAGACCCGATCTCAAAGGATGAAGATCCATTTTCAAGGGTGAAGACCCGATCTCAAAGGATGAAGATCCATTTTTAAGGGTGAAGACCCAATCTCAAAGGATGAAGATCCATTTTTAAGGGTGAAGACCCGATCTCAAAGGGTGAAGATCCATTTTAATGTTGAAGAATCACAATGCATAAAACAACCAGAGTAGTCAGACTTCTCAAATGATAAAAGGTCAGTCAAACTCAATCTTAGGTCCAAGCACCCATTCTCGGGTCCAAGTGCCCAAATCAAATCAATCTCGGGTCCAAGTACCCAATCCCGGGTCCAAGTACCCAAATCAAATCAATCTCGGGTCCAAGTACCCAATACCGGGTCAAAAACCCAAATTTTCCTTAGGTCCAGAACCTAGAATTATCCTTAGGTCCAGAACCTAGAATTTTCCTTAGGTCCAAGTCCAAAACTCGAACCAGGTCCAGAACCCAAATTTTCTTTAGGTCCAGAACCTAGAATCTCCCTTGAGTCTAGAACTCGAACCGGGTCCAGAATCCAAATTTTCCTTAGGTCCAGAACCTAGAATTATCCTTGAGCCTAGAACTCAAACCGGGTCCAGAACCCAAATTTTCTTTAGGTCGAGAACCTAGAATTATCCTTGAGTTCAGAACTCGAACCGGGTCCAGAACCCAAATTTTCCTTAGGTCCAGAACCTAGAATCTCCCTTGAGTCCAGAACTCAAACCGGGTCCAGAACCCAAATTTTCCTTAGGTCTAGAACCTAGAATTATCCTTGAGTCTAGAACTCAAACCGGGTCCAGAACCCAAAATTTTCTTAGGTCCAGAACCTAGAATTATCCTTGAGTCTAGAACTCGAACCGGGTCCTGAACCCAAATTTTCCTTAGGTCCAGAACCTAGAATTATCCTTGAGTCCAGAACTCGAACCGAGTCCAGAACCCAAAACCTCAACCGTTTCATCAAAAATTAAGTCTTATTGCTTTTCACTCTCTTTCACTAAGGTTTCAGATCATTCAAGCAAGGGGCAAACTGTAAACCCTTAATTTTTGACCCAATCCGGTCAAATATGTTTTATTTAGTCTAAAATGATTTTTGTTGTCTAATTGGTCCAAAATAATTTTTGCTTTAGTATCTAATTTTCATTAATAAAAAATAGAAATAAACAAATAAAATACAAAAAATAAAAATAAAAAATGAAGTCGGAAAAATCGGCGACGATCAGTGGGCATTTCGCCCGCAGGAAATTACTGCGGGCAAAATCACTATGCTATTTCTCACGCTGAAATTTTCTGCCTGTGAAATAGCCGCACGTAGAAATTTTTTGCCTGCGCAATAGCTTACAGGCCCTCTCCGCGCGCGCTGGCGCAGCCAGCTGCAGCAGATTTTTTTTGCCAGCGCAATTTTTCCGCAGCAGTTTTTTTTTTACAGCGCAAATTTTTCGAAACCTAATCCAATTAGGTTTTGGTTTCTTTTTTTTTTATTAATATAACTTACCTTAGCTAATTAGGAATAAACAACCTCAAACCACTATAAATAAGGACCAAAGGCAATTAAAAAAGAGGAGGAAAAAATCCAAGAGTAGTTTGAAAAATTTGAAACCAAATCAAGGAAGGAAAAGAAGAAATTCAATTCAACTCTTTTTTGGAATAGCAGCAGCATGATTTAGAGGATTTAAAGGCAAAAAAGGCTTGTCTTTGGAGCTAGTTCATCCAAGAAGAATTGTTTTTGGAGAAATCATCAAAAGAAGGTATGTGTAAATTAATTTTCTTTAATTGTTTTTTTTACACAGTAGCAAATTTATTAAATCAAAATTAAAAACCTTTGAAATTTAAATTAGTTTTTCTAAAGCCAAAAAAACCTTATTTCATTAGTTTATCTTCCAAAAGGCTTAAAATTGTTATTTTTTCTTCTTAAAAATCTTAAAACTCTAATTGAACATATTTTTCAACAAAACCATGATGTAAATTTAGCTTCTTTTAAAATTTTAAAGTAGGTTCTATTTCATTCAAAAAGCCTTAAAAAACATCTTTTCTACTAATAAAAACTTTAATTTATTTGTTTAAATTCATAAAATTCCATAAAATATCAAATTGATTTCCAAATTCCTAAAAATTATTCACCTCCCGTGACCCTACATCCAAAATATGAAATCCAAATTCAAATTCCAAAATTCAAAATAATGAACACTAACCCTTTTAAAACCTTAAACCCTAATTTTTATGAACCCTAATCCTTTTAAAACATTAAAAAACATAAAAACATAAAAACCTAAATTTTACACAGTAGCTTAGGAACCTAATAACCAAAAATCACAAATTAAAGTATTTTAAAGTGTTTAAAACCCTAGTTTCATGATATCATCATTCAAACCTTAATTTTGTTAATCAAAGAGTCTTACCAACCCTTTAAAACATAAAACCCTAATTTATTTTAATTCCATAAAAAGTCACAGTAGCCATAATTGGACTTTTATTTGCTTTATTCAATTTCATACTTGATTATGCTTTGATTTATTTCTTATGCCTTAATTTTTTTAATTTCAATACTTGATTTATTTAATTTATCATGGATGGATGTTTATTTTCTATTTTGATTAATAGCTTTGATGAATGATTTATTTCTGATGAATGATTATTTCCTTTTATCAATTAATTTAGATTTCCAAAAGTTATAAGAGGTATGTTTCGACTTGGTGGGTACCTCATTAGTTAAACATCATGTAATTTAATTTGCTTTTCTATTTTAGAACATATGTAAAGGGCATGTTTCTACCTTTTGGTGGGTGTCCTATTTAGGCATGTGATTCAAGGACATGTTTCCATCCTTGGATGGGTGTCCATTTATTTGCTTTGTTTGGACATTGCTTTGATTTTAATATATTGATGCTTTCTTTTAATTATTGTGTGTAATATGGATAGTGTTGTTATATTTAAGAATTTTATAATATTAAGACCTGTAAAGGAGGCTGGTTCCAATGAACCGGGCGTTGTGGGGGTGCTGGGTCATTTCTCACCTTCCCCACACGTACCCAACTTTTCGAACCCATTAAGCGGTTGGGGATTCCTTAGGAATCGAGTCATCCACCCCTTTCTTTTTCCCGGTCTGTCTGGGTGGCGATTCCATTTTTCTCTGGACTTAGATCCGTGTTCTCTAGGGCCCCGAGCCTAAACAAAACAATTCCACCGGGAGTGGGGGCGAAAATCCCCGCTCACACTACCTTTTCATCACAAACATCAATTGTTCAAAAGCAAAATACAATATATAAAATAACCAAAATATAAAATGTTAACATTATAAACAAAAATAAAAAATAACAACGAAAATTTGCTATAACTAAATACAAGAAATAAGGAAATGTCTCAAAAGATTAGAGCCAATTTGCTCTACGGTGAAGGAGGATGTGATGATGATGCAGCTGAAGGGTGGAGGCTCAAAATCTTAACAAGGTTACTATTGATTTGGTCCAACTGTTGCAAGACCGCAGCATGGTTACGATTGACCTTGTTTTCCAGTGCCTCTATCCTATTAAGTATCTCTTGATTTTCCGGGACCGGAGCATATTCATCCAAATTAAGAGAATCCGAGTTGGACTCCTCATGGACTCGTGTTCTCTTTTGTCGGCCCCCTGGTGCTTCTGGCTCAGCTGAAGCCATCATATAGGCCCCTCCCCTGTTCAAAACCATATGCATTTTCTCAAGTGTGGCCAAATCTAATGAATCATTACCCAAATTTTTAGTCATACGGCAGTTACTCGAGTCAAAATCGTCAAGAAGGGCTGTCGCTAAAGTAGTAACCAATCCTCCAATACAAATAGCACCCTTCTTTTTGTTCGCCACACTGTCAAAAACATCGGCCAACCAATAGCCGGCACTAACTGGTATAGCATTACAAGCACAATCTAAGAAAAAGAGCTCACTAATTTCCACCACACCTGGGCTTTCCTTCCTTGCAAAGAACCCACAAGATATAAAACGATGCAAATACCTTAGAGCGGGATTACTCAATTTAGTTGCCTTGGCCGATTTGGCCACATAAGTTCCCAAGCCCAATGCTCCCCATGCAAATTGCTGTTTAAAATCCTTAGGTACAAATTTTTCACCTTGTTGATGGAAACCAAATATAACATTCAATTGCTCAATATTAACGATAAATGATTTCCTATGCAATTTAAAATTCAACCTGGAGCAAATTTTTGTTCATCTCTTTCAACCTTAAGAGATGTTAAAAATTTCAAAGTAAGCTCTTGAAATTGCAAAGGTTAAAGGAAGACTAATTTCTCCCACCCAAGGTTTTGAACATAACTATAAAAATTATCCCTAATATGAAGAGCATTAAGGGATTCATCTCTTACATACCTCGTCGGATCGCTCTCTTTAAAGATGAAGAAGATGAAGATGCAGCTGCAGTTGGAGGTTGCTTCCTCTTGTGGTGGGACAACATCTTTGTTCTTGGCATATTGAAAGATTTGGAAAAATTTGAAACTTAAACAGATTAAATTGATTTTTTATGAGAGAAGAAGAAGATTGAACGGATGAATTTCAGTTTTGGTGAATAAAATTGAGAATTAATGGGATTTTGGAAGCTTTGAAAGAACAACAATGGAGGTTTTTGAGAGAAAGAGTCGAGAGAGATGAAGGAAAAAGAAAGAAAACCAGGGATTTAAATGAATGAAAAGTGCTAAAATCATGTTTTTAAACTTTAAAATTGAGGTGACACGGCCAACCTTGGTTTAGCTTGGCCGTGTTTGATGGGTTTGGCGGGACACGGCCAGTGACTTGGTCATGTCCCATGACCATGTTTGACACTATAAAACAAAAGGTTGCAAGACAAAGAAAAGGGACATGGGTAGAAGCTTGGCCGTGTCTATGTGACACGGCTAAGCTTGTTGGCCGTGTCAGGGACTGTGTGATTTTGGGTTTGCTTGACACGACCAGTGGCTTGGCCATGTCAAGTGGCAGTGTCCTTCACTGCCGTTTTGTCTCTTTTTTTTATCTTTTTTTTGTGTCACCAAATCTTAAAGAAATGCAATCCTCTTCCATGGTTAACCCTGAAACACATTAAAAAAAAAACCGATCAAAGCACCCATTCCATTTATTTAAACCAAACATGAAATCAAAATTGCTAAATATAAAATTGTAACTATGAAAAGAAATTCAAACCGATGGGTTGCCTCCCATTTAGCGCTTCTTTAATGTCGTATAGCTGGACATTACTGCAAGACTTAAGGATCGTAGATTAAAGTGCTATCGATGATCCTTACTTCTTGAAACCCTTCATTATATGGTTTAACTCTCTATCCATTTACTTTAAAAGTTTCATTTGTTTGAGAGTTAAGCAATTCTATAGCACCAGAAGGATATACCTGAGTTATCTCGAAAGGACCACTCCATTGAGACTTTAGATTTCCGGGAAACAGATGGAGACGAGAATTAAAAAGCAAAACTTTCATACCTAGGCTCAATGTCTTTCGCACTATAATTCTGTCATGAAGTGCTTTAGTGCGATCCTTATAAATCCTCAAACTCTCATATGCCTCATTCCTTAGTTCATCTAACTCTGAAATTTGTAGAAAATGTTCTCTCTTTGCCTTGTCCAAGTCTAAATTCAGAGTCTTAATTGCCCAATACGCCTTGTGCTCCAACTCAACTGGTAAATGACAAGCCTTACCGAAAACCAATCGGTATGGACTCATTCCCAAAGGAGTCTTGAAAGCAGTTCGATATGCCCACAATGCATCATGCAATGTACTCGCCCAATTCTTCCTTGATAAGTTGACTGTTTTTTCCAGAATTCATTTGATTTGCTTGTTGGATGTCTCAACTTGTCCTGAAGTCTGTGGATGGTATGGGGTCGCCACCTCGTGTTTCACACCCGATTTGTGCATTAATTTCTCAAAAAGTTTGTTGCAGAAATGACTTCCCCCATCACTGACTATCACTCTTGGTGTGCCAAATCTGTTAAGAATATATTCCTTCACAAATTTAACAACCACATTAGCATCATTAGTATGGGTGGGGATTGCCTCCACCCATTTTGAAACATAATCAACAGCAACTAAAATGTACTCATAACCAAAAGACTTGGGAAAAGGACCCATGAAGTCTATTCCCACACATCAAACAGTTCAACAACAATATAAGATTGAAGGGGCATTTCATTCCTCCTCCCAATGTTACCCACTCTTTGACAGCGGTCACAATGCTTACAATATTCTTGAGCATCTTTGAATAGAGTAGGCTAGTAAAAACCACTTTGAAGCACCTTTTCTGCTGTCTTTCTCCCTCCAAAATGACCACCACAGTGAAGGTCATGACAGAATTGAAGAACACTCAGTTGTTCTTCCTCAGATACACACCTGCGAACTATCTCATCTTTGCATATCCGGAATAGGTAAGGTTCATCCCAAAAATAAAATTTACTCACGTACAAAAACCTTTTCTTTTCATGAAATGACATGTCAGAACGCAAAATACCGCAAGCAAGATAGTTAGCAATATCTACAAACCAAGGTGCATTCATTACCACAAACAACTGCTCATCAGGAAATGCTTCTAGATTTTTATGAATGCTATCAGATGCAAGATTTTCACCAAAGAAATGTAACCTAGATAAATGATCAGCTACAACATTCTCGCTTCCCTTAGTATCCTTGATTTGAAAATCAAATTCTTGCAATAATTAACCCATCTAATTAAACGAGGTTTAGCATGTTGTTTTTTCAAAAGATATTTTAGAGCTGCATGATCTGAATGCACAATAATTTTAGACCCAATTAAATATGCTCTAAACTTATCTAAGGCAAAAACAACAGCTAGCATTTCTTTTTCAGTTGTTGTATAATTCACTTGCGCACTATTTAGGGTTAAGTTGGCATAATAAATCACTCTAAAAAATTTATCAACCCTTTGCCCAAGGACAGCTCCTACTGCATGATTAGAGGCATCACACATAATTTCAAAAGGTAAAGACCAAACAGGAGCTACAATTACCGGTGCACTTGTCAATTTTTCCTTAAGGGAATTAAAGGCTTGCATGCATTATGCAGTAATCTCAAATGGAATATCTTTCCCAAGAAAATGACACAATGGTTGGCTTATTTTAGAAAAATCTTTAATAAACCTCCTGTAAAAACCTGCATACCCTAGAAAGCTTCTTATTCCCTTAACAAAGGTAGGTGGGGGTAACTTAGCAATCAACTCTACTTTAGCTTTATCCACCTCAATCCCTTTACTAGACACAACATGGCCTAATACAATGCCCTGAGTAACTATAAAATGACTCTTTTCCCAACTCAAAGTGAGGTTACATTCAATGCATCTCTCAAGCACAAGAACAAGTTTACCGAGGCAATTATCAAAAGAGTTACCGAAAACAGAAAATCATCCATAAATACCTCAATAAAATCATTTATCATGTCTCTGAAAAAAGACATCATGCATCTCTAAAAAGTTACAGGCGCATTGCATAAGCCAAAGGGCATACGGCGAAATGCATAAGTCCCAAAAGGGCAAGTAAAAGTAGTCTCGGATTGATCCTCTGGAGATATCGGCACCTGATAATAACCTGAAAGTCCATCCAAAAAGCAATAATGTGAGTGTCTAGAAAGTTTATCTAGCATCTGATCAATAAAAGGAAGAGGGAAATGATCTTTCTTTGTAGCATTGTTCAACTTCCTATAATCGATACACATTCTCCACCCAGAAGTAGTCCTAGTAGGAACCAATTCATTCTTTTCATTTTTTACCACAGTGATTCCTGATTTCTTAGGCACTACATGTACTGGGCTAACCCACTCACTATTAGCTATTGGATATATCACTCCTTCATCAAGCAATTTAAGCACTTCCTTCTTAACCACTTCACTCATGTTTGGGTTAAGGCGCCTTTGGGTCTCCCTCACAGGTTTAGTTCCCTCTTCTAAGGTGATTATATGCATGCACATTGAAGGGCTAATACCTTTGATGTCACTCAATCCCCATCCTATTGCTCTTTTCAATCTTTTTAGTTCACTCACCAACCTCATCTCCTCCCTTTCACTAAGTTCCCTAGATATTATCACAGGTAAGGTGTTGTGATCTCCTAAAAACACATATTTTAGATATTTAGGCAACTCTTTCAGCTCTAACTCAAGTGAAGGATTATTCTCTTCTTTTTGGTTGGAGGGAAGCTCAAATGCTGGGTCCTCCTTAAGTTCCTCTATTTCAGCACTCTCTGATATCTCTAGGCAACTGGCTATCTCTAAGTCAAAAATATCCATGCCACAATCTAAGGTCAGTGCCAGCTCCAATTTATCCGAGGAACCTGTCTGTAAGAAAACATCTGAAACAACTACGTCAATACAATCAATTAAAGAGCAATCCTCATATAATGCAGTTGTAGGAATGGAAGAAGTGTTAAAAATATAAAATTCAACTGTTTGTTCCAAGACAATCATTGACAATTTACCATTTTTAACATCTATCAAGGTGTTGGTCATAGCCATAAAAGGCCTACCCAGAAGAATAGTGTGTGCAGATGGTGTAGGGTTATTTCCTTCCATGTCAAGAACTATAAAATCCACAGGCACTATCAACCCACCAACCTTAACTAACACATCTTCTATAACTCCTTTCGGGAATCTAAGAGATCTGTCAGCTAACTGCAAAACCATTTTGGTAGGTTTAAGTTCCCCAAGTTCTAATTCAAGATACATAGAATACGGCATTAAATTAACATTGGCTCCTAAATCACACATGCCATCAGTCCCCTTTCCATTACCTATAGTAATTTGAATTATGAAACTACTAGGATCCTTTAGTTTCAGAGGTAGTTTATGTTGCAAAACAGCACTAGCTACCTCTGACACTATCACCTTTTCATTTGGCTCATACCTCTTTTTCTTGGTGTTCAATTCCTTGAAGAATTTGGCATAAGCCGGCATGTTCTTTATTGCTTCAAGTAAAGGTAAGTTAATACTTACCTTAGACAGCATGTTGAAGATGTCTGAAAATTACTTATCTTGTTTATCATTCTTCAACCTGCTGAGGAATGGTATAGGTGGCCGGTAATGATTACTTGCCTTGTGTAAATCTGCTGAAGGGGATTTCTCCATTGATTTTTCTCCAGCACCTTTGTCCTCTGGTTCTCCTTCCTTTTTGTTCTCCTGATCACCTGCATTCACAGAATTATTTTCAACATTATTGTTTATTACCTTGCCACTTTTAAGAACAGTCACTGCTTGTGCCTGCTCAGGTTGACTCGGAAATTTCCCTTTTTGTTGAATCTGCATTTGTTGTGCAAGTTGCCCCACTTGGGTCTCCACTTTATTAAAAGATGCTTCCAATGAATCCAACCTTTTGTTATTCATCTCTTGATTCTTGGCACTGACTTGGATAAAAGCCTATAAACTATCCTCCAAACTCTCTCTCTTATGCTGCCCTTGATTTGATGATTGCCCCTGTGGTTGATTTTGTCTCTGAGCAAATGGAAAGGTTGCTGAGAATTATTTGTTGCTCAGGAAAAGTTTGGATGATTTCGCCAACAAGGATTGTAGGTGTTTGAGTAAGGATCATTCCGGGCCCTTGGTTGATATCCCCCCATAGCATTAACTTACTCAGCCTCATTTCCATAAGACTCGTATGTAGAGGGGCATATATTTGCTCCATGCCCGAAGGTTCCACAAATTCCACACACTTCTTGAGTGGATGAAGAGGTATTATTCTTCATGTTCAGCATCTGCACTTGCCTTGTCAATTCAACTATCTGATTAACCATCTCACTATTGTCTTCCAATTGATTCACCCCTTTACTTCTTCCTCGTACACTTTTCTGTTGAGAATTAGCTCCCAACATTTCAAAGATTTCATAAGTTTCATCTGCTGTCTTTTCTCCCATAGCTCCCCCAACTGCGTTATCAATAGTATTCGAAAGTTGCTGGGTTAGACCATCGTAGAAAAATTGATTCAAAAGTTGAAGTGGGTAGTGATGGTGTGGACACTGGATCAATAACATCTTAAACCTGTCCCAAGCCTCATGAAATGGCTCTCCTTCAAATTGAGAAAATGTAGCTATTTTCCCTCTCAATTCAGCTGTCTTCTGATGTGAGTAAAATTTGCCCATAAACTTGTTATAGACTTGCTTCCAAGTTGTCAGAGAATTTTCAGGCAACATCATAAGCCAGCTCTTTGCCCTATCCTCTAATGTATACAAAAAACATCTCATCCTCAACTGGTCTTCTGTTAATCCTCCCAATGGAAATGTGTTGAGGGTGGAGTAGAAATCCCGGATAAAATTCAAAGGATCTTCATTCGAAACTCCATAGAAAGATGGCAGCATGTTGTAATGGATATTCTTCAACTCATAATTTCTTACTACATCTGTCAATCTTATACAAGAGGTAGAAGTTCCAATGACAGGTCTGGCAAAATCCCTCATAGTTCTTTACCTTTCGCCTCCCATATTGGTAGATTGTGCAGTAACTGACTCAAAATCAAAAGTGTCCTCCTCTGTATCAAACTCGGTATACAGTTCAAACTCTTCTCTGCTCCTTTTCACTCTCTAAATTTCTAGAATAACTGGGTAAAGCTCTCCTCCGAGTGATCTCCTGCCTTGCATAAACAAAATTTCTGGAAAAAAAGGAATTATTAAAAGCAAAAGACAAATAAAATCAAATGTAAACAATGAAAAATAATTTAAAATATTTATGCCTAATAAACAATTACGCCAATTAGCTTCCCCGGCAGTGGCACGAAAAACTTGTTGCGCTATAATTAACACTACTAGAACTACACTCGCAAGTATACGAGGCTGCTATAGTATTTTGGTGAACATCTCAAGGTCGTCTCTCAAGGAAGCTAGATAAGCTAATTGTTTATCAAATTGTAAATAAAAAATTATCAAATAAAATTAAATTGCTAAACAACTAATGAAAACAGAATGAGTTGAATTTAGAACAATGAAAGTAAATTGAATAGTTGTATTGATTCACTTAATAGAAAGGTCTAGGGTTTGCACTTCTCTACTGACTTATATGTATGAACGGCTATTCCTCTCAACTGATTTAATTTCAAAGAACAGATTTCAAGCAACTTAATTAATCGAATAAAGGAAATAAGCTCTCGCATTCAAACCTCTTTCAAATAATCTTGTTACAATTAAAATGATTTTTTCTTAGGTTTATATTTCTAATTCACCTAAGTCCTTAATTGAATTGTTCCAGCATTAGACTTCATTTCTTAATTCTTCATCTAATACCTTAAACACATAATCGGTGGCCAATCAATTATATATTAACTTTAATACATTCAATTAAGGATAAAAGAAATAATCCAGTTAAGAGCAATAACCATTTCATACAATCATAGTAGATCCATACAAACCCTAGACTAGATCAAAATTAGTTCATAATGATGCTATCAAACAAATTAATCTCATTAAAATTCAAAGAAATAAATTTAGACATTAGAGAGTTCATGAATACAATTCCAATGAAACTTAAGAGATAGAGTTTGAGAAAAAAACCAAATTACAAACTTCCTTTAGCTTCTGAGGAATCTCTTGCTCAGATTTTAGCTCAAAGAATAATGCAATGGATAAAAACTAATTTAATCTAGAGTGTTTTCATGAAAGTGTAATCAAAATTCCAAAAGAAAATGAAGAATAGCTCCAAAGTTTATGCTTGACGGCTGAAAAAATGCGTAACCCCTTTCAAAAACCCTAATCTTCTTATTTATACGAAACCCTCACTCAAAATCCGCGTTTCCTTGTTTTCCTTAGCCCCATGAAGTGACACGGCCAAGCTTGTGGCCGTGGGCCGTGTCACCTGGGTGTGTCAGCTTTTATGTTATCTTGCTTCTTTGCTTCTGTGGAATTGAGTGTGACATGGCCAAGCTCCTGGCCATGTCATGTGACACGGCCAGTGGCTTGGCCGTGTCACTTGGGTGTGGCACCTACTTATTCTCTTCGTTCTTTGCTCTTCTTTCTTGGCTAAATATGGGACATGCCCAAGCTTGTGGCCGTGTCATGTGACACGGCCAGTGGCTTGGCCGTGTCACCTGCCATTGTCCGCTTTTGCCAAATTTTCCTTCCTTTCTTGGTTCCCTTGGTTTTGCCCTTAAGGTGAGACACGGCCAGTGGCTTGGCCGTGTCTTGCTACTTCATGCTATTCTTTCTTTGTTTTGGTCTTTCAAGGGATTTCTTTTCATATTAACCTAAAACAAACACTTGAAACAAACTTTAAACAAGAATCAAATGAAACATTAAACAAAAAACACATAAACACCACACTAAAAACTAGTACAAAAATGACATAAACACTGGAATAAATTAAAACTACAAAAATTGATGAAATCAATAAATAAACAGATTAAAACTACCAAAATGCATGAAGAAAACAATAATCATCATAATAAATAAGATATAATTCTATGACAAAAACTAATAAAATAGGCTCACAGTGGATGCTTGAAGAACAAAATAAGAAACTTCAAGAAAAGTTGACCGCAAGTCATCAGTAGGCTTCTCATATTGAAAATTTGTATCATCAATCAGAACAAAATTTTTGAGACTTCTGATTTTAGGGGATGAGGGATCCTGACGCTTCTTCATCAAGAGGCCCCCAAACTGATGACCATGAGATCCTTTCGTCCACTTTCGATGAAGACCATGACAAATTGGAACTCCAAAGTAATAGGGATTTTGATGCTCCTGCTTCGGGTGATCTCGGGACAAGTAATTTGCCCTCTCCTCCAACAGGCAACGATTTTTTTGGGCTTTATTTGATGACCTACGACCACCTTCTTAGTGATGTATAAATATTGTATCAATTGTACAAACATTGTACAATAAGCATAAAAATAATAATGACAATATATAATTTCCATCTTTATTGTAACTCTCTTCTCTTTTTTTTCTTTCTTTTTTTTATCTAGCCTTCATATCTTCTCCTTGCCCCCGATATAGGCTCAAGCCCATGATTTTTTCTATGCGGCTTTGATTGATGTTTGTGTATTGTCTAGCTCATCGAACAAGCATGCATTTCTTCCTTTCTCAAGCAATGGGTCTTCTATGCCCCCTGATTCAATATCTTCTTTTTATTCTTTGCTTCATAGGATGTTTGAATGGTTTTGTTGACTCATAAACCAAGGTGATTATTGGAAGTATTTTCATTGACTTCTTTCGGATACTCATTCAAGTTTTGCTTTGGAATGATAGGATGCTTCAATTTTATGGCTTTTATCTTTGAGATATTGAGAACATGAATAATGTAGGCCCCAAACTGCAGAGATACATCCATTTTAAATTATGATTCAGCATGTCAGTTGGTAGCTTCTTCATAACCTACTTAGAGTGCGCCCTTTATGTGTTTCGTCCGACTCCTCCTTTTATTCCTCATAAATGAAGGCGAAAAGACTGATTGTCTTTATTATATCCCTAGCGGACAATCGGGTGGTGGTATCTCAGTCAATTGATTGTTGAATGGTGGATGATTTCACACCCTTTTCCCTCTCCCTACTCTACTCCCTCAAGGTCTCCAAAGTAGGGCTTTCGGTTCAGAAGGTGATCAATAATCAAAGGGGCTGATGCTGCTTACCTAGATGCATAAGATAGGTTAAATCCATGCAATTCGATGCTGGTGAAACTAGAATCTAATATTGTGGAAAAGGAAGTGTCTGTTATCTTTCCAACTCCTTTTGGGCAAGTAGCTTCACTCGGATCTTCTTTATTGTGCTTGTCGTGCTGGGACTGCTCCTCCTTAACAACCTCTCCAGCAATCATTTCCTTTGCCCAATGTGTCCTTCAAGGTTCGACTACTCAAGAAACTTCTCTTAACTTAAAGGTTTTGTATGGAAACAACATTTTTGAAATTTTTTTTATTATTTTTTTGAATTTTGATTTCGAAATCAAATGTTGGCTTTGCCAAATCAATATCAATGTACCTCAGGACTTGATTTTTCCAAATTAACATATCTATAACATGACAACCCTAGTAACCATACTAAACTCGAGAATCATTTCTATTTAAGCAAGAAATGTTGCACTTTAAATAGGCACATACACATTACTTGGCCAAAGGTCTCATTGAGTTTAAATATTTTCTATCTCATATGCATGCTTATTCAAATTATCTCCACTAATAGACTCTACCTACCAAGAGAGATCAACAGGTTTTCGATAGGCTTGAAATGGGGTCTATAAGGGACACGGGTTTAAATGAAGGCCATTTTGAGATAGGAGCTGATGTGACACAATGGACAAACCTTCACACTATAAATTTCTTGTTGAAACTTTTGGGAGCATGAAAAGACAGAGCTTTGAACATTCTTCTTTCTTTTTGGTGTTAAATTGAATCTTGATTGGGATAGTCTTTGCCTTTGCAAAATGTTTGGTACCCAAATTCGTTTCTTTTCTTCTTCTCCCTTTTCTTTCTTTTTCTTTTTCTTACTCTTCCCTTTCTTTGAGTATTTTATCACTTAGTCCTTCTTCCTTGTAGGATTGTCAAGTACAGGACTTTCAAGAACCGAATGGTCTTTCTCCTTTTTTTTTTTTTATTTTGATTGAATCTTTGGTTGGGTTGGACCAATTGAAGTCAATCCATCCTTATAAACTAAATGGAAGCCTTTTGCTGTCTTAGGTAAAAGAGAACTCAGTTAGCTTTTTGAACCGCCTTTTAGGATTTATCTATCTTTTTTTTTCTAGCTCAAACAGAGTTGTCTTGTTTGTACCAACTTGGGTCTCCAATAATGGATGAGTGGAGTGACATAAATCTTCTTTAACAGGGATAAATCATTTATTACTCTGATGTTGTCTTGATATATTGGAGATATTTGAAAAACTTTAACTACCCTTATGGTCTTAAAAACATCAACTACCCTTATGGTCTTGAGAACTTCAACTATCTTTATGGTCTTGAGAACTTCAAATATCCTCATGATCTTGACTAATCATTGCTTTCTTTGATCTTCTTGCCTCTTCATCTTAGTGATCATAAGACTTGTCAAAAGTATCACAACAGATCAGGGTAGGTTGTTGGGGTTATATGCCAATGAAAAGAAAGCTAAGACCTTATGAAGGCTCAAATGGACAACTAGGGATTAATATTTAATAGGGTGGATAGTAGTTGTTGGCTAACCAAACAATGCCTAGATCATCTCTCCCTTAAATAAGCAGAGTTCAATTTTGCCTCGAAAGTTTGTCAAAGCATGTTCTAAGACTGACTGGGACCTAGACAAAGGTAATTATGCAGGAGCCCTCTCTAAGTAAGCATACACAAATCAATGTTATAGAGCAATTCCCTCACCTAGCAAAGTCATTCGAGTCATGATGAATAAATATATTAATTTATGAATTATCAAGCTAGATTCCTCATCGGTTGAGCATCAAAATGAATAAAGACCATTAAAAATTTTGATGAACGTAATTTATTCAAACAAATTTAAATTTGAAAAACACGATTGTTCCAATTAAATATTAAAGAAAGTAAAATTGAAAAGTAACATTCAAGCTAAGGGAAGTTCATTGAGTTGGAGTCGGAGACACTTCATTTATTTAGACATCTCAAGGGTAAGAATTTTTTCCATCATCAAAGGTCATAGCTTCATCATCCACAGTTAATCCAAACTTGTTTAGTATTACATCCTCTTTAGTAGCTTCTCTATCCATATCATGATGAGATAACAAGATAAATCTCTTCATGAAGGTTGCAAGAGGTGGCGCCCTTCCAATTTTAGGCAGAGGCTTGTTCTTAGTGTTGGGCTTATTAGGTTTAGGCAACTTACCACTGTCAACTAGATTTTGTATCTCATGCTTCAATCGGGTACATCTATCGGTTTCATGTCCTTGAGTATGATGAAATTGACAAAAAGCCTTAATATTAAATTTTGGGGGTAAAGGATTTGGCAAAGGTCGAGGAGTTAAGGTTTGTAACAATCTCCTCTTTTGTAACTTATTGAAAACCCAAGATAGTGGCTTCCCCAATTCTAAAAACTGCCTCATTCCTCCTTGACCGGTGGCATTAACATTAGCATCATTTCTTGCATTTTGATTGTTAGGCTGATAATTCCATTTTACAGACAAATGGTTCTTCTCTCTTTCCTCTTGACCTTTTTCCACTGGGTGATAACCGCCCTTATTGCCCCACTTAGACAGCACATGGTTCGGTTGGTCTCATAGAGTAGGGATTGGTCCCTCATTTTTCATTCGATCTCTACTAGTGAACATGTTCTCCACGGATGCTGCCTTAGCATTGTTGATGATCTCTATAATATCAATCAACTGGGTCTTCATGGTCTCAGCTATGGCCTCTTTTATTTCTTCCATCTTGGCATTGAGGGCATCATCCACCATTCTTTGAATTTGTTCGGGATCCATTGTTTTTGGTGAGCAAGTGATTGAGTCATCGCTAGATTCTTCGCTTCTGGCATGGGTCGGATTGTCATAAGCTTTTGAACTGCCGTAATCCAGGGCTGTGAGCCAAAGAGGATTAATGATATGAGATGCACATGTATATATGTATGCATGTATGCACAAACAATCAACAAAGATAAATAGGACGTTCCTTCCAACCTTATAACATCCGCACACGAATGGCGAGTCTCTTTTCCTAGGTAATATGGTTAACAAAATACCAACATGGGGTACCTTGTTTTTGAACATTTCTCTCGGACATTTCAACCAATAGTTACATTTTCAAAAATGGAAATCAGTTCATAATAATTCCCATTAATTAAGTTTTAATCCATTTATCCAACCAAAGTATCTTTTATGCTATATTGGATTAAAAATAAATTAAGAGGTTTATTATAAATAGATTTCTCACTTGAAAAAGTAACTAGTGATTCATGCCAAAAACAAGCCCATGGTTAATAACTCTTAGTATAAACTAGGCTCATAATTGATTTTTGGTATTTCATAATTGACCTAAATAATTATAAGCTCTTTGTAAGAAAAGGTTGGATAAAAATAATTTTATTTCTAAGCCCATTGTAAAAAGATTTTAGAAAAAATGTATTATAGGCTTTGCATTTGGGTTTTGAGAAAAAGAATTTTTAACTTGTTTTGGAAAATTTTTATATCCAAAGACCATTTAATAAAATTTGAAAATTGCTTTGGTCTTTTGGATTTTAAAGAAAAATTTATTTTGAGGTCACAATGTATCTAGGTCATATTAGAAAAAGAACAAACCAAATAAGCCATGATTTAAGCCAAGATAAATTAACCATAGTGTGAGCGGGGATTTTCGCCCCCACTCCCGGTAGAATGATTCTTACGACTTCGGCACTATTTAGGCTCGGGGCCTTAGAGAACAACGACCTAGGTCCAGAGAAAATGGAGTCGCCACCTGGATGGGCCGGAAAAAACAAAGGGATAGATGACTGATTCCTAAGAAATCCCCAACCCCCTAATGGGTTCGGAAAGTTGGGTATGTGTGGGGAAGGTGAGAAATGGCCCAGCACCCCCACAACGCCCGGTTCATTGGAATCAGCCTCCTTTACAGGTCTTAATATCATAAAATTCTTAAGTATAACAACATTATCCATATTACACACAATAATTAAAATAAAGCATCGATATATTGAAAATCAAAACAATGTCCAAGCAAAACAAATAAATTGACACCCATCCAAAGATGGAAACATGTCCTTACATCACATGCCTAAATAGGACACCCACCGAAAGGTAGAAACATGTCCTTTACATAGGTTCTAAAATAGAAAAGAAAATTAAATTACATGATATTTAACTGATGAGGTACCCAACAAGTGGAAACATACCTCTTACAACATTTGGAAATCTAAGTAAATTGATAAACGTAAATAACCATTCATCATAAATAAATCATTCATCAAAGGTATTAAACATCAATAGAAAGTAAACATCCATCCATGATAAATTAAATAAACCAAGCATTGAACTTAAATAAATTAAAGCATATAGATAAATCAAAGCATAATCAAATATGGAATTGAATAAAGCAAATAAATATCTAAATTATAGCTATTGTTTCCATTTAGGGTTATTTATTTCATGTGTATAGGGTTTTGGATTTTGTGGAATTAGGCTACTGTGACTTAAGGAGAATTAAAATAGATTAAAGATTTTATGTTTTAAAAGGTTGGTAAGACTCTTTGATTAACCAAACTAGGGTTTGGATGGTGAAATCATGAAACTAGGGTTTGAACACTTTAAAATATTTTTGATTTGTGGTTTACGGTTAATGAATGGTTGATTTGATCTTACTGTGTAAAAAGTATAAAATTTATGTTTTTTTTATGGTTTTTAAAGTTTTAAAGGATTTGGGTTTAGAAAAAATTAGGGTTTAAAGTTTTAAAGGGATGAGGGTTCGCTGTTTTAGGTTTGGAAGTTGCATTTGGGTTTAGTGTTTTAGAATTAGGGTTTTGGTGGATGGAATTTGGGTTTAGAATTTGGAAAAGGCAATTGATAATTTTATGAAAGTTTATGACAGTAAACAAATGATTTTAAGTTTACATAAATAGAAAAGATATTTTTAGGTTTTGTTGAAAGAAACAGAATCAAATTTTTGTTTTGAGAAAAAACATGTTCAATTAGGGTTTTAAGACTTTGAAGATGTAAAAATAACAATTTTAAGCCTTTTTGGAAAATAAAGCAACGAATTAGTCTTTTTAACTTTAGAAAAACTAAATTAAAGTTCTAGGGTTTTTGATTTTGAAAGCCCCAATTTCATAATCTAAGCTACTATGAAAAAATATAACAATTAATACATACCTCTTTTTGATGATTCCTCCAAAAATCATTTTTCTTGGATGAACAAAAACAAAGGCAAGCTTTGCTGCCTTTGAATTGCTTTGAATTGTTTCTCGGCTCCCTCAAAAAAAAATTGAATAGAATTACTGCCTTTCCTACTCAGTTTTGGATCCCACTCTTTATCCAAGTTTCTGTCCCGATTTCTCCTCCCTTTCTTCTGTGTTGTTTAGTCCTTATTTATAGAAGTTTTATATCCTTCATTCCTAATTATTCACGGCATCTTTATTTATTAAGAAAAGGAAACCGAAACCTAATTGCATTAGGTTTCAGAAAATTTCGCTGGCAAAAAAAAACTGCTGCGGAAAAATTGTGCTGGAGAAAAAAATTGCGCAGAAAAAATTACGCTGGCAAAAAAGCTGCTGTAGCCAGCTGCGGCAGCTGCGGGCGAAACAGGCCTGCGGGCCATTTCACCAGTAGAAAAACTCTGCGGCGAAATGCCCATGGGCCCGTTGACTTTCGGCGATGATTTTTTTCGTCATTGATTTTTCCGTCGTCGATTTTTATTTTTATTTTTTTGTTTTTGTTTGTTTATTTTTATTTTTTATTAATAAAAATTAGTTACTAAAGAAAAAATTATTTAATTAAGATAAAAATTATTTTGGACTAAATAAAGTATATTGGACCAGACTGGGTAAAAAATTAAGGGTCTACAGTTTGCCCCCTGCTTGAACGATCTGAGATTTTAGTGAAAGAGATTGAAAAGTAATAAGACTTAAGTTTTGATGAAATGGTTATTTGAATTTGTTTTTGGGTTCTGGACCTGGTTCGAGTTTCTGGACTTGATTTGGGTACTTGGACCAGAGATTGGGTACTTGAACCCGAGATTGAATTTGATTTGGGTACTTGTGTAACACCCCTTCCCGACCTACATATGTAAGCCGAGTAGAGGCGCCACACTATCCTAATGTTGCTACCAATTTTACTTAGTCAAATTTTTAGTTCTGATTTTTACAGAAATTTTGCCATAGTTTTGCCTAAAAATTGAGTCCCAAGTGTCGACAAAACTGGTTTTTTTTCTTCTGATTTTTAAAAACATTTTACACAAACCAATGCAAACAAAATCATTCTCAGTACACTCCCAATAAATCCCCCTTATAACCTCAACTACAACCTGCAAAAAGAATTTACACTTCTAGTACAACATAAAGTAAAGGTTTATTATGAAATACAGTAGATAAAATATTTGTTCACTATGCAGCGGAAAATAACAATACAAATTCATATATATCCAAACTCAAGTTTTACAACCCATAAAATTTATACATTTCTTTGGCAGTCAGTCTTTGATCTTTAAGCCCACTATCAACACCTCAAAATCTAGACTCGACTCGGCCTAGAGGAACTCTCTGGTTCTTCCCTGTCAACTGCGCGAAGAATCACATTCGCGCTAAGTCAACGGCTTAGTGGTACAAATTACAGTACTATGATGCTTTAATGCCATGCTAATGTCACACAATAAAGATTCAAGATCAATTCAAGAGAATATTATATTTCAAATCTTACCGGTTTCAATAATGTATGTATAGTAGTCATCTCATTATTCATTTGTTTCACCATTCAATAGTCACATTTAAACAAACACATGCATGGGCCCAAAAATAATCTAATATGCTATTCAAAGTTCAGAGTTGCTGTTTTGGTCTATAATCATAATCATCAATACATTTATCCATGGATATTCAACTAGATTTGAGTTTACGACCCAGTCATTTCACCCAATCTAGTTTCGAATAATTTGTTTTTAAGGTTTACGACCCGGTCATTTTACCCCAAAAACATCACATTTCACATTTTTCAACTGGAATCGGCTTACGACCCGGTCATTTCACCTATCCAGTTATTTATAGGCATGCAGCCAAAACCAGAACTCTAAAAATTGAATAAACATATTATGCACACAATGAATTCATTTATCTGATTATCAATTTCTTTTCATTTCATTTCTCATAATTGATTAGGCAACCATGCCTCATATCTCATATGATCTCAAAACACAATAGGGCAATTCTTCATAATATCATATCTTTCACATTTCATTTCATCATCACATCTTTTACATTTCATATTCCCTATTTCATTTCATCATTCAAATGGATATAATCAATGACATTAACACATATTTTACATACTCATCACAACATTCACATCATACCAAACATACATTATTAATATGCATTAACAATGCATTAGATTTCTTAACACATTTACAATCAAATGTATGTTAAATCTCAACATCATATGAATGAATGAAATAATGTAATTTGTACTTACCTTAAAACCAACTCACACCAATCTATACACTTACTCTTCCAAGAATCCTCAACACTTAGGCTAGGGCAATTCAACCTCTTCACAACCTAATCCAAAAGGAGTATTAGCAAAATGACTATATGAATAGTACATTCTGGTTTTAGACTCCACTTTATCCTTATTTTGAAAAATTGTATAAAATAATCTACTTGAATAAAAATTCTAAAATTTTTAAAGAACTAAATTTTACATCTTAAAATCATTCCTTTAAAATTTCAGATCAAACTGAACACAAAATCTTGGTCAAATAGTTCACCCAACCAGACTGCCCCAATTGCCCTGCATCCTGGCAGCAGTTCTGAACTTTGTGAATTCCATAAACTAAATTCAATCAACGTGGTTCCAAATTATTTTTATCAAATACTAGACTCAATAAGAAACAACATATAAAAAATTCAATTGAATATGATTTTTCTACATTTTATTAAAAATCCCGAAATATAGCTGTCTCAGTTAAGGTACCTGTTGAAACATGTCTAATAAAAATAATCTTTCCAAAATCATAACCATCCCAAAATCGAATTAACATATTTTTCAGTCATTCTAGACTCGTAGAGGCACAACATATCAAAAATTCACTTCTAGAACATTTTTCTATATTTAATTAAAAATCATATAAGTCACAGCCTTTACTAATTGTAAAACAGAAAAATTTTCACTAAACACAACTCTTCCTCTTCCATCACCAACACCAACCTAACTTCTTATCTTTAATTCCATTTCAACACTTACAAACACACCACAAGCAATCCTAACCATATTATCAACAACACTTCATCAAACTCAAAAATAACTTCAAAAACAACAAGAGCAATCAAGAGAGAACTTACCAAAATAATGAAATTTCTTGAAATTCCAACTTATTTATTTGAAATCTCCTTCAATTTTGGTCTTGGAAAATCAAATCCCTCTTTTGCTCTCTTGCTTGAGTGATGGCCGGCCAAACCACAAAGGAAGAAGAAGAAAAATAAAAATGAATGGCAAAGTCAACTTTACTCTCTTCTTTAAACCTCCACCAAGTAATTTAAAAAGATAATTACTTAAATACCCTCACCTATTTATTTTACTTCTCTTTCACTTATTACCCTATTTAATAATTTCACAAAGAACAAATTAAATATCTTCATCCCTTGACCATCACATTTGACTTGTATATATGTTGTATATATTTCCATATACACAACATATATACTTTCTTTTAAATTTCTTTTCTCTCCCAAATTAACATATACATTTTAATTCAAATAAAACAACAATTATGCTAAAACTTCTAGGGCACATTTTTGGGATATTACAACTTGGATCCGAGCTTGATTTTTTTTGGGTACTTGGACCCGAGCTTATTTTTTTGGGTACTTGGACCCAAGATTGGGTACTTGGACCCGAGATTGGGTTGAATTTGGGTACTTGGACTCAGGATTGGGTACTTAGACCCGAGATTGATTTAATTTGGGTACTTGGACCCGAGATTGGGTACTTGGACTCAAGATTGGATTGAATTTGGGTACTTGGACCAAGGATTGGGTACTTGGGCCCAAGATTGATTCGATTTGGGTACTTGGACCCGAGAATGGGTACTTGGACTCAAGATTGGATTGAATTTGGGTACTTGGACCCGAGATTGATTTGATTTGGGTACTTGGACCCATGATTGGGTACTTGGACCCGAGATGGGGTACTTAGACCCGAGACTGATTTGATTTGGGTGCTTGCCCCCTTGATTTGACATCTTCTTTTGATTCTTTACTCACAGAGTGTTTGCTATTCACTTTGATAAAGAATAGACAATACAAGACAAGAAAGTGCGATGTGATATGCTCATGTATGCATGATATGCGTGAATAATACTTACAATTGTTCCATCGACTCACAGACCGAGGTGTTCAGCAGAAGTGTTCTTATTGGTTCCTTTTGATGTTTGTTCAAGTCTTGCATTGGAATGATAGAAAGCTTTGCATTTGTGGCTTTTATCTTCAAGATGTTGAAAACATGAGTGGTGGAGACCCTAAGCAGCAGAGTCAAGGATGCATCCATTTCAAACTATATTTCAGCATGTCGGCTGTAGTTTCTTCATAACTTTGCCATTAATAATTTCCTTTACCCAATGTGTCCTTTGCAAGTTCAACATACTTCCTTTAACTTGAATGCTTTGTACGACAAAACTCTTTTTTTTTTTTGAAATTTTGAATTTTTGAATCAAATGTTGGCTTTGTCAAATTAATGCCAATGCACCTCAAGACTCAATTTTCCAAATTAACATATGTATAATATGAAAACCCTAGTTACCGTACTAAACTCAGGAATCATTTCTATTTAAGCAAGAATTGTTGCACTTCAGATAGGCATATACACATTACTTGGCCAAAGGTCTCATTTGAGTTTAAATATTGTCTATCTCATACGCATGCTTATCCAAACTATCTCCACTAATAGACTCTACCTACCAAGAGAGATCAACATGTCTTTGATAGGCTTAAAATGCGTTCTATAAGGGACATAGGTTTAAGTGAAGGCCATTTTGAGATTGGAGCTGGTGTGACACAATGGACAAACCCTCACACTACAAATTTCTTGTTGGAACTTTAGACAGTTGGGAGTAATCTTTCTACACTCCAAAGTCCTTTTATCTTCTTGGCATTAATCTGGATCTTGATTGGGATAGTCTTTGCCCTTGCAAAAAGTTTGGTACCCAAATTTGTTTCTTTTCTTCTTCTCCCTTTTCTTTCTTTTTTTATTTTTCTTACTCTTTCCTTTTCTTTCTCTTTCCTTACTCTTCCCTTTCTTTTATCATTTTGTCCTTCTTTCTTCTTTTTTTTGTAGGACTATCAAGTACAGAACTTTCAAGTACTAAATGGTCTTTCTCTTTTTTCTTTGATTTTGATTGAATCTTTGGTTGGGTTGAACCAATTCAAGTCAATCCGTCCTTATAAACCAAATGGAAGCCTTTTGTTGCCTTAGGTAAAAGAGAACTCAGTTGGCTTTTTGAACCATTTTGGGGTTTCTTTTCTTTTTTCTTTTCTTTTCCTTTTTTCGTTTCTTCTTTCTTTCGTTTCTTCTTTCTTTTTCTTTTTTTTTTTTGCTTTTTTTGTTTTTTTGTCCTAGCTCAAACAGAGTTGTCTTGTTTGTACCGACTTGAGCTTCTAATAATGGATGAGTGGAGTAACATAGATCTTCTTTAACAGGGATAAATCATTTGTTACTCTGATGTTGTCTTGATATATTGGAGATATTAGAAAAACTTCAACTACCCTTATGGTCTTGAAAACTTCAACTACCCTTATGGTCTTGAGAACTTCAACTATCTTCATGGTATTCTTTCTTTGATCTTCTTGGCTCTTTATCTTAGTGATCATAAGACTTGTCAAAAGTATCACAATAGCTCAGGGTAGGTAATTGGGGTTTGTAAGCCAATGAAAAGAAAGCTAAAATTTTATGAAGGCTCAAAGGGACAACTAGAGATTGATATTTAATGGGTGGATACTAGTTGTTGGCTAACTAAACAATGCCTAGATCATCTCTCCCTTAAATAAGCAGAGTTCAATTTCGCCTCGAAATTTTGTCAAAGCATGTTCTAAGATTGACTAGGACCTAGACAAGGATAATTATGCAGGAGCCCTCTCTAAGTAAGCATACACAACTCAATGCTATAGAGCAATTCCCTCACCTAGTAAAGTCATTCAAGTCATGATTCCTAGACACATTAATTTATAAACATCAAACTAAATTCCTCATTGGTTGAACATCAAAATGGACAGAGACCAACAAAAATTTTGATGAAAGTAATTTATTCAAGCAGTTTTAAATTTGAAAAACAAGATTGTTCCAATTAAATATTAAAGAAAGTAAAATTGAAAAGCAACATTCAAGCTAAGGAAAGTTTGTTAAGTTTAAGCTTCTTTTCCTTTTAAATCTTCAATATTTCCATCTTGAAAGGAGGATAAGACAAAATATTCTTCCAATCCTTTTCCCACCATGAAGGTTGCTGGTGGAGGCACCCTGTTGAACCTTGGAAATGGATTACCTTTGGTATTGGGCTTGTCCGGCTCAGGCAACTTGCCATTATCAATTAAATTTTGGATCTCATACCTCAACTTCATACAATTGTCCATTTCGTGTCTAGGCCTTTGATGGAATTGGCAAAATGCATTAGTATCAAAGTTAGGTGGAAGAGGATTAGGCAAAGGACGAGGAGTCAAGGGTTGTAACAATCCCTTCTTTTGTAGCTTATTGAGAATCCAAGTTAGTGGCTTCCCTAATTCTGAAAACTGTCTCATTCCTCCTTGACTAGTGGCATTAACATCAACTTCTTTTTGTGTGCTTTGATTTCCGGACTGGTAATTCCCTTTCTCATTCCTTCTTATTGAAAAGCAATTTTTCTCCCTTTCCCACTCTTCAATTTGTAGACTAGCTTGGAGAAGATCTTTGAAGTCACGGATGAGTGTATGAGACATCCTCTCACGGAGACTAGGCAACACCCCTCTCACAATTATCCTTATTTGATCGGATTCATTGGGCCTCTTCTTGAGCAAAGTGGCCTTGTTTCTCCATCTTTTCACATAGTCCACAAAATTCTCATTTGGCCTTTGTCTAATGGACTCAACTTTCATTAAGGTAACTTCTAGTTCAACATTGTATCCATATTGTTGGATGAAGTCCTTGTATAGAAAATCCCAACTCTTTTGTGTTCCTTCATCTAAGGTATTGAACCAATTTTGGACAATAGGGTCCAATGAGAGCATAAAGTACCTTAGAGTTTGAGCCTTAGTAGCTCGGGCAGACTGCATGGCAGTGATATACTGCTTCACATGCAGATGAGGATTTTTGGTTCCATCATACTTCGCAAAAGATGGCATCTTGAACTTGTTCGGAACTTCTTCATCTAGCTCAAACAATTTGTCGATCTCGGACACCTCTTCGGTTTTCAATTTCTTCTCAAATTTCTTATCTAAATCAGCAATCATCTTTTCAACATCAGAAGTCTTGGTCATTTCAACAGTTGCCTTCTCAACAACCTTCGGCTCCATCTTCTTCTCTTGAACATCTTGGTAGTATTTAGCCCAATCATCATCATCAATGATTACCTTTTCATCATTGAAAGCTACTTCATCAATTTTAGCCTTCCCCTTGACTTTCTTGGTGCTAGCAGATGCTTCTACATTGTTTCCTAAAATTGAAGCTAACTAGTTCTTCATGGTCTCAGCTAGGGCCTCTTTTATTTCTTCCATCTTGGCATTGAGGGCCTCATCCACCATCCTTTGAATTTGTTCGGGCTCCCTTATTTTTGGTGAGCAATTGATTGAGTCATTGCTAGATACTTTGGTTCCGGCATAAGTCGAATTGTCATAAGCTTTTGTACTGTCGTAATCTAGGGCTGTGAGCCAGAGAGGATCAATGATATGAGATGCAAATATATGCATGTATGCACGAACAATCAATGAAGAAAGATAAATAGGACGTTCCTTCCAACCTTATAACATCCACACACGAATGGTGAGTCTCTTTTCCTAGGTATATGGTTAACAAAATACCAACATGGGGTATCTTATTTTCGAATAATTCCCTCGGACGTTTCAACTAATAGTTATACTTTCGAAAATGGAAGTCCATTCATAGTAATTCCCATTAATTAGGTTTTAATCCATTCAACCAACTATAGTAGCTTTTATGCCATATTGGATTAAAATGAAATTAAGAGGTTTATTATAAATAGATTTCTCACTTGAAAAAGGTAACTAATGATTCATGCCAAAAATAAGCCCATGGATAATTTATTCTTAGTGTAAACTAGGCCCACAATTGATTTTTGGTATTTCATAATTGGCCTAAATATTTTTGCAAGCTCTTTGTAAGAAAAGATTGGGTGAAAATAGTTTTGTTTCTAAGCCCATTGTAAAATATTTTAGAAAAATGGATTTTGGGCTTAGTATTTAGGCCATGAGCAAAAGAATTTTTGATTTGTTTTTAGAAAAGTTTTATGTCCAAAGGCCATCTTGAAAAGTTTTAAAAATAGCTTTGGTCTTTTGGACTTTAAAGAAAAATTTATTTTGAGCTTACAATACACTTAGGTCATATTAGAAAAAGAACAAACCAAATAAGCCATGATTTAGACTAAGATAAACTAACCATAGTCAAACAACATGCATTTGGGGTAAAAACCTAAGGAAAGTAACTAGGCCAATTACATGAGCTTTAGTCTTTGGGTTGAAAGGCTTAGGTTCCCATAGTAAATATATACCAAATGGTATGAGGCTATGAGTGGTTATGCCATGCTCAATCTCCATACCTTGAGTGAAAGTATGGTATCCCTTACATAACATAACATGGGTAACACGGGCGTCCTAACTCATGCACACGATGCAAACTAATATGATGCAATGGATAATATCATTATAAGAAAGAATAGAATAATATAAAGACCAACGGAATCAACTTCTCTTATCCCCAGTGGAGTCGCCACTATGAGCGGGGATTTTTGCCCCCACTCCCGGTGGAATGGTTCTTACGACTTCGGCACTGTTTAGGCTCAGGGCCTTAGAGAACACGGACCTAGGTCCGGAGAAAATAGAGTCGCCACCCAGACGGGCTGGGAAAAAGAAAGGGGTGGATGACTCGAATCCTAAGGAATCTCCAACACCTTAATGGGTTCAGAAAGTTGGGTACGTGTGGGGAAGGTGAGAAATGGCCCAGCACCCCCACAATGCCCGGTTCATTGGAACCGGCCTCCTTTACAGGTCTTAATATTATAAAATTCTTAAGTATAGCAACATTATCCATATTACACACAATAATTAAAATAAAGCATCGATATATTGAAAATCAAAACAATGTCCAAGCAAAACAAATAAATGCGCACCCATCAAAAGATGGAAACATGTCCTTACATCACATGCCTAAATAGGACACCCACCGAAAGGTAGAAACATGTTCTTTACATAGGTTCTAAAATAGAAAAGCAAATTAAATTACATGATATTTAACTAATGAGGTACCCAACAAGTGGAAACATACCTCTTACAACATTTAGAAATCTAAGTAAATTGATAAAAGTAAATAACCATTCATCATAAATAAATCATTCATCAAAGGTATTAAATATCAATAGAAAGTAAACATCCATCCATGATAAATTAAATAAACCAAGCATTGAACTTAAATAAATTAAAGCATATAAAATTCTATTGATATTTAAAATATCAAATTAAAGTAAACCCCCACAATGCCCGGTTCATTGGAACCGGCCTCCTTTATAGGTCTTAATATTATAAAATTCTTAAGTATAGCAACATTATCCATATTACACACAATAATTAAAATAAAGCATCGATATATTGAAAATCAAAACAATGTCCAAGCAAAACAAATAAATGCGCACCCATCAAAAGATGGAAACATGTCCTTACATCACATGCCTAAATAGGACACCCACCGAAAGGTAGAAACATGTTCTTTACATAGGTTCTAAAATAGAAAAGCAAATTAAATTACATGATATTTAACTAATGAGGTACCCAACAAGTGGAAACATACCTCTTACAACATTTAGAAATTTAAGTAAATTGATAAAAGTAAATAACCATTCATCATAAATAAATCATTCATCAAAGGTATTAAATATCAATAGAAAGTAAACATCCATCCATGATAAATTAAATAAACCAAGCATTGAACTTAAATAAATTAAAGCATATAAAATAAATCAAAGCATAATCAATTATGGAATTGAATAAAGCAAATAAATATCTAAATTATAGCTACTGTTTCCATTTAGGGTTATTTATTTCATGTGTTTAGGGTTTTGGATTTTGTGGAATTAGGCTACTGTGACTTAAGAAGAATTAAAATAGATTCAAGATTTTATGTTTTAAAAGGTTGGTAAGACTCTTTGGTGAAATCATGAAACTAGGGTTTGGACACTTTAAAATACGTTTTATTTGTTGTTTATGGTTAATGAATGGTTGATTTGAGCTTACTGTGTAAAAAGTATAACATTTATGTTTTTATGATTTTAAAAGTTTTAAAGGATTTGGGTTTAGAAAAAATTAGGGTTTAAGGTTTTAAAGGGGTTAGGGTTCACTGTTTTAGGTTTGGAAGTTGCATTTGGGTTTAGTGTTTTAGAATTAGGGTTTCGGTGGATGGCATTTGGGTTTAGAATTTGGAAAAGGTAATTGATAATTTTATGAAAGTTTATGAAAATAAACAAACTATTTTAAGTTTACATAAATAGAAAAGATATTTTTAGGTTTTGTTGAAAGAAACAGAATCAAATTTTGGTTTTGAGAAAAAACATGTTCAATTAGGGTTTTATGATTTTGTAGAAGTAAAAATAACAATTTTAAGCCTTTTTGGAAAATAAAGCAACGAATTAGTGTTTTTAACTTTAGAAAAACTAAATTAAAATTCTAGGATTTTTTATTTTGAAAGCTACAATTTCATAATCTAAGCTACTGTGAAAAAATATAACAATTAATACGTACCTCCTTTTGATGATTCCTCCAGAAATCATTTTTCTTGGATGAATAAAAACAAAGGCAAGCTTTGCTGCCTTTGAATTGCTTTGAATTGTTTCTGGACTCCCTCAAAAAAATTGAATTGAATTACTGCCTTTCCTACTCAGTTTTGGATCCCACTTATGATCCAAGTTTCTGTCCCGATTTCTCCTCCCTTTCTTCTGTGTTGTTTAGTCCTTATTTATAGAAATTTTATATCCTTCATTCCTAATTATTCATGGCATCTTTATTTATTAAGAAAAGGAAATCAAAACCTAATTGCATTAGGTTTCGAAAAATTTGCGTCGGAAAATTTAGTTGGTGAAAAAAAAACTGCTGCGGAAAAATTACACTGGCAAAAAAAATTGCCGTAGGAAAAATTGAGCTATCAAAAAAGCTGCCGCAACTGCGGGCGAAACAGGCCTATGGGCCATTTCGCCAGCACGCCAGCAGGAATTTCCTGCGGGCAAAATGCCCACGGGCCCGCTGACTTTCGGCGACTATTTTTTTCGTCGCCAATTTTTATTTTTATTTTTTGATTGTTGTTTGTTTATTTTTATTTTTTATTAATAAAAATAAGATACTAAAGCAAAAATTATTTAATTAAGATAACAAAAATTATTTTGGACTAAATAAAGTATATTGGACCGGACTGGGTCAAAAATTAAGGTTCTACACATAGTCAAACAACATGCATTTGGGGTAAAAACCTAAGGAAAGTAACTAGACCAATTACATGAGCTTTAGTCTTTGGGCTAAAAGGCTTAGGTTCCCATAGCAAGTATATATCAAATGGTACGAGGCTATGAGTGATTATGCCATGCTCGAACTCCATATCTTGAGTGAAAGTATGGTATCCCTTAGATAACACAACACGGGTAACACGGGTATCCTAACTCACGCACACGATGCAATCTAATATGATGCAATGGATAATATCATTATAAGAAAGAATAGAATAATATAAAGACCAACGGAATCAACTTCTCTTATCCCTAGTGGAGTCGCCACTATGAGCGGGGATTTTTGCCCCCACTCCTGATGGAATGGTTCTTGCGACTTCGGCACTGTTTAGGCTCAGGCCCTTAGAGAACACGGACCTAAGTCCAGAGAAAATGGAGTCGCCACCCGGATGAGCTGAGAAAAAGAAAGGGGTGGGTGACTTGATTCCTAAGGAATCCCCAACCCCCTAATGGGTTCGAAAAGTTGGATACGTGTGGGGAAGGTGAGAAATGGCCCAGCACCCCCACAATGCCCGGTTCATTGGAACCGGCCTCCTTTATAGGTCTTAATATTATAGAATTCTCAAGTATAACAATATTATCCATATTACACACAATAATTGAAATAAAGCATCATTATATTAAAATCAAAGCAATGTCCAAGCAAAAAAAATAAATGGTCACTCATCCGAGGATGGAAACATGCCCTTACATCACCCATGTCTAAACTAATAGGACACCCACCAAAAGGTAGAAACATGTTCCTTACATTGGTCCAAAATATAAAAGTAATTTAAATTGCATGATATTTAACCAATGAGGTACCCACAAAGTGGAAACATACCTCTTACAACATTTGGAAATAAAAATAAATTGATAAAAATAAACAACCATTCATCATAAAATAAATCATTCATCAAAGATATCAATCAAAATATAAAATAAACATCCATCCATGATAAATTAAATAAATCAATCAATGAAATTAAATAAACCAACAAAGTATTGAAAATAAATTAAAGCATATAATAGACTACATAATCTAATATAAAATTAAATAAAACAAGTAAAGATTCAAATTAGGGATACTGTTTCTATTTAAGATTCTTTATTTAATACTTTTAGGGTTTTGAAATTTATGGTTTAAGCTACTATAAGTTTTAAAGGAATTGAAATGGATTAAAGTTTCATAATTTAAGAGGTTGATAAAGTTTTTTGATTAACCAAATTAGTGTTTGAGGAGTGAAATCATGAAATTAGGGTTTGGATATTAAAACATTAGGTTTATGATTTACGGTTACTAGATTATTATTTTGGATTTACTATATTGAATTTTAATATTTAGATTTATAAGGTTTTATGGTTTTAAAGATTAAGATATAGAAAAATTAGGGTTTAAGGTTTTAAGGGAATTAGGGTTTAAGAAAACTAGGGTTTAAGGTTAGCTAGTTTGAGGTTACTGTCTTGGTTTTGAAGTTGAATTAGGGTTTTAGTGTTTCAGAGAATGTATTTCATTTTAGAATTTGGAAAATCAATTTATAGTTTTATGAAGCTTTATAAAAATAAACAAAACGATTTAAGGTTTATAGAAACAGAAAAGATATTTTTTAGGGTTTTTGGAAAGAAAAGGATTCAATTTAGGGTTTTGGAAAATTGGAAAGCAGATTAGGGTTTTTTGTAAATTAATGAAATGATTTAAGGTTTTGAAAAGTTAGAAAGTAGATTAGGGTTTTTGGTAAATTAATGAAACGATTTAAGGTTTTGAAAAGTTAGAAAGTAGATTAGAGTTTTAAGATTTTGAAGAAACATAAACAAAAATTTTAAGATTTTTGGAAAACATAGAAACGAATTAAGGTTTTTAAAATCAAAAGAAACAATTGAATGATTGAAGCTACTGTGAAAAAATTAGATATTCATACCTTCGTTTGTTGGTTCCACCAAAAATTACTTCTTGGATGAACAAGAACAAAGGCAAGATGGTTGCCTTTGATGGATTGAATTGCTTGTTTGGTCTCTCAAAAGTCCGATCGTTAATCTCCTAATTTTCTTGATTCCTCGTTCCAAAGTTTTTCCTTTAAAATTTTCCTCCCTTTTGATCCCATTCTGTGTTATTTTTAGTCCTATTTATAGAAAATTTCAATGATTAATCTTAATTATTTACGGAAACTAACATTAATTAGGAAAAGAAAACCAAAACCAAATTGAATTTGGTTTTGGAAAAAATTATGTCAGAAAAATTTTGCTGGCAAAAAAAAAAACTGCCGTGGGAATTTCCGGGCTGCGGGAGAAAAATTGCCTGTGGGCCATTTCGTCCGACCCCTTTTCGGCTACGAAATTTTCCGTCGTCGATTTTTATTTTTATTTATTTGTTTATTATTATTATTATTATTTTTATTTTTATTAATTTAAAAAACTAAATACTAAAATAAATGTTGTTTAATTAAGATAACACAAAAATTATTTTGGACTAATTAAAATATATTGGACAACATAAAAATTATTTTGAACTAATTAAAATATATTGGATCGGACTAGGTAAAAAATTAAGGATAATTTGGGTTCTAGACCCGAGCTAAGTTCTGGACATAGAAGAGATTTTAGGTTCTGGACATAAGGATAATTTGGGCTCTAGACCCGAGCTAAATTCTGGACTTAAAAGGGATTTTAGGTTATAGACCTAAGGATGATTTGGGTTCTGGACCCGAGCTAAGTTCTGGACTTAGAAGAGATTTTAGGTTTTGGACCTAAGGATGATTTGGGTTCTGGACCCGAGTTAAGTTCTGGACTTAAAAGGGATTTTAGGTTCTGGACCTAAGGATGATTTGGGTTCTAGACCCGAGCAAAGTTCTGGACTTAAGAGAGATTTTAGGTTCTGGACCTAAGGATAATTTGGGTTCTGGACCCGAGCTAAATTCTGGTCTTAAAAGGGATTTTAGGTTCTAGACCTAAGGATGATTTGGGTTCTAGACCCGAGCTAAGTTCTGGACTTAGAAGAGATTTTAGGTTTTGGACCTAAGGATGATTTGGGTTCTGGACCCGAGCTAAGTTCTGGACTTAAAAGGAATTTTAGGTTCTGGACCTAAGGATGATTTGGGTTCTGGACCCGAGCTAAGTTCTGGACTTAAGAGAGATTTTAGGTTCTGGACCTAAGGATAATTTGGGTTTTGGACCCGAGCTAAATTCTGGTCTTAAAAGGGATTTTAGGTTCTAGACCTAAGGATGATTTGGGTTCTAGACCCGAGTTAAGTTCTGGACTTAGAAGGGATTTTAGGTTTTGGACCTAAGGATGATTTGGGTTCTGGACCCGAGCTAAGTTCTGGACTTAAAAGGAATTTTAGGTTCTGGACCTAAGGATGATTTGGGTTCTGGACCCGAGCTAAGTTCTGGACTTAAGAGAGATTTTAGGTTCTGGACCTAAGGATAATTTGGGTTCTGGACTTAGAGATTTTAGGTTCTAGACCTAAGGATAATTTGGGTTCTGGACCCAAGCTAAATTCTGGACTTATAAGAGATTTTAATTATCTGCAAAAAATAATTATAGTGAGTAGCAAATAAATTTTATTTGCAAAAAATTTAGCTATTTTTTTTATGCACATATCTTCTCCTTACCCCCTACATGTAAAAATATTTTAATAGTGGAAAAAATATTTATATACACGCAAGTATTTAAATGATTACATTGAATAATTGAATATACTATTTATTTATGGTGGTAGTCACTGTTCATGCGCTATTTACTATTCGTAAATAGTAACTAACTATTTATAAATAGTAATTTACTATTTATCAATAGTAATTTACTATTTATCAATAGTAAAATGTACTATTCATCAATACTAAAATTTTGTTTTTTTTTCATGTTGTTCCTCTATATAAACGAACAAATTCATTCATTTCATTCACATCAAATTTTCATTCCTTTCCTTAATAGCTATAATTCTCTGAAATATATTTTAAAAAAATGCATACTTCAAGATCAAGAACTCATTCTAATGATGAGTTGTTGGAGTTTATTCGGCATCATGAAGATGGGAATATAGATCTACTAGCCGAGATGCCGCTTCATCATAGTTCAAACCAAAAGAGCTAGGTAATTATTATTTTTTCCTTTTTGATTTTTTTCTTTGTTTTTGTTTTTTCTTTTATTTTACTTTATTTTATGTTTTATTTTCTTTTTCATTTCTTTTTTTTATTTTTTATTTATAATTTTTCTATTTTTTAGAAAATTTAGGAAAAATATATTAATTTAAGTAGATAGAATAATGATATACTTGCCTGGTGTTAACTTACCTAGCTCTGTGTTAGCGTGATCATTGTGTTGTCTGAGCTGGAGGGTGTATCTATAAAGCCCGACAATGGTATGATGTAATGCCTTCTCGAGTAAGGCAGATGATTGCGTCTTTGACATCTTCATCTTACAATTACTGTCCGAGGAATATCTGATAGACCTAAGCGTAGTCCAGGCGGTTGCAGAATGATGGTTAGACATAAATCATGCTTTTCACTTGTCCATTGGAGAGATAACAATTGGTCCGGTCGATTTTGCTGCTATAACTGACATTCGGTATGATGGTGTTCCTGTTCCTCTTACCAACGATATTTTGACATTTGAAGAAATTTAACAATTAATTGGTATGGAACCATCATATAAAGGGCCTTTTCAGATAAAAATTGAGCCAATTCGTAGTTATTGGATGAACTACGAAGGAAGGGTTCACAGAGACACGACCCAACAGTATGCTCGAGAATTTTTGTTATATTTACTTGGGTTGACCATCTTAGGCAGCACTGAATTTGCCATCCATTTGTCAGTTTTGAGGGCCCTTTCTTATTTTAGGATAGTACAACTATATGGCTGGGGTGAAGCTGGTCTTGCCTGTCTTTACCATGGTCTTGAAAAAATTTGCCGAAACAAGAAGTCTTTTGTCGGCTTGATGGCGGTTGTCGAGGTACTCTTCTTCCACCAATGTCAATTCCATTCTTTTCTTGTATGAATTTGATTTTTATTATTGTTGTAGGCATGGGCATACGAACACAACCTTGTGAGGGTGTCTGGTATTTCCCGAGAGAGAGTTGGGTATCCGAGATTAAATTTCTGGTTGTCAGATCGCGTGGACGTTCCCGGCTCTCACCATGTGCATACCCAACGCTTCGTGTTGAGCTGTTTAACCTGGGACCAGGTAGAGTAGCATTAGTATACTTACCTTATATTATTTTGTAGGTGAATTTGGCCTAGTGGAACCCAGAACAGCTGACAAACTGGACTCCCTCCATGAATGCTGCATTGTCTTTCCAACATACTCGTCGAGTCATCGCTGACCCAGTGTCTAATGGCTGGTTTCTCGAAGAGAGAGTTTATGAGTGGCTTCTTGGTCCAGAGCAGTGGAGGGTCCTGATGCCTTGCCCGGAATATACTTTAAATATTATATCAATGCCGGAGAATGCATGGTGGTTGGCCCTGTACGGTTATGGTGTTGAAGCATTTCTCTATCCACCGGGTGTATCTTATGCCCATTTTATTCAAATGAGTCTCTTGAACTTTGATGTATCTCCTATTGGTGTATGAGAAATTCCCAAAGAAAATGAGGGTAGAGATGAAGAGGAACATCATGGAGAGGCAGGAGAATTCGTTCCACATCTCGGGGCTAGCACTTCTCAGGTAAAACTTTTACCATTTTTCCATTGCAATCGTTTCTTTCTTATTTTGACTCTTTAATGATTGTTGCATGCTATTAGCTCATTTGATCATGAGGCTAGACCTTCTTTTACTACTCCTTTGTTTGCTCTTTCTAGTCCGCCGGATATGCCATCTCATCCACAGGGTTTTGATATGAATTACCTATTAAGTTTTCTTGTTTCACGGTAATTTATGCTATATGTATGCATGATTATGTATGTTCTTACTTTTTTCCTTTCTAGCTCACAGCGGATGCTCGAAGAACAAAATAAGAAACTTCAGGAAGAGTTGGCCGTTAGTCATCAGCAGGCTTCTCATTTTGAAAATTTGTATCAACAATCAGAATAAAATTTCCAAGACTTCCGATTTCAGGGGATGAGGGATCCTGGTGCTTCTTCATCTAGAGGCCCCCAAAATGATGACCATGAGATCATTTCATCTACTTCTGATGAGGACCATGATAGATCAAAACTCTGAGGTAATAGGGATTTTGGTTCTCCTGCTTAGGGTGGACTTGGGACGGGTGATTTGCCTCCTCCTCCAATAGGCGATGATTTTTTCAGGGCTTTATTTGATGACCTCCCACCACCTTCTTAGTGATGTATAAATATTGTATCAATTGTATAAACATTATACACTAAGCATAAAATTAATAATGACAATATATAACTCTTTTTTCTTCCCTTTTTTTTATCATCATCATTTCCTTGCCAATGCATCCTTCGAGGTTCAACACACTTCCCTAAACTTGAAAGCTTTGTATGACAAAAACATTTATTATTATTATTATTATTATTTAATTTTGATTTTGAAATCAAATGTTGGCTTTGCAAAATCAATGTCAATGTACCTCAAGACTTGATTTTCCAAATTAACATATCTATAACATGACAACCATAGTTACCATACTAAACTCAGGAATCATTTCCATTTAAGCAAGAACTGTTGTACTTCAGATAGGCACATACACATTACTTGGCTAAAGGTCTTATTGAGTTTAAATATTATCTATCTCATATGCATGCTTATTCAAACTATCTCCACTAATAGACTCTACCTACCAAGAGAGATCAACAGGTCTTTGATAGGCCTGAAATGGGGTCTATAAGGGATGTGGTTTGAATGAAGGCCATTTGTAAGTTGGAGCTATTGTGACACAGTGGACAAACCTTCACACCACAAACTACTTGTTGAAACTTTTAGAAGCATGAAAAGACAGAGCTCTGAACATTCTTCTTTCCTTTTGGCGTTAACCTGAATCTTGATTGAGATAGTCTTTGCCTTTACAAAATGTTTGGTACCCAAATTTGTTTCTTTTCTTCTCCTCCCTTTTATTTCTTTTTATTTTTCTTACTCTTCCCTTTCTTTGAGCATTTTATCATTTTGTCCTTCTTCCTTGTAGGACTGTCAAGTACAGAACTTTCAAGAACCGGATGGCCTTTCTCCTTTTTCTCTGATTTTGATCGATTCTTTAGTTGAGTCAGACCAATTCCAGTCAAACTATCCTTATAAACCGAATGGAAGACTTTTGCTGTCTTAGGTAAAAGAGAACTTAATTGCCTTTTTGAACCGCCGTTTTAGGTTTTATTTTTCTTCTTTTCTTTTTTCTCTGTCTTTTCTTTTTCTTTTATTTTTTTTCTTTTCTTTTTTGTCTTCTTTTTTTTTTTCCTTGCTCTCATTTCTCTTGTTTTCTTTTCTTCTCTTTTTTTTTCTTTTTATTTTGGTTCTAGCTCTAAAAGAGTTGCCTTGTTTCTATCAACTTGAGCTTCCAATAATGGATGAGTGGAGTGACATAAATCTTCTTTAACATGGATAAATCATTTGTTACTCTGATGTTGTCTTGGTAGATTGTAGATACTAGGTGAACTTCAACTATCCTTATGATCTTGAAAACATCAACTACCCTTATGGTCTTGAGAACTTCAACTATCCTCATGATCTTGACTAATCATTGCTTTCTTTGATCTTCTTGCCTCTTCATCTTAGTGATCATAAGATTTGTCCAAAATATCACAGTAGCTCAAGGTAGGTTGTTGGGCTTATATGCCAATGAAAAGAAAGCTAATTGGGTGGATACTAGTTGTTGGCTAACCAAACAATGCCTAGATCATCCCTCCCTTAAATAAGCAGAGTTGAATTTTACCTCGAAAGTTTGTCAAAGCATGTTCTAAGACTGACTAGGACCTAGACAAGGGTAATTATGTAGGAGCCCTCTCTAAGTAAGCATACACAACTCAATGTTATAGAGCAATTCCCTCACCTAGTAAAGTCATTCAAGTCATGATGCATGAATATATTAATCCATTAATATCAAGCTAGATTGGGTAAGCATCAAAATGAACAAAGACCAACAAAAATTTTAATGAAAGTATTTTATTCAAACAACTTTAAATTTGAAAAATACGATCGTTCTAATTAAATATTAAAGTAAAATTTGAAAAGCAAAATTCAAGCTAAGGAAAGTTTGTTGAGTTAAGCTTCTTTTCCTTTCACATCTTCAATATCCCCATCTTGAAAGGATGATAAAACAAAATCTTCTTCCAATCCTTTTCCTACCATGAAGGTTGCTGGTGGAGGTACTCTTCCAATCTTAGGCAGAGGGTTGTTCTTGGTATTGGGCTTGTTTGACTCAGGTAACTTACCACTGTCGATTAAATTTTGGATCTCATGCCTCAACCGTGTCATGCCCTTGCATTTGATGAAATTGACAAAATGCCTTAGTGTCGAAATTAGGTTGGAGAGGGTTAGGCAAAGGACGAGGATTTAAGGGTTGTAACAATCCCTTCCTTTGAAGCTTATTGAGGACCCAAGACATCGGTTTCCTCAATTCTGAAAACTGCCTTTTTGTTCCTTGGCTAGTAGCATTAACACCAACTTCTTTTTGTATGCTTTGATTTCCAGACTGGTAGTTCCCTTTCTCATTCATTCTTATTGAAAAACGGTTCTTCCCTCTTTCCCATTCTTCAATTTGTACACTATATTGGAGAAGATCTTTGAAATCCTTTATAAGGGTGTGAGACATCCTTTCACACAGATTGGGTAGGATGCCTCTCACGATCATCCTTATTTGATAAGATTTGTCGGGCCTTTTCTTGAGCAAAGCGGCCTTATTTCTCCATCGTTTCACATAGTCCACAAACGTCTCATTTGGCCTTTGTCTAATGGACTCCACTTCCATTAAGGTAACTTCCATCTCGACATTATACCCATATTGTTGGATGAAGGCTTTGTATAGCAGATCCTAACTCTTTTATGTTCCTTCTTCCAATGTATTGAACCAATTTTGGATAATAAGGTCCAATGAGAGCATAAAGTACCTTAGAGCTTGAGCCTTAGTAGCTCGGGTAGACTGCATAGCAGTGATATATTGCTTCACTTGGAGGTGAGGGTTTTCGGTTCCATCAAACTTCGCAAAAGATGGCATCTTGAACTTGTACGGAACTTCTTCATCTAGCTCAAACAGTTTGTCAACTTTGAACATTTCTTCGATTTTCAGTTTCTTCTCAAATTTCTTTTCTAAATCAGCAATCATCTTTTAAACATCAGAAGCTTCGATTTTCTCCATAGCTGATCTTTCAACAATCTTTTATTCTTTCTTTTTGTCTTGAGGATCTTGTTAGTATTGAGCCCAATCATCATCATCATCAATGACCACCTTTTCATCATCAAAAACCACTTCACCAACTTTGGTCTTCCCTTTATCCTTTGGCTTCTTAGTGCTATCAGATGCTTCGACATGATTTCCTAAAATTGCAGTTAATTGGTTCTTTATGGTCTCAGCTAGGGCCTCTTTTATTTCTTCCATTTTGGCATTGAGGGCTTCATCCACCATTCTTTGAATTTTTTTGGGCTCCATTGCTTTTGGTGAGCAAGTGATTGAGTCATTGCTAGCTTCTTTGCTTTCGACATAGGTTGGATTGTCGTAAGCTTTTCAACTATTGTAATCCAGGGTTGTGAGCCAGAAAGGATTAATGATATGAGATGCAAATGTATGCATGTATGCATGTATGCACAAACAATCAACAAAGAAAGATAATTAGGATGTTCCTTCCAACCTTATAACATCCACACACCAATGGCGAGTCTCTTCTCCTAGGCATATGAATTTCCCTCGGACGTTTCAACCAGTAGTTATATTTTCAAAAAATGGAAATCAATTCATAATAATTCCCATTAATTAGGTTTTAATCCATTTAACCAATTAAAGTAGCTTTTATGCTATGTTGGATTAAAACTAAATTAAGAGGTTTATTATAAATAGATTTCTCACTTGAAAAAGTAACTAATGATTCATGCCAAAAACAAGCCCACGGTTATTCTTAGTATAAACTAGGCTCACAATTGATTTTTGGTATTTCGTAATTGACCCAAATATTTTTGCAAGCTCTTTGTAAGGAAAGTTTGGATGAAAATAATTTTGTTTCTAAGCCCATTATAAAAAGATTTTAGGAAAAATGGATTTTGGGCTTTGTATTTGGGTTCTGAGCAAAAGAATTTTTGATTTGTTTTTAGAAAAGTCTTATGTCCAAAGACCATCTTGAAAAGTTTTGAAAATAGCTTTGGTCTTTTGGACTATAAAAGAAAATTTTATTTTGAGCTTACAATGCACTTAGGTCATATTAGAAAAAGAACAAACCAAATAAGCCATAATTTAAACTAAGATAAATTAAGCATAGTCAAACAACAAGCCTTTGGCGTAAAAACCTAAGGAAAGTAACTAGGCCAATTACATGAGCTTTAGTCTTTGGGTTAAAAGGCTTAGGTTCCCATAACAAGTATATAACAAATGGTACGAGGCTGTGAGTGGTTATGCCATGCTCGATCTCTATACCTTGAGTGAAAGTATGGTATCCCTTACATAACACAACATGGGTAACACGGGCGTCCTAACTCACGCACACGATGCAATATAACATGATGCAATGGATGATATCATTATAAGAAAGAATAGTATAATATAAAGACCAACAGAATCAACTTCTCTTATCCCCAGTGGAGTCGCCACTGTGAGCGGGGATTTCCCCCCCCCCCCCAACTCCCAGTGTAATGGTTCTTGCAACTTCGGCACTATTTAGGCTCGGGACCTTAAAGAACACGGACCTAGGTCCGGAGAAAATAGATTAACCACCCGGACAGGCCAGGAAATAGAAAGGGGTGGATGACTCAATTCCTAAGGAATCCCCAACCCCCTAATGGGTTCGGAAAGTTTGGTATGTGTGGGGAAGGTGAGAAATGGCCAGCACCCCCACAACGCCCGGTTCATTGGAACCGGCCTCCTTTACAAGTCTTAATATTATAAAATTCGTAAATATAACAATATTATCCATATTACATGCAACAATTGAAATAAAGCATCATTATATTAAAATCAAAGCAATGTCCGAGCAAAGCAAATAAATGGACACCCATCCAAGGATGGAAACATGTCCTTACATCGTTCATGTCTAAACTAAATAGGACACCCATCAAAAGGTAGAAAATTGTCCTTTACATTGGTCCAAAATATAAAAGCAATTTAAATTATATGATATTTAGCTAATGAGGTACCCACAAAGTGGAAACATACCTCTTACACTTTTGAAAATCAAAATAAATCGATAAAAGTAAATAACCATTCGTTATAAATAAATCATTCATCAAAGATATTAAGCATCAGTTAAAATAGAAAGTAAACATCCATCCATGATAAATTAAATAAATCAAGCATTGAAATTAAATAAATCAACCACCAAAACATAGAATAGACTACATAATCAAATCTAAAATAAAGCAAGTAAATATGCAAATTAGGGTTACTGTTTCTATTTAAAGTTCTTTAATTAATATTTAGGGTTTTTAGTATTATTAGGGTTTGTAATTCTTTGCTACTGTATGTTTTAAGAGAATTGAAATGGATTAGGATTTTATAATTTAAGAAATTAGTAAGGTTCTTTGATTGATCAAATTAGGGTTTGAGGAGTAAAATTATGAAATTAGGGTTTGGACACTTTAAAACACTTAGCTTTATAATTCTTAGCTACAAGATTATTATTTTGGATTTACTATATTGGGTTTGAATGTTTAGATTTATATGGTTTTAAGGTTTTAAGGATTAAGGTTTAGGAAAACTAGGGTTTATGGTTTTGGGGGAATTAGGATTTAAGAAAACTTAGGGTTTAGATTAACCAGTTTGGGATTTACTGTCTTGGTTTTGGAATTAAAGAAAATAGTTTAGAGTTTTATAGAGTAATTGTGATTTTTAGAAACTGTAAAGTTAGGGTTTGGAGATTTAATAAAACATTTGGAAATTTTGGAAAAGAATTAGAAGAATACAGTTTAGGGTTTTTAAAAGCTTTTGGAAATAAGAAAAACGATTTAAGGTTTTTGGAAACAAAAGAAGTGAATTAGGGTTTTTAAGGTATTTGAAAACAGAAGAAATCACTTAAAGTCTTTGGAAACAAAAGAAACGAATTAGGGTTTTTAAGATATTTGGAAATAGAAGAAATCATTTATGATTTTTGGAACGAAGATCAAGTCATTACATCTTTAAAGATCAAAGTTTTGTATGTATATTATTATGAATCAAAGAAACAAAGCTATGAGTAGTTTACGATTAAGGATCAAACCTGCGTAGTTGGCTCCACCAAAATTAACTTCTAGATGAACAAAGACAAAGGCAAGATTGCTGCGTTTGATGGCTTGATTGTTTGCTTGCTAATTCCTCTCCTCTAAAAAGTCTAATCCCCTTTTTTTTCCAAAGGTTTCTCCTATTAATCTTTTTCTTCCTTTTCTGTGTTTTTTTAGTGTTATATATGAGAAATTTTTGAAGCTTAATTCCGATTGTTTAAGGAAATTATAATTAATTAGAAAAAGAAAACCAAAACCAAATAGAATTTGGTTTTGGAAAAAAATTGTGTTGGAAAAATTTCGCTAGCGAAAAGTGTGACGGGCTACGAGCTTGCAAGCACTGGCTTGGAAAATTGCGAGCGAAATGGCCCAAGGCCATTTAGTCCAATGGCTTTCGGTGATGAATTTTTTCATCGCTAATTTTTTCATTGCCGATTTTTATTTTTCTTATTTATTTATTATTATTATTATTATTTTATTATAATAATTTTTAAAAATTATAAAAAATAAATACTAAAATAAATATTATTTAATTAAGATAACACAAAAATTATTTTAGACTAAATAAAATATATTGGATCGGACTGGGTCAAAAATTAAGGGTCTACACCTTGCCAATAATCATTTTCTTAGCCCAATGTATCTTTCGAGATTCGACAGTTCAACATACTCCCCTTAACTTGAAGGCTTTATATATTATGTATGCATATATATATTGTTTTGAATTTTGATTTTGAAATCAAATGTTGGCTTTGTCAAATCAATGTCATTTTACCTCAGGACTTAATTTTTCAAAATAACATATCTATAACATGACAACCCTAGTTATCGTACTAAACTTGGGAATCATTTCTATTTAAGAATTATTGCACTTCAGATAAGCACATACACATTACTTGGCCAAAGGTCTCATTGAGTTTAAATATTGTCTATCTCATATGCATGCTTATTCAAACTATCTCCACTAATAGACTCTACCTACCAAGAGAGATCAACAGATCTTTGATAGGCTTGAAATGGGGTCTATAAGGGACATGGGTTAAATGAAGGCCATTTGTAAGTTGGAGTCGATGTGACACAATGGACAAACCTTCACACTACAAATTTCTTGTTTGAACTATAGGCAGCTGGAAGCAATCTTGCTAGACTTTAAATTCCTTCTATCTTCTTGGCATTAATCTGGATCTTGATTGGGATAGTCTTTACAAACGTTTGGTACCTGTAGACCCTTAATTTTTGACCCGGTCAGGTCCAATATATTTTAATTAGTCTAAAATAATTTTTATGGTATCTTAATTAATTTTAATATTTATTTTAGTAAAAAATGGTAAAATGAATAAAAATTCAAAAAAAATAAAAAATAATAAAAAAAATCAGCGACGAAAAAATCGTCGCCGAAAGTCAGAGCGGACCCATGGGCATTTCGCCCGCAGGAATTTCCTGCGGGTGAAATGGCATACGGGCCCGTTCCGCATGCGCTGCCGCAGGAAATTGCCAGCGCATTTTTTCCTTTGGCAATTTTTTTCGGCAGCGTAATTTTTCCGACGCAAATTTTCCGAAACCTAATTCAATTAGCTTTCGGTTTCCTTTTCTTATTAATATTATTTTTCGTGATTAATTAGGAATAAACCATATGAAACCTCTATAAATAAGGACCAAAGACAATCAAATAAAGGGGAGAAAAATTGGACAGTGATAGGAAAACGTTGAAACCAAATCAGTGAAGGAAAAGGAGCAATTGAATTTGATTTTTTCTGGAATAGCAGGGACACGATTTAAGCAATTCAAAGGCAGCAACTATCTTTGTTCTTGTTCATCCAAGAAGAATTATTTTTGGAGAAACTATCAAAAAGAGGTATGTGTTAATTGTTGTATTTATTTTTTACAGTAGCTAAACTATGAAATTGTGTCTTTCAAAATAAAAAACCCTAGGATTTTAATTTAGTTTTTCCAAAGTTAAAAACACTAATACGTTACTTTATTTTCCAAAAAGATTTAAATTGTTATTTTTACCTCTTCAAAATCTTAAAACCTTAATTGAACATGTTTTTCAACAAAACCAAAATGTGATTCTGTTTCCTTCCAAAAGCTTTAAAAATATATTTTCTATTTATGTAAACTTCAAATCACTTTGTTTAAACTTATAAAACCTCATGAAATCATCAAATTATTTTTCCAAATCCTAAAATCAATAAATCACCCGAAACCCTAAAATCAAAAGCCTAAAAACCTAATTCAACTCCAAAACCTGAAATAATGAACCCTAACCTCCTTTAAAACTTTAAACCTTAATTTTTTCTAAACCCTAATCCTTTAAAATTTTAAAAACCATAAAAACATAAATACTTTAATTTTACACAGTAGCTTAAAAACACAATGAATAACCGTAACCCACAAATCAAAAGTATTTCAAAGTGTTCAAACCCTAGTTTCATGATTTCACCATTCAAATATTAATTTAGTTAATCAAAGAGTCTTACCAACCTTTTAAAACATAAAACCTTAATCTATTTTAATTCCATAAAAAAAGTCACAATAGCTTAATTTTATGAATTCCAAAACCTTAACACATGAGATAAAGAACCCTAAATGGAAACAGTAGCTATAATTTGGATTTTTTTTTACCTTATTAAACTCCATATTTGATCATGCTTGGTTTTATTTCTTATGCTTTAATTTATTTAAATTCAATGCTTGGTTTATTTTATTTATCATGGATGGATGTTTACTTTTTATTGATATTTGGTACCTTTGATGAATGATTTATTTATTATGAATGGTTATTTACATTTATCAATTTATTTATATTTCTAAATGTTGTAAGAGGTATGTTTGCACTTGGTGGGTACCTCATTAGTTAAATATCATGTAATTTAATTTGCTTTTCTATCTTAGAACTTATGTAAAGGGCATGTTTCTACCTTTCGGTGGGTGTCATATCTAGGCATTTGATGTAAGGACATGTTTCCATCTTTGAATGGGTGTCCATTTATTTGTTTTGTTTTGTTTGGACATTGCTTTGATTTTAATATAATGATGCTTTCCTTTTATCGTGTGTAGTATGGATAATATTGTTATATTTAAGAATTTTATAATATTAAGACCTGTAAAGGAGGCCGGTTCCAATGAACCGGGCATTGTGGGGTTGCTGGGCCATTTTTCACCTTCCCCACATGCACCCAACTTTCCGAACCCATTAGGGGGTTGGGGATTCCTTAGGAATTGAGTCATCCACCCCTTTCTTTTTCCCGGCCCGTCCGGGTGGTGACTCCATTTTTTCCGGACTTAGGTCCGTGTTCTCTAAGGCCCCGAGCCTAAACAGTGCCGAAGTCGCAAGAACCATTCCACCGGGAGTGGGGGAAAAAATCCCCGCTCACAGTGGCGACTCCACTGGGGATAAGAGAAGTTGATTCCGTTGGTCTTTATATTATTCGATTCCTTCTTATAATGATATTATCCATTGCATCATCCTAGATTGCATCGTTTGAGTGAGTTTGGACGCCCGTGTTACCCGTGTTATGTTATGTAAGGGATGCCATACTTTCACTCAAGGTATGGAGATCGAGCATGGCATAACCACTCATAGCCTCGTACCGTTTGGTATATACTTGCTATGGGAACCTAAGCCTTTTAACCTAAAGACTAAAGCTCATGTAATTGGCCTAGTTACTTTCCTTAGGTTTTTACCCCCAAATGCATGTTGTTTGACTATGGTTAATTTATCTTGGCTTAAATCATGGCTTATTTTGTTTGTTCTTTTTCTAATATGACCTAAGTATATTGTAAGCTCAAAATAAATTTTTCTTTAAAATCCAAAAGACCAAAGCTATTTTCAAAACTTTTCAAGATGGTCTTTGGACATAAGACTTTTTCTAAAAACAAATCAAAAATTCTTTTGCTCATGGCCCAAATACTAAGCCCAAAATCCATTTTTCTAAATTCTTTTTACAATGGGCTTAGAAACAAAATTATTTTTATCCTTTTCTTACAAAGAGCTTGCAAAATATTTAGGTCAATTACGAAATACCAAAAATCAATTGTGAGCCTAGTTTATACTAAGATAAATTAACCATGGGCTTATTTTTGGAATGAATCATTAGTTATTTTTTCAGGTGAGAAATCTATTTATAATAAACCTCTTAATTTAGTTTTAATCCAATATAGCATAAAAGCTACTATAGTTGGTTAAATGGATTAAAACCCAATTAATGGGAATTATTATGAGTTGATTTCCATTTTTAAAAATACAAATATTGGTTGAAACGTCCGAGGGAATTATTCGAAAACAAGATACCCCATGTTGGTATTTTGTTAACCATATACCTAGGAAAAGAGACTCGCCATTCGTGTGTGGGTGTTATAAGGTTGGAAGGAACGTCCTATTTGTCTTTGTTTGTTGATTGTTAGTGCATACAGGCATACATGCATACATTTGCATTAATCCTTTCTGGCTCACACCTTGGATTACGTCAATTCAAAAGCTTACAATAATCCGACCTACGCCTGAGACGAGGTATCTAGCAACGACTTAATTACTTGCTCAACAAAAATAATGGATCCCGAACAAATTCAAAGAATGGTGGATGAGGCCCTCAATGCCAAGATGGAAGAAATAAAAGAGGCCATGGCCAAGATCATAAAAAATCAACTAGCTACAATTTTAGGAAACAAGGTCGAAGCATCTACTAGAACCAAGAAAGTCAAAGGGAAGGCTAAAGTTGATGAAGTAGCTTTTGATGATGATAAGGTGATCATTGATGATGATGATTGGGCTCAATATTACCAAGATCTTCAAAACAAAAGGGAACCAAAGGTCATTGAGAAGGCAACTATTGAGAAAACTGAGACTTCTGATATTGAAAAGATGATTGCTGATTTAGAAAAGAAATTTGAGAAGAAACTGAAAACCGAGGAAATGTCCAAAGTTGACAAATTATTTGAGCTAGATGAAGAAGTTCCATACAAGTTCAAGATGCCATCATTCGTGAAGTTTGATGGAACTGAAAATCCTCATCTCCATGTGAAGCAGTATGTCACTGCTATGCAGTCTGCCCGAGCTACTAAGGCTCAAACTCTAAGGTACTTCATGCTCTCATTGGATCCTGTTGTCCAAAATTGGTTCAATACCTTAGATGATGGAACAAAAAGAGTTGGGATCTGCTTTACAAAGCCATCATCCAACAATATGGGTATAATGTCGAGATGGAAGTTACCTTAATGGAAGTGGAGTCTATTAGACAAAGGCCAAAAGAAAATTTTGTGGACTATGTGAAACGATGGAGAAATAAGGCAGCTTTGCTCAAGAAAAGGCTCGACGAATCCGATCAAATAAGGATGATCATGAGAGGTGTCCTACCCAATCTCTGTGAAAGGATGTCTCACACCCTTATAAGGGATTTCATAGATCTTCTTCAAGCTGGTCTACAAATTGAAGAGTGGGAAAGGGAGAAGAATCGCTTTTCAATAAAAAGGAATGAGAAATGGAACTACCAGTCAGGCAATCAAAGCACACAAAAAGAAGTTGATGTTAATGCCATAAGTCAAGGAGGAATGAGGCAGAAGCCATTCTCATTAAGCTACAAAATAAGGGATTGTTACAACCCTTGACTCCTCGTCCTTTGCCTAATCCTCTTCCACCTAACTTTGATACTAGTACATTTTGCCAATTCCATCAAAGACCTGGACATGAAACGGACAATTGTATGAAGTTGAGGCATGAGATCCAGAATTTAATTGATAATGGCAAGTTGCCTGATCCAAATAAGACCAATACCAAAGGTAATCCATTTCCAAGGTACAACAGGGTGCCACCACCGGCAACCTTCATGGTGGGAAAAGGATTGGAAGAAGATTTTGTTTTATCATCCTTTCAAGATGGAAATACTGAAGATGTGAAGGGAAAAGAAGCTTAAACTCAATGAACTTTCCTTAGCTTGAATGTTGCTTTTCAATTTTACTTTCTTTAATATCTTGGAACTATTGTGTTTTTCAAATTTAAAGTTGCTTTGAATAAATTATTTTCATAAAATTTTGTTGTTGTTTTTTTTTCATTTTGGTGATCAACCGATGAGGAATCTAGCTTGATAATTCATGAATTAATATATTTATGCATCATGACTCGAATGACTTTACTAGATGAGGGAATTGCTCTATAGCATTGAGTTGTGTATGCTTACTTAGAGAGGGCTCCTGCATAATTACCTTTGTCTAGGTCCTGGTCAGTCTTAGAACATGCTTTGAAAAATTTTTGAGGCGAAATTGAACTCTACTTATTTAAGGGAGAAATGATCTAGGCATTGTTTGGTTAGCCAACAACTAGTATCCACCTATTAAATATCAATCCCTAGTCGTCCCTTTTGAGCCTTCATAAAATTTTAGCTTTCTTTTCATTGGCATATAACCCCAACAACTTACCTTGAGCTGTTGTGATACTTTTGACAAGTCTTATGATTGCTAAGGTGAGGAGGTAAGAAGATCAAAGAAAGAAATGAACAGTAAAGACCATGAAGATAGTTGAAGTTTCCAAGACCATAAGGTTAGTTAAAGTTTTCAAGACCATAAGGGTAGTTGAAGTTCACCTAATATCTCCAATCTATCAAGATAACATCTGAGTAACAAATGATTTAGCCCTGTTAAAGGAGATTTATGTCACCCCACTCATCCATTATTGGAAGCCCAAGTTAGTACAAACAAGACAACTCTTTTAGAGCTAGAACAAACAAAAAAAATAAAAAAAAAAGAGAAGAAAAAAAAAAGAAAGAAAAAAAAAGAGAAGAAACATAAAACCTAAAAAGGTGGTTCAGAAAGCCAACTGAGTTCTCTTTTACCTAAAGCAGCAAAAGGCTTCCATTTGATTCATAAAGACATTTTTACTTGAATTGGTCCAACCCAACCAAAGATTCAATCAAAATTAAAGAAAAAGGAGGAGGAGCATCCAGTTCTTGAAAGTTTTGTACTTGATAGTCCTGCAAGAAAGAAGGACAAAATGATAAAAGAAAGGGAAGAATAAGGAAAGAGAAAGAAGAGGGAAGAGGGAAGAGTAAGAAAAATAAAGAGGAAGGAAAAGGGAAAAGAAGAAAAGAAACGAATTTGGGTCTTAAACTTTTTGCAAGGGCAAAGACTGTCCTAATCAAGATCTAGATTAATGCCTAGAAGACAAAAAGAATCTAGCAAGATTACTCCCAACTACCTAAAGTCCAAACAAGAAATTTGTAGTGTGAAGGTTTGTCCATTGTGTCACATTAGCCCTAACTTACAAATAGCCTTCATTTAGCCCATGTCCCTTATAGACCCCATTTCAAGCCTATCAAAGACCTGTTGATCTCCCTTGGTAGGTAGAGTCTATTAGTGGAGATAGTTTGGATAAGCATGCATATGAGATAGACAATATTTATGTAACACCCCTATATCCCGTATACGTACCAAGCATGCTTAAACGATCGTAATATACGTATACTGAATATAGAAAATGCCACAGTTTAAAAAGACACAACAAATACCTTTGTAAATAAGTGAAAACAATCTCAATCATTTAAAAGAAATCCAAAAGACACCATATATAAACACATTTATTAATTCACAGCGGAAGTTATTACAAATATGTTATAAATCAAAGTTTACAAAACATAGAATATATACATGATTGGCAGCTCTTCTCTGATCTTTAAGTCCCAAAAGAAAATCCTCAACATCTAGTCTCACTTGGTCTCGAGGATCTTTCAGGGTCAACTCTGTCACCTGCGCGATCAAACACTATCGCGCTAAGCCAACGGCTTAGTAGTACAAAGTATATTAACATTATACTTTAATGCAATGCAATGTCACACATTTAATCATAAAGATAACATCATAGGTGGAAAACTAACATCACACCTTTATATTTAATAACCCATACACATATAAGCATATCACATTTCCACATCATACTTTGCTCAATGTCATAACAATATTCATATTACCTCTTCATAGTTCCATTAATTTCACCATTCAAGAATCACATTATATACAAAGACAAGCATGGGCCCAAAACACACTAATATGCCATTCAATTTTCAGAGTTAATGCTTTGGTTTTATTATCACATTTATCATTATCATATACCCAACTAGGCTTCAAGGATTAGGTTCAACCAAGCTTCAAGGGGAACAAAGCATGCTAAGTCTCAACCTAACTTGGCTTCAAGAACCAACCCAACCTAGCTTCAAGGGTTGTAACATCTCAATTAGGCTTCAAGGACTAGACCCAACCAAGCTTCAAGGGGAGTAAAACATGTTAAACTTCTACCCAACTTGGCTTCAAGGATCAAGCCCAACCTAACTTCAAGAGAGTGTTACAATTAGGCATGCCACCAACAACAAACTCTGAAAATGGAATAACACATTAGCCACACAATTCATTTATTATTTCATTCTCAATTCTCATCATCAATTAGACAAACATGCCTTATATCTTTCAATTGAATCATCATAGCCAATCACAATGGCTTCACATCACATTTGAGTTATCATAGCCAACCACAATGGCCTCATATTATATCATATCTCAATTCATATTATACTATTTCCTTATTCAAGTATACATAATCAATTACCTCATCATATCCTTCACATTTCATACATCATTATTGATATATATATATATAACAATTTACATTATTCATAGCTTTAGGATCTTTCTCATACATTTGTTTAGGTCATTCTTTGTTTAAAGTGTGTTTAAAGTGTTTATGTTTAGGTTTAGGTACAAAAATACCTTTGGAGAATCAAAACAATGCAAGAAGAACACAAAATAGAAACATTAACTAACACATTTGAGGGACACGGCCAAGCTTGTGGCCGTGTCTCTCAACACAATTTTGGCAGTAACAAACACGGGCATGGGACACGGCCGTGTCTCTCCAAAATCAATCCAACACGGCCAAATTTCCTTGGATTGGCCGTGTCTCTCCTTGCTTTTGGCCGTGTCACTCATGAATTGAAACCCTAAACATGTCCAAGTCCTCTTTGGTTGCACTCAATTACATTATACACAATATAGCATAATTAAAATGAATGTAATCCATGTTCTAAACATATATTTCACATGTTTACCACAATATTCACCTTAACAAAACATCATCAACACATTTAATCACCTTCCACTTCAAAACCCTAAAAAGAAACCAACATCACTTTTAACTTACCATCTTCAAACCAAAACCAAACAAATACTAATTTAACTTGTTAATTTACAATCAATTTCAACACTTATAAACTCATCTCAAACACACCAAATCACAATCTCAACAAACCCAAAACTCACTTCAAACACAACTTCAAAAATAACAAAAGAAAACAAGAGAGTACTTACCTATATTGAAGAAATTTCACAAATCTTCAACTCAATCTTTTGATTCCTCCTTCAAATTGAAACTTGGAATAAACAAATCTCACTTTGCTCTCTTGCTTTGGGAATGGCCGGCCAACATATGGAAAAGAGAAGAAGAGGAAAAGAAAATGAATACAAGTCAACTTCTCTTCTTCTTTAAATCTCCACCAAGCAATTCTAACAAAACAAAATTACTTAAATGCCCTTTTCTATTTGTTCTCACTTCCTTAAAAACTCTTGCCCTCTTTAATAATTTCACACATCCCAATTAAAAATATCTTCTTACCTGGACTCTCCATTTGACCAACATATATGTTATATATATTAACATATATACAACATATACATTCCATTAACACAATCATTTCCTTTGCAAAAACATCTATACATTTAATTCAAACAAACAACATTTATCCAAACTTCTAGGGCTCACATTGGGATATTACAATTCTCCCCCTCTAAAAAGAAATTTCATCCTCGAAATTACCTGATATCAAGTCTGAAATAGTTGAGGATATTGATCTCGCATTGTTTGTTTACTCTCCTAAGTTGCCTCTTCCTTTGCATGATTCTTCCACAAAATCTTCACAAGTGGCACTTTCTTATTTCTCAACTCTTTCACATCACGTGCCAAGATAGCAATTGGTTCCTTTTCAAATGTCAAATCTGGACTCACTTTGATAGATTCAATTGACAACACATGAGATGGATCCGAATTGTACCTCCTCAACATAGAAACATGGAATACATTATGGATCCTATCCAACTCTGGTGGCAAAGCAAGCCAATAAGCGACTGGCCAACTCTTTCCAAAACTTCATATGGCCCAATAAATCAAGGATTCAATTTCCCTTTCCGACCAAACCTCAAGATCTTCTTCCAAGGAGACACTTCAAAAAATACTTTATCTCCCACATTAAACTCAATGTCTCTCCTCTTCAAATCTGAATAGGATTTCTGTCGGTCTGAAGCTGTTTTCAACCTATCTCGAATCATCTTCACTTTCTCTTCCGTTTCTTTAACCAAATCAGGACCAATTAACTTACCTTCACCAAGTTCATTCCAACATAGAGGTGTCCTACACCGTCTACCATACAATGCTTCGAATGGGGCCATACCAATGTTGGATTGGTGACTATTGTTGTAAGCAAATTCCACAAGTGGTAAGAATCCATCCCAACCTCCCGAGAAATCAATGACACAGCTTCTCAACATGTCCTCGATAATCTGTATCACTCTCTCTGACTGCCCATCTGTCTGCGGATGAAAAGCAGTGCTGAAGTGCAGTCGAGAACCCAAAGCACCATGTAAACTCTTCCAAAACCTGGAAGTAAACGGGGGATCTCGATCAGACACTATAGAAATTGGGACACCATGCAACTTCACAATCTCATGAATATATAGCTCAGCTAACCTCTCCAAAGAGTAATCCATCCGAACCGGAAGAAAATGAGCTGTCTTAGTCAACCTATCAACAATAACCCAAATGGCATCATGCTTCCTTTGTGTCAATGGTAGACTAGATACAAAATCCATGGTTACTCTATCCCATTTCCACTCAGGCACTGATAACGGTTGAAGTAACCCTGTTGGAACTTGATGCTCAGCTTTTACCCTCTGACATGTGAGACATTTTGACACAAAATCTGCAATGTCTCTCTTCAAACCAGACCACCAGTAATACTGTTTCAAATCATGATACATCTTTGTATTGCCCGGATGCATAGCAAACACTGACTGATGTGCTTCTTATAAAATAATCTTTCTCAAATTAGCATCATCAGGTACACACAATCTGTTCTTAAACCAAAGACTCCCATCATTTCTCACAATAAAATCTCGACTCTTTCCATTCTGGCAATCTGAAACAATCTTTTGAATCTTCTGATCAGCCACTTGAGCTTCTCTAATCTAATCCAACAACACTGGTTTCAACTGCAACTGTGCCAACAATGCACCATCATCACAAGATACAAATCTAGCATGCAATGCTCTCAACTCAACAAGCAACGAGAGCGAATAAACATTTAAACCTGCTAAAGACTTCCGACTTAAGGCATCAGCAACAACATTTGCTTTGCCAGGATGATAATCAATCAAACAGTCATAGTCTTTAATCAACTCCAACCATCTCCTCTGTCGAAGATTGAGCTCTCTTTGGACACCCAAATATTTCAAACTCTTATGATCAGTGTATATGAAACATTTCTCTCCAAACAAATAGTGCCGCCAAATCTTCAATGCAAACACAATGGCTGCTAACTCTAAATCATGGGTCGGATAATTGAGCTCATGCGGTTTCAACTGTCGAGAAGCATAAGCTATAACTTTATCTTCTTGCATCAGAACACAACCCAAACCACTATGTGAAGCATCACTGTAAATCACATATGGTTTATCTTCCACAGGTAAAGTAAGAACAGGCGCTCTAGTCAACATTGCTCGCAACTGATCAAAACTAGCCTGACACTGATCTGTCCACACAAATCTAACTCCCTTTCGAAGCAATCTGGTAAGTGGAGTAGCTATCAAAGAAAATCCTTTCACATACCATCGGTAATAGCCTGCCAAACCCAGAAAACTTCTAACTTCAGTCACAGACTTTGGTGGACTCCAATTCAAAATAGCTTCAACTTTGCTCGGATCAACTCTAATGCCTTCTGCTGAAACTATATGACCAAGAAAAGTTACTTGGTCAAGCCAAAACTCACACTTTGAAAGTTTAGCAAACAATTGTTTCTCTCTCAAAATCTGTAACACAATCCGCAGATGCATGTCATGCTCCTCCTCATTACGTGAATACACCAAAATATCATCTATAAAGACCACTACAAACTGATCTAAATAGGGCCTAAACACCCTATTCATCAAGTCCATAAAAGCTGCAGGTGCATTCGTCAAACCAAAAGGCATAACTAAAAACTCATAATGCCCATACCTGGTCCGAAAGGCTGTCTTAGGAACATCTTCAGCTCTGACCCTTAACTGATGGTACCCTGATCTCAAATCAATTTTAGAAAACACAGCTGCACCCTTCAATTGATCGAAGAGGTCATCAATTCTAGGCAAAGGATATTTATTTTTAATAGTCACCTTGTTCAATTGCCTATAATCGATACACAATCTCATAGTACCATCCTTCTTCTTCACAAACAATACAGGAGCTCCCCACGGTGAAACACTAGGGTGAACAAACCCTTTATCCAGCAGCTCCTGCAATTGCACCTTCAGTTCTCTCAGTTCAGCAGGTGCCATTATATAAGGAGTAATAGAGATAGGAGTGGTACCAGGCAATAATTCAATACCAAACTCCACCTCTCTCTCAGAAGGCAACCCTGGCAACTCATTTGGAAACACATCTAGAAACTCTGCAACGGTGGGTATACTATCAAGTTGAGAACCCTTTACTCTAGTATCCACAACATAAGCAAGGTAAGCATCACACCCTTTTCTAATCAATCTTCTAGCTGCAACAGCTGAAACAAACAAGGATGCTAGCTGTCCCTACTCACTAGATACTATCACCTCTCTATCATCACTGGTTCTCAGGGTAACAATGTAATATCCTCATATGTGGTCTAGAAGTTTTGATTATGTTGTTGATGTTGTTGTTATTATTGTTGTAGTGATATATTGGATTGAATATATGTGTTAAATTGCAAGAGAAAAGATATTGGAAAGTGAATGCTTGTGTATATGTGTTTTGGGGAAAAGAATTAGGGTTTAGAGAGAGTGGTATATGTTGTGTATATGATGATATATATAACATATAAATTGGTCAAATGAAGAGTCAAGGGGGGTAGAGATATTTTATGTGGAATGTGTAATGACATATAAGGGCTTATATGAGACAAAAAGTTAGTTATATGATTGAGGGCATTTTGGTAATTGCTTGGATAAGATCACTTGGTGGAGATTAAAAGCAAAATTTGACTTTGCTTCTTCATATTTTTTCTTCTTCTTTTCCATTGTGGCCGGCTCCTCCTTAGACAAAGGAAGCAAGAGGCAAAGAGAAGATCTTGTTGAGTGAAGCACAAATTGAAGAAAGATTAAGTGATCAAGTTGGTGATTCAAGAAGTTTTGTAACTTTGGTAAGTTCTCTTGTGATTTTTGTGTTTATTTGAAATGATATTTGAGTTTGATAGATTTTTAAGAGTGTGTTGGTTGATTTTGAGATGTGAGAAGTGTTTGAGTGATTTGATGATGGATTTTGAGTATGGATGGAAGAAAAGAGTAAGTGGTTGGAAGAGATGATGTTGTATATGTGGTAAGGGTTTTGAGATGATTTTGTGTTTTGTGTTTGATGTGTGTTTTGGCTTGTTTTGGGTGTGTTGCAAGTTTGTGATGAGTTTTGAGTATGTTTTGTTAAGACTATTTGAAGAGGATGTTAATGTATAGAAGTGTGTTGTTGAGTGTATGGTTGTTTTTGATTGGGGTCTTGTTTTGTGGCAGGACACGCCCATGAGCACGTCCAGGGTTTTTAGGCGTGTCAATTGTGTTGGAGGCAGTAGGTTTGACACGACCAGTAGCACGCCCGTGTTATTGAGCGTGTCATAGCTACTGTAAGATTTGAGAATTTACACGCCCAGGAACACGCCCATGTTGTTGAGCGTGTAAATGTTTCTGTGTTGTGGAGTTAGGGCACGGCCATGAACACGCCCGTGTGGGTGAACGTGTCAGGGTTGAGGTTTGCCCTAATTAATTCCTAATTGGATTATCTCTTGTGTATCCCTAAACAAGTATATGCTATTACTTTTGATTTAAGTCTTGAAGATAGTGATTGATCATTGATCTAAGAGGTTAAAGAATCTTGGACAAGGAAATGTTAGGAGTTGTATGAATTGTTAGTAAAATAAGTACAAATTTTGTATTATTGCATTGTTGCATATGATGATAATGGCAATGTATATGATACTATGTGAACAATGTGATATTTCATGTATTGTGACTCATGTGATGAGTAATGTGTTTGGTTATGTTTATATCAATAATGCTATATGTATAATGTGATGGAATAAAATGCCATTGTGATTGGCTATGGTAACTTATATGTGATATGAGGCCATTGTTATTGGCTATGATGAGAGTTGAGAATGGAAATGATAATTAAATAATAAATGATTTGTGTGGCTAATGTGTTATTCCATTTTCAGAGTTTGTTGTTGGTGGCATGCCTAATAAGTGTAACAATCTCTTGAAGTTAGGTTGGATTGAATCCTTGAAGCCTAATTGAGATGTTACCACCCTTGAAGCTAGGTTGGGTTGGTTCTTGAAGCCAAGTTGGGTTGATGCTTAGCATGCTTTTCTCCCCTTGAAGCTTGGTTGAACCTAATCCTTGAAGCCTAGTTGGGTATATGATATTGATAAATGTGATAACAAAACCAAAACATTAACTCTGAAAATTGAATGGCATATTAGTGTGTTTTGGGCCTATGCTTGTCTTTGTTTAGTGTTGATTATGAATGATTAAATGAATACTAATGAGGTATATAATAAGATGTTGAAATATGATATGTCTATTTATGTTGAGTTATGAAATGTAAAGGTATGTTGTTAGCTTTGCATATATGTTGTTACATGTATAATATGGATTGAGAATTGGCATTGCATTGCATTAAAGCATAACATTAGCATGAATTATCTTACTAAGCCGTTGGCTTAGCGCGATAGTGTTTGATCGCGCAGGTATTAGGGTTGAACCCGAGAGCTCTTCGAGACCGAGTGAGAGTAGACAGTGAAGAGTTGATTTTGGGAACTTAAAGATCAGAGGATACTTGCCAATCATGTATAACTCTTTTATATTTTGTAAAGTAATGATGTTAATGTACATATGTGTATATTTGTAAATATGAAATTAAATGTTTTCATATATGTAAATATTTGATAAATTCCGCTGCGTAACAACTAAATGTATCTATAGATATATCTATTTAGTTTTGTATTACAAGTTATCTACTTATCTTTCTATAATGTATACAATTGAAAAATTATGGTATCATTTAAAATGTTTTGAATGTTAAAAAAAAATCCGTAGCATCTCTATGTTTAGTGCATGTATACTACATTGTGGTGTTTGTAGGGTGCATGTATTGAATGTAGGGGTATTACAAACAACTTTCTTTTGGCAGTCAACCACAACTCCATGTCTAGATAACCAGTCCATGCCTAGGATCACATCATATTCTTTAAAAGGCATCTCAATCAAATCTCCAAGGAACTCCTCACCTTGAACCACTACTGCACTATCTCGGTGCACTTTGCTAACAATCACACTATGCCCTAAAGGATTTGTCACCAATACATCAAATCCTAGGGATTCAGCATGCATATCAGACACAGGCAAAACAGATGCACTAATATATGAATGTGTGGATCCGGGATCAATCAAAGCAAGTACTGAGATATCAAATAAAGAGAAAGTACCAGCAATGACTGCAGTAGCATCTGGTTGTCTCTGCATCACATAAATCCTCTGAGAAGATCCAGCCCCCTTTGGTCTACTCTCCCTGGATGTAGAACCTCCTCTAGAACTGAACCCAGATCTGCCTCCTCTGCTGAAACCTCTGCCTCCTCGACCTCCCCTCACACTAGGTCGAGAAGCTGCAGTATCAACCGACATCTGCTCCTGTCTCTCAGGACAATCTCTCACAAAATGATCAGGAGATCCACATCTGAAACATACCCCTGTTACACCAGTCTTCCAACAAGGACCACCATGTGGCCTACCACAATGAATGCATATGGGTAAGGTGGATCTCTGCATCACTGGGGTCGGAGCACTCGCCACTGAAACTGTAGGTCTAGATCTCTGCCTCTGAAACTGTACTGACCTACCAACTGGCCTCTGACTCCTACTAACCCGAGGAATAAAACTTCCTTTACCTCTTTTCATAGACGAAGACCCTGCCTCAAACTGGGGCCTTCTAACCCTGATCTCTTCCTCTGAAGCAGCTGTAATAATCTGAGCTCTCTCCACACTCCGAGCTGCTACCACAAGCTGGGAAAAATTATGATATCTAGATCCAGCTACCAGACATATAATAGAGGGCCTCAATCCCTCCTCAAATCTCCTGCATCTATCTATCTCATCAGATATAATACCCCCAGCATACTGGCTCAATCGGATAAACTCTAGCTCATATTCCGTCACAGTCCGATGATCTTGCTTCAAACTTAGAAACTCTATTTTTTTCACATCTTTATACTCCCTTGGAGTATACTTCAATTCAAACTCTCTTAGAAAATCAGCATAGGACAATGTTGGTGGATCATCCATAGCATGGGGCACTGTCTTCCACCAGTCGTATGCATCCTTCTGCAACAATGATCTTGCATAATCAAAATTTTCCTCTGGAGTGGCCTGTAACTGAACAAATATTCTCTGTACTTTATCTAGCCACTGCTCAGCTACAGCTGGATCAATAGTGCCTAGAAAATCCTCTGCTCCATACTTCCTTAGTTTATCATACTGTCTCACTGATACCAAAGGCTGTGGGGGTGGTGGTGGTTGCACTGGTGCTTGTCTCAACAAATCAACCACATGCCTAACCCAAACTGGTGGAACCTCCTCACCAGCTGGTCTCCCCAACCCAGAAGCAGGTATCTCCCCAGCACTATCCACTCTAGCTCTATCCTCAGGAGCTACACTCTCCGCACTCCCCTCAACAGACTGAAGTACGTGAGAATCCATCACAACCTATATCTGCAAACACAACTGAATACCTCTTATTAAAGATCAAAGACTGCCAATACCAAACATGTATGTTATTCAAAAACTCACTTTTTTTTAAAAATCAAAACATTCTTTTTCTTACACTTGACCTAGGTTGAGAATCTCAAACCTAAGCTCTGATACCAAAATAATTGTAACACCCCTATATCCCGTATACGTACCAAGCATGCTTAAACGATCGTAATATACGTATACTGAATATAGAAAATGCCACAGTTTAAAAAGTCACAACAAATACCTTTGTAAATAAGTGAAAACAATCTCAATCATTTAAAAGAAATCCAAAAGACACCATATATAAACACATTTATTAATTCACAGCGGAAGTTATTACAAATATGTTATAAATAAAAGTTTACAAAACATAGAATATATACATGATTGGCAGCTCTTCTCTGATCTTTAAGTCCCAAAAGAAAATCCTCAACGTCTAGTCTCACTTGGTCTCGAGGAGCTTTCAGGGTCAACTCTGTCACCTGCGCGATCAAACACTATTGCGCTAAGCCAAAGGCTTAGGAGTACAAAGTATATTAACATTATACTTTAATGCAATGCAATGTCACACATTTAATCATAAAGATAACATCATAGGTGGAAAACTAACATCACACCTTTATATTTAATAACCCATACACATATAAGCATATCACATTTCCACATCATACTTTGCTCAATGTCATAACAACATTCATATTACCTCTTCATAGTTCCATTAATTTCACCATTCAAGAATCACATTATATACAAAGACAAGCATGGGCCCAAAACACACTAATATGCCATTCAATTTTCAGAGTTAATGCTTTGGTTTTATTATCACATTTATCATTATCATATACCCAACTAGGCTTCAAGGATTAGGTTCAACCAAGCTTCAAGGGGAACAAAGCATGCTAAGTCTCAACCCAAATTGGCTTCAAGAACCAACCCAACCTAGCTTCAAGGGTTGTAACATCTCAATTAGGCTTCAAGGACTAGACCCAACCAAGCTTCAAGGGGAGTAAAACATGTTAAACTTCTACCCAACTTGGCTTCAAGGATCAAGCCCAACCTAACTTCAAGAGAGTGTTACAATTAGGCATGCCACCAACAACAAACTCTAAAAATGGAATAACACATTAGCCACACAATTCATTTATTATTTCATTCTCAATTCTCATCATCAATTAGACAAACATGCCTTATATCTTTCAATTGAATCATCATAGCCAATCACAATGGCTTCACATCACATTTGAGTTATCATAGCCAACCACAATGGCCTCATATTATATCATATCTCAATTCATATTATACTATTTCCTTATTCAAGTATACATAATCAATTACCTCATCATATCCTTCACATTTCATACATCATTATTGATATATATATATATAACAATTTACATTATTCATAGCTTTAGGATCTTTCTCATACATTTGTTTAGGTCATTCTTTGTTTAAAGTGTGTTTAAAGTGTTTATGTTTAGGTTTAGGTACAAAAATACCTTTGGAGAATCAAAACAATGCAAGAAGAACACAAAATAGAAACATTAACTAACACATTTGAGGGACACGGCCAAGCTTGTGGCCGTGTCTCTCAACACAATTTTGGCAGTAACAAACACGGACATGGGACACGGCCGTGTCTCTCCAAAATCAATCCAACAGGGCCAAATTTCCTTGACTTGGCCATGTCTCTCCTTGCTTTTGGCCGTGTCACTCATGAATTGAGACCCTAAACATGTCCAAGTCCTCTTTGGTTGCACTCAATTACATTATACACAATATAGCATAATTAAAATGAATGTAATCCATGTTCTAAACATATATTTCACATGTTTACCACAATATTCACCTTAACAACACATCATCAACACATTTAATCACCTTCCACTTCAAAACCCTAAAAAGAAACCAACATCACTTTTAACTTACCATCTTCAAACCAAAACCAAACAAATACTAATTTAACTTGTTAATTTACAATCAATTTCAACACTTATAAACTCATCTCAAACACACCAAATCACAATCTCAACAAACCCAAAACTCACTTCAAACACAACTTCAAAAATAACAAAAGAAAACAAGAGAGTACTTACCTATATTGAAGAAATTTCACAATTCTTCAACTCAATCTTTTGATTCCTCCTTCAAATTGAAACTTGGAATAAACAAATCTCACTTTGCTCTCTTGCTTTGGGAATGGCCAGCCAACATATGGAAAAGAGAAGAAGAGGAAAAGAAAATGAATACAAGTCAACTTCTCTTCTTCTTTAAATCTCCACCAAGCAATTCTAACAAAACAAAATTACTTAAATGCCCTTTTCTATTTGTTCTCACTTCCTTAAAAACTCTTGCCCTCTTTAGTAATTTCACTCATCCCAATTAAAAATATCTTCTTACCTGGACTCTCCATTTGACCAACATATATGTTATATATATTAACATATATACAACATATACATTCCATTAACACAATCATTTCCTTTGCAAAAACATCTATACATTTAATTCAAACAAACAACATTTATCCAAACTTCTAGGGCACACATTGGGATATTACAATTTAAAGTCAAATGAGACCTTTGGCCAAGTAATGAGTATGTGCCTATCTGAAGTGCAACAATTCTTTCTTAAATAGAATCGATTCCCGAGTTTAGTACGGTAACTAGGGTTGTCATGTTATAGATATGTTAATTTGGAAAAATCAAGTCCTGAGGTACATTGACATTAATTTGGCAAAGCCAACATTTTTTTCAAAATCAAAATTCAAAAAAAAAAGGAAAGGAAAGGAAAAAAGTGTTTTGTCATACAAAGCCTTCGAGCTAAGGGAAGTATGTTGAATTGATTATTGGCAAGGTCATGAAGAAGCTATAAATTGACATGCTGAGACATATTTTGAAAAGGATGTATCCCTGACTCTGCTGCTTAGGGTCTCCACCACTCATGTTTTCAACATCTTGAAGATAAAAGCCATAAATGCAAAGCTTTCGATCATTCCAATGCAAGACTTGAACAAGCGTCAAAAGGGAACCAATGAGAACACTTTTGTTGATCACCTCAGTCTGTGAGTCGATGGAACAACTGTAAGTATTATTCATGCATATCATGCATACATGAGCATATCACATCACACTTTCTTATCTTGTGTTGTCTATTGTTTGGCAAAATGAACAGCAAACACCCTGCGAAGTAAAGAATCAAAAGAAGATATCAAATCAGGGGGGCGTAGAAAGTCCATTGCTTGAGAAAGCTCCAGTAATCTTGCAAAGAGAAGAAATATGTGCTTGTGCGAAGAACTAGACAACAACAACATCAATCAGAGTTCGCATAGAAAATCATGGGTTTGAGCCTATACAGGGGGAAAAGTTTTTCCTTTTCAATTTTTTGAGTTTATATATAAAACATTTTCAAACTCACTTGCAAATATCTTGCCACGCAGGGGGAAAAGGAGAGGATATGAAGGCTAGCTAAAAGTGCTGAATTTTTTGCAAAAGTGCAAAGGAAGAACAAAAAAGAATGGAATAAAAAAGAAAATTAGAATTCTCAAAAGAATGAAGAGGCAAAAGACAAAAGATCAATCCAGCTAAAAGAGCTGAAGCCAGGGTGAAGACTCGATCTCAAAGGATGAAGATCCACTTACAAGGGTGAAGACCCAATCTCAAAGGATGAAGATCCACTTACAAGCGTGAAGACCCGATCTCAAAGGATGAAGATCCATATTTTCAAGGGTGAAGACCTGATCTCAAAGGATGGAGATCCACTTACAAGGGTGAAGACCCGATCTCAAACGATGAAGATCCATATTTTCAAGGGTGAAGACCCGATCTTAAAGGATGAAGTTCCATTTGCAAGGGTGAAGACCTGATCTCAAAGGATGAAGATCTATTTTTTAAGGGTAAAGACTCGATGTCAAAAGATGAAGATTCATTTTCAAGGATGAAGACCCGATCTCAAAGGATGAAGATTCATTTTGAGGGTGAAAAACCATAATGCATAGAATAACCGGAGCAGTCAGATTTCTCAAAAGGTCAGTCAAACTCAATCTCGGGTCCAAGCACCCAAATTCAATTCATTCTCGGGTCTAAGCACCCAAATTCAATTTAATCTCGGGTCCAAGCACCCAAATTCAATTCAATCTCGGGTCCAAGTACCCAATTCCAATTCAATATCGGGTCCAAGCACCCAAATTAAATTCAGTCCTGGGTCCAAGTATCCATTCTCAGGTCCAAGTACCCAAATCAAATCCAATCTTGGGGCGAAGAACCCAATCCTGGGTCCAAGTACCCAATCTCGGGTCCAAGTACCTAAATCAAATCATTCTCGGGTCCAAGTACCCAATCTCTTGTCCAAGTACCCAAATCAAATCAGTCCCGGGTCCAAGTACCCAAAATTAATTCAAACCTGGGTCCAAGTACCAAATCTAGAGTCCAAGTACCCAATCTCGGGTCCAAGTACCTAGATAAAATCAATCTCGGGTCCAAGTACCCAATCCTGGGTTCAAGTATCCAAAATCAATTTAAGCTCGGGTCCAAGTATCCAAATCAAATCAATCTCAGGTCCAAGTACCCAAATCAAATCAATCTCGGATCCAAGTACCCAATCTCGGGTCCAAGTACCCAAATCAAATTCAATCTTGGGTCCAAGAACCCAATCTCCGGTCCAAGTACCCAATCTCGGGTTCAAGTACCCAAATTAAATCAATCTCGGGTCCAAGTATCCAATCCCGGGTCCAAGTACCCAAATTCAATCAATCTCGGGTCCAAGTACCCAAAACAAATTTGAATCGCCATCTCAAAAATTATGTCTTATTGCTTTTCACTTTCTTTCACTTAAGTTTCAGATTATTCAAGCAGGGGGCAAACTGTAGACCCTTAATTTTTGACTTGGTCTGGTCTAATATATTTTAATTAGTCCAAAATAATTTTTATGGTATCTTAATTAATTTTAATATTTATTTTAGTAAAAAAATGGTAAAATGAATAAAAATTCAAAAATAATAATAAAAAAATAACAAAAAAATCAGAGACGGAAAAATCGGCGATGAAAAAATTGTCGCTGAAAGTCAGCGCGGGCCCATGGACATTTCGCCCGCAAGAGTTTCCTGCGGGCAAAATAGCCCAGGCCATTTCACCCTCAAAATTTTTTTGCGGGCGGAATGGCCTACGGGCACGTTTTGCGTGCGCTGCCACAGCCAGCTGCTGCAGATTTTTTTGCCAGCGTATTTTTGCCTACGGTAATTTTTTTCGGCAGCGTAAATTTTTCGAAACCTAATTCAATTAGGTTTCAGTTTCCTTTTCTTATCAATATTATTTGTCGTGATTAATTAGGAATAAACCATATGAAACCTCTATAAATAAGGATCAAAGGCAATCAAATAAAGGGGAGAAAAATTGGACAGTGAAAGGAAAATGTTGAAACCAAATCAGTGAAGGAAAAGGAGCAATTGAATTTGATTTTTTCTGGAATAGCAGGGACATGATTTAAGCAATTCAAAGGCAGCAAATGTCTTTGTTCTTGTTCATCCAAGAAGAATTATTTTTGGAGAAACTATCAATAAAAGGTATGTGTTAATTGTTGTATTTATTTTTTACAGTAGCTAAACTATGAAATTGTGTTTTTTATAAATAAAAAACCCTAGGATTTTAATTTAGTTTTTCCAAAGTTAAAAAAACTAATACATTACTTTATTTTCCAAAAATATTTAAAATTATTATTTTTACCTCTTCAAAATCTTAGAATCTTAATAGAACATGTTTTTTAACAAAACCAAAATGTAATTCTATTTCCTTCCAAAAGCTTTAAAAATATCTTTTCTATTTATGTAAACTTCAAATCACTTTGTTTAAACTTATAAAACCTCATGAAATCATCAAATTGTTTTTCCAAATCCTAAAATCAACAAATCACCCGAAACCCTAAAATCAAAAGCCTAAAAACATAATTCAACTCCAAAACCTGAAATAATGAACCCTAACCTCCTTTAAAACTTTAAACCTTAATTTTTTCTAAACCCTAATCCTTTAAAAATTTAAAAACCATAAAAACATAAATACTTTAATTTTACACATTAGCTTAAAAACACAATGAACAATCGTAACCCACAAATCAAAAGTATTTCAAAGTGTTCAAACCCTAGTTTCATGATTTCACCATTCAAATATTAATTTAGTTAATCAAAGAGTCTTACAAACCTTTTAAAACATAAAACCTTAATCTATTTTAATTCCATAAAAAAGTCACAGTAGCTTAATTTTATGAATTCCAAAACCTTAACACATGAGATAAAGAACCCTAAATGGAAACAATAGCTATAATTTGGATTTTTATTTACCTTATTCAATTCCATATTTGATCATGCTTGGTTTTATTTCTTATGCTTTAATTTATCTAAATTCAATGCTTGGTTTATTTTATTTATCATGGATGGATGTTTACTTTTTATTGATATTTGGTACCTTTGATGAATGATTTATTTATTATGAATGGTTATTTACTTTTATCAATTTATTTAGATTTCTAAATGTTGTAAGAGGTATGTTTCCACTTGGTGGGTACCTCATTAGTTAAATATCATGTAATTTAATTTGCTTTTCTATCTTAGAACTTATGTAAAGAGCATGTTTCTACCTTTCGGTGGGTGTCCTATCTAGGCATGTGATGCAAGGACATGTTTCCATCTTCAGATGGGTGTCCATTTATTTGTTTTATTTTATTTGGACATTGCTTTGATTTTAATACAATGATGCTTTCTTTTTATTGTGTGTAGTATGGATAATATTATTATATTTAAGAATTTTATAATATTGAGACCTGTAAGGGAGGTCGGTTCCAATGAACCTGGCGTTGTGGGGGTACTGGGCCATTTCTCACCTTCCCCACACATACCCAACTTTTCGAACCCATTAGGGGGTTGGGGATTCCTTAGGAATCGAGTCATCCACCCCTTTCTTTTTCTCGGCCCGTCCGGGTGGCTACTCTATTTTCTTCGGACTTAGGTCCGTGTTCTCTAAGGCCCCGAGCCTAAATAGTGCCGAAGTCACAAGAACCATTCCACCGAGAGTGGGGGCAAAAATCACAGGTACTACCTATGAGCGGGGATTTTTACCCCCACTCCCGGTGGAATGGTTCTTACGACTTCGGCACTATTTAGGCTCGGGGCCTTAGAGAATACGGACCTAAGTCCAGAGAAAATGGAGTAGCCACCCGGATGGGCCGAGAAAAAGAAAGGGGTGGATGACTCGATTCCTAAGGAAACCCCAACCCCGTAATGGGTTCGAAAAGTTGGGTACGTGTGGGGAAGGTGAGAAATGGCCAAGCACCCCCACAACGCCAGGTTCATTGGAACCGGCCTCCCTTACAGTTCCCAATATTATAAAATTCTTAAATATAATAATATTATCCATATTACATTCAATAATTAAAATAAAGCATCGATATATTAAAAATCAAAACAATGTCCAAACAAAGTAAATAAATGGACACCCATCCGAGGATGGAAACATGTCCTTACATCCCATGCCTAAATAGGACACCCACCGAAAGGTAGAAACATGCCCTTTACATTGGTCTAAAATATAAAAGCAATTTAAATTACATGATATTTAACTAATGAGCTACCCATAAAGTGGAAACATACCACTTACAACACTTGGAAATAAAAAATAAATCGATAAAGGTAAATAACCATTCATCATAAATAAATCATTCACCAAAGATATTAAACATCAATCAAAATATAAACATTCACCCATGATGATTTTAATAAACCAAGCATTGAACTTAAATAAATCAAAGCATATAAAATAAATCAAAGTATATAATGAACTACACAATCAAATAAAGCAAGTAAAGATACAAATTGACGTTTACTGTTTCCATTTAAAGTTTTTTAATTAATATTTAAGATTTTGGGATTTTAATATATTAAGGTTTATGCTACTGTAAGTTTTAAACGAATTGAAATGGATTAAAGTTTTATAATTTAAGAGGTTGATAAAGTTCTTTGATTAACCAAATTAGTGTTTGAGGAGTGAAATCAAGAAATTAGGGTTTGGACACTTTAAAACATTGGGTTTATGATTATTAGCTATTGAATTATTGTTTTTAGGCTTACTTTGTTTGAATTTTAATATTTAGGTTTATAAGGATTTAAGGTTTAAAGGATTAGGGTTTAGAAAAATTAGGGTTTAAGGTTTTAAGGGAGTTAGGGTTTAAGAAAACTAGGGTTTAATGTTAGCTAGTTTGAGGTTACTGTCTTGGTTTTGAAGTTGAATTAGGGTTTTAGTGTTTTAGAGAATGTATTTGATTTTATAATTTGGAAAAACAATTTATAATTTTATGAAGCTTTATGAAAATAAACAAAACGATTTAAGGTTTATAGAAATAGAAAAGATATTTTTTAGGGTTTTTGGAAAGAAAAGGATTCAATTTAGGGTTTTGGAAAATTGGAAAGCAGATTAGGGTTTTGTTAAATTAATGAAATGATTTAAGGTTTTGAAAAGTTAGAAAGTAGATTAGGATTTTAAGATTTTGAAGAAATAAAAACAACAATTTTAAGATTTTTGGAAAACATAGAAACGAATTAAGGTTTTTAAAATTAAAAGAAACAATTGAATAATTGAAGCTACTGTAAAAAAATTAGATATTCATACCTTCATTTGTTGGTTCCACCAAAAATTACTTCTTGGATAAACAAGAACAAAGGCAAGATGGTTGCCTTTGATGGATTGAATTGCTTGTTTGCTCTATCAAAAGTCCGATCATTAATCTCCTAATTTTCTTGATTCCTCGGTCCAAAGTTTTTCCTCTAAAATTTTTCTCCCTCCATTCTCCCCTCTTCTGTGTTGTTTTTGGTCTTATTTATAGAAAATTTTGATGATTAATCTTAATTGTTTACGGAAACTAACATTAATTAAGAAAAGGAAACCGAAATCAAATAGAATTTGGTTTCTGAAAAAATTGCGACGAAAAATTTTCGCTGGCAAAAAAAAAACTGCTGCGGAAAAATTTTGCTAGCAGAAAAAAACTGCTGTGGTAACCTGCGAGCTGGGCGAGTGAAATTGCCTGCGGGCCATTTCGCCCGTAGGACTTTCCTGCGATGGAAACTCCTGAGGGCGAAATGGACCAAGGCCATTTTGTCCCAACTTTTCGGCGATGAATTTTTTCGTCGCCGATTTTTATTTTTATTTTATTTTTGTTTATTTATTTATTATTATTATTATTTATTATTAATTAAAAAAACTAAATACTAAAACAAATATTGTTTAATTAAGATAACACAAAAATTATTTTTGACTAATTAAAATATATTGGACAAAATAAAAATTATTTTGGACTAATTAAAATATATTGGACCGGATTGGGTCAAAAATTAAGGGTTTAAAGTTTGCCCCCTGCTTGAATGATCTGAGACTTTAGTAAAAGAGAGTGAAAAGCAATAAAACTTAATTTTTGAGATGGTTGAGATTTTGTGTTCTGGACCCGGTTCAAGTTCTGGACTCAAGGATAATTTTAGATTCTGGACATAAGGGTAATTTTAGGTTCTAGACCTAAGGATAATTTGGGTTCTAGACCCGAGCTAAGTTCTGGACTTAGAAAAGATTCTAGGTTCTGGACCTAAGGATAATTTGGGTTTTGGACCCGAGCTAAGTTCTGGACTTAGAAAAGATTCTAGGTTCTGGACCTAAGGATAATTTGGGTTCTGGACCCGAGCTAAGTTCTGAACTTAGAAGAGATTCTAGGTTCTAGACCTAAAGGTAATTTGGGTTCTAGACTCGAGCTAAGTTCTGGACTTAGGAAAGATTCTAAGTTCTAGACCTAAGGGAAATTTGGGTTCTGGACCCGAGCTAAGTTCTGGACTTAGAAGAGATTCTAGTTTCTGGACCTAAGGGTAATTTGGGTTCTAGACCCGAGCTAATAAAGATTTAATTATCTGCAAAAAATAATTTTTTTGTTTCAAAAAGTTTGACTAATTTTTATGCACATGTCTTCTCCTTGCCCCCTGCGTGTAAAAATATTTATACAAACACAAGCATTTGAATGATTAAAGTGAATAATTGAATTTACTGTTTATTTACTGTGCAGTCACTTTTTATACACTATTTACTTTGCATAAATAGTAACTTGCTATTTATAAATAGTATTTTACTATTGTAAATAGTAATTTACTATTCATCAATAGTGATGTACTATTCATAAATAGTAAAATTTACTATTGATCAATGGTTGAGAGAAGAGTTGAGTGTTGACTTTGCTCTTCTTTCTTCATCTTCTTCTTCTTCTTTCCTTGTTTGGCCAACCATCACCATAGCAAGAGAGGAAAGATAGATTTTGCTCATCCAAACTCAAGATTAAAGGATGTTTCAAGTGATCAAATTGGAATTCTAAGGGTTTTCATCACTTTTGGTAAGTTTTCCACTTGATTCCCTTGTTTTCTTTCAAGTTCGTGCTGTGGGTTTGGTGTTTGATTGTTGATGGTATGTGTATATTTGATTATGGTGTATTTGAGCGTGTGTAATCTTCTTGGTTTTAATTTTTGGGGTTGGATTGAAGAGAAAGTGTTAGGTTTGGTGGAAGAGCAAGTGTTGTGTTTGAGCTGTTGTCGGAATCAGGATTTTTGGCCTGACACGCCCACGAGCACGGCCAGGTCTTTAGGCATGTCAATGGTTCTATTTTTTTGGAGGGGTGACACGGCCAGTGACACTCCCATGTCACTGAGCATGTCATAGCTACTATGTTGAGGGAGGATTGACACGGCCAGTGACACGCCCATGTCACTGAGCTTGTTAAAGCTTCTGTGTTGTGAGTTTAGGGCACGGTCAGGGACACGCCCGTGTTGTTGAGCGTGTCATGTGTAGAGTTTTCCCTAGTTGGTTCTTAGCCTTATTATCTCATGTGTATCTTTAAGTGAGCATGTATCATCCCTTTTGGATTAGGTTTTGAAGAGATTGAGTTGCCCTAATCCAAATGTTGAAGGATTCTTGGAAGAGGAGTTTGGTGTGGAATGAGTTGCTCTTGAGGTAAGTACAAACTTACATGGTTGCATACATTTACATGACTTTGAGACTTAACACATTTGGTTATAAATGTGTTAAGTAATTTATTACATTGTTAATACATTTAATTAATGTTATGATTTGCATAATGTGAAAGATATGATGATCATTCAAAATGTATGTCCAATGCAATTGGCTATGTAAACTTTAATGATGAGATGTGCAACCATTGTTGTTGGCTATAATGATGCAAATGAAATAATTGGGGTATGGTTGCCTAGATGTTTATGAGGAAATGAGAATGGAAATTATAATGAAATAATAAAAGAATTGTGTGTCTAATATCTTAGTCAATTTTTAGAGTTTTGTTGTTGGTGGCATGCCTAATAGTAACAATCTCTTGAAGCCGGGTTGGGATTGATCCTTGAAGCCAAGTTGGGTTGAAGTTTAGCATGCTTTACTCCCCTTGAAGCTTGGTTGGGTCTAGTCCTTGAAGCCTAGTTGAGATGTTATAAACCCTTGAAGCTAGGTTGGGTTTGGTCCTTGAAGCCAAATTGGGTTGATACTTAGCATGCTTCACTCCCCTTGAAGTTTGGTTGGGCCTAATCCTTGAAGCCTAGTTAGGATAATGATAAATGTGACAATTGAACTAAAACATTAACTCTGAAAGTTGAATGGAATATTAGTTTCTTTTGGGCCCATGCTTGTCTTTGTTTAAATGTGAATCATAAATGGTGAAATAAATGAATTATAAGATTTAATGTAAGGTTTTGAAATATGATATTCTTATGTATCGTTTATTATATATGAATATGTGACATTAGCATTACATTAAAACATATTGTTATTATGAGTTGTACCACTAAGCCGTTGGCTTAGCGCGATTATGGTTCATCGCGCAGGTGACATGGTAGAACCGGAGAGTTCAGCTAGACCGAGTCGAGTCTAGACTCTGAAGTGTTGATTGTGGGCTTAAAGATCAGAGACGAACTGCCAAACATGTATAAACTTTATGTTTTGTAAACATTGATTTTTTTGTATTTATATATGTAAATACCAATACATTTTTCGCTGCTAAATAAATAAATGTTTTATTCGTTATGTTTTATAATATAATTTGAATGTTTTAAGTTTTCTTATATTGTTGTTAAATTGAAAATTTTGGTTGTCTAATATAAACTGTGACACTCCTGTATCTGATATACGTATATTACAAATGTGGTTGTATGTAGTGTGCATATATGGGGTACGGGGGTGTTACATAAACTCTATCTCGTACACCAACACTGTCCTAGTATCTTGCCTAAAATTCAAGAAATCTATCTCCTTTGCATCCTTATACTCCCTCGGAGTATACTTATGCTCAAATTTTCATAGAAAATCATCATAGGTCTATACTGGAGGATCATCCAGAGCATGTGGAACCGTCTTTTACTAATCATATGCATCCCTCTGCAGAAGAGATCTGGCATAATCAAACTTCTCCTCTGGAGTAGCCTATAGCTGGATGAACACTCTCTCGACTCTATCTAGTCACTACTCTGCCACAGTAGGGTTTGTAGTACCAATAAAGTCCTCAGCTTCAAACTTCCTCAGCTTATCATATTTTCTCATCAGCAACTGTGGCTGCAACTGCGGTGGCGCTGTACTAGAGCCTGCCTCAATAGCTCCACCATATGCAGTACCCAGCCCGACAAAATCTCATTAGCTATTGGTCTCTCTAACACAGGAGCAGGTGTCTCTCCAGCTATCTCAGCTCTAGCTCCATCTCTACCCTCAATAGGAGACACACTCTATCACTACCCACTGTAGACTGATGCGTCTGAGATGCCAAACTACTTATATTTGCAAACACAGCAGAAATTGCCATATGAGATCAGAAAGTACCAGTGCCAATGCATGTATCATAATTAAAAACCATATTTAAAAATCTCCATTTTCTTTCTCTCACAACCCACCTAGGTTGAGAATCTCAAACCTAGGCTCTGATATCAAAATAAATGTAACACCCTTATACCCTATATACGTATAATACATACACCCAACATATGTAATATAGGAATATACGATACAAGAATGCCATAACCCATTTTAATAGAAACCCTTACTTTTCGAATATGTATAAACTTAAATCATTTAACTGATATAATGTAAACAATAGATAAAATATTACATGCTAAAACACATACATAACTTCATTATAAAATTTTTATCCAAAACATTCTTGATAGTTTGTGATATATATATACATCAAAATATAATATAATATACATGAAGTCAAAATGTACAAAAATATAAAATATGTACATGCTGGCAATTTGTCTCTAACCTTGATGTCCAATAATCAACTCTGCACTCAAGATCTCAAGCCTAGACTCGGCTTGGTCTAGACGAACCCTTTGGCTCAACCGGATCTACCCTGTCACTATGCGATGAATCACAATCGTGCTAAGCCAAAAGCCTGGTAATACAAACTTTGATAACAATAAATGTAACATCCTTATACTCTATATACATACAATACATATTTTCAGCATATGTAAAATACACATATACTGTATAAAAATGCAACAGACCGATTTAATAAAAATTTTCACATTTCTGTTTTAAGATTTCAAATACTAATATATAAAATAAATAGTGTATAAATATTCTTTGCTTGTTATAGAAATCCAAAATAAATATTTTATATGAAAATCTCTGGCAAAAATTCGCTAGACTTTTCTTTGTAATTTGAATGTTTCCAAAATTCAGCAAAACTCAACCTGCATAAAGCAAACACTCCAAATAAAATCCAATTCACCAATACTTCTCAATTTCTCCATATTTTCTCAAAATACTTATATATAGATATATAAATTAACAACACATATAAAATCCCAGCTAAACAAATTATTCAAAACATTCTTTAAAATTTATATTACATACTTCCAAAAACATATCATAACATAAATAATATATCAAAATACATTGTAATATCAAATATCTACATGCTGGCAACTGGCTCTGATCTTGATGTACCCAAAAATAACTCTTCGAGCTCAATAAATACAAACCTAGACCAACTAGGTCTAGTAGAACTCTCTGGCTCTACCAAATCATCCATGACACCTGCGCGACGAATTACAATCACGCTAAGCCAAATCCTAGTGGTACAAACTTTGATAATAACAATAAAACTCAATGCAATGCCAATGCACAATGCATATAGATGTCACATCATTCTACTTTCTTATATTTTTTAAATATTTCATAATCACAACTCACAGCATTATATTGCTCAATTGTATCACAATTCATAATTCACATTAATGCAAAGGCAAGCATGGGCCCAAAAAGGATCGAATATGCTATTCAAATTTCAGAGTTACTGCTTTGGTCCATAATGACACCATGTGTCTAGCCCCGTAGGCAATATATCCATGGATAATGTAATAGCCCCAGTCTCATGGACCTCAACCCGGCTAGACCCTTAGGCCCTAGTATCTTGGTCCTCAACCTGGCTATACTGCTATAGTTTTTGAGGCTTACTACCCAGTCTTTTCACCCTAAAAAACATCATATTTATCAACTGGCCTGGCTTACGACCCAGTCTTTTCACCATTCAAGCATTTAGCCCGTAGTCAATCATAGGCATGCCGCCAAACCCAAAACTCTGAAAATTGAATAACACACTAGGCACACAATTTATTCATATTTCTCATTATCAAATTCTTTCATAATTCCTTTATCAAAACTTTTCTCATTTTCTCATGATCAAACTAGGCACATTGCCTTATTATATCATCTTTTTCCCATTTTTCTTTTCTTTTATTCATTTTTCTCATTATTAATCTCTTTCTCATTCTCACATATTCAATCTAGGCACATTGCCTTATTTTCACATTTTTTCACATTTTTCTCATTTTTCACATCTTTCTCATTTTTCTCACTTATCTCATTTTTCTCATTTTTATTAATATCAACTCATTTCATTATTCCGCATATCTCATTTTTGCATTCACAACATATTACCCAATTACTTTGGTATTTTCACATAATATACATATTTCACATTCTACACAATTTAGCCATTATCAATGGCTTTTCACAATGCATTTAACACATATATGACATTACAAATGTCATAGCACATTATTCATACTCAATCAATGAACTAAGTAACTTAACACATTTTTCAACCAAAATGTGTTAAGCCCAAATTTCATGCAAATATAAACAATATATTCAAAGTTTGTACATACCTCCACTAGCAACCCAAAGCAAGCTTACAATCCTATCCTTCCAACTTGCCCTTCACCACTTGGATGAAGCAAATCAACCTTCCTCAATGCCTATACCAAATGTGATCATACATAATCATTTAATATCACATTCTAAGGTATTCTCAACATCAAACCATAATTAAACATCACTCTAAACCAAATCCCAAAATTAAGCTTCACCTCACTTTAACTTTGAAAAACCATATCAAGCCATTTAAATTAGTGTTTTAAGTTTATTAATATCATTAGAAACATGTTTTAGCATGTTTAAACCAATTACATTAATTAACCACAAGCTTATGCTCAAAACCCTAAAATTGCATAACCTTCACCATTGAAGGATCTCCATTCCAACTCAATCCAATTATCATTTCAATCTTATTTTCACCACTTATATCATTAAATAACAAGATTTAAGCATTAAAATCGAACAATTAATCATTCTTTGAAAATTCACTTTTTCAAAACCCTAAATCAATACTACCATCTTCAAACTCTTTCCAAACTTAACTAAATCCATCATTTAATTTTAAAATCCTTGTTTATGCATCAAAACAACACATTTGGAACAAATTTTCACAATTAAAATTCATGATTTTAATAACTCAAATGTTCCATAACCCTAAATTCTCTCTCTTCACCAAATTCAACTTAAATTCAACCATTTCTTAAATCTAACCTTAAAATCATTGTTAACTACCCAAAATAACATCACACACCCATTCCAATAATTATAACATGCTACATCAAAACCCCAAACTCAACATAATCCAATTTTCTATAGAATTCAAAGAAAAGAGTTGAAAACTTACTAATTTTGGTGGAAATCACCAAATATCCACTTTGAATACTTGAAATCTTTCAATTTTTGAAATATGGAAGAAGCAAAATCCCTCCCTTGAAGCCATGAAAATCGGCCTTGAAGGAAAGAAGAAGAAGAAGATGAAAAAAAGTTATTTTCTCTTTCCTCCCACTCACATTTTCAACCTTATATATATTATTATTTTAATATATTTTTAATTATTTATTTATTTAATTAATTAAAACCCCAAAATATTATCTTCCATCCAAAATTATTTATTTTTAAATTATTTTATTAATTTTAAATATCTAAGATTTAATTACCAAAATACCCTTTTACTTTGACTTTTCTTTTAAAAAGTGTTGACTTTTATATGTTGTATATATTTTACATATATATCACATATATATTCAACTTTTTCATTTAAAATCTCTTCATTTTGCATTTAAAACCATTAATTTAATTTATCCATTTAAATTATAATTTATTTTATTAAATTTTTAAAAATTAGAACTTATATGCACAAGTAATGTGCATCTTATATACACATCAAATGTACCTTATATGTGTATTAAATATATTAAGTATGTAATATATTAATCCAACATATATAAATAATATACCATATGTATATGTTATATATACTCTAGATAATTTTATATCTCCAAAATCACGGATGTGATAATTTTCTCCCCCTTAAATAATTTCGTCCTTGAAATTATCTAGTATGGTAATAAATCATCCAAATCATTATTTCATCAAATTACATAATTTCTATCTCCCCTTTAGGTTCATTCTCAATTACCTTTTTACCATTCCATAATGCATCATTATACTGTTTATTTACTCAAACAGTCACAACAGATTATCATATCTTCCATCGAATTGTTATTAGACAAAATTAGTTCATCTCCTTAATATATATACAGCACACACCTATTGCACTCAAGATATCTGATCACTTCATTATCTTAAAAATATACTCTCATCACCTTAAATTCAAATGTTAATAACTTTTATCTTAACACAATAATTTTACACATCTTCACTTTGATCCTACTCTTTATACAATTACCACATATTAATTTAATATCACCATTATACAACAACAAAATCTTATTTCCTTATTAAGATTCATTCTAATTATACTATAACCAACATTTTTCTCTTATAATTATTTGAAACTAATATAACTTAGCTCCTTTCATATGCATATACATATCAGAATGACGTACTAAGCACATTATCATATAGCTTGCATATTCTTAATACAACTACACACATTGAATTTCAATAAATACTTGTAAACTTATTACATTTCGGATCAATTGATCTAACTATCACAATATGACCATCAACAACTTATTCTATTCTGACCAACCTTTAGTCTATTTTAAATTCATCAATCCGTTTTCCATTCATGACCTAATTCTATTAGGTCAAATTTATTCTCAAATCTTAATTCCCTTCGAATTCATCATTATAGATAATATTCATTTCCTCTAGTTTCATTCACTTTAAACATCATTTTCATCAACTTATTCATTTTATACCACTTTCAAACACATTCAATACAGCTCTAACACACATTTCATAATTCCTTTCATTTACCATTTTCTCACATTTCTTATAGTTACCCTATTTACACAAATCACTTTTCTTACACATCATTTAAAGCTCATCATATTTTCACAATTCTGTTCTGTTCCACACTTTCTATAATTATAAACAAATTTCTAGTATAAAATTATAAGATACAACTATGCAAACCATAAGTCTTGACCATGTTTCTTGAAGCATAACTATCAATCTCACCAAAACTATCCAACTTTCATGCCATAATAATGGTCACACCTGTGGCTTATAAATAAATACTACTCCTCTATCATTCTTCTTCAAACATTTCCAATCACAACATTAAGTTCGTATTGCAAAAATCACATATTCATTTTCTAATCTTTTGCTACACAAAAAGTTAACACGTTTCAGCTACGTTTCAAAGCAATTTACTCTTGATCACTTGATCATCATTAGCCTAACTCAAGTTTCAACTATATTAGCATTAACATCTCTTACATATACACATTCGTTCATATGCTAATTTTATACAATTTCCATTTATTACTCCATTTCTAATCTATCTCTTATAAAAATTTTCATTCATTTTTTTTCACTTCCATACTTTCTTCATTATACTTTCCTTTTCCTTACAATCTCTTATTATTAAGCATATACTTTGGGCCCAACACTATATAATCATCAAGTTCAGTTGTTACAATAACAATTTCACCATCCAACGCTGCTCGGGTCCATTCTCAATCTCAATTCATCACATGACTTAACTCTACGTAGGTCAAGACCTAATCTCTCTTAGGTATATTAATACTTGCAATATCATTCTCAATATCACTAGATAAGTAATTGTAAAAGGTAATAAACACTCGATAATATTTTTTTTATCCACATACACATTCGTAAGTCATATTCACAATGTGACTTACTTTCCACATTTTCTTATATATCACAATTGTGTTTATATTGAAAATCCTCATCACACATATCATACAATTATACCCAATTCCTCTTTTACATACAACCTATACAAAGTTAACATTTATCACCTTTCAGAGAACATTATCTGTAATATCCTTAATTATGCCCTAGTAGTCTTGGTGTTATTGTTGTTGCACTTGAGTTATGTTTATATTGTAATAAGTTGATAAGATATTGGAAGAGAATTTTATGTATGGTGATTGGGAAAGGAAATAGGGTTTAGAGACAAGTTTATATGTTGTGTATATGGTGATATATATAACATATAAAGTGGTCAAAATGGAAAGTCAAGGTGTTGGATAGTGGAGGAAGATATTTCTTTTATTAGTGAGTAATTACATAATTGGGCACATAAGAGACAAAATGTTAGTTATATAGTTAAGGGTATTTTGGTAATTGTTTGAATTGGAATACTTGGTGGAGATTAAAGAAGAGTTGACTTTGTTTCTTGTGGTTGATATTTCTTCTTTCTTCTTGGTGTGGCCGGCTGAACAAAGGGACAAGGAGAGCAAGAGGATAATTGAAGGTTTTGATGATTTTAAGCTTGGATTGGAAGGAGTTTTCAAGTTTACAAGTTGGAATTTCAAGGAACTTCATTAATTGGTAAGTTTTCTCTTGTTTGCCTTTGTTATTTTTGAAGCTTGGTTTGAGTTGAGTTGTGTTTTGATGATGGTGTGATTAAATGGGTTATGGTGTGATTTTAAGTGTTGATTTTGCTTGTTAGACGAGAAGTTGAGTTGGTGTTGGTATTGGAAGTGGTTGTGTTGAGTTTGTGTTAGGGTTTGAGTTTGTAAGTGTTGTCAATGTTATAGAAATTGATGTATTATATTATTGTTTGGATTAGGTTTTGGAAGAAGTGGTTTATCTTAATTGTAAAGTGAACAATCTTTGGAAGAGAAGATTGCTTGGAGTTGTTTGAGTGTTTATAAGGTAAGTACAACTATTTGTTTACAAACATGCATATAATGTGTAAGCTTAACATTCTTTTGGTTGTAAATGTGTTGTGGTATCAAATGTGTTATTAATGTGTTTTGATGATGTAAATAAGTATTGAGGATGTTGATTATGTCCATTTTAAATGAGGTTATGTTGTGTATAATGTGTTTGATGTTAAACAAAAGAAGGTTTGTTAAAGTTAGGGTTTATGCATGAGACACGTGAATTGGGGCGGTCGCGATTATTGAAGTGCGGTCGCGACTTAGATCGAACTTCTGACCGTGAAACCTACTGTGTTAAGGTTTCATCTTTGATTGTGAAGTGCGGTCGCGACTCAGATCGGATTTCTGACCGCGAAACCTACTGTGATAAATTTTATCTTTTGATTGTGTAGAACGGTCGCGACTTAGCTTAGTGCGACCGCGATAGTCGTTCTGTTCTGTTTTATTTGAAGTAAGTAAAGAATGTAAAGCATGTTGCTTATATGATAATGTAATGTGAATTGTGATTGATTATGATAATTAAGATGATATGTGAGGCCATTGTGCTTGGGCCAAGATGATTCAAATGAAATGGTTGAGGCATGATTGCCTAATAAATTATGAATTGTGAAATGAATTGAGAATGAATAAATGAAAAGTTAGTATGCCTAATGTGTTAATTCAACTTTCAGAGTCCTGTATTTGATGGCATGCCTATAACTCATTGGATAGGCGAAATGGGAGGCCCGTAAGCCGAGTCCAATTTGAGTAATGTTTATGAATCACTGGATAGGTGAAATGGGAGGCCCGTAAACCGATTCCAGTTGTAAAAAGTGAATATGGAATGATGGTGAAATGGGAGACCCGTAAACCACTTCCATTTGGGAATTAGTAACAGTCTAGCCAGGTTGAGGATCTCCTCATGTTAATGGGTTGATGGTCCAAGAGACTGGGTCTGTTACGCTATCCATGGATAGAGTTATGATATATATTGCCTACGGGCTTGATGATTGTGATATTGAATCAAACACAGGGACTCTGAACTTTGAATAACATATTAGGGTGTTTTGGGCCAGATATGTCTTAGGTTTAATGTAATTTAGGATTTATGAATCGTGATCATTGCCTAATGAAATTGATGCGTAATGATATATTATAATGTTCTGAAATGTAATTATGGTATGATAATTTATGATGAATAAGTTATGACTTGCTATGTATTATTTACTTGATTGAGTGTCATGAGCATTGCATCAAGCATTTTGATAGTGTAGTTGTTTTACTAAGCCGTTGGCTTAGCGCGATTGTGTTCATCGCGCAGGTGTTAGAGAAGAACCCGAGAGATCCACTAGACCGAGTGAGTCTAGGAATTGAAGAGTTGTGTAGGACTTAAAGATCAAAGAGAAAGCTGCCAATCATGTATAGACTCTTTATGTTTTGTAAAGTATTGGATTTAATGTATATGTATATAATTTTGTAAACTTGTACTTGGACATATTTATATATGCAAATACATTTGATAAATTCCGCTGCGTATTAAATCAAATGTTTATACTTATTTTGTTTTATTTTAATAGTAAATACCATTATACTATATATATATATATTGCAAATTGTTTATGGAAAAATGTAGCATTCTTAGGTTCTATGTATGTTCATTACATGGTGGTGATATGTAGTGAACGTATTTGGAATTTAGGGGTGTTACAATTGTTTTGGTATCAGAGCCTAGGTTTGAGATTCTTAACCTAGGTAAAATGTAATAAAAAGAATAATTTGATTTTAAAAGTTGATTTTGAATAAAATATATGTTGGTATTGGCAGCCTTTGATCTTTAATAAGGTGTATTTGGTCGTGTTTGCAGAGATAGGTAGTAATGGATCCCCATTTACGGCAGTCTGTTGAGGGAAGTGCAGAGAGTATAGCTCCTGTTGAGAGTAGGGAGGGAGCTAGAGTTGAGGTAGCCAGTGAGGTACCTGCTTCAGTGTCGGGGAGACCAGCAGGTGATGAGGTTCCACCAGCCTGGTTTAGACATATGATGGAAGTTATGAGGCAAGCACCAGTGCAACCTCCACCACCACCTCAGCCTCAGGTACCAGTGAGACAATATGATAAACTGAGGAAGTTTGGGGCAGAGGATTTTCTGGGTACGATAGATCCAGCTGTGGCAGAACAGTGGCTTGATAAAGTTCAGAGAATTTTTATTCAGTTGCAAGCCACGTCAGAGGAGAAGTTTGATTATGCTAGGTCATTATTACAGAAGGACGCTTATGACTGGTGGAAGACCGTACCACATGCCATGGATGATCCACCCACATTGACCTATGCTGATTTCCATAGGGAATTTGAATTGAAGTATACTCCTAGGGAGTATAAGGATGTGAAGAAAATGGAGTTCTTGAGTTTGAAACAAGATCATCGTACAGTAACTGAATATGAAGTGGAGTTTATTCGATTAAGTCATTATGCGGGAGGCATTATATCAGATGAAATTGACAGATGTAGGAGATTCGAAGAGGGGTTGAGGCCTTCTCTTGTATGTCATGTGGCTGGATCCAGATATACTGATTTCTCTCAGCTTGTGGCAGCAGCACGGAGTGTGGAAAGAGTTCAAAGCATTGCAGCTGCATCTGAGGAAGAGACTAGAGTGAGAAGACCCCAGTTTGAGGCAGGGTCTTCATCAGTGAAGAGGGGCAGAGGGAGCTTTGTTCCCAGAGTGGGAAGGAGTCAGAGGCCGATGAGTAGGTCAGGGCAGTTTCATAGACAGAGATCAAGACCTGCAGCTTCTGTGGCTAGTGCACCGACTCCCTTTATTCAGAGATCCACTCCGCTGGCATGTGAGCAATGTGGGAAGATTCATGTGGGTGCTTGTAGGAGGATTGGTGGACCGGGTGTGTGCTTCCATTGTGGGTCGCCTGACCATTTCATTAGAGAGTGTCCTGAGATGCAGGACCAGAGGTCATTGGAATCTGCAGCTTCTCGGCAGAGTTTTAGCAGAGGAGGTCGAGGAAGCAGGGGTTTCAGCCGAGGGGGTAGATCTGGGTATAGTCAGAGAGGAGGATCTGCACCCAGGGATGGCAGACCAGATGAGGCTGGGCCTTCTCAGCGGGTTTATGTGATGCAAAGACAGCCTGATGCTTCTGCAGTCATAGCTGGTACTTTTTCTTTATTTGGCATATCTGTACTTGCTTTGATTGACCCTGGATCCACACATTCTTACATAAGTGCATCCGTATTGCCTGTGTCTGAAATGCATGCTGAGTCCCTAGGATTTGATGTGTTGGTGACAAATCCTTTAGGGCATAGCGTAATTGTTAGTAAGGTGCATAGAGATTGTGCGGTAGTGGTGCAGGGTGAGAAGTTTTGTGGTGATTTGATTGAGATGCCATTTAAAGAATTTGATTTGATTCTTGGCATGGATTGGCTGTCTAGGCATGGAGCTGTGGTAGATTGTAAGAAGAAGTGTGTTACTTTGAGAACTAGTGATGATAGAGTAGTGTTGGTATCTAGTGAGCAGAGACAGCTTGCATCTTTGTTTGTTTCAGCTGTTGCAGCTAGGAAGATGATCAGAAAAGGGTGTGAAGCTTATCTTGCTCATGTGTTGGATACCAGAGTGGTAGGGTCTCATTTGGATAGCATTCCCACAGTTTCAGAATTCCCAGATGTTTTTCCAGAGGAGTTGCCAGGACTGCCTCCTGAGAGAGAGGTGGAGTTTGGTATTGAGTTGTTACCAGGTACCACTCCTATCTCTATTACTCCTTATAGAATGGCACCTGTCGAATTAAGAGAATTGAAGGTGCAGTTGCAAGAGTTGCTGGATAAGGGTTTTATTCGCCCTAGTGTGTCGCCATGGGGAGCTCCTGTTTTGTTTGTTAAGAAAAAGGATGGTACTATGAGGTTGTGTATCGATTATAGGCAATTGAACAAGATAACTATTAAGAATAAATACCCTTTGCCTAGAATCGATGATCTCTTTGATCAATTGAAGGGAGCAGCTGTGTTTTCTAAAATTGATTTGAGATCGGGGTACCATCAATTGCGGGTTAGAGCTGAGGATGTGCCAAAAACAGCTTTTCGAACCAGATATGGGCATTATGAGTTTTTGGTAATGCCATTTGGTTTGACGAATGCACCTGCCGCTTTTATGGACTTGATGAATAGGGTGTTTAGGCCCTATTTGGATCAGTTTGTGGTAGTGTTTATAGATGATATCTTGGTGTATTCGCGAAATGAAGAGGAGCATAGTGAGCATCTTCGGATTGTGTTACAAATCTTGAGAGAGAAGCAGTTGTTTGCCAAATTATCGAAGTGTGAGTTCTGGTTGAACCAAGTAGCTTTTCTCGGTCATATTGTGTCAGCAGATGGCATTAGGGTTGACCCGAGTAAAGTTGAAGCTATTCTAAATTGGAGTCCACCGAAGACTGTGACTGAAGTTAGAAGTTTTCTGGGATTGGCCGGCTATTATCGACGTTTTGTGAAAGGATTTTCTTTAATAGCTACTCCACTCACCAGATTGCTTCGGAAGGGAGTTAAATTTGTGTGGACTGATCAATGTCAGACCAGTTTTGAGCAGTTGAAAGAGATGTTGACTCAAGCACCTGTTCTCACTTTACCTGTGGAAGATAAACCATATGTGATCTACAGTGATGCTTCACATAATGGTTTGGGTTGTGTGTTGATGCAAGAGGGTAAAGTGATAGCTTATGCTTCTCGACAGTTGAAACCGCATGAGCTCAATTATCCAACTCATGATTTGGAGTTGGCAGCCATTGTGTTTGCTTTGAAGATTTGGCGTCATTATCTATTTGGAGAGAAGTGTTTCATCTATACTGATCACAAAAGTTTGAAGTATTTGGGTGTTCAGAAGGAGCTAAATCTTCGGCAGAGGAGATGGTTGGAATTGATTAAAGACTACGACTGCTTGATTGACTATCATCCAGGTAAAGCAAATGTTGTTGCTGATGCCTTGAGTCGGAAGTCTTTAGCTGGTTTAACAGTTTACTCGCTCTCGTTGCTTGTTGAGTTGAGAGCATTGTGTGCTAGTTTTGTAGTTTGTGATGATGGTGCATTGATGGCACAATTGCAAATGAGGCCAGTATTATTAGACCAGATTAAGGAGGCTCAGTTGACTGATGAGAAAATTCAGAGGATTGTGTCAGTTTGTCAACAGGGAGAGAGCCGAGATTTTGTTGTGAGAGATGATGGGAGCTTATGGTTTAAGAGTAGACTGTGTATGCCTGATGATGATAATTTAAGAAAAATTATTTTAGAAGAAGCACACCAATCAACTTTTGCTATGCATCCGGGTAGTACCAAGATGTATCATGATTTGAGACAACATTATTGGTGGTCCGGTATGAAGAGAGATATTGCAGAGTTTGTGTCTAAATGTCTCACTTGTCAGAGGGTGAAAGCCGAGCATCAAGTTCCAACTGGGTTGCTTCAACCTTTGTCAGTGCCTGAGTGGAAGTGGGATAGAGTAACTATGGACTTTGTGTCTGGTTTGCCTTTGACACAAAGGAAGCATGATGCCATATGGGTGATTGTGGATAGATTGACTAAGACAGCTCATTTCCTTCCGGTGCGGATGGATTACTCTTTGGAGAAGTTGGCTGAGCTGTATATCCATGAGATTGTGAAATTGCATGGTGTCCCAATTTCTTTAGTGTCTGATCGAGATCCTAGATTCACCTCGAGATTTTGGAAGAGTTTGCATGGAGCTTTAGGTTCTCGATTGCATTTCAGTACTGCTTTCCATCCCCAGACAGATGGACAGTCAGAGAGAGTGATACAGATCATTGAGGATATGTTGAGAAGCTGTGTCATTGATTTCTCTGGAAGTTGGGACGGATTTTTGCCACTTGTGGAATTTGCCTATAATAACAGTCATCAATCGAGCATTGGTATGGCACCATTTGAGGCACTGTATGGTAGACGGTGCAGAACACCTCTTTGTTGGAGTGAACTTGGTGAAGGTAAAATAATTGGCCCTGATTTGATTCAAGAAACGGAAGAGAAAGTGAAGTTGATTCGAGGCAGGTTAAAAGCAGCTTCAGACCGACAGAAGTCTTATGCAGATCTAAAAAGGAGAGACATAAAATTTGATGTTGGAGATAAGGTATTTTTGAAAGTATCTCCTTGGAAGAAGATTTTGAGGTTCGGTCGGAAAGGAAAATTGAGTCCTCGTTTCATTGGGCCGTATGAAGTGTTAGAAAGAGTTGGGCCAGTGGCGTATCGACTTGCTTTGCCACCTGAGTTGGATCGTATTCATAATGTGTTTCATGTTTCTATGTTGAGGAGATATAGGTCGGATCCATCTCATGTGTTGTCAGTTGAATCTATTGAGGTAAGTCCAGATCTGACATTTCAAGAGGAACCAGTTGCTATTTTGGCACATGAAGTGAAAGAGTTGAGGAACAAGAGAGTGCCACTTGTGAAAGTGTTATGGAAGAATCATGGAAGAGAAGAGGCAACTTGGGAAAGTGAACAATTCATGCAAGAACAATATCCTCAGTTGTTTCAGAGTTGATTTCAGGTAATTTCGAGGACGAAATTTCTTTTTAGAGGGGGAGAATTGTAATATCCTTAATTATGCCCTAGTAGTCTTGGTGTTATTGTTGTTGCACTTGAGTTATGTTTATATTGTAATAAGTTGATAAGATATTGGAAGAGAATTTTATGTATGGTGATTGGGAAAGGAAATAGGGTTTAGAGACAAGTTTATATGTTGTGTATATGGTGATATATATAACATATAAAGTGGTCAAAATGGAAAGTCAAGGTGTTGGATAGTGGAGGAAGATATTTCTTTTATTAGTGAGTAATTACATAATTGGGCACATAAGAGACAAAATGTTAGTTATATAGTTAAGGGTATTTTGGTAATTGTTTGAATTGGAATACTTGGTGGAGATTAAAGAAGAGTTGACTTTGTTTCTTGTGGTTGATATTTCTTCTTTCTTCTTGGTGTGGCCGGCTGAACAAAGGGACAAGGAGAGCAAGAGGATAATTGAAGGTTTTGATGATTTTAAGCTTGGATTGGAAGGAGTTTTCAAGTTTACAAGTTGGAATTTCAAGGAACTTCATTAATTGGTAAGTTTTCTCTTGTTTGCCTTTGTTATTTTTGAAGCTTGGTTTGAGTTGAGTTGTGTTTTGATGATGGTGTGATTAAATGGGTTATGGTGTGATTTTAAGTGTTGATTTTGCTTGTTAGACGAGAAGTTGAGTTGGTGTTGGTATTGGAAGTGGTTGTGTTGAGTTTGTGTTAGGGTTTGAGTTTGTAAGTGTTGTCAATGTTATAGAAATTGATGTATTATATTATTGTTTGGATTAGGTTTTGGAAGAAGTGGTTTATCTTAATTGTAAAGTGAACAATCTTTGGAAGAGAAGATTGCTTGGAGTTGTTTGAGTGTTTATAAGGTAAGTACAACTATTTGTTTACAAACATGCATATAATGTGTAAGCTTAACATTCTTTTGGTTGTAAATGTGTTGTGGTATCAAATGTGTTATTAATGTGTTTTGATGATGTAAATAAGTATTGAGGATGTTGATTATGTCCATTTTAAATGAGGTTATGTTGTGTATAATGTGTTTGATGTTAAACAAAAGAAGGTTTGTTAAAGTTAGGGTTTATGCATGAGACACGTGAATTGGGGCGGTCGCGATTATTGAAGTGCGGTCGCGACTTAGATCGAACTTCTGACCGTGAAACCTACTGTGTTAAGGTTTCATCTTTGATTGTGAAGTGCGGTCGCGACTCAGATCGGATTTCTGACCGCGAAACCTACTGTGATAAATTTTATCTTTTGATTGTGTAGAACGGTCGCGACTTAGCTTAGTGCGACCGCGATAGTCGTTCTGTTCTGTTTTATTTGAAGTAAGTAAAGAATGTAAAGCATGTTGCTTATATGATAATGTAATGTGAATTGTGATTGATTATGATAATTAAGATGATATGTGAGGCCATTGTGCTTGGGCCAAGATGATTCAAATGAAATGGTTGAGGCATGATTGCCTAATAAATTATGAATTGTGAAATGAATTGAGAATGAATAAATGAAAAGTTAGTATGCCTAATGTGTTAATTCAACTTTCAGAGTCCTGTATTTGATGGCATGCCTATAACTCATTGGATAGGCGAAATGGGAGGCCCGTAAGCCGAGTCCAATTTGAGTAATGTTTATGAATCACTGGATAGGTGAAATGGGAGGCCCGTAAACCGATTCCAGTTGTAAAAAGTGAATATGGAATGATGGTGAAATGGGAGACCCGTAAACCACTTCCATTTGGGAATTAGTAACAGTCTAGCCAGGTTGAGGATCTCCTCATGTTAATGGGTTGATGGTCCAAGAGACTGGGTCTGTTACGCTATCCATGGATAGAGTTATGATATATATTGCCTACGGGCTTGATGATTGTGATATTGAATCAAACACAGGGACTCTGAACTTTGAATAACATATTAGGGTGTTTTGGGCCAGATATGTCTTAGGTTTAATGTAATTTAGGATTTATGAATCGTGATCATTGCCTAATGAAATTGATGCGTAATGATATATTATAATGTTCTGAAATGTAATTATGGTATGATAATTTATGATGAATAAGTTATGACTTGCTATGTATTATTTACTTGATTGAGTGTCATGAGCATTGCATCAAGCATTTTGATAGTGTAGTTGTTTTACTAAGCCGTTGGCTTAGCGCGATTGTGTTCATCGCGCAGGTGTTAGAGAAGAACCCGAGAGATCCACTAGACCGAGTGAGTCTAGGAATTGAAGAGTTGTGTAGGACTTAAAGATCAAAGAGAAAGCTGCCAATCATGTATAGACTCTTTATGTTTTGTAAAGTATTGGATTTAATGTATATGTATATAATTTTGTAAACTTGTACTTGGACATATTTATATATGCAAATACATTTGATAAATTCCGCTGCGTATTAAATCAAATGTTTATACTTATTTTGTTTTATTTTAATAGTAAATACCATTATACTATATATATATATATTGCAAATTGTTTATGGAAAAATGTAGCATTCTTAGGTTCTATGTATGTTCATTACATGGTGGTGATATGTAGTGAACGTATTTGGAATTTAGGGGTGTTACATTATCATTTCTCATTCTTTTGATATTACTTAAGTTATTCATCAATTCAACATATATACACTCTGACCACAACATAAATAACATCTTTCTTATTTAATTGCCCATCTTTTAAATAAGTTTCTTATTATATATATATATATATATATTTAACACCTCACATAAATCATAGTCACATTTCCAATGTGACATCTCTCTCGCATTTTTTTTATGCATTTATCATACCCTTCATATCCCTTTTCATCATTTCCAATTCAATTACCTAAAGTAACTCATTTTCACTTGCTTAATCATTTCCCTTTATTTCATAACAAATTTCTATATTATTAACCACATTACACCTTAGTTAGTACTTTCATAAATAATATTACTCATTCAGAATTACTCCCATGCTTATTAAACATTAAACTATCAATATCTAAATAATCTTCATAGAAATTCCCTTACAACTTTAAATTTTCAACTTACTACTTTACTTAACTTCATTTTATTAATCTCACTTTCAAGAGCTAACTTTATAAACATTATTTTTATATTAATATAACATCAAAACACATCACTTTTACAATTGTGAAACCCATTTCAAAAATTCAAATTTCATATATTGCAACCAACAACATGAACCTCACCAAATCTCATCTATGTCACATTTCCAATCTTAAATTCATAACATTTACATTTAAACAACATTAATTCATTTCATTATACTAATTAACATCATCCATTTAAATACTTTAATTTTACATACTCAACCCTAAATCATGCATCATTATTCCATAATAAATAATTCGCTATCATATATGATTTCATTCTTTGATTTTAATTATTTACTCTTTGTCGCAAATTATTCAAAACTCCATATTCATTCTATACTTATACCCATATACATATAAATTTTTATAATTTTCTTCATTCATTTGTCTCATAAAATTAATTTATTACTTGCTTACACAAAACTGCATGACTTCCTTAGTTTCATGTCAATCTCACTTTCAATTTTTATATTCCTTGGCAATTCTTTATAAAAGCTTGTAAAATTTTATCCATGTGCACTTAACACATATATGGACTTATATTTAAAGTTTTAGATTTTTCCAATCTGATTTAATATATTTAAAAATTAAATCTTCCAAAATCAGAGAATCTGTCTCTTTAATAATTTTCCTGGCAGCACCCGGTTGTCCATTTTTTTTCAGGTATCATACCTTAATAAGAATTCATGATATTTTAACCATATGTTATAGGAATACATATGATATTGTGTGTAAAGTTTTAGATTTTTCTGGATAGTTTCTAAATTTATTTTTTTCTCAATTTCTACAGTTTTCGAGTTGCTGGAATTACTCCAACAATCTGTGTTCTTCTATTTTTCTTAATTAGAGATCAATCTTTAAAATTTATAAAATTTTATACATTGGATTCTAACATATAGAAAAAATTTCTATTAAATGTTCAAACTCATCCAACATTTCTAGATTTATCCAAAAATTCAAACAATATCACTTTGCAGTACACCTATAAAATTTTCTGTAACTATCATGCTCATTTCTCAAACTTTTTATTTTTATATCTTAATTTATTTCCTAGATTATTTTTCTAATTTTACTTATTCATCAATTGAATCAGCTATGAATTTTAAATTTCAAATAAAAGTTCCAAAAATTCTTAATCCATAATCTCTATAATGACGTTTCCATTGCGCCACTTTGATCTATGCAACCCAGACGCCATCTCAACTCATATCCATTATATTAAATGAACATTGCCACGTCAGGGATCAGATAAATTGCCAGTGCCAATGCATGCATCACAATTAAAAATAATTTTTATAAAATTTCAATTTTCTCTCTCTAACAACCCACCTAGGTCAAGAACCTCAAACCTTGGCTCTGATACCAAAATAAATGTAACATCCTTATACTCTATATACGTACAATACATATTTTCAGCATATGTAAAATACGCACATACGCTATAAAAATGCAACAGACCGATTTAATAAAAATTTTCACATTTTTGTTTTAAGATTTCAAATACTAATATATAAAATAAATAGTGTATAAATATTCTTTGCTTGTTATAGGAATCCAAAATAAATATTTTATATGAAAATCTCTGGGAAAAATTTGCCAGAGTTTTGTTTGTAATTTGAACATTCTCAAAATTCAGCAAAACTCAACCTGCATAAAGCAAACACTCCCAATAAAAATCAATTCATCAATACTTCTCAATTTTTCCATATTTTCTCAAAATACTTATATATAGATATGTAAATTAACAACACATATAAAATCCCAGCTAAAAAAATTATTCAAAACATTCTTTACAATTTACATTACATACTTCCAAAAACATATCATAACATAAATAATATCAAAATACATTGTAATATCAAATATCTACATGCTGGCAACTGGCTCTGATCTTGATGTACCCAAAAATAATTCTTCAAACTCAATAAATACAAACCTAGACAGACCAGGTCTAGTATAACTCTCCGGCTCTACCAAATTTGTAACACCCCAATACCCCGTATATATACACAGCATGCTAATACGATCGTAATATACGTATACTGAATATAGATATGCCACGGTTTATTTAAACATACAATTAACCCCTTCTCAATAATATGAATAAATTTAAAACATTTAAAGAAAATTTTAAAAAGAGAAATAATAGATAAAATGTTTATTCAAAACACAGTGGAACAATATATACAAACATTTACAAATACATATACATCAAAACTCAAGTTTTACAAAACATAAAATATATACATGTTTGGCAGTATGTCTTTAATCTTTAAGCTCCACTATCAACGCCTCAAAATCTAGACTCTACTCGGTCTAGAGGAACTCTCTGGTTCTTCTCTGTCACCTGCGCGATGAACCACAATTGCGCTAAGCCAACGGCTTAGTGGTACAAACTATAATAATATTATACTATAATGAAATGCAAATGTCATAATCTCAACATACAAACAATTCTCAAGAATCTCATTATTTGTTTATTTCATCATTCATACATCACATTGAAAACAAAGACAAACTTGGGCCCACAAGACACTAATATGTTATTCAAAGTTCAGAGTTACTGCTTTGGTCTATAATCACAATCATCAAGCCCGTAGGCAATATATATATATCTCTATCCATGGATAGGGTAACAGACCCAGTCTCTTGGACCTCAACCCGCTAAACTCGAGGAGATCCTCAATATGGCAAGATTGTTACCTGTAACAGACCCAGTCTGTTGGACCTCAACCCGGATAAACCAAGGAGATCCTCAACCCGGCAAGACTGTTACTATAATTCTCATTTCACATTTATCAACTGGAATCGGCTTACGACCCGGTCTTTTCACCTATCCAGTACTTTATAGGCATGCTGCCAAACCCAGAACTCTGAAGGTTGAATAATGTTTAGGTCATTTTTGTACTAGTTTTTAGTATGATTTTATGTGTGTTTTAGTTAATGTTTTGATTGATTTTTGTTTAAAGTGTGTTTACAGTGTTTGTTTTAGGTTTAGGTGCAAAAACACCCTTGGAAGATCAAAACCGGGCAAGAAAAGCATGAACCAAGCAAGACATGGCCAAGCCAAGCAAGACATGGCCATGTCCCTCAAAACTTCTTCAAGGCAGTAGCTGACACACCAAGAGACACGGCCAAGCCTCTGGCCGTGTCTCATTCAAAAGGCAAAACAAAGAACCAAAGAAAAGGAGAAAAAGAAGCACACAGGAAGTGACACACCCAGGTGACACGGCCAAGCCTCTGGCCGTGTCACATGACACGGCCAGCAAGCTTGGCCGTGTCCCATTTCATGCCTTGGATACTTGAGCAAGCAAAGAAGGAAAGAAAAGAAGCAGAAACGGACACCATCAAGGGACACGGCCAGGACACTGGCCGTGTCACATGACACGGCCGTGTCCTCTGGCCGTGTCTCACCCACCACCAAAGAAAGAAAGAAAGGAAAGAAAAGAGGCAGAGGCTGACACGCTCAAGGGACACGGCTGTGTCCTTGGCCGTGTCCCATGGAATTCAAGAGACACGGCCAAGCCAACCAAGGCTTGGCCGTGTCACCTCAATTGATGAACGAAAATTTGCAAGAGACACGGCCAAGCTTCTCATGGCTTGGCCGTGTCCCACCTGAAAAGCTGATTCCTTTTGCACGAAGTGGGAGACAAAGTGGGAGACAATGACTTTTGCTTGCAAAAAGAAATACTAAATAAAGAAAAAGTGGGGGACAAAAGAAAATGGGATGAGTTGGAAGGCATGGGTGTGTATTTTGAATGAATTAAAAGGAGAGGAAGGGGAAAATGGAGGGAGTTCTTGGGTTCTTGGAGCCAAATTTCTGCAAAAAAAAACGTGGGAGAGGGAGAGAGTGACACTCTCCCTTGTCCCTTCAACTCCAACCTCCATTTCCATCCTCTCCACCTTCTCCATCTTCCATTGATAGGATCTTTGAGGTTCTTTGGGATAAATTGGGTTACAAGTTCTCAAAGGTTGAAGAAGCTTCATTGAAGAGAGTGGTGACTTGAGAAAGCTCCATTCCATCTTCCAAAGGCATATCCATTGAAGGTTGGTGACTTGAGAAAGCTCCATCCAAAGGTTTGGTGACTTGAGAAAGCTCCATTCCACATTGCAAGGGGAATCAACCATTGAAGAGGGCTTGAGTTCTTCATCAAATACATCAAGTGGAGCTAGGAGGAAGACTAGCAATCCTACTCTTGGCATCTTCACAAGGGGTTTTTCTATTCTCTCTTTTAATTCATTTCTATTGTTGTTGTTGTATTAAGAATATTGATATTGCAATGAACAATTTGTATTTGTTTTATATTGAGTTGAATGAATGTTATAAATTGATGATGTTGAGCTAAATACCCATGTTTAGGGCTTGTAGTATATTTGGTTGAATGTCTTGATTTGATATTTAAATTGATGTTCCTTGTTGATTGGTTGATTGTATTGCATTAAATGCTAGGTTGATAGATTAGCTACCTATTGATCTTTGAATATTGGATGACGGACCGAGAAGTGAAATCCGATATCGGAACTATATAATCGACCACCCTATGAATGAATTAGAAATATAAGTTCTAGGGTTTTCATTAATTTGGTAATGTAAAAGAATTGGTCATCGTTAATTCATGAATGTGAGAACTAATGGATTGGTAATTGACTAATTAATCTTAAGGAACAAATTAATTTACAAGGTTATGTTAATGGACAATTGAGAATTGAGCTTTGATTGAATGGACCTATAACCCTAGGCACCTTCCCAAGAATCGATTTGATCTTGCACACCCATCACACACTTCAACCCTACGAACGATAATTTTAGGTTTAAATTATTCTTGCACCATCCCAACACAACAAACTTCCGCATTTAAATAAATTGTCAATCAAGCTATTACGAACCACACCTTCTTGGGGAAACGACCTTGGGGCGATCACCTTTGCTACAGCTACCTCGTATACTTGCGAGTGACGCTTTGTAGTAGTACTTAATTTGAGCGCAACAAGTTTTTGGCGCCGCTGCCGGGGAGGGTTGTTGTAGTAGTGATAGTTTGACTTTTCTTTTCAATTTAATATTTTGTTTGTTTTCTTTTAAATTGTTTGTTTGTTTTGTTTAAATTTTTGTTGTTTGTTTTCTTTGAGTTTCTAAGTGCCTTGTGTAAAGATGCAGTTTTCAAGGCACAGAGGAGTTTATGATAGGAATGATGATTCTGAAATGGCATGGCAATTAGCAGAATTGACGAATCAACTTAAGGTGCTAAATGCAAGAGGAAGAGCACCAATGCCACGCCAAGAGATATGTGCAGCATGTGGCAATGTAGGCCACAGTGCTAATATGTGCTCATTCGGTTTCTCACGATACCAAGAATGGCAAGAGGAAGAAGATGACTTGGGCCATTTCCAGCAAATGGGTAGAAATGACCAATATTTCAATCCTTATAATCCCAGCTGGGGAAGCCAACCAAATTTTTCTTGGGAAAAACAACAGCAAATTCCACATCAAAATTTTTTTCAACATTACCAAAGAAATCCTTACTCTCAAGAACAATATTCAAATCAAGAGTACCTTAAGCCACCCACATTAGAAGATAGTTTGAATGCCTTCATTCAAACTAGCGCACGAAATCAAAATAAACTTAAGGAACCCACTTTGGAAGATAGTTTGAATGCCTTCATTCAAATTAGCTCACAAAACCATGATCAATTCGAGAAATCCACAGTGGAAGATGATTTGAATGCTTACCTTCAAATTAGCACAGAAATTCAGGAAGGAAGAAATGAGAGGTTTGATTCTTTGGAGGAATCATTGAAGAGGGTGGAAATGCAAATTGGGCAACTGGCACATCAACTCCAAGCACACCAAGAGGAGAAATTTCCTAGCCAATTGGAGCAAATAGAGGTAATCACAAATTTTAAAAATGAACAAGTGTTATATAATAAATTTTGTGGTTCTTTGGATTCAGGCACTAATCAAGAAGACAATGACGAGGAAATACAATCCAACATTGAGGAGTTGAGCCAATCAACCGAGGAGGAGAATTTGGAGACATCAACCTCACCAGAGTTGCATGAATCTCCCAATCCTGATAGGCCACCAAATCCATTTCCATGTAGCTTGAAGGATGAGGAGCAAGGTAAGCAACTTTCTGACATCTATAATGTGCACTCCCAAGGAGATAGTGAAAATAAGAATGGGATGACTATGACCATAGAAGAAGAGCATGAAATGCCCCATTTAGAAATTGAGGAGTGTAAGCTTATTTTAGATGCTGAGGTTGTTGAGATGGGACTTGACATTGTTAAGATGGATGACGAAGTGATTCAACCAAAATTGGTTGAACTTGAAGAGTCCCCAAAAATCATCTCTTCTACTCTTAGTGGTAAGGAAGAGCAGAAATCTGATATGCCCATGTTGCACAGTGAAAAAGATTATTACCGCGTTCCTATAGTACTAGAGGATCACACCGAGGCTACCTTTACATGTCCCTTTGAGACTGTAACACCCCTTCCCGACCTATAATAAGCCGAGGAGGAATGCTACATCAAGATACGAGCTCTGGTTATGTCAGCTTACTTAATGTTCCTTATAAAAATTTTTCATAATTAAATTTTGACGGAGTCTCCCTTAAAATTCTAGGTCCCAAGTGTCGACAAAACTGATTTTTCTTATATTTGAAAAACATTTTGTTTCACAATTCAACTCAAGTACACTCCCAATAATCCACCCTTATAACCTCAACTACAATCCTGCAAGAAGAATTCACACTTCTATATTCACAATCCAACTCAATTTAAAACCATACAATTATTATACATTACTAGATTTATACATATAAATACTCTCTCGTCAGAAATACATCATAATTAAAATTTATACATGTATGCATAACCCTCTAGTTGGTCTCGACAAACTTTACTCTTCTTGTGGCATAACAAAAGACTTCATATCTTCCATCTAAATACCTGCGCGAATAAACACCCGCGCTAAGCCCGAGAGCTTAGTAGTCCAAATATAAAATATAAACATATAGTATAGAAGTATTGATATGTAATGATACATCGATTCAATATATAATTAGTTCTTATCATATCTTCTTTTCTTTTTAACTTTATCTTTAATATATCCTAGCTAATTTCATATAAGATGTATATATATATATAATATTATCACCAACCCCAATGCATCACCAATACTCAAAACCAATATATTAATACCCCTACATTATATATATACCATACCAACCATTATTGCAATACACACATTACACATCATATCACTCATTATTGCAATACACAATCTACATATCATATAAATCATAAATCATATTTCCAATAAAGACAACCTTTATCATCAACCACAATTCATTTTCCTATTACACTTAATAACATTATATTATTCACAATCCACCAAGCATAATTCATTATTAATACTCACAATCAATATTTCAATACTTGCATTTCACATTGACAATAAAGACAGACTCGGGCCCAAAACACTAATATGTTATTCAAAGTTCAGAGTTACTGCTTTGATCCATAATCACAATAATCAAGCCCGTAGGCAACATATATCATATCTCTATCCATGGATAGTGTAACAGACCCAGTCTCTTGGACCATTCACCCGACTAATCGAGAAGATCCTCAACCCGGCAAGACTGTTACTTTTCATATATTTCACATTTATAATTCATATAGTGTAACAGACCTAGTCTCTTGGACCATCAACTCAACAACTTGAGGAGATCCTCAACCCGGCTAGACTGTTACATTTCATATGTTATAGGCATGCCGTCAAATCCAGAACTCTGAAAGTTGAATTAACATATTAGACACAACTCTTTTCATTTATATCTTTGTACATTTCTTTCTCAATTCATTTCATTTTCAAAACAGGCAACCATGCCTCAATTATAATTCATTTACATTCTCGTAGCCAACACAATGGCTTCACATCTCATTTGATTCATCATAGCCAATCTCAATGGCTTCACCTCTTATCATATTTCAATTCACGTTATAGCACTTCATCATTCAAGTATACATAAACAATTATATTGAGCATATATCTTAAATTCATCATCATATAATCAACATGTCTATTTATTTCATTTCAATCATTATTACCAACCACAATTACAATACATTTCATCATTTCTCAAAACACATTAGCACAATTCATCATTACAATATTTATCATAACAAATTGCATTGTACTTACCTATTTGAATGATCTTCATATCTTTCACATCATCCAATCATAACCTTAATCAAATTATATTGACAATATAGTAATTCACTTAACACATTTACAAACAAATGTGTTAAGTCTTAATTCATGTAAATAAGTGCAATCATATAAACTTTGTACTTACCTTAAAACCAACTTACACCACTCTATACACCTACTCTTCCAAGAATCCTCAACACTTAGATTAGGGCAATTCAACCTCTTCACAACCTAATCCAAAAGGAATATTAGCAAAATGACCATATGAATAGTAAATTCTGGTTTTAGACTAAATTTTATCCTTATTTTGAAAATTTGTATAAAATAATATACTTGACTAAAAACTCTAAAATTTTTACAGAACTTAATTTTACATCTTAAAATCATTCCTTTAAAATTTCAGATCAAACTGAACACAAAATCTTGGTCAAATAGTTCACCCAAACAGACTGCCCCAATTGCCCTGCATCCTGGCAGCAGTTCTAAACTTTGTGAATTCCATAAATTAAATTCAATCAACTTGGTTCCAAATTATTTTTCTCAAATACTAGACTCATTAAGCAACAACATATCCAAAATTCAATTGAATATAATTTTTCTACATTTTATTAAAAATCCCGAAATATAGCTGTCTCAGTTAAGGTACCTGCTGGAACAGATCTAATAAAAATAATCTTTCCAAAATCATAACCATTCCAAAATCGAATCAACATATTTTTCAGTCATTCTAGACTCATAGAGTCACAACATATCAAAAATTCACTTCAAGAACATTTTTCTATAATTAATTAAAAATCGTACAAGTCACAGCCTTTACCAATTGTAAAACAGAAAAGAAATTCCACTAAACCCAACTCTTGCTCTTCAATCACCAACACCAACCTAATTAAATCAAACATACTCCAACATACTACAATAATACAACCCTAATTTCAATTATCAACAATCAAATCTTCATACAACTTCAAATAAACCAAAGAAATCAAGAAAGAGAACTTACTTGGATTTTTAGCCAAATCTTTACTATCCACTTGAAATCCTTAAGTATTTGGTGTAAATAAAAGCAAAATCACCTCCTTCTCTCTCTAGCTTCTCTCTCTCTCTCTCTCTCTCGGCCAAAAAGAAGAAGAAGAAGAAGAACACGTTTTTTTTTTTTTCCTTTTCTTCTCTTCTTATTCTTATTTCAAATATATATATAATAATAATAATAATAATAATAATAACAATAATAATAAAAACAATAAATCTCCACCACACACTCTCTTCCAACCTTTGACTTTCTTTTCTCTTTTTCTTTTTGTCCTTATCACCATAATTATTAATTAATTAATTATAAAAATATATACATAACTCACTTTCCCTACACCACTTTATATCCCATGTATATGTGATGTATATGTATATATCTTTTATATGGTATTTATATTCCCATATTTCCTTATATATATATCATCTTATAATATTTCCCCTTTTTACTTCCATTAAACATATACATTAACTCCAAATATAACAATAATTCCAAAACTTTTAGGGTATAGTTTGGGATATTACAATTCTCTCCCCCTTAAATAATTTCGTCCTCGAAATTATCCAGCACAATAACAATTCATTTATAATAAAACACCATCTTAATTCATATGAAGGTAATCGTATTCTTATATTATGATTTCATCAAATTACATAACTTTTACTCTTCCACCTTTAGTCAATCATCTTTTCCCAATTCACAACTCATCATTATATAGCTATATTTATCTTATTACTTTTTCAACAAAACACCCAAAATAACTCATTACATTTCAAAGAAATTTTCTTTTATACAATAATCAAATCATCTTTTTATAGGCAATCTCTTAACTTTAATCTTGGAAATTATTGAATTAAATCTTACTATAGATTATCCTGTTATTACAATCACTTTTGAAAATAACCACTTATCAAACCTTGATTGATAACAATATTTTCATTTCTTATACTTAAATCCCTCTTTACCATGTTTTTCACTTAATATTAATATCGATACAATCTTTATAAATTTACTTTACAGATAATCAACCTTTTTCCTTCCATTATCTTTAATAACTGATATATCATAATTCATTCATGTATCAGCATATCACTTCATATATACATTATCATATATATCTTATACTCTTAGCATAACTATACATATTAAATCTCGATAATAATTCACAATCTTAATGAATTCTAGATCAATTGATCTAGCTGTCATAAAATAACAACATTTCAATCTTATTCCATTCAAACCAACCATTAACTTATTTAAGTTTATCATCACATATCAATATACATAACACAATTCTATTAGGTCAAACTCATTCTCAACTTCTAATCCCTTAGGATCCATCTGTTCGACTCCTTACTAACAAATTACTTCAAATTATCTTTCAATATTCATATATATCTTCTGCTTTCAATAATAGCAGTGCAATCTCCCATAATTCTCATAATTTTTCTCATACTATAATTATTACCCATAGTTCATTCACTTAACATTGTTTCCATCAATTAATTCATCTTATAACAAAAATATATTCAGTATCATTTTCAATCACATTTCATAAATTTCTCCCATTTATCATATTCTCACATTATCATACCATTACTATGATTACATAATCACTTTTTATTCATTCTTCACAATTCAAGACATTTACACGGTTCTCTTCTCTATTCATATTTTTTCATAATTATAAACAAATTTCTAACATAGAATTGATAAGATACCACTTTACCAATCACAACTCCTAACCATATTTCTTGAAACAAAATTATCAATCTCACCCACATAATACTACAATCATATCACCTTAGGCCTAAATCTGCTGATAACAAACTTAACCAGCCAATTACACTAAACAAATTATATAGCCAGAGTATATTAATAGTCACATATGTAGTTTATAAATCAATATTGTTCCTCTATTATTCTTCTTCAAACATTTCCAACTATCTCAAAAGTTGACATAATTCAACTTCGTCTCCAAAACAATTTGTTCTTGATCATATGATTATCATTAGCCTAACTCACATCAACAATATTACTTATAACACTTATGTGTACAACATTCAATCATATACAAACTTTATACAACTTCCATTTCTAACCTATCTCTTATAAAACTTTTCATACATTATACTTTCCATCTTTATTAAACACATATACATATAATATATTTCCACAAGCATAATCCTTCAACCAGAAAGCATTATATGATAGTCTAGCTCAGTTATTATCATAACAATTTCATCGTCCATTGTTACTCGAGTCCTTTTTCACTTTCCATTACAATCCATAGTCTAACTCTTCATAAATCAAAACTTAATTTCTCATAGATCCACTAATACATGCCATATCATTCTTCATACCACTATACAAATAATTACACCACATTCACATACATAGGTCACGTTCACAATGTGACTTGCTTTCATATTTCTTACACTTTACAATTATATTTAATTCCTCTTTTTCATACCATCAATACACATTTAACATTTATTATTTTTCATTGAACAACACCATTTTCATTTTTTTTTTTACATGACTTAAATAATTTTATATATCTCACATATTTATACATATGTCCCTTACATCCAATCATATACACATCGCCCATTAATCCCTATAAAATTTCCAAATTTCGTTATCACAAATCTCAATTTCTTGAACTAACATTGCTCAATCCAATTCTCACTATTAATATTATCACATGACCTAACTTTGCACAAGTTTATCAATGCAAGAGTACTCATTCTCAACACTAATAGATATGTAGTTGTATAGGTTACAAACACGCAATACTATGCGTACATTACACTTTCAAGTGATCAACTCAATCCTTGATCACTAGCATCTTACATCCCATTATCACCTTCCAAGTAGTCAACCTTATCATGATTACTTCATCACTTGCCAACTTTTAGTTCATCAAATTACATATCTGTAAGTCATTCTTAATATGCAAAAATTTTCATTCCACTTAACTCATATACGTACTATACATTAAATTTTCGATATTTAAATAATCTTTATCCAAATTCCGTTAACATTATAAATTCTCCTCTTACTACTTTGCTTAAACTTCAATTTACTCATCTCGTTTTATTAATATAAACTTAAGTAAACATCTTATATATACATACTACAAAGCAACATCAAAATATATCCTTTTTACAATCATTAAAGCTTATTTCAAAAATCCAAATATTACACATTATCACCATTAACATGAGCTTTAACAATACTCAAGCATATTATATTCCTACCATTCAAACCACAATGTTTACATTAAATTAACAATACTAACAACACCATTTTATCTCCTTGCTTAACCCCTATCATTTTTTTTTAATCTTAACTTTACATATTCAAACCTTAAGTTATCACACTTTGTCTATATCACTCAACTCATTCAATATTCCACCATATTCTCTTCATTATAATTACATATCCATCCATATTATCCATCAACAATATTTCCTCTCCCTTGCAATCCAAACATAAGCTTTATTAGAAAGAGATTCAAATAGTAAAGGAAAGATTACATACTTTGATTTTGATTTTGTTTTTAATTCATTTTTTTAACTTTATTTTCCTGATCATTTCTTTATATTATAATCATATTTCACATTTTCTTTCCTCAAGGAAACTACCATTCTTTAATTTATCACTTAAACTTACATAAATTTTTCCATCTCATTGCTTTCTTTAAATTTCCATTCATATAGAACTTCATCCACACATTATTATCCATTTCATACAATTCAATACATTTCAATTCATATAATACCACATTCGAGACCAACCTAGATGTTAATGCATATGCATGTATCAAAAATTTCATTCTTTTCATTTTCATTCATCATCATTTTTCTTTTTAAAACATTTCCTTTTTAAATTTACTTAGGCCGAGAATCTCGAACCTAAGCTCTGATACCAAAACAATTGTAACACCCCTTCCCGACCTATAATAAGCCGAGGAGGAATGCTACATCAAGATACGAGCTCTGGTTATGTCAGCTTACTTAATGTTCCTTATAAAAATTTTTCATAATTAAATTTTGACGGAGTCTCCCTTAAAATTCTAGGTCCCAAGTTTCGACAAAACTGATTTTTCTTATATTTGAAAAACATTTTGTTTCACAATTCAACTCAAGTACACTCCCAATAATCCACCCTTATAACCTCAACTACAATCCTGCAAGAAGAATTCACACTTCTATATTCACAATCCAACTCAATTTAAAACCATACATTTATTATACATTACTAGATTTATACATATAAATACTCTCTCGTCAGAAATACATCATAATTAAAATTTATACATGTATGCATAACCCTCTAGTTGGTCTCGACAAACTTTACTCTTCTTGTGGCATAACAAAAGACTTCATATCTTCCATCTAAATACCTGCGCGAATAAACACCCGCGCTAAGCCCGAGAGCTTAGTAGTCCAAATATAAAATATAAACATATAGTATAGAAGTATTGATATGTAATGATACATCGATTCAATATATAATTAGTTCTTATCATATCTTCTTTTCTTTTTAACTTTATCTTTAATATATCCTAGCTAATTTCATATAAGATGTATATATATATATAATATTATCACCAACCCCAATGCATCACCAATACTCAAAACCAATATATTAATACCCCTACATTATATATATACCATACCAACCATTATTGCAATACACACATTACACATCATATCACTCATTATTGCAATACACAATCTACATATCATATAAATCATAAATCATATTTCCAATAAAGACAACCTTTATCATCAACCACAATTCATTTTCCTATTACACTTAATAACATTATATTATTCACAATCCACCAAGCATAATTCATTATTAATACTCACAATCAATATTTCAATACTTGCATTTCACATTGACAATAAAGACAGACTCGGGCCCAAAACACTAATATGTTATTCAAAGTTCAGAGTTACTGCTTTGATCCATAATCACAATAATCAAGCCCGTAGGCAACATATATCATATCTCTATCCATGGATAGTGTAACAGACCCAGTCTCTTGGACCATTCACCCGACTAATCGAGAAGATCCTCAACCCGGCAAGACTGTTACTTTTCATATATTTCACATTTATAATTCATATAGTGTAACAGACCTAGTCTCTTGGACCATCAACTCAACAACTTGAGGAGATCCTCAACCCGGCTAGACTGTTACATTTCATATGTTATAGGCATGCCGTCAAATCCAGAACTCTGAAAGTTGAATTAACATATTAGACACAACTCTTTTCATTTATATCTTTGTACATTTCTTTCTCAATTCATTTCATTTTCAAAACAGGCAACCATGCCTCAATTATAATTCATTTACATTCTCGTAGCCAACACAATGGCTTCACATCTCATTTGATTCATCATAGCCAATCTCAATGGCTTCACCTCTTATCATATTTCAATTCACGTTATAGCACTTCATCATTCAAGTATACATAAACAATTATATTGAGCATATATCTTAAATTCATCATCATATAATCAACATGTCTATTTATTTCATTTCAATCATTATTACCAACCACAATTACAATACATTTCATCATTTCTCAAAACACATTAGCACAATTCATCATTACAATATTTATCATAACAAATTGCATTGTACTTACCTATTTGAATGATCTTCATATCTTTCACATCATCCAATCATAACCTTAATCAAATTATATTGACAATATAGTAATTCACTTAACACATTTACAAACAAATGTGTTAAGTCTTAATTCATGTAAATAAGTGCAATCATATAAACTTTGTACTTACCTTAAAACCAACTTACACCACTCTATACACCTACTCTTCCAAGAATCCTCAACACTTAGATTAGGGCAATTCAACCTCTTCACAACCTAATCCAAAAGGAATATTAGCAAAATGACCATATGAATAGTAAATTCTGGTTTTAGACTAAATTTTATCCTTATTTTGAAAATTTGTATAAAATAATATACTTGACTAAAAACTCTAAAATTTTTACAGAACTTAATTTTACATCTTAAAATCATTCCTTTAAAATTTCAGATCAAACTGAACACAAAATCTTGGTCAAATAGTTCACCCAAACAGACTGCCCCAATTGCCCTGCATCCTGGCAGCAGTTCTAAACTTTGTGAATTCCATAAATTAAATTCAATCAACTTGGTTCCAAATTATTTTTCTCAAATACTAGACTCATTAAGAAACAACATATCCAAAATTCAATTGAATATAATTTTTCTACATTTTATTAAAAATCCCGAAATATAGCTGTCTCAGTTAAGGTACCTGCTGGAACAGATCTAATAAAAATAATCTTTCCAAAATCATAACCATTCCAAAATCGAATCAACATATTTTTCAGTCATTCTAGACTCATAGAGTCACAACATATCAAAAATTCACTTCAAGAACATTTTTCTATAATTAATTAAAAATCGTACAAGTCACAGCCTTTACCAATTGTAAAACAGAAAAGAAATTCCACTAAACCCAACTCTTGCTCTTCAATCACCAACACCAACCTAATTAAATCAAACATACTCCAACATACTACAATAATACAACCCTAATTTCAATTATCAACAATCAAATCTTCATACAACTTCAAATAAACCAAAGAAATCAAGAAAGAGAACTTACTTGGATTTTTAGCCAAATCTTTACTATCCACTTGAAATCCTTAAGTATTTGGTGTAAATAAAAGCAAAATCACCTCCTTCTCTCTCTAGCTTCTCTCTCTCTCTCTCTCTCTCGGCCAAAAAGAAGAAGAAGAAGAAGAACACGTTTTTTTTTTTTCCTTTTCTTCTCTTCTTATTCTTATTTCAAATATATATATAATAATAATAATAATAATAACAATAATAATAAAAACAATAAATCTCCACCACACACTCTCTTCCAACCTTTGATTTTCTTTTCTCTTTTTCTTTTTGTCCTTATCACCATAATTATTAATTAATTAATTATAAAAATATATACATAACTCACTTTCCCTACACCACTTTATATCCCATGTATATGTGATGTATATGTATATATCTTTTATATGGTATTTATATTCCCATATTTCCTTATATATATATCATCTTATAATATTTCCCCTTTTTACTTCCATTAAACATATACATTAACTCCAAATATAACAATAATTCCAAAACTTTTAGGGTATAGTTTGGGATATTACAGAGACATGTTCTCTACAAGGATTATTATTAAGGGGTTGTCGTACGTCGGGTGTATTTCAAAGTTGCATGTTGTTCATCCTCTCAGTCATGGGCTCCAATTGCATTATGGGTGGAAGGAGCCCCACACATCGTATATGGGAACGATGGAAATCAGGTTTCATCTAAACCCTCCTTGTGTATGCATGCTCACATTGAGGATAATGTGAATCTTTAAGTGTGGGGTGCATTTTGTGTTTTTACTTTTAATTGCAATTTTTGTTTTGTGTTTTTACTTTTAAGTTGTTTTTGTTTAAGTTTTAGATAATGTTTTGAATGTTTTTCGTTGAATAAATGAATTTTAGGAAGTTCAATTGTTATAAAATTGTTGATTGATGACCTTTGAATTTTTGAAGCATGAAATTGAGAATTGAGTAGAATTGGTGCTTATTGTCAATTTTGTCGGTTTTTCTTTGTATTGCCATTAACCTAGTGAGGAATTGAGCCATCAACTTATTATTCTTTTTGTGGGTGAACATCTTTGATTGATGACTTGCTAGAACTTGCTTTGACATACATTTTAAGATTACATAAAAATTTCAATTTGGCATCAAGATGATTAAGGCAATTAGGTGAACCACTTTGGCTTAAAGAGACCATTAAAGAGACCAACCCTATATTCAACCTTAGTTAGCCAATTTTGAGCCTATTTTATTTTTCCTTTTCTTTCTTTTTCACAACACCATTAAGCTTGAACCTTGTTGTTTAACTCTTATCCTTTCATTAGGTCAAGAGCATTTTAAGAGCGTTTATGACCGAGTGTTGTGTTGAATTAAGTGTGGGGTTAAGTTTAGTAGGTTTAAGATTGCAAAGCAATATAAAAAATAAAAATATAAATAAAATATAAATAAAAAAAATAAAAATAAAAATACATATATTTAAATATATTAATAAGAATAATTGTTGTTCTTGTTGAAAGGGTTGGAATGTATCATTGCAATATTTAATAAGTGAGTTCCCTTGAAAAGTTCTTTAATGTCAAGGGGTAGATGAGAGGAAGGTGTTTTGGGATTGTTGGGTTATATGTATAAATGGTTACTTCATTCTTGAAGTGCTCTTGAACTTAATGATTAAGCTAACATTTCCTAAATATCATGCCTCTACCTTAGCCCCATTACAACCCGAATAAAGACCTTTTGATTGATGCTTGATTGTTATTTTGTGGTGGAGATTTGATTGATAAGCAAGCCTATGGTAATAATCTTTCATTGATTGTTATGAGTGTAAACACCACCATGATCAAACACTTGTAAGAGTTGGTGAGGGAGCGATAACATTGGTTATGCATGGAAAGCCACTTAATTGCATGAGTGTCGATTTTGTTTGATTCGATATTGATTGCGGATTTAAGGATAGGGAAGTCTTGAAACATTCTTTATAACTCTTGAACTTAACAAAAATCATCTTGTTTAGTGTGTTTTGATTTTAGCCTTGCTTGGGGACAAGCAAGGATTTAAGTGTGGGGAAGTTGTTTAGGTCATTTTTGTACTAGTTTTTAGTATGATTTTATGTGTGTTTTAGTTAATGTTTTGATTGATTTTTGTTTAAAGTGTGTTTAAAGTGTTTGTTTTAGGTTTAGATGCAAAAACACCCTTGGAAGATCAAAACTAGGCAAGAAAAGCATGAACCAAGCAAGACATGGCCAAGCCAAGCAAGACATGGCCATGTCCCTCAAAACTTCTTCAAGGCAGTAGCTGACACACCCAGAGACACGGCCAAGCCTCTGGCCGTGTCACATTCAAAAGGCAAAACAAAGAACCAAAGAAAAGGAGAAAAAGAAGCACACAGGAAGTGACACACCCAGGTGACACGGCCAAGCCTCTGGCCGTGTCACATGACACGGCCAGCAAGCTTGGCCGTGTCCCATTTTATGCCTTGGATACTTGAGCAAGCAAAGAAGGAAAGAAAAGAAGCAGAAACGGACACCATCAAGGGACACGGCCAGGACACTGGCCGTGTCACATGACACGGCCGTGTCCTCTGGCCGTGTCTCACCCACCACCAAAGAAAGAAAGAAAGGAAAGAAAAGAGGCAGAGGCTGACACGCTCAAGGGACACGGCTGTGTCCTTGGCCGTGTCCCATGGAATTCAAGAGACACGGCCAAGCCAACCAAGGCTTGGCCGTGTCACCTCAATTGATGAACGAAAATTTGCAAGAGACACGGCCAAGCTTCTCATGGCTTGGCCGTGTCCCACCTGAAAAGCTGATTCCTTTTGCACGAAGTGGGAGACAAAGTGGGAGACAATGACTTTTGCTTGCAAAAAGAAATACTAAATAAAGAAAAAGTGGGGGACAAAAGAAAATGGGATGAGTTGGAAGGCATGGGTGTGTATTTTGAATGAATTAAAAGGAGAGGAAGGGGAAAATGGAGGGAGTTCTTGGGTTCTTGGAGCCAAATTTCTGCAAAAAAAACGTGGGAGAGGGAGAGAGTGACACTCTCCCTTGTCCCTTCACCTCCAACCTCCATTTCCATCCTCTCCACCTTCTCCATCTTCCATTGATAGGATCTTTGAGGTTCTTTGGGATAAATTGGGTTACAAGTTCTCAAAGGTTGAAGAAGCTTCATTGAAGAGAGTGGTGACTTGAGAAAGCTCCATTCCATCTTCCAAAGGCATATCCATTGAAGGTTGGTGACTTGAGAAAGCTCCATCCAAAGGTTTGGTGACTTGAGAAAGCTCCATTCCACATTGCAAGGGGAATCAACCATTGAAGAGGGCTTGAGTTCTTCATCAAATACATCAAGTGGAGCTAGGAGGAAGACTAGCAATCCTACTCTTGGCATCTTCACAAGGGGTTTTTCTATTCTCTCTTTTAATTCATTTCTATTGTTGTTGTTGTATTAAGAATATTGATATTGCAATGAACAATTTGTATTTGTTTTATATTGAGTTGAATGAATGTTATAAATTGATGATGTTGAGCTAAATACCCATGTTTAGGGCTTGTAGTATATTTGGTTGAATGTCTTGATTTGATATTTAAATTGATGTTCCTTGTTGATTGGTTGATTGTATTGCATTAAATGCTAGGTTGATAGATTAGCTACCTATTGATCTTTGAATATTGGATGACGGACCGAGAAGTGAAATTCGATATCGGAACTATATAATCGACCACCCTATGAATGAATTAGAAATATAAGTTCTAGGGTTTTCATTAATTTGGTAATGTAAAAGAATTGGTCATCGTTAATTCATGAATGTTAGAACTAATGGATTGGTAATTGACTAATTAATCTTAAGGAACAAATTAATTTACAAGGTTATGTTAATGGACAATTGAGAATTGAGCTTTGATTGAATGGACCTATAACCCTAGGCACCTTCCCAAGAATCGATTTGATCTTGCACACCCATCACACACTTCAACCCTACGAACGATAATTTTAGGTTTAAATTATTCTTCCACCATCCCAACACAACAAACTTCCGCATTTAAATAAATTGTCAATCAAGCTATTACGAACCACACCTTCTTGGGGAAACGACCTTGGGGCGATCACCTTTGCTACAGCTACCTCGTATACTTGCGAGTGACGCTTTGTAGTAGTACTTAATTTGAGCACAACAAATAACACATTAGACACATAATCTTTTCATTTATATCTTTATACATTTCTTTCTCAATTCATTTCTTATTTCATTCTCATCATTATAGCCAACAACCATGGCTTCATATCTCATAATCAAAATAGGCAACTATGCCTCAATCATCTCATTAGCATTATTATAGCCAACAACCATGGCTTCATATCTCATCAAGATAATATACAATATCAATTGCATTAAATCAATTGATCATTCAAGTATACACAACCAATTGCATTAACATACCTTTTATTTTTCATCAAATGTTTTAACCCTGTAATCAATTGCTTAGCATATGTATAATCAAATATGTTAAGTATCAAATCATGTGAGTGTATGCAACAATGTAGTTTGTACTTACCTTAGGAACAACTCACACCAATCTACAACTTTTCTCTTTCAAGAATTCTTCACCACCTAGGTTAGGACAATTCAACCTCTTCAATACCTAAACCAAAGGTGATAATACATACTCACTTAGAGATACACATGAGATAATAAGACTAAGAACCAACTAGGGCAAACCCTAAACATGACACGCTCAACAACACGGGCGTGTCCTTGACCGTGCCCTAAACTCACAACACATAAGCTTTGACACGCTCAGAACCACGGGCGTGTCACTGAACGTGTAATACATTCTGTCTCACAGAAACATTGACACGTCCAACAACATGGGCGTGTTCATGGCTGTGTCAATTCCTCACCAACACAGTAGCTATGACACGCTCAGTGACATGGGCGTGTCACTGGACGTGTCAATACTACAACTACACAGAAGCTGTGACATGCTCAGTGACATGGGCGTGTCACTGCTCGTGTCACCCATCCAAGAACATAGAACCATCGACACGCCCAAAGACTTGGCCGTGCTCATGGGCGTGTCAGGCCAAAAATCCAGATTCCGGCAACATCAACAACACAACCAACAAATCACTTCCTTTCACCAAAATCCACTTCAAACAAACTTAGCTCAACATACCCAAGAACCATAACAAACTTGCAAAAACACCAAAACAACTAAAAACATACATCCAACACAAATCAAAATCATCACCACAAACCCAAAACACAACCACAATACTTTCACTTCCAACAACTTACTCTTTCCTTTAATCCAACCCCAAAATCCAAAATCACTTGAACCAAACACTCTTAAACAAATCTTAATCAAACATAATCACATACCATCAATAATCAACCAACAAACTCAAACACATCTTAAAAGAAAATCAAGGAATCAAGAGGAAACTTACCAAGGATGAAGAAACTCTTAAATTTCCAACTTGATCACTTGAAAACTTCCTTATATCTTGAGTTAGAAGATCAAATCTCTCCCTTGTTCTCTTGTTTCTTTGATAGCAGGCCAAAAGGAAAGAAAAGGAAAGAAAAAAAAGATAACCACACAGAAAGAGAGAAAGAAAGAAGAAAAGATAGAAAGCAAAGTCAACATCTCATCCACTATCTCCTCAAAACCCTCTCCTCCAAGCAATTAACTATTAAAATATTCCATTTAATCTCTTCCACTCATTTTAAATTTCCTTCTAATTAATTATAAAATAAAAAATACATAAATATCTTCTTTAGTTGACCATCCATTTGACTTGTATATATGTTGTATATATTTCCATATATACAACATATAAACTCTCTCTTCACTTCCTTTCTCTTTCCAATTACACAAATACATTAAATTCAATTAAAACAACAATTATATCAAAACTTCTAGGGTACATTTTGGGATATTACAAAATCATCCATAACACTTGCGTGACAAATTACAATCACGCAGAGCTGAAGCCTAGTGGTATAAACTTTGATAATAACAATAAAACTCAATGCAATGCCAATGCACAATGCATATAGATGTCACATCATTCTACTTTCTTATATTTTTTAAATATTTCATAATCACAACTCATAGCATTATATTGCTCAATTGTATCACAAATCATAATTCACATTAAAGCAAAGACAAGCATGGGCCCAAAAAGGATCTAATATGCTATTCAAATTTCAGAGTTACTGCTTTGGTTCATAATGACACCATGTGTCTAGCCCAATAGGCAATATATCCATGGATAATATAGCAGCCCCAATCTCTTGGACCTCAACCCGGCTAGACCCTTAGGCCCTAATATCTTGGTCCTCAAACCTGCTAGACTATTATAGTTTTTGAGGCTTACGACCCAGTCATTTCACCCTAAAAACATCATATTTATTAGCTGGCCTGGCTTACGACCTAGTCTTTTCACCATTCCAGCGTTTAGCCCGTAGGCAATCATAGGCATGCCGCCAAACCCAGAACTCTAAAAATTGAATAACATACTAGGCACACAATTTATTCATATTTCCCATTATCAAATTCTTTCATAATTCCTTTATCAAAACTTTTCTCATTTTCTCATTATCAAACTAGGCACATTGCCTTATTATGTCATCTTTTTCTCATTTTTTTCATTTATTCATTTTTCTCATTATTAATCTCTTTCTCATTGTCACATATTCAATCTAGGCACATTGCCTTATTTTCACATTTTTTTCTCATTTTTCTCATTTTTCACATCTTTCTCATTTTTCTCACTTTTCTCATTTTTCTCATTTTTATCAATATCAATTTATTTCATTATTCCACATATCTCAATTTTGCATTCACAACACATTACCAATTACTTTGGGTATTTTCACATAATATACATAGTTCACATTCTACACAATTTAGCCATTATCAATGGCTTTTCATAATGCATTTAACAAATATATGACATTACAAATGTCATAGCACATTATTCATACTCAATCAATGAACTAAGTAACTTAACACATTTTCCAACCAAAATGTGTTAAGCCCAAATGTCATGCAAATATAAACAATATATTCAAAGTTTGTACATACCTCTACTAGCAACCCAAAGCAAGCTTAACACAACCTCCAATCCTATCCTTCCAACTTGCCCTTCACCACTTGGATGATGCAAATCAACCTTCCTCAATGCCTATACCAAATGTGATCATTCATAATCATTTAATATCACATTCTAAGGTATTCTCAACATCAAACCATAATTAAACATCACTCTAAACCAAATCCCAAAATTAAGCTTCACCTCACTTTAACTTTGAAAAATCATATCAAGCCATTTAAATTAGTGTTTTAAGTTTATTACTATCATTAAAAACATGTTTTAGCATGTTTAAATCAATTACATTAATTAACCACGTGCTTATGCTCAAAACCCTAAAATGGCATAACCTTCACCATTGAAGGATCTCCATTCCAACTCAATCCAATTATCATTTCAATCTTATTTCCACCACTTATATCATTAAATAAAATGATTTAAGCATTAAAATCAAACAATTAATCATTCTTTGAAAATTCACTTTTTCAAAACCCTAAATCAATACTACCATCTTCAAACTCTATCCAGACTTAACTAAATCCATCATTTGATTTTAAATCCTTGTTTATGCATCAAAACAACACATTTGGAACTAATTTGCAAAATTAAAATTCATGATTTAAAAAACTCAAATGTTCCGTAACACTAAATTCTCTCTTTTCACCAAACTCAACTTAAATTCAACCGTTTCTTAAATCTAACCTTAAAATCATTGTTAACTACCCAAAATAACATCATACACACCCATTCCAATAATTATAATATGCTATATCAAAACTCCAAACTCAACATAACCCAATTTTCTATAGAATTCAAAGAAAAAAGTTGAAAACTTACTAATTTTGGTGGAAATCACCAAATATCCACTTTGAATACTTGAAATCTTTCAATTTTTGAAATATGGAAGAAGCAAAATCCCTCCCTTGAAGCCATGAAAATCAGCCTTGAAGGAAAGAAGAAGAAGAAGATGAAAAAAAAAAGTGATTTTCTCTTTCCTCCCACTCACATTTTCAACCTTATATATATTATTATTTTAATATATTCCCAAAATATTATCTTCCATCCAAAATTATTTATTTTTAAATTATTTTATTAATTTTAAATATCTAAGATTTAATTACCAAAATACCCTTTTACTTTGACTTTTCTTTTAAAAAGTGTTGACTTTTATATTTTGTATATATTTTACATATATATCACATATATATTCCACTTTTTCATTTTAAATCTCTTCATTTTTCATTTAAAACCATTAATTTAATTTATCCATTTAAATTATAATTTATTTTAATAAATTTTTAAAAATTAGAACTTTTCAAAAAAAAAATTGGAATATTACACATATGCACAAGTAATATGCATCTTATGTATACATCAAATGTACTTTATATGTGTATTAAATATATTAAGTATGTAATATATTAATCCAACATATACAATTAATATACCATATGTACATACACTAGATATATATATTGATTATATATTAAATTTTATATCTCCAAAATCACGGATGTGACAATAAAGTTCAAAATGCAATGCCAATGCACAATGCATAAGGATATTATATCTCATAACACTTTATCTTAATATATAGCTCAATTGTTCCACAATTCATAATTCACATAAAAACAAATACAAGCATTGGCCCAAAGGATGTAATATGTTGTAACACCCTTATACCCTATATATATACAATACATATTCTCAGCATATGTAAAATACATATATACGGTATAAAAATGTCACAGACCGATTTAATAAAAAATTTTACATTTCTGATTTTAAATTTTAAATATTGAATATATAAAATTAAATAGTATATAAATATTCTTTACTTGTTATAGGAACACAAAATAAACATTTTATACAAAAATCTCTAGAAAAAATTCGTCAGAGTTTTGTCTATAATTTGGACTTCCCAAAATTTATTCAGAAAACATTCCCAAATAATTTTAAATCACCATTTCACCCATACTCCTCAATTTCACCAAGTTTCTCAAACATTTATATATATATATATAATTTAGAACACATTTAAATCCCGATTTCAAATAACTTAACCCAAATATTCTTTATAGTTTACAATATATAAAATCTAAAAACATGATATAATATGCATAATACCCAAATTATACAATAACATAAAATATATACGTGTTGTTGATAGTGTTTCTGATCTTGATATCAACTCTACAAGAACAACCATAGGTCTAGACCTGATCTGGTCTAGAAAAACTCTCTGGCTCAGCCGAATCTACCCTTTCACCTGCGCGATGTAAACAATCGCACTAAGCCAAAAGCCTAGTAATACAAACTTGATAACAATAAAACTCAAATTCAATGCCAATGCACAATGCATATGGATATCACATCATTCCATTTTCTCATACTTTCCAAATATTTCACAATCTACAATTCACATAAAAATAAACACAAGCATGGGCCCAAAGATAACTAATATGCTATTCAAATTTCAAAGTTACTATTTTGGTCTATAATGTCACCATGTGTCTATCCCTGTAGGCAAAATATCAATGTAATAGTCCAACTAGGTCTGAGCTTATGACCCGGTCATTTCACCCAGCCCAACTTCAAGGACTTATTTTTGAGGCTTATGACCCGGTTATTTCACCTCAAAAATATTTTCACAGTGACGCCCAGTGTCTAGCCCGTAGGCAAATCATAGGCATGCCGCCAAACACAGAACTTTGAAAATTGAATAACATACTAGGAACACAATTTATTCATATTTCTCATTTTACGGATATCAATTCATTTCATTATGTTTCCACATATCTCATTACATTATACCACATTTTTGCATTTACAACACATTACCCAATTACTTTGGGTATTTCCACTTAATTCACATATTAATCACATTTAATGTGATCTAGCCAATACCAATGGCTTTTTAACAATGCACTTAATGCATACACAACAAATGGCATTACCCAAACACTTTGGGTCATTTTTACATAATACACATATTTCACATTTTACACAATTTAGCCATTATCAATGGCTTTTCACAATGCATTTAACACATATATGACATTACAAATGTCATAGCACATTATTCATATATAACCAATGTATCAAGTAGCTTAACACATTTTTCAACCAAAATGTGTTAAGCCCAAATGTCATGCAAACATAACCAATGTGTAATATCCTCATTTATGCCCTAGAAGTTTTGCATATTGTTGTTGTTGTTATTGTTATATATTGGATTGAATATATGTGTTAAATTGTAAGAGAAAAGAAATTGAGAAGAGAAAGTATATGTATATGTATTTTGGGAAGAAATAGGGTTTAGAGACAAATTTATATGTTGTGTATATGTTAATATATATGACATATAAAGTGGTCAAAAGGCTTGGTCAAGGCAAGAGAAGATATTTATTTGAGATTGGTAAATTACTTAATTGGGCACATATAAGACAAATAGATAATTATGTGAATAAGGGCACTTTGGTAATTGCTTGGATAAAATCACATGGTGGATATTTAAAGAAGGTTTGACTTGTGTTTTCTTCATCATTTCTTCTTCTTCTTGTTGTTGATGGCCGGCCCTCCATAGCCAAAGAGAAAGAAAGAGACAAGTGATGGTTTTGATGATTTCAAGCTTAAATTGAAGAAAGATTAAGTGTTCAAGTGTTGATTTAAGAAGTTTTTAACTAAGGTAAGATCTTTTCTCTAATTTCTTCAATTCTTTTGAAGTGGTATGATTAAGTTGCTTATGGTATGATTGTAAGTATTGATTTTGCTTGATAGATGAGAAGTTGGGTTGGTGTTGGTGATGGAAGAGTAAGATTGGTGTTTAGTGAAATTGTTTCTGTTTTAGGATTAGTAAAGGCTGTGACTTGTATGATTTTTAATTAATTTTAGAAAAATGTTCTTGAAGTGAATTTTTGATATGTTGTGCCTCTATGAGTCTAGAATGACTGAAAAATATGTTGATTCGATTTTGGAATGGTTATGAGTTTAGAAAGATTATTTTTATTAGACCTGTTCCAGCAGGTACCTTAACTGAGACAGCTCTATTTCGGGATTTTTAATAAAATGTAGAAAAATCATATTCAATTGAATTTTGGATATGTTGTTTCTTAGTGAGTCTAGTATTTGAGAAAAATAATTTGGAACCACGTTGATTGAATTTGATTTATGGAATTCACAAAGTTCAGAACTGCTGCCAGGATGCAGGGCAATTGGGGCAGTCTGGTTAGGTGAACTATTTGACCAATATTTTGTGTTCAGTTTGATCTGAAATTTTAAAGGGATGATTTTAAGATACAAAAATAAATTCTGTAAAAATTTTAGAATTTTTAGTCAATTAGATTATTTTATACAATTTTTCAAAATAAGGATAAAATAGAGTTTAAAACCAGAATGTACTATTTATGGTTAGGGTTTTAATTCTTTGTTCTTCTTGCATTGCTTTGGTTTTCCAAAGGTAGGTTGGTCCTTAAACCTAACCCTAAACACTTTAAACACACTTGAATCAATGAATGTTATAATCAATTGTTCTTTGCCCTAATTGCATTGTTGAGATTGAACAATGTTATGTTGTGCATTGTGAATGGTAATGTGTTTCATGAGTAATGTGGAATGAAATGTTGATATTTATGAATGATGCTATGTGAGATATAATGTGATCATGGATGAGATATATATATATATATATACTTGAATAATGAGATGTTATATTGTGAAATGAAATGTGAAGCCATTGTTATTGGCTAAGATGATGTAATTGAAAGAAAGAAGGCATGTTTGCCTAAATGTGATGAGAATTGAGAATGGAAATGAATTGTTTGTTTAATATGTTATTCAGTTTCAGAGTTTTGGATTTGGGTGGCATGCCTAAGAAATGATGAAAGGTAACAGTCTTGCCGGGTTGAGGACCTCCTCATAGGTGTTGAGTTGATGGTCCAAGAGACTGGGTCTGTTACACTATGAGATATATGATTTGTAACAGTCTTGCCGGGTTGAGGATCTCCCCATATGTGTTGAGTTGATGATCCAAGAGACTGGGTCTGTTACACTTGCCTACGGGCGTGATTATTGTGACTATGAACCAAAGCAGTAACTCTGAACTCTGAATATCGTATTAAATACTTGTTGGGCCCATAGGTGTCAAGGTTATATGAATGTCCTAAATAATGTTATGAGTTAATGAAATAAGATGTTGGTTGTTGAGTAATGTTGAATGTGGAAAGATGTTGAAATGTGGTATCCTCATATGACTATGATTTGTGAAATGCATAATTATGTGTTAACTTTATATTTATAATGTTGATCTTATCAATAGCATATGTGGCATTGTATTGCATTAAAGCATACTATTAGCATGTTTTATCTTACTAAGCCGTTGGCTTAGCGCGATAGTGTTTAATCGCGCAGGTAATAGAGTGGATAGAGTTGAACCCGAGAGTTCTTCAAGACCAAGTGAGAGTAGACCTTGTTGAATCCATTTTGGGAGCTTAAAGATCAGAGCAGACTTGCCAATCATGTATATTTCTTTATATTTTGTAAAGAAATGTTTAATATGTAAATATGTAAATATTTTATAACTTCCGCTGTGTAATATTTAAAAATGGGGGATTGTCACAAAACCTTTATTTTATGTTGTACTAGAAGTGTAAATTCTTTTTGCAGGTTGTAGTTGAGGTTACAAGGGGGATTTATTGGGAGTGTACTGAGAATGATTTTGTTTGCATTGGTTTGTGTAAAATGTTTTTAAAAATAAGAAAAAAACCGGTTTTGTCGACACTTGGGACTCAATTTTTAGGCGAAACTATGGCAAAATTTTTGAAAAAAAAATCGGAACTAAAATTTGACTAAGTAAAATTGGTAGCAACATTAGGTTAGTGTGGCACCTCTACTCAGCTTACATATGTAGGTCGGGAAGGGGTGTTACAATTGTTTTGGTATCAGATCCTAGGTTTGAGATTCTCAACCTAGGTAAAATGTAATAAAAAGAATATTTTTACTTAAAAAGTGGTTTTGAATAACATATACGTTCGAGATTGGCAGTCTCTGATCTTTAATAAGATATAATCTGCTGTGTTTGCAGTATTAGGTTGTGATGGATTCTCACTCACGTCAGTCGATTGAGGGTAGTGCCGAGAGTATTGCTTCTGTTGAGGGAGCTAGGGTTGATAGTGTTGAAGAGGCACCTGCTTCGGTGTCGGGTAGACCAGCTGGGGAGGAGGTTCCGCCAGCCTGGTTTAGGCCTATGATGGAAGCTATGAGACAAGCACCTGTGCAACCACAGCCACCGCCACCACCCCCTCAGCCTTCGGTACCAGTAAGGCACTATGATAAGCTAAGGAAATATGGAGCAGAGGATTTCTTTGGTACAGTTGATCCGGCTGTAGCAGAACAGTGGCTTGATAGAGTTCAGAGGGTATTTGTGCAGTTGCAAGCCACTTCAGAGGAGAAGTTTGACTATGCAAGATCTTTGCTACAGAAGGATGCCTACGACTGGTGGAAGACAGTGCCCCATTCTATGGATGATCCACCAACCTTGTCTTATGCGGATTTTCTGAGAGAATTTGAGTTGAAGTATACTCCTAGGGAGTATAAAGATGGGAAGAAAAGAGAGTTTCTAGATTTGAAGCAAGATCATCGGACCGTAACTGAGTATGAAGTGGAGTTTATTCGACTAAGCCAGTATGCTGGGGGCATCATTGCTGATGAGATTGATAGATGTCGGCGATTTGAGGAGGGATTGAGGCCCTCGATCATGTGCTTAGTGGCTGGATCCAGATATAAGGATTTCTCACAGCTTGTGGCAGCAGCTCGAAGTGTAGAGCGAGCTCAAGTTATTGCAGCTGCTTCAGAGGAAGAGGTTAGGGTTAGGAGGCCCCAGTTTGAGGCAGGGTCTTCTTCTGCAAAGAGGGGTAGAGGAAGTTTTGTTCCTCGGAGTAGTAGGAGCCAGAGACCAGCGGGTAGGTCAGTACAGTTCCAGAGGCAGAGATTTAGACCTGCAGCTTCGGTAGCGAGTGCTCCTACTCATGGAATTCAGAGATCCACCTTACCTGTGTGTGACCAGTGTGGTGGAAGACATGGGGGCGTTTGTTGGAGCTACAGTAGATCAGCTGTATGCTTCAGGTGTGGATCACCTGACCACTTTGTGAGAGACTGTCCTGAGAGGCAGGAGCAGATGCCAGTGGATTCTGCTACTTCTCGAGCTAGTGTGAGGGGAGGCAGAGGAGGCAGAGGTGCCAGCCGGGGAGGTAGACCAGGATTCAGTTCTAGAGGAGGTACTACATCCAGGGAGGGTAGACCAGAGGAGGTTGGATCTTCCCAGAGGATGTATGTTATGCAGAGTTCCCAGATGTGTTTCCAGAGGAGTTGCCAGGGGTACCTCCTGAGAGAGAGGTGGAGTTCGGTATTGAATTGTTGCCTGGTACAACTCCTATCTCTATTACTCCTTATAGAATGGCACCAGCAGAATTGAGGGAGTTGAAAGTGCAATTACAGGAGTTGTTGGACAAAGGATTTATTCGCCCCAGTGTTTCTCCTTGGGGAGCTCCTGTTCTATTTGTGAAAAAGAAAGATGGTACTATGAGGTTGTGTATCGATTATAGGCAATTGAATAAAGTGACTATTAAAAATAAATATCCTTTGCCTAGAATCGATGATCTCTTTGATCAGTTGAAGGGAGCGTCAGTGTTCTCCAAAATTGATTTGAGATCTGGGTATCATCAGTTGAGAGTCAAAGCTGAAGATGTTCCTAAGACCGCCTTTCGGACCAGGTATGGGCATTATGAATTTTTAGTTATGCCTTTTGGTCTGACGAATGCACCTGCAGCTTTCATGGATTTGATGAATAGGGTGTTTAGGCCCTATTTGGATCAGTTTGTAGTGGTCTTCATTGATGATATACTGGTGTATTCGCGGAATGAGGAGGAACATGATATGCATCTGCGGATTGTGTTGCAGATTTTGAGAGAAAAGCAGTTATTTGCCAAATTGTCGAAATGTGAGTTCTGGTTGGATCAAGTAGCTTTTCTCGGACATATAGTTTCAGCAGAGGGTATTAGAGTTGATCCGAGCAAAGTTGAAGCTATATTGAATTGGAGTCCACCCAAGTCTGTGACTGAGATTAGAAGTTTTCTGGGTTTGGCAGGCTATTACAGGCGGTTTGTGAAAGGGTTTTCTTTGATAGCTACTCCACTCACCAGATTGCTTCGTAAGGGAGTGAGATTTGTGTGGACGGATCAGTGTCAGGCGAGTTTTGAGCAGTTGAGAGAATTGTTGACTCAAGCGCCTGTTTTAACTTTACCTGTTGAAGGCAAACCATATGTGATCTACAGTGATGCTTCACATAGAGGTTTGGGGTGTGTATTGATGCAGGAAGGGAAAGTTATAGCTTATGCATCTCGACAGTTGAAACCGCATGAGCTTAACTATCCGACCCATGATTTGGAATTGGCTGCCATTGTTTTTGCATTGAAGATTTGGCGCCATTATCTGTTTGGGGAGAAATGTTTCATCTACACTGATCACAAGAGTTTGAAGTATTTGGGTGTCCAGAAAGAACTCAATCTTCGTCAGAGGAGATGGTTAGAATTGATTAAAGACTATGATTGCTTGATTGACTATCATCCAGGTAAAGCAAATGTTGTTGCTGATGCCTTAAGTCGGAAGTCTTTAGCTGGTTTAACAGTTTACTCGCTCTCGTTGCTTGTTGAGTTGAGAGCATTGCATGCCAGTTTTGTACCTTGTGTTGATGGTGCATTATTGGCACAGTTGCAATTAAAGCCGATTTTGTTGGATCAGATCAAAGAGGCTCAATTGGCTGATAAGAAAATTTAGAAGATTATTTCAGATTGTCAGAATGGGAAGACTAGAGATTTTGTTGTGAAGAGCGATGGGAGTCTCTGGTTTAAGAACCGATTGTGTGTACCAGATGATGCTGATTTGAAAAGGGTCATTTTGGAAGAAGCTCATCAATCAATGTTTGTTATGCATCCGGGTAATACGAAGATGTATCATGATTTGAGACAGCATTATTGGTGGATTGGTTTGAAGAGAGACATTGCAGATTTTGTGTCGAAATGTCTCACTTGTCAGAAGGTTAAAGCAGAGCATCAAGTTCCAACCGGGTTGCTTCAACCATTGTCAGTGCCAGAATGGAAGTGGGAAAGAGTGACAATGGATTTTGTGTCTGGTTTGCCATTGACACAAAAGAAGCATGATGCCATATGGGTGATTGTGGATAGATTGACTAAAACAGCTCATTTCCTTCCGGTTCGAATGGATTACTCTTTGGAGAGATTGGCTGAGCTGTATATCCATGAGATTGTGAAACTGCATGGTGTTCCAACTTCTTTAGTGTCTGATCGAGATCCCAGGTTTACTTCCAGATTTTGGAAGAGTTTGCATAGTGCTTTGGGTTCTCGACTGCACTTCAGCACTGCTTTTCATCCACAGACGGATGGACAGTCAGAGAGGGTGATACAGATTATTGAGGACATGTTAAGAAGCTGTGTCATCGATTTCTCTGGAAGTTGGGATATGTTTTTACCTCTTGTGGAGTTTGCTTACAACAACAGTCACCAATCCAGCATTGGTATGGCACCGTTTGAAGCATTGTATGGCAGACGGTGTAGGACACCTCTTTGTTGGAATGAGCTTGGAGATAATAAGTTGGTTGGTCCTGATTTGATTCAAGAAACTGAAGAAAAAGTAAAGTTGATTCGAGGCAGGTTAAAAGCAGCTTCAGACCGACAGAAGTCTTATGCAGATCTGAAGAGGAGAGACATTCAGTTTGATGTTGGAGATAAGGTGTTTTTGAAAGTATCTCCTTGGAAGAAGATTTTGAGGTTCGGTCGGAAAGGAAAATTGAGTCCTCATTTCATTGGGCCGTATGAAGTGTTAGAAAGAGTTGGGCCAGTGGCGTATCGACTTGCTTTGCCACCTGAGTTGGATCGTATTCATAATATATTCCATGTTTCTATGTTGAGGAGATATAGGTCGGATCCATCTCATGTGTTGCCATTTGAATCTATTGAAGTGAGCCCAGACTTGACATTTGAAGAGGAACCAGTTGCTATCTTGGCACGGGAAGTGAAAGAGTTGAGAAACAAGAGAGTGCCATTGGTGAAGATTTTGTGGAAAAATCATGGAAAAGAAGAAGCAACTTGGGAAAGTGAACAATCCATGCGAGAACAGTATCCGCAGTTGTTTCAGAGTTGATATCAGGTAATTTCGAGGACGAAATTTTCTTTTTAGAGGGGGAGAATTGTAATATCCTCATTTATGCCCTAGAAGTTTTGCATATTGTTGTTGTTGTTATTGTTATATATTGGATTGAATATATGTGTTAAATTGTAAGAGAAAAGAAATTGAGAAGAGAAAGTATATGTATATGTATTTTGGGAAGAAATAGGGTTTAGAGACAAATTTATATGTTGTGTATATGTTAATATATATGACATATAAAGTGGTCAAAAGGCTTGGTCAAGGCAAGAGAAGATATTTATTTGAGATTGGTAAATTACTTAATTGGGCACATATAAGACAAAAAGATAATTATGTGAATAAGGGCACTTTGGTAATTGCTTGGATAAAATCACATGGTGGATATTTAAAGAAGGTTTGACTTGTGTTTTCTTCATCATTTCTTCTTCTTCTTCTTGTTGATGGCCGGCCCTCCATAGCCAAAGAGAAAGAAAGAGACAAGTGATGGTTTTGATGATTTCAAGCTTAAATTGAAGAAAGATTAAGTGTTCGAGTGTTGATTTAAGAAGTTTTTAACTAAGGTAAGATCTTTTCTCTAATTTCTTCAATTCTTTTGAAGTGGTATGATTAAGTTGCTTATGGTATGATTGTAAGTATTGATTTTGCTTGATAGATGAGAAGTTGGGTTGGTGTTGGTGATGGAAGAGTAAGATTGGTGTTTAGTGAAATTGTTTCTGTTTTAGGATTAGTAAAGGCTGTGACTTGTATGATTTTTAATTAATTTTAGAAAAATGTTCTTGAAGTGAATTTTTGATATGTTGTGCCTCTATGAGTCTAGAATGACTGAAAAATATGTTGATTCGATTTTGGAATGGTTATGAGTTTAGAAAGATTATTTTTATTAGACCTGTTCCAGCAGGTACCTTAACTGAGACAGCTCTATTTCGGGATTTTTAATAAAATGTAGAAAAATCATATTCAATTGAATTTTGGATATGTTGTTTCTTAGTGAGTCTAGTATTTGAGAAAAATAATTTGGAACCACGTTGATTGAATTTGATTTATGGAATTCACAAAGTTCAGAACTGCTGCCAGGATGCAGGGCAATTGGGGCAGTCTGGTTAGGTGAACTATTTGACCAATATTTTGTGTTCAGTTTGATCTGAAATTTTAAAGGGATGATTTTAAGATACAAAAATAAAATCTGTAAAAATTTTAGAATTTTTAGTCAAGTAGATTATTTTATACAAATTTTCAAAATAAGGATAAAATAGAGTTTAAGACCAGAATGTACTATTTATGGTTAGGGTTTTAATTCTTTGTTCTTCTTGCATTGCTTTGGTTTTCCAAAGGTAGGTTGGTCCTTAAACCTAACCCTAAACACTTTAAACACACTTGAATCAATGAATGTTATAATCAATTGTTCTTTGCCCTAATTGCATTGTTGAGATTGAACAATGTTATGTTGTGCATTGTGAATGGTAATGTGTTTCATGAGTAATGTGGAATGAAATGTTGATATTTATGAATGATGCTATGTGAGATATAATGTGATCATGGATGAGATATATATATATATACTTGAATAATGAGATGTTATATTGTGAAATGAAATGTGAAGCCATTGTTATTGGCTAAGATGATGTAATTGAAAGAAAGAAGGCATGTTTGCCTAAATGTGATGAGAATTGAGAATGGAAATGAATTATTTGTTTAATATGTTATTCAGTTTCAGAGTTTTGGATTTGGGTGGCATGCCTAAGAAATGATGAAAGGTAACAGTCTTGCCGGGTTGAGGACCTCCTCATAGGTGTTGAGTTGATGGTCCAAGAGACTGGGTCTGTTACACTATGAGATATATGATTTGTAACAGTCTTGCCGGGTTGAGGATCTCCTCATATGTGTTGAGTTGATGATCCAAGAGACTGGGTCTGTTACACTTGCCTACGGGCGTGATTATTGTGACTATGAACCAAAGCAGTAACTCTGAACTCTGAATATCGTATTAAATACTTGTTGGGCCCATAGGTGTCAAGGTTATATGAATGTCCTAAATAATGTTATGAGTTAATGAAATAAGATGTTGGTTGTTGAGTAATGTTGAATGTGGAAAGATGTTGAAATGTGGTATGCTCATATGACTATGATTTGTGAAATGCATAATTATGTGTTAACTTTATATTTATAATGTTGATCTTATCAATAGCATATGTGGCATTGTATTGCATTAAAGCATACTATTAGCATGTTTTATCTTACTAAGCCGTTGGCTTAGCGCGATAGTGTTTAATCGCGCAGGTAATAGAGTGGATAGAGTTGAACCCGAGAGTTCTTCAAGACCAAGTGAGAGTAGACCTTGTTGAATCCATTTTGGGAGCTTAAAGATCAGAGCAGACTTGCCAATCATGTATATTTCTTTATATTTTGTAAAGAAATGTTTAATATGTAAATATGTAAATATTTTATAACTTCCGCTGTGTAATATTTAAAAATGGGGGATTGTCACAAAACCTTTATTTTATGTTGTACTAGAAGTGTAAATTCTTTTTGCAGGTTGTAGTTGAGGTTACAAGGGGGATTTATTGGGAGTGTACTGAGAATGATTTTGTTTGCATTGGTTTGTGTAAAATGTTTTTAAAAATAAAAAAAAAACCGGTTTTGTCGACACTTGGGACTCAATTTTTAGGCAAAACTATGGCAAAATTTTTGAAAAAAAAAAATCGGAACTAAAATTTGACTAAGTAAAATTGGTAGCAACATTAGGTTAGTGTGGCGCCTCTACTCAGCTTACATATGTAGGTTGGGAAGGGGTGTTACACAATGTATTCAAAGTTTGTACTTACCTCAACTAGCAACCAAAACAAGCTTAAAACAACCTCCAATCCTATCCTTCCAACTTGCCCTTCACCATTTGGATGAAGCAAATCAACTTTCCTCAATGCCTAAACCAAATGTGATAACAAATAATCATTTAGTATCACATTTAATGGCATTTCCAATATTAAACCATAATTAAAGCCCATCCAAGCAAAAATCCAAAATTTAAAGCTAACCTCACTTTAACTTAGCTTTCTCATACTAGGCCATTCATTTTAATATATTAAGTTTATTTATATTATTAGAAACATATTTTAATACATTTAAACCATTTATATTACAAAAACACACTCTTATACACAAAACCCTAAAATGGCATAACCTTCCCCCATTGAAGCTTTTCCATTCCAACACAATACATTAATCATTTTAAGCTTATATTCATCACTTATATCACCAAACAATAAGATTAAACCAATAAAATTATACAATTCAACAACATTGGAAAAATCATTTTCCACAACCCTAAATCACACTTCCATTCTCAAAATCTAATCAAACACAACCAAATCTAATATTTGACTTTAAAATACTTGTTTAACCACCAAAACAACTCATTTAGAACCAATTTGCACAATTAAAAACTATGATTTCTCAAACCCTAAAAGTCCATACCTCTAAATTCTTTCTCTTCACCATTCTTTATCCAAATTCAACCATTTCTTCAATCCAACCTTAAAATCATTAATAACTACCCAAAATAAATTCATACACACCAATTCCAATAATTATAACATACTACTTCAAAAATTCAAAAATCACATATTCAAAATTTCTATAGAAATCCAAAGAAAAAGCTAAAGAACTTACATTTTCAAGTGGAAATCACTAAAAATCATCTTTGAACCTTTCAAATCCTTCAATTCTTGGAGCTAAGAAGAACAAAAGTCTTTGAGCTAACTCCCATGGTGGTTCGGCTAAGAAGAAGAAGAAGAAAAAGAAGAATACTCTTTGAGTTCTCTTTCCTTTCATCCTTTAATTATAACCATATATATAATATTTAATATTTTAATAATTAATTATTTAATTATTTATTTAATAAATTAAAAGTCCAAAAATCCCTCTTCCATTCAAAAATTATTTATTTTTAAATTAATTTAAAAATTTTGAATTTTAAGATTTAATTACCAAAATACCCTTTTTACTTTGACTTTTGACTTTTCTTTTAAAAAGTGTTGACTTTTATATGTTATGCATATTTTACATATATATAACATATATATTCCAATTTTTCATTTAAAATTCCTTCATTTTTCATTTAAAATCATTAATTTAATTTATCCAATTTAATTATAATATATTTTATCAAATTTTTAAAAATTAGAAATTTTTTTAAAAAATTGGGATATTACATATGCTATTAAAATCCCAAAGTTACTGTTTTGGTCCAAGTTGACACCATGTGTCTAGCCCCGAAGGAAAATCAAGTAATTTCTTAAAAGCTAGCCCGAAGGCAAATCATATCATAATGAGGATAACCTCCTATGTAACATCCCAACTAGGCTTCAAGGGCTAGGCCCAACCCAGCTTCAAGGGACTGCTACGTCATAGGCATGTCGGCAAATATATAACTCTAAAAATTGAATAACATATTAGGCACATAATTAGTTATATTTCCATTATCAATCTCTTTCTTATTTTCTCATGATCAAGCTAGGCACATTGCCTCATTTATATTAATCATCATATAATCATAATGTATCTCATTTTATACAATATAGCCATCACCAATGGCTTTACATATTATCTTTAATGTATACACAACAAACTACATTAACCAAACATTTTGGTTCATGATTATATCTTGCACATAGTTCACATTTCATTCAATTTAGCCATTAACAATTGCTTCTCACATTACATATAATGCATTTATGACATTACACAAGTCATAGCATATTACTCATGCATAAATAATATAGTAAGTAACTTAACACATTTTCCAACTAAAATGTGTTATGTACAAATGTCATGAAAATATAATCACTTATTCAAAGTTTGTACATACCTCTAGAAGCAACAAAACAAGCTCAAACACTACTTTCAACCTTCTCTTCCCAATATATCCCTCATCACTTGGATTGGGTAAGTCAAGTCTCCTCAAAGCCTAAAACAAATGTGATTATAAATAATCACTTAGTAACACACTTATAGGCATATACATAATCTCTCAACATAAGGATAAGAAACACAAAAGAAAATACAAGAAAGAACTATCTAGGACAAAATCTACAAATCACACGCTCAACAACACGGGGGTATCAATGACTGTGCCCTAAATCCACAACACAGAAGCTTTGACACACTAAGTGATATGGGCATGTCAATGACTCCTAAGCTCTGTATTACAGCAGATAAGATACCTCCAGAGACATGAGCATACTCCTGCCCGTGCCAAAATTCCTACAACACAGTACCTGTGACACGCTCAGTGACATGGGCGTGTCACTGTACGTGTCAATACTATAACATTACAGAAGCTGTGACATGACATGGGCGTGTCACTTCACATGTCACCAACACTAAAAACAAAACCATTGACACGCCTAATGAGATGGTCATGTCACCAGGCATGTCAGGCCAAAATCCTGATATCACACATAATTGTCATATCCAAAGTTAACTTTCTTTTCCTTTTTTCAACTCTATTCAATCTCAATCATATCCATCATTTTACCATAAAATACTTGTATATACATCAAAATAACTCAATTAAAAGCAAAATACACAATTTAAAACCATGACTTCACAACTCAAAAGTTACATAATCCAAAACTCTTATTCTCTTCACCAAACATAACCATTTCTTCAATCCAACCCTAAAATCATAGTTAACTACTCAAAAGTACTTCATACATACCAATACCAACCATTAAAACATACTACACCAAACATCCAATTCACACATATACAAACTTTCATGGAAGAAATCAAGTAAACAAGTTGGAAACTTATCAAATATAGAGAAAATCCCCAAAACTCCAACTTGAACACTTAAAATCCTTCAATTACTTGAGCTTGGAAGAAGCAAATCCCTTCTTTCCTCTAATGGAGATAACCGACCTTTAATGGAGAAAGAAGAAGCAGAAGATGATTCCCAAACTCATCTCTAGCCAACCACTACTCTTTTAACCACACAATTTTCCCCTATAAATTTTCACCAAGTAAAATATGTATTACTTAATTAAAATATAAAAGAAAATCATCTTCCACTAACTACATAATTAATTTTTCAATAATTTAAAATAACATTTGACCAATTTAAAATAATGACTTATATATGTTATATATATCTACATATGTATGTATATAATATACACATTTTACTTTTTTAATTAAATATTATTTTTTTATTATTAATTTTTTATCATTTATTTAATTTCCAAAAATTAAAATTTTCAAAATTTTGGGATATTACAATTATTATTATTAAAGTTTGTATTGCTAGGATTTTAGCTTAGCGTGATTGAAATTCATCGCGCAAGTGATAAGGTTGCGGGTAGATTCTGATTGTAACACCCTTATACTCTATATCCGTATAATACATACAACTAGTATATGTTAAATATGCGTATATGCTATAAAAAAGTAACATACCTGTGAGCGGAGATTTTTGCCCCCACTCCCGGTGGAATGGTTCTTGCGACTTCGGCACTATTTAGGCTCGGGGCCTTAGAGAACACGGACCAAAGTCTGGAGAAAATGGAGTCGCCACCCGGACGGGGCAAGAAAAAGAAAGGGGTGGATGACTCGATTCCTAAGGAATCCCCAACCCCCTAATGGGTTCGGAAAGTTGGGTACGTGTGGGGAAGGTGAGAAATGGCCTAGCACCCCCACAATGCCTGGTTCATTGGAACCGGCCTCCTTTGCAGGTCTTAATATTATAAAATTCTTAAGTATAACAATATTATCCATATTACATGCAACAATTGAAATAAAGCATCATTATATTAAAATCAAAGCAATGTCTTAACAAAGCAAATAAATGGACACCCATCCGAAGATGAAAACATGTCCTTACATAATCCATGTCTAAACTAAATAGGATACCCACCAAAAGGTAGAAACATATCCTTTACATTGGTCCAAGATATAAAAGCAATTTAAATTACATGATATTTAACTAATGAGATACCCACAAAGTGGAAACATACCTCTTACACTTTTAATACTAAAACAAACAAATAATAACAATAAAGAAAACATCCATCCATGATAAATTAAATAAATCAAGCATTGAAAATAAATAAATCATCCACCATAGCATATAATAGACTACATAATCAAATGTAAAAATAAAGCAAGTAAAGATACAAATTAGGGTTTGCTGTTTCTATTTAAAGTTCTTTAATTAATATTTAGGGTTTTGAAATTTTAACATTATTATTGTTATTTGTTTAGGCTACTGTAAAGGTTTAAGAAAATTGGAATGGAATAGGGTTTTGTGAATTTAAGAAAGTAGTAAGGTTTTTCTTTTGTTAGTCAAATTAGGGTTTAAGGGTGACATCATAAAATTAGGATTTTGGAATCTTAAGATATTAGGTTTATAATTCATGTTTACTGGATTGTGATTTTAGATTTATTGGATCGTGGCTTTAGGGTTTAAATTTATTAGATTGGATGCATTGAATTAGGGTTTAAGAAAGCTTAGGGTTTACTGTTTTGGTTTTTAAAAAATGTTAGGGTTTTTGGTATTTTAGAAAACATATTTGGTTTTAGGATTTAAGAAAACAGTTTAGAGTTTTATAAAATAATTACAAGTTTTAGAAAATGTGAAGAAGATTAGGGTTTGGAGATTTAAGAAAACATTTGAAAATTTTGGAAAAAAGTTAGAGGAAAACAGTTTAAGGATTTTAAAGTTTTTGGAAACAGAAGAAACGATTTAAGGTTTAAGGTTTTTGGAAACAGAAGAAACAAATTAGGGTTTTTGAGGTTTTTGGAAATAGAAGAAACAAATTAGGGTTTTTGAGGTTTTTGGGAAACAAAAGAAATAATTTAGGGTTTTTAAGGTTTTTTGAATCAGAAGGAATAATTTAGGGTTCTTAAGGTTTTTGGAGTTTTTGGGAAACAAAAGAAATAATTTAGGGATTTTAAGTTTTTGGAATCAAAAAAATAATTTAGGGTTCTTAAGGTTTTTGGAAACAAAAGAAATAAATTAGGGTTCTTAAGGTTTTTGGAAATAGAAGAGTACTTTTTTAGGGTTATTGGAAACAAAGGAACAATTTAAGTTATTGAAACAAAGATCAAATTACTACATATTTAAGGATGAAAGTATTGTATGCATGTTCTTATTAATCAAAGAAACAAAGCTATCGTAAATATATAATCTATGATTAAAGATCAAACCTGCATACTTGGTTCCACCAAAAATTACTTGGTATAGAACTATCATATAAAGGGCCTTTCTTGATTGCTTGCTTGTTGCTAATCTTCACTAGCTAGGGTTTTCTATTTTTTTTCTTCGATCCAGTCCAAGTTCAAAAAGTCCAATTTTCAATCACCCAAAATTTTCTCCAATCCAAGTCCCTTAATTTTGAGTACTAAAGTGTTATTTATAGGAAAAATTATAAGCCTGCTTCTAATTGTTTAAGGAAAAGAAAATTAATTAGGAAAAGAAACCGAAACCAAATAGAATTTGTTTTCGGAAAAAATTGCGTTGGAAAATTTCGTTGGTAAAAACTACGAGCATTGACCAAGAATTGGAAGAGCTGATGCGAAATTGGCTGGGCGGCCAGCCAATTTGCCGCAGGAATTTCCTGTGGTGAAATGGCCAGGAAATTCCTGCAGGCGAATTGGCCTTGGCCAATTCAATTTTCGACGATGAATTTTTCGTCGCTGATTTTTTCGTCTTTGATTTTTATTTTTATTTATTTATTATTTATTATTTACTTTTGTTTATTTATTTTTATTTTTATTAACTTCACCATTTTTATTTTTATTAAAAATTATAAATAATAAATACTAAAATAAATATTATTTAATAAAAATACCACAAAAATTATTTTGGACTATATAAAAAAATAATAGACCGGACTGGGTCAAAAATTAAGGGTCTACAGTTTGCCCCCTCCTTGAATGATCTGAGACAACAATAAAAGAGAGTGAAAAGCAATAAGACTTAATTTTTGAGTTCTAGACCCGGTTCGAGTTCTGGACTTTGAAGAGATTTTAGGTTATGGACCTAAGGGTAATTTTGGGTTCTGGACCCAAGCTAAGTTCTGGACTTAAAAGAGATTTTAGGTTCTGGACCTAAGGATAATTTTGGGTTCTGGACCCGAGCTAAGTTCTGGACTTAAAAGAGATTTTAGGTTATAGATCTAAGGATAATTTGGGTTCTGGACCCGAGCTAAGTTCTTGACTTAGAAGTGATATTAGATTCTGGACCTAACGGTAATTTTGGGTTCTAGACCCGAGCTAAGTTCTGGACATAAAAGAGATTTTAGGTTCCAGACCTATGGGTAATTTGGGTTCTGGACCCGAGCTAAGTTCCGAACTTAAGAGGAATTTTAGGTTATGGACTTAAGGATAATTTGGGTTCTGGACCCGAGCTAAGTTTTGGACTTAAAAGAAGATTTTAGGGTAGTTTGGGTTCTGGACTCGAGCTAAGTTCTGCACTTAAAAGAGATTTTAGGTTTTTGATCTAATGATAATTTAGGTTCTGGACCCGAGCTAAGTTCTGGACTTAAGAGGAATTTTAGGTTCTGGACCTAAGGGTAATTTTGGGTTCTGGACCAAAGCTAAGTTCTGGGCTTAAAAGAGATTTTAGTTTCTGGACCTAAGAGTAATTTGGGTTCTTGACCCGAGCTAAGTTCTAGACTTAAGAGGAATTTTAGGTTCTATACCTAAGGATAATTTGGGTTCTAGACCTGAGCTAAGTTCTGGACTTAAAAGAAGATTTTAGGGTAGTTTGGATTCTGGACCCGAGCTAAGTTTTGGACTTAAAAGAGATTTTAGGTTCTGGACCTAAGGATAATTTAGGTTCTGGACCCGAGCTATGTTCTGGACTTAAAAAGAGATTTTAGAATCTGGACCTAAGGAGAATTTGGGTTTTGGACCCGAGCTAAGAGAGATTTAATTATCTGCAAAAAAAAATTATAGTCAGTAGTATATAAATTTTGTTTGCAAAAAATTTAGCTAATTTTCTAATTTTTTATGCACATATCTTCTCCTTGCCCCCTGAGTGTAAAAATATTTTAAAAGTGCAAAAATATTTTTATATATTCAAGTATTTGAATGCTTAAATTGAATAATTGAGTTTCTTATTTATTTACTGTGTAGTAACTGTTCATGCACTATTTACTATTCATAAATAGTAACCTAATATTTATAAATAATATCTTACTATTTTAAATAGTAAACTACTATTTTGTAAATAGTAATCTACTATTCATCAATAGTGAAATTTACTTTTTGAATTTTATTTTTTCCTTTGCCGTTCCTCTATATAAACGATCGATTTCTTCATTTCATTCACAGCAAACTTGTTAATTTCATTCATTCATAGCTATAATCCTTTCAAGTTTAGCATACAGTTTTGAAAAAATGCATGCTTCAAGATCAGGAACTCATTCTAATGCTGAGTTATTGGAATTTATTTGGCGGCATAAAGATAGAAATATAGGTCTACTAGCCGGGATGCCGCTTCATCGTAGTTCAAATCAAAAGAGCAAGGCATTTATTTATTTTAACAGCAAATTAAATTTTTTTTGTGTTTTTTTCCTTTTTTTTGTTTTTGTTTTTTTATTCATTTTTTTCTTTTTTCCTTTTTATTTATTTTCTTTTGTTCTTATTTATTATATATTTATTTATTTTCTTTTTCTTTTTCTTCTTCTTCCTTTTTTCTGTTTTTATTTTTTCATTTTTCATTTTTATTTGTTTGTTTTCTTTATATTTTCTATTTTATTAGAAAATTTAGGAAAAATATGTTAATTTAAGAATTTAAGTAGATAGAATAATGATATACTTACCTGATATTAACTTACCTGGCTCTGTGTTAGCGTGATCGTTGTGTTATTTCGGGCGGAGGGTGTATCTACAAAGCCCGACAATGGTATGATATAGTGCATTCTCGGGTAAGGCAGATTATCCGAGATTGTGGTTTTGAGAGCTTCATCTTGCAATTACCATCCCAGGAGTATCTGATAGACTGGAGCGTGATCCAGGCGCTTGCAGAACGATGGTTGGACACAACTTATACTTTTTACTTGCCCGTTGGAGAGATGACAATTGGTCTGGTAGATTTTACTGCTATTACCGGCATTCGGTATGATGGTCTTTCAGTTCCTCTTACCAGCGATATTCTTACATTTGAAGAAATTCAAAAATTAATTGGTATAGAACTATCATATAAAGGGCCTTTCAAGATAAAAATTAAGCCAATTCGTAGTTATTGGATGAACTACGAAGGATGGGTTCACAGAGAAACAGCCCAACAGTATGCTCGAGAATTTTTGCTATGTTTGCTCGAGTCGACCCTTTTAGGTAGCACCAAATCTGCCATCCATTTGACAGTGTTGAGGGCCCTTACTTATATGAGGATGGTACCACTTTACGGCTGGGGTGAAGCTAGCCTTGCCTGTCTTTACCATGGTCTTGACAAAATTTGCCGAAATAAGAAGTCCTTTGTTGGTTTTATGGCGGTTGTCGAGGTACTCTTCTTCAACCAATGTCAATTCGATTCTTATTCTTGCATGAATTTGATTTTTATTATTTTTGTAGGCATGGGCATGTGAGCACAATCTTGTGAGGGTGCCTGGCATTTTTCGAGAGAGAGTCAGGTATCCGAGATTAAATTTTTGGTTGTCAGAGCGTGTAGAAGTTCCTGGCTCTCACCATGTGCATACCCAATGCTTTGTCTTGAGCTGCCTATCCTTGGACAAGGTAAAATAGTATTAGTATACTTTAAAATTTATGTGAAAGTTTACTTACCTTATGTCATTTTGTAGGTGAATTTGGCCTGGTGGAACCCAGAAGAGCGGACAAACTGGACTTCAACATACTCGACGAGTCATCGTCGACCCTGTGTCTAGTGGCTGGTTTCTCGGAGAGAGTGTATATGAGTGGTTTCTTAGTCCCGAGCAATGAAAGATCCCGATGCATTGCCGGAATATACTTTAAATATTACATCAATGTCAGAGAATGCATGGTGGTTGGCCCGGCACGGTTATGATGTTGAAATATTTCTCTATCCACCGAGTGCATCTTATATCCATTTTATTCAAATAGGGCTCTTGAACTTTGATGTATCTCCTATTGGTGTACGGGAAATTTATGAAGAAAATGAGGATAGAGATGAAGAGGAACATCATGGAGAGGGAGGAGAATTTGTTCCACATCTCGGGGCTAGTACTTCTCAGTTAAAACTTTTACCTTTTTTGAATTACAATCGCTTTTTTCTTAACTTATTTTGACTTTTTTAATGATTGTTGTAGGTTGCTGGCTCATTTGATCATGAGGCTGGAACTTCTTTTACTGCTCCTTCATTTGCTCATTCTAGTCCACCAGATATGCCATCTTATCCGCAGGGTATTGATATGAATTACCTGGTAACTTTTATTGTTCCATGATAATTTATGCTATATGTATGCATGATTATGTATGCTTTTACTCTTTTCATTTCTAGCTCACAGCGGATGCTTAAAGAACAAAAAAAAAAACTTCAAGAAGAGTTGGCCGCTAGTCGTCAGCAGGTTTCCCATTTTGAAAATTTGTATCATCAATTAGAACAAAATTTTCGAGACTTTCGATTTCAGGGGATGAGTGATCCTGGTGCTTCTTCATCTAGAAACCTCCAAGATGATGACCATGAGATTCTTTCATCTACTTCTGATGAGGACCATGACCAATTGAACTCCAAGGTAATAGGGATTCTGGTACTCCTGCTTCAGGCAGACTCGGGATGAGTGATTTGCCTCCTCCTCCGATAGGCAATGATTTTTTCAGAGCTTTATTTGATGACCTAACACCTCCTTCTTAGTGATGTATGAATATTGTGACAATTTAGGAAATATAAAAATAATAATGATAATATATAATGTTTATTTTACTGCAACTTTTTCCCCTTTTTTTACTTTCTTTTTTTTTACTTTTTTTACTTTTTACTTTTTACTTCTTTTTTTTATATATGTATATATATCATAATTATTGTGCCACAATTTCCCTTTTAAATTCACAGCCGCATCAATTATCTAAAACCAAATTCAACACGACAATTAAAGAGATTTCGTCGCTAATTATTTTTCCTTATGCATCACGGTCTCACTCTTTTCCTTATCAATTTTGGAATAGCATGGGTTCTTCTATATAAATTACTTTTCATGCCATAATTTCATGCAGAAACCAAGGGATTTTCTACTTCAACACAAAAATTCCTTTTATCAATTCTAATTTTCCTTCATCCTTCCACGATGACCGAACTCCATTCGAAGAAAATAAAATTCTATTTAAGAATATGGATGTCATTCACTGGAAGCAAATGTCTTGGTCAAAGATTGATACTTTAAAGTGTTTTCAAAATGTTAAATTGGACCATTCCTTTTTACATGCCATGGCTTCTTTTTGGAATGTGGATTTTAGGACATTTAAAATTAATGGCTTTAAAATATGTCCCTTGATTGAAGAATTTGAGGCCATCCTTAGATATCCAAATAATCAACAAATGGCGTTACCCATATTGATTTCTAAGACTCGATAGAAGATGCAGATGTTATTTCAAATTTCAAAGCCCGAAGTTCTACAGTTGATGAGAGGTGAGAAAATTCTACTTGCTCCCTTGATTGATTTTTGTCTCTCTCATTTGGCTCCTACTAAGGCATGGGGACGTATGCTTTGTCTGTGCTTGCTTGGCCAATTTTTGCATGTTTCTTCTGATGGTGATATTGATCCACGAGTATTGGATATCATGGACCAAATGGAAGGAGGCTTGTCACCGATACCCGTGATCTTAGCTGAGACTTTAGTTGGATTTCACCAACTTAAATTAGGATTATCAAAGAGACTGACCGGGAGTCCATTATTGCTTCAGGTAATTACCTAAACTGCCCTTTTGGGTTTTCAATTTAGGTTTTCTCTTTCTTTTCATTTTTTATTTTATTGCTCTAATTTTTGCCTAGTCCGCCTATGCGGGTTTTTGGAACTAGCGGGCTGTCCTAATTTTTACCTAAGCCGCCCTTGCAAGTTTTCAACTCAGCGGACCTCTTTTTTCACTTTTATACCGTTCTAATTTTTGCCCAGTCTGTCCATGTGGGTTTTCAAAACTAGCTAGCTGTCCTAACTTTTGCCTAAGCTGCCCTTGCGGGTTTTCAACTTAGCGGACTCCTTTTTTCTTTTCTTTACTTTTTTTTAATTAATTTTTTTACTTTAATTTTCCCTCGCAGATTTGGCTTCAGGATCGTCTATGCTTGCTTGATATTCCAACCATGGATTTTGCCAGATATCTGCCACGACATCATTTCACTAGGAAACTACTCCATCCTGCTTCTTCATATGCTGACTGGGTTGACTGGATCCACTCACGCGCTGAAGTCAACATCCGTTGGTTGGTACCTTGGTGGAAGATTTCTTGTATCAACATGAAGACATACTCGATGTATGTTCCTCTTGCTGCTCTTCATCGAGGTACTTGCTATTATCCTCGCCGGCTTAGCCGTCAGTACGGAGCTGAGCCTCGCGATTCTCAATTCACTTCCGATTTAGACATGCCTTGCTTGGCTAAAGCCTACTTGGATCAGCTGAGGCAAAGCTGGCTTGCACGTTACACTTATTGTCTGCCATAGATTTTACATTTGTCAATTCAAAAAGTGTATTGTTAGGATGAAAAAATAATTAAAGTAATAAAAGATGCTTCTTTTCCTTTTATAATTTGTCATCACCTTTTGCTATTGTGTTCATTTATTTCATCCATATCTAGTCAAATACTTATAACAGTGCACATAGAAAATTTTTAATATTAATTATATTTTATTAAATTGGGGAACAACCAAACATAAAGCCAGCATATACAAGATCACTCTTATTGCCAACTAGCCCTTTCGGGTTTTCTAATTGACAATTTTCTCTCATTTAGCCCTAATTATTGCCTAGCCCGCCCTTTTGGGTTCTCGGAACTAGTGGACTGCTCTAACTTTTGCCTAGGCCACCCTTTTTGGGTTTTCAACCTAGCAAGCACTTTTTATTTTTTTCTTTTCTTTTTTCTTCTCTTTTTTTATACATAAAACCTCTTCAACCTGTCAATGTTCATTGGCTCACTAAACTCGTTCCCATCCATGTCTGATAACTTCATAGCACCCTTATTCAATACTTGTTTCACAACATATGGCCCTTCCTAGCTAGGCCTAAACTTTCCCTTGGATCAAATACATTAGGCTTACATTGTTTCAACACTAAATCCCCGACTTTGAGTTTTCTGATCTTAACTCTTCTATTATAAGCCTGAGCTATCTTCCTTTGATACAGTTGATGATGATATAGTGCTTTTAACCTTCTCTCTTCTAGTAAAGCTAACTGTGTGTATCTGCTCACTACCCATTCTATTTCAGGCAGTTCAGCTTCTAAGACCACTCTTAACGACTTGATCTCGATTTCAATTGGCAACACTGCTTCCATCCCGTAAACCAAAGAGAACAGTGTCATTCCAGTAGGTGTTCACACACTTGTTTTATATCCCCACAAGGCAAAAGGAAGCATCTCTGACCAATCCCTGTATGTCTTGGTCATTTTGGATAGAATTTGCTTAATTTTCTTGTTTGTTGCTTCTACTACACCATTAGCCTTTGGTCTATAAGGAGAGGATCGGTGATGATGGATTTGGTACTTTGAGAATAAACCCTTGACTGCTCCTTGAAATTGTACCCCATTGTCTTATATCACACTATGCGGGACTCCATACCTGTAGATGAGGTTCTTTTTCAATAAATCTAGCCATTTGACTTGCACCCAGTTTGTTGAAGGATTCGGCTTCGACCCATTATGAAAAATAATCTACTGTTACTACAATGAAACGGTGACCGTTTGAGGTTGTTGGATGTATCTCTCCTATAATGTCAATGCCCTAAGTGGTAAAGGGCCAGGGTGAAGACATAGAATACAATTCTTTAGGAGGCATGTGATTCAAGTTACCATACATCTGACATTGATGGCACTTCTTTACAAACTCTATACAATCTCTCTCCATGGTCAACCAGTAGTAACCTTGTCGAATAATCTTCTTAACTAGGGCCAAACCACTCATATGTATGCTGCAACTTCCAGTATGTATTTTTGACATGATATGCCCCACTTCATTCTTCCTCAAGCATCTCAAATGCACCTCATTAGGCCATCTTTGATATAACTCTCCATGGAAGGTGATGTATTGCAAAGACCACCACCTTATGACTCTTCTTTCTTTCTTCGTTGCCCCCAACGGGTATTCCCTTTCCTTTAAAAATTGTCTTATAGTATCATACCACACATCATGGTCTATATCAGTTTCCATGATTGTTTCATATTCATAGCAAGGAGTTGACAAACTGGTCAAAATCAGAGGCTTGAGGAATAAACTGACAGGATTTTCCCATACCGAAGCCAATGTGGCTAGGGCATCAGCCATCTGATTTTCTTCTCTTGATAGGTGTATAAACCTACACTCCTTAAAGTTCTTCTTCATCATGGTCAAGTAATGGTGGTATGGTTTTAATTTTTCTTCTTTCAACTCCCATTCTCTATTTACTTGGGATACTACTAGTAATGAATTGCCAAAAATTTCCACCTTATCAACCTTCATAATCATTAGGGTTTCCAAACCTAAGATACATGCTTCGTATTTCACCATATTATTGGTTGCCCTAAATTTCAATTTTTTTAGCTAAAGGGATAAGTTCCCCTTCAAGCGATTCTAGTATGACTCCCAAACCTGCTCCTTTCCTGTTTACTACTCCATCAAAATACATTTTCCACCCTTGTACTTCAATTGCCTCTAAATGTTCATCTAGAAATTCCAAGACTACCTCTTCACTATCCGGTAATGGCTGTTGGGCCAGGAATTCTGCCACTGCTCTGCCTTTGATTGTTTTCCTAGTTACATACTCAATCTCAAATTCTTCTAATATTATCAACCATGACCATATTTCCTAATCAAAGAGGGTGTCTCCCTTAAGTACTTCATTGGGTCCAACCTGGAAATTGCTTGCACACTATACGATTAAAAGTAATTCTACAACTTCTTAGAAGACCAAACCATGGCTATACAGGTCTTTTCAATGATACTATACTTAATTTCATAAGGTAGGAGCTTTCTACTCAAATAGTAAATTGCATGCTCAATTCCTGACTCATCCGCTTGGGCTAGCATGTCTCCTATTGACTCTTCTTCTACTGCTAAGTATAGTAATAGAGGTTTGTCGGGTTTAGGTGGTCTTAAAATAGGTGGATTCAGAAAACACTCTTTTATTTGTTCAAAGTCCCTTTGACATTCTTCATTCCATAGGACTAGCTGATTCTTTTTAAGCAATTTGAAGATAGGCTCACAGATTGTTGTGAGCTTTGCTATGAATCTGCTAATGTATTGTAATTTACCAATAAATCCCAAAACTTCTCTCTCCATCTTAGGGGCTAGCATATCCCTGATTGCTTTAACTTTGTCAGAATCAATCTCAATGCCTTTTGGACCAATCACATGTCCCAACAATTTGCCCGAGGTAACACCGAACACACACTTCTTCGGGTTTAATCTTAGCTTATATTTCAATGCTCTATCGAAGAATAATTCTATGATTTGGAAGTGTTGTTCCCTTGTATCCGATTTCACCATCATATCATCAACATATACTTCAACTTCTTTGTGCATCATGTCATGAAATAGTGTGGTGGCCATCCTTTGGTAGGTTGCTCCAACATTCTTTAAGCTGAAGGCATCACCCTATAACAAAATATACCCCATGTAGTAATGAAAGCAGTTTTGGCTTTATCCTCTTGGGCCATTAACACTTGGTTGTATCCGAAAAATCCATCTACAAACGAGTGTAGCACACTAGAGGCTGCTCTATCAATGAGAACATCTATATGAGGTAAAGGAAAATCATCTTTAGGGGAAATAAGTGTAGCATACAAACACTTATTCTTCCATCTTTCTTTGGCGCAGGTACTATATTGGCTAGACAATTTGGATATTCTATCACTTCAAGGAACTTCACTTGTATTTGTTTAGTGACCTCTTCTTTAACCAATTCAGCCCACTCAGGTCTTAATCGCCTAAGCTTTTGTTTGACAGGTTTCATGTGAGTGTAAGTAGGAATAAGATGTTTGGCTATGTCTCGATCTATTCCAGGCATATCCTCATAAGACCAAGCAAATACTTATTCATATTTTTTGAATATTTTTTCAAATCTCTCTCTCCCATCATGAGTAAGGTCGGATGTTATGCTAATGATTTTAGGATTTTTGATTGTTCCCAAATTTAATGATTGTGTGTTAACAGAATTAATATTAAAGATGCTCATATAACTGCTATTTGAATGTATGCAACCATCAGGAGAAACATAACACAAGTAAGCAAAATTAGACTTTATTACATTCATTTTGGAAAAGAAAACATCATCATCCTCATACAAAGCAGATAAATTAAAATCAAAATCAAAATCATTGTTCTCAAAATCATAAGGCAGAATGTCTTCAAACTTCTCTTCAACCAAGGCAGCAATCTTCTCCGGAGTCTTCTCAGCTTTCAGGACAACTTCCTTCTTTTCTTCCAGATTGGACTTCTTGTTGACTGGCAGGGTGAGCTCATTCTTCGCTTGCTCCACTAGCTCGGCAACATCTGCAAAAATTTCAAAACTCGGGATCAACTTTCCCATGAACATGACTGGCTCGAGCTTTCCTTGGAGTGGTCCCATGTTTGGAGCTTTGACAAAGATCTCTTCAAGTGGCGGGAAGCTCATCTTCTCATTATTCTTTTGCTTGATATTGTTGGCTTCATCATATCCCAACCCCTTCTTGGAAGTTTGAGTTTTAAAATTTGGCAGCTTTGTCAGACTGGCCTTTCCCTTTCCAAGACTAGCTCCGGGAAGGTAGTTCATGCTCTTCATGATATTCAAGAATTTGGAGTCCACTACTTCATTATCAGAAATTGCAGCTACTTGGAAACCATTGAGAGGCCTCTCAATCATTAGAGTGTTAATAACCTCATTATCTTCGGCCTCAATGACTACTGTCTCATCTTCATTAGGGAACTTGATCTTTTGATGAAGGGTGGAAGGAACTCCACCTAGAGGATGAAACCATGGACGTCCCAAGAGTAAGGTAAAGGTAACAGTTATGTCTAAAACAACAAATATAACAATAGATTCAATTGGACCAACCTTGACTACAGCTTTGAAAGTTACTTCGGCATGTCTCTTAGTGTTGTCATAAGCCCGAATGGTTACCTCGGTCGGGTTTAGATCCTTTGTTGACATGGCTAGCTTTAGCAATATTTTAAGTGGACAAACATTTATGGTGGACACATCATCGACCATTACACATGGAGTCCTTTTCCCTTTGATTTCTATTTTGATAAAGAGAGGGCGGATGTGATCTCTCCCCTCTTCAGGTAAATCAGCATCTGGGAAAGAAACTGCTCCCATATTAACTTCAATCTTCTCTTGAATATCTTCACATTTCATTACTCCTCCAATTTTTATGAAGTTGATCAGCTCTTCCGGTGTTGTGGAGGTAGAAATTGGCATGCTAGCCAAGGGCTTGACCATAGTCTCTCGGTGCTTTTTAGAAGTAGCCAATAAATCCCAAATGCTAACACTTGCTTGGCTTCTTTTCAGTTGCTTGAGCATGGTATCATCTTCCTCTTCTTTATTCCCTACTTCAACTTCTTTTCCCTTATTAATTTCTATCTCCTTAGGTGGTGGCCTTGCATAAGGCTTACCAGATCTAGTGTTTATTACTTCATCTTCTTCGGGCTAGGACCAGGTCCATTCCTCCTTCTTGGATACCAGATCGTCCTCACTATCGCTTGAATCCCAAAACCCATTGACAACACAAATTGCTACTTCTTTACCCACCATAGCTTGTTTAATTTGGCCAAATACCTCTTCTTCTTTGGTTGCTTCTCCACCCACATTTTGAAAATAATACATGACAAAATCTTTATGCAAACCTCCTCCAATCATGAAGGTTGCCGGTGGTGGTACTCTATTGAACCTTGGTAATGGATTGTCTTTGGTGTTTGGCAGCTTCCCACTATCAATCAAATTTTGGATCTCATGCCTCAACCTCACACATCTATCCGTGTCGTGCCCTTGCATTTGATGGAATTAACAAAATGCTTTAGTGTCAAAATTAGGTGGGAGAGGGTTAGGCAAAGGACGAGGATTTAAGGGTTGTAACAATCCCTTTCTTTGAAGCTTATTGAGAACTCAAGACATCGGTTTCCCCAATTTCAAAAACTGCCTCCCTATTCCTTGGCTAGCAGCGTTAAGACCAACTGCCTTTTGCATGCTTTGGCTACCAGACTGATAGTTTCTTTTCTCATTCCTTCTTGTTGAAAAATGGTTCTTCTCTCCTTGCCATTCTTTAATTTGTAGACCAGCTTGGAGAATATCTTTGAAATCACGGATGAGTGTATGAGACATCCTTTCACGAAGACTAAGCAACACTCCTCTCACAATCATTCTTCTTTGTTCAGACTCATCGGCCCTCTTCTTGAGCAAAGTAGCCTTATTTCTCCACCTTTTCACATAGTCCACAAAATTCTCATTTGGCCTTTATCTAATGGACTCCACTTCCATTAAGGTAACTTCCATCTCAACATTGTATCCATATTGTTGGATGAATGCCTTGCATAGCAAATTCCAACTATTTTGTGTTCCATCATCTAAGGTATATAACCAATTTTGGATAACAGGGTCTAATAAGAGCATAAAGTACCTTAGTGTTTGAGCCATAGTAGCTCGGGCAGACTGCATGGCAGTGATATATTGCATCACATGGAGGTGGGGATTTCTGGTTCCATCAAACTTTACAAAAGATGATATCTGGAACTTGTACGAAGCTTCTTCATCTAGCTCAAATAATTTGTCAACTTCGGACATTTCTTCGGTTTTCAATTTTTCTCAAATTTCTTTTCTAAGTCCGCGATCATCTTTTCAACATCAGAAGTTTTGATTTTCTCCATAGCTGATCTTTCAACAATCTTTGGTTCTTTCTTCTTGTCTTGAGGATCTTGGTAGTATTGAGCCCAATCATCATCATCATCAATGATCACCTTTTCATCATCAAAAACCACTTCACCAACTTTAGTCTTCCCTTTGTCCTTTGGCTTCTTAGTGCCAGCAGATGCTTCGGCATGATTTCCTAAAATTGCAGTCAATTGGTTCTTCATGTTCTCAACTATGGCCTCTTTTATTTCTTCCATCTTGGCATTGAGGGCATCATCCACCATTCTTTGAATTTGTTCGGGCTCCATTGCTTTTGGTGAGCAAGTGATTGAGTCGTTGCTAGATTCTTCGCTTCCGGTGTAGGTCAAATTGTCGTAAGCTTTTGAACTGTCTTAATCCAGGGCTGTGAGCCAGAGAGGATTAATGATATGAGATGCAAATGTATGCATGTATGCATGTATGCACAAACAACAAACAAGGACAAATAGGACGTTCCTTCCAACCTTATAACATCCACACACGAATGGTGAGTCTCTTTTCCTAGGTATATGGTTAACAAAATACCAACATGGGGTATCTTGTTTTTGAATATTTCCCTCGGATGTTTCAACCAATAGTTATATTTTCAAAAATGAAAATCAATCCATGATAATTCCTATTAATTAGGTTTTAATTTATTCAACTAACTAAAGTAGCTTTTATGCTATATTGGATTAAAACTAAATTAAAATGTTTATTATAAATAGATTTCTCACTAGAAAAAGTAACTAATGATCCATGCCAAAAACAAGCCCATGATTAATTATTCTTAGTATAAACTAGGCTCACAATTAATTTTTGGTATTTCATAATTGACCTAAATAATTTGCAAGCTCTTTGTAAGAAAAGGTTGGATGAAAATAATTTTGTTTCTAAGCCCATCGTAAAAATTTTTAGAAAAAATGGATTTTGGGCTTAGTATTTGGGTTATGAGCAAAAGAATTTTTGATTTGTTTTTAGAAAAGTTTTATGACCAATTTGAAAATTTTTGAAAATAATTTTGGTCTTTTTGATTTTAAAAGAAAATTTTTTTTTTGAGCTTACAATGTACTTAGGTCATATTAGAAAAAGGAACAAACCAAATAAGCCATGATTTAAACCAAGATAAATTAAGCATAGTCAAACAACAAGCATTTGGGGTAAAAACCTAAGGAAAGTAACTAGGCCAATTACATGAGCTTTAGTCTTTGGGTTAAAAGGCTTAGGTTCCCATAGTAAGTATATACCAAATGGCACGAGGCTATAAGTTGTTATGCCATGCTCGATCTGTAACACCCTTATACCCTATATACGTATAATACATATTTTCAGCATATGTAAAATATGCATATACGGTATAAAAATGTCACAGACCGATTTAATAAAAAATTTTACATTTCTGTTTTAAGATTTCAAATACTAATATATAAAATAAATAGTATATAAATATTCTTTGCTTGTTATAGGAATCCAAAATAAATATTTTATATGAAAATCTCTGGAAAAAATTTGCAAGAGTTTTGTTTGTAATTTGAACTTTTCCAAAATTCAACAAAACACAACCTGCATAAAACAAACACTCCAAATAAAATAAATTCACCAATTCACCAATACTTCTCAATTTCTCCATATTTTCTCAAAATACTTATATATAGGTATATATATATATAAATTATATATAAAATCCCATCTTAAACAAAATTATTCAAATCATTCTTTACAATTTACAATATATGCTTCAAAAACATATCATAACATACATAATATAAAAAATGTACATGCTGGCAACTGGCTCTAATCTTGATGTACCCAAAACAACTCTTCAAGCTCAATAAATACAAACCTAGACCCGACCAGGTCTAGTAAAACTCTCCAGCTCTACCAAAATGTCCATGACACCTGCGCAACGAATTACATTCACGCTAAGCCGAAGCCTAGTGGTACAAACTTTGATAATAATAAAGATGTAAAGTAATGCCAATGCATGATGCATATAGAGGTCACATGTAACACCCCTTCCCGGCCTATGTGTGTAAGCCGAGTAGAGGCGCCACACTAACCTAATGTTGCTACCAATTTTACTTAGTCAAATTTTAGTTTCGGTTTTTTTTTCCAGAAATTTGGCCAGAGGTTCGCCTAGAAATTGGGTCCCAAGTGTCGACAAAACTGGTTTTTCTGATTTTTTGAAACATTTTTTTTTACACAAACCAATGCGAACACAATCAGTCTCAATACAATCCCAATGAATCCCCCTTATAACCTCAATTACAAACCTGCAAGAAGAATTCACACTTCTAGTACAAAATAAAGTAGAGGTTTATTATTATGACATACTACTATCGTACAGTATAACATAGTAATTCTCAATCTTATATATATATATACATGTCACAACTAATTAACTCAGAATGGAAACTAAGAGATCTACCCTGAGATGCTGTGGGTCTGGTCGTCGCTTCCCAAGAGTTAGCTACTGCTCCGAACCTACGAGTCAAGGAAAACTTAAGCCCTTTAGGTCTAGACTTTTTACCAAAATTCCCTTTACCAATAAGCCCTAGACTTTTTACAAAATTTCCTTTAGGTCCTTTCTTTGCTCGGGTTTGCCCGGTCTCCGCTTCTACTGACGATCGTTTCATATTCAACCCCTCGATGTTCTCTACGCACTCGTGTGTATATTTCCTACTCTGGATTCATGTATAAATTTTAATTCATAATGACCAAAATGCCCCTAGTCTACGTGTCTTCTTTTCTCTCTAACGGGGCATTTTCGAAGAAAGTCACAGTTCACAGTTTTTACCCGATTTTTCTCTAGTTTCCATTTCATTACACTATCACATACATTATTAAGACTTCCCAGACTGGTCACCCATCACCATTAGTTACGCACGTTTAACCCTGGTCCTTTAATGAATTATAGCTTAACGGTCTAGAGTTAGCCGGATCTCTTTAGCATGCCTTCTTTGTCATCACGTGTGAATACTGTACACGTAATTACTGTACATACCTGCTATGGCCGGTCGTGACAATTCCTCCCCCGTTAATTTAGGCTTCGCCCCGAAGCCTATCAGGTGGAAATAAATATGGGTACTACTTCCTCATAGTTTCTTCGCATTCCTATGTAGCTTCTTCTACTTTGTGATTCCTCCAAAGCACTTTGACCAATGGGATCTTCTTATTACGCAACTCTTTGATTTTTCGTGCCAGGATTTCTACCGGCTCTACCTCGTACGTTAGGTCGGGCTGAATCTCGATGTCTTGAGCTTGTATGACGTGGGTTGGATCTGAACGATACCTCCTTAGCATTGAAACATGGAAAACATCATGTATTTTACTTAATTCGGGTGGTAACGCCAACTGGTAAGCTACCGGACCCTCTCCTGCAAAGCACAAATCTCTCTATGTGCTACCCCAAGACTCCTACAGGCACTATCAAACTCCAATCTATGACTAAGCCTATCCTCCTCTAACATCAGCACGTCTCTCCTCAAGGAGATAATCATCTCATGTGCTAATCTCAGGTCTTCACGATCCTGTAGACTTCGATCTACCGGGATATCTATGGTATCATCTTGCTCCTGCACTATCTGCTTTAGCCTCTCTACTTCCATCCTCAGCTCCCTCATCTCATTGTTTCGATCATCCATAATTACTCCTGTGATAATTAGAATAACATAACTAACAATACTACACACATGTATAGTTACATATTTAGAACCCCTAACCTAACCCTATATGTCATAAATTTAAGGTTTCGTTTAACTAACTACCCAGGACCGGCTAAACCGAAGCTCTGATACCAAAAATTGTAACACCCCTTCCGGCCTACGTGTGTAAGCCGAGTAGAGGCGCCACACTAACCTAATGTTGCTACCAATTTTACTTAGTCAAATTTTAGTTTTGATTTTTTTTTCAGAAATTTGGCCAGAGGTTCGCCTAGAAATTGGGTCCCAAGTGTCGACAAAACTGGTTTTTCTGATTTTTGGAAACATTTTTTTTACACAAACCAATGCGAACACAATCAGTCTCAATACACTCCCAATGAATCCCCCTTATAACCTCAATTACAAACCTGCAAGAAGAATTCACACTTCTAGTACAAAATAAAGTAGAGGTTTATTATTATGACATACTACTAACGTACACTATAACATAGTAATTCTCAATCTTATATATATATACATGTCACAACTAATTAACTCAGAATGGAAACTAAGAGATCTACCCTGAGATGTTGTGGGTCTGGTCGTCGCTTCCCAAGAGTTAGCTACTGCTCCGAACGTACGAGTCAAGGAAAACTTAACTCGCTGAGCAATGTCGCTTAGTGGTACTTTACCAATGGAAATAAAAGTAAAGAGTATTTGTACAAGCAAGGCAATAAAATATATGAATGTTAAATACTATAAGCAATAAAATATAAAGCTCACTTCAATGAAATAAAAACGTACTTCCCGAAAAATAATTTCAAGTTTTTCAAAAGATTTCAACTAAAATTGTAAAATATTCATAATTCAACTTATGCCATAAAATAGTCGTGTCATAGTTTGTATATTTTTTTTGCTCTACTGGTAAAAGCAGAACCACAGTGATAAGGCAGTGGCCCTCACCACTGTAACACAGGTGGCCCTCACCACCGATATCAAATCACAGGAATGGTCCTCACCATCCTGGTTATAACCAATGGCCCTCACCATTGAGTTCAGATCATAACAATTCAATCACAATATCAAGCAGTACTGCATAAGTTAGTATAGTGCACTATACCCTTATCTACCAAGTTCAACCACCAAGTAGAGCATAAGGGTTTAAAATTCAAATCCAAGATTTCCATAAATTTTCAAATGATTTGCACATCCCTTTTCATTTTTACCAAGTCATGCCATTTCGCCATGTACTAACTCTGTAGCTAAAGGCCGTTTCATTTCCAAGTGTTTACCACCATTCCCAGTCATTTCCACACACTTCAAATCACATTAGAATAATTCCCTAATATGACCAAAAGAATAGTAACACGGTGCGTAAAATCGGCAATGCAAATGGCATGACCATATGAATAGTAAAATCTGGTTTTCGTCTAAATTTCAGTCAATTTCAGTCATGCGTTTGACCAGGTAAATGATCTTATTTTTGGCTGAAATTTTACAGGAAACTTATTTCATATGTTGAATTATTTCATGTAAAATTTCGTCGAAACATTCCATCGTTTACTGCCTCAACCGGCTGCCCAAAGTTGGGTCCCTAATTGGCTCCCAAAGGGCACCAATTCGGCCCCCACTTGCATTTGGTGCAAAATTGTTTATTATTATTATTATTATTATTATTATTATTTTCTAAACCCATTTCAAAGCTTCCCTAATAATGTAATGAAGACTTAGACACTTCCCTTTTTAAAATAACTTGATTGTTTAAATCAATTTGGACTAAATGGAGTTCATAAACTCTTTTACCAAAATCATTGAAAACATTAGATTTCATTTGAATTTAAACAACCCAATCACCACATGGATTCAAAAATACCACTCAACAATTGAATTCAAACTCAAATAACACATTTAGGCATCCATAGCAAAAGTTCCATAGATAAATTTTTGACAAGAAAATGAAAGAAAAATTAATTCTTCCAAGGTAAAGTACCAAACCTTGTATTTTAATTTCCTTTTGCTTTCCCTTCTCTTTCAAGCTCTTCCTTCTCCTTATTTCCACCCTTGCCTACAAAACTTTCACAACACAACCTCAACCATAAATCCTAGAAATTTAGAACATGCACTACCCTTCCATTTCTTTTCAAATTAAGTCCTAATCTAACCTTATTAAACCTTAGAAACCTTAATTCTTCCATTTAATTAATCAATATCATCACTACTTAAGTTTTCCCCAAATCCACCATAAGAACCCTAATTTCAATCTCTCAAATTGCTCATTAAAACCTGAAATTAGGATTAGAAATGAACTTACCTTAGTTTAGGACCTTGGATTCCACCAAAACCTTTGATAATAAACCGTAAAACTTGAAAATCACCACCTTTCTTCCTTCTCCTATGGCTTGGACGACCCTCCTTCTCAAGAGGGAGTTTCTGCTTTCTTCTTTCATGTGTTTTTGGTCCAAATGGCTGCCCAATTTGGCTAATAATGTGTTAAGACAAATGCTAAATTCCAATTGGTCCACTTTAAGGCAAAATGGCCATTTTTCATTAGTACAATTGTCTCTCTCTTTTATTTATTTAAGGCCCAAGCCATTGGGCTTTCTTTTAATCATATATTGGGCCCTCTTCTTCCCTTTGCTGTAATTTTATGATTTAGGATGTGAAAAGACCAAAATACCCTCCGGCGATTGATTGTCTGTAACTTTTAAACCGTGTGGTTCCATGTAGTGAACCGCATATGGTTTTGACCTTCTTGACCTCTACTTTCCATTTTTAAGGTCTATTTTAGGTTTCCAAGTCATTTTGAAAAATTACCAATAAGCCCTTGACTTTTTACCAAATTCCCTTTAGGTCCTTTATTTGCTCGGGTTTGCCCGGGCTCCGCTTCTACTGACGATCGTTTCATATTCAACCCCTCGACGTCCTCTATGCACTCGTGTGTATATTTCCTACTCTGGATTCATGTATAAATTTTAATTAATAATGACCAAAATGCCCCTAGTCTACATGTCTTCGTTTCTCTCTAACGGGGCATTTCCGAAGAAAGTCACAGTTCACAGTTTTTACCCGGTTTTTCTCTAGTTTCCATTTCATTACACTATCACATATATTATTAAGACTTTCCAGACTGGTCACCCATCTCCGTTAGTTACGCACATTTAACCCTGGTCCTTTAATGAATTATAGCTTAACGGTCTAGGGTTAGCCGGATCTCTTTAGCATGCCTACTTTTTCAGCACTTGTAAATACTGTACACGTAATTACTGTACATACCTGCTATGTCCGGTTCATGACATCACATCATTTCACTTTCTTATATTTTTCAAATATTCATACTCATAACTCATAACATTATATTGCTCAATTGTATCACAATTCATAATTCACATTAAAGCAAAAACAAGCATGGGCCCAAAAAGGACCTAATATGCTATTCAAATTTCAGAGTTACTGCTGTTTTATTAGTTTTTGTTATAGTTTTGTGTCTTGTTTGTTATGTTAATTATTGTTTTATTTAGGTATTTTGTTAGTTTTAATTGGTTTGTTTAGTGTTTTCTTTATTTGTGTAGTTTTAGTTATTTTTAGTTTTATGTCGTTTTTGATCTAGTTTTTAGTTTGTGTTTATGTTTTATCGGTTATTGTTTATTTATTTCGTAAGTTTGTTTTGAGTTTTGTGTTAGGTTAAAACAGGCAAGGAAACGAATTGAAGATGAAATGGGCAGTAGCTGACACAGGCAGAGGACATGGCCAAGTCACTGGCCGTGTCCCATACCAAGTTAAAAGGAAGAGCAAGTCCCAGTAGCAGACACAAGCAAGGGACACGCCAAGTCATGTGGCCGTGTCCCTCCAAAGAAGAGCAACACGGCCAAGTCACCTTGACTTGGCCGTGTCTCACTTGTTACCAAAGGAAAGGAAGGAAAAAATTTCATAGAGGTGGACACATGCAGGGGACACGGCCATGTCTTGTGGCCGTGTCCCTCCAACAAGTCCTCACACGGCCGTGTCCTTCATCACCTGGCCGTGTCCCTCATGAACCAAACGCGCATCGAATTTTAAAGCCGACGTTTCATATAAAAGCAAAAGGAAAAGTTAGGGTTTGGGGTTGACAATTTTTGAGAGCAAAGTTCAGCCGTCTGAGAGAGATCTTAGGGTTTGAACATTTGTTTTCTTGGATTTTGATTTTACTTTGGATTAGACTAGTTTAGATTAGATTGTTCATGCCATTGTTTCATCCTTCTTGCAAGATTCGATCAAGAGATTCATCAAAAACTTCAAGGAGTTTGTAACTTGGTTTTATTCTTAAAATTTGTCTCTTTAGTTTCATTGAAATTGTGTTTATGAACATTATCATGTCTAAATTGATTTCTTTGATTATTAATGAGATGAGTATGCTTGATAACATCATGAACTAATTTAATCTAGTCTAGGGTTTGTATGGATTTGCTATGAATTGTATGAATTGGTTATTCTCTTATCTAATGATTTCTTTAGCCTTTATTGAATGAAATAATGTTAACATATAATTGATTGGCCACCAATTGTGTGTTTTAGGTATTAGATGATGGATTGAGAGATGAAATCTAATGCTAGAACAATTCAATTAAGGACTTAGGTGAATTAGAGATATAACCTATTAAAAAGATTGTTTCAATTATAACAAGATTAGTTGTAAGAGGTTTGAATGCGAGAGATTACTTCCTTGACTCAATTAATTAAGTTGTTTGAGATTTAATCTTAGAAATTAAATTAGTTAAGTGGAATAACCGTTCATACATATGAGTAGTAAAGAAGTGCAAACCCTAGACTCTTTTTATCAAGTGAATCAAAACATAAGCCATTATTTATTTTTATTTGTTTTCAACTTAAATCAATCTTCTTCATTACTTTGCAATTTAAATTACTTCAATTACTTGTTACTTTTACTTTGATAATCAATTACCTACTTTGGCTTCCTTGTGAGACGACCTTGGGGCGATCACCTTTGCTACAGCTACCTCGTATACTTGCGAGTGACGCTTTGTGGTAGAGTTAATTTGAGCGCAACAAGTTTTTGGCGCCGCTGCCGGGGAAGCTAATTGGCATAATTGTTTATTTTAAAAAAATATATTAAATACTTAGAGTTAATTTTTCATTGTTTTCATTTTATTTTATTTGTCTTTTGCTTTTGATATTTCTTTTTTTAGAAATTTTTGTTTATGCAAGGCAGGAGATCACTCGAAGGAGAATTGCACCCATTCATTCCAGAAATTCAGAGACTAAAAAGGAGCAGAGAGGAGTTTGAGCTCTACACCGGATTTGATACTTCAGAGGAAGACATTTCGGATTTTGAGTTAGAATCTGAAAAATCTGTAAAGATGGCTGAAGAAAGGCAAAGAACCATGAGAGATTTTGCTAGACCTGTCATTGGAACTTCCACTTCTTGCATAAGACTGACAGATGCAGCAAGGAACTATGAGTTGTTGAACATTCATTACAACATGCCGCCATCATTCTATGGAGTTCCAAATGAAGATCCTTTGAATTTTGTTAGGGATTTCTACTCCACCCTCAACACTTTTCCTTTAGGAGGACTAACAGAAGATCAGTTGAGGATGAGATGTTTCCCTTATACTTTGAAGGATAGGGCAAAGAGCTGGCTCATGATGTTGCCTGAAAATTCACTGACAACTTGGGAGCAAGTTTACAATAAATTCATGGGCAAGTTATATTCACACCAAAAGACAACCGAGTTAAGAGGGAAGATTGCTACATTCTCTCAGTTTGAAGGAGAGCCATTTCATGAGGCTTGGGACAGATTCAAGATGCTATTGATCCAGTGTCCACACCATCACTACCCACTTCAACTCCTTAATCAGTTTTTCTATGATGGTCTCACCCAGCAATTTCAAAACACAGTTGATAATGCAGTTGGGGGAGCCATGGGAGAAAAGACAGCTGATGAGACTTATGAGATCTTTGAGATGTTGGGAGCTAATTCTCAACAAAAGAGTGTAAGGGGAAGAAGCAAGGGGGTGAATCAACTGGAAGCCAATACTGAAATGGTTAGTCAAATAGCTGAGTTGACAAGGCAGGTTCAGATGCTAAACATGAAGAACAATATTTCTTCATCCACTCAAGAGGTGTGTGGAATCTGCGGGACATTTGGGCATGGAGCAAATATATGTCCCTCTGCATATGAATATTTTGGGAATGAAGCTGAGCAAGTTAATGCCATGGGGGGATTTCAACCAAGAGCCAGGAACGATCCTTACTCCAACACTTACAATCCTGGTTGGAGGAGTCACCCCAATTTTTCCTGGACAACGAATAATGCTCAACAGCCATTCCATTTGCTCCAGAGACAGAACCAACAACAGGGCCAATCCTCAAATCAAGGTCAGCCTAAGAGAGAGAGTTTGGAGGAAAGCTTACAGGCTTTTATCCAAGTCAGTGCTAAAAATCAGGAGATGAACAACAAGAGGCTGGATTCCTTGGAAGGATCTTTTAAGAAGGTGGAGACCCAAGTGGGTCAACTTGCACAACAGATGCAGATTCAACAAAAGGGGAAGTTCCCAAGTCAACCTGAGCAGGCACAAGCAGTGACTGTTCTTAGGAGTGGCAAGGTAATTAATAATAATGTTGAAAATAACTCTGTGAATGCAGGTGAGCAAGAAAAGAAAAAGGAAGGAGAACAAGAGAACAAAGGTGCTGAAGAAAGATTAATGGAGAAGACCCCTACACCAGATTTGCACAAGGCAAGCAACCCATACCGGCCACCTATACCATTCCCCAGTAGGTTGAAGGATGATAAAAAAGATAAGCAGTTTTCAGATATCTTCAACATGCTATCTAAGGTAAGTATTAACTTACCCTTACTTGAAGCAATTAAGAACATGCCGGCTTATGCTAAATTCTTCAAAGAACTGAATACCAAGAAAAAAAGGTATGAGCCGAATGAAAAGGTGATAGTTTCTGAGGTAGCTAGTGCTGTTTTGCAGCATAAACTACCTCCTAAGTTAAAGGATCCTGGAAGCTTTATTATTCAAATCGCTATGGGGAATGGAAAATGTACTGATGGCATGTGTGATTTGGGAGCTAGTGTGAATTTAATGCCTTATTCTGTTTATCTTGATTTGGAATTAGGGGAACTTAAACCAACAAAAATGGTATTGCAATTAGCTGATAGATCTCTTAGATTCCCGAAAGGGGTTATAGAAGATGTATTAGTTAAAGTTGGTGGTTTGATAGTACCTGTGGATTTCATTGTTCTTGACATGGAGGTAAGTAATTCTTCACCATCTGCACACACCATTTTGCTGGGTAGGCCTTTTATGGCGACTACCAATACTTTGATAGATGTTAAGAATGGAAAATTATCAATGACTATTTTGGGACAAACTGTGGAATTTTCTATTTTTAACACTTCTCCTATTCCTACAACTGCTTTATATGAGGATTGTTCTTTCATTGATTGTGTTGATGCAGTTGTTTCAGATGTTTTCTTGCAGACAGGTTCCTCTGATAAATTGGAGCTGGCATTGACTTTGGATAGTGATTTGGAAATTTTTGATACATAAATAGCCAGTTGTCTTGAGACTTTAGAGGATGCTGAAATAGAGGAGCTTAAGGAGGACCCAATTTTTGAACCTTCCCCCATTGAAGAAAAAGAGAAGAACCCCTCACTAGAGTTAGAGCTGAAAGAGTTACCTAAGAACCTGAAATATGTGTTTTTGGGAGATCACAATACTTTACCTGTGCTAATATCTAGTGAACTTAGTGAAGGGGAGGAGATGAGGTTAGTGAGTGAGCTTAAAAGATTGAAGAGAGCAATAGGATGGGGATTGAGTAACATTAAGGGTATTAGCCCTTCCATGTGCATGCATAGAATCACTTTAGAGGAGGGAGCTAAACCTGTGAGGGAAACCCAAAGGCGCCTTAACCCAAATATGAGTGAAGTGGTTAAGAAGGAAGTGCTCAAATTGCTGGATGAAGGAGTAATTTATCCAATTGCTAATAGTGAGTGGGTGAGCCCAGTACATGTAGTTCCTAAGAAATCTGGAATCACTGTGGTGAAAAATGAGAATAATGAGTTGGTTCCTACTAAGACTACTACTGGATGGAGAATGTGCATCGATTATAGGAAGTTGAACAATGCTACAAAGAAAGATCATTTCCCTCTTCCTTTTATTGATCAGATGTTAGATAAACTTTCTGGGCACTCACATTATTGTTTTCTGGATGGCCTTTCAGGTTACTATCATGTGCCAATAGCTCCAGAGGATCAATCCAAGACAACCTTTACTTGCCCTTTTGGGACTTATGCATTTCGACGTATGCCCTTTGGCTTGTGCAATGCACCTGCAACTTTTCAGAGATGCATGATGTCTGTCTTCTCAGATATGATCGACGATTTTATTGAGGTATTTATGGATGATTTTTCTGTTTTTGGTAATTCTTTTGATAATTGCTTCGATAAACTTGTTCGGGTGCTTGAGAGATGCATTGAATGTAACCTCACTTTATGTTGGGAAAAGAGTCATTTTATGGTTACTCAGGGCATTGTCTTAGGTCATGTGGTGTCAAGTAAAGGGATTGAGGTGGATAAGGCTAAAATTGAATTGATTGCTAAGTTACCCCCACCTACCTCTGTTAAGGGAATAAGAAGATTTTTAGGGCATGCAGGATTTTACAGGAGGTTTATTAAGGATTTTTCCAAAATAAGCCAACCATTGTGCCATTTATTGGGGAAAGATGTTCCATTTGAATTTACAGCACAATGCATGCAAGCTTTTAATTCCCTTAAGGAAAAATTGACTAGTGCACCTGTGATTGTAGCTCCTGTCTGGTCTTTACCTTTTGAAATCATGTGTGATGCTTCTAATCATGCAGTAGGAGCTGTTCTTGGGCAAAGGGTTGACAAATACTTGAGGGTAGTTTATTATGCTAGTTTAACCCTGAATAGTGCACAAATGAACTACACCACAACTGAGAAGGAAATGTTGGCTGTTGTTTTTGCTTTAGATAAATTTAGAGCTTATTTAATTGGGTCAAAAATTATTGTTCATTCTGACCATGCAGCTCTTAAATATCTTTTAACAAAACAGCATGCTAAACCGCGCTTAATTAGATGGGTGTTGTTATTGCAAGAATTTGATTTCCAGATCAGGGATACTAAGGGTAGTGAGAATGTTGTTGCTGATCATCTATCCAGATTACCCTACTTTAGTGAAAATCTTGCTTCTGATAGCATTCATAAAAATTTAGAAGCATTTCCTGATGAGCATTTGTTTGTGGTAATTAATGCACCTTGGTTTGCAGATATTGCTAACTATCTTGCTTGTGGAATTTTGCAATCTAACATGTCTTTTCAGGAAAAGAAAAGGTTTCTACACTTGAGTAAGTTTTATTTTTTGGGATGAACCTTATCTATTCCGGATTTGCAAAGATGAGATAGTTCGCAGGTGTGTTTCTGAGGAAGAACAACTGAGTGTTCTTCAATTTTGTCATGACCTTCACTGTGGGGGTCATTTTGGAGGAAGAAAGACTGCAGAAAAGGTGCTTCAAAGTGGTTTTTACTGGCCTACTTTATTTAAAGATGCTCAAGACTATTGTAAGCACTGTGATCATTGCCAAAGAGTAGGTAACATTGGGAGGAGGAATGAAATGCCCCTTCAGTCATATATTGTTGTTGAACTGTTTGATGTGTGGGGAATAGACTTCATGGGTCCTTTCCCCAAGTCCTTTGGTTATGAGTACATTTTAGTTGCTGTTGATTATGTTTCTAAATGGGTGGAGGCAATCCCCACCCGTACTAATGATGCTAATATTGTTGTTAAATTTGTGAAGGAAAATATTCTTAGCAGGTTTGGCACACCAAGGGTGATAGTCAGTGATGGGGGGGAGCCATTTTTGCAACAGGCTTTTTGAGAAGTTAATGCATAAATCCGGTGTGAAGAACAAGGTGGCAACCCCATACCATCCACAAACTTCTGGACAAGTGGAAACATCCAACAAGCAGCTAAAAGGAATTCTGGAGAAAACAGTCAACACATCCAGGAAGGATTGGGCAAGTAGATTGCACGATGCACTATGGGCATATCGGACTGCTTTCAAAACTCCTCTAGGTATGAGTCCATATCGATTGGTGTTTGGAAAAGCTTGTCACTTACCAGTGGAGTTGGAGCACAGAGCATATTGGGCAATCAAGACTTTGAATTTGGACTTGGACAAAGCGAAGAGAGAAAGATTTCTACAAATTTCAGAGTTAGATGAGTTGCGGAATGAGGCTTATGAGAGCTCGAGAATTTATAAGGATCGCACTAAAGCACTTCATGATAAAATTATAGTGCGAAAGACATTGAGTCCAGGTATGAAGGTTTTACTTTTTAACTCACGACTCCGTCTTTTTCCAGGTAAACTCAAGTCTCGATGGAGTGGTCCTTTCGAGATAACTCAGGTATATCCTTCTGGTACAATTGAATTACTTAACTCTAGAATAGGTGAGACTTTCAAAGTGAATGGACAGAGAGTTAAGCCATACAATGAAGGATTTCAGGAAGTGAGGGTCATTGACACTACTTTGATTCATAATCCCTAAACTTTGCATGATGTCCAGCTATATGACATTAAAGAAGCGCTAAATGGGAGGCAACCCATCGGTTTGCATTTATTTTTCATAGTTGTAATTTTAAGTTTAGCAAGTTTTGATTTATGTTCGGTTTCAATAAATGGACTGCGCTTTGATCGGTGTTTCTTTACTTTGTTTTTCAGGGTGTTTAACGAAGAAGGGTTGCAAAATCATTGAAAAAAAAAATTCTTCAAAAATTTGAACGATTTTGCACCTTCGTACAGAATTGGACACACCCAGGGGACACGGCCGTGTCACCTGGCCGTGTCCCCCAAAATCATGAGACACGGTCGTGTGCTCTCCACTTGGCAGTGTCCCTTCAATTTCACACACAGACACGGCCAAGTCAGCACACACACGGCCGTGTCCCTCCAATTTTTGACTTTTAAAAGCCCGATTTTGCCCAGTTTTATTTCATAAATCCCTAACTTTTCTATCTTCTTCTTTCTCGCTCTCTCATTCTCTGCAACACCAAAACCCTTGATTTTTATTTTCAAAACTCCATCTCTTCCGTTAAAACTTCAAATTACTCCAACAAAACTTGAGATTATCACTTAAAACTTGCTCTTTACTCATATTATTTTGATTTAATTCAGTTTTGGGTGTTAATTTCTCAGATTTCATGTCGCCAAGAACTAAAATTGTTCCACACCGCAAGAAGAAGAAATCTGGTGCCGAAGGAGCTTCGTCATCCTCCTCAACTTTATCTCTCAAGAGGGCAAGTCTTTTGGCTCGGGGTTTTTTCCCGACAAGGTATGTGAATGACGAATCTCTAGATGCTTTGCAAATGAGAACTGCTTTTTATAGATATGTGCAATATCTTGGGTGGGAGAATTTTGTCTCATTGAGACCTCTGCAGTTTGAGGAGCTCACCCTCGAATTTTTGGCAACTCTTAAGGTGGAAAGAGATGATAAGAGAATTTGCAGGAGACTGATGTTTAAATTAATGGGTAGATCATTTGTGCTTAGTATTGATCAGTTGAATGATATCTATGGGTTTCATCAACATGGGGAAAGATCGATACCCTAAGATTTTAGACAACAATTTGCTTGGGGTGCCTTAGGCTCGGGCACTTATGTAGCCAAATCGGCCAAAGCATCTAAATTAAGGAACCCTACCTTGAGATATTTGCACAGGTTTATGTCATGTGGGTTCTTTGCTCGGAAGGAGAGCCCGGGTGTGGTTGAGTCGAGTGAGCTATTTTTCTTGGACTGTGTTTTGAATGAAATGAATATTAGTGCCGGCTATTGGTTAGCCGATGTTTTTGACACTGCATCTAATAAAAGGAGGGGGGCTATTTGTGTTGGAGGATTGATCACTACATTAGCAGTAGCCCTTGTGGAGGATTTTGACTCGAGTACCACTCGGATGACTTGAATTTTGGGTAATGATTCCTTGGATTTAGCTACCCTTGAGAAGATGCACATGGTGGTGCATAGGAGAGGGACTTTTGTGATGCCTTCAGCTGAGCCTGAAGCACCGGGAGACAGGCAGAAGAGAGCCCGGGTTGAAGATGAGTCCGACTCGGATTCTTTAGTTCTAGATGAGGATGCTCCGGTCTCGGAACATCAAGAGGTAGTTATAAGGATTGAGGCCCTGGAGGGCAAAGTGGATCGACTGGATGGCAAGGTGGACCGAAACCATGCTGAGTTATTGCAGCAGTTGGAGCAGATTAACAGTAACCTTGCGACGATCTTGAGTCTCCATCCCTCAGCTGCATCATCTTCCCGCCCACCTTTTCCTTAGATTTTGAGTCCTTGCTTTATTTTGTTTAATGTACTTTTGTTTTATTTTTCGTTTTTGTTTTTCATGTTAAAACTTTTGTGTTTGGATATTTTATTGTACTTTTGTTATTAAACTTTTGTGTTTGTGATGGAAAGCTAGGGTTTTTGACTCACCAGGTACATGGAAGACAGGTTGTCCTTTAACTCTTTTTATTTATTATTCTTGTTTTCCATTGAGGACAATGTCAATTTTAAGTGTGGGGTACTTTTTAAACTTTCCTTTAATTCTTGTTTTGCTTATTGTGGTTGTTTTGTTCATTGTGTTTGTTGTGCATGGCATAATTGTTGAAAATTTATTGATCTTTTCTTTAATTCTAGCATTATAGTTGAGACTTTGGTATCAACATAGAAATGAGCATTTGAATTCACTCGGGATCAATTTTTGCATTTTGCAATTCATGACATATAATCTTTGTGAACCCACCTGTGTGAGTTTTGAGCCTTATAAATTTGATATTTTTGCCAATTGATTTTCTTTTCTTAAGTGTGTACCTTCATGATGTTGCACTTCTAGAGTTTGCTTTTGCATACTTATTGAGCTCACATTATGATTTAATCTCAAGTTTTAAAGTGATGAAGGCAAATTAGGTTAGCCCCTTTAGCTTAAAGAGACTCCCCTTTATATTGATTTCCTTAGTGAGCCAAGTTGAGCCATTGACCGTTTCTTGTTTGATTAACACAATTCTCAACTTAACATGTTCTTATTATCATCATACCTATGCATTAAGAAATGGAGTTTTATAATTTGACAATAGGGTAGTTTATTTCAAGTGTGGGGTAAGTAAAAAAAAATTAATAATAAAAATATATGGAATTCCTATTTGGGGGTTGAAATGCATATTGTGCGCATTGTATTTGATTAAGAGTCATTATTCTTTTCCTCTACATTTTTAAGCTAGATGTTCCATGTAATTCTTAATTTTGTATATATATATAATAATAATAATAAAAGAAAGAAAATAAAGAAAAGTTATATATATATATATGCAAAAAATCATATATGTTCTAGCATTGATTATCAAAAGAGGAATGTTGACTCATGTATTTATGCAAGTTTGTGAAGTATTAATGGATTGGTGAGTATGTCATTTGGGGAGTTGTGAGTTTCTTACGCAAAAGTAGTGTCTAATTTAGATACTCCATTTCTTGATGCTCCAGCCTAAATGTCTTTTCTCACACCTTACCTTAGCCCCATTACATCCAAATAAAAGACCTTCAGATTATTTCTTGAGAAAATCAGTGAGGGAGATTGGATAATTAAGCAAGTTTATGGCAGTATGCACTCATGAGTGGTATGAGTGATTAACCTTTTAAATCGAGTGAAACACTTAGATGAGAGATAAGATTTGTATGTCTGGATCAATGAATGAGTTAAGAAAATCTTGATTGAAGGAAATTGCAATTATTTATGTCTGATGTCTTAAAGTATTTCATCAATGTACTGGATCAATCGTATACTTGCGAGTGACGCTTTGTGGTAGAGTTAATTTGAGCGCAACAACTGCTTTGGTCCATAATGACACCATGTGTCTAGCCCGTAGGCAATATATATATCCATGGATAATGTAACAGCCCCAGTCTCTTGAACCTCAACCCGGCTAGACCCTTTGTAATATCCCAATGTATACCTTAGAAGTTTTGATATTGTTGATTATTTGAATTAAAAAGTAAATGTATATGTTAATTTGAAAGAGAAAAGAATTTAAAAGAAAATGTATATGTGTTATTGGAAAGGAAAAGATTGTTTAGAGGGAATGTATATGTTGTATATATGGTTATATATATAACATATATGTTGGTCAAATGGTGGGTCAAGGGAAGAAGATATTTTAATTTGTGAATTGTGAAATTACTAAAAAGGACAAGTGATTATAAGGGAGTTAGGATTTATAGAAGAGGGTATTTTTGTAATTGTCTTTTTAATTGCTTGGTGGAGATTTAAAGAGAAGAGAAAGTTGACTTTTCCTCATTTCTTCTTCTTTCCTTTCTTCATTGATGGCCGGCCACCCAAAGCAAGAGAGAGCAAGATTTGTTTTGATGTTCAAACTCAAAATTGAAGGGGTTTTCAAGTGATTAAGTGAAAGTCCAAGAAGTTTTATTATTTTGGTAAGTTCTCTCTCTTGATTTCTCTTGTTTATTTGAAGTGGTGTATGAGTTTAATGGTGGATGTTTGAAAATAGGGGTGTGTTGGTTGTAGTATGTTGAAGTATGTTTGATTTTATTAATTATGGTGTTGGTTTTGGTTTGAAGGAAGTAAGTTAAGTTGATGTTGGTTTTGAAAGTGTTTGTATTGAAATTGTATTAGGGTTTTGAGTTGGTAAGTGTTGTTAAAGTTAAGTTTGGTTTATTATTTTTGTTAGTCTTCATGATTTTTGAGGTTTGATGGAGTTAGAAGCTTGGAATACATGTTTTGGTGGGAGGCAGTAGCATCTTGGATGCCACGCCCGTGGCCCTTTGATGCCATGGCCGTGGGGGATTGTATAGTTTTTGGGCAGAAGCAATCCTTAACCCACGCCCGTGGGGGTCTTGGGTGACCACGACCGTGGGCTATGAGGTTGAGTTGTTGGTTTGTAATGGTGATCTATAAGTCTTGTATGAGGTTAATAAGTGATTGATTGTATTGGAATTGATGTGGTTCATCATTGTTTTGGTTTAGGTTGTGAAGAAAGTGAATTGCCTTAATTCATTTGGTGAAGGACTTTTGAGAAAGAGAAAGTGTTTAGAGTTGTGTGAATTACTTTTAAAGTAAGTACAAACCTTGCATTGTTGCATACATTCATTTAATATGGCATTATTGATATATATGAATAATGTTATGTTTTACATATTGAGAATCTTGTGAAATGTACTATATATATAATGATGAATTGCTTTGGTGTAAATGGAAATATAATGATGAATTGTTTTAATGTGAAATGAGATAATTGGGACATGATGATTCAAATGTGATGAGAAGCCATTGTGAATGGCCATAGTTATACAAATGATATTGTTGAGGCATGATTGCCTATTTGATTATGAGATAATGATAAAGAGATTAATTAAATAATTGTATGTTTAATATGTTATTCAGTTTCAGAGTTCTGGGTTTGGAGGCATGCCTATAATATGAAAAGTAACAGTCTTGCCGGGTTGAGGATCTCTTCAATTTGAGTTGAATTGAGGTCCAAGAGACTGGGTCTGTTACATTATGTGAATTATGAATATGAGATATATGAAAGGTAACAATCTTGCCGGGTTGAGGATCTCCTCGATTTAGTCAGGTTGATGGTCCAAGAGACTGGGTCTGTTACAGGTAACAGTCTTGCCGGGTTGAGGATCTCCTCAATTTGTTGAGTTGATGGTCCAAGAGACTGGGTCTGTTACACTATCCATGGATAGAGATATATATATGTTGCCTACGGGCTTGATTATTGTGATTATGAACCAAAGCAGTAACTCTGAATTCTGAATATCGTATTAAATACTTGTTGGGCCCATAGGTGTCTACATTACATGGATGTCATGAATGATGTTATAATGTTATGAGATAATGTAATGGAATGTTAGTATTACTTAAATGAAGAAATGTAATATTCATGAAATATTGTATATTGAGTATGATCTTTATTGTTTGAATGTATATCATTGTTATTGATAAAGCATAATAGCATTATGGTTTGTACTACTGAGCTGTGGCTTAGCGCGATTGTGGTTTATCGCGCAGGTGATAGAGTTGAGACGGAGGATTCCTCTAGACTTAGTTGAGTTTGTTTTGTTGAGAAGAGTTGGATTAGAGCTTAAAGATCAGAGAGTCAAGCTACCAATCATGTATATATTCTATGTTTGTAAATTTCAATTTTTTTTATGTATTTGTACTTGTAAGTACTTGTGATAACTTCCGCTGTGTATTAATAAACGTTTTCATCTATTATATTTTATGGATTTCTTTTAAATGATTGATATTTGTTTTATTTCTTTTTCAAGATATGATTTGTATATTTTTAAACTGTGGCATTTTCTATATTCAGTATACGTATAATACGATCGTATAAGCATGCTTTATACGTATATGGGATATAGGGGTGTTACACCCTTAGGCCCCAGTATCTTGGTCCTCAACCCGGCTAGACTGCTACGATTTTTGAGGCTTACGACCCAGTCTTTTCACCCCAAAAACATCATATTTATCATTTATCAGTTGGGCTCGGCTTATGACCCGGTCTTTTCACTTGCCCAGCAATTCATAGGCATGTCGCCAAACCCAGAACTCTGAAAATTGAATAACATACTAGGCACACAATTAATTCATTTATCTCATTATCAAATACTTTCACAATTCATTTCTCATTTTATTTCTCATAATCAAACTAGGCTCATTGTCTTATTTTCACATTTTTTTTCTCATTTTTCTCATTTTTCACATCTTTATCATTTTTCTCACTTTTCTCATTTTTTTTTCTCATTTTTATCAATATCAATTAATTTCATTATTCCATATATATCATTTTTGCATTCACAACACATTACCCAATTACTTTGGGTATTTTTACATAATATGCATATTTCACACTTTACACAATTTAGCCATTATCAATGGCTTTTCACAATGCATTTAACACATATATGACATTACAAATGTCATAGCACATTATTCATACTCAATCAATGAACCAAGTAGCTTAACACATTTTTGAACCAAAATGTGTTAAGTCCAAATGTCATGCAAATATAAACATTATACTCAAAGTTTGTACATACCTCTACTAGCAACCCAAAGCAAGCTTAATACAACCTCCAATCCTATCCTTCCAACTTGCCCTTCACCACTTGGATAAAGCAAATCAACCTCCCTCAATGCCTATACCAAATGTGATCATGCATAATCATTTAATATCATATTCTAAGGTATTCTCAACATCAAACCATAATTAAATATCGCTCTAAACCAAATCCCAAAATTAAGCTTCACTTCACTTTAACTTTGAAAAACCATATCAAGCCATTTAAATTAGTGTTTTAAGTTTATTAATATCATTAAAAACATATTTTAACACATTTAAATCATTTACATTATAACAATAAACTCTTACACACAAAATCTCAAAAATGGCATAACCTTCCCCCATTGAAGGTTTTCCATTCCAACACAATCCATTACTCATTTCAAGCTTATATTCATCACTTCTAATACTAAACAACATGCTTAAACAAATAAAATCACACAATTCAACCACTTTGGAAAATCACTTTTCCAAAACCCTAAATCTTCACTTCCATTCTCAAACTCCAACCAAACACAACAAAATCCAATACTTGACTTTAAAATACTTGTTTATGTATCAAAAAACTCATTTGGAATCAATTTACACAATTAAAAACCATGATTTCAAAACCCCAAAAATTACATAATCCTAAATTCTCTCTCTTCACCAATATTACCCAAACTCAACCATTTCTTTAATCCAACCTTAAAATCATTAATAACCAATCAAAAAAACTTCATTCATATCCAATTAAGCAATTAAATCATGCTACTATAGAATTTCAAAATTTACATAACACGCTTTTCTATAGAATTTGAAAATTTGATAAGAAAGCTTACCAATTGATGAAGAAACTTCTAAAACTCCACTTGAATCCTTAAAATCTCTTCAATTTTTGGAGTATGGAAGAAGCAAATCCCTCTCTTGAAGCCATGAAATTCGTCCTTGAAGGAAAGAAGAAGAAGAAGACTTTATTTTTTTTTATTTCTCTTTCCTTTCACCCTTTAGTTTTAAACCACATATATATATATATTAAAATAATTTAATAATTAATTAATTATTTAATAAATTAAAAGTCCTAAATTCCCTCTTCCATTCAAAAATAATTTATTTTTGAATTATTTTATTAATTTTAAATTTCTAAGATTTAATTACCAAAATACCCTTTTACTTTGACTTTTCTTTTAAAAAGTGTTGACTTTTATATGTCATGTATATTTTACATATATATCACATATATTATCCACTTTTTCATTTAAAACCCCTTCATTTTTCATTTAAAACCATTAATTTAATTTATCCATTTAAATTATATTTTATTTTATCAAATTTCTAAAAATTAGAACTTTTCAAAAATTTTGGATATTACACATATGCACAAGTAATGTGTATCTTATATACATATCAAATGTACCTTATGTGTGTATTAAATATTAAGTATGTAATGTATTAATCCAATATATACAATTAATATACCATATGTATATGTTATATATACTCTAGATATATATATTGAGTATATACAATTTCTCTCTCCAAATACTTATTGAATTTCTCCAAAATCACGGATGTTACAATTTTCTCCCCCTTAAATAATTTTGTCCTCGAAATTATCCAGTATAGTAATAAATCATCCAAATCATTATTTTAGCAAATTACATAATTTTTATTCTCCCCCTTTGGTTCATTCTTAATTTCCTTTTTACCATTCCCTAACACATCATTATACTGTCTATTTACTCAAACAGTCACAACAGATTATTATATCTTCAATCGAATTGTCATTAGAAAAAATTAGTTCATCTCCGTAATATATATACACCATACACATATTGCACTCAAGATATCTGATCACTTCATTATCTTAAAAATATACTCTCATCACCTTAAATTCAAATGTTAATAACTTTTATCTTAATACAGTAATTTTACACATCTTCACTTTGATCCTACTCTTTATACAATTACCACATATTAATTTAATATCACCATTATACAACAATAAAATCTTATTTCCTTATTCAAATTCATTCTAATTATACTATAACTAACACTTTTCTCTTATAATTATTTGAAATTAATATAACTTAGCTCCTTTCATATGCATATACATATCAAAACGCTGTATTATGCACATTATCATATAGCTTGCATATTCTTAATACAACTACACACATTGAATTTCAATAAATACTTGTAAAATTGTTACATTTCGAAACAATTGATCTAACTATCACAATATGACCATCACAACCTTATTCTATTCTGACCAACCTTTTGTCTATTTTAAATTCATCAATCTGTTTTTAATTCATGATCTAATTCTATTAGGTCAAATTTATTCTCAAATTTTAATTCTCTTCGAATTCATCATTACAGATAATATTCACTTCCCCTAGTCTCGTTTACTTTACACATCATTTTCATCAACTTATTCATTTTATACTACTTTCAAACACATTTATTATCACTCTTACTCACATTTCATAATTCCTTTCATTTACCATTTTCTCACATTTCTTATAGTTACCCTATTTACACAAATCACTTTTCTTATACATCATTTAAAGCTCATCATATTTTTAAAATTCTCATATGTTTCCACACTTTCTATAATTATAAACAAATTTCTAGTATAAAATTATAAGATACAACTATACAAACCATAAGTCTTGACCATGTTTCTTAAAGCATAACTATCAATCTCACCAAAACTATCCAACGGTCATGCCATAATAATGGTCATATCCGTGGCTTATAAATAAATACTGCCCTTCTATCATTCTTCTTCAAACATTTCCAATCACAATGTTAAGTTCGTGTCACTAAAATCACATATTCATTTTCTAATCTTTTGATACACAAAAAGTTAACACGTTTCAGCTCTGTTTCAAAGCAATTTACTCTTGATCACTTGATCATCATTAGCCTAACTCATGTTTCAACAATATTATCATTAACATCTCTTACATATACACATTCGTTCATATGCTAATTTACACAATTTCCATTTATTACTCCATTTCTAATCTATCTCTTACAAAAATTTTCATTAATTTTTTTTTCACTTCCATACTTTCTTCATTATACTTTCCTTTTTCCTTACAATCTCTTATTTATATGCATATAATTTAGGCCCAAAACACTATACAATCATGAAGTTCAGTTGTTAAACTAACAATTTCACCTTCCAGCTCTATTCGAGTCCATTCTCAATCTCAATTCATCACATGACCTAACTCTACACAAGTGAAGACCTAATCTCTCTTAGGTCTTTTAATACATGCAATATCATTCTCAATATCACCAGACACGTATTTGTATAAGGTAGTAAACACTTGATAATATATATATTTTTAATCATCCACATACACCTTCGTAAGTCATAATCACAATGTGACTTACTTTCCACATTTTCTTACATATCATATTTGTGTTCATATAGAAAAAAAAATCTCATCACACAAATCATACAATTATATTCAATTCCTCTTTTACATACAACCTATACAAAGTTAACATTTATCACCTTTCAGAGAACATTATCATTTCTCATTCTTTTGACATTACTTAGGTTATTCATCAATTCAACATATATACACACTTTGACCACAACATAATTAACATCTTCCTTATTCAATCGCCCATCTCTTAAATAAGTTTCTTATTATATATATTTTTTTCTAACACTTCACATAAATCTTAGTCACGTTTCCAATGTGACATCTCTCTCACATTTTTTTTTTGCATTGATCACACCTTTCATATCCATTTTCATCATTTCCAATTCAATTAACTAAAGTAACTCATTTTCACTTGCTTAATCATTTCCCTTTATTTCATAATAAATTTCTATATTATCAACCACATTACACCTTAGTTAGTACTTTTATAAGTAACATTACTCATTCAAAATTACTCCCATGCTTATTAAACATTAAACTATCAATATCTAAACAATCCTCATCGAAATTCCCTTACAACTCTAAATTTCCAATTTACTATTTTACTTAAACTTCATTCTATTAATCTCACTTTCAAGAGTTAACTTTATAAACATTATTTTTATATTAATAAAACATCAAAACACATCACTTTCACAATTATGGAAACCCATTTCAAAAATTCAAATTTCATATAATGCAACCAACAACATGAACATCACCAAATCTCACCCATATCACATTCTCAATCTTAAGATCATAACATTTACTATTAAACAACACTAATTAATTTCCTTACACTAATTAACATCATCCATTTAGATACTTTAATTTTACACACTCAACCCTAAATTATGCATCATTGTTCCATAATAAATAATTCGCTATCATATATGATTTTACTCTTTGATTTTAATTATGAAATCTTTGTTGAAAATTATTAAAAACTCCATATTCCTTCTATAATTATACCCATATGCATATAAAGTTTTAAAATTTTCTTCATTCATTTGTCTCATAAAAATAATTTATTACTTACTTACACAAAACTGCATAACTTCCTCAGTTTCATGTCAATCTCATTTTTAATTTTTATATTCCTTACCAATTCTTTATAAAAGCTTGTAAACTTTTATCCATGTGCACTTGACACACATATGGACTTATATTTAAAGTTTTATATTTTTCCAAGTTGATTTAATATATTTAAAAATTAAATCTTCCAAAATCAGAGAATTTGTCTCTTTAATAATTTCTCTGGCAGCACCCGATTGTCCATTTTTTTTTCAGGTATCAAAACTTAATAAAATTCATGAAATTTTAACCATATATTATAGGAATACATATGATATTGTGTATAAATGTTTAGATTTTTCTGGGTTGTTTTACCATAGTTTCTAGATTTATTTATTTTTTACAATTTCTACAGATTCTGAGTTGCTGAAATTTCTCCAACAATATGTGTTCTTCTATTTTTCTAATTAGAGATCCATCTTTAAAATTTATAAAATTTTATACATTTGGATTCTAACATATAGAAAAACTTTCTATTAAATGTTCAAACTCATCCAACATTTCTAGATTTGTCCAACAATTCAGACAATATCACTTTGCAGTATATCTATAAATTTTTTTGTAACTATCATGCTCATTTCTCTAACTTTTTATTTTTATATCTTAAATTATTTCATAGATTGTTTTTTTTTCTAATTTCACTTATTCATCAATTGAATCAGTTATAAATTTTAAATTTCAAATAAAAGTTTCAAAAATTCTTAATCCATAATCTCTAAAATTACGTTTCCACTGCGCCACTATGATCTATGCAACCCATACACCATCTAAACTCATATCCATTATATCAAATGGACATTGCCACATCAGGGATCAGATAAATTGCCAGTGCCAATGCATGCATTACAATTGAAAAATCATTTTTTTATTCCAAATTTCTCTCTCTATCATCCCACCTAGGTAGAAAACCTTAAACCTAGGCTCTGATACCAAAATAAATGTAACACCCTTATACCCTATATACGTACAATACATATTTTTAGCATATGTAAAATATGCATATACGGTATAAAAATATCACAGACCAATTTAATAAAAAAAATTTACATTTCTTTTTTAAGATTTCAAATACTAATATATAAAATACATAGTATATAAATTTTCTTTGCTTGTTATAGGAATCCAAAATAAATATTTTACATGAAAATCTCTGGGAAAAATTCGCCAGAGTTTTGTTTGTAATTTGAATGTTTTCAAAATTCAACAAAACACAACCTGCATAAAACAAACACTCCAAATAAAATCAATTCACTAATTTACCAATACTTCTCAATTTCTCCATATTTTCTCAAAATACTTATATATAGGTATATATATCAACATTATATATAAAATCCCATCTTAAACAAAATTATTCAAATCATTCTTTACAATTTACAATATATGCTTCAAAAACATATCATAACATACATAATATAAAAAATGTACATGCTGGCAACTGGCTCTGATCTTGATGTACCCAAAATAACTCTTCAAGCTCAATAAATACAAACCTAGACCCGACCAGGTCTAGTAAAACTCTCTTGCTCTACCAAAACGTCTATGACACCTACGCGACGAATTACAATCGCGCTAAGCCGAAGCCTAGTGGTACAAACATTGATAATAATAAAAATGTAAAGTAATGCCAATGCACAATGCATATAGAGGTCACATCATTTCACTTTCTTATATTTTTCAAATATTTCATACTCACAACTCATAATATTATTTTGCTCAATTGTATCACAATTCATAATTCACATTAAAGCAAAGACAAGCATGGGCCCAAAAAGGATCTAATATTGCCTACGAGCTAGACACATTGTGTCATTATGGACCAAAGCAGTAACTCTGAAATTTGAAATCCACAGATAATGTAATAGCCCCAGTCTCTTGAACCTCAACCCGGCTAGACCCTTAGGCCCCAGTATCTTAGTCCTCAACCCGGCTAGACTGCTACGATTTTTGAGGCTTACGACCTAGTCTTTTCACCCCAAAAACATCATATTTATCATTTATCAGCTGGGCTCAGCTTACGACCCGATCTTTTCACCTGCCCAGCAATTCATAGGCATGCCGCCAAAACCAAAACTCTGAAAATTGAATAACATACTAGGCACACAATTAATTCATTTATCTCATTATCAAATACTTTCACAATTCATTTCTCATTTTATTTCCCATAATCAAACTAGGCTCATTGCCTTGTTTTCACTTATTTTTTTTTCTCATTTTTCACATCTTTCTCATTTTTCTCACTTTCTCATTTTTTTTCTCATTTTTATCAATATCAATTCATTTCATTATTCCACATATCTCATTTTTGCATTCACAACACATTACCCAATTACTTTGGGTATTTTCACATAATATTCATATTTCACACATTACACAATTTAGCCATTATCAATGGCTTTTGACAATGCATTTAACACATATATGACATTATAAATGTCATAGCACATTATTCATACTCAATCAATGAACCAAGTAGCTTAACACATTTTTCAACCAAAATGTGTTAAGTCCAAATGTCATGCAAATATAAACATTATACTCAAAGTTTGTACATACCTCTACTAACAACCCAAAGCAAGCTTAATACAACCTCCAATCCTATCCTTCGAACTTGCCCTTCACCACTTGGATAAAGCAAATCAACCTCCCTCAATGTCTATACCAAATGTGATCATGCATGATCATTTAATATCATATTCTAAGGTATTCTCAACATCAAACCATAATTAAATATCGCTCTAAACCAAATCCCAAAATTAAGCTTCACCTCACTTTAACTTTGAAAAACCATATCAAGCCATTTAAATTAGTGTTTTAAGTTTATTAATATCATTAAAAACATATTTTAACACATTTAAATCATTTACATTATAACAATAAACTCTTATACACAAAATCTCAAAAATGGCATAACCTTCCCCCATTGAAGGTTTTCCATTCCAACACAATCCATTAATCATTTCAAGCTTATATTCATCACTTCTAATACTAAACAACATGCTTAAACAATTAAAATCACACAATTCAACCACTTTGGAAAACCACTTTTCCAAAACCCTAAATCTTCACTTCCATTCTCAAACTCCAACCAAACACAACCAAATCCAATATTTGACTTTAAAATACTTGTTTATGTATCAAAACAACTCATTTGGAATCAATTTACACAATTAAAAACCATGATTTCAAAACCCCAAAATTTACATAACACGCTTTTCCATAGAATTTGAAAATTTGGTAAGAAAGCTTACCAATTGATGAAGAAACTTCTAAAACTCCACTTCAATCCTTAAAATCTCTTCAATTTTTGGAGTATGGAAGAAGCAAATCCCTCTCTTGAAGCCATGAAATTCGGCCTTGAAGGAAAGAAGAAGAAGAAGACTTTATTTTTTTTATTTCTCTTTCCTTTCACCCTTTAATTTTAAACCATATATATATATTAAAATAATTTAATAATTATTTATTTATTTAATAAATTAAAAGTCCTAAATTCCCTCTTCCATTCAAAAATAATTTATTTTTGAATTATTTTATTAATTTTAAATTTCTAAGATTTAATTACCAAAATACCCTTTTACTTTGACTTTTCTTTTAAAAAGTGTTGACTTTTATATGTTATGTATATTTTACATATATATCACATATATTATCCACTTTTTCATTTAAAACCCCTTCATTTTTCATTTAAAACCATTAATTTAATTTATCCATTTAAATTATAATTTATTTTATCAAATTTCTAAAAATTAGAACTTTTTAAAAATTTAGGATATTACACATGCACGAGTAATGTGTATCTTATATACACATCAAATGTACCTTATGTGTGTATTAAATATTAAGTATGTAATGTATTAATCCAATATATACAATTAATATACCATATGTATATGTTATATATACTCTAGATATATATATATATATTGAGTATATACAATTTATCTCTCCAAATACTTATTTAATTTCTCCAAAATCACGGATGTTACACGATCTCCATACCTTGAGTGAAAGTATGGTATCTCTTACATAACACAACATGGGTAAAACGGGCATCCTAACTCACGCACACGATGCAATCTAATATTTTGCAATGGATAATATCATTATAAGAAAGAATAGAATAATAAAAAGACCAACAAAATTAACTTCTCTTATCCCCAGTGGAGTCGCCACTGTGAGCGGGGATTTTTGCCCCCATTCTCGGTGGAATGGTTCTTGCGACTTCGGCACTATTTAGGCTAGGGGCCTTAGAGAACACGGACATAAGTCCAGTGAAAATGGAGTCGCCACCCGGACGGGCTGGGAAAAAGAAAGGGGTGGATGACTCGATTCCTAAGGAATCCCCAACCCCCTAATGGGTTCGAAAAGTTGGGTACTTGTGGGGAAGGTGAGAAATGGCCCAGCACCCCCACAACGCCCGGTTCATTGGAACCGGCCTCCTTTGCAAGACTTAATATTATAAAATTCTTAAGTATAACAATATTATCCATATTACACTCAACAATGGAAATAAAGCATCATTATATTAAAATCAAAGCAATGTCCAAACAAAGCAAATAAATGGATACCCATCCGAAGATGGAAACATGTCCTTACATCATCCATGTCTAAACTAAATAGGACACCCACCATAAGGTAGAAACATATCCTTTACATTGGTCCAAGATATAAAAGCAATTTAAATTACATGATATTAAACTAATGAGGTACCCACAAAGTTGAAACATAACTTTTACATTTTTAATACTAAAACAAACAAATAATAACAATAAAGAAAACATCCATCCATGATAAATTAAATAAATCAAGCATTGAAATTAAATAAATCATCCACCAAAGCATATAATAGACTACATAATCAAATCTAAAAATAAAGCAAGTAAAGATACAAATTAGGGTTTACTGTTTCTATTTAAAGTTCTTTAATTAATATTTAGGTTTTTGGAATTTTAACATTATTATTGTTATTTGCTTAGGCTACTATAAAGGTTTAAAAAAATTGGAATGGATTAGGGTTTTGTAAATTTAAGAAAGTAGTAAGGTTTTTTTTGTTAATCAAATTAGGGTTTAAGGGTGACATCATAAAATTATGATTTTGGAATCTTAAGATATTAGGTTTATAATTCATGTTTACTAGATTGTGATTTTAGATTTATTGGATCGTGGCTTTAGGGTTTAAATTTATTAGATTGGATGCACTGAATTAGGGTTTAAGAAAACTTAGGGTTTACTGTTTTGGTTTTTCGAAAAAGTTTAGGTTTTTGGTATTTTAGAAAACATATTTGGTTTTAAGATTTAAGAAAACAGTTTAGAGTTTTATAAAATAATTACGAGTTTTAGAAAATGTGAAGAAGATTAGAGTTTGGAGATATAAGAAAACATTTGGAAATTTTAAAAAAATGTTAGAGGAAAAAAGTTCAGGGTTTTTAAAGTTTTTGGAAACTGTAGACCCTTAATTTTTGACCCAGTCCGGTCCAATATATTGTGTTTAGTCCAAAATAATTTTTATTATCTTAATTAAATAATTTTTGCTTTATTATCTAATTTTTATTAATAAAAAATAAAAATCAAAAAATAAAAATAAAAATCGGCGACGGAAAAATCGTCGCCGAAAACCACCAGCTTGGCTTGGCCGTGGGCCATTTCACCCGTAGGAGTTTCCTATAGGAGGAAATGGCCCGCAGGCTGTTCCCCACCCCTGCCGCAGCCAACTACGGCAAATTTTTTTCGCCAGCACAATTTTTCCTACGGCAAATTTTTTCACAAGCTAAATTTTCTGATGCAAATTTTTCGAAACCTAATACAATCAGGTTTCAGTTTCCTTTTTTTATTGAATATTTTATGTCGTGAGTAATTAGGAAAGAAGATAAAAACTTCTATAAATATGGACTAAACACACAGGAAAAAAGGGAGGAGGATTGAGGACAAAATTGGAACTTTGAAACCGAATCTGTGAAGGAAAGCAGTGAAATTAAATCTGACTTTTTGAGAGACTAAGAAGAAAAACAAACCATCAAAGGCAACAACTGCCTTTGTTTTTGTTCATCCAAGAAGAATTATTTGTTGGAGGAACTATAAAAAGGTGGTATGTATTAAATTCTTTGGTTATATTTTTCACAGTAGCTAAAATTATGAAATTGTGTTTGTCAAAATAAAAAACCCTAGAACTTTAATTTAGTTTTTCTAAAGTTAAAAACCTTATTTCGTTGCTTTATTTTCCAAAAGACATAAAATTGTTATTTTTACTTCTTCAAAACTCCAAAACCCTAATTTACTTTCCAAACTATCAAAACCCTTAAATTATGTTCTGTTACTTTCCAAAAGCCTTAAAAACTACTTTTTTTTTGCTTTTATAAACTTTAAATCATTTGTTTATTTTTATAAACTTCATAAAAGCATCAAATTGATTTTCAAACCTTAAAAGCTTCATGCATTCACCGAAACCCTAAATCAAAAACATTAAAACCCTAATACAACTCTAAACCTAAAATAGTAAAACCCTAACCCCTTTAAAACCTTAAACCCTAATTTTTTCTAAACCCTAATCCTTTAAAACTTTAAAAACCATAAAAACACAAATATTTTAATTCCACACAGTAAACTTGAAATCACAAATTAAAAGTATTTTAAAGTGTCCAAAACCTTAGTTTCATGATTTCACCATTCAAACCTTAATTTGGTTAATCAAAGAGTCTTACCAACCTTTTAAAACATAAAACCTTAATCTATTTTAATTCCTTAAAAAATTCACAGTAGCCTAATTCTATGAATTCGAAAACCCTAACACATGAAATAAAGAACCCTAAATGAAATAGTAGCTATAATTTGGATTTTTATTTGCCTTATTCAATTCCATATTTGATTATGCTTTAATTTATTTAAGTTCAATGCTTGGCTTATTAAATTTATCATGGATGGATGTTTACTTTCTATTTAAAATCTTTGATAAATGATTTATTTACGATGAATGATTATTTACTTTTATCAATTTATTTAGGTTTCTAAATGTTGTAAGAGTTATGTTTCCACTTGGTGGGTACCTCATTAGTTAAATATCATGTAATTTAATTTGCTTTTCTATTTTAAAACCTATGTAAAGGGCATGTTTCTACCTTTCGGGGGTGTCCTATTTAGGCATATGATGTAAGGACATGTTTCCATCTTCAGATGGGTGTCCATTAATTTGTTTTGATTGGACCTTGCTTTGATTTTAATATATTGATGCTTTCTTCTAATTATTGTGTGTAATATGGATAATGTTATTATATTTAAGAATTTTATAATATTAAGACCTGTAAAGGAGGCCGGTTCCAATGAACCGGGCGTTTTGGGGGTGCTGGGCCATTTCTCACCTTCCCCACACATACCCAACTTCTCGAACCCATTAGGGGGTTGGGGATTCCTTAGGAATCGAGTCATCCACCCATTTCTTTTTTCTGGCCCGTCCGGGTGGAGACTCCATTTCTTTAGACTTAGGTACGTGTTCTCTAAGGCCCCGAGCCTAAACAGTGCAGAAGTCGCAAGAACCATTCCACCGGGTGTGGGGGTGAAAATCCCCGCTCACAAAGGCGACTCCACTGGGGATAAGAGAAGTTGATTCCATTGGTCTTTATATTATTCTATTCTTTCTTATAATGATATTATCCATTGCATCGTGTGCGTGAGTTAGGACGCCCGTGTTACCCATGTTATGTTATATAAGGGATACCATACTTTCACTCAAGGTATGGAGATCGAGCATGGCATAACCACTCATAGCCTCTTACCATTTGGTATATACTTGCTATGGGAACCTAAGCCTTTTTACCCAAAGACTAAAGCTCATGTAATTGGCCTAGATACTTTCCTTAGGTTTTTACCCCAAATGCATGTTGTTTCACTATGGTTGATTTATCTTGGCTTAAATCATGGCTTATTTGGTTTGTTCTTTTTCTAATATGACCTACGTATATTGTAAGCTCAAAATAAATTTTTCTTTAAAATCCAAAAGGCCAAAGCTATTTTCAAAATTTTTCAATATGGTCTTTGGACATAAAACTTTTCTAAAAAACATATCAAAAATTCTTTTGTTCATTACCCAAATACTAAGTCCAAAATCCATTTTTCTAAAATCTTTTACAATGGGCTTAGAAACAAAATTATTTTCATCCAAAAGAGCTTACAAATTATTTAGGTCAATTATGAAATACCAAAAATCAATTGTGGGCCTAGTTTATACTAAGAATAAGTTAACGATGGGCTTATTTTTGGCATGAATCATTAGTTACCTTTTTCAAGTGAGAAGTCTATCTATGATAAACCTCTTACTTTAGTTTTAATCCAATATAGCATAAAAGCTACTTTAGTTGGTTGGATGGATTAAAACCTAATTAATGGGAATTATCATGGATGGATTTTCATTTTCGAAAATATAACTATCGATTGAAATGTCCGAGGAAATTACTCGAAAATAAGATACCCCATGTTGGTATTTTGTTAACCATATACCTAGGAAAAGAGACTCGCCATTCGTGTGTGGATGTTATAAGGTTGGAAGGAACTTTTTTGTTGATTGTTTTTGTATACATGCATACATGCATACATTTGTATCTCATATCATTGATCCTCTCTGGCTCACAGCCCTGGATTACGACAGTTCAAAAGCTTACAACAATCCGACCTACGTCGGAGATGAAGTATCTAGCAACGACTCAATCACTTGCTCACCAAAAACAATGGAGCCCGAACAAATTCAAAGGATGGTGGATGAGGCCCTCAATGCCAAGATGGAAGAAATAAAAGAGGCCCTAGCTGAGACCATGAAGAACCAATTGACTGCAATCTTAAAGAATCATGCCGAGGCATCTGCTAGCACTAAGAAGTCAAAGGATAAAGGGAAGACTAAAGTTGGTGAAGTTGTTTTTGATCATGAAAAGGTGATCATTGATGATGATAATGATTGGGCTCAATACTACCAAGATGTTCAAGAGAAGAAGAAAGAACCAAAGGTTGTTGAGAAGGCAACTATTGAAAAGACCGAGACATCCGATGTTGAAAAGATGATTGCTGATTTAGAAAAGAAATTTTAGAGGAAGCTGAAAATCGACGAGATGTCCGAGATCGATAAACTATTTTAATAAGATGAAGAAGTCCCGTACAAGTTCAAGATGCCATCTTTTGCAAAGTACAATAGCACCGGAAATCCTCATCTCCATGTGAAGAAGTATATCACTGCTACGCAGTCTGCCTGAGCTACCAAGGCTCAAACTCTAAGGTACTTCATGCTCTAATTGGACCCTGTTGTCCAAAATTGGTTCAATACCTTAAAGGATGGAACACAAAAGAGTTGGGATCTACTTTACAAAGCCTTCATCCAACAATATGGATATAATGTAGAGTTGGAAGTTACCTTAATGGAAGTGGAGTCCATTAGGCAAAGGCCGAATGCGAATTTTATAGATTATGTCAAGAGATAGAGAAACAAGGCCGCTTTACTCAAGAAGAGGCCCAATGATTCCGATCAAATAAGGATGATTGTGAGAGGGGTACTGCCTAGTCTTCGAGAGAGGATGTCTCATACACTCATTTGTGATTTCAAAGACCTTCTCCAAGCTGGTTTGCAAATTGAAGAATGGGAAAGGGAGAAAAGCCATTTTGCAACAAAAAGGAATGAGAAAGGGAACTATCAATCTGGTAGCCAAAGCATGCAAAAGACCGTCGGTCTTAATGCTACTAACCAATGAACGAGAAGACAATTTTCAAAATTGGAAAACCAATGTCTTGGGTTCTCAATAAGCTTCAAAGAAAGGGATTGCTACAACCCTTAAATCCTTGTCCATTTTCTAACCCTCTACCACCTAATTTTGACACTAAAGCATTTTGTCAATTTCACCAAATGCAAGGGCATGACACAGATAGATGCGTGAGGTTAAGACATGAGATCCAAAATCTAATTGATAATGGGAAGCTACCCAAGCCCAATAAGCCAAACACCAAAGACAATCCGTTACCAAAATTCAATAAGGTACCACCACCAGCAACCTTCATGATTGGAGGAGGTTTGCATGAGGATTTTGTCATGTCTTCTTTTCAAGATGTGGATGGAGAAGCAACCAAAGAAGAAGAGGTACTTGGTGAAACTAAACAAGCTATGATGGGTGGAGAAGTAACGATTTGCGTTGTCAACGGGTTTTGGGATCAAGTGATAGTGATGATGATGTTGTATCCAAGAAGGAGGAGTGGACTTGGTCCGAGCCCGAAGAATATGAGGTGATGAACACTAGATCTAGTAAGCCTTATGCAAGGCCATCACCTAAGGAAGTAGAAACTAATAAGGGTAAGGAAGTTGAAATAGAAGAAGATGATGTTGTGCTTAAGCAATTAAAAAGAACCCAAGAAAGTGTTAGCATTTGGGACTTATTAGCTACTTCTAAAAAGCACCGAGAAACTATGGCCAAAGCCTTGGCTAGCATGCCAATCCCTACCTCCACAACAACGGAGGAGCTGATCAACTTCATAAAAGTTGGAAGGGTAATGAAATGTGAAGAGGTTCAAGAGAAGAGGAAAGTTAATATAGGAGTAGTTTCTTTTTCGGATGCAGACTTACCGGAGGAGGGGAGAGACCACATCCGCCCTCTGTTTATCAAAGTAGAAGTCAAGGGGAAGAGGACTCCATGTGTAATGGTCGATGATGGGTCTGCTATAAATGTTTGTCCACTTAAGATATTGCCAAAGCTAGCCATGTCAACAAGAGATTTAAACCCGACCGAGGTAACAATTCAGGCTTTTGACAACACTAAGATACATGCTGAAGGGACTTTCAAAGCTGATGTCAAGGTTGATCCAATTGAATCTATCATTGAGTTTGTTGTTTTAGACATACCAGTTACCTTTGCCTTACTTTTGGGGCGACCATGGTTTCATCCTCTTGGTGGAGTTCCTTCCACCCTTCATCAAAAGATCAAGTTCCCTAACGGAGATGAGACAGTGGTCATTGAAGCTGAAGATAATGAGATTGTTAACACTCTAATGATTGAGAGGCCTCTCAATGGTTTCCAAGTAGCTGCAATTTCCGATGATGAAGTAGTGGACTCCAAAGTCTTGAATATAATGAAGAACATGAACTACCTTCCCGGAGCTGGTCTTAGAAAGAGTAAGGCCGGCTTAACAAAGTTACCAGATTTTAGAACTCAAACTTCCAAGAAAGGGGTGGGATATGATGAAGACAACAATGTCCAGCCAAAGAAGAGTGAGAAGATGAGCTTCCCACCACTTGAAGAGATCTTTGTCAAGGCTCTAGATATGGGACCACTTTAAGGAAAGCCCAAGCCAATTATGTTCATGGGTAAGTTAATCCCAGTTTTTGAAATTTTTACTGATGTTGCCGAGCTAGTGGAGCAAGTGAAGAAAGAACTCACCCTGCGAACCATCAAAGAATCCAATCCAAAAGAGAAGAATGAAGTTGTCTTGAAAGCTGAGAAGACTCCGGAAGAGATTGATGCCCTGGTCGAAGAAAAATTTGAAGACATCCTGCTTTATGATTCTGAGAACAATGATTTTGATTTTAATTTGTCTGCTTTGTATGAGGATGATGATGTTTTCCTTTCCAAAATGAATGCAATAAAGTCTGATTTTGATTACTTGTGTGATGTTTCTCCTGATGGTTGCATACATTCAAATAACAGTTACATGAGCATCTTTAATATTAATTCTGTTAACACACAATCATTAAATTTGGGAACAACTGAAAATCCTAAAAACATTACCATAGCATCCGACCTTAATCCTGATGAGAGAGTGAGATTTGAAAAAATATTCAAAAATTATGAAGAAGTGTTTGCTTGGTCTTATGAGGATATTCCTGGAATAGATCGAGACATAGCCGTGCATCATATTCCAACTCACACTCACATGAAACCTGTCAAAAAGAAGCTTAGGTGATTAAGACCTAAGTGGGCTGAATTGGTTAATGAAGAGGTCACTAAGCAAATACAAGTGAAGTTCCTTGAAGTGATAGAATACCCAAATTGGCTAGCCAATATAGTACCCGTGCCAAAGAAAGATGGAAGAATAAGGGTCTTTGTGGACTATAGAGATTTGAACAAGGCTTCCCATAAGGATGATTTTCCTTTACCTCATATAGATGTTCTCATTGATAGTGCAGCCTCTAGCATGCTACACTCGTTTTGAGATGGATTTTTCGGATACAACCAAGTGTTAATGGCCCAAGAGGATAAAACTAAAACTGCTTTCATTACTACATGGGGTATATTTTGTTATAGGGTGATGCCGTTCTGCTTAAAGAATGCTGGAGCAACCAACCAAAGGATGGCCACCACACTATTTCATGACATGATGCACAAAGAAGTTGAAGTATATGTTGATGATATGATGGTTAAATCGGACACAAGGGAGCAACACTTCCAAAACTTAGAATTATTCTTCGATAGAGCTGTGAAATATAAGCTAAGATTAAACCCGAAGAAGTGTGTATTCGGTGTTACCTCAGGTAAATAGTTGGGACATGTAATTGGTCTGAATGGCATTGAGATTGATCCTGTCAAAGTTAAAGCAATCAGGGATATGCCAGCCCCAAAGACAGAGAGAGAAGTTTGGGGATTCATTGGTAAACTGCAGTACATTAGCAGATTCATAGCAAAGCTCACAACAATTTGTGAGCCTATCTTCAAATTGCTTAGAAAGAAACAGCTGGTCATATGGAATGAAGAATGTCAAAAGGCCTTTAAGTGAATAAAAGAGTATTTGTTGAATCCACCTGTTTTAAGCCCACCTAAACCTGGCAAACCTCTATTACTATACTTAGCAATAGAAGAAGAATCGATAGGAGCCATGCTAGCCCAAGCAGATGAGTCAGGGATTGAGCACGCAATTTACTATTTGAGTAGAAAGCTCCTACCTTATGAAATTAAGTATAGTATCATTGAAAAGACATGTATAGCCATGGTTTGGTCTTCTAAGAAGTTGCGACATTACTTTCAATCGTATAGTGTGCAAGCAATTTTCAGGTTGGACCTAATGAAGTACTTAAGGGAGACACCTTATTTGATTGGAAAATATGGTCGATGGTTGATAATACTAGAAGAATTCGAGATTGAGTATGTAACCAGGAAAACAATCAAAGGTAGAGCAGTGGTGGAATTCCTAGCCCAACAACCGTTATCAGATAGTAAAGAGGTAATCTTGGAATTTCCAGATGAACATTTAGAAGCAATTGAAGTATAAAGGTGGAAAACGTATTTTGATGGAGTAGTAAACAGGAAAGGAGCAAGTTTGGGAGTTATACTAGAATCGCCCGAAGGGGAACTCATCCCTTTAGCCAAAAAATTGAAATTTAGGGCAACCAATAATATGGTGGAGTATGAAGCTTGTATTTTCGATTTGGAAACCCTAATGATTATGAAGGTGGATTGTAATATCCCAAAGTACACCCTAAAAGTTTTGGAATTTATTATGGTATTTGGATTTAATGTATATGTTTAACGGAAAGAGAAAAGAAGTGAAGAGAGTGTATATGTTGTATTTATGGAAAGATATATACAAGTTAAATTAATAAAGGTAAAAAGAAGAGAAATGAATTAATTTAATACCCGATTTTAGTGTATATTGGAATAGTAGTAGTGAGAAGATATGTTGGTAAAATAGGTAAGGAAAATATTATAAGAGATAGATGTATATGAAGGATAAAATATATAAGAAATATACATATACCAACATATACATCACATATACATAATGTATAAAGTGGTGTAGGAAAAGTAAGTTTATATAATAATAATAATAATATTAATATTAATATTAATAATAAAAGAAAAAGAAGAAAGGAAAGTCAAAGGATGAAAGTGGTGGTGGAGAATATTTTAGAAAATATTTAATTATATTATTATTATATATATGATAAGTATGAATAAAGAAAGAAGATTTTCTTTCTTCCTTCCTTCTTATTATTCTTCTTCTTCTTGAATGAGAGAGAGAGAGAGAGAGAGAGAAAGAGAGGTGATTTTATCTACATATTCATCAAATTCTTAAGGACTTTAAGAGAATTGAAGGTGGAGATTGAGGATTTGGCAAAATATTAAAGTAAGTATTCATTTTCTTGTATTGATTTCTATTGATTGAGTTTATATTTGATATGGTTGGTGTGTGAAGATGATGTTAATGAAAGATTGAAGTATATAGATATGTTCAATTGGTATTTAGATGATGATAATATGGTTATTTGTGAGGATGATGATGGATTGTTGAGATTGTTTAGTAAGGGTTTCATATAAATGAATTGGGGAATTGAGTAGTTAATACATGGTGATGTATATAATGATTATTATTATGATATATTGAAGTTATATAAGTGTTAAATTGATAGGTAATTGATGAATATAACCAAGATGTTGATTAAGGGTGATGTAGTATAGGTTTTGAAGTGTTTGTGTTTACATGGATGAGAGTTTGAAATGCATGATTTTTGCCTGACACGGCCAGTGACACGGCCATGTGGTTGGGCGTGTCAACGGTATTGAGTTTGACGTTTGTGACATGACCATTAACATGACCATGTTACTGAGCGTGTCATAGCTACTATGAGAAAAGGTAATTGACACGGCCATTAACACGCTCGTGTTGTTGGGCGTGTCAATGTTTCTGTGAGGCAGAATGAGTGACACGTCCATTGACACTTTCGTGTTACTAAGCGTGTCAAAGCTTCTGTATTGTTGGCTTAGGGCACGATCAGGGACACGCCCGTGTTGGTGAGCGTGTCATGTATAGAGCTTGCCCTAGTTAGATGTCATTCTTATTTTCTTATATGTATAATTATCTTTGGATTAGGTTTTGAAGAGATTGTGTTGCCCTAATCCAAGTGTTGAAGATTATTGGAAGGTGAGTTTGGTGTGGTGTGATTGCTCATGAGGTAAGTACAAACCCTATTTGATTGCATATATTTATATGTCTTTGGACCTTAACACATTTGGTTATAAATGTGTTAAGTAGCCTATTACATTGATGATGCATAAGAATAATGCTATGTATATATGTTAATGATGAAATATGAAATGTAAAAGATATGATGATTATTAAAAAGGTATGTGCAATGCAATTGGTTATGATGAATTGCTTTTATATGATTTGAGCTTAATGAGATGTGAAGCCATTGTTGTTGGCTATAATGATGCAAATGAGATAATTGAGGCATGGATGCCTAAATGATGATGAGAAAATGAGAATGAAATTGATAATGAAATAATGAATGAATTGTGTGTCTAATATGTTATTCATTTTCAGAGTTTTGTTGTTGGTGGCATGCCTAATAGTAATAATCTCTTGAAGTTAGGTTGGGCTAAATCCTTGAAGCCAAGTTGGGTTGAAGTTTAGCATGCTTAACTCCCCTTGAAGCTTGGTTGGGTCTAGTCCTTGAAGCCTAATTGAGATGTTACAACCCTTGAAGCTAGGTTGGGTTTGGTTCTTGAAGCCAAGTTGGGTTGATACTTAGCATGCTTTGTTCCCCTTGAAGCTTGGTTGAACCTAAATCCTTGAAGCCTAGTTGGGATAATGATAATGATAAATGTGATAATTAAACCAAAACATTAACTCTGAAAGTTGAATGACATATTAGAGTCTTTGGGCCCATGCTTATCTTTGTTGGAAATGTGATTCATGAATGGTGAATTGTGAATAATGAATTAATTGAATAAAATCAGAACATGTAATGTTATGAAGTATGATATGATTACAATACATAAGTAAACTATTGAAAAGAAATATGGCTTGAGAAGCTAAGTTGAAAGATGAGATTCTGAAAATATAGTATGACATGATGTGTATTGATGTAGACATTGTGAGTATTAGTTATGGAATTGTGGTTTGTGTTAATGATATGTGTATATGTATATAATATATGAGATTAGTAGAGATATATGAAAGGTGTAATTGAAAAAGGAAAGCATGATAAGAAACTAATGGTACATGAAGTTAATATATATATGTGTGAATTTCTGTAATGTATGTTTATATTATTTATCTGTACTACTAAGCTCTCGGGCTTAGCACGGTTGTGTAATCGCGCAAGTGAGTAGGTGGTAGATCTGAAGTCAATCATTATGCCACGAGAAGAGTAAGAGTATGTCGAGACCAACTAGAAGGTGATGCATACATGTATAATTTTAATTATGTTGTATTTCTGACAAGAATGTATTTATATGTATAAATGAAGTTTTGGTAAAGATAAGATTATTATATATACGTAAGATCATTAAAAGTATAATGATTTTGTAAATGTTCTTTAAATTAATGTAATATTGTTTGAATTCGGCTAAAGGTCTTTAAATTGAAACAAAAAGTGACATTCTTATACTTTATATACGTACTGTATGTATACCCGGTATATGTATAGTATTCATATAGGGTATGGGGGTGTTACATGGATAAAGTGGAAGTTTTTGGCGATTAATTGCTAGTTGTATCCCAAATAAATGGAGAATGGGAGTTGAAAGAAGAAAAATTAAAACCATACCATCATTGCTTGACCATGATGAAGAAGAACTTTAAGGAGTGTAGGTTTATACACCTATCGAGAGAAGAAAATTAGATGGCTGATGCCCTAGCCACATTGGCTTCGGTATGGGAAAACCCTGTTAGCCTATTCCTTAAGCCTCTAATCTTGACCAGTTCGTCAACTCCTTGCTATGAATATGAAACAATCATGGAAATTGATACAGACCATGATGCGTGGTATGATACTATAAGACGATTTTTGGAGGAAAGAGAATACCCGCCGGGGGCAACAAAGAAAGAGAGAAGAGCCATAAGGCGGTGGTCATTGCAATACATCACATTCCATGGGGAGTTATATCAAAGATGGCCTGATGGGGGTGCATTTGAGATGTTTAAGAAAGCCTGTAGTAGAGCGCATCATATCAAAAATACATGTGGGAAATTGCGGTCCACACATGAGTGGTTTGGCCCTAGTTAAGAAGATTATTCGACAAGGTTACTATTGGTTGACCATGGAGAAAGATTGTATGGAGTTCATAAAGAAGTGCCAACAATGTCAGATGTATGGTAACTTGAATCACATGCCTCCTGAAGAATTGCATTCTATGTCTTCACCCTGGCCATTTGCCACCTGGGGTATCGACATTATAGGAGAGATACATCCGACAGCTTCAAACGGTCACCGATTCATTGTGGTAGCAGTCGATTATTTTTCAAAATGGCTCGAAGCCGAATCCTTCAATAAACTGGGTGCAAGCCAAATGGCTAGGTTTATCGAAAAGAACCTCATCTGCAGATACGGGGTCCTGCATAGTGTGATATCAGATAATGGGGTACATTTTCAAGGAGTAGTTAAGGATTTATTTTTGAAGTACCAAATCCATCATCATAGATCCTCTCCTTATAGACCAAAGGCTAATGGTGCCGTAGAAGCAACAAACAAGACAATTAAGTAAATTATGTCCAAGATGATCAAGACTTACAAGGATTGGTCAGAGATGCTTCCCTTTGCTTTATGGGGATATAGGACAAGTGTTCAAACACCTACTGGAATGACATCGTTCTCTTTGGTTTATGGGATAGAAGCAGTATTGCCAATTGAAATTGAGATCAAGTCGTTAAGAGTAGTCTTAGAGGCTGAACTGCCTGAAATGGAATGGGTAGCAAGCAAATACACACAGTTAGCTCTACTAGAAGAGAGAAGGTTAAAGGCACTATATCATCACTAACTGTATCAAAAGAAGATAACTTGGGCCTACAATAGAAGGGTTAAGGTCAGACAATTCAGAGTTGGGGATTTGGTGTTGAAGCAATGTAAGCCTAATGTATCTGATCCAAGAGGGAAATTCAGACCTAGCTGGGAAGGGCCATATGTCGTGAAACAAGTCATGAATAAAGGTACGGTGAAGTTGTCAGACATGGACGGGAATGAATTTAATGAGCCAGTAAACATTGACAGGTTCAAGAAGTTTTATGTATGAAAAATAAAAAAGAAAGAGCTCGCTAGGTTGAAAACCCAAAAAGGGCAGCCTAGGCAAAAGTTAGAGCAGTCCGCTAGTTCCGAAAGCCCAAAAGGGCGGGCTAGGCAACAATTAGGGCTCAAAGATAGAAAATCGTTAATTAGAAAACCTGAAAGGGCTAGTTGGCAACAGGAGTGATCTTGTGTATGCTGGCTTTATGTTTGGTTGTTCCCCAATTTAACAAAACAAAATTAATGTTAAAATTGTTCTATGTGCTCTGTTATAAGTATTCGACCAGATATGGATGAAATAAATAAACACAATTGCAAAAGGTGATGACAAATTTTAAATGGAAAGGAAGCATCTTTTATTACTTTAACTATTTTTCATCCTAACAATACACTTTATGAATTGACAAATATAAAATCTATGGCAGTCGATAAGTGTAACGTGTAGGCCAGCTTTGCCTCAGCCGATTCAAGTAGGCTTCAATCAAGCAAGGCATGTCTAAGTCGGGAGCAAAGTCAGAATCACGAGGCTCAGTTCCATACTGACGGCCAAGTCGGCGAGGATCATAGTATGTACCTTGATGAAGAGTAGCAAGAGGAACGTACATCAAGTATGTCTGTATGGTGATACGAGAAATCTTCCACCAAGGTACCAACCAATGGATATTGACTTCGGAGTGTGAGCGGATCCAGTCAACCCAGTCAGCATATGAAGAGGCATGATGGAGTAGCTTCCTAGCAGAATGATGACGTGGCAGGTATCTGGCAAAGTCCATTGCTGGAGTATCAAGCAAACAAAGACACTCCTGAAGCCAAATCTGTGAAGAAAGAGCTAAATAAAAAAAAGAGTCCGCTAAGTTGAAAACCCATGAGGGCAGCTTAGGCAAAAATTAGGACAGCTCGCTAGTTCCGAAAACCCACACGGGCGGACTAGGAAAAAATTAGAGCCATAAAAAAAAAGAAAGAAGAAAACCTAAATTGAAAACTCAAAAGGGCAGTTTAGGTAATTACCTGAAGCAGTAATGGACTCCCAGTCAGTCTCTTTGACAATCCTAATTTAAATTGGTCTAATCTAACTAAGGTCTCGGCTAAGATCACAGGTACGGGCGACAAGCCTCCTTCCATTTGGTTCATAATATCCAATACCCTTGGATCAATATCACCGTCGAAAGAAACAAGAAAGAATTGGCCGAGCAAGCAAAGACAAATCATGCACCCCTATGCCTTAGTAGGAGCCAAATAAGAGAGGCAAAAGTCAATTAAAGGGGCAAGTAGAATTTTTTCATCTCTCATCAACCGAAGAACTTCAAGTTTTGGAATTTGAAATAACATCTGCATCTTCTGTTGAGTTTTGGAAACCAATGTGGGCAACGCCATTTGTTAATTATTTGGATACCCAAGGATGGCCTCAAATTCTTCAATCAAGGGACATATTTCAAAGTTATTAGTTTTGAATACCCTAGAATCCGTATTCTAAAATGAAGCCACGACATGTAAGAAGGAGTGGTCCAATTTAACATTTTGAAAACACTTTAAAACATAAAGTTTTGACCATGAAATTTGCTTCCAATGAATGGCATCCATATTCTTAAATAGAATTTTTATCTTCTTTAAATGATGTTCGATCATGGTGGGTGAATGAAGGAAAATCAAAATTGTTAAATGAGTCTTCACATTGAAATGGAAAAATTGTTTTTTGATTCCTGTATGAAATATGGCATGAAGGGTGATTTATATAGAAGAAACAAACCTTTTCCAAAAGTGAAAAGGAAAAGGTGATGGGAAATAATAAGATCACATGCCATAAGGAAAGGAATTAGTGGCAATTTCCTTTACCACGTTGGATTGGGATTAGCAAGTAATGTGTATTATAAAATTTTGATATAATGTGATAAAAAAAAGTTACAGTAAAGAGGAAAATTGTATTTTTTTTCATTATTGTACAATATTTTACAATTAATACATTATTTACATATCACTAATGGGGTGGCGGTTGGTCATCAAATAAATCCTTAAAAAAATCGTCGCTTGTTGGAGGAGGGGGCAAATCACTCGTCCCGAGTCTGCCCGAAGTGGGAGCACCAAAACCCGGCAAATTACTCGTCCTGGGATCACCCGAAGTAGGAGCACCAAAATCCTTATACCTTGAGATTTTGATCCATCATGGTCCTCATCAGAAGCAGACGAAAGGATCTCATGTTCATCAGTCTGGGGGCCTCTTGATGAAGAAGCGCCGGGATCCCTCATCCCCCAAAATCGGAAGTCTCAGAAATGTTGTTCGGATTGATGATATAAACTTTCAAAATGAGAAGCCTGCTGATGACTTGCAACTCTTCTTGAAGTTTCCTATTTTGTTCTTCGGGCATCCGCTGTGAGCCAAGAAGGAAAAGGTAAGAGCATACATAATCATACATACATGTAGCATAAATTACCATGAAATAAGGAATGTACCAGGTAGTTCATATCAATGCCCTGTGGATGAGATGACATATCTGACGAGCTAGAATGAGCAAACGAAGGGGTAGTAAAAGAAGGTCCAGCTCATGATCAAATGAGCCAAGAGCCTACAACAATCATTGAAGAATCAAAGAAAGAAAAAATAGTTGCAAGGGAAAAGTGGTTAAAGTGCAAAAATTCCCTTGGAAGATCAAAACAAGGAAAGAAGAGCATGAATCAAGCAAGACATGGCCAAGCCAAATCAAGCTTGGCCATGTCACCTCAAAGGAAATCTTGGCAGAACATGACACGGGCAGGAGACACGACCAAGCCACTGGCCGTGTCTCACCTAAAGGGCAAAGTCAAGAAGGACCAAGCAAAGAAAGAAAAGAAACAGTAGGTGACACTGGCAGGCAACACGGCCAAGTCACTGGTCGTGTCACATGCCGTGTCACATGACACGGCCACAAGCTTGGCCATGTCCCATCCTAAGCCAAGAACAAAGAAGAACCAAAGAAAAAACACAGAAGCTGACACACCCAGGAGACACGGCCAGGAGCTTGGCCATGTCATTCTCATCTTCAAAGAACAAAGAAGACCAGAGGAGAAACAGAAGATGACACACTCAGGTGACACGGCCATTTACCTGAGAAGTATTGGCCCCTAGATGTGGAACAGACTCTCCTGCAGCTCCGTGATGTTCTTCTTCATCTTTACCCTCATTTTCATCAGAAATCTCCCTCACAGCAATAGGAGATACATCAAAGTTCAAGAGTCTTCTTTGAATGAAATAGGCGTAGAATGGACCCGGTAAATGGAGAAATGACTCAGCATCATAACCATACTGGGCCGACCACCATGCATCCTCCGGCATTGACATAATATTTAAAATATATTCTGGGATTTGCATCAGAAACCTCCACTGCTCTGGACTGAGAAACCATTCATAAACTCTCTCCACGAGAAACCAGCCACTAGACACTGGGCCAGCAATAACTCGGCGAGAATGTTGGAGACCAGTTTGCTCGCTCTTCTGGGTTCCACCAGGCCAAATTCACTTGCAAAATAACATAAGGTAAGTAAACTCTCACATAAAATTTAAAGCATACTAATGTTATTTTACCTGGTCCTAGGTTAAGCGGCTCAACACGTAGCGGTGAGTATGCACATGATGAGAGCCGGGAACGTCCATACAATGGGACAACCAGAAATTTAATCTCAAATACCCGACTCTCTCTCAGGAAATACCGGGTACCCTCACAAGGTTATGGTCATATGCCCATACCTACAACAAAAATAGTAAAGATCAAATTGATGCAAGAAAAGAGTGGAAATAACATTGGTGAAGGAAAAGAATACCTCGACAACTGTCATCAAGCCGACAAAAGACTTCTTATTTCGGCAAAGCTTATCAAGACCATGGTAAAGACATGCGAGACCAGCTTCACCCCAGCCAGAAGATGGTACCATTCTGAGACAAGAAAGGGCACTCAACACTGACATGTGGATGGAGGATTCAGTGATTCCTAAGATGGTCGACCCGAGAAGATATAACAAAAATCCTCGAGCATACTGTTCGGCTGTGTCTCTGCCAACCCATCCTTTGTAGTTCATCCAATAACTATGAATTGGCTCAATTTTTATCTTAAAAGGCCCTTTATATGATGGTTCCATACCAATTAATTCTTGAATTTCTTCAAATGTTAAAATATCGTTGTTCAGAGGAACCAGAAAACCATCATATCGAAGGCCGGTTATTGCAGTAAAATCGATTAGACCAATTGTCATCTCTCCAATGGGCAAGTGAAATGTGTGGGTTGTATCCAACCATCGCTCTGCAAGCTCCTAGACTACGCTCCGGTCTATCTGATATTCCCCGGATGGCAATTGTAAGATGAACTGCTCAAAGCCGCAATCTCGGATAATCCGCCTTACCGGAGAAGGCACTACATCTTACCATTGTCGGGCTTTGTAAATACACCCTCCAGCCCGAACAACACAACGATCATGCTAACACAGACCCAGGTAAGTACATATTACTCTATCTGTTTAATTTAATAATAATACAAAATAAATATACAAGTAAAAAATAAGCAAAAAATAAGCAAAAAAAATTAATTCAAAAATAATAAAAAATAACAAAAAAATATAAAATAATCAAAATAATCAAAATATAATAATAAACAATAAAAAAACAACAAAAAAATCAGGAGAAATAAAAAAGGAAAAACTAATTACCTCGCTCTTTGTATTGGAACTGCGATGGAGCGGCATCCCAGCTAGTATATCTAAATTTTCATCTTCATGATGCCAAATAAACTCCAATAACTCAGCATTAGAATGAGTCCCTAACCTCGAAGCATGCATTGTTTTTAAAAAATGTGCTAAAATTGAAAGAAATTTGAGAGAATTATGAAATTAAAATTGTGCTGTGAAATGAAATGAAGGAATGGTGGGTTTGTATAGAGAAACGGCAAGCAAAAAACAAAATTCAAAACTGTTCATGAATAGTAAACTTTACTATTGATGAATAGTACATTTTACTATTCATGAATAGTATTACTATTGATGAATAGTAAAAGTACTATCTCCAATAGTAAATACTATTTGCTACTATTGACAAATAGTAAAATTACTATTTATGAATAGTACATAGTGCATGAACAGTGACTACACAGTAAATAAACAATAAATTCATTTATTCACTTTAATCATTCGAATAATCGCGGGTATATAAATATTTTTACACCCAGGGGGCAATAAGGAGACATATGCATAAAAATTAGCCAAACTTTTGAAGTAAAAAATTATTAGCTCGAGTCCATAATCAAAATTACCATTAGGTCCAGAACCTAGAATCTTTTCTAAGTCCAGAACTTAGCTCGGGTCCAGAACCCAAATTACCATTAGGTCCAGAACCTAGAATTTATTTCTAAGTCCAGAAATTAGCTCGGGTCCAGAACCTAGAATTATTTCTAAGTCCAGAACTTAGTTCGGGTCCAGAACCCAAATTACCATTAGGTCTAGAACCTAGAATCTTTTATAAGTCCAGAACTTAGCTCGGGTCCAGAACCCAAATTACCATTAGGTCTAGAACTTAGCTCGGGTCCAGAACCCAAATTACCATTAGGTCCAGAACCTATAAATTATTTCTAAGTCCAGAACTTAGCTTGGGTCCAGAACCCAAATTACCCTTACGTCCAGAACCTAGAATTTATTTCTACGCCTTAGAACTTAGATCGGGTCAAGAATCCAAATTTTCCTTAGGTCTAGAACCTAGAATTATCCTTGAGTCCAGAACTCGAACTGGGTCAAGAACCCAAAACCTCCACCATCTCAAAAATAAGTCTTGTTGTTTTTCACTCTCTTTCACTAAAGTTTCAGATCATTCCAGTAGGGGGCAAACTGTAGACCCTTAATTTTGACCCAGTCCGGTCTAATATATTTTGTTTAGTCCAAAATAATTTTTGTGTTGTCTAATATATTTTAATTGGTCCAAAATAATTTTTGTTATCTTAATTAAATAATTTTTGCTTTATTATCTAATTTTTATTAATAAAAAATAAAAATAAACAAATAAAAATCAAAACATAAAAATAAAAATAAAAATCGGCGACAAAAAAAATCGTCACCAAAAACCACCGGCGCGGGCTTGGCCGTGGGCCATTTCGCCAGCAAGATTTTCCTGCCGGAGAAATGGCTCGCAGTCCGTTCCCCGCCCCCTGCCGCAGCCAACTGCGGTAAATTTTTTTTGCCAGCGCAATTTTTCCTGCAGCAAATTTTTTTGCCAGCGAAATTTTTCAGCCCAAATTTTTCGAAACCTAATACAATTAGGTTTCGGTTTCCTTTTATTATTGAATATTGTATGCCATGAGTAATTAGGAAAGAAGATAAAAACTTCTATAAATATGGACTAAACACACAGGAAAAAAGGGAGGAGAATTGAGGACGAAATTGGGACTTTGAAACCGAATCTGTGAAGGAAAGCAGTGAAATTAAATCTGACTTTTTGAGAGACGAAGAAGAAAAACAAACCATCAAAGGCAGCAACTACCTTTGTTTTTGTTCATCCAAGAAGAATTATTTATTGGAGGAACAATCAAAAGGAGGTATGTATTAAATTCGTTGGTTATATTTTTCACAGTAGCTAAAATTATGAAATTGTGTTTGTCAAAATCAAAAACCCTAGAACATTAATTTAGTTTTTCTAAAGTTAAAAACCTTATTTCATAGCTTTATTTTCTAAAAGACATAAAATTGTTATTTTTACTTCTTCAAAACTCCAAAACCCTAATTTACTTTCCAAATTATCAAAACCCTTAAATTATGTTCTGTTACTTTCCAAAAGCCTTAAAAACTACTTTTTTTTGCTTTTATAAACTTTAAATCGTTTGTTTATTTTCATAAAACTTCATAAAAGCATAAAATTGATTTTCAAACCTTAAAAGCTTCATGCATTCACCGAAACCCTAAATCAAAAACATTAAAACCCTAATACAACTCTAAACCTAAAATAGTAAAACCTTAACCCCTTTAAAACCTTAAACCCTAATTTTTTCTAATCTCTAATCCTTTAAAACTTTAAAAATCCTTAAAAACAAAAATATTTTAATTTCACACAGTAAACTTGAAATCACAAATTAAAAGTATTTTAAAGTGTCCAAAACCTTAGTTTCATGATTTCACCATTCAAACCTTAATTTGGTTAATCAAAGAGTCTTACCAACCTTTTAAAACATAAAACCTTAATCTATTTTAATTCCTTAAAAAAAGTCACAGTAGCCTAATTCTATGAATTCCAAAACCCTAACACATGAAATAAAGAACCCTAAATGAAACAGTAGCTATAATTTGGATTTTTATTTGCCTTATTCAATTCCGTATTTGATTATGCTTTGATTTATTTTACATGCTTTAATTTATTTAAGTTCAATGCTTGGCTTATTAAATTTATCATGGATGGATGTTTACTTTTTATTTAATATCTTTGATAAATGATTTTTTTACGATGAATGATTATTTACTTTTATCAATTTATTTAGGTTTCTAAATGTTGTAAGAGGTATGTTTCCACTTGGTGGGTACCTCATTAGTTAAATATCATGTAATTTAATTTGGTTTTCTATTTTAGAACCTATGTAAAGGGCATGTTTCTACCTTTTGGGGGTGTCCTATTTAGGCATATGATGTAAGGACATGTTTCCATCTTCGGATGGGTGTCCATTAATTTGTTTTGCTTAGACCTTGCTTTAATTTTAATATATTGATGCTTTCTTTTAATTATTGTGTGTAATATGGATAATGTTATTATATTTAAGAATTTTATAATATTAAGATCTGTAAAGGAGGCAAGTTCAAATGAACCGGGCGTTGTGGGGTGCTAGGCCATTTCTCACCTTCTCCACACGTACCTAACTTTCTGAACCCATTAGGGGGTTGGGGATTCCTTAGGAATCGAGTCATCCACCCCTTTCTTTTTCCTAGACCGTCCGGGTGGCGACTCCATTTTCTCCGGACTTAGGTCCGTGTTCTCTAAGGCCCTGAGCCTAAACAGTGCCGAAGTCACAAGAACCATTTCACCGGAAGTGGGGGCGAAAATCCCCGCTCACAGAAACAGAAGAAGCGATTTAAGGTTTTTAAGGTTTTTGGAAACATAAGAAACAAATTAGGGTTTTTGAGGTTTTTAAGGTTTTTGGAAACAGAAGAAACAAATTAGGGTTTTTTTAGGTTTTTGAGGTTTTTGGGAAACAGAAGAAAAAATTTAGGGTTCTCAAGGTTTTTGGAATTAGAAGAAATAATTTAGGGTTCTTAAGGTTTTTGGGAAACAGAAGAAATAATTTAGGGTTTTTAAGGTTTTTGGAATCAGAAGAAATAATTTAGGGTTCTTAAGGTTTTTGGAAACAGAAGAAATAAATTAGGGTTTTTAGAAATAGAAGAGTACTTTTTTGGGTTTTTGGAAACAGAAGGAACAATTTAAGTTATTAAAACAAAGATAAAATTACTATATATTTAAGGATCAAAGTACTGTGTGCATGTTCTTATTAATCAAAGAAACAAAGCTACCGTAAATATATAATCTATGATTAAAGTTCAAACCTGCATAGTTGGTTCCACCAAAAATTACTTTTTGGATGAACAAAGACAAAGGCAGTGTGGCTACCTTTGATGAATTCTTGATTGCTTGCTTGTTGCTAATCTTCTCTGGTTAGGGTTTTCTGTTTTTACTTCGATCCAATCCAAGTTCAAAAAGTCCATTTTTCAATCACCCAAAATTTTCTCCAATCCAAGTCCTTTAATTCTGAGTTTTAAAATGTTATTTACAGAAAAAATTATAAGCCTACTTCTAATTGTTTAAGGAAACTAAAAATAATTAGGAAAAAAAACTGAAACCAAATAGAATTTGGTTTCGAAAAAAATTGAGTTGGAAAATTTCGTTGGCAAAAACTGCGAGTGTTGGCAAAGAATTGCGAGAGCTGGTGCGAAATTGGCTGGGCGGCTAGCCAATTCCCCGCAGGAAATTCCTATGGCGAAATGGCCCGCGAATTGGCCTTGGCCAATTCCATTTTCGGCGAAAAATTTTTCGTCGCTGATTTTTTCGTCCCCGATTTTTATTTTTATTTTCTTATTTTTATTTATTTTTATTTTTATTATTTTTATTAATTTCACCATTTTTATTTTTGTTAAAAATTATAAATAATAAATACTAGAATAAATATTATTTAATTAAAATACCCCAAATTATTTTGAACTATATAAAAAAATAACGGACTGGACTGGGTAAAAAATTAAGGGTTTATAGTTCCGGTAAAAATAAAAATTTTCACATTCCAAATTTAAACCTCAAAATACTTTTAAATGTATAATTAAATAATAAATAAATATTCTTTATAAGTTATAGGTTCCAAAATAGAGTTTTATATGAAAATGTCTAAAAAAAATTCGCTAGAGTTTTATCTGTAATTTAGACATCCCTAAATTACAATAAACCGCAACCTGCAAAAGAAAACACTCCCAATAAAAAACCAATCATACATTTCACCCATACTCCTCAATTTCTCCACATTTCTAAAAATATTTATGCATATGCATATACATATATATAAATATATATTTATCAAAAACTCATATAAAACCCACATTACAATATTTATCAAAAATATTCTTTTTAATTTGCAATATATACACAAAAACATAATATAATATACATAATATCCAAAATGCAATATAAACATATACATGATGGCAGTGTCTCTGATCTTGATGCTCAAAATTAACTCAAATATAGATGCGATCTGGACTAGAAGAACTCTCTGGCTCTATCGGATCGCCCCTGTTACATGCGCGATGAATTACAATCGTGCTAAGCCAAAAGCCTAGTGGTACAAACTTTGATAACAATAAAATTCTGAAAAAATCCCAATGCATAATGCCTTGCATATCATGTCACAATGTGTCTTATAATTTCATTTAAAAACATATTCTTCCATCATTCAATAATTCACTCAAGAAAAAACACAATCAAGGGCCCAAAGAATCTAATACGCTATTCAAATTCTAAAGTTACTATTTTGGTCCAAATTGACACCATGTGTCTAGTACCAAAGGTAAATCATAATAATTGCTTATAGCTAGCCCCGAAGGCAAATCATATCACAGTGATGCCAAGCATCTAGCCTCTAAGGTAAATTAAGTAATTGCTCAAAAGCTAGCCCCAAAGGCAAATAATAAGGATAACCTCACAAGTATGCGGTTGTGAGCGGGAATTTTTGCCCCCACTCTCGGTGGAATGGTTCTTGTGACTTCAACACTGTTTAGGCTAGGGGCCTTAGAGAACATGGGCCTAATCTTGGAGAAAATGGAGTTGCCACCCGGATAGGTCAGGAAAAATAAAGGGGTGGATGACTCAATTCCTAAGGAATCCCCAACCCCCTAATGGGTTCGGAAAGTTGGTTACTTGTGGGGAAGGTGAGAAATGGCCCAGCTCCCCCACAACGCCTGATTCATTGGAACTGGCCTCCTTTTCAGGTCTTAATATTATAAAATTATTAAATATAACAATATTATCAATACTACATACAACAATTAAAATAAAGCATCATTGTATTAAAATTAAAGCAATGTCCAAACAAAACAAAAAAATGGACGCCCATCCGAGAATGGAAACATGTCGTTACATCGTCCATGTCTAAAACTAAATAGGACACCCACCGAAAGGTGGAAACGTGTCCTTTACATTGGTCCAAAATATAAAAGCAATTTAAATTACATGATGCTTATTACATGAGGTACCCAACATATGGAAACATACCTTTTACAAAGTTTTAAAACCAAAGAAAATTAATAAAAACAACCAACCTATAATATCCCAAATGATACCCAAAAATTTGGAATGTTAATTGTTGGAATGGAATTAAATGATTTAATGTGTATTTATGATTAAGTGAAAAGATAATAAGAAGATGTGTATATGTTATGTATATGAAGAGATATATATTATATACAAGTCAATTGGTTTAATAGGTCATAGGATATTTTAATTATATAAGATAGTGGTGGTGGATATTTGGTTTAATTATAGTAATTAATTTTGTTAGTGAAAGATGATGTAAGTGGGTTGATTAGTATATTATTAAAATTGCTTGGTGGAGAGTAATTTGAGGAAAGTGGTTGTTTGAAGAGGTTGACTTTCTTTCTTTCTTTCTTTCCTTTTCTTTCCTTTTCTTCTTCTTCTTCTTTCTTCTTTGGCTGACCATCACCACCATATTCAAGAGGGAGAGATTTTGTTGCTTCCAAACTCATGAAATTGAAGGATTTCAAGAGATCAAGTTGGAGTTTTAAGGATTTTCTTCACTTTTGGTAAGTTTCCAACTTGTTTCTTTATTTTCTTTTGAGTTGTGTTTATAAGTATGGTGAATGGTTGTTGTAGATGTGTTTATGGTTGTTTTGGTATATTTGAGGATTGTGTTGTTTTGTTAACTTTGATTTTGGTGTTGGATTGAAGAGAAAAGGGTTAAGTTTGGTGAAAGAGGAAAGAGTTGTGGGTGTTGTGATCTTGAGTTGTGTTATATGATTGTGATTATGTTTTGATGTTTGTAATTGAGTTGTTTTAATGTTTACTCAAGTATTATATGGGTTTTTGATGGTTTTGGTTGAGTTTGTGTGTTGTTGATATGGTTATTGGAAGGTGTTTGTTGGATGTGGCATTTTGGTGTCAATTTCAGGGTTTTTGGCCTGACACACCCATTAACACGGCCATGTCTTTGGGTGTGTCGTTGGTTCTATTTTTTGGGTTGGTGACACATCCACTGACATGCCCATGTCACTGAGTGTGTCACAGCTACTGTGTTGTTGGAGTATTGACACGTCCAGTGACATGCCCATGTCGCTGAGTGTGTCATAACTTATGTGTTGGAGGAGAATTGACACGTGCAGTGACATGCCCATGTCACTGAGCTTGTCAAAGCTTCTGTGTTGTGGGTTTAGGGCACTGTCAGGGACACACCCGTGTTGTTGAGCGTGTCAAGTGTAGAGTTTGCCCTAGATAGTTCTCTTCCTTATTCTCTTATGTGTATCAATAAGTGAGTGTTGTTAATCACCTTTGGATTAGGTTTTGAAGAGAATTGAGTTATCCAAGCCAAGGTTTGAGTGATATCTTGGAAGAGGAGTTGATAGAGTGGTGTTGTTGCTTTTGGAGGTAAGTACAAACTTTGAATGATTGCATACATTTACATGACAATGAGACTTATCACATTTAGTTGAGAAATGTGTTAAGTTAATTGATATATTGTTGATGAATGAATTATATGTTATGATATGCATAATGTGAAATATGTTGATGTATCAATGTAATTGAGTAATGTGTTATATATGAAAAGAAATGTTGAATAAAGTGATATGATATGTGAAAACATAATGGAACAAATTGATATTGATATAAAAGAGAAGAATGAGAAAATATGAGAAAATGATGATATAATAAGGCAATGAGCCTAGTTTGATTATGAGAAATGAAATGAGAAATGAATTATGAAAATATTTGATACTGAGATAAATGAATAAGTTGTGTTCCTAGTATGTTATTCAATTTTTAGAGTTCTGGGTTTTGCGGCATGCCTATGAATTACTGGGCAGGTGAAAAGACCGGGTCGTAAGCCGAGCCCAGCTAATAAATGATAAATGTGATGTTTTTGGGGTAAAAAGACTGGGTCGTAAGCCTTAAAAACTGTAACAGTCTAGCCGGGTTGAGGACCAAGATATTGGGGCCCAAGGGTATAGCCGGGTTAAGGTCCAAGAGACTGGGGTTGTTACATTATCCATGGATATACACATATTGCTTACGGGGCTAAACACAAGGTGTCATTATGGACCAAAGCAGCAACTCTGAACTTTGAATAGCATATTAGATCCTTTTGGGCCCATGTTTGTCTTTGCTTTATTGTGAATTATGAAATGTGATGCAAATGATTAATATGTTGAGATATAATGTAATGAGTTGATATATTCATATGTATTGTGTATGAGCATCGCATTTATCTATATTGAATCAAAGTTTGTACCACTAAGCTTTTTCCTTAGCGCGATTGTGGTTCATCGCGCAGGTGACAGGGTAGATCCGGTTGTGCCGGAGAGCTCATCCAGACCGAGTTGAGTCTAGACTTGAGTCTTTGAGATCAGAGTTGTTAGTGAACATCAAGATTAGAGATGAACTGTCAGCATGTATATATTTCATATTTTTGTACTTATTGATTTTGATGTAAACATATGTATATTTCGCTGCATTTTTCGCTGCTTATTAAACTAATGTTTTGGATAAACCTTTGGGGTAATGAAGATATATGAATATGTATTTTATTAAGGAATGTTTTATCAATTATTTTCTATAATATACGATTAAATATTTTAAGTTTACTTAGATTGATTTACAATGACTTGATGATAAAGTTTTAAAGATTAGTTTGTTTAAAATGGACTGTGACACTCTTGTATCTAGTATACGTATATTACATATGGGGGTGTATATGGTGTACGTATATTGGGTGTGGGAGTGTTACACCACCAACCATTCATCATAAATAAATCATTCATTGAAGACATAAATTGAATATATAAATAAATCATTAATCAAACTATATAATAAATACTCATTTAATAATGAAACAAATAAAGATGCAAATTTAAGTGTATCAACTTAGGGTTTCTTAGATAGCATTTAAGATTTTCAAATTTATATCTAAAAGCTAATCTTAAAGAACTAGTATTATTATTAGGTTTATTATTTTAAAAAAATTACACTATTGTATGATTAAGATTATAATTTGGGATTTAAGTGAATAAGGTACAAGCCTATGAAAATAAGATTAAAACTTAAATATATTAAAAAGAAATAACTACTATGATAATAAAATAAACAAATTTGATTAAGGTTTTAACAAAATAAGTTAGGGTCTAATTTCAATTAGGGCTTGGATTTCTAAGAAAACTAATACTAAATAAGTTAGGGTCTAATTTCAATTAGGGCTTAGATTTCTAAGAAAACTAATACTATCATATTTATTTTTTAAAGAAGAGGCTACTGTGAAGATTTTGAAAAATTGATTTAATTAGGGTTTAATAATTTTAAGAAAGTAATAGGGTTTTTGGTTAATCAAATTAGGGTTTAGGGCTAACATTATGAAATAGGGTTTCTAATGTTTTAAATATGAAATATGGCTTACGGCTATTAAGGTTTACTGCATTGATTAGGGTTTGAGAAAATAGACTATTATTTTGAAGTATTTAAAAATATGTGATTGAGGTTTTGATAATTAAGCTACTGCATGAAACAATATTTTGATAAATAAACTGCTATGATCATATTCCAAAAGATGACTTGCAAATACTGAATAAATAATTTAAATTGAAAAGCTAAACCTGCATTTGAAGGCTCCACCAAAGCTGAATCTTTGAACTAAACTTTGAGTTTTCTTAGATCATTTAAGGTGTTGGTGGGGTGGAACAATTGTTTGCGCAATTGTTGGATGTTGATTTATTCTTGCTTCTGTCTCTGTGTCGCTTTTCTCAAAGTTCCTAGTTTCTTTTCAAAAAAATTGTCTCCCCAATCTGTTGTGTTTAATGCTAGTATTTATAGGAAAACAAAAATTCCTAATCCTATTTTAATAAGGAAATACCCACTGTTTAGGAAAAATTATAAAATCGGATAAAATAAGGTTTGGTCAAAATTCACCGCAGAAACATTCTACGATGAAATTGCCTTACCACGCATCAACGCTGCTGCACCGTCGCTCGTCGCTCGCCAATCTGTCCTGTTTTTTATTTTTGATTATTTTTTATATTTGTATATTTTATTTTTATTAAAATAACTATTAAATATTATAATTAATTAAAATAATTAAAATACTACAAAATTTATTTTGGACTATCGGATTGGACTGGGTCAAAAATTAGGGGTCTACAGTTTGCCCCCTGTTTGAATGATCTGAGACTTTCAGTAGAAGAGAGTTAAAAGCAACATGACTTTGAATAGATTTTGAATGAGGATAGGTACTTGGATTCGATTTGGGTACTTGGACTCGAAAGTGAATTTAATTCGGATACTTGGACCCGTGAATGAATTAGATTTGGGTACTTGGACCTGATATTGGGTACTTGGACCCATGATTGAATCTAATTTGTGTACTTGGACCTGAGACTGGATTCAATTTGGGTACTTGGACCCATGACTGAATTAGATTTGGGTACTTGGACCCGAGATTAGGTGTTTGGACCCGAGATTGGGTACTTGGACCTGAAATTGGGTGCTTAGACCCTGGATTGAATTTGATTTGGGTACTTGGACCTGAGACTAGGTACTTGGACCCAAAACTGAATTTGATTTGGGTACTTGGACCCAAGACTGGGTACTTGGATCCAAGAGTGGGTACTTGGACCCGAGACTGGATTGAGTTTTGGTACTTGGACTCGAGATTGGGTACTTGAACCCGAGACTGAATTGGATTTGGGTACTTAGACCCGAGGCTGAGTTTGACTGACATTTTATCAGTTGAGAATTCTGGCTGCTCCTACTGTTCTATTCTTTAATGGATTATGGGTCTTCACCTTCAAAATGGATCTTCATCCTTGGAAATCAGGTCTTCACCCTTGTAAATGGATGTTCATCCTTGGACATCGGGTCTTCACCCTTGAAAATGGATCTTCATCCTTTTAATGTTAGGTCTTCACTCATGAAATTGGATCTTCATCCTTTAAGCTAGATCTTCATCCCTGGCATTGGGTCTTCACCTTCGAAAATGGATCTTTATCCTTGGAGATCGGGTCTTCACCCTTGAAAATGGATCTTCATCCTTTGGACTTCGGGTCTTCACCCTTGAAATTGGATCTTCATCCTTTAAGCTGGATCTTCATCCTTGGAATTGGGTCTTCACCTTTTAAACTGGAACTTCATCCTTGAAAATTGGGTCTTCACCCTTGAAAGTGGATCTTCTCTGAAATTTACCAAAATGCCCTTGAAATTTACAACTAAATAATAAAATACACTTTACCAAAATTATCATACCTCATATGTTTAGCATTATGTTTTAATGTTCTCTTACCACGTTTTCCTTTCTCAATGCATTCTTCATAAGTTCCCACTAATCTCATATACATAAACATATACATTAATTCAACCAATTACCATTCAAAGACATATTCAACACCTTTACGAAAGCAATTCTCACAAATTCCATATTCATATATATATATATATATATTTTACACATCATACTTTATTTTTATAAAATCATATATCAAGAAAGTCCCTCAAAACATATTCACCTTCAATACATCAATGCACATATTACAAAAGCATAATTCATAACATTATTTTATCCACAATTCATCAAACATGAATCATACTTCCAATAAAGGCAGTTGTAGATCTCATTACTCATTTATTTCAACATTTAATATCACATTGACAACAAAGACAGACTCGGGCCCAAACAACACACTGATATGTTATTCCAAGTTCAGAGTTACTGCTTTGGTCCATAATCATAATCATCAAGCCCGTAGGCATCATCTATAAATATCTCTATCCATGGATAGTGTAACAGACCCAGTCTCTTGGACCATCAACTCGGCAAATCTCGAGGAGATCCTCAACCCGGCAGGACTGTTACTATAATTCACATTTCACATTTCACATTTATCAAGTAACAGACCCAGTCTCATGGACCATCAACCCGACTAAATCGAGGAGATCCTCAACCCGGCAAGACTGTTACAAATCATATATCTCATAATCACAATTAGCAGAGTGTAACAGACCCAGTCTCTTGGATCTCAATTCGTCTCAAATTGAAGAGATCCTCAACCCGGCAAGACTGTTACCTTTCATTTTATAGGCATGCCTTCAAACTCAGAACTCTGAAAATGAATAACATATCAGACACACAATTCATCTATTATTTCATTATCAATTCTCATCATCATCTAGGCAAACATGCCCCACTTAATTCAATTGAATCATCACATCCAATCATAATGGCTTCATATCACATTATATCTCAAATCACATTTCGAGTTTCATCATTGCTATATGCAACATCAATTACATTACTAAACAAACATATCATGAATCAATCATACCATATAGGCTTGCTTCAATCATAAAATTAAAGTAATTCATCATCAATGATCTCATAATATTCCACATTATACACAACATGCCATTATTCATATGCATCATCACAATACAATTCATGAGATTGACAATGCATAAAACCTAACATGGTTCATATAATATCAACGTTATCATCAAATCATATTGATCAATTCAATTCGTCACTCAAGTATACATAATCAATGACATTGCACATACTTTTTCATTGATCATTATATCTTCCACATTTCCTATATTATCATTGATATATTCATACATAACAATTTACCTTATTCAAGAACTTAGAATCCTCCATATACATTTGGTTGGATCATTATCGTTTTAAGTGTGTTTAGGTACAAAAGACATTTGAAGATCCAACAATGTTTGAAGACCAAATAACAAACACATTTGCAAACACCCTCAAGGGACACGGCCAAGCTTGTGGCCGTGTCTCCCAATATAAACATCCAGTAGCCAACACGCCCAAGGGACACGGCCAAGCTTGTGGCCGTGTCACTCAACACCAATTCAAGCAGTAGCAAACACGGGCAATGGACACGGCCAAGCCAGTGGCCGTGTCTCTCAACACAACAATCCAGTACCAGACACGGGCAAGGGACACGGCCGTTTCTCTCAACATAAATTAGACAGTAGCAAACACAGGCAAGGGACACGGCCAAGCCAGTGGCCGTGTCTCTCCAAAACTCATCCAACACGGCCAAATTTGCCCTAACTTGGCCGTGTCTCTCATAACTTGGCCGTGTCCTACAATAATTTAAAGACCAAACACTCAAAATTCATCCAAACCAAACCCCAAATCAACATTTCATCATTTTCCTTACAATTATCTCAACTCATCATCACTTAGATATTAATTTCACACATTTATATACTTCAATCTCTTGTTATCATCCACTTACACACCAATCAAACCAAACATAACCTAAATCCAAAAGAAATCCAACTAAGAAGATAAAAACTTATATATATAAGTATAATCAATAAATTCAACTCAAGAGATGAGTACTTACCTGAATATGTTGCCAAATCTTCATCTCCATCTTCAATACTCTTAACATCCTTAAGAAATTTTGATGAAGATCACCTTTCTCTCTCTCTCTCTCGTGCTCTCTCTCTCTCTCGTGCTCTCTTGTCCACGAAGAAGAAGAACAGAAGAAGAAGAAAGAAAGAAAGAAGGTTCTCCTCTCTTCCTTCGTTCTTATCTCATATATATATATATATAATAATAATAATAATAATAATAACAATTATACCATTAAATCTCCACCACACACAATTCCTTTTGACTTTCTTATTCTTTTCTCTTTCCTTCAATACACACATTGAATCCAAATACAACAATAACCCCAACACTTTTAGGGTATACTTTAGGATATTACAATTCTCTCCCCCTTAAATAATTTCGTCCTCGAAATTATCCAGTATAATAACAACCCATTTAGAACAATTCACCATCTTAATTTCCATATGAAGATAATCGTATCTTACAATATAGTTTTATCAAATCTCATATCTTCTACTCTCCCCCTTAGAGATAATCATCTTCTCTGAAATTCATAATTCATCATTGTATAGGTATATATATATATATCTTTACCTCTTATTACTTTCTCAACAAAGCAATCAAGATATCTCATAACATCTCCAATACATTTTATCTTTGTACTAAAGTCAGATTATCACTTTAACTCTTTATAGATATTCTCTTAACTTTAACCTCAAAAATCATTAATCAATATCTTAGCATTGTTTATTCCATTCTTACCATCACTCTCAAAATAAACATTTACCAAACATCAATGGATAACTATATCCTTACTCTCAAGAGTTTATTTCTCACCATGTACAATTAATATACCTCAATTTATTTATGTTCATTCATAAATCAGAATATTACATCATACACATTACCATTAAATCTTACACTCCCAATACAATTGCACATATTAAATCTCAATATTGCCTTGCAACTTTAATGAAACCTAGATCAATCGATTTATCTATCACAATATACTAACATTTCAACTTTATTGATTCAAACCAACAATTAACTTATTGAAATTTATCATTGGATTTTACTATATATACTCATATATAACCTAAGTTCATTAGGTCAAACTTATATTCAAATTCTAATCTTTCCAAATTCATATATTCAATCAATATGAATCATGCTTATACATATACATTTCCTTATTTCAATAATTATATCATCATTTCTTATACTCATTCAAAATTTATCAATATTGCCAACAACTATAACTTCATAAACGAGCTTTGTCCCCAACCAGGTTGGTAATCCAAGTTTGGTTGACCAACACATTGGGTCCGCATGGTTCCACAGGAGGCAGATAAGTCCGTTCATTTATCTTTTCACAATTCATTTTTCATAATCAATTAGGTACTCTACCTCCATTATAAGTCATTTCTAACATCATTGCCAATAATCATAGTTTCTCATTACATCAAAATAGTATACACGTATATCATTAATTATATTTAACATCTCATTATACAATCATATCATTCCCAACATTATTGATATATACATATTAATTTACATTATTCATACTCCCATAAATTTTAAGTTCATTCACATAATCACTTTACACTGTAAATGTATCCTATAAAATTTTCAGTCATGATTACAATTTCTTCCCTTTTATTATTTCTTCACTTCACCCAATATTACTATATTTATATAATTATTGTTCTATCACACAATTCATAGCTTAAAACATTATCACAATTCTCTTCCCTTGCTTTACTTCTCATAATTACAATTAAATTTTTAATATCGTAAATATAAGATATAACTTCACCAATCATATCTTTTAACCATGTTTCTGGAAACATACTTATCCATCTCAGTTCTAAATCTGAAGATAATAAAACTAATCACTAATCACACTAACCAAATCATATGACAATGATATATTAACAATCACACTTAGGGGTTGTAAATCAATATTGTTCTTCTATTATTCAATTTCCAACTTTTACAATTATAATACTAACTTATATCACATAAATTATATATTTATTCTCCAAGCTTTTATTACACCAAAAATTAACACATTTTAATTTCATCTCCAAAACAATTGCTTTTGTTGAATTTATCATTATTAACCCAACTCATGTTCAATAATATTATCTTTAACATTTCCTAAGCCCAACCTTCAATTAGATACCAATCTTACACAAGTATCTTTCATTACTCCATTTCCAATCCATCTCTTCTAAAAATTTTCAAATATATAACTCCTTCCTTACAATTTCTTATTACACACTTATACATAAAAATATTTCCACAAATTCTTTGAACTCCAACACATTTTATGATAGTCTCATTTAGTTATTACTATAACAGTTTCACTGTTCAATATTACCCAGGTCTATTCTCACTCCTAATACCATTAAACATGTAATGATATAAAATAATAAACATATTATCCACACCTTCATAGATCACATTCATATCAAAAGTTCATTTCACAAATCCTCTTTATATAAACACATAATTATACAATTTATTAAATTTCCCTTTTTCATATAGTTTATACCAATTTAATATTTATCACTTTCCTTTGACTATTATCATGCTCATTTGTTTATCATAACTTAAGTTATTCATTAACTTCAATAAATATATACACTCTACTTATGACCTTATTTCACAAGGAGCTTAATCACATTTCCAATGTGATATCTCTCTCATATATGTTTTTTTTTTAAATATCTTTTAACATATTCTTCCTAGTCATTTTCATCCTTTCCAATCAAATTACTTAAAAATAACTCATTTTCATTTGCTCAATTCCTTTTCTTTACTTTCAAACCAAATTTTCTTACTATCAATCACATCCCCTCAATTCCTAATACCTTCATGTGCACTAATATTCATTTCATATATCTCATGTATTACATACATTAAATTATCACTATTTACTTGGTCTTTATCCACATTCCATTTAAAACTATAAATTTCCAACTTACTAATTTACTTAAACTTCAATTTATTCATCTCATTCTCTTAATATCATTTTAAAACATCTTATGTGAATATACCACCAAGCAACACCAAAACATATATGTTTCACAATTATTGAGCTCATTCCAAAAATCTAAATATCCCATATTACCACCATTAACATGAGCTTCCACAATATTCAAACATCTCACATTTCTAATATTGAAATCACCATGTTTGCATTAAAATAACAATACAAACAACACCAATATCTCTTTGTACTTAACCAACATCATCTCTTTTTCCTTTAAACAAAACCTTAAATTTGCCTATCCACACCTTCATTTATCACACTTAATCTATATCAATCAACTCATTCAATATTTCACCATACTATTATCGTTTAAACAATATATCTTTCCATATTACCCATTCAACAGTATTTACTCTTTCCAGAAATCCCAACATAAAGTTTATTAAAAAGAGATTCAAATATTAGAGGATAGATTACATACTTTAATTCTTAATTTTGTTTCTAACTCATTTCCAACTTTATTCTTCTAGCTATTTCTTTATAAATCAAACACATATCAATAATCAAACTTTTTACTTATTAACTCCATATCATTTCCTTATATCACAATCACCTCTCAATTATCAACATTTCAAAATTTACTTTCATATGAAACCTCATTTACATACTATCATTTATCTCATGTAATTCAAATACATCACAATTCACATAATGCCACGTTCGAGACCAACCTAGGTGTGAATGCATATGCATGTCTTACCAATTGCATTTCCAAAATCTTCTTTTCAATTCTTGTTTAAACTCTTCAAAAATTTTCTTTTTAATTTCACTTAGGCCGAGAATCTCGAACCTAAGCTCTGATACCAAAATAATTGTAACACCCTCATACTCTATATAAGTACTATACATATACCTGGTATACATACAATACGTATATAAAGTATAAGAATGTCACTTTTCGTTTTACTTTAAAACCCTTTATTCAAGTTCAAGCGATATTACATTAAATTAAAGAACATTTACGAAAATCATTATTCTTATAAAAATACAACATAATTAAAATCACATATGTATGCATCACCTTCTAGTTGGTCTCGAGACACTCTTACCCTTCTCGTGGCATCACAGCTAGACTTCTAGATCAACCGTATAAATACCTACGCGATAAAACATCCGCGCTAAGCCCGAAAGCTTAGTAGTACAACTAAATAATAAAATACACTTTACCAAAATTATCATACCTCATATGTTTAGCATTATGTTTTAATGTTCTCTTACCACGTTTTCCTTTCTCAATGCATTCTTCATAAGTTCCCACTAATCTCATATACATAAACATATACATTAATTCAACCAATTACCATTCAAAGACATATTCAACACCTTTACGAAAGCAATTCTCACAAATTCCATATTCATATATATATATATATATATATTTTACACATCATACTTTATTTTTATAAAATCATATATCAAGAAAGTCCCTCAAAACATATTCACCTTCAATACATCAATGCACATATTACAAAAGCATAATTCATAACATTATTTTATCCACAATTCATCAAACATGAATCATACTTCCAATAAAGGCAGTTGTAGATCTCATTACTCATTTATTTCAACATTTAATATCACATTGACAACAAAGACAGACTCGGGCCCAAACAACACACTGATATGTTATTCCAAGTTCAGAGTTACTGCTTTGGTCCATAATCATAATCATCAAGCCCGTAGGCATCATCTATAAATATCTCTATCCATGGATAGTGTAACAGACCCAGTCTCTTGGACCATCAACTCGGCAAATCTCGAGGAGATCCTCAACCCGACAAGACTGTTACTATAATTCACATTTCACATTTCACATTTATCAAGTAACAGACCCAGTCTCTTGGACATCAACCCGACTAAATCAAGGAGATCCTCAACCCGGCAAGACTGTTACAAATCATATATCTCATAATCACAATTAGCAGAGTGTAACAGACCCAGTCTCTTGGATCTCAATTCGTCTCAAATTGAAGAGATCCTCAACCCGGCAAGACTGTTACCTTTCATTTTATAAGCATGCCTCCAAACTCAGAACTCTGAAAATGAATAACATATCAGACACACAATTCATCTATTATTTCATTATCAATTCTCATCATCATCTAGGCAAACATGCCCCACTTAATTCAATTGAATCATCACAGCCAATCACAATGGCTTCATATCACATTATATCTCAAATCACATTTCGAGTTTCATCATTGCTATATGCAACATCAATTACATTACTAAACAAACATATCATGGATCAATCATACCATATAGGCATGCTTCAATCATAAAATTAAAGTAATTCATCATCAATGATCTCATAATATTCCACATTATACACAACATGCCATTATTCATATGCATCATCAATCTACATATAGTACAATACAATTCATGAGATTGACAATGCATAAAACCTAACATGGTTCATATAATATCAACGTTATCATCAAATCATATTGATCAATTCAATTCATCACTCAAGTATACATAATCAATGACATTGCACATACTTTTTCATTGATCATTATATCTTCCACATTTCCTATATTATCATTGATATATTCATACATAACAATTTACCTTATTCAAGAACTTAGAATCCTCCATATACATTTGGTTGGATCATTATCGTTTTAAGTGTGTTTAGGTACAAAAGACATTTGAAGATCCAACAATGTTTGAAGACCAAATAACAAACACATTTGCAAACACCCTCAAGGGACACGGCCAAGCTTGTGGCCGTGTCTCCCAATATAAACATCCAGTAGTCACACGCCCAAGGGACACGGCCAAGCTTGTGGCCGTGTCACTCAACACCAATTCAAGCAGTAGCAAACACGGGCAATGGACACGGCCAAGCCAGTGGCCGTGTCTCTCAACACAACAATCCAGTACCAGACACGGGCAAGGGACACGACCGTGTCTCTCAACATAAATTAGACAGTAGCAAACACAGGCAAGGGACACGGCCAAGCCAGTGGCCGTGTCTCTCCAAAACTCATCCAACACGGCCAAATTTGCCCTAACTTGGCCGTGTCTCTCATAACTTGGCCGTGTCCTACAATAATTTAAAGACCAAACACTCGAAATTCATCCAAACCAAACCCCAAATCAACATTTCATCATTTTCCTTACAATTATCTCAACTCATCATCACTTAGATATTAATTTCACACATTTATATACTTCAATCTCTTGTTATCATCCACTTACACACCAATCAAACCAAACATAACCTAAATCCAAAAGAAATCCAACTAAGAAGATAAAAACTTATATATATAAGTATAATCAATAAATTCAACTCAAGAGATGAGTACTTACCTGAATATGTTGCCAAATCTTCATCTCCATCTTCAATACTCTTAACATCCTTAAGAAATTTTGATGAAGATCACCTTTCTCTCTCTCTCTCTCGTGCTCTCTCTCTCTCTCGTGCTCTCTTGTCCACGAAGAAGAAGAACAGAAGAAGAAGAAAGAAAGAAAGAAGGTTCTCCTCTCTTCCTTCGTTCTTATCTCATATATATATATAATAATAATAATAATAATAACAATTATACCATTAAATCTCCACCACACACAATTCCTTTTGACTTTCTTATTCTTTTCTCTTTCCTTCAATACACACATTGAATCCAAATACAACAATAACCCCAACACTTTTAGGGTATACTTTAGGATATTACACCTAAACCCAGAGAAAATGGAGTCGCCACCTGGATGGGCCGAGAAAAAGAAGAGGGTGGATGACTCGATTCCTAAGGAATCCCCATTCCCCTAATTGGTTCAAAAAGTTGGGTACGTGTGGGGAAGGTGAGAATAACCCAGCACCCCCACAATGCCCGGTTCATTAGAACCGACCTCCTTTTTAGGTGTAAATATTATAGAATTCGTAATTATTATTATAAAATTCATACTACATGCAATAATTAGAATAAAAGCATCATTGCATTAATAATCAAAATAATGTCCAAATAAAACAAAATAAATGGACACCCATCCGAAGATGGAAACATGTCCTTACGTCGTCCAATGTCTAAAACTAAATAGAACACCCACCAAAAGGTGGAAACATGTCCTTTACATTAATCCCAAAATTTGAAATAACTTAAATTACATAAGGTTCAACTAATGAGGTGCCCATAAAAGGAAACATACCTCTTACATGGTTAATTCCAAAATAAATTAATAACGATAACAAAGGAAACATTCACCCATAAATTAAAATAAATTCATCATAGATTAAATAAGTCATCCATGAAAACATATAACAAATCCAATAAATAACTGAAACCAAAGTTTATATCATTACAAAAAAAAATAGGGTTTAAAGAATTAGGATCTGGAAATTAGGTTTTATAATGTTAAAAGATTGGAATTAGGGTTTAAGATTTTTTAGGTTTACTGGATGGGGATTTCTAGATTGATTGGATTTGGGCTTAAGGGTTTGTAGGTTTACTGGATGAGGGTTTGAAAAATTAAGGTTTTGATTTATCATTTTAGAAGAAATATTGATTCGAGAAATAAATTAAGATTTTGGAAAACAATTAGGATTTTGAGACTTTAATGGAATAATTTAGGGTTTAAAGTTTTGGAAAAAATAGTTTAGGGTTTTAAAGTTTTGGAAATAGAAGAAAAATTTAGGGTTTTGATAATTTAATCAATGACTTAGGCTACTGGATGAATGGAAAATCTAATTTATAAAACATACGATTAGGGTTTAATAATTAATAATTTAGGTTATTGAAAGACTCAATATCAAAACAAATAATAGAAACACTTAAAAGAAAATATGGCAATATTATCGTATGCTTAAACAATTCATGAATCAAAACATAATAATGCTGTAAATATAAACAAATAAAAGATTTATAATCAAACCTCCTTCGTTGGTTCCACAAGAATTGACTCTGGCTGAATAAGAATAAAGACAGCGTTGCTGCCTTTGATGGATTGATGATTGATGAGTTCTACTTGTTGCTAATTTATTTTTTTTACTATTTTTCGCTTTGTTGTTTAATCTCTCTTAATGTTAATTGCCGACCCCTGTTAAAGTCTAAAACGTTATTATTTATAGGCCAAAACCTCACTCAAAAAACCGTAACCCTAATATTAATCCGTCCTTATCACAAATTCTAGTTTAATTAGGAAACTAATTGGTCAAAAAACTCAAAAAAAAATTTAATTGAAGACCATGTCAATTTGGTGTCCCAGATCGACATGGACCAAGGCTAGCTTGTTTATCATAGTTTTGATGCACTCTATAGGAAGAAAAGATCCTTTCTTGGTTTCGCACCCATTGCTGAGGTGCTACTTTCTTTAAAATTATTGACCCACACAATGCATGTGCATAGGCTTGATTTTCTCTTTCATGTATAGGTCTAGGCATATGAGCATAACTTGGTGAGGGTTCCAAACATTACACAGCCACGAGTCAATTTTTTGAAGTTGAGAGTTTGGTTTTCGGGTCGCAGGGAAGTGCCCGGGAGTCACCATATGCACTCTCACTATTGCCACTTGAGTCGTCTGACCTGGGATCAAGTAAGAAAATGTTAATATTAATATCAAACCTACGATAAAAGATAAATTATCACTTTGCTTTTCTGAGGTGGATACAACCTGGTGGAGAGCCAAAGAGAAAAATGGCTAAATTAGATGCATGACTGATGCAATGCCTTTGCACAACTCTCTTCGAATTATTACTGGCCTGGTCTCTTGTGGCTTGTTTCTAGGCGAGAGAGTACATGACTGGTTCCTTGGATCTAACCAGCATAGAGTACCAGTAGATTTTCCATCATATGTTCTGAACTCTATAGCAATGCTGGAGCCCTATTGGAGTCGTTACCATTATGGTTTCGATGTTCATGACTTCCTGCTCTTACCAAATGTGTCGTATGCTCAATTTATCCGGGACCATCTGCTAAGTTTTGAAGTGTCACCTGCTGTTGTCCATGGGCTATCTAGAGGTGAAGAAGAAATAGAAGTGGAGTGAGGAGAAGATGAAGAATATGAGGAAGAGGATGAGGATGAGGAAGAAGATGAGGAGGAGCCTTCTTCTCAATCCCATGGCAATCCCAGGGCTGGCACTTTCCAGGTAGCTATCACTTTGTCATTACAACTCTCTCTTCATTTATCTATTCTGATTATTTATATGATCATTGCAGACTGCTGGTTTGTAGACACTTAATTTTTGATCCAGTCCGGTCCAATATATTTTATTTAGTTCAAAATAATTTTTTTAATAATTTTTGCTTTAGTATCTAATTTTTATTAATAAAAAATAAAAATAAACAAACAAAAAATAAAAAAATAAAAAAAAAATAAAAATCAGCGACAGAAAAAACGTCGACAAAAAAATCATCGCCGAAAGTCAGCGGGCCCATGGGTATTTTGCCCGCAGGAGTTTCCTGCGGGGCCATTTCGCCTGTAGAGTTTTTCTGCTGGCGAAATGGCCAGCAGGCCGTTCCCCGCCCCCTGCGGTAGATTTTTTCCGCTAGCGCAATTTTTCCTAATACAAAATTTTCCGGCTCAAATTTTCCGAAACCTAATACAATTAGGTTTCAGTTTCCTTTTATTATTGAATATTGTATGTCGTGAGTAATTAGGAAAGAAGATAAAAACTTCTATAAATATGGACTAAACACACAGGAAAAAATGAGGAGAATTGAGGACGAAATTGGGACTTTGAAACCGAATCTGTGAAGGAAAGCAGTGAAATTAAATCTGACTTTTTGAGAGACGAAGAAGAAAAACAAACCATCAAAGGCAGCAACTGCCTTTGTTTTTGTTCATCCAAGAAGAATTATTTGTTGGAGGAACTATAAAAAGGAGGTATGTATTAAATTCTTTGGTTATATTTTTCACAATAGCTAAAATTATAAAATTGTGTTTGTCAAAATCAAAAACCCTAGAACTTTAATTTAGTTTTTCTAAAGTTAAAAACCTTATTTCATTACTTTATTTTTCAAAAGACATAAAATTGTTATTTTTACTTCTTCAAAACTCCAAAACCCTAATTTACTTTCCAAATTATCAAAACCCTTAAATTATGTTCTGTTACTTTCCAAAAGCCTTAAAAACTACTTTTTTGCTTTTATAAACTTTAAATCATTTGTTTATTCTCATAAAACTTCATAAAAGCATCAAATTGATTTTCAAACCCTAAAAGCTTCATGCATTCACCGAAACCTTAAATCAAAAACATTAAAACCCTAATACAACTCCAAACCTAAAATAGTAAAACCCTAACCTCTTTAAAACCTTAAACCCTAATTTTTTCTAAACCCTAATCCTTTAAAACTTTAAAAACCATAAAAACACAAAATATTTTAATTTCACACAGTAAACTTGAAATCACAAATTAAAAGTATTTTAAAGTGTCCAAAACCTTAGTTTCATGATTTCACCATTCAAACCTTAATTTGGTTAATCAAAGAGTCTTACTAACCTCTTAAAACATAAAACCTTAATCTATTTTAATTCCTTAAAAACGTCACAGTAGCCTAATTCTATGAATTCCAAAACCCTAACACATGAAATAAAGAACCCTAAATGGAAATAGTAGCTATAATTTAGATTTTTATTTGCCTTATTTAATTATATATTTGATTATGCTTTGATTTATTTTATATGCTTTAATTTATTTAAGTTCAATGCTTGGTTTATTTAATTTATCATGGACGGATGTTTATTTTCTATTGATGTTTAATACCTTTGATGAATGATTTGTTTATGATGAATGGTTATTTACTTTTATTTCCAAATGCTGTAAGGGGTATGTTTCCAGTTGGTGGGTACTTCATTAGTTAAATATCATGTAATTTAAATTGCTTTTCTATTTTAGAACCAATGTAAAGGACATGTTTCTACCTTTTGGTGGGTGTCCTATTTAGGCATATGATGTAAGGTCATGTTTCCATCTTCGGATGGGTGTCCATTTATTTGTTTTGCTTGTACTTTGCTTTGATTTTAATATATTGATGCTTTCTTTTAATTATTGTGTGTAATATGGATAATATTGTTATATTTAAGAATTTTATAATATTAAGACCTGTAAAGGAGGCCAGTTCCAATGAACCGGGCGTTGTGGGGGTGCTGGGCAATTTCTCACCTTCCCCACACGTACCCAACTTTTCAAACCCATTAGGGGGTTGGGGATTCCTTAGGAATTGAGTCATCCACCCCTTTCTTTTTTCTTGGTCCGTTCGGGTGGCGACTCCATTTTCTCCGGACTTAGGTCCGTGTTCTCTAAGGCCCCGAGCCTAAACAGTGTCGAAGTTGTAAGAACCATTCCACCGGGAGTGGGGGTAAAAATCCCCGCTCACAGTGGCGACTCCACTAAGGATAAGAGAAGTTGATTCCGTTGGTCTTGTTATTATTCTATTCTTTCTTATAATGATATTTTCCATTGCATCATACTAGATTGCATCGTGTGCGTGAGTTAGGACACCCGCGTTACCCGTGTTGTATTATGTAAGGGATACCATACTTTCACTCAAGGTATGGAGATTGAGCATGACATAACCACTCATAGCCTCGTATCATTTGGTATATACTTGCTATGGGAACCTAAGCCTTTTAACCCAAAGACTAAAGCTCATGTAATTGGCCTAGTTACTTTCCTTAGGTTTTACCCCAAATGCATGTTGTTTAACTATGGTTAGTTTATCTTAGTCTAAATCATGGCTTATTTGGTTTGTTCTTTTTCTAATATGACCTAAGTATATTGTAAGCTCAAAATAAATTTTTCTTTAAAAATCAAAAGACCAAAGCTATTTTTAAAAATTTTCAAGATGGTCTTTGGACATAAGACTTTTCTAAATCAAATAAAAAATTCTTTGGCCCATGGCCCAAATACTAAGCCCAAAATCCATTTTTCTTAAATCTTTTACAATGGGCTTAGAAACAAAACTATTTTCATCTAACCTTTTCTTACAAAGAGCTTGCAAAAATATTTAGGTCAATTAAGAAATACCAAAAATCAATTGTGGGCCTAGTTTACACTAAGAATAAATTAACCATGGGCTTGTTTTTGGCATGAATCATTAGTTACCTTTTTCAAATGAGAAATCTATCTACAATAAACCTCTTAATTTAGTTTTAATCCAATATATCATAAAAGCTACTTTAGTTGGTTGAATGGATTAAATCCTAATTAATAGGAATTATCATGGATGGATTTCCATTTTCGAAAATATAATTATTGGTTGAAACATCCGAGGGAATTATTCGAAAGCAAGATACCCCATGTTGGTATTTTGTTAACCATATACCTAGGAAAAGAGACTCGCCATTTGTGTGTGGATGTTATAAGTTTGGAAGGAACATCCTATTTATCCTTATTTGTTGATTTGTTTTTGCATGCATGCATACATGCATACATTTGCATCTCATGTCATTAATCCTCTCTGTCTCACAGCCCTGGATTACGATAGTTCAAAAGCTTACAACAGTCCGACCAAAAATAATGGAGCCCGAACAAATTTAAAGGATGGTGGATGAGGCCCTCAACGCCAAAATGGAAGAAATAAAAGAGGCCCTAGCTGAGACCATGAAGAACCAATTGACTGCAATCTTAGAGAATCATGCCGAGGCATCTGCTAGCACTAAGAATCCAAAGGACAAAGGGAAGACTAAAGTTGGTGAAGTGGTTTTTGATGATGAAAAGGTGATCATTGATGATGATGATGATTGGGCTCAATACTACTAAGACGTTCAAGAGAAGAAGAAAGAACCAAAGGTTGTTGAGAAAACAACAATTGAAAAGACCGAGACATCCGATGTTGAAAAGATGATTGCTGATTTAGAAAAGAAATTTGAGAAGAGGCTGAAAACCGAAGAGATGTCCGAGATCGATAAACTATTTGAACAAAATGAAGAAGTCCCGTACAAGTTCAAGATGCCATCTTTTGCAAAGTACAATGGCACTGGAAATCCTTATCTCCATGTGAAGCAGTATATTACTGCCATGCAGTCTGCCTGAGCTACTAAGGCTCAAACCCTAAGGTACTTTATGCTCTCGTTGGACCCTATTGTCCAAAATTGGTTCAATACCTTAGATGATGGAACAGAAAAGAGTTGGGATCTACTTTACAAAGTCTTCATCCAACAATATCGATATAATGTTGAGTTGGAAGTTACCTTAATGGAAGTGGAGTCCATTAGGCAAAGGCCGAATGAAAATTTTGTAGATTATGTCAAGAGATGGAGAAACAAGGCCACTTTATTCAAGACTTTGGAGTCCACTACTTCATCATCGGAAATTGCAGCTACTTGGAAACCATTGAGAGGCCTCTCAATCATTAGAGTGTTAACAATCTCATTATCTTCAGCTTTAATGGCCACTGTCTCATCTCCATTGGGGAACTTGATATTTTGATGAAGGGTGGAAGGAAGTCCACCAAGAGGATGAAACCATGGTCGCCCCAAAAGTAAGGCAAAGGTAACCGATATGTCTAAAACAATAAACTCAACGATAGATTCAATTGGACCAACCTCGACAGCAGCTTTGAAAGTCCCTTCAGCATGTCTCTTAGTGTTGTCATAAGCCCGAATTATTACCTTGGTCAGGATTAAATCTCTTGTTGACATGGCTAGCTTTGGCAATATCTTAAGTGGACAAACATTTATAGCGGACCCATCATTGACCATTACACATGGAGTCCTCTTCCCTTTAACTTCTACTTTGACAAAGAGAGGACGGATGTGGTCTCTCCCCTCCTCCAGTAAGTCCACATCTGAAAAAGAAGCTACTCCCACATTAACTTCACTCTTCTCTTGAACCTCTTCACATTTCATTACCCCTCCAACTTTTATGAAGTTGATGAGCTCCTTCGGTGTCGTGGAGGTAGAGATTGGCATGCTAGCCAAGGCTTTGGCCATAGTTTCTCTGTGCATTTTAGAAGTAGCTAATAAGTCCCAAATGCTAACACATTCTTGGGTTCTTTTCAATTGCTTGAGCACAACGTCATCTTCTTCTATTTCAACTTCCTTACCCTTATTAGTTTCTACTTCCTCAGGTGATGGCCTTGCATAAGGCTTACCGGATCTAGTGTTCATCACCTCATCTTCTTCAGGCTCGGACCAAGTCCACTCCTCCTTCTTGGATACAACATCATCATCACTATCACTTGAATCCCAAAACCCATTGACAACACAAATCGTTACTTCTCCACCCATCATGCAAACCTCCTCCATTCATGAAGGTTGCTGGTGGCGGTACCCTATTGAATTTTGGTAATGGATTGTCTTTGGTGTTTGGCTTATTTGGCTCTGGTAGCTTCCCATTATCAATTAGATTTTGGATCTCATGTCTCAACCTCATGCATCTATCCGTGTCATGCCCTGGCATTTGCTAAAATTGACAAAATGCTTTGGTGTCAAAATTAGGTGGGAGAGGATTAGGCAAAGGACGAGGATTTAATGGTTATAGCAATCCCTTTCTTTGAAGCTTATTGAGAACCTAAGACATCGATTTTCCCAATTTCAAAAATTGTCTCCTCGTTCCTTGGTTAGTAGCATTAACACCGACGGCCTTTTGCATGCTTTGGCTACCAAATTGATAGCTCCCCTTCTCGTTCCTTTTTTTTGCAAAATGGCTTTTCTTCCTTTCCCATTCTTCAATTTGCAAACCAGCTTGGAGAAGGTCTTTGAAATCATGAATGAGTGTATGAGACATCCTCTCACGAAGACTAGGCAGTACCCCTCTCACAATCATCCTTATTTGATTGGATTCATCAGGTCTCTTCTTGAGTAAAGTGGCATTGTTTCTCCATCTCTTGACATAATCTACAAAATTCTCATTCGGCCTTTGCCTAATGGACTCCACTTCCATTAAGGTAACTTCCAACTCAACATTATATCGATATTGTTGGATGAAGACTTTGTAAAGTAGATCCCAACTCTTTTCTGTTCCATCATCTAAGGTATTGAACCAATTTTGGACAATAGGGTCCAACGAGAGCATAAAGTACCTTAGGGTTTGAGCCTTAGTAGCTCAGGCAGACTGCATGGCAGTAATATACTGCTTCACATGGAGATAAGGATTTCCAGTGCCATTGTACTTTGCAAAAGATGGCATCTTGAACTTGTACGGGACTTCTTCATTTTGTTCAAATAGTTTATCGATCTCGGACATCTCTTCGGTTTTCAGCCTCTTCTCAAATTTCTTTTCTAAATCAGCAATCATCTTTTCAACATCGGATGTCTCGGTCTTTTCAATTGTTGTTTTCTCAACAACCTTTGGTTCTTTCTTCTTCTCTTGAACGTCTTAGTAGTATTGAGCCCAATCATCATCATCATCAATGATCACCTTTTCATCATCAAAAACCACTTCACCAACTTTAGTCTTCCCTTTGTCCTTTGGATTCTTAGTGCTAGCAGATGCCTCGGCATGATTCTCTAAGATTGCAGTCAATTGGTTCTTCATGGTCTCAGCTAGGGCCTCTTTTATTTCTTCCATTTTGGCATTGAGGGCCTCATCCACCATCCTTTGAATTTGTTCGGGCTCCATTGTATTATAAAATTATGATGTACTATAATAATTAAAAAAAGGGGGGTTACGTTAAAGATGCAAATTGTATATTTTTCATTATTGTACAATATTTTACAATTGCTACAATATTTACATATCACTAAGAGGGTGGTGGTAGGACACCAAATAAAGACTTGAAAAAATCGTCACCTGTTGGAGGAGGGGGCAAATCACTCGTCCCTAGTCTGCCTGAAGCGGGAGCACCAAAACCCGGCAAATTACTCATCCCGGGATCACCCGAAGTGGGAACACCAAAATTCTTATTACCTTGAGATTTCGATCCGTCATGGTCCTCATCAAAAGCAGACGAAAGGATCTCATGGTCATCAGTCTGGGGGCCTCTTGATGAAGAACACCGGGATTCCTCATCCCCTGAAATCGAAAGCCTCGGAAATGTTGTTCAAATTGATGATATAAACTTTCAAAATGAGAAGCCTGCTAATGACTTGCAGCAAACTCTTCTTGAAGTTTCCTATTTTGTTCTTCGAGCATCCGCTGTGAGCCAAGAAGGAAAAGGTAAGAGCATACATAATCATGCATACATATAGCATAAACTACTATGAAATAAGAAACGTACTAGGTAGTTCAAATCAATATCCTGCGGATAAGATGGCATATCTGGCGGACTAGAATGAGAAAACGAAGGGGCAGTAAAAGAAGGTCCATCCTCATGATCAAATGAGCCAACAACCTGCAGCAATCATTGAAGAATCAAAGAAAGAAAAAGCAGTTGCAAGGGAAAAGTAGTTAAAGTGCAAAAATTCCCTTGGAAGATTAAAACAAGGAAAAAAGAGCATGACCCAAGCAAGACATGGCCAAGCCAAATCAAGCTTGGCCGTGTCACCTCAAAGGAAATCTTGGCAGAACATGACACGGGCAGGAGACACGGCCAAGCCACTGGCCGTGCCTCACCTAAAGGACAAAGTCAAGAAGGACCAAGAAAAGAAAGAAAAGAAATAGTAGGTGACACTGGCAGGCAAAACGGCCAAGCTACTGGTCGTGTCACATGACACGGCCACAAGCTTGGCCGTGTCCCATCCAAACCAAGAACAGAGAAGAACCAAAGAAAAAACATAGGAGATGACACACCCAGGAGACACGGCCAAGCCACTGGCCGTGTCACTCTCATCTTCAAAGAACAAAGAAGACCAGAGGAGAAATAGAAGATGACACACTCAGGTGGCACAGTAATTACCTGAGAAGTACTGGTCCTGAGATGTGGAACAGACTCTCCTGCAGCGCCGTGATATTCTTCTTCATCTCTACCCTTATTTTCCTCAGAAATCTCCCGTACACCAACAGGAGATACATCAAAGTTCAAGAGTCTTCTTTGAATGAAATAGGCATAAAATGGACCCGGTAAATGGAGAAATGACTTGGCATCATAACCATACCGGGCCGACCACCATGCATCCTCCGGCATTGACATAATATTTAAAGTATATTTTGGGATTTGCATCAAAAACCTCCACTGCTTTGGACTGAGAAACCATTCATAAACACTCTCCCCGAGAAACCAGCCACTAGATACTGGGCCAACAATAACTCGGCGAGAATGTTGGAAAGACAGTGCAACCCTCATCAAAGGAGACCAGTTTGCTCGCTCTTCTGGGCTTCGCCAGGCCAAATTCACCTGCAAAATAACATAAGGTAAGTAAAATCTCACATAAAATTTAAAGCATACTAATGTTATTTTACCTGGTCCCAGGTTAAACGGCTCAACACGTAGCGGTGCGTATGCACATGATGAAGGCCGGGAACATCCACACGATGGGACAATCAGAAATTTAAACTCGGATACCCGACTCTCTCTCGGGAAATACCGGGTACCCTCACAAGGTTATGTTCATATGCCCATACATACAACAATAATAGTAAAGATCAAATTCATGCAAGAAAAGAGTGGAAATAACATTGGTGAAGGAAAAGAATACCTCGACAACCGCCATCAAGCCGAAAAAAGACCTCTTGTTTCAGCAAAGCTTATCAAGACCATGGTAAAGACACGCGAGACCAACTTCACCCCAGCCAGAAGATGGTACTATTCTGAGACAAGAAGGGGCACTCAACGCTGACAAGTGGATGGAGGATTCAGTGCTGACTAAGATGGTCGACCCGAGCAGATATAACAAAAATCCTCGAGCATACTATTTGGCTGTGTCTCTGCCAACCCGTCCTTCGTAGTTCATCCAATAACTATGAATTAGCTCAATTTTTATCTTAAAAGGCCCTTTATGTGATGGTTTCATACCAATTAATTCCTGAATTTCTTCAAATGTTAAAATATCGTTGGTAAGAGGAACTGAAAAACCATCATATCGAAGGCCGGTTATAGCAATAAAATCGACCGGACCAATTGTCATCTCTCCAATGGGCAAGTGAAAAGTGTGGTTGTATCCAATAATCGCTCTGCAAGCGCCTGGACTACACTCCGGTCTATCTGATATTCCTCGGATGGCAATTGTAAGATGAACTGCTCAAAGCTGCAATCTCGAATAATCCGCCTTACCCGAGAAGGCACTACATCGTACCATTGTCGGGCTTTGTAAATACACCCTCCAGCCTGAACAACACAACGATCATGCTAACACATACCCAGGTAAGTACATATGTTTAATTTAATAATAATACAAAATAAACATACAAGTAAAAAATAAGGAAAAATAAGTAAAAAAAAATTTTAATTCAAAAATAATAAAAAATAACAAAAAATATAAAATAATAAAATAATAAAATATATATAATAAAAAATAAAAAAAACAACGAAAAAATTAAGAGAAATAGAAAAGGAAAAAATAATTACCTCGCTCTTTGGATTGGATCTGCGATGGAGCGGCATCCCGGCTTGTATATCTAAATTTTCATCTTCACAAGGCCGAATAAACTCCAATAACTAGGCATTAGAATGAGTCCCTGACCTCAAAGCATGCATTATTTTTGAAAAATATGTGCTAAAATTGAAAGAAATTTGAGAGAATTATGAAATTGAAATCGTGCTGTGAAATGAAATGAAGGAATGGAGGGTTTTATAGAGAAACGACAAGCAAAAAACAAAATTCAAAACTGTTCATGAATAGTAAATTTACTATTGATAAATAGTAAACTTTACTATTTATAAATAGTATTACTATTGATGAATAGTAAAAGTACTATCTCCAATAGTAAATATTATTTACTACTATTTATAAATAGTAAAATTACTATTTATAAATAGTAAATAGTGCATGAACAGTGACTACACAGTAAATGAACAATAAATTCATTTATTCACTTTAATAATTCAAATAATCCCGGGTATATAAATATTTTTACACCCAGGGGGGCAATAAGGAGACATATGCATAACAATTAGCCAAACTTTTTGAAATAAAAAATTATTAGCTCAGGTCCAGAACCCAAATTTTCCATTAGGTCCAGAACCTAGAATTATTTCTAAGTCCAGAACTTAGCTCGGGTCCAGAACCCAAATTACCATTAGGTCCAGAACCTAGAATTATTTCTAAGTCCAGAACTTAGCTCGGGTCCAGAACCCAAATTACCATTAGGTCCAAAATCTAGAATTATTCCTAAGTCCAGAACTTAGCTCGGGTCTAGAACCCAAATTACCATTAGGTCCAGAACCTAGAATTATTCCTAAGTCCAGAACTTAGCTCGGGACCAGAACCCAAATTTTTCTTAGGTCCAGAACCTATAATCTCTTCTAAGTACAGAACTTAGCTCTGGTCCAGAACCCAATTTTACCTTTAGGTACAGAACCTAGAATTTATTTCTAACTCCCAGAACTTAGATCGGGTCCAGAACCCAAATTTCCCTTAGGTCCAGAACCTAGAATTATCCTTGAGTTTAGAACTGGAACCGGGTCCAGAACCCAAAACCTCCACCATCTCAAAAATTAAGTCTTGTTTCTTTTCACTCTCTTTCACTAAAGTTTCAGATCATTCAAGCAGGGGGCAAATTGTAGACCCTTAATTTTTGACCCAGTCCGGTCCAATATATTTTATTTAGTCCAAAATAATTTTTTAAATAATTTTTGCTTTAGTATCTAATTTTTATTAATAAAAAATAAAAATAAACAAACAAAAATCAAAAAATAAAAATAAAAATCGGCAACAAAAAAATTGGAGACGAAAAAATCATCGCCGAAAGTCAGCGGGCCCATGGGAATTTCACCCGCAAAGTTTTTTGTGGGCAAAATGGCTCACAGGCCGTTCCCTGCCCCCCTGCCGCAGCCAACTGATCCAGATTTTTTTCACCAGCGCAATTTTTCCTGCGATAAATTTTTTCACCAGCGAAATTTTCTGAAGCAAATTTTCCGAAACATAATACAATTAGTTTACGATTTCCTTTTATTATTGAATATTGTATGCCGTGAGTAATTAGGAAAGAAGATAAAAACTTCTATAAATATGGACTAAACACACAGGAAAAAAGGAGGTGAATTGAGGACGAAATTGGGACTTTGAAACCGAATCTGTGAAGGAAAGCAGTGAAATTAAATCTAACTTTTTGAGAGACGAAGAAGAAAAACAAACCATCAAAGGCAGCAACTGCCTTTATTTTTGTTCATCCAAGAAGAATTATTTGTTGGAGGAACTATCAAAAGGAGGTATGTATTAAATTCTTTGGTTATATTTTCACAGTAGCTAAAATTATGAAATTGTGTTTGTCAAAATCAAAAACCCTAAAACTTTAATTTTGTTTTTCTAAAGTTAAAAACCTTATTTTGTTGCTTTATTTTCCAAAAGACATAAAATTGTTCTTTTTACTTCTTCAAAAGTCCAAAACCCTAATTTACTTTCCAAATTATCAAAACCATTAAATTATGTTCTGTTACTTTCCAAAAGCCTTAAAAACTACATTTTTCCTTTTATAAACTTTAAATCATTTTTTTATTTTCATAAAACTTCATAAAAGCATCAAATTGATTTTCAAACCCTAAAAGCTTCATGCATTCACCGAAACCCTAAATCAAAAACATTAAAACCCTAATACAACTCCAAACCTAAAATAGTAAAACCCTAACCCCTTTAAAACCTTAAACCCTAATTTTTTCTAAACCCTAATCCTTTAAAACTTTAAAAACCATAAAAACACAAAATATTTTAATTTCACACAGTAAACTTGAAATCACAAATTAAAAGTATTTTAAATTGTCCAAAACCTTAGTTTCATGATTTCACCATTCAAACCTTAATTTGGTTAATCAAAGAGTCTTACCAACCTTTTAAAACATAAAACCTTAATCTATTTTAATTCCTTAAAAAAGTCACAGTAGCCTAATTCTATGAATTCCAAAACCCTAACACATGAAATAAAGAACCTAAATGGAAATAGTAGCTATAATTTAGAAATTTATTTGCCTTATTTAATTCTATATTTGATTATGCTTTGATTTATTTTATATGCTTTAATTTATTTAAGTTCAATGCTTGGTTTATTTAATTTATCATGGATGGATGTTTATTTTCTATTGATGTTTAATACCTTTAATGAATGATTTGTTTATGATGAATGGTTATTTACTTTTATTTCCAAATGTTGTAAGGGGTATGTTTCCACTTGGTGGGTACCTCATTAGTTAAATATCATGTAATTTAAATGTCTTTTCTATTTTAGAACCAATGTAAAGGACATGTTTCTACCTTTCAGTGGGTGTCCTATTTAGGCATGTGATGTAAGGACATGTTTCCATCTTCGGATGGGTGTCCATTTATTTGTTTTTCTTGGACCTTGCTTTGATTTTAATATATTGATGCTCTTTTAATTATTGTGTGTAATATGGATAATATTGTTATATTTAAGAATTTTATAATATTAAGACCTGTAAAGGAGGTCAGTTCCAGTGAACTGGGCATTGTAGGGGTGCTGGGCCATTTCTCACCTTCCTCACACGTACCCAACTTTCCGAACCCATTAGGGAGTTGGGAATTCCTTAGGAATCGAGTCATCCACCCATTTCTTTTTTCCCGGTCCGTCCGGGTGGCAACTCCATTTTCTCCGGACTTAGGTTCGTGTTCCCTAAGACCCCGAACATAAACAGTGCCATAGTCGCAAGAACCATTCCAACGGGAGTGGGGGAAAAAATCCCCGCTCACATGGTTCCTTTGAGTATGGGGCTGTCCCTTTGTATGATACACCGATACAGTGACAGTTTCTCCATTTGCCCCTTCTCATTTAGATGTGCCATCTGATTCGTAAAGCATTGATCCTTTCTGTGAGCGGGGATTTATGCCCCCACTGTCGGTGGAATGGTTCTTGCTACTTCAGCACTATTTAGGCTCGAGGCCTTAGAGAATACGGACCTAAGTCCGGAGAAAATGGAGTCGCCACTCCAATGGGCTGGGAAAAAAGAAAGGGGTGGATGACTTGATTCCTAAGGAATCCCCAACCCCCTAATATGTTCGAAAAGTTGGGTACGTGTGGGGAAGGTGAGAAATGGCCCAGCACCCCCACAATGCCCGGTTCATTGGAACCGGCCTCCTTTATAGGTCTTAATATTATAAAATTCTTAAATATAACAACATTATCCATATTACACACAATAATTAAAAGAAAGCATCAGTATATTAAAATCAAAGCAAGGCCCAAACAAAACAAATAAATGGACACCCATCCGAAGATGGAAACATGTCCATACATCACATGCCTAAATAGGACACCCACTGAAAGGTAGAAACATGCCCTTTACATAAGTTCTATGATAGAAAAGCAAATTAAATTACATGATATTTAACTAATGAGGTTCCCACCATGTGGAAAAATACCTCTTACAACATTTAGAAACCTAAATAAATTGATAAAAGTAAATAATCATTCATCATAAATAAATCATTCATCAAAGATATTAAATAGAAAGTAAACATCCATCCATGATAAATTTAATAATCCAAGCATTGAGCTTAAATAAATTAAAGCATGTAAAATAAATCAAAGCATAATCAAATATGGAATTGAATAAAGTAAATAAAAATCCAAATTATAGCTACTGTTTCTATTTAGGGTTCTTTATTTCATGTGTTAGGGTTTTGGAATTCATAGAATTAGGCTACTGTGACTTTTTGTGGAAATAAAATAAATTAAGGTTTTATGTTTTAAATGGTTGGTAAGACACTTTGATTAAACAAATTAAGGTTTGAATGGTGAAATCATGAAACTAGGGTTTTGGACACTTTAAAATACTTTTGATTTGTGGTTTTAAATGATGGTTTCAAGCTTGCTGTGCAAGATTAAAATATTTGTGTTTATATGATTTTTAAGGTTTTAAAGGATTAAGGTGTAGAAAAAGTTAGGGTTTAAGGTTTTAAAGGAGTTAGAGTTTACTATTATAGGTTTAGAAGTTGAATTTCGGTTTAATGTTTTAGGATTTAGGGTTTCGGTGGAGACTTAGGTTTTTAGAATTTCGAAAAAGTAATTTGATAATTTTATGAAAGTAAACCAACGATTTAAAGTTTATAAAGCAAAAAAAAGATAATTTTGGAGCATTTAGAAAGAATTAAATCAAATTTTGGTTTTATTGGAAAACATGTTCAGTTAGGGTTTTGGAGTTTTGAAGAAATAAAAGTAACAATTTTATGTCTTTTGGAAAATAAACCAACGAAATAAGGTTTTTAACTTTAGAAAAACTAAATTAAAGTTTTGAGATTTTTGACTTCGAAAGACCAAATTATATAATCTAAGCTACTGTGAAAAGCAAAAAAGAATTTAATACATACCTCCTTTTAATGATTACTCCAAAAATCATTTTTCTTGGATGAATTAAAACAAAGACAATTGCTGCCTTTGATGGTTTCTTTCTCTTCTTCGTCTCTCAAAAAAAGTCAGATTTAATTTCACTCCTTTCCCTCAAAAATTTGGTTTCCAAGTCCCCTCTAATCTTTTTCTAATTTCCCATCTCTCCTTCTGCCTTTTGTGTTGTTATTTATAGAGGTTTTTTATTGGTTTTTCCTAGTTACTCACGGCATACCATATTTAATAAGAAAAGGAAATCAAAACCTAATTGTATTAGGTTTCAAAAAATTTGCGTCGAAAAATTTTGCTAGAAAAAAAAACTGCTGTGGAAAAATTGCGCTGGCAAAAAAAAATCTGCGGCAGTGGGTGGGGAATAGGCCTGTGGGCTATTTTGCCCGCAGGAAAATCCTACGGGAGAAATGGCCCACGGCCAAGCCCGCTGGAATTTTCGGCGACAATTTTTTCATCGCCGATTTTTCCGTCGCTGATTTTTATTTTTATTTTTTGCTTTTTATTTGTTTATTTTTATTTTTTATTAATAAAAATTAGATAATAAAGCAAAAATTATTTAATTAAGATAACAAAAATTATTTTGGACCAATTAAAATATATTAGACAACACAAAAATTATTTTGGACTAAACCAGACTAGGTCAAAAATTAAGGGTCTACAGTTTGCCCCCTACTTGAATGATCTGAAACTTTAGTGAAGGAGAGTGAAAAGCAACAAGACTTAATTTTTGAGATGGTGGAGGTTTTGGGTTCTGGACCCGGTTCGAGTTCTGGACTCAAGGATAATTCTAGGTTCTGGACCTAAGAAAAATTTGGGTTCTGGACCCAGTTCGAGTTCTGGACTCAAGGATAATTCTAGGTTCTAAACCCAAGGAAAACTTGGGTTCAGGACCCAAGCTAAGTTCTGGACTTAGAAATAATTCTAGGTTCTGGACCTAAGGAAAATTTGGGTTCTAGACTCGAGCTAAGTTATGGACTGAGAAAATAATTCTAGGTTCTGGACCTAAGGAAAATTTGGGTTCTGGACCCGGTTCGAGTTTTGGACTGAAGGATAATTCTAGGTTCTGGACCTAAGGAAAATTTGGGTTCTGAACCCGAGCTAAGTTCTGGACTTAGAAACAAATTCTAGGTTCTGGACCTAAGGAAAATTTGGGTTCTGGACCCAAGCTAATAATTTTTTTATTTCAAAAAGTTTGGCTAATTTTTATGCATATGTCTTCTTATTGCCCTTGGATGTAAAAATATTTATATACCCGCAATTATTTGAATGATTAAATTGAATAATTGAATTTAATGTTTATTTACTGTGCAGTCACTGTTCATGTACTATTTACTATTCATAAATAGTAAATTTACTATTCAAAAATAGTATCAAATAGTATTTACTATTGGAAATAGTACTTTTACTATTCATCAATAGTAATACTATTAATGAATAGTACAATTTACTATTTATCAATAGTAACACTATTGATGAATAGTAAAATTTACTATTCATCAATAATGAAGTTAACTATTCATGAATAGTTTTGAATTTTTTTTTGCTTGTCGTTCCTCTATAAAAAGCCACCATTCCTTCATTTCATTTCACAATTTCAATTTCAATTTCGTAATTCTCTCAAATTTCTTTTCAATTTTACCATATATTTTTCAAAAACAATGCATGCTTTGAGGTGAGGGACTCATTCTAATGCTGAGTTATTGGAGTTTATCTGGCGTCATGAAGATGGAAATTTAGATATACTAGCCAGGATGTCGCTCCATCGCAGTTCCAATCCAAAGAGCGAGGTAATTATTTTTTTTTGTCTTTCTGTTTTGTGCTTTTTTTTGTCATATATATTTTTATACTTTGTTGTTATTATTTGTTATTGTGAAAAATAAATTAATTTAAGTAGATAAAATAATATGTACTTACCTGGTATTAACTTACCTGGGTCTGTGTTAGCATGATCGTTGCGTTGTTCGGGCTGGAGGATGTATTTACAAAGCCCGACAGTGGTATGATGCAGTGCCTTCTCTGGTAAGGCGAATTATCTGAGATTGCGGCTTTGAGCAGTTCATCTTACAATTGCCATCCGAGGAATATCAGATAGACCAGAGCATAGTCCAGGTGCTTGCAGAGCGATGGCTAGATACAACCCACACTTTTCACTTACCCATTGGAGAGATGACAATTGGTCCGGTCGATTTTACTGCCATAACCGACCTTCGATATGATGGCGCTCCGGTTCCTCTGACTAACGATATTTTAATTTTTGAATAAATTCAGGAATTAATTGGTATGGAACCATCATATAAAGGGCCTTTTAAGAAAAAATTGAGCCAATTCATAATTATTGGATGAACTACGAAGGACGAGTTGGCAGAGACATGGCCGAACAATATGCTCGAGGATTTATGTTATATCTGCTCGGGTCGACCATCTTAGGCAGTACTGAATCCTCCATTCACTTGTCAGTGTTGAGTGCCCTTTCTTATCTCAGAATGGTACCATCTTCCGGTTGGGTTGAAGCTGGTCTCGCGTGTCTCTACCATGGTCTTGATAAGCTTTGCCGAAACAAGAAGTCTTTTGTCGGCTTGAAGGCGGTTGTCGAGATATTCTTTTCCTTTACTAATGTTACTTCCACTTTTTCTTACATGAATGTGATCCTTACTATCATTGTTGTAGGTATGGGCATATGAACATAACTTCGTGAGGATACCCGGTATTTCTCGAGAGAGAGTCGGGTATCCGAGATTAAATTTCTAGTTGTTTGATCGTGTGGACGTTCCCGGCTCTCATCATGTGCATACTCACCGCTATGTGTTGAGCCGCTTAACCTGGGACCAGGTAAAATAATATTAGTATGATTTAAATTTTATGTGAAAGTTTTATTTACCTTATGTTATTTCGCAGGTGAATTTGGCTTGGTGGAGCCCAGAAGAGTGAGCAAACTAGTCTCCTTTGATGAGGGCTGCACTGTCTTTCCAACATTCTCCCTGAGTTATTGCTGGCCCAGTGTCTAGTGGCTGGTTTCTCAGGAAGAGAGTTTATGAATGGTTTCTCGGTCCAAAGCAGCAGAGGTTTCCTATGCAAATCCCAGAATATACTTTAAATATTATGTCAATGCCGAAAGATGCATGGTGGTCGGCCCAATATGGTTATGATGTCGAGTCGTTTCTCCATTTACCGGGTCCATTCTACGCCTATTTCATTCAAAGAAGACTCTTAACTTTGATGTATCTCCTGTTGGTGTGTGGGAGATTTCTGACGAAAATGAGGGTAGAGATGATGAAGAACATCACGGCGCTGCAGGAGGGTCTGTTCCACATCTTGGGGGTCAGTACTTCTCAGGTAAATGGCAGTGCATCATCGTCTATTTCTCCTCTGGTCTTCTTTGTTCTTTGAAGATTAGAGTGACATGGCCAAGCTCTTGGCCGTGTCATGTGACACAGCCAGTGGCTTGGCCGTGTCTCCTGGGTGTGTCAGCTTGTGTGTTTTTTCCTTTGATTCTTCTTTGTTCTTGGCTTAGTTTGGGACACGACCAAGCTTGTGGCCATGTTATGTGACACGGCCAGTGACTTGGCCGTGTTGCCTGCCAATGTCACCTACTGTTTCTTTTCTTTCTTTGCTTGGTCCTTCTTGGCTTTGCCCTTTAGGTGAGACACGGCCAGTGGCTTGGCCGTGTCTCCTGCCCGTGTCATGTTCTGCCAGGATTTCATTTGAGGTGACACGGCCAAGCTTGATTTGGCTTGGCCATGTCTTGCTTGATTCATGCTCTTCTTTCCTTGCTTTGATCTTCCAAGAGAATTTTTGCACCTTAACCACTTTTCCCTTGCAACTTTTTCCTTTCTTTGATTCTTCAATGATTGTTGCAGGCTGTTGGCTCATTTGATCATGAAGCTGGACCTTTCTTTACTGCCCCTTCATCTGCTCGCTCTAGCCTGCCAGATATGCCATCTCACCCATAGGGTATTGATTTGAATTACTTGGTACGTTCCTTATTTCATGGTAACTTATGCTATATGTATGCATGATTATGTATGTTCTTACCTTTTCCTCCTTGGCTCACAATGGATGCTCGAAGAACAAAATAAGAAACTTCAAGAAGAGTTGGCTGCAAGTCATCAGCAGGCTTCTCATTTTGAAAGTTTATATCATCAATCCAAACAACATTTCCGAGACTTTCGATTTCAGGGAATGGAGGATCCCGACGCTTCATCAAGAGGCCCCCAAACTGATGAACATGAGATCCTTTTGTAATATCCTCATGTATGCCCTAGAAGTTTTGAAATAATTGTTGTATTATTTGGATTAAGTGTTTATGGTAAGTTGATAAGAAAAGAAAAATTGAAAGAGAATGTTCATGTGTTATTTGAAAGAAAATAGGGTTTAGAGAGAATGGTATATGTTGTGTATATGATGATATATATAACATATAAATTGGTCAAATGAAGAGTCAAGGTGATGGTTAAGTGGAAGAAGATATTTTTGGTTGTTATTGAAATTACTATAAAGGGCATGCATAATGAAAAGAAGTTTAACTATGTTAAAGAGGGCATTTTGGTAATTCTTCTTTTGAAATTGTGTGGTGGAGATTAATAGAGAGTTTGACTTTTATTTTGATCAATTTCCTTTCTTCTTTTCACGTGTGGCCGGCCAACCTAAAGAACAAGAGAGGAAGCAAAGGTTTGATGATATTTTGAGCCCAAATTGAAGAAGTTCTAAGTGGTTAAGTGGAAATCCAAGAAGATTCACTATATTTGGTAAGTTTCTCTTGATTCTTTTAAGTTATTTAAGTTGTTTGTGAGTTGATTGTGGATTTTAAAGTGGGGTTGTGTTGATTGTTATATGTTGGATTTAATTGGTTGTGGTGTTGGTTTTGGATTTGAAGATGATAAGTTAAGAGTGATGTTGGTTTAGGGTTTTGGAAATGGTAAGTGATAAATTATATTGTGTTATTTTGGATTAGGTTTTGGAAGAAAGTGATTTGCTCTAATTTTAGAAGTGAAGAATTCTTGGAGAAAAGGAAGTGTTTAGAGTTGTATAATTGGTGCTAAAGGTAAGTACAAACTATATGGTTACAAACATGCATATATTGTTTAATCTTAAAACACTTTTGTTTGTAAATGTGATAAGGTATCAAATGTATTGTTAATGAATGTTGGTGATGAAAATATTGTGATGAGCATGTAAAATAATTGCTAATGATGTTGATTATGTCCATTTGAATGAGGTTATGTTGTGTACAATGTGTTTTAAGTTAACCAAAAGAAATTTGGCTACATTTATGGTTTATGCATGAGAGACACGTAATTTGGGACGGTCGCTATTATTGATGTGCGGTCGCGAACTAGGTCGGGCTTCTGGCCGTGAAACCTATTGTAATAAGGTTTCATCTTTTGATTGTGAAGTGCGGTCGTGACTTAGGTCGGGCTTCTGGCCGCGAAACCTACTGTAATAAGGTTTCATCTTGTAATTGTATGGCGCGGTCGTATTCAGGTGAGGTGCGACCGCTAGAAAGGTTCTGTTCACCTTATTGGAAGCAATCTAATCCTGCAACAAGATTCTCATATACATGTTAAATAGATCATCCATTTGAGTTGTCAAGGATTTAAAATAGAGATCATTTGTCTAACATCATTATTGAATCATGAAATGTGAGATGTTATGGAATTGATAATGTATATGATATTACATGAACAAGGTTATGTATTGTGTATTGTGAGGCTTGTGAATGGTGATGTGTATTATGAATAATGTACTTTGAAATGTGATACCAATAATGCTATATGCATAATATGAATTGAGATATGAAATGCTATAAAGCCATTGTGATTAGCTATGATGATGCAATTGAAAGAAAGAAGGCATGTTTGCCTAAATGTTGATGAGAATTGGAAATGGAAATGATAATTGAATAATAAATGAATTGTGTGGCTAATGTGTTATTCCATTTTCAGAGTTTGTTGTTGGTGGCATGCCTAATGATAGTAACAATCTCTTGAAGTTAGGTTGGATTGAATCCTTGAAGCCTAATTGAGATGTTACAACCCTTGAAGCTAGGTTGGGTTGGTTCTTGAAGCCAAGTTGGGTTGGTGCTTAGCATGCTTTGCTCCCCTTGAAGCTTGGTTGAACCTAATCCTTGAAGCCTAGTTGGGTATATGATAATGATAGATGTGATAACAAAACCAAAGCATTAACTCTGAAAATCGAATAGCATATTAGTGTGTCTTGGGCCCAATGCTTGTCTTTGTTTAATGTGAGTCATGATTTGTTTAATGTTGTTCATGAATGGTTAAATGAATAACTAATGAGGCATATGAAATGTAAAGGTATGTTGTTAGCCTTGCATATATGATGTTACATGTATAATATGGATTGAGAATTGGCATTGCATTGCACTGAAGCATAACATTAGCACATTTTGTCTTACTAAGCCGTTGGCTTAGCGCGATAGTGTTTGATCGCGCAGGTAACCGAGTTGAACCCGAGAGTTCTTCGAGACCGAGTGAGAGTAGACATTGAAGGGTTTATTCTTGGATTTAAAGATCAGAGAAGAGCTGCCAATCATGTATAAATTCTTTATGTTTTGTAAAGTATTGTATATAATGTAAATATGTGTATATTATAGATATGGATTTAAATGTTTTCATATATGTAAATATTTTATAAATTCCGCTGCGTATTAAGTAAATGTATTTATATCTATTTTGTTTTATATTACAAGTTAACTACTTATCTTTCTATAATGTATACAATTGAAAGATTAAGGTATGGTTTAAAATGTTTTAAATGTTAAGAAAATCCGTAGCATCTCTATGTTTAGTGCATGTATACTACATTGTGGTGTTTGTAGTGTGCATGTATTAAACGTAGGGGTGTTACACCTTTCGTCTACTTCTGATGAGGACCATGATGGATCGAAACCTCAAGGTAATAGGGATTTTGGTGCCCCTGCTTCGGGTGATCCCGGGATGAGTAATTTGTCGGGTTTTGGTGCTCCCGCTTCGGGCGAACTAGGGACGAGTGATTTGCCCCCTCCTTCAACAGGCGACGATTTTTTCAAGTCTTTATTTGGTGACCTACCACCACCCTCTTAGTGATATGTAAATATTGTAGCAATTGTAAAACATTGTACAATAATGAAAAATATGCAATTTGTATCTTTAACGTAACTCGCTCTCTCTTTTTTTCTTCTTCTTTTTGTTACAATACACCATGGCTTCATAATTCACATCCACTTCATTTGCTAAACCAAATCCAACGTGTTAAAGGAATTTCATTGCTAATTCCTTTCCTTATGCCATATGGTCTTACCCTTTCCCATCACCTTTTCCTTTTCACTTTAGGAAAAGGTTTATTTCTTCTATATAAATTACCCTTCATGCCATATTTTAATACATAGACCAAAATTCTTTCTCTTTCAACGTGAAGACTCCGTTTAATAATTTTAACTTTTTCTTCATTCATTCACCATGACCAAGCATCATTTAAAGAGAATAAAAATTCTATTTAAGAATATGGATGCCATTCATTGGAAGCAAATTTCATGGTCAAAACTTGATGTTTTTAAATGTTTTCAAAATGTTAAATTGGACCACTCCTTCTTACATGTCATGGCTTCCTTTTGGGATATAGATTCTAGGGTATTTAAAATTAATGGCTTTGAAATATGTCCCTTGATTGAAGAATTTGAGGCCATCCTTGGATATCCAAATAATTAACAAATGGCGTTACCCACATTGATTTCCAAGACTCAACAGAAGATGCAGATGTTATTTCAAATTCCAAAACCCGAAGTTCTTCGGTTCATGAGAGGTGAAAAAATTCTACTTGCTCCTTTGATTGACTTTTGTCTCTCTCATTTGGCCCCTACTAAGGCATGGGGACGCATGCTCTATCTTTGCTTGCTCGGCCAATTCTTGTTTGTTTCTTCCGATGGTGATATTGATCCACGAGTATTGGATATTATGGACCAAATGGAAGGAGGCTTGTCACCGGTACCTGTGATCTTAGCCGAGACCTTAGTTGGACTAGACCGATTTAAATCAGGATTGGCAAAGAAACTGACTGGGAGTCCATTGCTGCTTCAGGTAATTACCTAAACTGCCCTTTCGGGTTTTCAATTTAGGTTTTCTTTTTTCTTTTTATTGCTCTAACTTTTGCCTAGTCCGCCCATGCGGGTTTTCGGAACTAGCGAGCTGTCCTAATTTTTGCCTAAGCTGCCCTTGCGGGTTTTCAACTTAGCGGACTTCTTCTTCTTTTTTTTTTAAAAAAAATTTAATTCTTTCTTCACAGATTTGGCTTCAGGAGCGTCTTTGTTTGCTTGATACTCCATCCATGGATTTTGCCAGATACATGCCACGTCATCATTCTACTAGGAAGCTACTCCATCCTGCTTCTTCATGTGCTGACTGGATCCACTCACGCTCCAAAGTCAATATCCGTTGGTCGATACCTTGGTGGAAGATTACTAACATCACCATGCAGACATACTTAATGTACATTCCCCTTGCTGCTCTTCATCAAGGTACATACTATGATCCTCGCCGACTTGGCCGTCAGTATGGAGCTGAGCCTCGTGATTCTGACTTTGCTCCTGACTTAGACATGCCTTGCTTGACTGAAGCCTACTTGGATCAGCTGAGGCAAAGCTGGCCTGCACGTTACACTTATCGACTGCCATAGATTTTACATTTGTCAATTTAGAAAGTGTTTTGTTAGGATGAAAAATAACTAAAGTAATAAAAGATGCTTCTTTTCCATTTATAATTTGTCATCACCTTTTGCAATTATGATTATTTATTTCATTCATATCTGGTCAAATACTTATAACAGTGCACATAGAACAATTTTAACATTAATTCTATTTTATAAAATTAGGGAATAGCCAAACATAAAGCCAGCATACACAAGATCACTCCTGTTACCAACTAGCCCTTTCGGGTTTTCTAATTGACGATTTTCTCTCATTTAGCCCTAATTGTTGCCTAGCCCGCCCTTTTGGGTTTTCGGAACTAGCGGACTGACCCAACTTTTGCCTAGGCCACCCTTTTGGGTTTTCAACCTAGCGAGCTCTTTCTTTTTTTACTTTTCATATCATAAATAAAACCTCTTCAACCTGTCAATGTTTACTGGCTCACTAAATTCGTTCCCATCCATGTCTGACAACTTCACCGCACCTTTGCTCATGACTTGTTTCATGACATATGGCCCTTCCCAGCTAGGTCTGAACTTCCCTCTTGGATCAGATACATTAGTCTTACACTGCTTCAACACCAAATCCCCAACTCTGAATTTTCTGATCTTAACCCTTCTATTGTAGGCCCGAGCTATCTTCTTTTGATACAGTTGGTGATGGTATAGTGCTTTTAACCTTCTCTCTTCTAGTAGAGCTAACTGTGTGTATCTGCTTACTACCCATTCCATTTCTAGCAGTTTAGCTTCCAAGACTAACCTTAATGACTTGATCTCAATTTCAATTGGCAACACTGCTTCCATCCCATAAACCAAAGAGAACGGTGTCATGCCAGTAGGTATTCGCACACTTGTCCTATATCCCCACAAAGCAAAGGGAAGCATCTCTGACCAATCCCTATAAGTCTTGGTCATCTTGGATAGAATTTGCTTAATTGTTTTGTTTGTTGCTTCAACCGCACCATTAGCCTTTGGTCTATAAGGAGAGGATTGATGATGATGGATTTGGTACTTCGGGATTAAATCCTTAACTGCTCCTTGAAACTGTAACCCATTGTCTGATATCACACTATGCCAGACCCCATATTTGCAGATGAGGTTCTTTTCGATAAACTTAGCCATTTGGCTTGCACCCAGTTTATTGAAGGATCTGGCTTCGACCCATTTTGAAAAATAATCTACTACTACCACAATGAATCGGTAACCATTTGAAGCAATCGGATGTATCTCTCCTATAATGTCGATACCCCAAGTGGCAAATGGCCAGGGTGAAGACATTGAATGCAGTTTTTCAGGAGGCATGTGATTCAAGTTACCATACATCTGACATTGCTAGCACTTCTTTACAAACTCAATACAATCTTTCTCCATAGTCAACCAGTAGTAACCTTGTCGAATAATCTTCTTAACTAGGGCCAAACCACTCATGTGTGGACCGCAATTTCCCGCGTGTATTTCTGACAATATTCGCTCCACTTCAGGCTTTCTTAAACATCTCAAATGCACCACATCAGGCCACCTTTGATATAACTCCCCATGGAAGGTGATGTATTGCAATGACCACCGCCTTATGGCTCTTCTCTCTTTCTTTGTTGGCCTCGGCGGGTATTCTCTTTCCTCCAAAAATTGCCTTATAGTATCATACCACGCATCATGGTCTATATCAACTTCCATGATTGTCTCATATTCATAGCAAGGAGTTGATGAACTGGTCAAGATTAGAGGCTTAAGGATTAGGCTAACAGGGTTTTCCCATACCGAAGCTAATGTGGCTAGGGCATCTGCCATTTGATTTTCTTCCCTTGATAGGTGTATAAACCTACACTCCTTAAAGTTCTTCTTCATCATGGTCAAGTAATGGTGGTATGGTTTCAATCTTTCTTCTTTCAACTCCCATTCTCCATTTATTTGGGATACAACTAGCAATGAATCGCCATAAACTTCCACCTTATCCACCTTCATAATCATTAGGGTTTCCAAACCGAAAATACAAGCTTCGTACTCCACCATATTATTGGTTGCCCTAAATTTCAATTTTTTGGCTAAAGGGATGAGTTCCCCTTCGGGCGATTCTAGTATAACTCCCAAACCTTCTCCTTTCTTGTTAATGCTCCATCAAAATACATTTTCCACCCTTGTACCTCAATTACTTCTAAATGTTCATCTGGAAATTCCAAGATTACTTCTTCACTATCTGGTAATGGTTTTTGGGCTAGGAATTCTGCCACTGCTCTACCTTTGATCGTTTTCCTGGTTACATACTTAATCTCAAATTCTTCTAATATTATCAAACATCAACCATATTTTCCAATCAAAGAAGGTGTCTCCCTTAAGTACTTCATTGGGTCCAACCTAGAAATTGCTTACACACTATACGATTGAAAGTAATGACGCAACTTCTTAAAAGACCAAACCACGGCTATACATGTCTTTTCAATGAAACTATACTTAATTTCATAAGGTAGAAGCTTTCTATTCAATTAGTAAACGGCATGCTCAATCCCTAACTCATCTGCTTGGGCTAGCATGGCTCTTATAGACTCTTCTTCTACTGCTAAGTATAGTAATAGAGGTTTGCCGGGTTTAGGTGGTTTCAAAATAGGTGGATTCAACAAATACTCTTTTATTCAATCAAAGGTCTTTTGACATTCTTCATTCCATACGACTGGCTGATTCTTTCTAAGCAATTTGAAGATAGGCTCACAAATTATTGTGAGCTTTGCTATAAATCTGATAATGTATTGTAGTTTACCAATGAATCCCCGAACTTCTCTCTCCGTCTTTAGGGTTGGCATATCCCTGATTGCTTTGACTTTGTCAGGATCTATCTCAATACCATTCAGACCAATTTCATGTCCCAATAATTTTCCTAAAGTAACACCGAATACACACTTCTTCGGGTTTAATCTTAGCTTATATTTCAAAGCTCTATCAAAGAATAATTCTAAGTTTTGGAAATGTTGCTCACTTGTATTCGACTTAACCATCATATCATCAACATATACTTCAACTTCTTTGTGCATCATGTCATGGAATAATGTGGTGGCCATCTTTTGGTAAGTTGATCCAGCACTCTTTAAGCCAAATGGCATCACCCTATAACAAAATATACCCCATGTAGTAATGAAAGCGGTTTTGGTTTTATCCTCTTGGGCCATTAACACTTGGTTGTATCTGGAAAATCCATCTACAAATGAGTGTAGCACGCTAGAGGCTGCACTATTAATGAGAACATCTATATGAGGTAAAGGAAAATCATCCTTGGGGGAAGCCTTGTTCAAATCTCTATAGTCCACACATACCCTTATTCTTCCATCTTTCTTTGGCACGGGTACTATGTTGGCTAGCCAATCTAGGTTTTCTATCACTTCAAGGAACTTCACTTGTATTTGCTTAGTGACCTCTTGTTTAACCAATTCAACCCACTTAGGTCTTAATCGCCTAAGCTTTTGTTTGACAGGTTTTATGTGAGTGTGAGTTGGAATATGATGCTTGGCTATGTCTCGATCTATTCCAGGCATATCTTCATAAGAACAAGCAAACACTTCTTCATATCTTTTGAATATTTTTTCAAATCTCTCTCTCTCATCAGGAGTAAGGTCGGATGCTATGCTAATGTTTTTAGGATTTTTAGTGGTTCCCAAATTTAATGATTGTGTGTTAACAGAATTAATATTAAAGATTCTCATGTAACTGCTATTTGAATGTATGCAACCATCAGGAGAAACATCACACAAGTAAGCAAAATCAGACTTTGTTGCATTCATTTTGGAAAAGAAAACATCATCATCCTCATACAAAGCAGACAAATTAAAATCAAAATCAAAATCATTGTTCTTAGAATCATAAAGCAGGATGTCTTCAAACTTTTCTTTGACCAGTGCAGCAATCTCTTCCGGAGACTTCTCAGCTTTTAGGACAGCTTCATTCTTCTCTTTTGGATTGGATTCTTTGCTGGTTGGCAGGATGAGTTCTTTCTTCACTTGCTCCACTAGCTCGGCAACATCTGCAAAAATTTCAAAACCTGGGATTAACTTACCCATGAACATGATCGGCTCGGGCTTTCCTTAGAGTGGTCCCATATCTGGAGCTTTGACAAAGATCTCTTCAAGTGGTGGGAAGCTCATCTTCTCATTCTTGTTTGGCTGGACATCATTGGCTTCATAATATCCCAACCCTTTCTTGGAAGTTTGAGTTCTAAAATCTGGCAACTTTGTAAAACCGGCCTTGCCCTTTCGAAGACCAACTCCGGGAAGGTAGTTCATGTTCTTCATCATATTCAAGACTTTGGAATCCATTACTTCATCATCAGAAATTGTAGCTACTTGAAAACCATTGAGAGGCCTCTCAATCATTAGAGCGTTAACAATCTCATTATCTTCAGCTTCAATGACCACTGTCTCATTTTCGTTGGGGAACTTGATCTTTTAGTGAAGGGTGGAAGGAACTCCACCAAGAGGATGGAACCATGGTCGCCCCAAGAGTAAGGCGAAGGTAACTGGTATGTCTAAAATAACAAACTCAACAATAGATTCAATTGGACCAACCTTGATAGCCGCTTTGAAAGTCGCTTTAGCATGCCTCTTAGTGTTCTCATAAGCACTAATTGTTACCTCGGTTGGGTTTAGATCTCTTGTTGACATGGCTAGCTTTGGCAATATCTTAAGTGGACAAACATTTATGGTGGACCCATCATCAACCATTATACATGGAGTCCTCTTCCCCTTGACTTCTATTTTGATGAAGAGAGGGCGGATGTGGTCTCTCCCCTCCTCCGGTAAGTCCGCATCCGAAAAAGAAACTGCTCCCATATTAACTTCACTCTTTTCTTGAACCTCTTCACATTTCATTACTTCCCCAATTTTTATGAAGTTGATCAACTCCTCCGGTGTTGTGGAGGTAGAAATTGGCATGCTAGCTAAGGCTTCGGCCATAGTTTCTCGGTGCTTTTTAGAAGTAGCTAATAAGTCCCAAATACTAACACTTGCTTGGGTTATTTTCAATTGCTTAAGCACAACATCATCTTCTTCTACTTCAACTTCCTTCCCTTTATTAGTTTCTACCTCCTTAGGTGGTGGCCTTGCATAAGGCTTACCGGATCTAGTGTTCATCACCTCATCTTCTTTGGGCTCGGACCAAGTCCACTCCTCCTTCTTGGATACAATATCATCATCACTATCACTTGAATCCCAAAACCCATTGACAACACAAATTGTTACTTCTCCACCTATCATAGCTTGTTTAATTTCACCAAATACCTCTTCCACTTTGGTTGCTTCTCCACCCACATCTTGAAAAGAAGACATGACAAAGTCCTCATGCAAACCTCCTCCAATCATGAAGGTTGCCGGTGCTGGTACCCTATTAAATTTTGGTAATGGGTTGTCTTTGTTGTTTGGCTTATTGGGCTCGGGTAGTTTCCCATTATCAATTAGATTTTGGATCTCATGTCTCAACCTTACACATCTATCCGTGTCATACCCTTGCATTTGGTGAAATTGACAAAAAGCTTTGGTGTCAAAATTAGATGGGAGAGGATTAGGCAAAGGACGAGGATTTAAGGGTTGTAGCAATCCATTTCTTTGAAGCTTATTGAGAACCCAAGACATCAGCTTTCCTAATTCCAAAAATTGTCTCCTCGTTCCTTGGTTAGTAGCGTTAACACCGACGACCTTTTTCATGCTTTGGCTACCAGGTTGATAGTTCCCTTTCTCGTTTCTTTTTGTTGAAAAATGGCTCTTCTTCCTTTCCCATTCTTCAATTTGCAAACCAGCTTGAAGAAGGTCTTTGAAATCACGGATGAGTGTATGAGACATCCTCTCATGAAGATTAGGCAACATCCCTCTCACAATCATCCTTATTTGATCGGATTCATCAGGCCTCTTCTTGAGTAAAGCGGCCTTGTTTCTCCATCGCTTCACATAGTCCACAAAATTCTCATTTGGCCTTTGCCTTATTGACACCACTTCCATTAAGTAACTTCTAACTCAACATTATATCCATATTGTTGGATGAAGGCTTTGTAAAGTAGATCCCAACTCTTTTGTGTTTCATCATCTAAGGTATTAAACCAATTTTGGACAACAGGGTCCAATGAGAGCATAAAGTACCTTAGGGTTTGAGCCTTAGTAGCTCGAGTAGACTGCATGGTAGTGATATAATGCTTCACATGGAGATGAGGATTTCAGGTGCCATTGTACTTAGCAAAGGAAGGCATCTTGAACTTATAAGGGACCTCTTCATCTTGTTCAAATAGTTTATCGATCTCGGACATCTCCTCGGTTTTTAACTTCTTCTCAAATTTCTTTTCTAAATCAGCAATCATCTTTTCAACATCGGATGCCTCGGTCTTTTCAATAGTTGCTTTCTCAGCAACCTTCGGTTCTTTCTTCTTCTCTTGAATATCTTGGTAGTATTGAGCCCAATCATCATCATCATCAATGATCACTTTTTCATCATCAAAAACCACTTCACTAACTTTAGTCTTCCCTTTGTCCTTTGGTTTCTTAGTGCTAACGGATGCCTCGGCATGATTCTCTAAGATTGCAGTCAACTGGTTCTTCATGGTCTCAGCTAGGGCCTCTTTGATTTCTTCCATCTTGGTGTTAAGGGCCTCATCCACCATCCTTTGAATTTGTTCGGGCTTCATTATTTTTGGTGAGCAAGTGATGAGTCATTGCTAGATACTTCGTCTTCGGCGTAGGCCGAATTGTTGTAAGCTTTAGAACTATCGTAATCCAAGGCTATGAGCCAGAGGGGATTAATGAGATGCAAGTGTATGCATGTATGCACAAACAAATCAACAAATAAGGATAAATAGGACATTCCTTCCAAACTTACAACATCCACACACGAATGGCGAGTCTCTTTTCCTCGGTATATGGTTAACAAAATACCAACATGGGGTACCTTGCTTTCGAATAATTCCCTTAGACGTTTCAACCAATAGTTATGTTTTCGAAAATGGAAATCAATCCATGATAATTCCCATTAATTAGGTTTTAATCTTGTAATATCCCAAAGTGTGCCCTAGAAGTTTTGATATAATTGTTGTTCTATTTGGATTATATGTATATGATTTATTGAATAGAGAAAGGAAGAGAAGAGAGAGTGTATATGTTGTGTATATGGAAATATATACAACATATACAAGTCAATATGGAAAAGTCAAGAGAAGATATTTTGTTATTTTTATTTTAATTAAGTAATTAAAAAGGAAAAATAAATGAATGGAAGAGCGAAAATTTGAATATTTTATTATTAAAAGACTTGGTGGAGATTGAGTGAAGACAAAATATTTGACATTGTCTCTAATTTCCTTTTCATTTTTCTTCTTTTCCTTTCTTGGCCGGGTACTCCAAAGACAAGAGAGCAAAAGAGAGTTTTGATTTTCTAAGATCAAATTGAAGGAAGATTCAAGTGATTAAGTTGGAAAATTTTGAAGTTTCATCAACTTTGGTAAGTTTCTTCTTGATTTCCCTTGTTTTATTTGAAGTTATGTTTGAGTTGATTGTTGATATGTGATAGTGTGATTAGGTTTGATTGTGGTGTGTTTGAGAGTGTTTGGTCTTTTGAGTATGGATTTTGGGGTTGGATTGAAGAAAAGAGTAAGTTGTTGGAAGAGAAGGTGTTGTGGTTGTGTTTTGGGTTGTGGTGATGATATGGTTGGTGTTTGATGTATGTTTTCAGTTGTTTTTGTGTTTTTGCAAGTTTGTTATGATTTTGGGTGTGTTTGGCCAAGTTTGTTTGAAGTGGAAATGGTGGAAGTAAGAGGATTGTTGGATGTGAGGTTGTTGTCAATGGTTCTGTGTTGCAGTAGCATTTACACGTCCAGTGACACGCCCATGTCACTGAGCGTGTCATAGCTACTGTGTTGGTGAAAGTTTGACACGGAAATGAACACGCCCATGTTGTTGGACGTGTCAATGTTTTTGTGAGACAGAATGTATTACACGTTCAGTGACACGCCCGTGGTTCTGAACGTGTCAAAGCTTCTATGTTGTGGAGTTAGGGCATGGTCAGGGACACGCCCGTGTTGTTGAGTGTGTCATGTTTAGAGTTTGCCCTAGTTGGTTCTTAGCTTTATTATCTTATATGTATTTCTAAGTGAGTGTGTATGATTACCTTTGGTTTAGGTTGTGAAGAAGTTGAATTGCCCTAACCAAAGTGTTGAGTATTCTTGGAGGAGGAAGTGTATAGATTGGTGTGAGTTGATTTTGAGGTAAGTACAAACTACATGGTTGCATACATTTACATGATTTTAATACTTAACATATTTGGATGTACATATGTTAAGTAATTGATTACATTGTTAATACATTTGATGAATGTTATGATTTGTATAATGTGAATGATTGATGAGCATTTAAAATATATGTTAATGCAATTGGTTGTGTACATTTGAATAAAGAGTTGTGAAGCCAATGTGATCGGTTATGATGATTCAAATGAAATAAGTGGGGCATGTTTGCCTAGATGATGATATTTAATTCAATTAATTATGTATACTCTATTGATGAGATGATTGAGGCATGGTTGCCTAAGTGATGATGAGGAAATGAGAATGAAATTGATAATGAAATAATAAATGAATTGTATGTCTAATGTGTTATTCCATTTTCAGAGTTTTGTTGTTGGTGGCATGCCTATAGTAACAGTCTCTTGAAGCTAGGTTGGACTTGATCCTTGAAGCCAAGTTGGGTTGAAGTTTAGCATGCTTAACTCCCCTTGAAGCTTGGTTGGGTCTAGTCCTTGAAGCCTAATTGAGATGTTACAACCCTTGAAGCTAGGTTGGGTTTGGTTCTTGAAGCCAAGTTGGGTTGATACTTAGCATGCTTTGTTCCCCTTGAAGCTTGGTTGAACCTAAATCCTTAAAGCCTAGTTGGGATAATGATAATGATAAATGTGATAATCAAACCAAAACATTAACTCTGAAAGTTGAATGGCATATTAGTGTCTTTGGGCTCATGCTTGTCTTTGTTTTCAATGTGATTCTTGAATGGTGAAACCAATGAATAATGAGATACATGATGTGTAATATGTTTATGAATGTGGCATGGGAAGCTATGTTGAGTAATGAAACCATGAAGATACCACATGAATGTTTTGATATGATCTTGAACAATATAAGGTTTTAAAATATAATATTCTTTTGAATGTTGTATGGAATTTTATTATGTGACATTGGCATTGCATTAAAGCATAGTATTATTGTAGTTTGTACCACTAAGTCGTTGGCTTAGCGCGAGTGTGATTCGTCGCACAGGTGACAGGGAAGAACCGGAGAATTCCTCTAGGCCGAATAGAGTCTAGATTTTGAGGTGTTGATAGTGGAGCTTAAAGATCAAAGACATACTGCCAAACATGTATATATATTTTATGTTTTGTAAAACTTGAGTTTTGATATATATGTATTTGTAAATATTTGTTATACTTTCCGCTGCGTTTTGAATAAACATTTTATCTATTGTGTTTTATAATATAACTTAAATGTTTTGAGTCTGCTTATAATATTTTAAAAGAAGTAAGTCGTTTGTTAGTAAACCGTGGCATTACTATATTCAGTATACGTATATTACGATCGTAAAAGCATGTTGTGTGCGTATACGAGGTATAGGGGTGTTACAAATCTATTCAACCAACTAAAGTAGCTTTTATGCTATGTTGGATTAAAATGAAATTAAGAGGTTTATTATAAATAGATTTCTCACTTGAAAAGAGTAACTAATGGTTCATGCCAAAAACAAGCCCATGGTTAATTTATTCTTAGTGTAAACTAGGCCTACAATTGATTTTTAGTATTTCATAATTGACCTAAATATTTTTGCAAGCTCTTTGTAAGAGAAGGTTGGGTGAAAATAGTTTTATTTCTAAGCCCATTATAAAATATTTTAGAAAAATGGATTTTGGGCTTAGTATTTGGGCCATGAGCCAAATAAAAGTTTTGATTTATTTCTAGAAAAATTTTATGTCCAAAGACCATCTTGAAAAAATTTTAAAAATAGCTTTGGTCTTTTGGACTTTAAAGAACAGTTTATTTTGAGCTTACAATATGCTTAGGTCATATTAGAAAAAGAGCAAACCAAATAAACCATGATTTAAGCCAAGATAAATTAACCATAGTCAAACAACATGAATTTGGGGTAAAACCTAAGGAAAGTAACTAGGCCAATTACATGAGCTTTAGTCTTTGGGTAAAAAGCTTAGGTTCCCATAGCAAGTATATACCAAATGGTACGAGGCTATGAGTGGTTATTCCATGCTCGATCTCCATACCTTGAGTAAAAGTATGGTATCCCTTACATAACACAACACGGGTAACACGGGCATCCTAACTCACGCACACAATGCAATCTAATATGATGCAATGGATAATATCATTACAAGAAATAATAGAATAATAAAAAGACCAATGGAATCAACTTCTCTTATCCCCAGTAGAGTCGCCACTGTGAGCGGGGATTTTTGCCCCCACTTCTAGTGGAATGGTTCTTGCGACTTCGACACTATTTAGGCTCGGGGCCTTAGAGAACATGGACCTAAGTCCGGAGAAAATGGAGTTGCCACTCGGACGTGCCGGGAAAAAATAAAGAGGTGGATGACTCGATTCCTAAGGAATCCCCAAACCCCTAATGGGTTCGGAAAGTTGGGAACATGTGGGGAAGGTGAGAAACAGCGCAGCACCCCCACAACGTCCGGTTTATTGGAACCAGCCTCCTTTACAGGTCATAATATTATAAATTTCTTAAATATAACAACATTATCCATATTACACACAATAATTAAAAGAAAGCATCAATATATTAAAATCAAAGCAAGGTCCAAACAAAACAAATAAATGGACGCCCATCCGAAGATAGAAACATGTCCTTACATCACATGCCTAAATAGGACACCCACCGAAAGGTAGAAACATGCCCTTTACATAAGTTCTTGTTAGTGTATGTGCCCTAGGCCATTTATTTGGATCTTTATGTTATACATTCATTATTAATAAATGAGGTTTTATTATCATTATTGTTTGTTTGCATGTTACACAATTTTGATATTTGTCCCTGGTTTATTATTGTTATAGAGATAAAAAAAATAATTCTTAACCAGTATGAACATTGATTTGATAATCATTAGATGGTTATGTGTATAGTGATACAAATCAATTTCATAGATACTTGTTAGAGAACAATGTATTGGATAGACCCATCATGAGATTACTACATGGGTTAGTGTCATAAGTAAATCTCATGATAGTTATGTATTAATTCTTTGACTTGAGATTGTCATAGTTTCCAATATAAGGACTATTATATTTTGACATGATCAAACATTATCCGTAACTGGATAGTAATAAAGGTTATGTTCATATATGATAGAAATTATGTAGAGGATAATGAACAATCAAGATAGAATTTGTCCCTCTCTTTGAGAGAGATATCTTTTGGGCCCCTCGATAAGTGAGACTGTGAAATGCATGGCCGTGCTCAAATGAATTGATAGTGTGATCAATTTCATTTGTTTTTATCAGTCTACTTGGAGATCGAGTAATCATAAGTTTGGACAATATAAGTATGACGTTGACCATGACTTATGTTCAAGCTAGATATCGTGTGACAAAGGGATTAATGCATATACTATTATTAGGCAAATTGGACATTCCTTATATTAATTGGGTAGTTGTAACGCCTTGCTAGAGGCCAATTATGACTTGTTGATTTAATAGAGATTAAATTGACTGCCAATTAATATGGGCCTATCGGGTCACACACAAGAATGCGTTTTGGGTTGGATATAATATTAATAATATTAATATTAGATATTAATATTTATTATTATTATTATTTTCGTTTTTATATATATATATTATTAGATAATATATTCAGAATCCTAATTAGATTTGGATTCTGAATTTGACTTACCTTATCCAATTATATATATTATTAGATAATGTATTCAGAATCCTAATTAGACTTGGATTCTGAATTTGACTTTCCGTATCCAATTTTGAATTGGATTCTGGAGTGATTATATTCACTCCAGACGTTAAGTCTTCTCAGAGGTAACAATAAAAACAAAGAGGAACGAAAAAGGTAACCCTAATACGTTTTTAGAGAAAACGTTTTTCCAGCCTTCGCCGTTGCAGAGAGCTAGCACTCCAAACGGTAGCATTCGTATGGATACGCGATAGAGGGTGTTTCGCGATCGAGGCATCTCTTCCAAACTGTGATTTCGAATCATCAACAGGTTAGTTCTTTGAACACTTTTGTCGAATTAAACGAACAGCATGGATCCTGGTGGGAAATCAGAGATCAAATATTTTTCCGCTGCGTGTTTTTGTTTGCAGTGATCTCTATGATTTCCTAACAGTGGTATCAGAGCCACTTGTTGTTTTCATTTAAGTCGAAAATGCCATGTTGATATGATTATGGTGATATATATTGTTTACGTATGGCATGTTAACTATAAAACTCTAATTCGTTTTTCATATGATGAGAAAGGATTGGTTTTTGGTTTCGTTTCTGTAAAACCCTAATTCATTTTTCATATGATGACAAAGGATTGGTGTTTTTAATTTCGTTTTCATGAGATGATCACGTATATATGATTGGTTGATTAAAATGATTTTCATATGATGAAAACGATTAAGTTTATATGTGATATAAACATTTGGTAATGATTCTGTAATGGGTTGTACATATTCGAAATAAAACAGTAAGAAGGTTAATGAGATTAACGGTTCTGTTTTAGGGTTTCGCCAAAGAAAAATGTTAATGAGATTTTGTAATGGGAGCCCCGCCCACTAACCGGCTAGCGGGACCGCCGTATGTTCGCGCCCTATAGTTCGTTACCGCGACATTAAGAATGTCAATATATTTGTTTCTATTTAACATGTTGGTGATGAATATGTTATGTTTGTTTGATGTCTTGGCATGGTGCATAGCATGGCCTTATGACCTATGTGATTGGTTTATTCATATCTTTATTTTGGGTAAATACGGCCTGCGTGTCGTTTATTTTGTTGTAATTTATTTCACTAGTAGTTAGATTTTCTTTTATTGTAATATATGAAGATTCAAGCTACAATGTTTGTGATGGAGATTCATACCAAGGAGAAGATGGTTCCATGGTGATGGAAGCACAAGCTCAAGTTTTGAAGATATGTAATATTGCAAGTGTTGTAATAGATAGGTTTTTCACCTAGGGTTGCCTTTATGATCTTCATTTGGTCTCTTGAAGATCATATTTAGTTTGGCCATGCTATGTCACGTTTACATATTTTGTCATTTGGTATATGATGCTTATGTGATAAATTATATATATGCATATAGGATGCTAAAATATAATGATATGTAATGCAAGACATGATAATAATTTAGTTGAACCCTCATTAATAATTTAAGTCTAAATGCCATCCACGTTTTGAACACCTATCAAAACTAAGATTGTATTAAAGTAGGTATTGCCAAAGCAATATGCTTTAAACATTCCTAGCTAAGTAGGATGAGTAATAGTGCTACTCATATGTTTTAAAATTGGTTAGACTTAATTAGGCTATCAAAATGGTTTTGGGCCTAAGGCATTAGATGGAATTCAACATGCTATGACATATGATGTCAATATTCCATAATTACTAAGAGTTACATGAGATGTAATTGGTAAAGATGTTACCTACCTAAATAACTTGATTTTAAGCATCACGCCAAAGCTGAGTTTAGAATTAAGTGAAATACGGATCTTAGCCTACTAAAATATTTCTTTAGAGGGTTATATTTTTTAGTAGGAGTTTAAATAATTTTAACCTCATTATTAATGAAAATTTGACTTTGCATATTTATCAACAGATGGCTGCTAATAACAATTCCACCTTATCACTGCGATCTATCCTTGAGAAGGAAAAACTGAAAGAATGTGGGACTAATTTTGTTGACTGGTTTAGGAACCTGAGAATTGTTCTCAAACAAGAGAAAAAGTCCTACGTGCTTGATGAAGCTATCCCTGACCTACCTCCTGCCGATGCTTCTAATGCTGCTAAGAGTAAGCATAAGAAGCATGTGGATGATTCCAATGACATAGGATGTCTTATGTTGGCTACTATGTGTCCAGGACTTCAGAAGGATCTGGAACACTTAGAGGCTTATGAGATGAGTGTGCATCTCAAACAAGCTTTCCAACAACAGGCTAGGTAAGATAGGTTTAACACCGCTGTTGCATTATTTGACTGCAAAATGTCTGAAGGTGAATCTGTTAGTGCTCATGTTTTGAAGATGAAAGGCTATCTAGATCACCTTGCTAGACTTGGATATCCCCTGAGTTTAGAACTCTCCACGGATTTGATCCTACATTCATTGCCTAGCAGTTTCTCACAGTTTGTCATGAACTATAACATGAATGACATGGAGAAATCCATTCCTGAGCTACATGGTATGCTCAAAACTGCTGAGGGGAATATCAAAAAGCCTACCCAAATATTAAATGTCAATATTAAACAAATGAAAAAGAAAGCCAAAGATACTAAAGGCAAGGGTAAGGCAAAAGGTGCTAAAGGGTCCAAGGGACAAGCTAAACCAAAAACCTGTACCTAAGGCTAAAGTTCCTAAGGAAGGGACTTGTTTCCATTGCAACAAGCCTGGGCATTGGAAGAGAAATTGTCAACTCTATTTGGATGAGTTAAAGAAGTTGAAGGGTAGTGCGACTACATCTTCAGGTATTTATGTTATAGAAATTAATTTATCTATTCCTTATTCCTGGGTATTAGATACCGGATGTGGATCTCATATTTGTACAAATATGCAGGGACTCAAAAGGAGTAGGATGCTGAAGAAGGGCGAAGTGGACCTACGTGTTGGCAATAGAGCAAGAGTTGCTGCTATAGCTGTAGGAACTTATGAGCTTGTTATGCCCAATGGGTTTTTGTTAATTTTGAACAATTGCTTTTATGTTCCTACTATGAGTAGGAATCTTATTTCAGTATCTGTTTTGGATGATGAAGGTTATTCATTTTTGATTAAGAATAAGAAATGTTCTATTTTTGATAAAAATGATCTGCTTTATGGTATTGCAAATTCTTATAATGGCCTTTATATCCTTAATCTTGATGATTCTAATGGTAATTGTATCTATAACATAACTTCTAAGAGAACTAAGCCAAATGAGTTAAACCCTACTTATTTATGGCATTGTCGCCTTAGCCATATAAATGAGAAACGCATTTCTAAGCTCCATCAAGATGGATTATTAGATTCATTTGATTTTGAATCATTTGAAACATGTGAGTCTTGTTTGCTTGGTAAGATGACAAAGGATCCTTTTACTGGTCATAGTGAAAGGGCTAATGATTTATTGGGCTTGATACATACAGATGTATGTGGTCCTTTTAGCATTAGTGCCAGAGGAGGATTTTGATACTTCATTACTTTTACTGATGATTTCAGTAGGTATGGCTATGTCTACCTAATGAAACATAAGCATGAGTCTTTTGAAATGTTTAGAACTTTTCAAAATGAAGTACAAAATCAACTTGGTAAAACAATTAAACTACTTCGATCAGATCGAGGTGGTGAATATTTGAGCCAAGAGTTTGATGATCATCTAAGGGATTGTGGAATTGTTTCACAACTGACTCCTCCAGGAACTCCACAGTGGAATGGAGTTTCTGAAAGGAGAAATCGAACTCTATTAGATATGGTTCGATCAATGATGAGTCAAGCGGATCTTCCTTTATCTTTTTGGGGTTATGCCTTAGAGACAGCTACATTCATTCTGAACCGTGTACCATCTAAGGCGGTTGAAAAGACACCATATGAGATATGGACAGGTAAGACACCTAGTTTGTCTTTTCTTAAGATTTGGGGTTGTGAAGCTTATGTGAAAAGACCAGTTTCAGATAAGTTAGCTCCAAAGTCTATCAAATGTAATTTTGTGGGGTATCCTAAGGAAACTAAAGGATACTATTTCTATACTCCTTCAGAGAACAAAGTGTTTGTTGCTCGAAATGGGATCTTTTTGGAAAGGGAATTTCTTTCTAAGAGAACTAGTGGGAGTATAGTAGAACTTGAGGAAACTCAAGTACCACAAGAAATCATTGAGCCGTCTATAGAGCCTATTTCAGAACCACAAATAGTTGTGGAGTCTGAAGATGTAACACAAATCCCTCGCAGGTCTGATAGGACACGTCGTCATCCAGAGAGATATGGATTTCTTGTGACTGATGATAGTGAAGTAATGCTCATAGATCAAGATGAGCCTACTACCTATCAAGAAGCTGTGTCAGGTCCAGATTCAGACAAATGGCTTGGAGCCATGAAATCTGAGATGCAATCTATGTTTGACAACCAAGTTTGGTCTTTAATTGATCCTCCAGAGGGTATTAAGACTATTGGTTGAAAATGGGTTTTCAAGAAGAAAACTGACATGGATGGGAATGTGTAGACCTATAAAGCAAGGCTTGTTGCAAAAGGTTTCAAGCAAACTCATGGTATAGACTATGATGAAACCTTTTCACCAGTTGCTATGCTTAAGTCTGTTAGAATTCTCATTGCCATTGCAGCATACTATGATTATGAGATATGGCAAATGGATGTCAAAACCGCTTTCCTTAATGGAAACTTGCTTGAGGATGTGTATATGACACAACCTGAGGGTTTTGTAAATCCTGAGAATTCTACAAAGGTTTGCAAGCTTCAAAAATCCATTTATGGATTGAAGCAAGCATCTCGAAGCTGGAATCTTCATTTTGATGAAACAGTTAAGAACTTTGGTTTCATCAAGAATGAAGATGAACCTTGTGTCTACAAGATGGTTAGTGGGAGTGCAGTAGTGTTTTTAGTCTTATATGTGGATGACATATTACTCATTGGGAATGATATCCCTACCTTGCAAAAGGTTAAGACTTGGTTAGGGAATTCTTTCTCAATGAAAGACTTAGGTGAGGCTGCCTATATCCTTGGTATAAAGATCTATAGAGATAGATCTAGAAGGATAATTGGCCTGAGTCAAAGTACATACATAGATAAAGTGTTGAAGAGGTTCAACATGCAAGATTCCAAAAAGGGATTCTTGCCTATGTCTCATGGCATTCATCTCAGCAAGAGTCAATGTCCTATGACATCTGATGAGCGAGATCGAATGAATAAGATTCCTTATGCTTCTGCTATAGGATCTATTATGTATGCCATGCTATGTACTAGACCAGATGTCTCATATCCATTAAGCGCAACTAGTAGATTTCAAGCTGATCCTGGTGAAGGTCACTGGACAGCTGTCAAGAATATTCTTAAGTACCTTCGAAGGACTAAAGATGTATTCTTGGTTTATGGAGGTTTGGAAGATGAGCTAGTTGTAAATGGTTACACAGATGCTAGTTTCCAAACTGACATAGATGATTTTAGATCGCAGTCAGGTTTTACATTCACATTGAATGGTGGAGCTGTTAGTTGGAAGAGCTCAAAACAAAGCACTGTGGCTGATTCTACAACAGAGGCTGAGTATATAGCAGCATCAGATGCAGCTAAGGAAGCAGTCTGGTTGAAGAAATTCATCACTGAGCTAGGAGTGGTGCCTAGCATTGCAAATCCTGTGGACATTTATTGTGACAACAATGGTGCCATAGCACAGGCAAAAGAGCCTAGATCTCATCAAAGGTCTAAGCATATACTCAGGCGTTTTCACCTCATTCGAGACATTATCGATAGAGGAGATATCAAGATATGCAAAGTTGACACAAATGATAACATAGCAGATCCATTAACAAAGCCTCTCTCACGGGTCAAGCATGATCAGCACACTAGATCTATGGGTCTTAGAAATTTGTAGGCCTAGTGCAAGTGGGAGATTGTTAGTGTATGTGCCCTAGGCCATTTATTTGGATCTTTATGTTATACATTCATTATTAATAAATGAGGTTTTATTATCATTATTGTTTGTTTGCATGTTACACAATTTTGATATTTGTCCCTGGTTTATTATTGTTATAGAGATAAAAAAAATAATAATTCTTAACCAGTATGAACATTGATTTGATAATCATTAGATGGTTATGTGTATAGTGATACAAATCAATTTCATAGATACTTGTTAGAGAACAATGTATTGGATAGACCCATCATGAGATTACTACATGGGTTAGTGTCATAAGTAAATCTCATGATAGTTATGTATTAATTCTTTGACTTGAGATTGTCATAGTTTCCAATATAAGGACTATTATATTTTGACATGATCAAACATTATCCGTAACTGGATAGTAATAAAGGTTATGTTCATATATGATAGAAATTATGTAGAGGATAATGAACAATCAAGATAGAATTTGTCCCTCTCTTTGAGAGAGATATCTTTTGGGCCCCTCGATAAGTGAGACTGTGAAATGCATGGCCGTGCTCAAATGAATTGATAGTGTGATCAATTTCATTTGTTTTTATCAGTCTACTTGGAGATCGAGTAATCATAAGTTTGGACAATATAAGTATGACGTTGACCATGACTTATGTTCAAGCTAGATATCGTGTGACAAAGGGATTAATGCATATACTATTATTAGGCAAATTGGACATTCCTTATATTAATTGGGTAGTTGTAACGCCTTGCTAGAGGCCAATTATGACTTGTTGATTTAATAGAGATTAAATTGACTGCCAATTAATATGGGCCTATCGGGTCACACACAAGAATGCGTTTTGGGCTGGATATAATATTAATATTAGATATTAATATTTATTATTATTATTATTTTCGTTTTTATATATATATATTATTAGATAATATATTCAGAATCCTAATTAGATTTGGATTCTGAATTTGACTTACCTTATCCAATTATATATATTATTAGATAATGTATTCAGAATCCTAATTAGACTTGGATTCTGAATTTGACTTTCCGTATCCAATTTTGAATTGGATTCTGGAGTGATTATATTCACTCCAGACGTTAAGTCTTCTCAGAGGTAACAATAAAAACAAAGAGGAACGAAAAAGGTAACCCTAATACGTTTTTAGAGAAAACGTTTTTCCAGCCTTCGCCGTTGCAGAGAGCTAGCACTCCAAACGGTAGCATTCGTGTGGATACGCGATAGAGGGTGTTTCGCGATCGAGGCATCTCTTCCAAACTGTGATTTCGAATCATCAACAGGTTAGTTCTTTGAACACTTTTGTTGAATTAAACGAACAGCATGGATCCTGGTGGGAAATCAGAGATCAAATATTTTTCCGCTGCGTGTTTTTGTTTGCAGTGATCTCTATGATTTCCTAACAGTTCTAAGATAGAAAAACAAATTAAATTACATGATATTTAACTAATGAGGTACCCACCAAGTAGAAACATACCTCTTACAACATTTAGAAACCTAAATAATTTGATAAAAGTAAATAATCATTCATCATAAATAAATCATTCATCAAAGATATTAAATAGAAAGTAAACATCCATCCATGATAAATTTAATAAGCCAAGCATTGAGCTTAAATAAATTAAAGCATGTAAAATAAATCAAAGCATAATCAAATATGGAATTGAATAAAGTAAATAAAAATCCAAATTATAGCTACTGTTTCCATTTAGGGTTCTTTATTTCATGTGTTAGGGTTTTAGAATTCATAGAATTAGGCTACTGTAACTTTTTATGGAATTAAAATAAATTAAGGTTTTATGTTTTAAAAGGTTGGTAAGACACTTTGTTTAAACAAATTAAGGTTTGAATGGTGAAATCATGAAACTAGGATTTTGAACACTTTAAAATACTTTTGATTTGTGGTTTTAAATTATGGTTTCAAGCTTACTGTGTAAGATTAAAATATTTGTGTTTATATGATTTTTAAGGTTTTAAAGGATTAAGGTTTAGAAAAAGTTAGGGTTTAAGGTTTTAAAGGGGTTAGAGTTTACTATTTTAGGTTTAGAAGTTGAATTTGGGTTTAGTGTTTTAGGATTTAGGGTTTCGGTGGAGACTTAGGTTTTTAGAATTTGGAAAACGCAATTTGATAATTTTATGAAAGTAAACCAACGATTTAAATTTTATAAAGCAAAAAAAAAGATATTTTTGGAGCTTTTAGAAAGAAACAGAATCAAATTTTGGTTTTATTGGAAAACATGTTCTGTAATATCCCGAAATGTGCCCTAGAAGTTTTGATATAATTTTTGTTTTAATTGGATTTAATGAATGTGTGTTTAATTGGAAAGAGAAAAGAAGTGAAGAGAGAGTGTATATGTTGTGTATATATAGTGATATATACAACATATACAAGTCAAATGTGAAGCCAAAAGATGATTAATTGATGATTTTTAAATTAATTAAGTTAATTAAGTGGGAGTTTAGTGAGTGGAAGTGGATGGAGATATTTAGAGTATTTTAATATTAAATGCTTGGAGGAGAGGGTTTTGAGGAAAGAGAAGGTTGAGTTTTTGACTTTATTTTCTTTCCTTTCTTCTTTCTTTCTTTATTCCTTCTACGTGTGCCTTCATTTCATTCCTTTTCTTTTCTTTGTTTTGGCCGACACTCCCTAGCAAGAGAGCAAGAGAGAGATTTGATCTTTCATACTCAAGAATGAAGGAAGTTTTCAAGTGATCAAGTTGGACATTTAAGAGTTTCTTCATCCGTGGTAAGTTCTCTACTTGATTCTTTGATTTTCTTTGAAGTTGTGAGTGAGGTTGGGGATGATATGTGTTTGTTTGATTGTGGTGTGTTTAAAAGTGTTTGGTTCAATTGATTTTGGATTTTGGGGATGGATTGAAGGAAAGAGTAAGTTGTTAAAAGAGATAGTGTTGTGGTTGTGTTTTGGGTTTGTGATGATGATTATGATTTGTGTTTGAGGTATGTTTAGAGTTGTTTTTATGTTTTTGCAAGTTTGTTATGGTTTTTGGGTGTGTTTAGTGAAGTTTGTTTGAAGTGGAAAATGGTGGAAGTAAAAGGATTGTTGGATGTGAGGTTGTTGTTGCCGAAATTTGTATTTTTGGCCTGACACGCCCATGAGCACGGCCAAGTCTTTGGGCGTGTCGATGGTTCTGTGTTGCAGTAGCATTTACACATCCAGTGACATGCCCATGTCACTGACTGTGTCATATCTACTATGTTGGTGAAGGATTGACACGGCCTTGAACACGCCCATGTTGTTGGACGTGTCAATGCATCTGGGAAACAGAATGTATTACACATTCAGTGGCACGCCCATGGTTCTGAGCGTGTCAAAGCTTCTGTGTTGTGAGTTTAGGACACGGTCAAGGACACGCCCGTGTTGTTGAGCGTGTCATGTGTACAGTTTGTCCTATTTAGACCTTAGTCTTCTTATCTCATTTGTATTATTCCTTTTTGGATTAGGTTGTGAAGAGTTTGAGTTACCCTAATCCAAGTATTGAAGGATTCTTGGAAGAAGAGTTTAGTGTTTTGTATGAGTTGCTTTTGGAGGTAAGTATAAACTACATTGTTGCATACACTGACATGATTTGATACTTAACATGTTTGATTGTAAATATGTTAAGTAATTGATTACATTGTTACTTCATGTGGTAAATGTTATGATTGGTATAATGTGAATTGATTAATGTAAATTGAGATATAATGAGATGTGAAACAAATGTGGTTGGTTATAATGATGTAAATGACATAATTGAGGCATGTTTGCCTAGATGATATGCAATGCAATTGATGATATATATATATATATACTCTCTTGATGAGATATGGAGCCATGGTTGTTGGCTAAAATGATAATGATGCTAATGAGATGATTGAGGCATGGTTGCCTAAGTGATGATGAGTAAATGAGAATGGAATTGATAATGAAATAATTAATGAATTGTGTGACTAATGTGTTATTCCATTTTTAGAGTTTTGTTGTTGGTGGCATGCCTATGGTAACAATCTCTTGACGTTAGGTTGGGCTTGATACTTGAAGCAAAGTTGGGTTGAAGTTTAACATGTTTTACTCCCCTTGAAGCTTGGTTGGGTCTAGTCCTTGAAGCCTAATTGAGATGTTACAACCCTTGAAGCTAGGTTGGGTTTGGTTCTTGAAGCCAAGTTGGGTTGATACTTAGCATGCTTTGTTCCCCTTGAAGCTTGGTTGAACCTAAATCCTTGAAGCCTAGTTGGGATAATGATAATGATAAATGTGATAATTAAACCAAAACATTAACTCTGAAAGTTGAATGGCATATTATTGTCTTTGGGCCCATGCTTGTCTTTGTTTTTAATGTGATTCTTAAATGGTGAAACCAATGAATAATGTGATTTATTATAATGCATAAATATGTTATTGAGAATGAATGTTTGATATGACACTAAGTAAAGTAAAATGTTAAGGTATAACATTCTTTTGGATGGTGTATGGACTTGATTGTGAGACATTGGCATTACATCAAAACATAATATTATTGTAGTTGTACCACTAAGCCGTTGGCTTAGAGCGATTATGATTTATCGCGCAGGTGACAGGGAAGAACCGGAGAGTTCCTCTAGGCCGAGTAGAGTCTAGATCTTGAGGAGTTGATAGTTGAGCTTAAAGATCAAAGACATACTGCCAGACATGTATATATTTTATGTTTTGTAAAATTTGAGTTTTAATGTTTATGTATTTGGAAATATTTGTAATATTTTCCGCTGCGTTTTGAATAAACATTTTATCTTTTGTGTCTTATAATACAATTTAAATGTTTTAAATTGGTTCATATTACTTTTAAAGAATTGAGTCGTTTGGTTATTTAACAGTGGCATTTCTATATTCAGTATACGTATATTACGATCGTAATAGCATGCTGTGTACGTATACGGGGTATAGGGGTGTTACAAATGTTTTGGTATCAGAGCCTAGGTTTGAGATTCTCAACCTAGGTGAAGTGTAAGAAAAAGAAAATTTTGATTTTTAAAGTGGGTTTTTGGGTAAAATACATGTTTTGGTATGACAGTCTTTGATCTTTAATGAGGAATATTCTGTAGTGTTTGCAGATATAGGTAGTAATGGAGTCCCAATCACGTCATACTGTAGAAGGAAGTGCTGAGAGTGTAGCTCCAGGAGAGAGTAGAGATGGAGTTAGAGTTGATAGAGTTAGTGAGGCACTTGTTTCTGTGCCAGAGAGATCAGCTGCAGAGGAGGCTCCGCCGGGTTGGTTAAGGCATGTGATAGAACTATTGAGGTCAGCTCCAGTGCAGCCACCACCACCACAGCCTCAGGTGCGAGTAAGACATTATGGGGCTGAGGATTTCTTGGGCACTACTGATCCTGCAGTGGCTGAGCAGTGGTTGGATAAAGTGTAGAGGATATTTATCCAGTTGCAAGCTACTTCAGATGAGAAATTTAACTATGCCATATCCCTCCTACAGAAAGATACCTATGATTGGTGGAAGACGGTTCCTCATGCCATGGATGATCCACCTACACTATCTTATAGTGATTTTCTGAGGGAGTTCGAGCAGAAATATAATCCTAGGGAGTATAAAGATATTAAGAAGATGGAATTCTTGAATTTGAGGCAAGACAACCGGACGGTGACAGAATATGAGATTGAGTACATCCGGTTGAGTCGTTATGCCGGGGGAATTATTTCTGATGAAATAGATCGGTGCAGAAGATTGGAAGAGGGATTGATGCCCTCTATCATGTGTATTGTGGCTGGTTCTCGGTACCAGGATTTCTCTCAGCTAGTTGCAGCAGCTAGAAGTGTTGAGAGAGCGCAGGGCATTGTAGTAGCTGCTACTGAGGAGGAGACTAGAGTAAGGAGACCCCAGTTTGAGGCAGGGTCTTCATCTGTGAAGAGGGGTAGAGGAAGTTTTGTTCCGAGGATCAGTAGGAGTCAGAGGCAGTTAGGCAGATCAGTGCAGTATCAGAGGCAGAGGCCGAGACCGACAGTCTCTGTAGCTAGTGCCCCGACCCCAGTAGTTCAGAGGTCTACTCCACCTGTATGTGTTCACTGTGGTAGGCTCCATGGGGGTGCTTATTGGAAGACTGGTGTATCTAGAGTATGCTTTAAATGGGGGTCACCAGATCATTTTATTGGAGATTGTCCGGAGATGCAAGGTGATAGGCAAACAGATAATGCAGTTTCTCGACCCAGTGTTAGCAGAGGTGGTCGAGGGGGCAGAGGTTTCAGTAGGGGTGGTAGACCCGGGTTTAGTCAGAGAGAAGGATCTTCATCCAGAGGCAGTAGGCCAGATGAGGCCGGATCTTCTCAGAGGGTATATGTGATGCAGAGGCAGCCAGATGCTTCAGCAGTTATAGCGGGTACATTTTCTTTATTTAGCATTTTAGTACTTGCTTTGATTGATCCAGGATCTACTCATTCATACATTAGTGCATCTATCTTGCCTGTGTCTGAATTGCATTCAGAGTCCTTAGGATTTGATGTCTTAGTGACAAATCCTTTAGGACATAGTGTTGTGGTGAGTAAGGTGCATCATGATAGTGCTATTGTGGTGCAAGGTGAGGGGTTTCTTGGTGATTTAATTGAAATGCCTTTTAAAGAATATGATTTAATCTTAGGCATGGATTGGTTGTCTAAGCATGGAGCTGTGGTAGATTGTCAAAAGAAGTGTGTCACCTTGAGAACCAGTGAGGGTAGGAGTGTGATGGTATCTAGTGAGCAGAGACAACTTGCGTCCTTATTTGTATTAGCTGTAACAGCTAGAAGGTTGATTAGAAAGGGGTGTGATGCTTATCTTGCTCAAGTGGTGGATACCAGAATAGTGGGTTCTCAACTTGATAGTATACCCACAGTTGTAGATTTTCCAGATGTATTTCCTGAGGAGTTGCCAAGGTTACCCCCTGAGAGAGAGGTTGAGTTTGGTATCGATTTGTTGCCTGGTACCACTCCCATCTCTATCACCCCTTATCGAATGGCACCAACTGAACTGAGAGAATTGAAGGTGCAGTTACAGGAGTTATTAGATAAAGGGTTTATTTGCCCTAGTGTTTCTCCATGGGGAGCCCTTGTTTTGTTTGTGAAGAAGAAGGATGGTACTATGAGATTGTGCATCGATTATAGGCAATTGAACAAAGTGACTATCAAGAATAAGTATCCTTTACCTAGAATTGATGATCTTTTTGATCAATTAAAGGAAGCATCAGTGTTTTCTAAGATTGATTTGAGATCAGGGTACCATCAGTTGAGGGTTAGAGCTGAAGATGTTCCTAAGACATCCTTCCGCACAAGATATGGGCATTATGAGTTCTCGGTGATGCCTTTTGGGTTGACAAATGCACCTGTAGCTTTCATGGATTTGATGAATAGGGTGTTTAGGCCTTATCTGGATCAGTTTGTGGTAGTTTTCATCGATGATATTTTGGTGTATTCACGTAATAAGGAGGAGCATGACAAGCATCTACGGATTGTATTACAGATCTTGAGAGAGAAGCAGTTGTATGCTAAGCTGTCGAAGTGTGAATTTTGGCTTGACCAAGTTACTTTTCTGGGTCATATAGTTTCAACAGATGGTATAAGAGTCGATCCAAGTAAAGTTGAAGCTATTTTGAATTGGAGTCCACCAAAGTCTATAACTGAAGTTAGAAGTTTTTTGGGTTTGGCAGGCTATTACCGACGGATTGTGAAGGGCTTCTCTTTGATAGCTACTCCACTCACCAGATTGCTTCGGAAGGGAGTTAGATTTGTGTGGACGAATCAGTGTCAAGCTAGCTTTGAGCAGTTGAAAGAAATGTTGACTCAAGCACCTGTTCTTACTTTACCCGTGGAAGATAAACAATATGTGATTTATAGTGATGCTTCACATAATGGTTTAGGGTGTGTTTCGATGCAAGAGTGTAAAGTCATAGCTTATGCTTCTCGGCAGTTGAAGTCGCACGAGCTTAATTATCTGACTCATGATTTGGAGTTGGCAGATATAGTGTTTGCTTTGAAGATTTGGCGACATTACTTGTATAGGGAGAAATGTTTTATCTTTACGGATCATAAAAGTTTGAAATATTTGGGTGTTCAGAAGGAACTAAATCTTCGGCAAAGGCGATGGTTAGAACTGATTAAAGACTACGACTGTTTGATTGATTATCATCCTGGCAAGGAGAATGTAGTTGCTGATGCCTTGAGTCGGAAATCTTTGGAGGGTTTGACTGTTTATTCGCTCTCATTGCTTGTTGAGTTGAGAGCGTTGCATGCTAGTTTTGAAGTATGTGATGATGGAGAATTATTGGCTCAGCTGCAATTGAGACCAGTATTGTTGGACCAGATAAAGGAGGCTCAATTGGCGGATGAGAAAATTCAGAAGATTGTATCAGATTGCCGATATGGGGTGAGCCGAGATTTCTATGTAAAAAATGATGGTAGTCTTTGGTTCAAGGATAGGTTGTGTGTTCCTGATGATGATAGTTTGAGAAAGATTATTTTAGAAGAAGCACACCAATCGGTTTTTGCTATGCATCCGGGTAGTACAAAGATGTATCATGATTTGAAACAACATTACTGGTGGTCTGGTATGAAGAGAGACAGTTGAATTTGTATCTAAGTGTCTCACTTGTCAAAGGGTAAAAGCTGAGCATCAAGTTCCAACAGGGTTGCTTCAACCTTTAACAGTGCCTGAATGGAAATGGGAGAGAGTAACAATGGATTTCGTATCTGGTTTGCCATTGACTAAGAAGAAGCATGATGCTATCTGGGTGATTGTTGATCGATTGACAAAAACAGCTCATTTTCTTCCAGTTAAAATGGACTATTCTCTTGAGAGACTGGCTGAGCTGTATATTAATGAGATAGTAAAGTTGCATGGAGTCCCAATTTCTTTAGGGTCTGATCAAGATCCCCGGTTTACTTCGAGGTTTTGGAAGAGTTTACATGGGGTTTTGGGTTCTCGATTGCACTTTAGTACTGCTTTTCATCCGCAGACAGATGGGCAGTCAGAGAGAGTGATACAAATTATTGAGGATATGTTGAGGAGTTGTGTCATTGATTTCTCTGGAAGTTGGGACAGATTTTTGCCACTTGTGGAATTTGCTTACAACAACAGTCATCAATCTAGTATCGGTATGGCACCATTTGAGGCATTATATGGTAGAAGATGTAGAACGCCTCTGTGTTGGAATGAACTTGAAGAAGGCAAACTAATTCGTCCTGATTTGGTTAAAGAGACTGAAGAAAAAGTGAAGATAATTCGGGATCGGTTAAAAGCATCTTCAGACCGACAGAAATCTTATTCAGACTTGAAAAGGAGAGACATAGAGTTTGGTATTGGAGATAAAGTATTTTTGAAAGTGTCTCCTTGGAAGAAGATTTTAAGATTTGGTCGAAAAGGGAAACTGAGTCCTCGTTTTATTGGTCCGTATGAAGTGTTAGAAAGAATTGGGCCAGTTGCTTATCGTCTTGCTTTGCCACCTGAGTTGGATAGAATTCATAATGTATTCCATGTTTCTATGTTGCGGAGGTACAGATCATATCCATTTCATATCTTGCCAGTTGAATCTATTGAGGTGAGTTCGGATCTGACATTTGAAGAAGAACCAGTTGCTATTTTGGCACATGAAGTGAAAGAGTTGAGACATAAGAAAGTACCACTAGTGAAGGTTCTTAGGAAGAATAATGGTAGAGAAGAGGCAACTTGGGAGAGTGAGCAAGCAATACGAGATCAATAACCTCAATTGTTTCAGACTTAATATCAGGTAATTTCGAGGACGAAATTTCTTTTTAGAGGGGGAGAATTGTAATATCCCGAAATTTGCCCTAGAAGTTTTGATATAATTGTTGTTTTAATTAAATTTAATGAATGTGTGTTTAATTGGAAAGAGAAAATAAGTGAAGAGAGAGTGTATATGTTGTATATATATAGTGATATATATAACATATACAAGTCAAATGTGAAGTCAAAAGATGATTAATTGATGATTTTTAAATTAATTAAGTTAATTAAGTGGGATTTGAGTGAGTGGAAGTGGATGGAGATATTTAGAGTATTTTAATATTAAATGCTTGGAGGAGAGGGTTTTGAGGAAAGAGAAGGATGAGTGTTTGACTTTATTTTCTTTCCTTTCTTCTTTCTTTCTTTCTTTCTTCCTTCTGCGTGTGCCTTCATTTCCTTCCTTTTCTTTTCTTTGTTTTGGCCGACACTCCCTAGCAAGAGAGCAAGAGAGCAAGAGAGAGATTTGATCTTTCATACTCAAGATTGAAGGAAGTTTTCAAGTGATAAAGTTGGACATTTAAGAGTTTCTTCATCCGTGGTAAGTTCTCTACTTGATTCTTTGATTTTCTTTGAAGTTGTGAGTGAGGTTGGAGATGATATGTGTTTGTTTGACTGTGGTGTATTTAAGAGTGTTTGTTTCAATTGATTTTGGATTTTGGGGATGGATTGAAGGAAAGAGTAAGTTGTTAAAAGAGATAGTGTTGTGGTTGTGTTTTGGGTTTGTGATGATGATTATGATTTGTGTTTGAGGTATGTTTAGAGTTGTTTTTATGTTTTTGCAAGTTTGTTATAGTTTTTGGGTGTGTTTAGTGAAGTTTGTTTGAAGTGAAAAATGGTGGAAGTAAAAGGATTGTTGGATGTGAGGTTGTTGTTGCCGGAATCTATATTTTTGGCCTGACACGCCCATGAGCACGGCCAAGTCTTTGGGTGTGTCGATGGTTCTGTGATGCAGTAGCATTTACATGTCCAGTGACACGCCCATGTCACTGAGCGTGTCATAGCTACTGTGTTGGTGAAGGATTGACACGGCCTTGAACACGCCCATGTTGTTGGACGTGTCAATGTTTCTAGGAAATAGAATGTATTACACGTTCAATGACACGCCTGTGGTTCTGAGCGTGTCAAAGCTTCTATGTTGTGAGTTTAGAGCACGGTCAGGGACACGCCCGTGTTGTTGAGCATGTCATGTGTAGAGTTTGCCCTAGTTAGACCTTAGTCTTCTTATCTCATTTGTATTATTCCTTTTTGGATTAGGTTGTGAAGAGTTTGAGCTACCCTAATCAAAGTATTGAAGGATTCTTGGAAGAAGAGTTTAGTGTTTTGTATGAGTTGCTTTTGGAGGTAAGTACAAACTACATTGTTGCATACACTCACATGATTTGATACTTAACATGTTTGATTGTACATATGTTAAGTAATTGATTACATTGTTACTTCATGTGGTAAATGTTATGATTGGTATAATGTGAATTGATTAATGTAAATTGAGATATAATGAGATGTGAAACCAATGTGGTTGGTTATAATGATGTAAATGACATAATTGAGGCATGTTTGCCTAGATGATATGCAATGCAATTGGTGATATATATATATATATACTCTCTTGATGAGATATGGAGCCATGGTTGTTGGCTAAAATGATAATGATGCTAATGAGATGATTGAGGCATGGTTGCCTAAGCGATGATGAGTAAATGAGAATGGAATTGATAATGAAATAATTAATGAATTGTGTGACTAATGTGTTATTCCATTTTCAGAGTTTTGTTGTTGGTGGCATGCCTATGGTAACAATCTCTTGAAGTTAGGTTGGGCTTCAACCTTGAAGCCAAGTTGGGTTGAAGTTTAACATGTTTTACTCCCCTTGAAGCTTGGTTGGGTCTAGTCCTTGAAGCATAATTGAGATGTTACAACCCTTGAAGCTAGGTTGGGTTTGGTTCTTGAAGCCAAGTTGGGTTGATACTTAGCATGCTTTGTTCCCCTTGAAGCTTGGTTGAACCTAAATCCTTGAAGCCTAGTTGGGATAATGATAATGATAAATGTGATAATTAAACCAAAACATTAACTCTGAAAGTTGAATGGCATATTAGTGTTTTGGGCCCATGCTTGTCTTTGTTTTAAATGTGATTCTTGAATGGTGAAACCAATGAATAATGAGATTTATTATAATGCATAAATATGTTATTGAGAATGAATGTTTGATATGACATTAAGTAAAGTAAAATGTTAAGGTATAACATTCTTTTGGATGGTGTATGGACTTGATTGTGAGACATTGGCATTACATCAAAACATAATATTATTGTAGTTGTACCACTAAGCCGTTGGCTTAGCGCGATTATGATTTATCGCGCAGGTGACATGGAAGAACCGGAGAGTTCCTCTAGGCCGAGTAGAGTCTGGATCTTGAGGAGTTGATAGTGGAGCTTAAAGATCAAAGACATACTGCCAGACATGTATATATTTTATGTTTTGTAAAATTTGAGTTTTAATGTTTATGTATTTGGCAATATTTGTAATATTTTCCGCTGTGTTTTGAATAAACATTTTATCTTTGTGTCTTATAATACAATTTAAATGTTTTAATTTGGTTCATATTACTTTTAAAGAATTGAGTCATTTGGTTATTTAACCGTGGCATTTTTATATTCAGTATACGTATATTACGATCGTAATAGCATGTTGTGTACGTATACGGGGTATAGGGGTGTTACATGTTCAATTAGGGTTTTGGAGTTTTGAAGAAATAAAAGTAACAATTTTATGTCTTTTGGAAAATAAACCAACGAAATAAGGTTTTTAACTTTAGAAAAACTAAATTAAAGTTTTGAGATTTTTGATTTTGAAAGACCAAATTATATAATCTAAGCTACTGTGAAAAGCAAAAAAGAATTTAATACATACCTCCTTTTAATGATTCCTCCAAAAATCATTTTTCTTGGATGAATTAAAACAAAGACAATTGCTGCCTTTGATGGTTTCTTTCTCTTCTTCATCTCTCAAAAAAAGTCAGATTTAATTTCACTCCTTTCCCTTACAGATTCAGTTTCCAAGTCCCCTGTAATCTTTTTCTAATTTCCCATCTCTCCTTCTGCCTTTTGTGTTGTTATTTATAGAGGGTTTTTATTGGTTTTTCCTAGTTACTCACAGCATACCATATTTAATAAGAAAAGGAAATCAAAACCTAATTGTATTAAGTTTCAGAAAATTTACGTCGAAAAATTTCGCTGGAGAAAAAAAACTGCTGCGGAAAAATTGTGCTGGCGAAAAAAAATCTGCCGCAGTTGGCTGCGGTAGTGGGTGGTGAATAGGCTTGGGGGCATTTCACCCGCAGCAAAACTCCTGTAGCGAAATGGCCCAAGGCCAAGCCAGCTGGAATTTTTGGCAATGATTTTTTCGTCGCCGATTTTTATTTTTATTTTTATTTTTTGAATTTTATTTGCTTATTTTATTTTTTATTAATAAAAATTAGATAATAAAGCAAAAAATATTTAATTAAGATAACAAAAATTATTTGGACCAATTAAAATATATTAGACAACACAAAATTTATTTTGGACTAAACCAGACTGGGTCAAAAATTAAGGGTCTGCACTTTCCTTTTTTGTCTCACAACGGATGCTTGAGGAGTAAAATGGGAAGCTTCAGGACGAATTAGCTGTGAGTCATTGACATGTGGCCCATTTTGAGGAAATGTATTAACAGGAGGCACGAGACTTTCGATACTTTTGATTTCAGGGCATGAGGGAACCAAATGCCTCTTTATCAAGGGGATCCTGGACTGTTATCCATAATATACCACCTCCCTATTTAGGCGATGATAGAACCGATTTTTGAAGTCCTAGAGGTTTAGATATTTCTTCTTCGAGCGGATATTGGACGGATAATATGTCCCCTCCTCCAACAAGTGAGTATTTTCTTAGGGCATTGTCTGATTATGGACCGCCTCCTTCCTTGCAGTGACAAAAATATAAAACTTGTAATAAAATTAAGCAAAAATGGTAATGATGATAATATTTTTTTTTCACTTTTTTTTACTTTTGCTTTTTTTTTTAATTAGATACAGTGGCCCATGATGATCCCATTTTTTGTTTTGTCATGGGATAAATTCAAGAATTCTAACATATTCTGTCACTTCCTAAATTCGGACTTCTTTCCTTGCGCATCTTGGATTCGAATTTTTGCGCATTCCACATCGGTTCACAAGGCAACAATTATGTAAATGAGCTAATATCTTTCATTCGGGATGTCCCAAACATTTCATAATTAAATCAGAACATCTACAATTTGCGTTCAAACCCATCGCAATTTATTCAAATAATTTCAAAACCCCTAGCTTCAGCTTCTGCCATTATCAACTTGGATCAATTACCATTATTTTTGTGCAACAATGATTATTTCGTGAAATAATGACCGAGGCCAATTTAAAAAAGATAAAGAATTTATTTAAAAGCATCAAGGCAACACACTGGGAACAACTATCATGGTCTCGACTCAATGTCTTGAAATACTTTAAAAATATCAAATTGGATCAACCATTTTACATGCCATAGCATCCTTTTGGGATGTGAGAACTAGGACCTTTAAGATAAACAACTTTGAAATTTTTCATATGATTGAAAAATTCGAAGCCATTCTTGGATATCCAAGCAACCGACAAATAGCGTTACCCATATTGACTTCCAAAACACAACAAAAGATGCAAATGTTGTTTCAACTTTCAAAACCCGAAGGTATGCCATTAACTAGAGGTGAGAAAATTCTGCTTGCTCCTTTGATCAATTTTTGCACTTTTCATTTGGCTCTGACCAAAGCTTGCATGTTCTGTTTGTGTTTGCTTGGCCAATGCTTGCTCATTTCTACTGATGGTGACATTGATCCGCGAGTACTAGACATTTTGGACCAAATGGAAGGAGGCTTGTAGCCGATACCAATAATCTTGGCCGAGACCTTAGTTGGATTGGACCAATTTAAATCAGATTCTTTAAAAGATTAGCTAGAAGTCTACTGCTGCTTCAGGTAATTATCTAAACTGCCCTTTTAGGTTTTCAATATAGACTGCTGTTCTTATTACTTTAATTTTTGCCTAGCCCGCCCTTGTGGATTTTCAGAACTAGCGAGTTGTCCTAAATTTTGCTTAGGTCGCTCTTGTGGGTTTTCAACCTAGCGGACTCTTTTTTTTTTACATTGTTGTTGGTCTTTACAGATTTAGTTACAACAGCGCCTTTGCTTGCTCGACACTCCATCCATGGATTTCCATAGATATCTGCCTCGACATCATTCTTCATGGAAGCTTCTTAGACCTGCCTCTTCATATGTTGACTGGATTGACTAGATTTGCTCATGAGCTGTGATTAACATTCGTTGGCTAGTACCTTGGTGAAAGATTACTCACGTCACCATTCAGACATTATAGACCCCTAATTTTTGACCCATTCAAATCCGATAGTCTAAAATAATTTTTGTGTTATTTTATTTATTTTAATAATATTTTAATTACTAATAATATTTCATAGTTATTATTAATAAAAATAAAAAATATAAAAATAATAAAAATAAAAAAATAAAAAGTTGGATGGATCGGCGAGCGTCGCACAACAGCCCAATTTGCCGCAGAAATCATTTCGGGGCGAATTGGTTGTCCCAATTTCGCCGCAGATGGCATCCGGGGGTGAATTGGGCTGTCCTATTTCGCAGAAGATGGCATCTGGGGGAAAATTGGCCCGCTGCGCCACATTTTTAACACCATAATTTCTCTGGCACAGCCCACGGGCCCGACAGCCCGCGCATTGCCAATTTTTTGACCAAAACTTGTTTTACCGAGTTTCCTAATTTTTCCTAAACAATTCATATTTTCTTATTAAAATAGGATTAGGACTCTTTATTTTCCTATAAATACCACATTAAAATAAGAACAAAGGAGAGGAAAAAAAAGGAAAGGCAGAGAGCGGCAATTGAGAGAAAAAAAAAAAAGAAGGCAGCAACAATGAACACTCATCAAATAATCAATCCATCAAAGGCAGAAATATTGCCTTTGTCCTTGTTCATCTAGAAAGCAATTTTTGGTGGAACCAATGAACTGAGGATTGAATCTCTAGTTTCTTTATTTATTTCTTTTCTGAAATTGAAAATTACTTTTCTGTTTCCTCAAAACCTTAGAACCCTAATTTATTTCTTCTAAACCTTAAAACCCTAATTCATTTCTTTTATTTCCAAAAACCTTAAATCATATCTTCTATTTCCAAAAACCCTAAAAATTACTTTTCTGTTTCTTCTAAAACTTAAGAACCCTAATTTATTTCTTTTAAACCTTAAAACCCTAAATTTTTCCTTCTATTTCCAAAAACCCTAAAAAAAATTTTTGTTTCCAAAAACCTTAAATCTTTTTACCTATTTTCAAAAACTTTATAAAACTCTAAACTGTTTTCTCAAATCCTAAAACCAAACATATTTTTCGAAACACTAAAAACCCTAATTCTCTCAAAACTAAAAATGTAAACCCTAGTTTTCTTAAACCCTAATCGTTAAAACCTTATAAACCTAAACATTAATACAGTAAATCCAAAACAACAATCCAGTAACTAAGAGTTATAAATCTTATGTTTTAATATTCTAAAACCCTAATTTCATAATTTTACCACTCAAACCCTAATTTGATCAATCAAAGAACCTTACTAATTTCTTAAATTTATAAAACCCTAATCCATTTCAATTTTCTTAAAACTTAAAGTAGCCTAAAAAATAACAATAATAATATCTTAAGATTCCAAAACTCTAAATATTAATTAAAGAACTTTAAATAGAAACAGTAAACCTCAATTTTTTTCTTTACTCACTTTATTTTTAGACTTGATTATGTAGTCTATTATATGCTTTGGTGGTTGATTTATTTAATTTTAATGCTTGATTTATTTAATTTATCATGGATGAATGTTTATTATATATTTTGATTGATGTTTAATATCTTTGATGCATGATTTATTTATGATGAATGGTTATTTACTTTTATCGATTTATTTTGATTTCCAAATGTTGTAAGAGGTATGTTTCCACTTTGTGGGTACCTCATTAATTAATTATCATGTAATTTAAATTGCTTTTATATTTTAGACCAATGTAAATGACATGTTTCTACCTTTTGGTGGGTGTCCTATTAGTTTAGACATGGATGATGTAAGGACATGTTTCCATCCTCGAATGGGTGTCCATTTATTATTTTTGGTTGGACATTGCTTTGATTTTAATATAATGATGCTTTATTTTAATTGTTGCATGTAATATGGATAATATTGTTATATTTAATAATTTTATAATATTAAGACCTGTAAAGGAGGCCGGTTCCAATTATCTGGGCATTGTGGGAGTGTTGGGCTATTTCTCACCTTCCCCACACGTGCCCAACTTTTCAAACCCATTAGGGGGTTGGGGATTCCTTAGGAATCGAGTCATCCACCCCTTTCTGTTTCCCAGCCCATCTAGGTGGCAACTCCATTTTCTCCGGACTTAGGACCGTGTTCTCTAAGGTCTCGAGCCTAAACAGTGCCAAAGTCACAAGAACCATTCCACCGGGACTAGGGGCGAAAATCTCCACTCACAGTGGCGACTTGACTGGGGACAAGAGAAGTTGATTTCGTTGGTCTTTATATTATTCTATTCTTTCTTATAATGATATTATCCATTGCATCATATTAGATTGCATCGTGTGCGTGAGTTAGGATGCCCATGTTATCCATGTTGTGTTATGTAAGGGATACCATACTTTCACTCAAAGTATGGAGATCAAGCATGACATAACCACTCATAGCCTTGTACCATTTGGTATATACTTGCTATGGGAACCTAAGCCTTTTAACATAAAGTCTAAAGCTCATGTAATTGGCCTAGTTACTTTCCTTAGGTTTTTACCCAATTGCATGTTGTTTGACTATGGTTAATTTATCTTGGCCTAAATCATGGCTTATTTGGTTTGCTCTTTTTCTAATATGACCTAAGTATATTGTAAGCTCAAAATAAAATTTTCTTTGAATTCCGAAAGACCAAAGCTATTTTTAAAACATTTCAAGATTGTCTTTGGACATAAGACTTTTCTAAAAACAAATAAAAAATTCTTTTGCTTATAACCCAAATACTAAGCCCAAAATCCATTTTTTCTAAAATCTTTTTACAATGGGCTTAGAAATAAAATTATTTTCATCTAACCTTTTCTTACAAAGAGCTAGCAAATTATTTAGGTCAATTATGAAATGCTAAAAAAAAATTGAGCCTAGTTTATACTAAGAATAATTAATCATGGGCTTGTTTTTGGCATGAATCATTAGTTTCTTTTTCAAGTGAGAAATCTATTTGTAATAAACCTCTCAATTTAGTTTTAATCCAATATAGCATAAAAGCTACTTTAGTTGGTTAAATGGATTAAAACCTAATTAATAAAAATTATCATGAATTGATTTCCATTTTTGAAAATATAACTAATGGTTGAAACGTCCGAGGGAATTATTCGAAAAGAAGATACCCCATGTTGGTATTTTGTTAACCAAATACCTAGGAAAAGAGACTCGCCATTCGTGTGTGGATATTATAAGGTTGGAAGGAACATTCCACTTATCTTCGTCTATTGTTTGTGCATACATGCATACATACATTTGCATCTAATATCATTGATCCACTCTGGCTCACAGCCCTGGATTACGATAGTTCAAAAGCTTACTACAATCCGACTTACGTCAGAGATGAAGAATCTAGCAACGACTCAATTACTTACTCACCAAAAGAAAAAGAGCCTAGAGAAATCCAAAGAATGGTGGATGATGCCCTCAATGCCAAGATGGAAGAAATAAAAGAGGTCCTAGCTTAGACCATGAAGAACAAATTGACTGCAATTTTAGGAAATCATGCCGAACCATATGCTTGCACTAAGAAACCAAAGGACAAAGGGAAGACTAAAGTTTGTGAAGTGGTTTTTGATGATGAAAATGTGATCATTAATGATGATGATGATTGGGCTCAATACTACCAAGATCCTCAAGACAAGAAGAAAGAACCAAAGATTGTTGAAAGATCAGCTATGGAGAAAACTGAAACTTCTGATGATGAAAAGATGATTGCGGACATAGAAAAAAAATTTGAGAAGAAACTAAAAACCGAAGAAATGTCCGAAGTTGACAAATTATTTGAGCTAGATGAAGAAGTTTCGTACAAGTTCAAAATGCCATCTTTTGTGAAGTTCGATGGAACCAGAAATCCTCATCTCTATGTGAAGTAGTATATCACTGCTATGCAGTATGCCCGAGCTACTAAGGCTCAAACTCTAAGGTACTTTATGCTCTCATTGGACCCTGTTGTCCAAAATTGGTTCAATACCTTAGATGATGGAACACAAAAGAGTTGCGATTTGATATACAAGGCCTTCATCCAGCAATATGGATACAATGTCGAGATGGAAGTTACCTTAATGGAAGTGGAGTCCATTAGACAAAGGCCAAATGGGAATTTTGTGGACTATGTGAAACGATGGAGAAATAAGGCCGCTTTGCTCAAGAAAAGGCCCGATGAATCTGATCAAATAAGGATGATCATGAGAGATGTCCTGCCTAATCTCCATGAAAGGTTGTCTCACACCCTTATAAGGGACTTCAAAGATCTTCTCCAAGCTGGTCTACAAATTGAAGAGTGGGAAAGGGAGAAGAATCACTTTTCAATAAAAAGGAATGAGAAAGGGAACTACCAGTCAGGCAATCAAAGTACACAAAAAGAAGTTGATGTTAATGCCACTAGTCAAGGAAGAATGAGGCAGTTTTCAAAATTAGGGAAGCCACTGTCTTGGGTTCTCAAAAAGATACAAAAGAAGGGATTGTTACAACCCTTGACTCCTCATCCTTTGCCTAATCCTCTTCAACCTAACTTTGATACTAATGCATTTTGCCAATTCCATCAAAGGCCTGGACACGAAATGGACAATTGTATGAAGTTGAGGCATGAGATCCAGAATTTAATTGATAATGGCAAGTTGCCTGATCCGGATAAGCCCAATACCAAAGGTAATCTATTTCCAGGGTTCAACAGGGTGCCACCACCAGCAACCTTCATGGTAGGGAAAGGATTAGAAGAAGATTTTGTTTTATCATCCTTTCAAGATGGAAATATTGAAAATGTGAAAGGAAAAGAAGCTTAAACTCAACAAACTTTCCTTAGCCTGAATGTTGCTTTTCAATTTTGCTTTCTTTAATATTTAATTGGAACAATCTTGTTTTTTCAAATTTAAATTTGTTTGAATAAATTACTTTCATCAAAATTTTATTGATCTTTGTTCATTTTGGTGCTCAACCGATGAGGAATCTAGCTTGATGTTTATAAATTAATGTCTCTAGGCATCATGACCTGAATGGCTTTACTAGATATGGGAATCGCTTTATAGCATTGAGTTGTGTATGCTTACTTAGAGAGGGCTCCTGCATAATTACCTTTGTCTAGGTCCTAGTCAGTCTTAGAACATGCTTTAACAAACTTTCGAGGCAAAATTGACTTATGCTTATTTAAGAGAGAGATGATCTAGGCATTGTTTGACGAGCCAACAACTAGTATCCACCCTATTAAATATCAATCCCTAGTTGTCCCTTTGAGCCTTCATAAAATTTTTAGCTTTCTTTTCATTTGACTTATAAGCCCAACAACCTACCCTGAGCTATTGTGATACATTTGACAAGTCTTATGATCAATAAGATGAAGAGGCAAGAAGATCAAAGAAAGAAATGAATATCATGAAGATAGTTGAAGTTCTCAATACCATGAAGATAGTTGAAGTTCTCAAGACCATAAGGGTAGTTGAAGTTCACCTAATATTTCAAATATATCAAGACAACATCAAAGTAACAAATGATTTATCCCTGTTAAAAGAGATTGATACCACTCCACTTAACCATTATTGGAAACCAAGTTGATACAAACAAGATAACTCTTTTAGAGCTAGATAAAAAAAAGAAAAAAGAAAAGAAAAGAAAAGAAAGGAAAAAAGAACAAAAGAAAAAAAAAGACCAAAGAAAAAAGGAAAAGAGAAAAGAGAAAAAAAAAAGATAAAGCACAAAAAGGTTGTTCAAAAAGCCAACGGAGTTCTCTTTTACCTAAAGCAGCAAAAGGCTTCCATTTGCTTTATAAGGAAAGTTTGACTTGAATTGGTCCAACCCAACTAAACATTCAATCAAAATTAGAGGAAAAAAGGAGAAAGACCATTCAATTCCTGAAAGTTCTGTATTTGACAGTCCTACAAGGAAGAAGGACAAAATGATAAAATGCTCAATGAAAAGGAAGAGTAAGAAAAATAAAAAGAGAGAAAAGGGAGAAGAAGAAAAGAAACGAATTTGGGAACCAATCTTTTTGGAAAGGCAAAGACTATCCCAATCAAGAACCAGATTAATGCTAAGAAGATAGAAGGAATTTGGAGTCTAGCAAGATTGCTTCCAGTTGCCTAAAGTTCAAACAAGAAATTTGTAGTTTGAAGGTTTGTCCATTGTGTCACATCGGCTCCAACTTACAAATAGACTTTTATTTAACCCATGTCCCTTATAGACCCCATTTCAAGCTTATCAAAGACCTGTCAATCTCTCTTGGTAGGTACAGTCTATTAGTGGAGATAGTTTGGATAAGCATGCATATGAGATAGACAATATTTAAACTCAATGAGACCTTTGGCCAAGTAATGTGTATGTGCCTATCTGAAGTGCAACAATTCTTGCTTAAATATAAATGATTCCTGAGTTTAGTACGGTAACTAGGGTTGTCATGTTATAGATATGTTAATTTGGAAAAATCAAGTCCTGAGGTACATTGACATTGATTTGGCAAAGCCAACGTTTGATTTCAAAATCAAAATTCAAAAAAAAAATGTTTTGTCATACAAAGCCTTCAAGTTAAGGGAAGTATGTTGAACCTCCAAAGGACACATTGGGCAAAGGAAATGATTATTGGCAAGGTAATAAAGCAGCTATCAACTGTTTTATTAGTTTTTGTTATAGTTTTGTGTCTTGTTTGTTATGTTAATTATTGTTTTATTTAGGTATTTTGTTAGTTTTAATTGTTTTGTTTAGTGTTTTCTTTAATTGTGTAGTTTTAATTTATTTCTGTGTTTCTGTCATTTTTTATTTAATTTTTAGTATGTTTTATGTTTTGTTGGATATTGTTTATTTAATTCTTGTTTAAGTTTTGTTTGTCAGTTTTGTGTTAGGTTAAAACAGCAAGGAAACAAATTGAAGATGAAATGGGCAGAAGCTGACACAGGCAGAGGACACGGCCAAGTCACTAGCTGTAATATCCCCATATATGCCCTAGAAGTTTTGAATGTTGTTGTTGTTGATGTTGTTGTTGTTGTTTTAAATGGGATTGAATGTATATGTTGATTTGAAAGAAAAAAAAAGAATTGGAAAGTGAATGCTTATTTATATGTGTTTTGGGAAAGAAAAGAGGGTTTAGAGAGAAATGTATATGTTGTTTATATGATAATATATATAACATATAAGTTGGTCAAGGGAGAATCAATGCAAGAAGATATTTTCATTTGTGATAGGTGAAATTACTTATATGGGCATGTAAGAGACAAGAGGTTAGTTAAATGGATAAGGGTATATAGGTAATTGTTTGGTTAAAAACTCTTGGTGGAGATTTAAAGAAGAATTGACTTTGTTTTCTTCATGATTTCTTCTTCTTCTCCATTGTTGGCCGGTTCCTCCATAGACAAAGGAAAGCAAGAGAAAAAGAGAAGATCTTGAAGAGTTAGCTCAAATGGAAGGAAGATTAAGTGATCAAGTGATGATTCAAGAAGTTTATAACTAAGGTAAGTTCTTTTCTTTGATTTCTTTTATTCTTTTGATGTGGTATTTGAAGTTAATTAGGGTTTGTTGATATGATGATGAGATGTGTTTGTGATGTGTTTTCAAGTTTTAAATTTGGTTTTAAGTTAAGAGTTTAAATAGGTGTTGTTGTTGGAAGTGGTGGATGTTGATTTTGGAAGAAGGAGAAGGATGTTGGTTTTAGGGTTTTGAGATGGTATGTGTTTAAATGTTTTGCTGATGTGTTTTAATAAGGTGAATATTGTGATAAACATGTAGAATTTGTGTTTAGAACATTGATTTCATTCATTTGAACCATGCTATTTTGTGTATGATGAGTTGAGTGCAATTAGAGGAGACTTGTGTATGTTAGGGTTTCAATTCATGAGAGACACGGCCAAGTCAAGGGAATTTTGGTCGTGTTGGGTGGATTTTGAGGAGACACGGCCGTGTTCTATGCCAGTGTTGGTCACTGCCAATTTGTTTTGAGAGACACGGCCACAAGCTTGGCCGTGTCCTGTGCCCGTGTTTGCTACTGAAATGTTGGATTGAGAGACATGGCCACAAGCTTGGCCGTGTCCCTTGGGTTTGTTGGTTACTGTGTTTGGTTTTTGTTCTTCTTAAATGATTGGAATTGAACTTACATTTGATAATGCATATGATATTATATGAACAAGGTTATGTACTATGCATTGTAAGTCTTGTGAATGGTGATGTATTATATGAATAATGTATTTGAAATGTGATACTAATGATGCTATATGTATAATGTGAGTGATATGATGGGGTAATTGATTATGTATACTTGAATAATGAAATGTTATAACATAAATTGAGATATGAGGCCATTGTGATTGGCAATGATAATTCAAATGACATGTGAAGCCATTGTTATTGGCTATGATGATTCAAATGACATGTGAAGCCATTGTTATTGGCTATGATGATTCAAATGACATGTGAAGCCATTGTTATTGGTTATGATAATTTAATTGAGAATGAAATTGATAAATGAATTGTATAGCTAATGTGTTATTCCATTTTCAGAGTTTGTTATTGGTGGCATGCCTTATATGAGTAACAATCTCTTGAAGTTAGGTTGGACTTGATCCTTGAAGCCAAGTTGGGTTGAAGTTTAACATGTTTTACTCCCCTTGAAGCTTGGTTGGGTCAAATCCTTGAAGCCTAATTGAGATGTTACAACCGTTGAAGCTAGGTTGGATTGGTTCTTGAAGCCAAGTTGGGTTGATACTTGGCATGCTTTGTTCCCCTTGAAGCTTGGTTGAACCTAAATCCTTGAAGCCTAGTTGGGATAATGATAAATGTGATGATTAAACCAAAACATTAACTCTGATAATGGAATGGCATGTTAGTGTTTTGTTTGGGCCCGAGTCTGTCTTTGTTGTTAATGTGATATCCAAATGTTGAACTAAATGAGTAATGAGATCTATGGTTGCTTTTTGTTGGAAGTGTGTTTCATGATTGATAAATTTGTGAATAAAATAATGTTATGAAGTATGATTTGGTAATGTGTGTAATGATATATTGAAAATGAATATGGCTAGAGGAGTTTTGTTGAGATATGAGTTTATGAGAATATAGTATAATGTGTAAAATGTTTATGAATGTGGAATTTGTGAGAATTTTTCTCATGAAGGTTTGGATAGATCATTGAATAGTGATTTGTTAAAATGGTGTATATGTATATGTATATGAGATAGAAATGGTAAGTATAATTTTGTGAATGTTCTATGTAAATATGTGTATGATTTATGAGATCAGTGGGAATATATGAAGAATGCTTTGAGAAAGGAAAACAGGGTAAGAAAACAATAAAACATGATGCTAAAAATATAAGGTATGATCTTTATGTAAAGTATATATTTTATATTTATTTGTATTACTAAGCTCTCGGGCTTAGCGCGGTGGTGTAATCGCGCAGGTGGTTATGCGGTTGATCTGGAAGTCCAGCTGTTATGCCACGAGAAGGGTAAGAGTGTCTCGAGACCAACTAGAAGGTGATGCATACATGTGTGACTTTAATTATGTTGTATTTTTTTATAAGAATAATGATTTTTGTAAATGCTCTTTAAATTAATGTAATATTGCTTAAACTTGGATAAAGGTTTTTAATTGGAAACAAAAAGTGACATTCTTATACTTTATATACGTATGGTATATATACTTGGTATATGTATAGTACTTATATAGAGTATGGGGGTGTTACAATTATTTTGGTATCAGAGCTTAGGTTCGAGATTCCCGGCCTAAGTGAAATTAAAAAGAAAAAAAAATTTTGAAGAGTTTAAATAGAATTAAAAAGGAAGAGTTTTGAAATGCAATTGGTGATACATGCATATGCATTCACATCTAGGTTGGTCTCGAACGTGGCATTATGTGATTTGTGATGTATCTGAATTACATGAGATAGATGATAGTGCGTAAATGAGGTTTTATATGAAAGCAAATTTTGAAATGTTGATAATTGAAAGGTGATTGCAATATAAAGGAATGATATGGAATTTATAAGTAAAAAGTTTGATTATTGACATGTGTTTGACATATAAAGAAATGGCTAGAAGAATAAAGTTGGAAATGAGTTAAAAACAAAATTAAGATTAAAGTATGTAATCTTTCCTCTACTATTTGAACCTCTTTCTAATAAACTTTATGTTTGGATTTCTAGAAAGAGGAAATATTGTTGGATGGGTAATATGGAAAGATATATTATTTAAATGAAAAGAGTACGGTGAATTATTGAATGAGTTGATTGGTATAGATTAAGTGTGATAATTTAAGGTGTGGATATGAAAAGTTAAGGTTTTGTTTAAAAGGAAAAAAAAGATGATGTTGGTTAAGTATAAAGAGATATTGGTGTTGTTGTATTGTTATTTTAATGCAAACATGGTAATTTCAATGTTAGCAATGTGATATGTTTGAATATTGTAAAAGCTCATGTAAATGATGGTAATATGTGATATTTAGAGTTTTGGAATGAGCTTAGTAATGGTGAAACATATATGTTTTGATGTTGCTTTGTGGTATATACCTATAAGATGTTTTAAAGTTGATATTAAGAGAATGAGATGAATAAATTGAAGTTTAAGGAAACTAGTAAGTTGAAAATCTATAGTTTTAAATGAATGTGGATGAAGATCATTTAGATATTGATAGTTTAATGTATTTAATACATGAGATATATGAAATGAATAGTAGTGCACATGAAAGTATTAAGAATTGGGGGATGAGATTGATAGTAGGAAAATTTGGTTTGAAATAAAAGAAAAGAAAAGGAATTGAGCAAATGAAAATGAGTTACTTTAAGTAATTTGATTGGAAAGGATGGAAATGAATATGAAAGATTTGTTAAAGGTATTTAAAGATAAATGTGAGAGAGATATCACATTGGAAATGTGATTAAGATCTTTGTGAAATAATATTATAAGTAGAGTGTATATATTTATTGAAGTTAATGAATAACTTAAGTTATGTTAAAAGAATGAGAATGATAATAGTCAAAGGAAAGTGATAAATATTAAATTTGTATAAACTATATGCAAAAGAGAAATTTAATAAATTGCATAATTATGTATATATATAAAAAGGATATGTGAAAGGAATTTTCGACATGAATGTAATGAATATATGTAAGAAAGGTGAGAAGAGAGTCACATTATGAATATGTGTATATAATATGTTTATTATTTTATACCATTGTATGTTTAATGGTATTAGAAATGAGATTGCATATAGTAGTGGATCTAATAGAGATTAAATTTTCGTAGAATAGATTATGTGATGAAATAGAAAATGAGAATGGATTTGGGTGATATTGAACAGTGGAATTGTTATGGCAATAACTAAATGAGGCGATCATAAGATGTTTTGGAACTCAAAGTATTTGTGTGTAGAAATATTTTATGTATAAGTGTATAATAAGAAATTGAAAGGAAAGAGTAATGTATTGAAAATTTTTTAGAAAAAATGGATTGGAAATGGAGTAATGAATAAAACTTGTGTAAGATTTGTATATGATTGAAAGTTGGCGTAGAAAATGTTAAAGAAAATATTATTGAACATGAGTTAGGTTAATGATGATCAAATAATCAAAAGCAAACTGTTTTGAGATGAAATTTAAAATGTGTTAACTCTTGGTGTAATAAAAGTTTGGAGAATATATATATATATAATTTTTGTGATACAATCTAGCCTTCTAATCGTAAAGGCTGGAAATCAAATAATAGAAGAACAATATTGATTTACAAACCCCAGGCGTGATTGTTAATATATTATGGTAATATGATTTGGTTAGTGTGACTAGTTGATTAGTTTTATTATCTTCAGATTTAGAACTGAGATGATATAACTGTAGTACAGTTTTGGTGAGATTGATAACTATATTTCCAGAAACATGGTTAAAAGATATGATTGGTGAAGTTATATCTTATAATTTCTATGTTTAAAAAAAAATTAATTATAATTATGAGAGGTAAAGCAAGGGAAGAGAATTGTGATAAGGTTTTCAGCTATCAATTATGTGATAGAAAAATAATTATATAAATATAGTAATAATATGTGAAGTGAAGAAATAATAAAAGGAAATGATATGATTGAAACATGTCTAGATGATATGATTGAATAATGAGATGTTCAATATAATTGATGATATATGTGTATACTATCTTAATGTGATGAGAAACCAGGATTGTTGGCAATGATGTTGGAAATGAATTATAATTGAGGTAGAATGCTTAATTGATTATGAGAAATGAATTGTGAAAAGATAAATGAACGGACTTGTCTGCCTCCTGCAGAACCATGCGGACCCATTGTGTTGGGCAACCGATCTTGGACTACCGATCTGGTTGGGGAAAAGTTCGTTTATGAAGCCATAGTGGTTGGCTATACTGATAAACTTTGAATGAATATGAGAAATGATAATATAATTATTGAAATAATGAAATGTATATTTTTAAGCATGATTCTTATTGATTGAATTTATGAATATAAAAAGATTAGAATGTGATTATAAATTTGACCCAATGAAATTAGGTTGTATATATGTATATATTGTATAAAATCCAATGATAAATTTCGATAAGTTAACTGTTAGTTTGAATCGAATAAGGTTAAAATGTTAGTATATTGTGATAGATAGATCGATTGATCTGGATTTCGCTAAAGTTGCGAGTCAATATTGAGATTTGATACGTACAGTTGTACTGGGAGTGTAAAATTTAAATAGTAATATGTATGATGTAATATTCTGGCTTATGAATAAACATAAATAAATTGAATTATATCATTTGTACATGATGAGAAAAAGGGAAATGTTGTTTATCTGTTAAGTAAGTTTAAAGGTAGTGTACTTATAATTATATTAAATGAGAAGCAAGCTAAAGAAAGTAAGGATATTGTTATCCATTGAGGTTTGGTAAATGTTTATTTTGAAAGTGATTGTAAGAATGGAATAAACAATGTTAAGATATTAATTAATGATTTTTGAGGTTAAAGTTAAGGAAATATCTCTAAAGAGATAAAGTGATAATCTGACTCTAGTGCAAAGATAAAGGTCATTAGACATGTTATGAGTTATCTTGATTGCTTTGTTGAGGAAGTAATAAGATGCAAAGATATATATATATATACCTATACAATGATGAATTATGAATTTCAGAGAAGATGAGTATCTCTAAGGGGGAGAGTAGAAGTTATGAGATTTGATGAAATCATAGTGTAAGAATACGATTGTTTTCATATGAAAATAAAAATGATGATTTGTTTTAAATGGGTTGTTGTTGTGCTGGATAATTTCGAGGACGAAATTATTTAAGGGGGAGAGAATTGTAATATCCCCATATATTCCCTAGAAGTTTTCAATGTTGTTGTTGTTGATGTTGTTGATGTTGTTTTAAATGGGATTGAATGTATATGTTGATTTGAAAGAAAAAAAAAAGAATTGGAAAGTGAATGCTTATGTATATGTGTTTTGGGAAAGAAAAGAGGGTTTAGAGAGAAATGTATATGTTGTTTATATGATAATATATATAACATATAAGTTGGTCAAGGGAGAGTCAATGCAAGAAGATATTTTCATTTGTGATAGGTGAAATTACTTATATGGGCATGTAAGAGACAAGAGGTTAGTTAAATGGATAAGGGTATATAGGTAATTGTTTGGTTAAAAACTCTTGGTGGAGATTTAAAGAAGAATTGACTTTGTTTTCTTCATGATTTCTTCTTCTTCTCCATTGTTGGCCGGCTCCTCCATAGACAAAGGAAAGCAAGAGACAAAGAGAAGATCTTGAAGAGTTAGCTCAAATGGAAGGAAGATTAAGTGATCAAGTGATGATTCAAGAAGTTTATAACTAAGGTAAGTTCTTTTCTTTGATTTCTTTTATTCTTTTGAAGTGGTATTTGAAGTTAATTAGGGTTTGTTGATTTGATGATGAGATGTGTTTGTGATGTGTTTTCAAGTTTTAAATGTGGTTTTAAGTTAAGAGTTTAAATAGGTGTTGTTGTTGGAAGTGGTGGATGTTGATTTTGGAAGATGGAGAAGGATGTTGGTTTTAGGGTTTTGAGATTGTATGTGTTTAAATGTTTTGTTGATGTGTTTTAATAAGGTGAATATTGTGATAATCATGTAGAATTTGTGTTTAGAACATTGATTTCATTCATTTGAACCATGCTATTTTGTGTATGATGAGTTGAGTGCAATTAGAGGAGACTTGTGTATGTTAGGGTTTCAATTCATGAGAGACACGGCCAAGTCAAGGGAATTTTGGTCGTGTTGGGTGGATTTTGAGGAGACACGGCCGTGTTCTATGCCAGTGTTGGTCACTGCCAATTTGTTTTGAGAGACACGGCCACAAGCTTGGCCGTGTCCTGTGCCCGTGTTTGCTACTGAAATGTTGGATTGAGAGACACGGCCACAAGCTTGGCCGTGTCCCTTGGGTGTGTTTGTAACACCCCCACATCCAATACATACACACTACATACACCACAATGTAGTATACATGCATCGAATATAGGAATGCTACGAATTTTCCTTAACATTCAAAAAACATTTCTAATGATACTATAATCTTTCTCATTATACATTATAGAAAATAAGTGATTAATTTATAATATAAAATAAAGTAGATATATATATACTTATTTCGCAGCGGAATTTATCAACTATTTACATATAGGAAAACATTTAAATATTTATATTTACAAATGTACATATATTCACATTACAAACAATACTTTATAAAATATAAAGAAGTTATACATGATTGGCAAATCTTCTCTGATCTTTAAGTCCCAAAATCAACTCTTCAATGTCTACTCTCACTCGGCCTCGATGAGCTCTCGGGTTCAACTCTATCAACTCTATCACCTACGCGATCAACACTATCGCGCTAAGCCAAGGGCTTAGTAGTACAAAACATGCTAACATTATGCTTGTATGCTATGCAATGTCACACATTCCATTAATATCAACATCATAAGTGAAAAGCTAACATCAAACCTTTACCCTTCATAAATCATAATCATATAAGCATATCACATCTCAAAGTCCTTTCATGAATTTCATTATTTAATTATTTTGCCATCAATGAATCACATATAAACAAAGACAAGCATGGGCCCAAAACACACTAATATGCCATTCAATTTTCAGAGTTAATGCTTTGGTTTTATCACATTTATCATTATCACATATACCCAACTAGGCTTCAAGGATTAGGTTCAACCAAGCTTCAAGGGGAACAAAGCATGCTAAGTCTCAACCCAACTTGGCTTCAAGAACCAAACCCAACCTAGCTTCAAGGGTTGTAACATCTCAATTAGGCTTCAAGGACTAGACCCAACCAAGCTTCAAGGGGAGTAAAACATGTTAAACTTCAACCCAACTTGGCTTCAAGGATCAAGCCCAACCTAACTTCAAGAGATTGTTACTATCATTAGGCATGCCACCAACAACAAACTCTGAAAATAGAATAACACATTAGCCACACAACTCATTCATAAATTTGTTATCAATTTCATTCTCAAATGAATTAACATAGCCAATCACAATGGCTTTATATTCCATTTCATCTCAATTCACATCATAACATTTCAATCTTTCATATACACAATCATTTGCATCATCATGTCATTCACATTATTCATATATATATATCTCATCATTGATATAAACATAACAACACACATTACTCATATAAATTAACAATGTAATAATGCCACATTTGTACTTACATACAATCATATAGGTTTTGTACTTACCTCAAAAGCAAATCACACCACTCTTAACAATTCCTTGTTCAAGATTCTTCTACCTTCTTAAATCAAAGATCAATCACTATCTTCAAGACCTAGATCAAAAGTAATAGCATATACTTGCTTAGGGATACACAAGAGATAATCCAATTAGGAATTAATTAGGGCAAACCCTAACCCTGACACGCTCACCCACACGGGCGTGTCCATGACCGTGCCCTAACTCCACAACACAGAAGCATTTACACGCTCAACAACATGGGCGTGTTCCTGGGCGTGTAAATTCTCCAAACTCATAGTAGCTATGACACGCTCAATAACACGGGCGTGTTACTGGTCGTGTCAAACCTACTGCCTCCAACACAATTGACACGCCTAAAAACTTTGAACGTGCTCATGGACGTGTCCGGCCACAATCTCAGAATCCGGCCAAAACAACCAAAAACTCAACAACACACTTCTATTCACCAACATCCTCTTCAAACAATCTTCACAAAACATACCCAAAAACCATCTTAAACTTGCAACAACACCAAAAACAAACCAAAACACACATCAAACACAAAACACCAAATCATCTCAAAACCCTCACCACAAATACAACATCATCTCTTCCAACCACTTACTCTTTTCTTCAATCCATACTCAAAATCCATCATCAAATCACTCAAACACTTCTCACATCTCAAAATCAACTAACACACTCTTAAAAATCTATCAAACTCAAATATCATTTCAAATAAGCACAAAGATCACAAGAGAACTTACCAAAGTTATAAGACTTCTTGTATCATCCACTAGATCACTTCAATCTTCCTTCAATTTGAGCTTAACACATCAAGATCTTCACTTTGTCTCTTGCTTTCCTTTGTCTATGGAGAAACCGGCCACACAAAGAAGAAAGAAGAAAATGAACCACAAGAAACAAAGTCAACTCTTCTTTTAATCTCCACCAAGTGTTTCAATTCAAGCAATTACCAAAACACCCTTCTACAAATTGTTTTGTTTCTTTTTAAAACACTTGCCCTTTTTAGACATCTCACCAATCTCAACTAAAAATATCTTCTTCCCTTGACCACATATTTGACCAACTTATATGTTATAAATATAATCATATAAACATCATATACATTTCTCTCTACACAAAACTTCCCATCTAAACAACACATATACATTATCTTTCAAGAACCTTTTCTCTTTAAATAAAACATATACATTCAATCCAATATACAACAACAATATAATCAAAACTTTTAGGGCATGCATTGGGATATTACAGTGTTGGTTACTGTGTTTGGTTTTTGTTCTTCTTAAATGATTGGAATTGAACTTACATTTGGTAATGCATATGATATTATATGAACAAGGTTATGTACTATGCATTGTAAGTCTTGTGAATGGTGATGTATTATATGAATAATGTATTTGAAATGTGATACTAATGATGCTATATGTATAATGTGAGTGATATGATGGGGTAATTGATTATGTATACTTGAATAATGAAATGTTATAACATAAATTGAGATATGAGGCCATTGTGATTGGCAATGATAATTCAAATGACATGTGAAGCCATTGTTATTGGCTATGATGATTCAAATGACATGTGAAGCCATTGTTATTGGCTATGATGATTCAAATGACATGTGAAGCCATTGTTATTGGTTATGATAATTCAATTGAGAATGAAATTGATAAATGAATTGTATAGCTAATGTGTTATTCCATTTTCAGAGTTTGTTATTGGTGGCATGCCTAATGTGAGTAACAATCTCTTGAAGTTAGGTTGGACTTGATCCTTGAAGCCAAGTTGGGTTGAAGTTTAACATGTTTTACTCCCCTTGAAGCTTGGTTGGGTCAAATCCTTGAAGCCTAATTGAGATGTTACAACCGTTGAAGCTAGGTTGGATTGGTTCTTGAAGCCAAGTTGGGTTGATACTTGGCATGCTTTGTTCCCCTTGAAGCTTGGTTGAACCTAAATCCTTGAAGCCTAGTTGGGATAATGATAAATGTGATGATTAAACCAAAACATTAACTCTGATAATGGAATGGCATGTTAGTGTTTTGTTTGGGCCCGAGTCTGTCTTTGTTGTTAATGTGATATCCAAATGTTGAACTAAATGAGTAATGAGATCTATGGTTGCTTTTTGTTGGAAGTGTGTTTCATGATTGATAAATTTGTGAATAAAATAATGTTATGAAGTATGATTTGGTAATGTGTGTAATGATATATTGAAAATGAATATGGCTAGAGGAGTTTTGTTGAGATATGAGTTTATGAGAATATAGTATAATGTGTAAAATGTTTATGAATGTGGAATTTGTGAGAATTTTTCTCATGAAGGTTTGGATAGATCATTGAATAGTGATTTGTTAAAATGGTGTATATGTATATGTATATGAGATAGAAATGGTAAGTATAATTTTGTGAATGTTCTATGTAAATATGTGTATGATTTATGAGATCAGTGGGAATATATGAAGAATGCTTTGAGAAAGGAAAACAGGGTAAGAAAACAATAAAACATGATGCTAAAAATATAAGGTATGATCTTTATGTAAAGTATATATTTTATATTTATTTGTATTACTAAGCTCTCGGGCTTAGCGCGGTGGTGTAATCGCGCAGGTGGTTATGCGGTTGATCTGGAAGTCCAGCTGTTATGCCACGAGAAGGGTAAGAGTGTCTCGAGACCAACTAGAAGGTGATGCATACATGTGTGACTTTAATTATGTTGTATTTTTTATAAGAATAATGATTTTTGTAAATGCTCTTTAAATTAATGTAATATTGCTTAAACTTGGATAAAGGTTTTTAATTGGAAACAAAAAGTGACATTCTTATACTTTATATACGTATGGTATATATACTTGGTATATGTATAGTACTTATATAGAGTATGGGGGTGTTACAATTATTTTGGTATCAGAGCTTAGGTTCGAGATTCCCGGCCTAAGTGAAATTAAAAAGAAAAAAAAATTTTGAAGAGTTTAAATAGAATTAAAAAGGAAGAGTTTTGAAATGCAATTGGTGATACATGCATATGCATTCACATCTAGGTTGGTATCGAACGTGGCATTATGTGATTTGTGATGTATCTGAATTACATGAGATAGATGATAGTGCGTAAATGAGGTTTTATATGAAAGCAAATTTTGAAATGTTGATAATTGAAAGGTGATTGCAATATAAAGGAATGATATGGAATTTATAAGTAAAAAGTTTGATTATTGACATGTGTTTGACATATAAAGAAATGGCTAGAAGAATAAAGTTGGAAATGAGTTAAAAACAAAATTAAGATTAAAGTATGTAATCTTTCCTCTACTATTTGAACCTCTTTCTAATAAACTTTATGTTTGGATTTCTAGAAAGAGGAAATATTGTTGGATGGGTAATATGGAAAGATATATTATTTAAATGAAAAGAGTACGGTGAATTATTGAATGAGTTGATTGGTATAGATTAAGTGTGATAATTTAAGGTGTGGATATGAAAAGTTAAGGTTTTGTTTAAAAGGAAAAAAAAGATGATGTTGGTTAAGTATAAAGAGATATTGGTGTTGTTGTATTGTTATTTTAATGCAAACATGGTAATTTCAATGTTAGCAATGTGATATGTTTGAATATTGTAAAAGCTCATGTAAATGATGGTAATATGTGATATTTAGAGTTTTGGAATGAGCTTAGTAATGGTGAAACATATATGTTTTGATGTTGCTTTGTGGTATATACATATAAGATGTTTTAAAGTTGATATTAAGAGAATGAGATGAATAAATTGAAGTTTAAGGAAACTAGTAAGTTGAAAATCTATAGTTTTAATGGAATGTGGATGAAGATCATTTAGATATTGATAGTTTAATGTATTTAATACATGAGATATATGAAATGAATAGTAGTGCACATGAAAGTATTAAGAATTGGGGGATGAGATTGATAGTAGGAAAATTTGGTTTGAAATAAAAGAAAAGAAAAGGAATTGAGCAAATGAAAATGAGTTACTTTAAGTAATTTGATTGGAAAGGATGGAAATGAATATGAAAGATATGTTAAAGGTATTTAAAGATAAATGTGAGAGAGATATCACATTGGAAATGTGATTAAGATCTTTGTGAAATAATATTATAAGTAGAGTGTATATATTTATTGAAGTTAATGAATAACTTAAGTTATGTTAAAAGAATGAGAATGATAATAGTCAAAGGAAAGTGATAAATATTAAATTTGTATAAACTATATGCAAAAGAGAAATTTAATAAATTGCATAATTATGTATATATATAAAAAGGATATGCGAAAGGAATTTTCGACATGAATGTAATGAATATATGTAAGAAAGGTGAGAAGAGAGTCACATTATGAATATGTGTATATAATATGTTTATTATTTTATACCATTGTATGTTTAATGGTATTAGAAATGAGATTGCATATAGTAGTGGATCTAATAGAGATTAAATTTTCGTAGAATAGATTATGTGATGAAATAGAAAATGAGAATGGATTTGGGTGATATTGAACAGTGGAATTGTTATGGCAATAACTAAATGAGGCGATCATAAGATGTTTTGGAACTCAAAGTATTTGTGTGTAGAAATATTTTATGTATAAGTGTATAATAAGAAATTGTAAGGAAAGAGTAATGTATTGAAAATTTTTTAGAAAAAATGGATTGGAAATGGAGTAATGAATAAAACTTGTGTAAGATTTGTATATGATTGAAAGTTGGCGTAGAAAATGTTAAAGAAAATATTATTGAACATGAGTTAGGTTAATGATGATCAAATAATCAAAAGCAAACTGTTTTGAGATGAAATTTAAAATGTGTTAACTCTTGGTGTAATAAAAGTTTGGAGAATATATATATATATATATAATTTTTGTGATACAATCTAGCCTTCTAATCGTAAAGGCTGGAAATCAAATAATAGAAGAACAATATTGATTTACAAACCCCAAGCGTGATTGTTAATATATTATGGTAATATGATTTGGTTAGTGTGACTAGTTGATTAGTTTTATTATCTTCAGATTTAGAACTGAGATGATATAACTGTAGTACAGTTTTTGTGAGATTGATAACTATATTTCCAGAAACATGGTTAAAAGATATGATTGGTGAAGTTATATCTTATAATTTCTATGTTTAAAAAAAAATTAATTATAATTATGAGAGGTAAAGCAAGGGAAGAGAATTGTGATAAGGTTTTCAGCTATCAATTATGTGATAGAAAAATAATTATATAAATATAGTAATAATATGTGAAGTGAAGAAAAAATAAAAGGAAATGATATGATTGAAACATGTCTAGATGATATGATTGAATAATGAGATGTTCAATATAATTGATGATATATGTGTATACTATCTTGATGTGATGAGAAACCAGGATTGTTGGCAATGATGTTGGAAATGAATTATAATTGAGGTAGAATGCTTAATTGATTATGAGAAATGAATTGTGAAAAGATAAATGAACGGACTTGTCTGCCTCCTGCAGAACCATGCGACCCATTGTGTTGGGCAACTGATCTTGGACTACCGATCTGGTTGGGGAAAAGTTCGTTTATGAAGCCATAGTGGTTGGCTATACTGATAAACTTTGAATGAATATGAGAAATGATAATATAATTATTGAAATAATGAAATGTATATTTTTAAGCATGATTCTTATTGATTGAATTTTTGAATATAAAAAGATTAGAATGTGAATATAAATTTGACCCAATGAAATTAGGTTATATATATGTATATATTGTATAAAATCCAATGATAAATTCGATAAGTTAACTGTTAGTTTGAATCGAATAAGGTTAAAATGTTAGTATATTGTGATAGATAGATCGATTGATCTGGACCCTAACTCATGACTTGGCCGTGTCACTCAGCTAAAGAAGAAAGAAGAGAGAAACAAGCAGAGGCGGACACTGGCAAGGGACACGTCCGTGTCTTGTGGCCGTGTCCCTCCAACAAGCCCTCACACGGCCGTGTCCCTCATCACCTGGCCGTGTCCCTCATGAACCAAACGCGCACCGAATTTTAAAGCTGACGTTTCGTATAAAAGCAAAAGAAAAAGTTAGGGTTTGGGTTATTGACGATTTTTGAGAAAAAAGTTCAGCCGTCTGAGAGAGATCTTAGGGTTTAAACATTTGTTTTCTTGGATTTTGATTTTACTTTTGATTAAACTAGTTTAGATTAGATTGTTCATGCCATTGTTTCATCCTTCTTGCAAGATTCGATCAAGAGATTCATCAAAATCTTCAAGAGTTTGTAACTTGGTTTTATTCTTAAACTTTGTCTCTTTAGTTTCATTGAAATTGTGTTTATGAACATTATCATGTCTAAATTGATTTCTTTGATTATTAATGAGATGAGTATGTTTGATAACATCATGAACTAATTTAATCTAGTCTAGGGTTTGTATGAATTTGCTATGATTCTATGAATTGGTTATTCTCTTAACTAATGATTTCTTTAGCCTTTATTGAATGAAATATTGTTAACATATAATTGATTGGCCACCAATTGTGTGTTTTAGGTATTAGATGATGAATTGAGAGATGAAATCTAATGCTGGAACAATTTAATTAAGGACTTAGGTGAATTAGAGATATAACCTATTAAAAAGATTGTTTCAATTATAACAAGATTAGTTGTAAGAGGTTTGAATGCGAGAGCTTATTTCCTTGACTCAATTAATTAAGTTGTTTGATATTTAATCTTAGAAATTAAATTAGTTAAGTGGAATAATCGTTCATACATATCAGTAGTAGAGAAGTGCAAACCCTAGACCCTTTTATCAAGTGAATCAAAACATCAGCTTTTAGTTACTTTTATCGTTTTAAACTTCAAATAAACCTTTTCAATTCTTTGTGATTTAAATTTCTTTAATTACTTGTTACTTTAAATTTGATAATCGATTACCCACTTTGGCTTCCTTGTGAGACGACCTTGGGGCGATCACCTTTGCTACAGCTACCTCGTATACTTGTGAGAGACGCTTTGTGGTAGAGTTAATTTGAGCGCAACAAGTTTTTGGCGCCGCTGCCGAGGAAGCTAACTGGCGTAATTGTTTATTTTTAAAAAAAAATTAAAAAAAATCACATTTCAGATTATTTTCATTGTTTTTCATTTTATTTTATTTGTCTTTTGCTTTTGATATTTCTTTTTCTAGAAATTTTTGTTTATGCAAGGCAGGAGATCCCTCAAAGGAGAATTGCACCCATTCATTCCAGAAATTCAGAGAGTAAAAAGGAGCAGAGAGGAGTTTGAGCTCTACACCGGATTTGATACTTCAGAGGAAGACATTTCGGATTTTGAGTCAGAATCTGAAAAATCTGTAAAGATGGCTGAAGAAAGGCAAAGAACCATAAGAGATTTTGCTAGACCTGTCATTGGGACTTCCACTTCTTGCATAAGACTGACAGATGCAGCAATGAACTATGAGTTGAAGAACATTCACTACAACATGCTGCCATCATTCTATGGAGTTCCAAATGAAGATCCTTTGAATTTTATTCGGGATTTCTACTCCACCCTCAACACTTTTCCTTTGGGAGGACTAACAGAAGATCAGTTGAGGATGAGATGTTTCCCTTACACTTTGAAGGATAGGGCAAAGAGCTGGCTCATGATGTTGCCTGAGAACTCACTGACAACTTGGGAGCAAGTTTACAATAAATTCATGGGCAAGTTCTATTCACACCAAAAGACAGCTGAGTTGAGAGGGAAGATTGCTACATTCTCTCAGTTTGAAGGAGAGCCATTTCATGAGGCTTGGGACAGATTCAAGATGCTATTGATCCAGTGTCCACATCATCACTACCCACTTCAACTCCTTAATCAATTTTTCTATGATGGTCTCACCCAACAATTTCAGAACACTGTTGATAATGCAGCTGGGGGAGCCATGGGAGAAAAGACAGCTGATGAGACTTATGAGATCTTTGAGATGTTGGGAGCTAATTCTCAACAAAAGAGTGTAAGGGGAAGAAGCAAGGGGGTAAATCAACTGGAAGCCAATACTGAAATGGTTAGTCAAATAGCTGAGTTGACAAGACAGGTTCAGATGCTAAACATATTTCTTCATATACTCAAGAAGTGTGTGGAATCTGTGGGACATTTGGGCATGGAGCAAATATATGTCCCTCTGCATATGAGACTTTTGGGAATGAAGCTGAGCAAGTTAATGCTATGGGGGGATTTCAACCAAGAGCCAGGAATGATCCTTACTCCAACACTTACAATCCTGGTTGGAGGAGTCACCCCAATTTTTCCTGGACAACAAATAATGCTCAACAGCCTTTCCATTTGCTCCAGAGACAGAACCAACAGGGCCAATCCTCAAATCAAAATCAAGGTCAGCCTAAGAGAGAGAGTTTGGAGGAATGTTTACAGGCTTTTATCAAAGTCAGTGCTCAAAACCAAGAGATGAACAACAAGAGGCTGGATTCCTTGGAAGCATCTTTTAAGAAGGTGGAGACCCAAGTGGGGCAACTTGCACAACAGATGCAGATTCAACAAAAGGGGAAGTTTCCAAGTCAACCTGAGCAGGCACAAGCAGTGACTGTTCTTAGGAGTGGCAAGGTAATTAATAATAATGTTGAAAATAACTCTGTGAATGCAGGTGAGCAAGAAAAGAAAAAGGAAGGAGAACAAGAGAACAAAGGTGCTGAAGAAAGATTAATGGAGAAGACCCCTACACCAGATTTGCACAAGGCAAGCAATCCATACAGGCCACCTATACCGTTCCCTAGCAGGTTGAAGGATGATAAAAAAGATAAGCAGTTTTCAGATATCTTCAACATGCTATCTAAGGTAAGTATCAACTTACCCTTACTTGAAGCAATTAAGAACATGCCAGCTTATGCTAAATTCTTCAAAGAACTGAATACCAAGAAAAAAAGGTATGAGCCGAACGAAAAGGTGATAGTTTATGAGGTAGCTAGTGCTGTTTTGCAGCATAAACTACCTCCTAAACTAAAGGATCCTGGAAGCTTTATTATTCAGATTACTATGGGGAATGGAAAAGGAACTGAGGGCATGTGTGATTTAGGGGCTAGTGTGAATTTAATGCCTTATTCTGTTTATCTTGACTTGGAATTAGGGGAACTTAAACCAACAAAAATGGTATTGCAATTAGCTGATAGATCTCTTAGATTCCCAAAAGGGGTTATAGAAGATGTGTTAGTTAAAGTTGGTGGTTTGATAGTTCCTGTTGATTTCATTGTTCTTAACATGGAAGTAGGTAATTCTTCACCATCGGCACACACCATTCTGCTGGGTAGGCCTTTTATGACAACTACCAACACTTTGATAGATGTTAAGAATGGAAAATTATCAATGACTGTTTTGGGACAAACTGTGGAATTTTCTATTTTTAAAACTTCTCCTATTCCTACAACTGCTTTATATGAGGATTGTTCTTTTATTGATTGTGTTGATGCAGTTGTTTCAGATGTTTTCTTGCAGACAGGTTCCTCTGATAAATTGGAGCTGGCATTGACTTTGGATAGTGATTTGGAAATTTTTGATACAGAAATAGCCAGTTGTCTTGAGACTTTAGAGGATGCTGAAATAGAGGAGCTTAAGGAGGACCCAATTTTTGAACCTTCCCCCATTGAAAAAGAAGGGAAGAACCCCTCACTAGAGTTAGAGCTGAAAGAGTTACCTAAGAACCTGAAATATGTGTTTTTGGGAGATCACAATACTTTACCTGTGATAATATCTAGTGAACTTAGTGAAGGGGAGGAGATGAGGTTAGTGAGTGAGCTTAAAAGATTGAAGAGAGCAATAGGATGGGGATTGAGTGACATAGAATCACTTTAGAAGAGGGAGCTAAACCTGTGAGGGAAACTCAAAGGAGACTTAACCCAAATATGAGTGAAGTGGTTAAGAAGGAAGTGCTCAAATTGCTGGATGAAGGAGTAATTTATCCAATTGCTAATAGTGAGTGGGTGAGCCCAGTACATGTAGTTCCTAAGAAATCTGGAATCACTGTGGTGAAAAATGACAATAATGAGTTGGTTCCTACTAGGACTACTACTGGATGGAGAATGTGCATCGATTATAGGAAGTTGAACAATGCTACAAAGAAAGATCATTTCCCTCTTCCTTTTATTGATCAGATGTTAGATAAACTTTCTGGGCACTCACATTATTGTTTTCTTGATGGCCTTTCAGGTTACTATCAGGTGCCAATAGCTCCAGAGGATCAGTTCAAGACAACCTTTACTTGCCCTTTTGGGACTTATGCATTTCGACGTATGCCCTTTGGCTTGTGCAATGCACCTGCAACTTTTCAGAGATGCATGATGTCTGTCTTCTCAGATATGATCGACGATTTTATTGAGGTATTTATGGATGATTTTTCTATTTTTGGTAATTCTTTTGATAATTGCCTCGATAAACTTGTTCGTGTGCTTGAGAGATGCATTGAATGTAACCTCACTTTAAGTTGGGAAAAGAGTCATTTTGTGGTTACTCAGGGCATTGTCTTAGGTCATGTGGTGTCGAGTAAAGGGATTGAGGTGGATAAGGCTAAAATTGAATTGATTGCTAAGTTACCCCCACCTACCTCTGTTAAGGGAATAAGAAGTTTTTTAGGGCATGCAGGATTTTACAGGAGGTTTATTAAGGATTTTTCCAAAATAAGCCAACCACTGTGCCATTTATTGGGGAAAGATGTTCCATTTGAATTTACAGCATAATGCATGCAAGCTCTTAATTCCCTTAAGGAAAAATTTACTAGTGCACCTGTGATTGTAGCTCCTGTCTGGTCTTTACCTTTTGAAATCATGTGTGATGCTTCTAATCATGCAGTAGGAGCTGTTCTTGGGCAAAGGGTTGATAAATACTTGAGAGTAATTTATTATGCTAGTTTAACCCTGAATAGTGCACAAATGAATTACACCACAACTGAGAAGGAAATGCTAGCTGTTGTTTTTGCTTTAGACAAATTTAGAGCTTATTTAATTGGGTCAAAAATTATTGTTCATTCTGACCATGCAGCTCTTAAATATCTTTTAACAAAAAAGCATGCTAAACCGTGCTTAATTAGATGGGTGTTGTTATTGCAAGAATTTGATTTCCAGATCAGGGATACTAAGGGTAGTGAGAATGTTGTTGCTGATCATCTATCCAAATTACCCTACTTTAGTGAAAATCTTGCATCTGATAGCATTCATAAAAATTTAGAAGCATTTCCTGATGAGCATTTGTTTGTGGTAATTAATGCACCTTGGTTTGCAGATATTGCTAACTATCTTGCTTGTGGAATTTTGCGATCTAACATGTCTTTTCAGGAAAAGAAAAGGTTTCTACACTTGAGTAAGTTTTATTTTTGGGATGAACCTTATCTATTCCAGATTTGCAAAGATGAGATAGTTCGCAGGTGTGTTTCTGAGGAAGAACAACTAAGTATTCTTCAATTTTGTCATGACCTTCACTGTGGGGGTCATTTTGGAGGAAGAAAGACTGCAGAAAAGGTGCTTCAAAGTGGTTTTTACTGGCCTACTTTATTTAAAGATGCTCAAGACTATTGTAAGCACTGTGATCGTTGCCAAAGAGAAAACATTCTTAGCAGGTTTGGCACACCAAGGGTGATAGTCAGTGATGGGGGGAGCCATTTTTGCAATAGGCTTTTTGAGAAGTTAATGCATAAATCCGGTGTGAAGCACAAGGTGGAAACCCCATACCATCCACAGACTTCTGGACAAGTGGAAACATCCAACAAGCAACTAAAAGGAATTCTAGAGAAAACAGTCAACACATCCAGGAAGGATTGGGCAAGCAGATTGCACGATGCACTATGGGCATGTAATATCCTCATATGTGGCTTAGAAGTTTTGATTATATTGTTGTTGTTGTTGTTGTTGTTATTGTTAAATTGAATTGAATGTATATGATGGGATAAGAAAAGAAATTGGGATGAGAATGCTTGTGCATATGTGTTTTGGAGAAAGAAATAGGGTTTAGAGACAAATGTATATGTTGTGTATATGATGATATATATAACATATAAAGTGGTCAAATGAAGAGTCAAGGTGATGGTTAAGTGGAAGAAGATATTTTTGGTTGTTAATGAAATTACATATAAGGACTTATATGAGACAAAGGTTAGTTATATGATTGAGGGTGTTTTAGTAATTGCTTGGATAAGAACACTTGGTGGAGATTAAAAGCAAAATTTGACTTTGTATCTTGATCATTGTCTTCTTTCTTCAAGAGGTGGCCGGCTCTCCAAATTGAAAAGAGAAAAAGAAGTGTTCTTGATGATAGAAGCAAGTTGATGAAGCAATCCAAGGATTTGACAAGGGATTTGTGGAATTTCTTCTTTGTAAGTAAGTATTCTCTTGTTTTCTTTGTTACTTATTTGGAAGTTGTATTGGAAGTGAATTAGGGTTTGGTGATTTTGTGATTTAGTGAATTTGAGATGTGTTGTGTTGTGTTTTAAAGTGTTAAATTAATTTTAAGTTATGAGTTTAATTGGAGGTTGTTGTTGGAAATGGTGGTTGTTGATTTGGATGGATAGAGAAGGATGTTGGTTTTAGGGTTTTGTGGTGAATATGTGTTTAATTGTGATATTAATGTGTGATGAAGTGGTTTTTGTGATGAATATGTGTTTAGAACATTGATTATGTTCATGTGAAATATGTTATATGATGAATATTGTGTTGAGTGCAATTGAGAAAGTTTTGGTTTTAGTTAATGTTTTGTGATTTGGTGACACGGCCAAAAGCAATTTAGGGGAGTGGGCGTGTCAATTATTTGGATTGGCTACTGTCTCTTTTGGTTTTAGTGACACGGGCGTGTCCATCAAAGGTGCTGGGCGTGTCAATTGTTTGAATTAGCTACTGCCTCTTTTCTTTTTAAGGACACGGGCGTGTCACTCAAGCTGGTTGGGCGTGTCAATCAAGTGAGTTGGGCGTGTCCTTCAAATGATTTGAACATTGTTTGATTTCTTGGTTCTCTTTGCATGGTTTAAATTCTTCAAAGGTTCCATTGTTCCTAAACTTAAACATGAACATTATAAACATGTTTCAAACACAAGAATGATCTAATCAAATGAATGTGGATGGTCCTAAAGCTATGAATCATGTCAATTGTGTTTTGCCCTAATTGCATTGTTGAGAATTAACAATGTTATGTTATGCACTTTGAATGGTAATGTGTTTTATGAGAAATGTGGAATGAAATGTTAATATTTATGAATGATGCTATGTGAGATAAAAATACACTTGAATAATGAAGTGTTATATTGTGAAATGAAATGTGGAGCCATTGTTATTGGCTAAGGTGATTTAATGGAGATAAATGAGGCATGTTTGCCTAAATGATAATGAGAATTGAGAATGAAATCTAAATGAATTGTGTGGCTAATGTGTTATTCCATTTTCAGAGTTTGTTGTTGGTGGCATGCCTAATGAGTGTAACAATCTCTTGAAGTTAGGTTGGATTGAATCCTTGAAGCCTAATTGAGATGTTACAACCCTTGAAGCTAGGTTGGGTTAGTTCTTGAAGCCAAGTTGGGTTGATGCTTAGCATGCTTTGCTCCCCTTGAAGCTTGGTTGAACTTAATCCTTGAAGCCTAGTTGGGTATATGATATTGATATTGATAAATGTGATAACAAAACCAAAGCATTAACTCTGAAAATTGAATGACATATTAGTGTGTCTTGGGCCCATGCTTGTCTTTGCTTAGTGTTGTTCATGAATGATTAAATGATTAACTAATAAAATATATGCAAAGATGTTGAATTTTGATATACATATATGTATGTTAGGTTATGAAATGTAAAAGTATGTTGTTAGCTTTGCATTTATGTTGTTACATGTATGATAAATTAGAATTGGCATTGTATAGCATTTAAGCATGTTTATTGCATGTTTTATCTTACTAAGCCCTTGGCTTAGCGCGATAGTGTTTAATCGCGCAGGTGATAGAACTGATAGAATCGAACCCGAGAGCTCTTCGAGACCGAGTGAGAGTAGACATTGAAGAGTTGATTTTGGGAGCTTAAAGATCAGAGCTGACTTGCCAATCATGTATAAATCTTTTATATTGTGTAAAGTTTTGTTGATAATGTAAATATATGTATAATAGTAAATATGTATTCAAATGTTTTCATATATATACATATTTTATAACTTCCGCTGTGTAATATATAAATATGTTTTGTTTTATAAGTAAATGATCTATTTTGTTAATAAGATATAATGATATGGATATGGTATCAAGTTTTAAAATGTTTTGAATGTTAAGGAAACCGTAGCATCCCTATGTTTGGTGCACTTATGCTACATTGTTGTGGTTGTAATGTGTGTGCATTGAATATGGGGGTGTTACAGGGCATATCGGACTGCTTTCAAAACTCCTCTAGGTATGAGTCCATATCGATTGGTGTTTGGAAAAGCTTGTCACTTACCAGTGGAGTTGGAGCACAGAGCATATTGGGCAATCAAGACTCTGAATTTGGACTTGGACAAAGCGAAGAGAGAAAGATTTCTACAAATTTCAGAGTTAGATGAGCTGCGGAATGAGGCTTATGAGAGCTCGAGAATTTACAAGGATCGCACTAAAGCACTTCATGATAAAATTATAGTGCGAAAGACATTGAGTCCAGGTATGAAGGTTTTACTTTTTAACTCACGACTCCGTCTTTTTCCAGGTAAACTCAAGTCTAGATGGAGTGGTCCTTTCGAGATAACTCAGGTATATCCTTCTGGTGCAATTGAATTACTTAACTCTAGAATATGTGAGACTTTCAAAGTGAATGGACAGAGAGTTAAGCCATACAATGAAGGATTTCAGGAAGTGAGGGTCATTGACAGTACTTTGATTCATGATCCCTAAACTTTGCATGATGTCCAGCTTTATGACATTAAAGAAGCGCTAAATGGGAGGCAACCCATCGGTTTGCATTTATTTTTTTTTTCATAGCTGTAATTTTAAGTTTAGCAAGTTTTGATTTATGTTCGGTTTCAATAAATGGACTGCGCTTTGATCAGTTTTTCTTTACTTTGTGTTTCAGGGTGTTTAACGAAGAAGGGTTGCAAAATCATTGAAAAAAAAATGTATTTAAAGTTAATAAAATGGCAGTAGGTGACACGACCGTGTCCCTTGGCCGTGTCACACACTGGACACGGCAAAAAATTCTTCAAAAATTTGAACGATTTTGCACCTTTGTATAGAATTGGACACACCCAGGGGACACGGTCGTGTCACCTGGCTGTGTCCCCCAAAAATCATGAGACACGGCCGTGTACTCTCTACTTGGCCATGTCCCTTCACTTTCACACACAGACACGGCCAAGTCAGCACACACACGGCCGTGTCCCTTCAATTTTTGACTTTTAAAATCCCGATTTCGCCCAGTTCTTTTCATAAATCCCTAAAACTTTTCTATCTTCGTCTCTCTCGCTCTCTCGCTCTCTGTATCGCCATAGCCATAGTTTTGATGTCAAAATTTCAAATCTTCCATTAAAACTTCAAATTTCTTCAACAAAACTTAAGATAATCACTTAAAACTTCCTCTTTACTCATATTATTTTGATTTAATTCAATTTTGGGTGTTAATTTCTCAGATTTCATGACGCCAAGAACTAAAATTGTATCACACCACAAGAAGAAGAAATCTGGTGCCGAAGGAGCTTCGTCATCCTCCTCAACTTTATCTTTCAAGAGGGCAAGTCTTTTGGCTCGGGGTTTTTACCCGACAAGGTATGTGAATGACGAATCTCTAGATGCTTTGCAAGTGAGAACTGCTTTTTATAGATATGTGCAATATCTTGGGTAGGAGACTTTTGTCTTATTGAGACCTTTGCAGTTTGAGGAGCTCACCCTAGAATTTTTGACAACTCTTAAAGTGGAAAGAGATGATAAGAAAATTTGCAGGAGACTGATGTTTAAATTATTGGGTAGATCATTTGTGCTTACTATTGATCAATTGAATGATATTTATGGTTTTCATCAACATGGAGAAAGATCGATACCCAAAAATTTTAGACAACAATTTGCTTGGGGTGCCTTAGGCTCGAGTACGTATGTGGCCAAATCGGCCAAAGCATCTAAACTATGGAACCCTACTTTGAGATATTTGCATAGGTTTATGTCTTGTGGGTTCTTTGCTCGGAAGGAGAGCCCGGGTGTGGTTGAGTCGAGTGAGTTATTTTTCTTGGACTGTGTTTTGAATGAAATGAATATTAGTGCCGGCTATTGGTTAGCCAATATTTTTGATACGGTAGCTAATAAAAGGAGGGGGGCTATTTGTGTTGGAGGATTGATCACTACATTAGCAATAGCCCTTGTTGAGGATTTTGACCCGAGTACTACTCGGATGACTCGAATTTTGGGTAATGATTCCTTGGATTTAGCTACCCTTGAGAAGATGCGCATGGTGGTGCATAGGAGAGGGACTTTTGTGATGCCGTCAGCTGAGTCTGAAGTACCAGGGGATAGGCAGAAAAGGGCACGGGTCGAAGAGGAGTCTGACTCGGATTCTCTTGACCTAGATGAGGATGCTCCAGTTTCGGAGAGTCAGGAGATACTTCTGAGGATTGAGGCCCTGGAGGGCAAGGTAGATCAATTGGAGGGAAAGGTAGATGGACTGGGAGCCACGGTGGACCGAAACCATATTGAGATGTTGCAACAGATGGATCAGATTAACAGCAACCTGGCCAAAATCCTTAGTCTTCATCCCTCGGCTGCATCATCTTCCCGCCCGCCTTTTCCTTAGACTTTATGCTCCTTGTTTTATTTTGTTTAGTGTATTTTTGTTGTTATTTTTCATTTTTGTTTTTCATGTTAAAGTTTTTATATTTGGATATGTTATTTTTATATATTGTTCTTTTTGTTTTTAAACGTTTATGTTTGTGATGGAAAGCTAGGATATTGCCTCACCAGGTATGATGGAAGACAGGTTGTCCTTTGACTTTTTTATTATTATTTATTATTCTTGTTTTACATTGAGGACAATGTAAATTTTAAGTGTGGGGTACTCTTTAAGCTTTCCTTTAATTCTTGTATTGCTTATTGTGGTTGTTTTGTTTATTGTTTTGTTGTGCATGGCATAATTGTTGAAAATTTATTGATCTTTTCTTTGATTCTAGCATTATAATTGAGACTTTGGTATCAGCATAGAAATGAGCATTTGAATTCATTCGGGATTAATTTTCGCATTCTGCAATTCATGGCATATAAATCTTTGTGAACCTACCTGTGTGAGTTTTGAGCCTCATAAAATTTGATATTTTTGTCAATTGATTTTCTTTTCCTAAGTGTGCACCTTCATGATGTTGCATCTCTAGAGTTTGCTTTTGCATACTTATTGAACTCACATTATGATTTAATCTCAAGTTTTAAAATGATGAAGGCAAATTAGGTTAGCCCCTTTAGCTTAAAGAGACTTCCCTTTATATTGATTTCCTTAGTGAGCCAAGTTGAGCCATTGACCATTTCTTCTTTGATTAACACAATTCTCAACTTAACATGTTCTTATTATCATTATACCTATGCATTAAGGAATGGAGTTGTATGATTTGACGATAGGGTAATTTATTTCAAGTGTGGGGTAAGTAAAAAAATAATAATAAATACAAATAATATGGAATTCCTAATTGAGGGTTGAAATGCATACTTTGCAATATTGTACTTGTTTAAGAGTTAATATTCTTTTCCTCTACGTTTTAAGCTAGATGTTCCATGTAAGTTTATACTTTGTATATATATATTAAAAAAAATAGAAAAAGTGAAAATAAAAAATATATATATATAAAGTTCATATATTTTCTAGCCTTAGAGGAATTTTGACTCATGTACTTTTCTTTTAGTGTGCAAGTATGTAAGATTGTTAAGGGTTGGTGAGTATGCTATTTGAAGGAGTTATGAAATTCTTAGCAAGAGTAGTGTCTAATTTAGATACTCCATTTCTTGATGCCCCAGCTTAAATGTCTTTTCTTACACCTTACCTTAGCCCCATTACATCCAAATAAAAGTCCTTCAGATTATTCCTTGAGAAAATCAGTGAGGGAGATTGGATATTTAAGCAAGTTTATGGCAGTATGCACTCATGAGTGGTATGAGTGATTAACCTTTGAAATCGAGTGAAACACTTGAGAGATAAAATTTGAATGTTTGGATTAATGAATGAGTTAAGAAAATCCTTGATTGAAGGAAATTGAAATTATTTATGTCTGACTCTTTAAGTATCTCATTTATATGCTGGAATTTTAGTTAGGGTTGTTTGAGTTTTTAATTTATGCCATGTGAATTTGCTTGAGGACAAGCAAAGTTTTAAGTGTGGGGTAGTTGTTTTATTAGTTTTTGTTATAGTTTTGTGTCTTGTTTGTTATGTTAATTATTGTTTTATTTAGTTATTTTGTTAGTTTTAATTGGTTTGTTTAGTGTTTTCTTTAATTGTGTAGTTTTAATTTATTTCTGTGTTTCTATCATTTTTTATTTAATTTTTAGTATGTTTTATGTTTTGTTGGATATTGTTTATTTAATTCTTGTTTAAGTTTTGTTTGTCAGTTTTGTTTTAGGTTAAAACAACAAGGAAACAAATTGAAGATGAAATGGGCAGAAGCTGACACAGGCAGAGGACACGGCCAAGTCACTGGCCGTGTCCCATACCAAGATTAAATTGAAGAGCAAGTCCCAGTAGCAGACACTGGCAAGGGACATGGCCAAGTCATGTGGCCGTGTCCCTCAATCATAGTGCAACACGGCCAAGTCACTCATGACTTGGCCGTGTCACTCAACTAAAGAAGAAAGAAGAGAGAAACAAGCAGAGGCGGACACTGGCAAGGGACACAGCCGTGTCTTGTGGCCGTGTCCCTCCAACAAGCCCTCACACGGCCGTGTCCCTCATCACCTGGCCGTGTCCCTCATGAACCAAACGCGCACCGAATTTTAAAGCTGACGTTTCGTATAAAAGCAAAAGAAAAAGTTAGGGTTTGGGTTGTTGACGATTTTTGAGAAAAAAGTTCAGCCGTCTGAGAGAGATCTTAGGGTTTAAACATTTGTTTTCTTGGATTTTGATTTTACTTTGGATTAAACTAGTTTAGATTAGATTGGTCATGCCATTGTTTCATCCTTCTTGCAAGATTCGATCAAGAGATTCATCAAAAGCTTCAAGAGTTTGTAACTTGGTTTTATTCTTAAACTTTGTCTCTTTAGTTTCATTGAAATTGTGTTTATGAACATTATCATGTCTAAATTGATTTCTTTGATTATTAATGAGATGAGTATGTTTGATAACATCATGAACTAATTTAATCTAGTCTAGGGTTTGTATGAATTTGCTATGATTCTATGAATTGGTTATTCTCTTAACTAATGATTTCTTTAGCCTTTATTGAATGAAATATTGTTAACATATAATTGATTGGCCACCAATTGTGTGTTTTAGGTATTAGATGATGAATTGAGAGATGAAATCTAATGCTGGAACAATTTAATTAAGGACTTAGGTGAATTAGAGATATAACCTATTAAAAAGATTGTTTCAATTATAACAAGATTAGTTGTAAGAGGTTTGAATGCGAGAGCTTATTTCCTTGACTCAATTAATTAAGTTGTTTGATATTTAATCTTAGAAATTAAATTAGTTAAGTGGAATAACCGTTCATACATATCAGTAGTAGAGAAGTGCAAACCCTAGACCCTTTTATCAAGTGAATCAAAACATCAGCTTTTAGTTACTTTTATCGTTTTAAACTTCAATTAAACCTTTTCATTACTTTGCGATTTAAATTTCTTTAATTACTTGTTACTTTAAATTTGATAATCGATTACCCACTTTTGCTTCCTTGTGAGACGACCTTGGGGCGATCACCTTTGCTACAGCTACCTCGTATACTTGTGAGAGACGCTTTGTGGTAGAGTTAATTTGAGCGCAACATCAACTGACATGCTGAAACATAGTTTGACATAGATGAATCCCTGACTCTGCTGCTTGGGGCCTCCATTATTCATGTTTTCAACATCTTGAAGATAAAAGCCATAAATGTGAAGCAGCCTGCCATTCCAGTGCAAGACCTGAACAGGCATCTAAAAGAAATCAATGAGAACACTTCTACTGATCACTCGGTCTGTGAGTCGATGGAATGACTATAAGTATCATTCATGCATATCATGCATACATGAGCATATCATATCACACTTTCTTGTCTTGTATTGTCTATTCTTTATTAAAGTGAACAACAAATACCTTGTGAAGTAAACAATCAAAAGAAGATATCAAATCAGAGGGGCGTGGAAAGCCCATTGCTTGAGAAAGTTCCAGTAATTTTGCAAAGAGAAGAAATGCGTACTTTTACGAAGAACTAGACAACAAAAACATCAATCAAAGCCTGCATAAAAAAAAATTTGGTTTGGGCCTACACAGGGGGCAAAGTTTCTCCTTTTCAATTTTTTGAGTTTATATATAAAACATTTTCAAACTCACTTGCAAATATTTCGCCACGCAGGGGGCAGGGGAAGATATGAGAGCCAACTAAAAATAGCTGAATTTTTGCAAAAAGGAAGAACAAAAGAATGGTGCATTAGAACTATCAAAAGAATGAAGATGCAAAAGACAAAAGATCAGTTCAGCTAAAAGAGCTGAAGAGAGGGTAAAGTCCCGACCTCCAATGGATAAATATCCATGTTTCAAGGGTAACCGATCTTACAGGATGAAGTTCCATTTTCAAGGGTGAAGACCCGATCTCAAAGGATGAAGATCCATTTTGAGAGTGAGGAACCACCATGCATAGAACAGCCGGAGCAGTCAGACTTCTCAATTGATAAAAGGTTAGTCTAACTCAGTCTCAGGTCTAAGCACCCAAATTCAATTCAGTCTCGGGTCCAAGTACCCATTCTCGGGTCCAAGTACCCAAATCAAATCAGACTCGGGTCCAAATACCCAATTTCGAGTCCAAGTACCCAAATCCAATTTAATCTCGGGTCCAAGTACCAAAAATCCAAATCAATCTCAGGTCCAAATACCCAATCTTGGGTCCAAGTACCCTATCTCGGGTCCAAGTACCCAAATTCAATCCAATCTCGGGTCCAAGTACCCAAATCAAATTCATTCACGGGTTCAAGTAAAATCAAATCAGTCTTGGGTCTAAGTATCCAATCTCGGGTCCAAGTACCCAAATCAAATTCAATATTGGGTCTAAGTACCCAAAATCCAATTCAAGCTCGGGTCCAAGTACCCAATCTCGGGTCCAAGTACCCAAATCCAATTCAATCTCGGGTCCAAGTACCCAAAATTCAATTCAAGCTCGTGTCCAAGTAACCAAATCCAATTCAATCCTGGGTCCAAGACCCAAATCCAATTCAAGCTCGTGTCCAAGTAAACAAATCAAATCATACCCGGGTCCAAGTACCCAATCTCGGGTCCAAGTACCCAAATCCAATTCAATCTCGGGTCCAAGTACCCAAAATCAAGTTTAATCTTAGGTCCAAGTACCCATTCACATTCATGGGTCCAAGTACCCAAAATCAAGTTCAATCTCGGGTCCAAATACCTATTATCGGGTCTAAGTACCCAAATCAAATTCAATCTCGGGTCCAAGTACTCAAATCAAATCAATCTCGGGTCCAAGTACCCAATCCCGGCTCTAAGTACTGAAATTCTATCTAGTCTCGGGTCCAAGAACCCAAATTCAATTCAATCTCGGGTCTAAGTACCCAATCCAAGTCCAAGTACCCAAATCAAATCAATCTCGGGTCTAAGTATCCAATCTCGGATCCAAGTACCCAAATCAAATTCAATCTCGGGTCCAAGTATCCAATCTCGGGTCCAAGTACCCATTCTCGGGTCCAAGTACCCAAACCAATTCAAGCTCGAGTCCAAACACCCAAATCAAATTCAATCTCGGGTCCAGGTACCCATTCTCGGGTCCATGTACCCAAATCAAATTCAATCTCGAATCCAAGTACCCAAATCAAATCAATCTCGAGTCCAAGCACCCAATCTCGGGTCTAAGTACCCAAATCAAATTCAATCTTGTGTCCAAGTACCCAAATCAAATTAATCTCGGGTCCAAGTACCCAATCCCAGTTCCACGTATCCAAACCAATTAAAGCTCAGGTCCGAACACCCAAATCAAATTCAATCTCGGGTCCAAGTACCCATTCTCGGGTCCAAGTACCCAAATCAAATTCAATCTGGAGTCCAAGTACCCAAATCAAATCAATCTCGGGTCCAGGCACCCAATCTCAGGTCCAAGTACCCAAATCAAATTCAATCTGGAGTCCAAGTACCCAAATCAAATCAATCTCGAGTCCAAGCACCCAATCTCGGGTCCAAGTACCCAAATCAAATCAATCTCAGGTCCAAGCACCCAATCTCTGGTCCAAGTACCCAAATCAAATTCATTCTCAAGTCCAAGTACCCAAATCAAATCAATCTTGGGTCCAAGTATCTGATCTCGGTTCTAAGTACCCAAATTCAATCTAGTCTCGGGTCTAAGTACCTAAATCAAGTTCAGCCTCGGGTCCAAGTACCCAAATCAAATCCAAGTACCCATCCTCATCAAAAATCAGTCAAAGATCTTATTGCTTTTCACTTTCTTTTGCTATAGTCTCAGATCGTTCAAGCAGGGGGCAAACTGTAGACCCTTAATTTTTGACCCATTCAAATCCGATAGTCTAAAATAATTTTGTGGTATTTTATTTATTTTAATAATATTTTAATTACTAATAATATTTCATAGTTATTTTTAATAAAAATAATAAAATATAAAATATAAAAAAAATAAAAAATGAAAAAATAAAAAATCGGACGGATCGGTGAGCGTCGCGCGGCAGCCCAATTCGCCGCAAAAATCATCTGGGGGCGAATTGGCTGTCCCAATTTTGCCGCAGATGGCATCTGGGGGAGAATTGGGCTGTCCCATTTCGCATCAGATGGCATTTGGGGACGACTTGGCCCACTGCGCCCATTTTTGCCAGAGCAATTTCTGCTAGCACACCCCATGGGCCCGACAGCCCGTGCGCTGCCGATTTTTTGACCAAAACTTGTTTTGCCCAGTTTCCTATTTTTTCCTAAACATTTCATATTTCCTTATTAAAATAGGAATAGGACTCTTTTATTTTTCTATAAATACCACATTAAAACAAGAACAAAGGGGAAGAAAAAAAAAAAGGAAAGGCAGAGAGCGGCAATTGAGAGAGAGAAAAAAAAGAAAGAAAGCAGCAACAACGAACACTCATCAAATAATCAATCCAACAAAGGCATAAATACTGACTTTGTCCTTATTCATCCAAAAAGTAATTTTTGGCGAAACCAACGAATGGAGGTTTGAATTTCTAGTTTCTTTATTTATTTCTTTACTGAAATTGAAAATTACTTTTTTGTTTCTTCTAAACCTTAGAACCCTAATTTATTTCTTCTAAACCTTAAAACCCTAATTCATTTCTTTTTTTTCCAAAAACCTTAAATCATTTCTTCTATTTCCAAAAACCCTAAAATTTTATTTTTTTTATTTTTCTGAAGCTTAAGAACCCTAATTTATTTCTTCTAAAACTTAAGAACCCTAATTTATTTCTTCTAAACTTTAAAACCCTAAATTTTTCCTTCTATTTCCAAAAACCCTAAAAAAAAAAATTTTGTTTCCAAAAACCTTAAATCTTTTTGCCTATTTCCAAAAACTTTATAAAACTCTAAACTATTTTCTCAAATCCTAAAAGCAAACATATTTTTTGAAAAACTAAAAACCCTAATTCTCTCAAAACCAAAACCGTAAACCCTAGTTTTCTTAAACCCTAATCCTTAAAACCTTATAAACCTAGACATTCAAACTCAATACAGTAAATCCAAAACAACAATCTAGTAACCAAGAGCTATAAACCTTATGTTTTAATATTCTAAAACCCTAATTTCATAATTTTTACCCCTCAAACCCTAATTTGATCAATCAAAGAACCTTACTAATTTCATAAATTTATAAAACCCTAATCCATTTCAATTCTCTTAAAACTTACAGTAGCCTAAACAAATAACAATAATAATATCTTAAGATTCCAAAACTCTAAATATTAATTAAAGAACTTTAAATAGAAACAGTAAACCTCAATTTGTATCTTTACTCGCTTTATTTTTAGATTTGATTATGTAGTCTATTATATGCTTTGGTGGTTGATGTATTTAATTTCAATGATTGATTTATTTAATTTATCATGGATGAATGTTTATTATATATATTGATTGATGTTTAATATCTTTGATGAATGATTTATTTATGATGAATGGTTATTTACTTTAATCAATTTATTTTGATTTCCAAATGTTGTAAGAGGTATGTTTCCACTTTGTGGGTACCTCATTAATTAATTATCATGTAATTTAAATTGCTTTTATATTTTAGACCAATGTAAATGACATGTTTCTACCTTTTGGTGTGTGTCCTATTAGTTTAGACATGGATGATGTAAGGATATGTTTCCATTCTCGGATTGTTGTCCATTTATTTGTTTTGCTTGGACATTGCTTTGATTTTAATATAATGATGCTTTATTTTAATTTTTGCATGTAATATGGATAATATTGTTATATTTAAGAATTTTATAATGTTAAGACCTGTAAAGGAGGCCAGTTCCAATGAACCGGGCGTTGTGGGGGTGCTAGGCCATTTCTCACCTTCCCCACACGTACCCAACTTTCCGAACCCATTAAGGGGTTAGGGATTCCTTAGGAATCGAGTCATGCACCCATTTCTTTTTTCCAGCCTGTTCGGGTGGCGACTCCATTTTCTCCGAACTTAGGTCCCTATTCTCTAAGGCCCCGAGCCTAAATAGTGTCGAAGTCGCAAGAACCATTCCACAAGGAGAGGGGGCAAAAATCTCCGCTCACAGACATATTTGACATACGTTCCTCTTGCCACTCTTCATCGAGGCACTTGTTATGATCCTCATCATCTTGACTGCTAGTATGGAGCAGAGTCTCGAGGTTCTGAATTAAATTAAGGAACAACCAAAAAAAACATTAAACCAACATACACAAGATCACTCTTGTGGCCAACCAGCCCTTTCGGGTTTTCTAATTAACAATTTTGCTCATTTAGCTCTAATTATTGCCTAGTCCGCCCTTTTGGGTTTTTGAAACTAGCAGGCTACCCTAACTTTTCCTAGGCCGCCCTTTTCAGTTTTCAGCCTAGCGGGCTCTCTCTCTCTTTTAAACATAGAACCTCTTTAACCTGCCAATGTTCATTGGCTCACTAAATTCATTCCCATCCATATCTGCTAGCTTGACTGTGCCTTTACTCTTAACTTATTTCACAACATATCGCCCTTTCCAACTAGGCCTAAATTTTCCTCTCGGGTCAGAAACATTCAGCCTACATTATTTTAATACTAGATCATTGACTTTAAGTTTTATGATTTAACCCTTCTATTATAGGCTCGAGCTATCTTCCTTTGATATAGCTGGTGATGATATAGTGCCTTTAATCGTCTTTCTTCCAACAGGGCAAGTTGTGTGTATCTACTTGCTACCCATTTCATCTCGGGCAATTCTGCTTCTAAGACTACCCTTAGTGATTTGATCTCAATTTTAATTAGCAAAACTGCTTCCATTCCATAAATCAGAGAAAACGGCGTCATTCCAGTCGGGGTTCTCACACTGGTTCTATACCCCTATAAAGCAAAAGGCAGCATTTCTGACCAATCCCTGTTTGTCTTGGTCATTTTAGATAGAATCTGCTTAATTGTCTTGTTTGTTGCTTCTACTGCACCATTAGACTTAGGTTTATAAGGCAAAGACCGATGGTGACAGATCTGGTATTTAGAGAATAAATCTTTAACTGCTCCTTGAAAGTATACCCCATTGTCAGATATCACATTGTGTGGGACTCCATACCTACAGATGATGTTCTTTTCAATAAACCTAGGCATTTGCTTTACCCCCAGCTTGTTGAAAGATTTAGCTTCAACCCATTTTAAAAAATAATCAACTGCGACTATAATAAATTGATGTATGTTTGAAGCCATCGGATGTATCTCCCCAATAATGTCAATTCCCCAAGTCGCAAAAGGCCAAGGAGAAGATAAAGAATGCAGTTCTTTAGGAGGCATGTGGTTCAATTTACCATGCATCTAGCACTGTTGACACCTTCTCACAAAATCGATGTAGTCTTTCTCCATGGTCAGCCATAGTAACCTTGTCGGATTATCTTCTTAGCTAGGGCAAATCCTTTCATATGGGGTCCACAACTCCCGGCATGTATTTCAGACATGATCTGCTCAATTTTAGACTTCTTTAAACATCTTAAATGCACTCCATCGGAGCATCTCCGGTACAACTCCCCATGAAAGGTGATGTATTGTAAAGACCATCGCCTTATGGCTCTTTTCTCTTCCTTTGTTGCATCCTGTGGGTATTCCTTATTTTCCAAAAATCTCCTTATTGTGACGTACCATGCATCATGGTCTATGTTGGTTTCCATGACTATTTCATATTCATAACAAGGAGTCGACAAACTGGTCAAGACCAAAGGCTTAAGGAATAGCTTAATGGGATCTTCCCATACGAAGCCAGGGTGGCTAAGGCATCGGCCATCTGGTTTTCTTCCCTTGGTAGGTGTATAAACCTGTACTCCTTAAAGTTCTTCTTCATCATGGTCAAGTAATGGTGATATGGTTTTAATTTCTCTTCTTTTTACTCCCACTCTCCATTTACTTGGGATACTACTAGCAATGAATTGCCAAAGACTTCCTGTCACATCTGCCTACCGCATTTATGCATAGTAGTCACGTACACAGTGAGAGAAGGGGAGAGGAGAAGATAATTCCTGACAACGGCCCCAGATAAGGCTATAGGACCACTGGGACCTAATTGAAGAAAAATGCAAAATGATAGGGAGGTGATTGTAATTTCAAAAAGTTTTGGGGAGGTGACTGTAATTTTCAAAAATTTTGGGGAGGTAAATGTAATTTCCAAAAGTTGTACTAGATGTTCTTAATAGTGCACATAACAGATTCCAAAAATGGAAAATAGAGAAAAACCGGGTCACAACGACGCGTAACGATTTTTCCAGAAAATGCACGGTTTGGAAGATATAGGGGATTTTGACTAGGGACATTTTGGTCATTATACATGAATCCGAAGTAGGAAATAAACACAAGAGTGAGTAGAGGACGTTAAGGGGGGTAAATATGAAATGATCGTCAGTAGAGACGGGGCCCGGGCAACACCCGAGCAAAGAAAGGACCTAAAGGGAATTTTGTAAAAAGTCGAGGGCTTATTGGTAATTTTTTAAAATGACTTGGAAACCTAAAATAGACCTTAAAAATAGAAAGTAGAGGTCGAGAGGATCAAAACTATACGTAGTTTGCCTCGTGGAATTGTACGGGTTAAAAATTATGAACAAATAATCGCCAGAGGGTATTTTAGTCTTTTCACACCTTAGACCATAGAAATTTCAACACAAGATGGTGGAAGGGCCAAAATATAATTAAAAGAAAGTTTAAGGGCTTGGGTTTGTAAATAAATAAAAGCATGAGACAATTGGGCTAATGAAAATTAGCCATTTAAAAGATATAATAAAGAAGAAAGAGAAAAGTGTGAAAATTTGGCTTTAAAACATTCATTCTTCCAAAAGTGACCATCATTTCCCTTATATATATATATATATATCATGATATGAAGAACAAACTCTCTCTCTCCCACTTCCAAGTTTCGGCCACCATAGGAAAACATCAAAAGATTTCCAAGTTTTGTCAAGTTTGATTTTCAAGGTAAGTTTTAAGGTTTTCAAGTATGTAGAATTCAATTCTAGTATCAATTTTAGGTATTTATATAACTATTGGAAGATTGGAGATTAGGGTTCTTATGGTGGATTTGGGAAAATTTTAAGTAGTTATGATATTAATCAATTAAATGAAAGAATCAAGGTTTCTAAGGTTTCATAAGGTTAGATTAGGGTTTCATTTGAAAAGAAATGGAGGATAGCTTATTATTCTAAATTGTTAAGGTTTATGTTTAAGGGTGTGTTCTTGAATTTCTTGAAGGAAAAACAAAGATTAAGGAAGGAGAAGGAGGAAAAGCAAAAGGGGAAGTAAAAGAATAAGGTTTGGTGCTTTACCATATAAGAAATTCTATTTTTCTTACAAACTTTGGTTTATGGAAGTTTTGATATTGATGCTTAAATATATTGATTGAGTTTAAATTAAATATTTGAGTTATATTCTTGATTTCTTATGGCAATTGGGTTGTTTAAATTTAATTGAAACCAAATGTTTTGAGAAAATTTGGCAAGTTGATTTGGTAAGTTGTTTTGGACTTTAATTAGTTTGATTTGAGTTAAACATGCAAAAGTTGTCAAAGGGAAGTGTTTGAATCTTCACTTTACTATTAAAGAAGCCTTCATATTGATTTGCAAAAGAAAAATAAACTATCCTATGTATTTCATATGTTTGGGCCGAAATGGTCCCAAAATGACAGCTTTCTGGATCTTTTTGTGGCAATTGTTTGAGGTATCTAATGAATGAATTTTTCAACAAAATTTTACATGCAATTAGTCAACATATGAAATAAGTTTTCCGTAAAATTTCAGCCAAAAATAAAATCATTTACTTGGTCAAATGCACGACTGAAGTGGACTGAAATTTTGACGAAAACCCAGATTTTACTATTCATTTGGTCATGCCATTTTGCGTTGCCGATTTTTCGTGCCACGACACTATTCATTTGGTCAATTTGTGATCTTTTAAGGAATGCTTTGAAATGTTTAATATGTTTATTGTGGATATTAAATATGTGAAAAAGGGTAATGGTTTGACTAAAGAATGTGGTGCGCGGCATAAATGGCAAAGTGCGATGGGAATTAAAATGACTTCTCGAATCATTCTAAAATGAAGTTTGAGACTTAAAGTGAATCATTTAAATCTTTATGCTCTACTGGATAGTGGGAGTGGTAGATAAGGGTATGGTGCACTATACTAATGCATGCAGTACTGCTCATTATTGTGATATGATATTTTATTCAGTGATGAGGCCACTGAAGCCAATGGGGAGGCCCATTGGTTATAACCAGGATGGTGAGGGCCATTCCTGTGATCTGATATCGGTGGTGAGGGCCACCTATGTTACAGTGGTGAGGGCCACTGCCTTATCACTATGGTTCCCTATATACCAGTAGAGCCTGAGCCAAAGTCACATTTTTCGTTAAACTATGTAATGCAAAATAAGTTTGAATTATGGTTTTACATTATTGGAAGCATATCACACTGAATGTACAATAATTTCTATTGGTTTAATGTTGATTAAATTATGATTTAATTATTTCCTTTTATTTCAAATACTTTCATATGTTACTTTTATTTTTATTGGTAAAGTACCCACTGAGCGACAACGCTCAGCCAGTTAAGTTTTTCTTAACTCGTAGGTTCGGAGCAGTTGCAAATTCTTGGAAAGCGACAACCAGACCCACAACATATCTCAGGGTAGATCTTTTAGTTTCCATTATGAGTTAGCTAGTTGTGGCATGTATATGTATATATATAAGTTTGAGAATTACTATGTTATACTATACGTTAGTAGTATGTAATAATAATAAACCTCTACTTTTTTTTGTATTAGAAGTGTGAACTCTTCTTGCAGATTTGTAGTTGAGGGTATAAGGTGGATTCATTGGGAGTGCATTGAAACTGATTGTACTCACACTGGTTTGTGTAAAAATGTTTTCAAAAATCAGAAAAACCAGTTTTGTCGACACTTGGGACCCAAATTTCTAGGCAAAACTCTGGCAAAATTTCTGTAAAATCGGAACTAAAATTTGACTAAGTAAAATTGGTAGCAACATTAGGATAGTGTGGCGCCTCTACTCAGCATACACATGTAGGCCGGGAATGGGTGTTTCACTTCCACCTTATCCACCTTCATAATCATTAGGGTTTCCAAACCAAAGATACATGCTTCGTACTCCACTATATTATTGGTTGCCCTAAATTTCAACTTTTTGGCTAAAGGGATAAGTTCCCTTTCGGGCGATTCTAGTATGACTCCCAAACCTGCTCCTTTCCTATTCATTGCTCTGTCAAAATATATTTTCCATCCTTGTACTTCAATTGCCTCTAAATGTTCATTCAAAAATTCCAAGACTACCTCTTCGCTATCCGCTAATGGTTGTTGGGCCAAGAATTCTACCACTGCTATTCCTTTGATTGTTTTCCTGGTTACATACTCAATCTCAAATTCTTTCAATTGTAGACCCTTAATTTTTGACCTGGTCCGGTCCAATATATTTTAATTAGTCCAAAATAATTTTTGTGTTGTCCAATATATTTTAGTTAGTCCAAAATAATTTTTATGGTATCTTAATTAAATTTTAATATTTATTTTAGTAAAAAATGGTAAAATGAATAAAAATTCAAAAATAATAAAAAATAACAAAAAAATCGGCGACGGAAAAATCGCGACGATTAGCTCGGGCCCGTGGGCATTTCACCGGCAGGAATTTCCTGGGGGCGAAATGGCCTACGGGCCTGTTCCGAGCTCGCTGCCACAGCCATCTGCGGCAGATTTTTTAGCCAGCGCAGTTTTTCGGCAGCAGTTTTTTTTCGCCAGCAAAATTTTTCCGACGCAAATTTTTCGAAACCTAATATAATTAGATTTTGGTTTCCTTTTCTTATTCAATAAAGATGCCGTGAATAATTAGGAATGAAGGATATAAAATTTCTATAAATATGGACTAAACATAAAAAATAAAAATAAAAAAAAGGGGGGGAGGGAGAAAGAGGAAAAGAAATCCGAGAGGAAAAAGGAGAAAAATTGGAGACGAAATTGGGACTTTTTGGAGAGAAGCAGTGAAGGGAATTCAAGAATTCAAAGGCAACAAAGCTTGCCTTTGATTTTGTTCATCCAAGAAAAATAATTTTTGGAGGAATCATCAAAAAGAGGTATGTATTAAATTCTTTGTTTTTTTTTTTCACAGTAGCTAAAACTAGGAATTTGTGTTTTTCAAAATTTAAAATCTTAGAATTTTAATTTAGTTTTTCTAAAGTAAAAAACCTTATTTCGTTGGTTTATTTTCCAAAAGGCTTAAAATTGTTATTTTTCTTCTTTAAAATCTTAAATCCTTAATTAAACATATTTTTCAACAAAACCAAAATTTGATTCTATTTTTTTTTCAAAATTTTAAACTAGGTTCTGTTTCTTTCAAAAAGCTTTAAAAAACATCTTTTCTATTTATAAAAACTTTAATTCGTTTGTTTAAATTCATAAAACTTCATAAAATTTTCAAATTAATTTCCAAATTCCAAAAGCCAATTCATCACCCAAAACTCCAATTCAAAGTTCTAAAACCCTAATTCAACTACAAAACCTAAAATAATGAATCCTGGCCTCCTTTAAAACTTTAAACCTTAATTTTTTCTAAAACCTAATCCTTTAAAATTTTAAAAACCATAAAACCATAAATACTTTAATTTTACACAGTAGCTTAAAGCACAATGAATCTCCATTTAAAACCATGAATCAAAAGTATTTTAAAGTGTCTAAAACCCTAGTTTCATGATTTCACCATTCAAACCTTAATTTGGTTAATTAAAGTGTCTTACCAACCTTTTAAAATATAAAATCCTTAATTTATTTTAATTCCATAAAAAGTCATAGTAGCCATAATTTAGACTTTTATTTGCTTTATTAAATTCTATATTTGATATGCTTTGATTTATTTTATATGCTTTAATTTATTTAAGTTCAATGCTTGGTTTATTTTATTTATCATGGATGGATGTTTACTTTCTATTGATGTTTAATACCTTTGATGAATGATTTATTTATTATGAATGGTTATTTACTTTTATCAATTTATTTAGATTTCCAAATGTTGTAAGAGGTATGTTTCCACTTGGTGGGTACCTCATTAGTTAAATATCATGTAATTTAATTTCCTTTTCTATTTTAGAACCAATGTAAAGGGCATGTTTCTACCTTTCGGTGAGTGTCCTATCTAGGCATGTAATGTAAGGACATGTTTCCATCTTCGGATGGGTGTCCATTTATTTGTTTTGTTTTGTTTAGACATTGCTTTGATTTTAATATAATGATGCTTTCTTTTTATTGTGTGTAGTATGGATAATATTGTTATATTTAAGAATTTTATAATATTAAGACCTGTAAAGGAGGTCGGTTCCAATGAACTGGGCGTTGTGGGGGTGCTAGGTCATTTCTTACTTTTCCCACACATACCCAACTTTCTGAACCCATTAGGGGGTTAGGGATTCCTTAGGAATTGAGTCATCCACCCCTTTCTTTTTCCCAGCCCGTCCGGGTGGCGACTCCATTTTCTCCGGACTTAGGTCCGTATTCTCTAAGGCCCCGAGCCTAAACAGTGCCAAAGTCGCAAGAACCATTCCACTGGGAGTGGGGGCAAAAATCCTTCTCACACCAATATTATCAACCATTGCCCATATTTCTCAATCAAAGAGGGTGTCTTCCTTAAGTACTTTATTGGGTCCAAACTGGAAATTTCTTGCACACTATAAGATTGAAAGTAAAGCCGCAACTTCTTAGAAGACCAAACCATAGCTATACAGGTCTTTTCAATGATACTATACTTAATTTAATAAGGTAAGAGCTTTCTGCTCAAATAGTAAACTGCGTGCTCAATCCCTGACTCATCTGCTTGGGCTAGCATAGCTCCTACTGAATCTTCTTCTACTGCTAAGTATAGTAATAGGGGTTCACCGGGTTTAGGTGGCTTCAAAATAGGTGGATTCAGGAAATACTCCTTTATTTTCTCAAAGGCCTTTTGACACTCTTCATTCTACAGGACTAGCTGATTCTTTTTAAGCAGTTTGAAGATAGGTTCACAGATTGTGGTGAGTTTTGCTATAAACCTGCTAATGTACTGTAATTTACCAATGAATCCCCAAACTTCTCTCTCCGTCTTAGGAGCTAGCATATCCCTGATTGCTTTAACTTTATCAGGGTCAATCTTAATGCCATTTGGACCAATCACATGTCCCAACAATTTGCCTGAGGTAACCCCAAACACACACTTCTTCGGGTTTAATCTTAGCTTATACTTCAATGCTCTATTGAAGAATAATTCTAAGTTTTGGAAGTGTTGTTCCCTTGTATCTGATTTCACCATCATATCATCAACATATACTTTGACTTCTTAGTGCATCATGTCATGAAATAATGTGGTGGCCATTCTTTGGTAGGTTGCTCTAGAATTCTTTAATCCAAACGACATTACCCTATAGAAAAATATACCCCATGTAGTAATGAATGAAGTTTTGGCTTTATCCTCTTAGGCGGCCATTAACACTTGGATGTATCTAGAAAATCCATCTACAAATGAGTGTAGCACGCTAGAGTCTACACAATCAATGAGAACATCTATATGGGGTAAAGGAAAATCATCTTTAGGGGAAGCCTTGTTTAAGTCTCTGTAGCCCACATAGACCCTAATTCTTCCATCTTTTTTTGGCACGGGTACTATTTTGGGTAGCTAGTGTGGATAATCTATCACTTCAAGGAACTTTACTTGTATTTGTTTAGTGACCTCTTCTTTAATCAATTCAGCCCATTCCGGCCTCAAACACCTAAGCTTTTGTTTGACAAGTTTCATGTGAGTATAAGTAGGAATCAGATGTTCGGCAATGTCTCGATCCATCCCAGGCATATCCTCATAAGACCAAGCAAATACTTCTTCATATTTTTTAAATATTTTTTCTAATCTCTTCCTCTCATCAGGAGTAAGGTCGGATGCTATGCTAATGTTTTTAGGATTTTTGGTTGTTCCCAAATTTAATGATTGTGTATCAACAGAATTAATATTAAAGATGCTCATGTAACCACTATTTGAATGTATGCAACCATTAGGAGAAACATCACAAAAGTAAGTGAAATTAGACTTTATTGCATTCATTTTGGAGAAGAAAACATCATCATCCTCATACAAAGCAGACAAATTAAAATCAAAATCAAAATCATTGTTCTCAAAATCATAAAGAAGAACATCTTCAAACTTCTCTTCAACCAGGGCAGCAATCTCCTCTGGAGTCTTCTCAGCTTTCAGGACAACTTCCTTCTCCCCTTTCGGATTGGGCTTCTTGTCGGTTGGCATGGTGAGCTCTTTCTTCACTTGTTCCGCTAGCTCAACAACATCAGCAAAAGTTTCAAAACTCAGGATCAACTTTCCCATGAACATGATTTGCTCGGGCTTTCCTTGGAGTGGTCCCTTGTCTGGAGCTTTGACAAATACTTCTTCGAGTAGTGGGAAACTCATCATCTCATTTTTTTTTGGTTGAACGTCTTTATTAGCTTCATCATATCCCAACCCTTTCTTGGAAGTTTGAGTTTTGAAATCAGGAAATTGTGTCATACCTGTCTTTCCCTTTCCAAGACCAATGCCTGGTAGGTAGTTCATATTCTTCATCATAGACAAGAACTTAGGATCCACCTGTAGACCTTTAATTTTTGACCTGGTCCAGTCCAATATATTTTAATTAGTCCAAAATAATTTTTGCGTTGTCCAATATATTTTAATTAGTCCAAAATAATTTTTATGGTATCTTAATTAATTTTAATATTTATTTTTGTAAAAAATGGTGAAATGAATAAAAATTCAAAAATAATAAAAAATAACAAATAACAAAAAAAAATCAGGGACGAAAAAATCGTAGCCGAAAGTCAGCTCGGGCCCGTGGGCATTTCTCCCACAGGAATTTCCTGCAGGCACACTCCCAATAATCCACCCTTATAACCTCAACTACAATCCTGCAAGAAGAATTCACACTTCTATACTTGCATACATAAGTGCTAAACCCAAATAAGATTTATTAGATTACTAGCAGTGTACGTGTTCTGGATTTTCAGTATAATACATTTATTTGCTAGATCATACAAGCTTATGTACTTGCCATATTGCTACAATCAATCATATCCAAACTCCTACCCAAAGTAGTAGTCAAGGCCAGCTGCGCAGGACATGCTGCAATCTCGTCTCCCCGTTTAACCTACGAGTTTAGAGGGAAACTAAACTCGCTAAGCAATTGCTTAGTGGGTACTTAAATCATTGCAATAAAATGAAAGAATTATTTGAACATATATTTATATACTTTAAACAATTGAAAGGAATAAATACAAAACACAGAAGGTAAAAAGGCTTGACTGAATAATTTGAATTTAAATCATTTTCTTGCTTTTATCATTTTGGTTGCTCTACTGGTTTAATAGAACATCAGAGGATAAGGAAGGGTCATGATAAACATATCTCATCATGATCATATTTCATTATCTTTCATCATAACTCTTGCACATGTGCCAATGGCCATTATCATTGCATCATTGATCATGTCATTGTAATCATCGGCCTTCAGCCGGAATATCATATCATGTCATAAGCAGTACTGCAGTAATAGTATGATGGATCATACCCTTATCTCAAGGGTTCTGATATACCAAGTAGAGCATAAATAATTTATTAAATTACTTTGGTCATGATATTCAATAAGTCATGATTTTTCCATAATGCATATATTGTTGGAATAGCTTGTCATGATGCCTTTCTGATCATTTCCAATTCTTCTTCATGTCATTTGATATGATTTAACATCAATCCATAACATAATATTCAAGTTTTAACACATTTAGAAAAATGACCAAATGAATAGTAGCGCGGTGCGTAAAATTGGCAATGCAATGGCGCGCGACAACTAAATAGTAAAATCTGTTTTTACTGCTGAAAATTAGTCAACTTTGGAAAGAGTTTTGACTAAGTAAACAACCTTATTTTTGGATGAATTTTTGCAGGAAAACACTTTCATAAGTTAACTAAATTCAAGTAAAATTTCGTCAAAAACTTCTTTCGTTTGCCCCTTCAACGGACTGCCCAAAATGAAAGCTGCAGAATGGTGCCCAAAAGGGACCATTCGGCCCAATTTTCAAAATTTGAGGGAAATTAATTTTTTTCTTGCAAAATTGATTTTTAGACTCCTTTTGTGATACCATTGAAAGACTAAGGGTCCCTCTTTCAAAAATCAAACCAAAGGAGTGATTAAAAGTTCATCAAAGTTTATGGATAGTTGAGCAAATTTAGCTAGTTTGTTTTGTTTTCATTCTTTTCACAATCAATTGATTACAAATGGTTCAAAAGCACTTTCCCACATATTTAACACACGTAATAACATTATTTCAAAACCATTTCAAATATCCCATAATGCAATATATGTGAATTAATTGAAAAGGCAATGATTTAAGTACCAAACCTTGTTTATTTGCTTTGTTCCTTGCTTGTCTTATTCTTTCTTCCCTTCTTCTTCTTTATCCCTTTGATTTCCTATAATTTTCATAACTTCCATAATAAGAATGTGATAAAAACTATATGTTCAATCCTTGATTCTTACTATCTAAAGCTACTAATTACCATTTACTCATCACTTCTACATGTATGGATCATCTAATCTAATTTCTCTTCACTTTCTTAACTTTCCCATAATCTTCCCAACTTTTCTTTCATTGATAACTTGAAAACTATCAATCAAATTAATAAACTAAAGCTAGAATTGGAATCCTTACCTTAAAATTAAGCTTTTCCTTTCCAAAAATCCATTTGAACACTTGAAAAATTCCTTCCCTTTTTTGGTGGAGAGAATTCGGCCATGCCTCTCAAACATGGAGAGAAAAATGTGTCCTTAGTTCTTTAATCATCCTTCTCTCTCTTTTTATATTTTTCCATTTTCCATTTATTTAATTAATTTCATTTTGGAGGGTTAAGATGTAACCACCACAAAAATATCTTTAACTAGGATGGTGCCATATGGAGGGTTAAGATTAATCCAACCCAAAAGTGTCTTTAAACAAGATTTTTCCATGTGTCCTTTTCTAGAAAATTACTATGCCATGTGTCCCTTTTCTAGAAAATGAGTGGAAGTGAAAAGACCAAAATACCCTTCAATGGAAGGTTTTGCCTTTTCTTCGTAACCGGGTGGTTTTACGACGCGTAAAATGTACCATTCTCCTCCTTTCAACCTCTCGTTTCCATTTCCAACATTCATTCTTGATTTTGAACTAATTTATAAAAATTACGCTCATGCCCTTGACTTTTGTAAAAATTCCCTTTAGGTCCTTAAGTGATTCGGGTCTCCACTTAGGTTTGTTCTTCAACATCGATCACTGCGGAGTCCTTCCGTTTACTTCGGATACCTTTACGTGTCTTTGTTTTCTAGTGTATACATTATTATCACAAGAATGACAAAAATACCCTTGGTCAAGAATCCACTGTATCTCTCAAACTATGCGTTTTCGGGAAAAACCGTGTTGTTCCATTTCGACCCAATTTTTCTCTACTTTCCATTTCTGGAGTCTGTTATATGCTCTATTAAGAACCTCCAGTACAACTTTTGGAAATTACAGTTACATCCCCAAAACTTTTTGAAATTACAGTCACCTCCCTAAAACTTTTACAATCTTTTCAGTTAGGTCCTTTTTGTCCTATAGAGCTTCCTTTCACTTCGTGTTCTTTGGTGATTACTCGGGATGGCTCCTGTTACTGTACACGGATGTACTGTACATGGATGTACTGTACATATGTACAAATTGGGTCGTGACATTTCTTCCCCTCTAAAATTTAGGCTTCGACCCGAAGCCGATCGGGTGTAAAATTTAGGCTTCAATCCTCATTATTCCTTCTCTTTCCCAAAATATCTCTTCCATTCTATGGTTCCTTCGCCGCACTTTAACTGGAGGAAATCTCTTATTTCTTAATCCTTTGACTTTTCATCCTAAAATTTCTATTGGTTCTTCTTCATAATTTAGGTCAGATTGGACTCTAATGTTTTGTGTCTTTATATCGTGTGTGAAGTTCAACGATATTGCCTTATCATTGAAACGTGAAAAACATTATGTATTTTGTTCAGTTCTGGTAATAGAGTTAACCGATAGGCTATTGATCTATGCGTTCGATGATCTCGTATAGTCCAATAAGCGTAAGGCTTAACTTACTTTTCTGCTTAAATCTTAATACCTTCTTTCATAGGAAAGTCTTAAGAAAAACCTTGTCTTCCACTTAGAGTTCTATGTCCCTTCATTTCGAGTCTGCATATGATGTTGCTCCTACCTACCCGCATATGATTTTATCTTGTCTTTACTTAATTTCCTCCAACACTCTAGTGTTCCATGTTTTCTTTCGTATAATTCTTTATAGGGCGTCACCGTATGCTGAATTAATAGTTGTTGTTATATGCATATTCAATTAAACTCAAATACCTATTCCAGCCACCCTTAAATTCTATAACACATACTCTTCATATGTCCTCCCAAAATTTGGATTACTCTTTCAAATCGTCCATCTGTTTACGGGTGAAAGGCAGTGCTATAATTTGTTTGGGTTTCAGAAGCTGTTTGTGACTTCTATCATAAATTCATGATGAACTGTGGACCTCTGCCTAAAATGATAGACGTTGGAATCCTGTGTAATCGTACAATTTCCTTGGCGTACATTTCCACCAATTTATCTATTGAATAATCCATTAGTAAAAGTAGAAAATGAGCTAACTTAGTTAGGCAATCAAAGATTATCCGAACAACGTCCTGCCGGCCTCGTGTCATTGGTACTTCTATGAAGAAATCCATAGTGATATGTTCCCACTTCCATACCAGACTGGGAATTAGTTGTAACTGTCCCGATAGGATTTGATATTTCGCTTTTGTTTGTTGACATATTAAACATTTGGTCATAAAATCAACAATATCTCTCTTCATTCCAAGCTACCATTAAAACTTCTTTATATATTGATACTTTTGTAACTCCTGGATTCATTGCGTAGAGACTACTATATGCTTTTCGAAAACAAAATTTTCTTTCTTATGTCTCCCATTGTTCGTATCATTATTCTATTGTCATAATACAAACCACTATTCTTAGAAATTTAGAATTTTATATCCTTTCCTCCTTGCACTTGCTTGATCCATTTTTGTATTTGTTCCTTTTTCTTTTGCACTTGATGAATTTCTTGAAAAGAAACATAGTTTATGCTTGCATTTCTATTACTAGTACTTCCTCTTCCATTGGTCTTAAACTGATCTTTATAGCGCCTAAGGCTGGTATCAAATTTCCACCAAGTGCATCGGCCACCACGTTAGCTTTTCCTAGATGATAATTTATAGCTTAGCTGTTATTTCCAAAACTTGGGCTTACTTTCCTTACCATAAATTGAGATCCTCATGGGTTGGCTGATATTTTAAACTTTTGCGTCTATATAAATATAACACTTTTCTCCATATAAATCATATCTCCAAATCTTGAAAGCCAATACGATAACTGTTAATTCCAAACAGTGTGCCGGGTTATTATTATTTTTTTCATATGGTTTAAATCATCAAAAGACTTATGCGACTAATTTATCCTTTCTCATATGCATATAACCTTAATCGATGTGTGAAGCATCACTATATATCATAAATTCTTTGCTGGACACGGGCCGTATGGGTATTGAAGCATTCGTTAACTTTTCCTTTAGTTTCTCAAAGTTCCTCTAACATTTATCAGTCCATTGGAGTTTGGCATTCCTTTGAACAACCTTGTCATTGGGATGATAATAATGGAAAATCCTTTTATAAAACATTAATAGTACCCAGTCAGTCCTAAGAAGATTCTTACTTCTATTACTGTCTTTGGTGTTTTCCATTCCAAAATGGCTTTTGTTTTATTAAGACCTACTTTAATGCCTTATGCTAATATGGTGTGTTCTAAGAATGTCACTTTTTCCAATCAAAACTCGCATTTGTCATATTTGACGTACAACTGCTTCTCTCGCAACATTTGTAATACTATACAAAAGTATCGATTGTATTCTTCTTTGTTCCTTAAATAAACGAAGGTGTCATCTATGAACACCATTTATAAATTGGTCAAAGTATGGATGAAAGATATGATTCATTAAATCCATGAACACTACTAACACATGTGTGGGCTCAAAAGGCATTACAAGGAACTTATAACATCCGTATCGAGTTCTAGATGTAGTCTTTGGAATGTCTTTTCCTTTGATCCGTAGCTGCTGATATCCCAGTTGGTGATCTATATATTTTTTTAAAAGACCTTAGTTCCTTTAAGTTGGTCGAATACATCGTCGATGGATGGTAATGGATATTTATCCTTAATCGTAAGCTCATTCAACTACTTATAGTTCCCATATGACCTTAAGGATTTATCTTTCTTCTTGACGAAGAGTACTGGCGTGCCCCATGAAGAAATACTTGGCCATATAAGACCCTTGTCGAGTAGCTCCTATAATTGCGTTTTCATTTCTTTGGGTTCCGCTGGTACCATTCGGTATGAGGCAACCGACACCGGTGCAATTCCCGGATATACATTTATAGTGAATCCTACTTTTCTCTTAGGTGATAATCCGGGTAGCTCGTCTAAAGAAACATCGAGAAAATCACGCATTGTTGATACCTCTTGAATCTTTATCACATTCTTCTTTGCTTCCATAGTGCTTACCAAGTGTGCTTCACATCCGTTTGTATGGAACGCCTTGTTGTAACTGCTGCTGTTGCGTTGTTTAGGTAATCGGCTCTCTTTCCTACTGCCGTCACTTCCTCCTTGTGGGGAGTATGAAGTGTTACTCTCTTTCTTCTTATAATTGACCACTATTTTATGCCTTGTTAGCCAATCCAATACAAACATTACATCAAATTCGCGGAATGGTAACTCTATTAAATTTTCTGGAATTGCATTTTCATGTAACTCTATAGAACATTCTTTAATCACTTGTGTGTAACTACCTCGTCTCTTATCGGATTTATAACTAATGTTTCAAACTTAACATATCCTACTGGTAATTCTTCTAAGTTTTCATTGCGTAGGTTATGGCTAGTGTACTTGAATTGAGGTAGTCAACAGTTTCTGATTGTGTTCTTTGAAAATTCGAATCACTTTCCTTTCCCCTGCTTCGGCCTCGGCCAAAAGCGGGCCGTGATTTTTCTGTCGGTGCGGGTGCATTCACTTGTCTTTCTGGCAGTTTACCCTAACACGATCTGGTGCCCCACATTCCCAGCGTCCATCTGTTAATTACCAGCATTCACTCTTATGTCTTCATCCACAGTGTTTGCATAGAGGAGTAATAAATCCTTCAAATCTATATTTCTTTCCAATCCTCCAGTAATTTTTGAATTGTTACTTTTTCCTTTTTCCTTTACCTTGTCCTTGGGTTGTTATTAATTTCATTCTTTCCTTTTTAATTTGATTTTAATTCTGCACTTTCTACCTCTTTGGTTCTTAATTTCTCTCTTTCTCTTCTCTCTCTCTCTCTCTTTTTTTCCATCATTTCCTGAATTCATAAATCTCATATATCTTCTTTTTATAATTTCTAAATTTTGATGATTACATTGGGGCATTTTCAGGAGGAATCACAATACAGTGTTTTGATTAGATTTCGTCTAGTTTCTACTCATATGGTTCGTCACCTACCTTATTAAGACTTCATGGGATGGTCACCCATCATCATTGGTCGAGCACGTTTAACTCCGGTTTCCTGCTAAATTTCAACACGACGGTGTAGGGTCAGCAGTATCTTCTTAGTGCACTTACTTCATCTACTTATGTGAATATTATACATGGGTTACTATACATATTCTCTAGTGGCTGGACATGAGAATTTCTCATATACTTATTTCTGTTCACTCATCTTTGTTATCTAAGTTCTATCTATTTTATCTCTTACCGTCTGGTCTTAACATTTTACGTACTTTTCTTTTATTCTCTTATTCTGTTCCTCTTTTTATTCCATTCTTCAAATTTCATTTTCTTATATACATTTTCATTTTTACATTCATATACGCCTATCTAACCTTCTCCTGGAACCCCCTTATAAGGACCCCGGTATACTGGCTACGGATGTCTGGCGCCTTGAACCTCGGCTGGATCCTTGGATTTGCGATCGCCTTCTTTACTGTGCAAAACTATCTTCACTTCTAAACTTCTTCTCAACTTGTCGAAATCTTCCCAAGCTTTAAGTTTGTACTCTCTTTTGTTGCATATGTTGGTGTCTACTTCTCTAATCTATGTATACCCTCTCAATACCTAAAACACGTCCATGACTACTAATTGTACTTTAATTCCATTATTTAATCCTTCCAAAACCTTTGACGTCTTTCTTGCTTTGTTTTATCATTTTCTTTGCATACTTACTGAGGTGGATGAACTCTCTATCATACTTAGATATTGTCATTCTTCCTTGTTGTAGATATATAAACTCATTTCTCCTTGTGTTTAAGTATGTTTTACAAAGTGTATGTTTCTTCTACCCAAAGGGACATGGCATAAATAAATCTTTTATCTGGCGTGCATCTCAGTTGTTCCAATGCCCTACTGGTACTGTCCAAACAGTACTCAACTTCTTCAAATCCTTCTTCCCTACTAGCCTTAAATTCTTTAGCCCCATATTTCCTTAACTTCTCAATTGGGGACTTTCTTTCTCTTTTGTTAGCAACAGGTACCATTATTGCCGTTTATTGCAATGGTACTGTCATATATCTTAAATAAACTTTGGGGCCTTCCACAGCCACCGTTGCGGGTCGTGGCATAAGTCCATGACCCATTTCTACATTTATGGATACGAAAGCGTGTGATTCCTTCTCTTGATCTATAACTCTTTGTGATTCTACCTCTTGCAACCTTATACCGCATACATATATCGTGATAAGGATTAGCAGCTGGCTTGACTCAACACATTAACTTTCCTATATGGCATGTACGTAATCACTATTAGATTTCCCTTTATCACATGTACCCTATATACTTATGTATTTATAATATTCTTTCTACTATACTGACATTTCGTACCTAAATGATATATGCTTTCATTTGTTATCTGCTATAGGATATCCCATTTTACATTGGTAATGGCCACTCCCAACATAAAATGTGTATCCTCCTATGTTGAATTTTCCAGGACCGGCTAAACCGGTGCTCTGATACCACTAAATGTAACACCCCATCTTAGCCTACGTTTATAGACCAAGATGGACTATTATCTCATGGTGGTTGTGTCTTAATATTTTACTTAGCCAATTTTAAGTGCATATTTCAAAAAGTTTTCCCAAGTGTCGCCAAAATTGATTTTTTTTTTAAATAATTTTGATCTCAATCAAACAATCACAACACTCCTCAAACACTTCTATATTCATCACCCTTATATCCTCCGCCAAATCCTGCACTAAAACTCTACACTTCTATACTTGCATACATAAGTGCTAAATCCAAATAAGATTTATTAGATTACTAGCAGTGTACGTGTTCTAGCTTTTCAGTATAATACATTTTTTTGCTAGATCATACAAGCTTATGTACATGCCATATTGCCACAATCAATCATATCCAAACTCCTAACCAAAGTAGTAGTCAAGGCAAGTTGTGCAGGACATGCTGCAATCTCGTCTCCTCGTTTAACCTACGAGTTTAGAGGGAAACTAAACTCGCTAAGCAATTGCTTAGTGGGTACTTAAATCATTGCAATAAATAAATAAAATGAAAGAATGACTTGAACATACATTTATATACTTTAAATAATTGAAAGGAATAAATACAAAACACAGAAGGTAAAAAGGCTTGATTGAATAATTTGAATTTAAATCATTTTTCTTGCTTTTATCATTTTGGTTGCTCTACTGGTTTAACAGAACATCAACGGATAAGGCATGGGTCATGATAAATATATCTCATCATGGTGAGATATTACAGGATGATATGCGTCATGGTGCATATTTCATCATCCTTCATCATAATTCTTGCACATGTGCTAATAGCCATTGTTTATTGAATCATAGATCATGTCATTGTAATCATCGGCCTTCAGCCGGAATATCATGTCATGTCATGAGCAGTACTGAAATAATAGTATGATGCATCATACCCTTATCTCAAGGGTTCTATCATAACCAAGTAGAGCTTAAACAATTTATTAATTAATTTGATCATGATATTCAATAAGCCATGATTTTTCCATGATGCATGTATTGTCGGAATAGCTTGTCATGATGCCTTTCTGATCATTTCCAATTCTCCTTCATGTCATTTTATATGATTTAACATCAATCCATATCATAATATTCAAGTTTTAACACATTTAGAAAAATGACCAAATGAATAGTGGCGCAGCGAGTAAAATCGGCAGCACAATTGCGCGCGTCAACTAAATGGTAAAATCTGTTTTTACTACTGAAAATCAGTCAACTTTGGCAACAGTTTTGACCAAGTAAACAAACTTATTTTTGGCTGAAGTTTTTCAGGAAAAAACTTTCATAAGTTAACTAAATTCATGTAAAATTTCATTGGAAAATTCCTTCGTTTGCCCCTTCAACGGACTGCCCAAAATGAAAGCTGCGGAATGGTGCCCAAAAGGGACCATTCGGCCCAATTTTCAAAACTTGAGGAAAATTCATTTTTTTCTTGCAAAATTGATTTTTAGACTCCTTTTGTGATACCATTGAAGGAATAAGGGTCCCTCTTTCAAAAATCAAACCAAAGGGTGATTAAAAGTTCATCAAAGTTTATGGATAATTGAGCAAATTTAGCTAGTTTGTTTTGTTTTCATTCTTTTCACAATCAATTGATTACAAATGGTTCAAGAGCACTTTCCCACATATTTACTACACATAATAACATCATTTCAAAACCATTTCAAAGGTCCCATAATGCAAAATATGTGAATTAATTGAAAAGGGCAATGATTTAAGTACCAAACCTTGTTTATTTGCTTTGTTCCTTGCTTGTCCTATTCTTTCTTCCCTTCTTCTTCTTTATCCCTTTGATTTCCTATAATTTTCATAACTTCCATAATAAAATGGAGGAGTTCTTTTTTTTATATATAAATATTCATTCTCTCCCTTTTTATACTTATGATTTTTGATTTATTTAATTAATTTCATTTTGGAGGGTTAAGATTTAACCACCACAAAAGTGTCTTTAACTAAGATGGTGCCATGTGTGCCTCCTTGGTGCCATGTGTCCCTCCTTGGAAAATTACCAAAATGTTCCTTAAATTATTATACATGTCCCACTTGATGCTTGGGTGAAAGTGAAAAGACCAAAATACCCTTCAATTGAAGGTTTTGCCTTTTCTTCCTAACCGGGTGGTTTTACGACGCGTAAATCGTACCGTTCTCCTCCTTTCAACCTCTAGTTTCCATTTCCGACATTCATTCTTGATTTTGAACTAATTTATAAAAATTACGCTCATACCCTTGACTTTTGTAAAAATTCCCTTTAGGTCCTTACATGATTCGGGTCTCCACTTAGGTTCGTTTTAACACTAAATCACCAACTTTGAGTTTTCTTGTCTTAACTCTTCTATTGTAGGCCTGAGCTACCTTCCTTTGATACAGTTGATGATGATACAGTGCTTTTAACCTTCTCTCCTCTAGTAAAGCTAACTGTGAGTATCTACTCACTACCCATTCTGTTTCAGGCAGTTCAGCTTCCAAGACCACTCTTAACGACTTGATCTCAATTTGAATTGCAACACTGCTTCCATCCCGTAAACCAAAGAGAACGGTGTCATTCTAGTCGGTGTTCACACACTTATTCTATATCCCCATAAAGCAAAAGGAAGCATCTCTAACCAATCCCTGTATGTCTTGGTCATCTTGGACAGAATTTGCTTAATTATCTTGTTTGTTGCTTCTATTGCACCATTAGCCTTTAGTCTATAAGGAGAGGATCGGTGATGATGGATTTGGTACTTCAAGAATAAGTCCTTAACTGCTCCTTGAAACTGTATCCCATTGTTTGATATCACACTATGCGGGATCCCATACCTGAAGATGAGGTTCTTTTCAATAAATCTAGCCATTTGACTTGCCTCCAGTTTGTTGAAGGATTTGGCTTCGATCCATTTTGAAAAATAATCTACCGCTACTACAATGAAATGGTGACCGTTTGAGGCTGTCGGATGTATCTCTCCTATAATGTGGATACCCTAAGTGGCAAAGGGACAAGGTGAAGACATGGAATGCAATTCTTCAGGAGGCATGTGATTCAAATTACCATACATCTGACATTGTTGGCACTTCTTTACAAATTCTATATAATCTCTCTCCATGGTCAACCAATAGTAACCTTGTAGAATTAACTTCTTAACTTGGGCCAAGCCACTCATGTGCCAACCACAACTTCCTGCATGTATTTCTGAAATGATATGCTCCACTTCAGGCTTCCTTAAGCATCTCAAATGCACCCAACAAGCCATCTTCGATATAACTCTCCATGGAAGGTGATGTATTGCAAAGACCACCACCTTATGGCTCTTCTTTCTTTCTTTGTTGCCCTCGATGGGTATTCCCTTTCCTCTAAAAACCATCTTATAGTATCATACCACGCATTATGGTCGATATCAATTTCCATGATTGTCTCATATTCATAGCAAGGAGTTGATGAACTGGTCAAAATCAGAGGCTTAAGGAATAAGCTGACAGGATTTTACCATACTGAAGCCAATGTGGCTAGGGCATCAGCCATCTAGTTTTCTTCTCTTTTTAGGTGTATAAACCTGCACTCCTTAAAGTTCTTCTTCATCAAGGTCAAGTATTGGTAGTATGGTTTTAATTTCTCATCTTTCAACTCCCACTCTGCATTTACTTGGGATATTACTAGTAATGAATCACCAAAAACTTTCACCTTATCCACCTTCATAATCATTAGGGTTTCCAAACCAAAGATACATGCTTTGTACTCCACCATATTATTGGTTGCCCTGAATTTCAATTCTTTTTCTAAAGGGATAAATTCCCCTTCGGGCGATTTTAGTATGACTCTCAAACCTGCTCCTTTCCTATTTACTGCTCTATCAAAATACATTTTCCACCCTTGTACTTCAACTGCCTCTAAATGTTCATCCGAAAATTCCAAGACTACCTCTTCGCTATGCGATAATGGTTGTTGGGCCAGGAATTCTGCCATTTCTCTACCTTTGATTGTTTTCCTGGTTACATACTCAATCTCAAATTCTTCTAATATTATCAACCATCGACCATACTTCCCTTAACGTGAAGGCTTTGTAATTTTTGTTTTAAATTTTCAATTTTGAATTTTGATTTTGAAATCAAATGTTGGCTTTGAAAAATTAATGTCAATGTACCCCAGAACTTGATTTTCCAAATTAACATATCTATAACATGACAACCCTAGTTACCATACTAAACTCGTGAATTATTTCTATTTAAGCAAGAACTGTTGCACTTCAGATAGGCACATACACATTACTTGGTCAAAGATCTAATTTGAGTTTGAATATTGTCTATCTCATATGTATGCTTATTCAAACTATCTCCACTAATAGACTCTACCTACCAAGAGAGATCAACAGGTGTTTGATAGGCTTGAAATGGGGTCTATAAGGGACATGGGTTAAATGATTCCATTTGTAAGTTAGAGCCATTGTGACACTATGGGTAAACCCTCACGCTACAAAATTCTTGTTTGAACTTTAGGCAGCTGGGAGCAATCTTGCTAGACTCCAAATTCATTCTATCTTCTTGGCATTAATCTGGATCTTGATTAGGGCAGTCTTTGCCCTTGCAAAAAGTTTGGTACCCAAATTTATTTCTTTTCTTCTCCTCCCTTTTCTTTCTTTTTTATTTTTCTTATTTTTCACTTTCTTTGAGCATTTTGTCCTTCTTCCTTTTCAAGTACAGAACTTTCAAAAACTGGCTGACCTTTCTCATTTTTCTTTGATTTTGATCGAATCTTTGGTTGGGTTGGACCAATTTAAGTCAAACTATCCTTACAAACTAAATGAAAGCCTTTTGTTGTCTTAGGTAAAAGAGAACTCAATTGGATTTCTGAACCATTTTGGGTTTTCTTTTCTTTTTTCTTTCTTTTCTTTCTTTTCTTTCTTTCTTTTTCTTTCTTTCTTTTCTTTATTTTCTTCTCTTATTTTTTGTTTTTTTGTTTTTTTTTGTTCTAGCTCTAAAAGAGTTGTCTTGTTTGTACCAACTTGGGTTTCTTATAATGGATAAGTGAAGTGACATAAATCTCCTTTAATAGGGATAAATCATTTGTTACTTTGATGTTATCTTGATAGATTGGAGATATTAGGTGAACTTCAAATACCCTTATGGTCTTCAAAACATCAACTACCCTTATGGTCTTGAGAACTTCAACTATCTTCATGGTCTTGGCTATTCATTTCTTTCTTTGATCTTCTTGCCTCTTCATTTTAGTGATCATAAGACTTGTCAAAAGTATCATAACAGCTCAGGGTAGGTTATCGGGGTTTGTAAGGCAATGACAAGAAAGCTAAAATTTTATGAAGGCTCAAAGGGACAACCAGGGATTGATATTTAATTGGATGGATACTAGTTGTTGGCTAACCAAATAATGCCTAGATCATCTCTCCCTTAAATAAGCAGAGTTCAATTTTGCCTCGAAAGTTTGTCAAAGCATGTTCTAAGACTGACTAGGACCTAGACAAAGGTAATTATGCAGGAGCCCTCTCTAAGTAAGCATACAGAACTCAATGCTATAGAGCAATTCCCTCACCTAGTAAAGTCATTCAAGTCATGATGCATAAATATATTAATTCATGAATTATCAAGCTAGATTCTTCATTGGTTGAGCACCAAAATGAACAAAGACCCACAAAATTTTATGAAAATTTATTCAAACAACTTTAAATTTTAAAAATACGATTGTTCCAATTAAATATTAAACAAAGCAAAATAAATAGAGTAATATTCAAGCTAAGGAAAGATTGTTGAGTTGGAGGCAAGGATTTTTTTCCATCATCAAGGATCACTGCTTAATCATCTACAGTTAGTCCAAGCTTGCTTAGTAGCACATCATCTATAGCAGCTTCTTTATCCATATCATCACATAATGACAAGATAAAACTCTTCATGAAGGTTGTAAGCGATGGCGCCCTTCCAAATTTGGGCAGAGGATCAGGCTCAGGCAGCTTTCCATTATCAATTAAATTTTGGATCTCATGCCTCAACCTCACACATCTATCCGTGTCATGCCCTTGCATTTGATGAAATTGACAAAATGCTTTAGTGTCGAAATTAGGTGGGAGAGGGTTAGGCAAAGGACGAGGATTTAAGGGTTGTAACAATCCCTTCCTTTGAAGCTTATTGAGAACCCAAGACATTGGTTTCTCCAATTCTGAAAAAACTGTCTTCTTGTTCCTTGGTTAGTAGCATTAACACCAACTGCCTTTTGCATGCTTTGGCTACCAGACTGATAGTTTCCCTTCTCGTTCCTTCTTATTTAAAAATGGTTCTTCTCTCTTTCCCATTCTTCAATTTGCAGACCAGCTTGGAGGAGATGTAATATCCCGGAATAGACCCTAAGAGTTTTGGAGTTAATGTTGTTGCATTTGGATTTAATGTATATGTATGTATGGGAAATATAAAGATAATATATATATAAGACATATACATATACATCACATATACATGGGATATAAAATGGTGTAGGAAAGTGAGTTGTGTATATATATTTGTATAATTAGTTAATAATAATAATAATGATAATAAGGACAAAAAGAAAAGAGAAGAAGAAAGTCAAAAGTTGGAAAATTATGTGTGGTGGAGGTTATTTGAGAAATATTAAGTATTATTATTATTATTATTATTATTATTATTATTATATATATATATATGAGAGAAACGAAAGAAAGAACGAGAACGTTCTTTCTTCCTCTGCTTCTTCTTTTCCTTTGTAAACGAGAGAGAGAGAGAGAGAGAGAGAAGCTAGAAAGAGAAAGATGATTTTGCTTCTAGTTACACCAAAGATTAAGGATATTAAGATGTTTGCAAGTGGATATTGAAGATTTAGCAAGCTATTCAAGTAAGTACTCCCTTTTGAGTTGATTTTATTGATTATATGTATATATCTAAATTCTTATCTTCTTGTTTTGAATTCTTGTGGATTGAGGTTATGTTTGGTATAATTAGTGTGTAAAGTGAAGATAATGAAAGAGTGAAGTATGTAAAGATGTTGAATTGATATTTAAGTGATGATAAGTTGAGAAAATTGTGAGGTAAATGATGAAATGTTGAGGTTGGGTTTGGGTTAGATGAATTTGGAAGTGTTTGGCCTTTAATTCATTGAAGAACACGGCCAAGTCATGAGAGACACGGCCAAGTTAGGGCAAACTCGGCCGTGTTGGATGATTTTTGGAGAGACACGGCCGTGTCCCTTGCCCGTGTCTGCTACTGGATTGTTGTGTTGAGAGACACGGCCACTGGCTTGGCCGTGTCCACTGCCCGTATTTGCTACTTCTTGAATTGGATTGAGAGACACGGCCACTGGCTTGGCCGTGTCCTTTGACCGTGTTTGCTACTGGATGTTTGGATTGAGAGACACGGCCACAAGCTTGGCCGTGTCCCTTGAGGGTGTTAGCTTGGGTGTTTGTTATTTGTTCTTCATACATTGTTGGATCTTCAGAGGTCTTTTATACCTAAACACACTTAAAACAATAATGATCCAACCAAATGTATATAGAAGATTCTATATTCATGTATAATGTAAATTGTTTTGTATATAACAATGATGATATAGGAAATGTGGAAGATATAATGATCATGGAAAAAGGTATGTGCAATGCCATTGATTATGTATTGTTGAGTGATGAATTGATCAATGTGATATGATGATAACAATGATGTTTAAGATACTATATGAACAATGTTATGTTTTATGTATTGTGAACTTTGTAAATTGTAATGTGTTATGTGAAAGATGTGATGTTGTGATGAAAGATGAAATGAGAATTGAAATCAAATGAAATGAGAAGCCATTGTCATTGGCTATGATGATTCAAATGAAATATGAAGCCATTGTCATTGGCTATTATAACACAAATGTGATGTAAAGCCATTGTGATTGGCTATGATGATTCAATTGTGATAAATGAGGCATGTTTGCCTAGATTATGATTCAATTGAGAATGAGATGGATAATGAAATAATAAATGAATTGTGTAACTAATGTGTTATTCAATTTCAGAGTTCTGGGTTTGGAGGCATGCCTATAAAATGAAAGGTAACAGTCTTGCCGGGTTGAGGATCTCTTTAATTTGAGATGAAATGAGGTCCAAGAGACTGGGTCTGTTACACTATGATAATTATGATTATGAGATATATAATTGGTAACAGTCTTGCCGGGTTGAGGATCTCCTCGAGGTTAGTCGAGTTGATGGTCCAAGAGACTGGGTCTGTTACAGGTAACAGTCTTGCCGGGTTGAGGATCTCCTCATGTGGAGTTGATGGTCCAAGAGACTGGGTCTGTTACACTATCCATGGATAGAGTTATTGATACATGATGCCTACGGGCTTGATTATTGTGATTATGAACCAAAGCAGTAACTCTGAACTTTGAATAACATATTAGTGTGTTGTTTGGGCCCGAGTCTGTCTTTGTTGTCAATGTGATATTCAAATGTTGAAATAAATGAGTAATGAGATCTATAACTGCCTTTATTGGAAGTATGATTCATGTCTGATGAATTGTGGATAAAATAATGTTATAAAGTATGATTTTGCAATATGTGCATTGATGTATTGAAGGTGAATATGTTTGAGGGACTTTGTTGATATATGATTTTATAAAAATATAGTATGATGTGTAGAATATATATATGAATAAGGAATGTGTGAGAATTGCTTTCATAAAGGTGTTGAATAGGTTGTTGAATGGTATTTTGGTTGAAATGATGTATGTTTATATGCATATGAGATAGAAAGGGAAAGTACTGTGTTGTAAAGGCTTTATATAATTATGTATAATAATTGTGAAATTAGTGGGAACATATGAAGAATGCATTGAGAAAGGAAAACGTGGTAAGAGAACCATAAAACATAATGCTAAAAATATAAGGTATGATTCTTATGGTAAAATGTGTTTTAGTATTTATTTGTACTACTAAGCTTTCGGGCTTAGCGCGGATGTTTAATCGCGCAGGTATGTATGCGGTTGATCGGGAAGTCTAGCTGTTATGCCACGAGAAGGGTAAGGGTGTCTCGAGACCAACTAGAAGGTGATGCATACATGTGTAATTTTAAATTATATTGTATTTTTGAGTTAATATACATATTCATATGGATGAATGAAGTTTTGATAAATAAGAATACTGACTTTTGTAAATGTGTTTTAAATTAATGTATAATTTGATGAACTTGGATAAAGGTTTTTTTTTAAATTGAATCTAAAAGTAACATTCTTATACTTTATATACGTATTGTATGTATACTAGGTATATGTATAGTACTTATATGGAGTATCAGGGTGTTACAATTATTTTGGTATCAGAGCTTAGGTTCGAGATTCTCGGCCTAAGTAAAATTAAAAAGAGAAAGTTTTGAAAGGCCTAAAGAGAAGTAAAAAGGAAAAGTTTTGAAATGCAATTGGTAATACATGCATATGCATTCACACCTAGTTTGGTCTCGGACGTGGCATTATATGAGTTGTAGAATATTTGTGTTATAAAAGATGTTCAAAATAGTTGATGATATATGTATATACTATTTTGGATGTAATGAGAAATCATGATTGTTGGCAATGATGTTAGAAATGAATTATAATTGAGGCATAGTATCTAATTGATTATGGGAAACGAATGGTGAAATGTAATGTAATGTGATGTATGTATATTGATGATGCATATGAAAAATGTCATGTTGTGTGCAACATGGAATGTAATGTTGATGTTTATGAGCAATATTATGTAGGACATAATGTGAATTGAAACATACAAAAAAAAAGGAGAATAAAGTTGAAAATGAATTGAAATCAAATCAAGATAAGAGTATGTACTCTTTCTTCTACACTTTGAACTTCCTTAGAATAAAGTTTATGTGGTCAGCTAATGTTGAGTTTGCTAGACAGAGGAATTAATGTTGAATTTGTTAATATCGAAAGTTATATTATTAATGAGGAGAGTGTGGTGGAATATTGAATGAGTTGATTAGTAGAGACAAAGTGTGATTATGTAAAGTTGGGATATATATATACAGTTAAGGTTTTGTTTAAAGGAAAAAGAGATGATATTGGTTAAGTAAGAATATAAATTGGTATCGTGATTATATTGTAAATAATGTGAATTTAATGTTAAAAATGTGAGATGCTTTGATATTATGAAATCTCATGGTAATGATGATAATATGTGATATTTGAGATTTTGAAATGAGCTTGGTAATTGTGAAAAGTATATATTTTGATATGGCTTTGTGATATATATACGTAAGATGTTTTTAAAGTGATATTAAGAAAAGATGAGTTTGGTAAATTGAAGTTTAAGCAAAGTAGTAAGTTGAAAAGTTAAAGTTTTAGTGGAATTTGATAAAGATTATTTGGATATTGATAGTTTAATGTATATTCAATACATGAGCTAGGTGGAATGACTAGTATTGCATATGAAAGTATTATGAATTGAGTAATGTGATTAATGGTATGAGAATTTGTTTTGAAATAATTAAGAAAGTGAGTAAGCAAATGAAAATGAGTTATTTTAAGTCATTTGAGTGGAAAGAGTAAAAATGGATATGAAGGTATATTAAACACTTTTAAAGACAAAAGTGAAAGAGATGTCACATAAGGATTCTGAATGAGATGTATGTGAAATGTTATTATGGTTAGAATATATATATATATATATTTGTTTGGAGGATAAATATTTTACATTATATTGAAGAAACGAGAATGATAGTGTTTGAAAGAAAGTAATAAACATTAAATTTGTATGGAATGTATGACAAAAGAAAATAGAATAAGAGCATATAATTAAGTGTATACATGTATATGCTATGTGAATTGAGTTTTTCAATATGAATGAAATTATGAGATATAAACAAGTGTGTGAATCACATTATGAAGGTGACTTATGAATATGTATGTGGTATTATTATAGAATTAGTGTTATGGAAATGATGTTGTATGTATGAGTGGACCTAAGAGAGATTAGGTCTTGAACTGTGCAAAGTTAGATGGATTATGTGATGATAGTAAGTATGAAATGGACTTGAGTAATAGTGGACAGTGGAAACTATTATGATTGAATATGTATATAGTAATAGTGCTGAAGCATGAATTAAGTTGATAAGGATCATATAAGTGAGTGCAAATTGGCTGAAACGGAGTTGGAATGTGTTAATTTCTGTTATACTAAAAATGTAAAGAAGGACTATATAAATCTTATAATACACTTTAGCTTTGTATGTGTAAAGATTGAGAATAGAATTATATAAAGAACAGTATTGATTTGAAAGTCCCGGGCTTGAACATTAATCTCTTAAAGCTATGTGTTCTGTTCAGTATATTTGATCGGTTAATTTGTTATCCATGGATTTGGGTCTTGGATAAAATGATTGTAATACAGATTTGATGAGATTGAGATTATGGTTGAGGAGTGTAGTTAAAATTTATGATGGATAAAGTTGTATCTTATTATTTTATTGTTAAGAACTTGGTTACAACTGTGAATAATATGACAAAAAGGTAAACAAAATAAATATACCAATGATAGGAAATGTGAAGAGATATTAAGAAGGGAGAAATTATAATATATGAATGAAAGTTATACTGAATATGTTTATGGTATGTAACTTAAGGTTTAAGGGAATGAACTCAAGATTTGAGTGAATGAGTTATAGATATAACGTATGATATTGACTGAAAATGGATTGAAGGAGATTAGAAATTGAATATAAGTTTGCTCTAATGGAATTAAGTTATATGTATATATATAAAAATTGTGAAATTTTGTGAAAGGTTAGATTAATTAATCGTTGATTGGATGTGAACAAGATTAGAACGTGGGTATATTGTGATAGATGGATCAATTGATATGGATTTGGCTAAGATTATGAATCATCATTGAGATTCAATATGTATATTTATACCAAGGGTACAATTATTTACGTGATAATGTATATGATGTAAAATTTTAAAGTGTGATTGGACATGAATAAATGGAATTAGAGTAGTTGTTAATCATGATAAAAAGGGAAAAGATTGGTTATTTATCAAATAAGTAAAAAAGGTAATGTATTAATATGTAAGTTAAGTGAAAAACATGCTAAAGAAGTAACTCCATGTGTGAAAAATAAGGATCTTGTTATCCATTGAGGTTTGATAAATGTTTATTTAGACAGTGATTGTAATGACAAGATAAGCAATAGTATGATATAATTCAAAAAAATTTCCAAGGTTAAAGTTGATTATCTATAAAGAGATGAAGTGATATATCTTGAATGTAATAGATGAATGGAATATATAGATTATAAGATGAGTTGATTAGTGTATAAAAGAAAATTCATTGGGAATGTAATGAGCTATCTTGGTTGCTCTGTTGAGAAAGTTATAAGATAAAAATAGATATATAATGATAAGTTATGATTGACTAAAAGGGGGAGAGTAAAAGTTATGTAAGTTGATAAATTAAGATGGTGATTTGTTCCAAATGGGTTGTTAGTGTGCTAGATAATTTCGAGGACGAAATTATTTAAGGGGGAGAGAATTGTAATATCCCGGAATAGACCCTAAGAGTTTTGGAGTCAATGTTGTTGCATTTGGATTTAATGTATATGTATGTATGGGAAATATAAAGATAATATATATATATAAGACATATGCATATACATCACATATCCATGGGATATAAAATGGTGTAGGAATGTGAGTTGTGTATATATATTTGTATAATTAGTTAATAATAATAATAATGATAATAAGGACAAAAAGAAAAGAGAAGAAGAAAGTCAAAAGTTGGAAAATTATGTGTGGTGGAGGTTATTTGAGAAATATTAAGTATTATTATTATTATTATTATTATTATTATTATATATATATATATATGAGAGAAACGAAAGAAAGAACGAGAACGTTCTTTCTTCCTCTGCTTCTTCTTTTCCTTTGTAAACGAGAGAGAGAGAGAGAGAGAGAGAAGCTAGAAAGAGAAAGATGATTTTGCTTCTAGTTACACCAAAGATTAAGGATATCAAGATGTTTGCAAGTGGATATTGAAGATTTAGCAAGCTATTCAAGTAAGTACTACCTTTTGAGTTGATTTTATTGATTATATGTATATATCTAAATTCTTATCTTCTTGTTTTGAATTCTTGTGGATTGAGGTTATGTTTGGTATAATTAGTGTGTAAAGTGAAGATAATGAAAGAGTGAAGTATGTAAAGATGTTGAATTGATATTTAAGTGATGATAAGTTGAGAAAATTGTGAGGTAAATGATGAAATGTTGAGGTTGGGTTTGGCTTAGATGAATTTGGAAGTGTTTGGCCTTTAATTCATTGAAGAACACGGCCAAGTCATGAGAGACACGGCCAAGTTAGGGCAAACTCGGCCGTGTTGGATGATTTTTGGAGAGACACGGCCGTGTCCCTTGCCCGTGTCTGCTACTGGATTGTTGTGTTGAGAGATACGGCCACTGGCTTGGCCGTGTCCACTGCCCGTATTTGCTACTTCTTGAATTGGATTGAGAGACACGGCCACTGGCTTGGCCGTGTCCTTTGACCGTGTTTGCTACTGGATGTTTGGATTGAGAGACACGGCCACAAGCTTGGCCGTGTCCCTTGAGGGTGTTAGCTTGGGTGTTTGTTATTTGTTCTTCATACATTGTTGGATCTTCAGAGGTCTTTTATACCTAAACACACTTAAAACAATAATGATCCAACCAAATGTATATAGAAGATTCTATATTCATGTATAATGTAAATTGTTTTGTATATAACAATGATGATATAGGAAATGTGGAAGATATAATGATCATGGAAAAAGGTATGTGCAATGCCATTGATTATGTATTGTTGAGTGATGAATTGATCAATGTGATATGATGATAACAATGATGTTTAAGATACTATATGAACAATGTTATGTTTTATGTATTGTGAACTTTGTAAATTGTAATGTGTTATGTGAAAGATGTGATGTTGTGATGAAAGATGAAATGAGAATTGAAATCAAATGAAATGAGAAGCCATTGTCATTGGCTATGATGATTCAAATGAAATATGAAGCCATTGTCATTGGCTATTATAACACAAATGTGATGTAAAGCCATTGTGATTGGCTATGATGATTCAATTGTGATAAATGAGGCATGTTTGCCTAGATTATGATTCAATTGAGAATGAGATGGATAATGAAATAATAAATGAATTGTGTAACTAATGTGTTATTCAATTTCAGAGTTCTGGGTTTGGAGGCATGCCTATAAAATGAAAGGTAACAGTCTTGCCGGGTTGAGGATCTCTTTAATTTGAGATGAAATGAGGTCCAAGAGACTGGGTCTGTTACACTATGATAATTATGATTATGAGATATATAATTGGTAACAGTCTTGCCGGGTTGAGGATCTCCTCGAGGTTAGTCGAGTTGATGGTCCAAGAGACTGGGTCTGTTACAGGTAACAGTCTTGCCGGGTTGAGGATCTCCTCATGTGGAGTTGATGGTCCAAGAGACTGGGTCTGTTACACTATCCATGGATAGAGTTATTGATACATGATGCCTACGGGCTTGATTATTGTGATTATGAACCAAAGCAGTAACTCTGAACTTTGAATAACATATTAGTGTGTTGTTTGGGCCCGAGTCTGTCTTTGTTGTCAATGTGATATTCAAATGTTGAAATAAATGAGTAATGAGATCTATAACTGCCTTTATTGGAAGTATGATTCATGTCTGATGAATTGTGGATAAAATAATGTTATAAAGTATGATTTTGCAATATGTGCATTGATGTATTGAAGGTGAATATGTTTGAGGGACTTTGTTGATATATGATTTTATAAAAATATAGTATGATGTGTAGAATATATATATGAATAAGGAATGTGTGAGAATTGCTTTCATAAAGGTGTTGAATAGGTTGTTGAATGGTATTTTGGTTGAAATGATGTATGTTTATATGCATATGAGATAGAAAGGGAAAGTACTGTGTTGTAAAGGCTTTATATAATTATGTATAATAATTGTGAAATTAGTGGGAACATATGAAGAATGCATTGAGAAAGGAAAACGTGGTAAGAGAACCATAAAACATAATGCTAAAAATATAAGGTATGATTCTTATGGTAAAATGTGTTTTAGTATTTATTTGTACTACTAAGCTTTCGGGCTTAGCGCGGATGTTTAATCGCGCAGGTATGTATGCGGTTGATCGGGAAGTCTAGCTGTTATGCCACGAGAAGGGTAAGGGTGTCTCGAGACCAACTAGAAGGTGATGCATACATGTGTAATTTTAAATTATATTGTATTTTTGAGTTAATATATATATTCATATGGATGAATGAAGTTTTGATAAATAAGAATACTGACTTTTGTAAATGTGTTTTAAATTAATGTATAATTTGATGAACTTGGATAAAGGTTTTTTTTTAAATTGAATCTAAAAGTAACATTCTTATACTTTATATACGTATTGTATGTATACTAGGTATATGTATAGTACTTATATGGAGTATCAGGGTGTTACAGGAGATCTTTGAAATCACGGATGAGTGTATGAGACATCCTTTCATGAAGACTAGGCAACACCCCTCTCACAATCATCCTTATTTGATCAGATTCATCAGGCCTCTTCTTGAGCAAAGCAGCCTTATTTCTCCATCTTTTCACATAGTTGACAAAATTTTCATTTGGCCTTTGTCTAATGGACTCAACTTCCATTAAGGTAACTTTCATCTCAACGTTGTATCCATATTGTTGGATGAAGGCCTTGTATAGTAGATCCCAACTCTTTTGTGTTCCCTCTTCTGAGGTATTGAACCAATTTTGGATAATAGGATCCAATGAGAGCAGAAAGTACCTTAGTGTTCGAGCCTTAGTAGCTCGGGCAGACTGCATAGCAGTGATATACTGCTTCATGTGGAGGTAAGGATTTCCGGTTCCATCAAACTTTGCAAAAGATGGCATCTTGAAATTGTATGGCACTTCTTCTTCTAGCTCAAATAATTTGTCAACTTCGAACATTTCTTCGGTTTTCAGCTTCTTCTCAAATTTCTTTTCTAAATCCGCAATCATCTTTTCAACATCAGAAGTCTCAATTTTCTCCATAGCTGATCTTTCAACAATCTTCGATTCTTTCTTCTTGTCTTGAGGATCTTGGAAGTATTGAGCCCAATCATCATCATCATCAATGATCGCCTTATCATCATCAAAAACCACTTCACCAACTTTAGCCTTCCCTTTGTCCTTTGGCTTCTTGGTGCTAGAAGATGCTTTGACATGATTTCCTAAAATTGCAGCCAATTGGTTCTTCATGGTCTCAACCAGGGCCTCTTTTATTTCTTCCATCTTGGCATTGAGGGCGTCATCCACCATTCTTTGAATTTGCTCGGGCTCCATTGCTTTTGGTGTGTAAGTGATAGAGTTGCTATTGGATTCTTCTTCTCCGGCGTAGGTAGGATTGTCGTAAGATTTTGACTTGTCGTAATCCAGGGCTGTGAGCCAGAGAGGATCAATGATATGAGATGCAAATGTATGCATGTATGCACAAACAATCAACAAAGAAAGATAATTAGGACGTTCCTTCCGACCTTATAACATCCACACACGAATAGTAAGTCTCTTTTTCTAGGTATATGGTTAACAAAATACCAACATGGTGTATCTTATTTTCAAATTTTTCCCTCGAATGTTTCAATCAACAGTTATATTTTCAAAAATGAAAATCAGTTCATGATAATTCTCATTAATTAGGCTTTAATACATCCAACCAACTAAAGTAGCTTTTATTTTATATTGGATTAAAACTAAATTAAGAGGTTTATTATAAATAGATTTCTCACTTGAAAATGTAATTAATGGTTCAAGCAAAAAACAAGCCAATGATTAATTATTCTTACTATAAACTAGGCTCATAATTGATTTTTGGTATTTCGTAATTGACCAAAATAATTTGCAAGCTCTTTGTAAGAAAAGGTTGGATGAAAATAATTTTGTTTCTAAGCCCATTGTAAAAAGATTTTAGAAAAAATGGATTTTGGGCTTTGCATTTCGATCATGAGAAAAGAATTTTTTTTATTTATTTATGGAAAAATTTTATATCCAAAGACCATTTTGAAAAGTTTTGAAAATAACTTTGGTCTTTTGGATTCTAAAGAAAAATTTATTTTGAGCTTACAATATACTTAGGTCATATTAGAAAAAGAACAAACCAAATTAGTCATGAGTTAGACTAAGATAAATTAACCATAGTCAAACAACAAGCATTTGGGGTAAAAACCTAAGGAGTAACTAGGCCAATTACATGAGCTTTAGTCTTTGGGTAAAAAGGCTTAGGTTCCCATAGCAAGTATATACCAAATGGTACAAGGCTATGAGTGGTTATGCCATGCTCGATCTCCATATCTTGAGTGAAAGTATGGTATCCCTTATATAAAACAACATGGGTAACACGGGTGTCCTAACTCATGCACACGATGCAATCTAATATGATGCAATGGATAATACCATGATAAGAAAGAATAGAATAATAAAAGACCTACGGAATCAACTTCTCTTATCCCCAGTGGAGTGGTCACTATGAGCAAGGATTTTTGCCCCCACTCCCGGTGGAATGGTTCTTGAGACTTCGGCACTGTTTAGGCTTAGGGCCTTAGAGAACACGGACCTAAGCCTGGAAAAAATAGAGTCGCCACTCGGACAAGTCGGGAAAAAGAAAGGGGTGGATGACTGAATTCCTAAGGAATCCCCAACCCCCTAATGGGTTCGGAAAGTTTGGTACATGTGGGGAAGGTGAGAAATGGCCCAGCACCCCCACAACGCTCGGTTCATTGGAACTGGCCTCCTTTGCAGGTCTTAATATTTTAAAATTCTTAAGTATAACAATATTATCCATATTACATGCAATAATTAAAATAAAGAATCATTATATTAAAATCAAAGCAATGTCCAAACAAAGCAAATAAATGGACACCCATCCGAGGATGGAAACATGTCCTTACATCGTTCATGTCTAAACTAAATATGACACCCACCGAAAGGTGGAAACATGCCCTTTACGTTAGTCCAAAAACTTTAAAATAATTTAAATTACATAATACTTAACTAATGAGGTACCCACAAGGTGGAAACATACCTCTTACAATATTTGGAAATCAAGATAAATCGATAAGAGTAAATAAACATTCATAAAATAATAAATCATTCATCAAAGATATCAAACATCAATCAAAATATATAATAAACATTCACCCAATTTAAATAAAATAGTAAACATATTAACTTTAGCAATTCATGCATTAATTAGGTTTTCTAGGGTTTTATGTTCAATAACTAGGGTTTTGCATATACTAGTTTAATTTCTGGAGAAATATTTTAAAGTAATAAAATAACTACTGGATATTTAAAAGATTTGAGGTTTTGGATGTTTTTATGAAAATAATGTTACTATGACTTAAAAAAAAAGGTAGGTTTAGTTAGGGTTTTAAGCAAACATTATGAAATTAGGGTTTTTAAAGACATTAGGGTTTATAATTTTAAAAGATTGGGCTTTAGGTTCACTGGATTATAGTTTTAGGTGTTGATGAACTTGTCATAAAGTTTTGATGTTTTAAGAATTAGGGTTTAGGAAAGCTAGGGTTTACTGGATTAGGGTTCTGAGAAAATTAGGGTTTTTGGTATTTTGGAAAACATATTTGATCTTAGAATTTATGAAAATAGTTTAGTGTTTTATAGAAATAATTATGATTAAAGTTTTTAGAAACTATAAAGAAGATTAGGGTTTGGAGATTTAAGAAGACATTTGGAAATTTTGGACAAAAAGTTAGAGTTTTGATGATTAAGAAAATAGTTCGGGGAAAAACAATTTAAGGTTTTAAAGTTTTTGGAAATAGAAGAAACCATTTAGGGTTTTTGAAGTTTTGGAAATAGAAGGACAGTTTTAGGATTTTTGAAGTTTTTGAAACAGAAGGATGATTTATGGTTTTTGAAGTTTTGAGTAAAGACTTAGGCTACTGGATGAATGGACGATTTAATCTGTAAAACATATTACTAAGTTTAATAATTTAGGTTACCGACTCAACATCAAAACAAACGGTAGAAGTATTTAAAAGAAAATATGGCAATAACATTGTAAATATAATCAAATTGAAGACTTGTAATCAAACCTCCATTCGTTGGTTCCTTCACAATTTGTTTCTGGATGAACAATGACAAAGGCAGTATTACTACTTTTGATGGGTTGATAATTGCTAATGTCTCTTGCTCCTTAGGGTTTCTGTCCTCTTTTCCTCCCAAGTTAGAAGTCCCAAGTTTAGCTCAGTAAAAACCAATTTTTGATCCCTTAATTCTGTGTTTTAATATGGTATTTATAGAAAAAAATCATAAGCCTACTTCTAATTGTCTAAGGAAATTAAAACCATTTAGGAAAAGAAACCAAAACCAAATAGAATTTTGTTTTGGAAAAATGCGCTGGCAAAAAAATTGCTGCAGGTTGGAAGTGCGAGAGCTGCGAGCGAATCGCTGTGGGTGTGTGCCAATTTGCAACACGAAATTTCTGCGGCGAATTGGCCTGTGGCCGATTCACCTTCGACAATGAAATTTTACGTCGCCGATTTTTTCATCATCGATTTTTATTTATTTATTTATTTATATTTATTTTTAACTTTACTAATATTGCCATTTTTATTTTTATTTTTAAAAAAATTACAACTAATAAATAATAAATATTAAAATAGATATTATTAAATTAAAATACCACAAAAATTATTTTGGACTATATAAAAAATATCGAACTAGAAAATTAAGGGTCTACACAAATTTCTCATCTAGTGGAGAGAATTCCATCATCTTATCTCCCTTCAGCAAAATACCCTCATCAGCTTCCTTGTAACCCATCCCTTTTTTAGAAACTTGAGTCTTGAAATCTTGAAGCTTTGTCACACCTGTTCTCCCTTTCCCAAGGCCAATTCTTAGTAGATAATTCATTTGCTTCATCATGGCTAAGACTTTGAAATCTATTATCTCATCATTAGAAATAATAGCCACACTAAATCCATTAAGAGGCCTCTCTATCATCAGGGCATTCACTACTTCATTGTCTTCAGCTTTAGTGACCATTGTCTCATCACCATTTGGAAACTTAATCTTTTGATGGAGTGTTGAAGGAACTCTATAAAGAGGAAGAAACCAAGGGTGGCCCAACAATTATGTAAAGGTGACTAGTATATCCAAAACCATGAACTCCACCGTGAATTTAATATGGCCCACCTTCACAATAGCTTTAAGAGTCCCTCCAGATTACCTTTTGGTATTGTCATAAGCCTGAATTGTCACCTTAATTAGACTCAGATCTCATGTTGACATGGCAAGCTTTAGTAGTATCTTAAGTGGACACATATTTATAGCAGATCCATCATCAACCAAGACATAGGGGGTTCTTTTTCCCTTGACTTCCACCTTAATGAAATGTGGATGAATGTGGTTGTAACACCCCTGTACCCCAATATACATACACCACATATACACACTACATGTGATATACATATTGTAACACCCCCACATTCAATATATGCTCACTACAATCACCACAATGTAGTATACATGCACTAAACATAGGGATGCTACGGATTTTCTTTACATCCAAAACATTTTAAACAATACCATAATCTTTCAGTTGTATAGATTATAGAAAAATAAGTAATCAAGTTGTAATACAAAACCAAATAGATATATTTACATTTAGTTAATACGCAGCGGAATTTTATAAAATATTTACATGTATAAACTCATTCAAATCCATGTTTATAGTTATACATATATTTACATTAAAACCAATACTTTACAAAATATAAAAGAAATATACATGATTGGCAAGTCTCTTCTGATCTTTAAGTTCCAAATCAACACTTCAACGTCTACTCTCACTCGGTCTCGAAGAACCTTCAGGTTCAACTCTATCACCTGCGCGATTAAACACTATCGCGCTAAGCCAAGGGCTTAGTAAGATAAAACATGCTAATGGTATGCTTTAATGTAATGCAATGCCACATATGTTATTGATAAGATCAACATCATAAATATAAAGTTAACCACATAATTATGCATTTTACAAATATGAGCATACCACATTTCAACATCTTTCCACATTCATCATTAATCAATCATACTCAATATACAACATCTCATTTCATTAACTCATAACGTTATTTAAGACATTCATATAACCTTGACACCTATGGGCCCAACAAATATTTAATACGATATTCAGAGTTCAGAGTTACTGCTTTGGTTCATAATCACAATAATCACGCCCGTAGGCAATATATATACATGTATCTCTATCCATGGATAGTGTAACAGATGGAAACATGCCCTTACAATGTCCATCGCCCAAAATACAAGTAAATAAAATAGGACACCCACCATTTGGTCGAAATGTGTCCCTTAAATTAATCATAAATCCTTAAAATTAGAATAAGCAATTAAAATAAATGAGGTACATGAAGACACTGAAATTTGCCACACTGAAAAATATTGCCGAATATGATAGTAATATTATCATATTCGACAAGCATCAAGGGAAATTGAGTAGCAGATAGCTTGATTCTAATCATCAAATTTGGTAATTATAATCCTGAACTTGATATTTTCATTGTACAGACCTCACCTCCTGCATATAAAAGGGAGCTTCTAGCTCTCTTGAAAGGGACTTTTGGAGAGGAGTGTTTGGGGGAATTTTTAGAAAGAGGTAGATGCAATATGCTTTTAGTAGACAAAAGAGAGAATAATTAGAAAAGATTATCATTTTTCTCATCTTGTCACTTTGTATACCATTTGTAAAAAGGAGATTCTTCAAAATAAAAATAAATAAAAAAAAGTAAAATAGCTCAAATCAAGAGTCAAGAACACTCTATAACTTTAGGAAGTTGGCTATGATTTTCATCCAATGACAGTAAGTTACTTAAGTTCTAATGTTAATCCTTAAATCTACATCATTTAATGTCATTATCCAAGTATATATTGTAACATTTCATCATACTTATATGGTTCATTCATAAGCAAAATCATGGAACTCTAATTGATCAACTCCCTCATTCAATAACAAAAATCTATAAACTCTAAGTTGAATCCACTATTCAATAACAAATGACCTACAAGGCAGACCCCTAATGGACTACATCTAATCTTTCCCAAACCAAGGACTGGAACTTCAGAAATGTGAAATGATTTGTAAAACATGTATGAAAAATTTGCAGATGCAGGATGTTCAAGCAGAAATATTAAAGGATTATTGAATTTGCTATTCCAATGAATAGCGAATTTTATATTTTGATTATAATCTTAGTACATATGCCATGTTGTCCCCCACTAACTTTTTAATTCCCACTTTTGTAAATGTGCCATATTTTTTCCCACTAATCGTTTCTTTGCAGGTTATTGTTTTACAATTATTTAATTTAGCTTTTGTTTTCCCATACGTATATGTCAGCCATTATTGATTTATTTATGATTGTAATATCCCAATGTGTGCCCTAGAAGTTGGATACAATTGTTGTTTTGATTTGAATTAAATGTATATATGTATTTGCAAAGGAAATGAGAGTGTGTTAAGAGAATGTATATGTTGTGTATATTGTAATATATATAACATATAAGTTGGTCAAATGAGAAGTCAAGGTAAGAGGATATTTTAATTGTGAGAAGTGAAATTACCTAAATGGGCATATAAGAGACAAAGGTTAAGTTAAATGATTGAGGGCAATTAGGTAATTGCTTGGTTAAATTGCTTGGTGGATATTTAAAGAAGAAGAGAAGTTGAATTTGTATTGTTTTTCTCTCTTCTTTGTTGGTGTGGCCGGCTATCAAAGGGAAAGAGGGAGCAAGAGAGGTCTTCTAAATCCTAACATCAAATTGAAGGAGGAAGCAAAGGATTAAGTTAGAGATTGGTGAAATTTCTTCAATTGAGGTAAGTACTCACTTGTTTTCCCTTGTTAATTTTTGAAGTGGTGTTTGAGATAAATTTTGATTGATTAATTTTATGATTTGGTGTGTTATAGATGTGTTTACAAGTATTGAAATTGATTGTAAGCTAAATGATTGAATTGGTGTTGGTTTTGTTGTGAAGATGGTAAGTTAAGTGGATTTGGTTAGTGAAAGATCAAGAGTGATGATGGTCTTAGAGTTTTGAAATGGTAGATGATTCAATGTGTTGTTAATGTGCAATATTGTGATTAACTTGCTAAATAAGTGTTAATGACATGGTTTAATAGCATTTGAATGAAGTTGTGTTGTGTATAATGTGTTTAAATGCAATTGAAAGAAGTTTGGCCACACTTAGGGTTTTGTTTATGTGAGACACGGCCAAAATAAGAATGGAACACGGCCAAGACCTATTAATTTTGGGAGACACGGCCAAGTTGAGGGAAGTTTGGCCGTGTTGGATGGATTTTGGAGAGACACGGCCACAAGCTTGGCCGTGTCCCTTGCCCATGTTTGCTATTGCCTGAATTTTGTTGAGAGACACGGCCGTGTCCTCTTGCCCGTGTCTGCCTCGGTATGAATTGATGTTGAGAGACACGGCCACAAGCTTGGCCGTGTCCCTTGGGTGTGTTGGCTACTGTGATGTTCTTTTGCTCTTTTTGTTTTGTGGAGAATGAACACACATTTGATGATGCATATGATTATGTATGAACAATATTATGTTATGCATTGTGAATCATGTGAATGGTAGTATGTTATATGAACAATGTGACTAATATTATGACTTGTATAGTGTGGAAGAGATGAGGATCATCCAAAAAGGTATGTGCAACGCAATTCATTATGATAAATGTTTTACTATTGAATGGTATCAATGTGTCTTGAGAAAGGATGAAATGTGATATCATCATGGTTGATAATAATGATTGAAATGTTATAAAGGAACATGTTGTTTATATGATGATGAATTAAATGAATGGTGAAGCCATTGTGATTGGCTATGATGTTTCAAATGTGATGTGAAGCCATTGTAATTGGCTATGATGATTCAATTGTAATAAATGAGGCATGCTTGCCTAGATGATGATACAATTGTGAATGAAATGAATAATGAGATAATAAATGAATTGTGTAACTAATGTGTTATTCCATTTTCAGAGTTTGTTGTTGGTGGCATGCCTAATGATAGTAACAATCTCTTGAAGTTAGGTTGGCTAAGTCCTTGAAGCCTAATTGAGATGTTACAACCCTTGAAGCTAGGTTGGATTGGTTCTTGAAGCCAAGTTGGGTTGATGCTTAGCATGCTTTGCTCCCCTTGAAGCTTGGTTGAACCTAATCCTTGAAGCCTAGTTGGGTCTATGATAATGATAAATGTGATGATTGAACCAAAGCATTACTCTGAAAATTGAATGGCATATTAGTATCGTTTGGGCCCGAGTCTGTCGTTGTTGTCAATATGATATATAAATGTTGTAATAAACGAGTAATAAGATTTATGGTTGAATTGGTTGGAAATGTGATTCATGATTTGTGAATTGTGAATAAAATAATGACATGAAATGATATGTAATATGTACATTGAAATATTGATTGTGAGAAGTAATGTTGGATCGGTGATTGGTGATAATGATATGATATGTGATTGGTGATAATGATATGATATGTAATTGGTGATAATGATATGAGTATTACTATGTTGATGGTGATTATTAATGATGAATTAGGGTCGGTGAAAATGATATGTATATGTGGTATGAAATTTGTTAAGATATGTGAAAGATGCAATTTAAAAAGGAAAACATGATAAGGAACTAACGGTACATCAAATTAATATGTCATTATATGTTAGTATTTTTATAATGTATGTTTATATGTTATATTTGTATTACTAAGCTCTCGAGCTTAGCGCGGATGTATAATCGCGCAGGTATCTTGGTGGAAGATATGAAGTCTTTTGTTACGCTACAAGAAGAGTAAGAGTTTGTCGAGACCAACTAGAGGGTAATGCATACATGTTTAATTTTAAGTATGATGTATTTCTAATGAGTGAATATTTATATGTATAAATGGAGTTTTAAATAAGACAATGATTTTGTAAATGATATTTAAATTAACGTAATATGGTTTGAACTCGGTTGCAGGTTTTTAAAAGGTAACATCAAGTGGCATCTTTATACTTTATATACTTACTGTATGTATACTAGGTATATGTACAGTACTTATATAGGGTATCGGGGTGTTACAATTATTTTGGTATCAGAGCTTAGGTTCGAGATTCTAGGCCTAAGTGAAATTAAAAAGAGAAAGTTTTGAAAAAAAAAAGAATTTAAAAAGAAGAGTTTTGAAATGAAATTGGTAATACATGTATATGCATTGACACCTAGGTTGGTCTCGAATGTGGCATTATATGAATTGTAGAATATCTGTGTTATATGAGATGGATGCTAGTGTGTGAATGATGTTTTACATGAATGTAAAGCTAGAGAAAGAAATGATATGAAAACTAAAATAAAAATATTGGTTAATGTAAGGAAATATAATGGTGTTGTTTGCATGGTTGTTTTAATGCAAACATTGTGAATCTAATATGATAATGATCAAAGACTGAGTTGATCACTTGAAAATGTAATGTACGTATAGTATTGCATGTTTGAATCTATATAATTACTTGCCTATGAATGTTGAGGATGATTATGCTTGCATTGACAACTTGTGCAAAGTCAGGTCGTGTGATAAATTGATAGTGAAAATTGGATTGAGTAACGTTGGTTTAAGAAACTGGGAATTGTGATAACTAGACTTGGAAAGTGTATAGAAGTCATTGGGCTTAGTGTGTATATGATTGGATGTAATGTACATGTGTATATTTATGTGAGTGATATATATATGTTGAATAGAAAACAAATGAATATGTAAAGTTATGGTTTTGTTTAAAGGAAAAAGAGATGATATTGGTTGAGTAAGGATATAAATTGGTATTTTTATTGTAATGCAAATATTGTGAATTCAATGTTAGAAATGTGAGATGCTTGGATATTGTGAAAGCTCATGGTAATGGTGATAATATGTTATATTTGTGATTCTCTTTAAAATGAGCTTAATAATTGGGGAAAATTTTATGTTTTGATGTTGTTTTGTGATATACATCTATAAGATGTTTTTAACGTAATATTAAGAAAAGATGAGTTTGGCAGATTGAAGTTTAAGTGAAGTAGTAAGTTGAAAAGTTAAAGTTTTAATGGAAATTGATAAAGATTATTTGGATGTTGATGGTTTAGTGTATATACCATACATGAGTTAGATGAAATGACTAATATAGCATATGAAAGTATTATGAATTGGGTAATGTGATTGATAGTATGAAAATTTGTCTTGAAGTAAAAAGGGAAGTGAATAAGCAAATGAAGATGAGCTATTTTAAGTCATTATATTGAAAAGGGGTAAAAGTGGATATGGAAATATATTAAATGATTTTAAAGATGAAAGTGAAAAAGATGTTACATTGGGAATGTGGTTAAGATGGATGTAAAGTGCTATTATAGTTAGAATGTATATATATATGTGTGTTATGTGAATCAATATTTTATATCATATTGGAAGATTTGGTACTGGATGATTTTCGCTGACTCTCTTAAGGGGGAGATCAGGTGTTCAATCTAGAGAGGCGACTTGCACTCATGTGTCTTGGGTGTAAGTCAAATAAGCGAATTTTGTTGAAAGGCCGTGAGGGTAGTTTAGTACTGTAGCAGCCCAGCCCAAAGGCCCTGAGGGTTTCTCCGGATAGGAATGGCTCAACAGGTGGACTGGGACGGTTGTTACAGTTATAAAGGAAAATTTGTGTTGAATGTATGATAAATAAGAGCATCTAATTAAGTGTATACAAGTATATGGTATGTGAATTGAACTTTCAATGTGAATAAAATTATTTATATAACTAAATGTGTGAATCACATTATGAGGGTGACCTATGAAAATGTATGTGGTATTATTATGGAATTAATGATATGGAAACGATGTTGTATGTCTTATTGGACTTAAGAGAGATTAGGTTTTGAATTATGTAAAGCTAAGTGGATTATGTGATGGAAGTGAGTATGGAATGAACTTGAATAGTATTGGACAGTGGAAATTGTTATGATGAGCATTGAACTTGATGATCATGTGATATTTAGAGTTCTAAAGTATTCACAAATGAAAAGTTCTATGTATATATATATTATAAGAGATTGTAAATGGATTAGAAATGAAGTGACGAATAGAAATTGAATAAGAATTGCATATGATTGAATATATATATATATAGAAATATTGTTGGAACATGAATTAAGTTGATAAAGATCATATAATCGAGTGTAAATTGGTTTGAAACGGAGTTGAAATGTGTTAACTTCTGATATAGCAAAAATGTATAGAAATGAATATGTAATTCTTGAAATACACCTTAGTCTAGTATTTGTAAAGACTAAAAATAAAATTATAAAAGAATATTATTGATTTGGAAGTTTCAGGCTTGAATATTAATCTCTTTAAGCCATGTGTTTTGTTCAGTATATATGATTGGTTAATGTGTTATCCATGGTTTTGGATCTTAGATAACATGATTGTAATATATTTTTGGTGAGATTGAAAATTTTGTTGGAAAAGTATAGTTAAAAATTATGATGGATAAAGTTGTATCTTATCATTTTATGTTAAGAATTTGGTTATAATTATGAAGATAAAAAGGGAAAAGGAAATTATGGAAATGTGTTGAGTTATGGGTAATATGACTGAAAGTTATACTAAATATGTTTATGGTATGTAATGAATAAATGAATGGACTTGAGATTTAAGTGAAAGAACTATTGATAGTAAATATAATATAAAATTATTATGAGAATTGGTGAGAATGATATTAAAATAATTTGAAATGATTGGTTATCATGATAATTTGATTGAATAAGAATCAGAAGAGATCAAGAATTGTATATAAGTTTGTCCTAAGGGAATTAGGTTATATATATATACATGTATGAATATTGTGAATTTTCATGATGAATTTGGATAAATTAATGGTTGGTTGGAATTGAACAAGATTGGAATGTGAGTATATTGTGATAGATAGATCAATTGATCTGGTCTTGGCTAAGAATATGAATCATTATTGAGATTTAATGTGTATAGTTGTACCAAGAGTGTAATTATTTACATGATGATGTATATGATGTAAATTTTAAAGTACGATTGGATATGAATAAAAAGGGGGGTTATAGTAATTATAAATCATGATGTAAAGGGAAAAGATTTGGTTATTTATAAAATAAGTTGAAAGGTAATGTATTAATACGTAAGTTAAGTGAATAGCATGCTAAAGAAATAACTCTATTTATGTACAATAAGGAACTTGTTATCAATTGAGGATTGATAAATGTCTATTTGGATAGTGATTGTGATGACGGGATAATTAATGCTCAGATATTAACCAATGGTTTCTAAGGTTAAAGTTAAGATAGTAATATCAATGGGGTGAAGGAACAAAATATATGAATTATAATAATTGGATGAGGTATAAGTGTGTTATAAATGATCTGATTTTTGTATCAAGATATTAATAGGAAATGTAATGAGTTCGTTTGAATGTTTGATCAAGGAAGTAATAAGATATATAAACATATAAAATGACGAGTTATGAAATTTAAAGAAGGTGGTTGATTCTAAAGAGGAGATTGAAGTTGTATGATTTGATGATATAATAACTTAAGAATTTAATTAACTTCATATGGAAGTTAAGATAGTATTTTGTTAAGAATGAATTGTTATGATACTAATAATTTCGAGGACGAAATTATTTAAGGGGGAGAGAATTGTAATATCCCAATGTGTGCCCTAGAAGTTGGATACAATTGTTGTTTTGATTTGAATTAAATGTATATATGTATTTGCAAAGGAAATGAGAGTGTGTTAAGAGAATGTATATGTTGTGTATATTGTAATATATATAACATATAAGTTGGTCAAATGAGAAGTCAAGGTAAGAGGATATTTTAATTGTGAGAAGTGAAATTACCTAAATGGGCATATAAGAGACAAAGGTTAAGTTAAATGATTGAGGGCAATTAGGTAATTGCTTGGTTAAATTGCTTGGTGGATATTTAAAGAAGAAGAGAAGTTGAATTTGTATTGTTTTTCTCTCTTCTTTGTTGGTGTGGCCGGCTATCAAAGGGAAAGAGGGAGCAAGAGAGGTCTTCTAAATCCTAACATCAAATTGAAGGAGGAAGCAAAGGATTAAGTTAGAGATTGGTGAAATTTCTTCAATTGAGGTAAGTACTCACTTGTTTTCCCTTGTTAATTTTTGAAGTGGTGTTTGAGATAAATTGTGATTGATTAATTTTATGATTTGGTGTGTTATAGATGTGTTTACAAGTATTGAAATTGATTGTAAGCTAAATGATTGAATTGGTGTTGGTTTTGTTGTGAAGATGGTAAGTTAAGTGGATTTGGTTAGTGAAAGATCAAGAGTGATGATGGTCTTAGAGTTTTGAAATGGTAGATGATTCAATGTGTTGTTAATGTGCAATATTGTGATTAACTTGCTAAATAAGTGTTAATGACATGGTTTAATAGCATTTGAATGAAGTTGTGTTGTGTATAATGTGTTTAAATGCAATTGAAAGAAGTTTGGCCACACTTAGGGTTTTGTTTATGTGAGACACGGCCAAAATAAGAATGGAACACGGCCAAGACCTATTAATTTTGGGAGACACGGCCAAGTTGAGGGAAGTTTGGCCGTGTTGGATGGATTTTGGAGAGACACGGCCACAAGCTTGGCCGTGTCCCTTGCCCATGTTTGCTATTGCCTGAATTTTGTTGAGAGACACGGCCGTGTCCTCTTGCCCGTGTCTGCCTCGGTATGAATTGATGTTGAGAGACACGGCCACAAGCTTGGCCGTGTCCCTTGGGTGTGTTGGCTACTGTGATGTTCTTTTGCTCTTTTTGTTTTGTGGAGAATGAACACACATTTGATGATGCATATGATTATGTATGAACAATATTATGTTATGCATTGTGAATCATGTGAATGGTAGTATGTTATATGAACAATGTGACTAATATTATGACTTGTATAGTGTGGAAGAGATGAGGATCATCCAAAAAGGTATGTGCAACGCAATTCATTATGATAAATGTTTTACTATTGAATGGTATCAATGTGTCTTGAGAAAGGATGAAATGTGATATCATCATGGTTGATAATAATGATTGAAATGTTATAAAGGAACATGTTGTTTATATGATGATGAATTAAATGAATGGTGAAGCCATTGTGATTGGCTATGATGTTTCAAATGTGATGTGAAGCCATTGTAATTGGCTATGATGATTCAATTGTAATAAATGAGGCATGCTTGCCTAGATGATGATACAATTGTGAATGAAATGAATAATGAGATAATAAATGAATTGTGTAACTAATGTGTTATTCCATTTTCAGAGTTTGTTGTTGGTGGCATGCCTAATGATAGTAACAATCTCTTGAAGTTAGGTTGGCTAAGTCCTTGAAGCCTAATTGAGATGTTACAACCCTTGAAGCTAGGTTGGATTGGTTCTTGAAGCCAAGTTGGGTTGATGCTTAGCATGCTTTGCTCCCCTTGAAGCTTGGTTGAACCTAATCCTTGAAGCCTAGTTGGGTCTATGATAATGATAAATGTGATGATTGAACCAAAGCATTACTCTGAAAATTGAATGGCATATTAGTATCGTTTGGGCCCGAGTCTGTCGTTGTTGTCAATATGATATATAAATGTTGTAATAAACGAGTAATAAGATTTATGGTTGAATTGGTTGGAAATGTGATTCATGATTTGTGAATTGTGAATAAAATAATGACATGGAATGATATGTAATATGTACATTGAAATATTGATTGTGAGAAGTAATGTTGGATCGGTGATTGGTGATAATGATATGATATGTGATTGGTGATAATGATATGATATGTAATTGGTGATAATGATATGAGTATTACTATGTTGATGGTGATTATTAATGATGAATTAGGGTCGGTGAAAATGATATGTATATGTGGTATGAAATTTGTTAAGATATGTGAAAGATGCAATTTAAAAAGGAAAACATGATAAGGAACTAACGGTACATCAAATTAATATGTCATTATATGTTAGTATTTTTATAATGTATGTTTATATGTTATATTTGTATTACTAAGCTCTCGAGCTTAGCGCGGATGTATAATCGCGCAGGTATCTTGGTGGAAGATATGAAGTCTTTTGTTACGCTACAAGAAGAGTAAGAGTTTGTCGAGACCAACTAGAGGGTAATGCATACATGTTTAATTTTAAGTATGATGTATTTCTAATGAGTGAATATTTATATGTATAAATGGAGTTTTAAATAAGACAATGATTTTGTAAATGATATTTAAATTAACGTAATATGGTTTGAACTCGGTTGCAGGTTTTTAAAAGGTAACATCAAGTGGCATCTTTATACTTTATATACTTACTGTATGTGTACTAGGTATATGTACAGTACTTATATAGGGTATCGGGGTGTTACAATGATCATATTATTAACATAAATGCAGGTTATGGGTGAAATCTGAAGATGCGGGTCACTTCTGCTGAAAGTGGTCAATTGTCAAATTTCATATTCTTATAAATATCGAACTCGATACTCTGATCCATCCTAAGTGTATATATTATGTTGTTCAGCTAATCTTTTCTCCAGGATGTTATCAAACTCGTGAATCCACTAATTATTAAAATCAATGATACTGCTCTTATACATATATATTTTATTGCATCTTATTTCCTCAATATCCAATCTTATAGATATTATCGCACTTAATACTCCTTGAATATCAAATCTATCATTCTCTTTTAATCATGCATATAACCACCTTATTCAACTAAAAAATCTTGTAGTATGTTCTTTGATGAGGAGATTATCGACTTTGGTAATGTATGGAATATCGAACTCGATAGCTTTGCTTAAATAGTATATACTGATTTTATTCCACTGTCTAACCATGCAGGTTATTATCAAATTCGATAATTCCATGATTATCAAGTTTGATACTGCTAGAACTCATTTTCTTTCTTTCTTTCTTTCTTATTTACTTTTATATTTGTCTTTTGTTGCATTATTATTATTATTGAATCCATAACAAGCATTCATCCAGCATACATTTAGATTTTCTTATTTTTTCTTTATAGATAGATTGTATATAGGAAACAATGTAATTTTCTCTTTAGAATATTGTATAAGATTTGTAATGATTATATAATGTGACTTAATTTCCCTTTGTAGATTAATTAATGTAAAGAGCATGTTTCCACTTTAGAGGGTGCTAATACGAATTTTTTGTATGATTACGCATCATGTACATCATGACTTGCATATTGTAGACCCTTAATTTTTGGCCCAGTTTGGTCCGATATTTTTTTATATAGTCTAAAATAATTTTTGTGGTATTTTAATTAGATAATATCTATTTTATTATTTATTATTTATAATTTTTAATAAAAAATAAAAAAGTAATGTTAGTAAAGTTTAAAAAATGTAAATAAATAAATAAAAATCGGCGACGGAAAATTTCATTGCCGAAAGTGAATTGGCTTGGGCCAATTCGCCGCAGCAATTTCCTACGGCGAATTGGCTGGCCCGCAACAATTTTCGGCTCTCTCTTAATTTTTGCCCGCAGTAGTTTTTTTGCCAACGCATTTTTCCAGCTCAGTTTTTTTCCGAAACCAAATTCTATTTGGTTTTGGTTTCTTTTCCTATTTGATTTTAATTTCCTTAAACAATTAGAAGTAAGTTTATGCTTTTTCCTATAAATACCACATTAAAAAGCAAAATTAGAGGGGGACGAAACTTTGGACTTCTGACTTAGGGGGAGGAAAATTGTTTTACTGAATCTGAGACTAAAAAATTCTATCTGCCAAAAGAAAATTCTAGCAAGCAAGAGACAGCAACCAAAGGATGCAATCATCTCTAGATTGCTTTGCTCAACCAAAATCAAATCTGAAGCAGGCAACAGCTTGTTTCAATCTCCTCAAATTTGGTGGAGCCTTCAAACGTAGGTAAATTGCTCTAACTTTAGTTTACTCAATCATCAATAATCTTCACCTTTTAAATCATCATCACACTGCCTAAGTTATTTAATTATTCCTTCAATTTAATTTAGGCAGAAGCATGAATTAATTCATACAATACTTAAGATCTTAATTAAAGTAAAAAATATAATTGTTCAACACAAATCTAACTTCAAAAACCCTAAATCATCCTTCTATTTCTAAAAATTTAAAAACCCTAAATCATCCTTCTGTTTCCAAAAACTTTAAAACCCTAAATTGTTTTTTCTGTTTCCAAAACTTTAAAAACCCTAAATTGTTTTTCCCCAACTATTTTCTTAATCATCCAAACTCTAACTTTTTGTCTAAAATTTCAAAATGTCTTCTTAAATCTCCATACCCTAATCTTTTTTACAGTTTATAAAAACTTTAATCATAATTGTTTCTATAAAACTCTAAACTGTATTCCTAACCTAAGATCAAATATGTTTTCCAAAATATTAAAAAATCTAATCCAGTCAACTTTCTATTCACTCGTGGGATCCGGGCGGTCCGGGGGGGACCACCACGGCTCCTCTCTTCTTGAGAATCCATACATCCCTTATCAATGTATGGACAGCTATCTCTTGAGCACAGGTTTAGGTTCGGCCTCAATGGGAAAATAAAATGGAGCACCTAACAACGTATCTTCACAGACCAAGAACTATGAGATCGCCCCTTTCATTCTGGGGCGACGGAGGGATCGTACCATTCGAGCCTTTTTTTTCATGCTTTTCCCGGAGGTCTGGAGAAAGCTGCAATCAATAGGATTTTCCTAACCCTCCCTTCCCGAGTTTTCCTAAACCCTAATTCTTAAAACATCAAAACTTTATGACAAGTTCATCAACACCTAAAACCATAATCTAGTGAACTTAAAACTCAATCTTTTAAAATTATAAACCCTAACATCTTAAAAAACTCTAATTTCATGATGTTTGCTTAAAACCCTAACTAAACCTACTTTTTAAAATCACAATAACATTATTTTCATAAAAACATCTAAAACCTTAAATCTTTTTAACATCCAATAGCTATGTTATTACTTTAAAATATTTCTCAACAAATTAAAATAGTATATGCAAAACTCTAGTTATTGAACATAAAACCCTAGAAACTCTAATTAATGTATGAACCCCTAAAGTTAATATATTTACTATTTTATTTAAATTGGATGAATGTTTATTATATATTTTGATTGATGTTTGATATCTTTGATGAATGATTTATTTATTATGAATAGTTATTTAGTTTTATTGATTTATTTTGATTTCCAAATATTGTAAGAGGTATGTTTTCATATTTTTGGGTACCTCATGTCATAAGCATAATGTAATTTATTTTATTTTAAAGCTTTTGGACTAATGCAAAGGGCATGTTTCCACCTTTTGGTGGGTGTCCTATTTAGTTTAGACATGAACGATGTAAGGACGTGTTTCCATCCTCGGATGGGTGTCCATTTATTTGCTTTGTTTGGACATTGCTTTGATTTTAATATAATGATGCTTTATTTTAATTGTTGCATGTAGTATGGATAATATTGTTATATTTAAGAATTTTATAATATTAAGACCTGAAAAGGAGGCCGGTTCCAATGAACTGGGTGTTGTAGGGGTGTTGGGCCATTTCTCACCTTCCCCACACATACCAAACTTTTCAAACCCATTAGGGGGTTAGGCATTCCTTAGGAATAGAGTTATCTGCTTCTTTTTTTCCCGGTCCGTCCGGGTGGCGACTCCATTTTCTCCTGGCTTAGGCCCATGTTCTCTATGGCCCCGAGCCTAAACAGTGCCGAAGTCGCAAGAACCATTCCACCGGGAGTGGGGGAAAAAATCCCCGCTCACACTGGCAACTCCACTGGGATAAGAGAAGGTGATTATCTCCATACCTTGAGTGAAAGTATGGTATCCCTTACATAACACAACACGGGAAACACGGGCATCCTAACTCACGCACACGATAGAATCTAGTATGATGCAATGGATAACCACTCATAGCCTTGTACCATTTGGTATGTACTTGCTATGGGAACCTAAGCCTTTTTACCCAAAGACTAAAGCTAATGTAATTGGCCTAATTACTTTCCTTAGGTTTTTACCCCAAATGCTTGTTGTTTGACTATGGTTAGTTTATCTTAGTCTAAATCATGGCTTATTTGGTTTGTTCTTTTTCTAATATGACCCAAGTACATTTGTAAGCTCAAAATAAATTTTTCTTTAAATCCAAAAGACCAAAGCCATTTTCAAAACTTTTTAAAATGGTCATTGGACATAAAACTTTTCTAAAAACTAATCAAAAATTCTTTTGCTCATAACCAAAATACTAAGCCCAAAATCCATTTTTTCTAAAATCTTTTTAAAATGGGCTTAGAAACAAAATTATTTTATCCAACCTCTTCTTACAAAGAGCTTGCAAATTATTTAGGTCAATTATGAAATACCAAAAATCAATTGTGAGTCTAGTTTATACTAAGAATAATTAATTATGGACTTGTTTTTGGCATAAATCATTAGTTACTTTTTCAAGTGAGAAAGTAACCTCTTCATTTAGTTTTAATCCAATATATCATAAAAGCTACTTTAGTTGGTTGGATGGATTAAAGCCTAATTAATGGGAATTATCAAGAATTAATTTCCTTTTTGAAAATATAACTATTGGTTGAAACGTTCGAGGGAACTTTTCAAAAATAAAATACCCCATGTTGGTATTTTGTTAACCATATTACCTAGGAAAAGAGACTCGCCATCCATTTGTGGAAGTTATAAGTTTGGAAGGAACGTCCTATTTACCCTTCTTTGTTTATTGTTTGTGCATACATGCATCCATGCATACATAAATTTGCATCTCATATCATTGATCCTCTCTGGCTCACAGCCCTGGATTACAATAGTTCAAAAGCTTACGACAATCCGACCTATGCCGAAGATGAAGAATCTAGCAATGACTCAATGACTTTCTCACCAAAAGCAATGAAGCCTGAAAAAATTCAAAGAATGGTGGATGTTGCCCTCAATGCCAAGATGGAAGAAATAAAAGAGGCCCTAGCAGAGACCATGAAGAATCAACTGGCTGCCATTTTAGAGAACAATGCTGAAGTATCTGCCAGCACCAAAAAACCAAAGGACAAAGGGAAGGCTAAAGTTGGTGAAGTGGCTTTTGATGATGACAAGGTAATCCTTGATGATGATGATGACTGGGCTCAATACTTCCAATATCATCAAGACAAAAAGGAGCTGAAGGTTGTTGAGAAGACAACTATTGAAAGGACCGAGATGTCTGATGTTGAGAAGATGATTGCTGATTTAGAAAAGAAATTTGAAAAGAAGCTGAAAACCAAAGAGATGTCCGATATCGACAAACTGTTTGAACAAGATGAGGAGGTCCCTTATAAGTTCAAGATGCCCTCCTTTGCCTGGTACAATGGTACTGGAAACCCCCATCTCCATGTAAAGCAGTACATCACTTCTATGCAGTCTGCTAGACCTATTGAGGCCCAAACTCTAAGATATTTCATGCTCTCATTGGGCCCTGTTGTCCAAAATTGGTTCAACACCTTAGAGGAAAGTACTAGAAAAGATTGGAACATGTTGTACATGGCTTTCATTCAGCAATATGGGTACAATGTCGAGCTAAAAGTTACCTTAATGGAAGTTGAGTCCATTAGACATAGGCCAAATGAAAATTTTGTGGACTATGTCAAAAGATGGAGAAATAAGGTTGCTTTGCTCAAGAAGAGGGCCGATAAATCTGATCAAATAAGTATGATTGTGAAAGGGGTGTACCCTAGTCTTCATGAAAGGATGTCTCATACACTCATTCGTGATTTCAAAGATCTTCTCCAAGTTGGTTTGCAAATTGAAGAATGGGAAAGGGAGAAGAATCGCTTTTCAATAAGAAGGAATGAGAAAGGAAACCACCCAGCCTAGCAATCAAAGCACGCGAAAAGAAGTTGATATTAATGTGACTGGTCAAGGAAATAAAAGACAATTCTCATAATTGGGGAAACCTCTATCTTGGGTTTTCAGCAAGCTGCAAAAGAAAGGGTTATTACAACCATTGGCTCTTCGACCGCTACATAATCCCCTGCCAGCAAACTTCAATGCTAAGGCCTTCTGTCAATTTCATCAAATGCAAGGGCATGAAAAGGATAAATGTGCTCGTCTAAGGCACGAGATCCAAGATTTGATTAAGAGTGGTAAGCTACCCAAGCCGAATATGCCTAATACCAAGAACAATCCTTTACCTAAGTTTGGAAGAGTACCTCCACCAGCAGCCTTCATGGTGGGAAAAAGGATTGGAAGAAGATTTTGTTTTATCATCCTTTCAAGATGGAAAAATTGAAGATGTTAAAGGAAAAGAAGCTTAACTCAACAAACTTTCCTTATCTTGAATTTTTCTTTTCAATTTTGCTTTCTTTAATATTTAATTCGAACTATCATGTTTTTCAAATTTAAATTTATTTGAATAAATTACTTTCATCAAAAATTTTGTTGGTCTTTGCTCATTTTTGTGCTCAACCAATGAGGAATCTAGATTGATGATTCTTGAATTAATATATCTAGGCATCATGATTTGAGTGACTTTACTAGATGGGGGAATTATTCTATAGCATTGAGTTGTGTATGCTTACTTAGAGAGGGCTCCTACATAATTACCTTTGTCTAGGTCCTAGTCAGTCTTAGAACATGTTTTGACAAACTTTTGAGGCAAAATTAAACTTTTCTTATTTAAGGGAAAGATGATCTAGGCATTGTTTGGTTAGCCAACAACTAGTATCCACCCAATTAAATATCAATCCCTAGTTGTCCTTTTGAGCCTTCATAAAATTTTTGGTTTATTTTCATTGGCATACAAACCCCGATAACCTACCCTGAACTGTTATGATACTTTTGACAAGTCTTATGATCACTAAGATGAAGAGGCAAGAAGATCAAAGAAAGAAATGAATGGTCAAAACCATGAAGATAGTTGAAGTTCTCAAGATAATAAGGGTAGTTGATGTTTTCAAGACCATAAGGGTAGTTGAAGTTCACCTAATATCTCCAATCTATCAAGATAACATCAGAGTAACAAATGATTTATCCCTATTAAAGGAGATTTATGTCACTCCACTAATCTATTATAAGAAACCCAAGTAGGTACAAACAAGATAACTCTTTTAGTGCTAGAACAAAAAAAAGAAAAAAAGAAAAAAGAAGAAAATAAAAAAAGAAGAAAATAAAAAAAGAAAGAAAAAATAAAAAAAAGGAAAAAGAAAGAAAGAAAAAAAGAAAAAAAGAAAAAAAGAAAAAATTATAAATAATAAAACCCAAAACGGTTCAAAAAGCCAACTGAGTTATCTTTTACCTAAAGCAGCAAAAGGCTTCCATTTTGTTTATAAGGACAGTTTGACTTGAATTGGTCCAATCCAACCAAAGATTCGATCAAAATCAAAGAAAAAGGAGAAAGGTCACCCAGTTTTTGAAAGTTTTGTACTTGATAGTCCTACAAAGAAGAAGGACAAAATGATAAAATGCTCAAAGAAAGGTAAGGGTAAGAAAAAAAAATAAAGAGAAAGTAAAGGGAATGAATTTGGGTACCAAACTTTTTACAAGGGCAAAGACTGTCCCAATCAAAATCCAAATTAATGCAAAGAAGATAGAAGGAATTTGGAGTCTAGCAAGATTGCTCACAACTGCCTAAAGTTCAAACAAGAAATTTGTAGTGTGAGGTTTTGCCCATAGTGTCACAACGACTCCAACTTACAAATGGCCTTCATTTAACCCATGTCCCTTATTGACCCCATTTCAAGTCTATCAAAGACCTGTTGATCTCTCTTGGTAGGCAGAGTCTATTAGTGGAGATAGTTTGAATAAGCATGCATATGAGATAGACAATATTCAGACTCAAATGAGATCTTTAACCAATTAATATGTATGTGCCTATCTGAAGTGCAACAGTTCTTGCTTAAATAGAAATAATTCCCGAGTTTAGTATGGTAACTAGGGTTGTCATGTTATAGATATGTTAATTTGAAAAAATCAAGTCCTGAGGTAAATTGACATTAATTTGGCAAAGCCAACATTTGATTTCAAAATAAAAATTCAAAATTGAAAATTCAAAAAAAAAATAATCAAGTTAAGGGGAGTATGTTGAATTATCAAATCTCGAAGGACACATTGGGTAAAGGAAATGATTATTGGCAAGGTCATGAAGAAGCTACCAACTGACATGATGAATCATAATTTAAAATGGATGTATCTCTGCTATTTGGGGCCTCCATTACTCATATTATCAACATCTTGAAGATAAAAGCCATAAATGTGAAGCATTATGTCTTTCCAATGCATCTGAAAGGAACCATTGAGAACACTTCTAGTGATCACCTCGATCTGTGAGTCGATGGAACCACTGTAAGTATTATCCATGCATATCATGCATACATAAACATATGACATTATATTTTTCTTTGTCAAAGTGAACAATAGACACTCTATGAGGCAATCATAAAGAAGATATTGAATCAAGGGGGCATGGAAGAACCATTGCTTGAGGATGCTCTAGTCATTTAACAAAAGAAAGAAGAGATGCATGCTTATGCAAAGAACAAGACAAAATACAAACATCAATCAGAGCCTGTATGAGAAAAATTATTGGTTTGAGCCTACAAAGGGGGCAAAGTTTCTCCATTTAATTTTTGAGTTTATGCGTATACAAAATATTTTCAAACTCACTTTCAAATATTTTGGTCCATAATCCAAATCCAGTTTAGGATCGAGTATCCAAATCCAATTTAGGATCGAGTATCCAAGTCCAATTTAGGGTCGAGTATTCAAGTCCAGTTTAGGGTCGAGTATCCAAGTCCAGTTTAGGATCTAGTATCCCAATTCAGTTTAGGATCGAGTATCCAAATATATTTAGGATCAAGAATTCAAATCTAGTTTAGGATTGAACATTCAAATTCGATTTAGGATCGACTATCCAAATCCAGTTTAGGATCGAGCATCCATACCTAGTTTAGGATCCAGCATCCAAATCTAGTTTAGGATCAAGCATCCAAATCCAATTTAGGTTCGAATATCCAAATCAAGTTTAGGATCGAGTATCCAAATCCAGCTTAGGATGGAATATCCAAATCCAATTTAGGATCGAGTATCCAAACCCACTTCAGGATCTAGTATCCAAATCCAGTTAGGATTGAGTATTCAAATCTAGTTTAGGATCTTGTAGACCCTTAATTTTTAACCCAGTTTGATCCAATATATTTTATTTAGTCCAAAATAATTTTTTATCTTAATTAAATAATTTTTGCTTTAGTATCTAAATTTTTATTAATAAAAAATAAAAATAAACAAACAAAAATCAAAAAATAAAAATCGGCGACGGAAAAATCGACGATGAAAAAATCATCGCTGAAAGTTAGCAAAAAATTTTTCCTGCGGCAATTTTTTTTCGCCAGCGCGATTTTTCCGCAGCAGTTCTTTTTCGCCAGGGAAATTTTTTCGACGAAAATTTTTCGAAACCTAATGCAATTAGGTTTTGGTTTCCTTTTCTTATCGAATAAAGATGCCGTGAATAATTAGGAATGAAAGATATAAAACTTCTATAAATATAGACTAAACAACACAAAAAAAAGGGGGAGAAATCAGAGGAAAATTGGGAGAGAAACATGAACAAAAGTGGAAACTGAATCTGTGAAGGAAAAGCTGGAACCAAGCTGATTTTTTGAGAAAGCCGAAAATCAATTCAAACAATTCAAAGGAAAAAAGGCTTGTCTTTGACCTTGTTCATCCAAGAAGCAATTTTTTGTGAAACTTACAAAATAAGGTTTGAATTCTTAATTTCTTTTGTTTTTTTTCACAATAGCTTAATCATCACTTTGTTTCTTTTAATTCAAAAATTTTAGGACCTCAATTCACTTTTTCTAAGGCTTAAAATTCTTAAATCGTTGCTTTATTTTTCAAAAGTTTAAAGCTATTAGTTTTATTTCTTCAAAACCCCAAAACTCTAATTTACTTTCCAAATTATCAAAACCCTTAAATTATGTTCTGTTTCTTTTCAAAAAGTCTTAAAAACATTTTTTCTATTTATAAAAACTTTAATTCGTTTGGTTTACTTTTATAAAGCTTCATAAAATTATCAATTGATTTACAAATTCTAAAAATAAAATTCATTACCCGAAACCCAAAATTCAAAAATCCTAAAACCCTAATTCAACTCCAAAACCTAAAATAGTGAACCCTAACCTCCTTAAAGCCTTAAACCCTAATTTTTTATAAACCCTAATCCTTTAAAACTTTAAAAAACCATATAAACACAAATATTTAATTTTACACAGTAAGCTTGAAACCATAGTTTGATGAGTAACCATAAACCACAAATCAAAAGTATTTTAAAGTGTCCAAAACCTTAATTTCATGATTTTACATCACAAACCCTAATTTGGTTAATCAAAGAACTTTATCAATGTTTTAATTGTCTATTTGGGTATGAATGAAGTTGTTTTGAGTAGTTAACAATGATATTAAGGTTGGATTGAAGAAATGGTTAAGTTTGAGTAAGGTTTGGTGAAGAGAGAGAATTTAGGATTATAGACTTTTATATTCATATGATTTAATTGTACAATTTGGTTCTAAATGTGTTATTTTGATGCATAAACAAGTATTTTAAAGTCATATAATGGATTTGGCTAAGTTTGATTAGGGTTTGGGAATGGAAGTGTTGATTTAGGGTTTTGAAAAAGTGAATTTTCAAAGATGATAAATTTATTAGTTTTAATGTTTAAAACATATTGTTTAATGATATAAGTGATGAATATAAGCTTGGATTGATAATTGTATTGAGTTGGAATGGAGAACCTTCAATGGGAAAGGTTATACCATTTTAGTGGTTTTGAGCATAAGCATGTGTTTAATTAATGTGAATGGTTTAAACATGTTAAAATATATTTTTAATGATAATAATAAAATTAAAACACCAATTTATATGGCTTAACATGGTTTTTCAAAGTTAAAGTGAGGTAAGGCTTAATTTTGGAATTTTGTCTAAAATGATGTATAATTAAGGTTTGATGCTTGAAATGCCTTAGAATATGATATTAAATGATTATTTATGATCACATTTGGTATAGCATTGGGAGGAAGTAGTTTGGCCAACCCAAGTGTTGAAGGGTAACTTGGAAGAGAAGGTTGAAGGTTGTTTTTGAGCTTGCTTTTGGTTGCTATCTAAGGTGTGTACAAAATCTTGATAAATGTGGCATAATTGGATTACATTTGGGCTTAACACATTTTGGTTGAAAAATGTGTTAATCTACTGGATGCATTGATTATTCATGAACAATGTGCTATGACATGTGTAATGTTATATATGCATTAATTGCATTTTGAAAAGCCATTGTTAATGGCTAAATTGCCTAAAATGTGAATTATATGAAAATTGCCCAAAGTGTTTGGGTAATGTGATTTTGATGTGGAATATGATACATGTGATGATATATTAGAATATGATGAAATGAGATTGATATGAATGAGAAAAAAAAAATGAAAATGATGCAATGTGATGAAAAATGTGAAAATGAGGCAATGTGCCTAATTGATATGAAAAAATGAGAAAAAAAAATTAAATATAAATTATTTGTGTGCCTAGTATGTTATTCAATTTTCAGAGTTCTGTGTTTGGCGGCATGCCTATGTGGTTATCCTCATTATTTTCCTTCGGGGTTAGCTTTTGAGCAATTACTTTAATTTGTCTTCGGGGCTAGACACATGGTGTTAATTTGAACCAAAACAGTAACTCTGGAATTTGAATGACATATTAGATCTTTTGGGCATATTCTTGTGTTTGTTGTGTGAATTATTGAATGTGAGAGTGGCGGCGAAAATCCCCGGTCACAGCTATATGGGATGATGATTCCTCAAGTGAAGAAGAAGAGGAAGAAATTACAAATCTATGTCTCATGGCTATTGAAGATAATAATAACTCCGATGAGGTATTGAAGATAACAATAACTCCATCTTCAAACTTGATTATATATGATGATGATGTTGATAATGCTTTAGATTAGAATGATTTGATTGAACATATAAACCTTAGAGTAGAAAAGTATTTCTCTAAGATGAAATTTATAAAGATAAATGTTCCAAGTTAGAAAAGGATTTGTGCCTTTGAAAAACTCTATATTAGAATTGAAGAACTCAAATGAAAATTTGTTGAAATCAATTGATAAAATGGCTAAAAATTCACATAGCTTAGAAAATGTGATCAAGGAAAATAAAATATTAAAGGATGAAATAAATGAGTTAAAAGAATCAATTTTAAAATTTCACATGTGAAAAGAGGCATTAGATACATTGATCAATAATTAAAGACCTCCCTCCTTGAAACAAGGTTTAGGGTTCATTGGCACATCTAATACTTCACCTAATACACCAACATTTGTTAGAGCTTCTACAACACAAAGATCTAGTATTGATGTTGTAAAGAACACTAATGCACAAACTAAATCTAAAATTCATTAAAGGATTACATTAGATTCACAAGGCTCTAGAACTAGTGTTCTAAGAGCAAATCATGCATTCGTGTATACAATGCATGTACATAAACACAAAAATGCACAAAAATAATCTCATCCAACACACACTTGCAATTGTGTGTATGGTTCATTAAACTTTAATAGGAAAGTGCATAAGTATAGAACCTTGTTTCTATGCACTTATTTTTTGAGACTTGGACACAATAGCACATTTTGCTATATTAAGAAGGCTCATTTTAAGTTAGAAGATCCTTCTATTGCTAACCCCCAAGGACCCAACTTCATTTGGGTAACTAAAAGAAGATGAACATTATTATTTTGTAGGAATGCCTAAAATCCACTATTAATGAAAATATTTACCTTGTGGACAGTGGATGCTCAAGGCATATGACGGGTATTGCAATGCTTTTTATAATACTCACTTACAAGCATGGAGGTAATGTAACTTTTGGTAATAATGCTAAAGGTAAAATCATTGGCATTGGTTCTATTAGCATGCTTGGTAAGAATATGATTGATAATGTTTGGCTTGTTAATGGATTAAAACATAATTTGCTTAGTGTGAGTCAATTGTGTGATAAAGGGTATGATGTAAGTTTTGACTTTAAAGGATGCAAAGTTACCAATTCAAATGGTAAACTTGTATTCAAAGGAGTTAGAATTAGCAATAATTATAAAATTGACCTACATTCAAATAATGCATTTGAATGTTTAATTACCCTAGGTAATGATGCTTGACTATGGCATAGAAGACTAGGACATGCTAGTATGGATCACTTGCAATGCATTACTAAAGAAGAACTAGTTGATGGTCTCCCTAAAGTAAAGTTTAATAAAGATAGGACTTATGAATCTTGTCAATTTGGTAAGCAATATATCAGTTCATTCAAATCTAAAAATATTGTAATTACTTCTAGACCATTAGAACTCATTCACTTAGAATTGTTTGGACCAAATAGAGTTGCAAGTTTAGGTGGCAAGTTAAATGAATTTATGCTTGTTGATGATTACTCAAGATTTACATGGGTAAATTTCTTAGCTCAAAAGAATGAAGTCTTCAATCATTTTAAAATATTTACAAAAAGAGTTCAAAATGAATAAGGCTATGCAATCACATCTATTAGAAGTGATCATAGCAAAGAATTTGAAAATGAGAACTTTGAAAATTTTTCTAATTAGTTTGGTATTTCACACAACTTTTCAGCTTTTAGAACGCCATGACAAAAATGGTATGGTTAAAAAGAAAAAATAGAGTATTGCTTGAAATGGCTAGGACAATGCTCAATGAGTATGATTTACCATCTTACTTTTGGGCGAAAGTCGTTGATACCGCATGTTATATTTTAAATCATGTTTACAAAAGACCCTTGATAAACAAAACTTCTTATGAGCTATGGAATAGAAGAATACCCAAAATTTCATAACTTAGGATGTTTGGATGCAAATGCTTCATATTGAATACCAATGACAATCTTTGAAAATTCTCATCCAAATCGAATGAAGGAATATTTTTAGGATATTCATTATCTAGCAAAGCATATAGAGTATTTAATAAGAAAATACTAGTAGTTGAAGAATCAATGCATGTTGTTTTTGATGAATCCTCTTAACTTGATCAAAGGAAAGGTAGTGTCCTTGATGATTTTGTACGTACATTTGAACAATATGAAACAATCAATGTTTCAAAGAACAATTATGATGAATAAGAAGAAAAGTCTCAAGAGCTACCCAAATATTGGCATTACAAGAAGAATCATCCAAAAGAACTAATCATTGGTAACTCCTCAAAGGGAGTATCTACTCGATCTCAATTTAAATACTTTAATTCTAATATTGCTTTTGTTTCTCAAATTGAGCCAAGGACCATTAAGGAGGCTCTTAGTGATGAGTGTTGGATGATTGCTATGCAAGATGAACTCAACCAATTTGAGAAAAACAAAGTATAGGAACTTGTTCCTAAACCTAAAGAACATCCAATTATAGGATGTAAATGGGTATATAGGAATAAACTTGATGAAAATAGTCTCATTACTAGAAACAAAGCTAGATTGGTAGCTAAAGGCTATAACCAAGAAGAAGGCATTGACTATGATGAGATATTTGCTCTCATTGCTAGATTAGAAGCCATTAGAATATTACTTGCATTTGCATTTCATATTGATTTTAAACTTTTTCAAATAGATGCTAAAGTGCATTTCTAAATGGGTTTATAAATGAGAAAGTTTATGTTGAACAAGCTCCCAGTTTTGAAGATTATAAATTTTCAAATCATGTTTTTAAACTTACGAAAGCACTATATTGATTGAAACAAGCTCCAAGAGCTTGGTATGATAGACTTATTGCATATTTGCTTGAAAATGGATTTTCAAAAAGCAAAGTTGACATAACTCTTTTTGTTGAAAATTAAATACATAGCATTTTGATTGTGTAAATTTATGTTGATGATATTATATTTGGTGCTACTAATGAATCTTTATGCAAGGAATTTGCTTCATGTGTGACTAGGGAATTTGAAATGAGCATGATGGGTGAACTCAAATTCTTCCTTGGACTACAAATCAAGTAATGTAAGGATGGGATCTTTATAAATCAATCCAAGTACATAAAGAAACTCCTAAAGAAGTTTGGAATGGACAGTTGTAAAATTAGCAAGACTCTGATGAGTGCATTCTTAAAACTTAGTAAAGATGAAAGTGGTAAGGCAGTAGATGAGAAGAAATATCAAGGTATTATCATATTAATACTTTACTTAACCGCCTTTATACTAAATATAATGTATAATGTATATTTATGTGCTAGATTTCAATCTTGTCATATGGAATCACATTTAAATGCAACTAAAAAAATTTTAAAATACTTTAGTAGTACATTACATTTAGGTCTATGGTATCCTAGAAACACATCATTTGACATATTAGGCTTTTTCGATGCGGATTTTATCGGTAGCCTACTAGATAGGAAAAGCACCACCGGAGCATGTCATTTTCTTAGTGAATGCTTAGTTTCTTGGTTTAACAAGAAATAAGTGTCAGTTGCTTCATCTATCATGGAAGCTGAATATGTTACTACATGTTTTTGTTGCACATAAGTTCTTTGTATGAAACAATAATTGCTTAACAATGGAAAAATATTTGATCATATTCTTATTAAATGTGATAACACTAGTGCAATCAGTTTGTCTAAGAACCCCATTCAGCATTCAAGGTCTAAGCATATAGACATCAAACATCAATTTTAAGGGATAATGTCCAAAATCACAATATAGTTTTAGAATTTATTAAAATAAAAAATCAACTTGTACATATTTCTAAAACAAGAAAGATTGAATTTTATAAAATAAGAAAGATTGGCATGGTTGATTTTATAAAATAAAAGATTGGCATGGTTGATGGAAAATCTCTTGCATAATCATTCTCTATTTCTCCCAAAATTTATTTTGATCATTTGCACTTAAATTTTTTTTTTCCAAAACACAAAACGACTCACTGTGTACGGACGCCCCAGTATACCGAGCAGTCGCACATCACTTACTCTTTCCCGATCCCGAGCCTTAAATATAATCTCTTAAGCTTTAACATGTAACTATACAAGCCCGAGATTCAAAGCGTTTCTCTTCTGTGAGCGCACAATAGCTCGTACAGTTGGTCAAATTCAAGAATTTCAAAATTTTCTTGACCGGTACACTCTTCTCAAGCTTATACGAGCACACACTGCCAAGAGAGCTTGCTAGACAGAGCTGTAGTTTGGGCGACCGCACAGCATGTGTGATTGACATTCTTTTGAACATTGAAACTTTCAAATTTTAAATTTTTGGCCTCCCAAACGGTAAAAAAGGGCTTGTTTTCTAATATTTGTCTGTAAATACCTCTATTTTGAATAAAAATACATCTTTACAAACTCAAAAACACATATTTTCAATAATTTAATCATCAAGAAGAAGATTTTAAAGGTTTTTGATCATTTTGAAGTTGTTTGTTCAAAGCATCACCAACAATCTGTTTCTTTCTACATTTCTTTCAAATCTTCTACATTTCTATTTTCCTTTTTGATTGAGGATATGGCACCCAAAACCAAAACCACCAAATAGAAAACCACAACCAAGGGTAAAAGGATTGTCATTAGTGATCCCCAACCTCAACCTCAATCCAAACCTAAATACTTCACCAGAAAAAGTGTCCAACCATACAAACCCAAGTACAAAAATGAGGATGAGAAAGCCAAGTACTATATACTCAAGAAAAAGGCCCTAGAACCAACCAAAATGCTTGCAGAAGGGATGCTTCTAGCTTTGAACATCCAAGGTGAAATCTATAGATACCTTGATAGAATTCTATGAAGTTTATTTTAGGCTTTTTGACCAAGATTTTGCTCTTTCCTTAGAAGAATTTGGAGAAGTTTGGAGATTCCAAACTCATGGAGCTTTTTCCTGCAATGACGTGGATTTTCCTTTAAAAAATTATTCATCATTTTGGAGTGAACTATCCATTGAAACCCAATACAACAATAGGTCATCCAAAGCCATAAATTTTAGGATCCTTCTCTTTTGGCTCTTGCATAGGATCATCACTACACCATTCATGAAAGAAGTGATGGAAATGAAAAGGTTACTCAACGTGACTTATTTTTCTTGTATGTTATTGTGCATAATGAGCCAATCTAAAGTGCTAGGTTTCTCATAGACACCTTTATACATCATGGGAAGTTTAAGGCATGAACTTTCTTTCTATCCTCCTAAATTACCTAACTTGCTAGACACTTAGGACTCCTAAACCCTGAAAATCTTGCAACTGTAAGTGATCCCCTTGATCCATCCATAAACTCGATCAACCTAGACTACCTTGACCATGCTAGATGTATCCAAAACGTTGACAATCACTATGAATATATATTTGGTAGTAAAGGAGTTATCCAAAGGGAAAGGAAGAGACCTAGGTACCATATTATAGAAGAAGAAGGTGAACCTATCCATGTTGAAGTTGAGCACCTCCCTAGACCTTCCAAACCAACCAAAGAAAAAGGTGAATCTTCCAAAACTCAAACTTATCCTCAAGGCTATATCTTCTCTCTAAAAGTAATTTAATCATTTTAAGAATGATGTCATAAGGAGAATCACAAAACTCAATAAAAAGGTTGATCTCCTTTCCCATATTCATCATGACATATATAACTTACAAGGGAAATTTGATCCTCCTCAATGTGAGTTAATTGAATGGGATGTGAGTGAGCATATTGAAAGTCCTTATGAAGGATCCTCATCATCCTCACATGACTCCTCTCCAACTCCTTCTTTTGGTGATGATGATGAAAGATCTCTAACTCCTCCTAAGTCATTAAGAAAAGAAAAAGAAAAAATTTTAGATTAATCTTTTTTTTTTTGTATTTTTCTTTCAATTGGCATCAAATTTACTTTTATCTTGTATTCACATTTATTGGTATCAATGAACTTTATCTTTTTTTTTTTTACTTTAATTTTCTTTTTGCCTTTGTCAAAGGGGGAGAAATATATATGAGATTGAATTTAAATGAAGATGTAAGTGATTGAATGATTTAATTTCCAAAGGAGGAGATACATTTAAGGGGGAGAAAAATTTAAGAAGAGAACTTGATTATAACAACAAAAGAAAACAAATTGGTATTCAGAAAAGAAAATGCATGCATCAATTTTCTAACATTGGGGGAGAAAACTTATTAATTGTTTCATGTATTTGATTATTTTTAACTGAAATTCTATTTGATTGCCAAAGTCAAAAAGGGGGAGATTGTTGAGATTATTGGACAATCAAATTCTATTTTGATCATTAATAATCAAATTGATAAAGAACTAATGATTTCAAATAAGTCTGTTTTGCAGAGTTACCGAGCCCATTCGTGCGACTACCCAAACTACTATTGAGCAACATCACAAAAGCAGCACAAGCATAAAATCGAACTAACATACGAATTTTCCGAGCAAAAATTGAACGTTTATATAAACTTCCTAGCTAAATAAATTCAACAAGAGCACAAAAAACCAAATGGATAAAGAGTGCTGAGCCAGATATAAAATTACCATGCTTAGCAAATGCTAAAGCTGAAGACAACCGAGCTGTCGAGCTAAAAACAGCCTGAACAACTAAAGAAGGCAGCACATATGCCTAGCTAAGCATACCGAGCCAGACAAGCCAACTACAGCCAACTAAGCAAAGTCCATAATTTCCACAGAAGAGTTCACGTTTTCCGTGAGCGATGAAGTTAGGACACTTGGTAGGCATGTGGTCATACGCGAGAACTGAGTGACAACACCAAATCATGGTAAAAATTCATAAACTCACATAAAGGATAGCGATCTCAGTGAGCGGTGAAGTCATGATGCCAGAGCTCCGTGTGCCTGCCCAAGAAGCCCAAGCGACCACATGTAATAAAGAGCTAAAAACCCAAGAAGCTGAGCCAGACGATCGAATGTCACAAAGGTATGGGCAAGCTAGATTCTATCAGACAGCAAAATTTGACCATTGGAGCTAGCTGTTACACAAAGCTTTTAAACTAAGCAACCGCATACTGATCCGAGCAACCACACATCGAGCTCCAACTACTAATTGTGTAAAAAACAAGTATTAAGCATGTGGAAACCACCTCAAATGGCTAGTTGAAGCCAAATGGCTATAAATTCCACATTAAACTTCATTTTTATGGTTAGAGAATACTTTGATTGTTATTGTAATTTCATTGAACAACATTTTTTTATTATCTTTTCTAAAGATCAAAGATCAAAATATTAGAGTTTTGGGTGTGAGCATTAAACACTATCAAACTTTGAGTGTGAGCTTAGAAACACATAGGCCGTGCGAGAGAGCCTGGAAAATATTTTGATCAAATATGTATACATGTTTCGGTTAATTTTTTTGGCTTTAAGTTAATTTTTCTTTTAATTTGTGTTTAAAATTTGCTTGAAGTGTTTGATTTAGATGGAAGTGCAAAAGAATAGATTGATGGATCAAAATGGTGGAAAAACATGAGACACGCCCAAGCCATTAAGCCAAGACACTTCATGGCTTGGCTGTGTCCCTCATCCAAGGAAAGAGGCATGAACCACTCACATGACACTGGCTAAGGCAACTTGGCTTGGCTATGTCCTTCAAAAAAATTAGGCAGAGATAGACACTTTCATTCAAATAAGCACTCAAAACCAAGAGGTGAATAACAAGCGGTTTGACTATTTGGAAGCATCACTTAAGAAGTTGGAAACTCAAGTGGGTCAATTGGCTAATCAACTTCAAGCTCATCAAAAAGGAAAATTTCTGAGTCAATCGGAGCAAGCCAAAGCAATCATAGTCTTAAGAAGTGGTAAGGTACTTGATAATAAAATCGACAATAATAACATTGATGATTCTTTGGATGCAGAAACATTTGAAGAAGATGGTGAGGAAATACAAGAAGACAAAGCTCAACCAAGTGAGCCGAAGGAAGTTAGTGAGGAGGCATCAGTTACACCAAAGTTGCACAAAATTCCAAATCTTTACAAACTAGCAATCCCGTCCCGAGCAAGTTAAAAAGTGAAAAGCAAGATAAGCAATTTTCTAAAATTTATAACATGCTCTCTAAGGTAAGTATAAATCTTTCTTTACTTAAGGTGATCAAGAACATCCCAGCTTATGCCAACTTTTTTAAAAAATTGATCACTAAAAAGAGAAGATATGAGCCAAATAAAAAGGTGATAGTTTTGGAGGTGGCTTGTGCTATTTTACAGCGCAAGTTACCTCCTAAGATTAAAGACCATGGGAGTTTTGTAATTAATGATGCGCTCAAATTAACTCTACCACGAAGCGTCACTCGCAAGTATACGAGGTAGCTGTAGCAAAGGTGATCGCCCCAAGGTCATCTCACAAGGAAGCTAAAGTAGCTAATTGATTATCAGATTACAAATAAAAAGTAATGAATAAATTTAAATTACTATCAAGTAAAGAAAACAGATTGATCGAAGTTTAAAACAAATAAAAGTAAACTAGACTTATGTATTGATTCACTTAATAGAATGGTCTAGGGTTTGCACTTCTCTACTACTTATATGTACGAACGGTTATTCCTCTTAACTAATTTAATTTCAAAGATTAAATCTCAAGCAACTTAATTAATTGAATAAAGGAAATAAGCTTTCGCATTCAAACCTCTCTCAAATAATCTTGTTACGATTGAAATAATCTTTTCCTAGGTTATATCTCTAATTCACCTAAGTCCTTAATTGAATTGTTCCAGCATTAGACTTCATCTCTCAATCCATCATCTAATACCTAAAACACATAATTGGTGGCCAATCAATTATATATTAGCAATAATCCATTCAATAAAGGCTTAAAGAAATAATTAAGTTAAGAGTAATAACCAATTCATACAATCATACCAGATCCATACAAACCCTAGACTAGATCAAATTAGTTCATAATGCTATCAAACATACTCATCTCATTAAAATTCAAAGAAATCAATTGAGACATGATAATATTCTTAAATACAATTCCAATGAAATTAAAGAGATAAAGTTCGAGAACAAAACCAAATTACAAACTTCTTAGCTCTTGAAGAATCTCTTATTTAGAACTTGCTCGAAGAATGTATCAATGGCAAGAACAAATCTAATCTAGGCTAGTTTAATCCAAAGTGTAATAAAAAATCAAAGAAAACAAGATATGAAACCCTCAAACTCTCTTTGACGGCTCAATCTCAACTCAAACTCTCAACACCACCCTTTTGAAAACCCTAATTTTCACATTTATACGAAACCTCCGCTTTAAAAATCTGCATTGTCTTTGGTCCATGAGAGACACGGCCAAGTTGAGGAAGACACGGCCGTGTTGGAGGTGCAATGGAGGGACACGGCCACAAGCTTGGCCGTGTCCCTTGCTTGTGTCTTCTACTACTTGATTTTCTTCTTTCTTTTTCTTTGGACTTGAGTGAGACACAGCCAAGCTTAAGCAACTTGTCCATTTTGGAACTTTTTTGGAGGGACACGGCCACAAGCTTGGCCGTGTCCCTTGAGTGTGTCCACCTCTGTGTCTTGGTCTTCCTCCTTAGCTTGATATGGGACATGGCCACAAGCTTGGCCGTGTCCTCTGCATGTGTCAGCCACTATCCAATTTTTCTTCTTCTTGGTTCCTTGGCTTTTTAACCTAAAACAAAACTTGAAACAAACTTTAAACAAGAAGTAAATAAATATTAACCACAAAATATAAACACCACACTAAAAACTAGGACAAAAATGACAAAAACACTGAAATACATTAAAACTACCAAAATTAATGAAAACGCTAAATGAACCGATTGAAACTACCAAAATACCTAAATAAAACAATAATTATCATAATAAATAAGACACAAATCTATAACAAAAACTAATAAAACAACTACCCCACACTTAAAACTTTGCTTGTCCTCAAGCAAATTCACATGGCATAAATTAAAAACTCAAACAACCTTAACTATAATTCCAGTATATAAGATGAAATCCTTTAAGACTCAACCATAAATAATTGCAATTTCCTTCAATCAAGATTTTCTTAACTCATTCATTAATCCAGACATACAAATCTTATCTCTCATATAAGTGTTTCACTCGATTTCAAAGGTTAATTCACTCAAACCACTCATGACTGCATACTACCATAAACTTGCTTAATTATCCAATCTCCCTCACTGATTTTCTCAAGAAATAATCCGAAGGTCTTTCATTTGGATGTGATGGGGCTAAGGTGAAGGTGTGAGAAAAGACATTTAAGTTGGAGCATCAAGAAATGGAGTATCTAAATTAGACAATACTCTTGCTAAGAAACTCATAACTCCCTCAAATGGCATACTCACCAATCCCTTGATACTTTCACATACTTGCATACTTGAAGAAAAATACACGAGTCAACATTCCTCTAATGCTAGAAATTATATGAATTCTGTATATATATATCTTTTTTATTTTCTCTTTTTCTTTTTCTTTTATTTCTATCATCATTTTTTTAATATATATATATACAAAATATAAACTTGCATGAAATATCTAGCTTAAAATGAAGAGGAAAAGAATAATCAACTCTTAGTCAAATACAATGTGCACAGTATGCATTTCAACCCCAAATAGCAATACCATTTTTTTTAATTGCTTACCCCACACTTTTGAATCAAACTACCCTATTGTCATGTCATAAGAAACTCCATTCCTTAATGTAGGTATAATGACAATAAGAAAAAGTTGAGTTATGAATTGTGTTGATCAATCAAGAAAAGGTCAGAGGCTCAACTTGGCTCACTAAGGAATTTAATATTAAGGGAGGTCTTTTTAAGCTAAAGGGCTAGCCTAATTTGCCTTCATCATTTTAAAACTTGAGATAAAATCATAATGTGAGTTAAATTAGTATGCAAAAGCAAGCTCTAGAGATACAAAATCATGAAGGTGCACACTTAAGAAAAGAAAATCAATTGACACTAATATTCAATCTATAAGACTCAAAACTCACAAAGGTGGGTTCGCAAAGATTTATATGTCATGAATTGCAAAATGTGAAAATTGATCCTGAATGAATTCAAATGCTAATTTCTATGCTGATACTAAAGTCTCAACTATAATGCTAGAATCAAAGAAAAAGTCAATAAGTTTTCAACAATTATGCCATGCACAACACACAATAAAACACACCAAGACAAACAAAACAAAAATTGAAGAAAAGCTAAAAGATTACCCCACACTTTAGAATTTACATTGTCCTCAATGGAAAACAAGAATAATAAAGAGGAAGAGTTAAAGGACAACCTGTCTTCCATCGTACCCTGGTGAGGCAAAACCCTAACTTTTCATCACAAACACAAATGTTCAAAAAAAAATACAAGAGAGCTTTAGGGTTTCCATTTATTTAAACTAAACATAAAATTAAAATTGCTAAATTTAAAATTATAACTATGAAAAAGAAATGCAACTGATGGGTTGCCTCCCATTTAGCGCTTCTTTAATGTCATAAAGATGGACATCACTGCAAGGCCTAGGGATCGTGGATCAAAGTGCTATCAATGATCCTCACTTCATGAAATCCTTCTTTATATGGTTTAACTCTCTGTCCATTTACTTTAAAAGTCTTATTGGTTCAAGAGTTAAGCAATTCAATGGCACCAGAAGGACATACCTGAGTTACCTCGAAAGGACCACTCCATCGAGACTTTAGTTTACCTGGAAACAGACGGAGTCGAGAATTAAAAATAAAACTTTCATACCTGGACTCAATGTCTGTCGCACAATAAATCTGTCATGAAGTGCTTTAGTGCGATCCTTATAGTTCCTCGAGCTCTCATATGCCTTTGGGTTAAGGCACCTTTGGGACTCCCACACTGGTTTAGCCCCCTCTTCTAAGGTCAGTGTCAGTTCCAATTTATCTGAGGAACCTGTTTGGAAGAAAACATCTAAAACAACTGCTTCCACACAATTAATTAAAGAACATTCCTCATATAAAGCAGTTGTAGGAATGGGAGACGTGTTAAAATAGAGAAATCAACAGTTTGTCCCAAGACAGTCATTGATAATTTACCATTTTTAACATCTATTAAAGTGTTGGTAGTAGCCATAAAAGGCCTACCCAGCAAAATAGTGTGTGCTGATGGTGTAGGGTTACTTCCTTCCATGTCAAGAACTATAAAATCCACAGGTACTATCAACCCTCCAACCTTAACTAACACATCTTCTACAACCTCTTTCGGGAATCTAAGAGATCTATCAGCTAATTGCAACACCATTTTGGTTGGTTTAAGTTCCCCTAGTTCTAATTCTTTATACACAGAATAAGGCATCAAATTTACACTGGCTCCTAAATCACACATGCCTTCAGTCCCTTTTCCATTCCCTACAGTAATTTGAATTATAAAGCTACCTGGATCCTTTAGCTTGGGAGGTAGTTTATGCTGCAGAACAGCACTAGCTACCTCTGAAACTATCACCTTTTCATTCGGCTCATACCTCTTTTTCTTGGTGATCAGCTCTTTGAAGAATTTGGCATAAGCCGGCATGTTCTTTATAGCTTGAAGTAAAGGTAAGTTAATACTTACCTTGGACAACATGTTGAAGATGTTAGAAAATTGCTTATCTTTTTTATCATCCTTCAACCTGCTGGGGAATGGTATAGGTGGCCGGTATGGATTGCTTGCCTTATGTAAATCTGTTGAAGAGGATTTCTCCATTGAACTTTTTCCAGCATTTGTTCTCTGGTTCTCATTCCTTCTTGTTCTCTTGGTCACCTGTATTCACAGAATTATTTTTAACATTATTGTTAATTATCTTACCACTTCTAAGAACAGTCACTGATTGTGCCTGCTCAGGTTGACTTGGGAATTTCCCTTTTTGTTGAATCTGCATCTGCTGTGCAAGTTTCCCTACTTGAGTCTCCACTTTCTTAAAAGATGCTTCTAATAAATCCAGCCTCTTATTGGTCATCTCTTGACTTTTAGCACTGACTTTGATAAAAGCTTGTAAACTTTCCTCCAAACTCTCTATCTTAGACTGCCCTTGATTTGAGGATTGACCCTGCTATTGGTTCTGTCTTTGGAGCAAATGGAAAGGCTGCTGAGAATTCTTTGTTGCCCAGGAAAAATTAGGATGATTCTGCCAACCAGGATTGTATGAATTTGAGTAAGGATCATTCCGGGCGCTTGGTTGATATCCCCCCATAGCATTGACTTGCTCAGCTTCATTACCAAAAGACTCATACGCAGAGGGGCAAATATTTGCTTCATGCCCAAAAGTCCCACAGATTCCACACACTTCTTGAGTAGATGAAGAAGTATTGTTTTTCATATTCAGCATCTGCACCTGCCTTGTCAATTCAGCTATCTGATTGACCATCTCACTATTGGCTTCCAGTTGATTCACCCCTTTACTTCTTCCTCTTACACTCTTCTGTTTAGAATTAGCTCCCAACATCTCAAAAATCTCATAAGTTTCATTAGCTGTCTTTTCTCCCATAGCTCCCCCAGCTGCATTATCAACTGTATTCTGAAATTGCTGGGTTAAACCATCGTAGAAAACTGGTTCAGAAGTTGAAGTGGGTAGTGATGATGCGAAAACTGGATTAATAACATCTTAAATCTGTCCCAAGCCTCATGAAATGGCTCTCTTTCAAATTGAGAGAATGTAGCAATCTTCCCTCTCAATTCAAGTGTCTTTTGATGTGAGTAAAACTTGCCATAAATTTGTTATAAACTTGCTCCCAAGTTGTCAAAGAATTTTCGGGCAACATCATAAGCCAGCTCTTTGCCCTATCCTTCAATGTATAAGGGAAACATCTCATCCTCAACTGATCTTCTGTTAGTCCTCCCAATGGAAAAGTGTTGAGGGTAGAATAAAAATCCCAAATAAAGTTCAAAGGATCTTCATTTGGAACTCCATAGAATGATGGCAGCATGTTGTAATGAATGTTCTTCAACTCATAGTTTCTAGCTGCATTTGTCAATCTTATGCAAGAGGTGGAAGTTCCAATGACAGGTCTAGCAAAATCTCTCATAGTCCTTTGTCTTTCTTCTGCCATTTTAACAGATTGTGCAGATTTCGATTCAAAATCAGAAGTGTCCTCCTCTGTATTATCAAATCCGGTGTACAGTTCAAACTCTTCTCTGCTCCTTTTCACTCTCTAAATTTCTGGAATGAATTGATATAGCTCTCCTTCGAGTGATCTCCTACCTTGCATAAACAAAATTTCTAAAACAAAAGAATTATTAAAAGCAAAAGACAAATAAAATAAAAAGAAAACAGTGAAAAATAATCTAGAGTATCTTTGAATAATAAACAATTACGCCAATTAGCTTCCCCGGCAGCAGCGCCAAAAACTTGTTGCTCTCAAATTAACTCTACCACAAAAGCGTTACTCGTAAGTATATGAGGTAGTTGTAGCAAAGGTGATCGCCCCAAGGTCATCTCACAAGGAAGCTAAAGTAGCTAATTGATTATCAGATTATAAATAACAAGTAATGAATAAATTTAAATTACTATCAAGTAAAGAAAACAGATTGATCAAAGTTTAAAACAAATAAAAGTAAACTGGACTGATGTATTGATTCACTTAATAGAATGGTCTAGGGTTTACACTTCTCTACTACTTATATGTACAAACGGTTATTCCTCTTAACTAATTTAATTTCAAAGATTAAATCTCAAGCAACTTAATTAATTGAATAAAGGAAATAAGCTCTCGCATTCAAACCTCTCTCAAATAATCTTGTTACAATTGAAATAATCTTTTCCTAGGTTATATCTCTAATTCACCTAAGTCCTTAATTGAATTATTCCAGCATTAGACTTCATCTCTCAATCCATCATCTAATACCTAAAACACATAATTGGTGGCCAATCAATTATATATTAGCAATAATCCATTCAATAAAGGCTTAAAGAAATAATTAAGTTAAGAGTAATAACCAATTCATACAATCATACCAGATCCATACAAACCCTAGACTAGATCAAATTAGTTCATAATGCTATCAAACATACTCATCTCATTAAAATTCAAAGAAATCAATTGAGACATGATAATTTTCTTAAATACAATTCCAATGAAATTAAAGAGATAAAGTTCGAGAACAAAACCAAATTACAAACTTCTTAGCTCTTGAAGAATCTCTTGTTCAGAACTTGCTCAAAGAATGTATCAATGGCAATAACAAATCTAATCTAGGATAGTTTAATCCAAAGTGTAATCAAAAATCAAAGAAAACAAGATATGAAACCCTCAAACTCTCTTTGACGGCTCAATCTCAACTCAAACTCTCAACACCACCCTTTTGAAAACCCTAATTTTCACATTTATTCGAAACCTCCGCTTTAAAAATCCGCATTGTCTTTGGTCCATGAGTGACACAGCCAAGTTGAGGAAGACACAGCCGTGTTGGAGGTGCAATGGAGGGACACGGCCACAAGCTTGGCCGTGTCCCTTGCTTGTGTCTTCTACTGCTTGATTTTCTTCTTTCTTTTTCTTTGGACTTGAGTGAGACACGGCCAAGCTTAAGCAACTTGGCCGTGTTGGAACTTTTTTGGAGGGACATGGCCACAAGCTTGGCCGTGTCCCTTGAGTGTGTCCACCTCTGTGTCTTGGTCTTCCTCCTTAGCTTGATATGGGACACGACCACAAGCTTGGCCGTGTCCTCTGCATGTGTCGGCCACTGTCCAATTTTTCTTCTTCTTGGTTCCTTGGCTTTTTAACCTAAAACAAAACTTGAAAAAGACATTAAACAAGAAGTAAATAAATATTAACCACAAAATATAAACACGACACTAAAAACTTGTAACACCCCCACATCCAGTACAAGCACACTACAAACACCACAATGTAATGTACATGCACTGAACATAGGGATACTACAGTTTTCTTTTACAATCAAATCATTACAAAAGATAACATAATCTTTATCATTATACATTATAGAAAATAAATAATTAACTTGTAATATAAAACAAAATAGATATAAATACATTTACTTAATAAGCAGCGGAATTTATAAAATAGTTACATATGTGAACACATTTAAATCCATATTTACAAATATACATATATATATACATTAGAATCCATACTTTATAAAACATAAAGAAGTTATACATAATTGGCAACTCTTCTCTGATCTTTAAATCCCAAAGATAGATTCTTCAATGTCTAGTCTCACTCGGTCTCGAGGAACTCTCGGGTTCTACTCTGTCACCTGCGCGATCAACACTATCGCGCTGAGCCAACGGCTTAATAGTACGAAGTATAAAAACATTATGCTTTCATGCTATGCAATGTCACACATATGACTAATGAATACAACATCATAGGTGGAAATATAATACCACACTTTTACATTTCACCAATCATACTCACATAAGCATATCACAATTCAAAGTCCTTCCATGGATCTCATTATTCAATTAATTTACCATCAATAACTCACATTTAAACAAAGACAAGCATGGGCCCAAAATACACTAATATGTCATTCAATTTTCAGAGTTAATGCTTTGGTTTTGTTATCACATTTATCATTATCATATACCCAACTAGGCTTCAAGGATTAGGTTCAACCAAGCTTCAAGGGGAACAAAGCATGCTAAGTATCAACCCAACTTGGCTTCAAGAACCAACCCAACCTAGCTTCAAGGGTTGTAACATCTCAATTAGGCTTCAAGGACTAGACCCAACCAAGCTTCAAGGAGAGTAAAACATGTTAAACTTCTACCCAACTTGGCTTCAAGGATCAATTCCAACCTAACTTCAAGAGATTGTTACTATCATTAGGCATGCCACCAGCAACAAACTCTTAAAATGGAATAACACATTAGTCACACAATTCATTTATTATTTCATTAACCATTTCAGTCTCAATTGAATCATCATCTAGGCAAACATGCCTCATTTATCACAATTGAATCATCATAGCCAATCACAATGGCTTTATATTCCATCACAACTCAATCCACATTATAGCAATTTATATTTCATATATACAATCATTTACATCATTATATCTTTCATTGATATAAACATAACAAAGCACATTATTCATATAGGTAAACAATGTAGTAATGCAACATTTGTACTTACCTCAATAATAATTTACACAACTCTTAACACTTCCTTGTCCAAGATCCTTTTTCCTCTTAGATCAATGATCAATCACTTTCTTCAAGACCTAATCCAAAAATAATAACATATACTTGCTTAGGGATACACAAAAGATAATCCAATTAAAAGTAAACTAGGGCAACCCTAAACTTTACACGCTAAGCTACACGGGCGTGTCCCTGACCGTGCCCTAACTCCACAACACAGAAGCATTTACACGCTCAACAACACGGGCATGTTCCTGGGCATGTAATACCTTCTTCTTCTCAAACATAACAACACGCCCAACATCATGAACGTGCTCCTGGTCGTGCCACACCTACTGCCTCCAACACAATTGACACGCCTAAAGACTCTGGACGTGCTCATGGGCGTGTCCGGCCACAAATCAAGATTCTGGACAAAACAACTAAACACTCAACAAAACACTTTTATCCATCAACATCCACTTCGCACCATCTTAACAAAACATAAAAACCATCTTAAACTCACAAAAACACCAAAACAAGCCAAAACACAAATCAACTATAAATCACAAATCTCATCACAAACCCTAATCACAAACACAACATTATCTCTTCCAACCAACTTACTCTTTTCTTCAATCCACCCTTAAAATCCATGATCAAAACAATCAAAAACTCTTAAACATCTCAAAACCAAACAACACACTCATAAATCATCTATCAAAATCAATCAAAACTTCAAATAAACAAAGAAATCAAAAGAGGACTTACCAAAGTTACAAAACTTCTTGAATCACCAACTTGATCACTTAGATCTTCCTTCAATTTGAGCCTAGCACATCAAGATCCTCTCTTGTTCTCTTGTTTCTCTTGTCTATGGAGGAGCCGGCCAACAATAAAGGAAAGAGAAGAAGAAAAGAAATACAAAGACAAGTCAAACTTCTCCTCTTCTTTAAATCTCCACCAAGCAATTCTAACAAAGCAATTACTTAAATGCCCTCATCCATTTGTTTAGATTTCCTTAAAAACACTTACCCCTCTTTAGTCATTTCACAAAACACAAATAAATATCTTCTTCCCTTGACCACTCTATTGACTTATGTATATGTTATATATATTATCATATAAACAACATATACATTTCTCTCTACACAATCTTTTCCTTTTTAAAACAATACATACACATTCTCTTTTCAATATCTTTCTTATCAACATAACATATACACATAATTCAAACAAACAATAATTATATCCAAACTTCTAGGGCACACATGGGGATATTACAAAACTAGGACAAAAATGACAAAAACGACAAAAACACTGAAATACATTAAAACTACCAAAATTAATGAAAACACTAAATAAACCGATTGAAACTACCAAACTACCTAAATAAAACAATAATTATCATAATAAATAAGACACAAATCTATAACAAAAACTAATAAAATAATTAACCTTTCCATAGGAAATGGGAAAGAAGCATCCGGCATGTGTGATTTGGAAGCTAGCATAAATTTAATGCCTTACTCAATTTATTTGAAATTAGAGCTTGGGGAACTTAAACCAACTAAGATGGTCTTATAATTGGCTGATAGAACTCTTAGGTTTTCTAAGGGAATCATAGAGGATGTTCTAGTGCAAGTTGGAGGTTTAATAGTTCCTATAGATTTCATAGTCCTAGATATGGGGGAAGATATCCCTAAGGATGCTGAACATACATTTTTGTTAGGAAAGCCTTTCATGGCTATAACTAATACCTTAATAGATGTTAAAAATGGGAAACTGTTCATGACTGTCTTAGGAAAAACTGTGAAATTTTCAATTTTTAAATCTTCCCCTACTCCCAATTTGCTATCCATGAAAATTGTTCTTTTATTGATTATTCCGATTTTGTGGTTAAAGAAGTTTTCTTGCAGAAAGTTAGTAAAGGCAAGCTAGATAAGGCCTTGCCCTGGAGAGAAGAAGTTGAAATATCTGAAGTGAAAATTGAGGACTGCAAGGTAGAAGAGAAGAATCTACCCTAGGCGACCTTCACCTACCCGTTTGGGACATATACTCGTCACAGGGTGTTGGAAAATTTTGAGCAAGATGAACTTAGTAATGAAGCCTTTATACTCAAGGATCTACAAAGAAAAAATGAAAGTGATGCATGACAAAATGATCCCTAGTAGAACCCTTAAATTGGGAATGAAAGTCCTGTTGTTTAACCTAAAGATGAGATTGTTCCTTAATAAATTAAAGTCCCATTGGAGTGGACCATTTCAAGTCATTCAAACACTTCCATTTGGATTTGTTGAATTGTTGAATTTGAAAACCAACGAGACATTTAAGGTGAATGGACAAAGGGTGAAGCCCTATTTTGAAGAAATTGAAGCTGCAAAATACCATAGGAAGTATGGTATTCTTTAACGAGTGATGCAACAATGTCCAACTACACGACATTAAAGAAGCGCCCAATGGGAGACAACCCATCGGTTTGTATTTGTTTTCATAGTTAAATTTTTTTGTGTTTTGCAATTTAAATTTTGTTTTTGGTTTTAAGAAAATAGAATGGGTGCTTTGATCGATTTTTATTTTTGATGGAGTTTCAGGGTGAAGCCAAGAAAAGTTTCATGTATTAGACTTGGGTGACACATTTCCATTAAAAAAATTTTGAATAGGCCAAAATGGCAGTGACGGACACTGCCATTTGACACGGCCAAGCCACTAGCCATGTTAAGTAAGCCCAAAAAACCTAGGCATAGACATGGCCTGAAGGCTTGGCCGTGTCATCCAGACACGGCCAAGCGACCCGGCCCGTGTCCCCATTTCTTTCCCCTGCCAGCAAAACCAGTAGTGGACACACCCATGGGACACGACCAAGCTACTGGTCGTGTCCCTCCTAAAGACTCAAACACAGCCAAGCCATTCCTAGTTTGGCCGTGTCACCCTTTTTAAAAACCCAAAATTTACCCGATCTTGTCACTTTCAAAACCCTCATTTTCATCTTTCTCTTGTCTCTCTCTCTAAAACCTCCATTCCCATCCCTAAAAACCTCAAATTTTCACCAAATCTTCCATTCTTTTTACCCAAAAACTCAATTAAACCCATTAAATCTTCCAATTTTCTAATCCAAACTCAATAAAATCTATCAAAGCTTCACTTTTCACTAAAAAATTAAGATACCTAGAATAAAAATGGTGTCTGATCACAAGAGGAGGCAACCTTTATCATCCTCTTCATCATCTTCAAAGAGATTGACTCTTCTAGCATGGGGTTTCTTTGCAACGAGGTATGTAAGTGAAGAATCCCTTGATACTCTCCAAATTAGAGAAAATTTTACTAGATATGTTTAAAACCTTGGATGGAAGAAATTAGTTTCCCTTAAGCCTTTGCAATTTCAAGAACTTACCATATAATTTCTAACCTCTCTTAAGGTTGAAAGAAATGAAATGAAGATTTGCACTAGGTTTAGCTTTAAATTGCTTGGAAAACCATGTGTTCTTGATATTGAACAATTGAATGCTATTTTTGGTTTCCATCAACAAGGGGAAAAATGTGTGCCTAAAGGTTTTAGCCAACAATTCACATAGGAAGCAAGAGGCTCGGGTGGAATCTATATGGCCAAATCAGCCAAGGCAACGAAGTTAATAAATCTTGCCTTAAGGTATTTACATAGGTTTATGTTGTGTGGGTTCTTTGCATGGAAGAAAGTACATGTGTGGTAGAACTAAGCGAGCTATTTTCTTAGATTGTGCTAGCAATGTTATACCTATGAGTACCGGCTATTGGTTAGCCGATGTTTTTGATAGTGTAGCAAATCAAAAAAGGGGCACAATTTGTATAGGTGGATTGGTGACCACCTTAGCTATGACACTGGTTGATGGTTTTGACCCGAGTGCTTGCCATATGACTAGAATTTTCGGAAGTGATTCATTAGACCTTGCTATCCTTTAGAAGATGCACATGGTTACAAAAGGGGGGAGGGGCTTATGTGATGGCTTCAGATGAGCAAGTTGCACCAGAGGACCAATAAAAGTGACCACGAGTTGAGCAGGAGTTCGACTTAAATTCACTTGGTTTGGATGAAGATGCTTCGGCTCCAGATAATCAGGAGATTATTAGTAGGATTGAAGAATTGGAAAGCAAGGTAGATCATAATCATGCTGAAGTCCTTTCCCAGTTGGAACAAATCAGTAGCAACCTTGCCAAGATTCTTAGCCTCCACCCTTGTGCAGTATCATCATCACATCCTCCATCACTATAGATCATATCAACTTCTGTCTTTTGAGAACACTTCTTATTTTTCTTATTTTCAGTTGTTGAATATTTTAGTTGCTATTTTTCATTACCGCTGTTTGTTATTAAAACTATATGTTTTGGGTTATTTTATATTTATTTCTTCTTAATCTTGAATAATTAATGTTTTGTGGATGAAAGGTAGCACTTGCCTAACAAAGAAAATGATGAAAATCAGGTTGTACTTTAACTCTTACTTCTTTTAATTTATCCTAGCGGTGCTAAGTTTTTGTTCATAAATGCAAGCTTTTATTTTTCATAATTTAGTTGTTTTTAAGTCTTTGTTTTAGTCATTTGTTAAGTGTTTTTCCTTACTTTACATATTGTTTTGAAGTATATTTTTTAAGTTCAACTGTTATAAGTTTCTTGATAGATGACCTTTTAATTTTTGAAGCATGAATTGGAGAATTGGATAGAATTGGTGCTTATTGTTGATTTGGTGGATATTCCTTGCATTGCATTTTTAAGCTTGTGAGGAATTGAGCCTATTAAGTTGGATATCAACTTATTATTCTTTATTGTGTGTAAACATCTTTGATTGATGAATTGCTAGAACTTGCTTTGACATGTATTTTAAGACCACATAAAAATTTTAAATAGGCATTAATATGATTAAGGCAATTAGGTGAACCCATTTTGGCTTTAAAAGACCAACATTATATTCAATCTTAGTTAGCCAATTTTGAGCTTATTTCATTTCTCCTTTTTTTTTCCTTTTTCACAACACTACTAGCTTTGAACCATGCTATTTTATCTCTTACCCTTTCATTAAGTCAAGAGCATTTGAAGAGCGTTAATGATTGAGTGTTGTGTTAAATAATTGTGGGGTTAAATTTAGTGGGTTTAAGATTACAAACCATTGTGTTCTTTAGTTGCAAATCATAATTTATAAAAAAAATAATAATAAAAAAAATAATAAAAAAAATTATTGTTCTTGTTGGAAGGGTTGAATTAAGTTTGGGAATGATCTTTGCAAATTTAATAAGAGGAGTTCCTAAAACGTTCTTTAATGTCTAAGTGCTAAGTGATTGGGAGGTACATTGGGATTGCAGGTCATACTACATTGCTTACTTCACTCTTGAAGTGCTCTTGAACTTAGTGGATAAACTCACACTCCCAAATGTTATGCCCATACCTTAGCCCCATTACAACTAAATGAAAGACCTTATGATTGATGATTGATTGGAATTTAGTGGTGGAAGTTTGATTGATAAGCAAGCTTATGGTGATAATCTTTCATTGAATGTTATGAGTGTAAACACTACCTTATTAAACACTTTAAAGAGTTAGTGAGGGAGTGACAATATTGGTTATGCATGGAGAACCACTAAATTGCATGAGTATTGGTTTTGTTTGGTTTGATATTGATTGCAGATTTAAGAAATTGGAAGTCTTGATACATTCTTTTAGCTCTTGAACTTGACTAAATTTTCTTGTTCTGTTTGTTTTAATTTTAACTTTTCTTGGGGACAAGCAAATTATTAAGTGTGGGGTAGTTGTTTTGATCAAATATGTATACATGTTTAAGTTAATTTTATTGGCTTTAAGTTAATTTTTCTTTTAATTTGTGTTTAAAGTTTTCTTGAAGTGTTTAATTTAGATGGAAGTGCAAAAGAATGGATTCACGAATCAAAATGGTGGAAAAACATGAGACATGGTCAAGACACTTCATGGCTTGGCCGTGTCCCTCATCCAAGGAAAGAGGCATGAACCACTCACATGACAAAGGTTGAGGCAACTTGGCTTGGCCGTGTCCTTCATAAAAATTAGGCAGAGGCAGGCACTGGCAGAAGACACGGCCAAGCCATTGGCCATGTCACATGACACGGCCAAGACCTTGGGCGTGTCCCACTTGATGAAACCAAAGAGCAAAGCAAATGGCAAAGCGAATGGAAAAGATGGATACAAGAAGAAGACATGGCCAAGCCACTGGCTGTGTCACATGACATGGTCAGTGACTTGGCCGTGTCCCAACTGGAAAAGAAGAAAGATTGGGTAGCTATGGACACGGCCTCAAGTCTTGGCCGTGTCCTAAGAAGAATGAGTGACACAGCCAAGTCACTCAAGGCTTGGTCGTGTCTCATATAGTCCCTTTGAATTATTTTGCATAAAGTGAGGGACAATTGGAGGACAAAAGATTATTTCTTTTTAAAAAAAATATTAAAAATGAGTAAAAGGTGGATGGATTTATGGGAAGAAATAAAAAATAAAGAAAAAAGGAAGACAAAGGGTGGTGTGTGAGTTGGCAAGACACGGTTGGTGTCTTAAAAAATGGAAAGGAATTAGAATAGGGGTATGGAATGACATACACGTTGGTTTTTTTTTGGGAGATATCTAGGTCTTAGTTTGGTTCTTGTTTGGAGGGAGAGGCATCACTCTCTCTTCATCTTCATTTCCATTCATCTTTCATTTCTTTCATAAATAAGATTTAATCAAGATTAGGAATTAAATTGAGTGAGCAAGCTCCTTAGAATATTAGGGTTTGAAGAAAGCTTGATTGGAGTTGGGAGCTTGAGAGAGTTACCATTCCAACCTTCAAGAAGAGAGCCATTGATTGAAGAGGGCTTGGAAGTTGTTCAACTCTTGGAGTCTACAAGGGGTTTTTCATATTCTCTCTTTTAATTCATTTTTAGATTGTTATTGTTTTATTATGAACATTAATATTATAATGTATAATTTTAATTTGATGAATATTGAGATGGATATTTGTTTTAAATTGATGATGAGCTAATTTACTCATGCCCTGGGTTGTAGTAGATTTGATTGAATGACTTAATTTGATAGTTCTATTTGTATACCTTGTTACTGGTTGATTGCATTGGACTTAAAGCTAGTTTGATAGATTAGCCACCTATTAATCACTTAATATTGAATGATGGACCGAGAGGTGAAATTTGATATCAAAACTATGTAATCAACCACCCTAAGAATGAATTAGAAATATAAGTTCTAGGGTTTATTTAATTTGCAATTTTAAAACAATTGGTTGTTGTTAATTCATGAATGTGGAAATTAATGAATTGGTAATTACTAATTAAACTTAAGGAACAAATTAAAATACAAGGTTATATTAATAGATAATTTGAGAATCAAGATTTAATTAAATTAATCTACAACCCTAGGTACCATTCCTAGAATTGAATTAATCTTACACAACTACTACTCATTTTTACTTTTAAATTTTAATTACAACTCACCAATTCAACAGCACACACTCAATTTTAATTTATTTGTTAATCAAACTATTGCAAAACAGTTCCTTCCTTGTGAGATGATCTTGGGGTGATCACTGTTACTACAATTACCTCGTATACTTGCAAGTGTCACTTTGTAGTAGTAATTAATCGAGTGCAACAGAAAACTCTTGTAAGGGTTGTAAGGATTGATCTCAAATCATTGTAGTAGTTCGGTGTGAGCTAGTGAAAATACCAAGTTAGAGTTAAGCTTCTAAAAACTAAAGACTAGTGGAACCTTAACAAGTTGTTAAGGATATGGACATAGGATTGAGGTAAATCCGAACCACTATAACTTCTTGTGTTCGTTCTTGTCTATTCTACTCAACCTTAATCTACATCTTCTTCATCTCTTGCTTTTTGAATTTAAAATTTTACCATCACTCTTCATATCAACCAATTCACCCCCCCTCTTAGTTGCTAGTTTGGGATAACATAGTATTCCATAGTAAATTCAATATAAGGGACCAACCTTAACTAAGATTTAGTTCCTCATATTTGAAATGAAAACATAACAAACGTTAAGGATAACAAATGAAAACAAAATTGAAATACCAAGAAAGGAAGATGAAACTCTAGTTCTTTGCATTGAAGAAGAACTCCACTTGGGTCTTTGAATCTCTTCTTTAAATCCTAATTTCACTCTTCTCTCCAAAGAATTTCTAAGACTAAATTTTATTTCTTCAATGAATCTAATATAATTTATTCATACTTGAAATCTTGAGTGGATGTTTGTTTATATAGAGATCTTGGAAGCTTCTTGGTGGTGAAAGGCTGGCAAAGGCTGGAACACAACTCTTTATAGTTGTTTAGTTCTTTATTTTTCTAATTTTTCCCCTTGAAGTCATAAAAATCGGCCCCACAGGTGTGGCTTTGAATGCCACAATCATGGCCTAGGTAGATATGAGCTATTTTGAGAAATTTTCTAGCCTAACAGTGGCAGTTTAAATCCCACGGTAGTGGCCTTTGAATGCCACAATCATGGCTTTTGCTTTGCTTCTGAAATATGCAAAATCTCTTCAAAATAGAGCCAAAATCAATCCCACAGTTGTGGCCTTCAAAATGCTTTTGCCCTTGCAATTTTTGTCATTGAAACTTTTTATGCTTAGCCATGGTTGTCAAAAAGCTTTCTGTTCATACTTACAACTCTATACTTGAAATAATAAATAATCTAGCTTTCACAATAAAAATTGATCAAATTCAATTGATAATAATAAAAATATAATTAGAATAATCATACAATTATATGCAAAATATGGTCTTATGAACTCCCCCAAGCTTAGATCATTGTTTGTCCTCAAGCAACAAGAATAATCTCATTCACAACAGACCTCATTATATGTTAAGTATTCTTAGGATTTTGATATATAAAAAATTTAAACAAATAAAATTTCAAAATTCAATTGTAAATCAAGTTCCATAACTGTACTTACTTTTGCAACCAATTATTGGACTTCAGATAGGCACGTACTCTCTTTATTTATTAAAGATTTTTATAGAGCTCAAAGAAACTCGCCCATCTCATATGCATGTTAAATCAAACTTTCTCCACTAATAGACTTACTAACTTAAGAAATATCAAAAGGTATTTTTAAGCTTGTAATATGGTCTAAAACGGCTAAGGCTAAAGTGATGTTCAATAACTAGGTCTATTATCTTTTAAATATCTTCCAACTGTAAGTTACATTTTGTTTGCTTCTTTTCTTAACTTGATTTGTCCTTCCTTATTTTGACATACTTTACTCATGGGGGTATACATGATTCTTTATTTCTCTGTTTTTTTATTTTTTTATTTTCCCCCTGAATTGGAACTTTAATTAGGAGGTCTAATTGTAGGAGCTATCATATTCTCTAAATTTAAGTGAGCGTAAATATATTTATAGTAAGAAAATATGTCAAAAGATAATCAACCTCAAAAGGTAGTTATTAGGGCTACTTGTATGAAAAGAACTGAATGCTTAAAAATATTCAATTTTGGTGGACAACTTGAGGCAATGTTCAAATATGGTGGATATAAAAATTTGGCTACACAAACAATGCCTAAATCATCTTTTTCTCTACTTAGCAAGGTTCAACTTTACCTTAAAAGTTCTTTTAAACATGTTCTAGGCTTAGGCATAAGATAATAAAAAATAAATGACAAAAGAGTAGGAGTCCTCTCTTAGTAAGCATACACAGTTAATCACTTTCAACTAAAGACAAGAACGCATTCAGGTCAAAATTCATAAAGTACAGCACTTCACAAAATTTTCATCTCAAATTTTAAAATTTTAATCGATAAATTTTAGTATAAAAACATAATTAGCATCAATGAATCACAAATAAGTATTGGCCTATCATGAACTCAATCATTCAAGTGTAAGATTTCAAATAAAATTTTAAAACTTTTTCACCATTTTTGAAAATATTTTTAGTAGGTACCCCATATCCCAACATTTTTGTAAGAATAAATAAATTTAGAAGGTAATAAAATAGTTTACTGAATTTCTTAAGGTCTAAACTACTCCCCCAAGCTTGAAGCTTGTCATTGTCCTCAGTGGTTTAGGAATTGGGCAGTTGAGGGGGTGCACATGTCCATTCTTAATTTTTCCCTTTGCAAGAAGAATCCACCAAAAGTCCATTTCTATCCAAGTTCATCCTAAAACAAAATCAAAAATCAAAAACACAAAAACAAAAATAAGAACAAAAGCAAAAGTTTAAATAAAACACTGTGTTGTCTCCTAATAAACTTTAATTTACAGTCCTTAGCTTGACTATAACTTCTAATCCTCAATGTGGAAGATCACAAATCACTTCCTCACCCAAGATTTTTCTTGTTATGTGATCTTTCCCAAACTCTTGATGCCCCTCAAGTGGTGGTTACGGAGTTTTCTTAAAAGTATAGGAGAATTATCTACTTCCTTATATCAGCTTCATTAGTAGGACATTGAATTGTAAAAGAAGGGACTTTTGATGTTGTCATGTTGAATTTTACATATTCATTCCCTACTTTTAAAATAAGATTGCCACTTTACACATTAATTGTAGCTCTTGTAGTTTCTAAGAAAGGTCTCCCCAAAATTAGTGAAATGTCTAAATCCTCACCACATCCAAGATCACAAAATCAGTAGAAATATAGAACTTATCCATTTTAACTCGTATGTTCTCCATAATTCCCATCGAATATTTGACTAAGTGATCTGTAAGTTGTAATGACATCTTTGTGGGCTTCATGTGCAAGAATCTTAATTTCCTAAAAATTGAAAAAGGTATTAGACTAATGCTAGAACCTAAATCACATAAAGAATTTTGAAAATTAATTTCATTAATTTTACAAGGAATAGAAAAACTCCCTGGATCTTTGTGTTTAGAAGGGATCTTATCCTGCATAAGTTTAGTGGACTCTTCAATAAGTGTAATCTCTATATTCACCTCTATCTTTTTCTTCAGCCTTTGAGGGAAAGGAATAGGTGACACAAAAGGTTTAACGTCTTGCTTAATTGGTGCCTCTTCTTTTTCAGCTTCATTTTTCTTTTATTACAGGTTGATAAGAAGGCATTTATAGAATTGGGGGTGGTTGTGAAGATTCTTTAAGATGTATTCTATTTAGGAAAATAACACTATAATGTTCTCGTGGATTAATTTTCAATTGACTTGGAAGAGCTCCTTATTGCCGAGCAATAAAAGAACTTGCCATTTGACCAACTTGTATCTCCAGGTAACTATTTTGTATTGCAACTTGCTCCACTCACGATTCAAGCCTGTCATATTATCATGATTACAATTTGCCTCACTCGCGGTTCCTGCTCGTGGCCTTTAAAATGCTTTTGCCCTTGTAATTTTTGTCATTGAAAAATTTGGATAGATTCAAATCAAATCTCATAGGTGTGGCTTTTTGATAGCCATGGCTCTGGGATTCAAAATGATTATGGACCTTTTGAATTCTTATCTTTAATTATACTTGTGAGTGGGGATTTTAGCCCCCACTCCCGGTGATTATGGACCTTTCTAATACTCTTGAGACTTTGACACTGTTTAGGCTCGGGGCCTTAGAGAACATAGGCCAAAGCCCGAAAAAAATGGAGTCGCCACCCGAATGGGCCAAAAAAAAGGGGTGGATGACACGATTCCTAAGGAATCCCCAACTCCCTAATGGGTTCGAAAAGTTGGGTACGTGTGGGCAAGGTGAGAAATGGCCCAACACCCCCACAACGCCCGGTTCATTGGAACCGGCCTCCTTTTTAGGTCTTAATATTATAAAATTCTTAAATATAATGACATTATCCATACTACATGCAACAATTAAAATAAAGCATCATTATATTAAAAGCAAAACAATGTCCAAACAAAGGAAATAAATGGACACCCATCCAAGGATGGAAACATGTTCTTACATCGTTGATGTCTAAAACTAAATAAGACACCCACCGAAAGATGGAAACATATCCTTTATATTTATCCAAAAACTTTAAAATAATTTAATTACATAATACTTAACTAATAAGGTACCCACAAGGTGGAAACATACCTCTTACAATTTTAATACCAAAACAAACAAATAATAATCATAATAATAAAGAAAATATCCATCCATGGTAAATTAAATAAATCAAGTATTGAAATTAAATAAATCAACCATCAAAATATGTAATAAACTACATAATCAAATCTAAAATTGAATAAAGTAATAAATATATAAATTTAGGATTTGCATCTTAGAATAGGGTTTTTGGAATTAGGGTTTTTGAAACTAGGGTTTTAGGGTTTAAGGAATTTAAGGTTTTGGAAACTAGAGTTTATAATTTTAAAAGATTGGATTTAGGGTTTAAGATTCTTTATGTTTTGCCACTGGAATTAGGGTTTGAGGTTTTTTAGGTTTACTGGATGGGGGTTTGAAAAAAAGTGAGGTTTTGGAATTTTGGGAATAAATTAAGATTTTCTTGGATTAGGGTTTTGGAAAGTAGAGTTTTGCAATTAGGGTTTTGGTGGCTTTAGGTAGAATAGTTCAAGGAAACAGTTACAGGGTGACAAGTTTTAAAATAAATTAAGGTTTTAATTTATCTTTTTAGAAAAAACAATAATTCTGGAGATAAATTGAGATTTTGGAAAACAATTAGGTTGTGAGACTTTAAAGGAATAGTTTAGGGTTTAAAAGTTTTGGAAATAAAATAACAGTTTAGGGTTTTGATAATTTAATCAATGATTTAGGCTACTGGATGAATGGACAATTTGATCTATAAAACATACTATTAAGTTCAATAATTTAGGTTACTGACTCAATATCAAAACAAATGATAGAAACATTTAAAAGAAAATATGGCAATAACATCGTATGCTTAAACAATTCATGAATGTAAACGTAAGAATGTTGTAAATATAATAAAATCAAAGATTTATAATCAAACTTATGTTCGTTGGTTCCTCCACAATTGACTTTTGGATGAATAATGAACAAAGACAGCATTGCTGCCTTTGATGGATTGATGACTGATCAGTGCAACTCATTATTGATTTCTTCTTGTTGTCTTCTCCTTTGCTGTTTAATCTTTCTTCATATTAATTGTCGTCCCTCTTAATGTTAATTGCCGACCCTTGTTAATGTTCATTGCCATCCCTTGTTAATGTTAATTCCTGCCTTTCTAAATTCTAAAACGTTATTATTTATAGGCCCTAACCTCACTCATAATCCTTAACCCTAATATTAATCTATCCTTAAAACAAATTCTAGTTCAATTAGGAAATTCATTGAAACCTTGTCGATCTGGGGCAACTAGGTCAACATGAGTTAAGGCCATGTCGACCTGGTCTACCCAGGTCAATATGAGTCCAACCTCATGTCGATATGGGCTGCCATATCAACATGAGGCATGCTCATGTCAACCTTGTCCCTCCAGGTCGACATGAGCAATTGTTCATGTTTCCCTGGTAGGTCTGACTCAAATTATTCTTGCCTTTTTTAACTTATGGACAGAAAAGTTTTAATTTGGGCCGATTCAACTTGATTTTAGGGTTTTACAATTGAATTTATGCCTCTTTAATCCGAACCGACTTCTTTAAAAATTATAAACTAGCTTTAAATATTTTAAAATTGGATCAAATTTATTTTGGCATCCTTTAATTAGGACCGTATTAAATTGGGGTCAAAATTAAGGGTCTACAGTTTTCCCCCTGCTTAAACGATCTTGAATTGATTCAGAGCGTGAAAAGCAATAAGACTTTTAATTTTGGCAAAAATAGGCTTAATTTTCTTGAGATGGTTTTGGTTTTGGGTTTTGAACCCGATTTGAGTTCTGGACTCAGAAAAGACTTGGGTTCTGGACCCGAGATAGTTTGGGTTCTAGACCTGATTCAAGTTCTAAACTAAAAAAAGACTTGGGTTCTAGACCCAGGATGGTTTGGGTTCTAGATCCAATTCGAGTTTTGGACCCGAGATAGTTTAGGTTTTGGACCTGGTTCGAGATCTAGACTCGAAAAAGACTTGGGTTCTGGACCCGGGATGGTTTGGGTTATGGACCCAGGATGGTTTGGTTTCTGGACCCGATTCGAGTTCTGGACTAGAAAAGACTTGGGTTCTGCACTCGAGATGATTTGGGTTCTAGACTCTGTTTGAGTTTTGGACTCGGAAAAGACTTGGGTTCTGGACCCGAGATTGTTTGGGTCTGGACCTGATTTGAGTTCTGAACTCAGAAAAGTCTTGGGTTCTAGACCCGAGATTGTTTGGGTTCTGGACCCGATTTTAGTTTGGACTAAAAAAAGACTTAGGTTCTAGACCCGAGATAGTTTGAGTTTTGGACCCTGTTTGAGTTCTGGACTCAGAAAAGACTTGGGTTCTGGACCCAGTTTGAGTTTCAGACTCGAAAAAGACTTGGGTTCTGGACCCGAGATGGTTTGGTTTCTGGACTCGGTTCGAGTTCTGAATTTGAAAAAACTTGGATTCTAAACCCGAGATACCTGCAAAAATAAATTAGAATCAGTAAAATATTTATTATATATATATATATTTGTTGGATGTAATAAATATCTATTGAAATTATCTGTAATCATGACGCAATACTATACACATTATTGAAATTGAGAAAAGATGAAGTAGATAATTTTGACTAACTAAAGTTAAATGACTTTACATAAAGAAATTTATAATAAATGGCAACAACACGTGAACTTGTCCCCCCTTTTATTTGATTTTTTATTATATTTACTATTTTTGACTTATATACATTTCATTCTTTATAAAGAGGTTGTGCTATTTCTCTTCCTGCAAACTAAATACTGTCACACATAATATTTCAATTCCATTGTAAGATTCTTAAAGCTCAAGCACTTACCATGGCAAGCGTCCAACACTCTTCAAGGCATAGGACTCGATCAAATAATGAATTGATTTCTTACCTTCGAGACAACAAAGTTGTGCAAATTCCATTACTACCCGGCATGCATCTCCATCGGAGTTCCAAAGATAAAACACCGGTCAGTAGTACTTTTTCGTACATATAAGTAATTTATTGCAAGATTTGTTAGTATAATTATGTTCATGTAGATTATACAAGAATAAGTATGAAAGTTAATATACAAAAATATCTATGTAGCATAATTTATTTGTATAACAAAATCTACAAATTTATGCATGAAACTTCTAATATACTAAAATGATTGTATAAGAATGAAACACATCAATTGTTGTGTGAGAAATTACTTGTCTGTGTCCCTTTTTATTTTTATTTTTATTATTAATATATTCTCTATTATTTACTATTTTATGTTACTATTATTTATTATTTATTTATTTATTATTATAGTTATACTTTTTCAAAAGTGTGTCAGGAAAATTACATGTGTACTTACCTGGACTTACCTGTATTTGGACAGCATGATAGTTGCGATATTAAAGTGGGAGGAAATATTCACAAGGCCCGTAAGTGGTATGACCAAGCCCCGCCTGCAGTAAAGAGAATGGTGCGGGAAAGTGGTTTTGAGGACTTCGTTTTACAATTACCAGCACGGGGCTATCAAATTGACCGGAGCGTGATCCAGGCGCTTGTAGAATGATGGTTAGACACAACTCATACTTTTTATTTGCCCATTGGAGAGATGACAATTAGTCCAGTTGACTTTGCTGCTATAACCGGCCTCCGATGTGATGGAAACCCCGTCCCTTTGACCAGCAATATTTTGAAAGAAGAAGAATTTCGATAGTTGATCGGTGTCAAGCCCCGATATAGGAGGTCGTATAAGATCCGATATGAGCCCATCCGAGAGTATTGGGTAAAGTACACTAGACCCATGCAGGGTGAGAGGGCAAAATAATATACTCGAGGATTTTTGTTATATTTGTTGGGGGCAACCATTTTGGGTAGCACCGAGTCTGCCATTCACTTATTTGTATTGTGCGCCCATTCTGTCTTGGATCATGTATCTTCTTATGCATAGGGGCAAGCTAGTCTAGTTTGTCTTTATCACGGTTTTGATGTGATCTATAGGAACAAAAGATCCTTTATTGGTTTTGCAGCCATTACTAAGGTGCTACTTCCTTTAAAATTATTGATCCACACAATGCATGTGCATAGGCTTGATTTTCTCTTTCATGTACAGGTCTGGGCATAGGAGCATAACTTGGTGAGGGTTCCAAACATTACACAGCCATGAGTCAATTTTCCAAGGTTGGGTGTTTGGTTGTCCGGTCATAGGGAAGTGTTCGAGAGTCACCATGTGCACTCTGACCGTTACCACTTGAGTCGTCTGACCTGGGATCAAGTAAGAAAAATGTTAATATTAATATCAAACCTATGATAAAAGATAAATTATCAATTTGCTTTTCTACAGGGGGATACAGCCTGGTGGAGAGCCGAAGAGAAAAATGGCTGGATTAGATGCATGACTGATGCAATGCCTTTGCACAACTCTCATCAAATTATTGCTGGCCTGGTCTCTTGTGGGTGGTTTCTAGGCGAGAGAGTACATGACTGGTTCCTTGGACCTAACCGGCACAGAGTACCAGTTGATATTTCATCATTTATTCTAAACACTATAGCAATGCCGGAACCTTTTTGGAGTCGTTCCCGTAATGGTTTCGATGTTCATGACTTCCTACTCTTACCGGACGTGTCATATGCTCAATTTATTTGGGATCATCTGCTAAGTTTTGAAGTGTCACCTGCTGGTTTCCGTGGGCTGTCTAAAGGTGAAGAAGAAATAGAAGCGGTGCAAGGAGAAGATGAAGAATATGAGGAAGAGGATGAGGATGATGAAGAAGATGAGGAGGAGCCTTCTTCTCAATCCCATGGTAATTCTAGGGCTAGCACTTTCCAGGCAGCTATCACTTTGTCATTACAACTGTCTCTTTGTTTATCTATTTTGATTATTTATATGATCATTGTAGGCTGCTGGTTCCTTTGACTATGGGGTTGTCCCTCTGTACGATACCCCGATATAGCGACAGTTTTCCCCATTTGCCCCTTCTCATTTAGATGTGCCATCTGATTCGCAAAGCTTTGATCTGAGTTACCTGATCAGTCATTATTATCCCATAATGATGTATGCTTGCATGTATGCATGAAAATGTATGGATTTACCCTTTCCTTTTCTGGCTCACAGCGGATGCTTGAGGAGCAAAATAGGAAGCTTCAAAAGGAATTAGCTGCGAGTCATCGACATGAGGCCTATTTTGAGGAAATGTACCAACAAGAGGCACGGGACTTTCGATACTTTTGATTTTAGGGCATGAGAGAACCAAATGCCTCTTCATCAAGGGGATCCCAGACTGTTATCCATGATATACCACCTCCCTGTTTAGGCGATGATAGAACCAATTTTTGAAATCCTGGAGGTTTAGATATTTCTTCTTCGAGCGGATATTGGACGGATAATATGCCCCCTCCTCCAATGGGTGATGATTTTTTTAGGGCTTTGTCCGATTATGAACCGCCTCCTTCCTCGCAGTGACAAAAATATAAAACTTGCAATAAAATTTGTAATAAAATTAAGCAAAAATGGTAACGATAATTTTTTTTTGTATACACTTTTTTTTAATTATATATAGTGGCTTCATCAAATCAGTGCCATAGTACCTCAAGACTCAAATTTCCAAATTAACATATCTATAACATCACAGCCCTAGTTACCATACTAAGCTTGGGAATCATTTCTATTTAAGTAAGCATTGTTGCACTTCAGATAGGCACATACATATTACTTAGTCAAAAGTCTCATTTGAGTTTGAATATTGTCTATCTCATATGCATGCTTATCCAAATTATCTCCACTAATAGACTCTACCTACTAAGAGAGATCAACAGGTCTTTGATAGGCTTGAAATGGGGTCTATAAGGGACATGGGTTAAATGAAGGCAATTTGTAAGTTGGAGCCATTGTGACACTATTGGCAAACCTTCACACTACAAATTTCTTTTTTGAACTTTAGGCAGTTGGGAGCAATCTTGCTAGACTCCAAATTCCTTCTATTTTCTTGGCATTAATTTGGATCTTGATTGGGACAGTCTTCATTTCTTTTCTTCTTTTCCCTTTTCTCTCTTTATTTTTCTTACTCTTCCCTTTTCTTTCTCTTTATTTTTCTTACTCTTCCCTTTCTTTGAGCATTTTATCATTTTGTCCTTCTTCTCTGTAGAATTGTAAAGTATATGACTTTCAAAAACTAGGTGACCTTTCTCCTTTTTCTTCGATTTTGATTGAATCTTTGGTTGGGTTGGACCAATTCAAGTGAAACTGTCCTTATAAACTAAATGGAAGCCTTTTGCTGCTTAGTTGGCTTTCTAAATCATTTTGGGTATTATTTTTCTTTTTTTCTTTTGTATTTCTTTCCTTTTCTTTTCTTTTTTTCTTTTTTTTTTGCTTACTTTTCTTCTCTTTTTTTTGTTTTTTTTTTGTTCTAGCTCTAAAAGAGTTGTCTTGTTTGTACCAACTTGGGTTTCTAATAATGGATGAGTGGAGTGACATAAATTTCCTTTAATAGGGATAAATCATTTGTTACTCTGATATTATATTAATAGATTGGAGATATTAGGTGAACTTCAACTACCCATATGGTCTTGAGAACTTCAACTACCCTTATGGTATTGAGAACTTCAACCATCTTCATGGTCTTGTCTATTCATTTCTTTTTTTGATCTTCTTACCTGTTCATCTTAGTGATCATAAGACTTGTCAAAAGTATCACAACAGCTCAGGGCAGGTTGTTGGGGTTTGTAAGTCAATGAAAAGAAAGCTAAAATTTCATGAAGGCTCAAAAGGACAACTAGGGATTGATATTTAATAGGGTGGATACTAGTTGTTGGTTTGTCAAACAATACCTAGATCATCTCTCCTTTAAAATAAGCAGAGTTCAATTTTGCCTCGAAAGTTTGTCAAAACATGTTCTAAGACTGACTAGGACCTAGACAAAGGTAATTATGCAGGAGCCCTCTCTAAATAAGCATACACAACTCAATGCTATAGAGCAATTCCCTCACCTAGTAAAGTTATTCGAATCATGATGCCTAAATATGCTAATTTATAAATATCAAGTTAAATTTCTCATTGATTGAGCACCAAAATGAACAAAGACCAATAAAAATTTTGATGAAAGTAACTTATACAAACAAATTTAAATTTGAAAAACATGATTGTTCCAATTAAATATTAAAGAAAGTAAAATTGAATAAGAAAAACAAACAAGCCAAGGGAAGTTTTTGAGTTAAGCTTCTTCTCCTTTCACATCTTCAATATTCCCATCTTAAAAGGAGGATAAGACAAGATCTTCCTCTAATCCTCCTCCTACCATGAAAGTTGTTGGTGGTGGCACTCTGTTAAATTTAGGCAGAGGATTGCTTTTGGTATTTGACTTATCCGGCTCAGGTAGCTTACCACTGCCAATCAAATCTTGGATCTCGTGTCTTAAATGAGCACATTTATCCATCTCATGCCCTTGCATTTGATGAAATTGATATAAGGCCTCAACATTGAAGTTTGGTGGTAGAGGATTATGTAGCGATCGAGGAGCCAATGGTTGTAACAACCCCTTCTTCTGTAGCTTGTTGAAACTCAAGATAGAGGTTTCCCCAATTCTGAAAATTGCCTTTTATTTCCTTGACTAGTGGCATTAACATCAACTTCTTTTTGCGTGCTTTGATTGCTAGGCTGATAATTTCCTTTCTCATTCCTTCTTGCCGAAAAGCAGTTCTTCTCCCTTTCCCATTCTTCAATTTGCAGACCAGCTTGGAGAAGATCTTTGAAATCACGGATGAGTGTATGAGACATCCTTTCATGAAGACTAGGCAACACCCCTCTCACAATCATCCTTATTTGATCAGATTCATCGGGCCTCTTCTTGAGCAAAGCAACCTTATTTCTCCACCTTTTCACATAGTCCACAAAATTCTCATTTGGCCTTTGTCTAATGGACTCAACCTCTGTTAAGGTAACTTCCAACTCGACATTGTACCCATATTGCTGAATGAAAGCCTTATGCAGCATGTTCCAATCTTTTTGAGTACTTTCCTCTAAGGTGTTAAACCAATTTTGGACAACATGGTCCAATGAGAGCATGAAATATCTTAGAGTTTGAGCCTTAGTAGCTCTAGTAGACTGCATAGCAGTGATGTACTACTTCACATGGAGATGAGAATTTCCAGTACCATTGTACCTAGAGAAGGAAGGCATCTTGAATTTGTACGAAACTTCTTCATCTAGCTCAAATAGTTTGTCAACTTCAGACATTTCTTCAATTTTTAGTTTCTTCTCAAATTCCTTTTCCAAGTCCGCAATCATCTTTTCAATATCTGAAGTTTCGGTTTTCTCCACAGCTGATCTTTCAACAACCTTTGACTCTTTCTTCTTGTCTTGAGGATCTTGGAAGTATTGAGCCCAGTTGTCATCATCATTAATGATCACCTTATCATCATCAAAAACCACTTCACCAACTTTAGCCTTCCCCTTGTCCTTTGGCTTCTTAGTGCTAGCAGATGCTTCGACATTGTTTCCTAAAATTGTAGCCAATTGGTTCTTCATGGTCTCAGCCAGGGCCTCTTTTATTTCTTCCATCTTGGCATTGAGCGCAGTGTCCACCATTCTGTGAATTTGTTTGGGCTCCATTGCTTTTGGTGAAAAAGTGATTGAGTCACTGCTTGATTCTTCGTCTCCGGCGTAGGTCAGATTATTGTAAGCTTTTGAACTATCATAATCCAGGGCTGTGAGCCAGAAAGGATTAATGATATGATATGCAAATGTATGCATGTATGCACAAATAATAAATAAACAAGCATAAATAGGACATTCCTTTCAACCTTATAACTTCCACACACGAAGGGCGAGTCTCTTTTTCTAGGTATATGGTTAACAAAATACCAACATGGGGTATCTTGATTTTTGAATAATTCCCTCGGACATTTCAACCAATAGTTATATTTTCAAAAATGGAAATCAGTTCATGATAATTTCCATTAATTAGATTTTAATCCATTCAACCAACTAAAGTAGCTTTTATGCTATATTGGATTAAAACTAAATTAAGAGATTTATTATAAATAGATTTTTAACTTGAAAAAGTAACTGATGATTCATGCCAAAAACAAGCCCATGGTTAATAACTCTTAGTATAAACTAGGCTCACAATTGATTTTTAGTATTTCATAATTGACCTAAATAATTTGCAAGCTCTTTGTAAGAAAATGTTGGATGAAAATAATTTTATTTCTAAGCCCATTATGAAAAAAGATTTTAGAAAACTAGATTTTGGGCTTAATATTTGGGTCATGAGCAAAAGAATTTTTGATTTGTTTTTAGAAATGTTTTATGTCCAAAAACTATCTTGAAAAGTTTTGAAAATAGCTTTGGTCTCTTGGACTTTAAAGAAAAATTTGTTTGAGCTCACAATGTACTTAGGTCACATTAGAAAAATAACAAACCAAATAAGCCATGATTTAAGCCAAGATAAATTAACCATGGTCAAACAACAAGCATTTGGGGTAAAACCTAAGGAAAGTACTAGGCCAATTACATGAGCTTTAGTCTTTAGGTTAAAAGGCTTAGGTTTCCATAGCAAGTATATACCAAATGATACAAGGCTATGAGTGGTTACGCCGTGCTCGATCTCCATACGTTGAGTGAAAGTATGGTATCCCTTACATAACACAACACGGGTAACACGGGCGTCCTAACTCACGCACACGATGCAAACTAATATGATGCAATGGATAATATCATGATAAGAAAGAATAGAATAATATAAAGACCAACGGAATCAACTTCTCTTATCCCCAGTGGAGTCGCCATTATGAGCTGAAATTTTTGCCCCCACTCCCGGTGGAATGGTTCTTGCGACTTTGGCACTGTTTAGGCTCGAGACCTTAGAGAACATGGGCCTAAGCCCGGAGAAAATAGAGTCTCCACCCGAATGGGCCGGGAAAAAGGAAGGGGTGGATGACACGATTCCTAAGGAATCTCCAACCCCCTAATGGGTTTGGAAAGTTGGGTACGTGTGGAGAAGGTGAGAAATGGCCCAGCACCCCCACAATGCCCGGTTCATTGGAACTGGCCTCCTTTTCAGGTCTTAATATTATAAAATTCTTAAATATAATGATATTATCCATACTACATGCAACAATTAAAATAAAGCATCATTATATTAAAATCAAAATAATGTCCAAACAAAGCAAATAAATGGACACACATCCAAGGATGGAAACATGTCCTTATATCGTCCATGTCTAAAACTAAATAAGACACCCACCGAAAGGTGGAAACGTGTCCTTTACATTTGTCCAAAAACTTTAAAATAATTTAAATTACATAATACTTAACTAATGAGATACTCACAAGGTGGAAACATACCTCTTACAATTTTAATACCAAAACAAACAAATAATAATCATAATAATAAAGAAAATATCCATCCATGGTAAATTAAATAAATCAAGTATTGAAATTAAATAAATCAACTATCAAAACATATAATAAACTACATAATCAAATCTAAAATTAAATAAAGTAATAAATATATAAATTTAGGATTTCCATCTTAGAATAGGATTTTGGAAACTAGGGTTTTAGGGTTTAAGGAATTTAGGGTTTTGGAAACTAGAGTTTATAATTTTAAAAGATTGGATTTAGGGTTTAAAATTTTTTAGGTTTGGCCACTGGAATTAGGGTTTGAGGTTTTTAGGTTTATTGGTTGGGGGTTTGAAAAAAATGAGGTTTTGGAATTTCGGGAATAAATTAAGATTTTCTTGGATTAGGGTTATGGAAACTAGAGTTTTGCAATTAGGGTTTTGATGGCTTTAGGTAGAATAGTTCGAGGAAAGAGTTACAGGGTGACAAGTTTTAAGATAAATTAAAGTTTTAATTTATCTTTTTAGAAATAAATTGATTCTAGAGATAAATTGAGATTTTGGAAAATAATTAAGTTTGTGAAACTGTAACGGAATAATTTAGGGTTTAAAAGTTTTGGAAATAAAATAACAGTTTAGGGTTTTGATAATTTAATCAACGATTTAGGCTACTAGATGACTGGGAAATTTGATCTATAAAACATACTATTAAGTTTAATAATTTAGGTTACTGACTCAATATCAAAACAAATGATAGAAACATTTAAAAGAAAATATGGCAATAACATCGTATGCTTAAACAATTCATGAATCTAAACGTAAGAATGTTGTAAATATAATAAAATCAAAGATTTATAATCAAACCTCTATTCGTTGGTTCCTCCACAATTGACTTCTGGATGAACAATGAACAAAGACAGTGTTACTATCTTTGATGGATTGATGACTGATCAGTGCTACTCATTGTTGATTTCTTTTTGTTGTCTTCTCCTTTGCTGTTTAATCTTTCTTCATATTAATTGCCGACCCTTTTAATGTTAATTACCGACCCTTGTTAATGTTCATTGTCATCCCTTGTTAATGTTAATTCCTACCTTTCTAAATTCTAAAATGTTATTATTTATAGGCCCTAACCTCACTCATAATCCTTAACCCTAATATTAATATGTCCTTAAAACAAATTCTAGTTCAATTAGGAAACTCATTGAAACCATGTCGATCTGGGGCAACTAGGTCTACATGAGTTAAGGCCATGTCAACCTAGTTGCCCTAGGTCGACAGGAGTCCAACCTCATGTCGATCTGGGTTGTCAGATCAACATGAGGCATGCTCATGTCGACCTTGTCCCTCCATGTCGACATGAGCAATTACTCATGTCTCCTCGGCCGGCCTGACTTGAATTATTCTTGCCTTTTTTAACTTATGAATCGAAAATTTTTAATTTGGGCCGACTCAACTTGATTTTAGGGTTTTACAATTGAATTTATGCCTCTTTAATTTGAACCGACTTCTTTAAAAATTATAAACTAGGTTTAAATATTTTAAATTCGGATTAAATTTATTTTGGCATCCTTTAATTAGGACCGTATCAAATTGGGGTCAAAATTAAGGGTCTACGGTACTTTCAAGTTTATAGTCATGTAGCATGATTTATATGACCATGTAGGTTCATTTTCTTCCATTTTTAGCTCGTTTTAATCTCCTTTTTATCTTTTTTCAATTTTCATAATTTTTATCCAAAATAAACTCTTTCTTCATACTTGCAACTTTATACTTGAAATAATGAATATTCTAGCTTTCACAATAAAAATTGATCAAATTCAATTGATGGCAATAAAATTATAACTAGAATAATTATAAGATTATATGCAAAATATGGTCTTATCTGTGAGCTCAAAGGTATTAATATGACTTTCTAATATTACCTTTAAACATATAATTTGAATAGGTGTTGAGTGATTTGAGTTGGTGAAATCTAAAGGAAAAGACCACTTTGGTGGAAGTGGAAGCTAGGTAGAGTTGAGCTTGAAAAGGAGATATCCTTTCAATTGGGCATCAAAAAGATTAGTATATACATTGATAATGCTTTTTTTTAGTTTGCATTGTTTTGTGTTGAATATGTGTGGTTTAGTGTAAATTTGGTGACCCACGGTCATGGTCTTGCAGAGGGACAGGACCATGGGCCTTGAATCAGTTGTGTGTGTGGAATAATGTTGGAATGGCACTTGAAAGCCATGATCGTGGCCTTGATTTAAATAGATGGCGGGAGTGTTTTCAAAGATATGGGCATGGCCTGAGGAAATGTAACACCCTTATACCTTATATACATATAATACATACACCTAGTATATATAAAATATGCATATACAGTATAAAATGTCACAACCCAGTAAAATAAAAATTTTCTCATTTCAAATTTAAAATCCAAAATACTTTAAAATATATAGTTAAGTAATAAATAAAATATTTATTATTAACTAAAGGTTCCAAAATAGTATTTTATATGAAAATCTCTTGAAAAAATTCTCCAGAGTTTTGTTTGTAATTTGGACATTCCAAAAATCCAACAGTTACACAACCTGCACAAAAACACTCCCAATAAAACAATAAAACCACATTTCATCCCAACTTCACAAATCCTCCATATTTTCTCAAAACATTTGTACATATATATATTTATCAAAAACACATATAAAACCCACATTATACAATTTATCCAAAACATTCTTTATAATTTACAATATACACTCCAAAAATATAACATAATATACATAATATCAAAATGTACTATGATATAAAATATATACATGCTGTCAAATGTATCGGATCTTGATGTACCCAAAAACACTTCAAGCTCAATAAACACAAGTGTAGACCTGACCAGGTCTAGTAGAACTCTCCAGCTTTACCGGATTACCCCTGTCACCTGCGCGATGAATTATAATCGCGTTAAGTTAAAAGCCTAGTTGTTCAAACTTTGATAACAATAAAAGTGTAAAACAATGCCAATGCATAATGCTGTTATATGTGATGTCACAATGTGGCATATAAGCTCACTATTTAATCATAATCTTTCATCTTTTTGTAATTCACATAAACACATACACAAGCATGGGCCCAAACAAACTAATACATTTTTCAAATTTTAGAGTTACCATTTTGGTCTATAATGACAAAAAGTATCTAGACCCAAAGGCAAATCAAAGTGATGCTCGGTATCTAGCCCCGAAGGCAAAACATATATCAGTGATGCATAACATCTAGCCCCGAAGGCAAAATCAAGAATCAGTGACATATAGCGTCTAGCCCTGAATGTAAATAATGAGGATAATCTCATAGGCATGCCATCAAACACAGAACTCTAGAAATTGAATAACATACTAGGCACACAAATATTACATGCTTTCCACATTTAACTTTTTCTCATTTTCAACTAGGCACATTGCCTCATTTTCACATTTTTCTCACATTGCTTCATTTTCTCATTTTTCATCACATTACATCATTGTCACTTTTTTTTTCATTCATATCGATGTCAATTCATCATATCTCATTATGTTTCATCAATTCATCACAAATGCATCACATTTCACATTAAAAACATATTCCCAAATATTTTGTGTTATTTTCACATAATTTATATAAATCACAATATATTCAATTTAGCCATTATTAATGGCTTTTTACAATGCATATAATGCATACATAACAAATCACATGTCATAGCACATTGTTCATGAATGTTCAATGTATCAAGTAGCTTAACACATTTTCCATTCAAAATGTGTTAATCCCATATGTAAGATAAACATATCCCATTTATCAAAAGCTTGTACATACCTCTATAATCTCTAAAATGCAAGCTCAAAATCTCCCATAAATGTTCATTTTCAACTTGCCCTTCAACATTAGGGGTTGGACAAATCACCTCTCCTTAATGCCTATATCAAATGTGATCAAATACATTCATTTAGTGTTACATTTTAAGGCATTTCCAACCTTAAACCTTAATTAAACATCACTCAATTCAAAACCCCAAAGTTAAGCCTAACCTTACTTTAACTTTGAAAAATCATATTAAGCCATTTAAATTTGTGCTCTAAGTTTATTTATATCATTACAAACATATCATTACAGTTTTTGAGGCTTACGACCCAGTCTTTTCACCCCAAAAACATCATATTTATCAGCTGGCCTGGCTTACGACCTAGTATTTTCACCATTCCAGCGTGTAGCCCATAGGTAATCATAGGCATGCCGCCAAACCCAGAACTCTGAAAATTGAATAACATACTAGGCACACATTTATTCATTTTTCTCATTATTAATCTCTTTCTCTTTGTCACATATTCAATCTAGGCACATCGCCTTATTTTTACATTTTTTTCTCACTTTTCTCATTTTTCACATCTTTCTCATTTTTCTCACTTTTCTCATTTTTATCAATATCAATTCATTTCATTATTCCACATATCTCATTTTTGCATTCACAACACATTACCCAATTACTTTGGGTATTTTCACATAATATGCATATTTTACATTTTACACAATTTAGCCATTATCAATGGCTTTTCACAATGCATTTAACACATATATGACATTACAAATGTCATAGCACATTATTCATACACAATCAATGAACCAAGTAGCTTAACACATTTTTCAACCAAAATGTGTTAAGTCCAAATGTTATGGAAATATAAACAATATATTCAAAGTTTGTACATACCTCCACTAGCAACCCAAAGCAACCTAAAAATAACCTTCAATCCAATCTTTCCAACTTGCCCTTCGCCACTTGGATGAAGCAAATCAACCTCCCTCAAAGCCTAAACCAAATTTGATAACAAATAATTATTTAGTATCACATTTAATGTCATTTCCAACATTAAACCATAATTACACATCATTCCTACAAATTTCCAAAAATTTAGCCTTTCCTTACTTCAACAATGGAACTCCATTCTACTACAATTAAATTAGTGTTTTAAGTTTATTTATATTATTGAAAACATATTTTAATACATTTAAATCATTTACATCATAAAAATACACTCTTATATATAAAATCTCAAAAATGGCATAACCTTCCCCCATTGAAGGTTTTCCATTCCAACACAATCCATTACTCATTACAAGCTTATATTCATCACTTTTAACACTAAACAACATATTTAAACAAATAAAATCACACAATTCAACTACTTCGGAAAATCACTTTTCCAAAACCCTAAATCTCCACTTCCATTCTCAAACTCCAACCCAACACCACCAAATCCAATATTTGACTTTAAAATACTATTTTATGAATCAAAAAAACACATTTAGAACCAATTTGCACAATTAAAGTTCATGTTTTCAAAACCCCAAAAATTCATAACCCTAAATTCCCTCTCTTCACCATTCTTTAACCAAACTCCATCATCTCTTCAATCTAACCTTAGAATCATTGTTAACTACCCAAAATAACATCATACACACCAATTCCAACAATTATAACATACTACCTAAAAATTCAAATTCTCACATAATCAAAATTTCCAAGAAATTCAAAGAAAAAAGATGGAAACTTACTAATTTTGGTGGAAATCACCAAAAATCCACTTGAAACTTGTTAATTCCTTCAATTTATGGAGTATGGAAGAAGTAAAATCCTTGATCTTCAAGCTCCCATGGAAAACGTCCCTTGAAGAAGAAGAAGAAGATGATGAAGACTTTAATATTTATTTTCCTTTCATATTTTTTTAACCACATATATATATATATATATTAAAATAATTTAATTATTTAATTATTTAATTATTTTTTTAATAAATTAAAAGTCCTAATTTCCCTCTTCCATTCAAAAATAATTTTTTTAATTATTTTTTTAATTTTGAATTTATAAGATTTAATTACCAAAATACCCTTTTCTTTTAAAAAGTGTTGACTTTTATATATGTTATGTATATTTTGCATATTTATCACATATATATTCCACTTTTTCATTTAAAATCCCTTCATTTTAAATTTAAAACTATTAATTTAATTTATCCTTTTAAATTATAATTTATTTTATTAAATTTTCCAAAAATTAGAAATTTTTAAAAATTTTAGGATCTTACAGAAATAAATAATAAAATTGAATTGAATTGGTTAATAAGGGTCACACTTGCATTGTTGGCTTCACCAAATTTAATTCGGTTGAGCCAAGCTTTGTTTATGACCTCAACTCTACAGAAGTTGGAGATTGATGATGTGACTGCCTAGATCAATCTATGTTTGGCTAGAGCTTCAATGATTCGAAGGTCACTTGATGTTTGGGCAACTGTCTCTCTTTTTGTTTTTCTTGCTTTTCTTCTTTTGCTTTTTAGTTTGTTAATTATGGCCATCTGATTACTAAACCTAATTATTGGTTGCTAAATTGCCTCCCCTTTGATTAATGTTATTCATTGCTTTTTATAGGCAACCCTAGGGTTTAATTAGGTTTACCAATCCTAAATTTGGTAGAAGCATTTCTTGATTATCTGAATCCTTTTGAATTTAAACATAATTAGGATACTAAATTAAGTACATATCAAATTTGACCTTGGCTCAAATCAAATTAGACCACGACCAATTTGATGAGTAAAGCTCATATCGAATTGGACAAGGCCTTTTCAATATGAGCTTATGCTCATATCAAATTAGGATATCCAATTTGATATGAGCTACATGAGAATTAAATCAAACTAAGTTGATTTTAGTATTGGACTAGACTTAATTCGAACTTTAAAAATTGGAATGGGTTTAATTTAGGCCTTTTAAAATTGGATCGACCTAATTCAAGCCTTTAAAGTTGGACCAGACTAGGTTTAAGCTTTTAAAATTGGACCAAATTTGGTTTGGCCTCTTTTAATTGGGATCGAACTTGTTTAGGGCCAAAATTAGGGGGCCTACAGTCTTGCCCTTTGCTTGAACAATCTTAAATTTATTCAGAGAGTGAAAAGTAATCTACCTTGATAAGTTTAAGCCGATCTTGGATGCTTTGATAGGGTGGGTTCTAGACCCACAACATCCTAGTTTGGGTTCAGGCCTCATAAATTGGTTTGGGTTCTAGACTCTTAAATTATTTTTTATTCTGGACCCTTAAGAGATTGGATTGAGTTCTGGACTTTTGAATTAGTTTAGGTTCTGAACCTGTGAATTGGTTTGAATTTTGGACTTATGAATTGGTTTAGGTTCTGAACCTGTCAATTGGTTAGGTTCTGGACACATAAATTGGTTTGGATTCTGGACTCATAAATTGGTTTGGGTTATGGACCCATGAATTGGTTTAGGTTCTGGACCTACAAGAGAATATATTAAGTTATGGACTCATGAATTGGTTTAGGTTCTAGACCTATGAATTGTTTTGAGTTCTGGAATCATGAATTGGTTTGGGTTCTGGGTCCATGAATTTGTTTAGGTTCTGGACCAATAAATTAGTTAGGTTTTGGACCGATGAAAGTACACCATCATGATACTTCAACAAATCCAATATAGGCTGGGTAATCATTCAATATAGTTTTATTTAGACATTCTCATCCTCTAGTTGCTTGATGTTGACAGGGCATGCTCGCCCCTCCTTCAGACATGCTCGTTTTGATTGTTGTTGATAGAGCATGCTCCCTCCTCCTTTGGACATGCTCATCCTCTAGTTGACTGTTGTTGACCTGATGCTTGGATACTTTAATGGATGAAGAAGAACCATATGCCTTTGCAGAATGAATCTTCATCTTGATTCTTCACTCTTGAGGATGGACCTTTATGTTGCCTCGACTTTAGCTATTTTAGCTGGACTAATCTTCTATTCTTGGACCTTTGTCATAATCTTTTGTCTTTTGTATCTTCACTCAATTGAGAGTTCTGACTTTCTTCTTGTTTTATTCTTTTAATTCTTCATTTTGCAAAAATTTAGCTATTTTAGCCCTAATATCCTCTCTTTTCCCTCCTGCATGGCAAAATATTAAAGGTATGAAAATATTTTGTACACGCATAAAATTAAAAATTAAAAAGAAGAAGTTTTGTCCCCTGTGTAGCTCAAACCAATGATTTTGTTCCTATATAGGTTCCAGCTGATGTTTGTGTTTTGTCTCATTCTGTGCATAAGCATGCATCTCTTCTTTCTCTTGTAATGGCCCTTTCATGCACCCTATTCTATATCTGCTTCTAATTGTTTACTTAATAGGGTGTCTAATACTCACTTTAACAAAGAATATGCAATACAAGATAGCACAATGCAGTGTGATATGCTCATATATGCTGATATACATGGGTGGTACTTACAATGATTCTATTGACTCACAAACCGAGGTGATAAGCCAAAGCACTCCCATTGGTACCTTCGTGATGTTCATTTAGGTCTTGCATTGGGACAGAAGAAGATATTGCTTCCATGTCTTCATCTTCAAGATATGAGAAATAGAAGTAGTGGGGGCCCAAGCAGTATAGTCAAAGAAACATCTATTTCAAACCACGATTCAGCACGTCAGTTGGTAGCTTCTTCATATCCTCATTAACAATCATTTCATTGCCCACATTTGCCCATTTTGTCCTTTAAGGTTCAACAATACAATATACTTTCCTAAACTTGAAGGCTCGTATGTTAAAAAAAACACTCTTTTTTTAAATTTTAAAATCATATTTTGATTTTTTCAAATTAGTGTCAATATACCCGAGGGCTTGATTTTTCCAAATTAGTATATTTGTAACATGACAACCCTAATTACCATACTAAACTTGGGAATCATTTCCATTTAAGCAAGAACTATTGTGCTTCAAATAGGCACATACACATTACTTGGACAAAGATCTTATTGAGTTTGAATATTGCTTATCCCATACGCATGTTTTTTAAATAATCTCCACTAATAGACTCTACCTACCAAGAGAAATTAATATGTCTTTGATAGGCTTGAAATGGGGTCTATAAGGGACATGGGTTAAATGAAGGCCATTTTTAAACTATAGTTGATGTGACAATATGAACAAACTTTCTCACTATAAACTTTCTATTGGAACTGTAGACAATTGGAAATATTAAACTCTAGACTTTATTTCCACCCTTCAGGCATCTAGTTTTTCTTGCTTCATTAAAAGATAGAGCTTGAATGTTCTTCTATCTTATTAGTAGAAAATTAGATTTGATTAGGATGATCTTTGCTTTTGCAAGAAGTTTGAAACCCTATTGTTCTTCCCTTTTCTTCTTTTTTTCTTCTTTTTTGCTTTTTTTTCCTTCTTTTTTCTGGGACATGGCATTTCATTATTCCTCCCTTTTCCTCTTTTGTGGAATTTTTCAAGATTGTTGACTTGGAGCTGTGTTGGGTATCATGGACTAAATAAAAGATGATCTTTCTCCTATTACTCTGATTTAACTAAGTCTCTGGTTGGACTGGGCTAATTCAAGTAGAAACCTTTTACTACTTTAGGTAGGTAAAACTATGTTGGCTTTTAAATCACTGTGAGAAGGGATTTTTGCCCCCACTTCTGTTGGAATGGTTCTTGCGACTTCAACACTGTTAGGCTCAGAGCCTTAAAGAACACTAGCCCAAACATGGAAAATTTGGAGTCGCCACTCGGAAGGACTAAGAAAATAGAAAGGGGTGAATAACTCAATTCCTATGGAATTCCCAACCCCTACTAGGTTTGGAAAGTTGCATACGCATGGGGAAGGTGAGAATGACCCAGTACCCCCATAGCTTTCAGTTCAATGAAACCGGCCTCCTTTTCAGGTGTAAACATTATTAAATTCTTAACTTATTATAACATTATCCATAATACATGCAATTAAAATAATTAAATATTCATTATATACAAGTCTAAATAATCCAACAAAATGGGCACGCATACAAGATGAAAACATGCCCTTACAATGTCCAATATCCAAAATACAAGAAAATTAAATAGGAAACCCACCATTTGGTGGAAATGTGTCCTTTACATTAATCCCTAAACTCAAATAAGATAAAAGAACAAATTAAATAAAATAAAGCTCCCACAAAGTGGAAACATGCCTTTTGCATTATTAGCCAAATCCAAATAATAATAAGAATATATACTTTAACAATTCATGCTAAACACTTGATTCAAACATATATTACCATTAAATAATCATAAAGCATACAACAATAAATCAAATAACCAAATTTAGGGTTTAATCTTAAATTAGGTGTTAAACATGCAAAATTAGGATTCTACATATGAAACTAGTGTTTATTGATGCAAATCAGGATTTTTAGTAAAAAAAAAAAAAGGGTTTTAGTGTTTTAAACATGCTAATTAGGGTTTTAGGGAGTAAATTAATCAAATTAGGGTTTTAGGAATAAAACTAGGGCTTTGGGAAGTAAAATAATCAAAATATGATTTTAGCAATAAAATTATGGTTTTAAGGTATAAACTAATCAAAAAGGGTTTTAGGAATAAAATTAAGGTTTTAAGGTATAAACTAAAATTTATTATACAATCTAGGGTTTTAAGTTTATGAAAATAAGGGTGAAACATGTGACTGATATTGCTGCCAACCTGAATCCAAATCTTATGGCTTATTGTGATTAATTCCCAATATGATTTATGCATTGAATGTACAATAAATTAGTCAAAAGCAATAAATAATTGAATTGTTGCAATGGATTAATAAGTTACAACAAGCAATTGAATTAAATTGGATGAGTTAAAGAAAACTGAAATTGGCTCCACCAATTTGTATATTGAGCCATACTTACTGCTTCTCAAATGGCTTGGCTCAATTTAGGTTTTAGTGGGAGTTTCAATGATATGAGGATCAACGGGCACTTTCTGCTTAATTGTTTTGGCTACTTTTCTCTATGAATGTCTTTTTATTTTTGGTAATTATCATTGCTACTTTTAATTGTTGCCTCGATCTTTTTTGTTAAACCAGTATTTATAAGCAATAATTAGGTTAAAGCCGACTTAATAACCCTAATCTTTCAAACTCTTTCTTGCTTATTCGAGCGCAATAAGAATTTAAACTAAACTCAATCTAAATTTGGCCTAGATTAAGTACTAAAACAAAGACTCATACCAAATTAAACCATGGTCAATTAGATATGAACCAAAGCTCATATTGAATAGAACCTTGGTCAATTCAATATGGGCAAAGTCCATATCTAATTAAACAAAATCGAATGGATTCTAACTTTGGATCGGGCTTGTTTAAGGCTTTAAAAATTGAACCGGATTAATTTGGGCCTTTTAAAATTGGACCGACCTAATTTAGGGATTTAAATTAGGTTTAAGCTTTTAAAGTTGGACCAAATTTGGCTTTTCCTCTATTAATTAGGATCAAACTTGTTTAACATCAAAATTAAGGGTCTACAGTTTTGCCCCTGCTTGAACGATGTTGAATTCATTCAGAGAGTAAAAGCAATGTGACTTTAAGTTGATCTTAGATGGAGGTGGGTTTTAGATCCAATAATTGATTTGGGTTCTAGACCAAAGGGTTAGATTCGGGTTCTGGATCCGATGCTAGATTTGGATTGTAACACCCATATAATTACTAAAATAAATAAATTTAAATTAAATTAATAAGTTAGAGGGTTAAATGAAGTGTTTGAAAGTGAGAAATAAGTAATGCATACGTGAAATATAAACGAAATATATATTACATATAGAGTCAAAAATAAGTTAGAAAAATAAAAATTTTAAAAGTAAATGCAGGGGTAAAATGGTAATTTAAAAAATAGAAAAAAAAAATAAAATTATTTTTGGATAGATGATGGAAATTAAAGACTTAAAAATGACTTAATAATTAAATAAATTTGTAAAGGGTAAAATTGGAATTTTAGTAATATAAAACCATCCATCTTCTTCTTCTTCTTCTTCTCTACTCTCTCAAGCACAAAATTTCCACCATGGCTAAGGATTATTCTTACTCTAAAGACTAAATTTTAGAGGGAGTTTCAAGATTAAAGTGAAATTTGGTGGTTTCTCCATTGAAAGGTAAGCTTTCTTACCTTATTCGAAAGCTTTATGGTTAAATATGAATATGTATGAATTGGGTTTTTAAAAGAGTATATTATAATTGTTGAAATGGATATGTAGGATGTTATTTTGATGAGTAAGTAAAGATTTGATGGTTAAATATTGGATTTGAGTAGGTTTAGTTGGAGTTTGGAAGAGGTAGTACGAAAGTTAGGGTTTTGGTAAAAAGTCATAGTGCATTTGGTTTTATAATTTGAATTGTGTTATTTTGTGTTGGTAATGATATAAATGAGCTCAAATTACCATTTGAAAATAGTTAGAATGAAAAACCAAAATCAAAGAGGCTTAGTGCAAAATTTTGAAATTTTGATGAAAAAGTGGTACATTATATTTTAATGCTTGGAATGTGTTAAAATATGATGTTTATGATATATTTAAACTTTAATATCAAATTGGGATTGATTAGAGTGATGTTTCAAAGTTGGAGTGTGTTTGGGCACATTTTAGTATTTTTGAAGTAATGCGCCTAAATTTATGTTCTATGCTTTAAACACTTAGAAATTCACATTTTCAATATGTGTTGAGTAGGTTATAATTTCATTAACCTAGCAGTGAAGAGCATAATAAGATTTTGGAAGTGAGTGGAGTTTTAACTCCATTTTTTGCTTAATAAAGGTTAGTACATACTGTTAGACAAATAATCTTAATTTTGATCTTTGACAACTCAAATGGATGATCTATTTAACTTGTGTTTGAGAAATCTTGTTGCAGGATTAGGTTATTTCAATTAAAGGTAAACAGAACATTTATCGCGGTCGCACCTCACCTTAATACGACCGCTCCAAGTAATTACAGAATGAAACCTTGTCACAGTAGGTTTCGCGGTCAGAAGTTCGACCTCAGTCGCGACCGCTCCTACAGAATAGCGACCGGCCAAATATGTGCACAACCGCTACTCAAGGAATTTAAATCATTACAATCACAGTAAGATTCGCGGTGACAAGAACGGTGAATGACTCGACCTCGCTAACCACTATAGCGACCGCCCCATTCAAAGTCGCGACCGCCCAACAATTCAAAAAGAAATTGCTCAAAGAGACAGTAGTGTTCGCGTCCTCAGGTGCGTCCAGAAGTTCGACGCGAGAATATGAGTTCGACCGCGAAATGCTACCACGGGCGACCGCGAGATTCAAATTAAGGCGGACATCTCTTTTGCCCTGTCAGAAAATGACACGTGACATGACCGTTGTAATCCCACTTCAGTATTCAAAAAAGGGCGACCGCACTTTGTGATGCGCGACCGTCCCGACAAACACAGCATGGGCAAGAAACGGTCCGACAAACACATCATGGGCAAGATTCCAGCTGCAGAGCACTAAAATTCGACCGTTGAAGATTTTTTAAAAGTAGCGACCGTCCCTGGTTAAAAGGACGACCGCTTGAAGCATGAGCGCGACCATCCTTGTATGAAGGGCGACCGCGAAGTGCTTCGGACAGTTTAAGTAAAGAGGTCAAATCTGCCAAGACTTTATAACGGCTAGTAAGACCACATTGGCTATAAATACAAAGTTTCTATGAGAAAACACAAAAGAGACAAAATTGAGAAAAGATTTTCATAGCCAAGCAACAAATTTTCTTTTACTTAAACTTGTATTTGAATTGTTATGAATGTTAGGTGTTAGCATTGAAAACACCATTGTATAAGTTTGAGTGTAAGCTTGGGAAACACTTGGGTTGTGAGAGTGAGCCTAGTAAAACTCTTGTTAGGTTGTGAGAGTGAGCCTTGTAAAACTCTTGTTTGGGTTGTAAGTGTGAGCCTAAGAAAAACACTTGTGAAGTTAGGTGTGAACTTGTGAAAACACCAAAGTTGGAAGTGAGCTTGTAAAAACTTCAAAGATTAGTGGAACCTTAACAAGTTGTTAAGGAAGTGGATGTAGGATTGAAGTAAATCCGAACCACTATAAATCTTGTGTGTTCTTTCTTTCTTCAATTACTCAACCAACTCTATATTCCGCATTTCTTGTTTGTTGAGTTTTTTAAATTGTCATTACTTCTTGAGAAAACCAATTCACCCCCCCTCTTGGTTGCCATCTTGGGACAACAATTGGTATCAGAGCCCTGAGATTTCTTAAACTTAATTGTGAAATCTGATCCACAATGGCAACTTCTTCTTCATCAAGCTCTCATGGAAATCTTAACTCTATTCTTAGACCTTACTTTGATGGAACGGATTACTCATACTGGAAACACAAAATGTATTTGTTTCTAGACAGTGAAGGGATTGAACTATGGGATTTCGTGGAAAATGAGTGGAAATCTCCTACTCATGAAGTTGACGGTATTCAAGTTCCTCTTCCCAAAGCTCAATGGTCAACTAGCAATATCAGAGATCGATTCAAGAACAATAGAGCTGCTTCCATCTTGATGAACTCCATTTCAAGAGAAGAAGGTGGAAGAGTTCAACATTTAACTTGTGCACATTGTATTTGGAAAACACTTGAAAACTACCATGAAGGTACAACTCAAGTAAGATTTACCAAGAAACAAATGCATGTTCATGAGTATGAGCTATTCAAGATGAAACCAAATGAAAATGTCACCGACATGACCAATCGCTTACTTGCAATTGTCAATGAACTAAAGAAGTATGGCAAGGTATATGATCAAGGTGATGTAAACAGTAAAATCTTGAGAGCACTAAGAGCTAGAAAGAATTTTGAATCCAAAGTATCATCCATAGAAGAAGCTCATGATCTCAGCACATTAAGAACCGACGAGCTAGTTGGTAAATTACTCACTTTTGAGCTGCACAGTGAAAAAGAAGAAGATCAAGGTGAGAAAGAAAAGAGAAAACCAATTGCACTCAAAGCAATCAAAGAAGTTGAGAGCTCAAGCAGTGAAGGTACTGATGATGAAGATGAAATGGCAATGTTCTCAAAAAGAATGAATGAATGGAAAAGGAAGAAAAGATTACAAGCAAACAAAGGTACACCTCCTAAATTCTCTTTCAAAGATAAAGAAAAGAAAAATGAGGTAAAATGCTATGAATGTGGAAAAACTGGTCACATCAAGTCGGATTGCTACAAATTAAAGAACAAAAGGAAATGGGATAAAGAAAAGAAAAAGTCTCTCAAAGCCACATGGGATGACTCTTCCTCAAGTGAAGAAGAAGAAGAGGAAGGAATTGCAAATCTTTGTCTCATGGCTATTGAAGATGACTCCAATGAGGTAAGTACTCAATCTTTTGATCTTGTAGCACATGATGATATAAATGATATAGATGATAGTGACTTGATTGAGCACATGAATTCTAAAATAGAAAAATATTTCTCTAAAATGATGCTCTATAAAGAGAAAAACTCTAAGTTAGAAAAGGATTTTATATGCTTAAAGAACTCTACCTTAGAATTGAAAACCTCAAATGAACACTTAATGAATACAATAGGAGAATTAAATAAAAGCTCACATGACTTAGAAAAAGTGATTAAAGAGAATGAGGCATTGAAGCATGAACTAAAAGAACTAAAAGAATCAATTTCCAGATTTCATAAAGGAAAGGAAGCATTGAACACATTAATTAATAATCAAAGATCACCTTCCTTGAAATATGGATTAGGATTCAATGGCTCAACCAACATTGCACCTAGCAAACCAACATTTGTGAAAGCATCTACAACTAAAATTTCTGATGTTCATATCAAAGATGCTTGCACCAAATCTAAAAGAACTTCTTATGGTTCACTAGGAAATAAAGCCAAAAATAATTATGCATTGTTGTTCACTAAACTTGTACAAAAGAAATCACATACTTGTAGTTGTATGTATAATGCAAAAAGAAAAATGCAGAAGCATAGGATACCATGGCAATGCACATATTGCATGAAATTTGGTCACAAAAATTTCAATTGTTATATAAGAAAAGCTCATCTCAATTTAGAAGGCACTCTTTCTACTAACCATCAAGGACCCAACTATATGTGGGTACCTAAAAGAAGATGATCAAAATTGTCTTGCAGGTATGCCTAAAATCTACTACCAATGAAAGCACATGGCTTGTGGATAGTGGATGCTCAAGGCATATGACTGGAAATGCAAAGCTCTTTACAAGTATTACCTATAAACATGGAGGTAACGTAACTTTTGGAAACAATGCTAAAGGTAAAATTCTTGGTGTTGGCTCCATTGGTTCTATTGGTAAGGATTTAATTGAAGATGTATGGCTTGTTGATGGTTTGAAACATAACCTGCTAAGTGTTAGTCAACTTTGTGATAAAGCATACTTTGTCAAGTTTGATTCCAAAGAATGCAAGATCACGAATTCAAATGGTATTATCATATTTAAAGGCACTAGAACAAACAACACTTACAATGTCAGCATACATTCAAATCATACATGTTTAATGTCCACTAATAATGATGCATGGTTATGGCATAGAAGACTAGGACATGCTGGTATGGATCAATTGAAATATATTTGTAATGAGAACTTAGTTGATGGCTTACCTAAGATAAAATATGAAAAAGATAGAATTTGTGAACCTTGTCAACATGGTAAGCAACATAAAAGCTCATTTAAATCAAAGAGTGTTATAAGCACCTCTAGACCTTTAGAGCTCATTCATTTAGATTTGTTTGGACCAAATAGAGTTACAAGCTTAGGAGGCAAATCATATGCATTTGTTCTTGTTGATGACTACTCTAGATTCACATGGGTTAATTTCTTAGCTCAAAAGAATGAAACCTTTAATTACTTCAAAACCTTTGCAAAAAGAGTTCAAAATGAAAAAGGATATGTGATCACATCTATTAGAAGTGATCATGGCAAAGAATTTGAAAATGAAAACTTTGAAAACTTTTGCAATGAAATTGGCATTTCACACAATTTTTCTGCTCCTAGAACTCCACAGCAAAATGGTGTAGTTGAAAGGAAAAATAGAACTTTAATTGAAATGGCTAGAACAATGCTCAACGAATATGATTTACCATCTTATTTTTGGGCGGAAGCCGTTAATACAGCTTGTTACATTGCAAATCGTGTTTATAAAAGGCATTTAACTAATAAAACTTCTTATGAGCTATGGAATGGAAGAATACCCAGAATTGGATATTTTAGAGTATTTGGATGCAAATGCTTCATATTGAATACCAAGGATAATCCTGGAAAATTCTCATCCAAATCAGATGAAGGCATATTCTTAGGATATTCATCATATAGCAAAGCATATAGGGTATTTAACATGAAAACTCTAGTTATAGAAGAATCAATGCATGTTGTATTTGATGAATCATCTAAACTTGATCAAAAGAAAGGTATTTCTTTCAATGACCCTGCAGATACTCTTGAACCTCTTGAATCTATTGATGTTCCAAAGATCAATCAACTTGAAGAAGAGTCTCAAGATCTACCTAAGGATTGGCAATACAAGAAAGATCATCCAAAGGAACTCATCATTGGAGAAACATCAAAGGGAGTAACTACTAGATCTAAAATTAATCACGTTGATGTTAATTTTGCTTTTGTTTCTCAAATTGAACCAAAAAATGTTGAGGAAGCTTTAAATGATGAAAATTGGATAACTGCAATGCAAGATGAACTTAATCAATTTGAAAGAAATAATGTTTGGCAACTTACTCCTAGACCTATAGATCATTCTACAATAGGATGCAAATGGGTTTATAGGAATAAGCTTGATGAAAATGGTCACATCATTAGAAATAAAGCAAGATTGGTAGCCAAAGGTTATAATCAAGAAGAAGGTATTGACTATGATGAAACCTTTGCCCCCGTAGCTAGATTGGAAGCTATTAGAATATTACTTGCTTTTGCATGTCATATGAATTTTAAGCTTTATCAAATGGATGTTAAAAGTGCATTTCTAAATGGACTCATAAATGAAGAAGTTTATGTTGAACAACCTCCTGGTTTTGAAAACTACAAATTTCCTGATCATGTTTTCAAACTTACCAAAGCTTTATATGGATTAAAGCAAGCACCTAGAGCTTGGTATGATAAACTTAGTGCATATTTGCTTGAAAATGGTTTTTCAAAAGGAAAAGTAGACACAACTCTTTTTGTTAAAAAGAATAAGCACAACATTTTGATTGTACAAATTTATGTGGATGACATAATATTTGGAGCTACTAATGAAGCCTTGTGCAAAGAATTTGCTTCTTGTATGACTAGGGAATTTGAAATGAGCATGATGGGTGAACTCAAGTTTTTCCTTGGACTACAAGTCAAGCAATGTAAAGATGGGATCTTCATCAACCAATCCAAATATACAAAAGAACTCATCAAGAAATTTGGAATGGATGGCTGCAAAACTAGCAAAACTCCTATGAGCACATCATTGAAATTAGGTAAAGATGATAATGGTAAAGCAGTAGATGAGAAGAAATATCGAGGTATCATCGGATCACTACTTTACTTAACTGCTTCTAGGCCTGATATAATGTATAGTGTATGTCTATGTGCTAGATTTCAAACCTGTCCTAAAGAATCACACTTGAATGCCACTAAAAGAATCTTGAAATATTTGAGTGGTACAATGCATTTAGGACTTTGGTATCCTAAGAATACATCATTTCATATTATAGGATTTTCAGATGCAGATTATGCTGGTAGTATCTTAGATAGGAAGAGCACAACAGGAGCATGTCACTTTCTTGGTAATTGTCTAGTTTCTTGGCATAGTAAGAAACAAGCATCGGTTGCTTTATCCACAACGGAAGCTGAGTATGTTGCAGCATGTTTTTGTTGCACACAAGTATTATGGATGAAACAACAATTGCTTGACTATGGTAAGGTGTTTAACAATATCTCCATTAAATGTGACAACACTAGTGCTATCAATTTGTCTAAGAATCCTATCCAACATTCTAGATCCAAACACATAGATATTAGACATCATTTCTTAAGAGAAAATGTACAAAATCAGAATATAACCTTAGAATTCATAGATACAGAAAATCAACTTGCTGATGTCTTTACAAAACCCTTGAATGAAGATAGACTTAACTTCATAAAACTCAATTTAGGAATGATTGATGGAATCACTTTGAATTAATTAAAACTTTTGCCTATCAATAAGGTTTCTATGTGCATGAATTTAATGTTTCTTAACACAATAGAAATATTTTCCACCTTTCCTTGAATCTTTCATTTTTAAGTATGTAGCGGTCGCTCCAGTATTCTTCAGCGGTCGCTATCCTGTCTGTCAGTTTCAGTCAAACTAATGACTCTGAGCGCGGTCGAGAAAATTTGTGCGCGGCCGCACCAATTTGAATAGTTTCGACCGTTACAGTTACTTTCTTCTCTCGCGAGCATACTTATCTTGATAATGGTCGCTAGACCATAAGTAGCGATCGCACTATCTTCAATCCGCGACCGCACCCTGTACACTCTGCTCGAAAATTTATAACCGTTGGCTGTGTGACAAGTTGCAACTCTTAATATCCAACAGTCAAAAACGGCTATTTTCTTAACTCCATCTATTTAAAAGTAAGTTACATCAAATTTCTTGGATATTTTGCTTCTGAAAACAATCTAAAACCCTAAAATCTTCTCAACTCATCTGCTTCTCAAATCAACCTCTGTTTTCCTGCTCTCATCTGTTTCTTCTATTCTAATGGCTCCCAAAAGAAAAACCACTTCCAAAATAAAGGGACAAGCTAAGAGAGTTCCAGGAATCACCATTAGAGAACCTGTTGTTGAACCTCCATCTCCTCCACAATCAAAAAGGGGTGAGAAAATTCACAAACCTCATCACCAAACCACTGAGGAAGACATTAGGTATGCCATGCTAAAGAAGAAGAAGGTTGAAGGCACCAAATCTCCTTTTGGTGGGATGCTGTCTGCTTTGGGCATCAAGGACGAAATTGAAGAATTGTTGGATGTCCTTGGATGGAGAAATTTTGTCTTTCCAGAAGAGGTAGGTTACTCTAGTCTAAGTAAGGAGTTTCTAATGTCATTCCAGATAGAGAAGAGTGCAAACTCTGCTCTAGGTTGGTACGGGGTAAGATTTAAGCTCTTTGATCATTATCATTCCTTAACCCTAGAAGGATTTGGCAACATTTGGAACTTCCCTTCTGAAGGTATAACCTCCTACAATGATCAAATCTTCTCAAACCCAACACTTTCTGATTTCTGGAGAGAAATTTCCATTGAAACCTCTTTTGAAAAGGAATCTAAAGCCAGACATATCAAATCTCTCACCCACTGGATGCTCCATAGGATTATCACCTATACCATTCACCAAAGAGCTGATGGGAATGAGAAAGTCACCAAAAGAGATCTTATATTTCTGTATGCTTTCACCCATAACATCAAAATGAACACCACCAAGTTCTTGATTGATACATTTTATCATCATGCTGTTACAAGAACTGGTACCTTCTTCCTATCCTCTCAAGTTACTCAAATAGCTAGACACTTAAACCTTCTGAATGATTTGAACTTAGCTACTTTGAGGAACCCTTTCACTCTAGCCTCCAATGCTATCACAATGGATTACTTAGAGCATGCTGGTTGTGTAAGGAAGATAGAAGGGTCATATGTATACTGCTATGGCAAGAAAGGAGTTATGGATAAACAAAAGAAAAGGCCAAGGTATACAATTGAGGAAGAGGGAGATTCTGTAGAAGTTGCAGTAGAATTACCTCCAAAAGCAACTTCATCAAAAGCTGCTAAAGAAACTGCTTCATCCTCCACACAACTCATCCTCCAAGCAATCAAGACTCTCTCAAGGAAACTCACTAAGTTCAAGAAAAGTGTTTCCAAGAGATTCCAGCACTTAAACAAAAGGATAGACCTTATATCCCACATGCACCATGATCTTTATGACATGCAAGGCAAATTGGACTTGCCTCAATGCAATCTTGAAGATTGGGATATAAGTGATCACACCCAAAGCGTTGCTGAAGAAGAAGAGTCTATTAGCACTAGCTCTGCCTCTGTTGCACCTCAAGATAAGGGGAAAGCTCCTTTAGTTGAAGAAGAGTTAGAGTTAGATGATGACTCAGAATAGCTTAGCTTTAGTTTGTTTGCATTTTCATATGTTTTCTGCTTTGCACTTTCTGCTTTGTACTTTCCTCCAATTTTAATATATATAATTTGGTACTTTCCCTTTCATTGTTTAGTTAATAATTTTGCTTAACAATTGTTTCATTTTGCCTATGACAATGGGGGAGAAGAACCAATGGAATGAACCAATAGAGGAAACCAAAGATAAGAACAATAATGGGAGAAACAAGTATACATGTTGAATATTTGCAATAAGGGAGAAATGTTTATGGGGGAGAAATGTTTGCATTCAAACAATAACATTTGCACCAAAATAAACTAATAATCACAATGCTCTTAACCATGATTGTTGCATATGTTAAGGGGGAGCATTTAAGACTTATTATTTTTCTCATCATTCCATTTGAATTGTCAAAGTCAAAATGGGGGAGATTGTTAGACAAATAATCTTAATTTTGATCTTTGACAACTCAAATGGATGATCTATTTAACTTGTGTTTGAGAAATCTTGTTGCAGGATTAGGTTATTTCAATTAAAGGTAAACAGAACATTTATCGCGGTCGCACCTCACCTTAATACGACCGCTCCAAGTAATTACAGAATGAAACCTTGTCACAGTAGGTTTCGCGGTCAGAAGTTCGACCTCAGTCGCGACCGCTCCTATAGAATAGCGACCGGCCAAATATGTGCACAACCGCTACTCAAGGAATTTAAATCATTACAATCACAGTAAGATTCGCGGTGACAAGAACGGTGAATGACTCGACCTCGCTAACCACTATAGCGACCGCCCCATTCAAAGTCGCGACCGCCCAACAATTCAAAAAGAAATTGCTCAAAGAGACAGTAGTGTTCGCGTCCTCAGGTGCGTCCAGAAGTTCGACGCGAGAATATGAGTTCGACCGCGAAATGCTACCACGGGCGACCGCGAGATTCAAATTAAGGCGGACATCTCTTTTGCCCTGTCAGAAAATGACACGTGACATGACCGTTGTAATCCCACTTCAGTATTCAAAAAAGGGCGACCGCACTTTGTGATGCGCGACCGTCCCGACAAACACAGCATGGGCAAGAAACGGTCCGACAAACACATCATGGGCAAGATTCCAGCTGCAGAGCACTAAAATTCGACCGTTGAAGATTTTTTAAAAGTAGCGACCGTCCCTGGTTAAAAGGACGACCGCTTGAAGCATGAGCGCGACCATCCTTGTATGAAGGGCGACCGCGAAGTGCTTCGGACAGTTTAAGTAAAGAGGTCAAATCTGCCAAGACTTTATAACGGCTAGTAAGACCACATTGGCTATAAATACAAAGTTTCTATGAGAAAACACAAAAGAGACAAAATTGAGAAAAGATTTTCATAGCCAAGCAACAAATTTTCTTTTACTTAAACTTGTATTTGAATTGTTATGAATGTTAGGTGTTAGCATTGAAAACACCATTGTATAAGTTTGAGTGTAAGCTTGGGAAACACTTGGGTTGTGAGAGTGAGCCTAGTAAAACTCTTGTTAGGTTGTGAGAGTGAGCCTTGTAAAACTCTTGTTTGGGTTGTAAGTGTGAGCCTAAGAAAAACACTTGTGAAGTTAGGTGTGAACTTGTGAAAACACCAAAGTTGGAAGTGAGCTTGTAAAAACTTCAAAGATTAGTGGAACCTTAACAAGTTGTTAAGGAAGTGGATGTAGGATTGAAGTAAATCCGAACCACTATAAATCTTGTGTGTTCTTTCTTTCTTCAATTACTCAACCAACTCTATATTCCGCATTTCTTGTTTGTTGAGTTTTTTAAATTGTCATTACTTCTTGAGAAAACCAATTCACCCCCCCTCTTGGTTGCCATCTTGGGACAACACATACTTTGGGTTATAATGTGTTTAATTGCATTAAATTTTTTCATAACATGTTATAAATGTTGAATGTGTTATGTTACTTGGTATTCATGAATGTGTGTGTAACATTGTTTGGAGTAACAATGCTTGATTTTTGATAATTATTGCATGATAATCCATTGAGAATGGCTAAATTGAATGTGTGTACAAAATGTGAAAAGTGTAAATTGTGCACTAACATGTGGGAATAAGCAACATGTGCATTGTATATGATGATAATGTTAAAGATACATTGAAAATATGAAAAACAAATGAAACGTGGAACTTGTGAAAATATAATTGCATGTCACCTTATATATTGTCTAGTTTCAGAATAATGTTGTTGGATATTATTACGCCCCTTGGGTGAGATACACTGGTGTCACAGATATTGTTATGTCCTAGGGTGAGACACACTGGTTTCATAGATATTATTACTCCTTCGTGCGAGACACGTTGGTATCATAGATTCTATACGCCTTCAGGTGAGACACGCTGGTGTCATAGATGATTGAATTAGCCCAAGATAATATTTTTTGAACTAGACTAATATATAAAGATTTTGGGCCTAATGTATGTGTATGATTGATGTGCTGTTAAAATGTGTAAAAAGAAGCAAATTATCTAGCATTTTTATCATAATGTATTTTTTTGCATTGCATGTGCAATATCATTTATTTATTTTACCAAAGTATGTACCACTAAGCATTATGCTTAGCATGATTGAATTATATCCCGCAGGTGATAGAGCTAATTCGGAGAGTGTTGCTAGACCACACCAAGTCTAGATTATAGTCGTTTACTTTTGGAGTTTGTCGAGCTGCCATGGACAAGAGCCATCTGCATTTCATGTATATATTTTAAACTTTGACATATTTACTTAAGTATATATCTTATGGTTGTAAGCATATATATATGATGTAAATTATAAAAGGATTTTTAGTTTTAAATGTTGAAAATTTAAGAGATGGGCTGTATGTATGGTTATATATAAACACTTGTGAATTTTGTGCTTTTGTTGGAGATTTTGGAGAAATGTGTTGAATGAATATTTGGGAGTGTATTTTAAATGCAGGTTGAGTGTGTTGAAATTTGAAAATATCCAAAATACAGACAAAACTTTAACGAATTTTTTCCAAAGATTTTCCTTTAAAATGTGTCTTTTTATATTTACATTACTAAGGAATAATTTTCTTTATTTATATATATATAAAGTGTTCTAAATAATTAATTTGAAATGATGGAAGTTTATAAAAGAAAAAAAATATGTGACATTCTTGCATTCTGTATATGTATTTTGTACATATGGGGTATGTATATTATACACATATGGGGTATAAGGGTATTACAATTTATTTTAGTATTAGATCCTAGGTTTGAGATTCTCGACCTTAGTGGGTTTTTGGAGAGAGAAAATGGGATTTTAAATGTGATTTATCATGACACACATACATTTGCACTGGCATTTTATCTAGTTTCTGATGTGGCAATTCTTTCTATAATTACAGAGATTGGCTATTATGGCGTCTCAGGAGTATGTTTCTGGTGAGGAGAGTACCAAGAGTGTTGCTCCTATGAGGGAGATGTTAGATCTGTGGAAGTTGTTGGAGAGGCATCAGTGTTGGGGATTCCACCAGTTTGGGTACAACAGATGGTGGAGTTGCTCCGTTAGGCCCCAGTACAGCAGCAGCAGCAGCAGTAGCTATAGCCACAGCCGCCACGAACTAGAAAATATGATAAGTTGTAAAAGTATGGAGTTACAGATTTCGTTGGCACCATTGATCCAGTTGAGGCAGAGCAGTGGCTGGACAGAGTACAAAGGGTTTTTATCCAGCTATAGTCTACTGCAGAGGAGAAGTTTGATTATGTCCTATCTCTTCTGCAGGGGGATGCCTACGGCCAATGGAAGATTGTACCCCATGGGATGGATGAATTGCTGGTGTTGACTTATGCTGATTTCCTACATAAATTTGAGAAGAAGTATATCCCTATAGAGTATAAGGATGCCAAGAAGAAGGAATTTATGAGTCTAAAGTAAGAAGGGAAGACAATTATAGAATATGAGAAGGACTTCATCCAGTTGAGTAAGTACATAAGGGATTTATTATTAGATGAGATTGACAGATGTAGGAGGTTTGAGGAGGGTCCGAGGCCATCCATCATGTGTCTTGTTGCAGCATCTCATTATGAGGATTTTTTCAAGATGGTTTAGCTGCCAGGAATATAAAGAAGGTATAGGGACTTGCAGCAGCTGCCAAAGCAATGAAGAGTAGAGGCAAGAGGCACTAGGCTAAGGCAGGGTTTTCATCTGGAAAGAAAGGTAGAGGAAGTTTTCCGTAGAGTTTTAGTGGAAGTTAGGGGCAGCCTGGCATATCATTTCACCAGTAGAAATAGAGACCTACAACCTCTGTAGTTAGTGCATCGACCCCAGTTCTACAGAGATCGCCTCCACCTGTTTGTGCTCAGTGTGGATGAAAACATAAGGGTATCTATTGGGGGACCTAGCTTGTTTCAAGTGTGGATCCAAAGATCACTTTCTCAAAGATTGTCCAGTGCCACCCATAGATAGACAAACTGAGATATTAGTTTCTAGACCCAGTGATAGAGGGATCATGGTGGCAGACGTGGCAATAGAGGTGGCAAACCTGAATTTAGTCGGAGAGGGGGATCCATGGTAAGGACTAGTGGACCATATCATGCAGGATCATCACAGAGAATATATGTGATGTAGAGATAGGTAGATGCTTTGGATGTTGTGGTTGGTACATTTCTTTTAATTGGCATTTGTGTGCATGCATTGATCGATCTTGGATCGACACATTCATACATTAGTGCATCCATTCTGCCTATGGGTGATATGCATTTTGAGTCATTAGGGTTTGATGCACTAGTGACCAAAACTTTGGGGCATAGTGTGATAGTTAACAGAGTACGCCGAGATAGTCCATTCATTATTCATAATGAGGAGTTTCTCGGTGACCTAATTGAGATGGCCTTTAGGGAGTATGACTTGATTATGGGTATAGATTGGTTATCTAGATATGAGGCTATAGTAGACTATCCACAGATATGTGTTACTCTAAAAAAACATGATGGGAGAGAAGTAGTGGTATCTAGTGAGTAGAGACACCTCACATCTATGTTTGTTTCAGCTATATCACTCTAAGGATGAATCGGAAGGGGTGTTAGGCTTATTTGGCTCATGTGGTAAATACCAGAGTAGTAGGATCCCAGTTGTAACATTAGAGTTTCTAGATGTGTCCCCTAAGGAGTTACTAGGGTTTCCTCCGGAGAGAGAGGTGGAGTTTGGTATCAATGTGATGCCTGGTTTGCTCCTATCTCCATTACCCCTTATCGGAAGGCACCTGCAAAATTAAAAGAGTTGAAAGTGAAGTTGCAGGAACTACTTGATAAAGGGTTTATTTACCCTAATGTATCACCATGGGGAGCACCAGTGCTATTTGTAAAATGAAGGATGGCACCATGCGGTTGTGCATTGATTACTTGTAGTTGAATAAAGTGACCATTAACAACAAATACCTATTGCCTCGCATCGATGATTTATTTGATAAGTTGAAGGGGATGGTGGTATTTTCTAAGATTGATTTGAGATCTGGGTACTATCAATTGAGAATTAGAGATGTAGATGTACCCAAGACTACCTTCCAGACGAGGTATAGGCATTATGAGTTCTTGGTGATGCCTTTTGGACTGACGAATGCACCAGCTACATTTATGGATTTGATGAATTGGGTGTTTAGGCTATACTTAGATTAGTTTGTGGTGGTGTTTATTGATGATATTTTGATATACTCCCACAGTAAAGAAGAGCATGATAGACATCTGCAGATTGTACTGCAGACATTAAAAGAGAAATAGTTGTATGCTAAATTATCCAAGTGTAAGTTCTAGTTAGATCAGGAGACTTTTCTCGGGCATGTGGTTTTCGTAGAGGGGATTAGAGTTGATCCGAGTAAAGTCAAGGCAATCTTAAATTGGACTCCTTTAAAGAATGTGATAGAGATTAAAAGTATTATGGGATTAGCTGGTTATTACCATCAGTTTGTGAAAGGATTTTTCATGATAGCTTCGCCACTTACCGAATTGCTTTGGAAGGATGTGAAGTTTCTATGGACAGACCGATGTCAGGCAAGTTTTGAGTAATTAAGAGATATGTTGACTGAAGCTCTGGTTATTACCCTTCTTGTGGAAAGTGAACCATATGTGATATACAATGATGCATCACATCACAGTTTAGGTTGTGTTTTGATGCAGGAGGGTAGAGTCATTGCTTATACCTCCAGACAATTGAAGCCTCATGAGTTAAATTATCTGACTCATGATTTGGAGTTGGCAGCCATTGTCTTTGCATTGAAGATTTGGTGATATCATTTTTATGGAGAGAAGTGTTTCATCTACATGGATCATAAGAGTTTAAAGTATTTGGGTGTCCAAAAAGAGTTGAATTTTTTATAGAGACAATGGATATAGTTTATAAAGGATTATAATTATCTTATCAATTATCATTCTAGCAAGGCTAATGTAGTTGTAGATGCCTTGAGTTGAAAGTCTATGGCAGGGTTAACTGCCTATACTCTCACATTACTTATTGAATTAAGAGCTTTACATGCTAGAATTGAGACTTGTGATGATGGTGCTATAATGGCCCAGTTGTAGGTGAGGCCATAACTACTTGATCATATTAAAAAATTACAAAAGTCAGATATGAAACTTGTAGACCTTTAATTTTGGCCCTAAATCAAATCAAATTTTTGTGTTAATTAAAGATTGCCAAAATAAATTCGATCTGATTTTAAAAGATATGAACTTAATTTACAAATCTTAAATAAGTCGGTCTAGTTTCAAAAGGCACGAAATCAACTACAAAATCCTAAATTAAGTTTTTAGGCCCAAATTAAGATTGTGCGGTCTAGAAATTAAAAAAACAAATGCAATATTAATTCAAGTTAGGAGGGTCCAGGTGACATGAGCCTAACTTATGTTGACCTGGAGGCCCTAGGTCGATATGAGCCTTGGCTCATGTCGACCTAGTTGCCTAAATCGACATGGCCTTGGTCCATGTCGATCTGGCACATCATATTGACATGGTTTTAAGTTGTTTTTAGGTTTTTTTATCGATTAGTTTCCTAATTAAGCTAGAATTCATTTTAAGGATGAATTAAAATTAGGTTTAGGGGTTTTTGGGGTGACGATTTTGCCTATAAATAATAATGCTTAATACTAAAATGAGGCGAATTTAACACAAAGCACTAAACATAAAAACCTTAGCAGCCATAGTAAATCAAAAGACAGAGAGTTAGCAACACAAACACTACACCACACAAAGGCAGTAGCTCACTATCTTTACTTCTACTTCAGCAAGAATTCCAAATTGTTACAAGAAAAGCTTGGATCAACGTACAATTTTGGTGGAGCCAACAAATGAAAGTATGTTTTTATCCTTTTGAATTTAACAAAAACTGTTTTGATTATGGTCTTAGGCACTATTTATTATTCACGTCTAGTATCTTATTTAAATTGGTTTTAAAGTCACAAGTAGATTATTCATTCAACTTGGTTTTGTTCAAAGAGTTATTTAGCTTGCATTTAAATTCACAGTAGCTTATTTAAGCAAATTGTTAAACCTATATCCATAGAGTTTAAGTGTGTACTAGTTGAACGAACCAAATCTTATTTGCACATTTTAACAATCAAAAACCTTAACACCAAACCCTAGTTCCATAATCCTAAGTCTCCTAAAATCCTGGCTCCAAAACCTTTTGATTTCCCTAAACCCTAATATCTGATTCAACAATTCCTTAAAACCCTAAATCCAAAACCCCAATGTAGACCCTTAATTTTTTATCAAGTCCAGTCCAAAAGCTTTAAAATAGTCCGAAATAATTTTTGTGTTATTTATTAGTTATTTTAATATTTGTTATTTATTTATTTTAATATTTGTTATTTATTTATTTTAATATTTGTTATTTATTTTAATAATTATTTCAATAATATAATAATTATTTTATTTATTATTTATTATTTATTATTTATTATTTATTTTTAATAATAATAATATTCATTTTTAACAAAAAAAAATAAAATAAAAAGTAAAAATAAATAAAAAATCGGACGGATCGGCGAGCGACGCACGGCAGCGTTGCCGCGCGGCAAGCAGCAATTGGTTGTAGGCAGCCAATTCGCCGCAGGCCCAAGCCTGCCCCCACAGCAATTCTCACACACTAGCAGCCTGCGCCCGCGGCCAATTTTGACAAATCCTTATTTAGCTTAGTTTTTAATATTTTCCTAAACAGATTTTGATTTTTCTTAACATACTAGGTTTTTTATTTTAATTACCTATAAATATCACATTAAAACACAGAAAAAAGGGGTTGGCTTTTTTCTTTTTTCGGGCATAAATACAAAAACAAAAAAAAAGAGGCAGACACTGACTTTGGATTTTTGGGACTTTTTAGCAAGAATTAATTCAGAGACAAACTTTTGGAGAATTATTTTGTTAAAGACTGTAACTTTTTGATTTTTTTGAGACTCGAGACTTTGACGCTACAACTTATGTAATTATTCTTTGACAAGCAACAAAAGACATCTAATTGATAAACTTAAGACAACAAGTGTAACACCCCATCTTAGCCTACTTTTATAGACCAAGATGGACTGTTATCTCATGATGGTTGTGTCTTTATATTTTACTTAGCCAATTTTAAGTGCAGATTTTACAGAAATTTTGCCAGAGTTTCCCCTATAATTGGTGGTCCCAAGTGTCGCCAAAACTGATTTTTCTTATTTTTGAAAAACATTTTGTTTCACAATTCAACTCAAGTACACTCCCAATAATCCACCCTTATAACCTCAACTACAATCCTGCAAGAAAAGTTCACACTTCTATATCCACAATCCAATTCAATTCAAAACCATACAGTTATTATACATTACTAGATTTACATGCTACATCAAGTTATCTCTTTGTATTGCTCAAATAAGTACATGCCAGTTTCTAACACCAAAATACAAAATAAAGAGCACCACCTAAGTTTGTTGATGACCGATGGATCGCAGGACTCTTCTGCTCGCTACTGGCTCCTTGCTAATAACCTACGAGTTTAGAAGAAACTAAACTCGCTAAGCATTGCTTAGTGGGTACTTTAACTAATTACGGAAAATAATTATAAAAGCATAATGCACTTTAAAAAAATCAATGAGTCGTATTGAAAAATAATATCACAGTAAAAACAATCCATACATGTCATATATTCAATTATTATCATTTTATCAATTCGCTCCACAAGGTAATTTGGTAGACTAACGTATGGTAAGGAACTAACTGAAACAACTGTATATATATTCTGTGGCTGTGGCCCTAAAAAAAAATCGCGGACCAAGCCTTGTGGAATCTGTGGCCGAAGCCCTCGGACCGGAGTCCTATATAACTCGGGCGATTGCCCTATATAACTCGGACCGAAGTCCTATATAGCTCAGGTCGTCACCCTATATAACTCGGACCGAAGTCCTATATTAAAGCAGCACTGCATATAGTATGATATATCATACCCTTACCGTACTCAGTACTGTCCCAGATACCAAGTGGAGCCAAAATTCTCATACCATTTCTTAATCGAATATGCATTATACAATTATCGACTTATGGTTCTTATATTATTTCAACTTGAAATATCATATTTTATCATTTTAATAACATACTATACTCATTTATATTCATAAGGAATCAATTGGATTACTTTTGAAAAATGACCAAATGAATATTAGCAAAATGACCATATGAATAGTAAATTCTGGTTTTGGACTCAACTCGATCCTTATTTTGAAAAATCGTATAAAATAATCCACTTGAGTAAAAATTCTAAAAGTTTTACAGAATTTATTTTTACATGTTAAAATCATTCCTTTAAAATTTCAGATCAAAATGGAAACAAATTCTTGGTCAAATAGTTCACCCAACCAGACTGCTCCAATTGCCCTGCATCCTGGCAGCAGTTTTGTATTTTATAAATTCCGTAAATTAAATTCAATCAATGTGGTTCAAAATTATTTTTCTCAAATACTAGACTTATTAAACAACAACATATCCAAAATTCAACTCAATATAAGTTTTCTATATTTAATTAAAAATCATACAAGTCACAGCAGTTTACTAATTGTAAAACAGAAAAATTTTCAAAAAGGAGTTCAATGGTTAAAGTACCAAACCTTGCTTTTCCTTGCTCTTCTTATCTATTTCACTTCCTTTCCTCTCTAATCTCCTTGATTTCCTATGAATTTAATATGTCACATATGTAAGAACAAACCCTAGATATGAACATGATGCTACCTTATGATTTTCTAACAATCCTTTACTTATTCTTACTAATAATCACCATTTTCATAATTTCCTTCAAGTAGTTTATCATTTTTCACCATAATCATCAACTTACTAATTCTTTCCCAACATGAACATAATATCAAATCTTCCTAAACATAGCCTAATACCTAATTCTAATGAAAGAATAAGACTTAGGATGGTATCTTACCTTATTTCCTATTGAATTTCATTTGAGAAATGGCTTAGACTTGAAACTTGTCTCCTTGAAAATGGAAGGGAGGGGGAGCACGACTTAAAGAAGAAGAAAAGTGGTGATGGTGGTGTCTTTTTGATCCTTACTTGTGTTTGGAAGACCATAATTAGTTGTTTATAATTTAATTTCCATTTAATTAATTTATTTATTTTCAATGGCCATGATTTGTCCAACCCATTTGGATTTAATGGCTAGGATTTGGTTTATTTTCAATGGCCATGATTTGTCCAACACATTTGGATTTAATGGCTAGGATTTGGTTTATTTTCAATGGCCATGATTTGTCCAACACATTTGGATTTAATGGCTAGGATTGGCCACTTGAAAGTGGCTTTTTGTTCTTTTAAATTTTGCCCCCAAAGTTATATTTAATTACAAAATCGCCCCTCCAGTGGAAATGTCCAAAATGTCCTTATCGGAAAATCGCCCGTAACTTACAAACCGTGCGTTTTTAGGAAAAATCGTGCACCACCGTTACTACCCGATTAATCCCGAGAACACATTTATGGCATCCGTTAGGGTCACTATTAAGAACCGACACAACTTTTCGGAAAATTACTCTTAGGTCCTCGGCTTTTCAAAAAATTACCTTTAGGTCCCGTCGACTTCACGGGCCTCCTTTGCACACCGATTTTGTTTTTGACTATCTCAAGCCTCTATTTGACCACTTATTTATGTCCTTCTTGCCTAATACTCGACTATCTAAACTTTGGGATGTGACAACAAGACAATGTTGTCTTGATTTTGCTCGGACAAAAATCAAATATTGAGGCAGACAAAAGCTTGGATCAAACTCTTTAATTTGGTGGAGCCTTCAAACATAGGTATGTTCTCTAAATTTAGTTTATTAAATTGGTAATCACGACCACTTTTCAAACTCTCATTGCAACATCTTAATTACTCAATTTCTTTTTAATTTAGTTCATACAGTAAATATAGGATTTAATTTAAGTCAATAACGTAGTTATCAAAACTTACAAACCCTAATTTACTCAAATTTCTAGACCTTAATTAATTATGCTTTTAAACATTACAATTTCCTTATCTTTGCAAATAATAATAATAATAATAATAATAATAATAATAATAATAATAACTTTTCTAAAATTCAAACCCTAATTTATTTCAAGCCTAATCTTTAATTTAAACATCACAGTAGCTATAATCCTTGTAATAAAATTATAATAATATTAGTTTCTCAAAATCAAAGCTCTATTTTTAATTTAAACCTAAAAAATCCTAATTTTATCTAAGAAACCCTAATTCAAGATGTAAACTTAAATTTATATGTTTATTACTTTATTTAGTTTTAGATTTGATTTTGTGGTTTATCATATATTTTGATGATCAATTTATTTGATTTTGATATTTGATTTATTTAATTTATCATGGATGATTATTTTGATTATTTTTTATTTATTAAAATTGTAAGAGATATGTTTCCATGATTGGGTACCTCATTAATTAGTCATCATATAATTGAACTTATTTCAAGTTTTGGGATTAATGTAAAGGACACGTGTTCACCTTTTGGTGGGTATCCTATTTAGTTTTAGACATTGGACAATGTAAGGACATGTTTCTATCCTCGGATGGGTGGTCATTTATTTATTTTATTTGAACATTATTTTGATTTTAATACAATGATGCTTTTATTTTAATGATCTCATGTAGTATGGATAATATCATTATATTTAATAATTATATAATATTAAGGCCTAAAAAGGAGGCCGGTAATAATGAATCGGGCATTGTGGGGGTGCTGGGTCATTTCTCACCTTCCCCACACGTACCCAACTTTTTGAACCCAATAGGGAGTTGGGGATTCCTTAGGAATTGAGTCATCCACCCCTTTCTTTTTTTGGCCCATCCGGGTGGCGACTCCATTTTCTCCGGGCTTAGGCCCGTGTTCTCTATGTAACATCTGTGATTTTGAAGAAATTAAATAAGTATTTGGAGATATAAAATTGTATATACTCAGTATATATATCTAGAGTATATATAACATATACATATGGTATATTAATTATATATGTTGGATTAATCCATTACATACTTAATATTTAATACACATATAAGGTACATTTGATGTGTATATAAGATACACATTACTTATGCATATGTGTAATATCCCAAATTTTTGAAAAGTTCTAATTTTTGGAAATTTGATAAAATAAATTATAATTTAAATGGATAAATTAAATTAATGTTTTAAATGAAAAATGAAGGGGTTTTAAATGAAAAAGTGGAACATATATGTGATATATATGTAAAATATACATAACCTATAAAAGTCAACACTTTTTAAAAGAAAAGTAAAAGTAAAAGTATTTGGGTAGTTAAATCTTAGAAATTCAAAATTAATAAAATAATTAAAAAATAAATTATATTTGAATGGAAGAGGGAATGTATGACTTTTAATTTATTAAATAAATAATTAAATAATTAATTATTAAATTATTTTAATATATATATGGTTTAAAATAAAAGAGGAAAAGAAAAAGAAAAACAAGAAAGTCTTCATCTCTTCTTCTTCTTCTTCTCCATGGCCGAAACCTCCATGGTTGTCTAGATCAAGATTTTGTTTCTTCCATACTACAAAAATTGAAGGATTTCAAGTATTCAAAGTGGATTTTTGGTGATTTCCACCAAAATTAGTAAGTTTTCAACTCTTTTCTTTGAATTCTATAGAAAATTGGATTATGTTGAGTTTCGGGTTTTGATGTAGCATGTTATAATTATTGGAATGGGTGTGTATGATGTTATTTTGGGTAGTTAACAATGATTTTAAGGTTGGATTAAAGAAATGGTTGAATTTAAGTTGAGTTTGGTGAAGAGAGAGAATTTAGGGTTATGGAACATTTGAGTTTTTGAAATCATGAGTTTTAATAGTGCAAATTGGTTTCAAATGTGTTGTTTTGATGCATAAACAAGGATTTTAAAATCAAATGATGGATTTAGTTAAGTTTGGATAGAGTTTGAAGATGGTAGTATTGATTTAGGGTTTTAGAAAAGTGAATTTTCAAAGAATGATTAATTGTTTGATTTTAATGCTTAAATCATGTTATTTAATGATATAAGTGGTGGAAATAAGATTGAAATGATAATGGGATTGAGTTGGAATGGAGATCCTTCAATGGTGATGGTTATGTCATTTTAGGGTTTTCAGCATAAGCATGTGGTTAATTAATGTAATTGGTTTAAACATGCTAAAATATGTTTCTAATGATATTAATAAACTTAAAACATTAATTTAAATGGCTTGATATGGTTTTTCAAAGTTAAAGTGAGGTGAAGCTTAATTTTGGGATTTGGTTTAGAGTGATGTTTAATTATGGTTTGATGTTGAGAATACCTTAGAATGTGATATTAAATTATTATGTATGATCACATTTAGTATAGGCATTGAGGGAGGTTGATTTGCTTCATCCAAGTGGTGAAGGGCAAGTTGGAAGGATATGATTGGAGGTTGTGTTAAGCTTGCTTTGGGTTGCTAGTGGAGGTATGTACAAACTTTGAATATATTGTTTATATTTGCATGACATTTGGGCTTAACACATTTTGGTTGGAAAATGTGTTAAGTTACTTGATTCATTGATTGGGGTATAAATAAAGTGCTATGACATTTATAATGTCATATATGTGTTAAATGTATTGTGAAAAGCCATTGATAATGGCTAAATTGTTTAGAATGTGAAATATGTATATTATGTGAAAATACCCAAAGTAATTGTGTAATGTGTTGTGAATGCAAAAATGAGATATGTGGAAAAATGAAATGAATTGATATTGATAAAAATGAGAAAAGTGAGAAAAATGAGAAAGATGTGAAAAATGAGAAAAATGAGAAAAAAATGAGAAAAAGATGATATAATAAGGCAATGTGTTTAGTTTGATCATGAGAAAATGAGAAACGTTTTGATAAAGGGATTATGAAAGAATTTGATAATGAGAAATTTGAATAAATTGTTTGCCTAGTATGTTATTCAATTTTCAGAGTTCTGGGTTTGGCGGCATGCCTATGATTGCCTACGGGCTAAACGCTGGAATGGTGAAATGACTGGGTCGTAAGCCAGGTCAGCTGATAAATATGATGTTTTTAGGGTGAAAAGACTGGGTCGTAAGCCTCAAAAACTGTAGCAGTCTAGCGGGGTTGAGGAACAAGATACAGGGGCCTAAGGGTCAAGCTGGGTTGAGGTCCAAGAGTCGGGGGCTGTTACATTATCCATGGATATATTTCCTACGGGGCTAGACACATGGTGTCATTATGGACCAAAGTAGTAACTCTGAAATTTGAATAGCATATTAGATCCTTTTTGGGCCCATGCTTGTCTTTGCTTTAATGTGAATTATGAATTACGATACAATTGAGCAATATAATGCTATGAGTTGTGATTATGAAATATTTGAAAAAAAAATATAAGAAAGTAGAATGATGTGACATCTATATGCATTGTGCATTGGCATTGCATTGAGTTTTATTGTTGTTATCAAAGTTTGTACCACTAGGCTTCGGCTTAGCGCGATTGTAATTCGTCACGCATGTGTCATGGATGATTTGGTAAAGCCGGAGAGTTCTACTAGGCCTGGTCGGGTCTAGGTTTGTATTTATTGAGCTTGAAGAGTTATTTTTGGGTACATCAAGATCAGAGCCAGTTGCCAGCATGTAGATATTTGATATTACAATGTATTTTGATATTATATATGTTATGATATGTTTTTGGAAGTATATAATGTAAATTGTAAAGAATGTTTTGAATAATTTGTTCAGATGGGATTTTATATGTGTTGTTAATTTATATATCTATATATAAGTATTTTGAGAAAATATGGAGAAATTGAGAAGTATTGGTAAAATGGTGAATTGATTTTTATTGGGAGTGTTTTCTTTATGCAGGTTGTGTTTGTTGAATTTTGGGAACGTCCAAATTACAAACAAAACTTTGGTGAATTTTTTCCAGAAATTTTAATATAAAATATTTATTTTGGATTCCTATAACAAGCAAAGAATATTTATATACTATTTAATTTATATATTAGTATTTGCAATCTTAAAATAGAAATGTGAAAATTTTTATTAAATCGGTCTGTGACATTTTTATACTTTATATGTGTATTTTACATATGCTTAAAATATGTATTGTACGTATATAAGGCATAAGAGTGTTACATTTATTTTGGTATTAGAGCCTAGGTTTGAGGTTCTAGACCTAGGTGGGTTGTTAGAGAGAGAATTAGAATTTAAAAAATAATTTTCAATTGTGATGCATGCATTGGCACTGGCAATTTATCTGATCCCTGATGTGGCAATGTCCATTTGATATAATAGATATGAGTTGAGATGGCGTCTGGGTTACATAGATCAGTGTGGCGCAGTGGAAGCGTCGTTATAGAGATTATGGATTAAGAATTTTTGAAACTTTTACTTTAAATTTAAAATTTATAGTTGATTCAATTCAAGAATAAGTGAAATTAGAAAAAAACAATCTAGGAAATGATTTAAGATATAAAAATAAAAAGTTTGAGAAATGAGCATGATAGTTACAGATAATTTTATAGGTGTACTGCAAAGTGATATTGTCTAAATTTTTGGACAAATCTAGAAATGTTGGATGAGTTTGAACATTTAATAGAAAGTTTTTTTATATGTTAGAATCCAATGTATAAAATTTCATAAATTTTAAAGATGGATCTCTAATTAAGAAAAATAGAAGAACACAGATTGTTGGAGTAATTCCAGCAACTCAGAATTTGTAGAAATTGAGAAAAAAATAAATTTAGAAACTATGGTAAACCAACCCAGAAAAATCTAAATATTTACACACAATATCATATGTATTCCTATAACATATGGTTAAAATTTCATGAATTTTTATTAAGGTTTGGTACTTGAAACAAATGGACAACCGGGTGCTGCCAGAGAAATTATTAAAGAGACAGATTCTCTGATTTTGGAATATTTAATTTTTAAATATATTAAATCAGCTTGGAAAAATCTAAAACTTTAAATATAAGTCCATATATGTGTCAAGTGCACATGGATAAAATTTTTCAAGCTTTTATAAAGAATTGGTAAGGAATACAAAAATTGAAAGTGAGATTGACATGAAACTGAGGAAGTCATGTAATTTTGTGTAAGTAATAAATTAATTTTATGAGACAAATGAATGAAGAAAATTATAAATTTTTATATGCATATGTGTATAAGTATAGAAGAAATATGGAGTTTTTAACAATTTGCAACAAAGAGTTCATAATTAAAATCAAAGAGTGAAATCATATATGATAGCAAATTATTTATTATGGAATAATGATGCATGATTTAGGGTTGAGTGTGTAAAATTAAAGTATCTAAATGGATGATGTTAATTAGTGTAATGAAATGAATTAGTGTTGTTTAAATGTAAATGTTATGATTTTAAGATTGAAAATGTGATATGGATGAGATTTGGTGAGGTTCATGTTGTTCGTTGCAATATATGAAATTTGAATTTTTGAAATGGGTTTCCATAATTGTGAAAGTGATGTGTTTTGATGTTATATTAATATAAAAATAAAGTTTATAAAGTTAGCTCTTGAAAATGAGATTAATAGAATGAAGTTTAAGTAAAGTATTAAGTTGGAAATTTAGAGTTGTAAGAGAATTTTGATGAAGATTGTTTAGATGTTGAGAGTTTAATGTTTAATAAGCATGGGAGTAATTTTGAATGAGTAATATTATCTATGAAAATATCATGTAACATGTAATGTGGTTGATAATATAGAAAATTGTTATGAAATAAAAGGAAAATGATTAAGTAAGTAAAAATGAGTTACTTTAGGTAATTGAATTGGAAATGATGAAAAGGGATATGAAGGGTATGATAAATGCATAAAAAAAATGTGGGAGAGATGTCACATTGGAAATGTGACTAAGATTTATGTGAGGTGTTAAAAAAATATATATCTATATAATAAGAAACTTATTTAAGAGATGAGCGATTAAATAAGGAAGATGTTAGTTATGTTGTGGTCAAAGTGTATATATATGTTGAATTGATGAATAACATAAGTAATGTCAAAAGAATGAGAAATGATAATATTCTCTGAAAGGTGATAAATGTGTATAGGTTGTATGTAAAAGAGGAATTGAGTATAATTGTATGATTTGTGTGATGAGATTTTTTTTTCAATATGAACACAAATATGATATGTAAGAAAATGTGGAAAGTAAGTCACATTGTGATTATGACTTATGAAGGTATATGTGGATGATTAAAAAAAAATATTATCGAGTGTTTACTACCTTATACAAATACGTGTCTGGTGATATTGAGAATGATATTGCATGTATTAATAGACCTAAGAGAGATTAGGTCTTCACCTGCGTAGAGTTAGGTCATGTGATGAATTGAGATTGAGAATGGACCCGAACAGAGCTAGACGGTGAAATTGTTATTTTAACAACTGAACTTGATCATTGTATAGTATTTTGGGCCTAAAGTATATGCGTATAAATAAGAGATTGTAAGGAAAAGGAAAGTATAATGAAGAAAGTATGGAAATGGAAAAAATATATATATATATAAATGAAAATTTTTATAAGAGATAGATTAGAAATGGAGTAATAAATGAAAATTGTGTAAATTAGCATATGAACGAATGTGTATATGTAAGAGATGTTAATGATAATATTGTTGAAACATGAGTTGGGCTAATGATGATCAAGTGATCAAGAGTAAATTGCTTTGAAACAAAGCTAAAACGTGTTAACTTTTTGTGCAGCAAAAATTAGAAAATGAATATGTGATTTTTGCGATATGAACTTAACATTGTGATTGGAAATGTTTGAAGAAGAATGATAGAGGAGCAGTATTTATTTATAAGCCATAGGCGTGACCATTATTATGACATGACTGTTGGATAGTTTTGGTGAGATTGATTGTTATGCTTCAAGAAACATGGTCAAGACTTATGGTTTGCATGTATCTTATAATTTTATACTAGAAATTTGTTTATAATTATAGAAAGTGTGGAAACATAAGAGAATTGTGAAAATATGATGAGCTTTAAATGATGTGTAAGAAAAGTGATTTGTGTAAATAGGGTAACTATAAGAAATGTGAGAAAATGGTAAATGAAAGGAATTATGAAATGTGAGTAAGAGTTATAATGAATGTGTTTGAAAGTGGTATAAAATGAATAAGTTGATGAAAATGATGTGTAAAGTAAATGAGACTAGGGGAAGTGAATATTATCTGTAATGATGAATTCGAAGAGAATTAAAATTTGAGAATAAATTTGACCTAATAGAAATAGGTCATGAATTAAAAACAGATTGATGAATTTAAAATAGACTAAAGGTTGGTCGGAATAGAATAAGGTTATAATGGTCATATTGTGATAGTTAGATCAATTGATCCGAAATGTAATAAGTTTACAAGTATTTATTGAAATTCAATGTGTGTAGTTGTATTAAGAATATGCAAGCTATATGATAATGTGCTTAATACAACATTCTGATATGTATATGCATATGAAAGGAGCTAAGTTATATTAGTTTCAAATAATTATAAGAGAAAAATGTTAGTTATAGTATAATGGGAATGAATCTTATTAAGGAAATAAGATTTTGCTTTTGTATAATGGTGATATTAAATTAATATGTGGTAATTGTATAAAGAGTAGGATCAAAGTGAAGATGTGTAAAATTATTGTGTTAAGATAAAATTATCAAAAATTGAATTTAAGGTGATGAGAGTATATTTTTAAGATAATGAAGTGATCAAATATCTTGAGTGCAACAGGTGTGTGGGTATATATAATAAAGAGATGAACTAATTTTGTCTAATGACAATTCGATTGATGATATGATAATTTGTTGTGGTTGTTTGAGTAAATAGATAGTATAATGATGTGTTAGGGAATGATAAAAAGGAAATTAAGAATGAACCAAACGGGGAGAATATAAATTATGTAATTTGGTAAAATAATGATTTGGATGATTTATTACCATACTGGATAATTTCGAGGACGAAATTATTTAAGGGGGGGAAAATTGTAACATCCGTGAATTTGGAGAAATTAAATAAGTATTTGAAGATATAAAATTGTATATACTCAATATATATATCTAGAGTATATATAACATATACATATGGTATATTAATTATATATATTGGATTAATCCATTACATACTTAATATTTAATACACATATAAGGTACATTTGATGTGTAAATAACATACACATTACTTGTGCATATGTGTAATATCCCAAAATTTTGAAAAGTTCTAATTTTTAGAAATTTGATAAAATAAATTATAATTTAAATGGATAAATTAAATTAATGGTTTTAAATAAAAAAATGAAGGGATTTTAAATAAAAAAAGTGAAACATATATGTGATATATATGTAAAATATACATAACCTATAAAAGTCAACACTTTTTAAAAGAAAAAGTTAAAGTAAAAGGGAATTTTTGTAATTAAATCTTAGAAATTCAAAATTAATAAAATAATTTAAAAATAAATTATTTTTGAATGGAAAAGAAAATTTATGACTTTTAATTTATTAAATAAATAATTAAATAATTAAATATTAAATTATTTTAATATATATATGGTTTAAAATAAAAGAGGAAAAGAAAAAGAAAAAAAGAAAGTCTTCATCTCTTCTTCTTCTTCTCCATGGCTGAAACCTCCATGGTTGTCTAGCTCAAGATTTTGCTTCTTCCATACTCCAAAAATTGAAGGATTTCAAGTATTCAAAGTGGATTTTTGGTGATTTCCACCAAAATTAGTAAGTTTTCAACTCTTTTCTTTGAATTCTACAGAAAATTGGATTATGTTGAGTTTGGGATTTTGATGTAGCATGTTATAATTATTGGAATGGGTGTGTATGATGTTATTTTGGGTAGTTAACAATGATTTTAAGGTTGGATTAAAGAAATGGTTGAATTTAGGTTGAGTTTGGTGAAGAGAGAGAATTTAGGGTTATGGAACATTTGAGTTTTTGAAATCATGAGTTTTAATAGTGCAAATTGGTTTCAAATGTGTTGTTTTGATGCATAAACAAGGATTTTAAAATCAAATGATGGATTTAGTTAAGTTTGGATAGAGTTTGAAGATGGTAGTATTGATTTAGGGTTTTGGAAAAGTGAATTTTCAAAGAATGATTAATTGTTTGATTTTAATGCTTAAATCATGTTATTTAATGATATAAGTGGTGGAAATAAGATTGAAATGATAATTGGATTGAGTTGGAATGGAGATCCTTCAATGGTGAAGGTTATGCCATTTTAGGGTTTTGAGCATAAGCATGTGGTTAATTAATGTAATTAGTTTAAACATGCTAAAACATGTTTCTAATGATATTAATAAACTTAAAAAAACTAATTTAAATGGCTTGATATGGTTTTTCAAAGTTAAAGTGGCGTGAAGCTTAATTTTGGGATTTGGTTTAGAGTGATGTTTAATTATGGTTTGATGTTGAGAATACCTTAGAATGTGATATTAAATGATTATGTATGATCACATTTGGTATAAGCATTGAGGAAGGTAGATTTGCTTGATCCATGTGGTGAAGGGCAAGTTGGAAGGATATGATTGAAGGTTGTGTTAAGCTTGCTTTGGGTTGCTAGTGGAGGTATGTACAAACTTTGAATATATTATTTATATTTGCATGACATTCGGGCTTAATTTCCCATTTTGGTTGAAAATGTGTTAAGTTACTTGATTCATTGATTGAGTATGAATAAAGTGCTATGATATTTATAATGTCATATATGTGTTAAATGTATTGTGAAAAACCATTGATAATGGCTAAATTGTGTAGAATGTGAAATATGTATATTATGTGAAAATACCCAAAGTAATTGGGTAATGTGTTGTGAATGCAAAAATGAGATATGTGGAATAATGAAATGAATTGATATTGATAAAAATGAGAAAAATGAGAAAAATGAGAAAGATGTGAAAAATGAGAAAAAAAAAAGTGAAAATAAGGCAATGTGCCTAGGTTGAATATGTGATAATGAGAAAGAGATTAATAATGAGAAAAATGAATAAAAAAATGAGAAAAAGATGATATAATAAGGCAATGTGCCTAGTTTGATCATGAGAAAATGAAAAAAGTTTTGATAAAGGAATTATGAAAGAATTTGATAATGAGAAATATGAATAAATTGTGTGCTTAGTATGTTATTCAATTTTCAGAGTTTTGGGTTTGGCGCCATGCCTATGATTGCCTACGGGCTAAACGCTGGAATGGTGAAAAGACTAGGTCAAAAGACTGATAAATATGTTGTTTTTAGGGTGAAAAGGCTGGGTCGTAAGCCTCAAAAACTGTAGCAGTCTAGCGGGGTTGAGGACCAAGATACTGGGGCCTAAGGGTCTAGCCGGGTTGAGGTCCAAGAGACGGGGGCTGTTACATTATCCATGGATATATTTCCTACGGGGCTAGGCACATGGTGTCATTATGGACTAAAGTAGTAACTATGAAATTTGAATAGTATATTAAATTCTTTTTGGGCCCATGCTTGTCTTTACTTTAATGTGAATTATGAATTGCGATACAATTGAGCAATATAATCCTATGAGTTGTGATTATGAAATATTTTAAAAAAATATAAGAAAGTAGAATGATGTGACATCTATATGCATTGTGCATTGGCATTGCATTGAGTTTTATTGTTATTATTAAAGTTTGTACCACTAGGCTTCGACTTAGCACGGTTGTAATTCGTCGCGCAGGTGTCATGGATGATTTGGTAGAACCAGAGAGTTCTACTAGACCTGGTCTGGTCTAGGTTTGTATTTATTAAGCTTGAAGAGTTGTTTTTGGGCACATCAAGATCATAGCTAGTTGCCAGCATGTAGATATTTGATATTACAATGTATTTTGATATTATATATGTTATGATATGTTTTTGGAAGTATATAATGTAAATTGTAAAGAATGTTTTGAATAATTTGTTCAGATGGGATTTTATATGTGTTGTTAATTTATATATCTATATATAAGTATTTTGAGAAAATATGGAGAAATTGAGAAGTATTGGTGAAATGGTGAATTGATTTTTATTAAAAGTGTTTGCTTTATGCAGGTTGTGTTTTGCTGAATTTTGGGAACGTCCAAATTACAAACAAAACTTTGGCAAATTTTTTACAAAAATTTTAATATAAAATATTTATTTTGGATTCCTATAACAAGTAAAGAATATTTATATACTATTTAATTTATATATTAGTATTTGAAATCTTAAACAGAAATGTGAAAATTTTTATTAAATCGGTCTGTGACATTTTTATACCATATATGCATATTTTATATATGCTGAAAATATGTATTTTACGTATATAGGGTATAAGGGTGTTACACTCTAAGGCCCCGAGCCTAATAGTGCCGAAGACACAAGAACCATTCCACATGGGAGTGGAGGCAAAAATCCCCGCTCACAGTGGCGACTCTACTGGGATAAGAGAAGTTGATTCCATTGGTCTTATTATGATATTGTCCATTGCATCATTTAGATTGCATTGTGTGCATGAGTTAGGACACCTGTGTTGCTCGTGTTGTGTCATGTAAGGGATACCATACTTTTACTCATGGTATGGAGATCGAGCATGGCATAACCACTCATAGCATTGTACCATTTGGTATATACTTGCTATGGGAGCCTAAAACCTTTCAACCCAAGACTTAAGCTCATGTAATTAACCTAGTTATTTTTCTTAGGTTTTACTCCAAATGCTTGCTGTTTGACTATGGTTAATTTATCTTGGTTTAAACTATGGATAATTCAGTTTGTTCTTTTTCTAATATGACCTACCTATATTGTAAGCTCAAAAATAATTCTTTTCCTTTAAGATCCAAAAGACCAAAACTATTTTCAAATTTTTCAAGAAGGTCTTTGGACATTAAAACCTTTCAAGATGGGTCAAAAATCTTTTTACACCTTATGGCCCAACAAACAAAATTATCTTTCAATTCATCTAAAAATACAACCTTTTCTTACAAAGAGCTTACAAATTATTTAGGTCAATTACGAAATACCAAAATCAATTGTGAGCCTAGCTTATACTAAGAATTATTAACCATGGGCTTATTTTTAGCATGAATCAATGATTGCTTTTTCAAAAAAAGAAATCTATTTATGATAAACCTCTTAATTTAGTTTTAATCCAATATAGCATAAAAACTATTTAATTGGGATTCGATGGATTAAAGCTTAATTAATGAGAATTATCATGGACCGACTTCTGTGTTACAAAATATAACTATTGGTTAAATCGTCCGAGGGAATTTTTTAAAAATAAAATATCCTATGTTGGTATTTTGTTGACCATATACCTAGAAAAAGAGACTCGTCATTTGTGTGCAGAAGTTATAAGGTTGGAAGGAACATCCTAACTATCTCCATTCGTTTATTGTTTGTGCATTCATGCATACATGCATACACGCATAGCAAAACATGTCATTGATCCTTTCTGGCTCACAGGCCTGGAGTACAGCAGCTCAAGAGCGTATGACAACCCCACCTATGCCAGTGACGTAGAATCCAGCAGCGACTCAATTACCTTCTCACCAAGAGCAATGGAGCCCAAACAAATTCAAAGAATGGTGGACGATGCCATCAATACCAAAATGGAAGAACTAAAAGAGGCCCTGGCTGCAACTATGAAGAATCAATTAGCTGCAATTTTAGGGAACAATGTCGAGGAATCCTCTAGCACCAAGAAGCCGAAGGACAAAGGGAAGACTAAAGTTGGTGAAGTGGCATTTAATGATGATAAAGTAATGATTGATGATGACGACTGGGAACAATACTTCCAAGATCCTCAAGATAAGAAGAAAGAGTCGAAGGTTGTGGATAGAGCAACTATCGAAAAGACTAAAACTTCAGATGTTGAGAAGCTAATTGCCAATTTGGAAAAGAAGTTTGAAAAGAAACTAAAAACTGAAGAAATGTCGGAGGTAGATAAGTTATTCGAACAAGATGAGGAGGTCCCTTTTAAATTTAAGATGCCTTTCTTCTCTAGGTACAATGGTACAAGAAATCTCACTTGCATGTTAAGTAGTACATCACTTCCATGCAATCTGTTAGAGCTACCAAAGCTCAAACTCTAAGGTACTTCATGCTTTCATTGGACCATGTTGTCCAAAATTGGTTCAACACCTTAGAGGATAGTACTCAAAAGAGCTAGGATTCATTATATAAGGCTTTCATTCAACAATATGGGTACAATGTCGAGCTGGAAGTTACCTCAATAGAAGTTCATTCCATTAGATAAAGGCCAAATGAAAATTTTGTGGACTATGTGAAAAGGTGGAGGAATAAGGCTGCATTGCTCAGGAAGAGGCCAGATGAATCTGCTGCATTGCTCAGGAAGAGGCTAGATGAATCTGATCAAATAAGGATGATTGCCTAGTCTTCGTGAAAGGATGTCTCATACACTCATTCGGGATTTCAAAGATCTTCTCCAAGCTGGTCTGCAAATTGAAGAATAGGAAAGGGAGAAGAACCACTTTTTAGTAAGAAGGAATGAGAAAGGGAACTACCAGTCGAGCAATCAAAGCACGCAAAAAGAAGTTGATGTTAATGCGACCGGTCAAGGAAATAAAAGACAGTTCTCAGAGTTGGAAAAACCTCTATCTTGGGTTTTCAACAAGCTACAAAAGGAAGGACTATTACAACCATTGGTCCCTCGACCTTTGCCAAATCCTTTACCTCCAAAATTTGATACTAAAGCTTTTTGTCAATTTCATCAGACTCAAGACATGAGACAAATAGATGTACCCAATTGAAGCATGAGATCCAAGATCTAATCGACAGTGGTAAGCTATCTGAGCCGGACAAGCCCAATACCAAGAACAATCCTTTGCCTAAATTTGGAAGAGTACCTCCACCGATAACCTTCATGGTAGGAAGAGGATTGGAGGAAGATTTTGTCTTATCCTCTTTTCAAAATGAGAATATTGAAAATGTGGAATAAGAAGAAATTTTATTTAACAAACTTCCCTTAGCTTGGAGTGTTGCTCTATTTATTTTGCTTTCTTTAATATTTAATTGGAATAATTATGTTTTCCAAATTTAAAGTTATTTGAATAAATTCCTTTCATTAAATTTTTGTTGGTCTTTATTCATTTTGGTGCCCAACTAATGATGAATCTAGCTTGATATTTATAAATTAATATATATATAGGCATCATGATTTGAATGACTTTACTAGATGAGGGAATTATTCTATAGCATTGAGTTGTGTATGCTTATTTAGAGAGGGCTCCTACATAATTACCTTTGTCTAGTCAGTCTTAGAACATCCTTTTACAAACTTTCAAGGCGAAATTGAACTCTGCTTATTTAATCGAGAGATTATTTAGCCATTATTTGGTAAGCCAACTACTAGAATCCATCCAATTAATTGTCAATCCCTAGTTGTTCCTTTGAGCCTTTATAAGATTTTAGTTTTCTCTTTATTGACTTACAAGCCCAATGACCTACCCCAAGCTATTGTTACACTTTTGACAAATCTAATGATCACTAAAGTGAAGAGGCAAGAAGATCAAAGAAAGAAATGCATAGTCAAGATCATAAAGGTGGTTGAAGTTCATTTGATGTTAGACCTGATATCTCAAATTCACTAAGATGACATTAGAATAAGAAATGATTTATCCTTGTTGAAATAAGGTTCACTCGACTCCACTCATCCATAAATAGAAGTATAAAATGGTGCAATTGAGAAGATTATTTTAGAGCTAGGACCCAACAGCACAGAAAAAAAGGAAGAAAGAAAATTAAAAAGGAAAAAAGAGAAAAGAGAAGAGAAAAGAAAAAAAAAGAAAAAGAAGAAGAAGAAGAAGAAGAAGAAGAAGAAAAAAAAGGAAAAGAGAATAAAACACAAAAGACAGTTCAGAAAGACAACCGAATTTTCCTTCACCTAAAGCAGTAGAAAGCAAAGACAGTTTGGTTTAAATTTGTCCAACCCAACAAGAAACTCACCCAAAATCAGAGAAATAGGAGAAAGGCCACCTAGTTCTTGATAGTCCCTAGGAAAGAAGGACAAAATGATAAAGAAGCTAAGAGAAAAAGGGATAAAAAAATAAATAAAGACATAAAAAGGAAAAGAAGAAAAGGAAAGGAATGTGAGTACCAAACTTTTTACAGAGGCAAAAACTCTCCTAATCAAGATCTGGGTTTATGTGAAGAAGAAAGAAGAATGTTCAATGCCCTATTTTTTCATGCTTCCAACTCTCTAAATAAGAAATTTATAGTGTGAGGGTTTGCCCATAGTGTCACAATGGCTCCAACTTACAAATAGTTTTCATTTAACCCGTGTCCCGTATAGATCCTGTTTCAAGCCTATCAAAGACATGTTATCTCTCTTGGTAGGTAGAGTCTATTGGTGAAGATAGTTGGAATAAACATGCATATGAGATAGACAATAGTCAAACTCAATGAGACCTTTAACCAAGTAATGTGTGTGTGCCTATATGAATTGCAACAGTTCTTGCTTAAATAGAAATGATTCCCGAGTTTAGTACGGTAACTAGGGTTGTCATGTTCTAGATATATTAATTTAGGAAATCGAGTCCTGATGTACAATGACACTAATATGATAAAGCCAACATTTGATTTAAAAAAAACTATTTTCTTATTGTAAAAGGCCTTTAAGTTAAGGGAAATATGTTGAACAGTCGAATCTCGAATGACACATTGGGAAAAGTAAATGATTGTTGGCAAGGTTATGAAGAAGCTACCAACTGACATGTTGAATCATAGTTTGAAATGGATGTATCCCTGACTCCGCTGCTTGGGCCTCACCATTCATGTTTTCAACATCTCGAAGATAAAAGCCATAAATGCAAAGCTTTCTGTCATTCCAATGCAAGACCTGAACAGGCATATGGAAGGAGTCAATGAGAACACTTCAGCTGATCACCTTGGTCTGTGAGTTGACCAAACTACTGTAAGTATTACTCATGCATATTATGCATACATGAGTATATCACACTGCATTTTTCTTTGTCAAAAGTAAACAACAATACACTCTGAAGCGGACATGGAATCAGGTGGCATGGAAAGCCCATTGCTTGAGGAAGCTCCAGTTATTTTGCAAAAAGAAGAAATGAATGCTTGTGCGAAGAACTAAACAATAAAAAAATCAATCAAAGTCTGCATGAAAAAATCTTTGGTTTGAGCCTACACAAGGGCAAAGTCTCTTTCTTTAATTTTTAAGTTTATGCGTGTACAAAAAATTTGTAGACTCACTTTCAATATTTTTGCCACACAGGGGGCAATGAGAAGATATAAGGGGCCAACTAAAAAATGGCTAATTTTTTTGCAAAAAGTGCAAAAGAATGGAACAATAGAACTATCAAAAGAATGAAGATGGAAAAGATAAAAGATTAGTCCAGCTAGAAGAGCTGAAGCCAATATAGGATAAAAGTTCAAAAGGATGAAGATCTAACTTCAAAGGGTGAAGACCTGAAGTCCAAAGGATGAAGATCCATTTTGAAGGGTGAAGACCCTGCCAAGGATGAAGATCCAACTTAAAGGATGAAGATCCAACTTAAAGGATGAAGATCCAACTTAAAGGATGAAGATCCAATTTCAAGGGTGAAGACCTGATTTCCAAGGATGAAGATCCATTTTCAAGGGTGAAGACCCGATGCTATGGATGAAGATCTGCTTTCAAGGGTAAAGACTCGATCTCCAAGGATGAAGATCCATTTTCAAAGGTGAAGACCCTGCCAAGGATGAAGATCCACTTTGAAGGGTGAAGACCCGATGCCAAGGATGAAGATCCATTTTGAAGGGTGAAGACCCTGCCAAGGATGAAGATCCAGCTTAAAGGATGAAGATTCACTTTCAAGGGTGAAGACCTGATCTCCAAGGATAAAAATCCATTTTTAAGGGTGAAGACCCGATGCCAAGGATGAAAATCCTTTTTCAAGGGTGAAGACCCGATGCCAAGGATGAAGATCTACTTTCAAGGGTGAAGACCTGATCTCCAAGGATGAAGATCCATTTTCAAGGGTGAAGACCCGATGCCAATGATGAAGATCCAAGGTCCAAGGATGAAGATCCATTTTGAGGGTGAATACCTACAATCCATTAAAGAATGGAATAGCCGGAGCAGCCAGAATTCTCAACTGATAAAAGGTAAATCAAATTCAATTAAATCTCGGGTTCAAGTACCCAGTCTCGGGTCCAAGTATCCAATTCAATCAGGGGTCCAAGTACCCAATTCAGTTTTGGGTCCAAGTACCCAAATCTTTTTTGGGTCTAAGTACCCAATTCAAAATTCAGTCTCGGGTCCAAGTATCCAATCTCGGGTCCAAGTATCCAATCTCGGGTCCAAGTACCCAGTCCCAAGTCTAAATACCCAAAATATTTTTGGATCAATAACCCAAATCATTTTCAACCTCGGGTCGAGAACCCATCATCATTCAAAATCTGCTCAAAGTCATGTTGCGTTTCACTCACTTCAACTAAAAGTCTCAGATTATTCAAGCAGGGGGCAAACTGTAGACCTTTAATTTTTTACCAAGTCCAGTCCAAAGGTTTTAAAACAGTCTGAAATAATTTTTGTGGTATTTATTATTTATTTTAATATTTGTTATTTATTTATTTTAATATTGGTTATTTATTTATTTTAATATTTATTATTTATTTTAATAATTATTTCAATAATATAATAATTATTTTATTTATTTATTATTTATAATATTTATTTTATTTACTTTTATTTATTATTTATTATTTATTTTTAATAATAATAATATTTGTTTTTAATAAAAATAAAATAAAAAGCAAAAAATAAAAAATTGGACTGATCGGCGAGTGACGCACAACAAACAGCAATTGGCTGCTGGCAGCCAATTCGTTGCAGCTTAGGCCTGGGGCAAATTGGCTACTAGCAGCCAATTCACCGCAGGCCCAAGCCTATGGTGAATTGCTGCCTGCGGTGAATTGCTGCCTCGCAGCAATTCTCGCCAGTGCAGTCTCGCATGCCAGCAGCCCACGCCTGCGGCCAATTTTGACAATTCCTTATTTAGCTTGGTTTTTAATATTTTCCTAAACAGATTTTGATTTTCCTTAACATACTAGGTTTTTTCTTTTAATTGCCTATAAATATCACATTAAAACATACAGAGAAGGGGTTAGCTTTTTTCTTTTTTTGGGCAGAAACACAAAAACAAAAAAACAGGCAAAGACTGACTTTGGATTTTTGGGACTTTTTAGCAAGAATTAATTCAGAGACAAACTTTTGGAGAATTATTTTGTTAGAGACTGGAACTTTTTTATTTTGTTGAGACTCAAGACTTTGAGGCTAAAACTTCTGTGATTATTCTTTGGCAAGCAACAAAAGGCATCTAATTGACAAATTTAAGACGACAAGACAGTGTTGTCTTGATTTTGCTCAGCCAAAAATCAAATATTGAGGCAGGTAGAAGCTTGGATCAAACTCTTCAATTTGGTGGAGCCTTCAAATGTAGGTACGTTCTCTAAATTCAGTTTATTAAATTGGTAATCACGGCCACTTTTCAAACTCTCATTACAACATCTTAATTACTCAATTTCTTTTTAATTTAGTTCCTACATTAAATATAGGATTTAATTTAAGTGAATAACGTAGTTATCAAAACTTACAAGCCCTAATTTACTCAAATTCCTAGACCTTGATTAATTATGCTTTTAAACATTATAATTTCCTCATCTTTGTAAATAATAATAATAATAATAATAATAATAATAATAATAATAATAATAGATTTAGTAAAATTCAAAACCTAATTTATTTCAAACCTAATCCTTAATTTAAACATCACAGTAGCTATAATCCTTGTATTAAAATTATAATAATATTAATTTCCCAAAATCAAATCTCTATTTTTAATCTAAACCTATAAAATCCTAATTTTATCTAAGAAACCCTAATTCAAGATATAAACCTAAATTTATACGTTTATTACTTTATTTAGTTTTAGATTTGACTTTGTGGTTTATCATATATTTTGATGATTGATTTATTTGATTTCTATTTTTGATTTATTTAATTTATCATGGATGGTTATTTTGATTATTATTTGTTTATTAAAATTGTAAGAGGTATGTTTCTGTTATTGGGTACCTTATTAATTAGTCATCATGTAATTGAATTTATTTCAAGTTTTGGGATTAATGTAAAGGATACGTTTCCACCTTTTGGTGGGTGTCCTATTTAGTTTTAGACATTGGACGATGTAAGGACATATTTCTATCCTCGGATGGGTGTCCATTTATTTATTTTGTTTGAACATTATTTTGATTTTAATACAATGATGCTTTTATTTTAATGATCGCATGTAGTATGGATAATATTATTATATTTAAGAATTCTATAATATTAAGACCTGAAAAGGAGGCCGGTTCCAATGAACCGGGCGTTGTGGGGTGCTAGGCCATTTCTCACCTTCCCCACACGTACCCAACTTTTCGAACCAAATAGGGGGTTGGGAATTTCTTAGAAATCGAGTCATCCACCCCTTTCTTTTTCCCGGCCCATTCAGGTGGCGACTCTAGTTTCTTCAGGCTTAGGCCCGTGTTTTGTAAGGCCATGAGCCTAACAGTGTTGAAGTCGTAAGAACCATTCCACGTGAGAGTGGGGGCAAAAATCCCCGCTCACACCTAATTTATTATCTTCCAAAACTCTAATCTTATTTTCCTAAAGTCTGAAAACCCTAAACTTTTTTTGAAAATTGTTTAGTTTTTCGAGTCGTTGCCCCCTTAACTCCAGCCCGCTAACCGGCTAGCTGGATCACCGTATGCACTGCACCCTATATTTTGTTAAAGGAGTTAATGTTTGCTTATGGATTGTACCTTTTTTATGATTTCAATATATTTAAGTCCTAATTTATTATTGTTTAATGATATTGTGCATTATTATGATTTATTTCTTATGGATTGTAATTTCTTATTATTTGGGATTTTGATATTGTAAAAGGTATGTTTCCACTCGTGGATGCATTGTTTGTCTAATTTATTTATTTTTTGTATTTTAAATTATTTAAGGATTTTGGGATAGTTATAAGGAATATGTTTCCATCTTTTGATGGGTGTTCCATTTTATTTATTTATCATGTTTATCCTTTGGACTTTGGGCATTATTGTATGGGCATATTTCCATCCTTGGATGGGTGCCCATTTTGTTTATTTTATCTCAATAATATGATGGATACTTATTTCTTTATTTATATTGCATGTAATATGGATAATATCATAATATTTAAGAATTTTATAATATCTAGACCTGAAAAGGAGGCCGGTTCCAATGAACCGACCGTTATGAGGTTGTTGGGCCACTTCTCACCTTCCCCATGCATACCCAACTTTTCGAATCCAATAGGGGGTTGGAGATTCCTTAGGAATCAAGTCATCCACCCCTTTCTTCTTTCCTGCCCATCCAGGTGGCGACTCCATTTTCTCTGGGTTTAGGCCTGTGTTCTCTAAGGCCCCGAGCCTAACAGTACCGAAGTCGTAAAAACCATTGCACCGGGTGTAATATCCCGAGATATACCTTAAAAGTTTTGGAGGAGTTGTTGTATTTGGATTTAATGTATATGTGATGTATATGTATATGTCTAATTGTAATATCCCTAAGTGTGCCTAGAAGTTATGATAATATTGTTATAATTGATTTGAATGTGTAATTGATAAGTGGTATATTTGTATAGGGTTTGGTTGAATGGTAAAAGTATTTGAGAGAAATGAATATGTGTATTTGCAAAGGAAAGAATTGTATAGAGAGAGATAGTGTATATGTTGGGTATATGGCAATATATATGACATATATGTTGGTCAAAGTGCTTAGTCAAGGGAAGAAGATATTTAAATTGTTGAATGTGAAATTACCAAAATGGGCAAGAGCTTGTAAAGAGAATTAAAATGTGTATGAGGGTAAGATAGTAATTTTCTTTTGGAGGAGTATTTAATGCCTATTGACTTTGTGTTTTCTTCATCATTTCTTCTTCTTTTTCCTTGTGTGGCCGGCTCACCTAAGACAAAGGAAAGCAAGAGAGTAAAAGAAGGGTTTGATGTTCTAAGCTCCAAAGTTGAGAGAGATTCCAAGTAACCAAGTTGGAATTTCAAGGAATTTCATCATTTTGGTAAGATTTCTCTTGTTTGCTTTGGTTCTTTTTGAAGTTGTGTATGGATTGAGTTAGGTTTATGGATAGTATGATTAAGTGTGTTTGTGTATGGTGTGTGTAAAAGTGTTGAAATGGAATTAAAGATAAGAAGCTAGGTTGGTGTTGGTGATGGAAGAGTAAGAGTTGTGTTTAGTGAATTTTTTTTCTGTTTTACAATTAGTAAAGGCTGTGACTTGTATGATTTTTAATTAATTATAGAAAAATGTTCTTAAAGTTAATTTTTGATATGTTGTGCCTCTATGAGTATAGAATGACTGAAAAATATGTTGATTCAATTTTGGAATGGTTATGAGTTTAGAAAGATTATTTTTATTAGACCTGTTCCAGCAGGTACCTTAACTGAGACAGCTATATTTCGGGATTTTTAATAAAATGTAGAAAAATCATATCCAATTAAATTTTGGATATGTTGTTTCTTAGGGAGTCTAGTATTTGAGAAAAATAATTTGGAACCACGTTGATTGAATTTGATTTATGGAATTCACAAAGTTCAGAACTGCTGCCAGGATGCAGGGCAATTGGGGCAGTCTGGTTAGGTGAACTATTTGACCAAGATTTTGTGTTCAGTTTGATCTGAAATTTTAAAGGAATGATTTTAAGATACAAAAATAAATTCTGTAAAAATTTTAGAATTTTTAGTCAAGTAGATTATTTTATACAATTTTTCAATTAAGGATAAAATGGAGTCTTAAACCAGAATGTACTATTTATATGGTCATTTTGCTAATATTCCTTTTGGATTAGATTGTGAAGAGGTTGAATTGCCCTAACCGTGTCCCTCAAGTGGTGCTGCCCGTGTCCCTCAAAGGTTTTGAAGAGATTGGGTTGCATTAACCTAAATGTGGAGAATTCTTGGAAAGAAAAGAAATGTATAGATTGATGGGACTAGTTCTTGAGGTAAGTACCAATACATATGATTGTATTTAATTACATAATTCGAGGCTTAACACATTTGTTTGCAAATGTATTAAGTGATCTATTATATTGTTAACATAATTGGACTAAGGTGATGATTGAATGATGTGAAGGATGTGAAGATCATTAACAAGGTAAGCATAAACCCTATTTGATTGTATATCCTTATATGTCTTTGAACATTAACACATTGGGATGAAAGTGTTAAATAAGCTATTATATTGTGAATGTAAATGAAGAATATATATAAAGGATGAAATATGAAATGGGAAAGGTAGGAAGAAATGAGGATCATTCTTAAGGTATGTGCAATTTGTTATGATAAATGCTCTAGTAATGAATGATGTTAATGTGTTTTGAGAAGTGAGAAAATGTTATGTTATATGCATTGTGAATCTTGTGTATGGCAATGTATTATATGAATAATATACTTTGAAATGTGATATCAATGATGCTATATGTATCATATGGATTGAGATATGATATGATATGAAGCCATTGTGATTGGCTATGATAATTCAATTGAAAGAGATAAGGCATGTTGGCCTAATTGATGATGAGATTGATAATGAAATAATAAATGAATTGTTTGTTTAATATGTTATTCAGTTTCAGAGTTCTGGATTTGGGTGGCATGCCTAAGAAATGATGAAAGGTAACATTCTTGCCGGGTTGAGGATCTCCTCATATGTGTTGAGTTGATGGTCCAAGAGACTGGGTCTGTTACACTATGAGAATTGTGAATATGAGATATATGATTTGTAACAGTCTTGCCGGGTTGAGGATCTCCTCATATGTGTTGAGTTGATGGTCCTAGAGACTGGGTCTGTTACACTATCCATGGATAGAGAGACATGTATATACATTGCCTACGGGCGTGATGATTGGGACTATGAACCAAAGCAGTAACTCTGAACTTTGAATAACATATTAGTGTTTTGGGCCCGAGTCTGTCTTTATTGTCAATGTGAAATGCAAGTATTGAAATATTGATTGTGAGTATTAAAAATGAATTATGCTTGGTGAATTGTGAATAATATAATGTTATTAAGTGTAATATGTAAATGAATTGTGGTTGATGATAAAGGTTGTCTTTATTGGAAATATGATTTATGATTTGTATGATATGTAAATTGTGTATTGCAATAATGAGTGATATGATGTGTAATGTGTGTATTGCAATAATGAGTGTATGATATGTAATGTGTGTATTGCAATAATAATTGGTATGATATGTAAAGTGTGTATTGCAATAATGGTTGGTGTGGTATATATATAATGTAGGGGTATTAATATATTGGTTTTGAGTATTGGTGATGCATTGGGGTTGGTGATAATATTATGTATATATATATACATCATATATGAAATTAGCTAGGATATATTAAAGATAAAATTAAAAAGAAAAGAAGATATGATAAGAACTAATTATATATTGAATCGATGTATCATTATATATCAATACTTCTATACTATATGTTTATATTTTATATTTGGACTACTAAGCTCTCGGGCTTAGCGCGGGTGTTTATTCGCGCAGGTATATAGATGGAAGATATGAAGTCTTTTGTTATGCCACAAGAAGAGTAAAGTTTGTCGAGACCAACTAGAGGGTAATGCATACATGTATAAATTTTAATTATGATGTATTTCTGACGAGAGAGTATTTATATGTATAAATGAAGTTTTAATAAAGATAATGATTTTGTAAATGTTATTTAAATTAATGTATTATGGTTTGAACTCTGTTATAAATATTTTAAAAGGTAACGAAAAGTGACATCCTTATACTTTATATATTTACTATATGTATACTAGGTATACGCATAGTACTTATATAGGGTATCGGGGTGTTACAATTGTTTTGGTATCAGAGCTTAGGTTCGAGATTCTCGGCCTAAGTAAAATTAAAAAGAAAAAGTTTTGAAACGCTTAAAATGAATTAAAAAGAAGAGTTTTGAAAATGAAATTTGTAATACATGCATATGCATTCACACCTAGGTTGGTCTCGGAGGTGGCATTATATGATTTGTAGTATATCTATGTTATATGAAATGGATGTTAATGTGTGAATGATGTTTTACATGAAAATAAAATTAGAAAATGAAATGATATGAATTTATATAAGTCTAATTGATAATTAAAAATGGAAATTTACGCTAGTAAAGGAAAGTGTTGAATGTGTTGAAGTATAAAGAAATGAAACGGAAAATAAAGCTGAAAATGAGATGGAAACAAAATTAAGATTAGAATATGTACTCTCTCTTCTACACTTTGAATCTCTTTATAATAAGGTTGTGTTGGGTTAGTTAGATGGAGGAAATATTGCTGGATTGATAATATTGAAAGATATGTTATTGAAATGAAAAGAGTATGGTGGGATATGGAATGAGTTGATGAGTATAGATAAAGTGTGACTATTTAAAGTTTAGGATATATATATAAAGTTAAGGTTTTGTTTAAAAAAAAATAAAATAATATTGGTTAAGTAAGAATATCAATTAGTATTGTTGTTATAATGCAAACATTGTGAATTCAAGGTTAGAAATGTGAGATGCTTGGATATTGTGAAAGCTCATGGTAATGGTAATAATATATGATATTTGAGATTTTTCGAAATGAGCTTAATAATTGGGGAAGAAATATGTGTTGATATTGCTTTGTGATATATAGATATATATATATATCCGAGATGTTTTTAAAGTTGATTTTAAGAAAAGATGAGTTTGGTAAATTGAAGTTTAAGCAAAGTAGTAAGTTGAAAAGTTAAAGTCCTACTAGAATTTGATAAAGATTGATTGGATATTGATGATTTAATGTATATTCAATACCTGAGCCAGGTGAAATGATTAATATTGCACATGAAAGTATTATGACTTAAGTAATGTGATTGATGGTATGAGAATTTGTTTTGAAGTAAAAAGAGAAACAGATAAGCAAATGAAAAGGAGCTATTTTAAGTCATTTTATTGCAAAAAAAAAGAGCATATAATTAAGTGTATAGGAGCTATTGGGCTCAATGTGTATATTATTGGGTGTAATGTACATATGTATAAATATATGGGTAAAATATATATATACGTTGAATGGTAAACAAACGGATATAAAGATGATATATTAAATGCATTTCAAAATAAAGGTGAGAGAGATGTCACCTTGGTAAGGTGACTAAGAATTTGTGAAGTATTATTATGGTTAGGATATATATATGTGTGGAATTGATAAATAACTTAAGCCATGTCAAAAAGGGATAAAAATGATGTTGTGCAATGAGAAGAAATAAATGTAAAATACTTGAGTTGTCTTGGAAAAACAGTCCCGGATTGGATGTCACGGCCGTGGTAAGTGAGGGCCACGACCGTGGGGTTACAAACATGACTGTGTCTTTATGCATTTTGGTAGCACAGAAGAGTTTTCTATGCCACGACCGTGGCTCTTGAAGGCCACGACCGTGGGGACTTAAATGTTGATATGACCTGTAATTTGTGATCTAAAGGCTTAAATATGAGACTAATATATGAATGTATTATATGTTGTGATGTGCATAAGGTGAGTTTGTTGAGGCATCAATGTCATTGAGTAATGAATTGCATATGAAATGAGAAATGTAATGAAATGATTATAACACTTGAGCAATTACATAAAATGAATATGGTTTGAGAAGCTATGAATAGTAAGTACAAAACCCTATTTGATTTCATATATTCATATGACTTTGAACCTTAAACCATTTGATTATAAATGTGTTAAGAAATCTATTATATCATTGATACCTATGAATAATGCTATATGTGTATAATGTAAATTGCTATGAATATATCAATAAGAGTATATGAAATGTGAGAGCATTCAATAATGTATATGCTATGATGATGAAATGAGAATTTATTTGGGAAATATTGGACAGTAATATGGTTATAGGTTTAAAGTAAGTGTATGAGGAAATGTTTTATGTATACAGGTATAGAAAGAGATTGTAATGGAAGAAGAAAGTATAATGTATGAAATTTCGAGAAGAGATAAATTGGAAATAGAGTAATGAACGAACTTGGGTAAAAATTGTATATGATCAAATGTTGTGCATAGGAGATGTTAAAGATAACATATTTGAATATGAATTAGGCTATTAATGATCAAGTAATCAAGAACAAAGTGTTTTGAAGTGAAGTTGGAATGTGCTAAATCTTGATGTAGCCAAAGTTTGGAGAATGGATATATAATCCTTGTGATCCAACTTAGCAGTGTAATTGAAAAGTTTGGAAACAGAATAATTAAGGAATAGTATTGATCTATAAGTTACAAATGTGACCATTAAGCTCTTATGGCCATATGATTTGTTTAATGTGTGTGGTCGGTTAGCTTTGTTATCCACAGAATTTGGATTGAAATGATTTGATTGTAGCACAATTTTGGTAAAACAGACAATTATGTTTCTAGTATCATGGTTGAAAGTTATGATTGGTAAATGTGTATCTTATAACTTTTGTGTTAACAATTTGGTTATAATTTTGAAAAGTAAAGAAAGGAAAGAGAATTGTGATAATATTTTGAGTTATGAATAATGTAATAAAAAGGCAATTATTGTAATTATAGTAATGTTATAAAAAGGTGAAGAGATGATAAATGGGAAAAAGTGTAATTTGTGATTGAAAGTTATATTGAATATGTTTATGGTATGAGTTGAATAAGTGGATGGTTATAAAGTTTAAATGAGTGAATTATGAGTAATAAATATGGTACGAGATAATCTTGCGAATTTGGTGGAAATTGTACTAAGATAATAGAAGATAAATTATGTGTATATTGAAAGATAATTGGAAGTGATTTGTTATTAATGATCATAGTTTCAAAAAGTTGAATATGGAGTTAAAGGAATTAGAAGGTGGAAATAAGTTGGATCTAATGGAATTAAGTTATATATATTGTGAAATCCAATGATAAATTTAAATAAGTTAATTGTTGGTTTGAATCAAACCAGATTGAATGTGGTATATTGTGACAAATTGATCGAATGATCTAGATTTCACCAAGGTGGTGAATCAATGATTTTTTTTAGTGTAAATTAAGAGAATAGTTATAAAGAGATGAAGTGGTAAAGTATTTGAATGTAATAATGGGACGAAGATGATTGGATTCTTGTACATAGATAAGGTATTTGGGATTGTAATGAGTTATTTTGAATATTGGATAAAATGTAATAAGATATATATATTATGACAAGTTATGGAATTGAAAAAGATGATTGATTCTAGGAGGAAGAATACACATTATGTGATTGGATGAAACCAGAATATAAGAATACTATTCATAATATATGAAGATTTAAGATGGCGTATTGTTAAGAAGGGAGTGTTATTGAACTGGTTAATTTCGAGGACGAAATTATTTAAGGGGGAGAGAATTGTAATATCTCGAGATATACCTTAAAAGTTTTGGAGGAGTTGTTGTATTTGGATTTAATGTATATGTGATGTATATGTATATGTCTAATTGTAATATCCCTAAGTGTGCCTAGAAGTTATGATAATATTGTTATAATTGATTTGAATGTGTAATTGAGTTGTTGTATTTGGATTTAATGTATATGTGATGTATATGTATATGTCTAATTGTAATATCCCTAAGTGTGCCTAGAAGTTATGATAATATTGTTATAATTGATTTGAATGTGTAATTGATAAGTGGTATATTTGTATAGGGTTTGGTTGAATGGTAAAAGTATTTGAGAGAAATGAATATGTGTATTTGCAAAGGAAAGAATTGTATAGAGAGAGATAGTGTATATGTTGGGTATATGGCAATATATATGACATTTATGTTGGTCAAAGTGCTTAGTCAAGGGAAGAAGATATTTAAATTGTTGAATGTGAAATTACCAAAATGGGCAAGAGCTTGTAAAGAGAATTAAAATGTGTATGAGGGTAAGATAGTAATTTTCTTTTGGAGGAGTATTTAATGCCTATTGACTTTGTGTTTTCTTCATCATTTCTTCTTCTTTTTCCTTGTGTGGCCGGCTCACCTAAGACAAAGGAAAGCAAGAGAGTAAAAGAAGGGTTTGATGTTCTAAGCTCCAAAGTTGAGAGAGATTCCAAGTAACCAAGTTGGAATTTCAAGGAATTTCATCATTTTGGTAAGATTTCTCTTGTTTGCTTTGGTTCTTTTTGAAGTTGTGTATGGATTGAGTTAGGTTTATGGATAGTATGATTAAGTGTGTTTGTGTATGGTGTGTGTAAAAGTGTTGAAATGGAATTAAAGATAAGAAGCTAGGTTGGTGTTGGTGATGGAAGAGTAAGAGTTGTGTTTAGTGAATTTTTTTTCTGTTTTACAATTAGTAAAGGCTGTGACTTGTATGATTTTTAATTAATTATAGAAAACTGTTCTTAAAGTGAATTTTTGATATGTTGTGCCTCTATGAGTCTAGAATGACTGAAAAATATGTTGATTCAATTTTGGAATGGTTATGAGTTTAGAAAGATTATTTTTATTAGACATGTTCCAGCAGGTACCTTAACTGAGACAGCTATATTTCGGGATTTTTAATAAAATGTAGAAAAATCATATCCAATTGAATTTTGGATATGTTGTTGCTTAGTGAGTCTAGTATTTGAGAAAAATAATTTGGAACCACGTTGATTGAATTTGATTTATGGAATTCACAAAGTTCAGAACTGCTGCCAGGATGCAGGGCAATTGGGGCAGTCTGGTTAGGTGAACTATTTGACCAAGATTTTGTGTTCAGTTTGATCTGAAATTTTAAAGGAATGATTTTAAGATACAAAACTAAATTCTGTAAAAATTTTAGAATTTTTAGTCAAGTAGATTATTTTATACAATTTTTCAAAATAAGGATAAAATGGAGTCTTAAACCAGAATGTACTATTCATATGGTCATTTTGCTAATATTCCTTTTGGATTAGATTGTGAAGAGGTTGAATTGCCCTAACCGTGTCCCTCAAGTGGTGCTGCCCGTGTCCCTCAAAGGTTTTGAAGAGATTGGGTTGCATTAACCTAAATGTGGAGAATTCTTGGAAAGAAAAGAAATGTATAGATTGATGGGACTAGTTCTTGAGGTAAGTACCAATACATATGATTGTATTTAATTACATAATTCGAGGCTTAACACATTTGTTTGCAAATGTGTTAAGTGATCTATTATATTGTTAACATAATTGGACTAAGGTGATGATTGAATGATGTGAAGGATGTGAAGATCATTAACAAGGTAAGCATAAACCCTATTTGATTGTATATCCTTATATGTCTTTGAACATTAACACATTGGGATGAAAGTGTTAAATAAGCTATTATATTGTGAATGTAAATGAAGAATATATATAAAGGATGAAATATGAAATGGGAAAGGTAGGAAGAAATGAGGATCATTCTTAAGGTATGTGCAATTTGTTATGATAAATGCTCTAGTAATGAATGATGTTAATGTGTTTTGAGAAGTGAGAAAATGTTATGTTATATGCATTGTGAATCTTGTGTATGGCAATGTATTATATGAATAATATACTTTGAAATGTGATATCAATGATGCTATATGTATCATATGGATTGAGATATGATATGATATGAAGCCATTGTGATTGGCTATGATAATTCAATTGAAAGAGATAAGGCATGTTGGCCTAATTGATGATGAGATTGATAATGAAATAATAAATGAATTGTTTGTTTAATATGTTATTCAGTTTCAGAGTTCTGGATTTGGGTGGCATGCCTAAGAAATGATGAAAGGTAACAGTCTTGCCGGGTTGAGGATCTCCTCATATGTGTTGAGTTGATGGTCCAAGAGACTGGGTCTGTTACACTATGAGAATTGTGAATATGAGATATATGATTTCTAACAGTCTTGCCGGGTTGAGGAACTCCTCATATGTGTTGAGTTGATGGTCCAAGAGTCTGGGTCTGTTACACTATCCATGGATAGAGAGACATGTATATACATTGCCTACGGGCGTGATGATTGTGACTATGAACCAAAGCAGTAACTCTGAACTTTGAATAACATATTAGTGTTTTGGGCCCGAGTCTGTCTTTATTGTCAATGTGAAATGCAAGTATTGAAATATTGATTGTGAGTATTAAAAATGAATTATGCTTGGTGAATTGTGAATAATATAATGTTATTAAGTGTAATATGTAAATGAATTGTGGTTGATGATAAAGGTTGTCTTTATTGGAAATATGATTTATGATTTGTATGATATGTAAATTGTGTATTGCAATAATGAGTGATATGATGTGTAATGTGTGTATTGCAATAATGAGTGTATGATATGTAATGTGTGTATTGCAATAATAATTGGTATGATATGTAAAGTGTGTATTGCAATAATGGTTGGTGTGGTATATATATAATGTAGGGGTATTAATATATTGGTTTTGAGTATTGGTGATGCATTGGGGTTGGTGATAATATTATGTATATATATATACATCATATATGAAATTAGCTAGGATATATTAAAGATAAAATTAAAAAGAAAAGAAGATATGATAAGAACTAATTATATATTGAATCGATGTATCATTATATATCAATACTTCTATACTATATGTTTATATTTTATATTTGGACTACTAAGCTCTCGGGCTTAGCGCGGGTGTTTATTCGCGCAGGTATATAGATGGAAGATATGAAGTCTTTTGTTATGCCACAAGAAGAGTAAAGTTTGTCGAGACCAACTAGAGGGTAATGCATACATGTATAAATTTTAATTGTGATGTATTTCTGACGAGAGAGTATTTATATGTATAAATGAAGTTTTAATAAAGATAATGATTTTGTAAATGTTATTTAAATTAATGTATTATGGTTTGAACTCTGTTATAAATATTTTAAAAGGTAACGAAAAGTGACATCCTTATACTTTATATATTTACTGTATGTATACTAGGTATACGCATAGTACTTATATAGGGTATCGGGGTGTTACACCGGGAGTGGGGCAAAAATCTCCGCTCATAAAATTTCAGAACATTGTAGAAAACTGTAAAGAGAGGAGAGCAAAGATTTTCATGTGAGGGATGATGACATCTTATGGTACAGAGACAGATTGTGTATTCCTGATAATATGGAATAGAAAAGGAGGATTTTGGAGGAAGCACATTAATCTTCATATGCTATGTACACTGGACGTACCAAGATGTCTCATGATTTAAAGCAATATTATTAGTGGTATAGTATGAAGAGGGACATAATAGAGTTTGTGTCGAGATGTCTCACATGTCAGAGGGTAAAGGCTGAACACTAGGTTCCTTCTGGGTTATTGCAGTCTTTAGTAATACCTGATGGAAGTGGGAGCGAGTGACCATGGATTTTATGTCAGGGGTTTCTTTGACCCAGAAGAAACATGATGCAATATGGGTGATTGTGGATAAGATGACTAAGTCAACACTTTTTCTTCCAATAAGAATGGACTATTCTCTTGATAGACTGGCTGAGTTGTATATAAGTAAGATTGTGAGGTTGCTTAGAGTCCCAGTTTCTTTAGTGTTGGACCAAGATCCTAGATTCACATCTAGGTTTTGAAGGAGTTTGCAGGATGCATTAGGTACTCAGTTATACTTCAGTACTGCATTCTATCCATAAATAGATGGGCAGTATGAGAGAGTGCTACAGGTATTGAAGGATATGTTGAGGAGCTGTATCATTGAGTTTACAGGGAGCTAGGATAAACATTTGCCAGTGATGGAGCTTGCCTACAACAAAAGTTTCTAGTCTAGTATTAGGATGGCACCATTTGAGGCCTTGTACGGCAAAAGGTGTAGGACACCTTTATGTTGGGATGAGATTGGAGACAGAAAGTTAGTGGGTCCTAATTTAATCAAGAAAACAGAAGAAAATGTTAAAAATAATTTAGGATTATTTAAAAGAAGCTTCAGACCAACAGAAGTCTTATTCAGATATGAAGAGGAAACACATTGAGTTTAATGTCAGTGACAAAGTGTTCTTAATGGTGTCTCTTTAGAAGAGGATTCTAAGATTTTGTCAGAAAAGAAAATTAAGTCCTCGATTTATTAGGCCATATGAGATTCTGGAGAGAGTGGGACTCATGGCCTATAGATTGGCTTTGCTGCTAGAGATAGATCAAATACATAATGTCTTCCACATCTCGATGCTTCAGAGATACAAATCGGATCCATCTTATGTGTAATCTATTGAATCTATCGAGGTGAATAAAAAATCTGACCTATGAAAAAGAACCAGTAGCAATTTTGGCACGAGATGTGAAGGAATTGAGGAACAAGAAGGTGCCACTGGTAAAAGTTCTTTGAAGGAACCATTCCACTGAAGGGGCAACATGGGAGAGTGAGCACATGATGCGGAGCCAGTACCCTCAGCTTTTTCAAAGCTCATATCAGGCAATTTCGAGGACGAAATTGTTTTAAAGGGGAGAGAGTTATAACGCCCGCATAATTGCTAAAATAAATAAAATAAAAACTAAATTAAATTAAATTAATAAGTTAGAGGGTTAAATGAAGTGTTGAAAGTGAGAAATAACTAATGTATATGTGAAATATAAAGCAAATATATATTACATATAAAGTTAAAAACAAGTTAGAAAAAGACAAAATTTAAAAAAGTAAAAGGAGGGGTAAAATGGTAATATAAAAAATAGAATAAAATTATTTTGGATAGAAGATAAAAATTAAAAAATTAAAGATGACTATATAATTAACTAAATAATTAATTAAATATTAATATTTTATTGATTAATAATTTTGTAATTATGTAAATTGGTAAAGGGTAAAATTAGAATTTTAGTAATATAAAGCTATCCATCTTCTTCTTCTTCTTCTCTACTCTCTCAAGAACGAAATTTCCACCATGTATAAGGATTATTCTTGCTCCAAATACTAAATTTTAGATGGAGTTTCAAGATTGAAGTAAAATTTGGTGGTTTCTCCATTCAAAGGTAAGCTTTCTTACCTTATTTGGAAGCTTTATCGTTAAATATGAAAATGTATGAATTGAGTTTTTGAAAGAGTATGTTATAATTGTTGAAATGGATATGTAAGATATTATTTTGGTGAGTAAGTAAATATTTTATGGTTAAATATTAGATTTGAGTAGGTTTAGTTCGAGTTTGGAATAGGTAGAATGAAAGTTAGGGTTTTGGTAAGCAGTGATGGTGCATTTAGTTTTATGATTTGAATCGTGTTATTTTGTGTTGGTAATGATATAAATGAGCTCAAATTACCATTTGGAATTGATTAGAATGAAAAACCAAAATCAAAGAGGCTTAGGGAAAAATTTTGGAATTTTGATGGAAAAGTGGTACATTATATTTTAATGCTTAGAATGTGTTAAAATATGATGTTTATGATATATTTAAACTTTAAAATCAAATTGGGATTGATTAGAGTGAAGTTTCAAAGTCGGAGTGTGTTAGGCCACATTTTAGTATTTTTTAGGAATGTGCCTAAATTTATGTTCTATGCTTTAAACACCTAGAAATGTGATACTAATTGATTATTTACATTCACATTTTCAACAGGTTTGAGTAGGTTGTAATTTCATCAACCTAGTAGTGAAGGGCATTAGGAGATTTTGGAAGTGAAGTGGAGTTTTAACTCCATTTGTTGCTTAATAAAGGTTAGCACATACTTTCGGATATAACGTGTTTAATTGCATTAAATTTTAGCATAACACATTGTAAATGTTGAATGTGTTATGTTACTTGATATTCATGAATGTGTGTATGCATCCTTATTTGGAGTAGAAATGCTTGATTTGTGATGATTATTGCATGATAAGCCATTGAGATTGGCTAAATGGGATGTGTGTGCATAATGTGAAAATTGTAAATTATGCACTAACATGTGAAAATGAGCAACATTTGCATTGTATATGATGATAATGTTAAAGATGCATTGAAAATATGAAAAAGAATGTGAAAAGTGGAACTTGTGAAAATATAATTGCATGTCACCTTCTTTATGGTCTAGTTCTAGAATGTTGTTGTTGTATATTATTATGTCCCTTGGGTGAGATACATCTGGTGTCAGGGGTGAGACACACTAATTTCATAGACATTATTACGCCCTTGTGTGAGACACACTGGTGTCACATATTTTATAAGCCTTCGGGTGAGAGACGCTGGTGTCACAGATGATTGAGTTAGCCCAGGATAATATTTTTGGAATGTCTTAGTCATCTTGGATAGAATTTGCTGAATTGTCTTATTTGTTTCTTCCACTGGACCATTAGCCTTCAGTATATAAGGGGAGGATCAGTGATGATAGATCTAGTACTTAGAAAATAAATCTTTAACTGCTCCTTGAAACTGTACCCCATTGAGCCATTTGTTTTGCTTGTTGAAGGATTCAGCTTCGACCCATTTTGAAAAATAATCCACTACTAGTATAATGTATCAATAATTGTTTGAAGTCGTTGGATGTATCTCTCCAATAATGTCAATCCCCCAAGTTGTAAAAGGCCAAGGTGAAGACATAGAATGCAATTCTTAGGGAGTTAGATGATTCATGTTTTTGTACAACTGGCATTGCTGGCACCTCTTTACAAAATCAATACAATCTTTGTCCATGGTCAACTAGTAGTAACCTTACTGGATTATCTTCTTGAACAATGCTAATCCATTCATATAGGGCCCATAGCTTCCTGCATGTATTTCTTACATAATATGCCCAACTTCGGACTTCCTCAAACATCTTAAATGCACCCCCATTAGGATTACTTCGATAAAACTCCCCTTAAAAGGTGATGTATTGCAAAGATCATCACCTTATAGCTCTTCTTTCCTCCCTTATCTTATGGTATCATACAACGTATCATGATCTATGTCAGTTTCTATGACCATTTTATACTCATAGCAAGGAGTTGATAAACTGGTCAAAACCTGTGGTTAAAGGAATTATTTGACAGGATCCTCCCATACCGAAGCAAATGTGGATAGGGCATCGGCCATCTAGTTTTCTTCTTTTGGCAAGTGTATATCCATTATTCTTTTAAAATCATCACATAAACACATTCACATGCATTGGACCCAAATGATCTTTTATAATACTCAAGTTCCAAAGTTATTATTTTAGTCCATTTTGACACCTAGTGTCTAGCTCGAAGCCAAATAATAATGACGTCTAGTGTCTAGCCCAAAGGCACATAATATAATAGTGATGTCTAGCGTCTAGCCTGGAGGAAAAACATAGGCATGCCATATCAAATCATCAAACCCAATACTTTGGAACAAGATATTACATAAGGCTATATACATATCATAGACATTCATACTTTCTCATACATCGACAATTATGCCACTTTTCATTTCGTTTGCACTTTTTCCATTAATTTACCATATTTTCACCCATTTTCATCATAAATATTAATTTATTTGCCACTTTCCCATTATGGCCGATTTATGCCCTAAAATAGACATAATCACATTCTTTTCACAATCATACTTAACACTGCAATTAGCCATCTTAAAATGGCTTAACTATTCATACATTATGCATTAATGCCTTTAAACACATAACTATGCACTTTATATGTGATTTCACATATTAAAGTAGCATAGTCTCAATGTCTATATACCATGTACTATGCCATTTCAAATGCATTATAATACATAAATACCAAAGTATGTACTAACCTTGATTTAAGCTATTTCTAAGGTAAAATCACCACTATCTCTTCACTTCCCTCATGTGTCCTTCACTAATAGTTTTGGACAATTATTATTTACTCAAGACCTATTCAAAATGTAAGTGTATGTTATGCATTAGAATTATATTTCTACATATTTTAACTACTAAAAATCAATTTAGCACATTTCCCTTCAACTTTCAAAAAAATTGCCCTAAGTCTCTTTAATTTTGAAAATTCATTCTACTCAATTCTAATTCCTATTTTAAGTTTATTTATATCATTAAAATAATTTTATAACATATTTTAAACAATTAATTACAAATTTTTTCAATTCTTTATCAAAGTTCTTCCAAACCCTAACTACATCACTAACTCATTAAAAATTTTACTAAACCTAAACAAATCCATCATCTAACCTTAAAATCAATATCCTCACATCAAAATAACTTCATTCTATATCATTTAAACAATTACCCAAGCCTTCTTTAGAAATTGAAATTTTACATAATTGAAATATTTAAAGAAAACTACTTTAAAATTCAAAGAAACTTACTTACCTCTTACAAAACCTCCAAAATTATCCTTGTTTCCCTTAATTTTCTAAGAAATTTGGTGTGTTTGAAGGTGAAGAATTTTCCTCCACCCTCCCTTTAATGGTTCGGCCAAAATCTTAAAGAAGAAAAAGAAGAAGAGATATTTTCCCTCTTCCTTTCTTAACCTTACACACCTGTATATATTTAAATTATTAATTAATATTTAATATTTATCTTTTATTATCTTCCACAACCAACAAAAAATTAATTTAAAATTTGAATTATTTTATTTTTTTAAAATTTTTTACCTATTTTTGTCTTTTAGTGAAATTTTATACTTTAGGTATATATCACATATATCCAACATATACACTTTATATTTTCCTCCTTCCAATACTTTAATTAACCTTCTAAATTATTTATTTAATTATTATTTAATAAAGTTATGGTCATTACACTTGAGCTGTTATACTCCAGGTCTGTGAGCCAGAAATGATTAATATGATATAATGCAACCCATGTATGCATGTATGCTTGTGTAATAATCAAACAAAGAGAGTCAGGATGTTCCTTCTAACCTTAGATCTCCCACATACGAATGGTGAGTCTCTTTTCCTAAGTATAAGTCAACAAAACATCAATAGGAGATATTTTATTTTCGAACGGTCCACTCCGATGGATTAACCAATAGTTTTGTTCTCAAATACAGAAGTCGATCCATGATAATTCTCACTAATTAAGCCTTAATCTATTGGGTCAACTAAAAAATAGTTTTTCTGCTATATTGTAGATTAAAATAAAATTAAAGGTTTTATCATAAATATATTTCTCATTTGAAAAAAAAAATAATGATTCATGCTACAAATAAGCCCACAACTAACAATAAATTAGGCCCACAATAGATTTTAATATTCCATAATTGACTCACTTAGTTGTAAGCCTATTTAAGAAAAAGGTTTTAGTTTCAAAATGTAACAAAAGCTTAATTTGGGCCATGAAGTAAGAAAATAGTTTTTAACCCATCTTTGAAAATATTTCCAAACCCACTATAAAAAAAATTGTTTCAAAAACTAATTTTGGGCTTCATGTTTGGGCCATGAGGTAGAAAATAATTTTTGATCCATCTTAAAAAGGTTTCCATGCCCAATGTCCATCTTGAAAAGTTTGAAAATAATTTTGGTCTTTTGGGCTTAAAAGAGTAAAATTACTTTGAGCTTACACCATAATAAGGTCATATTATCAAAAGACAAACCAAATAGGCCATAACTCAAACTAAGACATATCAATCATAGTCAAACAACAAGTGTATAAGGTAAATCTAAGAAAAGTTACTAGGCCAACTACATAGGCTTTAGTCTTTGTCTCATAGCAATTATATACTAAAATATACAAGGCTATGAATGGTTATGCAGTGCTCGATCTCCACACATTGAGTGAAAGTATCGTATCCTTACACATACATAACAGGGGTTACGCAAAGCATCCTAACTCACACATATGATACAATTCTAAGTGGTGCAATAAATAATATTATAATAAGAAATAATAGAAAAATATAAAGACCAACATAATCAACTTCTCTTATTCCCCTATGGAGTCGCTACTGTGAGTGGGAATTTTTGCCCCCACTTCATGTGGAATGGTTCTTCCAAATTTGGCACTGTTAGACTCTAGGCCTTAGAGAACATAGGCCTAAACTTGGAGAATATGAGCCACCACCCGGACAGGCCGAGAAGATAAAATGGGTGAATAACTTGATTCCTAAGGAATCTCCAACCCCTACTGGGTTCGAAAAATTTGGTACATTTGGGGAAGTGAGAAATGGCCCAGCACCCCTATAATGCCCATTTCATTGGAACCAGCCTCCTTTTTAGGTCTAAATACTATTGAATTCTTAAATTATTATGACATTATCCATATTATAAATATTATTAAAATAAAAAGTACTATATTATAAATAAAAAAAATTAACAAAATGGGCACCTATACAAGATAGAAACGTGCCCTTACAAATGTCCACATGTCCACAAATAATAAATAGAATAAAATGGGATACTCACTAATAGGTGGAAATGTGTCCCTTGCAATACTCCTAAAAGTCCTTAAAATTAAAATTAATAATTAACAATTAAAAGGAATAAGGCACCCATGAGTGGAAATATGCCTTTTACAAGTACCTTAAATCCCAAATAATAAACAAATATAAATCAGTTATCTTTGATAAATAATTAATTTAAATAAAAAAAATAATTATCAAATAATCTAAAAATTAGGGTTTCAATTAATAAAATTAGGGTTTAGTATCTAATTAGAGTTTGATTATGAGATTAGGGTAAAACACATAAAATTAGGGTTTTATAATGCAAATTAGGGTTTTAATCCTAAACTAGGGTTTAATCATGTAATTTTAGGGTTTTAATTCTAAACTAGTGTTTAATATGCAATTAGGGTTTAATATGCAAAGCTAGGCTTTTAATCCTAAACTAAGGTTAAAAAATGCAAAATTAGAGTTTTATGGCATTGGATTTTAAAATCAAACTCACAATTAAAAGGGTTGTTGATGGAATAATGAAGATGATCAATGGAACTTAATTAGATTGAGTTAATAAAGTCATACCTATGTTATTGGCTCCACCAAGTTAATTTTGTTGAACCACGTTTGCTACTTGGTTTGTTGGAAAGCCTGGATCAATTGGGGTTCTTGACTAGGTTTAAATAATTTGGATATTGTTTATAATGTTCATAAGTTGGTTATTGCTTGCCCTCGGTCTCTCTTTCTTTTGGTTTCTGGATTGTTGTGTTATTTGCTAAATCTGGCTTTCTAACTTATAGTTGTCGTGTTCTAATTATGGAAGATGGTTGCTTGATTATTGTGGCTCCCGTGTTCCTCTCTATTTGGCTGCTCATTAATTGCCTTTTTTATAGGAAACATATTAGGACAATCAGTCTTAAGCAATCCTAATTGACTTAGGAAAGCGTGAACCATTTGATTCATAGCAAAATTAAAAGAATTGAACTAGGGCTGGCTATGAGGGCTCATGGAGAATTGGCCAAGGTTAATTTGTCAAGAATTTTAGATCAATCCCATTTTTTTTATCTTTTGAATTGAACCATAGTCGATTGGGACCTTTTTAATTGGATTCAAATTTAATTAAGACCTTTTTAATTAGAACCATGTTTGATTGGGGCCTTTTAACTGGAACCAAATTTGATTCAGCCCCTTTTAATTTGAATCAAATTCATTCTGGGCCATAATTAAAGGTTTACAGTGATGCCAGTGATTATGCAATTGGAGTTGTTTTAAGTCAATTGAAGGATAAGAAGAGCCATGTCATTTGCTATACAAGTTGGACCCTTAACGACACCCAAATTAATTATGCTACAATACAAAAGGAGATGCTTGCTATAGTTTTTGCTCTTGACAAATTTAGATCCTATCTATTAGGATAAAAAATTATTGTTTATACTGACCATACAGCAATTAAATATCTTATGAGCAAAAAGATAGCTAAGTCAATACTAATTAGATGGATTTTTCTTTTTCAAGAATTTGATCTAGAAATTAAAGAAAAGGAGATGAAAATTTAATAGCAGGTCACCTTTCAAGACTAGATAATAAATGGATAAAGAAATAACGCCCATCAATGAATCATTTCATGATGAACAACTTTTCTCTCTTAAGACTTATATCCCCTGGTATGCTAATTTTGTTAATTATTTGGAAAGTGGAGTTATTCCATCTGAAATGTCTTATGCATAAAGAAAGAAATTCTTTTCTGAAGTGAAACATTATATATGGGAGGAATCTCTACTATTTAATCATTATGAGAATGGGATGATTCGTAGATGTATACCGGAAGAGGACATAAATAGTATTTTGGACTTTTGTCATTTGAAAGAATGTGGTGGTCATTCTAGCACTTCTAAAATGATTGCTAAAATTTGGCAATCTGGATTTTTCTAGCCTACCATGTACAAAGATGCAAGGGCTTTTGCTCAAGCATGTGATCATTGTCGATGAGCCGGAAACATTTTGTAATATCCTCATGTATGCCCTAGAAGTTTTGTTTATGTTGTTGTTGTTGTTGTTGTAAATGGGATTGAATGTATATGTTATGTGATAAGAAAAGAGGTTTGAAAGAGAATGCTTGTGTATATGTGTTTTGGGAAAGAAAGAGGGTTTAGAGTAAAGTGTATATGTTGTTTATATGATAATATATATAACATATACATAAGTCAAAGGGAGAGTCAATGGAAGAGAGATATTTTTATGGGATATGTGAAATTACATATATGGGCATATAAGAGACAAAAGGTTAGTTATATGGTTGAGGGCATTTTGGTAATTGATTGGATAAAATCTCTTGGTGGAGATTTAAAGAAGAAAAGCTATTTGACTTTGTGTCTTTATCATTTTCTTATTTCTTTCATGAAGAGGCCGGCCATCCAAGAAGAGAAAGAGCAAGAGAGGTATTCTTGATGCTTGAAGCAAATTGAAGAAGCAATCAAAGGATTTGGTTAAAGATTTGTGAAATTTCTTCATTTGAGGTAAGATCTTTTCCTTGATTTCTTCTTTTCTTTTGAAGGGGTGTTTGAAGTGAATTAGGGTTTGTAGGATTTGATGATGAGATGTGTTTATGATGTGTTTTCAAGTGTTAAAGTGATTTTAAGTTAAAAGGTTACATAGGTGTTGTTGTGGAAAGTGGTAGATGTTGATTTTGAAAGATTATGAATGATGTTGGATTTTAGGGTTTTGAAATGGTATTTGTTTAAATGTAATATTAATGTATTGTGAAGTGGTTTTTGTGATGAATATGTGTTTAGAACCTTGATTATATTCATTTGAAACATGTTATATGGTGTATATTGTGTTGAGTGATATTAGAAGAGAATTGGTTTTGGTTAGGGTGTTGTTCTTGGGTGACACGGCCAAAGGCATTGAGAGACACGGCCAAGTCATGAAATTTTGGACGTGTTGGATTGGTTTTTAAGAGACACGGCCGTGTCCCATGCCAGTGTCTGTCACTGCCAAAATTCAGTTGAGAGACACGGCCACAAGCTTGGCCGTGTCCCTCAAATGTGTTGGCTACTGTTTTTATTTTTGTTCTTTGTGTATGGTTTTGATTCTTCAAAGATATTTTTGATACTTAAACATAAACATAAACACTTTAAATATACTTCAAAGATAAGAATGACCTAATTAAATATATGTGGAACATACATTCATTGATGTTGAGATTGTAGCACACATTTGTTGATATTGATGAAACATATGAACAATGTTAGGCTATATGCATTGTGAATGGCAATGTGGTATGTACTTTGAAATGTTGTATCAATGATGTTATATGATTAATATGAATTGAGATATTGTTTGATTTGAGGCCATTGTGATTGGCTATGATGATTCAATTGAAAGATACATGGCATGTTTGCCTAATTGATGAGAATTGAGAATGAAATGTGAATGAATTGTGTGGCTAATGTGTTATTCCATTTTCAGAGTTTGTTATTGGTGGCATGCCTAATGATAGTAACAATCTCTTGAAGTTAGGTTGGATTGAATCCTTGAAGCCTAATTGAGATGTTACAACCCTTGAGGCTAGGTTGGGTTGGTTCTTGAAGCAAAGTTGGGTTGAAGCTTAGCATGCTTTGCTCCCCTTAAAGCTTGGTTGAACCTAATCCTTGAAGCCTAGTTGGGTATATGATATTGATAAATGTGATAACAAAACCAAAACATTTACTCTGAAAATTGAATGGCATATTAGTGTGTATTGGGCCCATGCTTGTCTTTGTTTAGTGTTGTTCATGAATGGTTTAATGAGTAACTAATGAGGTATATGAAAAGATGTTGAAATGTGATATGTCTACTTATATTGAATTATGAAATGTAAGGTATGTTGTTAGCTTTGCATATATGATGTTACATGTATAATATGGATTGACAATTTACATTGCATTGTATTAAAGCATAATATTAGCATGAATTATCTTACTAAGCCTTTGGCTTAGCGCGATAGTATTTAATCGCGCAGGTGATAGAGTTGATAGAGTTGAACCCGAGAGCTCTTCGAGACCGAGTGAGAGTAGACGTTGAAGAGTTGATTTTGGGAACTTAAAGATCAGAGCAGACTTGCCAATCATGTATAACTCTTTTATATTTTGTAAATATTGTTTATAGTGTGAATATATGTATATTTGTAAATATGAATTTAAATGTTTTCATATATGTAAATATTTTCTATATTCCGCTGCGTATTAAGTAAATGTATACGTATATATATATATATCTATTTGTTTTATATAATAAGTTAATGACTTATTTTCTATAATGTATATGAGAAAGAAGATAGTATTATTTAAAACCATTTGAATGTTAATAATATCCGTAGCATCCCTATGTTTAGTGCATGTATACTACATTGTGGTGGTTGTAGTGTGCATGTATTGAATGTGGGGGTGTTACACATTTCAAGAAGACAAGACATGCCACTTAATTCAATCCTTGAAGTTGAACTTTATGATGATTGGGGAATGGATTTATGGTACCTTTTCTGCCATCATTCAATAATCAATATATCTTGGTGGTAGTAGATTATGTGTCAAAATGGGTTAAAGCAATCGTAAGTCCAATGGATGATTCAAAAGTGGTAACTAAGTTCATCAAAAGGAACATTTTTACAATGTTTGGAGTTCCTAGGGCTATGGTTAATGATGGAGGTACTCATTTTTGTAATAAGAGATTTGATTCTCTTCTTAAGAAATATGGAGTACACCATAAGGTGGCAACATCTTATTACCCTCAAACTAGTGGACAAATAGAGACATTTAATAGGGAACTTAAATGAATTTTGGAGAGAATAGTTAGCACTTCCAGAAAAGATTGGCCTCTTAAACTTGATGATGTACTTTGAGCTTACTGAACGGCTTCTAAAACCCCAATTGATATGTCACCTTACCGCCTTATCTATGGAAAATCATGCCATTTACCAGTTGAGTTAGAGCACAAAGTGGACTGGGCTATCAAACAAATAAACATGGACTTAAAACAACATGACAAAAATGACTTTTGCAATTGAGTGAGTTGGATGAAATTTGATTTCAAGCATATAAAAATGCCAAAATTTATAAGGAAATAACAAAAGCATGGCATGATAGATTTATCCAACAAAAGCAATTCCATGAATGACAATAAGTTTTATTGTACTGTACAAGACTAAGACTTTTTGTAGGAAAGCTTAAGTCTCATTGGTTCAGACCATTAAGAGTTGTAAATGTTTATCCTTAAGGAGTAATGGGCATTCAGAATCAAGGAGGAGAAACTTTTAAAGTAAAGTACCAACATTTGAAGCCCTATTATATTAGTGAACCGATAGATATTTGAAGTGTCTATCGTTTTAGTAAATAAACATTCAAACCTGAGATAGTCAAGCTATTGACTATAAATATAACTGTGAGTGGGATTTTTGCCCCCACTCCCAGTGGAATGGTTCTTGCAACTTCGGTAATGTTAAGCTCTAGGCCTTAAAGAACATGCGCCTAAATCTGGAGATTAGGAGTTGCAACCCGGATGAGCCGGAAAGATAGAAAAGGGTGGATGACTCAATTCCTAAGAAATCCCCAACTCTTACTAAGTTTAAAAAGTTGGGTACGTTTGGAGAAGGTGAGAAAGACCCAGCACCCCTATAACTCCTAATTCGTTGGAACTGGCCTCCTTTTCAGGTCTAAATATTATTTAATTCTTAATTATTATAACATATTCCATAATACAAGAAATGATCTAAATAACTAAACATTGTATTAAATTAAATAAAACAAACAAAATGGACACCCATCCAAAGATGAAAACATGCCCTTATAATGCCTCAATGTTCATACAGATAAATAAAATAGGAAACCCATCAATTGATGGAAGCATGTCCCTTAAAATAATTCCAAAAATTCTTAATTTTGAAAATAAATAATTAAAATAAATAGGGCACCTACGAAATAAAAACATGCCTTTTACAAGTACTTAAAGTCCAAATAAACACAAATTCATAAAATATAAATAATCATACAAAGAACCATAAAATTAGGAAATAAAGATTAATCACAAAAATTACAATCCACAAATAAATATTAACCCATTAACGAAATATAGGGCGCAACGTACATGGTGATTCCGCTAGTGATTAGCAGGCTGGGGTCAAGGGGGCAGCACCAGTTGCGGGAGATGGAGGGCAGCACCCGAAAAAGGTAAATGATTTATAGGATTGGTTTTGCTATAGGATTAGGGTTTGGTTATGGGGTTAGGGTTAAAACACACAAAATTAGGGTTTGGCAATATAATTAGGATTTTATTCTAAAACTAAGGTTTGATCATGCAATATTAGGATTTATACTAAAACTAAGGTTTAGTCATGCAAAGCTAGGGTTTAATCCTAAATCTAAGGTCCAACATATAAGATTAGGATTTTAGATTATAAAACTAACATGCAATTAGGGTTTCAATTACATTTAAACCTAATGTTATGGTATATTATGTGGAATTTCAAAACCAAACAAATAACAATGAATTAAAAAATAAGGATGATTAATGGAATTTAATTAAAATGAGTTAGTAATATCATACCTACATTTGTTGGCTCCACCATTGAATACTAACCCAAGCTGTGATGTTGATCATATAATACCTTCTGTTTAGATCGCCTTAATTGGTTTGGGTCAATAATGGTTTTTGGTTGAACATGAATGTTCACAGTATGCTTTTATTTCCTTTTGCTTCCTGTCTCTCTAGTTCTAAGTCAATGATTGCTTGGCCACTGCTTTTTAATTCTTTATCTCTCTCTTTTATTTTCTACTTTCAATGGCTACTGCTTTTAATTTGTTAATTCTAGCTATCCCTTATGTGTTGTTTAGTTGGATCTTTATAAGCCACATTAAGGCATCGATTTAAAGACTCCTAATTAACTAAGGCAAGCACTGAACCATCTGAGTCCTAATAGAATTGAAGTTGCTTGAACTAAGGTAGGCCATAATGCCAATACGACATAAGCCTTCGACCTTGTGCCAATTCAATATGGGCCTATGTTCATGTCAAATTGGTGCCTAATTCGATATGAGCATAGGCTCATCTCAAATTGGCACACCAATTAGACATGAAGCTTAGGTCGGCTCAATTATTTTGAGTTTTAGGTTTAACCATAACCGATTTGGCCTTTTTATTTGGGCTTTTAAAATTGAATTGGATTTAACTTGGGCCTTTAAGTATTGGACTAGCCATGGTTTGGGCTTTTAAATTAGAATTAAGCTCATTTAAGGTCAAATTTAGGGGTCTACAATTTTGTCCCATGCTTGAATGATCTTGAATTTATTCAGAGAGTTAAAAGTAATCTACCTTGATAGATCTTGAATGCTTTGATAGGTTGGGTTCTAGACCTAAAACATCCTTGTCTAAGTTATGGACTCATGAATTGGTTTGGGTTTTGGACCCTTGAATTGGTTTGGGTTCGGGAAAAGTGAATTTGTTTGGGTTCTAGACCCATGAATTGAATTAGATTCTAGACCCTTAAATTGATTTAGTTTCTGGACTCATGAATTAGTTAGTCTTTTGGACACTTGAATTGGATTGGGTTTATGACCCATGAATTGGTTTAAGTTTTGGACTCATGAATGGGTTTGGGTTCTGGACTCATGAATTGATTAAGGTTTTGGACCCTTGAATTGGTTTAGGTTCTAGACCCATGAATTGGTTTGAGTTATGGACTCATGAATTGGTTTGGGTTCTAGACTTGTAATTGGTTAGGGTTCTGGACCCTTGAATTTGAGTTGGATGAGCTATTTTAGATGCCTCAACAAATCTATAAAACTATACCATCAAGATACTTCAACAAATCCAATATAGGCTAGAGGTTTGGATACTTCCATAAAAATGCACAGTCAAAATACTTCAACAAATCTAATATAGACTGGAGATTGTGCTGTCATGATACTTTAACAAATCCAATATGGGCTATTTATTGCACCGTCAAGATACTTTAACAAATCTAATATAGGCTGGGGATTGCGCTGTCAGAATACTTTAACAAATCTAATATAAGCTAGGATACTTCAACAAATTCAATATAGGGTAGAATTTCCACCGCCAGAATACTTCAGCAAAATCCAATATAGGCTCGAGATTGGGCCATTAGGATACTTCAACAAATCTATTATAGGCTAGAGATTGTGCCATCAAGATACTTCAACAAATCTAATATAGGATGGAGATTGCACCGTCAGGATACTTCAACAAATCTAATATAGGCTGGAGATTGCACCGTCAGGACAAATCCAATATAGGCTAGAGATTACACCATCAGGATACTTCAACAAATTCAATATAGGTTAGAGATTGTGCCATCTGGATACTTCAACAAATCCAATATAGGCTGAGTAGTGGATGCTTCAGCAAATCCGCTTGAAAATTTCTACCTTTATAGAAATGGATCTTTATTTTGATTCTTTATTCTTGGGGATGGACCTTTGTACTATCTCGACTTTAGCTCTTCTAGTTAGATTGATCTTCTATTCTTAGACCTTTGTCCTGCATTGACTTCAGCTCTTCTAGCTGGAATGATCTTTTGTCTTTTGCATCTTCATTCATTTGGGAGTTCTTACTTTCTTCTTGTTCCATTCTTTTAGTTCTTTATTTTTCAAAAGATTTAGTTACTTTTTAGCTAGCCCTCATATCCTCTCTTTGCCCCCTACATTTCAAAATATTGAAAGTCTAAAAATATTTTATGCACGCATAAAATCAAAAATAGAAAGGAGAAGCTTTGCCTCCTGTGTGGGCTCAAACCAATGATTTTATTCTTATGTAGGCGCTGATTTATGATTTTTCTCTTTGATAAAGAATGCATCTCCATTTGTACAAAGTGATAGGATCTTTCTCAAGCGATGTTCCTTCCATGACCCCTGATTTCATATCTGCTTCATATTTGCTTCATAAAGTATTGTTGTTCTCTTTGATAAAGAATAGGCAACATAAGACAACAAAATGCAGTGTGATATGCTCATGTATACATGATATATATAAATAATACTTTCAATGATTGACTCACAGACCTAAGTGTTAGGCCAAAGCACTTTCAGATGCTCGTTCAGGTCTTGCATTAGAATAGCAGAAGACTTCACATTTATAACTTTTGTCTCCAAGATGTTGAAAACATGAGTGGTGGGGGCCCAAGAAGTATAGTTAGAGATATAAGAGACATCCATTTCAACACATTTGGTTAGCAACTTTTTCATGATATGACTTTGCAAGTGATCCTTTTATTAGACCACTTTTGCCTAATATATCTTTTAAGGTAGACAATAAAACATACTTTCCTAAACTTGAATGATTGTATGACAAAATTACTTTTTTTTTTAAATCATTAAAATCATAAGTTGGCTTTGTCAAATTAGAGTCATTATACCTCAGAACTTGATTTTCCAAATTAACATATCTATAATATGATAACCCTAGTTACTAAATTAAACTTGCGAATCATTTCCATTTAAGAAAAACTATTGCACTTCACATTACTTAGCCAAACATCTCATTGGGTTTAAATATTGTCTATCTCATATGCATGTTTATTCAAATGATATCCAATAATAGACTCTATCTACCAAAAGAGATCAACAGGTCTTTAATAGGCTTGAAATAAGATCTATAAGGGACATGGGTTAAGTGAAGGCCATTTTTAGATTGGAGCTGATGTAACACTATGGACAAACCTTCACACTACAAACTTTCTACTAGAATCATAGACAGTTAGAAACATTAAACTCTAGACTTTATTTTCACCTTTTAGGCATCTTGTTATCTTACTTCATGAAAAACAGAACTTGAAATCTTCTTAGCAGAAATCTAGATTTGATCAAGATGATCTTTGCTTTTGCAAAAAATTAGAAACCTTATTATTCTTCCCTTTCCTCTTCTCTTTTTTTTTTGTTTTTGGTTTTGTTTTTCTTTCCTTTTGTTTTTTTTTTCATTTTTTCTTTTTGTTCTCTTTTTTTCTTTTTGTTGTTTTTTTGTCCTAACTCTAAAAGAGTCATATTGTTTTGCACCTTTTTATGCTTTTGACTATGGAGTAGTGGACTATTGCAAGCCTTTTTCGACAAGAATGAATCTTTTGTGATATTGATGTCTTTTCAAGGCAGAATAATTTTGAGACATCAGACCTAATTCTGGTAAACTTTAACTATCTTTATGGTCTTGATTGAGCATCTCTTTCTTTAATCTTCTTATTCCTTGGTAACTTAGTGATCATTAGACTTGTCATAAATGTCACAACAGCTCAGGGTAGGTTATCGGGCTTACAAGCCAATAAAAAGCAAGTTAAAATCTTATGAAGGCTCAAAGGGACACACTAGAATTGATATTTATGGGGTGGATACTAGTCGTTGACTCATCAAATAATGCATAGATAATTTCTCTCTTAAATAAGCATAGTTCAATTTTTCCTCAAAAGTTTGTCAAAGCATGTTCTAAGATTGACTAGGATCTAGATGCTCATAATTATGTAGGAGCCCTCTCTAAATAAGCTTACACAGCTCAATGCTATAGAATAACTCTCTTACCTAGTAAAGTCATTTAAATTATGATGCATAGATACACTAATTTATGAATATAAAGTTAGGTTCATCATTGGTTGAGTATCAAAATGAACAAAGATCAATAAAAACATAAATGTAACATAAATAACTTTTGCGCAAAAATGTTAATTGAAAAATAATTATTCTAAAAACTAAAGAAATAAAATGATATAAGAACTACACAAGCCAAGGGAAGTTTGTTGAGTTTGAGTCAAAGACACTTCATCTACTTAAACATGTCAGGGGTAAGGATCTTTCCATCATTGATGAGGTTTTGTATTTCATGCCTTTTGGATGTAGCCAGTGAATCCCAGATACTGATGCTAGCTTGGGTCCTTTTCAATTACTTAAGGATATCATCATCTTCTTCTTCTTTCCTTTCCATCTTAACATCCTTCCCCTTGTCAGCCTCTACTTCTTTTGGAGAAGCCATACCATAAGGTCTGCCAGAGTAAGCATTTTGCACTTCTTCTTGGGGTTTAGACCAAGCCCACTCTTCTTCTTTAGATTCCAATTTTTCATCACTGTCAGTTGAGTCCCAAAATACATTCACCACATAATTGGTCAATGCCTTCTCACCCAAAGCTGGTTCAATCTTGCCAAGCAAAGCTTCCTCTTTTGTGGTTTATTCACCTATGTCTCAAAAAGATGACAAAACAAACTTTTTATTCAATCCTTCCCCTATCAAGAAGGTTAATGGAGGAGGTACCCTTCCAAACTTAGGCAAAGGGTTGTTCTTTCTACATGGTTGGTCAGTCTTTGAAAGCTTACCACTGTTAATAAGATCTTGAATCTCATGTCTTAACTGTATGCATTTATCTGTTTCATGTCCTTGTGTCTGATAAAATTGATAAAAATCAAAGTTTGGTGGTAAAGGATTCAACAAAGGTGGAGGAGCCAATGGCTGTAGCAACCCTTCCTTTTGTAGCTTATTGAAAACCCAGATCTGAAAACTGTCTCCTATTTGGTTGACCAATTGCATTGATATCCACTGCTTTTTGTGTACCTTAACTGTTAGACTGATAATTTCCTTTCTTGTTTCTCCTTCTAAAATTGTGTTTCATCTCTTTTTTCCATTCTTCTATTTGTAAGCCAGCTTGAAAAAGGTCTTTGAAATATCTAATAAGAGTATGAGATATTCATTCATGCATATTAGGTAGGAAACCTCATATTATCAACCTAATCCGATCAGACTCATCTGGTCTCTTTATCAGAAGTGCAACCTTATTTTTCTGTCTCTTCACATAATCAATAAAGTTCTCATTTTGCTTTTGCCTGATTGATTCTACCTCCATTAGAGTCACTTCCAATTCAGCATTATACCCATATTACTGGATAAAGGCATTGTACAAAAAATCCCAGTTCTTTTGACTACTTTCCTCTAAGTTCTTAAACTATTTTTCTACAACAGGGTCTAATGAGAGCATTAAATACCATAGAGTTTGAGCCTCAGTAGCTCTGACAGACTATATGGTAATGATATACTGCTTGACATGCAGATGGGGATTCCTAGTTCCATTGAACTTAGCAAAGGAAGGCATCTTGAACTTATAAGGAACTTCTTCATCTTGTTCAAATAGCTTTTCCACCTCTGACACCTCCTTAGCCTTCAGCTTCTTTCAAACTTCTTCTCCAAATCAACAATCAATTTTTCCATATCAGCGATTTCAGTTTTCTCCACAACCTTCTTTTCTTTCTTCTTCTCTTGAGGATCTTGGAAATATCCATCCCAGTCATCATCATCCATCAATACCTTGTCTTCTTCAGAGGCCCCTTCAAATACCTTAGCCTTTCCCTTATCCTTTTACTTCTTGTTATTAGCATGTGCTTCAACATTGTTATCTTTCAATAGTGAAAATAACTGACTTCTCATGGTTTCAGCTAGGGCCCCCTTCAATTCTTCCATCTTGGAATTGAAGGCATCATTCACCATCTTCTAAACTTGCTCATGTCCCATTGCTTTTAATGTGAAATTGACGGAACTCTCACTGGATTCTGAACCATAGGTTAGCTTGTCATAAGATCTTAAAATGTCATACTCCAGATCTGTGAGCTAGAAAAGGTCAATGCAATGTAATGCAATGTATGTATGCATGCATGTATGCATATGTAACAAACAAACAAAAAAGAATTAGAACATTCTTTCCAACCTTATATCACCCACACAAGAATGGCGAGTTTCTTTTCTTATGTATATGGTCAACAAAACATCAACAGGGGATATTTTATTTTCAAAAGATCCACTCAAATGAATTAACCAATAATTGTCTTTTCAAATTTAGAAGTCTGTCCATGATAATTTCAACTAATTAAGCCTTAATCCATTGGATCAACTGAAAATAGCTTTTATGCTATATTGTGAATTAAAACTAAATTAAATGGTGTAGCATAAATAGATTTCTTACTTGGAAAAGCAACTAATGATTCATGCAACAAACAAGCTCATTATTAACAATTCTTGATATAAATTAGGCTCACGATTGATTTTAATATTGCACAATTGACCTAACTAGTTATAAGCCCATTTAAGAAAAAGTTGTAATTTGAATTTGGATTATGAAGTGAAAAATAGTTTTGAACCCATTAAATAGTGTTTCAAAGCTCATAAAAAAAAGTATGTTTACAAATAAATTTTGGACTTCAAGCTTGGGCCATGAGGTAGAAAATAATTTTTGACCCATCTTAAAAATGGTTTCCATGTCCAAAGACCATCTTGAAAAAGAGTTTGAAAATAATTTGGTCTTTTATGTTTCAAAAGAATAATTAATTTTGGGCTTAGACCATAATTAGGTCATATTAGGAAAAAATAAATGAAATGGGCCATAACTTAAACCAATATATGTTAATCATAGTCAAACAATAAGCATTTAAGGCAAACCTAAGGAAAGTTATTAGGCCAACTATATAGGCTTTAGTCTTTGGGTTGAAAAACTTAGGTTCCCATAGCAAGTATCTACCAAAAGGTACAAGGCTATGAGTGGTTATGCCATGCTCTATCTCCATGCCTAGAGTGAAAGTATGGTATCCTTTACACAATATAACTCAGGTTACACAGGGCATCCTAACTCACACATCTAAGTGATGCAATGGATAATATCATAATAAGAAAGAATAAAATAATATAAAGACCAATGGAATCAACTTCTCTTATCCCCAATAGAGTTGCCACTGTAAGCCGAGATTTTTGCCCCCATTCTCAATGGAATAGTTCTTGCGACTTTGGCACTATTAGGCTCCGGATCTTAAAGAACACAGACCTAAACTCGGAGAATAGGAGTCGCCACCCGAATAGGCTGGGAAGATAGAAAAGGGTAGATGACTCGATTCCTAAGAAATCCCTAACCCCTACTAAGTTCTAAATTTTGGTACGCTTGGGGAAGGTGAGAATGACCCGGCACCCCCATAGCCTACAGTTCATTAGAACCGGCCTCCTTTTCAGATCTAAATATTATTTAATTCTTAATTATTATAACATCATCCATACTACAAATAACAATCAAATTAAATCAACATTATATTAAATTAAACAAATCAAACAAAATGGGCACCCATCCAAAGATGGAAATATGCCCTTATAATGTCCCAATGTTCAAACAAATAAATAAAATAAGACACCCATCAATTGATGGAAACATGTCCCTTACAATAATTCCAAAAGTCCTTAATATTGAAAATAAATAATTAAAATAAATAAGACACCCACAAAGTGGAAAAAATGCCTTTTACATGTACTTAAAGTCTGAATAAACACAAATCCATAAAAATATAAATAATCATACGAAGAATCATAAAATTAGGAAATAAAGATTAATCATAGAAAATTATAGTCAAAAAATAAATATTAGCCCATTAAAAAAATATAGAACGCAACGCACATGGCAGTTCTGCTAGCCGATTAGTAGGGGGATCGGGGGCAGTGCCCCTGAAAGGTAAATGGTTTATAGGATTGGATTTTATTGTGAAATTAAGGTTTGGTTATGGGGTTTGGGTTAAAACACACAAAATTAGGGTTTGGATTAGGGTTTTGTCCTAAAACAAATGTTTAATCATGATATTTAAGGGTTTATATTAAAACTAAGGTTTAGTCATGCAAACCTAGGGTTTAATCCTAAATATAAGGTCCAACATGCAAAATTAGGATTTTAGAATATAAAACTAACATGCAATTAGGGTTTCAATTATATTTAACCTAAAGTTATTGTTTATTGTGTGGAATTTCAAAACCAAACAAATAATAATGAATTACACAATAAGCATGATCAATGGAATTTAATTAAAATGAGTTAGTAACATCATATGTAACATCTATTAATTTATCAAAAATTAAATTAAATAAATTAAATAAATAATTTAAATGAAAAATTGAAGGATAAGAAGTGAGAAAATAAAGTGTACATCTAAAATATATATGAAATATATATAACATATACAAAAGTCAACATTAAAGAAGAAAGTCAAATGGTCAAATGGCAAAATTGTAAATATGCTTTGTAAAATTAAAATTAATTAAATAATTGAAAATTTTTATTTATAAATGAAAGAGGTAAATTATCAATTTAAAATAAATAATTAAAAATAATAATAATATATTATATATATATATGTGGTCTTTATTAAAAGAGGAAAAACAAAGTTAAAAAAAATTCATTTTCTTCTTCTTCTTCTCCAAGGCCAAACCACCATTGTTGATGGAGGGAGGTTTTCTCTTCTTCCAAACACCAAGATTTGAAGGATTTTTTAAGAATTAATCACAGTTTTGGTGATTTCTACTTAAATTAGTAAGCTTTCTATCTTTATCTTTGAATTTCCATGAAATTATGAATATGTTAAGTTTGGGTTTTTGTATGAGCATGATATAATTGCTTAAATGGGTGTGAATGATGCTATTTTGAGTAGTATGTAATGATTTTTTAAGTTAGATAAAAGAAATGATTAAGTTTGGATTGAGTTTGGGAGAAGAAGATGATTTTAGGGTCATGTGTGATTTGAAATTTTGCAAGTGTGTGTTTTAATTGTTTAAATATATATCAAATATGTTTTTTGATGCCTAAACAAGGATTTTAAAGTCAAATGATGGATTTGATTAAGTTAGATGAAGTTTGGGAAAAGTAGTGTAAATTTAGAGTTTTGGAAGAGAATTTTTAAAGTATGGTTGTTTATTTGATTTTAATGAATAAATCATGTTATTAAATGATTTAAATGATGGAATGGGTTTAGATTAACATTTGGAATGGATTGGAATGAAAAATTGATAATGAAGAGGCTTAGGCCACATTTTAGGATTTTGTTAAAGAATATGTGTTTATTGGATTTAATTGGTTAAAATATGTTTTAATATGCTTTTAATGATAAAAATAAACTTAAAACACCAATTAAAATGTGATGGAATGGAATTCTAAAGTTAAAGTAAGGAAAGGCAAATTTTGGAAAAGTGATTAGAATGATGCTTAATTAGGATTTTATATTTGAAATGCCTTGAGATATGATGCTAAATGATCATATTTACTCACATTTTGAATAGGCATTAAGTGGAAGCAATTTGCCCAACCTTAGTGTTGAAGGGCAATTTGGAAGTGGAAGTTAAAGGGATACTTTAGCTTGAGTTTGAGTGCTAAATTAAGGTATGTACATACTTTTGATAATCTAAATACTTTTGTATTTAATTTGGCTTAACACATTTTAGATAGAAAATATGTTAAGCTACTTGGTTTTTTGAATGTGCATATGCATTGTGATATTGAATTTGAAATGATGTATATGTATTATGTACATTGTGAAAAGCCATTATCAATGGCTAAAATGAATGGAACATGGTTTATGTGATTTATGTGAAAATAATCCAAAAATATTTGGGTAATATGATTGTAATTCTAAATGGCTTACATTGTGACAAAGTGATAAGATACAAAGTATTAAAGTGATTTGGCATTGTTATGAATGAGAAAGATGAGAAAAAGAGGCAATGTGATAATAAAGTTGATTATGGAATTATGTACTATTTGTGTATAACTTAGTATATTATTCAATTTTCAGAGTTCTGCATGGTGGCATGCCTATGAGATTATTTTCATCATTTGCCTTCGGGGCTAGATATTTAGCATCACTGATATATGATTTCCCTTCAGATTAGACATTGGATGTCACTATGATTTACCTTCAGGCTAAACGTTGGGCGTCACTTGTATTGCCTTCGCGCTAGACACTAGGTGTCAAAATAAAATAAAATAGTAACTTTGGGATTTGAATAATGTACTAAGTTAGTTGGACCCAATGCTTGTGCATGTGTTAGTGTGATGTTTAGAAATAATGACATATGTGAAGTAAAGTGAAATTGCATATTACATTATGAAATCTCATGATATAGCATAATACATTGTCTTTTCTTTTAAAGTTTTTCAATGTATGTACAGCTAGGCTTTTAGCTTAGCGTGATTGAAATTCATCTTGCAGGTGACAGAGTTGATCCAGTAGATCCGGAGAATTCATCTAGACCTAGTCAGGTATATGCTTGAGATTGTTTGAGCTCGAGATGATTTTTGCTGCCACAGGGATAGAGCTAGTTTCCACTATGTATACATTCTATGCTATAGTACATTTTATCATTATGTATATTATGTTATATTTTTGAGAGTTTGTGTAGATCCTTAATTTTTGACCCGGTCCGGTCCAATATATTTTAATTAGTTCAAAATAATTTTTGTGTTGTCCGATATTTTTTATTTAGTCCAAAATGATTTTTGTTGACTAATTGGTCCAAAATAATTTTTATTAAATAATTTTTTGCTTTAGTATCTAATTTTTATTAATAAAAAATAAAAATAAACTAATAAAAGTCAAAAAATAAAAATAAAAATCGGAGTCGGAAAAATTGGCGACAAAAAAATTATTGCGCGGGCCCGTGGGCATTTCGCCCGTAGGAAATTCCTGCGGGCGACGCTCACAGCCCGCCCACTGCCGCAAAATCTGCGGTAGATTTTTTTTGCCAGCGCATTTTTTCCTGCGGCAATTTTTTTCGGCAGTGCAATTTTTTCCGACGTAAATTTTTTGAAACCTAATTCAATTAGGTTTCAATTTCCTTTTCTTATTAACATTACTTGCCGTGACTAATTAGGAATAAACTATATCAAACCACTATAAATAAGGACCAGAGGCAATGAAATTGAGGGGCCGAAAATCCAACAGAAGCTTGAAATTTTGAAACCAAATCAGTGAAGGAAAAGAAGCAATTCAATTTCTTTTTTTCTGGAATAGCAGGGACACGATTTAAGCAATTCAAAGGCAGCAATTGTCTTTGTTCTTATTCATCCAAGAAGAATTATTTTTAGAGAATCAACAAAAGGAGGTATGTATTAAATTCTTTTTTTTTTATTTTTTTACAGTAGCATAAACTATGTTTTTTAAATCAAAAACCATGGAACTTTGATTTAGTTTTTCCAAAGTTAAAAACACTAATAAGTTACTTTATTTTCCAAAAAGACTTAAAATTGTTATTTTTACCTCTTCAAAATCTTAAAACCTTTGTAACACCCTGATACTCCATATAAGTACTATATATATACCTAGTATACATACAATACGTATATAAAGTATAAGAATGTTACTTTTAGTTTCAATTTAAAAACCTTTATCCAAGTTCATAAAATTTTACATTAATTTAAAACACATTTACAAAAGTCAGTATTCTTATTTACCAAAACTTCATTCATCCATATGAATATATATATTAACTCAAAAATACAATATAATTTAAAATCACACATGTATGCATCACCTTCTAGTTGGTCTCGAGACACTCTTACCCTTCTCGTGGCATAACCGCTGGTCTTCCAGATCAATAGCATAACCACTTGCGCGATTACACAACCGCGCTAAGCTCGAGAGCTTAGTAGTATAAATAAATAATAAAATACATTTTACAAAAGATTCATACCTCATATTTTTAGCGTTAGGTTTTATTGTTCCCTTACCACGTTTTCCATTCTCAATGCATTCTTTATATGTTCCCACTAATCTCATAAATTAGATACAAAATTACATAGAACATTCCCAACACAATACTTACCCTTTTTATCTCCTATACATATACATATACATCATTTCAACAAAACACCATTCATATACATGTTACAACATTTTCATAAACTCATATCTCAACAAAGCTCCTCAAGCCATATTCACTTTCAATATATCAATACACAAATTACAAAATCATACTTCATAACATCATTTTAGTCACAATTCATCAATTATAAATCACATTTCCAATAAAGGCAGCCATAGATCTCATTACCCATTTATTTCAACATTTGAATATCACATTGACAACAAAGACAGACTCGGGCCCAAACAACACACTAATATGCCATTCAATTTTCAGAGTAATGCTTTGGTTTAATTATCACATTTATCATTATCCCAACTAGGCTTCAAGGATTAGGCTCAACCAAGCTTCAAGGGGAACAAAGCATGCTAAGTATCAACCCAACTTGGCTTCATGAACCAAACCCAACCTAGCTTCAAGGGTTGTAACATCTCAATTAGGCTTCAAGGATTAGACCCAACCAAGCTTCAAGGGGAGTAAAACATGTTAAACTTCAACCCAACTTGGCTTCAAGGATCAAATCCAACCTAACTTCAAGAGATTGTTACCATTAGGCATGCCACCAACAACAAACTCTGAAAATGGAATAACACATTAGCTATACAATTCATTTATCACTTTCATTCTCAATTGAATTATCATAGCCAATAACAATGGCTTCACATTTCCTTTGAATCATCATAGCCAATAACAATGGCTTCACATCATATTTGAATCATCATAGTCAATAACAATGACTTCACATTATATGATATCTCAAATCATATCTAATATTTCATTATTCAATTGTACATAAGCAATTACTTCATCATATCCTTCACAATATATATATAGCATCATTGCAATTCACAAGATTCACAATGCATAAGACATAACATTGTTCATATAGTATCATCATTATCATCAAATCATATTGTTCAATTCATCACTCAAGTATACATAATCAATAGCATTGCACATACTTTTTCAATGATCATTATATTTTCCACATTTCCTATATCATCATTGATATATACATAACAATTCCCATTATTTATGGATTTAGAATCTTCCATATCCATTTGGTTGGATCATTAGTATTTTAAGGGTTTTTATGTACAAAAGAAAATTTGAAGATCCAACAATGTATGACTAGTTAAGAATAAGTATCATTAGCCAACACATTCAAGGGACACGGCCAAGCTTGTGGCCTTGTCTCTCAATTAAAAGTTCCAGTAGCTAACACACTCAAGGGACACGGCCAAGCTTGTGGCCGTGTCTCTCAACAAAAATCAAACCGAGGCAGACACGGGCAAGGGACACGGCTGTGTCTCTCAACAAAAATCTCACAGTGACAAACACAGGCAAGGGACACGGTCAAGCCAGTGGCCGTGTCACTCCAAAATCATCCAACATGGCCAAGATTGCCCTAACTTGGCCGTGTCTCTCATAACTTGGCCGTGTCCTTCAATAATTTAAAGACCAAATACTTCAAAATCCATCCAAACACTTCCAAATTCACACCACCACCCTCTAAATTATTATCTTTGTTTATATTTATCAATTTCCTATCACTTTAGCATTTATATAACTTCATTATATCATCACTATAATCAATTACTCAAAGTACCAATTCATTTATACTAAACCCTAACTCAACAATTCATCATCATCCTCACAATTTCCCCAACTTATCATCACTTAAATACCAATTTAACACATTCACACACTTCAATTTTTCATTATAATCATCTTACATACCAACCATCACCTCAATCAAAAGAAATCAACACAAGAAGATAAAGACTTATATATATATATAATCAATGAAATCAACTCAAGAGAAGAGTACTCACTTGAATATGTTGCCAAATCTTCATCTCCATCTTCAATACTCTTAAAATCCTTAAGAAATTTGATGAAGATCATCACATCTCTCCATCTCTCTCTCTCTCTCTCGTGCAAGAACCAAAAGGAGAAGAAGAAGAAGAAAGAAAATATATTTTCCCTCTTCTCACGATAACCATATATATATATTAATAATAATAATAATAATAATAATAATAATAATAATAATAATAACTTATTTCCAAAAATCCTCCACCACACCCTTTCTTCTCTTGACTTTTCTTTTGACCAACTTATATGTATTATATATATTAACATATATACAACATATACATTCCATTTACACAATCATTTCCTTTGCAAAAACATATATACCTTTAATTCAAATCACACAACAATTGTATTAAAACTTCTAGGGCATATATTGGGATATTACAACCTTAATTAAACATATTTTTCAACAAAACCAATATTTGATTCTATTTCTTTCAAAACTTTAAACTAGGTTTTGTTTCTTTTAAAAGGCTATGAAAAAAAACATCTTTTCTACTTATTAAAACTTTAATCCGTTTGTTTAAATTCATAAAACTTCATAAAATTATCAAATTGATTTCCAAATTCTAAAAGCTAATTCACCACCCATGACCCTAATTTTAAATCCTAAAACCCTAATTCAACTTCCAAACCTAAAATATTAAACTCTAACACCTTTAAAACTTTAAACCCTAATTTTTTTCTAGGCCCTAATCCTTTAAAACATTAAAAACCATAAAAACATAAATATTTTAAATTTACACAGTAGCTTGAAATCACCATTTAAAACCTCAAATCAAAAGTATTTTAAAGTGTCTAAAACCCTAGTTTCATGATTTCACCATTCAAACCTTAATTTGTTTAATCAAAGAGTCTTACCAACCTTTTAAAATATAAAACTACAATTTATTTTAATTCCATAAAAAATTCACAGTAGCTATAATTGGACTTTTATTTGTCTTATTCAATTCCATATTTAATATGCTTTGATTTATTTTATATGCTTTAATTTATTTAAGTTCAATGCTTGGTTTATTTTATTTATCATGGATGGATGTTTACTTTCTATTGATATTTAATACCATTGATGAATGATTTATTTATTTTGAATAGTTATTTACTTTTATCAATTTATTTAGATTGCCAAATGTTGTAAGAGGTATGTTTCCACTTGATGGGTACCTCATTAGTTAAACATCATGTAATTTGAATTGCTTTTCTATTTTAGAACCTATGTAAGGGGCATGTTTCTACCTTTCGGTAGGTGTCCTATCTAGGCATGTGATGTAAGGACATGTTTCCATCTTCGGATGGGTGTCCATTTATTTGCTTTGTTTGAACCTTGCTTTGATTTTAATATAATGATGCTTTCTTTTAATTATTGTATGTAGTATGGATAATATTGTTATATTTAAGAATTTTATAATATTAAGACCTGTAAAGGAGGCCGGTTCCAATGAACAGGGTGTTGTGGGGGTGTTGGGCCATTTCTCACCTTCCCCACACGTACCCAACTTTCCGAACCTATTAGGGGGTTGGGAATTCCTTAGGAATCGAGTCATCTACCCCTTTCTTTTTCTCGACCCGTCCGGGTGGCGACTCCATTTTCTTCGGACTTAGGTCCGTGTTCTCTAAGGCTCCGAGCCTAAATAGTGCCAAAGTCACAAGAACCATTCCACCGGGAGTGGGGGCAAAAATCCCCGCTCGCAGTGGCGACTCCACTAGGGATAAGAGAAGTTGATTCCATTAGTATTTATATTATTCTATTCTTTCTTATAATGATATTATCCATTGCATCATCTTAGATTGCATTGTGTGCGTGAGTTAGGACGCCCGTGTTACCCATGTTATGTTATGTAAGGGATACCATACTTTCACTCAAGGTATGAAGATCGAGCATGGCATAACCACTCATAGCCTCGTACCGTTTGGTATATACTTGCTATGGGAACCTAAGCCTTTTTACCCAAAGACTAAAGCTCATGTAATTGGCCTAGTTACTTTCCTTAGGTTTTAACCCAAATGCATGTTGTTTGACTATGGTTAATTTATCTTGGCTTAAATCATGGCTTATTTGGTTTATTCTCTTTCTAATATGACCTAAATATATTTTAAGCTCAAAATAAACTTTTCTTTAAAGTCCAAAAGACCAAAGCTATTTTCAAAATTTTTCAAGATGGTCTTTGGAAATAAGATTTTTCTAAAAACAAGTCAAAAATGTTTTTTGGCCCATGGCCCAAATACTAAGCCCAAAATCCATTTTTCTAAAATTTTTTACTATGGGCTCAGAAACAAAACTATTTTCACCCAATCTTTTCTTACAAAGAGCTTGCAAAATATTGAGGTCAATTATGAAATACCAAAAATCAATTGTGGGCCTAGTTTACACTAAGAATAAATTAATCATGGGCTTGTTTTTAGCATGAACCATTAGTTACCTTTTTTTCAAGTGATAAATCTATCTATAATAAACCTCTTAATTTCATTTTAATCCAATATAGCATAAAAGCTACTATAGTTGGTTGAATGGATTAAAACCTAATTAATGGGAATTACTATGAATGGATTTCCATTTTCAAAAATATAACTATTGGTTGAAACGTCCGAGGTAATTATTTGAAAACAAGATACCCCATGTTGGTATTTTGTTAACCATATACCTAGGAAAAGAGACTCGCCATTCATGTGTGGATGTTATAAGGTTGGAAGGAGGGTCCTATTTGTCCTTGTTTGTTGATTGTTTTGCACATACATGCATACATGCATATATTTGCATCTCATATCATTGATCCTCTCTGGCTCACAGCCCTGGATTACAATAGTTCAAAAGCTTACAACAATCCAACCTATGCCGGAGATGAAGTATCTAGCAACGACTCAATCACTTGCTCACCAAAAACAATGGAGCCCAAACAAATTCAAAGGATGGTGGATGAGGCCCTCAATGCCAAGATGGAAGAAATCAAAGAGGCCATGGCCGAGACCATAAAGAATCAACTAGCTACAATTTTAGGAAACAATGCCGAAGCATCTGCTAGCACCAAGAAAGTCAAAGGGAAGGCTAAAGTTGATGAAGTAGCTTTTGATGATGATAAGGTAATCATTGATGATGATGATTGGGCTCAATATTACCAAGATCTTCAGGTCGAAAAGGAGCCAAAGGTTGTTGAGAAGGAAACTATTGAAAAGACTGAGACATCCGATGTTGAAAAGATGATTGCTGATTTAGAAAAGAAATTTGAGTAGAAGCTGAAAACTGAAGAGATGTCTAAGATCGACAAACTATTTGAACAAGATGAAGAGGTCCCTTATAAATTCAAGATGCCTTCCTTTGCTAAGTATGATGGCACCGAAAATCCTCATCTTCACATGAAACAATACATCACTGCCATGCAGTCTGCCCGAGCTACTAAGGCTCAAACCCTAAGGTACTTTATTCTCTCATTGGACCCTATTGTTCAAAACTGGTTCAATACCTTGGATGATGGAGCACAAAAGAGTTGGGATCTACTTTACAAAGCCTTCATCCAATAATATGGATATAATGTTGAGTTATAAGTTACTTTAATGGAAGTGGAGTCCATAAGGCAAAGGCGAAATGAGAATTTTGTGGACTGTGTGAAGAGATGGAGAAACAAGGCTGCTTTGATCAAGAAGAGACCTGATGAATCTGATCAAATAAGGATGATTGTGAGAGGGGTGTTGCCTAATCTTCATGAAAGGATGTCTCATACACTCATCCGTGACTTCAAAGATCTTCTCCAAGCTGGTTTGCAAATTGAAGAGTGGAAAAGAGAGAAGAATCGCTTTTCCATAAGAAAGAATGAGAAAGGGAATTACCAACCTAGTAATCAAAGCATGCAAAAAGAAGTTGATATTAATGTAACCGGGCAAGGAAATAAAAGACAATTTTCAGATCTGGGGAAACCTCTATCTTGGGTTTTTAGCAAGTTGCAAAAGAAAGGGTTGTTACACCCGTTAGCTCCTCGACCTTTACATAATCCATTGCCACCAAACTTCAATGCTGAGGCCTTCTGTCAATTTCATCAAATGAGAGGACATGAAACAGATAAATGTACTCGTCTGAGGCATGAGATCCAAGATTTGATTGATAGTGGCAAGCTACCCGAGCCGGATAAGCCCAATACCAAGAACAACCCTTTGCCTAAATTTGGAAGAGTGCCACCACCAGCAACCTTTATGGTGGGAAAAGGATTGGAAGAAGATTTTGTTTTATCCTCTTTTCAAGATGGGAATGTTGAAGATGTGAAAGGAAAAGAAGCCAAACTCAATGAACTTTCCTTAGCTTGAATGTTACTTTCTTTAGTATTTTGGAACTATTGTGTTTTTCAAATTTAAAGTTGCTTGAATAAATTACTTTCATCAAAATTTTTGTTGGTCTTTGTTCATTTTGGTGCTCAACCAATGAGGAATCTAGCTTGATAATTCATGAATTAATATATTTATGCATCATGACTTGAATGACTTTACTAGGTGAGGGAATTGCTCTATAGCATTGAGTTGTGTATGCTTACTTAGAGAGGGCTCCTGTGTAATTATCTTTGTCAAGGTCCTAGTCAGTCTTAGAACATGCTTTGACAAGCTTTCGAGGCGAAATTGAACTCTGCTTATTTAAGAGAGAAATGATCTAGGCATTGTTTGGTTAGCCAATAACTAGTATCCACCCAATTAAATATCAATCCCTAGTTGTCCCTTTGAGCCTTCATAAAATTTTAGCTTTCTTTTCATTGGTTTACAAGCCCCAATAACCTACCCTGAGCTGTTGTGATACTTTTGACAAATCTTATGATCACTAAGGTGAAGAGGCAAGAAGATAAAAAAAGGGGAATGCAAAGCCAAGACCATAAGGGTAGTTGATATTTTCAAGACCATAAGGGTAGTTGAAGTTTTCCTAATATCTTCAATATATCAACGTCAACATTAGAGTAACAAATGATTTATCCCTATTAAAGAAGATTTATGTTACTCCACTTATCCATTATTTGAAGCCCAAGTTGGTACAAACAAAACAACTCTTTTAGAGCTAGAACCAAAAAAAAGAGAAGAAAAGAAAACAAAAAAGACAAAAAGAAAAGAAAAAAAAAAGAAAAAAAGAAAAGAAAACCCAAAATGGTTCAAAGAGCCAACTGAGTTCTCTTTTACCTAAGACAACAAAAGGCTTCCATTTGGTTTCTGAGGACGGTTTGACTCGAATTGGTCCAACCCAACCAAAGATTCGATCAAAATCAAAGAAAAAGGAGAAAGACCATCCAATTCTTGAAAGTTCTGTACTTGACAGTCCTATAAGGAAGAAGGACAAAATGATAAAATGCTCAAAGAAAGGGAAGAGTAAGAGAAATAAAGAAAAGGGAGAAGAAGAAAAGAAACGAATCTGGGAACCAAACGTTTTGCAAGGGCAAAGACTATCCCAATCAAGATCCAGAATAATGCCAAGAAGATAAAAAGAATTTGGAGTCTAGCAAGATTGCCTCCAAGCTGCCTAAAATTCAAATAAGAAATTTATAGTGTGAGGGTTTGTCCATTGTGTCACCAGCTCCTATCTCAAAATGGCCTTCGTTTAAACCCTTGTCCCTTATAGACCCCATTTCAAGCCTATCAAAGACCTATTGATCTCTTTTGGTAGGTAGAGTCTATTAGTGGAGATAGTTTGGATAAGCATGCATATGAGATAGATAATATTTGAAGTGCAATAGTTCTTGCTTAAATAGAAATAATTCCCGAGTTTAGTATGGTAACTAGGGTTGTCATGTTATAGATATGTTAATTTGAAAAATGAAGTCCTGAGGCACATTGACATTAATTTGGCAAAGCCAACATTTGATTTCAAAATTAAAATTCAAAAAATTCAAAAAAATGCTTTTTCATACAAAGCCTTCAAGTTAAGGGAAGTATGTTGAACCTCCAAAGGACACATTGGGCAAAGGGAATGATTATTGGCAAGGTCATGAAGAAGCTATCAACCGACATGCTGAAACATAGTTGGAAATGGATGCATCCCTGACTCTGCTGCTTAGGGTCTCCACCACTCATGTTTTCATCATCTTGAAGATAAAAGCCACAAATGCAAAGCTTTCGATCATTCCAATGCAAGACTTGAACGAGTGTCGAAAAGGAACCAATGGGAACACTTCTGCTGATCACCTCAGTCTGTGAGACAATAAAACCGTTGTAAGTATCATTCATGCATATCATGCATACATGAGCATATCACATCGCATTTTCTTATCTTGTATTATCTATTCTTTATCAAAGTGAACAGCAAACACTCTGTGAAGTGAAGAATCAAAAGAAGATGTCAAATCAGGGGGGCATGGAAAGCCCATTGCTTGAGAAAGCTCCAGTAAATTTGCAAAGAGAAGAAATACATGCTTGTGTGAAGAAGTAGATGGAAAAAACATCAATCAAAGCTTGCATGGATAAAATATTTGGTTTGAGCCTACACAGGGGGCAAAGTTTCTCCTTTTCAATTTTTTGAGTTTATATATCAAATATTTTTAAACTCACTTACAAATATTTTGCCACACAGGGGGGGCAAGGAGAGGATATAATGCCCAATTAAAAATAGCTAAATCTTTACAAAAAGGAAGAACAAAAGAATGAAGATGCAAAAGACAAAAGACCAATCCAGCTAAAAGAGTTGAAGCCAGGGTAAAGACCCGACCTCCAATGGATAAAGACCCATGTTTCAAGGGTAAAGATCCAATCTCAAAGGATGAAGATCCATTTGCAAGGGTGAAGACCCGATGTCAAAAGATGAAGATTCATTTTCAAGGATGAAGACCCGATCTCAAAGGATGAAGATCCATTTTGAGGGTGAAAAACCACAATGCATAGAATAACCGGAGCAGTCAGATTTCTCAAATGATAAAAGGTCAGTCAAACTCAATCTCAGGTCCAAGCACCTATTCTCGGGTCCAAGTACCCAATCAATTCAAGCTCGGGTCCAAGTACCCAATCTCGGGTCCAAGCACCCATTCTCGGGTCCAAGTACCCAAATCAATTCAAGCTTGGGTCCAAGTACCCAAATCAAATCAATTTATAATCGAGTATCTAAAGCCAATTTAGGATCTAGTATCCAAATCAAGTTTAGGATTGAGTATCCGAACCCAGTTTAGGATCGAGTATCTAAAGCCAGTTTAGGATCAAGTATCCAAATCAAGTTTAGGATCGAGTATCCGAACCCAATTTAGGATCGAGTATCCCAATCCAGTTTAGGATCGAGTATCCCAATCCAGTTTAGGATCAAGTATCCAAATCCAATTTAGGATCGGGTATCCAAATCAAGTTTAGGATCGAGTATCCGAACCCAATTTAGGATCGAGTATCCCAAATCAGTTTAGGATCGAGTATCCGAAGCCAGTTTAGGATCGAGTATCCAAACCCTATTTAGGATCGAGTATCCAAGTCCAGTTAGGATAGAGTATCCCAATCAAATTTAGGATCGAGTATCCAAATCCAGTTTAGATCGAGTATCCCAATCTAATTTAGGATCAAGTTTCTAAATCCAGTTAGGATCGAGTATCTAAATCCAGTTAGGATCGAGTATCCCAATCCAGTTTAGGATCGAGTATCCAAACCTTTCGGGTCCAAAACCCAAATCTTCCTTAGGTCCAGAACCTAGAATCTTTCTTGAGTTCAGAACTCAAATCGGGTCCAAAACCCGAATTTTTCCTTTAGGTCCAGAACCTAGAATCTCTTCTAAGTCCAGAACTTAGCTCGAGTCCAGGACCCAAATTTTCCTTAGGTTTAGAACCTAGAATTATCCTTGAGTCCAGAACTCGAACTGGGTCCAGAATCCAAATTTTCCTTAGGTCAAAAACCTAAAATTATCCTTGAGTCTATAACTCGAACCGAGTTCAGAACCCAAATTTTTCTTAGGTCGAGAACCTAAAATTATCCTTGAGTCCAGAACTCGAACCGGGTTCAGAACCCAAATTTTTCTTAGGTTTAGAACCTAGAATCATCCTTGAGTTCAGAACTCGAACCGAGTCCAGAACCTAAAACCTCAACCATCTCAAAAATTAAGTCTTATTGCTTTTCACTCTCTTTCACCAAAGTTTCAGATTTTCAAGCAGGGGGCAAACTGTAGACCCTTAATTTTTTACCTGGTCCTGTCCAATATATTTTAATTAGTCCAAAATAATTTTTGTGTTGTCTGATATGTTTTATTTAGTCCAAAATAATTTTTGTTAAATAATTTTTTGCTTTAGTATCTAATTTTTATTAATAAAAATAAACAAATAAAAGTCAAAAAATAAAAATAAAAATCGGAGTTGAAAAAATCGGCGACGAAAAAATCGTCACGCGGGCCTGTGGGCATTTCGCCCGCAGGAATTTCCTGTGGACAAAATGGCCCAAGCTATTTCTTCCGCAGAAAAAATCTACGGGAGAAATAGCTTTTCCATTTCGCTCGCAGGATTTTCCTGCAGGCGACGCCCGCAGCCCGCCCACTGCCGCAAAATCTGCGGCAGATTTTTTTTGCCAGCGCATTTTTTCCTACGGCAGATTTTTTTTTTCCGACGCAAATTTTTTGAAACCTAATTCAATTAGGTTTCAATTTCCTTTTCTTATTAAAATTACTTGCCGTGACTAATTAGGAATAAACTATATCAAATCACTATAAATAAGGACCAAAGGCAATGAAATTGAGGGGCCAAAAATCTAATAGAAGCTTGAAATTTTGAAACAAAATCAGTGAAGGAAAAGGAGTAATTCAATTTCTTTTTTTCTAGAATAGTAGGGACACGATTTAAGCAATTCAATGGCAGCAATTGTCTTTGTTCTTGTTCATCCAAGAAGAATTATTTTTGGAGAATCAACAAAAGGAGGTATGTATTAAATTCTTTTTTTGTTTTATTTTTTCACAGTAGCATAAACTATGTTTTTTAAATCAAAAAACTTGGAACTTTAATTTAGTTTTTCCAAAGTTAAAAACACTAATACGTTACTTTATTTTTCAAAAAGACATAAAATTGTTATTTTTACCTCTTCAAAATCATAAAACCTTAATTAAACATATTTTTCAACAAAACCAATATTTGATTCTATTTCTTTCAAAACTTTAAACTAGGTTATGTTTCTTTCAAAAGGCTTTAAAAAAACATCTTTTCTAATTATTAAAACTTTAATCCTTTTGTTTAAATTCATAAAACTTCATAAAATTATCAAATCGATTTCCAAATTCTAAAAGCTAATTCACCACTCGTGACCCTAATTTTAAATCCTAAAACCGTAATTCAACTTCCAAACCTAAAATATTAAACTCTAACTCCTTTAAAACTATAAACCCTAATTTTTTCTAGGCCCTAATCCTTTAAAATATTAAAAACCATAAAACCATAAATATTTTAAATTTACACAGTAGCTTGAAATCACCATTTAAAACCTCAAATCAAAAGTATTTTAAAGTGTCTAAAACCCTAGTTTCATGATTTCACAATTCAAATCTTAATTTGTTTAATCAAAGAGTCTTACCAACCTTTTAAAACATAAAACTACAATTTATTTTAATTCCATAAAAAAGTCACAGTAGCTATAATTGGACTTTTATTTGTCTTATTCAATTCCATATTTAATATGCTTTGATTTATTTTATAGGCTTTAATTTATTTAAGTTCAATGCTTGGTTTATTTTATTTATCATGGATGGATGTTTACTTTCTATTGATATTTAATACCATTGATGAATGATTTATTTATTTTGAATAGTTATTTACTTTTATCAATTTATTTAGATTGTCAAATGTTGTAGGAGGTATGTTTCCACTTGGTGGGTACCTCATTAGTTAAACATCATGTAATTTGAATTGCTTTTCTATTTTAGAACCTATGTAAGGGGCATGTTTCTACCTTTTGGTGGGTGTCCTATCTAGGCATGTGATGTAAGGACATGTTTCCATCTTCGAATGGGTGTCCATTTATTTGCTTTGTTTGGACCTTGCTTTGATTTTAATATAATGATGCTTTCTTTTAATTATTATATGTAGTATGGATAATATTGTTATATTTAAGAATTTTATAATATTAAGACCTGTAAAGGAGGTCGGTACCAATGAACCGGGCATTGTGGGGGTGCTGGGACATTTCTCACCTTCCCTACACGTACCCAACTTTCCGAACCCATTAGGGGGTTGGGGATTCCTTAGGAATCGAGTCATCCACCCCTTTCTTTTTCCCGGCCGGTCCGAGTGGTGACTTCATTTTCTCCAGACTTAGGTCTGTGTTCTCTAAGGCCCCGAGCCTAAATAGTATCGAAGTCGCAAGAACTATTCCACCGGGAGTGGGGGCGAAAATCCCCGCTCACAGTTTGCAAATTATAAAGAATTTTTGGATAAATTGTATAATGTGGGAATGTGTATATGTGTTTATATATATTTGTACATATATGAATATTTTGAGAAAAATATGGAGAGATTGAGAAGTTGGGTGAAAAGTTTGATTTATTATTATTTGGAGTGTATTTTTCTCCATGTTGAGTGTTGAAATTTTTGGGATGTCCAATTTAGAGATAAAACTCTGAAAAAAAAAATTTCCATATATTTTTATATAAAATACTTATTTTGGGCACCTAAAACTAATAAAGAATACTTTATTGGTTTATTAGAAATATATTTTAAAATATTTGGGATTTTAAATTGGGAATATGAAAATTTTAGTAAACTGAGTTGTGACATTTTTATACTTTATATGTGTATTTTACATATACTAGGTGTATGTATTATACGTATACAAGGTTTAAGGGTGTTACATTTATTTTGATATCAGAGCCTAGGTTTGAGGTTCTCGACCTGGGTGGATTTTGAAAGAGAGTAAGGAGAAATTTTAAAATGTGGTTTGAAATATTTTACATACATATGCATTGGCACTTAAATTGGTCTCTGCTATGGCAATTGTAGAAAGAGTGATAAATGAAATGGAAGGAAAGGTTGATCATGACTTGAGATGATCACTCAGGAATAGTGTAGTGAAATGATAAAATGAGTCATGAGAACATGAGTAATGTAAATAGAAACTTTGGGATAAATGCTTATTCTATTGTGTATGTCAGTACTTTAATATTTAATGATAGTTGTATTATTAAGTGTAATTAGCAACGCTTAATATTTTGGGGTAACAAAAGATTTGATAAATAAGAAAGTAAAATTCTTTAACTTGGTCTATACATTATTTGAAGGATATTTAGAGTATTAATTAATTAATTTGAGGTGGAATGCATTTTTGGAGCTAAATGGTTGTTTAAGGTATATAAGTTAGAAAGAGGAATGATGAACTATTTGTTAATTATGGTTTAAAATGATTAAATTTAAAGTTGATATTAATTGCAATGGAAGTTATTATATTATTAAGGTGTACCTATTCAAGAATCTGAGGGTGCAAGAGAAAAAAAATGTAATTGAAGGAAGATCGAAGTGGAATATATATATCTAATTATTATTTGAAGAATTGAAGTATGGATTATTTGCTTATGGGCAGGAATGTATATAAAGTTAGATAACTATTTTATATATATTTACATATATGTACATGAGATAATATTGGTTTAAATGAGTTATGTTTAAAGTTAAATATAATATCAATTATAATATTATATAGTTAAGATATGTATAAACAAGGGGATTGGAGGAAAAAGAGAGAAAATACTATTGAATGAGCATTAAAAGTAGGTAAAGAGTGATATTTATTTTAATGAAATTTAATGTAAATGTATTGGATTATATCTGATTGATTCGTTTGTGGAAATTTAAAATTGAATTTAATTAATATTTTGGTATGTTAAATATTATTCATTTGATTTAGATGGAAGGAATTAACAATGATATGTTAAGTAAATTTTGAGAATATTTGTAATCATTAGTGAAATAGTTCTAAGATTGTTGCATGACCAATTTGATTGGTGATAGACATAGAAGTGGAGAAGAGATGGAAAAGTATTGATATATGTAATTGGATGTACAAACTGAATGTATACCGAAAGGGGGGGGATCAATATTAATTATATGTGACTAGTATATTGTTATAACATTTTGAGGAAAAGGGAAAATTTGATAATTGAGGTAGGGAAGATTATAAAATGATGAATAGTCATTGATTTGAAATAGTTAACAATTTTGAGAAAGAAAAGTCATACATTAAGATTAATGGAAATTGGGGTTTGAATTTGATAGTAATTTGGGAAAGTTATATATTTACTATTTGATTCAATAAGTGAGTATAATATTGACTCACTGTTTTATCTAGTTAAGGGTTGTATATATATATATATATATATTTGGTGGTATATAAATTAATAGATCTACAACTTATTTATGCCTACATGGGTGTGATGTGAATTGGTGAAATAATTTATTTAAGGCATAAAAGATTTATTATACACGGGCAAGTCAACTTAATTAACATAACCGTGTATATGAATTTTATATGGGAATGATAGTTGAGGTTCAAATCACATGGGAGTTTGATATTATCTAACCCATGCATATTTTATGGATGGAATTTAATTTAGATTGTACAATGTAGAGACTTTGGTGGTGTTTCTTAATAATTTATTTATAGAGTGATTGAAATATAAATGGTGATTTTGATTTAAAAGAATCATAAGTAAAGTCAAATATTTTCCTGATTATTAATCTGTATTGTTAAAGTATGTATATTCATGAGTTTACAAAGAAAAGAGAAATACTAGAGTAATTAAATGGAAATTATGATCGAATAATCAATTTTTAATCGAATAATCAATGTTTAATAAAAAGGTTGGTGTTTAGTTTAATTAAGGTTAGTGGTTATGTTTCAAATCTTTCTTGATTGATGATTGATGAACTTATGGAAAATAATAATAATTTAATTAAAAATTAAATTTAAATGAAATTGTAATTTTGGAATATAAGAAATTATTCCCTTGGTTGACATGAACAAATTAATGGTCAACCATTGATTAAATTGCAGGGAGTATATATAGCTGAGGGAAGTTGTTATAAGATATTGAAGAAGGATTACTCTATTAGTTGGTAAAATTTAGAAAGATGGGAAATTTGAGAAAATTATTGATAAATAGTATGGATAGACAATAAGTATATCTTATTAGTGAATGTTGAATATTATTAAAGTAAAAGATAAGTGTTTTTCAATGAAACTTAAAGTAAGTATATTGATATACTCTTGTTGGTTTGCTTATGAAAGTTTAAACTTGGAATTAATTGTAATTTTTAGAGAGATAGACATTATTTATTTGATTTAAGTATGAGAAATTGGCAAAAATTTATTGAATAAATTTTGGTATAATTTATAATTATTGGTAAATGGATTCTAAAATTGGAATGAGATTAAATTATTAGAGAATAAATTATTAGAGTATATAATTAGTAAATTATGGATATAGTTTATTTCTTCCTTATGAAAATATATTATAAATAAATAAGACAATTTGAGGAGTCAAAGAAAGAAGATTGACAAAATGATAAGTTATTAGTAATTTAAAATAGATTGAAAAAAAAAATTTAATGATGGAACTAAATATTGAAAAATATATATGTACATATACATATATATATTGTAGACCTATAGTATACCTAATAACAACATTATGTGGAAAATTAAGTTATTTTGTAAATTATGTATGGGAGTATTTAGGAAGTTGATGGAAGATTAACTCATTGAATTGAGAAATTTGGATAAAAGAAAATATTTGATGAGATATTTAATAATTATATTTGAATATATATAGAGAGAGTGAGGAAATGTATTAAAAGAACAGACAAATAATACTGGTACCTATTGTAAATAAAGTTAAATATGCATATTATATATCTAATATGTATTTAATAGTACTAGCATTTGGTGACTTAATATAATTAGTTAAGTACATATAAATAGAAAATGTGGGTGAATTACATCATATTTATTGTAAATGATTAAAAAAAAGTAAAGAAGAGAGAAGAAAGAGAAAGACAAAAATATTATTTATAAAGCAGAAAATCTGGTAATTTTGTGTTATCAGGAGTATTGAGGAAAATGATATTTTAAGGATTAAGTTAAGAGTATAAAGGGATTAGATAATACGTTTAAAGAAAATAATAAAGTTTTGTGGAAAATGTAGCTTGAGATTTTTTTTTAAGTTCTAAGGTTATAGAATTAACAAGGTTAAAAGTTGAGCCTGTATTTGGTGGCAAACAAGGAATTTATGTAATGTAGTGAGATCACAGTATTTGAATATGAATAATGGTAAAGATTTTATATATGAAATTATTGTTATGTATTAATTAATCTTTGAAAAGCTTAGTGTTAAGCCAGTGCATCGGATATGTCTGCTTATGCTATGAATTTTAAGTTTATAGAGTAAGAAGTAATAATTATTAACCATTAAAAGTATAGAGAAGGGTGTTGTGAAAAGGTGATAAGATATGAAGAAAAAGTTAGTAAAGTGTGAGGAGACAATCTGCAAAGTGTTTATAATATTGAGTTTTTAAGCAAAGGGGAGGAATCAAAAATCTTATAAGTTAAATGAGAAGATCCATAAGGGGAGAGTTGAAATTGGTGTTGGTGTTAATAGTATTTATTTATTGTGATAGACAACTTTGAGGACTTTCTTTAGGGGGAGAGAATTGTAATAAACGTTAATTTATGAAGTGAGAAAATAAAGTGTATATCTGAAATATAAATGAAATATATATAACATATACAAAAGTCAACATTAAAGAAGAAAGTCAAATGGTCAAATTTCAAACTTGTAAATTTGCTTTGTAAGATTAAAATTAATTAAATAGTTTAAAAGAAAATTATTTATGAATGGAAGAGGTAAATTATCATTTTAAAATAAATAATAAAATAAAATAATAAAATATTATATATATATATGGTCTTTAATTAAAAAGGAAAAAGAAAGTTAAAAATCAAAATTCATTTTTTTCTTCTTCTTCTCCAAGGCCGAACCACCATTGTTGATTGAGGAAGATTTTCCCTTTTTCCATACACAAAGATTTGAAGGATTTTTCAAGAATTAATCAGAGTTTTGGTGATTTCTATTTAAATTAGTAAGCTTTCTATCTTTATCTTTGAATTTCCATGAAATTATGAATATGTTAAGTTTGGGTTTTTGTACAAGCATGATTTAATTACTTGAATGGGTATGAATGATACTATTTTGAGTAGTAAGTAATAATTTTTAAGTTAGATAGAAGAAAGGATTAAGTTTGGATTGTGTTTGGGGGAAGAAGATGATTTTAGGGTTATGTGTGATTTGGAATTTTGCAAGTGTGTGTTTTAATTGTTCAAATGGATATCAAAGGTGTTGTATTAATGCCTAAACAAGGATTTTAAAGTCAAATGATAGATTTGATTAAATTTAGATGAAGTTTGGGAGAAGTAGTATAAATTTAGGGTTTTGGAAGAGAAATTTTAAAGTATGGTTGTTTATTTGATTTTAATGAATAAATCATGTTACTAAATTACATAAATGATGGAAATGGGTTTAGATTAACATTTGGAATGGGTTGGAATAAAAAATTGGTAATGAAGAGGCTTAGGCCACATTTTAGGATTTTGTTAAAGAATATGTGCTTATTGGATTTAATTAATTAAAACATGTTCTAATATGTTTTTAATGATAAAAATAAATTTAAAACACCAATTAAAATGTGATAGAATGGAATTCTAAAGTTAAAATAAGGAAAGACAAATTTAGGAAAAGTGATTAGAATGATACTTAATTAGGGTTTTATATTTGAAATGCCTTGAGATGTGATGTTAAATGATTATATGTACTCACATTTTAAATAGGCATTAAGTGGAAGCAATTTGTCCAACCTTAGTGTTGAAGGGCAATTTGCAAGTGGAAGTTAAAGGGATACTTTAGCATGAGTTTGAGTGCTAAATTAAGGTATGTACATACTTTTGATAATCTAAATATATTTGCAATTAATTTGGCTTAACACATTTTAGATAGAAAATGTGTTAAGCTATTTGGTTTTTTGAATATGTGTATGCATTGTGATATTGAATTTGAAATGATGTATATGTATTATGTACGTTGTGAAAAGCCATTATCGTTGGCTAAAATGAATGGAAGATGGTTTATGTTATTTATGTGAAAATAACCCAAAATTATTTATGTAATATGATTGTAATGCTAAATGGCATACATTGTGACAAAGTGATAATGTAACACCCTTATACCTAATATACGTACACTACATATACCCGCTATATGTAATATACTTATAGAGGATACAAGAATGTCACAACCCATTTTAAAACAAAACAAATCTTCACTTTCTAAAATCTGTTTAATCTTAAAACATTCAACTAATATCATATAAATAGTAAATGAAACAATACTTGTTAAAACACATATATATACTTCATTACCAAATGTTTATCCAAAACGTTTTCAATAGTTTGTAGAATATACATAAATACATGAAATCAATATGTACAAAAATATAAAATTTATACATGCTGGTAGTTTGTCTCTGATCTTGATGTCTAAACCAACTCTGCACTCAAAGCCCCAAACCTAGTCTCGACTCAGTCTAGCTGAACTCTCCGGCTCAACCGGATCTACCCTACCACCTGTGCGATGAACCAGAATCGCGCTAAGCCAGAAACTTAGTGGTAAAAACTTTGATAACCATATAGGTCAAATGCAATGCCAATATACAATACATAAGGATATCATATCACATAACATTAAATCTCATTATATTGCTCAATTGTTCCACAATTCATAAGGATATTATATTTCGTAGCATTATATCATTATATCTTAATAAATTGTTCAACTGTTCCACAATTCATAATTCACATTAAAGCAAAGAAAAGCATGGACCCAAAAGGAAACTAATATGCTATTCAATTTTCAGAGATACTGCTTTGGTCTATAATGACACCTTATGTCTAGCCCCGTAGGCAATATATCCATGGATTAATCCAATTAGGTATGAGTTTATGACCCGATCATTTTACCCAGCCTAAGGATTTATTTTTGAGGCTTATGACCATATCATTTCACCTCAAAAATAGTTTCACATTGACGCCCAGCGTCTAGCCCGTAGGCAATTCATAGGCATGCCGCCAAATCCAGAACTCTGAAATTGAATAATATACTAGGCACACAATATATTCTTATTTCTCATTATCAATTTCTTTATCATTGTCACATAATAGAGCTAGGCACATTCCCTTATTTTCTCATCTTTTTCTCATTTTTCTCATTTATATCAATATCAATTCATTACATTATGTTTCCACATATCTCATCACATTATACCCCATTTCTTTTCATTTACAACACATTACTCAATTACCTTAGGTATTTCAACATAATTCACAATATACAATTCATAGCATTATTCTCATACACCAACAATGTGGTAGGTAACTTAACACATTTTCCAACCAAATGTGTTAAGTCCTAATGTCATGTAATATGAACAATTATTCAAAGTTTGTAATTACTTCTAAAAGCAACAACACCACTTCCAATCTCCTCTTCCAAGATATCCCTCAACACTTGGATTATGGTAGCTCAAATCTCCTCAAAGCCTAAATCAAATGTGATTATAAATAATCACTAAATGATACACAAAGAAAAATAAGGAAAAGAACCATCTAGGGCAAACTCTACACATGACACGCTCAACAACACGGGCATGTCCATGACTGTGCCTGTGAGCGGGGATTTTTGCCCCCACACCCGGTGGAATGGTTCTTGCGACTTTGGAACTGTTTAGACTCGGGGCCTTAGAGAACACGGACCTAAGTCCAAAGAAAATGGAGTCGCCACCTGGACGGGCCGGGAAAAAGAAAGGGGTGGATGACTCGATTTCTAAGGACTCCCCAACCCCCTAATGGGTTCGAAAAGTTGGGTACAAGTGGGGAAAGTGAGAAATGGCCTGGCACCCCCACAATGCCCAGTTCATTGAAACCGACCTCCTTCGCAGGTCTTAATATTATAAAATTCTTAAGTATAACAATATTATCCATATTACATGCAACAATTAAAATAAAGCATCATTATATAAAAATCAAAGCAATGTCCAAACAAAGCAAATAAATGGACACCCATCAAAAGATGGAAATATGTCCTTACATCATCCATGTCTAAACTAATAGGACACCCACCAGAAGGTAGAAACATGTCCTTTACACTGGTCTAAAATATAAAAACTATTTAAATTACATGATATTTTGTAATATCCTCATATATGCTCTAGATGTTTTGATTATGTTGTTGTTATTATTGTTGTTGTAGTGATATATTGGATTGAATATATGTGTTAATTGCAAGAGAAAAGAAATTGGGAAAGAAAATAGGGTTTAGAGAGAATGGTATATGTTGTGTATATGATGATATATATAACATATAAATTGGTCAAATGAAGAGTCAAGGTGATGGTTAAGTGGAAGAAGATATTTTTGGTTGTTATTGAAATTACTATAAAGGGCATGCATAATGAAAAGAAGTTTAACTATGTTAAAGAGGGCATTTTGGTAATTCTTCTTTTGAAATTGTGTGGTGGAGATTAATAGAGAGTTTGACTTTTATTTTGATCAATTTCCTTTCTTCTTTTCACATGTGGCCGGCCAACCTAAAGAACAAGAGAGAAAGCAAAGGTTTGATGATATTTTGAGCTCAAATTGAAGAAGTTCTAAGTGGTTAAGTGGAAATCCAAGAAGATTCACTATATTTGGTAAGTTTCTCTTGATTCTTTTAAGTTATTTAAGTTGTTTGTGAGTTGATTGTGGATTTTAAAGTGGGGTTGTGTTGATTGTTATATGTTGGATTTAATTGGTTGTGGTGTTGGTTTTGGATTTGAAGATGATAAGTTAAGAGTGATGTTGGTTTAGGGTTTTGGAATTGGTAAGTGATAAATTATATTGTGTTATTTTGGATTAGGTTTTTTGAAGAAAGTGATTTGCTCTAATTTGAGAAGTGAAGAATTCTTGGAGAAAAGGAAGTGTTTAGAGTTGTATAATTGGTGCTAAAGGTAAGTACAAACTATATGGTTACAAACATGCATATATTGTTTAATCTTAAAACACTTTTGTTTGTAAATGTGATAAGGTATCAAATGTATTGTTAATGAATGTTGGTGATGAAAATATTGTGATGAGCATGTAAAATAATTGCTAATGATGTTGATTATGTCCATTTGAATGAGGTTATGTTGTGTACAATGTGTTTTAAGTTAACCAAAAGAAATTTGGCTACATTTAGGGTTTATGCATGAGAGACACGTAATTTGGGACGGTCGCTATTATTCATGTGCGGTCGCGACTTAGGTCGGGCTTCTGGCCGCGAAACCTACTGTAATAAGGTTTCATCTTGTAATTGTATGGCGCGGTCGTATTCAGGTGAGGCGCGACCGCTAGAAAGGTTCTGTTCACCTTATTGGAAGCAATCTAATCCTACAACAAGATTCTCAAATACATGTTAAATAGATCATCCATTTGAGTTGTCAAGGATCAAAATAGAGATCATTTGTCTAACATCATTGTTGAATCATGAAATGTGAGATGATATGGAATTGATAATGCATATGATATTACATGAACAAGGTTATGTATTGTGTATTGTGACGCTTGTGAATGGTGATGTGTATTATGAATAATGTACTTTGAAATGTGATACTAATAATGCTATATACACAATATGAATTGAGATATGAAATGCTATAAAGCCATTGTGATTGGCTATGATGGTTCAATTGAAAGATATATGGCATGTTTGCCTAATTGATGAGAATTGAGAATGATATGTAAATGAATTGTGTGGCTAATGTGTTATTCCATTTTCAGAGTATGTTATTGGTGGCATGCCTAATGATAGTAACAATCTCTTGAAGTTAGGTTGGATTGAATCCTTGAAGCCTAATTGAGATGTTACAACCCTTGAAGCTAGGTTGGGTTGGTTCTTGAAGCCAAGTTGGGTTGAAGCTTAGCATGCTTTGCTCCCCTTGAAGCTTGGTTGAACTTAATCCTTGAAGCCTAGTTGGGTATATGATAATGATAGATGTGATAACAAAACCAAAGCATTAACTCTGAAAATCGAATAGCATATTAGTATGTCTTGGGCCCAATGTGTAACACACCTTCCCAACCTACATATGTAAGCTGAGTAGAGGCGCCACACTAACCTAATGTTGCTACCAATTTTACTTAGTCAAATTTTAGTTCCGATTTTTACAAAATTTTTGCCATAGTTTCGCCTAAAAATTGAGTCCCAAGTGTCAACAAAACCGGTTTTTTTCTTATTTTCAAAAACATTTTACACAAACCAATGCAAACAAAATCATTCTCAGTACACTCCCAATAAATCCCCCTTGTAACCTCAACTACAACCTGCAAAAAGGATTTACACTTCTAGTACAACATAAAATAAAGGTTTTGTGACAACCCCCATATTTAAATATTACACAGCGAAAGTTATAAAATATTTACATATTTACAAATTCATATACATCAAAACTCAAGTTTTACAACACATAAAATTTATAAATGATTGGCAAGTCTGCTCTGATCTTTAAGCTCCCAAAATGGATTCTTCAAGGTCTACTCTCACTAGGTCTTGATGAACTCTCGGGTTCAACTCTATCCACTCTACTACCTGCGCGATTAAACACTATCGCGCTAAGCCAACGGCTTAGTAAGATAAAACATGCTAATAGTATGCTTTAATGCAATACAATGCCACATATGCTATTGATAAGATCAACATTATAAATATAAAGTTAACACATAATTATGCATTTCACAAATCATAGTCATATAAGCATACCACATTTCAACATCTTTCCACATTCAACATTACTCAATAACCAACATCTTATTTCATTAACTCATAACATTATTTAGGACATTCATATAACCTTGACACCTATGGGCCCAACAAGTATTTAATACGATATTCAGAGTTCAGAGTTACTGCTTTGGTTCATAGTCACAATTCTCATAGTGTAACAGACCCAGTCTCTTGGATCATCAACTCAACACATTTGAGGAGATCCTCAACCCGGCAAGACTGTTACAAATCATATATTTCATATTCACAATTCTTATAGTGTAACAGACCCAGTCTCTTGGACCATCAACTCAACACATTTGAGGAGATCCTCAACCCGGCAAGACTGTTACCTTTCATCATTTCTTAGGCATGCCACCCAAATCCAGAACTCTGAAACTGAATAACATATTAAACAAACAATTCATTTATTATATACTTACCATTTCCATTCTCAAATTCTCATCACATTTAGGCAAACATGCCTTCTTTCTTTCAATATCATCATCTTAGCCAATAACAATGGCTTCACATTTCATTTCACAATATAACATCTCATTATTCAAGTATATATATATATATCTCATCCATGATCACATTATATTTCACATAGCATCATTCATAAATATCAACATTTCATTCCACATTACTCATGAAACACATTACCATTCACAATGCACAACATAACATTGTTCAATCTCAACAATGCAATTAGGGCAAAGAACAATTGATTATAACATTCATTGATTCAAGTGTGTTTAACGTGTTTAGGGTTAGGTTTAAGGACCAACCTACCTTTGGAGAACCAAAGCAATGCAAGAAGAACAAAGAATTAAAACCCTAACCATAAATAGTACATTCTGGTTTTTAAACTCCATTTTATCCTTATTTTGAAAAATTGTATAAAATAATCTACTTGACTAAAAATTCTAAAATTTTTACAGAATTTATTTTTGTATCTTAAAATCATCCCTTTAAAATTTCAGATCAAACTGAACACAAAATTTTGGTCAAATAGTTCACCTAACCAGACTGCCCCAATTGCCCTGCATCCTGGCAGCAGTTCTGAACTTTGTGAATTCCATAAATCAAATTCAATCAACATGATTCCAAATTATTTTTCTCAAATACTAGACTCACTAAGAAACAACATATCCAAAATTCAATTGAATATGATTTTTCTACATTTTATTAAAAATCCCGAAATATAGCTGTCCCAGTTAAGGTACTTGCTGGAACAGGTTTAATGAAAATAATCTTTCTAAACTTATAACCATTCCAAAATCGAATCAACATATTTTTCAGTCATTCTAGACTCATAGAGGCACAACATATCAAAAATTCACTTCAAGAACATTTTTCTAAAATTAATTAAAAATCATACAAGTCACAGCCTTTACTAATCCTAAAACAGAAACAATTTCACTAAACACCAATCTTACTCTTCCATCAACAACACCAACCCAACTTCTCATCTATCAAGCAAAATCAATACTTACAATCATACCATAAGCAACTTAATCATACCACTTCAAAAGAATTGAAGAAATTAGAGAAAAGATCTTACCTTAGTTAAAAACTTCTTAAATCAACACTTGAACACTTAATCTTTCTTCAATTTAAGCTTGAAATCATCAAAACCATCCCTTGTCTCTTTCTTTCTCTTTGGCTATGGAGGGCCGGCCATCAACAAGAAGAAGAAGAAGAAATGAAGAAGAAAACACAAGTCAAACCTTCTTTAAATATCCACCATGTGATTTTATCCAAGCAATTACCAAAGTGCCCTCATTCACATAATTATCTTTTTGTCTTATATGTGCCCAATTAAGTAATTTACCAATCTCAAATAAATATCTTCTCTTGCATTGACCAAGCCTTTTGACCACTTTATATGTCATATATATTAACATATACACAACATATAAATTTGTCTCTAAACCCTATTTCTTCCCAAAATACATATACATATACTTTCTCTTCTCAATTTCTTTTCTCTTACAATTTAACACATATATTCAATCCAATATATAACAATAACAACAACAACAATATGCAAAACTTCTAGGGCATAAATGAGGATATTACACAATGCTTGTCTTTGTTTAATGTGAGTCATGATTTGTTTAATGTTGTTCATGAATGGTTAAATGAATAACTAATGAGGCATATGAAATGTAAAGGTATGTTGTTAGCCTTGCATATATGATGTTACATGTATAATATGGATTGAGAATTGGCATTGCATTGCGCTAAAGCATAACACTAGCACATTTTGTCTTACTAAGCCGTTGGCTTAGCGCGATAGTGTTTGATCGCGCAGGTAATAGAGTTGAACCCGAGAGTTCATCGAGACCGAGTGGGAATAGACCTTGAAGAGTTGATTTTGGGAACTTAAAGATCAGAAGAGATTTGCCAATCATGTACTACTTCTTTTTAATTTTGTAAAGTAATACTTATAATGTAAAATATGGATTTAAATGTTTCATATATGTAAATATTTTATAAATTCCGCTGCGTATTAACTAAATGTATCTATATATCTATTTTGTTTTGTATTATAAGTAACTACCTATTTTTCTATAATGTATACAATTGAAAGATTATGGTATCGTTTAAAATGTTTTGAATGTTAAGAAAATCCGTAGCATCCCTATGTTTAGTGCATGTATACTACATTGTGGTGTTTGTAGTGTGCATGTATTGAATATAGGGGTGTTACATATTTAACTAATGAGTTATTCACAAAGTGGAAACATACCTCTTACACTTTTAACACTAAAACAAACAAATAATAACAATAAAGAAAACATCCATCCATAATAAATTAAATAAATCAAGCATTGAAATTAAATAAATCATCCACCAAAGCATATAATAGACTACATAATCAAATCTAAAAATAAAGCAAGTAAAGATACAAATTAGGGTTTACTGTTTCTATTTAAAGTTCTTTAATTAATATTTAGGGTTTTAGAATTTTAACATTATTATTGTTATTTGTTTAGGCTACTGTAAAGGTTTAAGAAAATTGGAATGGATTAGGGTTTTGTGAATTTAAGAAAGTAGTAAGGTTTTTTTTTTGGTAAATCAAATTAGGGTTTAAGGGTGACATCATAAAATTAGGGTTTTGGAATCTTAAGATATTAGGTTTATAATTCATGTTTACTGGATTGTGATTTTAGATTTATTGGATCGTGGCTTGAGGGTTTAAATTTATTAGATTGGATGCACTGAAGGGTTTAAGAAGACTTAGGGTTTACTGTTTTGGTTCTTCAAAAAAAGTTAGGGTTTTGGTATTTTAGAAAACATATTTGGTTTTAGGATTTAAGAAAATAGTTTAGAGTTTTATAAAATAATTATGATTTTTAGAAAACGTGAAGAAGATTAGGGTTCGGAGATTTAAGAAAACATTTGGAAATTTTGAAAAAAAGTTAGAGGAAAACAGTTTAGGGTTTTTAAAGTTTTTGGAAACAGAAGAAACGATTTAAGGTTTTTAAGGTTTTTGGAAACAGAAGAAACAAATTAGGGTTTTTGAGGTTTTTAAGATTTTTGGAAACAGAAGAAACAAATTAGGGTTTTTGAGGTTTTTGGGAAACAGAAGAAATAATTTAGGGTTTTTAAGGTTTTTGGAATCAGAAGAAATAATTTAGGGTTCTTAAGTTTTTTTTGGAAACAGAAGAAATAAATTAGGGTTCTTAAGGTTTTTGGAAACATAAGAGTACTTTTAGGGTTTTTGGAAACAGAAGGAACAATTTAAGCTATTGAAACAAAGATCAAATTACTACATATTTAAGGATCAAAGTACTGTGTGCATGTTCTTATTAATCAAAGAAACAAAGCTACCGTAAATATATAATCTATGATTAAAGATCAAACTTGTGTAGTTGGTTCCACCAAAAATTGCTTTCTGGATGAACAAAGACAAAGGCAGTGTGGCTGTAATATCCCAAAGTATGCCCTAGAAGTTTTAATATAAATGTTGTTTGATTTGAATCAAATGTATATGTGTTATTGGAAAGGAAAAGAATGTTTAGAGGGAATGTATATGTTGTGTATATGGCAATATATATAACATATACGCAAGTCAAATGGGTGGTCAAGGGAAGAAGATATTTTAATTTGTGATTTGTGAAATTATTAAAAAGGGCAAGTGTTTTAAAGGAAGTTAAAACTAATTGTAAGAGGGTGTTTAGGTAATTCCTTGTTTTGGAATACTTGGTGGATATTTAAAGAGAAGTTTGACTTTGTTTCTTTATGTTTTCTTCTTCTTTTCCATGGTGTGGCCAGCTCATCCAAAGACAAGAGAAAGCAAGAGAGGATTTTAATGTTCTAAGCTCAAATTGAAGGAAGATCTAAGTGATCAAGTTGGTGATTCAATAAGTTTCATTACTTTGGTCCTCTGTGTTGGCAGAATGTATTACACGCCCAGTGACACGCCCGTGGTTCCGAGCGTGTAAAAGCTTCTGTGTTCTGGAGTTAGGGCACGGTCAGGGACACACCCGTGTGGTTGAGCGTGTCATGTTTAGGGTTTGCCCTAGTTGACTCTTAACTTGATTATCTCTTGTGTATCCCTAAGCAAGTGTATGTTATTATTTTTGGATTAGGTCTTGAAGAAAGTGATTGATCATTGATCTAAGAAGTAAAAGAATCTTGGAAAAGGAAGTGTTTAGAGTTGTGTGAATTGTTATTGAGATAAGTACAAATATTGCATTATTGCATTGTTGACTTATATGAATAATATACTTTGTTATGTTTATATCAATGATTCTATATGTATAATGTGGATTAAGATATAATGGAATATAAAGCCATTGTAATTGGCCATGATAATTCAAATGTGATGTGAAGCCATAGTGATTGGCTATGATGATTCAATTGAGATATGTGGGGCATGTTTGCCTAGATGGTGATGAGAATTGACAATGAAATAATAAATGAATTATGTGGCTAATGTGTTATTCCATTTTCAGAGTTTTGTTGATTGGTGGCATGCCTAATAGTAACAATCTCTTGAAGTTAGGTTGGAATTGATCCTTGAAGCCAAGTTGGGTTGAAGTTTAACATGTTTTACTCCCCTTGAAGCTTGGTTGGGTCTAGTCCTTGAAGCCTAATTGAGATGTTACAACCCTTGAAGCTAGGTTGGGTTGGTTCTTGAAGTCATGTTGGGTTGATACTTAGCATGCTTTGTTCCCCTTGAAGCTTGGTTGAACCTAATCCTTGAAGCCTAGTTGGGATTATGATAATGAAGAATGTGATAATTGAACCAAAACATTAACTTTGAAAATTTAATGGCATATTAGTGTCTTTTGGGCCCATGCTTGTCTTTGTTTAAATGTGATTCATAAATGGTAAAATAATTGAATAATGAGATCTATGGAAGGACTTTGAAATATGATATGTTTATATGTGAATGGTTTATGAAATATAAAGGTGTGATATTAGCTTTCCACCTATGATATTGTCTTTATTATGAAAATGTGTGACATTGCATTGCATTAAAGCATAATGTTAGTATACTTTGTACTACTAAGCCGTTGGCTTAGCGCGATAGTGGTTGATCGCGCAGGTGACGGGGTTGAACCCGAGAGTTCCTCGAGACCGAGTGAGACTAGACATTGAAGAATCTATTTTTGGGACTTAAAGATCAGAGAAGAGTTGCCAATCATGTATAGCTTATTTATATTTTGTAAAGTATTGATTCTAATGTAAATATATGTATAATTGTAAATATGGATTTGAATGTATTCATATATGTAAATATTTTATAAATTCCGCTGCGTATTAAGTAAACGTATATATCTATTTTGTTTATATTACAAGTTAATTACTTTATTTTCTATAATGTATAATGAGAAAGAATATCTTATCATTTAAAATGAGTTAAATGTTAAAGAAAATCGTAGCATCCCTATATTCAGTGTACGTATATTACATTGTGGTGTTTTGTAGTGTGCGTTTACAGGATGTAGGTGTGTTACAGTGGCTACCTTTGATGAACTCTTGATTGCTTGCTTATTGCTAATCTTCTCTGGCTAGGGTTTTCTATTTTTTTACTTCGATCCAATCCAAGTTCAAAAAGTCCAATTTTTGATCACACAAATTTTTCTGATCAATCCAAATCCCTTAATTTTGAGTTTTAAAGTGTTATTTATAGGAAAATCATAAACCTAATTCTAATTGTTTAAGGAAACTAAAATTAATTAGGAAAAGAAACCAAAACCAAATACAATTTGGTTTCGGAAAAAACTGCGTTGGAAAATTTTGCTAGCGAAAACTGCGAGCGTTGGCCAAAACTGCGAGGATTTGCGAGGACTGGCTGGGCATTACTGCGAAAGCTGGCAAAAATTGTGAGCAACTGCGGGTGCTGGCTGGGTAGCCAACCAATTCACAGCAGGAATTTCTTGCGACGAAATGGCTCGCAGGAAATTCCTGCTGGCGAATTGGCCTTGGCCAATTCTACTTTCGGCGGTGAAAAATTCGTCGCCGATTTTTTTGTCGTCGATTTTTATTTTTATTTATTTTATTTATTATTTTTATTTATTTTTGTTTATTTATTTTTGTTTATTTATTATTATTTTTATTTATTAACTTCACCATTTTTATTTTTATTTTTACTAAAATAAATATTATTTAATTAAAATACCACAAAAATTATTTTGGACTATATAAAATATATTTGACCAGATTGGGTCAAAAATTAAGGGTCTACAGTTTGCCCCCTGCTTGAACGATCTGAGACTACACCAAAAGAGAGTGAAAGCAATAAGACTTAATTTTTCTGGGATGATTGAGATTTTGGGGTTCTGGACCTGGTTTGAGTTCTGGACTCAAAGATAATTTTAAGTTCTAGACCTAAGGGTAATTTGCGTTCTGGACCCGAGCTAAGTTCTGGACTTAAGAGAGATTTTAGGTTCTGAACCTAAGCATAATTTGGGTTCTAGACCCGTGCTAAGTTCTGGATTTAAGAGAGATTTTAGGTTCTGGACCTAATGGTAATCTGGGTTCTGGACCCAAGCTAAGTTTTGGACTTAGGAGAAATTTTAGGTTCTGAACCTAAGGGTAATTTGGGTTATGGACCCGAGCTAAGTTTTGGACTTAAGAGGAATTTTAGGTTCTGGACCTAAGGATAATTTTGGGTTCTGGACCCGAGCTAAGTTCTGGACTTAGGAGAAATTTTAGGTTCTAGACCTAAGGGTAATCTGGGTTCTGGACTCAAGCTAAGTTCTGAACTTAAGAGAGATTTTAGGTTCTGGACCTAAGCGTAATTTGGGTTCTGGACCCGTGCTAAGAGAGATTTTATTATCTGTAAAAAATAATTATATTCAGTAATATACTAAAGGAATTTGCAAAAAACATTTAGCTAATTTTTACCATACATATGCATATATCTTATCCTTGCCCCCCTGCGTGTAAAAATATTTTTAAAGTGCAAAAATATTTATATACACGCAAGTATTTGAGTGATTATATTGAATAATTGAGTTTCCTATTTATTTACTGTGTAGTCACTGTTTATGCACTATTTACTATTCATATAAAGGGTCTTTCAAGATAAAAATTGAGCCAATTCATAGTTATTGGAGAACTACGAAGGACGGGTTCACAGAGACACATCCCAACAGTATGCTCGAAGATTTTTGTTATATTTGCTCGGGTCGACCATTTTAGGCAGCATCGATTAAGGGCCCTTACTTATATGAGGATGGTACCACTTTACAGCTGGGGTGAAGCTAGCCTTGCCTGTCTTTACCATGGTCTTGACAAAATTTGCCGAAATAAGAGGTCTTTTGTTGGCTTTATGGCGATTGTCGAGGTACTCTTCTTCCACCAATGTCAATTCCATTCTTATTCTTGCATGAATTTGATTTTTATTATTATTGTAGGCATAGGCATATGAGCACAATCTTGTGAGGGTGCCTTGTATTTCCTGAGAGAGAGTCGGATATCCGAGATTAAATTTCTGGTTGTCAGAGCGTGTAAAAGTTCCCGGCTCTCACCATGTGCAGACTCAACGCTTTGTCTTGAGCTGTCTATCTTGGGACCAGGTAAAATAGCATTAGTATACTTTAAAATTTATGTGAAAGTTTACTTACCTTATGTCATTTTGCAGGTGAATTTGGCCTGGTGGAACCCAAAATAGCGGACAAACTGGACTTCCTCCATGAATGTTGCACTGCCTTTTCAACATACTCACCGAGTCATCACCGGCCCTGTGTCTAGTGGCTGGTTTCTCAGAGAGAGAGTATATGAGTGGTTTCTTAGTCCCAAGCAGCAGAGGATCTGAATGTGTTGCCCGGAATATACTTTAAATATTACATCAATGCCGGAGAATGCATGATGTTGAAATATATCTCTATCCACCGGGTGCATCTTATACCCATTTTATTCAAATAGGGATCTTGAACTTTGATGTATCTCCTGTTGGTGTATGGGAAATTCCCGAAGAAAATGAGGATAGAGATGAAGAGGAACATCATGGAGAGGGAGGAGAATTCGTTCCACATCTCTGGGCTAGCACTTCTCAAGTAAAACTTTTACCATTTTTCCATTGCAATCGCTTCTTTCTTAACTTGTTTTGACTTTTTTAATGATTGTTGTAGGTTGCTGGCTCATTTGATCATGAGGCTGGACTTTCTTTTACTGCTCCTTCATTTGCTCATTCTAGTCCACCAGATATGTCATCTCATCCGCAGGGTATTGATATGAATTACCTGGTAAGTTTTCTTGTTCCATGATAACTTATGTTATATGTATGCATGATTATGTATGCTCTTACTCTTTTCCTTTCTGGCTCACAGCGGATGCTTGAAGAACAAAATAAAAAACTTCAAGAAGAGTTGGCCGCTAGTCGTCAGTAGGTTTCCCATTTTGAAAATTTATATCATCAATCAGAACAAAATTTCTGAGACTTCCGATTTCAGGGGATGAGGGATCCTGGTGGTTCTTCATCTAGAGGCCCCCAAGCTAATGAACATGAGATTCTTTCATCTACTTCTGATGAGGACCATGACAAATCGAAACTCCAAGGTAATAGGGATTCTGGTGCTCCTGCTTCGGGCGGACTCGGGATGAGTGATTTGCCTCCTCCTCCGATAGGCGATGATTTTTTAGAGCTTTATTTGATGACCTACCACCTTCTTCTTAGTGATGTATGAATATTGTGTCAATTGAGAAAACATTGTACAATAAGTATAAAAATAATAATGATAATATATAATGTTTATTTTACTGCAACTTTTTTTCCCTTTTTTACTTTCTTTTTTTTCTTTTTTCTTTTTTACTTTTTACTTTTTACTTCTTTTTTTATATATGTATATATATCATTATTATTCCGCCACAATTTCCCTTTTTACATTCACAGCCGTATCAATTATCTAAAACCAAATGCAACACGGCAATTAAAGAGACACGGTCTCACTCTTTTCCTTATCAATTTTGGAATAGCATGGGTTCTTCTATAAAAATTACTTTTCATGCCATAATTTCATACAGAAACTAAGAGATTTTCCACTTCAACACAAAAATTCCTTTTATCAATTCTAATTTTCCTTCATCCTTCCATGATGATCGAACTCCATTTGAAGAAAATAAAAATTCTATTTAAGAATATGGATGCCATTCACTGGAAGCAAATGTCTTGGTCAAAGATTGATACTTTAAAGTGTTTTCAAAATATTAAATTGGACCATTCCTTTTTACATGCCATGGCTTCTTTTTGGAATGTGGATTCTAGGACATTTAAAATTAATGGCTTTGAAATATGTCCCTTGATTGAAGAATTTGAGGCCATTCTTGGATATCCAAATAATAAACAAATGGCGTTACCCATATTGATTTCCAAGACTCAACAGAAGATGCAGATGTTATTTTAAATTTTAGAGCCCGATGTTCTACAATTGATGAGAGGTGAGAAAATTCTACTTGCTCCCTTGATTGATTTTTGTCTCTCTCATTTGGCTCCTACTAAGGCATGGGGACATATGCTTTGTCTGTGTTTGATTGACCAATTCTTGCTTGTTTCTTATGATGGTGATATTGATCCACGAGTATTTGATATCATGGACCAAATTGAAGGAGGCTTGTCGCCGATACACGTGATCTTAGCTGAGACTTTAGTTGGATTAGACCAACTTAAATCAGGATTATCAAAGAGACTGACCGGAAGTCCATTGTTGCTTCAAGTAATTAGCTAAACTGCCCTTTTGGGTTTTTAATTTAGGTTTTCTCTTTCTTTTCCTTTTTTTATTTTATTACTCTAATTTTTGCCTAGTCCACCCATGCGGCTTTTCAGAACTAGCGAGCTGTCCTAATTTTTACCTAAGTCGCCCTTATAGGTTTTCAACTTAGCGGACCTCTTTTTTTTTATATCGCTCTAATTTTTGCCTAGTCTTCCCATGTGGGTTTTCGGAACTAGCGAGCTGTCCTAACTTTTGCCTAAGCTACCCTTATAGGTTTTCAACTTAGCGGACTCCTTTTTTCTTTTCTTTTCTTTTCTTTTTAAATTAATTTTTTTTACTTTAATTTTCCTTCACAGATTTGGCTTCAGGAGCGTCTCTACTTGCTTGATACTCCATCCATGGATTTTGCCAGATATCTGCCATGGCATCATTCCGCTAGGAAACTACCCCATCCTGCTTCTTCATATGCTGACTGGGTTTACTGGATCCACTCATGCGTTGAAGTCAACATCCATTGGTTGGTACCTTGGTAGAAGATTTCTTGTATCACCATGCGGACATACTTGATGTATGTTCCTCTTGCTACTCTTCGTCGAGGTACTTGCTATGATACTCGCCGGCTTAGCCGTTAGTACGGAGCTGAACCTCACAATTCTGAATTCACTCCCGATTTAGACATGCCTTGCTTGATTGAAGCCTAATTGGATCGGCTGAGGCAAAGCTAGCCTACACGTTACACTTATTTTCTGCCATAGATTTTACATTTATCAATTCAGAAAGTGTATTGTTAGGATGAAAAAATAATTAAAGTAATAAAAGATGCTTCTTTTCCTTTTATAATTTGTCATCACCTTTTGCTATTGTGTTCATTTATTTCATCCATATCTGGTCAAATACTTATAACAGTGCACATAGAACATTTTTAATATTAATTCTATTTTATTAAATTGGGGAACAACCAAACATAAAGCCAGCATACACAAGATCACTCCTGTTGCCAACTAGCCCTTTTGGGTTTTCTAATTGACAATTTTCTCTTATTTAGCCCTAATTGTTGCCTAGCCCGCCCTTTCGGGTTTTCGGAACTAGCAGACTGCTCTAACTTATGCCTAGGCCGCCCTTTTTGGGTTTTCAACCTAGCAAGCTCTTTTTATTTTTTTCTTTTCTTTTTTTCTTTTCTTTTTTTTATACATAAAACCTCTTCAACCTGTCAATGTTCACTGGCTCACTAAACTCATTCCCGTCCATGTCTGATAACTTCACTGCACCCTTATTCATGACTTATTTCACAACATATGGCCCTTCCCAACTAGGCCTAAACTTCCCTCTTGGATCAGATACATTATGCTTACATTGTTTCAACACTAAATCCCCGACTTTGAGCTTTCTGATCTTAACTCTTCTATTAAAAGCCCGAGCTATCTTCCTTTGATACAATTGATGATGATATAGTGCTTTTAACCTTCTCTCTTCTAGTAAAGCTAACTATGTGTATCTGCTCACTACCCATTCTGTTTTAGGTAGTTCAGCTTCTAAGACCACTCTTAATGACATGATCTCAATTTCAATTGGCAACACTGCTTCCATCCCGTAAACCAAAGAGAATTATGTCATTCCAGTAGGTGTTCGTACACTTGTTCTATATCCCCACAAGGCAAAAGGAAGCATCTCTGACCAATCCCTGTACGTCTTGGTCATCTTGGACAAAATTTGCTTAATTGTCTTGTTTGTTGCTTCTAATGCACCATTAGCCTTTGGTCTATAAAGAGAGGATCGATGATGATGGATTTGGTACTTCAAAAATAAACCCTTGACTGCTCCTTGAAACTGTACCCCATTGTCTGATATCACACTGTGCGGGACTCCATACCTGCAGATGAGGTTCATTTCAATAAATCTAGCCATTTGACTTGCGCCCAGTTTGTTGAAGGATTCGGCTTCGACCCATTTCAAAAAATAATCTACTGCTACTATAATGAAACGATGACCGTTTGAGGCTGTCAGATGTATCTCTCCTATAATGTCGATACCCCAAGTAGCAAAGGGCCGGGGTGAAGACATAGAATGCAATTCTTCAGGAGGCATGTGATTCAAGTTACCATACAGCTAACATTGATGGCACTTCTTTACAAACTCTATACAATCTCTCTCCATGGTCAACCAGTAGTAACCTTATCGAATAATCTTCTTAACTAGGGTCAAACCACTCATATGTGGGACGCAACTTCTCGCATGTATTTTTGACATGATATGCTCCACTTTAGGCTTCCTCAAGCATCTCAAATGCACCCATCAGGCCATCTTCGATATAACTCTCCATGGAAGGTGATGTATTACAAAGACCACCGCCTTATGGCTCTTCTTTCTTTCCTTGTTGCCCCCGACGAGTATTCCCTTTCCTCCAAAAATCATCTTATAGTATCATACCACGCAACATGCTCTGTATCAGTTTCCATGATTGTCTCATATTCATAGCAAGGAGTTGATGAACTGGTAAATCAGAGACTTGAGAAATAAGTTGATGGGATTTTCCCATACCGAAGCTAATGTAGCTAGGGCATCAGCCATCTGGTTTTCTTCTCTTGATAGGTGTATAAACTTGCACTCCTTGAAGTTCTTCTTCATCATGGTCAAGTAATGGTGGTATGATTTTAATTTTTCTTCTTTGAACTCTCACTCTCCATTTACTTGGGATACTACTAGCAATGAATCATCGAAAACTTCCACCTTATCCACCTTCATAATCATTACGGTTTCCAAACCAAAGACACATGCTTCGTATTCCACCATATTATTAGTTGCCCTGAATTTCAACTTTTTAGCTAAATGGATAAGTTTCCCTTCGGACGATTCTAGTATGATTCCCAAACCTGCTCCTTTCCTGTTTACCGCTCCATCAAAATACATTTTCCACCCTTGTACTTCAATTGCCTCTAAATGTTCATCCAAAAATTCTAAGACTACCTCTTCACTATCCGGTAATGGCTGTTGGGCCAGGAATTCTGCCACTGCTCTACCTTTGATTGTTTTCCTGGTTACATACTCAATCTCAAATTCTTCTAATATTATCAACCAGCGACCATATTTCCCAATCAAAGAGGGCGTCTCCCTTAAGTACTTCATTGGGTCCAACCTGGAAATTGCTTTCACACTATATGATTGAAAGTAATGCCGCAACTTCTTAGAAGACCCAACCACAGCTATAAACTGCATGCTCAATCCCTGACTCATCTGCTTGGGCTAGCATGGCTCCTATTGACTCTTCTACTACTACTGAGTATAGTAATAGAGGTTTGTCGGGTTTAGGTGATTTTAAAATAGGTGGATTCAGCAAATACTCTTTTATTCATTCAAAGGCCCTTTGACATTCTTCATTCCACAAGATTGGCTGATTCTTTTTAAGCAATTTAAAGATAGGCTCACAGATTGTTGTGAGCTTTGCTATGAATCTGCTAATGTATTGTACTTTACCAATAAGTCCCTGAACTTCTCTCTTCATCTTAGGGGCTGGCTTATCCCTGATTGCTTTAACTTTGTCAGGATCAATCTCAATTCTGTTTGGACCAATCACATGTCCCAACAATTTGCCTTAGGTAACATCGAACACAACTTCTTTGGGTTTAATCTTAGCTTATATTTCAATGCTCTATCGAAGAATAATTCTAAGTTTTGGAAGTGTTGTTCCCTTGTATCCGATTTCACCATCATATCATCAACATATACTTCAACTTCTTTGAGCATCATGTCATGAAATAGTATGGTGGCCATCCATTGGTAGGTTGCTCTACCATTCTTTAAGCTGAACGGCATCACCCTATAACAAAATATACCCCATGTAGTAATGACAACAGTTTTGGCTTTATCCTCTTGGGCCATTAACACTTGGTTGTATCCGAAAAAATCCATCTACAAACGAGTGTAGCACACTAGAGGCTACACTATAAATGAGAACATCTATATGAGTGTGAGCGGGGATTTTTGCCTCCACTCCCGGTGGAATGGTTCTTGCAACTTTGGCACTGTTTAGGCTCGAGGCCTTAGAGAACACAGACCTAAGTTCGAAGAAAATAGAGTCGCCACCCGGACAGGCCGGGAAAAAGAAAGGGGTGGATGACTCGATTCTTAAGGAATCCCCAACCCCCTAATGGGTTCGGAAAGTTGGGTACGTGTGGGGAAGGTGAGAAATGGCCCAGCACCCCCACAATGCCCGGTTCATTGGAACCGGCCTCCTTTGCAGTTCTTAATATTATAAAATTCTTAAGTATAACAATATTATCCATATTACACACAACAATTGAAATAAAGCATCCTTATATTAAAATCAAAGCAATGTCCAAGAAAAATAAATAAATGGACACCCATCTGAGGATGAAAACATGTCCTTACATCATCCATGTCTAAACTAATAGGACACCCACCAAAAGGTAGAAACATGTCTATTACATTGGTCTAAAATATAAAAGCAATTTAAATTACTTGATATTTAACTAATGAGATACCCACAAAGTGAAAACATACCTCTTACACTTTTAATACTAAAACAAGCAAATAATAACAATAAAGAAAACATCCATCCATGATAAATTAAATAAATCAAGCATTGAAATTAAATAAATCAACCACCAAAGCATAAAATAGACTACATAATCAAATCTAAAAATAAAGCAAGTAAAGATACAAATTGAGGTTTACTGTTTCTATTTAAAGTTCTTTAATTAATATTTAGGGTTTTGAAATCCTAAGATATTATTATTGTTATTTGTTTAGGCTATTGTAAGTTTTAAGAGAATTGAAATGGATTAGGGTTTTATAATTTAAGAAATTAGTAAGGTTCTTTGATTGATCAAATTAGGGTTTGAGGGGTAAAATTATGAAATTAAGGTTTTATGGTTTGAAACCTTGATTTTGTTTTTCCATGATCAAAGGTAAGTATGGTTTTAGTATTGACTATAACTACTTAAGTATTTTTGGATGGAGCAAATATAGAAAGTCTTTAAGGGAGTTATATGAAAGATTAAAATATTCCAATGAATAAAATTATAAAAAGCTACTGTGAAGATTTGAAAACAGAATTTGAATTTATGATTTGAATAAATTAGGGTTTAGGTTTGTATTTTGAATAAAGCTATTGTATTTTGAAAAATCATAATAAAGGAAGTTAAACATAAAGATTTTCGTCGTCAATTTTTATTTTTATTTTTATTTATTTATTTATTTTTCTTTTTATTTTATTAAAACTTATAAAAATAAATACTGAAATAAATATGTGAACGGGATTTTTGCCCCCACTCTCGGTGGAATGGTTCTTGCGACTTCAGCACTGTTTAGGCTCAGGGCCTTAGAGAACACGGACCTAAGTCAGGAGAAAATGGAGTCGCCACCCGGATGGACCGGGAAAAAGAAAGGGGGTGGATGACTTGATTCCTAAGAAATCCCCAACCCCTAATGGGTTCGGAAAGTTGGGTACGTGTCGGGAAGGTGAGAAATGGCCCAGCACCCCCACAACGCCCAGTTCATTGGAATTGGCCTCCTTTGCAGGTCTTAATATTATAAAATTCTTAAATATAATAATATTATCCATATTACACACAATAATTGAAATAAAGCATCGTTATATTGAAATCAAAGCAATGTCCAAGAAAAACAAATAAATGGACACCCATCCGAGGATGGAAACATGCCCTTACATCACCCATGTCTAAACTAATAGGACACCCACCAAACAGTAGAAACATGTTCTTTACATTGGTTTAAAATGTAAAAGCTATTTAAATTACATGATATTTAACTAATGAGGTACCCACAAAGTGGAAACATACCTCTTACAACATTTGAAAATCAAAATAAATTGATAAAAGTAAATAACCACTCATCATAAATAAATCATTCATCAATGATATTAAACATCAATCAAAATATAAACATTCATACATGATAATTTAAATAAACCAAGCATTGAACTTAAATAAATCAAGCATAAAATAAACTATATAATTAAATATAAAAATAAAGTAAGTCAAGATACAAATTAGGGTTATTGTTTCTCTTTTAAAGTTCTTTAATTAATATTTAAGGTTTTGGAATTTATTGGTTTAGGCTACTGTAAGTTTTAAGGGAATTGAAATGGATTAAGGTTTTATAATTTAAGAGATTGATAAGGTTCTTTGATTAACAAAATTAGGGTTTGAGGGGTAAAATCATGAAATTAGGGTTTGGATATTAAAACATTAGGTTTATGATTATTAGCTACTGGATTGTTGTTTTTAGGCTTACTGTGTTGAATTTTAATATTTAGGTTTATAAGGTTTTAAGGTTCTGAGGATTAGGGTTTAGAAAAACTAGGGTTTAAGATTTTAAGAGAATTAGGGTTTAAGAACACTTAGGGTTTAGATTAGCTAGTTTGGGGTTACTGTCTTGATTTTGGAATTGAAGAAAATAATTTAGAGTTTATAAAGTTTTTAAAAATTGGCAAGACGATTTAAGGTTTTTTGGAAACAGAAAATATTTTTTTAGGGTTTTTGGAAATAAAAGGATCAATTTAGTGTTTTAAGGTTTTGGAAAATTGGAAAGCAGATTAGGGTTTTGGGAATTAATAAAATGATTTAAAGTTTTGGAAAGTTGGAAAGTAGATTAGGGTTTTAAGATTTTGAAGAAATAGATTAGGGTTCTTAGGTTTTTAGAATCAAAAGAAACAATTTAATGATTGAAGCTATTGTAAGGAAAAAAAAAAGATTAGATATTCAAATCTTCGTTTGTTGGTTCCACCAAAAATTACTTCTTAGATGAACAAGGACAAAGGCAGGATTGCTGCCTTTGATGGCTTGATTGCTTGCTTGCTTATCCCTCTCAAATCTGAAGTTCCAAAGTTCAAGTCTAAATCCAAAGTTCAAAATCCAGTCCGATCGTCCAAAGTTTCTTTCCAAAAGTCCTCCCCCTTTTGTGTTATTTTTTTAGTGTTATTTATATGAGATTTATATGATTAATTCAATTTGTTTATGAAACTATCATTAATTAGGAAAAGGAAACCGAAAACAAGTAGAATTAGGTTTCGAACAAAATTGCGTCGGAAAAATTTTGTTGGCAAAAAAAATTACTGCGGGCTACTGTAGAGGATTGGCGTGAAAAATTGCGGGCTACGGCTGCCAGGCCATTTCGTCCAATGTTTTCGACGACGAATTTTTTCGTCGCCGATTTTTCCGTCGCCAATTTTTATTTTTATTTATTTATTTATTATTATTATTATTTATTACTATAATTATGAAAAATAAATACTAAAAGAAATATTATTTAATTAAGATAGCACAAAAATTATTTTGGACTAAATAAAATATATTGGACCGGACTGGGTCAAAAATTAAGGGTCTACAGTTTGCTCCTTGCTTGAATGATCTGAGACTTTAGTAAAAGAGAGTGAAAAGCAATAAGACTTAATTTTTGATGAGATGGTTACTTGAATTTGTTTTGGGTACTTGGACCCGAGATTGAATTTGATTTGACTGACCTTTTATCAGCTGAGAATTCTGGCATAACTGGTTGTTCCATTTTTATGAATTGTAGGTCTTTACCCACCAAAAATAGATCTTTATCTATTGGAAATTTAACCTAGGAACATGGATCTTTATCCATTGAAGATTGGGTCTTTACCCTTGAAACATGGATCTTTATTCATTGGAGATCGGGTTTTTACCCTTGAAACAGGGATCTTTAACCATTGGAAATTGGGTCTTTACCCTTGAAATATGGATCTTTATCCATTGGAAATTGGATCTTTACCCTTGAAACATGGATCTTTATTCTTTGGAAATAAGGTCTTTACCCTTGAAAAATGGATTTTATCCATTGGACATTGGGTCTTTACCCTTGAAATATGGATCTTTATCCATTAGAAATCGGGTCTTTACCCTTGAAATATGGATCTTTATCCATTGGAAATCGGGTCTTTACCCTGGAAAAATGGATCTTTATCCATTAGAGATCGGGTCTTTACCCTTGAAACATGGATCTTTATCCAATGGAAATCGGGTCTTTACCCTTGAAATATGGATCTTTATCCACTGGAAATCGGATCTTTACCCTTGAAACATGGATCTTTATCCTTTGAAAATTTGGTCTTTACCCTTGAAACATGGATCTTTATCCATTGGACATTGAGTCTTTACCCTTGAAAAATGGATCTTTATCCATTATAAATCGGGTCTTTACCCTTGAAACATGGATCTTTATCCATTGGAAATCGAGTCTCTACCCTTGAAACATGGATCTTTATCCATTGGAAATAGGGTCTTACCCTTGAAAAATGGATCTTTATCCATTAGAAATTGGGTCTTTACCCTTGAAACATGGATCTTTATCTATTGGAAATCAGGTCTTTACCTTTAAAACGTGGATCTTTATCCATTGGAGATTGGGTCTTTACCCTGGCTTCAGCTCTTTTAGCTGGACTGATCTTTTATTTTTTGCATTTTCATTCTTATTTTCTATTTTGATTGATTTTTTTTATTCTTTTGAGAATTCTTTTTCTTTTTATTCTATTCTTTTTTGTTCTTCCTTTGCACTTTGGCAAAAAATTTAGCCCTTTTTAGCTAGCCTTCATATCCTCTCCTTGGCCCCTACGTGGCAAAATATTTGCAAGTGAGTTTGAAAATGTTTTATATATAAACTGAAAAATTGAAAAGGAGAAACTTTGCCCCTTGTGTAAGCTCAAACAAAAGATTTTTTCCATGCAAGCTTTGATTGACGTTTGTATTTTGCCTTGTTCTTCACATAAGCATGCATTTCTTATCTTTGCAAAATTACTAGAACTTTCTCAAGCAATGGGATTTCCATGCCCCCTGATTTGATATCTTCTTTTGATTGTTTACTTCACAAGGTATTTGCTGTTCATTTTGATAAGGAATAGACAATACAAGACAAGAAAGTGCGATGTGATATGCTCATGTATGCATGATATGCATGAATAATACTTATAGTCGTTCCATAGACTCACAGACCGAGGTGATCAGCAGAAGTGTTCTGATCGGTTCCTTTCAGATGCTCATTCAGGTCTGGCATTGGAATGACAGGCTGCTTCACATTTATGACTTTTATCTTTAGGATGTTGAAAACATGAATAATGGAGGCCCCAAACAGCAGATATACATCCATTTCAAATCATGATTTAGTATGTCAGTTCGTAGCTTCTTTATGACCTTGCCAGTAATTATTTCCTTTGCCCATTGTGTCCTTCGTGGTTCAATGATTTAACATACTTCCCTTAACTTGAAAGCTTTGTATGAAAAGACATTTTTTTGATTTTTTGAATTTTGATTTTGAAATTAAAAGTTGGCTTTGCCAAATCAATGTCAATGTACCTCGGGACTAGATTTTTCCAAATTAACATATCTATAACATGACAACCCTAGTTACCGTACTAAACTCGGGAATCATTTCTATTTAAGCAAGAACTGTTGCACTTTAGATAGGCACATACATATTACGTGGCCAAAGGTCTCATTGAGTTTAAATATTGTCTATCTCATATGCATGCTTATTCAAACTATCTCCACTAATAGACTCTACCTACCAAGAGAGAGATCAACAAGTCTTTGATAGGCTTGAAATGGGGTCTATAAGGGACACGAGTTTAAATGAAGGCCATTTTTAGATTGGAGCCGTTGTGACACAATGGACAAACCTTCACACTACAAATTTCTTATTTGAACTTTAGGCAGCTGGGAGCAATCTTGCTAGACTCAAAATTCCTTCTATCTTCTTGGCATTAATCTGGATCTTGATTGGAACAATCTTTGTTTCTTTGCATAAAGTTTGGTTCCCAAATTCGTTTCTTTTCTTCTTCTCTCTTTTCTTTATTTTTCTTTTTCATACTCTTCCATTTCTTAGCATTTTATCATTTTGTCCTACTTCCTTGTAGGACTGTCAAGTACAGAACTTTCAAGAGCTGGATAGTCTTCCTCCTTTTTTCTCCAATTTTGATCGAATCTTTGGTTGGGTTGGACCAATTCAAGTCAAAACGTTCTTTTGAACCAAATGGAAGCCTTTTGCTGCTTTAGGTAAAAGAGAACTCAGTTAGCTTTCTGAACCATTTTGGGTATTATTTTCTTGTTTTTTTTTCTTTTTTCTTGTTTTTTTCTTTTCTTTTCTTTTCTTTTCTCCTTTTTTCTTTTCTTTTTCTTCTTTTTTCTCTTCTCTTTTTTTTTGGTCTAGTTCTAGCTCTAAAAGAGTTGTCTTGTTTATACTAACTTGGGCTTCCAATAATGGATGAGTGGAGTGACATAAATCTTCTTTAACATGGATAAATCATTTGTTACTCTGATGTTGTCTTGATATATTGGAGATATTAAGAAAACTTCAACTACCCTTATGATCTTGAGAACTTTAACTACCCTTATGGTCTTGATAACACCAACTATTTTTACAGTCTTGGCTAAGCATTCCATTCTTTGATCTTCTTGCCTCTTCACTTTAGTGATCATAAGACTTGTCAAAAGTATCACAACAGCTCAGGGTAGGTTGTTGGGGTTATATGCCAATGAAAAGAAAGCTAAAATTTTATGAAAGCTCAAAGGGACAACTAGGGATTGATATTTAATAGGATGGATATTATCATTTCTCTCTTAAATAAGCAGAGTTCAATTTCGCCTCAAAAGTTTGTCAAAGCATGTTCTAAGACTGACTAGGACCTAGACAAAGGTCATTATGCAGGAGCCCTCTCGAAGTAAGCATACACAACTCAATGCTATAGAGTAATTCCCTCATCTAGTAAAGTCATTCAAGTTATGATGCCTAGACACATTAATTTATAAACATCAAGCTAGATTCCTCATCGGTTGAGCACCAAAATGAACAAAGACCAACAAAAATTTTGATGAATGTGATTTATTCAAACAAATATAAACTTGAAAAACATAATTGTTCAAATTAAAGAAAGTAAAATTGAAAAGCAACATTCAAGCTAAGGAAAGTTCGTTGAATTTAAGCTTCTTTTCCTTTCACATCTTCAATATTTCCATCTTGAAAGGATGATAAAACAAAATATTCTTCCAATCCTTTTCCTACCATGAAGGTTGCCGGTGGAGGTACTCTTCCAAACTTAGGCAAAGGATTGTCTTTTGTGCTAGTCTTATTAGGCTCAGGCAGCTTACCACTGTCAATTAAATTTTGGATCTCATGTTTTAATCGCAAGCATTTGTCTGTCTCATGTCCTTTTGTTTGATGAAACTCACAAAAGGCTTTAGTATTAAATTTTGGGGGTAAAGGATTCGGCAAAGGTCAAGGGGCCAATGGCTATAATAGTCCCTTCTTTTGTAGTTTGTTGAAGACCCAAGATAAAGGCTTCCCCAGATCTGAAAACTGCCTTCTATTTGCTGGACCAGTTGTATTAACATCAACTTCTTTTTGTGTGCTTTGATTGCTAGGCTTATAATTCCCTTTCTCATTCCTTCTTATTGAAATGTGATTCTTCTCCCTTTCCCATTCTTCAATTTGCAAACCAACTTGGAGAAAATCTTTGAAATCACGGATGAGTGTATGAGACATCTTTTCATGAAGACTAGGAAACACCCCTCTCACAATCATCCTTATTTGATCAGATTCATCAGGGCTTTTCTTAAGCAAAGCGGCCTTGTTTCCCCATCTCTTCACATAGTCCACAAAATTCTCATTTGGCCTTTGCCTAATGGACTCCACTTCCATTAAGGTAACTTCCATCTCGACATTATACCCATATTGCTGGATGAAGGCCTTGTATAGAAAATCCCTAAACCAATTTTGGACAACAGGGTCCAATGAGAGCATGAAGTACCTTAGAGTTTGAGCCTTCGTAGCTCGAGCAGATTACATAGCAATGTTGTACTGCTTCACATGGAGATGAGAATTTTTGGTACCATTATACCTAGCAAAGGATGGCATCTTGAACTTATAAGGGACCTCCTCATCTTGTTCAAATAGTTTGTCAATCTCAGACATTTCTTCATTTTTCAGCTTCTTCTCAAATTTCTTTTCTAAATCAGCAATCATCTTCTTAACATCAGACGTCTCGGTCTTTTCAATAGTTGCCTTCTCAACAACCTTCGGCTCCTTTTTGTCTTGAGGATCTTGGTAGTATTGAGCCCAATCATCATCATCATCAATGATCACCTTATCATCATCAAAAACTAATTCACCAACTTTAGCCTTCCCATTGTCTTTCTTGATGCTAGCAGATGCTTACGCATTGTTTCCTAAAATTGTAGCTAGTTGATTCTTTATGGTCTTGGCCATGACCTCTTTTATTTCTTCCATCTTGGCATTGAGACATCATCCACTATTCTTTGAATTTCTTAGGGCTCTATTGCTTTTGGTGAAAAAGAGATTGAGTCATTGCTAGATACTTCATCTCCGACGTAGGTCAGATTGTCATAAGCTTTTGAACTGTCGTAATCCAGGGCTGTGAGCCAGAAAGGATCAATGATATGAGATGTAAATGTATGCATGTATGCACAAACAATTAACAAAGAAGGACAAATAGGACGTCCCTTCCAACCTTATAACATCCACACATGAATGGCGAGTCTCTTTTTCTAGGTATATGGTTAACAAAATACCAACATGGGGTATCTTGTTTTCAAATATTTTCCTCGGACGTTTCAACCAATAGTTATATTTTCAAAAATGGAAATCAATTCATGATAATTCCCATTAATTAGGTTTTAATCCATTCCACCAACTATAGTAGCTTTTATGCTACATTGGATTAAAACTAAATTAAGAGGTTTATTATAGAAAGATTTCTCACTCGAAAAAAGTAATTAATGGTTCATGCCAAATACAAGCCCGTGATTAATTATTCTTAGTACAAACTAGGCTCACAATTTATTCTTGGGATTTCATAATTGACCCAAATAATTTGCAAGCTCTTTGTAAGAAAAGGTAAAAATAATTTTATTTCTAAGCCCATTGTAAAGAGATTTTAGAAAAAATGGATTTTGGGCTTAGTATTTGGGTTATGAGAAAAAGAATTTTTTATTTGTTTTTAGAAACGTTTTATGTCAAAAGACCATTTTGAAAAATTTTGAAGATAGCTTTGGTCTTTTGGATTTTAAAGAAAATTTTATTTGAGATTACAAATGTACTTGGGTCATATTAGAAAAAGAACAAACCAAATAAGCCATGATTTAAGCCAAGATAAATTAACCATAGTCAAACAATATGCATTTGGGGTAAAACCTAAGGAAAGTAACTAGGCTAGCTACATGAGCTTTAGTTTTTAGGTTAAAAAGCTTAGGTTCCCATAGCAAGTATATACCGAAAGGTATGAGGCTATGAGTGGTTATGCCATGCTCGATCTCCATACCTTGAGTGAAAGTATGGTATCCCTTACATAACACAACACGGGTAACACGGGCGTCCTAACTCACGCACACGATGCAATCTAATATGATGCAATGGATAATATCATTATAAGAAAGAATAGAATAATATAAAGACCAATGGAATCAACTTCTCTTATCCCTAGTGGAGTCGCCACTGTGAGCGGGGATTTTCTCCCCCACTCCGGTTGGAATGGTTCTTGCGACTTCGGCACTGTTTAGGCTCAGGGCCTTAGAGAACACGGACCTAAGTTCGGAGAAAATGGAGTCACCACCCGGACGGGCCGGGAAAAAGAAAGGGGTGGATGACTCGATTCCTAAGGAATCCCCAACCCCCTAATGGGTTCGAAAAGTTGGGTACGTGTGGGGAAGGTGAGAAATGGCCCAGCACCCCCACAACGCCCGGTTCATTGGAACCGGCCTCCTTTACAGGTCTTAATATTATAAAATTCTTAAATATAATAATATTATCCATATTACACATAATAATTGAAATAAAGTATCATTATACTGAAATCAAAGCAATGTCCAAGAAAAACAAATAAATGGACACCCATCCGAGGATGGAAACATGCCCTTATATCACCCATGTCTAAACTAATAGGACACCCACCAAACGGTAGAAACATGTCCTTTACATTGGTTTAAAATGTAAAAGCTATTTAAATTACATGATATTTAACTAATGAGGTACCCACAAAGTGGAAACATACCTCTTACAACATTTGAAAATCAAAATAAATTGATAAATGTAAATAACCACTCATCATAAATAAATCATTCATCAATGTTATTAAACATCAATCAAAATATAAACATTCATACATGATAATTTAAATAAACCAAGCATTGAACTTAAATAAATCAAGCATAAAATAAACTATATAATTAAATCTAAAAATAAAGTAAGTCAAGATACAAATTAGGGTTATTGTTTCTCTTTTAAAGTTCTTTAATTAATATTTAGGGTTTTGGAATTTATTGGTTTAGGCTACTGTAAGTTTTAAGGGAATTGAAATGGATTAAGGTTTTATAATTTAAGAGATTGATAAGGTTCTTTGATTAACAAAATTAGGGTTTGAGGGGTAAAATCATGAAATTAGGGTTTGGATATTAAAACATTAGGTTTATGATTATTAGCTACTGGATTGTTGTTTTTAGGCTTACTGTGTTGAATTTTAATATTTAGGTTTATAAGATTTTAAGGTTCTAAGGATTAGGGTTTAGAAAAACTAGGGTTTAAGATTTTAAGGGAATTAGGGTTTAAGAACACTTAGGGTTTAGATTAGCTAGTTTGGGGTTACTGTCTTGATTTTGGAATTGAAGAAAATAATTTAGAGTTTATAAAGTTTTTAAAAATTGGCAAGACGATTTAAGGTTTTTTGGAAACAGAAAATATTTTTTTAGGGTTTTTGGAAATAAAAGGATCAATTTAGTGTTTTAAGGTTTTGGAAAATTGGAAAGCAGATTAGGGTTTTGGGAATTAATAAAATGATTTAAAGTTTTGGAAAGTTGGAAAGTAGATTAGTGTTTTAAGATTTTGAAGAAATAGATTAGGGTTCTTAGGTTTTTAGAATCAAAAGAAACAATTTAATGATTGAAGCTATTGTAAGGAAAAAAAAGATTAGATATTCAAATCTTCGTTTGTTAGTTCCACCAAAAATTACTTCTTATATGAACAAGGACAAAGGCAGGATTGCTGCCTTTGATGGCTTGATTACTTGCTTGCTTATCCCTCTCAAATCTGAAGTTCCAAAGTTCAAGTCTAAATCCAAAGTTAAAAATCCAGTCCGATCGTCCAAAGTTTCTTTCCAAAAGTCCTCCCCCTTTTGTGTTATTCTTTTAGTGTTATTTATATGAGATTTATATGATTAATTCAATTTGTTTATGAAACTATCATTAATTAGGAAAAGGAAACCGAAAGCAAGTAGAATTAGGTTTCCAAAAAAATTGAGTCAAAAAAATTTTACTGGGGAAAAAAATTGCTGCGGGCTACGGCTGCCAGGCCATTTCGCCCGCAGGAAAATCTTACGGACCAAATGGCCCAAGGCCATTTCTTCCAACATTTTCGATGATGAATTTTTTTCGTCGCCAATTTTTATTTTTATTTTATTTATTTATTTATTATTTTTTATTACTACAATTATAAAAATTAAATACTAAAACAAATATTATTTAATTAAGATAGCACAAAAATTATTTTGGACTAAATAAAATATATTGGACCGGACTGGGTCAAAAATTAAGGGTCTACAAAATATTATTTAATTAAAATACCACAAAAATTATTTTGGACTATATATAAAATAACGGACCGGACTGGTCAAAAATTAAGGGTCTACAATGAGGTAAAGGAAAATCGTCTTTAGGGGAAGCCTTGTTTAAATCTCTATAGTCCACACAAACCCTTATTCTTCCATTTTTCTTTGGCACGGGTACTATGTTGGCTAGCCAATCTGGATATTCTATCACTTCAAGGAACTTCACTTGTATTTGTTTAGTGACCTCTTCTTTAACCAATTCAGCCCACTCATGTCTTAATCACCTAAGCTTTTGTTTGACAGGTTTCATGTGAGTGTAAGTAGGAATAAGATGTTCGGCTATGTCTCGATCTATTCTAGGCATATCCTCATAAGACCAAGCAAATACTTCTTCATATTTTTTGAATATTTTTTCAAATCTCTCTCTCTCATCAGGAGTAAGGTCGGATGCTATGCTAATGTTTTTAGATTTTCGATTATTCTAGGTTCGGTCCCCAGTGGAGTCGCCACTATGTACGGGGATTTTTGACCCCACTCCCAGTGGAATGGTTCTTGCGACTTCGGCACTGTTTAGGCTTGGGGCCTTAGAGAACACGGATCTAAGTCCAGAGAAAATGGAGTCGCCACCTGGACAGGCCAGAAAAAAGAAAGGGGTGGATGACTCGATTCCTAAGGAATCCCCAACCCCCTAATGGGTTCGAAAAGTTGGGTACGTGTGGAGAAGGTGAGAAATGGCCCAGCACCCCCACAATGCCCGATTCATTGGAACCGTCCTCCTTTACAGGTCTTAATATTATAAAATTCTTAAGTATAACAATATTATCCATATTACACACAACAATTAAAATAAAGCATCATTATATAAAAATCAAAGCAATGTCCAAACAAAGCAAATAAATGGACACCCATCCGAAGATGGAAACATGTCCTTACATCATCCATGTCTAAACTAATAGGACACCCACCAGAAGGTAGAAAAATGCCTTTTACATTGGTCTAAAATATAAAAACTATTTAAATTATATGATATTTAACTAATGAGGTACCCACAAAGTGAAAACATACCTCTTACACTTTTAATACTAAAACAAACAAATAATAACAATAAAGAAAACATCCATCCATGATAAATTAAATAAATCAAACATTGAAATTGAATAAATCATCCACCAAAGCATATAATAGATTACATAATCAAATCTAAAAATAAAGCAAGTAAAGATACAAATTAGGGTTTATTGTTTTGATTTAAAGTTCTTTAATTAATATTTAGGGTTTTAGAATTTTAACATTATTATTGTTATTTGTTTAGGCTACTGTAAAGGTTTAAGAAAATTGGAATGGATTAGGGTTTTGTGAATTTAAGAAAGTAGTAAGGTTTTTTTTTTGGGTTAATCAAATTATGGTTTAAGGTTGACATCATAAAATTAGGGTTTTAGAATCTTAATATATTAGGTTTATAATTCATGTTTATTGGATTGTGATTTTAGATTTATTGGATCGTGGCTTGAGGGTTTAAATTTATTAGATTGTATGCACTAAATTAGGGTTTAAGAAAACTTAGGGTTTACTATTTTGGTTCTTAAAAAAAGTTAGGGTTTTTGGTATTTTAGAAAACATATTTGGTTTTAGGATTTAAGAAAACAGTTTAGAGTTTTATAAAATAATACGATTTTTAGAAAATGAGAAGAAGATTAGGGTTTGGAGATTTAAGAAAATATTTGGAAATTTTGAAAAAAAAAAGTTAGAGGAAAATAGTTTAGGGTTTTTAATCTTTTTGGAAACAGAAGAAACAATTTAAGGTTTTTGGAAACAGAAGAAACAAATTAGGGTTTTTAAGGTTTTTAAGATTTTTGGAAACAGAAGAAACAAATTAGGGTTTTTGAGATTTTTGGGAAACAGAAAAAATAATTTAGGGATTTTAAGGTTTTTGGAATCAGAAGAAGTAATTTAGGGTTCTTAAGGTTTTTGGAAACAGAAGAAATAAATTAGGGTTCTTAAGGTTTTTGGAAACAGAAGAGTACTTTTTAGGGTTTTTGAAAACAGAAGGAACAATTTAAGTTATTGAAACAAAGATCAAATTACTACATATTTAAGGATCAAAGTACTGTGTACATGTTCTTATTAATCAAAGAAACAAAGCTACCGTAAATATATAATCTATTATTAAAGATCAAACCTGCATAGTTGGTTCCACCAAAAATTGCTTTCTGGATGAACAAAGACAAAGGCAATGTGGCAACCTTTGATGAATTCTTGATTGCTTGCTTGTTGCTAATCTTCTCTGGCTAAGGTTTTCTGTTTTTTTACTTTGATCTAATCCAAGTTCAAAATGTCCAATTTTTTATCACACAAATTTTTCTGATCAATCCAAGTCCCTTAATTCTGAGTTTTAAAGTGTTATTTATAGAAAAATCATAAACCTAATTCTAATTGTTTAAGGAAAAAACTATGTTGGAAAATTTTGCTAGCGAAAACTGCGAGCGTTGGCCAAAACTGCGAGGATTTGTGAGGACTGGCTGGGCATTACTATGAGAGCTGGCAAAAATTACGAGCTACTGCGGTCTCTGGTTGGGCGGTGCGGTGAATTGGCCCAAGGCCATTTCTCCCGCAGGAAATTCCTGCGGGTGAATTAGCCTTGGCCAATTCTACTTTCAACGACGAATTTTTCATCGCCGATTTTTATTTTTATTTATATTTATTTTTTTTATTATTTTTATTTTATTAACTTCACCATTTTTATTTTTATTTTTACTAAAATAAATATTTTTTAATTAAAATACCACAAAAATTATTTTGGACTATATAAAATATATTGGACCAAACTGGGTCAAAAATTAAGGGTCTACAGTGGTCTAAACCCACAACACAGAAGCTTTGACAAGCTCAGTAACATGGGCGTGTCACTGCACGTGTAAATACTACAACAACACTGTAGCTATGACATGCTCAGTGACATGGGCATGTCACTTCACGTGTCAATTCTCCTCCAACACAGTAGCTATGTAATATCCCGGAATAGACCCTAAGAGTTTTGGAGTTAATGTTGTTGCATTTGGATTTAATGTATATGTATGTATGGGAAATATAAAGATATATATATATATATATATAAGACATATACATATACATCACATATACATGGGATATAAAATGATGTAGGAAAGTGAGTTGTGTATATATATTTGTATAATAAGTTAATAATAATAATGATGATAAGGACAAAAAGAAAAGAGAAGAAGAAAGTCAAAAGTTGGAAAATTATGTGTGGTGGAGGTTATTTGAGAAATATTAGGTATTATTATTATTATTATTATTATTATTATTATTATTATTATTATTATTATTATTATTACTATTATATGAGAGAAACGAAAGAAAGAACGAGAACGTTCTTTCTTCCTCTGCTTCTTCTTTTCCTTTGTAAACGAGAAAGAGAGAGAGAGAGAGAAGCTAGAAAGAGAAAGATGATTTTGCTTCTAGTTACACCAAAGATTAAGGATATCAAGATGTTTGCAAGTGGATATTGAAGATTTAGCAAGCTATTCAAGTAAGTACTCCCTTTTGAGTTGATTTTATTGATTATATGTATATATCTAAGTTCTTATCTTTTTGTTTTGAATTTTTGTGGATTGAGGTTATGTTTGGTATAATTAGTGTGTAAAATGAAGATAATGAAAGAGTGAAGTATGTAAAGATGTTGAATTGATATTTAAGTGATGATAAGTTGAGAAAATTGTGAGGTAAATGATGAAATGTTGAGGTTGGGTTTGGGTTAGATGAATTTGGAAGTGTTTGGCCTTTAATTCATTGAAGAACACGGCCAAGTCATGAGAGACACGGCCAAGTTAGGGCAAACTTGGCCGTGTTGGATGATTTTTGGAGAGACACGGCCGTGTCCCTTGCCCGTATTTGCTACTGGATTGTTGTATTGAGAGACACGGCCACTGGCTTGGCCGTGTCCACTGCCCATGTTTGCTACTGCTTGAATTGGATTGAGAGACACGGCCACTGGCTTGGCCGTGTCCTTCGACCGTATTTGCTACTGGATGTTTGGATTGAGAGACACAGCCACAAGCTTGGCCGTGTCCCTTGAGGGTGTTTGCAAATGTGTTTGTTATTTGGTCTTCAAACATTGTTGGATCTTCAAATGTCTTTTGTACATAAACACACTTAAAACAATAATGATCCAACCAAATGTATATGGAGGATTCTAAGTTCTTGAATAAGGTAAATTGTTATGTATGAATATATCAATGATAATATAGGAAATGTGGAAGACATAATGATCAATGAAAAAGTATGTGCAATGTCTTTGATTATGTATACTTGAGTGATGAATTGAATTGATCAATATGATTTGATGATAACGTTGATATGATATGAACAATGTTAGGTTTTATGCATTGTCAATCTCATAAATTGTATTGTACTATATGTAGATTGAGGATGCATATGAATAATAGCATGTTGTGTATAATGTGGAATATCATGAGATCATTGATGATGAATTACTTTAATGTTATGATTGAAGCATGCCTATATGGTATGGTTGATTCATGATATGTTTGTTTAGTAGTGTAATTGATGTTGCATATATCAATGATGAAACTGAAATGTGATTTGAGATATAATATGATGTGAGGTCATTGTTAATGACTATGATGATTCAAATGAGATATGAAGCCATTGTGATTGGCTATAGTGATTCAAATGAGATGTTAAGCCATTGTTATTGGCTATGATAATTCAATTGAGAATGAAATGAAAATGAAAAGATTCTGTGTCTAATATGTTGATTCAATTTTCAGAGTTCTGGTTTTGGCGGCATGCCTAGAAAATGTGAAAAAGGTAACAGTCTTGCCGGGTTGAGGATCTCTTCAATTTGAGTGAATTGAGGTCCAAGAGACTGGGTCTGTTACACTATGATAATTATGATTATGAGATATATGATTGGTAACAGTCTTGTCGGGTTAAGGATCTCCTCGAGGTTAGTCGAGTTGATGGTCCAAGAGACTGGGTTTGTTACACTATCCATGGATAGAGTTATTGATATATGATGCCTACGGGCTTGATTATTGTGATTATGAACCAAAACAATAACTCTGAACTTTGAATAACATATTAGTGTCTGTTGGGCCCGAGTCTGTCTATGTTGTCAATGTGATATCCAAATGTTGAAATGAATGAATAATGAGATCTATGAATGCTTTTGATGAAAATATGATTTATGTTTAATGAATTGTGAATAATACAATGTTAAGAAGTATGATTTCGTAATGTGTGTATTGATATATTGAAAGTGAATATGGCTTGAGGAGCTTTGTTGAGGTATGAGTTTATGAAAATATAGTATGTTGCGTACAATGTATATGAATATGGAAGTTGTAAGAATTGTTTTTATGAAGGTTTGGATAGGCCGTGGAAAGGTGATTTGTTGAAATGATGTATATGTATATGTATATGAGATAGAAATGGTAAGTATTGTATTGTGAATGTTCTATGTAAATATGTGTATAATTTTATGAGATTAGGGGAAATATATGAAGAATGCATTGAGAAAGGAAAAACGGGGTAAGCGAACAATAGAACATAATGCTAAAAACTTGAGGTATGATTGTTTTTGTAAAGTATATTTTAATATTTATTTATACTACTAAGCTTTCGGGCTTAACGCGGATAATTTATCGCGCAGGTATTCATGCAGATGATCTGGGAGTGTAGCTGTTATGCCACGAAAAGGGTAAGTGTATCTCGAGACCAACTAGAAGGTGATGCATACATGTGTGATTTTAAGTTGTATTGTATTTTTGAGTTAATATATATTCATATGGATGAATGAAGTTTTGATAAATAAGAATACTGACTTTTGTAAATGTGTTTTAAATTAAATGTTAAATTTTATGAATCTGGATAAAGGTTTTTAAATTGAAACTAAAAGTAACATTCTTATACTTTATATACGTATTGTATGTATACTAGGTATATGTATAGTACTTATATGGAGTATCAGGGTGTTACAAGCTATGACACGCTCAGTAACATGGGCATGTCACTGCTCGTGTCACCTACACTAAAAACAGTGCCAAAGACATGGCAGTGCCACCGGGCATGTCAGGCCAAAAACCTGATATCGACATAAAAATGCCTCATCCAAAAATCATCTTTCATTAATCTTTTCAACTCCATACAAACTCAACCAATTCCACCATGATACCACATGATACTTATGTAAACATCAAAATAACTCAAACACAATCAACAATGCACAATTATAACCATATTTCACAACTCAAAACTTACACAATTCATAACTTTTTTCCTCTTCACCAAACTTAACCTTTTTTTAAATCCAACCCCAAACTTCATAGCAAACTAGACAAAAGAACTTCAAACATACCAAAATCAACCATAGACACATACCACACCAAACATCCAATTCACACATATAAACTTCCAAAAGAAATCAAAGAAACAAGTTGGAAACTTACCAAATATGAAGAAAATCCTTAAAACTCCAACTTGAACACTTGAAATCTTTCAATTTCTTGAGTTAGCAAGAAGCAAAATCTCTTTCCCTTTGATGGAGATGATGGCCGGCTACCAAGGAGAAGGAAGAAGAAAAAGATGAGAATAGTAATGGTCAACAACTCCACTAATCTCAAAATTCTCTTTAAAACCACACAATCCCCTCTTTTAATCTCCACCAAGCAATAATTTATTATAATAATAATAATAAATCTCAAAAATCCTCTTCCACTATCCATTAATATTAATATCTTATTAATTAAAATGTCATTTGACCATATTTAAATGTTGACTTGTATATATTGTATATATCTTCATATATACAACATATACACACTTTCCTTTTTCCTTTTTTTTTCACTTAATCAAATATATATACACTTTTAAATCATTTAATTAATTTTCAACAATTAATATTTCTAAAAATTTGGGATATTACAATTCTCCCCCTCTACAAATAAATTTCATCCTTGAAATTACCTGCTCTCAAGTCTGAAACAACTGGGGATACTAATTCCCCATCAACTGCTCACTTTCCCATGTTGCATCTTTCGTAGCATGATTTTTCCAAAGAACCTTCACTAGTTGCACTTTCTTATTTCTCAACTCCTTCACTTCACGTGCCAAAATAGCCACTGGTTCTTCCTCATAAGTCAAATCTAGACTCACCTCAATTGATTCTACTGACAAAATATGAGATGGATCTGACTTGAATCTCCAAAGCATTGAAACATGGAAGACATTGTGAATTAGATCCAATTCAGGCGGTAAAGCTAGATGATAGGCAACTGGTCCAACTCTCTCCAGTACCTCATAAGGTCCTATGAAATGAGGACTCAACTTTCCTTTGCGACCAAATCTCAAAATTTTCTTCCAAGGAGACACATTCAAAAATACTTTCTCTCCCACACTAAACTCTATGTCTCTTCTCTTTAAATCTGAATATGATTTCTGTCAGTCTAAAGCTGCTTTCAAACGATCCAGAAATTATCTTCACTTTCTCTTCTGTTTCCTTAATCAAATCAGGACCAACCAACTTACCTTCTCCAACCTCATCCCAACATAGAGGTGTCCTGCATCTTCTGCCAAACAATGCCTCGTAATGTGCCATTTTAATACTGGATTAATAACTGTTGTTATAAGCAAACTTAATCAGTGGCAAAAATCTATCCCAGTTCCTAGAGAAATCGATGATACAGCTTCTCAACATGTCCTCTAAAATTTGTATCACTCTCTCTGACTGCCCATCTGTCTGAGGATGGAAAGCAGTGCTAAAATGTAACCAGGAACCCAAAGCATCCTGCAAACTCTTCCAAAACCTCAAAGTAAATCGAGGATCTTGATCTGGTACCAAAGAAACTGGGACTCCATGCAATCTCACTATCTCACTGATATACAACTCGGCCAACTTTTCAAGAGAATGATCCATCCGAATTGGGAGAAAATGAGCTGTCTTCATCATCTGATCAACAATCACCCAGATTACATCATGCTTCTTCTGAGTCAAAGGCAATCCAGTCACAAAATCCATCGTCACTCGCTCCCATTTCCACTCTGGCACTGATAATGGCTGAAGTAATCTCGAAAGAACTTGGTGCTCAGCCTTCACTCTCTGACAAGTGAGACATCTGGATACAAACTCTGCTATCCCTCTTCATACCTAACCACCAATAATATTGGTTCAAATCCTGATACATCTTGGTACTCCCAGGGTGCATAGCATAAACTGACTGATGTGCTTCCTCCAAAATTACCTTTTTTAGTCTTGCATCATCAGGAACACACAATCTACTTATGTACCACAAACTGCCATCACTTCTCACATGAAAGTCTCGACTCTCCCCCTTTTGGTAATCCAATACAACTTTCTGGATTTTCTCATTTGCCAACTGAGTCTCCCTAATCTGATCCAATAACACCAGCCTCAATTGCAATTGAGCCATCAATGCACCATCATCACAAGACTCAAATCTGGCATGCAACGCTATCAACTCGACAAGCAACAAGAGTGAATAAGCAATCAAACCTGCCAAAGACTTCTGACTGAAGGCATCAGCAACAACATTTGCCTTACCAGGATGATAATCAATTAAAAAGTCGTAGTCTTTAATCAACTCTAACCACTGTCTCTGCCGAAGATTCAGCTCTCTCTGAACACCCAAGTATTTCAAACTCTTGTGATCCATATAAATAAAATATTTCTCCCCATACAAGTAATATCGCCAAATCTTTAAAGCAAAAACTATAGCTGTTAACTCCAAATCATGCGTCGGATAATTTAGCTGATGCGGCTTCAACTGTCAAGAAGCATAAGCAATGAATCTACCCTCTTGCATTAAAACACAACCTAAACCACTATGTGAAGCATCACTATAAATCACATAAGGTTTACCTTCCACAGGCAAAGTAAGGACAGGAGCCTGAGTTAATATCTCCTTTTGCTGCTCAAAGCTCATCTGACACCGATCTGTCCACACGAATCTAACTCCCTTCCGAAGTAATCTGGTAAGTGGAGTATCTATCACAGAAAAACCTTTCACAAATCGTCGTTAATAGCCTGCCAATCCCAAAAAACTTCTAACCTCTGTCACAGTCTTCGGTGGACTCCAATTTAAAATAGCCTCAACTTTACTTGGATCAACTATTATACCCTCTGCTAAAACCACATGACCGAGAAAAGTCACTTGATCAAGCCAAAACTCACATTTAGACAGCTTAGCATATAACTACTTCTCTCTCGGAGTCTACAATACAATCCACAAATGCTTGTCATGATCCTCCTCATTACATGAACAAACCAAAATATCATTAATAAAAACCACCACAAATTGATCTAAATAGGGTCTGAATACCCCGTTCATCAAATCCATAAATGTTGATGGTGCATTCGTCAACCCAAAAGGCATCACCAAAAACTCATAATGCCATACCTTGTATGGAAAGTTGTCTTAGGTACATCTTCATCTCTGACTCTCAACTGATAGTACCCTGATCTCAAATCAATCTTAGAGAAAACTGTTGCTCCTTTCAACTGATCAGAGAGATCATCTATCCTAGGCAAAGGATACTTGTTCTTGATGGTCACTTTATTCAATTGCCTATAATCGATGCACAATCTTAAGGTACCATCCTTCTTCTTCACGAACAAAACGGGCGCTCCCCATAGGGACACACTAGGGTGAACAAACCCTTTATCCAACAATTCCTACAACTGCACCTTCAACTCTCTCAATTCAACAGGTGCCATACGATAAGGAGTAATAAAGATGGGAGTGGTACCGGGCAACAATTCAATACTAAACTCAACCTCTCTCACTTAGGGGGTAACCCTGGCAACTCCTCAGGAAAAATATCAGGAAACTCAGCAACTGTGGGTATACTGTCAAGCTGGGAACCCGCTAGTCTGGTATCTACATCATGAGCAAGATAAGCCTCACATCCCTTCCGAATCATCCTCCTAGATAAAACAGCTGAAACAATCATGGATGAAAGATGTCTCTACTCACTAGATACCATCACATTCCTACCATCACAGATTCTCAAAGTGACACATTTCATCTGACAATCTACCACAGCCCCATGCTTAGATAACCAATCCATGACTAAAATTAAATCATACTCCTTGAAAGGCATTTCAATCAAGTCACCAAAGAACTTCTCATCCTGAACCACAAAGGTGGACTTTGCTAACTACAACACTATGCCCTAAAGGATTTGTCACTAAAATATAAAATCCTAGGGACTCTGAATGCAATTTAGTCATAGGCAAGATGGATGCACTAATGTATGAATGAGTCAATCCAGGGTCTATTAAAGCAAGAACTAAAGTACCAAATAAAGAAAATGTACCAGCAATGATAGCTGAAGCATCCGGCTGTCTCTGCATCACATAAACCTACTATGATGGTCCTGCCTCATCTGGTCTACTACCTGCGGTAGAACCTCCTCTCTGACTAATTCCATATCAACCACCTCTACCAAAACCTCTGCCACCACGACCCCCTCTAACACTGAGTTAAGAAGCTGCAATATCTGTCTATCTATTCTTTGGTGGCTCTGGGCAATCTCTAATAAAATAATCTGGTGACCCACATCTATAACACACTCCCGAAGTACCTCTCCACCAGCAGATACCTTCGTGTGCTTTACCATAATGAACATAAGTAGGTGGAGCAGACCTCTGAACTACTGGAGTCGGAGATCTCTGTCTGTGCTGCTATACTGACCTACCATACTGCCTCTGGCTCCTACTAAATCTCAAAAAATATTCCCCTAGGCCTCTCTTTATAGATGAAGATCCTGCCTCACTCTAAGGTCTCTGGTCTCCTCATCCCTAGCAGCTGCTGACAGACCCTGTGCTCTCTCAACACTCCTGGTTGCTGCAACCAATCTCATCAGATATAGAGGGTCTCAACCCCTCCTTAAACCTCCTACATCGGTCAATCTCATCAGATATAATTCCACCAGCATACTGACTTAGCCGAATAAACTCTATCTCATATTCTGACACAGTCCTCGTATCCTGCTTCAAACTCAAAAAATCTATCTTCTTTGCATCCTTGTACTCTCTCAGAGCATACTTATACTCAAACTCTCACAGAAAATCATCATAGGTCAAGATTGGTGGATCATCCAAGGCATGTGGAACCATCTTCCACCAATCATATGCATCCCTCTGCAAAAGTGATCTAGCATAATTAAACTTTTCTTCTGGAGTAGCCTACAATTGGATGAACAATCTCTGGAGTCTATCTAGCCACTGCTCAGCTACAATAGGATCTGTAGCACCCATAAACTCCTCAGCTCCTGTGAACCTCCGTTTCCACCCGAAAAGGATTCGGAGGAACGTTCACTTGCTGTTAGGAGTCGCCACTCAGTTTTTTCTGTTCAAAGGGAAAAACTAAGAAAACCCTTGTTTGACTCCAATAATGTATCCAATGTAAAGGTTTCTAATCTATGAACCCAAGGAGGATTCGGGGACTATGTCATGTATTTGATTAATTTGCCAGAAAGAAACAAACCTAAAAGGGATAAAGAAAAGAAGACAAATAGATTGTTAGTAAATTGTGGACTTGCTATTTGGAGTGAATCCTAAATATGCCTACATACTCTCATTTTTTTTATGAGAGATCAAAGCCCATGTAGTTCGGAAAAGCCTATTTAAAGGCAATTATGCATTTATGCATGTGTGTGTGTATGCTTTGTTTATTGTCGGGCTTTTTGCCAAAATTGTGAGATTTTAAGCACTTAGTGCTAAATTTGATAAATTTTGGGTACTTGGTAGCAAAAGAAAATGCAATTTAGGCTTCATGCCAAAAGGTTGATTTTAGTTGGGCTTCATGCCAAAGATTGATTTTAATTTTGATAGATTTCATGCCAAAAGAGATTAGGTCTTTGACCCAAAAAGAAATTAAGAAGGAGGTGTAGTGCTCATGATATGCTTAAATTGACCAAGGATAAATTAGGATATTACCTTGTTTAGGATTCTCCCACTTCGTAGTTCCAAATCTCGTTTTCTCGGACCTTGGATTATGATTCTTGTTTACTGTTTTTTATTTTGATTTCAATTGATTCCTGCAGCACAAGGTTAGATTTATGCAAAGAAAAGTCCAAGAGAAGTTCTTAAGTGTGAAAATAGAGAGTTCGTCCGCCCGAAGCCCACCCGAAAAGACAAAACCCTTTTTCTGAAAATTCGGAGGCCTTTTATAGATAAAATTCAAACGGTCGGCCGTCGGACCGCCGCGGTCAGCGGGCGGACCGCTGCCCTCGGTGGTCGAGCCCCCAAAAAAGCACGCACGATTTTCGTTCAAACTGATTTTCCGGGAGCTACGGACCTCTAAAAATTATTCTGGGACCATATCTGTGATCCTTGCGTCGCTCCAGACATTTCAAGTACCATGAAGACATACTTTCGGTGAACTTTACCGTGGACCTCCAGTCCGACTCAGTCGTCTGCAGTCTGAGAAAAATTGACTTTTCGAGCCTCAAAATTTGAGTATTCACAATTGCCCCCCCACTGGGGTCCATAAAAATGATTTATGGAGCTCAGTGGTCGTCAGAAACGAGGATTTTAAGCGAGGTGCAAAAGACCCGCGTTTTCGCCCTTTTCCTTATAAATAGGCTCATTTCCATTCCATTTTCATTTTCTTTCATTCTTTCTTCTTCTTTCCTTTCCTTCAAACTTTCTTTTGAAGATGGATTTCACTGGCCTATAAGACTTCGAAATCTCACTCCCTCCCTGCAATCTTTTACTTGAGGAGGAGAAGCACAGTTCCCGGACCGGCTGCTATGAGGTAAGTACATTCTCCTTTACTCATCTAGTATGCATGCTTAGGAATTTTATTTATTTCCAATAAGGAACTTAGAAACAAATTTTAGGAATCTTTCCTTTACATGTACTTGAATTAGCTCTAGTAATGAATCAGGAGTAATACCAGGCTTCACTATGTTCTGCCATCAGTAATTATTTCTAGTAAAGAACTTAGAAATAATCCTCTAGGAAGTTACACCCGGCTGGGGATAGAACTTAAATTTTCTGAAGTTGCCCCCCAAATTGTCCACAATAATGAATTAGAAAATCCCTCTCTGCGTCTTTAGGACACTGCGATTAGGATATCCATAGCCGAGAGTCCCATGAGCACTATTCCAGCCTACATCTTTGATGCTGGGCATCCGGTGGGGGATCTTATCAGACCTGCTTTCCTCCACCATTTGAGGACTATATATGTGGGCAGAGATATCCACAGGGAGTTGATCTGTGCGCTGGCCGAGCGATGGTGGACCACTACTGATACCTTCCATTTTGCTTGGGGGGAGATGACGATGACGCCTACCGACTTTTCCGTCATTTCCGGGATTCCCTTCGGTGTTGAGATGGTGGAGTTCTATGATGACTGGCGGCATGACATTTCTTCAGCCGACATGGTTACTTTGATCGGGGTTGACTATCCTGGACATCAGGCGCCTCGCTGCATTCAGCGGAGGTGGCTTGTAGAGCAGGTGCCAGCCATCTATGCTTGCTACGAGGTAGGCGATCTTACTGCTGATCAGGTGGCCAGGTTTACCCTGATTCTCCTGTTTGCTAGCTCCTTCTTAGCAAACAGGAAGGACACAGTGAGTCTCAATGTGCTGAAGAGCCTACTCGACCTGACCTGACTTCAGACATACGATTGGGCCAGCATGATGCTGTGTAGGTTGTACGACGACATGTCAGATCTCTGCTATACCCGTATTGCTCCATGCGGCCTGTACTACTTCTGGGAGGTAATGTAAAGAACATTTCCTTTACCTTGCATACACTGACTCTGATATTTTCTTCATTTTTTTCCAGACTTGGGCTTACGAGTACTTTCCTGGTGTCGCCCCTTTTCTTCGTGAGCTACCTGCCCCTGCAGATCCTCTTTCTCCCATTGCTTGGAGATGGTATAAAGAGAGGTTAGAAGCACCAAAGAGGAAGCTTCCTATTAGAGAGCTGAGATCGTTCTTCGACAGCTGCTCCATGAACTCGGTAAATACTTTATCCTCATCCTTATTTATTTTATTACAGAAAATGATTCACTAACATAATAAATTTTTACAGGTTGTATTTACAGCGATGTCTAGCCGGCTGGTAGAGTGGATTGCTCAAGATCACAGCTTTTAGTGATCACAGTTCCTGACTCACCGTCGATTCATACTTCCCCATCTAGAGTATCGACGGTATTATCTCACTGAGAGAGTGACTTTCCAGATTGCCGGCTTCCGCGCAGCTCCACTGGATCCCCCTAATGATATGCTATCTCTGACGCTTCTGCCTGTTACTGCGTCCCAGTATGAGGGTGATCCCTTCGAGTCGGCCTATGCCCCGGATGATGATTGTTTTATTAGTTTTTGTTATAGTTTTGTGTCTTGTTTGTTATAATAATTAATGTTTTATTTAGGTATTTTGTTAGTTTTAATCGGTTTGTTTAGTGTTTTCTTTAATTATGTAGTTTTAGTTCATTTATGTGTTTCTGTCATTTTTTATTTAATTTTTAGTATGTGCTTGTATTTTGTTGGATATTGTTTATTTAATTCTTGTCTAAGTTTTGTTTGCCAGTTTTGTGTTAGGTTAAAACAGCAAGGAAACAAATTGAAGATGAAATGGGCAGAAGCTGACACAGGCAGAGGACACGGCCAAGTCACTGGTCGTGTCCCATACCAAGATTAAATTGAAGAGCAAGTCCCAGTAGCAGACACAAGCAAGGGACACGGCCAAGTCATGTGGCCGTGTCCCTCCAAAGAAGAGCAACACGGCCAAGTCACCTTGACTTGGCCGTGTCTCACTTGTTACCAAAGGAAAGGAAGATCAAAAAAAATTAAACAGAAGCAGATACAGGCAAGGGACACGACCAAGTCATGTGGTCGTGTCCCTCAATCATGGTGCAACACGGCCAAGTCACTCATGACTTGGCCGTGTCACTCAACCAAAAGAAGAAGAAAGACAAGAATGCAACAGAGGTGGACACCTGCAGGGGACACGGCCATGTCTTGTGGCCGTGTCCCTCCAACGAGCTCTCACACGGCCATGTCCCTCATCACCTGGCCGTGTCCCTCATGAACCAAACGCGCACCGAATTTTTAAAGCCAACGTTTCGTATAAAAGCAAAAAGAAAGTTAGGGTTTTGAGGTGTGGAGATTTTGAGCAAACTTTGAGCCGTCAAGAGAGTGGAGCTAGGGTTTAACTTAGTTTTCTTTATTTTGATTTCACTTTTTGGATTAAACTAGCTAGATTAAATTGTTCTTTCCATTGTTATATCCTTCTTGCAAGATTCAAACAAGAGATTATTAAGAAGCTTCAAGGAGTTGTAACTTGGTTTTGTTCTTGAACTTATTCTCTTTATTTTTATTGAATGGATATTATCATGTCTATTTCGATTTCTTTAAACATTAATGAGATGAATATGTTTAATTGCATTATGAACTAATTTGATCTAGTCTAGGGTTTGTATGGATCTGCTATGATTGTATGAATTGGTTATTCTCTTAACTAATAATTTCTTTTGCCTTTATTGAATAAAATATTGTTAACATATAATTGATTGGCCACCAATTGTGTGTTTTAGGTATTAGATGATGGATTGAGAGATGAAGTCTAATGCTGGAATAATTCAATTAAGGACTTAGGTGAATTAAAAATATAACCTATTAAAAAGATTGTTTCAATTATAACAAGATTAGTTGTAAGATGTTTGAATGCGAGAGCTTATTTCCTTGACTCAATTAATTAAGTTGTTTAGATTTAATCTTAGAGATTAAATTAGTTAAGTGGAATAACCATTCATACATATAAGTAGTAGAGAAGTGCAAACCCTAGACCCTTTTATCAAGTGAATCAAAACATCAGCTTTTGTTTATTTTTATTGTTTTTAAACTTTAATCAATCTTCTTCATTATTTAGCAATTTATAAATCTCTTTATTACTTGTTAAACATAATCTGATAAGCAATTAACCACTTTAGCTTCCTTGAGAGAATGACCTTGGGGCGATCACCTTTGCTACAACTATCTCTTATACTTGCGAGTGACGCTTTGTGGTAGAGTTAATTTGAGCGTAAAAAGTTTTTGGCGCCGCTGCCGGGGAAGCTAATTGGCGTAATTGTTTATTTAAAAAATAAATAAATATTTTAGATTATTTTTCATTGTTTTCATTTTATTTTATTTTTCTTTTGCTTTTAATTGTTTCTTTTTCTAGAAAATTTCTGTTTATGCAAGGCAGGAGATCACTCGAAGGAGAGTTGCATCCATTCATTCCAGAAATTCAGAGAGTAAAAAGGAGCAGAGAGGAGTTTGAGCTTTTCACCGGATTTGATACTTCAGAGGAAGATATTTCGGATTTTGAGTCAGAATCTAAAAAATCTGTAAAGATGGCTGAAGAGAGGCAAAGAACCATGAGAGATTTTGCTAGACCTGTCATTGGGACTTCCACTTCTTGCATAAGACTGACAGACGCAGCAAGGAACTATGAGTTGAAGAACATTCACTACAACATGCTGCCATCATTCTATGGAGTTCCAAATGAAGATCCTTTGAATTTTATTCGGGATTTCTACTCCACCCTCAACACTTTTCCTTTGGGAGGACTTACAGAAGATCAGTTGAGGATGAGATGTTTCCCTTATACTTTGAAGGATAGGGCAAAGAGCTGGCTCATGATGTTGCCTGAAAATTCACTGACAACTTGGGAGCAAGTTTACAATAAATTCATGGGAAAATTCTATTCACACCAAAAGACAGCTGAGTTGAGAGGGAAGATTGCTACATTCTCTCAATTTGAAGGAGAGCCATTTCATGAGGCTTGGGACAGATTCAAGATGCTATTGATCCAGTGTCCACACCATCACTACCCACTTCAACTCCTTAATCAGTTTTTCTATGATGGTCTCACCCAGCAATTTCAGAACACAGTTGATAATGCAGCTGGGGGAGCCATGGGAGAAAAGACAGCTGATGAGACTTACGAGATCTTTGAGATGTTGGGAGCTAATTCTCAACAAAAGAGTGTAAGGGGAAGAAGCAAGGGGGTGAATCAACTGGAAGCCAATACTGAAATGGTTAGTCAAATAGCTGAGTTGACAAGGCAGGTTCAGATGCTAAACATGAAGAACAATATTTCTTCATCTACTCAAGAAGTGTGTGGAATCTGTGGGACATTTGGGCATGGAGCAAATATATGTCCCTCTGCATATGAGTCTTTTGGGAATGAAGCTGAGCAAGTTAATGCTATGGGGGGATTTCAACCAAGAGCCAGGAATGATCCTTACTCCAACACTTACAATCCTGGTTGGAGGAGTCACCCCAATTTTTCCTGGACAATGAATAATGCTCAACAGCCCTTCCATTTGCTCCAGAGATAGAACCAACAACAGGGCCAATCCTCAAATCAAGGTCAGCCTAAGAGAGAGAGTTTGGAGGAAAGCTTACAGGCTTTTATCCAAGTCAGTGCTAAAAATCAGGAGATGAACAACAAAAGGCTGGATTCCTTGGAAGCATCTTTTAAGAAGGTGGAGACCCAAGTGGGTCAACTTGCACAACAGATGCATATTCAACAAAAGGGGAAGTTCCCAAGTCAACCTGAGCAGGCACAAGCAGTGACTGTTCTTAGGAGTGGCAAGGTGATTAATAATAATGTTGAAAATAACTCTGTGAATGCAGGTGAGCAAGAAAATAAAAAGGAAGGAGAATTAGAGAATAAAGGTGCTGAAGAAGGATCAATGGAGAAGTCCCCTACACCAGATTTGCACAAGGCAAGCAATCCTATACCGGCCACCTATACCATTCCCTAGTTTTGCAGCATAAACTACCTCCTAAGCTAAAGGATCCTGGAAGTTTTATTATTCAAATTGCTATGGGAAATGGAAAATGTACTGATGGCATGTGTAATTTGGGAGCTAGTGTGAATTTAATGCCTTACTCTGTGTACCTTGACTTAGAATTAGGGGAACTTAAGCCAACAAAAATGGTGTTGCAATTAGCTGATAGATCTCTTAGATTCCCGAAAGGGGTTATAGAAGATGTGTTAGTTAAAGTTGGTGGTTTGATAGTACCTATGGATTTCATTGTTCTTGACATGGAGGTAAGTAATTCTTCACCATCTGCACACACCATTTTGCTGGGTAGGCCTTTTATGGCGACTACCAATACTTTGATAGATGTTAAGAATGGAAAATTATCAATGACTGTTTTGGGACAAACTGTGGAATTTTCTATTTTTAACACTTCTCCTATTCCTACAACTGCTTTATATGAGGATTGTTCTTTCATTGATTGTGTTGATGCAGTTGTTTCAGATGTTTTCTTGCAGACAGGTTCCTCTGATAAATTGGAGCTGGCATTGACTTTGGATAGTGATTTGGAAATTTTTGATGCAGAAATAGCCAGTTGTCTCGAGAACTTAGGAAGTGCTGAAGTAGAGGAACTAAAGGAGGACCCAATTTTTGAACCTTCCACCATTGAAAAAGAAGAGAAGAACCCCTCACTAGAGTTAGAACTGAAAGAGTTACCTAAGAACCTGAAATATGTGTTTTTGGGAGATCACAATACTTTACCTGTGATAATATCTAGTGAACTTAGTGAAGGGGAGGAGATGAGGTTAGTGAGTGAGCTTAAAAGATTGAAGAGAGCAATAGGATGGGGATTGAGTGACATCAAGGGTATTAGCCCTTCAATGTGCATGCATAGAATCACTTTAGAAGAGGGAGCTAAACCTGTGAGGGAGACCCAAAGGCGACTTAACCCAAATATGAGTGAAGTGGTTAAGAAAGAAGTGCTCAAATTGCTGGATGAAGGAGTAATTTATCCAATTGCTAATAGTGAGTGGGTGAGCCCAGTACATGTAGTTCCTAAGAAATCTGGAATCACTGTGGTGAAAAATGAGAATAATGAGTTGGTTCCTACTAGGACTACTACTGGGTGGAGAATGTGCATTGATTATAGGAAGTTGAACAATGCTACAAAGAAAGATCATTTTCCTCTTCCTTTTATTGATCAGATGTTAGATAAACTTTCTGGGCACTCACATTATTGTTTTTTGGATGGCCTTTCAGGTTACTATCAGGTGCCAATAGCTCCAGAGGATCAGTCCAAGACAACCTTTACTTTCCCTTTTGGGACTTATGCATTTCGAGGTATGCCCTTTGGCTTGTGCAATGCACTTGCAACTTTTCAGAGATGCATGATGTCTGTCTTCTTAGATATGATCGACGATTTTATTGAGGTATTTATGGATGATTTTTCTATTTTTGGTAATTCTTTTGATAATTGCCTCAATAAACTTGTTCGTGTGCTTGAGAGATGCATTGAATGTAACCTTACTTTAAGTTGGGAAAAGAGTCATTTTATGGTTACCCAGGGCATTGTTTTAGGTCATGTGGTGTCAAGTAAAGGAATTGAGGTAGACAAGGCTAAAATTGAATTGATTGCTAAGTTACCCCCACCTACCTCAGTTAAGGGAATAAGAAGTTTTCTAGGGCATGTAGGATTTTACAGGAGGTTTATTAAGGATTTTTCCAAAATAAGCCAACCATTGTGCCATTTATTGGGGAAAGATGTTCCATTTGAATTTACAGCACAATGCATGCAAGCTTTTAATTCCCTTAAGGAAAAATTGACTAGTGCACCTGTGATTGTAGCTCCTGTCTGGTCTTTACCTTTTGAAATCATGTGTTATGCCTCTAATCATGCAGTAGGAGCTGTTCTTGGGCAAAGGGTTGACAAATACTTGAGGGTAATTTATTATGCTAGTTTAACCCTGAATAGTGCACAAATGAACTACACCACAACTGAGAAGGAAATGTTAGCTGTTGTTTTTGCTTTAGACAAATTTAGAGCTTATTTAATTGGGTCAAAAATTATTGTGCATTCTGACCATGCAGCTCTTAAATATCTTTTAACAAAACAGCATGCTAAACCGCGCTTAATTAGATGGGTGTTGTTATTGCAAGAATTTGATTTCCAAATCAAGGATACTAATGGTAGTGAGAATGTTGTTGCTGATCATTTATCCAGATTACCCTTCTTTAGTGAAAACCTTGCATCTGATAACATTTATAAAAATTTAGAAGAATTTCCTGATGAGCATCTGTTTGTGGTGATTAATGCCCCTTGGTTTGCAGATATTGCTAACTATCTTGCCTGTGGTATTTTGCAATCTAACATGTCCTTTCAGGAAAAGAAAAGGTTTCTACACTTGAGTAAGTTTTATTTTTGGGATGAACCTTATCTATTCCGGATATGCAAAGATGAGATAGTTCGCAGGTGTGTAGCTGAGGAAGAACAATTGAGTGTTCTTCAATTTTGTCATGACCTTCACTGTGGGGGTCATTTTGGAGGAAGCAAGACTGCAGAAAAGGTGCTTCAAAGTGGTTTTTACCGGCCTACTTTATTTAAAGATGCTCAAGACTATTGTAAGAACTGTGATCGTTGCCAAAGAGTAGGTAACATTGGGAGGAGGAATGAAATGCCCCTTCAGTCATATATTGTTGTTGAACTGTTTGATGTGTGGGGAATAGACTTCATGGGTCCTTTCCCCAAGTCCTTTGGTTATGAATACATTTTAGTTGCTGTTGATTATGTTTCCAAATGGGTGGAGGCAATTCCCACCCGTACTAATGATGCTAATATTGTTGTTAAATTTGTGAAGGAAAACATTCTTAGCAGGTTTGGCACACCAAGGGTGATAGTCAGTGATGGGGGGAGTCATTTTTGCAACAGGATTTTTGAGAAGTTAATGCACAAATCTGGTGTGAAGCATAAGGTGGCAACCCCATACCATCCACAGACTTCTGGGCAAGTGGAAACATCCAACAAGCAGCTAAAAGGAATTCTGGAGAAAACAGTCAACACATCCAGGAAGGATTGGGCAAGCAGATTGCATGATGCACTATGGGCATATCGGACTGCTTTCAAAACTCCTCTAGGTATGAGTCCATATTGATTGGTGTTTGGAAAAGCTTGTCACTTACCAGTGGAGTTGGAGCATAGAGCATATTGGGCAATCAAGACTCTGAATTTGGACTTGGACAAAGCAAAGAGAGAAAAATTTCTGCAAATTTCAGAGTTAGATGAGCTGAGGAATGAGGCTTATGAGAGCTCGAAAATTTACAAAGATCGCACTAAAGCACTTTATGATAAAATTATAGTGTGAAAGACATTGAGTCCAGGTATGAAGGTTTTACTTTTTAACTCACGACTCTGTCTTTTTCCAGGTAAACTCAAGTCTCGATGGAGTGGTCCTTTCGAGATAACTCAGGTATATCCTTCTGGTGCAATTGAATTACTTAACTCTAGAACAGGTGAGACTTTCAAAGTGAATGGACAGAGAGTTAAGCCATACAATGAAGGATTTCAGGAAGTGAGGGTCATTGACAGTACTTTGATTCATGATCCCTAAGCCTTGCATGATGTCCAGCTATATGACATTAAAGAAGAGCTAAATGGGAGGCAACCCATCGGTTTGCATTTATTTTTTGTAGTTATAATTTTAAGTTTAGCAAGTTTTGATTTATGTTCGGTTTCAATAAATGGACTGTGCTTTGATCGATTTTTCTTTACTTTGTGTTTCAGGGTGTTTAACGAAGAAGGGTTGCAAAATCATTGAAAAAAAAAGTTTAAAGTTAATAAAAAGGCAGTAGGTGACACGGCCAAAGGACTTGGCCGTGTCACACACTGGACACGGCCAAAACTCCTTCAAAAGAAAAAAAATTGATCGATTTTGCAAACTTCATACAGAATTGGACACACCCAGGGGACACGGCCAAGTCACCTGGCCGTGTCCCCCAAAAACCATGAGACACGGCCGTGTGCTCTCCACTTGGCTGTGTCCCTTCACTTTCACACACAGACACGGCCAAGTCCACACACACACGGCCGTGTCCCTTCAATTTTTGACTTTTAAAAACCCAATTTCGCCCAGTTCTTTTTATAAATCCCTAAAACTTTTCTATCTTCGTCTCTTTTGTTCTCTCGCTCTCTGTAACGCCAAAACCCTTGATTTTTATTTCAAAACTTCAGATCTTCCATTAAAATTTCAAATTTCTTCAACAAAACTTGAGATAATCACTTGAAACTTCCTCTTTACTCATATAATCTTGATTTAATTCAGTTTTGGGTGTTAATTTTTCAGATCTCAAGATGCCAAGAACTAAAACTGTATCACACCGCAAGAAGAAGAAATCTAGTGCCGAAGGAGCTTCGTCATCTTCCTCAACTTTATCTTTCAAGAGAGCAAGTCTTTTGGCTCGGGGTTTTTTCCCGACAAGGTATGTGAATGACGAATCTCTAGATGCTTTGCAAATGAGAACTGCTTTTTATAAATATGTGCAATATCTTGGGTGGGAGACGTTTGTCTCATTGAGACCTTTGCAGTTTGAGGAGCTCACCTTAGAATTTTTGACAACTCTTAAGGTGGAAAGAGATGATAAGAAAATTTGCAGGAGACTGATGTTTAAATTAATGGGTAGATCATTTGTGCTTACTATTGATCAGTTGAATGATATCTATGGTTTTCATCAACATGGGGAAAGATCGATACCCAAAGATTTTAGACAACAATTTGCTTGGGGTGCCCTAGGCTCGGGTACTTATGTGGCCAAATCAGCCAAAGCATCTAAATTACGGAACCCTACTTTGAGATATTTGCACAGGTTTATGTCATGTGGTTTCTTTGCTCGGAAGGAGAGCCCGGGTGTCGTTGAGTCGAGTGAGCTATTTTTCTTGGACTGTGTTTTGAATGAAATGAATATTAGTGCCGGCTATTGGTTAGCCGATATTTTTGATACTGTAGCTAATAAAAGGAGGGGGGCTATTTGTGTTGGAGGATTGATCACTACATTAGCAATAGCCCTTGTTGAGGATTTTGACCCGAGTACTACTCGGATGACTCGAATTTTGGGTAATGATTCCTTGGATTTAGCTACTCTTGAGAAGATGCACATGGTGGTGCATAGGAGAGGGACTTTTGTGATGCCGTCAGCTGAGCCTGAAGCACCGGGGGATAGGCAGAAGAGGGCACGGGTCGAAGAGGAGTCTGACTCGGATTCTCTTGACCTAGATGAGGATGCTCCAGTTTCGGAGAGTCAAGAGATACTTCAGAGGATTGAGGCCCTGGAGGGCAAGGTAGATCGATTGGAGGGAAAGGTAGATGGACTGGGAGCCACGGTGGACCGAAACCATATTGAGATGTTGCAACAGATGGATCAGATTAACAACAACCTGGCCAAAATCCTTAGTCTTCATCCCTCGGCTGCATCATCTTCACGCCCGCCTTTTCCATAGATTCTGAGATCCTTGCTTTATTTTGTTTAATGTATTTTTGTTTTTATTTTTCGTTTTTTTTTTCATGTTAACGCTTTATATTTGGATATTTTATTTTCTATATTGTACTTTTGTTTTGAACTTTTATGTTTGTGATGGAAAGCTAGGATTTTGCCTCACCAGGTACGATGGAAGACAGGTTGTCCTTTAACTCTTATTATTATTATTATTCTTGTTTTCCATTGAGGACAATGTCAGTTTTAAGTGTGGGGTACTCTTTAAGCTTTCTTTAAATTCTGGTTTTGTTTATTATGGTTGTTTTGTTTATTGTGTTTGTTGTGCATGGCATAATTGTTGAAAATTTATTGATCTTTTCTTTAATTCTAGGATTATAGTTGAGACTTTGGTATCAGCATAGAAATGAGCATTTGAATTCATTCGGGATTAATTTTCGCATTCTGCAATTCATGACATATAAATCTTTGGGAACCAACCTGTGTGAGTTTTGAGCCTCATAAAATTTGATATTTTTGTCAATTGATTTTCTTTTCTTATGTGTGCACCTTCATGATGTTGCATCTCTAGAGTTTGCTTTTGCATACTTATTGAACTCACATTATGATTTAATCTCAAGTTTTAAAATGATGAAGGCAAATTAGGTTAGCCCCTTTAGCTTAAAGAGACTTCCCTTTATATTAATTTCCTTAGTGAGCCAAGTTGAGCCATTGACCGTTTCTTATTTGATTAACACAATTCTCAACTTAACATATTCTTATTATCATCATACCTATGCATTAAGGAATGGAGTTGTATGATTTGACAATAGGGTAGTTTATTTCAAGTGTGGGGTAAGTAAATATATATATATATATATGGAATTCCTAATTGAGGGTTGAAATGCATACTTTGCATATTGTATTTGATTAAGAGTCATTATTCTTTTCCTCTACATTTTAAGCTAGATGTTCCATGTAAGTTTATACTTTGTATATATATATTAAAATATATATATATATAAACTAAATAAAAAAAAGAAAAAGAAAAAGTGAAAATAAAACAAAAAGAGATATATATATTCAAGTTCATATATTTTCTAGCCTTAGAGGAATTTTGACTCATGTACTTTTCTTTTAGTTGCAAGTATGTAAGATTATTAAGGGTTAGTGAGTATGCTATTTGAAGGAGTTATGAATTTTTTAGCAAGAGTAGTGTCTAATTTAGATACTCCATTTCTTGATGCTCCAGCTTAAATGTCTTTTCTCACACCTTACCTTAGCCCCATTACATCCAAATAAAAGACCTTCGGATTATTTCTTGAGAAAATCAGTGAGGGAGATTGGATAATTAAGCAAGTTTATGGCAGTATGCACTCATGAGTGGTATGAGTGATTAACCTTTGAAATCGAGTGAAACACTTAGTTGAGAGATAAGATTTGTATGTTTGGATTAATGAATGAGTTAAGAAAATCTTGATTGAAGGAAATTGCAATTATTTATGTCTGACTCTTTAAGTATTTCATCTATATGCTGGAATTTTAGTTAAGGTTGTTTGAGTTTTTAATTTATGCCATGTGAATTTGCTTGAGGACAAGCAAAGTTTTAAGTGTGGGGTAGTTGTTTTATTAGTTTTTGTTATAGTTTTGTGTCTTGTTTGTTATAATAATTAATGTTTTATTTAGGTATTTTGTTAGTTTTAATCGGTTTGTTTAGTGTTTTCTTTAATTATGTAGTTTTAGTTCATTTATGTGTTTCTGTCATTTTTTATTTAGTTTTTAGTATGTGCTTATATTTTGTTGGATATTGTTTATTTAATTCTTGTCTAAGTTTTGTTTGCCAGTTTTGTGTTAGGTTAAAACAGCAAGGAAACAAATTGAAGATGAAATGGGCAGAAGCTGACACAGGCAGAGGACACGGCCAAGTCACTGGCCGTGTCCCATACCAAGATTAAATTGAAGAGCAAGTCCCAGTAGCAGACACAAGCAAGGGACACGGCCAAGTCATGTGGCCGTGTCCCTCCAAAGAAGAGCAACAGGGCCAAGTCACCTTGACTTGGTCGTGTCTCACTTGTTACCAAAGGAAAGGAAGATCAAAAAAAATTAAACAGAAGCAGACACAGGCAAGGGACACGGCCAAGTCATGTGGCCGTGTCCCTCAATCATGGTGCAACATGGCCAAGTCACTCATGACTTGGCCGTGTCACTCAACCAAAAGAAGAAGAAAGACAAGAATGCAACAGAGGTGGACACCTGCAGGGGACACGGCCATTTCTTGTGGCCGTGTCCCTCCAACAAGCTCTCACATGGCCGTGTCCCTCATCACCTGGCCGTGTCCCTCATGAACCAAACACGCACCGAATTTTTAAAGCCAACGTTTCGTATAAAAGCAAAAAGAAAGTTAGGGTTTTGAGGTGTGGAGATTTTGAGCAAACTTTGAGCCGTCAAGAGAGTGGAGCTAGGGTTTAACTTAGTTTTCTTTATTTTGATTTCACTTTTTGGATTAAACTAGCTAGATTAAATTGTTCTTTCCATTGTTATATCCTTCTTGCAAGATTCAAACAAGAGATTATTAAGAAGCTTCAAGGAGTTGTAACTTGGTTTTGTTCTTGAACTTATTCTCTTTATTTTTATTGAATGGATATTATCATGTCTATTTCGATTTCTTTAAACATTAATGAGATGAATATGTTTAATTGCATTATGAACTAATTTGATCTAGTCTAGGGTTTGTATGGATCTGCTATGATTGTATGAATTGGTTATTCTCATAACTAATAATTTCTTTTGCCTTTATTGAATAAAATATTGTTAACATATAATTGATTGGCCACCAATTGTGTGTTTTAGGTATTAGATGATGGATTGAGAGATGAAGTCTAATGCTGGAATAATTCAATTAAGGACTTAGGTGAATTAGAAATATAACCTATTAAAAAGATTGTTTCAATTATAACAAGATTAGTTGTAAGAGGTTTGAATGCGAGAGCTTATTTCCTTGACTCAATTAATTAAGTTGTTTAGATTTAATCTTAGAGATTAAATTAGTTAAGTGGAATAACCATTCATACATATAAGTAGTAGAGAAGTGCAAACCCTAGACCCTTTTATCAGGTGAATCAAAACATCAGCTTTTGTTTATTTTTATTGTTTTTAAACTTTAATCAATCTTCTTCATTATTTAGCAATTTATAAATCTCTTTATTACTTGTTAAACATAATCTGATAAGCAATTAACCACTTTAGCTTCCTTGAGAGAACGACCTTGGGGCGATCACCTTTGCTACAGCTACCTCGTATACTTGCGAGTGACGCTTTGTGGTAGAGTTAATTTGAGCGTAACAATGATTATGATTTTTACTGTCTTCAGGGACTGATGCCACGCATAGGGACACGATTCGACCCTGCACCACCTTATCGGTCCTCCCATTCTTCGGTTCCCAGTTCTAGCACTCCAGGAGACCATCCCTCTTCCAGCTGGCAAGGTGACAGACCTTCTTCCTCTAGGGCCGAGGCTTCCACTTTCAGGGCTGGACCACCACATAATGGAGCAAGCAGTAGTTCATCACATTTGAGGCCTCCCCCATCTATCCTTGCGGCTACTGGTCAATTGGACCCTGCTTTGGCCGACCTGAGGCTGCCTTATGCTATTCGTTATCATGCACCCGACGGTTGGGTGACCCGACCAATTAGTGTGGAGGGTGTACCATATCAGAGCCTTGCTCACATCACTCGGGTACATTCCTCTATAACTTTTCATGAAAAGGATTCATAAAGTTCTCTTGAAATTGACTGTGATTCTGTCTTTTTTACAGGTACCTGCGGGCCTAGTTGCTGACATGGCGGCACTGATCACTGCTTTCTCGGATGAGCAGACTGGTGCTTGGACTGATAGTGCTTATGAGAGGCAAAACAGGCCACAAAGACGGAGAGCCCGGCGCTGATTTCTCATATTTGTCTTGGATTATATTTGTCGTATTTGAATTATTCTTGCTCTGTACTTTGTACTTTCCATGTTTTTCACCTGTTATTTGAACTTAGATACAAACCTGCATTTATTTGTTAGTATTGACAGCAAATATGTATGTATGATGCTTGTTTTTTTAGAAATCTATTTTCAAAATAAATCCCTGAAATAACCCCCAAAAATAGCACCTAACAGGGCCAAAACCTCAAAAATTTCACAAAACATTAAAAACAGGAATCGAAACTGGGTCGGTGGCAGTTGGACCGCCGGAGTATGCGGTCAGGCCGCCATGGACGGCGGTCGGACCGTCGTCTGGGCCAGGGCTGTATAAAAAATGAAGTTGAAGTGCATTTTCAGGCCAGAAAACCGGTTTTTCACTGCAGGATTTTATTTTTCTCTCAACTATGAACCCTCTTTTTAATCATGTGATGCATAGCTGGACCAAGAGCCTCCATGATGTTGAAAGGATCAACATGGGAAGATATGGATTGAAAGCTGTTGCCACCCTTAGAGCTGTAGCCGTAGATTGGGATTTCTTGCATGCTTGTATCAGATTTTGGGATCCCCAAGCCCACGTTTTCAGATTTGGTGCCCGGATGGAGGAGATGTGTCCTCTTTTTAAGGAATTATGCTCAATTATTGGATGTGACCCAAATGCCCCTCTTGTAAGGCATGAGGTTCAAATTGGCTATGTGGGGTCTTTTCAGAGGCTTTTCAACTTTACAAGGCCTCAAGCTCAAGCTATGATTGCGGATGGGAATAAGGCAATGCTGCTTCCTTTGATTGATGAATTCCTGACTGCTAATTTTGAAGATGAGATTCAACTGAAGCATAGGATGCGAGCTTTTTTTTTCTGCCTGTTAGCTGGATTTCTTTTCAACCGTGACCCTGGCTTCGGAGATTTAAAGCTTTGCCCCCATGATTAGGCAAATGGAAGAACTTAACTGCATTGGTGGTATGATTCTGGCTGAGACTATTCAGAGTCTTGACAGAACTGCACTCGGATTTGAAAATTGGACTGTTACCCCGATCATTCTTCAGGTAATTCTGTTATACTTTTTACTTTTTTTTCATTTCATCATCTCTCTTTTTCCTTTGTAAAATAGAAAGGATCTATTTTTTTAGGTTTGGCTGAGAGACCATCTCTGAGTGGTTGCCGTTCCCCATGCCTTGACTTATAACCCTTCTCAGTACCGCACCAGAAGAATCCAGATTTCTTTTCCCTCTATGGCTAAGTGGATCATCTGGTTGTATGAGCTTGGGCCAGAAGAATTGTTGTGGTTCATCCCTTGGTATAGAATTTCTCGATTCATGGAGGCAAATGCAATGCATAACCATGTCTACCTTCTTGGTTTCACTCATAGTACATGGTATAGTGCTTCTCGCGTCCTCAGATAGATGGGAATTGATCAGAGGGTTCCTCTTCCTGTTGGGCTTACCATTGCTTCCCCTATTACTCCCAGAGTTACTCGAGCTGTTCTACAAACCTGGGTTAGGAACCATCAGATGATCAGGCCTTTTGCAGAGCCTTCCCTTGTTCAGCATACTCCAAAGTACAGAGCTTGGTTTATAGCTGAAGTTTGGCCAATTGAAAAGCCAAAGAGGCATGCATTGCTGCAGGAGTTGGAGGGAGAGGATGTGGTTCCTCTTAACGAGGGGAAGATAGATGTTGCAGAGAGTTCCGGAACTAAGGAAGATACCGAAGACTCTGCCCCACGTAGGAGACGTAGGATTTAGATCCTAGGGTTGACTCTATTGTCTGCTTTTTTTGGATTGCTTTTACCTTTTGGTTCATTGGATGTTTAGGACTTATGGAATGAATGACTCTTTTTGTAATGAATGATTCTTTTTTGGAATGAATGACTCTTTTTGGAATGAATGATTCTTTTTTGGAATGAATGACTCTTTTATTTGCTTTCCAAGCATTATCTACTTTATTTACTTGCTCTAATTTTTGCCTAAGCCATCCTTTCGGATTTTCAACTTAGCGAGCTCTTACACATTCTTGCCTAAGCCGCCCTTTGCGGGTTTTCAACTTAGTGGAATTTTTTTTTATGTTGGCAAAAGAAAAATGAATCAATGGTTTTTATTAAAATTTAGACCGTGCTCAAGGAGTGCTGCCTACATATCTCAAATTAGTTTGAGAGAATCAGGTCTAATGTAGTTCCTTACAATGCATGATTATACATAATATTTCTTTAATTAATCCAGATTGCATGGGTTTGTGAACTCCAGACCATCCAAATCAGACAAGATGACGGCTCCGCCGGAAAGTATTTTCTTTACAATGTAGGGTCCAGCCCAAAGAGGACGAAACTTCCCACGAGGATCTGTAACAGGTGTTCTGATCTCTTTCAGAACCAAATAACCTTCTTCCAACTTTTGATCTTTGACCTTTTTATTGAAATGTCTGGCCATTCGCCTCTGATACCCTTGAATCTGATGTAGAGCTTGAAGTCTTTTTTCATCCAAACCCAACAACTGATGGTGATAATTGTTAATCCATTCAGCTTCATTATCTGACTTTCTTGAATTATCCTTGCCGATTGAACTTCCAGTTCAATGGGGAGTACCGCTTCCATTCCATACACCAGTGAATATGGGGTTGCCCCAGTAGGAGTTCTAATTGATGTTCTATATCCCCCACAAGGCCAGTGGTAACTTCTCATGCCAACCCCTATGTTCCTTGATCATTTTTTGTATGATCACCTTTATAGACTTATTTGCTGCTTCTACAGCTCCATTTGTTTGAGGTCTATAAGGAGAGGACTTATGATGCTGGACCTTCTTATCCATCAAGAGTTTAGCAAATTCTACTTGGAAATGAGTTCCATTATTAGTGATAATCTCGAATGGTGTTCTGTACCGACAAAGGATGTTGGTTCGGACAAACTGTGCTGCCTTTTTGGCGTTTAATTCTGCATAGGAAGCTGCTTCAACCCACTTCGTGAAGTAATCCACTGCTACCAAGATAAACTGATGTCCATTCGAGGCTTTTGGATGTATTTTGCTAATTATATCTATTCCCCAAGTAGCAAAGGGCCATGGAGAGGTGATTGGATTCAGAGCAACAGGAGGTTGCTTCTGTAGCTTAGCAAATATCTGGCACTGATGGCATTCTTGCACAAATGCCACATAGTCTGTATTCATGGTGGACCAATAACATCCTAGATTGGCTATTTTTTGAGCCAAGGCGATCCCATACATATGCGGTCCTGATTCGCCACCATGCACCATTTCCTTTATCCGCTTAGTCTCTGCTTCATTCACACACCTTAGGTGCATTCCGTTCCAACTTCTTTTGTAGAGGATATCTCCATTAAGAATGTAACCTGTGGCTAGCTGCCTTATTATTCTCTGATCAACCCTTGATGATCCCTCCGAATAACTTCCATCCTTGAGATAGCTCTTGATATCCCAGAACCATGGTTTACCATCGGCCAAATGCATTACGTGGGCAGGTTGCTTCTAAAGTTGAACTTTCAATGGACGAATGGCTTTCCCCTCCTTGATATTGATCATGGAAGCTAAAGTAGCCAGGGCATCAGCAAACTGATTCTTTGCTCTTGGGAGATATTCGAAGGACAGATCATCGAATTGTTGTGCCAAATGATCAAGGCGTTGTAGGTAAGGAACCAAACGCTCTTCTCTTATTTTCCATTTCCTTAAAGATAATACTATTAAAATAGAATCACTGTAGACCTTTAGGTTCTTAATCCCCAATTCCAGAGCGGCTTCGAGCCCATTGATGCAAGCTTCATATTTCGCTTCATTGTTAGTGCAGCTAAAGTCAAGTTTAACTGCAAAGGGAATGTATTCTCCACAAGGATTTTTGAACACAATCCCAATTCCATTTCCATGATAATTGGATGCCCCATCAAAATACATCTCCCAAACACTTCTTTCCACATTCAAGAGGTCTTCGTCAGGGAAATTTATTTCTCGCATCTCGTCTTTTACGGGTAATTCTGCTAACTGGTCAGCTATTGCCCCACCTTTCACAGCTTTCCTCTGAATGAATTTTAAGTCAAAAGCTGCCAATGTTAACACCCACTTTGCTATTTTGCTGTCCAAAATAGGTCTCTCCATAAGGAATTTCAAGGGACTCTGTTCTGCGATGACACAAGTAGTGTAAGAAGACAAGTAGTGTTGTAACTTCGTGCAGGTCCAATATAACGCTAAACACAACTTCTCAATCTTGTTATACTTTAACTCATAGTCCAGCATCTTTTTGCTGAGGTAGTAAATTGCATTTTCTACCTTTGTACCTTCAGCCTCTTGAGCTAGCATTGCACCCATGGCTTCATCTGTTACAGACAAATACAAGAGCAGAGGTTTTCCCATTCTGGGAGGTTGCAGAATTGGCGGACTTAACAAGTATTCTTTGATCTTGTCGAAGGCCTTCTGGCAGTCTTCATTCCATTCTTGTGAAGCACCTTTCCTTAGTAGCTTAAAGATAGGACCACAAGTCTCTGCCAACTGCGATATGAATCGACTGATATACTGTAATCTACCTAGCAAGCCTCGAATCTCCTTTTCTGTTCTTGGTGGAGGCATTTTCAGAATAGCCTTTGACTTTGCTGGATCAACTTCTATTCCTTTCTTGCTGACCAAATATCCCAAAAATACGCCTGATGTTTCTCCAAATAGGCACTTTGCAGGATTAAGCTTCAAATTGTACTTGCGAAGTCTAAGGAAGAACTTCTCAAGTGCTTCAACGTGCTCTTCTGGTGATTTTGACTTGACAATCATATCGTCAACATACACTTCTACTTCTTTGTGAATCATGTCATGAAAGACTGTTGTCGCCATGCTTTGGTAGGTAGCTTCTGCATTTATCAATCCAAAAGGCATAACCCTGTAGCAGAAAGTGCCCCATTCTGTAATGAAAGCTGTCTTTTCTTTCTCCGGTGGATGCACCATGATCTGATTGTATCCAACCGCAAGATCAGTCATGGAAACCATCATATGCCCAACCATCCTGTCTATTAGCAAATCGATGTGTGGTAGCAGGAAATCGTCCTTGGGACAAGCCTTATTCAAATCTCTATAGTCAACACACATCCTGACCTTTCCGTCTTTCTTCGGGACTGGCACAATGTTTGCTAACCAGGAAGGGTAGACAATTGGTTCTATGAACTTATTATCCAGTTGCTTGGCAATCTCATCTTTAATTTTCAAAAACCATTTTGGCTTCATTCTTCTCAACTTCTGCTTAACCGGCTTTGCATCAGGGTATAGCGGAATCTTATGAACTGCTATTGCTGGATCTATTCCCGTGACATCACGTGTCTTCCACATGAAACAGTCGACATATCTTCTGATGCACTCAACAACCTGTTCCTTATTCACACAATCATATGCAATGTATGTATATTCATTTTCTTTGCCAATTATTATCTTTTCATTCATTTCTTTTATTTCATTTATTTCATTTTTGCTAGATAATATTTGGAAAGTAAAAGACACAGGGTAACCAAGAACTTGAACAGTTTCATTAATAATGGCGGAGACATCCTCCAGAGTTACATTATATTCGACATCAGGGTTTTCTATTCCTGAAGCTAAGGAAGACTCAGAACTAAACTCTAACTTGGTGTTTGACTCAAGATTTGACTCAGTACAAGACTCAGGTTTGGGGTGTGACACAGGACTAGGTTTGACTATAGCCACTTGTCCCTCCTCAGCAAACCAGTTCATCAGTGGTCCATCTGTTGTCTTGATCAGCTTCGTGAAGTCCCTTTTGTCTTCAAAATTGGTTATCATAGCGACCTGTTAGACAAATGATCTCAATTTTAATCCTTGACAACTCAAATTGAATGATCCATTTAACATGTGTTTGAAGAATCTTGTTGCAGGCTTAGGTTACTTCAAATAAAGCTTAACAGAACACTTTTAGCGTCGCACCAAACCTGAATACGACCGCACCATTCAATTAAAGGATGAAACCTTATCATAGTAGGTTTTGCAGTCAGAAACCCGACCTCAGGAACTCAAATCATTTTAATCACAGTAAGGTTCACGGTGACAAGAACGGCGAATGACACGGCCTCGCTTACCACTTTAGCAACCGCGCATTCATATTCGTGACCGCTCTGCCAATGCAGGAGAAAATTGCTTAAAGAGATAGTAGTGTTCGCGTCCTCAGGAGCGTCCAGAAGTTCGACACAAGTCTCTAAACTCGACCGCGAGATGCTACCTAGGGCGACTGCGACATTCAAATTTTGGCAGACATCTCTTCTGCCCTGTCAAAGAATGACACGTGACATGACCATTATAAACCCACTTCAACATTCAAAAAGGGCAACCGCACCTTTGTTATGCGCGACCGTCCCGACAACCACAGCATGGGCAAGATTCCTACTGTAGAGCACTAAAATTCGACCATTGAAGTATTTTTAAATGCAGCGACCGTACCTTGTCCAAGGACGACCGCATGAGATATGAGCGCGACCATCCTTGTATGAAGGACGACCGCGAAATACTTCGGACAGTTTAATAAAGAAGGTCTAAACTGCCAAGACTTTATTCTCACTATCAATAATGGCTAGTAAGACCACATTGGCTATAAATACAGTGCTTCTAGAAGAAAAGCAAAAGAAGTGAAGCAAAAAAAAAAAGAATTTGATAGCCAAGCAACAACTTTTCTTTTACTTAAACTTACATTTGAATTGTAATGAATGTTAGGTGTAAGCATTGAAAACACCATTGTATAAGTTTGAGTGTGAGCTTGAAAAACACTTGGGTTGTGAGAGTAAGCCTTGTAAAACTCTTGTTTAGGTTGTGAGAGTGAGCCTTAAAAACTCCTTTAAAGGTTCTTGAGTGCAAGCCTTAGAAAAACACTTGTGAAGTTAGATGTGAACTTGTGAAAACACCAAAGTTGGAAGTGAGCTTGTAAAAACTTCAAAGATTAGTGGAACCTTAGCAAGTTGTTAAGGAAGTGGATGTAGGATTGAAGTAAATCCGAACCACTATAAATCTCTTGTGTTCTTTCTTTCTTTCATTACTCAACCAACTCTCTATTCCGCATTTCTAGTTTGTTGAGTTTTTAATTGTCATTATTTCCTGAGGAAACCAATTCACCCCCCCTCTTGGTTGCCATCTTGGGACAACAATTGGTATCAGAGCCTGAGATTTCTTAAACTTAATTGTGAAATTTGATCCACTATGGCAACTTCTTCTTCATCAAACTCTCATGAAAATCTTAACACTATTCTTAGACCCTACTTTGATGGAACTGATTATTCATATTGGAACACACAAAATGTATTTGTTTCTAGATAGTGAAGGGATTGAACTATGGGATTTCGTGGAAAGTGAGTGGAAACCTCCCACTTATGAAGCTGACGGTATTCAAGTTCCACTTCCCAAAGCACAATGGTCAACTAGCAATGTCAAAGATCGATTCAAGAACAACAGAGTCGCTTCCATCTTGATGAATTCCATTTCAAGAGAAGAAGGTGGAAGAGTTCAACATTTAACTTGTGCACATTGCATTTGGAAAACACTCGAAAACTACCATGAAGGTACGACTCAAGTGAGATTTACCAGGAAACAATTGCATGTCCATGAATATGAGCTATTCAAGATGAAATCAAATGAAAATGTCATCGACATGACCAATTGCTTGCTTGCTATTGTCAATGAACTAAAGAAGTATGGCAAGGTATATGATCAAGGTGATGTAAACAGTAAAATCTTGAGAGCACTAAGAGCTAGAAAAAACTTCGAATCAAAAGTATCATCCATAGAAGAAGCTCATGATCTCAACACATTAAGAACCGACGAGCTAGTTGGTAAACTACTCACATTTGAGCTACACAGTGAGAAAGAAGAAGATCAAGGTGAAAAAGAAAAAAGAAAACCAATTGCACTCAAAGCAATCAAAGAAGTTGAGAGCTCAAGCAATGAAGGTACTGATGATGAAGATGAAATGGCAATGTTCTCAAAAAGAATCAATGAATGAAAAAGGAAGAAAAGATTACAAGCAAACAAAGGTACACCTCCAAAATTCTCCTTCAAAGATAGAGAAAAGAAAAATGAGGTAAAATGCTATGAATGTGGAAAAACTGGTCACATTAAATCAGATTGCTTCAAATTGAAAAACAAAAAGAAATGGGATAAACAAAAGAAAAAGTCTCTCAAAGCCACATGGGATGACTCTTCTTCAAGTGAAGAAGAAGAAGAAGAAGGAATTGCAAATCTGTGTCTCATGGCTATTGAAGATGACTCCAATGAGGTAAGCACTCAATCCTTTGATCTAGTAGCACATAATGATATAGATGATAGTGATTTGATTGAGCACATGAACTTTAAAATAGAAAAATATTTTTCTAAAATGATGCTTTATAAAGAGAAAAACTCTAAGTTAGAAAAGGATTTTATATGCTTAAAGAACTCTACCTTAGAATTGAAAACCTCAAATGAACACTTGATGAATACAATAGGAGAGTTAAATAAAAACTCACATGACTTAGAAAAAGTTATTAAAGAAAATGAAACATTGAAGCATGAACTAAAAGAACTAAAAGAATCAATTTCCAGATTTCATAAAGGAAAGGAAGCATTAAACACATTAATTAATAACCAAAGATCACCTTCCTTAAAATATGGATTAGGATTCAATGGCTCAACCAACATTGCACCAAGCAAACCAACATTTGTAAAAGCATCTACAATTGAAATCCCTGATGTTCATATCAAAGATGCTTGCACCAAGTCTACTTCTTATGGTTTGCTAGGAAATAAAGCCAAAAATAATTATGCATTTTTGTACACTAAACTTGCACAAAAGAAATCACATACTTGTAGTTGTATGCATGATACTTTAAATACAAAAAGAAAAATGCAGAAGTATAGAATACCATGGCAATGCACATATTGCATGAAATTCGGACACAAAAATTTTTCTTGTTATATAAGAAAGGCTCATCTCAAGTTAGAAGGCACTTTTACTACTAACCATCAAGGACCCAACTTCATGTGGGTACCTAAAAGAAGATGATCACTATTTCGTTGCAGGTATGCCTAAAATCTACTATCAACGAAAGCACATGACTTGTGGATAGTGGATGCTCAAGGCATATGACTGGAAATGCAAAGCTCTTTACAAGTATTACCTACAAACATGGAGGTACTCTTGAACCTCTTGAATCTATTGATGCTCCAAAGATCAATCAGTATGAACTTGAAGAAAAGACTCAAGATCTACCTAAGGATTGGCAATACAAGAAAGACCATCCTAAGGAACTCATCATTGGAGAAACATCTAAGGGAGTAATTACTAGATCTAAAATTAATCATATAGATGTTAATTTTGCTTTTGTTTCTCAAATTGAGCCAAAGACTGTTGAGGAGGCTTTAAATGATGAAAATTGGATAACTGCAATGTAAGATGAACTTAATCAATTTGAAAGAAATAATGTTTGGTAACTTACTCCTAGACCTACAGATCACTCTATAATAGGATGCAAATGGGTCTATAGGAATAAGCTTGATGAGAATGGTCACATTGTTAGAAATAAAGCAAGATTGGTAGCCAAAGGCTATAATCAAGAAGAAGGTATTGACTATGATGAAACTTTTGCCCCTGTAGCTAGATTAGAAGCTATTAGAATATTACTTGCTTTTGCATGTCATATGAACTTTAAACTCTTTCAAATGAATGTTAACAGTGCATTTCTAAACAGACTTATAAGCGAAGAAGTTTATGTAGAACAACCTCCTGGTTTTGAAAACTACAAATTTCCTGATCATGTTTTCAAACTTACCAAAGCTTTATATGGATTGAAACAAGCACCAAGAGCTTGGTATGATAAACTTAGTGCATATTTACTTGAAAATGGTTTTTCAAAAGGAAAAGTAGACACAACTCTCTTTGTTAAAAAGGATAAGCATAACATTTTGACTGTACAAGTTTATGTGGATGACATAATATTTGGAGCTACTAATGAAGCCTTGTGCAAAGAATTTGCTTCTTGTATGACTAGGGAATTTGAAATGAGCATGATGGGTGAACTCAAGTTCTTCCTTGGACTGCAAGTCAAGCAATGTGAAGATGGTATCTTCATCAACCAATCCAAATATACAAAAGAACTCATCAAGAAATTTGGAATGGATGGCTGCAAAACTAGCAAAACTCCTATGAGCACATCCTTGAAATTAGGTAAAGATGAAAATGGTAAAGCAGTAGATGAGAAGAAATATCGAGGTATCATCGGATCACTACTTTACTTAACTGCTTCTAGACCTGATATAATATATAGTGTATGTCATTGTGCTAGATTTCAAACTAGTCCTAAAGAATCACACTTGAATGCTACTAAGAGAATTTTGAAATATTTGAGTGGTACAATGCATTTAGGAATTTGGTATCCTAAAAACACATCATTTCATATCATAGGCTTTTCAGATGCAGATTATGTTGGTAGTATCTTAGATAGGAAGAGCACTACAAGAGCATGTCACTTTCTTGGTAATTATCTAGTTTCTTGGCATAGTAAGAAACAAGCATCGGTTGCTTTATCCACAACGGAAGCAGAATATGTTGCAGCATGTTTTTGTTGCACACAAGTATTATGGATGAAACAACAATTGCTTGACTATGGTAAAGCATTTAACAATATCTCCATTAAATGTGACAACACTAGTGCTATCAATTTGTCTAAAAACCCTATCCAACACTCTAGATCCAAACATATAGATATTAGACATCATTTCTTGAGAGAAAATGTACAAAATCAAAATATAATCCTAGAATTTATAGATACACAAAATCAACTTGCTGATATCTTTACAAAACCCTTGAATGAAGATAGACTTAACTTCATTAAACTTAATTTAGGAATGATTGATGGAATCACTTTGAATTAATTGCCTATCAATGAAGTTTCAATGTGCATAAACCTTTTTTTTCTTTTTTTTAAAACATTAGAAAATTCCTCCATCTTTCCTTGACTCTTTCATTTCTAAGTAAGTCGCGTTCACTCCAGTGTCCTTAGCGATCGCTATCTCGTCTGCCAGATTCATTCAAATAAAAATCTCGGTGCATGGTCGAGAAAATTTGTGCACAGACGCAATAATTTGAATAGTTTCGACCATTACAGACAGTTTCTTCACCCGCGAGCGTACTGATCTTTCTAATGGTCGCTACTCTTTTAAATCTGCGACCGCACTCTGTACACTCTACTCAAAATTTTGTAACCGTTGGCTGTATGACAGGTCGCAACTCTTAACTTTCAACAGTCATAAATGGCTATTTTCTTAATTTCTTCTATTTAAGAGTATGATACATCAGTTTCTTTGATATTTTGCTTATTAAAGCATATAAACTTCCCTCTAAATCTCGAAAATCCTCTCAAAATCATCTGCTTCTCAAAACACCCTTTGTTTTCCAGTTTTCTTCTTTTTTCTATTCTAATGGCTCCCAAAAAGAAGACAACCTCCAAAATAAAAGGAAGGAATCACAATAAGAGAACCAATAGATGATCCTCCATCTCCTCCACAGTCCAAAAGAGGTGAGAAAATTCACAAACCTCACCATCAAACTTCTGAGGAAGATGTTAGGTATGCCATGCTGAAGAGAAAGAAAGTTGAGGGAACCAAATCTCCTTTTGGTGGGATGTTTTCTGGCCTGAATATCAAGGATGAAATTGAAAGATTACTAGATATCCTTGGATGGAGAAAGTTTGTATTTCCTGAGGAGGTAGGCTATTCCAGTTTAAGCAAGGAATTCCTTATGTCTTTCCAAATAGAGAAGAGTGTTAACTCTACACTGGGATGCTATGGGGTTAGGTTTAAACTGTTTGATCAATACCAAGCCTTAACCCTAGAAGACTTTGGCAATATTTGGAACTTTCCTGCTGATGGTATAACCTCCTACAATGATCAAACCTTTTCAAACCAAACTCTCTCTGTATTATGGCAAGAAATTTCTGTGGAAACTTCTTTTGAAAAAGAATCAAAAGCCAAACACATAAAATCCCTCACCCATTGGATGCTCCATAGGATTATCACCTACACCATCCATCAAAGAGCTGATGGGAATGAAAAGGTAACAAAAAGAGACCTCATATTTTTATATGCTTTCACCCACAACATCCAAATGAACACAACCAAGTCCTTGATTTACACCCTCTATCATCATGCAGTTACAAGAACTGGAACTTTCTTCTTATCCTCCCAAATAACTCAAATAGCTAGGCACCTAAACCTTCTAAATGATCTGAACTTAGCTACATTGAGAAACCCTTTCAATCTTGCCTCTAGTGCCATCACAATTGACTATCTAGAACATGTTGGATGTGTAAGGAAGATTAAAGGTACATATGTGTATTATTTTGGCAAAAAAGGAGTTGTGGATAGACAAAAGAAAAGGCCAAGATACACAATTGAGGAAGAGGAAGACTCTCTGGAAGTTGCTGTGGAATTACCTCCAAAAGCTACTTCATCAAAAGCTACTCAAGAAACTACCTCATCCTCTACTCAACTCATCCTCAATGCTATCAAATCTCTCTCCAGGAAACTCTCTAGATTCAAGAAAAGTGTCTCCAAAAGATTCCATCACTTGAACAAGAGAATTAACCTTATATCTCACATGCATCATGATCTCTATGATATGCAAGGCAAATTGGACTTGCCTCAATGCAATCTTGAAGATTGGGATATAAGTGATCATACCCAAAGTCTTCCTGAAGAAGAAGAGTCCATTAGTACTAGCTCTACCTCTTTTGCTCCTCAAGATAAAGGAAAAGCTCCTTTAGTAGAAGAAGAGATAGATGAGGATGATGATTCAGAATAGTTTTCATTTTCAACACATTTAGTTTCAATAGTTTACATCTTCATTTTGTGTTATGCCTTGATATGTTTGTTGCTTTATTTGTTTAATATATCTTTGTACTTTCCTCTATCTTTTAATAAACATATTGTTTAGTATCTTTTAATCTTCAAGATATGTTATGCAACGGGGGAAAAATGTTTTGCCTATGACAATGGAGGAGAAAATAGTACACAACTTGGAATGATTGTTTAACTAAACCAAGATAATCAAATAATACCAATACACCAAGATATACTTAACCATGATTCATGCATATGTTAAGGGGGAGCATTTTATTTTTTTAATCATTCCATTTGGATTGTCAAAGTCAAAATGGGGGAGATTGTTAGACAAATGATCTCAATTTTGATCCTTGACAACTCAAATTGAATGATCCATTTAACATGTGTTTGAAGAATCTTGTTTCAGGCTTAGGTTACTTCAAATAAAGCAGAACAGAACACTTCTAGCGGTCGCACCAAACCTGAATACGACCACACCATTCAATTAAAGGATGAAACCTTATCACAGTAGGTTTCGCGGTCAGAAACCCGACCTCAGGAACTCAAATCATTTTAATCACAGTAAGGTTCGCGGTGACAAGAACGGCGAATGACACGGCCTCGCTTACCACTTTAGCGACCGCGCGTTCATATTCGCGACTGCTCTGCCAATGCAGGAGAAAATTGCTTAAAGAGACAGTAGTGTTCACGTCCTCAGGAGCGTCCAGAAGTTCGACGCGAGTCTCTCAACTCGACCACGAGATGCTACCTAGGGCGACCGCGACATTCAAATTTTGGCGGACATCTCTTCTGCCCTGTCAGAGAATGACACGTGACATGACCGTTATAAACCCACTTCAACATTCAAAAAGGGCGACCGCACCTTTGTTATGCGCGACCGTCCCGACAACCACAGCATGGGCAAGATTCCTACTGCAGAGCACTAAAATTCGACCATTGAAGTATTTTTAAATGCAGCGACCGTACCTTGTCCAAGGACGACCGCATGAGATATGAGCACGACCATCCTTGTATGAAGGACGACCGCGAAATACTTCGGACAGTTTAATAAAGAAGGTCTAAACTGCCAAGACTTTATTCTCACTATCAATAACGGCTAGTAAGACCACATTGGCTATAAATACAGTGCTTCAACAAGAAAAGCAAAAGAAGTGAAGCAAAAAAAAATTGATAGCCAAGCAACAACTTTTCTTTTACTTAAACTTACATTTGAATTGTAATGAATGTTAGGTGTAAGCATTGAAAACACCATTGTATAAGTTTGAGTGTGAGCTTGGAAAACACTTGGGTTGTGAGAGTAAGCCTTGTAAAACTCTTGTTTAGGTTGTGAGAATGAGCCTTAAAAACTCCTTTAAAGGTTCTTGAGTGCAAGCCTTAGAAAAACACTTGTGAAGTTAGGTGTGAACTTGTGAAAACACCAAAGTTGGAAGTGAGCTTGTAAAAACTTCAAAGATTAGTGGAACCTTAACAAGTTGTTAAGGAAGTGGATGTAGGATTGAAGTAAATCCGAACCACTATAAATCTTGTGTGTTCTTTCTTTCTTCCATTACTCAACCATCTCTCTATTCCGTATTTCTATTTTGTTGAGTTTTTTAATTGTCATTATTTCTTGAGGAAACCAATTCACCCCCCCCCCCTCTTGGTTGCCATCTTGGGACAACACAACCTCATCAAAGAGACTAGGCCGCATGAAATCTTCCACTTGTGGGTCAATTATAGGTTCTGGCTCTTCTTCCTTTATGACTAAAACATCAGCGAACATCTCAAAACCCGGTAGCTTCTTTCCAGTCATAAGAGAATAGAATGGCTCCTGAAAACCACAGTAAGGAATTGCTTTTCCAGGTTTGCAAAAGTGACCGTTCAGAGTTCTAAAGTAAGGGCGCATTTTGAGGTTTTTTGCCCCCCTCCCCCCAAGTCTTCTTTTTCTTCTTCCCATGCTCAAACTCTTCTATCTCCTCATCTGTGGGTTTGTACACCAAGCCAAAAGTTCCCTTATTCTCAGGCTCTTCCCATGGCCGTACTATGGATGATTTTCTCCCAGACCTTATCATCTCCATCCCGGGTAGCAGACCTACCCTTAGCATCATTCCCACCAAGCAATTGACTTGGACCTCCCCAAAGTCATATAGGATAAATGGCCCTTTGGGCCTTTCTCCTTCAATGCATTGAACAGTGTCATAATGGAACCCAGTCAAGGCCATAGCAGTTTCACCAGGAACAACCTCAAAGAGAGACTGATCCGTGGTTTTCTTGTTGATTTCACATGTGTCTCCTTTGATAGTGATGATTTTTTCTTCAAAAGGGAACTTAAGTTTTTGATGTAATGAAGAAGGTACAACATTATTCTGATGAATCCACGGCCTTCCAAGGAGGAGATTAAAGCTCGCGGGTACATCAATGACCTGGAACGGCACTCCCATTTTTACCGGTCCAATAGCAACTTCCAGAGTAGCAACACCCAAAATTTCTCTTCGAGTGTTATCATATGCTTTAACAATTTGATCAGAAGGTGTAAGATCTGTAGCCTCCAATCCCAGACAGCTTGCTACTTTCAAAGGACATACATTTAAGGTTGACCCATTATCAACGAGAACCATGGGCACAGTCTTTCCCCCAGTTTGTAAGGTGATGTATAGAGCATTATTGTGTTTAATGCCATCTTCTGGTATGTCTACATTAGAAAACCGGATACTCAATGCCTTGGTTGATTGGGTCAAAGTGGCCACCAAAGCTTCTGGGCTTGTGTCTACTGATGTATCAAGTTGACTCAAAGCTTTACTGAGAGCCTGATGGTGTGGGAATGAGGAAGTAAGGAGCTCCCAAATTGACACCTTAGCTTGAGTTTGTTTAAGCTGAGAGAGGACAGGGTCTTCTTTTGGTTCCGGCATCTTCTTATATGGGTGATTTGGGGTTTTAGGGGCTTTCCCCAAGTCAAGTGGCTGATATTGCCTCCCACTCCTTGTCAAAGCATCGACCTCTTTAGCGAGGTCATTCAGATCCAGCACACATACTTCATTCATTTCCAAGAGAAGTTTGAAAGGATCAAACAACTCTTCTTCCACAGTGATGGCGTGGATGGAATGATTGGGCAAAGGGTTAGTATTAATGTTTGGTTGACTCCTGAGAGGAATGATGTCACCATTATCCACCAGATCTTGGATGCGGTTTTTTAGAGTCCAGCAAGCATCTGTTCTATGCCCATTTCCTTGGTGGTATTCACAGTACTCATTGGCCCTATAATTGGAGGGTAATGGGTTTGGAGGAGGCCTTGGGTCCAAAGGCTTCAAGTACTTTCCTTCCACGGCCTTTTTAAACACCAGATGAAGGGGCATCCCAAGGTCGGTATATTGCCTTATTGGCTGATTTCTCTGCCCAAGATTGCCCACACGTAAAGGATTCGCAGGGGCAATATTGGCCACCTCATTGACCTTGCTTGAGGAAGCAGCTTGGCCCTGTTTCTTATACTTTGAAGTAGCTCCCTCATCTACTATTTTACCCAATTGTATCAAATCTTCTACCTTAGTTGCAGTTGCAATGAGCGATTTGAAAGTAGGTAGGTATTGGGTTTGCAGTTGAGCTTGATATGTAGGCCTTAAATTCTTGATTATAATATCAATATGCTCCTGTTCTGAAGGGCGATTGATCATTTGGGCAGCCTTCGCCCTCCACCTCATAAGGAACGAGGAGAAGGGTTCATTGTTGTTTTGCTTGGTAGTCTCAAGCTCCCTTCTAGTGACATCTACCTCAATATTATAGTGGTATTGAGTGTTAAATGCATTGCAGATGTCTTCCCAGGTCTTAATCTTGGCACGATCCAGGCTTACAAACCATTTAAGGGTAGCACCAGTCAAGGATTGTTGGAAGAGTTGAGCAAAGAGCTCATCATTTAAACCCCAAGGGCTTAAGGCCCCCACATACATCTTCAGGTGGGTTTTAGGGCAAGTAGTCCCATCAAATCTGTCCATCACAGGCATCTTGAATTTTGGAGGCAACCTAGCTTGGGGAAACAAGGATAAGGAATCCATGTCTACCACCTCTTTATGAGTTTTCATGGCAGTGATTGACCTTTCAAGCAATTCAAGTTTCTTTTTTAGTTCATCAGTTTCAGTAGCATTCTTAGAGGGTGGATCCTCCAAATTGATGACAGGAGTATTATTCTGAGCAGTCATGGGGGTACTAGCTTGTCCCACAATAGGTTCCTTCCCTAGATTTCCAGGAGTAGTGGCTGTCTTTGGTGCCCCTCCCAATTCGGCCAAGATGGCTACCCTTTGGGCGGTCAAGGCTTCATCAATTCTTTCTAGCATCCTAGCTTCAATCTCCTTAACCTGTCCATCTAGTAAGGCCTTAATCTGTTCAATAGTAGCCATTTCAGTAATTGAAGTAGTTGGTGAAGTTGGGGTAGTAGGACTTGTGGGTGATTGCACAGTTGGAGTTGGTGTAGCTTGTGTAGGTGAAGGCACACGGATAGTGGGTACCTGCGAAGGTTAAGGGTAAAGGATCAGGGTAGTGTGTAGGGTAGGAAGACTCTTGGTCCACTTGCATATATCAAAAGGTTTTCCCCAAAACAATGTTGTTATGTTGCATGAATGCACCTCATCACCTCATAATTCATTTTAATGGAATGTGGCACTATTATTGGGTACATACAACCTAAGGGAGGGTTCTATTGTTACATGAAGAATAGAGAATAGGCTTATAATAGGGACCCTTGAGTCTTGAGTAAGATATACCTAACCACATGTGAAACAAAGAGTTTCGCGTGGGTCCAACAGTACGTTTACTCATGGGCCACTCCAAAAGGATTGGAATGGTTTGCGACAACAGGGAGGATGCTTTGGTTGTCCACTGGCATAATCAAGGAGACCTGCCGGTCAGCGCTACTTGCTATCCAGACTCAGAATTTTGAACAGAAAGAGAAGAAATTCATTTGAAAACACTTTTTTATATAATGGAGGAAAATGATTCCCCCATATAATGCAAGAGAAAAAGATTCTCTAAATGACAAAACAACTGCACAATTAATCAAACAAGGGGTCCATCAAAGGAAAAAGATTCCTTTTGTCAATTTTATTCCAATATCCTTAAGGAAAGGACATATATTGCTAAGGTACCCTGCAAAATAAATAAAAGTACCCTTAAGAAGAGCAAATTAGTCAAATAAACAATAGTAGTCTACTAGGATCCCATATATCATTTTTATGGTCCCCAGTGGAGTCGCCAAATTGTGAACCTCCGTTTCCACCCGAAAAGGATTCGGAGGAACGTTCACTTGCTGTTAGGAGTCGCCACTGTAACACCCCGATACCCTATATAAGTACTATACATATACCTAGTATACATACAGTAAGTATATAAAGTATAAGAATGCTACTTTTCGTTACCTTTTAAAAACCTGTAACCGAATTTAAACCATAATACATTAATTTAAATAACATTTACAAAATCATTATCTTTATCCAAATTACATTTATACATATAAATACTCTCTCATCAGAAATACATCAAAATTAAAAATTATACATGTATGCATTACCCTCTAGTTGGTCTCGACAAACTCTTACTCTTCTTGTGGCATAATGAGAGACTTCATATCTTCACCTATTTACCTGCGCGAATACACACCCGCGCTAAGCCCGAGAGCTTAGTAGTCCAAATATAAAATGTAAACATATAGTATAGAAGTATTAACATATAATGGTATATCCATTCAATGTATAATTAATTCTTATCATATTATCTTTTCTTTTTAATTGCATCATTCATATATCTTAGCTAATTTCATATATAATATACATATATATACATAATATTATCACCAACCCCAATCTATCACCAATATATTAATACACCCACATTATATATACCATACCAATCATTATTGCAAAACACACATTACATATCATACCAATCACTATTGCAATACACACATTACATACCATATCAATCACTATTGCAATACGCACATTACATATCATACCAATCACTATTGCAATACACACATTACATATCATATCAATCACTATTGCAATACACACATTACATACCATATCAATCACTATTCATTTACATATCATACCTCATAACATTACCTTATTCACAATTCACCAATCATGATTCATTTATTTCAACACTTGTATTTCACATTGGCAACAAAGACAGACTTGGGCCCAAAACACTAATATGTCATTCGACTTTCAGAGTTAATGCTTTGGTTTAATTATCACATTTATCATTATCCCAACTAGGCTTCAAGGATTAGGTTCAACCAAGCTTCAAGGGGAGCAAAGCATGCTAAGCATCAACCCAACTTGGCTTCAAGAACCAACCCAACCTAGCTTCAAGGGTTGTAACATCTCAATTAGGCTTCAAGGAATCAATTCCAACCTAACTTCAAGAGATTGTTACTATTAGGCATGCCACCAACAACAAAACTCTGAAAATGAATAACATATTAGACACACAATTCATTGATCATTCCATCACCAATATCATTTACAATTCTCATCATCATTTAGGCAAACATGCCTTACATATCTCAATTGAATTGTCATAGCCAATCACAATGGCTTCATATCATATTTGAATCATCATGGCCAATTACAATGGCTTCACAACATATCCTATCTCAATCCATATGATACATATAGCATCATTGATATAACATTTTAAAGTATTTTATTCATATAATACATTGCCATTCACAAGATTCACAATGCATATAACATAACATTTCATCATTTCTCAAAATACATAAACACCATTCATTATTAGAGCATTTATCATAATAATTTGCACATACCTTAAGAATGATCCTCATTTCTTCCTATCTTTCCCATTTCATATATCATCCTTTATATATATATATATAGCAATTGACATTATTCATTTACATTCACAATATAATAGAGTATTTAACACATTCATCCAAATGTGTTAAGGTTCAAGGACATATAAGGATATACAATCAAATAGGATTTATGCTTACCTTTTAATGATCTTCACAACTTTCACCTCATTCAATCATCACCTTAGTCAAATTATATTAACAATATAGTAAACTACTTAACACATTTGCAAACAAATGTGTTAAGCCTCAAATCATGTAAATAAATACAATCATATGTATTGGTACTTACCTCAAAAACTACTCCCATCAATTTATACATTTCTTTATTCCAAGAATTCTCCACATTTAGGTTAATGCAACCCAATCTCTTCGAAACCTAATCCAAAGATCATTATTCATAAGTTTAGTATCATCTACATACATTTGTTTAGGTCATTCTTTGTTTACAAAGTGTTTATGTTTAGGTTTAGAGACCAAACTATCTTTGAAGAATCAAAACCATACAAAAAGAACAAAGAAATCAAACAATATCCAACTCATTTGAGGGACACGGGCAGCCCACTTGAGGGACACGGCCGTGTCTCTCAACTATAAAAGAGGCAGTAGCCAACACGGCTAGGTGACACGGCCGAGCTTGTGGCCGTGTCTCTCACCAAAAACCACAGTAGCTGACACGGCTTGGGGACACGGCCGTGTCTCCCAAAAACACTCCAACACATCCAAAATTTTTCATGACTTGGCCGTGTCTCTCCCTTGCCTTTGGCCGTGTCACTCAAGAACACAAACCCTATTTATGGCCAACTCTTCCAAATGCATTTAAACACATAATACCCAACACAAACTCACTCAAATGGATGTAATCAAACTCATTAACACTTATTTTGCACATTTAACATAATACTTACATTAACCAAACATTAAATCATTCATCAACTCCAAACCTTAAAACCAACTTCACACTTGAACTTCCACTATCAAAACCCACTTAAACTTACAATTTTCACAATCAAACCAACACCAATTCAATCCTTTATCTCACCATCAATTTTAACACTTATAAACACATATCAAACACACCAAATCATCACATCAACAAATCACAATTTCCTTTAGAAACAACTTCAAAATTAACAAAGGAAAACACAAGATTACTTACTTGAAATGAAGAAAATCCACAAATCTCTAACCAAAACCCTTGATTCCTTCTTCAATTTGAGTTAAGATCTTCAAACACCTCTCAAGCTCTTTCTCTTCTTGGATGGCCGGCACACACAAGAGAAGAAAAGAAATTCAACAAAAGTCAACAAGCTTTTCTTCTTTAAATCTCCACCAAGAGATTTTAACCAAGCAATTACTAAAACACCCTTTTCCATATAACTTAACTTTTGTCTCTTATATGTCCACATAGGTAATTACACATGCCACAAAATAAATATCTCTATTGCATTGACTCTTCCTTTGACTTATGTATATGTTAATTATACAACCATATAAACAACATATACACTTCTCTCTAAACCCTATTTTATTTCCCAAAACACATATACACAAGCATTCTCTTACCAATTTCTTTTCTCTTCACATAACATATACATTCAATCCAACTTACAACCACAACATAATCAAAACTTCTAAGGCATACATGAGGATATTACAATTCTCTCCCCCTTAAATAATTTCGTCCTCGAAATTATCTAGTATCATTGTAATCCATTCATAATACCATACCATCTTAACTTCCAAATGAAGTTAATTATACGTTTAAGTCATTATATCATCAAATCATATAGCTTCAACTCTCCTCTTTAAAGTCAACCACTTACTTAAAATTCCATAACTCATCATTCTATATGTTTATACATCTTATTACTTCTTTAATCAAACATTCAAAAGAGCTCATTACATCTCTTGTTAACGTCTTTATATAAGAATCAGATCATTTTATAGTACACTTATACTCCATCCAACCTTTATATTTAATATATTTTGTTCTTTCACTTCTTTGTAATTACTCTCTTAATTTTAACTTTAAAAACCATTGACTTATATCTGAGCATTAATTATCCCATCATTACAATCACTGTCTAAAAAGGCATTTATCACCCTCAATAGATAACAAAATCCTGATTTTTCATAAATGGAGTTATTTCTTTAGCATGCTCTTCACTTAACTTACAAATTAATACATTACCTTTCAACTTATTTTATAAATAACCAATCTTTTTCTCTTCTTACCATAAGTTACAATTACCATAATTCCATTCATTCATCCAATCACACTTTTAAAAATTTTACATCATATATATTACCATGTAAATAATTACACTCTTGGTACAACTATACACATTAAATCTCAATAATGATTCATAATCTTAGTCAAATCGAAATCCATCGATCTATCTGTCACAATATATCCACATTCCAATCTTGTTCAACTCTAACTAACAATTAATTTATTCAAACTCATCATAAAATTTCACAATATTCATATATATATATATATATAACTTCATTCCATTAGAGCAAACTCATATTCAATTCCTGATCTCTTCCGACCCATTTTCAGTCAAATCATCATGATAACAAATCAATTCAAATTATCTGTTAATATACACATAGTTTATTCTCTATTATCTTATTATAATTCCCACCAATTCTCATAAAGATTTTATACCATAATTACTATCTATAATTCATTCACTCAAACCTCGAGTTACATCCCTTAAACATATTCAGTATAACTTTCAGTCATATTCTATAATTTCTCCCTTTTTAATATCTCTTCTCATTTCATATCGTTGTTATTTTTATTTTGATTAGCTTATTGTCATATCATCCATAACTCAAAACATTTCCATAATTTCTTTTTCCTCTCTTCATATTCACAATTTTAACCCAATTCTTAACATAAAATGATAAAGTACAATTTTATCCATCATAACTTTTAACTATACTTCTCAAACAAGATTTTCAATCTCACTAAATCTGTACTGCAATCCTTTTATCTAAGATCCAAATCCATGGATAACAAAATTAACCAATCAAACACACTAAACAAAACACATGGCTTTAAGAGATTAATATTCAAACCTGAGACTTTCCAATCAATATTGTTCTTCTCATAATTTTATTCTCAATCCAAACAAATACAAGGCTAAGGTGTATCTCAAGAATTACATATTCCTTCTTTACATTTTTACCATATCAGAAGTTAACACATTCCAACTCCATTTCAACCAAATTTGCATTCAATTATATAATCTTTATCAACTTAAGTCACGTTTCAACAATACTATTATATATATATTCAATCATATACAGTTCTTATACAATTTCTATTCGTCACTTCATTTCTAATCCATTTACAATCTCTTATAATATAATTACATAGAACTTTTTATATGTAAATACTTTGGGACTCTAAATATCATAAAATTATCAAATTTATGGCTCATCAACAATTTCTACTGTCCACTATTACTCAAGTCCATTTCATCCTTACTTTTATCACACAATCCAATTAGCTTTACCCAGTTCCAGACCTACTCTCTCTTAGGTCCACTCATACATACAACATCATTTCCATATCACTAATTCTATAATTATACCACATACATATTCATAGGTCATCTACAAAACATGATTCACACCTTTATGTATATATGTATAATTTCATTCACATGTCATATACATGTACACACTTAATTATATGCTCTTATTTTATTTTCCTTTTTCATACATTCAATACAAATTTAATATTCATCACTTTCTTTTAAACATTATCATTCTCATTCTTCCCATATAATAGAAAGTATTTATTCACACAACATATATATATATATATTGACTATAATAATATTTCACATCCATCTTGATCACATTCCCAATGTGACATCTCTTTCACTTTCATCTTTAAAAGCAATTAGTATGCTTCCATAACCATTTTTACCCTTTACACTCAAAATGACTTAAAATAACTCATTTTCATTTGCTTATCCACTTTCTTTTTTTTTTTTTTTTACTTTAAAATAATTTCTCATACTACCAATCACAATACTCAATTCATAATGCTTTAATATGGAATATTAGTCATTTCTCCTAGCTCATGTATTGAATATACATTAAACCATCAATATCCCAATAATCTTTATCAAATTCCACTGAAACTTTAACTTCTCAATTTACTACTTCGTTTAAGCTTCAATTTGCCAAACTCATCTTTTCTTAATATCAACTTTAAAAGCATCTTATATATATATCACAAAGTAATATCAAAACATATAATTTTCACAATTATCCAACTCATTCCAAAATTTCAAATATCCCATATCACCACCATTATCATGAGCTTTTATAATATCCAAGCATCTCACATCTCTAACATTGAATTCACAATGTTTGCATTATAATAACAATACTAAGTTATATTCTTATTTAACCACTATCATCTCTTTTTCCTTTAAACAAAACCTTAACTATATATACATCCCAACTTTACATAATCACACTGTTTTTATACTAACCAACTTATTCAATATTTCACCATACTCTCCTTGTTTAAATAACATAACTTTCAATATTTATAAATCGATATTATTTCCTCTGTTTAGTAAACTTAACATTAGCAATCCCAACATAAACTTTATTATAAATAGGTTCAAAGTATAGAGGAAAGAATTCATACTTTAATCTTGATTTTGATTTCTACTCATTTTCAACTTTATTCTCCTTTTCATTTCTTTATGTTTCAATTCACATTATGTCCTACATAATATTGCTCATAAACATCGACATCACATTCCATGTTGCACACAATATGACATTTTCATATGCATCATCAATATACATATAGCACATTACATTTCACAATTTGTTTTCTCATAGTCAATTAGGCACTATGCCTCAATTATAATTCATTTTCAACATCAATACCAACAATCATGATTTCTCATCACATCAAAATAGTATACACATATATCATCTACTACATAGAACATCTCATATAACACAAATATTTTACTATTCATATAATGCCACATCCGAGACCAACCTAGGTGTCAATGCATATGCACGTATTACAAATTTCATTTCAAAACTTTTCCTTTTTACTTCTATTTAAACTTTTCAAAACTCTTTTTTTTTTTATACTCTTCAAAAATTCTCTTTTTAGTTTCACTTAGGCCGAGAATCTCGAACCTAAGCTCTGATACCAAAATAATTGTAACACCCCGATACCCTATATAAGTACTATACATATACCTAGTATACATACAGTAAGTATATAAAGTATAAGAATGCTACTTTTCGTTACCTTTTAAAAACCTGTAACCGAATTTAAACCATAATACATTAATTTAAATAACATTTACAAAATCATTATCTTTATCCAAATTACATTTATACATATAAATACTCTCTCATCAGAAATACATCAAAATTAAAAATTATACATGTATGCATTACCCTCTAGTTGGTCTCGACAAACTCTTACTCTTCTTGTGGCATAATGAGAGACTTCATATCTTCACCTATTTACCTGCGCGAATACACACCCGCGCTAAGCCCGAGAGCTTAGTAGTCCAAATATAAAATGTAAACATATAGTATAGAAGTATTAACATATAATGGTATATCCATTCAATGTATAATTAATTCTTATCATATTATCTTTTCTTTTTAATTGCATCATTCATATATCTTAGCTAATTTCATATATAATATACATATATATACATAATATTATCACCAACCCCAATCTATCACCAATATATTAATACACCCACATTATATATACCATACCAATCATTATTGCAAAACACACATTACATATCATACCAATCACTATTGCAATACACACATTACATACCATATCAATCACTATTGCAATACGCACATTACATATCATACCAATCACTATTGCAATACACACATTACATATCATATCAATCACTATTGCAATACACACATTACATACCATATCAATCACTATTCATTTACATATCATACCTCATAACATTACCTTATTCACAATTCACCAATCATGATTCATTTATTTCAACACTTGTATTTCACATTGGCAACAAAGACAGACTTGGGCCCAAAACACTAATATGTCATTCGACTTTCAGAGTTAATGCTTTGGTTTAATTATCACATTTATCATTATCCCAACTAGGCTTCAAGGATTAGGTTCAACCAAGCTTCAAGGGGAGCAAAGCATGCTAAGCATCAACCCAACTTGGCTTCAAGAACCAACCCAACCTAGCTTCAAGGGTTGTAACATCTCAATTAGGCTTCAAGGAATCAATTCCAACCTAACTTCAAGAGATTGTTACTATTAGGCATGCCACCAACAACAAAACTCTGAAAATGAATAACATATTAGACACACAATTCATTGATCATTCCATCACCAATATCATTTACAATTCTCATCATCATTTAGGCAAACATGCCTTACATATCTCAATTGAATTGTCATAGCCAATCACAATGGCTTCATATCATATTTGAATCATCATGGCCAATTACAATGGCTTCACAACATATCCTATCTCAATCCATATGATACATATAGCATCATTGATATAACATTTTAAAGTATTTTATTCATATAATACATTGCCATTCACAAGATTCACAATGCATATAACATAACATTTCATCATTTCTCAAAATACATAAACACCATTCATTATTAGAGCATTTATCATAATAATTTGCACATACCTTAAGAATGATCCTCATTTCTTCCTATCTTTCCCATTTCATATATCATCCTTTATATATATATATATATAGCAATTGACATTATTCATTTACATTCACAATATAATAGAGTATTTAACACATTCATCCAAATGTGTTAAGGTTCAAGGACATATAAGGATATACAATCAAATAGGATTTATGCTTACCTTTTAATGATCTTCACAACTTTCACCTCATTCAATCATCACCTTAGTCAAATTATATTAACAATATAGTAAACTACTTAACACATTTGCAAACAAATGTGTTAAGCCTCAAATCATGTAAATAAATACAATCATATGTATTGGTACTTACCTCAAAAACTACTCCCATCAATTTATACATTTCTTTATTCCAAGAATTCTCCACATTTAGGTTAATGCAACCCAATCTCTTCGAAACCTAATCCAAAGATCATTATTCATAAGTTTAGTATCATCTACATACATTTGTTTAGGTCATTCTTTGTTTACAAAGTGTTTATGTTTAGGTTTAGAGACCAAACTATCTTTGAAGAATCAAAACCATACAAAAAGAACAAAGAAATCAAACAATATCCAACTCATTTGAGGGACACGGGCAGCCCACTTGAGGGACACGGCCGTGTCTCTCAACTATAAAAGAGGCAGTAGCCAACACGGCTAGGTGACACGGCCGAGCTTGTGGCCGTGTCTCTCACCAAAAACCACAGTAGCTGACACGGCTTGGGGACACGGCCGTGTCTCCCAAAAACACTCCAACACATCCAAAATTTTTCATGACTTGGCCGTGTCTCTCCCTTGCCTTTGGCCGTGTCACTCAAGAACACAAACCCTATTTATGGCCAACTCTTCCAAATGCATTTAAACACATAATACCCAACACAAACTCACTCAAATGGATGTAATCAAACTCATTAACACTTATTTTGCACATTTAACATAATACTTACATTAACCAAACATTAAATCATTCATCAACTCCAAACCTTAAAACCAACTTCACACTTGAACTTCCACTATCAAAACCCACTTAAACTTACAATTTTCACAATCAAACCAACACCAATTCAATCCTTTATCTCACCATCAATTTTAACACTTATAAACACATATCAAACACACCAAATCATCACATCAACAAATCACAATTTCCTTTAGAAACAACTTCAAAATTAACAAAGGAAAACACAAGATTACTTACTTGAAATGAAGAAAATCCACAAATCTCTAACCAAAACCCTTGATTCCTTCTTCAATTTGAGTTAAGATCTTCAAACACCTCTCAAGCTCTTTCTCTTCTTGGATGGCCGGCACACACAAGAGAAGAAAAGAAATTCAACAAAAGTCAACAAGCTTTTCTTCTTTAAATCTCCACCAAGAGATTTTAACCAAGCAATTACTAAAACACCCTTTTCCATATAACTTAACTTTTGTCTCTTATATGTCCACATAGGTAATTACACATGCCACAAAATAAATATCTCTATTGCATTGACTCTTCCTTTGACTTATGTATATGTTAATTATACAACCATATAAACAACATATACACTTCTCTCTAAACCCTATTTTATTTCCCAAAACACATATACACAAGCATTCTCTTACCAATTTCTTTTCTCTTCACATAACATATACATTCAATCCAACTTACAACCACAACATAATCAAAACTTCTAAGGCATACATGAGGATATTACAGCCACTCAGTTTTTTCTGTTCAAAGGGAAAAACTAAGAAAACCCTTGTTTGACTCCAATAATGTATCCAATGTAAAGGTTTCTAATCTACGAACCCAAGGAGGATTCGGGGACTATGTCATGTATTTGATTAATTTGCCAAAAAGAAACAAACCTAAAAGAGATGAAGAAAAGAAGACAAACAGATTGTTAGTAAATTGTGGACTTGCTATTTGGAGTGAATCCCAAATATGACTACATACTCTCATTTTTTTTATGAGAGATCAAAGCCCGTGTAGTTCGAAAAAGCCTATTTAAAGGCAATTATGCATTTATGCATGTGTGTGTATGCTTTGTGCATTGTCGGGCTTTTTGCCAAAATTGTGAGATTTTGAGCACTTAGTGCTAAATTTGATGAAATTTGGATACTTGGTACCAAAAGAAAATGCAATTTAGGCTTCATGCCAAAAGGTTGATTTTAGTTGAAATCGGCTTCATGCCAAAGATTGATTTTAATTTGGATAGATTCATGCCAAAAGAGATTAGGTCTTTGACCCAAAAAGAAATTAAGAAGGAGGTGTAGTGCTCATGATATGCTTAAATTGACCAAGGATAAATTAGGATATTACCATGTTTAGGATTCTCCCACTTCGTAGTTCCAGATCTCATTTTCTCGGACCTTGGATTATGATTCTTGTTTACTGTTTTTTATTTTGATTTCAATTGATTCCTGCAGCACAAGGTTAGATTTATGCAAAGAAAAGTCCAAGAGAAGTTCTTAAGTGTGAAAATAGAGAGTTCGTCCACCCGAAGCCCACCCGAAAAGACCGAACCCTTTTTCTGAAAATTCGGAGGCCTTTTATAGACAAAATTCAGACTGGACGGCGGTCGGACCGCCGGGGAAGTGACAGCCCGGGAAAATGGAAAAAGCAAAACGGTCGGCGGTCTGACAGCCTCGGTCAGTGGCGGGCGGACCGCTGCCCTCGGTGGTCGAGCCCCTAAAAAAGCACGTATGATTTTCGTTCAAACTGATTTTTCGGGAGCTACGGACCTCCAAAAATTATTCCGGGACCATATCCGTGATCCTTGCGTCGCTCTAGACATTTCAAGTACCATAAAGACATACTTTTGGTGAACTTTACCGTGGACCTCAGGTCCGGCTCGGTCGTCTGCAGTCTAAGAAAAATCGGCTTTTCGAGCCTCAAAATTTGAGTATTCACAGCTCCATATTTCCTCAACTTATCATATTGCCTCGTTAGTAACTGCGGCTGCGGTGGCAGTGGCTGCTAAACTAGAGCCTGCCTCAACAACTCCACCATATGTCTTACCCAGACTGGCGAAAAATCATCAACTGCTAATCTCTCTGGAACAGGAGCAGGTGCCCCTCCAGCTATCTCAACTCTAGCTCCATCTCTATCCTCAACAGCAGCCACACTCTCAGCACTACCCTCAACAGACTGACGCGTCTGAGACACCATAACTACCTATATCTACAAACACAGCAGAAATTGCCACATCAGAGATCAAAAACTGCCAATGCATGTATCTTATTTAAAAACCATATTTAAAAATCTAAATTTTCTTTTTCTTACAACCCACCTAGGTTGAGAACCTCAAACCTAGGCTCTGATACCAAAATAAATGTAACACCCTTATACCCAATATACGTACTCTGCATATACCCGCTATATGTAATATACGTATAGAGGATACAAGAATGTCACAACCCATTTTAAAAAAAACAAATCTTCACTTTCTAAAATCTGTATAATCTTAAAACATTCAATTGATATCATATAAATAGTAAATGAAACAATACTTGTTAAAACACATATATATATTTCATTACCAAATGTTTATCCAAAACATTTTTGATAGTTTGCAGAATATACATAAATACATGAAATCAATGTGTACAAAATATAAAATTTATATATGCTGGCAGTTTGTCTCTGATCTTGAAGTCCAAACCAACTCTGCACTCAAAGGCCCAAGCCTAAACTCGACTCGGTCTAGCTGAACTCTCCGGCTCAACTGGATTTACCCTGCCACCTGCACGATGAACTACAATCGCGCTAAGCCAGAAACTTAGTGGTACAAACTTTGATAACCATATAGTTCAAATGCAATGCCAATGTACAATATATAAAGATATCATATCATATAACATTATATCTCATTATATTGCTCAATTGTTCCATAATTCATAAGGATATTATATTTCGTAGCATTATATCATTATATCTTAATAAATTGTTCAATTGTTCCATAATTCATAATTCACATTAAAGCAAAGACAAGCATGGGCCCAAAAGGAAACTAATATGCTATTCAAATTTCAGAGTTACTGTTTTGGTCTATAATGACACCTTGTGTCTAGCCCCATAGGCAATATATCCATGGATTAATCCAATTAGGTCTAAGTTTACCCAGCCTAAGGATTTGTTTTTGAGGCTTACGACCAGGTCATTTCACCTCAAAAACATTTTCACATTAACGCCCAGCGTCTAGCCCATAGGCAATTCATAGGCATACCGCCAAACCTAGAACTCTAAAAATTGAATAACATACTAGGCACACAATATATTCTTATTTCTCATTATCAATTTCTTTATCATTGTCACATAATAGAGCTAGGCACATTCCTTATTTTCTCATCTTTTTCTCATTTTTCTCATTTATATCAATATCAATTCATTACATTATGTTTCCACATATCTCATCATATTATACCCCATTTCTTTTCATTTACATAACATTACTCAATTACCTTAGGTATTTCAACATAATTCACAATATACAATTCATAGCATTATTCTCATGTACCAACAATGTGGTAGGTAACTTAACACATTTTCCAACCAAGTGTGTTAAGTCCTAATGTCATGAACAATTATTCAAAGTTTGTACTTACCTCTAAAAGCAACAAACACCACTTCCAATCTCCTCTTCCAAGATATCCCTCAACACTTGGATTATGGTAGCTCAAATCTCTTCAAAGCCTAAATCAAATGTGATTATAAATAATCACTAAATGATACACAAAGAAAAATAAGGAAAAGAACCATCTAGGGCAAACTTTACACATGACATGCTCAACAATAAGAGCGTGTCCATGACCGTTCCCTAAACCCATAACACAAAAGCTTTGACACGCTCAGTAACATGGGCGTGTCACTGCACGTGTAAATACTACAACAACACAATAGTTATGACATGCTCAATGACATGGGCGTGTCACTTCATGTGTCAATTCTCCTCCAACACAGTAGCTATGACACACTCAGTGACATGGGTGTGTCACTGCTCATGTCACCTACACTGAAAATAGAACCATTGACAAGCCCAAAGACATGGCCGTGCCACCGGGCGTGTCAGGCCAAAATCCTGATATCGAATGCCTTATCCAAAAATCATCTTTCATTAACCTTTTCAATTCCATACAAAATCAACCAATTCCACCATGATACCACATGATATTTATGTAACATCAAAATAACTCAAACACAATCAACAATACACAATCATAACCATATTTCACAACTCAAAACTTACACAATCCACAACTCTTATTCTCTGCACCAAACTTAACCTTTTTCTTAAATCCAACCCCAAACTTCATAGCAAAATAGACAAAAGAACTTCAAACATACCAAAATCAACCATAGACACATACCACACCAAACATCCAATTCACACATATAAAATTCCAAAAGAAATCAAAGAAACAAGTTGGAAACTTACCAAATATAAAGAAAATCCTTAAAACTCCAACTTGAACACTTGAAATCCTTCAATTTCTTGAGTTAGCAAGAAGCAAAATCTCTTTTCCTTTGATGGAGATGATGGTCAGCTACCAAGGAGAAGGAAGAAGAAGAAGATGAGAATAGTAATGGTCAACAACTCCACTAATCTCAAAATTCTCTTTAAAACCACACAATCCCCTCTTTTAATCTCCACCAAGCAATAATTTATTATAATAATAATAATAATAAATCTCAAAAATCCTCTTCCACTATCCATTAATATTAATATCTTATTAATTAAAATGTCATTTGACCATGTTTAAATATTGACTTGTATATATTGTATATATCTTCATATATACAACATATACACACTTCTCTTTTTCCTTTCTTTTCACTTAATCAAATATATATACACTTTTAAATCATTTAATTAATTTTCAATAATTAATATTTTTAAAATTTTGCGATATTATAGATAAGATATGTATTGAAGTGATTTGGTATTGTTATGAATGAGAAAGATGAGAAAAAGAGGCAATGCGATAATAAAGTTGATTATGGAATTATGTACTATTTGTGTGTTGCTTAATATATTATTCAATTTTCAGAGTTTTGTGTGGTGAAAAACCTATGAGATTATTCTCATCATTTGCCTTCTAGACTAGATGTTGGGCGTCACTGATATATGATTTACCTTCAGGCTAGACGTTGGATGTCACTATAATTTGCCTTCGGGCTAGACGCTGGGCATCACTTGTAATGCCTTTGGGCTAGACACTGGGTGTCAAAATAAATCAAAATAGTAACTCTAGGATTTGAATAATGTACTAAGTTAGTTGGGCCCAATGCTTATGTATGTGTTAGTGTGATGTTTAGAAAGAATGACAAATGTGAGATAAAGTGGAATTGCATATTATATTGTGAAGTGTCATGATATAGCATAATAAATTGACTTTTCTTTTAAAGTTTCATTATTATCAAAGTATGTAACGCTAGGCTTTTAGCTTAGCACGATTGAAATTCACCGTGCAAGTAACAGGGTTGATCCGGTAGGTCTGGAGAGTTCATCTAAACCTGGTCAGGTCTATGCTCGAGATTGTTTGAGCTTAAGATGATTTTTGCTGCCACACGGACAGAGCCAGTTGCCACTATGTATACATTCTATACTATAGTACATTTTATCATTATGTATATTATGCTACATTTTTTAGAGTTTGTAAATTATAAAGAATTTTTGGATAAATTGTCTAATGTGGGAATGTGTATACGTGTTTTTATACATATGTACATATATGAATATTTTGAGAAAAATGTGGAAAGATTGAGAAGTTGGTGAAATGTTTGATTTATTTTTATTGGGAGTGTATTTTTCTGTAGGTTGAGTGTTGTTGAAGTTTTTGGGATGTCCAATTTACAGACAAAACTCTGGCAAATTTTTTCTTCAGAGATTTTTATTAAAATACTTATTTTGGGTAGCTAAAACTAACAAAGAATACTTTATTAGTTTATTAGAAATACATTTTAAAATATTTAAGATTTTAAATTGGGAATATGAAAAATTTAGTAAACTGAGTTGTCACATTTTTATACTTTATATGCATATATTACATACACTGGTATATGTATTATACATATATAGGGTTTAAGGGTGTTACATTATACCTATGTTTGTTGGCTCCACCAAATATTGAATACTGACCCAAGCCGTGTTGTTGATCCTACAGTACCTTATGTTTAGATCACCTTAATTGGTTTGGGTCAATAATGGTTTTTGGTCAAAAATCAAACACGAATGTTCACAGTCTACTTCTGTTTGCTTCTGCTTTCTATCTCTATGTTTCTGAGTTAATGATTGCTTGGCTACTACTTTATAATTCTCTACCTCTCTCTTTTATTTTCTACTTTCAATGGCTACTGCTTTTAATTTGTTAATTCTAGTCGTCCCTTATGTGCTGTTTAGTTGGCTATTTATAAGCCATATTAAGGCATTGATTTAAAGACTCCTAATTAACTAAGGCAAGCATGAAACCATCCGAGAAACCATCCGAGTCCTAATAGAATTGAAGTTGCTTGAACTAGGGCCTACTATATTGCTAATTTGATATGAGCAAAGGCTCATGTTTAACTAGGCTCATGTCGAATTGGAAAAAGGCTAATTGGACATGAGCATATGCTCATGTTGAATTGGTACACCAATTCAACATGGAACTTAGGTCGGGTCAATTATTTTGGGTTTCGGGTTTAACCAGAACCTATTCAGCCTTTTTATTTAGGCTTTTAAAACTGAATTGTATTTGACTAGGGCCTTTAAGTATTGGACCAACCATGGTTTGGGACTTTAAATTAGAACTAAACTCATTTAGGGCCAAATTTAAGAGTCTAAAATAACACTTGTTGGGAGGCAACCTAATCAATTTTATTTTTTTGTTTTAATTTCTTCAGTTTGCACTTATATTTCTTTTAGTATTTTTGTTAAATTTTCTTTAAATTTGGTTTTTAAGTGATTTAGACTACCAAACCATAAGGAATCAAGGGAAAAATGAGAACCACAATGGGGTGCACTTTCACCATGGCCTTAGGCTTTGATTTGAAGATCAGAAAATTCAAGATAAGTGAAAAATTTAGACTAACAATGTCTATTTCAAAGCCATGACCATGGCTGAAGAACTCCACGCCCCTGGGGTTGGATCCAAGGTTTTCCAAATTAAGAACAAGAAATGGCCAAAGTACAAGGAAAGCCGTGACTATGGCTATCACATGCCATGACTGTGGCATGCATTTCAAGGATGTGTAAGAAACGTCAAAAGGCCCTTTGACCAGTCAAATAGAAGACCACGACTATGGCATCCAAGGCCAAGACCATGGCACCTCTAGTAGTATAAATACATCTTATTTTTTCTCTCATTTCACTTTTCCAAACCTTGGCTGCCCATATTCAAAACCCACAAGCTTAACATTTTAGCCCATGACCAAATGCACAGTCAATCACCAAAATTGCCTAGAAGTAAGACTCTGGCAAAGAATTCATGAGGAGAAAGCTACGAAAGAGGGAGACAAGAAGAATCTTTATCATCGTCGAATCAATCTCCACCTTCATCACCACCTCCTTAACTGCCAAATAGGTATCCACAAATTTGCTTTTAAGAAGAGGTTCAAAGAAAAAGGCACCATGAACTTAGCTCTAGAAAAATTATTCCTTCTATATTTATTAATGGTGATGTTATTAGGATGATCATTTACTGAAAATGTTCACTAACATGGAATGGATTATTTTTGCTTCAAAGCATTTTCCCACTTATGTTAAATTAACTTTAGAATTTTTTTTTTGGTGCTTTTAAATTTATCCCACATGATAAAAATGTTGCTCATGATGGAAAAGTGAAATTTAGGCTAGTAAATAAAGATTATAACTAGAGTATGATTGAATTTAGACATTCAATTGGCTTAGTCGATAGGCAGGGCACTAATGGGAAAACATATGGATTTAATGAAAAAGAAACTATGACTAGATTGGGTGGTTTGGGTAGATTCAATAGCAAACTTTCTAAGGCCTCCAATTTTACAAATCCATTTTAGCCAATACTACTTTTTATAGAGGTGAAAGTCAGGGCACAGTCAATTCTAAGGAGTTACATTTCCTATATTGTTCTTTAAAAGTAACTCCTTTTAATTTTGGATTTCATTTGCCAAGAGGTGTGAGGAAGTTGTTAAACAATCTGGAAAAATTGTTATTGAAGGAATAATCACAAAAATTGTAGATTATTTAGATATTAGAGTAGATCACCTTACACTTATACTTGGAAAGACAACTATTGATATGAGTATTGTGCTTGCCATGAAATTAGCAAAAAAGAGGGGTAGACGCTATGTGGTTTTAGGACCTACTGATGCCAATATTGAAATAGATGAAGGGGATTTACTTAGAGAGAGAGATGATTTTGAGGAACTTGAAGAACAACATCATTCTTCTCCTTGCCCTTCTGAGGCTGGCCCTTTTGATCCACCAAATTCATTTGAATATTTATCTAATAAGCTTGGCTCTTTTGAAAATAAGATGAATCGTAAGAATGATGCCTGGGAGAGAAGATTTTATAGCATGGAGCAAAGGTTTGGAGGTGTCCAGCATGAGGTTCACATCGTCTCCATACATATAACTGGCTTGAGTGAACAAATCAACACCTTTTCACCCAATTTGGATTATACTACCCACCTCTACAGTAGCCCCCTCCTTCTGGTGATGGTACAGATGATGGTGACCACTAAGGACAGTGGTGTCTAAAGTTTGGTGGAGTTTCCCTCAATTGTTTAAAGACTGGTTCAAACAAATTTGTGGCCTTATGGTTTTAAATTTTCATGTTTGGAATTTTATGTTTGCTTTTATGTTTTTATTTGTCTCTATGTTTTTATTCAGGGTGTTTGAATTTATGGTTTTATATTGTTCTATATATTTTAGATCTTTATTATTTAATATTTTAAGTGTGGTTTGATATTACCTATATGTGTTTTCAGGAAATATTAAGGATGTATTTGTCCTAGAATATCGGGTTTCATAATATTACTTATATGTGAATTTATATTTATTAAATTTTTCAATTAATTGTTTTTGAAATTTAAGGTCAAAATTTTGGTAAAATAATTATACTTTATGGATTTTGAACCAAATGAGCTATTGGATTTAATTGAAAGTGATTGATTATTAACAGTTATAAAAATATTATATTCTTTTACATTATTTTGTGTCTTGACCTAAAACATGTTTAAAAGAGCTTCTGAGGAGAAATTGAACCTTGTTAAGTAGAGGGAAAATGATTTAGTCATTGTTTGTTGAGCCAAAATCTTATGTCTACCAGTTTTAACATTGTATCTAGTTTTCTCCTTTAAGTATAAATTAAATTTTTAGCTTGCATTCTTTTTTGTTAAAATAACCAAATAACTACCATTTTTCTAGGGTAATTATCTTCTTCAAAATTTCTCATATAATGTGCCCAAATGTAGAGGATAAGCAAGGAAAATCTCCTTAAATTCTACAATAGACTCCTAAGTCTAAAGTTTGGAGGAATTTATAATGATATATGCTTATTTGATTAAAAAAATTTCTCCTAATCAAGTAAAAGAGGAGACAAGAAAGGAGCAAAAGAAAATGATTCTCCAAGTAAACAAGGGCTACATTCAATGGTATGAGAAAACTTTCGAAATATAAGTGACCTATTATATTTAGCATTATTTTAGCCCTTACCTTTTTTGACACCATTACAAGTCTATAAAAGTTTTTCTAATTTTTCTTGAATTAGTAAGGTTTATTAGTGGAGAAATCTCAATTAAACATGTATGTGAGAATAGACTAAGTTTGCATAAAAAGAATATATGCTTACTTAAGGTTTAATAATTGATTGCAATTAATTAAATTTATTGAGCAAAGGAGGAGATATTGAAGTAAGTAGAGTAATGGAGTTGCATTTAAGATCTAAATTTTGAAATTTTAGTCGTTTAAATTTTTATATATAAACTCAATAAATAATGAATTATATTGTGCCAAACTTCAATTGCTTAAGGACAATCAATGGTTTTAATTTGGGGGAGTTTGATAGAGTGAAATTTTGATTAGTATTTTGGATAATCCTAACCATATTTTTATTTGTTTTCAAATTGAATTTGATGGATTTTCTTTGTTTGAGTTAGATTTCTTTTATTTTATCTTGGAAAGCCAAGAATCAAGATTTTTAATGTGAGGTAGTATGAAATTAAACAAAAGTATGAAAAATAAAGAAAATCAAAAGTCACGCCTATGGCTCTTCATGGCCACGACCATAGACTTCAAAATGAGTCCGCCACATCAAAATAAGAAAAAAGACAATTTCTAGACAATAAATGAAAGACACGATCATATATTCAAAGGCCATGCTTGTGGGATATGATTGCTTACTGTCCAAGTAAAGAGAAGAAAGAAAAGTCAAAAGTTTTAGCCTACATTCAAAAGCCATGACTGTGGCACTCAAAGCTTATGGCTATGGGGTTTTTAGACGCTATTGACAGCTAAACAATTTCTTAAAATAGTCCATATCCACCCAGGCCACAATCGCGGCACTCTAATGTCATGCCCACGGGGCAAATTTTTATGACTTTAAACTGAAAAATTAGAAAAAATTAAGAACCAAACAGTCGTAATAGTTGTACCCCAGCATTTGACAACATTAAGTTAGAATTGGTTTCGACCTACATAGGGGGCAAAACTTTCTCTTTTCAATTCTTGATTTTATATATGTACAAAATATTTTTTGACTCACTTTTAATATTTTGTCATGCAGGGGGGCAAAGAGAGGATATGAGGGATAGCTAAAAAATATATAAATTTTTCGCAAAAGGAACAAAAGAAGAAAGACCAATCTAGCTAGAAGAGCTAAAGTTGATCCATTAAAGAATGGAACAGATGGCTAGAAGAAATCTCACACTGTAACACCCCTACATTCAATACATGCACACTACAAACACCACAATGTAGTATACATGCACTAAACATAGAGATGCTACAGATTTTCTTAACATTTTAAACATTACCATAATCTTTCAATTGCATACATTATAGAAAGATAAGTAGTTAACTTGTAATACAAAACTAAATAGATATATATAGATACATTTAGTTGTTACGCAGCGGAATTTATCAAATATTTACATATATAAAAAAACATTTAATTTCATATTTACAAATATACACATATGTACATTAAAATCATTACTTTACAAAATATAAAAGAGTTATACATGATTGGCAAGTCTCCTCTGATCTTTAAGTTCCCAAAATCAACTCTTCACTGTCTACTCTCACTCGGTCTCGAAGAGCTCTCGGGTTCAACCCTATTACCTGCGCGATTAAACACTATCGCGCTAAGCCAACGGCTTAGTAAGATAATGCATGCTAATGTTATGCTTTAATGCAATGCAATGCCAATTCTCAATCCATATTATACATGTAACATCATATATGCAAAGCTAACAATATACCTTTACATTTCATAACTCAACATAAATAGACATATCATATTTCAACATCTTATTATATACCTTATTAGTATTCATTTAATCATTCATAATCAACACTAAACAAAGACAAGCATGGGCCCAAAACACACTAATATGCCATTCAATTTTCAGAGTTAATGTTTTGGTTTTATCATCACATTTATCAATATCATAAACCCTACTAGGCTTCAAGGATTAGGTTCAACCAAGCTTCAAGGGGAGCTAAGCATGCTAAGCATCAACCCAACTTAGCTTCAAGAACCAACCCAACCTAGCTTCAAGGGTGGTAACATCTCAATTAGGCTTCAAGGATTCAATCCAACCTAACTTCAAGAGATTGTTACACTTATTAGGCATGCCACCAACAACAAACTCTGAAAATGGAATAACACATTAGCCACACAAATCATTTATTATTCAATTATCATTTCCATTCTCCACTCTCATCATAACCAATAACAATGGCCTCATATCACATATAAGTTACCATAGCCAATCACAATGGCATTATATTCCATCACATTATACATATAGCATTATTGATATAAACATAACCAAACACATTACTCATCACATGAGTCACAATACATGAAATATCACATTGTTCACATAGTATCATATACATTGCCATTATCATCATATGCAACAATGCAATAATACAAGATTTGTACTTATTTTACTAACAATTCATACAACTCCTAACATTTCCTTGTTCAAGATTCTTTAACCTCTTAGATCAATGATCAATCACTATCTTCAAGACTTAAATCAAAAGTAATAGCATATACTTGTTTAAGGATACACAAGAGATAATCCAATTAGGAATTAATTAGGGCAAACCTCAACCCTGACACGTTCACCCACACGGGCGTGTTCATGGCCGTGCCCTAACTCCACAACACAGAAACATTTACACGCTCAACAACATGGGCGTGTTCCTGGGCGTGTAAATTCTCAAATCTTACAGTAGTTATGACACGCTCAATAACACGGGCGTGCTACTGGTCGTGTCAAACCTACTGCCTCCAACACAATTGACACGCCTAAAAACCCTGGACGTGCTCATGGGCGTGTCCGGCCACAAATCAAGACTCCGATCAAAAACAACCATACACTCAACAACACACTTCTATACATTAACATCCTCTTCAAATAATCTTAACAAAACATACTCAAAACTCATCTCAAACTTGCAACACACCCAAAACAAACCAAAACACACATCAAACACCAAACACAAAATCATCTCAAAACCCCTACCACATATACAACATCATCTCTTCCAACCACTTACTCTTTTCTTCCATCCATACTCAAAATCAATCATCAACTCACTCAAACACTTCTCACATCTCAAAATCAACCAACACACTCTTAAAAATCTATCAAACTCAAATATCATTTCAAATAAGCACAAAAATCACAAGAGAACTTACCAAAGTTACAAAACTTCTTGAATCACCAACTTGATCACTTAATCTTTCTTCAATTTGAGCTTCACTCAACAAGATCTTCTCTTTGCCTCTTGCTTCCTTTGTTTAAGGAGGAGCCGGCCACCATGGAAAAGAAGAAGAAAAATATCAAGAAGCAAAGTCAAATTTTGCTTTTAATCTCCACCAAGTGATCTTATCCAAGCAATTACCAAAATACCCTCAATCATATAACTAACTTTTTGTTTCATAAAAGCCCTTATATGTAATTACACACTCAACACAAATAAATATCTCTTCCATTGACTCTTCATTTGACCAATTTATATGTTATATATATCATCATATACACAACATATACCATTCTCTCTAAACCCTAATTCTTTTCCCCAAAACACATATACACAAGCATTCACTTTCCAATATCTTTTCTCTTGCAATTTAACACATATATTCAATCCAATATATCACTACAACAACAATAACAACAACATCAACAACATAATCAAAACTTCTAGACCATATATGAGGATATTACACACACTCTCAAATGACAGAAGGTCACTCCAGCTAGAAAAGCTAAAGTCAATCCATTGAAGGATGGAACAACGACTAGAAGAAAGTCAGAACCCTCAACCGATAGAAGCTCAGTTTAGCTAGAAGAGATGAAATTATTTGGCTAGAAGAAAGCAGAACCCCCAACTGATAGAAGGTCAGTCCAGCTAGAAGAGCTGAAATTGTTTGGCTAGAAGAAAGCCAAAACCCTCAACTGATAGAAGGTCAGTTCAGCTAGAAGAGCTGAAATTGTTTGGCTAAAAGAAATCCAAAACTCTTAAATGACAGAAGGTCAGTAGAATCCATTGAAGAATGGAACAATGGCTAGAAGAAAGTCAAAACTCACAAATAATAGAAAGTCAGTAGAATTCATTGAAGAATGGAGCCAATTGGTTAGAAGAAAGCCAGAATTCTCAAATGACAAAAGGTCGACCAAGCTAGAAGAGCTGAAGCTGGTCTGTTTTTTCTTGAAGCATCTAGTATTGGGTTAAGAACCCTAATCCAGTATTGGATCGATCACCCTAATCCAGTCTTGGGTTGAATACCCTAATCTAGATCGTTCAAACATGGAAAAAACTGTTTACTCTTAATTTTGGCCCTAAGTTGGTATGGTCTTAATTAAAGAATGCCAAAATAAATTCGATCTGACTTTAAAATATGTAAACTTAGTTAACAACTTTTAAATAAGATGATCTAATTTCAAAAGGCACAAATTCAACTGTAAAACCCTAAATTAAGTGTTTTAGGCCCAAACCAAAACTTTTTGGTCTAGAAATTAAAAAATACAAGAGTCATTTAAGTCGAGCGGCCCAAATCGAGTTGAGCCAAGGCTCATGTCGATCTAGGACACCGAATCGACATAGTCTTGAATTATTTTGAGTTTTGGCAGTCCATTTAGTGTCTTAATTAAGTTAGAATTCATTTTAAAGACCGATTAAAATTGGGTTTAGGGTTTTGAGGGTGACATTTTTTCCTATAAATAATAATACTTATACTAAAACAAGATGGGCAATTTTAGAAAGGAAAGCAGCACTGAGCAACAATAATCAACATTCATCAGCACTTCAAAGGCAGTAATCACTGTCTTTAATTTTTGTTCAGCCAGAATCAATTTTGGTGGAACCAACAATGGAGGTTTGACCTTAATCATTAATTTGTTTATATTTACAGTAGTTTCATCCTTTGATTTATAAGTTGTTTAAACATACAGTAGTCGTGTCATCTTTTCTTTTAAATGTTTTTATTGATTGTTTTAATTATAACTTTAATCCAGTAGCTTAAGTGTTATAACCTTAAAGTACATATTTTATAAAACTCAAACCTAATATGTTACTATCGTTTAGTATTCCATTTTTTATTTACTTGTTTTAAATTTCACAGTAAGCATCAAACCTAGTTTCATAAAAACCTAAACCCTAATCTTTTTTCCAACTCCCAAATCCTAATTTGTAAAATCTACTTTCTAATATCCAGTAACCTAATCTGTTTTCCAAAATAATTAAAAACCATAAAATCCTAAAACCATAAAAAATCCTAATTTATTATTTTTCAAATCCTAATTTTTAAAATATCCTAAACCCTAACCCTTTATTTTCTAAAACCCAAAAACCCTAAATTTGTTTTGAAAATCATTTAGCTTTCTGGGGCACTACTCCTGAACCCCACAAAGGGTGCTACCCCCTGCCCGCTAACTGACTCACAGGACCGCCGTATACGCGGCGCGCTATATTTTATTAAGGGAGTTAATATTTGCTTATGTATTGTACTTTTTTATGATTTCATTATATCTAAGTCCTAATTTATTATTATTTAATGATAATGTGCATTATTATGATTTATTTACTCATGGATTATAACTTTTTATTATTTAAAATTTTGAGATTGTAAAAGGCATGTTTCCACTCGTGGATGTCTTATTTATTTTATTTATTTATTTTTTCGTATTTAAGGACTTTGAAGCAATTGTAAGAGACAAGTTTCTACCTTTTGGTGGGTGTCCCATTTTATTTATTTATCTTATTTATTCTTTAGACATTAAACATTATTGCAAGGGCATATTTCTATCCTTAAATGGGTACCCATTTTATTTGTTTTATCTCAATAATATGATGGATGTTTATTTCTTTATTTTTATTGTATGTAATATGAATAATATCATAATATTTAAGAATTTTATAATATATAGACCTAAAAAGGAAGCTAATTCCAATGAACTGAGCATTATGGGGGTGCTGGGCCACTTCTCACATTCTCTATACGTACCCAACTTTTCGAACCCAATAGAAAATTGAAAATTCCTTAGGAATCGAGTCATCCAAACCTTTCTTTATCCCGGCCCGTCCAGGTGGTGATTCCATTTTCTTCGGATTTAGGCCCATATTATCTAAGGCCTTGAGCCTAACAGTGCCAAAGTCGCAAGAATCATTCCACCGAAAGTGGAGACAAAAATTTTCTCTCATAGTTATTTAATTTATTTTAAGAATTTTTGGATAATTGTAAGGGACACATTTTCATCTTTTGGTGAGTGTCCTATTTTATTTATTTTTATAGATATTTGGATATTATAAGGGCATATTTTTATCTCGTATAGGTGCTCATTCTTGTTTAATTTGCTTTAATTAATAATATGATTTATTCCTTTAAGTGCATGTAATATCGATAAAGTCATGATATTTAAGAATTCAATAATATTTAAACCTGAATAGGAGGTCGGTTCCAATGAATCGGGCGCTATGGGGGGTATTAGATCATTCTTACCTTTTTCATGTGTAACTTAACTTTCCGAATCTAAGAGGGTTAGGGATTCTTTAGAAATCAAGTCATCCACCCCTTTTTATCTTCCTGGCCTATTCAGGTGGTAACTCCTATTCCCCAGGTTTAGGTTTGTATTCTCTAAGGCCCATAGCCTAACAGTGTCGAAGTAGCAAGAATCATTCCACCAAGAGTAGGAACGGAATTTTCCAGTCACAGTTAGATTGAATTTAGATTAAAGATTATATTAGATTCACAAGAAATACATTATAGTTTTAGAATTTCTTTGGAGAGAAGATTGAAACTAGGTTAAAGGAAGATATTTAAGTTCCAAGTGGAGTTCTTCTTCTATCCAAAGAATTAGAGTTTGATCTTTCTTGTTCTTTGAATTATGTTTTCAATCGTTGTCATTAATATTTGTAGTATTTTTATTTCAATTATGAGAAACTAAATCTTATTTAAGGTTGATCCCTTTGAATTTATTATAGAATAATATATGTTTATTTGATTTAAGTAAATTTATCATTGATTATTTTGTTATTTTTTATCTTAATACTTTAATTATCTAGTCAATAATTAATTAAATTGAGATGGTGTGTGATGGAGTGAGAGTGAAAGCATAACATTAGTCTAAGGAGATAACAATATTAAGTAAGTTTTTACTTCGAGACAAGGTTAACACTTATGAGCTTGATTCAAGATTCTCACAAAATCTAATGAATCAGTTTAATTACTTATGATCGCGAGAGTAGACGTAAGGATTAAATTGATATTAATTTTAGTACTTGAGAGAGATTAAAGCTTGATTTAGGAGAATTCAACCATTAATTAAAAGAAAAACTGAATTACATCAATACTTAAGAAATATCTTCAGTAAATCAATAAAGGTGACTTAATCCTAAGCTTAAAAATTACTAAATTTAAATTTCTTAAAAATTACTAGATTTAAATTAAAAAAACTTCTTTATTTAAGTTAAGTTCAAGTATAAATTAAATTTTATTATCTAAATAATAATTAATTTAATTATTTGATATTTAAAATTATTTTACTCATAAAAATAATACTATATTTATTATTTTATTATTTAATTATAATTTATGCATTTATAAATAGCTAAGCTAGAATCTAACAAATACACGTATTAATTGAAGCTTTGCCAACTAACTATTTTTCTTCTTCAATCCTTACATGTTTTTATGATGATAAGACTTCATTTTATTTATTTTATTAATTATTTATTATCATAGCTTATGATTACTTAAATATTTCAATCATTACTTTTGTCTCCTATATTTTTCACGGCCACCATCTTTTTGCTTCTTTGTTTAACACGTTTCATGCTTCTAGATGCGAACCAACACTTGTTTTCAATTGATCTTTTAACATGGCAAGTAGACATTAAAGTGCCCATTTCAATCTTCAGGAAACATACATGACCATACATGCATGTGCAAGTATTCTTGAATCTTACTCTTATGTGTTAGTAAGATCACATATATAATACATATTCATATACATATACATGTTTGCATTATACATATTATGGGCTAATTTCTTCAATATTGGGCTTTAATCCTACCATTTGGACCTTTGTTTTACCATAGCAATTATACATATATACTTATATTTAGTCAACCAATATGATCAAAGGTTGACTTAACATTTAGTTAAAAACTATTTAACCTAAGCATTATTTGTTTTTTTATTAATTATCGAACTAATTTAGCCTAAAATCTTAATTTATCTATCCTAGTATAAAATTTATATATAATAATTTTTATTCTTTTAAATTCCACAATCCGATTTGAATGCTATTGTTAAAGTTTGAGTTTTGGATATTAAATTAAGATGCTATTAAAATTTAATTCAGATGTAGACTTTTTTTATAACATTTTTATCTTTGCAGCTGTTCAATATGGTTCTTGAAGTTTTTAAATATAGTGCTTTGATTTTCTTAATTAGAATATTAATAAATAATGAGATATATAGCAACAAACTCATTCTGCATTTAAAATAGCATATATTTTTAACCAAGGGAAAAAAACCAACAATTATCTTAATTTTATTAATTATAAATATTATTAATAGAAAGAGACATGTCTAACCAACTTTTATTTAATTATCTTTTTATTATATAAAAACTAAAGAAAATATTGGTTTGCAAAAGCCAAAAGGGACATTTTAAATATTACATAAACATAACTCTACCTCACACTATTTTATTTAATCTCCTTGCATACCATTCAAGCATAGTGTAAGATGGAGAGAAAGATTGACCAAGTTCCATCCTCACTATGCCTCGGCCTTGCTGTCATTTCTCATTGGAAATTTAAAACCCTGATGGAGCCAAAAAAAAAATTAAGATTTCAATATTTATTTTCTTATTTAATTTTGGTAGAAATATTAGATCAAAACACCATTTTAGTATTTTATCTACCTCTAAGAATATTTTCTTTTCTTTTATATATTTTCTTTTATTTTTTATAGTCATTGTCTTGTAAATAAGTTTCTATATATGTAATTAGGGTTTGTGTAACCTTAACTCAATAAGATAGGTTTGTGTAAGCCTAACTCTATATAATGTAATCTTTTAGAATGTGGAGTTAGTTTTTAGATTTTAATAAAATTTTAGAGAGAACTTTATCTATTTATTTTAAAGCTTTCTCTATTCATTGAATCAATGATTGCTTATTGTTTTTATATTCCTAGGCATTCTTAGACTAAAGAAGTTTATAGCAACTTTTACCCTTTTGTTCATTTCTTCCACTACATCAGTTGGTATCAGAGTCGAGTTCACTCATAGACAACTACGGCACCGCAAAAAACAACCATAATTATAACACCCTTATATTCTATATACGTACAATATATATTTTTAGTATATGTAAAATACGCATATACGGTACAAAAATATCACAGGCCGATTAACTGTAATATCCTCATGTATACCTTAAAAGTTTTGATTATGTTATTGTTATATATTGGATTGAATATATGTGTTAAATTACAAGAGAAAAGAAGTTGGGAAAAGAATGTATAGGTATTTGTGTTTTGAGAAGAAAAGAGGGTGTAGAGAGAAGTGTATATGTTGTTTATATGGTTGTATAACTATCATATACATTGGTCAAAAGGGTTGGTCAATACAAGATGATATTTATTTGTGGCATGTGAAATTATATATATGGGTATATATGAGACAAAAGATTAATTAAATGGATGAAGGGCATGGAGGTAATTTTCTTTGGTTAAGTTGCATGGTGGAGATTAAAAGAAGAAAAGTGGTTGACTTGTTGGTATTTTCTTCTTTCTTTCTTGAAGAGGCCGGCCATTGAAGAAGAGAAAGAGCTAGGGAGGTGTTTGAAGTTCTATAATCAAATTGAAGAAGGAATCAAGGGTTTTGGTTAGAGATTTGTGGAATTTCTTCATTTAAGGTAAGTTTTCTCTTGATTTCTCTTGTTCTATTTGGAATTTTGTTTGAGTTTGATGGAGTGTGTTTGTGTATGGTGTGTGTAAAAGTGTTGAAATGGAATTAAAGATAAGAAGCTAGGTTGGTGTTGGTAATGGAAGAGTAAGAGTTGTGTTTAGTGAATTTTTTTCTGTTTTACAATTAGTAAAGGCTGTGACTTGTATGATTTTTAATTAATTATAGAAAAATGTTCTTGAAGTGAATTTTTGATATGTTGTGCCTCTATGAGTCTAGAATGACTGAAAAATATGTTGATTCGATTTTGGAATGGTTATGAGTTTAGAAAGATTATTTTTATTAGACCTGTTCCAGCAGGTACCTTAACTGAGACAGCTATATTTCGGGATTTTTAATAAAATGTAGAAAAATCATATCCAAATGAATTTTGGATATGTTGTTGCTTAGTGAGTCTAGTATTTGAGAAAAATAATTTGGAACCACGTTGATTGAATTTGATTTATGGAATTCACAAAGTTCAGAACTGCTGCCAGGATGCAGGGCAATTGGGGCAGTCTGGTTAGGTGAACTATTTGACCAAGATTTTGTATTCAGTTTGATATGAAATTTTAAAGGAATGATTTTAAGATACAAAAATAAATTCTGTAAAAATTTTAGAATTTTTAGTCAAGTAGGTTATTTTATACAATGTTTCAAAATAAGGATAAAATGGAGTCTTAAACCAGAATGTACTATTCATATGATCATTTTGCTAATATTCCTTTTGGATTAGATTGTGAAGAGGTTGAATTGCCCTAACCATGTCCCTCAAGTGGTGCTGCCCGTGTCCCTCAAAGGTTTTGAAGAGATTGGGTTGCATTAACCTAAATGTGGAGAATTCTTGGAAAGAAAAGAAATGTATAGATTGATGGGACTAGTTCTTGAGGTAAGTACCAATACATATGATTGTATTTAATTACATAATTTGAGGCTTAACACATTTGTTTGCAAATGTGTTAAGTGATCTATTATATTGTTAACATAATTGGACTAAGGTGATGATTGAATGATGTGAAGGATGTGAAGATCATTAACAAGGTAAGCATAAACCCTATTTGATTGTATATCCTTATATGTCTTTGAACATTAACACATTGGGATGAAAGTGTTAAATAAGCTATTATATTGTGAATGTAAATGAAGAATATATATAAAGGATGAAATATGAAATGGGAAAGGTAGGAAGAAATGAGGATCATTCTTAAGGTATGTGCAATTTGTTATGATAAATGCTCTAGTAATGAATGATGTTAATGTGTTTTGAGAAGTGAGAAAATGTTATGTTATATGCATTGTGAATCTTGTGTATGGCAATGTATTATATGAATAATATACTTTGAAATGTGATATCAATGATGCTATATGTATCATATGGATTGAGATATGATATGATATGAAGCCATTGTGATTGGCTATGATAATTCAATTGAAAGAGATAAGGCATGTTGGCCTAATTGATGATGAGATTGATAATGAAATAATAAATGAATTGTTTGTTTAATATGTTATTCAGTTTCAGAGTTCTGGATTTGGGTGGCATGCCTAAGAAATGATGAAAGGTAACAGTCTTGCCGGGTTGAGGATCTCCTCATATGTGTTGAGTTGATGGTCCAAGAGACTGGGTCTGTTACACTATGAGAATTGTGAATATGAGATATATGATTTGTAACAGTCTTGCCAGGTTGAGGATCTCCTCATATGTGTTGAGTTGATGGTCCAAGAGACTGGGTCTGTTACACTATCCATGGATAGAGATACATGTATATACATTACCTACGGGCGTGATGATTGTGACTATGAACCAAAGCAGTAACTCTGAACTTTGAATAACATATTAGTGTTTTGGGCCCGAGTCTGTCTTTATTGTCAATGTGAAATGCAAGTATTGAAATATTGATTGTGAGTATTAATAATGAATTATGCTTGGTGAATTGTGAATAATATAATGTTATTAAGTGTAATATGTAAATGAATTGTGGTTGATGATAAAGGTTGTCTTTATTGGAAATATGATTTATGATTTATATGATATGTAAATTGTGTATTGCAATAATGAGTGATATGATGTGTAATGTGTGTATTGCAATAATGAGTGTATGATATGTAATGTGTGTATTGCAATAATAATTGGTATGATATGTAAAGTGTGTATTGCAATAATGGTTGGTGTGGTATATATATAATGTAGGGGTATTAATATATTGGTTTTGAGTATTGGTGATGCATTGGGGTTGGTGATAATATTATGTATATATATGCATCATATATGAAATTAGCTAGGATATATTAAAGATAAAATTAAAAAGAAAAGAAGATATGATAAGAACTAATTATATATTGAATCGATGTATCATTATATATCAATACTTCTATACTATATGTTTATATTTTATATTTGGACTACTAAGCTCTCGGGCTTAGCGCGGGTGTTTATTCGCGCAGGTATATAGATGGAAGATATGAAGTCTTTTGTTATGCCACAAGAAGAGTAAAGTTTGTCGAGACCAACTAGAGGGTAATGCATACATGTATAAATTTTAATTATGATGTATTTCTGACGAGAGAGTATTTATATGTATAAATGAAGTTTTAATAAAGATAATGATTTTGTAAATGTTATTTAAATTAATGTATTATGGTTTGAACTCTGTTACAGGTTTTTAAAAGGTAACGAAAAGTGACATCCTTATACTTTATATATTTACTGTATGTATACTAGGTATACGTATAGTACTTATATAGGGTATCGGGGTGTTACATTAACTATTTTTTCTTTTTTTCTTTTTTACATTTCCAATTTAAAATTTAAAATTATAAATTTATAAAAATTAAATAGAATATAAATATTATTTACTTGTTATAAGAACCCAAAATAAATAATATATATATAAATCTCTGAAAAAAATTCGCTAGAGTTTTGTCTGTAATTTGGATATCCCAAAATTTAGCAATTACTCAACCTGCAAAAAGAAAACACTCCCAAATAATTTTCAACCACCATCTCAACCATACTTCTCAATTTCACCAAGTTTTCCAAAATTTATGTATATATATATATATATATATATTTTAAAATACACTTACTCTCCCATTTCAAATACATTGACCCAAACATTCTTTATAATATACAATACGTAAAATTCAAAACATAATATATTATGCATAAAACTCAAAATGTACAATAACATAAAAATATATACATGCTGTTGGCAGTGTTTCTAATCTCGATAGCAACTCAACAAGCTTAACTACAAGTCTAGACCCGACCTGGTCTAGAGGAACTCTCTGGCTCAGCCGGGTCTATCCTGTCACCTGCGCGATGAAAAGAATCGCGCTAAGCCGAAGCCTAGTGGTACAAACTTTGATAATAACAATATACCTCAATGCAATACCAAATGCAGAATGCATATAGATGTCACATCAATCCACTTTCTTATATTTTTCAAATATTTCATAAGCGCAACTCATAACATTATATTACTCAATTGTATCATAATTCATAATTCACATTAAAACAAAGACAAGCATAGGCCCAAAAAGGATCTAATATGCTATTCAAATTTTAGAGTTACTGCTTTGGTCTATAATGACACCATGTGTCTAGCCCTGTAGGCAATATATATATATCCATAGATAATGTAACAACCCTAGTCTCTTGGACCTCAACCTGGCTAGACCCTTAGGCCCAGTATCTTGGTCCTCAACCCAGCTAGACTGCTACAGTTTTTGAGGCTTACGATCCAGTCTTTTCACCCTAAAAACATCATATTTATCAGCTAGCCTGGCTTACGACCTAGTCTTTTCACCATTCCAGCGTGTAGCCCGTAGGCAATCATAGGCATACCGCCAAACCCATAACTCTGAAAATTGAATAATATACTAGGCACACAATTTATTCATATTTCTCATTATCAATCTCTTTCTCTTTGTCACATATTCAATATAGGCACATTACCTTATTTTCACGTTTTTTTCTCACTTTTCACATTTTTCACATATTTCTCATTTTTCTCACTTTTCTCATTTTTCTCATTTTTATCAATATTAATTCATTTCATTATTACATATATCTCATTTTTGAATTCACAACACATTACCCAATTACTTTGGGTATTTTCACATAATATGCATATTTCGCATATTACACAAATTAGCCATTATCAATGGCTTTTCACAATGCATTTAACACATATATGACATTACAAATGTCATAGCATATTATTCATACACAATCAATGAACCAAGTAGCTTAACACATTTTTCAACAAAAATGTATTAAGTCCAAATGTTATGCAAATATAGATATTATATTCAAAGTTTGTACATACCTCCACTAGCAACCCAAAGCAAGCTAAAAACAACATTCAATCCAATCTTTCTAACTTGCCCTTCACCACTTGGATGAAGCAAATCAACCTCCCTCAATGCCTAAACCAAATGTGATAGCAAATAATCATTTAGTATCACATTTGATGGCATTTCCAATATTAAACCATAATTACACATCACTCCAGCAAATTTTCAAAAATTTAGTCTTTCCTTACTTCAACATTAGAATTCCATTCTACTATAATTAAATTAGTTTTTTTAAGTTTATTTATATTATTAAAAACATATTTTAATACATTTAAATCATTTACATTATAAAAATACACTCTTATACACAAAATCTCAAAAATGACATAAACTTCCCCCATTGAAGGTTTTCCATTCCAACACAATCCATTACTCATTATAAGCTTATATTCATCACTTTTAACACTAAACAACATACTTAAACAAATAAAATCATACAGTTCAACCACTTTGGAAAATCACTTTTCCAAAACCCTAAATCTCCACTTCCATTCTCAAACTCCAACCCAACACCACCAAATCCAATATTTGACTTTAAAATACTTGTTTATGAATCAAAACAACTCATTTGGAATCAATTTGCACAATTAAAGTTCATGTTTTCAAAACCCCAAAAATCCATAACCCTAAATTCTCTCTCTTCACTATTCTTTAACCAAACTCCATCATCTCTTCAATCTAACATTAGAATCATTGTTAACTACCCAAAATAACATCATACACACCAATTCCAACAATTATAACATACTACATCAAAATCTCAAAACTCACATAATCCAAATTTTCAAGGAATTCAAAGAAAAGAGATGGAAACTTACTAATTTTGGTGGAAATTACCAAAAATCCACTTGAAACTTGTTAATTCCTTCAATTTATGGAGTATGGAAGAAGCAAAATCCTTGGTCTTCAAACTCCCATGGAAAACACGTCCTTGAAGAAGAAGAAGAAGATGATGATGATGAAGACTTTTATATTCTTTTCCTTTTCATCTTTTTTTTTAGCCACATATAAATATATTAAAATAATTTAATTTTTAATTATTTAATTATTTTTTTAATAAATTAAAAGTCCTAATTTTCCTCTTCCATTCAAAATTATTTTTTTTGAATTATTTTATTAATTTTGAATTTATAAGATTTAATTACCAAAATACCCTTTTCTTTTAAAAAAGTGTACTTTTATATATGTTATGTATATTTTGCATATATATCATATATATATTCCACTTTTTCATTTAAAATTCCTTCATTTTTATTTAAAACCATTAATTTAATTTATCCTTTTAAATTATACTTTATTTTATCAAATTTTCTAAAAATTAGAAATTTTTAAAAAATTTTGGATGTTACAATTCTCTGCCCCTAAAACAAATTTCGTCCTCGAAATTACCTATCCTTAAGTCTAGAATAAATGGGGAAACTGACTCTGCATCGCCTGCTCACTTTCTCATGTCGCCTCCTCAGTGGCATGATTCCTCCCAAGGGCTTTCACAAGTGGCACCCTCTTATTCCTCAATTTTTTAACCTCTCGTGCTAAAATCGCCACTGGTTCTTCCTTGTAAGTCAGATCTGGACACACCTTAATGGACTCCACTGATAATATATGAGATGGGTCAAATCTGTATCTTCGAAGTATCGAGACATGAAAAACATTATGTATTCGATCCAACTCAGGCGGCAAACCTAGTCTATAAGCCACTGGACCAACTCTCTCTAACACCTCATATGGTTCTATGAAACGAGGACTCAACTTCCCTTTGCGGCCAAATCTCAAAATCTTCTTCTATGAAGACACCTTTAGAAATACTTTATCTCCCACACTGAACTCTATGTCTCTTCTCTTTAAATCTGAATAGGATTTCTGTCGATCTAAAGCTGCTTTCAAATGATCCCGAATCACCTTCACTTTCTCCTCTGTTTCCTTAATCAAATCGGGACCAACCAGTTTACCTTCTCCAACCTCATCCCAACATAAAGATGTCCTGCATCTCCTGCCATATAAAGTCTCATAAGGAGTCACCCCAATACTCAACCGATGACTGTTGTTAGAAGCAAACTCAATTAATGGCAAAAATCTGTCCCAATTCCCGGTAAAATCAATGATACAGCTCCTCAACATATCCTCCAGAATCTGTATCACTCTCTCTGACTGTCCATCTATCTGAGGATGGAAAGCAGTACTAAAATTCAATCGAGAACCCAAAGCATCATGCAAACTCTTCTAAAACCTCGAAGTAAACTGAGGATCTCGATCTGACACCAAAGAAACTAGGATTCCATGCAACCTGACTATCTCATTGATATACAGCTCAGCCAACCTTTCAAGAGAATAATCCATCCGAACTGGAAGAAAATGAGCTATCTTCATCATCCAATCAACTATTACCCAGATTGCATCATGCTTCTTCTGAGTCAAAGGCAGTCCAGTCACAAAATCCATTGTCACTCGCTCCCATTTTCACTCTGGCACTAATAAAGGTTGGAGCAACCCTGAAGGAACTTGATGCTCAGCCTTCACTTTCTGGCAAGTGAGACATCTGGACACAAACTCTGCTATGTTCCTCTTTATACCTGACCACCAATAATGTCGCTTCAAGTCCTGATACATCTTGGTACTCCCAGGGTGCATAGCAAAAAGTGACTGATGTGCTTCCTCTAATATCATTCTTTTCAATTCAGCATCATCGGGAATACACAATCTATCTCTATACCATAGACTTCCATCATCCCTCACATAAAAGTCTCGACTCTCCCCCTTCTGACAAACCAACACAATTTTCTAAATTCTCTCATCTGCCAACTGAGCCTCCCTAATATGATCAAACAAGACTGGCCTTAACTGTAACTGAGCCATCAGAGCACCATCATCAGAAGATTCAAATCTAACATGCAACTCTCTCAACTCAACAAGCAACGAGAGTGAATGAGCAGTCAAACCTGCCAAAGACTTTCGACTCAAGGCATCAACAACAACATTTGCCTCACCAAGATGATAATCAATCAAACAGTCATAGCCTTTAATCAACTCTAACCACCGTCTCTGCTGAAGATTCAGCTCTCTCTGAACACCCAAGTATTTCAAACTCTTATGATCCGTATAAATGAAACACTTTTCCCCATAAAGATAATGTCGCTAAATCTTCAAAGCAAGAACTATGGCTGCCAACTCCAAATCATGCGTTGGATAATTCAGCTCATGCAGTTTCAATTATCGAGAGGCATAAGCAATGACTCTACCCTCCTGCATCAGAACACAACCTAAACCACTGTGTGAAGCATCACTGTATATCACATATGGTTTACCTTCCACAGGCAGGGTAAGGACAGGAGCCTGAGTCAACATCTCCCTCAGCTGCTCAAAACTCGCCTGACACCGATCAGTTCACACAAATTTAACTCCTTTCCAAAGTAATCTGGTGAGTGGTGTAGCTATTATAGAAAAACCCTTCACAAATTGATGATAATAGCCTACCAATCCCAGAAAACTTCTAACCTCTGTCACAGTCTTCGGTGGACTCCAATTCAAGATAGCCTTAACTTTACTCGGATCAACTATAATACCCTCTGCTGAAACCACATGACCAAGAAAAGCTACCTGATCGAGCCAAAACTCACACTTAGACAGCTTAGCATACAACTGCTTCTCCCTCAGAGTCTGCAACACGATCCGCAAATGCCTATCATGATCCTCCTCATTACGCGAATACACCAAGATGTCATCAATGAAGACCACCACAAACTGATCTAAATATGGTCTGAATACCCTGTTTATCAAATCCATAAAAGCTGCTGGTGCATTCGTCAAACCAAAGGGCATCACCAAAAACTCATAATGCTTACGAAAAGCTGTCTCGGTACATCCACATCTCTGACTCTCAACTGATGGTACCCTGATCTCAGATCAATCTTAGAGAATACTGCTGCTCCCTTCAACTGATCAAAGAGATCATCTATCCGAGGCAAAGGATACTTGTTCTTGATGGTCACCTTATTCAACTGCCTATAATCAATACACAATATCATGGTGTCATCCTTCTTCTTCACAAATAATACAGGCGCTCCCCATGGGGACACACTAGGGCGGATAAACCCTTTATCTAATAACTCCTGCAGCTGCACCTTTAACTCTCTCAACTCAACAGGTGCCATCTGACAAGGGGTAATAGAGATAGGAGTGGTACCAGGCAACAAATCGATACCAAACTCCACTTCTCTCTCAGGAGGTATCCCTGGCAACTCCTCAGGAAAAACATCTGGGAATTCAGCAACTGTGGGTATACTTTCAAGCAGGGATCCCACTACTCTAGTATCTATAACATGAGCAAGATAAGCCTCACATCCCTTCCGAATCATCCTCCCAGCTGAAACAGCTGAAACAAACATAGATGAAAGATACCTCTGCTCACTAAATACCATCACATCCCTACCATCCCGTTTTCTCAAAGTAACACATTTCTTCTGACAGTCTACCATAGCCCCAGGCTTGGATAACCAATCCATTCCCAAAATTAGATCATATTCCCTGAAAGGCATCTCAATCAGATCATCGAAAAACTCTTCATCCTGAACAACAATTGGACTATCTCGGTGCACCCTGCTCACCACAATACTATGCCCTAAAGGATTTGTCACCAAGACATCAAATTCTAGGGACTCAGAATGCAATTCAGTCACAGGCAATATAGATTCACTTATGTATGAATGCGTAGATCCTGGATCAATTAGAGCAAGGACTGAAATACCAAATAAAGAAAATGTACCCGCAATGACGGCTGAAGCATCTGGCTGCCTCTACATCACATACACTCGCTGAGATGGCCCAGCCTCATTTGGCCTACTGCCTCCAGATGTAGAGCCTCCTCTCTGACTAAATCCAGGTCAACCACCTCTACTAAAACCTCTGCCACCACGACCACCTCTGACATTGGGTCGAGAAGATGCAGTATCTGTCTGCCTAACCTCTGGTGGCTCGGGACAATCTCTGATAAAATGGTCTGACGACCCACATCTAAAACACACTCCCGAAGCACCTCTCCACCAGTAGACACTCCCGTGTACTCTACCTCAATGAATGCAAAGTAGGTGGAGTAGGTCTCTGAGCCACTGGAGTCGGAGCACTAGCCACTGAAACTGCAAGTCTCTGCCTCTGTCTCTGTTGTTGTATTGACCTGCCAAACAGCCCCTGACTCCTACTAAACCTCTAAAAATTTCCCCCTCGGCCTCTCTTCACTGATGAAGACCTTGCCTCACTCTGGGGTCTCCTAACTCTGGTCTTCTCAACCCTGGCAGCTGCTGCAAGACTCTGTGCCCTCTCTGTAACATCCTAAAATTTTTAAAAATTTCTAATTTTTAAAAAATTTGATAAAATAAATTATAATTTAAAAGGATAAATTAAATTAATGGTTTTAAATGAAAAATGAAGGGATTTTAAATGAAAAATTGGAATATATATGTGATATATATGCAAAATATACATAACATATAAAAGTAAACATTTTTTAAAAGAAAAGGGTATTTTGGTAATTAAATCTTATAAATTCAAAGTTAATAAAATAATTCAAAAACAAATTATTTTTTAATGGAAGAGGAAAATTAGGACTTTTAATTTATTAAAAAATAATTAAATATTAAATTATTTTAATATATATATGTGTGGTTAAAAAAAGAGATGAAAGGAAAAGAAATATAAAAGTCTTCATCTTCTTCTTCTTCTTCTTCTTCTTCAAGGATGTTTTCCATGGGAGCTTGAAGAACAAAGATTTTACTTCTTTCATACTCCATAAATTGAAGGAATTAACAAGTCAAGTGGATTTTTGGTGATTTCTACAAAAATTAATAAGTTTCCATCTCTTTTCTTTGAATTCCTTGGAAATTTGGATTATGTGAGAATTTGAATTTTTATGTAGTATATTATAATTGTTGGAATTGGTGTGTATGATGTTATTTTGGATATTTAACAATGATTCTAAGGTTAGATTGAAGAGATGATGGAGTTTGGTTAAAGAATGGTGAAAAGAGAGAATTTAGGGTTATGGATTTTTTGGGTTTTGAAAACATGAACTTTAATTGTGCAAATTGATTTTGAATGAGTTGTTTTGATTCATAAACAAGTATTTTAAAGTCAAATAATAGATTTGGTGGTGTTGGGTTGGAGTTTGAGAATGGAAGTGGAGATTTAGGGTTTTGGAAAAGTGATTTTCCAAAGTGGTTGAATTGTGTGATTTTATTTGTTTAAGCATGTTGTTTAGTGTTAAAAGTGATGAATATAAGCTTGAAATGAGTAATGGATTGTGTTGGAATAGAAAACCTTCAATGGGGGAAGGTTATGCCATTTTTGAGATTTTGTGTATAAGAGTGTATTTTTATAATGTAAATGATTTAAATGTATTAAAATATATTTTTAATAATATAAATAAATTTAAAACACTAATTTAATAATAACAATATAACTCAATGTAATACCAAATGCACAATGCATATAGACCCAGCTGAGCCAGAGAGTTCTTCTAGACCAGGTCGGGTCTAGACTTGTAGTTGAGCTTGTTGAGTTGCTATCGAGATCAGAAACACTACAAGCAGCATGTATATATTTTTATGTTATTGTACATTTTGAGTATTATGCATAATATATTATGTTTTGGATTTTACGTATTTAATATTATAAAGAATGTTTGGGTCAATGTATTTGAAATGGGAGAGTAAGTGTGTTTTAAATTATATATATCTATATATATATATGTTTGAGAAACTTGGTGAAATTGAGAAGTATGGTTGAGATGGTGATTTGAAATTATTTGGGAGTGTTTTCTTTTTGCAGGTTATGTTTTGATAAATTTTGGGGTGTCCAAAATGCAGACAAAACTCTGGAGAATTTTTTCCCAGAGATTTATATATATATTATTTATTTTGGGTTCTTATAACAAGTAAAGAGTATTTGTATTCTATTTAATTTTTATATATTTAGAATTTGAAATTTTAAATTGAAAATGTGAAAATTTTTTATTAAATCGGTCTGTAATATTTTTGTACCGTATATGCATATTTTACATATGCTAGAAATATATATTGTACGTATATAAGGTATAAAGGTGTTACACTCTCAACACTCCTGGCAGCTGCAACTAACTGGAAAAAATTCTAATACCAAGAACCTGCAATGATGCACATGATAGAGGGTCTTAGTCCCTCCTCAAACCTATTGCACCTGTCAAACTCGTCAGAAATGATCCCACCAGCATAGTGACTCAACCGGATAAACTCGATCTCATACTCTGTCACTGTCCTGGTATCCTGTCTCAGACTCAAAAATTTCATCTTCTTTGCATCTTTATACTCTCTCAAAGTATACTTCTGCTCAAATTCCCACAGAAAATCATCATAGGTCAGGACTGGTGGATCATCCAGAGCATGTGGAACCGTCTTCCATCAATCATATGCATCTCTCTGCAGAAGAGATTTGGCATTATCAAACTTCTCTTCTGGACTAGCCTGTAACTGAATAAATACCCTCTGAACCCGATCTAGCCACTGCTCTGCTACAGCAGGGTCTGTAGTACCAACAAAGTCTTTAGCTCCATACTTTCTCAGTTTATCATACTGCCTCACCGGCAACTGCGACTGTGGTTGTGGCGGCTGCGGAACTAGAGCCTGCCTCAACAACTCTACCATATGCCATACCCATCCAGGCGGAACCTCATCAGCTGCTGGTCTCACAGGCACAGAAACAGACGCCTCACCAGTAGATACAACTCTAGCTCCATCTCTAACCTCATCTGGAGCCACACTCTCTGCACCACCCTCAGCAACCTGTTGCGGCCGAGATGCCATAACTACCTATATCTGAAACAAAGTAGAAAATACTATATCAGAGATCAGAAACTGTCTGTGCCAAAGCATGTATTACAATTAAAAACTAATTTTCAAATCCCCATTTTCTCTCTCTATCATCCCACCTAGGTCGAGAACCTCAAACCTAGGTTCTGATACCAAAACAAATGTAACACTCTTATACTCTATATACGTATAATACATATTTCCAGTATATGTAAAATATGCATGTACGGTACAAAAATATCACAGACCGATTTACTATTTTTTTTCTTTTTTTTCTACATTTTCAATTTAAAATTTTAAATTCTAAATATATAAAAATTAAATAGAATATAAATATTATTTACTTGTTATAAGAACCAAAATAAATAATATATATATATATATATATAAATCTCTGGAAAAAATTTGCCAGAGTTTTGTCTGTAATTTGGATATCCCAAAATTTAGCAATTACTCAACCTGCAAAAAGAAAACACTCCCAAATAATTTTCAACCACCATCTCAACCATACTTCTCAATTTCACCAAGTTTCTCAAACATTTTTATATATAGATATATATATAATTTAAAACACACTTACTCTCCTATTTCAAATACATTGACCCAAACATTCTTTATAATATACAATACGTAAAATTCAAAACATAATATATTATGCATACAACTCAAAATATACAATAACATAAAAATATATACATGCTGCTGGCAGTGTTTCTGATCTCGATAGCAACTCAACAAGCTTAACTATAAGTCTAGACCTGACCTGGTCTAGAGGAAATCTCTGGCTCAGCTGGGTCTACCCTGTCACCTGCGCGATGGAAACAATCGCGCTAAGCCGAAGCCTAGTGGTACAAACTTTGATAATAATAATATAACTCAATGCAATACCAAATGCAGAATGCATATAGATGTCACATCAATCCACTTTCTTATATTTTTCAAATATTTCATAAGCACAACTCATAACATTATATTACTCAATTATATCATAATTCATAATTCACATTAAAACAAAGACAAGCATGGGCCCAAAAAGGATCTAATATGCTATTCAAATTTCAGAGTTACTGCTTTGGTCCATAATGATACCATGTGTCTAGCCCCATAAGCAATATATATATCCATGGATAATGTAACAGCCCCAATCTCTTGGACCTCAACACAGCTAAACTCTTAGGCTCCAGTATCTTGGTCCTCAACCCGGCTAAACTGCTACAGTTTTTTAGGCTTACGACCCAGTCTTTTCACCCCAAAAATATCATATTTATCAGCTGGCCTAGCTTACGACCCAGTCTTTTCACCATTCCAGCGTGTAGCCCGTAGGCAATCATAGGCATACCGCCAAACCCAGAACTCTGAAAATTGAATAACATACTAGGCACACAATTTATTCATATTTCACATTATTAATCTTTTTCTCATTTTCACATATTCAATCTAGGCACATTGCCTTATTTTCACTTTTTTTTTCTCACTTTTCTCATTTTTCACATCTTTCTCATTTTTTTCACTTTTCTCATTTTTATCAATATCAATTCATTTCATTATTACACATATCTCATTTTTGTATTCACAACACATTACCCAATTACTTTGGGTATTTTCACATAATATGCATATTTCACATGTTACACAAATTAGTCATTATCAATGGCTTTTCACAATGCATTTAACACATATATGACATTACAAATGTCATAGCATATTATTCATACACAATCAATGAACCAAGTAACTTAACACATTTTCCAACAAAAATGTGTTAAGCCCAAATGTCATGCAAATATAAACAATATATTCAAAGTTTGTACATACCTCCACTAGCAACCCAAAGCAAGCTAAAAACAAACCTTCAATCCAATCTTTCTAACTTGCCGTTCACCACTTGGATGAAGCAAATCAACCTCCCTCAGTGCCTAAACTAAATGTGATGGCAAATAATCATTTAGTATCACATTTAATGACATTTCCAACATTAAACCATAATTATACATCACTTCTGCAAATTTTCAAAAATTTAGTCTTTCCTTACTTCAACATTAGAATTCCATTCTACTATAATTAAATTAGTGTTTTAAGTTTATTTATATTATTAAAAATATATTTTAATACATTTAAATCATTTACATTATAAAAATACACTCTTATACACAAAATTTCAAAAATGGCATAACCTTCCCCCATTGAAGGTTTTCCATTCCAACACAATCCATCTCATTCTAAGCTTATATTCATCACTTTTAACACTAAACAACATGCTTAAACAAATAAAATCACACAATTCAACCACTTTGGAAAATCACTTTTCCAAAACCCTAAATCTCCACTTCCATTCTCAAACTCCAACCCAACACCACCAAATCCAATATTTGACTTTAAAATACTTGTTTATGAATCAAAACAACTCATTTGGAATCAATTTGCACAATTAAAGTTCATGTTTTCAAAACTCCAAAAATTCATAACCCTAAATTCTCTCTCTTCACCATTCTTTATTCAAACTCCATCATCTCTTCAATCTAACATTAGAATCATTGTTAACTACCCAAAATAACATCATACACACCAATTCCAATAATTATAACATACTACATCAAAATCTCAAAACTCACATAATCCAAATTTTCAAGGAATTCAAAGAAAAGAGATGGAAACTTACTAATTTTGGTGGAAATCACTAAAAATCCACTTGAAACTTGTTAACTCCTTCTATTTATGGAGTATGGAAGAAGCAAAATTCTTGGTCTTCAAACTCCCATGGAAAACACGTCCTTGAAGAAGAAGAAGATGATGAAGACTTTTATATTCTTTTCATTTTCATCTTTTTTTAACCGCATATATATATATATTAAAATAATTTAATATTTAATATTTAATTATTTTTTTAATAAATTAAAAGTCATAATTTTCCTCTTTCATTCAAAATTAATTTATTTTTGAATTAATTTATTAATTTTGAATTTATAAGATTTAATTACCAAAATACCCTTTTCTTTTAAAAAGTGTTGACTTTTTATATATGTTATGTATATTTTGCATATATATCATATATATATTCCACTTTTTCATTTAAAAACCCTTCATTTTTTATTTAAAACCATTATTTTAATTTATCCTTTTAAATTATACTTTATTTTATTAAATTTTTTAAAAATTAGAAATTTTAAAAAAATTTAGGATGTTGCACCAATGGTGTATTGAGGAGGTGTATGAGCATGATCATATGGCCCACCTTGAGCAGCAACTTAAACAAGTGATGGACAGATTAACAGAGTGAATATTGCAACTCATAGAGGATCAGTTGGAAGCATGATTATTGCATACTCTTGATTTAGATGTTGGAAGAATCAAAATTGAGGTAATTAACTCATATGAAAAATTACATACGGATGATTATTTGGAGGATTATTTCGAGGAATTAGATGCAATTTTTTATTAATATAATGACGAGATAGAGGTAATTAAAGACTCACAACCTATTTTTTGATGACTATTATGAGGAGATGGATGAACTTAATAATTTACTAACATATAATAAGATCTTGGTGGTGTGAAAAATGATGTCAGCAACCGTTAATAAAGAAGAAGCAAAGGAATTAGTTGGTACTTCTACAAACACCAGAATCAGTCAATTCAATAGGAACATATTTACTGAAATATGTGACATAATTTAGAAATTATTTCAATATCCTGTTGAAATCAAGCAACAATTCAAAGAGCTCAAAGAGTTGGTTAATGACGATTTGCTAGAAAATTCACTATCTCTAAGGAGTACTGAACATGCCATTATAGTATTTCAATTATTGATTTTTCGGTATTATAAAACTCGAGGTCGAATTTTTCAATATCCTGTTGAAATCAAGCAACCATTCAAAGAGCTCAAAGAGTTGGTTAATGATAATTTGCTAGAAAATTCACTATCTCTAAGGAGTATTGAACATGCCATTATAGTATTTTAATTATTGATTCTTCGGCATTACAAAACTCGAGGTCGAGTATTTCAATATCCTGTTGAAATCAAGCAACCATTCAAAGAGCTCAAAGAGTTGGTTAATGACGATTTGCTAGAAAATTTACCATCTCTAAAGAGTACTGAATATGCAATTTTAGTATTTCAATTATTGATTTTTCTGCATTATAAAACTCTAGGTAGAGTTTTTTTTTTCATGCAAGGGATAATGATGGAGAAAAAAAAATAAGATTGAAATATTTGATTTCTTATTTAATTTTAGTAGGAATATCGAATCAATGCACCATTTTAGCATTTTGTCTGCCGCTAAAAATATTGCCATTCCTTTTATGTAATTTTTTTTTAATTTTTGGTAGTCATTATCTTTTAAATAAGTTTTCATATATGTAATTAGGGTTTGTGTAACCCTAGCTCTATGCAATGTAATATTTTAGAATGTGAAGAAAATTTTCATATTTCAATAAAATTTTAAAGAGAAATTTATCTCTTTATTTATAAGTTTTCAATATTTATTGAATTAATGATTGCTTGTTATTTTTATATTTCTGAATATTTTTAGACTAAATAGAAATAACACACTTTTACCTTTTGTTCGTTTATTTCTGCTGCATCAATCTGGCTTTCAATAACTTTGCATATATATTTAAAGAATTTCTCCCATAAAAATAATTAGGTAAAATATTTATTTTATTAGTTTCTCCTCTGTTTCCTTTCCTCCCTATCCCCAAACATTGTGCAAAATTACAGAATACTCCATGGAAAAAGATAAAAGGATGCTTTAACTGAAATGACGAAATAGCCCTGCATATATGTATCCATTAAATGGAGCAGGCTAGAGTCCAAAGACTAAGAACGAAAAATACTAGACAAAGGGTTCCCAGGGCCCCATTTGGACCGTCCTTTTTAGTCAAACCCCAGTCCAGATAACTCTGCCTGCATTTTGTACCATTTAATATGGACCGAGATTAATTGATAATAATCGATCTATTCAATAAAATCAATTAAATTAGTTTGATTAAATAGAATAATTAATTTAATTTAAAATATAAATATAAAAATTTCAATTTTTTTGAAAGCATTGAAATTTTATTAAATTAATTTTTTTTATTGTTTAGATAACTAAATTAAAAATTTCAATAATCGAATATTTATATTTATATTTTTTATTTTTTTTATAAATTTATGATATAGTAAATAATTTTGATATAACATTGCATCATTTTTCGTCATAATTTAACTATTTTAAAGTATTATGGATAATAAATATTGATATTATATATAAATTTTATAAAGTAAAAAATATTTTATAATATTGATTTTTAATTAAAATAACATAAAATAAGTAATTTGATAAATATTTAATATTTTTATTTCATTTTGATTAATAATTAATCCCACTTGATTCGGCTAATAAAAAAATGTATTTGGGATGGAATATGGATCGGACCAAGCGATTACATACCCACCACGTACTGTTGATGTCATAGCTGGCAATAAATGATGACGTGGCATTTAGGCTTTAAATGTTAATTGTTACGACTCCTTCAAGAAGTGTTTTTTTCAAGTTAAAAAAAGTGGGGTTTGAAATCTGCATTCCCATGAAAGGAAAAAACTTTATAATTTTGTCACAAAGTCCAAAGTTGATGGCATTCTCGTAATTTCATGCAAAATTATGGGTTTCACAATCTTTGAGCAAGTATTTTATTATTTTTGCATGGTAATAACATGGCATTTTGATGAAGGCTAACCAAATGATTAAAGAGCTCCTCCTCATGTTATTTAGGCTTTTAATGTAGATTTTCTCACCTTGATCTTCTTATGCATGCTATCATAAACATTGTTGCATGATCTAATTCATGCAAAAAAAGATATCTTTAAAAAATATAACCTCTAACCGCTTTCTTTTATTTAAATCTTTTCAAATTTCAGAGTATTAATTTTAAAATTTTAATTTTTTTAAGATATAATTCTTCAATTTCATAATTTCTTATAATCTGAAATTTATAAACAAACCTATAAATGAGTCGTTTTTAAGTTAGGTTTATGAGTATAAAAAATTATATGAAAAGTAAGTCACTTTGTTATAACGAGTAAGCATTTTGATTAAAAAAAAATTGAAATCACTTTAAAAAAGCCAGATGATAAAATCATTTTCTTAACATAAACTATAATACAATAATAGAAAAATAACATTATTAAGCTGTTGTGCATGCCCTTCAATGACATAGTTGGATATAGATTGCAAGTCATATCAGATTTTGCTCAAAGAAAAAAAAAAGTCAAATCGTAAGTTTAATATCCAAATATTGTTATATTTAAAAATGAAAAGACAAATTCTATATATGTATTTTTTATATATCTCTTCTCATTTAAACCTTAATTCTGCTGCTAAACGATAAAATAGAATTAGACTCTAAAATTTGTCTAGATAATTCTGATATAAAAAACCAACCCAATGTAGCATATCCATTTAAGCCAACTGCTAGTTATGTTGTGGTTTTAAGCAATAAAAAAAACAGTAGAGGATGGAACAAGAAGTGGGGGAGGAAATAAGATGCAAAGAACATATATTTTACTGAATATGAGGAGCCTTTTTAAAGATATATTTACAACAAAATAATTAAAAAATATCACAAAATATTTGCATAATCTCTAATTATTTTCCTAAAAATAAGAAATCATAATCTCAATAATAACAAATTATTGACTAAATCAAAATTAATAAAAATATCTAGGAAACCATAAAAATTTCTACATTAATTCTTAACACTTCCCCTTAATATAGAAACATTTGACACCTAAAAACCCTTAAGCTTTATTTTTTCTTAAAAAATATACTTATGCATTAATTGATGCTAGAAAAGCTCTTCTTCCTTCGATTGTTGATTTACAGCAAATTTTGCTTATTTGTTGGGTCTTGCATACTCTTTCCACATGACCCATTTTGCCACATTTATTATTATTAGTATTTGATCTTCACCAACATTTGAAGTGTTGATAATTTATTTTCTTACAATAAGCACAAGGTGGATGACTTTCAACCTTTATTTGACCTTGCTAGCTAAGCACCTTCAATGCAACCTTCTTCTTTCATTGATCTTCTTTATTCAAATACCTGTAATACATATAAAAATTCTACCAAGGTAATACTTACCATATCTTTAAAACTCTACAAAGAGGAGATTGTGGTTTCATATTTTTCAGGCAATGTGATTAAAATTTTTTGAATTATTCTTTCATCAGAAAAATTTTACTGAGTAATCTCACATTATCTGCCATATTTAGCAGCCTGTTGGTATATTCCTTGACTATTTTTGCAATTCAAATTTGTGAATCAGATTTATTACTTGCATGTTCTTCATCCTTTCATTACTTTTTATACTTCTCTTTGAGATACTATCAAATGTCTGCAGTATATTCTTTTTACATAATTTTAGTTAGGATTGATGGTGAAACAACAGAGAGTAAGAAAGTCTTAGCTCTTGTTTTCGTTATTTTTATTTTCTTATGATTTTTAATTTGAGCTTGTGTTGGATTATTTTTAGGAGGAATCTCACAGTCTTCTTCTACAACTTCCCAAAGATCCAAAACTTCGAAATGGACTGTTATTTGAACTGACCACACTTTATAATTTTCTCTATCAAATTTTGGTGGAGCCATTGACGCAAAGTAGTTTAAATTTTCCTTTATTTGCACTTATAGTTATGGTTATAGCTATGGATATGGTTATAAATTTGGATATAGTTATTGTTATGAATATGGTTGTAGTTATAGTTATAGTTATGGGGTAGTTATGGGGTATGGATATGGTTATGAATATTATTATAGAAGCTTCATAGATCCCTTGAGAACATTTATGCTATGATACCACTATTGTGGTTTTAAGCAAAAAAAAAAAAAAGAGTAAAGGATGGAATAAGAAACGAGAGAGGAAATGAGGTGCAAAGAACATATATTTTATTCAACACAAAGAACCTTTTTTAAAAGCATATTTGCAATAAAATAATAAAAAAATCTCATAAAATATTTATATAATCTCTAATTATTTTTCTAAAAATAAGAAATCATAATCTCGCTAATAACAAATTATTGACTAAATCAAAATTAATAAAAATATTTTGAAAACCATAAAGATTTCTACATTAATTCTCAACAAGTTATAAGTCTATTTTTTTTATTTCTTTTTTATACGTATATGATACACAGAATAAGGTCTTTATGGAGTTAAATTTAATATAAAACTTAATATACATATATATCCAAATAATTATGGATAACTGGATACAATACTAACATTGTTTATATGATTATTATTAAAAAAGGATGAGATGATTAGTGGGTAGACCACGTGTGTAGTGCCCAGCTGCAATCATTTTAATTCTGGCTACACACTATCTTTTTTTCTCTACCAAGTTAACTTTCCATTGAAAAACAACTTATTAAAACTCTCTTTTTCTCTCTTTATCTCTGTGAAAATTTTTGGGGTTTGCAGAAATGTCAGTTTTAGCAGATTTGACTGGGTTTTTTCTTCTTCATCTTGTTGCTCTTCTTCTTCTAGTTCCTCTCTTTCTCTCTCATAGTTTTCCCTCAGTTTATGGAAAGCAGTGGTTTCACTAATAAGTAGCTAGCTAGCTTTTTACCTAAATTTCAAGATTTTTAAGGGAAGCTGTAGTGTCAAAATTAATAATAATAATAAATAATAATGATAACAACAACAACAATAATAATAATAATAATAAAGATTGAAAAATTTTAACGAAAAAAGAAGCGAAGGATATTGAGGAGGTTTATGAACACTAAGTCGTAAAATGTCATATATAATAATCCAAATATCTAACAACCAAAGTACAAAATCTCCATTTGTCTTAGAGTGAGGTTTATAAATTATAGCGGTTTAGAAGCACACTTCAAGACCCTTTGCCTAAATTAGCAATCTTATTGAGATTTGACTGCTTTGAATGCCCACATCAAATCAAGTCTCCGAAAAGAGAGTAAAAGACAGATAAAGAACCATTGGATCCATTCTTTTTTATTTTTTTTAATTTTTAATTTTTGATCATTTTTGGCCTCTCTTTTCTTCTCCTCCTTTTTCTTCTTGATCCCTTTAAACAACACTTCTCTTTCAATATTCTATGTGTTAATATATTTAGAAAGTAAATTTGCAAGCATTATTGATAATTTTCTTGGGACTTAATGGCTGATCAAGGTGGAAATAGCACTACTGTGATAAGAGATTATAGGAAAGGGAATTGGACATTAAGTGAAACAATGGTTTTGATTGAAGCAAAAAGAATGGATGATGAGAGAAGAATGAAGAGAAGTAGTGATAGTGAAGGGAGAAGCAAACCAGCAGAGCTTAGATGGAAATGGGTTGAAGATTATTGTTGGAGAAAAGGTTGTTTAAGGAGTCAAAATCAGTGCAATGACAAATGGGATAATCTAATGAGAGATTATAAAAAAGTTAGAGATTATGAAAGGAAAATTGCTGAGAATAAATTAGGAGATGGGAATAATAATAATAATGAAGCATCATCTTATTGGAAGCTAGAAAAGAATGAGAGAAAGGAGAAAAACTTGCCAAGTAATATGTTACTTCAGGTTTATCAAGCTTTGGTGGAGGTGGTGGAGAGGAGAGGAAGTCAAAGAATGGTGACCAATACTGCTGCTGCTGCTGGTAGCGGTGGTGATGGTGGTGGCGGTAGTGGTGGTGGGGCAGCTTCTTCTAATCCAAATATAAAATATGTGGTGGAAAGACCCATTAGTAATATTCACCATTCACCATTGCCTCATATTCTCCAACATCATCAAGTCTCACTAGTTCCAGTTCCAGTATTGCCTCTTCTAGCACCATCACCACCACCACCACCACCTCAACCATTACAAGTACAACCAGCTCCACATACGTATTCTCAGCCATTGCCCCCAGTAGGTACTCTCTCTCCCTCCCTCTCTCTCTCTACAAGTGTGTGTATATATGCAGGTGTATATGCCTGGGTGCGATTGAAGTTTGAAATGGCAACTTATATCCTAACAATGCTAATGGCAAAAACATCTTTGATAGACATGTTCATATCTTTGCTTTATTTCCAAGAACATAATTCAGTATTAACATTATTTTCATTTGCTTTTGTTTGCTTTTAAAAAAAAATATATAATTGAAAAAGAAAATGGGTATCAATTGGTTTGAAAAATAAAGAGATAGTATAAAATTTTGCACCACAATTTTGAGAGAATATATATTGATTGGTTTAGTTGCACATTTTCATGTCTTAGAGATGTACTGTGGTGGCTTAGATTCTGATACAAGTCATGAGCATTCAGACTCACCGGCAAAGAGAAGGAGGAGAAAAGGCATCGGAGGAGGAGGAGGAGGAGAAGGAAGCAGTGGCGGCACTGCCACTGGCAGTGGAAGCACATCATCACAAGAAGTGGGCACTGCAATATTCAAAAGTGCTTCCATAATTGCAGAAGCTATTCAGGGCTGTGAGGAGAAAAAAGATAGAAGGCATAGAGATCTATTGAGTTTGCATGAAAGAAGACTCAAGATTGAGGAATCTAAGACAGAGATAAACAAGCAAGGCATTAATGGTTTGGTTAATGCCATTAACAATCTTGCTAATTCAATCCTTGCTTTGGCTTCTCATAAGAACCAATCAACTCATAAATAATCGTTTCTAATTAATTATTTAATTAGCGTAATTAGCCACTGTAAACAATTAATTTATATTTATTATCTCTTCTAAGATTAAAGCCTAATTATTCAATTTCCATTAATATTTTGTTTGTACACAGTTGATCATTCTAGTTAAACTTCTATTTTATTGAATTAATATTTATCTCTATTTGCTTTATTTATTCTAGCTAGATTTTATTTCATTTGGTGTTATGTATGATTATTTTTATTTATATATTGATTGAGTTTCGGAGTAGGAATTTGCAGCCAATCCTGAATTTACTAATTATATACATCCAATGATTTCCTCTTGCATTTATGCTCGACTACATTATGCAATCGAGAAAAAAAAATGCGTAAAAGTTGAGATTTAAAATAAAAAAAAATTCAGCAAATAAAAAATTATCGCAAAAATGATAATAAAAAAATTATATAATCTTATTAGTTTGATATATATACATTCACCTTAATTAATTTTTTTTCTTAAAATAATATAATAAAATTGAAAAGATAAATGTAATAGTAAAAACGGTAATCAATGGTAAAAAAGGAGTGAGTTTTGAATTTTACATTGTAAAAAAAATTCTGAAAGTAGAAAAATTATATAATATAATGGTTATTTTAATTAAATATTTTAGTTGGAATGATAAATTAATAAGATAATGATAAATTTTTTTATTTTATTATTAAAAAATTCATTTAAAAAAATTCATTTAAAAAAATTTTAAAATATATTTTTTAAAAAAATATCATTACATATTATAATTTAATTGATAATCACTTTTGCACTGCATAATTTCTCTTAAATGGGATAAGCAAATTTTTTTTTACATGAATAAATTTATTTTTAAAAACATCTCATTTCTTTAAAAAAAAAATTCATCTTATTACTAGCTTAAAACACCTGTCAAATTTGAATTAATTAAGTGGCTTGCCGGAAGAATATTAAATCTTTAATTAATTAACCAATGTTAGTAAATCATTTCCAGACCAAAAAAAAATTAGAAATTAGTACAAGTAATTAAGGAGTTAAGAGGTGGGTCCATTAAAGCTTCAGAATATGGATGGCCTGTGCAAAAATTTGCAACTTGTACGCGAGTTGCATTAAATCTTATATCAGTTCCCTGGAAATTAAATAGTATATTTATACAGATTCTTTTACAAGTATCTAATTCAGGATAATATAAGGGAGAGATTTCTAACCCAAAGCGCTGTAGATTTCTCCCATTTTTAAGTCGATTAGAACAACCAGAACAAGTGAAGAACAAACAATGAGAGGAGAGAGCGTGTCTATACGCGCTATGTGCGGGGCCAAGAAAGGATAGAAGCAATTCATCTCATTTATTCGGATCAGTACTTCTCAGACTGGTCAAAGGGGACCGGTCAATGATCTCTGAAGGGCTTGCTAAGAGGAGGCCTGAAATTACGAAATTGCCATTCTTTCTGGTGCCATTATTGTTGACAGGTCTTTGTATTCTTTTCTGAAGGCTGTGACAAAAATTGGGCCTTCTGTTTTTTTCCTCCCCCTTTATTTTTCCCACTCAGAAATCAGAGATAGAGAGAAGTCATTATTGGCTAAGTTGGTAGCCTTTGGTGTATTTTTCTGACAAAAGGGTGTACTAAATTTTCCTATTTTTTTTTAATCTCTTGGAGAGTGTATTATAGGGAGGCAGAAGGCTGGATACTATGGGATATAATGGGCATTTCAGCTTTTCTTTTTAGGCTTTTGAATGTTGTGTAATTGTGTAGGTTACATTACACATGTGGACAGGATTGTAAGTCTTGGAGCATGAAAGAAAATTCGAATAGAATGATTGATTTTTTTTTAAATGATTTAATATTTAAAATATGGCCTATAAGAAGAGCCAAATTATCATCCTTCCCCCTTCTGTCTTCCTTAAAAATTTTAATATTTTTAAGCTCAAATGTGATTGCATTCAGAAAAGTCAAATTACCATCCTTTCTTCTTCTCCCTTACTTTCACCTTGCTTCAACCTTTGGTTTCAGTTCATTGTTGAAAAAAAAAAAATCTTTGTTTCAGTTTTTGGTTTTGCACGTTGGCAAATTTCCAAAGCCATTGCGTTTAGTTTGTTGCCACTTATGGATTCCCTCTACTCTTGTCCCTACCTAAGACTTATTTTCATTTTAGATTTTAGTCATGTTTGTTGCCTATTTCCTGACTGTTCTACCACTTGAAGTTTTTTTTTTTCCTTTTCTTTCTAGTTTGGAGTTCTGAAATATATTGAACTTTTTTTTTCATATTTGCATTTATTATTATTATTTTTTTGATTCCCTAAAATATATGTGAAAGATTATTCAGAACTTGATTTATTTAGTATTTAAAATAGTGTTAAACTCTAGCCATCTTATTATTAATGGATAGAGTTTAACAATTGTTAAAATGAACTTTGTATTTAAATTGACTCTTCAATCAACTAATTGATATTAAGCAGATCAAGAATACCATCTAGTATGTAACATCCGTTTTAGAACTAAAATCAATTAAAATAAATAATTTAAGAAATATTGAGTTAAAATTTAAAAATTAATAAAGGTATATGTGAAATATAAAAAATATACATAACATATATACTTTAATAATAAGTGAGAAAATACAAAAGATGAATAGTAAAGAGAGACAAAATAGTAATTAAACTTTATAAAAATTAAAATTATTAAAATAATTAGAAAAGAAAATATTTTTGAATGGAAGATGGAAATTGAAAATTTTAAAATAAATAAATAGTTAATTAATTAAAATAATATAATACAATATATATATATATATATATATATATATATGGTTAGTATTTAAAGAAGAAAGGAAATCAAAATTTAAAAGTCATTTTCTTTCTCTTTTCTCCTCTCCATAGCTGAAATTCACCATAGCCAAGGGAAAAAAATTTTGCTTTTCCAATCATCTAATTCTTCAAGTTTTCAAGAGATTAAGATAGCTTTGGTGATTTCTCTCCTTAGTAAGTTTTTTTCCTTTAATTGAAGCTTAATCTATAGTTATGACTATGTGAAGATTGAAATTTTGAATGAGTGTGATTAAATTGTTCAAATGAATATAAATGACGTTATTTTGATTAGTAAGTAATGATTTTTAAGTTAGATGGAAGAAATAATTAAGTTTAGTTTGAGTTTGAGAGAAGAAGGTGATTTAGGGTTATGTGTGATTTGGGATTTTGTAATTATATATTTTAATTATTTGAATGGGTAAGAATGATGTTTATTTGATGAGTAAATAATGATTTTATGGTTGAATAGTTTATTAGCTTGGGTTAAGTTGAAGTTTGATTTGGTTAGTAAGGTTAAAGGTTATGGAAAACGGTCTTGTTAAAGAATGCTTGTTCATTTGGTTTCAACATTTAAATCATGTTGTTTAATGATTTAAATGATGGAAATGGACTCAAATTATTATTTGGAAGTGGCTGGAATGAAGAACAAGAATTAAAGTGAGTTGAGGCACATTTTAGGGTTTTGGAAGAAATATTTCTAAATTGAGTTTAATTGCTTAAAGTGTCTTAATATATGATGTTATAGACATATTTGAGCTTAAAACTCAATTTAGAATTAATTGAATTATAGTTCTAATGGTAAAGTGCATAGAGCTAAGTGTAGGCCCTTAATTTTGGTCCTAAGCTAGTATGGTCACAATTAAAAAGGCCTAATCAAAGATCGGTCCATTCTTAATGGCTTAAACATATTTTAAAGCCTTTAATTAGATTGGTTGAATTTTATAAGGACTAAAATAAATTGGTTCAACTTATAAAAGCCCAAATTAAATTTGTTCGGTTCGAAGATTAAAAATTTTAGACTAGTTTGAGTCAGAACGGGTCCAGGCAACATGAGCCAATGCTCATGTCGATTTAGATGCCCAAATCGTCATGAGCTTCATGTCGATTTGGATGTACCAAATCGACATAAACCCTAGCATTAAGAGAATTTAGTTGACAATTTAATTTTTGAATCAAGCTAGACTTCAGTTAAACTTTGGATTAGCATATTAGGGTTTTAGGGTTAAACGATTATTTGCCTATAAATAGATGATCAAAGAGGAGAGCGGGAGTAGCTGAGAGCTTTTAGAAGGAGCAATTAAGTACCTTGGCAACTGAGTTTTGTTAGAGGCAGTAGCAAGAATGAGCTATTAACACACTTTGCTCAACCAAAAACTTTGGATTGGTGCAGGCAGCAGCTTGGATCAACCTAATTAATTTGGTGGAGCCTTTAACGCAGGTTTGTTTTCTAAACTCAACTTATTTAAATATTTAGTACCAATGTTTTTCTTTTAAATACTTTGATTTTTGTTTATTATTATTTTAATCTAGTAACAATCCATATATCCGGGACATATACCCCTCTAAATTAATATACAGTGGCCATAGATTCATATAATCACAGTACCCAAATTTTAATCATCACATCCTAATTTCAAAAACCCTAAACTTAACACCCTAACCTTAAAACCCTAAAACCCAATATCTAGAATCCCAATTTCCAAACCTAACTCCTAAACCTAAACCTGAAAAAACCCTAAACCTCAATATCCAGAACTCTAACTTCCAAACCCTAGCTCCTAAACCTAAATTCATGAAACCCTAAACCCTAATATCCAGAAATCTTCATTCCTTAAACCCTAATTCCTTAAACCCTAATTTACAAAATCCTAATTCTCAAAAACCCTAAATCCTAACTTCCAAACCTTAATTCTTAAAAACCTTAAACCCTAAATTTTCAAAACCCAAATCTTGTCTTTCAAATACCAAAACCCTATTCCTATTTTTCAAATAACAATGATCCAGAACCCTAAATCCAAATTCTCAAAGTTATAATCCAAACACCTTAACTTCACAGATTTTGAAACCCAAAAATCCAAAACCCTAATTCCTTATTTGCTAAGTCCAAAATCCTAATTTCATGTATCTAAACCAAAGCCTTAATTTATAAATCAAAACCCTAATTCCCTATTTCCAATCCAAAACCTTGATTTCTAAATGAAAACTCCAATTCCCTACTTTCAAACCAAAACCCTAGTTTTCCATACAAATTCCTAATTTTGTATTTAAAATCCTATAAGCCTTAATTTAAGATGTAAACCCTAATTTTTGTGCATTTAATAATTTATTTAAGATCAAACTCTAGATTCAATTATTTGATTTGTTATTACATGCTATTGTGATGGATGATTTATTTTATTTGGTTTATAATGGATGTTTTGCTTTTAATTATTATGTTTGAATGGTTTAATTTATTTGATTAATTATTTTTTTATTATTTGGATTTTAAAGTTATAAAAGGCATATTTCCACTTTGTGGGTGTCTTATTTATTTATTTTATTTTATTTTTGAATCAATGTAAGGGGCATATTTTTACCTATGGTAGGTGTCTTATTTTGCTTTACTTATATGTTGGACATTGGACATTGTAAGAGCTTGTTTCCATCTTCGGATGGGTGCCTATTTTTTTTTGTTGATTTGTTTTAATTAATAATATGACGTTTTCTTCTTTTAATTGCATGTAGTATGGATGATTTTATAATATTTAAGAATTTAATAATATTTAGACCTAATAAGGAGGCCGGTTCCAATGAACTGAGCGTTATGGGGGTGTTGGGTCATTTTCACCTTCTCTATATGTACCAACTTTTTGAACCCATTAGGGGTTTGGAGATCCTTTAGGAATCGAGTAATCCACCCCTTTCTTTTTCCTTGCCCGTCCGAGTGGTGACTCCATTTTCTTCAAGTTTATGTCCATGTTCTCTAAGGCCTTAGAACTAACAGTGCTGAAGTCGCAAGAACTATTCCACATGGGAGTAGGGGCTAAAATCCCCACTCATAGTGGCGACTCCATTGGGGATAAGAGAAGTTAATTCTGTTGGTCTTTATATTATTTTATTCTTTCTTATTATAATATTATCCATTGCATTATTTAGATTGTATTGTGTGCGTGAGTTAGGACACACGTGTAACCCATGTTGTGTTATGTAAGGGATACCATACTTTCACTCAAGGTATGGAGATCGAGCATGGTATAACCACTCATAGCCTTGTACCTTTTGGTATATACTTGCTATGAGAACCTTAGCCCAAATACTAAAGCTCATGTAATTATCATGGATCGATTTCTAAGTTTAAAAATACAACTATTGGTTAAATAGTCCAAGTGAATTTTTTGAAAGTAAGATATCCTATATTGATATTTTGTTGACCATATACCTAGAAAAAGAGACTCGTCATTCATGTGTGGAAGATATAAGGTTGAAAGGGACGTCCTGACTTTACTTGTTTGTTTCTTTGTTTGTCTGCTTGCTCCATAAGCATGCATGCATACATGCATTGCATTACATTCGAGTTAATCTTTTTCTGGCTCACAGACTCGGAGTACAACAGTTCAAGAGCTTACGATAATTCGACCTATGCCAGTGACTCAGAGTTCAGTGAGAATTTAATCAATTTCACATCAAATGCGATGGATCCTGAGCAAGTTTAGTAGCTTTTGAGGCAAAATTGAACTCTGCTTATTTAAGGGAGAAATGATCTAGGCATTATTTGGTTAGCCAATAACTAGTATCCACCCATATTAACATCAATTCTTAGTTTGTCCTCTTCAACCTTCATGACATTTTAGCTTGCTTTTTATTGGCTTAAAGACCCGTTAACCTACCCTGAGGTGCTGTCACACTTTTTACAAATCTAATGACCACTTAGGAAAAGGTGTAAGAAGATCAAGAAAAAGATGCATAGTCAAGACCACAAAGATAGTTGAAGTTTACCTGAGCTAGATTTAATATCTCCAATCTCTTTCATCATTGAGATAAATTCAGGACAATGAAGTATTTATCCTCACTGAAGTAGACTCATTCTACTCCACTCATCCATAGTCAGATGCATAGAATGATGCAAATAAAATAATTCTCTTGGAGATAGGACAAAAAAAACAAAACAAAAATAAAAACAAAAAAAAGGAAAGAAAAGAAAAAATAGGGAAAAAAGAAAGAAGAATAAAAAGAAGAAGAAAACAAAATAAAACCTAAAAATGCAGTTCAGAAAGCCAACTGAGTTTTTTTTACCTAAAACAAGCAGAAGACTTTTACTTAGTTTACGAGGATAAATTGACTTGAATTGGTCTAGTTGTGAGCAGGGATTTTTACCCCCACTCCCGGTGGAATGGTTCTTGCGACTTCGGCACTGTTTAGGCTCGAGGCCTTAGAGAACACGGACCTAAGTCCGAAGAAAATGGAGTCGCCATCTGGACGGGCCGGGAAAAAAGAAAGGGGTGGATGACTCGATTCCTAAGGAATCCCTAACCCCCTAATGGATTCAGAAAGTTGGGTACATGTGGGGAAGGTGAGAAATAGCCCAGCACCCCCACAACGCCCGGTTCATTGGAACCGGCCTCCTTTACAGGTCTTAATATTATAAAATTCTTAAATATAATAACATTATCCATATTACACACAATAATTAAAAGAAAGCATCATTATGTTAAAATCAAAGCAATGTCCAAACAAAGAAAATAAATGGACACCCATCCAAGGATGAAAACATGTCATTACATCGCATGCCTAAATAGGACACCCACTGAAAGGTAGAAACATGCCCTTTACATTGGTTCTAAAGTAGAAAAGCAAATTAAATTACATGATATTTAACTAATGAGGTACCCACCAAGTGGAAACATACCTCTTACAACATTTAAAAGTCTAAATAAATTGATAAAAGTAAATAACCATTCATAATAAATAAATCATTCATCAAAGATATTAAATATCAATAGAAAGTAAACATCCATCCATGATAAATTAAATGAACCAAGCATTGAACTTAAATAAATTAAAGCATATAAATCAAAGCATAATCAAATATAGAATTAAATAAGGCAAATAAAAAATATCTAAGTTATAGCTATTGTTTCCATTTAGAATCCTTTATTTCATGTGTTTAGGGGTTTTGGACACTTTAAAATACTTTTGATTCATGGTTTTAAATGGTGATTTCAAGCTTATTGTGTAAATTTAGAATATTTGTGGTTTTATGGTTTTTAAAGTTTTAAAGGATTAAAGTTTAAAAAAAGTTAGGGTTTAAGGTTTTAAAGGGGTTAAAGTTTACTATTTTAAGTTTGGAAGTTTGAATTAGGGTTTTAGGATTTAAAATTAGGGTCTCGGGTGATGAATTGGCTTTTAGAATTTGGAAATCAATTTGATAATTTTATGAAGTTTTATGAATTTAAACAAATAGATTAAAGTTTTTATAAATAGAAAAGATGTTTTTTAAGGCTTTTTGAAAGAAACGGAACCAAGTTAAAAATTTTGAAAGAAACATAATCAAATTTTGGTTTTGTTGAAAAATATGTTTAATTAGGGTTTTAAGATTTTAAAGAAGTAAAACTAAAAATTTTAAGCCTTTTAGAAAATAAACCAACGAAATAAGGTTTTTGACTTTAGAGAAACTAAATTAAAGTTCTAAGATTTTAAATTTTGAAAAACACAAATTCCTAGTTTTAGCTACTGTGAAAAAATAACCAAAGAATTTAATACATACCTCCTTTTGATGATTCCTCCAAAAATTATTTTTCTTGGATGAATTAAAACAAAGACAATTGCTGTCTTTTTAATTCCTTCAATCATGTCCCTGCTATTTCAGAATAAATATCAAATTCAATTGCTCCTTTTTTCCTTCACGGATTTGGTTCCACTTTTTCAAACTACTGTCTTTTTTTTTTTATTTTCGGCCTCCTCAATTTCATTGCCTTTGGTCCTTATTTATAGAGGTTTCATATGGTTTATTCCTAATTAATCACGGCAAATAATATTGATAAGCAAAGGAAACCGAAACCTTGTAATATCCCAAAGTATACCCTAAAAGTTTTGGAATTTTTGTTGTATTTGGATTTAATGTATATGTTTAAGAGGGAAGATTAAAGATGAGAAGAGAGATGTGTATATGTTGTATATATAGAGATATATACAACATATACAAGTCAAATTATTATATGGTCAAAAGAAGAAATAATTGATTTTAAATTAAGTTAGTGGAGGAAGATATTTATTTATTTTAAATTAGTGAAATAAATTAAATGGAAATTTATGAATGGAAGAGAATATTTTAGATTATTTTATTATATAATTTCTTGGTGGAGGTTTAAAGAGAAGAGAAGTTTGACTTGGTCATTTATGTTGTTCTTTTTCTTCTTTTCTCTTTGGGTTGGCCGGCTATCAAAGAAGCAAAAGAGGAAGTGAGATTTTTCATATTCCAAGCTCAAAATTGAAGAAGAATTCAAGTGATCAAGTTGGAAATTTAAGAAATTTCATTAACTTTGGTAAGTTTCCTTTTGATTCTCTTGTTTTATTTTGAGTTGTATTTGAGTTTGATGATTGATTGTGGATAGTATGAGTATGTTTGATTGTGGTGTGTTTGAGAGTGTTGGGTTTAATTGATTGTGATTTTGGAGTTGAATGGAAGAGTAAGAGTTGTGTTTATGTTATGGTTTTGAATTGGTAATTGATGTATGTTGTGAGTTTGAGCAATTATTATCTTGGATTTTCAATGTGTTTGTGTTTAATGGAGTTGAAAGCATAGAATACATGATTTTGGTCTGAAACAGAAGCATTTTGGATGCCACGCCCGTGGCCCTTGGATGCCACGACCGTAGGGTGTTAAGCAAATTGGACAGATTCATTTTCTAACCCACGCCCATGGGGATTGTGAGGCCACGCCCGTGGGGGTTGTGAGGCCACGACCGTGGGCCCTAGTTAGTGGTTTTGGTTTGTAATTTGTGATACATGGGTCTAATATGAGGCTAGTAGGTGAATAATTGTATTGGAATTCATGTGTATTTGTAAATAAGTGTGTATTATTCCTTTTGAATTAGGTTGTGAAGAGGTTGAGTTGCCCTAACCTAAATGTTGAGAATTCTTGGAAGAAGAAGTGTATAGATTGGTGTGAGTTACTCTTGAGGTAAGTACAAACTTACATGGTTGCATTCATTTACATGATTTTGAGACTTAACACATTTGGTTACATGATTTTGAGACTTAACACATTTGGTTATAAATGTGTTAAGTAATTTACTATATTGTTACTACAATGTGATTAATGTTATGATTTGTATAGTATGAAAGATATGATGGTCATTCAAAAGGTATGTGCAATGCAATTGGTTATGATGAATACTTTAATGATGAATTGCTATAATGTGAATTGAGATATGATGAGATATGATGCCATTGTGGTTGGCTATAATGATTCAAATGAAATAAGTGGGCATGTTTGCCTAGATGATGATGAATTTAAAATATATGTCCAATGCAATTGGTTATGTATACTCTATTGATTAGATGTGAAGCCATTGTTGTTGGCTATAATGATGCAAATGAGATGATTGAGGCATGGATGCCTAAATGATGATAAGAAAATGAGAATGAAATTGATAATGAAATAATGAATGAATTGTGTGTCTAATGTGTTATTCCATTTTTAGAGTTTTGTTGTTGGTGGCATGCCTAATGGTAACAATGTTGTTGCTGATGCCTTGAGTCGGAAGTCTTTGGCAGGTTTAACTGTTTATTCGCTCTCGTTGCTTGTTGAGTTGAGAGCATTGCATGCTAGTTTTGAGCTTTGTAATGATGGTGCGTTGTTGGCTCAGTTGCAATTGAGGCCAATGTTGTTGGATTAGATTAAAGAGGCTCAATTGGCTGATGAGAAAATTTAGAAAGTTGTATCAGATTGCCAAAATGGAGACAGCCGAGAATTCAATGTGAGAAGTGATGGTAGCCTTTGGTGCAAAGATAGATTGTGTATTCCTGATGATGCTAATTTGAGAAAGATTATTTTAGAGGAAGCACATCAATCGATTTTTGCTATGCATCCTGGGAGTACAAAGATGTATCAGGATTTGAAGCAGCATTATTGGTGGTCAGGTATGAAAAGAGACATAGCGGAGTTTGTATCTAAATGTCTCACTTGTCAGAGGGTGAAAGCTGAGCATCAAGTTCTAACAGGGTTGCTTCAACCTTTATCAGTGCCTGAATGGAAATGGGAATGTGTGATGATGGATTTTATGTCTGGTTTGCCATTGACTCAGAAGAAGCATGATTCTATTTGAGTGATTGTTGATCGGTTGACGAAGACAGCTCATTTTCTTCCACTTAGAATGGATTATTCTCTTGAGAAGTTAGCTGAGCTGTATATCAGTGAGATAGTGAAATTGCATGGAGTCCCAATTTCTTTAGTATCTGATCGAGATCCTCGGTTTACTTCAAGGTTTTGGAAGAGTTTGCATGGTGCTTTAGGTTCTCAATTACATTTTAGCACTGCTTTTCATCCACAGATGGATGGGCAATCAGAGAGAGTGATACAGATTATTGAGGATATGTTGAGAAGCTGTGTCATTGATTTCTCTGGAAGTTGGGATAGATTTTTGCCACTTGTGGAATTTGCTTACAACAGTAGTCGTCAATCCAGTATTGAAATGACACCATTTGAGGCATTGTATGGTAGAAGATGTAGGACGCCTCTATGTTGGAATGAAGTTGGAGAAGGCAAGTTGGTTGGTCCTGATTTGATTAAAGAAACAGAAGAGAAAGTGAAGATAATTCGGGATCGGTTAAAAGTAGCTTCAGATCGACAGAAATCTTATTCAGATTTGAAGAGGAGAGATATAGAGTTTGATGTTGGAGATAAAGTTTTTCTGAAAGTGTCTCCTTAGAAAAAGATTTTGAGATTTGGCCGCAAAGGAAAACTAAGTCCTCGTTTTATTGGACCTTATGAAGTATTGGAGAGCGTTGGACCAGTTGCTTATCGACTCGCTTTGACGCCTGAGTTGAATAGAATCCATAATGTTTTTCATGTTTCTATGCTGCGGAAGTACAGATCAGATCCATCTCATGTTTTACCAGTTGAATCTATTGAGGTGAGTTCGGATCTAACATTTGAAGAAGAACCAGTTGCTATTTTGGCATATGAAGTGAAAGAGTTGAGTAATAAGAAAGTGCCACTTGTAAAGATTCTTTGGAAGAATCATGCAAAGGAAGAGGCAACTTGGGAGTGTGAGCAAGCGATGCGTGATCAGTATCCTCAACTGTTTCAATCTTAATATTAGGTAATTTCGAGGACGAAATTTCTTTTAGAGGGGGACAATTGTAATATCCCAAAGTATACCCTAAAAGTTTTGGAATTTTTTTTTGTATTTGGATTTAATGTATATGTTTAAGAGGGAAGATTAAAGATGAGAAGAGAGATGTGTATATGTTGTATATATAGAGATATATACAACATTTACAAGTCAAATTATTATATGGTCAAAAGAAGAAATAATTGATTTTAAATTAAGTTAGTGGAGGAAGATATTTATTTATTTTAAATTAGTGAAATAAATTAAATGGAAATTTATGAATGGAAGAGAATATTTTAGATTATTTTATTATATAATTTCTTGGTAGAGGTGTAAAGAGAAGAGAAGTTTGACTTGGACATTTATGTTGTTCTTTTTCTTCTTTTCTCTTTGGGTTGGCCGGCTATCAAAGAAGCAAGAGAGGAAGTGAGATTTTTCATATTCCAAGCTCAAAATTGAAGAAGAATTCAAGTGATCAAGTTGGAAATTTAAGAAATTTCATTAACTTTGGTAAGTTTCCTTTTGATTCTCTTGTTTTATTTTGAGTTGTATTTGAGTTTGATGATTGATTGTGGATAGTATGAGTATGTTTGATTGTGGTGTGTTTGAGAGTGTTGGGTTTAATTGATTGTGATTTTGGAGTTGAATGGAAGAGTAAGAGTTGTGTTTATGTTATGGTTTTGAATTGGTAATTGATGTATGTTGTGAGTTTGAGCAATTATTATCTTGGATTTTCAATGTGTTTGTGTTTAATGGACTTGAAAGCATAGAATATATGAGTTTGGTCCGAAACATAAGCATTTTGGATGCCACGCCCGTGACCCTTGGATGCCACGACCGTGGGGTGTTAAGCAAATTGGACAGATTCGTTTTCTAACCCACGCCCGTGGGGGTTGTGAGGCCACGCCCGTGGGGGTTGTGAGGCCACGACCGTGGGCCCTAGTTAGTGGTTTTGGTTTGTAATTTGTGATCCATGGGTCTAATATGAGGCTAGTAGGTGAATAATTGTATTGGAATTCATGTGTATTTGTAAATAAGTGTGTATTATTCCTTTTGAATTAGGTTGTGAAGAGGTTGAGTTGCCCTAACCTAAGTGTTGAGAATTCTTGTAAGAAGAAGTGTATAGATTGGAGTGAGTTGCTCTTGAGGTAAGTACAAACTTACATGGTTGCATTCATTTACATGATTTTGAGACTTAACACATTTAGTTATAAATGTGTTAAGTAATTTACTATATTGTTAATACAATGTGATTAATGTTATGATTTGTATAGTGTGAAAGATATGATGGTCATTCAAAAGGTATGTGCAATGCAATTGGTTATGATGAATACTTTAATGATGAATTGCTATAATGTTAATTGAGATATGATGAGATATGATGCCATTGCGGTTGGCTATAATGATTCAAATGAAATAAGTGGGGCATATTTGCCTAGATGATGATGAATTTAAAATATATGTCCAATGCTATTGGTTATGTATACTCTATTGATTAGATGTGAAGCCATTGTTGTTGGCTATAATGATGCAAATGAGATGATTGAGACATGGATGCCTAAATGATGATAAGAAAATGAGAATGAAATTGATAATGAAATAATGAATGAATTGTGTGTCTAATGTGTTATTCCATTTTTAGAGTTTTATTGTTGGTGGCATGCCTAATGGTAACAATCTCTTGAAGCTAGGTTGGATCTAATCCTTGAAGCCTAGTTGAGATGTTACAACCCTTGAAGCTAGGTTGGTTTTAGTTCTTGAAGCCAAGTTGGGTTGATACTTAGCATGCTTTATTCACCTTGAAGCTTGGTTGAGCCTAATCCTTGAAGCCTAGTTGGGATAATGAAAATGATAAATGTGATAATTGAACCAAAACATTAACTCTGAAAGTGGAATGGCATATTAGTGTCTTTTAGGCCCATGCTTGTCTTTGTTTCAATGTAAATCATAAGTGATGAAATAATTGAATAAAATAATGAAATGTAGTGTTATGAACAATATAAAGATATCATTTGTGAATATTGTCTTATTTGTTGAAATGTATGACATTGGCATTGCATTGAAGCATATTGTTATTGTGGTTTGTACCACTAAGCCATTGGCTTAGCGCGATTGTGGTTCATCGAGCAGGTGACAGGGCAGAGCCAAAGAGTTCATCTAGACCGAGTCGAGTCTAGACTTTTAGGTGTTGATTGTGGGTGTAAAGATCAGAGACGAACTGCCAAACATGTATAAATGTTATGTTTTGTAAAAATTGATTTGGATGTTTATGTATTTTGATGTATATATATATGTAAATATAACTATATTTTCCGCTGCATATTGAATGAATGTTTTTATTTATTATGTTTATAATATAACTTAAATGTTTAAGTTTGCTATTATTGTTGTATAAAGGGATGACTTGTTTGTTTAGTAAACTGTGGCATTCCTATATTCAGTATACGTATATTAGCATTGTGGTAGCATGTAGTGTGCGTATACGGGGTATAGGGGTGTTACAAACCTAATTGAATTAGGTTTCAAAAAATTTGCGTAGGAAAAATTGCGTTGCCGAAAAAAATTACCGCAGGAAAAAATGCGCTGGCGAAAAAATCTGCCGCAGAAAACTGCGGCAGTGGGCGAGGAGCGGGCATCGCATGCAGGAAATTCCTGCCGGTGACCATTTCGCCCGCAGGAAATTCCTACCGGCGAAATGCCCATGGGCCCGTGCGATGATTTTTTTGTCACCGATTTTTCCGACGCCGATTTTTATGTTTATTTTTATTTTTTGACTTTAATTTGTTTATTTTTATTTTTTATTAATAAAAATTAAATACTAAAGAAAAAATTATTTAACAAAAATTATTTTGGACCAATTAGACAAAAAAATTCATTTTGGACTAAATAAAACATATTAAACCGGACTGGTTCAAAAATTAAGGGTCTACAGTTTGCCCCCTGCTTGAAAAATCTTAAACTTTAGTGAAAGAGAGTGAAAAGCAATAAGACTTAATTTTTGAGATGGTTGAAGTTTTGGGTTTTGGACCCGGTTTGAGTTCTGGACTCAAGGATAAATTCTAGGTTCTAGACCTAAGGAGAATTTGGGTTCTGGACTCAAGGATAATTCTAGGTTCCCGACCTAAGGAAAATTTGGGTTCTGGACTGGTTCGAGTTCTGGACTCAAGGATGATTCTAGGTTCTGGACCTAAGGAAAATTTGGGTTTTGGACCTGGTTCGAGTTCTGGACCTAAGAAAAATTTGGGTTCTGGACCCGGTTCAAGTTCTGGACTCAAGGATGATTCTAGGTTCTGGACCTAAGAAAAATTTAGGTTCTGGACCCGAGAGATTTGGATACTCGATCCTAAATTGGATTGGGATACTCGATCCTAAATTGGCTTTGGATGCTCGATCCTAACTAGATTCGAATACTCGATCCTAAACTGGATTGGGATACTCGATCCTAACTGGATTTGGATACTCGATCCTAAATTGGATTATGACACCCGATCCTAACTGGATTCGGACACTCGATCCTAACTGGATTTGGATACTCAATCCTAAATCAGTTTTGGATACTCGATCCTAAATTAGATTGGGATACTCGATCCTAAATTGGGTTCGGATACTCTATCCTAAACTTGATTTGGATACTCGATCCTAAATTGGCTTTGGATACTCGATCCTAAATTGGATTGGGATACTCGATCCTAAATTGGGTTCGGATACTCGATCTTAAACTTGATTTGGATACTCGATCCTAAATTGGCTTTGGATACTCGATCCTAAACTGGATTGGGATTTGATTTGGGACCCAAGATTGGGTACTTGAACCCGAGATTGAATTGATTTTGATTTAATTTGGGTACTTGGACCCGGGATTGGGTACTTGGACCCAAGATTGGATTTGAGTTGGGTACTTGGACCCGAGATTTGATTTGATTTGGGTACTTAGACCCAAAATTGATTTGATTTGGGTACTTGGACCCGAGAATGGGTACTTAAACCCGAGACTGAATTGAATTTGGGTGCTTGGACCAGATATTGAATTGGAATTGGGTACTTGGACCCGAGATTGAATTGAATTTGGGTGCTTGGACCCGATATTGAATTGGAATTGGGTACTTGGACCCGAGATTGAATTGAATTTGGGTGCTTGGACCCGAGATTGAATTGAATTTGGGTGCTTGGACCCGAGATTGAATTGGCATTGGGTACTTGGACCTAAGATTGAATTGAATTTGGGTGCTTGGACCCAAGATTGAATTGAATTTGGGTGCTTGGACCCGAGATTAAGTTTGACTAACCTTTTATCATTTGAGAAATCTGACTGCTCCGGTTATTCTATGCATTGCGGTTTTTCACCCTCAAAATGGATCTTCATCCTTTGAGATTGGGTCTTCATCCTTGAAAATGAGTCCTCATCCTTTGAGATCAGGTCTTTACCCTTGTAAGTGGATCTTCATCCTTTGAGATTGGGTCTTCACCCTTGTAAGTAGATCTTCATCCTTTGAGTTTGGGTCTTCACCCTGGCTTCAACTCTTTTAGCTGGATTGATCTTTTGTCTTTTGCATCTTCATTCTTTTTAGAATTCTAATTTTCTTTTTTTTATTCCATTCTTTTTTGTTCTTCCTTTGCACTTTTGCTAAAAATTCAGCCCTTTTTAGCTAGCCTTCATATCCTCTCCTTTTCCCTCTGCGTGGCGAGATATTTGCAAGTGAGTTTGAAAATGTTTTATATATAAACTCAAAAAATTGAAAAGGAGAAACTTTGCCCCCTGTGGCTCAAACCCATGATTTTTCTATGAGGACTCTGATTGATGTTGTTGTTGTCTAGTTCTTTGCACAAGCACGTATTTCTTCTCTTTGCAAGATTACTGGAGCTTTCTCAAGCAATGGGCTTTCTATGCCCCCCTAATTTGATATCTTCTTTTGATTCTTTACTTCGCAGGGTGTTTGCTATTCATTTTGCCAAAGAATAGACAACACAAGACAAGAAAGTGTGATGTGATAAGCTCATGTATGCATGATATGTATGAATAATACTTACAGTTGTTCCATCAACTCACAGACTGAGGTGATCAGCAGAAGTGTTCTCATTGGTTCCCTTTTGACGCTTGTTCAAGTCTTGCATTGGAATGATTGAAAGCTTTGCATTTGTGGCTTTTATCTTCAAGATGTTGAAAACATGAGTGGTGGAGGCCCTAAGCAGCAGAGTCAGGGATACATCCTTTTCAAAATATGTCTCAGCATGTCAATTGATAGCTTCTTCATGACCTTGCCAATAATCAATTCAACATACTTCCCTTAGCTCGAAGGCTTTGTATGACAAAACACTTTTTTTCCTTTCCTTTTTTTTTGAATTTTGATTTTGAAAACAAATGTTGGCTTTGCCAAATTAATGTCAATGTACCTCAAGACTTGATTTTTCCAAATTAACATATCTATAACATGACAACCCTAGTTACCATACTAAACTAGGGAATCAATACTATTTAAGCAAGAATTGTTGCACTTCAGATAGGCACATACACATTACTTGGCCAAAGGTCTCATTTGAGTTTAAATATTGTCTATCTCATATGCATGCTTATCCAAACTATCTCCACTAATAGACTCTACCTACCAAGAGAGATCAAAAGGTCTTTGATAGGCTTGATGTAATATCCTCATGTATACCTTAGAAGTTTTGATTATGTTGTTGTTGTAAGTTGGATTGAATGTATATGTTATGTGAAGAGAAAAGAAAATGAGAAGAGAAGGTTTATGTATATGTGTTTTGGGAAAGAAAAGAGGGTTTAGAGAGAGGTGTATATGTTGATTATATGGTAATATATATAACATATAAGTTGGTCAAAAGGGAGAGTCAATGCAAGAAGATATTTTCATTTATGATATGTGAAATTACTATAAAGGACATGTGAGTTAAAAGAGAGCTAAAGTAAATGGTTAAGGGCATTGAGGTAATTCTCTTTTGGAAATCTCTTGGTGGAGATTAAAAGAAGGAAAGAAAGGTTGACTTGTTATTTTCTTTTCTTTGTTTGAAGTGGTGGCCGGCTATCCAAAGAGAAGAGAGAGCAATTGAAGTGTTTTGGTTTCTAACATCAAGATTGAAGGGAGAATCAAGGAATTAAGTGGAAGATTTGTGGAATTCAACAACTTTGGTAAGTTCTTTTCCTTGATTTCTTCTATTCTTGTGAAGTGGTGTTTTAAGTGAATTAGAGTTTGTTGATTTGATGAGTAAATGTGTTTGTGATGTGTTTATAAGTTTTAAAATGGATTGTAAGTTATAAGATTGAATTGGTGTTGGTTTGGTTTTGAATATGGTAAGTTAAGTGGAAGATCAAGAGTGGAATTTGGTTTTAGGGTTTTGAGATGGTTTGTGTTTAAAATGTAATGTTAATGTGTTGTTTAAGTGATTAATGTGATGAATATATATGATATGTGTTAACAACATTTACTAGAACCAATTGAATGAGATTATTGTTGTGCAAAAAGTGTGAAAATGCAAGTGAAAGAGCTTTGGCCAAATTAGGGTTTGTGTTCTTGAGTGACATGGCCATAAGCAAGATGAGACACGGCCAAGACTTATTATTTTTGAGAGACACGGCCAAGTCTAGAGAATTTTGGCCGTGTTGGATAGGTTTTGGGGTGACACGGCCACAAGCTTGGCCATGTCCTTTGAATGTGTTTGCTACTGCCTGAGTTGTGTTAAGAGACACGGCTGTGTCCTTGCCCGTGTCTGCCTCGGGAAGTTTTGGTCTTAAGAGACACGGCCACAAGCTTGGCCGTGTCCCTTGGGTGTGTTTGCTACTGTGATGGTTTTTGGTTCTTCATGTATTGTTTGATTCTTCAAAAGTCTTTTGCTCCTAAACATTTTATATACACTCTAAATACTTTGTAATCAAAGAATGACCTAAACAAATGTATGTGGATGATTCTAAACCTATGAATAATGATCTTTGGATTAGGTTTTGAAGAGATTGTGTTGCATTAACCTAATTGTTGAGAATTCTTGGAAGAGGAAATGTATAGATGGATGGGAATAGTTCTTGAGGTAAGTACCAATACATATGATTGTATTTATTTACATGATTTGAGGCTTAACACATTTGTTTGCAAATGTGTTAAGTGGTTTACTATATTGTTAATATAATTGGACTAAGGTGATGATAATGATGTGAAGGATGTGAAGATCATTAACAAGTTAAGCATAAACCCTATTTGATTGTATATCCTTATATGTCTTTGAACATTTACACATTGGGATGAAAGTGTTAAATAAGCTATTATATTATGGATGTAAATGAAGAATGTAAATCACTTTATATATATAAATATAAAGGATGAAATATGAAATGGAAAGGTAGGAAGAAATGAGGATCATTCTTAAGGTATGTGCAATTTGTTATGATAAATGTTCTAATAATGAATGGTGTTAGTGTGTTTTGAGAAATGATGAAATGTTATGTTATATGCATTGTGAATGGCAATGTATTATATGAATAATATATTTTGAAATGTTATATCAATAATGTTATATGTATCATATGGATTGAGATATGATATGTATTGAAGCCATTGTGATTGGCTATGACAGTTCAATTGAGACATGTGAGGAATGTTTGCCTAAATGATGATGGGAATTGTGAATGATATTGATGATGAATTGATCAATGAATTATGTGTCTAATATGTTATTCATTTTCAGAGTTTTGTTGTTGGTGGCATGCCTAATAGTAACAATCTCTTGAAGTTAGGTTGGACTTGATCCTTGAAGCCAAGTTGGGTTGAAGTTTAACATGTTTTACTCCCCTTGAAGCTTGGTTGGGTCTAGCCCTTGAAGCCTAATTGAGATGTTACAACCCTTGAAGCTAGGTTGGATTGGTTCTTGAAGCCAAGTTGGGTTGATACTTAGCATGCTTTGTTCCCCTTGAAGCTTGGTTGAACCTAATCCTTGAAGCCTAGTTGGGATAATGATAAATGTGATAATTAAACCAAAGCATTAACTCTGAATGTCGAATGGCATATTAGTGTTTTGGGCCCGAGTCTGTCTTTATTGTCAATGTGAAATGCAAGTATTGAAATATTGATTGTGAGTATTAATAATGAATTATGATTGGTGAATTGTGAATAATATAATGTTATTAAGTGTGATATATAAATGAATTGTGGTTGATGATAAAGGTTGTCTTCATTGGAAATGTGATTCATGATTGGTATGATATGTAATGTTGTATTGCAATAATGAGTGGTATGATATGTAATGTGTGTATTGTAATAATGAGTGGTATGATATGTAATGTGTGTATTGCAATAATAATTGGTATGATATGTAAAGTGTGTATTGCAATAATGATTGGTATGGTATATATAATGTGGGTGTATTAATATATTGGTTTTGAGTATTGGTGATGCATTGGGGTTGGTGATAACATTATGTATATATGTACATCATATATGAAATTAGCTAGGATATATTAAAGATGAAATTAAAAAGAAAAGAAAGTATGATAAGAACTAATTATATATTGAATTGATATATCATTATATGTTAATACTTCTATACTATATGTTTCTATTTTATATTTGGATTACTAAGCTCTCGGGCTTAGCACGGGTGTGTATTCGCGCAGGTAAATAGGTGGAAGATATGAAGTCTTTCGCTATGCCACAAGAAGAGTAAAAGTTTGTCGAGACCAACTAGAGGGAAATGCATACATGTATAACTTTTATATTGATGTATTTATGACGAGAAAGTAATTATATGTATAAATGAAGTTTTTGATAAAGATAATGATTTGGTAAATGTTATTTAAATTAATGTATTATAGTTTGAAATTCTTTTACAGGTTTTAAAAAAAATAACGATAAGTGACATCCTTATACTTTATATACTTACCGTATGTATACCAGGTATATGTATAGTATTTATATAAGATATCGGGGTGTTACACTTGAAATGCGGTCTACGAGGGACATGAGTTAAATGAATGCCATTTTGAGATAGGAGCTGATGTGACACAATGGATAAACCCTCACACTACAAATTTTTTGTTTCGAACTTTAGGCAATTGGGAGCAATCTTGCTAGACTCCAAATTCCTTCTATCTTCTTGGCATTAGTATGGATTTTGATTGGGACATTCTTTGCCTTTACAAAAAGTTTGTTACCCAAATTTGTTTCTTTTCTTCTTCTCCCTTTTCTTTCTTTTTCTTTTTCTTACTCTTCCCTTTCTTTGAGCATTTTATCATTTTGTCCTTCTTCCTTGTCAGACTGTTAAGTATAGAATTTTCAAGATCTGGATGGTCTTTTTCCTTTTTCTTTGATTTTGCTTGAATCTTTGGTTGGGTTGGACTAATTCAAGTCAAACTGTTCAAATGGAAGCCTTTTGCTGCTTAGGTAAAAGAGAACTCAGTTGGCTTTCTGAACCACCTTTTTAGGTTTTCTTTTCTTGTTGTTTTTTCCTTTCTTTTTGTTTTCTTTTTTCCTTTTCCTTTTCCTTTTCTTTCCTTTTCCTTTTTCTTTCTTTTCTTTTTTCTTTTGTCCTTTTTCTTTTCTTCTTCTTCTCCTTTTTTCTCTTCTCTTTTTTCTTTTTTTTGTTCTAGCTCTAAAAGAGTTATATTGTTTGTACCAACTTGGGCTTCCAATAATGGATAAGTGGAGTAACATAAATCTTCTTTAATAGGGATAAATCATTTGTTACTCTGATGTCGATGTTGATATATTGGAGATATTAAGGGAACTTCAACTACCCTTATGATCTTAAAAACATCAACTACCCTTATGGTCTTGAGAACCATCTTTATCGTCTTGAGAACTTCACTTATCCTCATGATCTTGACTAATCATTGCTTTCTTTGATCTTCTTGCCTCTTCATCTTAGTGATCATAAGACTTGTCAAAAGTATCACAACAGCTCAGGGTAGGTTGTTGGGGTTATATGCCAATGAAAAGAAAGCTAAAATTTTATGAAGGCTCAAAGGGACAACTAGGGATTGATATTTAATAAGGTGGATACTAGTTGTTGGCTAACCAAACAATGCCTAGATCATTTCTCTCTTAAATAAGCAGAGTTAAATTTTGCCTCGAAACCTTGTCAAAGCATGTTCTAAGACCGACTAGGACCTAGACAAAGGTAATTATGCAGGAGTCCTCTCTAAGTAAGCATACACAACTCAATGCTATAGAGCAATTCCCTAACCTAGTAAAGTCATTCAAGTCATGATGCATAAATATATTAATTCATGAATTATCAAGCTAGATTCCTCATTGGTTGAGCAACAAAATGAACAAAGACCAACAAAAATTTTGATGAAAGTAATTTATTAAAGCAACTTTAAATTTGAAAAACACAATAGTTCCAAAATATTAAAGAAAGTAAGATTGAAAAGCAACATTCAAGCTAAGGAAAGTTCATTGAGTTAGGCTTCTTTTCCTTTCACATCTTCAATATCCCCATCTTGAAAGGATGATAAAACAAAATCTTCTTCTAGTCCTTTTCCCACCATGAAGGTTGCCGGTGGAGGTACTCTTCCAAACTTAGGCAAAGGGTTGTTCTTAGTATTGGGCTTATCCGGCTCGGGTAGCTTACCACTGTCGATTAAATCTTGGATCTCATACCTTAGACGGGCACATTTATCTGTTTCATGCCCTTGCATTTGGTGAAATTGACAGAAGGCCTCGGCATTGAAGTTTGGTGGCAATGGATTATGTAACGATCGAGGAGCTAACGGTTGTAACAACCCTTTCTTTTGCAGCTTGCTCAAAACCCAAGATAGAGGTTTCCCCAATTCTGAGAATTGTCTTTTATTCCCTTGACCGGTTACATTAACATCAACTTCTTTTTGTGTGCTTTGATTGCCCGACTGGTAGTTCCCTTTCTCATTCCTTTTTATTGAAAAACGATTCTTCTCCCTTTCCTACTCTTCAATTTGTAGACCAGCTTGGAGAAGATCTTTGAAGTCCCTTATAAGGGTGTGAGACATTCTTTCACGAAGATTGGGCAGGACGCCTCTCATGATCATCCTTATTTGATTGGATTCATCGGGCCTTTTCTTGAGCAAAGCGGCCTTGTTTCTCCATCGCTTCACATACTCCACAAAATTCTCATTTGGCCTTTGCCTTATGGACTCCACTTCCATTAAGGTAACCTCCAACTCGATATTATACCCATATTTCTGGATAAAGGCCTTGTACAGCAAATCCCAATTCTTTTATGTTCCATCATCTAAGGTATTGAACCAATTTTGGACAATAGGATCCAATAAGAGCATGAAGTACCTTAGAGTTTGAGCCTTAGTAGCTCGGGCAGACTGCATAGCAGTGATATACTGCTTCACATGGAGATGAGGATTTCCCGTACCATTGTATCTAACAAAGGATGGAATCTTGAATTTGTATGGAACTTCTTCATCTAGCTCAAATAATTTGTCAACTTCGGACATTTCTTCAGTTTTCAGTTTCTTCTCAAATTTCTTTTCTAAATAAGCAATCATCTTTTCAACATCAGAAGTCTCGATCTTTTCAATAGTTGCTTTCTCAATAACCTTCGGTTCTTTCTTCTTCTCTTGAACATCTTGGTAGTATTGAGCCCAATCATCATCATTATCAATGATCACCTTTTCATCATCAAAAACCACTTCACCAACTTTAGTCTTCCCTTTGTCCCTTGGCTTCTTAGTGCTAGCAGATGCCTCGGCATGGTTCTCTAAGATTGCAGTCAACTGGTTCTTCATGGTCTCAGCTAGAGCCTCTTTGATTTCTTCCATTTTGGCGTTGAGGGCCTCATCCACCATCCTTTGAATTTGTTCAGGCTCCATTGTTTTTGGTGAGCAAGTGATTGAGTCGTTGCTAGATACTTCGTCTCCGGCATAGGTCAAATTGTTGTAAGCTTTAGAACTATCGTAATCCAGGGCTGTGAGCCAGAGAGGATCAATGGTATGAGATGCAAATGTATGCATGTATGCATGTATGCACAAACAATCAACAAATAAGGATAAATAGGACGTTCCTTCCAACCTTATAACATCCACACACGAATGGCGAGTCCCTTTTCCTAGGTATATGGTTAACAAAATACCAACATGGGGTATCTTGCTTTCGAATAATTCCCTCGGACGTTTCAACCTATAGTTATATTTTCGAAAATGGAAATCAATCCATGATAATTCCTATTAATTAGTTTTTAATCCATTCCACCAACTAGAGTAGCTTTTATGCTATATTGGATTAAAATGAAATTAAGAGGTTTATTATAGATAGATTTCTCACTTAAAAAGGTAACTAATGGTTCATGCCAAAACAAGCCCATGGTTAATTTATTCTTAGTGTAAACTAGGCCCACAATTGATTTTTGGTCTTTCATAATTGACCTAAATATTTTTGCAAGCTCTTCGTAAGAAAAGGTTGGGTGAAAGTAATTTTTTTTCTAAGCCCATTGTAAAAGGATTTTAGAAAAATGGATTTTGGGCTTAGTATTTGGGCCATGGGCCAAAAAATTTTTGATTTGATTTTAGAAAAGTCTTATGTCCAAAGACCATCTTGAAAAATTTTGAAAATAGTTTTGGTCTTTTGGACTTTAAAGGAAAAATTTATTTTGAGCTTACAATGTACTTAGGTCATATTAGAAAAAGAAAAAACCAAATAAGCCATGATTTAAGCCAAGATAAATTAACCATAGTCAAACAACATGCATTTGGGGTAAAACCTAAGGAAAGTAACTAGGCCAATTACATGAGCTTTAGTCTTTGGGTTAAAAGGCTTAGATTCCCATAGCAAGTATATACCAAATGGTACGAGGCTATGAGTGGTTATGCCATGCTCGATCTCCATGCCTTAAGTGAAAGTATGGTATCCCTTACATAACACAACACGGGTAACACGGGCGTCCTAACTCACGCACACAATGCAATCTAATATGATGCAATGGATAATATAATCATAAGAAAGAATAGAATAATATAAAGACCAACGAAATCAACTTCTCTTGTCCCCAGTGGAGTTGCCACTGTGAGCGGGGATTTTCGCCCCCACTCCCAGTGGAATGGTTCTTGAGACTTCGGCACTGTTTAGGCTCGGGGCCTTAGAGAACATGGACCTAAGTCCGGAGAAAATGTAGTCGTCACCTGAACGGGCTGGGAAAAAAGAAAGGGGTGGATGACTCGATTCCTAAGGGATCCCCAACCCCCTAATGGGTTTGAAAAGTTGGGTATATATGGGGAAGGTGAGAAATGACCCAGCACCCCCACAACGCCCGGTTCATTGGAACCGGCCTCCTTTACAGGTCTTAATATTATAAAATTCTTAAATATAATAACATTATCCATATTACACACAATAATTAAAAGAAAGCATCATTATGTTAAAATCAAAGCAATGTCCAAACAAAGCAAATAAATGGACACCCATCCAAGGATGGAAACAGGTCCTTACATCGCATGCCTAAATAGGACACCCACTGAAAGGTAGAAACATGCCCTTTACATTGGTTCTAAAGTAGAAAAGCAAATTAAATTATATGATATTTAACTAATGAGGTACCCACCAAGTGGAAACATACCTATTACAACATTTGAAAGTCTAAATAAATTGATAAAAGTAAATAACCATTGATAATAAATAAATCATTCATCAAAGATATTAAATATCAATAGAAAGTAAACATCCATCCATGATAAATTAAATGAACCAAGCATTGAACTTAAATAAATTAAAGCATATAAATCAAAGCATAATCAAATATAGAATTAAATAAGGCAAATAAAAAATATCTAAGTTATAGCTATTGTTTCCATTTAGAATCCTTTATTTCATGTGTTTAGGGGTTTTGGACACTTTAAAATACTTTTGATTCATGGTTTTAAATGGTGATTTCAAGCTTACTGTGTAAATTTAGAATATTTGTGGTTTTATAGTTTTTAAAGTTTTAAAGGATTAAAGTTTAGAAAAAGTTAGGGTTTAAGGTTTTAAAGGGGTTAAAGTTTACTATTTTAAGTTTGGAAGTTTGAATTAGGGTTTTAGGATTTAAAATTAGGGTCTCGGGTGATGAATTGGCTTTTAGAATTTGGAAATCAATTTGATAATTTTAAGAAGTTTTATGAATTTAAACAAACAGATTAAAGTTTTTATAAATAGAAAAGATGTTTTTTAAGGCTTTTTGAAAGAAACAGAACCAAGTTAAAAATTTTGAAAGAAACAGAATCAAATTTTGGTTTTGTTGAAAAATATGTTTAATTAGGGTTTTAAGATTTTAAAGAAGTAAAAATAACAATTTTAAGCCTTTTGGAAATTAAACCAACGAAATAAGGTTTTTGACTTTAGAGAAACTAAATTAAAGTTCTAAGATTTTAAATTTTGAAAAACACAAATTTCTAGTTTTAGCTACTGTGAAAAAATAACCAAAGAATTTAATACATACCTCCTTTTGATGATTCCTCCAAAAATTGTTTTTCTTGGATGAATTAAAACAAAGACAATTGCTGCCTTTTTAATTCCTTCAATCGTGTCCCTGATATTTCAGAATAAATATCAAATTCAATTGCTCCTTTTCCTTCACGGATTTTGTTCCACTTTTTCAAGCTACTGTCTTTTTTTTTTTTGATTTTCGGCCTCCTCAATTTCATTGCCTTTGGTCCTTATTTATAGAGGTTTCATATGGTTTATTCCTAATTAATCATGGCAAATAATATTGATAAGAAAAGGAAACTGAAACCTAATTGAATTAGGTTTCAAAAAATTTGCGTGGGAAAAATTGCGCTGCCGAAAAAAATTGCCGCAGGAAAAAATGCGCTGGCAAAAAAATCTGCGGCAGAAAACTGCGGCAGCGGGCGAGGAGCAGGAAATTCCTGTGGGCGAAATGCCCACGGGCCCGCGCGACGATTTTTTCGACGGCGATTTTTATTTTTATTTTTTGACTTTTATTTGTTTATTTTTATTTTTTATTAATAAAAATTAAATACTAAAGCAAAAATTATTTAACAAAAATTATTTTGGACCAATTAGACAACAAAAATCATTTTGGACTAAATAAAACATATTGGACTGGACTGGGTAAAAAATTAAGGGTCTACACTAGTCCAACCAAAGATTCAAATAAAATAAGAGAATTAGGAGAAAAACCATCTTTTATTTTATCCAATGTGGCTCCAAGTCAGTAATATTCCAAAAGGAAAAAGGGCAAAAAGAAAAAAGAAGAAAAAGGGTGGTCTAAATATCAAGATAGTACTGATTGGATCCAGATTTCTGCCAAGAAGATGTGAGGACATTCAAGCTTTGTATTTTCATAAAGAAGATAAAAGTGATGCCTGGAGTTTAAGAATACCTCCAACAACATATGGTTCCAACAGAAAGTTTGTAGTGTGAAGGTTTATACATAGTGTTACATCAACTCCAATCTAAAATGGCCTTTACTTAATCCATGTCCCTTATAGACCCCATTTCAAATCTATTAAAGACCTATTGATCTCTCTTGGTAGACTGAGTCTATTAGTGGAGATTATTTGAATAGGCATACATATGAGATAGATAATATTTAAAGTGAATGAAACCTTTGGCAAAGTAATATGTATGTGCCGATCTGAAGTGCAACAGTTCTTACTCAAATAGAAATAATTCACGAGTTTAGTATGGTAACTAGAGTTTTCATGTTATAGATATATCAATTTGGAAAAATCGAGTCCTGAGGTATAATGACACCAATCTGACAAAGCCAAATTGTGATTTTAAAATTAAAAATATATTTTTTTTGTTACATGAGCCTTCAAGCTTAGAGAAGTGTGTTGCATTGTTTAACCTTAAAGGACATATTGGGCAAATGAGGATCATTTGCAAAGTCATGAAGAAGTTACCAACCAATGTATTAAATCATGGGTTGAAACGACACCTCCTATGCTTCTAACTACCTTGTTGGGGCCTCCACTACTCATGCTTTGTACATGTGGAAGATAAAGCCATAGCTATGAAGTCTTCTATTATTGTGAACAAGTATCTGAAAGGAACCAATGAGAGTGCTTCGGTTGACCACCTTGGTCTGTGAGTTAGTAGAACCATTGTAAGTATTAACCATTCATACCATGCATACATGAGCATATCACACTGTATTTTTGTCTTTTATTACCTATTATTTGTTAAAGTGAACAACATATGCAGTGAAGTAAATAATCAAAAGTAGATATAGAATCAGGGGGCATGAAAAGGCCATTGCAAAAATAAAGAGAAAATATAGATATACTTGTGCAAAGAACCAGACAAAATATAGACATCAGTCAGAGCCTACATTGGTTTGAGCCTACACAAGAGGCAAAACTTATCCTTGACAATTTTTGAATTTATATATAAACCATTTTCAGACTCACCTTCAATATTTTGCCACACAGGGGGGCAAAGAAAGGGTATGACGGCCAAAAATAGTTGAATAGCCAAATTTCTGCAAAAGTGCAAAGTGAAGAATCCATTTAAGAATGAAACAAGAAGAAAATCATAACTCTTAAATGAATGAATATAAAAAAGATAAAAGATCAGGACAAAGGTTCAAGATAAAGATCAGATCAATAAAGCTAGAAGAGTTGAAGTTGAGGTAAGAAAAAGGCCCATCCCCAAGAATAGAGAATCAAAATAAAGATTCATTTCTGTCAATACAAACATTTTAAAGTGGATTTGTTGAAGCATCCACTACCCAACCTATTTTGGATTTGTTGAAGTATCCTGACGGCACAATCTCTAACATATATTGGATTTGTTAAAGTATCATGATGGCATAGCTTTCCTTGATATGTTGAAATATCCAAGTGAGATATTAAAGTTGCTTACTATCCTACCAAGATATTAGAGTCGCTTGGTGGTTGTCATCAAGATAAGAGTCGCTCAATGACCGTTTTGATTTATCAGGATATTATAGTTTCTTGGCGAATTTCATTAGGATATTAGAATTGCTCGATGGCTATTTTCACACACCAAGATATTAGAATCACTTGGTGATTTTATCGAGATATTAGATTCACTCGTTAGACTCATTGGGATATTAGAGTTGCTCAATAAGCCATTGAGATATGAGTGTAATACCATTATACCCTATGTACATATAACACATATATCCAATATCTATAAAATACACGTATACAGTATAAAAATATCACATTCTGGTTTAATAAAGTTTTTCACTTTACAATTTAAATTCTCAAATACTTTAAAAATTATATATTTTTATTAATAAAATATTTTTATTTATTATAGTTATCAAAATAACCATTTTACACAAAAGTATTTGAAAAAAATTCCAGAGTTTTGTCTGTAATTTGGACATTCTCAAAATTTTAACAAAATCACAACCTGCATAAAACAACTCCCAAAAAATATCACATCACCATTTCACCAGTACTTCACAATTTATCTATATTTTCTCAAAATATTTATAAATATACATACTCATATTAAAACATATTTAAAATCCCACATTACACAATTTATTTCAAAATATTCTTTATAATTTACAATTAATTCTCCAAAAACATAATCATAAAATACATCATAACAAATTGTACTATAATATAATATATATATGCAAAATGGAAAAATGACTATGATCTTGACGTAGCAAGATCGACTCACAAGCAACTTCAATCTAGACTTGACCTGATCTAGTAGAACTCTTCGGCTCTACATGATCGCCCTTATCACCTATGCGATAAATTATAATCGCGCTAAGCTTTACGGTACAAATTTCGATAACAATAAAACTATAAAGAAATGTCAATGCAAAATACTTTTATGCTATGTCATAATGTGGTATCAAAGCTTATTTTAAATCATATTATTTCATCATTCAATAATTCACACAAGAGTTACTATTTTGGTCCATATTGATACTCAGTGTCTAGCCCGAAGGGAAGTGACGCCCAATGTCTAGCCCAAAGGTAAATCATAGTGATGCCTAGCATCTAGCCCAAAGACAAGTGACGTCCAACATCTAGCTCAAAGGCAAATCAATAATTGCTTAAAAGCTAGCCCTGAAGGCAAATAATGAGGATAGCCTCATAGGCATGCTGCCAAATACAAAACTCTGAAAATAAAATAACATACTAGGCATACAATTGATTCACATTTCTCATTATCAATCTCTTTGTAACACCCTTATACCCAAAATACATACACTACATATACCCATTATATGTAATATACGTATAGAGGATACAAGAATGTCACAACCTTTTTAAACAATCAAATCATCATTTATAAAATCTGTATAATCTTAAAATATTCAACCAATATCATATAAATAATAGTTGAAATATTACTTGCTAAAACATATATATATATATATATATATATTACTTCATTACCAAAGATTTAATCCAAAACATTTTCAATAGTTTGTGGAATATACATAAATACATGAAATCATTATGTACAAAAATATGAAATATATACATGCTGGCAGTTTGTCTCTGATCTTGATGTCCACAATCAACACTGCACTCACAATCTCAAGCCTAGACTCGACTCAATCTAGCTAAACTCTCTGGCTCAATCGGATCTACCTTGTCACCTGCGCGATGAACCACGATTGCGCTAAGCCAAAGGCTTAGTGATACAAACTTTGATAACATTATAATTCCAATGTAATGCCAATGCACAACACATAAGGATATCATATCATGTAACATTATATCATTATATCTTGATAATCTGCTCAATTACTCCACAACTCATAATTCACATAAAAAAACAAACACAAGCATGGGCCCAAAAGGATCTAATATGCCATTCAAATTCCAGAGTTACTGCTTTGGTCCAATATAACAACATTTGTCTAGCCCAAAGGCGAATCATAATCACAATGAAAATTATCTCATATGTAACATCCTAACTAGGCTTCAAGGACTAGGCTTATCCCAGCTTCAAGGGTCTGCTACCTCATGTAACACCCAGCTAGGCTTCAAGGACCAAGCCCAACACAGCTTCAAGGGATTGTTACTTTCTAGGCATGCCACCAAATACAAAACTCAAAAAATTGAATAACATACTAGGCACACAATTCTTTCATAATTCCATTTATAAATCCTTTCTCATTTTCTCATGATCAACTAGGCACAATGCCTTAAATATCTCATTTATATCAATATAGCCATCATCTATGGCTTTACATACCATCATTAGTATATATATAATAGATTGCATTATCCATACATTTTAAGTCATCATCATATATTTCACCTAGTTCACATTATGCATTTGTAACATTACAAATCATAGCATATTTCTCATGCACTAATAATGTAGAAGGTAACTTAACACATTTTTTAACTAAATGTGTTAAGTCCCAATGTCACGTAAATATAAACAATTATTCAAAGTTTGTACTTACCTATAAGAGCAACAAACACCACTTCAATCTCCTCTTCCAAGATATCCTCAATACTTGGAGTGGGGTAACTCAAGTCTCTTTAAAGCCTAAACCAAATGTGATTAAAAATAATCACTAAGTGATACACTAAGGAAAACAAGGAAAAGAACTATCTAGGGCAAACTCTACACATGACATGCTCAACAACATGGGAGTGTCCATGACCGTACCCTAAACCCATAACATAGAAGCTTTGACACACTCAGTAACATAGACGTGTCACTGCACGTGTCAATTCTACAACAATGCAGTAGCTATGACATGCTCAGTGACATGGGCGTGCCACTTCACGTGTCAATTCTCCTCCAATACAGTAGCTATGAGACGCTCAGTAACATGGGCGTGTCACTTCACTTGTCAATTCTACAACAACACAGTAGCTGTGACACGCTCAGTAACATGGGTGTGCATTGATTGTGTCACCAACACTGAGAACAGAACCATCGACAGGCCTAAAGGCATGGCCGTGTCACCGGGTGTGTTAGGCCAAAAACTTGATATCAACACAAAATTGCTACATCCAACTGTCATCTTTCATTACCCTTATCTACTCCATACAAACTCAATCAAATCCATCATTATACCACATAATACTTGTATAAACATCAACACAACTCAATTAAACACAAATATACACAATCACAACCAAGACTTCATAACTCAAAAATTACACAACTCATCACTCTCATGCTCTTCACAAACTTAACCTTTATTCTTCAATCCAACCCCAAACTTCATAGTTAACCAGACAAAAGAGCTTTAAACATACCAAAATCAACCATATACACATACCACACTAAACATTCAATTCACATATACAATCTTCCAAAGGAAATCAAAGAAACAAGTTGGAAACTTACCAAATATGAAGAAAATCCTTAAGATTCCAACTTGAACACTTGAAATCCTTCAATTTCTTGAGTTAGCAAGAAGCAAAATCTCTTTCCCTTAGATGGTGATGGTGGCCGGCTACCAAGGAGAAGGAAGAAGAAGATGAAAATAGTCAATAACCACTCCACTAACAATTAACACTTTTAACCACATGAATTTCCCTTCTTTTAATCTCCACCAAGCAAATATATTTTATAATATAATTAAAATCAAATAACCTCTTCCACTATCCATTAATATTAATATCTAAATAATTAAAAATGATATTTGACTATAATAAAAGGTTGAATTGTGTATATATTATATATATCTTCATATATATAACATATACACATCTTCCTTTCTCTTTTCTTTTCACTTAATCAAATATATATACACTTTAAATCATTTAATTAATTTTCAACAATTAGTATTTTCAAAATTTTAGGATAATATTTGGGATATTACACTCTTTCTCATTTTCTCATAATTAAGCTAGGCATATTGCCTCATTTTTCATTATCTATTAGGCACATTGTCTTATTTTCTCATCTTTTTCTCACTTTTCTCACTTTTCTCATTTATAGCAATATCAATTCATCACATTTTATCATATCATCACATTGCATCACATTTTACCTTAAAACTCATCACCCAAATATTTTGGATAATTTCACATAATCCACATATGTTTCACATTTTATGCACTTTAGTCATCACCAATGGCCTTTTTAACAATGCCCTTAATGCATACACAACAAATGAAATTATCCAAACACTTTGGGTCATTTTTACATAATACATATATTTTACATTTTACACCATTTAGCCATTAACAATGGCTTTTCACAATGCATTTAACACATATATGATATTACATATGTCATAACACATTATTCATACATGTTCCATGTATCAAGTAGCTCAACACATTTTCCAATCCAAAATGTGTTAAGCCCAATGTAATGCAAATATAAGCAATTTATCCAAAGTTTATACATACCTCTAAAAGCAACCAAATGCAAGCCACAAAACTAACACCAACCTTCTCTTTCAACCTGCCCTTCAGCACTTGAATTTGGAAAATCAATTCTCCTCAATGCCTATACCAAATTTGATCATAAATAACCATTTAATATCACATTTAAAGGCATTTCCAATCTTAAACCATAATTAAACATCATTCAAACTAAAATTCCAAAGTTAAGGCTAACCTCACTTTAACTTTGGAAAACCATATTGAACCATTCAATTTAGTGTTTTAAGTTTATTTATATCATTAAAAACATATTATAACATGCTTAAAATAATTACATTACATAAGCACACACTTATGTCCAAAATCCTAAAATGACATAACCTTCCCCATTAAAGGTTTTCCATTCCAAGCTTATATTCATCACTTTTATCATTTGAAGATTATATTCATCACTTTTATTACTAAAGAATATGCTTTAAACAATAAAACCAATCAATTCACTAACTTTGAAAAATCTCTTTTCAAAAATCCTAAATCACCACTTCCAATTTCAAACTCTATCCAAACTCAACCAAATCCATCATTTGACTTTAAAATAATTGTTTATGCATCAAAAAAACTCATTTAGAATCAAATTTCTCAATTAAAAAAAAATCATAAATTCAAAAATTCAATTCTCCCATAACCCTAAATTCTCTCTCTTTACGAATCTTTACTCAAACTTAATCATTTTTTTATTCCAACCTTAAAATTATTGTTAACTACTTAAAACAACTTCATTCATACCCAAATAGACAATTAAAATATTTCACTTCAAAAACCCAAAACACACATATTCTTAATTTCCATGGAAATCCAAAGAAAAAGTTAAAGAACTTACTTTTCAAGTGGAAATCACTAAAACCATCCTTGAATCCTTGAAAATCCTTCAATTTTGGAAGCTTGGAAGAATCAAAAGCTTGTCTTGAACTCCCATGGAAAATTCGGCCCTTTGAGAAAGAAGAAGAAGAAGACCAAAATAAAATTTCTCTCTCCATCCACTTTCTTAAAGACCATATATATTATTTAATCATATTTTTAATTAATTAATTAATTATTTATTTATTTAATAAAAATACAAAATTCACATCTTTCACATAAAAATAAAATATTTTTGAATTATTTTATAAATTTTAATTTCTAAAGTTTAATTATAAAAATGCCCTTTGACTTTGACTTTTTCTTTAAAAGAGTTGACTTTTTTTATTGACTTGTACATATATATATGCATATTTTGCATATATATATATATATCACATATACGTTCCATATTTTTATTTAAAATTCTTTCATTTATATTTAAAATTATTTATTTAATTTATCCAATTAAATTTTAGTTTATTTTATTAAATTTTTAAAAATTTCGGATGTTACAATTTTCTCTCCCTTAAATAATTTCATCCTTGAAATTATCCAATATCGTGATAAATCATCCAACTCAAAATAAAATCTTTAAATCTCATATGAAATTAATCATCTCATCTCAAATCATTATTTCATAAAATCACATAATTTCTCCTTTCCTCCTTAGAGTCATTCTCAAATACCTTTCCACAATTTACTAACCTATGATTATACTTTCTGTTTAATTAAATAATTATAATAGATTATCATATTATAAATTAAATTGTCATTAGATAAAATTAGTTCATCTCTTTAATATAAAAATATTATACATCTATTATACTTAAAATATTTTATCACTTCATTATCTTAAAAATACACTCTCATAACCTTAAATATAAAGGTTACTAACTTATATCTTAATAATGAGTAATCAGTCATCACAGTCATTTTTAAAATTGTATTTCTGTTTAATTTCTCCTTATTTATATTTATAAATAGTTATCTGTAAAAACCTTAAATAATAACAATTCTCAAATAACAAGTCTTAACTTAATTATCTTCTACACATCCTCACCTTGATCTTACTTTTTATACTATTATCATGTATTACCTCAAGATTATCAGTATACAGAAACAAAAACATATTTCCTTATTAAGATTCATTCCCACAGGTTATTTATCAACCCAAAATACACATACATTCCCATCACAATATATTTAACATATTTTCTTATAATCTTTTACAACTAATATATCTTAACTCATTTCATAGCCATATACATATCAGATTATTACATCATATGCATTATTACATATCTCTCACATTCTTAATATAATTATATATATTTTGAATCTCAATAATTACTTGTAACTTCCATATTCCAGATCAATTGACTTAACTATCTTAATATGACTATCACAGTCTTATTCCATTTAGTCAAATTCCAACCTACTTTAAATTCATTAATTTATTTCAATTCATAACCTAACTCAATTAGATCAAACTTATTCTTAAATCTTACTTCTTTTTGGATTCATCCTCACGAACAATATTTATTTCATCCTATTAGAGCTAATGATTGTATACAGTCAATATACTATACTTTTACTTTTCCATACAATTCCCACATAATTCTCATGACCAGTTTTACTTTAATCACTTCCTCTAGTCTCATTCACTTTAAACATCATTTTCATAAACTTATTCATATTACCATTTTTTAAACACGTTCAAGATAAATCTTAATCACTTTTCATAATTTCTCTCATTTATCATCTCTTCACATTACTTATAATTGTCATACTTACATAATCATTTCTTTACACATAATTTGCAGCTCATCATATTTTCACAATTCTTTTCTACTTCCACACTGTTTATAGCCATAAATAAATTTCTAAAAATAAGATTATGAGCTCCTACTATACCAACCCCAAAATTTGCTTCTATCTCATAAAGTAAAACTATTAATTTCATCAAATGCATTTCACAATCGTGTCATCTCAAGCCCACACCGGTGGGTTACAAATAAATATTGCCTGCAATACAAGTTTTCTCAAACAGTTTTTATCTTGCTATTACGTCCATGACTCGGTGGTCACACGCCTGTGGCATCTCAAAATTACACATTTTATACACGTTATTACCTTACTATTATCATTCCTTCATTTTTCATATATATATTTAAACACTTTTCTTAGTTCCCACATTCATATCCATATTTCACTTCCTTTCCATTATTTTTCAAATTTGTCAAGTGATCAATTCACTTATGATCACTTTCATATTTTATCTCATTTATAAATTTTCTCAAAATTTCACACAATTATCATATTTCTTAATTCACATACTCATTTAACATAATCATGAGTCACATTTACAATATGAAATATGACTCATCTCCACATTTTATCATTTTTCACAAACACATACATATTATGTTGCATTTTATATTCCATCCCAATTTCATATTTTCATTATCATTTTTAAAGTCATTTTTAACATAGTTCATACTTTTAATCATATTTTATATTTTTCCATACTTTTTCCCTTCCACACACAAAAAGTTATTTCTCACATCAATTTTAACCACATTCTCATTTATACATGTCACTTTAAAGAATATTTTTATTCTTTAAAGAATGCCCACATACATAATAGCATACATTATCAATTAAATTAAATGTTATAAAAGTATTTACTAACCATATAGTCCTTTATTCTCCTCTCTTACAAATACTCTTAATTATTTGCATAACGTCTATTATAAAGATCATTAATAAATATAAATTCTCCCTTTATTTATATCCAATGTACACTTTAACTCAAAATTTGAATCACAAATTCAGTTGTTCAATATAATAATACATCCATACATTTCAAATTATTTCGATCACTAACTTCCAAATTCTTTAATTCTTGTTATGCATTTTTTTTTCTTTTACATAGAAATGTCAAATTATCTTTATATAAATCATACTTTCAACTTCTCTAATGAATTGATCTCATTACTATTTTTAATAATCATTTAATATCAATTACAACTACTTCCATAATTTACTCTTTATGTTTTAATTTATTCTATCCACTTAAATCAACTAAATTATGTTTTGATTAGTCAATCAACTACCTTTATGGAAAAAATTAAAAAGTCATTTATTATACAATAATCTTATATCCACCTTAGATATTAAAAAAAATATGCTTATTACTCTTTCTCATAATATTCATTTCCACATGACACCCCAATGAACACATCTTAATCCTACATTCAAATATAGATTGTAGACATAACCTCAACTTGTAATATCCTAATTTTTGAAATTCCAAATTTTTGAAAATCCTAATTTTTGAAAATTTGATAAAATAAATTATAAATTTAATAGGATAAATTAAATAAATATTTTAAATAAAAAATAAAAAGATTTTAAGTGAAAAAGTAAAATATATATGTGATATATATGTAAATATACATAACATACACAAATCAATTTTTAAAAGTCAAAGTTTATTTTAATAATTTAAAAAGTAAATTATAATGTTAATGGAAGAGGATATTTTGATCTTATAATTAAATAATAATATATATACTTGGTGGTAATTAAAGTGGAAAATATATAAGGTTCAAATTAAAAGTGGGTGGAGAGAGATATTTAATTTTGGTCTTCTTCTTCTTCCTCCCTTAGCCGATTTCCATTGTTGTGCAAGAGAGGATTTTTGCTTCTTCTAAGCTACTCAAGGTGAAGGATTTTAAGGGTTTCAAGTAAAGAATTGGTGATTTCCACTTGAGTTGGTAAGTTTCTAACTTGTTTTTCTTGGATTTTCTTAAAGATGTGAAGCTTGACATGTTATGGTTGTATGTTTTGATGGTTGGAATTGGTATGTAAGAAGTTGTTTTGAGTAGTTAACCATGATTTTAAGGTTGGATTGAAGAAATAGTTAAGTTTGAGTTGAGTTTGGTGTAGAGAGAGAGAGTTTTGGGTTATGTAACCTTTAAGCTGTGAATTCATGGTTTTGAATTATGTAATTTGATTTTAATTGAGTTACATTGATGCATAACCAAGTATTTTAAAGTTAAATGATGGATTTGGTTGAGTTTGATTAGAGTTGGATATTGAAAGGGATTGTTCAAAGCATGGGAAAAGAATGATAACTTTGGATATATGACAATTATGTGTTGATATCAAGATTTTGGCTTGACACGCCCAATGACACGACCATGTCATTGGGTGTGTCGACAATTCTACTTTTAGTATTAGTGACATGTGCAATGACATACCCATATCACTAAGCATGTCAAAGCTACTATAATGTAAGAGTATTGGCACAGGCAGTGACACGCCCATATCATTAAGGGCATAGGGCACGGACAGTGACACGCCCGTATTGTTGAGCGTGTCATTTGTAGATTTTGCCCAAGATAGCTCTTTTCCTTATTTTTCCTTTGTGGTTTTTATCTTTGTGTTGAGAGATCATGTATATGTATTAAAATGTGATACAAAGTGATTATTTATAATCACATTTGGTTTATGTGTTGAGGAGATTTGATTTGCCTAATCTAAGTGTTGAAGGGTATCTTGGAAGAAAAGGTTAGAGGTGGTGTTAAGCTTACTTTTGGTTGTCATTTGAGGTATGTACAAACTTTGGATGAATTGATATTGCTGAATGAGAAAAATAAGAAAAGTGAGAAAAAGATGAGAAAATAAGGCAATGTGCCTAATAGATAATGAAAAATAAGGCAATGTGCCTAGCTTGATTATGAGAAAATAAGAAAGAGATTGATAATGAGAAATGTGAATTAATTATATGCCTAGTATATTATTCAAGTTTCAGAGTGTTGTGTTTGGCGGCATATCTATGAGGTTATCCTTATTATTTACCTTCGAGGCTAGCTTTTGAGTAATTATTGATTTACCTTCGGGATAGACGTTGGACGTCACTTGCCTTCGGGCTAGATGCTAAGCATCACTATGACTTGCCTTCGCACTAGACACTAGGTGTCACCTGCCTTCAAGCTAGACACTGGGTGTCAATATGGACCAAAATAGTAACTTTGGGATTTGAATAGCATATTAGATCCTTTGGGCCCATGCTTGTGTTTTCTTTGATTTGAATTGTGAATTGAAAAACAATTGAAAAATATATTTTAATGAAATGATATGAGTTATGATATCCATATGTATTGTGTATTGGCATTGCATTCTAACTTTGTGCATTTCAAAGTTTGTACTGCTAGGCTTTTGACTTAGCACGATTGAAATTCATCGTGCAGGTGACATAGGAGATCCTGTAGAGCCGGAGAGTTTGTCTAGACTAAGTCGGGTCTAGATTTGAAATCTTAAGTGTAGAGCTAATTGTTGGGCATCAAGATCGGAGACACTGCCAGCATGTACATATTTTATATTTTCGTACATTTTGACATTACGTATATTATATTATGTTTTGATATATATATATATATATTGTAAACTATACAAAATATTTTGGATAAAATTTTATAATGGGGGAAATGTATGTGTTTTTGTAAAGTAATATTTTATTTGTTGTTTAAGTATATCCTTTAAATTATTTAAGATTATATAGATTCGAAAAGTAAGAGTTTTTATAGAAAATGAGTTGTGACATTTTTATACCATATATGCATATAGTACATATGTTGGGTGTATGTATTATACGTATATAGGGTATAAGGGTGTTACATTTATTTTTGTATCAGATCCTAGATTTGAGGTTCTCAACCTAGGTGGGTGGTTAGAAAGAGAAAATGGAGATTTTAAATATGGTTTTTAAATTATGGTACATGCATTGGCACCAGCAATTTTTGATCTTTGATGTGGCAATTTCTATTATGTTTGTAGATATAGGTAGTTATGACATCTCAGATGCATTAGTCTGGAGAGGATAGTGTGGAGAGTGTAGCTCTTGGTGAGGGTAGAGATGGAGCTAGAATTGAGACTGCTGGTGAGGCATTTGCTTCTGTGCCTGTTAGACTAGTAGTAGAGGAGATTCCGCTGGGTTGGGTACGATATATGGTAGAGCTGTTGAGACAAACTCTAGTTCAGCAGCAACCACTGTCACCATAGCCACAACCGTAGTTACCAATGAGGAAGTATGACAAGCTAAGGAAGTTTGGAGCCATGGACTTTATTGGTACTACAGACTCTGCTGTAGCAGAGCAGTGGCTAGACAAGGTCCAGAGAGTGTTTATCCTACTACAGGTTACTCTAGAGGAGAAGTTTGATTATGCCAAATCTCTTCTGCAGAGAGATGCATATGAGTGGTGGAAGATGGTTCCACATGCTATGGTTGATCCACCAGTTCTGACCTACGATGATTTCCTATGAGAATTTGATAAGAAGTATACTCCGAGAGAGTATAAGGATGCAAGGAAGATGAAGTTCCTAAGTTTGAGGTAGGATACCAGGACAGTGAAGGAGTATGAGATAGAGTTCATCTGGCTGAGTTAGTATGCTTGAGGGATCATTTTCGATGAGATTAACCAATGCCGAAGGTTTGAGGAGGGGCAAAGACCCTCTATTATGTGTATTGTGGTAGGCTTTTGGTATCAGGATTGTGAGCGGAGATTTTTGTCCCACTCCCATGTAGAATGGTTCTTGTGACTTCTATACTGTTAGGCTCAGGGCCTTAGAGAACACGGGCCTAAATCTAGAGAAAATAGAGTCTCCACTCGGATGGGCCGAAAAAAAAAGGGGTGGATGACTTGATTTCTAAGGAATCCCCAACCCCCTAATGGGTTCGAAAAGTTGGGTACATGTGTGGAAGGTGAGAATGACCCAGCACCCCCACAATGCCTGGTTCATTAGAACCGACCTTCTTTTCATGTCTAAATATTATAGAATTCTTAATTATTATGATATAAACATACTACATACAATAGTTAAAATAAAAGCATCAGAGTATTAAAATCAAAGTAATATTCAAACAAAATAAATAAATGGACACCCATCCAAGGATGGAAACATGTCCTTACATCATCCAATGTCTAAACCTAAATAGAACACCCACCAAAAGGTGGAAATGTGTCCTTTACATTAATCCCAAAATATAAAAATAATTTAAATTACATGAAGCTTAACTAATGAGATATGAAACATACCTCTTACATTATTAATCCTAAGATAAACAAATAATAATAATAATAAAGAAAACATCCATCCATCATAAATTAAACAAAGCAGTCATCGAAATCAAATAAACCAATCATCAAAATATATAATAAACTACATAATCAAATCTAAAACTAAATAAAGCAATAAATGTATAAGTTTAGGGTTTACATATTAAATTAGGGTTTTAGAACTTTTATAACTAAATCAGGGTTTTAAATAAAGGAAGTTAATCACAAAAACTTATAATACACAAATAAATATTGACCCTTTTGATGAGCCCATACGACGGTGCCGCTAGCCGATTAGCGGGCGAGGGTCAAGAGGGCAGCACCCCTTGCGGGGTTTGGGGTAGCGCCCTAGAAAGTTTTGAAAACTATTTTTTTTAGGGTTGTAAGAACTTATTTTTGTTATTGTGACATTTAAGGGTTTAAAGAAAACTATTTTAAAACTTAAGAGGACTTGAGAATTAATTTTTTTAGGCTACTGGAATTTTAAAACTGGTTTTAACAATACATTTTGGAAATTAATGAAATTGTTTAATGTAGTTTGATGAACGAATAACACAGAAACACATCTGAATGAATTATGGATTCATGGCTACTGGATATAAATAAAATAGCATGGCAGTACAAGGCTACTGCATATTTGTATCAATGAAATAATGAAACAAGGTAATGACTACTGGATATTTTAATCAATGAAATAATCAAAGCAGATAATGAAGCAAAAATGAAAATAAAATAATGAAATGGAATAATTGAATTATTGTAATCTTAAAAACAATTTAAATGAAAGACTGCAAACCTCCTTCATAGGTTGCACCAATATTTAAGCTTGTAAATCTTGGTTGAAACAAGTTTAAGATAGACATATACCACTGCCTTCTGGTTTGATAGTTTTGATGTTTTTTGTTCCCTGGTCTCTCGAGTTGCTAGGGTTTTCTATTCGCTGTTTCTTTTTTAACTTATTATTTATAGGCAAAATCAGGCTTAACCTAAACCTAATATGCCTAATCCAAGACATAAAAGGATTCCAATTTAATTAGGAAACCCAAAAATGCTTCAAAAATCAAATTCCATGTCTATTTGGCTATCCGAATCGGCATGGGCCAAGGCCATGTTGATTTGGTGTGCCAAATCGACATGGAACCAAGCCAAGTCGATTTGGTATGCCAAATAGACATGAGCCATGGGTCATGTCCATTTTGGCCCTTCAGGTCGACATGAACCATGGTTCAAGTCGCTTGTGGCCCTGCTGACTTACAACCAGTCTAAAAATACTTTAGTCAGTCCGAATAATTGAATTTATGCCTTTTTAAACCGAATCAACTTATTTAAAAATCATAAATTAGGATTAAATCTTTTAAAGTCTGATCGAATTTTTTTTGGCATTCTTAAATTAGGATTATACCAAATTGGGGTTAAAATTGAGGGTCTACAGTTTACCTCCTGCTTGAATGATCTTGAATTTATTCAGAGAGTGAAAAGCAACATGAATTTTAAATTAATTTTGACCAAAATGGGTTCTGGTGTCAAAAAAAAAAATTGGGTTTCGGACCCGATATGGTTTGGGTTTTAGACCCGGTTTGAGTTTTGGACTAAAAAAAGATTTAGTTTTTAGACCCGAGGTGGTTTGGTTTCTAAATCCGGTTTGAGTTTTGGGCTTGAAAAAGATTTAGATTTTGGACCCAGGGTTGGATTTGGGTTCTACCTGAAACTGAATTTGATTTGGGTTCTCGACCCTAGACTAGATTAGGGTGCTCAACCCAAGACTAGATTAGTATTCTTGAGCCAAAACTGGATTAAGGTGCTTGACCCAAGACTGGATAAGGATTCTCGATCCAAAATTGATTAGGATGCTCGACCCAAGACTGAATTAGGATTCTCGACCCAAAATTGGATTAGGGTGCTCGACCCAAGATTGGATTAGGTTTCTCGATCAAAACAAGATTAGGGTTTTTGACCCAAAACTAGATTAGAGTTCTCGACCTAAAGGTTAGATTAGGGTGCTCAACTTGAAGACTGGATTAGGGTGCTCGACCCGAAACTGGATTTTGGATGCTTGACCTAATAGTGGATTTTGGGTGCTCGACCCAATACTGGATTTGGGTTCTCAACCCGAGACTGAATTTTAGGTTCTTGACCCTAAATTGGATTTGGGTTCTCGATCCATGACTAGATTAGGGTGCTCGACCCAAGACTGGATTAAGGTTCTCGACCCAAAACTAGATTAGGATTCTCAACCCAAAATGGGATTAGGGTGCTCAACCCAAGCCTAGATTAGGGTTCTTGACCCTAAACTAGATTTGGGTTCTTGACCCAAGACTGGATTTGATTTGGGTACTTAGACCTAAGACTGGGTGCTTGGACTCGAGACTGAATTTGATTAATCTTTTATTAGTTGAGAATTTTGGCTTTCTTCTAACCGGCTGTTCCATTCTTTAATGGATTGTGGGTCTTCACTCTAAAAAATAGATCTTTATCCATAGACCTTGGATCTTCATCTTTGGTCATTGGGTCTTCACCCTTTAAAATAAATCTTCATCCTTAGAGATCGGATCTTCACCATTCAAAATGGATCTTCATCCTTGGACCTTGGATCTTCATCTTTGGTCATTGGGTCTTCACCCTTCAAAAAGGATCTTCATCCTTAGAGATTGAGGCTTCACCCTTTAAAATGGATCTTCATCCTTAGCATCAGGTCTTCACCCTTCAAAATAGATCTTCATCCTTTGGACTTCGTGTAACACCCCCATATCCAATGCACACACACTACAACCACAACAATGTAGCATAAGTGCACCAAACATAGGGATGCTACGGTTCTCTTAACATTCAAAACACTTTAAAACTTGATACAATACCCTTATCATTATACATTATAGAAAAGTAGATCATTTACTTATAAAACAAAACATATTAGTTATATATATATATATACATTTAAATATTACACAGCGGAAGTTATAAAATATGTACATATTTACATATTAAACATTTCTTTACAAAATATAAAGAAGTATACATGATTGGCAAGTTTGCTCTGATCTTTAAACTCCCAAAATGGATTCTTCAAGGTCTACTCTCACCTGGTCTTGATGAACTCTCGGGTTCAACTCTATCAACTCTATTACCTGCGCGATTAAACACTATCGCGCTAAGCCAACGACTTAATAAGATAATCATGCAAATGATATGACTTAGTGCAATGCAATGTCATTTCTCAATCCATATTATACATGTAACATCATATATGCAACACTAACAACATATTTTCACATTACATATCACATTTCAATATCTTTTCATATACCTCATTAGTATTCATTTAACCATTCATAATCAACACTAAACAAAGACAAGCATGGGCCCAAGACACACTAATATGTCATTCAATTTTCAGAGTTAATGCTTTGGTTTGTTATCACATTTATCAATATCATATACCCAACTAGGCTTCAAGGATTAAGTTCAACCAAGCTTCAAGGGGAGCAAAGCATGCTAAGCTTCTACCCAACTTGGCTTCAAGAACTAACCCAACCTAGCTTCAAGGGTGGTAACATCTCAATTAGGCTTCAAGGATTCAATCCAACCTAACTTCAAGAGATTGTTACACTTATTAGGCATGCCACCAACAACCAACTCTGAAAATGGAATAACACATTAGCCACACAATTCATTTATTATTCAATTATCATTTTCATTCTCAATTCTTAACATCATTTAGGCAAACATGCCTTATTTCTTTCAATCACATCATCATAGCCAATAACAATGGCTTCACATTTCATTTCACAATATAACACTTCATTATTCAAGTGTATATTTATCTCATCCATGATCACATTATATCTCACATAGCATCATTCATAAATATCAACATTTCATTTCACATTACTCATGAAACACATTACCATTCACAATGCATAACATAACATTGTTCAATCTCAACAATGCAAGAACAATTTATATTATTCATAGCTTTAGGATCATCCACAAGTGTTTGATTAAGTCATTCCTTGGTTTAAGTATGTTTAAAATATTTATGTTTAGGTTTAGAGACCAAACTACCTTTGAAGAACCCAAACCACGCAAAAAGAGAACCAAGAAATCAAACAATATCCAACTCATTTGAGGGACACGCCCAGCCCACTTGAGGAACACGGCCGTGTCTCTAAAAATAAAAGAGGCAGTAGCCAACACAAATAAATGACACGGCCGTGTCTCTTCATGGCTTCTGGCCGTGTCACCCATGCACATAACCTTAACCAATTCCAACACTTTTTCAATTGAACCCAAACACAATACACTCCATATAATATATTTCAAATGAATACAATCAATGTTCTAAACATATATTCATCACAAGAATCACTTTACAACCCATTAATATTACATTTAAACACAACCCATCTCAAAACACTAAAATCACCATCCTTCTCCACCTTTCAAGATCAACATTTACCACTTCCAACAACAACACCTATTTAAACTATTAACTTAAAACCAATTTAACACTTGAGAACAAATCATAAACACATCTCATCATCAAATCATCAAACCCTAATTAACTTCCCATACCACTTCAAAAGAAAGAAAGAAATCAAAGGGAAGATCTTACCTTAGTTAAAAACTTCTTGAATCAACACTTGAACACTTAATCTTCCTTCAATTTTGAACTCAACTCATCAAGAACCTCTCTTCACCTCTTGCTTCCCTTTGTCTATGGAGGAGCCGGCCACTTCATGAAAGAAAGAAGAAAATGATGAAGAAACAAAGTCAAATTTTGCTTTTAATCTCCACCAAGTGATCTTATCCAAGCAATTACCAAAATGCCCTCAATCATATAACTAACTTTTTGTCTCATATAAGCCCTTATATGTAATTACACACTTAACACAAAAATATCTCTCTTCCTTTGACTCTTCCTTTGACCCATTTATATGTTATATATATCATCATATACACAACATATACCATTCTCTCTAAACCCTAATTCTTTCCCAAAACACATATACATATACTTTTCTTTTCTCAATTTAAACCAACAACAACAACAACAACAACAACAACAACAACAACAACAACAACAACAACAACATACAAAACTTCTAGGGCATGCATAGGGATATTACACTTCGAGTCTTCACCCTTTAAAATGAATCTTCATCCTTTGGACGTCGGATCTTCATCCTTGAAATTGGGTCTTCACCCTTCAAAATGGATCTTCATCCTTTAGAGATTTGTCCTATACTGGCTTCAACTCTTTTAGATGGATTGAACTTTTGTCTTTTGCATCTTCATTTCTTTTAGGGTTCTTATGTTCTTTTTATTCTTCTTTTTGCAAAAAATTCAGCTATTTTTAGCTAGCCTTTATATCCTCTCTTTGCCTCCTACGGCGCAAAATATTGAAAGTGGGTCTGCAAATATTTTATACACACATAAACTCAAATAATTGAAAGGAAAAACTTTGCCCCCTATGTAGGCTCAAACCAATAATTTTTTTCATGCAGGCTCTGATTGATGTTTATGTATTGTCTGGTTCCTTGCATAAACATGCATCTCTTCTTTTGCAAAATGATTGGGGCTTCCTCAATCAATGGGCTTTCTATGCCCCCTGATTTAACATCCTCTTTTGATTCTTTACTTTACAGAGTGTTTGCTGTTCACTTTGACAAATAATAGGTAACACAAGATAACAAAATGCAATATGATATGCTCATGTATGCATGATATGCATGAGTGATACTTAAGTGGTTCCATCGGCTCACAGACCAAGGTGATCAACTGAAGTGTTCTCATTGGTTCCTTCCAGATGCTCGTTCAAGTCTTGCATTGGAATGATAGAAGGCTTCGCATTTATTTCTTTTATTTTCAAGATGTTGAAAACATGAGTGGTGGAGACCCCAAACAACATAGTTAGAGTTACATCCATTTCAAATTATGATTCTGCATGTCAATTGGTAGCTTCTTCATAACCTTGCCAATAATCATTTTCTTTGCCCAATGTGTCCTTCGAGATTCAATGGTTCAACACACTTTCCTTAACTTAAAGGTTTATATAAAAAGAAAACAATGTTAACTTTGTCAAATCAATGTCATTATACCTCAAACTCAATTTTCCAAATTAACATATCTATAACATGACAACCCTAGTTACCGTACCAAACTCAGGAATAATTTCTTTTTGAGCAAGAACTGTTGCACTTTAGATAGGCACATACACATTACTTGGCCAAATGTCTCATTAAGTTTGAATATTATCTATCTCATATGCATACTTGTTCAAACAATCTCCACTTATAGACTCTACCTATCAAGAGAGATCAATAGGTCTTTAATAGGTTTGAAATGGGGTCTATAAGGGACACGGGTTAAATGAAGGCCATTTTCAAATTGGAGCCGATGTGGCATTATGGACAAACCCTCAAACACTATAAACTTCTTGTTGGAACCTTAGGCAGTTGGGATAAGATAGAACTTTGAACATTCTTCCATTGGCATTATTTTGGATCTTGATTCAGACAATCTTTGCTTTTGCAAAAAATAAAAAAAATTGAGACCCTCTTTCCTTTCCCTTTTCTTCTTTTTTCCTTTTCCTTTTTCTTCTTTTTTTTATTATTATTTTACATTTTGTCCTTTTTCTCTATAGGATTGTCAAGTATAGGTCTTTCAAGATTACTGACTAGGAGATGTGATGGGTCTCATGAAAGAGATGGTCTTTCTCAGATTTTGGTTGAATATCTAGCTGGATTGGACCAATTCAAGTTTATCTATTCTCATAAACTAAGTGGGAGTCTTCTACTTGCTTTAGGTAAGAAGAACTTGCTTGGCTTTCTAAATCGCTCTTTTGGGGTTTTATTTTCTTTTATTTTCTCTTTTTTTTACTACTTTTTTTGTTTTGTTTTCTAGCTCCAAGAGAGTTGTCTTGTTTGCACCATTCTATGCATCTGACTATGGATGAGTGGATTAGAGTGGGTCTATTTAGAGTGAGCCTATTTTAGTGAGGATGAAACCTTTGGTGCCTTGATAGATATGAGATATTAAGTCCAATTTAGGTAAATGTAGACCCTTAATTTTTTACCCAGTCCGGTCCGTTATTTTTTATATAGTCCAAAATAATTTTTGTGTTATTTTAATTAAATAATATTTATTTCAGTATTTAGTATTTATAATTTTTAATAAAAATAAAAATGGTGAAGTTAATAAAAAAATAATAAAAAAAATAATCGGCGATAAAAAAATTTCGTCGCCGAATGTCCAATTGGCCAGGCCAATTCGCCCGCAGTTATCGCCAGTGAAATTTTCCAACGCAGTTTTTTCCGAAACCAAATTCTATTTGTTTTTGGTTTCTTTTCCTAATTGGTTTTAATTTCCTTAAACAATTAGAAGTAGATTTATGATTTTTCCTATAAATAACACTTAAAAACTCAGAATTAAGGATGGAAAAAATAACTTTTTGAGGGGATCAAAAATTGATTTTACTGAGCTAAAGTTTGGGACTTTGATCGATTAAAAATTAGACTTCTGACTGAGGAAAAAAGACAGAAAACCCTAGCAAGAGACATTAGCAACAAGCAAGCAATCAACAATTCATCAAAGATAGCAACACTGCCTTTGTTATTGTTCATCCAGAAAGCAATTTTTGGTGGAACCAATGAACGAAGGTTTGAATCTATATTTTATTTATTTCCTTACAGTAGCTTCATCATTCAAATTATATTAATTGTTTCATCATACAATTTAATCAAAAACTTCACAAACCCTAAATTACTCTTCTGTTTCCAAAAACCTTAAAAACCCTAAAGGGTTTCTTCTGTTTCCAAAAGCTTTAAAACCCTAAATTATTTTTCCCAACTATTTTTATCTACACCATAACTTTTTGTCCAAAATCTCCAAATGTTTTCTTAAATCTCCAAACCCTAGTTTTCTTTACGTTTTCTAAAAATCATAATTATTTTTATAAAACTCTAAATTGTTTTCTTAAATCCTAAAATCAAATCTATTTTCTAAAATACCAAAAACCCTAACTTTCTCAAAAAACCAAAATAGTAAACCCTAAGTTTCCATAAGCCCTAATTCAGTGAACTTAAAACCCAAACTAGTTAATCTAAACCCTAAAGCAACCCTAACTTTCTCAAAAAACCAAAATAGTAACCCTAAGTTTCCATAAGCCCTAATTCAGTGAACTTAAAACCCAAACTAGTTAATTTAAACCCTAAAGCCATAATCTAATAAAACTAAAATCACAATCCAGTAACCATGAATTATAAACCCTAATGTCTTAAGATTCCAAAACCCTAATTTCATAATGTTACCCCTAAACCCTAATTTGATTAACCAAAAAACCTTACTACTTTCTTAAATTCATAAAACCCTAATTAAATCAAATTTTCAAAATCTTCACAGTAGCCTAAATAATAAATATAATAATTTTAAAATCCCAAAACCCTAAATGTTAATTAAAGAACCCTAAATTGAGACATAAACTCTAAACTTATATATTTATTGCTTTATTTAATTTTAGATTTGATTATGTAGTTTATTATATGCTTTGATGGTTGATATATTTAATTTCAATGCTTGATTTATTTAATTTATCATGGATGGATATTTTCTTTATTATTATGGTTATTATTTATTTATTTGGGTATTAAAATTGTAAGAGGTATGTTTCCACTTTGTGGGTACCTCATTAATTAATTTCTATGTAATTTAAATTGCTTTTATATTTTGGACCAATGTAGAGGACATGTTTCCACCTTTCGGTGGGTGTCCTATTTAGTTTAGATATGGATGATGTAAGGACATGTTTTCATCCTCGGATGGGTGTCCATTTATTTGCTTTGTTTGGACATTGCCTTGATTTTAATATAATGATGCTTTATTTTAATTGTTGCATGTAATATGGATAATATTATTATACTTAAGAATTTTATAATATTAAGACCTGCAAAGGAGGTTGGTTCTAATGAACCGGGCGTTGTGGGGGTGCTGGGCCATTTCTCACCTTCCCCACATGTACCCAACTTCCCGAACCCATTAGGGGGTTGAAAATTCCTTAGGAATCGAGTCATCCACCCCTTTCTTTTTCCTGGCCCGTCTAGGTGGTGACTCCATTTTTCTTCTGGCTTAAGCCCATGTTCTCTAAGGCCCCGAGCCTAAACACTGCCGAAGTCACAAGAACCATTCTATCGAGAGTGGGGGGCAAAAATCGTCGCTCACAGTGGCCACTCCACTGGGGATAAGAGAAGTTGATTCTGTTGGTCTTTATATTATTCTATTCTTTTTTATAATGATATTATCCATTGCATCATATTAGATTGCATCGTGTGCGTAAGTTAGGATGCCCGTCTTACCCGTGTTGTGTTATGTAAGGGATTCCATACTTTCACTTAAGGTATGGAGATCGAGCATGCCATAACCACTCATAGCCTCGTACCATTTGGTATATACTTGCTATGGGAACCTAAGCCTTTTAACCCAAAGACTAAAGCTCATGTAATTGCCCTAGTTACTTTCCTTAGGTTTTTACCCCAAATGCATGTTGTTTGACTATGGTTAATTTATCTTGGCTTAAATAATGGCTTATTTGGTTTGTTCTTTTTCTAATATGACCTAATTACATTGTGAGCTCAAATAAATTTTTCTTTAAAAGTCCAAAAGACCAAAGCTATTTTCAAAACTTTTTAAGATGGTCTTTGGATATAAAACTTTTCTAAAAATAAAATCAAAAATTCTTTTCTCGTGACCAAAACACAAAGCCCAAAATTCATTTTTTCTAAAATCTTTTTATAGTGGGCTTAGAAACAAAATTATTTTCAACCTTTAAAAGTGCTTAAAAATATTTAAGTCAATTATGAAATACCAAAAATCAATTGTGAGCCTAGTTTATACTAAGAGTAATTAATCATGGGCTTGTTTTTGGCATGAATCATTAGTTACCTTTTCAAGTGAGAAATCTATTTATAATAAACCTCTTAATTTAGTTTTAATCCAATATAGCATAAAAGCTACTTTTGTTGGTTGAATGGATTAAAACCTAATTAATGGGAATTATTATGAACTTATTTTCATTTTTGAAAATATAACTATTGGTTGAAACGTCCAAGGGAATTATTCGAAAAACAAGATACCCCATGTTGGTATTCTGTTAACCATATTACCTAGGAAAAGAGACTCGCCATCAGTGTGTGGAAGTTATAAGGTTGGAAGGAACGTCCTATTTATCTTTCTTTGTTGATTGTTTGTGCATACGTGCATACATTTGCATCTCATATCATTGATCCTCTCTAGTTCACATCCCTAGATTACGACAGTTCAAAAGCTTACGACAATCCGACCTATGCCGGAGACGAAGAATCGAGCAATGACTCAATCTCTTTTTCACCAAAAGCAATGGAGCCAGAACAAATTCAAAGAATGGTGGACAATGCCCTCAATGCCAAGATGGAAGAAATAAAAGAGACCATGGTTGAGACCATAAAGAATCAACTAGCTGCAATTTTAGAAAACAATGCCGAAGCATCTGCACCAAGAAATACAAGGGAAAGGCTAAAGTTGGTGAAGTAGCTTTTGATGATGACAAGGTAGTCGTTGATGATGATGACGACTGGGCTCAATACTTCCAAGATCCTCATGATAAGAAGAAAGAACCAAAGATTGTTGAAAGATCAGCTATGGAGAAAACCAAAATGTCTGATGTTGAAAAGATGATTGCGGATTTGGAAAATAAATTTGAGAAGAAGTTGAAAGCCGGAGAAATGTCTGAAGTAGACAAATTATTTGAGCTAGATGAAGAAGTTCCGTACAAATTAAAGATGCCATCCTTTGCAAAGTTTGATGGAACCAAAAATCCTTACCTCCATGTGAAGCAGTATATCACTGCTATGCAGTCTACCCGAGCTACTAAGGCTCAAACTATAAGGTACTTTATGCTCACATTAGACCCTGTTGTCCAAAATTGGTTCAATACCTTAGATGATGGAACACAAAAGAGTTGGGATTTGCTATACAAGGCCTTCATCCAATAATATGGATACAATGTCGAGATGGAAGTTACCTTAATGGAAGTGGAGTCCATTAGACAAAGGCCAAATGAGAATTTTGTGGACTATGTGAAAAGGTGGAGAAATAAGGCTGCTTTGCTCAATAAGAGGCCCAATGAGTATGATCAAATAAGAATGATTGTGAGAGGGATGTTGCCTAGTCTTCATGAAAGGATGTCTCATACACTCATCCATGATTTCAAAGATCTTCTCCAAGCTGGTCTACAAATTGAAGAGTGGGAAAGGGAGAAGAACCACTTTTTGGCAAGAAGGAATGAGAAAGGAAACTATTAGTCTGGTAATCAAAGCATGCAAAAGAAAGTTGATGTTAATACAACTGGTCAAGCAAATAGAAGGTAGTTTTCAGATCTAGGGAAGCCTTTGTCTTGGGTCTTCAACAAGCTATAAAAGAAGGGACTATTATAGCCATTGGCCCGACGACCTTTGCCGAATCCTTTACCCCCAAAATTTGATACTAAAGCCTTTTGTGAGTTTCATCAGATACAAGGACATGAGACATATAAATACTTGAGACTAAAACATGAGATCCAAAATTTGATTGACAGTGGTATGCTACCCGAGCCGGATAAGCCCAATACCAAAAGCAATTCTTTGCCAAAATTCAACAGAGTGCCACCACCAGCAACCTTCATTGTAGGAAAAGGATTGGAAGAAGATTTTGTTTTATCATCCTTTCAAGATGGGGATATTGAAGATGTGAAAGGAAAAGAAGCTTAACTTAACAAATTTTCCTTAGCTTGAATGTTGCTTTTCAAATTTTGCTTTAATATTTAATTAGAACAATTGTATTTTTCAAATTTAAATTTGTTTGAATAAATTACTTTTATTAAAATTTTTGTTGGTCTTTGTTCGTTTTGGTGCTCAACCAATGAGGAATCTAGCTTGGTATTCATAAATTAATGTGTCTAGGCATCATGACTTGAATGACTTTACTAGGGGAGGGAATTACTCTATAGCATTGAGTTGTGTATGCTTACTTAGAGAGGGCTCCTGCATGATTACCTTTGTCTAGGTCCTAGTTAGTCTTAGAACATGCTTTGACAAACTTTCGAGGCAAAATTGAACTCTGCTTATTTAAGGGAGAGATGATCTAGGCATTGTTTGGTTAGCCAACAACTTGTATCCATCCTATTAAATATCAATCCCTAGTTGTCCCTTTGAGCCTTCATAAAATTTTAGCTTTCTTTTCATTGGCATATAACCCCAACAACCTAGCTTGAGCTGTTGTGATACTTTTGACAAGTCTTATGATCACTAAGGTGAAGAGGTAAGAAGATCAAAGAAATGAATGAATAGTCAAGATCATAAAGATATTTGAAGTTCTCAAGACCATAAGGGTAGTTGAAGTTCACCTAATATCTCCAATCTATCAAGATAACATTAGAATAACAAATGATTTATCCCTGTTAAAGGAAATTTACGTCATTCCACTTATCCATTATAAGAAACCCAAGTTGGTACAAACAAGACAACTCTTTTAGAGCTAGAACCAAAAGAAAAAAGAAAAGAAAAAAAAAGAAAAGAAAAGAAGAAGAAAAAAATGAAAAAAGAAAAGGAAAAAAGGACAAAACAAAAAAAAGGAAAAAAAAAGAAAAAAGAAAAATGAAAGATAAAACCTAAAAAGGCGGTTTAGAAAGCCAACTGAGTTCTCTTTTACCTAAAGCAGCAAAAAGGCTTCCATTTTGTTTATAAGGACAGTTTGACTTGAATTGGTCCAACACAACCAAAGATTCAATCAAAATCGGAGAAAAAGGAGAAAGACCATCCAGTTCTTGAAAGTTCTGTACTTGACAGTCCTACAAGGAAGAAGGAAAAAAATGATAAAATGCTCAAAGAAAGGGAAAGAAAAATAAAAAGAAAGAAAAGGGAGAAGAAGAAAAGAAACGAGTTTGGGTACCAAACTTTTTTTGCAAGGGCAAGGACTGTCATGATCAAGATCCAGATTAATGCCAAGAAGATAGAAGGAATTTGGAGTCTAGATTGCTCCCAACTGCCTAAAGTTCAAACAAGAAATTTGTAGTGCGAGGGTTTGCCCATAGTGTCACAATGGCTCCAACTTACAAATGGCCTTCATTTAAACCCTTGTCCCTTATAAACCCCATTTCAAGCCTATCAAAGACCTGTTGATCTCTCTTGGTAGGTAGAGTCTATTAGTGGAGATAGTTTGAATAAGCATGCATATGAGATAGACCATATTCAAACTCAATGAGACCTTTGGCCAAGTAATGTGTATTTGCTTATCTGAAGTACAACAATTCTTGCTCAAATAGAAATGATTCCTGAGTTTAGTACGATAACTAGGATTGTCATGTTATAGATATGTTAATTTCAAAAATCAAGTCCTAAGGTACATTAACATTAATTTGGCAAAGCCAACATTTGATTTCAAAATCAAAATTCCAAAAATATTTAGGAAAAAAAAATTTACAAAGCCTTCAAGTTAAGGGAAGTATGTCGAATCATTGAACCTCCAAAGGACATATTGGGCAAAGGAAATGATTACTGGCAAGGTCATGAAGAAGCTACCAACTGACATGCTGAATCATAATTTAAAATGGATGTATCTCTGCTGTTTGGGGCCTCCATTATTCATATTTTCAATAACTTAAAGATAAAAGCCATAAATATGGAGCATTGTGTCATTCCAATGCAAGACCTGAATGAGCATCTGAAAGGAACCAATGAGAACACTTCTGCTGATCACTTCGGTCTGTGAGTCGATGGAACGATTGTAAGTATCATTCATGCATATCATGCATACATGAGCATATCACATCACACTTTCTTGTCTTGTATTGTCTATTCTTTATTAAAGTGAATGGCAAACACCCTGTGAAGTAAACAATCAAAAGAAGATATCAAATCGGGGGGGGGGGGGGGGGGGAGGCATGGAAAGCCCATTGCTTGAGAAAGTTCCAGTAATTTTACAAAGAGAAGAAATGCGTGCTTTTGCGAAGAACTAGGCAACAAGAACATCAATAAGAGCTGGCATAGAAAATCATGGGTTTGAGCCTACACAGGGGGCAAATTTTCTCCTTTTCAATTTTTGAGTTTATGCATGAACAAAACATTTTGAGACTCACTCTAATGTTTTACCACGTAGGGGGGCAAGGAGAGGATATGAAGGCTAGCTAAAAAGGACTGAATTTTTTGCAAAAGTGCAAAGGAAGAACAAAAAAAGAATGAAAAAAAGAAGAAAATTAGAATTCTCAAAAGAATGAAGATGCAAAAGACAAAAGATCAGTCCAGCTAAAAGAGCTGAAGCCAGCGTAAAGACTCGATTTCCAATAGATAAAGATCCATGTTTCAAGGGTAAAGACCCAATTTCCAATGGATAAAGATCCATATTTCAAGGGTAAAGACCGATCTCTAATGGATAAAGATCCATATTTCAAGGGTAAAGACCCGATTTCCAATGGATAAAGATCCATGTTTCAAGGGTAAAGGCCCAATTTCTAATGGATAAATATCCATGTTTCAAGGATAAAGACCCAATTTCTAATGGATAAAGATCCATGTTTCAAGTGTAAAGACCCGATTTTCAATGGATAAAGATCCATATTACAAGGGTAAAGACCCAATTTCCAATGGATAAAGATCCATGTTTCAAGGGTAAAGACCCGATTTTCAATGGATAAAAATCCATATTTGAAGGGCAAAGACTTGATTTTCAATGGATAAAGATCCATGTTTTAAGGGTAAAGACCCGATCTCTAATGGATAAAGATCCATGTTTCAAGGGTAAAGACCCAATCTCCAATGGATAAAGATCCATGTTCCTAGGGTAAAGACCCGATTTCCATTGGATAAAGATCCATATTTCAAGGGTAAAGACCCAATCTTTAATGGATAAAGATCCATGTTTCAAGGGTAATGACCCAATCTCCAATGGATAATGATCCATGTTCCTAGGGTAAAGACCCGATTTCCAATGGATAAAGATCCATATTTCAAGGTTAAAGACCCGATCTCTAATGGATAAAGATCCATGTTTCAAGGGTAAAGACCCAATCTCCAATGGATAAAGATCCATGTTCCCAGGGTAAAGACCCAATTTTTAATAGATAAAGATCTATTTTTGGTGGACAAAGACCCACAATCCGTAAAAATGGAACAACCAGTTATGCCAGAATTCTCAAATGATAAAAGGTCAATCAAATCAAATTCAATCTCGGGTCTAAGTACCCAAATCAAATCCAAGTACCCGTCCTCATAAAAAAACAGTCAAAAATTATATTGTTTTTTTCTCTCTTCTACTGAAAGTCTCAGATCGTTCAAGCAGAGGGCAAACTATAGACCCTTAATTTTTGAGCCAGTCCGGTCTGTTATTTTTTATATAGTCCAAAATAATTTTTGTGGTATTTTAATTAAATAATATTTATTTTAGTATTTATTATTTATTTCGTAGGGATTTCTTCGTTCGCTCACAATTCTTGGCCAATGCTCGCAGTTTTCGCCAGCAAAATTTTCCAACGCAGTTTTTTCCGAAACCAAATTCTATTTGGTTTTGGTTTCTTTTCCTAATTGGTTTTAATTTTCTTAAACAATTAGAAGGAGCTTTATAATTTTTCCTATAAATAAAACTTTAAAACTTAGAATTAAGGTTGGAAAAATTAGAATTTTTGAGGGGATCGAAAAGGGTTTTACTGAACTAAACTTTGGGACTTTGATCGATCGAAAATTGGACTTCTGACTGAGGAAAAAAGATAGAAAACCCTAGCAAGAGACATTAGCAACAAGCAAGAAATCAATAATTCATCAAAGGTAGCAACACTGCCTTTGTTATTGTTCATCCAGAAAGCTATTTTTGGTGGAACCAACGAACAGAGGTTTGAATCTCTATTTTATTTATTTCCTTATAGTAGCTTCATCATTCAAATTGGATTAATTGTTTCATCATACAATTTAATCAAAAACTTCACGAACCCTAAATTACTCTTCTGTTTCCAAAAACCTTAAAAACCCTAAAGGGTTTCTTCTGTTTCCAAAAGCTTTAAAACCCTAAATTGTTTTTCCCAACTATTTTCATCTACACCATAACTTTTTGTCCAAAATCTCCAAATATTTTCTTAAATCTCCAAACCCTAGTTCTCTTTACGTTTTCTAAAAATCATAATTATTTTTATAAAACTCTAAACTGTTTTCTTAAATCCTAAAACCAAATATGTTTTCTAAAATACCAAAAACCCTAACTTTCTCGAAAAACCAAAATAGTAAACCCTAAGTTTTCCTAAACCCTAATTCAGTGAACTTAAAACCCAAACTAGTTAATCTAAACCCTAAAGCCATAATCTAATAAAACTAAAATCACAATCCAGTAACCATGAATTATAAACCCTAATGTCTTAAGATTCCAAAACCCTAATTTCATAATGTTACCCCTAAACCCTAATTTGATTAACCAAAAAACCTTACTACTTTCTTAAATTCATAAAACCCTAATTAAATCAAATTTTCAAAATCTTCACAGTAGCCTAAATAATAAATATAATAATTTTAAAATCCCAAAACCCTAAATGTTAATTAAAGAACCCTAAATTGAGACATAAACTCTAAACTTATATATTTATTGCTTTATTTAATTTTAGATTTGATTATGTAGTTTATTATATGCTTTGATGGTTGATATATTTAATTTCAATGCTTGATTTATTTAATTTATCATGGATGGATATTTTCTTTATTATTATGATTATTATTTATTTATTTTGGTATTAAAATTGTAAGAGGTATGTTTCCACTTTGTGGGTAACTCATTAATTAATTTCTATGTAATTTAAATTGCTTTTATATTTTGGACCAATGTAAAGGACATGTTTCCACCTTTCGTTGGGTGTCCTATTTAGTTTAGATATGGATGATATAAGGACATGTTTTCATCCTCGGATCGGTGTCCATTTATTTGCTTTGTTTGGACATTGCTTTGATTTTAATATAATGATGCTTGATTTTAATTGTTGCAGTTAATATGGATAATATTGTTATACTTAAGAATTTTATAATATTAAGACCCGCAAAGGAGGCCAGTTCCAATGAACCATGCGTTGTGGGGGGGGGGGTGTTGGGCCATTTCTCACCTTCCCCACACGTACCCAACTTTTCGAACCCATTAGGGGGTTGGAAATTCCTTAGGAATCGAGTCATCCACCCCTTTCTTTTTCCCGGCCTGTCCGGGTGATGACTCCATTTTTCTCTGGGCTTAGGCCCGTGTTCTCTAAGGCCTCAAGCCTAAATAGTGCCGAAGTCACAATAACCATTCCACCGGGAGTGGGGGCAAAAATCCCCGCTCACAGTAAACTTCAACTATCTTTATCATCTTGAGAACTTCAACTATCCTTATGATCTTGACTATGCATTCCTTTCTTTGATCTTAGTGATCATTAAATTTATCAAAAGTAATCGAGTCTAGGGGACTAAAAAAAAGCAAGCTAAAATCTTATGAAGGTTCAAGAGGATAACTAGGGATTAATATTTAATTAGGTGGATACTAGTTGTTGGCTAATCAAACAATGCCTAGATCATTTCTCCCTTAAATAAGCAGAATTCAATTTTGCCTCGAATGTTTATCAAAGTATGTTCTAAGATTGACTAGGACCTAGACACTCATAATTATGCTGGACCCTCTCTAAGTAAGCATAAACAACTCATTGCTATAGAAAAACTCCCTCACCTAATAAAGTCATTTGGATCATGATGCATATATATGCTAATTTTTGAACATCAAGGTAGACTTGTCATCGGTTGAACACCAAAAAACCAACACAAATTTAATGAAAAATAATTTATTCAAACAATCTTAATTTGAAAAACATTATTGTTCAAGAAATATTAAAGAAAGCATAAATAAAATAGGTAACACTTAAGCCTAAGGAAGTGTGTTGAATCTACTTGAACATGTAAGGGGAAATGTTCATCACCTCCTCATCCATAACTCCTCCATCCGCATCTTGAAAAGATGAAAAGACAGAACTTTCCATCAATCTTCCTTCTATCATAAAGGTCGCTGGCAGTGGCACTCCTCTAAACTTAGGCAATGGATTGCTTTTAATATTGGGTTTATTGGGCTAGGGCAGCTTGCCACTGTCGATTAAATCTTGGATCTCATTCCTTAATCAAGCACATTTATTAGTATCATGCCCTTGCATTTGATGGAATTAACAGAAGGCCTCAGCATCAAAGTTTGATGGCAGAGGATCATGTAGCTTTCGGGAAGCCAATGGCTGTAATAGCCCTTGCTTTTGCAACTTATCGAAAATCCAAGATAAAGGTCTCCCTAACTCTAAAAATTGCCTCTTATTCCCTTGGCCAGTAGTTGCATTGACATCCATTTCTTTTTATGCACTCTGATTGTCATATTAGTAGTTTTCCTTCTCATTCCTTCTCCCATAAAAATGGTTCTTGCCCATTTCCATTCTTCTATTTGCAAGCCAGCTTGGAGAAGATCCTTGAAATCTCTAATAAGAGTGTGAGACATCTTTTCACGAAGATTAGGTAGCATCCCTCTTACGATCGTTCTAATTTGATTAGATTCATTAGGCCTCTTCTTGAGTAACGTGACCTTGTTTCTCCACCTCTTCACATAGTCAACAAAGTTTTCACTTGATTTCTGCCTTATAGGCTTAACTTCCATCAAAGAGACCTCCAATTCAGCATTGTACCTGTATTATTGAATGAAGTCCTTATACAGCATATCCTAATCTTTTTGGGTACTTTCATCCAAAGTATTAAACCAGTTTTGCACAACATGGTCCAAAGAAAGCATAAAATACCTCAGAGTTTGGAATTTAGTAGCTCGAGCGGACTGCATGGCAGTGATGTACTACTTAACATGCAAGTGAGGATTTTCTATACCATTGTACTTAGCAAAGTAAGGCATCTTGAACTTATAAGGGACCTCCTCATCTTGTTTGAACACCTTGTCTATTTCTGAATCTCATCAGCTTTTAGCTTCTTTTCAAATTTCGTCTCTAAATCGGCAATAAGTTTCTCAACATTTGAAGTTTCAGTCTTTTCCATGACTGATCTTTCCACAACCTTTGGTTCTTTCTTCTTATCTTGAGGATCTTGGAAGTATTGGGCCCAGTCATCATCGTCATCAATAACTACTTTATCATCATCAAAGGCTAGCTCACAAACCTTAGCCTTTCCCTTGTCTTTCTTAGTGCTTGCAGATACTTCAGTAGTGTTCCCAAACATTGCAGCCATTTGGCTTTTCATGATCTCAGCCATGGCCCCCTTTAGTTTTTCCATCTTGACTTCAAGGGCATCATCCAACATCTTTTGAATATGCTCTGTTTCCATTGCTTTTGGTGAGAAGCTAACTGAGTTGTTGCTAGATTCTTCATCACCGGTGTAGGTCGGATTATCGTAGGCTTTTGAACTATTGTAATCCAGGGCTGTGAGCCAGAAAGGATCAATGATATGAGAAGCAAATGCATGGAGTAAAATTAATAAACAAACAAACAAACAACGAGAGTAAGGACGTTCCTTCTAACCTTATAACATCCACGAACGAAATGGCGAGTCTCTTTTCCTAGGTATGTGGCCAACAAAATACCAACATGGGACATCTTGCTTTCAAATAATTCTCTTGAACGGTTTAACCAATAGTTATATTTTCAAACTTAGAAATCGGTTCATGATAATTTTCATTAATTAGGTCTTAATCCATTAGTCTGGCAAAATATAGCTTTTATGCTAGATTGGATTAAAACTAAATTAAAAGGTTTATCATAAATAGATTTCCCATTTTTGAAAAGCAACTATTGATTCATGTTACAAATATGCCCATGATTAACAAAGCTTGTTATGAACTAGGCCCACGATTGATTTTAAGTATTCCATAATTGACCTAACCAGTTGTAAGCTCATTTGAAAAAAAAGGTTTTGAAGTATAAAAATAGTTTTTTTTCAAAGCCCATAGTAAAAGGTTTGTTTAAAAATAAATTTTGGGCTTTGTATTTGGACCACGAGGTGAAAGAAATTTTGACCCATCTTGAAAAAAGGTTTTATGTCCAAAGACCATCTTGAAAAATTTTGAAAATAATTTTGATCTTTTGGGCTTAAAAATTATTTTGGACTTTTGAAAATTATTTTGGGCTTACAATATTATTAGGTCATATTAGAAAAAAAGGACAAACCGAATAGGCCATGGTTCAAACCAAGTTATATCAATCATAGTCAAACAATAAGCATTTGGCTATAAACCTAAGGAAAGTAACTAGGCCAACTATCTGGGCTTTAGTATTTGGGTTGAAAAGTTTAGGCTCCCATAGCAAGTATATACCCAAAGGTACAAGGCTATGAGTGGTTATGCCATGTTCGATCTCCATACCTTGAGTGAAAGTATGGTATCCCTTACATAACACAACATGGATAACATGGGCGTCCTAACTCATGAACACAAATGCAATCTAAATGATGCAATGGATAATATCATAATAAAAAAGAATAAAATAATATAAAGACTAATGGAATCAACTTCTCTTATCCCCAATGGAGTTGCCACTGTGAGGGGGGATTTTTGCCCCACTCCCATGTGGAATGGTTCTTGCGACTTCTGCACTGTTAGGCTCAGGGCCTTAGAAAATATGGGCTTAAACCCAAAGAAAATGGAGTCGCCATCCGGATGGGCTGGAAAAAAAGAAAGGGGTGGATGACTCAATTCCTAAGGAATCCCTAACCTCTTAATGGGTTTAGAAAGTTGGGTACGTGTGGAGAATATGAGAATAATCCAGCATGCCCAGTTTATTGGAACCATCCTCCTTTTCAGGTCTAAATATTATAGAATTCTTAATTATTATGATATAATCCATACGACATACAATAATTAAAAAAAAAGCATCATAGTATTAAAATCAAAGTAATGTTCAAACAAAACAAATAAATAGACACCCATCCGAGGATGGAAACATGTTCTTACATCGTCCAATATCTAAAACTAAATAGGACACCCACCAAAAGATGGAAACATATCCTTTACATTAATCCCAAAATATGAAAATAATTTAAATTACATGAAGCTTAACTAATGAGATAGGAAACATGCCTCTTACGTTATTAATACCAAGATAAACAAATAATAATAATAATAATAATAATAATAATAATAATAATAATAATAATAATAATAATAATAATAATAATAATAATAAAGAAAACATCCATCCATCATAAATTAAATAAATCAAACATCAAAACCAAATAAATCAATCATCAAAACATATAATAAACTACATAATCAAATCTAAAACTAAATAAAGCAATTGATGTATAAGTTTAGGTTTTACATCTAAATTAGGGTTTTAGAACTTTAATAACTAAATTAGAGTTTTAAATAAAGGAAGTTAGTCATAAAGACTTATAATATGCAAATAAATATTGACTCATTCGGCGAGCCCATATGGCGGCCCTGCTAGTCGGTTAGCGAGTGAAGGTCAAGGGGGCAGCGCCCCTTGCGGGGTCTGGGGTAGTGCCCTAGAAAGTTTTGAAAACTATTTTTTAGGGTTGTAAGAACTTATTTTTGTTACTGTGACATTTAAGGGTTTAAAGAAAATATTTTAAAACATAAGAGGACTTGAGATTTGATTTTTTAAGGCTATTGGAAATTTAAAACAGGTTTTAACAATACGTTTTGGAAATTAATGAAATTGTTTAATGTAGTTTGATGAACAAACAACACAGAAACACATCCGAATGAATTATGGATTCATGGCTATAGGATATAAATGAATAGCATGGTAGAGCATGGCTACTGTATATTTGTATCAATGAAATAATGAAACAAGGCAATGACTACTAGATATTTTAATCAATGAAATAATTAAAGCAAACAATGAAACAAAAAAGAAAATAAAACAATGAAATGGAATAATTGAATTACTATAATCTTAAAAATAATTTAAATGAAAGATTGCAAACCTCCGTCATAGGTTCCACCAATATTTAAGCTTGTAAATCTTGGTTGAAACAAGTTGAAGACAAACATATAGCACTTCCCTCTGGTTTGATAGTTTTAATGTTTTTTGTTCCTAATTCTCTCGAGTTGCTAGGGTTTTCTGTTCGCTGTTTCTTTTTTAATTGTTGCCACTTTCTTTTTTGCTCCCTGTTAAGGTTTCAAACTTATTATTTATAGGCAAAATCAGGCTTAACCTAAACCTAATATGCCTAATCCAAGACATAAAAGGATTCTAATTTAATTAGGAAACCCAAAAATGCTTTAGAAATCAAATTCCATGTCGATTTGGCTGTTTGAATCGACATGGGACAAGGCCATGTCGATTTGGTGTGCCAAATTGACATGAAATCAAGTCATGTTGATTTGGTATGTCAAATTAACATGAGCCATGGCTCATGTCCATTTTGGCCCTCCAGGTCAATAAGAATCATGGTTCAAGTTGCCTGGGGCCCTGCTAACTTAAAACCTCTCTAAAAATACTTTAGTTAGACCAAATAATTGAATTTATGCCTTTTTAACCCGAACCAACTTATTTAAAAATCATAAACTAGGATTAAATCTTTTGAAGTTGGATCGAATTTATTTTTGCATTCTTAAATTAGGATCGTACCAAATTGGGGTCAAAATTGAGGGTCTACAAGGACTTTTCTCAGTTGGTTGTAGCTGCCAGGAGTGTTGAGAGAGCACAGGGTCTGGTAGTAATTGCAAGAGCTGAGGAGATCAGAGCTTGGAGACCCTAGAGTGAGTCAAGGCCTTCAGCAGTGAAGAGAGGCCAAGGGAGATATTTTCAAAGGTTTAGTAGGAGTCAGGGGTAGTTTGGTTGGTCAGTACATTAGTAGAGATAGAGATAGAGACCTGTAGTTTCAATGGCTAGTGCTCCGACCCCAGTGGCTCAGAGGCCTAGTTCACCTACCTGTGTTCATTTTGGTAAAGTACACGGAGGTGTTTGCTAGAGGAAAGGTGCATCAGCAGTGTGTTTTAGATGTGGATCGGTAGACCATTTTATCAGAGATTGTCCAGAGCCACCCAAGGTTAGATATACATATACTGTAGCTTCTAGACCCAGTGTTAGAGGGGGTCGTGGTGGCAGATGTTTTGGAAGAGGTGGTCAATCTGGGACTTGTTAGAGAGGTGGTTCTACAACTGGAGGTAGACCAGATGAGGCAGGGCCATCACAGCAAGTCTATGTGATGCAGAGGTTGCCAGATGCTTCAGCTGTGATTATTGGTATTTTTTCTTTATTCGGTACTTTAGTTCTTATATTAATAGTCTCTGGGTCAACTAATTCATACATCAGTGCATCCATTATGCCTATGAGTGATTTATATTCTGAGTCCATAGGATTTGATGTGTTGGTGACAAATCCTTTAGGGCACAATATTGTGGTTAGCAGGGTGCATCGAGACAGTCTGGTTGTGGTTCAGAATGAGGAGTTTTTTAGTGACCTGATTGAGATTCCTTTCAGGGAGTATGATTTAATTTTAGGAATGGATTGGTTATCCAGGCATGGGGCTATGGTAAGCAATAAACAAAAACATGTTACTCTAAGAACACATGGTGGTAGAGATGTAATGGTATCTAGTGTACCCACAGTTGCCGAGTTTCTAGATGTTTTTCCTGATGAGATGCCAGGGGTACCTTCTGAGAGAGAGGTTGAGTTTGTTATTGATATGTTGCCTGGTACCACTCTCATCTCTATTACTCCTTACCCAATGGCCCCTGCTGAGTTGAGAGAGTTGAAGGTGTAGTTACAGAAGTTGCTAGATAAAGAGTTCATCCACCCTAGTGTATCCCAGTGGGGAGCACCTGTGTTGTTTGTGAGAAGAAGGATGGCACCTTGAGATTGTGTATTGATTACAGATAGTTGAATAAGGTGACCATCAAGAACAAGTATCCATTGCCTCGGATAGATGATCTCTTTGATCAGTTGAAAGGATCAACAGTATTCTCTAAGATTGGTATGAGATCAGGGTACCATCAATTGAGAGTCAGTGATATGGATGTACCTAAGACAACTTTTCGCATGAGGTATGGGCATTATGAGTTTCTGGTGATGCCCTTTGGATTAACGAATGCACCACCAATATTTATGGATTTGATGAACAAGGTGTTTAGACCATACTTAGATAAGTTTATGGTGATCTTCACTGATGATATTTTGGCATATTCGTATAATGAGGAGGATCATGACAGTCATTTGCGGATTATATTATAGTCTATGAGAGAGGAGCAGTTGTATGCTAAGCTGTCTAAGTGTGAGTTTTGGCTAGATCAAGTAACTTTTCTCAGTCATGTGGTTTTAGCAGAGAATATTAGAGTTTATCCAAGTAAAGTCAAGGCTATCTTGAATTGGAGTCCACCAAAGACTGTGACAAAGGTTAGAATTTTTCTAGGTTTGGCAGGCTATTATAGTCAATTTGTGAAGGGTTTTTCTATGATAGCTAAACCACTCACCAGATTGCTTCGAAAGGGAGTCAGGTTTGTGTGGATAGATCAATGTCAGACGAGTTTTGAGCAGTTGAGATAGATGTTGACTCAGGCTCCTATCCTTACCCTACCCGTGGAAGGTAAACCTTATGTGATATACAATGATGCTTCACATAGTGGTTTAGGTTGTGTTTTGATATAGGAAGGTAGAGTCATTGCTTATGTCTCCCAACAGTTGAAGCCTCATGAGCTGAATTACCCGACTTATGATTTGGAGCTAGCAGCCATAATTTTTGCATTGAAGATTCAGCAGCATTACTTGTATGGGGAGAAGTGTTTCATTTATACTGATCACAAGAGTTTGAAGTATCTGGGTGTTCAGAGAAAGCTGAATCTTTAGCAGAGATGGTGGTTAGAGTTGATTAAAGACTATGACTATTTGATTGATTATCAACCTAGTAAGGCAAATGTTGTTGTTGATTCCTTAAGTCAGAAGTCTTTGGTAAGTTTGACTGTTTATTCTCTATTTTTGCTTGTTGAGTTGAGAGCGTTGCATGCCAGATTTGAATCTTGTAATAATAGTGCATTGCTGGCTCAGTTGTAGTTGAGGTTGGTTTTGTTGGATCAGATTAGAGAGGCCCAGTTGGCAGATAAAAAATCTAGAAGATTGTGTTGGATTATCAAAAGGGGGAGAGTTGAAACTTTCATGTGAGAGAAGATGGCTGCTTGTGGTACAAAGATAGGTTGTGTATTCCTGATGATGTAGGATTAAAGAGGATGATTTTAGAGGAAGCACATCAGTCATTTTATGCTATGCACCCTGGCAGTACCAAGATGCATCAGGACTTGAAGCAACATTATTGGTGGTCAGGTATGAAGAGGGACATAGCAGAGGTTGTTTCTAGATGTCTCAATTGTCATAGAGTGAAGGCTAAGCATCAGGTTCCTTCATGATTGCTCCAGCCATTATCAGTGCCAGAGTGGAAATGGGAGCGAGTGACGATGAATTTTGTGACTGGACTACCTTTGACCCAAAAGAAGTATGATGCAGTCTGGATGATTTTGGATTATTCTCTTGAGAGATTGGTTGAGCTGTATATCATTGAGATAGTGAGGTTGCATGGAGTCCTAGTTTCTTTGGTGTCGAACCGAGATTCCCAGTTTACATCGAGATTTTGGGAGGAGTTTATAGGATGCGTTGGGTTCTCAGTTACATTTTAGAACTGCTTTTCATCCTTAGATAGATGGGCAGTTAGAGAGAGTGATATAGATTTTAGAGGATATGCTGAGAAGCTGTATCATTGATTTTACTTGGAGCTGGGATAAGTTCTTACCACTGATTGAGTTTGCTTATAACAATAGTCATCAGTCTAGTATTGGGATGACACCTTATGAGGCATTGTATGGCAGGAGATGCGGGACACCTTTGTGTTGGGATCAAGTTGGAGAAGGAAAATTGGTCGGTCTCAATTTGATTAAGAAAATAGAAGAGAAAGTGAAGGAAATTTGAGGTCGTCTGAAAGTAGTTTCGGACCAGAAATCCTATGTAGATTTGAAGAGGAAGGATATAGAGTTTAGCGTGGGAGATAAAGTGTTCCTGAAGGTGTCTTCTTGGAAGAAGATTTTGAGATTTGGCCGCAAAGGGAAGTTGAGTCCTCATTTCATAGGACCATATGAGGTACTAGAGAGAGTTTGTCCAATGGCTTACAGACTGGCCTTACTGCCTGAGTTAGATCAGATTCAAAATGTTTTCCATGTCTCAATAGTTCATAGGTACAGGTCAGGTCCATCTCATATCTTGTCAGTGGAGTTTATTGAGGTGAGTCCAGATTTGACTTATGAGGAAGAACCAATGGCGATTTTGGCATGAGAAGTGAAAGAGTTGAGGAATAAAAAGGTACCACTTGTAAAAGTCCTTTGGAGGAATCATGCCATTAAGGAGGTGACATGGGAGAGTGAGTAGACGATGAAAGTCAGTATCCCCAATTTTCCAGAGTTGATAGCAGGTAATTTCGGGGACGAAATTTATTTTTAGGGGGAGAGAATTGTAATATACTAATTTTTGAAATCCCAATTTTTGAAAATCCTAATTTTTGGAAATTTGATAAAATAAATTATAAAGTTAATCGGATAAATTAAATAAATAATTTTAAATGAAAAATAAAAAGATTTTAAGTGAAAAAGTAAAATGTATATGTGATATATATATGTAAATATACATAAAATATACAAATCAATTTTTAAAAGTCAAAGTTTATTTTAATAATTTAAAAAGTAAATAATAATATTAATGCAAGAGGATATTTTGATGTTATAGTTAAATAATAATAAATATACTTTGTGGTAATTAAAGTGGAAAATATATAAGGTTCAAATTAAAAGTGGGTGAAGAGAGATATTTAATTTTGCTCTTCTTCTTCTTCTTCTTCCTCCCTTAGCTGATTTCCATGGTTGTGCAAGAGAGGATTTTTGCTTCTTCTAAGCTACTCAAGGTGAAGGATTTTAAGGGTTTTAAGGGAAGATTTGGTGATTTCCACTTGAGTTAGTAAGTTTCTAACTTATTTTTCTTTGATTTTCTTAAAGATGTGAAGTTTTACTTGTTATGGTTGTTTGTTTTAATGGTTGGAATTGGTATGTATGAAGTTGTTTTGAGTAGTTAACCATGAATTTAAGGTTGGATTGAAGAAATAGTTAAGTTGAGTTTGGTGTATAGAGAGAGTTTTGGGTTATGTAACCTTTAAGTTGTGAATTCATGGTTTTGAATTGTGTAATTTGATTTTAATTGAATTACTTTGATGCAAAACCAATTATTTTAAAGTTAAATGATGGATTTGGTTGAGTTTGATTAGAGTTGGATATGGAAAGGGATTGTTCAAAGCATGGGAAAAGAAAGATAACTTTGGATATGTGGCAATCATGTGTTGATATCAGGATTTTGGCCTGACATGCCTAGTGACACAACCATGTCATTAGGTGTGTCGGCAATTCTATTTTTAGTATTAGTGACACGTGCAGTGATATGCCCATATCACTGAGCGTGTCAAAGATACTGTAATGCAAGAGTATTGGCATAGGCAATGACACACCCATGTCACTGAGCTTGTCAAAGCTTCTATGTAGTGGGCATAGGGCACGACCATTGACATGCTCGTGTTGTTGAGCGTGCCATTTGTAGATTTTGCCCAAGATAACTCTTTTTCTTATTTTTTCTTTTATGGTTTTTATCTTTGTGTTGAGAGATCATGTATATGTATTAAAATGTGATACTAAGTGATTATTTATAATCACATTTGGTTTAGGTGTTGAGGAGATTTGATTTGCTCAATCTAAGTGTTGAAGGGTATCTTGGAAGAAATTTTGGAGGTGGTGTTAAGCTTGCTTTTGGTTGTCATTTGAGGTATGTAAAAACTTTGGATGAATTGATATTGCTAAATGAGAAAAATGAGAAAAGTGAGAAAAAGATGAGAAAATAAGGCAATGTGCCAAATAGATAATGAAAAATGAGGCAATTTGCCTAGCTTGATTATGAGAAAATTAGAAAGAGATTGATAATAAGAAATGTGAATTAATTATGTACCTAGTATGTTATTTAATTTTTAGAGTTCTGTGTTTGGCGGCATGCCTATGAGGTTATCCTCATTATTTGCCTTCAGGACTAGCTTTTGAACAATTATTGATTTGCCTTCGGGATAGACATTGGACGTCACGTGCCTTCGGGCTAGATGCTGGGCATCACTATGACTTGCTTCGCTCTAGACGCTGGGCGTCACTTGTCTTTGGGCTAAACACTGGATATCAATATGGATCAAAACAGTAACTCTGGGATTTGAATAGCATATTAGATCATTTGGGCCCATGCTCGTGTTTCCTTTTTATGTGAATTGTGAATTGTGAAACAATTGAAAAACATATTTTAATGAAATGATATGAGTTGTGATATCTATATGCATTGTGCATTAGCATTGCATTTTAACTTTATTGTTATCAAAGTTTGTACCATTAGACTTTTGACTTAGCGCGATTGAAATTCATCGCGCGGGTGACAGGGGAGATCTGGTAGAGCCGAAGAGTTCATCTACACCGAGTCGGGTCTATATTTGAGATCTCGAGTATAGAGCTGATTGTTTGACATTAAGATCGGAGATACTGCCAACATATACATATTTTATATTTTCATACATTTTGACATTACGTATATTATATTATGTTTTGATGTATATATATATTGTAAACTATAAAGAATATTTTGGATAAAATTTTATAATGAGGGAAATGTATGTGTTTTTGATAAGTAGTATTTTATTTTTTATTTGAGTATATCCTTTAAATTATTTAAGATTATACATATTCGAAAAGTAAAGGTTTTTATAGAAAATGGGTTGTGACATTTTGTGTATTGTATATGCATATAGTACATGTGTTGGGTGTATGTATTATGTGTATATAGGGTATAAGGGCGTTACACAACTCGCTTTAACTTAGTAATCTATATATGTAGATTTATAATTTAATTACTCAATATAAGGAACAACATTTAAATCCTTACATAGTCATAGTCACTCTTGACTTAACAAATATTATACTTCATATTAATATATCCTTAGTATACTTTAATATTAAATAATTTTGCCACTGTATACCATTTCTCTCTTCAAGTTTTAATGAAGAACTCTTTGTTCTAAATTATTAAAAACTCTATATTCCTTCTTCATACCTATATCCATTCATATACATATATATTCATAATTTTCTTTATTCATTTTTAATTCATTTATCATCTTAAAATTAATTTATTACTTAGTTATACAAATCCACTTAACTTTCTCGCTTTCATGTCAAACTCATCTTAAAAATTTCATTTTTTTCAATTTTTTATACTTACCAATTCTTTATAAAATAATATGAGCTTTTAACCATATGCACTTGACACATATATGAACTTATATTTAAACTTTTATATTTTCCAAACTGATTTACTATATTTGAAAGTTAAGTATTCCTAACCCACAAAATTTGTCTCTTTATTAATTTCTCGGACAACACCTGGTTATCCATTTTTTTCTAGGTATCAAACCTTAATAAAAATTCATGAAATTTTAATCATATGTTCTAGGATTACATATGATATAGTGTGTAAAGTTTTAGATTTTTTTCTGGGTTGATTTGCCAAAGTTTTTAAATATGTTTCTCAATTTCTACAGATTTTGAGTTGTTGGAATTGCTCCAACAATCTGTGTTCTTCTATTTTTCTCAATTAGGGAGCCATCTTTAAAAATTATGAAATTTATACATTGAATTCTAACATATAGAAAAACTTTCCATTAAATTTTAAACTCATCTCACATTCTTAGATTTGTCTAAAAATTTGAACAACATCACTTTGCAGTACACCTATATATATATATTTTTTATTTTAACTATCATACTCATCACTCAAACTTTTCATTTCATATCTTAAATTATTTCTTAGATTATTTTCCTTAAGTTCACTTATTTATCAATTGAATTAACTATGATTTTTAATTTCAAATTAAAAGTTCTAAAAATCCTCAATCCATAATCTTCAGAATGATACTTTCACTGCACTACTCTGATCTATGCAATCCAAACACCATCTCAACTTGTTGTCCCAAGATGGAAACCAAGAGGGGGGGGGGTGAATTGGTTTCCTCAGGAAATAATGACAATTAAAAACTCAACAAACTAGAAATGCAGAATAGAGAGTTGGTTGAGTAATGAAAGAAAGAAAGAACACAAGAGATTTATAGTGGTTCGGATTCAACAATCCTACATCCACTCCCCAACCTCAATTGGGTATTCCACTATACTTGAAGTTTTACAAGCTCACTTCCAACTTTGGTGTTTTTACAAGCTCACACCTAACTTGACAAGTGTTTTACTAAGGCTAACACTCAAACCACTTACAAGAGTTTTACTAGGCTCACTCTCACAACCTTACAATTGGTGTTTTAGTGGCTAACACTTAACCTTACATGAAGAGATAAATAGATGAAAGCTTAAGTAAATAAATTGCAAGATTTTGGACAATATTAGTATTTTTTCTCTTGCTAGAAGACTTGTTTGAGGTGGTATTTATAGGCCTCAAACCAGTTCTGCCCGTTGGTGAAGTGGGTAGAAAAGTGCAACTCCAACAGCTACAAAATCTTCTTGGATTTTTGTGTCAGACTGTTGGTGCGGTCGCGCACCACCTTTGGATGGTCGCGCATCCTGGGATGGTCGCTCATCACCTTTGGGCGGTCGCGTATCTGTTTGTGCGGTCATCCCAGCAGTCTAGTGCGGTCGCGCAATTCAAATTTCTAACAGCTACTTGACATGTGGCATCTTCTTATTAGTTCTTTAACTAGCCGTTGAAGCTCACCAACGGCTAAATAAATTTAGTGGTCGTCCATAACTTGGGACGGTCGCTCTTCATTAAGTGCGGTCGTTACTGAGGTCGGGTTTCTGACCGCGAAACCTACTGTGATAAGGTTTCATCCTTTAATTGAATGGTGCGGTCGTATTCAGGTTTGGTGCGACCGCTATAAGTGTTCTGTTCAGCTTTATTTGAAGTAACCTAAGCCTGCAACAAGATTCTCCAAACACATGTTAAATGGATCATTCAATTTGAGTTGTCAAGGATCAAAATTGAGATCATTTGTCTAACAATCTCCCCCATTTTGACTTTGACAATTCAAATGGAATGATAAAAAAAATAATAAGTCTAAAATGCTCCCCCTTAACATATGCATGAATCATTGTTAAGTATATCTTGGTGCATTGATATTATTTGATCACAATCATTCCAAACAAATCATTCCAAGTTGTTTACTATTTCTCCCCCATTGTCATAGGCAAAATGCATAATAGAAAGCAAGAAGTAAACAAATCAAGCTACAAATAGAGAAAAGTAAACATCATGTTTATTAAAAGATAAAGGAAAGTTAACATATTAAGCTACAAATATATAGAAAACATATTAAGCAACAAACATAAGAACATCTGGAAAAAGTAAACTATTCAGAATCATCATCCTCATCTATCTCTTCTTCTACTAAAGGAGCTTTTCCTTTATCAAGAGGAGCAACAGAGGCAAAGCTAGTGCTAATGGACTCTCCTTCTTCAGGAAGGCTTTGTGTATGATCACTTATATCCCAATCTTCAAGATTGCATTGAGGCAAGTCCAGTTTGCCTTGCATATCATAGAGATCATGATGCATGTGAGATATAAGGTCAATTCTCCTGTTCAAGTGATGGAATCTCTTGGAGACACTTTTCTTGAATCTAGAGAGTTTCCTGGAGAGAGATTTGATAGCATTGAGAATGAGTTGTGTAGAAGATGAAGTAGTTTCTTGAGTAGCTTTGGATGAAGCAGCTTTTGGAGGCAATTCCACAGCAACTTCCAGAGAGTCTCCCTCTTCCTCAATTGTGTACCTTGGCCTTTTCTTTTGTCTATCCACAACTCCTTTTTTGCCAAAATAATACACATATGTACCTTCAATCTTCCTTACACATCCAGCATGTTCTAGATAGTCAATAGTGATAGCACTAGAGGCAAGATTGAAAGGGTTTCTCAATGTAGCTAAGTTCAGATCATTTAGTAGGTTCAGATGCCTAGCTATTTGAGTTATCTGTGAGGATAAGAAGAAGGTTCCAGTTCTTGTAACTGCATGATGATAGAGGGTGTCAATCAAGAACTTGGTTGTGTTCATTTGGATGTTATGGGTGAAAGCATATAAAAATATGAGGTCTCTTTTTGTTACCTTTTCATTCCCATAAGCTCTTTGATGGATGGTGTAGGTGATAATCCTATGAAGCATCCAATGGGTGAGGGATTTGATGTGTCTGGCTTTTGATTCTTTTTCAAAAGAAGTTTCCACAGAAATTTCTTGCCAGAATGCAGAGAGAGTTTGGTTGGAAAAGGTTTGATCATTGTAGGAGGTTATACCATCAGCAGGAAAGTTCCAAATATTGCCAAAGTCTTCTAGGATTAAGGCTTGGTATTGATCAAACAGCTTAAACCTAACCCCATACCATCCCAGTGCAGAGTTAGCATTCTTCTCTATTTGGAAAGACATAAGGAATTCCTTGCTTAAACTGGAATAACCTACCTCCTCAGGAAATACAAACTTTCTCCATCCAAGGACATCTAGTAATCTTTCAATCTCGTCCTTGATATTCAGGGCTGAGAGCATCCCACCAAAAGGAGATTTGGTTCCCTCAACTTTCTTTCTCTTTAGCATGGCATACCTCACATCTTCCTCAGAGGTTTGGTGGTGAGGTTTGTGAATTTTCTCACCTCTTCAAGACTGTGGAGGAGATGGAGGATCATCTATTGGTTCTCTTATTGAGATTCCTGAAGATCTCTTTGCTTTCCTTTTACTTTGGAGGTTGTCTTCTTTTTGGGAGCCATTAGGATAGGAAGAAAAAGAAGAAAACTGGAAAACAGAGGGTGACTTGAGAAGCAGATGATTTTGAGAGGATTTTCGAGATTCAGATGGAAGTTTATATGTTGTAAGGAGCAAAATATCTAAGAAACTAATGTATCAAACTCTTAAATAGAAGAAATTAAGAAAATAGCCATTTATGAGTGTTGAAAGTTAAGAGTTGCGACCTGTCACACAGCCAACGGTTACAAAATTTTGAGCAGAGTGTACAGAGTGCGGTCACAGATTCAAAAGGGTGCGATCGCGAAATGTGGTCTAGCAACCATTAGCAGGATCAGTGTGCTCGCGGGTGAAGAAACTGTCTGTAACAGTCGAAACTGTTCAAATTATTGCATCCGCGCACAAATTTTCTCGACCGCGCACAAAGATTTTTATTTGAATGAATCTGTCAGAAGAGATAGCGATCGCTAAGGACACTGGAGCGAACGCGACTGACTTAGAAATGAAAGAGTCAAGGAAAGATGGAGGAATTTTCTAATGTTTAGGCAAAAAAAATTTTATGCACATTGAAACTTCATTGATAGGCAATTTTTTTTTTATTAATTCAAAGTGATTCCATCAATCATACCTAAATTAAGTTTAATGAAGTTAAGTCTATCTTCATGCAAGGGTTTTGTAAATATATAAGCAAGTTGATTTTGTGTATCTATAAATTCTAGGATTATATTCTAATTTTGTACATTTTCTCTCAAGAAATGATGTCTAATATCTATATGTTTGGATCTAGAGTGTTGGATAGGATTTTTAGACAAATTGATAGCACTAGTGTTGTCACATTTAATGGAGATATTGTTAAATACTTTACCATAGTCAAGCAATTGTTGTTTCATCCATAATACTTGTGTGCAACAAAAACATGTTGCAACATATTCGTCTTCCGTTGTGGATAAAGCAACCGATGCTTGTTTCTTACTATGCCAAGAAACTAGATAATTACCAAGAAAGTGACATGCTCCTGTAGTGCTTTTCCTATCTAAGATACTACCAGCATAATCTGCATCTGAAAAGCCTATGATATGAAATGATGTGTTTTTAGGATACCAAAGTCCTAAATGCATTGTACCACTCAAATATTTCAAAATTCTCTTAGTGGCATTCAAGTGTGATTCTTTAGGACAAGTTTGAAATCTAGAACAAAGACACACTATACATTATATCAGGTCTAGAAGCGGTTAAGTAAAGTAGTGATCCAATGATACCTCGATATTTCTTCTCATCTACTGCTTTACCATTTTCATCTTTACCTAATTTTAAAGATGTGCTCATAGGAGTTTTGCTAGTTTTGCAGCCATCCATTCCAAACTTCTTGATGAGTTCTTTTGTATATTTGGATTGGTTGATGAAGATCCCATCTTCACATTGCTTGACTTGCAGTCCAAGGAAGAACTTGAGTTCACCCATCATGCTCATTTCAAATTCCCTAGTCATACAAGAAGCAAATTCTTTGCACAAGGCTTCATTAGTAGCTCCAAATATTATGTCATCCACATAAACTTGTACAATCAAAATGTTATGCTTATCCTTTTTAACAAAGAGAGTTGTGTCTACTTTTCCTTTTAAAAAACCATTTTCAAGTAAATATGCACTAAGTTTATCATACCAAGCTCTTGGTGCTTGTTTCAATCCATATAAAGCTTTGGTAAGTTTGAAAACATGATCAGGAAATTTGTAGTTTTCAAAACCAGGAGGTTGTTCTACATAAACTTCTTCGCGTATAAGTCCGTTTAGAAATGTACTTTTAACATCCATTTGAAAGAGTTTAAAGTTCATGTGACATGCAAAAGCAAGTAATATTCTAATAGCTTCTAATCTGGCTACAGAGGCAAAAGTTTCATCATAGTCAATACCTTCTTCTTGATTATAGCCTTTGGCTACCAATCTTGCTTTATTTCTAACAATGTGACCATTTTCATCAAGCTTATTCCTATAGACCCATTTGCATCCTATTATAGAGTGATCTGTAGGTTTATGAGTAAGTTGCCAAAAATTATTTCTTTCAAATTGATTAAGTTCATCTTGCATTGCAGTTATCCAATTTTCATCATTTAAAGCCTCCTCAACATTCTTTGGCTCAATTTGAGAAACAAAAGCAAAATTAACATCTATATGATTAATTTTAGATCTAGTAATTACTCCCTTAGATGTTTCTCCAAAGATGAGTTCCTTAGGATGGTCTTTCTTGTATTGCCAATCCTTAGGTAGATCTTGAGTCTTTTTTTCAAGTTCATACTGATTGATCTTTGGAGCATCAATAGATTCAAGAGGTTCAAGAGTATCTGCAGGGTCATTGAAAGTAATACCTTTCTTTTGATCACGATTAGATGATTCATCAAATACAACATGCATTGTTTCTTCTATAACTAGAGTTTTCATGTTAAATACCCTATATGCTTTGCTATATGATGAATATCCTAGGAATATGCCTTCATCTGATTTAGATGAAAATTTTCCAAGATTATCCTTGGTATTCAATATGAAGCATTTGCATCCGAATACTCTAAAATATCCAATTCTGGGTATTCTTCCATTCCATAGCTCATAAGAAGTTTTATTAGTTAAATGCCTTTTGTAAACACGATTTGCAATGTAACAAGCTGTATTAACGGCTTCTGCCCAAAAATAAGATGGTAAATCATAATCATTGAGCATTGTCCTAGCCATTTCAATTAAAGTTCTATTTTTCCTTTCAACTACACCATTTTGCTGTGGAGTTCTAGGAGCAGAAAAATTATGTGAAATGCCAAGTTCATTACAAAAACCATCAAAATTTTCATTCTCAAATTCTTTGCCATGATCACTTCTAATAGATGTGATCACATATCCTTTTTCATTTTGAACTCTTTTTGCAAACGTTTTGAAGTAATTAAAGGCTTCATTCTTTTGAGCTAAGAAATTAACCCATGTGAATCTAGAGTAATCATCAACAAGAACAAATGCATATGATTTGCCTCCTAGGCTTGTAACTCTATTTGGTCCAAACAAATCCAAATGAATGAGCTCTAAAGGTCTAGAGGTCCTTATAACACTCTTTGATTTAAATGAGCTTTTATGTTGCTTACCATGTTGACAAGGTTCACAAATCCTGTCTTTATCATATTTTATCTTAGGTAAGCCATCAACTAAGTTTTCATTACAGATATATTTTAATTGATCCGTACCAGCATGTCCTAGTCTTCTATGCCATAACCATGCATCATTATTAGTGGACATTAAACATTTAAATGTATGATTTGAATGTATGTTGATATTATAAGTGTTGTTTGTTCTAGTACCCTCAAATATGATAATATCATTTGAATTCGTGATCTTGCATTCCTTGGAATCAAAATTGACAAAGTATGCTTTATCACAAAGTTGACTAACACTTAGCAAGTTATGTTTCAAACCATCAACAAGCCATACATCCTTAACTTTTGGAAACAATGCTAAAGGTAAAATTCTTTAAAGGTAGAGTTCTTTAAGCATATAAAATCCTTTTCTAACTTAGAGTTTTTCTCTTTATAGAGCATCATTTTAGAAAAATATTTTTCTATTTTAAAGTTCATGTGCTCAATCAAATCACTATCATCTATATCATTTATATCATTATGTGCTGCTGGATCAAAGGATTGAGTACTTACCTCATTGGAGCCATCTTCAATAGCCATGAGACACAGATTTTCAATTCCTTCTTCTTCTTCTTCTTCTTCTTCTTCACTTGAAGAAGAGTCATCCCATATGGCTTTGAGAGACTTTTTCTTTTCTTTATCCCATTTCTTTTTATTCTTTAATTTGAAGCAATCCGATTTAATGTGACCAGTTTTTCCACATTCATAGCACTTTACCTCATTTTTCTTTTCTTTATCTTTGAAGGAGAATTTAGGAAGTGTACTTCAATCAATTTTGCTACCTCATATATTGTATGTTACATTTACTTTGGTCTCAGAGCCTAGGTTTGAAGTTTTTAACCTAGGTGGGTTGTTAGAGAGAGAAAATGAAGATTTTAAATATGATTTTAAATTGTGATACATGCATTGGCACTGGCATTTTATCTTATCTTTGATGTGGCAATGTATGTTCGATGTAACGGATATGAGTTGTGTTAGACAAATGATCTCAATTTTGATCCTTGAAAACTCAAATTGAATGATCCATTTAACATGTGTTTGGAGAATCTTGTTGCAGGCTTAGGTTACTTCAAATAAAGCTGAACAGAACACTTATAGCGGTCGCACCAAACCTGAATACGACCGCACCATTCATTTTCTTTATCTTCAAAGGAGAATTTAGGACGTAGCAAAATTGACTCAACAAGCAACTTCAATCTAGACACAACTTGATCTATTAGAACTCTCTGGCTCTACAGGATTGCTCCTGTCACCTGCGTGATAAATTATGATTGCGCTAAGCTAAAAGCTTAATGGTACAAACTTCGATAATAATAAAACTATAAAGAAATGCCAATGCAAAATGCTTTTATGCTATATCACAATGTGGCATCCAAGCTCACTTTAAATCATATTATTTCATCATTCAATAATTCACATAAGAACAAACACAAGCATGGGCCCAAAAGATCTAATATACAATTCAAATTCTAGAGTTACTGTTTTGATCCATATTGACACCCAGTGTCTAGCCCGAAGGCAAGTGACACCCAGCGTCTAGCCCGAAGGCAAATCATAGTGATGCCCATCATCTAGCCAGAAGGCAAGTGACGTCCAACGTCTAGTCCAAAGGAAAATTAATAATTGCTCAAAAGCTAGCCCCGAAGGCAAATAATAAGGATAACCTCATAGGCATGTCGCCAAATACAGAACTCTGAAAATTGAATAACATATTAGGCATACAATTAATTCACATTTCTCATTATCAATCTCTTTCTCATTTTCTCATAATCAAGCTAGGCACATTGCCTCATTTTTCATTATCTATTAGGCACATTACCTTATTTTCTTATATTTTTCTAATTTTTCTCTGTTATAACAATATCAATTCATCACATTTTATCATATCATCACATTGCATCACATTTTACCTTAAAACTCATCACACAAATATTTTGGGTAATTTCACATAATCCACATATGATTCACATTTTATGCACTTTAGCCATCACCAATGGCCTTTTTAACAATGCCTTTAATGCATACACAACAAATGACATTACCCAAACACTTAGGGTCATTTTTACATAATACACATATTTCACATTTTACACAATTTAGCTATTAACAATGGCTTTTCACAATACATTTAACACATATGTGACATTACACATGTCATAGCACATTATTCATACATGTTCCATGTATCAAGTAGCTGAATACATTTTTTAATCCAAAATGTGTTAAGCCCTATGCAATACAAATATAACCAACTCATCCAAAGTTCGTACATACCTCTAAAAGCAACCAAATGCAAGCCACAAAACTATCACCAACCTTCTCTTCCAACCTACCCTTCAACACTTGGATTGGGCAAATCAATTTTGCTCAATGTCGTATGCGATCCCTCATTAATGCGATCAATATTTATTTGTGGATTATGCTTCTTTGTGATTTACTTTAATTCCTTTTATTAAACTCTAATTTATTATTTTGTGATGATTAAAACTATATGTTTAGATTATTTATTTTGGTATGAATAGTTGAATGGAATTATAATTTTTATTTGAATTTTAAGGATTGTAAAAGGCATGTTTCCACACTATGTGGGAGTCTTTTTAGTTTGTTATTTGATTTATTTTATAGACTTTGAAATTATTGTAAAGGACACATTTCTACCAATTGGTTGGTGTCCTATTTTATTTATTTGTATGAACGTTTAGACATTTGTAAGTGCATGTTTTCATCTTGCATGGGTGCACATCTTTTGATTGATTTATTTTAATTAATAATATGATGTTTTATTTTATTGCATGTAGTATGGATGATATTTTACTAAGTTAAGAATTTAATAATATTTAGACCTGAAAAGGAGGCCGATTCCAATGAATCGGGCGTTATGGGGGGTGCTGAGCCACTTCTCACTTTCCCATGCGTACCCAACTTTCCAAACCTAATAGGAGTTAGGAATTTCTTAGGAATCGAGTCATCCACCCTTTCTATTTTCTCAGCCTGTTCGGGTGGTGACTCTATTTTCTCCGGGTTTAGGCTCGTGTTCTCTAAAGCCCCGAGCCTAATAGTACCGAAGTCGCAAGAATCATTCCACATGGGAGTAGGTGTGAAAATTCCTGCTCATAGTGCCACCACCAATGACCTTTTTGATAGAAGGAGGAAATTCTGTGGATAATAACACAATGACTACTAATGTTGTAGACGAGTCTTAGGACTCTATTGACATTAATGGCAAATCAGAATCTAAGGAATAAGGATGGTGTGAGAGGGGATTTTTGCCCCCACTCCAGGTGGAATGGTTCTTGCGACTTTGGCACTGTTTAGGCTCGGGGCCTTAGAGAACATGGACCTAAGTCCGAAAAAAATGGAGTCAACACCCGGACAGACCGGGAAAAAGAAAGGGGTGGATGACTCGATTCCTAAGGAATCCCCAACCCCCTAATGGGTTCGGAAAGTTGGGTACGTGTAGGGAATGTGAGAAATGGCCCAACACCCCTACAACACCCGGTTCATTGGAACCGGCCTCCTTTATAGGTCTTAATATTATAAAATTCTTAAATATGATAATATTATCCATATTACATGTAACAATTAAAATAAAACATCGTTATATTAAAAATCAAAACAATGTCCAAACAAAGCAAATAAATGGACACCCATTCGAAGATGGAAACATGTCCTTACATCATCCATGTCTAAGCTAAATAGGACACCCACCATGAGGTAGAAACATGTCCTTTACATTGGTCTAAAATATAAAAGCAATTTAAATTACATAGAACTTGATTTATGAGGTACCCACAAAGTGGAAACATACCTCTTACAACATTTGAAAATTAAAATAAATTGATAAAAGTAAATAACCACTCATCATAAATAAATCATTCATCAATTATATTAAACATCAATCAAAATATAAACATTCATCCATGATAATTTAAATAAACCAAGCATTGAACTTAAATAAATCAAAGCATATAATAAACTACACAATTAAATATAAAAATAAAGTAAGTCAAGATACAAATTAGGGTTATTGTTTCTCATTTAAAGTTCTTTAATTAATATTTAGGGTTTTGGAATTTATTGGTTTAGGCTACTATAAGTTTTAAGGGAATTGAAATGGATTAAGGTTTTATAATTTAAGAGATTGATAAGGCTCTTTGATTAACCAAATTAGGGCTTGAGGTGTAAGATCTTGAAATTAGGGTTTTAGAATATCAAAACATTAGGTTTATGATTATTAGCTACTGGATTGTTATTTTTAGGCTTACTGTGTTGAATTTTAATATTTAGGTTTATAAGGTCTTAAGGTTTTAAGGATTAGGATTTAGAAAAACTAGGGTTTAGGATTTTTAGTTTAGGGTTTACTGTTTTTGGGTTTTGAAGTTGAAGAAAATAGTTTAGAGTTTATAAAGTTTTTTGGAAATAGGCAAGTTGATTTAAGGTTTTTGGAAACAGAAAGTATTTTTTTAGGGTTTTTAGAAATAAAAGGATCAATTTAGGGTTTTAAATTTTAGAAGAAACAAAATTAGGGTTCTTGAGTTTTAAAAGAAACAAAGGGAACGATTTAAGATTTTTGGAAAATAAAGAAATGGATTAAGGTTTTTTAAGGTATTTAGAAACAGAGGAAATCATTTAAGGTTTTTTGGAAACGAAGATCAAATTATTACATCTTCAAATAAGGTATAATTTTATAAATCAAATAAAGAATGAAGCTACTGTAAGAAATAAAAAGAAATTAAAAATTCAAACCTTCGTTCGTTGGTTCCACCAAAAATTGCTTCTTGGATGAATAAGGACAAAGTCAAGGTTGCTACCTTTGATAGCTTAATTGTTTGCTTGTTGCTCCTCTCAAATCTAAAGTCTCAAGTTCCAGCCCAATTCCAAAGTTTTTCTCCTCAAAATCCAGTCCGATCTCTCAAAGTTTTTCTCCAAAAGTTTCTCCGTTGTTCCTCCTCTCTTCTGTGTTGTTTTTAGTCTTATTTATAAAAAATTTTCATGATCAATCTTAATTGTTTAAGGAATTTATCATTAATTAGGAAAAGGAAACTGAAACCAAATAGAATTTGGTTTCGGAAAAAAATTGGGTCAAAAAAATTTTACTGGCGAAAAAAACTGCTGCGGGCTTCTGTGAGGATTACCGTGGAAACTTACGAGCGGGCAGCGAGAGGCCACTTCGCCCGCAGGATTTCCTGCGGGCGAAATGGCCCAAGGCCATTTCGTCCAAACTTTTCGACGATGAATTTTTTTGTCGCCGATTTTTCCATCGCCGATTTTTATTTTTATTTATTTGTTTATTATTATTATTTATTATTTTTTATTAATTATAAAAACTAAATACTAAAACAAATATTATTCAATTAAGATAACACAAAAATTATTTTAGACTAATTAAAATATATTGGGCCGGACTGGGTCAAAAATTAAGGGTCTACAAATGGGCCCGATCCAAGCTTAAAGATGAAGAAGTGTTGAATACTCGCTTTGGAAAACATTATAGTAGGGCTCCTCCAAATGAAAAAGGGAATGTCAAAGGTAGAAATGCTGGAATAGAAGAAAAGAAGGAAGAAAATGATGTTATCCTTAAGCAATTGAAAGGGACCACAACCAACATGATCCTCGCCCCTGCCATGCCCAAATAAATGAAGGTCCTTCAACTCTAACTCAATAAACTTCCCTTGGCATGTTTTGTTTTTGTTTCATTTTCCTTCTTTTGTGATTTCTAGAACAATTATGTTTTTCAAATTAAGATTGTTTGAATAAATTACTTACATTAAATTTTTGTTTATGCTGGTCTTTGTTCTTTTTGGTGCTCAACCAATGACGAGTCTAGCTTGGTAATCATAAATTAGTATATTTATGCGTTATGATTCGAATGACTTTACTAGGTGAGAGAATTATTCTATAGCTCTGGACTTTGAATACTTAATTAGAGAGTGCTGCTGCATAATTATGCAGGTCTAGGTCTTAGTTGATCTTAGAACATGCTTTGTTGAACTTTTGAGGCGAAATTGAACTCTACTTATATAAGGAAGAAATGATCTAGGCATTGTTTGCCAAGCTAACAACTAGTATCTACCCTGTTAACATCTGTAATGTTTAAAATTTTAAACAGTAAACTTTATAACTAATATTGATAATTGATAGTATGTAACACCCCTATACCCTATATACATACACCACATATACTCTCAATATGTAATATACGTATATCGGATACAAGAATGTCACAATCTATTTGAAGCAAACCAATCTTTAAAACTTTAACATCAAATCCTAGTTATAAATAGTAACAAATAAAACATTCCTTGTTAGAATAAATAAACATATGTCTTCATTACACCTAAAGTTTATCCAAAATATTTATCTAATAAGCAGCGGAATATACATATGTATACATCAAAAACAATATTTTCAAAAATATAGAGTTTATACATGCTTGGCAGTTTGTCCCTTATCTTGAAGTCCAAAAGTCAACACTTCACAAGGAATTACAAGCCTTGACTCTACTCGGTCTAGCTGAACTCTTCGGCCCCACTGGATCTACCCTGTCACCTGTACAATGAACCACAATCGCGCTAAGCCTACGGCTTAGTGGTACAAACCATGATAATAACATGATTCAATGCAATGCCATTGTCAAACTTTCAAGATTTAGAAGCAATATAAAAGGATATTATATTTCATAACATTAAATCTCATTACCTTATTCAATTGTTTCATTAATCATAATTCATATTAAAGCAAAGACAAGCATGGGCCCAAAAGAAACTAATATGTCATTCAAATTCCATAGTTACTGTTTTAGTCCAATAATCACATTTATCAAGCCCGTAGGCGAATCATTATCATAATGATAAATAGCTCATATGTAACATCCCAACTAGGCTTCAAGGACTAGGCCCAACCAAGCTTCAAGGAGAATTCAGCATCAACCCAACTTGGCTTCAAGGACCAAGCCCAACCCAGCTTTAAGGGATTGTTACTTTTAGGCATGCCACCAACAACAAAACTCTGAAAATTGAATAACATACTAGGCTAACAATTCTTTCATTATTTCATTATCAAATCCATTCTCATTTTCTCATGATTATCTAGGCACAATGCCCTAAATATTTCTTTTATATCATTATAACCATCAACAATGGCTTCACATTACATCATTAGAGCGCACATCACAATTTACATTGTTTATATATTTTGAATCCTCAACATAAAATTCACATAATACAAATCATTGCACCATTCTCATATATAAATAATATAATAAGTAACCTAACTCATTTTCCAACCAAATGTGTTAAGTCCCAAAGTCATGTAAATGTATGCAATCATGTAAGGTTTGTACATACCTCTAAAAGCAACACACACAAATACCAAACTCCTCTTCCATGATTTCCTCAACACTTGGTTTGGTTACCTCAAATCTCTTTAAAACCTAATCCAAATATAATTATACACACTCACCTAGTGATACACATAAGAAAATAAGAACAAAAGCTAACTAGGGCAAACTCTACACATGACATGCTCAACAACACGGGTGTGCCCCTGGCCGTGCCCTAAACCCACAACAAAGAAGCTTTGACACGCTCAGTGACATGGGCGTGTCACTACACGTGTCAATCCTCGTCCAACACAGAAGCTATGACATGATCAGTGACATGGGCGAGTCACTGCTCGTGTCACCCACACTGAAAAAAGAACGAACGACACGCCCAAGGACATGGCCGTGCTACTAGGCGGTCAAGCCAAAAATCTAAAATCGATACCAAAACACCACATCCAACAAATATCTTTCTTAAACCCTTTTTCCACTCCAAAAAACTTAACCAAAACCATCAATAAACCATAATAAACTTACATAACATCAAAATAACTCAATTACATACATCAACACACAAACACAACCATATTTCACAACTCAACACAAATACAATCCACAACTCTTGTTTTCTTCACCAAACTTAACATTTCCTTCAATCCAACCCCAAAATCAAAGCCAATAAGACCAAACACTTCAAACATACCAACTCAACCAAAAACACATCAACAACAACCATTCACCAAACTCAAATACTGTAACACCCCGATACCCTATATAAGTACTATACGTATACCTAGTATACATACAATAAATGTAATATCCCTATGCATGCCCTAGAAGTTTTGTATGTTGTTGTTGTTGTTGTTGTTATTGTTGTTGTTGGTTTAAATTGAGAAAAGAAAAGTATATGTATATGTGTTTTGGGTAAGAATTAGGGTTTAGAGAGAATGGTATATGTTGTGTATATGATGATATATATAACATATAAATGGGTCAAAGGAAGAGTCAAAGGAAGAGAGATATTTTTGTGTTAAGTGTGTAATTACATATAAGGGCTTATATGAGACAAAAAGTTAGTTATATGATTGAGGGCATTTTGGTAATTGCTTGGATAAGATCACTTGGTGGAGATTAAAAGCAAAATTTGACTTTGTTTCTTCATCATTTTCTTCTTTCTTTCATGAAGTGGCCGGCTCCTCCATAGACAAAGGGAAGCAAGAGGTGAAGAGAGGTTCTTGATGAGTTGAGTTCAAAATTGAAGGAAGATTAAGTGTTCAAGTGTTGATTCAAGAAGTTTTTAACTAAGGTAAGATCTTCCCTTTGATTTCTTTCATTCTTTTGAAGTGGTATGGGAAGTTAATTAGGGTTTGATGATTTGATGATGAGATGTGTTTATGATTTGTTCTCAAGTGTTGAATTGGTTTTAAGTTAATAGTTTAAATAGGTGTAGTTGTTGGAAGTGGTAAATGTTGATTTTGAAAGGTGTAGAAGGATGGTGATTTTAGTGTTTTGAGATGATGTGTGTTTAATTGTTATATTAATGTGTTGTGAAGTAATTCTTGTGGTGAATATGTGTTTAGAACATTGATTATCTTCATTTGAAACATGTTATATGATGAATATTGTGTTTGAGTGCAATTGAGAAAGTGTTGGTTTTAGTTAAGGTTATGTGCATGGGTGACACGGCCAGAAGCCGTGAAGAGACACGCCCGTGTCATTTATTTGTGTTGGCTACTGCTTCTTTTATTTTTAAAGACACGGCCGTGTTCCTCAAGTGGGCTGGGCGTGTCCCTCAAATGAGTTAGATATTGTTTGATTTCTTTGTTCTTTTTGCATGGTTTGGATTCTTCAAAGGTAGTTTGGTCTCTAAACCTAAACATAAACATCTTAAACATACCTAAACCAAGGAATGACTTAATCAAACACTTGTGGATGATCCTAAAGCTATGAATAATATAAATTGTTCTTGCATTGTTGAGATTGAACAATGTTATGTTATGCATTGTGAATGGTAATGTGTTTCATGAGTAATTTGGAATGAAATGTTGATATTTATGAATGATGCTATGTGAGATATAATGTGATCATGGATGAGATAAATATACACTTGAATAATGAAGTGTTATATTGTGAAATGAAATGTGAAGCCATTGTTATTGGCTATGATGATGTGATTGAAAGAAATAAGGCATGTTTGCCTAAATGATGTTAAGAATTGATAATGAAAATGATAATTGAATAATAAATGAATTGTGTGGCTAATGTGTTATTCCATTTTCAGAGTTGGTTGTTGGTGGCATACCTAATAAGTGTAACAATCTCTTGAAGTTAGGTTGGATTGAATCCTTGAAGCCTAATTGAGATGTTACCACCCTTGAAGCTAGGTTGGGTTAGTTCTTGAAGCCAAGTTGGGTTGAAGCTTAGCATGCTTTGCTCCCCTTGAAGCTTGGTTGAACTTAATCCTTGAAGCCTAGTTGGGTATATGATATTGATAAATGTGATAACAAACCAAAGCATTAACTCTGAAAATTGAATGGCATATTAGTGTGTCTTGGGCCCAATGCTTGTCTTTGTTTAATGAGAGTCATGATTTGTTTATTGTTGTTTATGGATGATTAAATGATTAAATAATGAAGTATATGCAATGATGTTGAAATGTGATATGCATATATGTATGTTGGTTATAAAATGTAAAGGGATGTTGTTAGCTTTGCATCTATGTTGTTACATATATGATATGAATTAGAATTGACATTGTATTGCATTAAAGCATATCCATTGCATGTTTTATCTTACTAAGCCCTTGGCTTAGCGCGATAGTGTTTAATCGCGCAGGTAATAGAGTTGATAGAGTTGAACCCGAGAGTTCATCAAGACCAAGTGCGAGTAGACCTTGAAGAATCCATTTTGGGAGCTTAAAGATCAGAGCAAACTTGCCAATCATGTATACTTCTTTTTATATTTTGTAAAGAAATGTTTAATATATAAATATGTAAATATTTTATAACTTTCGCTGTGTAATATATAAATGTATATATATATATATAAATAATATGTTTTGTTTTATAAGTAAATGATCTATTTTTCTATAATGTATAATGATAAGGCTATTGTATCAAGTTTTAAAGTGTTTTGAATGCTAAGAGAACCATAGCATCCCTATGTTTGGTGCACTTATGCTACATTGTTGTGGTTGTAGTGTGTGTGCATTGGATATGGGGGTGTTACAATTGTTTTGGTATCAGAGCCTAGGTTTGAGATTCTCAACCTAGGTAAAATGTAAGAAAAAGATTATTTTGATTTAAAAAAAAGGTGATTTTTGAATAAAATACATGTTTGGGATTGGCAACCTCTGATCTTTAATAAGATGTAGTATGTTGTGTTTGCATACTTAGGTTGTGATGGATTCTCACTCACGCCAGTCGGTTGAGGGTAGTGAGGAGAGCGTTGCTCCTGATGAGGGAGCTAGGGTTGATAGTGTTGAGGAGGCACCTGCTTCGGTGTCGGGTAGACCAGTTGGTGAGGAGGTTCCGCCAGCCTGGTTCAGGCATATGATGGAAGCTATGAGGCAAACACCTGTGCAACTAGTGCCACCACCCCCTCAGCCTTCAGTACCAGTGAGGCACTATGATAAGCTAAGGAAATATGGAGCAGAGGATTTCTTTGGTACAGTTGATCCGGCTGTAGCAGAACAGTGGCTTGATAGAGTTCAGAGGGTATTTGTTCAGTTGCAAGCCACCTCAGAGGAAAAGTTTGATTATGCAAGATCTTTGCTACAGAAGGATGCCTACGATTGGTGGAAGACGATGCCCCATTCTATGGATGATCCTCCAACACTGTCTTACACTGATTTTCTGAGGGAATTTGAGTTGAAATATACTCCTAGGGAGTATAAAGACATGAAAAAGATGGAGTTTTTGAGTCTGAAGCAAGACAGCAAGACTGTAACTGAGTATGAGGTTGAGTTTATTAGATTGAGTCAGTATGCTGGGGGTATCATTGCTGATGAGATTGATAGATGTCGGAGGTTTGAGGAGGGATTGAGGCCCTCGATTATGTGCTTAGTGGCTGGATCCAGATATCAGGATTTCTCACAGCTTGTGGCAGCAGCTCGAAGTGTAGAGCGAGCTCAGGGTATTGCGGTTGCTTCAGAAGAAGAGGTTAGAGTTAGAAGGCCCCAGTTCGAGGCAGGGTCTTCTTCTGCGAAGAGAGGTAAAGGAAGCTTTGTTCCTAGAGTTAGTAGAAGTCAGAGGTCAGCTGGTAGGTCAGTGCAGTTACAGAGGCAGAGATTTAGACCTGCAGCCGAGTGCTCCGACCCCTATGGTTCAGAGATCCACCTTACCCATCTGCATCCATTGTGGTAGGCCGCATGGTGGTCCTTGTTGGAAGGCTGATGTTGCAGGGGTATGTTTCAGGTGTGGGTCGCCGGATCACTTTGTGAGAGATTATCTTGAGAGGCAAGAGCAGATGTCAGTTGATACTGCAGCTTCTCGACCTAGTGTGAGGGGAGGTCAAGTAGGCAGAGGTAGCAGCCGGGGAGGCAGATCTGGGTTCAGTGCTAGAGGAGGTGCTACATCCAGGGAGAGTAGACCAGAGGAGGTTGGTTCTTCCCAGAGGATGTATGTTATGCAGAGGCAGCCAGATGCTTCGGCAGTCATTGCTGGTACTTTTTCCTTATTTGGTTTTTCTGTACTTGCTTTGATTGATCCGGGTTCTACGCATTCATATGTTAGTGCATCTGTATTGCCTGTATTTGATGTGCATGCTGAGTCCCTAGGATTTGATGTGTTGGTGACAAATCCGTTAGGACATAGTGTGGTTGTGAGTAAGGTGCACCGAGATAGTGCAGTGAGGGTGCAAGGTGAGGAGTTCCTTGGAGACTTGATTGAGATGCCATTTAAGGAATATGATGTGATCTTAGGTATGGATTGGCTATCTCGACATGGAGCTGTGGTGGATTGTAAAAAGAAAATTGTTTCTTTGAGAACGGGTGATGGTAGAGAGGTGATAGTATCTAATGAGAAGGAACAGCTAGCCTCCTTATTTGTTTCAGTTGTTGCAGCTAGGAGATTGATTAGAAAGGGGTGTGAAGCCTATCTTGCTCATGTGGTGGATACTAGAGTGAAGGGTTCTCCCATTGATAGTATTGTCACAGCTGCAGAGTTCCCTGATGTTTTTCCAGAGGAGTTGCCAGGATTGCCTCCTGAGAGAGAGGTGGAGTTCGGTATTGAATTGTTGCCTGGTACCACTCCTATCTCTATTACTCCTTATAGAATGGCACCAGCAGAATTGAGGGAGTTGAAAGTGCAATTACAGGAGTTGTTGGATAAAGGATTCATTCGCCCCAGTGTTTCTCCTTGGGGAGCTCCTGTGTTATTTGTGAAAAAGAAAGATGGTACTATGAGGTTGTGTATCGATTATAGGCAATTGAACAAGGTAACTATTAAAAATAAATATCCTTTGCCTAGAATCGATGATTTCTTTGATCAATTGAAGGGTGCAGCTGTGTTTTCTAAAATTGATTTGAGATCTGGGTACCATCAATTGAGAGTTAAAGCTGAAGATGTTCCTAAAACCGCCTTTCGGACCAGGTATGGGCATTATGAATTTCTAGTTATGCCTTTTGGTCTGACGAATGCACCTGCAGCTTTCATGGATTTGATGAATAGGGTGTTTAGGCCCTATCTGGATCAGTTTGTAGTGGTCTTCATCGATGATATTCTGGTGTATTCGCGGAATAAAGAGGAACATGACAAGCATCTGCGGATTGTATTGCAGATTTTGAGAGAGAAGCAGTTGTTTGCCAAATTGTCGAAGTGTGAGTTTTGGTTGGATCAAGTAGCTTTTCTCGGACATATTGTTTCTGCAGAAGGCATTAGAGTTGATCCGAGTAAAGTTGAAGCCATTTTAAATTGGAGTCCACCCAAGTCTGTGACAGAGATTAGAAGTTTTCTGGGTTTGGCAGGCTATTACCGGCGGTTTGTGAAAGGGTTTTCTTTGATAGCTACTCCAATCACCAGATTGCTTCGTAAGGGAGTGAGATTTGTGTGGACGGATCAGTGTCAGGCGAGCTTTGAGCAGTTGAGAGAAATGTTAACTCAAGCGCCTGTTCTTACTTTACCTGTTGAAGGCAAACCGTATGTGATCTACAGTGATGCTTCACATAAAGGTTTGGGGTGTGTTTTGATGCAGGAAGGGAAAGTTATAGCTTATGCATCTAGACAGTTGAAACCGCATGAGCTTAACTATCCGACCCATGATTTGGAATTGGCTGCCATTGTGTTTGCATTGAAGATTTGGCGCCACTATCTGTTTGGGGAGAAATGTTTCATCTACACTGATCACAAAAGTTTAAAGTATTTGGGTGTCCAGAAAGAACTCAATCTTCGTCAGAGGAGATGGTTAGAATTGATTAAAGACTACGACTGCTTGATTGATTATCATCCAGGTAAAGCAAATGTTGTTGCTGATGCCTTGAGTCGGAAGTCTTTAGCAGGTTTGACTGTTTTCTCGCTCTCGTTGCTTGTTGAGTTGAGAGCATTGTGTGCTAGTTTTGTACCTTGTGATGATGGTGCATTGTTAGCACAGTTGCAATTGAAGCCGGTTTTGTTAGATCAAATCAAAGAAGCTCAGTTGCCCGATAAGAAGATACAGAAGATTGTTTCGGATTGTCAGAGTGGAAAGGGTAGAGATTTTGTTGTGAGAGGTGATGGGAGTCTCTGGTTTAAGAGTCGATTGTGTGTGCCGGATGATGCTGATTTGAAAAGGGTCATTTTGGAAGAAGCTCATCAGTCGATGTTTGCTATGCATCCGAGTAATACGAAGATGTATCATGATTTGAGACAGCTTTACTGGTGGATTGGGTTGAAGAGAGACATTGCTGAGTTTGTATCGAAATGTCTCACTTGTCAGAAGGTTAAAGCAGAGCATCAAGTTCCAACCGGGTTGCTTCAACCGTTGTCAGTGCCAGAATGGAAGTGGGAAAGAGTGACAATGGACTTTGTGTCTGGGTTGCCATTGACACGAAGGAAACATGATGCCATATGGGTGATTGTGGATAGATTGACTAAGACAGCTCATTTCCTTCCAGTGCGGATGGATTACTCTTTGGAGAGGTTGGCTGAGCTGTATATCCATGAGATTGTGAAGTTGCATGGTGTTCCAACTTCTTTAGTATCTGATCGAGATCCCAGGTTTACTTCAAAATTTTGGAAGAGTTTGCATAGTGCTTTGGGTTCTCGACTGCACTTCAGTACTGCTTTTCATCCACAGATGGATGGACAGTCAGAGAGGGTGATACAGATTATTGAGGACATGTTGAGAAGCTATGTCATCAATTTCTCTGGAAGTTGGGATAGGTTTTTACCACTTGTGGAGTTTGCATACAACAACAGTCACCAATCTAACATTGGTATGGCACCGTTTGAAGCATTGTATGGCAGACGGTGTAGGACACCTCTTTGTTGGAATGAAATTGGGGAAGGTAAGTTAATTGGGCCTGATTTGATTCAAGAAACTGAAGAGAAAGTAAAGTTGATTCGAGGCAGGTTAAAAGCATCTTCAGACCGACAGAAATCTTATGCAGATCTAAAGAGGAGAGATATAGAGTTTGATGTGGGAGATAAGGTATTTTTGAAAGTATCTCCTTGGAAGAAGATTTTGAGGTTCGGTCGGAAAGGAAAATTGAGTCCTCATTTCATTGGACCGTATGAAGTTTTGGAAAGAGTTGGGCCAGTTGCTTACCGGCTTGCTTTGCCACCTGAGTTGGATCGGATTCATAACGTATTTCATGTTTCTATGTTGAGGAGGTACAGGTCGGATCCATCTCATGTGTTGCCGATTGAGTCAATTGAAGTAAATCCTGATTTGACGTTTGAAGAGGAACCAGTTGCTATCTTGGCACATGATGTGAAAGAGTTGAGAAACAAAAGAGTGCCATTGGTGAAAATTTTGTGGAAGAATCATGGAAAAGAAGAAGCAACTTGGAAAAATGAACAATCCATGCGAGAGCAATATCCGCAATTGTTTCAGCTTTGATATCAGGTAATTTCGAGGACGGAATTTTCTTTTTAGAGGGGGAGAATTGTAATATCCCTATGCATGCCCTAGAAGTTTTGTATGTTGTTGTTGTTGTTGTTGTTATTGTTGTTGTTGGTTTAAATTGAGAAAAGAAAAGTATATGTATATGTGTTTTGGGTAAGAATTAGGGTTTAGAGAGAATGGTATATGTTGTGTATATGATGATATATATAACATATAAATGGGTCAAAGGAAGAGTCAAAGGAAGAGAGATATTTTTGTGTTAAGTGTGTAATTACATATAAGGGCTTATATGAGACAAAAAGTTAGTTATATGATTGAGGGCATTTTGGTAATTGCTTGGATAAGATCACTTGGTGGAGATTAAAAGCAAAATTTGACTTTGTTTCTTCATCATTTTCTTCTTTCTTTCATGAAGTGGCCGGCTCCTCCATAGACAAAGGGAAGCAAGAGGTGAAGAGAGGTTCTTGATGAGTTGAGTTCAAAATTGAAGGAAGATTAAGTGTTCAAGTGTTGATTCAAGAAGTTTTTAACTAAGGTAAGATCTTCCCTTTGATTTCTTTCATTCTTTTGAAGTGGTATGGGAAGTTAATTAGGGTTTGATGATTTGATGATGAGATGTGTTTATGATTTGTTCTCAAGTGTTGAATTGGTTTTAAGTTAATAGTTTAAATAGGTGTAGTTGTTGGAAGTGGTAAATGTTGATTTTGAAAGGTGTAGAAGGATGGTGATTTTAGTGTTTTGAGATGATGTGTGTTTAATTGTTATATTAATGTGTTGTGAAGTAATTCTTGTGGTGAATATGTGTTTAGAACATTGATTATCTTCATTTGAAACATGTTATATGATGAATATTGTGTTTGAGTGCAATTGAGAAAGTGTTGGTTTTAGTTAAGGTTATGTGCATGGGTGACACGGCCAGAAGCCGTGAAGAGACACGCCCGTGTAATTTATTTGTGTTGGCTACTGCCTCTTTTATTTTTAAAGACACGGCCGTGTTCCTCAAGTGGGCTGGGCGTGTCCCTCAAATGAGTTAGATATTGTTTGATTTCTTTGTTCTTTTTGCATGGTTTGGATTCTTCAAAGGTAGTTTGGTCTCTAAACCTAAACATAAACATCTTAAACATACTTAAACCAAGGAATGACTTAATCAAACACTTGTGGATGATCCTAAAGCTATGAATAATATAAATTGTTCTTGCATTGTTGAGATTGAACAATGTTATGTTATGCATTGTGAATGGTAATGTGTTTCATGAGTAATGTGGAATGAAATGTTGATATTTATGAATGATGCTATGTGAGATATAATGTGATCATGGATGAGATAAATATACACTTGAATAATGAAGTGTTATATTGTGAAATGAAATGTGAAGCCATTGTTATTGGCTATGATGATGTGATTGAAAGAAATAAGGCATGTTTGCCTAAATGATGTTAAGAATTGAGAATGAAAATGATAATTGAATAATAAATGAATTGTGTGGCTAATGTGTTATTCCATTTTCAGAGTTGGTTGTTGGTGGCATGCCTAATAAGTGTAACAATCTCTTGAAGTTAGGTTGGATTGAATCCTTGAAGCCTAATTGAGATGTTACCACCCTTGAAGCTAGGTTGGGTTAGTTCTTGAAGCCAAGTTGGGTTGAAGCTTAGCATGCTTTGCTCCCCTTGAAGCTTGGTTGAACTTAATCCTTGAAGCCTAGTTGGGTATATGATATTGATAAATGTGATAACAAACCAAAGCATTAACTCTGAAAATTGAATGGCATATTAGTGTGTCTTGGGCCCAATGCTTGTCTTTGTTTAATGAGAGTCATGATTTGTTTATTGTTGTTTATGGATGATTAAATGATTAAATAATGAAGTATATGCAATGATGTTGAAATGTGATATGCATATATGTATGTTGGTTATAAAATGTAAAGGGATGTTGTTAGCTTTGCATCTATGTTGTTACATATATGATATGAATTAGAATTGACATTGTATTGCAGTAAAGCATATCCATTGCATGTTTTATCTTACTAAGCCCTTGGCTTAGCGCGATAGTGTTTAATCGCGCAGGTAATAGAGTTGATAGAGTTGAACCCGAGAGTTCATCAAGACCAAGTGCGAGTAGACCTTGAAGAATCCATTTTGGGAGCTTAAAGATCAGAGCAAACTTGCCAATCATGTATACTTCTTTTTATATTTTGTAAAGAAATGTTTAATATATAAATATGTAAATATTTTATAACTTCCGCTGTGTAATATATAAATGTATATATATATATATAAATAATATGTTTTGTTTTATAAGTAAATGATCTATTTTTCTATAATGTATAATGATAAGGGCATTGTATCAAGTTTTAAAGTGTTTTGAATGTTAAGAGAACCGTAGCATCCCTATGTTTGGTGCACTTATGCTACATTGTTGTGGTTGTAGTGTGTGTGCATTGGATATGGGGGTGTTACAGTAAATATATAAAGTATAAGGATGTCACTTTTCGTTGCCTTTTAAAAACCTGTAACAGAGTTCAAACCATAATACATTAATTTAAATAACATTTACAAAATCATTATCTTTATCAAAACTTCATTTATACATATAAATACTCTCTCGTCAGAAATACATCATAATTAAAAATTTATACATGTATGCATTACCCTCTAGTTGGTCTCGACAAACTTTACTCTTCTTGTGGCATAATAAAAGACTTCATATCTTCCATCTATATACCTGCGCGAATAAACACCCGCGCTAAGCCCGAGAGCTTAGTAGTCCAACTATAAAGATATAAACATATAGTATAGAAGTATTGACATATAATGATACATCAATTCAATATATAATTAGTTCTTATCATATCTTCTTTTCTTTTTAATTTCATCTTTAATATATCATAGCTAATTTCATATATGATGTACATATATACATAATATTATCACCAACCCCAATGCATCACCAATACTCAAAACCAATATATTAATACCCCTACATTATATATACCATACCAATCATTATTGCAATACACACTTTACATATCATACCAATTATTATTGCGATACACACATTACATATCATACACTTATTATTGCAATACACAGATTACACATCATACAAATCATACATCACATTTCCAATAAAGACAACCTTTATCATAAACCACAATTCATTTACATATGACACTTAATAACATTATATTATTCACAATTCACCAAGCATAATTCAGTATTAATACTCACAATCAATATTTCAATACTTGCATTTCACATTGACAATAAAGACAGACTCGGGCCCAAAACACTAATATGTTATTCAAAGTTCAGAGTTACTGCTTTGGTCTATAATCATAATTATCAAGCCCGTAGGCATCATATATCAATATCTCTATCCATGGATAGTGTAACAGACCCAGTCTCTTGGATCATCAACTCGGCTAAACTCGAGGTGATCCTCAACCCGGCAAGACTGTTACCAATCATATATATCATAATCACAATTTCTCATAGTGTAACAGACCCAGTCTCTTGGATCTCAATTCAACTCAAAATGAAGAGATCCTCAACCCGGCAAGACTGTTACCTTTTTCATTTTATAGGCATGCCTCCAAACCCAGAACTCTGAAATCGAATAACACATTAGTTACACAATTCATTTATTATTTCATTATCAATCTCATCATCAATTAGGCAAATATGCCTTATCTCTTTCAATTGAATCATCATAGCCAATCACAATGGCTTCATATCATATCATATCTCAATCCATATGATACATATGGCATCATTGATATCACATTTCAAAGTATATTATTCATATAATACATTGCCATACACAAGATTCACAATGCATATAACATAACATTTTCTCACTTCTCAAAACACATTAACATCATTCATTACTAGAGCATTTATCACAACAAATTGCACATACCTTAAGAATGATCCTCATTTCTTCCTACCTTTCCCATTTCATATTTCATCCTTTATATATATCTATATATATATAGCAATTTACATTCTTCATTTACATTCACAATATAATAGCTTATTTAACACTTTCATCCCAATGTGTTAATGTTCAAAGACATATAAGGATATACAATCAAATAGAGTTTATGCTTACCTTGTTAATGATCTTCACATCCTTCACATCATTCAATCATCACCTTAGTCCAATTATATTAACAATATAATAGATCACTTAACACATTTGCAAACAAATGTGTTAAGCCTCAAATTATGTAATTAAATACAATCATATGTATTGGTACTTACCTCAAGAACTATTCCCATTCCTCTATACATTTCCTCTTCCAAGAATTCTCAACATTTAGGTTAATGCAACACAATCTCTTCAAAACCTAATCCAAAGATCATTATTTATAGGTTTAGAATCATCCACATACATTTGTTTAGGTCATTCTTTGATTACAAAGTACTTAGGGTGTATATAAAATGTTTAGTAGCACAAGACTTTTGAAGAATCAAATAATGCATGAAGAACCAAAACCATCACAGTAGCAAACACACCCAAGGGACACGGCCAAGCTTGTGGCCGTGTCTCTCAAAACCAAAACTTCCCGAGGCAGACACGGGCAAGGACACGGCCGTGTCTCTCAACACAACTCAGGCAGTGGCAAACACACTCAAGGGACACGGCCAAGCCAGTGGCCGTGTCACCCCAAAACATAACCAACACGGCCAAAATCCCTCCAACTTGGCCGTGTCACCCAAATTTCTCAAGTCTTGGCCGTGTTTCTCATCGATTCTAGCCGTGTCACTCAAGAACACAACCCTAATCAAAACCAACACTCTTCCAAATGCATTTTCACACCCTTTTCACAACAATAATTTCATTCAATTTGTGCTAATCAATGTTATTAACACATATCTTACATATTCATCACATTAACCACTTAAACAACACATAAACATTACATTAAAACATTCACCAATACCAAACCTTAAAACCAACTTCCCACTTGATCTTCCACAATCAACCTTCACATATCTTACCATATTCACAACCAAACCAACACCAATTCCATCTTTTAACTTACAATCACTTTAAACACTTATAAACACATATCAAACACACCAAATCATCACATCAATAAATCACAATTTCTTTTAGACACAACTTCAAAATTGACAAAGGAAAACAAGAGAAGTCTTACCTTAGATAAAGAAATTTCATAAATCTCTAACCAATCCCTTTGATTGCCTCTTCAATTTGGTTCTAGCTTCAAGAACACCTCTCTTGCTCTCTCTTTTCTTCAATGGCCGGCACACACATGAGAAGAGAAGAAGAATGAATACAAATCAACCATTTCTTCTTCTTTAAATCTCCACCACCCAATTTAACAAAACAATTACCAACATGCCCTCATCCATTTAATTAACCTTTTGTCTCATATGTGCCCCTTATATTCATTACACATGTCACACAAAAATATCCTCTTGCATTGACTCCACCTTTGACTTATGTATATGTTAATTATACAACCATATAAACAACATATACACTTCTCTCTACACCCTCTTTTCTTTCCCAAAACACAAATACATAACCATTCTCTTCTCAATTTCTTTTCTCTTGCAATTTGACACATATATATTCAATCCAATTTATAACAACAACAACAATAACATAATCAAAACTTCTAAGGTATACATGAGGATATTACAATTCTCTCCCCCTTAAATAATTTCATCCTCGAAATTATCTAGTATAATTGTAATCCGTTCATAATACCATACCATCTTAACTTCCATATGAAGTTAATTATACGCTTAAGTCATTATATCAGCAAATCATATAACTCCAACTCTCCTCTTTAGAATCAACCACCTTCTTTAAATTCTATAACTCATCATTCTATATGTTCATACATCTGGTTACTTTCTTAATCAAACATTCAAAAGATCACATTACATTTTCTATTAATATCTTTATACTAGAATCAGATCATCATATAGCACAATAATACTTTGTCAAATCTTTATATTTAATATATTTTGTTCTTTCACTTCTGTATAATTACTCTCTTAACTTTAACATTAAAAACCATTGACTTATATCTGAACATTAATTATCCCTTCATTACAATCACTGTCTACATAGATATTTATCACTCTCAATAGATAACAAAATCCTGATTTTTCCATAAATGGAGTTATTTCTTTAGCACGCTTTTCACTTAACTTATATATTAATACATTATCTTTCAACTTATTTTATAGATAACCAATCTTTTTCTCTTCTTATCATGATTAACAATTACTATATTCCACTCATTCATGTCCAATCATACTTTAAAATTTACATCATATACATTATCATGTAAATACCTATTTTCTTAATACAACTATACACAATAAATTTCAATAATGATTCATAATCTTAGCCAATTCTAGATCCATTGATCTATCTGTCACAATATATCCATATTCAAATCTTATTCAGCTCCAACCAACAATTAATGTATTTGACTCATCATAAAATTTCACCATATTCATATATGTATATATATAACTTAATTCCATTAGGGCAAACTTATTTTCAATTCCTGAACTCTTTCGATCCATTTTCAGTCAATTCATCATGATAACAAATCACTTTCAATTATCTTTTAATATACACATAGTTTACTCTTTATTATCTTAGTATAATTTCCACCAATTTTCATAAAAATGTTATATCATACTTAATATCTATAATTCATTCACTCAAACTTTGAGTTCATTCCCTTAAACCTCAAATTACATACCATAAACATATTCAGTATAACTTTCATTCATATATTAGAATTTCTCCCTTTTTAATATCTCTTCACATTTCAAATTATTGTTATACTGATTTCAATTACCTTTTCATATTATTCATAACTCACCATATTCCATAATTTCTTTTTCTTTCTTTATCTTCACCATTATAACCAAGTTCTTAACATAAAAAAAAATAAGGTACAACCTTATTCATCATAACTTTTAACTATACTTCTCAAACAAAATTGTCAACCTCACCAAATCCGTATTACAATCATTATATCTAAGATCCAAATCCATGGATAACAAAAACCGATCCAAAATACTGAACAAAACACATGACTTTAAGAGATTAATATTCAAACCTAGAACTTTCAAATCAATACTGTTCTTTTATAATTCTATTCTCAATCTTTACAAATACAAAGCTAAGGTGTATTTTTTTTAAAAAAAATTATATAGTCCTTCTTTAAATTTTTAGTATAACAGAAGTTAACACATTCCAACGTCGTTTCAACCAATTTGTACTCGCTTATATGATCCTTATCAACTTAACTCATGCTTCAACAATATTACTATATACATATTCAATCATATACAGTTCTTATACAATTTCTATTCATCACTTCATTTCTAATCCATTTACAATCTCTTATAATATAATTACATAGAACTTTTCATATGTGAATACTTTGAAACTCTAAATATAATATAATCATCAAGTTCAATACTCATTATAACAATTTCCATTGTCCAATATTACTCAAGTTCTTTCCATTCTTACTTCCATCACATAATCCATCTAGCTTTACACAGTTCAAGACCTAATCTCTCTTAGGTCCACTAATACATATAACATTGTTTTTTTTTTCCATATCACAAATTCTATAATTATACCACATACATCTTCATAGGTCATCTACAAAACATGATTCACACCTTTATGTATATATATATAATTTCATTCACATGTCATATACATGTACACACTTAATTTATATGCTCTTATAGTATTTTCCTTTTTCATACATTCAATACAAATTTTCCTTTATAACTGTAACAACCGTCCCAGTCCACCTGCTAAACCATTCCTATCCGGAGAAACCATCAGGGCCTCTGAGCTGGGCTGCTACAGTACCAAACTGCCCTCACGGCCTTCCAACAGGATTCACTTACTCGAATTACACCCAAGACACATGAGTGCAAGTCGCCACTCTGGATCGAATACCTAACCTCCCCCTTAAGAGAGTCAGCGAGAATCATCCAGTACCATCTCTTCCAATATGATGCAAAGTATTTATTCATACAACACACATACATATATACTGACTATAATAGCACTTTACATCCATCTTAACCACATTCCCAATGTAACATTTCTTTCACTTTCATCTTTAAAAGCATTTAATATATTTCCATATCCATTTTTACCCTTTTCAATATAATGCCTTAAAATAGCTCATCCTCATTTGCTTATCCACTTCTCTTTTATACTTCAAGATAAATTCTTATACTATCAATCACTTTACTCAATTCATAATACTTTCATATGCCATATTAGTCATTTCATTTAGCTCAAGTATTGCATACACATTAAACCATCAATATCCAAATAATCTTTATCAAATGCCACTAAAACTTTAACTTCTCAACTTACTACCTCACTTAAACTTCAATTTACCAAACTCATCTTATATATTTATATATCACAAAGCAGTATTAAAACATATACTTTTCACAATTATCAAGCTCACTTCAACAATTCAAATATCACCTATTACCACCATTACATTGAGCTTTCACAATATCCCAGCATCTCATATTTCTAACATTGAATTCACAATGTCCGTATTAAGGTAACAATACCAATGTATATTTTTACTTAACCCATATCATCTCTTTTTCCTTTAAACAAAATCTTAACTTTACATATCCATTTGTTTACCATTCAACATATATATATATCACTCACATATATATACATATGTACATTACATCCAATCATATAAACATTGAGCCTAATAACCTTTATACGCTTTTCAAGTCTAGTTATCACAAATCTCAATTTCTTAAACTAACGTTGCTCAATCCAATTCTCACTATCAATCTTATCACGTGACCTAGCTTTGCACAAGTTCATCAATGCAAGCGTAATCATTTTCAACATTAATAGACAAAATTATATAGGTTACAAACATGCAATACTGTACGTACCTTACATTTTCAAGTGATCAACTCAATCTTTGATCACTAACATATTACATTACATTATCACATTAAATTTACAATATTTGCATTAAAACAACAATGCAAACAACACCATTATATTTCCTTACATTAACCGATATTTTTTTTTATTTTAGTTTTCATATCATTTCTTTCTCTAGTTTTTTACTTTCAAGTAAAAACCTCATTCAGACATTATCATCCCTCTCATAATTCAAATTTATCCCACATCACATAATGCCACATCTGAGACCAACCTAGGTGTCAATGCATATACATGTATTACAAATTACATTTCAAAACTCTTCTTTGTAGTTCATTTTAAAAGTTTCAAAACTTTTTCTTTTTAATTTCACTTAGGCCGAGAATCTCGAACCTAAGCTCTGATACCAAAATAATTGTAACACCCCGATACCCTATATAAGTACTATACGTATACCTAGTATACATACAGTAAATATATAAAGTATAAGGATGTCACTTTTCGTTGCCTTTTAAAAACCTGTAACAGAGTTCAAACCATAATACATTAATTTAAATAACATTTACAAAATCATTATCTTTATCAAAACTTCATTTATACATATAAATACTCTCTCGTCAGAAATACATCATAATTAAAAATTTATACATGTATGCATTACCGTCTAGTTGGTCTCGACAAACTTTACTCTTCTTGTGGCATAATAAAAGACTTCATATCTTCCATCTATATACCTGCGCGAATAAACACCCGCGCTAAGCCCGAGAGCTTAGTAGTCCAACTATAAAGATATAAACATATAGTATAGAAGTATTGACATATAATGATACATCAATTCAATATATAATTAGTTCTTATCATATCTTCTTTTCTTTTTAATTTCATCTTTAATATATCATAGCTAATTTCATATATGATGTACATATATACATAATATTATCACCAACCCCAATGCATCACCAATACTCAAAACCAATATATTAATACCCCTACATTATATATACCATACCAATCATTATTGCAATACACACTTTACATATCATACCAATTATTATTGCGATACACACATTACATATCATACACTCATTATTGCAATACACACATTACACATCATACAAATCATAAATCACATTTCCAATAAAGACAACCTTTATCATCAACCACAATTCATTTACATATGACACTTAATAACATTATATTATTCACAATTCACCAAGCATAATTCAGTATTAATACTCACAATCAATATTTCAATACTTGCATTTCACATTGACAATAAAGATAGACTCGGGCCCAAAACACTAATATGTTATTCAAAGTTCAGAGTTACTGCTTTGGTCTATAATCATAATTATCAAGCCCGTAGGCATCATATATCAATATCTCTATCCATGGATAGTGTAACAGACCCAGTCTCTTGGATCATCAACTCGGCTAAACTCGAGGTGATCCTCAATCCGGCAAGACTGTTACCAATCATATATCTCATAATCACAATTTCTCATAGTGTAACAGACCCAGTCTCTTGGATCTCAATTCAACTCAAAATGAAGAGATCCTCAACCCGGCAAGACTGTTACCTTTTTCATTTTATAGGCATGCCTCCAAACCCAGAACTCTGAAATCGAATAACACATTAGTTACACAATTCATTTATTATTTCATTATCAATCTCATCATCAATTAGGCAAACATGCCTTATCTCTTTCAATTGAATCATCATAGCCAATCACAATGGCTTCATATCATATCATATCTCAATCCATATGATACATATGGCATCATTGATATCACATTTCAAAGTATATTATTCATATAATACATTGCCATACACAAGATTCACAATGCATATAACATAACATTTTCTCACTTCTCAAAACACATTAACATCATTCATTAGAGCATTTATCACAACAAATTGCACATACCTTAAGAATGATCCTCATTTCTTCCTACCTTTCCCATTTCATATTTCATCCTTTATATATATCTATATATATATAGCAATTTACATTCTTCATTTACATTCACAATATAATAGCTTATTTAACACTTTCATCCCAATGTGTTAATGTTCAAAGACATATAAGGATATACAATCAAATAGAGTTTATGCTTACCTTGTTAATGATCTTCACATCCTTCACATCATTCAATCATCACCTTAGTCCAATTATATTAACAATATAATAGATCACTTAACACATTTGCAAAGGATGTATTGGTACTTACCTCAAGAACTATTCCCATTCCTCTATACATTTCCTCTTCCAAGAATTCTCAACATTTAGGTTAATGCAACACAATCTCTTCAAAACCTAATCCAAAGATCATTATTTATAGGTTTAGAATCATCCACATACATTTGTTTAGGTCATTCTTTGATTACAAAGTACTTAGGGTGTATATAAAATGTTTAGTAGCACAAGACTTTTGAAGAATCAAATAATGCATGAAGAACCAAAACCATCACAGTAGCAAACACACCCAAGGGACACGGCCAAGCTTGTGGCCGTGTCTCTCAAAACCAAAACTTCCCGAGGCAGACACGGGCAAGGACACGGCCGTGTCTCTCAACACAACTCAGGCAGTGGCAAACACACTCAAGGGACACGGCCAAGCCAGTGGCCGTGTCACCCCAAAACATAACCAACACGGCCAAAATCCCTCCAACTTGGCCGTGTCACCCAAATTTCTCAAGTCTTGGCCGTGTTTCTCATCGATTCTAGCCGTGTCACTCAAGAACACAACCCTAATCAAAACCAACACTCTTCCAAATGCATTTTCACACCCTTTTCACAACAATAATTTCATTCAATTTGTGCTAATCAATGTTATTAACACATATCTTACATATTCATCACATTAACCACTTAAACAACACATAAACATTACATTAAAACATTCACCAATACCAAACCTTAAAACCAACTTCCCACTTGATCTTCCACAATCAACCTTCACATATCTTACCATATTCACAACCAAACCAACACCAATTCCATCTTTTAACTTACAATCACTTTAAACACTTATAAACACATATCAAACACACCAAATCATCACATCAATAAATCACAATTTCTTTTAGACACAACTTCAAAATTGACAAAGGAAAACAAGAGAAGTCTTACCTTAGATAAAGAAATTTCATAAATCTCTAACCAATCCCTTTGATTGCCTCTTCAATTTGGTTCTAGCTTCAAGAACACCTCTCTTGCTCTCTCTTTTCTTCAATGGCCGGCACACACATGAGAAGAGAAGAAGAATGAATACAAATCAACCATTTCTTCTTCTTTAAATCTCCACCACCCAATTTAACAAAACAATTACCAACATGCCCTCATCCATTTAATTAACCTTTTGTCTCATATGTGCCCCTTATATTCATTACACATGTCACACAAAAATATCCTCTTGCATTGACTCCACCTTTGACTTATGTATATGTTAATTATACAACCATATAAACAACATATACACTTCTCTCTACACCCTCTTTTCTTTCCCAAAACACAAATACATAACCATTCTCTTCTCAATTTCTTTTCTCTTGCAATTTGACACATATATATTCAATCCAATTTATAACAACAACAACAATAACATAATCAAAACTTCTAAGGTATACATGAGGATATTACAATTCTCTCCCCCTTAAATAATTTCATCCTCGAAATTATCTAGTATAATTGTAATCCGTTCATAATACCATACCATCTTAACTTCCATATGAAGTTAATTATACGCTTAAGTCATTATATCAGCAAATCATATAACTCCAACTCTCCTCTTTAGAATCAACCACCTTCTTTAAATTCTATAACTCATCATTCTATATGTTCATACATCTGGTTACTTTCTTAATCAAACATTCAAAAGATCACATTACATTTTCTATTAATATCTTTATACTAGAATCAGATCATCATATAGCACAATAATACTTTGTCAAATCTTTATATTTAATATATTTTGTTCTTTCACTTCTGTATAATTACTCTCTTAACTTTAACATTAAAAACCATTGACTTATATCTGAACATTAATTATCCCTTCATTACAATCACTGTCTACATAGATATTTATCACTCTCAATAGATAACAAAATCCTGATTTTTCCATAAATGGAGTTATTTCTTTAGCACGCTTTTCACTTAACTTATATATTAATACATTATCTTTCAACTTATTTTATAGATAACCAATCTTTTTCTCTTCTTATCATGATTAACAATTACTATATTCCACTCATTCATGTCCAATCATACTTTAAAATTTACATCATATACATTATCATGTAAATACCTATTTTCTTAATACAACTATACACAATAAATTTCAATAATGATTCATAATCTTAGCCAATTCTAGATCCATTGATCTATCTGTCACAATATATCCATATTCAAATCTTATTCAGCTCCAACCAACAATTAATGTATTTGACTCATCATAAAATTTCACCATATTCATATATGTATATATATAACTTAATTCCATTAGGGCAAACTTATTTTCAATTCCTGAACTCTTTCGATCCATTTTCAGTCAATTCATCATGATAACAAATCACTTTCAATTATCTTTTAATATACACATAGTTTACTCTTTATTATCTTAGTATAATTTCCACCAATTTTCATAAAAATGTTATATCATACTTAATATCTATAATTCATTCACTCAAACTTTGAGTTCATTCCCTTAAACCTCAAATTACATACCATAAACATATTCAGTATAACTTTCATTCATATATTAGAATTTCTCCCTTTTTAATATCTCTTCACATTTCAAATTATTGTTATACTGATTTCAATTACCTTTTCATATTATTCATAACTCACCATATTCCATAATTTCTTTTTCTTTCTTTATCTTCACCATTATAACCAAGTTCTTAACATAAAAAAAAATAAGGTACAACCTTATTCATCATAACTTTTAACTATACTTCTCAAACAAAATTGTCAACCTCACCAAATCCGTATTACAATCATTATATCTAAGATCCAAATCCATGGATAACAAAAACCGATCCAAAATACTGAACAAAACACATGACTTTAAGAGATTAATATTCAAACCTAGAACTTTCAAATCAATACTGTTCTTTTATAATTCTATTCTCAATCTTTACAAATACAAAGCTAAGGTGTATTTTTTTTAAAAAAAATTATATAGTCCTTCTTTAAATTTTTAGTATAACAGAAGTTAACACATTCCAACGTCGTTTCAACCAATTTGTACTCGCTTATATGATCCTTATCAACTTAACTCATGCTTCAACAATATTACTATATACATATTCAATCATATACAGTTCTTATACAATTTCTATTCATCACTTCATTTCTAATCCATTTACAATCTCTTATAATATAATTACATAGAACTTTTCATATGTGAATACTTTGAAACTCTAAATATAATATAATCATCAAGTTCAATACTCATTATAACAATTTCCATTGTCCAATATTACTCAAGTTCTTTCCATTCTTACTTCCATCACATAATCCATCTAGCTTTACACAGTTCAAGACCTAATCTCTCTTAGGTCCACTAATACATATAACATTGTTTTTTTTTCCATATCACAAATTCTATAATTATACCACATACATCTTCATAGGTCATCTACAAAACATGATTCACACCTTTATGTATATATATATAATTTCATTCACATGTCATATACATGTACACACTTAATTTATATGCTCTTATAGTATTTTCCTTTTTCATACATTCAATACAAATTTTCCTTTATAACTGTAACAACCGTCCCAGTCCACCTGCTAAACCATTCCTATCCGGAGAAACCATCAGGGCCTCTGAGCTGGGCTGCTACAGTACCAAACTGCCCTCACGGCCTTCCAACAGGATTCACTTACTCGAATTACACCCAAGACACATGAGTGCAAGTCGCCACTCTGGATCGAATACCTAACCTCCCCCTTAAGAGAGTCAGCGAGAATCATCCAGTACCATCTCTTCCAATATGATGCAAAGTATTTATTCATACAACACACATACATATATACTGACTATAATAGCACTTTACATCCATCTTAACCACATTCCCAATGTAACATTTCTTTCACTTTCATCTTTAAAAGCATTTAATATATTTCCATATCCATTTTTACCCTTTTCAATATAATGCCTTAAAATAGCTCATCCTCATTTGCTTATCCACTTCTCTTTTATACTTCAAGATAAATTCTTATACTATCAATCACTTTACTCAATTCATAATACTTTCATATGCCATATTAGTCATTTCATTTAGCTCAAGTATTGCATACACATTAAACCATCAATATCCAAATAATCTTTATCAAATGCCACTAAAACTTTAACTTCTCAACTTACTACCTCACTTAAACTTCAATTTACCAAACTCATCTTATATATTTATATATCACAAAGCAGTATTAAAACATATACTTTTCACAATTATCAAGCTCACTTCAACAATTCAAATATCACCTATTACCACCATTACATTGAGCTTTCACAATATCCCAGCATCTCATATTTCTAACATTGAATTCACAATGTCCGTATTAAGGTAACAATACCAATGTATATTTTTACTTAACCCATATCATCTCTTTTTCCTTTAAACAAAATCTTAACTTTACATATCCATTTGTTTACCATTCAACATATATATATATCACTCACATATATATACATATGTACATTACATCCAATCATATAAACATTGAGCCTAATAACCTTTATACGCTTTTCAAGTCTAGTTATCACAAATCTCAATTTCTTAAACTAACGTTGCTCAATCCAATTCTCACTATCAATCTTATCACGTGACCTAGCTTTGCACAAGTTCATCAATGCAAGCGTAATCATTTTCAACATTAATAGACAAAATTATATAGGTTACAAACATGCAATACTGTACGTACCTTACATTTTCAAGTGATCAACTCAATCTTTGATCACTAACATATTACATTACATTATCACATTAAATTTACAATATTTGCATTAAAACAACAATGCAAACAACACCATTATATTTCCTTACATTAACCGATATTTTTTTTTATTTTAGTTTTCATATCATTTCTTTCTCTAGTTTTTTACTTTCAAGTAAAAACCTCATTCAGACATTATCATCCCTCTCATAATTCAAATTTATCCCACATCACATAATGCCACATCTGAGACCAACCTAGGTGTCAATGCATATACATGTATTACAAATTACATTTCAAAACTCTTCTTTGTAGTTCATTTTAAAAGTTTCAAAACTTTTTCTTTTTAATTTCACTTAGGCCGAGAATCTCGAACCTAAGCTCTGATACCAAAATAATTGTAACACCCCGATACCCTATATAAGTACTATACGTATACCTAGTATACATACAGTAAATATATAAAGTATAAGGATGTCACTTTTCGTTGCCTTTTAAAAACCTGTAACAGAGTTCAAACCATAATACATTAATTTAAATAACATTTACAAAATCATTATCTTTATCAAAACTTCATTTATACATATAAATACTCTCTCGTCAGAAATACATCATAATTAAAAATTTATACATGTATGCATTACCGTCTAGTTGGTCTCGACAAACTTTACTCTTCTTGTGGCATAATAAAAGACTTCATATCTTCCATCTATATACCTGCGCGAATAAACACCCGCGCTAAGCCCGAGAGCTTAGTAGTCCAACTATAAAGATATAAACATATAGTATAGAAGTATTGACATATAATGATACATCAATTCAATATATAATTAGTTCTTATCATATCTTCTTTTCTTTTTAATTTCATCTTTAATATATCATAGCTAATTTCATATATGATGTACATATATACATAATATTATCACCAACCCCAATGCATCACCAATACTCAAAACCAATATATTAATACCCCTACATTATATATACCATACCAATCATTATTGCAATACACACTTTACATATCATACCAATTATTATTGCGATACACACATTACATATCATACACTCATTATTGCAATACACACATTACACATCATACAAATCATAAATCACATTTCCAATAAAGACAACCTTTATCATCAACCACAATTCATTTACATATGACACTTAATAACATTATATTATTCACAATTCACCAAGCATAATTCAGTATTAATACTCACAATCAATATTTCAATACTTGCATTTCACATTGACAATAAAGATAGACTCGGGCCCAAAACACTAATATGTTATTCAAAGTTCAGAGTTACTGCTTTGGTCTATAATCATAATTATCAAGCCCGTAGGCATCATATATCAATATCTCTATCCATGGATAGTGTAACAGACCCAGTCTCTTGGATCATCAACTCGGCTAAACTCGAGGTGATCCTCAATCCGGCAAGACTGTTACCAATCATATATCTCATAATCACAATTTCTCATAGTGTAACAGACCCAGTCTCTTGGATCTCAATTCAACTCAAAATGAAGAGATCCTCAACCCGGCAAGACTGTTACCTTTTTCATTTTATAGGCATGCCTCCAAACCCAGAACTCTGAAATCGAATAACACATTAGTTACACAATTCATTTATTATTTCATTATCAATCTCATCATCAATTAGGCAAACATGCCTTATCTCTTTCAATTGAATCATCATAGCCAATCACAATGGCTTCATATCATATCATATCTCAATCCATATGATACATATGGCATCATTGATATCACATTTCAAAGTATATTATTCATATAATACATTGCCATACACAAGATTCACAATGCATATAACATAACATTTTCTCACTTCTCAAAACACATTAACATCATTCATTAGAGCATTTATCACAACAAATTGCACATACCTTAAGAATGATCCTCATTTCTTCCTACCTTTCCCATTTCATATTTCATCCTTTATATATATCTATATATATATAGCAATTTACATTCTTCATTTACATTCACAATATAATAGCTTATTTAACACTTTCATCCCAATGTGTTAATGTTCAAAGACATATAAGGATATACAATCAAATAGAGTTTATGCTTACCTTGTTAATGATCTTCACATCCTTCACATCATTCAATCATCACCTTAGTCCAATTATATTAACAATATAATAGATCACTTAACACATTTGCAAAGGATGTATTGGTACTTACCTCAAGAACTATTCCCATTCCTCTATACATTTCCTCTTCCAAGAATTCTCAACATTTAGGTTAATGCAACACAATCTCTTCAAAACCTAATCCAAAGATCATTATTTATAGGTTTAGAATCATCCACATACATTTGTTTAGGTCATTCTTTGATTACAAAGTACTTAGGGTGTATATAAAATGTTTAGTAGCACAAGACTTTTGAAGAATCAAACAATGCATGAAGAACCAAAACCATCATAGTAGCAAACACACCCAAGGGACACGGCCAAGCTTGTGGCCGTGTCTCTCAAAACCAAAACTTCCCGAGGCAGACACGGGCAAGGACACGACCGTGTCTCTCAACACAACTCAGGCAGTGGCAAACACACTCAAGGGACACGGCCAAGCCAGTGGCCGTGTCACCCCAAAACATAACCAACACGGCCAAAATCCCTCCAACTTGGCCGTGTCACCCAAATTTCTCAAGTCTTGGCCTTGTTTCTCATCGATTCTAGCCGTGTCACTCAAGAACACAACCCTAATCAAAACCAACACTCTTCCAAATGCATTTTCACACCCTTTTCACAACAATAACTTCATTCAATTTGTGTAATCAATGTTATTAACACATATCTTACATATTCATCACATTAACCACTTAAACAACACATAAACATTACATTAAAACATTCACCAATACCAAACCTTAAAACCAACTTCCCACTTGATCTTCCACAATCAACCTTCACATATCTTACCATATTCACAACCAAACCAACACCAATTCCATCTTTTAACTTACAATCACTTTAAACACTTATAAACACATATCAAACACACCAAATCATCACATCAATAAATCACAATTTCTTTTAGACACAACTTCAAAATTGACAAAGGAAAACAAGAGAAGTCTTACCTTAGATAAAGAAATTTCACAAATCTCTAACCAATCCCTTTGATTGCCTCTTCAATTTGGTTCTAGCTTCAAGAACACCTCTCTTGCTCTCTCTTTTCTTCAATGGCCGGCACACACATGAGAAGAGAAGAAGAATGAATACAAATCAACCATTTCTTCTTCTTTAAATCTCCACCACCCAATTTAACAAAACAATTACCAACATGCCCTCATCCATTTAATTAACCTTTTGTCTCATATGTGCCCCTTATAGTCATTACACATGTCACACAAAAATATCCTCTTGCATTGACTCCACCTTTGACTTATGTATATATTAATTATACAACCATATAAACAACATATACACTTCTCTCTACACCCTCTTTTCTTTCCCAAAACACAAATACATAACCATTCTCTTCTCAATTTCTTTTCTCTTGCAATTTGACACATATATATTCAATCCAATTTATAACAACAACAACAATAACATAATCAAAACTTCTAAGGTATACATGAGGATATTACAAATACACAAACTCCGAAAGAACACGAAGAAACAAGTTGGAAACTTACCAAAAATGAAGAAAATCCTTAGAATTCCAACTTAATCGCTTGAAACACCCTTCAATCTTGAGTGAGGAGTCAACAAAATCTCTCTTTCCCTTGGTTGATAATGGTGACCGGCCAAAGAGAAGAAAGAAGAAGAAGAAAAGATGATGAATATGAAAGTCAACCTCTTTTAACCACTAACTTCCCTCTTTAATCTCAACCAAGCAATTAATATATTAAAATAATACAAATATCATCTTCCACTTAATTTAATTTCTATCTTAAATAATTTAAATATCTCATTTGACCATCACACTTGTTGACTTGTATATGTTGTATATATCTCTATATATACAACATATACACACTCCTTCTTTAATCTTCTCACTTAATATCATTAAATCCAATTACAATAATTAACATTTTCAAAATTTTAGGGTATAGTTTGGGATATTACATAGTATATAGTGATAAAAGTGATCTGAATAAATAAAATAAGTAGAAAATAGTAAATAGTGAATTTTAAAATTTAATGAATAAATTATTTTTATGATTTATAAGACTAAAATAGATTTAGAATCAAAGGTTAAGAGTGAGGGTACACCATAGTTATTATGAATATGCCCTCAATTGATTAATCTATAAATATATATACATGTGTGTTGTGTGTAGAAATTTCTTTTCTTTCTCCATCATCCACGCCATCTACCACCACCATTACCGTCTTCTCCATTTTCTTCTTCCTTTCATCAAGTTAATCAAGAATCAAGGGAAATTCATCTCTTATTAAAAAATTTTAAAAGAATTAGCTAAAATAGATTAGGTAATCAATAAGTAATCAAAAAGAAAGAGGGAAAAGAGAAAGAAAGGGATTTTTGAAGGAGGTATGTGCTTATGTATTTTAATTTGTAAATATTTATTTTTCTTTGAGTTTTAATATTTAAATTAGTTGATTGAGTTATTTAGAATGAGATATTTCTTAAATATTGGATAAATGAATTATTGTGTGATATATGTAGGAATTGAAATTGTTGATGTTGTTTTTCTTAATTTTGAGTGATGATTGTGAAAGTTTTTTATTAGATCAATTGTTAAAGACTTGATTAATTGAAGTTTTAGTAAAGTATTTGATATGAACTCTTTTTATGTCAAAAATTTGATTTTGAAACATCCTTAACTTAGATCTTCAAAATGTTTGTGTTTTATGAAGTTAAAAGTGCAATCCCCACATTTTGGGATGCCACAGGAGTGGCTTAGAGGTGCCATGGGCATGGTATTGAAGTTGGGACTACTGGAGGAAAAATTACTCTAAAGGCAGACGTAAAACCAATGCCACGAGGGTGGCAACTAAGTGCCACAGTTGTGGGATTAAAAATGAGGTTATTTGTTTAAAATTTTTTATGAAACAAAGTTGTTTTGAATGCAAAGTCTATGGCCCTTAAATGCCACGACTGTAGGGTGGTATAGGGCATTTGGTAGCTTCATTTTGCATCCTATGGGCATGGGGTTGAGATGCCACAGTCGTGGGATACCTTGATGATGTTTTTGGCTTGTATTTTGTGATATACGAGCCTAGTATGAGGCTTATATGTTTATCTTTCTTACCCTAGTGTTGAGAATTCATGTATATATGTTAAAAGTATAGGAGAGAGTAATAAGCTTTGGATATGTGACAAATATATGTAATACTAAATATTGATCAAAGTATTGTGCCATTGAAATGATATACATAATTCAATGTTAACTCAATGTTATCTAAAACTAATGAATTGCCCAAATCATACTGATTTTAGATATAGCTTGAGTTTGAATGGCTAGCTAGAGGATGGATATCTGTAACACCTTTATACCTGATATATGTAAAATACATACACCCGATATATATAAAATATGTATAAGGTATAAAAATATCATGATCCGGTAAAATAAAATTTTCAACTTTCAAATTTAAAACCTTAAATACTTAAAAATGTAATTTTAAATAACCAATCAAATATTTATTAGAAATTATAGGTTCTAAAATAAGCATTTTCCATAAAAATCTCTAAAAAAAATTTGTCAAAGTTTTATTTGTAATTTGGACATCTCCAAATTACAACAAACAACAACTTGCAAAGGAAAAACACTCCCAATACAAACCAATCATACATTTCACCCATACTCCACAATTTCTCCAAGTTTCTCAAAACATTTAAACATATATATATATTTATGTTAACACACATGTAAAACCCCACATTACACAATTTATCCAAATATTCTTTATAATTTACAATTTATTCTCCAAAAATATAATTATAAAATACATCATAACAATTTGCACAATAAAATAATATATATATATATGCATGATGGCAAATTGGCTTTGATCTTGACGTAGCAAAATCAACTCAACAAGCAACCTCAATCTAGACTCGACCTGGTATAGTAGAACTCTCCAACTCTACCGGATCGCCCCTGTCACCTGGCGATAAATTACAATCGCGCTAAGCTAAAAGCTTAGCGATACAAACTTTTATAGAAATAAAACTGTAAAATAATGCCAATGTACAATGCTTATGGATATCATATATGATCTCAATTCATTATAACATATTTTTCAATTGTTTCACAATTCACATAAAAAAACAAGCACAAGCATAGGCCCAAAGGATCTAATATGCTATTCAGAGTTACTGTTTTAGTCCATATTGACAACCAATGTCTAGCTCAAAGGCAAGTATGCCCAATGTCTAGCCCGAAGGCAAATCATAGTGATGGCTAGCATCTAGCCTGAAGGCAAGTGTCGTCCAATGTCTAACCCGAAGGCAAATCAATAATTGCTCAAAAGCTAGCCCCGAAGGCAAATAATGAGGATAACTTCATAGGCATGCCACCAAACACAGAACTCTGGAAATTGAATAACATACTAGGCACATAATTAATTCAGATTTCTTATTATCTTCTCTTTATAATTTTCTCATAATCAAGCTAGGTACATTGCCTCATCTTTTTCTCACTTTTCTCATTTTTCTCATTTATAGCAGTATCAATTCATCACATTTCATCATATAATCACATTGCATCACATTTTACCTTAAAACTCATCATCCAAATATTTTGGGTAATTTTGTAACACCCTTATATCCAATATACGTACACTACATACTCCCAACATATGTAATATATGAATATAGGATACAAAAATGTCACAACCTATTTAAATAAAATGAAACTTCACTTTTAAAAACCTGTATAAACTTAAAACATTCAATTAATATCATATAAATAGTAAATGAAACAATACTTGTTAAAACACATATATATACTTCATTACCAAAGGTTTATCCAAAACATTTTCGATTGTTTGCGGAATATACTTATTTATATAAATCAAAATCAATATTTACAAAAATAACACGAAATATACATGCTGGTAGTTTATCTTTGATCTTGATGTCCAAATTAACACCGCTCTCACAATCTCAAGCCTAGACTCGACTCGGTCTAGCTAAACTCTCTGGCTCAACCAGATCTACCCTATCACCTACGCGATGAATCACAATCGGGCTAAGTCAGAAGCTTAGTGGTACAAACTTTGATAACAATATTATTCACTTGCAATGCTAATGCACAACACATAAGGATATTATATCTCATAACATTATATCATTATAACTTAATTAATTGTTCAATTATTCCATAATTCATAATTCACATTAAAGCAAAGACAAGCATGGGCCCAAAAGGATCTAATATGCTATTCAAATTCCAAAGTTACTGCTTTGGTCCAATATAACAACATTTGTCTAGCCTGAAGGTGAATCATAATCACAATGAGGATTACCTCATATGTAACATCCCAACTAGGCTTCAAGGACTAGGTCCAACCCAGCTTCAAGCATCTGCTACATCATGTAACACCCAACTAGGCTTCAAGGACCAAGCCCAACCCAGCTTTAAGAGACTATTACTTCATAGGCATGTCGCCAAACATAAAACTTTGAAAATTGAATAACATAATAGGCACACAATTCTTTCATAATTTCATTATCAAATCCTTTCTTATTTTCTCATGATCAACCTAGGCACAATGCCTCAAATATCTCATTTATATCAATAGAGCCATCACTAATGGCTTCACATACTATCATTAGAGTATACATAACAAATTGCATTATCCATACATTTCGAATCATCATCTGATTTTTCACATAATTCACAATGTACAAGACATAGCATTTTATTCATGCATCAAAAATGTAGTAAGTAACTTAACACATTTTCCAACCAAATGTGTTAAGTCCCAATGTCATGTAAATATGAACAATTATTCAAAGTTGGTACTTACCTCTAAAAGCAATAAACACCACTATACACCTCTTCTTCCAAGATATCCCTCAACACTCGAATTGGGTATCTCAAGTCTCTTTCAAGACTAAACCAAATGTGATTATAAATAATCACTAAGTGATAAACAGAGGAAAATAAGAAAAAGAACTATCTAGGGCAAACTCTACACATGACACGCTCAACAACACGGGCGTGTCCATGACCGTGCCGTAAACCCATAATACAGAAGCTTTGACACACTGCATGTGTAAATACTCCAACATCATTGTAGCTATGACACGCTCAGTGACATGGGCGTGTCACTGCACGTGTAAAAACTCCAACAACACAGTAGCTATGACGTGCTCAGTGACATAGGCGTGTCACTGCTCGTGTCAATACTACAACAACACAGTAGCTATGACATGCTCAGTGACATGGGCATGTCACTAGTCGTGTCACCAACACTGAAAATAGAACCATCGACACGTCCAAAAACATGGCCGTGCCACCAGGCGTGTTAGGCCAAAAACCTGATATCAACACAAAATACCTCATCTAAATATCATCTTTCATGAACCTTTTCAACTCATACAAACTTAGCCAAAACCATCATTATACCACATGATACTTATATAAACATCAACGCAACTCAATTACAAGCAAAAATACACACTCACAACCATATTTCACAACTCAAAACTTACAAAATCCACAACTCTTATTTTCTTCACCAAACTTAACTTTTTTCTTCAATCCAACCCAAATTCATAGCAAACTAGACAAAAGAATTTCTAACATACCAAAGATCAACCATAGACACAAACTACATCAAACATCCAATTCACACATACAAACTTTCAAAAGAAATCAAAGAAATAAGTTGGAAACTTACCAAATATAAGGAAAATCCTTAAAACTCCAACTTGAACACTTGAAATCCTTCAATTTCTTGAGTTAACAAGAAGCAAAATCTCATTCCCTTTTGATGAGGGTGGTGGTCGGCCTCAAAGAAGAAGGAAGAAGAAGAAGATAAACATCAAGATAACAACTTCACTTTTAACCACACAATTTCCGCTTTTAATCTCCACCAAGCAATATATTATTATAATAATTAATCTCAAATATGTCATCTTCCACTATCATTAATTAATTACTATTTTAATAATTAAAATATCTTTTGACCTTAGTAAGATATTGATTTGTATATATTGTATATATCTACATATATACGACATATACACACTTCCCTTTTTTCTTTCTTTTATCTTAATCAAATATATATAAACTTTTAAATCCTTTAATTAATTTTTAACAATTAATATTTATTTTAAAATTTTGGGATATTACAAATTTCACATAATCCACATATGATTCACATTTTATACATTTTAGCCATCACCAATGGCTTTTTAACAATTCTTTAATGCATACACAACATATGGCATTAACCAAATACTTTGGGTCATTTTCACATAATACACATATTTTACATTTTACACAATTTAGCCATTCACAATGGCTTTTCAAAATGCAGTTAATACATATATGACATTACACATGTCATAGGACAATATTCATACATGTTTCATGTATCAAGTAGCTTAACACATTTTTCAATCCAAAATGTGTTAAGCCCAATGTAATGCAAATATAACCAATTCATCCAAAGTTTGTACTTACCTCTAAAAGCTTCCAAAAGCAAGCCACAAAACTATCACCAACCTCTTCTTCCAACTTGCCCTTCAACACTTGGATTAGGCAATTCAGTTCTTCTCAATGCCTATACCAAATGTGATCATAAATAATCATTTAGTATCACATTCTAAGGAAATTCCTATCATAAATCATAACTAAACACCATTTAAACTAAAATCTCAAAGTTAAGGCTAACCTTACTTTAATTCTGGAATACCATGTTAAGCCATTCAATTTGGTGTTTTAAGTATATTTATATTATTAAAAATATATTATAACATGTTTAACATAATTACACTACATAAATACACACTTATGTCCAAAACCCTCAAATGCTATAACCTTCACCATTGAATGCTTTTCATTCCATCTCAATCCAATTATCATTCCAAGCTTATATTCATCACTTATACCATTAAAAAAACATGCTTTAACCAATAAAACCAAACAATTCAACAACTTTGAAAAATCACTTTTCCAAAACCTTAATTCAACACTTCCAATCTCAAACTCTATCCAAACTTATCCAAATCCAACATTTAACTTTAAATACTTGTTTATGCATCAAAACAACTCATTTAGAATTAATTTGCACAATTAAAATCCATGATTTCATAATCTCTAAAATTCCATAACCGTAAATTCTCTGTCTTCACCAATCTTAACTCAAACTTAACCATTTCTTCAATCCAACCTTAAATCATTGTTAATTACTTAAAACAACTTCATTCATGCCCAAATAGACAATTAAAATATGCCACTTCAAAAACCCAAAATACACCTATTCTTAATTTCATAAAATTCAAAACAGAAAAGTTAAAGAACTTACTAATTTTGGTGAAAATCACTAAAACTCCCTTTTGAACCTTTGGAATCCTTCAATTCATGAAACATGGAAGAAGCAAATCCTCCTCTTGAATTGGCTATGGAGTTCAGCTATGGAAGGAAGAAGAAGAAGATTCAACTTTGTTTTCTCTCCCAATCCACTTTATTTTAAACCATATATATAATATTTAATTATATTTTTAATTAATTAATTAATTAATTAAAACCCCAAAATTACTTCTTCATCCAAAATAATTTATTAATAATTTTAAATTTTTAAAGTTTATTTACCAATATGCCCTTGGAACTTTGACTTTTGACGTTTTAAAAACTGACTTTTGTCAACTTTGTATATGTTATGTATATTTTGCATATATATCATATATACATTTCACTTTTTCATTTAAAATCCTTCCATTTTTCATTTAAATTTTTTATTTAATTTATTTATTTCAATTTTAATTTATTTTATTTAATGTTCAAAAATTAGGGACACTAAAATTCTCTCCCCCTAAAGAAAATTTTATCCTCGAAATTATCTAGTACCATGATAAATCATCCAAATCAAAATAAAATTTTAAAATCTCATATGAAATTAATCATCTTCTCAGCTCATTATTTCATCAATTCACATAATTTCTCCTCTCCCCCTTAAAGTCATTCTCAAATACCTTTTCACAATTTCATAACACATCATTATACTTTCTATTTAATCAAATAATCACAATAGATTATCATGTCATCAACCGAATTGTCATGAGACAAAATCAATTCATCTCTTTAATATAAAAGTATTATACATCTGTTACACTCAATATATTTTATCACTTCATTATCTTAAAAATACACTCTCATAACTTTAAATATAAAGGTTACTAACTTATATCTTAACACTAACTATCCAGTCATTTTCCAAATTGTATCTCTATTTAATTTATCCTTATTCATATTTATAAATAGTTATCTGTAAAACACAAATAATAATAATTCCCAAATAACAAGTCTTAACTTAATAATATTATGCACATCCTCACCTTGATCTTACTCTCTATATCATTACCATGTATTACATCAAGATTATCAGTATACAACAACAAAATCTTATTTCCTTATTAAGATTCATTCTTACAGGTTATTCATAAACCTAAAATATACATACATTCCCATCACAATATAGTTAACATATTTTTCTTATAATCATTTACAACTAATATATCTTAACTCCTTTCATAACCATATACATATCAGAACATTACATCATATACATTATTACATATCTCTCACATTCTTAATACAATTATATATATTTAGAATCTTAATAATTACTTGTAACTTCCATATTCCAGATCAATTGATCTATCTCAATATGACCATCATAGTCTTATTTCATTTAGTCAAATTCTAGCTTATTTTAAATTCATTAATCTGTTTCAATTTATAACCTAACTCAATTAGGTCAAACTTATTCTTAAATCTTAATTATTTTTGGATTCATCTTCACGAACAATATTCATTTCAACCTTTTGGAGCTAATGATTGTATACAATACAATTCCCACATAATTCTCATGACCAGCTCTTACCTTAATCACTTCCCTTAGTCTCATTCACCTTAAATGCCATTTTTATCATTTTATTTATATTATACACTTTTTAAACACTTTCAAGATAACTCTTAATAACTTTTGATAATTTCTCTCATTTATCATCACTTCACATTACTTATAATTGCCATACTTGCATAATCATTTCCTTACACATCATTTGTAGCTCATCATATTTTCATAATCTTCTTCTGTTTCCACACTGCTTATAGCCAAAAATAAATTTCTAAAAAATAAGATTATGAGTTCCAACTATACCAACCTCAAATCTTACTTGTATCTCATAAAGCAAAATTATCAATCTCCTTAAATATATTTCACAATCGTGTCATCTTAAGCCCACACCCTTGAGATACAAATAAACACTGTCTGCACTACAACTTCTCTTAAGCAGTTCTTATCTCGCTGCTACGTCCTTGACTCTACCTCAAAATCACACATTTCATACACGCTATTACTTTAATATTATCTAATCCTTCATTGTTTATATTATATTATGTTTTTTTTTTACACTTTTCTCAGTTCCCACATTCATATCCATATTTCACTTCCTTTCCATAATTTTGCATATTTATTAAGTCATCAGCTCACTCATGATCACTTTCATATTTTATCTCATTTATGAATTTTCTCAAATTGACATACAATTAACATATTCCATAAATCACATATTTACTCAACATAATCATGAGTCACATTTACAATGTGACTTATCTCCACATTTTATCATTTTTCACGAACACATACATATTATGTTGCATTTTATATTCCATTCCATTCCAATTTCATATTTTCATTGTCATCTTTTCATGTCATTTTTAACATAGTTCATACTTTTAATTATATTTTATATTTTTCCATACTTTTTTCCTTCCACACACAAAAATATTATTTCTCACATAAATTTTAACCACATACTTACTTATACAAGTCACTTTAAAGAATATCTTTATTCCTTAAAGAATGCCCACATACATAATAGCATACATTATCAATTAAATTAAATGTTATAAAAGTATGTACTAACCATATAATCCTTTATTCTCCTATCTTACAAATACTCTTAATTATATGCATAATGTCTATTATAAAGATCACTAATAAATATATATTCTCCATTTATTTATATCCCATGTACACTTTAACTCAAAATTCAAATCACAAATTCAGTTATTCAATATAATAATACATCCATATATTTCAGATCATTTCTATCATTAACTTCCAAATTCTTTAATTCTAGTTATGTATATTTTTTTTACATAGAAATGTCAAATTCTCTTTATATGAATCATAATTTCAAACTCCTCTGATGAGTTGATCTCATTGCTATCTTTGATAATCATTTAATATCAATTACAACTACTCCCACAATTTACTATTTATATTTCAATTTATTTTATTCACTTAAATCAACTAGATCATATTTTGGTTAGTCCATCAACTACCATTCATGGAATAAATTAAAAAGTAATTTATTATACAATTATCTTAGAACCATTATTAAATCTTTATTCCCACCTTAGATATTCCAAAAACATTCTTATTACCCTTTCTCATAATATTCATTTCCATATAACACCTTAATAAACACATCTCAATCATGCATTCAAATATGGAGTGTATACATAACCTCAACTAGCTTTAACTTAGTAATCCATTTATGTAGATTTATATTTTAATTACTCAATAAGGAACAACATTTAAATTTTTGCTCAGTCATAGTCACTCTTGACTTAACTAATACTTTACTTCATATTAATATATCCTTAGTATATTTCCATCATAAATAATTTGCTGTCATATACCATTTCTCTCTTTAATTTTTAATTAAGAACTCTTTGTTATAAATTATTAAAACTCCATATTCTTTCTTCATATCTCTACTCATCCATATATAAATTTTCATAATTTCCTTCATTTATTCATCACATAAAATTATTTTATTACTCACTTATACAAATTCTCTTGACTTTCTCACTTTCATGTCAATCTCATTTTTTAGTTTTTAATTCCTTACCAATTATTCATAAAAGATTATAACATTTTAACCATGAGCACTTGACACATATATGAACTTATATTTAAAATGTTAGATTTTTCCAAGCCGATTTACTATATTTAAAAATTAAATCTTTCAAACCCATAGAATTTGTCTCTTTAATAATTTCTCAAACAACACCTGATTATCCATTTTTTTCAGGTATCAAACTTTAATAAAAATTTATGAAATTATAGCCATAAGTTCTAAGAATACATATTATATTGTGTGTAAAGTTTTAGATTTTTCTAGGTTGGTTTGCTATGGTTTTAAATATTATTCAAAATTTCTACAGATTCTGAGTTGCTGGAACAACTCTAATAATCTTTGTTCTTTTATTTTTATTAATTAGTAATTCATCTGTAAAAATTATAAAATTTTTATACATTGGATTCTAACATATAGAAAAACTTCCCATTAAATTTTTTATCTCACCCAACATTCCTAGATTTGTCCAAAAATTTAAACAATATCACTTTGCAGCACACATATAAAATTTTCTATAATTATTATACTCATCTCTCAAACTTTTTATTTCATATCTTAAATTATTTCTTAGATTATTTTTCTTAAGTTCACTTATTTATCAATTAAATCAACTATGAATCTCAATTTCAAATTAAAAGTTCCAAAAATTCTTAATCCATAATCTCCAGAATGATGCTTTCACTTCGCCACTCTGATATATGCAACCCAAATGCCATCTCGACTTATATCCATTACGTTGAACAGACATTGCCACATCAGAGATCAATTAAAATTCCAGTGCCAATGCATGTATCACAGTTTAAAATCATATTTAAAATCTCTATTTTATCTCTCTAAAAACCCATCTAGGTCAAGAATATCAAATCTAGACTCTGATACCAAAATAAATATAACACCCTTATACTCGATATATGTATAATACATACACACGCTATGTGCAAAATACGCATATAAGGTATAAAAATGTCACGACCCGGTAAAATAAAATTTTTCAACTTTCAAATTTAAAACCTTAAATACTTAAAAAAGTAATTTTAAATAACCAATCAAATATTTATTAGAAATTATAGGTTCTAAAATAAGCATTTTTCATAAAAATCTTTAGAAAAAATTCACCAAAGTTTTATCTGTAATTTGAGCATCCCCAAATTATAACAAATCACAACCTGCAAAGGAAAAACACTATACAAACCATTCATACATTTCACCCATACTCCTCAATTTCTCCAATTTTCTCAAAAAATTTAAACATATATTTATGTTAACACACATATAAAAATCCACATTATATAGTTTATCCAAATATCTTTATAATTTACAATTTATTCTCCAAAAATATAATTATAAAATACATCATAACAAATTACATTATAAAATAATATGTATATGCATGATGGCAAATTGGCTCTAATCTTGACATAGAAAAATCAATTCAACAAGCAACCTCAATCTAGACCTGGCCTGGTCTAGTAGAACTCTTCGACTCTACTGGATAGCCCCTGTCACCTACGGGATAAATTACAATTGTGTTAAGTTAAAAGCTTAGCAGTAGAAACTTTTATAGAAATGAAACTGTAAAATAATGCCAATGTACAATGCTTATGGATATCATATCATATCTCATCTCATTTCATTATAACATATTTTTCAATTGTTTCACAATTTACATAAAAAAAACAAGCATAAGCATGGGCCCAAAGGATCTAATATGCTATTCAAATTTCAGAGTTATTGTTTTGGTCCATATTGACACCCAGTGTCTAGCCCAAAGGCAAGTGATGCCCAGTGTCTAGCCCAAAGGCAAATCATAGTGATGCCCAGTATCTAGCCTAAAGGCAAGTGACGTCCAACGTCTAGCCTGAAGGCAAATCAATAATTGTTCAAAAGCTAGCCCCGAAGGTAAATAATGAGGATAACCTCATAAGCATGCCACCTAATACAGAACTCTGAAAATTGAATAACATATTAGGCACACAATTAATTCACATTTCTCATTATCAATCTCTTTCTCATTTTCTCATAATCAAGCTAGGTACATTACCTCATTTTTCATTATCTATTAGGCACATTGCCTTATTTTCTCATCTTTTTCTCACTTTTCTCATTTTTCTCATTTATAGAAATATCAATTCATCACATTGCATCATATCATCACATTACATCACATTTTACCTTAAAACTCATCATCCAAATATTTTGGGTAATTTCACATAATTTACATATGATTCACATTTTATGCACTTTAGCCATCACCAATGGCTTTTTAACAATGCCCTTAATGCATACACATCAAATGGCATTACCCAAATACTTTGTCATTTTCACATAATACATATATTTTACATTTTACATAATTTAGCCATTAACAATGACTTTTCACAATGCATTTAATACATATATGACATTACACATGTCATAGGACAATATTCATACATGTTTCATGTATCAAGTAGCTTAACACATTTTTCAATCCAAAATGTGTTAAGCCCAATGTAATGCAAATATAACCAATTCATCCAAAGTTTGTACTTACCTCTAAAAGCTTCCAAAAGCAAGCCACAAAACTATCACCAACCTCTTCTTCCAACTTGCCCTTCAACACTTGGATTAGGCAATTCAGTTCTTCTCAATGCCTATACCAAATGTGATCATAAATAATCATCGCCGAAAACCACCAGCGCGGGCTTGGCCGTGGGCCATTTCGCCCACAGGAAAATCCTGTGAGTGAAATGGCCCGCAGGCCATTCCCCGCCCCCTGCCGCAGCCAACTGCAGCAGATTTTTTTCGCCTGTGCAATTTTTCCTGCGGCAAATTTTTTCTCCAGCGAAATTTTTCGACGCAAAATTTTTGAAACCTAATATAATTAGGTTTCGGTTTCCTTTTATTATTGAATATTGTATGCCGTGAGTAATTAGGAAAGAAGATAAAAACTTCTATAAATATGGACTAAACACACAGGAAAAAAGGGGATCAGAATTGAGGACAAAATTGAGACTTTGAAACCGAATCTGTGAAGGAAAGCAGTAAAATTAAATCTGACTTTTTGAGAGACGAAGAAGAAAAACAAACCATCAAAGGCAGAAACTGCCTTCGTTTTTGTTCATCCAAGAAGAATTATTTGTTGGAGGAACTATCAAAAGGAGGTATGCATTAAATTCTTTGGTTATATTTTAAACAGTTGCTAAAATTATGAAATTGTGTTTGTCAAAATCAAAAACCCTAGAACTTTAATTTAGTTTTTCTAAAGTTAAAAACCTTATTTCGTTGCTTTATTTTCCAAAAGACATAAAATTGTTATTTTTACTTCTTTAAAACTCCAAAACCCTAATTTACTTTCCAAATTATCAAAACCCTTAAATTATGTTCTGTTACTTTCCAAAAGCCTTAAAAACTACTTTTTTTTTTGCTTTTATAAACTTTAAATCGTTTGTTTATTTCATAAAACTTCATAAAAGCATCAAATTGATTTTCAAACCCTAAAAGCTTCATATATTCACTGAAACCCTAAATCAAAAACATTAAAACCCTAATACAACTCCAAACCTAAAATAGTAAAACCCTAACCCCTTTAAAACCTTAAACCCTAATTTTTTCTAAACCCTAATCCTTTAAAACTTTAAAAACCATAAAAACACAAATATTTTAATTTCACACAGTAAACTTGAAATCACAAATTAAAAGTATTTTAAAGTGTCCAAAACCTTAGTTTCATGATTTCACCATTCAAACCTTAATTTGGTTAATCAAAGAGTCTTACCAACCTTTTAAAACATAAAAACTTAATCTATTTTAATTCCTTAAAAAAGTCATAGTAGCTTAATTCTATGAATTCCAAAACCCTAACACATGAAATCCTAAATGGAAACATTAGCTATAATTTGGATTTTTATTTGCCTTATTCAATTCCATATTTGATTATGCTTTGATTTATTTTACATGCTTTAATTTATTTAAGTTCGATGCTTGGCTTATTAAATTTATCATGGATGGATGTTTACTTTCTATTTAATATCTTTGATGAATGATTTATTTACGATGAATGATTATTTACTTTTATCAATTTATTTAGGTTCTAAATGTTGTAAGAGGTATGTTTCCACTTGGTGGATACCTCATTAGTTAAATATCATATAATTTAATTTGTTTTTCTATTTTAGAACCAATGTAAAGGGCATGTTTCTACCTTTCGGTGGGTGTCCTATTTAGGCATGGGATGTAAGGACATGTTTCAATCTTCGGATGGGTGTCCATTTATTCATTTTGTTTTGTTTGGACATAGCTTTGATTTTAATATAATAATGCTTTCTTTTTATTGTGTGTAATATGGATAATGTTGTTATACTTAAGAATTATATAATAATAAGACCTGTAAAGGAGGCCGGTTCCAATGAACAGGGCGTTGTGGGGGTGCTGGGCCATTTCTCACCTTCTCTACACGTACCCAATGTTCCGAACCCATTAGTGGGTTGGGGATTCTTTAGGAATCGAGTCATGCACCCCTTTCTTTTTTCCTGGCCAGTCCGGGTGGTGACTCCATTTTCTCTAAGGCCCCGAGCCTAAACAGTGCCAAAGTCGCAAGAACCATTCCACCGGGAGTGGGGGCAAAAATCCCCGCTCACAATTATGAGAACAATGACTCTGATTTTGATTTGTCTGCTCTGTATGCGGATGATGATGTTTTCTTTTCTAAGATGAATGCAATAAAGTTTGATTTTGCTTACTTGTGTGATATTTTTACTAATGGTCTCATACATTCAAGTAGTGATTACATGAGCATTTTTAACATTAACTCTATTGATACACAATCATTAAATTTGGGAACAACCAAAAATCCTAAAAACATTAAATTTGGCGACTCCACTGGGGATAAAAGAAGTTGATTCTGTTGGTCTTTATATTATTCTATTCTTTCTTATAATAATATTATCCATTGCATCATCTTAGATTGCATCGTGTGCATGAGTTAGGATGCCCGTGTTACCCGTGTTATGTTATGTAAGGGATACCATACTTTCACTCAAGGTATGGAGATCGAGCATGGCATAACCACTCATAGCCTCGTACCATTTGGTATATACTTGCTATGGGAACCTAAGCCTTTTTACCCAAAGACTAAAGCTCATGTAATTGGCCTTGTTACTTTCCTTAGGTTTTACCCCAAATGCATGTTGTTTGACTATGGTTAATTTGTCTTGGCTTAAATCATGGCTTATTTGGTTTATTCTTTTTCTAATATGACCCAAGTACATTTGCAAGCTCTAAATAAATTTTTCTTTAAAATTCAAAAGACCAAAACTATTTTCAAAATTTTTCAAGATGGTCTTTGGACATAAAACTTTTCTAAAAACAAATAAAAAATTCTTTTGTTCATGGCCCAAATACTAAGCCCAAAATCCATTTTTTTTCTAAAATATTTTTACAATGGGCTTAGAAACAAAATTGTTTTTTTCTTACAAAGAGCTTGCAAAAATATTTAGGTCAATTATGTGAGCCTAGTTTATACTAAGAATAAATTAACCATGGGCTTGTTTTTGGCATGAATCACTAGTTACTTTTTCAAGTGAGAAATCTATTTATAATAAACCTCTTAATTTAGTTTTAATCCAATGTAGCATAAAAGCTACTTTAGGTGGTTAAATGGATTAAAACCTAATTAATGGGAATTATCATGGATTGATTTCCATTTTCGAAAATATAACTATTGGTTGAAACATTCGAGGGAAATATTTGAAAACAAGATACCCCATGTTGGTATTTTGTTAACCATATACCTAGGAAAAGAGACTCCCATTCGTGTGTGGATGTTATAAGGTTGGAAGGAACGTCCTAATTTTCTTTCTTCATTGATTGTTTGTGCATACATGCATACATTTACATCTCATATCATTGATCCTCTTTGGCTCACAGCCCTGGATTACGACAGTTCAAAAGCTTACAACAATCTGACCTATGCCAGAGATGAAGTATCTAGCAATAACTCAATCACTTGCTCACTAAAAACAATGGAGCCCGAACAAATTCAAAGGATGGTGGATGAGGCCCTCAACACCAAGATGGAAGAAATAAAAGAGGCCCTAGCTGAGACCATGAAGAATCAATTGACTGCAATCTTAGAGAATCATGTCGAGGCATCTGCTAGCACTAAGAAGCCAAAGGACAAAGGGAAGACTAAAGTTGGTGAAGTAGTTTTTTATGATGAAAAAGTGATCATTGATGATGATGATGATTGGGCTCAATACTACCAAGATGCTCAAGAAAAGAAGAAAAAGCTGAAGATTATTGAGAAGGCAACTATTGAAAAGACCGAGACATCCGATGTTGAAAAGATGATTGCTAATTTAGAAAAGAAATTTGAGAAGAAGCTGAAAACCGAAGAGATGTCCGAGATCGATAAACTATTTGAACAAGATGAAGAAGTCAAGTACAAGTTCAAGATGCCATCTTTTGCAAAGTACAATGGCACCGGAAATCGTCATCTCCATGTGAAGGAGTATATAACTACTATGCAGTCTTCCCGAGCTACTAAGGCTCAAACTCTAAGGTACTTCATGCTCTCATTGGACCCCGTTGTCCAAAATTGGTTCAATACCTTAGATGATGGAATACAAAAGAGTTGGGATCTACTTTACAAAGCCTTCATCCAAAAATAAGGATATAATATTGAGTTGAAAGTTACCTTAATGGAAGTAGAGTCCATTAGACAAAGGCCGAATGAGAATTTTGTAGATTATGTCAAGAGATGGAGAAACAAGGCTGCTTTACTCAAGAAGAGGCCCGATGAATCCGATCAAATAAGGATGATTGTGAGAGGGGTACTGCCTAGTCTTCATGAGAGGATGTCTCATACACTCGTCCGTGATTTCAAAGACCTTCTCCAAGCTGGTTTGCAAATTGAAGAATGGGAAAGGGAGAAGAGCCGTTTTGTAACAAAAAAGAACGAGAAAGGGAGCTATCAATCTAGTAGCCAAAGCATGCAAAAGGCCGTTGGTGTTAATGCTACTAACCAAGGAATGAGGAGACAATTTTTGGAATTGGGAAAACCGATGTCTTGGGTTCTCAATAAGCTTTAAAGAAAGGGACTGCTACAACCCTTAAATCCTCATCCTTTGCCTAACCCTCTCCCACTTAATTTTGACACTAAAGCATTTTGTCAATTTCACCAAATGCAAGGGCATGACACGGATAGATGTGTGAGGTTGAGACATGAGATCCTAAATCTAATTGATAATGGGAAGCTTCCCGAGCCCAATAAGCCAAATACCAAAGACAACCCATTACCAAAATTCAATAGGGTACCACCACCAGCAACCTTCATGATTGGAGGAGGTTTCCATGAGGATTTTGTCATGTCTTCTTTTCAAGATGTGGGTGGAGAAGCAACCAAAGTAAAAGAGGTATTTGATGAAATTAAACAAGCTATGATGGGTGGAGAAGTAACAATTTGTGTTGTCAACGAATTTTGGGATTCAAGTGATAGTGATGATGATATTGTATCCAAGAAGGAGGAATGGACTTGGTCCGAGCCTGAAGAAGATGAGGTGATGAACACTAGATCCGGTAAGCCTTATGCAAGGCCACCACCTAATGAGGTAGAAACTAATAAAGGAAAGGAAGTTGAGGTAGAAGAAGATGATGCTATGCTCAAGTAATTGAAAAGAACCTAAGCAAGTGTTAGCATTTGGGACTTATTAGCTACTTCTAAAAGGCACCGAGAAACTATGGCCAATGCCTTGGCTAGCATGCCAATCTCTACCTCCACGACACCTGAGGAACTGATCAACTTCATAAAAATTGGAGGGGTAATGAAATGTGAAGAGGTCCAAGAGAAGAGTGAAGTTAATATGGGAGCAGTTTCTTTTTCGGATGCCGACTTACCGGAGGAGGGGAGAGACCACATTCGCCCTCTCTTTATCAAAGTAGAAGTCAAGGGGAAGAGGACTCCTTGTGTAATGGTCGATGATGGGTCCGCCATAAATGTTTGTCCACTTAAGATATTGCCAAAGCTAGCTATGTCAATAAGAGATCTAAACCCAACCGAAGTGACAATTCGGGATTATGACAACACTAAGAGGCATGCCGAAGGGACTTTCAAAGTTGCTATCAAGGTTGGTCCAATTGAATCTATTGTTGAGTTTGTTGATTTAGACATACCGGTTACCTTCGCCTTGCTCTTGGGGCGATCATGGTTCCATCCTCTTGGTGGAGTTCCTTCCACCCTTCATCAAAAGATCTAGTTCCCCAACGGAGATGAGACAGTGGTCAAACAAAAGCTTAGGCAATTAAGACCTGAGTGGGCTGAATTGGTTAAAGAAGAGGTTACTAAGCAAATACAAGTGAAGTTCCTTGAAGTGATAGAATACCCAGATTGGCTAGCCAACATAGTACCCGTGCCAAAGAAAGATGGAAGAATAAGGGTCTGTGTGGACTATAGAGATTTGAACAAGGCTTCCCTTAAGGATGATTTTCCTTTACCTCATATAGATGTTCTCATTGATGGTGCAGCCTCTAGCATGCTACACTCATTTGTAGATGGATTTTCCGGATACAACCAAGTGTTAATGGCCCAAGAGGATAAAACCAAAACTGATTTCATTACTACATGGGGTATATTTTGTTATAGGATGATGCCTTTCGGCTTAAAGAATGCTGGAGCAACCTACCAAAGGATGGCCACCACACTATTTCATGACATGATGCACAAAGAAGTTGAAGTATATGTTGATGATATGATGGTTAAATTAGACACAAGGGAGCAACACTTCCAAAACTTAGAATTATTCTTCGATAGAGCTTTGAAATATAAGCTAAGATTGAACCCGAAGAAGTGTGTATTCGGTGTTACCTCAGGTAAATTGTTGGGACATGTAATTGGTCTGAATGGCATTGAGATTGATCCTGACAAAGTCAAAGCAATCAGGGATATGCCAGCCCCAAAGACGGAGAAAGAAGTTCGGGGATTCATTGGTAAACTGCAGTACATTAGCAGATTTACAGCAAAGTTCACAACAATCTGTGAGCCTATCTTCAAATTGCCTAGAAAGAATCAGTCGGTCATATGGAATGAAGAATGTCAAAAGGACTTTGAGAGAATAAAAGAGTATTTGTTGAATCCACCTATTTTAAGACCACCTAAACCTGGCAAACCTCTATTACTATACTTAGCAGTAGAAGAAGAGTCAATAGGAGACATGCTAGCCCAAGCAGATGAGTCAGGGATTGAGCATGCAGTTTATTATTTGAGTAAAAAGCTCCTACCTTATGAAATTAAGTATAGTTTCATTGAAAAGACATGTATAGCCGTGGTTTAGTCTTCTAAGAAGTTGTGGCATTACTTTCAATCGTATAGTGTGCAAGCAATTTTCAGGTTGGACCCAATGAAGTACTTAAGGGAGACACCTTCTTTGATTGGAAAATATGGTTGATGGTTGATAATATTAGAAGAATTTGAGATAGAGTATGTAACCAGGAAAATGATCAAAGGTAGAGCGGTGGCAGAATTCCTGGCCCAACAACCATTATCAGATAGTGAAGAGGTAATCTTGGAATTTCCAGATGAACATTTAGAAGCAATTGAAGTACAAGGGTGGAAAATGTATTTTGATGGAGCAGTAAACAGGAAAGGAGCAGGTTTAGGAGTTATACTAGAATTGCCCGAAGGAGAACTCATCCCTTTAGCTAAAAAAATTGAAATTTAGGGCAACCAATAATATGGTGGAGTACGAAGCTTGTATTTTCGGTTTGGAAACCCTAATGATTATGAAGGTGGATAAGGTGGAAGTTTTTGGTGATTCATTGCTAGTTGTATCCCAAATAAATGGAGAATGGGAGTTGAAAGAAGAAAAATTAAAACCATACCACCATTACCTGACCATGATGAAGAAGAACTTTAAGGAGTGTAGGTTTATACACCTATCGAGAGAAGAAAATTAGATGGCTCATGCCCTAGCCACATTGGCTTTGGTATGGAAAAACCCTATCAGCTTATTCCTTAAGCCTCTGATCTTGACCAGTTCATCAACTCCTTGCTAGTCATTGCAATACATCACCTTCCATGGGGAGTTATATCGAAGATGGCCTAATGGGGGTGCATTTGAGATGTTTAAGAAAGCCTGAAGTGGAGCGTATCATGTCAGAAATACATGCGGTAAATTGCGGTCCACACATGAGTGGTTTGGCTCTAGTTAAGAAGATTATTCGACAAGGTTACTATTGGTTGACCATGGAGAGAGATTGTATTGAGTTAGTAAGGAAGTGCCAACAATGTCAGATATATGGTAACTTGAATCACATGCCTCCTGAAGAATTGCATTCAATGTCTTCACCTTGGCCATTTGCCACCTGGGGTATCGACATTATAGGAGAGATACATCCGACAGTTTCAAACAGTCACCGATTCATTGTGGTAGCAATAGATTATTTTTCAAAATGGGTCGAAGCCGAATCCTTCAATAAATTGGGTGCAAGCCAAATGGCTAGGTTTATTGAAAAGAACCTCATCTGCAGATACGGGGTCCCACACAGTGTGATATCAGACAATGGGGTTCAGTTTCAAGGGGTAGTTAATGATTTATTCTCGAAGTACCAAATCCATCATCATCGATCCTCTCCTTATAGACCAAAGGCTAATGGTGCCGTAGAAGCAACAAACAAGATAATTAAGCAAATTTTTGTCCAAGATGACCAAGACTTACAGGGATTGGTCAGAGGTGCTTCCCTTTGCTTTATGGGGATATAGGATAAGTGTGTGAACAGCTACTGAAATGACACCGTTCTCTTTGGTTTATGGGATGGAAGCAGTATTGCTAATTGAAATTGAGATCAAGTCATTAAAAGTAGTCTTGGAAGCTGAACTGCCTGAAACGGACTGGGTAGCAAGCAGATACACACAGTTAGCTCTGCTAAAAGAGAGAAGGTTAAAGGCACTATATCATCACCAGCTGTATCAAAAAAAGATAGCTCAAGCCTACAATAGAAGGGTTAAGGTCAGACAATTCAGAGTTGGGGATTTGGTGTTGAAGCAATGTAAGCCTAATGTATCTGATCCAAGAGGGAAATTCAGACCTAGCTGGGAAGGGCCATATGTCGTGAAACAAGTCATGAATAAAGATGCGGTGAAGTTGTCAGACATGGACAGGAATGAATTTAATGAGCCAGTAAACATTGACAGGTTGAAGAAGTTTTATGTATGAAAAATAAAAAAGAAAGAGCTCGCTAGGTTGAAAACCCAAAAAGAGCAGCCTAGGCAAAAGTTAGAGCAGTCCACTAGTTCCTAAAACCCGAAAGGGCGGGCTAGGCAACAATTAGGGCTCAAAGAGAGAAAATCGTCAATTAGAAAACCCAAAAAGGCTAGTTGGCAACGGGAGTGATCTTGTATATGGTGGCTTTATGTTTAGTTGTTCCTCAATTTAATAAAATAGAATTAATGTTAAAATTGTTCTATGTGCTCTGTTATAAGTATTCGACCAGATATGGATGAAATAAATAAACACAATTGCAAAAGGTGATGACAAATTTTAAATGGAAAGGAAGCATCTTTTATTACTTTAACTATTTTTCATCCTAACAATACACTTTCTGAATTGACAAATGTAAAATCTATGGTAGTTGATAAGTGTAACGTGCAGGCCAGCTTTGCCTCAGCGGATTCAAGTAGGCTTCAGTCAAACAAGGTATGTCTAAGTCGGGAGTAAAGTCAGAATCGCGAGTCTCGGCTCCATACTGACGGCCAAGTCGGCGAGGATCATAACATGTACCTTGACGCAGAGCAGCAAGGGGAACATACATCAAGTATGTCCGCATGGTGATACGAGAAATCTTCCACCAAGGTACCAACCAACGGATATTGACTTCGAAGCGTGAGTAGATCCAGTCAACCCAGTCTGCATATGAAGATGCAGGATGTAGTAGCTTCCTAGCATAATAATGACGTGGCAGGTATCTGGCAAAGTCCATGGATGGAGTATCAAGCAAACAAAGATGCTCCTGAAGCCAAATACGTGAAGAAAGAGTTAAATAAAAAAAAGGGTCCGCTAAGTTGAAAACCCGCGAGGGCAGCTTAGGCAAAAATTAGGACAGCTCGCTAGTTCCGAAAACCCACAAGGGCGGACTAGGCAAAAATTAGAGCCATAAAAAAGAGACGAAAGAAGAAAACCTAAATTGAAAACTCGAAAGGGAAGTTTAGGTAATTACCTGAAGCAGCAATGGACTCCAAGTCAGTCTCTTTGACAATCCTGATTTAAATCGGTCTAATCTAACTAAGGTCTTGGCTAAGATCACAGGTACCAGCGACAAGTGTAACACCCCTATATTCCGTATACGTACATAGCATGCTAAAACGATCGTAATATACGTATACTGAGTATAGGTTGTCACTATTGATAAAATATTCAAAACATTCATTCTCAAAACCATGAATAAATTTAAAACTTTTAAAGTAGTTCATAAAACAAAATAGGTACAAAGTTTATTTAAAACACAGCGGAAAGTAGATCAAATATTTACAAATATTTATATACCAAAATTGAAATATACAAAATACAAAATATATACATTATTGGCAGTTCTTCTCTGATCTTTAAGTCCCACTCAAATCTTCAATGTCTAGACTCACTCGGTCTAGTGGAACTCTCAGGATCCTCTCTGTTACCTGCGCGATAAATCACACTCGCGCTGAGCCACTAGCTCAGTAATACAAACTGCAATATCAATATGCTTTGATGTAATGTCCATGTCATACAATCAAGTTTTGTGCACAATCCAATAAACTAATACATTTCTATTTTCACCTTACTCCTTATAGTTTCTCATACCATAAATATACTTCGTATCTTTGCTTAAGTGTTATAATCATTTCATAAATCACATTAAAACCAAGACAGACCTGGGCCCAAGACACCCTAATATGTTATTCAAAGTTCAGAGTTACTGTTTTGGTCAATAGTGACACCATGTGTCTAGCCCCGTAGGCAATATATATCAAATGACACCAAGTGTCTAGCCCCGTAGGCAATATTTTAATCAAATGACACCAAGTGTCTAGCCCCGTAGGCAATATTTTAATCAAATGACACCAAGTGTCTAGCCCCGTAGGCAATATTTTAAGGCATGCCGCCAAATACAGAACTCTGAAAGTTGAATCAACATATTAAGTACACATTATTTCCTTTTATTTCTCATTCCAAAATTCACAACACATTAGGCAATCATGCCTCACAATTTCAATTGAATTATCTTGGCCCATCATGTTGGCCTCACATTTCTTTTTGATCATCATAACCACATTAAAGCAACTTATCACCACTTTCACATATCATATTACATCATTCACTTTTACATATCATTTTACATTTCACTGTCATATCAATAACATACTTTAACCATTCTATTTATATCATTAATAATTAATCATAATGGTTTCACATTTCATTACTCAAATGTACACAATCAATAGTCTTAACATATACTTTACATGCTTATCACCACATTCATTATATGCCAATATAACATTTATAATATGCACTAGCAATGCATTACATTCCATAACACATTTACAACCAAATATGCATCAAGTCTCAATGTCATATGTATTTATGCAACAATGTAGTTTGTACTTACCTTATAAACACTCACACAACTCTAAGCAATCCTTTCTTCCAAAGATTCTTCACTTCACAATTAGGGCAATTCACTTCTTCCAAAACCTAACCCAAAACAATGATGCATCACATCAATTTCTATAACATTATTCACTTATTAACCTTATCTTAGACCTTTAGAGCACTAAACAAAACTCAACAACCCTAAGCAAAGCCCACGGCCGTGGCCACCTCAACCCCCCCACGGTCGTGGCTTTAGGAAGCAAACTGTCCAAAAATGGTCACCTCCCCCACGGCCATGGCTACCAAAAGGCCACGGGCGTGGGATCCCAAATGCTACTGCCCCTTTCCAAAATTATGTGTTCTTCAATTCTAAAACCAATAAACACTAACAACTCAAAGATTAACAAGAATAACCAATCAAACATAACAAAAACATCACTTACCAACTCAAAACCCTAACTCAAACTCAACACAATCACTTCCAACACCTTCACCAACTCAACTTCTCATCTATCAAGCAAAATCAATACTTAATTTCACACCACAACCCATTTAATCACACCATCATCAAAATACAACTCAACTCAAACCAAACTTAAAAATTAACAAAGGCAAACAAGAGAAAACTTACCAAATAATGGAATTCTTTGAAAATCCAACTTGCAACTTTGAAAACTTCCTTCACTTTGAGCTTGAAATCATCAAAACTCTCAATTGTTCTCTTGCTCTCTTGTTCCTTTGTTGAGCCGGCCACACAAGATAGAAAAGAGAAGAAAAATGATAAGTCAACCCTTCATTTCTTCTTTTAATCTCCACCATGCAATTCCACAAGAAAAAAATTACCAAAACACCCTTAATTATAAAACTAACCTTTTGTCTCTTATATGCCCAATTATGTAATTCACAATATCAAAAGAAATATCTTCTTCCACTATCTCCAACACCTTGACTCACTCTTTGACCAACTTATATGCTATATATATTACCATATACATAACATATACACCTTTCTCTACACACATATATCTTTCTAACAACACAAACACATTCTCTTCCAATTTCTTATCAACTTATCATATATATACATAGTTCAAGTGCAACAACAATAACACCAAAACTACTAGGGCATAATTAGGGATATTACAAGTCTCCCCCTCTAAAAAGAAATTTCGTCCTCGAAATTACCTGAAATTAACTATGAAACAACTAAGGATACTGGTTTCGCATTGTTTGCTCACTTTCCCAAGTTGCCTCTTCTCTCCCATGATTCTTCCATAGCACTTTCACAAGTGGCACTCTCTTGTTTCTTAATTCTTTCACTTCATGTGCCAGAATAGCAACTGGCTCTTCTTCAAATGTCAGATCCGGACTCATCTCAATAGATTCAACTGATAACACATGAGATGTGTCTGATCTATACCTTCTCAACATAGAAACATGGAAGACATTATGAATCCGCTCCAAATCAGGTGGCAAAGCAAGCTGATAAGCAACTGGTCCCACTCTTTCTAAAACTTCATAAGGCCCAATGAACCGAGGACTCAGCTTCCCTTTCCGACCAAATCTTAAGATCTTTTTCCAAGGAGAAACTTTTAAAAATACTTTCTCTCCCACATTATACTCAATGTCTCTCCTTTTCAAATCTGCATAAGATTTTTGTCGATCTGAAGCTGCTTTCAATCTATCTCGAATCATTTTCACTTTATCTTCTGTTTCCTTAACCAAATCAGGACCAATTATCTTACCTTCACCAGTTTCATTCCAACACAAAGGTGTCCCACACCTTCTCCCATACAGTGCCTCAAATGGTGCCATACCAATGCTCGATTGATGACTGTTATTATAGGCAAATTCCACCAGTGGCAAAAATCCGTCCCAACTTCCAGAGAAATCAATGACACAGCTTCTCAACATATCCTCGATGATCTGTATCACTCTCTCTGATTGTCCATCTGTCTGGGGATGGAAAGCAGTACTGAAATGCAATCGAGAACCTAAAGCGCCATGCAAACTCTCCCAAAATCTCGAGGTGAACCTAGGATCTCGATCAGACACTAAAGAAATTGGGACACCATGCAATCTCACAATCTCCTGGATATACAGCTCAGCCAACCTCTCCAAAGAATAATCCATCCGAACTGGAAGAAAATGAGCTGTCTTAGTCAGCCTATCAACAATCACCCAAATGGCATCATGCTTTCTTTGTGTCAAAGGCAAACCAGACACAAAGTTTATAGTTACTCTATCCCACTTCCATTCAGGCACTGACAAAGGTTGAAGTAACCCAGTTGGAACTTGATGCTCAGCTTTCACCCTCTGACAAGTGAGACATTTAGACACAAACTCTGCAATGTCTCTCTTCATACCGGACCACCAATAATGCTGTCTCAAATCATGGTACATCTTGGTACTGCCCGGATGCATAGCAAAAGCTGATTGGTGTGCTTCTTCTAAAACAATCTTTCTTAAACTTTCATCATCAGGCACACACAGTCTACTCTTGAACCATAAGCTTCCATCATCTCTCACAACAAAATCTCGGCTCTCGCCCTGTTGACAAACTGACACAATCTTCTGAGTTTCCTCATCAGTCAATTGAGCCTCCTTAATCTGGTCTAATAATACTGGCCTTAAATGTAATTGTGCCATCAATGCACCATCATCACAAACTATAAAACTAGCATGCAACGCTCTTAACTCAACAAGCAACAAGAGCGAATAAGCAGTCAAACCTGCTAAAGACTTCCGACTCAAGGCATCAGCAACAACATTTGCTTTACCTAGATGATAATCAATCAAGCAGTCATAGTCTTTAATCAACTCTAACCATCTCCTCTGCCGAAGATTTAGCTCCTTCTGAACACCCAAATACTTCAAACTTTTGTGATCAGTATAGATGAAACATTTCTCTCCAAAAAGATAATGTCGCCAAATCTTCAAGGCAAACACAATGGCTGCTAACTCCAAGTCATGAGTCGGATAATTGAGCTCATGCGGTTTCAACTGTCGAGAAGCATAAGCTATCACTTTACCTTCTTGCATCAATACACAACCCAAACCATTATGTGAAGCATCATGTAGATCACATACGGTTTATCTTCCATAGGTAACGTGAGAACAGGTGCTTGAGTCAACATTTCTTTCAACTGCTCAAAACTAGTCTGGCACTGATCAGTCCACACAAATCTCACTCCCTTTCGAAGTAGTCTGGTAAGTGGAGTAGCTATTACAGAAAAACCTTTCACAAACCGTCGGTAATAACCGGCCAATCCCAGAAAACTCCTAACTTCAGTCACAGTCTTCGGTGGACTCCAATTCAGAATAGCTTCAACTTTACTCGGGTCAACCCTAATGCCATCTGCTGACACAATATGACCGAGAAAAGCTACTTGGTCAAGCCAGAATTCACACTTTGATAACTTAGCAAACAATTGCTTCTCTCTCAAAATTTGTAACACAATCCGAAGATGCTCACTATGCTCCTCCTCATTTCGCGAATACACCAAGATATCATCTATGAACACTACCACAAACTGATCCAAATAGGGCCTAAACACCCTATTCATCAAATCCATAAAAGCGGCAGGTGCATTCGTCAAACCAAATGGCATTACCAAAAACTCATAATGCCCATATCTGGTTCGAAAAGCTGTCTTTGGCACATCCTCAGCTCTAACCCGCAACTGATGGTACCCTGATCTCAAATCAATTTTAGAAAACACAGCTGCTCCCTTCAATTGATCAAATAGATCATCAATTCTAGGCAAAGGATATTTATTCTCAATAGTTATCTTGTTCAGTTGCCTATAATCGATACACAATCTCATAGTACCATCCTTCTTCTTAACAAACAAAACAGGAGCTCCCCACGGCGACACACTAGGGCGAATAAAACCCTTATCCAGTAACTCCTGCAACTGCACCTTCAATTCTCTCAATTCGACAGGTGCCATTCTATAGGGAGTAATAGAGATAGGAGTGGTACCTGGTAACAACTCAATACCAAACTCCACCTCTCTCTCAGGAGGCAATCCTGGCAACTCCTCTGGAAAAATATCTGGAAATTCTGAAACTGTGGGAATGCTATCCAATTGAGAACCTACCACTCTGGTATCCAACACATGAGCAAGATAAGCTTCACACCCTTTTCTGATCATCTTCCTAGATGCAACAGCTGAAACAAACAAAGATGCAAGCTGTCTCTGCTCACTAGATACCAACACTACTCTATCATCACTAGTTCTCAAAGTAACACACTTCTTCTTATAATCTACCACAGCTCCATGCCTAGACAGCCAATCCATGCCAAGAATCAAATCAAATTCTTTAAATGGCATCTCAATCAAATCACCACAAAACTTCTCACCCTGTACCATCACTGCACAATCTCTATGCACTTTACTAACAATCACGCTATGCCCTAAAGGATTTGTCACCAACACATCAAATCCTAGGGACTCAACATGCATTTCAGACACAGGCAATACTGATGCACTAATGTATGAATGTGTGGATCCAGGGTCAATCAAAGCAAGTACAGAAATGCCAAGTAAAGAAAAAGTACCAGCTATGACTGCAGAAGCATCAGGCTGTCTTTGCATCACATAAACCCGCTGAGAAGGCCCAGCCTCATCTGGTCTGCCATCCCTGAGTGTAGATCCTCCTCTCTGACTAAACCCAGATCTACCCCCTCGGCTGAAACCCCTGCTTCCTCAACCTCCTCTGCTAAAACTCTGCCGAGAAGCTGTAGATTCCACTGACCTCTGGTCCTGCATCTCAGGACACTCTCTAATAAAATGGTCAGGCGATCCACATCGAAAACACACCCCCGAACCACCAATCCTCCGACAATTACCCCAATGGGCCCTAGTACAATACTCACAAATAGGTGGGGTGGGTCTCTGAGTCACCGGAGTCGGAGCACTTGCCACAGAAACTGTAGATCGCGGTCTCTGCCTCTGATACTGTCCTGATCTACTCATCGGCCTCTGACTCCTTCCCACTCTAGGAACAAAGCTCCCTCTGCCCCTCTTCACTGATGAAGACCCTATCTCAAACTGGGGTCTTCTCACTCTAGTCTCTTCTTCAGATGCAGCTGCAATGCTTTGAACTCTTTCCACACTCCGTGCGGCTGCCACAAGCTGAGAGAAATCAGTATATCTGGATCCAGCCACATGACATACAAGAGAAGGCCTCAACCCCTCTTCGAATCTCCTACATCTGTCAATTTCATCGGATATAATGCCTCCCGCATAATGGCTTAATCGAATAAACTCCACTTCATATTCTGTAACGGTCCGATGGTCTTGCTTCAGACTCAAGAACTCCATCTTCTTCATATCTCTATACTCCCTCGGAGTATATTTCAACTCAAATTCTCGAAGAAAATCAGCATAGGTCAATGTGGGTGGATCATCCATGGCATGTGGTATGGTCTTCCACCAGTCATATGCGTCCTTCTGCAATAATGACCTAGCATAATCAAACTTTTCCTCTGACGTGGCTTGCAACTGAATAAAAATTCTCTGAACTTTATCAAGCCACTGTTCTGCCACAGCTGGATCTATCGTACCCAGAAAATCCTCTGCCCCAAACTTCCTCAGTTTATCATATTGTCTCACTGGTACCTGAGGCTGAGGTGGTGGTGGAGGTTGCACTGGTGCTTGCCTCATAACTTCCATCATATGTCTAAACCAGGCTGGTGGAACCTCATCACCTGCTGGTCTCCCCGACACTGAAGCAGGTACCTCACTGGCTACCTCAACTCTAGCTCCCTCCCTACTCTCAACAGGAGCTATACTCTCTGCACTTCCCTCTACAGACTGTCGTGATTGGGGATCCATTACAACCTATATCTGCAAACACAGCAGAATGTTCCTTATTAAAGATCAGAGACTGCCAATACTAAGTATATATTTTATTCAAAAACCAACTTTTAAATCAAAATATCCTTTTTCTTACAATTTCCCTAGGTAGAGAATCTCAAACCTAGGCTCTGATACCAAAATAATTGTAACACCCCTATATTCCGTATACGTACATAGCATGCTAAAACGATCGTAATATACGTATACTGAGTATAGGTTGTCACTATTGATAAAATATTCAAAACATTCATTCTCAAAACCATGAATAAATTTAAAACTTTTAAAGTAGTTCATAAAACAAAATAGGTACAAAGTTTATTTAAAACACAGCGGAAAGTAGATCAAATATTTACAAATATTTATATACCAAAATTGAAATATACAAAATACAAAATATATACATTATTGGCAGTTCTTCTCTGATCTTTAAGTCCCACTCAAATCTTCAATGTCTAGACTCACTCGGTCTAGTGGAACTCTCAGGATCCTCTCTGTTACCTGCGCGATAAATCACACTCGCGCTGAGCCACTAGCTCAGTAATACAAACTGCAATATCAATATGCTTTGATGCAATGTCCATGTCATACAATCAAGTTTTGTGCACAATCCAATAAACTAATACATTTCTATTTTCACCTTACTCCTTATAGTTTCTCATACCATAAATATACTTCGTATCTTTGCTTAAGTGTTATAATCATTTCATAAATCACATTAAAACCAAGACAGACCTGGGCCCAAGACACCCTAATATGTTATTCAAAGTTCAGAGTTACTGTTTTGGTCAATAGTGACACCATGTGTCTAGCCCCGTAGGCAATATATATCAAATGACACCAAGTGTCTAGCCCCGTAGGCAATATTTTAATCAAATGACACCAAGTGTCTAGCCCCGTAGGCAATATTTTAATCAAATGACACCAAGTGTCTAGCCCCGTAGGCAATATTTTAAGGCATGCCGCCAAATACAGAACTCTGAAAGTTGAATCAACATATTAAGTACACATTATTTCCTTTTATTTCTCATTCCAAAATTCACAACACATTAGGCAATCATGCCTCACAATTTCAATTGAATTATCTTGGCCCATCATGTTGGCCTCACATTTCTTTTTGATCATCATAACCACATTAAAGCAACTTATCACCACTTTCACATATCATATTACATCATTCACTTTTACATATCATTTTACATTTCACTGTCATATCAATAACATACTTTAACCATTCTATTTATATCATTAATAATTAATCATAATGGTTTCACATTTCATTACTCAAATGTACACAATCAATAGTCTTAACATATACTTTACATGCTTATCACCACATTCATTATATGCCAATATAACATTTATAATATGCACTAGCAATGCATTACATTCCATAACACATTTACAACCAAATATGCATCAAGTCTCAATGTCATATGTATTTATGCAACAATGTAGTTTGTACTTACCTTATAAACACTCACACAACTCTAAGCAATCCTTTCTTCCAAAGATTCTTCACTTCACAATTAGGGCAATTCACTTCTTCCAAAACCTAACCCAAAACAATGATGCATCACATCAATTTCTATAACATTATTCACTTATTAACCTTATCTTAGACCTTTAGAGCACTAAACAAAACTCAACAACCCTAAGCAAAGCCCACGGCCGTAGCCACCTCAACCCCCCCACGGTCGTGGCTTTAGGAAGCAAACTATCCAAAAATGGTCACCTCCCCCACGGCTATGGCTACAAAAAGGCCACGGGCGTGGGATCCCAAACGCTACTGCCCCTTTCCAAAATTATGTGTTCTTCAATTCTAAAACCAATAAACACTAACAACTCAAAGATTAACAAGAATAACCAATCAAACATAACAAAAACATCACTTACCAACTCAAAACCCTAACTCAAACTCAACACAATCACTTCCAACACCTTCACCAACTCAACTTCTCATCTATCAAGCAAAATCAATACTTAATTTCACACCACAACCCATTTAATCACACCATCATCAAAATACAACTCAACTCAAACCAAACTTAAAAATTAACAAAGGCAAACAAGAGAAAACTTACCAAATAATGGAATTCTTTGAAAATCCAACTTGCTACTTTGAAAACTTCCTTCACTTTGAGCTTGAAATCATCAAAACTCTCAATTGTTCTCTTGCTCTCTTGTTCCTTTGTTGAGCCGGCCACACAAGATAGAAAAGAGAAGAAAAATGATAAGTCAACCCTTCATTTCTTCTTTTAATCTCCACCATGCAATTCCACAAGAAAAAAATTACCAAAACACCCTTAATTATAAAACTAACCTTTTGTCTCTTATATGCCCAATTATGTAATTCACAATATCAAAAGAAATATCTTCTTCCACTATCTCCAACACCTTGACTCACTCTTTGACCAACTTATATGCTATATATATTACCATATACATAACATATACACCTTTCTCTACACACATATATCTTTCTAACAACACAAACACATTCTCTTCCAATTTCTTATCAACTTATCATATATATACATAGTTCAAGTGCAACAACAATAACACCAAAACTACTAGGGCATAATTAGGGATATTACAACAAGCCTCCTTCCATTTGGTCCATAATATCCAATACCCGTGGATCAATATCGCCATCGGAAGAAACAAGCAAGGATTGGCCGAGCAAGCAAAGACAGAGCATGCATCCCCATGCCTTAGTAGGAGCTAAATGAGAGAGGCAAAAGTCAATCAAAGGGGCAAGTAGAATTTTTTTACTTCTCATCAACCGAAGAACTTCAGGTTTTGGAATATGAAATATCATATGCATCTTCTATTGAGTCTTGGAAATCAATGTGGGTAACATCATTTGTTGATTATTTGGATACCCAAGGATGGCGTCAAATTCTTCAATCAAGGGACATATTTCAAAGCTATTAGTTTTGAATACCCTAGAATCCGTATTCCAAAAGGAATCCACAACATGTAAGAAGGAGTGGTCCAATTTAACATTTTGAAAACACTTTAAAACATCAAGTTTTGACCATGAAATTTGCTTCCAATGAATGGCATCCATATTCTTAAATAGAATTTTTATCTTCTTTAAATGATGTTCGGTCATGGTGGGCGAATGAAGGAAAATCAAAATTGTTAAATGAGTCTTCACGTTGAAATGGAAAAATTGTTTTTTTATTCCTGTATGAAATATGGCATGAAGGGTGATTTATATAGAAGAAACAAATCTTTTCCAAAAGTGAAAAGGAAAAGGTGATGGGAAAGAATAAGACCATATGCCATAAGGAAAGGAATTAGTGGCAATTTCCTTTACCACGTTGGATTGGGTTTAGCAAGTAATGTGTATTATAAAATTTTGATGTACTGTGATAAAAAAAAAGTTACAGTAAAGAGAAAATTTGTATTTTTTTCATTATTGTACAATATTTTACAATGGCTACAAAAATTTACATATCACTAAGAGGGTGGTGGTAGGTCATCAAATAAAGTCTTGAAAAAATCATCGCCTATCGGAGGAGGGGACAAATCACTCGTCCCGAGTTCTCCCAAAGAGGGACCACCAAAACCCGGCAAATTACTCTTCCCGGGATCACCCAAAGTAGGAGCACCAAAATCCTTATTACCTTGAGGTTTCGATCCATCATGGTCCTCATCAGAAGCAGACGAAAGGATCTCATGTTCATTAGTCTGGGGGCCTCTTGATGAAGAAGTGTCGGGATCCCTCATCCCCCGAAATCAAAAGTCTCGAAAATGTTGTTCAGATTGATGATATAAACTTTCAAAATGAGAAACCTGCTGACAACTTGTAGCCAACTCTTCTTGAAGTTTCCTATTTTGTTCTTCGAGCATCCGCTGTGAGCCAAGAAGGAAAAGGTAAGAGAATACATAATCATGCATACATGTAGCATAAATTACCATGAAATAAGGAATGTACCAGGTAGTTCATATCAATGCCCTGAGGATGAGATGGCATATCTGACGGGCTAGAATGAGCAAATGAAGGGGCAGTAAAAAAAGGTCCAGCCTCATGATCAAATGAGCCAACAGCCTGCAACTATCATTGAAGAATCAAAGAAAGAAAAAACAGTTGCAAGGGAAAAGTTGTTAAAGTGCAAAACTTCCCTTGGAAGATCAAAACAAGGAAAGAAGCGCATGAATCAAGCAAGACATGGCCAAGCCAAATCAAGCTTGGCCTTGTCATCTCAAAGGAAATCTTGGCAGAACATGACACGAGCAGGAGGCACGGCCAAGCCATTGGCCATGTCTCACCTAAAGGGCAATGTCAAGAAGGACCAAGCAAAGAAAGAAAAGAAATAGTAGGTGACACTGGCAGGCAACATGGCCACAAGCTTGGTCGTGTCCCATCCTAAGCCAAGAACAAAGAAGAATTAAAGAAAAAACACAGAAGCTGACACACCCAGGAGACACGGCCAAGCCACTGGCCGTGTCACATGACACGGCCAGGAGCTTGGCCATGTCACTATCATCTTCAAAGAACAAAGAAGACCAGAGGAGAAATAGAAGATGACACACTCAGGTGACATGGCCATTTACTTGAGAAGTACTGGCCCCGAGATGTGGAACAGACTCTCCTGCAGCTCCGTGATGTTCTTCTTCATCTCTACCCTCATTTTCGTTAGAAATCTCCCGCACACCAACAGGAGATACATCAAAGTTCAAGAGTCTTCTTTGAATGAAATAGGCATAGAATGGACCCGGTAAATGGAGAAATGACTCGGCATCATAACGATACCAGGCCGATCACCATGCATCCTCCAGCATTGACATAATATTTAAAGTATATTCTAGGATTTGCATCGGAAACCTCCGCTGCTCTGGATCGAGAAACTATTCATAACCTCTCTCCCCGAGAAACCAGCCACTAGATACTGGGCCAGTAATAAATCGTCGAGAATGTTGGAAAGACAGTGCAACCCTCATCAAAGGAGACCAGTTTGCTAGCTCTTCTGGGTTCCACCAGGCCAAATTCACCTGCAAAATAACATAAGGTAAGTAAACTCTCACATAAAATTTAAAGCATACTAATGTTATTTTACCTGGTCCCAGGTTAAGCGGCTCAACACGTAGTGGTGAGTATGCACATGATGAGAGTCGAGAACGTCCACACGATGGGACAACCAGAAATTTAATCTCGGATACCCGACTCTCTCTCGGGAAATACTGGTTACCCTCATGATGTTATGTTCATATGCCCATACATACAACAATAATAGTAAAGATCAAATTCATGCAAGAAAAGAGTGGAAATAACATTGGTGAAGGAAAAGAATACCTCGACAACCGCCATCAAGCCGACAACCTCTTGTTTCGGCAAAGCTTATCAAGACCATGGTAAAGACACGTGAGACCAGCTTCACCCCAGCTAGAAGATGGTACCATTCTGAGACAAGAAAGGGCACTCAACACTGACAAGTGGATGGAGGATTTAGTGCTGCCTAAGATGGTCGACCCGAGCAGATATAACTAAAATCCTCGAGCATACTATTCGGCTGTGTCTCTGCTAACCCGTCCTTCGTAGTTCATCCAATAACTATGAATTGGCTCAATTTTTATCTTAAAAAGCCCTTTATATGATGGTTCCATACCAATTAATTCCTAAATTTCTTCAAATGTTAAAATATCATTGGTCAGAGGAACCAAAAAATCATCATATCGAAGGCCGGTTATAGCAGTAAAATCGACCGGACCAATTGTCATCACTCCAATGGGCAAGTGAAAAGTGTGGGTTGTATCCAACCATCGCTCTGCAAGCGCCTGGACTACACTCTGGTCTATCTGATATTCCTCGGATGGCAATTGTAAGATGAACTGCTTAAAGCCGCAATCTCGGATAATCCGCCTTACCCGAGAAGGCACTACATCGTACCATTGTTAGGCTTTGTAAATACACCCTCCAGCCCGAATAACACAACGATCATGCTAACACAGACCCAGGTAAGTTAATACCAGGTAAGTACATCTGTTTAATTTAATAATAATACAAAATAAACATACAAGTAAAAAATAAGGAAAAATAAGTAAAAAAAAATTTTAATTCAAAAAAATCAAAAATAACAAAAAATATAAAATAAAAAATAAAATTTATATAAAAAAATATAAAAAAACAACGAAAAAAATCAAGAGAAATAAAAAAGAAAAAAATAATTACCTCGCTCTTTGGATTGGAACTGTGATGGAGCGGCATCCCGACTAGTATATATAAATTTCCATCGTCATGATGCCGAATAAACTCCAATAACTCGGCATAAGAGTGAGTCCCTAACCTCAAAGCATGCATTGTTTTTGAAAAATATGTGCTAAAATTGAAAGAAATTTGAGAGAATTATGAAATTGAAATCGTGCTGTGAAATGAAATGAAGGAATGGTGGGTTTTTATAGAGAAACGACAAGCAAAAAATAAAATTCAAAACTGTTCATGAATAGTAAATTTTACTATTACCATTAGGTCCAAAACCCAAATTACCATTAGGTCTAGAACCTAGAATTATTTCTAAGTCCAGAACTTAGCTCGGGTCCAGAACCCAAATTACCATTAGGTCTAGAACCTAGAATTATTTCTAAGTCCAGAACTTAGCTCGGGTCTAGAACCCAAATTACGATTAGGTCCAGAACCTAGAATCTTTTCTAAGTCCAGAGCTTAGCTCGGGTCCAGAACCTAAATTACCATTAGGTCCAGAACCTAGAATTATTTCTAAGTCCAGAACTTAGCTCGGGTCCAGAACCCAAATTACCATTAGGTCCAGAACCTAGAATTTATTTCTAAGTCCAGAATTTAGCTCGGTCCAGAACCTAGAAATTATTTCTAAGTCCAGAACTTAGCTTGAGTCCAGAGTCCAAATTACCCTTAGGTCTAGAACCTAGAATTTATTTCTAAGTCCCAGAACTTAGATCGAGTCCAGAACCCAAATTTTCCTTAGGTCCAGAACCTAGAATTGTCCTTGAGTCCAGAACTGGAACCGGGTCCAGAACCCAAAACCTCCACCATCTCAAAAATTAAGTCTTATTGCTTTTCACTCTCTTTCACTAAAGTTTCAGATCATTCAAGCAGAGAGCAAACTGTAGACCCTTAATTTTTGACCAGTCCGGTCCAATATATTTTGTTTAGTCCAAAATAATTTTTGTATTGTCTAATATATTTTAATTGGTCCAAAATAATTTTTATTATCTTAATTAAATAACTTTTGCTTTATTATCTAATTTTTATTAATAAAAAAAAAATCGGCGACGAAAAAATCATCGACGAAAACCACCAGTGCGGGCTTGGTCGTGGGCCATTTCGCCCTCATAGGAAAATCTTGTGAGGGAAATGGCCCCAGGCTGTTCCCCACCCCTGCCGTAGCCAACTGCGGCAGATTTTTTTCGCCAGTGCAAATTTTCCTGCTACAAATTTTTTCCCCGGCGAAATTTTTCGACGCAAATTTTTTGAAACTTAATACAATTAGGTTTCATTTTCTTTTATTATTAAATATTGTATGCCGTGAGTAATTAGGAAAGAAGATAAAAACATCTATAAATATGGACTAAACACACAGGAAAAAAGGGGATCGGAATTGAGGACGAAATTGGGACTTTGAAATCGAATCTGTGAAGGAAAGCAGTGAAATTAAATCTGACTTTTTGAGAGACGAAGAAGAAAAACAAACCATCAAAGGCAGCAACTGCCTTCGTTTTTGTTCATCTAAGAAGAATTATTTGTTGGAGGAACTATCAAAAGGAGGTATGTATTAAATTCTTTGGTTATATTTTTCACAGCTGCTAAAATTATGAAATTGTGTTTGTCAAAATCAAAAACCCTAGAACTTTAATTTAGTTTTTCTAAAGTTAAAAACCTTATTTCGTTGCTTTATTTTCCAAAAGACATAAAATTGTTATTTTTACTTCTTCAAAACTCCAAAACCCTAATTTACTTTCCAAATTATCAAAACCCTTAAATTATGTTCTGTTACTTTCCAAAAGCCTTAAAAACTACTTTTTTTTTTGCTTTTATAAACTTTAAATTGTTTGTTTATTTTCATAAAACGTCATAAAAGCATCCAATTGATTTTAAAACCCTAAAAGCTTCATGCATTCACCGAAACCCTAAATCAAAAACATTAAAACCCTAATACAACTCCAAACCTAAAATAGTAAAACCCTAACCCCTTTAAAACCTTAAACCCTAATTTTTTCTAAACCCTAATCCTTTAAAACTTTAAAAACCATAAAAACACAAATATTTTAATTTCACACAGTAAACTTGAAGTCACAAATTAAAAGTATTTTAAAGTGTCCAAAACCTTAGTTTCATGATTTCACAATTCAAACCTTAATTTGGTTAATCAAAGAGTCTTGCCAACCTTTTAAAACATAAAAACTTAATCTATTTTAATTCCTTAAAAAAGTCACAGTAGCTTAATTATATAAATTCCAAAACCCTAACACATGAAATAAAGAACCCTAAATGGAAACAGTAGCTATAATTTGGATTTTTATTTGCCTTATTCAATTACATATTTGATTATGCTTTGATTTATTTTACATGCTTTAATTTATTTAAGTTCAATGCTTGGCTTATTAAATTTATCATGGATGGATGTTTACTTTCTATTTAATATCTTTGATGAATGATTTATTTACGATGAATGATTATTTACTTTTATCAATTTATTTAGGTTTCTAAATGTTGTAAAAGGTATGTTTCCATTTAGTGGGTACCTCATTAGTTAAATATCATGTAATTTAATTTGCTTTTCTATTTTAGAACCAATGTAAAGGGCATGTTTCTATGTTTCGGTGGGTGTCCTATTTACGCATGGGATGTAAGGTTAATTTTTGACCCATTCCAGTCCAATTTTTTTTAAAATAGTCAAAAATAATTTTTTGTGGCATTTTAATTAAATAATATTTATTTTAATATTCATTACTTACAATATTTATTTTTTTATAAAAATAAAAAAGGTAACAGTAAAAAATGGATAAAAAATAAATAAATAAAAATTAACGATGAAAAATATTCATCGCCAAAAATGAATTGGCTTAGGCCAATTCGCCGTAGGAAATTCCTGCGGTGAATTGACTGGCCCGCGCCCACAGCTCGCACGTAATTCTCATAAATTCTCACAGCTGGCCCGCTCATAGTCCGCAGTAATTTTTGCTGGCTCAATTTTTGCCAGCGCAGTATTTTTTGAAATCCAATTCTATTTGGTTTTTATTTCTTTTCCTAAATGGTTTTATTTCCTTAGACAATTAGAAGTAGATTTTTTATTTTTCCTATAAATACCACATTAAAACACAGAAAAAGGAGGAGGAAATTTCGAAGTTGAAATTTTTAACAGGACTTGGGACTCTTGAATTCTTTCGGTCAAAAGAAAACCTTGAAGAAGCAAGAGGTAGTGAGGAAGCAACACTAATCCATCAAAGGCAGCCTACACTGTCTTTATTATTATTTAAACAGAATTCAAAGATTCTGATGGAATCAACAATGGAGGTTTGAATCTTTATTTCTTTGCTTATATTCACAGTAACTTCATTATACAATTGGATAAATTGTTCAAACATGCATATTTTTGTTACTTGATCAATGGTTATGCTTATTATCCAAACTTTATTTAAAAACCCTAGAAAAAGTTTTTCCAAAACCCTAATGCCTTAATGCTTGTAACACATATTTTTGAAATCACAAACCCTAATTACACTTTTCTAAAAGCTATAATAATCTATTTTCTTAAAAACCCTAATCAAATCAATTTTTCAAAATCTTCACAGTTGCCTCCTCTTTCAAAATTGAATATGATAGTGATAGTTTTCTTAAAAACCCTAATTCTAATTTAAATTAAACCCTAACTTATTCAGTTAAAACCTTAATCAATTATTATGTATTATCATTACAGTGGCCTATTCCATTAGATCACTATAGTATTAGATTATTCAAATAACATTTTAAACGTCCAGTAGTTATATTACATATAATTATTTATCAAAAATCCATGTTAAAATAATCTTAGAGTTTTACAATAATCATGTTTTGACAAAAACCCTAAATCCTTTTTCCCAAACCCTAATTCTTTAAAACACTAATTCTAAATGCCAAAACCTTAATTCTTCAAAACTAAAGTTTAAAAATCATAAAAATAACATCTAGTACCCCCAGTAGCCTAAAACCATAAATAAAACCAAAAACTCAAAAACTTTAAATCCCAAAACCCTAATTTCTTAAATCCTAAACCTTAAAACTTAACTTTGTTTATTTAATGGATTGAATTCTAATTTTATTTATTTATTTGATTATTTCATTTGTTATATGTTAATGATGAATGGTTTATTTTACTTTATAAATGGTTTGCTTTTATTTACAATTAAATAATCGAATATTCTTTTATTTGCCTTAGTACTAAAATTGTAAGAAGTATGTTTCCACTTTGTGGGTACCTCATTACTTAAATATTATGCAATTTAAATTATTTTAAAGTTTTTGGACCAATGTAAAGGACACGTTTCCACCTTTCAGTGGGTGTCCTATTTAGTTTTAGACATAGATGATGTAAGGACATGTTTCCATCTTCGGATGGGTGTCATTTATTTATTTTGTTTGAACATTATTTCGATTTTAATATAATGATGCTTTATTTTAATTGTTGCATGTAGTATGGATAATATCATTATATTTAAGAATTTTATAATATTAAGACCTGTAAAGGAGGCCGGTTCCAATGAAACAGGCATTGTGGGGTGCTGGGCCATTTCTCACCTTCCCCACACATGCCCAACTTTCTGAACCCATTGAGGGGTTGAGGATTCCTTAGGAATTGAGTCTTCCACCCCTTTCTTTTTCCTGGCCCGTCCAGGTGGCTACTCCATTTTCTCCAAGCTTAGGCCCATGTTCTCTAAGGCCCCAAGTCTAAACAGTGCAGAAGTCGCAAGAACCATTTCACCAAGTGTGAGGGGCGAAAATCTTGAATTAGGGTTTCTTGAATGAAATTAGGGTTTTATAGGTTTAGATTTACAAAATTGATATTATTATTATTATTTTAAAAATATTAAGCTGCTGTGTCATTTGAGAAAAAAAAGAAATAATTAGGGTTTTAGGTTTTAAGAAAATAGAATTTAGGGTTTATGGTTTAAGTATACTGAAATGGTTTGGAATTTATGAAAATAAGAATTAAAGTTTAATGCTGGAAAAAATAAGCTTGCAATGATATTTGTAACTAAATAATCATGCATGCAAAAATATTAATTTTAACCCATCAGAGCTGCTGAAATCAAGAGTTACTAGGTTTCATCATGAATGATAAAGAATCATCATCCAAGCTTAGTAAACTATGTTAAATAGATTAATTTAGGAGGCATACTTCTGTTTGTTGATTCTGCCAATAATAAAGCTTTGATCCAAACTCTCGTTTGCACCAACCTCACACCAAATGGATATAATCAATGTCTTTAACACTTATTTTACATGTTCATCACAACAATCACATTAACAATACATTAACAATACATTTAAACACATACCACTTCAAAACCCTAAAACCAACATCATTCTTATTCTTTCAATATCAACATCCACTTAACTTACCATATTCAAACCAATACCAACACCAATTTAACTTTGTAACTTACAATCAATTTCAACACTTATAAACACATCTCAAACACACTTAATCATAATACCAACAAATCATAACTCACCTCAAACACAACTTCACAAATAACAAAGGAAAACAAGAGAGTACTTACCAAAATTAAGGAAATTCCACAAATCTCCAACTTAATCCTTTGATTCTTCCTTCAATTTGATTTTAGAAATCAAAGCACCTCTCTTGCTCTCTTCTTCCTTTGGTAGCCGGCCACACCAAGCAAAGAAAAGAAAAATGAAGACAAGACAAACTTTTCTTCTTCTTTAAATCTCCACCAAGCAATTCTAACAAGGCAATTACCTAAATGGCCTACATCCATTTAACTTAACTTCTTTTCACTTATATGCCCATTTAAGTAATTTCACATATCACAAATAAAATATCTTCTTCCCTTGACTCCTCATTTTGACCAACATATATGTTATATATATTACCATATACCCAACATATACACTTTCTCTCTACACATTATTTTCCTCTTTAAACAATACCTAAACATTCTCTTTTCAATTTCTTTTCTTATCAACATAACATATACACATAATTCAAACAAACAACAATTGTATCCAAACTTCTAGGGCACACATTGGGATATTACAATTCTCTCCCCCTTAAATAATTTCGTCCTCGAAATTATCAGTACCGTATCAATTCATTCTTAACAAAATACTATCTTAACTTCCATATGAAGTTAATTATATGCTTAAGTTTATGTCATCAAATCATATACCTTTAACTCTCCCCTTTAGAATTAACCATCTTCTCAAAATTCCATAACTCATCATTCTATATGTTATATATCTTATTACTTCCTTGATCAAACATTCAAAATAATTCATTACATTTCCTATTAATATCTTTATACAAGAATCAGATCATTTTATAGTACACTTATACCTCGTCCAATCTTTATATTTAATATATATTGTTCCTTCATCTCTTTAATATTACTCTCTTAGCTTTAACCTTAGAAACCATTGGTTTCTATCTTAGCATTAATTATCCTGTCATTACAATCACTGTCTAAATAGACATTTATCAAACTTCAATGGATAACAAGATCCTTATTTTTCATAAATGGAGTTATTTCTTTAGCATGCTTTTCACTTAACTTACATATTAATACTTTACCTTTCAATTTATTTTATAAATAACCAATCTTTTCCCTTTTTATCATGATTTATAACTACTATAACTCCATTCGTTCATGTTCATTCACACTTTAAAATTTTACATCATATACATTATCATGTAAATAATTATACTCTCAGTACAACTATACATGTTAAATCTCAATAATGATTCATAATCTTAGCCAAATCCAGATCAATTGATCTATCTGTCACAATATGCCCACGTTCCAATCTTGTTCAATTCCAACCAACGATTAATTTATTTAACTTATCATGAAATTTCACAATATTCATATATGCATATATATAACCTAATTCCATTAGGGCAAACTTATATTCAATTCCTGATCTCTTCCAATCCATATTCAGTCAAATTATCATGATAACAAATCACTTCAATTATCTTATTATAAATCCCACCAATTCTCATAATAATTTTATACTATATTTACTATCTATAGTTCATTCACTTAAACCTCAAGTCCATTCATTTATTCATTATGTACCATAAACATATTCAGTATAATTTTTAGTCACATTTTATATTTTCTCCCTTTTTAATATCTCCTCACATTTCATATCATTGTTATATTTATTTTGATTACCTTTTTGTCATATTATCCATAACTCAAAACATTTCCATAATTTCCTTTTCTCTCTTTACCTTCATAATTATAACCAACTTCTTAACATAAAATGATAAGGTACAACTTTATCCATCATAACTTTTAATTATACTTTTCAAACATAATTTTCAATCTCACCAAATCTGTATTACAATCATTTTATCTAAGACCCAAATCTATGGATAACAAAATTAACCGACCAAATATACTGAACAAAACACATATGGCTTTAAAAGATTAATATTCAAGCCTGGGACTTTCAAATCAATACTGTTCTTTTTATAATTTATTCTCAATCTTTACGAATACAAAGCTAAGGTGTATCTCAAGAGTTACATATTCCTTCTTTACAATTTTTTTTTATATTAGAAGTTAACACATTCCAACTCCGTTTCAAACCAATTTGCACTCGATTATATGATCTTTATCAACTTAATTCATGTTCCAACAATATTACTTTATATATTTTCAACCATATGCAGTTCTTATACAATTTCTATTCGTCACTTCATTTCTAATCCATTTACAATCTCTTATAATATATAATTACATGGAACTTTCCATATGTGAATACCTTGGAACTCTAAATATCATATGATCATTAAGTTCAATGCTCACTAAAACAATTTCCACTGTCCAATATTACTCAAGTCCATTCCATTCTCACTTCCATCACATAATCCATCTAGCTTTACACAGTTCAAGACCTAATCTCTCTTAGGTCCACTAATACATACAACATCGTTTCCATATCACTAATTCTATAATTATACCACATACATATACATGTACACATTTAATTATATGCTCTTATTTTATTTTCCTTTTTCATACATTCCATACAAATTTAATTTTTATCACTTTCTTTTAAACACTATCATACTCATTCTTCCAATATGATGTAAAGTATTTATTCACACAACATATATATATATTCTGACTATAATAGCACTTCACATCCATCTTAGTCACATTCCCAATGTGACATCTCTTTCACTTTCGTCTTTAAAAGCATTTAATATACTTCCATATCCATTTTTACCCTTTGCAGTAAAATGACTTAAAATAGTTCATTTTCATTTGCTTATCCACTTCCCTTTTTACTTCAAAACAAATTCTCATACTATCAATCATATTACTCAATTCATACTACTTTCATGTGCAATATTAGTCATTTCACCTAGCTCATGTATTGAATATACATTTAACTATCAATATCCAAATAATCTTTATCAAATTCCACTAAAACTTTAACTTTTCAACTTACTACTTTGCTTAAACTTCAATTTGCCAAACTCATCTTTTCTTAATATCACTTTAAAAAACATCTTATGTATATATATCACAAAGCAATATCAAAACATATAATTTTCACAATTATCAAGCTCATTTCAAAAATCCAAATGTCACATATTACCACCAATACCATGGGCTTTCACAATATTCAAACATCTCACATTTCTAACATTGAATTTACAATGTTTGCATTAAAATAACAATACTAATTTATATTCTTACTTAACCAATACCATCTCTTTTTCCTTTAAACAAAACCTTAACTTTATATATATATACCCCAAACTTTAAATAGTCACACTTTGTCTATACTAATCAACTCATTCAATATTCCATCATACTCTCCTCATTAAAATAACATATCTTTCAATATTAACAATTCAACAATATTTCCTTTGTCTAGCAAACCCAACATAAACTTTATTATAAAGAGGTTCAAAGTGTAGAGGAAAAAGTACATACTCTTATCTTGATTTGATTTCAACTCATTTTCAACTTTATTCTCCTTTTCATTTCTTTATACTTCAACAAAGTTAACAACTCAATTTACTTGCATAAATTTTATCAATTAAACTTATATAAATCCATATCATTTCTTTCTCTGGCTATACTTTCATGTAAAACATCAGTTACACTCTAGCATCCATCTCATATAACACAAATATTCTACAATTCATATAATGCCACATCCGAGACCAACCTAGGTGTCAATGCATATGCATGTATTACAAATTTCATTTCAAAACTTTTCCTTTTTACTTCTATTTAAACTTTTCAAAACTTTTTCTTTTTAATTTCACTTAGGCCGAGAATCTCGAACCTAAGCTCTGATACCAAAATAATTGTAACACCCCGATACCCCATATAAGTACTATACATATACCGGGTATACATACAGTAAGTATATAAAGTATGAGGATGTCACTTTTCGTTACAATTTAAAAACCTTTAACAGAGTTTAAACCACAATACATTAATTTAAAGAGCATTTACAAATCATTATACTTTTAATGATCTTACCTATATATAAGAATCTTATCTTTATCAAAACTTCATTTATACATAGAAATACACTCTTGTCAGAAATACATCATAATTAAAAATTATACATGTATGCATCACCCTCTAGTTGGTCTCGATAAACTCTTACTCTTCTCGTGGCAACAAAAGACTTCATATCTTCCACCTAGTCACCTGCGCGATTACACATCCGCGCTAAGCCCGAGAGCTTAGTAGTACAAATATAACATATAAACATACATTATAGAAATTCTAACAAATAATGAAATATCACTTCCATGTACCATTAGTTTCTTATCATGTTTTTCCTTTTAAATTGCACCTTTCATATATCTCGACTGATTTCATATCTTATATACATATCATTATCACCAACCACATTCCATCATTAATACTCACAATCAATATATCAATATACACATTACACAACATACTTCATAACATTATTTTATTCACAATTCACCAATCATGAATCACATTTCCAACAAAGTCAACCTTAGATTTCATTACTCATTTATTTCAACATTTGTATATCATATTGACAACAAAGACAGACTCGGGCCCAAAAGACACTAATATGCCATTCAATTTTCAGAGTTAATGCTTTGGTTTTGTTATCACATTTATCATTATCATAGACCCAACTAGGCTTCAAGGATTTAGGTTCAACCAAGCTTCAAGGGGAACAAAGCATGCTAAGTATCAACCCAACTTGGCTTCAAGAACCAACCCAACCTAGCTTCAAGGGTTGTAACATCTCAATTAGGCTTCAAGGACTAGACCCAACCAAGCTTCAAGGGGAGTAAAACATGTTAAACTTCTACCCAACTTGGCTTCAAGGATCAAGCCCAACCTAACTTCAAGAGATTGTTACTAATATTAGGCATGCCACCAACAACAAACTCTGAAAATGGAATAACACATTAGCTACACAATTCATTTATCAATTTCATTCTCAATTCTTATCATCAATTAAGCGAACATGCCTTATGTCTTTCAATTGAATCATCATAGCCAATCACAATGGCTTCACATCACATTTGTGTTATCATAGCCAATCACAATGGCTTCATATCTCATTTGAATCATCATATAATATACAACCTCAATTACATTAACTAAACAAACATATCATTATAACTCAGAACATTAGTTTCACATCTCTTTATGTCTCAATTTACATTCTGGTAATTCATCATAAAAGTATTTATCATAATAAATTGCATTGTACATACCTTTTTGAATAATCCTCGTCTCTTTCACACTATACAAGTCATAATACTTATCACATTATATTAACAACATAATAAATTAATTAACATTGTTTTAAGTCTCAAAATCATATAAAAGAATGCATCTAGGTAAGTTTGTACTTACCTCAAGAACTACTCCCATCAAGCTATACATAATCAATTACTTCATCATCTCCTTCATATTTTACATATAGCATCTTTGATGTAACATTACAAAGTACATTATTTATATAACACATTACCATTTACAAGATTCACAATGCATAAAACATAACCTTGTTCATATAGTATCATATGTATCATCAAATGTATGTTCAATCTCATCAATACAAAAAGAGCAAAGAACCATCACAGTAGCCAACACACTCAAGGGACACGGCCAAGCTTGTGGCCGTGTCTCTCAACACCAAATCAACCGAGGCAGACACGGGCAAGGGACACGGCCAAGCCAGTGGCCGTGTCTCTCCAAAATTGATCCAACACGACCAACTTTCCTTAAACTTGGCCGTGTCTCCCAAAAATCTTTAGTTTTGGCCGTGTCTCATCCTTGGTTTGGTCGTGTCTCACATAAATAAAAACTCTAAACATGGCCAAATCTCTTTTGATTGAAATAAAACACATTATACACAACATAACCTTATTCAAATGGATATAATCAATGTCTTTAACACTTATTTTACATGTTCATCACAACAATCACATTAACAATACATTTAAACACATACCACTTCAAAACCCTAAAACCAACATCATTCTTATTCTTTCAATATCAACATCCACTTAACTTACCATATTCAAACCAATACCAACACCAATTTAACTTTGTAACTTACAATCAATTTCAACACTTATAAACACATCTCAAACACACTTAATCATAATACCAACAAATCATAACTCTCCTCAAACACAACTTCACAAATAACAAAGGAAAACAAGAGAGTACTTACCAAAATTAAGGAAATTCCACAAATCTCCAACTTAATCCTTTGATTCTTCCTTCAATTTGATTTTAGAAATCAAAGCACCTCTCTTGCTCTCTTCTTCCTTTGGTAGCCGGCCACACCAAGCAAAGAAAAGAAAAATGAAGACAAGACAAACTTTTCTTCTTCTTTAAATCTCCACCAAGCAATTCTAACAAGGCAATTACCTAAATGGCCTTCATCCATTTAACTTAACTTCTTTTCACTTATATGCCCATTTAAGTAATTTCACATATCACAAATAAAATATCTTCTTCCCTTGACTCCTCATTTTGACCAACATATATGTTATATATATTACCATATACCCAACATATACACTTTCTCTCTACACATTATTTTCCTCTTTAAACAATACCTAAACATTCTCTTTTCAATTTCTTTTCTTATCAACATAACATATACACATAATTCAAACAAACAGCAATTGTATCCAAACTTCTAGGGCACACATTGGGATATTACATTACCAAACCCTTACTCTTTTCCTTAATTCCAACTATCATCATTATCCTCAACATCTAACCATATTTACTTCATCTATGTATCAATTCAACATATATATACTTCAATATATCATTGTCATCATATTATTCAACTATTCATTACTTTCTCTTACTAACTATATCATACATATATATAATCCATAAAATAAGCTTAAGAAGAAAATACTTACTTGAATTACTTGCCAAATCTTGACTATTTTCTTTAATCCCTCTTGAATCTCTTGAAAAATTTGATATGTAGCATGAAAAGTTCACTCTTCCCACTCTCTCTTTGTATCTCACGTCGAAGAAGAAGAAGAAGACTTATGTCTTCTTTTCTCATCCTTATCTTTATATAAATAAAACATTATAAACAATTTCCACTTAAATTCTCCACCACTCATCTTCTTCCTCCTCTTGACTTTGTGCTTCACCTTTAATATTATTAATTAATTAATTAAAATTAACTTTCCTACAACCAATTATACCTCATGCATATGTGGTGTTTATGTTGAATATATGTATATGTCTTATATATGTCATGTGTATTTTAAATATATTGTAAATATATAAAACATACACATATATATTACACCTATCATACATATTCATCTTATATTTTCTCTATCCATCATAACTATTTACTCTCCATTTTAGTATTCCAAAATACATAAGAATTAGGGTGTTACAATTCTCTCCCCCTTAAATAATTTCGTCCTTGAAATTATCTAGTACAATGATAATCCATCCATAACAAAATATTATTTTAAATTCTTATATGGAATTATTCATGTCATCAAATCATACAACCTCTACTCTCCCCTTAGGTTCATTCTCAAACATCTTCTCATAATTAATCATAACTATTCACTTTACTTTTCTACTCTAATTAAAACAATCATGATAAATCATTATATCATCAACGAAATTATCATTAGACAAAACTCAATTCATCTTGTTAGTATACATATTTATCTCACATATCTATTATACTTCAGATATTTTATCACTTCATCCTTATACAAATATACTCTTATAATCCTCAAATTTAAAGGTTATGTATTTACACCTTAACACTAACTTTTCAATCACCATAATCATCTTCAGGAGTGTATCTCTATTTAATACTTCAGGAGTGTATCTCTATTTAATAAGTCTCATTGCAAAAATGTATACATTTTCACCATGATTGTATTCTTTATACAATTACCACATATTATTTTAATATAATCAATATATAACTACCAAAATCTTATTTCCATCATTAAAATTCATTCACATGATTTTTTCATCAAACCAACACATATATACATTCAATCACATATAATTGACATCTTCCTCAAATTACCCACCACTTTCTTAAACAACTTTTTTATTTCATACACAATTAATTCAATCTCTAGAATTTCCTTTTGTTACCATCAATATTAATATAATATCTCTAAAATTATTTCATGTCCATGCTCACATGAGAATATTACATGATATATGTGTCATCACATATCTTTCATATTCTTAACACAACTATACATATTGAATTTCAATAATTACTCTCGCAAACTTACAACATTCTAGATCAATTAATCTAATTATCATAATATTTTCCTCGCAACCTTATTCTATTCTAATCAACTTTTGGACTGTTAAAGCTTATCATTCTATCTCAATTCATGACCTAACATTATTAGGTCAAACTTATTTTCAAATTTCAATTTTCTTTGGACCCATCACCAGTAATACTCATTTCGACTTATTAGAGCTAAAGACTGTATAGAACTAATATACATCATTTCAAATTACATTCAATCATCATAAAAAAAATTTCTTATGCATTATCTATTGTATATCTTTAATCATATCACATTGAATTAATCATATTTTGAGTTATAATCGCAATGTGACCAATAAATCACATTCCTCAGAACTCATGTGCTCATATCAAACTATGATCACCATCAAATATCTCATTCATCAGCACATTACATATTCATATATATGTATATATATACATAACATACATATATACAAATACACTATTGGGCACAACACTTCTATACAATTAACATGTTCGGTTAACACAGTTTCATGGTCTAGCTCTGCATGGAACCATCACTAATCTCAATCACATGACCTAGCACTGCTCAGGTCTATCAGTATATGCATCTCTAGTCCTAGCTCTGCTTTGGACCTGTCATGCATATCCAATCAATCTCAACACAACCGAACAAGTAATTGTATAGGCTACATATATATAGCATCACTTTACATTTTATTATCACATACCCATTACTCTATACTTTTTCCATGATCATCATTGTATGTGATCACACCATACTAGCATTTCACATTCAACATGACTCTTAGTCACATTCCACTTTCTATAACTCATCATATTTTCATAATTCTTTTCTCTTTCACACTTTCTATAATTATAAATAAATTTCTACTCAAGATTACGAGTTCCAAAAACAAAACTATCACCACTTTGCAACACAATTACATATCCTCCATAGTCATACAAAATAAATTCAACCATTATGATATAAATTTACATTCTTAACAAGTATTCAATTAGTTCCATGTCAATTTTCTTCATTGCTTGAATCATTCACTTAACTCAAGCTTACTCTTTAATATACCATATAACTGCTCATGCACTCATTATAATTGAATAAATATTTTCAATATTCACATCTTTAATTTTCTTTTATATCCAAATAATCATTTCATGCTAACAACGCATTTCACCTCAAATCAAATAATTAACATACCAAGTATTCCTTAAATCACACATATATATACACCATATTACAATCTTACTTCTCTATTTATTATTCCATTTCAAATACATCTCTTATAAAAATTCTCATTCACTCATTTCTCATAACAATTTTATCAAATAGCACTCAATGCGCTTTCATAAAATTTCATTAACTCAACTTCCATTCCTCTCTAATCAAACTAACTTTTCCACATACACTCTTTTCTTTCTTTACACTCTCTTACTTGTACACATTTTTATCACCATAGACTATAACCAACATAATTCATTTAAATTAACATCATATCATATATAATTTTACTCAATAACAAATATTTCATTTTCTTTTATAATCATATAACTCAATTCTAACATTATTCTCAAATTCATTCTCTTATAACTTATTTCACAAACACATTTCAATAATCAATAGTTTCAAAATTAGTTTTACTTAAATAAGACTCCATTTATTTAATTCATCGATTAAACTTATATAACTTTTCACACATCATTTCTTTCTATAGCTTTACTCTCATGTGGAACCTCATTTTCCACACTATCATCTAACTTTTATAATTCAAACACCTCACATCATAAACCACATAATACCACATCGAGACCAACCTAGGTGTCAATGCATATGCATGTTTCACAACTTGCTTCACTTTTCCAAAATTTTCATTTTTTTTTCAAAACTCACTTAGGTTGAGAATCTAACCTAAGTTTTGATACCAAAATAAATGTAACACCCCTATGCCTTATATACATACTATACATTTACCCCATATATATACAACATGCATATAAGATATAAGGATGCTACGTTACATTTCCATTCAAACCTTTCATATGATATCCCAAAGTTATTTTTGAAAAATTCCTAATTTTTGGAAAATTAAATAAAATAAATTATAATTAATTGTATAAATTAAATAAATGGTTTTAAATGAAAAATGAAAGGTTTTTAAATGAAAAAGTGGAATATATATGTGATATATATACAAAATATATATAATATATAAAAATCAACAAAAAAGTCAACACTTTTTAAAGAAAAAGTCAAAGTCCAATGACATTTCAGTAAATATACTTTGGAAATTGAAAATTTTAAAAATAATTCAAAAATAATTTATTTTTTAATGAAAGAATAATTTTTGGACTTTTAATTTATTAAATAATTAATTAAATAGTTAATTATTAAATTAAATAATATATATGGTTGAAATTAAAAGATGAAAGGAAAGAGAAAATCAAAAGATTTTTTCATCATCTTCTTCTTCCTCCTAGGCCGAAATCTTCATTGATGCATAGCTAAGTATTTTTACTCTTCCATACAAAATTTATTGAAGGATTTAACATGTTTAAAGTTGATTTTTGGTGATTTCCACCAAATTTGGTAAGTGTCCAACTCTTTTCTTTGAATTCCATGAAAATTTTGAATATGTGACTTTTGGGTTCTTGATGTAGTATGATTTAATTATTGGAATTGGTGTGTATGATGTTATTTTAAGTGATTAGTAATGATTTTAAGGTTGGATTGAAGAGATGATGGAGTTTGGGTAGGGTTTGGTGAAGAGAGAATTTAGGGTTATGCAATTTTTGAGGTTTTGAAATCATGGTTTTTAATTGTGCAAATTGATTCCAAATGAGTTGTTTTGATGTATAAACAAGTATTTTAAAGTCAAATATTGGATTTGGTTGAGTTTGATTGGAGTTTGAGAATGGAAGTGTGATTTAGGGCTTTGGAAAAGTGATTTTTCCTAAGTTGTAGAATTGTTTGAATTTATTGGTTTAAGAATTTTGTTTAAGTGATGAATATAAGCTTGAAATGATAATTTCATTGAGTTGGATTGGAAAACCTTCAATGGGGGAAGCTTATGCCATTTTAGGGTTTTTGTCCTAAGTATGTGTTTTGTAATGTGTTTTCAGTAATATATATATAAAAAACTAACAATACAAAATTGAATGGGTTTGTATGATATTAGAAAATTAAAGTGAGGTTAGCCTTAACTTTGAGATTTTTGCTTGGATGGTGTTCAATTATGGATTAAGATTGGAAATGCCTTAGAATATGGTAATAAATGATTATTTATGATCATATTTGGTTTAGACATTGGGAGAGTTGTTTTGCCCCATCCCAGTATTGAAGGGCAAGTGGAAATATAAGGATTGGAGGGTGTTTAAGCTTGCTTTTGGTTGTCATTTGAGGTATGTACAAACTTTGGATGAATTGGGTATAGTTGCATTATATTGGGCTTAACACATTTTGGATTGAAAAATGTGTTATGCTACTTGATTCATGGAACATGTATGAATAATGTTATATGACATGTGTAATGTCATATATGTGTTAAATGCAATGTGGAAAGCCATTGATAATGGATAAATTATGAAAAATGTGAAATATGTGCATTATGTGAAAATGACCCAAAGTGTTTGGGTAATGCCATTTGTGGTGTAAACATTTAGGGCATTGTTAAAAAGACATTGGTAATGGCCAATGTGCATAAAATATGAATCATATATGGGTTATGTGAAATTACCCAAAATATTTGGGTAATGAGATTTATCGTAAAAGTGTGATGCAATGTGATGATATGGTGAAATTTGATGAGTTGATATTGACAAATGAAAAATAATAAAAATGAGAAAAGTGAGAAAAGTGAGAAAAAGATGAGAAAGTGATATGAAATGAGAAAATTGAAAAATGAGGCAATGTGCCTAGCTTGATTATGAGAAAATTAGAAAGAGACAGATAATGAGAAATGTGAATTAATTGTGTGCCTAGTATGCTATTCAATTTTTAGAGTTCTGTGTTTGGCGACATGGCTATGAGGTTATCCTTATTATTTGCCTTCGGGCTAGATGCTGGGCATCACTATGATTTTCCTTCGGGCTAGACGTTGGACGTCACTTGCCTTTGGGCTAGATGTTGGGCATCACTATGACTTACGTTCGGGCTAGATGCTGGGCATCACTTACCTTCAGGCTAGACACCGGGCGTCAATATGGACCATAATAGTAAATCTAGATTTTGAATAGTATATTAGATCCTTTGGGCCCGTGCTTGTGTTTGCTTTTATGTGAATTGCGAATTACGAAATAATCGAAAGATACGTTATAATGAAATGATATGAGATATGATATCCATATGTATTGTGCATTTGCATTTCATTTGAGCTTTATTTCTATCAAAGTTTGTACTGCTAGGCTTTTGGCTTAGCGTGATTGAAATTCATCGAGCAGGAGACAGGATAGATCCGGCTGAGCCGGAGAGTTCTTCTAGACTAGGTCTGGCCTATATGAGAGGTTTTGTTTGTAGAGTTGATATCAAGATAAAAAAAACTACCAGCAGCATGTACACATTTTATATTTTCATACATTTTGGAGATTATGTATATTATATTATGTTTCCAGTGTATATATGTTATAAATTAAAAAGAATGTTTTGGATAAAAATTTATGATGTGGGTTTTGTATATGTTTTGATATGAAGATATATGGAAGTGTATAAATGTTTTGAGAAAACTTGGAGATATTGAGGAGGATGGATGAAATGTATTTTTTGGTTATTTGGGAGTGTTTTTATGCAAGTTGTGTTGTATTGTTAATTTTGAAATGTCCAAATTATAGACAAAACTTTGACAAATTTTTTCAAGATATTTTTATGAAAAATTCTTATTTTAGTACCTATAATTTATGATAATATTTTATTGATATTAAATATACATTTTAAGGTATTTAAGATATTAAATTTAAAAATTAATTTTTTTTATTAAATTGATCTATGACATTTTTATACTGTATATGAGTTGACGACGAATCTATACTATTGCAGTATTATCGCAAGTGTACGGGTCGCTCAAGTAATAAAACAGTGAGTAAGATATAGTTCCACTGGAGACAAGATCAAATATGAGTGCAAATTTTAACTGTTATTTAGTGAATCAATGTTTTGTGTGATGATTAAAATAAAAGAAAAATTACTCAATAAAATAAAGTGAAGAAAAATTGAATATTGTGCAACAAAAGAAGGTGATGAAAGTACTATCCAGATATTGAATCCCCCTAGCCATGAAAAGTATTTATGAATATCAATTCAATTAAATCAAATAATAGAGCTGAATTGGCATTCATCTAAATTAGATTAAAACCTCTAACAAGTGAATTAATCCCTAATCACTAAGTAGAATGCTAGGAATCTCTTTTCAAGAATAATTCAATAGATCTTGCAATAAGAACAAGGAACTTTAAACCAAAGGGTCTTATATGTCTATCTCTAACACTCCTATCAACCCTAAATCCTAATGAGCATTCTGTTCATATCAAGCTTTCTCAAGTCAATAATATGAAAATTGCAACCAATCAATAAGCATGCTATTGTCAATTGGAAATAAGAAGTTAAGAATCAAAAGGATAAAACAACTCAATCAAATGATTTAATTTAATAAGATCTAATCAATCCATACAATAAAGCTAGGGTTCATCAATATCTAGATAGATAAAATGTTTAGCTCATGTTCATAACCGAAAACCAAAAAAGAGGAAATAAGTTAAAGAATTCAAACAGTCCATGATGAATGATTTGTGTTTCTTCACTTCAATCCTCGAATCTTGGATTAAATCTCATAGGAATCGGGTCTCCACCTTCACTCTTGGCAGCCAAAAACTCTCTTTTTCTTGGGAGGTCAGCTCTGAATCATAAACTCTCTATTGCGTATCCCTAATTCACTCTTTAGCTCAGATTTTATAGCCCAGATATTTTTTCCTGACACACCCATGGACACACTCATGTCTATTGATGTGTCAATGGTGCTGTTTCAAACTTTAATGACATGGGAAGTGACACACCCATGTCCTTGGGTGTGTTGTTGCTACTGCAATGTTGAGTTAGGGACACAGTTAGGGACATGACTATGTCATTGGCCATGCCACTATTTTGTAAGTCAGGAGTAAAGGCACGTTCAGTGACACGCCCATGTCTCCGGGCGTAGGCGTGTCAAAGCTTCTGTAAAGTAGTTGAATGATACGGCCACGGATATGCCCATGTCACTGGGTGTGTCACTTGAAGAATCTACCCAAAATAGCTTCTTCCTTTGTCTTTCATCCGTGATTTCAGTCTAAATAACATAAGGTTTCAACGTGTCAAAAGTTCCTGGAATCAACCCTAATAAACACTTGAACAAACAAATTAAACTCAATTTGATAATAAATATATTAAGAAATATGGACAAAAATATCATCAATTATACACTTATAAAATTCCCCCATACTTGAGTTTTTGCTTGTCCTCAAGCAAACAAAATCACTATAATAGGTAGAAAAGAAAGACCCCTCTATATCCAAAGAAAATAGAAGTTTTTACAATGCTTGAATTAGAAAACCCAACATTCTCAACCAAAAACTAAATCTAAAACATGGTAGCTGAATTAAGAAGTTTCAAAATAAAAATCTAACGGATCTAAAATTTAAAAGTTCAAAGTTAAAAGATTAAGCATAAAATTCCAAGAACTCAAAAGTCATGAACAAAGTAAGGAAGTAAGTTTTCTCTTAAGTTCTTTGACCCCTTCATAAAATGCACTGCGTGAAACATTAAATTTTGTTTTTCAAAAGGAGCCCAACTTGTTTGAACTGATACTAACTTTTTGACGTGAAGGTAACATTTGTGATGCCAACCCCAATTAGTCATTTAGAATTACCATTCAAATGGCTACTAGCACTATTCATGATTCCAATTCATTTGTTTCAATTCAAGAGTTAAAATTAGTGGAACAGGGATAAATTTTCAAAGCTCCTGAAAAATTATTTTAATTATTTTTTTATAAAGTTGTAAGGAACTTAAGATAATAAAGATGTCATACTAAGTTCGACTCAAGTATCTAAAGAATTGTGCTATGTTAAAAAATGTAACTAAGGTTTTAAACTTCAGATGTGCAACTCTCATCAATGAACTACCTAATTCAAACTATCACATTTAGTCTTTAGCAATCAATTAAGAAAACTGAGTCAACCTCAATAAGAGATTGTCATTCATTAAATCAATCATTAGTTTAATGAAAAGAAGAACCATTTCACCTCATATTATAATAACAATCTAGTTTACTTGAATCCAAAAAAAAATCAAAGAAACTAATTGAGACAAACACAACAAATGGCAGAAATGAGAATAAAAGCTCAATATAAAATATGCCCCTCCCCCACACTTAAGACACAAATTGTCCCCAATGTGTGCAAAATAATAAAAAGAACAAAAGAGAGAAAACTGCCCTGACATGTCCTGAATCAACATATATGAATAGGGTTCCAAAAGTGTTGCGATGTCAAAGGAGCTACAGGACAAAAAAATGGACATATAGAATGGTGAAGGATGAAAGACATATAAAAATAATAATAATAAAAAAACAAATATTAAAATATTAAAAATAAAATGTACAGTCATTCATAAGAAATAGAAAAGAAATGAAAATAAATAAACAAAATGAGCTAGTCGGTCATGGGCTCTACACTGGAATCATTACTAGTGCCGGTATCATCACCATTGGAACTAGCATCACCGCTATCATCGTCATTCGAAATATGAACATGGGGCACTGAAGGCTGGTATGGTGGTGGTGGTGGCTGCAAATGGCTAAATCCCCGATGCTTCCAGAACTCGAGCATAAATTGCTGGAGCCATTGCCTCCTCAGTATCTCATGATCCAGTTGCGCTTGGAAGGATGAGTAGTGCTACTTTATGGAATGCTGGATCTGATCCTGCTAAGTCAATAACTTATTCTGCTTTAACTCAATGTTTTTGATCTTTCCTTCTATCCTGAATATATGGCGCTCAAACTCCATTGGTTTTCGGTCATCATCCCACTTAGTATTCACAGAATGATGCCAGTCTCTAAAATTAAGGGCTGGAGTAAAAGATGGGTTAGCTGAGGAAGAAGGTCCAATAGTGATGGACGGGCCAGGGATGTCTGTTGGTGGAGGTGAAGGTATGTAAAAAATGGGAGCAGGAGGAACTAGCTCAAAATTCTTGGGTGGAACTGGCTTAGAATCCGTGGGTGGCATCTGCAGTTCCACCACCTTTTCCCGGTTCAACTGTTTCAAAGTATCCATTGCCAACAGTTTAGGGATCCCATCCAAAGTCATCGGGAGGCATCCATCCAACACCCTCAAGTTGTGATCGAGTATCATAACATACATGCCACCGTGTAAGTTACCCGGTGCCCCTTTCTTGGACTGCTCATAGAAAAAATGCATGATACCATGAGCTACGTTGCACTGGATCTTATGGACCATGCAGTTCAAGAAGAACAGCTCCCTTAGGCCAACAACACCTGTACTGCTAAGCCGAGCCACAATAGTGTGATCCAATAGATTATGCACTACTCGACAGGTGAAGGACTCAAAATTTGATGCCTTAGATACTGTAGACCCTTAATGTTTGACCAGTCCAGTCCAATATATTTTAATTAGTCCAAAATAATTTTTGTGTTATCTGCCCGAGCTACTAAGGCTCAAACCCTAAGGTACTTTATGCTCTCATTAGACCATGTTGTCCAAAATTGGTTCACAACCTTAGATGATGGAACACAAAAGAGTTAGGATCTACTTTACAAAGCCTTCATCCAACAATATGGATATAATGTTGAGTTAGTAGTTACCTTAATGGAGGTGGAGTCCATTAGGCAAAGGCCGAATGAGAATTTTGTAGATTATGTCAAGAGATGGAGAAACAAGGCCGCTTTACTCAAGAAGAGGCCCGATGAATCCGATCAAATAAGGATGATTGTGAGAGGGGTGTTGCCTAATCTTCATGAGAGGATGTCTCATACACTCATCCATGATTTCAAAGACCTTCTCCAAGCTGGTTTGTAAATTGAAGAATGGGAAAGGGAGAAGAGCGCTTTGCAACAAAAAGGAACGAGAAAGGAAGCTATCAATGTAATATCCTCATGTATGCCCTAGAAGTTTTGTTTATGTTGTTTTTGTTGTTGTTGTTGTAAATGGGATTGAATGTATATGTTATGTGATAAGAAAAGAGGTTTGAAAGAGAATGCTTGTGTATATGTGTTTTGGGAAAGAAAGAGGGTTTAGAGTAAAGTGTATATGTTGTTTATATGATAATATATATAACATATACATAAGTCAAAGGGAGAGTCAATGGAAGAGAGATATTTTTATGGGATATGTGAAATTACATATATGGGCATATAAGAGACAAAAGGTTAGTTATATGGTTGAGGGCATTTTGGTAATTGATTGGATAAAATCTCTTGGTGGAGATTTAAAGAAGAAAAGCTATTTGACTTTGTGTCTTTATCATTTTCTTCTTTCTTTCATGAAGAGGCCGGCCATCCAAGAAGAGAAAGAGCAAGAGAGGTATTCTTGATGCTTGAAGCAAATTGAAGAAGCAATCAAAGGATTTGGTTAAAGATTTGTGAAATTTCTTCATTTGAGGTAAGATCTTTTCCTTGATTTCTTCTTTTCTTTTGAAGGGGTGTTTGAAGTGAATTAGGGTTTGTAGGATTTGATGATGAGATGTGTTTATGATGTGTTTTCAAGTGTTAAAGTGATTTTAAGTTAAAAGGTTACATAGGTGTTGTTGTGGAAAGTGGTAGATGTTGATTTTGAAAGATTATGAATGATGTTGGATTTTAGGGTTTTGAAATGGTATTTGTTTAAATGTAATATTAATGTATTGTGAAGTGGTTTTTGTGATGAACATGTGTTTAGAACCTTGATTATATTCATTTGAAACATGTTATATGGTGTATATTGTGTTGAGTGATATTAGAAGAGAATTGGTTTTGGTTAGGGTGTTGTTCTTGGGTGACACGGCCAAAGGCATTGAGAGACACGGCCAAGTCATGAAATTTTGGACGTGTTGGATTGGTTTTTGAGAGACACAGCCGTGTCCCATGCCAGTGTCTGTCACTGCCAAAATTCAGTTGAGAGACACGGCCACAAGCTTGGCCGTGTCCCTCAAATGTGTTGGCTACTGTTTTTATTTTTGTTCTTTGTGTATGGTTTTGATTCTTCAAAGATATTTTTGATACTTAAACATAAACATAAACACTTTAAATATACTTCAAAGATAAGAATGACCTAATTAAATATATGTGGAACATACATTCATTGATGTTGAGATTGTAGCACACATTTGTTGATATTGATGAAACATATGAACAATGTTAGGCTATATGCATTGTGAATGGCAATGTGGTATGTACTTTGAAATGTTGTATCAATGATGTTATATGATTAATATGAATTGAGATATTGTTTGATTTGAGGCCATTGTGATTGGCTATGATGATTCAATTGAAAGATACATGGCATGTTTGCCTAATTGATGAGAATTGAGAATGAAATGTGAATGAATTGTGTGGCTAATGTGTTATTCCATTTTCAGAGTTTGTTATTGGTGGCATGCCTAATGATAGTAACAATCTCTTGAAGTTAGGTTGGATTGAATCCTTGAAGCCTAATTGAGATGTTACAACCCTTGAAGCTAGGTTGGGTTGGTTCTTGAAGCCAAGTTGGGTTGAAGCTTAGCATGCTTTGCTCCCCTTGAAGCTTGGTTGAACCTAATCCTTGAAGCCTAGTTGGGTATATGATATTGATAAATGTGATAACAAAACCAAAACATTTACTCTAAAAATTGAATGGCATATTAGTGCGTATTGGGCCCATGCTTGTCTTTGTTTAGTGTTGTTCATGAATGGTTTAATGAGTAACTAATGTGGTATATGGAAAGATGTTGAAATGTGATATGTCTACTTATATTGAATTATGAAATGTAAGGTATGTTGTTAGCTTTGCATATATGATGTTACATGTATAATATGGATTGACAATTTACATTGCATTGTACTAAAGCATAATATTAGCATGAATTATCTTACTAAGCCTTTGGCTTAGCCCGATAGTATTTAATCGCACAGGTGATAGAGTTGATAGAGTTGAACCCAAGAGCTCTTCGAGACTGAATGAGAGTAGACGTTAAAGAGTTGATTTTGGGAACTTAAAGATCAGAGCAGACTTGCCAATCATGTATAACTCTTTTATATTTTGTAAATATTGTTTATAGTGTGAATATATGTATATTTGTAAATATGAATTTAAATGTTTTCATATATGTAAATATTTTCTATATTCCGCTGCGTATTAAGTAAATGTATACGTATATATATCTATTTGTTTTATATAATAAGTTAATGACTTATTTTCTATAATGTATATGAGAAAGAAGATAGTATTATTTAAAACCATTTGAATGTTAATAATATCCGTAGCATCCCTATGTTTAGTGCATGTATACTTCATTGTGGTGGTTGTAGTGTGCATGTATTGAATGTGGGGGTGTTACAATTGTTTTGGTATCAGAGCCTAGGTTTGAGATTCTCAACCTAGGTAAAATGTAAGAAAAAGAAATGTTTTTGATTTTAAAAAGTTGGTTTTGAAATAAATTACATGTTTGGGATTGGCAATCTCTGATCTTTAATAAGGTATAATCTGCTGTGTTTGCAGACATAGGTTGTGATGGACTCTCACTTACGTCAGTCAGTTGAGGGTAGTGAGGAGAGTGTAGCTCCGGAGGATAGAGCTAGAGTTGATAGTACTGAGGAGGCACCTGCTTCGGTGTCGGGGAGACCAGTTGGTGAGGAGGTTCCACCAGCTTTGCTTAGGCATGTGGTTGAGGCTTTGAGGCAAGCACCAGTGCAACCACCACCACCCCCTCAGCCTGTGGTATCAGTGAGGCACTATGATAAACTAAGGAAGTATGGAGCAGAGGATTTCCTTGGTACAGTTGATCCAGCTGTAGCGGAGCAATGGCTTGATAAAGTACAAAGGATTTTTATTCAGTTGCAAGCCACATCGGAGGAAAAGTTTGATTATGCAAGATCTTTGCTACAGAAGGATGCATATGACTGGTGGAGGATAGTGCCCCATTCTATGGATGATCCACCAACCTTTTCCTATGCGGATTTTCTAAGAGAATTTGAATTGAAGTATACTCCTAGGGAGTACAAGGACATGAAGAAGATGGAGTTTTTGAGCTTGAAGCAAGACAGCAGGACTGTAACTGAATATGAGGTTGAGTTTGTTAGATTGAGCCATTATGCTGGGGGCATTATAGCTGATGAGATTGACAGATGCAGGAGATTTGAGGAGGGATTGAGGCCCTCTATCATGTGTTTGGTGGCTGGATCTAGATATCATGATTTTTCTCAGTTAGTGGCAGCAGCTCGAAGTGTAGAGCGAGCTCAAGTTATTGCAGCTACTTCAGAGGAAGAGGTTAGGGTTAGGAGGCCCCAGTTTGAGGCAAGGTCTTCTTCAGCTAAGAGAGGTAAAGGAAGCTTTGTTCCTCGGAGTAGTAGGAGTCAGAGATCAGCTGGTAGGTCAGTGCAGTTACAGAGGCAGAGATTTAGACCTGCAGCTTCAGTGGCAAGTGCTCCGACCCCAATGACTTAGAGATCCACCCTACCCATTTGCATTCATTGTGGTAGGCCACATGGAGGTTCTTGCTGGAAGACTGGTGTAGCAGGGGTATGCTTCAGATGTGGATCACCTAATCACTTTGTGAGAGATTGTCCTAAGAGGCAAGAGCAGATATCAGTTCATACTGCAGCTTCTCGACCTAGTGTGAGGGGAGGTCGAGGAGGCAGAGGTGTTAACCGGGGAGGCAGATCTGGGTTCAGTGCCAGAGGAGGTTCTACATCCAGGGAGAGTAGACCAGAGGAGGTTGGATCTTCCCAGAGGGTATATGTTATGCAGAGGCAGCCAAATGCTTCGGCAGTCATAGCTGGTACTTTTTCTTTATTTGATATTTCAGTACTTGCTTTGATTGATCCGGGTTCCACTCATTCATATATTAGTGCATCTATTTTGCCTGTGTCTGATATGCATGCTGAGTCCCTAGGATTTGATGTGTTGGTGACAAATCCTTTAGGGCATAGTGTGATTGTGAGCAAGGTGCACCGAGATAGTGCAGTGAGGGTGCAAGGTGAGGAGTTCATTGGAGATTTGATTGAGTTGCCATTTAAGGAATATGATGTAATTCTAGGCATGGACTGGCTAGCTAGGCATGGAGCTGTGGTAGACCGTAAAAGGAAAGTTGTTACTTTGAGAACCAGTGATGATAGAGAGGTAATAGTATCTAATGAGCAGGAACAACTAGCCTCCTTATTTGTTTCAGCTGTTGCAGCTCGGAGATTGATTAGAAAGGGGTGTGAAGCCTATCTTGCTCATGTGATAGATACTAGAGTGAAGGGTTCTCCCATTGATAGTATTGCCACAGTTGCAGAGTTCCCAAATGTATTTCCAGAGGAGTTGCCAGGGTTACCTCCTGAGAGAGAGGTGGAGTTCGGTATTGAATTATTGCCTGGTACCACTCCTATCTCTATTACTCCCTATAGAATGGCACCAGCAGAATTGAGGGAGTTGAAAGTGCAATTGCAGGAGTTGTTGGATAAAGGATTTATTCGCCCCAGTGTTTCTCCTTGGGGAGCTCCTGTGCTATTTGTGAAGAAGAAAGATGGTACTATGAGGTTGTGTATCGATTATAGGCAATTGAACAAGGTGACCATTAAAAATAAATATCCTTTGCCTAGAATCAATGATCTCTTTGATCAATTGAAGGGTGCAGCTGTGTTTTCTAAAATTGATTTGAGATCTGGGTACCATCAATTGAGAGTTAAAGCTGAAGACATTTCCAAGACAGCTTTTCGGACCAGGTATGGGCATTATGAGTTTCTAGTTATGCCTTTTGGCCTGACGAATGCACCGGCAGCTTTTATGGATTTGATGAATAGGGTGTTTAGGCCCTATTTGGATCAGTTTGTGGTAGTGTTTATTGATGATATTCTGGTATATTCGCGGAATAAAGACGAACATGACAAGCATCTGCGGATTGTGTTGCAGATTTTGAGAGAGAAGCAGTTGTTTGCTAAACTATCGAAGTGTGAGTTCTGGTTGGACCAAGTAGCTTTTCTCGGTCATATAGTTTCAGCGGAAGGCATTAGAGTTGATCCAAGTAAAGTTGAAGCTATTCTGAATTGGAGTCCACCCAAGTCTGTAACTGAAGTTAGAAGTTTTCTGGGTTTGGCAGGCTATTACCGACGGTTTGTGAAAGGATTTTCTTTGATAGCTACTCCACTCACCAGATTGCTTCGGAAGGGAGTTAGATTTGTGTGGACGGATCAGTGTCAGGCTAGCTTTGAGCAGTTGAGAGAAATGTTGACTCAAGCGCCTGTTCTTACTTTACCTGTGGAAGGCAAACCATATGTGATTTACAGTGATGCTTCACATAGTGGTTTGGGGTGTGTGCTAATGCAAGAAGGTAAAGTCATAGCTTATGCTTCTCGACAGTTGAAACCGCATGAGCTTAATTATCTGACCCATGATTTGGAGCTAGCAGCCATTGTGTTTGCATTGAAGATTTGGCAACACTATCTGTTTGGGGAGAAATGTTTTATCTACACTGATCACAAAAGTTTGAGATATTTGGGGGTCCAGAAAGAGCTTAATCTTCGGCAGAGAAGATGGTTGGAATTGATTAAAGACTACGATTGTTTGATTGATTATCATCCAGGTAAAGCAAATGTTGTTGCTGATGCCTTGAGTCGGAAGTCTTTGGCAGGTTTGACTGTTTATTCGCTCTCGTTGCTTGTTGAGTTGAGAGCATTGTGTGCTAGTTTTATAGCTTGTGACGATGGTGCATTGTTGGCACAGTTGCTTTTGAAACCATTTTTGTTAGATCAGATTAAAGAGGCTCAGTCAGCCGATAAGAAGATTCAGAATATTGTTTCAGCTTGCCAGAATGGGAAAAGTGGAGATTTTGTTGTGAGAGATGATGGGAGTCTCTGGTTTAAGAATAGATTGTGTGTACCCGATGATGCTAATTTGAAAAGAATCATTTTGGAAGAAGCACATCAGTCAGTGTTTGCTATGCATCTGGGCAATACCAAGATGTATCATGATTTGAGGCAGCATTACTGGTGGTCTGGTATGAAGAGAGACATTGCGGAGTTTGTATCCAGATGTCTCACATGTCAGAAGGTAAAAGCAGAGCATCAAGTTCCAACCGGATTACTTCAGCCTTTGTCAGTGCCTGAATGGAAGTGGGAAAGAGTGACAATGGATTTTGTGTCTGGGTTGCCATTGACACAAAGGAAGCATGATGCCATATGGGTGATTGTTGATAGGTTGACTAAGACAGCTCATTTCCTTCCGGTTCGGATGGATTACTCTTTGGAGAGGTTAGCTGAGCTGTATATCCATGAGATTGTAAAGTTGCATGGTGTTCCAACTTCTATTGTGTCTAATCGAGATCCCCGGTTTACTTCCAGATTTTGGAAGAGTTTGCATAGTGCTTTGGGTTCTCGACTGCACTTCAGCACTGCTTTTCATCCACAGATGGATGGGCAGTCAGAGAGGGTGATACAGATTATTGAGGATATGTTGAGAAGCTGTGTCATCGATTTTTCTGGAAGTTGGGACAGATTTCTACCGCTTGTGGAGTTTGCTTATAACAACAGTCACCAATCCAGCATTGGTATGGCCCCATTCGAAGCATTGTATGGCAGACGATGTAGGACACCTCTTTGTTGGAGTGAACTTGGGGAAAGTAAATTAATTGGGCCTGATTTGATTCAAGAAACTGAAGAGAAAGTGAAGTTGATTCGAGGCAGGTTGAAAGCAGCTTCAGACCGACAGAAGTCTTATGCAGATCTGAAAAGGAGAGACATAGAGTTTGATGTTGGAGATAAGGTATTTCTGAAAGTATCTCCTTGGAAGAAAATTTTGAAGTTCGGTCGGAAAGGGAAATTGAGTCCTCGTTTCATTGGACCGTATGAAGTTTTGGAAAGAGTTGGGCCAGTTGCTTATCGACTCGCTTTGCCACCTGAGTTGGATCGTATTCATAACATATTCCATGTTTCTATGTTAAGGAGGTACAGATCGGATCCATCTCATGTGTTGCCAACTGAATCTATCGAAGTGAGCCCATATTTGACATTTGAAGAGGAACCAGTTGCTATCTTGGCACGTGATGTGAAAGAGTTGAGAAACAAGAGAGTGCCACTTGTGAAGATTTTGTGGAAGAATCATGGAAAAGAAGAAGCAACTTGGGAAAGTGAGCATACTATGCGAGATCAGTACCCTCAATTATTTCGAACTTGATATCAGGTAATTTCGAGGACGAAATTTCTTTTTAGAGGGGGAGAATTGTAATATCCTCATGTATGCCCTAGAAGTTTTGTTTATGTTGTTGTTGTTGTTGTTGTTGTTGTTGTTGTAAATGGGATTGAATGTATATGTTATGTGATAAGAAAAGAGGTTTGAAAGAGAATGCTTGTGTATATGTGTTTTGGGAAAGAAAGAGGGTTTAGAGTAAAGTGTATATGTTGTTTATATGATAATATATATAACATATACATAAGTCAAAGGGAGAGTCAATGGAAGAGAGATATTTTTATGGGATATGTGAAATTACATATATGGGCATATAAGAGACAAAAGGTTAGTTATATGGTTGAGGGCATTTTGGTAATTGATTGGATAAAATCTCTTGGTGGAGATTTAAAGAAGAAAAGCTATTTGACTTTGTGTCTTTATCATTTTCTTCTTTCTTTCATGAAGAGGCCGGCCATCCAAGAAGAGAAAGAGCAAGAGAGGTATTCTTGATGCTTGAAGCAAATTGAAGAAGCAATCAAAGGATTTGGTTAAAGATTTGTGAAATTTCTTCATTTGAGGTAAGATCTTTTCCTTGATTTCTTCTTTTCTTTTGAAGGGGTGTTTGAAGTGAATTAGGGTTTGTAGGATTTGATGATGAGATGTGTTTATGATGTGTTTTCAAGTGTTAAAGTGATTTTAAGTTAAAAGGTTACATAGGTGTTGTTGTGGAAAGTGGTAGATGTTGATTTTGAAAGATTATGAATGATGTTGGATTTTAGGGTTTTGAAATGGTATTTGTTTAAATGTAATATTAATGTATTGTGAAGTGGTTTTTGTGATGAACATGTGTTTAGAACCTTGATTATATTCATTTGAAACATGTTATATGGTGTATATTGTGTTGAGTGATATTAGAAGAGAATTGGTTTTGGTTAGGGTGTTGTTCTTGGGTGACACGGCCAAAGGCATTGAGAGACACGGCCAAGTCATGAAATTTTGGACGTGTTGGATTGGTTTTTGAGAGACACGGCCGTGTCCCATGCCAGTGTCTGTCACTGCCAAAATTCAGTTGAGAGACACGGCCACAAGCTTGGCCGTGTCCCTCAAATGTGTTGGCTACTGTTTTTATTTTTGTTCTTTGTGTATGGTTTTGATTCTTCAAAGATATTTTGATACTTAAACATAAACATAAACACTTTAAATATACTTCAAAGATAAGAATGACCTAATTAAATATATGTGGAACATACATTCATTGATGTTGAGATTGTAGCACACATTTGTTGATATTGATGAAACATATGAACAATGTTAGGCTATATGCATTGTGAATGGCAATGTGGTATGTACTTTGAAATGTTGTATCAATGATGTTATATGATTAATATGAATTGAGATATTGTTTGATTTGAGGCCATTGTGATTGGCTATGATGATTCAATTGAAAGATACATGGCATGTTTGCCTAATTGATGAGAATTGAGAATGAAATGTGAATGAATTGTGTGGCTAATGTGTTATTCCATTTTCAGAGTTTGTTATTGGTGGCATGCCTAATGATAGTAACAATCTCTTGAAGTTAGGTTGGATTGAATCCTTGAAGCCTAATTGAGATGTTACAACCCTTGAAGCTAGGTTGGGTTGGTTCTTGAAGCCAAATTGGGTTGAAGCTTAGCATGCTTTGCTCCCCTTGAAGCTTGGTTGAACCTAATCCTTGAAGCCTAGTTGGGTATATGATATTGATAAATGTGATAACAAAACCAAAACATTTACTCTGAAAATTGAATGCCATATTAGTGTGTATTGGGCCCATGCTTGTCTTTATTTAGTGTTGTTCATGAATGGTTTAATGAGTAACTAATGAGGTATATGAAAAGATGTTGAAATGTGATATGTCTACTTATATTGAATTATGAAATGTAAGGTATGTTGTTAGCCTTGCATATATGATGTTACATGTATAATATGGATTGACAATTTACATTGCATTGTACTAAAGCATAATATTAGCATGAATTATCTTACTAAGCCTTTGGCTTAGCGCGATAGTATTTAATCGCGCAGGTGATAGAGTTGATAGAGTTGAACCCGAGAGCTCTTCGAGACCGAGTGAGAGTAGACGTTGAAGAGTTGATTTTGGGAACTTAAAGATCAGAGCAGACTTGCCAATCATGTATAACTCTTTTATATTTTGTAAATATTGTTTATAGTGTGAATATATGTATATTTGTAAATATGAATTTAAATGTTTTCATATATGTAAATATTTTCTATATTCCGCTGCGTATTAAGTAAATGTATACGTATATATATCTATTTATTTTATATAATAAGTTAGTGACTTATTTTCTATAATGTATATGAGAAAGAAGATAGTATTATTTAAAACCATTTGAATGTTAATAATATCCGTAGCATCCCTATGTTTAGTGCATGTATACTACATTGTGGTGGTTGTAGTGTGCATGTATTGAATGTGGGGGTGTTACAATCAACCTGGTAGCCAAAGCATGCAAAAGGCCGTCGGTGTTAATGCTACTAACCAAAGAACAAGGAGACAATTTTCGGAATTGGGAAAACTGATATCTTGGGTTCTCAACAAGCTTCAAAGAAAAGGATTGCTACAACCCTTAAATCCTCGTCCTTTGCCTAACCCTCTCCCACCTAATTTTGACACCAAAGCATTTTGTCAATTTCACTAAATGCAAGGACATGACATGGATAGATGTGTGAGGTTGAGACATTAGATCCAAAAACTAATTGATAATGGGAAGCTACCCGAGCCCAACAAGCCAAACACCAAAGACAACCCATTACCAAAATTCAATAGGGTACCACCACCGGCGACCTTCATGATTGGAGGAGGTTTGCATGAGGACTTTGTCATGTCTTCTTTTCAAGATGTGGATGAAAAAGCAACCAAACAAGAAGAGGCATTTGTCAAAATTGAACAAGCTATGATGGGTGGAGAAGTAGCAATTTGTGTTGTTAACGAGTTTTGGGATTCAAGTGATAGTGATGATGATATTGTATCTAAGAAGAAGGAGTGGACTTCGTCCGAGCCCGAAGAAGATGAGGTCATGAATAATAGATCCGGTAAGCCTTACGCAAGGCCACCACCTAAGGAGGTAGAAATTAATAAGGGGAAGGAAGTTGAAGTAGAAGAAGATAATGCTGTGCTCAAGCAATTGAAAAGAACCCAAGCAAGTGTTAGCATTTGGGACTTGTTAGCTACTTCTAAAAAGCACCAAGAAACTATGGCCAAAGCCTTAGCTAGCATGCCCATTTCTACCTCCACAACACTGGAGGAGTTGATCAACTTCATAAAAATTGGGGAAGTAATGAAATGTGAAGAGATTCAAGAGAAGAGCGAAGTTAGTATGGGAGCAGTTTCTTTTTTGGATGCGGACTTACCGGAAGAAGGGAGAGACCACATTCGTCCTCTCTTTATCAAAATAAAAGTCAAGGGGAAGAGGACTCCATGTGTAATGGTCGAAGATGGGTCTACCATAAATGTTTGTCCTTTTAAGATATTGCCAAAGCTAGCTATGTCAACAAGAGATCTAATCCCAACCGACGTAACGATCCGTGCTTATGACAACACTAAGAGGCATGTCGAAGGGACTTTCAAAGCGACTGTCAAGGTTGGTCCAATTGAATCTATTGTTGAGTTTGTTGTTTTAGACATACCAGTTACCTTCGCCTTGCTCTTGGGACGACCATGGTTTCACCCTCTTGGTGGAGTTCCTTCCACCCTTCATAAAAAAATCAAATTCCCCAATGGAAATGAGATAGTGGTCATTGAAGCTGAAGATAATGAGATTGTTAACGCTCTAATGGTTGAGAGGCCTCTCAATGGTTTTCAAGTAGCTACAATTTCTGATGATGAAGTAGTGGACTCCAAAGTCTTGAATATGATGAAGAACATGAACTACCTTCCCGGAGCTGGTCTTGGAAAGGGTAAGGCCGGTTTGACAAAGTTGCCCTATTTTAGAACTCAAACTTCCAAGAAGGGGTTAGGATATGATGAAGACAGTGATGTCCAGCCAAATAAGAGTGAGAAGATGAGTTTCTCGCCACTTGAAGAGATCTTTATCAAGGCTCTAGATATGGGACCACTCCAAGGAAAGCCTGAGCCAATCATGTTCATGGTTAAGTTAATCCCAGGTTTTAAAATTTTTGCAGATGTTGCCGAGCTAGTGGAGAAAGTGAAGAAAGAGCTCACCCTATCAACCAACAAAGAATCCAATCCAAAAGAGAAGAATGAAGCTGCCCTGAAAGCCGAGAAGACTCCGGAAGAGATTGCTACCTTGGTTGAAGAGAAGTTTGAAGACATTCTGCCTTATGATTTTGAGAACAATGATTTTGATTTTGATTTCAATTTGCCTACTTTGTATGAGGATGATGATGTTTTGTTTTTCAAAATGAAAGCAATAAAGTCTGATTTTGCTTACTTATGTGATGTTTCTCCTGATGGTTGCATACATTCAAATAGCAGTTACATGAGCATCTTTAATATTAATTCTGTTAACAAACAATCATTAAATTTGGGAACAACTGAAAATCCTAAAAACATTAGCTTAGCATCCGACCTTACTCCTGATGAGAGAGAGAGATTTGAAAAAATTTTCAAAAAATATGAAGAAGTATTTTCCTGGTCTTATGAAGATATGCCGGGGATAGATCGAGACATAGCTGAGCATCATATTCCTACTTACACTCACATAAAACCTGTCAACAAAAGCTTAGGCGATTAAGACCTGAGTGGGCTAAATTGGTTAAAGAAGAGGTCACTAAGCAAATACAAGTGAAGTTTCTTGAAGTGATAGAATACCCAGATTGGTAGCCAACATAGTACCTGTGCCAAAGAAAGATGGAAGGATAAGGGTTTATGTGAATTATAGAGATTTAAACAAGGCTTCCCCTAAGGATGATTTTCCTTTACCTCATACAGATGTTCTCATTGATAGTGCAGCCTCTAGCGTGCTACACACATTTGTAGATGGATTTTCAGGACACAATCAAATGTTAATGGCCCAAGAGGATAAAGCCAAAACTGCTTTCATTACTACATGGGGTATATTCTATTATAGGGTGATGCCGTTCGGTTTAAAGAATGCTGGAGCAACCTACCAAAGGATGGCCACCACACTATTTCATGACATGATTCACAAAGAAGTTGAAGTAAATGTTGATGATATGATGGTTAAGTCGGATACAAGGGAGCAACACTTCCAAAACTTAGAATTATTCTTCGATAGAGCTTTAAAATATAAGCTAAGATTAAACCCGAAGAAGTGTGTATTCGGTGTTACTTCAGGCAAATTATTGGGACATGTAATTTGTCAAAGAAGTAGGCACCAACCATTTTTTGTCAAAAATGGAGGTGCCTAATTAAGGGGATTGTCAAAAATGGAGGTGCCTAATTTAGGACATTGTCAAAAGTGGAGGTACCTAAATTTGGGGAATTGTTAAAGTCAAAAATGGAGGTGCCTAATTTATTGACTAATTTCACCAACCCATGTTTTTGAAGCCTATATAAACCCATCCACTTCATTTGGAAGACACACCTCAAAAATTGAAGAAGTAAAGAGAAGAGAGTGTCTTTGAGAGAATTTTGTGAGGAAAAATTCTTGTTCATAATTGAGTGAGGGTTGTGAGTGTTTGTAAACACATTGTATTTTCTCCTTAATAGAAGTCTGCAGCAGCTCCGGAGACGTAGGCATAATTGGCCGAACTCCGTTATCAAATTCTGTGTTATTATTCCGCATTTATTTTCGCTCTCTTACTAATCTGGTCTAAGGGAATAGAGTGGTAATCACCATAATATCCCAACAACTGGTATCAGAGCTTTGAGTGATAAATTTTGTCAATTTTTTGCAAGATTACTATTCACATAAATAGTGAATTTCGTGAATAGTGAAATTCTGTCGGCAGTTCTGATTTGTCGACAAAGGTGTCCTAGTACACAGTGGTTTGCAGAAACAGTCAGAAACGATCCAAAGGAGTCCAGATTCGAGTGGGAGCGATGCCTGCAGATGAAGGAAAAGTGAGAATTGAAAAGTTCGACGGTGCGAACTTTGGCTTCTGGAAGATGCAGATTGAAGATTATCTGTACCAGAAAAAGTTATATCAACCTCTCTCAGGAATAAAGCCAGAAGGCATGAAAGATGAAGAATGGAATCTTCTCGACAGACAAGCCCTTGGAGTTATTCGATTGACATTATCACGAAATGTTGCTTTCAACATCGCCAAAGAAAAGACTACAGCAGGTCTAATGGCGGCTCTCTCCAACATGTATGAAAAGCCATCAGCTTCAAACAAAGTTCATTTGATGAAGCGGTTATTCAATTTGCAAATGGCAGAAGGGGCATCAGTGGCCCAACATCTGAATGAATTCAACATAATCACAACCCAGTTGAGTTCAGTAGAAATTGAATTTGATGCTGAAATTCGGGCTTTAATTCTCTTATCATCTCTACCAGATAGTTGGAATGCTACCGTTACAGCGGTTAGCAGCTCATCGGGAAAAACCAAATTAAAATTCGATGATGTTCGGGATCTGGTGTTGAGTGAAGAAATTCGACGAAGAGAATTGGGTGAAGCATCTACCTCTTCAGCTTTACACACAGAATCTAGAGGGAGAACTTTAGAAAAAAGTTCAAATCGTGGCAGATCAAAATCTAGAAGAGACAAATCTAGATCGGGGAAGAAAGATTTCAAGTGTTATAACTGCGGCAAGAAGGGTCACTTTAAGAAAGATTGCCGAGCGCCAAAGAAAGATAGCGGTGCACAGGGATCTGCAAATGTGACCGAGGAAGCAGGTGATGCCATGATTCTAAGTGTCAACAGTCCAATTGAATCATGGATTTTAGATTCTGGGGCATCTTTTCACGCCACTCCATGCCAAGAAATCATGGACAACTATGTCAGTGGTGATTTCGGGAAGGTTCATCTAGCTGATGATGAAACCTTAAAGATCGTAGGAAAAGGGGATGTCCGATTAAAGTTGTCAAACGAGAATACCTGGAAGCTGCAAGGAGTAAGACATATTCCTGGTCTTAAAAGGAATTTGCTCTCTGTAGGACAACTTGATGAAGATGGTTATGGTACAACCTTTAAAAGCGGTGAATGGAAGATTACCAAAGGAGCACTCGTCATTGCTCGTGGTAAGAAAACTGGCACTCTCTATGTAACCTCAAACTTAGAGAATGTTATTTCAGTAGCAGATGCAGACGAAAAATCAAACCTATGGCACCAAAGGCTTGGCCATATGAGCGAGAAAGGGATGAAGACGCTTTTGTCAAAAGGAAAGTTGCCGGAACTGAAAAGTATCAATGTCGGCCTATGTGAAGATTGTATCTTTGGAAAACAAAAGAAGGTCAGTTTTTCAAAGATTGGCAAGACACCCAAGGCAGAAAAATTAGAGTTGGTCCATACCGATGTATGGGGACCGTCTCCAATTCCATCTCTTGCAGGCTCATTGTATTACGTCACATTCATTGACGATTCAACAAGAAAGGTATGGGTGTATTTTCTGAAGAAGAAATCAGAAGTCTTTGATACATTCAGAAAATGGAAGGCCATGGTAGAAAATGAAACTGGTTTGAAAGTCAAACGATTGAGGTCTGACAATGGAGGAGAGTACAGAGATAGAAGATTCAGAGAATTTTGCGCAAACAGCGGAATCAAGATGGAGAAAACAGTTCCCATGACACCGCAACAGAATGGCGTAGCTGAGCGCATGAACAGAACTCTGAATGAACGTGCCAGAAGCATGAGGATACATGCTGACTTGCCCAAGAATTTATGGGCTGAAGCTGTCAACACCGCTGCCTACCTAATCAACCGTGGGTCTTCAGTACCTCTGGATGGTGGAATACCAGAGGAAGCATGGAGCAAAAAAGAGGTAAACCTTTCACACTTAAGAGTGTTTGGTTGTATCTCTTACATACATATAGATTCTGCTGGAAGAAGTAAATTGGATGCCAAGTCAAACAAATGTGTCTTTGTTGGATATGGTGGTGATGAGTTCGGTTACCGATTTTGGGATTATGAAAATCACAAGATCATTAGAAGCCGGAATGTCATATTCAATGAGAATGTGATGTACAAAGACAGATTAAATGCAGAATCAAATAGCTCCAAGATTGATGTTGAAAATAAGGAATTTGCTGAGTTCGAGGATATTTCTGGAAATGATGTTCAGAATAGTCCTGAAGTAGAGGAGCCAAGCATGCCGGAATTGAGGCGCTCCTCCAGAATTACAAGACCAATCCAACGTTACTCGCCTTCTTTGCATTACTTGTTGCTGACAGACAATGGTGAACCAGAGTGCTACAATGAAGCAATACAAGTGGAGGATTCAATCAAGTGGGAGTCTGCCATGAAAGATGAGATGGACTCACTCATGTCAAATCATACATGGGAATTAGTTGAACTACCACAAGGCAAGAAAGCACTCCACAACAAGTGGATTTATAGGATCAAAGAAGAGCATGATGGAATTAAACGCTACAAAGCAAGATTGGTTGTAAAAGGTTTTCAACAAAAGGAAGGTATTGACTATACTGAAATTTTCTCTCCAGTCGTGAAGCTTACGACAATCAGACTGGTATTGAAAATTGTAGCCGCAGAAAATTTACATCTTGAACAATTAGATGTAAAGACAGCATTCCTTCATGGAGATTTGGAGGAAGAGATCTACATGAAGCAACCAGAAGGCTTCATTAAGGCAGACAAGAAAAATCTAGTGTGCAAGTTGAAGAAGAGTTTATATGGTCTAAAACAAGCTCCTAGACAGTGGTACAGAAAGTTTGATAGTTTTATGAGCAGCAGCGGTTTCACAAGATGCCAAGCAGATCATTGTTGCTACATCAAGAAGTTTGACAATAGCTTTATTATTTTATTGTTATACGTCGATGATATGCTCGTTGCAGGTTCAGACATGCAAGAGATTAAAAATTTAAAGCAGAAATTGTCAAAACAGTTTGCAATGAAAGATCTGGGTGCTGCAAAGCAGATTCTTGGAATGAGGATCAAGAGAGACATGAAGTCGGGGACTTTGATGTTATCACAGGCTGAGTACATAACCAAAGTACTAGCCAGATTCAACATGCAAGATGCTAAATCAGTGAGCACACCTTTAGGTGTTCATTTCAGACTCTCCAAAGAACAGTCACCGAAGACTGAGGAGGAACGTGCACACATGACGAAGGTGCCATATGCCTCAGCAATTGGGAGTTTGATGTATGCCATGGTTTGTACCAGACCAGATATTGCTCAAGCAGTGGGAGCTGTTAGCAGGTACATGAATAATCCAGGCAAGGCACACTGGGAAGCAGTCAAATGGATTCTCAGATATCTTCGAGGTACCACAGATAAGGCGCTTTGTTTTAAAAGTGGAGATACGACACTAGCAGGTTATGTGGATGCTGACTTAGCTGGAAATGTTGACGTTAGAAAGAGCACTACAGGGTATGTCTATACTCTAGGAGGTACCGCAGTGAGCTGGGTCTCTCAATTACAGAAGATAGTTGCTCTCTCCACAACTGAAGCAGAATATGTCGCTGTCACGGAAGCCAGCAAAGAAATGGTTTGGCTCCAAGGTTTCTTGGAGGAGTTGGGCAAGAAGCAAGAAAACAATATCTTGCATTGTGACAGTCAGAGTGCCATACATCTAGCGAAGAATCCGTCTTTTCATGCCAGAACGAAGCACATACAGTTGCGGTATCACTTTATCAGGTCACTTCTGGAAGATGGGATTTTGAAACTTGAGAAGATTAGTGGAACTCAAAATCCGGCAGACATGTTGACGAAGACGGTGACTATTGATAAACTGAAGCTGTGCTCAGCTTCAGTTGGCCTATACTAGTATCAAGGTCGTAGAAGAGTTGTTGCATTGATCAAGGTGTGAAGACAGATTGAAATCAGTCTTCAAGTGGGAGATTGTCAAAGAAGTAGGCACCAACCATTTTTTGTCAAAAATGGAGGTGCCTAATTAAGGGGATTGTCAAAAATGGAGGTGCCTAATTTAGGACATTGTCAAAAGTGGAGGTACCTAAATTTGGGGAATTGTTAAAGTCAAAAATGGAGGTGCCTAATTTATTGACTAATTTCACCAACCCATGTTTTTGAAGCCTATATAAACCCATCCACTTCATTTGGAAGACACACCTCAAAAATTGAAGAAGTAAAGAGAAGAGAGTGTCTTTGAGAGAATTTTGTGAGGAAAAATTCTTGTTCATAATTGAGTGAGGGTTGTGAGTGTTTGTAAACACATTGTATTTTCTCCTTAATAGAAGTCTGCAGCAGCTCCGGAGACGTAGGCATAATTGGCCGAACTCCGTTATCAAATTCTGTGTTATTATTCCGCATTTATTTTCGCTCTCTTACTAATCTGGTCTAAGGGAATAGAGTGGTAATCACCATAATATCCCAACATAATTGGTCTGAATGGCATTGACATTGATCCTGACAAAGTTTAAGCAATCTAGGATATGCCAGCCCCCAAAGACGGAGAGAGAAGTTCGGGGATTTATTGGTAAACTACAGTACATTAGCAGATTTATTGCAAAGCTCACAACAATTGCTGAGCCTATCTTCAAATTGCTTAGAAAGAATCATCCGGTCGTATGGAATGAAGAATGTCAAAAGGCCTTTGATCAAATAAAAGAGTATTTGTTGAATCCACCTGTTTTGAAACCACCTAAACCCAACAAACCTCTATTACTATACTTAGCAGTAGAAGAAGAGTCGATAGGAGCCATGCTAGCCCAAGCAGATGAGTCGAGAATTGAGCATGCCATTTACTATTTGAGTAGAAAGCTCCTACCTTATGAAATTAAGTATAGTATCATCGAAAAGACCTGTATAGCCATAGTTTGGTCTTCTAAGAAATTGCGGCATTACTTTCAATCGTATAGTGTGCAAGCAATTTCCAGGTTGGATCCAATGAAGTACTTAAGGGAGACACCCTCTTTAATTGGGAAATATGGTCGATGGTTGATAATATTAGAAGAATTTGAGATCGAGTATGTAACTAGGAAAAAAATCAAAGGAAGAGCGGCATAATTCCTGGCTCAACAACCATTACTAGAGAGTGATGAGATAATCTTGGAATTTCCAGATGAACATTTAGAAGTAATTGAAGTACAAGGGTGGAAAATGTATTTTGATGGAGCAGTAAACAGGAAAGGAGCAGGTTTGGGAGTTATACTAGAATCGCTCGAAGGGGAACTCATCCCTTTAGCCAAAAAATTAAAATTTAGGGCAACCAATAATATGGTGGAATACAAAGCTTGTATTTTTGGTTTGGAAACCCTAATGTCTATGAAGGTGATAAGGTGGAAGTTTATGGCGATTCACTGCTATTTGTATCCCAAGTAAATGGAGAATGGGAGTTGAAAGAAGAAAAATTGAAACCATACCACCATTACTTGACCTTGATGAAGAAGAATTTTAAGGAGTGTAGGTTTATACACCTGTCAAGAGAAGAAAATCAGATGGCTGATGCCCTGGCCACATTGGCTTCGGTATGGGAAAATCCTACCAACCTATTCCTTAAGCCTCTGATCTTGACCAGTTTGTCAACTCCTTACTATGAATATGAAACAATCATGGAAATTGATACAGACCATGATGCATGGTATGATACTATAAGGCGATTTTTGGAGTAAAGAGAATACCCGCCGGGGGCAACAAAGAAAGAAAGAAGGGCCGTAAGGCAGTGGTCATTACAATACATCACCTTCCATGGAGAGTTATATCAAAGATGGCCTGAAGGGGTGCATTTGAGATGTTTAAGAAAGCCTGAAGTGGAGCGCATCATGTCAAAAATACATGCGGGAAGTTGCAGTCTGCACATGAGTGGTTTGGCCCTAGTTAAGAAGATTATTCGACAAGGTTACTATTGGTTGACCATGGAGAAAGACTGTATTGAGTTTGTAAAGAAGTGCTAGCAATGTCAGATGTATGGTAACTTGAATAACATGCCTCCTGAAGAACTGCATTCAATGTCTTCACCCTGGCCATTTGCCAACTGGGGTATCAACATTATAGGAGAGATACATCCTACAGCTTCAAACGGTCACTGATTCATTGTAGTAGCAGTAGATTATTTTTCAAAATGGATCAAAGCCGAATCCTTCAATAAACAGGGTGCAAGTCAAATGGCTAGATTTATTGAAAGGAACCTCATCTGAAGATACGGGGTCCCACACAGTGTGGTATTAGACAATGGGGTACAGTTCCAAGGAGCAGTTAAGGATTTATTCTCAAAGTACCAAATCCACCATCATCGATCCTCTCCTTATAGACCAAAGGCTAAAGGTGGGGTTGAAGCAACAAACAAGACAATTAAGCAAATTCTGTCCAAGATGACCAAGACTTACAGGGATTGGTTAGAGATGCTCCCCTTTGCTTAATGGGGATATAGGACAAGTGTGCGAACGCCTACTGGAATGACACCGTTCTCTTTGGTTTATGGGATGGAAGTGGTATTGCCAATTGAAATTGAGGTCAAGTCACTGAGAGTAGTCTTGGAAGCTGACCTGCCTAAAACAGAATGGGTAGAAAGCAAATACACACAATTAGCTCTATTAGAAGAGAGAAGATTAAAGGCGTTGTATCATCACCAACTGTATCAAAAGAAGATAGCTCGAGCCTACAATAGAAGGGTTAAGCTCAGAAAATTCAGAGTTAGGGATTTGGTGTTGAAGCAATGTAAGCCTAATGTATCTGATCCAAGAGGGAAGTTCAGACCTAGATGGGAAGGGCCATATGTTGTGAAACAAGTAATGAACAAAGGTGCGGTGAAGTTATCAGACATGGATGGGAATGAATTTAGTGAGCCAGTAAACATTGACAGGTTGAAGAGGTTTTATGTATGATAGAAAAAGGGAAAAAAGGATCTCGCTAGGTTGAAAACCCAAAAAGGACAGCCTAGGCAAAAGTTAGAGCAGTCCGCTAGTTCTGAAAACCCGAAAGGGTGGGCTAGGCAACAATTAGGGCTAAATGAGAGAAAATCGTCAATTAGAAAACCCGAAAGGGCTAATTGGCAACAAGAGTGATCTTGTGTATGCTAGCTTTATGTTTAGTTGTTTCCCAATTTAATAAAACATAATTGATGTTAAAATTGTTCCATGTGCACTGTTATAAGTATTTGACCAGATATGGATGAAATAAATAAACACAATAGCAAAAGGTGATGACAAATTATAAATGGAAAAGAAGCATCCTTTATTACTTTAATTATTTTTTCGTCCTAAAAATACACTTTCTGAATTAACAAATGTAAAATCTATGGCAATCGATAAGTATAACGTGCAGGCCAGCTTTGCCTTAACCGATCCAAGTAGGCTTCAGTCAAGCAAGGCATGTCTAAGTCAGGAGAGAAGTCAGAATCACGAGGCTCAGCTCCATACTGACGGCCAAGTCGGCGAGGATCATAGCATGTACCTTGACGAAGAGCAGCAAGGGGAATGTACATCAAGTATGTCTGCATGGTGACACGAGAAACCTTCCACCAAGGTACCAACCAACGAATATTGACTTCAGAGCGTGAGTGGATCCAGTCAACCCAGTCAGCATACGAAGAAGCAGGATGGAGTAGCTTCCTAGCAGAATGATGACATGGTAGGTATCTGGCAAAATCCATGGAGGGAGTATCAAGCAAACAAAGATGCTCCTGAAGCCAAAACTGTGAAGGAAAAAAAAAGAGTCTGCTAAGTTGAAAACCCGCAAGGGCAGCTTAGGCAAAAATTAGGACAACTCGCCAGTTCTGAAAACCCGCATAGGCTGACTAGGCAAAAGTTAGAGCAATAAAAAGAACAAAGAAAAAATAAATTGAAAACCCGAAAGGGCAGTTTAGGTAATTGCCTGAAGTAGCAACGAACTCCCAATCAGTCTCTTTGACAATCCTAATTTAAATCGGTATAATCCAACTAAGGTCTCGGCTAAGATCACAGGTACCGGTGACAAGCCTCCTTCCATTTGGTCCATAATATCCAATACTCGTGGATCAATATTGTCGTTAGAAGAAACAAGCGAGAATTGGCTGAGCAAGCAAAGACAAAGCATGCGTCCCCATGCCTTAGTAGGAGCCAAATGAGAAAAACAAAAGTCAATCAAAGGAGCAAGTAGAATTTTTTCACCTCTCATCAACCGAAGAACTTCGGGTTTTGGGATTTGAAATAACATCTATATCTTCTGTTGAGTTTTGGAAATCAATGTGGGTAACACCATTTGTTAATTATTGGGATGTCCAAGGATGGCCTCAAATTCTTCAATCAAGGGACATATTTCAAAGCCATTAATTCTAAATACTCTAGAATCTGAATCCCAAAAGGAAGCCATGACATGTAAGAAGGAGTGGTCCAATTTGACATTTTGAAAATATTTTAAAACATCAAGCTTTGACCATGAAATTTTCTTCCAATGGATGGCATCCATATTCTTAAATAGAATTTTTATTTTCTTTAAATGGTGCTTGGTCATGGTTGATGAATAAAGGAGAACCAAAATTGTTAAAAGGGTCTTCATGTTGAAAGGGAAAAGAATTTTGGTTTTTGTATTAAAAGGGGCATGCAAGGTGATTTATATAGAAGAAAATAAACCTTTTCCAAAAGTGAAAAGGAAAAGATGATGGGGTACACTAGAGGCTGCACTATCAATGATAACATCTATATGGGGTAAAGGAAAATCATCTTTAGGGGAAGCCTTGTTTAAATCTCTATAGTCCACACAGACCCTTATTCTTCCATCTTTCTTTGGCACGGGTACTATGTTGGCTATCCAATCTAGATATTCTATCACTTTAAGGAACTTTACTTGTATATGTTTAGTAACCTCTTCTTTAACCAATTCAGCCCACTCAGGTCTTAATCGCCTAAGCTTTTGTTTGACAGGTTTCATGTGAGTGTAAGTACGAATAAGATGTTCGGCTGTGTCTCGATCTATACCAGGCATATCCTCATAAGACCAAGCAAATACTTCTTCATATTTTTTGAATATTTTTTCAAATCTGTCTCTCTCATCAAGAGTAAGGTCAAATGCTATGCTATTATTTTTAGGATTTTTGATTGTTCCCAAATTTACTGATTGTGTGTTAACATAATTAATATTAAAGATGCCCATGTAATTGCTATTTGAATGTATGCAACCATCAAGAGAAACATCACACAAGTAAACAAAATCAGACTTTATTGCATTCATTTTGGAAAAGAAAACACCATCATCCTCATACAAAGTAGACAAATTAAAATCAAAATCAAAGTCATTGTTCTCAGAATCATAAGGCAGAATGTCTTCAAACTTCTCTTCAACTAGGGCAGCAATCTCTTCCAGAGTCTTCTTGGCTTTCAGGACAGCTTTGTTCTTCTCTTCTAGATTTTGTTCTTTGCTGGCTGGCAGGGTGAGCTCTTTCTTCACTTGGTCCACTAGCTCGGCAACATCTGCAAAAATTTCAAAACCCGGGATCAACTTTCCCATGAACATGATTGGCTCGGGCTTTCCTTGGAGTGGTCCCATGTCTAGAGCTTTGACAAAGATCTCTTCAAGTGGTGGGAAGCTCATCTTCTCATTCTTTTTTGGCTGGACATTGTTGTCTTCATCATATCCCAACGCCTTCTTGGAGGTTTGAGTTTTTAAAATTTGGAAGTTTTGTCAGACCGGGCTTTCCCTTTCTAAGACCAGCACTGGGAAGGTAGTTCATGCTCTTCATCATATTCAAGACTTTAGAGTCCACTACTTCATTATCAAAAATTGCAGCTACTTGGAAACCATTGAGAGGCCTCTTAATCATTAGAGCGTTAACAACCTCATTATCTTCGGCCTCGATGACTACTGTCTCATCTCTGTTAGGGAACTTGATCTTTTGATGAAGGGTGGAAGGAACTTCACCAAGAGGATGAAACCGTGGTTGTCCCAAGAGTAAGGCGAAGGTAACAAGTATGTCCAAAACAACAAATTCAACAATAGATTCATTGGACCAATCTTGACAGCAGCTTTGAAAGTTCCTTCGGCGTGTCACTTAGTATTGTCATAAGCCTGAATGGTTACCTCGGTTGGGCTTAGATCCCTTGTTGAGATGGCTAGCTTTGGCAATATTTTAAGTGGACAAACATTTATGGCAGACCCATCATCGACCATTACACATGGAGTCCTTTTCCCTTTGATTTCTATTTTGATAAAGAGAGGGCGGATATGATCTCTCCCCTCCTCTGGTAAGTCTGCATCTGAGAAAGAAACTGCTCCCATATTAACTTCACTCTTCTCTTGAACATCTTCACATTTCATTACTCCTCCAATTTTTATGAAATTGATCAGCTCATCCGGTGTTGTGGAGGTAGAAATTGGCATGCTAGCTAAGGCCTTGGCCATAGTTTCTCGGTGTTTTTTAGAAGTAGCCAATAAGTCCCAAATGCTAACACTTGCTTGGGTTCTTTTCAATTACTTGAGCACAATATCATCTTCCTCTTCTTTATTCCCTACATCAACTTCCTTTCCCTTTTTAATTTCTACCTCCTTAGGCGGTGGCCTTACATAAGGCTTACCGGATCTAATGTTCATTACTTCATCATCTTCGGGCTTGGACCAGGTCAATTCCTCCTTCTTGGATACCATATCGTCCTCACTATTGCTTGAATCCCAAAACCTGTTAACAACACAAATTGCTACTTCTTTACCCACCATAGCTTGTTTAATTTGGCCAAATATCTCTTCTTCTATGGTTGCTTCTCCACCCACATCTTGGAAAGAAGACATGAAAAAATCTTCATGCATACCCCCTCCAATCATGAAGATTGCCGGTGGTGGTACTCAATTGAACTTCGGTAATGGGTTCTTTTTGGTGTTTGGTTTGTTGGGCTCGGGCATTTTCCCACTATCAATTAAATTTTGGATCTCATGTCTCAACCTCACACATCTATCCGTGTTATGCCCTTGCATTTGATGAAATTGACAAAATGCTTTAGTTTCAGAATTAGGTGGGAGAGGGTTAGGTAAAGAGCGAGGATTTAAGGGTTGTAACAATCCCTTTCTTTGAAGCTTATTGAGAACCCAAGACATCGGTTTGCCCAATTCTGAAAACTGCCTCCTTACTCCTTGGCGAGTAGCGTTAACACTGATTGCCTTTTGCATGCATTGGCTACCAGACTGATAGTTTCCTTTCTCATTCCTTCTTGTTGAAAAATGATCCTTCTCTCTCTCCCATTCTTCAATTTGCAAACCAACTTGGAGGAGTTCTTTGAAATTCTGGATGAGTGTATGAGACATCCTTTCACAAAGACTAGGCAACACTCCTCTCACAATCATCCTTATTTGATCAGATTCATCGGGCCTTTTCTTGAGCAAAGCGGCCTTATTTCTCCTCCTTTTCACATAGTCCACAAAATTCTCATTTGGCCTTTGTCTAATGGACTCCACTTCCATTAAGGTAACTTCCATCTCGACATTGTATCCATATTGTTGGATGATGGCCTTGTATAGCATGTCCCAACTCTTTTGTGTTCCATTATCTAAGATATTGAACCAATTTTGGACAACAGGGTCCAATGAGAGCATAAAGTACCTTAGAGTTTGAGCCTTAGTAGCTCAGGCAGACTGCATAGCAGTGATATACTACTTCACATGGAGATGAGGATTTTCGGTTCCATCAAACTTCGCAAAAGATGGAATCTTAAACTTGTACGGAACTTCTTCATCTAGCTCAAATAATTTGTCAACTTTGAACATTTCTTCAGTCTTCAATTTCTTCTCAAATTTCTTTTCTAAGTCTGCAATCATCTTTTCAACATCAGAAGTTTCTATTTTCTCCATAGCTGACCTTTCAACAATCTTCGGTTCTTTCTTCTTGTCTTGAGGATCTTGGTAGTATTGAGCCCAATCATCATCATCAATGATCACCTTTTCATCATCAAAAACCACTTCATCAACTTTAGTCTTCCCTTTGTCCTTTGGCTTCTTAGTGCTAGCAGATGCTTCAGCATGATTTCCTAAAATTGCAGTCAATTGGTTCTTCATTGTCTCAGCTAGGGCCTCTTTTATTTCTTCCATCTTGGCATTGAGGGCATCATCCACCAATCTTTGAATTTGTTTGGGCTCCATTGCTTTTGGTAAAAAAGAGATTAAGTCATTGCTAGATTCTTCATCTCCGGCATAGGTCGAATTATTGTACGCTTTTGAACTGTCATAATCCAGGGCTGTGATCCAGAAAGGATCAATGATATGAGATGCAAATGTATGTATGTATGCATGTATGCACAAATAATTAACAAACAAGGACAAATAGGACGTCCCTTCCAACCTTATAACATCCACACACGAATGGCGAGTCTCTTTTCCTAGGTATATGGTTAATAAAATACCAACATGGGGTACCTTGTTTTCGAATATTTCCCTCGGACGTTTCAACCAATAGTTATATTTTTAAAAATGGAAATCAACTCATAATAATTTCCATTAATTGGGTTTTAATCCATTTAACCAACAAATGTAGCTTTTATGCTATATTGGATTAAAACGAAATTAAGAGGTTTATTATAGATAGATTTCTCACTTGAAAAAGTAACTAATGATTCATGCCAAAAGCAAGCCCATGGTTAATTTATTCTTAGTATAAACTAGGCTCACAATTGATTTTTGGTATTTCATAACTGACCTAAATAATTTGCAAGCTCTTTGTAAGAAAAGGTTGGATGAAAATATTTTTGTTTCTAAGCCCATTGTAAAAAGATTTTAGAAAAATTGTATTTTGGGCTTTGTATTTGGGTTATGAGCAAAAGAATTTTTAATTTGTTTTGGAAAAATTTTATGTCCAAAGACCATTTTGAAAACGTTTTGAAAATAGCTTTGGTCTTTTGGATATAGAGAAATTTTTATTTTGAGCTTACAAATGTACTTAGGTCATATTAGAAAATGAACAAACCAAATAAGCCATGATTTACTCCAAGATAAATTAACCATAGTCAAACAACATGCATTTGAGGTAAAAACCTAAGGAAAGTAACTAGGCCAATTACATGAGCTTTAGTCTTTGGGTAAAAAGGCTTAGGTTCCCATAGCAAGTATATACCAAATGGTACGAGGCTAAGAGTGGTTATGCCATGCTCAATCTCCATACCTTGAGTGAAAGTATGGTATCCCTTACATAACACAACACGGGTAACAAGGGCGTCCTCACTCACGCACACGATGCAATCTAATATGATACAATGGATAATATCATTATAAGAAAGAATAGAATAATAAAAAGACCAATGGAATCAACTTCTCTTATCCCATGTGGAGTTGCCACTGTGAGCGGGGATTTTTGTCCCCACTCCCGGTGGAATGGTTCTTACGACTTTGGCACTGTTTAGACTCGGGGCCTTAGAGAACACGGACCTAAGTCTAGAGAAAATGGAGTCGCCACCCGGACGGGCCTGGAAAAAGAAAGGGGTGGATGACTCGATTCCTAAGGAATCCCCAACCCCCTAATGGGTTCAAAAAGTTGGGTACATGTGAGGAAAGTGAGAAATAGCAAGGCACCCCCACAACGCCCGATTTATTGGAACCAGCCTCCTTCACAGGTCTTAATATTATAAAATTCTTAAATATAACAATATTATCCATATTACACACAACAATTGAAATAAAGCATCATTATATTAAAATCAAAGCAATGTCCAAACAAAGCAAATAAATGGACACTCATCCGAAGATGGAAAAATGTCCTTACTTCATCCATGTCTAAACTAATAGGACACCCACCAAAAGGTAGAAACATGTCCTTTACATTGATCCAAAATATAAAAGCAATTTAAATTACATAGAACTTAATTAATAAGGTACTTATAAACTGGAAACATACCTCTTACAGCATTTGAAAATCAAAATAAATCAATAAAAGTAAATAACCATTCATCATAAATAAATCATTCATCAAAGATATTAAACATCGATCAAAATATATAATAAACATTCATCCATTATAAATTAAATAAATCTAGCATTGAAATTAAATCAACCATCAAAGCATATAAAAAATAAAATAATCAAATCTAAAAATAAAGCAAGCAAAGATACAAATTAGGGTTTACAATTTCTATTTAAAGTTCTTTAATTAACATTTAGGGTTTTGAGATTTTAGCATTATTATTGTTATTTGTTTTAGCCTACTGTAAAGGTCTTGGAAAATGGGAATGGATTAGGGTTTCATGAATCAAACTAGGGTTTAGGGGTAACATTATGAAATTAGGGTTTTAGAATATTAAAACATTAGGTTTATAGCACTTGTTTACTAAATTGTTGTTTTGGATTTACTGTATTGAGTTTGAATGTTTAGGTTTATAAGGTTTTAAGGATTAGGGTTTAGGAAAACTATGGTTTATGTATTAGTTTTGAGGAAATTAGGGTTTAGGAAAACTTAGGGTTTAGATTAACTGGTTTGGGATTTACTGTTTTGGTTTTGGAGTTGAAGAAAATATTTGGGAATTTTGGAAAAAAGTTAGAGGAAAACAGTTTAGGATTTTTTAAAGTTTTTGGAAATAGGAAAAATGATTCAAGGTTTTTGGAAACAAAAGAAACGAATTAGATTATTGAAACGAAGATCAAGTTACTGCATATTTAAAGATCAAAGTTTTGTGTGTATATTCTTATGAATCAAAGAAACAAAGCTACTTTGATCATAAATAATTTATAATGAATGGTCAAACATGCGTAGTTGGTTTCACCAAAAAGTTGCTTTCTGGATGAACAAAGACAAAGACAAGGTTGCTGCCTTTGATGAATTGTTGATTGCTTGGTTATTGCTAGGGTTTTTTGTACTCGATCACCTACTCAAAGTCTCACTATCCGATCTCTAAGTTCCAGTCCCAAAATTTCAGTCCCAAAATTTTCTTCCCCTTTTTCTGTTTTTTAAAGTGTTATTTATAGGAAAATTTATATGATTAATTCTAATTGTTTAATGAAACAAAAATAAATTAGGAAAAGAAACTGAAACCAAATAGAATTTGGTTTAGGAAAAAATAGCATTGAAAGAATTTCGCTGGCGAAATTGCGAGCACTGGCCAAAACTGCGAGGATTGGTGCGAAATTGCGAGAGCTGGGCGAGCGGCTAGCCAATTTTGTCGCAGGAATTTCCTGCGGCGAATTGGCCTTGGCCAATTAGACCAATTTCGTCGTCGATTTTTATTTTTATTTATTATTTTTAATTATTTTAATTATTTTTTATTATATTTTTTTATTAATTTCACCATTTTTATTTTTATTAAAAATTATAAATTATAGATAATTAAAATAAATATTATTTAATTAAACTATCACAAAAATTATTTTAAACTTTATAAAAAATATCAGACCGGACTAGGTCAAAAATTAAGGGTCTACAGAGGCCCAGTTGGCAGATAAGAAAATCTAGAAGATTATGATGGATTGCTAAAAGGGGGAGAGTCAAGACTTTCGTGTGAGAGATGATGACAATCTATGGTACAGAGATAGATGTGCATTCCAGATGATGCATGATTGAAGAGGATGATTTTGGAGGAAACACATCCGTTAATCTATGCTATGCACCCTGGGTGTACCAAGATGTATCAGAATTTGAAGCAACATTATTGGTGGTTAGATATGAAGAGGTAGATAGCAGAGTTTGTATCCAAATGTCTCACTTGCCAGAGAGTGAAGGCTGAGCACCAAGTTCCTTTAATGTTGCTCCAGGCATTATCATTGCTAGAGTGGAAATGGGAGCGAGTGACAATGGATTTTGTGACTGAACTGCCTTTGACCCAGAAGTAGCATGATGCAATCTAGGTGATTGTTGATTGAATGATAAAGACAACTCATTTTCTTTCAGTTCAGATGGATTATTCTCTGGAGAGGTTGGCTGAGCTGTATATCAATGAGATAGTGAGGTTGTATCTATGGTGTCGGATTGAGATCCCCGATTAACTTCAAGGTTTTGGAGGAGTTTGTAGGATGCTTTAGGTTCTTGATTGTATTTTAGCATTGCTTTCCATTCTTAGATAGATGGGCAGTCAGAGAAAGTGATACATATTTTAAAGGATATGTTGAGGACCTATATCATTGATTTCATTAGGAGCTGGGACAGATTTTTTCCACTGATTGAGTTTGCTTATAACAGCAGTCATCAGTCCAGTATTGGGATGGCACCTCATGAGGCCTTATATGGCAGGAAGTGCATGACACCTTTATGTTATGATGAGGTTGAAGAAGGTAAGTGTAGACCCTTAATTTTTGACCCAATCCGATCTAATATGTTTTATTTAGCCCAAAATGATTTTTGTTGTCTAATTGGTCCAAAATAATTTTAATTAAATAATTTTTGCTTTAGTATCTAATTTTTATTAATAAAAAATAGAAATAAACAAATAAAAATAAAAATAAAAATCGGAGTCGGAGTCAGAGTCGGAAAAATCGGTGAAGAAAAATTCGTTGTGCGGGCCCATGGGTATTTCGCACGCAGAAAAATTCTGCCTGCGAAATAGCTTACGAGCCCGTTCCTCGCACACTGCCGCAGTTTTCTGCGGTAGAAATTTTTCGCCAGCGCATTTTTTCCTGCGGTAGTTTTTTTCTACAGTGCAAATTTTCCGACGCAAATTTTTCGAAACCTAATCCAATTAGGTTTTGGTTTCTTTTTTTTATTAATATTACTTATCTTAATTAATTAGGAATAAATAACCTTAAACCACTATAAAAAGGACTAAAGGCAATTAAAATTGGGGTGGCCGAGAGAGAGGAAATCCAAAGGGTTTTTGGAAAGTTTGAAACCAAATCAAGGAAGGAAAAGAAGAAATTCAATTTAAATCTTTTCTAGACAGCAACATCACGAAAAAAGGGATTACAAAGGCAACAAAGGCTTGTCTTTGGAGCTAGTTCATCCAAGAAAAATTGTTTTGGAGCAACTTACAAAAGAAGGTATGAAATCCTAAATTCTAATTTTTTTTACACAGTAGCTAAACTAGGGTTTTTTTTTGTGTTTTTCAAAAGTTAAAATCTTTGAACTTTAATTTATTTTTCCAAAGTTAAAACACTAAAAACGTGACTTTCTTTTCTAAAAAGACTTAAAATTGTTATTTTTTCTTCTTAAAGACCTTAAAACACTAATTGAACATATTTTTCAACAAAACCAAAATCAAATTCTGTTTCTTTTAAGATTTTAAAGTAGGTTCTATTTCATTCAAAAAGCCTTCAAAAACATATTTTCTACTTATAAAAACTTCAATCCTTTGGTTTAAATTCATAAAACTTCATAAAATATCAAATTGATTTCTAAAACCCTAAAAATTCTTCATTACCCGAGAACCCTAATTTTAAGCCTAAAATCTAAAATTCAACTTTTAAACCTAAAATAATAAACCCTAATCCTTTTAAAATCTTAAACCCTAATTTTTATGAACCCTAATCCCTTTAAAACATAAAAAAACATAAAAACATGAAAACCCAAAAATTACACAGTAGCTTAAAATTCAATAATCAAAAATCACAAATTAAAGTATTTTAAGGTATTTAAAACCCTAGTTTCATGATTTCACCATTCAAATCTTAATTTGGTTAATCAAAGAGTCTTACCAACCTTTTAAAACATAAAACCCTAATCTATTTTAACTCCATAAAAATTCACAGTAGCTATAATTGAACTTTTATTTGCTTTATTCAATTCCATATTTATTTAGACCTTGATTTATCTCTTATGCTTTAATTTATTTAATTTCAATACTTGATTTATTTAATTTATCATGGATGGATGTTTATTTTATTGATATTTAAATACTTTTGATGAATGATTTATTTATGGATGATTATTTGCTTTTATCAATTAATTTAGACTTCCAAAAGTTGTAAAAGGTATGTTTCCACTTGGTGGGTACCTCATTAGTTAAACATCATGTAATTTAATTTGCTTTTCTATTTTAGAACTTATGTAAAGGGCATGTTTCTACCTTTTGTTGGGTGTCCTATCTAGGCATGTGATGTAAGGACATGTTTCCATCCTTGGATGAGTGTCCATTTATTTGTTTTGTTTTGTTTGGACATCGCTTTGATTTCAATATAATGATGCTTTCTTTTTATTGTGTGTAATATGGATAATGTTATTATACTTAAGAATTTTATAATATTAAGAACTGTAAAGGAGGCCGGTTCCAATGAACCGGGAGTTGTGGGGGTGCTAGGAAATTTCTCACTTTCTCCACACGTACCCAACTTTCCGAACCCATTAGGGGGTTGGGGATTCCTTAGGAATCGAGTCATCCACCTCTTTCTTTTTCCTGAACTGTCCGAGTGGTGACTCCATTTTCTCCGGACTTAGGTCCGTGTTCTCTAAGGCCCCGAGCCTAAACAGTGCCGAAGTCGCAAGAACCATTCCACCGGGAGTGGGGGCGAAAATCCCTGCTCACAGTAAGTTGGTCAGTCCCGATTTAATTAATGAAACAGAAGAAAAAGTGAAGGTGATTAGAGGTCATCTGAAAGCAGCTTTAGACAGAAAAAAATCTTATACGAACTTGAAGAGAAGAGATATAGAGTTCAGTGTGGGAGATAGAGTGTTCCTAAAGGTGTCTCCTTGGAAGAATATTTTGAGATTCAACCGCAAAGAAAAGTTGAGTCCTTGTTTCATAGGACCATATGAAGTGCTAGAGAGAGTTGGTCTAGTAGCTTATAGATTAGGTTTACTGCTTGAGTTGGATAAAATTCATAATGTCTTCCATATCTCTATGCTTCGGAGGTATAGGTCAGACCCATCTTATATATTGTCAGTAGAGTCTATTGAGATGAGTCCGGATCTGACTTATGAGGAAGAATCAGTGGTGATCTTGGCATGGAAAGTGAAAGAGTTGAGGAATGAGAAGGTGCCATTTATGAAAGTTCTTTGGAGGAATCATGCCACTGAGGAGGTAATATGGGAGAGTAAGCAGACGATGTGGAGTCAGTATCCCCAGTTATTTCAGAGTTGAGATAAGGTAATTTCGAGGAATAAATTTATTTTTAGGGGGGAGAGAATTGTAATATTTTAAATTTATTTTTGAAAAATTCATAATTTTTGAAAAATTAAATTAAATAAATTATAATTTAATTGGACAAATCAAATAAATAATTTTAAATGAAAAATGAAGTGTTTTTAAATAAAAAAGTAGAATATATATGTGATATATATATAATATATACAACATATAAAAGTCAACACTTCTTTAAAAAAGTCAAAGTCCAATGGCATTTTGGTAAATATACTTTAAAAATTGAAAATTTTAAAAATAATTCAAAAGTAATTTATTTTTAAATAGAAGATGAATTTTTAAACTTTTAATTGATTAAATAAATTATTAAATAATTAATTATTAAATTAAATAATATATATGGTTGAAATTAAAAGATGAAAGGAAAGAGATAATCAAAAGTTTTTTCATCTTCTTCTTCTTCCTCTTAGGACGAAATCTCCATGGATGCATAGCCAAGGATTTTTACTCTTCCATATTCAATTTATTGAAGGATTTAACTTGTTTAAAGTTAATTTTTGGGAATTTCCACCTAATTTGATAAGTTTCCAACTCCTTTCTTTGAATTTCATGGAAATTTTGAATATATGTGAGTTTTGGGTTCTTGATGTTGTGTGATTTAATTATTGGAATTGGTGTGTATGATGTTATTTTAAGTGATTAGTAATGATTTTACATTTGGATTGAAGAGATGATGGAGTTTGGGTAGGGTTTGGTGAAGAGAGAGAATTTAGGGTTATGTAATTTTTGGGGTTTTGAAATCATGGTTTTTAAATGTACAAATTGATTCCAAATGAGTTGTTTTGATGTATAAACAAGTATTTTCAAGTGAAATATTGGATTTGGTTGAGATTTATTGGAGTTTGAGTATGGAAGTGTGATTTAGGGTTTTGGAAAAGTGATTTTTCCAAAGTTGTAGAAATCTTTGAATTTATTAGTTTAAGCATGTTGTTTAGTGTTAAAAGTGATTAATATAAGCCTGAAATGATAATTGGATTGAGTTGGAATGAAAAACCTTCAATAGGGAAAGGTTATGCCATTTTAGGGTTTTGGTCCTAAGTGTGTATTTTATAATGTAATTGTTTAAAACATGTTAAAATATATTTTTAATAATATAAATAAACTTAAAATACCAAATTTATTGGGTTAGTATGGTATTCCAAAGATAAAGTGAGGTTATCCTTAACTTTGGATTTTTTGCTTAGATGGTGTTTAATTATGGATTAAGATTGGAAATGCCTTAGAATGTGGTACTAAATGATTATTTATAATCACATTTGGTTTATGCATTGAGGAGAGCTGTCATCTAAGTGTTGAAGGGCAAGTGGAAAGAGATGGATTGAAGGGTGTTTGAGCTTGCTTTTGGTTTTCATTTGAGGTATGTACAAACTTTGGATGAATTGGTTATATTTGCATTACATTGGGCTTAACACATTTTGGATTGGAAAATGTGTTATGCTACTTGATTCATTGAACATGTGTGAATAATGTGCTATGACATGTGCAATGTCATATAAGTGTTAAATGCATTGTGAAAAGCCATTGATAATGGCTAAATTATGAAATATGTGAAATATGTTCATTTTGTGAAAATAACCCAAAGTGTTTGGGTAATGCCATTTTTTATGTATGCATTTATGGCATTGTTAAAAAGCCATTGGTAATGGCTAATGTGCATAAAATATGAATCATATATGGGTTATGTGTGTAACACCCCTATACCCCGTATACGTACACAGCATGCTAATACGATCGTAATATACGTATACTGATTATAGGTATGCCACGGTTTATAAAACATACAAATAATCCCTTTTCAATAATATGAATAAATTTAAAACATTTAGGGGAATTTATAAAACACAATAGATAAAATGTTTATTCAAAACGCAGCGGAAAATATAACAAATATTTACAAATACATATACATCAAAACTCAAGTTTTACAAAACATAAAATATATACATGTTTGGCAGTATGTCTTTGATCTTTAATCTTCACTATCAACACCTCAAGATCTAGATTCTACTCGGCCTAGAGGAACTCTCCGGTTCTTCCGTGTCACCTGCGCGATGAAACACACTCGCGCTAAGCCAACGGCTTAGTGGTACAAACTACAATAATATTATGCTTTGATGCAATGCCACTGTCACACAATCAAGTTTCATAATTTTATTACTCAACATAATTTTCCAAGCCACATTCATTCTCATCAAGTTACTCATGTATTATAATCATCTCATAATATTATATCTCACTCCATAGTTCATATTAAAGCAAAGATAAACATGTATTAGCAAAGATAAACATGTATCACCATTCAAGAATCACATTTAACAAAGAAAAGCATGGGCCCAAAAACACTAATATGCCATTCAACTTTCAGAGTTAATGTTTTGGATTAATTATCACATTTATCATCATTATTATCCCAACTAGGCTTCAAGGATTTAGGTTCAACCAAGCTTCAAGGGGAACAAAGCATGCTAAGTATTAACCCAACTTGTCTTCAAGAACCAAACCCACCCTAGCTTCAAGGGTTGTAACATCTCAATTAGGCTTCAAGGACTAGACCCAACCAAGCTTCAAGGGGAGTTAAGCATGCTAAACTACAACCTAACTTGGCTTCAAGGATCAAGCCCAACCTAACTTCAAGAGATTGTTACTATAGGCATGCCACCAATAACAACACTCTGAAAATGGAATAACACATTAGACACACAATTCATTCATTATTTAATTATCAATTTCATTCTCATTTTCTCATCATCACTTAGGCAACCATGCCTCAATCATCTCATTGGCATCATTATCATTTTAGTCAACAAACATGGCTCCATATCTCATAAATAGAGTATACATAATTGATTGAATTAGACATCATCATCATAGCCAACAACCATGGCTCCACTTGTTTCATTTGAATCATTATAACCAATCACAGTGGCTTCACATCTGATTATATCTCAATTCATTATCAATCATTCACATTATATAAAACATAACATTCATCAAATGTATTAACAATGTAATCAATTACCTAACATATGTACAATCAAATAGGTTAAGTATCAAAATCATATAAGTGTATGCAACCATGTAGTTTGTACTTACCTTAGGAACAACTTACACCAATCTACAACTTTCCTCTTCCAAAAATTCTTCATCACTTAGGTTAAGGCAAATCAACCTCTTCACAACCTAATCCAAAAGGAATAATACACATGAGATGCAAACTCTACACATGACACACTCAACAACACGGGTGTGTCCCTGACCGTACCCTAAACTCACAACACAAAAGCTTTGACACGCTCAGAACCAACATTCTGTTTCACAGAAATATTGACACGTCCAACAACATGGGCGTGCTCATGGCCGTGTCAATCCACCAACATTACAGTAGCTATGACACGCTCAGTGACATGGGCGTGTCACTGCTCGTGTCACCCATCCAAAAACACAGAACCATTGACACGCCTAAAGATCTGGTCGTGCTCATGGGTGTGTCAGGCCAAAAATACAGTTTCCGGCAACATCAACACTACATCCAACAAACCACTTTCTTTCAACATTTCCCACTTCAAATAAACTTAATTAAACACACCCAAAAACCATAATAAACTTGCAAAAACACCAAACAACTCAAAACATACATCAAACACAATTCATAATTATCACAACAAACCCAAAACACAACCACAACACTTTCTCTTTCAACAAACTTACTCTTTCCTTCAATCCAACCCCAAAATCCATAATCAATTGAACCAAACACTCTTAAACAACACAATCAAACAACACATATCAACCACACTCTTACTATCAACAATCTATCAAACTTAAACACAACTTCAATTAAAACAAAAGAAATCAAGAGAGAACTTACCAAAGTTGATGAAACTTCAAAATTCTCTAACTTAATCACTTGAATCTTTCTTCAATTTAGAGCTTGGAAATCACAACCCCTCTCTTGTTCTCTTGCTTTGAGATGCCCGGCCAAGAAAGGAAAAGAAAAGAAAAGGAAAAGAAAATGAGAAGGAAAAGTCAAATACTCAATCTCTTTAAAACCTCCACCAAGTGTTTTAATATTAAAATAATCAAATTTCCTCTCTTCCATCCATTTTATTTTCTTATTTTCCTTTAATTAATTAATTCATTAATAATACAAATAAATATCTTCTTTGACCATAATTCACTTTGACTTGTGTATATGTTGTATATATTTCCATATATACAACATATACACTCTCTTCACTTCTTTTCTCTTCCCAATGAATCATATACATTTAATCCAAATAAAACAACAATTATATCAAAACTTCTAGGGCACATTTTGGGATATTACAATTCTCCCCCTCTAAAAGAAATTTCGTCCTCGAAATTACCTGATATCAAGTCTGAAATAGTTGAGGAGATTGATCTCACATTGCTTGCTCACTCTCCCGAGTTGCCTCTTCTCTACCATGATTCTTCCAAAGAACCTTCACCAGTGGCACCTTCTTATGTCTCAACGCTTTCATTTCATGTGCCAAAATAGCAACTGGTTCTTCTTCAAATGTCAGATTCGAACTCACCTCAATGGATTCAACTGGCAAGATATGAGATGGATCTGATATGTACCTCCGCAACATAGAAACATGGAAGACATTATGGATTCTATCCAACTCAGGCGGCAAAGCAAGACGATAAGCAACTGGCCCAACTCTTTCTAAAACTTCCTACGGTCCAATGAAACGAGGACTCAGCTTTCTACTTTGACCAAATCTCAATATCTTTTTCCAAGGAGACACTTTCAAAAATACTTTATCTCCAACATCAAACTCTATGTCTCTCCTCTTCAAATCTGAATATGACTTCTGCCGATCTGAAGCTGCTTTCAACCGATCCCGAATTATCTTCACTTTCTCTTCAGTCTCTTTAACCAAATCAGTACCAATTAACTTGCCCTCTCCAATTTCATTCCAACATAAAGGTGTTTTGCATCTTCTACCATACAATGCCTCAAATGGTGCCATACCAATACTGGATTGATGACTGTTGTTGTAAGCAAATTTCACAAGTGGCAAAAATCTGTCCCAACTTCCAGAGAAATCAATGACACAGCTTCTCAACATATCCTCAATAATCTGTATCACTCTCTCTAACTGCCCATCTGTCTGTGGATGAAAAGCAGTGCTAAAGTGTAATCAAGAACCCAATGCACTATGCAAACTTTTCCAAAACCTTGAACTAAATCTAGGATCTCGATCAAACACTAAAGAAATTGGGACTCCATGCAACTTCACTATCTCACTGATATACAGCTCAGCCAATCTCTCAAGAGAATAGTCCATTCTAACAGGAAGAAAATGAGCTGTCTTTGTCAACCAATCAACAATCACCCAAATAGCATCATGCTTTTTCTGAGTCAATAGCAAACCAGATACAAAATCCATTGTCACTCTCTCCCATTTCCATTCAGGCACTATTAAAGGTTGAAGCAACCCAGTTGGAACTTGATGCTCAGCTTTTACCCTCTGACAAGTGAGACATTAGGATACAAATTCCGCTATGTTTCTCTTCATACCTGACCACCAGTAATGCTGTTTCAAATCATGGTACATCTTTGTACTTCCCGGATGCATAGTAAAAACTGATTGGTGTTCTTCCTCCAAAATAACCTTTTTCAAACTATCATCATCAGGAACACACAATCTATATTTAAACCAAAGGCTACCATCGCTTCTCACAAAGAAATCTTGGCTCTCCCTGTTTTGGCAATCTGAAACAATCTTTTGAATTTTCTCATCTGCCAATTGAGCCTCCTTAATCTGATCCAACAATACTGGTCTCAACTGCAACTGAGCCAACAATGCACCATCATCACATGCTTTAAAACTAACATGCAATCCTCTCAACTCAACAAGCAACGAGAGCGAATAAATAGCCAAACCTGCAAAAGACTTCCGACTCAAAGCATCAGCAACTACATTTGCCTTACCAGGATGATAATCAATCAAACAGTCATAGTCTTTGATCAACTCTAACCATCGCCTTTGCCGAAGATTCAGCTCCCTCTGGACACCCAAATATTTCAAACTTTTATGATCCGTATAGATAAAACATTTCTCCCCATACAAGTAGTGTCGCCAAATCTTCAAAGCAAAGACTATAGCTGCCAATTCCAAATCATGTGTCGGATAATTGAGCTCATGCAACTTCAACTGCCGAGAAGGATAAGCTACAACTTTACCCTCTTGCATCAAGACACATCCTAAACCATTATGTGAAGTATCACTGTAAATCACATAAGGTTTATCTTCCATGGGTAAAGTAAGAATAGGTGCTTGAGTCAACATTTCTTTCAACTGCTCAAAACTAGCTTGACACTGATCTGTCCACACAAATCTAACTCCCTTCCGAAGCAATCTGGTGAGTGGAGTAGCTATCAAAAAAAACCTTTTACAAATCTTCGATAATAGCCTGCCAAACCTAGAAAACTTCTAACTTCAGTGATTGACTTTGGTGGACTCCAATTCAAAATAGCTTCAACTTTACTTGGATCGACTCTTATACCATCTACTGAAACTATATGACCGAGAAAAGTTACTTGGTCAAGCCAAAACTCACACTTTGACAGCTTAGCATACAACTGCTTCTCTCAAGCTCTGTAACACAATTCGTAGATGCTTGTCATGTTCTTCTTCATTACGCGAATACACCAAAATATCATCGATGAAAACTACCACAAACTGATCCAAATAGGGCCTAAACACCCTATTCATCAAATCCATGAAAGCTGCAGGTGCATTCGTCAATCCAAAAGGCATTACCAAGAACTCATAATGCCCATATCTTGTGTGGAAAGCTGTCTTAGAAACATCTTCAGCTCTAACCCTCAATTGATGGTACCCTGATCTCAAATCAATTTTGGAAAACACCGCTGCTCCCTTCAACTTATCAAAAAGATCATCAATTCTAGGCAAAGGATACTTATTCTTGATAGTTACTTTGTTCAATTGCCTATAATTGATGCACAATCTTAAAGTACCATCCTTCTTCTTCACAAACAACACCGGAGCTCCCCACGGAGAAACACTAGGGCGAATAAACCCTTTATCCAACAACTCCTGCAACTGCACCTTCAACTCTCTCAATTCAGCAGGTGACATTCGATAAGGAGTGATAGAGATGGGAGTGGTACCAGGCAACAAATTGATACCAAACTCAACCTCTCTCTCAGGGGGTAACCCTGGCAACTCCTCAGGAAACACATCTGGAAATTCTGCAACTGTGGGTATACTATCAAGTTGAGAACCCAATACTCTAGTATCCACCACATGAGCAAGATAAGCATCACACCCTTTTCTAATCAACCTTCTAGCTGTTACAACTGATACCAACAAGGATGCAAGTTGTTTCTGTTCACTAGATACCATCAAATTTCACCTCTTGGTACTTCATTCAATATTAAGATATCAATAGGTGGCCACTCTATCAACCTAACATATAATCTAATGCAAATAACTAATAACAAGTTATATTAATGGAAATGTTAAATTATCTTTTAATCTAATCTACTGCAAACCATAGGAATAAGTAATTTAGCTCATAATCAATTCAAAGAAAACATTCATCTCAATATAATTCAAATCACAAATATCCATTGAAATATTAATGTTCATAACAAATCAACAAAAATCTGGAAATGAATCAATTAAAATAATTCAAGGATTGACCTAGTTTGAAGAAGACAAGAGTTGCTATTCTCTTGTTCTTCCTCTAACCTAGATTGAGTTTGAATGTGATAAAGAAACCAAGTCCTCTTAAGAGCTTGTTCAAGAACTGCACAAGCACTATACCAAAAATATTGAAGAAACTTGTCTACGGAAGAAAATAAAGATGAAAGGATGTTGGAGATGGTGATGAAGAGAGATGTCTTTTAACAAGAATAAGAAGAATAAAATGGTGAATGGCCCACTTCCCAACATGTAGCCCCCTCTCTATATCCTCATCCAATTATTTTTAAATGTTAAGACAAAGAGAATTTTGCTTTTCAAATCACATCCATACTCCCATTTCCATTTGTACCCTCCTTTTTCATTCTTAAACCTTTCTTTCCATCAAAAAACAACTCACCTTTTCACTTCTTTAATTTTTTATTAAGAAACATTCATTGTTTTCTCCTATCTTGTCCCCTTAATTGTGTAAAAACAAATAAGAAATCTATCTTTAGACATGGCCAAGTCATGTGCTGATGTCCATCACTGCTTATCATGTATGTTTGTTGTGTGGAGTGACATGGCCAGTGACATGACTATGTCTCATGGCTATGTCTTCTTCTACCTATTCTTGGTTATACTTCTCTTTATGTAGAACACAGCCAAGTCACTATGTGTGTGGTGTGACACGGTCGTGTCTTCTCCATGTGTCTGCTTCTGCCTTTAATTTCCATCCCTATCAAAGGGACACAGCTAAGTCATGTTTGTTCTGGCCCTGTCATGTGACATGGTCAGTGACATAATCATGTCAGGTGGGTTTGTCAAATGCCTCTCTAAATTTCCACTTCTCGATGAGGGACACAACCAAGTCATTGAGTGTGTCCAATTTTCCAACTTCTTAATGAGGAACATGGCTAAGTCATTGATGAAAACATGGTCATGTTCAATGCTCCTTCCTCCAAATCGACTTTGACAAGTGAATTAAACCTCCATTTTACACATGTTCATGCTTCAACCTAAATCATAACACTTCAAACAAACTTAAACACACATGTTATCCTAAACTAGCAACTAAGAGGATGATGAATTGGTTAATATGAAGAATGATGATACATTAAAAATTGAAAAACCAAAAAATGTAGAAGATGTAGAAAAAGATTGAGTAGATAATAGAAAGAAGAACACGAAGATTTATAGTGGTTCAGATTTACCTTGATCCTACATTCACTTTCTTTCCCATGCTCATTCTCACAACCTAAGTGTTTCCAAGTCACTTTAAAATTATAATGGTGTTTAATGCTCACACCCAACACTCAATCAATGCAAATGTAATTTTGATGCAAAGATTTGAAAGATGTTAAACTTGGCTACTACAATCAATATCTTTTTAAAAAATGATGTTACTTTTTGTAATATCCCAAATGATACCCTAAAATTTTGGAATGTTAATTATTGTATTGAATTAAAGGATTTTTAAGGATATGTTTAATTAAGAAAGGAAAAAGAGGAGATGTGTATATGTTGTATATATGAGGATATATACAAAATATATACAAGTCAATGGGTTTATTTTGTTCAAGAGATATTTTGATTATAATATTAAATATTATTAGTGGAAGATGATGTAAGTGGGTTGATTATTTTATTGTTTATTTGCTTGGTGGAGAGTTATTTGAGGAGGGAGTGGTTGTTTTTAAGAGGTTGACTTTCTTTCTTTCTTTCTTTTTCTTTCATTTTCATCTTCTTCTTTCTTCTTGGCCAGCCTTCACCACCATTTTCAAGAGGGAAGGATTTTGTTGCTTCCAAGCTCAAGAGATTGAAGGTCTTCAAGAGATCAAGTTGGAGTTTTAAGGATTTTCTTCACTTTTGGTAAGTTTCCAACTTGTTTCTTTGTTTTCTTTTGAGTTGTGTTTATGGGTTTGTTGGAATGGTTGTTGTAGATGTGTTTTTGGTTAATTTGGTATGTTTGAGGTGTTTTATCTTGGTAACTTTGATATTTGGGGTTGGATTGAAGAGACAAGAGTTGTGGGTGTTGTGATTTTTGAGTGGTGAGATATGGTTGTGTTTGTGTTTTGATGTTTGTAATGGAGTTGTTTTAATGTTTATGCAAGTTTATTATGGGTTATTGATGGTTTTAGTTAAGGTTGTTTGGAGTGGAAAAGGGTTTTAACAAGGTGTTTGTTGGATGTGGCCTTGTTGGTGTCGATTTCAGGGTTTTTGGCCTGACACGCCCAGTAACACGGCCATGTCTTTGGGCGTGTCATTGGTTCTATTTTCTGGGTTGGTGACACGAGCAGTGACACACCCATGTCATTGAGTGTGTCACAACTTTTTTGTTGTAGTAGCATTGACAGGCCCCAGTCACTAAGCGTGTCATAGCTACTGTGTTGTTGGAGAATTGACACGTCCAGTGACACGCCCATGTCACTGAGCGTGTCATAGCTTCTGTGTTGGAGGAGAATTGACACGTGCAGTGACACTCCTATGTCATTGAGCGTGTCAAAGCTTCTGTGTTATGGGTTTAGGGCACGATCAGGGACACACCCATGTTGTTGAGTGTGTCAAGTGCAGAGTTTGCCCTAGATTCACTACAAAAAACCACGCTATCTACAACGGACATAATCCATTGCAAATCCATCGCAAATCAAGTCTTGCGACCGATCTGCGACGGATACGATCCGTTAATAAAAAAGGCATCGCAAATTTCAATTTTGAGACAGGCCATCACAGATTGCGACGGATTTGTAACCACTAATCAATGTTATGCAAATGAAATGTGATGCAAATGATTAAAATGTTGAGATATAATGCAATGAGTTGATATATTCATATAAATTGTGCATGAGCATCGTATTGATCTATATTGTATCAAAGTTTGTACCACTAAGCTTTCTGCTTAGCGCGATTCTGGTTCATCACGCAGGTGACAAGGTAGATCTGGTTGTGCCGGAGAGCTCGTCTAGACCGAGTTGAGACTAGGCTTGAGTTTGTGAGAGCAGTGTTGAGTTGTGGACATCAAGATCAGAGAAGAACTCTCAGCATGTATAAATTCTATAATTTTGTAAACATTGATTTTGATATATATACATATGTATATTCCGCTGCATTTTTTGCTGCTTATTAAACGAATATTTTGGATAAACTTTTGGGTAATGATGATATATATATATATGTATTTTAACAAATAAATGTTTTATCTATTACTATTTATAATATAGGTTAAATGTTCTAAGTTTACTCAGATTGACTTATGATGATTATATGTTAAAGATTAAAGTTTGGTTTGGTTTGATTAAAATGAACTATGACACCCTTATATCCTCTATACGTATACCACATGTTGTGTGGGTGTATGCAGTGTGCGTATATGGGGTACGGGGGTGTTATACTTATGGTATATATAGCCTTCAAGCCATGAAATAGCTGTTTGAGGTTGGATCCAATATGTTTGATTATTGTCTTCCCTAATTTGTTTGCTAGAGCAATTTCATGGTCGTACTAGCCTTGGTCTGATCAAAACACTGTAATGTTGATTAGAATGTTGGATGTCTAGTTAAAATATTTGAAATTTAGCTTAATGCTCCTCTAACGGTTGGTCCATGTGGCTTCCACTTATTGCATAGAGATATAACAACTTCAAACTTGAATTATTTTTAAAGAGTTCAGTCAGACTTGCATCAGGTCTAATCAGACTAGCCTTGGTTCATTCATTGTTTTTGGCATACCCTTGGTCGGGAACTCCATTTGATGATTTGGAAAAAATCTACTTTAAAGGTCTGGTCGGAATCCCTTGAGGTCCAGTCGGACTTTTTTGATACTCTGAGAAAATAGGAGTACTTCTGATCGTGAAACTATATGTGTGGATTATCACTTTTCTCATCCAATAGTCAGGTCGGACTGCAAGTAGTATGGTGAGACTTTGGGAGTACATTCCATCACGAATCCTTATGTGTAATTTTTCTCATTTAGACATTAGTGGTCCGGTCAGGCTTTTTAGTGGTTCGACCTAACATTTCAAGGTTTCTTCAAAAAATAACTTCCTGCAAAATGAAACTTGATACACGTGTTAGTTGAATTCAATTTGATTGCCTAAGATCAAAAATAGTTTAACTAACAAATTTTTCCCTTTTTCACTTTGGAAATTACATTGAATTTAAAGTGTCTAAAAGTGTCCAAAGATTTGTTTAAGTGCAATTATGTAGATTTGCTCCCCCTTAATAAATGCTTCATACAAATTGGTTATTTTTAATGTCATTTTTTAATTTGCCAATTTTAATTTCAATAGAATTATTCAATTTCAGGAGAGTTCTCCCCCTTTGACAAAGACAAAAAAGAATCACGCAAAAGCAAAATGTTATTGATTGCAAATTTAATTTCATTAATTATAAAGTAAGAACAAAAACAACAATAAACAAGCAAAAGAACAAAAATTAAGAAACTAAAGCCTAACATCATTGCCACTTTCTTCATCCTCCTCTTCTTCTTCATCTTCCTCTTCTTCTTCATCTTCCTCTTCTTCTTCATCCCCTTCCTTTTTTCCATGTTCCCCTTCCTCTTCTTCCCTTGTTTGAGAGGCAGCAGTTTCACCTTCTTCTTCTTGAGGATAGGAGCCATGGATTGAGGGAGACAAACTTCATTCATCTTCAAAGCATTACGATAATCCTAAAGTTTCTTGGATAGTTTGAATTTTAAGGTGAAGATGAGAGATATCATTGGTAATTTTATCGATCCTTGTACTTTATGAGCTCATTTGTCCATGTATATCTTAAAGGAGTTAAAGGATGGAGGATTGAGGCCTTGGAGTTGAAGTTATAGGGAATTCCATTTGGAAAGTCTCTCCACCCTCTTCTACAATCCTAGGTCTCTTCCTTTGTTGAGCCCTAGCACCTAGTGCTCCGAAGAGATAGGCATAGTTCCCATCATCATCCCTAATGCATTTAGCATGTTCAAGATAGCCTATGTTTATGGATTTTTTGGCAGGATCAAGAGGATTGGAGAGTGTTTCTTTATTTATTGGTGTTTGTGCACCAACATATTTAGCTATTTGTGTAACTTGTTAAGAGAGAAGAATAAGTCCTAATTTTGTTTTCCTAATGTGTAGGAAGGTGTCAACAAGGAATTTTCCCATTTGGATTGGTTGACCTCTAATAAGGCAAAAAAGAAAGAGTAAATCCTTTTAAGTAACTTTCTCATTGCTTTCTGGTGTAAGTGACAATCCTATGCAACATCCAATAAGTTAGGGTCCTAAGGTTTTTAGCATTGGATTGTTTATGGAGGGTGGTTTCTATGGAAATTTCTTTCCAAAACTCCAATTGAACTTCCAAATTGAGGATGGGGTTTATGATGTGAGAGATACCTTCTAATTGGAAACCCCAAATGGATGAAAATTCCTCAAATGTAAGGCTATATTCTTGATTAAGAAACCTAAAAGATATCCCATAATAGCCAAAGAGATTAGTGCTCTTTTTGCTCCCAACCAAGGGAGTGAGATACTCTTTTGTCAAGCTCTCCCAACCAAGGTCATCATGTTCTAAGAAAATAAACTTTTCCCAACTCATGGTTCTAAGACAACCTTTAATATCATTCTCAATTCCTAGAGGATCTAAAGTGAGGGTTGAGAATAGAAGGTTTGGTTCATGTAGACCCTTAATTTTAGACTTAAATCTACCTGACCACAGTTAAAAGGAGATTAAGTCAAGTATAAGGGTTTAAACAAGTTCGGGGTTATTTTAAAATCTAAAATGGATATGATACAATGATAAAATCCAAGAAAAATTGATCCAAGACCAATAAGTTTGATTTAAGCCCAGTTTGATTTTTTTCAAGCCTGAAATCACCATATCCAATTGGCTACAGGCCTCGACCGCAGAGAATTGGCATACTCAATTCACTGTAGACCTCAACCATGTCGAATTGGCATGCCTAGTTCATCATGGGCCTCAGCCGTAGTGAATTAGAGGGCCGAATTTGTCGCGGGTCTTGGCTGCAGTTAATTGGGGCTCTCAAATTGCCATAGGCCTCGGCCTGGAGTGATAATTCACCAAAGGCCCATGCAGCATGTCCAATTCACCACAGGGGGCCATGACTCTTGAGTTTCAAAGCAAATTCTAAATATTAGGCTAATTTGCATCCAAATTCAATTTGAATCAAATCTCAATTCTAATTGTAATCCGATTAGCTTGGGGAGTATTCAAGGATTTAACCTAACATATTTTGATATAAATACATAATTAAAAGATAGAGATACGAAACAACAAGCAATCAAGGTTCACCAATAACAAACAATTACCAAGCAGAATATTAATATTTTGTATGGTTTAGCAAAATTGGACACAAAGCAATAACAAGGCAGTCTGTTGCCAAAAACTCTAATTGATCCAGGCAAGTAGTATGTCATATCCATGATTTTGGAGAAATTAAATGAGTATTTGGATGTATAAAAGTTGTATATACCCAATCTATACCTAGTGTATACATAGCATATACATATTTCATATTAATTATATATGTTGGATATATATATTACATACTTGATATATTTAATACACATATAAGGTATATTTGATGTGTATATACTGTAGACCACTAATTTTGGCCCTAATCTAGTCTAATCCAAATTAAAAAAGGTTAAGCTAAATTTTATCTGATTTTAAAAAGCTTAAATCTAGTTTATAGCTTCGATTTAGGTCAGTCCAATTTTAAAAGACCTAAAATAAGCTGGTTGAATTTTAAATGTTAAAATAGGTCTAATACAAATCCAAGATGAGTCGATCCAAGCCTAATATGATTTTTGCAATGCCAAATTTGCCCCTATCATAGGCTTGGCAAATTGGGGTTCCCAATTTACCATAGGCTTAACTATGTCGAATTGGTGTGCCCAATTTGCCGCATGCCCGAATTGGTAGCCAGCTCGTCACAGCTTGTCAATGGGTCTTGAGTTTTAACATTACTTCTGAACTTAGGGCTTGGTTGCGTCCAGATTCAATTTGAATTAGCTTCAAATTTTAATTATAATCAAATTAGCTTTTGGAGTCTTTAGGGATTTAACCTAACATATTTTATATAAATATAGGATTTGAAAGCATAGAGTGGGGGGAAGAATCAGGGAAGTAGCCAACAATAAGTAATAATAGGCAGCAAGCAACAATTAATCAGAAACCCTAGCAGCAGTGAGTGAAAGCTTATAGAGACACATAAAATCAACCATCAACAAATCAGAAGGTAGTGACACATTGCCTTCATTTTGTTTAACCAAGATTTTAACACTAGTGCAAATATAAAGCTTGGATCAATGTGAAATATTGGTTGAACCAACAAACGGAGGTTTGCAATCCATTATTTAGTTTGTTTTAAATTCACAGTAACTCATCTATTCTTGGTTCATTATTTTATTTTGTTATTACACTTTTATAAAATATCCAATAGGTGGCACCCATTAGTTTTAATTCATATAAGTTTTATTCGAAGCTTGATGAGTTGCTATTGGATTTATAATTTTCAATAAGCCATATATTTGAATTTATTTAATCCAGTAGCTCGTTTAACCATCCAACAATTATTTTATGTCCAATAAATTACTTTAGCATCATAGTAGTCTATTTCATGAAATAAACATTAAATATTTAATATCACAGTACATATGTTTTTCCAAAAACTCTAAAACCCAAAACTTTATTTTCTAATAAACCTAAAACCCAAATTGTGTTTCTCTAAAACCCTAAATCCTAATTCCTTATAAAACCCTAGCTTACGTAGAAATCCTAATTTCTGAACAAAACCATATACAATAAACCATTTACCTTTCGGGGCACTTCCCCCGATCCCTTGCAAGAGGCACTACCAACTTGACCTCTACTCGCTAACAGGCTAGCGGGACTGCAGTAAGCGTGACCCTTGTCATCATGCCTTATATTTCATTAATGGGTTTTTATTAATATCTATTTGTAAATTGTAAATTTTATAATTAAATTTTTCTTCATTTGTTTAGGTCTGATTTTCAATTATTTATGCAATGATTGGTTACTTATTTGATTACTTGCTTTATCATCGATGATTATTAAGTGTTAATTGATTGTATTTTTAATAGACATGTAAAAGGTTTGTTTCCATATGTGGGTGTCTTGTTTGTTTATTTGTTCCTTCTATTTTATTTGAATTTAGGGATCAATGTAAGGGGCATGTTTCCACCTATGGTGGGTGTCCAATTTTATTTATTTTATTTTCTTTCTCGGACATTGGACATTGTAAAGGAATGTTTCCATCCTCTGATGGGAGCCTATTTTGTTTGGACTTATTTTGATTTTAATAAAATGATTATGATTTTCAATATTTGCATATAGTATGGATGATTTCATAATATTTAAGAATTCAAAAATATTTAGACCTGAAAAGAAAGCCGGTTCCAATGAACCATGCATTAGGGGTTGCTAGGCCACTTCTTACCTTCCCCATGGTACCCAGCTTTCCAAACACAATAGGAGGTTGGGGATTCCTTAAAAATTGAGTAATCCACCTCTTTCTATTTTCACTGCCCGTTCGGGTGGTGACTCCATTTTTCTTTAGATTTCAACCCATGTTCTCTAAGGCACTGAGCCTAACAGTGCCGAAGTTGTAAGAATCATTCCATCAAGAGTGGGGGCAAAAATCCATGCTTATATATAGGATACACATTATTTATGCATATGGGTATTTATATTCATTAAAAATACATGGTATATACATTACATAAATATATGCATAATGATTAATGTGAAATATAAGTAACATATATAAGACATATAATTATACATAAAATATTCATTATATATATGTGATGTATAATTTGGTGTAGGAAAAGTTAATAATAATAATAATAACAATAATAATAATAATAATAATAATAATAATAATAATAATAATAATAATAATAATAATAATAATAATAATAAGAGAAGAAGAAAAGTCAAAGAAGGAAGAAAATTGATTGGTGGAATTAATTAACTAATTTATTTATTTATATTAAGGATAAGGATTTAAAATTGGAAATGAAGACTTCAATTTTGTTCTTCATCTTCTTTCTTCAACATGATTTTTGAGAGAGAGTAAAAAAAGTGCAAGGTTATTCTAAACATCAAATATTATAAGAAATTCAAGAGAATTTAAAGATGTTTTAAAGATTTATTAAGGAAATCGACATTGAGTAAAGTGGATTTATAAAATCAAAGTGAAGAAGGGCAATTGGTGAAGTTAGTGTTGTAAGAGTGCATTGGGCTTGGAGTAAGCATTTCAAAGGTTAGTATATACTTTAATGAATTATGCTTGGATTGCATTTGAGTTGGCATAACACATTGTGATTTTGTGAATGTTTTATACCACTTTGATATTTCTTTTGATATGATATATGGTATTGTACCATTTAAAAGTGTGTCAAAAACATGGAATATGAAATACTAAGCCATTGTATTATGGCTAATGCAATTGTGATGTACATAAGATGTGAAAAATGTATATTATGCTAAATATAATGTGGAAATGGGGAAAATAAATATGATAAGAATGAAAATGATGAAATAATGAATATGTGCAAGTAGTGACATGTTGATGATGTGTGATGGAGAATGATGATAATGTGATAAATTTTGCTATTTTAAGATGTGAAATTAAAATGTAAATGTAATGTTGTAGTACCTATTGTATATAAAACCTGGGATGGTTAAATGGGATATATGATGGTGATCATGGAATGATATTATCACGATACATATACAAATTACTGAGAAGGAATGTGAGATGAAAAATATGCTAAATAATGAGAAATGAGCTATTGAAAGTCTTGAGCAAAGCTAAGTCTTGATATTAAAAATGAGATTATGGAAATATGATTTGATGAGATTAATAATTATGTAATGTGTGTACCACCTTGCATAATAACTTGTTCCATAAAATTGATGTTAGGGATTATATAATGATGAGCCCGAGCAGAGCTAGGCCATGACCTGAGCAGAGCTAGGTCATGAGATTGAGGACCCAAGCAAAGCTGGGTCTAGAAAACTGAAATGATTTTTGCCTATGTACTAGACACTAGGTGTCACAATAGACCAAATCGGTTATTCTGGAACTTGATTATTGTGTAGGGAGTAGTTGGGCCTAACGTGTGATGTGATATCGTGTCTTGTAAAGTTTTGCTAGTATTGCAATGAAATGATGTGATGAATTAAATGAGGTTAGTTGAGCAATGTGCTATGCTGATAATGTGGCAATAAAATACTGAGTTGATGAATATATGTGTGTGTGTGATTGTGAAATATTTCTATATGAATTTTTTGATGATGATGTTGTGTGACTCATATATATATATTTATGTTTAAAGAATTAGAGGACAGATGATAAGCAATTTGTGATGAATATTTAAGTGTATATGAATTATAAGGTAAAGGAAATGCAAAATAAAAGTGTATGTATTGATAGCATGATCATATATTATGAGTTAAAAAGTATGCATGTGTGTTCTTTAAATTATTTTATGGTTATAGTATGTACCACTAAGCTGTAAGGCTTAGCGTAGTTGTGTCAATCATGCAAGTGTTAGAAGTGCATACCAAGGTGATTCTGCGTGTGATTGATATTTGAAGTTATGGATGCCATGAGACCAACTTAGAGAGTGATGCATACATATGTTTTTTATGTACTAAGTAATGTGTATTTTGTATTGTAAAAATATTATATGTATATTAGATTTTTTTTGTAAAAGATTATTATGTACATGTGAATGTTTTAATGAGTGTTGTTACTTGTAATATGAATTTACAACGTATAGTGGTACTGTTGAGAATTTTTGAATTTATTTGGAGAGATGACAGACTATTAGAAATGTAATGTGTTTGGGAGTGAAATTCTCTATGCAGGTTGTGTGTTTGTTATTTTAGAAATTATTCAAATTTAAGATAAAACTGTGGTAAAATTTTTCTACAGATTTTCTTTATAAATTTGTATTTTACTAATTTACTTATTAAATATATATATCATTTATTAGTAATTATCTATGTTAAATTAAAGGAAAATTTAAATACAATATTTTTTGTGGCACTTTTATATTTTATATGCTTATTTTATGTATACAAAGTATATGCATTATATGTATATAGGATGTAAGGGTGTTACACAGTAGCAATGGCAAGCTTGTTTCAATTTATCAACTTTGGTGGAACCAACAAATGGAGATTTGGCTTTATCATTTAATTTGTTTAAATTCACAGCAATTCATTAATTTACAATTTGTTTAGACATCTATATATTTATTCCTTTCTAAAAACATCATTAAAGGTTTGAAGATTGTGAAACTGTTTAGGTCCAGTAGTTAATTTTTAAACCCATAAAATTAAATATTTTTATTACACAATTTAAACACTGTAATTTTAATTCAATGTTCATGTAATCACAGTGCACATCAAAACCCTAAATCTTATTTATAAAAACCCTAAACTTGTTATGTAAAACCACAAAACCCTAACACCTAACCCTAGATCCTCAATTCCCAAACCCACCCTAGCACAGAACCCTTGATATCCTAAAACCCTAGCTCCACAATCCTTAATTTCCTAAACCCTAATATCTAGTCCATTCATTTCGAAAACCCTAATGTCTAAAAAACCCTAATTTCCTAAATCCCTAATTCCAAAACCCTAATATTATTTTCCAAATACCTAATTTCCAAAAAAAAAACCCTAATTTATAAATTAAAACCCTAAAACCCTAGTTTGTATAAATATAAAATCCTAGTTTATAATAAATCCTAATTCCCCAACAAAACCATATCATGTAATCTGTCTACCGTTTAGGGGGTGCTACTCCCAATCCTTGGATGGGTGCCTATTTTATTTGTTTTTATTTTAATAAAGTGATAGATGTTTATTTCTTTTAAATTGTATATAGTATGGATAATATCATAATACTTAAGAATTCTATAATATTCAGACCTAAAAAGGAGGCCGATTCTAATTAACCGAGAATTATTAGGGTGCTGAGCCACTTCTCACCTTCCCCACGTGTACCCAACTGTTCGAACCAAATAGGGGATTTAGGATTCCTTAGGAATCGAGTTATGCACCTCTTTCTATTTTTCCAACTCATTCGGGTAGCGACTCTATTTTCTCCTAGTTTAGGCCCATGTTCTCTAAGGCCCTGAGCCTAATAGTGCTGAAGTCACATGAACCATTCCACCAGAAGTGGGGGCAAAAATCCCCGCTCACAATATTGACTCCACTAGGATAAGTGAAGTTGATTCCGTAGGTCTTTATATTATTTTATTCTTTCTTATTATGATATTATCCATTGCATCATATTAAATTGAATTGTGTGCGTGAGTTAGGATGCCCGTGTAATCTTTGTGTTATGTAAGGGATACCATCCTTTCACTCAAGGTATGTAGATTGAGCATGGCATAATCACTCATAGCCCTGTACCTTTTGGTATATACTTGCTGTGGAAACCTATGCTTTTTAACCCAAAGACTTAAGCCCATGTAGTTAGCCTAATTACTTTCATTAATTTTAGCCAAAATTCTTATTGTTTGACAATGATTGATATATCTTTGTTTGAACCATGGCTTATTTGGTTTGCTATTTTCCTAATATGACCTAACTACATTATAATCCCAAAATAATTTTATTCTTTTAAGCCTAAAAGACAAATTATTTGCAAAACTTTTTCAAGATAAAACCTTTTAAAGATGGGTCAAAATTTTTTTTTTCACCTTATGGCCCAAGTACAAAGCCCAAAATTTATTTTAAACAAACCTTTCTACAATGGGATTTGAAACAAAACCATTTTATTCATATTACAGCTCTATTCTTGGATGGGCTTACAAATAGTTTGGTCAATTATGGAATACTAAAAATTAATTGTGGGCCTAATTTATACAAATAGTTATTAACCATGGGTTTATTTCTGGCATGAATTATTAGTTGTTTTTCCAAATGGGAAATTTATTTTTGATAAACCTTTTAATTTAGTTTTAATCCAATATAGTATAAAGGCTATCTTTTTGTTGGACCAATGGATTAAGACAATTAATGGAAATTATCATAGACTGACTTATAAGTTTGAAAATATAACTATTGGCTAAACCGTTCGAGTGAAATTGTTCAAAAATAAGATACCCCATGTTGGTATTTTGTTGACCATATACCTAGAAAAAAAGACTCACCATCCGTGTGTAAAAGATATAAGGTTAGAAGGGTCGCTCCTACTCTTTTTGTTTATTTGTTTGTTATTTGTGCATACATGCATACATACATTGCATTACATGCCATTGATTCTTTCTAGCTCACAAACCTAGAGTACAGTAGTTCAAGAGCGTATGACAATCCAACCTACTTTAGTGACTCAGAGTTCAATGAGAATTCAATCAATTTCACATAAAAAAATGATGGATCCTGAGCAAGTTCAGAAATTGGTGAATGATGCCCTTAATTCCAAGATGGAGAATTGAAGGAGACCCTAGCTGAGACCATGAAAAGCCAGTTGGCTGTAATATTAAGGAACAATGTTGAGGCTAGTGACAAGAAGCCAAAAGATAAGAAAAAAGCAAAGATAGTCAAAATGGCCTCTGATGAAGACAAAGAAGCTATGGATGATGATGACTGTGAACAGTACTTCCAAGATCAATAAGAGGATGAGAAAGAAAAGAAGACTACATAAAAGAAAGCTAAATCCATCGATGTCGAGAAGATGATTGCTAATCTAAAGAAGAAATTTAAAAAGAAGTTGAAGGTCGAAGAAGTGTCAGAAGTTGACAATCTATTTAAAGATTATGAAGGAATCTCTTACAAATTCAAAATGCCTGATTTTGCTAAGTACAATGGCACAGTAAATCCTCTATTGCATGTTAAACAGTACATCACTGCCTTGCAGTCTGCCCAAGCTACTAAGGCTCAAACTTTAAGGTACTTCATGCTTTCACTGGAACTTATTGTGCAAAATTGGTTCAATACCTTAGAGAAAAGTACTCAAAAGAACTGGGATTTGCTGTACAAAGCCTTCATCTATCAATATGAGTATAATGTGGAAATATAAGTAACCTTGATGGAAGTTGAGTCAATCAGGTAGAAACAAAATGAGAATTTTGTTAATTATGTGAAGAGATGGAGAAACAAGGACGCATTGCTCAAGAAGAAGCCCGATGAGTCATACCATATTAAGAGGGGTGCTACCTAATCTTCATGAGCAGATGTCCCTACCCTTATTAAGGATTTCAAGGATATTCTCCAAGCTGGCTTACAAATAGAAGAATGGGAAAAAAAAAGAGAAGAATCATTTTTTTGGAAGAAGAAGTGATAAGGGAAGTTATCAGTCTGGCAGTCAAGGCACACAAAAATCAGTGGATGTCAATGCAATAGATGGTCAAGCAAATGGAAGACAGTTTGTATAGTTTGGAAAACCTCTATCTTGGGTTTTCAACAAGTTACAAAAGATAGGGCTATTATAGCCATTGGCTCCTCGACCGCTACACGATCCTCTACAACCAAACTTTGATATGCCAAGGCCTTCTATCAATTCCATCAAATTCAAGGGCATGATACTGATAAATGTACTTGATTAAGGCATAAGATCCATGATTTGATTGATAGTGAAAAGTTTTTTTAGCCTTATAAGCCCAACACCAAGAATAATCCATTGCCTAAGTTTGGGAGAGTACCACTGCCAGCAACGTTCATGATAGAAGGAGGATTGATGGAAAGTTTTGTCTTGTCATCTTTTCAAGATGTAGATGGAGGAATTATGGATGAGGAGGTGATAACCATTACCCCTGACATGTCCAAGTAGATGAAGCACCATTGATTACAATTCAACAAACTTCCTTAGGCTTGAGTGCTACTTATTTTATTTCTACTTTCTTTGATATTTTTGTAAAAATTATATTTTTTAAATTAAGATTGTTTGAATAAATTACTTTCATTAAATTTTTGTTAGTCTTTGCTCATTTTGGTGCTCAACCGATGATGTATCTATCTTGATATACATAAATTAGTGTGTCTATGCCTCATAATTTGAATGACTTTACTAAGTGAGGGAGTTACACTATAGCATTGAGCTATGTATACTTACTTAAATTGGGCTCCTATATATTACCTTTGTCTAGGTCCTAATTGACATTAGAACATGCATTGGCAAACTTTCAAGGTGAAATTGAACTCTGTCTATTTAAGAGAGAAATAATCTAGGCATTGTTTGATAAGCCAACGAATAGTTAACATCAATTTATAGTTTGTCCCTTTGAACCTTTATGATATTTTAGCTTGCTTTTCGTTGGCTTATAAACCCCGATAACATACCCTGAGTTGTTATAACACTTATGACTAGTCTAATGATCACTAAGTTGCTAAGAAGGCAAGAAAACCAAAGAGAGGGGTGCTCAATCAAGACTATGAAGTTTACATGAATTTAGGTCCGATGGCATTAAGATTACAAAAGATTTATCCTCACTGAAGTAAACTCACTTTGCTCCACTCATCCATCATCAAGTATAGAATGGTGCAAATAAGACAACACTCTTATATCTATAAAAAAAAGGAAAAAAGAAAAGAAAAGGAGGAATAAAAAATAGAAAAGAATAAAGGAAAAACAAAAAAAAGAAAATGAAAGAAAAAAAAAAGAGAAAAAAAAACCAAAAAGGTCAGTTAACCTAAAAGGCCAGTTTAGAAAGCCAACAGAGTTCTTATTACCTGAAGCAACAAAAGACTTCCACTTAGTTTATGATAATAGATTAACTTGAATTGGTTCAACCCAGCCAAAGATTCAAATAAAACAAGACAACAGGGAAAGACTATCTTTCATCTCATGAAGCTTCAAGTCCACAATCATAAAATCCTTAGACTCGATATTTTAGAGGGGAAAAAGACAGAATAATGGTCCTGAGTTTTTATAAAAAAAAATAAAAGATCAAGATCTTACAGTTAAATATAAATTTTTGCCAAAATGATTAAAGAAAATTCAAGTTTTATTCATTAAGCCAGATAACAAGACACCTAGAAGAAGGAAATGGTGCCCATAATTTAAGAATGCTTCCAACAACATACAGTTCCAATAAGGAAGTTTATAGTGTGAGGATTTGTTAGCAATATACAATTAGCTCCAATTTGAAAATGGCCTTCACTTAAACCATGTCCCTTATAGACCCCATTTCAAGCCTAATAAAGAACTGTTGAACTCTCTTGGTAGGTAGAGTTTATTTGTCGAGATTGTTTAAATAATCATGCATATGAGATATACAATATTTAAACTCAATGAGACCTTTGGCCAAGTAATGTGTATGTGCCTATCTGAAGTGCAATAGTTCTTGATCAAATGGAAATAATTCTTGAGTTTAGTATGGTAACCAGGGTTGTCATGTTATAGATATGTTATTTGGGAAAAGTTAAGTCCTGAGGTATAATGACACCAATCTGACAAAGCTGAAGTTTAATTTTAAAATTTGTAAAAAAGGGTATTTTTGTTACATGAGCTTTCAAGCTTAGGGAATTGTGTGGCATTGTTAAATTTTAAAGGACATACTGGGTGAATGAGGATCATTTGCAAAGTCATGAAGAAGTTACTAACTGATGTATTGAATCATGGGTTGAAATGACATCTCCTATGCTTCTAACTACCCTGCTGGGGCCTCCACTACTTTATGCTTTGTACATGTGAAAGATAAAGCCATAGTTATGAAGTCTTCTATTATTCTGAACAAGCATCTAGAATGAATCAATGAGAGTGCTTTGGTTGACCACCTTGGTTTGTGAGTTAGTAGAACCACTGTTAGTATCACCCATGCATATCATACACACATGAGCATATCACATCATATTTTTGTCTTGTATCATCTATTGTTTGTCAAAGTGAAAAACAGACACAGTGAAGTAAACAATCAGAAGCAGATATAAAATTGGGGGCATGAAAAGGCCATTGTAAAATGACAGAGAAGATGCATGCTTGTGCAATGAACCAAGAGAAAATATAGACATCAGTTAGAGCCTACATTGCTTTGAGCCTACACAGGGGGTAAAACTTATCTTTGTTAATTTTTGAATTTATATATATAATATTTTCAAACTCACCTTTAATGTTTTACCATGCAGGGGGCAAAACAAGGGTATGATGACCAAAAATAGATGAATAGCCAAAATTTCTACAAAAGTGCAAAGTGAAAAATCCAATTAAGAATGGAACAAGATGAAAATCAAAACTCTAAAATGAATGAAGATACAAAAGACAAAAGATGAGTCCAGCTCATAGAACTGAAGCCCATGTAGGAGACTGTCCAAGGGACGAAGATCCATTTTGAAGGGTAAAGACCCAAAGTCCAAAGGTTAAAGATCCATTTTGAGATTTTTTTTTTTGTGCATTTTTGTGTTTATGTACATGCCTTATATACATGAATGCATGATTTGCTATTGGAACTTTATTTCTAGAGCCTTGTGAACCCAATGTAATCCTTTTAGGATTTTTAGGTTTAGTTTATTTGTTGGTGTTCTTTACAACTTCAACACTAGAGGTTTGAGTTGTAGATGCTTTTATAAATATTGGTACACTAGGTGTAGTACTGGATGAGCCATTGAATCTTAAACCATGTTTCATGGACGGTGACCTTTGATTACCAATTAATGTATCTAATGCTTATTTTCCTTTGTGATCTTTTGAAATTCATTCTTTAAGTTGTTTTGGTTCATTCTTCAAAATTTCATTTTCCTTGATCACATTTTCTAAGCTATGTGAATTTTTATTCATTGCATCAATGGATTTAAACAATTGTTCATTTGAGGTTTTTAATTCTAAGGTAGAATTTTTTAAGCACAAAAAATCCTTTTCTAGCTTAGAGCATTTATTCTTATAAAATTTCATCTTAGAAAATTACTTTTCTACTCTAAGGTTCATATGTTCAATTATATCACTATCATCTAAAGCTTCATTATCATTGTCATCATATGCAATTAGATTCAAGGATTAAGTATCTACCTCATGGGAGCCTTTTTCATCCTCAATAGCCATGAGATATAGATTGGCAATACCGCCTTCTTCTTCTTCTTCTTCTTCTTCTTCTTCTTCTTCTTCTTCTTCTTCTTGTTCACTTGAGGAAGAGTCATCCCATCTAGCTTTGAGTGATTTCTTCTTTTCTTTATCCCACTTCTTTTTGTTTTTTAGCTTGAAGCAATCCGATTTGATGAGACCGGATTTGCCACATTCATAACATTTCACTTTATTCTTTTTATCTTTATCTTTGCAGGAAGATTTAGAAAGTTTACCTTTGTTGGCTTGCAATCTTCTCTTTCTCTTCCAATCATTTATTCTATTTGAAAAAATTACCATTTCTTCTTTATAATCACTATCTTCATTGCCTGAGCTCTCAACCTCTTTGATTACCTTGAGAGCTATTGCTTTCCTCTTATCCTTTTCACCTTGATCTTCTTCTCATTCAATGTGCAATTTCAAAGGTGAGTAGTTTTTTGACAAGTTCATTGGTTCTCCAAGAGCTAAGGTCATGAGCTTCTACAATTGAAGAAACATTGGACTCAAAGTTCTTCTTTTCTTCAAGTGCACTCAATATCTTGTTATTGACATCATCTTGATCATATATCTTACCATATTTGTTTAATTTGTTGATAATAGCAAGCAACCAATTTGTCATGTTGGTGACATTTTCATTCAACTTCATCTTGAATAGCTCATAACCACGTACATACATTTGCTTCTTTGTGAGTCTCACTTAGGTAGTACCCTTATGATAGTTCTCAAGAGTTTTTCAAATGCAATGTGCACAAGTGAGATGTTGAACTCTCCCACCTTCATCTCTCAATATTGAATTCATCAAGATGGAGGCTGCCCTATGGTTCTTGAACTGATCTCTCACATTGGCATTTGACCATTGTGATTTAGGAAAAGGAACCTTGACACCATAAACTTCATGAGTAGGAGGTTTCCACTCATTTTCAACATAATCCCAAAGCTCTATTCCTTCACAATATAGGAACAAAAACATCTTGTGTTTCCAATAGGAATAATTCGTTCCATCAAAGTAGGGTTTAAGAAGAGAATTGAGGTTTCCATAAGAGGTTGAGGTAGATAAAGAAGAGGTTGCCATTTTATATCAAATTTCATAATTAAGTTTAAGAAAATTTGAGGCTCTGATACTAATTGTTGTTCCGAACTAGCAACAATGATGGGGGTGAATTGGTTGATATGAAGAATAATAATAAATTCAAAATTCAAAAACAAGAAAAGTGGAAGATGTAGAAAAAGATTGAGTAGAGAATAGAATAAAAAACACAAAAATTTATAGTGGTTTAGATTTACCTTGATCCTACATCCACTTCCTTAACAACTTGTTAAGGTTCCACTAGCTTTGAGTTTTTACAAGTGTGAGCGGGGATTTTCGCCCCCACTCCCGGTGGAATGGTTCTTGCGACTTTGGCACTGTTTAGGCTCGGGGCCTTAGAGAACACGGACCTAAGTTCGGAGAAAATGGAGTCACCACTTGAACGGGCTGGGAAAAAGAAAGGGGTGGATGACTCGATTCCTAAGGAATCCCCAACCCCTTAATGAGTTCGGAAAGTTGGGTACATGTGGTGAAGGTGAGAAATGGCCCAACACCCCCACAATGCCCGGTTCATTGGAACCGGCCTCCTTTACAGGTCTTAATATTATAAAATTCTTAAATATAATAATATTATCCATATTACACACAATAAAAAGAAAACATCATTATATTAAAATCAAAGCAATGTCCAAACAAAACAAAACAAATAAATGGACACCCATCCAAGGATGGGAACATGTCCTTACATCACATGCCTAGATAGGACACCCACCAAAAGGTAGAAACATGCCCTTTACATAGGTTCTAAAATAGAAAAGCAAATTAAATTACATGATGTTTAACTAATGAGGTACCCACCAAGTGGAAACATACCTCTTACAACTTTTGGAAATCTAAATTAATTGATAAAAGTAAATGATTATAAATCATAAATAAATCATTCATCAAAGCTATTAACCAAAATATAAAACAAACATCCATCCATGACAAATTAAATAAATCAAGTATTGAAATTAAATAAATAAGCATAAGAAATAAATTGACTCCCATTTCGTGATTTGGAGGGATTTACTCATTTTTCCTTCGATTTTCTCGCATTCTTCACGCTATTCAGGTACACACTCTTAACTTTTGGAATTTTATTTTATTGTTTTTACAATTTCTTACGAATTGGTTGGAGATTCTTTTGAGATCTATTGATTGTTGGATTTGTTTTGTTTAGTTGGATTCTAGAGATTCTATTCTATTTTATTGTGGGTTTGTTTATTTGCTATAGTTAGTTTCTAGGGATTTTAAAAATTTTTGGCTATGGGATTTTGCATTTCATTTGAGTTTGTGGATATTTTGTGATTTGTTCATTGTGTTTTTGATGATTCTATGGTTAGAATCGAGTTGCATTAATTGACACTCTATTTTTGTTTGTTTATTCTTAATGAGTTGACATCCTATGTTTTGTTGCATTGGGCTATGGGGATATTGAATTGGGGCGATGATATTGAATTGGGGTAATGCTTGTTATGGTGATTGACTATTGCATGGATTTAAAAAAAAGGGTTATTGCATGGATTTAAAAAAAAGGGTTGCCTTTATTGAGAATTGGTTCATTGTCTCTCGTTGGTTTAGTGTCATTGCTTTTATTGTTTGATAATGTATAACTATTGTTGGTTTCATTGGGTTGGGCTATTGTGTTGCTCTTCTTGGCTTGTTTGGTGTACTCTGTTTTGAGGCTATTATTGTTTGTTTTGTAGATCATGGGTCCTCGTAAACAAATACCATATAAATTACCAACTAAACGGGCTAGAGGTGAAGGTAGCTCAAGCCGACCTACTACCAATCCCATCTCAAAATTCATGGCCGGCCACAAATGCCTTCGATTTTCAGCTGCGGAGGAGCAAAGATGGTTTGAACTATTAGGGAACAAGGATTGGTCACCACCTAGGATTTTGGATTGGGGGCCATGGAGCGAGCTAACATAATGACTGAGGTCCAGGAATTGATCAACCAGTCGGGATGGGAACAACTCTTCTCCATCAGTGAGCCTTCCTACAAAGAGTTAACCCTGGAGTTCTTCTGCACTTTCAATTCGATAAAAATAAGATCTCCATCATCAAGCCGACGATGAAATTCCAGTTGGGCGGTCAGCAATTTCACATGAGCATCAATGAACTTGGCGTATATTTGGGTTTATTTACTATGGAGAAGGTGCAGAACATAGAGTATCTTAACTCCGAGGTGGACTTTGTGGAGTATGATGTCATTCCTCCCAGGGTTTGGAGCACATTTGCACCAAATGCTGCCAAGTATCAGCCAGGGTATCCAAGGCATCAAATTTTGAGTCCTTCCCCTATTGAGTAGTGCATAATCTATTGGTTCACACCATTGTGGCTTGGCTTACCAGTACGGGAGTTGTTGGCCTGAGGGAGTTGTTCTTCATGAACTGCATGGTCCATAAGATCCGGTGCAACATAGCTCATGCTATCACACATTTTTTTTATGAGCAGTCCATGAAAGTGGCACCAGGTAACTTGCACAGTGACATGTATGCTACGAGACTCGCTCGCAGCTTGGGGGTGTTGGATGGATGCCTCCTGATGACTTTGGATGGGCTCCCCAAACTATTGGGCATGGATACTTTGAAACGGTTGAATCGGGAGAAGGTGGTGGAACTGCAGGCGCCACCCACAGATTTTGAGCCAGTTCCTCCTGCTCCCACTTTCGACATACCTCCACCTCCATCGACAGACATCCCTAGCCCGCCCACCACTGCCGGATCTTCTTCCTCAGTTGGCCCGTCTTTTACTCCAGCCCCTACTTTCAGAGACTGGTATCATTCTATGAATATTGAGTGGGATGATGACTGAAAACCAACGGAGTTTGAGTGCCATATATACAGGATAGAAGGAAAGATTAGAAACATCAAGCTGAACCATAATAAGTTATTGACTCAGCAGGATCAGATCCAGCATTTCATAGAGCATCACTACTCATCCTTCCAAGTGCAACTGGATCATGAGATATAGAGGAGGCAATGGCTCGAGCAATCTATGCTCGAGTTTTGGAGGCATCAAGGATTTAGCCCTTCACAGCCATCGCCACCACCATACCAGCCTTCAGTGCCCCATGTTCATATTTCGGACAACGATGATAGCGATGATGCTAGTGCTAGCAGTATGATACCGACGCTAGTAATGATTCCAGTGCAGAATCCATGACTGACTACTCATTTTGTTTATTTATTTTATTTTCTTTTATGTTCTTTTTTATTTTCTTATGAATGACTGTACGTTTTATTTTTAATATTTTAATATTTGTCTTTTTATTATTATTATTTTTATATTTGTGTTTCAACCTTCACCATTCTATATGTCCATTTTTTTTGTCCTATAGCTCCTTCAACATTGCAACACTTTTGGAACTCTATTCATATATGTCGATTCAGGACATGTCACGGCAGTTTTCTCTCTTTTGTTCTTTTTATTATTTTACACACATTGGGGACAATGTGTGTCTTAAGTGTGGGGGAGGGGCATATTTTCTAAATTAAGCTTTTATTTTCATTTTTGCCATTTGTTGCATTTGTCTCAATTAGTTTCTTTGATTTTTTCTTGGATTCAAGTAAACTAGATTGCTATTATAACATGAAGTGAAATGGTTCCTCTTTTCATTAAAATAATGATTGATTTACCGAACAGCAATCTCTTGTTGAGGTTGACTCGGTTTTCTTAATTGATTGCTAAAGACTAAATGTGATAGTTTGAATTAGGTAGCTGATTGATGAGAGTTGCACATCTGAAGTTTAAAACCTTAGTTACATTTTTTAGCATAGCCTAATTTTTTAGTATGACATCTTTATTATCTTAAGTTCCTAACAACTTTATAAAAAAAATTAATTAAATAAATTATAATAATTTTTTAGGAGCTTTGAAAATTTATCACTGTTCCACTAATTTTAACTCTTGAATTGAAATAAATGAGTTGGAATCATGAATAGTGCTAGTAGCCATTTGAATTGTGATTCTAACTGAGTAACCGGGGGTCGGCATCACAAATGTTTACCTTCGCATCAAAAAGTTAGTATCAGTTCAAACAAGTCAGGCTCCTTTTGAAAAAAAAAAATTAATGTTTCACGCAATGAATTTTATGAAGGGGTCAAAGAACATAAGAGAAAACACACTTCCTTACTTTGTTTCTGACTTTTGAGTTCTTGGAAATTTACGCTCAATCTTTTAACTTTGAACTTTTAAATTTTAGATATGTTAGATTTTTTAGTTAAAACCTCTTAATTTAGCTACCATGTTTGAGATTTAGTTTTTGTTTGAGAATGTTGGGTTTTCTAATTCAGGTATTGTAAAAACTTTTGTTTTCTTTGGATATAGAGGGGTCTTTCATTTTTAACTATTATAGTGATTTGGTTTGCTTGAGGACAAGCAAAAACTCAAGTATGGGGGAATTTGATAAGTGTATAATTGATGATATTTTTGTCCCTATTTCTTAATACATTTATTGTCAAATTGAGTTTAATTTGTTTGTTCAAGTGTTTATCGGGGTTGATTCCAGGAACTTTGACACGTTGAGACCTTATGGTTATTTAGGCAACAATCACGGATGAAAGACAAGGGAAGAATCTATTTTGGGTAGATTCTTCAAGTGATACGCCCAGTGGCATGGGCGTGTCCGTGACCGTGTCATTCAACTACTTTACAGAAGCTTCGACACGCCCAGAGACATGGGCATGTCATTGAATGTGCCATTACTCCTGACTTACAGAAGCTATGACACATCCAATGACATGGGTGTGCCACTACCCACGTCATTAAAGTTTGAAAAAACACCATTAACACGCCCACAGACACAGGCGTGTCCATGGGCATGTTAGGCAAAAATATTCGGGCTATAAAATCTGAGCTAAAGAGTGAATTAGGGATGGAGAATAGAGAGTTTATGATTCAAAGCCAACCTCCTAAGAAAAAGAGTGTTTTTGGCAACCAAGAGTGAAGGCGGAGACCCGATTCCGGCGAGATTTAATCCAAGATCCGAGAATTGAAGTGAAGAAACACAAATCATTCATCATGCATTGTTTGAATTCTTTTACTTATTTCCTCTGTTTTGGTTTTCTCGTTATGAACATGAGCTAAACACTTTATCTATCTAGATATTGATGAACCCTAGCTTTATTGTATGGATTGAATAGTTCTTATTAAATTAAATCATTTGATTGAGTTGTTTTATCCTTTTGATTTTTAATTTCTTATTTCCAATTGATAATAGCATGCTTATTGATTGGTTGCAATTTTCATATTATTGACTTGAGAAAGCTTGATATGAATAGAATGCTCATTAGGATTGAGGGTTGATTGGAGTGCTAGAGATAGATGTATAGGACCCTTTGGTTTAAAGTTCCTTGTTCTTATTGCAATATCTATTTAATTATGCTTGAGAAGAGATTCCTAGCATTCTACTTAGTGATTAGGTTTTAATTTACTTGAGAGAGGTTTTAATCTAATTTAGGGAAATGCCAATTCAGCTCTATTATTTTATTTAATTGAATTGATACTCATAAATAATTTTCATGGCTAGGGGGATTCAATATTTGGATAGTACTTTCATCACCTACTTTTGTTGCACAATATTGAAATTTTCTTCACTTTAGTTTATTGAGTAATTTGTCTTTTATTTTAATCATCACACAACTTATTGATTCACTAAATGACAGTTAAAATTTGCACTAATATTTGACCTTATCTCTAGTGTAACGATATCTTATTCACTATTTTATTACTCAATTGACCCATGCACTTGCAGTAACACTGCGATAGCATAGATCTGTTGTCAGATGTCAATGCAACTATTGGCCATGGGAATAAGAGGCAATTTTTTGAGTTGGGGAGGCCTTTATCTTGGGTTTTTAATAAGTTGAAAAAACAAGGGCTATTATAGCCACCAGTTGCCCGACCATTACCCAATCTTCTGCCTCCAAACTTTGATACCAATGCATTATGTCATTTCCATCGAACATAGGGGCATGAAATAGGTAAGTGTTTTAGGTTGAGACATGAGATTCAAGACCTGATTAATAGTGGTACATTACTTGAAACTAGCAAGCCCAAAACTAAAAGTAATCCATTACCGCCAGCGACCTTCATGATAGAAGGAGGATTGATGGAAAGTTTTATCTTGTCTTCCTTTCAAGATGTAGGTGAAGGAATTATGGATGAGGATGTGATGATCATTGCCCCTAACATGTCTGAGTAAATGAAGCTCCTTCAATTATAATTCAATAAACTTCCTTAGGCTTGAGTGCTACTTATTTTACTTCTTCTTTCTTTAATATTTTTGCAATAATTATTTTTTTTTTCAAATTAAGATTGTTTGAATAAATTATTTTTCATTAAATTTGTATTGGTTTTAGTTCATACTGGTGCTAAACCAATGATGAATTTAGCTTGATATTCATAAATTAGTGTATCTATGCATCGTGATCTGAATGCCTTTATTAGGTGAGGGAGTTGTTCTATAGCATTGAGTTGTGTATGCTTACTTAGAGAGGGCTCCTGCACAATTACCTTTGTCTAGGTCCTAGCCAATATTAAAACCTGCTTTAATGATCTTTCGAGGCAAAATTGAACTCTATTTATTTAAGAGAGAAATGATCTAGGCATTTTTTTGTTAGCCAACAACTAATATCCACCTTATTAAACATCAGTCCCTAATTTGTGCCCTTGAGCTTTCATAAAAATTTTAGCTTGATTTTATTGGCTTGTAAACACCAACAACCTACCCTGAGCTATTGTGATATTTAAGACATGTCTGATGACCACTATCGAATAAATGAGAAAGAAGATCAAAAGGATGCACAGTCAAGACTGCAAAGATAGTTGAAGTTTGGCTAAATTGGACTTAATATCTCAAATCTATCAAGGAGCTGAAGGATCCGTTTTCACTTAAGCAGACTCACTCTAAGTAGACCCACTTTGCTCCACTCATCCATTGTCAGAAATACAAAATGGTGTAAATAAGACAACTCTCTCAGAATTAGGGCTAAAAAATAGAAATGTAAAAAAGAAGAAAAAAAGAAAAAAAAGAAGAAGGAAAAAAAAGAGAAGGAAAAAAGAAAAGAGAAAGAGAAAATAAAATCCCAAAAGAGAAGTTTAGAGAGCCAATAGAGTTCTTCTTACCTGAAGCATCATAAGACATCAACTTAGAAAATCAGAGAAATAAGAGAAAGATCATCCAACATTGCTCCAAATTCACAATATGGAAAGTCTTGATATTCTAAAGGAAAACGGACAGAATAATGGTCTTGAGCTTTTGGAAAAAAGGGAAAGATCAAGGTTTCTACCAAAATGATGGAAGAATATTCAAGCCCTATCTTTTTATGAAGCTAGATGCTTAGCAGGAAAAAATGATGCCCAAAATTTAAGAATGCTTCTAGAAACATACAGTTCCAATAAGGAAGTTTGCAGTGTGAAGGTTTTTCCATAGTATCACATTAGCACCAATTTGAAAATAGCCTTCATTTAACCCTTGTTTCTTATAGACCCCATTTCAAGGCTATTAAAGACATGTTGATCTCTTTTGATTATTAGAGTCTATTAGTGGATATTATTTGGATAAGCATGCACATGAGATAGATAAAAACTAAAACTCAATGAGACCTTTGGCCAAGTAATGTGTATGTGCCAATTTGAAGTATAATAGTTCTTGCTTAAATAGATTTGATTCCCAAGTTTAGTATAGTAACTAGTGTTGTAATGTTATAGATATATTAATTTGGGAAAGTATGAGCGGGGATTTTTGCCCCCACTCCCGGTGGAATGGTTCTTGCGACTTCGGCACTGTTTAAGCTCGGGGCCTTAGAGAACATGGACCTAAGTACGGAGAAAATGGAGTCACCACCCGGACGGGCTGGGAAAAAGAAAGGGGTAGATGAATCGATTCCTAAGGAATCCCCAACCCCCTAATGGGTTCAGAAAGTTGGGTATGTATGGGGAAGGTGAGAAATGGCCTAGCACCCCCACAACGCCCGGTTCATTGGAATCGGCCTCCATTGCAGGTCTTAATAATATAAAATTCTTAAGTATAACAATATTATCCATATTACACACAACAATTGAAATAAAGCATCATTATATTAAAATCAAAGCAATGTTCAAACAAAGCAAATAAGTGGACACCCATTCGAAGATGGAAACATGCCCTTACATCATCTGTGCCTAAGCTAAATAGGACACCCACCAAGAGGTCGAAACATGTCCTTTACATTGGTCCAAAATATAAAAGCAATTTAAATTACATAGAACTTAATTAATGAGTTACCCACAAAGTGGAAACATACCTCTTACAACATTTGGAAATCAAAATAAATCGATAAAAGTAAATAACCATTCATCATAAATAAATCATTCATCAAAGATATTAAACATCAATCAAAGTATATAATAAACATTCATATAATCAAGCATTGAAATTAAATAAATCAACCATCAAAGCATATAATAAACTACATAATCAAATATAAAAATAAAGCAAATAAAGATACAAATTACAGTTTACTGTTTCAATTTAAAGTTCTTTAATTAACATTTAGGGTTTTGGGATTTTAGTATTATTATTATTATTTGTTTAACGTACTGTAAAGGTTTTGGAAAATTGGAATGGATTAGGGTTTCATGAATCAAATTAGGGTTTAGGGGTAACAATATTAAATTAGGGTTTTAGAATCTTAAAACATTAGGTTTACAGTTCTTGGTTTATTGGAATGTTGTTTTAGATTTACTGTATTGAGTTTTAAGGTTTAGGTTTATAAGGTTTTAAGGATTAGGGTTTAGGAAAACTAGGGTTTACCGTATTAATTTTGAGAGAATTAGGGTTTTTTGATATTTTAGAAAACATATTTGGTTTTAGGATTTAAGAAAATAGTTTAGAGGTTTATAAAATAATTAGGATTTTTAGAAACTGTAAAGTAGGTTAGGGTTTGGAGATTTAAAAAAACATTTGGAAATTTTGGAAAAAATTTAGAGGAAAACAGTTAAGGGTTTTTAAAAGTTTTTGGAAATAGGAAAAATGATTTAAGGTTTTTGGAAACAAAAGTGACAAATTAGGGTTTTTTGGAGATAGAAGAAATAAATTAGGGTTCTTAAGGTTTTTGGAAGAAGAAAAGTACTTTTTAGGGTTTTTGGAAATAGAAGGAACAATTTAGGGTTTTAAGAGAAATGTTTTAGGGTTTTAAGTTTTAGAAGAAACAAAAGAAAAAATTTATTCAATTTGAGTGATGAAGCTACTGTAAAGAAATAAATAAAGAAAATAGAGATTCAAACCTCTGTTCGTTAGTTCCACCAAAAATTACTTTCTGGATGAACAAGGACAAAGACAAGGTTGCTGCCTTTGATGAATTGTTGATTGCTTGGTTATTGCTAGGGTTTTCTATAATCCAAGTTTCAATCACCTAATCAAAGCCCCACTATCTGATCTCCAAGTTCCAATCCAAAGTCCCCCTTTTTTTGTGTTTTCAAATATTATTTATAGGAAAAATTATAAGCCTAGTTCCTATTGTTTAAGGAAACTAAAATTAATTAGGAAAAGAAACCGAAACCAAATAGAGTTTGGTTTCGAAAAAAATTACGTTGGAAAATTTTGCTGGCAAAATTGCGAGCGTTGGTGAGAAACTGCGAGCTGCGAGGCGCTGGCTGCGAGGATTGGTGCGGCTAGCCAATTTCGCCGCAGAACTTTCAGCGACGAATTTTTCGTCGTCAATTTTTATTTTTATTATTTTTATTTTATAAAAAATAAATACTAAAATAAATATTATTTAATTAAAATAACACAAAAATTATTTTGGACTATATAAAATATATTGGACCGGACTGGGTCAAAAATTAAGGGTCTACAGTTTGCCCCCTGCTTGAACGATCTGAGACTTCAGTAAAAGAGAGTGAAAAGTAATAAGACTTAATTTTTCCAAGATGGTTGAGGTTTTGTGTTCTGGACCCGGTTCGAGTTCTGGACTCAAGGATAATTTTAGGTTCTGGACCTAAGGGGAGTTTTGGGCTCTGGACCCGAGCTAAGTTCTGGACTTAAAAGAGATTTTAGGTTTTGGACCTAAGGATAATTTAGGTTCTAGACTCGAGCTAGGATATGGACTTAAAAAAGATTTTAGGTTTTGGACCTAATGGCAATTTGGGTTCTAGACCCGAGCTAAGTTCTGGATTTAAAAGAGATTTTAGATTCTAGACCTAATGGTAATTTGGGTTCTGGACCCGAGCTAAGTTCTGGACTTAAAAGAGATTTTAGGTTCTGGACCTAATGATAATTATAGTCTGCAAAAAATAATTATAGTAAGTAGTATATAAATTTTGTTTGCAAAAAATTTAGCTAATTTTTATGCACATATCTTCTCCTTGCCCCATGAGTGTAAAAATATTTTAAAAGTGTAAAAATATTTATATACACACAAGTATTTGAATGATTAAATTGAATAATTGAGTTTTCTATTTATTTACTTTGCAGTCACTGTTCATGCACTATTTACTATTCATAAATAGTAACCTACTATTTATAAATAGTATCCTACTATTGTAAATACTATTTATAAATAGTAACCTACTATTTGTAAATAGTATCATGCTATTGTAAATAGTAACCTACTATTTGTAAATAGTAATTTACTATTCATCAATAGTGAAATTTACTTTTTGAATTTTATTTTTTTCCTTTGCCATTCCTCTATATAAACGAACGATTTCTTCATTCATAGCTATAATTCTTTCAAGTTTAGCTTAAAGTTTTAAAAAAAATGCATGCTTCAAGATTAGGAACTCATTCTAATGCTGAGTTATTGGAGTTTATCCGGCATCATGAAGATGGAAATATAGGTCTACTAGCCAGGATGCCGCTTCATCATAGTTCAAATCAAAAGAGCAAGGTAATTATTTTTCTTTTCTTTTCCTTCGTTTTTTGTGTTGTTTTTTTTATATATTTATTTTATTTGTTTTCTTTGTTTTTTCTTCTGTTTTATTTTTTTCTTTTTCTTTATATTTGTTTGTTTTTCATATTTTATAAAATTTAGGAAGAATATATTAATTTAAGAATTTAAATAGATAGAATAATGATATACTTACCTCGTGTTAACTTACCTGGCTCCTTGTTAGCGTGATCGTTGCGTTATTCGGGGCGGAGGGAGTATCTACAAAGCCCGAGGTAGCACCTTCTCGGGTAAGGCAGATTATCCGAGTTTGCGGCTTTGAGAGCTTCATCTTACAATTACCATTCAAGGAGTATCTGATAGACCGGAGCATAGTCCAGGAGCTTGCAGAATGATGGTTGGACACAACTCATACTTTTCACTTGCCCATTGGAGAGATGACAATTGGTCCGGTCAACTTTGCGGCTATGGCCGGCATTCAATATGATGGTCTTTCGGTTCCTCTTACCAACAATGTTCTGACATTTGAAGAAATTGAACAATTAATTGGTATGGAACCATCATATAAAGGGCTTTTTAAGATAAAAATCGAGCCAATTCGTAGTTATTGGATGAATTACAAAGGATGGGTTCACAGAGACACAGCCCAACAGTATGCTCGAGGATTTCTGCTATATTTGCTCGGGTCGACCATTTTAGGCAGCATTGAATCCGCTATCCATTTGTCAGTGTTGAGGTCTCTTACTTATTTTAGGACGGCACCACTTTATAGTTGGGGTGAAGCTGGTCTCACCTGTCTTTACCATGTTCTCGACAAAATTTGCTGAAATAAGAAGTCTTTTGTTGGCTTTATGGCAGTTGTCGAGGTACTCTTCTTCCACCAATGTCAATTCCATTCTTTTCTTGTATGAATTTGATTATTATTATTATTGTTGGCATGGGCATATGAACACAACAATGTGAGGGTGCCTAGTATTTCCCGAGAGAGAGTCAGATGTCCGAGATTAAATTTCTTATTGTCTGAGCGTGTAGAAGTTCCCGACTCTCACCATGTTCATACTCAATGCTTCGTGTTGAGCTGTTTAACCTAGGACCAGGTAAAATAACATTAGTATACTTTTAAAATTGATGTGAAGGTTTTCTTACCTTATGTCATTTTGTAGGTGAATTTGGCCTGGTGGAACCCAGAAGAGCTGTCAAACTGGACTTCCTCCATGAATGTTGCACTCCCTTTTCAACACACCCGCCGAGTCATCGCCGGCCTAGTGTCCAATGGCTGGTTTCTCTAAGAGAGAGTATATGAGTGGTTTCTTGGTCTCGAGTAGTAGAGAATCCCGATGTCTTACCCATAATATAATTTAAATATTACATCAATGCCGAAAAATGAATGGTGGTTGGCCCGGCATGGTTATGATGTTGAAACATTTCTCTATCCACCGGGTGCATCTTATACCTATTTTATTCAAATAGGGCTCTTGAACTTTGATTTATCTCCTATTGGTGTACGGGAAATTCGCGAAGAAAATGAGGATAACGATGAAGAGGAACATCATGGAGAGGGAGGAGAATTCGTTCCACATCTCGGGGCTAGCACTTCTCAGGCAAACTTTTACCATTTTTTCATTGTAATCGCTTCTTTCTTAACTTATTTTGATTCTTTAAAAATTTTTGTAGGCTACTGGCTCATTTGATCATGAGGCTAGACCTTCTTTTACTGCTCATTCTAGTCCGCCAGATATGCCATCTCATTCACAGGGTATTGATATGAATTACCTAGTAAGTTTTCTTGTTCCTTGATAACTTATGCTATATGTATGCATGATTATGTATGCTCCTACTTTTTTCCTTTCTAGCTCATAGTGGATGCTTGAAGAACAAAATAAAAAACTTTAAGAAGAGTTGGTCGCTAGTCATCAGCATGTTTCCCATTTTGAAAATTTGTACCATCAATCTGAACAAAATTCCGAGACTTTCGATTTCAAGGGATGAGGGATCTTGGTGCTTCTCTATCTAGAGGCCCCCAAACTAATGACCATGAGATCCTTTCATCTACTTCTGATGAGGACCATGACATATCGGAACTCCAAGGTAATAGGAATTCTGATGCTCTTGCTTTGGGTGGACTCGGGATGAGTGATTTGCCTCCTCCTTCGACAGGCGATGACTTTTTCAGAGCTTTATTTGATGACCTACCACCTCCTTCTTAGTGATGTATAAATATTGTATCAATTGAGTAAACAACATTACATATTAAGTATGATAATATATAATGTCCATTTTACTGCAATTTTTTTTTATGATTATTACTACGGTATAATTATTATACTTTCATCTTAACATTTACACAGTATCACTACAAAACCAAATGCAACGCGGTAACTTAAGATCCTTTCATCACCAATCCCTTTTACTCATGAATCACGGTATCATGCTTTCCGTATAAATTTTGGAAAAACATAATCCTTCTATATAAATCACCTTTCACGCCATAATTTCATACAAAAAACAAGAGATTTTCCACTTCAACGTAAAAACTCCTTTTAACAATTCTAATTTTCCTTCATCCTTCCATGATGACGAACTCCATTTGAAGAAAATAAAAATTCTATTTAAGAATATGGATGCCATTCATTGGAAGCAAATTTCTTGGTCAAAAAATATTAAATTGGACCATTCCTTTTTACATGCCATGACTTATTTTTGGAATGTGGATTCTAGGACATTTAAGATTAATGGCTTTGAAATATGTCCCTTGATTGAAGAATTTGAGGCCATCCGTAGATATCCAAATAATCAACAAATGGTGTTACCCACATTGATTTCCAAGACTCAACAGAAGATGCAGATATTATTTCAAATTTCAAAGCCCGAAGTTCTTTAGTTGATGAGAGGTGAGAAAATTCTACTTGCTCACTTGATTGACTTTTGTCTCTCTCATTTGGCTCCTACTAAGGCATGGGGATGTATGCTTTATTTTTGCTTGCTTGGCCAATTCTTTCTTGTTTCTTCTTATGGCGATATTGATCCATGAATATTGGATATTATGAACCAAATAGAAGGAGGCTTGTCGCCGATACCTGTGATCTTAGCCGAGACTTTAGTTGGATTAGACCAACTTAAATTAGGATTGTAAAAGAGATGGACCGGGAGTCCATTGCTGCTTTAAGTAATTACCTAAACTGCCCTTTCGGGTTTTCAATTTAGGTTTTCTGTTTTCTTTTTTTTATATATTTTATTGCTCTAATTTTTTCCTAGTCTGCCCATGCGGGTTTTCGAAACTAGCGAGCTGTCCTAATTTTTGCCTAAGCTGCCCTTGCGGGTTTTCAACTTAGCGGACCTCTTTTATTATATTTTTTATATTGCTCTAATTTTTGCCTAGTCCGCCCATGTGGGTTTTCAGAACTAGCAAGTTGTCCTAATTTTTGCCTAAGCTACCCTTGCGGGTTTTCAACTTTGCGGACTCTATTTTTTTTAATTTAATTTTTCCTCACAGATTTGGCTTCATGAGCATCTTTGCATGCTTGATACTCCATCGGTGGATTTTTCCAGATATCTACCATGGCATCATTCCGATAGGAAGCTACTCCATCCTGCTCCTTCATATGCTAACTGGGTTGACTGGATCCACTCACGCACTGAAATCAACATTCGTTTGTTGGTACCTTGGTGGAAGATTTCTCGTATCACCATGTGGACATACTTGATGTATGTTCCCCTTGCTGCTCTTCATCGAGGTACTTGCTATGATCCTTGCCGGCTTAGCCGTCAGTACGGAGCTAAGACTCGCAGTTCTGAATTCACTCCTGATTTACACATACTTTGCTTGACTGAAGCTTATTCAGATAGGCTGAGGCAAAGCTAGTCTGCATGTTACACTTATTGTCTGCCATAGATTTTACCTTTGTCAATTCAGAAAGTGTATTGTTAGGATGAAAAAATAATTGAAGTAATAAAAGATGCTTCTTTTCCTTTTATAATTTGGCATCACCTTTTGCTATTGTATTTATTTATTTCATCCATATATGGCAAATACTTATAACAGTGCACATAGAACAATTTTAACATTAATTCTATTTTATTAAATTAGGGAACAACCAAACATAAAGCCAACATACACAAGATCACTCCTATTGCCAACTAGCCCTTTCGTGTTTTCTCTCATTTAGCCCTAATTGTTGCCTAGCCCGCCCTTTTGGGTTTTCGGAGCTAGCGGTCTGCTCTAACTTTTGTCTAGGCCGCCCTTTTTGTGTTTTCAACCTAGTGAGCTCTTCTCTTTTTTTTTTTTATACATAAAACCTCTTCAACCTATCAATGTTTACTGGCTCGCTAAACTCGTTCCCATCCATGTCTGATAGCTTCACTACACCCTTATTCATGACTTGTTTCACAACATATGGCCCTTCCCAGCTAGGCCTAAACTTCCCTCTTGGATCAGATACATTAGGCTTACATTATTTTAACACCAAATCCCTGACTCTGAGTTTTCTGATCTTAACCCTTCTATTGTAGGCCTGAGCTATCTTCTTTTAATACAGTTGATGATGATACAGTGCCTTTAACCTTCTTTCTTCTAGTAAAGCTAACTGTGTGTATATGCTCACTACCCATTCTGTTTCAGGCAGCTCAGCTTCCAAGACTACTCTTAATGACTTGATCTCAATTTCAATTGGCAAAACTGCTTCCATTCTGTAAACCAAGGAGAATGGTGTCATTCCAGTCGGTGTTCGCACACTTGTTCTATATCCCCACAAAGCAAAAGGAAGCATCTCTGACCAATCCCTGTACGTCTTGGTCATCTTGGACAGAATTTTCTTAATTGTCTTGTTTGTTGCTTCTACCGTACCATTAGCCTTTGGTCTATAAGGAGAGAATCGGTGATGATGGATTTGGTACTTCGAGAATAAATCCTTAACTACTCCTTAAAACTGTACCCTATTGTCTGATATCACACTGTGCGAGACCCCATACTTGCAGATGAGGTTCTTTTCAATAAATCTAGCCATTTGACTTGCGCCCAGTTTGTTGAAGGATTCGGCTTCGACCCATTTTGAAAAATAATCTACCACTACTATAATGAAACGATGACCGTTTGAGGCTGTCGGATGTATCTCTCCTATAATGTCGATACCCCAAGTGGCAAAGGGCTAGGGTGAAGACATAGAATGCAATTCTTCAGGAGGCATGTGATTCAAGTTACCATACGTCTGACATTGTTGGCACTTCTTTATGAACTCAATACAATCTCTCTCCATAGTCAACCAGTAGTAACCTTGTCGAATTATCTTCTTAACTAGGGCAAACCACTCATATACGGTCAGCAGCTTCTTTCATGTATTTATGACATGATATACTCCACTTCAGGCTTCCTCAAGCATCTCAAATGCACCCCATCAATCCATCTTTGATATAACTCTCCTTGGAATGTGATGTATTGCAAAGACCACCACCTTATGTCTCTTCTTTCTTTCTTTGTTGCCCCCAATGGGTACTCCCTTTCCTCCAAAAATCGTCTTATAGTATCATACCACACATCACGGTCTGTATCAGTTTCCATGATTGTCTCATATTCATAGCAAGGAGTTGATGAACTGGTCAAAATCAGAGGGTTGAGGAATAAATTGACAAGATTTTCCCATACCAAAGCCAATGTGGCTAGGGCATCAGCCATCTGATTTTCTTCTCTTGATAGGTGTATAAACCTACACTCCTTAAAGTTCTTCTTCATCATGGTCAAGTAATGGTGGTACGGTTTTAATTTTTCTTTTTTCAACTATCATTCTCCATTTATTTAGGATACTACTAGCAATGAATCACCAAAAACTTTCACCTTATCCACCTTCATAATCATTAGGGTTTCCAAACCAAAGATACAAGCTTCGTATTCCACTATATTATTGGTTGCCCTAAATTTCAACTTTTTGGCTAAAGGGATAAGTTCCCCTTGAGGCAATTCTAGTATGACTCCCAAACCTGCTCCTTTCCTGTTTGCTGCTCCATCAAAATACATTTTCCACCCTTGTACTTCAATTGCCTCTAAATGTTCATCAGAAAATTCCAAGATTACCTCTTTCGCTATCTGGTAATGGTTGTTGGGCAAGGAATTCTTCCACTGCTCTACCTTTGATTGTTTTCTTGGTTACATATTCAATCACAAATTCTTCAAATACTATCAACCATCGACCATATTTCCTAATCAAAGAGGGTGTCTCCCTTAAGTATTTCATTGGATCCAACCTGGAAATTTCTTGCACACTATAGGATTGAAAATAATGCAGCAACTTTTTAAAAGACCAAACCACGGCTATACATGTCTTTTCAATGATACTATACTTAATTTCAAAAGATAGGAGTTTTCTACTCAAATAGTAAACTGCATGTTCAATCCCTGACTCATCTGCCTGGGCTAGCATGGCTCCTATTGACTCTTCTTTTATTGCTAAGTATAGCAACAAGGGTTTTCCGGGTTTAGGTGGTTTTAAAACAGGTGGATTCAGCAAATACCCTTTTATTCATTCAAAGGCCCTTTGACACTCTTCATTCCATAGGACTGGCTGATTCTTTTTAAGAAATTTGAAGATAGGCTCACGGATTATTGTGAGCTTTGCTATAAATCTGCTAATGTATTGTAATTTACCAATAAATCCCTGAACTTCTCTCTCCGTCTTTGGGGCTGGCATATCCCTGATTGCTTTAACTTTGTCAGGATCAATCTCAGTGCCATTCGGACCAATCACATGTCCCAACAATTTGCCTGAGGTAACCCCGAACACACACTTCTTCGAGTTTAATCTTAGCTTATATTTCAACGCTCTATCGAAGAATAATTCTAAGTTTTGGAAGTGTTGTTCCCTTGTATCCAATTTCATCATCATATCATCAACATATACTTCAACTTCTTTGTGCATCATGTCATGAAATAGTGTGGTGGCCATCCTTTGGTAGGTTGCTCCATCATTCTTTAAGCCGAACGGAATTACCCTATAACAAAATATACCCCATGTAGTAATGAAAGCAGTTTTGGCTTTATCCTCTTAGGCCATTAACACTTGGTTGTATCCGGAAAATCCATCTACAAACGAGTGTAGCATGCTAGAGGCTGCACTATCAATGAGAACATCTATATGGGGTAAAGAAAAATCATCTTTAGAGGAAGCCTTGTTTAAATCTCTATAGTCCACATAGACCTTTATTCTTCCATCTTTCTTTGGCACGGGTACTATGTTGGCTAGCCAATCTGGATGCTCTATCACTTCAAGGAACTTCACTTGTATTTGTTTAGTGACCTCTTCTTTAACCAATTCAGCCCAATCAGGTCTTAATCACCTAAGCTTTTGTTTGATAGGTTTCATGTGAGTGTAAGTAAGAATAAGATGTTCGGCTATGTCTCGATCTATACCAGGCACATCCTCATAAGACCAAGAAAATACTTCTTCATATATTTTGAATATTTTTTCAAATCTTTCTCTCTCATCAGGAGTAAGGTCGGATGCTATGCTAATGTCTTTAGGATTTTCGATTGTTCCCAAATTTAATGATTTTGTGTTAACAGAATTAATATTAAAGATGCTCATGTAACTGCTATTTGAATGTATGCAACCATCAGGAGAAACATCACACAAGTAAGCAAAATCAGACTTTATTGCATTCATTTTGGAAAAGAAAACATCATCATCTTCATACAAAGCAGAAAAATTAAAATCAAAATCAAAATCATTGTTCTCAAAATCATAAGGCAGGATGTCTTCAAACTTCTCTTCAACCAGGGCAGCAATCTCCTCTGGAGTCTTCTTGGCTTTCAGGACAACTTCCTTCTTCTCTTCTGGATTGGATTCTTTGTTGGTTGATAGGGTGAGCTCTGTCTTCACCTGCTCCACTAGCTCGGTAACATCTGTAAAAATTTCAAAACCTGAGATCAACATTTCCATGAACATGATTGGCTCGGGCTTTCCTTGGAGTGATCCCATGTCTGGAGCTTTGACAAAGATCTCTTCAAGTGGTGGGAAGCTTATCTTCTCTCTCTTATTTGGTTGGACATTGTTGTCTTCATCATATCCCAACCCCTTCTTGGAAGTTTGAGTTTTAAAATCTGGCAGCTTTGTCAAATCGGCCTTACCCTTTCCAAGGCCAGCTCCGGGAAGGTAGTTCATGTTCTTCATCATATTCAAGGCTTCAGAGTCCATTACTTCATTATTAGAAATTGCAGCTACTTGGAAAGCATTGTGAGGCCTCTCAATCATTAGAGCATTAACAATCTCATTATCTTCGTCCTCGATGACCACTATTTCATCTCCGCTAGGGAACTTGATCTTTTCATGAAGGATGGAAGGAACTCCACCAAGAGGATGAAACCATGGTCATCCCAAGAGTAAGGCAAAGGTAATAGGTCTATCCAAAACAACAAATTCAATAATAGATTAAATTGAACCAACCTTAACAGCAGCTTTGAAAGTTCCTTCGGCATGTCTCTTAGTGTTGTCATAAGCCCGAATGGTTGCCTCGGTCGGGTTTAGATCCCTCGTTGACATGGCTAGCTTTGGCAATATTTTAAGTGGACAACATTTATGGTGGACCCATCATCGACCATTACACATGGAGTCCTTTTCCCTTTAATTTCTATTTTAAAAAAGAGAGGGCGAATGTGATCTCTCCCCTCTTCCGGTAAATCCGCATCTGAGAAAGAAACCGTTCCCATATTAACTTCACTCTTCTCTTGAATATCTTCACATTTCATTACTCCTTCAATTTTTTTTGAAGTTGATCAGCTCCTCTGGTGTTGTGGAGGTAGAAATTGTCATGCTAGCTAAGGCCTTGGCAATAGTTTCTCGGTGCTTTTTAAAAGTAGCCAATAAGTCCCAAATGCTAACACTTGCTTGGGTTCTTTTCAATTGCTTGAGCACAGCATCATCCTCTTCTTCTTTATTCCCTACTTCAACTTCCTTTCCCTTATTAATTTCTACCTCTTTAGGTGGTGGCCTTGCATAAGGCTTACCGGATCTAGTGTTCATTACTTCATCTTCTTCGGGCTCGGACCAGGTCCATTCCTCCTTCTTGAATACAAGATCATCATCACAATCGTTTGAATCCCAAAACCCATTGACAACACAAATTGCTACTTCTTTACCCACCATAGCTTGTTTAATCTTGCCAAATACCTCTTCTTCTTTGGTTGCTTCTCCACCCATATCTTGGAAAAAGACATGATAAAATCTTCAAGCAAACCCCCTCCAATCATGAAGGTTGCCAGTGGTGGTACTCTATTGAACTTTGGTAATGGATTGTCTTTGGTGTTCGGCTTGTTGGGCGGGTAGCTTTCCACTATCAATTAAATTTTGAATCTTGTGTCTCAACCTCACACATCTATCTGTGTCATGCCCTTGCATTTGATGAAACTGACAAAATGCTCTAGTGTTGAAATTAGGTGGGAGAGGGTTAGGCAAAGGATGAGGATTTAAGGGTTGTAACAATCCCATTCTTTGAAGCTTATTGAGAACCCAAGACATCGGTTTCCCTAATTCTGAAAACTACCTCCTTGTTCCTTGGTTAGTAGCATTGATACTGACTGTCTTTTGCATGCTTTGGCTACCAGATTGATTTTTCCTTTCTTGTTCCTTCTTGTTGAAAAATAGTTCTTCTCTCTTTCCCACTCTTCAATTTATAGACCAGCTTGGAGGAGATCTTTGAAATCACGGATGAGTGTATGAGACATCCTTTCAAGAAGACTAGGCAACACCCCCTCTCACAGTCATCCTTATTTGATCATATTCATCGGGCTTTTTCTTGAGCAAAGAGGCCTTATTTCTCCACCTTTTCACATAGTCCACAAAATTTCCATTTGGCCTTTGTCTAATGGACTCAACTTCCATTAAGGTAACTTCCATTACAACATTGTATCCATATTGTTGGATGAAGGCCTTGTATAGAAGATCCCAATCTTTTTGAGTACTTTCCTCTAAGGTGTTGAACCAATTTTGGACAATAGGATCCAATGAGAGTATGAATTACCTTAGAGTTTGAGCCTTAGTAGCTCGGACACACTGCATAGCAGTGATATATTGCTTCACATGGAGATGTGGATTTCCGAATCCATCAAACTTCGCAAAAGATGGCATCTTGAACTTGTACGGAACTTCTTCATCTAGCTTAAATAATTTGTTAACTTTGGACATTTCTTCGATTTTCAGCTTCTTCTCAAATTTCTTTTCTAAGTCCACAATCATCTTTTCAACATCATAAATTTTGGTTTTCTGAATAGCTGACCTTTCAACAATCTTCGGTTCTTTCTTCTTGTCTTGAGGATCATGGAAGTATTGAGCCCAATCATCATCATCATCAATGCTCACCTTTTCATCATCAAAAACCACTTCACAGACTTTAGTCTTCCCTTTATCCTTTGGCTTCTTAGTGCTAGCATATGCTTCGGCATGATTTCCTAAAATTACAGTCAATTGGTTCTTCAAAGTCTCAGCTAGGGCCTGTTTTATTTCTTCCATCTTGGCATTGAGGGCATCATCCACTATTCTTTGAATTTTTTCGGGCTCCATTGCTTTTGGTGAAAAAGAGATTTAGTCATTGCTAGATTCTTCACTTCCGGCATAGGTTGGATTATTGTAAGCTTTTGAACTATGGTAATCCAGGGCTGCAAGCGAGAGAGGATTAATGATATGAGATGCAAATGTATGCATGTATGCACAAACAATTAACAAACAAGGACAAATAGGACGTTCCTTCCAACCTTATAACATCCATACACGAATGGCGAGTCTCTTTTCCTAGGTACATGGTTAACAAAATACCAACATGGGGTACCTTGTTTTTGAATATTTCCCTCGGACGTTTCAACCAATAGTTATATTTTCAAAAATGGAAATCAATTTATGATAATTCTCATTAAATAGATTTTAATCCATTTATCCAACTAAAGTAGCTTTTATGCTATATTGGATTAAAACTAAATTAAGAGGTTTATTATAAATAGATTTCTCACTTGAAAAAGTAACTAGTGATTCATGCCAAAAACAAGCCCATGATTAATTATTCCTAGTATAAACTAGGCTCACAATTAATTTTTGGTATTCATAATTGACCTAAATATTTGTAAGCTCTTTTGGATGAAAATAATTTTGTTCCTAAGCCCATTGTAAAAAGGTTTTAGAAAAAATGGATTTTGGGCTTAGTATTTGGGTTATGAGCAAAAGAATTTTTAATTTGTTTTTTAGAAAAATTTTATGTCCAAAAAAAATTTTGAAAAGTTTTGAAAAATAGTTTTGGTCTTTTGGACATTGAAAATTTTGTTTTGAGCTTATAATGTAACAATGTCATATTAGAAAAAGAACAAACCAAAGAAGTCATGATTTAAGCTAAGATAAATTAACAATAGTCAAACAACAAGCATTTGGGGCAAAATCCTAAGAAAAGTAACTAGGCAAATAGTAAGTATATACCGAATGGTACAAGGCTATGAGTGGTTATGCCATGCTCGATCTCCATACCTTGAGTGAAAGTATGGTATCCCTCACATAACACAACACGGGTAACACGGGTGTCCTAACTCGCACACATAATGCAATCTAATATGATGCAATGGATAATAACATGATAAGAAAGAATAGAATAATATAAAGACCAACGGAATCAACTTCTCTTATCCCCAGTGGAGTCGCCACTGTGAGCGAGGATTTTGGCCCCCACTCCTGGTGGAATGTTTCTTATGACTTCGACACTGTTTAGGCTCGGGGCCTTAGAGAACACGGACCTAAGTTCGAAGAAAATAGAGTCACCACCCGGATGGGCTAAGAAAAAGAAAGGGGTGGATGACTCGATTCCTAAGGAATCCCCAACCCCCTAATGGGTTCAGAAAGTTGGGTACGTGTGGGGAAGGTGAGAAATTGCCCAGCACCCTCACAGTGCCCGGTTCATTGGAACCGGCCTCCTTTGCAGGTCTTAATATTATAAAATTCTTAAATATAACAATATTATCCATATTACACATAACAATTGAAATAAAACATCATTATATTAAAATCAAAGCAATGTTTAAACAAAGCAAATAAATGGACACCCATCCGAAGATGGAAACATGCCCTTACATCTTCTGTGTCTAAGTTAAATAGGACACCCACCAAGAGGTAGAAACATGTCCTTTGGATTGGTCCAAAATATAAAAGCAATTTAAATTACATAGAACTTAATTAATGAGGTACCCACAAAGTGGAAACATACCTCTTACAACATTTGGAACTCAAAATAAATCGTTAAAAGTAAATAACCATTTATCATAAATAAATCATTCATCAAAGATATTAAACATCAATCAAAGTATATAATAAACATTCATCCATGAAAAATTAAATAAATCAAGCATTGAAATTAAATAAATCAACCATCAAGTATTATAATAAACTACATAATCAAATCTAAAAATAAAGAAAATAAAGATACAAATTAGGGTTTACTGTTTCTATTTAAAGTTCTTTAATTAACATATAGGGTTTTGGGATTTTAGTATTATTATTATTATTTGTTTAAGCTACTGTAAATGTTTTGGAAAATTGCAATGGATTAGGGTTTCATGAATCAAATTAGGGTTTAGTGGTAACATTATGAAATTAGGGTTTTAGAATCTTAAAACATTAGGTTTATAGTTCTTGGTTTACTGGATTGTTGTTTTGGATTTACTGTATTGAGTTTTAAGGTTTCGGTTTATAAGTGTGAGCGGGGATTTTTGCCCCCACTCCCGGTGAATGGTTATTGCGACTTCGGCACTGTTTAGGCTCGGGGCCTTAGAGAACATGGACCTAAGTCCGGAGAAAATGGAGTCGCCACCCGGACGGGCCGAGAAAAAGAAAGGGGTGGATGACTCAATTCCTAAGGAATCCCCAACCCCTTAATGGGTTCAGAAAGTTGGGTACGTGTGGGGAAGGTGAGAAATGGCCCAGCACCCCCACAACGCCCGGTACATTGGAACCGGCCTCCTTTACAGGACTTAATATTACAAAATTCTTAAATATAACAATATTATCCATACTACACATAATAAAAAGAAAGCATCAATATATTAAAATGAAAACAATGTCCAAACAAAACAAAACAAATAAATGGACAACCATCCAAGGATGGAAACATGTCCTTACATTGCATGCCTAGGTAGGACACCCACCAAAAGGTAGAAACATGCCCTTTACATAAGTTCTAAAATAGAAAAGAAAATTAAATTACATGATGTTTAACTAATGAGGTACCCACCAAGTGGAAACATACCTCTTACAACTTTTGGAAGTCTAAATTGATTGATAAAAGAAAATAACCATCCATAATAAATGAATCATTCATTAAAGCTATTAACCAAAGTATAAAACAAACATCCATCCACGATAAATTAAATAAATCAAGTATTAAAATTAAATAAATTAAAGCATAATAAATAAATCAAGGTATATGGAATTGAATAAAACAAATAAAAGTTCAAGGATAGCTACTATTTCTATTTAGGGTTATTTATCTCATGTGTTAAGGCTTTGGAAATTCTAAAGTTTAAGCTCCTATGACTTTTTAGGTAATTAAAATAGATTAGGTTTTATGTTTTTTAAAGGTTAGCAAGACACTTTGATTAAACCAATTAAGATTTGAATGATGAAATAATAAAACTTGAGTTTTGGACACTTTTGAAATATTTTTAATTCATGATTTTAAATAATAAATTGAGCTTCTGTAGCTTTTTTGAATTTTTTATGTTCTTATGTTTTTTATGTTTTAAAGGGTTTAAAGTTTAGAAAAAGTTAGGGTTTAAGGGTTTAAAGGGTTAGGGTTCATTATTTTAGGTTAAAAGTTGATTTTTGGATTTTAGGCTTTGAAATTGGATTCTCGGGTAAAGTATAGTTTTTAGGGTTTTAAATAGCAATTTGATATTTTATGAGGTTTTATGAACTTAAACACATGGATTGAAGTTTTTATAAGTAGAAAAGATGTTTTTTAAGGTTTTTTGAGTGAAAAAGAACCTAATTTAAAATTTTAATAGAAACAGAATTTTATTTTGGTTTTGTAGAAAAATATGTTAAATGAGTGTTTTAAGGGTTTTAAGAAGAAAAAATAACAATTTTGAGTCCTTTTAGAAAAGAAAGTCATGTTTTTAATGTTCTAAACTTAGAAAAATTAAATTAAAACTCTAAGATTTTTTATTTAAAAAAACTTAAATTTTATAGATTTGGCTATTGTAAAATATAAATCAAAAGATTTAAAACATACCTCCTTTTGGTTGATTCTCCAAAAAATAACTCTTCTTGGATGAACTAGCTCCAAAGACAAGCTTTGATTGCCTCTTTTCTTCTCCCTTTTTCGTGCTACTGCTGCTACTGCTGCTATAAATATCAATTGAATTGAGTTTTCCCTTTCCTTCCTTGATTTGGTTTCAAAACCTAAAGCTATCATGAAAAGTTTTTCCTCCTTTGATTTGGTTTAATTGGTCCTTATTTATAGTGGTTTTTAGGTTATTTACTCCTAATTAATTAAGGTAAGTAATAATAATAAAAAAAAGAAATTAAAACCTAATTGGATTAGAATTCTAAAAATTGCAGCTGAAAAATTTGCACTGGCAAAAATTCTGGCGACGGGCCCGTGGGCGTCCCAGCCCGCAGGAAATTCCTGCGGGTGGCGTGCCAGTCCGCAGGAAATTCCTGCAGGCGGCGTGCCAGCGCGCAGGCCTGCGGGCGAGCCACTGTTGGCCCTACGGGCCCGCGCGACCACTTTTCGCTGCCGATTTTTTCCGACTCCGACTCCGATTTTTATTTTTATTTTTATTTTTATTTTTTATTTGTTTATTTTCATTTTTTTACTACTTAAAATTTGATACTAAGGTAAAAAATATTTAATTAAAATTATTTTGGACCAATTAAACAACAAAAATCATTTTGGACTAAATAAAGCATGTTGGATCGGATTGGGTCAAAAATTAAGGGTCTACAGTTTGGCCCCTGCTTGAATGATCTGAAACCTTAGTGAAAGAGAGTGAAAAGCAACAAGACTTAATTTTTGAGGTTTTGGGTTATGGACCTGAGAGATTGGTTTAACTCATATGACCTTTTATCAGTTGAGAATTCTAGCATAACTGGTTGTTCCATTTTTACGAATTGTAGGTCTTTACCCACCAAAAATAGATCTTTATCTATTAGAAACTATGTCTTTTACCTAGGAACATGGATCTTTATCCATTGGAGATTGGGTCTTTACCCATAAAAATGGATCTTTATCCATTGGAGGTCGGGTCTTTACCCTTGAAATATGGATCTTTATCCATTTGAAATCGGGTCTTTACCCTTGAAACAAGGATCTTTATCCTTCGAACTTTGGGTCTTTACCCTTTGAAACATGGATCTTTATCCATTGAAAATCGGGTCTTTACCCTTGAAACATGGATCTTTATCCATTGGAAATCGGGTCTTTACCCTTGGAACATGGATCTTTATCCATTAAGATCGGGTCTTTATCCTTGAAAATGGATCTTCATCCTTTGAGATCGGGTCTTTACCCTTAAAAATGGATCTTCATCCTTTGAGATCGGGTCTTTACCCTTGAAAATGGATCTTCATCCTTTGAGATCGGGTCTTTACCCTTGAAAATGGATCTTCATCCTTTGAGATCGGGTCTTCACCCTTGAAAATGGATCTTCATCCTTTGAGATCGGGCCTTCACCCTTAAAAATGGATCTTCATCCTTTGAGATCGGGCCTTCGCCCTTAAAAATGGATCTTCATCCTTTGAGATCGGGCCTTCGCCCTTGAAAATGGATCTTCATCCTTTGAGATCGGGTCTTCAACCTTGAAAATGGATCTTCATCCTTTGAGATCGGGTCTTCGCCCTTGAAAATGGATCTTCATCCTTTGAGATCGGGTCTTCACCCTTGAAAATGGATCTTCATCCTTTTAAGAGTTCTAATTGTTCCATTCTTTTGTTCTTCATTTTTGCAAAGATTTAGCTATTTTTAATTGGACCTTATATCCTCTCCTTGCCCCCTCTGTGTGGCAAAATATTTGTAAGTGAGTTTAAAAATATTTGGTATATTAACCCAAAAAATTGAAAAGGAGAAACTTTGCCCCCTGTGTAGGCTCAAACTCATGGTTTTTCTATGCGGACTCTGATTGATGTTGTTGTTGTCTAGTTCTTCACACAAGCACGTATTTCTTCTCTTTGCAAATTACTGGAGTTTTCTCAAGCAATGGGCTTTCTATGCCCCCTGATTCGATATCTTCTTTTGATTCTTTACTTCACAAGGTGTTTGCTGTTCATTTTTCCAAAGAATAGACAACACAAGACAAGAAAGTGCGATGTGATTTGCTCATGTATGCATGATATGCATGAATAATACTTACAGTGGTTCCATGACTCACAGAACGAGGTGATCAGCACAAGTGTTCTCATTAGTTCCCTTTTGACGCTTGTTCAAGTCTTGCATTATAATGATCGAAAGCTTTGTTTTTGTGGCTTTTATCTTCAAGATGTTGAAAACATGAGTGGTGGAGATCCCAAGTTGCAGAGTCAGGGATACATCCTTTTTATATTTCATTATGACCTTGCCAATAATCATTTCCTTTGCCCAATATGTCCTTTGGAGGTTCAATATACTTCCCTTAACTTGAAGGCTTTGTATGACAAAAATATTTTTGATTTGATTTTTTTTTGAATTTTAATTTTGAAATCAAATGTTGGCTTTGCCAAATTAATGTCAATGCACCTCAGGACTTGATTTTCCAAATTAACATATCTATAACATGATAACCCTAGTTACCGTACTAAACTCGGGAATCATTTCTATTTAAGCAAGAATTGTTGCACTTCAGATAGGCACATACACATTACTTGGCCAAAGGTCTCATTTGAGTTTAAATACTGTCTATCTCATATGCGTGCTTATTCAAACTATCTCCACTAATAGACTCTACCAACCAAGAGAGATCAACAGGTCTTTGATAGGCTTAAAATGGGGTCTATGAGGGAAACAGGCTTAAGTGAAGGTCATTTTGAGATTGGAGCTGGTGTGACACAATGGACAAACCTTCACACTACAAATTTCTTGTTGGAATTTTAGGCAGCTTAGAGGCAACCTTGCTAGACTCCAAATTTCTTCTATCTTCTTAGCATTAATTTGGATCTTACTAGGACAGTTTTTTCCCTTGCAAAAAGTTTGGTTCCCAAATTCATTTCTTTTCTTCTTCTCCCTTTTCTTTATTTCTCTTACTCTTCCCTTTTCTTTCTCTTTTTTTCCTTCTTTCTTGTTGGACTACAGAACTTTCAAGAACTGGGTGGTCTTCCTCCTTTTCTCCAATTTTAATTGAATCTTTGGTTGGGTTGGACCAAAAAAGTCTTTATGAACCAAATAGAAGCCTTTTGCTGCTTTAGGTAAAAGAGAACTCAGTTGGCTTTTTGAACCATTTTGGGTTTTATCTTTTCTTTTTTTTTTCTTCTTCTTTTGTCTCACATTTTTTCCTTTTTCCTTTTCCTTTTTTTTTCTTCTCTTTTTTCTCTTTTTTTTTGCTTGGCTCTAGCTCTAAAAGAGTTGTCTCATTTATACTAGCTTGGCTTCAAATAATGGATGAGTGGAGTGACATAAATCTTCTTTAACAGAGATAAATCATTTGTTACTCTGATGTTGATGTTGTCTTGGATATATTAAGGGAATTTCAACTACTCTTAGGGTCTTGAAAACGTCCACTATCTTTATGGTCTTGAGAACTTCAACTATCTTTATGGTTTTGAGAACTTCAACTATCTTCATAGTCTTGAGAACTTCAATTATCTTCATGATCTTGACTAATCATTGCCTTTTTTTTTATCTTATTGCCTCTTTATCTTAGTGATCATAAGACTTGCCAAAAGTATCACAACAGCTCAAGGTAGGTTGTTGAGGTTATATGCCAATGAAAAGAAACCTAAAATTTTATGAAGGCTCAAAGGGACAACTAGGGATTAATATTTAATTGGGTGGATACTAGTTGTTGGCTAATCAAACAATGCCTAGATCATTTCTCCCTTAAATAAGCAGAGTTCAATTTCTCCTCGAAAATTTGTCAAAGCATGTTCTAAGACTGACTAAGACCTAGACAAAGATAATTATGCAGGAGCCCTCTCTAAGTAAGCATACACAACTCAATGCTATAGAGTAATTCCCTCATCTAGTAAAGTCATTCGAGTCATGATGCCTAGACACATTAATTTATAAACATCAAGCTAAATTCCTCATTGGTTGAGCACCAAAATGAACAAAGACCAACAAAATTTTGATAAAAGTAATTTATTTAAACAAATTTAAATTTGAAAAACATGATAGTTCCAAAACAATAAAGAAAGCAAAATTGAAAAGCAACATTCAAGCTAAGGAAGGTTTGTTGAATTGGAGTCAAAGACACTCCATTTATTTAGACATCTCAAGGGCACGGATTTTTTCCATCATCAAGGATCATTGCTTCATCATCCACAGTTAGTCTAAGCTTGCTTAGTAGTATATCATCTTTAGCAGCTTCTCTATCCATATCATGACAAGGTGACAAGATAAAACTCTTCATGAAGGTTGTAAGTGATGATGCCCTTCCAATTTTAGGCTGAGGATTATTATTAGTGTTGGGCTTATCAGGTTCAAGCAGCTTTCCACTGTCAATTAAATCTTGGATTTCATGCCTTAATCGAACACATTTATCTGTCTCATGCCTTTGCATTTGATGGAATTGACAGAAGACCTTGGCATCAAAATTTGGCGGTAGAGGCTTATGTAGAGGCCGAGGTGCCAATGGTTGTAGCAAATCCATTTTCATTAGATTTTCTAGCATCTTTGACAAAGGCTCCCTTAAGTTTGAAAATTTACGCTTCTTTATAGGCTTAGTTGTTGCATTTTCCTCAACACCTCCTTTTTCTCTTTGACATTGCACACTAGGGTGATAGCCTCTCTTATTGCTCCACTTAGATAGCACATGGTTCGGTTGGTCTTGTAGAATAGGGATTGATCTCTCATTTTTCATTCGATCTCTATCAGTAGACATGCTCCTTGTTAATGCTACCTTTTCCTTCTTTCTTATGTCAATGGGAGATGCCTCATTAGCATTGTTGATGATTTCTAGAATTTGAATCAACTGGGTCTTCATAATTCTAACCAATTGATCTTATAGCTTGGCCATCCTAGCTTTGACAACTTCATCGATTATATCCCTTAGCTGGTTTGCATCCATCCTTCAAATGAAGCACTTGAATAAAAAATCAATGCTGTAGGTGATATCGTTGTATGCTCTTGAATTGCTGTGCCTCAGGTCTATGAGCTAGTAAGGATCAATGATATGAGATGCAAATGTATGCATGTATGTATGCACAAACCACAAACAAGGATAATTAGGACATTCCTTCCAACCTTATATCATCCACACATGAATGGCGAGTCTCTTTTCCTAGGTATATGGTTAACAAAAAACCAACATGGGGTATCTTGCTTTCAAATAATTCCCTCGGATGTTTCAACCAATAGTTATATTTTCGAAAATGGAAATCAATCCATGATAATTCCTATTAATTAGGTTTTAATCCTTTCAACCAACTAAAGTAGCTTTTATGCTATGTTGGATTAAAACGAAATTAAGAGGTTTATTATAAATAGAGTTCTCACTTGAAAAAGTAACTAATGATTCATGCCAAAAACAAGCCCATGGTTAATTTGTTCTTAGTGTAAACTAGGCCCACAATTGATTTTTGGTATTTCATAATTAACCTAAATATTTTTGCAAGCTCTTTGTAAGAAAAGATTGGGTGAAAATTAGTTTTGTTTCTAAGCCCAATGTAAAAGATTTTAGAAAAATGGATTTTGGGCTTAGTATTTGGGCCATGAGCCAAAGAATTTTTTGATTTGTTTTTAGAAAAGTCTTATGTCCAAAGATCATCTTGAAAAATTTTGAAAATAACTTTGGTCTTTTGAATTTTAAAGAAAAATTTATTTTGAGCTTGCAAATATACTTGGGTCATATTAGAAAAAGAACAAACCAAATAAGCCATGATTTAGACTAAGATAAACTAACCATAGTCAAACAACATGCATTTGGGATAAAAACCTAAGGAAAGTAACTAGGCCAATTACATGAGCTTTAGTATTTGGGTTAAAAGGCTTAGGTTCCCATAGCAAGTATATACCAAACGGTACGAGGCTATGAGTGGTTATGCCATGCTCGATCTCCATACCTTGAGTGAAAGTATGGTATCCCTTACATAACATAACACGGGTAACACGGGCGTCCTAACTCACGCACATGATGCAATCTAAGATGATGCAATGGATAATATCATTATAAGAAAGAATAGAATAATATAAAGACCGACGGAATCAACTTCTCTTATCCCCAGTGGAGTCGACACTGTGAGCGGGGATTTTCGCCCCCACTCCCGGTGGAATGGTTCATGCGACTTCGGCACTGTTTAGGCTCGGGGCCTTAGAGAACACGGACCTAAGTCTGGAGAAAATGGAGTCGCCACCCGGACGGGCCGGGAAAAAGAAAGGGGTGGATGACTCGATTCCTAAGGAATCCACAACCCCTTAATGGGTTCGGAAAGTTGGGTACGTGTGGGGAAGGTGAGAAATGGCCCAGCACCCCCACAACGCCCGGTTCATTGGAACCGGCCTCCTTTACAGGTCTTAATATTATAAAATTCTTAAACATAACAATATTATCCATACTACACACAATAAAAAGAAAGCATCAATATATTAAAATCAAAACAATGTCCAAACAAAACAAAACAAATAAATGGACAACCATCCAAGGATGGAAACATGTCCTTACATCGCATGCCTAGGTAGGACACCCACCAAAAGGTAGAAACATGCCCTTTACATAAGTTCTAAAATAGAAAAGAAAATTAAATTACATGATGTTTAACTAATGAGGTACCCACCAAGTGGAAACATACCTCTTACAACTTTTGGAAGTCTAAATTGATTGATAAAAGCAAATAATCATCCATAATAAATGAATCATTCATTAAAGCTATTAACCAAAGTATAAAACAAACATCCATCCACGATAAATTAAATAAATCAAGTATTAAAATTAAATAAATTAAAGCATAATAAATAAATCAAGGTATATGGAATTGAATAAAACAAATAAAAGTTCAAGGATAGCTACTATTTCTATTTAGGGTTATTTATCTCATGTGTTAAGGCTTTGGAAATTCTAAAGTTTAAGCTCCTATGACTTTTTAGGTAATTAAAATAGATTAGGTTTTATGTTTTTTAAAGGTTAGCAAGACACTTTGATTAAACCAATTAAGATTTGAATGATGAAATAATAAAACTTGAGTTTTGGACACTTTTGAAATATTTTTAATTCATGATTTTAAATAATAAATTGAGCTACTGTAGCTTTTTTGAATTTTTTATGTTCTTATGTTTTTTATGTTTTAAAGGGTTTAAAGTTTAGAAAAAGTTAGGGTTTAAGGTTTTAAAGGGTTAGGGTTCATTATTTTAGGTTAAAAGTTGATTTTTGGATTTTAGGCTTTGAAATTGGATTCTCAGGTAAAGTATAGTTTTTAGGGTTTTAAATAGCAATTTGATATTTTATGAGGTTTTATGAACTTAAACACATGGATTGAAGTTTTTATAAGTAGAAAAGATGTTTTTTAAGGTTTTTTGAGTGAAAAAGAACCTAATTTAAAATTTTAATAGAAACAGAATTTTATTTTGGTTTTGTAGAAAAATATGTTAAATGAGTGTTTTAAGGTTTTTAAGAAGAAAAAATAACAATTTTGAGTCCTTTTAGAAAAGAAAGTCACGTTTTTAATGTTCTAAACTTGGAAAAATTAAATTAAAACTCTAATATTTTTTATTTAAAAAAACTTAAATTTTATAGATTTGGCTATTGTAAAACATAAATCAAAAGAATTAAAACATACCTCATTTTGTTGATTCTCCAAAAAATAACTCTTCTTGGATGAACTAGCTCCAAAGACAAGCTTTGATTGCCTCTTTTCTTCTCCCTTTTTCGTGCTGCTGCTGCTACTGCTGCTATAAATATCAATTGAATTGAGTTTTCCCTTTCCTTCCTTGATTTGGTTTCAAAACCTAAAGCTATCATGAAAAGTTTTTCCTCCTTTGATTTGGTTTAATTGGTCCTTATTTATAGTGCTTTTTAGGTTGTTTATTCCTAATTAATTAAGGTAAGTAATAATAATAAAAAAAAGAAATTAAAATCTAATTGGATTAGAATTCTAAAAATTACAGCTGAAAAATTTGCGCTGGCAAAAATTCTGGCGACGGGCCCGTGGGCGTGCCAGCCCACAGGAGCCTTCGGGCGAAACGCCCGCAGGCCTGCGGGTGAGCCACTGTTGGCCCGACAGGCCCGCGCGACCACTTTTTGCTGCCGATTTTTTTTCGACTCTGATTTATATTTATATTTATATTTTTAATTTTTATTTGTTTATTTTCATTTTTTACTATTAAAAATTAGATACTAAGGTAAAAATTATTTAATTAAAATTATTTTGGACCAATTAAACAACAAAAATCATTTTGGACTAAATAAAGCATGTTGGATCGGATTGGGTAAAAAATTAAGGGTCTACAATAAGGTTTTAAGGTTTTAAGGATTAGGGTTTAGGAAAACTATGGTTTACCGTATTAATTTTGAGTGAATTAGGGTTTTTTGATATTTTAGAAAACATATTTGGTTTTAGGATTTAAGAAAACAGTTTAGAGCTTTGTAAAATAATTATGATTTTTAGAAACTGTAAAGTAGGTTAGGGTTTGGAGATTTAAGAAAACATTTGGAAATTTTGGAAAAAAGTTAGAGGAAAATAGTTTAGGATTTTTTAATTTTTTTGGAAATAGGAAAAACGATTTAAGGTTTTTGGAAACAAAAGCGATGAATTAGGGATTTTTGGAGACAAAAGAAATAAATTAGGGTTCTTAAGGTTTTTGGAAGCAGAAAAGTACTTTTTAGGGTTTTTGGAAATAGAAAGAACAATTTAGGGTTTTGAGGTTTAGATGAAACATTTTAGGGTTTTAAGTTTTAGAAGAAACAGAAGAAACAATTTATTCAATTGGATTGATGAAGCTACTGTGATGAAATAAATAAAGAAAACATAGATTCAATCCTCCATTCGTTGGTTTCACCAAAAATTGCTTTCTGGATGAAAAAGGACAAAGAAAGGTTGTTGCCTTTGATGAATTGTTGATTACTTGGTTATTACTAGGGTTTTCTGTAATCCAAGTTTCGATCACCTAATCAAAGCCCCACTATCCGATCTCCAAGTTCCAGTCCAAAGTCACCCTTTTTTTATGTTTTCAAGTATTATTTATAGGAAAAATTATAAGCTTAGTTCTAATTGTTTAAGGAAACTAAAATTAATTAGGAAAAGAAACCAAAACCAAATAGAGTTTGGTTTCGGAAAATAATTGCGTTAGAAAATTTCACTGGCGAATTTGCGAGCGTTGGCGAGAAACTGCGAGCTGCGAGGCGCTGGCTACGAGGATTGGTGCGGCCAGCCAATTTTGCCGCAGGACTTTCAGCAACAATTTTTATTTATTTATTATTATTATTATTTTTATTTTTATTTTATAAAAATAAATACTAAAATAAATATTATTTAATTAAAATAACATAAAAATTATTTTGGACTATATATAAAATATATTAGACCGGACTGGGTCAAAAATTAAGGGTCTATAGAAAGTCAAGTCCCGAGGTATAATGACACCAACTTGACAAAGCAAAAATATGATTTATAAGATTTTAAAAAAAATCATACAAAGCCTTCAAGTTTAGGGAAGTCCCAAAGGACATATTGGGCAAATGTGGCTAATGAAAGGATAATTTGTAAGGTCAGGTCATGAAGAAGTTGCCAACCAAATGGATGTCTCTTATGTCTCTATCTTGCTGGGGCCTTTGTTACTCATACAATGTACATCTAGAAGATAAAAGGCATAGATGTGAAGACTTCTGTTGATTCTCTTGCAAAGCATGAACAAGAATCTAGAAAGAACCAACGGGAGCACTTTAACTTATCTCCTTGGTCTGTGAGTCAGTAAAACCACTGTAAGTATCACCTATGCATATCATTTATACATGAGCATATCACAATGCATTGTCTATTCTTTATCAAAGTGGAGAGCAGACACCCTATGAAGTAAATAATCAAAAGCATATATTGAATCAGGGGGGCATGGAAGGCCCATTGCTTGAGAAAGATCCATTCACTTTGCAAAAATGAAGATGCATGCTTGTGCAAGGAACCAAACAAAATGCAAACATCGATCAAAGCCTACATGGGAACAAAATCATTGGTTTGAGCCTACATAGGGACAAAACTTCCTCTTTTTAATTCTTTATTTTATGCGTTTACAAAATATTTTCAGACTCACTATCAATATTTTGTCACGCAGGGGGCAAATAGAGGATATAAGAGCTAGCTAAATCGCAAAAGGAATATCAAAAAAAGAAAGCCAAAACTCTCAAATGGCAAAAGCTCAGTCCAGCTAGAAGAGCTATAGTCAATCCATTGAAGAATGGAACAACTAGCTAGAAGACACCCAAAACTCTTAGATGAAAGAACATCAGCAGAGTCCATTTAAGAAAGGAACCAATTAGCTAGAAGAAAGCAAAAATTTTTAACTTAATTCTCGGGTTGAGAACCCAAAATTTAGTCTTAGGTCAAGAACTGTAATCTAATCTTGGGGCGAGCACCCTAATCCAGTTTCAGGTCGAGCACCCTAATCTAGTTTCAGGTCAAGAACCCTAATCCAATCTTGGGTCAAGAATCCTAATCCAGTCTTGGGTTGAGAACTGTAATTCAGTCTTGGGTCAAGTACCCTAATCAAGTTTTGGATCGAGACCTAATCCAGTTTAAGGTCAAGACCTAATCTAGTCTTGGGTCTAGTACTCTAATACAATTTTGGGTTGAGTACCAAATCTAGTATAAGGTCGAGCACCCAAACCCAAATTTAGTATCGGGCTGACAACCCAAAATCCAGTCTCAGGTTAAGAACCCAAATCATTTTCAAGTCCAGAACTCAACTTGGACCCAGAACCCAAACCACCTTGGGTCTAGAACCCAAATCATTTTCAAGTCCAAAACTCAATCCGGGTCAGAACCCAAAAATATCTGGGTCCAGAACCCAAACTATCTCGAATCTAGAACCCAAATAACTTTTTTATAGTCCAAAACTCAATCCAGGTTCAAAACCCAAACCAATCTGGGTCCATAACCAAAAATTGCTCCAACCTCGGGTCTAGAACCATCCGTGTCCAAAATAAACTCAAACTCAAGTTGCTTTTGACTCTCTGAAAAGTTCAAGATCGTTCAAGCAGGGGGCAAACTATAGACCCTTGATTTTGGCCCTAAGCTAGTTCGATCCTAATTAAAGATGGCCTAAGTACTTTTTGGACCATTCTTAATGGCTCAAATATATTTTAAGCTTTTATCTTTGTTTTTCCAATTTTTGAAAAGGCCCAAATGAGTTCGGTTTAGTTTTTAAAACTCTAAAATTCTCCAAAAGAGAATTTTTAAACCTAAAAATGGTCTGGAAGTCATTTCGATTCGATAATGGATCATGCATTCCATGTCGAATTGGGCCTGTCCAGTTTGATATGGGCATCCATGTCAAACTGGGACTTATCGAGTTCGATATGGAATGCCCATATCAAACTATGCCCTATTCAATATGGGCTTCCATATCAAACTAGGACTTGCCCAGTTCGATATGGATGCCCATATCGAACTGGGAGAGTCCCAATTTGATATGGACATCCCATATCAAACTGGGGCATGCCTAGTTCGATATAGGCACTAGTCGATGATAGATTAAGATGTTTTTAGTTTGATATGGTTAGATTTTGCTTCAAATTTAAATTATTTAATTTGATATGCCTCGGAAAAAATTGTGTTTATTAAAAAAACTGATACTCGTTTACAAAGTTTATCCTAATCTTATCTTATAAATATAGGTCAAAAAGACCAGCATGAAGGAGCAACTATCAAGCAAGAAAAAAAAATGACAATAATCAAGCAGTAGCAACAATTTAAGGAGATCAAACCCTAGCATTCAACATCAAGCAGTATTGAGAGAGAGTTACCAGCCAGTAACAAACAAAGCTGATCACGAAACCATAAACACCACACCACAAAGGCAGTAGCACATTGTAATTGTCTAGCTTAACTAGAATATTAAATTATTATAGGATCAACATTTAATTGTGGTGGAGCCATCAAATGAGTGTATATTCTAAACTAATTCAATATTAGATGTTTTGCTGAGGTTTTTATTAATACTAAATCCATTTGTCTTTTTTTTAAAAAAATTAAATCTAGTACCCTATATTCATCAACTTTAATTTGCATTAGTCTTACTTGATGCATGATTCAGTGACTGTTGCATTTATAGTTTACAATAAGTTGAATATTTGAATTTGTTTCATTTAGTAGCTCGTTTAACAATCCAACAATTAGTTTATATGCAATAAACTGCTCTGACATCATAGTAGTCTGTTTAAACAAATTAACATCAAATATTTAATATCGTAGTAGCTGTGTTTTTCTAAAACCCTAAAACAAAAAATGTGTTTTATAGAAACACTAAAAAACCAAATTGTCTTTATCTGAAACCCTAAACCCTAATTATTTTCTAAAAACCCTAAAACTCAACCTGTATTTTCCTTAAATTATAAATCCTAGTTTAGAAATAAACCCTAATTTCTATAAATACAAAAAACTAGTTTATATAGAATCCCTAATTCCCCAACAAAATCATATCGTGTATAACCCTAGCGGGATCGCCGTACACGATAACTCATCAATGGGGTCAATATTTACTTATGGATTACAATTCTTTGTGATTTACTTTAATTCCTTTTATTAAACTCTAGTTTATTATTTTTGTGATGATTAAACTATTTGTTTGGATTATTTATTTTACTATGAATGGTTGAAAGGAATTATATTTTTTATTTGGATTTTAAGGATTGTAAAAGGCATGTTTCCACACTATGTGGGTGTCTTCATTAGTTTGTTATTTAATTTGTTTTATGGACTCTAGAACTATTGTAAAGAACATGTTTCTACCAGTTGGTGGGTGTCCTATTTTATTTATTTGTACGAGCACTTGCAGATTGTAAGGGTATGTTTCCATCTAAGGTTGGAAACCCACTTTGTTTTGTGTTATACCATTTTCTTTTTTTATGGATAAATATATTTTATTTTATAATTGCTTGTAGTATGGATAATATCATAATATTTAAGAATTCAATAATATTTTGACCTCAAAAGGAGGCCAGTTTCAATGTACCTGGTGTTACGGGGGTGCTAAGCCATTTCTCACCTTCCCCATCCGTACCCAACTTTTCAAACCTATTAGGGGCTTAGGTATACTATCCCAAATGATACCCTAAAATTTTGGAAATGCTTATTGTTGAAATTTAATTAAATGATATTAAGTGTATATTTGATTAAGTGAGAAGATAAAAAGAATGTGAGTGTATATGTTGTATCGATGTTTTAATTATGGTCAAATGAGATATTTAATTATTAGTGGAAGATGATATTTATATTATTATAATATTTAATTGCTTGGTTGAGATTAAAGAGGGTAATTTTATGGTTAAGAGAGGAGATTTGCTTTGACTTGAGGAAAGCTCATCTTCATCTTCTTCTTTCTTCTCCAAGAGTCGGCCATCACCATTGCCAAAGGGAAAGAGAGGTTTTGTTGATTTCTAACTCAAGTAATTGAAGGATTCAAGAGATCAAGATGGAGTTTTAAGGATTTTCTTCACTTTTGGTAAGTTTCCAACTTGTTTCTTTGTGTTCTTTTGGAGTTTGTGTAATTGAGTTTGGTGAATGGTTGTTGTAGATGTGTTTTCACACCCTAGACCATAAAATTACAGCACAAGGAGGTTGAGGGGCCAAAATATAATTAAAAGAAAGTTCAGAGGCTTGGGTTTTAAATAAATAAAAGAAAGAGACATTTGGACCAATGAAAATTAACCATTTTCCCACTTAAGTGTACCAATGGGAAACCAACACTTACACCAACACATCTTAACCTCTCTTAGCTGCCATTTGAAGGAGAGAACAGCAAAACAATAAAAGGCAAGAGCTCTCCTTTGTTCTTGCTTTGGCCGAATAGGAGAGAAAGGGAAAAGAGAGAGTGATTTTTTTCAAGTAGCTATTTTTGGTTGCAAACTTTGGTGGAGAATAAGACTTTAAGGTAAGGGGTTTTATTTGTAGCTTTAATTTCATAAATTGTTGGCTATTTTAAGAGATCTAAGTTAAGGTTCATAATGGTTGAATTTGGGGAAAGTTTGTAGGATGGTTAGAAAATGAATTTAATGGAAAAATATGTTGATTAATGATGAGAGATGGTTAATTTAGGTAGAAATTCATATGAATTTGGAGGGTAGCTTATTGTTCTAAATTTTTAAGGTTTATGTTTAAGGTTGTGTTCTTGAATTTCTTGAAGGAGAAACAAAGATTAAGGAAGGAGAAGAAGGAAAAGCAAAGGGGAATTAAAAGAATAAGGTTTGGTACTTTACCTTGGAAGAATTAATTTTCCTTTCAATTTCTTACCAAAACTTTATCTATGGAACTTTTGCAATGGATGCATAAATGTGTTGTTTGAGTTTGAATTCAATTGTTGAGTGGTATTTTTAAATCCATGTAGTGATTGGGTTGTTTAAATTCAAATGAAATCTAATGTTTCCAATGATTTTGGTAAAAGAGTTTATGAACTCCATTTAGTCCAAATTGATTTAAACAATCAAGTTATTTTAATAGGGAAGTGTCTAAGTCTTCATTACATTATTAAGGAAGCTTTGAATTGGGTTTAAAACAGAAAAATAAACAAAATTTGCACCAAATGCAAGTGTGGGCCGAATTGGTGCCCTTTGGGATCCAATTCTGGACCTAATTTTGGGCAGCCAGTTGAGGTAGTAAACGATGAAATTTTTCGACGAAATTTCACATGCAATTAGTCAACATATGAAATAAGTTTTCTGTAAACTTTCAGCCAAAAATAAGATCATTTACCTGGTCAAATGTAAGACTGAAGTGGACTGAAATCTTGACGAAAACCCAGATTTTACTATTCATTTGGCGCTTGCCTTTTGCGTTGCCGATTTTACGCGCCGCGACACTATTCATTTGGTCAATTTGTTACCTTTTGAGGAATGCTTTGAAATATTTGATATGTTTATTGTGGATGTTAAATATGTGAAAAATGGTAATGGTTTGACTAAAGAATGTGGTGCGCGGCGTAAATGGCAAAGCGCGACGGGAATTAAAATGATTTCTCAAGTCATTCTAAAATGAAGTTTGAGACTTAAATTGAATCATTTTAACCTTTATGCTCTGCTGGGTAGTAGGGGGTGGTAGATAAGGGTATGGTGCACTATACTAACTTATGCAGTACTGCTTGATATTGCGATTGAATTGTTATGATCTGAACTCAATGGTGAGGGCCATTGAAGCCAGTGGTGAGGGCCATTGGTTATAACTAGGATGGTGAGGGCCATTCCTGTGATATGATAATGGTGGTGAGGGCCACCTATGTTACAATGGTGAGGGCCACTGCCTTATCGCTATGGTTCCCTATATACTAGTAGAGCCAAAGTCCTGTTTTTTTTTAAACTACGCAATGCAAAATGAGTTTGAATTATGGTTTTTACATTTGTTGAAAGCATATTTACACTAAATGTACAATAACTTCCATTGGTTTAATGTTGGTTGATTTTTTATTCAATTAATTCCTTTTATTTCAAATGCTTTCATGTTTTACTTTTATTTCCATTGGTAAAGTACCCACTGAGCGACATTGCTCAGCGAGTTAAGTTTTTCATGACTCGTAGGTTCGGAGCAGTAGCTAACTCTTGGTAAGCGACGACCAGACCCACATCATCTCAGGGTAGATCTCTTAGTTTCCATTATGAGTTAACTAGTTGTGGCATGTATATGTATATATAAGATTGAGAATTACTATGTTATATTGTACGTTAGTAGTATGTAATAATAATAAACCTCTACTTTATTTGGTACTAGAAGTGTGAATTCTTCTTGCAGGTTTGTAGTTGAGGTTATAAGGGGGATTCATTGGGAGTGTATTGAGACTGATTGTGTTCGCGTTGATTTGTGTAAAAATGTTTTCATAAATCAGAAAAACCAGTTTTGTCGACACTTGGGACCCAATTTCTAGGCGAAACTCTGGCCAAATTTCTGTAAAAATCGGAACTAAAATTTGACTAAGTAAAATTGGTAGCAACATTAGGCAAGTGTGGCGCCTCTACTCGGCTTACACATGTAGGCCGGGAAGGGGTGTTACAGCACATTTGAGAAGAAGCTGAAAATCGAAGAGATGTCTGAAAAAATTACTTTCATTAAAATTTTTGTTGGTCTTTGTTCATTTTTGTGCTCAACCAATGAGGAATCTAGCTTGATGTTCATGGATTAATATATTTATGCATCATGACTTGAATGACTTTACTAGGTGAGGGAATTGCTCTATAACATTGAGTTGTGTATGCTTACTGAGAGAGGGCTCCTACATAATTACCTTTGTCTAGGTCCTAGTCAGTCTTAGAACATGCTTTGACAAACTTTTGAGGTGAAATTGAACTCTGCTTATTTAAGAGAGAAATGATCTAGGCATTGTTTGGTTAGCCAACAACTAGTATCCACCCTATTAAACATCAATCCCTAGTTGTCCCTTTGAGCCTTCATAAAATTTTAGCTTTCTTTTCATTGGCTTACAAACCCCAATAACCTATCCTGAGCTGTTGTGATACTTTTGACAAGTCTTATGATCACTAAGATGAAGAGGCAAGAAGATCAAAGAAAGCAATGATTAGTCAAGATCATGAGGATAGTTGAAGTTCTCAAGACCATGAAGATAGTTGAAGTTCTCAAGACCATAAGGTTAGTTGATGTTTTCAGGACCATAAGGGTAGTTGAAGTTTTCAAGAACATAAGGGTAGTTGAAGTTCACTTAATATCTCTAATATATCAAGAAAACATCAGAGTAACAAATGATTTATCCATGTTAAAGAAGATTTATGTTACTCCACTCATCCATTATTAGAAACCCAAGTTGGTGCAAACAAGACAACTCTTTTAGAGCTAAAACAAAAAAAAAAGATGAAAGAAAAAAGGGAAAAGAAAAAGAAGAAAAAATAAAAAAGGGAGGAAAAAATAACAAAAACAAAAAAAAGAGAAGAAAAATAAAACCCAAAAAGGCGGTTCAAAAAGCCAACTGAGTTCTCTTTTACCTAAAGCAACAAAAGGCTTCGATTTGGTTCATAAGGACATTTTAACTTGAATTGGTCCAACCCAACCAAAATTGGAGAAAAAAGGAGGAAGACCATCCAGTTCTTGAAAGTTCTGTACTTGACAGTCCTACATGGAAGAAGGACGAAATGATAAAATGCTCAAACAAAGGGAAGAGTAAGAAAAATAAAGGGAAAGAAAAGGGAGAAGAAGAAAAGAAGGAAATTTGGGTACCAAGCTTTGTGCAAGGGCAAAAACTATCCTAATCAAGATCCAGATTAATGCCAAGAAGATAGAAGGAATTTGGAGTCTAGAGAGATTGCTCCCAACTGTCTAAAGTTCCAACAAGAAATTTGTAGTGTGAGGGTTTGTCCATTGTGTCACACCAGCTCCAATCTCAAAATGGCCTTCACTAAAACTTGTGTCCCTTATAGACCCCATTTCAAGCCTATCAAAGACCTGTTGATCTCTCTTAGTAGCTAGAGTCTATTAGTGGAGATAGTTTGAATAAGTATGCATATGAGATAGACAATATTTAAACTCAATGAGACCTTTGGCTAAGTAATGTGTATGTGCCTATCTGAAGTGCAACAGTTCCTGCTTAAATAGAAATGATTCCCGAGTTTAGTACGGTAACTAGGGTTGTCATGTTATAGATATGTTAATTTGGAAAAATCAAGTCCTGAGGTATATTGACATTGATTTGACATTTCCAACATTTGATTTCAAAATCAAAAATCAAAAAATATATATATGTGTATACAAAAAATATAAAACCTTCAAGTGAAGGGGAGTATGTTTAACTGTCGAATCTAGAAAGACACGTTGGGCAAAGTAAATGATTATTGGCTAGGTCAAGAAGAAGCTACCAACGGACATGCCAAAACATAGTTTGAAGTGGATGTATCTCCACTGCTTGGGTCTCATCACTCATGTTTTCAACATCTTGAAGATAAAAGCTATAAATGTGAAGCATCTTGTCATTCCAGTGCAAGAACTAAATGGGCATCGCAAAGGAGTCAATGAGAACACTTCTGCTGATCACCTCGGTCTGTGAGTCAATAAAACTGATGTAAGTATTATTCATGCATATCATGCATACATAGCATATCACATCGCACTTTCTTGTCTTGAATTGTCTATTTTTTATCAAAGTGAACAACAAACACCCTATGAAGTAAACAATCAAAAGAAGATATCAAATCAGGGAGGCATGGAAAGCCTATTGCTTGAGAAAGTTTCAGTAATCATGCAAAGAGAAGAAATACGTGCTTGTGCGAAGAACTAGACAACAAAAACATCAATCAAAACTTGCATGGAAAAAATCTTTGGTTTGAGCCTACATAGGGGGCAAAGTTTCTCATTTCCAATTTTTTGAGTTTATATACCAAACATTTTCAAACCCACTTGCAAATATTTCGCCACTCAGGGAGCAGGAGAAGATATGAAGGCCAACTAATAATAGCTGAATTTTTACAAAAAGGAAGAACAAAAGAATGGAACATTAGAACTATCAAAAGAATGAAGACGCAAATGATAAAAAATAAAGATCTAGCTTAAAGGATGAAAATCCATTTTCAAGGGTGAAGACCTGATTCCAAGGATGAAGATCCAATTTCAAAGGGTGAAGACCCAAAGTTTAAAGGATGAAGATCCACTTTCAAGGGTGAAGACCCGATTTCCAAGGATAAAGATCCTTATTCCAAAGATGAATATCCAATTTTAAAGATGAAGATCCAATTTCAAGGGTAAAGACCGGATCTCAAAGGATGAAGATCCATTTTCAAGGATAAAGACTCGATGTCCAAAGGATGAAGATCCATTTTCAAGGGTGAAGACATGATCTCCAATGATCTCCAAGGATGAAGATCAATTTACAAGGGTGAAGACTCGATCTCCAAGGATGAAGATCCGTTTTCAAAGTTGAAGATCCGATGCTAAGGATAAAGATACAAGGTCCAATGATGAAGATCCATTTTGAGGGTGAAGAACCACAATGCATAGAATAGCTGGAGCAGTTAAAATCCTCAACTGATAAAAGGTCAGTCAAATCCAATTCAATCTCGGGTCCAAGTACCCAGTCACGGGTCCAAGTACCCAAATTAAATCCAGTTTGGGATCGAGTATCCAAATCAAGTTAGGATCGAGTATCCAAATCTAATTTAGGATCGAGTATCCAAATCCAATTAGCATCGAGTATCCCAATCCAATTTAGGTTCGAGTATCCAAATCCTGTTAGGATTGAGTATCCAAATCCAGTTAGGATCAAGTATCCAAATCCAGTTAGGATCGAGTATCCAAATCCAATTTAGGATCGAGTAACTAAATCCAGTTTAGGATTGAGTATCCAAGTCTAGTTTAGGATCGAGTATCCAAATCTAGTTTCGGGTCCAGAACCCAAAATTACCCTTAGGTCTAGAACCTAAAATTATCCTTGAGTCCAGAACTCAAACCGGGTCCAGAACCCAAAACATCAACCATTTCCGAAAAATTAAGTCTTATTGTTTTTCACTCTCTTTTATTAAAAGTCTTAGATCGTTCAAGCAGAGAGTAAACTGTAGACCTTTAATTTTTGACCTAGTCCGGTCCGTTATTTTTTTATAGTCCAAAATATTTTTTATGGTATTTTAATATTTATTTTAGTATTTATTATTTATAATTTTTAATAAAAATTAAAAAAGGTGAAGTGAATAAAATCAAAAATAATAATAAATAAATAAACAATAATAAATAATAAATAATAAAAAACAAACAAATAAAAATAAAAATCGGCAATGGAAGAATCAACAACAAAAAAATTCATTGTCGAAAATAATTGGCCAAGGCTAATTTCACCCGCTGGTTCCTACGGGCAAAATGGCCAAGGTCCTGCGGCGAAATGGCCTGGCAGCCCGCAGCGCACCCAGCTCTCGCAGCCCATTGCAATTTTTGCCAGCGATATTTTTCCAACGCAATTTTTTCTGAAACCAAACTCTATTTGATTTTGTTTTCTTTTCCTAATTAATCTTAGTTTCCTTAAACAATTGGAATTAATATTCTAAATTTTCCTATAAATAACACTTTAAAACATAAAAAAATGGGGGGACTTGGATCGGACTGGACTTTGAAGAAAAAGAAGACTCTAAAATAGGATCGGATAGTGGAACTTCAGATTTGAAAGGAGCAATAAGCAAGCAATTCAAAATTCATCAAAGGCAGCAACTTTGCCTTTGTCCTCGTTCATCCAGAAGTTAATTTTGGTGGAACCAACTACGCAGGTTTGATTCTTAATCATAAACTACTCATAACTTTGTTTCTTTGATTCATAATAATATACATACAAAACTTTGATCTCTGAATGTAACACCCCTATACCCCGTATACGTACACAGCATGCTATTACGATCGTAATATACGTATACTGAATATAGGAATGCCACGGTTTACTAAACAAATGACTCACTTCTTTTACAATAAGAGAAGCAAACTCAAAACATTTAAGTTATCTTTTGAAACACAATAAATAAAACATTTATTCAATACAGAATGGAAAATATAACAATATTTACAAATACATATACATCAAAACTCAAGTTTCACAAAACATAAAATTTATACATGTTTAGCAGTTAGTCTTTGATCTTTAAGTCCTCTATCAACTCTTCAGAATCTAGACTCGACTCGGTCTAGCTGAACTCTCTGGTTCTACTCTGTCACCTGCGCGATGAACCACAAACGCGCTAAGCCATAGGCTTAGTGGTACAAACTACAATAATATTATACTATAATGAAATGCAAATGTCATAACTTCAAACATATAAACAATTCTCAAGAATCTCATTATTTATTTATTTCATCATTCATAACTCACTTTGAAAACAAAGATAAGCATGGGCCCAAAAGACACTAATATGTTATTCAAAGTTCAGAGTTACTGCTTTGGTCAAAAATCACAATCATCAAGCCCGTAGGCGATACATATATATATCTCTATCCATGGATAGGGTAACAGACCCAGTCTCTTGGACCTCAACATGGCTAAACTCGAGGAGATCCTCAACCCAGCAAGACTATTACCTGTAACAGACCCAGTCTCTTTGACCTCAACCCGGATAAACCTGAGGAAATCCTCAACCCGGAAAGACTGTTACTATAATTCACATTTCATATTTATCAACTGGAATCGGCTTACGACCCGGTCTTTTCACCTATCCAGTACTTTATAGGCATGCCGCCAAACCCAGAACTCTGAAGGTTGAATAACACATTAGACACACAATCTTTTCATTTATACCTTTATACATTTCTTTCTCAATTCATTTCTCATTTCATTTGCATAATCAAAATAGGCAACCATGCCTCAACCATCTCATTTGCATCATTATAGCCAACAACCATGGCTTCATATCTCATCAATAGAGTACACATAATTAATTGCATTGAATATCATCATCTAGGCAAACATGCCCCATTTATTTCATTTGAATCATCATAACCAATCACATTGGCTTCATAACTCATTATATCTCAATTCACATTAAAATAATTCATCAAAATCAATTGCATTGCACATACCTTTTGAATGATCATCATATCATCATATCTTTAGAATCTTCAACATATATTCCACAAAGTTCAAATTATGTAAAACATAACATTATTAACATGCATCAACAATGCAATAGATTTCTTGTAACACCCCTTCCCAACCTACATATGTAAGCTGAGTAGAAGCGCCACACTAACCTAATGTTGCTACCAATTTTACTTAGTCAAATTTTAGTTCCGATTTTTACAAAATTTTTGCCATAGTTTCGCCTAAAAATTGAGTCCCAAGTGTTGACAAAACCGGTTTTTTTCTTATTTTTAAAAACATTTTACACAAACCAATGCAAACAAAATCATTCTCAGTACACTCCCAATAAATCCCCCTTGTAACCTCAACTACAACCTGCAAAAAGGATTTACACTTCTAGTACAACATAAAATAAAGGTTTTGGGACAACCCCCATATTTAAATATTACACAGCGAAAGTTATAAAATATTTACATATTTACAAATTCATATACATCAAAACTCAAGTTTTACAACACATAAAATTTATACATGATTGGCAAGTCTGCTCTGATCTTTAAGCTCCCAAAATGGATTCTTCAAGGTCTACTCTCACTAGGTCTTGATGAACTCTCGGGTTCAACTCTATCCACTCTACTACCTGCGCGATTAAACACTATCGCGCTAAGCCAACGGCTTAGTAAGATAAAACATGCTAATGGTATGCTTTAATGAAATGCAATGCCACATATGTTATTGATAAGATCAACATCATAAATATAAAGTTAACCACACAATTATGCATTTCACAAATCATAGTCATATGAGCATACCACATTTCAACATCTTTTCACATTCAACATTAATCAATCATACTCCATAACCAACATCTCATTTCATTAAACTCATAACATTATTTAGGACATTCATATAACCTTGACACCTATGGGCCCAACAAGTATTTAATACGATATTCAGAGTTCAGAGTTATTGCTTTGGTTCATAGTCACAATAATCACGCCCGTAGGCAATGTATATACATGTATCTCTATCCATAGATAGTGTAACAGACCCAGTCTCTTGGATCATCAACTCAACACATATGAGGAGATCCTCAACCCGGCAAGACTGTTACAAATCATGTATCTCATAGTGTAACAGACCCAGTCTCTTGGACCATCAACTCAACACCTATGAGGAGGTCCTCAACCCGGCAAGACTGTTACCTTTCATCATTTCTTAGGCATGCCACCCAAATCCAGAACTCTGAAACTGAATAACATATTAAACAAACAATTCATTTCCATTCTCAATTCTCATCACATTTAGGCAAACATGCCTTCTTTCTTTCAATTACATCATCTTAGCCAATAACAATGGCTTCACATTTCATTTCATAATATAACATCTCATTATTCAAGTATATATATATATATATATCTCATCCATGATCACATTATATCTCACATAGCATCATTCATAAATATCAACATTTCATTCCACATTACTCATGAAACACATTACCATTCACAATGCACAACATAACATTGTTCAATCTCAACAATGCAATTAGGGTAAAGAACAATTGATTATAACATTCATTGATTCAAGTGTGTTTAAAGTGTTTAGGGTTAGGTTTAAGGACCAACCTACCTTTGGAGAACCAAAGCAATGCAAGAAGAACAAAGAATTAAAACCCTAACCATAAATAGTACATTCTGGTTTTAAACTCCATTTTATCCTTATTTTGAAAAATTGTATAAAATAATCTACTTGACTAAAAATTCTAAACTTTTTACAGAATTTAGTTTTGTATCTTAAAATCATCCCTTTAAAATTTCAGATCAAACTGAACACAAAATCTTGGTCAAATAGTTCACCTAACCAGACTGCCCCATCCTGGCAGCAGTTCTGAACTTTGTGAATTCCATAAATCAAATTCAATCAACGTGGTTCCAAATTATTTTTCTCAAATACTAGACTCACTAAGCAACAACATATCCAAAATTAAATTGAATATGATTTTTCTACATTTTATTAAAAATCCCGAAATATAGCTGTCCCAGTTAAGGTACCTGCTGGAACAGGTCTACTGAAAATAATTTTTCTAAACTCATAACCATTCCAAAATCGAATCAACATATTTTTCAGTCATTCTAGACTCATAGAGGCACAACATATCAAAAATTCACTTCAAGAAAATTTTTCTAAAATTAATTAAAAATCATACAAGTCACAGCCTTTACTAATCCTAAAACAGAAACAATTTCACTAAACACCAATCTTACTCTTCCATCACCAACACCAACCCAACTTCTCATCTATCAAGCAAAATCAATACTTACAATCATACCATAAGCAACTTAATCATACCACTTCAAAAGAATTGAAGAAATTAGAGAAAAGATCTTACCTTAGTTAAAAACTTCTTAAATCAACACTTGAACACTTAATCTTTCTTCAATTTAAGCTTGAAATCATCAAAACCATCACTTGTCTCTTTCTTTCTCTTTGGCTATGGAGGGCCGGCCATCAACAAGAAGAAGAAGAAGAAATGATGAAGAAAACACAAATCAAACCTTCTTTAAATATCCACCATGTGATTTTATCCAAGCAATTACCAAAGTGCCCTTATTCACATAATTATCTTTTTGTCTTATATGTGCCCAATTAAGTAATTTACCAATCTCAAATAAATATCTTCTCTTGCATTGACCAAGCCTTTTGACCACTTTATATGTCATATATATTAACATATAGACAACATATAAATTTGTCTCTAAACCCTATTTCTTCCCAAAATACATATACATATACTTTCTCTTCTCAATTTCTTTTCTCTTACAATTTAACACATATATTCAATCCAATATATAACAATAACAACAACAACAATATGCAAAACTTCTAGGGCATAAATGAGGATATTACATTTCTTAACACATTTACAATCAAATGTGTTAAGTCTCAAGGTCATATAAAGGTATGCAATAATGTAGTTTGTACTTACCTCAAAACCAACTCAAACCAATCTATACACTTCCTCCTCCAAGAATCCTCAACACTTAGGTTAGGGCAATACAACTTCTTCAACACCTAAACCAAAGGTAATCATACACACTCACTTAGAAATACACATGAAATAATAAGGCTAAAAACCAACTAGGGCAAACTCTACACATGACACGCTCAACAACATGGGCGTGTCCCTGACCGTGCCCTAACTCCACAACACAGAAGCTTTGACTCGCTCAAAACCACGGGCATGTCACTGAATGTGTAATACATTCTGCCTCACAGAAACATTGACACGTCCAACAACATGAGCGTGTTCATGGTCGTGTCAATTCTCCAACATCACAGTAGCTATGACACGTCTAATAACACGGGCGTGTTAATGATCGTGTCACCCATCCAAAACACAGAACCATTGACACGTCCAAAGATCTGGCCGTGATCAAGGGCGTGTAAGGCCAAAAATACAGATTCCGGCCACAACAACACTTTATCCAACAAATCACTTCCTTTCATCAAAATCCACTTCAAACAAACTTAGCTCAACATACCCAAGAACCATAACAAACTTGCAAAAATACCAAAACAACTAAAAACATACATCCAACACAAATCAAAATCATCACCACAAACCCAAAACACACCCACAAGACTTTCTCTTCCAACAAACTTACTCTTTCCTTCAAACCAACCCCAAAATCCAAAATCAATAGAATCCAAACACTCATAAACACACCACAGTCAAACACACTCCTACTATCAACAATAATCCATCAAACTCAAACACAACTCCAAATAAAATAAAGGAAATCAAGAGAGAACTTACCAAAAATGATGAAACTTCTTGAATTTCCATCTTGGTTACTTGAATCACCTTTCAACTTTGAGCTTGGAACACAAAACTCTCTCTTGCTCTCTTGTCTTGATGATGCCCGGCCAACAAAGGAAAAGAAAAGGAAATGGAGAAGAAATGAAGACAACAAGTCAAACACTTATCACTTTAAACCTCCACCAAGTCATTTTAATATTAAAATAATCCAAATTATTCTCATCCATTCATAATTTCCTTATTAATTAATTCCATAAATCATAACATAAATATCTCCTTCCATTAACTTTCTTTGACTTTCACTTGGGTATATATTGTATATATTTTCATATACACAACATATACACTCTCTCTATAATTCTTTTCTCTTTCCAAAGAAACATATACATTAAATCCAATTATAACAATAATACCAAAACTTCTAGGGCACATTTTGGGATATTACAATTCTCCCCCTCTAAAAGAAATTTAGTCCTCGAAATTACCTGATATCAAGTCTGAAACAGTTGAGGATACTGATCTCGTATCATTTGCTCATTCTCCCAAGTTGATTCTTTTCTACCATGATTCTTCCAAAGAACCTTCACAATTGGCACTTCCTTATGTCTCAACTCTTTCATACCATATGCTAAAATAGCAACTGGTTCTTCTTCAAAAGTCAGATCCGGACTCACCTCAATAGATTCAACAGATAGAACATGAGATGGATCTTATTTGTACCTCCGTAGCATAGAAACATGGAAGACATTATGGATTATATCCAACTCAGGCGGCAAAGCGAGTCGATAAGCAACTGGTCCAACTCTTTCCAATACTTCATAAGGTCCAATAAAACGAGGACTCAGCTTCCCTCTTCGACCAAATCTCAAAATCTTTTTCCAAGGAAACACTTTCAAAAATAATTTATTTCCAACATCAAACTCTATGTCTCTCCTCTTCAAATCTGAATAAGATTTATGCCGATCTGAAGCTGCTTTCAACCGATCCTGAATTATCTTCACTTTCTCTTCTGTTTCTTTAATCAAATCAAGACCAACCAACTTACCTTCTCCAACTTCATTCCAACACAGAGGCATTCTGCATCTTCTACCGTACAATGCCTCAAATGGTGCCATTCCAATACTGGATTGATGACTGTTGTTGTAAGCAAATTCCACAAGTGGCAAAAATCTATCCCAAATTCCCAGAAAAATCAATGACACAGCTTCTCAACATATCTTCTATAATCTGTATCACTCTCTCTGACTGACCATGTGTCTGCGGATGAAAAGCAGTGCTAAAGTGAAATTGAAAACCCAAAGCACCATGTAAACTCTTCCAAAACCTCGAAGTAAATCGGGGATCTCGATCAGACACTAAAGAAATTGGGACTCCATGCAACTTCACTATCTCACTGATATACAACTCAGCTAACTTCTCCAGAGAGTAGTCCATTCTAACTGGAAGAAAATGAGCTGTCTTTGTCAATCTATCAACAATCACCCAAATAGCATCATGTTTCCTCTGTGTCAATGCCAAACCAGACACAAAATCCATTGTCACTCTCTCCCATTTCCATTCAGGCACTGATAAAGGTTGAAGCAACCCTGTTGGAACTTGATGCTCAGCTTTCACCCTCTGACAAGTGAGACATTTGGATACAAACTCCGCTATGTCTCTCTTCATGCCTGACCACCAGTAATGCTGCTTCAAATCATGATACATCTTTGTACTTCCCGGATGCATAGCAAAAACTGATTGGTGTGCTTCCTCTAAAATAATCTTTTTCAAATTGGCATCATCAGGAACACACAACCTATTCTTGAACCAAAGGCTACCATCACTTTTCACATAGAAATTTCGACTCTCCCCATTATGGCAATCTGACACAATCTTCTGAATTTTCTCATCTGCCAATTGAGCCTCCTTAATCTGATCCAACAATACTGGTCTCAACTGTAATTGAGCCAACAATGCACCATCATCACATACTTTAAAACTAGCATGCAACGTTCTCAACACAATAAGCAACGAGAGCGAATAAACAGCCAAACCTGCCAAAGACTTCTGACTCAAGGCATCAGCAACCACATTCGCCTTACCAGGATGATAATCAATCAAACAATCATAGTCTTTGATCAGCTCTAACCATTGTCTCTGCCGAAGATTAAGCTCTCTTTGCACCCCCAAATATTTCAAACTCTTATTATCTGTATAAATAAAACATTTCTCACCATACAAATAGTGTCGCCAAATCTTCAAAGAAAAAAACTATGGCTGCCAATTCCAAATCATGCGTCGGATAGTTAAGCTCATGCGGTTTCAACTGGCGAGAAGCATAAGCTATGACTTTACCCTCTTGCGTTAAAACACATCCTAAACCATTATGTGAAGCATTACTGTAAATCACATATGGTTTATCTTCCATAGGTAAAGTAAGAACATGTGCTTGAGTCAACATCCCTTTCAACTGTTCAAAACTAGCTTGACACTGATCTATCCACACAAATCTGACTCCCTTTCGAAGTAATCTGGTAAGTGGAGTGGCTATCAAAGAAAAACCTTTCACAAAACGTCAATAATAGCCTGCCAAACCCAGAAAACTTCTAATTTCAGTCACTGACTTCAGTGGACTCCAATTCAAAATAGCCTCAACTTTACTCGGATCAACTCTTATACCATTTGCTGAAATTATATGACCCAGAAAAGTAACTTGATCAAGCCAAAACTCACACTTTGACAGTTTAGCATACAATTGCTTTTCTCTCAAGGTCTGCAGCACAATCCGCAAATGCTTGTCATGCTCCTCTTCATTACGTGAATACACCAAAATATCATCAATAAAAACCACCACAAACTGATCCAGATAGGGCCTAAACACCCTATTCATCAAATCCATGAAAGCTGCAGGTGCATTCGTCAACCCAAAAGGCATTACCAAAAACTCATAATGCCCATACCTAGTGCGAAAAGCTGTCTTAGGAACATCTTCAGCTCTAACCCTCAACTGATGGTACCCCGATCTCAAATCAATCTTGGAAAACACTACTGCTCCTTCAATTGATCAAAGAGATCATCAATTCTAGGCAAAGGATATTTATTCTTGATAGTCACTTTGTTCAATTGCCTATAATCAATGCACAACCTCATAGTACCATCCTTCTTCTTCACAAACAAAACAGGAGCTCCCCATGGAGAAACACTAGGGCAAATAAACCCTTTATCCAACAACTCCTGCAACTGCACCTTCAACTCTCTCAACTCAACAGGTGCCATTCAATAAGGAGTAATAGAGATGGGAGTGGTACCAAGCAAGAAATCGATACCAAACTCAACCTCTCTTTCAGGGGGTAACCTTGGCAACTCTTCAGGAAACACATCTGGAAAATCTGCAACTGTGGGTATACTATCAAGAGGAGAACCCACTAGTCTGATATCTACAACATGAGCAAGATAAGCATCACACCCTTTTCTAATAAACCTTCTAGCTGTTACAGCTGAAACAAACAAGAATGCAAGTTGTCTCTGCTCACTAGACACCATCATGTTTCTACCATCACTGGTTCTCAAAGTAACACGTTTCTTTTGATAGTCTACCACAGCTCCATGCTTAGACAACCAATCCATGCCTAAGATCAAATCATATTCCTTAAAAGGCATTTCAATTAAATCACCATGAAACTCTTCACCTTGCACTACCATTGCACTGTCACGATGTACCTTACTCACCACAACACTATGTCCTAAAGGATTTGTCACCAAGACATCAAATCCTAAGGACTTTGAATGCAATTCAGACACAGGCAATATGGATGCACTTATGTATGAATGTGTAGATCCTGGATTAATCAAAGCAAGAACTGGAATATCAGATAAAGAAAATGTACCCGCTATAACTGCTGAAGCATCCGGCTGCCTCTGCATCACATATACTCTCTGAGAAGATCCAGCCTCATCTGGCCTACTGCCTCTGGATGTAGATCCTCCTCTCTGACTAAACCCAGGTCTACCACCTCTACTAAAACCTCTGCCCCCTCGACTACCTCTGCTGACACTAGGTCGAGAAGCGGCAGTATTAGTTTGTCTATCATCCTGCATCTCAGGGCACTCTCTAATGAAATGAGATGGTGATCCACATCTAAAACACCCAGCTGATCTACCAACCTTCCAACAAAAACCCCCATGGTTCCTACCACAAAGATCACATGGAGGTAGAGTAGACCTCTGAACCACTGGAGTCGGAGCACTAGCTACAGAAGCTATAGGTCTCGGCCTCTGTCTCTGATATTGAACTGACCTACCAGACTGCCTCTGGCTCCTACTAATTCTCGAAATAAAACTTCCTTGGCCCCTCTTTATAGACGAAGACCCTGCCTCAAACTAGGATCTCCTAACTCTGGTCTCTTCCTCGGTAGCAGCAGCTGCAATACCTTGTGCTCTTTCAACACTTCTAGCTACTGCAACTAACTGAGAGAAATCCTGGTACCGAGAACCAGCAATGATGCACATAATAGAGGGCCTCAACCCCTCCTCAAATCTTCTGCACTGGTCTATTTCATCGGAAATAATTCCCCCAGCATAGTGACTCAACCGGATGAACTCTATCTCATACTCTGTCACTGTCCGGTTATCTTGCCTCAAATTCAAGATTTCCATCTTCTTAACATCTTTATACTCCCTCGGAGTATATTTCTGCTCGAACTCCCTTAGAAAATCCCCATAAGATAATGTAGGTGGATCATCCATGGCATGAGGAACCGTCTTCCACCAGTCATAAGTATCTTTCTGCAATAAGGATCTAGCATAATCAAATTTCTCATCTGGAGTAGCTTGCAACTAGATAAATATTCTCTGCACTTTATCCAACCACTGCTCCACTACTGCAGGATCTGTAGTGCCCAAGAAATCCTCAGCCCCATATTTCCTCAACTTATCATAATGTCTTACCGGCGCCTGAGGCCGTGCTGGTGGTGGCTGCACTGGAGCTTGTCCAAATAGTTCTACCATATGCCTAAACCAAGCGGAGCCTCATCTGCAGCTGATCTCCCTGGCACAGAAGCAGGTGCCTCACTAACTCTATCAACTCTAGCTCCATCTCTACTCTCTTCAGGAGCTATGCTCTCAGCACTACCCTCTACAGACTGACGTGAATGGGACGCCATCACTACCTATATCTGCAAACACAGCAAAATATACCTCATCAAAGATCAAAGACTACCATACCAAAACATGTTTCTTATACAAAGACCCACTTTTAAAATCAAAATTTTTCTTTTTCTAACAATTGACCTAGGTTGAGAATCTCAAACCTAGGCTCTGATACCAAAACAAATGTAACACCCCTATACCCCGTATACGTACACAGCATGCTATTACGATCGTAATATACGTATATTGAATATAGGAATGCCACGATTTACTAAACAAACAACTCACTTCTTTTACAATAAGAGAAGCAAACTCAAAACATTTAAGTTATCTTTTGAAACACAGTAAATAAAACATTTATTCAATACACAGCGGAAAATATAACAATATTTACAAATACATATACATCAAAACTCAAGTTTCACAAAACATAAAATTTATACATCTTTGGCGGTTAGTCTTTGATCTTTAAGTCCTCTATCAACTCTTCAGAATCTAGACTCGACTCGGTCTAGCTGAACTCTCTGGTTCTACTCTGTCACCTGCGCGATGAACCACAACCGCGCTAAGCCATAGGCATAGTGGTACAAACTACAATAATATTATACTATAATGAAATGCAAATGTCATACCTTCAAACATATAAACAATTCTCAAGAATCTCATTATTTATTTATTTCATCATTCATAACTCACATTGAAAACAAAGACAAGCATGGGCCTAAAAGACACTAATATGTTATTCAAAGTTCAGAGTTACTGCTTTGGTCCACAATCACAATCATCAAGCCTGTAGGCGATACATATATATATCTCTATCCATGGATAGGGTAACAGACCCAGTCTCTTGGACCTCAACCCGGCTAAACTCGAGGAGATCCTCAACCCGGCAAGACTGTTACCTGTAATAGACCCAGTCTCTTGGACCTCAACCCGGATAAACCCGAGGAAATCCATAACCCGGCAAGACTGTTACTATAATTCACATTTCATATTTATCAACTGGAATCGGCTTACGACCCGGTCTTTTCACCTATCCAGTACTTTATAGGCATGCCGTCAAACCCAGAACTCTGAAGGTTGAATAACACATTAGACACACAATCTTTTCATTTATACCTTTATACATTTCTTTCTCAATTCATTTCTCATTTCATAACCAATCACATTGGCTTCACAACTCATTATATCTCAATTCACATTAAAATAATTCATCAAAATCAATTGCATTGCACATACCTTTTGAATGATCATCATATCATCATATCTTTAGAATCTTCAACATATATTCCACAAAGTTCACATTATGCAAAACATAACATTATTAACATGCATCAACAATGCAATAGATTTCTTAACACATTTACAATCAAATGTGTTAAGTCTCAAGGTCATATAATGGTATGAAATAATGTAGTTTGTACTAACCTCAAAACCAACTCACACCAATCTATACACTTCCTCCTCCAAGAATCCTCAACACTTAGGTTAGGGCAATTCAACTTCTTCAACACCTAAACCAAAGGTAATCATACACACTCACTTAGAAAAACACATGAAATAATAAGGCTAAAAACCAACTAGGACAAACTCTACACATGACACGCTCAACAACACGGGCGTGTCCCTGACCGTGCCCTTACTCCACAACACAGAAGCTTTGACACGCTCAGAACCACGGGCGTGTCACTAAACGTGTAATACATTCTGCCTCATAGAAACATTGACACGTCCAACAACATGAGCGTGTTCATGGCCGTGTCAATTCTCCAACATCACAGTAGCTGTGACACGTCTAATAACACGGGCGTGTTAATGATCGTGTCACCCATCCAAAACACAGAACCATTGACACGTCCAAAGATCTAGTCGTGCTCAAGGGCGTGTCAGGCCAAAAATACAGATTCCGGCCACAACAACACTTTATCCAACAAATCACTTCCTTTCACCAAAATCCACTTCAAACAAACTTAGCTCAACATACCCAAGAACCATAACAAACTTGCAAAAACACCAAAACAACTAAAAACATACATCCAACACAAATCAATGTCATCACCACAAACCCAAAACACACCCACAACACTTTCTCTTCCAACAAACTTACTCTTTCCTTCAAACCAACCCCAAAATCCAAAATCAATAGAATCCAAACACTCATAAACACACCACAATCAAACACACTCCTACTATCAACAATAATCCATCAAACTCAAACACAACTCCAAATAAAATAAAGGAAATCAAGAGAGAACTTACCAAAAATGATGAAACTTCTTGAATTTCCAACTTGGTTACTTGAATCACCTTTCAACTTTGAGCTTGGAACACAAAACTCTCTCTTGCTCTCTTGTCTTGATGATGCCCGGCCAACAAAGGAAAAGAAAAGGAAATGGAGAAGAAATGAAGACAACAAGTCAAACACTTATCTCTTTAAACCTCCACCAAGTCATTTTAATATTAAAATAATCCAAATTATTCTCATCCATTCATAATTTCCTTATTAATTAATTCCATAAATCATAACATAAATATCTCCTTCCATTAACTTTCTTTGACTTTGACTTGGGTATATGTTGTATATATTTTCATATACACAACATATACACTCTCTCTACAATTCTTTTCTCTTTCCAAAGAAACATATACATTAAATCCAATTATAACAATAATACCAAAACTTCTACAGCACATTTTGGGATATTACACTGAATATGTAATAAATTGATCTTCGTTTCAAAAACCTTAAATGATTTCTTCTGTTTCCAAATACCTTAATAACCCTAATTCATTTCTTTTGTTTCCAAAAAGCTTAAATTTTTTTGTCTATTTCCAAAAACTTTAAAAAACCATAAATTGTTTTCCTCTAGCTCTTTTCCAAAATTTCCAAATATTTTGTTAAATCTCCAAACTCTAACTTACCTTACGGTTTCTAAAAATCACAATTACTTTATAAAACTCTACACTATTTTCTTCAACTCCAAAACAAAAATAGTAAATCCCCAAACTAGTTAATCTAAACCCTAAGTTTTCCTAAACCCTAACCCTAATCCTCAAAACCTTATAAACCTTTACTTTCAAACTCAATACAGTAAATCCAAAACAACAATCCAGTAACGAAGAGCTATAAACCTAATGTGTTAATATTCTAAAACCCCAATTTCATAATGTTATCCCTAAACCCTAACTTGATTCATAAAACCCTAATCCATTCTAATTTTCCAAAACCTTTACAGTAGGCTAAACAAATAGCAATAATAATACTAAAATCCCAAAACCCAAAATATTAATTAAAGAACTTTAAATAGAAACAGTAACCCTAAATTGTATCTTTACTTGCTTTAATTTTAGATTTGATTATGTAGTTTATTATATGCTTTGATGGTTGATTTATTTAATTTCAATGCTTAATATATTTAATTTATCATGGATGAATATTACTTATATATTTTTATTGATGTTTAATAACATTGATGAATGATGAATGGTTATTTGCTTCTATCAATTTATTTTGATTTCCAAATGTTGTAAGAGGTATGTTTCTACTTTGTGGGTACCTCATTAGTTAAATATCATGTAATTTAAATTGCTTTTATATTTTTGACCAATGTAAGGGACATGTTTCTACATTTAGTTGGTGTCCTATTAGTTTAGACATGGATGATGTAAGGACATGTTTCCATCCTCGGATGGGCGTCCATATATTTGTTTTACTTGGACATTACTTTGATTTTTAATATAACGATGCTTTATTTCAATTATTGCATGTAATATGGATAATATTGTTATACTTAAGAAATTTATAATATTAAGACCTGCAAAGGAGGTCGGTTCCAATGAACCGGGCGTTGTGGTGGCCTGGGCCATTTCTCTTATTCCCCACACGTACCCAACTTTTCGAACCTATTAGGGGGTTGGGGATTCCTTAGGAATCGAGTCATCCACCCCTTTCTTTTTCCCAGCACGTCCGAGTGGTGACTCCATTTTCTCCGAACCTAGGTTCGTGTTATCTAAGGCCTCGAGCCTAAACAGTGTCGAAGTCGCAAGAACCATTCTACCGGGAGTGGGGGAGAAAATACCCGCTTACAGTGGCGACTCCACTAGGGATAAGAGAAGTTGATTCCATTGGTCTGTATATTATTATATTCTTTCTTATAATGATATTATCCATTGCATCTTTTAGATTGCATAGTGTGTGTGAGCTAGGACGCCCGTGCTACCCGTGTTGTGTTATGTAAGGGATACCATACTTTCACTCAATGTATGGAGATCAAACATGGCATAACCACTCATAGCCTCGTACCTTTGGTATATAGTTGCTATGGGAACCTAAGCCTTTTAGCCCAAAGACTAAAGCTAATGTAATTGGCCTAGTTACTTTCCTTAGGTTTTACCCCAAATGCATGTTTTTTGACTATGGTTAATTTATCTTGGCTTAAATCATGGCTTACTTGGTTTGTTCTTTTTCTAATATGACCCAAGTACATTTGTAAGCTCAAATAAATTTTTCTTTAAAGTCCAAAAGACCAAAGCTATTTTCAAAAATTTTCAAGATGGTCTTTGGACATAAAACTTTTCTAAAAAACAAATCAAAAATTCTTTTGCTCATGACTCAAATACTAAGCCCCAAAATCAATTTTTTCCAAAATCTTTTTACAATGGGCTTGGTGACAAAATTATTTTCATCCAACCTTTTCTTACAAAGAGCTTGCAAGATTATTTAGGTCAATTACGAAATACCAAAAATCAATTGTGAGCCTAGTTTATACTAAGAATAATTAATCATGGGCTTGTTTTTGGCATGAATCATTAGTTACTTTTTCAAGTGAGAAATCTATCTATGATAAACCTCTTAATTTAGTTTTAATCCAATATAGCATAAAAGCTACTTTAGTTAGTTGGATGGATTAAGGCCTAATTAATGGGAATTATCATGAACTGATTTCCATTTTGAAAATATAACTATTGATTGAAATGTCCGAGGGAAATATTCGAAAACAAGGTTTTCCATGTTGGTATTTTGTTAACCATATACCTAGGAAAAGAGACTCGCCATTTGTGTGTGGATGTTATAAGGTTGGAAGGAATGTCCTAATTATCTTTCTTTGTTGATTGTTTGTGCATACATGCATACATGCATACATTTTCATCTCATATCATTGATCCTCTCTGGCTCACAGCCCTAGATTACGACAGTTCAAAAGCTTACGACAATTCGACCTATGGCAAAAATAAAGAGTCTAGTAACAACTCAATCACTTGCTCGCCAAAAGAAATGGAGCCTGAACAAATTCAAGGAATGGTGGATGATGCCCTCAATGCCAAGATGGAAGAAATAAAAGAGGTCATGGCTGAGACCGTGATGAACCAATTGGCTGCAATTTTAGTAAACAATGTCGAAGCATCTACTAGTACCAAGAAAGACAAGGGGAAGACTAAAGTTGGTGAAGTAGTTTTTGATGAGGATAAGGTGATCATTGATGATGATGATGATTGGGCTCAATACTTCCAAGATCCTCAAGACAAAAAGGAGCCGAAGGTTGTTGAGAAGACAACTGTCAAAAAGATCGAGACATCTGATGTTGAGATGATGATTGCTTATTTAGAAAAGAAATTTCAGAAGAAGCTAAAAATCTAAGAGATGTTTGAGATCGACAAACTATTTGAACAAGATTAGGAGGTCCCTTATAAGTTCAAGATGTCTTCCTTCGCTAGGTACAATGGTACTGGAAACCCCCGTCTCCATGGGCAGCAGTATATCACTGCTATGCAGTCTGCCCGAGCTACTAAGGCTCAAACTCTAAGGTACTTCATACTCTCATTGGACCCTGTTGTCCAAAATTTGTTCAACACCTTAGAGGAAAGTACACAAAAAGATTGGGACATGTTGTACAATTATTCAATAATATGGGTACAATGTCGAGCTGTAAGTAACCTTGATGGAAGTTGAGTCCATTAGACAATGGCCAAATAAGAATTTTATGGACTATGTGAAAAGATGGAGAAATAAGGCAGCTTTGCTCAAGAAAAGGCCCTATGAGTCTGATCAAATAAGGATGATCATGAGAGATTTCCTACCCAATCTCCATGAAAGGATGTATCATAATCTTATAAGGGATTTCAAAGATCTTCTCCAAGCTAGTCTACAAATTGAAGAGTGGGAAAGGGAGAAAAATTACTTTTTGACAAGAAGAAATGAGAAAGGGAATTATCAGCCTAGCAATCAAAGTACGCAAAAAGAAGTTGATGTTAATGGGACTGGTCAAGGAAATAAAAGACAATTCTAAGAATTGTGGAAATCTCTATCGTGGGTTTTTAGTAAGCTGCAAAAGAAAGGGTTGTTACAACCGTTAGCTCCTCGACCGTTACATAATCCACTGCCACCAAACTTCAATGTTGAGGCCTTCTGTCAATTTCATCAATTACAAGGGCATGAAATAGATAAATGTGCCCATCTAAGGCATGAGATTCAAGATTTGATTGATAGTGGTAAGCTACCCAAGCCGGATAAGCACAATACCAAGAACAACCCTTTGCCTAAATTTGGAAGAGGGCCACCACCAGCAACCTTCATGGTGGGAAAAGGATTGGAAGAAGATTTTGTTTTATCCTCTTTTTCAAGATGGGAATGTTGAAGATGTGAAAGGAGAAGGAGCTTAGTTCGACAAACTTTCCTTAGCTTGAATGTTGCTTTTCGATGTTGCTTTCTTTAATATTTAATAGGAAAAATTATGTTTTTTCAAATTTAAAAGTTGTCTGAAAAAATTACTTTCATTAAAATTTTTGTTGGTCTTTGTTCTTTTTTTTGTGCTCAACCAATGAGGAATCTAGCTTGATGTTCATGGATTAATATATTTATGCATCATGACTTGAATGACTTTACTAGGTGAGGGAATTGCTCTATAACATTGAGTTGTGTATGCTTACTGAGAGAGGGCTCCTGCATAATTACCTTTGTCTAGGTCCTAGTCAGTCTTAGAACATGCTTTGACAAACTTTTGAGGTGAAATTGAACTCTGCTTATTTAAGAGATAAATGATCTAGGCATTGTTTGGTTAGCCAACAACTAGTATCCACCCTATTAAACATCAATCCCTAGTTGTCCCTTTGAGCCTTCATAAAATTTTAGCTTTCTTTTCATTGGCTTACAAACCTCAATAACCTATCCTGAGCTGTTATTATACTTTTGACAAGTCTTATGATCACTAAGATGAAGAGGCAAGAAGATCAAAGAAAGCAATGATTAGTCAAGATCATGAGGATAGTTGAAGTTCTCAAGACCATGAAGATAGTTGAAGTTCTCAAGACCATAAGGTTAGTTGATGTTTTCAGGACCATAAGGGTAGTTGAAGTTTTCAAGACCATAAGGGTAGTTGAAGTTCACTTAATATCTCTAATATATCAAGACAACATCAGAGTAACAAATGATTTATCCCTGTTAAAGAAGATTTATGTTACTCCACTCATCCATTATTAGAAACCCAAGTTGGTGCAAACAAGACAACTCTTTTAGAGCTAAAACCAAATAAAAAAAAAGATGAAAGAAAAAAGGGAAAAGAAAAAGAAGACAAAATAAAAAAGGGAGGAAAAAAATTATAAAAACAAAAAAAAAGAGAAGAAAAATAAAACCCAAAAAGGCGGTTCAAAAAGCCAACTGAGTTCTCTTTTACCTAAAGCAACAAATGGCTTCCATTTGGTTCATAAGGACATTTTAACTTGAATTGGTCCAACCCAACAAAATTTGGAGAAAAAAGGAGGAAGACCATCCAGTTCTTGAAAGTTTTGTACTTGACAGTCCTACAAGGAAGAAGGACAAAATGATAAAATGCTCAAAGAAAGGGAAGAGTAAGAAAAATAAAAGGAAAGAAAAGGGAGAAGAAGAAAAGAAGCAACTTTGAGTTCCAAGCTTTTTGCAAGGGCAAAAACTATCCTAATCAAGATCCAGATTAATGCCAAGAAGATAGAAGGAATTTGGAGTCTAGAGAGCTTGCTCCCAACTATCTAAAGTTCCAACAAGAAATTTGTAATGTGAGGGTTTGTCCATTGTGTCACACCAGCTCCAATCTCAAAATGGCCTTCACTTAAACTTGTGTCCCTTATAGACCCCATTTCAAGCCTATCAAAGACCTGTTGATCTCTCTTAGTAGCTAGAGTCTATTAGTGGAGATAGTTTGAATAAGCATGCATATGAGATAGACAATATTTAAACTCAATGAGACCTTTGGCTAAGTAATGTGTATGTGCCTATCTGAAGTGCAATAGTTCCTGCTTAAATAGAAATGATTCCCGAGTTTAGTACGGTAACTAGGGTTGTCAATTTATAGATATGTTAATTTGGAAAAATCAAGTCCTGAGGCACATTGACATTGATTTGACATTGCCAACATTTGATTTCAAAATAAAAAATCAAAAAAAATATATATATATATGTGTATACAAAAAATATAAAGCCTTTAAGTTAAGGGGAGTATGTTTAACTGTCGAATCTCGAAAGACACATTGGGCAAAGTAAATGATTATTGGCTAGGTCAAGAAGAAGCTACCAACGGACATGCCGAAACATAGTTTGAAGTGAATGTATCTCCACTGCTTGGGTCTCATCACTCATGTTTTCAACATCTTGAAGATAAAAGCTATAAATGTGAAGCATCCTGTCATTCCAGTGCAAGAACTAAATGGGCATCGCAAAGGAGTCAATGAGAACACTTCTGCTGATCACCTCGGTCTATGAGTCAATAAAACATATGTAAGTATTATTCATGCATATCATGCATACATAGCATATCACATTGCACTTTCTTGTCTTGAATTGTCTATTCTTTATCAAAGTGAACAGCAAACACCCTATGAAGTAAACAATCAAAAGAAGATATTAAATCAGGGAGGCATGGAAAGCTCATTGCTTGAGAAAGTTTCAGTAATCATGCAAAGAGAAGAAATACGTACTTGTACGAAGAACTAGACAACAAAAACATCAATCAAAACTTGCATGGAAAAAATCTTTGGTTTGAGCCTACACAGGGGGAAAAGTTTCTCATTTCCAATTTTTTGAGTTTATATACCAAACATTTTCAAACCCACTTGCAAATATTTCGCCACACAGGGGGCAGGAGAAGATATGAGGGCTAACTAATAATAGCTGAATTTTTACAAAAAGGAAGAACAAAAGAATGGAACATTAGAACTATCAAAAGAATGAAGACGCAAATGATAAAAAATAAAGATCTAGCTTAAAGGATGAAAATCTAATTTCAAGGGTGAAGACCTGATTCCAAGGATGAAGATCCAATTTCAAAGGGTGAAGACCCAAAGTTTAAAGGATGAAGATCCACTTTCAAGGGTGAAGACCTAATTTACAAGGATAAAGATCCTTATTCCAAGGATGAATATCCAATTTTAAAGATGAAGATCCAATTTCAAGGGTAAAGAATGGATCTCAAAGGATGAAGATCCATTTTCAAGGATAAAGACCCGATGGCCAAAGGATGAAGATCCATTTTCAAGGGTGAAGACCTGATCTCCAAGGATGAAGATCCATTTTCAAAGGTGAAGATCTGATGCTAAGGATAAAGATCCAAGGTCCAACGATGAAGATCCATTTTGAGGGTGAAGAACCACAATGCATAGAACAGCCGGAGCAGTCAAAATCCTCAACTGATAAAAGGCCAGTCAAATCCAATTCAATCTCGGGTCCAAGTACCCAATCACGGGTCCAAGTACCCAAATTAAATCCAGTTTAGGATCGAGTATCCAAATCAAGTTAGGATCGAGTATCCCAATCAAATTTAGGTTCGAGTATCCAAATCCAATTTAGGTTCGAGTATCCAAATCCTGTTAGGATCGAGTATCCAAATCCAGTTTAGGATCGAGTTAGGATCGAGTAACTAAATCCAGTTTAGGATCGAGTATCCAAGTCTAGTTTAGGATCGAGTATCCAAATCTAGTTTTAGGTCCAGAACCCAAAATTACCCTTAGGTCCAGAACCAAAAATTATCCTTGAGTCCATAACTCAAACCGGGTCCAGAACCTAAAACCTCAACCATTTCAGAAAAATTAAGTCTTGTTACTTTTCACTCTCTTTTACTAAAAGTCTCAGATCATTCAAGCAGGGAGTAAACTGTAGGCCCTTAATTTTTGACCCTGTCTGGTCCGCTATTTTTTTATAGTTCAAAATAATTTTTGTGGTATTTTAATATTTAATTTAGTATTTATTATTTATAATTTTTAATAAAATTAAAAAAGGTGAAGCAAATAAAAACAAAAATAATAATAATAAATAAATAAACAAAAATAAATAATAAATAATAAAAAACAAACAAATAAAAATAAAAATAAAAATCGGCGATGAAAGAATCAGCAATGTAAAAATTCATCGCCGAAAATAATTTGCCAAGGCTAATTTCGCCCGCTGGTTCCTGTGGGCGAAATGGCCAAGGTCCTACGGCGAAATGGCCTAGCAGCCCGCAGTGCACCTAGCTCTCGTAGCCCATCGCAGTTTCGCCAGCGTTATTTTTCCAACGCAATTTTTTCCAAAACCAAACTCTATTTGATTTTGGTTTCTTTTCCTAATTAATCTTAGTTTCCTTAAACAATTGGAATTAATCTTCTAAATTTTTCTATAAATAACACTTTAAAACACAAAAAAAACTGGGGAACATGGATCGAACTGGACTTTGAAGAAAAAGAAGACTTTGAACTAGGATCGGATAGTGGAACTTCAGATTTTAAAGGAGCAGTAAGCAAGCAATTCAAAATTCATCAAAGGCAGCAACTTTGCCTTTGTCCTCATTCATCCAGAAGTTAATTTTGGTGGAACCAACTATGCAGGTTTGATTCTTAATCATAAACTACTCATAACATTGTTTCTTTGATTCATAAAAATATGCATAAAAAACTTTGATCTTTGAATATTTAATAAATTGATCTTCGTTTCAAAAACCTTAAATGATTTCTTCTGTTTCCAAATACCTTAATAACCCTAATTCATTTCTTTTGTTTCCAAAAAGCTTAAATTTTTTTGTCTATTTCCAAAAACTTTAAAAAACCATAAATTTCTTTCCTCTAACTCTTTTCCAAAATTTCCAAATATTTTGTTAAATCTCCAAACTCTAACTTACCTTACAGTTTCTTAAAATCACAATTACTTTATAAAACTCTACACTATTTTCTTCAACTCCAAAACAAAAATATTAAACCCCCAAACTAGTTAATCTAAACCCTAACCCTAATCCTCAAAACCTTATAAACCTATACTTTCAAACTCAATACAATAAATCCAAAACAACAATCCAGTAACCAAGAGCTATAAACCTAATGTGTTAATATTCTAAAACCCCAATTTCATAATGTTATCCCTAAACCCTAACTTGATTCATGAAGCCCTAATCCATTCTAATTTTCCAAAACCTTTACAGTAGGCTAAACAAATAGCAATAATAATACTAAAATCCCAAAACCCAAAATATTAATTAAAGAACTTTAAATAGAAACAGTAACCCTAATTTGTATCTTTAATTGCTTTAATTTTAGATTTGATTATGTAGTTTATTATATGCTTTGATGGTTGATTTATTTAATTTCAATGCTTAATATATTTAATTTATCATGAATGAATATTACTTATATATTTTGATTGATGTTTAATATCTTTGATGAATGATGAATGGTTATTTACTTTTATCAATTTATTTTGATTTCCAAATGTTGTAAGAGGTATGTTTCCACTTTGTTGGTACCTCATTAGTTAAATATCATGTAATTTAAATTGCTTTTATTTTTTTGACCAATGTAAGGGACATGTTTCTTCCTTTAGATTGGTGTCCTATTAGTTTAGACATGGATGATATAAGGACATGTTTCCATCCTCGGATGGGTGTCCATATATTTGTTTTGCTTGGACATTGCTTTGATTTTTAATATAACGATGCTTTATTTCAATTATTGCATGTAATATAGATAATATTGTTATACTTAAGAAATTTATAATATTAAGACCTGCAAAGGAGGCCAGTTCCAATGAATTAGGTGTTGTGGTGGTCCTAGGCCATTTCTCACCTTCCCCACACGTACCCAACTTTCTGAACCCATTAGGGGGTTATGGATTCCTTAGGAATCGAGTCATCCACCCCTTTCTTTTTCCCAGCCCATCCGGGTGGTGACTCCATTTTCTTCGAACCTAGGTCCGTGTTCTCTAAGGCCCCGAGCCTAAACAGTGCCGAAGTCACAAGAATCATTCCGCCGGGAGTGGGGGAGAAAATACCCACTCATAGTGGCGACTCCACTAGGGATAAGAGAAGTTGATTCCGTTGGTCTTTATATTATTATATTCTTTCTTATAATGATATTATCCATTGCATCTTTTAGATTGAATAGTGTGTGTGAGTTAGGATGCCCGTGTTACCCTTGTTGTGTTATGTAAGGGATACCATACTTTCACTCAATGTATGGAGATCGAGCATGGCATAACCACTCATAGCCTTGTACCTTTTGCTAAATACTTGCAATGGGAACCTAAGCCTTTTAACCCAAAGACTAAAGCTCATGTAATTAGCCTAGTTACTTTCCGTAGGTTTTGGCCCAAATGCATGTTGTTTTACTATGGTTAATTTATCTTGGCTTAAATCATGGCTTACTTGGTTTGTTCTTTTTCTAATATGACCCAAGTACATTTGTAAGCTCAAATAAATTTTTCTTTAAAGTCCAAAAGACCAAAGCTATTTTCAAAAATTTTAAAGATGGTCTTTGGACATAAAACTTTTCTAAAAAACAAATCAAAAATTCTTTTGCTCATGACCCAAATACTAAGCCAAAAATCTATTTTTTCCAAAATCTTTTTACAATGGGCTTAGAAACAAAATTATTTTCATCCAACCTTTTCTTACAAAGAGCTTGCAAAATTATTTAGGTCAACTATGAAATACCAAAAATCAATTGTGAGCCTAGTTTATACTAAGAATAATTAATCATGGGCTTGTTTTTGGCATGAATCATTAGTTACTTTTTCAAGTGAGAAATCTATCTATGATAAACCTCTTAATTTAGTTTTATTCCAATATGGTATAAAAGCTACTTTAGTTGATTGGATGGATTAAAGCCTAATTAATGAGAATTATCATGAACTGATTTCCATTTTGAAAATATAACTATTGGTTGAAACGTCCGAGGGAAATATTCGAAAACAAGGTATCCCATGTTGGTATTTTATTAACCATATACCTAGGAAAAGAGACTCGCCATTCGTGTGTGGATGTTATAAGGTTGAAAGGAACGTCCTAATTATCTTTCTTTGTTGATTGTTTGTGTATACATGCATACATGCATACATTTTCATCTCATATCATTGAACCTCTCTGGCTCACAACACTAGATTATGATAGTTCAAAAGCTTACGACAATTTGACCTGCGCCGGAGACAAAGAATGTAGCAACAACTCAATCACTTACTCGCCAAAAGAAATGGAGCCCAAACAAAATCAAGGAATGGTGGATGATGCCCTTAATGCAAAGATGGAAGAAATAAAAGAGGTCATGACCGAGACCGTGAAGAACCAATTGGCTGCAATTTTAGGAAACAATGCCGAAGCATCTGCTAGTACCAAGAAAGACAAGGGGAAGACTAAAGTTGGTGAAGTAGTTTTTGATGAGGATAAGGTGATCATTGATGATGGTGATGATTGGGCTCAATACTTCCAAGATCCTCAAGACAAAAAGAAGCTGAAGGTTGTTGAGAAGACAACTGTCAAAAAGACTGAGACATCTGATGTTGAGAAGATGATTGCAGATTTAGAAAAGAAATTTAAGAAGAAGCTGAAAATCGAAGAGATGTCTGAGATCGACAAACTATTTGAACAAGATGAGGAGGTTCCTTATAAGTTCAAGATGCCTTCCTTTGCTAGGTACAATGGTACTGGAAACCCCCATCTCCATGTGAAATAGTATATCACTGCCATGCAATCTGCCCTAGCTATTAAGGCTCAAACTCTAAGGTACTTTATGCTCTCATTGAACCCTGTTGTCCAAAATTTGTTCAACACCTTAGATGAAAGTACACAAAAAGATTGGGACATGTTGTATAAGGCTTTCATTCAACAATGTGGGTACAATGTCGAGCTGGAAGTAACCTTGATGGAAGTTGAGTCCATTAGACAAAGGCCAAATGAGAATTTTGTGGACTATGTGAAAAGATGGAGAAATAAGGCTGCTTTGCTCAAGAAAAGGCCCTATGAGTCTGATCAAATAAGGATGATCGTGAGAGGTGTCCTGCCCAATCTCCATGAAAGGATGTCTCACACTCTTATAAGAGATTTCAAAGATCTTTTCCAAGCTGGTCTACAAATTGAAGAGTGGGAAAGGGAGAAAAATCACTTTTCGACAAGAAGAAATGAGAAAGGGAATTATCAGCCTAGCAATCAAACCACGCAAAAAGAAGTTGATGTTAATGCCACTAGTCAAGGAGGAATGAGGCAATTTTCAAAATTAGGGAAGCCACTGTCTTTGGTTCTCAATAAGCTACAAAAGAAGGGATTGTTACAACCTTTGACTCCTCATCCTTTGCCTAATCCCCTTCCACCTAACTTTGATACTGATGCATTTTGCCAATTCCATCAAAGGCCTGGACACGAAATGGACAATTGCATGAAGTTGAGGCATGAGATCCAGAATTTAATTAATAATGGCAAGTTGCCTGAGCCGGACAAGCCCAATACCAAAGGTAATCCATTTCCAAGGTTCAACAGGGTACCACCACCAGCAACCTTCATGGTAGGAAAAGGATTAGAAGAAGATTTTGTTTTATCATCCTTTCAAGACGGAAATATTGATGATGTGAAAGGAAAAGAGGCTTAAACTCAATAAACTTTCCTTAGCTTGAACGTTGCTTTTCAATTTTACTTTCTTTAATATTTTAGAACTATTGCATTTTTCAAATTTAAAGTTGCTTGAAATAAATTACTTTCATCAAAATTTTTGTTGGTCTTTGTTCATTTTGGTGCTCAACCAATGAGGAATCTAGCTTGATGTTCATAAATTAACATGTCTAGGCATCATGACTAGAATGACTTTACTATGTGAGGGAATCGCTCTATAGCATTGAGTTGTGTATGCTTACTTAGAGTTGTGTATGCTTACTTAGAATTGTCCCTTTGAGCCTTCATAAAATTTTAGCTTTCTTTTCATTTGCTTACAAACCCCAACAACCTAACCTGAGCTGTTGTGACACTTTTGACAAGTCTTATGATCACTAAGGTGAAGAGGTAAGAAGATCAAAGAAAGGAATGAATAGTCAAGACCATAAGGGTAGTTAAAGTTCTCAAGACCATAAGGGTAGTTGAAGTTCACTTAATATCTCCAATATATCAAGACAACATCAGAGTAACAAATGATTTATACCTGTTAAAGAAGATTTATGTCACTCCACTCATCCATTATTGGAAGCTCAAGTTGGTACAAACAAGACAATTCTTTTAGACCTAGAACAAAAAAAAAAGAAAAGAAAAGAAAAGAAAGGACAAAAGAAAAAGAAAAAAAAAGAAAAAAAAGAGAAAAAATAGAAGAAAGATAAAACCTAAATAGGCGGTTCAGAAAGCCGACTTAGTTCTCTTTTACCTAAAGTAGCAAAAGGCTTCCATTTGGGTTATAAGGACATTTTGACTTGAATTGGTCCAACCCAACTAAAGATTCGATCAAAATCAGAGGAAAAGAAGAAAGACCATCCAGTTATTTAAAGTTTTGTACTTAACAGTCCGACAAGGAAGAAGGACAAAAGGATAAAATGCTCAAAGAAAGGGAAGAGTAAGAAAAAAGAAAAAGAAAGAAAAGGGAGAAGAAGAAAAGAAACGAATTTGGGAACCAAACTTTTTACAAGGGCAAAAACTGTCCTAATCAAAATCCAGATTAATGTCAAGAAGATAGAAGGAATTTGGATTCTAGCAAGATTGCCTCCAAGCTACCTAAAGTTCAAATAAGAAGTTTGTAGTGTGATGGTTTGTTCAACCTATAATGACCCAGACCCCGCAAGGGGCACTGCCCCCTTGACACCCGCCCACTAACCGGCTAGCGGGACCGCTGTATGGGTTCGGGTCATTATTTGTTTATACATTATAAATCTTTATTTTTTACTTCCATTACTATTATTATTCAAAATACAAATAGTAAACCCAAAACCAATTAATCTAAAACTTAAATTTTCCTAATTTCATAATTTAACGCCTCAAACCCTAATTTGATCAATCAAAGAACCTTACTAATCTCGTAAATTATAAAACTTCAATCCAATTAAATTCCTTTAAAACTCACAGTAGCTTAAACCCATAAATTCCAAAACCCTAAACACATTAAAAAAGAATCTTAAATAGAAACAATAGTCCTAACTTGAATCTTTATTTGCTTTATTTGATTTATTTTATATGCTTTAATTTATTTAATTTCAATGCTTGATTTATTTAATTTATCATGTATGTTTATTTTATATTTTGATTGATATCTTTGATGAATGATTTATTTATTATGAATGGTTATTTACTTTTATAGATTTATTTTTGATTTCCAAATGATGTAAGAGGTATGTTTCCACTTTGCGGGTAACTCATTAGTTAAATATCATGTAATTTAAATTGCTTTTATATTTTAGACCAATGTAAAGGGTATGTTTCTACCTTTCGGTGGGTGTCCTATTTTAGGCATGGGATGTAAGGACATGTTTCCATCCTCGGATGGGTGTCCATTTATTTGCTTTGTTTGGACATTGTTTTGATTTTCAATATATCGATGCTTTATTTTAATTATTGTGTGTAATATGGATAATATTATTATATTTAAGAATTTTATAATATAAAGACCTATAAAGGAGGCCGGTTCCAATGAATCGGGTGTTGTGGGGGTGCTGGGCCATTTCTCACCTTCCCTAAACGTACCCAACTTTCCGAACCCATTAGGGGGTCGGGGATTCCTTAGGAATCGAGTCATCCACCCCTTTCTTTTTCCCGGCCCATCCGGATGGTGACTCCATTTTCTCCGGACCTAGGTCTGTGTTCTCTAAGGCCCCGAGCCTAAACAGTGCTGAAGTCTCAAGAACCATTCCACTGGGAGTGGGGGCGAAAATGCCCGCTCATAGCTGGGCCATTTCTCATCTTTCCCGCACGTACCCAACTTTTTGAACCCATGAGGGGGTTGGGGATTCCTTAGGAATTGAGTCATCCACCCCTTTCTTTTTCCCTGCCCGTCCGGGTGGCAACTCCATTTTCCATGGACCTAGGTCCGTGTTCTTTAAGGCCCCGAGCCTAAATAGTGCCAAAGTCGCAAGAACCATTCCACCGGGAGTGAGGGTGAAAATCCCCGCTCACAGTGGCAACTCCACTGGGGACAAGAGAAGTTGATTTTGTTGATCTTTGTATCATTATATTCTTTCTTGTAATGATATTATCCATTGCATCATATTATATTGCATCATGTGCGTGAGTTAGGACGCCCGTGTTGTGTTATGTAAGGGATACCATACTTTCACTCAAGGTATGGAGATCGAGCATGGCATAACCACTCATAGCCTCATACCATTTGGTATATACTTGCTATGGGAACCTAAGCCTTTTAACCCAAAGACTAAAGCTCATGTAATTGGCCTAGTTACTTTCCTTAGGTTTTACCCCAAATGCATGTTGTTTAACTATTATTAATTTTTCTTGACTTAAATCATGGCTTATTTGGTTTGCCCTTTTTCTAATTTGACCCAAGTACATTTGTAAGCTCAAATAAAATTTTCTTTAAAAGTCCAAAAGACCAAAACTATTTTCAAGACTTTTTAAGATGGTCTTTGGATTCAAAACTTTTCTAAAAACAAATCAAAAATTCTTTTGCTCCTGGCCCAAATACTAAGCCAAAAATCTATTTTTTCTAAAATCTTTTTACAATGGGCTTAGAAATAAAATTATTTTTATCCAACCTTTTCTTACAAAGAGCTTGCAAATTATTTAGGCCAATTACAAAATATCAAAAATCAATTGTGAGCCTAGTTTATACTAAGAATAATTAATCATGGGCTTGTTTTTGGCATGAACCATTAGTTACTCTTTTCAAGTGAGAAATCTATCTATAATAAACCTCTTAATTTAGTTTTAATCCAATATAGCATAAAAGCTACTATAGTTGGTTGAATAGATTAAAACCTAATTAATGGGAATTACTATGAATGGATTTCCATTTTCAAAAATATAACTACTGGTTGAAATGTTCGAGGGAAATATTCAAAAACAAGATACCGCATGTTGGTATTTTGTTAACTATATACCTAGGAAAAGAGACTCGCCATTCGTGTGTGGATGTTATAAGGTTGGAAGGAATGTCCTCTTTGTCCTTGTTTGTTGATTGTTTGTGCATACATGCATACATACTTACATTTGCATCTCATATCATTGATCCTTTCTGGCTCACAGCCCTGGATTACGATAGTTCAAAAGCTTACGACAATCCGACCTACTCCGAAGATGAAGAATCTAGCAATGACTCAATCTCTTTTTCACCAAAAGCAATGGAGCTCGAACAAATTCAAAGAATGGTGGATGAAGCCCTCAATGCCAAAATGGAAGAAATAAAAGAGGTCATGGACGAGACCGTGAAGAACAACTGACTGCAATTTTATAAAATCACGTCGAAGCATCTGCTAGCACCAAGAAGCCAAGGGACAAAGGGAAGACTAAAGTTGATGAAGTAGATTTTGATGATGATAAGGTGATCATTAATGATGATGATGATTGGGCTCAATACTACCAAGATCCTCAAGAAAAGAAGAAAGAATCGAAGATTGTTGAAAGATCAGCTATGGAGAAGACCGAAACTTCTGATGTTGAGAATATGATTGCTGATTTAGAAAAGAAATTTGAGAAGAAGTTGAAAACCGAAGAGATGTCTGAGATCGACAAACTATTTGAACAAGATGAGGAGGTCCCTTATAAATTTAAGATACCATCTTTCGCGAAGTTTGATGGAATAAAAAATCCTCATCTCCATGTGAAGCAATATATCACTGCCATGCAGTCTGCCCGAGCTACTTCATGCTCTCATTGGATCCTGTTGTCCAAAATTGGTTCAATACCTTAGATGATGGAACACAAAAGAGTTGGGATTTGCTATACAAGGCCTTCATCCAACAATATGGTTACAATGTTGAAATGGAAGTTACCTTAATGGAAGTTGAGTCCATTAGGTGGACTTTGTGAAAAGGTGGAGAAATAATGCCGCTTTGCTCAAGAAAGGCCCGAAGAATCTGATCAAATAAGGATGATTGTCAGAGGCGTCCTGCCCAACCTCCGTGAAAGGATGTCTCACACCCTTATAAGGGTTTTCAAAGATCTTATTCAAGCTGGTCTACAAATTGAAGAGTGGGAAAGGGAGAAAAATCATTTTTCAATAAGAAGGAATGAGAAAGGAAACTATTAGTCAGGCAATCAAAGCACACAAAAAGAAGTTGATGTTAATGCCACTAGTCAAGGTGGAATGAGGCAATTTTCATATCTAGGGAAGCCTTTGTCTTGGGTCTTCAACAAGCTACAAAAAAGGGACTATTACAGCCATTGGCTCCTCGACCTTTGCCTAATCCTTTACCCCAAAAATTTGATACTAAGGCTTTTTGTCAATTTCATCAGACTCAAGGACATGAGAATGATAGATGTACCCGATTGAAGCATGAGATCCAAGATCTAATCGATAGTGGTAAGCTACAGGAGCCGGACAAGCCCAATACCAAGAACAATCCTTTGCTTAAGTTTGGGAGAATACCTTCACCGACAACCTTCATGGTGGGAAAAGGATTGGAAGAAGGTTTTTTTTATCCTCTTTTCAAGATGGAAATATTGAAGATATGAAAGGAAAATAAGCTTAAACTCAATGAACTTTCCTTAGCTTGAATGTTTCTTTTCGATTTTACTTTCTTTAATATTTAATTTGAACAATTATGTTTTTCAAGTTTGTTTGAATAAATTACTTTCATCAAAATTTTATTGGTCTTTGTTCATTTTGGTGCTCAGCCAATGAGGAATCTAGCTTGATGTTCATAAATTAATGTGTCTAGGCATCATGACTTGAATGACTTTACTAGGTGAGGGAATTGCTCTATAGCATTGAGTTGTGTATGCTTACTTAGAGAGGGCTCCTGCATAATTACCTTTGTCTAGGTCCTAGTCAGTCTTGGAACATGCTTTGACAAACTTTCGAGGTGAAATTGAACTCTACTTAGTTAAGAGAGAGATGATATAGGCATTGTTTGGTTAGCCAACAACTAGTATCCACCCAATTAAAGTTGTCCCGTTGAGCCTTCATAAAATTTTAGCTTTCTTTTCATTGGCATATAACCCCAACAACCTACCCTGAGCTATTATGATACTTTTGACAAGTCTTATGATCACTAAGATGAAGAGGCAAGAAGATTAAAGAAAGAAATGATTAGTCAAGATCATAAGGATAGTTGAAGTTCTCAAGACAATAAAGATAGTTGAAGTTCTCAAGACCATAAGGGTAGTTTAAGTTTTCCTAATATATCCAATATATCAACATCAACATCAGAGTAACAAATGATTTATCCATATTAAAGAAGATTTATGTTACTCCACTCGTCCATTACTAGAAGTCCAAGTTAGTACAAATAAACAAACCAAACAAAAAAAAAGAGAGAAGAAAAGAAAAGAAAAAAAGACAAAAGAAAAGAAAAAGAAAAAGAAAAAGAGAGAAAAAAAAAGAAAAGAAAAAAGAAAAGAAAACCCAAAATGGTTCAAAAAGCCAACTGAGTTCTCTTTTACCTAAGACAACAAATGGCTTCCATTTGGTTTATAAGGACAGTTTGACTTGAATTGGTCCAACCCAACCAAAGATTCGATAAAAATCAAAGAAAAAGGAGAAAGACCATTCAGTTCTTGAAAGTTCTGTATTTGACAGTCCTACAAGGAAGAAGGACGAAATGATAAAATGCTCAAAGAAAGGGAGGAGTAAGAAAAATAAAAAGAAAGAAAAGGGAGAAGAAGAAAAGAAACGAATTTGGGTACCAAACTTTATGCAAAGAAACAAAGATTGTCCTAATCAAGATCCAGATTAATGCCAAGAAGATAGAAGGAATTTGGAGTCTAGAAAGATTGCTCCCAACTGTCTAACGTTCCAACAAGAAATTTGTAGTGTGAAGGTTTGTCTATTGTGTCACACCAGCTCCAATCTCAAAATGGCCTTCACTTAAACCTGTGTCCCTTATAGACCCCATTTCAAGCCTATCAAAGACCTGTTGATCTCTCTTGGTAGGTAGAGTCTATTAGTGGAGATAGTTTGAATAAGCATGCATATGAGATAGACAATATTTAAACTCAATGAGACCTTTAGCCAAGTAATGTGTATGTGCCTATCTGAAGTGCAATAATTCTTGCTTAAATAGAAATAATTCCCGAGTTTAGTATGGTAACTAGGGTTTTTATGTTATAGATATGTTAATTTGGAAAAATCAAGTCCTAAGGTACATTGACATTAATTTGGCAAAGGTAACATTTGATTTCAAAATCAAAATTCAATATATATATATATGTATATAAATAAATATAAAAAATATTTTTGTCATACAAAGCCTTCAAGCTAAGGGGAGTATGTTGAACTGTCAAATCTCCAAAGGACACATTGGGCAAAGGAAATGATTATTGGCAAAGTTATGAAGCAACAACCAACCGACATGCTGAAATATAGTTTAAAATGGATGCATCCCTGACTCTACTGCTTAAGGTCTCCACCACTCATGTTTTCAACATCATGAAGATAAAAGCCACAAATGCAAAAGCTTTCGATCATTCCAATACAACACTTAAACAAACGTCAAAAAGGAACCAATGAGAACACTTCCGCTGATCACCTCGGTCTATGAGTCGATGGAACGACTGTAAGTATTATTCATGCATATCATGCATACATGTGCATATCACACTTTCTTGTCTTGTATTGTCCATTCCTTGTCAAATTGAACAACAAACACCCTGTGAAGTAAAGAATCAAAAGAATATATTGAATCAAGGGGGCATGAAAAGCCTACTCGCTTGTGGAAGCTCCAGTCATTTTTCAAAGAGAAGTAATACGTGCTTGTGCGAAGAACTACACGGAAAAAACATTAATCAAAGCTTGCATGGAAAAAATCTTTGGTTTGAGCCTACACAGGGGGCAAAGTTTCTCCTTTTCAATTTTTTGAGTTTATATACCAAATATTTTCAAACTTACTTGCAAATATTTTGCAACGCAGGGGGCAAGGAGAGGATATAAGGTCCAATTAAAAATAGCTGAACTTTTGCAAAAAGGAAGAACAAAAGAATGGAACATTAGAACTCTCTAAAGAATGAATATGCAAAAGACAAAAGATCAGTCTAGCTAAAAGAGCTGAAGCATGGGTAAAGACCCAAAGCCAAAAGGATGAAGATCCATTTTCAAAGGGTGAAGACCTGATGCCAAGGATGAAGATCCATTTTCAAGGGTGAAGACCAGATGCCAAGGATGAAGATCCAGTTCAAATGACGAAGATCCATTTTCAAGGGTGAAGACCCGATCTCAAAGGATGAAGATACATTTTTAAGGGTGAAGACCCAATCTCAAAGGATGAAGATCCATTTTCAAGGGAAAGACCCGATTTCAAAGGATGAAGATTCGTTTTCAAGGGTGAAGACCAGATCTCAAAGGATGAAGATCCATTTTCAAGGGCGAAGACCCGATCTCAAAGGATGAAGATCCATTTTCAAGGTTGAAGACCCGATCTCAAAGGATGAAGATCCATTTTCAAGGGCGAAGACCCGATCTCAAAGGATGAAGATCCGTTTTCAAGGGTGAAGACCCGATCTCAAAGGATGAAGATCTATTTTCAAGGGTGAAGACCCGATCTCAAAGGATGAAGATCCATTTTCAATGGTAAAGACCCGATCTCAAAGGATGAAGATCCATTTTCAAGGGTGAAGACCCGATCTCAAAGGATGAAGATCCATTTTGAGGGTGAAGAACCACGATGCGTAGAACAGCCGGAGCAGTCAGACTTCTCAAATGATAAAAGGTCAGTCAAACTCAGTCTCGGGCCTATGCACCCAAATTAAATTCAATATTGGGTCCAGAACCCAAATTATCCTTAGGTCCAGAACCTAGAACCTCTTCTAAGTTCAAAACTTAGCTCAGGTCCAGAATCCAAATTACCCTTAGGTCTAAAACCTAGAATCTTTTCTAAATCCATAACTTAGCTCGGGTCTAGAACCCAAATTTTCCTTAGGTCCGTAACCTAAAATTACACTTAGGTCCAGAACCTAAAATTATCATTGAGTCCAAAACTCGAACCGGGTCCGGAACCCAAAACCTCAGCCATCTCAAAAATTAAGTCTTATTGCTTTTCACTCTCTTTCACTAAAGTCTCAGATCATTCAACCAGGGGGCAAACTGTAGACCCTTAATTTTTGACCCAGTCCGGTCCAATATATTTTAATTAGTCCAAAATAATTTTTGTTATCTTAATTAAATAATATTTGCTTTAGTATTTAATTTTTATAATTAACAAAAAATTAAAAAATAATAATAATAAACAAATAAATAAAAATAAAAAAAGGAAAAAAATCAGCGACGACAAATTTCGTCGCCGAAAAGGGTTACGGCGAAATGGCCCGCAGGCCAATTTTCGCCCCACAACCCGCAGCTAGCTGCGGCAGCTTTTTCTCCAGTGCAATTTTTCGCAGTAGTTTTTTTTCGCCAGAGCAATTTTTCCACAGTAGTTTTTTTCTCCGGCGAAATTTTTCAGACGCAAATTTTTCTAAAATCTAATACAATTAGGTTTGGGTTTTCTTTTCTTAATTAATATTAGATTCCATGAATTACTAAAATTAATCATAAAAATCTTCTATAAATAAGCACTAAAACAACACAGAAAGAGGGAGGTGAAATTTGGGACCGAAATTGAGGAGGAAAACTTTGAAAAATAAATCGGATTTTAAGAATTCCTTCTGGCAGTGAAATCGATCAAATTTTTGAGGGAGCAAAAAAGCAAATTCAACCCATCAAAGGCAACCATCTTGCCTTTGTTCTTATTCATCCAAGAAACAACTTTTGGTGGAATCAACAAATGAAGGTATCAAATTCTTTTTTCTTTACAGTAGCTTGAATCATTAAAACACTTTTCTGTTTCTAAATACCTTCAAAACCCTAATTCGTTTCTTTTATTTTCCAAAAAAATCTTAAAATACTTTTCTGTTTCTTTTAAACCCTAAGAACCCTAAATTTATTTCTTCTATGTCCCAAAAGACCTTAATACGTTACTTTTCTGTTTCCAAAAAACCTTTAACCGTTTTGCTTATTCCCAAAAACTTTATAAAACTCTAAACTGTTTTCACAAATCTTAAAACCAAATATATTTTCAAAGACACCAAAAACCCTAAATTGTTTTATTAATTCCCAAAACCCTAAACTCTATTCCAAAAGGTAGTAGCCTTATTTTTTTAAGCATTAAAATCTTTAACCCTAATTAATCCTTCTTTCCAAAATCACACAGTAAGCATTATTATTTTAAAAATAACACTAGTTTCTTGCAATTTCAAAATCCTATTTTTTTAAATCTTAAACCCTAAAATCTTAATTTTCAATTCCAAAACCTATAATCCTAGAAACCAATTTTCAAAATCCTACGAGTTAGGACCCAGACCCCGCAAGGGACGCTGCCCCCTTGACCCCCACCCGCTAACCGGCTAGCGGGATCGCCGTATGGGTTCGGGTCATTATTTATTTATGCATTATAAATCTTTACGTTTTACTTACATTACTATGATAATTCAAAATACAAACAGTAAACCCAAAACCAATTAATCTAAAGCTTAAATTTTCCTAATTTCATAATTTTACCCCTCAAACCCTAATTTCATCAATCAAAGAACCTTTGTAATCTCTTAAATTATAAAACTTTAATCCATTTCAATTCCTTTAAAACTCACAGTAGCTTAAACTCATAAATTCCAAAACCCTAAACACATTAAATAAAGAATCTTAGATAGAAACAGTAGCCCTAATTTGAATCTTTATTTGCTTTATTTGATTTTATATTTGATTTATTTTATATGCTTTAATTTATTTAATTTCAATGCTTGATTTATTTAATTTATCATGTATGTTTATTTTATATTTTGATTGATATCTTTGATGAATGATTTATTTATTATGAATGGTTATTTACTTTAATCGATTTGTTTTTCATTTCCAAATGATGTAAGAGGTATCTTTCCACTTTGTGGGTACCTCATTAGTTAAATATCATGTAATTTAAATTGCTTTTATATTTTAGACCAATGTAAAGGGTATGTTTCTACCTTTCGGTGGGTGTCCTATCTAGGCATGGGATGTAAGGACATGTTTCCATCCTCGGATGGGTGTCCATTTATTTGCTTTGTTTGGACATTGTTTTGATTTTCAATATATCGATGCTTTATTTTAATTATTGTGTGTAATATGGATAATATTATTATATTTAAGAATTTTATAATATAAAGACCTATAAAGGAGGCCGGTCCCAATGAACCAGGCATTATGGGGGTGCTGGGCCATTTCTCACCTTCCCTACACGTACCCAACTTAGGGGGTTGGGGATTCCTTAGGAATCGAGTCATCCACCCCTTTCTTTTTCCCGACCCGTCTGGATGGTGACTCCATTTTCTCCGGAGCTAGGTCCGTGTTCTCTAAGGCCCTGAGCCTAAACAGTGCCAAAGTTTCAAGAACCATTCCACCGGGAGTGGGGGCGAAAATCCCCGCTCACAGCTGTGCCATTTCTCATCTTTCCCGCACGTACCCAACTTTTTGAACCCATTAGGGGGTTGGGGATTCCTTAGGAATTGAGTCATCCACCCCTTTTTTTCCCTGCCTGTTCGGGTGGTAACTCCATTTTCTCTAGACCTAGGTCTGTGTTCTCTAAGGCCCCGAGCTTAAACAGTGCCAAAATCTCAAGAACCATTCCACCGGGAGTGAGGGCGAAAATCCCCACTCACAGCTAGGCCATTTCTCATCTTTCCTGCACGTACCGAACTTTTTCAACCCATTAGGGGGTTGGGGATTCCTTAGGAATTGAGTCATCCACCCCTTTCTTTTTCCCTGCCCGTCCGGTTGGCAACTCCATTTTCTCTGGACCTAGGTCCGTGTTCTCTAAGGCCCCGAGCCTAAACAGTGCCGAAGTAGCAAGAACCATTCCACCGGGAGTGAGGGCAAAAATCCCCGCTCACACTCATGCACTGAATTACCTGACTCGTGATTTGGAGTTAGCAGCCATAGTTTTTTCATTGAAGATTTGGCAACATTACTTGTTTGGGGAGAAATGTTTCATTTATACTAATCGCAAGAGTTTGAAGTACCTGGTATTCAGAGAGAGTTGAATCTTTGGCATAGATGGTGGTTAGAGTTTATTAAAGACTATGATTGCTTGATTGACTATTGTCATGGCAAGGCAAATATTGTTACGGATAATTTGATTTAGAAGTATTTGATAGGTTAAACTGCTCATTCGCTCTCGTTTCTTGTTGAGATGAGAGTGTTGCATGCCATATTTGAGTCTTGTGATGATGGTGTATTGATGGCTCAGTTGCAGTTCAGGCAAGTTTTGTTGGATCTGATTAAGGAGGTCCTATTGACAAATTAGAGAATCTAGAAGATTGAGATAGATTGCTAAAAGTGGGAGAGTCGAGACTTTAATGTGAGAGATGATGACAGTCTATGGTACAGAGATAGGTTGTGTATTCCTGATGATGTAGGATTGAAGAGGATGATATTAGAGGAAGCACATGAGTCAATCTATGTTATGCACCCTGGTAGTACCAAGATGTATCAGGATTTGTAGAAACATTATTGGTGGTTATGTATGAACAGGGACATAGCAAAATTTGTATCTAGACGTCTCACTTGGCAGAGAGTGAAAACTGAGCACCAGGTTCCTTTAGGGTTGCTTCAGCCATTATTTTTACCAGAGTGGAAATGGGAGCGATTGACGATGGATTTTATGACTGGACATCCTTTGACCTAGAAGAAGCATGATGCAATCTGAGTGATAGTTGATCGAATGATGAAGACAACTCATTTTCTTCCAATTCAGATGGATTATTCACTTGAGTGGTTGGTTGAGTTGTATATTAGTGAGACAGTGAGGTTGGATGGACTCCTAGTTTCTTTGGTGTCGGACTGAGATCCCCGATTTACATCAAGATTTTGGAGAAGTTTGCAGGATGCATTGGGTTCTTGGTTGCATTTTATCAGTACTTTCCATTCTCAGATAGATGGGCAACCAAAGAGAGTGATGCAGATTCTAGAGGATATGTGTGAGCGGGGATTTTCTCCCCCACTCCTGGTGGAATGGTTCTTGCGACTTCGGCACTGTTTAGGCTTGGGGCCTTAAAGAACATAGGCCTAAGCCCAGAGAAAATGGAGCCGCCACCCGGATGGACCGAGAAAAAGAAAGGAGTGGATGACTCGATTCCTAAGGAATCCCCAACCCCCTAATGGGTTCGAAAAGTTTGGTACGTGTGGGGAAGGTGAGAAATGGCCCAGCACCCCCACAACGCCCAGTTTATTGGAACCGGCCACCTTTGCAGGTTTTAATATTATAAAATTTTTAAGTATAATAATATTATCCATATTACATGCAATAATTAAAATAAAGCATCATTCTATTAAAACCAAAGCAATGGCCAAACAAAGCAAATAAGTGGACACCCATCCGAGGATGGAAACATGTCCTTACATTGTCCATGTCTAAAACTAAATAGGACACCCACCGAAAGGTGAAAACGTGTTCTTTACATTGGTCCAAAAACATTAAAATAAAATAAATTATAAGGTACCCACAAAGTGGAAACATACCTATTACAATTTTAATACCAAAACTAACAAATAATAATAATAATAATAAAGAGAATAACCATCCATGATAAATTAAATAAGACAATAATTGAAATTAAATAAATCAATTATCAAAACATATAATAAACTGTATAATCAAATCTAAAATAAATAAAGAAATAAATATATAAATTTAGGGTTTTAAACAACATAGGGTTTTTGGAACTTAGGGTTTTAGAAACTAGATTTTTGTAATTAGGGTTTTTGAAACTAGGGTTTTGGAATTCAGGGTTTGGAATTAGGGTTTTAGGGTTTAACTTACTGAGTTAAAAAAATAATTTTGGATTTGGAGAGATAAATTAAGGTTTTGGAAAAATAATCAATATTTTGGAGTTAAATAATGAAATGGCTTAAGCTTTTTGATAAAAATAGTTTAGGGTTTTGAGTTTCAATAAAATGATTTATGGTTCTTGAGGTTTGAGCAAACAAAATAGATTATGACAATTAATTTAAATTCTCGACAACTACTAGGAAGTTTTAAGTTTTTTGTAAAACATGTAAGTGGAGTTAAGAACATCAACTGATTAATGTATTAACTAAAGCAAACAATTAAAGTTTTTAAACAAAGATCAAGTTACTGCATGTTCAAAGATCAAGTTACTGCACGTTCAAGGATCAAGTTATTACATGTTCAAAGTTCAAGTTACTGCATGTTCTTATTAATCAAAGAAAACGATGCTACTGTGAGCATGAATAATTTATGATTAAAGATCAAACCTCCGTCGTTGGTTCGACCACAAAAATTGATTCCTGGATGAACAATGTGAAGACAATATGTACTCTGCCTTCTTCTTTGGTTGTCTTGATATTTCTATTTGTGGTTTCCTTCGTTCTCCAAAAAAGTTGATGTTGTTCTTCTCTGTTTTGTTGCTGTCTCTTCTGTTTTGTGGTTTAATCTCTCTTAATATTCATTGCTGACCCTCTTTAATGTTAATTGCCACCTTTCTAAATTCTGAAATGTTATTATTATTGGCAACCAGATCGACATGGACCAAAGCCATGTCGACCTAGGACATCTAGGTCGATATGTCCTTTCGCTCATGTCGACCTGGGCATCCAGATCGACATGGGCCAAGGTTTATGTCACTTGGGCCCTTCGAACTTGAGCTAATTTCGCATTTTTTTATTTTTGGATCGGACCTTCTATAAAAAAAGACTTGGTTTAGGGTTTTGTAGTTGAGTTTGTGACTTTTAAAATTGGACTGACTTATTAGAATTTGTAAATCATATCAAATTTATTTTGGCATCCTTTAATCAGGACCGTATCAAATTAGGGCCAAAATGAAGGGTCTACAGTTTGCCCCCTGCTTGAGCGATTTGAGACTTTCAGTAGAAGAGAGTGAAAAGCAACATGACTTTGAGCAAATTTTTAATGAGGATGGGTACTTGGATTTGATTTGGGTACTTGGACTAGAGACTGGTTACTTGGACCCGAGATTGAATTTGATTTGGGTAGTTGTACCTGTGATTGAATTGAATTTAGGTACTTAAAATTGAGATTGGGTACTTAGACCCAAGACTGAATTTAATTTGGGTACTTGGACCAGAGATTAGGTACTTAGACTCGAGATTGAATTTGATTTGGGTACTTGGACCCGAGATTGAATTTGATTTGGGTACTTGGACCCAAGATTGGGTACTTGGACCTGAGATTGAATTTGATTTGGGCAGTTGCACACGAGATTGAATTTGATTTGGGTACTTGGACTCGAGATTGGGTTTGATTTGGGTACTTGGACCTGAGATTTACTACTTAGACCCGAGATTGGGTACTTGTACCCAAGATTGAATTTGATTTGGGTACTTGGACCCGAGATTGAATTTGATTTAGATACTTAGACCCGATATTGGGTACTTAGACCCGAGATTGAATTTGATTTGGGTACTTGGACCCGAGATTAGATACTTGGACCCAAGATTGAATTTGATTTGGGTACTTGGACCCGAGATTGGGTACTTGAAACCGTGATTGAATCTGATTTGGGTACTTGGGTCCGAGATTGAATTGGATTTCACTGACCTTTTATCAGTTGAGGATTCTGGCTTAACTGGTTGTTCCGTTCTTTTGTTCTTCCTTTTGCAAAAATTCAGCTATTTTTAGTTGGCCCTCATATCTTCTCCTTGTCCCCTGCATGGAGAAATATTTACAAGTGAGTTTGAAAATGTTTGGTATATAAAATCAAAAAATTGAAAAGGAGAAACTTTGCCCCCTGTGTAGGCTCAAACCAAAGATTTTTTACATGCAAGCTTTGATTGATGTTTTTGTTGTCTATTTTTTCACACAAGCACGCATTTCTTCTCTTTGCAAAATTACTGGAGCTTTCTCAAGTAATGGGCTTTCCATGCCCCCCTTATTTGATATCTTCTTTTGATTCTTTACTTCACAGAGTGTTTGTTGTTCACTTAGACAAAAAACAGATAATACAAGAAAAAAATGCCGTGTGATATGCTCATGTATGCATGATATGCATGCATAATACTTACAATGGTTCCATCAACTCACAAAGTGAGGTGATAAACAGAAGTGTTCTCATTGGTTCCTTTCAGATGCTCGTTCAGGTCTTGCATTGGAATGTCACAATGCTTCACATTTATGGCTTTTATCTTCAAGATGTTGAAAATATGAATAATGGAGGCCCTAAACAGCAGAGATACATCCATTTTAAATTATGATTCAGCATGTCAGTTTATAGCTTCTTCATGACATTGCCAATAATCATTTACTTTGCCCAGTGTGTCCTTTGGAGGTTCAATGATTCGACATACTCCCCTTAACTTGAAGGCTTTGTATATATATATTTTTTTGAATTTTCAATTTTGATTTTTGATTTTGAAATCAAATGTGGGCTTTGCCAAATTAATGTCAATTTACCTCAGGACTTGATTTTTCAAATTAACATATCTATAACATAACAATCATAATTACCGTACTAAACTCAAGAATCATTTCTATTTAAGCAAGAATTGTTGCACTTCAGATAGGCACATACACATTACTTAGTCAAAGGTCTCATTGAGTTTGAATATGGTCTATCTCTTATGCATGCTTATCCAAACTATGTCCACTAATAGACTCTACCTACCAAGAGAGTTCAACAGGTCTTTGATATGCTTGAAATGGGGTTGATAAGGGACATGGGTTAAATGAAAGCCATTTTTAGTTGGAGCTGATGTGACACAATGGACAAACCCTCACACTGCAAATTTCTTGATTTGAACTTTAGGTAGCTAGGAGCAATCTTGCTAGACTCAAAATTCCTTCTATCTTCTTGGCATCAATCTGGATCTTGATTAGGACAGTCTTTGCCATTACGAAAAGTTTTGTACCCAAATTCATTTCTTTTCTTCTTCTCCCTTTTCTTTCTTTTTATTTTTCTTACTCTTCCCTTTCTTTGAGCATTTTATCATTTTATCCTTCTTCCTTGTAGGACTGTCAAGTATAGAACATTTAAAAACTGGGTGACCTTTGTCCTTTTTCTCTGATTTTGATCACATCTTTGGTTGGGCTGGACCAATTCATGTTAAACTGTCCTTACAAACCAAATGGAAGCCTTTTGCTGCTTTAGGTAAAAGAGAACTCAGTTGGCTTTCTAAATCGCCTATTTAGGTTTTATCTTTCTTTTTTTTTCCTTTTTTTTATTTTTTCCTTTTTTTTCCTTTGTCCTTTTTTTTCTTTTCTTTTTTCTTTTTTTTTCTTTTTTTTTTGGGTTCTAGCTCTAACAGAGTTTTCTTATTTGTACCAACTTGGGTTTCTAATAATGGATGAGTGGAGTGACATAAATCTCCTTTAACAGGGATAAATCATTTGTTACTCTGATGTTATCTTGATAGATTGGAGATATTAGGTGAACTTCAACTACCCTTATGGTCTTGAGAACATCAACTATCCTTATGATCTTGACTATTCATTCCTTTCTTTGATCTTCTTGCCTCTTCACCTTAGTGATCATAAGACTTGTGTCAAAATTATCACAATAGCTCAGGGTAGGTTGTTGGGGTTTGTAAGCCAGCGAAAAGAAAGCTAAAATTTTATGAAGGCTTAAAGGTACAACTAGGGATTGATATCTAATTGGGTGGATACTAGTTGTTGGCTAACCAAACAATGCCTAGATCATTTCTCCCTTAAATAAGCAGAGTTCAATTTCACCTCAAAAGTTTATCGAAGCATGTTCTAAGACTGACTAGGACCTAGACAAAGGTAATTATGCAGGAGCCCTCTATAAGTAAGCATACACAACTCAATGTTATAGAAAAATTCCCTCACCTAGTAAAGTCATTCAAGTCATGATGCGTAAATATATTAATTCATGAATTATCAAGCTAGATTCCTTATTGGTTGAGCACCAAAATGAACAAAGACCCACAAAAATTTTATGAAAGGAATTTATTCAAACAACTTTAAATTTGAAAAACACGATTGTTCCAATAGAGCAATATTCAAGCTAAGGAAAGTTTGTTGAGTTAAGCTTCTTTTCCTTTCACATCTTCAATATTTCCAGAATGATAAAAAAAATATTCTTCCAATACTTTTCCTACCATGAAGGTTGCTGGTGGTGGCACTCTTCCAAATTTAGGCTAAGGATTGTTCTTGATATTGGGCTTGTTTAGCTCAGGTAGCTTACCACTGTTGATCAGTTTCTGGATCTCGTGCCTCAACTTCAACAATTGTCCATTTTGTGTCCAGGCCTTTGATGGAATTGGCAAAATGCATTAGTTATCAAAGCTAGGTGGAAGAGGATTAGGCAAAGGATGAGGAGTCAAGGGTTGTAACAATCCGTTCTTTTGTAGCATATTGAGAACCCTATACAACGGCTTCCCTAATTCTAAAAACTACCTCATTCCTCCTTGACTAGTGGCAATAACATCAGCTTCCTTTTGGGTACTTTGATTGCTAGGCTAATAATTCCCTTTCTTATTCCTTCTTGCCAAAAAGCAGCTCTTCTCCCTTTCCCACTCTTCGATTTGCAAGCTAGCTTGCAAAAGATCTTTGAAATCACGAATTAGTGTATGAGACATCCTTTCATGAAGACTAGACAACACCCCTCTCACAATCATCCTTATTTAATCAGATTCATCGGGCCTCTTCTTAAGCAAAGCAGCCTCATTTCTCTACCTTTTAGCATAGTCCATAAAATTCTCATTTGGCCTTTGTCTAATGGACTCAAGTTCCATTAAAGTAACTTAATTTTGGATAGAGGGTCCAATAAGAGCATAAAGTACCTTAAAGTTTGAACCTTAGTAGCTCGGGCAGATTGCATAGCAGTGATATACTACTTCACATAGAGGTGAGATTTTTTGTTCCATCAAACTTTGCAAAGGATGGCATCTTGAACTTATAAGGGACCTCCTCATTATGTTCAAATAGTTTGTCGATCTCATGCATTTCTTCAGTTTTCAGTTTTTTTTCAAATTTCTTTTCTAAATCGGCAATCATCTTCTCAACATCAGAATTTTCATTTTTTTCAAAAGTTGTCTTGTCAACAACCTTTGGCTCTTTCTTTTTATCTTGAGGATCTTGGAAGTATTGAGCCCAGTCGTCATCATCATCAACGACTACCTTGTCATCATCAAAAGCCACTTCACCAACCTTAGCCTTCCCTTTGTCCTTTGGGTTCTTGGTGCTAGCAGGTGCTTAGGCATTATTCCCTAAAATTGTAGCTAGTTGATTCTTTTTGGTCTCGGCCAAGTCCTCTTTTATTTCTTCCATCTTGGTCTTGAGGCCGTCATCCACCATTCTTTGAATTTATTTTGGCTCCATTGCATTTGGTGAAAAGGATATTGAGTCGTTGCTAGATTCTTTGTCTCTGGTGTAGGTCGAATTGTCGAAAGCTTTTAAATTGTCGTAATCCAGGGCTGTGAGCCAGAAGGGATCAATGATATGAGATGCAAATGTATGCATGCATGTATGCACAAATAATAAACAAAGATAAGTAGAACGACCCTTCCAACCTTATAACATCTACACACGAATGGCGAATCTCTTTTCCTAAGTAATATGGTTAACAAAATACCAACATGGGTATCTTATTTTTTGAATAATTTCTTCGAACGTTTCAACCAATAGTTATATTTTCAAAAATGAAAATTAGTTCATGATAATTCCCATTAATTAGGTTTTAATCCATTCAACCAACTAAAGTAGCTTTTATGCTATATTTTAAAACTAAATTAAGAGGTTTACTATAAATAGATTTCTCACTTGAAAAAGTAACTAATGATTCATGCCAGAAACAAGCCCACGATTAATTATTCTTAGTATAAACTAGGCTCACAATTGATTTTTGGTATTTCATAATTGACCTAAATAATTTGTAAGCTCTTTGTGAGAAAAAGGTTGGATGAAAATAATTTTGTTCTAAGCCCATTGTAAAAAGATTTTAGAAAAAAATGGATTTTGGGCTTAGTGTTTGGCTCATGAGCAAAATAATTTTTTATTTGTTTTTAGAAAATTTCTATGTCCAAAGACCATCTTGAAAAGTTTTGAAAATAGCCTAGGTCTTTTGGACTTTAAAGAAAAATTTATTTGAGCTCATGTGGAATAGTTCTTGTGACTTCGGCACTGTTTAGGCTCGGGGCCTTAGAGAACACGGACCTAAGTCTGGAGAAAATTTAGTCACCACCTGGACGGGCCGGGAAAAAGAAAGGGCAGGATGACTCGATTCCCAACCTCCTAATGGGTTCAAAAAGTTGGGTACGTGTGGGGAAGGTGAGAAATGGCCCAGCACCCTCACAATGCCCGGTTCATTGGAACCGACCTCCTTTGTAGGTCTGAATATTATGAAATTCTTAAGTATAACAATATTATTTATATTAGATGCAACAATTGAAATAAAGCATCGCTATATTAAAATTAAAGCAATGTCCAAGCAAAGCAAATAAATGGACACCCATCCGAAGATGGAAACATGTCCTTACATCATCCGTGTCTAAATTAATAGGACACCCACCAAAAGGTAGAAACATGTCCTTTACATTGGTCTAAAATATAAAAGCAATTTAAATTACATGATATTTAACTAATGAGGTACCCAAAAAGTGGAAACATACCTCTTACAATTCTAATACTAAAACAAACAAATAATAATAATAAAGAAAACATCCATCCATTATAAATTAAATAAATCAAGCATTGAAATTAAATAAATCAACCATCAAAGCATATAATAGACTACATGATCAAATCTAAAAATAAAGCAAGTAAAGATACAAATTAGGGTTTACTGTTTCTATTTAAAGTTCTTTAATTAACATTTAGGGTTTTGGGATTTTAGTATTATTATTATTATTTGTTTAACCTACTATAAAGGTTTTGGAAAATTGGAATGGATTAGGGTTTTATGAATTTAAGAAGGTAGTAAGGTTTTTTGGTTAATCAAATTAGGGTTTAGGGGTAATCTTATGAAATTAGGGTTTTGGAATCTTAAGATATAAGGGTTTATAATTCTTAGCTACTGGATTGTGAATTTAGGTTTACTATATTGAGTTTTAAGGCTTAGATTTATTTGTCATAAGATTTTAAGATTTTAAGGATTAGGGTTTAGGAAAACTTAAGGTTTACCATATTAGTTTTGAGAGAAATAGGGTTTTTTGATATTTTAGAAAACATATTTGATTTTAAGTTTTAAGAAAACATTTTAGAGTCTCATAAAATAATTATGATTTTTAGAAACTGTAAAGTAGGTTAGGGTTTTAAGATTTAAGAAAACATTTGGAAATTTTAGGAAAACAGTTTAGGGTTAAAGTTTTTGGAAATAGGAGAAACGATTTAATGTTTTTAAGGTTTTTGAAAATAGAAGAAGCGAATTAGGGTTTTTGAGATTTTTGGGAAACAGAAGAAATAATTTAGGGTTCTAAAGGTTTTTGGAAACTGAAGAGTACTTTTTAGGGCTCTTAAGGTTTTTGGAAATAGAAGAAATAAATTAGGGTTCTTAAGGTTTTTGGAGGTAGAAGAGTACTTTTTAGGGTTTTTAGAAATAGAAAGAACAATTTAAGTTATTGAAACAAAGATAAAATTATTATATATTTAAGGATCAAAGTACTGTGTGCATGTTTTTATTAATCAAGGAAACAAAGTTATGTAAATATATAATCTATGATTAAAGATCAAACCTGCATAGTTGGTTCCACCAAACTTAACTTCTGGATGAACAAAACAATGGCAGTGTGGCTACCTTAGATGAATTGTTGGTTGCTTGCTTGCTGCTAATCTTCTCAGGCTAGGGTTTTCTGTAATCCAAGTTTAAAAGTCCAAGTTTTGATCCCCCAAAGTTCCAATCCCTTAATTCTGAGTTTTAAGGTCTTATTTATAGGAAAATTTATAAGCCTAGTTCTAATTGTTTAAAGAAACTAAAATTAATTAAGGAAAGAAACTGAAACCAAAAGGAATTTGGTTTCGGAAAAAATTGCGTTGAAAAATTTTGCTGCGGAAAACTGCGAGCGTTGGCGAGGACTGCGAAAGCTGGTGGCAAAAATTGCTAGCACTGGCAAAATTGGCTGGATGGCCAGCCAATTAGTGCAGCGAAATGGCCCCAGGCCATTTCGCCTGCAGGAAATTCCTGCGGGCGAATTTGCCTTGGCCAATTGGACCTTCGGCGATGAAATTTTTTCATCGCCGATTTTTTCGTCGTCGATTTTTATTTTTATTTTTATTTTTTATTAATATTTTAATTTTTGTTTATTTATTATTATTATTTATTATTATATTTTTTTATTAACTTCACTATTTTTATTTTTATTAAAAATTATAAATAACTAATACAAAAAATAAATATTATTTAATTAAAATAGCACAAAAATTATTTTGGACTATATAAAAAATAACGGATCGGACTGGGTCAAAAATTAAGGGTCTACAGTTTGCCCCCTGCTTGAACGATCTGAGACTTCCGTAAAAGAGAGTGAAAAGCAATAAGACTTAGTTTTTCTGAGATAGTTGAGGTTTTGGGTTTTGGGCCCGGTTTGAGTTTTGGACTCAAGGATAATTTTAGGTTCTGGACCTAAGGGTAATTTTTGGTTCTGGACCGGAGCTAAGTTCTGGGCTTAAAAGAGATTTTAGGTTCTGGACCTAAGGATAATTTGGGTTCTGGACCCGAACTAAGTTCTAGATTTAAAATAAATTTTAGGTTCTGGACCTAAGGATAATTTGGGTTCTGGACCCGAGCTAAGTTCTGAACTTAAAAGGAATTTTATGTTCTAGACCTGAGGATAATTTAGGTTCTGGACCCGAGCTAAGTTCTTGACTTAAAAGAAATTTTAGGTTCTGGACTTGAGGATAATTTGGGTTCTGGACCCGAACTAAGTTCTGGACTTAAAAGAGATTTTAGAAGTTTGCAAAAAATAATTATAGTTAGTAGTATACTAGAGTAATTTGCAAAAAATTTAAATAATTTTTATGCACATATCTTCTCCTTGCCCCCTGCGTGTAAAAATATTTCAAAAGTGCAAAAATATTTATATACACGCAAGTATTTGAATGACTAAATTGAATAATTGAGTTTTCTATTTATTTATTGTGTAGTCACTGTTCATGTACTATTTACTATTCATAAATAGTAACCTACTTTTTATAAATAGCATCCTACTATTATAAATAGTAACTTACTATTTATATATAGTAATTTACTATTCATCAATAGTTAAATTTACTTTTTGAATTTTATTTTTCTCCTTTGTTGTTCTTCTATATAAATGAACAATTTCTTCGTTTCATTCACAAACAACAATCTTTTCATTCTATAAACATCTCAAGTTTTGCATATAGTTTTGAAAAAAATGCATGCTTCAAAATTAGGAACTCATTCTAATGCTAATTTATTGGAATTTATTCGGTGGCATGAAGATGGAAATATAGGTCTACTAGCCGAGATGCCGCTTCATCGTAGTTCAAATCAAAAGAGCAAGATATTTATTTATTTCAACTGCAAATTATTATTTTTCTTGTGTGTTTTTTTTTCTTTTTTTTTCTTTTTCCTTTTTATTTGTTTTCTTTTATATATATATTTATTATTTTTCTTTTTTTTATGTTTTTTATTTTTCTTTTTTCTTTTTATTTGTTTGTTTTTTCCTTTATATTTTCTATTTTTTAGAAAATTTAGGAAAAATATATTAATTTAAGAATTTAAGTAGATAGAATAATGATATACTTACCTCGTATTAACTTACCTGGCTCCGTGTTAGCGTGATCATTGTGTAATTCGAGGCGGAGGGAGTATCTACAAAGCCCGGCAATGGTATGATGTAGTGCCTTCTCGGGTAAGGCAGATTATCTGAGATTGTTGCTTTGAGAGCTTCATCTTACAATTACCATCCAAGGAGTATCTGATAGACTAGAGCGTAGTCCAGGTGCTTGCAGAACGATGGTTGGACACAACTCATACTTTTCACTTGCCCGTTGGAGAGATGACAATTGGTCCGGTCGACTTTACTGCTATAACCGGCGTTCGGTATGATGGTCTTTCGGTTCCTCTTACCAAAGATATTTTGACATTTGAAGAAATTTAATAATTAATTGGTATGGAACCATCATATAAAGGGCCTTTCAAGATAAAAATTGAGCCAATTCATAGTTATTGGATGAACTATGAAGGACGGGTTCATAGAGACACAGCCCAACAGTATGCTCGAGGATTTTTATTATATTTGCTCGGGTCGACCATTTTAGGCAGCACTGAATCCTCCATCCATTTGTCAGTGTTGAGGGCCCTTACTTATTTTAGGACGGTACCACTTTATGGCTGGGGTGAAGCTGGTCTCACCTGTCTTTACCATGGTCTTGACAAAATTTGCAGAAATAAGAAGTCCTTTGTTGGCTTTATGGCAGTTGTTGAGGTATTCTTCGTCCACCAATGTCAATTCCATTCTTATTCTTGCATGAATTTGATCTTTATTATTTTTATAGGCATGGGCATACGAGTACAACCTTGTGAGGGTGCCTTGTATTTTTTGAGAGTGAGTCGGATATCCGAGATTAAATTTCTAGTTGTCTGAGTGTGTAGAAGTTCCCAGCTCTCACCATGTGCATACCCAACATTTTGTCTTGAGCTGCTTAACCTGGGACCATGTAAAATAGAATTAGTATACTTTAAAATTTATGTGAAAGTTTACTTACCTTATGTCATTTTGTAGGTGAATTTGGCATGGTTGAACCTAGAAGAGCGGACAAACTGGACTTCCTCCATGAATGCTGCACTGCCTTTTCAACATACTCGCCGAGTCATCGCTGGCCCTGTGTCTAGTGGCTGGTTTCTCGGAGAGAGAGTATATGAGTGGTTTCTTTGTCCTGAGCAGTGGAGGATCCCGATGTATTGCCCGAAATATACCTTAGATATTACATCAATGCCGGAGAATGCATGGTGGTTGGCCCGGCATGGTTATGATGTTGAAACATTTCTATATCCACCGGGTGCATCTTATACCCATTTTATTCAAATAGGGCTCTTGAACTTTGATGTATCTCCTGTTGGTGTACGAAAAATTCCTGAAGAGAGTGAAGATAGAGATGAACAGGAACATCATAGAGAGGGAGGAGAATTCATTCCGCATCTCGGGGCTAGCACTTCTCAGGTAAACTTTTACCAATTTTCCATTCAATCACTTCTTTCTTAACTTTTTTTTTGGCTTTTTTAATGATTATTGTAGGTTGCTGGCTCATTTGATCATGAGGCTGGACCTTCTTTTACTGCTCCTTCGTTTGCTCATTCTAGTCCACCAAATATGCCATCTCAATCACAGGGTATTGATATGAATTACCTGGTATCTTTTCTTGTTTTATGGTAATTTATGTTATATGTATGCATGATTATGTATGCTCTACTCTTTTCCTTTCTAGCTCACAGCGGATGCTTGAAGAACGAAATAGGAAACTTCAAGAAGAGTTGGCAGCTAGTCGTCAGTAGGTTTCTCAATTTAAAAATTTGTACCATCAATCAGAACAAAATTTTTGAGACTTACGATTTCAGGGGATGTGGGATCCTGGTGCTTCTTCATCTAGAGGTCCCCAAACCGATGACCATTAGATCCTTTCATCTACTTATGATAAGGACCGTGATAGATCAGAACTCTGAGGTAATAGAGATTCTGGTGTTCCTGCTTCAGGCAGACTCGGGATGAGTGATTTGCCTCCTCCTCCGACAGGCGATGATTTTTTCAGAGCTTTATTTGATGACCTACCATCTCCATCTTAGTGAATATTGTATCAATTGAGTAAACATTGTATAAAAAGTATAGAAATAATAATGATAATATATAATGTTTATTTTATCGCAACTTTTTTCCCTTTTTTTTTTCTTTTCTCTCTTTTTTTTTATTTTTTTAATATGTATATATATCATTATTATTGCGCCACAATTTCCATTTCACATTCACAACCGCATAACTTAGCTAAAACCAAATGCAACACGGCAATTAAGAAATTTCGTCGCTAATTCTTTTTCCTCATGCATCACGGTCTCACTCTTTTCCCTTATCAATTTTGGAATAGCATGGGTTATTCTATATAAATTACTCTTCATGCCATAATTTCATACAGAAACCAAGAGATTTTCCACTTCAACATAAAAACTCCTTTTATCAATTCTAATTTTCCTTCATCCTTCCACGATGACGAAACTCCATTTGAAAAAAAAAATTATATTTAAGAATATGGATGCCATTCACTGCAGCAAATGTCTTGGTCAAAGATTGATATTTTAAAGTGTTTTCAAATTGTTAAATTGGACCATTCCTTTTTACATGCCATGGCTTCTTTTTGGAATGTAGATTCTAGGACATTTAAAATTAATGGCTTTGAAATATGTTCCTTGATTGAAGAATTTGAGTCCATTCTTGGATAACCAAATAAATAAACATATGGCATTACCCATAATGATTTCCAAGACTCAACAGAAGATGCAGATGTTATTTCAAATTTCAAAATCTGAAGTTCTTCAGTTGGTGAGAGGTGAAAAAATTCTACTTGCTCCTTTGATTGATTTTTGTAACACCCCTTAAGCCGACTATTTCCAGCCGAGCCAAGTGTGCTACAGTATATGCAACATGGTATACAGAACATGCACTAAATAAAATTTTGTTTCCTTTTTATTACAAATAATAATAATTTACACATTTCTTTAATTGTTATAATTACATTTTGAAAGTCCTTAACAGTACATGCCAAGCTAAACTTTGCTTTGCTCCTCACTTCACTTCCTGTTGCGCACTCTGGTGCTCCTTTGTAGCTTCCCATTTGTCAGCTTAGACTCCATAACCTACGAGTTTAGAAAACTAAACTCGCTAAGCATATAGCTTAGTGGGTACTTTAACCATTAAGTAGAAATTAGATGCAAACCACACAATGTTACAGATATGGCATAGCCAACTCAATCATCAATATAAACATTCTCAGGTTCTTATTATATTTCTACTATTATTTGTTAAGCTTTTATGACAGTATACTATTCATTTCTATTGATTTACTGCCACTGGATGGTACCTCATACTATGTCTGTTAGTTACCTAACATTGCTGTTGATTACCGATCTGATGGTTATGTATTTGTATTTTATGGCATTATAATTTCTTTATCATTGTAGGCCCAATACTCTCTTGTTTTGAGTTTCGTTTGTTAAATAACTTATGCATGAATTAAAGGTGTGTATTCACTATCTTTGTCTTATGCTTTCCTTCGGTAGTTTGGCATGAATGGTTATTCATGTGTTCATATGCTCCTTTCATTAAGTTCACATATATTTGTTAAGGTTTGGATAAGTCATATAAGAAATTAACCAACTGAATAATGTTTATTACCCTTTGCCGAGTTTAATATTTTGACGGTTCGAAATTTATTTTATTAAAAATTCATAGGACACCAGTGATTAGGAATCTATCTATTTTTATCCTAAATCAGCTCAATATAACTAATTTGTAGTTCAAAGTTTTCATTCCGGGCCTTTGGGCCGGACTGCACTTTTTAGGCCACACCGGGTTTTACAATACTGCAAAAATCCCTCGTTGGGCTTTAAAATCTAAATAAAACACAATTGGGATGTGATTTTCAAAAAATGAAAAATGCTATCTTGTTCTTAATTGGTCAAGCTTTCAAGAGCATAAGTTTTTATAATTTATTTCATTCCAAACGATTATTTTATCTCAATTATACCTCATTTATTTCTTACCAAATGAACAGTGAATTCTAGCATTTAGTTTCTTATGTACCTTGTTATCTTATTTCCCCAATAACTTTTGTTCTACTAATCTGAATGTAAAAATTCTTGTTTTCACTCGACCTAGACTCATATGAGTCCTTATGGTTAAATTTCTAGATTTAAATTTGTTACACATAATTCTTGATGACTCCTTGAACTCTTCCCTGGCCAATTGGTTACTCAAGTCTGCGTAATGCGTACTATTTTATTTATAACTTTACCTACGCAACTCGGATTGAGACGATTATTATCTTAAATTCAAATAGACACATAAGGATATATTCAGAAAAATTTCAGCTTAAAAAAGGCAACACGTGATATTTTGCACAATTTCTAATTCAGCCCTGCAGTCTGCTAGGGTCTGCCTGCCCATCGTTCACTGATTCATGTGTAACTTCTACATTTTAAGTCCAATAGAGATGAATACAACTCCTATGATTCACCAAAATACAAGGGTTCATTTATATCTTCTATCACAACATCTAATTCCTGAGGTAAATGGACCAAAACCTGGACTCAAAGCACAAATCTCAGTCTGTCCAGTTTCACAATTCCAGTGTGCATGAGTTATACTCTTTTGATCATATCTTTTTATCTACAAGTGGGATTTAGGAAATTCCAAATTCTATGGTTTCCTAACACATAAGGGTACATTTAAGTCTTATTTCACAGCTTCTAAATGTGTCATTAAGGTCACCTAGACTCAAGGCACAAATCTCAGTCTGTCCTGTTTCACAATTCCAGTGTGCATGAGTTATACTCTTTTGATAATATATTTTTCTGTACAACTCCAAATTGAGTAATTTAAAGTTATACATATAGCTAAGACACAAATAAACAATTAATCCTTCTTTGAGACTCTCTAATTTGGTCATTAACTTGGATGAAATTCTATCTCAAGTTATAGGTCATGTTCTAAACTCCTTTATTCTAAGCCTAAATCATATCCTCTATGTCTGTTTCTTACCAATCTGGGATTCAGGATGTTACAATTTTTGTCTCTCTCATTTGGCTCCTACAAAGGCATGGGGATGTATGCTTTGTCTTTGCTTGCTTGGCCAATTCTTGCTTGTTTCCCCTGATGGCGATATTGATCCATGAGTATTGGATATCATGGACCAAATGGAAGGAGAATTATCGCCGATACCTATGATCTTAGCCGAGACTTTAGTTGGATTAGACCAACTTAAATCAGGATTGTCAAAGAGACTGATAAGGAGTCCGTTGTTGCTTCAGGTAATTACCTAAACTGCCCTTTCGGGTTTTCAATTTAGGTTTTCTTTTTCTTCTTCTCTTTTTTTTTTTATTTTATTGCTCTAATTTTTGCCTAGTCCACCCATGAGGGTTTTCGGAACTAAAGAGCTGTCCTAATTTTTGCCTAAGATGGCCTTGCGGGTTTTCAACTTAGCAGACCTCTTTTATTTTATTTTTTATATTGCTCTAATTTTTGCCTAGTCTGCCCTTGTGGGTTTTCGAAACTAGCGAGTTGTCCTAATAAACTGATTTTTGTTGTCTAATTAGTATTAAATAATTTTTGCTTTAGTATTTAATTTTTTATTAATAAAAAATAGAACTAAACAAATAAAAGTCAAAAAATAAAAATAAAAATAAAAATCAGAGTCGGAAAAATCGGCGACAAAAAAATCATCGCGCGGGCCCATGGGCACGGGCCCGTGGGCATTTCACCCGCAGGAAATTCCTGCGGGCGAAGTAACTGTGCTATTTCACACGCAGAAATTTTCTGCCTGCGAAATAACTTATGGGCCCGCTCCGCGCACACTGCCGCAGCCAGCTGCAGTAGATTTTTTTTGCCAGCGCATTTTTTCTGTAGCAGTTTTTTTTCGGCAGCGCAAATTTTTCGACTCAATTTTTTCGAAACCTAATCCAATTAAGTTTTGGTTTCTTTTTTTTTTATTAATATTACTTACCTTAGCTAATTAGGAATAAACAACCTCAAAACACTATAAATATGGACCAAAGGCAATTAAAAAAGGGGAGTAAAAAATCCAAGAGGAGTTTGGAAAATTTGAAACCAAATCAAGGAAAGAAAAGAAGAAATTCAATTCAACTTTTTTCTGGAACAGCAGTAGCACAATTTAGAGGATTCAAAGGCAAAAAAAGCTTGTCTTTGGAGCTAGTTCATCCAAGAAGAACTGTTTTTGGACAAATCATGAAAAGAAGGTATGTGTTAATTAATTTTCTTTAATTGTTTTTTTTTACAGTAGCAAATCTATAAAATCAAAATTAAAAACCTTTTAACTTTAATTTAGTTTTTCTAAAGCAAAAAAAAAAAAACCTTTTTTCGTTGGTTTATCTTCCAAGAGGCCTAAAATTGTTATTTTTTCTTCTTAAAAACCTTAAAACTCTAATTGAACATATTTTTCAACAAAAATAAGATGTAAATTCTGCTTATTTTAAAATCTTAAAGTAGGTTCTATTTCATTCAAAAAGACTTCTAAAACATCTTTTCTACTTATAAAAACTTTAATTTATTTGTTTAAATTCATAAAACTTCATGAAATTATCAAATTGATTTCTAAAACCCTAAAAATTATTCACCACCCGTGACCCTACTTCCAAAATATCAAATCTAAATTCAACTTCCAAAATTCAAAATAATGAACACTAACCCTTTTAAAACCTTAAACCCTAATATTTATGAACCCTAATCCTTTTAAAACATTAAAAAACATAAAAACATAAAAACCTAAATTTTAGACAGTAGCTTAGGAACCCAATAACCAAAAATCACAAATTAAAGAATCTTAAAGTGTTTAAAACCCTAGTTTCATAGTATCATCATTCAAACCTTAATTTTGTTAATCAAAGAGTCTTACCAACCCTTTAAAACATAAAACCCTAATTTATTTTAATTCCATAAAAAGTCACAGTAGCCATAATTGGACTTTTATTTGCTTTATTCAATTCCATACTTGATTATGCTTTGATTTATTTCTTATGCTTTAATTTATTTAATTTCAATACTTGATTTATTTAATTTATCATTTATGGATGTTTATTTTCTATTTTGATTAATAGCTTTGATGAATGATTTATTTATGATGAGTGATTATTTACTTTTATCAATTAATTTAGATTTCCAAAAGTTGTAAGAGGTATGTTTCCACTTGGTTGGTACCTCATTGGTTAAACATCATGTAATTTAATTTACTTTTCTATTTTAGAACCTATGTCAAGGGCATGTTTCTACCTTTTGGTGGGTGTCCTCTTTAGGCATGTGATGTAAGGACATGTTTCCATCCTTGGATGGGTGTCCATTTATTTGCTTTGTTTGGACATTGCTTTAATTTTAATATATTGATGCTTCCTTTTAATTATTATTTGCAGTATGGATAATGTTATTATACTTAAGAATTTTATAATATTAAGACCTGTAAAGGAGGCCGGTTCCAATGAACCGGGCGTTGTAGGGGTGCTGGGCCATTTCTCACCTTCCCCAGACGTACCCAACTTTTCAAACCCATTAGGGGGTTGGGGATTTCTTAGGAATCAAGTCATCCACCCCTTCCTTTTTCCCGGCCCATCCGGGTGGCGACTCTATTTTCTCCGGACTTAGGTCCGTGTTCTCTAAGGCCCCGAGCCTAAACAGTGCCGAAGTCGCAAGAACCATTCCACCGGGAGTGGGGACGAAAATCCCCGCTCACAGTGGCGACTCCACTGGGGATAAGAGAAGTTGATTCCGTTGGTCTTTATATTATTCTATTCTTTCTTATAATGATATTATCCATTGCATCATCTTAGATTGCATCGTGTGCGTGAGTTAGGTTGCCCGTGTTACCCGTGTTATGTTATGTAAGGGATACCATACTTTCACTCAAGGTATGGAGATCGTGCATGACATAACCACTCATAGCCTCGTACCACTTGGTATATACTTACTATGGGAACCTAAGCCTTTTAACCCAAAGACTAAAGCTCATGTAAATTGCCTAGTTACTTTCCTTAGGTTTTACCCCAAATGCATGTTGTTTGACTATGGTTAGTTTATCTTAGTCTAAATCATGGCTTATTTGGTTTGTTATTTTTTTTAATATGACCTAAGTACATTGTAAGCTCAAAATAAACTTTTCTCTAAAATCCAAAAGACCAAAACTATGTTTAAAATTTTTCAAGATGGTCTTTGGACATAATACTAAGCCCAAAATCCATGGGCTTAGAAACAAAACTATTTTCACCCAACCATTTTTTACAAAGAGCTTGCAAAAATATTTAGGTCAATTATGAAATACCAAAAATCAATTGTGGGCCTAGTTTATACTAAAAATAAATTACCATGGGCTTGTTTTTGGCATGAACCATTAGTTACTCTTTTCAAGTGAGAAATCCATTTATAATAAACCTCTTAATTTCGTTTTAATCCAAAAAGCTACTTTCATTGGTTGAATGGATTAAAACCTAATTAATGGGAATTATAATGGATTGATTTCCATTTTCGAAAATATAACTATTGGTTGAAACGTCCGAGGGAATTATTCGAAAGCAAGATACCCCATGTTGGTATTTTGTTAACCATATACCTAGGAAAAGAGACTCGCCATTCGTGTGTGGATGTTATAAGGTTGGAAGGATCGTCTTAATTACACTTGTTTATTGGTTGATTGTGCATACATGCATACATGCATGCATTTGCATCTCATATCATTGATCCTCTCTGGCTCACAGCCCTGGATTACGATAATTCTAAAGCTTACAACAATCCGACCTACACCGAAGATGAAGTATCTAGCAACGACTCAATCACTTGCTCACCTAAAACAACGGAGCTCGAACCTTAATGCCAAAATTGAAGAAATCAAAGAGGCCCTAGCTGAGACCATGAAGAACCAATTGACTGCAATCCTAGAGAATCATACCGAGGCATCTGCTAGCACTAAAAAACCAAAGGACAAATGGAAGACTAAAGTTAGTGAAGTGGTTTTTGATAATGAAAAGGTGATCATTGATGATGATGATGATTGGGCTCAATACTACCAAGAGGTTCAAGAAAAGAAGAAAGAACCGAAGGCTGTTGAGAAGGCAACTATTGAAAATACCGAGACATCCGATGTTGAAAAGATGATTGCTGATTTAGAAAAGAAATTTGAGAAGAAGCTGGAAAATTGAAGAGAAGTCTGAGATTGACAAACTATTTGAACAAGATCATGAGGTCCCTTATAAGTTCAAGATGCCTTCCTTTGCTAAGTACAATGGCACAGGAAATCCCCATCTTCATGTGAAGCAGTATATCACTGCCATGCAATCTGCCCGAGCTACTAAGGCTCAAACCCTAAGTTACTTTATGCTCTCATTGGAACCTGTTATCCAAAATTGGTTCAATACCTTAGATGATGGAACACAAAAGAGTTGGGATCTACTTTACAAAGCCTTCATCCAACAATATGGGTATAATGTTGAGTTAGAAGTTACCTTGATGGAAGTGGAGTCCATAAGGCAAAGGCCAAATGAGAATTTTGTGGACTATGTGAAGCGATGGAGAAACAAGGCCGCTTTACTCAAGAAGAGGCCCGATGAATCCGATCAAATAAGGATGATTGTGAGAGGGGTGTTACCTAATCTTCGTGAGAGGATGTCTCATACACTCTTCCATGATTTCAAAGATCTTCTCCAAGCTGGTCTACAAATTGAAGAGTGGGAAAGGGAGAAGAACCGCTTTTCAATAAGAAGGAATGAGAAAGGTAACAACCAGCCTAACAATCAAAGCACGCAAAAAGAAGTTGATGTTAATGTAACCAGTCAAGCAAATAGAAGGCATTTTTCAGATCTGGGGAAGCCTTTGTCTTGAGTCTTCGATAAGCTACAAAAGAAAGGGTTGTTACAACCATTGGCTCCTCGACCTTTGCCTAGTAAATTACTCCCAAAATTTGATACTAAGGCTTTTTGTCAATTTTCATCAGACTCAAGGACATGAGACTGATAGGTGTACCCGATTAAGGCATGAGATCCAAGATTTGATTGATAGTGGCAAGCTACCCGAGCCGGATAAGGCCAATACCAAAGACAACCCTTTGCCTAAATTTGGATGAGCGCCACCACCAGCAACCTTTATGGTGGGAAAAGGATTGGAAGAAGATTTTGTTTTATCCTCTTTTCAAGATGAGAATGTTGAAGATGTGAAAGGAAAAGAAGCCTAACTCAATGAACTTTCCTTAGCTTGAATGTTGCTTTTCAATCTTACTTTATTTAATATTTTGGAATTATTGTGTTTTTCAAATTAAAAGTTATTTGAATAAATTACTTTCATCAAAATTTTTGTTGGTCTTTGTTCATTTTGGTGCTCGACCAATGAGGAATCTAGCTTGATAATCATGAATTAATATATTTATGCATCATGACTTGAATGACTTTACTAGGTGAGGGAATGGCTCTATAGCATTGAGTTGTGTATGCTTACTTAGAGAGGGCTCCTGCATAATGACCTTTGTCTAGGTCCTAGTCAGTCTTAGAACATGCTTTGACAAACTTTTGAGGCAAAATTGAACTCTGCTTATTTAAGAGAGAAATGATCTAGGCATTGTTTGGTTAGCCAACAACTAGTATCCACCCAATTAAATATCAATCCCTAGTTGTCCCTTTGAGCCTTCATAAAATTTTAGCTTTCTTTTTATTGGCTTACAAACCCCAATAACCTACCCTGAGCTGTTGTGATACTTTTGACAAGTCTTATGATTACTAAGATGAAAAGGCAAGAAGATCAAAGAAAGCAATGATTAGTCAAGATCATGAGGATAGTTGAAGTTTCAAGACCATGAAGATAGTTGAAGGTCTCAAGACCATGAAGATAGTTGAAGTTCTCAAGATCATAAGGACAGTTGATGTTCTCAAAACCATAAGGGTAGTTGAAGTTTTCCTAATATCTCTAATATATCAACATCAACATCAGAGTAACAAATGATTTATCCCTATTAAAGAAGATTTATGTTACTCCACTTATCCATTATTGGAAGCCCAAGTTAGTACAAACCAAGACAAATCTTTTTAGAGCTAAAAAAACAAAAAAAAGAGAAAAAAGAAGAAAACAAAAGAAAAGCAAAAGAAAAACAAAAGAAAGAAAAAGAAAAAAAAAGGAAGAAAGATAAAATCTAAAAAGGTGGTTCAAAAAGCCAACTGAGTTCTCTTTTACCTAAGACAACAAAAGGCTTCCATTTATGGATTGACTTGAATTGGTCCCAACACAACCAAAGATTCAATCAAAATCAAAGAAAAAGGAGGAAGACCATCCAGTTCTTGAAAGTCTTGTACTTGATAGTCCTACAAGAAAGAAGAACAAAATGATAAAAGAAAGGGAAGAGTAAGGAAAGAGAAGGAAAAGGGAAGAGTAAGAAAAATAAAGAGGAAAAAAGGGAAAAGAAGAAAAGAAACAGATTTGGGTCTTAAACTTTTTGCAAGGGCAAAAACTATCCTAATCAAGATCTAGATTAATGCCAAGAAGATAGATGGAATTTGGAGTCTAGAAAGATTGCTCCCAACCATCTATAGTTCCAACAAGAAATTTGTAGAGTGAGGGTTTGTCCATTGTGTCACACCAGCTACAATCTCAAAATGGCCTCCACTTTAACCCATGTCCCTTATAGACCCTGTTTCAAGCCTATCAAAGGCCTGTTGATCTCTCTTGGTAGGTAGAGTCCATTAGTGGAGATAGTTTGGATAAGCATGCATATGAGATAGATAATATTTAAACTCAAATGAGACCTTTGGCCAAGCAATGTGTATGTGCCTATCTGAAGTGCAACAGTTCTTGCTTAAATAGAAATGATTCCCGAGTTTAGTACGATAACTAGGGTTGTCATGTTATAGATATATTAATTTGGAAAAATCAAGTCCTGAGGTACATTGACATCGATTTGGCATATCCAACATTTGATTTCAAAATCAAAATTCAATAAAAAAAAAAGAGTGTTTTGTCATACAAAGCCTTCAAGTTAAGGGAAGTATGTTGAATTGATTATTGGCAAGGTCATGAAGAAACTACCAACTGACAAGCTGAAACATAGTTTGAAATGGATACATCCCTGACTCTACTGCTTAGGGTCTCCACCACTCATGTTTTCAACATCTTCAAGATAAAAGCCAAATGAAAAGCTTTTGATCATTTCAATGTGAGACTTGAATGAGCGTCAAAAAGGAACCAATGAGAACACTTCTGCTAATCACCTCGGTCTGTGATTCGATGGAATGACTGTAAGTATTATTCATGCATATCACGCATACATGAGCATATTACATCGCACTTTCTTGTCTTAATGAACAGCAAACACCCTACTAATTAAAGAATCAAAAGAAGATATTGAATCAAGGGGTCATGGAAAGCCTATTCGCTTGTGGAAGCCCCTGTCACTTTGCAAAGAGAAGAAATGTGTGCTTATGCAAAGAACTAGACAAGAAAAACATCAATCAAAGCTTGCATGAAAGAAAAAATCCTTGGGGGGCAAGGAGAGGATATAAGATCCAATCAAAATTGGAGGAAAAAAAGGAAAAGCTGTTGTAAGGGAAAATTGGTTAAAGTGCAAAAACTCCCTTAGAAGATCAAAACAAGGAAAGAAGAACATGGATCAATCAAGAGATGGCCAAGCCAAATCAAGCTTGGCCGTGTCACCTCAAAGGAAATCTTGGCAGAACATGACATTTGCAGGAGACACTGCCAAGCCACTGACCGTGTCTCACCTAAAGGGCAAAGCCAAGAAAGACCAAGCAAAGAGAGAAGGGAAGTAGTAGGTGACACTGGCCGTGTCACATGACGCAGCCACAAGCTTGGCCGTGTCCCATCCTAAGCCAAGAATAAAGAAGAACCAAAGAAAAAACACAGAAGCTGACACACCTAGGGGACACGGCCAAGCCACTGGCCGTGTCACTCCCATCTTCAAAGAACAAAGAAGACCCGATCTCAAAGGATGAAGATCCATTTTCAACGGTGAAGACCCAATCTCAAAGGATGAAGATCCATTTTCAAGGGTGAAGACCCTATCTCAAAGGATGAAGATCCATTTTCAAGGGTGAAGACCCGATCTCAAAGGATGAAGATCCACTTTTAAAGGTGAAGACCCGATCTCAAAGGATGAAGATCCATTTTTAAGGGTGAAGATCCATTTTGATGGTGAAGAATCACAATGCATAAAACAGTCGGAGCAGTCAGACTTCTCAAATGATAAAAGGTCAGTCAAACACAATCTCAGGTCCAAGCACCTATTCTCGGGTCCAAGTACCCAAGCTCGGGTCCAAGTACCCATTCTCGGGTCCAATTACCCAAATCAAATCAATCTCGGGTCCAATTACCCAATCCCGGGTCTAAGTACCCAAATTAAATCAATCTCGGGTCCAAGTTTCCAAATCAAATCGGTCAAAGTACCCAAATCAAATAAATCTCGGGTCCAAGTACCCAATACCGGGTCGAAAACCCAAATTTTCCTTAGGTTCAGAGCCTAGAATTATCCTTGAGTCCAGAACTCGAACCAAGTCCAGAACCCAAATTTTCCTTAGGTCCAGAACCTAGAATCTCCCTTGAGTCAAGAACTCGAACTTGGTCCAGAACCCAAATTTTTCTTAGGTCCAGAACCTAGAATTATCCTTGAGTCCAGAACCCAATACCGGGTCCAAAATCCAAATTTTCCTTAGGTCCAGAACCTAGAATTATCCTTGAGTCCAGAACTCGAACCGGGTCCAGAACCCAAATTTTTCTTAGGTCCAGAACCTAGAATCTCCCTTGAGTCCAGAACTCGAACTGGGTCCAGAACCCAAATTTTTCTTAGGTCTAGAACCTAGAATTATCCTTGAGTCCAGAACTCGAATCGGGTCCAGAACCCAAATTTTCTTTAGGTCGAGAACCTAGAATTATCCTTGAGTCCAGAACCCAAATTTTCCTTAGGTCCAGAACCTAGAATTATCCTTGAGTCCAGAACTCGAACCGGGTCCAGAACCCAAATTTTCCTTAGGTCCAGAACCTAGAATTATCCTTGAGTCCAGAACATGAACCGGGTCCAGAACCCAAAACCTCTACCGTTTCATCAAAAATTAAGATTTATTGCTTTTCACTCTATTTCACTAAGGTTTTAGATCATTCAAGCAGGGGGCAAACTGTAGACCCTTAATTTTTGACCCAATCCAGTCCAATATGTTTTATTTAGTCTAGAATGATTTTTGTTGCCTAATTGGTCCAAAATAATTTTTATTAAATAATTTTTGCTTTAGTATCTAATTTTTATTAATAAAAAATAGAAATAAACAAATAAAAGTCATAAAAATAAAAATCAGAGTCGAAAAAATCGTCGCGCGGGCCCTTAGGCATTTTGCCCACAAGAAATTCCTACGGGCGAAGTCACTGTGCTATTTGGCACGCAGAAATTTTTTGCCTGCGAAATAGCTTACGGGCCCGCTCCGCGAGCGCTGCCGCAGCCAGCTGCAGCAGATTTTTTTTGCCAACGCAGTTTTTCCGCAGCAGTTTTTTTTCGGCAGCGCAAATTTTTCGATGCAAATTTTTCAAAACCTAATCCAATTAGGTTTTGGTTTCTTTTTTTTATTAATATTACTTACCTTAGCTAGTTAGGAATAAACAACCTCAAACCACTATAAATAAGGACCAAAGGCAATTAAAAAAGGGGAGGAAAAAATCCAAGAGGAGTTTGGAAAATTTGAAACCAAATCAAGGAAGGAAAAGAAGAAATTCAATTCAACTTTTTTCTTGAACAGCAGCAGCACGATTTAGAGGATTCGAAGGCAAAAAAGGCTTGTCTTTGAAGCTAGTTCATCCAAGAGGAATTATTTTTGGAGAAATCATCAAAAGAAGGTATGTGTTAATTAATTTTCTTTAATTGTTTTTTTTTATACAGTAGCAAATCTATGAAATCAAAATTAAAAACTTTTGAACTTTAATTAAGTTTTTCTAAAGCAAAAAAAAAAAAAAAAACCTTATTTCGTTTGTTTATCTTCCAAAAGGCTTAAAATTGTTATTTTTTCTACTGAAAAACCTTAGAACTTTAATTGAACATATTTTTCAACAAAACTAAGATGTAAATTCTGCTTCTTTTAAAATTTTAAAGTAGGTTCTATTTCATTCAAAAAGTCTTCTAAAACATCTTTTCTACTTATAAAAACTTTAATTTATTTGTTTAAATTCATAAAATTCCATAAAATATCAAATTGATTTCTAAAACCCTAAAAATTATTCACCACCCTACTTCTAAATCCTAAAATCCAAAACTCAATTTTTAAACCCAAAATAATGAACACTAACCCTTTTAAAATCTTAAACCCTAATTTTTATGAACCCTAATCCTTTTAAATATTAAAAAACATAAAAACATAAAAACCTAAATTTTACACAATAGCTTAGGAACCCAATAACCAAAAATCACAAATTAAAGTATTTTAAAGTGTTTAAAACCCTAGTTTCATGATATCATCATTCAAACCTTAATTTTGTTAATCAAAGAGTCTTACCAACCCTTTAAAACATAAAACTCTAATTTATTTTAATTCCATAAAAAGTCACAGTAGCCATAATTGGACTTTTATTTGCTTTATTCAATTCCATACTTGATTATTCTTTAATTTATTTCGTATGCTTTAATTTATTTAATTTGAATACTTGATTTATTTAATTTATCATGGATGGATGTTTATTTTCTATTTTGATTAATAGCTTTGATGAATGATTTATTTATGATGAATGATTATTTACTTTTATCAATTAATTTAGATTTCTAAAAGTTGGAAGAGGTATGTTTCCACTTGGTGGGTACCTCATTGGTTAAACATCATGTAATTTAATTTGCTTTTCTATTTTACAACCTATGTAAAGGGCATGTTTCTACCTTTTGGTGGGTGTCCTATTTAGGCATGTGATGTAAGGACATGTTTCCATCCTTGGATGGGTGTCCATTATTTGCTTTGTTTGGACATTGCTTTGATTTTAATATATTGATGCTTTCTTTTAATTATTGTGTGTAGTATGGATAATGTTATTATACTTAAGAATTTTATAATATTAAGACCTATAAAGGAGGCCGGTTCCAATGAACCGGGCGTTGTGGGGGTGCTGGGCCATTTCTCACCTTCCCCACACGTACCATACTTTCCGAACCCATTAGGGGGTTGGGGATTCCTTAGGAATCGAGTCATCCACCCCTTTCTTTTTCCCGGCCCGTCTGGGTGGCGACTCCATTTTCTCCAGACTTAGGTCCGTGTTCTCTAAGGCCCCGAGCCTAAACAGTGCCAAAGTCACAAGAACCATTCCACCGGGAGTGGGAGCGAAAATCCCCGCTCACAGTGGCGACTCCATTGGGATAAGAGAAGTTAATTCTATTGGTCTTTATATTATTCTATTCTTTCTTATAATAATATTATCCATTGCATAATCTTAGATTGCATCGTATGCGTGAGTTAGGACGCCCGTGTTACCCGTGTTATGTTATGTAAGGGATACTATACTTTCACTCAGGGTATGAAGGTCGAGCATGGCATAACCACTCATAGCCTCGTACCATTTGGTATATACTAGCTATGGGAACCTAAGCCTTTTAACCCAAAGACTAAAGCTCATGTAAATTGCCTAGTTACTTTCCTTAGGTTTTACCCCAAATGCATGTTGTTTGACTATGGTTAGTTTATCTTAGTCTAAATCATGGCTTATTTGGTTTGTTCTTTTTTTTTAATTTGACCTAAGTATATTGTAAGCTCAAAATAAATTTTTCTTTAAAATCCAAAAGACCAAAGATATTTTCAAAATTTTTCAAGATGGTCTTTGGACATAAGATTTTTTCTAAAAACAAGTAAAAAAAAAATTTTTTTTTTGGCCCATGGCCCAAATACTAAGCCCAAAATCCATTTTTCTAAAATCTTTTACAATGGGCTTAGAAACAAAACTATTTTCACCCAACCATTTTGTACAAAGAGCTTGCAAAAATATTTAGGTCAATTATGAAATACCAAAAATCAATTGTGGGCCTAGTTTACACTAAGAACAAATTAACCATGGGCTTATTTTTGGCATGAATCATTAGTTACTTTTTCAAGTGAGAAATCTATCTATAATAAACCTCTTAATTTAGTTTTAATCCAATGCAGCATAAAAGCTATTATAGTTGGTTGAATGGATTAAAACCCAATTAATAGGAATTATCATGGATTGATTCCCATTTTAGAAAATATAACTATTGGTTGAAACATCCGAGGGAATTATTCGAAAGCAAGATACCCCATGTTGGTATTTTGTTAACCATATACCTAGGAAAAGAGACTCGCCATTCGTGTGTGGATGTTATAAGGTTGGAAGGAATGTCCTATTTATCCTTATTTGTTGATTGTTTGTGCATACATGCATACATTTGCATCTCATATCATTGATCCTCTCTGGCTCACAGCCCTGGATTACGATAGTTCAAAAGCTTACAACAATCTGACCTACGCCGGAGATGAAGTATCTAGCAACGACTCAATCACTTGCTCACCTAAAATAATGGAGCCCAAACAAATTCAAAGGATGGTGGATGAGGCCCTCAATGCCAAAATAGAAGAAATAAAAGAGGCCCTAGCCGAGACCATGAAGAACCAATTGACTGCAATCTTAGAAAGTCATGCCGAGGCATCTGCTAGCACTAAGAAACCAAAGGACAAAGGGAAGACCAAAGTTAGTTAAGTGGTTTTTGATGATGAAAAGGTGATCATTGATGATGATGATTGGGCTCAATACTACCAAGAGGTTCAAGAAAAGAAGAAAGAACCGAAGGCTATTCCAAGACATCCGATGTTGAAAAGATGATTGCTGATTTAGAAAAGAAATTTGAGAAGAAATTGAAAACCAAAGAGATGTCTGAGATCGACAAACTATTTGAACAAGATGAAGAGGTCCCTTATAAATTCAAGATGCCTTACTTTGCTAAGTACAATGGCACCGGAAATCCCCATCTTCATGTGAAGCAGTATATCACTGCCATGCAATATGCCCGAGCTACTAAGACTCAAACCCTAAGGTACTTTATGCTCTCATTGGACCCTGTTGTCCAAAATTGGTTCAATACCTTAGATGATGGAGCACAAAAGAGTTTGGATCTACTTTACAAAGCCTTCATCCAATAATATGGATATAATGTTGAGTTAGAAGTTACTTTAATGGAAGTGGAGTCCATAAGGCAAAGGCCAAATGAGAATTTTGTGGACTATGTGAAGTGATGGAGAAACAAGGCCGCTTTACTCAAGAAGAGGCCCGATGAATCCGATCAAATAAGGATGATTGTGAGAGGGGTGTTACCTAATCTTCGTGAGAGGATGTCTTGTAATATCCCAATGTGTGCCCTAGAAGTTTGGATAAATGTTGTTTGTTTGAATTAAATGTATAAATGTTTTTGCAAAGGAAATGATTGTGTTAATGGAATGTATATGTTGTATATATGTTAATATATATAACATATATGTTGGTCAAATGGAGAGTCAAGGTAAGAAGATATTTTTAATTGGGATGTGTGAAATTACTAAAGAGGGCAAGAGTTTTTAAGGAAATGAGAACAAATAGAAAAGGGCATTTAAGTAATTTTGTTTTGTTAGAATTGCTTGGTGGAGATTTAAAGAAGAAGAGAAGTTGACTTGTATTCATTTTCTTTTCCTCTTCTTCTCTTTTCCATATGTTGGCCGGCCATTCCCAAAGCAAGAGAGCAAAGTGAGATTTGTTTATTCCAAGTTTCAATTTGAAGGAGGAATCAAAAGATTGAGTTGAAGATTTGTGAAATTTCTTCAATATAGGTAAGTACTCTCTTGTTTTCTTTTGTTATTTTTGAAGTTGTGTTTGAAGTGAGTTTTGGATTTGTTGAGATTGTGATTTGGTGTGTTTGAGATGAGTTTATAAATGTTAAAATTGATTGTAAATTAACTAGTTAAATTAGTATTTGTTTGGTTTTGGTTTGAAGATGGTAAGTTAAAAGTGATGTTGGTTTCTTTTTAGGGTTTTGAAGTGGAAGGTGATTAAATGTGTTGATGATGTGTTGTTAAGGTGAATATTGTGGTAAACATGTGAAATATATGTTTAGAACATGGATTACATTCATTTGAATTATGCTATATTGTGTATAATGTAATTGAGTGCAACCAAAGAGGACTTGGACATGTTTAGGGTTTCAATTCATGAGTGACACGGCCAAAAGCAAGGAGAGACACGGCCAAGCCAAGGAAATTTGGCCATGTTGGATTGATTTTGGAGAGACACGGCCGTGTCCCATGCCCGTGTTTGTTACTGCCAAAATTGTGTTGAGAGACACGGCCACAAGCTTGGCCGTGTCCTTCAAATGTGTTAGTTAATGTTTCTATTTTGTGTTCTTCTTGCATTGTTTTGATTCTCCAAAGGTATTTTTGTACCTAAACCTAAACATAAACACTTTAAACACACTTAAAACAAAGAATGACCTAAACAAATGTATGAGAAAGATTCTAAAGCTATGAATAATGTAAATTGTTATATATATATATATCAATAATGATGTATGAAATGTGAAGGATATGATGAGGTAATTGATTATGTATACTTGAATAAGGAAATAGTATAATATGAATTGAGATATGATATAATATGAGGCCATTGTGGTTGGCTATGATAACTCAAATGTGATGTGAAGCCATTGTGGTTGGCTATGATGATTCAATTGAAAGATATAAGGCATGTTTGCCTAATTGATGATGAGAATTGAGAATGAAATAAGAAATGAATTGTGTGGCTAATGTGTTATTCCATTTTCAGAGTTTGTTGTTGGTGGCATGCCTAATTGTAACACTCTCTTGAAGTTAGGTTGGGCTTGATCCTTGAAGCCAAGTTGGGTAGAAGTTTAACATGTTTTACTCCCCTTGAAGCTTGGTTGGGTCTAGTCCTTGAAGCCTAATTGAGATGTTACAACCCTTGAAGCTAGGTTGGGTTGGTTCTTGAAGCCAAGTTGGGTTGAGACTTAGCATGCTTTGTTCCCCTTGAAGCTTGGTTGAACCTAATCCTTGAAGCCTAGTTGGGTATATGATAATGATAAATGTGATAATAAAACCAAAGCATTAACTCTGAAAATTGAATGGCATATTAGTGTGTTTTGGGCCCATGCTTGTCTTTGTATATAATGTGATTCTTGAATGGTGAAATTAATGGAACTATGAAGAGGTATGTGAACCTCGGTTTTCCCCCCGAAAAGGATCCGGGCGAAAGTTCACTCGTTGTCGGGGGTCGCCACTCAGTTTATTTTGTTCAAAGGGAAAAACTAAGAAAACCCTTGTTTGACTCCAATAACTTGTCCCATGTAAAGGTTTCTAGTCTGCGAACCCAAGGAGGATTCGGGGACTATGTCATGCATTTGACTAACTTGCAAAAAGAACAAATTTAAAAGGAATGAAGAAAAGAAGAGACAGATTGTTAGTAAATTGTGGACTTGCTATTTGGGGTGAATCCCAAATATGCCTACATACTCCCGTTTGAATGGGAGATCAAAGCCCATGTAGTTCGGAAAAGCCTATTTAAAGGCGATAAAAATTATGCTTCATGCATGTGTGTGTGTATGCTTTGTGCATTTTTCAGGCATTTTGCCAGAGTTGTGAGTTTTAGCACTTAGTGCAAAAATTGTATAATTTCGGGTACTTAGTACCAAAAGAGTTCGATTTAGGCTTCATGCCAAAAGTTCATTTTAATAGTGCCGTTTAGGTACTTAGTACCAAAGAGATGCAATTTAGGCTCCGTGCCAAAAAAAGGGTTGATTTTATTTACGGCTTAATGCCGAAAGGGTGATTGATTAGTCCATTAGGCCCTCAGACCTAAAAAGATTAGGTCTTTGACCGAGAAGAAATTAAGAAGAAGATTAGAATGCTTATGATATGCTCGAATTGACCAAAGATGAATTATGATATTACCTTGATTAGAATTTTTCCACTTCTAAGTTCCAGATCTTGTTTCCTTATACTCTTGAGTATGACTCTTGCTTTCTACAACACAATATTAGAAATTCTTAAGCATAAAAATTTCGTCAGCATCTGGGCGTAGGAAGTCCAAAAGTCCCCCCTTTTTTTGAAAATCTGAAGCCTATTTATAGGCAAAATCGAGCTGCACGGCGGCCGGGCCGCCGGCTACGGCGGTTGGGCCTCCAGCAACGGTGGCCGAGCCGCGGAAGCACGGCGACTGGCCGCCGGAAGCACGGCGGCCGGGCCGCTGTCCTGGCCCACCGCGACTCGCGCTACTTCTGCTAAAACTGACTTTCCAGGAGCCACGGGCCTCCAAAAATTATTCCGAGACCATATCCATGATCTTGCGTTGCACTGGACATTTCAAGCACCATGAAGACATGCTTTCGGTGGACTTTTACCGTTGTCCCCCGGTCCGGCCTGGTCTGAGGAAATTGGCTTTCCGAGCCTCAAAATTCGAGTGTTCACAATTGCCCCCCACTGGGGTCCATAAAAATGATTTATGGAACTCAGTGGTCTTCTGAAGAGCGAATTTTGAGCGAGGTGCAAAAAGACCCGCGTTTTCAGTTTTTTCTATAAATAGGCTCATTTCATTCAATTTTCATTTGCTTTCATTCATTCTTCTTCTTTCACTTCTTTCAAATTTTCTTTCGACGATGGATTTCACCGGCTTTGAAGACTTCGAAATCCCACTCCCTCCCTGCAATCTTTTACTTGAGGAGGAGAAGCACAGTTCTCGGACCAGCTGCTACGAGGTGAGTACTCTCCCGTTTGTCCATCTAGTATGCATGCTTAGGAATTTTATTTATTTCCAGTAAGGAACTTAGAAATAAATTTTAGGAACCTTTCCTTTACATGTACTAGTAATGAATTAGGATTAGTACTAGGCTTCATTATGCTCTGCCATCAGTAATTATTTCTAGTAAAGAACTTAGAAATAATCCTTTAGGAATCCACACCCGGCTGGGGAAAGAACTTAAATCTTTTCTGAATTTGCCCAACTTTTCTGAAATTTTTTTTTTTAGGACTACGATCAAGATATCTATAGCTGAGCGTCCGATGGTCACTATTCCGGCTTACATCTTTGATGCCGGGCACCCAGTGGGGGATCTTATCAAACCTGCTTTCCTCCACCATTTGAGGGCTATAGATGTGGGCAGAGATATCCACCGGGATTTGATCTGTGCTTTAGCCGAGCGCTGGTGGCCTACTACTGACACTTTCCATTTTTCTTGGGGGGAGATGACAATGACGCCTACTGACTTTTCCATCATTTCTGGGATTCCCTTTGGCGTTGAGATGGTGGAGTCCTATGATGACTGGCGGCAGGACATTTCTTCAGCCGACATGATTACTTTGATCGGGGTTGACTATCCTCGATATCAGGCGCCTCGCTGCATTCAGCGGAGGTGGCTTGTGGAGCAAGCGCCAGGTATCTACACTGGTTATGAGACAGGCAACCTTACTGCTGACCAGGCAGCCAGGTTTACCTTGCTTCTCCTGTTTGCTAGCTCTTTCTTATCAAATAGGAAAGATGCAGTGAGTCTCAATGTGCTGAAGAGCCTACTTGACCTGACATGGCTTCATACGTACGATTGGGCTAGCATGATGCTGTGTAGGTTGTATGACGACATGTCAGACCTTTGCTATACCCGTATTACTCCGTGTGGCTTTTATTACTTCTGGGAGGTAATGTAAAGAACATTTCCCCTATCTTTATATATGTTGACATACACCAACTCTGATACCTTCTCTTTCTCTTTTTCTCTTTTTTTTTTGACTTGGGCTTACGAGTACTTTCCTGACATCGCCCCTTTTCTTCGTGAGATGCCTGCCCCCGCAGATCCTCTTTCCCCCATTGCTTGGAGGTGGTATAGAGAGAGGGTAGAAGTACCAAAGAGGAAACTTCCCATCAGAGGGCTGAGATTGTTCTTCGACAACTGCCCAATGGACTCAGTAAATGCTTTATCGTCATCTTTTTTCATTATATTAAAGAAAATGATTCACTAATATAACAATTTTTTTACAGGTTGCATCTAAAGTGATGTCTAGCCGACTGGCAGAGTGGATAGCTCAAGATTACAGCTTTCAGCGATCAGAGTTTCTGACTCGACGACGATTCATACTTCCCCATCCAGAGTTTCGACGGTATTATCTCGCTGAGAGGGTGACTTTCCAGATTGCCGGTTTCTGTGCAGTTCCCGTGGATCCCCCTGATGATATGCTATCTTCAACACTTCTGCCTGTTACTGTGTCCCAGTATGAGGGCGACCCTTTCAACACGTCGACTTATGCCCCGGATGAGGATGATTATGACTTCTACTGTCTTCATCGATTGATGCCACGCATTGGGGCACGATTTGACTCTGTACCCCCTTATCGGTCTTCCCACTCTTCGGCTCCCACTTCTAGCACTCCGAGAGACCATCCCTCTCCCGACCGGCGAGCTGACAGACCCTCTTCCTCTAGGGCTGAGGTTTCCGCTTTCAGGGCCGGACCATCACACACTGGAGGAAGCAGCAGCCCATCTCATTTGAGGCCTCCCGCATCCGTCCTTACAGCTACCGGCCAATTTGACCCTATTTTAGCCGACTTGAGGCTGCCTTATGCTGCTCGTTATCATGCACCTGGTGGTTGGGTGACCCGACCAATTAGTGCTGAGGGTGCATTATATCGGAGCTTTGCTCATGTCACTCAGGTATATTCTCATAGAACTTTTCATGAAAAGGATTCATAAAATTCTCTTGAGATTGATTGTGATTTTGTCTCTTTTACAGGTACCAGATGGCCTAATCACAGAAATGGCGGCACTGATTACTGCTTTCTCGGATGAACTGTCTGGTGCTTGGACTGAGGCTGCTTAAGAGAGGCAGAGCAGGCCGCAAAGACAAAGAGGCCGGCACTGATTTTTTTTTCATACTTGTCTTGAACTATGCTTGCTGTATCTGAACTATGCCCCTTTTGTACTTTGTACCTTTCATGTTTTTCAGCTGTTATCTGAACTTATCTGTAAACCTGCACTTATTTGTTAGTATTAACAGCACATATGTATGCATGATGCTTTTTTCTTTTTAGAAATCTCTTTTAAAAATAAATCCCTGACACAATCCCAAAAAATAGCACATAACAGGGCCTAAACAGGGCCAAAACACGAGAATTTTACAAAACATCAAAAAAAAAAGAATCAGGACGGTCGGCGGCGGCCGAGCCGCTCCCGGGCCAGACCAGTATAAAACTCAAGGTTGTCTTACATCTGTGGGCCAGAAAGCAATCCTCTTACTGCGAGATCTTATTATTATTTTTTTTCAAATAACAATGAATCCCCTTTTTAATCACGTGATGCATAATTGGACCAAAAGTCTCCACAATGTTGAAAGGATCAACATTGGGAGGTACGAGTTGAAAGCTGTCGCCACCCTCAGAGGTGTAGCTGTAGACTGGGATTTCTTGCACTCTTGCATCAAGTTTTGGGATCCCCAAGCCCATGTTTTCAGATTTGGGGCTCGGATGGAGGAAATGTGTCCTCTTTTTGAGGAGTTCTGCTCGATCATTGGGTGCGACCCAAATGCCCCTCTTGTGAGGCATGAGGTCCAAATCGGCTATGTGGGATCTTTTCAGAGACTTTTTAGCTTCACAAAACCCCAAGCCCAAGCTATGATTGTAGATGGGGATAAGGCTATGCTGCTTCCCCTAATTGATGAATTCTTGACCGTCGATTTTGAAGACGATGTTCAATTGAGACATAGAATGCGAGCCTTCGTCTTTTGTCTGTTAGCTGGGTTCCTCTTCAACCGTGACCCCGGCTTTGGAGATTTGAAACTTTGCCCAATGGTTAGGCAAATGGAAGAGCTCAACTGTATCGGGGGCATGATCCTGGCTGAGACTATTCAGAGTCTCGACAGATGTGCACTTGGATTTGGACGTTGGACCGTCACCCCGGTCATCCTTCAGGTAATTTATACCTTTTGTTTCTTTTTTGCTTATTCCATCATCTCTCTTTTCCTTTGTAAAATAGAAAGGATCTATTTTTTCCAGGTTTGGCTGAGAGATCATCTTTGAGTGGTTGCAGCCCCCCAGACTTTGACCTATAACCCTTCGCAGTACCGTACCAGGAAAATTCAGATTTCTTTTCCCTCTATGGCCGAATGGACTGTTTGGCTGTTTGAGCTTGGACCGGAAGAATTATTATGGTTCGTCCCTTGGTATAGGATTCCTCAATTCATGGAGGCAAATGCCATGCACAACCATGTCTACCTGCTTGGGTTCACTCGCAGTACTTGGTACAGTGCTTCCCGCGTCCTCAGGCAGATGGGTATTGATCAGAGAGTTCCCCTTCCTGTCGGGCTTACCATTACTTCTCCTATTACTCCCAGAGTTACTCGGGCTATTCTACAGACTTGGGTCAGAGACCATCAGATGATCAGGCCTCTTGCAGAGCCTTCCCTTTTTCAGCCCACTCCAGAGTACAGGACTTGGTTTATAGCTGAGGTTTGGCCCGTTGAGAAACCGAGGAGGTGTGCATTGCTGCAGGAGTTGGAGGGAGAGGAGGTGGTTCCTCTTAGTGAGGAAAAGGTAGATATTGCGGAGAGTTCTGGGACTAAGGAAGACGCCGAAGACTCTGCCCCCTGTAGGAGGCGTAGGATTTAGATCCCAGGGTGACTCCATTGTCTTTTCTGTTTTTGGGTTGTTTTTACCTTTTTGGTTTTTTGGGGAATATGACTTGACCTTTTTGTATTTTATAGGCTGAATGACTCTTTTTGTAACAGATGATTCTCTTTTTGTAATGAATGATTCTTAATGAATGACCTTTTTGTTTGCTTTCCAAGCATTATCTACTTTATTTATTTGCTCTTATTTTTGCCTAAGCCGTCCTTTCAGATTTTCAACTTAGCGAGCTCTTACCCATTCTTGCCTAAGCCGCCCTTTGCCGGTTTTTAGCTTAGCGGGTCCTACTATTGCCTAAGCCGCCCTTTGTGGGTTTTCGGCTTAGCGGGATTTTTTTTGTTTTGTTTTTTGTTGTTTTGTTGTTGTTTTTTTTTCTCTTGGCAAAAAAAGATGAATGAATGATTTTTATTAAAATTTAGACCGTGCTCAAGGAGAGCTGCCTACATATCTCGAATTAGTTTGCGAGAATCAGGTCTAATGTAGTTCATTATTGGAATGCATGATCATACATAATATTTCTTCAGTTGATCCAGATTGCATGGGTTTGTGAACTCCAGACCATCCAAATCAGACAAGATGACGGCTCCGCCAGAAAGTATTTTCTTCAAAATGTAGGGTCCCACCCAATGAGGACGGAACTTCCCACGAGGATCTGTAACAGGTGTTCTGATCTCTTTCAGGACCAAACAACCTTCTTCCAACTTTCGATCTTTGACCTTTTTGTTGAAATGTCTGGCCATTCGCCTCTGATATCCTTGAATCTGATGTAGAGCTTGAAGTCTTTTCTCATCCAAGCCCAACAACTGATGATGATAATTGCTGATCCATTCAGCTTCATTTATCTGACTTTCTTGAATTATCCTCGCCGATTGAACTTCCAGTTCAATGGGGAGTACTGCTTCCATTCCGTATACCAGTGAATACGGGGTTGCCCCAGTAGGAGTTCTAACTGATGTTCTATATCCCCACAAGGCCAATGGCAACTTCTCATGCCAACGCCTATGTTCCTTGATCATTTTTTGTATGATCACCTTTATAGACTTGTTCGCTGCTTCTACAACTCCATTTGTTTGGGGTCTGTAAGGAGAGGATTTATGATGTTGGATCTTCTTATCCTTCAAGAGTTTAGCGAATTCTGCTTGGAAATGAGTTCCATTATCAGTGATAAATCTCAAATGGTGTTCCGTACCGACAAAGGATGTTGGTTTGGACAAACTGTGCGGCCTTTTTGTCATCTAATTCTGCATAGGAAGCTGCTTCAACCCACTTTGTGAAGTAATCCACTGCTACCAAGATAAACTGATGTCCATTCGAGGCTTTTGGATGTATTTTTCCAATTATATCAATTCCCCAAGTAGCGAAGGGCCATGGAGAAGTGATTGGATTCAGGGCAACAGGAGGTTGCTTCTGTAGCTTAGCAAATATTTGGCATTGATGACATCCTTGCACAAATGCCACGCAGTCTGCATTCATGGTGGACCAATAATATCCTAGATTGGCAATTTTTTGAGCCAAGGCGATCCCATACATGTGTGGTCCTGATTCACCACCATGTACCATTTCCATTATCTACTTAGCCTCTGCTTCATTTACACACCTTAGGTGCATTCCATTCCAACTTCTTTTGTAGAGGATATCCCCATTAAGAATGTAACCTGTGGCTAGCTGCCTTATTTCCCTCTGATCAACCTTTGATGATCCCTCCGGATAACTTCCATCCTTGAGATAGGTCTTGATATCCCAAAACCATGGTTTACCATCGCCCAAGTGCATTACATGGGCGGGTTGCTTTTGAAGCTGAACTTTCAATGGACGAATGACTTTCCCCTCCCTGATATTGATCATGGAAGCTAAAGTAGCCAAGGCATCAGCAAACTGATTCTTTACTCTTGGGAGATATTCGAAGGACAGATCATTGAACTGTTGTGCCAAATGATCAAGGCGTTGTAGGTAAGGAACCAAACGCTCTTCTCTTATCTTCCATTTCCTTAAAGCTTGCGATACTATTAAAATAGAATCACCATAGACCTTTAGGTCCTTAATCCCCAATTTCAGGGCGGCTTCAAGCCCATTAATGCAAGCTTCATATTCTGCTTCGTTGTTTGTGCAGCTAAAGTCAAGTTTAACTGCGAATGGAATGTATTCTCCACAAGGAGTTTTGAACACAATTCCAATTCCGTTTCCATGATAATTGGATGCTCCATCAAAATACATCTCCCAAACACTTCTTTCCACATTCAAGAGGTCTTCGTCGGGGAAACCCATTTCTCGCATCTCGTCTTTTATAGGTAATTCTGCTAATTGGTCAGCTATTGCCCTGCCTTTCACAGCTTTCCTTTGAACAAATTTCAAGTCAAAGGCTGCCAATGTTGACACCCACTTAGCCATTTTGCTGTCCAAAACAGGCCTCTCCATAAGGAATTTCAAGGGACTCTGTTCTGCGATGACATAAGTAGTGTAAGAAGACAAGTAGTGTTGTAACTTCGTACAAGCCCAATACAAGGCTAAACACAACTTCTCAATCTTGTTATACTTTAACTCATAATCCAGCATCCTTTTGCTGAGGTAGTAAATTGCATTTTCCACCTTTGTATCTTCGGCTTCTTGGGCCAACATTGCCCCCATGGCTTCATCTGTTACAGACAAATACAAGAGCAGAGGCTTTCCCATTCTGGGAGGTTGTAAAATTGGCGGACTTAACAAGTATTCTTTGATCTTGTCGAAGGCCTTCTGACAGTCTTCATTCCATTCTTGCGAAGCACCTTTCCTTAGTAGCTTAAAGATAGGACCACAAGTCTCTACTAATTGCGATATGAATCGGCTGATATACTGTAATCTACCTAGCAAGCCTCGAACCTCTTTCTCTGTTCTTGGTGGAGGCATTTTCAGAATAGCCTTTGACTTTGCTGGATCAACTTCTATTCCTTTTTTGCTGACCAGATATCCCAAAAATAAGCCCGATGTCGCACCAAAGAGGCATTTTGCAGGATTAAGCTTCAAATTGTACTTGCAAAGTCTAAGGAAGAACTTCTCAAGTGCTTCAACGTGTTCTTCTGGAGATTTTGACTTGACAATCATATCATCGACATACACTTCTACTTCTTTGTGAATCATGTCATGAAAGACTGTTGTCGCCATCCTTTGGTAGGTAGCCCCTGCATTTATCAATCCAAAAGGCATAAAGCTGTAGCAGAAAGTGCCCCATTCTGTGATGAAAGCTGTCTTTTCTTTGTCTGGTGGGTGAACTAGGATCTGATTGTACCCAACCGCGAGGTCAGTCATGGAAACCATCACATGCCCAGCCATCCTGTCTATCAGCAAATCGATGTGTGGTAGTGGAAAATCATCCTTGGGACAGGCCTTATTCAAATCTCTGTAGTCAACACACATCCCGACCTTTCCGTCTTTCTTCGGGACTGGCACGATGTTTGCTAACCATGAAGGGTAGGCAATTGGTTCTATGAACTTATTGTCCAGTTGCTTGGCAACCTCCTCTTTAATTTTCAAAGACCATTCTGGCTTCATTCTTCTCAATTTCTGCTTAACCGGCTTCGCATCAGGGTATAGCAGAATCTTGTGAACTGCTATGGCTGGGTCTATTCCTGTGACATCACTTGCCTACCACATGAAGCAGTCGACATACTTCCTGATGCAATCGATAACCTGTTCCTTATTCGCACAATCATATGCAATGTATGTATGTTCATTTTCTTTGCCAATTATTATCTTTTCATTTATTTCTTTTATTTCATTTATTTCATTTTTGCTAGATAATACTTGGAAAGCAAAAGACACAGGGTAACCAAGAATCGGAACGGTTTCATTGATAATGGCGGAGTCATTCTCCAAGATTACATTAGACTTGACATTAGGGCTTTCTAAATCTGAAATTACAGAAGACTCAGAATTAGACTCTGACTTGGTTTTTGACTCAGAATTAGTACAAGACTCGGTACAAGACTCAAGTTCAGGGTGTGACACAAGACTAGGTTTAACCTCAGCAGCTTGTCCCTCCTCGGCGTACCAGTTTCTCAGCGGTCCATCCGTGGTCTTGATCAGCTTTGTGAAATCCCTATTGTCTTCAAAATTGGTTATCATAGCAACCTCATCAAAGAGACTAGGCCGCATGAAATCTTCCATTTGGGGGTCAGTTTCAGGTTCTGGCTCTTCTTCTTTCATGGCTACAACATCAGCAAACATTTCAAAACCCGGTAGCTTCTTTCCGGTCATAGGAGAATAGAATGGTTCCTGAAAACCACGGTGATGAACTGCCTTTCCAGGTTTGCAAAAGTTACCATTCAGAGTTCTAAAGTAAGGGCGCATTTTGAGGCTTCTTGCCCCCCAATTTCCCTTTTTCTTCCTTCCACGCTCAAACTCTTCTATTTCCTCGTCTGTAGGTTTGTACCCCAAGCCAAAAGTTCCCTTATTCTCAGGCTCTTCCCATGGCCGTACTACGGGTATTTTCCTCCCAGACTTCGTCATTTCCATCCCGGGCAATAGACCTACCCTCAGCATCATTCCCACTAGGCAGTTGATTTGGACCTCCCCAAAGTCATATGAGACAAATGGCCCTTTGGGTTTTTCACCTTCTATGCATTGAACTGTGTCGTAATGAAACACAGTCAAGGTCATGGCGGTTTCACCAGGAACAACCTCAAGGAGAGACTGATCCATGGTTTTCCTGTTGATTTCGCAGGTGTCCCCTTTGATAGTGATGATTTTTCCTTCAAAAGGGAATTTAAGTTTTTGGTGTAGTGAAGAAGGTACAGCATTAATCTGATGAATCCACGGCCTTCCAAGGAGGAGATTAAAGCTCGCGGGTACATCAATGACCTGGAATGGTACTCCCATTTTCACTGGCCCAATAGCAATTTCTAGAGTGGCAACACCCAAAATTTCTCTTTGAGTGTTATCATATGCTCTCACAATCTGATCAGAAGGTGTAAGATGTAACACCCCTTCCCGACCTACATGTGTAAGCTGAGTAGAGGCGCCACACTAACCTAATGTTGCTACCAATTTTACTTAGTCAAATTTTAGTTCCGATTTTTTTTTTAAAAAATTTTGCCATAGTTTCGCCTAAAAATTGAGTCCCAAGTGTCGACAAAACCGGTTTTTTTCTTATTTTTAAAAACATTTTACACAAACCAATGCAAACAAAATCATTCTCAGTACACTCCCAATAAATCCCCCTTGTAACCTCAACTACAACCTGCAAAAAGAATTTACACTTCTAGTGCAACATAACATAAAGGTTTTGTGACAATCCCTATATTTAAATATTACACAGCGGAAGTTATAAAATATTTACATATTTACATACTAAACATTTCTTTACAAAATATAAAGAAATATACATGATTGGCAAGTCTACTCTGATCTTTAAGCTCCCAAAATGGATTCTTCAAGGTCTACTCTCACTTGGTCTTGATGAACTCTCGGGTTCAACTCTATCAACTCTATTACCTGCGCGATTAAACACTATCGCGCTAAGCCAAGGGCTTAGTAAGATAAAACATGCTAATGGTATGCTTTAATGTAATGCAATGCCACATATGTTATTGATAAGATCAACATCATAAATATAAAGTTAATCACATAATTATGCATTTCACAAATCATAGTTATATGAGTATACCCCATTTCAACATCTTTCCACATTCAACATTACTCAATCATACTCAATAACCAACATCTCATTTCATTAACTCATAACATTATTTAGGACATTCATATAACCTTGACACCTATGGGCCCAACAAGTATTTAATACGATATTCAGAGTTCAGAGTTACTGATTTGGTTCATAGTCACAATAATCACGCCCGTAGGCAATGTATATACATGTATCTCTATCCATGGATAGTGTAACAGACTCAGTCTCTTGGACCATCACTCAACACATATGAGGAGATCCTCAACCCGGCAAGACTGTTACCTTTCATCATTTCTTAGGCATGCCACCCAAATCCAGAACTCTGAAACTGAATAACATATTAAACAAACAATTCATTTATTATATAGTTACCATTTCCATTCTCAAATTCTCATCACATTTAGGCAAACATGCCTTCTTTCTTTCAATATCATCATCATAGCCAATCACAATGGCATTGTCTCATATCATGTCTTATTTGAATTATTATTTCAATTTCAATGTATATTATTCATGAAACACATAACCATTCACAATGCATAACATAACATTGTTCAATCTCAACAATGCAATTAGGGCAAAGAACAATTGATATGATTCATATGAATAATACATTCTGATTTTAGACTCCATTTTATCCTTATTTTGAAAAATTGTATAAAATAATCTACTTGATTAAAAATTCTACAATTTTTACAGAATTTAGTTTTGTATCTTAAAATCATTCCTTTAAAATTTCAGATCAAACTGAACACAAAATCTTGGTCAAATAGTTCACCTAACCAGACTGCCCCAATTGCCCTGCATCCTGGCAGCAGTTCTGAACTTTGTGAATTCCATAAATCAAATTCAATCAACGTGGTTCTAAATTATTTTTCTCAAATACTAGACTCACTAAGCAACAACATATCCAAAATTCAATTGGATATGATTTTTCTACATTTTATTAAAAATCCCGAAATATAGCTGTCTCAGTTAAGGTACCTGCTGGAACAGTTCTACTAAAAATAATCTTTCTAAACTCATAACCATTCCAAAATCGAATCAACATATTTTTCTGTCATTCTAGACTCATAGAGGCACAACATATCAAAAATTCACTTCAAGAACATTTTTCTATAATTAATTAAAAATCATACAAGTTACAGCCTTTACTAATTGTAAAACAGAAAAAGAATTCACTAAACACACTCTTACTCTTCCATCACCAACACCAACCTAGCTTCTTATCTTTAATTCCATTTCAACACTTGAGAATAAATCATAAACACATCTCATCATCAAATCATCAAACCCTAATTAACTTCCCATACCACTTCAAAAGTAGGAAAGAAATCAAAGGAAAGATCTTACCTTAGTTAAAACTTCTTGAATCAACACTTAAACACTTAATCTTCCTTCAATTTGAGTTCAACACATCAAGATCCTCTCTTCACCACTTGCTTTCCTTTCTCTATGGAGGAGCCGGCTACACACATGAAGAAGAAGAAGAAATTATGAATAAACCAAAGTCAACTCTTCTTTAAATCTCCACCAAGAGTTCCAATTCAAGCAATTACTTAATTACCCTTAATCATTTAATTTAACTTTTGTCTCATGTATGCCCATGATAGTAATTACACATATCACATAAAAATATCTCTCTCTTCCTTTGACTCTTCCTTTGACCCATTTATATGTTATATATATCCTCATATACACAATATATACCATTCTCTCTAAACCCTAATTCTTTCCCAATACACATATACACAAGCATTCTCCTCCCAATTTCTTTTCTTATCCCATCATATACATTCAATCCAATTTATAACAATAACAACCACAACAATATGCAAAACTTCTAGGGCATAAATGAGGATATTACATAAGATCCATAGCCTCCAACCCCAGACAGCTTGCTACTTTCAAGGGACACACATTTAAGGCTGACCCATTATCAATGAGAACCATGGGCACAGTCTTTCCCCCAGTCTGTATGGTGATGTATAGAGCATCATTGTGTTTCTTGCCGTCTTCTGGTAAATCCACATCAGAAAATCTGATACTCAATGCCTTGGTTGATTGGGTCAAAGTGGCCACCAAAGCTTCTGGGCTTGTGTCCATTGGTGTATCAGGTTGATTCAAAGCTTCGCTGAGAGCCTAGCGGTGTGGGAATGAGGAAGCAAGGAGCTCCCAAATTGACACCTTAGCTTGAGTTTGCTTAAGCTGAGTGAGGACAGGGTCTTCTTTTGGCTCTGGTGTTTTCTTATGGGGGTGATTTGAGGTTGTAGGGGTTTTTCCCAAGTCAAGTGGCTGATATTGTCTTCCACTTCTTGTCAGAGCACTGACCTCTTCAGCAAGGTCGTTCAAATCTAACACACACACTTCATTCATTCCTGAGAGAAGTTCGAAAGGATCAAACAGCTCTTCTTCCACAGTAATGGCATGGATGGAGTGATTGGGCAAAGGATTAGTGTTAATGTTTGGTTGCCTCCTGAGAGGAATGATGTCACCACTATCCACCAGATCCTGGATGCGGTTTTTCAGTGTCCAGCAAGCATCTATTTTATGCCCATTCCCTTGATGGTATTCACAATATTCATTGACTTTATAACTGGAAGGTAATGGGTTTGGAGGAGGTCTTGGGTCCAAAGGCTTCAAATATTTCTCTTCCACAGCCTTTTTAAATACCAAATGAAGGGGCACTCCAAGGTCAGTATATTGCCTTCTTGGCTGATTTCTCGGCCCAAGATTGCCCACACGTAAAGGATTCGCAGGGGCAATATTGGCCACTTGATTGACCTTGCTTGAGGAAGGAGTTTGGCTTTGTTTCTTATATTTCGAAGCAGCCCCCTCATCCACTATTTTACCCAACTGTATCAAATCTTCTACCTTGGTTGCAGTCGCAATGAGCGATTTGAAAGTAGGTAGATATTGGGTTTGCAGTTGAGCCTGATATGTAGGTCTTAAATTCCTAATTATGATATCAATCTGCTCTTGTTCTGAAGGGCGATTGATCATCTGGGCGGCTTTTGCCCTCCACCTCGTAAGGAACGAGGAGAAGGGTTCATTGTTGTTCTGCTTGGTAGTCTCAAGTTCCCTTCTGGTGACATCCACCTCAATATTATAGTGGTACTGAGAGTTAAATGCATTGCAGATGTCTTCCCATGTCTTAATCTTGGAACGGTCTAGACTCACAAACCATTTAAGGGCAGCCCCAGTCAGGGATTGTTGGAAGAGTTGAGCAAATAGCTCATCATTTAAACCCCAATGACTTAAGGCTCCCACATACATTTTCAGGTGAGTTTTAGGGCAAGTGGTCCCATCAAATCTGTCCATCCCAGGCATCTTGAATTTTGGAGGCAATCTAGCTTGGGGAAACAAGGATAAGGAATCCATGTCTACCACCTCTTTGTGAGTTTTCATGGCAGTGATTGACCTCTCAAGCAATTCAAGTTTCCTTTTTAGTTCATCTGTTTCATTCTTGGAGGGTGGATCCTCCAAATTGATGACAGGGGTATTAATCTGAGCAGTCACGAGGGTACTAGTTTGTCCCACAATGGGTTCCTTCCCCAAATTTCCAAGAATAGGGATTGTCTTTGGTGCTCCTTCTAACTCAGCCAGGATAGCTACCCTTTGGGCGGCTAAAGCTTCATCAATTTTTTCTTGCATTCTAGCTTCAATTTCCTTAACCTGACCATCCAGCAAAGCCTTAATCTGTTCAATTGTGGCCATTTCAGTAATTGGAGCAGCTGGTGAAGTTGGGGTTGTAGAATTTGTAGGGGATAGCACAGTTGGTATTGGTGTGTCTGCTGTAGGTGAAGGCACACGGACAGTGGGTACCTGCAAAGGTTAAGGGCAAGAGATCAGGGTGGTGTGTAGGGTAGGAAAACTCTTGGTCCACTTATGTACATCAAAATTTTCTCCCAAAACAATGTTGTTATGTTGCATGAATGCACCTCATCACATCACAATTCATTTTAATGGAATGTGGCACTATCATTGGGTACATACAACCTAAGGGAAGGTTCTATTGTTATGTGAGAAATAGAGAATCGGCTTATAATAGGGACCCTTGAGTCTTGAGTAAGATATACCTAACCACATGTGAAACAAAGAGTTTCGCGTGGGTCCAACAGTACGATTACTCATGGGCCACTCCAAAAGGATTGGAATGGTTTGCGACAACAGGGAGGACGCTTTGGCTGTCCGCCGGCATAATCAAGGAGACCTGCCGGTCAGCGCTACTTGCTATCCAGACTCAGAACTTTGAACAGAAAGAGAAGAAATTCATTTGAAAACAATTTTTTATGCAATGGAGGAAAAGGATTCCCCCATATATGCAAGAGAAAAAGATTCTCTGAATGACAAAACAAATGCACAATTTATCAAATAAGGGACCATTAAAGGAAAAAGATTCCTTTTGTCAACTTTCAATCCAACATCCTTAAAGAAAGGATATATAATGCTAGGGTACCCTGCAAAATGAATAAAAATACCCTAAAGAAGGGCAAATCAGTTAAACGAATAATAATAACAGTCTACTATAATTCCATAAATCATTATTATTATTATCATTTTTTATTATTTTTTTTGTGTAATATATAGCCATTATTTTATTTATTATTTTTTTTTACGGTCCCCAGGAAGATATTTTTTTTTCAATTTTCAGTACTAATGTCTTTAAAAAAAAAAGACAACCATTGCTAAGGTACCCTGCCAAAATAAATAAAAATACCCTAAAGAAGGGCCAGTTAGTCAAATAAACAATAGTAGTCCACTAGGATCACATAAATCATTTTTATGTTCCCCAGTGGAGTCGCCAAATTGTGAACCTCGGTTTTCTGCCCGAAAAGGATCCGGGCGAAAGTTCACTCGTTGTCGGGAGTCGCCACTTAGTTTATTTTGTTCGAAGGGAAAAACTAAGAAAACCCTTGTTTGACTCCAATAACTTGTCCAATGTAAAGGTTTCTAGTCTGCGAACCCAAGGAGGATTCGGGGACTATGTCATGCATTTGACTAACTTGCAAAAAGAACAAATTTAAAAGGAATGAAGAAAAGAAGAGACAGATTGTTAGTAAATTGTGGACTTGCTATTTGGGGTGAATCCCAAATATGCCTACATACTCCCGTTTGAATGGGAGATCAAAGCCCATGTAGTTCGGAAAAGCCTATTTAAAGGCGATAAAAATTATGCTTCATGCATGTGTGTGTGTATGCTTCGTGCATTTTTCAGGCATTTTTCCAGTGTTGTGAGTTTTAGCACTTAGTGCAAAAATTGTATAATTTTGGGTACTTAGTACCAAAAGAGTTTGATTTAGGCTTCATGCCAAAAGTTCATTTTAATAGTGCCGTTTAGGTACTTAGTACCAAAGAGATGCAATTTAGGCTCCGTGCCAAAAAAAAGGGTTGATTTTATTTACGGCTTAATGCCGAAAGGGTGATTGATTAGTCCATTAGGCCCTCAGACCTAAAAAGATTAGGTCTTTGACCGAGAAGAAATTAAGAAGAAGATTAGAATGCTTATGATATGCTCGAATTGACCAAAGATGAATTATGATATTACCTTGATTAGAATTTTTCCACTTCTAAGTTCCAGATCTTGTTTCCTTACACTTTTGAGTATGACTCTTGCTTTCTACAACACAATATTAGAAATTCTTAAGCATAAAAATTTCGTCAGCATCTGGGCGTAGGAAGTCCAAAAGTCCCCCCTTTTTTTGAAAATCTGAAGCCTATTTATAGGTAAAATCGAGCTGCGCGGCGGCTGGGCTGCCTTGAACGGCGGCCGAGCGGCCGGGCCGACGTCCTCACGGCGGCTGGCCACCGGAAGCACTGCGGCCGGGCCGCTGTCCTGGCCCACTGTGACTCGCGCTACTTCTGCTAAAACTGACTTTCCGGGAGCCACGGGCCTCCAAAAATTATTCCGAGACCATATCCATGATCCTTGCGTCGCACCGAACATTTCAAGCACCATGAAGACATACTTTCGGTGGACTTTTACCGTTGTTCCCCGGTCCGGCCTGGTCTGAGGAAATTGGCTTTTCGGGCCTCAAAATTCGAGTGTTCACAAGGTAATAGGAATGTTGTTATGACATTGAGCAAAGTATGATGTGGAAATGTGATATGCTTATATGTGTATGGGTTATTAAATATAAAGGTGTGATGTTAGTTTTCCACCTATGATGTTATCTTTATGATTAAATGTGTGACATTGCATTGCATTAAAGTATAATGTTAATATACTTTGTACTACTAAGCCTTTGGCTTAGCGCGATAGTGTTTGATCGCGCAGGTGACAGAGTTGACCCTGAAAGCTCCTCGAGACCAAGTGAGACTAGACGTTGAGGATCTTCTTTTGGGACTTAAAGATCATAGAAGAGCTGCCAATCATGTATATATTCTATGTTTTGTAAACTTTGATTTATAACATATTTGTAATAACTTCCGCTGTGAATTAATAAATGTGTTTATATATGGTGTCTTTTGGATTTCTTTTAAATGATTGAGATTGTTTTCACTTATTTACAAAGGTATTTTTTGTGTCTTTTTAAACTGTGGCATTTTCTATATTCAGTATACGTATTTTATGATCGTTTAAGCATGCTTGGTACGTATACGGGATATAGGGGTGTTACATGTCTCATACACTCATCCGTGATTTCAAAAATCTTCTCCAAGCTGGTCTACAAATTGAAGAGTGGGAAAGGGAGAAGAATCGCTTTTCAATGAGAAGGAATGAGAAAGGGAACAACCAGCCTAACAATCAAAGCACACAAAAAGAAGTTGATGTTAATGTAATCGGTCAAGCAAATAGAAGGCCGTTTTCAGATCTGGGGAAGCCTTTGTCTTGGGTCTTCGATAAGCTACAAAAGAAAGGGTTGTTACAACCATTGGCTCCTCGACCTTTGCCTAGTCCATTACCCCCAAAATTTGATACTAAGGCTTTTTGTTAATTTCATCAGACTCAAGGACATGAGACTGATAGGTGTACCCGATTAAGGCATGAGATCCAAGATTTGATTGATAGTGGCAAGCTACCTGAGCCGGATAAGCCCAATACCAAGGACAACCCTTTGCCTAAATTTGGAAGAGTGCCACCACCAGCAACCTTTATGGTGGGAAAAGGATTGGAAGAAGATTTTGTTTTATCCTCTTTTCAAAATGGGAATGTTGAAGATGTGAAAGGAAAAGAAGCCTAACTCAATGAACTTTCCTTAGCTTGATTGTTGCTTTTCAATCTTACTTTATTTAATATTTTGGAACTATTGTGTTTTTCAAATTTAAAGTTGTTTGAATAAATTACTTTCATCAAAATTTTTGTTGGTCTTTGTTCATTTTGGTGCTCGACCAATGAGGAATCTAGCTTGATAATTCATGAATTAATATATTTATGCATCATGACTTGAATGACTTTACTAGGTGTGGGAATGGCTCTATAGCATTGAGTTGTGTATGCTTACTTAGAGAGGGCTCCTACATAATTACCTTTGTCTAGGTCCTAGTCAGTCTTAAAACATGATTTGACAAACTTTTGAGGCAAAATTGAACTCTGCTTATTTAAGAGAGAAATGATCTAGGCATTGTTTGGTTAGCCAACAACTAGTATCCACACAATTAAATATCAATCCCTAGTTTTCCCTTTGAGCCTTCATAAAATTTAACTTTCTTTTTATTGGCTTACAAACCCCAATAACCTACCCTGAGTTGTTGTGATACTTTTGACAAGTCTTATGATTACTAAGATGAATAGGCAAGAAGATCAAAGAAAGCAATGATTAGTCAAGATCATGAGGATAGTTGAAGTTTCAAGACCATGAAGATAGTTGAAGTTCTCAAGACCATGAAGATAGTTGAAGTTCTCAAGATCATAAGGATAGTTGATGTTCTCAAAACCATAAGGGTAGTTGAAGTTTTCCTAATATCTCTAATATATCAACATCAACATCAGAGTAACAAATGATTTATCCCTATTAAAGAAGATTTATGTTACTCCACTTATCCATTATTGGAAGCCCAAGTTAGTACAAACCAAGAAAACTCTTTTTAGAGCTAAAAAAACAAAAAAGAGAAAATAAAAGAAAAACAAAAGAAAAACAAAAGAAAAAAAAAGAAGAAGAAAAGGAAGAAAGATAAAATCTAAAAAGGTGGTTCAAAAAGCCAACTAAGTTCTCTTTTACCTAAGACAACAAAAGGCTTCCATTTATGGATTGACTTGAATTGGTCCCAACACAACCAAAGATTCAATCAAAATCAAAGAAAAAGGAGGAAGACCATCCAATTCTTGAATTTTCTGTACTTGATAGTCCTACAAGAAAGAAGGACAAAATGATAAAAGAAAGGGAAGAGTAAGGAAAGAGAAAGAAAAGGGAAGAGTAAGAAAAATAAAGAGGAAAAGAAGGGAAAAGAAGAAAAGAAACAGATTTGGGTCTTAAACTTTTTGCAAGGGCAAAAACTGTCCTAATCAAGATCCAGACTAATGCCAAGAAGTAGAAAGAATTTGGAGTTTAGAAAGATTGCTCTCAACTATCTAAGGCTTTCCAACAAGATATTTGTAGTGTGAGGGTTTGTCCATTGTGTCACACCAGCTACAATCTCAAAATGGCCTCCACTTTAACCCATATCCCTTATAGACCCCGTTTCAAGCCTAACAAAGACCTGTTGATCTCTCTTGGTAGGTAGAGTCTATTAGTGGAGATAGTTTGGATAAGCATGCATATGAGATAGACAATATTTAAACTCAAATGAGACCTTTGACCAAGCAATGTGTATGTGCCTATCTGAAGTGCAATAGTTCTTGCTTAAATAGAAATGATTCCCGAGTTTAGTACGGTAACTAGGGTTGTCATGTTATAGATATATTAATTTGGAAAAATCAAGTCCTGAGGTACATTGACATCGATTTGGCAAAGCCAACATTTGATTTCAAAATCAAAATTCAGAATTCAAAAAAAAAAAATTTTTGTCATACAAAGCCTTCAAGTTAAGGGAAGTATGTTGAATTGATTATTGGCAAGGTCATGAAGAAACTACCAACTGACAAGCTGAAACATATTTTGAAATGGATACATCCCTGACTCTGCTGCTTAGGGTCTCCACCACTCATGTTTTCAACATCTTGAAGATAATAGCCAAATGCAAAGCTTTTGATCATTTCAATTCGAGACTTGAACGAGCGTCAAAAGGAACCAATGAGAACACTTCTGCTAATCACCTCATTCTGTGAGTCGATGGAACGACTGTAAGTATCAAAAGAATACATGAGCATATTACATCGCACTTTCTTGTCTTAATGAATAGAAAACACCCTGTGAATTAAAGAATCAAAAGAAGATATTGAATCAAGGGGGGCATGGAAAGCCTATTCGCTTGTGGAAGCCCCAGTCACTTTGCAAAGAGAAGAAATGTGTGCTTATGCAAAGAACTAGACAAGAAAAACATCAATCAAACTTGCATGAAAGAAAAAATACTTCGGGGGGGGGGGGGCAAGGAGAGGATATAAGATCCAATCAAAATTGGAGAAAAAAAAAGGAAAAGCAGTTGCAAGGGAAAAGTGGTTAAAGTGCAAAAACTCCCTTGGAAGATAAAAACAAGGAAAGAAGAACATGGATCAAGCAAGACATGGCCAAGCCAAATCAAGCTTGGTCGTGTCACCTCAAAGGAAATCTTGACAAAACATGACACGAGCAGGAGACACGGCCAAGCCATTGGTCCTGTCTCACCTAAAGGGCAGAGCCAAGAAAGACCAAGCAAAGAGAGAAGGGAAACACTGACAGGCGACACGGCCAAGCCACTGGACGTGTCACATGACACAGTAACAAGCTTGGTCGTGTCCCATCCTAAGCCAAGAATAAAGAAGAACCAAAGAAAAAACACAGAATCTGACACACCCAGGGGACACGGCCAAGCCACCGGCCATGTCACTCCCATCTTCAAAGAACAAAGAAGACCCGATCTCAAAGGATGAAGATCCATTTTCAAGGGTGAAGACCCGATCTCAAAGGATGAAGATCCATTTTCAAGGGTGAAGACCCAATCTCAAAGGATGAAGATCCATTTTCAAGGGTGAAGACCCGATCTCAAAGGATGAAGATCCATTTTCAAGGGTGAAGACCCGATCTCAATGGATGAAGATCCATTTTCAAGGGTAAAGACCCGATCTCAAAGGATGAAGATCCATTTTCAAGGGTGAAGATCCGATCTCAAAGGATGAAGATCCATTTTCGAGGGTGAAGACTCGATCTCAAAGGATAAAGATCCATTTTCGAGGGTCAAGACCCAATCTCAAAGGATAAAGATCCATTTTTAAGGGTGAAGACCCAATCTCAAAGGATGAAGATCCATTTTGATGGTGAAGAATCACAATGCATAAAGCAGCCGGAGCAGTCAGACTTCTCAAATGATAAAAGGTCAGTCAAACTCAATCTCGGGTCCAAGTACCCAAGCTCGGGTCCAAGTACCCATTCTCGGGTCCATGCACCCATTCTCGTGTCCAAGTACCCAAATCAAATCAATCTCGAGTCCAAGTACCCAAATCAAATCAATCTCGAGTCCAAGTACCCAAATCAAATCAATCTCAGGTCTAAGTACCCAATACTGGGTCCAAAACCCAAATTTTCCTTAGGTCCAGAACCTAGAATTATCCTTGAGTCCAGAACTCAAACCGGGTCTAGAATCCAAATTTTCCTTAAGTCCAGAACCTAAAATTATCCTTGAGTCCAGAACTCGAACCGGGTCTAGAACCCAAATTTTCCTTACGTCCAGAATCTAGAATTTTTCCTTAAGTCCAGAACTCGAACCTGGTCCAGAATCCAAAACCTCAACCGTTTCATCAAAAATTAAGTCTTATTGCTTTTCACTCTCTTTCACTAAGGTTTCGGATCATTCAAGCAGGGGGCAAACTGTAGACCCTTAATTTTTGACCCAATCTGGTCCAATATGTTTTATTTAGTCTAAAATGATTTTTGTTGTCTAATTGGTCCAAAATAATTTTTACTTTAGTATCTAATTTTTATTAATAAAAAATTGAAATAATCAAATAAAATTCAAAAAATAAAAATAAAAATAAAAATCGGAGTCGAAAAAATCGGCGACCGAAAAATCGCAAATTAAAGTATTTTAAGGTGTTTAAAACCCTAGTTTCGTGATATCATCGCATATTTTTCAACAAAACTAAGATGAAAATTCTGCTTCTTTTAAAATTTTAAAGTAGGTTCTATTTCATTCAAAAAGTCTTCTAAAACATCTTTTCTACTTATAAAAACTTTAATTTATTTGTTTAAATTCATAAAATTCCATAAAATATCAAATTGATTTCTAAAACCCTAAAAATTATTCACCACCTGTGACCCTACTTCTAAATCCTAAAATCCAAAATTCAACTTTTAAACACAAAATAATGAACACTAACCCTTTTAAAACCTTAAACCCTAATTTTTATGAACCCTAATCCTTTTAAAACATTAAAAAACATAAAAACCTAAATTTTACACAGTAGCTTAGGAACCCAATAACCAAAAATCAAAAATTAAAGTATTTTAAAGTGTTTAAAACCCTAGTTTCATGATATCATCATTCAAACCTTAATTTTGTTAATCAAAGAGTCTTACCAACCCTTCAAAACATAAAACCCTAATTTATTTTAATTCCATAAAAGTCACAGTAGCCATAATTGGACTTTTATTTGCTTTATTCAATTCCATACTTGATTATACTTTGATTTATTTCTTATGCTTTAATTTATTTAATTTCAATACTTGATTTATTTAATTTATCATGGATGGATTTTATTTTCTATTTTGATTAATAGCTTTGATGAATGATTTATTTATGATGAATGATTATTTACTTTTATCAAATAATTTAGATTTCCAAAAGTTGTAAGAGGTATGTTTCCACTTGGTGGGTACCTCATTGGTTAAATATCATGTAATTTAATTTGCTTTTCTATTTTAGAACCTATGTAAAGGGCATGTTTCTACCTTTTGGTGGGTGTCCTATTTAGGCATGTGACGTAAGGACATGTTTCCTTCCTTGTATGGGTGTCCATTTATTTGCTTTGTTTGGACATTGCTTTGATTTTAATATATCGATGCTTTCTTTTAATTATTGTGCGTAGTATGGATAATGTTATTATACTTAAGAATTTTATAATATTAAGACCTATTAAAGGGGCCGGTTCCATTAAACTGGGCGTTGTGGGGGTGCTGGGCCATTTCTCACCTTCCCGACACGTACCCAACTTTCCGAACCCATTAGGGGGTTGGGGATTCCTTAGGAATCGAATCATCCACCTCTTTCTTTTTCCCGGCCCATCCGGGTGACGACTACATTTTCTCTGGACTTAGGTCCGTGTTCTCTAAGGCCCCGAGCCTAAATAGTGCCGAAGTTACAAGAACCATTCCACCGGGAGTGGGGGCGAAAATCCCCACTCACATACCCTTGAAAAATGGATCTTCATCCTTTGGATTTTGGGTCTTTACCCTTTGAAAATGGATCTTCATCCTGTGAGTCAGGTATTCACCCTTGAAAATGGATCTTCATCCTTGGAAATCGGGTCTTCACCATTGAAAATGGATCTTCATCCTTTGGACTTCGGGTCTTCACCCTTTGAAAATGGATCTTCATCCTTTGAGTCAGGTCTTCATCATTGAAAATGGATCTTCATCCTTGAAAATCGGGTCTTAACCCTTGAAAATGGATCTTCATCCTTGGAGATCAGGTCTTCACCCTTGTAAAATGGATCTTCATCCTTGGAGATCGGATCTTCACCCTTGTAAATGTATCTCCATGCTTGGAGATCGGGTCTTCACCCTTGTAAATGGGTCATCATCCTTGGATATCATGTCTTTACCCTTGTAAATGGATCTTCATCCTTGGAGATCGGGTCTTCACCTTTGTAAATGGATCTTCATCCTTGGAAATCGGAAAATGGATCTTCATCCTTTGGACTTCGGGTCTTCACCCTTTGTAAATGGATCTTCATCCTTCGAACTTTGGGTCTTCACCCTTTATAAATGGATCTTCATCCTTTGAGATTAGGTCTTCAACCTTGAAAGTGGATCTTCATCCTTGGAAATTGAGTCTTCACCCTTGAAAATGGATCTTCATCCTTTGGACTTCGGGTCTTCACCCTTTGTAAATGGATCTTCATCCTTCGAACTTTGGGTCTTCACCCTTTATAAATGGATCTTCATCCTTTGAGATTAGGTCTTCAACCTTGAAAGTGGATCTTCATCCTTGGAAATTGAGTCTTCACCCTTGAAAATGGATCTTCATCCTTTGGACTTCGGGTCTTCACCCTTTGTAAATGGATCTTCATCCTTTGAGTCAAGTCTTCACCCTTGAAAAAGGATCTTCATCCTTGGAAATCGGGTCTTCACCCTTGAAAAATTGATCTTCATCCTTTGGACTTCGGGTCTTCACCCTTTGAAAATGGATCTTCATCCTGTGAGTTAGGTCTTCACCCTTGAAAATGGATCTTCATCCTTGGAAATCGGGTCTTCACCCTTTAAAAATTGATCTTCATCCTTTGAGTCAGGTCTTCACCTTTGAAAATGGATCTTCATCCTTGGAAATCGGGTCTTCACCCTTGAAAGTGGATCTTCAACCTTAGAGATTTGTCCTATATTGGCTTTAGCTCTTCTAGCTGGACTGATCTTTTGTCATTTGCGTCTTTATTCTTTTGATAGTTCTAATGTTCAATTCTTTTGTTCTTCATTTTTGCAAAAAATCAGCTATTTTTAGTTGGCCCTCATATCTTCTCTTGCCCCGTGCGTGGCGAAATATTTGCAAGTGAGTTTGAAAATGTTTTGTATATAAACTCAAAAAATTGAAAAGGAGAAGCTTTGCCTCCTGTGTTGGCTCAAACAAAAGATTTTTTCCAAGCAAGCTTTGATTGATGTTTTTGTTGTCTAGTTCTTTGCACAAGTATGCATTTCTTTTTTTTTTTTGCAAAATTACTAGAACTTTCTCAAGCAATGGGCTTTCCATGCCCCCCTGATTTGATATCTTCTTTTCATTGTTTACTTCACAATGTGTTTGCTGTTAACTTTGATAAAGAATAGACAATACAAGACAAGAAAGTACGATGTGATATGCTCATGTATGTATGATATGTATGACTAATACTTACAGTCGTTCCATCACTCACAGACTGAGGTGATTAGCAGAAGTGTTCTATTTTATTAGTTTTTGTTATGGTTTTGTGTCTTGTTTATTATGATAATTATTGTTTTATTTAGGTATTTTGTTAGTTTTAATCGGTTTTTTTGGTGTTTTCATTAATTTTGGTAGTTTTAGTTTATTTCAATGTTTAGGTCATTTTTTATGTAGTCTTTAGTATTGTGTTTATGTTGTGTTGGTTATTGTCTATTGATTTCTTGTTTAGATTTGTTTTGAGTTTTGTGTTAGGTTAAAAAGGCAAGGAAGCAAATTTGAAGGAGAAAGTGGCAGTGGCTGACACAGGCAGAGGACACGGCCAAGTCACTGGCCGTGTCCCATACCAAGATTAAATTGAAGAACAAGTCCCAGTAGCAGACACAAGCAAGGGACACGGCCAAGTCATCTGGTCGTGTCCCTCCAAAAAGACCCAACACGGCCAAGTCAAGCTTCACTTGGCCGTGTCTCACTTCGTTCCACAGGAAAGAGATCACAATTGCACAGAAGCAAACACAGGCAAGGGACGCGGCGAAGTCATCTGGCCGTGTCCCTCAAACATAGTCCAACACGGCCAAGTCAGGCTTCATCTGGCCGTGTCACTCAACCAAAGAAGAAAAGAAGGAAAAGGCAAGCAGTAGGTGACACATGCAAGGGACACGGCTGTGTCACCTGGCCGTGTCCCTCCAAAATCCACTCACACGGCCAAGTCACATCTGACTTGGCCGTGTCCCCCATGAAGAAAACACGTAGTGGATTTTTAAAGCGACGTTTCATATAAAAGGAAGGGGAGAGCTTAGGGTTGGGACTGTTGACGATTTGGAGAGTAGTTTTCAGCCGTAAGAGAGCAGAGATTAGGGTTTTTACTTTGTGTTCTTGAATTTTGATTAAACTTTGGATCAAAACTAGCTAGATTAGATTGTTCATGCCAGTTATTCATTCTTCTTGTAAGATTTGAACAAGAGATTATTCAGAAGCTTCAAGGAGTTGTAACTTGGTTTTGTTCTCGAACTTATTCTCTTTATTTTATTTGAATGGATATTATCATGTCTATTTTGATTTCTTTGAACATTAATGAGATGAATAAGTTTGATTGCATTATGAACTAATTTGATCTAGTCTAGGGTTTGTATGGATCTGCTATGATTGTATGAATTGGTTATTCTTTTAGCTAATAATTTCTTTTGCCTTTATTGAATGAATATTGTTACATATAATTGATTGGCCACCAATTGTGTGTTTTAGGTATTAAATGATGGATTGAGAGATGAAGTCTAATGCTGGAACAATTCAATTAAAGACTTAGGTGAATTAGAGATATAACCTATTAAAAAGATTGTTTCAATTATAACAAGATTAGTTGTAAGAGGGTTGAATGCGAGAGCTATTTCCTTGACTCAATTAATTACGTTGTTTGAGATTTAATCTTTGAAATTAAATTAGTTAAGAGGAATAATCGTTCATACATATCAGTAGTAGAGAAATGCAAACCCTAGACCCTTTTATCAAGTGAATCAAAACATCAGTTCTTGTTTACTTTTATCGTTTTAAACTTCAATTAAACCTTTTCATTACTTAGCAATTTAAATTTCTTTAATTACTTGTTACTTTTAATTTGATAATCAATTACCCACTTTGGCTTCCTTGAGAGATGACCTTGGGGCGATCACCTTTGCTACAACTACCTCGTATACTTGCGAGTGACGCTTTGTGGTAGAGTTAATTTGAGCGCAACAAGTTTTTGGCGCCGCTGCCGGGGAAGCTAATTGGCGTAATTGTTTATTTAAAAAAAATACTTTGGATTATTTTTCATTGTTTTCATTTTATTTTATTTGTCTTTTGCTTTTGATATTTCTTTTTCTAGAAATTTCTGTTTATGCAAGGCAGGAGATCACTCGAAGGAGAGCTACATCCATTCATTCCAGAAATTCAGAGAGTGAAAAGGAGTAGAGAAGAGTTTGAGCTCTACACCGGATTTGATACAGAGGAGGACACTTCTGAATTTGAGACAGATTCTGCACAATCAGTTAAAATGGCTGAAGAAAGACAAAGAACCATGAGAGATTTTGCTAGACCTGTTATTGAAACCTCCACTTCTTGCATAAGACTGACAGATGTAGCAAGAAATTATGAGTTGAAGAATATTCATTACAACATGCTGCCATCATTCTATGGAGTTCCAAATGAAGATCCTTTGAACTTTATTCGGGATTTCTACTCCACCCTCAACACTTTTCCTTTGGGAGGACTAACAGAAGATCAGTTGAGGATGAGATGTTTCCCTTATACTTTGAAGGATAGGGCAATGAGATGGCTCATGATGTTGCCTAAAAATTCACTGACAACTTGGGAGCAAGTTTATAACAAGTTCATGGGCAAGTTCTATTCACACCAGAAGACAGCTGAGTTGAGAGGAAAGATCGCTACATTCTCTCAATTTGAAGGAGAGCCATTTCATGAGGCTTGGGACAGATTCAAGATGCTATTGATTCAGTGTCCACATCATCACTACCCACTTCAACTCCTTAATCAGTTTTTCTATGATGGTCTAACCCAGCAATTTCAGAACACTGTTGATAATGCAGCTAGGGGAGCCATGGGAGAAAAGACAGCTGATGAGACTTATGAGATTTTTGAGATGTTGGGAGCTAATTCTCAACAAAAGAGTGTAAGGGGAAGAAGTAAAGGGGTGAATCAACTGGAAGTCAATACTGAAATGGTTACTCAAATAGCTGAGTTGACAAGGCAGGTTCAGATGCTAAACATGAAGAACAATATTTCTTCATCCACTCAAGAGGTGTGTGGAATCTGTGGGACATTTGGGCATGGAGCAAATATATGCCCCTCTGCATATGAATCTTTTGGGAATGAAGCTGAGCAAGTTAATGCTATGGGGGGATTTCAACCAAGAGCCAGGAATGATCCTTACTCCAACACTTACAATCCTGGTTGGAGGAGTCACCCCAATTTCTCCTGGACAACAAATAATGCTCAACAGCCTTTCCATTTGCTCCAGAGATAGAACCAACAGCAGGGCCAATCCTCAAATCAAGGTCAGCCTAAGAGAGAGAGTTTGGAAGAAATTTTACAGGCTTTTATCCAGGTCAGTGCTAAAAATCAGGAGATGAACAATAAAAGGCTGGATTCCTTGGAAGCATCTTTTAAGAAGGTGGAGACTCAAGTGGGGCAACTTGCTCAACAGATGCAGATTCAACAAAAAGGGAAGTTCCCAAGTCAACCTGAACAGGCACAAGCAGTGACTATTCTTAGGAGTGGCAAGGTAATTAATAACAATGTTGAAAATAATTCTGTGAATGCAGGTGAGCAAGAAAATAAAAAGGAAGGAGAACTGGAGAATAAAGGTGCTGAAGAAAGATCAATGGAGAAGTCTCCTACAACGGATTTGCACAAGGCAAACAATCCATACCGGCCACCTATACCATTCCCCAGCAGGTTGAAGGATGATAAAAAAGATAAGCAATTTTCAGATATCTTCAACATGCTGTCTAAGGTAAGTATTAACTTACCCTTACTTGAAGCAATTAAGAACATGCCGGCTTATGCTAAATTCATCGAAGAACTGAATACCAAGAAAAAGAGGTATGAGCCGAATGAAAAGGTGATAGTTTCTGAGGTAGCTAGTGCTGTTTTGCAGCATAAACTACCTCCTAAGCTAAAGGATCCTGGAAGTTTTATTATTCAAATTACCATGGGGAATGGAAAGGGTACTGATGGCATGTGTGACTTGGGAGCCAGTGTGAATTTAATGCCTTATTCTGTGTACCTTGATTTAGAATTAGGGGAACTTAAACCAACAAAAATTGTATTGCAATTAGCTGATAGATCTCTTAGATTCCCGAAAGGGGTTATAGAAGATGTGTTAGTTAAAGTTGGTGGTTTGATAGTACCTGTGGATTTCATTGTTCTTGACATGGAAGTAGCTAATTCTTCACCATCTGCACACACCATTCTGCTGGGTAGGCCTTTTATGGCAACTACCAACACTTTGATAGATGTTAAGAATGGAAAATTATCAATGACTGTTTTGGGACAAACTGTGGAATTTTCTATTTTTAACACTTCTCCTATTCCTACAACTGCTTTATATGAGGATTGCTCTTTCATTGATTATGTTGATGCAGTTGTTTCAGATGTTTTCTTGTAGAAAGGTACCTCTGATAAATTGGAGCTGGCATTGACTTTGGATAGTGACTTGGAAATTTTTGATGCAGAAATAGCCAGTTGTCTTGAGACCTTAGGAAGTGCTGAAGTAGAGGAACTTAAGGAGGACACAGTTTGTGAGCTTCCCTCCATTCAAAAAGAAGAGAAGAACCCCTCACTATAGTTAGAGCTGAAAGAGTTACCTAAGAACCTGAAATATGTGTTTTTAGGAGATCACAACACTTTACCTGTGATAATATCTAGTGAACTTAGTGAAGGGGAGGAGATGAGGTTGGTGAGTGAGCTTAAAAGATTAAAGAGAGTAATAGGCTGGGGATTGAGTGACATCAAGGGTATTAGCCCTTCAATGTGCATGCATAGAATCACTTTAGAAGAGGGAGCTAAACCTGTGAGGGAGACCCAAAGGCGACTTAACCCAAATATGAGTGAAGTGGTTAAGAAGGAAGTGCTCAAATTGCTTGATGAAGGAGTAATATATCCAATTGCTAATAGTGAGTGGGTGAGCCCAGTACATGTAGTTCCTAAGAAATCTGGAATTACTGTGGTGAAAAATGAGAATAATGAATTGGTTCCTACTACTGGGTGGAGAATGTGCATCGATTATAGGAAGTTAAACAATGCTACAAAGAAAGATCATTTCCCTCTTCCTTTTATTGATCAGATGTTAGATAAACTTTCTGGACACTCACATTATTGTTTTCTGGATGGCCTTTCAGGTTACTATCAGGTGCCAATAGCTTTAGAGGATTAGTCCAAGACAACCTTTACTTGTCCTTTTGGAACTTATGCATTTCGACGTATGCCCTTCGGCTTGTGCAATGCACCTGCAACTTTTCAGAGATGCATGATGTCTGTCTTCTCTGACATGATAGACGATTTTATTGAGGTATTTATGGATGACTTTTCTGTTTTTGGTAATTCTTTTGATAATTGCCTCAATAAACTTGTTCGTGTGCTTGAGAGATGCATTGAATGTAACCTCACTTTAAGTTGGGAAAAGAGTCATTTTATGGTTACCCAGGGCATTGTTTTAGGTCATGTGGTGTCAAGTAAAGGGATTGAGGTAGATAAGGCTAAAATTGAATTGATTGCTAAGTTACCCCCACCTACCTCTATTAAGGGAATAAGAAGTTTTTTAGGGCATGCAGGATTTTACAGGAGGTTTATTAAGGATTTTTCCAAAATAAGCCAACCATTGTGCCATTTGTTGGGGAAAGATGTTCCATTTGAATTTACAGCACAATGCATGCAAGCTTTTAATTCCCTTAAGGAAAAATTGACTAGTGCACCAGTGATTGTAGCTCCTATTTGGTCTTTACCTTTTGAAATCATGTGTGATGCCTCTAATCATGCAGTAGGAGATGTTCTTGGGCAAAGGGTTGACAAATACTTGAGAGTAATTTATTATGCCAGTTTAACCCTGAATAGTGCACAAATGAACTACACCACAACTGAGAAGGAAATGTTAGCTGTTGTTTTTGCTTTAGACAAATTTAGAGCATATTTAATTGGGTCAAAAATCATTGTGCATTCTGATCATGCAGCTCTTAAATATCTGTTAACAAAACAACATGCTAAACCGCGCTTAATTAGATGGGTGTTGTTATTGCAAGAATTTGATTTCCAAATCAAGGATACTAAGGGTAGTGAGAATGTTGTTACTGATCATTTATCCAGATTACCCTTCTTTAGTGAACATCTTGCATCTGATAGCATTCATAAAAATTTAGAAGAATTTCCTGATGAGTATCTGTTTGTGGTAATTAATGCCCCTTGGTTTGCAGATATTGCTAACTATCTTGCTTGTGGTATTTTGAGATCTAACATATCCTTTCAGGAAAAGAAAAGGTTTCTGCACTTGAGTAAGTTTTATTTTTGGGATGAACCTTATCTATTCCAGATATGCAAAGATGAGATAGTTCGCAGGTGTGTAGCTGAGGAAGAACAACTTAGTGTTCTTCAATTTTGTCATGACCTTCACTGTGGGGGTCATTTTGGAGGAAGAAAGACTGCAGAAAAGGTGCTGCAAAGTGGTTTTTACTAGCCTACTTTATTTAAAGATGCTCAAGACTATTGTAAGCACTGTGATCATTGCCAAAGAGTAGGTAACATTGGGAGGAGGAATGAAATGCCCCTTCAGTCATATATTGTTGTTGAATTGTTTGATGTGTGGGGAATAGACTTCATGGGTCCTTTCCCCAAGTCTTTTGGATATGAATATATTTTAGTTGCTATTGACTATGTTTCCAAATGGGTGGAGGCAATCCCCACCCGTACTAATGATGCTAATATTATTGTTAAATTTGTGAAGGAAAACATTCTTAGCAGGTTTGGCACACCAAGGGTGATAGTCAGTGACGGGGGGAGCCATTTTTGCAACAGGCTTTTTGAGAAGTTAATGCACAAATCTGGTGTGAAGCACAAGGTGGCAACCCCATACCATCCACAGACTTCTGGGCAAGTGGAAACATCAAACAAGCAGCTAAAAAGGAATTCTGGAGAAAACAGTCAACACATCCAGGAAGGATTGGGCAAACAGATTGCATGATGCACTATGGGCATATCGGACGGCTTTCAAAACTCCTCTAGGTATGAGTCCATATCGATTGGTGTTTGGAAAAGCTTGTCACTTACCAGTGGAGTTGGAGCACAGAGCATATTGGGCAATCAAGACTCTGAATTTGGACTTGGACAAAGCGAAGAGAGAACGATTTCTTCAAATTTCAGAGTTAGATGAGCTGAGAAATGAGGCGTATGAGAGCTCGAGAATTTACAAGGATCGCACGAAAGCACTTCATGACAAAATTATAGTGCGAAAGACATTGAGTCCAGGTATGAAAGTTTTACTTTTTAACTCATGACTCCGTCTTTTTCCAGGTAAACTCAAGTCTCGATGGAGTGGGCCTTTCGAGATCACTCGGGTGTATCCTTCTGGTGCCATTGAATTACTTAACTCTCAAACAGGTGAGACTTTTAAAGTGAATGGATAGAGAGTTAAGCCATACAATGAAGGATTTCAAGAAGTGAGGATCATTGATAGCACTTTGATTCATGATCCCTAGGCCTTGCATGATATCTAGCTATATGACATTAAAGAAGCGCTTAATGGGAGGCAACCCATCGGTTTGCATTTATTTTTGATAGTTGTAATTTTAATTTTAGCAAGTTTTGACTTTATGATTAGTATAAATAAATGGAACAGGTGCTTTGATCGGTTTTATCTTTCTAATGTGTTTCAGGGTTGATCAGAAAAAGAGGGTGTAATTTCTTTGATGTTTGGTGATTTATAAATATATATAAAAAAAAGAAGAAGATAAGTTGAAATGGCAGAAGGAGACACGGCCAAAGGACTTGGCCGTGTCACTTGGACACGGCCATGCCTCAATAAAACCAAAATATGCATTTGTCACAGTGAGTGACATGGCCATGGAACACGGCCGTGTCCCTTGGCCGTGTCACTTGGTATGGCCGAGCTTCACTATTTCATTTTTTGTTTTTATTTTTTGCACCTTTTCTTCACAGAGACGAACACTGGCAAGGGACACGGCCGTGTCCCTCCAAGACCATCAGACACGGCCGTGTCACCTTGACTTGGCCGTGTCCCTTCATTTTCACACACCAGACACGGCCAAGTCCACACTCACACAGCCGTGTCCCTCAAATTTTACACTTTTAAAACCCGATTTTGCCCAGTTCTTTTCATAAATCCCTAATTTCTTTTCTTCGTCTCTCTCTCGCTCTCTCGCTCTCTGTATCGCCATAGCCATATTTTTATTTCAAAACTCCAACTTTTCCATTAAAAGTTCAAATTTCTTCAACAAAACTTGAGATAATCACTTAAAACTTCCTCTTTACTCATATTATTTTGATTTAATTCAGTTTTGGGTTGAATTTTCAGATATCTAAGGATGCCGAGAACTAAGACTGTTTCACACCACAAGAAGAAGAGGCCTACAACCGAAGGAGCTTCTTCCTCTTCATCCACTTTATCTTCGAAGAGAGCAAGTCTTTTGGCTCGGGGTTTTTTCCCGACAAGGTATGTTAACGATGAATCTCTTGATGCCTTGCAAATTAGGACTAATTTTGAGCAATATGTGCAATTTCTTGGATGGGAAACTCTAGTCACCTTGAGACCTTTGCAGTTTGAGGAACTTACTCTAGAATTTTTTACATCTCTCAAGGTTGAAAGAAATGATAAGAAAATATGCACTAAATTGATGTTTAAATTGCTGGGTAAATCTTATGTGCTCAATATTGACCAGTTAAATGATATATATGGTTTTCATCAGCACGGGGAAAGGTCGGTACCCAAAGAATTTAAACAACAATTTGCTTGGGGTGCTTTAGGCTCGGGTTCTTATGTGGCCAAATCGGCCAAGGCATCTAAGTTAAGGAATTCTGCTTTGAGATATTTGCATAGGTTTATGGCTTGTGGATTCTTTGCTAGGAAGGAGAGCCCGGGTGTTGATGAAGTGAGTGAACTATTTTTCCTGGATTGTGCTTTTAATGCAATGCATGTCAGTGCCGACTATTGGTTAGCCGATATTTTTGATTCTGTGGCTAACAAAAGAAAGGGGGCAATTTGTGTTGGAGGGTTGGTTACCACACTAGTAGTAGCCCTGGTTGAGGATTTTGACCCGAGTACTAGTCGTATGACTAGAATTTTGGGTAATGACTCTTTGGATTTAGCTACTCTTGAGAAGATGCACATGGTGGTGTGTAGGAGAGGGACTTATGTGATGCCTTCAGATGAGCTTGAAGCACCGGGGGACAGGCAGAAGAGAGCACGGGTCTAAGAGGAGTCCGACTCGGATTCTCTTGACCTAGATGAGGATGCTCCGGTCTTGGAACATCAAGAGGTACTTCTGAGGATTGAGGCCCTGGAGGGCAAAGTGGATCGACTGGATAGCAAGGTGAACCGTAACCATGCTAAGGTCTTATAGCAGTTGGAACAGATTAACAACAACCTTGCGATGATCCTGAGTCTTCATCCCTCAGCTGCATCATCTTCACGCCCGCCTTTCCCATAGATTTTGAGATCCTTGCTTTATTTTGTTTAATGTATTTTTGTTCTTATTTTTCGTTTTTGTTTTCATGTTAACCTTTATATTTGGATATTTTATTTTTATATATTGTACTTTTGTTTTTTAACTTTTGTGTTTGTGATGGAAAGCTAGGATTTTGCCTCACCAATACGATGGAAGACAGGTTGTCCTTTAACTCTTTTTATTTACTATTCTTGTTTTACATTGAGGACAATGTAAATTTTAAGTGTGGGGTACTCTTTAAGTTTTCCTTTAATGTTTGTCTTGTTTTGCTTATCGTGTTTGTTGTGCATGGCATAATTGTTGAAAATTTATTGATCTTTTCTTTGATTCTAGCATTATAGTTGAGACTTTAGTATCAGCATAGAAATGAGCTTTTGAATTCATTTAGGATCAATTTTCGCATTCTGCAATTCATGACATATAATCTTTGTGAACCCACCTGTGTGAGTTTTGAGCCTCATAAATTTGATATTTTTATCAATTGATTTTCTTTTCTTAAGTGTGCACCTTCATGATGTTGCATCTCTAGAGTTTGCTTTTGCATACTTATTGAACTCACATTATGATTTAATCTCATGTTTTAAAATGATGAAGGCAAATTAGGTTAGCCCCTTTAGCTTAAAAAGACTTCCCTTAATATTGATTTCCTTAGTGAGCCAAGTTGAGCCATTGACCTTTTCTTGTGTTTGATCAACATAATTCTCAACTTAACATGTTCTTATTATCATCATCCCTATGCATTAAGGAATGGAGTTTTATGTTTTGACAATTGGGTAGTTTATTGCAAAGTGTGGGGTAAGTAAAAAAAAATATAAAAAATATATAAAAAAATGGTATTGCTATTTGGGGTGAAATGCATACTTTGCATATTGTGTTGGATTAAGAGTTGATTATTCTTTTCCTCTACATTTTAAGCTAGATGTTCCATCAATTCTTAATTTTGTATATATATATATTTAAAAAAATAGTAAAAGTAAAAAAAAAGAGAGAAAATAAAAGAAAAGTTACATATATATATACATAATTCATATATGTTCTAGCATTGGTTATCAAAAGAGGAATGTTGACTCATGTATTTTTATGCAAGTATGTAAGATTATCAAGGATTGGTGAGTATGCCATTTGAGGGAGTTATGAGTTCCTTACCAAGAGAAGTGTCTAATTTAGATACTCCATTTCTTGATGCTCTAGCCTAAATGTCTTTTCTCACACCTTTACCTTAGCCCCATTACATCCAAATGAAAGACCTTCAGATTATTTCTTGAGAAAATCAGTGAGGGAGATTGGATAATTAAGCAAGTTTATGGTAGTATGCAATCATGAGTAGTTTGAGTGAATAAATGTTGAAATCGAGTGAAACACTTAGATGAGAGATAAGATTTGTATGTCTGGATTAATGAATGAGTTAAGAAAATCTCGATTGTAGGAAATTGCAATTATTTATGTCTGATGTCTTGAAGTTTTTCATCTATATGCTGGAATTATAGTTAAGGTTGTTTGAGTTTTTAATTTATGTCATGTGAATTTGCTTGAGGACAAGCAAAGTTTTAAGTGTGGGGTAGTTGTTTTATTAGTTTTTGTTATAGTTTTGTGTCTTGTTTATTATGATAATTATTGTTTTATTTAGGTATTTTGTTAGTTTTAATCGGTTTGTTTGGTGTTTTCATTAATTTTGGTAGTTTTAGTTTATTTCAATGTTTAGGTCGTTTTTTATGTAGTTTTTAGTATTGTGTTTATGTTGTGTTGGTTATTGTCTATTGATTTCTTGTTTAGATTTGTTTTGAGTTTTGTGTTAGGTTAAAAAGGCAAGGAAGCAAATTTGAAGGTGAAAGTGGCAATGGCTGACACAGGCAGAGGACACGGCCAAGTCATTGGCCATGTCCCATACCAAGATTAAATTGAAGAACAAGTCCCAGTAGCAGACACAAGCAAGGGACACGGCCAAGTCATCTGGCCGTCTCCAAAAAGACCCAACACGGCCAAGTCAAGCTTCACTTGGCCGTGTCTCACTTGGTTCCACAGGAAAGAGATCACAATTGCACAGAAGCGAACACAGGAAAGGGACACGGCCAAGTCATCTGGTCGTGTCCCTCAAACATAGTCCAACACTGCCATGTCAGGCTTCATCTGGCCGTGTCACTCAACCAAAGAAGAAAAGAAGGAAAAGGCAAGCAGTAGGTGACACATGCAAGGGACACAGCCGTGTCACCTGGCCGTGTCCCTCCAAAAGCCACTCACATGGCCAAGTCACATCTGACTTGGCCGTGTCCCCCATGAAGAAAACACGCAGCGGATTTTTAAAGCGACGTTTCATATAAAAGGAAGGGGAGAGCTTAGGGTTGGGACTGTTGACGATTTGGAGAGTAGTTTTCAGCCGTAAGAGAGCAGAGATTAGGGTTTTTACTTTGTGTTCTTGAATTTTGATTAAACTTTGGATCAAAACTAGCTAGATTAGATTGTTCATGCCAGTTATTCATTCTTCTTGTAAGATTTGAACAAGAGATTATTCAGAAGCTTCAAGGAGTTGTAACTTGGTTTTGTTCTAGAACTTATTCTCTTTATTTTATTTGAATGGATATTACCATGTCTATTTTGATTTCTTTGAACATTAATGAGATGAATAAGTTTGATTGCATTATGAACTAATTTGATCTAGTCTAGGGTTTGTATGGATCTGCTATGATTTTATGAATTGGTTATTCTTTTAGCTAATAATTTCTTTTGCCTTTATTGAATGAAATATTGTTACATATAATTGATTGGCCACCAATTGTGTGTTTTAGGTATTAGATGATGGATTGAGAGATGAAGTCTAATGCTGGAACAATTCAATTAAAGACTTAGGTGAATTAGAGATATAACCTATTAAAAAGATTGTTTCAATTATAACAAGATTAGTTGTAAGAGGGTTGAATGCGAGAGCTATTTCCTTGACTCAATTAATTAAGTTTTTTGAGATTTAATCTTTGAAATTAAATTAGTTAAGAGGAATAACCGTTCATACATATCAGTAGTAGAGAAATGCAAACCCTAGACCCTTTTATCAAGTGAATCAAAACATCAGTTCTTGTTTACTTTTATCGTTTTAAACTTCAATTAAACCTTTTCATTACTTAGCAATTTAAATTTCTTTAATTACTTGTTACTTTTAATTTGATAATCAATTACCCACTTTGGCTTCCTTGAGAGATGACCTTGGGGCGATCACCTTTGCTACAGCTACCTCGTATACTTGCGAGTGACGCTTTGTGGTAGAGTTAATTTGAGCGCAACATGTTCTCATTGGTTCCTTTCAGATGCTCGTTCAGGTCTTGCATTGGAATGACAAAATGCTCCACATTTATGGATTTTATCTTTAAGATGTTGAAAATATGAATAATGGAGGCCCTAAAAAGCAGCGATACATCCATAATGTTCTAGATGAATAATGAACAAAGACAGCATTGCTGTCTTTGATTGATTGATGACTAATGAATGTTTCTACTAATCTTTTCTGTTTGTTGCCATCCCCTGTTCATGTTTTTCTCTTATTCATCTTTTCTCCCCTTTCTGAATTCTAAAACCCTAATATTTATAGTCGAACCTCACTCAGAATCCTTAACCTAATATTAATCAGTCCCTAAAATGAATTCTAGTTGAATTAGGAAAGGTATTGAACCCATGTCGAACTAGTTGCCCTAGGTTGACATGAGACCAACCTCATGTCAACCTTGGGCTGCCCAGGTCGACATGAGGCATGCTCATGTTGACCTTAGGCTGCCAAGGTAGACATGAAGCATGCTCATGTTGACCTAGCTTGCCTAGGTCGACATGAGTCCAACTTCACGTCGATCTGGGCTGCCAGATCGACATGAGGCATGCTCATGTCTCCCCGGCCGGCCTCACTCAAATTACTCTGGCCTTTTTTAACTTATGGACTGAAAAGTTTAATTTGGGCCAATTCCACTTGATTTTAGGGTTTTACAATTGAATTTATGCCTCTTTAATCCGAACTGACTCCTTTAAAAATTATAAACTAGGTTTAAATATTTAAATTTGGATCAAATTTCTTTTGGCATCCTTTAATTAGAACCGTATTAAATTGGGGTCAAAAATTAAGGGTCTACACCCATTCTTTTTCAGGCAGTTCAGCTTCCAAGATCACGCTCAATGACTTAATCTCAATTTCAATTGGCAATAGTTCTTCTGTCCCGTAAACCAAAGAGAACGGTATCATTCCAGTAGGTGTTCGCATAATTGTTCTATATCCCCATAAAGCAAAGGGAAGCATCTCTGACCAATCTCTGTACGACTTGGTCACCTTGGACAAAATTTGCTTAGTTGTATTGTTTGTTGCTTCTACCGCACCATTAGCCTTTGGTCTATAAGTATGAAGAAGATGGATTTGGTATTTCGAGAATAAATCCTTAACTGCTCATTGAAACTGTGCCCCATTGTCTGTTATCACACTATGCGGGACTCCATACCTACAGATGAGGTTATTTTCAATAAATCTAGCCATTTGACTTGCACCCAATTTGTTGAAGGATTTGGCTTCGACCCATTTTGAAAAATAATCTACTACTACAACAATAAAACGATGACCGTTTGAGGCTGTCAGATGTATCTCTCCTATATTATAGATACCCCAAGTGGCAAAGGGCCAGGGTGAAGACATAGAATGCAATTCTTCAGGAGGCATGTGATTCAAGTTACCATACATCTGACATTGCTGGCACTTCTTTAGAAACTCAATACAATCTCTCTCCATGGTCAACCAGCAGCAACCATGTCTAATTATCTTCTTAACTAGGGCCAAACCATTCATGTGTGGACCGCAACTTCCAGCATGTATTTCTAACATGATATGCTCCACTTCAGGCTTCCTCAAGCATCTCAAATGCACCCCATCAGGCCATCATCGATATAACTCTCCATGGAATGTGATGTATTTCAAAGACCACTGCCTTATGGCTCTTCTTTCTTTCATTGTTGCCCTCGACGGGTATTCCCTTTCCTCCAAAAATTGTCTTATAGTATCATACCATGCATCATGGTCTATTTCAGTTTCCATGATTGTTTCATATTCATAGCAAGGAGTTGATGAACTGGTCAAAATCAGAGGCTTGAGAAATAAATTGACAGGGTTTTCCCATACCGATGACAATGTGGCTAGGGCATCAGCCATCTGGTTTTCTTCTCCTGATAGGTGTTGTAACACCCCCACATTCAATATATGCACACTACAAACACCACAATGTAGTATACATGCACTAAACATAGGGATGCTACGGATTTTCTTTACATCCAAAACATTTTAAACAATACCATAATCTTTCAGTTGTATAGATTATAGAAAAATAAGTAATCAAGTCGTAATACAAAACCAAATAGATATATTTACATTTAGTTAATACGCAGCGGAATTTTATAAAATATTTACATGTATAAACTCTTTCAAATCCATGTTTATAGTTATACATATATTTACATTAAAACCAATACTTTACAAAATATAAAAGAAATATACATGATTGGCAAGTCTCTTCTGATCTTTAAGTTCCAAATCAACACTTCAACGTCTACTCTCACTCGGTCTCGAAGAACCTTCAGGTTCAACTCTATCAACTCTATCACCTGCGCGATTAAACACTATCGCGCTAAGCCAAGGGCTTAGTAAGATAAAACATGCTAATGGTATACTTTAATGTAATGCAATGCCACATATGTTATTGATAAGATCAACATCATAAATATAAAGTTAACCACATAATTATGCATTTTACAAATCATAGTCATATGAGCATACCACATTTCAACATCTTTCCACATTCATCATTAATCAATCATACTCAATATACAACATCTCATTTCATTAACTCATAACGTTATTTAAGACATTCATATAACCTTGACACCTATGGGCCCAACAAGTATTTAATACAATATTCAGAGTTCAGAGTTACTGCTTTGGTTCATAATCACAATAATCACGCCCGTAGGCAATATATATACATGTATCTCTATCCATGGATAGTGTAACAGACCCAGTCTCTTGGACCATCAACTCAACACATATGAGGAGATCCTCAACCCGGCAAGACTGTTACAAATCATATATCTCATATTCACAATTCTCATAGTGTAATAGACCCAGTCTCTTGGACCATCAACTCATCACATATGAGGAGATCCTCAACCCGGCAAGACTGTTACCTTTCATCATTTCTTAGGCATGCCACCCAAATCCAGAACTCTGAAACTGAATAACATATTAAACAAACAATTCATTTATTATATAGTTACCATTTCCATTCTCAAATTCTCATCACATTTAGGCAAACATGCCTTCTTTCTTTCAATATCATCATCATAGCCAATCATAATGGCTTTACATCACATTTCACCTCTTATTTGAATCATCATAGCATCTTTGATATAACATTTCAATATACATTATTCATGAACACATAACCATTCACAATGCATAACATAACATTGTTCAATCTCAACAATGCAATTAGGGCAAAGAATAATTTATATCATTCATAGCTTTAAGATCTTCCATATGCATTTGTTTAGGTCAATCATTGTTTAAATGTGTTTAGGTTTAGGTTAAAGTACCAACTTACCTTAAAAGGACCAAAATAATGCAAATAGAACAAAGTATAAAAACCCTAACCCACACATTTGAGGTACACGGGCAGCCACTTGAGGGACACGGCCAAGCTTGTGGCCGTGTCTCTCAACCAACAAATCACAGTAGCAGACACGGGCATAGGACACGGCCGTGTCTCTCTCAAAGCAATCCAACACGCCCAAAATCACTTGGCTTGGCCGTGTCTCTCCTTTGTTTTGGCCGTGTCACTCAAATACACAACCCTAAAAATGGCCAACACCCTTCTAAAAGCATTTACACCCTTTTTACACAACAATCATCTCATTCAAATGGATACAATTCATGTTATAAACACATATCTTACATATTCACCCTAGTAATCACAATAACCATACATTAAATTCATACCAAACCAAAACCCTAAAAATACACATCACTCCTATTTTCTCAAAATCAATCTCCACCTACTTACCATCTTCAATCCAAAACCATTAATAATTAACTCTTTGGCTTATAATCAAATTCAACACATTACAAACACATCAAATCATCATATCAACAAATCACAATTTCTTTTAGACCCAACTTCAAAATTAACAAAGGAAAAACAAGAGATTTCTTACCTTAAATTATAACACTTCTTGAATCAACACTTGATCACTTCAATCTTCCTACAATTGGAGCTTACTCTTCAAAGTCTTCTCTTTGTCTCTTTGTTTTCCCTTTGTCTACGAGAAATCAGCCAAAATGGAAAAGAAGAAGAAAATACATGGAGGAAATAAAGTCAACTCCACTTTAAATCTCCACCAAGAGATTTTATCCAAGTAATTACCAAAATACCCTCAATCAAATAACTAACCTTTTGTCTCATCTAAGCCCTTATATGTAATTGCACATTCCACAAAAATATCTTCTTGCATTGACTCTATATTTGACCAATTTATATGTTATATATATATCATCATATACACAACATATACATTTGTCTCTAAACCCTATTTCTTTCCCCAAAACACACATATACACAAACATTCTCTTTCCAATATATACCAATAACAACAATAACAACAACATCAACAACATAATCAAAACTTCTAGGGCATATATGAGGATATTACAGGTGTATAAACATGCATTCCTTGAAGTTCTTCTTCATCCTGGTCAAGTAATGGTGGCATGGTTTTAATTTTTCTTCTTTCAACTCCCACTCTCAATTTACTTGGGATACTACTAGCAATGAATCGCCAAAAACTTCCACCTTATCCACCTTCATAATCATTAGGGTTTCCAAATAAAAGATACATGCTTCATATTCCATCATATTATTTGTTCCCCTGAATTTCAACTTTTTGGCTAAAGGGATAAGTTCCTGGGTGATTCTAGTATGACTCCCAAACCTGCTCCTTTCCTAATTGCTGCTCCATCAAAATACATTTTCCACCCTTATACTTCTATTGCCTCTAAATCTTCATCCAGAAACTCCAAGATTACCTCTTCACTATCTGGTAATGGTTGTTGGGCTAGGAATTTTGCCACTGCTCTACCTTTGATTGTTTTCCTAGTTACATACTCAATCTCAAATTCTTCTAATATTATTAACCATGGACCATATTTCCCAATCAAAAAGGGTGTCTCCCTTAAGTATTTAATTGGATCCAACCTGGAAATTGCTTGTACACTATAAGATTGAAAGTAATACCGCAACTTCTTAGAAGACCAAACCACGTCTATACAAGTTTTTTCAATGATACTATACTTAATTTCATAAGGTAGGAGCTTTTTACTCAAATAGTAAATCGCTTGCTCAATCCCTGACTCATCTGCTTGGGCTAGCATGGCTCCTATTAACTCTTCTTCTACTGCTAAGTATAGTAACAAGGGTTTACCGGGTTTGGGTGGATTCAAAATAGGCAAATTTAGTAGGTACTCCTTTATTCGCTCAAAGGCTTTTTGACACTCTTCATTCCATATGACCGGCTAATTCTTTTTGAGCAATTTGAAGAAAGGCTCATAGATTGTTGTGAGATTTGCTATGAATATGCTAATGTATTGTAATTTACCAATAAATCCTCAAACTTTTCTCTCTGTCTTAGGGGCTGGCATATCTCTGATTGCTTTAACTTTGTCAGGATCAATCTCAATGTCGTTTGAACCAATCACATGTCCCAATAATTTGCCTGAGGTAACCCTGAACACACACTTCTTCGGGTTTAATCTTAGCTTATATTTCAATGCTCTATCGAAGAACAATTCTAAGTTTTGGAAGTGTTGTTCCCTTGTTTCTGATTTCACCATCGTATCATCAACATTTACTTTAACTTCTTTGTGCATCATGTCATGAAATAGTGTGGTGGCCATCCTTTGGTAGGTTGCTCCAGCATTCTTTAAATCGAACGGCATCACCCTATAACAAAATATACCCCATGTAGTAATGAAAGAAATTTTGGCTTTATCCTTTTAGGCCATTAACACTTGGTTGTATCCGAAAAATCCATCTATAAATGAGTGTAGCACACTAGAGGCTACACTATCAATGAGAACATCTATATGGGGTAAAGGAAAATCATCTTTAGGGGAAGCCTTGTTTAAATCTCTATAGTCCACATAGACCCTTATTCTTCCATCTTTTTTTGGCATGGGTACTATGTTGGCTAGCCAATCTGGATATTCTATCACTTTAAGGAACTTCACTTGTATTTGTTTAGTGACCTCTTTTTTAACCAATTCAACCCACTCAGGTCTTAATTGCCTAAGCCTTTGTTTGACAGGTTTCATGTGAGTGTAAGTAGGAATAAGATGTTCGGCTATGTCTCAATCTATTCCAGGCATATCCTCTTATGACCAAGCAAATACTTCTTCATATTTTTTCAATATTTTCTCAAATCTTTCTCTCTCATCAGGAGTAAGGTAGGATGCTATGCTAATGTTTTTATGATTTTTGATTGTTCCCAAATTTAATGATAGTGTGTCAGCAAAATTAATATTAAAGGTGCTCATGTAAGTGCTATTTGAATGTATGCAACCATTAGGAGAAACATCACACAAGTAAGCAAAATCAGACTTTATTGCATTCATTTTGGAAAAGAAAACATCATCATCCTAATACAAAGCAGACAAATTAAAATTAAAATCATTGTTCTCAAAATCATAAGACTGGATGTCTTCAAACTTCTCTTCAACCAGGGCAGAAATCTTTTGGAGACTTCTCTGCTTTCAGGACAGCTTCATTCTTCTCTTCCGGATTGGATTATTTGTTGGCTAGCAAGGTTAGCTCTTTCTTCACTTGCTCCACTAGCTCGGCATCATCTGTAAAAATTTCAAAACTCGGGATCAAGTTTCCCATGAACATGATTGGCTCGGGCTTTCCTTGAAGTGGTCCTATGTCTAGAGCTTTGACAAAGATCTCTTCAAGTGGTGGTCCAACCCTTCTTGGATGTTTGATTTTTAAAATCTGACAGCTTTGTCAAACTGGCCTTACCCTTTCTAAGACCATCTCCGGGAAGGTAGTTTATGCTCTTCATCATATTCAAGACTTTGGAGTCCACTACATCATCAAAAATTGCAGCTACTTAAAAACCATTGAGAGGCCTCTCAATCATTAGAGCATTAACAACCTCATTATCTTCGGCCTCGATGACTACTGTTTCATCTCCATTAGGGAACTTAATCTTTTGATGAAGGGTGGAAGGAACTCCACCAAGAGGATGAAACCATGGTCATCCCAAGAGTAAGGCGAAGGTAATAGTTATGTTCAAAACAAAAAATTCAACAATAGATTCAATTGGACCAACCTTGACAGCAGCTTTGAAAGTTCCTTCAGAATGTCTCTTAGTGTTGTCATAAGGCCGAATGGTTACCTCAGTTGGGTTTAGATCCCTTGTTGACATGGCTAGCTTTGGCAATATTTTAAGTGGACAAACATTTATGGTGTACCCATCATCGACCATTACACATGGAATCCTTTTCCCTTTGATTTCTATTTTGATAAAGAGAGGGCGGATGTGATCTCTCCCCTCCTCCAGTAAATCTGCATCTGAGAAAGAAACAGCTCCCATATTAACCTCACTCTTCTCTTGAATATCTTCACATTTCATTACTCCTTTAATTTTTATGAAGTTGATCAGCTCCTCCGGTGTTGTGGAGGTAAAAATTCGCATGCTAGCTAAGATCTTGGCCATAGTTTCTCGGTGGTTTTTAGAAGTAGCCAATAAGTCCCAAATGCTAACACTTGAATCTCAAAACCAATTGACAACACAAATTGCTACTTCTCTACCCACCATAGCTTGTTTAATTTTGCCAAATACCTCTTCTTCTTTGGTTGCTTCTCCACCCACATCTTGAAAAGAAGACATGACAAAATCTTCATGCAAACCTCCTCCAATCATGAAGGTTGCCGGTGGTGGTACTCTATTGAACTTTGGTAATGGGTTGTCTTTGGTGTTTGGCTTGTTGGCCTCAGGTAGCTTCCTACTATCAATCAAATTTTGGATTTCATGCCTCAACCTCACACATCTATCAGTGTCATGCCCTTGCATTTGATGAAACCGGCAAAATGCTTTAGTGTCAAAATTAGGTGGGAGAGCATTAGGCAAAGGACGAGGATTTAAGGGTTGTAACAATCCCTTCCTTTGAAGCTTATTGAGAACCCAAGACATCGGTTTGCCCAATTCCAAAAACTGCCTTCTTGTTCCTTGGTTAGTAGCATTAACATCGACTACCTTTTGCATGCTTTGGCTACCAGACTGATAGTTTCCTTTCTCGTTCCTTCTTGTTGAAAAATGGTTCTTCTCTCTTTCCCATTCTTCAATTTGCAGACGAGGTTGGAGAAGATCTTTGAAATCAAGGATTAGTGTATGAGGCATCCTTTCACAAAGACTAGGCAACACCTCTCTCACAATCATCCTTATTTGATCAGATTCATCGGGCCTTTTCTTGAGCAAAGCGGCCTTATTTCTCCACCTTTTCACATAGTCCACAAAATTCTCATTTGGTCATTGCCTAATGGACTCAACTTCCATTAAGGTAACTTCCATTTCAACATTATATCCATATTGTTGGATGAAGGCCTTGTATAGCAGAACCCAACTCTTTTGCATTCCTTCATCTAAGGTATTAAACCAATATTGGATAACAGGGTCCAATGAGTGCATAAAGTACCTTCGAGTTTGAGCCTTAGTAGCTCGGGCAGACTGCATAGCAGTGATATACTACTTCACATGGAGATGATGATTTTTGGTTCCATCAAACTTCACAAAAGATGGCATCTTGAACTTGTACGGAATTTCTTCATCTAGCTCAAATAATTTGTCAACTTCGGACATTTCTTCAGTTTTCAGTTTCTTCTCAAATTTCTTTTCAAAATCCACAATCATCTTTTCCACATCAGAAGTTTCGATTTTCTCCATAGCTGATCTTTCAACAATCTTTGGATCTTTCTTCTTGTCTTAAGGATCTTGGAAGTATTAAGCCCAATCATCATCATCATCAATGTTCACCTTTTCATCATCAAAAGCCACTTGACCAACTTTAGTCTTCCCTTTGTCCTTTGGCTTCTTAGTGCTAGCAGATGCTTCGACATGATTTCCTAAAATTGCAGTCAATTGGTTCTTCATGGTCTCAGCTAGGGCCTCTTTTATTTCTTCCATCTTGGCATTGAGGGCATCATCCACCATTCTTCAAATTTATTTAGGCTCCATTGCTTTTTGGTGAGCAAGTGATTGAGTCGTTGCTAGATTATTTGCTTTCGGCGTAGGTCAGATTGTCGTAAGCTTTTGAACTATCATAATCCAAGGCTATGAGCCAGAGAGGTTCAATGATATGAGATGCAAATGTATGTACGTATGCATGTATGCACAAACAATCAACAAAGAAAGATAATTAGGATGTTCCTTCCAACCTTATAACATCCACACATGAATGGTGAGTCTCCTTTCTTAGGTATATGGTTAACAAAATACCAACATGGGGCACCTTGTTTTCGAATATTTCCCTCGGACGTTTCAACCAATAGTTATATTTTTGAAAATGGAAATCAGTTCATAATAATTCCCATTAATTAGGTTTTAATCCTTTCAACCAACTATAGTAGCTTTTATGCTATATTGGATTAAAACTAAATTAAGAGGTTTATTATAAATAGATTTCTCACTTGAAAAAGTAACTAATGATTCATGCCAAAAACAAGCCCATGATTAATAACTCTTAGTATAAACTAGGCTCACAATTGATTTTTGCTATTTCTTAATTGAACTAAATAATTTGCAAGCTCTTTGTAAGAAAAGGTTGGATAACAGTAATTTTGTTTCTAAGACCATTGTAAAAGGATTTTAGAGAAAATGGATTTTGGGCTTTGTGCTTGAATCTTGAGAAAAGTATTTTTGATTTGTTTTTTAGAAAAGTTTTATGTCCAAAGACCATCTTAAAAAGTTTTTGAAAATAGCTTTGGCATTTTGGACTTTAAAAGAAAAAATTTATTTTGAGCTTACAAATGTACTTAGGTCATATCAGAAAGAGAACAAACCAAATAAGCCATGATTTAAGCTAAGATAAATTAACCATAGTCAAACAACAAGCATTCGGGGTAAAACCAAAGGAAAGTAACTAGGCTAGTTACATGAGCTTTAGTCTTTGGTTATGCCATGTTCGATCTCCATACCTTGAGTGAAAGTATGGAATCCCTTACATAACACAACACGGGTAGCACGGGCATCCTAACTCATGCACACGATACAATCTAATATGATGCAATGGATAATATCATTATAAGAAAGAATATAATAATATAAAGACCAACGGAATCAACATCTCTTATCCCCAGTTGAGTCGCCACTGTGAGAGGGGATTTTTCCCCCACTCCCGGTGGAATGGTTCTTGCGACTTCGGCACTGTTTAGGCTTGGGGCCATAGAGAACACGGACCTAGGTTCGGAGAAAATGGAGTCGCCACCCGGACAGGCCGAGAAAAAGAAAGGGGTGGATGACTCGATTCCTAAGGAATCCCCAACCCCCTAATGGGTTCGAAAAGTTGGGTACGTGTGGGGAAGGTGAGAAATGGCCCAGCACCCCCACAATGCCCGGTTCATTGGAACTGGCCTGCTTTGTAGGTCTGAATATTATAAAATTCTTAAGAATAACAATATTATCCATATTATATGCAACAACTGAAATAAAGCATCGATATATTAAAATCAAAGCAGTGTCCAAGCAAAGAAAATAAATGGACACCCATCTGAAGATGGAAACATGTCCTTACATCATCCGTGTCTAAACTAATAGGTCACCCACCAAAATGTAGAAACATGTCCTTTACATTGGTATAAAATATAAAAGCAATTTAAGTTACATGATATTTAACTAATGAGGTACCCACAAAGTGGAAACATGCCTCTAACAATTTTAATACTAAAACAAACAAATAATAACAATAAAGAAAACATCCATCCATTATAAATTAAATAAATCAACAATTGAAATTAAATAAATCAACCATCAAAGCATATAATTTCCTACGTACTCAAATCTAAAAATAAAGCAAGTAAATATACAAATTAGGGTTTACTGTTTCTATTTAAAGTTCTTTAATTAGCATTTAGGATTTTGGGATTATTATTATTTGTTTAACCTACTGTAAAGGTTTTGGAAAATTGGAATGGATTAGGGTTTTATGAATTTAAGAAGGTAGTAAGGTTTTTTGGTTAACCAAATTAGGGTTTAGGGGTAATCTTATGAAATTAGGGTTTTGGAATCTTAAGATATAAGGGTTTATAATTCTTAGCCACTGGATTGTGATTTTATGTTTACTGTATTGAGTTTTAAGATTTTAAGGTTTCAATGATTAGGGTTTAGGAAAACTTACGGTTTACCGTATTAGTTTTGAGAGAATTAGGATTTTTTGATATTTTAGAAAACATATTTGATTTTAAGATTTGAGAAAACAGTTTAGAGTCTTATAAAATAATTATGATTTTTAGAAACTGTAAAGTAGGTTAGGATTTGGAGATTTAAGAAAACATTTGGAAATTTTGGAAAAAAGTTAGAGGAAAACAGTTTAGGGTTTTTTAAAGTTTTTGGAAATAGGAGAAACAATTTAATATTTTTAAGGTTTTTGAAAACAGAAGAAGTGAATTAGGGTTTTTGAAATTTTTGGGAAACAGAAGAAAAAATTTGGGGTTCTTAAGGTTTTTGGAAACAGAAGAGCACTTTTTAGGGTTCTTAAGATTTTGAAAATAGAAGAAATAAATTAGGGTTCTTATGGTTTTTAAAAATAGAGGAGTACTTTTTAGGGTTTTTAGAAATTGAAGGAACAATTTAAGTTATTGAAACAAAGATCAAATTAATATATATTTAATGATCAAAGTATTGTGTGCATGTTCTTATTGATCAAAGAAACAAAGCTGTGTGAATATATAATCTATGATTAAAGATCAAACCTACGTAGTTGGTTCCACCGAAATTAACTTCTGGATGAACAAAAACAAAGGCAGTGTGGCTACCTTTGATGAATTGTTGGTTGCTTGCTTGTTGCTAATCTTCTCTGGCTAGGGTTTTCTATAATCCAAGTTTAAAAGTCCAAGTTTTGATCCCCTAATCAAAGTCTCGATCCCCCAAAGTTCCAGTCCCTTAATTCTTAGTTTTAAGGTGTTATTTATAGGAAAAATTATAAGTCTAGTTCTAATTGTTTAAGGAAACTAAAATTAATTAAGAAAAGAAATATAAACCAAATGGAATTTGGCTTCGGAAAAATTTGAGTTGGAAAATTTTGCTGGTGAAAACTACGAGTGTTGGCGAGGACTGCAAGAGCTGGCAGGTGAAAATTGCGAGAGCTGGTGAAATTGGCTGGACGGCCAGCCAATTCGCCACAGGAATTTCTTCTATAAGGCCTTTATCCAACAATATGGATACAATGCTAAATTGGTAGTTACTCTAATAGAGGTGGAGTCCATTAGACAAAGGCTGAATGAGAACTTCGTGAATTATATGAAGAGGTGGAGGAATAAGACTACATTGCTCAAGAGAAGGACTAATGAATATGATCAAATTAGAATGATCGTGAGAGGAGTGTTACCTAGCCTTAGCGAAAGGATTTCCCATACATTCATTTGGGATTTCAAGGACCTTTTACAAGCTGGTCTACAAATTGATGAGTGGGAAAGAGAGAAGAACCGTTTTTCAGCAAGAAGAAATGAGAAAGGAAACTACCAGTCTGGTAACCAAGGCATGCAAAAGGAAGTTAATGCTAATGCTATTGGCCAAGGAGGAAGAAGGCAGTTTTCAGAATTGGGGAAACCACTGTCTTGGGTCCTCAATAAGCTACAAAAGAAGGGATTGTTACAAGTCTTAAATCCTCATCTTTTGCCTAACTCTCTCCTACCTAATTTTAAAACTAAGGCATTTTGTCAATTTCATCAAATGCAAGGGCATGACATGGATAGATGTGTGAGGTTGAGGCATGAGATCTAGAATTTGATTGATAGTGGGAAGCTTCGCGAGCCCAACAAGCCAAACACCAAAGACAATCCATTGCCAAGGTTCAATAGAGTACCACTATTGGTGACCTTAATGATTGGAGGAGGTTTGCATGAAAGTTTTGTCATGTCTTCTTTCCAAGATGTGGATGAAGAAGCAAGTAATGAAGAAGTGGTGTTTAGGAAAATTGAACAAACTATGTTGTGAATGAGTTTTGGGATTCAAGCGATAATGATGATGATCTTGAATGCAAGAAGGAGGAATGGACTTGGACTGAGCCTGAAGAAGATGAAGTGATGAACACTAGATCTGGTAAGCCTTATGCAAGGCCACCACCCAAGGAAGTAGAAACTAATAAAGGAAAGGAATAAAGAAGAGGAAGATGACACTATGCTTAAGTAGATAAAGAGAACCCAAGCAAGCATCAGTATTTGGGACTTATTGGCCACTTCAAAGAAGCATCGTGAAACTATGGCCAAGGCGTTGGCTAGAGTGCCAATTTCCAACTCAAAACACTGAAGAAGTTGGTTAACTTTGTGAAGTTTGAAGGAGTGATGAAGTGTAAAGATATTCAAAAGAAGAGCAAAGTTAATATCGTAATGGTATCTTTCTCAAATGTGGATTTACCAGAAGAGGGGAGAGATCACATCCGCCTTCTCTTTATCAAAGTAGAAGTCAAAGGAAAAAGGACCCCATGTGTAATGATTGATGATGGGATGACCATGGTTTCATCCTCTTAGAGAATTTCCTTCCACCCTTCATCAAAAGATCAAATTTCCTAATGGAGAAGAGACAGTGGTCATCGAGGCCGAAGATAATGAGGTGGTCAATGCTCTAATGATTGAGAGGCCTCTCAATTGGTTTCCAAGTAGCTATAATTTCTGATGATGAAGTAGTGGACTCCAACATCTTGAACATGATGAAAAACATGAGCTACCTTCCTAGTGCTGGTCTTGGAAAGGGAAAATCTGGTATGACAAAGCTTCCAGATTTCAAGATTCAAACTTCCAAGAAAGGGTTATGGTATGAAGAAGCTAGTAAAGATGTTCATCCAAAGAAGAATGAGAAGATGAGCTTCCCACCACTTAAAAAGATCTTTGTCAAAACTCTTGATATGGGGCCACTCCAAGGAAAGCCCGAGCCAATCATGTTCTTGGGAAAGTTGATTTTGGGATTTGAAATTTTTGCTGATGTTGCCGAGCTAGTGGAGAAAATGAAGAAAGAGATCACCCTGCCAACCAACAAGGAGCCCAATTTGAAAGGAGTGAAGGAAGCTATCCTGAAAGCCAAAAAGACTCTGGAGGTGATTGCTGCCTTGGTTGAAGAAAAGTTTGAAGATGTTCTGCCTTATGATTTTGAGAACAATGATTTTGATTTTGATTTTAATTTGTTTGCTTTTTATGAGGATGATGATGTTTTGTTTTCCAAAATGAATGCAATAAAGTCTGATTTTGCTTACTTATGTGATGTTTCTCTTGATGGTTGCATACATTCAAATAGTGGTTACATGAGCATCTTTAATATTAACTCTGTCGATACACAATCATTAAATTTGAGAACAACCAAAAATCCTAAAAACATTAGCATAGCATCCGACCTTATTCCTAATGAGAGAGAGAGAAATTTGAAAAAAATTTAAAAAATATGAAGAAATTTTTGGTTGGTCTTACGAGGATATGCCTGGAATAGATCGAGACATAGCCGAGCATCTGATCCCTACTTACACTCACATGAAACCTATCAAACAAATGCTTAGGCGGTTAAGACCTGAATGAGCTGACTTGGTTAAAGAAGAGGTCACTAAACAAATACAAATAAAGTTCCTTGAAGTGGTAGATTATCTAAATTGGCTAGCTAACATAGTACTTGTACCAAAGAAAGATGGAAGAATTAGGGTCTGTGCGTACTATAGAGACTTAAACAAGGCTTCCCCTAAAGATGATTTTCCTTTACCCCATATAGATGTCTTCATTGATAGTGCAGCCTCTAGCGTGCTACACTCATTTATAGATGGAGTTTTCGAATACAACCAAGTGTTAATGGCCCAAGAGGATAAAGCTAAAACTGCCTTCATTACTACATGGGGTATATTTTGTTATAGGGTGATGCCATTTGGGTTAAAGAATGCTTTAGTGATCTATCAAAGGATAGCCACCACATTGTTTCATGATATGATGCATAAAGAAGTCGAAGTATATGTTGATGATATGATACTGAAATCAAATACAAGGGAACAACTCTTCCAAAACTTGGAATTATTCTTCGAGAGAGCAGTGAAGCATAAGTCAAGGTTAAACCCAAAGAAGTGTGTGTTTGGGGTTACCTCAGGCAAGTTGTTGGGACATGCAATTGGTCCAAGTGGCATTGAGATTGACCCTGACAAGGTTAAGGCGATCAGGGATATGCTAGCCCCTAAGACGGAGAGAGAATTTTGGGGGCTTATTAGCATATTACAGTACATTATTTGGTGTGAGCAGGGATTTTCACCCCCCCTGTCCCGGTGGAATGGTTCTTGAGACTTTGGCATTGTTTTGGCTTAGGGCCTTAGAGAACACAGACCTAAGTCCAGAGAAAATGGAGTCGCCACTCGAATGGGCCGAGAAAAAGAAAAGGGTGGATGACTCGATTCTTAAGGAATCCATAGCCCCCTAATGGGTTCAAAAAGTTGGGTACGTGTGGGGAAGGTGAGAAATGGCCCAGCACCCCCACAATGCCCGGTTCATTGGAACCGGCCTCCTTTACAGGTCTTAATATTATAAAATTCTTAAATATAATAACATTATCCATATTACACACAATAATTAAAAGAAAGCATCAATATATTAAAATCAAAGCAATGTCCAAATAAAGCAAATAAATGGACACCCATCCAAGGATGGAAACATGTCCTTACATCACATGCCTAGATAGGACACCCACCAAAAGGTAGAAACATGCCCTTTACATAGATTCTAAAATAGAAAAGCAAATTAATTTATATGATGTTTAACTAATGAGGTACCCACTAAGTGGAAACATACCTCTTACAACTTTTGGAAATCTAATTTAATTGATAAAAGTAAATAATCATTCATCATAAATAAATCATTCATCAAAGCTATTAATCAAAATATAAAATAAACATCCATCCATGATAAATTAAATAAATCAAGTATTTAAATTAAATAAATTAAAGCATAAGAAATAAATCTAAGCATAATCAAATATGGAATTGAATAAAGCAAATAAAAGTTCCATTATAGTTACTGTGACTTTTTATGGAATTAAAATAGATTAGGGTTTTATGTTTTAAAAGGTTGGTAAGACTCTTTGATTAAACAAATTAAGGTTTGAATGGTGAAATCATGAAACTAGCGTTTTAGGCACTTCAAATACTTTTGATTTGTGGTTTTAAATGGTGATTCATTGTGTTTTTAAGCTAATGTGTAAAGTTGTAAAATTTGTATTTTTATGGTTTTTAATGTTTTAAAAGATTAAAGTTTAGAAAAAGTTAGGGTTTAAGGTTTTAAAGGGTTTAGAGTTTAGAAGTTGGATTTGGATTTGGTGTTTTTAGAATTTATGGTTATGGGTGATGCATGGAACTTTTAGGATTAAAAATCAATTTGATACTTTTATGTGATTTTATGAAAATAAACCAAACAAATTAAAGTTTTTACAAATAGAAAAGATTTATATAATTGGAAAAAGTGTTTTTAGGATTTTTTTTTGTGAGAAACAGAACATGTTTTAAGATTTTATAAATTTAGAAAACTAATTTTGGTTTTGGGGTTTTGAAGAAATAAAACTAATAACTTTAAATTCTTTGGGAAATAAAGCAACGGATTAATGTTTTTAACTTTGTAAAAACTAAATTAAAGTTCAAAGGTTTTTAATTTTGAATAACACAATTTCCTAATTTTAGCTACTATGTAAAAACAATTAAAGAAAATCAATTAACACATACTTTCTTTTGATGATTCCTCCAAAAATAATTCTTCTTGGATGAACTAGCTCCAAAGACAAACCTTTTTTGCCTTTTAATTGCTTAAATCGTGATGATGCCCCTTTAAAAATCAATTGAATTGAATTTATTACTTTTCCTTCACTGATTTGGTTTTCCAATTTCCAAGCTACTGCCAAAAATTTTCCTCCCCCTAAATTAATTGCCTTTGGTCCTTATTTATAGTGGTTTGAGGTTGTTTATTCCTAATTAGTTAAGGTAAGTACTATTAATAAATAAAAAATTGAAACCTAATTGAATTAGGTTTCAAAAAATTTGCGTCGGAAAATTTACCGCAGGAAAAAATACGCTGGCAAAAAAAAGTTATTTATAGTGGGGCATCGCTCGTAGGAAATTCCTGTGGGCAAGGGAGAAATAGAAATTCTATTTCGCTCGCAGGAAAATCCTGCGAGCAAAAGAATAGTTATTTCCCCCGCAAGAATTTTCTGCAGGAGAAATAGCCCACGGGCCCAGGCGACTGTTTTTTCGCTGCCGATTTTTTTGACTCTGATTTTTATTTTTATTTGTTTATTTTTATTTTTTATTAATAAAAATTAGATACTAAAGCAAAAATTATTTTGGACCAATTAGACAACAAAGATCATTTTGGACTAAATAAAACATATTGGACCGGATTGGGTCAAAAATTAAGGGTCTACAGTTGGACCCCTGCTTGAATGATCTGAAACCTTAATGAAACAGAGTGAAAAGCAATAAGACTTAATTTTTGATGAAATGGTTGAGGTTTTGGGTTCCGGACCCGGTTTGAGTTCTGGACTCAAGGATGATTCTAGGTTTTGGACCTAAGGAAAATTTGGATTCTGGACCCAATTCGAGTTCTAGACTCAAGAATAATTTTAGGTTCTCGACCTAAGAAAAATTTGGGTTTTGGACCCGGTTCGAGTTCTGGTCCTAAGGATGATTCTAGGTTCTAGACCTAAGGGAAATTTGGGTTCTGGACCCGATTCGAGTTCTAGACTCAAGAGTAATTCTAGGTTCTCGACCTAAGGGAAATTTGGGTTCTTGACCCGGTTCGAGTTCTGGACTCAAGGGAGATTTTAGGTTCTGGACCTAAGGAAAATTTGGGTTCCGGACCCGGTTTGAGTTCTGGACTCAAAGATGATTCTAGGTTCTGGACCCAAGAAGGATGATTCTAGGTTCTGGACCCAAGAAAAATTTGGGTTCTGGACCCGGTTTGAGTTCTGGACTCAACGATGACTCTAGGTTCTAGACCTAAGGAAAATTTGGGTTCTGGACCCGAACTAATAAAAAAGTTAGCCAATTTTAAGAAATGTGTCTTCTTATTGCCCCCTAGGTGAAAAAATATTTATATACCTGCAATTATTTGAATGATTAAAGTGAATCACTGTTAATGCACTATTTACTATTCATAAATAGTAATACTATTCATAAATAGTAATATTATTCATAAATAGTATCAAATAGTATTTACTATTGGAAAAAGTAATTTTACTATTTATTAATAGTAATACTATTTATGAATAGTAATATTTACTATTTATCAATTGTATTACTATTCATAAATAGTGACATTTACTATTCATCAATTGTAACAGTATTCATAAATAGTGACTGTAGACCCTTAATTTTTGACCCAATCCGGTCCAATATGTTTTATTTAGTCTAAAATAATATTTGTTGTCTAATTGGTTCAAAATAATTTTTATTAAATATTTTATGCTTTAGTATCTAATTTTTATTAATAAAAAAATAGAAATAAACAAATAAAAGTCAAAAAATAAAAATAAAAATAAAAATCGGAGTCGGAAAAATCGGCGACGAAAAAATCATCCCTTGGGCCAGTGGGCATTTCGCTTGCAGGAAATTTCTGCGGGCGAAATCACTTTGCTATTCCGCATGCAGAAATTTTCTGCCAGCTATTTCGCACGCAGAAATTTTCTGCCTGTGAAATAGCTTACGGGCCCGCTCCGCGCGCGCTGCCGCAGCCAGCTGCAGCAGATTTTTTTCGCCAGCGCAGTTTTTCCGTAGCAGTTTTTTTTCGGCAGCGCAAATTTTCTGATGCAAATTTTTCGAAACCTAATCCAATTAGGTTTTGGTTTCTTTTTTTTATTAATATTACTTACCTTAACTAATTAGAAATAAACAACCAAAAACCACTATAGATAAGGATCAAAGGCAATTAAAAAAGAGGAGGCAAAAAATCCAAGAGTAGTTTGGAAAATTTGAAACCAAATCAAGGAAGGAAAAGAAGAAATTGAATTCAACTCTTTTCTGGAGCAGCAGCAGCACGATTTAGAGGATTCAAAGGCAAAAAAAGGCTTGTCTTTGGAGCTAGTTCATCCAAGAAGAATTATTTTTGGAGAAATCATCAAAAAAAGGTATGTGTTAATTAATTTTCTTTAATTGTTTTTTTTTACATAGTAGCAAATTTATGAAATCAAAATTAAAAACCTTTGAACTTTAATTTAGTTTTTCTAAAGCCAAAAAAACCCTATTTCATTAGTTTATCTTCCAAAAGGCTTAAAATTGTTATTTTTTCTTCTTAAAAACTTTAAAACTCTAATTGAACATATTTTTCAACAAAACTAAGATGTAAATTCTGCTTCTTTTAAAATTTTAAAGTAGGTTCTATTTCATTCAAAAAGCCTTAAAAAACATCTTTTCTACTTATAAAAACTTTAATTTATTTGTTTAAATTCATAAAATTCCATAAAATATCAAATTGATTTCCAAATTCCTAAAAATTATTCACCACTCGTGACCCTACTTCCAAAATATCAAATCTAAATTCAACTTCCAAAATTCAAAATAATGAACACTAACCCTTTTAAAACCTTAAACCCTAATTTTTATGAACCCTAATCCTTTTAAAACATTAAATAACATAAAAACATAAAAACCTAAATTTTACACAGTAGCTTAGGAACCCAATAACCAAAATTCACAACTTAAAGTATTTTAAAGTGTCTAAAACCCTAGTTTCATGATTTCACCATTCAAATATTAATTTAGTTAATCAAAGAGTCTTACCAACCTTTTAAAACTTAAAACCCTAATTTATTTTAATTCCACAAAAATTCACAGTAGCTATAATTGAACTTTTATTTGCTTTATTCAATTCTATACTTGATTATACTTTGATTTATCTCTTATGCTTTAATTTAATTTCAATACTTGATTTATTTAATTTATCATGAATGGATGTTTATTTTATATTTTGATTAATAGCTTTGATGAATGATTTATTTATGATGAATGATTATTTACTTTTATTAATTAATTTAGATTTCCAAAAGTTGTAAGAGGTATGTTCCCACATGGTGGGCACCTCATTAGTCAAACATCATGTAATTTAATTTTCTTTTCTATTTTAGAACCTATGTAAAGGGCATGTTTCTACCTTTTGGTGGGTGTCCTATTTAGGCATGTGATGTAAGGACATGTTTCCATCCTTGGATGGGTGTCCATTTATTTGCTTTGTTTGGACATTGCTTTGATTTTAATATATTGATGCTTTCTTTTAATTATTGTGTGTAATATGTATAATGTTATTATATTTAAGAATTTTATAATATTAAGACCTGTAAAGGAGACCAGTTCCAATGAACCGGGCGTTGTGGGGGGTGCTGGGCCATTTCTCACCTTCCCCACAAGTACCCAACTTTTCGAACCCATTAAGGGGTTGGGGATTCCTTAGGAATCGAGTCATCCACCCCTTTCTTTTTCCCGGCCCGTCCTAGTGGCGACTCCATTTTCTCCGGACTTAGGTGCGTGTTCTCTAAGGCCCCGAGCTTAAACATTGACGTAATAGCAAGAACCATTCCACCGGGAGTGGGGGTGAAAATCCCTGCTCACAGTGACATTTACTATTCATAAATAGTAATACTATTCATGAATAGTAAAATTTACTATTCATAAACAGTTTTGAGTTTGTTTTCTTTTGCTTTCCGTTCCTCTATAAAAAGCCATCATTTCTTCACTTCATTTCACAATTTCAATTTTAATTTTGTAATTCTCTCAAATTTCTTTTTAATTTCAACATATATTTTTCAAAAACAATGCATGCTTCAAGGTCATGGACTCATTCTAATGCCAAGTTATTGGAGTTTATTCGGTATTATGAAGACGAAAATCTAGATATAATGGCCGGGATGCCGCTCCATCGCAGTTCCAACCAAAAGAGCGAGCTAATTACTTTTCCCTTTCTCTTATATATATATATATATTTTATTTTTTTATTTTTTTATTTTTTTACGTTTTTATTATTATTATTATTTATTTTTTTATTAATTTTTTTATTGTGAAAAATAAATTAATTTAAATAGATAGAATAACACGTACTTACCTGGTATTAACTTACCCGGGTCTGTGTTAGCATGATCGTTGTGTCGTTCGGGCAGGAGGGTGTATTTATAAAGCCCGACAATGGTATGATGTAGTGCCTTCTCGGTTAAGGCGGATTATACGAGATTGCGGCTTTGAGCAGTTTGTCTTACAATTGCCGTCCGAAGAATATCAGATATACCGAAGCGTAGTCCAGGCACTGGCAGAGCGATGGCTGGATACAACTCACACTTTTCACTTGCCCATTGGGGAGATGGCAATTGGTCCGGTCAATTTTACTGCCATAACCGGCCTTCGATATGATGGTGCTCCGGTTCCTCTGACCAATAAAATTTTAACATTTGAAGAAATTTAGGAATTAATTGGTATGGAACCGTCATATAAAGGGCCTTTTAAGATAAAAATTGAGCCGATTCATAGTTATTGGATTAACTATGAAGGTCGGATTGGCAGAAACAGGGCCGAACAGTATGCTTGAGGATTTTTGTTATATCTGCTCGGGTCTACCATTTTAGGCAGTATTGAATTGTCCATTCACTTGTCAATGTTGAGTGCCCTTTCTTATCTCAGAATGGTACCATCTTCTGGCTGGGGTGAAGCTGGCCTCGCATGTCTTTACCATGGCCTTGATAAGCTTTGCCGAAACAAGAATTCTTTCAACAGCTTGATGGCGGTTGTCGAGGTATTCTTTCTTCCATCAATGTCTTTTCCCCTTTTTCTCTTACATGAATGTGATCTTTATTGTTATTGTAGATATGGGCATATGAACAAAACCTCGTGAGGATACCCAGCATTTCCCAAGAGAGAATCGGGTATCCTAGATTAAATTACTGGTTGTCCAATCGTGTGGAAGTTCCCGGCTCTCACCACGTGCATACCCAACGCTTCGTGTTGAGCCGCTTAACCTGGGATCAGGTAAAATAACATTAGTATGCTTTAAATTTTATGTGAAAGTTTTACTTACCTTATGTTATTTTGCAGGTAAATTTGGCCTAGTGGAATCCAGAGGAGCAATCAAATTGGTCTCCTTTGATGAGGACTGCACTATCTTTCCAACATTCTCGCCAAATTATTGCTGGCCCTATGTCCAGTGGCTGGTTTCTCGCGGAGAGAGTTTATGAATGGTTTCTCGGTCCAAAGCAGCGGAGGTTTCCGATGTAAATCCCAGAATATACTTTAAATATTATGTTGATGCCGGAGGATGCATGGTGGTCGGCCCGGTATGGTTATGATGCCGAGTCATTTCTCCATTTACCGGGTCCATTTTATGCTCATTTTATTCAAATGAGACTCTTGCACTTTGATGTATCTCCTGTCAGTGTGCGGGATATTTCTGATGGAAATGAGGGTAGAGATGAGGAGGAGCATCACGGAGATGTAGGAGAGTTTGTTCCACACCTCGGGGCTAGTACTTCTCCGGTAAATTTTTACCACTTTTCCCTTGCAACTGCTTTTCCTTTCTTTGATTCTTTAATGATTGTTGCAGGCTGTTGGCTCGTTTGATCATGAGGTTGGACCTTCTTCCACTGCCCCTTCATTTGCTCATTCTAGCCTGCCGGATACGCCATCTCATCCGCAGGGTATTGATATGAGCTACCTGGACGTTCCTCATTTCATAATAGTTTATGCTATATGTATGCATGATTATGTATGCTCTCACCTTTTTCCTTCTTGGCTCACAGCGGATGCTCGAAGGACAAAATAATAAACTTCAAGAAGAATTGACTGCAAGTCGTCAGCAAGCTTCTCATTTTGAAAGTTTATATCATCAATCCAAACAAAATTCCGTGACTTCCGATTTCAAGGAATAAGGGATCTCGATGCTTCTTCATCGAGAGGCCCCCAGACTGATAACCATGAGATCCTTTCGTTTGCTTCTGATGAGGACCATGACAAATCGAAACTCCAAGGCAATAGGGATTTTAGTGCTTCTGCTTCGGATGACCTGGGGACGAGTAATTTACCCCCTCCTCCAACAGGCGATGACTTTTTCAAGTCTTTATTTGGTAACCTACCACCACGCTCTTAGTGATATGAAAATATTGTAGCAATTGTAAAACATTGTACAATAATGAAAAATATACAATTTTCCTCTTTACTGTAATCCTTCTTTTTTTTTTCGTTACTGCCAATTTTTTCTTTTTCTTTTTTTTTATATAGTACATCATAATTAATATCCACTTCTTTTGTTAAACCAAATCCAAAGTGGAAAAAGAAATTGTGACCACTTCCTTTCCTTAGACCATATGGTCTTATCCTTTCCCATCATCTTTTCTATTTCACTTTTGGAAAAGGTTTATTTTCTTCTATATAAATCACCTTGCATGCCATATTTTAATTCATAAACCAAAAATCTCTCTCTTTCAACATGAAGACTCCTTTTAGCAATTTTAATTCTCCTTTATTCATCAACCATGACCGAGCACCATTTAAAGAAAATAAAAATTCTATTTAAGAATATGGATGCCATCCATTGGAAGCAAATTTCATGGTCAAAGCTTGATGTTTTAAAATGTTTTCAAAATGTAAAATTGGACCACTCCCTCTTACATGCCGTGGCTTTCTTTTGGGATACGGATTCTAGGGTATTTAGAATTAATGGCCTTGAAATATGTCCCTTGATTGAAGAATTTGAAGCCATCCTTGGACATCCCAATAATCAACAAATGGCATTACCCACATTGATTTCCAAGATGCAACAGAAGATGCAGATGTTATTTCAAATTCCAAAACCCGAAGTTCTTCAGTTGATGAGAGGTGAAAAAATTCTACTTGCTCCTTTGATTGACTTTTGTTTCTCTCATTTGGCTCCTACTAAGGCATGGGGACACATGCTTTGTCTTTGCTTTCTCGGTCAATTCTTGCTTATTTCTTCTAACGGCGATATTGATCGACGAGTATTGGATATTATGGACCAAATGGAAGGAGGCTTGTCGCCGGTACCTGTGATTTTAGCCGAGACCTTAGTTGGATTAGACCGATTTAAAGCAGGACTGTCAAAGAAATTGACTGGGAGTCCGTTGCTGCTTTAGGTAATTACCGAAACTGCCCTTTCGGGTTTTCAATTTAGGTTTTTTTTTCTTTTTTCTTTCTTTTTTCTTTCTTTTTTTTATCGCTCTAACTTTTGCCTAGTCCGCCCATGCGGGTTTTCGGAACTAACGAGCTGTCCTAATTTTTGCCTAAGCTGCCCTTGCGGGTTTTCAACTTAGCGGACTTTTTTTATTTATTTTTTATTCTTTCTTCACAGATTTGGCTTTAGGAGCGTCTTTGTTTGCTTGATACTCCCTCCATGGATTTTGCCAGATACCTACCACATCATCATTCTGCTAGGAAGCTACTCCATCCTGCTTCTTCATATGCTGACTGGGTCGACTGGATCCACTCACGCTCTAAAGTCAATATTCGTTGGTTGGTACCTTTGTGGAAGATTTCTCGTATCACCATACGGACATACTTGATGTACGTTCCCCTTGCTGCCCTTCACCATCATATCATCAACATATACTTTAACTTCTTTGTGCATCATGTCATGAAATAGTGTGGTGGCCATCCTTTGGTAGGTTGCTCCAGCATTCTTTAAGCCGAAAGGCATCACCCTATAACAAAATATACCCCATATAGTAATGAAGAGAGTTTTGGCTTTATCCTCTTTGGCCATTAACACTTGATTGTATCCAGAAAATCCATCTACAAATGAGTGTAGCACGCTAGAGGCTGCACTATCAATGAGAACATCTATATGAGGTAAAGGAAAATCATCCTTAGGGGAAACCTTATTTAAATCTCTATAGTCCACGCAGACCCTTATCCTTCCATCTTTCTTTGGCACGGGTACTATGTTGGCTAACCAATCTGGGTATTCTATCACTTCAAGGAACTTCACTTGTATTTACTTAGTGACCTCTTCTTTAACCAATTCAGTCCACTCAGGTCTTAATCGCCTAAGCTTTTGTTTGACAGGTTTAATGTGAGTGCAAGTAGGAATATGATGCTCGGCTATATCTCGATCTATCCCCGGCATATCTTCATAAGACCAAGCAAACACTTCTTCATATTTTTTGAATATTTTTTCAAATCTCTCTCTCTCATCAGGAGTAAGGTCGGATTCTATGTTAATGTTTTTATGATTTTCAGTTGTTCCCAAATTTAATGATTGTGTGTTAACAGAATTAATATTAAAGATTCTCATGTAACTGCTATTTGAATGTATGCAACCATCAGGAGAAACATCACACAAGTAAGCAAAATCAGACTTTATTGCATTAATTTTAGAAAAGAAAACATCATCATCCTCATACAAAGCAGACAAATTAAAATCAAAATCAAAATCATTGTTCTCAGAATCATAAAGTAGGATGTCTTCAAACTTCTCTTCAACCAGGGCAGCAATCTCTTCCGGAGTCTTCTCGGCTTTTAGGGTAGCCTCATTCTTCTCTTTTGGATTGGATTCTTTGTTGGTTGACAAAGTGAGCTCTTTCTTCACTTGCTCCACTAGCTCAGCAACATCTGCAAAAATATCAAAACCTGGAATTAACTTACCCATGAACATGATCGGCTCGGGCTTTCCTTGGAGTGGTCCCATATCTGGAGCTTTGACAAAGATCTCTTCAAGTGGTGGGAAGCTCATCTTCTCATTCTTCTTTGGCTGGACATCATTGGCTTCATCATATCCCAACCCCTTCTTGGAAGCTTGAGTTCTAAAATCTGGTTATTTTGTTAAACTGGCCTTACCCTTTCCAAGACCAGCTCCGGGAAGGTAGTTCATGTTCTTCATCATATTTAAGACTTTGGAGTCTACTACTTCATCATCAAAAATTATAGCTATTTGAAAACCATTGAGAGGCCTCTCAACCATTAGGGCATTAACAATCTCATTATCTTCAGCTTCAATTACCACTGTCTCATTTCTGTTGGGAAATTTGATCTTTTGATGAAGGGTGGAAGGAACTCCACCAAGAGGGTGAAACCATGGTCACCCAAGAGCAAGGCGAATGTAACTGGTATGTCTAAAACAACAAATTCAACAATAGATTCAATTGGCCCAACCTTGACAGCCGCTTTGAAAGTCCCTTTGGCATGCCTCTTAGTGTTGTCATAAGCACAAATCGTTAAGATCTCTTGTTGACATGGCTAGCTTTGGCAAAATCTTAAGTGGACAAACATTTATGGCGGACCCATCATCGACCATTACACATGGAGTCCTCTTCCCCTTGACTTCTATTTTGATAAAGAGAGGGCGGATGTGGTCTCTTCCTTCATCCGGTAAGTCCGCATCTGAAAAAGAAACTGCTCCCATACTAACTTCACTCTTTTCCTGGACCTCTTCACATTTCATTTTTTCCCCAATTTTTATGAAGTTGATCTACTCCTCCGGTGTTGTGGAGGTAGAAATTGGCATGCTAGCCAAGGCATTGGCCATAGTTTCTCGGTGCTTTTTAGAAGTAGCTAACAAGTCCCAAATGCTAACACTTGGTTCTTTTCAATTACTTGAGCACAACATCATCTTCTTCTATTTCAACTTCCTTCCCCTTATTAGTTTCTATCTCCTTTGGTGGTGGCCTTGCGTAAGGCTTACCGGATCTAGTATTCATCACCTCATCTTCTTCGGGCTCGGACCAAGTCCACACCTCCTTCTTGGATACAATATCATCATCACTGTCACTTCAATCCCAAAACCCGTTGACAACACAAATTGCTACTTCTCCACCCATATAGCTCATTTAATTTTGACAAATGCCTCTTCTTCTTTGGTTGCTTTCTCATCCACATCTTGAAAAGAAGACATGACAAAGTCCTCATGTAAACCTCCTCCAATCATGAAGGTCGCCGGTGGTGGTATCTTATTGAATTTTGGCAATGGGTTGTCTTTGGTGTTTGGCTTGTTAGGCTTGGGTAGCTTCCCATTATAAATTAGATTTTGAATCTCATGTCTCAACCTTACACATCTATCCGTGTAATGTCCTTGCATTTGGTGAAATTGACAAAATGCTTTGGTGTCAAAGTTAGGTGGGAGAGGGTTAGGCAAAGGACGGGGATTTAAGGGCTGTAGCAATCCTTTTCTTTGAAGCTTGTTGAGAACCCAAGACATCGATTTTCCCAATTCCAAAAATTATCTCCTTGTTCCTTGGTTAGTAGCATTAACACCGACGACCTTTTGCATGCTTTGGCTACCAGGTTGATAGCTCCCTTCCTCGTTCCTTTTTGTTGCAAAGCGGCTTTTCTCCCTTTCCCAATCTTCAATTTGCAAACCAGCTTGAAGAAGGTCTTTAAAATCATGGATGAGTGTATGAGACATCCTCTCACGAAGACTAGGCAACACTCCTCTCACAATCATCCTTATTTGTTCAGATTCATCGGGCCTCTTCTTGAGTAAAGCGACCTTGTTTCTCCACCTTTTCACATAGTCCACAAAATTCTCATTTGGCCTTTGCCTAATGGACTCCACTTCCATCAAGGTAACTTCCAACTCAACATTATATCCATATTGTTGGATGAAGGCTTTGTAAAGTAGATCCCAACTCTTTTGTGTTCCATCATCTAAGGTATTGAACCAATTTTGGACAACAGGGTCCAATGAGAGCATAAATTACCTTAGGGTTTGAGCCTTAGTAGCTCGGGCAGATTGCATGGCAGTGATATACTGCTTCACATGAAGATGGGGATTTTCGGTGCCATTGTACTTAGCAAAGGAAGGCATCTTGAACTTGTATGGAACCTCTTCATCTTGTTCAAATAGTTTGTTGATCTCAGACATCTCTTCGGTTTTCAGCTTCATCTCAAATTTCTTTTCTAAATCAGCAATCATGCTTTCAACATCGGATGTCTCGGTCTTTTTAATAGTTACCTTCTCAACAGCCTTCGGTTCTTTCTTCTTTTCTTGAATATCTTGGTAGTATTGAGCCCAATCATCATCATCATCAATGATCACCTTTTCATCATCAAAAACCACTTCACTAACTTTGGTCTTCCCTTTGTCCTTTGGTTTCTTAGTGCTAGCAGATGCCTCAGCATTGGTTTTCTAAGATTGCAGTCCATTGGTTCTTCATGGTCTCAGCTAGGGCCTCTTTGATTTCTTCCATCTTGGCATTGAGGGCTTCATCCACTATTCTTGGAATTTTTTTGGGCTCCATTACTTTAGGCGAGCAAGTGATTGAGTCATTGCTAGATACTTCATCTCCGGCGTAGGTTGGATTGTTCTAAGCTTTTAAACTATCATAATCCAGGGCTGTGAGCCAGAGAGGATCAATGATATGAGATGCAAATGTATGCATGTATGCATGTATGCACAAACAATCAACAAATAAGGATAAATAGGATGTTCCTTCCAACCTTATATCATCCACACATGAATGGCGAGTCTCTTTTCCTAGGTATATGGTTAACAAAATACCAACATGGGGTATCTTGCTTTCGAATAATTATCTTGGACGTTTCAACCAATAGTTATATTTTCGAAAATGGAAATCAATCCATGATAATTCCAATTAATTAGGTTTTAATCCATTCAACCAACTAAAGTAGCTTTTATGCTATGTTGGATTAAAACGAAATTAAGAGGTTTATTATAAATAGATTTCTCACTTGAAAAGAGTAACTAATGGTTCATGCCAAAAACAAGCCCATGGTTAATTTATTCTTAGTGTAAACTAGGCCCACAATTGATTTTTGGTATTTCATAATTGACCTAAATATTTTTACAAGCTCTTTGTAAGAAAAGGTTGGGTGAAAATAGTTTTGTTTCTAAGCCCATTTTTAGAAAAATGGATTTTGGGCTTAGTATTTGGGCCATGGGCCAAAGAATTTTTTATTTATTTTTAGAAAAGTCTTATGTCCGAAGACCATCTTGAAAAAAAAAATTTGAAAATAGCTTTGGTCTTTTGGAAAGAAAAGTTTATTTTGAGCTTACAATATACTTAGGTTATATTAGAAAAAGAACAAACCAAATAAGCCATGATTTAGACTAAGATAAACTAACCATAGTCAAACAACATGCATTTGGGGCAAAACCTAAAGAAAGTAACTAGGCTAATTACATGAGCTTTAGTCTTTGGTAAAAAGGCTTAGGTTCCCATAGCAAGTATATACCAAACGGTACAAGTCTATGAGTGGTTATGCCATGCTCGATCTCCATACCTTGAGTGAAAGTATGGTATCCCTTACATAACATAACACGGGTAACATGGGCGTCCTAACTCACTCACACAATGCAATATAAGATGATGCAATGGATAATGTCATTATAAGAAAGAATAGTATAATATAAAGACCAACGGAATCAACTTCTCTTATCCCCAGTGGAGTCGCCACTGTGAGCGGGGATTTTCGCCCCCACTCCCGGCGGAATGGTTCTTGCGACTTCGGCACTGTTTAGGCTCAGGGCCTTAGAGAACACGGACCTAAGTCCGGAGAAAATAGAGTCGCCACCCGGACGAGCCGGGAAAAAGAAACGGATGGATGACTCGATTCCTAAGGAATCCCCAACCCCCTAATGGGTTCGAAAAGTTGGGTACGTCTGGGGAAGGTGAGAAATGGCCCAGCACCCCACAACGCCTGGTTCATTGGAACCGGCCTCCTTTACAGGTCTTAATATTATAAAATTCGTAAATATAATAACATTATAAATATTACACATAATAATTAAAAGAAAGCATCAATATATTAAAATCAAAGCAACGTCCAAATAAAAGCAAATAAATGGACACCCATCTAAGGATGGAAACATGTCCTTACATCACATTCCTAGATAGGACACCCACCAAAAGGTAGAAACATGCCCTTTACATAGATTGTAAAATGGAAAAGCAAATTAATTTACATGATGTTTAACTAATGAGGTACCCACCAAGTGGAAACATATCTCTTACAACTTTTGGAAATCTAATTTAATTGATAAAAGTAAATAATCATTCATCATAAATAAATCATTCATCAAAGCTATTAATCAAAATATAAAATAAACATCCATCCATTATAAATTAAATAAATCAAGTATTGAAATTAAATAAATTAAAGCATAAGAAATAAATCTAAGCATAATCAAATATGGAATTGAATAAAGCAAATAAAAGTTCGATTATAGCTACTGTGACGTTTTATGGAATTAAAATAGATTAGGGTTTTATGTTTTAAAAGGTTGGTAAGACTCTTTGATTAAACAAATTAAGGTTTGAATGGTGAAATCATGAAACTAGGGTTTTAGACACTTCAAAATACTTTTGATCTGTGGTTTTAAATGGTGATTCATTGTGTTTTTAAGCTACTGTGTAAAGTTGTAAATTTTGTATTTTTATGATTTTTAATGTTTTAAAAGATTAAAGTTTAGAAAAAGTTAGGGTTTAAGGTTTTAAAGGGTTTAGAGTTTATTATTTTAGGTTTAGAAGTTGGATTTGGATTTAGTGTTTTTAGAATTTATGGTTACGGGTGATGCATGGAACTTTTAGGATTAAAAATCAATTTGATACTTTTATGTGATTTTATGAAAATAAACCAAACAAATTAAAGTTTTTACAAATAGAAAAGATTTATATAATTGGAAAAAGTGTTTTTAGGATTTTTTTTGTGAGAAACAGAACTTGTTTTAAGATTTTATAAATTTAGAAAACAAATTTTGGTTTTGGGATTTTGAAGAAATAAAACTAATAACTTTAAATTCTTTGGGAAATAAAGCAACGGATTAATGTTTTTAACTTTGGAAAAACTAAATTAAAGTTCAAAGGTTTTTAATTTTGAATAACATAATTTCCTAATTTTAGCTAATGTGTAAAAATAATTAAAGAAAATCAATTAACACATACCTTCTTTTGATGATTCCTCCAAAAATAATTCTTCTTGGATAAACTAGCTTCAAAGACAAACCTTTTTTGCCTTTTAATTGCTTAAATCATGATGCTGCCCCTTTAAAAATCAATTGAATTGAATTTATTACTTTTCCTTCACTGATTTGGTTTTCCAATTTCCAAGCTACTGCCAAAAATTTTCCTCCCCCTAAATTAATTGCCTTTGGTCCTTATTTATAGTGGTTTGAGGTTGTTTATTCCTAATTAGTTAAGGTAAGTAATATTAAAAGAAACCGAAACCTAATTGAATTAGGTATTGAAAAATTTGCGTCGGAAAATTTGCACTGCCGAAAAAAAATTGCCGTAGGAAAAAATGCGCTGGCAAAAAAAAACTGCCGCAGAAAACTGCGGCAGTGGACTGGCTAGGGCGTCGCCCACAGGAAATTCCTGTGGGAGAGCTATTTCACCCGCAGGATTTTCCTGTGAGTGAAATAGAATTTCTATTTCGCCCGCAGGGATTTCCTGCGGGCGAAATAGCCCACAGTCCAGTGCGACTGTTTTTTTGCTGCCGATTTTTTCGACTCCGATTTTTATTTTTATTTTTTGATTTTGATTTGTTAATTTTTATTTTTTATTAATAAAAATTAGATACTAAAGCAAAAATTATTTTGGACCAATTAGACAACAAAGATAATTTTGGACTAAATAAAACATATTGGACCGGATTGGGTCAAAAATTAAGGGTCTACAGGCTGGGAAAAAGAAAGGGGTAGATTACTCGATTCCTATGGAATCCCCAACCCCCTAATGGGTTTGGAAAGTTAGGTACGTGTGGGGAAGGTGAGAAATGGCCCAGCACCCCCACAACGCCCGGTTCATTGGAACCGGCCTCCTTTACAGGTCTTAATATTATACAATTCTTAAATATAACAATATTATCCATATTACATGCAACAATTGAAATAAAACATCATTATATTAAAATCAAAGCAATGTCTAAACAAAACAAATAAATGGACACCCATCCGAGGATGGAAACATGTCCTTACATCATCCATGTCTAAACTAATAGGACACCCACCAAAAGGTAGAAACATGTCCTTTACATTGGTCTAAAAAATAAAAGCGATTTAAATTACATAGAACTTAATTAATGAGGTATCCACAAAGTGGAAACATACCTCTTATAACATTTGGAAATCAAAATAAATCAATAAAAGTAATTAAATAACCATTCATCATAATTAAATCATTCATCAAAGATATTAAACATCAATCAAAATAGAAAGTAAACATCCATCCATGATAAATTAAGTAAATCAAACATTTAAATTAAATAAATCAAAGCATATAATGAACTACATAATCAAATCTAAAATTAAATAAATATATAATTTAGGGTTTGCATCTTAAAATAAGATTTTATAATTTTAATTACTAAATTATGGCTTTGGAAAAAGGAAAGTAAAATACTCGGATGCAAAATACACAAAAGAATATTGACCACTTCGACGAGCCCATACGGCGAATTGTAGATTTTGGTGTTGAAAATTAAGATTTTAGGGTTTAGAATTTAGAAAATAGGGTTTTGGAATTTTGAGTAACTAATATTATTTTTTAAATGAATAATGCTACTGGACATTTTAAAGATTTAGGTTTTTGGATGTTTTATGAAAATAATGCTACTGTGATTTAGAAAAAGAATAGGTTTGGTAACAGATTATTATTTTGATTTTTAGGGCTTAAGGAATTTGGCAAAACGATTTAATATTTTTGGAAACAAAAACGAATTAGGGTTTTTAAGGTTTTGAAGAAATAGATTAGGGTTCTTAGGTTTTAGAAGAAATAAAAAAAAGTAATTTTAGGGTTTTTGTAAATAGAGGAGATGATTTAAGGTTCTAAGGTTTATAAGAAGTAAATTAGGGCTCTAAGGTTTTTAGAATCAAAACAAACAATTTAATGATTGAAGCTACTGTAAAAAAAAGATTAGATATTCAAACCTTTGTTTGTTGGTTCTACCAAAAATTGCTTCTTGGATGAACAAGGACAAAGGCAAGGTTGCTGCCTTTGATGGCTTGATTCTTTGCTTGCTTATTCCTCTCCTCTCTAAAAAAAATCCGATTGTTTCACTGCAAAAAATTTTAAAGTCCGATAGTTCCAAAGTTCAAGTCCTCTCCTTCTTCTGTATTTTTTGGTCTTATTTATAGGAAATTTAGATGATTAATTTTAAATATTTAAGGAAACTGTATTTAATTAGGAAAAGAAAACCGAAACCAAATAGAATTTGGTTTCGAAAAAAATTGCGTCGGAAAAATTTTGCTGGCGAAAAAACTGCAAGAGGGCGAGCACTGGCGGGCTGCGGGCCATTTCGCCCGCAGGAAGCTCTTGTCGGCGAAATGGCCCACGGCCATTTTGTCCAACACTTTCGGCGATGAATTTTATTTATTTATTTATTTATTATTATTTTTTATTACTATAATTATAAAAAATAAATACTAAAACAAATATTATTTAATTAAGATAACACAAAAATTATTTTAGACTAATTAAAATATATTGGATCAGACCGGGTAAAAAATTAAGGGTCTATAGTAGGATTATAGCAAAGCTCACCACAATCTGTGAACCTATCTTCAAATTGCTTAAAAAGAATCAACCAGTCATGTGGAATGAAGAGTGTCAAAAGGCCTTTGAGTGCATAAAGGAGTATTTGCTAAATTCACCTATTTTGAAACCACGTAAACCCAGTAAACCCTTGTTACTATACTTAGCAGTAGAAGAAGAGTCAATAGGAGCCATGCTAGCCCAAGCAGATGAGTCAGGGATTGAGCACATAGTCTATTATTTAAGTAGAAAGCTCTTACCTTATGAAATTAAGTATTGTATCATTGAAAAGACCTATATAGCTGTGGTTTTATCTTCTAAGAAATTATGGCTTTACTTTCAATCTTATAGTGTGCAAGCAATTTCCAGGTTGGATATAATGAAGTACTTAAGGGAGACACCCTCTTTGATTGGGAAGTATGGGTCATATTGGAAGAATTTAAGATTGAGTATGTAATTAGGAAAACAATCAAAGGTAGAGCGATGATAGAATTCCAGGCCCAACAACTATTTCCAGATAGCAAAGAGATAGTCATGAACAAGGGTGCAGTCAAGTTATCAGACATGGACGGGAATGAGTTTAGTGAGCCAGTGAATATTGATAGGTTAAAAAGGTTTTAGGTATATAAAAAAAGAGCTCGCTAGGTTGAAAAACCAAAAGGGCGGCCTAAGCAAAAGTTTAAGTAGTCCACTAGTTTTAAAAACCCAAAAGGGTAGGCTAGGCAACAATTAGGGCTAAGTAAGAGAAGATCATCAAATAGAAAACCCAAAAGGGCTAGTTGGCAACAGGAGTTATCTTGTGTATGTTGGCTTTATGTTTGGTTGTTCCCCAATTTAATAAAACAGAATTAATATTAAAATTGTTCTATGTGTACTATTTTAAGTATTTGACCAGATATGGATAAAACAAATAAATACAATATTAAAAGATGATGACAAATTAGAAAAGGAAAAGATGCATCTCTTATTATTGTTTTCATTATTTTTATATCTTAACAATATTCTTTCTAAAGAAATTGACAAATATAAAAATTTTAATATTAACTCTGTAGCGTGCAGGCCAACTTTGCCTCAACCGATCCAAGTATACTTCAGTCAGACAAGGCATGTCTAAATCAGGAGTAAACTCGAAACATCGAGGCTCAGCTCCATACTGACGATCAAGTCGGCGAGGATCATAGCAAGTACCTCGACAAATAGAAGCGAGAGAAATATACATCAAATACATTCGAATGGTGATATGAGAAATCTTCCACCAAGGTACTAACCAACAAATGTTGACTGCAGTGCATGAGTGGATCCAGTCAACCCAGTCAACATATGAAGAAGCTGGGTGGAGTAGTTTTCTAGTAGAGTAATGTCACGACAGATATCTGGAAAAATCAATAGATAGAGTGTTGAGAAAGTAGAGATGCTCTTGAAACCAAATCTACAAGTACAAGAAAAGAATTAAAAAAAGAAAAAAAAATATCCGCTAAGTTGAGAACCCGCAAGGGCGGCTTAGGCAAAAATTAGGGCGGCTCGCTAGTTTTGAAAACCCGCAAGGGTAGACTAGGAAAAAATTAGAGCAATAATAAAAGAGCCTAAATTGAAAACCCAAAAGGGCAATTTAGATAATTTCCTGAAGTAGCATTGGACTCCCAACTAATTTCCTTGACAATGTTGATTTAAGTTGGTCCAACCCAACTAAAGTCTCAGCTAAGATCACGGGTATCGGCGACAAGCCTCCTTCCATTTAGTCCATGATATCCAATACTCATGGATTGATATTACCATTGAAAGAAACAAGCAAGAATTGGGCAAGTAAGCATAGAAAAAACATGCATCCCCATGCCTTGGTAGGAGCCAAATGAGAAATGCAAAAGTCAATCAAGGGACCAAGCAGGATTTCTCGTTAACTGTAGAACTTCAGGCTTTGAAAGTTGAAATTTGCATCTTTTGTTGAGTTCTAAAAATCAATATAGGCAATACCATTGGTTGATTGCTTGGATATTCAAGGATGGCCTCAAACTCTTCAATCATGGGACATATCTGAAAGTCATTTATCTTAAATATCCTAGAATTCACATTCCAAAAGGAAACCATGGCATGTAAAAAAGAATGGTCCAATTTAATATTTTGAAAATACTTCAAAATATTTATTCTAGACCAAGATATTCATTCCCAATGAATGGCTTTCATATTTTTAAACAAACCTTTTATTTTCATCAAATTGAGTTCTGTCATTGTTGAAAGTTGAAGGAAAATTAAATTTGTTAAAAGGAATTTTGTTGCTGAAATTGAAAATTCATGGAAAATTTCTTGGATTTTGTATGGGATCATAGCATGGAAAGAGGATTTATATAGGGTGATTGGCCATACAAAGTTGAAAAGGATTGGCTTGAGACCAAAACATGCAAGGATAGGAAATCAACGATGAAAAGGTTTTGAGTTACCACGTTGCCTTTAATTTTGTGAATTAGTGCTGCTACGAAATTCTGAATTATGAGAGGAAGGACCAATGATTGTACTGTAGTAATAATAATAGCAATAAAAAATATAATGAAAAAATTGAAAGTCAAAAGTTGCAGTAAAAGTGCAAATTATAATTATTATTATCATTATCATTGTTATTATTATTATTATTAATACAATATTTTCTAAATTAATACAATAATGATGGATCACTGAGAAGGAGGTGATGGATCATGATCAAACAAAGCTCTGAAAAAGTCATCGCTTGCTGGAGAAGGAGGCATATCATCTATCCCGAGTCCACCCGAAGAAGGAGCACCTGAACCTCTATTACCCTGGAATTCAGATCTACAATGGTCCTCATCCGAAGTAGACAAAGTAATCTCATGGTCATCAGTTTGGGGCTCCCTAGAAGACGAAGCGTTAGGATCAATCATTCCCTAAAATTGAAAGTCTCAAAAGTCTTATTTTGACTGATGGTGTAATTTTTCAAAATGTGCAACCTGTTGATGACTAGCAGCTAACTTTTCTTGTAGTTTCTTATTTTGCTCTTCAAGCATCCACTGTGAGTCAGAAAGGAAAGGGTAAGAGCATACATAATCATGCATACATGTAGCATAAATCATCATGGAATAGGATAACCTACCAGATAACTCATATCAATGCCTTGCGGATGAGATGGCACCTCCGATTGATAAGAATGAGAAAATGGAGGAGCAGCAGAGAAAGGTCTAGCCTCATGACGAAATGAGCCAGCAAATTGTAATAATCATTAAAACGGTCAAAACAAGTTAAGAAAGGAGTAACTGCAATGGCAGAATGGTAAAAGTCTACTTGAGAGGTACTAGCCCCGGGATGCTGGATGAACCCTCTTGCCTCTCCATGATACTCCTCTTCATCCTCATCTTCCTTGGGAATTTCTCAGATGCTAATAGGAGATGCACCAAAGTTCAAGAGCCCTACTCGAATAAACTGAGTATATGATGCACCCGGTGGGTAAAGAAAGATTTCAACATCATAACCATGCCGAGCTAACCACCACGCATTCTCCGGCATTGATGCATTATTTTAAGTATACTCTGGGCAATTCATCGGGATCCTCCGTCGCTCAGGACCAAGGAACCACTCATACACTCTCTGCCCGAGAAACTAGCCACTAGACACAGGGCCAGCAATTGGTCATTGTCCGCTGGCATTCAATTGCTACTACTTCCATGATATTTAAACTCAATATTAATAAAATAACATAACCATCCACTGTAAATTCTAAATAATTTGAATAAGGAATTTTAAACCTCCATTTGTTGGCTCCACCAATATTTTACGTTGATCCAAACTTTATGATTGCACCAGTATCAAATCTTGGTTAAGAAAAGTGAAGGCAATGTCCACTGCCTTCTTGTTTATTGATGATGGTTAGTATTATGTGTCTTTTTGCTTTTGTTATTGGTTGCTTTTGATAACTCCAGTTGCTAATTCTCACTCTATTATCCCTTCTCTGCTTCTTTTAAACCTATTTTTATAGAAATAGATTAGGTTAAAATATTGTGATTGAGCCTTAATCTGAGCTTAATTCTAATTTCCCATTTTAGCATATTTAATTTGATATAGGCCTACCATATCAAATTGGTTTGCATCCAATTCTATATGGATGGTGTCCATATCAAATTGGATGGCCTCCAATTCAATATGGATGCCCAATTCAATATGGAGGCATCCATATTGAATTTGATGGCTCCAATTCGGCATGGATGCTATCCACGTTGAATTGGCCTGGCCCACATCCATTTAAACCCCATTGAATTCTAAATCGATCATTTTAGGGCTTTAAAGAATGAACCGGCAAATTTTAGACCTTATAAAACTGGACTAATCTAACTAAGGGCATTAAAATAGATTTAAGCCATTCAAAATGGACCGATCATGTCTTAGACCTTCTTTAATCGGTATCGAACTAGCTTATGGCTGAAATTAGGGGTGGTCTACAGTTTTTTCCTTGCTTGAACGATCTTGAATTTATTCATAGAGTGAAAAAAAACATGACTTTGAGCTAATCTTGGATAATGATGGTTCTGGACCTAGGCATTGATTTGGGTTATGGACCCAAGATTGAGTTGATTGAATTATGGACCCGAGATTGGATTTGGATTATGGACCCAAGATTGGTTTTGGTTCTGGACCCGAGACTAGATTTGGGTTCTAGATCAAAGATATGGTTGATTTAAGTTCCGAACCTGAGACTGGATTTGAGTTCTAAACCCGAGATTGGTTTGGGTTCTGGACTTGAGATTGGATTTGGATTTTGGACCTGAGATATGGTTGATTTAGGTTCTGGACCCGAGACTAGATTTGGATTCTATACCTGAGATATGATTTGATTTAGGTTCTGGACCCAAGGTTAGTTTTTGTTATGGGCCAAAGATTGCATTTTGGTTCTGGACCCTAGATTGGTTTAAGTTCTGGACCCAGGATTGGATTTGGGTTATAGATTCGAGATATGATTTGATTTAGGTTCTGGGCCAGAGGTTGGTTAGGGTTTTAGACCCAAGATTGGATTTGGGTTCTAGACCCGAGATATGATTGGTCTGATTTGGGCTCTCAACCCGGGACTAGATTTTATATAGGTACTTGGATCTGAGACATTTGCAAAAAAATTGGCTAATTTTTACCATGTATTGGTGCCTATGTACTCTTGCTCCCTGCATGAAATAATATTTATGAGTTTAAAAAATATTTTTTAGAAACGAAAAAATATATATACACATAATAAATATATGTCTACTGTGTGCATGTGCGCTATGTCAAACATGAATTATTTGAAAGAAAATAGGAATTATTGAAAGACTACATAAATTATTGAAAGGAGACATAAATTAATATGCTTTATCTTACTTGATAGCTATGCACGTGAATATGCTTAGCCTTTTCTTTTATCCCTTTTTTTTAAATTGATATTATCCTTCAGACTTCATTCTCTATAAATTAAATTGAAAGCAACATTTGTTCATTTCTTCCAAACCATAGAGAGTTTAAAATTTTCCAAAACTTTGTGAGCTGCTCGTGTTATTTAAAAATTTTCAATCTTTTAGTATATAATGAAAAAGAAATGGCAGTAAATCAACATACAACTAGGACTGAACCTCATATGGATTCGAAATTGCACTCTTACCTTAGAAATAATGGGTTGTATTGGGTTCCTATCTTAGCAGGAATGCACCTTTACCAAAGTTCAAAAGAAAAAATGCAAGTAATAATTATTTTTTGGTAGCAATTTTCTTTCAGCATAATTTTTTCTATTTTTATTCATTTATTATAATTTATTTACTATATATTTTTATTGTAATTTTATTATTTGTAGTAGCAAATTAATTGTAAAAAGTAAACTTATGCATTAATTTTTGAGGACTTAAACATTTTGAAAAAAAATAAACAAAGTAACATGAAAGTAAAAAATCGCTATGTACATTAAAATTAATTTTTTGAACTAATTTAATACAAATATATAAAAAAACAAATAATACTAGTGTTAAAAAAGACAAACTAATATAGAAAATATCTTTATGCACAAAAGCTAATTTTTTTTATTTTTGACTAGCTTAGAAAAGAAAATAAAAATTAACTAAATTAAAACAAAGTGTTATTCACGATGCTAAAAACAAAATTATTGGGTGCTAAAAATAATTTTCATGTTACACTTCATATTTTTCTTATTTTTAGTATTTTTTATTTATTATTATTTTTAGAACTATTAAGATTATTAGTAGGGCAAATATACTTGCCTGGTTGGACTTACCTTTGTTGTGGCAGTATGATAGCATTGTGATCCATGATGATGAGAATGTCCATAAGGCCCACCAGTGGTATGAGTAGGCACCACCTCCAGTCTAAAGAATGATATGAGAGTATGGCTTTGAAGAATTTGTGCTACAGCTACAAATAAAGGGATACCAAATTGATAGAAGAATAATTCAGGCACTTGCTGAGAGGTGGATGGACACTACCCACACCTTTCATTTGCCCATTAGGGAGATGACCATCAGTTTAGTGGATTTTACTGCAATAACGAGATTAAAATGGGATGGGATCCCCATTCCTCTAACCAACGACATATTGACCAGGGGTGAGATTCGCCATTTAATTCGTTTAAGGCCAATGTATAAGGGCCAATGCAAAATAAAATATGAATTTATATGATAGTACTAGATGAGGTAGACCCGACAAGTACTTAGTGAGCGGGCAAAAAAATACACCCATGGATTCCTATTATATTTGTTAGCCATGACAATCTTATGTAGCCCTAGGCAGCAATTCACTTGTCAATTTTATGTGCTCTTGGTGATTTCAATCTCATGCCATTTTATGCTTGGGAGAAGCTGGTTTTGCCTATCTTTATCATGGCTTTGATTAAATTTATAGGAACAAGAGGTCATTTATAGGCTTAATGGTTGTTGTCAAGGTAAGAATTCTTTCCTTTGTTTATTCAAATAACATATATGAGCGTGGGCATATGAACATAATCTTGTGAAGGTGCTTGGTATTCCTAGGAGATGGGTGGGATAGTCGAGATTGTACCTTTGGTTGTAGGGTCGCAGAGAGGTGCCCTACAATCATCATTTGCACTCTAGGCGTTACCAGTTGAGCCACCTGACCTGGGATTAGGTAAAAGATAAAATTAGTATTATAATTAAATTTTATGAGGAAAATGACTTACCTATGTCATTGCCTTTCAGGTGAACATTGCTTGGTGGAGAGCAAGTGAGAAGGTGAATTGGACTACAGGCATGAATAATGTATTACCCTTGCAGAACTCTCATCGAATCATTGCTAGGCCGATTTCTAATGGTTGGTACCTTGGTGAGAGGGTACATAACTTGTTTCATGGCCCTGATCAAAGGCAGGAGCCAGCTAATATTTTACCATATGTGTTGACCTACATATCTATACCAGAGAATTCCGAAATGGATTTGATGTTAATGCATTCTTACTTCAACTAGACTTTATATAATGAGTTCATTTAGGACCAACTTTTGTCTCTCCCCTGATGGTGTTAAAGACATTGAGGAAGATGGGATGGAGAAGAAGAAGAAGAAGATTATGATGATGATAACATGAGGGAAGAAGGGGATAAGATAAATAAGGAAGAGTTTGAGGATGAGGATGGTGATGGTGAGGAAGGTAATGAAGATGAAGAGGAAGAAGATGAGGATAAGGATGGTAATGAGGATGAAGATGATACAGGGAATTTCTTTGCCCATGATGATGCTATGATTGTTTCCTCTCAGGTTGACCAGATATGCTCCTTTGTTAATTTTGGACTTGTCTTTTCATTGTACTTGGCCAACATTCATGAATAGTTCCAGAAGGTCAAACACCCATATAGTTCAAGCCATGATGGAGCTGGTCCAACTAGTACAGCTCCACCTCAACCATTCCCCTATGCGAGGCTGTCTTTCGAGCCTCAGGGCTATTACCTTAGCCATTTGGTTTGTAATTTCTGTTTCATATTTACATATGATGAATGTATGCATGAAAAGGCATGATCCTAACTTTTCCTTTTCTGGCTCACAACGGATGCTTGAAGAACAGAACCAAAAACTGCAGGAACAATTGGCCGCCAACCATTGGCATTTTGATTACCTTAAATTAAACTTTTGAGACTTTAGATTTTAGAGCTATAGGGATCCCAGTGCATCTTCATCAATGAGGCCCTGAATTGCGACCATGATGTGCCACCCCTCTTCATAGGCAATGATTATGACAGACTAATTTTCAGGATAACAGGGACTCAAGTGCTTTTTTCTCAAAAGAAACTTGGGCTTGGAATGTGTCTCCACCACTGACAGGAGATGAATCCCTCAGGAACCTATTTAACTACAAACTATCTCCTCCTTCACAGTAATTAGTCTTGAAAAACTTGTATTAAAATTATTATAAATAAAATAAGAACTTGTAATAAGTTTAATATTCATAATAAAGTATAATATGTTGACTTTTCAAACTCTCTTTTTTTTCATCTGGACTTTTTTTTAAATACTTTGACTTTTTCTTTTACATATTTATACAAAGATTTATTACCATGTCGAATTCACTTAAAATGAATTCGACATCGACTAAAATCTTAATTAAATCCAGAGAACAAATACCCACGCGGATTATGTTTAAAATTTCCAATTTCATAACGAATTCAGTGTTCCAAATTCAAACATAATTCAACATGGATAAATTTATCTAAACTCAATTCAACATGGATAAATCTTCCCTAAACAAATCAGACTTCACCCTTATGCTATATAGATCAACAATTAGCCCTTTTCTTCGTCAATTAAATCACCAATTTTCCTATGGCCATCCTAAAATCAAGGCAAAATATTAAACTTCAATATTTCCTTTTTACAAATCCAAAGCAGTTTCAATTTTCACATCCCACAATGACTGAAGCCAATTTGAAAACATAAAGAATTTATTCAAGAACATCAAGGCTACACATTGGGAACAAGTATCATGGTCTCAACTTAATGTTTTTAAGTTCTTTCAAAATGTCAATTTGGATCATTACTTCTTACATGCCATGGCTTCCTTTTGGGATGTGAAAACTAGGACTTTCAAGATGAACAACTTTGAGATATGTCCCATGATTAAAGAATTTTCATAATGAATTGTTGTTCATCTTTTTGGATCTGGCTATAGGAGCACTTCAGCTTGCTCGACACCCCATCTATGGACTTTACTAAATATCTGCCTTGACATCATTCTATAAGGAAACAACTTCATCCTGCTTCCTCATATGTTGAATGGGTTGATTGGATCTACTCACGAGATGTGATTAATTTTCATTGGTAGGTACCTTAGTGGAAAATTAGCCACACCACCATTCAGACATATCTAATGTATGTTCCTCTCACTATTCTCTGTCAAGGCACTTGTTATGATCTTGATCGACTTAACCGCCAGTATAAGGCCGAGCTTTGAGGTTCTGAGTTTAATTCTAATTTGAACATGCCCCATCTAACTGAAGCTTATTTGGATTGTCTAATTCAAAGCTGGTCTGCACGAAACACTTATCATCTACCATAAATTTTACACTTGTCAATTCTTTAGAAAAATGATGTGAGGATGAACAATAATGATTATAAAAGATGTTTTACTTTCTTTTATAATTTATCATCATTTTTCGCTATTGTGTTATTTATTTTACCCTAATGGTCACATTATTCAAAATACTGCACATAGAATAATTTTAACATTAACTCTTTTGTATTAATATAGGGAGCAACCAAAAACACAAAGTGGTTTTCTAATTGACAATTTTATCTCATTTTAGCCCTAATTGTTGTCTAGCCCTCCCTTTTAGGTTTTCAAAACTAGTGGACTGCTCTAACTTTTGCCTAGGCCACCCTTTTGGGTTTTCAACCAAGCGAGCTCTCTCTCACTTTTTATTTTATTTTATTTTATTTTTTATATTTCAAACATAAAACCTCTTCAACCTATCAATATTCACTGGCTCACTAAACTCGTTCCCATCCATGTTAGATAACTTGACTGCACCATTGTTCATGACTTATTTTACAATATATGACCCTTCCCAACTAGTTCTAAACTTCCCTCTTGGATCAGGGACATTAGGCTTGCCTTGCTTTAACACTAAGTCACAAACTTTAAGCTTTTTGATCTTAACCCTTTTATTGTAAGCCCGAGCTATCTTTCTTTGATACAACTGATAATGATACAATTCCTTCAATCTTCTTTATTCTAATAAGGCCAGCTGCTTATATCTACTCGCTACCCATTTCATCTTAGATAACTCAGCTTCTAGGAGCACCCTTAGCGATTTGATTTCAATCTCAATCGGCCATACTACTTCCATCCCATAAACAAAAGAAAATGGCATCACTTCAGTCGAGGTATGCATGCTTATCATATACCCCATAAAGTAAAATTAAAGCATTTCCAACCAATCTGTCTTGGTAATTTTGGATAAAATCTACTTAATTGTTTTGTTCGTTGCTTCCATTGTACCATTAGCCTTTAGTCTGTAAGGGGAGGATCAGTGATTGTAGATCTGGTACTTCGAGAATAAGCCCTTAATGGCTCCTTGAAACTGCACTCCATTATCTAATATTACACTGTGTGGGATCCCATACCTGTAGATGAGATTCTTTTCAGTAAATCTAGCCATTTGCCTTGCCCCCAGCTTGTTAAAAGATTCAGCTTCAAACAATTTTGAAAAATAATCCAATACTACTATAATGAATCGATGATCGTTCAAAACCGTTGGATGTATTTCTTTAATAATGTCAATTCTGTAAGTTGCAAAAGGCTAGCGTGAAGACATAGAATGCAATTCTTCTGAAGGCATGTGATTCAAGTTTGTATACATTCGGCACTGGTGGCACTTCATCATAAAATCTATATAGTCTCTTTCTGTGGTCAACCAATAGTAACCTTGTCGAATTATCTTCTTAACCAGGGCCAACCCATTCATTTAGGGTCCACAACTTCCTGCATGTATTTCAGACATGATCTGCTCAACTTTAGTCTTCCTCAAACATCTTAAGTGCACCCTGTCAGGCCATCTTCGATACAACTGCCCATGAAAGGTTATGTATTGCAAGGACCATCGCCTTATAGCACTTCTCTCTTCCTTTGTTGCATCTTGCGGGATTCCCTACTTTCCAAGAACTGTCTTATAGTGTCATACCACACATTATGGTCCGTTTCAGTTACTATGATTGTCTCACACTCTTAACAAGGAGGTAATGAACTAGTCAGAATCGGAGGCTTAAGAAATAGCTTAACATGATTTTCCAATACAGAAGCCAGGGTGGCTAGGGCATTAGCCATCTAGTTTTTCTCTCTTGGCAAGTGTATAAACCTACACTCCTTGAAATTCTTTTTCATCATGGTCAAATAATCATGGTATGATTTCAACTTTTCTTCCTTCAACTCCCATTCTCCATTTACATGGGACACCACAGTAATGGATCGCCAAAGACTTGCACTGTATCAACCTTCATAATCAACAAGGTTTCCAAACAAAAAATGCATGCTTCATATTCCACCATGTTATTGATTGCCCTAAATTTCAACTTATAAGCTAAAGGGATGACCTTTCCTTTGGGTAATTCCAAAATTACTCCCAGGCCAACCCCTTTTCTATTTACTGCTATGTCAAAATACACTTCCACCCTTGTACTTCTATGGCCTCTAAATGTTCATCGGGAAATTTTAAAATCAATTCTTCATTGTCAAGCAATGGTTGTTGAGCCAGGATTTTTCTACTACACTACCTTTGATGGTTTTCTTGGTTATGTTCTCAATCTCAAATTCTTTAAATTTATCAACCTTCTGCCATATATCCCGATCAACGAGAGTGTTTCCCTTTAATACTTTACTGGATCTATCCTGGAAATTTCTTGCACACTATAAGACTACAAGTAATACCATAACTTCTTAGATGACCAAACAACAGCTATACAAGTCTTTTCAATTATACTATACATAATCTCATAAGGTAGGATTTTTCTACTAAAATAGTAAATTGCATATTCAACTCCCGATTCATCCACTTGTGCTAGCATTGCTCCTATCGACTCTTCTTCTACTGCTAAGTATAGTAGCAAAGGCCTACCTGGCATAGGTGATTTTAAAAAAAGTGAATTCAGTAAATACTCTTTTATATGCTCAAAGGCCTTTTGACATTCTTCATTGCACTTAACTGGCTGGTTCATTTTAAGCAATTTAAACATAGGTTCATAGATTGTTATAAGCTTTGCTATGAACCTGCTAATGCACTATAACCTTCCGATAAGCCACTAAAATTCATTCTCTGTCTTAGGGCCTAGAATATCCCTGATGCCTTAACCTTGTCAACATCAATCCCAATGCCATTTGGACCAATCACGTGTCCCAACATCTTACCTGAATTAACTCCAAACACACACTTCTTTGCGTTCAACCTCAGCTTATATTTTATTGTTCTTTCAAAGAAGATCTCTAAATTTTAAAAATGTTGCTCTCTTGTATCTGACTTCACCATCATGTCATCAACATAGACCTCAACTTCCTTATGCATCATATCATGAAACAAGGTGGTGGCCATTGTGAGAGGGGATTTTTGCCCCCACTCCCAGTGGAATGGTTCTTGAGACTTCGGCACTGTTTAGGCTAGGGGCCTTAGAGAACACGGACCTAAGTCCGGAGAAAATGGAGTCTCCACCCGGATAGGCCAGAAAAAAGAAAGGGGTGGATGACTCAATTTCTAAAAATCCCCAACCCACTAATGGGTTTGGAAAGTTGGGCACGTGTGGGGAAGGTGAGAAATGGCCCAGTACCCCCACAATGCCCGGTTCATTGGAACCGGCCTCCTTTACAGGTCTTAATATTATAAAATTCTTAAGTATAACAATATTATCCATATTACATGCAACAATTGAAATAAAGCATCGTTATATTAAAATCAAAGCAATATCCAAGCAAAACAAATAAATGGACATCCATCCGAGGATGGAAACATGTCCTTACATCATTCATGTCTAAAACACCCACCAAAAGGTAGAAACATGTCCTTTACATTGGTCCAAAATATAAAAGAAATTTAAATTACATGATATTTAACTAATGAGGTACCCACAAAGTGAAAACATACCTCTTACACTTTTGGAAATCAAAATAAATAGATAAAAGTAAATAACCATTCGTTATAAATAAATCATTCATCAAAGACATTAAACATCAATTAAAATATATAATAAACATTCATCCATGATAAATTAAATATATCAAGCATTGAACCTAAATAAATCAACCATCAAAGCATGTAATAGACTGCACAATCAAATCTAAAAATAAAGCAAGAAAAGATACAAATTGAGGTTTACTGTTTATATTTAAAGTTCTTTAATTAATATTTTAGGGTTTTGGAATCTTAAGATATTATTAAGTATTTATGGATGGAACAAATATAGAAAGTCTTTAAGGGAGTTATATAAAAATTATAAGAAAATTATTAAGTATTTATGTATGGAATAAAATTATAAAAAGCTACTGTGAAGAATTGAAAACATAATTTGAATTTATGGTTTGAATAAATTAGGATTTAGGTTTGTATTTTGAATAAAGCTACTGTATTTTGAATAATTATAATAAAGGAAGTTAAACATAAATATTTATAATACATAAATAAATATTGACCCGAGCACAAAAGGCGGTTCTGCTAGCCAGTAAGCCGGCACGGGTTAAGGGGGTAGCTCCCCTTACGGGGTCGGGGCCCGGACCCTGAAGATTTTGAAAACTGGCTTTTAAGATTGTAGGTTTCGATGTTGAAAATTAAGATTTTTGGGTTTAAGATTTAGAAAATAGGGTTTTCAAATTGGAAGAAACTAGTGTTATTTTTAAAAGAATAATGCTTACTATGTGATTTTGGAAAGAAGGATTAATTAGGGTTAAAGCTTTTGATGCTTAAAAAAATAAGGCTACTGACTTTTTGGAATAGAGATAGGATTTTGGGAATTAATAAAATGTTTTAGGGTTTTTGAAGTTTTTGGAAACAGAAGGATGATTTAAAGTTTTTGGAAACAAAAGAAACGAATTAGGGTTTTTAAGGTATTTGAAAAAAATGTTTTAGGGTTTTAAGGTTTAGAAGAAACAGAAGAAATAATTTGTTAATTTTCAGTGATTGAAGCTACTGTAAAAAAAGAAAATAGAGATTCAAACCTGCGTTCGTTGGTTCCACCAAAAGTTGCTTTCTGGATGAAAAAAGACAAAGGCAAGATTGTTTGCTTATTCCTCTCAAATCTGAAGTTCCACTATCCGATCCAAGTCCCAAGTTTTTCTCCTTAATGTTCCCCCCCCCCTTTTCTTATCCTTTAAAGTGTTATTTATAGGAAAATTTATATGATTAATCCTAATTGTTTAAGAAAACTAAAATTCATTAGGAAAAGAAACCAAAACCAAATAGAATTTGGTTTCGAAAAAAATTACGTTGGAAAATTTTTCTGGCAAAAAAACTACTGCAGGCCAAGAGGAAATTTGCAAGAAACTACGTGGAAAATTGCGAGCTAGGCACGGCCAGCCAATTTCATAGCAGGAATTTCCTGCGGCGAAATGGATTTGGCCATTTTGCCCGCAGGAATCTGCGGGCAAAATTGGCCTTGGCCAATTACTTTCGGCGATGAATTTTTTCTTCGCCGATTTTTTCGTCGTCGATTTTTATTTTTATTTATTATTATTTATTATTATTTTTTTTATTATTTATTATTTATTATTTATTATTTTTATTCACTTCACCATTTTTTATTTTTAAAAATTATAAATAATAAATAATAAAATAAATATTAAAATACCACAAAAATTATTTTGGACTATAAAAAATAATGGACCAAACTGGGTTAAAAATTAAGGGTCTATAGCCATCCTCTGGTAGGTTGCTCTGGTATTCTTTAACCCAACGACATCACTCTATATCAAAATATACCCCACGTGATGAAGACAATTTTAGCTTTATCCTCTTGGGCCATTAAAACATAGTTGTACTAAAAAAATCCATCTTTGAATGAGTGTAGCACACTAGAGGCTGCACTATCAATAAGGACATCTATATGGGGTAAAGAAAAATCATCTTTAGGGGAAGCCTTATTCAAATCTCTATAATCCACACAAACCCTAATTCTTTCATCTTTTTTTTGCACAGGAACTATATTGGCTAACCAATAAGGGTAATATATTACCTCAAAGAACTTTACTTTTATCTACTCATTAAATTCTTCCTTAATTTATTATGCCCATTCTGACCTTAACCGTCTAAGCTTTCGTTTGACAGGTTTCATTTGAGTGTAAGTGGGAATCATGTGCTTAGCTATGTCTTGATCAATTCTAGGCATGTCCTCATAAGACCAAGTAAAGACTTCTTCATACTTTTTAAATATTTTTTCCAATCTCTCTCTCTCTCTTCATGAGTAAGGATGGACGCTATTCTAATGTTTTTAGGATTTTTGGTTGTTCCCAAATTTAATGATTGTGTATCAATAGAGTTAATGTTAAAAATGCTCATGTAATCACTACTTGAATGTATGAGACCATTAGTAAAAATATCACACAAGTAAGCAAAATCAAACTTTATTGCATTCATCTTAGAAAAGAAAACATCATCATCCGCATACAGAGCAGACAAATCAAAATCAGAGTCATTGTTCTCATAATTGTGAGCGGGGATTTTTGCTCCCACTCCTGGTGGAATGATTCTTGCGACTTCGACACTGTTTAGGCTCGGGACCTTAGAGAACACCGACCTAGGTCTAGAGAAAATGGAGTTACCACCCAGACCGGTTATATTAACATCAACTTTTTTTTGCGTGCTTTGATTGCTAGGCTGGTAATTCCCTTTCTCATTCCTTCTTATTTAAAATCGATTCTTCTCCCTTTCCCACTCTTCAATTTGTAGACCAGCTTGGAGAAGATCTTTGAAATCCCTTATAAGGGTGTGAGACATCCTTTCACAGAGATTGGGCAGGACTCCTCTCATGATCATCCTTATTTGATCAAATTTATCAGGCCTTTTCTTGAGCAAAGCAACCTTATTTCTCCACCTTTTCACATAGTCCACAAAATTCTCATTTAGCCTTTGTCTAATGGACTCAACTTCTATTAAGGTAACTTCGAGCTTGACATTATACCCATATTGCTGAATGAAAGCTTTGTATAACAGATCCCAGCTCTTTTGTGTTCCTTCTTCCAAGGTATTGAACCAATTTTGGACAACAGGGTCCAATGAGAGCATGAAGTACCTTAGAGTTTGAGCCTTAGTAACTCAGGCAGACTACATAGCAGTGATATACTACTTCACATGGAGATGAGGATTTCCAGTACCATTGTACCTAGCGAAGGAAGGCATCTTGAACTTATAAGGGACCTCCTCATCTTGTTCAAATAGTTTGTCGATCTCGGACATATCTTCAATTTTCAGCTTCTTCTCAAATTTCTTTTCTAAATCAGTAATCATCTTTTCAACATCAGAAGCTTTGGTTTTCTCCATGGTTGATCTTTCAATAATCTTTGGTTCTTTCTTCTTGTCTTGAAGATCTTGGTAGTATTGAGCCCAATCATCATCATCATCAATGATCACCTTTTCATCATCAAAAACTACTTCACCAACTTTAGTCTTCCCTTTGTCCTTTGGCTTCTTAGTGCTAGTAGATGCTTCGGCATGATTTTCAAAAATTGTTGTCAATTGGTTCTTCATGGTCTCAGCCAGGGCCTTTTTTATTTCTTCCATCTTGGCATTGAGGGCTTCATCCACCATCCTTTGAATTTGTTCGGGCTCCATTGCTTTTGTGAGCAAGTGATTGAGTCGTTGCTAGATTCTTCGCTTTCGGTGTAGGTTAGATTATTGTAAGCGTTTGAACTGTCGTAATCCAAGGCTGTGGGCCAGAGAGGATCAATGATATGAGATGCAAATGTATGCATGTATGCACAAACAATCAACAAACAAGGATAATTAGGACGCTCCTTCCAACCTTATAACATCCACACACGAATGGAGAGTTTCTTTTCCTAGGTATATGGTTAACAAAATACAAACATGGGGTACCTTGTTTTTGAATATTTCCCTCGGACGTTTCAATCAATATTTTCAAAAATGGAAATCAATTTATTATAATTCCCATTAATTAGGTTTAATCCATTTAACCAACTAATGTAGCTTTTATGCTATATTGGATTAAAATGAAATTAAGAGGTTTATTATAGATAGATTTCTCACTTGAAAAAGTAACTAATGATTCATGCTAAAAACAAGCCCATGGTTAATTATTTCTTAGTATAAACTAGGCTCACAATTGATTTTTTGTATTTCGTAATTAACCCAAATAATTTGCAGGCTCTTTGTAAGAAAAGGTTAGGTAAAAATAATTTTGTTTCTAAGCCCATTGTAAAAATATTTTAGAAAAAATGGATTTTGGGCTTAGTATTTGAGTTATGAGCAAAAGAATTTTTGATTTGTTTTTAGAAAATTTTTATGTCCAAAGGCCATTTTAAAAAGTTTTGAAAATAGTTTTGGTCTTTTGGATTTTAAAGAAAAATTTATTTGAGCTTGCAAATGTACTTGGGTCATATTAGAAAAAGAACAAACAAAATAAGCCATGATTTAAACCAAGATAAATTAACCATAGTCAAATAACATGCATTTGGGGTAAAAACCAAAGGAAAGTAACTAGGCCAATTACATGAGCTCTAGTCTTTGGGTAAAAAGGCTTAGGTTCTCATAGCAAGTATATACCAAATGGTACGAGGCTATGAGTGGTTATTCCATGCTCGATCTCCATACCTTGAGTGAAAGTATGGTATCCCTTACATAACACAACACGAATAACACGGGCATTCTAACTCATGCACACGATGCAATCTAATATGATGCAATGGATAATATCATTATAAGAAAGAATAGAATAATATAAAGACCAATGGAATCAACTTCTCTTATCCCCAGTGGAGTCGCCGCTGTAAGTGAGAATTTTTGCCCCCACTCCCGGTGGAATGGTTCTTGCGACTTCTGCACTGTTTAGGCTCGGGGCCTTAGAGAACACGGACCTAAGTCCAGAGAAAATGAAGTCGCCACCCGAACGGGCCAGGAAAAAGAAAAGGGTGGATGACTCGATTCGTAAGGAATCCCCAATCCCCTAATGGGTTCGGAAAGTTGGGTATGTGTGGGGAAGGTGAGAAATGGCCCAGCCCCCTCACAACTCCCGGTTCATTGGAACCGGCCCGCTTTACAGGTCTTAATATTATAAAATTCTTAAATATAATAATATTATCCATATTACATGCAACAATTGAAATAAAGCATCGTTATATTAAAATCAAAGCAATGTCCAAGCAAAACAAATAAATGGATACCCATCCAAGGATGAAAACATGTCCTTACATCATCCATGTCTAAGCTAAATAGGACCCCCACCATGAGGTAGAAACATGTCCTTTACATTGGTCTAAAATATAAAAGCAATTTAAATTACATGATATTTAACTAATAAGGTACCTCTTACAACATTTGGAAATCAAAATAAATCGATAAAGGTAAATAACCATTCATCATAAATAAATCATTCATCAAAGATATTAAACATCAATCAAAATATAAACATTCATCCATAATAATTTAAATAAACCAAGCATTGAACTTAAATAAATCAAAGCATATAATAAACTATATAATCAAATATAAAATTAAATAAACCAAGTAAAGATTCAAATTAGGGCTACTATTTCTATTTAAGATTCTTTAATTAATATTTAGTGTTTTGGAATTTATTGGTTTAGGCTACTGTAAGTTTTAAGGGAATTGAAATAGATTAAGGTTTTTATATTTTAAGAGAATGATGAGGTTCTTTTATTAACGAAATTAGGGTTTGAGGGGTAAAATTATGAAATTAAGGTTTGAATATTAAAACATTAGGTTAATGATTTTTAGCTATTGGATTGTTGTTTTTAGGCTTGCTGTGTTGAATTTTAATATTTGGTTTATAAGGTTTTAAGGTTTTAAGGATTAGGGTTTAGGAAAACTAGGGTTTAAGATTTTAAGGGAATTAGGGTTTAAGAACACTTAGGGTTTAGATTACTAGTTTAGGGTTTACTGTCTTGATTTTGGAAACAGAGAATAATTTAGAGTTTATAAAGTCTTTTGGAATTTGGCAAGATGATTTAAGGTTTTTTTGAAACAGAAAATAATTTTTTAGGGTTTTTGGAAATAAAAGGATCAATTTAGTGTTTTAAGATTTTGGAAAATTGGAAAGCATATTTGGGTTTTGGGAATTAATAAAACGATTTAAAGTTTTGAAAATAGAGGAGACGATTTAAGGTTCTAAGGTTTAAAAAAAGTAAATTAGGGTTCTAAGGTTTTTAAAATCAAAAGAAACAATTGAATGATTCAAGATACTGCAAGGAAAAAAGATTAGATATTCAAACCTTCGTTTGTTGGTTCCACCAAAAATTGCATCTTGGATGAACAAGGACAAAGGCAGGATTGTTGCCTTTGATGGCTTGCTTGCTTATCCCTCTCAAATCTGAAGTTCCAAAGTTCAAGTCTAAATCCAAAGTTCATAATCCAGTCCGATCATCCAAAGTTTCTTTCCAAAAGTCCCTCCGATTCCATCCTTTTTGTGTTCTTTTTTAGTCTTATTTATAGAAAATTTTGATGATTAATTCAACTTATTTACGAAAACTAACATTAATTAAGAAAAGGAAACCGAAACCAAATAGAATTTGGTTTCGGAAAAAATTGCGTCGAAAAAATTTTGCTGGCGAAAAAAACTGCTGCGGAAAAATTTCACTGGCAAAAAAAAATTGTTGCGGGCTGCTGCAAGGACTGGCGAGCAAAAAACTGCTAGGGCGGGTGTGAGGGGGATTTTTGCTCCCACTCCCGGTGGAATGGTTCTTGCTACTTCGGCACTGTTTAGGCTCGGGGCCTTAGAGAACATGGACCTAAGTCCGGATATAATTGAGTCGCCACCTGGACGGGCTGAGAAAAAAAAAGGGGTGGATGACTCGATTCCTAAGGAATCCTGTAATATCCCAAAGTATACCCTAAAAGTTTTGGAGTTGTTGTTGTATTTGGATTTAATGTATATGTTTTATGGAAAGAGAAAGGAAGATAAATTAATTAAAAGGAAATATTATAAGAGATAGATGTATATGAGGGATGAGATGTATATTTGGTATTTGGAAAATATGGGAAATATAAATGTAATATAAAAGAGATATACATATACCAACATATACATTACATATACATAATGTATAAAGTGGTGTAGGAAAAGTAAGTTTATATAATTAATTAATAATAATAATAATAATAATAATAATAAAAGAAAAAGAAGAAAGAAAAGTCAAAGGATGAAAATAGTGGTGTAGGATATTTTAGAAATAATTAATTATATTATTATATATATATATGATAAGTATGAGAAAAAAAAAAGAAAAGATCTTCTTTCCTGCTTCTTCTTCTTCTTCTTGAATGAGAGAGAGAGAGAGAGACAGAGAGAGAGAGAAAGAGATATGTGATTTTATCTATATACACACCAAATTCTTAAGGGCTTTAAGAGAATTGAAGGTAGAGATTGAAGATTTGTCAAAATATTCAAGTAAGTGTTCATTTCTTTGAGTTGATTTCTATTGATTTTGTTTATATTTGATTTGGTTAGTGTGTGAAGATGATGATAGTGAAAGATTAAAGTTTATAGATATGTTAAATTGGTAGTTAGATGATGATAATATAGTTATTTGTGAGGATGATGATAGATTGTTGAAGTTATATAAGGGGTTAAATTAGTTGGTAATTGATGTATGTGATGAAATTGATCATTTATTTTCCTAGATCTTCAAGATATTTCGGTTTAATGAAGTTGAAATCAAAGAATACATGAGTTCAATCCAAAACAGAGGCATTTTGGATGCCACGCCCGTGGCCCTTCGCTGCCACGACCGTGGCCATTGGAAGCCATGGCCGTGGAGGTGTCGAACAAAGGAGACAGATTCACTTTCTATGCCACGGCTGTGGGAGTTGGAAGGCCATGACCGTGGGGCTTGCTAGAGCAATTGTGCAAAATTTTTTGCTATGCCACGCCCGTGTGGTTGGTAGGCCACGACCGTGGGGTCCTAGAGAGAGATGTTGGTTTGTAATTTGTGATCTAAGGGTCTAGTATGAGATTGATAAATGAATAATTGTATTGAATTCATGTGTATCTTTGAGTAAGTGTGTGTGTTATTCCTTGTGGATTAGGTTGTGAAGAAGTGTTTTGCCCTAATCCAAGTGTTGAGGATTATTGGAAGATGAGTTTGGTGTTGTGTGATGGCTCATGAGGTAAGTACAAACCCTATTTGATTGCATATATTTATATGTCTTTGGACCTTAACACATTTGGTTATAAATGTGTTAAGTAACCTATTACATTGATGATGCATATGAATAATGCTATGTATATATGTTAATGATGAAATATGAAATGTAAAAGATATGATGATCATTAAAAAAGGTATGTGTAATGCAATTGGTTATGATGAATTGCTTTAATGTGATTTGAGATTGATGAGATGTAATGCCTTACGATGAATACTTGAATAATGAATTGCTTTTATATGATTTGAGCCTAATGAGATGTAATGCCATTGTGGTTGGCTATAATGATACAAATGAAATGAATGAGGCATGGTTGTTTAAATGATGATGTCCAATATAATTGAGTATGTATACTATCTTGATGAGATATGAAGCCATGGTTGTTGGCTATAATGATGCAAATGAGATGATTAAGGCATGGTTGCCTATTTGATTATGAAATTGAAATGAGAAATGAATTGAGAAAGAAATGTATAACGTTATAAATGAAAAGATTGTGTGCCTAATGTGTTATTCAATTTTTAGAGTTCTGGTTTTGGCGGCATGCCTATGAATCACTGGATAGTGAAATGACCGGGTTGTAAGCCGATTCCAGTTGAGAAATGTGAAATATGTGAAATATGAAGTTTTTGGGGTGAAAAGACCAAGTCGTAAGCCTCAAAAACAGTAACAGTCTAGCCGGGTTGAGGATTTCCTCGGGTTTAACCGGGTTGAGGTCCAAGAGACTGGGTCTGTTACACTATCCATGGATAGAGATATATATATATATTGCCTACGGGCTTGATGATTATGATTATGGACCAAAGCAGTAACTCTAAACTTTGAATAATATATTAGATTCTTTTTGGGCCCATGCTTATCTTTGTTTTCAATGTGATTTATGAAATGTGAAATGAAGGAATAATGAGACCCATACTTGTCTTTGTTTTCAATATGAATGATGAAATGTGATTCATGAAAGGTGAATTGTGAATAATGAATTAATTGAATAATATAAGGACATGTAATGTTATAAAGTATGATATGATTACAATACATAAGTAAACTATTGAATAGAAATATAGTTTGAGAAGCTAAGTTTAAAGATGAGATTCTGAAAATATAATATGACATGTAAAATGTGTATGGATGTGGACATTGTAAGTATTAGTTATGAATGTTCTTATAAGTTATGGAATGGTAGGTTGTGTTAATGATATGTGTATTTGTATATAATTATGAGATTAGAAGATATATTTGAAAGGTGTAACTGAAATGGGAAAACATGATAAAAAGATAATGATATGTGAATTTAACATATGAGTATGATTTTCTGTAATATATGTTTATAATATTTATTTGTACTACTAAGCTCTCGGGCTTAGCGCGGTTGTGTAATCGCGCAGGTGAGTAGATAGTAGATTTGAAGTCAATCATTTTGCCACGAGAAGGGTATGAGTGTTTCGAGACCAACTAGAAGGTGGTGCATACATGTACAAGTTAAATATGTTGTATTTTATTAAAAATGTATTCATATGTATAAGTGAATTTTAATAAGGACAAGATTATTATTTATATGTAAGATCATCGAAAGTATAATGATTTTGTAAATGTACTTTGAATAAAATGTATTATTGTTTGAACTCAGATAAAAGTTTTTAAACTATAACGACTAGTGACATTCTTATACTTTATATATGTACTGTATGTCTACCAGGTATATGTATAGTACTTATATAGAGTATGGGGGTGTTACAATTATTTTGGCATCAGAGCTTAGGTTCGTGATTCTCGGCCTAAGTAGAATTAAAAAGAAAAAGTTTTGAAAAGAAAATTGAAATTTATAATAAATGCATGTGCATTAACACCTAGGTTGGTCTCGAATGTGGCATTATGTGATTTGTAATGTATTTGAATTAGATGAGATGAATGATAGTATGTGGATGAAATTCTACATGAAAGGAAAATTAGAGAAAGAAATGATATGAAAAAAAAAATTTAATTGATAAAATAAAGAATGGGAGTTTACTTAAGGAAAGCAAATATTGAAATGTTGATTATTGAGATGTGGTTGTAATATAAAGAAATGAATAGGAAAATAAAGTTGAAAATGAGTTGAAAACAAAATCAAGACTAAAGTATGTACTTTTTCCTCTACACTTTGAATCTCTTTATAATAAAGCTTATGTTTGGTTTGTTAGAAAGAGGAAATATTGTCAGATTGTTAAAATGGATAGATATGCTATTAAAATGAAGAGAGTATGGTGGAATATTGAGCGAGTTGATTGGTATAGACAAATGTGAGAATTTAAGGTTTGGGTATATAAAGTTAAGGTTTTTAAAAAGAAGAAAAGAGATGATGTTGGTTAAGTAAGGAGATATAATGGTGTTATTTGTATTGTTATTTTAATGCAAACATTGTGATTTCAATGTTAGAAATGTGATATGTTTGAATATTGTGAAAGCTCATGTTAATGGTGGTAATATGTGACCTTTGGATTTTTGAAATGAGCTTTAATAATTGTGAAAATTATATGTTTCGATGTTGCTTTGTGGTATATATATATATTTAAGACATTTTTAAAGTTGATATTAAGAAAAGATGAGATTTGTAAATTGAAGTTTAGGTGAGGTAATAATTTGAGAATTTAAGATTTTAATGGAATATTGATAAAGATTATTTAGATATCGATAGTTTAATGTATATTAAGCATGTGAGCTAATTTGAAGGAATATTATTGCATATGAGAATAATATGAATTGGGTAATGTGATTGGTAGTATGAAAATTTGTTTTGAAATCAAAGAAAAGTGGTTAAGGATGTAAAAATGAGTTAATTTAAGTCATTTGACTGGAGAGGGTGAAAATGAATATGAAAGGTATACTGAGTGTATTTAAAAACAAGTGTGAGAGAGATGTCATATTAGAAATGTGACTAAGATTTTTGTGAAATACTATTATGAGTAGAGTATATATATATATATGTTGAGTTGATAAATAACTTAAGTCATGTTAAAAGAAAAGAGAATGATGTTGTTCAAAGAAAAGTAATAAACATTAAATTTGTATAGATTGAATACAAAAGAGAAATTTAATATAATTGCATAATTATATGTATACATGTATAGGATATGTGAGATGAGTTTTTTGATATGAAGGTAATTGTATTCTGTAAAGAATGTGGGAAGTGAGTCACATTATGGATGTGACCTATGAAGGTGTATGTGGTATAACTATTGGTTTAAAGATATTAAGAATGATATTGCATGTATTAGTGGATCTAAGAGAGATTAGGTCTTGAACTGTGTAAAACTAGATGGATTATGTGATGGAATTGAGAGTGGAAATGGACTTGAGTAATATTGGACAGTGAAAATTGTTATGGTGATCACTGAACTTGATGATCATATAATATTTTGAGTTCCAAAGTATTTACATGTGGAAAGGTTTTATGTATATGTGTATAATAAGAAATTGTAAGGAAAAAGGGAAGTATAATATAAAAGAGATAGATTAGAAATGGAGTAACAAATGGAAATTGTGTTAGATTTGCATATGATTGAATATGTATATGTAAGAAAAGTTAATAGTAATATTGTTGAACATGAGCTAAGTTAATGATGATTATATAATATAGTGCAAATAGTTTTGAGATGGAGTTGATATGTGTTAACTCTTGGTATAGCAAAAGCTTAGAGAATGATTTGTAGACTTAACATTGTAATTGGAAATATTTGGAAAAAAAAAAGAATAATAGAGAGACAGTATTTATTCATAAGTTGCAGGCATGATCCTTAATATACCATGGCCATATGAGCTGTTTAGCATATTTGGTTGGTTAGTTTTGTTATCCACAAATTTGAGCCTAAGATAACATAACCATAGTATAGTGTTGATGAGATTGATGAATTATGTTTCTAGAAACATGGTTAAAAGATATGATTGGTGAAGTTGTATCTTATAATTTCTATGTTAAAAATTTAATTAAAATTATGAAAAGCAAGGAAAGAGAAGAGAATTATGAAAATGTTTTGAGTTATGGATTGTAACACCCCGATACTCCATATAAGTACTATACATACACCAGGTATACATACAGTAAGTATATAAAGTATAAGGATGTCACTTTTCGTTACATTTTTAAAACCTTTAACAGAGTTCAAACCACAATACATAAATTTAAAGAACATTTACGAAATCATTATACTTTTAATGATATTACATATATATCATAATCTTATCTTTATCAAAACTTCATTGATACATATAAATATACTTTTGTCAGAAATACATCATAATTAAAAATTATACATATATGCATCACCCTCTAGTTGGTCTCGACAAACTCTTACTCTTCTCGTGGCATAACGAAAGACTTCATATCTTCCACCTTGTCACCTGCGCGATTACACATCCGCGCTAAGCCCGAGAGCTTAGTAGTACAAATATAACATATAAACATACATTATAGAAATTCTAACATATAATGAAATATCACTTCCATGTACCATTAGTTTCTTATCATGTTTTTCCTTTTGAATTGCACATTCAATTATATCTCGACTAATTTCATATATTATATACATATCATTATCACCAACCACAATCCATCATTAATACTCACAATCAACATATCAATATACACATTACACATCATACTTCATAACATTGTTTTATTCATAATTCACTAATCATAAATCACATTTCCAACAAAGTCAACCATAGATCTCATTATTCATTTATTTCAACATTTGTATATCATATTAACAACAAAGACAGACTCGGGCCCAAAAGACACTAATATGCCATTCGACTTTCAGAGTTAATGCTTTGGTTTTATTATCACATTATCATTATCATTATCCCAACTAGGCTTCAAGGATTTAGGTTCAACCAAGCTTCAAGGGGAACAAAGCATGCTAAGTCTCAACCCAAGTTGGCTTCAAGAACCAACCCAACCTAGCTTCAAGGGTTGTAACATCTCAATTAGGCTTCAAGGACTAGACCCAACCAAGCTTCAAGGGGAGTAAAACATGTTAAACTTCCACCCAACTTGGCTTCAAGGATCAAGCCCAACCTAACTTCAAGAGATTGTTACTATCATTAGGCATGCCACCAACAACAAACTCTGAAAATGGAATAACACATTAGCTACACAATTCATTTATTATTTCATTATCATTTCCATTCTCAATTGAATCATCATAGCCAATCACAATGGCTTCACATCACATTATATCTCAGAACATTAGTTCCACATCTCTTGATTTCTCAATTCACATTACACACTTCATCATTCAAGCATACATAATCAATTTCATTGCACATGAATCTCAAATTCATCGTCATATAAACAACATATCCATTTATTTCATTTCAATCATTATTAAAACATTTATCATAACAAATTGCATTACACATACTTGTTTGGATGATCCTTATAGCTTTCACACTATACAAATAACAACATTAGTCACATTGTATTAATAATTTAGTAATTTACTTAACATTGTTTTAAGTTTCAAAATCATATAAAAGAATGCATCTAGGTAAGTTTGCCCTTACCTCAAGAACTACTCCCATCAAACTATACATAATCAATTACCTCATCATATCCTTCACATTTTACATATAGCATCATTGATTTAACATTACAAAGTACATTATTCATACAACACATTACCATTAACAAGATTCACAATGCATAACACATAACATTGTTCATATAATGTCATATATCACAAAGCAAGAAGAGCAAAAGACACTCACAGTAGCCAACACACTCAAGGGACACGGCCAAGCTTGTGGCCGTGTCTCTCAACACAAATTGGCAGTGCCAGACATGGGCAAGGAACACGGCCGTGTCTCTCCAAAAATCATCCAACCCGGCCACATTTTCATAGACTTGGCCGTGTCTCTCAAAAATCCTTTAGTTTGGCCGTGTCTCTTCCTTGGTTTGGCCGTGTCTCTCATGTATACAAACCCTAAATATGGCCAACTCTCTTTTGATTGAATAAAAACACATTATGCACAATACAACCTCATTCAAATGGATGTAATCAATGTTATTAACACATATTCATCACAATATTCACATTAACACTATATCAACCATACAATCAATCACTTACCACATCAAACCCTAAACCAACATCAATCTTCTTCTTTCAATATCCACATCCACTTAACTTACCATCTTCAAACAAAACCAACACCAATTTAACCTTTTTAACTTACAATCCATTTCAACACTTATAAACACATCTCAAACACACCAATTCATAATACCAACAAATCACAACTCATCTCAAACACAACTTCAACAATAACAAAGGAAAACAAGAAAGTACTTACCTCAATTGAAGAAATTTCACAAATCTCCAACTTAATCCTTTGATTCTCCCTTCAATTTGATGTCTAGAACTTAGAACACCTCTCTTGCTCTCTCTTTCCTTTGGTAGCCGGCTACACCCATGAGAAGAAATGAAAATGAAAGCAAGTCAAACTTCTTTTCTTCTTTAAATCTCCACCAAGCAATTACCTAAATGCCCTCATCCATTTAACTTAGCTTCTTTAACTTATATGCCCATTTATGTAATTTCACATATCACAAATAAAATATCTTCTTCCCTTGACTCCTCATTTGACCAACATATATGTTATATATATTACCATATACCCAACATATACACTTTCTCTCTACACATTACTTTCCCTTTCTAAACAATACCTAAACATTCTCTTTTCAATTTCTTTTCTTATCAACATAACATATACAAATAATTCAAACAAACAACAATTATATCCAAACTTCTAGGGCACACATTGGGATATTACAATTCTCTCCTCCTTAAATAATTTCGTCCTCGAAATTATCAGTACCGTAATAATTCATTCTTAACAAAATACTATTTTAACTTCCATATGAAGTTAATCATATGCTTAAGTTATTATGTCATCAAATCATATAACTTCAACTCTCCCCTGTAGAATCAACAATCTTCTCAAAATTCCATAACTCATCATTCTATACATTTATATATCTTATTACTTCCTCGATCAAACATTCAAAAGAACTCATTACATTTCCTATTAATGACTTTATACAAGAATCAAATCATACTATAGTACATTTATACTTCATTCAATCTTTATATTTAATACATATTGTTCCATCATCTCTTTGTAATTACCCTCTTAACTTTAACCTTAAAAATCATTAGTTTATATCTTAGCATTAATTATCCCGTCATTACAATCACTGTCTAAATAGACATTTATCAAACCTCAATGAATAACAAGATCCTTATTTTTCATAAGTGGAGTTATTTCCTTAGCATGCTTTTCACTTAACTTACATATTAATACATTACCTTTCAACTTATTTTATAAATAACCAATCTTTTCCCTTTTTATCATGATTTATAACTACTATAACTCCATTCATTCATGTCCAATCACACTTTAAAATTTTACATCATATACATTATCATGTAAATAATTTTACTCTTAGTACAACTATACACATTAAATCTCGCTAATGATTCATAATCTTAGCCAAATCCAGATCAATTGATCTATCTGTCACAATATGCCCACGTTCCAATCTTGTTCAATTCCAACCAATGACTAAGTTATTTAAACTTATCATGAAATTTCACAATATTCATATATGTATATATAAAACCTAATTCCATTACGGCAAACTTATATACAATTCCTGATCTCTTCCGATTCATATGCAGCCAAATTATCATGATAACAAATCACTTCAAATTATCTTAGTATAATTCCCACCAATTCTCATAAAAATTTTATACCGTATTTACTATCTATAGCTCATTCATTTAAACCTCAAGTTCATTCATTTATTCATTACATACCATAAACATATTCAGTATAACTTTCAGTCATATTTTATAATTTCTCCCTTTATCTTCATAATTATAACCAAATTCTTAACATAAAATGTTAAGGTACAACTTCATCCATCATAACTTTTAACTCTACTTCTCAAACAAAATTTTCAATCTCACCAAATCTGTATTACAATCATTTTATCTAAGACCCAAATCTATGGATAACAAAATTAACCGATCAAATATAGTGAACAAAACACATGGCTTAAGAGATTAATATTCAAGCCTGGAACTTTCAAATCAATACTGTTCTTTTTATAATTTTATTCTTAATCTTTACAAATACAAGGCTAAGATGTATCTCAAAAATTACATATTCCTTCTTTCCATTTTTGCTATATCAGAAGTTAATACATTCCAACTCCGTTTCAAACCAATTTGCACTCGATTATATGATTGTTATCAACTTAATTCATGTTTTAACAATATTACTATATACATATTCAATCATATACAGTTCCCATACAATTTCTATTCATCACTTCATTTCTAATCCATTTACAATCTCTTATAATGTATAATTACATAAAACTTTCCATCTGTGAATACTTTGAGACTCTAAATATCATATAATCATCAAGTTCAATACTCACTATAACAATTTTCACTGTCCAATATTACTCAAGTCCATTCTCACTTCCATCACATAATCCATCTAGCTTTACACAGTTCAAGACCTAATCCCTCTTAGATCCACTAATACATACAACATCATTTCCATATCACTAATTTTATAATTATACCACATACATATTTATAGGTCACCTTCATAATGTGATTCACATATTTTTTTTATATCATAATTTCATTCATATTGGAAAACTCAGTTCACATATCATATACATGTATACACTTAATTATATGCTCTTATTTTATTTTCCTTTTTCATACATTCAATACACATTTAATGTTTATCACTTTCTTTTAAACACTATCATTTTCATTCTTCCAATATGATGTAAAGTATTTATTCACACAACACACACATATATATATATATATATTTTGACTATAATAACACTTCACATCCATCTTAGTCACATTCCCGATGTGACATCTCTTTCACTTTTGTCTTTAAAAGCATTTAATATACTTCCATATCCATTTTTACCCTTTGCAGTAAAATGACTTAAAATAGCTCATTTTCATTTGTTTATCCACTTCACTTTTTACTTCAAAACAAATTCTCATGCTCTCAATCACATTACACAATTCATAATATTTTCATGTGCAATATTAGTCATTTCACCTAGCTCATGTATTGATTATACATTTAACTATCAATATCCAAATAATTTTTTATCAAATTCCACTAAAACTTTAACTTTTCAACTTACTACTTTGCTTAAACTCCAATTTGCCAAACTCATCTTTTCTTAATATCACTTTAAAACATCTTATGTATATATATCACAAAGCAATATCAAAACATATAATTTTCACAATTATCAAGCTCATTTCAAAAATCTCAAATATCACATATTACCACCATTACCATGAGCTTTCACAATATTTAAGCATCTCACATTTCTAACATTGAATTCACAATGTTTGCATTAAAATAACAATACCAATTTATATTCTTACTTAACCAATATCATCTCTTTTTCCTTTAAACAAAACCTTAACTTTATATATATAGATATATCCCAAACTTTAAATAATCACACTTTATCTACACTAATCAACTCATTCAATATCACACCATACTCTTCTCATTTTAATAACATAACTTTCAATATTAACAATTCAACAATATTTCCTCTGTCTAGCCGACCCAACATAAACTTTATTATAAAGAGGTTCAAAGTATAGAGGAAAGAGTACATATTTTAATCTTGATTTTGTTTCCAACTCATATTCAACTTTATTCTCCTTTTCATTTCTTTATATTACAACCACATCTCAATAAACAATATTTCAATATTTGCTTACCTTAAGTAAACTCCCATTATTTATTTTATCAATTAAGCTTATATTAAGTTTCCCATATCATTTCTTTCTCTGGCTTTACTTTCATGTAAAACATCATTCACACACTAGCATCCATCTCATATAGCATAAATATTCTACAAATTCATATAATGCCACATTCGAGACCAACCTAGGTGTCAATGCATATGCATGTATTACAAATTTCATTTCAAAACTTTTCCTTTTTACTTCTATTTAAACTTTTCAAAACTTTTTCTTTTTAATTTCACTTAGGCCGAGAATCTCGAACTCAGCTCTGATACCAAATAATTGTAACACCCCGATACTCCATATAAGTACTATACATACACCCGGTATACATACAGTAAGTATATAAAGTATAAGGATGTCACTTTTCGTTACACTTTTAAAACCTTTAACAGAGTTCAAACCACAATACATAAATTTAAAGAACATTTACGAAATCATTATACTTTTAATGATATTACATATATATATCATAATCTTATCTCTATCAAAACTTCATTGATACATATAAATATACTTTTGTCAGAAATACATCATAATTAAAAATTATACATGTATGCATCACCCTCTAGTTGGTCTAAACAAACTCTTACTCTTCTCGTGGCATAATGAAAGACTTCATATCTTCCATCTTGTCACCTGCGCGATTACACATCCGCGCTAAGCCCGAGAGCTTAGTAGTACAAATATAACATATAAACATACATTATAGAAATTCTAACATATAATGAAATATCACTTCCATGTACCATTAGTTTCTTATCATGTTTTTCCTTTTGAATTGCACATTCCATATATCTCGACTAATTTCATATATTATATACATATCATTATCACCAACCACAATCCATCATTAATACTCACAATCAACATATCAATATACACATTACACGTCATACTTCATAACATTGTTTTATTCATAATTCACTAATCATAAATCACATTTCCAACAAAGTCAACCATAGATCTCATTATTCATTTATTTCAACACTTGTATATTATATTAACAACAAAGACAGACTCGGGCCCAAAAGACACTAATATGCCATTCGACTTTCAGAGTTAATGCTTTGGTTTTATTATCACATTATCATTATCATTATCCCAACTAGGCTTCAAGGATTTAGGTTCAACCAAGCTTCAAGGGGAACAAAGCATGCTAAGTCTCAACCCAACTTGGCTTCAAGAACCAACCCAACCTAGCTTCAAGGGTTGTAACATCTCAATTAGGCTTCAAGGACTAGACCCAACCAAGCTTCAAGGGGAGTAAAACATGTTAAACTTTTACCCAACTTGGCTTCAAGGATCAAGCCCAACCTAACTTCAAGAGATTGTTACTATCATTAGGCATGCCACCAACAACAAACTCTGAAAATGGAATAACACATTAGCTACACAATTCATTTATTATTTCATTATCATTTCCATTCTCAATTGAATCATCATAGCCAATCACAATGGCTTCACATCACATTATATCTCAGAACATTAGTTCCACATCTCTTGATGTCTCAATTCACATTACACACTTCATCATTCAAGCATACATAATCAATTTCATTGCACATGAATCTCAAATTCATCGTCATATAAACAACATATCCATTTATTTCATTTCAATCATTATTAAAATATTTATCATAACAAATTGCATTACACATACCTTTTTGGATGATCCTTATAGCTTTCACACTATACAAATAACAACATTAGTCACATTGTATTAATAATTTAGTAATTTACTTAACATTGTTTTAAGTTTCAAAATCATATAAAAGAATGCATCTAGGTAAGTTTGCCCTTACCTCTAGAACTACTCCCATCAAGCTATACATAATCAATTACCTCATCATATCCTTCACATTTTACATATAGCATCATTGATTTAACATTACAAAGTACATTATTCATACAACACATTACCATTAACAAGATTCACAATGCATAACACATAACATTGTTCATATAGTGTCATATATCACAAAGCAAGAAGAGCAAAAGACACTCACAGTAGCCAACACACTCAAGGGACACGGCCAAGCTTGTGGCCGTGTCTCTCAACACAAATTGGCAGTGCCAGACATGGGCAAGGGCCACGGCCGTGTCTCTCCAAAAATCATCCAACCCGGCCACATTTTCATAAACTTGGCCGTGTCTCTCAAAATCCTTTAGTTTGGCCGTGTCTCTTCCTTGGTTTGGCCGTGTCTCTCATGTATACAAACCCTAAATATGGCCAACTCTCTTTTGATTGAATAAAAACACATTATGCACAATACAACCTCATTCAAATGGATGTAATCAATGTTATTAACACATATTCATCACAATATTCACATTAACACTATATCAACCATACAATCAATCACTTACCACATCAAACCCTAAACCAACATCAATCTTCTTCTTTCAATATCAACATCCACTTAACCTACCATCTTCAAACAAAACCAACACTAATTTAACCTTTTTAACTTACAATCCATTTCAACACTTATAAACACATCTCAAACACACCAATTCATAATACCAACAAATCACAACTCATCTCAAACACAACTTCAACAATAACAAAGGAAAACAAGAAAGTACTTACCTCAATTGAAGAAATTTCACAAATCTCTAACATAATCCTTTGATTCTCCCTTCAATTTGATGTCTAGAACTTAGAACACCTCTCTTGCTCTCTCTTTCCTTTGGTAGCCGGCCACACCCATGAGAAGAAAAGAAAATGAAAACAAGTCAAACTTCTTTTCTTCTTTAAATCTCCACCAAGCAATTACCTAAATACCCTCATCCATTTAACTTAGCTTCTTTAACTTATATGCCCATTTAAGTAATTTCACATATCACAAATAAAATATCTTCTTCCCTTGACTCCTCATTTGACCAACATATATGTTATATATATTACCATATACCCAACATATACACTTTCTCTCTACACATTACTTTCCCTTTCTAAACAATACCTAAACATTCTCTTTTCAATTTCTTTTCTTATCAACATAACATATACAAATAATTCAAACAAACAACAATTATATCCAAACTTCTAGGGCACACATTGGGATATTACATGGATAATGTGATAGAAAGGTAAATATGTAAATATAGTAATGGTATGAATGGTGAGGGAATGTTTAATGGGAGAAATTATGAAATATGATTGAAAGTTATACTGAATATGTTTATGGTATAAAGTTAACAAGTGAATGGGCTTAGGATTTAAGCGAATGAACTATGGGTAGTAAATATGGTATGAGATAATCATGAGAATTTTGTGGAAATTGTACTAAGATAATTTGAAGTGATTTGTTATTAATGATCATAGTTTTAAAAAGCTGAATATGGATCTGAAGAGATTAGAATTTGAATATAAGTTTGACCTAATGGAATTAGATCATATATATTGTGAAATCTGAGGATAAATTTAAATAAGTTAATTGATAGTTTGATTTGAACAAGATTGAGATATTAGTATATGGTGACAGATGAATCAATTGATCTAGATTCTATTAAGATTGCGAATCATTATTAAGATTTAATTTGTACAATTGTACTAGAAGTATATGATTTAAATGATAATGTATATGATGTAATATTTTAATTTGTGAATGGACAGGAATGAATTGAGTTATATCGGTTATAAATGAGGGTAATTAGGAAAAGGTTAATTACCTGTAAAGTAAGTTTAAACGTATTGTACTAATATTTATGTTAAGTGAGAAGCATGTTTAAAAAAAAAAGAATTAAGTGTATGAAAAATAAGGATATTGTTATCAATTAAGGTGTGATAAATGTATATCCTGAAAGTGATTGTAATGACGGAATAAGCAATATTAAGATGTAAATCAATGAATTTTAAAGTTAAAGTTAAGAGAGTAATTATAAAGAAAAGAAGTAATAAGAATTATAAAGATATATATATTATGACAAGTTATGGAATTGGAAATTGACTCTAAGGGGGGAGAGTAAAAGTTATGTGATTTGATGAAATTATAACATAAGAATATGATTCATTTCATATGAAAATTAAGATGGTGCTTTGTTAAGAATGGGTTATTACTGTACTGGATAATTTCGAGGACGAAATTATTTAAGGGGGAGAGAATTGTAATATCCCAAAGTATACCCTAAAAGTTTTGGAGTTGTTGTTGTATTTGGATTTAATGTATATGTTTTATGGAAAGAGAAAGGAAGATAAATTAATTAAAAGGAAATATTATAAGAGATAGATGTATATGAGGGATGAGATGTATATTTGGTATTTGAAAAATATGGGAAATATAAATGTAATATAAAAGAGATATACATATACCAACATATACATAATGTATAAAGTGGTGTAGGAAAAGTAAGTTTATATAATTAAGTAATTAATAATAATAATAATAATAATAATAAAAGAAAAAGAAGAAAGAAAAGTCAAAGGATGAAAATAGTGGTGGACGATATTTTAGAAATAATTAATTATATTATATATATATATGATAAGTATGAGAAAAAGAAGAAAAGATCTTCTTTCCTGCTTCTTCTTCTTCTTCTTGAACGAGAGAGAGAGAGAGAGAGAGAGAGAGAGAGAGAGAGAAAGAGATATGTGATTTTATCTATATACACACCAAATTGTTAAGGGCTTTAAGAGAATTGAAGGTGGAGATTGAAGATTTGTCAAAATATTCAAGTAAGTGTTCATTTCTTTGAGTTGATTTCTATTGATTTTGTTTATATTTGATTTGGTTAGTGTGTGAAGATGATGATAGTGAAAGATTAAAGTTTATAGATATGTTAAATTGGTAGTTAGATGATGATAATATAGTTATTTGTGAGGATGATGATAGATTGTTGAAGTTATATAAGGGGTTAAATTAGTTGGTAATTGATGTATGTGATGAGTTTGATCATTTATTTTCCTAGATCTTCAAGATATTTGTGTTTAATGAAGTTGAAATCATAGAATACTTGAGTTGGATCCGAAACAGAGGCATTTTGGATGCCACGCCCGTGGCCCTTGGCTGCCACGGCCGTGGCCATTGGAAGCCATGGCCGTGGAGGTGTCAAACAAAGGAGACAAATTCACTTTCTATGCCACGGCCGTGGGAGTTGGAAGTCCACGACCGTGGGGGTTGTTAGAGCAATTGGGCAGAATTGTTTGCTATGCCATGCCCGTGGGGGTTGGTAGGCCACGACCGTGGGGGTTGGTAGGCCATGACCGTGGGGTCCTAGAGAGAGATGTTGGTTTGTAATTTGTGATCTAAGGGTCTAGTATGAGATTGATAAAAGAATAATTGTATTGAATTCATGTGTATCTTTGAGTAAGTGTGTGTATTATTCCTTGTGGATTAGGTTGTGAAGAAGTGTTTTGCCCTAGTCCAAGTGTTGAGGATTATTGGAAGATGAGTTTGGTGTTGTGTGATGGCTCATGAGGTAAGTACAAACCCTATTTGATTGCATATATTTATATGTCTTTGGACCTTAACACATTTGGTTATAAATGTGTTAAGTAACCTATTACATTGATGATGCATATGAATAATGCTATGTATATATGTTAATGATGAAATATGAAATGTAAAGAATATGATGATCATTAAAAAAGGTATGTGTAATGCAATTGGTTATGATGAATTGCTTTAATGTGATTTGAGATTAATGACATGTAATGCCTTACGATGAATACTTGAATAATGAATTGTTTTTATATGATTTGAGCCTAATGAGATGTAATGCCATTGTGGTTGGCTATAATGATACAAATGAAATGAATGAGGCATGGTTGTTTAAATGATGATGTCCAATATAATTGAGTATGTATACTATCTTGATGAGATATGAAGCCATGGTTGTTGGCTATAATGATGCAAATGAGATGATTAAGGCATGGTTGCCTATTTGATTATGAAATTGAAATGAGAAATGAATTGAGAAAGAAATATATAACGTTATAAATGAAAAGATTGTGTGCCTAATGTGTTATTCAATTTTCAGAGTTCTGGTTTTGGCGGCATGCCTATGAATCACTGGATAGGTGAAATGACTGGGTCGTAAGCCAATTCCAGTTGAGAAATGTGAAATATGTGAAATATGAAATTTTTGGGGTGAAAAGACCGGGTCGTAAGCCTCAAAAACAGTAACAATCTAGCTGGGTTGAGGATTTCCTCGGGTTTAACCGGGTTGAGGTCCAAGAGACTGGGTTTGTTACACTATCCATGGATAGAGATATATATATATATATATCGCCTACGGGCTTGATGATTGTCATTATGGACCAAAGCAGTAACTCTGAACATTGAATAATATATTAGATTTTTTTTGGGCCCATGCTTGTCTTTGTTTTCAATATGAATGATGAAATGTGATTCATGAAATGTGAATTGTGAATAATGAATTAATTGAATAATATAAGGACATGTAATGTTATAAAGTATGATATTATTACAATACATAAGTAAACTATTGAATAGAAATGTAGTTTGAGAAGCTAAGTTTAAAGATGAGATTCTGAAAATATAATATGACATGTAAAATGTGTATGGATGTGGACATTGTAAGTATTAGTTATGAATGTTCTTATAAGTTATGGAATGGTAGGTTGTGTTAATGATATGTGTATTTGTATATAATTATGATATTAGTAGATATATTTGAAAGGTGTAACTAAAATGGGAAAACATGATAAAATGATAATGATATATGAATTTAACATATGAGTATGATTTTCTGTAATATATGTTTATAATATTTATTTGTACTACTAAGCTCTCGGGCTTAGAGCGTTTGTGTAATCGCGCAGGTGAGTAGATAGCAGATTTGAAGTCAATCATTTTGCCACGAGAAGGGTATGAGTGTTTCGAGACCAACTAGAAGGTGGTGCATACATGTACAAGTTAAATATGTTGTATTTTATTAAAAATGTATTCATATGTATAAGTGAATTTTAATAAGGATAAGATTATTATTTATATGTAAGATCATCGAAAGTATAATGATTTTGTAAATGTACTTTGAATAAAATGTATTATTGTTTGAACTTAGATAAAAGTTTTTAAACTATAACGACTAGTGACATTCTTATACTTTATATATGTACTGGTAAAAGTTTTTCCCCCACTTCCGGTGGAATGGTTCTTGCGACTTCGGCACTGTTTAGGCTTGGGGCCTTAGAGAACGCGGACCTAAGTCCAGAGAAAATGGAGTCGCCACCCGGAGGGGCCGAAAAAAAGAAAGGGGTGGATGACTCATTTCCTAAGGAATCCCCAACCCCCTAATGGTTTCAGAAAGTTGGATACGTGTGGGGAAGATGAGAAATGGACCAGCACCCCAACAATGCCCGGTTCATTGGAACCAGCCTCCTTTATAGGTCTTAATATTATAAAATTCTTAAATATAACAATATTATCCATACTACACACAATAAAAAGAAAGCATCATTATATTAAAATCAAAGCAATGTCCAAACAAAACAAAACAAATAAATGGACACCCATTCGAAGATGGAAATATGTCCTTACATCACATGCCTAGATAGGACACCCACCGAAAGGTAGAAACATGCCCTTTACATAAGTTCTAAGATAGAAAAGCAAATTAAATTACATGATATTTAACTAATGAGGTACCCACCAAGTGGAAACATACCTCTTATAACATTTGGAAATCTAAATAAATTGATAAAAGTAAATAACCATTCATAATAAATAAATCATTCATCAAAGATATTAAATATCAATAGAAAGTAAACATCCATCCATGATAAATTAAATGAACCAAGCATTGAACTTAAATAAATTAAAGCATATAAAATAAATCAAAGCATAATCAAATATAGAATTAAATAAAGCAAACAAAAGTCTAAATTATGTCTACTGTGAGTTTTTTAAGGAATTAAAATATATTAAGGTTTTATGTTTTAAAAGGTTAATAAAGTTCTTTGATTAACTAAATTAATATTAGAATGGTGAAATCATGAAACTAGGGTTTGAACACTTTGAAATACTTTTGATTTGTGGTTTATAGTTATTCATTGTGTTTTTAAGCTACTGTGTAAAGTTAAGATATTTGTGTTTATATGATTTTTAAGGTTTTAAAGGATTAAGGGTTAGAAAAAGTTAGGGTTTAAGGTTTTAAAAGAGTTAAAGTTTACTATTTTAGGTTTAGAAGTTGAATTTGGGTTTAGTGTTTTTGAATTTAGGGTTTCGGTGATGCATGATTTTTAGGATTTGGAAAAAGCAATTGAAGATTTCATGGATTTAAACAAGGGATTTAATGTTTTTATAAATAGAAAAGATGTTTTATAAGACTTTTTGAAAGAAACAGTACCAAGTTAAAAGTTTTGAAAGAAACATAATTAAATTTTGGTTTTGTTGAAAATTATGTTAAATTAGAGTTTTAAGATTTTGAAGAAGTAAAAATAATAATTTTAAGCTTTTTTGGAAAATAAAGCAACGGCTTAGTGTTTTTAAACTTTGAACAAAGGGAATTAAGGTTTTAGGGTTTTTGAATTAAAAGACATCATTTATTAGTTTATGCTACTGTGTAAAATATAAAGAAATTAGAATTTCATACCTTATTTTGTAAATTGCACCAAAATTGCTTCTTGGATGAACAAGCTCCAAAGACAAGCCTTTTTGCCTTTTTTTTCTTCTTAAATCATGTTTCTGGTACTTTAAAAATCAATTGAATTCAAGCTTTTCCTTCACATATTTGGATTTCCCTCCTACTGTCCAATTTTTGTCCCCTTTCGGCCTCTCCTAATTTGATTGCCTTTGGTCCTTATTTATAGAGGTTTCATATGGTTTATTCCTAATTAATCAAGGCAAATAATATTGATAAGAAAAGGAAATCAAAACCTAATTGCATTAGGTTTTGGAAAATTTGCGTCGAAAAAATTTCGCTGGCAAAAAGAACTGCTGCGGAAAAACTGCGCTGGCAAAAATCTGCCGCAACTGGCTGCGGCAGTTCGCTCGGAATGGCCCCGTAGCCGATTTTTTGCCGATTTTTCTGTCGCCGATTTTTTTTGTTAATTTTTATTTTTAATTATTTTTGAATTTTTATTCATTTTACCATTTTTTACTAAAATAAATATTAAAATTAATTAAGATACCATAAAAATTATTTTGGACTAACTAAAATATATTGGACAACACAAAAATTATTTTGGACTAATTAAAGTATATTGGACCTGACCGGGTCAAAAATTAAGGGTCTACAGTTTGCCCCCTGCTTGAATGATCTGATACTTAAGTGAAAGAGAGTGAAAAGCAATAAGACTTAATTTTTGAGATGGCGATTTAAATTTGTTTTGGGTACTTTGACCCGAGATCGGGTATTTGGACCCGAGATTGATTGAATTTGGGTACTTGGACCCGGGATTGGGTATTTGGACCCGAGATTGATTTAATTTGGGTGCTTGGACCCGCGATTGGGTACTTGGACCCAAGATTGAATTTGATTTGGGTACTTGGACCCGAGATCGGGTATTTGGACCCGAGATTGATTTAATTTGGGTACTTAGACCCGAGATTGATTTTATTTAGGTACTTAGACCCGAGATTGAGTTCTTGGACTCGAGATTGGATACTTGGACCCGAGATTGGGTACTTGGACCCGAGATTGAATTGATTTTGGGTACTTGGACCCGGGATTGAATTGATTTTGGGTACTTGGACCCGAGATTGAGTACTTGGACTCGAGATTGGGTACTTAGACGAGAGATTGGTTACTTGGACCAGAGATTGAATTGATTTTGGGTACTTGGACCCGGGATTGAATTGATTTTTAGTACTTGGACCCGGGATTGGGTACTTGGACCCGAGATTGGGTTGATTTGGGTACTTGGACCTGAGATTGGATGCTTGGACCCGAGATTGGGTACTTGGACCCAAGATTGGATTGAATTTGATTTGGGTACTTGGACCCAAGATTGGATTGAATTTGATTACTTGGACCCAAGATTTGGTACTTGGACCCGAGATTGATTTGATTTGGGTACTTGGACCTGAGATTAGATTTGATTTGGATACTTGGACCCGAAATTGATTTGATTTTGGGTGCTTGGACCCGAGATTGAGCTTGACTGACCTTTTATCATTTGAGAAATCTGACTGCTCCGGTTATTCTATGCATTGTGGTTTTTCATCCTCAAAATGGATCTTCATCCTTTGAGATCGGGTCTTCATCCTTGAAAATGAATCTTCATCTTTTGACATCGGGTCTTTACCCTTGAAAAATGGATCTTCATCCTTTGAGATTGGGTTTTCATTCTTGCGAATGGATCTTCATCCTTTGAGATCGGGTCTTCACCCTTGCAAATGGATCTTCATCCTTGAGATCGGGTCTTCACCCTTTGTAAATGGATCTTCATCCATTGAGATCAGGTCTTCACCCTTGAAAATATGGATCTTCACCCTTTAAGATCGGGTCTTCACCCTTGTAAGTGGATCTTCATCCTTTGAGATTGGGTTTTCACACTTTGGAAATGGATCTTCATCCTTTGAGATCATGTCTTCACCCTTGAAAATATGGATCTTCATCCTTTGAGATCAGGTTTTCACCCTTGTATGTGGATCTTCATCCTTTGAGATTGGGTCTTCACCCTTGTAAGTGGATCTTCATCCTTTGAGATCGGGTCTTCACCCTGGCTTCAGCTCTTTTAGCTGGATTGATCTTTTGTCTTTTGCATCTTCATTCTTTTGAGAATTCTAATGTTTCATTCTTTTGTTCTTCGTTTTTGCAAAAATTCAGCTATTTTTAATTAGCCTTCATATCCTCTCCTTTTCCCCCCCGCATGGCGAGATATTTGCAAGTGAGTTTGAAAATGTTTTATATATAAACTCAAAAAATTGAAAAGGAAAAACTTTGCCCCCTGTGTAGGCTCAAACCCATGATTTTTCTATGCGGACTCTGATTGATGTTGTTATTGTCTAGTTCTTTGCACAAGCATGTATTTCTTCTCGTTGCAAGATTACTGGAGCTTTCTCAAGCAATGGGCTTTCTATGGCCCCCTGATTTGATATCTTCTTTTGATTCTTTACTTCGCAGGGTGTTTACTGTTTATTTTGCCAAGGAATAGACAACACAAGACAAGAAAGTGGGATGTGATAATACTCACAGTAGTTTCATTGACTCACAGATCGAGGTGATCAATAGAAGTGTTCTCATTGGTTCCCTTTTGATGCTTGTTCAAGTCTTGCATTGGAATGATCGAAAGCTTTGCATTTGTGGCTTTTATCTTCAAGATGTTGAAAACATGAGTGGTGGAGACCCTAAGCAGCAGAGTTAGGGATACATCCTTTTCAAACTATGTCTCAGCATGTCAATTGATAGCTTCTTCATGACCTTGCCAATAATCAATTCAACATACTTCCCTTAGCTTCAAGGCTTTGTATGACATAACACCTTTTTTCCTTTCCTTTTTTTTTGAATTTTGATTTTGAAATCAAATGTTGTCTTTGCCAAATTAATGTCAATACACCTCAGGACTTGATTTTTCCAACTTAACATATCTATAACATGACAACCCTAGTTACCGTACTAAACTCGGGAATCAATTCTATTTAAGCAAGAATTATTGCACTTCAGATAGGCACATACACATTACTTGGCCAAAGGTCTCATTTGAGTTCAAATATTTTCTATCTCATATGCATGCTTATCCAAACTATCTCCACTAATAGACTCTACCTACCAAGAGAGATCAACAGGTCTTTGATAGGCTTGAAATGGGGTCTATGAGGGACACAGGTTTAAGTGAAGGCCATTTTGAGATTAGAGATGGTGTGACACAATGGACAAACCTTCACACTACAAATTTCTTATTGGAAATTTAAATAGTTGGGAGCAATCTTTCTAGACTCCAAATTCATTCTATCTTTTTGGCATTAATCTGAATCTTGATAAGGACAGTCTTTGCCCTTGCAAAAAGTTTAAGACACAAATTCATTTCTTTCCTTCTTTTCCCTTTTCTTTCCTCTTTTTTTTTCTTACTCTTCCCTTTTCTTTCTCTTCCTTAATCTTCCCTTTCTTTTATCATTTTGTTCTTCTTTCTTGTAGGACTATCAGGTACAGAACTTTCAAGAACTGGATGGTCTTCCTCTTTTTCTCCAATTTTGATTGAATCTTTGGTTGGGTTGGACCTATTCAAGTCAATCCGTCCTTATAAACCAAATGGAAGCCTTTTGTTATCTTAGGTAAAAGAGAACTCAGTTGGCTTTTTGAACCGCCTTTTAGGTTTTCTTTTCTTTTCTTTTCTTTTTTCTCTTTTTTCCTTTTCTTTTTCTTTTCTTTTGTCTTTTTTTGTTTTCTTTTCTTCTCTCTTTCTTTTTTTATTAGGTTTGTTTGTTTTTTTTTTGGTTCTAGCTCTAAAAGAGTTGTCTTGTTTGTACTAACTTGAGCCTCCAATAATGGATGAGTGGAGTGACATAAATCTTCTTTAACAGGGATAAATAATTTGTTACTCCAATGTTGATGTTGTCTTGATATATTGGAGATATTAAGGGAACATCAACTACCCTTATGGTATTGAGAACTTCACCCACCCTTATGGTTTTAAGAACTTCAACTATCTTCATGGTCTTGAGAACTTCACCTATCCTCATGATCTTGACTAATCATTATTTTCTTTGATCTTCTTGCCTCTTCATCTTAGTGATTATAAGACTTGCCAAAAGTATCACAACAGCTCAGGGCAGATTTGTTGGGGTTATATGCCAATGAAAAGAAAGCTAAAATTTTATGAAGGCTCAAAGGGACAACTAGGGATTGATATTTAATTGGGTGGATACTAGTTGTTGGCTAACCAAACAATGCCTAGATCATTTCTCTCTTAAATAAGCAGAGTTCAATTTCGCCTCAAAAGTTTATCAAAGCATGTTCTAAGACTTACTAGGACCTAGACAAAGGCAATTATGCAGGAACCCTCTATAAGGAAGCATACACAACTCAATGCTATAGAGCAATTCCCTCATCTAGTAAAGTCATTCAAGTCATAATGCCTAGACACATTAATTTATAAATATCAAGCTAGATTCCTCATCGGTTGAGCACCTAAATGAACAAAGTGCAACAAAATTTTTGATAAAAGTAATTTATTCAAACCAATTTAAATTTGAAAAACACGATTGTTCCAATTAAATTTTAAAGAAAGTAAAATTGAAAAGCAACATTCAAGCTAAGGAAAGTTTGTTGAGTTGGAGTCGAAGATGCTTCATTTATTTAGACATCTCAAGGGCAAGGATTTTTTCCATCATCAAGGATCATTGCTTTATCATCCATAGTTAGTTCAAGCTTGCTTAGTAGCATATCATCTTTAGCAGCTTCTCTAACCGTATCATGACAAGGTGACAAGATAAAACTCTTCATGAAGGTTGTAAGCGATGATGCCCTTCCAAATTTAGGCTGAGGATTATTCTTAGTGTTGGGCTTATCAGGCTCAAGCAGCTTTCCACTGTCAATCAAATCTTGGATTTCATGCCTTAATCGAACACATTTATCTGTCTCATGCCCTTGCATTTGATGGAATTGACAGAAGACCTTAGCATCAAAATTTGGCGGTAGAGGCTTATGTAGAGGCCGAGGTGCCAATGGTTGTAGCAAATCCATTTTCATTAGATTTTCTAACATCTTTGACAAAGGCTCCCTTAAGTCTGAAAATTTACGCTTCTTTATTGGCTTAGTTGTTGCATCTTTCTCAACACCTCCTCTTTCCCTTTGACTTTGCCCACTAGGGTGATAGCCGCTCTTATTGCTCCACTTAGATAGCACATGGTTCGGTTGGTCTTGTAGAATAGGGATTGATCTCTCATTTTTCATTCGATCTCTATCAATAGACATGTTCCTTGTTAATATTGCCTTTTCCTTCTTTCTTATGTTAATGGGAGATGCCTCATTAGCATTGTTGATGATCTCTAGAATTTGAATCAACTGGGTCCTCATAATTTCAACCAATTGATCTCGTAGCTCGGCCATCCTAGCTTTGACAACTTCATCAACTATGTCCCTTAGCTGGTTTGCATCCATCCTTGAAATGTTGTAGGTGGTGTTGTTGTATGCTCTTGAACTATCGTACTCTAGGTCTGTGAGCTAGAGAGGATCAAGGATATGTGATGCCAATGTATGTATGTATGCATGTATGCATGAACAATTAACAAACAAGGAGAAATAGGATGTTCCTTCCAACCTTATACCATCCACACACAAATGGCGAGTCTCTTTTCCTACGTATATGGTTGACAAAATACCAACATGGGGTACCTTGTTTTCGAATATTTCCCTCGGACATTTCAACCAATAGTTATATTTTTGAAAATGGAAATCAATCCATGATAATTCCCATTAATTAGGTTTTAATCCATTCAACCAACTAAAGTAGCTTTTATGCTATATTGGATTAAAACTAAATTAAGAGGTTTATTATACATAGATTTCTCACTTGAAAACGGTAACTAATGATTCATGCCAAAAACAAGCCCATGGTTAATCTATTCTTAGTATAAACTAGGCCCACTATTGATTTTTGGTATTTCATAATTGACCTAAATATTTTTGCAAGCTCTTTGTAAGAAAAGGTTTGGTGAAAATAGTTTTGTTTCTAAGCCCATTGTAAAAAGATTTTAGAAAAATGGATTTTGGGCTTAGTATTTGGGCCATGAGCAAAAGAATTTTTTATTTGTTTTTAGAAAAGTTTTATGTCCAAAGACCATCATGAAAAATTTTAAAAATAGCTTTGGTCTTTTGGACTTTAAAGTAAAATTTATTTTGAGCTTACAATATACTTAGGTCATATTAGAAAAAGAAAAAACCAAATAAGCCATGATTTAAGCCAAGATAAATTAACCATAGTCAAACAACAAAACATTTGGGGTAAAAACCTAAGGAAAGTAACTAGGCCAATTACATGTGCTTTAGTCTTTGGGTAAAAAGGCTTAGGTTCCCATAGCAAGTATATACCAAATTGTACAAGGCTATGAGTGGTTATGCCATGCTCAATCTCCATACCATGAGTGAAAGTATGGTATCCCTTACATAACATAACACGGGTAACACGGGCATCCTAACTCATGCACACGATTCAATCTAATATGATGCAATGGATAATATCATTATAAAAAAGAATAGAATAATATAAAGGCCAACGGAATCAACTTCTCTTATCCCCAGTTGAGTCGCCACTGTGAGTGGGGATTTTTGCCCCCACTCCCGGTGAAATGGTTCTAGCAACTTCGGCACTGTTTAGGCTCGGGGCCTTAGAGAACACGGACCTAAGTCCGGAGAAAATGGAGTCGCCACCCGGACAGGCCGGGAAAAAGAAACGGGTGGATGACTCAATTCCTAAGGAATCCTCAACCCCTTAATGGGTTCGGAAAGTTGGGTACGTGTGGGGAAGGTGAGAAATGGCCCAGCACCCCCACAACGCCCGGTTCATTGGAACCGACCTCCTTTATAGGTCTTAATATTATAAAATTCTTAAATATAACCATATTATCCATACTACACACAATAAAAAGAAAGCATCATTATATTAAAATCAAAGCAATGTCTAAACAAAACAAAACAAATAAATGGACACCCATCCGAAGATAGAAGCATGTCCTTACATCACATGCCTAGATAGGACACCCACCGAAAGATAGAAACATGCCCTTTACATAAGTTCTAAGATAGAAAAGCAAATTAAATTACATGATATTTAACTAATGAGGTACCCACCAAGTGGAAACATACCTCTTACAACATTTGGAAATCTAAATAAATTGATAAAAGTAAATAACCATTCATAATAAATAAATCATTCATCAAAGATATTAAATATCAATAGAAAGTAAACATCCATCCATGATAAATTAAATGAACCAAGCATTGAACTTAAATAAATTAAAGCATATAAAATAAATCAAAGCATAATCAAATATAGAATTAAATAAAGCAAACAAAAGTCTAAATTATGTCTACTGTGAGTTTTTTAAGGAATTAAAATAGATTAAGGTTTTATGTTTTAAAAGGTTAATAAAGTTCTTTGATTAACTAAATTAATATTTGGATGGTGAAATCATGAAACTAGGGTTTGAACACTTTGAAATACTTTTGATTTATGGTTTATAGTTATTCATTGTGTTTTTAAGCTACTGTGTAAAGTTAAGCTATTTGTGTTTATATGATTTTTAAGGTTTTAAAGGATTAAGGGTTAGAAAAAGTTAGGGTTTAAGGTTTTAAAACAGTTAAAGTTTACTATTTTAGATTTAGAAGTTGAATTTGGGTTTAGTGTTTTTGAATTTAGGGTTTCGATGATGCATGATTTTTAGGATTTGGAAAAAGCAATTGAAGATTTTATGGATTTAAGCAAGCACTTTAAAGTTTTTATAAATAGAAAAGATGTTTTATAAGGCTTTTTGAAAGAAACAGTACCAAGTTAAAGGTTTTGAAAGAAAGAGAATTAAATTTTGGTTTTGTTGAAAAATATGTTAAACTAGAGTTTTAAGATTTTGAAGAAGTAAAAATAATAATTTTAAGCCTTTTTGGAAAATAAAGCAATGGATTAGTATTTTTAAACTTTGAACAAAGGGAATTAAGGTTTTAGGGTTTTTGAATTTAAAGACATCATTTATTAGTTCATGCTACTGTGTAAAATATAAAGAAATTAGAATTTCATACCTTATTTTGTAAATTGCACCAAAATTGCTTCTTGGATGAACAAGCTCCAAAGACAAGCCTTTTTGCCTTTTTTTTTCTTCTTAAATCGTGTTTCTGCTACTATAAAAATCAATTGAATTCAAGCTTTTCCTTCACAGATTTGGATTTCCCTCCTACTGTCCAATTTTTGTCCCCTTTCAGCCTCTCCAAATTTTATTGTCTTTGGTTCTTATTTATAGAGGTTTCATATGGTTTATTCCTAATTATTCATGGCAAATAATATTAATAAGAAAAGGAAATCGAAACCAAAATGTATTAGGTTTCAAAAAATTTGCGTCGAAAAAATTTCGCTGGCAAAAAAAAATGCTGCGGAAAAACTGCACTGGCGAAAAATCTGTCGCAGCTGGTTGTGGCAGAGCGAGCGGAACAGGCCTTAGGCCATTTCGCCTGCAGGAAATTCCTGCGGGCGAAATACGCACGGGCTAGCGCTGACTTTCGGCGACGATTTTTTTGTCGCCGATTTTTTTTGTTATTTTTTATTTTTTATTATTTTTGAATTTTTATTCATTTTACCATTTTTTACTAAAATAAATATTAAAATTAATTAAGATACCATAAAAATTATTTTGGACTAACTAAAATATATTGGACAACACAAAAATTATTTTGGACTAATTAAAGTATATTGGACTGGACCGGGTCAAAAATTAAGGGTCTACAACTTCCCAATCAAAGAGGGTGTCTCCCTTATGTACTTCATTGGATCCAGCCTAGAAATTGCTTGCACACTATACGATTGAAAATAGTGCCGCAACTTCTTAGAAGACCAAACCACAGTTATACAAGTCTTTTCAATGATACTATACTTAATTTCATAAGGTAGGAGCTTTCTACTCAAATAGTAAACTGCATGCTCAATCCCTGACTCATCTACTTAGGCTAGGATGGCTCCTATTGACTCTTCTTCTACCGCTAAGTATAGTAATAAAGGTTTTCTGGGTTTAGGTGGTTTTAAAACAGGCTGATTCTTTTTAAGCAATTTGAAGATATGCTCACAAATTATTGTGAGTTTTGCTATGAATCTGCTAATGTATTGTAATTTATCGATAAATCCCCAAACTTCTCTCTCCGTCTTTGGGGCTGGCATATCCCTGATTGCTTTAACTTTGTCAGGATCAATTTTAATGCCATTCGGGCCAATTACATGTCCCAATAATTTACCTGAGGTAACACCAACTACACACTTCTTCGGGTTTAATCTTAGCTTATATTTCAAGACTCTATCGAAGAATAATTCTAAGTTTTGGAAGTGTTGTTCTCTTATATCCGATTTAACCATCATTTCATCAATATATACTTCAACTTATTTGTGCATCATGTCATGAAATAATGTGGTGGCCATCCTTTGATAGGTTGCTCCAGCATTCTTTAAGCCAAATGGCATCACCCTATAACAAAATATACTCCATGTAGTAATAAAGGCAGTTTTGGCCTTATCCTTTTGGGCCATTAACACTTGATTGTATCCAAAAAATCCATCTGCAAATGAGTGTAGCACACTAGAGGCTGCACTGTCAATGAGAACATCAATATGAGGTAAAGGAAAATCATCCTTAGGTGAAGCCTTTTTCAAATCTCTATAGTCCACACAGACCCTTATTCTTCCATCTTTCTTTGGCACAGGTACTATGTTGGCTAGCCAATCTGGGTATTCTATCACTTCAAGGAACTTCACTTGTATTTGCTTAGTGACCTCTTCTTTAACCAATTCAGCCCAATCAGGTCTTAATCATCTAAGCTTTTGTTTGACAGGTTTCATGTGAGTGTAAGTAGGAATATGATGCTTGGCTATGTCTCAATCTATTCCAGGCATATCCTCATAAGACCAAGCAAACACTTCTTCTTATTTTTTGAATATTTTTTCAAATCTCTTTCTCTCTCATCAGGAGTAAGGTCAGATGCTATGCTAATGTTTTTAGGATTTTCGGTTCTTCCTAAATTTAATGAATGTGTGTTAACAGAATTAATATTAAAGATGTCGATGTAACTGCTATTTGAATGTATGCAACCATCAGGAGAAACATCACACAAGTAAGAAAAATTTGTAACACCCCGATACTCCATATAAGTACTATACATATACCTAGTATACATACAGTAAGTATATAGAGCATAAGGATGTCACTTTTCGTTACAATTTAAAAAAAAAAACCTTTAGCAGAGTTCAAATCACCATACATTAATTTAAAGAACATTTATAAAATCATTATACTTTTAATGCTCTTACATATATTTAATAATCGTATCTTTATCAAAATCTCATTGTACATAAAAATATATTCTTGTCAGAAATACATCATAATTAAAAGTTATACATGTATGCAACACCATCTAGTTGGTCTCGACAACTCTTACTTTTCACGTGGCATCACAAAAGACTTCATATCTTCCACCTAGAACCTGCGCGATAACACATTCGCGCTAAGCCCGGGAGCTTAGTAGTGCAAATATAGAATATAAACATATAACACAGAAATTCTAACACACATATATATACATTAACTTCATGTACTACTAGTTTCTTATCGTGATTTCCCTTTTTAATAACACCTTTCACATATCTCAACTAATCACATATATCACATACATACCTACATATCATTTACACCAACCACAACTCATCAATAATACTCACAATCAATATATCAATACACACATTACATATCATGCTTCATAACATTATGTTATTCATAATTCACCAATCATGAATCACATTTCCAATAAAAGCAAATATAGATCTCATTATTTACTTATTATTCATCATTTATAAATCACATTGACAACCAAGACAGACCTGGGCCCAAACTATACTAATATGTTATTCAAAGTTCAGAGTTACTGCTTTGGTTCATAATCACAATAATCACGCCCGTAGGCAATATATATATATATATATATCTCTATCCATGGATAGTGTAACAGACCCAGTCTCTTGGACCATCAACTCAACACATTTGAGGAGATCCTCAACCTGGCAAGACTGTTACAAATCATATATCTCATATTCACAATTCTCATAGTGTAACAGACCCAGTCTCTTGGACCGTCAACTCAACACATTTGAGGAGATCCTCAACCCGGCAAGACTGTTACCTTTAATTCACATTTATCATTTCACATTTTTCAACTGGAATCGGCTTACGGGCCATCCCATTTCGCCTATCCAGTGATTCATATTCACATTTTTCAACTAGAATCGGCTTACGGGCCATCCCATTTCGCCTATCTAGTGATTCATAGGCATGCCGCCAAACACAGAACTCTGAAAGTTGAATCAACATATTAGACACACAATTCATTTATGATTTCATTATCAATTGCATTCTCAATTCTCATCATTAACTAGGCAAACATGCCTCATTTATCTCATTTAAATCATCATAGCCAATCACAATGGCTTCAAATTTCATTTAAATCATCATAGCCAATCACAAATCATCATAGCCAATCACAATGGCTTCACATCTTATCATATCTCAATTCACATTATAGCAATTCATCATTCAGGTATACATAATAAATTACATTGAACACACATCATAACTTCATCATCATATAGACAACATGTCCATATATTTCATTTCAAACATTATTATATTTATCATAACAAGTTACATTGCACATACCTTTTTGAATCATCATCATAGCTTTCACACTATACAAATCATAACGTTAGTCACATTATATTAATAGTATAATAGATTACTTAACACATTTATACTAAATGTATTAAGTCTCAAAATCATATTAAAAGAATGCAACCATGTACATTTGCACTTACCTCAAGAGCAACTTATACCAATCTAACCTCTTTTTCCAAGAATCCTCCAACATTTGGATTAATGCAACACAATCTCCTCAAAGCCTAATCCAAAGATAATTATACATAATAAGAATATGAGAAGAATAATTAACTAGGGCAAATTCTATACATAACACGCTCACCAACACGGGCGTGTCCCTGATCGTGCCCTAAACCAACAATACAGAAGCTTTGACACGCTCAGTAACACGGTCGTGTTAATGGATGTGTCACTCATTCTGCCTCACAGAAACATTTACACGCCCAACAACACGGGCGTGCTCATGGCCGTGACAATTACTTTTCCTTACAGTAGCTATGACACGCTCAGTAACACGGTCGTGTTAATGGTCGTGTCATAAACATCCAACTCAGTACCATTGACACGCCCAACAACATGGCCGTGCCATGCACAAATCATACATTTCGACATCTCAACCAAGAAACATAAACACTTCAAAACTCATACTTCATCACCCTTAATCAACATCTTGACTATATTCATCAATTACTTATCAAATTAACACTTATTAACACTTTTATAACTTCAATAACATAACAATAATCATATATACATCCCCATGAATCAACTACTCAAATCCCCAATTCACTTATACTAAACCCTTACTCAACAATATTAACAATTCATCATCATCATCACAAATAACCCAAATCATCATCATCTAAATATCAATTCAACATATTTATACACTTTAATCTTTCATTATCATCATTATCACAAATCCACCATATCAAATCCCAAACTCAAACAATAGGAATCCACACAAAGAAATGAATACTTACTTGGATAATATGCCAAATCTTCAATAATCATCTTCAATACTCTCAAAATCTCAATGAATTTGATATGTAAAAGGATTAAAATCATATCTCCTTCACTCTCTTTCTCTCTTTCTCTCTCGTGCAAGAAGAAGAAGAAGAAGAAGAAGATATTTTCTTCTCTTCCTTAGCTAATCATATATATATATATAAATAATTAAAACCCTTTAAACCTCCACCATACACTTGTCACTCTCTTCTTCCCTTTGACTTTCTTTTATTCTTTTTCTTTTATTATTTAATTCATTAATTATATATATATATATATATACTCTTACTTTTCCTACACCACAATATACCTTATGTATATGTGATGTATATGTTGGTATATGTATATTTCTTATATATCACCTTTATATTTCCCATATATTTTCCAAATACCAAATATACATTTTATTCTTCATATACATTTATCTCTTAAATATTTTTCCTTGCATACTTTACCAACATATCATCTTACTACTACTATTCCAATGTACACCAAAATCAAGATATTAAATTAATTTATTGCTCTTCTTTTGATTTTCATTAAACATACACATTAAATCCATATACAACAATAATTATTCCAAACTTTAAGGGTGTACTTCGGGATATTACAAAATTAGACTTTATTGCATTCATTTTGGAAAAGAAAACATCATTATCCTCATACAAAATGGACAAATTGAAATCAAAATCAAAATCATTGTTCTCAAAATCATAAGACAGGATGTCTTCAAACTTTTCTTCAACCAGGGCAGCAATCTCCTCCGGAGTCTTCTCGGCTTTCAAGACAGCTTCATTCTTCTCTTTTGGATTGGATTCTTGGTTGGCTGACAGGGTGAGCTCTTTCTTCACTTGGTCCACTAGTTCGGCCACATCTGCACAAATTTCAAAACTTGGGATCAACTTACCCATGAACATGATCGGCTGGGCCTTTCCTTGTAGTGGTCCCATATCTGGAGCTTTGACAAAGATTTCTTCAAGTGGTGGGAAACCCATCTTATCATTTTTCTTTGGCTGGACATTGTTGCCTTCATCATATCCCAACCCCTTCTTGGAAGTTTGAGTTCTAAAATCTGGCAACTTTGTCAAACCGGCTTTACCTTTTCTAAGACTAGCTGCGGGAAGGTAGTTCATATTCTTCATCATATTTAAGACTTTGGAGTCCACTACTTCATCATCAGAAATTGCAGCTACTTGAAAACCATTGAGAGGCCTCTCAATCATTAGAGCATTAACAATCTCATTATCTTCAGCTTCAATGACCACTGTCTCATCTCTGTTGGGGAACTTGATCTTTTGATGAAGGGTGGAAGGAACTCCACCAAGAGGATGAAACCATGGTCGCCCCAAGAGTAAAGCGAAGGTAACTGGTATATCTAAAACAACAAACTCAACAATAGATTCAATCGGACCAGCCTTGACAGCCGCTTTGAAAGTCCCTTCGGCATGCCTTTTAGTGTTGTCATAAGCCTGAATTGTTACCTCGGTCGGGTTTAGATCTCTTGTTGACATGGCTAGCTTTGGCAATATCTTAAGTGGACAAACATTTATGTTGGACCCATCATCGACCATTACACATGGAGTCCTCTTCCCCTTGACTTTTATTTTGATAAAGAAAGGGCGGATATGGTCTCTCCCCTCCTCCGTTAAGTCTGCATCAGAAAAAGAAACTGCTCCCATATTAACTTCACTCTTTTCTTGAACCTCTTCATATTTCATTACCCCTCCAATTTTTATGAAGTTGATCAGCTCTTCCGGTGTCATGGAGGTAGAAATTGGCATGCTAGCCAAGGCTTTGGCATAGTTTCTTGGTGCTTTTTAGAAGTAGCTAATAAGTCCCAAATGCTAACACTTTCTTGGGTTCTTTTCAATTGCTTGAGCACAGTATCATATTCTTCTTCTTTATTTCCTACTTCAACTTAATTTCCCTTATTAGTTTCTACCTCCTTAGGTGGTGGCCTTGCATAAGGCTTACTGGATCTAGTGTTCATTACTTCATCTTGTTCGGGTTCGGACCAAGTCCACTCCTCCTTCTTGGATACAAGATCATCATCGCTATCGCTTGAATCCCAAAACCCATTGACAACACAAATTGTTACTTCTTCACCCATCATAGCTTGTTTAATTCCATCAAGTACCTCTTCTTCTTTGGTTGCTTCTCCACCTACATCTTGAAAAGAAGACATGACAAAAATGGCCCAGCACCCCCACAACGCCCGGTTCATTAGAACCAGCCTCCTTTATAGGTCTTAATATTATAAAATTCTTAAATATAACAACATTATCCATATTACACACAATAATTAAAATAAAGCATCGATATATTGAAAATCAAAATAATGTCCAAACAAAACAATTAAATGTACACCCATCCGAGGATGGAAACATGTCCTTACATCCCATGCCTAAATAGGACACCCACCGAAAGGTAGAAACATGTCCTTTACATTGGTTCTAAACAAGAAAAGCAAATTAAATTACATGATATTTAACTAATGAGGTACCCACCAAGTGGAAACATACCTCTTACAACATTTGGAAATCTAAATAAATTGATAAAAGTAAATAACCATTCATAATAAATAAATCATTCATCAAAAATATTAAATATCAATAGAAAGTAAACAGCCATCCATGAAAAATTAAATAAACCAAGCATTGAACTTAAATAAATTAAAGCATATAAAATAAATCAAAGCATAATCATACATAAAATTGAATAAAGCAAGTAAAGATTCAAATTAGAGCTACTGTTTCCATTTAAGGTTCTTTATTCCATGTGTTTAGGGTTTTGGAATTTTATGGGTTTAAGCTACTGTGTTTTTAAGAGAATTAAAATGAATTAAAGTTTTATGATTTAAGAAGTTAGTAAAATTCTTTGATTAACCAAATTAGGGTTTATGATGTAAAATCATGAAATTAGAGTTTGGGCTCTTAAAAACATTTAGATTATGACTATTAGCTACTGAATTATGTTTTTAAGCTTACTGTGTAAAATTATTTAAGTCTATATGGTTTTTAAAGTTTTAAAGGATTAGGGTTGAGAAAAAATAAGGGTTTAAGATTTTAAGGGGGTTAGATTTCACTGTTTTGAGTTTTGGAGTTGAATTAGGGTTTTAGGATTTTTGAATTAGGGTTTTGGAGAAAGAATTAGTTTTTAGAATTTGGAAAAATAATTGATAATTTTATGAAGTTTTATAAAAATAAACAAAATGATTTAAAGTTTATAGAAGCAAAAAAAGATGTTTTTAGGGCTTTTGGAATGAAACAGAACTCAATTTAGGATTTTGAAAACATGAAAAGCAAATTAGGATTTTGAGATTTTGAGGAAACAAAAATAATAATTTGAAACTTTTTGGAAAACAAAGCAACGAATTAAGGTTTTTAACCTTTAGAAAAGGTGAATTAGGGTTCTTAGGTTTTTGAATTAAAAGAAACAATTAGGTGATTAAGCTACTGTGAAGAATAGAATTGATTCATACCTCCGTTTGTTGGTTCCACCAAAAATTTCTTCTTGGATGAACAAAAACAAAGACAAGCTTTGCTACCTTTGAATTGCTTGAATTGTTTGTTTGCTCTCTCAAAAAATCAGATTGATTCAAAGTTTTTCCTCCTCAATTTCGGTTTCAATTTTTCCTCCGATTTCTGTCCCAATTTCTTGATAATTTTTTGTGTTGTTTTCGGTATTATTTGTAGAAGAATTTTATGGTTAATCCTAGTTATTCATGGAAGCTAATATTGATTAAGAAAAGAAAACTGAAACCTAATTGTATTAGGTTTCAGAAAATTTGCATCAGAAAAATTTCGCTGGCAAAAAAAAAAACTGCTGCAGAAAAATCGCTGGCGAAAAAAAAACTGCTGCGGAAAAAATACGCTGGCAAAAAAGCTGCTGCAGCTGGCGAGAATGGGCCTGCGAGCCATTTCACCCACAGGAAACTCCTGCGGGCGAAATGGCCCACGACCATTCGTCCCGCGCTGGTTTTTCGGTGACGAAAAAATCGTCGCCGATTTTTTCGTCGCTAATTTTTATTTTTATTTTTATTTGTTTATTTTTATTTGTTTTAATAAAAATTAGATAATAAAGCAAAAATTATTTAATTAAGATAACAAAAATTATTTTAGTCTAATTAAAATATATTGGACAACACAAAAATTATTTTGGACTAATTAAAATATATTGGACCGGACTAGGTAAAAAATTAAGAGTCTACAGGGGGCTGCGGGCCATTTCACCAGCAGGAAACTCCTGCGGGTGAAATGTCCTACGGCCATTTCATCCAACAATGTTTTTCTGCAATGAATTTTTCGTCACCGATTTTTATTTTTATTTATTATTTATTATTAATTATAAAAACTAAATACTAAAATAAATATCATTTAATAAAGATAACACAAAAAATATTTTGGACTAATTAAAATATATTGGAGAACACAAAAATTATTTTGGACTAATTAAAATATATTGGACCAAACTGGGTCAAAAATTAACGGTCTACAATAATCATAAACTATAAGGCTTTCAAACTGTTCTTCAATCATAGTAGCAATCTCCTCTAGAGTCTTCTAGATCTTCAAGACATCTTCCTTTTTCTCTTTTGTGATAGGTTCCTTATCAGCTGGCAGCACAAGCTTTTTCTCCATCTGTTCCACTAGTTCAGCAACATCAGTAAAGATCTCAAAACCTAGAATCATCTTTCCCATAAACATGATTGGCTCCAATTTTCCTTGTAGTGATCCAATTTCTGGAGCTTTGACAAAAATCTCTTCAAGTAGAGGAAAATTCATCTTCTCATTTTTTTTAGTAGAACACCTTCATTAGCTTCATCATATCACAACCCATTCCTAGAAGTTTGAGTATTGAAATTTGGAAGCTCTGTCACCCCTGTCTTTCCTTTCCCAATGCCAGTGCTAGGTAGGTAATTCATTTTCTTCATCATAGTCAAAATCCTAGAGCCCACTATCTTGTTATTAGAAACAACAGCCACTTGAAATCCATTGAGAGGTCTCTCAATCATCAGAGCATTCACCACTTCATTGTCCTCAGCCTCGATAACCATTGTCTCATCCCCATTTGGGAACTTGATTTTCTGATGGAGTGTAGAAGGGACACCACCAAGAGTGTCATATCCATGATTTTGGAGATATTAAATAAGTATTTAGAGATATAAAAGTTGTATATACCCAATATATATACCTAGTGTATATATAACATATACATACGGTATATTAATTGTATAAGTTGGACATATATATTACATACTTAATATATTTAATACATATATAAGGTACATTTGATATGTATATAAGATACACATTATTTGTGCATATGGGTATTTATATTCATTAAATATACATTACATATACAAAGTGTATACATTACATATATATGTACATATTGGTATATGTGAAATATAACATATATAAGATATATACATATACATAAAATATACAATACATATATGTGAGACATAATTTGGTGTTGGAAAAGTGAATGATGAAAATAATAATAATAAAATAATATTAGACAGTGGAAGATGATGAAAAGTGTGATATTTTGTAATTATTAATTAATTAATTAATAATAAGTAAATAAAAATAATTCAATATTAATTTATTTTTGTGTGGTGGAAGATTAAATATATTTCTTAATAATTAATTAAATAAATAAATATTTATATATATAAGGCTAGAAATTAAAGAATAAAGAAATTAAAATGATAAAACATAAATAGTAAAGAAGGGGTAAATTAGTAAATATACTTTATAAAATTTAAAAATTAATAAAATAATTTTAAAATAAATTATTTTTGAATGAAAGATGAAATTTGGTATTTTTAAAATAAATAAATAAATAATTAATTATATTAATATAAAAATTTATATATGTGGCCTTAAATGAAGGAAAGAGAAAAATCAAAAACTAAAAAGAATTTCTTTCTTCTTCTTCTTTCTCTCTTGGATGATTTTCCATGGGTGAGCAAAAGTGATTTTGCTTCATTTAAAGAATCGATTTTGCAAGGATTTTCAAGAACCAAGAGGAATTTTGGTGGTTTTCCAACAAATTAGTAATCTTCTTACCCAAATTTTTGGGTTTCCATGGAAATTATGAGTATGTGAAGTTTGGATTTTTATATAAGCATGATTTAATTGCTTGAATGGGTATGTATGATGCTATTTTTACTAGTATTTAATGATTTTCAAGTTAGATGGAAGAAAAGAGTAAGTTTAAGTGAAGTTTGATGAACAGAGAGAATTTAGGGTTGTGAAACTTTTGAGTTTATGAATTCATGTGATTTAATTGTGAAATTTACTTCTAAATGTGTTATTTTGATGCATAAACAAGGATTTTAAAGTCAAATGGTGGATTTGTTTAAGTTTGGATAGAGATTGGATGAGGTAGTGTTGATTTAGGGTTTTGGAAAAGTGAATTTTTAATGAATGATTAATTATTTGCTTTTAATGCTTAAATCATGTTCCCAAATGATATAAATGATGGAAATAAGATTGAAATGATAATTGGATTATGTTGGAAAGGAGAACCTTCAATGGTGAAGGTTATACCATTATAGGATTTTGAACAAAAGCACGTGTTTAATTAATGTAATTGGTTTAAACATTTTAAAATATGTTTGTAATGATATAAATAAACTAAAAAAACTAATTTGCTAAGTTAAAGGAAAGACTTAATTTTTTATTAATGGGTTAATTTTATTTGCTAAGTTAATGGGTTAATTTTATTTTATTTAATATTTATTTTACTATTTATTATTCATTTTACTTATATATATATAAATAAAAAATAAAAAAATTAGATGGATCAATCGGTGAGCGACACATGGCAGGGCAATTCGCCGCAGGTTGAAAGGGCCTGTGGCGAATTGGCTTGGGCCAATTAGCCGCAAGCGCCATCTACAACAAATTGGCCTTGGCCAATTCACTGTAATTGATTACTGCAACGAATTGGGCAGCGTCTTGCAGGCGCTCGCCCAATTATTTGCGTCCCAGCCCGTTGCTAGCTCATTGCTCTCATCTCAGCAGCCCGTGCCAATGCGTTGGCCAATTTTTGCTAAAATCTTATTTTTACTCAAAAACCTGAAACTTCCTAAATGGTTTGAACCTTTTAAAGATATTAGGTTTTACTTTAAGTTTCTATAAATATGAGTCTTAAAACACAAAAGAAAGGGCGGCCAAAATTAATCAAGAACTACGATTAGACTTTCAAACTTTAAAGCAATCTGAAGCAGCCAAGAACAAGGAGAACACTTCAATCCACAAGGCAACAAGGCAGTGTCATCTTGATCAAGGTCTCCCCAGAATTTCAACGGTACAATTCTGGTGGAACCAACAATGGAGGTTTGATCTTCACTAATGAATTTTAATATTCACAGTAGCCATAACGTACTTTCTTTTGATTTGTTAAAGTGTTTTTATATTAATTTTCCAGTAGTATAAAATTATTAAAACTGATTTATATATTTTATGAACCAAAATTCTAATTCATTAAATCCTTAAACCCTCATCTAAATTCCTAAAAACCCTTAAACCCTATTTTTCCAGTGGCTAGCTAACCTCAAAAACCCTAAATTCATTTTTAAAACTCAAATCCGTAAACTATTTTTGTTCAAAACCTTACACAGTTTCATTAAATCCCAAAACCCTAATTTCTTTTCAAAACATTAATTTATTTCTCCAAATCACTAATTTTCTAAAATAATAAATTAAAACCCTAATCTCTTGTAAGGCTTGTTATCTAAAAACCCTACTTTCAAATTATTTTACCCAAACACCAAAGTTGTAACCTAGTAGACTTAAAACCTAATTTGCCCCTAACCCTAGTAAAAGAGCCTTAAAATTCTTAAATTGTGATTCCCAAAACCAAAATCCCAATACCTAAAACCCTAATTCCAGTAAGTTCAATTTCCAAATTTAGGTTCAAACCCTAATTCTAAACCACAAACCGTAATTAATAAAACATAACCCATAAAACCCTAACTTGTGTATTTAATCTTTAATTGTTATTGGAATTCTGCTTTATGTATTTAGTTTACATCTTCATATGTTGATCTTTATTTGTCTTATAATGAATGGTTTCCTTTCATAATGAATGGCTGAATATTTTTTTTATTTTATTATGTAAGAGGTATGTTTCCACCTTGTGGGTACCTCATTAATTAGTCCTTATGTAATTTAAATTATTTTTGTTTTTTGGGATCAATGTAAAGGACACATTTCTACCTTTCGGTGGGTGTCCTATTTAGTCTTAGACATGGACGATGAAAGGACATGTTTTTATCCTCAAATGGATGCCCATTTATTTATTTTGTTTGAACATTGCTATTTATTTTTAATAATGTATTTATTTATGATCAGATGCAATATGGATAATGTCATTATATTTAAGAATTTTATAATATTAAGACCTGAAAAGGAGGTCGATTCTAATGAACCGGGCGTTTTGGGGTTGCTGGGCCATTTCTCACCTTTCCCACACGTACCCAACTTTTCAAACCCATTAGGGGGTTGGGGATTCCTTAGGAATCGAGTCATCCACCCCTTTCTTTTTCCCGGGCAATCCAGGTGGTGACTCCATTTTCTCCGAGCTTAGGTTTGTGTTGTCTAAGGCCCGTCTAACAGTTCCAAAGTCACAAGAACCGTTCCACGTAGGAGTGGGGGCGAAAATCCCTGCTCACAGTGGCGACTCCACTGGGGATAAGAGAAGTTGATTCTATTGGTCTTTATATTATTATATTCTTTCCTATTTTGATATTGTCCAATGCATTATTTAGATTGCATTGTGTGCGTGAGTTAGGACGCCCATATAACTCGTGTTGTGTTATGTAAGGGATGCTGTGAGCGGGGATTTTCACCCCCACTCCCAATGGAATGGTTCTTGCGACTTCGGTACTGTTTAGGCTTAGGGCATTAGAGAATACGGGCCTAAACCCGAAGAAAATGGAGTCGCCACCCGGACGGGCCGGGAAAAAGAAAGGGGTGGATGACTCGATTCCTAAGGAATCCCCAACCCCTATTGGGTTCAGAAAGTTGGGTACGTGTGGGGAAGGTGAGAAATGGCCCAGTACCACATCGCCCGGTTCATTGGAACCGGCCTCCTTTACAGGTCTTAAATTATAAAATTCTTAAATATCACAATATTATCCATACTACATGCAACAATTAAAATAAAGCATTATTATATTAAAATTAAAGCAATGTCCAAACAGAGCAAATAAATGGACACCCATCCGAGGATGGAAACATGTCCTTACATCATCCATGTCTAAAACTAAATAGGACACCTACCGAAAGGTGGAAACATGTCCTTTACATTGGTCCAAAATATAAAAGCATTTTAAATTAAATGAAAATTAATTAATGAGGTACCCAATAATGGAAACATACCTCTTACAATTTTAATGCAAAAATAAATAAATAATAATCATAATAATAAAGAGAATATCCATCCATGATAAATTAAATAAATCAAGCATTGAAATTAATAAACTATAACAAACTATGTAATCAAATCTAAAATTAAATAAAGTAAATAAAGATACAAATTTACGTTTATGTCTCAATTTAGGGTTCTTTAATTAACATTTAGGGTTTTGGAATTTTGGAATTATTATATTTAATCAAAACATATAACAAACTATGTAATCAAATCTAAAATTAAATAAAGTAAATAAAGATACAAATTTATGTTTATGTCTCAATTTAGGGTTCTTTAATTAACATTTAGGGTTTTGGAATTTTGGAATTATTATATTTATTATTTAGGCTACTGTGAAGATTTTTGAAAAAATGGAATTGATTAGGGTTTTATAATTTTAAGAAAGTAGTAAGGTTTTTGGTTAATCAAATTAGAGTTTAGGGCTAACATCATGAATTTAGGGTTTTGGATCCTTAAGATATTAGGGTTTAGGGCTCATGATTTTAAATTATGGTTAGGGTTTCTAAAAAAGCTAACCCTACCATATTTATTTTTGAAAGAAGAAGCTACTGTGAAGATTTTGGAAAATTGATTTAATTAGGATTTGGAACTAACATCATGAAATAGGGTTTCTAGGGTTTTTTGTTTAACAATTAGGGTTTAGTTAAACAAGATTGAAGCTTATGAAAATAAAATAAAATCTTTAGATATTTGAAAGGAATAAGCTACTGTGATAATTTGGAAATAGAATTAAATAAGATTTATGGTTTGAATAAATTAGGGTTTAGGTTTGTATTTTGAATAAAACTACTGTATTTTGAATAATCATAATAAAGGAAGTTTAACATAAAGACTTACAATACACAAATAAATATTGACCCCTTCGACGAGCCCATACTGGCTTTTAGGGTTGTAGGTTTTGGTGTTGAAAATTAAGATTTTAGGGTTTAAGATTTAGAAAATAGGGTTTCAAAATTGGAAGAAACTAATGTTATTTTTTAAAAGAATAATGCTACTATTAGAGTTAAAGCTCTTGACACTTGAAAAAAATAAGGCTACTGGATTTTTGAAATAGAGATTAGGTTAGGGTTTTAAGAGAATAATCTATTGTTTTATGGTTTTAGAAAAGTGTAATTAGGGTTTTAGATTTCAAAAATATATTTTACGTGTATTAATGAATTAGGGTTTTGAAAAATAGTTTTTAGGGTTTCAAATAAAGTTTGGATGGTTTGTAGAATAATTGATCAAATTGTATGATGAAACAATTAATCCAATTTGAATGATGAAGCTACTGTAAAGAAATAAATAAAGAAAATAGAGATTCAAACCTCCGTTGTTGGTTCCACTATAATATTTGAATTTTGGTTGAATAATAATAAAGACAATGTAGGCTGCCTTTGATAGATTATTGTTGTTTACTACCTCTAGATCTTTCAAGTTTGAGGTTGGCCATAGAAATCCAAAAGTCCAAGGTCAAGTAAAAAATTTTCCATCCCTTTCTGAAGTGTTTTAAAGTGGTATTTATAGGATAAAATCTAAGCCTAATTATAATTGTCTAAGGAAACTAAAATCATTTAGGAAAAGAAATCAAAACTAAATAGAATTCAGTTTAAAAAAAAAACTGCGCTGGAAAAATTGCGCTAGCAAAAAAAAATTGCCGTGGGCCAGCCTATTCGCCGCAGGAAATTCTTGTGGCGAATTGGCCCAAGCCAATGCACTTTCGGTGACGAAAAATTTTCATCGCTGATTTTTATTTATTTATTTATTAACTTTATTAATATTACCTTTTTTATTTTTTATTAAAAATTAAAAATAATAAATACTGAAATAAATATTATTTAATTAAAATACCACAAAAAGTTTTTTGGACTGTTTTAAAAATATCGGACTGGACTGGGTCAAAAATTAAGGGTCTACAGATACCATACTTTCACTCAAGGTATGGAGATTGAGCATGGCATAACCACTCATAGTCTTGTACCTTTTAGTATATACTTGCTCTGGGAACCTAAGCCTTTTAACCAAAAGACTAAAGCTCATGTAATTGGCCTAGTTACTTTTCTTAGGTTTTTACCCCAAATGCTTGTTGTTTGACTATGGTTAATTTATCTTGGTTTACATCATGGCTTATTTGGTTTGTTCTTTTTCTAATATGACCTACCTATTTTATAAGCTCAAAAATAATTCTTTTCCTTTAAGATCCAAAAGACCAAAAAAAATTTCAAAATTTTTAAGAAGGTCTTTGGACATTGAAGCCTTTCAAGATCGGTCAAAAATCTTTTTACACCATATGGCCCAAACAATCAAAAGTATCTTTCATCTAAAAATACAACCTTTTCTTAAAGAGAGATTACAAATATTTAGGTCAATTATGAAAATACTAAAAATCAATTGTGAGCCTAGTTTATACTAAGAATTATTGATCATGGGCTTGTTTGTGGCATGAATCATTAGTTACTTTTTCAAGTGAGAAATCTATTTATAATAAACCTCTTAATTTTGTTTTAATCCAATATAGAATAAAAGCTACTTTAGTTGGTTGAATGGATTAAAGCCTAATTAATGGAAATTATCATGAACTAATTTCTATTTTTAAAAATATAACTATTGATTGAAACATCCGAGAGAATTTTTCGAAAATAAGATACCCCGTGTTAGTATTTTGTTAACCATATACCTAGGAAAAGAGACTCGCCATCCGTGTGTGGAAGTTATAAGGTTGGAAGGGACGTTCTACTTATCTTTGTTAACCATAGATGCATACATATATTTGCATCTCATATCATTGATCTCTCTGGCTCATAGCCTTGGAGTACAGTAGCTCAAGAGCGTACGACAACTCCACTTACGCCGGTGATGAAGAATCCAACAACAAGTCAATTACTTTTTCATCAAAAGCAATGGAGCCTGAACAAATTCATAGAATGGTGGATGATGCCCTCAATATTAAAATGGAAAAAAGGAGGCCCTGGCTGAGACCATGAAGAACCAATTGGCTGCAATTTTACGGAACAAAGCTGAAGCATCTGCTAGCACCAAGAAGCCAAAGGACAAGGGGAGGGCTAAGGTTGGTGAAGTGCCTTTCAATGACAACATGGTAGTCATCGATGATGATGATGACTGGGCTCAATACTTCTTGGTGGAGGATCTATGCTATCGCAGTGTTACTGCAAGTGCACGGGTCACTCAAGTAATAAAACAGTGAGTAAGATATCGTTCCACAAAGGACAAGGTCAAATATTAGTTCAAATTTTAACTATTATTTAGTGAATCAATAATTTGTGTGATGATTAAAATAAAAGATAAATTACTCAATAAACTAAAGTGAAGAAAAATTGAATATTGTGCAACAAAAATTAGTGATGAAAATACTATCCAGATATTGAATCCCACTAGCCATGAAAAGTATTGATGAATATCAATTCAATTAAATCAAATAATAGAGTTGAATTGGAATTGCCCTAAATTAGATTAAAGCCTCTCTCAATTGAATTAATCCCTAATCACTAAGTAGAATGTTAGGAATCTCTTCTCAAGCATAATTAAATAGATCTTGCAATAAGAACAAGGAACTTTAAACCAAAGGGTCTTGTAAGTCTATCTCTAGCACTCCAGTCAACACTCAATCTTGATGAGCATTATGTCCATATCAAGCTTTCTCAAGTCAATAATATGAAAAGTGCAACCAATCAAAAAGCATGCTATTATCAATTGAAAATAATAAATTAAGAATCAGTAAACCCTTAATTTTTAACCCAGTCTAGTCCGATATTTTTTATAGTCCAAAATAATTTTTGTGGTATTTTAATTAAATAATATTTATTTTAGTATTTATTATTTATAATTTTTAATAAAAGTAAAAATGGTAATTTGAGTAAAGTTAAAAATAAATAAATAAAAATAAATAAATACATTATAAATAGCAGGTACAAATATTAAATCGAGGTGCCCATTCTATGACAATTCTCAACAATTTACCTTCCATTTTTGTGCCTTTAGTGGACTTAGTATTTCCGGCAATTGCAATGGCTTCTTTATCTTTTCATGTTCAAAAAAACAAGATTTTTTAGATCTGATTAGGCACGATGGGGCTAGATTTCATTTCTTTTTTATTTTTCAAGACTTAATTAGATTTGGATCATAATACAGATATCTATTAAGTAGAAATATGATAGAATATGCAGGCCGTTCCCTCAAACATAAATGAAAATGAAAGGGTTCTTATGTAGGCGTAAATATTCTATATGAGTAAATGAACTATTTGAAAATAAATCGAGACTGTGGCGGATGCCTGAAATAAATGCAAAGCCAATGTTTATATATATATGTGAATCAATGTTTTTATATATGTGTAGATAGGGGATCAGTCTAAGAACCTTATAAAGATCGTATTGATTCTTATAAAAAAAAGACAGGATTAACCGAGGCTATTCAAACAGGCACAGGTCAACTAAATAGCATTCCCATAGCAATTGGGGTTATGGATTTTCAGTTTATGGGGGGTAGTATGGGATCTGTAGTAGGGGAGAAAATCACTACTATAGTTAGTAGTAGTAGTGATTTTGTCGTCGATAAATTTTTAACTTTACTACGAAAAATTTTGTCATCGAAGGAGAATCAGCCTGGGCCAATTCGTCGCAGGAAATTCTTGAGGCAAATTGGTGCACGCCCGCAGCAGTTCCCAGCCAGAGCTCGCAGTTTCTAGCCCGCAGTAGTTCTTTTTTGCCAGCGCAATTTTCCAACACAGTTTTTTCCGAAACCAAATTCTATTTTGTTTTGGTTTCTTTTCCTAATTAGTTTTAGTTTCCTTAGAAAATTAGAAGTAGGTTTATGATTTTTTTCCTATAAATACCACATTAAAACACATAATTAAGGGATCGAAAATTTGTTTTTACTGAGCTAAACTTGGGACTTCTGACTTGGGAGGAAAAGAGGACAGAAACCAAAAGGAGCAAGAGACATTAGCAATTATCAACCCATCAAAGGCAGTAATGCTGCCTTTGTCATTATTCATCCAGAAGAAAATTGTGGAGGAACCAATGAACATAGATTTGATTACAAATTTTTTATTTGATTATATTTACAATGTTATTGCCATATTTTCTTTTAAATACTTCTACCATTTGTTTTGATGTTGAGTCAATAATATAAGTTATTAAAGTTACTAATATGTTTTACAGATTAAATCATCCATTCATCCAGTAGCCTAAGTCTTTGATCAAAACTTCAAAAACCCTAAATCATCCTTCTGTTTCCAAAACTTCAAAAACCCTAAAACTGTTCTTCTATTTTCAAAACTTCAAAAACCCTAAATTGTTTCTTCTATTTCCAAAAAACTTTAAAACCTTAAATTGTTTTTCGCCAATTATTTTCTTAATTACCTAAACTCTAACTTTTTGTCCAAAATTTCCAAATGTCTTTTAAAATCTCTAAACCCTAATCTTCTTTACAGTATCTAAAAACTTTAATCATAATTATTTCTATAAAACTCTAAACTATTTTCATAAATCCTAAGATCAAATATGTTTTCCAAAATACCAAAAACCCTAATTTTCTCAAAACCCTAATCCAGTAAACCCTAGCTTTCCTAAACCCTAATTCTCAAAACATCAAAACTTTAAGACAAGTTCATCAACACCTAAAACCATAATCCAGTGAACCTAAAACTTAATCTTTTAAAATTATAAACCCTAATGTCTTAAAAAACCCTAATTTCATAATGTTTGCTTAAAACCCTAACTAAACCTACTTTTTTTTATGTCACAGTAACATTATTTTCATAAAAACATCCAAAACCTCAAATCTTTTAAATATCCAGTAGTTATTTTATTACTCTAAAATATTTCACCACAAATTAAACTAGTATATGCAAAACCCTAGTTATTGAACATAAAACCCTAGAAACCATAATTAATGCATGAATCCCTAAAGTTAATATGTTTACTGTTTTATTTAAATTGGATGAATGTTTATTATATATCTTGATTGATGTTTGATATCTTTGATGAATGATTTATTTATTATGAATGGTTATTTACTTTTATCGATTTATCTTGATTTCCAAATATTGTTAGAGGTATGTTTCCACTTAGTGGGTGCCTCATTAATTAATTTCTATGTAATTTAAATTGCTTTTATATTTTAGACGAATGTAAAGGACATGTTTCCACCTTTCGATGGGTGTCCTATTTAGTTTATACATGAACGATGTAAGGACATGTTTCCATCCTTGGATGGGTGTCCATATATTTGCTTTGTTTGGACCTTGATTTCATTTCAATATAATGATGCTTTATTTTAATTGTTGCATGTAATATGGAAAATATTGTCATATTTAAGAATTTTATAACATTAAGACCTGCAAAGGAGGCTGATTCCAATGAACCGGGCTTTGTGGGGGGTGCAGGGCCATTTCTCACCTTCCCCACACGTACCCAACTTTTCAAACCCATTAGGGGGTTGGGGATTCCTTAGGAATCGAGTCATCCACCCCTTTCTTTCTCTCAACCCGTCCGGGTGGTGACTCCATTTTCTCCTGAATTAGGCCCGTATTCTCTAAGGGCCTAGGCCTAAACAATGCCGAAGTTGCAAGAACCATTCCATCGGGAGTGGGGGAAAAAATTCTCGCTCACAGTGGCGACTCCACTGGGGATAAGAGAAGTTAATTCCATTGGTCTTTATATTATTCTATTCTTTCTTATCATGATATTATCAATTGCATCATATTAGATTTGCATCATGTGCATGAGTTAGGATGCCCGTGATACCCGTGTTGTGTTATGTAAGGCATACCATACTTTCACTCAAGGTATGAAGATCGAGCATGGCATAACCACTCATAGCCTCGTACCATTTGGTATATACTTGCTATGGGAACCTAAGCCTTTTTACCCAAAGACTAAAGCTCATGTAATTGGCCTAGTTACTTTCCTTAGGTTTTTACCCCAAATGCTTGTTGTTTGACTATGGTTAATTTATCTTGGCTCAAATCATGGTTTATTTGGTTTGTTCTTTTTCTAATATGACCTAAGTATATTGTAAGACCAAAACACTAATATGTTATTCAAAGTTCAGAGTTACTGCTTTGGTTCATAGTCACAATCATCACGCCCGTAGGCAATGTATATACATATATCTCTATCCATGGATAGTGTAACAGACCCAGTCTCTTGGACCATCAACTCAACACATATGAGGAGATCCTCAACCCGGCAAGACTGTTACAAATCATATATCTCATATTCACAATTCTCATAGTGTAACAGACCCAGTCTCTTGGACCATCAACTCAACACATATGAGGAGATCCTCAACCCGGCAAGACTGTTACCTTTCATCATTTCTTAGGCATGCCACCCAAATCCAGAACTCTGAAACTGAATAACATATTAAACAAACAATTCATTTATTATTTCATTATCAATCTCATCATCAATTAGGCCAACATGCCTTATCTCTTTCAATTGAATTATCATAGCCAATCACAATGGCTTCATATCATATCATATCTCAATCCATATGATACATATAGCATCATTGATATCACATTTCAAAGTATATTATTCATATAATACATTGCCATACACAAGATTCACAATGCATATAACATAACATTTTCTCACTTCTCAAAACACATTAACATCATTCATTACTAGAGCATTTATCATAACAAATTGCACATACCTTAAGAATGATCCTCATTTCTTCCTACCTTTCCCATTTCATATTTCATCCTTTATATATATTCTTCATTTACATTCACAATATAATAGCTTATTTAACACTTTCATCCCAATGTGTTAATGTTCAAAGACATATAAGGATATACAATCAAATAGGGTTTATGCTTACCTGGTTAATGATCTTCACATCCTTCACATCATTCAATCATCACCTTAGTCCAATTATGTTAACAATATAATAGATCACTTAACACATTTGCAAACAAATGTGTTAAGCCTCAAATTATGTAATTAAATACAATCATATGTATTGGTACTTACCTCAAGAACTAGTCCCATCAATCTATACATTTCTTTTCTTTCCAAGAATTCTCCACATTTAAGTTAATGCAACCCAATCTCTTCAAAACCTAATCCAAAGGAATATTAGCAAAATGACCATATGAATAGTACATTCTGGTTTAAGACTCCATTTTATCCTTATTTTGAAAAATTGTATAAAATAATCTACTTGACTAAAAATTCTAAAATTTTTACAGAATTTGGTTTTGTATCTTAAAATCATTCCTTTAAAATTTCAGATCAAACTGAACACAAAATCTTGGTCAAATAGTTCACCTAACCAGACTGCCCCAATTGCCCTGCATCCTGGCAGCAGTTCTGAACTTTGTGAATTCCATAAATCAAATTCAATCAACGTGGTTCCAAATTATTTTTCTCAAATACTAGACTCACTAAGAAACAACATATCCAAAATTCAATTGGATATGATTTTTCTACATTTTATTAAAAATCCCGAAATATAGCTGTCTCAGTTAAGGTACCTGCTGGAACAGGTCTAATAAAAATAATCTTTCTAAACTCATAACCATTCCAAAATCGAATCAACATATTTTTCATCATTCTAGACTCATAGAGGCACAACATATCAAAAATTCAATTCAAGAACATTTTTCTATAATTAATTAAAAATCATACAAGTCACAGCCTTTACTAATTGTAAAACAGAAAAAAAAATTCACTAAACACAACTCTTACTCTTCCATCACCAACACCAACCTAGCTTCTTATCTTTAATTCCATTTCAACACTTTTACACACACCATACACAAACACACTCCATCAACCATCCATATCAACTCACCAATCCCAAACACAATTTCAAAAGAACAAAGGAAAATCAAGAGAAAGAACTTACCTAAGTTGTTGAATTCCACAAATCTTCAATTAAATCCTTTGATTCTCCCTTCAATTTGATGTTAGAATTAAACAAATCTCACTTTGCTCTCTCTTGTCTAAGGAGGAGCCAACCAACGTGGAGAAGAGAAGAAGAAGAAGAAGGAAATGAAGAAAAGACAAAATATCACCTCTTTAAATCTCCACCAAGTGATTCAACAAGAGTAATTACCTAAACACCCTTATACCATTTGTCTTGATTACCATTCATTACAAGCCCTTTATAGTAACTTCACACTTAACAAAAATAAATATCTTCTTTCCTTGACTCTTCATTTTGACCAACTTATATGTTATATATATCATCATATACACAACATATACCATTCTCTCTAAACCCTAAATTCTTTCCCAAATCACATATACATAAATATTCTTTTCTCTATTTCTTTTCTCTTGTAATTTAACACATATATTCAATCCAATTATATAACAACAACAACAACATAATCACAACTTCTAGGGCATATATGAGGATATTACAGAACAAATTCAAAGAATGGTGAACGATGCCCACAATGCCAAGATGGAAGAAACAAAAAGAGGCCCTGACTGAGACCATGAAAAACCAATTGGCTGTAATTTTAGGAAATCATGCCGAAGCATATGCTAGCACTAAGAAGCCAAGGACAAAGGGAAAACTAAAGTTGGTGAAGTGGTTTTTGATGATGATAAAGAGATCATTGATGATGATGATGATTGCGCTCAATATTTCCAAGATCCTCAAGATAAGAAGAAAGAACCGAAGATTGTTGAAAGATCAGCTATGGAGAAAACTGAGACTTCTGATGTTAAAAAGATGATTGTGGATTTAGAAAAGAAATTTGAGAAGAAGCTAAAAACCGAAGAAATGTGCAAATTTGACAAATTATTTGAGCTAGACAAAGAAGTGCCAGACAAATACAAGATGCCATCTTTTGCAAAGTTTGGTGGAGCCAAAAATCCTCACCTCCATGTGAAGTAGTATATCACTGCTATACAGTTTGCCTGAGTTACTAAGGCTCAAACTCTAAGGTACTTTATGGTCTCATTGGACCCTGTTATCCAAAATTGGTTCAATACCTTAGAAGAAGGAACATAAAAAAGTTGGGATATGCTATACAAGGCCTTCATCCAACAATATGGATACAATGTTGAGATGGAAGTTACCTTAATGGAAGTTGAGTCCATTAGACAAAGGCCAAATAAAAATTTTGTGGACTATGTGAAAAGATGGAGAAATAAGGTTGCTTTGCTCAAGAAGAGGCTCGATGAATATGATCCAATAAGGATGATTGTGAGAGGGGTGCTGCCTAGTCTTCGTGAAAGGATGTCTCATACACCCATTCGTGGTTTCAAAGATCTCCTACAAGCTGGTATGTAAATTGAAGAATGGGAAAGAGAGAAGAACCATTATTAATAAGAAGGAATGAGAAAGGAAACTATCAGTCTGGTAACCAAGACATGCAAAAGGCAGTTTGTAGACCCTTAATTTTTGACCCAGTCCGGTCCAATATATTTTAATTAGTCCAAAATAATTTTTGTGTTATCTTAATTGAATAATATTTGTTTTAGTAATTAATAAAAAATAAATAATAATAATAATAATAATAAACAAATAAATAAAAATAAAAATTGGTGACAAAAAATTTCGTCACCGAAAAGGTCGGACGAAATGGCCTGCAGCCTCGCCAACAATTTTTTTTGCCAGTTTTCATCCATAGCACCTGCACCAATTTTTTCGCCAGCAAAATTTTTTCACAGCAGTTTTTTTTTGCAGCAAAATTTTTCCGACGCAATTTTTTTTGAAACCAAATTCTATTTGGTTTCGCTTTCCTTTTCTTAATTAATGTTAGTTTTCGTAAACAAGTTGAATTAATCATCGAAACTTTCTATAAATAAGACCAAAAACAAGACAGAAAGGGGAACTTTGGAGGATTTCTGGAGGAAAAACTTTGGACCGAGGAATCAAGAAAAATTAGGAGATTAATGATCAGACTTTTGAGAGAAGCAAACAAGCAATTCAATCCATCAAAGGCAAACATCTTGCCTTTATTCTTGTTCATCCAAGAAGTAATTTTTTGTGGAACCAACAAACGAAGGTATGAATATCTAATCTCTTTTTTTCCTTACAGTAGTTTCAATCATCCAATTATTTCTTTTGATTCTAAAAACCTTAATTCGTTTCTTTGTTTTCCAAAAATCATAAAATTGTTATTTTTATTTCTTAAAAATCTTAAAACCCTAACTTACTTTTCAACTTTTCAAAACCTTAAATCGTTCCATTAATTTACCAAAATCCTAATCTGCTTTCCAATTTTCCAAACTCTAAATTGAATCCTTTTATTTCCAAAAAACCATAAAAAATATCTTTTCTATTTCTATAAACATTAAATCAATTTCCTTATTTCCAAAAGCTTTTAAAAACTCTAAACTGGTTTTCTTCTAATTCTTTTCCAAAATTCCAAATGTTTTGTTAAATATCCAAACATCAAACTCACTTTACAGTTTCTAAAAATCACATAAAGCTTCATAAAACTATAATTTTTTTTCCTAAATTCAAAAATCAAATACATTCTCTGAAACACTGAAAACCTCAATTCAACTTCCAAAACCAAGATAGTAACCCCAAACTAGCTAACCTTAAACCCTAATTCCCTTAAAACCTTAAACCCTAGTTTTCCTAAACCCTAACCCTTTAATCCTTAAAACCTTATAAACCTAAACATTTAAACCCAATATAGTAAATCCAAAATAATAATCCAGTAACTGTAAATCATAAACCTAATGTTTTAAAGTATCCGAACCTTAATTTCATGATTTTACACCTCAAGCCCTAATTTGTTAATCAAAGAACCTTATCAATCCCTTAAATTATAAAACTTTAATCCATTTCAATTCCCTTAAACATACAGTAGCTTAAACCAATAAATTCCTAAACTCTAAACATTAAATAAAGAATCTTAAATAGAAGCAGTAGCCTCAATTTGTATCTTTACTTGCTTTATTTATTTTTAGATTTGATTGTGTAGTTCATTACATGCTTTGATTTATTTTATATGCTTTGATTTATTTAAGTTCAATGCTAGGTGTATTTAAATTATCATGGATGAATGTTTATTTTATATTTTGATTAATATCTTTGATGAATGATTTATTTATGATCAATGGTTATTTACTTCATCGATTTATTTTGATTTTCAAATGTTGTAAGAGGTATGTTTCCACTTTATGGGTACCTCATTAGTTAAATATCATGTAATTTAAATAAGCTTTTATATTTTAAACCAATGTAAAGGGCATGTTTCTACCTTTTGGTGGGTGTCCTATTAGTTTATGCATGGATGATGTAAGGGCATGTTTCCATCTTCGGATGGGTGTCCATTTATTTGCTTTGTTTATATATTGCTTTGATTTTAATATAATGATGCTTTATTTCAATTTTTGCATGTAATATGGATAATATTATTATATTTAAGCATTCTATAATATTAAGACCTGTAAAGGAGGCCGATTCCAATGAATCGGACGTTGTGGGGGGTGTTGGGCCATTTCTCACCTTCCCCACACGTACCCAACTTTCCGAACCCATTAAGGGGTTAGGGATTCCTTAGGAATCGAGTCATCCACCCCTTTCTTTTTTCGGTCCGTCCGAGTGGCGACTCCATTTTCTCCAGACTTAGGTCCGTGTTCTCTAAGGCCCCGAGCCTAAATAGTGCCGAAGTCACAAGAACCATTCCACCGGGAGTGGGGGCGAAAATCCCCGCTCACAGTGGCGACTCCACTGGGGATAAGAGAAGTTGATTCCGTTGGTCTTTATATTATTCTATTCTTTCTTATAATGATATTATCCATTGCATCATATTAGATTTCATCGTGTGCGTGAGTTAGGATGCCCGTGTTACCCGTGTTGTGTTATGTAAGGGATACCATACTTTCACTCAAGATATGGAGATCGAGCATGGCATAACAACTCATAGCCTTCTACCATTTGGTATATACTTGCTATGGGAACCTAAGCCTTTTAACCCAAAGACTAAAGCTCATGTAATTGGCCTAGTTACTTTCCTTAGGTTTTACCCCAAATGCATGTTGTTTGACTATGGTTAATTTGTCTTGGCTTAAATCATGGCTCATTTGGTTATTTCTTTTTCTAATATGACCTACGTATATTGTAAGCTCAAAATAAATTTTTCTTTAAAGTCCAAAAGACCATAGCAATTTTCAAAACTTTTCAAAATGGTCTTTGGACATAAAACTTTTCTAAAAAAGAAATCCAAAATTCTTTTGACCCAAATACAAAGCCCAAAATATGTTTTTTCTAAAATCTTTTTACAATGGGCTTAGAAACAAAATTATTTTCATCCAACCTTTTCTTACAAAGAGCTTGCAAAAATATTTAGGTCAATTATGAAATACCAAAAATCAATTGTGAGCCTAGTTTATACTAAGAATAATTAATCATGAGCTTGTTTTTGGCATGAATCATTAGTTCCTTTTTCAAGTAAGAAATCTATTTATAATAAATCTCTTAATTTAGTTTTATTCCAATATAGCATAAAAGCTACTTTAGTTGGTTAAATGGATTAAAACCTAATTAATGGGAATTATTATAAACTGATTTCCATTTTTTAAAAATATAATTGTTGGTTGAAACGTCCGATGGAAATATTCGAAAACAAGATACCCCATGTTGGTATTTAATTAACCATATAGCTAGAAAAAGAGACTCGCCATTCGTGTATGGATGTTATAAGGTTGGAAGGAACGTCCTAATTATCTTTCTTTGTTGATTTTTTGTGCATACATGCATACATTTGCATCTCATTGATCCTTTCTAGCTCACAGCCCTGGATAACGAAGTTCAAAAGCTTACGACAATTTGACCTACGCCGGAGACAAAGTATCTGGCAACGACTCAATCTCTTTTTCACAAAGAGCAATGGAGCCTGAACAAATTCAAAGAATGGTGGATGATGCTCTCAATGCCAAGATGGAAGAAATAAAAGAGGCCCTTGCTGAGATCGTGAAGAACCAATTGGCTGTAATTTTAGAAAATCATGCCGAAGCATATGCTAGTACTAAGAAGCCAAAGGACAAAGGGAATACTAAAGTTGGTGAAGTGATTTTTGATGATGAAAAGGTGATCATTGATGACGATGATGGTTTGGCTCAATACTACCAAGATCCTCAAGACAAAAAGGAACCGAAGGTTGTTGAGAAAGCAACTATTGAAAAGACCGAGACGTCTGATGTTGAGAAGATGATTGCTGATTTAGAAAAGAAATTTGAGAAGAAGTTGAAAATCAAAGAAATTTCCGAAGTTGACAAATTATTTGATCTAGACGAAGAAGTTCCATAAAAATTCAAGATGCCGTCTTTTGCGAAGTTTGATGGAACCAAAAATTCTCACCTCCATGTGAAGCAGTATATCATTGCTATGCATTCTGCCCGAGCTACTAAGGCTCAAACTCTAAGGTACTTTATGCTCTCATTGGATCCTATTATCCAAAATTGGTTCAATACCTTAGATGAGGGAACACAAAAGAGTTGGGATTTGCTATACAAGGCCTTCATCCAGCAATATTAATATAATGTTGAGATGGAAGTTACCTTAATGGAAGTGGAGTCCATTAGGCAAAGGTCGAATGAGAATTTTGTGGACTATGTGAAACGATAGAGAAATAAGGCCGCTTTGCTCAAAAAAAGGCCCGATGAATCTAATCAAATAATGAAGATCGTGAGAGGCATCCTGCCCAATCTCTGTGAAAGGATGTCTCACACCCTTATAAGGGATTTCAAAGATCTTCTCCAAGCTGGTCTACAAATTGAAGAGTGGGAAAGGGAGAAAAGTTGCTTTTCAATAAGAAGGAATGAAAAAGTGAATTACCAGCCTAGTAAAAAGAAGTTGATGTTAATGTAACTGGTCAAGGAAATAAAAGACAATCAGAATTCGGGAAACCTCTATCTTAGGTTTTTAGCAAGCTGCAAAAGAAAGGGTTGTTGCATCCATTAGCTTCTCGACGGTTACATAATCCACTGCCACCAAACTTCAATGCCGAGGCCTTCTATCAATTTCATCAAATGCAAGGGCATGAAACAGATAAATGTGCTTGTCTAAGACATGAGATCCAAGATTTGATTGATAGTTGTAAGTTACTCGAGCCGGATAAGCCTAATACCAAGAACAACCCTTTGTCTAAATTTGGAAGAGTGCCACCACCAGCAACCTTCATGGTGGGAAAAGGATTGGAGGAAGATTTTGTTTTATCATCCTTTCAAGATGGAAATATTGAAGATGTGAAAGGGAAAGTAGCTTAAACTCAACGAACTTTCCTTAGCTTGAATGTTGCTTTTCGATTTTACTTTTTTTAATATTTAATTTGAACAATTGTGTTTTTCAAATTTAAATTTGTTTGAATAAATTACTTTCATAAAAAATTTTGTTGGTCTTTGTTCATTTTGGTGCTCAACCAATGAGGAATCTATCTTGATGATTCATGAATTAATATATTTATGCATCATGACTCGAATGACTTTACTAGGTGAGAGAATTATTCTATAGCATTGAGTTGTGTATGCTTACTTAGAGAGGGCTCCTGCATAATTACCTTTGTCTAGGTCCTAGTCAGTCGTGGAACATGCTTTGACAAACTTTCAAGGCGAAATTGAACTCTGCTTATCTAAGAGAGAAATGATCTAGGCATTATTTAGTTAGCCAACAACTAGTATCCACCCTATTAAATATCAATCCCTAGTTGTCCCTTTGAGCCTTCATAAAATGTTAGCTTTCTTTTCATTGGCTTACAAACCCCAACAACCTACCTGACCTATTGTGATACTTTTGACAAGTCTTATGATCACTAAGGTGAAGAGGCAAGAAGATCAAAGAAAGAAATAAATAGTAAAGACCACAAAGATAGTTGAAGTTCTCAAGACCATAAGGGTAGTTGATGTTTTCAAGACCATAAGGGTATTTGAAGTTTTCAAGACCATAAGGGTGGTTGAAGTTCACTTAATATCTCCAATATATCAAGATAACATCAGAGTAATAAATGATTTATCCCTGTTAAAGAAGATTTATGTCACTTCACTCATCCATTGTTGGAAGCCCAAGTCGGTACAAACAAGACAACTCTTTTAGAGCTAGAACCCAAAAAAAAGAGAAAAGAAGAAAAGAAAAGAAGAAGAAAAAAAAAAGATAAAAGGGACAAAAAAAAAAGATAAAACCTAAAAAGGCGGTTCAAAAAGCCAACTGAGTTCTCTTTCACCTAAGACAACAAAAGGCTTCCATTTGATTTATAAGGACGGATTGACTTGAATTGGTCTAACCCAACCAAAGATTCAATCAAAATTGGAGAAAAAAGGAGGAAGACCATCCAGTTCTTGAAAGTACTGTACTTGACAATCCTACAAGGAAGAAGGACAAAATGATAAAATGCTCAAAGAAATGGAAGAGTATGAAAAATAAAAAGAAAGAAAAGGGAGAAGAAGAAAAGAAATGAATTTGGGTACCAAACTTTATGCAAGGGCAAAGACTGTTCTAATCAAGATCCAGTTTAATGCCAAGAAGATAGAAGGAATTTGGAATCTAGCAAGATTGCCTCCAAGCTGCCTAAAGTTCAAACAAGAAATTTATAGTGTGAAGGTTTGTCCACTGTGTCACATCAACTCCAATCTCAAAATGGCCTTCATTTAACCCATTTCCCTTATAGACCCCATTTCAAGCCTATCAAAGACCTGTTGATCTCTCTTGGTAGGTAGAGTCTATTAGTGGAGATAGTTTGAAGAAGCATGCATATGAGATAGACAATATTTAAACTCAATGAGACCTTTGGCCAAGTAATGTGTATGTGCCTATCTGAAGTGCAATAGTTCTTGCTTAAATAGAAATGATTCCCGAGTTTAGTATGGTAACTAGGGTTGTCATGTTATAGATATGTTAATTTGGAAAATCAAGTCCTGAGGTACATTGACATTAATTTGGCAAAGCCAACATTTGATTTCAAAATCAAAATTCAAAAAAAAAAATTTTGTCATACAAAGCCTTCAAGTTAAGGGAAGTATGTTGAACCTGCAAAGGACACATTGGGCAAAGGAAATGATTATTAGTAAGGTCATGAAGAAGCTATCAACTGACATGCTGAAAGATAGTTCAAAATAGATGAATCCCTGAGTCTGCTGCTTGGGGCCTCCATTATTCATGTTTTCAATATCTCAAAGATAAGAGCCATAAATGCAAAGCTTTATGTCATTCCAAGTGCAAGAACTGAACGGACATCTCAAAGGAACCAATGAGAATACTTCTGCTGATCACCTTGGTCTGTGAGTCGATGCAACAACTGTAAGTATTATTCATGCATATCATGCATACATAAGCATATCACATCGCACTTTCTTGTCTTGTATTGTCTATTCTTTATCAAAGTGAACAGCAAACACCCTGTGAAGTAAACAGTCAAAAGAAGCTATCAAATTAGGGGGCATGGAAAGCCCATTGCTTGTGAAAGTTCCAGTAATCTTGCAAAGAGAAGAAATACGTGCTTGTGCAAAGAACTAGACAACAAAAACATCAATCAAAGCTTGTATGGAAAAAATCTTTGGTTTGAGCCTACATAGGGGGAAAAGTTTCTCCATTTTAATTTTTAAGTTTATGCGTTTACGAAATATTTTCAAACTCACTTCCAAATCCAGTTTAGGATCGAGTATTCCTATTCAGTTAGGATCAAGAATCCCAATCCATTTAGGATCGAGTATCCCAATCCAATTTAGGATCGAGTATCAAAACCCAATTTAGGATCGAGCATCCAAATTCAGTTAGGATCGAGTATCCCAATCTAATTTAGAATCGAGTATCCCAATCCAGTTTGGATTGAGTATCAAAATCCAGTTAGGGTCGAATATCCAAACCCAATTTAGGATCAAGTATCTAAATCCAATTTTGGATCGAGTATCCAAATCCAGTTAGGATCGAGTATCCAAATCCAGTTTAGGATCGAGTATCCCAATCCAATTTAGGATCGAGTATCCAAATCCATTTAGGATCGAATATCCAAATCTAGTTTAGGATCGAGTATCCCAATCCAATTTAGGATCGAGTATCCCAATCCAGTTTAGGATCGAGTGTCCCAATCCCAATCAAATTTAGGATCGAGTATCCAAATCCAGTTAGGATCGAGTATCCAAATCCAGTTTAGGATCGAGTATCCAAACCCAATTAGGATCGACTATACAAATCCAGTTAGGATCGAATATCCAAATCAAAATTAGGATAGAGTATCAAAATCCAGTTAGGATCGAGTATCCGAATCCAGTTAGGATTGAGTATCCATGTCTAGCTTAGGATCGAGTGTCAAAATCTCTCAGGTCCAGAACCCCAAATTATCCTTAGGTCCAGAACCTAGAATCTTTTCTAAGTCCAGAACTTAGCTCGGGTCCAGAACCCAAATTTTTGTTTGGTCCAGAACCTAGAATCTCCTCTATGTCCAGAACTTAGCTCAGGTCCAGAATCCAAATTTTCCTTAGGTCCAGAACCTAGAATCTCTTCTAAATCCAGAACTTAGCTCGGGTCCAGAACCCAAATTATCCTTAGATCCAGAACCTAGAATCTCTTCTAAGTCCAGAACTTAGCTCCGGTCCAGAACCCAAATTATCCTTAGGTCCATAACCTAGAATCTCTTCTAAGTCCAGAACCTAGCTCGGGTCCAGAATCTAAATTTTCCTTAGGTCCAGAACCTAAAATCTCTTCTAAGTCCAGAACTTAGCTCGGGTCCAGAACCCAAATTAACCTTAGGTCCAGAACTTAGCTCAGGTACAGAACCCAAATTATCCGTAGGTTCAGAATCTAGAATCTCTTCTAAGTCTAGAACTTAGATCGGGCCCAGAACCCAAACTATTCTTAGGTCCAAAACCTAGAATCTCTTCTAAGTCCAGAACTTAGCTCGGGTCCGAAACTCAAATTATCCTTAGATCTAGAACCTATAATCTTTTCTAAGTCCAAAACTTAGCTCGGGTCCAGAACCCAAATTATCCTTAGGTCCAAAACCCAAAATTACCCTTAGGTCCAGAACCTAAAATTATCCTTGAGTCCAGAACTTGAACCGAGTCCAGAACCCAAAACCTCATCCGTCTCAAAAATTATGTCTTATTGCTTTTCACTCTCTTTTACTAAAGTCTCAGATCGTTCAAGCAGGGGGCAAACAGTAGACCCTTAATTTTTTAGCCAGTCCGGTCCAATATATTTTAATTTGTCCAAAATAATTTTTGTGTTATCTTAATTAAATAATATTTGATTTAGTAATTAATAAAAAATAAACAAATAATAAAAATAAACAAATAAATAAAAATAAAAAATGACGACGAAAAATTTCGTCATCGAAAAGGTCGGATGAAATAGCCAAAGCCATTTCGCCCGCATAATTTTTCTTTATTTGTATTAAATAGAAGCAGTAGCCTCAATTTGTATCTTTACTTGCTTTATTTATTTTTAGATTTGATTGTGTAGTTCATTACATGCTTTGATTTATTTTATATGCTTTGATTTATTTAAGTTCAATGCTAGGTGTATTTAAATTATCATGGATGAATGTTTATTTTATATTTTGATTAATATCTTTGATGAATGATTTATTTATGATCAATGGTTATTTACTTTATCGATTTATTTTGATTTTCAAATGTTGTAAGAGGTATGTTTCCACTTTGTGGGTACCTCATTAGTTAAATATCATGTAATTTAAATAAGCTTTTATATTTTAAACCAATGTAAAGGGCATGTTTCTACCTTTTGGTGGGTGTCCTATTAGTTTAGGCATGGATGATGTAAGGGCATGTTTCCATCTTCGGATGGGTATCCATTTATTTTCTTTGTTTAGATATTGCTTTGATCTTAATATAACGATGCTTTATTTCAATTGTTGCATGTAATATGGATAATATTATTATATTTAAGAATTCTATAATATTAAGACCTGTAAAGGAGGCCGGTTCAAATGAACCGGGCATTGTGGGGGTGCTGGGCCATTTCTCACCTTCCCCACACGTACCCAAATTTTCAAACCCATTAAGGGGTTGGGAATTCCTTAGGAATCGAGTCATCCACCCCTTTCTTTTTCTCGGCCTGTCTAGGTGGCGACTCCATTTTCTCCAGACTTAGGTTTGTGTTCTCTAAGGTCCCGAGCCTAATAGTGTCGAAGTTGCAAGAACCATTCCACCAGGAGTGGGGGCAAAAATCCCCGCTCACACAGTTGGTGTTAATGCTACTAGCCAAGGAATAAGAAGATAATATTCAGATTTGGGGAAACCGATGTCTTGGGTTCTCAATAAGCTTCAAAGGAAGGGATTGTTACAACCCTTAAATCCTTATCCTTTGCATAACCCTCTCCCACCTAATTTCGACACTAAAACATTTTGTAAATTTCATCAAATGCAAGGGAACGACATGGATAGATGTGTGAGGTTGAGGCATGAGATCCAAAATTTGATTGATAGTGGAAAGCTACTCGAGCCCAACAAGCCAAACACCAAAGACAATCCATTACCAAGGTTCAATAAAGTATCACCACCGGTAACCTTCATGATTGGAGGAGGTTTGAATGAAAGTTTTTTCATGTCTTCTTTCCAAGATGTGGATGGAGAAGCAACCAAAGAAGAAGATATATTTGGCAAAATTAAACATGTTATGGTGGGTAAAGAAGTAGCAATTTGTGTTGTGAATGGGTTTTGGAACTCAAGCGATAGTGATGACGATCTTGTACCCAAGGAGGAAGAATGGATTTGGTCCGAACTCGAGGAATATGAAGTAATGAACACTAGATCTGGTAAGCCTTACGCAAGGCCACCACCTAAGGAGTATAAGTTAATAAAGGAAAGGAAGTTGAAGTAGGGAATAATTAAGAGGAAGATGATACCGTGCTCAAGCAATTGAAAAGAACCCAAGCAAGTGTTAGCTTTTGGGATTTATTGGTAACTTCTAAAAAGCACCGAGAAACTACGGCCAAGGCCCTAGCCAGCATGCCAATTTTCACCTCCATAACACCGGAGGAGTTGATAAACATCATAAAAATTGAGGGAGTAATGAAATATGAATATATTCAAGAGAAGAGCAAAGTTAATATGGGAGCGGTACCTTTCTTAGATGTGAATTTATCGGAAGAGGGGAGAGATCACATTCGCCCTCTCTTTATCAAAATAGAAATCAAAGGGAAAAGGACTCCATGTGTAATGGTTGATGATGGGTTTGCCATAAATGTTTGCCCACTTAAAATATTGCCAAAACTAACCATGTCAACAAGGGATCTAAACCCGACCGAGGTAACCATTCGGGTTTATGACAACACTAAGAGACATTCCGAAGGAACTTTCAAAGCTGCTGTCGAGATTGGTCCAATTGAATCTATTATTAAATTTTTTGTTTTAGACATACCTGTTACCTTTGCCTTACTCTTGGGATGACCATTGTTTCAACCTCTTAGTGGAGTTCCTTCCACCCATCATCAAAAGATCAAGTTCCCTAACGGAGATGAGACAATGGTCATCGAGGCCAAAGATAATGAGGTTATTAATGCTCTAATGATTGAGAGGTCTTTCAATGGCATCTAAATAGCTGTAATTTCTTATGATGAAGTAGTGGACTCTAAGGTCTTAACATGATGAAGAGCATGAACTACCTTCCCCAAGCTGGTCTTGGAAAGGGCAAGATCGGTTTGACAAAGCTTTCAGATTTTAAAACTCAAACTTCCAAGAAGGGGTTGGGATATGATGAAGCCAACAAAGATGTCCAGCAAAAGAAAAATGAGAAGATGAGCTTTTAGCCACTTGAAAAAATCTTTGTCAAAGCTCCAAACATGGGACCACTCCAAGGAAAGCCCGAGCCAATCATGTTCATGGGAAAGTTGATCCCAAGTTTTAAAATTTTTGCAGATGTTGCCGAGCTAGTGGAACAAGTGAAGAAAGAACTCACCCTTCCAGCCAACAAGGAATCCAATCTGGAAGAGAAGAAGGAAGCTATCCTGAAAGCCGAGAAGACTTCGGAGGAGATTGTTGCCCTAGTTGAAGGAAAGTTTGAAGATATTTTGCCTTGTGATTTTGAGAATAGTGATTTTGATTTTGATTTTAATTTTTCTACTTTGTATAAGGATGATGATGTTTTATTTTCCAAAATGAATGCAATTAAGTCTGATTTTGATTACTTGTGTGATTTTTCTCCTGATGGTTGCATACATTCAAATAACAGTTATATGAGCATCTTTAATATTAATTCTGTTGATACACAATCATTAAATTTGGGAACAATAAAAAATCCTATAAACATTAGCATAGCATCCGACCTTACTCCTAATGAGGGAGTGAGATTTGAAAAAAAATTCAAAAAATATGAAGAGGTATTTGCTTGGTCTTATGAGGATATGCCTGGAATAGATCGAGACATAGCCGAACATCTTATTCCTACTTACAGTCACATGAAACCTGTCAAACAAAAGCATAGGCGATTAAGACCTGAGTGGGGTAAATTGGTTAAAGAAGAGTCACTAAACAAATACAAGTAAAGTTTCTTGAAGTGATAGAATATCCAAATTGGCTAGCCAGCATAGTACCCGTTGTGAGCGGGGATTTTCGCCTCCACTCTCGGTGGAATGGTTCTTGCAACTTTGGCACTGTTTAGGCTCGGGGCCTTAGAGAACATGGACCTAAGTTCGAAGAAAATGGAGTCACCACCCGGATGGGCCAGGAAAAAGAAAGGGGTGGATGACTCGATTCCTAAGGAATCCCAACCCCCTATTGGGTACGTGTGGGGAAGGTGAGAAATGGCCCAACACCCCCACAACACCCGGTTCCTTGGAATTAGCCTCCTTTGTAGGTCTTAATATTATAAAATTCGTAAGTATAGCAATATTATCCATATTACATGCCATAATTAAAATAAAGCATCATTATATTAAAATCAAAGCAATGTCAAAACAAAGCAAATAAATGGACACCCATCCAAAGATGAAAACATGTCCCTACATCATCCATGTCTAAACTAAATAGAACACCCACTGAAAGGTACAAACATGTCCTTTACACTAGTCCAAAATATAAAAGCAATTTAAATTGCATGATATTTAACTAATGAGGTACCCACAAAGTGGAAACATACCTCTTACAATTTTAATACTAAAACAAATAAATAATAACAATAAAGAAAACATCCATCCATGATAAATTAAATAAATCAAGCATTGAAATTAAATAAATCAGTCATCAAAGCATATAATAAACTACATAATCAAATCTAAAATTAAATAAAGCAAGTAAAGATACAAATTAGGGTTTACTGTTTCTATTTAAAGTTCTTTAATTAACATTTAGGGTTTTGGGATTTTAGTATTATTATTATTATTATTTGTTTAACCTCCTGTAAAGGTTTTGAAAAATTGGAATAGATTAGGGTTTCATGAATCAAATTAGGGTTTAGGGGTAACATTATGAAATTAGGGTTTTAGAATCTTGAGACATTAGATTTATAGCTCTTGGTTACTAGATTGTGATTTTAGATTTACTGTATTGAGTTTTAAGGTTTAGATTTGTATTTTGAATAAAGCTACTATATTTTGATTAATTATAATAATGGAAGTAAAACATAAAGATTTATAATATGTAAATAAATAGTGACCTGAGCCCATATGGCGGTCCCGCTAGGGTTTAGGGTCTTGGTGTTGAAAATTAAGATTTTAGGGTTTAAGATTTAGAAAATAGGGTTTCGAGATTGGAAGAAACTAATATTATTTTTAAAAGAATAATGCCTACCATGTGATTTTGGAAAGAAGAATTAATTAGGGTTAAAGCTTTTGATACTTGAAAAAATCAAGGCTAATGGATTTTTGAAATAGAGATTAGGTTAGGGTTTTAAAGTTTTGGAAGCAGAAGAGTAATTTAGGGTTTTAGAAGTTTTAGAAACAGAAGAAACACTTTTAAGGTTCTTAAGGTTTAGAAGAAACATTTTAGGGTTTTTAAGGTTTTAATCAATTTGTATGATGAAACAATTAATTCAATTTGAATGATGAAGCTACTGTAAAGAAATAAATAAAGAAAATAGAGATTCAAACCTCCGTTCATTGGTTCCACCAAAAATTGCTTTCTGGATGAAAAATAACAAAGGCAAGGTTGCTGCCTTTGATGATTTATTGATTGCTTGCTTGTTGGTAATGTTCTTACTAGGGTTTTCTGCCTTTTCTTTACTCCAATCAAATCCAAGTTCAAAAGTCTAATTTTTTATCACACTAATTTTCCCCCCTTCCTTAATTCTAAGTTTTAAAGTGTTATTTATAGGAAAAATTATAAATCTACTTCTAATTGTTTAAGGAAACTAAAATTAATTAGGAAAAGAAACCAAAAACAAATAGAATTTGGCTGCGGAAAAAACTGCGTTGGAAAATTTCACTGGCAAAAAACTTGTTGCGAGCAAAGAATTGCAAGCTGTGAGGAAATTTGCGAAATTGGCTGGGCGGCCAGCCAATTTGCAGCTTCGCCTGCAGGAATTTCCAGCTGGCGAATTGGCCTTGGGCAATTCTACTTTCGGCGATGAATTTTTCGTCGTTGATTTTTCCATCGCCGATTTTTATTTTTATTTTTATTTATTTATTTTTATTATTATTATTTATTATTATTATTTATTTTTAATTAATTATTATTTTCTTTATTAACTTCACCATTTTTATTTTTATTAAAATTTATAAATAATAAACAATAAAATAAATATTATTTAATTAAAATACCACAAAAATTATTTTGGACTATATAAAAAAAATGGACCGGACTGGGTCAAAAATTAAGGGTCTACAGTTTGCTCTCTGCTTGAACGATCTGAGACTTCAGCAAAAGAGAGTGAAAAGCAATAAGACTTAATTTTTCTGAGATGGTTGAGGTTTTGGGTTTTATACCAGTTCGAATTCTGGACTTAAGAATAATTTTAGGTTCTGGACCTAAGGGTAATTTTGTGTTCTATACCCGAGCTAAGTTCTGGACTTAAAAGAGATTTTAGGTTCTGGACCTAAGCATAATTTGGGTTCTAGACACGAGCTAAGTTCTGGAATAAAAAGAGATTTTAGGTTCTGGACCTAAGGATAATTTGGATTTTGGACCTGAGCTAAGTTTTGGACTTAAAAGAGATTTTAGGTTCTGGACCTAAGGATAATTTGGGTTCTGGACTCGAGATAAGTTTTGGACTAAAAAGAGATTTTAGTTTCTGGACCTAAGGATAATTTGGGTTCTGGACTCGAGATAAGTTTTGGACTAAAAAGAGATTTTAGGTTCTGGACCTAATGGTAATTTGGTTTCTGGACAAGAGCTAAGTTCTGGACTTAAAAGAGATTTTGGGTTTTGGACCTAAGGATAATTTGGGTTCTGGACCCGAGCCAATAGAGATTTAATTATCTACAAAAAATAATTATAGTCTGTAGCATATAAATTTTGTATGCAAAAAATTTAGCTAATTTTTTATGCACATATCTTCTCCTTGCCCCCTGCGTTTTCCTCTAACTTTTTAAAAATTTAGCTAATTTTTTATGCACATGTCTTCTCCTTGCCCCCTGCATGTAAAACTATTTTTTAAAAGTGCAAAAATATTTATATACATGCAAGTATTTGAATGATTAAATTGAATAATTGAGTTTCCTATTTATTTACTGTGTAGTCACTGTTCATGCACTATTTACTATTCGTAAATAGTAACCTGCTATTTATAAATAGTATCATACTATTTGTAAATAGTAAACTACTATTTGTAAATAGAAATCTAGTATTCATCAATAGTGAAATTTACTTTTTGAATTTTGTTTTTTCCTTTGCCGTTCCTCTATATAAACGAACGATTTCTTCATTTCATTCACAGCAAACTTGTTAATTTCATTCGTTCATAGCTATAATTCTTTCAAATTTAGCATACAGTTTTGAAAAAAAATGCATGATTCAATATCAGGAACTCATTCTAATGCTGAGTTATTGGAGTTTATTCGGCATCATGAAGATGGAAATATAGGTCTACTAGCCGGGATGCCGCTTCATCGTAGTTCAAATCAAAAGAGCAAGGTAATTATTTTTTCTTTTCTTTTCTTTATTTATTTTTAATATATTTATTTTCTTTGTTTTTCTTCCATTTTTATTTTTTATTTTTTATTTTTATTTGTTTTTTTTTCATATTTTAGAAAATTTTGGAAGAATATATTAATTTAAGAATTTAAGTAAATAGAATAATGATATACTTAGCTCGTGTTAACTTACCTGGCTCTGTGTAAGCGTGATCGTTGCGTTATTCGGGGTAGAGGGAGTATCTATAAAGCCCGACAATGGTATGATGTAGCGCCTTATCGCGTAAGGCAGATTATTCGATATTGCGGCTTTGAGAGCTTCATCTTACAATTACCATCCGAGGAGTATCTGATAGACCAGAGCGTAGTCCAGGCACTTGCAGAATGATGGTTGGACACAACTCATACTTTTCACTTGCCCATTGGAGAGATGACAATACGTCCGGTCGACTTTGCTGCTATAACCGGCATTCAGTATGATGGTCTTTCGGTTCCTCTTACCAACGATATTCTGACATTTGAATAAATTCAATAATTAATTGGTATGGAACCATCATATAAAGGGCCTTTCAAGATAAAAATTGAGCCAATTCATAGTTATTGGATGAACTACAATGGACGGGTTCACAGAGACACAGCCCAACAATATGCTCAAGGATTTTTGTTATATTTGCTTGGGTCGACCGTTTTAGGCAGCACTGAATCCGCCATCCATTTATCAGTGTTGAGGGCCTTTACTTATTTTAGGACGGTACCACTTTATGGCTGGGGTGAAGCTAGTCTCGCCTATCTTTACCATGGTCTTGACAAAATTTGCCGAAATAAGAAGTCTTTTGTTGGGTTTATGGCGGTTGTCGAGGTACTCTTCTTCCACCATTGTCAATTCCATTCTTTTCTTGTATGAATTTGATTTTTATTATTGTTGTAGGAATGGGCATATGAGCACAATCTTGTGAGGGTGCCTGGTATTTCTCGAGAGAGAGTCGGGTATCCGAGATTAAATTTCTGGTTGTCAGATTGCGTAGAAGTTCCCAGCTCTCACCATGTTCCTACCCAACGCTTCGTGTTGAGATACTTAACCTGGGACCAGGTAAAATAACATTAGTATACTTTAAAATTTATAAGAAAGTTTACATACCTTATGTCATTTTGCTGGTGAATTTGTCCTGGTGGAACCTAGAAGAGTGGACAAACTGGACTTCCTCCATGAATGTTGCACTGCCTTTTCAACATACTCGCCGAGTCATCGCTGGCGCTGTGTCTAGTGGCTGGTTTCTCAGAGAGAGAGTATATGAGTGGTTTCTTGGTCCTGAGTAGCGGAGGATCCCGATGCGTTGCCCATAATATACCTTAGATATTACATCAATGCCGGAGAATGCAAGGTGGTTGGCTCGGCATGGTTATGATGTTGAAACATTTCTCTATCCACCGGGTGCATCTTATACCCAATTTATTCAAATAGGGCTCTTGAACTTTGATGTATCTCCTGTTGGTGTACAGGAAATTCCCGAAGAAAATGAGGATAGAGATGAAGAGGAACATCATAGAGAGGGAGGAGAATCATTCCACATCTCGAGGCTAGCACTTCTCAGGTAAACTTTACCATTTTTCCATTGCAATCGCTTCTTTCTTAACTTAATTTTATTCTTTAATGATTGTTGTAGGCTGCTGGCTCATTTGATCATGAGGCTGGATCTTCTTTTACTGCTCCTTCATTTTCTCATTCTAGTCCTCCAGATATGCCATCTCATCCATAGGGTATTGATATGAATTACCTAGTAAGTTTTTTTATTTCATGGTAATTTATGCTATATGTATGCATGATTATGTATGCTCTTACTTTTTTTCCTTTCTGGCTCACAATGGATGCTTGAAGAACAAAATAAGAAACTTCAAGAAGAGTTGGCCGCTAGTCATTAACAGGTTTCTCATTTTGAAAATTTGTACCATCAATCAGAGCAAAATTTTTGAGACTTCCAATTTTAGGGGATGAGGGATCCCGGTGCTTCTTCATCTAGAGGACCCCAAACTGATGACCATGAGATCCTTTCATCTACTTCTGATGAGGACCGTGACATATCAAAACTCTGAGGTAATAGGGATTCTGGTGCTTCTGCTTTGGGCGGACTCGGGACGAGTGATTTATCTCCTCCTCCGACAGGCGAGGATTTTTTTAGAGCTTTATTTGATGACCTACCACCACCTTCTTAGTGATGTATGAATATTGTATGAATTGAGTAAGCATTGTATAATAAAAATAATAATGACAATATATAATTTTTATCTTTACTGCAACTCTCTTTCCTTTTTTTTTATTTTGAAATCAAATGTTGGCTTTGCCAAATCAATGTCAATGTACCTCAGGACTTGATTTTTTGAATTAACATATCTATAACATGACAACCCTAATTACCGGGAATCATTTCTATTTAAGCAAGAACTATTGCACTTCAGATAGGCACATACACATTACTTAGCCAAAGGTCTTATTTGACTTTGAATATTGTCTATCTCATATGCATGCTTATCCAAACTATCTCCACTAGTAGATTCTACCTACCAAGAGAGATCAACAGGTCTTTGATAGGCTTGAAATGGGGTCTACAAGGGACATGGGTTAAATGAAAGGCCATTTTGAGATAGGAGCTGATGTGACACAATGGACAAACTCTCACACTTCTTATTTGAACTTTAGGTAGCTTGGAGGCAATCTTGCTAAACTCCAAATAACTTCTATCTTATTGGCATTAATCTGGATCTTGATTGGGACAGTCTTTGCCCTTATAAAATGTTTGCTACCCATATTCATTTCTCTTCTTCTTCTCCCTTTTTTCTTTTTTTTTTCTTACTCTTCCCTTTCTTTGAGTATTTTATCATTTTGTCCTTCTTCCTTGTAGGACTGTCAAGTACAAAACTTTCAAGAACTAGATGGTCTTTCTCCTTTTTTCTGATTTTGATCGAATCTTTGGTTGGGTTGGACCAATTCAAGTCAAACTATCCTTATAAACTAAATAGAAGCCTTTTGCTGTCTTAGGTAAAAGAGAACTCAGTTGGATTTTTGAACCATTTTGGCTTTTCTTTTCTTCTTTTTTTTATTTTTTTCTTCTTTTTTTTCTTTTCTTTTTTTTTCTTTTTTTCTTTTCTTTTTGTTCTAGCTCTAAAAGAGCTGTCTTGTTTGTACCAACTTGGGTATCTTAATGGATGAGCGGAGTGGTATTAATCTACTTCAGTCTTGACTTTATTTGTGATATTTGGTCTAACTCAGGTGAACTTCAACTACCTTTATGGTCTTGAGAACTTCAACTACCTTTATGGTCTTGAGAACTTCAACTACCTTTATGGTCTTAAGAACTTCAACTATCTTTATGGTCTCAAAAACTTCAACTATCCTCATGATCTTGACTATTCATTCCTTTCTTTGATCTTCTTGCCTCTTCATCTTAGTGATCATAAGACTTGTCAAAAGTATCGCAACAGCTCAGGGTAGGTTGTTAGGGTTTGTAAGTCAATGAAAAGAAAGCTAAAAATTTTATGAAGGCTCAAAGGGACAACTAGGGATTGATATTTAATTGGGTAGATACTAGCTGTTGGCTAACCAAACAATGCCTAGATCATTTCTCTCTTAAATAAGCAGAGTTCAATTTCACCTTGAAATTTTGTCAAAGCATGTTCTAAGACTGACTAGGACCTAGACAAAGGTAATTATGCAGGAGCTTTCTCTAAGTAAGCATACACAACTCAATGCTATAGAGTAATTCCCTCGCCTAGTAAAGTCATTCAAGTCATGATGCATAAATATATTAATCCATGAATATCAAGCTAGATTCCTCATTGGTTGAGCACCAAAATGAACAAAGACCAATAAAAATTTATATGAAAGTAATTTATTCAAACAACTTTTAAATTTGAAAAAACATAATTGTTCCAATTAAATATTAAAGAAAGCAAAATTGAAAAGCAACATTCAAGCTAAAGAAAATTTATTGAGTTAAGCTTCTTCTCCTTTCACATCTTTAATATTCCCATCTTGAAAGGATGATAAAACAAAATCTTCTTCCAATCCTTTTCCTACCATGAAGGTTGTTGGTGGGGGTACTCTATTGAACCTTGGCAATGGATTGTCTTTGGTGTTTGGCTTGTTAGGCTCGGGCAGCTTCCCATTATCAATTAAATTTTGGATCTCATGCCTAAACCTCACACATCTATCTCTATCGCGTCCTTGCATTTGATAAAATTAGGAAAATGCCTTAGTGTCAAAATTAGATGGGAGAGATTAGCCACTGGACCAACTCTCTCTAATTCCACAGCCGCCACAGCCATAGCCGCATCCGTAGTTGCCGGTGAGGTAGTATGATAAACTGAGAAAGTATGGGGCTGAGGACTTTGTTGGTACTACAGACCTTGCTGTAGCAGAGCAGTGGCTAGTCTGGGTTCAAAGGGTATTTATTCAGTTACAGGCTAGTCCAGAAGAGAAGTATGATTATGCCAGATCTCTTCTGCAGAGAGATGCATATGATTAGTGGAAGATATTTCCACAAGCTTTGGATGATCCACTAGTCCTGACATATGATGATTTTCTACGAGAATTTGAGCAGATGTTTACTCCGAGAGAGTATAAAGATGCAAAGAAGATGGAGTTCCTGAGTCTGAAACAGGATACCAGGTCAGTGACTGAGTATGAGATCGAGTTTATCCGGTTAAGTCAATATGCTGGTGGGATCATTTTTGACGAGTTTGACAGATGCAGGAGGTTTGAGGAGGGACTGAAACCCTCTATCATGTGCATCATTGCAGGCTCTCGGTATCAAGATTTTTCGCAGTTAGTTGCATCTGCCAGGAGCGTTGACAGGGCACAGAGTCTTGCAGCAGTTGCAAGGGTTCATGAGACTAGAGTTAGGAGACCCCAGAGTGATGTAGGGTCTTCATCAGTGAAGAGAGGCTGAGGGGGACATTTTCAGAGGTTTAGTAGGAGTCAGGGGCAGTTTGGCAGGTTAGTACAGACACAGAGACAGAGGCAGAGACCTGCAATTTCAGTGGCTAGTGCTCCGACTCCAATGGCTTAGAGACCTACTCCACCTACTTGCGTTCATTGTGGTAGAGTACACGAAGGTGTTTACTGGTGGAGAGGTGCTTTGAGAGTGTGTTTTAGATGTGGGTCATCATACCATTTTATCAAAGATTGTACTGAGCCACCAGAGGTTAGGCAAGCAGATACTACAGCTTCTCGACCCAGTGTCAGAGGGGGCAGTGGTGGCAAAGGTTTTAGTAGAGGTGGTCGACCTGGGTTTAGTCAGAGAGAAGGCTCTACATCCAGAGGCATTATGTAACATCCTCTAACATTTATTATATAAAAAAACTATCAGAGAATGTTATTCGATATACTATTCATGCTCTAATCAATTCAGAGAAAACTCTCATCATAAATAAAATTTTTTAAATAATAATACAATCTGTATATCACAACCCTTATAGATCCAATATTTAAACCAATTTCCAATATCTCCAATATCAATCAGATAAACTTTATAAGTTCATCAAATCAAATAAATAAAAAATACATTTCTTTCATGATACTCATTCACTAGAATCTCAAACTTCATTCTCTAAATATATATATCCTCTTATGTTTACAAAATTTATACAATCTCTCAAATAGCCAAACTGAAGTATCTATATACATACACTTTGTAACTTATGAATACAATATACACAAGATCTTCATCTATTCTTATCTTGCTCCGTTGTCCTGATACCTGCGTGTCAGAAAACAATTCTAACACGCTAAGCAAAGCTTAGTGGTGCTTGTATATACAAATTTTAGCACTTAATATTAATGAAATGTAGTTATGAAAATATAGTAATAACACTTAATTTTAAGAAGTATTTCAATATATGAACTAATTTCAGTAACAAATCAACATACCATGCTGTTTACACAAAATAATAGTTATCCTTGTATAAAAGTTATCATGTAATACAATACTTTCGGTATTGCCTCTTGTCTCATTGTGAAGCAGTTTATTCAAGACTTGTTTTCTTATTTGATAACATTGTTCACAATACACTTATTTTGTTTTTCAATAAGTCTTTCTTTTCAAGTTCACTTCTAGTATCATTTCCTTCAATCTATATTTTTCATCACTTCATTTTAGTACTATACTTGAGAGTTCTTTGTATCTCACATCATGATATACACTTTCAATCATTTGATATAATTTGGAGCACTTTGTATCTCATAGCATTATATACACTTTTAATCCTTTGATTAATTCAATACATTGAGTATAACATTACCATTACGTGCATTAGGACTTTCACTTGTAAGCATTAATATATATATTACCATTCACTTTTATACTATAACACAATACTTCAATTTCAAGTAATTGACTTATATTATTATTTTACATTTCTTTCAACTATCATGTTCACATATATTTTCATTAATTATGCCCAAACATACTAAACTTAAATCATAGGTTTGGATAACATGTTAGTATAGCAATCTCAAGAATTTATAATGGCAATTATGCCCACTATCACTGATAACACAATGTGTCCATTAAAGGCAAGAGGTGCCCACTATCACTGTGGCTATCCATCCTCTGGTTAACCATTCAATCCAAAGCTAGATATAAATTTAATATGATTTGAGCAATTCATTAATTTTGATGAACACTACATTGTTTATTTCCTTTCATTGATACTATACTCTTATCAACCTTTAGTAGAATATATATGTGTGTCACGTATCTAATGTTTATCACTCGTTTTCATACATTTAACACATTAACACAAAAGTATGGACTATACACATATTAATCTCATGTCATTGATTATCACTTGTTTATATAAACACTCACTTGTTTATATAAGCACTTGTTTATATTTCACTTGTTTATATCATTTCATTAGTACATTACCCTTATCAATATTTAGTATGATATATATATATATATATATATTTGTCACTTATCTCAACTTTCTCACTCTTTTTCATGCATTTAATGTAACACCCTGATACTCCATATAAGTACCATACATATACCTAGTATACATACAATACATATATGTAGTATCAGAATGTCACGTAAATTTTCAGTTTATTTACCTTTAACCGAATTCATAAAATTTTACATTACTTTGAAACACATTTATAAAATCATTGCTCTTATTAAAAATGCAACATAATTAAAATCATATATGTATGCATCACCTTCTAGTTGGTCTCGAGACACCCTTACTCTTCTCGTGGCACCATAGCTAAACTTCCAAATTAACCTCATAAATACCTGCGCGATTAAACATCCGCGCTAAGCCCGAGAGCTTAGTAGTACTAAATAAAACAATAATAAAATAAACTTTGCCAAAAGAATCATACCTTAAATTTTTTAGCATTTAGTTTTATTGTTTTCTTACCATGTATTCCTTTCTCAATGCATTCTTCAGAAGTTCTCACTATCTTTGCAAATTTGATATATAATTACATGGAACATTCATAACACAATTCTTGCCCTTTCTATTTCATATATATATATATAACATACATCATTTTAACAAAACACCATTCAATGATCTATCCAAATTTTCATAATAGCAATTCTCACAAATTCCACCTTCATATACATTTTACACATCATACAACATGTTCATAAGCCCATATCTCAACAAAGTCCCTCAAAACACATTCCTCTTCAATACATCAATGCACATATTACAAAATCATACTTCATAACATCATTTTATTCACAATTCATCAAGCATGAATCACATTGACAACAAAGACAGACTTGGGCCCAAACAACATACTAATATGCCATTCAATTTTCAGAGTAATGCTTTGGTTTAATTATCACATTTATCATTATCGTAGACCCAACTAGGCTTCAAGGATTAGGTTCAACCAAGCTTCAAGGGGAGCAAAGCATGCTAAGCTTCAACCCAACTTGGCTTCAAGAACCAATCCAACCTAGCTTCAAGGGTGGTAACATCTCAATTAGGCCTCAAGGATTTAATCCAACCTAACTTCAAGAGATTGTTACACTTCTTAGGCATGCCACCAACAACAAACTCTGAAAATGGAATAACACATTAGTCACACAACTCATTTATCAATTTTATTCTCAATTGAATTATCATAACCAATAACAATGGTTCACATTTTATTTGAATCATCATAGCCAATCACAATGGCTTCATCACATCACATTAAAATCACCATAGCCAATAACAATGGCTCACATCTCATTTGAATCATCATAGCCAATAACAATGGCTTCATATTTCATTTGATTTCAACTCACATTTCATCTGTCATCACAATATCACATATTTTATATTTCATGCTTCATCACAACATCACATCATTCATATAACACATTACAATTTACAAAGCATAGAACATAACATTATTCATATAGTATCATCAAATCATATTGATCAATTCATCACTCAAGTATACATGATCATTATATCTTCCACATTTCCTATACCATCATTGTTAGATACATCACACTTTACATTATTCATGGATTTATAATCTTCTATATACTTTTGGTTGGATCATTATTGTTTTAAGTGTGTTTAGGTACCAAAAGACCCTTTTAAAGATCCAACAATATAAGAAGAATATATAACAATGTAAGAAGGACAAAGAATAAAACATTACTTAACACATTTGAGGGACACGGGCAGCACACTTGAGGGACACGGCCAAGCTTGTGGCCGTGTCTCTCAACACAATTTTGGCAATAGCGAACACGGGCATGGGACACGGCCAAGCTTGTGGCCGTGTCTCTCATCACAATTTCAAACAGACTCAGACACGGGCAGAGGACACGGCCGTGTCTCTCAACCAAAAGTCAGGCAGTAGCAAACACATTCAAGGGACACGGCCAAGCTTGTGGCCGTGTCTCTCCAAAATCCATCCAACACGGCCAAGTTGCCCTAACTTGGCCGTGTCTCTCATAATTTGGCCGTGTCCTTCAAGAACTCAAAGACCAAACCATTTCCAAAATTCATTCCACAACCCTTTTAATCATCATCTTTGTTCATATTTATCAATTCCATATCACTTTAACATTTATATAACTTCATTATATCACCATAACAATCAATATATATACATCACTATAATCAATTACTCAAAATACCATTTCATTCATATCAAATCCTAACTCAACAATTGATCATCATCATCACAAATACCCCAAATTATCAACACTTAAATACCAATTCAACACAATTACATACTTCAATCTTTCATTTCCATCATCTTAAACACCAACCATACCTCAATCCAAAGAAACCCAAAACAAGAAGATAAAAACATATATATACATAATCAATAAAATCAACTCAAGAGAGAAGTACTTACTTGAATAGCTTGCCAAATCTTCAATATCCATTTGCAAGCCTCTTGATAACCTTAGTCTTTGGTGTAATTAGAAGTAAAAGCCCCTTTCTCTCTCTAGCTTCTCTCTCTCTCTCTCTCTCTCTCGTTTACTAAGAAGAAGGAGACGAAGGAGAAGAAGAAAGAACGTTCTCGTTCTTTCCTTCATCCTTATCATATATATATATATATAATAATAATAATAATAATAATAATAATAATAATAATAATGCAATTAAATCTCCTCCACACAAACTTCTTTTTGCTTTCCTCTTTATTTTCCTTTTTGTCCTTATTATCATTATTATTATTATTAACTAATCATACAAATATATATATATACAACTCACTTTTCCTACACCATTTTATACCTCATATATATGTTACATTTTATAATTCCCATATCTTCTCTTCACTTCTTTTCTCTTACCCTTCAATACACACATTGAATCCAAATACAACAATAATCCCAACACTTTTAGGGTATATTTTAGGATATTACAATTCTCTCCCCCTTAAATAATTTCTTCCTCGAAATTATCCAGCATACTAACAACCCATTTAGAACAAATCACCATCTTAACTTCCATATGAAGATAATCGTATCGTACATTATAATTTTATCAACTCACATAACTTCTACTCTCCCCCTTAGAAATAATCATCTTCTCTGAATTTTCACAATTCATCAATGTATAGATATATATACCTTTATATCTTATTACTTTCTCAACAAAGCAATTAAGATAACTCATTACATTACCAATGAATTTTATCTTTGTATTAAAGTCAAATTATCACATTATCTCTTTATAGATATTCTTAACTTTAACTTCAAATATCAATATCTTAACATTGATTATTCCATTCTTACTATCACTTTCAAAATAACATTTACCAAATCTCAATGGATAACAATATTTTTAATTCCTTTAACTTACTTTTCACTTAATATAAATATTAATACCAAACTTTTAAACTTACTTAACAGATAAACAACATTTCTCTTTTCCTCATCAAACACAATTGATATAATTCAATTTATTTATATTCATTCATATGCCAGAATATTATATCATACACATTACCATTTAGATTCTACACTCCCAATACAACTGTACGTATTAAATCTCAATATTGACTTGCAACTTTAGCGAAATCTAGATCAATCGATCTATTACACACAATATACTAATATCTCAACCTTATTTGATTCAATCCAACAATTATCTTATCCACATTTATCATTGGATTTTACAATATATACATATATATAACCTAATCTCATTAGATCAAACTTATATTCAAATTCTTGTCTTTTCAGATTCATATACTCAATCAATAGAAATCATACTTATAAATATACTTTTCATTATTACTATAAGTATATCATCATCTCTCATACTCATGCAAAGTATATCAATATAATCAACAACTATAGCTTCATAAACAAACTTTCCTTCGACCAGGTTGGTAGTCCAAGTTCGGTTGCCCAACACAATGGGTCCGCTTGGTTCCACAGGAGGTAGACAAATCCGTTCCTTATCTTTTCACCATTTATTTCTCATAATCAATTAAGCATTTTACCTCATTTATAATTCATTTCCAACATCCTTGTCAATAATCATAGTTTTTCATCATATCAAAGTAGTATACACATATATCATTAACTATATTGAACATCTCATTATTCAATCATATTATCTAGACAAGCTTAAATCATAACTTTTAACCATGTTTGTAGGAACATATTTATCCATCTCACCAAAACTGTACTACAATTATATTATCTCAGCTCTAACTCTGAAGATAATAAAACCAACCAATTAATCACACTAACCAACTCATATGACCATGATATATTAACAATCACACCTAGGATTTGTAAATCAATATTGTTATTCTATTATTCGATTTCCAGCCATCACAATTATAAAGCTAGATTGTATCACAACAATTTATATATATACTTTAAACTTTTATTACACCAAGAGTTAACACCTTTTTAGTTTCATCTCAACCAGTTTACTTTTAATTATTTGATCATCATAACCTAACTCATGTTCCATAATATAATCTTTAACATTTTCTACACTCAACCTTCAATCAAATACAAATCTTGCACATATATCATTCATTACTCCATTTTCAATCCATCTCCTTTAAAAATATATATATATTTTTTAAAATACATTATTCTTTCCTTACAATTTCCTATTACACTTATACATAAAATATTTCCACACACAAATACTTTAAGTTCCCAAAACATCTTATGATAACCTGATTTAGTTATTATCATAACAATTTCATAGCCCCATATTACCCAAATTCATTCTCATTTTCTATTTCATCACATAATCTGTTCTACGAAAATTTAATCTTTATTAAATCCACTACTATATGCAATCTCATTTCTAATACCATTAAACATACAATGGTATAAAATAATAAACATATCAGATATGCATTCATAAGTCACATTCATAATGTGACTCACTTCCCACCTTTCTTATATATATTCATGTCGAAAATTCCTCTTACATATCCTTTATATATATACACATAATTATGCAATTTATTAAATTTCTCTTTTGCATATAGTTTAGACAAATTTAATATTTATCACTTTCCTTGGACTATTATCATTCTCATACTTTTAACATAACTTAAATTATTCCTTAACTTCAATAAATATATACGCTCTACTTATAATATTATTTTACAAAGATCTTAATCACATGTCCAATGTGATATCTTTCTCACATTTGTTTTTAAATACCTTTAACATATCTTTCCTACCCATTTTCTTCCTTTCCAATCAAATTACTTAAAGTAACTCATTTCCATTTACTCAATCCTTTTTTTTTTTCTAATCAAATTTTCCTATTATCAATCTCATTCCCCAATTCATAATACTTTCATGTGCACTACTATTCATTTCATATATCTCATGTATTGAATACATTAAACTATCAATATCTAAATAATCTTTATCTACATTCCATTATAACCATAAGTTCTCAACTTATTAGTTTACTTAAACTTCCATTTATTCATCTCATTCTCTTAATATCAATCTTAAAACATCTTGTATATATATACTATTAAGCAACATCAAACATATATGTTTCACCATTACCAAGCTCATTCCAAAAATTTAAATATCATATATTATCACCATTTACAAGAGCTTTTACAATATTCAAACATATCACATTTCTAACATTGAAATCACCATGTTTGCACTAAATTAACAATACAATCAACACCAATATCTCTTTATATTTAACCAACATCATCTCTTTTTCCTCTTAAGCAAACCTTAGTTTTTCATGTCCATACCTTAAATTATCATACTTAATCTATACCAATCAACTCATTCAATAATCCACTGTAATCTTTTCATTTAAACCATATATCTTTCCATATTACTCATCCAGCAATATTTCCTCTTTCTAGAAATCTAAACATAAGTTTATTAGAAAGAGGTTCAAATAATAGAGGAAAGATTACATACTTTAATCTAAATTCTGTTTTTAACTCATTTCCAACTTTATTCTTTTAGCCATTTCCTTATATGTCATACACATGTCAACAATTACACTTTTACTTATAAATTCCATATCATTTCTTTACATCACAATCACTTTTCAATTATCAACATTTTAAAATTTTACTTTCATATGAAACCTCATTTACATACTATCATTAATCTCATGTAATCCAAATACATCACAATTCACATAATGCCACGTTTGAGACCAACCTAGATGTGAATGCATATGCATATATTACCAATTGCATTTCAAAACTCTTCTTTTTGATTCTCATTTAAATTTTTCAAAAATTTTCTTTTTAATTTCACTTAGGCCGAGAATTTCAAACCTAAGCTCTGATACCAAAATAATTGTAACACCCTGATACTCCATATAAGTACCATACATATACCTAGTATACATACAATACATATATGTAGTATCAGAATGTCACGTAAATTTTCAGTTTATTTACCTTTAACCGAATTCATAAAATTTTACATTACTTTGAAACACATTTATAAAATCATTGCTCTTATTAAAAATGCAACATAATTAAAATCATATATGTATGCATCACCTTCTAGTTGGTCTCGAGACACCCTTACTCTTCTCGTGGCACCACAGCTAAACTTCCAAATTAACCTCATAAATACCTGCGCGATTAAACATCCGCGCTAAGCCCGAGAGCTTAGTAGTACTAAATAAAACAATAATAAAATAAACTTTGCCAAAAGAATCATACCTTAAATTTTTTAGCATTTAGTTTTATTGTTTTCTTACCACGTATTCCTTTCTCAATGCATTCTTCAGAAGTTCTCACTATCTTTGCAAATTTGATATATAATTACATGGAACATTCATAACACAATTCTTGCCCTTTCTATTTCATATATATATATATATATAACATACATCATTTTAACAAAACACCATTCAATGATCTATCCAAATTTTCATAATAGCAATTCTCACAAATTCCACCTTCATATACATTTTACACATCATACAACATGTTCATAAGCCCATATCTCAACAAAGTCCCTCAAAACACATTCCTCTTCAATACATCAATGCACATATTACAAAATCATACTTCATAACATCATTTTATTCACAATTCATCAAGCATGAATCACATTGACAACAAAGACAGACTTGGGCCCAAACAACATACTAATATGCCATTCAATTTTCAGAGTAATGCTTTGGTTTAATTATCACATTTATCATTATCATAGACCCAACTAGGCTTCAAGGATTAGGTTCAACCAAGCTTCAAGGGGAGCAAAGCATGCTAAGCTTCAACCCAACTTGGCTTCAAGAACCAATCCAACCTAGCTTCAAGGGTGGTAACATCTCAATTAGGCTTCAAGGATTTAATCCAACCTAACTTCAAGAGATTGTTACACTTCTTAGGCATGCCACCAACAACAAACTCTGAAAATGGAATAACACATTAGTCACACAACTCATTTATCAATTTTATTCTCAATTGAATTATCATAACCAATAACAATGGTTCACATTTTATTTGAATCATCATAGCCAATCACAATGGCTTCATCACATCACATTAAAATCACCATAGCCAATAACAATGGCTCACATCTCATTTGAATCATCATAGCCAATAACAATGGCTTCATATTTCATTTGATTTCAACTCACATTTCATCTGTCATCACAATATCACATATTTTATATTTCATGCTTCATCACAACATCACATCATTCATATAACACATTACAATTTACAAAGCATAGAACATAACATTATTCATATAGTATCATCAAATCATATTGATCAATTCATCACTCAAGTATACATGATCATTATATCTTCCACATTTCCTATACCATCATTGTTAGATACATCACACTTTACATTATTCATGGATTTATAATCTTCTATATACTTTTGGTTGGATCATTATTGTTTTAAGTGTGTTTAGGTACCAAAAGACCCTTTTAAAGATCCAACAATATAAGAAGAATATATAACAATGTAAGAAGGACAAAGAATAAAACATTACTTAACACATTTGAGGGACACGGGCAGCACACTTGAGGGACACGGCCAAGCTTGTGGCCGTGTCTCTCAACACAATTTTGGCAGTAGCGAACACGGGCATGGGACACGGCCAAGCTTGTGGCCATGTCTCTCATCACAATTTCAAACAGACTCAGACACGGGCAGAGGACACGGCCGTGTCTCTCAACCAAAAGTCAGGCAGTAGCAAACACATTCAAGGGACACGGCCAAGCTTGTGGCCATGTCTCTCCAAAATCCATCCAACACGGCCAAGTTGCCCTAACTTGGCCGTGTCTCTCATAATTTGGCCGTGTCCTTCAAGAACTCAAAGACCAAACCATTTCCAAAATTCATACCACAACCCTTTTAATCATCATCTTTGTTCATATTTATCAATTCCATATCACTTTAACATTTATATAACTTCATTATATCACCATAACAATCAATATATATACATCACTATAATCAATTACTCAAAATACCATTTCATTCATATCAAATCCTAACTCAACAATTCATCATCATCATCACAAATACCCCAAATTATCAACACTTAAATACCAATTCAACACAATTACATACTTCAATCTTTCATTTCCATCATCTTAAACACCAACCATACCTCAATCCAAAGAAACCCAAAACAAGAAGATAAAAACATATATATACATAATCAATAAAATCAACTCAAGAGAGAAGTACTTACTTGAATAGCTTGCCAAATCTTCAATATCCATTTGCAAGCCTCTTGATAACCTTAGTCTTTGGTGTAATTAGAAGTAAAATCCCCTTTCTCTCTCTAGCTTCTCTCTCTCTCTCTCTCTCTCTCTCGTTTACTAAGAAGAAGGAGACGAAGGAGAAGAAGAAAGAACGTTCTCGTTCTTTCCTTCATCCTTATCATATATATATATAATAATAATAATAATAATAATAATAATAATGCAATTAAATCTCCTCCACACAAACTTCTTTTTGCTTTCCTCTTTATTTTCCTTTTTGTCCTTATTATCATTATTATTATTATTAACTAATCATACAAATATATATATATACAACTCACTTTTCCTACACCATTTTATACCTCATATATATGTTACATTTTATAATTCCCATATCTTCTCTTCACTTCTTTTCTCTTACCCTTCAATACACACATTGAATCCAAATACAACAATAATCCCAACACTTTTAGGGTATATTTTAGGATATTACATTTAACACATACACATGAAGTCTCAATACAATTATTCACATATTAGTCTCATACTAGGCCCGTAGATCACAAATTACAAGCCAAAAACATTATTTAGGTACCCCACGCCCGTTGCATCTCAACCCCACGCCCGTGGGATCCTAAATGAAGCTGTAAAATAAGTTTGAAGACCCCACGGCCGTGGCCTCAAGGGCCACGGTCGTGGCATATAAAACTCCTCTGTTTTATCAAAATTTTTTGAAGAAACAACATCACTTTCAATCCTATGGTCGTGGCACTCATTTGCCACGACCGTGGCATTGATTTTGGGACTATTTTCAGAGTAAACTCATGTATTCTGCACTTTTAACTTCATTAAACACAAACATGTTTAAGATATAAGATCAAAATGTATCAAACTCAAAGTTTTGATAGAAAAAGAATTCATATCAAATATTTTACCATAACTTCACTCAATCAAACTTTTAATCATTTCCTGTGAATAAAATCAACATCAAACCATTCAATTCTCATAAAGGTTGAGTTAAGGATCAAAACCCACCATATAAAAGTTATTTTTCACTCATCAATCTATTTAATCAATACTTTCAAGAAATATATCATTATACATAACTCAATCATTCAATTAAATCATTAAAACTCATAAAAATTCTTATTTTTGCAAAGTATAAATCAAAAGCACATACCTTATTGATAATCACTACTTTTCCAACTTAATCTTCTCAACACTTATATTTAGATGTGATCTTATCTTAAGTTTTGATTTAAATCATGGAAAGAAGGAAGAAGAAAGAAGTGAAGATGGTGATCATGTCGTGGAGAGAAGAAGGAAAAAGAAATTTCTACACAATACACATATACACACACAGATATATATATATATATACTATTTTTAATCCAGTGAGGGAATGCTCATAATAACCATGGTGCACCCTCATTCTTAACCGTTGATTTTCAATCGAGTTTTAATCTCGTAAAACAGTAAAAATACTCTTTTCAATAAAGTTTAAGATATACACTATACTATTCTTTACGTATAGCATTTATCCACAATACTTTTGTCACTATACATTATCAATTTTTCATTATTAGTTAAAATGTCCCTGATTAAAATCTTGACCATTACAATTCTCCCCCACTAAAGAAATTTCGTCCTCAAAATTTACATACTATGGCACTAAGTTATTTACTTTTTAAATAATCTCAAATTTCACATAAAATCAATGATTTTCTTAACTTACATAACATTTATTTATATCTGACATCAATCAATATAACACTTTCAGAATAATCGTATTTTAGAATTGTAGAAGATTCAACTCTACACACGTACACTTTTCAAGTTCAATTTTTTATTTTCCTTTATTCCTCTTTAGATTTTTTTTCTATAATTTGTATCATTACATTCCACTGTTATATATATATATATATATCTTGTTCTTTCTTTTATATACTGAATATTAAATTCTAGTTCCGGATAGCGGGTCACTGATGACAAGTAAATGCCCACTGTATCAATATGGCCAAAGGCCCACTATGGCATGAATGCCCACTGTATATGATGTCACGGAGTGACCACTGAGAGAAAGGAACCAAAGGTTCGCTATGACGCAAAGCGTCCACTGATGGCATAGATTCCAATATCACTGGGACATATAAAAAAAAAGTCCTCTATGGAACAAAGTGCCCACTTTCTATATGGAACATAAATGTTCTCTATGGCACAGAGTGCCCACTGTCAATATGGCATAAAATACCCACTATTACTTTGAATATTTACCCTTTAGCTAATCTGGAAACTAGTTTTAACATCAGTATCATTTCTTTCAATGATACAAAGTATTGTCAATTAGAAGATACTTTGAAATATAACACTTTCTCTTTGCAATGTTTGTTTCTTACTGTAAGTGTATCAGCTATAAACAATCATTTCAAACACAACACATATACACATTATACTTGTTTTCAAGTAGTTCGATTGATTTTAGTTATTCATCAATCTTTATCTTTTCAAATCATTTCCATGTGTCCATTGAAATAATGAAATCTACAAAGATTTTCACGCTTCACTTGTTTCATTCTTTTCTTAACATATTAACTTTAAGAGTACATGTACATTTATACTTTATTTTCTATGTCTTATACACACATTCACACACACACACACATATATGTATATATTACTAACTTGTTCTACCATACATCATTTCACTAGAAGGGTTCACTACCTTCACATCTCACTACATTCTTTTCTTTTTAAATTATCACTTCCTTTCTTTCCATTTGCAATCAATTAGTATTAAGTAATTCTTTAACACTTCTATATATATAATCTATACCTTGGCTTTAATCATCAAATAATATTACAATCACGTATTTCATAAATACACAATATGTAAATCTCACATTCTTACTTTCATTACTCAATCCATTTGTATATACCTCTTTAGTTTCATTAACTTGCTCTTCACATTATGTGCAATCATTACTGATTTATCAATCTATCATGCTTTTCACTTTATTTTGGAAATTATCTTATTTCATCATGAAGATATTAAATCCACTAATCACTTGTACTTGTCTTTTATCTTTTATCTACCTTTACACTTCTTTCACATCTCAATTACATTTATCCATACTTTCCTCACATTTTCTTCACATTTCAGTTTAATCATTTAATGGATTGATTTCATTTCAATCTTATAAGCAATCTTTTATCACTTATAACTATTTTTAAGATGTAGTCATGAATTCACTACTAATTCCACCCATAAACTCTACTATGTGAAAATATGCACATTACTAAAATTTTGTAGAATAGAAGTATGCATAGCCAGATACATGTCCATGCGAATGGTCTTGCACGTCTCTACTGAAATTTATTTTCAATTTTTAAGGGCACAAATATATGCATGTCCATATAAATGATCATACACCTCAATATTGGAATTTCTTCTCAAAGTTTGAAGAATAGACATTTACACAACCATATATGCATGACTATACACATAATCATGCATATCTCCGCTCGAATTTCTTTTCTTGATTTAATCAATAAGTTATTCATAAGGCAACTCATACAAATTGCAGAAATAGGATTCAACTCGTCCATGCACTATCAAATTCAAATCTCAATGTCCATAACCCTAAAATTTTTCAAAACATTATCTTCTTTCACAATCATCTATTAACTCTTAAATGATTCAATGATAGATTTAATCATTGTTCCAGTTAAATACACATTTACATATTACACGGAGAACTTTACTATCATAGAAGTAAAGTTTTCACAATTATTTATTACACCATATCTTTCACAAGTACTGGTGTTTTATCAATTCACAAATCCCTTTCCTTAAATAGCACTCAATAGTATTAAAGTAGTAACCTCTTTATCAATACTCTTACATTACTTTTCATTTCAATCTTTTGTTTTGATGATGTTTTAGACGACAATAGAAGACATTAGAAATCTTTACATAAGTTTTAGGACTTTTATCCAATATACTCGCTTATACAATAGTTTTGATGCATTCACGTGCTTTAATTTAACTATCACTTCAATTCTTAACGTTGAAACATTATAAAAACAATTACTTTTGACACTTTAAAACTCCATTATCCACATTTCACATTCAAAGTATAGCTCAAATTCATTTCGAGCTATAAGGGTATTTTCATAATTTCTTACCTCTTCGAAATGTTTTTCCACTATACGGATATTATCCATACTCAGATTTAATATTACTCTTATTAAGGATTATATAACCTTATCACTATCAGTTCCAAATACTCTCATATCATAATCACTCCACTTTGACACTCATATATTCACTCACTTAATGTAGAACATCAATACTTAATGTTGTACAACATGACAATTCTCATTCTCGTAAAAAATTTCATGCTCGAAATTTATCTCTCTGTCATAATTCATTCCTCAAATTCCAATAAATTATTACACTTTCACTGTGTTACTTTGACATATCTCTTTCACTACTCATATCTTGTTTTCTTTTCACATCATTCTTTATCACAAATAGATTTAGAGCACTCCAAACAATACACTACGAATTTTCAATAAATTCTTAGAAAACATTCTATTACCATAAACATATGGAATATCAATTGTATCACAACACATATTCACTTATTCACTTCACATAACTTAGAAAATTACATTTAACTTCTCCCATAACTCCACATGCCAGAAACATCTAAATCACGCTCTGATAGCACTAAATGTAACATCCTCTGACAATTCTTATATAAAAAAAACTATCAGAGAATGTTATTCGATATACTATTCACACTCCAATCAATTCAGAGAAAACTCTCATCATAAATAAAAATTTTTAAATAATAATAAAATCTTTATATCACACCCTTATAGATCCAATATTTAAACCAATTTCCAATATCTCCAATATCAATCAGATAAACTTTATAAGTTCATGAAATCAAATAAATAAACAATACATTTCTTTCATGATACTCATTCACTATAATCTCAAACTTCATTCTCTAAATATATATATCCTCTTATGTTTACAAAATTTATACAATCTCTCAAATAGCCTGAAGTATCTATATACATACACTTTATAACTTATGAATACAATATACATAAGATCTTCATCTGTTCTTATCTTGCTCCGTTGTCCTGATACCTGCGTGTCAGAAAATAATTCTAACACGCTAAGCAAAGCTTAGTGGTGCTTGTATATACATATTTTAGCACTTAATATTAACAAAATGTAGTTATGAAAATATAGTAATAACACTTAGTTTTAAGAAGTATTTCAATATATGAACTAATTTCACCAACAAATCAACACACCATGCTGATTACACAAAATAATAGTTATCCCTGTATAAAAGTTATCATGTAATACAATACTTTCGGTATTGCCTCTTGTCTCATTGAGAAGTAGTTTATTCAAGACTTGTTTTCTTATTTGATAACATTGTTCACAAATACACTTATTTTGTTTTTCAATAAGTCTTTCTTTTCAAGTTCACTTCTAGCATCATTTCCTTCAATCTATTTTTTTCATCACTTCATTTTAGTACTATATTTGAGAGTTCTTTGTATCTCACATCATGATATACACTTTCAATCATTTGATATACTTTGGAGCACTTTGTATCTCATAGCATTATATACACTTTTAATCCTTTAATTAATTCAATACATTGAGCATAACATTTGTAATATCCCAATGTATGCCCTAGAAGTTTTGGATATTATTGTTGTTTTAATTGGATTGAATGTATATGTTAATTTGAAAGAGAAAAGAATTTTAAAAGGAAGTGTATATGTTGTATATATGGAAGTATAAATAACATATACGTAAGTCTAAATGGATGGTCAAAGGAAGAGGATATTTATTTGCTATGTGTGAAATTACTAAATAGGGTAATAAGTGGAAGAGAAATAAAATAAATAGGTGAGGGCATTTGAGTAATTTTCTTTTTGGAATACTTGGTGGAGATTTAAAGAGATGAAAATTTGAATTTTCTTCATTTCTTCTTCTTTCCTTCTTCATTGTTGGCCGGCCATCCTAAGCAAGAGAGAGAGCAAGAGTGAGTTGGTGTTTAAAGCTCAAATTGAAGGAGTTTTCAATTGATTAAGTGGAAATCCAAGAAGATTCATTATTTTGGTAAGTTCTCTCTCTTGATTTCTTTTGTTATTTGAAGTTGTGTAAAGGTTTGATTGTTAATATTTGAAAGTAGGGTTGTGTTGGTTGTTATACATTGGAATATGTTTGATTTAATTAATGGTGGTGTTGGTTTTGGTTTGAAGAGTATAAGTTAAGTTGATGTTGGTATTGAAAGAGTAAGAGTGTTGTTGGTTTTAGGGTTTTGAAGTGGTAAGTGGTGTTTAACTTGAGTTTGATTAATTATTTTCATAGATTTTCATGTTGTTTGTGTTTGTTGGAGTTGTAAGCATAAAACATGTGAAATTTGTCGAAGGCAGTAGCACTTTGGATGCCACGCCCGTGGCCCTTTGGTGCCATGGCCGTGGGGAGCTAAACAATTTGGGCAGAATTGGTTTCTACCCACGCCCGTGGGGGGTTGGGGTGGCCACGGCCGTGGGCTATATCATGTGGTGTTGAGTTGTAATGTGTGTTATAGAGGTCTAAGATGAGGTTAATAAGTGATAAATTGTATTGGAATTCATGTATTGTATCATTTTGGATTAGGTTTTGGAAGGAAGTGATTTGCCCTAAATTGAGAAGTGAAGAATTCTTGATAGAAGGAAGTTTATAGAGTTGTATAAGTGTTGGCTTAAGGTAAATACAGACTACATTATTGCATACATTCATATGATGTTAAGACTTTACATACATGTGATTGTAAATGTGTTAAGAAATCTAATGCATTGTTGATGCATACTTATGATGTTATGATTGATATAATGTGAACATTGATGATGCATATGAATAATGTAAATTGTTATGTATATATACACCAATGATGATTATTCTTAATGGATGTTCTGTATATGTAGCTGATTGTGAATACTTAAATGAGGAATTGAGATATAATGAGATGATGAAAGATATGATGATATGATGAATTGTATTGATATGATGAGGAGCCATGATTGTTTGCTATGATGATATAAATGAGTTATAATTGATGCATGATTGCTTATTTTGAATATGAGAATGAGATGAGTATGAAATTGAGATATTAATGAAAAGGTTTTGTGTCTAATATGTTGATTCAATTTTCAGAGTTCTGAGTTTGGCGGCATGCCTATGAAATGATAAATGTGAAATGATAAATGTGAAATATGATTTATAGTAACAGTCTTGCAGGGTTGAGGATCTCCTCGAGATTTTTCGGGTTGAGGTCCAAGAGACTGGGTCTGTTACAGTTGTGTTGGTAACAGTCTTGCCGGGTTGAGCATCTCCTTGAGTTTAACCAAGTAGAGGTCCAAGAGACTGGGTCTGTTACCCTATCCATGGATAGAGAGAAATTCTTGATAGAAGGAAGTTTATAGAGTTGTATAAGTGTTGGCTTAAGGTAAGTACAAACTACATTATTGCATACATTCATATGATGTTAAGACTTTACATACATGTGATTGTAAATGTGTTAAGAAATCTAATGCATTGTTGATGCATACTTATGATGTTATGATTGATATAATGTGAACATTGATGATGCATATGAATAATGTAAATTGTTATGTATATATATATCAATGATGATTATTCTTAATGGATGTTCTATATATGTAGCTGATTGTGAATACTTAAATGAGGAATTGAGATATAATGAGATGATGAAAGATATGATGATATGATGAATTGTATTGATATGATGAGGAGCCATGATTGTTGGCTATGATGATATAAATGAGTTATAATTGATGCATGATTGCTTATTTTGAATATGAGAATGAGATGAGTATGAAATTGAGATATTAATGAAAAGGTTTTGTGTCTAATATGTTGATTCAATTTTCAGAGTTCTGAGTTTGGCGGCATGCCTATGAAATGATAAATGTGAAATATGATTTATAGTAACAGTCTTGCCGGGTTGAGGATCTCCTCGAGATTTGTCGGGTTGAGGTCCAAGAGACTGGGTCTGTTACAGTTGTGTTGGTAACAGTCTTGCCGGGTTGAGGATCTCCTTGAGTTTAACCAAGTAGAGGTCCAAGAGACTGGGTCTGTTACCCTATCCATGGATAGAGAGATATATATATGTTGCCTACGGGCTTGATGATTATGATTATAGACCAAAGCAGTAACTCTGAACTTTGAATAACATATTAGTGTCTTGTGGGCCCATATGTGTCAATGTAATTTATAAGTAATGAAATAATTGAATTAAATGTTGAAATGTGGTCTTATGAGCAATACAAAGATATTATTTGTGAATATTATATGAATTGTTGAAATGTATGACATTGTCATTGCATGGAAGCATATCATTATTGTAGTTTGTACCACTAGGCTATGGGCTTAGCGCGATTATGATTTATCGCGCAGGTAACAAGGAAGAACCAGATAGTCCCTCTAGGCTGAGTGGAGGCTAAATCTTGAGGTGTATCTAGTAAATCTTAAAGATCGAAGAAAAACTGCCAAACATGTATACATTTTATGTTTTTTGTAAAACTTGAGTTTTATTGTATAAAGACTTGTAAATATTTGTTACATTTTCCGCTGCTTTTAAATAAACGTCTTACCTTTTGTCTTTTATTATTTCTTTTAAATGATTTAAATTTGTTTATGTTTTTGAAAAGGGATGAGTCATTTGTTAAGTATATCGTGGCATTTCTATATTCAGTATACGTATATTACGATCGTATTAGCATGCTGTGTACGTATACAGGGTATAGGGGTGTTACATTTATTTTGGTATTAGAGCCTAGGTTTGAGATTCTCAACCTAGGTGAATTGTAAGAAAAAGAACATTTTGATTTTAAAAAGTTGATTTTTGAGTAAAATACATGTTTTGGTATCGCAGTCTTTGATCTTTAATAAGGAATATTCTGCTGTGTTTGCAGATATAGATATAGATGGCATCTCATTCACGACAATCGGTTGAGGGTAGTGCAGAAAGTGTAGCTCCGGAAGAGAGTAGAGAGGGAGCTAGAATTGAGAGGGTTAGTGAGGCACCTGTTTCTATGCCAGAGAGATCAGCTGCAGATGAAGCTCCACCGGGTTGGTTAAGGCATGTGGTGGAATTATTTAGACAAGCTCCAGTGCAGCCACCACCACCACCACAGCCTCAGGTGCTAGTAAGACATTATGACAAATTGAGGAAATTTGGGGCGAAAGATTTCCTAGGCACTACCGATCCTGCAGTGGCTGAGCATTGGTTGGATAAGGTACAGAGAATATTCATTCAGTTGCAAGCCACTTCGGATGAGAAGTTTGATTATGCCAGATCCCTCTTACAGAAAGATGCATACGACTGGTGGAAGACTGTTCCTCATGCTATGGATGATCCACCTACCTTATCATATGGTGATTTCTTGAGGGAGTTCGAGCAGAAGTATACTCCGAGGGAGTATAAAGATCTTAAGAAGATGGAATTTCTAAGTTTGAAGCAAGACAACCGGATGGTGACAGAGTACGAGATTGAGTACATCCGGTTGAGTCGTTATGCTGGGGGAATCATTTCTGATGAAATAGACCGGTGCAGAAGATTTGAGGAGGGATTGAGGCCCTCTATCATGTGTATTGTGGCTAGGTCTAGATACCAAGATTTCTCTCAGCTTGTTGCAGTAGCTAGAAGTATAGAAAGAGCGCAGAGCATTGCAGCAGCTGCTTCTGAAGAGGAGACTAGAGTGAGGAGACCCCAATTTGAGGCAGGGTCTTCATCTATGAAGAGAGGTAGAGGAAGTTTTATTCCAAGAATCAGTAGGAGTCAGAGACAGCCGGGTAGGTCAGTGCAGTATCAGAGATAGAGATCGAGACCTACAGCTTCTGTAGCCAGTGCCCCAACTCCCGTAATGCAGAGGTCTATTCTACCAATATGTGTTCAGTGTGGTGGAAGACATGGGGGTGTCTATTGGAAGTATAGTAGATCAGCTGTATGTTTCAGGTGTGGATTGCATGATCATTTTATTAGGGAATGTCCTGAGATGCAGGAGCAGAGACAGGCTGAGTCTGCAGCCTCTCGACCCAGTGTCAGCAGAGGTGGTCGAGGAGGCAGGGGTTTCAGTAGGGGTGGTCGATCCGGGTATAATCAGAGAGGAGGATCATCATCCGGAGGCAGTAGGCCAGAGGAGGCCGGATCTTCTCAGCGAGTGTATGTGATGCAGAGGCAGCCAGATGCTTCAGCAGTGATAGCTGGTACATTTTCTTTATTTGGCATTTTAGTACTTGCTTTAATTGATCCAGGATCTACTCATTTATACATAAGTGCATCCATATTGCCTGTGTCTGAATTGCATGCAGAGTCCTTAGGATTTGATGTCTTAGTGACAAATCCTTTAGGACATAGTGTGGTTGTTAGCAGGGTGCATCAAAATAGTGCAGTTGTGGTACAAGGTGAAGAGTTTCCTAGAGATTTAATTGAAATGCCTTTTAAAGAATATGATTTGATCTTAGGCATGGACTGGCTGTCCAAACATGGAGCTGTGGTAGATTGTCAAAAGAAGTGTGTTACTTTGAGAACCAGTGATGGTAGGAGTGTGATGGTATCTAGTGAGCAGAAGCAATTTGCATCCTTGTTTGTATCAACTGTAACAGCTAGGAAGTTGATTAGAAAAGGGTGTGATGCTTACCTTGCTCATGTTATGGATACCAGGGTAGTGGGTTCCCAACTTGATGATATAACCACAGTTGCAGATTTTCCGGATGTGTTTCCAGAGGAGTTGCCAGGGTTACCCCCTGAGAGAGAGGTTGAGTTTGGTATTGATCTGTTGCCCTGTACCACTCCCATCTCTATCACTCCTTATAGAATGGCACCTGCTGAATTGAGAGAGTTGAAGGTGCAGTTATAGGAGTTGTTGGATAAAGGGTTTATTCGCCCTATTGTTTCACCATGGGGAGCTCCTGTATTATTTGTGAAAAAGAAGGATGGTACTATGAGACTATGCATTGATTATAGGCAATTGAACAAAGTGACTATAAAGAATAGATATCCTTTGCCTAGAATTGATGATCTCTTTGATCAATTGAAGGGAGCATCAGTGTTTTCTAAGATTGATTTGAGATCAGGGTACCATCAATTGAGGAGCCGACGATGTTTCTAAGACAGCTTTCCGCACTAGGTATGGGCATTATGAGTTTTTGGTAATGCCTTTTAGGTTGACGAATGCACCTGCAGCTTTCATGGATTTGATGAATAGGGTGTTTAGGCCCTATCTAGATCAGTTTGTGGTAGTTTTTATCGATGATATTTTGGTGTATTCACGTAATGAGGAGGAGCATGATAAACATTTGCGGATTGTGTTGCAAATCCTGAGAGAGAAGCAGTTGTATGCTAAGCTGTCAAAGTGTGAGTTTTGTCTTGATCGAGTTACTTTTCTAGGGCATATAGTTTCAGCGGATGGCATTCGAGTTGATCCAAGTAAAGTTGAAGCTATTTTGAATTGGAGTCCACCAAAGTCTGTGACTGAAGTTAGAAGTTTTCTGGGTTTGGCAGGCTATTACCGACGGTTTGTGAAAGGTTTTTCTTTGATAACTACTCTACTCACCAGATTGCTTTGGAAGGGAGTTAGATTTGTGTGGACGGATCAGTGTCAAGCTAGTTTTGAGTAGTTGAAAGAAATGTTGACCCAAGCACCTGTTCTTACTTTACCCGTTGAAGATAAACCATATGTGATTTATAGTGATGCTTCACATAATGGTTTAGGATGTGTCTTGATGCAAGAGGGTAAAGTTATAGCTTATGAGTCTCGGCAGTTGAAGCCGCATGAGCTTAATTATCTGACTCATGATTTGGAGTTGGCAGCTATAGTGTTTGCTTTGAAGATTTGGCGACATTATTTATACGGGGAGAAATGTTTTATCTATACGGATCACAAAAGTTTGAAATATTTGGGTGTTCAAAAGGAGTTGAATCTTTGGCAAAGGCGATGGTTATAATTGATTAAAGACTATGATTGCTTGATTGATTACCATCCTGGTAAGGCGAATGTAGTTGCTGATGCCCTGAGTTGGAAATCTTTGGCTGGTTTAGCTGTTTATTCACTCTCGTTGCTTGTTGAGTTGAGAGTATTGCATGCTAGTTTTGAAGTATGTGATGATGGTGCATTATTGGCTCAGTTGCAATTGAGACCAGTATTGTTGGATCAGATAAAAGAAGCTCAATTAGCGGATGAGAAAATTCAGAAGATTGTATCAGATTGCCAAAATGGGGAGAGTCGAGATTTCTATGTGAAGAATGATGGTAGTCTTTGGTTCAAGGATAGGTTGTGTGTACCTGATGTTGGTAATTTGAGAAAAATCATTTTAGAGGAAGCACACCAATCGATTTTTGCTATGCATCCGGGTAGTACAAAGATGTACCATGATTTAAGACAGCATTATTGGTGGTCTGGGATGAAGAGAGACATAGCAGAATTTGTAGCTAAATGTCTCACTTGCCAGAGGGTGAAAGCTGAGCATCAAGTTCCAACTGGGTTGCTTCAACTTTTATCAGTGCCTGAATGGAAATGGGAGAGAGTGACAATGGATTTTGTATCAGGGTTGCCATTGACTCAAAAGAAGCATGATGCTATTTGGGTGATTGTTGATCAGTTGACAAAGACAGCTCATTTTCTTCCTGTTAGGATGGATTATTCTCTTGAAAGGTTGGCTGAGCTGTATATTAATGAAATAGTGAAGTTGCATGGAGTCCCAATTTCTCTAGTGTCTGATCGAGATCCTCGGTTTACTTCGAGGTTTTGGAAGAGTTTACATGGTGCTTTGGGATCTCGATTGCACTTTAGTACTGCTTTTCATCCACAGACAGATGAGCAGTTAGAGAGAGTAATACAGATTATTGAAGATATGTTGAGAAGTTGTATTATTGATTTCTTTGGAAGTTAGGATATATTTATGCCACTAGTGGAATTTGCTTATAATAACAGTCACCAATCCAGTATAGGTATGGCACCATTTGAGGCACTATACGGTAGAAGATGTCGAACGCCTTTAGGTTGGAATTATATTGGAGAGGGCAAGTTAACTGGACCCGATTTAGTTAAAGAAACTGAAGAGAAATTAAAAATAATTCGGGATCGGTTGAAAGCAGCTTCAGACCGACAGAAATCTTATTCATACTTGAAAAGGAGAGACATAGAGTTTGATGTTGGAGATAAGGTATTTTTGAAAGTGTCTCCTTGGAAGAAGATCTTGAGGTTTGGTCGGAAAGGGAAATTGAGTCCTCATTTCATTGGACCGTATGAAGTTTTGGAAAGAGTTGGACCAGTTGCTTATCGTCTTGCTTTGCCACCTGAGTTGGATAGAATCCATAATGTATTCCATGTTTCTATGTTGCGAAGGTATAGATCGGATCCATCTCATATCTTACCAGTCGAATCCATTGAAGTGAGTTCGGATCTGACATTTGAAGAAGAACCAGTTGCTATTTTGGCACATGAAGTAAAAGAGTTGAGGAATAAGAAAGTGCCATTGGTGAAAGTTCTGTGGAAGAATCATGGTAAAGAAGAAGCAACTTGGGAGAGTGAGCAAGCAATGCGAGATCAATATCCTCAACTATTTCAAACTTGATATCAGGTAATTTCGAGGACGAAATTTCTTTTTAGAGGGGGAGATTTGTAATATCCCAATGTACGCCCTAGAAGTTTTGGATATTATTGTTGTTTTAATTGGATTGAATGTATATGTTAATTTGAAAGAGAAAAGAATTTTAAACGGAAGTGTATATGTTGTATATATGGAAGTATAAATAACATATACATAAGTCTAAATGGATGGTCAAAGGAAGAGGATATTTATTTGTTATGTGTAAAATTACTAAATAGGGTAATAAGTGGAAGAGAAATAAAATAAATAGGTGAGGGCATTTGAGTAATTTTCTTTTTGGAATACTTGGTGGAGATTTAAAGAGATGAAAATTTGACTTTTCTTCATTTCTTCTTCTTTCCTTCTTCATTGTTGGCCGGCCATCCTAAGCAAGAGAGAGAGCAAGAGTGAGTTGGTGTTTAAAGCTCAAATTGAAGGAGTTTTCAAGTGATTAAGTGGAAATCCAAGAAGATTCATTATTTTGGTAAGTTCTCTCTCTTGATTTCTTTTGTTATTTGAAGTTGTGTAAAGGTTTGATTGTTAATATTTGAAAGTAGGGTTGTGTTGGTTGTTATATGTTGGAATATGTTTGATTTAATTAATGGTGGTGTTGGTTTTGGTTTGAAGAGTATAAGTTAAGTTGATGTTGGTATTGAAAGAGTAAGAGTGTTGTTGGTTTTAGGGTTTTGAAGTGGTAAGTGGTGTTTAACTTGAGTTTGAATAATTATTTTCATAGATTTTCATGTTGTTTGTGTTTGTTGGAGTTGTAAGCATAAAACATGTGAAATTTGTCGAAGGTAGTAGCACTTTGGATGCCACGCCCGTGGCCCTTTGGTGCCATGGCCGTGGGGAGTTAAACAATTTGGGCATAATTGGTTTCTACCCCACGCCCGTTGGGGGTTGGGGTGGCCACGGCTGTGCGCTATATCATGTGGTGTTGAGTTGTAATGTGTGTGTTATAGAGGTCTAAGATGTGTTATATCGTACACTTTGACCCACGCGAAACTCCTTGTTTCACATGTGGTAGGTATATCTTACTCGAGGTTCAAGGGTCCCTATTATAAGCCCATTCTCTATTTTCATTCAACAATAGAACCCTCCCTTAGGTTGTATGTACCCAATGATAGTGCCACATTCCATTAAAATGAATTATGATGTGATGAGGTGCATTCATGCAACATAACAACATCGTTTTGGGGAAACCCTTTTGATATATACAAGTGGACCAAGAGTCTTCCTACCCTACACACTACCCTAATCCTTTACCCTTAACTTTGCAGGTATCCACTATCCATGTGGCTTCACCTACACAAGCTACACCAACTCCAACTGTGCAATCACCCACAAGTTCTACTTCCCCAATTTCACCAACTACCCCAATTACTGAAATGGCTACTATTGAACAGATTAAGGCCTTGCTAGATGGACAGATTAGGGAGATTGAAGCTAGGATGCAAGAAAGAATTGATGAAGCTTTGACTGCCCAAAGGGTAGCCATCTTGGCCGAATTGGGAGGGTCACCAAAGACGGCCACTACTTCTGGAAATCTAGGGAAAGAACCTACTGTGGGGCAAACTAGTACCCCCACGATTGCTCAGGGTAATACTCCTATCATCAATTTGGAGGATCCACCCTCTAAGAATGCTACTGAAACTGATGAACTGAAAAAGAAACTTGAATTGCTTGAAAGGTCAATCACTGCCATGAAAACTCATAAAGAGGTGGTAGACATGGATTCCTTATCCTTGTTTCCCCAAGCTAGATTGCTTCCAAAATTCCAGATGCCGGGGATGGACAGATTTGATGGGACTACTTGCCCTAAAACCCACCTGAAGATGTATGTGAGGGCCTTAAGCCCTTGGGGTTTAAATGATGAGCTCTTTGCTCAACTATTCCAACAATCCTTGACTGGTGTTGCGCTTAAATGGTATGTAAGCCTGGATCGTGCCAAGATCAAGACCTGGGAAGACATCTGCAATGCATTTAACACTTAATACCACTACAATATTGAGGTGGATGTCACTAGAAAGGAGCTTGAGACTACCAAGCAGAACAACAATGAACCCTTCTCCTCGTTCCTTACGAGGTGGAGGACAAAGGCTGCCAAAATGATCAATCGCCCTTCAGAACAGGAGCAAATTGATATCATAATCAAGAATTTAAGGCCTACATATCAAGCTCAACTGCAAACCCAATACCTGCCTACTTTCAAATCGCTCATTGCGACTGCAACCAAGGTAGAAGATTTGATACAATTGGGTAAGATAGTAGATGAGGGAGCTACTTCAAAGTACAAGAAACAAGGCCAAGCTGCTTCCTCAAGCAAGGTCAATGAAGTGGCCAATATTGCCCCTGCGAATCCTTTACGTGTGGGCAATCTTGGGCAGAGAAATCAGCCAAGAAGGCAATATACCAACCTTGGGATGCCCCTTCATCTGGTGTTTAAAAAGGCCGTGGAAGGGAAGTACTTGAAGCCTTTGGACCCAAGGACTCCTCCAAACCCATTACCCTCCAATTATAGGGTCAATGAGTACTGTGAATACCACCAAGGAAATGGGCATAGAACAGATGCTTGCTGGACTCTGAAAAACCGCGTCCAGGATCTGGTGGATAGTGGTGACATCATTCCTCTCAAAAGTCAACCAAACATTAATACTAACCCTTTTGCCCAATCATTCCATCCACGCCATCACTGTGGAAGATAAGCTGTTTGATCCTTTCAAACTTCTCTTGGAAATAAATGAAGTATGTGTGCTGGATCTGAATGACCTCGCTGAAGAGGTCGATGCTTTGACAAGAAGCGGAAGGCAATATCAGCCACTCGACTTGGGGGAAGCCCCTAAAACTCCAAGTCACCCTTATAAGAAGACGCCAGAACCAAAGGAAGACCCTGTCCTCGCTCAGCTTAAACAAACTCAAGCTAAGGTGTCAATTTGGGAGCTCCTTGCTTCCTCATTCCCACACCGTCAGGCTCTCAGCAAAGCTTTGAGTTAACTCGATACATCAGTAGACACAAGCCCAGGAGCTTTGGTGGCCACTTTGACCCAATCAACCAAGGCATTGAGCATCCTGTTTTCCAAGTAGACCTACCAGAAGATGGCAGGAAACACAATGATGCTCTATACATCACCTTACAAACTAGGGGAAAGACTGTGCCCATGGTTCTCATTGATAATGGGTTAGCCTTAAATGTATGTCCTTTGAAAGTAGCAAGCTGTCTGGGATTAGAGGCTATAGATCTTACACCTTCTGATCAAATTGTCAAAGCATATGATAACACTTGAAGAGAGAAATTTTGGGTGTACCTTGTTTCTCTGCATTCAGCTTACTTGGGAATGGGATTGATGGCATACAAGGATTTGGAGGTTCATGCAATTTTGTCGAAGTTGATGCTTCCAAATTCTCCTCCTCCTTTGATTGAATTAACTCCTCTATGTCTGATTGCATTTTCTCGCCATCTTCTTTGTTGTTATTTCCTGCATCAAAGGAATCACAAAAATCATTATATATCACCTGTTCATTCTTAAAATTTGTGATTACCTCTATTTGCTCCAATTGGCTAGGAAATTCCTCCTCTTGGTGTGCTTGGAGTTGATGTGCTAGTTGTCCAACTTGCTTTTCCACCCTCTTCAATGATTCCTCCAAAGAATCAAACCTCTCATTGCTTCCTTCCTGAATTTATGTGCTAATTTGAAGGTAAGCATTCAAATCATCCTCCACTGTGGATTTCTCGAATTGATCATGGTTTTGTGAGCTAATTTGAATGAAGGCATTCAAACTATCATCCAAAGTAGGTTCCTTAAGTTTACTATGATTTTGCGCGCTAATTTGAATGAAGGCATTGAAACTATCTTCAAGTGTGGGTTTCTTAAGGTGATCTTGATTTGAATATTGTTCTTGAGAGTAAGGATTTCTTTGGTAAGGTTGAAAAAAATTTGGAGGTGGAATGTGCTGCCGGTCTTCCCAAGAAAAATTTGGGAAGTTTCTCCAATTTGGATTACAAGGATTGGAATATGGGTTACTTCTACCCCTTTGCTGGAAACTTTCATAGACATATTCTTCCTCTTGCCTCTCTTGATATTGTCCATAACCAAATGAACACATGTTTGCGCTATGTCCTGCAATGCTACATGCTGAACATACTTCACAAGTAGGCATAGGTGTTTGTCCTCTTGCATTTAGCATCTTAAGTTGGTTCGTTAATTCTGCTAAATGCCATGCCATGTCAGAGTCTGGGTTATCATCATAAACCCCTGAGTACCTTGAAAATTGCATATTTACACAAGGCACTTAGCAAATTAAATAAAACAAACAAATAATTAAATTGAAAGAAAAACAAAACAAACAAATAAGTCACAAAAAATAAACAAACAATGAAAAGAAAAATCAAACTATCACTACTTAACAACCTTCCCCGGCAGCAGCGCCAAAAACTTGTTGCGCTCGAATTAAGTACTACTACAAGCGTCACTCGCAAGTATACGAGGTAGCTGTAGCAATGGTGATCGCCCCAAGGTCGTTTCCCCAAGAAGGTGTGGTTCGTAATAGCTTGATTAAAGCAATTAAATTAAAAGAAAGAGTTTGTTGTTTGGAATGCAAAAGAACGATTTAAACCTAAGATTAACGTACGTAGGGTTTGATGTGTGTAATGGGTTCACAAGATCAATTCAGTTCTCGGGAAAGTGCCTAGGGTTATAGGTCCATTCAATCAAAGCTCAATTCTCAATTATCCATTAACATGGCCTTGTAATTAATTTGTTTCTTAAGATTAATTTGTCAATTACCAATTCATTAGTTCTCACATTCATGAAATAGCAATAACCAATTATTTTACATTTGCAAATTAATAAAACCCTAGAACTTATATTTCTAATTCATTCATAGGGTAGTCGATTGCATAATTCCGATACCAAATTTCACCTCTCGATCCTTCATTCAATATCTAGAGATCAATAGGTAGTTAATCTATTAACCTAGCATACAATCCAATGCAATCAACCAACAACAAGGTAATCAATGGAAATATAAAATCAAAGACATTCAATCAAATATACTACAAACCCCAGGCATGGGTATTTAGCTCAACATCATCAATTTAAAACATTCATTCAACTCAATATAAAACAAATACAAATTGTTCAATTGCAATATCAATCTCTTAATACAGCTAAAACAATATTGAAATGAATTAAAAGAGAGAATAGAAAAACCCCTTGTGAAGATGCCAAGAGTAGGATTGCTAATCTTCCTCCTAGCTCCACTTGATGTATGATGAAGAACTCAAGCCTCTTCAATGGTTGATTCTCCTTGCAATATGGATGGAGCTTTCTCAAGTCACCAATCCTTCAATTGATTGTGCCTTTGAAAGATGGAATGGAGCTTTCTCAAGTCACCACTCCTTCAATTGAAGCTTCTTCAACCTTTGAGAGCTTATTGACCCACTTGATCCCAAAGAACCAGATTGAAGCTTGTTAATGGAAGATGAAGAAGATGAAGATGGAGGATGAAGATGAGGGACAAGGAGAGTGTCACTCTCTCCTCATCCTAAGTTAGGAGTGCCCTCTCTTCTCTTTTCTTTTCTTTTTGCTCCAAACCCTAGCCGCTCTCCAGTTTTTTCTCCCCCCCCTTTTCTTTTTCGTGTGAAAGATTTTATACAAATCCAGGTGACACGGCCAAGCTTGGGTGAGCTTGGTCATGTCTCTTGCCCTTTTCCTAGATTTCACTTAGGTGACACGGCCAAGCTTTGGTTGGCTTGGCCGTGTCCCTTAATTTCCATGGGACGCGGCCAAGTCAACTGGCCGTGTCCCTCACTGTGATTTTTCTTCTCTTTCTTTCTTTTCTTTGAGCTGGGTGTGTGACACGGCCAAGCTTTGGATGAGACACGGCCATGTTTGAACTTTTTGGAGGGACACCGCCAAGGACACGGCCGTGCCCCCTGGGTGTGTCCTCTCCTGCTTGATTTTCCTTTCTTCTTCTTTGGAGTGTGACACGGCCAAGTCAGGATGAACTTGGCCGTGTCTGGCATTTTTGAAGGAACACGGCCAAGGACACGGCCGTGTCCCCTGGGTGTGTCCTCTCCTGCTTGATTTTTGCTCTTTCTTTCTCTGTTCTTTGGTTTTGCTCATCAGGTGAGACACGGCCAGAGACTTGGCCGTGTCTCTGGGTGTGTCTCTTCATTTTTGCTCTGTTTTTCACTGTTTTAATCTTCCAAGGGTGTTTTTGCTCTCAATCCTAAAAACAAACACAATAAAAAAACTTAAAACAAAAATCAATAAAAACATTAACTAAAACACACATAAAATCATACTAAAAACTAGTACAAAAATGACCTAAACAGTACGCCGAGGAGGGACAAGCTGCTATAGTCAAACCTAGTCCTGAGTCTTCTATAGCTTCAGATTTAGAGAACCCTAACGTCAAATTTAATGTAACCTTGGAGAATGACTCTGCCATTATCAATAAAACTGTTCAAATTCTTGGTTACCCTGTGTCTTTTGCTTTCCAAGTATTATCCAGCAAAAATGAAATAAATGAAAAGAAAATAATTGGCAAAGAAAATGAATATAAATACATTGCATATGATTGTGTGAATAAAGAACAGGTTGTTGAGTGCATTAGAAAGTATGCCGACTGCTTCATGTGGAAGTGATGTCACGGGAATAGACCCAGCCATAGCAATTCATAAGATTCTGCTATACCCAGATGCAAAGCCGGTTAAGCAGAAGTTGAGAAGAATGAAGCCATAATGGTCTTTGAAAATTAAAGAAGAGGTTGCCAAGCAACTGGATAATAAGTTCATAGAACCAATTGTCTACCCTTCCTGGTTAGCAAACATTGTGCCAGTCTCGAAGAAAGACGGAAAGGTCAGGATGTGTGTTGACTACAGAGATTTGAATAAGGCTTGTCCCAAGGATGATTTCCCGCTACCACACATCGATTTGCTAATAGACAGGATGGCTAGGCATATGATGGTTTCCATGACTGACCTTGTGGTTGGGTACAATCAGATCATGGTGCACCCACCAGACAAAGAGAAGACAACTTTCATTACAAAATGGGGCACTTTCTGCTACAGGGTTATGCCTTTTGGATTGATAAATGCAGGGGCTACCTACCAAAGGATGGCGACAACAATCTTTCATGACATGATTCACAAAGAAGTAGAAGTGTATGTTGACGATATGATTGTCAAATCAAAATCTCTAGAAGAGCACTTTGAAGCACTTGAGAAGTTTTTCCTTAGACTTCGCAAGTACAATTTGAAGCTTAATCCTGCAAAGTGCCTCTTTGGTGCAACATCAGGCTAATTTTTGGGATATTTGGTCAACAAGAAAGGAATAGAAATTGATCCAGCAAAGTCAAAGGCTATTCTGGAAATGCCTCCACCAAGAACAGAAAATGAGATTCGAGGTTTGCTAGGTAGATTATAGTATATCAGTCGATTCATATCGCAGTTGGCAGAGACTTGCGATCCCATCTTTAAGCTACTAAGGAAAGGTGCTTCACAAGAATGGAATGAAGACTGCCAGAAGGCCTTTGACAAGATCAAAGAATACTTGTTAAGTCCGCAAATTCTGCAACCTCCCATAATGGGAAAACCTCTGCTCTTGTATTTGTCTGTAACAGATGAAGCCATGGGTGCAAGGCTAGCTCAAGAGGCCGAAGGTACAAAGGTGGAAAATGCAATTTACTACCTCAGCAAAAGGATGTTGGACTATGAGTTAAAGTATAACAAGATTGATAAGTTGTGTTTAGCATTGTATTGGGCTTGCATGAAGTTATAGCACTACTTGTCTTCTTACACTACTCATGTCATCGCAGAACAGAGTCCCTTGAAATTCCTTATGGAGAGGCCTATTTTGGACAGCAAAATTGCAAAGTGGGTGTCAACATTGGCATCCTTTGACCTAAAATTCATTCAAAGGAAAGCTGTGAAAGGTGGGGCAATAGCTGACCAGTTAGCAGAATTGCCCGTAAAAGACGAGATGCGAGAAATGAATTTCCTTGATGAAGACCTCTTGAATGTGGAAAGGAGTGTTTGGGAGATGTACTTTGATGGGGCATCCAATTATCATGGAAATGGAATTGAGGTTGTGTTCAAAACTCCTTGTGGAGAATACATTCCATTTGCAGTTAAACTTGACTTTAGCTGCACAAACAATGAAGCAGAATATGAAGCTTGCATCAATGGGCTTGAAGCCGCCCTGGAATTGGGGATTAAGAACCTAAAGGTCTAAGGTGATTCTATTTTAATAGTATCATACGCTTTAAGGAAATGGAAGATAAGAGAAGAGCGTTTGGTTCCTTACCTACAACGCCTTGATCATTTGGCACAACAATTCGATGATCTATCCTTCGAATATCTCCGAAGAGCAAAGAATTAGTTTGCTGATGCCCTGGCTACTTTAGCTTCCACGGTCAATATCAAGGGGGGGGGGGGGAAAGCCATTCGTCCATTGAAAGTTTAGCTTCAGAAACAACCCGCCCATATAATGTACTTGGCCGATGGTAAGCCATGGTTTTGGGATATCAAGAGTTATCTCAAGGATGGAAGTTATCTGGAAGGATCATCAAAGGTTGATCAGAGGGCAATAAGGTAGCTAGCCACTGGGTACATTCTTAATGGAGATATCCTCTACAAAAGAAGTTGGAATGGAATGCACCTAAGGTGTGTGAATGAAGCAGAGGCTAAGTGGATAATGGAAATGGTACATGGTGGCGAATCAGGACCTCATATGTATGGGATCGCCTTAGCTCAAAAAATAGCCAATCTAGGATATTATTGGTCCATCATGAATACAGACTGTGTGGCATTTGTGCAAGAATGCCATCAGTGTCAGATATTTGCTAAGCTGCAGAAGCAACCTCCCGTTGCCCTGAATCCAATCACTTCTCCATGGCCCTTTGCTACTTGGGGAATAGATATAATTTGCAAAATACATCCAAAAGCCTCGAATGGACATCAGTTTATCTTGGTAGCAGTGGATTACTTCACAAAGTGGGTTGAAGCAGCTTCCTATGCAGAATTAGACGCCAAAAAGGCAGCACAGTTTGTCCGAACCAACATCCTTTGTCGGTACGGAATGCCATTTGAGATTATCACTGATAATGGAACTCATTTCCAAGCAAAATTTGCTAAACTCTTGAAGGATAAGAAGGTCCAGCATCATAGGTCCTCTCCTTATAGACCTCAAACAAATGGAGCTGTAGAAGCAGCAAATAAGTCTATAAAGGTGATCATACAAAAAATGATCAAGGAACATAGGGGTTGGCATGAGAAGTTGCCACTGGCCTTGTGGGGACATAGAACATCAATTAGAACCCCTACTGGAGCAACCCCATATTCACTGGTGTACGGAATGGAAGCGGTACTCCCTATTGAACTGGAAGTTCAATCGGCGAGAATAATTCAAGAAAATCAGATAAATGAAGCTGAATGGATCAGTAATTATCATCATCAGTTGTTGGGTTTGGATGAAAAAAGACTTCAAGCTCTACATTAAATTCAAGGGTACCAAAGGCGAATGGCTAGGTATTTTAACAATAAGGTCAAAAACCGGAAGTTGGAAGAAGGTTGTTTGGTCCTAAAAGAAATCAGAGTACCTGTTTCAGATCCTCGTGGGAAGTTTCGTCCTCATTGGGCGGGACCCTACATTTTGAAGAAAATACTTTCCGGCAGAGCCGTCATCTTAACTGATTTGGATGGGTTATAATTCACAAATCCATGTAACATGGATCAGTTAAAGAGATATTATGTATAAAGAAGCACTCAAAAAGGAACTACATTAGACCTGAGTCTCGCAAACTAATTCGGGATATGTAGGCGGCTCTCCTTGAGCACGGGCTAAATTTCAATAAAAAATCATTGATTCATTTTTTCTTTTGCCAACATAAAAGAAAGAGAGAAAAGAAAAGAAAGAAAAATCCCGCTAAGTCGAAAACCCGCAAAGGGCAGCTTAGGCAAGAATGGGTAAGAGCTCGCTAAGTTGAAAATCCGAAAGGACGACTTAAGCAAAAATCAGAGCAAGTAAATAAAGTAGATAATGCTTGGAAAGCAAATAAAAGAGTCATTCCAAAAAGAGTCATTCATTCCATGAAATATCAAACCAATCAAAAGAGTCAAACCATAAGTCCAAAATGTCAAATGAACCAAAAAGGTAAAAGCAATCCAAAAAAGCAGACAATAGAGTCAACCCTAGGGTCTAAATCCTACGCCTCCTACGTGGGGCAGAGTCTTCGGTATCTTCCTTAGCTTTGGAACTCTCTGCAGCATCTTTCTTCTCCTCGTTAAGAGGAACCACCTCCTCTCCCTCCAGCTCCTGCAGCAATGCATTCCTCCTTGGCTTTTCAATTGGCCAAACTTCTGCTATAAACCAAGTCCTATACTCTGGAGTAGGCCGGACAAGGGAAGGCTCTGTAAAAGGCCTGATCATCTTATGGTTCCTAACCCAAGTTTGAAGAATAGCTCGAGTAACTCCGGGAGTAATAGGGGCAGCAATAGTAAACCCAACAGGAAGAGGAACCCTCTGATCAATCCCCATCTGCCTAAGGACGCGAGAAGCACTATACCATGTACTATGAGTGAAACCAAGAAGGTAGACATGGTTATGCATTGCATTTGCCTCCATGAAGCGAGAAATTCCATACCAAGAGATGTACCACAATAATTCTTTTGGTCCAAGTTCATACAACCAGATAATCCACCTGGTCATCGAAGGAAAAGAAACCTGGATTCTTCTAGTACGATACTGAGAAGGGTTATAAGTCAAGGCATGGGGAGCGGCAACCACTCAGAGATGGTCTCTCAGCCAAACCTAAAAAAAAATAGATCCTTTCTATTTACAAAGGAAAAAAATGAGAAGAAACAAAAGGTATAACAAAATTACCTGAAGAATGATCGGAGTAATAGTCCAATCTTCAAATCCAAGTGCAGTTCTATCAAGACTCTAAATAGTCTCAGACAGAATCATGCCACCAATGCAGTTAAGTTCTTCCATCTGCCTAATCATGGGGCAAAGCTTTAAATCTCCAAAGCCAGGGTCACGGTTGAAAAGAAACCCAGCTAACAGGCAGAAAACAAAAGTTTGCATCCTATGCTTCAATTGAATCTCATCTTCAAAATTAGCCATCAGGAATGCATCAATCAAAGGAAGCAGCATCACCTTATTCCCATCCACAATCATAGCTTGAGCTTGAGGCCTTGTAAAGTTGAAAAGCCTCTGAAAAGACCCCACATAGCCAACTCGAACCTCATGCCTTACAAGAGGGGCATTTGGGTCACATCCAATAATTGAGCAGAATTCCTTAAAAAGAGGACACATCTCGTCCATCCAGGCACCAAATTTGAAGACATGAGCTTGGGGATCCCAAAAACTGATATAAGCATGCAAGAAATCCCAATCTACAGCTACGCCTCTAACAGTAGCAACAACTTTCAATCCATATCTTCCCATGTTGATCCTTTCAACATTATGGAGGATCTTAGTCCATTTATGCATCACATGGTTAAAAAGAGGGTTCATTGTTGAGGGAAAAATAAAAATCCTGCAGTAAAAAACCTGTTTTCTGGCTTTAAAGTCGTAAAAATACACTGCAGTTCCATTTTTTATATATACTGCCCTGGACCCAGATGGCGGTCCAACCGCTGCCTCGGCGGTCCAACCGCTGCCTCCGGTGGTCCAACCGCTGTCTCCGACGGTCCAACCGCCACCGACCTAGTTTCAGTTCCTTTTTTTGCTGTTTTGTGAAATTCTTGTGTTTTGGCCCTGTTTAGGCCCTGTTAGGTACTATTTTTGGGGTTGTTTCAGGGATTTTCTAAAAATAAATTTCTATAAAACAAGCATCATACATACATGTTTGCTGTCAATGCTAAAAAATAAGTGCAGGTTAGTATCTAAGTTCAAATAACAGGTGGAATACATGGAAAGTACAAAGTACAGAAGGAATATAATCCAGATACAAAAGGAAAACAAGACAAATATGAAAAATCAGCACCGGGCTCTCCGTCTTTGCGGCCTATCCTACCTCTCTTAAGCACTATCAGTCCAAGCACCAGACAGCTCATCCAATAGAGCAGTAATCAGTGCCGCCATGTCAGCAACTAGGCCTGCAGGTACCTGCAAAAAAGCATAGAATCACAGTCAATTTCAAGAGAACTTTATGAATCCTTTTCATGAAAAGTTCTAAAAGAATACCTGAGTGATGTGAGCAAGGCTCCGATATGGTACATCCCCCACACTGATCGGTCGGGTCATCCAACCGTCGGGTGTAAGATAACGAATATCGTAAGGCAGCCTCGGCCAAAGCAGGGTCCAATTGACCGGTAGCCACAAGAATAGATGGTGGAGGCCTCAAATGTGATGAATTGCCACTTGCTCCGGTATATGATGGGCCATCTCTGAAAGCAGAAGCCTCGGCCCTAGAGGAAGAAGGTCTATCAGCTGGCCGGCTGGTAGAGGGATGGTCTCCCGAAGTGCTAGTAGTGGGAACTGAAGAATGGGAGGACCGATGAGGTGGTGCAGGGTCGAACCATGTCCCAATTTGTGGCATCAGTCACTGAAGGCAGTAGAAATCATAATCATCATCAAGGACATAGGCCAACTCGAAGGGATCACCCTCATACTTGGACACAGTGATCGGCAAAAGCGTCAGAGATAGCATATCATCAGGGGGATCCAGTGGAGCTGCATGGAAACCGGCGATCTGGAAAGTCACTCTCTTAGCGAGATAATACCGTCGATACTCTGGATGGGGAAGTATGAATCGATGGTGAGTCAGGAACTGTGATAGCTGAAAGCTGTGATTCTGAACAATCCACTCTGACAGCCGACTAGACATCGCTGTAAAGACAACCTGTAAAAATTTATTATGTTAGTGAATCATTTTCTCTAATATAATAAATAAGTATGAGGATAAAGTATTTACCGAGTCCATGGAGCAGCTGTCGAAGAATGATCTCAGCTCTCTGATAGGAAGCTTCCTCTTTGGTGCTTCTATCCTCTCTCTATACCATCTCCAAGCAATGGGAGAAAGAGGATCTGCAGGGGCAGGTAGCTCACGAAGGAAAGGGGTGACACCAGGAAAGTACTCGTAAGCCCAAGTCTGAAAAACTGAAGAGGATATTAGAATTGGTGTATGTCAACATATATAAGATAAAGGAAATGTTCTTTACATTACCTCCCAGAAGTAGTACAGGCCGTATGGAGCAATGCGGGTATAGCAGAGATCTGACAAGTCGTCGTACAATCTACACACCATCATGCTAGCCCAATCATATGTCTGAAGTCGTGTCAAGTCGAGTAGGCTCTTCAGCACATTGAGACTCACTGCGTCCTTCCTATTTGCTAAGAAGGAGCTAGCATACAGGGGAATCAGGGTAAACCTGGCCACCTGGGCTGCAGTAAGATCGCCTACCTCTTAGAGAGCATAGATGCCTGGCGCCTGCTCTACAAGCCACTTCCGCTGAATGCAGCGAGGTGCGTGATGTCGAGGATAGTCGACCCCGATCAAAGTAACCATGTCGGCTAAGGGAATGTCCCGCCGCCAGTCAGCATAGAACTCTACCATCTAAACGCCAAAGGGAATCCCGGAAATGATGAAAAAGTTGGTAGGCGTCATCGTCATCTCCCCCCAAGCAAAATGGAAAGTATCAGTAGTGGGCCACCATCGCTCGGCCAGTGCGCAGATCAGCTCCCTGTGGATATTTCTGCCCACATCTATGGTCCTCAAACGGTGGAGGAAAGTAGGTCTGATAAGATCCCCCACCGGATGCCCGACATCAAAGATGTGAGCCGAAATAGTGCTCATGGGACTCTCGGCGATAGATATCCTAATCGTAGTGTCCTAAAAAAAGAGAGAGAGATTTTCTAATAATTTGGGGGCAACTTCAGAAAAATTTAAGTTCCTTCCCCAGTGGGGTTTGACTTCCTAGAGGATCATTTCTAAGTTCTTTACTAGAAATAATTACTGATAGCAGAGCTTAGTGAAGCCTAGTATTACTTCTGATTCATTACTAGAGCTAATTCAAGTACATGTAAAGGAAAGATTCCTAGAATTTATTTCTAAGTTCTTTCCTGGAAATAAATAAAATTCCTAATCATGCATACTAGATGAGTAAAGGGGAAGGTACTTACCTCATAGGAGCCGGTCAGGGAGCTATGCTTCTCCTCCTCGAGTAAAAGATTGCAGGGAGGGAGTGGGATGTCGAAGTCCTCTAGGCTAGAGAAATCCATCATCAAGAGAAATTTTGGAGGAAATGAAAGAAGGAGAAGGAATGAAAGTAAATGAAAATGAAATAGAAATGAGCCTATTTATAAGGAAAAGGTGAAAATGTGGGTCTTTTGCACCTTGCTCAAAATTCTCGTTTATGATGACCACTGAGCCCCATAAATCATTTTTATGGACCCCAGTGGGGGGCAATTGTGAATACTCGAATTTTGAGGCTTGGAAAGCTGATTTCTCCAGACCGCAAAATGTCGACTCAGACTGGGTGACTTTGGAAAAGTTCACCGGAGATATATCGATATGGTACTTGAAATGTCTGGAACGACACATGGATTGTAGAAATGGTCTCGGAATATTTTTTGGAGGCCCGTAGCTCCTAAAAAATCAGTTTGTACGAAAATCGTGCGAGCTGATGTGTTTTTTTTAGAGGCAGAACCGCCGTGACCAGCGGTTCAACCGCTGCACGCAGCGGTTCAACCGCCGCACGCAGCGGTTCGACCGCCGTGTAGGGTTTCAACCGCTGAGTTTCACTTTTGGAAGTCCAACCGCCGCACACAGCGGTTCGACCGCCATGCACAGAGGTTCGAATACCGTGTAGGGTTTCAACCGCCGCCCTTTTTCCCTCTTCTGGCAAGTCAACCGTCGTCCACGGCGGTTCAAACGCCGGGACTAGCGGTTCAACCGCCATCCAGGTTCAAATTTGATCCGATTTTCACTATAAATAGCCCCCAGAACCCCCAGAACATCCAGGCCTAAAATTTGCATCCTTTTGGTACAAGGTACCTAAATTTCACAATTTTGCACTAAGTGCTAATTAAATCTAACAATGCACAAAGCATACGCACACACATGCATGAAGCATAATTCTTATCGCCTTTGAATAGGCACTATCAAACTACATGGGCTTTGATCTCCCATTCAAACGGGGGTATGTAGGCATATTTTGAGATTCACCTCAAATAGCAAGTCCACAATCTACTAACAATTTGTTTGTCCTTTTCCTTGTTTTTTTAGGTTTGTTTCTTTTTTGCAAGTTAATCAAATGCATGACATAGTCCCCGAATCCTCCTTGGGTTCGTAGATTATAAACCTTTACATTGGATGCATTATTGGAGTCAAACAAGGGTTTTCTTAGTTTTACCCTTTGAACAAAAAAAACTAAGTGGCGACTCCCAACAACAAGTGAATGTTCATCCAAATCCTTTTTGGGTGGAATTAGAGGTTCACATTTACGTATAGCATTTATCCACAATACTTTTGTCACTATACACTATCAAATTTTCATTATTAGTTAAAATGTCCCTGATTAAAATCTTGACCATTACACAGTAGGCCATATGAGGCCGGGCCATCTCAGTGGGTTGATGTGATGCAGAGGCAGCTGGATGCTTCAGCCATCATTGCGGGTACATTTCTTTATTTCGTATTTCAGTCCTTGCTCTATTAGATCCTGAATCTACGCATTCATACATAAGTGCATCTATCTTGCCTATGACTAAATTGCATTCTGAGTCCCTAGGATTTGATGTCTTGGTGACAAATCCTTTAGGGCATAGTGTTGTGGTGAGAAGGGTGTACCGAGATAGTCTAATTGTTGTTCAGCATGAGGAGTTTCTCAGTGACCTGATTGAGATGCCTTTTAGGGAATATGATATGATTTTGGGCATAGATTGGTTATCCAAGCATGGGGCTGTGGTAGACTGTAAGAAGAAATGTGTTACTTTGAGAACACGTGATGGTAGGGATGTGATGGTATCTGGTGAGCAAAGGTATCTTTCATCTATGTTTGTTTCAGCTGTTTTAGCTGGGAGGATGATTCGGAAGGGATGTGAGGCTTATCTTGCTCATGTTATAGATACTAAAGTAGTTGGATCCCTACTTGAAAGTATACCCACAGTTGCCGAGTTTCCAAATGTTTTCCCTGATGAGTTTCCAGGGGTTCCTCCTGAAAGAGAAAGTGGAGTTTGGTATCGATTTGTTGCTTACCACTCCTATCTCTATTACTCCTTATCAAATGGCACATGCTGAGTTGAGAGAGTTGAAGGTTCAGTTGTAGGAGTTATTGGATAAAGGGTTTATCCACCCTAGTGTGTCCCCGTGGGGAGCGCCTGTGTTGTTTGTGAAGAAGAAGGATGGCACCATGAGATTGTGTATTGATTATAGGCAATTGAATAGGGTGACCATCAAGAACAAGTATCCTTTGCCTCTGATAGATGATCTCTTTGATCAGTTGAATGGAGCAGTAGTATTCTCTAAGATTGATCTGAGATCAGGGTACCAGCAGTTGAGAGTCAGAGATATGGATGTACCCAAGATAGCTTTTCATACGAGGTATGGGCATTATGAGTTTCTGGTGATGCCCTTTGGATTGACGAATGCACCAATAGCTTTTATGGATTTGATGAATAGGGTATTCAGACCATTTTTGGATAAGTTTGTGGTAGTCTTCATTGATGACATCTTGGTGTATTTGCGTAATGAGGAGGATCATGATAGGCATTTGCGAATCATATTGCAGACTTTGAGAGAGAAGCAGATGTATGCTAAGCTATCTAAGTTTGAGTTCTGGCTCGATCAGGTAGCTTTTCTTGGTCATGTGGTTTCAGCAAAGGGTAGTAGAGGTTATCTAAGAAAAGTTGAGGCTATCTTGAATTGGAGTCCACTGAAGACTGTGACAGAGGTTAGAAGTTTTTTGGGATTGGCAGGCTATTATCGTCGATTTGTGAAGGGTTTTTCTATAATAGCTACACCATTCACCAGATTAATTCGAAAAGGAGTTATATTTGTGTGGACTGATTGGTGTCAGGCGAGTTTTGAGCAGCTGAGGGAGATGTTGACTCAAGCTCCTGTCCTTACCCTACCTGTGGAAGGTAAACCATATGTGATATACAGTGATGCTTCACATAGTGGTTTATATTGTGTTCCGATGTAGGAGGGTAGAGTCATTTCTTATGCCTCTCGACAGTTGAAGCCATATGAGCTTAATTATTTGATGCATGATTTGGAATTAGCAGCAATAGTTTTTGCCTTGAAGATTTGGTGGCATTACTTGTATGGGGAAAAGTGTTTCATTTATACGGATCACAAGAGTTTGAAATTCCTGGGTGTTTAGAGAGAGCTGAATCTTAGGCGGAGACGGTGGTTAGAGTTGATTAAAGACTATTACTGTTTGATTGATTATCATTCTGGTAAGGCAAATGTTGTTGCTGATGCCTTGAGTCGAAAGTCTTTGGCATGTTTGACAGCTTATTCGCTCTCGTTGCTTGTTGAGTTGAGAGCATTGCACGCTAAATTTGAATCTTCTGATGATGGTGCTTTGTTGGCTCAGTTGTAATTGAAGTCCGTCTTGTTGGATAATATTAGGAAGTCTTAGTTGGCAGATGAGAGAATTATGAAAATTGTGTTAGTTTGTCAGAAAGGGGAGAGTCGAGATTTTTATGTGAGGGATGATGGAAGTCTATGGTATAGAGATAGATTGTGTGTTCCCGATGATGCAGAATTGAAAAGAATGATATTAGAGGAAGCACATCAGTAAGTTTTTGCTATGCACCCTAGGAGTACCAAGATGTATCAGGATTTGATGTGACATTATTGGTGGTCAGGAATGAAGAGGGACATAGCAGAGTTTGTATCCAAATGTCTCACTTGCCAGAAAGTGAAGGCTGAGCACCAAGTTCCTTCAGGATTGCTCCAACCTTTATCAGTGCCAAAGTGGAAATGGGAGCGAGTGACAATGGATTTTGTGACTGGACTACCTTTGACTCAGAAGAAGCATGATGCAATCTGGGTGATAGTTGATCGAATGATGAAGACAACTCATTTTCTTCCAGTTCGGATGGAATATTCTCTTGAGAGGTTGGCTGAGCTATATATCAATGAGATAGTCAGGTTGCATGGAGTCCCAGTTTCTTTGGTGTCGGATCGAGATCCCCAGTTTACTTCGAGGTTTTGGAAGGGTTTGCATGATGGTTCTCGATTGCAATTTAGTACTGCTTTCAATCATCAGACAGATGGACAGTCGGAGAGAGTGATACAGATTCTAGAGGATATGTTGAGGAGTTGTATCATTGATTTTACCAGGAATTGGGACAGATTTTTGCCATTAATTGAGTTTGCTTATAACAACAGTCATCAGTCGAGTATTGGGATGACTCCTTATGAGGCTTTATATGGTAGGAGATGCAGGACACCTGTGTGTTAGGATGAAGTTGGAGAAGGTAAACTGGTTGGTCCCGATTTGATTAAGGAAACAGAGGAGAAAGTGAAGGTGATTCGGGGTCATTTGAAAACAGCTTCAGACCGATAGAAATCCTATTCAGATTTAAAGAAAAGAGACATAGAGTTCAGTGTGGGAGATAAAGTGTTTCTAAAGGTGTTTCCATGGAACAAAATTTTAAGATTTGGCCTTAAAGGAAAGTTGAGTCCTTGATTCATAGGACCATATGAGGTGTTGGAGAGAGTTGGTCTAGTGGCTTATAGACTAGCTTTGCCGACTGAATTGGATCGAATACATAATGTTTTCCATGTCTCGATGCTTTGGAGATACAGGTCTGAACCATCTCATATCTTGTCAGTGGAGTCTATTGAGATGAGTCCAGATCTGACTTACGAAGAAGAACCAGTGGCGATTTTGGCATGAGAGGCTAAAGAATTGAGGAATAAGAGGGTGCCACTTGTGAAAGTCCTATGGAGGAATAATGCCACTGAGGTGGTGACATGGGAAAGTGAGCAGGTGATGCAGAGTTAGTTTTCCCAATTTTTCCAGACTTGAGGATAGCTAATTTCGAGGACGAAATTTGATTTAGGGGGAGAGAATTGTAACATCCTAAAATTTTTGAAAATTTCTAATTTTTGAAAAATTGGATAAAATAAATTATAATTTAAAAGGATAAATTAAATTAATTGTCTTAAATGAAAAATGAAGGGATTTTAAATGAAAAAGTGGAATATATATGTGATATATATGCAAAATATACATAACATATATAAAGTCAACACTTTTTTAAAAGAAAAGGGTATTTTAGTAATTAAATTTTATAAATTCAAAATTAATAAAATAATTCAAAAATAAATTATTTTTGAATGGAAGAGGAAAATTAGGACTTTTAATTTATTAAAAAAATAATTAAATTATTAAATATTAAATTATTTTAATATATATATGTGTGGTTAAAAAAAGATGAAAGGAAAGGAAATATGAAAGTCTTCTTCTTCTTCTTCTCTTTCTTTTGACCGAAATTCCATGGGAGCTAGACCAAGGATTCTAGTTCTTTCATACTCCATAAATTGAAGAAATTAACAAGTTGCAAGTGGATTTTTGGTGATCTCCATGGAATTAATAAGTTTCCATCTCTTTTCTTTGAATTCCTTGGAAATTTAGATAATGTTAGTTTTGAGATTTTGATGTAGTATATTATAATTGTTGGAATTGGTGTGTATGATGTTATTTTGGGTAGTTAACAATGATTCTAAGGTTAGATTGAATAGATGATGGAGTTTGGTTAAAGAATGGTGAAGAGAGAGAATTTAGGGTTATGGATTCTCGGGGTTTTGAAAACATGAACTTTAATTGTGCAAATTGTTTCCAAATGAGTTGTTTTGATTCATAAAAAAGTATTTTATAGTCAAATATTGGATTTGGTGGTGTTGGGTTGGAGTTTGAGAATGGAAGTAGAGATTCAGGGTTTTGGAAAAGTGATTTTCCAAAGTGGTTTAATTATGTGATTTTTTTTGTTTAAGCATGTTGTTTAGTGTTAAAAGTGATGAATATAAGCTTGGAATGAGTAATGGATTGTGTTGAAATGGAAAACCTTCAATGGGGGAAGGTTATGCCATTTTTGATATTTTATGTATAAGAGTGTATTTTTATAATGTAAATGATTTAAATGTATTAAAATATATTTTTAATAATATAAATAAACTTAAAACACTAATTTAATTGTAGTAGAATGAAATTCAAATGTTGAAGCAAGGAAAGGCTAAATTTTTGGAAATTTGTAGGAGTGAAGTGTAATTATGGTTTAATGTTGGAAATGCCATTAAATGTGATACTAAATGATTATTTGTTATCATATTTGGTTTAGGCTTTGAGGGAGGTTGATTTGCTTCATCCAAGTGGTGAAGGGCAAGTTGGAAAGATTGGACTGAATGTTGTATTGCTTTGGGTTGTTAGTGGAGGTATGAACAAACTTTGAATATAATGTCTATATTTGCATAACATTTGGACTTAACACATTTTGGTTGAAAAATGTGTTGAGCTACTTGGTTCATTGATTGTGTATGAATAATATGCTATGACATTTGTAATGTCATATATGGGTTAAATGCATTTGTGAAAAGCCATTGATAATGGCTAAATTGTGTAAATTGTAAAATATGCATATTATGTGAAAATACCCAAAGTGATTGGGTAATGTGTTGTGAATGCAAAAATGAGATATGTGGAATAATGAAATGAATTGATATTGATAAAAATGAAAAAAATGAGAAAAGTGAGAAAAATGAGAAAGATGTGAAAAATGAGAAAGGTGAGAAAAAAAAAGTGAAAATAAGGCAATGTGCCTAGATTGAATATGTGAAATTGAGAAAGAGATTAATAATGAGAAATATGAATAAATTGTGTGCCTAGTATGTTATTCAATTTTCAGAGTTCTGGCTTTGGCGGCATGCCTGTGATTGCCTACGGCCTACATGCTGGAATGGTGAAAAGATTGGGTCGAAGGCCAGGCCAGCTGATAAATATGATCTTTTTGGGGTGAAAATACTGGGTCGTAAGCCTAAAAAATTGTAGCAGCCTTGTAATATCCCAAAATGTACCTTAGAAGTATTGGAGTAATTATTGTTATTATTGGATTAAGTGTATTTATTTTATTGGAAAGAGAGTTGAGGTTAGAGTAATGTGTATATGTTGTATATATTGTGATATACTTAACATATACAAATATTTGTTTGAAGGGTATAAAGGTAATTATTTTGAAATTGAGTTAGTGGATTAAGATGGGTGGATGGTGATGTTTGAGATTATTTTTATTTTTTATTTGTGTGGAGGAGAATGTTTTGAGGAGAGAGAGGGTTAATGTTTGACTTTTCTTTCTTTTCCTTTTCTTCCTTCTTCCTCTCTTCTCGTGTCTCTCATTTTCCTTTTCTTCTTCTTTCTTTGCTTTGGATGGCAGCAGCAAGAGAACAAGAGAGAGGGAGAGATTTGACCTTCCAAGCTCAAGATTGAAGAAGTTTTCAAGAGATCAAGGAGGAATCTAAGAGTTTTCTTCATTCTTGGTAAGTTTCCTCTTGATTCCCTTGTTTTCTTTGAGTGTGTTGTGTTTAAGAGTGTTGGGTTTAGTTGATCTTTGATTCTTGGGTTGGATTGAAGAAAAGAGTAAGATTGAAAGGAAGAATAAGTTTGTTGGTTAAGATTGAGTTGTGGTTGTGTTTAGAGTTTTTGATGATGTTGTGATTTGGTGTTGGATGTGTATTTTGAGTTGTGTTGGTGTTTTTGCAAGGTTGTTATGGTTTTGGGTGTGTCTAGTTGAGTTTTGTTGAAGTGGAAGATGGTGGAAAATTGTTATTTGTTGGTTGGATTGTTGTTTTGGCCGGAATCTGGGTTTTTGGCCTGACACGCTCAGGAGCACGTCCAGGTCTTTAGGCGTGTCAATTGTGTTGGATGGCAGTAGGTGTGACACGGCCATTAACACGCCCGTGTTAGTGAGCGTGTCATAGCTACTGTGATTTTGGGGAATTGACACGGCCAGGAACACGTTCATGATGTTGGACGTGTCGATACTTCTGAGAGACAGTAGGTATTACACGCCTAGTGACACGCCCGTGGTCCTGAACGTGTAAATGCTTCTGTGTTGTGGAGTTAGGGCACGGTCAGGGACACGCCCGTGTGGGTGAGCGTGTCCAGTTTAGAGTTTGCCCTAATTGATTCTTAGCCTTATGATCTTATGTGAGTTTCCTCATTGTTCTGAATTAGGTTGTGAAGAAGGTGAATTGCCTTAATTATTTGGTGAAGGACTTGTTAAGAGGAAGTGTTTAGAATTGTGTGGATTTCTTTTGAGGTAAGTACAAACCTTGCATTATAACATACATTCATGTGATTTTGGAACTTATACATTTGAGTGTGAATGTACTAAGTAATTTCATTGTATTGTTGATATGTTTGAATAATGTTATGTTTTATACAATATGAACCTCATGAAATGTAATATGGTATATGTATGTGTTATGAAAATGAAAGATGTGATGATAAGATGATGTGTAAAGCCATTGTGATTGGCTATATCGATTCAAATGAGGCATGTTTGCCTAGTTGATTGTGGAATGAGAAATGAATTGAGAAAAAGATTTATAAAGAGATATATGAAATGGTTGTGTGCCTAATATGTTTATTCAAATTTCAGAGTACTGGTTTTGGTGGCATGCCTATATAAAGGTAACAGTCTAGCCGGGTTGAGGATCTCTTCAATTGAATTGAATTGATGATCCAAGAGACTGGGTCTGTTACACTAAATGAAATGTGAAAATGAAATTTATGAAAAGTAACAGTCTAGCCGGGTTGAGGATCTCCTCGATTAGTCGGGTTGATGGTCCAAGAGACTGGGTCTGTTACTAGTAACAGTCTAGCCGGGTTGAGGATCTCCTCATGTTAATGGGTTGATGGTCCAAGAGACTGGGTCTGTTACACTATCCATGGATAGAGATATGATATATATTGCCTACGGGCTTGATCATTGTGATTATAAACCAAAGCAGTAACTCTGAACTTTGAATATCATATTAAATGCTTGTTGGGCCCATGTGTGTCTATGTTAAATGTGTGAGTAATGGATGATGATACAATTATTGAAATAATGAAATGTAACATCCATAAAATAAAGTGTATTGAGTATGATCTATATTGTTTGAATGTATGACATAGCATAATATCATTATAGTTTGTTCTACTGAGCTGTTGGCTCAGCGCGATTGTGGTTCATCGCGCAGGTGACAGGATTGAACCCGAGAGTTCCTCTAGACCTAGTGAGTCTAGGCGTTGAAGAGTTGATTTTTGGACTTAAAGATCAGAGAAGAGCTGCCACTCATGTATATATTTTATATTTGTAACTTTTGATTTTGATGCAAATGTATTGGGAAACATTTGTTATATTTTCCGCTGCGTTTTAAATAAACTTTCTATCTATTTCGTTTTATAAACTCATTTAAAAGTTTTGAATTTGTTCATAGTATATAAGAGTCATGTCATGTGTGTTTTGTAACCGTGACATTTCTATATTCAGTATACGTATATTACGATCATATTAGCATGCTGTGTACGTATATGGGGTATATGGGTGTTACGATTGTTTTTGTATCAGAGCCTAGGCTTGAGATTCTCAACCTAGGTAAACTGTAAGAAAAAGGATATTTTGATTTTAAAAGTTGGTTTTGAATAAAATATATATTTAGTATTGGTAGTCTCTAATCTTTAATAAGGTGTATTCTGCTATGTTTGCAGATATAGGTTGTAATGGATCCTCATTCACGTCAGTTTGTTGAGGGAAGTGCGGAGAGTGTAGCTCCGGAAGAGAGTAGAGATGAGGTTAGAATTGATAGAGCCGGTGAGGCACCTGCTTCTGGGTCAGGGAGACCAGTTGGTGATGAGGTTCCACCAGCTTGGTTCAGGCATATGATGGAAGTGATGAGACAAACACCAGTGCAACCACCGCCGCCACCACCTCAGCCTCAAGTACCAGTGAGACAGTATGATAAGTTGAGGAATTTTGGGGCAGAAGATTTTCTGGGTACTATAGATCCAGCAGTGGCTGAGCAGTGGCTAGATAAAGTACAGAGGATCTTTATTCAGTTGCAAGCCACTCCAGAGGAAAAATTTGATTATGCTAGGTCATTATTGCAGAAGGATGCATATGACTGGTGGAAAACAGTGCCTCACGCTATGGATGATCCACCTACCTTGTCTTATGCTAACTTTCTCAGAGAGTTTGAGCTGAAGTATACTCCTAGGGAGTATAAAGATGTTAAAAAGATGGAGTTTCTGAGTTTGAAACAAGACCACAGGACAGTAACAGAGTATGAGGTCGAGTTCATCAGATTGAGTCATTATGCTGGAGGTATTATATCTGATGAGATTGATAGATGCAGAAGGTTTGAGGAGGGATTGAGGCCCTCTATTTTGTGTCTTGTGGCTGGTTCCAGATACCAGGATTTCTCCCAGCTTGTTGCTGCAGCTAGGAGTGTAGAGAGAGCCCAGGGCATTGCAGCATCTGCTTCTGAGGAGGAGACTAGAGTGAGAAGGCCCCAGTTTGAGACAGGGTCTTCATCTGTGAAGAGAGGTAGAGGCAGCTTTGTTCCTAGGACCAGCAGGAGTCAGAGGCCAGTTGGTAGGTCAGTGCAGTTTCAAAGACAGAGATCGAGACCTACGGTTTCAGTGACGAGTGCTCCGACTCCAACGGTTCAGAGGTTCACTCCACCTATATGTGCTCAGTGTGGGGGGGGGGGGTCACATAGAGGCGTTTGTTGGATAAGTAGGGGACCAGCTGTGTGCTTCAGATGCGGATCCCCTGATCATTTCATTAGAGAATGTCCTGAGGTACAGGAGCAGAGGTCGGTGGATACTGCAGCTTCACGACCTAGTTTTAGCAGAGGAGGTAGAGGAGGCAGAAGTTTTAATAGAGGGGGTCGATCTGGGTTCAATCAGAGAGGAGGCTCTTCATCTATGGACAGTAGACCAGATGAGGCTGGACCTTCCCAAAGAGTTTATGTGATGCAGAGGCAGCCAGATGCTTCAGCTGTTATTGCTGGTACATTTTCTTTATTTGGCATTTCAGTACTTGCTTTAATTGATCCAGGATCTACTCATTCATACATAAGTGCATCCATTTTGCCTGTGACTGATTTGCATTCTGAGTCCCTAGGATTTGATGTCTTGGTGACAAATCCTTTAGGGCATAGTGTGGTTGTTAGTAAGGTGCATAGAGATAGTGCAGTTGTTGTGCAAGGAGAGGAATTTCCTGGTGATTTGATTGAGATGCCATTTAAAGAGTATGATTTGATTTTGGGCATGGACTGGTTGTCTAGACATGAAGCTGTGGTAGATTGTAAGAAGAAGTGTGTTACTTTGAGAACTAGTGATGATAGAATTGTGATGGTATCTAGCGAGCAGAGACAATTTGCATCCTTGTTGATTTCAACTGTTTCAGCTAGGAAGCTGATTAGAAAAGGGTGTGATGCCTATCTCGCTCATGTTTTGGATACCAGGGTAGAGGGTTCTCAGTTTGATAGCATTCCCACAGTAGCTGAGTTTCCAGATGTATTTCCAGAGGAGTTGCCAGGATTGCCTCCTGAGAGAGAGGTAGAGTTTGGTATTGATTTGTTGCCAGGTACCACTCCTATCTCTATTACTCCTTATAGAATGGCACCTGTTGAATTGAGAGAGTTGAAGGTGCAGTTGCAGGAGTTGCTGGATAAAGGATTCATTCGCCCTAGTGTTTCGCCATGGGGAGCTCCTATTTTGTTTGTAAAGAAGAAGGATGGTACTATGAGATTGTGTATCGATTATAGGCAATTGAATAAAGTGACTATCAAGAATAAATATCCTTTGCCTAGAATTGATGATCTCTTTGATCAATTGAAGGGAGCGGCAGTATTTTCCAAGATTGATTTGAGATCAGGGTACCATCAGTTGCGGGTCAGAGCTGAGGATGTGCCCAAGACAGCTTTTCGAACCAGGTATGGGCATTATGAGTTTCTAGTGATGCCTTTTGGGTTGACGAATGCACCTGCAGCTTTCATGGATTTGATGAATAGGGTGTTTAGGCCCTATCTGGATCAGTTGGTGGTAGTCTTCATTGATGATATTTTGGTGTATTCTCGTAATGAAGAAGAGCATGACAAGCATCTGCGGATTGTATTGCAAATCTTGAGAGAGAAGCAATTGTATGCTAAGCTGTCAAAATGTGAGTTCTGGCTAGATCAAGTAACTTTCCTCGGTCATATAGTTTCAGCAGATGGCATTAGAGTTGATCCGAGTAAATTTGAAGCTATTATGAATTGGAGTCCACCAAAGTCTGTGACTGAAGTTAGAAGTTTTCTGGGTTTGGCAGGCTATTATCGACGCTTTGTGAAAGGATTTTCTTTGATAGCTACTCCACTTACCAGATTACTTCGAAAAGGAGTTAGATTTGTGTGGACTGATCCGTGTCAAGCTAGTTTTGAGCAGTTGAAAGAGATGTTAACTCAAGCACATGTTCTCACTTTACCTGTGGAAGATAAACCATATGTGATCTACAGTGATGCTTCACATAGTGGTTTGGGTTGTGTTTTGATGCAAGAGGGTAAAGTGATAGCTTATGCTTCTCGACAGTTGAAGCCACATGAGCTAAACTATCCAACCCATGACTTGGAGTTAGCAGCCATTGTGTTTGCATTGAAGATTTGGCGACATTACTTGTATGGAGAGAAATGTTTTATTTACACTGATCACAAAAGTTTGAAATATTTGGGGGTTCAGAAAGAGCTTAATCTTCGACAGAGACGGTGGTTGGAATTGATTAAAGACTACGATTGTTTGATTGATTATCATCCAGGTAAAGCAAATGTTGTTGCTGATGCCTTGAGTCGGAAGTCTTTAGCAGGTTTGACTGCTTATTCGCTCTCGTTGCTTGTTGAGTTGAGAGCGTTGCATGCTAGCTTTATATCTTGTGATGATGGTGCATTGTTGGCACAATTGCAGCTGAGACCAGTGTTGTTAGATCAGATTAAAGAGGCTCAATTGATTGATGAGAAAATTCAGAAGATTGTTTCAGATTGCCAAAAAGGGGAGAGCCGAGATTTTCTTGTGAAAGGTGATGGGAGCTTATGGTTTAAGAGTAGACTGTGTGTGCCAGATGATATTTGTTTGATAAGGAGTATTTTAGAAGAAGCACATCAATCAGTTTTTGCTATGCATCCGGGCAGTACGAAGATGTATCATGATTTGAGACAGCATTACTGGTGGTCTGGTATGAAGAGAGACATTGCAGAGTTTGTATCCAAATGTCTCACATGTCAGAGGGTTAAAGCAGAGCATCAGGTCCCAACAGGGTTGCTTCAACCTTTATCAGTGCCTGAGTGGAAATGGGAAAGAGTGACTATGGACTTTGTGTCTGGTTTACCATTGACACAGAGAAAACATGATGCCATTTGGGTGATTGTTGATAGGTTGACTAAGACAGCTCATTTTCTTCCGGTTCGGATGGATTATTCTCTTGAGAGATTGGCTGAGCTGTATATTAGTAAGATTGTGAAATTGCATGGAGTCCCAATTTCTTTAGTGTCTGATCGAGATCCGAGGTTCACATCGAGGTTTTGGAAGAGTTTGCATGGTGCTTTGGGTTCTCGATTACACTTTAGCACTGCTTTCCATCCACAGACAGATGGGCAGTCAGAGAGAGTGATACAGATTATTGAGGATATGTTGAGAAGCTGTGTCATTGATTTCTCAGGAAGTTGGGACAGATTGTTGCCACTTGTGGAATTTGCTTACAATAACAGTCATCAATCTAGCATTGGTATGGCACCATTTGAGGCATTGTATGGAAGAAGGTGTAGAACACCTTTATGTTGGAATGAGACTGGTGAAGGTAAGTTAATTGGTCCTGATTTGGTTAAAGAGACAGAAGATAAAGTGAAAATAATTCGAGATAGGTTGAAAACAGCTTCAGATCGGCAGAAATCTTATTCGGATTTGAAGAGGAGAGACATTGAGTATAATGTGGGAGATAAAGTATTTTTGAAAGTGTCTCCTTGGAAAAAGATTTTGAGATTTGGTCGAAGAGGGAAACTGAGTCCTCGTTTCATTGGACCATATGAAGTATTGGAAAGATTGGGACCGGTTGCTTATCGGCTTGCTTTGCCACCAGAGTTAGACAGAATCCATAATGTCTTCCATGTTTCTATGTTGAGGAGGTACAGGTCAGACCCATCTCATGTGTTATCAGTGGAATCTATTGAGGTGAGTCCAGATCTGACTTTTGAAGAAGAACCGGTTGCTATTTTAGCATATGGGATGAAAGAGTTGAGACATAAGAAAGTGCCAATTGTGAAGGTTCTTTGGAAGAGTCATGGTAGAGAAGAATCAACTTGGGAGAATGAGCAAACGATGCTAGAACAATATCCTCAGTTGTTTCAGACTTGATTTCAGGTAATTTCGAGGACGAAATTTCTTTTAGAGGGGGAGAATTGTAATATCCCAAAATGTACCCTAGAAGTATTGGAGTAATTATTGTTATTATTGGATTAAGTGTATTTATTTTATTGGAAAGAGAGTTGAGGTTAGAGTAATGTGTATATGTTGTATATATTGTGATATACTTAACATATACAAATATTTGTTTGAAGGGTATAAAGGTAATTATTTTGAAATTGAGTTAGTGGATTAAGATGGGTGGATGGTGATGTTTGAGATTATTTTTATTTTTATTTGTGTGGAGGAGAATGTTTTGAGGAGAGAGAGGGTTAATGTTTGACTTTTCTTTCTTTTCCTTTTCTTCCTTCTTCCTCTCTTCTCGTGTCTCTCATTTTCCTTTTCTTCTTCTTTCTTTGCTTTGGACGGCAGCAGCAAGAGAACAAGAGAGAGGGAGAGATTTGACCTTCCAAGCTCAAGATTGAAGAAGTTTTCAAGAGATCAAGGAGGAATCTAAGAGTTTTCTTCATTCTTGGTAAGTTTCCTCTTGATTCCCTTATTTTCTTTGAGTGTGTTGTGTTTAAGAGTGTTGGGTTTACTTGATCTTTGATTCTTGGGTTGGATTGAAGAAAAGAGTAAGATTGAAAGGAAGAATAAGTTTGTTGGTTAAGATTGAGTTGTGGTTGTGTTTAGAGTTTTTGATGATGTTGTGATTTGGTGTTGGATGTGTATTTTGAGTTGTGTTGGTGTTTTTGCAAGGTTGTTATGGTTTTGGGTGTGTCTAGTTGAGTTTTGTTGAAGTGGAAGATGGTGGAAAATTGTTGTTTGTTGGTTGGATTGTTGTTTTGGCCGGAATCTGGGTTTTTGGCCTGACACACTCAGGAGCACGTCCAGGTCTTTAGGCGTGTCAATTGTGTTGGATGGCAGTAGGTGTGACACGGCCATTAACACGCCCGTGTTAGTGAGCGTGTCATAGCTACTGTGATTTTGGGGAATTGACACGGCCAGGAACACGTTCATGATGTTGGACGTGTCGATACTTCTGAGAGACAGTAGGTATTACACGCCCAGTGACACGCCCGTGGTCCTGAACGTGTAAATGCTTCTGTGTTGTGGAGTTAGGGCACGGTCAGGGACACGCCCGTGTGGGTGAGCGTGTCGGGCGTGTCCAGTTTAGAGTTTGCCCTAATTGATTCTTAGCCTTATGATCTTATGTGAGTTTCCTCATTGTTCTGAATTAGGTTGTGAAGAAGGTGAATTGCCTTAATTATTTGGTGAAGGACTTGTTAAGAGGAAGTGTTTAGAATTGTGTGGATTTCTTTTGAGGTAAGTACAAACCTTGCATTATAACATACATTCATGTGATTTTGGAACTTATACATTTGAGTGTGAATGTACTAAGTAATTTCATTGTATTGTTGATATGTTTGAATAATGTTATGTTTTATACAATATGAACCTCATGAAATGTAATATGGTATATGTATGTGTTATGAAAATGAAAGATGTGATGATAAGATGATGTGTAAAGCCATTGTGATTGGCTATATCGATTCAAATGAGGCATGTTTGCCTAGTTGATTGTGGAATGAGAAATGAATTGAGAAAAAGATTTATAAAGAGATATATGAAATGGTTGTGTGCCTAATATGTTTATTCAAATTTCAGAGTACTGGTTTTGGTGGCATGCCTATATAAAGGTAACAGTCTAGCCGGGTTGAGGATCTCTTCAATTGAATTGAATTGATGATCCAAGAGACTGGGTCTGTTACACTAAATGAAATGTGAAAATGAAATTTATGAAAAGTAACAGTCTAGCCGGGTTGAGGATCTCCTCGATTAGTCGGGTTGATGGTCCAAGAGACTGGGTCTGTTACTAGTAACAGTCTAGCCGGGTTGAGGATCTCCTCATGTTAATGGGTTGATGGTCTAAGAGACTGGGTCTGTTACACTATCCATGGATAGAGATATGATATATATTGCCTACGGGCTTGATCATTGTGATTATAAACCAAAGCAGTAACTCTGAACTTTGAATATCATATTAAATGCTTGTTGGGCCCATGTGTGTCTATGTTAAATGTGTGAGTAATGGATGATGATACAATTATTGAAATAAGGAAATGTAACATCCATAAAATAAAGTGTATTGAGTATGATCTATATTGTTTGAATGTATGACATAGCATAATATCATTATAGTTTGTTCTACTGAGCTGTTGGCTCAGCGCGATTGTGGTTCATCGCGCAGGTGACAGGATTGAACCCGAGAGTTCCTCTAGACCTAGTGAGTCTAGGCGTTGAAGAGTTGATTTTTGGACTTAAAGATCAGAGAAGAGCTGCCACTCATGTATATATTTTATATTTGTAACTTTTGATTTTGATGCAAATGTATTGGGAAACATTTGTTATATTTTCCGCTGCGTTTTAAATAAACTTTCTATCTATTTCGTTTTATAAACTCATTTAAAAGTTTTTAATTTGTTCATAGTATATAAGAGTCATGTCATGTGTGTTTTGTAACCGTGACATTTCTATATTCAGTATACGTATATTACGATCGTATTAGCATGCTGTGTACGTATACGGGGTATAGGGGTGTTACAAGCCTAGCCGGGTTGAGGACCAAGATACTGGGGCCTAACGGTCTAGGTGGGTTGAGGTCTAAGAGACTGGTGCTGTTACATTATCCATGGATATATTGCCTACGGGGCTAGACACATGTTGTCATTATGGACCAAAGCAGTAACTCTGAAATTTGAATAGCGTATTAGATCCTTTTTGGGCCCATGCCTATCTTTGTTTTAATGTGAATTATGAAATATATTAAAAATATAAGAAAGTGGAATGATGTGACATCTAAATGCATTGTGCATTAGTATTGTATTGAGTTATATTATTATTATGAAAGTTTGTACCACTAAGTTTCGGCTTAGCGCGATTGTTTCCATCACGTAGGTGACAGGGTAGACCCAGCAGAGCTAGAGAGTTCTTATAGGCCAGGTCGGGTCTAGACTTGTAGTTAAGCTTGTTGAGTTGCTATCGAGATCAGAAACACTGCCAGCAGCATGTATATATTTTTATGTTATTGTATATTTTTTAGTTTTATGCATAATATATTATGTTTTGGATTTTACGTATTGTATATTATAAAGAATGTTCGGGTCAATGTATTTGAAATGGGAGAATAAGTGTGATTTAAATTATATATATCTATATATATAAATGTTTGAGAAACTTGGTGAAATTGAGAAGTATGGTTGACATGGTGATTGGAAATTATTTGGGAGTGTTTTTTTTTTTTTGCAGGTTGAGTAATTACTAAATTTTGGGATATCAAAATTACAGACAAAACTCTTGCGAATTTTTCCCAGAGATTTTTATATATATTATTTATTTTGGTTCTTATAACTCTATTTCATTTTTATACATTTAGAATTTGAAATTTTAAATTGGAAATGTGAAATTTTTTTATTAAACCGGTCTGTGACATTTTTGTATCGTATATGCATATTTTACATACGCTGAAAATATGTATTGTATGTATATAAGGTATAAGGGTGTTACATTTGTTTTGGAATCAGAGCCTATGTTCGAGGTTCTCAACCTATGTGGGATGATAGAGAGAGAAAATGGGGGATTTGAAAAATAGTTTTTAATTGTAATACGTGCATTGGCATTGGCAGTTTCTTATCTCTGATATAGTATTTTCTGCTTTGTTTGCAGATATAGGTAGTTATGGTGTCTCGGCCGCATCAGGCTGCTGAGGGTAGTCTAGAGAGTGTGGCTCCAGATGAGGGTAGAGATGGAGCTAGAGTTGTATCTGCTGGTGAGGTGTCTTTTTCTGTGCCTATGAGACCAGTAGCTGATGAGATTTTGCCTGGCTGGGTATGGCATATGGTAGAGTTGTTGAGGCAAGCTCCAGTTCCACAGCCGCCACAGCCACAGCAGCATTCGCAGTTGCCGATGAGGCAGTATTATAAACTGAGAAAGTATGGGGCTGAGGACTTTGTTGGTACTACAGACCCTGCTGTAGCAGAGCAGTGGCTAGACTGGGTTTAGAGGGTAATTCATTCAGTTACAGGCTAGTCCAGAAGAGAAGTTTGATTATGCCATATCTCTTCTGCAGAGAGATGCATATGATTTGTGGAAGACGGTTCCACATGCTTTAGATGATCCACCAATCCTGATCTATGATGATTTTCTACGAGGATTTAAGCAGAAGTATACTCCGAGAGAGTATAAAAATGCAAAGAAGATGAAGTTCCTCAGTCTGAGACAAGATACCAGGATAGTGACTGAGTATGAGATCAAGCTTATCCGGTTGAGTCAATATACTGGTGGGATCATTTTTGACAAGTTTGACAGGTGCAGGAGGTTTGAGGAGGGACTGTGTAATATCCTCATATTTGCCCTAAAAGTCTTGGTTATATTGTGGTTGTTGTTGTTGTCATTATAATTGGATTGAATGTGTGTGTTGTGATAAGAAAAAGAAATGAGAAAAGAAAAATATAAGTGTTTTGGGAAAGAATTTAGGGTTTAGAGACAAGTTTATATGTTGTGTATATGGTGATATATATAACATATACATTGGTCAAAAGAGTTGGTCAAGGCAAGAGGAGATATTTTTAGGGCATGTGAAATTACCAAAATGGGCAAGAGATAACAAAGAGAATTAAGATGTGTTTGAGGGTCTTTTGGTAATTTTCTTTTGGATGAGTATTTAATGAGTGTTGACTTTGTGATTTCATCATAATCTTCTCTTCTTCTTCAAGAGGTGGCCGGCTCTCCATTAACAAAAGGGAAAGAGAGGTGTTCTTGATGCTAGAAGCAAATTGAAGAAGGAATTGAGAGACTTGGGGAAAGAGTTGTGGAATTTCTTCATATAAGGTAAGAAATTTCTTGATTTCCTTGGTTAATTCTGAATTTATGATTAAGATGATTTGTGAATTGTTAAGTTGATGATTTGGTGTGTTGATATGTGTTTGCAAGTGTTAGATTTGATTTAACTTTTAAAAGATGGAATTGATGTTGGTTTGGTTGTGAATATGGTAAGATAGGTGGATTTTGATAGTGAAAGTTTAAGAGTAAAGTTGGTTTTAAGATTTGGAATTGGTGAATGATTTAATGTTTGGTTAATGTGAATATTGTGTTAAATGTGCAAAATAAGTGTAAATGATGTTGATTAGGTCCATTTGAATGAGGTTATGTTGTGTGTATTGTGTTTTAAGTTAACCAAAAGAAATTGGCTACATTTAGGGTTTCTGTATGAGAGAGACGTTGTGTGGGACGGTCGCTATTGTTCAGGAGCGGTCGTGATTATTGTGATGTGCGGTCGCGGCTTAGGTCGGGCTTCTGGCCGCGAAACCTACTGTGATAAAGTGTTATATTTTGATTGTGTAGGGCGGTCGCGACATGGCTTGGTGCGACCGTTAGAAATGTTCTGTTCATCTTATTGGAAGCAATCTAATCCTGCAATAAGATTTTCAAATACATGTTAAATAGATTATTTGTCTAACATCATGGTTGAGATTAAACAATATTATGTTATGCATTGTGAATGGTATGTGTTTTATGAAGGATGTTATGTTATATGTTTTTGTGAATTGTGTAAATGATAATGTGTTACATGGATAATGTACTTTGAAATACTATATCAATGATGCTATATGCATAAGATGAATTAAGATGAGAAATGTGATGCAAAGCCATTGTGATTGGCTATGATGATGCAATTGAAAGAAATAAGGCATGTTTGCTTAATTGTTGATGAGAATTGAGAATGGAAATGATAATTGATATGTAAATGAATTGTGTGGCTAATGTGTTATTCCATTTTCAGAGTATGTTATTGGTGGCATGCCTAATGATAGTAACAATCTCTTGAAGTTAGGTTGGATTGAATCCTTGAAGCCTAATTGAGATGTTACAACCCTTGAAGCTAGGTTGGGTTAGTTCTTGAAGCCAAGTTGGGTAGAAGCTTAGCATGCTTTGCTCCCCTTGAAGCTTGGTTGAACTTAATCCTTGAAGCCTAGTTGGGTATATGATATTGATAAATGTGATGATAGAACCAAAACATTAACTCTGAAAATTGAATGGCATATTAGTGTGTCTTGGGCCCATGCTTGTCTATGGTAAATGTGAGTCATGAATGATGATTGTATTTGCTTTGTGTTGATGATTAAATGAATATTCATGAGGTATATGATAAGATATTGAGATGTGATATGTAATGTGGAAGTATATTGTTAGTTTTGCATATATGATGTTACATATATATATTGGATTAAGAAAGTACATTGCATTGCACTAAGTCATAGCATGATTTATCTTACTAAGCCGTTGGCTTAGCGCGATAGTGTTTAATCGCGCAGGTGATAGAACTGCTAGAGTTGATCCCGAGAGCTCTTCGAGACCGACTGAGAGTAGACAGTGAAGAGTTGATTTTGGAGTCTTAAAGATCAAAGAAAACTTGCCAATCATGTATAACTCTTTTATATTTTGTAAAGTATTGATTAAATGTACATATATGTATATTTGTAAATATGGAACTAAGTGTTTTTAAATATGTAAATATTTTATGACTTCCGCTGTGTAATAACTATAAGTAGGTATATATATATATATATATCTAAGGTGTTTTAATTTAAGAGTAAATGATCTACTTTTCTATATTATATGATGATAATAGAATGGTAACTATTCAAATGTTTTGAATGTTGAAGAAAACCGTAACATCCCTATGTTTGGTGCACTTATGCTACATTATTGTGGTGGTAGTGTGTGTGCATTGGATGTGGGGGTGTTACAATTGTTTTGGTATCAGAGCCTAGGTTTGAGATTCTCAACCTAGGTAATATGTTATAAAAAGACTATTTTGAATTAAAAAGTGAGTTTTTGAAATAAAATACATGTTTGGGATTGGCAATCTTTGATCTTTAATAAGGTGTGTCCTGTTGTGTTTGCAGTGTTAGGTGTTGATGGATCCTCATTTGAGACAGTCAGTTGAGGGCAGTGAGGAGAGTGTTGCTCCTGATGAGGGAGTTAGGGTTGATAGTGTTGAGGAGGCACCTGCTTCGGTGTCGGGTAGACCAGTAGGTGATGAGATTCCACCAGCTTGGTTTGTGCATATGATGGAGACTTTCAGGCAAGCTCCAGTACAACCAGTGCCACCACCCCCTCAGCCTTCAGTACCAGTGAGGCACTATGACAAGCTAAGGAAGTATGGAGCTGAGGATTTTATTGGTACCACTGATCCAGCTGTGGCAGAACAGTGGCTTGACAAAGTTCAGAGGATCTTTATTCAGTTGCAAGCTACCCCTGAGGAAAAGTTTGACTATGCCAGATCTTTGCTACAGAAGGATGCCTACGATTGGTGGAAGACTGTGCCACATTCCATGGAAGATCCACCAACTTTGTCATATGCAGATTTCTTGAGGGAATTTGAGTTGAAATATACTCCTAGGGAGTATAAGGATATGAAGAAGATGGAATTCTTAAGCCTGAAGCAAGATAACAAGACTGTTACTGAGTATGAAGTTGAGTTTATTAGACTGAGTCAGTATGCTGGGGGTATCATTGCTGATGAGATTGATAGATGCCGGCGATTTCAGGAGGGATTGAGGCCCTCGATCATGTGCTTAGTGGCTGGATCTCGATATCACGATTTCTCCCAGCTAGTGGCAGCAGCTCGAGATGTTGAAAGGGCTCAAGTGATTGCAGCTGCTTCAGAGGATGAGGTTAGGGTGAGAAGGCCTCAGTTTGAGGCAGGGTCTTCTTCAGTAAAGAGGGGTAGAGGAAGCTTTGTTCCTCGGAGTATTAGAAGCCAGAGACCAGCAGGAAGATCAGGGCAATTCCAGAGACAAAGATTCAGACCTGCAGCTTCAGTGGCAAGTGCTCCGACCCCTATGGTTCAGAGATCCACCTTACCCATCTGCATCCATTGTGGGAGGCCACATGGTGGTCCATGTTGGAAAGCTGGTGTTGCAGGGGTATGTTTTAGGTGTGGGTCGCCAGATCACTTTGTGAGAGACTGTCCGGAGAGGCAGGAGTTTATGCCAGTTGATTCTGCCGCTTCTCGAGCCAGTGTGAGGGGAGGTAGAGGAGGCAGAGGTGCCAGCCGAGGTGGTAGAGCAGGGTTCAGTTCTAGAGGTGGTGCTACATCCAGGAAGACTAGACCGGAGGAGGTTGGTTCTTCCCAGAGGATGTATGTTATGCAGAGGCAGCCGGATGCATCGGCGGTCATAGCTGGTACTTTTTTTTTATTTAATACTGCAGTACTTGCATTGATTGACCCTGGATCCACACACTCTTACATTAGTGCATCTGTGTTACCTGTTTCTGATATGCATGCTGAGTCCCTAGGATTTGATGTTTTGGTGACAAATCCGTTAGGGCATAGTGTGATTGTGAGTAAAGTGCATAGAGATAGTGCAGTGAGAGTTCAGGGTGAGGAGTTCCTTGGGGATTTGATTGAGATGCCATTTAAGGAATATGATGTGATCCTAGGCATGGATTGGCTATCTCGACATGGAGCTGTGGTGGATTGTAAAAAGAAAATTGTTTCGTTGAGAACCGGTGATGGTAGAGAGGTGATTGTATCTAATGAGCAGGAACAATTAGCCTCCTTATTTGTTTCAGCTGTTGCAGCTCGGAGGTTGATCAGGAAGGGGTGTGAAGCCTATCTTGCTCATGTGGTAGATACTAGAGTGAAGGGTTCTCCTATTGAAAGCATTGCCACAGTTGCAGAGTTCCCTGATGTTTTTCCTGAGGAGTTGCCAGGATTGCCTCCCGAGAGAGAGGTGGAGTTCGGTATCGAGTTGTTGCCTGGTACCACTCCTATCTCCATTACTCCTTACAGGATGGCACCAGCAGAATTGAGGGAGTTGAAAGTGCAATTACAGGAACTGTTGGATAAAGGATTCATTCGCCCCAGTGTTTCTCCATGGGGAGCTCCTGTGCTATTTGTGAAGAAGAAAGATGGTACGATGAGGTTATGTATCGACTATAGGCAATTGAACAAGGTGACCATTAAGAATAAGTATCCTTTGCCTAGAATCGATGATCTCTTTGATCAGTTGAAGGGAGCGTCAGTATTCTCTAAGATTGATCTGAGATCGGGGTACCATCAGTTGAGAGTCAGAGCGGAAGATGTTCCAAAGACTGCATTTCGGACCAGGTATGGACATTATGAATTTTTAGTTATGCCTTTTGGTCTGACGAATGCACCTGCAGCTTTCATGGATTTGATGAATAGGGTGTTTAGGCCCTATTTGGATCAGTTTGTAGTGGTCTTCATTGATGATATTCTGGTGTATTCAAGGAATGAAGAGGAACATGATATGCATCTGCGGATTGTGTTGCAGATTTTGAGAGAGAAGCAACTGTTTGCCAAATTGTCGAAGTGTGAGTTCTGGTTGGATCAGGTAGCTTTTCTCGGACATATTGTTTCAGCAGAAGGCATCAGAGTGGATCCGAGTAAAGTTGAAGCCATTTTGAATTGGAGTCCACCCAAGTCTGTGACAGAGGTTAGAAGTTTTCTGGGTTTGGCAGGATATTACCGGCGGTTTGTGAAAGGATTTTCTGTGATAGCTACTCCACTCACCAGATTGCTTCGTAAGGGAGTGAGATTTGTGTGGACGGATCAGTGTCAGGCGAGCTTTGAACAATTGAGAGATATGTTGACTCAAGCGCCTGTTCTCACTTTACCTATAGAAGGCCAACCCTATGTGATCTACAGTGATGCTTCACATAGAGGTTTGGGATGTGTGTTGATGCAGGAAGGTAAAGTTATAGCTTATGCATCTCGTCAGTTGAAACCGCATGAGCTTAATTACCCCACCCATGATTTGGAATTGGCAGCCATTGTGTTTGCACTGAAGATTTGGCGCCATTATCTGTTTGGGGAGAAATGTTTCATCTACACTGATCACAAGAGTTTGAAGTATTTGGGTGTCCAGAAAGAGCTTAACCTTCGGCAGAGGAGATGGTTAGAATTGATTAAAGACTACGACTGCTTGATAGATTATCATCCAGGTAAAGCAAATGTGGTTGCTGATGCCTTGAGTCGGAAGTCTTTAGCTGGTTTAACAGTTTATTCGCTCTCGTTGCTTGTTGAGTTGAGAGCATTGTGTGCCAGTTTTGTACCTTGTGATAATGGTGCGTTATTGGCACAGTTGCAATTGAAGCCGGTTTTGTTGGATCAGATCAGAGAGGCTCAGGTGAATGATGGGAAGATTCAGAAGATTGTTTCAGATTGTCAGAGTGGAAAGGGTAGAGATTTTGTTGTGAGGAATGATGGGAGCCTATGGTTTAAGAACAGGTTGTGTGTACCCGATGATGCTGATTTGAAAAGGATCATTTTGGAAGAAGCTCATCAGTCTATATTTGCTATGCATCCGGGTAATACCAAGATGTATCATGATTTAAGACAGCATTATTGGTGGATTGGGTTGAAGAGAGACATTGCTGATTTTGTATCTAAATGTCTCACTTGTCAGAAGGTTAAAGCAGAGCATCAAGTTCCAACTGGGTTGCTTCAACCGTTTTCAGTGCCTGAATGGAAGTGGGAAAGAGTGACAATGGACTTTGTGTCTGGGTTGCCTTTGACACAAAGGAGACATGATGCCATATGGGTGATTGTGGATAGATTGACTAAGACAGCTCATTTCCTTCCGGTTCGGATGGATTACTCGTTGGAGAGGTTAGCTGAGCTGTACATCCATGAAATTGTGAGATTGCATGGTGTTCCAACTTCTTTAGTGTCTGATCGGGATCCTAGGTTTACTTCAAGATTTTGGAAGAGTTTGCATGGTGCTTTGGGTTCTCGACTGCATTTCAGTACTGCTTTTCATCCACAGACGGATGGACAGTCTGAGAGAGTGATACAGATCATTGAGGATATGTTGAGAAGCTGTGTCATCGATTTCACTGGAAGTTGGGATAGATTCTTACCTCTTGTGGAGTTTGCTTATAATAACAGTCATCAGTCCAGCATCAGAATGGCCCCATTCGAGGCATTGTATGGCAGACGGTGTAGGACACCTCTGTGTTGGAGTGAGCTTGGTGATGGTAAATTGATTGGGCCTGATTTGATTCAAGAAACTGAAGAGAAAGTAAAGTTGATTCGAGGCAGATTGAAAGCAGCTTCAGACCGACAGAAGTCTTATGCAGATCTGAAGAGGAGAGATATTCAGTTTGATATTGGGGATAAGGTATTTTTGAAGGTATCTCCTTGGAAGAAGATTTTGAGGTTCGGTCGGAAAGGGAAATTGAGTCCTCGTTTCATCGGACCGTATGAAGTTTTGGAAAGAGTTGGGCCAGTGGCGTATAGACTTGCTTTACCGCCTGAGTTGGATCGTATTCATAATGTGTTCCATGTATCTATGTTGAGGAGGTACAGGTCGGATCCATCTCATGTGTTGCCATTGGAATCTATTGAAGTGAGCCCAGACTTGACATTTGAAGAGGAACCAGTTGCTATCTTGGCACGGGAAGTGAAAGAATTGAGGAATAAGAGAGTACCATTGGTGAAGATTCTTTGGAAGAATCATGCAAAGGAAGAAGCAACTTGGGAAAGTGAGCAGACTATGCGTGAGCAATATCCTCAGTTGTTTCAGAGTTAATATCAGGTAATTTCGAGGACGAAATTTCTTTTTAGAGGGGGAGAATTGTAATATCCTCATATTTGCCCTAAAAGTCTTGGTTATATTGTGGTTGTTGTTGTTGTCATTATAATTGGATTGAATGTGTGTGTTGTGATAAGAAAAAGAAATGAGAAAAGAAAAATATAAGTGTTTTGGGAAAGAATTTAGGGTTTAGAGACAAGTTTATATGTTGTGTATATGGTGATATATATAACATATACATTGGTCAAAAGAGTTGGTCAAGGCAAGAGGAGATATTTTTAGGGCATGTGAAATTACCAAAATGGGCAAGAGATAACAAAGAGAATTAAGATGTGTTTGAGGGTCTTTTGGTAATTTTCTTTTGGATGAGTATTTAATGAGTGTTGACTTTGTGATTTCATCATAATCTTCTCTTCTTCTTCAAGAGGTGGCCGGCTCTCCATTAACAAAAGGGAAAGAGAGGTGTTCTTGATGCTAGAAGCAAATTGAAGAAGGAATTGAGAGACTTGGGGAAAGAGTTGTGGAATTTCTTCATATAAGGTAAGAAATTTCTTGATTTCCTTGGTTAATTCTGAATTTATGATTAAGATGATTTGTGAATTGTTAAGTTGATGATTTGGTGTGTTGATATGTGTTTGCAAGTGTTAGATTTGATTTAACTTTTAAAAGATGGAATTGATGTTGGTTTGGTTGTGAATATGGTAAGATAGGTGGATTTTGATAGTGAAAGTTTAAGAGTAAAGTTGGTTTTAAGATTTGGAATTGGTGAATGATTTAATGTTTGGTTAATGTGAATATTGTGTTAAATGTGCAAAATAAGTGTAAATGATGTTGATTAGGTCCATTTGAATGAGGTTATGTTGTGTGTATTGTGTTTTAAGTTAACCAAAAGAAATTGGCTACATTTAGGGTTTCTGTATGAGAGAGACGTTGTGTGGGACGGTCGCTATTGTTCAGGAGCGGTCGTGATTATTGTGATGTGCGGTCGCGGCTTAGGTCGGGCTTCTGGCCGCGAAACCTACTGTGATAAAGTGTTATATTTTGATTGTGTAGGGCGGTCGCGACATGGCTTGGTGCGACCGTTAGAAATGTTCTGTTCATCTTATTGGAAGCAATCTAATCCTGCAATAAGATTTTCAAATACATGTTAAATAGATTATTTGTCTAACATCATGGTTGAGATTAAACAATATTATGTTATGCATTGTGAATGGTATGTGTTTTATGAAGGATGTTATGTTATATGTTTTTGTGAATTGTGTAAATGATAATGTGTTACATGGATAATGTACTTTGAAATACTATATCAATGATGCTATATGCATAAGATGAATTAAGATGAGAAATGTGATGCAAAGCCATTGTGATTGGCTATGATGATGCAATTGAAAGAAATAAGGCATGTTTGCTTAATTGTTGATGAGAATTGAGAATGGAAATGATAATTGATATGTAAATGAATTGTGTGGCTAATGTGTTATTCCATTTTCAGAGTATGTTATTGGTGGCATGCCTAATGATAGTAACAATCTCTTGAAGTTAGGTTGGATTGAATCCTTGAAGCCTAATTGAGATGTTACAACCCTTGAAGCTAGGTTGGGTTAGTTCTTGAAGCCAAGTTGGGTAGAAGCTTAGCATGCTTTGCTCCCCTTGAAGCTTGGTTGAACTTAATCCTTGAAGCCTAGTTGGGTATATGATATTGATAAATGTGATGATAGAACCAAAACATTAACTCTGAAAATTGAATGGCATATTAGTGTGTCTTGGGCCCATGCTTGTCTATGGTAAATGTGAGTCATGAATGATGATTGTATTTGCTTTGTGTTGATGATTAAATGAATATTCATGAGGTATATGATAAGATATTGAGATGTGATATGTAATGTGGAAGTATATTGTTAGTTTTGCATATATGATGTTACATATATATATTGGATTAAGAAAGTACATTGCATTGCACTAAGTCATAGCATGATTTATCTTACTAAGCCGTTGGCTTAGCGCGATAGTGTTTAATCGCGCAGGTGATAGAACTGCTAGAGTTGATCCCGAGAGCTCTTCGAGACCGACTGAGAGTAGACAGTGAAGAGTTGATTTTGGAGTCTTAAAGATCAAAGAAAACTTGCCAATCATGTATAACTCTTTTATATTTTGTAAAGTATTGATTAAATGTACATATATGTATATTTGTAAATATGGAACTAAGTGTTTTTAAATATGTAAATATTTTATGACTTCCGCTGTGTAATAACTATAAGTAGGTATATATATATATATATATCTAAGGTGTTTTAATTTAAGAGTAAATGATCTACTTTTCTATATTATATGATGATAATAGAATGGTAACTATTCAAATGTTTTGAATGTTGAAGAAAACCGTAACATCCCTATGTTTGGTGCACTTATGCTACATTATTGTGGTGGTAGTGTGTGTGCATTGGATGTGGGGGTGTTACAGACTGAGACCCTCTATCATGTGCATCATTGCAGGCTCTCAGTGTCAGGATTTTTCCCAGTTAGTTGTAGCTGCTAGGAGTGTTGATAGGGCACAGAGTGAGCCAGGGTCTTCATCAGTGAACAGAGGCCGAGGGGGACATTTTAGAGGTTTAGTAGGAGTCAGGGGCAGTTTGGCAGGTTAGTACAGCAATAGAGACAGAGGCAGAGACCTGCAGTTTCAGTGGCTAGTGCTCCGACTCCAGTGGCTCAGAGACCTACTCGACCTACTTGCATTAATTGTGGTAGAGTACACGAAGGTGTTTGCTGGTGGAGAGGTGCTTTGGGAGTGTGTTTTAGATGTGGGTTATCAGATCATTTTATCAGAGATTGTCCCAAGCCACCAGAGGTTAGGTAGGCAGATATTGCAGCTTCTCGACCTAGTGTCAGAGGGGGCCGTGGTGGCAAAGGTTTTAGTAGAGGTGGTTGACCTGGGTTTAGCCTGAGAGAAGGCTCTACATACGAAGGTAGTAGGCCAGATGAGGCTGGGCCATCTCAGTGGGTTTATGTGATGCAGAGGCAGCCGGATGCTTCAGCCATCATTGCAGGTACATTTATTTATTTGGTGTTTCAGTCCTTGCTCTATTAGATCCTGGATCTACGCATTCATACATAAGTGCATCTATCTTGCCTGTGACTGAATTGCATAGTGTTGCAGAGTCCCTAGGATTTGATGTCTTGGTGACAAATCCTTTAGGGCATAGTGTTGTGGTGAGCAGGGTGCACCGAGATAGTCTAGTTGTTGTTCAGCATAAGGAGTTTCTCGGTGACTTGATTGAGATGCCTTTTAGGGAATATGATCTGATTTTGGCCATGGATTGGTTATCCAAGCATGGGGTTGTGGTTGACTGTCAGAAGAAATGTGTTACTTTGTGAACATGTGATGGTACGGATGTGATGGTATATGGTGAGCAAAGGTATCTTTCATCTATGTTTGTTTCAGCTGGGAGGATGATTCGGAAGGGATGTGAGGCTTATCTTGCTCATGTTGTAGATAGTAGATGTGAGCGGGGATTTTTGACCCCACTCCCGGTGGAATGGTTCTTGTGACTTCGGCACTGTTTAGGCTCGGTGTCTTAGAGAACACGGACCTAAGTCCGGAGAAAATGGAGTCACCACCCGGACGGGCCGGGAAAATGAAAGGGGTGGATGACTCGATTCCTAAAGAATCCCCAACCCTCTAATGGGTTCGGAAAGTTGGGTACGTGTGGGGAAGGTGAGAAATGGCCCAGAACCCCCACAACGCCCAGTTCATTAGAACCAGTCTCCTTTACAGGTCTTAATATTATAAAATTCTTAAATATAACAACATTATCCATATTACACACAATAATTAAAAGAAAGCATCATTATATTAAAATCAAAGCAATGTCCAAACAAAACTAAACAAATAAATGGACACCCATCCGAAGATGGAAACATGTCCTGATGCAAGAAAGGACCCCTTCAAGCTAGCAAGTGGACCAATCACTAGGAGCAAGACAAAGAGATATCAAGCTAGCATGGCTTTGCATATTCAAGAAGAGATTTCCAAAGAGCTTCAAGAATTATCATTCAAGAAGATGGAGATGGAGCTGCAAGGAAGGCCTAAATATATCATGGTTCTAGAAGCATGCAATGGAAGCCAAGAAGGAGCCTTTGAAGGCTATTTTTAAGCCTAGGCCGAAATTACCAAGGAAGAGTCAAACTTGGTCAATCTTATTTCCATGCACATGCATGCACATTCATGGATGCAAGTTGGCCGAATTCCAAGGGAGTTTGTTGCACCCCTTGGCTGAATCTTCATAGTTATTTAGAGGGGATATTTTTGTTATTTGGTGGTCCCCATCCTTTTATTTTAATTAGTTAAGTTGTTTTGGCTTTGTCAAATCCTATTCTTGTTGGGTTTTTGGAAGTGTTTTCCCATACAAGCCTAGGATCCTTCTAGAATGTTTTAGTCTTAATTTTCCATATGCAATTAGGAATTTTGTAACCCTTATTTAAGGGCACTATTAGGCTGAATTGGGGGACACCATTATCATTAAAAGAAAATTTCGAATTCTTCTACAAGTCCTTCTTGTGAATTTTTGTGTGAGAGAGATTAGAGTGGATTCTTTAATTCTTTCTTTGCATCAAGAATTAGGTTTACTTATCAACGAGAGTTGTGGCGTTTTCCTTCTTCTTACCAACTAAATCCTTCAATCATATTGAGTTTGCGTCTCTTTAAAGGCATTGGGTTCCTTAGGAGGTGATTATCAAGTTTCAAGGAGTTCTCTACCATTGTTATACGTTGGGTTTGTTGCCATCGTTGCTAAGGGTCTGCATCATGTCCTTACATCACATGCCTAAATAGGACACCCACCGAAAGGTAGAAACATGCCCTTTACATTGGTTCTAAAATAGAAAAGCAAATTAAATTACATGATATTTAACTAATGAGGTACCCACCAAGTTGAAACATACCTCTTACAACACTTGGAAATCTAAATAAATGGATAAAAGTAAATAACCATTCATAATAAATAAATTATTCATCAAAGGTACCAAATATCAATAAAAAGTAAACATCCATCCTTGATAAATAAAATAAACCAAGCATTGAATTTAAATAAATTGAAGCATAACAAATAAAACCAAGCATGATCAAATATGGAATTGAATTAGGTAAATAAAAATCCAAATTATAACAACTATTTCCATTTAGGGTTCTTTATCTCATGTGTTAAGGTTTTGGAATTCATAAAATTAAGCTACTGTGACTTTTTTATGGAATTAAAATAGATTGAGGTTTTATGTTTTAAAAGGTTGGTAAGACTCTTTGATTAAACAAATTAAGGTTTGAATGATGAAATCATGAAACTAGGGTTTTAGACACTTTAAAATACTTTTGATTCATGGTTTTAAATGGTGATTTCAAGCTTACTGTGTAAATTTAAAATATTTATGTTTTTATGGTTTTTAATGTTTTAAAGGATTAAGGTTTAGAAAAAGTTAGGGTTTAAGGTTTTAAAGGGGTTAAAGTTTACTGTTTTAAGTTTGGAAGTTGAATTAGGGTTTTAGGATTTAAAATTAGGGTCTCGGGTGATGAATTGGCTTTTAGAATTTGGAAATCAATTTGATAATTTTATGAAGTTTTATGAATTTAAACAAATGGATTAAAGTTTTTATAAATAGAAAAGATGTTTTTTAAAGGCTTTTTGAAAGAAACAGTACCAAGTTAAAAGTTTTGAAAGAAACAGAATTAAATTTTGATTTTGTTGAAAAAATATGTTAAATTAGAGTTTTAAGATTTTGAAAAAGTAAAAATAATAATTTTAAGCTTTTTTGGAAAATAAAGCAACTGATTAGTGTTTTTAAACTTTGAACAAAGGGAATTAAGGTTTTGGGGTTTTTGATTTAAAAGACATCATTTATTAGTTTATGCTACTGTGTAAAATATAAAAAAAAAATTAGAATTTCATACCTTATTTTGTAAGTTGCACCAAAATTGCTTCTTGGATGAACAAGCTCCAAAAACCAGCCTTTTTACCTTTTGAATCCCTTAAATCTTGTTTCCACTACTTTAAAAATCAATTGAATTCAAGTTTTTCCTTCACGGATTTGGATTTCAACGTTTTCCTTTCACTGTCCAATTTTTCTCCCTCTATTTGATTGCCTTTAGTCCTTATTTATAGAGGTTTCATATGGTTTATTCCTAATTAATCACGGCAAATAATATTGATAAGAAAAGGAAACTGAAACCTAATTGAATTAGGTTTCAGAAAATTTGCATCGGAAAAATTGCGTTGCCGAAAAAAATTATCGCAGGAAAAAATGCGCTGGCGAAAAAATCTGACGCAGCTGACTGCGGCAGTGCGTGCGGAACGGGCCCGTGGGCCATTTTGCCCGCAGGAAAATTCTGCGGGCAATTTCGCCCGCAGGAGTTTCCTGCAGATGAAATGCCCACGGGCCCGCGCTGACTTTCGGCGACAATTTTTCCGTCGCTGATTTTTTTTTGTTATTTTTTTTATTTTTTTTGAATTTTTTTTCATTTCACCATTTTTTACTAAAATAAATATTAAAATTAATTAAGATACTATAAAAACTATTTTGGACTAACTAAAATATATTGGACAACACAAAAATTATTATGGGCTAATTAAAATATATTGGACCGGACCGGGTCAAAAATTAAGGGTCTACAGTTTGCCCCCTGCTTAAATGATCTGAAACTTTAGTGAAAGAGAGTGAAAGGCAATAAGACTTAATTTTTGAGATGGTGATTTAAATTTGTTTTCGGTACTTGGACCCGAGACTGAATTTGATTTAGGTACTTGGACCCAAGATTGAATTGATTTTGGGTACTTGGACCCGGGATTGGGTACTTGGACCCAAGATTGATTTGATTTGGGTACTTGGACCCGAGAATGGGTGCTTGGAACCGAGATTGGGTACTTGGACCCGAGAATGGGTACTTGGACTCGAGAATGGGTACTTGGACCCGAGCTTAAATTGATTTGGGTACTTGGACCCGAGATTGGGTACTTGGACTTGGGATTGAATTGATTTGGGTACTTGGACCCAGGATTGGGTACTTGGACCCAGGATTGGGTACTTGGACCCGAGATTGATTTGATTTGGGTACTTGGACCCGAGATTGGGTACTTGGACCTGAGACTGATTTAATTTGGGTACTTAGACCCAAGATTGGATTGAATTTGGGTACTTGGACCCGAGATTAATTTGATTTGGGTTCTTGGACCTGAGATTGGGTAGTTGGACCCGAGAATGGGTACTTGGACCCAAGACTGGATTTGAGTTGGGTACTTGGACCTGAGATTAGATTTGATTTGGGTACTTGGACCCGAAATTGATTTGATTTGGGTACTTGGACCCGAGAATGGGCAGCTGGACCTGAGAATGGGTACTTGGACCCAAGACTGAATTGAATTTGGCTGCTTGGACCCGATATTGAATTGGAATTGGGTACTTGGACCCGAGATTGAATTAAATTTGGGTGCTTGGACCCGAGATTGAATTAAATTTCGGTGCTTGGACCTGAGATTGAATTGAATTTGGGTGCTTGGACCTGAGATTGAGTTTGAATTTGGGTTCTTGGACCTGAGATTGAGTTTGACTGACCTTTTGAGAAATCTGAATGCTCCGGTTATTCTATGCATTATGGTTTTTCACCCTCAAAATGGATCTTCATCCTTTGAGATCGGGTCTTCATCCTTGAAAATGAATCTTCATCTTTTGACATCGGGTCTTTACCCTTGAAAAATGGATCTTCATCCTTTGAGATCAGGTCTTCACCTTTGCAAATGGATCTTCATCCTTTAAGATCGGGTCTTCACCCTTGCAAATGGATCTTCATCCTAGGAGATCGGGTCTTCACCCTTTGTAAATGGATCTCCATCCTTTGAGATCCGGTCTTCACCCTTGAATTGATCTTCATCGTTTGAGATTGGGTCTTCACCCTTGTAAGTGGATCTTCATCCTTTGAGATAAGGTCTTTACCATTGAATATATGGATCTTCATCCTTTTAGATTGGGTCTTCACCCTTGTAAGTGGATCTTCATCCTTTGAGATTGGGTCTTCACCCTTGTAAGTGGATCTTCATCCTTTGAGATCGGGTCTTCACCCTGGCTTTAGCTCTTTTAGCTGGATTGATCTTTTGTCTTTTGCCTCTTCATTCTTTTGAGAATTCTAATTTTCTTTTTTATTCCATTCTTTTTTGTTCTTCCTTTGCACTTTTGCAAAAAATTTAGCACTTTTTAGCTAGCCTTCATATCATCTCCTTTTCCCCCTGCGTGGCGATATATTTGCAAGTGAGTATGAAAATGTTTTATATATAAACTCAAAAAATTGAAAAGGAGAAACTTTTCCCCCTGCGTAGGTTCAAACCCATGATTTTTCTATGCGGACTCTGATTGATGTTGTTGTTGTCTAGTTCTAAACACAAGCACATATTTCTTCTCTTTGCAAGATTACTGGAGCTTTCTCAAGCAATGGGCTTTCTATGCCCCCCTGATTTGATATCTTCTTTTGATTCTTTATTTCGCAGGGTGTTTGCTGTTCATTTTACCAAAGAATAGACAACACAAGACAAGAAAGTGTTATGTGATATGCTCATGTATGCATGATATGCATGAATAATACTTACAGTTGTTCCATCGACTCACAGACTGAGGTGATTAGCAAAAGTGTTCTCATATGTTCCCTTTTGACGCTTGTTCAAGTCTTGCATTGGAATGATCGAAAGCTTTGCATTTGGGGCTTTTATCTTCAAGATGTTGAAAACATGAGTGGTGGAGACCCTAAGCAGCAGAGTCAGGGATACATCCTTTTCAAAATATGTCTCAGCATGTCAATTGATAACTTCTTCATGACCTTGCCAATAATCAATTCAACATACCTCCCTTAGCTCGAAGTCTTTGTATGACAAAACACTCTTTTTTTCTTTCCTTTTTTTTTGAATTTTGATTTTGAAAACAAATGTTGGCTTTGCCAAATTAATGTCAATGTAACTTAGGACTTGATTTTTCCAAATTAACATATCTATAACATGACAACACTAGTTACCATACTAAACTCGGGAATCAATTCTATTTAAGCAAGAATTGTTGCACTTCAGATAGGCACATACACATTACTTGGCCAAAGGTCTCATTTGAGTTTAAATATTGTCTATCTCATATGCATGCTTATCCAAACTATCTCCACTAATAGACTTTACCTACCAAGAGAGATCAACAGGTCTTTAATAGGTTTGCAATGGGGTCTATAAGGGACATGGGTTAAATGAAGGCCATTTGTAAGTTGGAGCCAATGTCACACAATGGACAAACCTTCACACTACAAAATTCTTGTTTGAATTTTAGGCAGCTTGGAGGCAATCTTGCTAGACTCCAAATTCCTTCTACCTTCTTGGCATTAATTTGGATCTTGATTAGGACAGTTTTTGCCCTTGCAAAAAAGTTTGGTTCCCAAATTCATTTCTTTTCTTCTTCTCCCTTTTCTTTCTTTTTCTTTTTCTTACTCTTCCCTTTCTTTGAGCATTTTATCACTTTGTCCTTCTTCCTTGTAGGACTGTTAAGTACAAAACTTTCAAGAACTGGATGGTCTCCCTCCTTTTTCTCCAATTTTGATTGAATCTTTGGATGGGTTGGACCAATTCAAGTAAAAATGTCTTTATGATCCAACTGGAAGCCTTTTGCTACTTTAGGTAAAAGAAAACTCAGTTGGCTTTCTGAACCACCTTTTTAGGTTTTATTTTCTTTCTTTTCTTTTCTCTTCTTTTTTTTCTCTTTTTTTATTTTTTTTTTATTTTTTATTTTTTTCTTTTTCTTTCTTTCTTTCCTTTTTTGGTTCTAGCTCAAACAGAGTTGTCTTGTTTGTACCAACTTGGGCTTCCAATAATGGATGAGTGGATTAACATAAATCTTCTTTAACAACGATAAATCATTTGTTACTCTATCTTGATATATTGAAAAATTAAACTATCCTTATGGCCTTGAAAACATCAACTACCCTTATGGTCTTGAATAATAATTATTTTCTTTGATCTTCTTGGCTATTCATCTTAGTGATCATAAGACTTGTCAAAAGTATCACAACAGCTCAAGGTAGGTTATTGAGGTTTGTATGCCAATGAAAAGATAGCTAAAATTTTATGAAGGCTCAAAGGGACAACTAGGGATTGATATTTAATTTGGTGGATGCTAGTTGTTGGCTCGTCAAACAATCCTAGATCATTTCTATCTTAAATAAGCAGAGTTCAATTTCACCTCGAAAGTTTATCAAAGCATGTTCTAAGACTGATTAGGACCTAGACAAAGGTAATTATGCAGGAGCCCTCTCTAAGTAAGCATACACAACTCGATGCTATAGAGCAATTCCCTCATCTAGTAAAGTCATTCAAGTCATGATGCATAAATATATTAATTCATGAATATCAAGCTAGATTCCTCATTGGTTGAGCACCAAAATGAACAAAGACCAACAAAATTTTTGATATAAGTAATTTATTCAAGCAATTTTAAATTTGAAAAACACAATAGTTCCAAAAATATTAAAGAAAGTAAGATTGAAAAGCAACATTCAAGCTAAGGAAAGTTCATTGAGTTAGGCTTCTTTTCCTTTCATATCTTCAATATCCCCATCTTGAAAGGATGATAAAACAAAATCGTCTTCCAATCCTTTTCCTACCATGAAGGCTGCTGGTGGTGGCACCTTGTTAAACCTTGGAAATGGATTACCTTTGGTATTGGGCTTATCTGGATCAGGCAACTTGCCATTATCAATTAAATTCTGGATCTCATGCCTCAACTTCATACAATTGTCCATTTCATGTCCAGGCCTTTGATGGAATTGGCAAAATGCACTAGTATCAAAGTTGGGTGGAAGAGGATTAGGCAAAGGATGAGGAGTTAAGGGTTGTAACAATCCCTTCTTTTGTAGCTTATTGAGAATCCAAGATAGTGGCTTCCCTAATTCTGAAAACTGTCTCATTCCTCCTTGACTAGTGGAATTAACATAAACTTCTTTTTGCATGCTTTGGTTTCCCGACTGGTAATTCCCTTTCTCATTCCTTTTTATTGAAAAGCGATTCTTCTCCCTTTCCCATTCTTCAATTTCCAAACCAGCTTGTAGAAGGTCTTTGAAATCACGGATGAGTGTATGAGACATCCTCTCACGAAGACTAGGCAACACCCCTCTTACAATCATCCTTATTTGATTGGATTCATCTGGCCTCTTCTTGAGTAAAGTGGCCTTGTTTCTCCATCTCTTGACATAATCTACAAAATTCTCATTTGCCCTTTGCCTAATGGACTCAACTTCCATTAAAGTAACTTCCAGCTTGACATTGTACCCATATTGTTGGATGAAGGCTTTGTAAAGTAGATCCCAACTCTTTTGTGTTCCATCATCTAAGGTATTGAACCAATTTTGGACAACAGGGTCCAATAAGAGCATAAAGTACCTTAGACTTTGAGCCTTAGTAGCTTGGGCAGACTGCATGGTAGTGATATACTGCTTCACATGGAGATGAGGATTTCTAGTGCCATTGTACTTTGCAAAAGATGGCATCTTGAACTTGTACAGGACTTCTTCATCTAGCTCAAAAAATTTGTCGATCTCGGACACCTCTTCGATTTTCAATTTCTTCTCAAATTTCTTTTCTAAATCAGTAATCATCTTTTCAACATCAGAAGTCTTGGTCTTTTCAATAGTTTCCTTCTTAACAACCTTCGGCTCCTTTTTGTCTGGAAGATCTTGGTAGTATTGAGCCCAATCATCATCATAAATGATCACCTTATCATCATCAAAAGCTACTTCATTAATTTTAGCCTTCCCCTTGACTTTCTTGGTGGTAGCAGATGCTTCGGCATTGTTACCTAAAATTACAGCTACTTGATTCTTTATGGTCTCAGCCATGGCCTCTTTTATTTCTTCCATCTTGGCATTGAGGGCATCATCCACCATTCTTTGAATTTGTTTGGGATCCATTATTTTTGGTGAGCAAGTGATTGGGTCGTTGCTAGATACTTCGTCTCCGGTGTAGGTCGGATTGTCGTAAGCTTTTGAACTTTCGTAATCCAGGGCTGTGAGCTAGAAAGGATTAATGATATTAGATGCAAATGTATGCATGTATGCATGTATGCACAAACAACAAACAAGGATAATTATAACATCCACACACGAATGGCAAGTCTCTTTTCCTAGGTATATGGTTAACAAAATACCAACATGGGGTATCTTGCTTTCTAATAATTCCCTCGGACGTTTCAACCAATAGTTATATTTTCAAAAATGGAAGTCCATTCTTAGTAATTCTCATTAATTAGGTTTTAATCCATTCAACCAACTATAGTAGCTATATTGGATTAAAACAAAATTAAGAGATTTATTATAAATAGATTTCTCACTTGAAAAAGGTAACTAATGATTCATGACAAAAACAAGCCTATAGTTAATTTATTCTTAGTGTAAACTAGGCCCACAATTGATTTTTGGTATTTCATAAATGACCTAAATATTTTTGCAAGCTCTTTGTAAGAAAAGGTTAGGTGAAAATAGTTTTGTTTCTAAGCCCATTGTAAAAGATTTAAAAAAAAATGGATTTTGGGCTTATTATTTGGGCCATGAGCAAAAGAATTTTGATTTGTTTTTAGAAAAAGTCTTATGTCCAAAGACCATCTTGAAAAGTTTTGAAAATAGCTTTGGTCTTTTGGATTTTAAAGAAAAATTTATTTTGAGCTTACAATACACTTAGGTCATATTAGAAAAAGAACAAAGCAAATAAGCCATGATTTAAGCCAAGGATAAATTAACCATAGTCAAACAACATGCATTTGGGGTAAAACCTAAGGAAAGTAACTAGGCCAATTACATGAGCTTTAGTCTTTGGGTAAAAAGGCTTAGGTTCCCATAGCAAATATATACCAAATGGTACTAGGCTATGAGTGGTTATGCCATGCTCAATCTCCATACCTTGAGTGAAAGTATGGTATCCCTTACATATCACAACACGGGTAACACGGGCGTCCTAACTCACACACTCAATGCAATCTAATATGATGCAATGGATAATATCATTATAAGAAAGAATAGAATAATATAAAGACCAAAGGAATCAACTTCTCTTATCCCCAGTGGAGTCGCCACTGTGAGCGGGGATTTTTGCCCCACTCCTGGTGGAATGGTTCTTACGACTTCAGCACTGTTTAGGCTCGGGGACTTAGAGAACACTGACCTAAGTCTGGAGAAAATGGAGTCACCACCAGGATGGACCGGGAAAAAGAAAGGGGTGGATAACTCGATTCCTAAAGAATCCCTAACCCCCTAATGGGTTCGGAAAGTTGGGTAAGTGTGGGGAAGGTGAAAAATGGTCCAGCACCCCCACAACGCCCGGTTCATTAGAACCGGCCTCCTTTACAGGTCTAAATATTATAAAATTCATAAATATAACAACCTTATCCATATTATACACAATAATTAAAAGAAAGCATCATTATATTAAAATCAAAGCAATGTCCAAACAAAACAAAATAAATAAATGGACACCCATTCGAAAATGGAAACATGTCCTTACATCACATGCCTAAATAGGACACCCACCGAAAGATAGAAACATGCCCTTTACATTGGTTCTAAAATAGAAAAGCAAATTAAATTACATGATATTTAACTAATGACGTACCCACCAAGTGGAAACATACCTCTTACAACATTAGAAAATGTAAATAAATGGATAAAAGTATATAACCATTCATCATAAATAAATCATTCATCAAAGGTACCAAATATCAATAAAAAGTAAACATCCATCCATGATAAATAAAATAAACCAAGCATTGAATTTAAATAAATTAAAGCATAAGAAATAAAACCTAGCATGATCAAATATGGAATTGAATAAGGTAAATAAAAATCCAAATTATAGCTACTGTTTCCATTTAGGGTTCTTTATCTCATGTGTTAGGGTTTTGGAATTCATAAAATTAAGCTACTGTGACTTTTGTTATGGAAATAAAATAGATTGAGGTTTTATGTTTTAAAAGGTTGGTAAGACTCTTTGATTAAACAAATTAAGGTTTGAATGATGAAATCATGAAACTAGGGTTTTAGACACTTTAAAATACTTTTATTCATGGTTTTAAATGGTGATTTCAAGCTTACTGTGTAGATTTAAAATATTTATGTTTTTATGGTTTTTAATATTTTAAAGGATTAAGGTTTAGAAAAAGTTAGGGTTTAAGGTTTTAAAGGGGTTAAAGTTTACTATTTTAAGTTTGGAAGTTGAATTAGGGTTTTAGGATTTAAAATTAGGGTCTCGGGTGATGAATTGGCTTTTAGAATTTGGAAATCAATTTGATAATTTTATGAAGTTTTATGAATTTAAACAAATGAATTAAAGTTTTTATAAATAGAAAAGATGATTTTTAAAGGCTTTTTGAAAGAAATAGTACCAAGTTAAAAGTTTTGAAAGAAACAGAATTAAATTTTGATTTTGTTGAAAAATATGTTAAATTAGAGTTTTAAGATTTTGAAGAAGTAAAAATAATAATTTAAAGCTTTTTTGGAAAATAAAGCAATGGATTAGTGTTTTTAAACTTTGAACAAAGGGAATTAAGGTTTTGGATTTTTTGAATTAAAAGACATCATTTATTAGTTTATGCTACTGTGTAAAATATAAAGAAATTAGAATTTCATACCTTATTTTGTAAGTTGCACCAAAATTGCTTCTTGGATGAACAAGCTCCAAAAACCATCCTTTTTGCCTTTTGAATCCCTTAAATCGTGTTTCTGCTACTTTAAAAATCAATTGAATTCAAATTTTTCCTTCACGGATTTGGATTTCAACCTTTTTTTATCACTGTCCAATTTTTCTCCCTTTATTTGATTGCCTTTGGTCCTTATTTATAGAGTTTTATATGGTTTATTCCTAATTAATCACGGAAAATAATATTGATAAGAAAAGGAAACCGAAACCTAATTGAATTAGGTTTCAGAAAATTTGTGTCAGAAAAATTGCGCTGTTGAAAAAAATTGCATCAGTAAAAAATGCGCTGGCGAAAAAATCTACCGCAGCTGGCAGAGGCAGCGAGCGCGGAATTGGCCCGTAGCGCGAGCAGAACGGGCCAATTGGCCATTTCGCCTGCAGAATTCAATTTCGCCCGCAGGAGTTTCCTGCGGACGAAATGCCCACAGGCCCGCGCTGACTTTCGGTGACGATTTTTTCGTCGCTGATTTTTCCGTCGTCGATTTTTTTTGTTATTATTTATTTTTTTTTTGAATTTTTGTTCATTTCACCATTTTTTACTAAAATAAATATTAAAATTAATTAAGATACCATAAAAATTATTTTGGACTAACTAAAATATATCGGACAACATAAAAATTATTATGGGCTAAATAAAATATATTGGACCAAACCGGGTCAAAAATTAAGGGTCTACACTAGAGTAGTGGGATCCTTGCTTGAAAGTATACCCTGTAATATCCCAAAGTATACCCTAAAAGTGTTGGAATTATTGTTGTATTTGGATTTAATGTATATGTTTAATGCAAAAAGAAAAGAAGATAATTAATTCATTAAAAGGAAATATTATAAGAGATAGATGTATATGAAGGATGATATGTATATATGGTATTTGAAAAATATGGGAAATATAAATACAATATATAAGAGATATACATATAGCAACATATACATCACATATACATGATGTATATATTGGTGTAGGAAAAGTAAGTAAGTAAGTAATAATAATAATAATAATAATAATGACAAGAGAAAAAGAAGAAAAGAAAGTCAAAGGGAAGAGTAAATCTTGTGGTGGAAAATTTTTAGAGTTGTTTAATTATATTATTATATATATATAAGATAAGCTTGAAAGGGAAAAGAGAGGATTTTCTTTATTTCCTTCTTCTTCTTCTTCTTCTTGAACGAGAGAGAGAGAGAGAGAGAGAGAGAGAGAGAGATGTGATTTTGTGGCATATACATCAAATTCTTAAGTGCTTTAAGAGAATTGAAGGTGGATATTGAAGATTGGGCAAAGAATTCAAGTAAGTGTTCATTTCTTTGTGTTGATTTCTATTGATTGTGTCTATATTTGATATGGTTAGTGTGTGAAGATGATGATAATGAAAGATTGAAGTATATATATATATGTTGAATTGGTATTTAGATGATGTATATAATGATTATTATTATGATATGTTGAAGTTATATAAGTGTTAGATTAATTGGTAATTGATGTATGTTATGAGTTTGATCAATTATTATCTTGGATTTTCTATATGTTTGTGTTTATTGAAGTTAAAAACACAAAATACATGAGTTTGGTCCGAAACAGAGGCAAAATGGATGCCACGGTCGTGGCAAATGAGTGCCATGGTGGTGGCAAATGTGTGCCACGGTCGTGGCAAGTGAGGGACACGACCGTGGGGGTTTAGAGAAAAGTGGGAAGATTCATTTGTTAACCCACGGCCGTGGGGTTGTGAGGCCACGACTGTGGGGACTTAGATAAGGGTTTTGGTTTGTAATTTGTGATATATGAGTCTAGTATGATACTAATAGGTGAATAAGTTATGGAATTGTGGGTTGTGTTAATAATATATGTGTATATGTATATAATTATGAGATTAGTAAAAATATATGAAAAGTGTAATTGAAATGGGAAAACATGATAAGAAAATAATGATACATGAAGTTAACATATGAGTATGATTTTCTGTAATGTATGTTTATAATATTTATTTGTACTACTAAGCTTTCGAGCTTAGCGCGGTTGTGTAAATCGGGCAAGTGAGTAGGTGGTTGATTTGAAGTCAAGTCATTATGCCACCAGAAGGTTAAGAGTATTTCGAGACCAATTAGAAGGTGGTGCATACATGTACAGTTTAATTATGTTGTATTTTGATAAAAATGTATTCATATGTATAAGTGAATTTTGGTAAAAACAAGATTATTATATATATGTAATATCATCAAAAGTATAATGAGTTTGTAAATGTTCTTTAAATAAAATGTATTATGGTTTGGAACTAGAGCGAAGGCTTTTAATCTGAAATGAAAAGTGACATTCTTATATTTTATATACGTACTGCATGTATACAAGGTATATGTATAGTACTTATATAGAGTATGGGGGTGTTACATACCCACAGTTGCCGAGTTTCCAGATATTTTCCCAGATGAGTTGCCAGGAGTACCTCCTGAGAGAGACGTGGAGTTAGGTATCGATTTGTTGCCTGGTACCACTCCTATCTCCATTACCCCTTATCGAATGGCAACTGCTAAGTTGAGAGAGTTGAAGGTTCAGTTGCAGGAGTTATTGGATAAAGGATTTATCAACCCTAGTGTGTCCTCATGGGAAGCATCTGTGTTGTTTGTGAAGAAGAAGGATGGCACCATGAGATTGTGTATTGATTATAGGAAATTGAATAAGGTGGCCGTCAAGAACAAGTATCCTTTGCGTCGGATAGATGATATCTTTGATCAGTTGAAGGGAGCAGCAGTATTCTCTAAGATTGATCTGAGATTAGGGTACCAATAGTTGAGAGTCAGAGATGTGGATGTACCCAAGACAACTTTTCGTACGAGGTATGGGTATTATGAGTTTCTGGTGATGCCCTTTGGATTGACGAATGCACTAGCAGCTTTTATGGATTTGATGAACAGGGTATTCATACCATTTTTTCATTAGTTTGTGGTAGTCTTCATTGATGACATCTTGGTGTATTCGCGTAATGAGGAGGATCATGATAGGCATTTGCGGATCGTATTGCATACTCTGAGAGAGAAGCAAATGTATGCTAAGCTGTCTAAGTGTGAGTTCTGGCTCGATCAGGTAGCTTTTATTGGTCATGTGGTTTCAGCAGAGGGTATTAGAGGTTATTCGAGTAAAGTTGAGGCTATCTTGAATTGGAGTCCACCGAAGACTGTGACAGAGGTTAGAAGTTTTCTGGGATTGGCAGGCTATTATCATCGATTTTTGAAGGGTTTTTCTTTAATAGCTACACCACTCACCAGATTAATTCAGAAAGGAGTTAAATTTGTGTGGACTGATCGGTGTCAAGCGAGTTTTGAGCAGCTGAGGGAGATGTTGACTCAAGCTTCTATCCTTACCCTGCCTGTGGAAGGTAAACCATATGTGATATACAGTGATGCTTCACATAGTGGTTTAGGTTGTGTTCTGATGTAGGAGGGTAGAGTCATTACTTATGCCTCTCGACAGTTGAAGCCATATGAGCTTAATTATCCGATGCATGATTTGGAATTAGCAGCAATAGTTTTTGCCTTGAAGATTTGGTGGTATTACTTGTATGGGGAAAAGTGTTTCAATTATATGGATCATAAGAGTTTGAAATATCTGGGTGTTCAGAGAGAGCTGAATCTTCGGCAGAGACGGTGGTTAGAGTTGATTAAAGACTATGACTGTTTGATTGATTATCATTCTGGTAAAGCAAATGTTGTTGCTGATGCCTTGAGTCGAAAGTCTTTGCCATGTTTGACTGCTTATTTGCTCTCGTTGCTTGTTGAGTTGAGAGCGTTACATGCTAAATTTGAATCTTCTGATGATGGTGCTTTGTTGTCTCAGTTGCAGTTGAAGTCAATCTTGTTGGATCATATTAAGGAGTCTCAGTTGGCAGATGAGAGAATTCAGAAAATTGTGTTGGTTTGTCAGAAGGGGGAGAGTCGAGATTTTTATGTGAGGGATGATGGTAGCCTATGGTACAGAGATAGATTGTGTATTCCTGATGATGCAAAATTGAAAAGAATGATATTAGAGGAAGCACATTAGTCACTTTTTGCTATGCACCCTAGGAGTACCAAGATGTATCAGGACTTGAAGCGACATTATTGGTGGTCATGAATGAAGAAGGACATATCAGAGTTTGTATCCAAATATCTCACTTGCCAGAAAGTGAAGGCTGAGCTCCAAGTTCCTTCAGGATACTCCAACCTTTATCAGTGCCAGAGTGGAAATGGGAGCGAGCGACAATGAATTTTGTGACTGGACTACCTTTGACTCAGAAGAAGCATGATGCAATCTGGTTGATAGTTGATCGGATGATGAAGACATCTCATTTTCTTCCTGTTTGGATGGATTATTCTCTTGAGAGGTTGGCTGAGCTGTGTATCAATGAGATAGTCAGGTTACATGTAGTCCCAGTTTCTTTGGTGTTGGATCAAGATCCCCAATTTACTTTGAGGTTTTGGAAGAGTTTGCATGAAGCTCTGGGTTCTCGATTGCATTTTAGTACTGCTTTCCATCCTCAGATAGATGGACAGTCAGAGAGAGTAATACAGATTCTAGAGGATATGCTGAGGAGCTGTATCATTGATTTTACCAGGAATTGGGACAGATTTTTGCCATTAATTGAGTTTGCTTATAACAACAGTCATCAGTCGAGTGTTAGGATGACTCCTTATGAGGCTTTATATGGCAGGAGATGCAGGACACCTGTGTGTTGGTATGAAGTTATAGAAGGTAAACTGGTTGGTCCCGATTTGAATAAGGAAACATAGGACAAAGTGAAGGTGATTCGGGGTTATTTGAAAACAGCTTCAGACCGACAGAAATCCTATTCAGATTTAAAGAGAAGAGGCATAGAGTTCAGTGTGGGAGATAAAGTGTTTCTGAAGGTGTCTCCATGGAAGAAAATTTTGAGATTTGGCCGTGAAGGAAAGTTGAGTCCTCGTTTCATAGGAGCATATGAGGTGTTGGTTCAGTGGCTTATAGACTAGCTTTGCCTACCCCACACTTAAATCCTTGCTTGTCCCCAAGCAAGGCTAAAATCAAAACACAATAAACAAGATGATTTTTGTTAAGTTCAAGAGTTATAAAGAATGTTTCAAGACTTCCCTATCCTTAAATCCACAATCAATATTGAATCAAACAAAATCGACACTCATGCAATTAAGTGGCTTTCCATGCATAACCAATGTTATCGCTCCCTCACCAACTCTTACAAGTGTTTGATCATGGTGGTGTTTACACTCATAACAATCAATGAAAGATTATTACCATAGGCTTGCTTATCAATCAAATCTCCACCACAAAATAACAATCAAGCATCAATCAAAAGGTCTTTATTCGGGTTGTAATGGGGCTAAGGTAGAGGCATGATATTTAGGAAATGTGAGCTTAATCATTAAGTTCAAGAGCACTTCAAGAATGAAGTAACCATTTATACATATAACCCAACAATCCCAAAACACCTTCCTCTCATCTACCCCTTGACATTAAAGAGCTTTTCAAGGGAACTCACTTATTAAATATTGCAATGATACATTCCAACCCTTTCAACAAGAACAACAATTATTCATATTAATATATTTACATATATGTATTTTTATTTTTTTATATTTTTTTATATTTTTTTATATTTTTATATTTTTATTTTTTTTATATTGCTTTGCAATCTTAAACCTACTAAACTTAACCCCACACTTAATTCAACACAACACTCGGTCATAAACGCTCTTAAAATGCTCTTGACCTAATGAAAGGATAAGAGTTAAACAACAAGGTTCAAGCTTAATGGTGTTGTGAAAAAGAAAGAAAAGGAAAAGTAAAATAGGCTCAAAATTGGCTAACTAAGGTTGAATATAGGGTTGGTCTCTTTAATGGTCTCATTAAGCCAAAGTGGTTCACCTAATTGCCTTAATCATCTTGATGCCAAATTGAAATTTTTATGTAATCTTAAAATGTATGTCAAAGCAAGTTCTAGCAAGTCATCAATCAAAGATGTTCACCCACAACAATAATGATAAGTTGATGGCTCAATTCCTCACTAGGTTAATGGCAATGCAAGGGAAAAACCAACAAAATTGACAATAAGCATCAATTCTACTCAATTCTCCAATTCATGCTTCAAAAATTCAAAGGTCATCTATCAACAATTTTATAACAATTGAACTTTCCAAAATTCATTTATTCAAAGAAAAAAAAATAAAAAAAAATTAACTAAAACTTAAACAAAAACAAGTTAAAAGTAAAAACACAAAATACAATTAAAAGTAAAAACATAAAACACAAAATGCACCCCACACTTAAAGATTCACATTGTCCTCAATGTGAGCATGCATACTACAGGGAGTTTAGATAAAACCTGATTTCCATCGTTCCCATATACGATGTGTGGGGCTCCTTCCACCCATAATGCAACTGGAGCCCATGAATGAGAGGATGAACACCATGCAACTTTGAAATACACCCGGCGTACGGCAACCCCTTAATAATAATCCTTGTAGAGAACATGTCTCAAAGGGACATGTAAAGGTCGCCTCGGTGTGATCCTCTAGTACTATAGGAACGCGGTAATAATCTTTTTCACTGTGCAACATGGGCATATCAGATTTCTGCTCTTCCTTACCACTAAGAGTAGAAGAGATGATTTTTGGGGACTCTTCAAGTTCAACCAATTTTGGTTGAATCACTTCGTCATCCACCTTAACAATGTCAAGTCCCATCTCAACAACCTCAGCATCTAAAATAAGCTTACACTCCTCAATTTCTAAATGGGGCATTTCATGCTCTTCTTCTATGGTCATAGTCATCCCATTCTTATTTTCACTATCTCCTTGGGAGTGCACATTATAGATGTCAGAAAGTTGCTTACCTTGCTCCTCATCCTTCAAGCTACATGGAAATCGATTTGGTGGCCTATCAGGATTGGGAGATTCATGCAACTCTGGTGAGGTTGATGTCTCCAAATTCTCCTCCTCGGTTGATTGGCTCAACTCCTCAATGTTGGATTGTATTTCCTCGCCATTGTCTTCTTGATTAGTGCCTGAATCCAAAGAATCACAAAATTTATTATATAACACTTGTTCATTTTTAAAATTTGTGATTACCTCTATTTGCTCCAATTGGCTAGGAAATTTCTCCTCTTGGTGTGCTTGGAGTTGATGTGCCAGTTGCCCAATTTGCATTTCCACCCTCTTCAATGATTCCTCCAAAGAATCAAACCTCTCATTTCTTCCTTCCTGAATTTCTGTGCTAATTTGAAGGTAAGCATTCAAATCATCTTCCACTATGGATTTCTCGAATTGATCATGGTTTTGTGAGCTAATTTGAATGAAGGCATTCAAACTATCTTCCAAAGTGGGTTCCTTAAGTTTATTTTGATTTCGTGTGCTAGTTTGAATAAAGGCATTCAAACTATCTTCTAATGTGGGTGGCTTAAGGTACTCTTGATTTGAATATTGTTCTTGAGAGTAAGGATTTCTTTGGTAATGTTGAAAAAAATTTTGAGGTGGAATTTGCTGTTGTTTTTCCCAAGAAAAATTTGGTTGGCTTCCCCAGCTGGGATTATAAGGATTGAAATATTGGTCATTTCTACCCATTTGCTGGAAACGGCCCAAGTCATGTTCTTCCTCTTGCCATTCTTGGTATCGTGAGAAACCGAATGAGCACATATTAGCACTGTGGCCTACATTGCCACATGCTGCACATATCTCTTGGCGTGGCATTGGTGCTCTTCCTCTTGCATTTAGCACCTTAAGTTGATTCGTCAATTCTGCTAATTGCCATGCCATTTCAGAATCATCGTTCCTATCATAAACTCCTCTGTGCCTTGAAAACTGCATCTTTACACAAGGCACTTAGAAACTCAAAGAAAACAAACAACAAAAATTTAAACAAAACAAACAAACAATTTAAAAGAAAACAAACAAAATATTAAATTGAAAAGAAAAGTCAAACTATCACTACTACAACAACCTTCCCCGGCAGCGGCGCCAAAAACTTGTTGCGCTCGAATTAAGTACTACTACAAAGCGTCACTCGCAAGTATACGAGGTAGCTGTAGCAAAGGTGATCGCCCCAAGGTCGTTTCCCCAAGAAGGTGTGGTTCGTAATAGCTTGATTGACAATTTATTTAAATGCGAGAGTTTGTTGTTTGGAGTGGTGCGAAAATAATTAAACCTAAATTTAACCGTGCGTAGAGATTAATGTGTGTGGGTGTACAAGATCAAATCGATTCTTGGGAATGTGCCTAGGGTTATAGGTCCATTCGATCAAAGCTCAATTCTCAATTGTCCATTAACAATACCTTGTAAATTAATTTGTTCCTTAAGATTAATTAGTCAATTACCAATCCATTAGTTCTCACATTCATGAATTAACAATGACCAATTCTTTTACATTACCAAATTAATGAAACCCTAGAACTTATATTTCTAATTCATTCATAGGGTGGTCGATTATATAGTTCCGATATCGGATTTCACCTCTCGGTCCATCATCCAATATTCAAAGATCAATAGGTAGCTAATCTATCAACCTAGCATTTAATGCAATACAATCAACCAATCAACAAGGAACATCAATGTAAATATCAAATCAAAGCATTCAACCAAATATGCTACAAACCCTAAACATGGGTATTTAGCTCAACATCATCAATTTATAATATCCATTCAACTCAATATAACACAAATACAAATTGTCCATTGCAATATCAATATTCTTAATACAACAACAACAATAGAAATGAATTAAAAGAGAGAATAGAAAAACCCCTTGTGAAGATGCCAAGAGTAGGATTGCTAGTCTTCCTCCTAGCTCCACTTGATGTATGATGAAGAACTCAAGCCCTCTTCAATGGTTGATTCCCCTTGCAATGTGGAATGGAGCTTTCTCAAGTCACCAAACCTTTGGATGGAGCTTTCTCAAGTCACCAACTCTTCAATTGATTTGCCTTTGGAAGATGGAATGGAGCTTTCTCAAGTCACCACTCTCTTCAATGATGCTTCTTTAACCTTTGAGAACTTGTAACCCAATTTATCCCAAAGAACCTCAAAGATCCTATCAATGGAAGATGGAGAAGGTGGAGAGGATGGAAATGGAGGTTTGGAGGTGAAGGGACAAGGGAGAGTGTCACTCTCTCCCTCTCCCACGTTTTTTTGCAGCCATGGTGGAAGAAGAACCAAGCTCCACCTCCATTTTCCTCTTCAATCCCTTTTAATTCATTCAAAAATCAACACCCATGCCTTCCAACTCATCCCATTACCTTTTGTCCCCCACTTTTTATTTGTTTAATATTTCTTTTGGCAAGCAATAAGTCTTTGTCTCCCACTTGTTCCCCACTTTGTTGAAAGAATTTTGACTTTTCAGGTGGGACACGGCCAAGCCAAGAGTGTCTTGGCCGTGTCTCTTGGTCTCTTCCTTGAGGTGACACGGCCAAGCCAAGAGTGGCTTGGCCGTGTCTCTTGATTTTTCATGGGACACGGCCGTGTCACTTGGCCGTGTCCCTTACTGGACTTTTCTTTTCTTTCTTTCTTTCTTTCTTCCTTTTGGTACAGGGTGAGACACGGCCAGAGGACACGGTCGTGTCATGTGACACGGCCAGTGTCCTGGCCGTGTCCCTTGATGGTGTCCGTTTCTGCTTCTTTTCTTTCCTTCTTTGCTTGCTCAAGTATCCAAGGCATGAAATGGGACACGGCCAAGCTTGCTGGCCGTGTCATGTGACACGGCCAGAGGCTTGGCCGTGTCACCTGGGTGTGTCACTTCCTGTGTGCTTCTTTTTCTCCTTTTCTTTGGTTCTTTGTTTTGCCTTTTGAATGAGACACGACCAGAGGCTTGGCCGTGTCTCTGGGTGTGTCAGCTACTGCCTTGAAGAAGTTTTGAGGGACATGGCCATGTCTTGCTTGGCTTGGCCATGTCGTGCTTGGTTCATGCTTTTCTTGCCCGGTTTTGATCTTCCAAGGGTGTTTTTGCACCTAAACCTAAAACAAACACTTTAAACACACTTTAAACAAAAATCAATCAAAACATTAACTAAAACACACATAAAATCATACTAAAAACTAGTACAAAAATGGCCTAAACACCGCCTGAATTGGATCCAATACATAATGTTTTTCCATGTCTCGATGCTTCAGAGAAACAGGTCTGACCCATCTCATATCTTGTCAGTGGAGTCCATTGAGGTGAGTCCAGATCTGACTTACGAGGAAGAAACAGTGGCGATTTTGGCACGAGAGGTTAAAGAATTGAGGAATAAGAGGGTGCCACTTATTAAAGTCCTATGGAGGAATCATGCCATTGAGGAGGCAACATGGAAAAGTGAGCAGGTAATGCAGAGTCAGTTTTCCCAATTTTTCCAGACTTGAGAACAAGTAATTTTGAGGATGAAATTTGTTTAAGGGGAGAGAATTGTAATATACTAAAATTTTTGAAAATTTCTAATTTTTGAAAAATTGGATAAAATAAATTATAATTTAAAAGGATAAATTAAATTAATGGTTTTAAATGAAAAATGAAGGGGTTTTAAATGAAAAAGTGGAATATATATGTGATATATATATGCAAAATATACATAACATATATAAAAGTCAACACTTTTTTAAAAGAAAAGGGTATTTTGGTAATTAAAATTTATAAATTCAAAATTAATAAAATAATTCAAAAATAAATTATTTTTGAATGGAAAAAGGAAATTAGGACTTTTAATTTATTAAAAAATTAATTAAATATTAAATTATTTTAGTATATATATATATGTGGTTAAAAAAAGATGAAAGGAAAGGAAATATAAAAGTCTTCTTCTTCTTCTTCTTCTTCTTCTTCTTCTCTTTCCTTTGGCCGAAATTCCAAGGGAGCTAGACCAAGGATTCTACTTCTTTCATACTCCATAAATTGTAGAAATTAAAAAGTTGCAAGTGGATATTTGGTGATCTCCACCAAAATTAGTAAGTTTCCATCTCTTTTCTTTGAATTCCTTGGAAATTTGGATTATGTTAGTTTTGAGATTTTGATGTAGTATGTTATAATTGTTGGAATTGGTGTGTATGATGTTATTTTGGGTAGTTAACAGTGATTCTAAGGTTAGATTGAATAGATGATGGAGTTTGGTTAAAGAATGGTGAAGAGAGAGAATTTAGGATTATTGATTCTTGGGGTTTTGAAAACATGAACTTTAATTGTGCAAATTGTTTCCAAATGAGTTGTTTTAATTCATAAACAAGCATTTTATAGTCAAATATTAGATTTGGTGGTGTTGGGTTGGAGTTTGAGAATGGAAGTAGAGATTTAGGGTTTTGGAAAAGTGATTTTCCAAAGTGGTTGAATTGTGTGATTTTATTTGTTTAAGCATGTTGTTTATTGTTAAAAGTGATGAATATAAGCTTGGAATGAGTAATGGATTGTGTTGAAATGGAAAATCTTCAATGGGGGAGGTTATGCCATTTTTGAGATTTTATGTATAAGAGTGTATTTTTATAATGTAAATGATTTAAATGTATTAAAATATGTTTTTAATAGTATAAATAAATTTAAAACACTAATTTAATTGTAGTAGAATGGAATTCCAATGTTGAAGGAAGGAAAGGCTAAATTCTTGGAAATTTGTAGGAGTGAAGTGTAATTATGGTTTAATATTGGAAATGCCATTAAATGTGATACTAAATGATTATTTGTTGTCACATTTGGTTTAGGCTTTGAGGGATGTTGATTTGCTTCATCCAAGTGGTGAATGGCAAGTTGGAAAGATTGGATTGAATGTTGTTTTTAGCTTGCTTTGATTTGTTAGTGGAAGTATGTACAAACTTTGAATATAATGTCTATATTTGCATAACATTTGGACTTAACACATTTTGGTTGAAAAATGTGTTAAGCTACTTGGTTCATTGATTGTGTATGAATAATATGCTATGACATTTGTAATGTCACATATGTGTTAAATGCATTCGTGAAAAGCCATTGATAATGGCTAAATTGTGTAAATTGTAAAATATGCATATTATGTGAAAATACCCAAAGTGCATGGGTAATGTGTTGTGAATGTAAAAATGAGATAAGTGGAATAATGAAATGAATTGATATTGATAAAAATGAGAAAAGTGAGAAAAGTGAGAAAAATGAGAAAGATGTGAAAAATGAGAAAGGTGAGAAAAAAAAGTGAAAATAAGGCAATGTGCCTAGATTGAATATGTGAAATTGAGAAAGAGATTAATAATGAGAAATATGAATAAATTGTGTGCCTAGTATATTATTCAATTTTTAGAGTTCTGGGTTTGGCGGCATGCCTATGATTGCTTGCGGTCTACATGCTGGAATGGTGAAAAGACTGGGTCGTAAGCCAGGCCAGCTAATAAATATGGTGAAAAGACTGAGTCGTAAGCCTCAAAAATTGTAGCAGCCTAGCCGGGTTGAGGACTAAGATACTGGGGCCTAAGGGTCTAGCCCGGTTGAGGTCCAAGAGACTGGTGCTGTTACATTATCCATGGATATATTGCCTACGGGGCTAGACACATGGTGTCATTATGGACCAAAGCAGTAACTCTGAAATTTGAATAGCATATTAGATCCTTTTTGGGCCCATGCTTGTCTTTGTTTTAATGTGAATTATGAAATATTTTAAAAATATAAGAAAGTGGAATGATGTGACATATAAATGCATTGTGCATTGGTATTGCATTGAGGTATATTGTTATTATCAAAGTTTGTATCACTAGGCTTCTGCTTAGCCCGATTGTTTCCATCGCGCAGGTGACAGGGTAGACCCAGCTGAGCCAGAGAGTTCTTCTAGACCAGGTCGGGTCTAGACTAATAGTTAAGCTTGTTGAGTTGCTATCGAGATCAGAAACACTGCCAGCAGCATGTATATATTTTTATGTTATTGTATATTTTTGAGTTTTATGCTTAATATATTATGTTTTGGATTTTATGTATTGTATATTACAAAGAATGTTTTGGTCAATGTATTTGAAATGGGAGAATAAGTGTGATTTAAATTATATATATCTATATATATAAATGTTTAAGAAACTTGGTGAAATTGAGAAGTATGGTTGAGATGGTGATTGGAAATTATTTGGGAGTGTTTTCTTTTTGTAGGTTGAGTAATTTTCTAAATTTTGGGATATCCAAATTACAGACAAAACTCTAGCGAATTTTTTCCAGAGATTTTTATATATATTATTTATTTTGGTTCTTATAACAAGTAAAGAATATTTATATTTTATTTAATTTTTATATAATTAGAATTTTAAATTTTAAATTGGAAATGTGAAAATTTTTATTAAGCCGGTCTGTGACATTTTTGTATCGTATATGCATATTTTACATATGCTGAAAATATGTATTGTACGTATATTGGGTAATTGGATCCGAGAATGGATAGTTGGACCCAAGATTGGGTACCTGGACCCGAGATTGGGTACCTGGACCCGAGATTGGGTACTTAGACCCGAGTCTGATTTGATTTGGGTACTTGGACCCGAGACTGATTTGATTTGGGTGTTTGGACCCGAGAATGGGTGCTTGGACCTGAAACTGAATTGAATTTGGGTGCTTGGACCCGAGACTGAGTTTGACTAACCTTTTATCAGTTGAGAAGTCTGACTGCTCCGGCTGTTCTATGCATTATGGTTCTTCACCCTCAAAATGGATCTTCATCCTTTGAGATTGGGTCTTCACCCTTGAAAATGGATCTTCATCCTTTAAGATTGGGTCTTCACCTTTGTAAATAGATCTTCATGCTTGTAGATCAGGTCTTCACCCTTGAAAATTGATCTTCATCCTTTGAGATTGGGTCTTCACCCTTGAAAATGGATCTTCATCCTTTGAGATCAGGTCTTCACCCTTGAAAATGGATCTTCATCCTTTGAGATCGGGTCTTCACCCTTGAAAATGGATCTTCAGCCTTTGAGATCGGGTCTTTAGCCTTGAAAGTGGATCTTCATCCTTTGCGATTGGGTCTTCACCCTTGAAAATGGATCTTCAGCCTTTGAGACCGGGTCTTCACCCTTGAAAAATGGATCTTCATCCTTGGAATCGGGTCTTTACCCTTGAAACATGGATCTTTATCCATTGGAGGTTGGGTCTTTACCCTTGAAACATGGATCTTTATCCACTGGAGGTTGGGTCTTTACCCTTGAAACATGGATCTTTATCCATTGGAGGTTGGGTCTTTACCCTGGCTTCAGCTCTTTTAGCTGGACTAATCTTTTGTCTTTTGCATCTTCATTCTTTTGAGAATTCTAATTTTCTTATTTTTTTTTCATTCTTTCTTGTTCTTCCTTTGCACTTTTGAAAAAAATTCAGCCCTTTTCAGCTAGCCTTCATATCCTCTCCTTACCCCCCTGCGTGGTAAAATATTAGAAGTGAGTCAAAATGTTTTGTTCATGCATAAACTTAAAAATTGAAAAGGAGAAACTTTGCCCCCTGTTTAGGCTCAAACCCATGATTTTTCTATGCGGGATCTGATTGATATTCTTGTTGTCTAGTTCTTCGTAAAAGCACGCATTTCTTCTCTTTGCAAAATTACTGGAACTTTCTCAAGCAATGGGCTTTCCATGCCCCCCAGATTTGATATCTTCTTTTGATTGTTTACTTCACAGGGTGTTTGCTATTCACATTAATAAAGAATAGACAAGACAAGACAAGAAAGTGTGATGTGATATGCTCATGCATGCATGAATGATACTTACGGTCGTTCCATCGACTCACAGACTGAGGTGATCAGCAGAAGTGTTCTCATTAGTTCCTTTTTGACGCTCGTTCAAGTCTTGCATTGGAATGACACAATGTAGACCCTTAATTTTTGACCCAGTGTGAGTGGGGATTTTTGCCCCCACTCCCAGTGGAATGGTTCTTGCGACTTCGGCACTGTTTAGGCTCGGGACCTTAGAGAACACGAACCTAAGTCCAGAGAAAATGGAGTCGCCACCCAGATGGGCAGGGAAAAAAGAAAGGGGTGGATGACTCGATTCCTAAGGAATCCCCAACCCCCTAATGAGTTCGAAATGTTGGGTACGTGTTGGGAAGGTGAGAAATTGCCTAGCACCCCCACAAAGCCCGGTTCATTAGAACCGGCCTCCTTTACAGGTCTTAATTATAAAATTCTTAAGTATAATAATATTATCCAATTTACACACAATAATTGAAAGAAAGCATCATTATATTAGAATCAAAGCAATGTCCAAACAAAGCAAATAAATGGAAACCCATCCAAGGATGGAAACATGTCCTTACATCTCATGCCTAAATAGGACACCCACCGAAATGTAGAAACATGTCCTTTACATTGGTTCTAAAATAGAAAAGCAATTTAAATTACATGATATTTAACTAATGAGGTACATACCAAGTGGAAACATACCTCTTACAACAATTAGAAACCTAAATAAATTGATAAAAGTAAATAACTATTCAAAATGAATAAATAATTCATCAAAGGTATTAAATATCTATAGAAAGTATACATCCATCCATGATAAATAAAATAAACCAAGCATTGAACTTAAATAAATTAAAGCATATAAAATAAATCAAAGCATATCAAATATAGAATTAAATAAAGCAAATAAAAATCTAAATTATAGCTACTGTGAGTTTTTAAAGGAATTAAAATAGATCAAGGTTTTATGTTTTAAAAGGTTGATAAAGCTCTTTGATTAACTAAATTAATATTTGGATGGTGAAATCATGAAACTAGGGTTTGGGCTCTTCAAAATACTTTTGATTTGTGGTTTACGGTTACTCATCAAATTATGGTTTCAAGCTTACTGTGTAAAATTAAATATTTGTGTTTATATGGTTTTTTAAAATTTTTAAAGGATAAGGGTTTAGAAAAAATTAAGGTTTAAGGTTTTAAGGAGGTTAGGGTTCCCTATTTTAGGTTTTGGAGTTGAATTAGGGTTTTAGAATTTTTGAATTTAGGGTTTCGGGTAATGAATTTTTTTTTAGGATTTGGAAAAAAACAATTGATAATTTTATGAAGCTTTATAAAAGTAAACAAATGATTTAAAGTTTATAAAGCAAAAAAGACATTTTTGGAGCTTTTGGAAATAAACAGAACTCAATTTTGGCTTTTGAAAACTTGGAAAGCAAATTAAGGTTTAGGGGTTTTGAAGAAATAAAACTAACAACTTTAAACTTTTTGGAAAACAAAGCATCGAATTAAGGTTTTGAAACTTTAGAAAAAGTGAATTGAGGTTATTAGGTTCTTGAATTAAAAGACACAATTTGATAATTTAAGATACTGTGACAAAATAAAAGAAATTAAGAATTCAAACCTTATTTTGTAGGTTTCACCAAAATTTGCTTCTTGGAAGAACAAGGTCAAAGACAAGCCTTTTTGCCTTTGAATTGCTTAAATTGTTTTTTTGCTTTCTCAAAAAATCAGCGTGGTTCACTGCTTTCCTACTCAGTTATGGTTTCAAACTCTCCCAAGTTTCTGTCCAATTTTATTCCTTTTTCCCCCCTTTTTTTGTGTTGTTTAGTCCTTAATTATAGAAGAATTCTATGGGTAATTCTAATTATTCACGGCATATAATATTGAATAAGAAAAGAAAACTGAAACCTAATTGGATTAAATTTCAAAAAAATTGCCTCGGAAAATTTCGCTGGGAAAAAAAAATTTGCTGCGGAAAAATTGCGCTAGGGAAAAAATTGCCTCAGAAAAAATTGCGCTGGCAAAAAAGCTGCCGCAGGGCAAAACGGGCCCGCAGGCCATTTCGCCCGCAGAAGTTTCCTGCAGGTGAAATGCCTATGGGCCCTCGCTGACTTTCGGCGATGATTTTTTCGTCGCTGATTTTTATTTTTTTGTTATTTTTTATTTTTTATTATTTTTGAGTTTTTATTCACTTCACCATTTTTTACTATAATAAATATTAAAATTAATCAAGATACCATAAAACTTATTTTGAACTAATTAAAATATTATTGGACAACACAAAAATTATTTTGGACTAATTAAAATATATTGAATCAGACTGGGTCAAAAATTAAGGGTCTACACCCAGTCTGGTCTAATATATTTTATTTAGTCTAAAATAATTTTTGTGTTATCTTAATTAAATAATATTTGTTTTAGTATTTATTTTTGATAATTTTTAAAAATTATTATTATAATAAAACATAATAATAAAAAAATAAAAATAAAAATCGGAGATGAAAAAATCGGCGACGAAAAAATTTCATCGTCGATGGTCGAAAAGGCCTTGGGCAATTTCGCCTGCCCAATTTTCGACGCGGTTTCTCACAGCAGCCTGCAGCAGTTTTTTCACCAGCAAAATTTTTCCGACGCAATTTTTTCCAAAATCAAATTCTATTTTGTTTCGGTTTCTTTTCCTAATTAAACATATTTTCCTTAAACAATTAGAATTAATCTTCTAAGTTTCCTATAAATAACACTGAAAAGACACAGGAAAATGGGAGGGAAGAAAAACAAAAAGATCTTGAGATCGAACTTTAAAAATTGAAGGGACTTGGCAGTAAAACGATCGGACTTTTTAGAGGAGAATAAGCAAGCCATCAATCCATCAAAGACAGCCATCTTGCCTTTGTATTTGTTCATCCAGAAAGCAACTTTTTGGTGGAACCAACAAACGGAGGTTTGAATCTTTATTTTCTTTATTTATTTCTTCATAGTAGCTTTTTTTTCTTTGATTCATAGGAATATACCCACAAAGCTTTGATATATAAATATGTAGTAACATTGGTCTTCGTTTCAATAACATAAATAATTTCTTCTATTTCTAAATACCTTAAAAACCCTAATTCTTTTGTTTTGTTTCAAAAACCTTAAATCATTCCTTTTATTTCCAAAAACCCTAAAAATACTTTTCTGTTTCTAAAAACCTTAAATCGTTTTGTTTATTTCCAAAAGCTTTTAAAAACCCTAAATTGTTTTCCTTTCTCTTTTTTCCAAAATTTCCAAATGATTTTTTAAATATCCAAACTCAAAACCCACTTTACAGTTTCTAAAATCACAATTACTTTATGAAACTCTACACTATTTTTTTTCAAATCCAAAACCAAAACCATAAACCCTAATTTTCCTAAACCCTAATCCTTAAAACCTTATAAACCTAAACATTCAAACCCAATATAGCAAATCCAAAATAATAATCTAGTAGCTATGCTAATAATAATCCAGTAGCTAAGAATTATAAAGATAAATGTTTTAAAGTGTCCAAACCCTATTTTCATAATTTTACCCTTCAAACCCTAATTTGATCAATCAAAGAACCTTACTAATTTCTTAAATTATAAAACCCGAATCCATTTCAATTCTCTTAAAACTTACAGTAGCTAAGAATTACAAACCCTAATAATACTAAAATTCCAAAACCCTAAAATATTAATTAAAGAATTTTAAATAGAAACCGTAAACCTCAATTTATATCTTTACTTGCTTTATTTGATTATGTAGTTCATTATATGCTTTGATTTATTTTCAATACTTGATTTATTTAATTTATCATGGATGAATGTTTATTATATATTTTGATTGATATCTTTTATGAATGATTTATTTATCATGAGTGGTTATTTACTTTTATCGATTTATTTTGATTTTCAAATGTTGTAAGAGGTATGTTTCCACTTTGTGGGTACCTCATTAATAGTTTTGATTTGCCCAATGTGTCCTTCTAGTTTTGATGGTGCAACAAACATCTCTTAACTTGAAGGCTTCGTGTGACAAAAACATTTTTTTTTGAATTTTGATTTTAAAATCAAATGTTGGCTTTGCCAAATCGATGTCAATGTACCTCAGGACTTAATTTTTCCAAATTAACATATCTATAACATGACAACCCTAGTTACCGTACTAAACTTAGGAATCATTTCTTTTTAAGCAAGAACTATTGCACTTCAGATAGGCACATACACATTACTTGGCCAAAGGTCTCATTGAGTTTAAATATTGTCTATCTCATGTGCATGCTCATCCAAAATATCTCCACTAATAGACTCTACCTACCAAGAGAGATCAACAAGTCTTTGGTAGGATTGAAATGGGGTCTATAAGGGACATGGGTTAAATGAAGGCCATTTGTAAGTTGGAGACGATGTGACACAATGGACAAACCTTCACACTACAAACTTCTTATTTGAACTTTAGGCAGCTGGGAGCAATCTTGCTAGACTCAAAATTCCTTCTATCTTCTTGGCATTAATATGGATCTTGATTAGGATAGTCTTCGCCCTTGCAAAATGTTTGGTACCCAAATTCATTTCTTTTCTTCTTCTCCCTTTTCTTTCTTATTCTTTTTCTTACTCTTCCCTTTCTGAGAGCATTTTATCATTTTTTCCTTCTTCCTCGTAGGACTGTTAAGTACAGAACTTTCAAGAACTGAATGGTTTTTCTCCTTTTTCTTTGATTTTGATTGAATCTTTGGTTGGGTTGGACTAATTTAAGTCAAACTATCCAAATGGAAGCCTTTTGCTGCTTTAGGTAAAAGAGAACTTAGTTGGCTTTCTGAACCGCCTTTTTAGGTTTTATCTTTTTTTTTCTCCTTTTTTTTTCTTCTTTTTTCTTTTTCTTTTTTTTTTCTTTTCTTCTTTCTTCTTTTTTTGGTTCTAGCTCTAAAAGAGTTGTCTTGTTTATACCAAATTGGGTTTCCAATAATGGATGAGTGGAGTGGTATAAATCTCCTTTAACAGGGATAAATCATTTGTTACTCTAATGTTGTCTTGATATATTGGAGATATTAGGAGAACTTCAGCTACCCTTATGGTCTTGATAACATCAACTTTCCTTATGATCTTGACTATGCATTCCTTTCTTTGATCTTCTTGCCTCTTCACCTTAGCGATCATAAGACTTGTCAAAAGTATCACAACAGCTTAGGTTAGGTTGTTGGGGTTTGTAAGCCAATGAAAAGAAAGCTAAAATTTTATGAAGGCTCAAAGGGAGAACTAGGGATTGATATTTAATAGGGTGGATACAAGTTGTTGGCTAACCAAACAATGCCTAGATCATTTCTCTCTTAAATAAGCAGAGTTCAATTTTTCCTCGAAAGTTTGTCAAAGCATGTTCTAAGACTGACTAGGACCTAGACAAAGGTAATTATGCAGGAGCCCTCTCTAAGTAAGCATACACAACTCAATGCTATAGAGTAATTTCATCATCTAGTAAAGTCATTCAAGTCATGATGCCTGGACACATTAATTTATGAACATCAAGCTAGATTCCTCATCGGTTGAGACCAAAATGAACAAAGACCAACAAAATTTTGATGAAAGTAATTTATTCAAACAAATTTAAATTTGAAAAATAAGATTGTTCCAATTAAATATTAAAGAATGTAAAATTGAAAAGCAACATTCAAGCTAAGGAAAGTTTTTGAGTTTAAGCTTCTTTTCCATTCACATCTTCAATATTTCCATCATGAAAGGATGATAAAACAAAATCTTCTTCTAATTCTTTTCCTATCATGAAGGTTGCTAGTGGTGGCACCCTGTTGAACCATGGAAATGGATTACCTTTGGTATTGGGCTTATCCGGCTCAGGCAACTTGCCATTATCAATTAAATTCTGGATCTCATGCCTCAACTTCATACAATTGTCAGTTTCATGTCCAAGCCTTTGATGAAATTGGCAAAATGCATTAGTATCAAAGTTAGGTGGAAGAGGATTAGGTACAGTACTAGGAGTCAAGGGTTGTAACAATCCTTTCTTTTGTAGCTTATTGAGAACCCAAGTGTAACATCCTTGGACAATTCTTATATAAAAACTATCAGAGAATGTTATTCGATGTGCTCCAATCAATTCATAGAAAATTTCTCTTTCAACTAATAAAAATTTTAAAATAATAATACAATCTATATAATACAACACTTAAAGTTCAACAGACCAATCTGCAATAATCCAAATACTAGTTACAAACCAAATAACTATCATAAGTTTATCAAATCAAATGATTATATAATACATTCCTTTCTTTAATAATCATTCACTAGAATTCTCAAACTTCATCCTTTAAAAACATATATTCCTTTCATGTTTACAAATTTGTACAATCTCTCAAATAACCAAACTAAAGCACATACATATATTATAATTTATGAGTACAATATACAAAAGATCTTTATATGTACTATAGTTAATTTCCTGAGATTCTTTTCCACTTCTTAACTTGCTCCGATGTCCTGATACCTGCGTGTCAGAAAAAAATTTTAACATGCTAAACAAAGCTTAGTGGTGCATGTATAAACATATTTTGTCACTTAATATGAAGGAAAATTACTTATGAAAATATAGTAATAACACTTAGTTTTAATAAATCTTTCAATATATTAACTAATTTCAGTGACAAACCAACATAATATTCTGATTACAAAAAATAATAGCTTTAACTTTATAAAAGCCATCATGCTATACTATACTTTCGGTACTGCAACTTTTCTCTTTATGAATCATTTTATTTAAGACTTGTTTTCTCATTTGATAACATTGTTCACAATATACTTATTTTGTTTTTCAATAAGTCTTAGTTTTCAATTTCACATATAGAATAATTCATTCAATCTATAATTTTCAGCACTTAAATTTAGTACTATACTTTGGAGCACTTTGTATCTTATGTCATTATATATACTTTCAATCATTACAACACTTATAAAGTTATTGATTTATTCAATACCTTGAGCATAAAATTTCCATTTTGTGCATTAGAACTTTCACATGTAAACATTACTATATATATTAACAATCACTTTTACATTGTAACACAGTAAGTCAATTTCAAGTAATTGACTTATATTATTCTTTTGCATTTCTTCCATTGTTCACATATATTTTAAATTTAGATATCTTCATTAAATATGCCCATACATAATAATCTTAGATCATAAGTTTGGATAACATGTTAGTGTAGCAATCTTAATGCCAAATTTCAAGAATGTATAATGGTAATTATGCCCACTATCACTAATAACACAATGTATGAAATGCGGTGCCCATTATCACTATGGCTATCCTTCCTCTAGTTAGCCATTCAATCCAAAACTAGATATAAAATTAGTATGATTTGGATAATACATTAATTTTGATTAACACTAAATTATTTATATCATTTCATTGGTACAATACTCTTATCAACATTTAATATGATATATATATTTGTCACATATCTAAAGTTTATCACTCTTTTTCATACTTTTAACACATACACATGAATTATAAACACAAAAGAAATAAACATAAATATATTAGCCTCATACTAGGCCCGTATATCACAAAATACAAGCCAAAAACATTATTTAGGTACCCCACGACCGTGGCATCACAACCCCACGCCCATAGGATACCAAATGAAGTTGTCTAATAACTTTGGACACCCCACGGTCGTGGCCTTCTAGGGCCACAGTCATGGCATTGAGGCTTGCTCTGTTTTATCGAACTTTTTGAAGTAAGAACATCACTTTCAATCCCACGGTCGTGGCACTCAATTGCCACGACCGTGTCATTGATTTTAGGACTGTTTTCAGAGTAATATCATCTATTCTACACTTTTAACTTCATTAAACACAAACATAATAAAGATTTAAGATAATAATGTATCAAACTCAAAGTTTTCATATCAAATATTTTATTAAAACTTTACTTAATCAAACTTTTAACCATTTTATACAGATAAAAACAATATCAAACCGCTCAATTCTCATAAGGTTGAGTTAAGAATCAAAACCATCATATCAAAGTTATTTTTCACTCATCAATCCTTTTAATTAAAACTTTCAAGAAATCTATCATTATACATAGCTCAAACATTCATTTAAATCATTAAAACTCATAAAAATTCATATTTTTACAAAGTATAAATCAAAAGCACATACCTCTTCACAATTCCTCTTTCTCTTTCTTTTTCTCTCTTTCCCTTTGATTACTTATGGATAATCTTGCCTTTTCTAGCTTGTTCTTCTCAAAATTTATACCTATGTGTAATTTGCTCTTAATCTTTGATGAATTTGATGAAAGGAAGAAGAAATAGAAAGAAGATGGTGATAATGGTAGAGGGTGGCGTGGAAGATGGAGAAGAAATAAGAAATTTCTACACACACACATATACACATATATATATATATATTTTTTATAATATTTTTAATCAAGTGAGGGATGGCTCATAATAAATATGGTGCACCCTCATTCTTAACCGTTGATTCTAAATTGAGTTTTAATCTCGTAAAAATAATCTCTTCAGTAAATTTTTGAGATATACAATTTACTATCCTCTACTTATTGCAATTATCCACAATACTTTTGTCACTATACTCTATCAATTTTTCAATATTAGTTAAAAAGTTTCCTGTTTAAAATCTTTACCATTGCAATTCTCCCCCACTAAAGAAATTTTGTCCTCGAAATTTACATACTCTGGCAATAAGCTATTTAATTTTTAAATAATCTCAAATCTCACATAAACTCAATTATTTTATTGCTTTACATAACTTTTATTTATACCTGATATCAATCAATGTAACACTTTCAGAATAATCTTATTATAGAACTGTAGAAGATTTAGCTCTACATACTTACACCATTCAAGTTCAATTCTGTAATTGCCTTTAATTTTCTTTAGATTTTTTTATATTTATAATTTGTATCATTACATTCCATTGTTATATATATATCTTTCTTTCTCTTATATACTGGACTTTAAATCCTAGTTTTGGATAGCGGGTTACTGATGGCAAGTAAATGCCCACTGTATCAATACGGCCAAAGGCCCACTATGGCATGAATGCCCACTGTATATGATGTCACAGAGTGACCACTGAGAGAAAGGAACCAAAGGTCCTTTATGACGCAAAGCGTCCACTGATGGCATAGATGCCAATATCACCGGGACATATATATATATATATATAAATGTCCTCTATGGCACAAAGTGCCCACTTTCAATATGGGACATAAGTGTCCTCTATGGCACAGTGTGCCCACTTTCACTATGGGACATAAGTGTCCTCTATGGCACAGAGTGCCCACTTTCAATATGACATAAAATGCCCACTATTATTTTGAATATTTACCCTTTAGCTAATCCGAAAACTAGATTTAATATTAGTATAATCGATTAATACATTTATTTCTTTGTTAAAAATTATTGTCCATTATAATATCTTTTGAAATATAAAACTTTTTTCTTTGAAGTGTTTGTTTATTACTGTGAATTTATAAGATATGAGTAATTATTTCAAGCACATTTATCATATGAACATATATACACATCATATTTGTTTCCGATTAGTTTAACTGATTTTATTTATTCATCAATCTTTATCTTTACAAATCATTTCCATGTTTCCACTGTAATAATAAAATCTAAAAAGATTTCCACTCTTTATTTGTTTAATTCTTTTCTTAACATATTAAGAATTTACAACTATTCTTTCACTTTAAGAGTACATGTACATTTATAATTTATTCTCTATGTTTAATACGCATACTCACACACACACACACACATATATATATATTTATAACTTGATCTATAATACATCATTTCACTAGAAGGGTTAAACTACCTTCAAATCTCATTACATTCTTTCCTTTTTATAGTATCAATTCCTTTCTTTCTATTGTATCAATTAGCATCAGTTAACTCTTTAACACTTCTATATATAATTTATACCTTGTCTTTAATCACCAAATAATGTTACTATCATGTATTTCATAAGTACACAATATGTAAATCCCACATTCTTACTTTCATTCCTCAATCAATTCATATATACACCTCTTTGTTTTCTTTATCTTGCTCTTCAAATTATGTAAAATCATCAATGATTCATCAATATATCGTTCCTTCTCACCTTGATTCGAACACTATCTTATTTCTTCATGAATAATGTTAAATCCACTAATCACTTGTAATCATCTTTTATCTTTTCTCTAACTTTACACTTATTTTACATATCCAATTACATTTATCTATACTTTTCTCAAGTTTTCTTCACATCTAAATTTCATCATTTAATGAATTGATTTCATTTCAATCTTATAAGAAATCTTTCATCAATTATAACTGTATCCAAGATGTATTCAATAATTCACTACTAATTCCACTTATAAATTCTACTCTGTGAAAGTATAAGAAAGTAGAAATAAGCATGTTTATAGGAATGATCATGTATCTCACTGTTGGGATTTCTTCTCAAAGTTTGAAGAATAGAAATTTGCACAAACATACACATAACTATACAAATAATCATGCATATCTCCGCTAGAATTTCTTTTTCATGATTTAATCAATAAGTTATTAATAATCCAACACATACAAATTAAGGAAACAGGATCCAACTCTTCAAAGCACAATCAAATTCAAATCGCAATTTCCATAACCCTAAAATCTTTCAAAGCCTTATCTTCTTCCACAACCATATAGCAACTCATAATTGATTCAATGATAGATTTAATCATTGTTCTAGTTAATACATTATAAATACACCTTTACATATTGCAGGAATAACTTTACTATCATAGAAGTAAAGTTTTATACTCATATTTTTCATAATTATTTAATACACCATATCTTTAACAAATAATGGCGTTTTATCAATTTACAAATCTCTTTACATAGTAAAATCAAGATCATTTCACTAAATAGTAAAATAAATAGTATACAAGCACTAATCTCTTTAGCAATACTCTTCCATCACTTTCCTTTTCAATCTTTTGTTTTGATGATGTTTTAGAAGACAATAGAAGAAACTTAAAATCTTTAAATATGTTTTAGTACTTTTATACAATATACTCACTTATACAATAGTTTCGATGCATTCACTTTCTTTAATTTAACTATCACTTCAATTCTTAACGTCGAAACATTATAAAAACAATTACTTTTGACACTTTAAAACTCCATTATCCATATTTCACATTCAAATTACAGCTCGAATTCATTTCGAGCTATCAAGGTATTTTCATAATTTCTTACCTCTTCGAAATCTTTTTCAAATATACGGAAATTATCCATACTCGGATTTAATGTTACTCTTATTAAGGTTTATTTAACCTTATCACTATCAATTCCAAATGCTCTAATATCATAATCAATCCAATTTGACACTCATATATTCACTTAATGCAGAACATCAATACTTAAAGTTGTAAAACATGACAATTCTCATTCTCGTAAGAAATTTCATTCTCAAAATTTATCTATCTGTCATAATGCATTCCTCATATTCCAATAAAGTATTACACTTCCACTGTAGTACTTTGATAAATCTCTTTAACTACTCATATCTTGTTTTCTTTTCACATCCTTCTTTTTCACAAATAGGTCTAGTGAACTTCAAACAATACACTACAAATGCTCAATCAATTCTTAGAAAACATTCTACTACCATAAACATATGGAATATCAATTGTATCAAAACACATATCCACTTATTTAATTCACATAACTTAGAAAATTGCATTTCGCTTCTCCCATACTCCACATGCCAGAAATGCCTAAACCACACTCTGATACCACTAAATGTAACATCCTCGGACAACACTTATATAAAAACTATCAGAGAATGTTATTCGATATACTTTCTGTGCTCCAATCAATTCATAGAAAATTTCTCTTTCAACTAATAAAAATTTTAAAATAATAATACAATCTGTATAATACAACACTTATAGTCCAACATTTAGACCAATCTCCAATAATCCAAATACTAGTTACAAACCAAATAACTATCATAAGTATATCAAATCAAATGATTATATAATACATTCCTTTCTTTAATAATCATTCACTAGAATTCTCAAACTTCATCCTTTAAAAACATATATTCCTTTCATGTTTACAAATTTGTACATTCTCTCAAATGACCAAACTAAATGACATACATATATTATAATTTATGAGTACAATATACAAAAGATCTTTATATGTACTATAGGTAATTTCCTTAGATTCTTAATTCCACTTCTTAACTTGCTCCGATGTCCTGATACCTGCGTATCAGAAAAAAATTCTAACACGCTAAGCAAAGCTTAGTGGTGCATGTATAAACATATTTTGTCACTTAATATGAATGAAAATTACTTATGAAAATATAGTAATAACACTTAGTTTTAAGAAATCTTTTAATATATTAACTAATTTCAGTGACAAACCAATATAATATTCTGATTACACAAAATAATAGCTTTAACTTTATAAAAGTCATCATGCTATACTATACTTTCGGTACTGCAACTTTTGTCTTTTTAAATCATTTTATTTAAGACTTGTTTTTTCATTTGATAACATTGTTCACAATATGCTTATTTTTTTAATAAGTCTTATTTTTCAATTTCACATATAGAATAATTCATTCAATCTATAATTTTCAGCACTTAAATTTAGTACTATACTTTAGAGCACTTTGTATCTTATATCATTATATACACTTTCAATCATTACAACACTTATAAAGTTATTGATTTATTCAATACCTTGAGCATAACATTTCCATTTCATGCATTAGAACTTTCACATGTAAACATTACTATATATATTAACAATCACTTTTACATTGTAACACGGTAAGTCAATTTCAAGTAATTGACTTATATTATTCTTTTGCATTTCTTCCATTATTCACAACTATCATGTTGACATATATTTTCAATTTAGATATCTTCATTAAATATGACCACACATACTAATCTTAGATCATAAATTTGGATAACATGTTAGTGTAGCAATCTTAATGCCAAATTTCAAGAATGTATAATGGCAATTATGCCCACTATCACTAATAACACAATGTGTTCATTAATGGCACGCATTGCCCACTATCACTATGGCTATCCTTCCTCTGGTTAGCTATTCAATCTAAAACTAGATGTAAAATTAGTATGATTTGGGCAATTCATTAATTTTGATTAAGACTAAATTATTTATATCATTTCATTGGTACAATACTCTTATCAACATTTAATATGATATATATATTTGTCACATATCTAAAGTTTATCACTCTTTTTCATACTTTTAACACATACACATGAATTCTAAACACAAAAGCAAGAAAAATAAATATATTAGCCTCATACTAGGCCCGCATATCACAAAACACAAGCCAAAAACATTATTTAGGTACCTCACTGCCCGTGGGATACCAAATGAAGCTGTCCAATGACTTTGGAGACCCCAAGGTCGTGGCCTTCTAGGGCCATGGTTGTGGCATTGAGACTTGCTCTATTTTATCAAACTTTTTGAAGAATCAACATCACTTTCAATCCCACGGTCGTGACACTCAATTGCCACAACTGTGGCATTGATTTTGGGACTGTTTTTGGAGTAATATCATGTATATTGTACTTTTAACTTTATTAAACATAAACATATTAAAGATCTAAGATAATAATGTATCAAACTCAAAGTTTTCATATCAAATATTTTATTAAAACTTTACTTAATCAAACTTTTAATCATTTCATATGGATAAAAACAATATCAAACCACTCAATTCTCATAAGGTTGAGTTAAGAATCAAAACCTTCTTATCAAAGTTATTTTTCACTCATCAATCCTTTTAATTAATACTTTCAAGAAATTTATCATTATACATAACTCAAACATTCAATTAAATCATTAAAACTCATAAAAATTCATATTTTTACAAAGTATAAATCAAAAGCACATACCTCTTCACAATTCCTCTTTCTCTTTCTTTTTCTCTCTTTCCCTTTGATTTCTTATGGATAATCTTGCCTTTTCTAGCTTGTTCTTCTAAAAATCTATAGCTATGTGTAATTTTCTCTTAATCCTTGATGAATTTGATGAAAGGAAGAAGAAATAGAGAGAAGATGGTGATAATGGTAGAGGGTGGTATGGAAGATGGAGAAGAAATCAGAAATTTCTACATACACACACATATACACACATATATATATTTTATAATATTTTTAATCAAGTGAGGGAGGGCTCATAATAAATATGGTGCACCCTCATTCTTAACCGTTGATTCTAAATCGAGTTTTAATCTCGTAAAACGGTAAAAATAATCTCTTCAGTTAATTTTTGAGATACACAATTTACTATCCTCTACTTATAGCAATTATCCACAATACTTTTGTCACTATACTCTATCAATTTTTCAATATTAGTTGAAAAGTTTCCTGTTTAAAATCTTAACCATTACACCAAAACAGCGGCTTCCCTTGTAACACCCCATCTTAGCCTACGTTTATAGACCAAGATGGACTGTTAACTCATGGTGGTTGTGTCTTCATATTTTCCTTAGCCAATTTTAAGTGCTGATTTTAAAAAAAATTTTGCCATAACCTCCCCTAAAAATGGAGGTCCCAAGTGTCGTCAAAACTGATTTTTCTTATTTTTGAAAGACATTTTGTTTCACAATTCAACTCAAGCACACTCCCAATAATCCACCCTTATAACCTCAACTACAATCCTGCAAGAAGAATTCACACTTCTATACTAGCATACATAAGTGCTAAACCCAAATAAGATTTATTAAATTACTAGCAGTGTACGTGTTCTAGCTTTTCAGTATAATACATTTATTTTCTAGATCATACAAGCTTATGTACATGCCATATTGCTACATTCAATCATATCCAAACTCCTACCCAAAGTAGCAGTCAAGGCCAGCTGCGCAGGACATGCTGCAATCTCGTCTCCTCGTTTAACCTACGAGTTTAGAGGGAAACTAAACTCGCTAAGCAATTGCTTAGTGGGTACTTAAATCATTGCAATAAAATAAAAGAATGATTTGAACATATATTTATATACTTTAAACAATTGAAAGGAATAAATACAAAACACAAAAGGTAAAAAGGCTTGACTGAATATTTTGAATTTAAATCATTTTTCTTGTTTTTATCATTTTGGTTGCTCTACTGGTTTAACAGAACATCAGCAGATAAGGAAGGGTCATGATAAACATATCTTGTCATGATCATATTTCATTATCTTTCATCATAATTCTTGCACATGTGCCAATGGCCATTATCATTGCATCATTGATCATGCATTGTAATTATCGGCCTTCAGCCGGAATATCATATCATGTCATAAGCAGTACTGCAGTAATAGTATGATGCATCATACCCTTATCTCAAGGGTTCTGATATACCAAGTAGAGCATAAATAATTTATGAAATTACTTTGGACATGATATTCAATAGGTCATGATTTTTCCATAATGCATATATTACTCGGATAACTTCTCATGATGCCTTTCTGATTATTCCAAACCCCTTTCGTGTCATTTTAAATGATATAACATCAATCTATATCATAATATTCAAGTTTTAACACATTTAGAAAAATGACCAAATGAATAGTAGCGCGGTGCGTAAAATTGGCAACGCAATGGCGCGCGACAACTAAATAGTAAAATCTGTTTTTACTGCTGAAAATCAGTCAACTTTGTCAACAGTTTTGACCAAGTAAACAACCTTATTTTTGGATGAATTTTTGCAGGAAAACACTTTCATCAGTTAACTAAATGCATGTAAAATTTCGTCGAAAAATTCTTTCGTTTGCCCCTTCAACGGACTGCCCAAAATGAAAGCTGCAGAATGGTGCCCAAAAGGGACCATTCGGCCCAATTTTCAAAACTTGAGGGAAATTCATTTTTTTCTTGCAAAATTGATTTTTAGACTCCTTTTGTGATACAATTGAAGGACTAAGGGTCCCTCTTTCAAAAATCAAACTAAAGGTGTGATTAAAAGTTCATCAAAGTTTATGGATAATTGAGCAAAGTTTAGCTAGTTTGTTTTGCTTTCATTCTTTTCATAATCAATTGATTACAAATGGTTCAAGAGCACTTTCCCACATATTTACCACACATAATAACATTATTTCAAAACCATTTCAAAAGTCCCATAATGCAAAATATGTGAATTAATTGAAAAGGCAATGATTTAAGTACCAAACCTTAATTCTTTTCACTTGTTTCTAGTTCTTTTATATCTTCTTTGCTTCCTTCTCTCTCACTTCTTGATTTCCTATAATTTTCATAAAATCCATGTCAAGAACATAATAAAATTTAAGTGCTTCATGCCTTATTTTGCTAACTAATACTACTAGTCATCCTTTTTATCCTTAATCTTATATGTGCAAATCATCTCTTTCACTTTTCTTCAACTTCTTAAATTTTCTATAATCATCATATTTATTCTTTCATTTTTATCTTACAAATACTATAACCAATGAAAGAAATAGAACCATAGATGAATTTCCTTACCTTAAAATCTTATTCTCCACCCAAGTTTGCAACCTCTCTTTATTCTCCAAATTTAGCTACTTGAAAAAAAAAAACAATCTCTCTCTCTTTTCCCTTTCTCTTATTTTCGGCCAAGCAAGAACAAAGAGAGTTCTTGGCTTTATTTTTGTGGTGTTCTCTCCTCCAAATGGCAGCCAAGAGAGGGTAATATGTCATGGTGTAAATGTTGATTTCCCATTGGTACACATATGTGGGAAAATGGCTAATTCTCATTGGTCCAAATGTCTCCTTCTTTTATTTATTTACAACCCAAGCCCTTGGACTTCATTTTAATTATATTTTGGCCCCTCAACCTCCTTGTGCTGTAATTTTATGGTCTAAAATGTGAAAAGACCAAAATACCCTCCAACGGTTACTTGTTCGTAACTTTTAAACCGCGCACTTCCGCAAAATGCTGTGGAACACTTTTTGACTCAGTTTTTCCTCTACTTTTCATTTTTGAGATCTATTATTACTTTTGAAACACTTTTAAAAATAACCATGATGCCCCTGGTCAAAATCCCCTATATCTTCCAAACCGTGCGTTTTTGGGAAAAACCGTGTCGCACCGTTGCTACACAATTTTTCTCTACTTTCCATTTCTGGAGTCTGTTATGTGCACTATTAAGGACCTCCAGAACAATTTTTGTTAATTACGGCCACCTCCACAAAACTTTACAATCTTTTCAGTTAGGTCCTTTTTGTCCTATAGAGCTTCCTTTCACTTCGTGTTCTTTGGTGGTTACTCGGGATGGCTCCTCTTACTGTACGCGGATGTACTGTACATGGATGTACCGTACATATGTACAAATTGGGTCGTGACATCCCTAATTCTGAAAACTGCCTCATTCCTTCTTGACTAGTGACATTAACATTAGCTTCCTTTTGTGTACTTTGATTGCTAGGTTGATAATTTCCTTTCTCATTCATTCTTTCTGAAAAGTGATTCTTCTCCCTTTCCCACTCTTCAATTTGTAAACCAGCTTGGAGAATATCTTTGAAATCCCTTATAAGGGTGTGAGACATCCTTTCACGGAGATTGGGCAGGACACCTCTCACGATCATCCTTATTTGATCAGATTCATAGGGCCTTTTCTTAAGCAAAGCAGCCTTATTTCTCCACCTTTTCACATAGTCCATAAAATTATCATTTGGCCTTTGTCTAATGGACTAAACTTCCATTAAGGTAACTTCCAACTCGACATTATACCCATATTGCTGGATGAAGGCCTTGTATAGCAAATCCCAACTCTTTTGTGTTCCATCATTGTTTTATTAGTTTTTGTTATAGATTTGCGTCTTGTTTATTATGATAATTATTGTTTTATTTACGTATTTTGTTAGTTTTAATCGGTTTGTTTAGTGTTTTCATTAATTGTGATATTTTAGTTTATTTCAGTGTTTTTGTCGTTTTTGTCCTAGTTTTTAGTGTGTGTTTATGTTTTGTTGGTTATTGTTTATTTAATTCTTGTTTAAAGTTTGTTCAAGTTTTGTTTCAGGTTAAAAAAGCCAAGGAACCAAGACTGAAGGAAAAATGGATAGTAGCTGACACAGGCAGAGGACACGGCCAAGTCACTGGCCGTGTCCCATACTAAGCTAAAGATGGAAATAAATCACAGAGAGAGACACATGCAAGGGACACGGCCAAGTCACTAGCCGTGTCCCTCCAAAGATGCTCCAACACGGCCAAGTCACACCAACTTGGCCGTGTCTCACTTGGTTTCAAAGGAAAAGAAGACTAAAATTTCACAGTGGAAGACACAGGCAAGGGACACGGCCAAGTCACTGGTCGTGTCCCTCCAAAAAGGCCCAACACGTTCAAAGAAGAAAAAGAAGAAAAAAAGCAAGCAGTAGGTGACACATGCAATGCACTCCAACACTGCCAAGTCACTTCTGACTTGGCCGTGTCCCTCATGAACCAAGCACGCAGCGGATTTTAAAGGGGAGAATTCGTATAAAAGAGAAAGAGAAACTAGGGTTTCGGGAGGGTGGATGATTTTAAGAGAGATTTGAGCTGTCCATGAGTGAAGTTAGGGTTTTAACTTTGATTTCTTTGATTTTGATTGCACTTTTGATTACTTTAGCTTAGATTAGATTGTTCTAGCCATTGAGACAATCTTCTTGCAAGATTTGATCAAGAGATTCTTCAGAAGCTTCAAGGAGTTTGTAAATTGGTTTTGTTCTTGAACTTATTCTCTTTATTTTCATTGAAATTGTATTAACGGATATTATCATGTCTATTTTGATTTCTTTGAACATTAATGAGATGAATATGTTTGATTGCATCATGAACTAATTTGATCTAGTCTAGTGTTTGTATGGATCTGCTATGATTGTATGAATTGGTTATTCTCTTAGCTAATAATTTCTTTAGCCTTGATTGAATGAAATATTTTAATATATAATTAATTGGCCACCAATTATGTGTTTTAGGTATTAGATGATGGATTGAGAGACGAAGTCTAATGCTGGATATTCAATTAGGGACTTAGGTGAATTAGAGATATAACCTATTAAAAAGATTGTTTCAATTATAACAAGATTAGTTGTAAGAGGTTTGAATGCGAGAGCTTATTTCCTTGACTCAATTAATTAAGTTGTTTGAGATTTAATCTTTGAAATTGAATTAGTTAAGAGAAATAACCATTCATAAATACAAGTAGTAGAGAAGTGCAAACCCTAGACCTTTTTATCAAGTGAATCAAAACATCAGCTCTTGTTTACTTTTATTGTTTTAAACTTCAATTAAACTTCTTCATTAGTTAGCAATTTAAATTTATTCATTACTTGTTACTTTTAATCTGATAATCAATTAGCCACTTTAGCTTCCTTGTGAGACAACCTTGGGGCGATCACCTTTGCTACAGCTACCTCGTATACTTGGGAGTGACGCTTTGTGGTAGAGTTAATTTGAGCGCAACAAGTTTTTGGCGCCGCTGCCGGGGAAGGTAATTGGCGTAATTGTTTATTTAAAAAAATACTTTAGATTATTTTTCATGGTTTTCATTTTATTTTATTTTGTCTTTTGCTTTTAATAATTTCTTTTTCTAGAAATTTTATTTATGCAAGGCAGGAGATCACTCGAAGGAGAGCTACATCCATTCATTCCAGAAATTCAGAGAGTGAAAAGGAGCAGAGAAGAGTTTGAGCTCTATATCGGATTTGATACAGAGGAGGAAACTTCTGAATTTGAGTCAGATTCTGCACAATCAGTTAAAATGGCTGAAGAAAGGCAAAGAATGATGAGAGACTTTGCTAGACCTGTCATTGGAACTTCAACTTCTTGCATAAGATTGACAGATGCAGCAAGGAATTATGAGTTGAAGAACATTCACTACAATATGCTGCCATCATTTTATGGAGTTCCAAATGAAGATCCTTTGAACTTTATTAGGGATTTCTACTCCACCCTCAACACTTTTCCATTGTGAGGATTAACAGAGGATCAGTTGAGGATGCGGTGTTTTCCATATACTTTGAAGGATAGGGCAAAGAGATGACTTATGATGTTGCCCGAGAACTCACTGACAACTTGGGAGCAAGTTTATAACAAGTTCATGGGCAAGTTCTATTCACACCAAAAGACAGCTGAGTTGAGAGAGAAGATTACTACATTCTCTCAATTTGAAGGAGAGCCATTTCATGAGGCTTGGGACAGATTTAAGATGCTATTGATCCGGTGTCCTCATCATCACTACCCACTTCAACTCCTTAATCAGTTTTTCTATGATGGTCTCACCCAGCAATTTCAGAACACTGTTGACAATGCAGCTGGGGGAGCCATGGGAGAAAAGACCGCTGATAAGACTTATGAGATCTTTGAGATGTTGGGAGCTAATTCTCAACAGAAAAGTGTTAGGGGAAGAAGTAAATGGGTGAATCAACTAGAAGCCAATAGTGAAATGGTCAATTAGATAGCTGAGTTGACAAAGCAAGTGCAGATGCTGAATATGAAGAACAATATTTCTTCATCTACTCAAGAAGTGTGTGGAATCTGTGGAATTTTAGGGCATGGAGCAAACAGTTGCCCCTCTGCATATGAATCATATAAGAATGAAGCTGAGTAAGTCAATGTTATGGGAGGATTTCAACCAAGAGCTCGGAATGATCCTTATTCAAATTCATACAATCCTGGTTGGAGGAATCACCCAAATTTTTCTTGGGCAACAAATAATTCTCAGCAGCCTTTCCATTTGCTTCAAAGACAGAACTAAGAGCAGGGCCAATCCTCAAATCAAGGGAAGTCTAAGGTAGAGAGTTTGGAGGAAAGTTTACAGGCTTTTATCCAGGTTAGTGCTAAGAATCAAGAGATAACAAACAAGAGGCTGGATTCCTTAGAAGCATCTTTTAAGAAAGTGGAGACACAAGTTGGACAACTTGCATAACATATGCAGATTCAACAAAAGGGGAAATTCCCAAGTCAACCAGAGCAGGCACAATCAGTGACTGTTCTTAGAAGTGGTAAGGAAATTAACAATAATGTTGAAAATGATTCTGTGAATGCAGGTGACAAAGAGAACAAGGAGGAAGGAGAACCAGAGAACAAAGATGCTGGAGATAGATCAATGAAGAAGTCCTCTTCAACAGATTTACATAAGGCAAGCAATCCGTACCGGCCTCCTATACCATTCCCTAGCAGGTTGAAAGATGATAAAAAAGATAAGCAATTTTCTAATATCTTCAACATGCTGTCTAAGGTAAGTATTAACTTACCCTTACTTGAAGCAGTAAAGAATATGCCGGCTTATGCCAAGTTCTTCAAAGACCTGATCACCAAGAAAAAGAGGTATGAGACAAATGAAAAGGTGATAGTTTCTGAGGTAGCTAGTGCTGTTTTGCAGCATAAACTACCTCCCAAACTAAAGGATCCTGGAAGCTTTATAATTCAAATTACTGTGGGAAATGGAAAGGGGACTGAAGGCATGTGTGATCTAGGAGCCAGTATTAATTTGATGCCTTATTCTGTTTATAAAGAATTAGAATTAGGGGAACTTAAACCGACAAAAATGGTGTTGCAATTAGCTGATAGGTCTTTTAGATTCCCAAAAGGGGTTATAGAAGATGTGTTAGTTAAGGTTGGTGGGTTAATAGTACCTGTGGATTTTATTGTTCTTGACACGGACGAAGGTAACCCTACACCATCAGCACACACTATATTGCTGGGTAGGCCTTTCATGGCTACTACCAACACCTTAATAGATGTTAAAAATGGTAAGTTGTCAATGACTGTCTTAGGGAAAACTGTTGAATTTTCTATTTTTAACACTTCTCCTATTCCTACAACTGCTTTATACGAGGAATGTTATTTAATTAATAGTGTTGAAGCAGTTGTTTCAGATGTTGTGTTGTAGACGGACTCCCCAGATAAATTGGAGCTGACACTGACTTTAGAAGAGGGGGCTAAATCAGTGAGGAAGACCCAAAGGTGCTTTAACCCGAAGGCATATGAGAGCTCGAGAATTTACAAGGATCGCATTAAGGCAATTCATGACAGATTTATTGTGCGACAGACATTGAGCCCAGGTATGAAAGTTTTACTTTTTAATTATCAACTCAGTCTGTTTCAAGGTAAACTCAAATCTCGATGAAGTGGTCCGTTTGAGGTAACTAAGGTATGTCCTTCTGGTGCCATTGAATTGCTTAACTCTAGAACCAATAAGATTTTTAGAGCAAATAGACATAGAGTTAAACTATACAATGAAGGATTTCAGGAAGTGAGGATCATTGACAGCACTTTGATCCATGATCCTTAAGCCTTGCAAGATGTCCAGCTTTATGACATTAAAGAAACGCTAAATGGTAGGCAACCCATTAGTTTGAATTTCTTTTTCATAGTTATAATTTTATATTTAGGAATTTTGATTTTATGTTTAGTTTAAATAAATGGAAACCCTAAGCTCTCTTGCATCTTGTTTTTGAACATTTGTATTTGTGATAAAAGATAGAGTTTTGCCTCACCAGGGGACGATGGAAGATAGGTTGTACTTAATTCTTTCTCTTTATTATTCTTGTTTTCCATTGAGGACAATGTAAATTCTAAAGTGTGGGGTAATCTTTTAGCTTTTCTTTAATTTTTGTTTTGGTTGCCTTGGTATGTTTTATTGTGTTGTGCATGGTATAATTGTTGAAAATTTATTGATCTTTTCTGTGATTCTAGCATTATAGTTGAGACTTTAGTATCAGCATAGAAATGAGCATTTGAATTCATTCAGGATCAATTTTCACATTCTGCAATTTATGACATATAAATCTTTGTGAACCCACCCGTGTGAGTTTTGAGCCTCATAATTTGATATTATTATCAGTTGATTTTCTTTTCTTAAGTGTGCACCTTCATGATTTGGCATCTCTAGAGTTTGCTTTTGCATACTAATTGAACTCACATTATGATTTAATCTCAAGTTTTAACATGATGAAGGCAAATTAGGTTAGCCCCTTTAGCTTAAAAAGACTTCCTTTAATATTGATTTCCTTAGTGAGCCAAGTTGAGCCATTGACCGTTTCTTGTTTGATCAACACAATTCTCAACTTGACATGTTCTTATTATCATCATACCTATGCATTAAGGAATGAAGTTTTATGATTTGGCAATAGGGTAGTTTATTTCAAAGTGTGGGGTAAGTAAAAATAAAAAACAATGGTATTGCTATTTGGGGTTGAAATGCATACTTTGCACATTGTGTTGGATTAAGAGTTGATTATTCTTTTCCTCTACATTTTAAGCTAGATGTTCTATGCAAGTTTATATTTTGTATATATAAAAAAAATGATGATAAAAAAAAGAAGAGATATATATATACAAAATTCATATATTTTCTAGCATTAGAGGAATGTTGACTCATGTACTTTTCTTTTAGTGTGCAAGTATGTAAGATTATTAAGGATTGGTGAGTATGCCATTTGAGGGAATTGTGAGTTTCTTAGCAATAGGATTGTCTAATTTAGCTACTCTATTTCTTGATGCTCCAGCTTAAATGCCTTTTCTCACACCTGCACCTTAGCCCCATTACATCCAAATAAAAGACCTTCGGATTATTTCTTGAGAAAATCAGTGAGGGAGATTGGATAATTAAGCAAGTTTATGGTAGTATGCAATCATGAGTGGTTTGAGTGATTAACTTTTGAAATTGAGTGAAACACTTAGATGAGAGATAAGATTTGTATGTCTGGATTAATGAATGAGTTAAGAAAATCTTGATTGAAGGAAATTGCTATTATTTATGTCTGATGTCTTGAAGTATTTAATCTATATGCTGGAATTATAGTTAAGGTTGTTTGAGTTTTTAATTTATGCCATGTGAATTTGCTTGAGGACAAGCAAAGTTTTAAGTGTGGGGTAGTTGTTTTATTAGTTTTTGTTATAGATTTGTGTCTTGTTTATTATGATAATTATTGTTTTATTTACGTATTTTGTTAGTTTTAATCGGTTTGTTTAGTGTTTTCATTAATTGTGGTATTTTAGTTTATTTTAGTGTTTTTGTCATTTTCGTCCTAGTTTTTAGTGTGTGTTTATGTTTTGTTGGTTATTGTTTATTTAATTCTTGTTTAAAGTTTTTTCAAGTTTTGTTTCAGGTTAAAAAAGCCAAGGAACCAAGACTGAAGGAAAAATGGACAGTAGCTGACACAGGCAGAGGACACGGCCAAGTCACTGGCCGTGTCCCATACTAAGCTAAAGATGGAAATAAATCACAGAGAGAGACACATGCAAGGGACACGGCCAAGTCACTGGCCGTGTCCCTCCAAAGATGCTCCAACATGGCCAAGTCACACCAACTTGGCCGTGTCTCACTTGGTTCCAAAGGAAAAGAAGACTAAAATTTCACAGTGGAAGACACAGGCAAGGGACACGGCCAAGTCACTGGCCGTGTCCCTCCAAAAAGGCCCAACACAGCCAAGTCACTTCTGACTTGGCCGTGTCACTCATTCAAAGAAGAAAAAGAAGAAAAAAAGCAAGCAGTAGGTGACACATGCAAGGGACACTGCCAAGTCACTGGCCGTGTCCCTCCAATGCACTCCAACACGGCCGTGTCCCTCATGAACCAAGCACGCAGTGGATTTTAAAGCGTAGAATTCGTATAAAAGAGAAAGAGAAGCTAGGGTTTCAGGAGGGTGGGCGATTTTGAGAGAGATTTGAGCCATCCAAGAGTGAAGTTAGGGTTTTAACTTTGATTTCTTTGATTTTGATTACACTTTTGATTACTTTAGCTTAGATTAGATTGTTCTAGCCATTGAGACATCCTTCTTGCAAGATTTGATCAAGAGATTCTTCAGAAGCTTCAAGGAGTTTGTAACTTGGTTTTGTTCTAGAACTTATTCTCTTTATTTTCATTGAAATTGTATTAACGGATATTATCATGTCTATTTTGATTTCTTTAAACATTAATGAGATGAATATGTTTGATTGCATCATGAACTAATTTGATCTAGTCTAGGGTTTGTATGGATCTGCTATGATTGTATGAATTGGTTATTCTCTTAGCTAATAATTTCTTTAGCCTTGATTGAATGAAATATTTTAATATATAATTGATTAGCCACCAATTATGTGTTTTAGGTATTAGATGATGGATTGAGAGATGGAGTCTAATGCTGGATCAATTCAATTAGGGACTTAGGTGAATTAGAGATATAACCTATTAAAAAGATTATTTCAATTATAACAAGATTAGTTGTAAGAGGTTTGAATGCGAGAGCTTATTTCCTTGACTCAATTAAGTTGTTTGAGATTTAATCTTTGAAATTGAATTAGTTAAGAGAAATAACCATTCATAAATACAAGTAGTAGAGAAGTGCAAACCTTAGACCTTTTTATCAAGTGAATCAAAACATCAGCTCTTTTTTACTTTTATTGTTTTAAACTTCAATTAAACTTCTTCATTAGTTAGCAATTTAAATTTATTCATTACTTGTTACTTTTAATCTGATAATCAATTAGCTACTTTAGCTTCCTTGTGAGACGACCTTGGGGCGATCACCTTTGCTACAGTTACCTCGTATACTTGCGAGTGATGCTTTGTGGTAGAGTTAATTCGAGTGCAACAATCATCTAAGGTATTGAACCAATTTTGGACAACAGGGAGAGTATAAAGTACCTTAGAGTTTGAGCCTTAGTAGCTTGGGCAGACTGCATAGTAGTGATATACTGCTTCACATGGAGATGAGGATTTTTAGTTCCATCAAACTTCGCAAAAGATGGCATCTTGAACTTGTACGAAACTTCTTCATCTAGCTCAAATAATTTATCAACTACGGACATTTCTTTGGTCTTCAGTTTCTTCTCAAATTTCTTTTCTATGTCCGCAATCATCTTTTCAACATCAGAAGTTTCGGTTTCCTCCATGGCTAATCTTTCAACAATCTTCGGTTTTTTCTTCTTATCTTGAGGATCTTGATAGTATTGGGCCCAATCATCATCCCGATCAATGATCATCATCAAAAACAACTTCACCAACTTTAGTCTTCCCTTTGTCCTTTAGTTTCTTGGAGCTAGTAGATGCTTCAACATTATTTCCTAAAATTACGGCCAATTGGTTCTTCACGGTCTCAGCCATGGCCTTTTTTATTTCTTCCATCTTGGCATTGAGGGCTTCATCCACCATTCTTTGAATTTGTTTGGGCTCCACTGCTTTTGGTGAGCAAGTGATTGAGTCATTGCTAGATTCTTCACTTTCGACGTAGGTCGGATTGTCGTAAGCTTTTGAACTGTCGTAATCCAGGGCTGTGAGCCAGAGAGGATCAACGATATGAGATGCAAATGTATGCATGTATGCATAAACAATCTACAAAGAAAGATAATTAGGACGTTCCTTCCAACCTTATAACATCCACACACGAATGGTGAGTCTCTTTTCCTAGGTATATGGTTAAAAAAAACCAACATGGGGTACCTTGTTTTTGAATATTTCTCTTGGACGTTTCAACCAATAGTTATATTTTCAAAAATGGAAATCAGTTCATAATAATTCCCATTAATTAGGTTTCAATCCATTTATCCAACTAAAGTAGCTTTTGTGTTATATTGGATTAAAACTAAATTAAGAGGTTTATTATAAATAGATTTCTCACTCGAAAAGGTAACTAATGATTCATGCCAAAAACAAGCCCATGATTAGTAACTCTTAGCTTAAACTAGGCTCACAATTGATTTTTGGTATTTCGCAATTTGCCTAACTAATTTGCAACCTCTTTATAAGAAAAGGTTGGATGAAAATAATTTTATTTCTATGCACATTGTAAAAAGATTTAAAAAGAAACATATTTTAGTATTTGGGTCATAAGAAAAAGAATTTTTGATTTGTTTATGGAAAAGTTTTATATCCAAAGGCCATTTTGAAAAATTTTGAAAATAGTTTTGGTCTTTTAGATTTTAAAGAAAAATTTATTTTAAGCTAACAATGTATTTGGGTCATATTAGAAAAAGAACAAACCAAATAAGCCATGATTTAAGCCAAGATAAATGAACCATAGTCAAACGACATGCATTTGGGGTAAAACCTAAAGAAAGTAACTAGGCCAATTGTTTTATTAGTTTTTGTCATCAAATTGCTATTTATTTATTATGATAATTATTGTTTTCTTCGTGCATTTTGGTAGTTTTAATCTGCTTATTTAGTGATTTCATGCAATTTGGTAGTTTTTAATTTATCCCAGTGTTTAGATCATTTTTTTGTACTAGTTTTTAGTATGATGTTTATGTGTTTTTAGTTAATGTTTCATTTGATTTTTGTTTAAAGTTTGTTTTAGGTTAAAGTGCAAAAAACTCCCTTGGAAGATCAAAACAAAGAAAGAAGAGCATGAATAAAGCAAGACATGGCCAAGCCAAATCAAGCTTGGCCATGTCACCTCAACGAGTTTTGGCAGAACTTCACACGGCCAGGAGACACGGCCAAGCCACTGGCCGTGTCTCACCTAAAGGGCAAAACCAAGGAAATAAAGAAAGAAAGGAAAATTTGGCAGAAGCTGACACTGGCAGGTGACACGGCCAGAAGCTTGGCTGTGTCCCATACTAAGCCAAAGAACAAGGAAAAACCAAAGGAAATAAACAGAAGCTGACACACCCAGAAGACACGGCCAAGCCACTGGCCGTGCTAAATGACATGGCCAGGAGCTTGGTCGTGTCACTCCCATCTCCAAAGAACAAAGAAGAGCAAGGAGAAACAGAAGCTGAAACACCTATGTGACACGGCCAAGCCACTGGGCGTGTCACATGACACGGCCACAAGCTTGGCTGTGTCACCTCATGAGACCAAAGAAAGAAAAAGCACACTGATTTTTAGCCAAGGAATTGTATAAATAGTTAAGATTAGGGCAAGAGGCGGAGACTAGACATTCTTTGAGCTGTTCTTTACTTTACTCTGAGAGTTTTTCTCTAAAACAATAAAACCATTAAAGATTGATTTCACTTCCATTCAAACACTCTAGATCAAATTAGTCTTAGCCATTGCATTATTCTTTTAGCAAATATCTGAGCAAGAGATTCTTCAGAAGCCAAATGAAGATTTTAATTGGGTTTTGTTCTTTAACTCTATCTCTTAAGCTTCATTGAAATTGTATTTATGAATTCTCTAATGTCTAAATTAATTTCTTTGAATTTTAATGAGATGAATTTGTTTCATAGCATTACTATGAACTAATTTTGATCTAGTCTAGGGTTTGTATGGATCTACTATGATTGTATGAAATGGTTATTGCTCTTAATTGATTTATTTCTTTTATCCTTAATTGAATGGAATAAGGTTAATATATAATTGATTGGCCACCAATTATGTGTTTTAGGTATTTAGATGAAGGATTGAGAAATGAAATCTAATACTGGAATAATTTAATTAGGGACTTAGGTGAATTAGAAATATAAACCTAAGGAAAAGATCATTTTGATTGCAGTAAGATTAATTGAAAAAGGTTTGAATGCGAAAGCTTATTTTCTTAATTTGATTAATTAAGTTGCTTGAAATATGATCTTTGAAATTAAATCAGTTGAAAGGAATAGCCATTCATACATATAAATTAGTAGAGAAGTGCAAACCCTAGGCTTTTCTATTAAGTGAATCAATATATCTGTTCAATTTTCTTTCATTGCATTAAATTTAATTCCTTTATGTTTTCATTAGTTGTTTAGCAATTTAATTTTATTGATAATTTTTTATTTATGATTTGATAAATAATTAAGCTTATCTAGCTTCCTTGTGAGACGACCTTGAGGTGTTCACCGAAATACTACAGCGGCCTCGTATACTTGCGAGTGTAGCTTTAGTAGTGTTTATTAGAGCACAATAAGTTTTTGGCGCAGCTGCCGGGGAAGCTAATTGGTGTAATTGTTTATCAGTCATATATATATTTTAAATTATTTTTCATTGTTTATATTTTATTTTATTTTTCTTTTGCTATAAATAATTCCTTCTTTCAGAAATTTGTTTTATGCAAGGTATGAGATCACTTGGAGCAGAGCTTTGCCCATTTATTTCAAAAATTCAAAGAGTGAAAAGGAGCAGAGAAGAGTTTGAATTGTATACCGGGTTTAATATAGAGGAGGAAATTTTTGATTTTGAGTCGGATACTACGCAATCTACCAATATGGGAGAAGAGAGGCAAAGAACTATGAGGGATTTTGCCAGACCTGTCATTGGGACTTCCACCTCATGTATAAGATTGAAAGATGCGGCAAGAAATTATGAGTTGAAGAATATCCATTACAACATGCTACCATCATTCTATGGAGTTCCGAATGAGGATCCTTTGAATTTTATCTGGGATTTCTACCCCACCCTCAACACATTTCCATTGGGAGGACTAATAGAAGACCAGTTGAGGATGAGGTGTTTTTCGTACACATTAAAGGATAGGGCAAAAAGCTAGCTTATGATGTTGCGTGAAAATTCTTTGACAACTTGGGAGTAAGTATATAACAAGTTTATGGGCAAATTTTACTCACACCAAAAGACAGCTGAATTAAGAGGAAAAATAGCCACATTTGCTCAATTGGATGGAGAGCCATTTCATGAGGCTTGGGACAGGTTTAAGATGTTGTTAATCCAGTGTCCACACCATCACTACCCACTTCAATTGCTGAATCAGTTTTTCTATGATGGACTGACCCAGCAATTTCAGAATACTTTTGATAATGCAGCTAGGGGAGCTATGGGAGAAAAGACAGCAGAAGAGACTTATGAAATCTTTGAAATGTTGGGAGCTAATTCCCAACAAAAAAGTGTAAGAGGAAGAAGTAAAGGGGTAAATCAAGTGGAAGCCAATAGTGAGATGGTCAATCAGATAGCTGAATTGACAAGACAAGTGCAGATGCTGAACATGAAGAACAATGCTTTTTCATCCACTAAAGAAGTGTGTGGAATTTGTAGAACTTTTGGGCATGGAGTAAATATATGCCCCTCTGCGTACGAGTCTTATGGAAATGAGGCTGAGCAAGTTAACACTATGGAGGGATATCAAAAAAGGGCCAGAATGATCCTTACTCAAACACTTACAATCCTGGTTGGCGAAATCATCCAAACTTTTTGTGGGAAGCAAGCAATTCCCAACAACCTTTCCATTTGCTCCAAAGACAAAATCTACCGCCAGGGCAATCTTCAAATCAAGGGCAGCCTAAGAGAGGCAGTTTGGAGGATAGTTTACATGCTTTTATCCAAGTCAGTACCAAGAATCAAGAGATGAATAATAAAAGGTTGGATTCATTGGAAGCGTCTTTCAAGAAAGTGGAGACTCAAGTGGGACAACTAGCACAACATATGCAGATTCAATAAAAAGGAAAATTTTTTAGTCAACCTGAGCAAGCACAAGTAGTGACTGTTCTTAGAAGTGGCAAGGTAATAAATAATGGTGTTGAAAATAATTCTGTGAATGCAGGTGATCAAGAAAATAAAAAGGAAGGAAAACCAAAGGACAAGGGTGATGTAGAAAAATCAATGGAGCAATCTCCTTTAGCAGATTTACACAAGGCAAGTAATCCTTACCGGCCACCTATAGCATTCCCCAACAGATTGAAGAATGATAAACAAGATAAGCAATTTTCAGATATCTTCAACATGCTGTCTAAGGTAAGTATTAACTTACCTTTACTTGAAGCAATAAAGAATATGTCGACTTATGCCAAATTATTCAAAGAATTGAACACCAAGAAAAAGAGGTATGAGCCAAATGAAAAGGTGATAGTATCAGAGTTAGCTAGTGCTGTTTTGCAACATAAACTGCCTCCGAAGCTAAAGGATCCTGGCAGTTTCATAATTAAAATTACTATGGGTAATGGAAAGGGGACTGATGGCATGTGTGATTTAGGAGCCAGTGTTAATTTGATGCCTTACTCTATGTATCTTGAATTAGAACTTGGGGAACTTAAACCTACTAAAATGGTCTTGCAATTAGTTGACAGATCTCTTAGATTCCTGAAAGGAGTTATAGAAGATGTGTTTGTTAAGGTTGATAGGTTGATAGTGCCCGTGGATTTTATAGTTCTGGACATGGAAGGAGATAACCCTACACCATCCGCACACACTATTCTACTAGGTAGGCATTTTATGGCTGCGACCAACACCTTGATTGATGTTAAAAAATGGTAAATTGTCAATGACTGTCTTGGGAAAAACGGTTGAATTTTCTATTTTAACACTTCTCCTATTCCTACATCTGCATTATACGAGGATTGCTCTTTAATTGATTGTATTGACGCAGTTGTTTCAGATGTTTTCTTGCAAACAGGTTCTTCGGATAAATTGGAGCTGGCATTGACCTTAGATCGTGACCTGGATATTTTTGACTCAGAAGTAGTCAGTTGCATTGATATATTAGAAAGTGCTGAAATAGAGGAATTTAAAGAGGAACCATTATTTGAGTTCCCCTCCATCCAAAAGGAAGAGAATAATCCTTCAGTTGAGTTAGAGCTAAAAGAGTTGCCTAAAAACCTGAAATATGTGTTTTTAGGAGATCACGACACCTTACTTGTGATAATTTCTAGCAAACTCAGTGAAAGGGAAGAAATGAGGTTGGTGAGTGAATTAAAAAGATTGAAAAGAGCTATAGGATGGGGGTTGAGTGATATCAAAGGTATTAGCCCTTCAATGTGCATTCATAGAATTATCTTAGAAGAGGGAGCTAAACCTGTGAGAGAGACCCAAAGGCGCCTTAACCCATACATGAGTGAAATGGTTAAGAAGGAAGTGCTAAAATTGCTTGATGAAGGAGTGATATACCCGATAGCCAATAGTGAGTGGGTTAGCCCAGTACATGTAGTGCCTAAGAAATCATGAATCACTGTGGTAAAAAATGAAAAGAATGAATTGATTCCTACTAGGACTACCACTGGGTGGAGAATTCGTATAGACTATAGGAAGTTAAATAATGCCACAAAGAAAGATCATTTCCGTCTTCCTTTTATTGATCGAATGCTGGATAAACTTTCTGGACACTCCCACTATTGCTTTTTTGATGGACTTTCAGGTTATTATCAGGTGGCGATAGCGCCAGAAGATTAATCCAAGACCACTTTTACTTGCCCTTTTGGGACTTTTGCATTTCGGCGTATGCCCTTTGGCTTGTGCAATGCGCCTGCAACTTTTCAGAGATGCATGATGTTTGTTTTCACGGACATGATAGATGACTTTATTGATGTATTTATGGATGATTTTTCTATTTTTGGTGACTCTTTTGATAATTGCCTCAGTAAACTTGTTCTTGTACTTGAAAGATGTACTGAATGTAATCTCACTTTGAGCTGGGAAAAAAGTCATTTCATGGTTACTCACGGTATTGTATTAGGCCATATTGTGTCTAGCAAAGGGATTGAGGTGGATAAAGCTATGGTAAAGTTGATTGCTAAGTTACCCCCACCTACCTCTGTTAATGTAACACCCCCACATTCAATACATGCACACTACAAACACCACAATGTAGTATACATGCACTAAACATAGAGATGCTACAGATTTTCTTAATATAAAAAAAAACATTTTTATATAATACCATCATCTTTCTCAATATACATTATAGATAATAAGTAATCAATTTGTAATACATTATAAAAAAAAAAAATAGGTAGTTACTTGTAATACAAAACAAAATAAATATATAGATACATTTAGTTAATACGCAGCGGAATTTATAAAATATTTACATATAAGAAACGTTTAAATCCATATTTACAAATGTGCATATGTTTACATTAAAATATTACTTTTCAAAATATAAAGAAGTAGTACATGATTGGCAAATCTCTTCTGATCTTTAAGTTCCCAAAATCAACTCTTCAAGGTCTACTCTCACTCGATCTCGATGAACTCTCAGGTTCAACTCTATCACCTACGCGATCAAACACTATCGCGCTAAGCCAACGGCTTAGTAAGACAAATCATGCTAATGTTATGCATTAGTGCAATGCAATGCCACACAATTTATTAATAAGAACAACATCATAGATGTAAAGCTAGCAACATACTTTTACATTCCATAAACCACAATATATGTACATATCACACGTCAACATCCTTTTATATATCTCATTAGTTAATCATTTTACCATTCATGAATCATATTAAACAAAGACAAGCATGGGCCCAAAACACACTAATATGCCATTCAATTTTCAGAGTTAATGTTTTGGTTTTGTTATCACATTTATCAATATCATATACCCAACTAGGCTTCAAGGATTAGGTTCAACCAAGCTTCAAGGGGAGCAAAGCATGCTAAGCTTCAACCCAACTTGGCTTCAAGAACCAACCCAACCTAGCTTCAAGGGTGGTAACATCTCAATTAGGCTTCAAGGATTCAATCCAACCTAACTTCAAGAGATTGTTACACTTATTAGGCATGCCACCAACAACAAACTCTGAAAATGGAATAACACATTAGCCACACAATTCATTTATTATTTAGTTATCATTTCCATTCTCAATTCTCATCAACATTTAGGCAAACATGCCTTATTTCTTTCAATTGCATCTTCATAGCCAATCACAATGGCTTTACATCACATTTCACATCTCAATTCATATTTTGCATATAGCATCATTGATATAGCATTTCAAAATACATTATCCATATCACACATTATCATTTACAAGATTCACATTGCATAGTACAAACCCTAGTTCATGTAGTATCATATGCATTATCAATTGTAAAATCAAACTCAACCATGTATGAAGAACAAAAACCAAACACAGTAACCAACACACCCAAGGGACACGGCTAAGCTTGTGGCCGTGTCTCCCAAAACAAATTGGCAGTGGCAGACACTGGCATGAGACACGGCCGTGTCCTCTCCAAAAACTCACACACATGGCCCAATTTCCATGGACTTGGCCTTGTCTCTCCAAAACATTAAGTCTTGGCCGTGTCTCTTCTTTGGTTTTGGCCGTGTCACTCATGAACAAACCCTAACCAAAGCCAACACTCTTCTAAATGCATTCTAACACCTTATGCACAACACAAACTCATTCAAATGGATGCAATCAATGACATACACACATATCTTACATAATCATCACAATAATCACTTAAACAACACATTAACATCACATTTAAACACAAGCCATCTCAAAACCCTAATTCCAACATCCTTCATAATCTTTCACTATCAACCTCTACATAACTTACCATATTCAAAACCAAACCCACACCAATTAAATCTTTTAACTTGCAATCAATTTAAACACTTGTAAACACATCTCAAACACACCAAATCAAGATTCCAACCAATCAAACCTCACATCAAACATAACTTCAAAAATAACCAAAGCAACAAAAGAATACTTACTTTAAATGAAGAAATTCCACAAATCTCTAGCCAAATTCTTTGATTCCTTCTTCAATTTGGTTCTAGCATCAAGCACACCTCTCTTGCTCTCTCTTTTCTTCAATGGCCGGCACACACATGAGAAGAGAAGAAGAATGAATACAAATCAACCATTTCTTCTTCTTTAAATCTCCACCACAAAATTTAACAAAACAATTACCAAAACACCCCTCATCACTTAATTTAGCTTTTGTCCCTTGCATGCCCAAATATGTAATTTCACAAATCTCAAATAAAATATCTTCTTGCATTGACTCTCTATTTGACTTATGCATATGTTAATTATATCATCATATAAACAACATATAAACTTGTCTCTAAACCCTCTTTCTTTCCCAAAACACATATACATACACATTCTCTTCTCAATTTCTTTTCTTAACACATAACATATACATTCAATCCAATTTACAACAACAACATAACCAATACTTCTAGGGCAAACATGAGGATATTACAGTTAAGGGAATAAGAAGCTTTCTAGGGTATGCAGGCTTTTACCGGAGGTTTATTAAAGATTTTTCTAAAATAAGCCAACCATTATGTCATTTGCTTGGAAAAGATGCTCCATTTGTATTTACTGGACAATACATGCAAGCTTTTAATTCCCTTAAAGAAAAATTGACCAGCGCACCGGTAATTGTAGCTCCTATTTGGTCTTTACCTTTTGAAATTATGTGTGATGCATCCAACCATGTAGTAGGAGCTGTCCTTGGGCAAAGGGTTGAGAAATTTTTTGAGAGTGATTTATTATGCTAGCTTGACCCTAAATAGCACACAAGTTAATTACACAACAACTGAAAAAGAAATGCTAGCTGTTGTTTTTACCTTAGATAAGTTTAGAGCTTATATGATTGGGTCTAAAATTATTGTGCATTCAGATCATGCAGCTTTAAAATATCTTTTGACCAAACAACATGCTAAACCTCACTTAATTAGATGGGTGCTATTATTGCAAGAATTTGATTTTCAAATCAAGGATACTAAGGGAAGTGAAAACGTTGTAGCTGATCATTTATCTAGGTTACCTTCCTTTGATGAAAATCTTACATCTGATAGCGTGCATAGAAATTTAGAAGCATTTCCTGATGAATAGTTATTTGCAGTAATGAATTCACCATGGTTTGCAGATATTGCTAAATATCTCGCTTGTGGTATTTTGCGTTCTGACATGTCATTTCTGGAAAAGAAAAGGTTTTTGCACATGAGTAAATTCTATTTCTGGGATGAACCTTACCTATTCCTGATATGCAAAGATGAGATAGTTCGCAGGTGTGTATATGAGGAAGAACAACTAAGTGTTCTTCAATTTTGTCATGACCTTCACTGCGGTGGTCATTTTGGAGGGAGAAAGACTACTGAAAAAGTGCTTCAAAGTGGATTTTATTGGCCTACCCTATTCAAAGATGCTCAAGAATATTGTAAGCATTGTGACCGCTGTCAAAGAGTAGGTAATATTGGTAGGAGGATTGAAATGCCCCTTCAATCTTATATTGTAGTTGAATTGTTTGATGTTTAGGGAATAGACTTCATGGGTCCTTTTTCTAAATCCTTTAGTTATGAATACATATTGGTTGCTGTTGATTATGTTTCAAAATGGGCGGAGGCAATCCCCACCCAAACTAATGATGCTAATGTGGTTGTTAAATTTGTGAAGGAATACATTCTTAGCAGATTTGGCATGCCAAGAGTGATAGTCAGTGATGGGGGATGTCATTTCTGCAACAAACTTTTTGAAAAGTTAATGCACAAGTCGGGTGTGAAACACAAAGTGGCGACCCCATACCATCCACAGACTTCAGGACGAGTTGGGACATCCAACAAGCAAATCAAAGGAATTTTGGAAAAAACAGTCAACTCATCAAGGAAGGATTGGGCAAGTAGATTGAATGACGCATTGTGGGCATATCAAACTGCTTTCAAGACTCCCTTGGGTATGAGTCCATACCGATTGTTTTTCGGTAAGGCTTGTCATTTACCAGTGGAGTTAGAGCACAAGGCATATTAGGCAATTTAAGACTCTGAATTTAGATTTGGACAAGGCAAAGAGAGAACATTTTTTGCAAATTTTAGAGCTAGATGAATTAAGGAACGAGGCATATGAGAGTTTGAGGATTTATAAGGACCGTACTAAAGCACTTCATGACCGAATTTTAGTACGAAAGACATTGAGCCCAGGTATGAAGGTCTTGTTTTTCAATTCTCATCTCCGACTGTTTCTAGGAAAACTCAAGTCTCGATGGAGCAGTTCTTTCGAGATAAATCAGGTATATCCTTCCGGTGCTATATAATTACTTAACTCTCAAATGAATGAAACTTTTAAAGTAAATGGATAGAGAGTTAAACCACATAATGAGGGGTTCCAAGAAGTAAGGATTGTCGATAGTACTTTGATCTATGATCCTTAATTCTTGCAGTAGCGTCCAGCTAAGATGACATTAAAGAAGCGCTCGATGAGAGGCAACCCATTGTTATTGTTTTTAGCATTTTAGTTTAATATATTCAGTTTATTTATTTATTTTCCCTTATATTTTTCTTTAAGGCTTGATGTTTTGGAGATTGGAAGTGTTTTTATTCATGCAGAGAACAGGCCAGGAGCATTGAGTTTAGTTGAGAAAAGGAGGGCCATCCAGTTCCAACTTTCCTTGATCGCATGTTTATGCTGAAGTCGCATTATTTGCTTTAGTTGTTTTCTTTCATGTTGATTATTTGTATGAAAGCTTCACTATGCGTGACACAAAAGAGGTTCTTTCTATCTTTTCTTTTGTTTACATTGAGGACAATGCAACTCATAAGTGTGGGGTAATTTTAAGCTTTTCTTTAATTTTTGTTTTGTCTTCTTTGTGAGTTATATTGTGCGTTTTTCTTGGCATAATTGTTGGAAACTTATTTTCATGGCATAATTGTTGGAAACTTATTGACTTTTCTGTAATTCTAGCATTACATTTGAGCCTTGAGTATCGGCATAGAGATTAGCATTTGAATTCATTCAAGATCAATTTTCATGTTCTACAATTCATGACATATAAATCTCTGAGAACCCACACTTTGTGAGTTCTGAGCCTCATAGATTGAATATTATTGTCAATCGATTTTCTTTTCTTAAGTGTTCACCTTTATGATTTTGTATCTCTAGAGCTTGTTTTTGCATAAAAATTGAACTCACATTATGATTTCATCTCAAGTTTTAAAATGATTAAGGCAAATTAGGATTACCCCCTTTAGCTTAAAAAGACCTCCCTTAATTATGAATTCCTTAGTGAGCCAAGTTGAGCCTTTGACCTTTTCTTGATTGATCAACACAATTAACAACTCAACATATTTCTATTATTATCATACCTTCATTAAGGAATGGAGTGTCTTATGATATGACAATAGGAGTGTTTTAATTGATCAGTATGGGGTAAGCAAAAAAAAATTAATAAGAAAATAGTATTGTTTTTGTATGATTTGGGGCTGAAATGCATACTTTGCCGATTTTATTTAACTAAGAGTCGATTATTATTTTCTTCTACATTTGAGCTAGATGTTCAATGTATTTTTAATTCATATATTTTCTATCATTAGTCATCAAAGAGGAATTTTGACTCATTTACTTTTCTTTAAGTATGAAAATATTTGAGACAATCAAGGGTTGGTGAATATGTCATTTGAGGGAGTTACGAGTTTCTACATAAGATTATTGTCTAATTTAGATGCTCCATTTCTTGATGTTCCAACTTAAATGTCTTTTCTCACACCTTCACCTTAGCCACATTACAACCAAATGAAAAGACCTTCGGATTATTTCTTGAGAAAAATCAGTGAGAGAGATTGGATAATTAAGCAAGTTTATGGCAATATGCAGTCATGATTGGTTTGAGTGAATTAACCTTTGAATTTGAGAGAAACATTTAGATGAGAGATGAGATTTGTTATGTCTGAATTAATGAATGAGTTAAGAAAATCTTGATTGAATTAAATTGCATTTATTTATTGCTGAGTATTAAAGGATTTCATCTTATATACTTGAATTATAGTTAAGGTTAATTGAGTTTTTAATTTATGCTATGTAAATTTGCTTGAGGACAAGCAAAGTTTTAAGTGTGGGGTAGTTGTTTTATTAGTTTTTATCCTCAAATTGGTATTTATTAATTATGATAATTATTGTTTTCTTCATGCATTTTGGTAGTTTTAATCTGTTTATTTAGTGATTTCATGCAATTTGGTAGTTTTTAATTTATCCCAGTGTTTATATCATTTTTTGTAGTAGTTTTTAGAATGATGTTTATGTGTTTTTAGTTAATGTTTCATTTGATTCTTGTTTAACGTTTGTTTTAAGTGTTTGTTTTAGGTTAAAGTGCAAAAAACTCCCTTGGACGATCAAAACAAAGAAAGAAGAGCATGAATCAAGCAAGACATGGCCAAGCCAAATCAAGCTTGGCCGTGTCACCACAAGGAGATTTTGGCAGAACTTCACACGGCCAGGAGACACGACCAAGCCACTGGCCGTGTCTTAACTAAAGGGCAAAACCAAGGAAACCAAGAAAGAAAGGAAAATTTGGTAGAAGCTGACACTGGCAGGTGACACGGCCAAGGCACTGGCCGTGTCACATGACACGGCCATAAGCTTGGCCGTGTCCCATCCTAAGCCAAAGAACATGGAAGAACCAAAGGAAAGAAATAGAAGTGGAGACACCTAGAAGACACGGCAAAGCCACTGGCCATGCCACATGACATGGCCAGGAGCTTAGCCGTGTCACTCCCATCTCCAAAGAACAAAGAAGAGCAATGAGAAACAAAAACCAACACACCTAGGCGACAGGGCCACAAGCTTGGCCGTGTCACCTCATGAGACCAAAGAAAGAAAAAATGCACAGATTTTTAGCCAAGGAATTGTATAACTAGTTAAGATTAGGGCAAGAGGTGGAGACTAGACATTCTTTGAGCTGTTCTTTCCTTTACTTTGAGAGTTTTTCTCTATAATAATAAAACCATTAAAGATTGATTTCACTTCCATTCAAACACTCTAGATCAAATTAGTCTTAGCCACTGCATTATTCTTTTAGCAAATATCTTAACAAGAGATTCTTCAGAAGCCAAAGGAAGATTGTAATTGGGTTTTGTTCTTTAACTCTATCTCTTAAGTTTCATTGAAACTATATTTATGAATTCTCTAATGTCTAAATTAATTTCTTTGAATTTTAATGAGATGAATTTGTTTCATAGCATTACTATGAACTAATTTTGATCTAGTATAGGGTTTGTATGGATCTACTATGATTGTATGAAATGGTTATTGCTCTTAACTGATTTATTTCTTTTATCCTTAATTGAATGGAATAAGGTTAATATATAATTGATTGGCCACCAATTATGTGTTTTAGGTATTTAGATGAAGGATTGAGAAATGAAATCTAATACTGGAATAATTTAATTAGGGACTTAGGTGAATTAGAAAAATAAACCTAAGGAAAAGATCATTTTGATTGCAGTAAGATTAATTGAAAAAGGTTTGAATGCGAGAGCTTATTTCCTTGATTTGATTAATTAAGTTGCCTGAAATCTAATCTTTGAAATTAAGTCAGTTGAGAGGAATAGCCGTTCATACATATAAATTAGTAGAGAAGTGCAAACCCTAGACTTTTCTATTAAGTGAATCAATATATTTGTTTAGTTTTCTTTCATTATTATAAATTCAATTCCTTTCTATTTTCATTAGTTGTTCAGCAATTTAATTTTATAAATCAAAAACTATTAATTGATAATTTGTTTATTACGATTTGATAAATAATTAGCTTATCTAGCTTCCTTGTGAGACGACCTTGAGATGTTCGCCGAAATACTAGAGCAGCCTCGTATACTTGCGAGTGTAGCTTTAATATTGTTTATTAGAGCACAACACCAATTACATGAGCTTTAGTCTTTGGGTTAAAGGGCTTAGGTTCCCATAGCAAGTATATACCAAATAGTACGAGGTTATGAGTGGTTATGCCATGCTCGATCTCCATACCTTGAGTGAAAGTATGGTATCCCTTGCATAACACAACACGGGTAACACGGGCGTCCTAACTCATGCTCACGATGCAATCTAAATGATGCAATGGATGATATCATTATAAGAAAGAATAGAATAATACAAAGACCAATGGAAATCAACTTCTCTTATCCCTAGTTGAGTCGCCACTGTGAGCGGGGATTTTCACCCCCACTCCTGGTGGAATGGTTCTTGCGACTTCAACACTGTTTAGGCTCGGGGCCTTAGAGAACACGGACCTAAATTTGGAGAAAATGGAGTCGCCACCCGGATGGGCCAAGAAAAAGAAAGGGGTAGATATCTCAATTCCTAAGGAATTCCCAACCCCCTAATGGGTTCGGAAAGTTGGGTACTTTTGGGGAAGGTGAGAAATGGCTCGGCACCCCCACAACGCCTGGTTCATTGGAACTGGCCTCCTTTGCAGGTCTTAATATTATAAAATTCTAAAGTGTAACAATATTATCCATATTACATGCTACAATTAAAATAAAGCATCATTATATTAAAATCAAAGCAATGTCAAAACAAAGCAAATAAATGGACACCCATCCAAAGATGGAAACATGTCCTTACATCATCCATGTCTAAAGTAAATAGGACACTCACCGAAAGGTAGAAACATGTCCTTTAAATTGGTCCAAAATATATAAGCAATTTAAATTGCTTGATATTTAACTAATGAGGTACCCACAAAGTGGAAACATACTTCTTACAATTTTAATACTAAAACAAATAAATAATAACAATAAAGAAAACATTCATCCATGATAAATTAAATAAATCAAGCATTAAAATTAAATAAATCAACCATCAAAGCATATAATAACTACATAATCAAATCTAAAATTAAATAAAGCAAGTAAAGATAAAAATTAGGGTTTACTGTTTCTATTTAAAGTCCTTTAATTAACATTTAGGGTTTTGGGATTTTAGTATTATTATTATTATTTGAATGGATTAGGGTTTCATGAATCAAATTAGGGTTTAGGGTTCACATTATTAAATTAGGGTTTTAGAATCTTAAGACATTAGGTTTATAACTCTTGGTTACTGGATTGTGATTTTAGATTTACTGTATTGAGTTTTAAGGTTTAGATTTGTATTTTGTATAAAGCTACTTTATTTTGAATAATCATAATAATGGAAATAAAACATAAAGATTTATGATACATAAATAAATAGTGACCCAAGCCCATAAGGTGGTCCCGCTAGCCGGTTAGCAGGCGGGGGTCAAGGGGGGCAGTGCCCCAGAAGATTTTGAAAACTGGCTTTTAGGATTGTAGGTTTTGGTGTTGAAAATTAAGATTTTAGGGTTTAAGATTTAGAAAATAGGGTTTCAAGATTGGAAGAAACTAATATTATTTTTAAAAGAATAAAGCTTACCGTGTGATTTTGGAAAGAAGAACTAATTAGGGTTAAAGCTTTTGATACTTGAAAAAAATCAAGGCTCCTGGATTTTTGAAATAGAGACTAGGTTAGGGTTTTAAAGTTTTGGAAGCAGAAGAGTAATTTAGGGTTTTTGAAGTTTTAGAAATAGAAGAAACACTTTTAGGGTTCTTAAGGTTTAGAAGAAACGTTTTAGGGTTTTTAAGGTTTTGATCAAGTTTTATTATGAAACATTTAAGTCAATTTGAATGATGAAGCTACTGTAAAGAAATAAATAAAGAAAATAGAAATTTAAACCTCCGTTCATTGGTTCCACAAAAAATTACTTTCTGGATGAACAATAACAAAAGCGAGGTTGCTGCCTTTGATGAATTATTGATTGCTTGCTTGTTGGTAATGCTCTTGCTAGGGTTTTCTGCCTTTTCTTTACTCCAATTCAATCCAAGTTCAAAAGTCTAATTTTTTATCACACTAATTTTTCCCCCTTCCTTAATTCTGAGTTTTAAAGTGTTATTTATAGGAAAAATTATAAATCTACTTCTAATTGTTTAAGGAAACTAAAATTAATTAGGAAAAGAAACCAAAACCAAATAGAATTTGGCTTCGGAAAAAACTGTGTTAGAAAATTTTGCTAGCGAAAAACTTGCTGCGGGCTAAGAATTACGAGCTGTGAGGAAATTTGCGAATTTGGCTGGGTGCCTTGCCAATTCGCCGCAGGAATTTCCTGCGGGCGAATTGGCCTTGGGCAATTCTACTTTCGGCGAAGAATTTTTCATCGCCGATTTTTTCTTCACCGATTTTTATTTTTATTTATTTATTTATTATTATTATTTATTATTATTTATATATTTATTATTATTATTTTATTATTATTATTATTATTATTATTTATTATTATTATTTTCTTTATTAACTTCACCATTTTTATTTTTATTAAAAATTTAAATACTAAAGTAAATATTATTTAATTAAAATACCACAAAAATTATTTTGGACCACATAAAAAAAACGGATCGGACTAGGTAAAAAATTAATGGTCTACACCTGCGCCAAAGAAAGATGGAAGAATAAGGGTCTGTGTGGACTATAGAGATTTAAACAAGGCTTCCCCTAAAGATGATTTTCCTTTGCCCCATATAGATGTCCTCATTGATAGTGCAGCCTCTAGCGTGTAACACCCCGATACCCCATATAAATACTGTACATATACCAGGTACACATACAATATGTATATAGAGTATAAGAATGTCACTTTTCATCACCATTATAACTCTTTACTTTAATTTTTAAAACCATAATACATTTAAATCATATGAAAGTATTTACAAAATGGTTATTCTTATCATGGTAATACATAAATATAAGTTACATTGTTTCTTCCAAAGATTCATTTATACAAATGAATACATTCTTATGAAAATACAGTATAATTACATGCATGCACCACCATCTAGTTGGTCTCGAACTACACTTGTCCTCGTTGTGACATAGTAGCTTATCTCCAGCTTCATCACCTATATACCTGTGCGATTAAGATAACCGCGCTAAGCTCGAAAGCTTAGTAGTACAAGTAACCATTAAAATATACAATATAAAGGAAACATACCTCATATGTTTAGTCTCATGTTTTAACATTTTCTTACTCTGTTTTCCCCTTTTTCAATGCATTCTTCATATAATCCTATTAACCTTATAGAGGATATACATATACACATATAACATAACCATCAAACATAATTCAATAAATTGATAGAACCTTCATATTATGATACTTACCAATTTCACCTTGTAACACCTCGATACCCTATATAAGTACTATGCGTATACCTAGTATACATACAGTAAATATATAAAGTATAAGGATGTCACTTTTCGTTACCTTTTAAAAACCTGTAACAGAGTTCAAACCATAATACATTAATTTAAATAACATTTACAAAATCATTATCTTTATCAAAAACTTCATTTATACATATAAATACTCTCTCGTCAGAAATACATCATAATTAAAGTTTATACATGTATGCATTACCCTCTAGTTGGTCTCGACAAACTTTACTCTTCTTGTGGCATAACAAAAGACTTCATATCTTCCATCTATATACCTGCGCGAATAAACACCCGCGCTAAGCCCGAGAGCTTAGTAGTCCAACTATAAAATATAAACATATAGTATAGAAGTATTGACATATAATGATACATCAATTCAATATATAATTAGTTCTTATCATATCTTCTTTTCTTTTTAATTTCATCTTTAATATATCCTAGCTAATTTCAAATATGATGTACATATATACATAATATTATCACCAACCCCAATGCATCACCAATACTCAAAACCAATATATTAATACCCCTACATTATATATACCATACCAATCATTATTGCAATACATAAATTACATATCATACAAATCATAAATCACATTTACAATAAAGACAACCTTTATCATCAACCACAATTCATTTACATATTACACTTAATAACATTATATTATTCACAATTCACCAAGCATAATTCATTATTAATACTCACAATCAATATTTCAATACTTGCAATTCACATTGACAATAAAGACAGACTCGGGCCCAAAACACTAATATGTTATTCAAAGTTCAGAGTTACTGCTTTGGTTCATAGTCACAATCATCACGCCCGTATGCAATGTATATACATGTATCTCTATCCATGGATAGTGTAACAGACCCAGTCTCTTGGACCATCAACTCAACACATATGAGGAGATCCTCAACCCGGCAAGACTGTTACAAATCATATATCTCATATTCACAATTCTCATAGTGTAACAGACCCAGTCTCTTGGACCATCAACTCAACACATATGAGGAGATCCTCAACCCGGCAAGACTGTTACCTTTCATCATTTCTTAGGCATGCCACCCAAATCCAGAACTCTGAAACTGAATAACATATTAAACAAACAATTCATTTATTATTTCATTATCAATCTCATCATCAATTAGGCCAACATGCCTTATCTCTTTCAATTGAATTATCATAGCCAATCACAATGGCTTCATATCATATCATATCTCAATCCATATGATACATATAGCATCATTGATATCACATTTCAAAGTATATTATTCATATAATACATTGCCATACACAAGATTCACAATGCATATAACATAACATTTTCTCACTTCTCAAAACACATTAACATCATTCATTACTAGAGCATTTATCATAACAAATTGCACATACCTTAAGAATGATCCTCATTTCTTCCTACCTTTCCCATTTCATATTTCATCCTTTATATATATTCTTCATTTACATTCACAATATAATAGCTTATTTAACACTTTCATCCCAATGTGTTAATGTTCAAAGACATATAAGGATATACAATCAAATAGGGTTTATGCTTACCTGGTTAATGATCTTCACATCCTTCACATCATTCAATCATCACCTTAGTCCAATTATGTTAACAATATAATAGATCACTTAACACATTTGCAAACAAATGTGTTAAGCCTCAAATTATGTAATTAAATACAATCATATGTATTGGTACTTACCTCAAGAACTAGTCCCATCAATCTATACATTTCTTTTCTTTCCAAGAATTCTCCACATTTAGGTTAATGCAACCCAATCTCTTCAAAACCTAATCCAAAGGAATATTAGCAAAATGACCATATGAATAGTACATTCTGGTTTAAGACTCCATTTTATCCTTATTTTGAAAAATTGTATAAAATAATCTACTTGACTAAAAATTCTAAAATTTTTACAGAATTTAGTTTTGTATCTTAAAATCATTCCTTTAAAATTTCAGATCAAACTGAACACAAAATATTGGTCAAATAGTTCACCTAACCAGACTGCCCCAATTGCCCTGCATCCTGGCAGCAGTTCTGAACTTTGTGAATTCCATAAATCAAATTCAATCAACGTGGTTCCAAATTATTTTTCTCAAATACTAGACTCACTAAGCAACAACATATCCAAAATTCAATTTGATATGATTTTTCTACATTTTATTAAAAATCCCGAAATATAGCTGTCTCAGTTAAGGTACCTGCTGGAACAGGTCTAATAAAAATAATCTTTCTAAACTCATAACCATTCCAAAATCGAATCAACATATTTTTCAGTCATTCTAGACTCATAGAGGCACAACATATCAAAAATTCACTTCAAGAACATTTTTCTATAATTAATTAAAAATTATACAAGTCACAGCCTTTACTAATTGTAAAACAGAAAAAAATTCGCTAAACACAACTCTTACTCTTCCATCACCAACACCAACCTAGCTTCTTATCTTTAATTCCATTTCAACACTTTTACACACACCATACACAAACACACTCCATCAACCATCCATATCAACTCACCAATCCCAAACACAATTTCAAAAGAACAAAGGAAAATCAAGAGAAAGAACTTACCTAAGTTGTTGAATTCCACAAATCTTCAATTAAATCCTTTGATTCTCCCTTCAATTTGATGTTAGAATTAAACAAATCTCACTTTGCTCTCTCTTGTCTAAGGAGGAGCCAACCAACGTGGAGAAGAGAAGAAGAAGAAGAAGGAAATGAAGAAAAGACAAAATATCACCTTTTTAAATCTCCACCAAGTGATTCAACAAGAGTAATTACCTAAACACCCTTATACCATTTGTCTTGATTACCATTCATTACATGCCCTTTATAGTAACTTCACACTTAACAAAAATAAATATCTTCTTTCCTTGACTCTTCATTTTGACCAACTTATATGTTATATATATCATCATATACACAACATATACCATTCTCTCTAAACCCTAAATTCTTTCCCAAATCACATATACATAAACATTCTTTTCTCTATTTCTTTTCTCTTGTAATTTAACACATATATTCAATCCAATTATATAACAACAACAACAACATAATCACAACTTCTAGGGCATATATGAGGATATTACAATTCTCTCCCCCTTAAATAATTTCGTCCTCGAAATTATCAGTACCATAACAATTTATTCATAACAAAATACTATCTTAACTCTCATATGAAGTTAATTATACGCTTAAGTCATTATATCATCAAATCATATAACTCCAACTCTCCTCTTTAGAATCAACCACCTTCTTTAAATTCTATAACTCATCATTCTATATGTTTATACATCTGGTTACTTTCTTAATCAAACATTCAAAAGATCACATTACATTTCCTATTAATATCTTTATACCAGAATCAGATCATCATATAGCCCAATAATACTTTGTCAAATCTTTATATGTAATATATTTTGTTATTTCACCTCTGTATAATTACTCTCTTAACTTTAACATTAAAAACCATTGACTTATATCTGAACATTAATTATCCCTTCATTACAATCACTGTCTAAATAAACATTTATCACTCTCAATAGATAACAAAATCCTGATTTTTCATAAATGGAGTTATTTCTTTAGCATGCTTTTCACTTAACTTACATATTAATACATTATCTTTCAACTTATTTTATAGATAACCAATCTTTTTCTCTTCTTATCATGATTAACAATTACTATACTCCACTCATTCATGTCCAATCATACTTTAAAATTTACATCATATACATTATCATGTAAATACCTATTTTCTTAATACAACTATACACATTAAATTTTATTAATGATCCATAATCTTAGCCAAATCCAGATCAATTAATCTATCTGTCACAATATACCCACGTTCCAATCTTGTTCAATTCCAACCAACGATTAAGTAATCTAACTTATCATGAAATTTCACAATTTTCATATAAGTATAAATATAACTTAATTCCATAAGAGCAAACTTATATTCAATTTCTGCTCTCTTTCAATCTATTTTCAGTCAAATCATCATGATAACAAATCACTTCTAATATCTTTTAATATACACATAGTTTATTCTTTATTATCTTAGTATAATTTCCACCAATTCTCATAAAAATGTTATATCATACTTAATATCTATAATTCATTCACTCAAACTTTGAGTTCATTCCCTTAAACCTCAAGTTACATACCATAAACATATTTAGTATAACTTTCATTCATATAATATAATTTCTCCCTTTTACTAACTCTTCACATTTCCTATCATTGGTATATTTATTTTAATTACTTTTTTGTCATATTATCCATAACTCAACACATTTCAAAATTTTTTTAAATTTTTTTTTTCACAGTTATAACCAAATTCTTAACATAAAAAAAATAATAATAATAAGGTACAACTTTAACCATCATAATTTTTAACTATACTTCTCAAACAAAATTGTCAACCTCACCAAATCCGTATTACAATCATTATATCTAAGATCCAGATCCATGGATAACAAATTAACCGATCCAAAATACTGAACAAAACACATGACTTTAAGAGATTAATATTCAAACCTAGAACTTTCAATTCAATACTGTTCTTTTATAATTCTATTCTCAATCTTAACATTTTTAGTATAACAGAAGTTAACACATTCCAACTTCGTTTCAACCAATTTGTATTCGCTTATATGATCCTTATCAACTTAACTCATGCTTTAACAATATTACTATATACATATTCAATCATATACAGTTCTTATACAATTTCTATTCATCACTTCATTTCTAATCCATCTACAATCTCTTATAATATAATTACATAGAACTTTTCATATGTGAATACTTTGAAACTCTAAATATAATATAATCATCAAGTTCAATACTCATTATAACAATTTCCACTGTCCAATATTACTCAAGTTCTTTCCATTCTCACTTCCATCACATAATCCATCTAGCTTTACACAGTTCAAGACCTAATCTCTCTTAGGTCCACTAATACATATAACATTGTTTTTCCATATCACTAATTCTATAATTATACCACATATATCTTCATAAGCCATCCTCATAATGTGATTCACAAATGTGTTTATATATCATAATTTCATTCATATTGGAAAACTCAATTCACATATCATATACATGTATACACTTAATTATATGCTCTTATAGTATTTTCCTTTTTCATACATTCAATACAAATTTAGTGTTTATCATTTTCTTTTAAACACTATCCTTCTCATTCTTCCAATATGATATAAAGTATTTATTCACACTACAAACATATATATTCCGACTATAGTAACACTTCATATTCATCTCAGTCACATTCCCAATGTGACATCTCTTTCACTTTCGTCTTTAAAAATATTTAGTACACTCCCATATTCATTCTTACCCTGTTCAGTAAAATGACTTAAAATAACTCATTTCTATTTACTTATCCACTTCCTTGATTATTTCAAAACAAATTCTCATACTATCAATAACATTACTCAATTTATAATACTTCCATATGCAATACTAGTCATTTCACTTAGCTCATGCATTGCATATACAGTTAACTATCAATATCCCAATAATCTTTATCAAATTCCACTAAAACTTTAACTTCTCAATTTACTACTTCGTTTAAGCTTCAATTTGCCAAACTCATCTTTTCTATCATCACTTTAAAAACATCTTACAAATATATATCACAAAGCAATATTAAAACATATAATTTCCACAATCATAAAGCTCACTTCAAAAATCTCAAATATCACATATTATCACCATTACCATGAGCTTTCACAATATCCAAGCATCTCACATTTCTAACATTGAATTTACTATGCTCGCATTATAGTAACAATACTAAGTTATATTCTTACTTAACCACTATCATCTCTTTTTCCTTTAAACACAACCTTAACTGTATACACATCCCAACTTTACATAATCACACTTTGTCTCTACTAAACAACTCATTCAACATTCCACCATACTCTCCTCATTTAAATAACATAACTTTCAATTTTAACAATTCGATATCATTTCCGCTGTCTAGTAAAATCAACATTAGCAAAACCAACATAAACTTTATTATAAAGAGGTTCAAAGTATAGAAGAAAAAGTACATACTCTTATCTTGATTTGATTTTCAACTCATTTTCAAATTTATTCTCCTTTTCATTTCTTTATGTTTCAATTCATATTATGTCCTACATAATATTGCTCATAAACATCAACATTACATTCCATGTTGCACACAACATGACATTTTCATATGCATCATCAATATACATATATCATATTACATTTCACAATTAGTTTCTCATAATCAATTAGGCACTATGCCTCAATTATAATTCATTTCCAACATCATTGTCACCAATCATAATTTCTCATCACATAAAAATAGTATACACATATATCATCAACTATATTGAACATCTCATATAACACAAATATTCTATAATTCATATAATGCCACATCCGAGACCAACCTAGGTGTCAATGCATATGCATGTATTACAAATTTCATTTCAAAACTTTTCCTTTTTACTTTTATTTAAACTTTTCAAAAAAAAATTTTTTTTTTCTCACTTAGGCCGAGAATCTCGAACCTAAGCTCTGATACCAAAATAATTGTAACACCTCGATACCCTATATAAGTACTATGCGTATACCTAGTATACATACAGTAAATATATAAAGTATAAGGATGTCACTTTTCGTTACCTTTTAAAAACCTGTAACAGAGTTCAAACCATAATACATTAATTTAAATAACATTTACAAAATCATTATCTTTATCAAAAACTTCATTTATACATATAAATACTCTCTCGTCAGAAATACATCATAATTAAAGTTTATACATGTATGCATTACCCTCTAGTTGGTCTCGACAAACTTTACTCTTCTTGTGGCATAACAAAAGACTTCATATCTTCCATCTATATACCTGCGCGAATAAACACCCGCGCTAAGCCCGAGAGCTTAGTAGTCCAACTATAAAATATAAACATATAGTATAGAAGTATTGACATATAATGATACATCAATTCAATATATAATTAGTTCTTATCATATCTTCTTTTCTTTTTAATTTCATCTTTAATATATCCTAGCTAATTTCAAATATGATGTACATATATACATAATATTATCACCAACCCCAATGCATCACCAATACTCAAAACCAATATATTAATACCCCTACATTATATATACCATACCAATCATTATTGCAATACATAAATTACATATCATACAAATCATAAATCACATTTACAATAAAGACAACCTTTATCATCAACCACAATTCATTTACATATTACACTTAATAACATTATATTATTCACAATTCACCAAGCATAATTCATTATTAATACTCACAATCAATATTTCAATACTTGCAATTCACATTGACAATAAAGACAGACTCGGGCCCAAAACACTAATATGTTATTCAAAGTTCAGAGTTACTGCTTTGGTTCATAGTCACAATCATCACGCCCGTATGCAATGTATATACATATATCTCTATCCATGGATAGTGTAACAGACCCAGTCTCTTGGACCATCAACTCAACACATATGAGGAGATCCTCAACCCGGCAAGACTGTTACAAATCATATATCTCATATTCACAATTCTCATAGTGTAACAGACCCAGTCTCTTGGACCATCAACTCAACACATATGAGGAGATCCTCAACCCGGCAAGACTGTTACCTTTCATCATTTCTTAGGCATGCCACCCAAATCCAGAACTCTGAAACTGAATAACATATTAAACAAACAATTCATTTATTATTTCATTATCAATCTCATCATCAATTAGGCCAACATGCCTTATCTCTTTCAATTGAATTATCATAGCCAATCACAATGGCTTCATATCATATCATATCTCAATCCATATGATACATATAGCATCATTGATATCACATTTCAAAGTATATTATTCATATAATACATTGCCATACACAAGATTCACAATGCATATAACATAACATTTTCTCACTTCTCAAAACACATTAACATCATTCATTACTAGAGCATTTATCATAACAAATTGCACATACCTTAAGAATGATCCTCATTTCTTCCTACCTTTCCCATTTCATATTTCATCCTTTATATATATTCTTCATTTACATTCACAATATAATAGCTTATTTAACACTTTCATCCCAATGTGTTAATGTTCAAAGACATATAAGGATATACAATCAAATAGGGTTTATGCTTACCTGGTTAATGATCTTCACATCCTTCACATCATTCAATCATCACCTTAGTCCAATTATGTTAACAATATAATAGATCACTTAACACATTTGCAAACAAATGTGTTAAGCCTCAAATTATGTAATTAAATACAATCATATGTATTGGTACTTACCTCAAGAACTAGTCCCATCAATCTATACATTTCTTTTCTTTCCAAGAATTCTCCACATTTAGGTTAATGCAACCCAATCTCTTCAAAACCTAATCCAAAGGAATATTAGCAAAATGACCATATGAATAGTACATTCTGGTTTAAGACTCCATTTTATCCTTATTTTGAAAAATTGTATAAAATAATCTACTTGACTAAAAATTCTAAAATTTTTACAGAATTTAGTTTTGTATCTTAAAATCATTCCTTTAAAATTTCAGATCAAACTGAACACAAAATCTTGGTCAAATAGTTCACCTAACCAGACTGCCCCAATTGCCCTGCATCCTGGCAGCAGTTCTGAACTTTGTGAATTCCATAAATCAAATTCAATCAACGTGGTTCCAAATTATTTTTCTCAAATACTAGACTCACTAAGCAACAACATATCCAAAATTCAATTTGATATGATTTTTCTACATTTTATTAAAAATCCCGAAATATAGCTGTCTCAGTTAAGGTACCTGCTAGAACAGGTCTAATAAAAATAATCTTTCTAAACTCATAACCATTCCAAAATCGAATCAACATATTTTTCAGTCATTCTAGACTCATAGAGGCACAACATATCAAAAATTCACTTCAAGAACATTTTTCTATAATTAATTAAAAATTATACAAGTCACAGCCTTTACTAATTGTAAAACAGAAAAAAATTCGCTAAACACAACTCTTACTCTTCCATCACCAACACCAACCTAGCTTCTTATCTTTAATTCCATTTCAACACTTTTACACACACCATACACAAACACACTCCATCAACCATCCATATCAACTCACCAATCCCAAACACAATTTCAAAAGAACAAAGGAAAATCAAGAGAAAGAACTTACCTAAGTTGTTGAATTCCACAAATCTTCAATTAAATCCTTTGATTCTCCCTTCAATTTGATGTTAGAATTAAACAAATCTCACTTTGCTCTCTCTTGTCTAAGGAGGAGCCAACCAACGTGGAGAAGAGAAGAAGAAGAAGAAGGAAATGAAGAAAAGACAAAATATCACCTCTTTAAATCTCCACCAAGTGATTCAACAAGAGTAATTACCTAAACACCCTTATACCATTTGTCTTGATTACCATTCATTACATGCCCTTTATAGTAACTTCACACTTAACAAAAATAAATATCTTCTTTCCTTGACTCTTCATTTTGACCAACTTATATGTTATATATATCATCATATACACAACATATACCATTCTCTCTAAACCCTAAATTCTTTCCCAAATCACATATACATAAACATTCTTTTCTCTATTTCTTTTCTCTTGTAATTTAACACATATATTCAATCCAATTATATAACAACAACAACAACATAATCACAACTTCTAGGGCATATATGAGGATATTACACACCTCATACATATCATATATATCATTTTATACTTTATAATCGCATATTGCATATAACTTCACAAACCATATCTCCTTTCAATAATTCATGTATGTTATATAATCATATCACTAACCACAATTCATCATTCACAACTCACATTTCCAACAAAGGCAACATAAATCCCATTACTCATTTATTTCAACTTGTATATACATCACATTAACAACAAAGACAGACTCGGGCCCAAAAGACACTAATATGTCATTCAAAGTTCAGAGTTAATGCTTTGGTTTTGTTATCACATTTATCAATATCATATACCCAACTAGGCTTCAAGGATTAAGTTCAACCAAGCTTCAAGGAGAGCAAAGCATGCTAAGCTTCTACCCAACTTGGCTTCAAGAACTAACCCAACCTAGCTTCAAGGGTGGTAACATCTCAATTAGGCTTCAAGGATTCAATCCAACCTAACTTCAAGAGATTGTTACACTTATTAGGCATGCCACCAACAATAAAACTCTGAAAATGAATAACACATTAGTCACACAATTCATTTATTATTTCATTATCAATTTCATTCTCATTCTCATCATCATTTACATCATCATAGCCAACCACAATGGCATCATTTAGGCAAAACATGCCTCATTTATCTCATTCTCAATATCATAGCCAACCACAATGGCTTTATACATCATCACCTCTCAATTTACATTTCATATTCCATCACAATATCACATTTCATAGTTCACCACAATATCACATTATCACATTTCATAGTTCATCACAATATCACATTATCACATTTCATAGTTCATCTTTGATATTTATATACATAATCATTCATTACTCAAGTATGCACAATCAATTGCATTACCATATAAATTGGAACACACATCATACAAATCATATCCTCACATCTTTCACATTTCATAACATATATATATTGAATGCCTTCACATCTTATATGTATTAATGTATTATCATATCTCTTATCTTTTCATTGCGTATACAATATTAATATTTATTTTAACAATATACTTATATGCAATCCAATAGGGTTTTGTACTTACCTCTAAAGAACTCACTCCCATATAACTTCTCTTCCATAGATCTTTCAATACTTGGATTAGGGCAATTCCATCTCTTAAAACCTAATCCAAAAGTAATCATACACACTCACTTAGAAATACACATGAGGTAATACAAATAAGAATCAATTAGGGCAAACTCAACACATGACACGCTCATCAACACGGGCGTGTTCCTGATCGTGCCCTAACTCCACAACACAGAAACATTGACACGCTCATAACCACGGGCGTGTCACTGGGCGTGTAATACATTCTGTATCTCAAAAACATCAACACGTCCAATCAACAAGAGCGTGCTCATGGCCGTGTCAATTCTCCAAACTCACAGTAGCTATGACACGCTCAATAACACGGGCGTGTTACTGATCGTGTCAATTCTATTGCCACACAGAACTTATGACACGCTCAATAACATGGGCGTGTCACTGCTCGTGCTACCAACTCCAGAAAACAGAACCAACGACACGCCTAACAAACTGGTCGTGTCTCTGGGCGTGTCCGACTAAAAACCCAGATTCCGATCAACACACAACAACATCCAACAATACCCATCTTTTTATCATTACTCACTTCAAACAATCTTCATCAAACACACCCAAAAACCATAACAAACTTACCAAAACATCAACAACACTCAAAACACACACCAATCATCATTATAAACTTCATTCATATACCAATTTATCAAATCCCCAAATTTCATTAAACTCAACCCTTATTCAACAATTCATCATCATCTTCACAAATAATCATATTATCATCATCCAATTACCAAATCAACACATATATATACTTAAATCTTTCAATATCATCATCATCACACATCAACCATACCAAACCCAACTCAAACAATGAAAATCAATTTAAAGAAATAAATACTTACTTGAATCCTTTATCAAATCTTCATCTCTATCATCAAATCTCTTGAATTCCTTAAGAAATTTGGTAAGAAAATCACATCTTTCTCTCTTTCTCTCTCTCTCTCTCTCTCTCTCTCTCTCTCTCTCTCTCTCTCTCTCTCTCTCTCTCTCTCGGCCAAGAAGAACGAAGAAGACGAAGAAGGAGTAGAAGGAAGAAGAAGTTTCTACTTCTTTCCTTTGTCCTTATCCATATAATAATAATAATAATAATAATAATAATAATAATAATAATAATAATAACAATAACAATAACAATAACAATAACAATAACAATAACAATAGTAATAATAATAATAATTCTTTAAATCTCCACCACATATTCTTTCTTTGATTTTCTTCTTCTCTTTTCTTTTTGTCTTTATTATTATTATTATTATTTAGTTATACAAATATATATACAACTCACTTATCCTTCACCATTATATATATCCCATGTATATGTGATGTATATGTATATGTCTTACATATATTATCCTTATATTTCACATATACACATATACATTAAATCCAAATACAACAACAATAACTCCAAAACTCTTAGGGTCTATTCCGGGATATTACATAGCGTGTTACACTCGTTTGTAGATGGATTTTCCAGATACAACCAAGTGTTAATGGCCCAAGAGGATAAAGCCAAAACTACTTTTGTTACTACATGGGGTATATTTTGTTACAGGGTGATGCCATTCGGCTTAAAGAATGATGGAGCAACATACCAAAGGATGGCCACCACACTATTTCATGACATGATGCACAAAGAAGTTGAAGTATATGTTGATGATATGATGGTGAAATCAGATGCAAGGGAACAACACTTCCACAAATTAGGATTATTCTTCGATAGATCATTGAAATATAAGCTAAGATTAAACCCGAAGAACTGTGTGTTTGGGGTTACCTCATGCAAATTGTTGGGACATGTGATTAGTCCGAATGGCATTAAGATTGATCCTGACAATGTTAAAGTAATCAGGGATATGCCAGCCCCTAAGACGGAGAGAGAAGTTTGGGGATTCATTGGTAAATTACAATACATTAGTAGATTCATAGCAAAGCTCACAACAATCTGTGAGCCTATCTTCAAATTGCTTAAAAAGAATCAGCCGGTCCTATGGAATGAAGAGTGTCAAAAGGCTTTTGAGCGAATAAATGAGTATTTGTTGAATCCGCCTATTTTAAAACCAACTAAACCAGTAAACCCTTGTTACTATACTTAGCAGTAGAAGAAGAGTCAATAGGAGCCATTCTAGCCCAAGCAGATGAGTCAGGGATTAATCAGTTTGCTATTTGAGTAGAAAGCTCCTACCCTATGAAATTAAGTATAGTATCATTGAAAAAACATGTATAGCTCTGGTTTGGTCTTCTAAGAAGTTGGGGCATTACTTTGAATCTTATAGTGTGCAAGCAATTTCTAGGTTGGATCCAATGAAGTACTTAAGGGAGACACCCTCTTTGATTGGGAAGTATGGGCGATGGTTAATAATATTGGAAGAATTTGAGATTGAGTATGTAACCAGGAAAATGACCAAAGGTAGAGCAGTGGCGGAATTCCTGGCCCAACAACCATTACCGGATAGCGAAGAGGTAGTCTTAAAATTTTCGGATGAACATTTAGAGGCAATTGAAGTACAAGGGTGGAAAATGTATTTTTATGGAGCAGTAAATAGGAAAGGAGCAAGTTTGGGAGTCATACTAGAATCGCTCGAAGGGGAATTTGTCCCTTTAGCCAAAAAATTAAAATTCAAGGCAACCAATAATATGGTGGAGTACGAAGCATGTATCTTTGGTTTGGAAACCCTAATGATTATGAAGGTGGTTAAAGTGGAAGTTTTTGGCGATTCATTAATAGTAATATCCCAAGTAAATGGAGAGTGGGAGTTGAAAGATGAGAAATTAAAACTATACCACCATTACTTAACCATGATGAAGAAGAACTTTAAGGAGTGCATGTTTGTACACCTATTAAAAGAAGAAAACCATATGGCTGATGCCCTAGCCACATTGGCTTTGGTATGGGAAAATCCTGTCAACTTATTCCTTAAGCCTCTAATTTTGACTAGCTCATCAACTCCTTGCTATGAATATGAGACAATCATGGAAATTGATACAGACCATGATGCATGGTATGATACTATAAGACGATTTCTAGAGGAAGGGTAATACCCGTCGAGGGCAATAAAAAAAGAAAGAAGAACCATAATGCGGTGGTCTTTGCAATACATCACCTTCCATGGAGAGTTATATCGAAGATGGCCTGATGGGGTGCATTTGAGATGCTTGAGAAAGCCTAAAGTGGAGCATATCATGTCAGAAATACATGCGGAAGTTGCGGTCAGCACATGAGTGGTTTGGCCCTAGTTAAGAAGATAATTTGACAAGGTTACTACTGGTTGACCATTGAGAGAGATTGTATAGAGTTCGTAAAGAAGTGCAAATGATGTCAGATGTATGGTAACTTGAATCACATGCCCCCTGAAGAATTGCATTCTATGTCTTCACCTTGGCCCTTTGCCACTTGGGGTATCGACATTATAGGAGAGATACATCCGACAACCTCAAATTATCACTGTTTTATTGTAGTAGCGGTAGATTATTTTTCAAAATGGGTCGAAGCCGAATCCTACAACAAACTGGGGGCAAGTCAGATGGCTAGATTCATTGAAAAGAACCTTATCTCTAGGTATGCGGTCCCGCGCAGTGTGATATCAGACAATGGGGTACAGTTTCAATTAGGAGTTAAGGACTTTTTCTTGAAGTACCAAATCCATCATCACCGATCCTCTCCTTATAAACCAAAGGCTAATGGTGCGATAGAAGCAACAAACATGACAATTAAGCAAATTTTTTCCAAGATGACCGAGACATATAGGGATCGGTCAGAGATGCTTCCTTTTGCTTTGTGGGGATATAGAACAAGTGTGCACACATTGACTGGAATGACACCGTTCTCTTTGGTTTATAGGATGAAAGCAGTGTTGCCAATTGAAATTGAGATCAAGTTATTAAGAGTGGTCTTGGAAGATGAATTGCCTAAAATAGAATGGGTAGTGAGCAGATACACACAGTTAGCTTTACTAGAGGAGAGAAGGTTAAAAGCACCGTATCATCATCAACTATATCAAAGGAAGATAGCTCGGGCCTACAATAAGGGTTAAGATCTGAAAACTCAGAGTTGGGGATTTATTGTTGAAACAATGTAAGCCTAATGTATCTGATCCAAGAAGGAAATTTAGGCCTACCTGGGAATGTCCATATGTTGTGAAACAAGTCAAGAACAATGGTGCAGTGAAGTTATCAGACATGGATGGAAACGAGTTTAGTGAGCCAGTGAACATTGACAGGTTGAAGAGGTTTTATGTATAAAAAAAGAAGAAAAAGAAAAAAGCTCGCTAGGTTGAAAACACAAAAAGGGCAGCCTAGGCAAAAGTTAGTAGTCCTCTAGTTCTGAAAACCCGAAAGGGCAGGCTAGGCAACAATTACGGCTAAATGAGAGAAAATCATCAATTAGAAAACCCGAAAGAGATAGTTGGCAACAGGAGTGATCTTATGTATGCTGGCTTTATGTTTGGTTGTTCCCTAATTTAATAAAATAGAATTAATATTAAAATTGTTCTATGTGCACTGTTTTAAGTATTTGACCAAATATGGATGAAATAAATAAACACAATAGCAAAAGGTGATGACAAATTATAGAAGGAAAAGAAGCATCTCTTATTATTACTTTTATTATTTTTGTATCCTAACAACACACTTTCTAAAGAAATTGACAAATGTAAAATCTATGGCAGACGATAAGTGTAACGTGCAGGCCAGCTTTGCTTCAGCCGATCCAAGTAGGCTTCAGTCAAAAAAGGCATATCTAAATCAGGAGTGAATTCAAAACCTCAAGGCTCAGCTCCATACTGAAGGTTAAGCCGGCGAGGGTCATAGCAAGTACCTCGACGAAAAGCAGTAAGGGGAACATACATCAGGTATGTCTGCATGGTGATACGAGAAATCTTCCACCAAGGTACTAACCAACAGATGTTGATTTCAGCACGTGAGTGGATCTAGTCAACCCAGTCAGCATATGAAGAAGTAGGATGGAGTAGTTTCCTAGCAGAATGATGCTGTGCAGATATCTGGCAAAATCCATAGATAGAGTATCAAGCAAGCAAAGATGCTCCTGAAGTCAAATCTGTAAGAAAAAATTCAATTAAAAAATAAAAAAAAAAGAAGAAGAAGGGTTCGCTAAGTCGAAAACCCGCAAGGGCGGCTTAGGCAAAAATTAGGACAGCTCGCTAGTTCTGAAAACTCAAAAGGGCGAACTAGGCAAAAATTAGAGCAATAAAAAGAAAAAATAATAAAAAAAGAACCTAAATTGAAAACCTGAAAGGGCAGTTTAGGTAATTGTCTAAAGCAGCAATGGACTCCCGGTTAGTCTCTTTGATAATCCTGATTTAAGTTGGTCTAATCCAACTAAAGTCTCAAATAAGATCACGGGTATCGGCGACAAGCCTCCTTCCATTTGGTCCATAATATCCAATACTCATGGATCAATATCAACATCAGAAGAAACAAGCAAGAATTGGCCAAGCAAGCATAGACAAAGCATATGTCCCCATGCCTTAGTAGGAGCCAAATGAGAAAGGCAAAAGTCAATTAAGGGACCAAGCATAATTTTCTCACCTCTCATCAACTGTAGAACTTCAGGCTTTGAGATTTGAAATAACATTTGCATCTTTTGTTGAGTCATGGAAATCAATATAGGTAACGCCATTTGTTGATTGCATGGATATCCAAGAATGGCCTCAAGTTCTTCAATCAATGGACATATTTCAAAGCCATTAATTTTAAATGTCTTAGAATCCACATTCCTAAAAGAAGTTGTGGCATGTAAAAAAGAATGGTTGAATTAAACATTTTGAAAACACTTCAAAGTAGCAATTTTTGACCAAGATATTTGTTTCCAATGAATGGCATTCATATTTTTAAATAGAACTTTTATTTTCTTCAAATGGAGTTTGGTCATTGTTGATGAATGAAGGAAAATCAGAATTGTTAAAAGGAGTTTTTACGTTGAAGTAGAAAATTTCCTGGCTTCTATATGAAATTGTGGCGTGAAAAGTGATTTATATAGGAGGATTGTGTTATTTCCAAAATTGATAAGGAAAAGTGTGAGACCGAGATGCACGAGGATAGGGAATTGGCAAAGAAAGTTCTTTAATTGACGTGTCGCATTTGGTTTTAGTTAATTGGCGTGACTGTGAATGTGAAAAGGAAAATTACAGTGTAATAATGATGATAAAAAAAGGAAAAAAAAAAGAAGAAAAAAAAGAAGAGAGTTGCAGTAAAGATAAAATTATATATTGTAATTATTATTTTTTATAATTATTATACAATATTTCCTCAATTGATACAATATTCATAGATCGCTAAGAAGGAGGTGGTAGATCATCAAATAAAGCTCTGAAAAAATTGTCGCCTGTTAGAGGAGGAGGTATGTCACTCGTCCTGAGTCCGTCTGAAGTAGGAGCACCTGAATCTCTATTACCTTGGAATTTAGATCCGTAATAGTCCTCATCCGAAGTAGACAAAAGGATCTCATGGTCATCGGCTTGGGGGCCTTTAGATGAAGATGCACCAGAATCTCTCATCCCCTGAAACCGAAAGTCTCAAAAATCTTGCTTTGACTGGTGACATAATTTATCAAAATGGGAAACCTATTGACAACTAGCAGCCAACTCTTCTTTAAGTTTCTTATTTTGTTCTTCAAGCATCCACTGTGAGACATAAAGGAAAAGAGTAAGAGCATACATAATCATGCATACATATAGCATAAATTATCATGGAAGAAAAAAACCTACCAGGTAATTCATATCAATGTCCTATGGATGAGATGGGATCTCCGGTTGATTAGATTGAGCAAATGGAGGAGTAGTAGAAGAAGGTCCAGCCTCATGACCATATGAGCCAGCAACTTGTAACAATCACTAAAAAAGTCATAATAAGTTAAGAAAGAAGCGATTGCAATGGAAAAATGGTAAAAGTTTAACTGAGAAGTGCTAGCCCCGAGATGTGAGACAAACTCTCCTTCCTCTCCATGATACTCCTCTTCATCTCTATCTTCATTTTCCTCTGGAATCTCTCGTATGCCAACAGGAGATACGTCAAAGTTCAAGAGCCCTATTTGAATAAACTGGGTATAAGATGCACCCGGTGGATAGAGAAATGTTTCGACATCATAACCAAGCTGAGCCAACCACCATGCATTCTCCGGCATTGATGTGATATTTAAAGTATGTTTCGAACAACGCATCGAGATCCTCCGCTGCTCGGGACCAAGAAACTACTCATATACTCTCTCTCCAAGAAACCAGCCACTAGACACAGGGTCGGCAATGACTCGGCGGGTATGTTGAAAAGGCAGTGTAGTATTCATGGAGGAAGTCTAGTTCATCTGTTCTTATGTGTCCCACCAGGCCAAATTCACCTATAAAATGACATAAGGTAACTAAACTTTTATATAAATTTTAAAGTATACTAATGCTATTTTACCTGGCCTCAGGTTAAGTAGCTCAAGACGAAGAGTTGGGTATGCACATGGTGAGAGCTGGGAACTTTTACACGATCTGACAACCAAAAATTTAATCTTGGATACCCAACCCTCTCTTGAGAAATACCAGGCACCTTCACAAGATTGTGCTCATATATCCATGCCTAAAATAATAATAAAAATCAAATTCATGCAATCATAAGAATGGAATTTACATTGGTGGAAGAAGAGTACCTCGACAACCACCATGAAGCCAACAAAAGACTTCTTATTTCTACAAATTTTGTCTAGTCCATGGTAAAGACAGGCAAGGCCAGCTTCACCATAGTAGTAAAGTGGTACCATACTCATATCAGTAAGGGCCCTCAAAATCGACAAATGAATGGCGGATTCGGTGCTGCCTAAAATGGTTGACCCGAGCAAATATAGCAAAAATCCTCGAGCATATTGTTTAGTTGTGTCTCTGTGAACTCGTCCTTCGTAGATCATCCAATAACTACAAATTGGCTCAATTTTTATCTTGAAAGGCCCTTTAAATGATGGTTCCATACCAATTAACTGTTGAATTTCTTCGAATGTCAGAATATCATTGGTAAGGGGGACTGGAAGGCCATAGTGCCGAATACCAGTTATGCCTATATAATCAACCGGGCCAATGGTCATTTCTCCTATAGGTAGGTGAAAAGTATGGGTCATGTCCATCCACTATTCTGACAATGTTTGAACCACACTCCGGTCTATCGAATACTCCTCGGATGGTAATTGCAAGATAAAGCTTTCAAAACCGCAATCTCGGAATCTGCCTTACCCGAGAAGGCGCTACATCATACCATTGTCAGGCTTTGTAGACACACCCTCTGCCCCGGATAACGCAACGATCACGCTAACACTGAGCCAGGTAAGTCAACACATGGTAAGTATATCATCATATCAATACCACTGATTTTTAGGTTAAATTTATTTTTAGTCTATCTATTTTCTTAAATTCTTAAATATATTTATTAATTTATTTATTTTTCTTAAAAAAAACAACAACAAAGACAAAAAAAGAAAAAGAAAACAAAAAAATATATAAAGAAAAAGAAAACAAGAATATAAAAAAAAGAAAAAAATAGAAAAGGAAAATGAAAAGAAACAAAAAGAAAAATAAACACACAAAAATAAAAATAATAAAAACATATAAAAAAGAAGGAAAAAAGGAAAATGAAAAAAAAATTGCTGTTAAAATAAATAAATAAATACTTACGTTGCTCTTTTGTTTTGAACTGCAATGAAGCGGCATCTCGGCTAGTAAACTTATATTTTCATCTTCATGCCATCTAATAAACTCCAATAACTTAGCATTAGATCGAGTTCCTGATCTTAAAGCATGCATTTTCTCCTCAACTATATTCTAAACTCTCTAAAATCTCTGAGATAGAATGAATGAATGAAATGAAGAAATCTGCTGTGAATGAAATGAAGAAATCTGCTGCGTTTATATAGAGAAATAGCAAAGGAAAAAGACAAAAGAAAAGAAAAAAAAACATAATATTCTCGTGAAAAAAAGAGAAAAAGTATATTGATAAATAGTAAAGTACTATTTATAAATAGTAAATGAATAGTGGTAAATAGTTCATAAACAATAACTACACAGTAAATAAATAGAAAACTCAATTATTCAATTTAATCATTCAGATACTTGCATGTATATAAATATTTTATACTTTTAAAATATTTTTACACGCTGAGGGCAAGGAGAAGATATGTGCATGATAAAAATTAGCTAAATTTTTTGCAAATTCCTTTAGTATCCTTCTGACTACAACTATTTTTTACAGATAATTAAATCTTACTTAGCTCGGGTCCAGAACCCAAATTACCCTTAGGTCCAGAACCTAAAATCTCTCTTAAGTCCAGAATATATCTCGGGTCCATAACCCAAAATTACCCTTAAGTCCAGTACTTAGCTCGGGTCCACAACCCAAATTACCCTTAAGTCCAAAACTTAGCTCGTGTCCAGAACCCAAATTACCCTTAGGTGCAGAACCTAAAATCAACCTTAAGTCCAGACTTAGCTTGAGTCCATAACTTGAACCGGGTCTAGAACCCAGGTCTTTTTCGAGTCCAGAACTCGAACCGGGTCCAAAATCTAAAATCTAAACCATTTCAGAAAAACTAAGTCTGAGTCTTATTGCTTTTCACTGTCTTCTGCCGTAGTCAGATCGTTCAAGCAGGGGGCAAAATGTAGACCCTTAATTTTTGACCCAATCTGGTCTGATATTTTTTATAGTCCAAAATAATTTTTATGGTATTTTAATTAAATAATATTTATTTTAGTATTTATTATTTATTATTTTTAATAAAAATAAAATGGTAATATGAATAAAGTTAAGAATAAAAATAAATAAATAAATAAATAATCGGTGATGGAAAAATCGGTGACGAAAATTTTCATAGTCGAAGGAGAATCGGCCTGGGCCAATTCCCCGTAGGAATTTCCTACAGCGAATTGGCCCTAAGCCAATTCGCTGCATGAAATTCCTGCGGCGAATTGGCGCTCGCCCACAGTAGTTCCCAGCCAGCGCTCGCAGTTTCCAGCCCGCAGCAGTTTTTTTTTGCCAGCGCAATTTTCCAACGCAGTTTTTTCTAAAACAAAATTCTATTTGGTTTTGGTTTCTTTTCCTAATTAGTTTTAGTTTTCTTAGACAATTAGAAGTAGGTTTATGATTTTTTACTATAAATACCATGTTAAAACACATAATTAAGGGATCAAAATTTTGTTTTTACTAAGCTAAACTTGGGACTTCTGACTTGGGAGGAAAAGAGGACAGAAACCCTAAGGAGCAAGAGACATTAACAATTATTAACCCATCAAAAGCAGTAACGCTGCCTTTGTCATTATTCATCCAAAGCAAATTGTGGAGGAACCAACGAACGGAGGTTTGATTACAAATTTTTTATTTGATTATATTTACAATGTTATTGCCATATTTTCTTTTAAATACTTCTACCATTTGTTTTGATATTGAGTCAGTAATCTAAGTTATTAAACATAGTAATATGTTTTACAGATTAAATCATCCATTCATACAGTAGCCTAAGTCTTTGATCAAAACATCAAAAACCCTAAATCATCTTTCTGTTTCCAAAACATCAAAAACCCTAAACTATTCTTCTGTTTCCAAAAAACTTTAAAACCTTAAATTGTTTTTCCCCGAATTATTTTCTTAATCATCTAAACTCTAACTTTTTGTCCAAAATTTCCAAATGTCTTTTAAAATCTCCAAACTCTAATCTTCTTTATAGTATCTAAAAACTTTAATCATAATTATTTCTATAAAACTCTATATTGTTTTCATAAATCCTAAGATCAAATATGTTTTCCAAAATACCAAAAACCCTAATTTTCTCAAAACCCTAATCCAGTAAACCCTAGCTTTCCTAAACCCTAATTCTTAAAACATCAAAACTTTATGACAAGTTCATCAACACCTAAAACCATAATCCAGTGAACCTAAAACCCAATCTTTTAAAATTATAAAACCTAATGCCTTAAAAAACCCTAATTTCATAATGTTTGCTTAAAACCCTAACTAAACCTACTTTTTTTAAAGTCACAGTAACATTATTTTCATAAAAATATCTAAAACCTCAAATCTTTTAAATATCCAGTAGTTATTTTATTACTCTAAAATATTCTCCATAAATTAAACTAGTATATGTAAAACCTTAGTTATTGAACATAAAACCCTAGAAATCCTAATTAATGCATGAATCCCTAAAGTTAATATGTTTACTATTTTATTTAAATTAGATGAATGTTTATTATATATTTTTATTGATGTTTGATATCTTTGATGAATGATTTATTTATTATGAATGGTTATTTACTTTTATCAATTTATCTTGATTTCCAAATATTGTAAGAGGTATGTTTTCACTTTGTGGGTACCTCATTAATTAATTTCTATGTAATTTAAATTTCTTTTATATTTTGGACCAATGTAAAGGACATGTTTCCACCTTTCGGTGGATGTCCTATTTAGTTTAGACATGAAAGATACAAGGACATGTTTCCATCCTTGGATGGGTGTCCATTTATTTTCTTTATTTGGACCTTGCTTTAAGTTCAATATATTGATTCTTTATTTTAATTGTTGCATATGATATGGATAATAATGTCATATTTAAGAATTTTATAATATTAAGACCTACAAAGGAGGCCGGTTCCAATGAACCGAGCGTTGTGGGGGTGCTGCACCATTTCTCACCTTCCCCATACGTACCCAACTTTTCGGACCCATTAGGGGGTTGGGCATTCCATAGGAATTGAGTCATCCACCCCTTTCTTTTTCCCGGCCTGTCCGGGTGGCAACTCCATTTTCTCCAGGCTTAGGCCCGTGTCCTCTAAGGCCCCGAGCCTAAACAGTGTCAAAGTCGCAAGAACCATTCCACCGGGAGTGGGGGCAAAAATCTCCGCTCACATAATCAAAAGGATAAAACAACTCAATCAAATGATTTAATTTAATAAGAACTATTCAATCCATACAATAAAGCTAGGGTTCATCAATATCTAGATAGATAAAATGTTTAACCCATGTTCTTAACGAGAAAACCAAAATAGAGGAAACAAGTAAAAGAATTCAAACAATCCATCATGAATGATTTGTGTTTCTTCACTTCAATCCTTGGATCTTGGATTAAATCTCACAGGAATTGGGTCTTCACCTTCACTCTTGGCTGTCAAAAACTCAATTTTTCTTGGGAGCTCAGCTCTGAAAAATAATCTCTATCCCTAATTCGCTGTTCAACTTAGATTTTATAGCCCAGATATTTTTCTTGACACGTCCATGGACACGCCCGTGTCGGTGGGCGTGTCAACAGTGCTATTTTAAACTTTAATGACATGGGTAGTGACACGCCCATGTCCTTGGGCATGTTGTTGCTATTGCAATGTTGAGTTAGGGACACCGTCATGGATATGCCCGTGTCATTGGGCATGTCACAACTTCTATAAGTCAGGAGTAATGGCACGTTCAGTGACATGCCCATGTCTCTAGGCTTGTCAAAGCTTTTGTAAAGAAGTTGAATGACACGGCCACGGACACGCCCATGTCACTGGGTGTGTCACTTGAAGAATCTACCCAAAATAGCTTGTTCCCTTGTCTTTCATTCGTGATTCCAACCTAAATAATCTTAGGGTCCCAACATGTCAAAAGTTCTTGGAATCAGCCAAAATAAGAGCAAACAAATTAAGCTCAATTTGACAATAAATATATTAAAAAATAGCGACAAAAATATCATCAATTATACACTTATCAAATTCCCCCACACTTGAATTTTTGCTTGTCCTCAAGCAAACCAAATCATTATAATAGGTAGAAATGAAAGACCCCTCTATATTTAATGAAAACAAAAGTTTTACAATGCTTGAATTAGAAAACCCAACATTCTCAACCAAAAACTATATCTCAAACATGGTAGCTGAATTAAGTAGTTTAAAAACAAAAAATCTAACAGATCTAAATTTTAAAAGTTCAAAATTGAAAGATTGAGCATAAAATTCCAAGAACTCAAAAGTCATGAACAAAGTGAGGAAGTAAGTTTTCTCTTAATTTCTTTGACCCCTTCATAAAATGCATTGCGTGAAACATTAATTTTTTTTTTCAAATGGAGCCTGACTTGTTTTAACTGATACTAACTTTTTGACGCGAAAGTAAACATTTGTGATGCTGACCCCCGGTTACTCAGTTAGAATCATCATTCAAATGGCTACTAGCACTATTCATGATTCCAACTCATTTGTTTTAATTCAAGAGTTAAAATCAGCGGAACAAGGATAAATTTTCAAAGCTCCTAAAAAATTGGATTAAACTATCACATTTAGTTTTTTTTTTATTTATAGTAAAGTGGTCAAGAACTTAAAATAATAAAGATATCATACTAAGTTCGACTCAAGTATCTAAAGAATTGGGCTATGCTAAAAAATGTAACAAAGGTTTTAAACTTCAGATGTGCAACTCTCATCAGTCAACTACCTAATTCAAACTATTACATTTAGTCTTTAGAAATCAATTAAGAAAACTGAGTCAACCTCAATAAGAGATTGTCATTCATTAAATCAATCATTATTTTAATGAAAAGAGGAACCATTTCACTTCATATTATAATAGCAATCTAGTTTATTTGAATCCAACAATAAAATCAAGGAAACTAATTGAGACAAATGCAACCAATGGCAAAATTAAAATAGAAGCTCAATTTATAAAATATGCCCCTTCCCCACACTTAAGACTCACATTGTCCCTAATGTGTTTAAAATAATAAAAAGAACAAAGAGAGAGAACTACCCTTACATGTCCTGAATCGACATGTATGAATAGGGTTCCAAAAGTGTTGCGATATCGAAGGAGCTACAGGACAAAAAAAATTGGCATAGAGAATGGTGCAGGTTCAAAGACATATATAAAAATAAGAATAATAAAAAAATAAAAACATGAAAATATTAAAAATGAAATGTACAGGAATTCATAAGAAAATAAAAATGAAAATAAAAGAAAATAAAATCAACTAGTCGGTCATGGGCTCGGCACTAGAATCGTTACTAGCGCTGGTATTATCACCGCTGGCACTAGCATCATCGCTATCATCATTGTCGAAGATGTCAACATGGGGCACTGAAGGCTGGCATGGTGGTGGCTATGGCTGTGAAAGGCTAAATCCCTGATGCCTCCAGAACTCGAGCATATATTGCTCGAGCCATTGCCTCCTCAGTATCTCATGATCCAGTTGCGCTTAGAAGGATGAGTAGTGTTGCTCTATGGAATGTTGGATCTAATCCTGCTGAGTCAATAACTTATTATGGTTTAGCTCAATGTTTTTGATATTTTCTTCTATCCTACATATCCAGCACTCAAACTCTGTTGGTTTCGGTCATCATCCCACTCAATATTCACAGAATGATGCCAATCTCTGAAAGTAGGGGCTAAAGTAAAAGACGAGCCAACTGAGGAAGAAGGTCCGACAATGGTGGATGGGCTGGGTGTGTTTGTCAGTGGAGGTGGAGGTATGTTGAAAGTGGGAGCAGGAGGAACTGGCTTAAAATCTATGGGTGGAACTGGCTAGGAATTCATGGGTGGCACCTACAGTTCCACCACCTTCTCCCGATTCAACCGTTTCAAAGTATCCATGCCCAACAGTTTGGGGATCCCATCCAAAGGGAGGCATCCATCCAACACCTCTAAGCTGAGAGCGAGTCTCGTAACATGCATTCTAGCATGCAAGTTACTCGGTGCCCCTTTCTTGAACTGCTCATAGAAAAAATGTTTGATAGCATGAGCTACATTGCATCAGATCTTATGGACTATGCAGTTCAAGAAGAATAGTTCCCTCAGGCTGACAACTCTTGTACTAGTATGTTGAGCCACAATGGTGTGAACCAACAGATTATGCACTACTCGACAGGGGAAGGACTCAAAATTTGATGCTTAGGCTGATACTTAGCGACATTTGGTGCAAACATGCTCCAAACCCTGGGAGGAATGACATCATACTCCGCAAAGTCCACCTCGAAGTTAAGATACTCTACGGTCTGCACCTCCTCCACAGTAAATAAACCTAAATATATGCCAAGTTCATTGATACTCATGTGAAATCACTGATCGCCCAATCAGAATTTCATTATCGGCTTGATGATGGAGATCTCATTTTTATCAAATTGAAAAGTGCAGAAGAACTCCAAGGGTTAACTCTCTATAGGAAGGCTCACTGATGGAGAAGAGTTATTCCCATCCCGGCTGGTTGATCAATTCCCAGACCTTAGTCATTATGTTGGCTCACTCCATGGTACCCTAATCCAAAACCCTAGGTGGGGACTAGGCCTTGTTCCCTAATAGTTCATACCATCTTCGCTCCTTTGTAGTTGAGAATTGAAGGCATTTGTGGCCGGCCACGAATTTTGAGATGGGATTGGTAGCAGGTTGGCTTAAGCTACCTTCACCTCAAGCCCGTTTAGTTGGTAATTTAGATGGTATTTGTTTGCGAGGACTAGTGATATGCAAAATAAACAAGAGTAGCCTCAAAAAATATATACCAAACACTCCAAAAAGAGCGACATAATAGACCAACCCAACGAAACCAACAATAGTAAGGCATCATCAAATAATAACAACAATGATACTAAACCAACGAGAGAACAATGAAATTTTTCTCAACAAGGGAAACACCCTATTCATGTAATAATCAATTACCAAGCATCACCCCAATTCAATATCGTCATAGCCCAACGCAACAAAACATAGGATGTTGACTCATTATGCATCAACAATCAAAATTACTGTCAATATACACAACTTGATTCTAACCATAGAGTCAAAAACATAATGAGTAAATCACAATAAAACTCGAAAGCCCATAGTAAAACAATTCAAAATCCCTAGAAACTAGTTATGGCAAATAAACAAATTAACAATAAAGTTTTCAAGTTTCTAGAATCCAACTAAACAGAAACAAAGCCAACAATCAATAGATCTCAAAGACTCTCCAAACAACTCACAAGAATCTCCAAACAAAACACAAGAAATTGCAAACCACAAAATAACATTTTAAAAGTTAAGAGTGTGTACCTTAATAGCATGAAAAAAAAATGCAATAAAAGCGAGGGAAAATGGATGAAATCCTCTCCAAATCATGAAATGGGAGTCATAGTCTCCTCTAGGATGAATGGGTATGTGATTTTAAATGTGAGTGTGTGAAAAAATTGAGAGAAAATAAAAAAAGAGGGGAAGAGGAGAGAGGAAATTACGTTCGTTTCAAAATCAGCACGACTTAAAAACTTATGGACACGCCCATTGACAAGGCCGTGTCTGTGGGTGTGTCATAACCACTGTTTTTAAACAAAATGACATGCTCACTAACACGGGTGTGTCAGTGGGCGTGTTGTAGCTACTGTGACTCATTTAAATCAACACGGCCAGTGACACGGGTGTCACTGGGCTTGTTGTTTGTAGCTACTGTGATTCTCAAATTTAACCAAATAGACACGACCAATGACATGTGCATGTCAGTGGGCGTGTTGTAGCTATTGTGGTGCCATCTAAATGACACATCCAGTGACAAGGGCATGTCACTGGTCGTGTCCTAGCTAATGTCTCTTAAAATTAATGGCACGCCCACTCACACGGGTGTGTCCCCAAATAGGCTCAAGTTATCCCTTAACAGAAAATTTCCTCTATAAATTCAAATGGATTCAAGGCAAACAAACCACCAACCAGTGATAGAAGAATAAAAATAAAGAAAACAACAAAACAAACTAAAAACTTAAAAATTAAAGAAACAAATATCAAAATAAATAAAATAGTGGGTTGCCTCCCACACAACACTTCTTTAACGTCGCATTAGATGGACGTTTGGGATTGGTTCATCTTTAGTCTTGGTGGTACAAAACCTCCTTCAACTCACTCAAGTCCTCCTCTAAATATAGTTTAAGCCTTTACCCATTAACCTTAAAAGTCCCTTTCTCTGGATGAGTAATTTCAATTATCCCATAGAGAAAAACCTCTCTGACTATAAATGGACCAGACCGTCTTGTTTTTAACTTACCTGGAAAAAGTCAAAGCCTGGAATTGTACAATAATACCTGATCATCAACTTAAACTCTTTCTGTTCCTTAATGTGAGCATCATGCCATCTCATAGTCCGCTCCTTATACATCCTTGCATTGTCATAAGCTTGTAATCTCCATTCATCCAGCTCATTGATCTGCAATTTCCTCCTATCACCTATACTAGCTAGATCAAGGTTAATTTATTTTATAACCTAATAAGCATTATGTTCAATCTCCATAGGTAAGTTACAAGCCTTTCCATATACTAGCCTAAATGTCGAAGTACCCAATGGAGTTTTGAATGCAGTCCTAAAGGCCCATAAAGCATTGTCTAATTTCTCAGACCAATCCTTTCGGGATCGCTCTATAGTTTTTTCAAGGATCCTTTTTATTTCTCTATTCTTGTTCTCAACTTGGCCACTAGTTTGGGGATGGTAAGGAGTAGAGAACCTATGTGTAACACCTAGCCTTTTGAAAACTTTCTCATGTTGAGTGTTACAAAAGTGAGTACCCCTATCACTTATGATCGCTTTTGGTGTACCAAATCTTGAAAACAACTTTTTCAAAAACCTCATCACTACCTTGGCATCATTTGTTGCTAAAGCTTGGGCTTCAGGCCATTTGGAAATATAGTTTATAGCTACAAGAATATATTTGTTACCAAAAGAACTAGGAAATGGTCCCACAAAATTGATCCCCCATACATCAAAGACTTCAAACACTAGAATTCCATTTTGGGCCATCTCATCATGAGAGGAGATGTTTCTAGTTCTCTGAAAATGATCATAAAATTTCACAAAATCATAGTTATCCCTAAATAGTATTGGCCAATAAAATTCTAATTCTAGCACTTTTTGAATAGTCCTATAGGCTCCCATATGACCACCAGCTGGCCCAACATGACAATGAAGAAGAATATTCAATGTTTCAGGCCATGGCACACAACGCCGGATCATGTGGTCCTTACATAATCTAAACAAGAAAGGATCCTCCTAGAAGTAATATTTCAAGTCAGTAAAGAATTTCTTCTTCTCTTGATACGCCATATCTTTAGGGAGTTCCCTAGCAGCCAAGTAATTAGCAAAATCTGCAAACCAAGGTACATCAAAAGTTGAAACACTTACCATGGCGTAAAGCTACTCATCAGGGAAGCAATCATCAATGTTTCATTCTTTGAACTTCTCCAATGTTTGGTTCTCTAAGCGTGAAAGATGATCCGCTATAAGATTTTTATCTCCCTTTTTGTCTTGAATCTTCAAATCAAATTCCTACAATAACAAAACCAAACGAATTAGCCTAGGCTTTGCATATGCTTTGGCAAATAAATACCTCAAAGCTGAGTGGTCCGTATATACAATCACTTCAGACAAGATCAAATATGATCTAAACTTGTCAAAAGCAAAAACCATAGCTAGAAGTTCTTTCTCTGTAGTTGTGCAATTGGCTTGGACTGCGTTCATTGTCTTGCTTGCATAATAAATGGGCTGAAAATACTTCTCTTTGTGTTGACCCAAAATTTCCCCCACTGCAATATCACTTGCATCACACATTAGTTCGAATGGTAAATTCCAATCAGGAGCTACCATGATTGGGGCATGGGTCAATTTCTCCTTAAGAATTGTGAATGCTCTTAAACATTCTTTGTCAAACACAAAATCAACATCCTTCTCAAGGAGTCTTGTTAGAGAATGAGCTATCTTAGAAAAGTCACGTATAAACCTCTGATAGAAGCCTGCATTTCCCAAAAAGCTTTTGATAGCCTTGACTGATGTGGGGGGGTGGTAGTTTTTCAATGGTTTCCACCTTAGCCCAGTCTACCTCAATACCCTTGCTTGAAATCTTATGTCCCAACATGATTCCTTCTTAAACCATGAAATGACATTTTTCCCAATTAAGTACCATGTTTGTTTCCTCGCATCTTATCAAGACCCTCTAAGTTTTCCAATCAACCTTTGAATGAGCTTCCATAAAATGAGAAATCATCCATGAGCACGTTCATAATATCCTCAATGAGCACATCAAAGATTGCAACCATGCACCCTTGAAAAGTTGTAGGTGTGTTGCATAATCCAAATGGCTTCCTTTGATATGCAAATGTCCCATATAGGCAGGTGAATGTAGTTTTCTCTTGGTCTTCAGGGGCAATAGGAATATAGAAGTAGCCTGAAAGGCCATCCAAAAAGCAGTAAAACTCATGCCCAGACAATCTTTCCAACATCTAATCAATGAAGGGCAAAGGAAAATGTTCCTTCCTAGTTGCACCATTCAACTTCTGGTAGTCAATGCAAACCCTCCAACCTGTAGCTATTCTTGTTGGAATTAGCTCATTATTCCTCATTAGGACCCACCGTTGTCCTTCCTTTCTTTGGTACTACTTGACCTAAATCACCCAAGAGCTATCCAAAATTGGATATATAATTCCAGCATCAAGTAGCTTGATCACTTTAGCTTTAACTACTTCTTTCATCTTAGGGTTTAGTCTCCGTTGTGGTTGCACCATTGGCTTGAACACATCCTCCAGTAGTATTTTGTGAGTGCAATAGGACGGACAAATACCCTTTATATCTGCTATCTTCCAAGCTATAACCTACTTATACTTTTGAAATAGCTCAATGAGTTTTACCTTCTACTCAAAAGATAGGTGGGAACTTAAAATAATTGGCAATTTATTCCCCTCTCCCAAAAATCCATACTCAAGATGATTCGGAAGGATCTTGAGTTCTAAATTAGATGGATCAATCACAGATGGTCGCAGCTTATGTTCTTTTGGCATTTCAATGGTTTCATATTCCCGACTCTGAAATGACTTGCTTGCTTCAAGATAAGCAAGCTGCTCCAGTGCTTCCTAATCCTCAACATTATCCTTTAATAAACACAACTCAAGGGGATCCTTGAAAATAATGTTAGTAACACAATTTAATGTTTCATGCTCAATGATATCATTGCATGAATCCACCTCATTGAGTGTAAGTGGGTGCTTCATAGCATAATGTATATTAAAAACAACTTTCTCTTTTCCCACTCTTAAGGTCAATGTGCCATCATGGACATCGATAAGGGCGCGGGCTATATTTGAAAATGGCCAACCAAGGACAAGGGAAATATCCATATCCTCATCTACATCAATGACAGCAAAATCATTGGGAAAATAAATTTCCTAACTTTTACCAACACATCCTCTATATTGCCATGAGGGTGAATTACTGACTTATCAGCAAGTTGAATGATAATGAGTGTTGGTTTAGGCTCTCCAACTCCTAACTCTTTAAACATCTTATAGGGCATAACACTTATGCTAGCCCCCATATCAACCAATGCACTCTGAACTTCAAGATTACCTATCTAACATGGAATAGTAAAACTACTAGGATCTTTTAATTTCTTAGGTAATCTCTTCTGCAAAATTGCTGAACTCTTTTTCAACTATTGCCCCAAAGATACTTCCTCAAGTTTCCTTTTGTTAGAAAGGATATCTTTCAAAAATTTAGCATATTTGGGCATCTGCAATAAAGCTTTAGCAAATGGAATATTAATGTGTAGTTGTTTAAAGAGTTCAAGGAACTTACCGAACTGAGCATCCATCCTGCCCTTGTTTAACCTTGCTGGATATGGCACTTGAGGTCGGTATTCCTTCACTACAGGATTGGGTTCTTGAGGTTGATTTTCTTTTTCATTTCCCACTGCAGCCTTCCCTCCCGAAGTGATAGTAGAGTTATCTTCTTCTTCTTTCTGTGTCTCAACCTCTTGTGACTCTGCTTCTTTTTCAACTACACCACTCTTAATTTCCTTTTCACTCCATAGAGTAATTGCCTTTAGTTGCTCCTTCAGGTTGGCCTCAGTATTTCTAGGTAAACTCCCTTGTGGTCATTCACTTAGTAATTTAGCAATTTGTCCTACCTAATTTTCCAATTTATGAATGGAGGCTTGTTAATTTCTAAGGAAAAGATTATGTCAATTGAAATCTAGTTTCCGAAGCTGCTATAAACTTCTCCATCATTTCCTCCAAATTGTTCTTTCTTGGAGGGGCAGCTTGTTGATGTTGAGGCTACTAAAATCCAGGAGGAGGCCTTGGATTATTCTGATTATTCCAGGAGAAATTAGGATGATTTCTCCACCCTAGATTATATATGTTGCTGTAGGGGTTGTTTTACTGTTGCCTAGGCATGTTTCCAACATAATCCACCTGCTCTTCTCTAGCAAACATATTGCCACTTTGGAAATCATGACTTTGATGTCCACCCCCACACCATTCACAACACATTACTTGCATTGATTTTCCTAAAGATGAAGCTAAAGAATCAATCTTTTTATTCATTGCTTCCAACTATGCTATCAAAGTAATTACCGGATCCAATTGATGTGAACCAGTAACCCTTAATTTTCCTTATTCCCTAGGAGTTTGCCACTGATAATTGGTAAGGACCATGTCTTTGTTGCGCTCAAATTAAGTACTATTACAAAGCGACACTCGCAAGTATATGAGGTAATTATAGCAACGGTGATCGCCCTAAGGTCGTCTCACAAGGAAGGTGTTGTTCGTAACAATTTGATTAAAGTAATTAATTTAAAGGATGGGAATGTGGTGTTTGCAATATTGGTGAAATTATAACAAAAGAAAAATAGCAAGTGAATAATTAATGGTGTGCTTAGAATTGGTTTCATTCTTGGAATGGTGCCTAGGGTTGTAGATCAATTCAATAAAAGCTTAATTCTAAAATATTCAATTAACATAACCTTATAATTTAATTTTTTTCCTTGAGTTTAATTAGTCAATTACCAATTTATTAGTTTTCACATTCATGAATTAATAACAACCAATTATTTTACATTTGTAACTTATTGAAATCCTAGAACTTATATTTCTAGGTCATTCATAAGGTGTTTAATTGTCTAGTTTCGATATCGAATTTCACCTTTCGGTCCGTCATCCAATATTAAAAGATTAATAGGTTGCTAATCTATCAACCTAACATTCAATCCAATACAATAAACAATAACAAGGTATATTAATGGAAATATCAAATCAAGGCATTCGATCAAATCTACTACAAACCCTAGGCACCAGTAAATTAGCTCAACATCATCAATTTAAAATAAGCATTCATCTCAATACAAATCAAATCATAATTGTCCATTGAAATATTAATTGTCTTAATAAACAACAACAATCTATACATGAATTAAAATAGAGAATAGAAAAATCCCTTGTAGATGCCAAGAGTTGGACTACTTGTCTTCCACCTAGTTCCACTTTGATGTTGATGAAGAACTCAAGCCCTCTTCAATTGATGATTCTACCTTTGAAAGATGGAATACAGCTTTCTCAAGTCACCAAGCCTTCAATGAAGCTTTCTTCAAACCCTAATCTTCAAGGGCTTGTTTAACCCAATTTATCCCAAAGAACTAAGTTGAAGCTTGTCTATGGAAGATGGAGAAGATGGAAATGGAAGAGGAGAAAGAGAATGGTGTCTTCTTCTCCAAGAAGGAGAAGAATGGAATGGAATTGGAGAGTGTCACCCTCTCCCAACCATGTCCCTCTTTCTCCCTTCCTCTCCTTTTTAATTCTTTCAAAATACCAAGAGTGCTTGCCAACTCACCACACTCCTCTTTGTCTCCCCCTTTTTTCATTATTTAATATTTCTTTTGGCAAAAGCAAGATCTTTGTCCCACACTTGTCCTCCAATTTGTGCAAGTTAATTCAAAGATTCCATAGGTGACATGGCCAAGCCATGAGTGGCTTGGCCGTGTTTCTTATTTATCTTGGGACATGGCCAAGCTTGCTGGCTGTGTCCATGACTGCCATTCTTTCTTTCTTTCTTTTCAAGAAGTGACACGACCAGTGGCTTGGCCGTGTCTTGTGAGGGTGTCTCTTTCTATTTCTTTCTTTTCATTCTTTGCTTTTGTTCCTTAGGTGTGACACAGCCAGTGACTTGGCCGTGTCTCCTACCCGTGTCAACCTCTACCTCAATTTCTTCGAGGGACACGGCCAAGCCAACTTGACTTGGGCGTGTCTCTTATTTGTCCCTTGCCTTGGTGAGTGACACGGCCAAGCTTGCTTTGACTTGGCTGTGTCTTGCTTGATTCATGCTTTTCTATCATTGTTTTTATCCATCCAAGGGGATTTTGCTCTTTCAACCTAAAATCAACACTTCAAACAAACTTTAAACACAAATCAAATGAAAAATTAACAAAAATCAAATAATATTACTTTAAAATTAAATCATAAATGATCTAAACAAATGCCCCACACTTAATTCCTTTCTTGTCCCCAAGCAAGGTTAAAATCTAAATAAACTAAACAAGAAAAATTTAGTTAAGTTCAAGAGTTATAAGGATGTATCAAGACTTCCCTTTACCTAAATCAGTAATGAATATCAAATCGAACAAAATCGATACCCATGCAATATAGTGGTTCTCCATGCATAACCAATGTTGTCACTCCCTCACCAACTCTTAAAAGTGTTTGATCATGGTGGTGTTTGTAATATCCCAAGGTACACCCTAAAAGTTTTGGAATAATTATTGTGGTATTTGGATTTAAGGAGTATGTTTAATGGAAGGAGAAAAGAAATGAAGGTATATATAACATATATAAGTTAAACTAATGAAAGTCAAAAGAAGATAAATGAATTAATTTAATACCCGATTTTGGTGTACATTGGAATGGTAGTTGTGAGAAGATATGTTGGAAAAATATGTAAGGAAAATATTATAAGAAATAGGTGTATATGAGGGATGATATATATTTATGTGGTATTTGAAAAATATGGAAAATATAAAGGAAATATAAAAGAGATATACATATACCAACATATATATTACATATACATAATGTATAAAGTGGTGTAGGAAAAGTAAGTTTATATAATTAATTAATAATAATAATAATAATAATAATAATAATAAAAGAAAAAGAAGATATTTATTTTGGTTATGTATGAAATTACTAAAAAGGGCAAGTAAGTGAAAGGGAGTTTAATTGTATAAAAGAGGGTATTTAGGTAATTTTCTTTTTAAATTGCTTGGTGGAGGTTTAAAGAGAGGGGAAATTTGACTTTGTTTCTTTTGTCTCTTTCATTTTTCTTCTTTTCTTTTGGGGTAGCCGGGTATCACTTAGTCAAGAGAGCAAGAAGTTGTTTTGAGTTCCAAGTTTCAAATTGAAGGAAGATTTCAAGGAAACAAGTTAGAAATTCAAGAAGTTTATCATTTTTGGTAAGTTTTCTCTTGATTTCTCTTGTTCTATTTGGAATTTTGTTTGAGTTTGATGGAGTGTGTTTGTGTATGGTGTGTGTAAAAGTGTTGAAATGGAATTAAAGATAAGAAGTTAGGTTGGTGTTGGTGATGGAAGAGTAAGAGTTGTGTTTAGTGAAATTTTTTCTGTTTTACAATTAGTAAAGGCTGTGACTTGTATGATTTTTAATTAATTATAGAAAAATGTTCTTGAAGTGAATTTTTGATATGTTGTGCCTCTATGAGTCTAGAATGACCGAAAAATATGTTGATTCAATTTTGGAATGGTTATGATTTTGGAAAGATTATTTTTATTAGACCTGTTCCAGCAGGTACCTTAACTGAGACAGCTATCTTTCGGGATTTTTAATAAAATGTAGAAAAATCATATCCAATTGAATTTTGGATATATTGTTGCTTAGTGAGTCTAGTATTTTAGAAAAATAATTTGGAACCACGTTGATTGAATTTGATTTATGGAATTCACAAAGTTCAGAACTGCTGCCAGGATGCAGGGCAATTGGGGCAGTCTGGTTAGGTGAACTATTTGACCAAGATTTTGTGTTCAGTTTGATATGAAATTTGAAAGGAATGATTTTAAGATGTAAAACTAAATTCTGTAAAAATTTTAGAATTTTTAGTCAAGTATATTATTTTATACAATTTTTCAAAATAAGGATAAAATGGAGTCTAAAACCAGAATGTACTATTCATATGGTCATTTTGCTAATATTCCTTTTGAATTAGGTTGTGAAGAGGTTGAATTGCCCTAACCTAAGTGTTGAGGATTCTTTGAAGAGTAAGTGTATAGATTGGTGTGAGTTGGTTTTAAGGTAAGTACAAACTACATTATTGCATACATTCATATGATATTGAGATTTGACACACATTTGATTGTAAATGTGATAAGGAATCTAATGCATTGTTGATGTATATTAATAATATCATATTTGGTTATAATGTGAATGTTGTGATGAGCATGTAAAATATGTGTTAATGCCATTGATTATATCCATTTGAATAATGAATTGATTAATGTGATTTGAAATATAACGAAATGTGAAATGTGCAAGATGTGATGATGAAATGTAATGTGAAAGATATGATGTTATGAAGAGTTGCTTCATTGTGATTTGAGATCATATGAGATATGAGGCCATGATTGTTGGCTATGATGATGCACATGAGATGATTGAGACATGGTTGCTTAATTTGCTTATGAAATATAAAATGAATTGAGAAAGAGATTATGAAGAGATGAATGAAATAATTGTGTGCTTGATATGTTATTCAATTTTCAGAGTTCTGGGTTTGGCAGCATGCCTATGAAATATGAATGTGAAATATATGAAAAATAGTAACAGTCTTGCCGGGTTGAGGATCTCCTCGAGATTAGTCGGGTTGAGGTCCAAGAGACTGGGTCTGTTACACTTGTTTTGGTAACAGTCTTGCCGGGTTGAGGATCTCCTTGAGTCTAGCCAAGTAGAGGTCCAAGAGACTGGGTCTGTTACCCTATCCATGGATAGATATATATATATATATGTGTATATCGCCTACGGGCTTGATGATTATGATTATGGACCAAAGCAGTAACTCTGAACTTTGAATAACATATTAGTGTCTTTTGGGCCCATGCTTGTCTTTGTTTAAATGTGATTCATGAAATGAGAAATGAATGAATAATGAGACCAATGATTATTTTTGTTTAAATGTGAATTATGGAATAAGATGTAATGATATGAGATATATGATGATAATTATGAAATGAGATGATTAGAATGTATAAGTAAATTATTGAAGGTGAATGTAGATTGAAAAACTATGTTGAATGATGAAATCTGAAGGTACTACATGAAAATACAATATGATGTATAATATGGATTTGTGGGTTGTATTAATGAAATACGTTCATATGTATATAATTATGAGATTAGTAGAAATATAAATAAGGTGTAATTGAAATGTGAAAATATGATAAAAATAATAATAATATATGAAGTTAATATAAGTATGATTGTCTGTTATGTATTTTTAAAATATTTATTTGTACTACTAAGCTTTCGGGCTTAGCGCGGTTGTATATATCGCGCAGGTGAGTAGGTGGTTGATCTGGAAGTCAAACTGTTATGCCACGAGTAGGGTAAGAGTATTTCGAGACCAACTAGAAGGTGAAGCATACATGTATAATTTCATTATGTTGTATTTCTGACAAGAATGTATTCATATGTATAAATGAAATTTTGGTAAAGACAAGATTATCATATATATATATATAAGATTATTGAAAGTATGTGATAATAATAAACCTCTACTTATTTTGTACTAGAAGTGTAAATCCTTTTTGCAGGTTGTAGTTGAGGTTATAAGGGGGATTTATTGGGAGTGTACTGAAAATGATTTTGTTGCATTGGTTTGTGTAAAATGTTTTTTTTAAATCAGAAAAAAACCAGTTTTGTCGACACTTGGGACTCAATTTTTAGGCGAAACTATGGCAAAATTTCTGTAAAACCGGAACTAAAATTCGAATTAAGTAAAATTGGTAGCAACATTAGGAAAGTGTGGCGCCTCTACTCGGCTTACACATGTAGGCTGGGAAGGGGCGCCTTTTTAACTGTAACGACCCTCCCCAACCAGGTCGGTATCCCAAGGTCGGTTGCCCAGCCCACTGGGTCTGCATGGTCCGCAGGAGGCAAGCGATCGCTACAGTACTGGACAGCCCTCGCGGCCCACCCAGCAGGAATTTGTTTATTTGGCTCCCAAAGGAGTCGCCTCCCTGGATTGAACCCCTGACCTCCCACTTAAGAGAGCCAGCGAGAACCATCCAGTACCATTTCTGCTACTAGCAGAAATGGTACTGGATGGTTCTCGCTGGCTCTCTTAAGTGGGAGGTCAGGGGTTCGATCCAGGGAGGCGACTCCTTTGGGAGCCAAATAAACAAATTCCTGCTGGGTGGGCCGCGAGGGCTGTCCAGTACTGAAGCGATCGCTTGCCTCCTGCGGACCATGCGGACCAAGTGGGCTGGGCAACCGACCTTGGGATACCGACCTAGTTGGGGAGGGTCGTTACAGTGTTTACACTAATAACGATCAATGAAAGATTATCGCCATAGGCTTGCTTATCAATCAAATATCCATCACCTAATTACAATCAAGCATCAATCATAAGGTCTTTCCTTTGGTTGTAACTGGGCTAAGGGAAATGTATGACATTTGGGAGTGTGAGTTTATTCATTTAGATCAAAAGCACTTCAAGAGTGAAGTAAGCAATGTAGTACGATCGACAATCCCAAAATACCTCCCAATCACTTAGCACTAAGCATTTAAGTGCTTTTAAGGAACTCCATTTATTTTATTTGCAAGGATAATTCCCAAACTCATTACAACCCTTATGACAAGAACAACAACTTCTATTATTTTAATTTTCATCATTTTATTTTTTTATTTTTTTTATTTTTTTACTATAAAATAGGGTTTCCAACTAAAGAATACAATACTTTGTAATTTTAAACCCATTGAATTTAACCCCACACCTTATTCAACACAACACTCCATCATTAATGCTCTTAAAATACTCTTGACCGAATGAATGGGTAACATTTAAAATGACATGGTTCAAGCTAATGGTGTTGTGAAAAAGAAAGAAAAGAAAAAATAAAATAAGCTCAAAGTTGGCAAACTAAGGTCGGATGTAAGGTTGGTCTTTTTAAGCCAAAATGGGTTCACCTAAATTGCCTTAATCATATTGATGCCCAATTAAAATTTTTATATAGTCTCAAAATGCATGTCAAAGCAAGTTCTAGCAATTCATCAATCAAAGATGTTTACACACAAAAATAATAATAAGATAATGGCTCAATTCTTCACTAGTTTGAAGGCAATGCAAGGAAAAACCATAAAAATTGACAATAAGCACCAATTCTAATCAATTCTCAAATTCATGCTTCAAAAATTCAAAAGTCATCTATCAACAATCTTATAGCAATTGAACTTTCCAAAATTCATTTATTCAAACAAAAACATTAACTAAACTTAAACAAATATAAATTAAAAGTAAAAACACAACCTACACCCCACACTTAAAGATTCACATTGTCCCCAATGTGAGCATACGTAAATTAAAAGGGAGAGTTCAAATGAAACCTAATTTCCATCATTCCCATATGTGATATGAAGTGCTCCTTCCATCCATAATGCAATTGTCACCCATTTGTGAGAAGATGAATAACATGCAACTCCAAAAAGTACCCAGTGTATTGCAAAGTCAAAATAGCATCCTTAGAAGAGTGAGTGACCAGAGGAAAAATGTGAAGGCTATCTTTGGGTGATCCTCCAATGTTATAGAAACTTGGTAAAAATATTTTGCAGTCTGCAACATGGTTGTATTCTTTTTTTGCTCTTCATCACCACTGGGAGTGGAAAAGATGATCATTGGTTGCATATTGTTCCCCCCAACCAAAACATATTTCAAAATTTTTAGGGTGTCTTTAAGTTCAACCAAGTTTGTTTGAATCTTTTTCTCTTCCTCTTTAGCAATCTGAAGTCTCCGCTCAACAACCTCAGCAACTAAGATTAACTTGCACTCCTCAATTTCTAAATTGGAAATATTAGGCTCTACTTTCAAGGTCATGACCATCTCAACCTCATCTTCATTATCTTCACTAACTTCCTTGGAGGGCATATCTTAGAGTTCAGGAAGTTGCATACCTTGCTTCTCATCCTTTAATCTACATGGGAATGGAATTGGTGGCATATAAGGATTTGGAAGCTCATATAGTTGTGATGAAGTTGATATTTCCAAAATTTCCTCCTCCTTTGATTGACTTAGCTCCTCTATGGTGGGTTGTATCTCCTCGTCATTTTCTTCTTGATTAGTACCTGCATCAAAGGAATCACAAAATTTATTATATATCACCTGTTCGCTCCTCAAATTTGTGATTGCATTGACTTGCTCTAATTGGCTAGGAAATTCCTCTTTTTTGTTTGCTTGGAGTTGATGTGCCAGTTGCTCAACTTGAGTTTCCACCTTCTTTAATGATACTTCCAAAGAATCAACTCTTATTGCTGCTGATTTTCCCAAGAAAAATTTGGGTAGCTTCCCCAGCTTGGATTATAAGGATTGGAATATGGGTCATCTCTACCAATTTGCTGAAAACTTTCAAAGTCATACTCTTCCTCTTGCCATTCTTGGTATCGTTTGAAATCAAATAAACACATGTTTACACTATATCCTGCAATTCCACATGCTGCAAATATCTCTTGGCTTGGCATTGGTACTCTTTCGCTTAAATTTAGCATCTTAAGTTGACCTGTTAATTTTGCTCATTGCCATGCCATGTCAGAATTAGCATTCCCATCATAAACTCACCCGTACCTTGAAAACTTCATCTTTAAAAAAAAAAAAAACTTAGCAATTTAAAGGAAACAAACAAACTATTAAATAAAAAAATAAAACTATTACTACTTAAATAGCCTTCCTCGGCAGCGGCGCCAAAAACTTATTACACTCGAATTAAGTACTACTACAAAGCGACACTCGTAAGTATATGAGGTAATTGCAGCAACGGTGATCACCCCAAGGTCATCTCATAAGGAAGGTGTTGTTCGTAATAATTTGATTAAAGCAATTGATTTAAAGGATAGGATGTGGTGTTTGCAATATTGGTGAAATTATAACAAAAGTAAAATAGCAAGTGAATAATTAATGGTGTGTTGAGAATTAGTTTAATTCTTGGAATGGTGCCTAGGGTTGTAGATCAATTCAATCAAAGATTAATTCTCAAATATTCCATGAACATAACCTTGTAATTTAATTTGTTCCTTGAGTTTAACTAGTTAATTACTAATTCATTAGTTTTCACATTCATGAATTAATAACAACCAATTATTTTACATTTGCAAATTATTGAAACCCTAGAAATTATATTTCTAATTCATTTATAGGGTGGTTAATTTTGTAGTTTCGATATCAAATTTCACCTCTCGGTCCGTCATCCAATATTAAAAGATTAATAGGTAGCTAATCTATCAACCTAGCATTCAATCCAATACAATCAACCATAACAAGGTATATTAATGGAAATACCAAATCAAGTCATTCGATCAAATCTACTACAAACCCTAAGCATCAGTAAATTAGCTCAATGTAGACCCTTAATTTTTGACTCAATCCGGTCCAATATGTTTTATTTAGTCCAAAATAATTTTTGTTGTCTAATTGGTCCAAAATAATTTTAATTAAATAGTTTTTGCTTTATTATATAATTTTTATTAATAAAAAATAAAAATAAACAAATAAAAGTCAAAAAATAAAAATAAAAATAAGAGTCGAAAAAATCGGTGACAAAAAAATCGTCACACGGGCCCGTGGGCATTACGCCCACAGGAAATTCCTGCGGACGAAATAGCTTTTCTATTTCGTTCGCATGATTTTCCTGCGATCCCACAGGAAAATCCTGCGGGCAAAATAGTCGCCCTCAAGAATTTCCTACAGGCAAAGCGCCCGCAGGCCCACTGTCTCGCCCACTGCTGCAGTTTCCTGCGGCAGATTTTTTTTGCCAACGCATTTTTTTCGGCAGCGCAATTTTTCCGACGCAAAATTTTTTGAAATCTAATTCAATTAGGTTTTGGTTTCCTTTTCTTATTAATATTACTTGTCGTGATTAGTTATGATTATACATAGAAAAACCTCTATAAATAAGGACGAAATGCAATTAAAATTGAGGGGACCAAAAATTGGCAGTGGTATGGAAAATTTTAAACCAAATCAAGTAAGGAAAAGGAGCAATTCAATTTCTTTTTTTTTTTCTGGAATAGTAGGGACACGATTTAAGCAATTCAAAGGCAGCAATTGACTTTGTTCTTGTTCATCCAAGTAGAATTATTTTATGTTAAATTCTTTTTTTTTGTTTTAATTTTTCACAGTAGCTAAAAATAGGATTTTGTGTTTTTCAAAAGTTAAAATCTTAGAACTTTAATTTAGTTTTCCAAAGTTAAAAATACTAATACGTTACTTTATTTTCCAAAAGGACTTAAAATTGTTATTTTTACCTCTTCAAAATCTTAAAACCTTAATTAAACATATTTTCAACAAAAGCAAAATTTGATTCTGTTTTCTTCAAAAGTTTAAATTAGGTTATGTTTCTTCTAAAAAACCATAAAAAACATCTTTTCTATTTGTAAAAACTTCAATCCGTTTGTTTACATTCATAAAACCTCATGAAATCATCAAATTATTTTTTTCTAAACCCTAAAATCAACAAATCACCTGAGACCCCTAATTTTAAATCCTAAAACCCTAATTCAACTTCCAAACTTAAAATATTAAGCATTAACCCCTTTAAAACCTTAAACCCTAACTTTTTCTAAACCTTGATCCTTTAAAACATTAAAAACCATAAAAATATAAATATTTTAAATTTACACAGTAGCTTGAAATCATCATTTAAAACCATGAATCAAAAGTATTTAAAAGTGTCTAAAACCCTAGTTTCATTATTTCACCATTCAAATATTAATTTAGTTAATCAAAGAGTCTTATCAACCCTTTAAAATATAAAACCCTAATCTATTTTAATTCCATAAAAAGTCACAGTAGCTATAATTGGACTTTTATTTGCTTTATTTAATTCTATTATTGATTATGCTTTGATTTATCTCTTATGCTTTAATTTTTTAATTTCAATACTTGATTTATTTAATTTATCATGGATGGATGTTTATTTTATATTTTGATTAATAGCTTTGATGAATGATTTATTTATGATGAATGATTATTTACTTTTATCAATTAATTTAGATTTCCAAAAGCTGTAATAGGTATGTTTCCATTTGGTGGGTACCTCATTAGTTAAACATCATGTAATTTAATTTGGTTTTCTATTTTAGAACCTATGTAAAGGGCATGTTTCTACCTTTTGGTGGGTGTCCTATCTAGGCATGTGATGTAAGGACATGTTTCCATCCTTGGATGGGTGTCCATTTATTTGCTTTGTTTGGACATTGCCTTGATTTTAATATAATGATGCTTTCTTTTAATTATTGTGTGTAATATGGATAATGTTGTTATATTTAAGAATTTTATAATATTAAGACCTGTAAAGGAGGCCAGTTTCAATGAACCGGGTGTTGTGGGGGGTGCTGGGCCATTTCCCACCTTCCCCACAATTAACCAACTTTCCGAACCCATTAGGGGTTTGGGGATTCCTTAGGAATCGAGTCATCCACCCCTTTCTTTTTCCCGGTCTGTCTGGGTAGCGACTCCATTTTTCTCTGGACTTAGGTCCGTGTTCTCTAAGGCCCCGAGCCTAAACAGTGCTGAAGTCGCAAGAACCATTCCACCGGGAGTGGGGGCGAAAATCCCCGCTCACAGTGGCGACTCCACTGGGGTAAGAGAAGTTGATTCCGTTGGTCTTTATATTATTTTATTCTTTCTTATAATGATATTATCCATTGCATCATATTAGATTGCATTATGTGCGTGAGTTAGGACGCCCATGTTACCCATGTTGTGTTATGTAAGGGATACCATACTTGTTAGTAAATCGAGAAGAATCTACAACCCTTGCAGCAGCGGAAAACAAAAATTTCTTTCGATTTACTCACAGGATCCATGTGATCCATTCAGTTTGATAAAAGAGATTCGAAACTAACCTTTTTGCGTAGCTTCAAAACGATTAACAGATGCTGCCTTCTGAAGACGAACACCCTCTAACAAAGTCCACACAAACGTACGCCGTTCTGAGTGCTAGCTCACCAACGGCAGTGGCTGAACTTTTTTTTTTTTTGCAAAAACGAAACTAGGGTTTTTGGTTTTATTACGAAAAATAATTATCATCAAGGCCTCTAGTCCTTTTAAAACCGTTTTAAAAGACCTTTCCTTGTCAAAACCCTAACTGTCCATATCCTATATGGACCCACGTTTTTAATAATTATTATCTAATAATAATTATTATAACAATATTATTATTAATATCTAATAATAATAATAATACTAACAACAATAATAAAAATATAATTATTATTGTTTAAGTACAGCCTACGTTCTATGTGTGTGACCCGATAGGCTCATATTAACTGGTAGTGTATTTCAATCTCTATTGAAATGCACAAATCATAATTGGTCTCTAGCAAGACATTATGACTACCCAATTAATCATGAGAATCATTATAAATGAAAACCTGAAATAGTACATGCATTAATCCCTTTGTCACACGATATCTAGTTTGAACATAAGTCATAGTAAATGTCATACTTATATTGTCCAAACTTATGATTACTCGATCTCTAAGTTAACTGATAAACAAATAAGATTGATCTTATATCAACTTATTTGAGCACGGCCATGCATTTCTCAGTTACACTTATCGAGGGGCCCAGAAGATATCTCTCTCATAGAGAGGGACAAATCCCATCTTGATTGTTCATTTTCCTCTACATAATTTATACCATGTTCAAGCATAACCTTTATAATTATCTAGTTACAGATAACGTTTGATCATGTCAAAACATAATATTCCTTATGTTGGAAACTATGACAATCTCAAGTCAAAGGATTAAATGAAAACTATTATGAGATACACTTATGACATTAAACCATGAAGTGATATCTATGTGGGTCTATCCAATACACTGTTCTCTAACATGTATCCATAATATTGATTTGTATCTTCATACCTATAATCATCTTATGATTATCAAATCAATATTACACTAGTTATTTTTATTATTATCTCCATAACAATAATAAACCAGGGATATAATCATTATTATATATAACATGCAAACATAACAATGATAATAAAAACTTCTTTATTAATAACAAAATGAATAACATTAAGGTCCAAATCAATGGCCTAGGGCATATACACTAACATACTTTCACTCAAGGTATGGAGATCGAGCATGGCATAACCACTCATAGCCTTGTACCATTTGGTATATACTTGCTATGGGAACCTAAGCCTTTTTACCCAAAGACTAAAGCTCATGTAATTGGCCTAGTTACTTTCCTTAGGTTTTACCCCAAATGCATGTTGTTTGACTATGGTTAATTTATCTTGGCTTAAACCATGGCTTATTGGGTTTGTTCTTTTTCTAATATGACCTAAGTATATTGTAAGCTCAAAAGAAATTTTTCTTTAAAGTCCAAAAGACCAAAGCTATTTTTCAAAACTTTTAAAGATGGTCTTTGGGCATAAAACTTTTCAAAAAACAAATCAAAATTTTGTTGGCTCATGGCCCAAATACTAAGCCCAAAATCCAATTTTCTAAAATCTTTTACAATGGGCTTAGAAACTATTTTCACCCAACCTTTTTCTTACAAAGAGCTTGAAAATTATTTAGGTCAATTAAGAAATGCCAAAAATCAATTGTGAGCCTAGTTTATACTAAGAATAATTAATCATGGGCTTGTTTTTGGCATGAATCATTAGTTACTTTTTTTCAAGTGAGAAATCTATCTATAATAAACCTCTTAATTTAGTTTTAAACCAATATAGCATAAAAGCTACTTTAGTTGGTTGAATGGATTAAAACCTAATTAATGGGAATTATCATGGATGGATTTTCATTTTCGAAAATATAACTATTGGTTGAAATGTCCGAGGGAATTATTCGAAGGCAAGATACCCCATGTTGGTATTTTGTTAACCATATACCTAAGGAAAGAGACTCACCATTCATGTGTGGATTTTTTGTTGATTGTTTATGCATACATGCATGCATACATAAATTTGCATCTCATATCATTGATCCTTTCTGGCTCATAGACCTGAGGTACAACAATTCAAGAGCATACAACGATATCACCTACAGCACTGATTTTTTTATTCAAGGATGGATGCAAACCATCTAAGGGATATAATCAATGAAGTTGTCAAAGCTAGGATGGCCGAGCTACAAGATCAATTGGTTGAAATTATGAAGACCCAGTTGATTCAAATTCTAGAGACATCTCCCATTGACATAAGAAAGAAGGAAAAGGCAGCATTAACAAGGAACATGTCTACTGATAGAGATCGAATGAAAAATGAGAGATCAATCCCTATTCTATAAGACCAACCAAACCATGTGCTATCTAAGTGGAGCAATAAGAGCGGCTATCACCCTAGTGGGCAAAGTCAAAGGGAAAGAAGAGGTGTTGAGAAAAATGCAACAACTAAGCCAATAAAGAAGCGTAAATTTTCAAACTTGGGGGAGCCTTTGTCAAAGATGTTAGAAAATTTAATAAAGATGGATTTGCTGCAACCATTGACACCTCGGCCTCTACATAAGCCTCTAACACCAAATTTTGAAGTCAAGGTCTTCTGTCAATTCCATCAAATGCAAGGGCATGAGATAAATAAATGTGTTCACTTAAGGCACAAAATCCAAGATTTGATTGACAGTGGAAAGCTGCCTGAGCCTGATAAGCCCAACACTAAGAATGATCCTTTGCCTAAATTTGGAAGGGCACCACCGCTTGCAACCTTCATGAAGAGTTTTATCTTGTCATCTTGTCATGATATGGAAAGAGAAGCTACTAAAGATGATGTGCTACTAAGCAAGCTTGGGCCAATTATGGATGATGAAGCAATGACCCTTGATGATGGAAAAAATCCTTGCCCTTGAGATGTCTAAATAAATGAAGCATCTTTAACTCCAACTCAACGAACTTTCCTTAGCTTGAATGTTGCTTTTCAATTTACTTTCTTTAATATTTAATTGGAACTATCGTGTTTTTTAAATTTAAATTTGTTTGAATAAATTACTCTTATCAAAAAAATTTGTTGGTCTTTGTTCATTTTGGTGCTCAACCAATGAGGAATCTATCTTGATAATTCATGAATTAATATATTTATGCATCATGACTCGAATGACTTTACTAGGTGAGGGAATTGCTCTATAGCATTGAGTTGTGTATGCTTACTTAGAGAGGGCTCCTGCATAATTACCTTTGTCTAGGTCCAAGTCAGTCTTACAACATGCTTTAACAAACTTTTGAGGCGAAATTGAACTCTGCCTATTTAAGAGAGAAATGATCTAGGTATTGTTTGGTTAGCCAACAACTAGTATCCACCCAATTAAATATCAATCCCTAGTTGTCCCTTTGAGCCTTCATAAAATTTTAGCTTTCTTTTCATTGGCTTACAAACCCCAATAACATACCTTGAGTTGTTTTGATACATTTGACAAGTCTTATGATCACTAAGGTGAAGAGGCAAGAAGATCAAAGAAAACAATGATTGGTCAAGATCATAAAGATAGTTGAAGTTCTCAAGAGTATGAAGATAGTTGAAGTTCTCAAGACCATAAGGGTAGTTGAAGTTCCCTTAATATATCCAATATATCAAGACAACATCGGAGTAACAAATGATGTATCCCTGTTAAAGGACATTTGTGTTGCTCCACTCATCCATCATTAGAAGCCAAAGTCGGTACAAACAAGATAACTCTTTTAGAGCTAGAACCAAACAAAAGATATAAAAATAAACAAAAAAAAAGAGAGAAGAGAAAAAGGAGAAGAAGAAAACAAAAAGGACAAAAGAAAAAGAAAAGAAAGAAAAAGAAAAGAAAAGAAAACCCAAAATGGTTCAAAAAACCAACTGAGTTCTCTTTTACCTAAGACAACAAAGGGCTTACATTTGGTTTATAAGGATGGTTTCACTGGAATTGGTCCAACCCAACCAAAGATTCAATCAAAATCAAAGAAAAAGGAGAAAGACCATTCAGTTCTTGAAAGTTATGTACTTGATAGTCCTACAAGAAAGAAAGACAAAATGATAAAAGAAAGGGAAGAGTAAGTAAAGAGAAAGAAAAGGGAAGAGCAAGAAAAATAAAAATAAAGGAAAAGGGAGAAGAATAAAGGAAACGAATTTGGGTCTTAAACTTTTTGCAAGGGAAAAGACTGTCCTTATCAAGATCTAGATTAATGCCAAAAAGATAGAAGAAATTTGCTCCCAACTGTCTAAAGTTCCAACAAGAAATTTATAGTATGAGGGTTTGTCCATTGTGTCACATCATCTCCTATCTCAAAATAGCGTTCATTTAACCCATGTCCCTTATAGACCCCGTTTCAAGCATATCAAAGACCTATTGATCTCTCTCGGTAGGTAGAGTCTATTAGTGGAGATAGTTTGGATAAGCATGCATATGAGATAGACAATATTTAAACTCAAATGAGACCTTTGGCCAAGCAATGTGTATGTGCCTATCTGAAGTGCAATAGTTCTTGCTTAAATAGAAATGATTCCCGAGTTTAATACGGTAATTAGGGTTGTCATGTTATAGATATATTAATTTGGAAAATCAAGTCCGGAGGTATATTGACATTGATTTGGCAAAGCCAACATTTGATTTCAAAATAAAAAATTTCAAAAAATGTTTTGTCATACAAAGCCTTCAAGTTAAGGGAAGTATGTTGAACCTCCAAAGGACACATTGGGCAAAGGGAATGATTATTGGCAAGGTCATGAAGAAGTTATCAACTGACATGCTGAAACATAGTTGGAAATGGATGCATCCCTGACTCTGCTTCTCATGGTCTCCACCACTCATGTTTTCAACATCTTGAAGATGAAAGCCACAAATGCAAAAGCTTTCGAGCATTCCCATGCAAAACTTGAACAAGCATCAAAATGGAATTAATGAGAATACTTCTGCCGATCACCTCGGTCTGTGAGTCAATGAAACCGCTGTAAGTACCATTCATACATATCATGCATACATGAGCATATCACATCGCACTTTTTTGTCTTGTGTTGTCTATTCTTTGGCAAAATGAACAGCAAACACCCTACGAATTAAAGAATCTAAAGAAGATATTGAATCAAGGAGGCATGGAAAGCCCATTGCTTGAGAAAGCTCTAGTAAATTTTCAAAGAGAAGAAATACGTGCTTGTGCGAAGAACTAGATGGCAAAAACATCAATCAAAGCTTGTATGGATAAAATATTTGGTTTGAGCCTACACAGGGGGGGCATAGTTTCTCCTTTTCAATTTTTTGAGTTTATATACCAAATATTTTTAAACTAACTTACAAATATTTTGCCACACAGGGGGCAAGGAGAGGATATAAGGTCCAATTAAAAATAGCTAAACCTTTGCAAAAAGGAAGAACAAAAGAATGGAACATTAGAACTCTCAAAAGAATGAAGATGCAAAAGGCAAAAGACTAATCCAGCTAAAAGAGCTGAAGCCAGGGTAAAGACCCGACCTCCAATGGATAAAGACCCGATGTTAAAAGTTGAAGATTCATTTTCAAGAATGAAGACCCGATCTCAGAGGATGAAGATCCATTTTGAGGGTGAAAAACCTCAATGCATAGAATAACCGGAGCAGTCAGATTTCTCAAATGATAAAAGGTCAGTCAAACTCAATCTCTGGTCCAAGCACCCATTCTCGGGTCCAAGTACCCAAATCAAATCTAATCTCAGGTCCAAATACCCAAATTAAATCAAAATCAATTCAAATCTCAAGTCAAATACCCCCACATTATATATACCATACCAATCATTATTGCAATACACACTTTACATATCATGCCAATTATTATTGCAATACACACATTACATATCATACCACTCATTATTGCAATACACACATTACACATCATACCACTCATTATTGCAATACACACATTACATATCATACCAATCATGAATCACATTTCCAATAAAGACAACCTTTATCATCAACCACAATTCATTTACATATTACACTTAATAACATTATATTATTCACAATTCACCAAACATAATTCATTATTAATACTCACAATCAATATTTCAATACTTGCATTTCACATTGACAATAAAGATAGACTCGGGCCCAAAACACTAATATGCCATTCGACTTTCAGAGTTAATGCTTTGGTTTAATTATCACATTTATCATTATCCCAACTAGGCTTCAAGGATTAGGTTCAACCAAGCTTCAAGGGGAACAAAGCATGCTAAGTATCAACCCAATTTGGCTTCAAGAACCAATCCAACCTAGCTTCAAGGGTTGTAACATCTCAATTAGGCTTCAAGGGCTAGACCCAACCAAGCTTCAAGGGGAGTAAAACATGTTAAACTTCAACCCAACTTGGCTTCAAGGATCAAGTCCAACCTAACTTCAAGAGATTGTTACTATTAGGCATGCCACCAACAACAAAACTCTGAAAATGAATAACATATTAGACACACAATTCATTGATCATTCTATCATCAATATCATTCACAATTCTCATCATCATTTAGGCAAAAATGCCTCACATATCTCAATTGAATTGTCATAGCCAATCACAATGGCTTCATATCACAACATATCATATCTCAATTCATATGATACATTTAACATCATTGATATAACATTTCAAAATATATTATTCATATAATACATTGCCATTCACAATGCATATAACATAACATTTCATCATTTCTCAAAACACACTAACACCATTCATTATTAGAACATTTATCATAACAAATTGCACATACCTTAAGAATGATTCTCATTTCTTTCTACCTTCCCATTTCATATTTCATCCTTTATATTTATATATATAAAATGATTTACATTCTTCATTTACATTCATAATATAATAGCTTATTTAACACTTTCATCCCAATGTGTAAATGTTCAAAGACATATAAGGATATACAATCAAATAGGGTTTATGCTTACCTTGTTAATGATCTTCACATCCTTCACATCATTATCATCACCTTAGTCCAATTATATTACAATATAGTAAACCACTTAACACATTTGCAAACAAATGTTTTAAGCCTCAAATCATGTAAATAAATACAATCATATGTATTGGTACTTACCTCAAGAACTATTCCCATCCATCTATACATTTCCTCTTCCAAGAATTCTCAACAATTAGGTTATTGCAACACAATCTCTTCAAAACCTAATCCAAAGATCATTATTCATAGGTTTAGAATCATCCACATACATTTGTTTAGGTCATTCTTTGATTACAAAGTATTTAGAGTGTATATAAAATGTTTAGGAGCAAAAGACTTTTGAAGAATCAAACAATGCATGAAGAACCAAAAACCATCACAGTAGCAAACACACCCAAGGGACACGGCCAAGCTTGTGGCCGTGTCTCTCAACCAAAAATCCAGTGGCAGACACGGGCAAGGGACACGGCCGTGTCTCTCAACACAACTCAGGCAGTAGGAAACACGGTCAAGGGACACGGCCAAGCCAGTGGCCGTGTCTCTCCAAAATCTATCCAACACGGCCAAATTTCCATAGACATGGCCGTGTCTCTCAAAAATTCTTAGTCTTGGCCGTGTCTCTTCTTGGCTTTGGTCGTGTCACTCATGAACACAAACCCTAAATATGGCCAAAACTCTTTCAATTTCATTTACACACTTTATACACAACATAACCTCATTCAAATGAACATAATCCATGTTATTAACACTTATTTTACATATTCATCACAATATTTTCATTTACAAATCATTAACAACACATTTAAGCATATACCACTTCAAACCCTAAAATCAACATTTCTCTTATACTTTCAACTTCAATATCCATCATCCTTCTCACAATCAACCTTATTTACATCATCTAATAACAATTCAACATATCTATAACTTTAATCTTTCATTAATATCATCATCACACACCAACCCTACAAATCCAAACTCAAACAAGAGGAATCATCACAAAGAATTGAATACTTACTTGAATATCTTGACAAATCTTCAATCTCTATCTTCAATTCTCTTAAACCCTAAGATTTTGATGAAGATCATCACATCTTTCAATCTCTCTCTCTCTCTCTCTCTCTCGTGCAAGAACCAAAAGAAGAAGAAGAAGAAAGAAAAATCTTTTCCCTCTTCTCACGATAGCCACATATATATAATAATAATAATAATAATAATAATAATAATAATAATAATAATAATAATAATTTCCAAAAAATCCTCCACCACACCTCTTCCTTCTCTTGACTTTCTTTTGACCAACTTATATGTATTATATACTAACATATAATCAACATATACATTTCTCTCTAAACCCTCTTTTCTTTCCCAAAACACAAATACATAAACCTTCTCTTCCCATTTCTTTTCTCTTCACATCACATATACATTCAATCCAACTTACAACAATAACATAATCAAAACTTCTAAGGTATACATGAGGATATTACAATTCTCTCCCCCTTAAATAATTTCGTCCTCGAAATTATCTAGTATAATTGTAATCCATTCATTATACCATACCATCTTAACTTCCATATGAAGTTAATTATACGCTTAAGTCATTATATCATCAAATCATATAGCTTCAACTCTCCTCTTTAGAATCAACCACCTTCTTTAAATTCCATAACTCATCATTCTATATGTTTGTACATCTTGTTACTTCCTTAATCAAACATTCAAAAGAACTCATTACATTTCTTGTTAATGTCTTTATATAAGAATCAGATCATTCTATAGTACACTTATACTCCATCTAATCTTTATATTTAATATATTTTGTTATTTCACTTCTGTATAATTACTCTCTTAACTTTAACATTAAAAATCATTGACTTATATCTGAACATTAATTATCCCTTCATTACAATCACTGTCTAAATAGACATTTATCACCCTCAATAGATAACAAAATCCTGATTTTTCATAAATGGAGTTATTTCTTTAGCATGCTTTTCACTTAACTTACATATTAATACATTATATTTCAACTTATTTTATAGATAACCAATCTTTTTCTCTTCTTATCATGATTAACAACTACTATACTCCACTCATTCATGTCCAATCATACTTTAAAATTTTACATCATATACATTATCATGTAAATACTTATTTTCTTAATACAACTATACACATTAAATTTCAATAATGATTCATAATCTTAGCCAAATCCAGATCAATTGATCTATCTGTCACAATATACCCACGTTCCAATCTTGTTCAATTCCAACCAACGATTAAGTAATCTAACTTATCATGAAATTTCACAATTTTCATATAAGTATAAATATAACTTAATTCCATAGGAGCAAACTTATATTCAATTTCTGCTCTCTTTCAATCTATTTTCAGTCAAATCATCATGATAACAAATCACTTCTAATATCTTTTAATATACACATAGTTTATTCTTTATTATCTTAGTATAATTTCCACCAATTCTCATAAAAATGTTATATCATACTTAATATCTATAATTCATTCACTCAAACCTTGAGTTCATTCCCTTAAACCTCAAGTTACATACCATAAACATATTCAGTATAACTTTCATTCATATATTATAATTTCTCCCTTTTACTATCTTTTCACATTTCCTATCATTGGTATATTTATTTTGATTACCTTTTTGTCATATTATCCATAACTCAACACATTTCCATAACTTCCTTTTCTCTCTTTACCTTCACAGTTATAACCAAATTCTTAACATAAAAATAATAATAAGATACAACTTTATCCATCATAACTTTTAACTATACTTCTCAAACAAAATTGTCAACCTCACCAAATCCGTATTACAATCATTATATCTAAGATCCAAATCCATGGATAACAAATTAACCGATCCAATATACTGAACAAAACATATGGCTTTAAGAGATTAATATTCAAGCCTGGAATTTTCAAATCAATACTGTTCTTTTATAATTCTATTCTCAATCTTTACAATTACAAAGCTAAGGTGTATTTTAAGAATTATATAGTCCTTCTTTACATTTTTAGTATAACAGAAGTTAACACATTCCAACTCCGTTTCAAACCAATTTGTACTCACTTATATCCTTATCAACTTAACTCATGCTTCAACAATATTACTATATACATTTTCAATCATATGCAGTTCTTATACATTTTCTATTCGTCACTTCATTTCTAATCCATTTACAATCTCTTATAATATATAATTACATAGAACTTTTCATATATGAATACTTTGAAACTCTAAATATAATATGATCATCAAGTTCAATACTCATAACAATTTCCACTGTCCAATATTACTCAAGTTCTTTCCATTCTCACTTCCATCACATAATCCATCTAGCTTTACACAGTTCAAGACCTAATCTCTCTTAGGTCCACTAATACATATAACATTGTTTTTCCATATCACTAATTCTATAATTATACCACATACATCTTCATAGGTCATCCTCATAATGTGATTCACACATTTGTTTATATATCATAATTTCATTCATATTGGAAAACTCAATTCACATATCATATACATGTATACACTTAATTATATGCTCTTATTTTATTTCCCTTTTTCATACATTCAATACAAATTTAATGTTTATCACTTTCTTTTAAACATTGCCATTCTCATTCTTCCAATGTGATGTAAAGTATTTATTCACACTACAATGTATATATATATTCTAACTATACTAACACTTCACATTCATCTTGATCATATTCCCAATGTGACATCTCTTTCACTTTCGTCTTTAAAAACATTTAATATACTTCCCTAACCATTTTTACTCTTTGCAGTTAAAATGACTTAAAATAACTCATTTTCATTTGCTTATCCATTTCCCCTTATTACTTTAAAACAATTTCTCATACTATCAATCACATTACTCAATTCATAATGCTTTAATATGAAATATTAGTCATTTCACCTAGCTCATGTATTGAATATACATTAAACCATCAATATCCCAATAATCTTTATCAAATTCCACTAAAACTTTAACTTCTCAATTTACTACTTCGTTTAAGCTTCAATTTGCCAAACTCATCTTTTCTAACATCACTTTAAAAACATGTTAAAAATATATATCACAAAGCAATATTAAAACATATAATTTCCAAAATCATAAAGCTCATTTTTTTTAAAAAAATCTCAAATATCACATATTATCACCATTATCATGAGCTTTCACAATATCCAAGCATCTCACATTTCTAACATTGAATTTACTATGCTCGCATTAAAATAACAATATCAACTTATTTTCTTACTTAACTAATATCATCTCTTTTTCCTTTAAACAAAACCTTAACTTTATATATATATATATCCCAACTTTAAATAATCACACTTTGTCTATAATAACCAACTCATTCAATATTCCACCATTCTTTCCTCATTTTAGTAACATATCTTTCAATAATAACAATCCAGCAATATTCTCTCTGTCTAATAACCCCAACATAAACTTTATTATAAAGAGGTTCAAAGTGTAGAAGAAAGAGTACATACTCTTATCTTGATTTGATTTCTACTCATTTTCAACTTTATTCTCCTTTTCATTTCTTTATGTTTCAATTCACATTATGTCCTACATAATATTGCTCATAAACATCAACATTACATTCCATGTTGCACACAACATGACATTTTTCATATGCATCATCAATATACATATATCACATTACATTTCACAATTCTTTTCTCATAATCAATTAGGCACTATGCCTCAATTATAATTCATTTCCAACATCATTGCCAACAATCATAATTTCTCATCACATCAAAATAGTATACACATATATCATCAACTATATTGAACATCTCATATAACACAAATATTCTACAATTCATATAATGCCACATCCGAGACCAACCTAGGTGTCAATGCATATGCATGTATTACAAATTTCATTTCAAAATTTTTTTCTTTTTAATCTCACTTAGGCCGAGAATTTCGAACCTAAGCTCTGATACCAAAACAATTGTAACACCCCGATACCTTATATAAGTACTATACATATACCTGGTATACATACAGTAAATATATAAAGTATAAGGATGCCACTTTTCGTTACCTTTTTAAAACCTGTAAAAGAATTCCAAACCATAATACATTAATTTAAATAACATTTACCAAATCATTATCTTTATCAAAAACTTCATTTATACATATAATTATTTTCTCGTCATAAATACATCAATATAAAAGATATACATGTATGCATTTCCCTCTAGTTGGTCTCGACAACTTTACTCTTCTTGAGGCATAACAAAAGACTTCATATCTTCCATCTATATACCTGCGCGAATAAACACCCGCGCTAAGCCCGAGAGCTTAGTAGTCCAAATATAAAATATAAACATATAGTATAGAAGTATTACCATATAATGATATATCAATTCAATATATAATTAGTTCTTATCATACCTCCTTTTCTTTTTAATTTCATCTTTAATATATCCTAGCTAATTTCATATATGATGTACATATATACATAATATTATCACCAACCCCAATGCATCACCAATACTCAAAACCAATATATATTAATACCCCCACATTATATATACCATACCAATCATTATTGCAATACACACTTTACATATCATGCCAATTATTATTGCAATACACACATTACATATCATACCACTCATTATTGCAATACACACATTACACATCATACCACTCATTATTGCAATACACACATTACATATCATACCAATCATGAATCACATTTCCAATAAAGACAACCTTTATCATCAACCACAATTCATTTACATATTACACTTAATAACATTATATTATTCACAATTCACCAAACATAATTCATTATTAATACTCACAATCAATATTTCAATACTTGCATTTCACATTGACAATAAAGATAGACTCGGGCCCAAAACACTAATATGCCATTCGACTTTCAGAGTTAATGCTTTGGTTTAATTATCACATTTATCATTATCCCAACTAGGCTTCAAGGATTAGGTTCAACCAAGCTTCAAGGGGAACAAAGCATGCTAAGTATCAACCCAATTTGGCTTCAAGAACCAATCCAACCTAGCTTCAAGGGTTGTAACATCTCAATTAGGCTTCAAGGGCTAGACCCAACCAAGCTTCAAGGGGAGTAAAACATGTTAAACTTCAACCCAACTTGGCTTCAAGGATCAAGTCCAACCTAACTTCAAGAGATTGTTACTATTAGGCATGCCACCAACAACAAAACTCTGAAAATGAATAACATATTAGACACACAATTCATTGATCATTCTATCATCAATATCATTCACAATTCTCATCATCATTTAGGCAAACATGCCTCACATATCTCAATTGAATTGTCATAGCCAATCACAATGGCTTCATATCACAACATATCATATCTCAATTCATATGATACATTTAACATCATTGATATAACATTTCAAAATATATTATTCATATAATACATTGCCATTCACAATGCATATAACATAACATTTCATCATTTCTCAAAACACACTAACACCATTCATTATTAGAACATTTATCATAACAAATTGCACATACCTTAAGAATGATTCTCATTTCTTTCTACCTTCCCATTTCATATTTCATCCTTTATATTTATATATATAAAATGATTTACATTCTTCATTTACATTCATAATATAATAGCTTATTTAACACTTTCATCCCAATGTGTAAATGTTCAAAGACATATAAGGATATACAATCAAATAGGGTTTATGCTTACCTTGTTAATGATCTCCACATCCTTCACATCATTATCATCACCTTAGTCCAATTATATTACAATATAGTAAACCACTTAACACATTTGCAAACAAATGTTTTAAGCCTCAAATCATGTAAATAAATACAATCATATGTATTGGTACTTACCTCAAGAACTATTCCCATCCATCTATACATTTCCTCTTCCAAGAATTCTCAACAATTAGGTTATTGCAACACAATCTCTTCAAAACCTAATCCAAAGATCATTATTCATAGGTTTAGAATCATCCACATACATTTGTTTAGGTCATTCTTTGATTACAAAGTATTTAGAGTGTATATAAAATGTTTAGGAGCAAAAGACTTTTGAAGAATCAAACAATGCATGAAGAACCAAAAACCATCACAGTAGCAAACACACCCAAGGGACACGGCCAAGCTTGTGGCCGTGTCTCTCAACCAAAAATCCAGTGGCAGACACGGGCAAGGGACACGGCCGTGTCTCTCAACACAACTCAGGCAGTAGGAAACACGGTCAAGGGACATGGCCAAGCCAGTGGCCGTGTCTCTCCAAAATCTATCCAACACGGCCAAATTTCCATAGACATGGCCGTGTCTCTCAAAAATTCTTAGTCTTGGCCGTGTCTCTTCTTGGTTTTGGTCGTGTCACTCATGAACACAAACCCTAAATATGGCCAAAACTCTTTCAATTTCATTTACACACTTTATACACAACATAACCTCATTCAAATGAACATAATCCATGTTATTAACACTTATTTTACATATTCATCACAATATTTTCATTTACAAATCATTAACAACACATTTAAGCATATACCACTTCAAACCCTAAAATCAACATTTCTCTTATACTTTCAACTTCAATATCCATCATCCTTCTCACAATCAACCTTATTTACATCATCTAATAACAATTCAACATATCTATAACTTTAATCTTTCATTAATATCATCATCACACACCAACCCTACAAATCCAAACTCAAACAAGAGGAATCATCACAAAGAATTGAATACTTACTTGAATATCTTGACAAATCTTCAATCTCTATCTTCAATTCTCTTAAACCCTAAGATTTTGATGAAGATCATCACATCTTTCAATCTCTCTCTCTCTCTCTCTCTCTCGTGCAAGAACCAAAAGAAGAAGAAGAAGAAAGAAAAATATTTTCCCTCTTCTCACGATAGCCACATATATATAATAATAATAATAATAATAATAATAATAATAATTTCCAAAAAATCCTCCACCACACCTCTTCCTTCTCTTGACTTTCTTTTGACCAACTTATATGTATTATATACTAACATATAATCAACATATACATTTCTCTCTAAACCCTCTTTTCTTTCCCAAAACACAAATACATAAACCTTCTCTTCCCATTTCTTTTCTCTTCACATCACATATACATTCAATCCAACTTACAACAATAACATAATCAAAACTTCTAAGGTATACATGAGGATATTACAAGACCCTTAATTTTTGACCCAATCCGGTCCAATATGTTTTATTTAGTCCAAAATGATTTTTATTGTGTAATTGGTCCAAAGTAATTTTAATTAAATAGTTTTTGCTTTATTATCTAATTTTTATTAATAAAAATAAAAATAAACAAATAAAAGTCAAAAAATAAAAATTAGAGTCGAAAAAATCGGCGACGAAAAAATCATTGCACGGGCCCATGGGCATTTCGCCCGCAGGAATTTCCTGTGAGCGAAATAGCATGCAGGAAATTCCTGCGGGCGAAATAGCTTTTCTATTTCACTCGTAGGATTTTCCTGTGAGCAAAATAGATTTTCTATTTCGCCCACAGGCCCACTGCCTCAGTTTCCTGCTGCAGATTTTTTTCGCCAGCGCGACGCAAAATTTTTTGAAACCTAATTCAATTAGGTTTTGGTTTCCTTTTCTTATTAATATTACTTATCGTGATTAGTTAGGATTATACATAGAAAAACCTCTATAAATAAGGACCAAAGGCAATGAAAATTGAGGGGACCAAAAATTGGCAGTGGCTTGGAAAATTTGAAACCAAATCAAGAAAGGAAAAGGAGCAATTCAATTTCTTTTTTTTCTAGAATAGCAGGGACACGATTTAAGAAATTCAAAGGCAGTAATTCTCTTTGTTCTTGTTCATCCAAGAAGAATTATTTTTGGTGAATCAACAAAAGGAGATATGTTAAATTCTTTTTTTTTTGTTTTATTTTTTCATAGTAGCTAAAACTAGGATTTTGTGTTTTTCAAAAGTTAAAATCTTAGAACTTTAATTTAGTTTTCCAAAGTTAAAAATACTAATACGTTACTTTATTTTAAAAAGGACTTAAAATTGTTATTTTTACCTCTTCAAAATCCTAAAACCTTAATTAAACATATTTTCAATAAAAGCAAAATTTGATTCTGTTTTCTTCAAAAGTTTAAATTAGGTTCTGTTTCTTCCAAAAAAAAAACCATAAAAAACATCTTTTCTATTTGTAAAAACTTCAATCCGTTTGTTTAAATTCATAAAACCTCATGAAATCATCAAATTATTTTTTTTCTAAACCCTAAAATCAACAAATCACCCGAGACCCCTAATTTTAAATCCTAAAACCCTAATTCAACTTTCAAACTTAAAATATTAAGCTTTAACCCCTTTAAAACCTTAAACCCTAACTTTTTCTAAACCTTGATCCTTTAAAACATTAAAAACCATAAAACCATAAAAATTTTAAATTTACACAGTAGCTTGAAATCATCATTTAAAACCATGAATTAAAAGTATTTAAAAGTGTCTAAAACCCTAGTTTCATGATTTCACCATTCAAATATTAATTTAGTTAATCAAAGAGTGTTATCAACCTTTTAAAACATAAAACCCTAATCTATTTTAATTCCATAAAAAGTCACAGTAGCTATAATTGGACTTTTATTTGCTTTATTTAATTCTATACTTGATTATGCTTTGATTTATCTCTTATGCTTTAATTTATTTAGTTTCAGTACTTGATTTATTTAATTTATCAAGGATGGATGTTTATTTTATATTTTGATTAATAGCTTTGATGAATGATTTATTTATGATGAATGATTATTTACTTTTATCAATTAATTTAGATTTCCAAAAGCTGTAAGAGGTATATTTCCATTTGGTGGGTACCTCATTAGTTAAACATCATGTAATTTAATTTGCTTTTCTATTTTAGAACCTATGTAAAGGGCATGTTTCTACCTTTACGTGGGTGTCCTATCTAGACATGTGATGTAAGGACATGTTTCCATCCTTTGATGGGTGTCCATTTATTTGCTTTGTTTGGACATTTCCTTGATTTTAATATAATGATGATTTCTTTTAATTATTATGTGTAATATGGTTAATGTTGTTATATTTAAGAATTTTATAATATTAAGACCTATAAAGGAGGCCGGTTCCAATGAACCGGGCGTTGTGGGGGTGCTGGGCCATTTCTCACCTTCCCCACTCGTACCCAACTTTCCGAACCCATTAGGGGGTTGGGGATTCCTTAGGAATCGAGTCATCCACCCCTTTCTTTTTCCCGGCCCGTCCAGGTGGCGACTCCATTTTCTCTGGACTTAGGTCCATGTTCTCTAAGGCCCTGAGCCTAAACAATGCCAAAGTAGCAAGAACCATTCCACCGGGAGTGGGGGCAAAAATCCCCGCTCACACTCAACATCATCAATTTAAAATAAACATTCATCTCAATACAAATCAAATCATAATTTTCCATCAAAATATTAATTCTCTTAATAAACAACAATAAACTAGACATGAATTAAAAGAGAGAATAAAAAAATCCCTTATAGATGCCAAGAGTTGGACTACTTGTCTTCCTCCTAGTTCCACTTTGATGTTGATGAAGAACTCAAGCCCTCTTCAATTGATGATTCTACCTTTGAAAGATGGAATGGAGCTTTCTCAAGTCACCAAACCTTCAATGAAGCTTTCTTCAAACCCTAATCTTCAAGAGCTTTTTTAACCAAATTTATCCCAAAGAACCAAGTTGAAGCTTGTCTATGGAAGATGGAGAAGATGGAAATGGAAGATGAGGAAGAGAATGGTGTCTTCTTCTTTTAGAAGGAGAAGAATGGAATGGAATTGGAGAGTGTGAGAGGGGACTTTCACCCCCACTCCTAGTGGAATGGTTCTTGCAACTTCGTCGCTATTTAGGCTCGGGGCCTTAGAAAACACAAGCCTAATCTAGGAGAAAATGGTGTAACACCCCTATACCCCGTACACGTACACTACATACCACCTCAATATAATATACATATACCGAATGTAGGAATGCTACGGTTTTCCTTACAAGCAAAGCGGTTCTTTTAAATAGTAATATATATATTAAACATCTTAAAATATTCCAGCTATATTATAAAGTTCCATAAATAAAATATTCTTTTTCATCACTCAATATAGAAAATATAGTAATTAGACTTGTATTATAAAACAAATTAGATATGAAAGTTTGTTTAATACGCAGCGAAATTTATAAAATATTTACATTTATACATATGTTTACATCAAAATCAATACTTTGCAAAATATAAAGAAGTTATACATGATTGGCAGCTTTTCTCTGATTTTAAGTCCAAGCTCAACTCTTCAATGTCTAGACTCACTCGGTCTCCAAGAACTCTCGGGTTCAACTCTGTTACCTGCGCGATGAACCACAATCGCGCTGAGCTAATAGCTCAGTAGTACAACTCATACTAACATTATGCTTTAATGCGATGCAATGTCACAATTCTACATTTCATAAACCATACATAAGCATATCACATCTCATAATTGTACATTAAATCTTATTATTCATCATTCATAATTTACATTGACAATTAAGACAGACACGGGCCCAAAACACACTAATATGTTATTCAAAGTTCAGAGTTACTGCTTTGGTCCATATTGACACCTTGTGTCTAGCCCCGTAGGCAATATCTATCCATGGATAATCAACTAGATTTGAGTTTACGACCCGGTCATTTCACTCAATCTAGTTCCAATAATTTATTTTTGAGGTTTACGACCCAGTCATTTCACCCCAAAAACATCACATTTCACATTTATCAACTGGATTCGGCTTACGACCCGGTCATTTCACCTATCCAGTTATTCATAGGCATGCCGCCTGTAACACCCCCATATCCAATGCACACACACTACAACCACAACAATGTAGCATAAGTGCACCAAACATAGGAATGCTACGTTTCTCTTAACATTCAAAACACTTTAAAACTTGATACAATACCCTTATCATTATACATTATAGAAAAATAGATCATTTACTTATAAAACAAAACATATTAGTTATATATATATACATTTAAATATTACACAGCGGAAGTTATAAAATATTTACATATTTACATATTAAACATTTCTTTACAAAATATAAAGAAGTATACATGATTGGCAAGTTTGCTCTGATCTTTAAGCTCCCAAAATGGATTCTTCAAGGTCTACTCTCACTTGGTCTTGATGAACTCTCGGGTTCAACTCTATCAACTCTATTACCTGCGCGATTAAACACTATCGCGCTAAGCCAAGGGCTTAGTAAGATAAAACATGCTATTGATATGCTTTAATACAATACAATGTCAATTCTCAATCTATATTATACATGTAACCACTTAGATGCAAAGCTAACATCATACCTTTACATTTCATAATTCAACATATATATATATATGCATATCACATTTCAACATCTTTTCTTATACTTCATTAGCTAATCATTAAACAATCCATAAACAACACTAAACAAAGACAAGCATGGGCCCAAGACACACTAATATGCAATTCAATTTTCAGAGTTAATGCTTTGGTTTGTTATCACATTTATCAATATCATATACCCAACTAGGCTTCAAGGATTAAGTTCAACCAAGCTTCAAGGGGAGCAAAGCATGCTAAGCTTCAACCCAACTTGGCTTCAAGAACTAACCCAACCTAGCTTCAAGGGTGGTAACATCTCAATTAGGCTTCAAGGATTCAATCCAACCTAACTTCAAGAGATTGTTACTCTTATTAGGCATGCCACCAACAACAAACTCTGAAAATTGAATAACACATTAGCCACACAATTCATTTAGTTTTCATTCTCAATTCTCATTATCATTTAGGCAAACATGCCTCATTTATCTCCATTGAATCACCTTAGCCAATAACAATGGCTTCACATTTCATTTCACAATATAACACTTCATTATTCAAGTGTATATTTATCTCATCCATGATCACATTATATCTCACATAGCATCATTCATAAATATCAACATTTCATTCCACATTACTCATGAAACACATTACCATTCACAATGCATAACATAACATTGTTCAATCTCAACAATGCAAGAACAATTTATATTATTCATAGCTTTAGGATCATCCACAAGTGTTTGATTAAGTCATTCCTTGGTTTAAGTATGTTTAAAGTGTTTATGTTTAGGTTTAGAGACCAAACTACCTTTGAAGAACCCAAACCATGTAAAAAGAACAAAGAAATCAAACAATATCCAACTCATTTGAGGGACACGCCCAGCCCACTTGAGGGACACGGCCGTGTCTCTAAAAATAAAAGAGGTAGTAGCCAACACAAATAAATGACACGGCCGTGTCTCTTCATTGCTTCTGGCCGTGTTACCCATAAACATAACCTTAACTAAAACCAACACTTTCTCAATTACACTCAAACACAATATTCATCATATAATATGTTTCAAATGAACATAATCAATGTTCTAAACACATATTCACCACAAGAATTACTTCACAACACATTAATATAACAATTAAACACATATCATCTCAAAACCCTAAAATCAACATCCTTCTCCATCCTTCCAAATCAACATCCACCATTTCCAACAACAACCTCTAATTAAACTCATAGCTTAAAATCAATTTAACACTTGAAAACACAACACAACACATCTCAAATCCACCAAATCACAAAATCACCAAACCCTAATTCACTTCCAACACAACTTCCAAATAAGTAAAGAAAACAAGAGAATACTTACTTTAAAAGAAGAAATTCCACAAATCCCTTGTCAAATCCTTTGATTGTTTCTTCAATTTTCTTCTAGCATCAAGAACACCTCTCTTTCCTTTTTGGTTTTTTTGGAGAGCTGGCCACTTCTTGAAAGAAAGAAGGAAATGATGAAGACACAAAGTCAAATTTTGCTTTTAATCTCCACCAAGTGATCTTATCCAAGCAATTACCAAAATGCCCTCAATCATATAACTAACTTTTTGTCTCATATAAGCCCTTATATGTAATTACACACTTAACACAAAAATATCTCTCTTCCTTTGACTCTTCCTTTGACTCATTTATATGTTATATATATCATCATATACACAACATATACCATTCTCTCTAAACCCTAATTCTTTCCCAATACACATATACACAAGCATTCTCCTCCCAATTCTTTTCTTATCCCATCATATACATTCAATCCAATTTATAACAATAACAACAACAACAATATGCAAAACTTCTAGGGCATAAATGAGGATATTACACCGCCAAACTCAGAACTCTGAAAATTGAATAAACATATTAGACATATAATTATTTCATTTATATCTTTATCAATCTCTTTCTCAATTCACTTTACATTTCATTTCCATAATCATAGCCAACACTCATGGCTTCATATCTTTCACAGTATATTTCATCATCTCATTAATTATTTCATTATTCACATGGATATAATCAATGGCATTAACACATATTCTACATGCTCTTCAAAACATTCCCATTATAGCCAATTATATCTCAATTCACAATATCATATGAATGTATGCAATAATGTGGTTTGGACTTACTTCAAAAGAAACTCACACAACTCTAAACACTTACCTTTCAAGAATCTATCACCACTTGAGTTAGGGTAATTCACCTTCTTCACAACCTATTCCAAAAGAATAAGGAAACTCACATGAGATCATAAGGTTAAGAACCAACTAGGGTAAACTCCAAACTTGACACGCTCACACACACGGGCGTGCTCCTGACCGTGCCCTAACTCCACAACACATAATCATTTACACGCTCAGCACCACGGGCGTGTCACTAAGCGTGTAATACATTCTGTCTCTCAGAAATATCGACACGTCCAACATCAAGAGCGTGCTCATGGCCATGTAAATCCTCCAAAATCACAGTAGCTATGACACGCTCAACAACACGGGCGTGTTAATGGCCGTGTCACATCTACTGCCATACAGAACAATTGATACGCCTAAGGACCTGGACGTGCTCCTGGGCGTGTCAGGCCAAAAACCCGGATTCCGGCCAAGACAACACCACAACCAACAAATCACTTCTATCCATCAACATCCACTTCAAACAACCTTAACAAAACATACCCAAAAACCATCTCAAACTTACAACAACACCATAAACAAGCCAAAACACACGTCAAACACAAATCACAAACTTCATCAAAACTCTAAACACAACCACAACTCAATCTATACAAATCAACTTACTCTTTTCTTTAATCCAACCCCAAATCCAAAACCACTTAAACCAAATACTCTAAAACACAACATAATCAACCCAAACACATTCTCAAACACAACTTCAACTCACAAATCCACATAACTTCAAAAACAACACAAGAAATCAAGAGAGAACTTACCAAAGATGAAGAACTCTTAAACCTCAAACTTGATCTCTTGAAAACTATCTTCAATCTTAAACTTGGAAGAACAAATCTCTATCTTGCTCTCTTTCTTCTTGATGGCCGGACAACACAGAAAAACAAAGAGAAGGAGAGAAGTGATCCACGGCAAGGAAAGAAAGAAAGAAGAAAACCAAAGTCAAATCCACTTTTTCCTTAAAATCCTCCCATCCAAGTATTTTTAATATAAACAATTACAAATATCTTCTTCCACTTACTCTAACCCAAAAACAATTAATTAAATAATCCCTTAAACACAATTAATCAATAATTAATCTCTTCCTTTGACTTCCTCTTTGACTTGTGTATATGTTGTATATATTTACATATGTACAACATATAAACTCTCTCTTCACTTCCTTTCTCTTTCCAATAAAACACAAATACACTAAATTCAATTACAACAATAATTATACCAAACTTCTAGGGTACACTTTGGGATATTACAAATGGAGTCACCACCTGGACGGGCCGGGAAAAAGAAAGGGGTGGAGGACTTGATTCCTAAGGAATCCCCAATCCCCTAATGGTTTCGTAAAGTTGGTACGTGTGGGGAAGGTGAGAAATGGCCCAGCACCCCTACAACGCCTGGTTCATTGGAATCGACCTCCTTTGCAGGTCTTAATATCATAAAATTCTTACATATAATGATATTATCCATACTACATGCAACAATTAAAATAAAGCATCATTATATTAAAATCAAAGCAATGTCCAAACAAAGCAAATAAATGGATACCCATCCATGGATGGAAACATGTCCTTACATCGTCCATGTCTAAAACTAAATAGGACACCCACCGAAAGGTGGAAACATGTCCTTTACAAATTCCAAAATATAAAAGCAATTTAAATTACATTAAAATTAATTAATGAGGTACCCAATAATGGAAACATACCTCTTACAATTTTAATACCAAATAAATAATTAAGCAAAATTAAATCATTTAAGTGCTATAACAAAACTAAAACATACGTCATAAGTAAAATAAATCATTCATCATATAACAAATCACAAACCAAATAAATAATTAAAATTGGAATTTAATTCACCTAGTAAATAAAATTAGGGTTTGAGATTTGGAATTTAAGATTTTAGGTTATGAGGATTATGGTTAGGGTTTTTGATATTTTAGGGTTTTTGACATTTTAGGGTTCTTAGGGTTTTTGATATTTTAGAAAACATATTCAATCTTTGGATTTAAGAAAACAGTTTAGAGTTTTATAGAAATAATTAAGATTAAAGTTTTTAGAAACTGTAAAGAAGATTAGGGTTTGGAGAATAAAGAAGACATTTTGAAGTTTCAGAAAAATAAGTTAGGGTTTAGATTATTAAGAAAATAGTTTGGGGCTTTTGGATTTACAAGATGGATTAGGGTTTGGAATTCTCTAGATTGTTGAGCTATTGGATGAAACAATAATGAACAAAATATATAATTAGGGCTTATCAATTTAGACTATTGAATCAAAGTGATAACAAAAATAAACAAATGAAAACAAGTGGGAATAAAAATAACATAACAATTGAATGTTTAAGCAAATTCAAGATTAAGACACAAAACCTACGTTGAAGGTTCCACCAAATTTTTTATTGACTCCAAGCTACTACCTGCATCAATTTTTATTTCTGGCCTAGCACAGATAAAAGATAGTGATCACTGCCTTTGTTGGTTGATGAATGTTGGTTGTTTACTCCTCGATTGTCGATAATTTACTTATGCTATTTTATGCCTTGCTATTTTACTCCTCTTAATCTCAATTGTTAACCTCTGTTAAAGTCTAAAACCTTATTATTTATAGGCTAAAACCTCACTCAAAAACCCTAACCCTAATAGTAATACATCCTTAACACAAATTCTAGTTTAATTAGGAAATAAAAAATAATTGAAGAACATGTCGATCTGGTGTGTCAGGTCAACATGGCCTTAATACCATGTCGACCTGGGCAACCAGGTCGACATGGCCTTTGGCTCATGTTGACCTGGGCATCCAGGTCCATATGAGCCAATGCTCATGTCAATCTGGAACCAGATCGACATGAGCTAGGCTCATGTTGCAGTCCGTTAAAATAATTTTGCATTTTTTATTTTTTTTTTGGACAGGATCCTCTAAAAAACTTGGTTTAGGGTTTTGTAGTTGAGTTTGTGCCTTTTAAAATTGGACCAACTTATTAGAAGTTGTAAATAAGATTGAATTTATTTTGGCATTCTTTAATTAAGACCGTACAAATTTAGGGCCAAAATTAAGGGTCTACAGTTTGCCCCCTGCTTGAGCGATCTGAGACTTTCACTAGAAGAGAGTGAAAAGCAACATGACTTTGATAAAATTTTGGATGAGGATGGATACTTGGATTTGATTTGGGTACTTGGACCCGAGATTGAATTTGATTTGACTAACCTTTCTTTAGTTGAGAATTCTGGCATAACTGGTTGTTCCATTTTTTATGGATTGTGGGTCTTTAACCACCAAAAATGGATCTTTATCTATTGAAAATTGGGTCTTTACCCTTGAAACATAGATCTTTATCCATTGGGGATTGGGTCTTTACCCTTGAAACATGGATCTTTATCCATTAGAGATTGGGCCTTTACCCTTTGAAACATGGATCTTTATCCATTGGAGATCGAGTCTTTACCCTTGAAACATGGATCTTTATCCATTGGAGATCGGGTCATTACCATTGAAACATGGATCTTTATCCACTGGAGATCAGGTCTTCACCATTGAAAAATGGATCTTTATCCATTGGAAATCAGGTCATTACCCTTGAAATATGGATCTTTATCCATTGAAAATCGAGTCTTTACCCTTGAAACATGGATCTTTATCCATTGGAAATTGGGTCTTTACCCTTGAAACATGGATCTTTATCGATTGGAGATCGAGTCTTTACCCTTGAAACATGGATCCTTGTCCATTAGAGATTGAGTCTTTACCCTTGAAACATGGATCCTTATCCATTGAAAATTGGGTCTTTACCCTTGAAATATGAATCTTTATCCATTGGAGATCGGGTCTTTACCCTGGCTTTAGCTCTTTTAGTTGGACTGATCTTTTGTCTTTTGCATCTTCATTCTTTTGAGAATTATAATTTTCTTCTTCTTCCATTCTTTTTTGTTCTTCCTTTGCACTTTTACAAAAAATTCAGCATTTTTTAGCTAGCCTTCATATCTTCTCATTGCCCCCTGCATGGTAAAATATTAGAAGTGAGTCTCAAAATGTTTTGTACATGCATAAACTCAAAAATTTGAAATGGAGAAACTTTGCCCCTTTTGTAGGCTCAAACCCATAATTTTCTATGTGGGCTCTAATTGATGTTTGTCTTGTCTAGATCTTCACACAAATACATATTTCTTCTTTTGCAAAATCACTGAAGCTTCCTCAAGCAATAGGCTTTCCATGCCCCCTTGATTCAATATCTTCTTTTGATTCTTTACTTCACAGGGTGTTTGTTGTTCACTTTTACAAAGAATAGACAATACAAGACAAGAAAGTGCATTGTGATATGCTCATGTATGCATGATATGAATGAATAATACTTACAATGGTTCCATCGACTCACAAACTGAGGTTATCAGCTGAAATGTCAGGATGATTCACATTTGTAACTTTTATCTTAAAGATGTTGAAAACATGAATAACGGAGACCCCAAGTGGCAGAAATACATCTATTTCAAATTATGATTCAGTATGTCAATTGGTAGCTTCATAACCTTGCCAGTAATAATTTCCTTTGCCCAAAGTGTCCTTCGAGGTTCGATAGTTCAACATACTCCCCTTAACTTGAAGGCTTTGTATATATATATATATATTTGAATTTTTAATTTTGAATTTTGATTTTGAAATCAAATGTTGGCTTTGCCAAATTAATGCAAATTAATCTCAGGACTTGACTTTTCAAATTAACATATCTATAACATGACAACCCTAGTTACCATACTAAACTCGGGAATCATTTCTATTTAAGCAAGAATTGTTGCATTTCAAATAGGCACATACACATTACTTGGCCAAAAGTCTCATTGAATTTGAATTTTGTCTATCTCATTCATGCTTATTCAAACTATCTCCACTAATAGACTCTATCTACCAAGAGAGATCAACAAGTCTTTGATAGGCTTGAAATGGAGTCTATAAGGGACATGGTTAAATGAAAGCAATTTGTAAGTTGGAGCCGTTGTGACATTATGGGCAAACCCTCACACTACAAATTTCTTGTTTGAACTTTAGGTAGTTGGGAGCATTGTTGATAGGCTCCAAATTCTTTCTATATTCTTGACATTAATCTAGATCTTGATTAGTGTAATATCTCATATAATACCCCAAAATTTTATAAATACTAATTGTTGAAAATTAATTAAATGATTAGTGTATATATTTGATTAAGTGAAAAAGAAAAGATAAAAGGGAAGATGTGTATATGTTATGTATATGAAGATATCTACAATATATACAAGTCAACCTTTTACTGTGGTCAAATGATATTTAATTATTTATTTAGATATTAATTATTGTTAGTGGAAGAGGATATTTGGTTTTAAGAATATTATATTAATATATTTGCTTGGTGGAGATTAAAAGAAGGGAAGGAAAGTGTTGAATGAGTTGTTGACTATTGCTATTTCCATCTTCATCTTCTTCTTTCTTCTCCAAGAGGGCAGGCCACCATCTTCATCCAAAGGAAAAGAGATTTTGCTTCTTGCTAACTCAAGCAATTGAATGACTTCAAGTGATCAAGTTGGAGTTTTATGGATTTTTCTTCATATTTGGTAAGTTTCCAACTTATTTCTTTGATTTCCTTTGAGAGTGTGTTTATGAGTTTGTTGGATGTTTGATGTAGTTGTGTTTATGATTGAAATTGGCATGTTTGAAGTTCTTTTGTCTAGTTTTCTATGATTTTGGGGTTGGATTGAAGAAAAAGGTTAAGTTTGGCAAAGAATAAGAGTTATGGATTGTGTAATTGTTGAGTTGTGAAGTGTGGTTGTGATTGGTTATTTTTGGAGTTCAATTGAATTGTGTTGATGTTTATACAAGTTTATTGTGGTATTATGATGGTTTTGAGTTGTGTTGGTTTGAAGTTAAAAAGGTTAATAAAAGATGATTTTTGGATAAGGTATTGTTGGGGCGATATCAGGTTTTTGGCTTGATACACCCAGTAGCACAGCCATGCCTTTGGGAGTGTCAATGGTTCTATTTTTAGTGTTGGTGACATGCCCATGTCACTAAGCCTGTCATAGCTTTTGTGTTGTTAGGGAATTGACACGTGTAGTGACACGCCCATGTCACTGAGCGTGTCATAGTTTCTGTGTTGTGAATTTAGGGCACAGTCATGGACACGCCCGTGTTGTTGAGCGTGTCAAGTGTAGAGTTTGCCCTAGATAGTGTTTTTCCTTATTTCCTATATGTTTCACTAAGTGATTATTAATAATCACTTTTGGTTTAGGCTTTGAAGAGATTTAAGCTATCCTAATCCAAGTGTTGAGGGATATCTTGGAAGAGGAGATTGGAATTGGTGTTTGTTGCTTTAGAGGTAAGTACAAACTTTGAATAATTGTTCATATATACATGATATTGGGAGTTAACACATTTGGTTGGAAAATGTGTTAAGTTACCTACTACATTGTTGATGCATGAGTAATATGCTATGATTTGCAAAATGTAAACTATATGAAATATATGATGACTCAAAATGTATGGATAATGCAATTTGTTATGGATACAGTAATGATAGTATGTGAAGCCATTGGTGATGGATAAACTGATATAAATGAGATATTTGAAGCATTGTGTCTAGTTGATCATGAGAAAATGAGAAAAGATTTGTAAATGGAATTATGAAAGAATTGTGTGCCTAGTATGTTATTCAATTTTCAGAGTTTTGTTGTTGTTGGCATGCCTAAAAAGTAACAATCCCTTGAAGCTGGGTTGGGCTTAGTCCTTGAAGCCTAGTTGGGTGTTACATGATGTAGCAGACCCTTGAAGCTAGTTTGGACCTAGTCCTTGAAGCCTAGTTGGGATGTTACATATGAGGTAATCCTCATTGTGATTATGATTCACCTTCGAGCTAGACAAATGTTGTTATATTGGAACAAAGTAGTAACTCTGGAATTTGAATAGCATATTAGTTCCTTTTGGGCCCATGCTTGTCTTTGCTTTAATGTGAATTATGAATGGTGGAATAATTAAGCAACATAATGAGATATAATGTTATGAAATATGATATTGGCATGTATTGTTTCTAGTTCTTGAAAGTTTGACATTGGCATTACATTTGAACTACTTTGTTATCAAAGTTTGTACCACTAAGCTTTTGGCTTAGCGCAATTGTGATTCATCGTGCAGGTGACAGGGTAGATCCGGTTAAGCTGGAGAGTTCAGCAAGACCGAGTAGAGTCTAGGCTTGAGATTGTGAGTGCAGTGTTGATTGTGGACATCAAAATCAGAGACAAACTGCTAGCATGCATATATTTCATATTTTTGTACATGTTGATTTTGGATGAACATATAAATATGTATATTTTGCTTCTGCAATTTATCAAAAATGTTTTAGATAAACCTTTGGTAATAAATTTAAATATGTTTTAACAAGTAATATCATCCATTATTTTTATGATGTCGATTGAATGTTTTAAGATTATTCAAATTTTATAAGTGAAGATTTGTTTTGGTTGTTTAAAAAGGTTATGACATTCTTGTATCCTCTATACATAAATTATATATTTTGGGTGTATGTAGTGTACGTATATTGGGCACAAGGGTGTTACATTTGTTTTGGTATCAGAGCCTAGGTTTGAGGTTCTCAACCTAGGTGAATTGTAAGAAAAAGAAAAATGGAGATTTTTAAATATGGTTTTAAATAAGATACATGCATTGGCATTGGCAGTTTCTGATCTTTGATGAGACAATTTCTGCTATGATTGCAGATATAGGTAGTTATGGCATCTCTGACACGTTAGTCTGTTGAGGGTAGTGCTGAGAGTGTGGCTCCTATTGAGGGTAGAGATGGAGCTAGAGTTGAGATAGCTAGAGGAGCACCTGCTCCTGTGTCAGAGAGACCAGCAGTTGATGAGATTCCATCGGTTTGGGTACGACATATGATAGAGTTGTTGAGGCAAGCTCCAGTTCAACAGCCTCCGCCACCGCAACCGCATCGCAAGTACCAATGAGGAAATATGATAAGTTAATAAAGTTTGGAGCTGAGGATTTTGTGGGTACTACAGACCCAACTGTAGCTGAGCAGTGGTTAGATAGAGTTCAGAGATCATTCATCAAGTTGCAGGCTACTCCTGAAGAAAAGTTTGATTATGCTAGATCCCTTCTGCAGAGGGATGCATATGATTGGTGGAAGACGGTTCCACATCCACATGCCTTGGATGATCCACCAACTTTGACTTATGATGATTTCCTACAAAAGTTTGAGCAGAAGTATACTCCGAGGCAGTATAAAGATGCGAAGAAGATAAAGTTTTTAAATTTAAAGTAGGATACCAGGACTGTGTCAGAATATGAGATCGATTTTACCCGGTTGAGTCATTATGCTGGCGGGATTATTTCTGATGAGATTGACCGGTGTAGGAGGTTTAAGGAGGGATTGAGACCCTCTATCATGTGCATTATTGCAGGCTCCCCGTATTAGGATTTTTCTTAGTTGGTTGCAGCAGCTAGAAGTGTTGAGAGAGCACAGGGTCTTGCAGCAGCTGCTAGGGATGAGGAGACCAAAGCTAGAAGACCCCAGTTTGAGGCAGGGTCTACATCTATGAAGAGAGGCCGAGAAGGTCATTTTTAGAGGTTTATTAGGAGTTAGGGGTAGCCTGGTAGGTCAGTTCAGCAGCAGTAGAGGGAGAGATCGAGACCTACAGTGTCAGTGGCTAGTGTTCCAGCTCCACTAGTTCAGAGGCTATTTTCTTATACATTTGTCCATTATTGTAGGGCACATGGGGGTGATTGTTGACAGACAGGTGGACAAGGAGTGTGATATAGTTGTGGGTTACCAGATCACTTCATCAAAGATTGCCCTAAGCCACCGGAGGATAGACAAACTGATACTGCAGCTTCTTGATCCAGTGTTAGAGGGGGTCAAGGTGGCAGAGGTTTTAGCAGAGGAGGTCGGCCATGGTCTAATCAGAGAGGAGGCTCTACATCCAGAGGCAGTAAATAAAATGAGGTCGGGTCATCATAACGGGTTTATGTGATGCAGAGGTAGCCGGATGCTTCAGCTGTCATTGCTGGTACATTTTCTTTATTTGGTACTTCAATTCTTGCTTTGATAGATCCAGGATCGACGCATTCATACATTAGTGCATCCATCTTGCCTGTGACTGAATTGCATTCTAAGTCCCTAGGATTTGATGTTTTGGTGACAAATCCTTTAGGGCATAGTGTTGTAATTAGCAAGGTGCACCGTAATAGTCCAGTTGTGGTTTAGGATAAGGAGTTTCTTAGAGACTTAATTGAGATGCCTTTTAAGGAGTATGATTTAATTTTAGGCATGGATTGGTTATCTAAGCATGGGGTTGTCGTAGGCTATCAGCAGAAGTGTGTTACCTTGAGAACCAGTATTGGTAGAAGTGTGATGGTATCTAGTGAGCAGAGACATCTTTCATCCTTATTTGTTTCAGCTGTTTCAGCTAGGATGATAATTCGGAAAGGATGTGAAGCTTATCTTGCTCATATTGTAGATACTAGAGTAGTGGGTTCTCAGCTTGACAATATACCCACAGTTGCTGAGTTTCCAGATGTTTTTCCTGAGGAGTTGCCAGGGATAACCCCTGAGAGAGAGGATGAGTTTGGTATCAATTTGTTGCCTAGTACCACTCCCATCTCTGTTACTCCTTATCGTATGGCACCTACTGAGTTGAGAAAGTTGAAGGTGCAGTTGCAGGAGTTGTTGGATAAAGGGTTCATTCGCCCTAGTGTGTCACCATGGAGAGCGCCCATTTTGTTTGTGGAGAAGAAAGAAGGTACTTTAAGAATGTGCATTGATTATAGGCAGCTGAATAAAGTGACCATTAAGAACAAGTATCCTTTTCCTAGGATAGATGATTTCTTTAATCAATTGAAAGGAGCAGTAGTTTTCTCTAAAATTGATTTGAGATCAGGGTATCATCAGTTGAGAGTCAAAGATGAAGATGTACCTAAGACAGCTTTCCATACAAGGTATGGGCATTATGAGATTTTGGTGATGCCTTTTGGGTTAACGAATGCACCAGCAGCTTTTAAGGATTTGATGAATAGGGTATTCAGATCCTATCTAGATCAATTTGTGGTGGTTTTTATTGATGATATTTTGGTGTATTCACGTAGTGAGGAGTATCATGACAAGCATCTATAGATTGTATTGCAGATATTGAGAGAGAAGCAGTTGTATGCTAAGTTATCTAAATGTGAGTTTTTGCTTGATCAAGTGACTTTTCTCTGTCATGTGGTTTCAGCAGAGGGTATAAGAGTTGATCCGAGTAAAGTTGAGGCTATTTTGAATCGGTGTCCATCAAACACTGTGACAGAGGTTAGAAGTTTTTTATGTTTGGCAGGCTATTATTGACGGTTTGTGAAAGGTTTTTCTATGATAGCTACTCCATTCACCTGATTACTTCGGAAGGGAGTTAGATTCGTGTGGACAGACCGGTGTCAGGCGGGTTTTGAGCAGCTGAAGGAGATATTGACTCAACCCCCTGTCCTTACTTTGCCTGTGGAAGGTAAACCATATGTGATATACAGTGATGCTTCACATAATGGTTTAGGTTGTGTTTTGATGCAGGAGGGTAGAGTTATTACTTATGCTTCTCGATAGTTGAAGTCGTATGAGCTAAATTACCAGACTCATGATTTGGAGTTAGCAGCTAAAGTTTTTGCTTTGAAGATTTGGCGACATTACTTGTATGGGGAGAAGTGTTTCATTTATACAGATTACAAGAGTTTGAAATACTTGGGTGTTCAGAAAGAGTTGAATCTTCGGCAGAGACGATGGTTAAAGTTGATTAAAGATTATGATTGTTTAATTGATTATCATCCTAGTAAGGTAAATGTAGTTGCTGATGCCTTAAGTTGGAAGTCTTTAGCAGGTTTGACTGCTTATTCACTCTTGTTGCTTGTTGAGTTCAGAGCGTTGCATGCGAAATTTGAATCATGTGGTGATGGTGCTTTGTTGGCTCAGTTGCAGTTGAGGCCAATGTTGTTGGATCATATTAGAGAGGCTCAATTGGCAGATGAGAAAATCCAGAAGATTGTTAAGGAATGCTAAAAGAGGGAGAGCCGAGATTTTCTTGTGAGAAGTGATGGAAGTTTATGGTACAAAGATAGATTGTTTGTTCTTGATGATGTACAACTAAAAATAGTGATTTTGAAGGAAGCACATCAATCAACTTATGCTATGTACCCTGGGAGTACCAAGATGTATTGAGATTTGAAACAATATTATTGGTGGTCAGGTATCAAAAGGGACATAGCAGAGTTTGTATCCAGATGTCTCACTTGTCAGAGAGTGAAGGCTGAACACTAAGTTCCTTCGGGATTACTTCAGCCATTATCGGTGCCAGAATGAAAATGGGAGCGAGTGACGATGGATTTTGTGACTGGATTACCTTTGACTCAGAAGAAGTATGATGCTATCTGGGTGATTGTTGATTGAATGATGAAGACATCTCATTTCCTTCTAGTTCGGATTGATTATTCTCTTGAGAGGTTAGCTGAGCTGTATATCAGTGAGATAGTGAGATTGCATGGAGTCCTAATTTCTTTAGTATCTAATCGAGATCTCCGATTTACTTCGAGATTTTTGAAGAGTTTGCATAATGTTTTGGGTTCTCGATTGCATTTTAGCACTGCTTTTCATCCTCAGACAAATGGATAGTTAAAGAGAGTGATACAGATTTTGGAGGACATGTTGAGAAGTTATGTCATTGATTTCCCTGGAAGTTGGGACAAGTTCTTACCACTGATGGAATTTGCTTATAACAACAGTCATTAGTCCAGTATTGGGATGGCTCCTTATGAGACATTGTATGGTAGAAGATGCAGAACACCTCTGTGTTGGGATGAGGTTAGAGAAGGTAAGTTGATTGGTCCTGATTTGATTAAGGAAATAGAAGAGAAAGTGAAGATAATTCGAGATCATTTGAAAATAGCCTCAGATCGATAGAAATCTTATTCGGGTTTGAAGAGAAGAGACATTCAGTTCAGTGTTGGAGATAAAGTATTTTTGAAAGTGTCTCCTTGGAAGAGAATTTTGAGATTTGACCGCAGAGGGAAGTTGGGTCCACGTTTCATAGGACCTTATGAGGTACTAGATAGAGTTGGACTAGTGGCCTATCGTCTAGCTTTACCTCCGGAGTTGGATCGAATTCACAATGTCTTCCATGTTTCTATGCTTCAGAGGTACAGATTAGACCCATCTCATATTTTGTCAGTAGAGTCCATTGAGGTGAGTCCGGATTTGACTTACGAGGAAGAACCAGTGGCTATTTTAGCATGTGAAGTGAAAGAGTTGAGAAATAAGAAAGTGCCACTTGTAAAGGTTCTTTGGAAGAATCATGCTAGGGAAGAAGCAACATAGGAGAGTGAGCAGATGATTCGGGATCAGTATCCTTAGTTGTTCCAAACTTGAGAACACGTAATTTTGAGGATGAAATTTATTTGTAGAGGGGGAGAATTGTAATATCCCATATAATACCCCAAAATTTTGGAAATACTAATTGTTGAAAATTAATTAAATGATTAGTGTATATATTTGATTAAGTGAAAAAGAAAAGAGAAAAGGGAAGATGTGTATATGTTATGTATATGAAGATATACACAATATGTACAAGTCAACCTTTTATTATGGTCAAATGATATTTAATTATTTATTTAGATATTAATTATTGTTAGTGGAAGAGGATATTTGGTTTTAAGAATATTAATTAATATATTTGCTTGGTGGAGATTAAAAGAAGGGATTTGTGTGGTTTTAAGGAAAGTGTTGAATGAGTTGTTGACTATTGCTATTTCTATCTTCATCTTCTTCTTTCTTCTTTCTTCTCCAAGAGGGCCGGCCTCCATCTTCATCCAAAGGAAAAGAGATCTTGATTCTTGCTAACTCAAGCAATTGAAGGATTTCAAGTGAACAAGTTTGAGTTTTAAGGATTTTTCTGCATATTTGGTAAGTTTCCAACTTTTTTCTTGGATTTCCTTTGAGAGTGTGTTTATGAGTTTGTTGGATGTTTGGTGTAGTTGTGTTTATGGTTGAAATTGGTATTTTGAAGTTCTTTTGTCTAGTTGCTATGATTTTGGGGTTGGATTGAAGAAAAAGGTTAAGTTTGGTAAAGAATAAGAGTTATGAATTGTGTAATTGTTGAGTTGTGAAGTATAGTTGTGATTGGTTATTTTTAGTGTTTAATTGAGTTATTTTTATGTTTATACAAGTTTATTGCGGTATTATGATGGTTTTGAGTTGTGTTGGTTTAGAGTTAAAAAGGTTAATAAAAGATGATTTTTGGATGAGGTATTGTTGGGGCAATATCAGGTTTTTGGCCTGACAAGCCCAGTAGCACGGCCATGCCTTTGGCAGTGTCAATGGTTCTGTTTTTAGTGTTGGTGACACAAGCAGTGACACGCCCATGTCACTGACCATGTTATAGCTTTAGTGTTGTTGTAGTATTGACAAGTGCAGTGACACGCCCATGTCACTTAGCATGTCATAGTTTTTATGTTATGAGTTTAGGGCACTGTCGTGGAGACTCCCATGTTGTTGAGCAGTCAAGTGTAGAGTTTGCCCTAGATAGTGCTTTTCCTTATTTCCTATGTGTTTCACTAAGTGAGTATTTATAATCACATTTGGTTTAGGCTCTGAAGAGATTTGAGCTATCCTAATCCAAGTGTTGAGGGATATCTTGGAAGAGGAGATTGGAATTGGTGTTTGTTGCTTTAGAGGTAAGTACAAACTTTGAATAATTGTTCATATTTACATGATATTGGGACTTAACACATTTGGTTGGAAAATGTGTTAAGTTACCTACCACATTGTTAATGCATGAGTAATATGCTTTAATTTACAAAATATGAACTTTGTGAAATATATGATGATAACTCAAAATGTATGGATAATGCAATTTGTTATGGATACAATAATGATAGTATATGAAGCCATTGGTGATGGCTAAACTGATATAAATGAGATATTTGAACCATTGTGCCTAGTTGATCATGAGAAAATGAGAAAGGATTTGTAAATGGAATTATGAAAGAATTGTGTGCCTAGTATGTTATTCAATTTTCAGAGTTTTGTTGTTGTTGGCATGCCTAAAAAGTAACAATCCCTTGAAGCTGGGTTGGGCTTGGTCCTTGAAGCCTAGTTGGGTGTTACATGATGTAGCAGACCCTTGAAGCTTGGTTGGGCCTAGTTCTTGAAATGGGATGTTACATATGAGGTAATCCTCATTCTGATTATGATTCGCCTTCGGGCTAGACAAATGTTGTAATATTGGACCAAAGCGGTAACTCTGGAATTTGAATAGCATATTAGATCCTTTTGGGCCCGGTGGAATGCTTCTTGCGACTTCGGCACTGTTTAGGCTCGGGGCCTTAGAGAACACAGACCTAAGTCCAGAGAAAATGGAATCGCCACCCGGACGGGTCAGGAAAAAGAAAGGGGTGGATTACTCAATTCCTAAGGAATCCTCAACCCCCTAACGGGTTCAAAAAATTGGGTACATGTGGGGAAGGTGAGAAATGGCCCAGCACCCCCACAACGCCCGGTTTATTGGAACCGGCCTCCTTTACAAGTCTTAATATTAGAAAATTCTTAAATATAATAACATTATCCATATTACACACAATAATTAAAAGAAAGCATCAATATATTAAAATCAAAGCAATGTCCAAACAAAGCAAATAAATGGACACCCATCCAAGGATGGAAACATGTCCTTACATCACATACCTAGATAGGACACCCACCAAAAGGTAGAAACATGCCCTTTACATAGATTCTAAAATAGAAAAGCAAATTAATTTACATGATGTTTAACTAATGAGGTACCCACCAAGTGGAAACATACCTCTTACAACTTTTGGAAATCTAATTTAATTGATAAAAGTAAATAATCATTCATCATAAATAAATCATTCATCAAAGCTATTAATCAAAATATTAAATAAGCATCCATCCATGATAAATTAAATAAATCAAGTATTGAAATTAAATAAATTAAAGCATAAGAAATAAATCTAAGCATAATCAAATATGGAATTAAATAAAGCAAATAAAAGTTCAATTATAGCTACTGTGACTTTTTATGGAATTAAAATAGATTAGGGTTTTATGTTTAAAAAGGTTGGTAAGACTCTTTGATTAAACAAATTATGGTTTGAATGGTGAAATCATGAAACAAGGGTTTTAGACACTTTAAAATACTTTGGTTTGTGATTTTTGGTTATTGGGTTTCTAAGCTACTGCGTAAATTTAATATTTTTATGGTTTTATGGTTTTTAATATTTTAAAAGGATTAGGGTTCATAAAAATTAGTGTTTAAAGTTTTAAAAGGATTAGGGTTCATTATTTTAGGTTTAAAAGTTGAATTTTGGATTTTAGGATTTAGAATTAGGGTCTCGAGTAAAAGATTTGAATTAGGGTTTTAGAAATCAATTTGATAATTTTTGAAGTTTTATGAATTTAAACAAATGGATTGAAGTTTTTATAAGTAGAAATGATGTTTTTTAAGGCTTTTTGAATGAAATAGAACCTAGTTTAAAATTTGAAAGAAACAGAATCAAATTTTGGTTTTGTTGAAGAATTTGTTCAATTAGAGTTTTAAGGTTTTTAAGAAGAAAAAATAACAATTTTAAGTTTTTTTGGAAAATAAAGTAACATTTTAGTGTTTTTAACTTTGGAAAACTAAATTAAAGTTCTAAGATTTTAACTTTTGAAAAACACAAAAATCCTAGTTTTAGCTACTGTGTAAAAAATATTAAAGAAAATCAATTAACACATACTTTGGAAAACAATTCTTCTTGGATGAACTAGCTCCAAAGACAAGCCTTTTTTGCCTTTGAATTCTTTAAATTGTGCTGCTGCTCCTTTAAAAATCTATTGAATTGAATTATTGCTTTTCCTTCCTTAATTTGGTTTCCAATTTTCCAAGCTACTGCCAATTTTTTGCCACCCCCAATTTGGTTGCCTTTGGTCATTATTTTATAAGGGTTTGATGTAGTTTAATCCTAATTAGTTAAGGCAAGTAATATTAATAAAAAAAGAAACCGAAACCTAATTGGATTAGGTTTTGAAAAATTTACGCTGCCGAAAAAATTGCCGCAGGAAAAAATGCGCTGGCGAAAAAATTCTGCCGCAGAAAACTGCGGCAGTGGCGAGGTCGATGGGCCTACGGGTGAGCTATTTCGCCCGCGGGATTTTCCTGTGGGCAAAATAGAAATTCTATTTCGCTCACAGGAAAATCCTGCGAGTGAAATAGCACAGTGATTTCGCCCGCAGGAATTTCCTGGGGGCGAAATTGCCCACGGGCCCGTGCGACTGTTTTTTTGCTGCCGATTTTTTTGACTCTAATTTTTTTTATTTGTTTATTTTTATTTTTTATTAATAAAAATTAGATACTAAAGTAAAAATTATTTAACAAAAATTATTTTGGACCAATTAGACAACAAAAATCATTTTGGACTAAATAAAACATATTAGACTGGATTGAGACAAAATTAAGGGTCTACAGTTTTCCCCCTGCTTGAATGATTTGAAGCCTTAGTGAAAGAGGGTGAAAAGAAATAAGACTTAATTTTTGATGAAACAGTTGAGGTTTTGGGTTCTGGACCTGGTTTGAGTTCTGGACTCAAGGGTAAATTCTAGGTTATAGACCTAAGGAAAATTTGGGTTCTGGACCCGGTTCAAGTTCTGGACTCAAGGATAATTCTAGGTTCTGGACCTAAGGAAAATTTGGGTTCTGGACTCGAGCTAAGTTCTAGACTTAAAAATAATTCTAGGTTTTGGACCTAATGGTAAACTTGGGTTCTGGACCCGGTTTGAGGTCTAGACTCAAGGATAATTCTAGGTTCTAGACCTAAGGAAAATTTGGGTTCTGGACTCGAGCTAAGTTCTGGACTTAAAATTAATTCTAGGTTTTGGACCTAATGGTAAACTTGGGTTCTGGACCCAGTTTGAGTTATGGGCTCAAGGATAATTCTAGGTTCTGGACCTAAGAAAAATTTGGGTTCTGGACCTGGTTCGTGTTCTGGACTCAAGGATAATTCTAGGTTCTGGACCTAAGAAAAATTTGGGTTCTGGACCAGGTTCGAGTTCTAGACTAAAGGATAATTCTAGGTTCTGGACCTAAGGAAAATTTTGGGTTCTGGACTTGAGAGATTTGGATACTCGATTCTAAACTAGACTCGGATACTCGATCCTATCTGGATTCGGATACTCGATCCTAAACTGGATTTGGATTCTCCATCCTAACCTAGATTAGGATACTCGATCCTAACTGTATTGGGATACTCGGCCCTAAATTGATTTGATTTGGGCACTTGGACCCAAGATTGGGCACTTGGATCTGAGATTGGGCACTTGGACCCAAGATTGGATACTTGGACCCGAGCTTGAATTGATTTTAGTACTTGGACCCGGGATTGATTTGATTTGGGTACTTGGACCCAAGATTGGGCACTTGGATCCGAGATTGGCCACTTGGACCCAAGATTGGGTACTTGGACCCAGGATTGGGTTGAATTCGATTTTGGTACCTGGACCCGAGATTGGGTACTTGGACCCGAGAATGAATTTGACTAACCTTTTATCAATTGAGAATTCTAACTGCTCCGAATGTTCTATGCATTGTGATTCTTCACCCTTGAAAATGGATCTTCATCCTTGGAGATTGGGGTCTTCTTTGTTCTTTGAAGATGGGAGTGACACGGCCAGTGGCTTGGCCGTGTCTCCTGGGTGTGTCAGCTTTTGTGTCTTTTCTTTGGTTTTTCTTTGCTCTAGGCTTAGGATGGGACACGGCCAGTGGCTTGGCCGTGTTGCTTGCCAGTGTCACCTACTTTCTCTTTTCTTTCTTTGCTTGGTCCTTCTTGACTTTGTCCTTTAGGTGAGACACGGCCAGTGGCTTGGCCATGTCGCCTGCCCGAGTCATATTCTGCCAAAATTTCTTTTGAGGTGACACGACTAAGCTTGATTTGGCTTGGCCATGTCTTGCTTGATTCATGCTCTTCTTTCCTTATTTTGATCTTCCAAGGGAGTTTTTTTGCACTTTAACCACTTTTCCCTTACAACTGCTTTTTCTTTCTTTAATTCTTTAATGATTATTGCTGGCTGTTGGCTCGTTTGATCACGAGGCTGGACCTTCACTGCCCCTTCGTTTGCTCATTCTAGCCTGCTGGATACGTCATCTCATCTGTAGGGTATCGATGTGAATTACCTGGTACGTTCCTCATTTCATAAAAGTTTATGCTATATGTATGCATGATTATGTATGCTCTTACCTTTTTCCTTCTTAGCTCACAGCGGATGCTCGAAGAACAAAATAAGCAACTTCAAGAAGAATTGGCTGCAAGTCGTCAACAAGCTTCTCATTTTGAAAGTTTATATCATCAATCCGAACAAAATTTTTGTGACTTCCGATTTCAAGGAATGAGGGATCTCGGTGCTTCTTCATCGAGAGGCCCTCAGACTGATGACCATGAGATCCTTTCATCTGCTTCTGATGAGAACCATGACAAATCGGAAATCCAAGGCAATAGGGATTTTAGTGCTTCTGCTTCGGATGATCTCGGGACAAGTAATATGCCCCCTCCTCCAATAGGCAATGACTTTTTCAAGTCTTTATTTGGTGACCTACCACCACCCTCTTAGTGATATGTAAATATTGTAGCAATTGTAAAACATTGTACAATAATGAAAAATATACAATTTTCCTCTTTACTGTAATCTATTTTCTTTTGCATATTTTTTTGTTACTGAGAAATTTTCTTTCTTTTTTTTTCATTACTGCCAAAATTATTTATTTTTTATTATTATTATTTGTTTTTATATACATAGTACATCATAATTAATATCTACTTCTTTTGTTAAACCAAATCCAAAGTGGAAAAAGAAATTGTGACCATGTAACACCCCATCTTAGCTTATATTCATAAACCAAGATGGAATGTTATTTTGTGATATTCGAGTCTTGGTTCTATACTTAGTCAATTTATAATACACATTTTACAAAAATTTTGCCCTCGAGTTTAAGTAGCGTCTTTCTTTGCTTCCATTGCGCTTACTAGATATGCCTCGCATCCCTTTTGTATTAGCTTCCTTGCCGTCACTGCCGATATTACGTTGTTCAAATAGTCACCTCTTTTTCCGACTACTGTCACTTCCTCTCCACGAGGGGTATAGCGTCACTCTTTTCTTCTCACAGTCAACTATTGCTTTATGCTTTGCTAACCAGTTCATTCCCAAAATTACGTCAAATTCCCGAAATGGTAATTCCATCAAATTTCCAGGAAATATGTTTTCGTGTATCTCAATAGGGCATTCTTTGATTACTTTGTTCATAACTACTTCATCTCCTATAGGGTTTGTAACTAGTATACCGGACTTGACATATTCTACTGGTAATCCTTATAAATTCTCACTATGCATGCATATGTACGAATGTGTGGATCCGGGATCAATTAAAGCATGTACAGGTTTGCTGAACATATAAAACATACCAACAATGATGTTCGGTGCTTCTTCTTCTTCTCGGGTTCTCATTGCATATACCCTTGCTGGTGCACTTGTACTAGGTTGGTTAATAGTCTCTGATTATGCCCTTTGAAAGTTTGGATTACCTCCTCTTCCTCTGCCTCGGCCTCTGCCAAAGGTAGGCTGTGACCTCTCCGTTGGTGCAGGAGTATTCATCTGTATTTTAGGGCAGTTCACCTTTATATGGTCTGGTGCTCCACATTCTCAGCATCCTTCGGTTAAATACCATCATTCGCCTCCATGTCTTCGTTCGCAATGCTCACATAGAGGAAAAGTATATCCTTTAAAACCTATGTTTCTTCCAAATCCTCCACTAATTCCTGGATTGTTACTTCTTCCTCTGCCTCTACTTAATCCTCTTCTGAAGCCTCTTCTAAACGACCCCGATGCACTGGCTATAGATGTTTGATAACTCATACCTCGGCTTGACCTCTGATTCTGAAATCGCCGGCCTTGTTGCATAGAACTACTTCCTCCCCCGAATCTCTTTCGGGCTTGCTGAGGTCCTCCCGGGCCTCGAGTTTGCGTCCTTTTTTTTGCTGCATGTGTTGATGCCTATTCCTCTCATCCACTTGTACTTTCTCAACGTCCAAAGCCTTTGCAACAAGCTTGGAAAATTCTGATATATCTATGGCTACCAATTGCACTTTGATTTCATTGTTTAATCCTTCTAAGAATCTCTGGCATCTTTCCTGTTCTGTTTCTATCATTCTCCTCGCGTACTTACTAAGATGAGTGACCTCTTGTTCAGACTCGGATACCGTCATTCTTCCTTGCTTTAAGTACGTGAATTCATTCCTTTTTGCATTTAAGTACGCCTCGGTGATATATCTCTTCTTAAACTCGGTTTGGAAAAATTCCCATGTCTGTTGTTCTGGTGGCACGTGCTGCTGTGTAGTCTCCCACCAAATGTACGCTTCTTCAACCAAAAGAGAAGTGGCACAAATAAATCTTTCCTCTGGCGTGCACCTTAATTGATCCAACGCTCTAATGGTACTATCTAACCAGTATTCCACTTCCTCAAATCCTTCTTCCCTACTAGCTTTAAATTCCTTAGCCCCATACTTAATTTCTCGATTGGGCGCTTTTTCTCTCCTTCGGCAGCAGCAGGTACCATTCCTGTCATTTGTTGAAATGCTACTGCCATCTATCGTAAATAAGCATCAGGGCCCTCCGCGGCCGCCGCTGCTGGTTGTGGCATAGTTCCAAGACTCTCCCCTACATTCGTAGGCACGGAGCACGTGACTCGACCTCCTCTTCTACGGCTCTCTGTGATTTAACTTCTTGCGACATTTTACAATCATATACGTGTATATCATAATAAAGTTAGCAGCTGGTTTGGATTGGCATATTAAATTACAATCATAATTACAGATCATACACTTAATATAAACATAACATTATTTATTCACATAATCACGTTTTCATACATATTTAACATACATCATCACATACTCCTACTTATGGCCTTTTTTACATCTATGTACAACAAAATGGCCTATATTAGCTTGTTACTTGTCCGGCCTATTTATATCTATTTACAACTATCTACTGTTGCATTTTTATCCACCTATATACATAACCAAAGGGGTAGCAAAATCATCAGCCCATCACAGCTCAATAAGTAGGAGCTCGGGGAGAGGTAGCACTATCTGAAGCAAGCTCCATCGGATCTGGATCTACCTCGTTAGACTGAACTCTAGGAAGGTTATGAGGGAGTTCGTCCATTCTATCCTATAACATCTCTACCCTTCCTTGCAAAGTCCTAGCCAAACGATTCACATTCTCAAGCTCTATTGTGGTTTGCCTCTTATCCACTTGTAATGCCCTAACATCTTCCATCAAGAGCCTACTATTATCCAGGGCTAACATTAAGTCTTCCCAGTCCTGGAGTCTCAAGTCTCTCAACTGATCTATTACTTCCTCTTTGTCCTCCTGTTTCCCTTTCATTCTAATTAATTCTTCTTTTAACTCTGCTATTTCTCGCTCTCTGGCTTCCATTTTAAATTTTCTGGCGCATATTCTCCTTCCCCAATTCAAAAAGCTTCTTATCTATGGCTTGTTTCTCACTTGTGCTGGCCCGAGAATAAGGTTTAGGACCTAAATTCAATTTAGCTCTTTGCTTCGAATTACTCATCCTCCTCACTCCTGTTCTCAATACCACAATATCACTAATAAGCATCATAAACATACACATCAGCTTATTAAAATTCCCTTTCTAAACCTATGTGTCATGCATTCACAGTTTGATTCAACTAACTACCCAGAATCGACTAAACCAATGCTCTGATACCACTAAATGTAACACCCCATCTTAGCTTATGTTCATAGACCAAGATGGAATGTTATTTTGTGATATTCGAGTCTTGGTTCTATACTTAGTCAATTTATAATACACATTTTACAAAAATTTTGCCAGAGTTTCCCCTATAATTGGTAGTCCCAAGTGTCACCAAAACTGATTTTTTTGATTTAATGAAAACATTTTTTTTCTCAACCAATCAATCTCAATCAATCTCAAACACTTCTATAGTCGACCTCCTTATATCCTCCACCAAAACCTGCATTAAAATTTCACACTTCTACACACACATCCATACACACTAATTCATACCAACATACAGTAATTAATATACTTAGCACACGTACTTTGGTCTTTTACTAGTCATACATACAATTCTTAGTTTACGCTAACATATGTACATGCCATTCTAGTTATATTACTTATAATACATTTCTACCCAAAAAGTTGCCAACACCAGCTGCTCAGGACACTGCAGAAAATAGCTTCTCGCTCAACCTACGAGTTTAGAAAAGAAAACTAAACTCGCTAAGCATTTTCTTAGTGGGTACTTAAATCATTGCATTAAATAAATAAATTAAAAGTGTAATTAAAAACATGCATTTGAATAATGATAAAAGATTAAATCCCATATTCTGAATTTAGAAATTACTCATTTTGCTTTTATCAATTTAGGTGCTTCACTGGTTTAACAGAACGTCAGCGGTTAAGGAAGGGTCAGGATAAACATATCTCGTCATGATCATATTTCATTATCTTTCATCATAATTCTTGAACATGTGCCAATGCCCATTATCATTGAATCATTGATCATGCCATTGTAATCATCGGCCTTCAGCCGGAATATCATATCATGTCATAAGCAGTACTGTAGTAATAGTATGATGCATCATATCCTTATCTCAATGGTTCTGGCATACCAAGTAGAGCATAAATAATGTATTAATTACTTTGGTCATGATATTCAATAAGTCATGATTTTTCCATAATGCATATATTACTAGGATAACTTCTCATGATGCCTTTCTGATTATTCCAAATCCCTTTTGTGTCATTTTAAATGATATAACGTCAATCTATATCATAATATTCAAGTTTTAACAAATTTAGAAAAATGACCAAATGAATAGTAGCGCGGCGCGTAAAATCGGCGACGCAATGGCGCGCGACTACTACATGATAAAATCTGTTTTTACTGCTGAAAATCAGTCAACTTTAGCAACAGTTTTGACCAAGTAAACAAACTTATTTTTTGCTGAAATTTTGCAGGAAAACCCCTTCATAAGTTAACTAAATGCATGTAAAATTTGTCAAAAAATTCCTTCGTTTGCCCCCTCAGCAGACTGCCCAAAATGAAAGCTGCAGAATGGTGCCCAAAAAGGACCATTCGGCCCAACTTTCAAAACTTGAGGGGAATTCATTTTTTTCTTGCAAAATTAAGTTTTAGACTCCTTTTTTGATACCATGGAAGGACTAAAGGTCCCTCTTTCAAAAATCAAACCAAAGAGATGACTAAAAGTTAGTCAAAGTTTATGGACAATTAACACAAATTGGGCTAGTTTGTTTTATTTTTTTTTATTTTCTTCACCATCAATTAACTACAAATGACTAGAAGGCACTTTCCCACATATTTACCACACATAATAACATCATTTCAAAGCCAATTCAAAAGTCCCATAATGCAAAATATGTGAATTAATTGAAAAGGGCAATGATTTAAGTACCAAACCTTAATTCTTTTCACTTGTTTCTAGTTCTTTTATGCCTTCTTTGCTTCCTCCTCTCTCACTCCTTGATTTTCTATAATTTTCATAAAATTCATGTCAAGAACATAATAAAATTTAAGTGCTTCATGCCTTATTTTGATAACTAATACTACTAGTCATCCTTTTTATCATTAATCTTATATGTGCAAATCATCTCTTTCACTTTCTCTTCAACTTCTTAAATTTTCTACAATCATCATATTTATTCTTTCATTTGTATCTTGCAAATAATATAACCAATGAAAGAAATAAGACCATAGATGAATTTCCTTACCTTGGAATTGGTAACTTTCTTCTAAACTTTCACCTAGAAACTTAGAAATTCCTTGAATTTTTTTTTGTTGGAGGCCATGGCCTTTGCTTGGAGAAGGAGAAGGTGATTTGGTTTTTTGTATTCTAGAGATTTCAAGAACATGGATTATATATGTACACGTTTGTACATATAAATTTATTTCCTGTTCTTTTTTTTTATGGATGGGATTTTGCCAAAACAAAAGGCTAAATGAATAAGATTGCAACATGTGTCCTTCTTTGCCTTTTTATCATTTGGATGGGATTTTGCCAAAACAAAAGGTTAAATGGATTAGATTGCAACATGTGTCCTTCTTTGCCTTTTTATCATTTGGTCCTTGACTTTTATTCTATGTCTAAATTGGTGCTTGGTTGGTGGAATGACCATAATGCCCCCTTCAGTTAAAAATTTACCGTATCTTTCAGACCGAGCAATTTCATGATGCATAAAATATACCGTCATGCTCCTTTCGACCCCTAGTCCTTATTTCTAATATTTATTCTTGATTCCCAGTCAATTTATAAAAATTACACTTATGCCCTTGACTTTCGTAAGAATTCCTTTTAGGTTCTTACGTGATTCGGGTCTCCTCTCGAGTCCGTCCGTTGATATTGATCATTGTGGGATCCTCCCGCTTGCTTCTGGTACCTTTATATGCCTTGTTTTCCTGTGTATAAATTGTTATTGCATATTGACGAAAATACCCTTGGTCGAAAATCCACTATATCTCCCAAACCGTGCATTTCCGGGAAAAACCATGGCGTTCCATTGCGACCCAATTTCCCTCTACTTTTCATCCTTGGGGTCTGTTATAGGCATTATTAAGGACTTCCGGAATGACTTTTGATAATTACGGCCACCTTCACAAAACTTTGCAATCTTTTCAAATAGGTCCTTTCAGTTCTACAGAACTTCCCTTCACTTCGCGCTCTTGAGTAGCTTCTCGGGATGGTTCCTCTTACTGTACATATGTATAAGTTGGGTCATGACATTTCTTCCCCTCTAAAATTTTGGCTTCGTCTCGAAGCTGGTCAGTTGTAAACAAGTGCGGGTATTGCTGCTTCATAGGTTGCCTCTTCTACCTTATGATTTCTCCACAATACCTTAACCAGAGGAATTTTCTTATTTCTCAATTCTTTAACCTCTCGTGCCAAAATCTTCACTGGCTCCTCTTCATAAGTCAAGTTGGGCTGGACTTTGATATCTTGTGTCTTGATGATGTGTGCAGGGTCTGAACGATATCGTCGTAACATCGAAACATGAAAAACATTATGTATCTTGTCCAGTTCGGGTGGTAGGGCTAGCCGATAAGCTACTGGGCCTATACGTTCGATGACTTCGTATGGTCCAATGAATCTGGGACTTAACTTGCTTTTCTGCTTAAATCTCGGTACTTTCTTCAATGGAGAAACTTTAAGGAAAACTTTGTCCCCTACTGCAAATTCTATGTCTTTTTGTTTCAGGTCTACGTACGACTTCTGCCTATCTGATGCAACCTTTAGTCTGTCTCAAATGATGTCAACTTTCTCCTGAGTCTCCTTCACAATGTCAGGTCCAAGAACTTTTTCCTCACTTAGTTTTGTCCAACATACTGGCGTTCTGCACTTTCTTCTGTACAATGCTTCATAGGGTGTCATCTGTATGCTGGATTGGTAGCTGTTGTTATATGCGAATTCCATTAGGCTTAGGTACTTATCCCAGCTGCCTTTAAACTCCATAACACACGCTCTCAACATGTCCTCCAAAATCTAAATTACTCTTTCAGATTGCCCATCCGTTTGAGGATGGAAAGTAGTGCTATAGCTTGCTTGGGTTCCGAGGGCCGTTTGGAGCTTTCTCCAAAAGTTCGAAGTGAACTGTGGATCTCTGTCCGAAATAATAGATGTTGGGACTCCATGCAATCATACAATCTCTTTGACGTATATTTCTGCCAACTTATCCATTGAGTAGTCCATTCGCACAGGCAGAAAATGAGCTGACTTAGTTAATCGATCGACAATTACCCATACAGCGTCATGTTTATCTCTCGTCATTGGCAGTCCTGTGACGAAATCCATAGTGATGCGATCCAATTTCCATGTCGAAATTGTAATTGGCTGTAATAGTCCTGAGGGCACTTGATGTTCTGCTTTCACTTGCTGGCATGTCAAACACTTGGTTACAAAATCTACGATGTCTCTCTTCATTCCTGGCCACCAATAGAATTTCTTCAAGTATTGGTACATTTTTGTAGCCCCTGGGTGCATTGCGCAAGGACTACTGTGGGCTTCCTGAAGAATCTTCTTCTTTATATCTCCTGTTGCTGGTATTACTGTCCGACTTTCGTAATATAAACTGCCGTCTCTTGAAATTTGAAACTTTGTACTTTTTCCTTCTTGTACTTGCTTGATCCATTTTTGGACTGGTTTATCTTTTTTTGTGCTTGGTGAATTTCCTGAAAAAGCGTGGGTCGTGTTTGCATTTCTGCTAGCAGTGCTCCTTCTTTTGTTGGTCTCAAACTGATCCTCATAGCACTTAAGGCTTGCATTGATTTCCTACTAAGTGCATTGGCCACGACGTTCGCCTTTCCTGGATGATAGTTTATGACATAGTCATAATTTTCCAAAATTTGGATCCATTTTCTTTGTCCCAAATTGAGGTCCTTTTGTGTTGGCAGATACTTCAAGCTTTTGTGATCCATATAAATGTAGCATTTTTCTCCATACAGGTAATGTCTCCATGTCTTGAATGCCAATACAATAGCTGCCAATTCTAAATCGTGTGTTGGATAATTCTTCTCGTATGGTTTAAGTTGCCGGGAAACATACGCGACCACTTTACCTTCTTGCATGAGTACACAACCTAGGCCAATGTGCGATGCATCGCTGTATATCACAAAGTCCTTACCGGACACTGGTTGCATGAGTATCGGGGCATTTGTTAGCTTTTCTTTCAGTTTCTCAAAGTTTCTTTGACATTCATCTGTCCACTGAAATCTAGCATTCTTCTGAAGCAACTTGGTCATTGGGGCGGCAATAATGGAAAATCCTTTCACAAATCGTCGATAGTATCCTGCCAATCCTAGGAAACTTCTCACTTCTGTTACTGTCCTTGGCGGTTTCCAATCCAAAATAGCTTCTATTTTCTTAGGATCCACTCTGATGCCCTCAGCAGATACAATGTGTCCCAATAATGTCACTTATTACAGCAAAAATTCACACTTACTGAGCTTGGCATATAGTTGTTTTTCTCTCAATGTTTGCAATACAATGCGGAGGTGTCGATTGTGCTATTCTTTGTTCTTTGAATAAACAAGAATGTCGTCTATAAACACCACTACGAATTGGTAGAGGTACGGATGGAAAATTCGATTCATCAAATCCATAAATACTGCTGGTGCATTTGTAAGCCCAAAAGGTATTACAAGAAACTCATAATGTCTGTACCGAGTTCTGAAAGCAGTCTTTGGAATGTCCTCCTTCTTAATTGGCACCTGATGGTATCCCGATCGGAGATCTATCTTTGAAAATACACTGGCTCCTTTGAGTTGATTGAATAAATCGTCAATGCATGGTAGTGGATACTTGTTCTTGATTGTGAGCTTGTTCAACTGTCGATAATCCATGCATAGCCTTAAGGATCCATCCTTCTTCTTGTCGAAAAGTACCAGTGCGCCCCATGGGGAAACGCTTGGTCGTATAAAGCCTTTGTCGAGTAGCTCTTGTAATTGCACCTTCAATTCCTTGAGTTTCGCTGGCGCTATTAGGTATGGGGCAATCGACACTGGTGCAGCTCCCGGATAAACATCTATGGTGAATTCCACTTCTCTCTTAGGTGGTAGTCCGGGTAGCTCATCTGGGAAAACATCGGGAAAATCACGCACCTTCGGTATGTCTTGGATCTTAGTAGCGTCTTTCTTTGCTTCCATTGCGCTTACTAGATATGCCTCACATCCCCTTTATATTAGCTTCCTTGCCGTCACTACCGATATTACGTTGTTCACATAGTCGCCTCTTTTTCCGACTACTGTCACTTCCTCTCCTCGAGGGGTATGGAGCGTCACTCTTTTCTTCTCATAGTCAACTATTGCTTTATGCTTTGCTAACCAGTTCATTCCTAAAATTACGTCAAATTCCCGAAATGGTAATTCCATCAAATTTCCAGGAAATATGTTTTCGTGTATCTCTATAGGGCATTCTTTGATTACTTTGTTCGTAACTACTTCATCTCCTATAGGGTTTGTATCTAGTATACCGGACTTGACATATTCTACTGGTAATACTTCTAAATTCTCACTATGCATGCATATGTACGAATGTGTGGATCCGGGATCAATTAAAGCATGTACAGATTTGCTGAACATATAAAATGTACCAACAATGATGTTCGGTGCTTCTTCTTCTTCTCGGGTTCTCATTGCATATACCCTTGCTGGTGCACTTGTACTAGGCTGGTTAACAGTCTCATATTGTGCCCTTTGAAAGTTTGGATTACCTCCTCTTCCTCTGCCTCGGCCTCTGCCAAAGGTAGGTTGTGACCTCTCCATTGGTGCAGGAGTATTCATCTGTATTTTAGGGCAGTTCACCTTTATATGGTCTGGTGCTCCACATTCTCAGCATCCTTCGGTTAAATACCAACACTCGCCTCCATGTCTTCGTCTGCAATTCTCACATAGAGGAAAAGTATATCCTTCAAAACCTGTGTTTCTTCCAAATCCTCCACTAATTCCTGGATTGTTACTTCTTCCTCTGCCTCTACTTAATCCTCTTCCGAAGCCTCTTCCAAACGACCCCGGTGCACTGGCTACAGATGTTTGATAACTCATACCTCGGCCTGACCTCTGATTCTGAAATCGCCGGCCTTGTTGCATAGAACTACTTCCTCCCCCGAATCTCTTTCGGGCTTGCTGAGGTCCTCCCGGGCCTCGAGTTTGCATCCTTTTTTTTGCTGCATGTGTTGATGCCTATTCCTCTCATCCACTTGTACTTTCTCAACGTCCAAAGCCTTTACAACAAGCTTGGAAAATTGTGATATATCTATGGCTACCAATTGCGCTTTGATTTCATTGTTTAATCCTTCAAAGAATCTCTGGCATCTTTCCTGTTCTGTTTCTATCATTCTCCTCACGTACTTACTAAGACGAGTGACCTCTTTTTCATACTCGGATACCATCATTCTTCCTTGCTTTAAGTACGTGAATTCATTCCTTTTTGCGTTTAAGTACACCTCGGTGATATATCTCTTCTTAAACTCGGTTTGGAAAAATTCCCATGTCTGTTGTTCTGGTGGCACGCGCTGCTGTGTAGTCTCCCACCAAATGTACGATTCTTCAACCAAAAGAGACGTGGCACAAATAAATCTTTCCTCTGGCGTGCACCTTAATTGATCCAATGCTCTAATGGTACTTTCTAACCAGTATTCCGCTTCCTCAGATTCTTCTTCCCTACTAGCTTTAAATTCCTTAGCCCCATACTTCCTTAATTTCTCGATTGGGCGCTTTCTCTCTCCTTCGGCAGCAGCAGGTACCATTCCTGTCATTTGTTGAAATGCTGCTGCCATCAGTCGTAAATAAGCATCGGGGCCTTCCGTGGCCGCCGCTGCTGGTTGTGGCATAGTTCCTAGACTCTCCTCTACATTCGTACGCACGGAGGCACGTGACTCAACCTCCTCGTCTACGGCTTTCTGTGATTCAACTTCTTGCGACATTCTACAATCATATACGTGTATATCATAATAAAGTTAGCAGCTGGTTTGGATTGGCATATTAAATTTCCTATATGGCATGTACATAGATAAATTCCAATCATAATTTCAGATCACACACTTAATATAAACATAACCTTATTTATTCACATAATCACGTTTTCATACATATTTAACATACATCATCACATACTCCTACTTATGGCCTATTTTACATCTATGTACAGCAAAATGGCCTATATTAGTTTGTTACTTGTCCGGCCTATTTATATCTATTTACAACAAAATGGCCTATCTACTATTGCATTTTTATCCGCCTATATACATAACCAAAGGGGTAGCAAAATCATCAGCCCATCACAGCTCAATAAGTAGGAGCTCGGGGAGAGGTAGCACTATCTGAAGCAAGCTCCATCGGATCCGGATCTACCTCGTTAGACTGAACTCTAGGAAGGTTACGAGGGAGTTCATCCATTCTATCTTGTAACATCTCTACCCTTCCATGCAAGGTCCTAGCTAAACGATTCACATTCTCCAGCTCTACTGTAGTTTGCCTCTTATCCACTTGTAATGCCCTAACATCTTCCATCAAGAGCCTACTATTATCCAGGGCTAACACTAAGTCTTTCCGGTCCTGGAGTCTCAAGTCTCTCAACTGATCTATTACTTCCTCTTGCTCCTCCTGTTTCCCTTTCATTCTAATTAATTCTTCTTTTAACTCTGCTATTTCTCACTCTCTGGCTTCCATTTTCAATTTTCTGGCGCAAATTCTTCTTCCCCAATTCAAAAAGCTTCTTATCTATGGCTTGTTTCTCACTTGTGCTGGCCCGAGAATAAGGTTTAGGACCTAATGCCAATTTAGCTGATTGCTTCGAATTACTCATCCTCACTCCTGTTCTTAATACCACAATATCACTAATAAGCATCATAAACATACACATCAGCTTATTAAAATTCCCTTCCTAAAACTATGTGTCATGCATTCATAGTTTGATTCAACTAACTACCCAGAATCAACTAAACCAATGCTCTGATACCACTAAATGTAACACCCCATCTTAGCTTATGTTCATAGTCCAAGATGGAATGTTATTTTGTGATATTTGAGTCTTGGTTCTATACTTAGTCAATTTATAATACACATTTTACAAAAAATTTGCCAGAGTTTCCCCTATAATTGGTGGTCCCAAGTGTCGCCAAAACTAATTTTTTTGATTTAATGAAAACATTTTTTTTTCTCAACCAATCAATCTCAATCAAACTCAAACACTTCTATAGTCGACCTCCTTATATCCTCCACCAAAACCTGCATTAAAATTTCACACTTCTACCCACACATCCATACACACTAATTCATACCAACATACAGTAATTAATATACTTAGCACACGTACTTTGGTCTTTTACTAGTCATACATAAAATTCTTAGTTTACGCTAATATATGTACATGCCATTCTAGTTATATTACTTAGAATACATTTCTACCCAAAAAGTTGCCAACACCAGCTGCTCGGGACACTGCAGAAAACAGCTTCTCGCTCAACCTACGAGTTTAGAAAAGAAAACTAAACTCGCTAAGTGTTTCCTTAGTGGGTACTTAAATCATTGTGTTAAATAAATAAATTAAAAGTGTAATCAAAAACATGCATTTGAATAATGATAAAAGATTAAATCCCATATTCTGAATTTAGAAATTACTCATTTTGCTTTTATCAATTTAGGTGCTCTACTGGTTTAACAGAACGTCAGCGGATAAGGAAGGGTCATGATAAACATATCTCGTCATGATCATATTTCATTATCTTTCATCATAATTCTTGCAATATGTGCCAATGGCCATTATCATTGAATCATTGATCATGTCATTGTAATCATCGGCCTTCAGTCGGAATATCATATCATGTCATAAGCAGTACTGCAGTAATAGTATGATGCATCATATCCTTATCTCAAGGGTTCTGACATACCAAGTAGAGCATAAATAATTTATTAATTACTTTGGTCATGATATTCAATAAGTCATGATTTTTCCATAATGCATATATTACTAGGATACCTTCTCATGATGCCTTTCTGATTATTCCAAACCCCTTTCGTGTCATTTTAAATGATATAACATCAATCTATATCATAATATTCAAGTTTTAACACATTTAGAAAAATGACCAAATAAATAGTAGCGCGGCGCGTAAAATCGGCGACGCAATGGCGCGCGACTACTACATGATAAAATCTGTTTTTACTGCTAAAAATCAGTCAAATTTAGCAACAGTTTTGACTAAGTAAAAAAACTTATTTTTGGCTGAAATTTTGCAGGAAAACCCCTTCGTAAGTTAACTAAATGCATGTAAAATTTTGTCAAAAAATTCCTTCATTTGCCCCCTCAACGGACTGCCCAAAATGAAAGCTGCAGAATGGTGCCCAAAAGGGACCATTCGGCCCAACTTTCAAAACTTGAGGGGAATTCATTTTTTTTCTTGCAAAATTAAGTTTTAGACTCCTTTTGTAATACCATGGAAGGACTAAAGGTCCCTCTTTCAAAAATCAAACCAAGGAGATGACTAAAAGTTAGTCAAAGTTTATGGACAATTAACACAAATTGGGCTAGTTTGTTTTATTTTTTTTATTTTCTTCACCATCAATTAACTACAAATGACTAGAAGGCACTTTCCCACATATTTTCCACACATAATAACATTATTTCAAAGCCAATTCAAAAGTCCCATAATGCAAAATATGTGAATTAATTGAAAAGGGCAATGATTTAAGTACCAAACCTTAATTCTTTTCACTTGTTTCTGGTTCTTTTATGCCTTTTTTGCTTCCTCCTCTCTCACTCCTTGATTTTCTATAATTTTTATAAAATTCATGTCAAGAACATAATAAAATTTAAGTGCTTCATGCCTTATTTTGCTAACGAATACTACCAGTCATCCTTTTTATCATTAATCTTATATGTGCAAATCATCTCTTTCACTTTCTCTTCAACTTCTTAAATTTTCTATAATCATCATATTTATTCTTTTATTTGTATCTTGCAAATAATATAACCAATGAAAGAAATAAGACCATAGATGAATTTCCTTACCTTGGAATTGGTAACTTTCTTCTAAACTTTCACCTAGAAACTTGGAAATTCCTTGAATTTTTTTTGTTGGAGGCCACGGCCTTTGCTTGGAGAAGGAGAAGGTGATTTGGTTTTTTGTATTCTAGAGATTTCAAGAACATGGATTATATATGTACACGTTTGTACATATAAATTTATTTCCTTTTTTTTTATGGATGGGATTTTGCCAAAACAAAAGGCTAAATGAATAAGATTGCAACATGTGTCCTTCTTTGCCTTTTTATCATTTGGATTGGATTTTGCCAAAACAAAAGGTTAAATGGATAAGATTGCAACATGTGTCCTTCTTTGCCTTTTTCTCATTTGGTCCTTGACTTTTAGTCTATGTCTAAATTGGTGCTTGGTTAATGGAATGACCATAATGCCCCCTTCAGTTAAAAATTTACCGTATCTTTCAGACCGAGCAATTTCATGATGCATAAAATATACCATAGTGCTCCTTTTGACCCCTAGTCCTTATTTCTAATATTTATTCTTGATTCCCAATCAATTTATAAAAATTACACTTATGCTCTCGACTTTCATAAGAATTCCCTTTAGGTTCTTACGTGATTCGGGTCTCCTCTCGAGTCCGTTCGTTGATATCGATCATTGTGGGATCCTCCCGCTTGCTTCTGGTACCTTTATATGCCTTGTTTTCCTGTGTATAAATTATTATTGCATATTGATGAAAATACCCTTGGTCGAAAATACACTATATCTCCCAAACCGTGCATTTCCGGGAAAAACCATGGCGTTCTGTTGCGACCCAATTTCCCTCTACTTTTCATCCTTGGGGTCTATTATAGGCACTATTAAGGACTTCCGGAATGACTTTTGATAATTACGGCCACCTTCACAAAACTTTGCAATCTTTTCAAATAGGTCCTTTCAGTTCTATAGAACTTCCCTTCACTTCGCGCTCTTGAGTAGCTTCTTAGGATGGTTCCTCTTACTGTACATGGACGTACTATACATATGTATAAGTTGGGTCATGACAGACCACTTCTTTTCCTTATGCCATATGGTCTTATCCTTTCCCATCATCTTTTCCATTTCACTTTTGGAAAAGGTTTATTTTCTTCTATATAAATCACCTTGCATGCCATATTTCAATTCATAAACCAAAAATCTCTCTCTTTCAACGTGAAGACTCCCTTTAGCAATTTTGGTTCCCCTTTATTCATCAACCATGTAATATCCCAAAGTGTGCCCTAGAAGTTTTGATAATTGTTGTTTTAATTGAATTTAATGTATATGTGTAATTGGAAAGAGAAAGGAAGTGAAGAGAGAGTGTATATGTTGTATATATATCAATATATACAACATATACAAGTCAAGTGAGTGGAGGTTAAAAGATGGTTAGTTAATGATTTTAAATTAATTAAGTTAATTAGTGGAAATGGAAAATTAAGTGAGTGGAATGAGATATTTTAATATTTTAATATTATTGCTTGGAGGAGAGGGTTTTGAGCAGATAATGGTTGAGATTTGACTTTGATTTCTTTCTTTTCTTCTTTCTTCTTTCTTTCACCGTGGTCCATTTCCTTTTCTTTCCTTTTCTCTTCTTTTGGCCTGCTATCAAAGAATCAAGAGAGCAAGGAAGAGATTTGATCTTCTAAACTCAAGATTTAAGGAAGTTTTCAAGTGACCAAGTTGGAAATTTAAGAGTTCCTTCATCCTTGGTAAGTTTCCTCTTGATTCCTTGATTTTCTTTTAAGATGTGTTTGAGTTTGTTGGTTGATTGCTAATGGTATGTGTATATGTTTGATTAAGATGTATTTAAGAGTGTTTGGTTTAATTGATTTTGATGTTGGTGTTGGATTGTAAAGAGGGAGTTAGGTTTGATGTTGAAAGAGTAAGAGTTGTGGGTATGTTATGGTTGAAAGTGGTGTTTAATGTATGTTTTGAAGTGTTTTGGTGTTTTTGCAAGTTATTATGGTTTTTGGGTGTGTTTAGTTCAGTTTGTTTGAGGTGAAAAATGGTGGAAGAAAGTGGTTTATTGGTTTTGTTGTTGTTGTTGCCGGAATATGGATTTTTGACCTGACACGCCCATGAGCACGGCCAAGTCTTTGGGCGTGTCAATGGTTCTGTGTTGCAGTAGCATTTACACATCCAGTGACACACCCATGTCACTGAGCGTGTCATAGCTACTGTGTGGTTGAAGAATTGACACGGCCATGAGCACGTCCGTGTTGTTGGACGTGTCAATGTTTCTGGGAGACAGACTGTATTACACGTTCAGTGACACGCCCGTACGCCCGTGGTTCTGAGCATGTCAAAGCTTCTGTGTTGTGAGTTTAGGACACGGTCAGGGACACGCCCGTGTTGTTGAGCGTGTCATGTATAGAGTTTGCCCTAGTTGGTTCTTAGTCTTAGTATCTCATGTGTAATATTCCTTCTTGATTTAGGATGTGAAGAGGTTGAATTGCCTTAATCTAAATGGTGAAGAGTTCTTGGAAGAGTAAGGGTATAGGTTGGTGCGAGTTATTTTAAGGTAAGTACAAACTACATTGTTGCATACACTCACATGATTTGATACTTAACATGTTTGATTGTACATATGTTAAGTAATTGATTACATTTTTACTTCATGTGGTAAATGTTATGATTGGTATAATGTGAATTGATTAATGTAAATTGAGATATAATGAGATGTGAAACCAATGTGGTTGGTTATAATGATGTAAATGACATAATTGAGGCATGTTTGCCTAGATGATATGCAATGCAATTGATGATATATATATATATACTCTCTTGATTAGATATGGAGCCATGGTTGTTGGCTAAAATGATAATGATGCTAATGAGATGATTGAGGCATGGTTGCCTAAGTGATGATGAGTAAATGAGAATGGAATTGATAATGAAATAATTAATGAATTGTGTGACTAATGTGTTATTCCATTTTCAGAGTTTTGTTGTTGGTGGCATGCCTATGGTAACAATCTCTTGAAGTTAGGTTGGGCTTGATCCTTGAAGCCAAGTTGGGTTGAAGTTTAACATCTTTTACTCTCCTTGAAGTTTGGTTGGGTCTAGTCCTTGAAGCCTAATTGAGATGTTACAACCCTTGAAGCTAGGTTGGGTTTGGTTCTTGAAGCCAAGTTGGGTCGATACTTAGCATGCTTTGTTCCCCTTGAAGCTTGGTTGAACCTAAATCCTTGAAGCCTAGTTGGGATAATGATAATGATAAATGTGATAATTAAACCAAAACATTAACTCTGAAAGTTGAATGGCATATTAGTGTCTTTGGGCCCATGCTTATCTTTGTTTTTAATGTAATTCATATAATGCATAAATATGTTAATGAGAATGAATGTTTGATATGACATTAAGCAAAGTAAAATGTTAAGGTATAACATTCTTTTGGATGGTGTATGGACTTGATTGTGAGACATTGGCATTACATCAAAACATAATATTATTGTAGTTGTACCACTAAGCCGTTGGCTTAGCGCGATTATGATTTATAGCGCAGGTGACAGGGAAGAACCGGAGAGTTCCTCTAGGCCGAGTAGAGTCTAGATCTTGAAGAGTTGATAGTGGAGCTTAAAGATCAAAGACATACTACCAGACATGTATATATATTTTATGTTTTGTAAAATTTGGGTTTTGATGTTTATGTATTTGGAAATATTTGTAATATTTTCCACTGCGTTTTAAATAAACATTTTATCTTTTGTGTTTTATAATACAATTTAAATATTTTAAATTGGTTCATATTATTGTAAAAGAATTGAGTCGTTTGGTTATTAAACCGTGGCATTTCTATATTCAGTATACGTATATTACGATCGTAATAGCATGCTGTGTACGTATACGGGGTATAGGGATGTTACAATTGTTTTGGTATCAGAGCCTAGGTTTGAGATTCTCAACCTAGGTGAAGTGTAAGAAAAAGAAAATTTTGATTTTTAAAGTGGGTTTTTTGGGTAAAATACATGTTTTGGTATGTTTCTGGATTGCACTCGCTGGCACTGGGTGTGTCCACTTCTGTTGCTCATTTTCCTTCTTTTCCTTCTCTTCTTTGGCTTGTTCTTTTGATTTGCTCTTTGAATGAGACACGGCCAGTGGCTTGGCCGTGTCTCTGAGTGTGTCTGCTTCTGCCTTGAATTTCTTTTGAGGGACATGGCCAAGCTTACTTTAGCTTGGCCATGTCTTACTTGGTTCATGCTTTTCTTGCCCTGTTTTGATCTTCCAAGGGTGTTTTTGCACCTAAACCTAAAAACAACTCTTTAAACACACTTAAAACAACAATTAATCAAAACATTAACTAAAACACACATAAAATCATACTAAAAACTAGTAAAAAATGATCTAAACACTCGGGTAGCTTCCCATTATCAATTAAATTCTAGATCTCATGCCTCAACTTCATACAATTGTTTGTTTCGTGTCCAGGCCTTTGATGGAATTGGCAAAATGCATTAGTATCAAAGTTAGGTGGAAGAGGATTAGGCAAAGGACGAGGAGTCAAGGGTTGTAACAATCCCTTCTTTTGTAGCTTATTGAGAACCCAAGACAGTGGCTTCCCTAATTCTGAAAACTGCCTCATTCCTCCTTGACTAGTGGCTTTAACATCAACTTCTTTTTGTGTGCTTTGATTGCCCGATTGGTTGTTCCCTTTCTCATTCCTTTTTATTGAAAAGCATTTCTTCTCCCTTTCCCACTCTTCAATTTGTAGACCAGCTTGGAGAAGATCTTTGAAGTCCCTTATAAGGGTGTGAGACATTCTTTCATGGAGATTGGGCAGGACCCCTCTCACAATCATCCTTATTTGATCGGATTCATCGGGCCTTTTCTTGAGCAAAGTGGCCTTGTTTCTCCATCTCTTCACATAGTCCACAAAATTCTCATTTGGCCTTTGCCTAATGGACTCAACTTCCATTAAGATAACTTCCATTTCAACATTGTATCCGTATTGTTGGATGAAGGCCTTGTATAGCAGATCCCAACTCTTTCGTGTTCCATCATCTAAGGTACTGAACCAATTTTGGACAACAGGGTCCAATGAGAGCATAAAGTACCTTAGATTTTGAGCCTTAGTAGCTTGGGTAGACTGCATAGCAGTGACATACTGCTTCACATGGAGATGAGGATTTCCAATTCCATCAAACTTCGCAAAAGATGGCATCTTAAACTTGTACGGAACTTCTTCATCTAACTCAAATAATTTGTCAATCTCGGACATCTCTTCGGTCTTTTGTTTCTTCTCAAATTTCTTTTCTAAATCCGCAATCATCTTTTCAACGTCGAATTTTCAATAGTTGCCTTCTCAACAGCCTTCGGTTCTTTCTTCTTTTCTTGAACCTCTTGGTAGTATTGAGCCCAATCATCATCATCATCAATGATCACCTTTTCATCATCAAAAACCACTTCACTAACTTTGGTCTTCCCTTTGTCCTTTGGTTTCTTAGTGCTAGCAGATGCCTCGACATGGTTTTCTAAGATTGCAGGCAATTGGTTCTTCATGGTCTCAGCTAGGGCCTCTTTGATTTCTTCCATCTTGGCATTAAGGGCCTCATCCACCATCCTTTGAATTTGTTCAGGATCCATTATTTTTGGTGAACAAGTGATTGAGTCATTGCTAGATACCTCATCTCCGGCGTAGGTCGGATTTTTGTAAGCTTTAAAACTATCATAATCCATGGCTGTGACCAGAGAGGATCAATGATATGAGATGCAAATGATGCATGTATGCATGTATGCACAGACAATCAACAAATAAGGCTAAATAGGATGTTCCTTCCAACCTTATAACATCCACACACGAATGGCGAGTCTCTTTTCCTAGGTATATGGTTAACAAAATACCAACATGGGGTATCTTGCTTTCGAATAATCTTCTCGGATGTTTTAACCAATAGTTATATTTTCGAAAATGGAAATCAATCCATGATAATTTCCATTAATTAGGTTTTAATCCATTCAACCAACTATAGTAGCTTTTGTGCTATGTTGGATTAAAATGAAATTAAGAGATTTTTTACAAATAGATTTCTCACTTGAAAAGAGTAACTAATGGTTCATATCAAAAACAAGCCCATGGTTAATTTATTCTTAGTGTAAACTAGGCCCACAATTGATTTTTGGTATTTCATAATTGACCTCAATATTTTTGCAAGCTTTTTGTAAGAAAAGGTTGGGTGAAAATAGTTTTGTTTCTAAGCCCATTGAAAAAGATTTTAGAAAAATGGATTTTGGGCTTAGTATTTGGGCCATGAGCCAAAGAATTTATTTTTAGAAAAGTCTTATGACCAAAGACTATCTTGAAAAATTTTGAAAATAGCTTTGGTCTTTTGGACTTTAAAGAAAATTTTATTTTGAGCTTACAATATACTTAGGTCATATTAGAAAAAAAAAAAAAAAGCAAACTGAATAAGCCATGATTTAGACTAAGATAAACTAACCATAGTCAAACAACATGCATTTGGCGTGAAACCTAAGGAAAGTAACTACCGAAAGCCAATTACATGAGCTTTAGTCTTTGGGTAAAAAGGCTTAGGTTCCCATAGCAAGTATATACCGAATGGTATGAAGCTATGAGTGGTTATGCCATGCTCGATCTCCATACCTTGAGTGAAAGTATGGTATCCCTCACATAACACAACACGGGTAAGGCGGGCGTCCTAACTCACCCACATAATGCAATCTAAGATGATGCAATGGATAATATCATTATATGAAAGAATAGAATAATATAAAGACCAACGGAATCAACTTCTCTATTCCCCAGTGGAGTCGCCACTGTGAGCGGGGATTTTCGCCCCCAAGCCCGGTGGAATGGTTCTTGCGACTTTCGGCACTGTTTAGGCTCGGGGCCTTAGAGAACACGAACCTAAGTCAGGAGAAAATGGAGTCGCTACCCGGACTGGCCGGGAAAAAGAAAAGGGTGGATGACTCGATTCCTAAGGAATCCCCAAGCCCCTAATGGGTTCGGAAAGTTGGGTACGTGTAGGGAAGGTGAGAAATGACCCAGCACCCCCACAATGCCCAGTTCATTGGAACCGGCCTCCTTTACAGGTCTTAATATTATAAAATTCTTAAATATAACAACATTATCCATATTACACACAATAATTAAAAGAAAGCATCAATATATTAAAATCAAAGCAATGTCCAAACAAAGCAAATAAATGGACACCCATCCAAGGATGGAAACATGTACTTACATCACATGCCTAGATAGGACACCCACCAAAAGGTAGAAACATGCCCTTTACATAGATTCTAAAATAGAAAAGCAAATTAATTTACATGATGTTTAACTAATGAGGTACCCACCAAGTGGAAACATACCTCTTACAACTTTTGGAAATCTAATTTAATTGATAAAAGTAAATAATCATTCATCATAAATAAATCATTCATCAAAGCTATTAATCAAAATATAAAATAAACATCCATCCATGATAAATTAAATAAATCAAGTATTGAAATTAAATAAATTAAAGCATAAGAAATAAATCTAAGCATAATCAAATATGGAATTGAATAAAGCAAATAAAGTTCAATTATAGCTACTGTGACTTTTTATGGAATTAAAATAGATTAGGGTTTTATGTTTTAAAAGGTTGGTAAGACTCTTTGATTAAACAAATTAAGGTTTGAATGGTGAAATCATGAAACTAGGGTTTTAAACACTTTAAAATACTTTGGTTTGTGATTTTTGGTTATTTGGTTTCTAAGCTACTGTGTAAATTTAATCTATTTATGGTTTTATGGTTTTAGTATTTTAAAAAGATATAAAAATTAGGGTTTAAAGTTTTAAAAGGATTAGGGTTCATTATTTTAGGTTTAAAAGTTGAATTTTGGATTTTAGGATTTAGAATTATGGTCTCGGGTAAAAGATTTGAATTAGGGTTTTAGAAATCAATTTGATAATTTTATGAAGTTTTATGAATTTAAACAAACGAATTGAAGTTTTTATAAGTAGAAAATATGTTTTTTAAGGCTTTTCGAATGAAATAGAACCTAGTTTGAAATTTTGGAAAGAAACATAATCAAATTTTGGTTTTGTTGAAGAATATGTTCAATTAGAGTTTTAAGGTTTTTAAGAAGAAAAAATAACAGTTTTAAGTTTTTTTGGAAAATAAAGTAACATTTTAGTGTTTTTAACTTTGGAAAACTAAATTAAAGTTCTAAGATTTTAACTTTTGAAAAACACAAAAATCCTAGTTTTAGCTACTGTGTAAAAAAATTAAAGAAAATCAATTAACACGTACCTTCTTTTGATGATTCCTCCAAAAACAATTCTTCTTGGATGAACTAGCTCCAAAGACAAGCCTTTTTTACCTTTGAATTCTTTAAATCTTGCTGCTGCTCCTTTAAAAATCAATTGAATTGAATTATTGCTTTTCCTTCCTTGATTTGGTTTCCAATTTTTCAAGCTACTGCCAATTTTTTGCCACCCCCAATTTGGTTGCCTTTGGTCCTTATTTATAAGGGTTTGATGTAGTTTAATCCTAATTAGTTAAGGCAAGTAATATTAATAAAAAAAAAGAAAATGAAACCTAATTGGATTAGGTTTCAAAAAATTTGCGTCGGAAAATTTGCACTGCCGAAAAAATTGCCGCAGGAAAAAATGCGCTGGCGAAAAAATTCTGCCGCAGAAAACTACAGCAGTGGCGAGGTCAGTGGGCCTGCAAGTGACTCACCCGCAGGAAATTCCTATGGGTGAAATAGAAATTCTATTTCACTCGCAGGAAAATCCTATGAGCGAAATAGCACTGTGATTTCGCCCGCAGGAATTTCCTGCGGCTGAAATTGCCCAAGGGCCCATGCGACTGTTTTTTTGCTGCCAATTTTTCCGACTCCAATTTTTTTTATTTGTTTATTTTTATTTTTTATTAATAAAAATTAGATACTAAAGCAAAAATTATTTAACAAAAATTATTTTGGACCAATTAGACAACAAAAATCATTTTGGACTAAATAAAACATATTGGACCGGATTGGGTCAAAATTAAGGGTCTATAGTGTATTGTTTCTAGTTCTTAAAAGTTTGACATTGGCATTACATTTAAACTACTTTGTTATCAAAGTTTGTACCACTAAGCTTTTGGCTTAGCACGATTGTAATTCATCGTGCAGGTGACAGGGTAGATCCGGTTGAGCCGGAGAGTTCAGCCAGACCGAGTTGAGTCTAGGCTTGAGATTATGAATGTAGTGTTGATTGTGGACATCAAAATCAGAGAAAAACTGCCAGCATGTATATATTTCATATTTTTGTACATGTTGATTTTGGATGAACATATAAATATGTATATTTCGCTTCCGCAATTCATAAAAAAAAATTTTGGATAAACCTTTGGTAATGAATTTAAATATGTTTTAACAAGTAATATATCATCTATTATTTTTATGATGTCGATTGAATGTTTTAAGATTATTCAAATTTTATAAGTGAAGATTTGTTTTGGTTGTTTTAAAAGGTTGTGACATTCTTGTATCCTCTATACATATATTATATATTTTAGGTGTATGTAGTGTATGTATATTTGGTACAAGGGTGTTACAATTAGGACAGTCTTTGCCCTTGCAAAAAGTTTGGTATCAAAATTCGTTTCTTTTCTTCTTCTCCCTTTTCTTTCTTTTTATTTTTCTTACTCTTCCCTTTCTTTGAGCATTTAATCATTTTATCCTTCTTCCTTGTAGGACTATCAAGTACATAACTTTCAAAATTTGGGTGACCTTTTTCCTTTTTCTTTGATTTTGATCGAATCTTTGGTTGGGTTAGACCAATTCAAGTCAAACTGTCCTTATAAACTAAATGGAAGCCTTTTGTTGTCTTAGGTAAAAGAGAACTCAGTTGGATTTCTATACCATTTTAGGTTTTCTTTTCTTTTTTTTCTTTTCTTTTTTTTTGTCTTTTTTTTTCTTTTCTTTCTTTTTTTTTTCTTTTTTTTTTGTCTTCTTTTCTTTTCTCTTTTTTTTTCTTTTTTTTTCTTCTCTTTTTTTTTTATTCTAGCTCTAAATGAGTTGTCTTATTTGTACAACTTGGGTTTCTAATAATGGATGAGTGGAGTGACATAAATCTTCTTTAACAGGGATAAATCATTTGTTACTCCGATGTTATCTTGATAGATTGGAGATATTAGGTGAACTTCAACTACCCTTATGGTTTTGAAAACTTCAACTATCCTCATGATCTTGACTATTCATTCCTTTGTTTGATCTTCTTGCCTCTTCATCTTAGTGATCATAAGACTTTTCAAAAGTGTAACAACAGCTTAGGGTAGGTTGTTGGGGTTTGTAAGCCAATGAAAAGAAAGCTAAAATTTTATGAAGGCACAAAGGGACAACTAGGGATTGATATTTAATTGGGTGGATACTAGTTGTTGGCTAACCAAACAATGCCTAGATCATTTCTCTCTTAAATAAGCAAAGTTCAATTTCACCTTGAAAGTTGATCAAAGCATGTTCTAAGAATGAGTAGGACCTAGACCAAGGTAATTATACAGGAGCCCTCTCTAAGTAAGTGTACACAATTCAATGCTATGGAGCAATTCCCTCATCTAATAAAGTCATTCAAATCATGATGCCTAGATACAGTAATTTACGAACATCAAGCTAGATTCCTCATTGGTTGAGCACCAAAATGAACAAAGACCAACATAAATTTTGATGAAAATAATTTATTCAAACAAATTTTAAATTTGAAAAAACATAATTGTTCCAATTAAATATTAAAGAAAGCAACATTCAAGCTAAGGAAAGTTTGTTGAGTTAAGATTCTTCTCCTTTCACATCTTCAACATTCCCATCTTGAAAAGAGGATAAGCAAAATCTTCTTCCAATGCTTTTCCTGCCATGAAGGTTGCTGGTGGTGGCACTCTATTGAACCTTGGCAAAGGATTGTCTTTTGTGCTGGATTATCAGGCTCAGGCAGCTTATCACTATCAATTAAATTTTGGATCTCATGTTTTACTTGCAAGTATTTGTCTGTCTCATGTCCTTGTGTCTGATGAAACTCATAAAAGGCTTTAGTATTAAATTTTGGGGGTAAAGGATTCGGCAAAGGTCGAGGGGCCAATGGCTCTAATAGTCCCTTCTTTTGTAGCTTAGTGAAGACCCAAGACAAAGGCTTCTCTATATCTAAAAATTGCCTTCTATTTGCTTGACCAGTTGTATTAACATCAACTTCCTTTTGCATGCTTTGATTAGCCGACCGGTAATTCCTTGTAACATCCTAAATCCCAGATTGGTAAGAAACAGACATAACCTATAACTTGAGCTCAAATTTCATCCAAGTTAATGACAAAATTAGAGAGTATCAAAGAATAATTAATTGTTTATTTGTGTCTTAGCTAGATGTATAACTTGAAATTACTCAATTTATAGTTGTTCAGAATAAGATATGATGGATTTAGTAGACAATGTGCAAGCTGCCTCAGGACAGCATAGTAGGCTTGACTTCGAAGGACCGTCAAAAATTAGATATAGCTCGGATCGGCCTGAAATTTTGAAAAAATGTATCCCCGGATGTCTAGTTTCAGTGGGAATAAGAATTACTTAATTTGGAGTTGTGAGTAAAAAGATATTAATAAAGAAAGACAGCAAGGTCAGGAAGGGATATAAAAAGGACCTAAGTGAAAATTTCTCAAAAGTTAGGGGTAACTATGTAAACTTAAAAATTAAGAGTCGGAAGTTCTTAATAGTGCCCATATCCGACCCCAGAAGAATATTCTAGAGATTAATCGGGTCGCAATGACTTGTAACGGTTTTTCCAGGAAATGTCTCGTTAAAGAAAAACAAAGACATTTTGACTAGGGACATTTTGGTCATTATCAATTAAAGTTATACATGAATTTAGGGTAGAAAATAAAGACGTGAGTACGTGGAGAATGGCGAAGGGTTAAATATGAAATGATCGTCAGTAGAAACGAAGCCGGAGAAAACCCGAGCAAAAATAGGACCTAAAGGGAATTTTGTAAAAAGTTGAGGGCTTATCGGTAATTTTTCAAAATGACTTGGAAACCTAAAATAAACCTTATAAATAGAAAGTAGAGGTCGAGAGGATAAAAACTATATGTGGTTTGACTCATGGAACTATACGGTTTAAAAGATATGATCGATTAATCGCCGGAACGTAAAGTGGGCCCGGTTTCGTGTCGGGACCGGATGGGTAACCCGGGACAACTTTATGATATCCTATGGGAAGAGGGACAAGTGGAAAGAAGTAAAGGAAAAGAAAACTATAAAAATCTAATGTTGGCCAATCAAAAGTAACCATTTAGCATGTGTAATAAATGAAGAAAGAGAAAGGTGGACAAGTGGTCTTAAAGGGTTCAACCAACACATAAGGTGATCATCATTTCCTTTGTATATAAATATATGTGAAATGAAGAACCAATTTCTCTCTTTTCCACTTACAAATTTCGGCCACACTAGGAAAATACCAAAGGAGTTCCAAGTTTCTCCAAATTTGATGTTTAAGGTAAGTTCTAAGGTTTTCAAGTATGTAGACTTTAATTTTAGTATCAAAATTAGGTATTTATATTTTTATGGGGAGATTGGGAATTAGAGTCTTTATGTGGAATTGGAAAAATATTAAGTGATGAGATTAATTGATTAAATGGAAGAATCAAGATGTATAAAGATTAATAAGGTTGGATTAGGGTTTCGGTTGGAAAAGAAATGGAGGATAAATTATTATTTTGAATTTCTAAGGTTTATGTTGTATCTTGAATTTATTGAAGGAGAAATAAAGAATTAAAGAAGGAGAAGAAGGAAAAGCTAAGAGGAATTAAAGAAATAAGGTTTGGTACTTTACCTTTGAATAATTAATTTTGGTTTGGTGCTTTACCATAAAAGCAATTTTATTTTTCTTACAAACTTTGGTTTATGGAATTTTTGATGTTGATGAACTTTAATTAGTTTGATTTGAGTTAAACAAGCAAAAGTTATCAAAGGCAAGTATTTGACTCTTCACTTTACCATTAAAGAAGCCTTCATATTGATTTGCAAAAGAAAAATAAACTATCCTATGTATTTCATATGTTTGGGCCGAAATGGTCCCAAAATGACAGCTTTCTGGATCTTTTTGTGACAATTGTTTGAGACAGCAAATGAATGAATTTTTCAACGAAATTTTACGTGTAAGTAGTTAACATATGAAATAAGATTTCTGTAAAATTTCATCCAAAAATAAGATCATTTACCTGGTCAAATGCATGACTTAAGTGGACTGAAATTTTGACGAAAACCCAGATTTTACTATTTATTTGGTCATGCCATTTTGCATTGCCGATTTTTCTCGCCGCAATACTATTCATTTGGCCAATTTGTGATCTTTTGAGGAATGCTTTGAAATGTTTAATATGTTTATTGTGGATATTAAATATGTGAAAAAGGGTAATGGTTTGACTAAAGAATGTGGTGCGCGGCATAAATGGCAAGTGCGATGGGAAATAAAATGATTTCTCGAATTATTCTAAAATAAAGTTTGAGACTTAAAGTGAATTATTTTAATCTTTATGCTCTACTGGATAGTGGGAGTGGTAGATAAGGGTATGGTGCACTATACTAACTTATGCAGTACTGCCATTTATTGTGTTTGATACGCCCCGGCGGTTACCTTCGGGTATAGGTTGTGGAGCAGAGATGTTGTGAAATTGTGATTGGAATGCTCCGGCGGTTACCTACGGGTATAGGCCGTAGAGCGGAATTGGTTACAACTAGGATGGGGAGGCCCATTCCTGTGATCTGATATCGGTGGTGAGGGCCACCTATGTTACAGTGGGGAGGCCCACTGCCTTATTACTATGGTTCCCTATATACCAGTAGAGCTAAAGCCAGAGCCTGATCCAAAGTCTTGTTTCTTTTAAACCACGTAATGCAAAATGAGTTTGAATTATGGTTTTTACATTTGTTGGAAGCATATTTACACTGAATGTACAGAAACTTCCATTGGTTTAAGGTTGGTTGATTTATGATTTAATTATTTTATTTTGTTTCAAAGGCTTTCATGTTTTACTTATATTTTCATCGGTAAAGTACCCACTGAGCGACAACGCTCAGCGAGTTAAGTTTTCCTTGACTCGTAGGTTCGAAGTAGTAGATAAATCTTGGGGAAGCAACAACTAGACCACAGCAAATCTCAGGGGTAGATCTTTTAGTTCCATTATGAGTTAGTTAGTTGTGGCATGTATATGAATAAATATAAAAGAGAATTTCTATGTTATAATTGTATGTTATTAATGTGTAATAATCATAAACCTTTACTTTATGTTGTATAAGAAGTGTGAACTCTTCTTGCAGATTTGTAGTTGAGGGTATAAGGTGAATTCATTGGGAGTGTATTAAATTTGATAGTATTCACATTGGTCTGTGTAAAGTGTTTTCAAAAATCAGAAAAACAAGTTTTGTCGACACTTGGGATCCAAATTTCTAGGCGAAACTATGGCAAAATTTCTGTAAAAATCGGAACTAAAATTTGACGAAGTAAATTGGTAGCAACGTTAGGATAGTGTGGTGCCTCTACTCGGCTTACAAATGTAGGTTGGGAAGGGGTGTTACAATTAGTGGTATCAGAGCGGTGGTTTAGCCGGTTCTGGGTAGTTAGTTGAACTAAAGCTTAAATGTAGGACACATAGGGTTAGAATAGGGGTTTTAATTATATAACTATACATATGTGTGTTATTATTAGTTATGTTATTCAAATTATACAGGAGTAATAATGGGTGATCTATACGAGGAGGTGAGGGAGCTGAGGATAGAAGTAGAGAGGTTAAAACAGCTAGTGCGGGAGTAAGATGAGACTATAGAAATTTTAGCCGATCGAAGTATACAAGATCGTGAAGACTTGAGAATAAAAGATGAGATGATTACTACCTTGATAGATGACGTGCAGATGTTAAAACAAGACAGGCTTAGTTATAGAGCGGAGTTGGATAGTGTCGGTAGAAGCCTTGGGGTAGCACATCAAGAGATTTGAGCTTTACAGGAGAGGGTTCAAGAGCTAGGCCAGTACTTACCTAGTGAAGCATCACATGACCCAGATTTTGATCCCGATATAGAAGAGTATTTTTCAGACAGTGCCACTTCACCTAGGGCACCTACTCACTGAGTCTTAAGATGTATTGCTGTTTGGCGGTTCTTTTAGTTATATACATATGTGACATAGAGGTATCATGTAAATATTGTATGGTAGTATAATATGATGATATAATAGTGAGGAGTCCTAAATTTTGGAATGTACATAAGGGCTTCCTAATATTGTAAAACTTTGTGTTTGGAAATAAATAAAAGTTGTGTTGTATATGTGTTATTTAAGAATTTTATATTTATATACATGCCACCTAGGATAAGATAATGTTGTTGGTATGGGTCGTTACGTATGATGGGATTGTATACGTTTTGCTCTGTTCTTTAGATGTCGCAAGAAGCGCTAGACATGATTGCAGGTCAGTTGTCTATGTTTGGAGTTCTGCTTTACGTTTTAATAGATTCGGGTTCTTCACACTCAAATATATGCACGAAAAAAAATTGAGAAATATATGCAATAAAGGTTAAGGCAATTATGAGAGGTAAGTAGTAAAATCATCAAAAGAATAATAACGAATAGAATACCGACCATAATACAAGAGTCTAAAATTGAAAGAGTGAAGAATAATAGTACGGCAAAAAAAATCATAGAAAATAAAATTGAGAACTAAGAAAAGGAAGCAAAACTAGTTAGATTCTCCAGGATTAATGCTTTACCTGGTTGAAATCATGTGTTCCTTATATAATGAACTATTTAAACTTGTGATGGAAATGTTTGGTAATGTGTTCTGACAACTTGAGAATTTTTGTGCCTATGTGTGCATTGATATGAATGAAGGAAAGAGAATAAAATATTAGAAAGATAAGCTTACCTTGGTAATTAAGATTGAATCAGAGTTGGGATGAGTGTATTTATATGGCATTAACATTTATACTCAATGGTGAGGGCCATTGGGGCCAGTGGTGAGGGCCATTGGTTTGATATTTATCTGGCACCGATATATATACTCAGTGGTGAGGGCCACTGGGGGCCAATGGTGAGGGCCATTAGTTTGATGAAAAAGGTGGTGAGGGCCACCTGTGCCATGGAAATGAAACAGTGGTGAGGGCCACCCATGCCATGCTGGTTCCATATGGTATTGTCTCATCCCACTTTGATTCTACTGTTATTACCTTGAGGAGCTAAGTAAGAAAAATATGTGATAATATACAGATGAAAAAAAAAGTATATATGAAAATAAACAGAAAGTGAATTGAAACATATTCGAAAAAGAAAGGAAAGAAAGAGTTTTAAATGTAATAAAAAAAAAGATGTTCTCACCTTATGTTGGGATCGGCCGTAACCAACATAGAGCGAGACACGTAATGAAATAAATAGTACTTCGAGAATGATGGTATCATGGACTGATCACCCATGAGCTATTATTCGAGATGTATATATGACAACACAAGGAAAGTCAGATGAGGTGATACTTAAGGAATGCTACCACACTGCACGAATATACATAGGACATACAAATTCAGTAAGAAGTAAATAAAGAATAAACACAATGCAAAGAGAAGGAAGCTTAGAAATGAATACATTAGAAAGTGAAAAATGTACAAGAAGGAATAAGAAAGAACAAACATGAATCAAAGTTGAAGGAAATACAAGAGAAGTAATAGTGATGTTTCAAATGAGAAATTGTGACAAAAGTCAAAGCATATTGAACCACATAATAGTCTATTAGATAATCTTGTAGAATAATAAATAGCAAGTGAACAGATATGGGAAGAAAATAGAATACAAAAGGTAAAACATGTTGAATCTTAAAATAGTTAATCCCAGTAAATGAATAAGTGTCAAAATAAGGCAATGCGTAAACAATATAGAGAGATGACAGAGAGCAATCAAGTGAATAAGGTGAAAGAGTGGCAAAAGCAATAGACAGTAGTTAAAGAACATCAAGTATATGGAATGAGTAAGCTTCGAGGCAAAGCTTAAATTAAGGGGGATAGAATTGTAACATCCTAAATCCCAGATTGGTAAGAAACAAACATAACCTATAACTTGAGCTCAAATTTCATCCAAGTTAATGACAAAATTAGAGAGTATCAAAGAATACTTAATTGTTTATTTGTGTCTTAGCTAGATGTATAACTTGAAATTACTCAATTTATAGTTGTTCTGAATAAGATATGATGGATTTAGTAGACAATGTGCAAGCTGCCTCAGGACAGCATAGTAGGCTTGACTTCGAAGGATAGTCAAAAATCAGATATAGCTCGGATCGACCTGAAATTTTGACACAATGTATTCCCGGATGTCTAGTTTCAATGGGAATAAGAATTACTTAATTTGGAGTTGTGAGTAAAAAGATATTAATAAAGAAAGACAGCAAGGTCAGGAAGGGATATAAAAAGGACCTAAGTGAAAATTTCTCAAAAGTTAGGGGTAACTATGTAAACTTAAAAATTAAGAGTCGGAAGTTCTTAATAGTGCCCATATCCGACCCCAGAAGAATATTCTAGAGATTAATCGGGTCGCAACGACTTGTAACGGTTTTTCCAGGAAATGTCTCGTTAAAGAAAAACAAAGACATTTTGACTAGGGACATTTTGGTCATTATCAATTAAAGTTATACATGAATTTAGGGTAGGAAATAAAGACGTGAGTACGTGGAGAATGGCGAAGGGTTAAATATGAAATGATCGTCAGTAGAAACGAAGCCGGAGAAAACCCGAGCAAAAATAGGACCTAAAGGGAATTTTGTAAAAAGTTGAGGGCTTATCGGTAATTTTTCAAAATGACTTGGAAACCTAAAATAAACCTTATAAATAGAAAGTAGAGGTCGAGAGGATAAAAACTATATGTGGTTTGACTCATGGAACTATACGGTTTAAAAGATATGATCGATTAATCGCCGGAACGTAAAGTGGGCCCGGTTTCGTGTCGGGACCGAATGGGTAACCCGGGACAACTTTATGATATCCTATGGGAAGAGGGACAAGTGGAAAGAAGTAAAGGAAAAGAAAACTATAAAAATCTAATGTTGGCCAATCAAAAGTAACCATTTAGCATGTGTAATAAATGAAGAAAGAGAAAGGTGGACAAGTGGTCTTAAAGGGTTCAACCAACACATAAGGTGATCATCATTTCCTTTGTATATAAATATATGTGAAATGAAGAACCAATTTCTCTCTTTTCCACTTACAAATTTCGGCCACACTAGGAAAATACCAAAGGAGTTCCAAGTTTCTCCAAATTTGATGTTTAAGGTAAGTTCTAAGGTTTTCAAGTATGTAGACTTTAATTTTAGTATCAAAATTAGGTATTTATATTTTTATGGGGAGATTGGGAATTAGAGTCTTTATGTGGAATTGGAAAAATATTAAGTGATGAGATTAATTGATTAAATGGAAGAATCAAGATGTATAAAGATTAATAAGGTTGGATTAGGGTTTCGGTTGGAAAAGAAATGGAGGATAAATTATTATTTTGAATTTCTAAGGTTTATGTTGTATCTTGAATTTATTGAAGGAGAAATAAAGAATTAAAGAAGGAGAAGAAGGAAAAGCTAAGAGGAATTAAAGAAATAAGGTTTGGTACTTTACCTTTGAATAATTAATTTTGGTTTGGTGCTTTACCATAAAAGCAATTTTATTTTTCTTACAAACTTTGGTTTATGGAATTTTTGATGTTGATGAACTTTAATTAGTTTGATTTGAGTTAAACAAGCAAAAGTTATCAAAGGCAAGTATTTGACTCTTCACTTTACCATTAAAGAAGCCTTCATATTGATTTGCAAAAGAAAAATAAACTATCCTATGTATTTCATATGTTTGGGCCGAAATGGTCCCAAAATGACAGCTTTCTGGATCTTTTTGTGACAATTGTTTGAGGCAGCAAATGAATGAATTTTTCAACGAAATTTTACGTGTAAGTAGTTAACATATGAAATAAGATTTCTGTAAAATTTCATCCAAAAATAAGATCATTTACCTGGTCAAATGCATGACTTAAGTGGACTGAAATTTTGACGAAAACCCAGATTTTACTATTTATTTGGTCATGCCATTTTGCATTGCCGATTTTTCTCGCCGCAATACTATTCATTTGGCCAATTTGTGATCTTTTGAGGAATGCTTTGAAATGTTTAATATGTTTATTGTGGATATTAAATATGTGAAAAAGGGTAATGGTTTGACTAAAGAATGTGGTGCGCGGCATAAATGGCAAGTGCGATGGGAAATAAAATGATTTCTCGAATTATTCTAAAATGAAGTTTGAGACTTAAAGTGAATTATTTTAATCTTTATGCTCTACTGGATAGTGGGAGTGGTAGATAAGGGTATGGTGCACTATACTAACTTATGCAGTACTGCCATTTATTGTGTTTGATACGCCCCGGCGGTTACCTTCGGGTATAGGTTGTGGAGCAGAGATGTTGTGAAATTGTGATTGGAATGCTCCGGCGGTTACCTACGGGTATAGGCCGTAGAGCGGAATTGGTTACAACTAGGATGGGGAGGCCCATTCCTGTGATCTGATATCGGTGGTGAGGGCCACCTATGTTACAGTGGGGAGGCCCACTACCTTATTACTATGGTTCCCTATATACCAGTAGAGCTAAAGCCAGAGCCTGATCCAAAGTCTTGTTTCTTTTAAACCACGTAATGCAAAATGAGTTTGAATTATGGTTTTTACATTTGTTGGAAGCATATTTACACTGAATGTACAGAAACTTCCATTGGTTTAAGGTTGGTTGATTTATGATTTAATTATTTTATTTTGTTTCAAAGGCTTTCATGTTTTACTTATATTTTCATCGGTAAAGTACCCACTGAGCGACAACGCTCAGCGAGTTAAGTTTTCCTTGACTCGTAGGTTCGAAGCAGTAGATAAATCTTGGGGAAGCAACAACTAGACCACAGCAAATCTCAGGGGTAGATCTTTTAGTTCCATTATGAGTTAGTTAGTTGTGGCATGTATATGAATAAATATAAAAGAGAATTTCTATGTTATAATTGTATGTTATTAATGTGTAATAATCATAAACCTTTACTTTATGTTGTATAAGAAGTGTGAACTCTTCTTGCAGATTTGTAGTTGAGGGTATAAGGTGAATTCATTGGGAGTGTATTAAATTTGATAGTATTCACATTGGTCTGTGTAAAGTGTTTTCAAAAATCAGAAAAACAAGTTTTGTCGACACTTGGGATCCAAATTTCTAGGCGAAACTATGGCAAAATTTCTGTAAAAATCGGAACTAAAATTTGACGAAGTAAATTGGTAGCAACGTTAGGATAGTGTGGTGCCTCTACTCGGCTTACAAATGTAGGTTGGGAAGGGGTGTTACAATTAGTGGTATCAGAGCGGTGGTTTAGCCGGTTCTGGGTAGTTAGTTGAACTAAAGCTTAAATGTAGGACACATAGGGTTAGAATAGGGGTTTTAATTATATAACTATACATATGTGTGTTATTATTAGTTATGTTATTCAAATTATACAGGAGTAATAATGGGTGATCTATACGAGGAGGTGAGGGAGCTGAGGATAGAAGTAGAGAGGTTAAAACAGCTAGTGCGGGAGTAAGATGAGACTATAGAAATTTTAGCCGATCGAAGTATACAAGATCGTGAAGACTTGAGAATAAAAGATGAGATGATTACTACCTTGATAGATGACGTGCAGATGTTAAAACAAGACAGGCTTAGTTATAGAGCGGAGTTGGATAGTGTCGGTAGAAGCCTTGGGGTAGCACATCAAGAGATTTGAGCTTTACAGGAGAGGGTTCAAGAGCTAGGCCAGTACTTACCTAGTGAAGCATCACATGACCCAGATTTTGATCCCGATATAGAAGAGTATTTTTCAGACAGTGCCACTTCACCTAGGGCACCTACTCACTGAGTCTTAAGATGTATTGCTGTTTGGCGGTTCTTTTAGTTATATACATATGTGACATAGAGGTATCATGTAAATATTGTATGGTAGTATAATATGATGATATAATAGTGAGGAGTCCTAAATTTTGGAATGTACATAAGGGCTTCCTAATATTGTAAAACTTTGTGTTTGGAAATAAATAAAAGTTGTGTTGTATATGTGTTATTTAAGAATTTTATATTTATATACATGCCACCTAGGATAAGATAATGTTGTTGGTATGGGTCGTTACGTATGATGGGATTGTATACGTTTTGCTCTGTTCTTTAGATGTCGCAAGAAGCGCTAGACATGATTGCAGGTCAGTTGTCTATGTTTGGAGTTCTGCTTTACGTTTTAATAGATTCGGGTTCTTCACACTCAAATATATGCACGAAAAAAAATTGAGAAATATATGCAATAAAGGTTAAGGCAATTATGAGAGGTAAGTAGTAAAATCATCAAAAGAATAATAACGAATAGAATACCGACCATAATACAAGAGTCTAAAATTGAAAGAGTGAAGAATAATAGTACGGCAAAAAAATCATAGAAAATAAAATTGAGAACTAAGAAAAGGAAGCAAAACTAGTTAGATTCTCCAGGATTAATGCTTTACCTGGTTGAAATCATGTGTTCCTTATATAATGAACTATTTAAACTTGTGATGGAAATGTTTGGTAATGTGTTCTGACAACTTGAGAATTTTTGTGCCTATGTGTGCATTGATATGAATGAAGGAAAGAGAATAAAATATTAGAAAGATAAGCTTACCTTGGTAATTCAGATTGAATCAGAGTTGGGATGAGTGTATTTATATGGCATTAACATTTATACTCAATGGTGAGGGCCATTGGGGCCAGTGGTGAGGGCCACTGGTTTGATATTTATCTGGCACCGATATATATACTCAGTGGTGAGGGCCACTGGGGGCCAATGGTGAGGGCCATTGGTTTGATGAAAAAGTTGGTGAGGGCCACCTGTGCCATGGAAATGAAACAGTGGTGAGGGCCACCCATGCCATGCTGGTTCCATATGGTATTGTCTCATCCCACTTTGATTCTACTGTTATTACCTTGAGGAGCTAAGTAAGAAAAATATGTGATAATATACAGATGAAAAAAAAAGTATATATGAAAATAAACAGAAAGTGAATTGAAACATATTCGAAAAAGAAAGGAAAGAAAGAGTTTTAAATGTAATAAAAAAAAAGATGTTCTCACCTTATGTTGGGATCGGCCGTAACCAACATAGAGCGAGACACGTAATGAAATAAATAGTACTTCGAGAATGATGGTATCATGGACTGATCACCCATGAGCTATTATTCGAGATGTATATATGACAACACAAGGAAAGTCAGATGAGGTGATACTTAAGGAATGCTACCACACTGCACGAATATACATAGGACATACAAATTCAGTAAGAAGTAAATAAAGAATAAACACAATGCAAAGAGAAGGAAGCTTAGAAATGAATACATTAGAAAGTGAAAAATGTACAAGAAGGAATAAGAAAGAACAAACATGAATCAAAGTTGAAGGAAATACAAGAGAAGTAATAGTGATGTTTCAAATGAGAAATTGTGACAAAAGTCAAAGCATATTGAACCACATAATAGTCTATTAGATAATCTTGTAGAATAATAAATAGCAAGTGAACAGATATGGGAAGAAAATAGAATACAAAAGGTAAAACATGTTGAATCTTAAAATAGTTAATCCCAGTAAATGAATAAGTGTCAAAATAAGGCAATGCGTAAACAATATAGAGAGATGACAGAGAGCAATCAAGTGAATAAGGTGAAAGAGTGGCAAAAGCAATAGACAGTAGTTAAAGAACATCAAGTATATGGAATGAGTAAGCTTCGAGGCGAAGCTTAAATTAAGGGGGATAGAATTGTAACATCCTAAATCCCAGATTGGTAAGAAACAAACATAACCTATAACTTGAGCTCAAATTTCATCCAAGTTAATGACAAAATTAGAGAGTATCAAAGAATACTTAATTGTTTATTTGTGTCTTAGCTAGATGTATAACTTGAAATTACTCAATTTATAGTTGTTCTGAATAAGATATGATGGATTTAGTAGACAATGTGCAAGCTGCCTCAGGACAGCATAGTAGGCTTGACTTCGAAGGATAGTCAAAAATCAGATATAGCTCGGATCGACCTGAAATTTTGACACAATGTATTCCCGGATGTCTAGTTTCAATGGGAATAAGAATTACTTAATTTGGAGTTGTGAGTAAAAAGATATTAATAAAGAAAGACAGCAAGGTCAGGAAGGGATATAAAAAGGACCTAAGTGAAAATTTCTCAAAAGTTAGGGGTAACTATGTAAACTTAAAAATTAAGAGTCGGAAGTTCTTAATAGTGCCCATATCCGACCCCAGAAGAATATTCTAGAGATTAATCGGGTCGCAACGACTTGTAACGGTTTTTCCAGGAAATGTCCCGTTAAAGAAAAACAAAGACATTTTGACTAGGGACATTTTGGTCATTATCAATTAAAGTTATACATGAATTTAGGGTAGGAAATAAAGACATGAGTACGTGGAGAATGGCGAAGGGTTAAATATGAAACGATCGTCAGTAGAAATGAAGCCGGAGAAAACCCGAGCAAAAATAGGACCTAAAGGGAATTTTGTAAAAAGTTGAGGGCTTATCGGTAATTTTTCAAAATGACTTGGAAACCTAAAATAAACCTTATAAATAGAAAGTAGAGGTCGAGAGGATAAAAACTACATGTGGTTTGACTCATGGAACTATACGGTTTAAAAGATATGATCGATTAATCGCCGGAACGAAAAGTGGGCCAGGTTTCGTGTCGGGACCGGATGGGTAACCCGGGACAACTTTATGATATCCTATTGGAAGAGGGACAAGTGGAAAGAAGTAAAGGAAAAGAAAACTATAAAAATCTAATGTTGGCCAATCAAAAGTAACCATTTAGCATGTGTAATAAATGAAGAAAGAGAAAGGTGGACAAGTGGTGTTAAAGGGTTCAACCAACACATAAGGTGATCATCATTTCCTTTGTATATAAATATATGTAAAATGATGAACCAATTTCTCTCTTTTCCACTTACAAATTTCGGCCACACTAGGAAAATACCAAAGGAGTTCCTAGTTTCTCCAAATTTGATGTTTAAGGTAAGTTCTAAGGTTTTCAAGTATGTAGACTTTAATTTTAGTATCAAAATTAGGTATTTATATTTTTATGGGGAGATTGGGAATTAGAGTCTTTATGTGGAATTGGAAAAATATTAAGTGATGAGATTAATTGATTAAATGGAAGAATCAAGATGTATAAAGATTAATAAGGTTGGATTAGGGTTTCGGTTGGAAAAGAAATGGAGGATAAATTATTATTTTGAATTTCTAAGGTTTATGTTGTATCTTGAATTTATTGAAAGAGAAATAAAGAATTAAAGAAGGAGAAGAAGGAAAAGCTAAGAGGAATTAAAGAAATAAGGTTTGGTACTTTACCTTTGAATAATTAATTTTGGTTTGGTGCTTTACCATAAAAGAAATTTTATTTTTCTTACAAACTTTGGTTTATGGAATCTTTGATGTTGATGAACTTTAATTAGTTTGATTTGAGTTAAACAAGCAAAAGTTATCAAAGGCAAGTATTTGACTCTTCACTTTACCATTAAAGAAGCCTTCATATTAATTTGCAAAAGAAAAATAAACTATCCTATGTATTTCATATGTTTGGGCCGAAATGGTCCCAAAATGACAGCTTTCTGGATCTTTTTGTGACAATTGTTTGAGGTGGCAAATGAATGAATTTTTCAACGAAATCTTACGTGTAAGTAGTTAACATATGAAATAAGATTTCTGTAAAATTGCATCCAAAAATAAGATCATTTACCTGGTCAAATGCATGACTTAAGTGCACTGAAATTTTGACGAAAACCCAGATTTTACTATTTATTTGGTCATGCCATTTTGCATTGCCGATTTTTCTCGCCGCAATACTATTCGGCCAATTTGTGATCTTTTGAGGAATGCTTTGAAATGTTTAATATGTTTATTGTGGATATTAAATATGTGAAAAAGGGTAATGGTTTGACTAAAGAATGTGGTGCGCGGCATAAATGGCAAGTGCGATGGGAAATAAAATGATTTCTCGAATTATTCTAAAATGAAGTTTGAGACTTAAAGTGAATTATTTTAATCTTTATGCTCTACTGGATAGTAGGAGTGGTAGATAAGGGTATGGTGCACTATACTAACTTATGCAGTACTGCCATTTATTGTGTTTGATACGCCCGGTTACCTTCGGGTATAGGTTGTGGAACAGAGATGTTGTGAAATTGTGATTGGAATGCTCCGGCGGTTACCTACGGGTATAGGCCGTAGAGCGGAATTGGTTACAACCAGGATGGGGAGGCCCATTCCTATGATCTGATATCGGTGGTGAGGGCCACCTATGTTATAGTGGGGAGGCCCATTGCCTTATCACTATGGTTCCCTATATACCAGTAGAGCTAAAGCCAGAGTCTGATCCAAAGTCTTGTTTCTTTTAAACCACGTAATGCAAAATGAGTTTGAATTATGGTTTTTACATTTGTTGGAAGCATATTTACACTGAATGTACAGAAACTTCCATTGGTTTAAGGTTGGTTGATTTATGATTTAATTATTTTATTTTGTTTCAAAGGCTTTCATGTTTTACTTATATTTTCATCGGTAAAGTACCCACTGAGCGACAACGCTCAGCGAGTTAAGTTTTCCTTGACTCGTAGGTTCGGAGCAGTAGATAAATCTTGGGGAAGCAACGACCAGACCACAGCAAATCTCAGGGGTAGATCTTTTAGTTCCATTATGAGTTAGTTAGTTGTGGCATGTATATGAATAAATATAAAAGAGAATTTCTATGTTATAATTGTATGTTATTAATGTGTAATAATCATAAACCTTTACTTTATGTTGTATTAGAAGTGTGAACTCTTCTTGCAGATTTGTAGTTGAGGGTATAAGGTGAATTCATTGGGAGTGTATTAAATTTGATAGTATTCACATTGGTCTGTGTAAAGTGTTTTCAAAAATCAGAAAAACAAGTTTTGTCGACACTTGGGATCCAAATTTCTAGGCGAAACTATGGCAAAATTTCTGTAAAAATTGGAACTAAAATTTGACGAAGTAAATTGGTAGCAACGTTTGGATAGTGTGGCACCTCTACTCGGCTTACAAATGTAGGTTGGGAAGGGGTGTTACATTCCTTTTCTTATTCCTTCTTGCCAAAAAGTGGTTCTTCTCCCTTTTCCATTCTTTAAATTGTAGATTAGCTTGGAGAAGATCTTTGAAATAATGAATTAGTGTATGAGACATCCTTTCACGAAGACTAGGAAACACCCCTCTCACAATCATCCTTATTTGATCAGATTCATTGGGCCTCTTCTTGAGCAAAATAGCCTTGTTCCTCTATCACTTCATATAGTCCACAAAATTCTCATTTGGACTTTGTCTAATGGACTCAACTTCCATTAAGGTAACTTCCAGCTCGACATTATACCCATAATGCTGAATGAAAGCCTTGTACAACATGTCCCAATCTTTTTTAGTACTTTCCTCTAAGGTGTTGAACCAATTTTGGAAAATGTGGTCCAATGAGAGCATAAAATACCTCAGAGTTTGAGCTTTAGTAGCTCGGGTGGACTGCATAGCAGTGATGTACTACTTCACATGGAGATGAAGATTTCTAGTACCATTGTACCTAGCGATGGAAGGCATCTTTAACTTATAAGGGACCTCCTCATCTTGTTCAAATAATTTGTCGATCTCGGACATCTCTTCAGTTTTCAGCTTCTTCTTAAATTTCTTTTCTAAATCAGCAATCATATTCTCAACATCAGATGTCTTGGTCTTTTCAACAGTTGACTTCTTAACAACCTTCAGCTCCTTTTTGTCTTGAGGATCTTGGAAGTATTGAGCCCAATCATCATCATCAATGATCACCTTATCATCATCAAAAGCCACTTCACCAACTTTAGCCTTCCCCTTGTCTTTCTTGGTGCTAGTAGATGCTTCGGCTTTGTTTCCTAAAATTGCAGCCAATTGGTTCTTCATGGTCTCAGACAGGGCCTCTTTTATTTCTTCCATCTTGGCATTGACGGCATCAACCACCATTCTTTGAATTTGTTCGGGCTTTAATGATTTTGGTGAGAAAGTGATTGAGTCGTTGCTAGATTCTTTGTCTCCGGTGTATGTCGAATTATCATAAACTTTTGAATTGTCGTAATCTAGTGCTGTGAGCCATAGAGGATCAATGATATGAGATGTGAATGTATGTATGCATAAACAATAAACAAAGAATGATAATTAGGATGTTCATTCCAACCTTATAATTTCCACACACGAATGGCGAGTCTCTTTTCCTAGGTAATATGGTTAACAAAATACCAACATGGGGTATCTTGTTTTCGAATATTTCCCTTAGGCATTTCAACCATTAGTTATATTTTCAAAAATGGAAATCAGTCCATGATAATTTCCATTAATTAGGTCTTAATACATTCAACCAACTAAAGTAGCTTTTATGCTATATTGGATTAAAACTAAATTAAGAGGTTTATTATAAATAGATTTCTCACTTGAAAAAAGTAACTAGTGACTCATGCCAAAAACAAGCCCATGATTAATTATTCTTAGTATAAACTAGGCTCACAATTGATTTTTGGTATTTCGTAATTGACCTAAATAATTTGCAAGCTCTTTATAAGAAAAGCTTGGATGAAAAATAATTTTATTTCTACGCCCATTATAAAAAAGATTTTAGAAAAAAAATGGATTTTGGGCTTAGTATTTGGGTTATGAGCAAAAGAATTTTTGATTTGTTTTTAGAAAAGTTTTACATCCAAATATCATCTTGAAAAATTTTGAAAATTGTTTTGGTCTTTTTGATTCTGAAGAAAAATTTTTTTTAAGCTTACAATGTACTTAAGTCATATTAGAAAAAGAACAAACCAAATAAGCCATGATTTAAGCCAAGATAAATTAACCATAGTCAAACAACATGCATTTGGGGTAAAAACCTAAAGAGAGTAACTAGGCCAATTACATGAGCTTTAGTCTTTAGGTTGAAAGGCTTAGGTTCCTATACTAAGTATATACCTAAAAGGTACAAGGCTATGAGTGGTCATGCCATGCTCGATCTCCATACCTTAAGTGAAAGTATGATATCCCTTACATAACACAACACGGGTAACATGGGCATCCTAACTCACGCACAATATGTAATCTAATATGATGCAATGGATAATATCATGATGAGAAAGAATAGAATAATATAAAGACCAATGGAATCATCTTCTCTCATCCCCAGTGGAGTCGCCACTTTGAGAGGGGATTTTCGCCCCCACTCCCAGTGGAATGGTTCTTGCAACTTTGGCACTGTTTAGGCTCGGGGCCTTAGAGAACATGGGCCTAAGCCAGGAGAAAATGGAGTCTCCACCCGGACTGGTCGGGAAAAAGAAAGGGGTAGATGACTCTATTCCTAAGGAATCCCCAACCCCCTAATGGGTTCAAAAAGTTGGGTACATGTGGGGAAGGTGAGAAATGGCCCAACCCCCCCCCTCCCCCCCCACAATGCCCGATTCATTGGAACCGGCCTCCTTTGTAGGTCTTAATATCCTAAAATTCTTAAATATAATGATATTATCCATACTACATGCAACAATTAAAATAAAGCATCATTATATTAAAATCAAAGCAATGTCCAAACAAAGCAAATAAATGGACACCCATCCAAGGATGAAAACATGTCCTTACATCGTCCATGTCTAAAACTAAATAGGACACCCACCGAAAGGTGGAAACGTGTCCTTTATATTAATTCCAAAATATCAAAATAATTTAAATTACATGAAAATTAATTAATGAGGTATCCAAAAATGGAAACATACCTCTTACAATTTTAATACCAAATAAATAATTAAGCAAAATTAAATCATTCAAATGCTATAACTAAAATAAAACATACGTGTAGACCCTTAATTTTTGACCCAATCCGGTCCGATATATTTTAATTAGTCCAAAATAATTTTTGTGTTGTAAAATATATTTTAAATAGTCCAAAATAATTTTTGTTATCTTAATTAAATAATTTTTGCTTTAGTATCTAGTTTTTAATGATAAAAAATAAAAATAAACAAATAAATATAAAAATAAAAATAAAACATCGGCGACGAAAAATTCGTCTCCGAAAACCAACGCGCGGGACGAATGGTCGTGGGCCATTTCGCCCGCAGGAGTTTCCTACCCGCAGGAATTTCCTGCAAGCGAAATGGGCCGTAGGCCAGTCCTCTCCCCTGCCGTAGCCAACTGCGGCAATTTTTTTTGCCGGCGCAATTTTTCCGCAGCAGTTTTTTTTTTGCCAACGCAAATTTTTTATAAACCTAATGCAATTAGGTTTCGGTTTCCTTTTCTTATCAATATTAGCTTCCGTGAATAACTATGATTAACCATAAAATTCTTCTATAAATAAGACCAAAAACAACACAAAAAATAATGAAGAAACTGAACAAAAACTTGGAGGAAAAATTGGATCCGAAACTAAGTAGGAAAGAGGTGAATCAATCTGCTTTTTTGAGAGAGCAGAAAAACAATTCAAACAATTCGAAGACAGTAAAGCTTGTCTTTGATTTTGTTCATCCAAGAAGAAATTTTTGGTGGAACTAACAAATGAAGGTATGCATCAATTGTTCAAATTTTATTCTTCACAGTAGATAAGTCATCCTATTATTTCTTTTAATTCAAAAACCTAAGAACCCTAACTCACCTTTTCTGAAGTTTGAAAACCTTAATTCTTTGCTTTGTTTTCCAAAAAGTTTAAAGTTATTAATTTTGTTTCTTCAAAACCCCAAAACTAAAATTTGCATTCCAAATATTCAAAACCCTAAATTGAGTTATGTTTTTTTTTTTCAAAAGCCCTAAAAACATCTTTTTTTGCTTTTACAAACTTTAAATCATTTGGTTTATTTTCATAAAACTTCATAAAATTGTCAATTGTTTTTCTAAATTCTAAAAACCAACTCGTTACCCGAAACCCTAATTCAAAAATCCTAAAACCCTAATTCAATTCCAAAACTCAAAACAGTGAACCCTAACCCCTTTAAAATCTTAAACCCTAATTTTTTTCTAAACCCTAATCCTTTAAAACTTTAAAAACCTTAAAAATACAAATATTATAATTTTACACAGTAAGCTTAAGACATAATACAATGAGTAACCATAAACCATAAATCTAAGTAATGTAAAGTGTCCAAACCCTAGTTTCATGATTTCACCATTCAAACACTAATTTGGTTAATCAAAGAACTTTATCAACCTTTTAAAACATAAAATCTTAATCTATTATAATTCCTTTAAAAACTCACAGTAGCCTAATTCCACAAATTCCAAAACCCTAAACACATGAAATAAAGAACCCTAAATGGAAATAGTAACCATAATTTAGATTTTTATTTGCCTTATTCAATTCTACATTTGATTATGCTTTTATTTATTTTATATGCTTTAATTTATTTAAGGTCAATGCTTGGTTTATTTAATTTATCATGGATGGATGTTTACTTTCTATTTATGTTTAATACCTTTGATGAATGATTTATTTATGATGAATTATTTACTTTTATCAATTTATTTAGATTTGCAAATAATGTAAGAGGTATGTTTCCCCTTGGTGGGTACCTCATTAGTTAAATATCATGTAATTTAAATTGCTTTTCCATTTTAGAACCAATGTAAAGGACATGTTTCTACCTTTCGGTGGGTGTCCTATTTAGGCATGTGATGTAAGGACATGTTTCCATCTTCGGATGGGTGTCCATTTATTTGTTTTGTTTGGACATTTTTTTGATTTTCAATATATCGATGCTTTATTTTAATTATTGTGTGTAATATGGATAATGTTGTTATATTTAAGAATTTTATAATATTAAGACCTGTAAAGGAGGCCGGTTCCAATGAATAGGGCGTTGTGGGGGTGCTGGGCCATTTCTCACCTTCCCCACATGTATCCAACTTTTCGAACCCATTAGGGGGTTGGGGATTCCTTAGGAATCGAGTCATCCACCCCTTTCTTTTTTCCCGGCCCATCCGGGTGGTTACTCCATTTTCTCCGGACTTAGGTATGTGTTCTCTAAGGCCCTGAGCCTAAACAGTGCCGAAGTTACAAGAACCATTCCACCGGGAGTGGGGGCAAAAATCCCCGCTCACAGTGGCGACTCCACTGGGGATAAGAGAAGTTGATTCCATTGGTCTTTTTATTATTCTATTATTTCTTATAATGATATTATCCATTGCATTATATGAGATTGTATCGTGTGCGTGAGTTAGGATGCCCATGTTACCCGTGTTATGTTATGTAAGGGATACCATACTTTCACTCAAGGTATGGAGATCGAGCATGGCATAACCACTCATAGCCTCATACCTTTTGGTATATACTTGCTATGGGAACCTAAGCCTTTTAACCCAAAGACTAAAGCCCATGTAATTGGCCTAGTTACTTTCCTTAGGTTTTACCCCAAATGCATGTTGTTTGACTAAGGTTAATTTATCTTGGCTTAAATCATGGCTTATTTGGTTTGTTAGTTTTTCTAATATGACCCAAGTACATTTGTAAGCTCAAATAAATTTTTCTTTAAAAATCCAAAAGACCAAAGCTATTTTCAAATTTTTTTTCAAGATGGTTTTTGGACATAAAACTTTTCTAAAGACAAATAAAAAATTCTTTTCCTTATATTAAGCCCAAAATCCATTTTTTCTAAAATATTTTTACAATGGGCTTAGAAATAAAATTATTTTCAACCTTTTCTTACAAGGAGCTTGCAAAATATTTAGGTCAATTACGAAATACCAAAAATCAATTGTAAGCCTAGTTTATAGTAAGAGTAATTAATCATGGGCTTGTTTTTGGCATGAATCATTAGTTATGTTTTTCAAGTGAGGAATCTATTTATAATAAACCTCTTAATTTAGTTTTAATCCAATATAGCATAAAAGTTACTATAGTTGGTTAATTGGATTAAAACCCAATTAATGGGAATTATTATGAGTTGATTTCCATTTTTGAAAATATAACTATTGGTTGAAATGTTAGAGGGAATTATTCGAAAATAAGATACCCCATGTTGGTATTTTGTTAACCATATACCTAGGAAAAGAGACTCTCCATTCGTGTGTGGATGATATAAGGTTGGAAGGAACATCCTAATTATCCTGGTTTGTTGATTGTTTGTTCATACATGCATACATGCATACATTTGCATCTCACATCATTGATCCTCTCTGGCTCATAGTCCTGGATTATGATATTTCAAAGCTTACAACAATCCGACCTACATCGGAGATGAAGTATCTAGCAATGACTCAATCACTTGCTCACCAAAAATAATGGAGCCCGAACAAATTCAAAGGACGGTGGATGAGGCCCTCAATGCCAAGATCGAAGAAATAAAAGAGGCCCTAGTTGAGACCATGAAGAACCAGTTGACTGCAATCTTAGAGAATCATGCCGAGGCATCTGCTAGCACTAAGAAGCCAAAGGACAAAGGGAAGACTAAAGTTGGTGAAGTGGTTTTTGATGATGAAAAAGTGATCATTGATGATGATGATTGGGCTCAATACTACCAAGATGCTCAAGAGAAGAAAAAGGAACCGAAGATTGTTGAATGATCAACTATGGAGAAGACCAAAACTTCTGATATTGAAAAGATGATTGCCAATTTAGAAAAGAAATTTGAGTAGAAGCTAAAAACCGAGGAAATGTCCGAAGTTGACAAATTATTTGAGCTAGATGAGGAAGTTTCGTACAAGTTCAAGATGCCATCTTTTGCGAAGTTTGATGGAACCGAAAATCCTCATCTCCATGTGAAGCAGTATATCACTGCTATGCAGTCTGCCCGAACTACTAAGGCTCAAACCCTAAGGTACTTTATGCTCTTATTGGACCCTATTGTCCATAATTGGTTCAATACCTTAGATGATGGAACACAAAAGAGTTGGGATCTGCTTTACAAAGCCTTCATCCAACAATATGGATATAATGTCGAGATGGAAGTTACCTTAATGGAATTGGAGTCCAATAGGCAAAGGTCAAATGAGAATTTTGTGGATTATGTGAAGAGATGGAGAAACAAGGCTGCTTTACTCAAGAAGAGGCCTGATGAATCCGATCAAATAAGGATGATTGTGAGAGGGGTGTTTCCTAATCTTCATGAGAGGATGTCTCATACACTCATCTGGGATTTCAAAGACCTTCTCTAAGCTGGTTTGCAATTTGAAGAATGGGAAAGAGAGAAGAACCATTTTTCAACAAGAAGGAGCGAGAAAGGGAACTATCAATCTGGTAGCCAAAGCATGCAAAAGGTCGTCAATGTTAATGCTACTAACCAAGGAACAAGGAGACAATTTTTGGAATTGGGGAAACTGATGTCTTGGGTTCTCAATAAACTTCAAAGAAAGGGATTGCTACAACCCTTAAATCCTCGTCCTTTGCCTAACCCTCTCCCACCTAATTTTGACACTAAAGCATTTTGTCAATTCCACCAAATGCAAGGGCATGACACAGATAGATGTGTATGGTTGAGGCATGAGATCCAAAATCTAATTGATAATGGGAAGCTACCCGAGCCCAACAAGCCAAACGCCAAAGACAGCCCATTACCAAAGTTCAATAGAGTACCACCACCGGCAACCTTCATGATTGGAGGAGGTTTGCATGAGGATTTTGTCATGTCTTCTTTTCAAGATGTGGATAAAGAAGCAATCAAAGAAGAAGAGGTATTTGATGAAATTAAACAAGCTGTAGGGGATAAAGAAGTAGCAATTTGTGTCATCAATGGGTTTTGGCATTCAGGCGATAGTGATGATGATCTTGTATCCAAGGAGGAGTGGACTTGGTCCGAGCCCGAAGAAGATGAGGAGATGAACACTAGATTCGGTAAGGCTTATACAAGGCCATCACCTAAGGAGGTAGAAACTAATAAGGGTAAGGAAGTTGAAGTAGAAGAAGATGGCGTTGTGCTCAAGCAATTGAAAAGAACCCAAGCAAGAGTTAGCATTTGAGACTTATTAGCTACTTCTAAAAAGCACCGAGAAACTATGGCCAAAGCCTTGGCTAGCATGCCAATCTCTACCTCCATGACACCGGAGGAGCTGATCAACTTCATAAAAATTGGAGGGGTAATGAAATGTGAAGAGGTTCAAGAGAAGAGCGAAGTTAATATGGGAGAAGTTTCTTTTTCAGATGCAGATTTACCGGAGGAGGGGAGAGATCATATCCGTCCTTTCTTTATCAAAATAGAAGTCAAGAGGAAGAGGACTCCATGTGTAATGGTCGATGATGGATCTGCCATAAATGTTTGTCCACTTAAGATATTGCCAAAGCTAGCCATGTCAACGGGAGATCTAAACCCGACCGAGGTAACAATTCGGGCTTATGACAACACAAGAGACATGTCGAAGGGACTTTCAAAGCTGTTTTCAAGGTTGATCCAATTGAATATATTGTTGAGTTTGTTGTTTTAGACATACCGGTTACCTTCACCTTGATCTTGGGGCGACCATGGTTTCATCCTCTTGGTGAAGTTCCTTCCACCCTTCATCAAAAGATCAAGTTCCCCAACAAAAATGAGACAGTGGTCATTAAAGCTGAAGATAATGAGATTGTTAATGCTCTAATGATTGAGAGGCCTCTCAATGGTTTCCAAGTAGCTGTAATTTCTGATGATGAAGTAGTGGACTCCAAAGTCTTGAATATGATGAAGAACATGAACTACCTTCCCAGAGCTGGTCTTGGAAAGGGTAAGGTCGGTTTGACAAAGTTGCTAGATTTTAGAACTCAAGCTTCCAAGAAGGGGTTAGGATATGATGAAGACAACGGCGTCCAGCCAAAGAAGGATGAGAAGATGAGCTTCCCACCACTTGAAGAAATCTTTGTCAAAGCTCCAGATATGGGACCACTCCAAGGAAAGCCTGAGCCAATCATGTTCATGGGTAAGATGATCCCAGGTTTTGAAATTGTTGCAGATATGGTTGAACTAGTGGACCAAGTGAAGAAAGAGCTTGCCCTATCAACCAGCCCAAAAGAGAAGAATGAAGTTGTCCTGAAAGCCGAGAAGACTACGGAGGAGATTGTTGCCCTGGTTGAAGAAAAGTTTGAAGACATCCTGCCTTATGATTTTGAGAACAATGATTTTGATTTTGATTTTGATTTTAATTTGTCTTCTTTGTATGAGGATGATGATGTTTTCTTTTCCAAAATGAATGTAATAAAGTCTGATTTTGCTTACTTGAGTGATTTTCTCCTGATGGTTGCATACATTCAAATAGCAGTTACATGAGTATCTTTAATATTAATTTTGTTAACACACAATCATTAAATTTGGGAACAACTGAAAATCCTAAAAGCATTAGCATAGCATCCGACCTTACTCCTGATGGGAGAGAGAGAGATTTGAAAAAATATTCAAAAAATATTAAAAAGTGTTTGCTTGGTCTTATGAGGATATGCTTGGAATAGATTGAGACATAGCCGAGCATCATATTCCTACTTACACTCATAGGAAACTTGTCAAACAAAAGCTTAGGCGATTAAGACTTGAGTGGGCTGAATTAGTTAAAGAAGAGGTCACTAAGCAAATACAAGTGAAGTTCCTTGAAGTGATAGAATATCTAGATTGGCTAGCCAACATAGTACCCGTGCTAAAGAAAGATGGGAGAATAAGGGTCTATGTGGACTATAGAGATTTGAATAAGGATTCCCCTAAGGATGATTTTCGTTTACCTCATATAGATGTTCTCATTGATAGTGCAGCCTCTAGCATGCTACACTCATTTGTAGATGGATTTTCTGGATACAATCAAGTGTTAATGGCCCAAGAGGATAAAACCAAAACTGCTTTCATTACTACATGAGGTATATTTTGTTATAGGGTGATGCCGTTCGGCTTAAAGAATGCTGGAGCGACCTACCAAAGGATGGCCACCACACTCTTTCATGACATGATGCATAAAGAAGTTGGAGTATATGTTGATGATATGATGGTTAAATCAGACACAAGGGAACAACACTTCCAAAACTTAGAATTATTCTTCGATAGAGCTTTGAAATATAAGCTAAGACTAAACCCGAAGAAGTGTGTGTTCGGCGTTACCTCAGGTAAATTATTGAGACATGTGAATGGTCCAAATGGCATTGAGATTGATCCTGACAAAGTTAAAGCAATCAGAGATATGCCAGCCCCAATGACGGAGAGAGAAGTTTGGGGATTTATTGGTAAATTACAGCAATTAGCAGATTCCTAGAAAAACTCACAACAATTTGTGAGCCTATCTTCAAATTGCTTAGAAAGAATCAGCCGGTCATTTGGAATGAAGAATGCCAAAAGGCCTTTGAGCGAATAAAAGAGTATTTGTTGAATCCACCTGTTTTAAAACAACCTAAACCCGGCAAACCTCTATTACTATACTTAGCAGTAGAAGAAGAATCGATAGGATCCCTGTTAGCCCAAGCAAATGAGTCAGGGATTGAGCATGCAGTTTACTATTTGATTAGAAAGCTCTTGCCTTATGAAATTAAGTATAGTATCATTGAAAGACCTGTATAGCCGTGGTTTGGTCTTCTAAAAAGTTGCGGCATTACTTTCAACCGTATAGTGTGCAAGCAATTTCCAGGTTAGATCCAATGAAGTACTTAAGGGAAACACCCTCTTTGATTGGGAAGTATGGTCGATGGTTGATAATATTAGAGGAATTTGAGATTGAATATGTAACCAGGAAAACAATCAAAGGTAGAGCGGTGGCAGAATTCCTAGCCCAACAACCATTACCAGATAGCAAAGAAGTAATCTTGGAATTTCCAGATGAACATTTAGAAACAATTGAAGTACAAGGGTGGAAAATGTATTTTGATGGAGCAGTAAACATGAAAGGAGTAGGTTTGGGAGTTATACTAGAATCTCCCAAAGGGGAACTTATCCCTTTAGCCAAAAAGTTGAAATTTAGGGCAACCAATAATATGGTGGAGTACGAAGCTTGAATTTTTTGTTTGGAAACCCTAATGATTATGAAGATTGATAAGGTGGAAGTTTTTGGTGATTCATTGCTAGTAGTATCCCAAGTAAATGGAGAATGCCAGTTGAAAGAAGAAAAATTAAAACCATACCACCATTACTTGACCATGATGAAGAAGAACTTTAAGGAGTGTAGGTTTATACACCTATCGAGAGAAGAAAATTAGATGGCTGATGCCCTAGCCATATTGGCTTTGGTATGGGAAAACCCTGTCAGCTTATTCCTTAAACCTCTAATCTTGACCAGTTCATCAACTCCTTGTATGAATATGAAATAATACTAGAAATGGATACAGACCATGATGCGTGGTATGATACTATAAGGCAAATTTTGGAGGAAAGAGAATACCCGCCGGGGGCAACAAAGAAAGAGAGAAGAGCCATAAGGCAGTGGTCATTGCAATACATCACATTCCATGGAGAGTTATAACAAAGATGGCCTGATGGGGGTGCATTTGAGATGTTTAAGAAAGCCTGAAGTGGAGCGCATCATGTCAGAGATACATGCAGGAAGTTGCAGTCTGCACATGAGTGGTTTGGCCCTAGTTAAAAGATTATTCGACAAGGTTACTATTGGTTGACCATTGAGAGAGGTTGTATTGAGTTCGTAAAGAACTGCCAACAATGTCAGATGTATAGTAACTTGAATCACATGCCTCCTGAAGAATTGCATTCAATGTCTTCACCCTGGCCATTTGCCACCTGGGGTATCGACATTATAGGAGAGATACATCCGACGGCTTCAAATGGTCACCGTTTCATTATGGTAGCAGTAGATTATTTTTCAAAATGGGTCGAAGTCGAATCCTTCAAAAAACTGGGTGCAAGCCAAATGGCTAAGTTTATTGAAAAGAACCTCATCTGCAGATATGGGGTCCCGCACAGTGTGATATCAGATAATGGGGTACAGTTTCAAGGAGTAGTTAAGGATTTATTCTCAAAGTACTGCATCCATCATCATAGATCCTCTCCTTTTAGACCAAAGGCTAATGGTGCAATAAAAGCAACAAACAAGATAATTAAGCAAATTCTATCCAAAATGACCAAGACTTACAGGGATTGGTCGGAGATGCTCCCCTTTGCTTTATGGGGATATAGGGCAAGTGTGCGAATGCCTACTAGAATGACACCGTTCTCTTTGGTTTACGGGATGGAAGCAGTGTTGCCAATTGAAATAGAAATTAAGTCATTAAGAGTAGTCTTAGAAGTTGAACTGCCTGAAATGGAATAGGTAGCAAGCAGATACACACAGTTAGCTTTACTAGAAGAGAGGAGGTTAAAAGCACTGTATCATCACTAATTGTATCAAAAAAAGATAGCTCAGGCCTACAATAGAAGGGTTAAAATCAGAATATTCAGGGTTGGGGATTTGGTGTTGAAGCAATGTAAGCCTAATGTATCTGATCCAAGAGGGAAGTTCAGACCTAGCTGGGAAGGGCCATATGTCGTGAAACAAGTCATGAACAAAAGTGAGGTGAAGTTGTCAGACATGGATGGGAACAAATTTAGTGAGCCAGTAAACATTGATAGGTTGAAGAGGTTTTATGTATGATAAAAAAAAGAGCTCGCTAGGTTGAAAACCCAAAAAGGGCGGCCTAGGCAAAAGTTAGAGCAATCCGCTAGTCCCGAAAACCCGAAAGGGTGGGCTAGGCAACAATTAGGGCTAAATGAGAGAAAATTGTCAATTAGAAAACCCGAAAGGGCTAGTTGGCAACACGAATGATCTTGTGTATGCTAGCATTATGTTAGGTTGTTACCTAATTTAATAAAACGAAATTAATGTTAAAATTGTTCTATGTGCACTGTTATAAGTATTTAACCATATATGGATGAAATAAATAAACACAATAGCAAAAGGTGATGACAAATTATAAATGGAAAAGAAGCATCTTTTAATACTTTGATTATTTTTTCATCCTAACAATACACTTTCTGAATTGATAAATGCAAAATCTATGGTAGACGATAAGTGTAACGTGTAGGCCAACTTTGCCTCAGCCGATCCAAGTAGGCTTCAGTCAAGCAAGGCATGTCTAAGTCCGGAGTAAAGTCAGAATCACAAGGCCCAGCTCCATACTGGCGGCCAAGTCGGCGAGGATCATAGCATGTACCTTAACGAAGAGCAGCAAGGGGAACATACATCAAGTATGTCCGCATGGTGATACAAGAAATCTTCCACCAAGGTACTAACCAACGGATACTGACTTCAGCGCGTGAGTGGATCCAGTCAACCCAATCAGCATATGAAGAAGCAGGATGTAGTAGCTTCCTAGCAGAATGATGACATGGTAGATATCTGGCAAAATCCATGGATGGAGTATCAAGCAAGCAAAGACACTCCTGAAGACACATCTATGAAGAAAGAATTAAAAGAAACAAAAAAAGAGTCCACTAAGTTGAAAACCCGCTATGGAAGCTTAGGAAAAAATTAGGACATCTTGCTAGTTTCGAAAACCCACATAGGTGGACTAGGCAAAAATTAGAGCAATAAAAATATATATAACAACAAAGAAAAGAGTCTGCTAAGTTGAAAACCCACAAGGGCAGCTTAGGCAAAAATTAGGACAGCTCGCTAGTTCCGAAAAACCATATGGGCAGACTAGGCAAAAATTAGAGCAATAAAGAAAAGAAGAAAAAAGAAAACCTAAAAAGCAACGGACTCCCAGTCAGTCTCTTTGACATTCTTGATTTAAGTCGGTCTAATCCAACTAAGGTCTCAGCTAAGATCACAGGTACCGGCGACAAGCCTCCTTCCATTTGGTCCATAATATCCAATACCTGTGGATCAATATCACCGTCAGAAGAAACAAGAAAGAATTGGTCGAGCAAATAAAGATAGAGCATGCGTCCCCATGCCTTAGTAGGGCCAAATGAGAGAGACAAAAGTCAATCAAAGGAGCAAGTAGGATTTTTTCACCTCTCATCAACCGAAGAACTTCGGGTTTTGGAATTTGAAATAACATCTGCATCTTCTGTTGAGTCTTGGAAATCAGTGTGGGTAATGCCATTTGTTGATTATTTGGATATCCAAGAATGGCCTCAAATTCTTCAATCAAGGGACATATTTCAACGCCATTAATTTTAAATACCCTAGAATCCGTATTCCAAAAGGAAGCCATGGCATGTAAGAAAGAGTGGTCCAATTTAACATTTTGAAAACATTTTAAAACATCAAGTATTGACCATGAAATTTGCTTCTAATAAGTGGCATCCATATTCTTAAATAGAATTTTTATTCTCTTTAAATGATGCTCGGTCATGGTTGATGAATAAAGGAAAATAAAATTGTTAAAGGGGTCTTCACGTTGAATTGGAAAGAATTTTGGCTTCTGTATTAAATTATGAATGAAAGGTGATTTATATAGAGGAAATAAGCCTTTCCTAAAGTAAAAAGGAAAAGGTGATGGAAAGGGTAAGACCATATGGCATAAGGAAAGGAATTGGCGACAATTTCCTTTACCGCATTGGAATTGGCTTTAGCAAATGGGGCGGCTGTGAAATTGTGATTCACTGTTTATGATGTGATAAAAAAAATGGCACTGTGAAAAAAAAAGATACAATAAAGATGGGAATTGTATTTTTTTATTGTACAATATTTTACAATTGCTACAATATTTACATATCACTAAGAGGGTGGTGGTCAGTCATCAGATAAAGCCTTGAAAAAGTCATTGCCTATTGGAGGAGGGGGCAAATTACTCGTCCGAAGTCCACCCGAAGAGGAAGCATCAAAATCCGGCACATTACTCATCCTGGGATCACCCAAAGCAAGAGCACCAAAATCTTTATTACCTTGAAGTTTCGATCCGTCATGGTCCTCATCAGAAGCAGACAAAAGGATCTCATGGTCATTAGTCTGGGGCCCTCTTGATGAAGAAGCGCCGGGATCCCTCATCCCCTAAAATCGGAAGTCTCGGAAATGTTGTTCGGATTAATGATATAAACTTTCAAAATGAGAAGCTTGCTGACAAATTGCAGCCAACTCTTCTTGAAGTTTCCTATTTTGTTCTTGGAGCATCCGCTATGAGCCAAAAAGGAAAAGGTAAGAGCATACATAATCATGCATACATATAGAATAAATTACCATGAAATAAGGAATGTACCAGGTAATTCAAATCAATACACTGCGGATGAGATGGCATATCTGGCAGGCTAGAACGAGCAAATGAAGGGGCAGTAAAAGAAGGTCTAGCCTCATGATCAAATGAGCCAACAGCCTACAACAATCATTAAAGAATCAAGGAAAGAAAAAAGCAGTTGCAAGGGAAAAGTGGTAAAAGTTTTACCTGAGAAGTACTAGTCCCGAGATGTGGAACAGGCTCTCCTGCAGCTCCGTGATGATCTTCTTCATCTCTACTATCATTTTTGTCGAAAATCTCCCGCACACCAATAGGAGATACATCAAAGTTTAAGAGCCTTTTTTGAATAAAATGGGCATAAAATGGACCCGGTAGATGGAGAAATGACTCAGCACCATAACCATACCGGTCCGGCCACCATGCATCCTCCGGCATCGACATAATATTTAAAGTATATTCTGGGATATGCATCGGGACCCTCCACTGCTCTGGACTGAGAAACCGTTCATAAACTCTCTTCCCAAGAAACCAGCCACTAGACACTGGGCCAGCAATAACTCAGCGAGAATGTTGGAAAGATAGCGCAGACCTCATCAAAGGAGACCAGTTTGCCTGCTCTTCTGTGTTCCACCAGGCCAAATTTACCTACAAAATCACATAAGGTAGGTAAAGTTTCACATAAAATTTAAAGCATACTAATGTTATTTTACCTAATCCCAGGTTAAGTGGCTCAACACAAAGCGATGAGTATGTACATGATGAGAGCCGGGAACGTCCACACGATTGGACAACCAGTAATTTAATCTTGGATACCCGATTCTCTCTCAGGAAATACCGAGTCCCCTCACGAGGTTGTGTTCATATGCCCATACCTACAATAACAATAAAGATCACATTCATGCAAGAAAAGAGTGGAAATAACATTGGTGGAAGAAAGAATACCTCGACAATCGCCATCAAGCCCACAAAAGACTTCTTGTTTCGGCAAAGTTTATCGAGACCATGGTAAAGACACGCGAGACTAGCTTCACCCCAGTTAGAAGATGGTACCATTCTGAAATAAGAAAGGGCACTCAACACTGACAAGTGGATGGAGGATTCAGTGCTGCCTAAGATGGTCGACTTAAGCAGATATAAAAAAATCCTCGAGCATACTGTTCGGCCGTGTCTCTGCCAACCCATCCTCTGTAGTTCATCCAATAACTATGAATTGGCTCAATTTTTATCTTAAAATTCCCTTTATATGATGGTTCCATACCAATTAATTCCTGAATTTCTTCAAATGTTAAAATATCATTGGTCAGAGGAACCGGAACACCATCATATCGAAGGCCGGTTATAGTAGTAAAATCGACCGGACCAATTGTCATCTCTCCAATGGGTAAGTGAAAAGTGTGGGTTCTGTCTAACCATCACTCTTCAAGTGCCTGGACTATGCTCCGGTCTATCTGGTATTCCTCGGATGGCAATTGTAAGATGAACGGCTCAAAGCCACAATCTCGGATAATCCGCCTTACACGAGAAGGCACTACATCGTACCATTGTCGGGCGTTGTAAATACACCCTCCAGCCCGAACAACGCAATGATCATGCTAACACAGACTCAGGTAAGTTAATACCAGGTAAGTACATATTATTCCATCTGCTTAAATTAATTTATTTTTCTATAAATTAATTTATTTTTCTAAAAATAATAATACAAAATAAACATACAAAATAATAATAAAGGAAAACACAATTATAAAAAAAATTAAACCAAAAATAAAAAATAATCATAAATAAAAAAACAAAAAAGAATAATAATAATCATATAAAAAAATAAAAAAAAACCCAGAGATGAAAAATCAAGAGAAAAGAAAAAATTACCGCGCCCTCATCATTGGAACTGTGATGAAGCGGCATCCCGGCCAGTATATATATATTTCCATCTTCATGATGCCGAATAAACTCCAATAACTCGGCATTAGAATGAGTCTCTTACCTTGAAGCATGCATTTCTTTGAAAACTATGTGCTAAATTTGAAAAAATTTGAGAGAATTACATAACTTGAGAAATTTTGAGAAATCTTGCTGTGAAATGAAATGAAGGAATGATGTGTTTTTATAGAGAAACGGCAAGCAAAAAAACAAAATTCAAAATTGTTCATCAATAGTAAATTTTACTATTCATAAATAGTATTACTATTGATGAATAGTAAATTTGCTATTCATGAATATTGTTACTATTGATGAATAGTAAAAGTACTATCTCCAATAGTAAATACTATTACTACTATTTTCGAATAGTAAAGTTACTATTTATAACAGTGAATAGTGCATGAACTGTGACTACACAGTAAATAGATAGCAAATTCATTTATTCACTTTAATCATTCAAATAATTACGTGTATATAAATAATTTTACATGCATGGGGCAAGAAGAAAATATATGCATAAAAATTAGCCAAACTTTTTTGAAATAAAAAATTATTAGCTCGGGTCCAGAACCCAAATTTTCTTTAGGTCCAGAACCTAGAATCTTTTCTAAGTCCAGAACTTAGCTCGGGTCCAGAACCCTTAGGTCCAGAACATAGAATCTCTTTTAAGTCCAGAACTTAGCTCGGATCTAGAACCTAAATTTTCCTTAGGTCTAGAACCTAGAATTTATTTCTAAGTCCAAAAACTTATCTCGCGTCCAGAACCCAAATTACCCTTAGGTCCAGAACTTAGAATCTCTTTTAAGTCCGGAACTTAGCTCGGGTCCATAACCGAAATTTTCTTTAGGTCCAGAACCTAGAATTATCCTTGAGTCCAGAACTTGAATCGGGTCCAGAACCCAAATTTTCTTTAGGTCCAGAACCTAGAATTATTTCTAAGTCCAAGAACTTAGCTCGGCTCCAGAACCCAAATTTTCCTTAGGTCCAGAACCTAGAATTTATTTCTAAGTCCAGAACTTAGCTCGGATCTAGAACCCAAATTACCCTTAGGTCCAGAACCTACAATCTCCTTAGGTCCAGAACCTAGAATTATCCTTGAGTCCAGAACTCGAACCGGGTCCAGAACCCAAAACCTCAACCATCTAAAAAATTAAGTCTTATTGCTTTTCACTCTCTTTCATGAAAGTGTCAGATCATTCAAGCAGGGAGCAAACTGTAGACCCTTTATTTTTTACCCAATCCGTCCGATATATTTTAATTAGTCCAAAATAATTTTGTATCATCTAATATATTTTAAATAGTCCAAAATAATTTTTGTTATCTTAATTAAATAATTTTTGCTTTAGTATCTAATTTTTATTAATAAAAAATAAAAATAAAAAAAATCGGCGACGAAAAAATTGTCGCCGAAAACCAGCGCGCGGGAATAAATGGCCTGCAGGCCAGTCCTTGCCCCTGCTACAGCCAACTGCGAGAATTTTTTTTTTTACCAGCGCAATTTTTCCACAGCAGTTTTTTTTCAGCAGCAAAATTTTTCCGACGTAAATTTTCCCGAAACCTAATGCAATTAGGTTTCGGTTTCCTTTTCTTATCAATATTAGCTTCCGTGAATAACTATGATTAACCATAAAATTCTTCTATAAATAAGACCAAAAACAACACAAAAAATAATGAAGAAATCAGACAGAAACTTGGAGGAAAATTTGGATCCTAAAATAAGTAGGAAAGAGGTGAATCAATCTGATTTTTTGAGAGAGCAGAAAAACAATTCAAGCAATTCAAAGGCAATAAAGATTGTCTTTGATTTTTTTCATCCAAGAAGAAATTTTTGGTGGAACTAACAAATGAATGTATGCATCAATTGTTCAAATTTTATTCTTCACAATAGCTAAATCATCCTATTATTTCTTTTAATTCAAAAACCTAAGAACCCTAACTCACCTTTTCTGAAGTTTGAAAACCTTAATTCGTTGCTTTGTTTTCCAAAAAGTTTAAAGTTATTAGTTTTGTTTCTTCAAAACCCCAAAACCAAAATTTGCATTCCAAATATTCAAAACCCTAAATTGAGTTCTGTTTCTTTCCAAAACCCCTAAAAACATATTTTTTTGCTTTTACAAACTTTAAATCGTTTGGTTTATTTTTATAAAACTTCATAAAATTGTCAATTATTTTTCTAAATTCTAAAAACCAACTCATTACCCGAAACCCTAATTCAAAAATCCTAAAACCCTAATTCAATTCCAAAACTCAAAACAATGAACCCTAACCCCTTTAAAACCTTAAACCCTAATTTTTTTTAAACCCTAATCATTTAAAACTTTAAAAACCATAAAAACACAAATATTATAATTTTACATAGTAAGCTTAAGACATAATTCAATGAGTAACCGTAAACCATAAATCTAAGTATTGTAAAGTGTCCAAACCCTAGTTTCATGATTTCACCATTCAAACACTAATTTGGTTAATTAAAAAACTTTATCAACCTTTTAAAACATAAAATCTTAATCTATTATAATTCCTTTAAAAACTCACAGTAGCCTAATTTGACAAATTCCAAAACCCTAAACATGTGAAATAAAGAACCCTAAATGGAAACAGTAACCATAATTTAGATTTTTATTTGCCTTATTCAATTCTATATTTGATTATGCTTTGATTTATTTTATAAGCTTTAATTTATTTAAGTTCAATGCTTGGTTTATTTAATTTATCATGGATGGATGTTTACTTTCTATTGATGTTTAATACCTTTGATGAATGATTTATTTATGATTAATGATTATTTACTTTTATCAATTTATTTAGATTTGCAAATAATGTACGAGGTATGTTTCCTCTTGGTGGGTACCTCATTAGTTAAATATCATGTAATTTAAATTGCTTTTCCATTTTAGAACCAATGTAAAGGACATGTTTCTACCTTTCAGTGGGTGTCCTATTTAGGCTTGTGATGTAAGACATGTTTCCATCTTCGGATGGGTGTCCATTTATTTGTTTTGTTTGGACATTGTTTTGATTTTCAATATATCGATGCTTTATTTTAATTATTGTGTGTAATATGGATAATGTTGTTATATTTAAGAATTTTATAATATTAAGACCTATAAAGGAGGTCGGTTCTAATGAACCGGGTGTTGTGGGGGTGCTAGGCCATTTCTCACCTTCTCCACATGTACCCAACTTTCTGAACCCATTAGCAGGTTAGGGATTCGTTAGGAATCAAGTCATCCACCCCTTTCTTTTTTCCTGGCCCGTCCGGGTGGCAACTCCATTTTCTCCGAACTTAGGTCCGTGTTCTCTAAGGCCACGAGCCTAAACAGTGCCGAAGTCGCAAGAACCATTCCAGAGGGAGTGGGGGCAAAAATCTCTGCTCACAATACGTTATAAGAAAAATAAATCATTCATCATATAAAAATTAGCAAACCAAATATACAATTAAAATTGGAATTTAATTCACCAAGTAAATAAAATTAGAGTTTGAGATTTGGAATTTAAGATTTTAGGTTATGAGGATTATGGTTACTGAGTTAGGAAATAGGATTTTAAATTTACTAGATTTGGTTTTAGGTTCGCTAGATTAGGCTTTAGGGTGTTGATGAACTTGCCATAAGGTTTTGATGTTTTAAGAATTAGGGTTTAGGAAAACTAGGGTTTACTAGATTGGGTTTTAAGAAAATTAAGGTTTAGGAAAATTAAGGAATTAAGACACTAGGGTTAGGGTTTTGAGAATTAATAAGATAGTTTAGGGTTTTTGATATTTTGGAAAACATATTCGATCTTAGAATTTAAGAAAATAGTTTAGAGTTTTATAGAAATGATTAAGATTAAAGTTTTTAGCAACTGTAAAGAAGATTAAGGTTTGGAGAATTAAGAAGACATTTTGAAGTTTTGGAAAAATAAGTTAGGGTTTAGATGATTAAGAAAATAGTTCGGGACTTTTGGATTTACAAGATGGATTTAGATTTGGAATTCTCTAGATTTTTGAGCTATTGGATGAAACAATAATGAATAGAATATATAATTAGGGTTTATCAATTTAGACTATTGAATCAAAGTGATAACAAAAATAAACAAATGAAAGCCAGTAAGAACAAAAATTGCATAACAATTGAATGTTTAAGCAAATTCAAGATTAAGACACAAAACCTGCTTCCACCAAATTATTTATTGACTCCAAGCTACTGCCTGCATCATTATCTATTGATGGCCGAGCAAATATCAAAGATAGTGATCACTGCCTTTGTTGGTTAATGAATGTTGGTTGTTTACCCCTCGATTGTTGATAATTTATTTTTGTTGTTTTCTTCCTTGCTGTTTTACTCCTCTTAATCTCAATTTCCGACCTATGTTAAAGTCTAAAACCTTATTATTCATAGGCCAAAACCTCATTCAAAAACCCTAACCCTAATATTAATCCGTCCTTAACACAAATTCTAGTTTAATTAGGAAACAAAAAACAATTGAACTAGGGTCGACATAATATTCAATTGTTAGATCGACATGTCGACATAATCTTCAATCTTCAATTCTAGCCAATGCTCATGTAGACCTGGAGCCAGATCGACATGAGCTAGGCTCATGTCACGGCCCTTTGAAATAATTTTGCATTTTTTAATTTTTTTTTTGGACAGGACCGTATAAAAAACTTAGTTTTGGGTTTTGTAGTTGAGTTTGTGCCTTTTAAAATCAGACCAACTTATTAGATGTTGTAAATTGGTCAAATTTATTTTGGCATTCTTTAATTAAGACCATACCAACTTAGGTCCAAAATTAAGGGTCTACAGAGAGTGTCACCCTCTCCCAACCATGTCCCTCTTTCTCCCTTCCTCTCCTTTTTAATTCTTTCAAAATTCCAAGAGTGCTTGCCAACTCACCACACTCCTCTTTCTCTCCCCATTTTTTCTTTGTTTAATATTTCTTTTGGCAAAAGCAAGGTCTTTGTCCCCCACTTGTCCTCTAATTTGTCCAAGTTAATTCAAATATTCCATAGGTGACACGGCCAAGACATGAGTGGCTTGGCCGTGTTTCTTATTTTTCTTAGGACACGGCCAAGCTTGCTGGCCATGCCCATGGTTGTCGTTCTTTCTTTATTTCTTTTCAAGAAGTAACACGGTCAAGCTCCTGGCCGTGTCATGTGACATGGCTAGTGGCTTGGCCATGTCTTGTGAGGGTGTCTCTTTCTGCTTCTTTCTTTTCATTCTTTGCTTTTGTTCTTTAGGTGAGATACAGTCAGTGGCTTGGCAGTGTCTCCTGCTCGTGTCAGCCTCTGCCTCAATTTCTTTGAGGGACATGTCCAAGCCAACTTGACTTGGCCATGTCTCCTGTTTTCCCTTGCCTTGGCGAGTGACATGGCCAAGCTTGCTTTGACTTGGCTGTGTCTTGCTTGATTCATGCTTTTTCTATCATTGTTTTGATCCATCCAAGGGGAATTTGCACTTTCAACCTAAAATCAACACTTCAAACAAACTTTAAACACAAATTAAATGAAAAATTAATTAAAAACAAATAATATTACTTTAAAAATACAATCATAAATAATCTAAACGATCTTTAATCAAATCCCTTGCTTATTTAGGTGTTTTATTATTTATGGTACCTCCGCTAGCTGCATTGATGGACTGCTTCCTTGCATAATTCAATCCATTGTAGAAAGTTTGATTCTGTAGCCACAATGGAAGTCCATGGTGAGGACACCTTCTCAATAAATCTTTGAATCTTTCCCAAGCATCATAAAGAGTTTCACCATCTAGCTGGAGAAAAGATGAAATATCATTCCTCAACATGGCAGTCTTGGACGGTGGAAAATATTTCTCTAGGAATTTTGCTGCCAATTGACCCCATGTGGTGAAAGCGCTTAGGGGGGGAAGATTTCAGCCATTTCTTTGGTCGATCTCTAAGCATGAATGGGAACAACCTCAGTCTAATTGCATCTTCTGAGATATTCTGCATCGTGAATGTGTCACATATTTCCAGAAAAGTCTCAATATGTGCATTAGGATCTTCATCTGGAAATCCATCAAACTGACAAGTCTGCCACACCATTTGAATTACATTTGTCTTTATCTCAAATTTATTTGCAGCAACTACTAGTATCCGTATCCTTGAATTGGCCCCATTAAGAGTAGGCCTAGGAAATTCCTACATTGTCCTTGGCTCATTTCCTGCCACCATTTCCAGTTCTTCTTCTGAGCTGAGATCTTCAAAGTTTGGTTTCGTTTCTGCCAGAACTGCTTCCTCTTCTTCCTTTTGCTTTCTCCTTAATGTTCTCTATAGCTCTTGATCAAATTTAAGTAGTTGGAAAGAGCTAGCTCAGGTCATAAATGGGAAGAAGTATCTAGAATGGAAATCAACAAGTAAGAACTAATGTTAAAAAAATAAAATTGAAAACTGATGTCCTCGGCGACGGTGCTAAAAACTTGGTGATGGATTTATGCTATCGCAGTGTTACTGCAAGTGAACGGGTCGCTCAAGTAATAAAACAGTGAGTAAGATATTGTTCCACTGGGGACAAGATCAAATATTAGAGCAAATTTTAACTGTTATTCAGTGAATCAATAGTTTGTGTGATGATTAAAATAAAAGATAAATTACTCAATAAGCTAAAGTGAATAAAACTTGAATATTGTGCAGCAAAAGTTGGTGATGAAAATACTACCCAGATATTGAATCCCCCTAGCCATGAAAAGTCTTTATGAATATCAATTCAATTAAATCAAATAATAGAGTTGAATTGGCATTCCCCTAAATTAGATTAAAACCTCTCTCAAGTGAATTAATCCCTAATCATGAAGTAGAATGCTAGGAATCTCTTCTCAAGCATAATTAAATAGATCTTGCAATAAGAACAAGGAACTTTAAACAAAAGGGTCTTGTAAGTCTATCTTTAGCACTCCAATCAACCCTCAATCCTAATGAGCATTCTGTTCATATCAAGCTTTCTCATGTCAATAATATGAAAATTGCAGCCAATCAATAAGCATGCTATTATCAATTGGAAATAAGAAATTAAGAATCAAAAGGATAAAACAACTAAATCAAATGATTTAATTTAATAAGAACTATTCAATCCATACAATAAAGCTAGGGTTCATCAATATCTAGATAGATAAAATGTTTAGCCATGCTCATAACCAGAAAACCAAAATAGAGGAAATAAGTAAAAGAATTCAAATAATCCATGTTGAATGATTTGTGTTTCTTCACTTCAATCCTCAGATCTTGGATTAAATCTCATAGGAATCGGGTCTTCACCTTCACTCTTGGCTACCAAAAACTATCTTTTTCATGGGAGGTCAGCTCTGAAAAATAATCTCTATCCCTAATTTGCTCTTTAGCTCAGATTTTATAGCCCCGATATTTTTGCCTGACATGCCCATGGACACGCCCGTGTCTGTGGGCTTGTCAACGGTGATGTTTTAAACTTTAATGACATGGGCAATGACACGCCCATGTCCTTGGGTGTGTTGTTACTATTGCAATATTGAGTTCGTGACACGGCCATGGACACGCCCGTGTCATTGGGCGTATTACAGCTTCTGTAAGTCAAGAGTAATGGCACATTCATTGACACGCCCATGTTTCTAGGCATGTCGAAGCTTCTATAAAGTAGTTGAATGACACGGCCACAGACATGCCCATGTCACTGGGAGTGTCACTTGAAGAATCTGACCAAAATAGCTTCTTCCCTTGTCTTTTATCCTTGATTCCAGCCTAAATAACCTTAAGGTCCCAACATGTCAAAAGTTCCTGGAATCAACCCTAATAACCACTTGAACAAACAAATTAAACTCAATTTGACAAGAAATATATTAAGAAATAGGGACAAAAATATCATAAATTATACACTTATCAATTCTAAGATCCTCAAGACAAGAAGAAGGAGCCAAATGTTGTTGAAAGATTAGCTATAGAGAAAATTGAAACTTCAGATGTTGAGAAGATGATTACTAACATGGAAAAGAAGTTTGAAAAGAAGCTAAAAACCGAAGAAATGTCTGAGGTTGACAAATTTTTTGAGATAGATGAAGAAGTTCCATACAAGTTCAAGATGCCATCCTTTGCAAAGTTTGATGGAACTGGAAATCCTCACCTCAATGTGAAGCAGTATATCACTATTATGCAGTCTGCCCGAGCTACTAAGGCTCAAACCCTAAGGTACTTCATGCTCTTATTAGATCCTATTATCGAAAATTGGTTCAATACCTTAGATGATGACACACAAAAGAGTTGGGATCTACTATACAAGGCCTTCATCCAACAATATGGATACAATGCTGAATTGGAAGTTACTCTAATGGAGGTGGAGTCTATTAGATAAAGGCTGAATGAGAACTTGGTGGACTATATGAAGAGGTGGAAGAATAAGGTTGCATTGCTCAAGAGAAGGCCTGATGAATCAAAGCAAATTAGAATGATTGTGAGAGGAGTGTTACCCAGCCATCACAAAAGGATGTCTCACACTATCATTCGGGATTTCAAGGACCTTTTGCAAGCTGGTCTACAAATCGAAGAGTGGGAAAGAGAGAAAAACCTCTTTTCAACAAGAAGGAACGAGAAATGAAACTACCTGTCTCGTAACCAAAGCATCCAAAAGGCAGTTGATTTTAATGCTATTGGCCAAGGAGGAAGAAGGCAGTTTTCAGAATTGGGGAAGTCGTTGTCTTGGGTTCTCAATAAGTTACAAATGAAGGGATTATTACAACTCTTAAATCCTCATCCTTTGCCTAACCCTCTCCCACCTAATTTTGACACTAAGGTATTTTGTGTGAGTGGGGATTTTTGCTCCCACTCTCGGTGGAATGATTCTTGCCACTTCGGCACTGTTTAGGCTCGGGGCCTTAGAGAACACGAACCTAAGTTCGGAGAAAATGAAGTCGCCACCTGGATGGGTTGGGAAAAAAGAAAGGGGTGGATGACTCAATTTGTCACGACCCAACTTATACATATGTACAGTACGTCCATGTACAGTAAGAGGAACCATCCCGAGAAGCTACTCAAGAGCGCGAAGTGAAGGGAAGTTTTGTAGAACTAAAAGGACCTATTTGAAAAGATTGCAAAGTTTTGTGGAGGTGACTGTAATTACCAAAAGTTGCTTCAGAGGTCCTTAATAGTGCATATAACAAACTCCAGAAATGGAAAGTAGAGAAAAATCGAGTAGCAACGGCGCGACACGGTTTTTTCCGACAACGCACGGTTTGGAAGATATAGGGGATTTTGACCAGCGGCATCATGCTCATTTTCAAAAGTGTCTCAAAAGTAATAATGGATCTCAAAAATGAAAAGTAGAGGAGAAACTGAGTCAAAAAGTGTACCACAGCATTCAGCGGAAATGCGCGGTTTAAAAGTTACGAACGAGTAATCGCCGGAGGGTATTTTGGTCTTTTCACATCTTAGACCATAAAATTACAGCACAAGGAGGTTGAGGGGCCAAAATATAATTAAAAGAAAGTCCAAGAACTTAGGTTTTAAATAAATAAAAGAAAGAGACATTTGGACCAATGAGAATTAGCCATTTTCCCACTTAAGTGTACCAATGGGAAATCAACACTTACACCATCACATCTTAACCTCTCTTGGCTGCCATTTGGAGAGAACACCAAATAAATAAAAATCCAAGAGCTCTCTTTGTTCTTGCTTGGCTGAATTGAAGAGAAAGGGAAAAGAGAGAGATTGTTTTTCAAGTAGCTAATTTTGGTTGCAAACTTGGGTGGAGAATAAGACTTTAAGGTAAGGAAATTCATCTATGGTCCTATTTCTTTCATTGGTTATATTATTTGCAAGATACAAATGAAAGAATAAATATGATGATTATAGAAAATTTAAGAAGTTGAAGAGAAAGTGAAAGAGATGATTTGCACATATAAGATTAAGGATAAAAAGGATGACTAGTAGTATTAGTTAGCAAAATAAGGCATGAAGCACTTAAATTTTATTATGTTCTTGACATGGATTTTATGAAAATTATAGGAAATCAGGAAGTGAGAGAGAAGGAAGCAAAGAAGGCATAAAAGAACTAGAAACAAGTGAAAAGAATTATGGTTTGGTACTTAAATCATTGCCCTTTTCAATTAATTCACATATTTTGCATTATGGGACTTTTGGAATGGTTTTGAAATGATGTTATTATGTGTAGTAAATATGTGGGAAAGTTCTCTTGAACCATTTGTAATCAATTGATTGTGAAAAGAATGAAAACAAAACAAACTAGCTAAATTTGCTCAATTATCCATAAACTTTGATGAACTTTTAATCACCCCCTTTGGTTTGATTTTTGAAAGAGGGACCCTTAGTCCTTCAATGGTATCACAAAAGGAGTCTAAAAATCAATTTTGCAAGAAAAAAATGAATTTCCCTGAAGTTTTGAAAATTGGGCCGAATGGTCCCTTTTGGGCACCATTCTGCAGCTTTCATTTTGGGCAGTCTGTTGAAGGGGCAAACGAAGGAATTTTCCGATGAAATTTTCCATGCATTTAGTTAACTTATAAAAATGTTTTCCTGAAAAAATTCAGCCAAAAATAAGTTTGTTTACTTGGTCAAAACTGTTGCCAAAGTTGACTGATTTTCAGCAGTAAAAACAGATTTTACCATTTAGTTGACGCGCGCCATTGTGTTGCCGATTTTACGCGCCGTGCCACTATTCATTTGGTCATTTTTTTCTAAATGTGTTAAAACTTGAATATTATGATATGGATTGATGTTAAATCATATAAAATGACATGAAGGAGAATTGGAAATGATTAGAAAGGCATCATGACAAGCTATTCCGACAATACATGCATTATGGAAAAATCATGGCTTATTGAATATCATGATCAAATTAATTAATAAATTGTTTACGCTCTACTTGGTTATGATAGAACCCTTGAGATAAGGGTATGATGCATCATACTATTATTACAGTACTGCTCATGACATGACATGATATTCCGGCTGAAGGCCGATGATTACAATGACATGATCAATGATTCAATGAACAATGGCTATTAGCACATGTGCAAGAATTATGATGAAGGATGATGAAATATGCACCATGATGCATATCATCCTGTAATATCTCACCATGACGAGATATATTTATCATGACCCGTGCCTTATCCGTTGATGTTCTGTTAATTAGTAGAGCACCTAAATTGATAAAAGCAAAACAAGTAATTTCTAAATTCAGAATATGGGATTTAATCTTTTATCATTATGTTTAGATCTTATTCATTGATTTAAAGTATTCAAATACATGTTTTTATTTAATTACTCTTTTAATCTATTTATTAAATGCAATGATTTAAGTACCCACTAAGCAAACGCTTTGCGAGTTTAGTTTTCTTTTCTAAACTCGTAGGTTGAGCGAGAAGCTATTTTCTGCAGTGTCCCGAGCAGCTGGTGTTGGCAACTTTTCGGATAGAAAGTTATTATAAGTAATGTAACTAGAATGGCATGTACATATGTTAGCGTAAACTAAGAATTGTATGTATGACTAGTAAAAGACCAAAGTACGTGTGCTAAGTATATTAACTACTATATGTTGGTATGAATTAGTGTGTATGGATGTGTGTGTGGAAGTGTGAAATTTTAATGCAAGTTTTGGTGGTGGATATAAGGAGGTCGACTATAGAAGTGCTTGAGATTGATTGGTTGAGATAAAAAATGTTTTCATTAAATAAAAAAATCAGTGTTGGCGACACTTGGGACCACCAATTATAGGGGAAACTCTGGCAAAATTTTTGTAAAATGTGTATTATAAATTGACTAAGTATAGAACCAAGACTCGAATATCATAAAATAGCATTCCATCTTGGTCTATAAACATAAGCTAAGATGGGGTGTTACACGATTCCTAAGGAATCTCCAACCCCCTAATGGGTTCGAAAATTTGGGTGCGTGTGGGGAAGGTGAGAAATGGCCCAGCACCCCCACAACACCAGGTTCATTAGAACCAGCCTCCTTTACAGGTCTTAATATTATAAAATTCTTAAATATAATAACATTATCCATATTACACACAATAATTAAAATAAAGCATCGTTATATTAAAAAAATCAAATCAATGTCCAAAAAAATCAAATAAATGGACACCCATCCGAAGATGGAAACACTCCCTTACATAATCCATGCCTAAATTGGACACCCACAGAAAGGTAGAAACATGTCCTTTACATTGGGCTAAAATATAAAAGCAATTTAAATTACATAGAACTTGATTAATGAGGTACCCACAAAGTGGAAACATACCTCTTACAACATTTGGAAATCTAAATAAATTGATAAAATAAATAACCATTCACCATAAATAAATCATTCATCAAAGCTATTAATCAAAATATAAATAAATATCCATCCATGATAAATTAAATAAATCAAGCATTGAAATTTAATAAATTAACCATCACAAAATATAATAAACTATATAATCAAATCTAAAATTAAATAAAGCAATAAAAATGTAAATTTAGTGTAATATCCTCATGTATACCTTAGAAGTTTTGATTATGTTATTGTTGTTGTTGTTATAAATTGGATTGAATATATATGTGGCAAATTGCAAGAGAAAAGAAATTGAGAAGAGAATGGTTATGTATTTGTGTTTTGGGAAAGAAAAGAGGGTGTAGAGAGAAGTGTATATGTTGTTTATATGGTTGTATAATTAACATATACATAAGTCAAAGGTGGAGTCAATGCAAGAGGATATTTTTGTGTGACATGTGTAATGACTATAATGGGCACATATGAGACAAAAGGTTAATTAAATGGATGAGGGCATGTTGGTAATTGTTTTGTTAAATTGGGTGGTGGAGATTTAAAGAAGAAGAAATGGTGGATTTGTATTCATTCTTCTTCTCTTCTCATGTGTGTGCCGGCCATTGAAGAAAAGAGAGAGCAAGAGAGGTGTTCTTGAAGCTAGAACCAAATTGAAGAGGCAATCAAAGGGATTGGTTAGAGATTTGTGAAATTTCTTTATCTAAGGTAAGACTTCTCTTGTTTTCCTTTGTCAATTTTGAAGTTGTGTCTAAAAGAAATTGTGATTTATTGATGTGATGATTTGGTGTGTTTGATATGTGTTTATAAGTGTTTAAAGTGATTGTAAGTTAAAAGATGGAATTGGTGTTGGTTTGGTTGTGAATATGGTAAGATATGTGAAGGTTGATTGTGGAAGATCAAGTGGGAAGTTGGTTTTAAGGTTTGGTATTGGTGAATGTTTTAATGTAATGTTTATGTGTTGTTTAAGTGGTTAATGTGATGAATATGTAAGATATGTGTTAATAACATTGATTAGAACAAATTGAATGCAGTTATTGTTGTGCAAAGGGTGTGAAAATGCATTTGGAAGAGTGTTGGTTTTGATTAGGGTTGTGTTCTTGAGTGACACGGCTAGAATCGATGAGAAACACGGCCAAGACTTGAGAAATTTGGGTGACACGGCCAAGTTGGAGGGATTTTGGCCGTGTTGGTTATGTTTTGGGGTGACACGGCCACTGGCTTGGCCGTGTCCCTTGAGTGTGTTTGCCACTGCCTGAGTTGTGTTGAGAGACACGGCCGTGTCCTTGCCCGTGTCTGCCTCGGGAACTTTTGGTTTTGAGAGACACGGCCACAAGCTTGGCCGTGTCCCTTGGGTGTGTTTGCTACTGTGATGGTTTTGGTTCTTCATGCATTGTTTGATTCTTCAAAAGTCTTGTGCTACTAAACATTTTATATACACCCTAAGTACTTTGTAATCAAAGAATGACCTAAACAAATGTATGTGGATGATTCTAAACCTATAAATAATGATCTTTGGATTAGGTTTTGAAGAGATTGTGTTGCATTAACCTAAATGTTGAGAATTCTTGGAAGAGGAAATGTATAGAGGAATGGGAATGGTTCTTGAGGTAAGTACCAATACATATGATTGTATTTAATTATATAATTTGAGGCTTAACACATTTGTTTGCAAATGTGTTAAGTGATCTATTATATTGTTAATATAATTGGAGTAAGGTGATGATTGAATGATGTGAAGGATGTGAAGATCATTAACAAGGTAAGCATAAACTCTATTTGATTGTATATCCTTATATGTCTTTGAACATTAACACATTGGGATGAAAGTGTTAAATAAGCTATTATATTGTGAATGTAAATGAAGAATGTAAATTGCTATATATATATATATAGATATATATAAAGGATGAAATATGAAATGGGAAAGGTAGGAAGAAATGAGGATCATTCTTAAGGTATGTGCAATTTGTTGTGATAAATGCTCTAGTAATGAATGATGTTAATGTGTTTTGAGAAGTGAGAAAATGTTATGTTTTATGCATTGTGAATCTTGTGTATGGCAATGTATTATATGAATAATATACTTTGAAATGTGATATCAATGATGCCATATGTATCATATGGATTGAGATATGATATGATATGAAGCCATTGTGATTGGCTATGATGATTCAATTGAAAGAGATAAGGCATGTTTGCCTAATTGATGATGAGATTGATAATGAAATAATAAATGAATTGTGTAACTAATGTGTTATTCGATTTCAGAGTTCTGGGTTTGGAGGCATGCCTATAAAATGAAAAAGGTAACAGTCTTGCCGGGTTGAGGATCTCTTCATTTTGAGTTGAATTGAGATCCAAGAGACTGGGTCTGTTACACTATGAGAAATTGTGATTATGAGATATATGATTGGTAACAGTCTTGCCGGGTTGAGGATCACCTCGAGTTTAGCCGAGTTGATGATCCAAGAGACTGGGTCTGTTACGCTATCCATGGATAGAGATATTGATATATGATGCCTACGGGCTTGATAATTATGATTATAGACCAAAGCAGTAACTCTGAACTTTGAATAACATATTAGTGTTTTGGGCCCGAGTCTGTCTTTATTGTCAATGTGAAATGCAAGTATTGAAATATTGATTGTGAGTATTAATACTGAATTATGCTTGGTGAATTGTGAATAATATAATGTTATTAAGTGTAATATGTAAATGAATTGTGGTTGATGATAAAGGTTGTCTTTATTGGAAATGTGATTTATGATTTGTATGATATGTAATTTGTGTATTGCAATAATAATTGGTATGATATGTAAAGTGTGTATTGCAATAATGATTGGTATGGTATATATAATGTAGGGGTATTAATATATTGGTTTTGAGTATTGGTGATGCATTGGGGTTGGTGATAATATTATGTATATATGTACATCATATATGAAATTAGCTATGATATATTAAAGATGAAATTAAAAAGAAAAGAAGATATGATAAGAACTAATTATATATTGAATTGATGTATCATTATATGTCAATACTTCTATACTATATGTTTATATCTTTATAGTTGGACTACTAAGCTCTCGAGCTTAGCGCGGGTGTTTATTCGCGCAGGTATATAGATGGAAGATATGAAGTCTTTTATTATGCCACAAGAAGAGTAAAGTTTGTCGAGACCAACTAGAGGGTAATGCATACATGTATAAATTTTTAATTATGATGTATTTCTGACGAGAGAGTATTTATATGTATAAATGAAGTTTTGATAAAGATAATGATTTTGTAAATGTTATTTAAATTAATGTATTATGGTTTGAACTCTGTTACAGGTTTTTAAAAGGTAACGAAAAGTGACATCCTTATACTTTATATATTTACTGTATGTATACTAGGTATACGTATAGTACTTATATAGGGTATCGGGGTGTTACAATTATTTTGGTATCAGAGCTTAGGTTCGAGATTCTCGGCCTAAGTGAAAAAAAAAATTTAAAAGTTTAAATAAAAGTAAAAAGGAAAAGTTTTGAAATGAAATTTGTAATACATGCATATGTATTGACACCTAGGTTGGTCTCGGATGTGGCATTATATGAATTATAGAATATTTGTGTTATATGAGATGTTCAATATAGTTGATGATATATGTGTATACAATTTTGATGTGATGAGAAATTATGATTGTTGACAATGATGTTGGAAATGAATTATAATTGAGGCATAGTGCCTAATTGATTATGAGAAACTAATTGTGAAATATAATGTGATATATGTATATTGATGATGCATATGAAAAATGTCATGTTGTGTGCAACATGGAATGTAATGTTGATGTTTATGAGCAATATTATGTAGGACATAATATGAATTGAAACATAAAGAAATGAAAAGGAGAATAAATTTGAAAATGAGTTGAAAATCAAATCAAGATAAGAGTATGTACTTTTTCTTCTATACTTTGAACCTCTTTATAATAAAGTTTATGTTGGTTTTGTTAATGTTGAATTTGCTAGACAGTGGAAATGATATCGAATTGTTAAAATTGAAAGTTATGTTATTTAAATGAGGAGAGTATGGTGGAATGTTGAATGAGTTGTTTAGTAGAGACAAAGTGCGATTATGTAAAGTTGGGATGTGTATACAGTTAAGGTTGTGTTTAAAAGGAAAAAAAAAAGATGATATTGGTTAAGTAAGAAAAAAAGTTGATAAAAAAAAAGATGAGTTTGGCAAGTTGAAGCTTAAGTGAAATAGTAAGTTGAAAAGTTAAAGTTTTAGTCAAATTTGATATAGATTATTGGGATATTGATAGTTAACTGTATATGCAATGCATGAGCTAAGTGAAATGACTAGTATTGCATATGAAAGTATTATGAATTGAGTAATGTGATTGATACTATGAGAATTTGTGTTGAAATAATCAAGGAAGTGGATAAGTAAATAGAAATGAGTTATTTTAAGTCATTTTACTGAACAGGGTAAGAATGAATATGGGAGTGTATTAAATATTTTTAAAGACGAAAGTGAAAGAGATGTCACATTGGGAATGTGACTGAGATGAATATGAAGTGTTACTATAGTCGGAATATATATGTTTGTAGTGTGAATAAATACTTTATATCATATTGGAGGAATGAGAAGGATAGTGTTTAAAAGAAAATGATAAACACTAAATTTGTATTGAATGTATGAAAAAGGAAAATACTATAAGAGCATATAAATTAAGTGTGTACATGTATATGACATGTGAATGAAATTATATATATATACATAAAGGTGTGAATCATGTTTTGTAGATGACCTATGAAGATGTATGTGGTATAATTATAGAATTTGTGATATGGAAAAAAACAATGTTATATGTATTAGTGGACCTAAGAGAGATTAGGTCTTGAACTGTGTAAAGCTAGATGGATTATGTGATGGAAGTGAGAATGGAAAGAACTTGAGTAATATTGGACAGTGGAAATTGTTATAATGAGTATTGAACTTGATGATTATATTATATTTAGAGTTTCAAAGTATTCACATATGAAAAGTTCTATGTAATTATATTATAAGAGATTGTAAATGGATTAGAAATGAAGTGATGAATAGAAATTGTATAAGAACTGTATATGATTGAATATGTATATAGTAATATTGTTGAAGCATGAGTTAAGTTGATAAGGATCATATAAGCGAGTACAAATTGGTTGAAACGAAGTTGGAATGTGTTAACTTCTGTTATACTAAAAATGTAAAGAAGGACTATATAATTTTTTTTAAAAATACACCTTAGCTTTGTTTTTGTAAAGATTGAGAATAGAATTATAAAAGAACAGTATTGATTTGAAAGTTCTAGGTTTGAATATTAATCTCTTAAAGTCATGTGTTTTGTTCAGTATTTTGGATCGGTTAATTTGTTATCCATGGATTTGGATCTTAGATATAATGATTGTAATACGGATTTGGTGAGGTTGACAATTTTGTTTGAGAAGTATAGTTAAAAGTTATGATGAATAAGGTTGTACCTTATTTTTTTTTTTATGTTAAGAACTTGGTTATAATGGTGAAGATAAAGAAAGAAAAAGAAATTATGGAATATGGTGAGTTATGAATAATATGAAAAGGTAATTGAAATCAGTATAACAATAATTTGAAATGTGAAGAGATATTAAAAAGGGAGAAATTCTAATATATGAATGAAAGTTATACTGAATATGTTTATGGTATGTAATTTGAGGTTTAAGGGAATGAACTCAAAGTTTGAGTGAATGAATTATAGATATTAAGTATGATATAACATTTTTATGAAAATTGGTGGAAATTATACTAAGATAATAAAGAGTAAACTATGTGTATATTAAAAGATAATTGAAAGTGATTTGTTATCATGATGAATTGACTGAAAATGGATCGGAAGAGTTCAGGAATTGAAAATAAGTCTGCCCTAATGGAATTAAGTTATATATATACATATATGAATATGGTGAAATTTTATGATGAGTCAAATACATTAATTGTTGGTTGGAGTTGAATAAGATTTGAATATGGATATATTGTGACAGATAGATCAATGGATCTAGAATTGGCTAAGATTATGAATCATTATTGAAATTTATTGTGTATAGTTGTATTAAGAAAATAGGTATTTACATGATAATGTATATGATGTAAATTTTAAAGTATGATTGGACATGAATGAGTGGAATATAGTAATTGTTAATCATGATAAGAAGAGAAAAAGATTGGTTATCTATAAAATAAGTTGAAAGATAATGTATTAATATATAAGTTAAGTGAAAAGCGTGCTAAAGAAATAACTCCATTTATGGAAAAATCAGGATTTTGTTATCTTTTGAGAGTGATAAATATCTATGTAGACAGTGATTGTAATGAAGGGATAATTAATGTTCAGATATAAGTCAATGGTTTTTAATGTTAAAGTTAAGAGAGTAATTATACAGAAGTGAAAGAACAAAATATATTAAATATAAAGATTTAACAAAGTATTATTGTGCTATATGATGATCTGATATAGCTCGGATCGAATTGAAATTTTGACACAATGTAGGACCAGATGTCTAGTTTCAGTGGGCATAAGAATTACTTAATTTGGAGTTGTGAGTAAAAAGATATTAATAAAGAAAGACAGCAAGGCCAGGAAGGGATATCAAAAGGACCTAAGTGAAAATTTCTCAAAAGTTAGGGGCAACTATGTAAACTTAAAAATTAAGTGTCGGAAGTTCTTAATAGTGTCCATATCCGACCCCGGAAGAATATTCTCGAGATTAATCGGGTCATAACCGTGGGTTTCAATTTTTCCCGAAAACGCACGATTTAAAAGTTACAATCGATTAATCGCTGGAGGGTATTTTGATATTTTCACACCCTAGACTATAAAATTACAGCACAAGAAAGTTGAGGGGGTCAAAATATGAATAAAAGGAAGACTAATGGCTTGCCAAATAAATAGATAAAAGAAGAAGGCAAGTGGACCAATTAAAAGTGGCCATTTTTGCTATAAGGTGTACCAATTGGAAGTCAACATCTATACCAACATATTTTCACCACTTATGGCTGCCATTTGGATCAAAATAAGCTAAGGAAAGAAAATAAAAGCCGTCTCTTACATGGTGAACTCGTCCAAACCATAAGAGAAGGAAGAAGGAGGTGATTTTTCCAAAGTTTAAGGCTTTTGGTTGAAGATTTTGGTGACAAACAAGATTATAAGGTAAGAGAAACCTATCTCTAGTTTTAATTTCATGGATTAATGGTTAATTTAAGAGATTGAAATTAGGGTTCATGTAGCTAGATTTTGAGAAAATTCAAGAAATAATTATTTGAAGGATTTGATGAAAGAAATAATGATTTTAAGGTTAGAGGAGATTAGATTGAGGAAATATTAGCATGAAATGAATTGGTAGCTTATGTTTTCAAACCATAAGATGTATGTTTAAAGTGTGTATGCTGGAATTCTTGTAGGAAATCAAGAAAAGCATAAGGAAAAAGAAGAAAAAGATCAAAGATGAGCTAAGGAAAGCAAAGGGGAAAAAGGTTTGGTACTTTAACCTTCTTGAATTAGTGATCTCTATTGCCTTTGCATTTTGATGTGTAATTGCTATAATTGTTCATGTGCTTGAGTTGTGGTGGTTATGTGGTTGAGATTGATGATGATATAGAAGTGTTTGTTATGTATTGATTGATTTTGGGGTTGAGGTTATAAGGGAGGTAAATATGGGAGTGCTATGTTGTGTTGTTTTGTTGCAGCCAGCCATGTTTCCTGCATTTTTCTGTAAATTCAACCGAAATTTAGACTAGCAAAATGATAGAACTAGAACTTGACAAAAAAGACTTAATTGTTCTCCATTAAGTCAGTAAACTATAGTCTTTGGAACGAACTCATTTTCATGTGTGGAATGAAAGTTATGATCAAAATGATACCAGGCGTACAAACTGAAAAACTGAGATTCCTCAGTCAGTAACCTGTGACTTGGGACTACGTTTAGGTGACCTTAATGACACATTTAGAAGCTGTGAAAGAAAACGTAAATGTACCCTTATGTGTTAGGAAACCATATAATTTGTAATTTCCTAAATACCACTTGTAGATAAAAAGATATGATCAAAAGAGTATAACTCATGCACACTGGAATTGTGAAACCGGACAGACTGAGATTTGTGCCTTGAGTCCAGGTGACCTTAATGAAACATTTAGAAGCTGTGAAAGAAGACTTAAATGTACCCTTATGTGTTAGGAAACCATATAATTTGGAATTTCGTAAATCCCACTTGTAGATAAAAAGATATGATCAAAAGCGTATAACTCATGCACACTGAAATTGTGAAACCAGACAGACTGAGATTTGTGCCTTGAGTCCAGGTTTTGGTCCATTTACCTCAGGAATTAGATGTTGTGATAGAAGATATAAATGAACCCTTGTATGTTGGTGAATCATAGGAGTTGGATTCATCTCGATTGGACTTAAAATGTAGAAGTTACACATGAATGAGCGAAACAAAGCAAGGCAGACCCTAGCAGACAGCAGGGATGAATTAGAAATTGTGCCAAAAATCACGTGTTGCCTGTTTTAATTTACTGAATATATCCTTGTGTGTCTAGTTTAATTTAAGATAAGAATCATCTCAATCCGAGCTGGGTAGGTAAAGTTATAAATGAAATAGTACGCATTGCGCAGACTTAATTAACCAATTGGCCAGGGAAGAGTTCAAGGAGTCATCAAGAATTATGTGTAACAAATTTGAATATAGAAATTTAACCATAAGGACTCATATGAGTCTAGTTCGAGTGAAAATAAGAATTTTTACATTCGGATTAGTAGAACAAAAGTTATTGGGGAAATAAGATAACAAGGTACATAAGAAACTAAATGCTAGAATTCACTGTTCATTTGGTAAGAAATAAATGAGGTATAATTGAGATAAAATATTCGTTTGGAATGAAATAAATTATCAAAAAAATATGCTCTTGAAAGCTTGACCAATTAACAACAAGATAGCATTTTTTGTTTTTTGAAAATCACATCCCAATTGTGTTTTATTTAGATTTTAAAGCCCACCGAGGGATTTTTGCAGTGTTGTAAAACCCGGTGTGGCCTAAAAAGTGCAGTCCGGCCTAAAGGCCGGAATGAAAACTTTGAACTACAAATTAGTTATATTGAGCTAATTAGGATAAAAATAGACAGATTCCTAATCACTGATGCCCTATGAATTTTTAATAAAATAAATTTCGAACCGTCAAAATATTAAACTCGGCAAAAGGGTAATAAATATTATTCAGTTGGTTAATTTCTTATATGACTTATCCAAACCTTAACAAATATATGTGAACTTAATGAAAGGAGACCATTTATGCCAAACAACCAAAGGAAAGCATAGGACAAAGATAGTGAATACACACCTTTAATTCAAGCATAAGTTATTTAACAAACGGAACTCAAAACAAGAGAGTATTGGGCCTACAATGATAAAGAAATTATAATGCCATAAAATACAAATACATAACCATCAGATCGGTAATCAACAGCAATGTTAGGCAACTAACAGACATAGGATGAGGTACCATCCAGTGGCAGTAAATCAATAGAAATGAATAGCATACTGTCATAAAAGCTTAACAAATAATAGGAGAAATATAATAAGAACCTGAGAATGTTTATATTGATGATTAGGTTGGCTGTGCCATATTTGTAATATTGTGTGGTTTGCATCTAATTTCTATTTAACGGTTAAAGTACCCACTAAGCTATATGCTTAGCGAGTTTAGTTTTCTAAACTCGTAGGTTATGGAGTCCAAGCTGACAAATGGGAAGCTACAAAGGAGCACTAGAGTGCGCAATAGGAGGCAAAGTGAGGAGCAAAGCAAAGTTTAGCTTGGCATGTACTGTTAAAGACTTTCAAAATGTAATTATAACAATTAAAGAAATGTGTAAATTATTATTATTAAAAATAAAAAAGGAAAAAATTTAATTTAGTGCATGCTCTGTATGCCATGTTGCATATACTGTAGCACACTTGGCTCGGCTGGAAATAGTCGGGTTAAGGGGTGTTACAATTTTTGGTATCAGAGCATTGGTTTAGCCGTTCCTGGGCGGTTAACCATAGGAAAGTACGTGCCAATTAGGATACGGAGGAAAGGTAAATGAAGTGAGATAGAAAGATATTAGGTAGAAAGAGGTTAATGAAATGAGTGAATATGATTAACACGAAACAGTAAGCCCTGTACTAGTTAGAAATTGAGAAATATATGACAATTGGAATAGACGGTCAGTAAGAAATGATAGAAAGTAGACCGAAAGGTGCATATATATACAGCTACATAGTATGATAGAAAGAAATTAGATAGTGGCAGACATTCAGAAGGTTAAAAAGAATGAACAGTAAGTTAAGAATAGAAACCAAAAATTTATATGAGCAAGATAAATACACATAAGGGCAAAAACAAGTATGTTAAAGACTGAAATATATGCAATAAAGGTTAAGGCAATTATGAGAGGTAAGTAGTAAAATCACCGAAAGAATAATAACGAATAGAATACCGACCATAATACAAGAGTCTAAAGTTGAAAGAGTGAAGAATAATAGTACGGCAAGAAAAAAAATCATAGAAAATAAAATTGAGAACTAAGAAAAGGAAGCAAAACTAGTTAGATTCTCCAGGATTAATGCTTTACCTGGTTGAAATCATGTGTTCCTTATATAATGAACTATTTAAACTTGTGTTGGAAATGTTTGGTAATGTGTTCTGACAACTTGAGAATTTTTTATTTTTTTGTGCCTATGTGTTCATTGATATGAATATGATTCAATCATGTTAAATGAGTTTGATTACTATGCCAATATTATGTGATTGACTTATTATGGGAAAGTTATGGTTGCTGAATTGAAAATAAAGCTATGAATGATTGGACCCGCAAATCAATGTACATGTGATATATCATAAATTGTACAAAGCATATCCATGTGAGACATAGCGAGTACTATACATACAATATTTAAATGTCTTCACATAAAACGTAACATACACTGTACAAACAGAAAGACATACCATACATACATAAAGACGTGCTAAATAATACATATGCAAAAAGAGAATAAAGAGATGAAACAGTGGAAAGCCTAATACTTGAAAAATATAAGGCTCATAAAGTATAGCACTTGGGAAATAAATAATATGACAGTATGAGTGAATAAAAATGCCAATGAGCCCGTATATGCCACTGAGCATTGTGAATGAGCCAAGAAATGGCTCGAGATATGATATGGTGACATCCATGCAGATGTTAATACATATGAAACATATGGCAATCCGTGCATATAGAAAGCAGGAAAGAATGAAGGAAAGAGAATAAAATATTAGAAAGATATGCTTACCTTGGTAATTCAGATTGAATCAGAGTTGGGATGAGTGTATTTATATGGCATTAACATTTATACTCAATGGTGAGGGCCATTGGGGCCAGTGGTGAGGGCCACTGGTTTGATATTTATCTGGCACCGATATATATACTCAGTGGTGAGGGCCACTGGGGCCATTGGTTTGATGAAAAAAAGTGGTGAGGGCCACTCCTGTGATATGATGGCATTGATATGAACTCAGTGGTGAGGGCCACTGGGGCTAATGGTGAGGGCCATTGGTTGATTATAGAGTGGTGAGGGCCACTCCTATGATATGAAAATAGTGGTGAGGGCCACCTATGCCACGGAAATGAAACAGTGGTGAGGGCCACCCGTGCCATGCTGGTTCCATATGGTATTGCCTCATCCCACTTTGATTCTACTGTTATTACCTTGAGGAGCTAAGTAAGAAAAATATGTGATAATATACAGATGAAACAAAAAAAAAAGTATATATGAAAATAAACAGAAAGTGAATTGAAACATATTTGAAAAAGAAAGGAAAGAAAGAGTTTGAAATGTAATAAAAAAAATAAAGATGTTCTCACCTTATGTTGGGATCGGCCATAATCAACATAGAGTGAGACACTTAATGAAATAAATAGTACTTTGAGAATAATGGTATCATGGACTGATAACCTATGAGCTATTATTCGAGATGTATATATGACAACGCAAGGAAAGTCAGATGAGCCGATACTTAAGGAATGCCACCATACTGCACAAATATACATAGGACATACAAATTCAGTAAGAAGTAAATAAAGAATAACCATAATACAAAGAGAAGGAAGCTTAGAAATGAATACATTAGAAAGTGAAAAACGTACAAGAAGGAATGAGAAAGAACAAACATGAATCAAAGTTGAAGGAAATACAAGAGAGTAATAGTGATGCTTCAAATGAGAAATTGTGATAAGAAAAGTCAAAAAAAAAGGTTTTAACTATATATTAGCCTGTTGAACAATCTCATAGAATACAATGAAACAAACATGATGAGTCTCAAAATAATTAATATCAGTAGTTGAATTAACGTCGGCCTAACATAATGAATAGACAACATGAAGAAGCCAATAAAGAAATGACTATAATATGGAGAGAAGAAGGCCTAGAAATAAATATAAAGAATGGAAAAGAATAAATTTAAATCAAAGTTAAAGAAAACATAAGTGAATAATAATAACGCTTCGAATGAGAAATTGTGACAAAAGTCAAAGCATGTTGAACCACATAATAGTCTATTGGACAATCTTGTAGAATAATAAACAGCAAGTGAGCAGAGATGGGAAGAAAACAGAATAAAAAAGGTAAAATATGTTGAATCTTAAAATAGTTAATCCCAGTAAATGAATAAGTGTCAAAATAAGGCAATGCGTAAACAATATAGAGAGATGATAGAGAGCAATCAAGTGAATAAAGTGAAAGAGTGGCAAAAGCAATAGATAGTAGTTAAAGAACATCAAGTATATAGAATGAGTAAGCTTCGGGGTGAAGCTTAAATTAAGGGGGATAGAATTGTAACATCCCAAATCCCAGATTGGTAAGAAACAGACATAGAGGATATGATTTAGGCTTAGAACAAAGGAGTTTAGAACATGATCTATAACTTGAGCTCGAATTTCATCCAAGTTAATGATAGAATTAGAGAGTCTCAAACAAGACTTAATTGTTTATTTTTGTCTTAGATAGATTTATATCTTAAAATTACTCAATTTGGAGTTGTACAGAATAAGATATGATGGATTTAGTAGACAAAGTGCAAGCTGCCTCAGGACAGCATAGTAGGCTTGAATTTGATGGACCGTCAAAAATCAGATATAGCTCAGATCGACCTAAAAGTTTGACACAATGTAGCCCCGGATGTCTATTTTCAGTGGGTATAAAAATTACTTAATTTGGAGTTGTGAGTAAAAAGATATTAATAAAGAAAGACAACAAGGCCAGGAAGGGATATCAAAAGGACCTAAGTGAAAATTTCTAAAAAGTTAGGGGCAACTATGTAAACTTAAAAATTAAGTGTCAGAAGTTCTTAATAGTGCACATATCCTACCCCGGAAGAATATTCTTGAGATTAATCGGGTCATAACCGTGGGTTTCAATTTTTTCCAAAAATGCACGGTTTAAAAGTTACAATCGATTAATCGCTAGAGAATATTTTGATATTTTAACACCCTAGACTATAAAATTACAGCACAAGAAAGTTGAGGGGGTCAAAATATGAATAAAAGGAAGCCTAATGGCTTGCCAAATAAATAGATAAAAGAAGAAGGCAAGTAGACCAATTAAAAGTGGCCATTTTTGCTATAAGGTGTACCAATTGGAAGTCAACATCTATACCAACATATTTTCACCACTTATGGTTGCCATTTGGATCAAAATAAGCTAAGGAAAGAAAATAAAAGCCCTCTCTTACATGGTGAACTCGTCCAAACCATAAGAGAAGGAAGAAGGAGGTGATTTTTCCAAAGTTTAAGGCTTTTGGCTGAAGATTTTAGTGACAAACAAGATTATAAGGTAAGAGAAACCTATCTCCAGTTTTAATTTCATGGATTAATGGTTAATTTAAGAGATTGAAATTAGGGTTCATGTAGCTAGATTTTGAGAAAATTCAAGAAATAATTATTTGAAGGATTTGATGAAAGAAATAATGGTTTTAAGGTTAGAGGAGATTAGATTGAGGAAAAATTAGCAAGAAATGAATTGGTAGCTTATGTTTTCAAACCATAGCATGTATGTTTAAAGTGTGTATGATGGAATTCTTGTAGGAAATCAAGAAAAGCATAAGGAAAAAGAAGAAAAAGATCAAAGATGAGCTAAGAAAAGCAAAGGGGAAAAAGGTTTGGTACTTTAACCTTCTTGAATTAGTGATCTCTATTGCCTTTGCATTTGGATGTGTAATTGCTATAATTGTTCATGTGCTTGAGTTGTAATATCCCAAAGTATACCGTAAAAGTTTTGGAATTATTGTTGTATTTGGATTTAATGTATATGTGTAATACCCCCATACCCCGTATACATACACAGCATGCTTATACGATCGTAATATACGTATACCGAATATAGGTATGCCACCATTTATAAAACATACAAATAATCCTTTCAACAAAAGTATAAATAAATTCAAAACATTTAAAGGAATTTATGAAACACAATAGACTCAATGTTTATTAAATACGCAATGAAAAATGTAACAAATATTTACAAATACATATACATTAAAACTCAAGTTTTACAAAACATAAATATATACATGTTTGGCAGTATGTCTTCGATCTTTAAGCTTCACTAGCAACACCTCAAGATCTAACCTCTACTCGTCCTAGAGGAACACTTCTGTTCTTCCCTGCTACCTGCGCGATAAATCATAATCGCGCTAAGCCAATGGCTTAGTGGTACAAACTACAATAATACTATGTTTTGATGCAATGGGATGCCAATATAATATGCTCAAACATTATACTTATACATAAGGATATCACCCATCAAAATCATACATTGAATCTCATTATTCATTAGTCACATTTAAACAAAGACAAGCATGGGCCCAAAGACACTAATATGACATTCAACTTTCAGAGTTAATGTTTTGGTTTAATTTTCACATTTATCATTATCCCAACTAGGCTTCAATGATTTAGGTTCAACCAAGCTTCAAGGGGAACAAAGCATGCTAAGTATCAACCCAACTTGGCTTCAAGAACCAAACCCAACCTAGCTTCAAGGGTTGTAACATCTCAATTAGGCTTCAAGGACTAGATCCAACCAAGCTTCAAGGGGAGTAAAACATGTTAAACTTCAACCCAACTTGACTTCAAGGATCAAGCCCAACCTAACTTCAAGAGATTGTTACTATAGGCATGCCACCAACAACAAACTCTGAAAATGGAATAACACATTAGCCACACAATTCATTTATTATTTCATTCTCAATTCTCATCATTATCTAGGCAAACATGCCCCACTTTTTTCAATTGAATCATCATAGCCAATCACAATGGCTTCTCATCACATTTGAATTATCATGGCCAATTACAATGGCTTCACATCTCAATATTCAAGTATACATAATCAATTACATTGAACATCATCATATAGGCATACATGCCTCAATTATCTCAATTCACATTTTGCAAAACATAATATTATTAATATGCATCAATAATGCAATAGAGTACTTATCACATTAATAATCATATGGATTAAGTTTCAAGATCATATGAATGTATGCATTAATTTAGGGTTTGTACTTACCTTGAACACCACTTATACAAATCTATATACTTCCTTTTCCAACACTTATTCACCACTTAAATTAGGGCAAATCAACCTCTTCACAACCTAATCCAAAAGAATAATTCATATGAGATAAAATAGATTAGGTTAACTAGGGCAAACTCTACACATGACACGCTCAACAACACGGGCGTGTCCCTGACCGTGCCCTAAACTCACAACACAGAAGCTTTGACATGCTCAGAATCACGGGCGTGTCACTGAACGTATAATACATTCTGTCTCACAGAAACATTGACACGTCCAACAACATTGGTGTGTTCATGGCCGTGTCAATTCCTCACCAACACAGTAGCCATGACACGCTCAGTGACATGGGCGAGTCACTGGACGTGTAAATACTACTACTACACAGAAGCTGTGACACGCTCAGTGACATGGGCATGTCACTGCTCGTGTCACCCATCAAAAACACAGAATTATAGACAAGCCCAAAATCCTGGTCGTTCTCATGGGCGTGTCAGGCCAAAAATACAGATTCCGGCCACAACAACACTTCCTCCAACAAAACCCTTCCTTTCACCAACATCCACTTCAAAAAAACTTAACCCAACATACCCAAAACTCATAACAAACTTGTAAAAACACTAAAACAACTCAAAACACACTCCTATCATCAGCAATAATCTATCAAACTCAAACACAACTTCAAAATAAACAAGAGAAATCAAGAGAGAACTTACCAAAATTGATGAAACCTCAAAATTTCCAACTCAATCGCTTGATTCTTCCTTCAATTAGCTCTTAGAATTCAAGAACCCTTCTTGCTCTCTTGTGACTATGATGAGCCGGCCAAGCAAAGGAAAAGAAAAGAAAATGAAGAAACAAAGTCAAACTTTTCTTCTCTTTAAACCTCCACCAAGCAATCTAAAAAGAAAATTACTTACACACCCTCTTCTATAAAATTTTTAATTCTCTTTCACCTTATTGCCCTTTTTAGTAATTTCACAAATAACAAAATAAATATCTTCTTCCTTTGACCAACACATTTGACTTATATATATGTTGTATATATTTCCATATACACAACATATACACTTTCCTTTAAAGTTCTCTTCTCTTTAAAATTTAACATATACATTCAATACAATTACAACAATAATATCAAAACTTCTAGGGCATACGTTGGGATATTACAATATGTTTAATGGAAAGAGAAAAGAAGTAAAGAGAGAGTGTATATGTTGTATATATATAGATATATATATAACATATACAAGTCAAAGAAATGGAAGTCAAAAGAAGATAAATTAATTAAAAGGAAATATTATAAGAGATAGATGTATATGAAGGATGATATGTATATATGGTATTTGAAAAATATGGGAAATATAAATACAATATATAAGAGATATACATATAGCAACGTATACACCACATATACATGATGTATATATTGGTGTAGGAAAAGTAAGTAAGTAAGTAAGTAGTAGTAATAATAATAATAATAATAATAATAATAATAATAATGACAAGAGAAAAAGAAGAAAAGAAAGTCAAAGGGAAGAATAAATCTTGTGGTGGAGAATTTTTAGGGATATTTAATTATATTATTATATATATTTATAAGATAAGTTTGAAAGGGAAAAGAGAGGATTTTCTTTATTTTCTTTCTTTCTTCTTCTTCTTCTTGAATGAGAGAGAGAGTGAGAGAGATTTGATTTTGTTGGCTTACACATCAAATTCTTAAGGGCTTTAAGAGAATTGAAAGTGGATATTGAAGATTTGGCAAAGAATTCAAGTAAGTGTTCATTTCTTTGTGTTGATTTCTATTGATTGTGTTTATATTTGATATGGTTAGTGTGTGAAGATGATGATAATGAAAGATTGAAGTATATATATATATGTTGAATTGGTATTTAGATGATGATAATATGGTTATTTGTGAGGATGATGATGGATAGTAGAAATTGTTTAGTAAGGGTTTAATATAAATGAGTTGGGAAATTGAATAATTGATATATGGATGATGTATATAATGATTATTATTATGAGATGTTGAAGTTATATAAGTGTTAAATTAATTGGTAATTGATGTATATTATGAGTTTGATCAATTATTATCTTGGATTTTCTATATGTTTGTGTTTATTCAAGTTAAAAACACAGAATACATGAGTTTGGTCCGAAACAGAGGCAAAATGGATGCCACGGTCGTGGTAAATGAGTGCCACAGTAGTGGCAAGTGAGGGACACGATCGTGGGGGGTTTAGAGAAAAGTTGGCAGATTCGTTTGTTAACCCACGGCCGTGGGGTTGTGAGGCCACGACCGTGGGGACTTAGATAATGGTTTTGGTTTGTAATTTGTGATCTATGAGTCTAGTATGAGACTAATAGGTGAATAATTGTATTGGAATTCATGTGTATTTGTAAATAAGCGTGTATTATTCCTTTTGGATTAGGTTGTGAAGAGGTTGAGTTGCCCTAATCCATATAGTGAAGAATTCTTGGAAGATGAAGTGTATAGATTGGTGTGAGTTGTTCATGAGGTAAGTACAAACTTACATGGTTGCATTCATTTACATGATTTTGAGACTTAACACATTTGGTTATAAATGTGTTAAGTTATTTACTATATTGTTAATACAAATTGATTAATGTTATGATTTGTATAATGTGAAAGATATGATGATCATTCAAAATGTATGTGCAATGCAATTAGTTATGATGAATACTTTAATGATGAATTGTTTTAATGTGAATTGAGATATGATGAGATGTGATGTCATTGTGGTTGGCTATAATGATTCAAATGAAATAAGTGGGGCATGTTTGCCTAGATGATGATGAATTTAAAATATATGCCCAATGCAATTGGTTATGTATACTCTATTGATGAGATGTAAAGCCATTGTTGTTGGCTATAATGATGCAAATGAGATAATTGAGGCATGATGGCCTAAATGATGATTAGAAAATGAGAATGAAATTGATAATGAAATAATGAATGAATTGTGTGTCTAATATGTTATTCCATTTTCAGAGTTTTGTTGTTGGTGGCATGCCTAATGGTAACAATCTCTTGAAGCTAGGTTGGGCTTGATCCTTGAAGCCATGTTGGGTTGAAGTTTAGCATGCTTAACTCCCCTTGAAGCTTGGTTGGGTCTAATCCTTGAAGCCTAGTTGAGATGTTACAACCCTTGAAGCTAGGTTGAGTTTGGTTCTTGAAGCCAAGTTGGGTTGATACTTAGCATGCTTTATTCCCTTTGAAGCTTGGTTGAGCCTAATCCTTGAAGCCTAGTTGGGATAATGATAATGATAAATGTGATAATTGAACCAAAACATTAACTCTGAAAGTTGAATGGCATATTAGTGTCTTTTGGGCCCATGCTTGTCTTTGCTTAAAGGTGAACTATGAAAAATTAATTAAATTAATAACATAATGACATGTAATGTTATGAAGTATGATACGATTACAATACATAAGTAAATTATTGAAAAGAAATATGGCCTGAGAAGCTATGCTGAAAGATGAGATTCTGAAAGTACAATATGACATGTAATATGTATATGGATGTGGACATTGTGAGTATTATTTTATGAATGTTTTAATAAGTTATGGAATTGTGATTTTGAGTTAATGATATATGTGTATATGTATATAATTATGAGATTAGTAGAAATATATGAAAAGTGTAATTGAAATGGGAAAACATGATAAGAAAATAATGATACATGAAGTTAATATATGAGTATGATTTTCTGTATTGTATGTTTATAATATTTATTTGTACTACTAAGCTTTCGAGCTTAGCGCGGTTGTGTAAATCGCCCAGGTGAATAGGTGGTTGATCTGAAGTCAAATCGTTATCCCACAAGAAGGGTAAGAGTATTTCGTGACCAACTAGAGGGTGGTGCATACATGTACAATTCAATTATATTGTATTTTGATAAAAATGTATTCATATGTATAAATGAATTTTGGTAAAGACAAGATCATTATATTTATGTAAGATCATCGAAAGTACAAAGATTTTGTAAATTTTCTTTAAATAAAATGTATTATTGTTTGGAACTAGAGTAAAGGTTTTTAATCTAAAATGAAAAGTGACATTCTTATACTTTATATATGTACTGCATGTATACAAGATATATGTATAGTACTTATATAGAGTATGGGGGGTGTTATAATTATTTTGGTATCAGAGCTTAGGTTTGAGATTCTTGACCTAAGTAGATTTAAAACGAAAAGAGGAAAATTTTTGAAAAAAATGAAATTGTGATGCATGCATATGCATTAACACCTAGGTTGTTCTCGGATGTGGCATTATGTGATTTGTAGTATATCTGAATTATATGAGATGTATGATAGTGTGTGAATGAGGTTTTACATGAAAGTAAAGCTAGAGAAAGAAATGATATAGGAAAATTTGTACAAGTATAATTGATAAATTAAAGAATTGAAGTTTACTTAAGTAAAGTAAATTTTGAAATTTTTGATTATGGAAGTATGCTTGTGAAAAAGGTCATAAAGAAATGAATAGGAGAATAATGTTGGAAATGAGTTAAAAAAAATCAAATCAAGATTAAAGTAATTACTCTTTTCTCTAAAGTTTGGATCTCTTTCTAATAAAGCTTATGTTTGGATTGGTAGAGACAAGAAATATTGTTTGAATATTAAAATGGATAGATATGTTATTAATTGAAGAAAGTATGGTGGAATATTTAGTGAGTTGATTAGTATAAACAAAGTGTGACAATTTAAATTTTGGGTACATAAAGTTCAGGTTTTTATAAAAAAAAAAGGATGATGTTGTTTGTATTGTTGTTTTAATGCAAACATTGTGATTTTTAATGTTATAAATGTGATATGCTTAAGTGTTGTTAAAGCTCATGTTAATGGTAGTAATATGTGAAATTTGGATATTTGAAATGAGCTTTAATAATTGTGAAAATGAGATGTTTTGATATTATATGATGGTATATATATATATTGTTTTAAAGTTGATATTAAGAAAATGAGATTAGTAATTTGAAGTTTAAGTAAAGTAGCAAATTGAGAGTTTAGAGTTTTAATAGAAGTTTGATGAGGATTATTTAGATATTGATAGTTTAATGTATATTAAACATATGAGCTATGTGAAACAAATATTATTGCACATGAATGTATTATGAAGTGGGTAATGTGATTGATAATACGGAAATTTGTTTTGATATAAAAGGAAAATGAGTTACTTTAAGTAATTTGACTGGAAATGATGAAAATGGATATGAAGGGTATACTAAATGCTTTTAAAAACAAATGTGAGAGAGATGTCACATTAGAAATGTGACTACAACTTTTGTGAAGTGTTATTATGATTAGAGTGTATATATTTATTGAGTTGATGAATAACCTAAGTCATGTTAAAAGAATGAGAATGATAATGTTCAATGAAAAATAATAAACATTAAATTTGTATAGATTATATGCAAAAGAGAAATTAAATAAAATTGCATGATTATGTGTATACATGTATAGGATATGTGAGATGAGTTTTTCGATATGAATGTAATTGTATTATGTAAGAAATGTGGAAAGTAAGTCACATTATGAATTTGACCTATGAATGTGTATGTGGTAGAACTACTGGTCTAGTGGTATTGAGAATGATATTGCATGTATTAGTGAATCTAAGAGAGATTAGGTCTTGACCTGCGCAGAGCTAGACTATGTGATGAAATTGAGAATGAGAATGGACTCGAGTAATACTGGACAGTGAAATTGTTATGGTAATCACTAAACTTGATGATCATATAATATTTTGAGTCCCAAAGTATTTACATGTGGAAAGGTTCTATGTATATGTGTATAATAAGAGATTGTAAGGAAAAAAATAAATGTATAAAAAATTTTAGAAGAGATAGATTAGAAATGGAGTAACAAATGAAAATTGTGTAAGATTTGCATATGATCGAATATGTATACGTAAGAGATGTTAATAGTAATATTGTTGAAACATGAATTAGGCTAATGATGATCATATAATCGAGTGCAAATTGATTTGAAATGGAGTTGAAATGTGTTAACTCTTGGTGTAGCAAAAGTTTAGAGAATGAATATGTAATCCTTGCGATACAAACTTTAGCATTGTAATTGGAAAGGTTGGAAGCAGAATAATAGAGGGACAGTATTGATTTATAAGCCACAGGCGTGACCATTAATCTCCTATGGCCATATGATTTGTTTAGTATAATTGGCTGATTAATTTTGTTATCCACATATTTGAGCCTGAGATAACATGACTGTAGTATAGTTTTGATGAGATTGATAATTATGTTTCTAGAAACATAGTTAAGAGTTATGATGGGTAAAGTTGTACTTTATCATTTTATGTTAGAAATTTGTTTATAATTATAGAAAGTATGGAAGAAAAGAGAATTGTGAAAATGTTTTGAGTTATGGATAATGTGATAGAAAGGTAATTATTGTAAAAATAGCAATGGTATGAAATTTGAGGAGATCTTAAATGGGAGAAATTACAAAATGTGATTGAAAGTTATACTGAATATGTTTATGGTATAAAATGAATAAGTGGATGGACCTAAGATTTAAGTGAGTGAACTGTGGGTAATAAATATGGTATGAGATAATCATGAGAATTTTGTGGAAATTGTACTAAGATAATTTGAAGTGATTTGTTATTAATAATCATAATTTCAAAAAGCTGAAAATGGATCCGAAGAGATTAGAATTTGAATATAAGTTTGACCTAATGGAATTAGGTCATATATATTGTGAAATCTAATGATAAATTTAAATAAGTTAATTGTTGGTTTGAATCAAATAAGATTGAGACGTTAGTATATTGTAACAGATAGATCAATTGATCTAGATTTCGCTAAGGTTGCGAATTATTATTGAGATTTAATATGTATAGTTGTACTAAGAGTATAAATTTTCAATGATAATGTATATGATGTAATATTCTGACAAATAAATGGACATGAATAAATTAAGTTATATCAGTTATAAATGAAAGGGAAAAGGTTGATTACCTGTAAAGTAAGTTTAAAGGCATTATACTAATATTAATGTTAAGTGAAAAACATGTTAAAGAAGGAATTAAGTGTATGAAAAATAAGAATATTGTTATCAATTAAGGTTTGATAAATGTCTATTTTGAAAGTGATTGTACTGACGGGATAATCAATATTAAGATATAAATCAATGATTTTTAAGGTTAAAGTTAAGAGAGTATTTATAAAGAGATGAAGTGATAAAATATCTTGAATGTAATTGATGGACGAAGTATATGTATATTATAAGATGATCTGATTCTTGTATAAAGATAAATTAATTGGGAATGTAATGAGTTATTTTGAATGCTTGGTTAAGAAAGTAATAAGATATATAAATATATATAATGATGAGTTAAAAAAATTGCCTTATTAGAGATTAACCCAAAAAAAAAAAAACTCGAGCTCTGAGCTCTGATTTGGGATTGCGATTTCTGATTCTCAGTCACGGATAAGCCCGACTCGCCGGCGGCCGCCCCTGCGGGGGTGGCTCCTCGCACTTTTGTTTCTGTTCTTACTGGTTCGACTAAACCTTCAGCAGATTTGGAAGATCTTCGCTCCTTTTCTTCTATTCTCTCAAATAGCCGATTATCATCAAGATCTCCATTCAAGTATAAAGGGGCTCCTGCGATCAACTTTACTGCTGAAGATGTGGCCATTTTGTCTTCCCCTTTTAGATTTGCATTAATCGGCTATTTTGGATTTGGCAGGCCCTCGATGATTGCTCTGAAGAAGGCAATGGATGTGGTAGGTTTTAAAGGTAATTTCTCTTTGGGCTTAATTGATTCTAAACATATTTTGATTAATTTTTCCCTTGAGGAAGATTACCTGCGTTGTTGGTTGCGTTATCAATGGTTTTTCAATGGGTTTTCTATGCGTGTTTCAAAATGGTCAGCTTCTTTTAGACCAAACGTAGACAGCTCTGTTTTACCAATTTGGGTATCGCTTGATGGTCTTCCTGTGCATTTCTTTGACAAGGAAGCTTTGTTCTCTATTACCTCTTTGATTGGAACTCCTCTCAAGCTTGATGCTACTACTGCAGCGATTACCCGTCCATCCTCTGCCAGAGTTTGCATTGAAGTTGACCTCAAAAATGAACTACCTCAAAAAGTGTGGATAGGTAATGCTGATAATGGTTTTTTCCAGAAAGTAGTGTATGAAAACATTCCTAAATTCTGTTCTGTCTGTGAACATTTGGGACATGATGCTTACTCTTGTTCTGCTGGAGGTAACAATAAAGTGCTTAATCAGGAAACAAATGACCCCCCTGTAAAAGTCACCAAAACTTGGGTTCTTAAAACTCAACCTATAACTGTTGAAGACCCTATTTCTTTAGACATTTCGAAAACTGATGCTTCTACCAAAGTTACTGATACTGAACATTGTGTTGAAGATGTTTTGCCTGTGATCCCTATTAATAACTTGAACTGTGTGTCTTCTTGTTCTATGGGAGCTCATACTAATGTTGTCACTAATACAGCTGCAGTCTTTGTTTCCAGAATTAATGATATAGTCAACAGCCCTTCTGATATTGAATTGGATAATGACTTAGTTACTGCAGCTGCTGGTACACTTTCAGATGGGGACTTAAGAGATAGGAACGAATCTCTAAATTTGGACAATTTGAAACGAGATAGTGCTGTTTTTGCTGAAAAGATTAAAAGACTAAAGAAGCCTGTGTTTGCTGAGGGTATTGATAGAGATGGATTTGCTATGGTGGTGCGACGTCGGAGAGGTCGCAAACCCAAAATTAAAAAGGGACATTCGATGATTACTCGTAAGCAGAAAAAATCTCTAACTATTGAAAATGCAACTCTTTTCAATGAATGTGCTATGTTGGAATCTTAGGGGTTTACCCTCTTCTTTTGATCGTTTGCTTAAACTATGTCGTTATCATAAAATTTGTTTATTAACTGTTATTGAACCTATGATTGATGCCTCAAATGCTATGCTTTATGCTTCAAGATTGGGATTCAGTGATGTTTCCACTAGCTCTAACAACAAGATGTGGATTTTTTGGAAATCTTCTATGTTACACTTGTTTTCTTTTCATGATGACTCACAAGTCTTTAGCTGTATGGTGAACCTCTATTCTTTGTCTGATACTTTTAAATTTTCTGCGATCTATGGTTTGCATTCTCGTGCTCAACGAGCTAACATGTGGTCTGCTCTTTCTGGTATTGCTTCTACTTATGGGGGTCCGTGGCTTATTGGGGGCGACTTTAACTCTATGAAATCTATGATTGATTACAAGGGAAACTCTGCCCCGTGCTTGTTGAGTATGCAGGATTTCGCCGAGGCTTCAGATGATTGTGGTTTAATTGATATTCCTTATCATGGATCCAGTTATACATGGACAGGTGTTCGTAGTAATGGTAGAGTTTGGGAGAGGCTTGATAGATTTCTTGCTAATTCTGGTTTTATGGATTTATTTGGAGACATTAGTGTTCGTCATCTGGGTAGATCGACTTCTGATCATGCTCCGCTTTTTTTGAGTTGTAAATATGTTGACATGAATGTTCCCAAACCTTTTAAGTTTCAGAAGATGTGGTTAGCTCACTCCTCTTTTCTGCCTCTGGTAAAAGAGAAATGGAACGCGAATTTCAATGGGGGAGGTATGAGGGGGCTTTACATTAAGCTTCGGGATCTTAAAAAGAATCTTCGATCTTGGAATAAATTGGTTTTTGGTAATGTGTTTGATAATGTTGTGGCTGCGGAGCAAGAGGCTGAGATAGCTGAGAGATTATTTGATTCGGATCCTTCGCCTGAAAATAGGAAAAACTGGCAGGAAAAAAATAGTGATCTTATTTGTAAACTCAAAGTGGAGGAAAGTTTTTGGCGTCAGAAAGCCCATGTTAAATGGATTGGAGAGGGGGAATCCAACTCCAAATTCTTTCATAATTATGTGCAGATTACTAGAAAATTGCATCGGATTTCTGCTATTAAAAAAGCGGACGGGAATTGGGTTTCTACTCAGGAAGACATTGGCAATGAAGCGGTTGATTACTTTACTAGTTTGTTTTCTGCTGAGGTTGACCGGCCAGATTTTCACCCTTTATTAGAATTTTTGCCGACTTTGGTTACTGATGCCCAAAACGCTGTTCTTCAGCGCCTCCCTGATGATGATGAGATTAAACATGATGTATGGCAATTGGACCCGAGTAGTGCTCCTGGTCCAGATGGGTTTGATGGATTCTTCTATAGAGAGTGTTGGGATATTATTAGCTGGGACGTGAATTCTTTATGGGCATTCCGGTTCCTACAGCTTTTGGTTCTACTCATATTATCCTCATCCCTAAGATTGACAATCATTCTAATTTCAATCAATTCAGGCCTATTTGTCTCACCAATTTTATTAGCAAGGTTTGCACTCGTATCTTGGCTAACAGACTCTCTCCTATTTTGGACTTGCTTTTGTCTCAGGAACAGGCAGGTTTTATGAAGGGTCGCTCTATACATGCACACATCTTACTAGCTAATGAGTTGATTCATGAGATTGACAGGAACTCGAGAGGATATAACCTTGCTGTTAAGCTTGATATGGCTAAGGCGTTTGACAGAGTTGCTTGGGAATTTTTGGAAGCTGTGCTTGTGCGCTTTGGCTTTTCTAATCATGTTGTCAAGATAATTATGGGTAATCTCTCAGCTACACATTTATCTGTTATTGTTAATGGTGTTGCTCATGGTTTCTTCCGGCCAACAAGAGGGGTTAAACAAGGAGATCCTCTCTCTCCTTATTTGTTTATTTTGGCTTCGGAATGCTTCTCTAGAGGTCTTAATCATCTAATCACGAATGGGAAAATCTCATCTTTCAAACTATCCAGGCAATGTCTTCCCATATCTCACCTTGCTTTTGCTGATGACTTGTTGATTTTTCTCAAAGGTGATGTTCGGAGTATAAACAATTTTACCAAGTTCTTGCAGCTTTACCAATCAGCTTCTGGGCAATTAATTAACTTTGACAAGAGTTCATTCTTCTGTTCAAAAAAAGCTCCTCCTCAGGTTTTTCAGAGGATCCAAGGTACTCTAGGTATTATGAGGAAGACTTTACCTTTTACATATTTGGGAGCTCCAATATATCAAGGTATTAATAGAATGGCTTATTGTGGTGGTCTTCTTCACAAGATTGAAAGCAAACTTTCTGGATGGATCAAGAAAATTCTATCTCAGGGTGGCCGTTTGTTATTAATCAAGCATGTTCTCAGCTCAATCCCTATACATATCATGGGGGCAATGGAATTACCAAAGAAAATGATCAGGTTTTTAGAGCAAAAAATGTCTAACTTCTTCTGGGGAGGAAACTCTTTTAAAACTAAGCATCACTGGGTTAGTTTTAAGGGAATGTCTATTCCTACGGATGAAGGAGGTTTAGGTCTCCGATCTCTCACCTCTTTGCAGAAAGCTTACTCTATTAAACTTTGGTGGATGTACACGAGTAATAATTCTATGTGGGCTCATTACATGCATCAAAAGTACCACCGCAAGGGAGATATGGTCTTCCGTATTACGGACTCTTGCTCTTGGAAGCGGGTTTGCAAAATCAATACCACTGCTGATTCCTTGATAATTGAAGAGCATAATCCTTTGGTTTGGAGGGATTCCTTGAAGGGATCTTTTACATTATCTTTTGCCTACGGTAGCATTAGGCAAAGAAGGGCTAAAACATTAACAGCACGAGCTATATGGGATTCTACCATACCATTGAAATTTTCAATCTTTACATGGAAATTGCTTCAAGGGGCTGTCCCTCTCCCTCAAAATCTAGAATTGTTTGGTATTCATGGTCCCTCAAGATGCCCCTTCTGCTTGTGTGCTTTGGTTACTAAAGATCACATATTTTATTCATGCTCTATTATTCACAAAGTTTGGGTTTTCTTTGGTTCTTTTTTCCTTGATAGCATTATAAAGAGGAGTTCGTTAAGGCAAGAACTTGTTTATTGGTGGCTTATTGGAAATCCGAAGACTGCCATTGGTCATCTTCATCGTCTTCTGCCACAAGTTATTATTTGGTCAATCTGGAAGATGTATACTCGATCAATTTGGGGCGATGGGAATTGTTACTCCGCGCTATTGTACAGTGAGATAACCAAGATTTTGATGTCTTGGAGCATTGCAAACTCTGGAAAGAAATTTGCCAAATATCTTTCCCATTTATCAGATGCAGGATTGATTTCGGAAAGCTTTGGTAGAAATCACTTTAAGCCTATTGTTGTCTCTTGGAAGAAGCCCACAGCTGGCTATCTTAAGCTCAATGTGGATGCCACGTTCACAAATCATGGAGCAGCTGGAGGTAGTATTCTGCGTGATTCTTCAGGGGCTGTTGTGACTGCTTTTTGTTTCACCTTTGCAGCGTCTTCAGCTCGTGAGGCAGAGCTGTTTGCTATTATTAATAGCTTTAGATGGTGTATTCAGAACGGCTTTTCTCCATTGATATTGGAAACAGACTGTCTAGAAGTAGTTCGATTGGTTCAAAGGGCAATCTGGATAGCTGACGGTCCTCAGCCTATTCGTGATTTGGCTTCAAGTCTTAGTGCTCATAACTCTTTGATCTATCACATTCACAGGGAGGCGAACCAGGCTGCACATTTTTTGGCTACTTTCTCTCGAATTAATGATTCTTGTTGTATTTTTGAATCTTTCAACTCTTTGCCTCATCTTTTGAGAGGTATTGTTCTTTTGGAGGCGATCATCACGCCTTATTTGAGATTTTAATAAAATTTTTATCATATTGCTTAAAAAATATATATATATATATATAATGATGAGTTATGAAATTTAGAGAAGATGATTGACTCTAAGGGGGAGAGTAGAAGTTATATGATTTGATGACATAATAACTTAATAATATAATTAACTTCATATGAAAGTTAAGATGGTATTTTGTTAAGAATGGATTGTTACTTTACTGGATAATTTCGAGGATGAAATTATTTAAGGGGGAGAGAATTGTAATATCCCAAAGTATACCTAAAAGTTTTGGAATTATTGTTGCATTTGGATTTAATGTATATGTTTAATGGAAAGAGAAAAGAAGTAAAGAGAGAGTGTATATGTTGTATATATATAGATATATATATATATATAACATATACAAGTCAAAGAAATGGAAGTCAAAAGAAGATAAATTAATTAAAAGGAAATATTATAAGAGATAGATGTATATGAAGGATGATATGTATATATGGTATTTGAAACATATGGGAAATATAAATACAATATATAAGAGATATACATATAGCAATGTATACATCACATATACGTGATGTATATATTGGTGTAGGAAAAGTAAGTAAGTAAGTAAGTAAGTAAGTAATAATAATAATAATAATAATAATGACAAGAGAAAAAGAAGAAAAGAAAGTCAATGGGAAGAATAAATCTTGTGGTGGAGAATTTTTAGGGATATTTAATTATATTATTATATATATTTATAAGACAAGTTTGAAAGGGAAAAGAGAGGATTTTCTTTATTTTCTTTCTTCTTCTTCTTCTTGAACGAGAGAGAGAGAGAGAGATGTTATTTTGTTGGCTTACACATCAAATTCTTAAAGGCTTTAAGAGGATTGAAAGTGGATATTGAAGATTTGGCAAAGAATTCAAGTGTTCATTTCTTTGTGTTGATTTCTATTGATTGTGTTTATATTTAATATGGTTTGTGTGTGAAGATGATGATAATGAAAGATTGAAGTATATATATGTATGTTGAATTGGTATTTAGATGATGATAATATGGTTATTTGTGAGGATGATGATGGATTGTAGAAATTGTTTAGTAAGCCACTTTTTTTCATGATATGATGCACAAAGAAGTCAAAGTGTATGTTGATGATATGATGGTGAAGTCAAATATAAGGGAGCAACACTTCCAAAACTTAGAATTATTCTTCAAGAGAGCAGTGAAGTATAAGTTAAGGTTAAACCTGAAGAAGTGTGTGTTTAGGGTAACCTCAGGCAAGTTGTTGGGACATGTGGTTGGTCCAAATGGCATTGAGATTGACGCTAACAAGGTTAAGGCAATTAGGGATATGCCAGCCCCTAAGACGGAGAGAGAAGTTTGGGGATTTATTGGCAGGTTATAGTACATTAGCAGGTTATTGCAAAGCTCGCCATGATCTGTGACCCTATCTTCAAATTGCTTAAAAAGAATCAGCCAGTCATGTGGAGTGAAGAGTGTCAAAAGGCTTTTGAGCCTATAAAGGAGTATCTGCTAAATCCACCTATTTTGGAACCACCTAAACCCGGTAAACCCTTGTTACTATACTTAGCAATAGAAGAAGAGTCAATAGGAGCTATGCTAGCCCAAGCAGATGAGTCAGGGATTGAGCACACAGTCTACTATTTGAGTAGAAAGCTCCTACCTTATGAAATTAAGTATAGTATCATTGAAAAGACCTATATAGTTATGGTTTGGTCTTCTAAGAAGTTGCGGCACTACTTTCAATCTTATAATGTGCAAGCAATTTCCAGGTTGGATCTGGTGAAGTACTTAAGGGAGACACCATCTTTGATTAGAAAGTATGGGTGATGGTTGATAATATTGAAAGAATTTGAGATTGAGCATGTAACCAGGAAAACAATCAAAGGTAGAGCGGTGGCAGAATTCTGGCCCAATAACCATTACCGGATAACGAAGAGGTAGCCTTGGAATTTCCTGATGAATATTTAGAGGCCATAGAAGTACAAGGATGAAAAATGTATTTTGACAGACCAGTGAATAGGAAAGGAGCAGGTTTGGGAGTCATACTAGAATTGCCCGAAGGGGAGCTTATCCCTTTAGCCTAGAAGTTGAAGTTCAGGGTGACCAATAATATGGTGGAGTATGAAGCATGTATTTTTGGTTTGGAAACCCTAATGATTATGATGGTAGATAAGGTGCAAGCCTTTGGTGATTTATTGCTAGTAATATCCCAAGTAAATGAAGAGTGGGAGTTAAGAGAAGGGAAACTAAAACCATACCACCATTACTTCACCGTGATGAAGAAGAATTTTTAGGAGTGCAGGTTTATACACCTACCAAGAGAAGAAAACCAGATGGCTGATGCCCTAGCCACATTAGCTTCGGTATGGGAAAATCCTGTCAACTTATTCCTTAAGCCTCTGATTTTAACCAGTTCATCAATGCCTTGCTATGAATATAAGACAATCATGGAAACTGATACAGACCATGATGTGTGGTATGATACTATAAGACAGTTTTTGGAGGAGAAGGAATACCCATTGGGGGCAACAAAGAAAGAAAGAAGAGCCATAAGGTGATGGTCCTTACAATACATCACCTTTCATGGAGATTTATATCGAAGATGGCCTGATGGGGGTGCACTTGAGATGCTTAAGGAAACCTGAAGTGGAGTATATCATGTCAAAAATACACGTGAAAAGTTGTGGTCCACACATGAGTAGTTTAGCCCTAGTTAAGAAGATAATTTGACAAGGTTACTACTTATTGACCATGGAGAGAGATTGTATTGAGTTTGTGAAGAAGTGCCAACTATGTCAGCTATATGGTAATTTGAATCACATGCCTCTTGAAGAATTACATTCTATGTCTTCACCCTGGCCCTTCGTAACTTGGGGGATTAACATTATAAGAGAGATACATCCGACGGCTTCAAATGATCATTGTTTTATTGTAGTAGCAGTGGATTATTTTTCAAAATGGGCTGAGGCCAAATCTTTCAACAAACTGGGGGCAAGGCAAATGCTAGAGTTATTGAAAAGAATATCATCTGTAGGTATGGGGTTCCGCACAGTGTGATATCAGAAAACTAAAACAAACACAAATTCTTCAAACACATTACCAAACACATTTTAGTTTTCTTTTTTCTTTAAAAAAAACTAAAACAAAAAAAACAAAAATTATCACGAACATAACCTTGGCAATTCATTTTATATTTATAATAATGTGGGAAAAAAACCAATGAAGTTATATAATTAACATATTAACATGATGATGAAAGAAAAAAAAATACATCCAAGATATTGGTTAAAAAGAAGAAGAAGAAAATCAGTTGGCTGGGATTCTAACCCAAAGAAAATAAAGGGAAAAGAAAAAAAGCCAAAGAAAATGCAGTAACAGGATTTGATCCTAGCGCTAAACCACCTATAGGAAATTAGCCAAAAAAAACATTGTGTTTTCTGATGGAAAAACAAAAGAATCCACTAAAAGAGCAAAAGGAAAAAAGCAACTTAAATTAAAACATAAATTAGTTCTCCAAAAGATAGCATAGATATGGAAAAATAAGAAGATTGATTTCTCATTCTAAGTTTGGGATATTTTTACAGCCAAATTATAAACTCCATTATTAAAAGAAAAAATTAAAAGAGATTTTATTATATACACATTCTAGTGTCAAGTTCAACGCATTAACACGACACAACATGCAAAAGTAACAAGTTAAGCATGTCATTTCAGATCAACAGGTCAACCCATGATACAACACCATTATTTTTGTATCGTAGTTGGATAACCACCACATTAATCTGACACTAAGACAATATCATTGATTCAAATTGGATAATTTCATATTTACTTCATGTTGTGTTATTCTATAACTTCCAACATCAATATTACCACACCTACCCTTTTTTTTTATGGAAGATGGAATGGACAACTATTTCCCACCTCTCCCTTGCTTTTTCACAATTGCTAAAGCCCTATTTCTTAACATAAAAAATTAGGCACTGTTATTGAGCAAAAGCTTAAAAAAATTAACTATTAACGACCATAAGATTGATCCAAATCAAGAATCCAAATAAGAAATTCAGACACCTGCTTTTCTTTAGATCTAAATCAAGCAATTCAGACACCTGTTTTTTTATTTTACTTTTACAAAATGATGTGGAAATTACTAAAGACACGGTTAACCAAAATGCTATTGATGTACCGAATAAGCTATATATGAATTCTAGTGGACAGCAATTTAAGTTTTAAGACATTTTTTTCCTCAGTCCCAGGTACCCTTCATAAAATCTGACATAAAGAAAGCAGTACTAAACATCCTTCTCTGGTGGAGTAAGGTGTCGGGCTCTCTACACTGAAACACAATGATAGAACCAAATCAAAGTGATGGGCTTTGCACTTGCCTTTGCCCGATATTCAAATGATCTAATTCTTCTTCAAAAGCTAACATAGTGTACTTTTAGAATCTAAAAGTTGATATCCAATAACAATAATGCTACTGATTTGAGAATTGACATGAGAGATTGTTTGAGAATCTACTGGATGGTATGTGCTTGTAGTTTCAGCTAAATGGGTTCTCTCCCTCCTCCAGAGAAGTCAAAATGGAAATTACATGCCTTGAAATTTGTGTAAATTGTTCACAAGTAAAAGTGAGGAACCCCATACCGAAGCCAATGTGGCTAGGGCATCAGCCATCTGATTTTCTTCCCTTGATAGGTGTATAAACCTACACTCCTTAAAGTTCTTCTTCATCATGGTCAAGTAATGGTGGTATGGTTTTAATTTTTCCTCTTTCAACTCCCACTCTCCATTTACTTGGTATGATACTACTTCGTATTCCACCATATTAATTGTTGCCCTAAATTTCAACTTTTTGGCTAAAGGGATAAGTTCCCCTTCGGGTGATTCTACTATTACTCCCAAACCTACTCCTTTCCTATTCACTGCTCCATCAAAATATATTTTCCACCCTTGCACTTCAATTGTTTCTAAATGTTCATTCGGAAATTCCAAGATTACCTCCTCCCTTTCTGGTAATGGTTGTTGGGCTAGGAATTCAGCCACTGCTCTACCTTTGATTGTTTTCCTGATTACATACTCAATCTCAAATTATTCTAATATTATCAACCATCGACCATATTTCCCAATCAAAGAGGGTGTCTCCCTTAAATACTTCATTGGATCTAGCTTAGAAATTGCTTGCACACTATACGATTGAAAGTAGTGCCGCAACTTCTTAGAAGACCAAACCACGGCTATACAAGTCTTTTTAATGGTACTATACTTAATTTCATAAGGTAGGAGCTTTCTACTCAAATAGTAAACTGCATGCTCAATCCTTGACTCATCTGCTTGGGCTAGCATGGCTCCTATTGACACTTCTTTTGTTGCTAAGTATAGTAGTAGAGGTTTGTCGGGTTTAGGTGGTTTTAAAACAGGTGGATTCAATAAATACTCTTTTATTTGCTCAAAGACATTTTGACACTCTTCATTCCATAGGACGGGCTAATTCTTTCTAAGCAATTTGAAGATAGGCTCACAAATTGTTGAAAGTTTTGCTATGAATCTGCTAATGTATTGTAATTTACCAATAAATCCCCGAACTTCTCTTTTTGTCTTAGGGGCTGGCATATCCCTGATTGCTTTAACTTTGTCAGGATCAATCTCAATGCCATTTGGACCAATCTCATGTCCTAATAATTTGCCTGAAGTAACACCAAACACACACTTCTTCGGGTTTAATCTTAGCTTATATTTCAAAGCCCTATCGAAGAATAATTCTAAGTTTTGGAAGTGTTGTTCCCTTGTGTCCGATTTAACCATCATATCATCAACATATACTTCAACTTCTTTGTGCATCATGTCATGAAATAGTATGGTGGCCATCCTTTGATAGGTTGCTCCAACATTCTTTAAACCAAACGGCATCACCCTATAACAAAATATACCCCATTTGGTAATGAAAGCTATTTTGGCTTTATCCTCTTGGGCCATTAACACTTGGTTGTATCTGGAAAATCCATCTACAAATGAGTGTAGCACGCTAGAGGCTGCACTATCAATGAGAACATCTATATGAGGTAAAGAAAAATCATCTTTAGGGGAAGCCTTGTTCAAATCTCTATAGTCCACACAGACCCTTATTCTACCATCTTTCTTTGGCACGGGTACTATGTTGGCTAACCAATCTGGATATTCTATCACTTTGAGGAACTTCACTTGTATTTGCTTAGTGACCTCTTCTTTAACCAATTCAGCCCACTCAGGTCTTAATCACCTAAGCTTTTGTTTGACAGGTTTCATGTGAGTATAAGTAGGAATATGATGCTCGGCTATGTCTCGATCTATTCCAGGCATATCCTCATAAGACCAAGCAAACACTTCTTCATATTTTTTGAATATTTTTTCAAATCTCTCTCTCTCATCAGGAGTAAGGTTGGATGCTATGCTAATATTTTTAGGATTTCGGTTGTTCCCAAATTTAATGATTGTGTGTTAACAGAATTAATATTAAAGATGCTCATGTAATTGCTATTTGAATGTATGCAACCATCAGGAGAAACATCACACAAGTAAGCAAAATTAGACTTTATTGCATTCATTTTATAAAAGAAAACATCATCATCCTCATACAAAGCAGACAAATTAAAATCAAAATCAAAATCATTCTCAAAATCAATAAGGCAGGATGTCTTCAAACTTTTCTTCAACCAGGGCAGCAATCTCCTCCGAAGTCTTCTCAACTTTCAGGACAGCTTCATTCTTCTCTTTTGGATTGGATTCTTTGTTGGCTGACAAGGTGAGCTCTTTCTTCACTTGGTTGACTAGCTCGGCCACATCTGCAAAAATTTCAAAACCTGGGATCAACTTTCCCATGAACATGATTGGCTCGGGCTTTCCTTGGAGTGGTCCCATATCTGGAGCTTTAAAAAAGATTTCTTCAAGTGGCGGGAAGCCCATCTTCTCATTTTTCTTTGGCTAGACATTGTTGGCTTCATCATATCCCAACGCCTTCTTGGAAGTTTGAGTTCTAAAGTCTGGCAGCTTTGTCAAACCGGTCTTACCCTTTCCAACTCCGAGAAGGTAGTTCATGTTCTTCATCATATTCAAAACTTTGGAGTCCACTACTTCATCATTAGAAATTGCAGCTACTTGAAAACCATTGAGAGGCCTTTCAATCATTAGAGCGTTAACAATCTCATTATCTTCAGCTTCAATGACCACTGTCTCATCTCCGTTTGAGAACTTGATCTTTTGATGAAGGGTGGACGGAACTCCACCAAGAGGATGAAACCATGGTCTCCCCAAGAGTAAGGCGAAGGTAACCGGTATGTCTAAAATAACAAATTCAACAATAGATTCAATTGGACCAACCTTGACAGCAGCTTTGAAAGTCCCTTCGGCGTGTCTCTTAGTGTTGTCATAAGCCCAAATTGTTACTTCGGTCAGGTTTAGATCCCTTGTTGACATGGGTAGCTTTGGCAATATCTTAAGTGGACAAACATTTATGGTGGACCCATCATTGACCATTACACATGGAGTCCTCTTCCCCTTGACTTCTATTTTGATAAAGAGAGGGCGGATGTGATCTCTCCCCTCCTCTGGTAAATCTGCATCCGAAAAAGAAATTGTTCCCATATTAACTTCATTCTTTTCTTGAACCTCTTCACATTTCATTACCCCTTCAATTTTTATGAAGTTGATCAGCTCCTCCAGTGTCATGGAGGTAGAAATTGGCATGTTAGCCAAGGCTTTGGCCATAATTTCTCGGTGCTTTTTAGAAGTAGCTAATAAGTTCCAAATGCTAACACTTGCTTGGGTTCTTTTCAATTGCTTGAGCATAGCATCATCTTCCTCTTCTTTATTTCCTACTTCAACTTCCTTACCCTTATTAGTTTCTACCTCCTTAGGTGGTGGCCTTGCATAAGGCTTACCGGATCTAGTGTTCATTACTTCATCTTCTTCAGGCTCGGACAAGTCCACTCCTCCTTCTTGGATATAAGATCATCATCACTATCGCTTGAATCCCAAAACCCATTGACAACACAAATTGTTACTTCTTTACCCACCATAACTTGTTTAATTCCACCAAATACCTCTTCTTCTTTGGTTGCTTCTCCACCCATATCTTGAAAAGAAGACATGACAAAGTCCTCATGCAAACCTCCTCCAATCATGAAGGTTGCCGGCGGTGGTACTCTATTGAACTTTGGTAAAGGGTTGTCTTTGTTGTTTGGCTTGTTGGGCTCGGGTAGCTTCCCATTATCAATTAGATTTTAGATCTCATGTCTCAACCTCACACATCTATCCATGTCATGCCCTTGCATTTGGTGAAATTGACAAAATGCTTTAGTGTCAAAATTAGGTGGGAGAGGGTTAGGCAAAGGACGAGGATTTAAGGGTTGTAGCAATCCCTTTCTTTGAAGCTTATTGAGAACCCAAGACATCAATTTCCCCAATTCTGAAAATTGTCTCCTCGTTCCTTGGTTAGTAGCGTTAACACCGACTGCCTTTTGCATGCTTTGGCTACCAGATTAATAGTTCCCTTTCTCGTTCCTTCTTGTTGAAAAATGATTCTTCTCTCTTTCCCATTCTTTAATTTGCAAACCCACTTGGAGAAGGTCTTTGAAATCGTGGATGAGTGTATGAGACATCCTCTCATGAAGACTAGGCAACACCCCTCTCACAATCATCCTTATTTGATCGGATTTATTGGGCCTCTTCTTGAGCAAAGCGGCCTTGTTTCTCCATCTCTTCACATAATCTATAAAATTCTCATTCGACCTTTGCCTAATGGATTCCACTTCCATCAAGGTAACTTCCATCTCGACATCATATCCGTATTGTTGGATGAAGGCTTTGTAAAGCAGATCCCAACTCTTTTGTGTTCCATCATCTAAGGTATTGAACTAATTTTGGACAACAGGGTCCAATGAGAGCATAAAGTACCTTAGGGTTTGAGCCTTAGTAGCTCAGGCATACTGCATGGCAGTGATATATTGCTTCACATGGAGATGAGGATTTCTTGTTCCATCAAACTTTGAGAAAGATGGAATCTTAAACTTGTACGGGACTTTTTCATCTAGCTCAAATAATTTGTCAACTTCAGACATTTCCTCGTTTTCAGTTTCTTCTCAAATTTCTTTTCTAAATCAGCAATCATCTTTTCAACGTCAGAAATTTTGGTCTTTTCCATAGCTGATCTTTCAACAATCTTAGGCTCTTTCTTCTTGTCTTGAGCATCTTGGTAGTATTGAGCCCAATCATCATCATCATCAATGATCACTTTTTCATCATCAAAAACTACTTCACCAACTTTGGTCTTCCCTTTTTCCTTTGGCTTCTTAGTGCTAGCAGATGCTTCGGCATGATTTTCCAAAATTGCAGTCAATTGGTTCTTCATGGTCTCAGCTAGGGCCTCTTTTATTTCTTCCATCTTGGCGTTGAGGGCATCATCCACCATTCTTTGAATTTGTTCGAGATCCATTGTTTTTGGTGAGCAAGTGATTGAGTTGTTGCTAGATACTTAGTCTCCGGCGTAAGTCAGATTATCGTAAGCTTTTGAACTGTCGTAATCCAAGGCTGTGAGCCAGAGAGGATCAATGATATGAGATGTAAATGTATGCATGTATGCACAAATAATAGACAAACAAGGACAAATAGGACATTCCTTCCAACCTTATAACATCCACATACGAATGGCGAGTCTCTTTTCCTAGGTATATGGTTAACAAAATACCAACATGGGGCATCTTGTTTTTGAATAATTCCCTCGGATATTTCAACCAATAGTTATATTTTCAAAAATGCAAATCAACTTATGATAATTCCCATTAATTAGGTTTTAATCCATTTAACCAACTAATGTAGCTTTTATGCTATATTGGATTAAAACAAAATTAAGAGGTTTATTATAAATATATTTCTCACTTGAAAAAGGTAACTAATGATTCATGCCTAAAACAAAGCCCATGATTAATTATTCTTAGTATAAACTAGGCTCACAATTGATTTTTGGTATTTCGTAATTGACCCAAATAATTTGTAAGCTCTCTGCAAGATAATTTTGTTTATAAGCCCATTGTAAAAAGATTTTTAGAAAAAATGGATTTTGGGCTTTACATTTGGGTTATGAGTAAAAGAATTTTTAATTTGTTTTTAGAAAAGTCTTGTGTCCAAAGACCATCTTGAAAACGTTTTGAAAATAGCTTTGGTCTTTTGGATTTAGAGAAAATTTTATTTTGAGTTTACAATATACTTAGGTTATATTAGAAAAAGAATAAACCAAATAAGCCATGATTTAAGCCAAGATAAATTAACCATAGTCAAGCAACATGTATTTGGGGTAAAACCTAAGGAAAGTAACTAGGCCAATTACATGAGCTTTAGTCTTTGGGTTAAAAGGCTTAGGTTCCCATAGCAAGTATATACCAAAAGGTGTGAGGATATGAGTGGTTATGTCATGCTAGATCTCCATACCTTGAGTGAAAGTATGGTATCCCTCACATAACACAACATGGTTAACACGGGCATCCTAACTCACGCACATAATGCAATCTAATATGATGCAATGGATAATATCATTATAAGAAAGAATAGTATAATATAAAGATCAACGGAATCAACTTCTCTTATCCCCAGTGGAGTCGCCACTGTGAGTGGGGATTTTCGTCCCCACTCCTGGGGGATTGGTTCTTGCGACTTCGGCACTGTTTAGGCTCGGGGCCTTAGAGAACACGAACCTAAGTCCGGAGAAAATGGAGTCGCCACCCGGACGGACCGGGAAAAAGAAAGGGGTGGATGACTCGATTCCTAAGGAATCCCCAACCCCCTAATGGGTTCGGAAAGTTGGGTATGTGTGGGGAAGGTGAGAAATGGCCCAACACCCCCACAACGCCCGGTTCATTGGAACCGGCCTCCTTTACAGGTCTTAATATTATAAAATTCTTAAATATAATAATATTATCCATATTACACACAATAATTAAAATAAAGCATCGATATATTGAAAATCAAAACAATGTCCAAGCAAAACAAATAAGTGGACACCCATCCGAAGATGGAAACATGCCCATACATAATCCATGCCTAAATAGGACACCCACCGAAAGGTAGAAACATGTCCTTTACATTGGTTCTAAAATAGAAAAGCAATTTAAATTACATGATATTTAACTAATGAGGTACCCACCAAGTCGAAACATATCTCTTACAATATTTGGAAATCTAAATAAATCGATAAAAATAATTAACTATTCATCATAAATAAATCATTCATCAAAGGTATTAAACATCAATAGAAAGTAAACATCCATCCATGATAAATTAAATAAACCAAGCATTGAACTTAAATAAATTAAAGCATATAAAATAAATCAAAGCATAATCAAATATAAAATTGAATAAAGCAAATAAAAAATTCAAATTAGGGCTACTGTTTCTATTTAAATGTGTTTATTTCATGTGTTTAGGGTTTTGGAATTTATGAGTTCAAGCTACTGTAAATTTTAAAAGAATTGAAATGGAGCAAAGTTTTAGAATTTAAGAGGTTGATAAAGTTCTTTGATTAACCAAATTAGTGTTTGAGTGGTAAAATCATGAAATTAGAGTTTGAAAACTTTAAAACATTAGATTTATGATTTACAGTCACTTACTGTGTAGAATTATAACATTTAGATTTATATGGTTTTAAGGTTTTAAAGGATTATGGTTTAGAAAAATTAGGGTTTAAGGTTTTAAGGGAGTTAGAGTTCACTGTTTTGGGTTTTGGAATTGAATTACAGTTTTAGAATTTTAGAATTAGGGTTTCAGAGAATGCATTAGGTTTATAGGATTTGAAAAAAAAAATAATTGATAATTTTATGAAACTTTATGAAAATAAACAAAACGATTTAAAGTTTATAGAAACAGAAAAGATATTTTTTAAGGTTTTTGGAAAGAAACAGATCTAATTTATGGTTTTGAAGAATTGGAAGGCAAATTAGGGTTTTAAGATTTTGAAGAAATAAAAATAACTATTTTAAAATTTTTGAAAAACAAAGAGACGAATTAAGGTTTTTAAACTTTAGAAAATGTGAATTAAAGTTCTAGGGTTTTTTATTTTAAAGAAACAAAAACAATAATTTTTGGATTTTTGAATGATGAAACTACTGTTAATTAATGAAACAAATAAAGAAATTCATACCTTCGTTTGTTGGTTCCACCAAAAATCACTTCTTGGATGAACAAGAACAAAGACAAGCTTTGCTGCCTTTATTGAATTAAATTGCTAGTTTGCTCTCTCAAAAAGTCCGATTGATTCAAAGTTTTTCTCCTCGATTTCGGTCTCAATTTTTTCTCCAAAATCCCCCTCTTTTGTGTTGTTTTTAGTACTTATTTATAGAAGATTTTTATGGTTAAGTTTAGTTATTCACGGAATCTAACATTAATTAAAAAAAGGAAACTGAAACCTAATTGTATTTGATTTCAAAAAAATTTGCGCCGGAAAAATTTAGCTGGAGAAAAAAAACTGCTGCAGAAAAATTGTGCTGGAGAAAAAAACTGCTACGGAAAAAATGCGCTGGCGAAAAAACTGCCGCAGCTGGCTGTAGGCTACGGGTGAGAATTGGCCTACGGGCCATTTCACTCACAGGAAATTCCTGCGGGCGAAATGGCCCACGACCATTTCGTCCACGCTGATTTTCGGCGATGAATCGTCGCCAATTTTTATTTTTATTTTTATTTTTATTTTTATTTTTATTTTTATTTTTATTTTTATTTTTATTTTTATTTTTATTTTTATTTTTATTTTTATTTTTATTTTTATTTTTATTTTTATTTTTATTTTTATTTTTATTTTTATTTTTATTTTTATTTTTATTTTTATTTTTATTTTTATTTTTATTTTTATTTTTATTTTTATTTTTTTGTTTATTATTATTATTTTTTATTAATAAAAATTAAATATTAAAGCAAATATTATTTAATTAAAATAACAAAAATTATTTTGGACTAATTAAAATATATTGGACCGGACTAGGTCAAAAATTAAGGGTCTACACTAACCTCATTTTAACTTTGGAAAACCATATTAAGCCATTCATTTTGGTGTTTTAAGTTTATTTATATTATTAAAAATATATTATAACATGTTTAAAATAATTACATTACATAAATACACACTTATGTCCAAAATCCTAAAATGGCATAACATTCACCATTGAAGGTTTTTCATTCCAACTCAATCCAATTATCAATTAAAACTGATATTCATCACTTTTGTCACTAAAGAACATGCTTTAACCAATAAAATCAAATAATTCAACAACTTTGAAAATGCCCTTTTCCAAAACCCTAAATCACCACTTCCATTTTCAAACTCTATCCAAACTCAACCAAATCCATCATTTAACTTTAAAATACTTATCTATGCATCAAAACAACCCATTTGGAATCAAATTTCACAATTAAAAACCATGAATTCAAAAGTTCAAAAGTTACATAACCCTAAACTCTCTCTCTTCACCAATCTTTACTCAAACTCAACCATTTCTTCAATCCAATCTTAAAATCATTGTTAACTATGTAAAATAACTTTATTCATACCCAAATAGATAATTAAATCATAGCACTTCAAAATTCCAAAAACAACATAATCAAACTTTCATGGAATTTCAAGAAAAAAAAAAGTTAGAAAACTTACCAATTCAGGTAGAAAACACCAAAACTTCAATTAAAACCTTGAAAATCCATCAATTAAATGAACTTGGAAGAAGCAAAATTTCCTATTTGATGGCTATGGAAAAATCAGCCAAGGAAGAAGAAGAAGAAGAAGACCAAAAATCATTTTTCTCTTTCTTTCTACTTTCAATTCCAACCTTATATATATATTATTTTAATAATTCAATAATTAATTATTTAATTTAAACCCCAAAAATACCTCTTCCATTAAAAATAAATTATTTTTGAATAATTTAAATAAATTTAAATTTTCAAAGTTTATTTATAAAAATGTCATTGGACTTTGACTTTTGACTTTTAAAAATTGACTTTTGTTGACTTTGTATATGTTATGTATATTTTGCATATATATCAAATATACATTCCACTTTTTCATTTAAAATCCCTTCATTTTTTATTTAAAACCATTTATTTAATTTATCCAATTAAATTATAATTTATTTAATTTAATTTCCAAAAATTTTGGATGTTACATTCCTTATAGATTTGTTGTTGTTCATTTTGATGAAGTGTTAATCTATAGTAAAACGTTAGATGAACATCTTAAGTATATTAGGGTTGTCTTAGAAGTACTTAGGAAATAAAAGTTGTATGGCAATACTAAGAAGTGCATATTTTTTAGTGATAAACTTGTGTTCTTAGGTTTTGTAATCAGTAGTAAAGGCCTTGTTTTTATGAGGAAAATGTAAAAGCTATTAAGGAATGGCCAAGACCTAAGTTTATTAGTGAAGTTAGGAGTTTCATGGTCTTGCTAATTTTTATAAGAGGTTTGCTAAGGATTTTAGTACCATTGTTGCTCCTTTGACTAGCATAGTTAAGAAAGATGTGAGTTTTAAGTGGATTGAAAGTCTATAAAAATTCTTGAACTTGCTAAAACAATGTTTCAACTTGCTAAAAGAAAAATTATGTTCCCCTCTAATATTGTGTTTGCCTGATTTTAATAAAGTCTTTGAAATTTGAATATCATCCCTCTAGAATTTCCATAGGTGCTTTTTTTTAGGAAAAATGACCCATTGTCTACTTTGGTGAGAAGCTGAATGGAGCGCAACTCAACTACTCCGCCTATGATAAGGAGTTGTATGCCTTGGTGAGAGCATTGGATGTGTAGCAACACTATTTGATACCTAAAGAGTTTATGATCCACACCGACCACGAGCCGCTCAAGTACTTTAAGGGGGAAGGAAATTTGTGCTAAACACATGCACGATAGGCAGAATTCATTGAGACTTTCTCATATGTGATTCAATATAAGCAAGGTAAAGAGAATGCAGTAACAGATGTAGTTTCTAGAAGTTAAACTCTATTCTTCACCTTAAGCTCTAAATTTTTGGGTTTTGAACGTATTAAGGAATTCTATGCAAATGATCATGATTTTCCAATTTCTATAGTGCTTGTGAGAATGTTGCATTACAAAATTTTTATAGACATGATGGATTCTTATTGAAAGAAAGGAAATTATGCATACTTGTTTGGTCTTTGAGGGAATTGCTTATGAGGGAGTCTCATAGTGGGGTTTAATGGGGCATTTTGGTGTGACTAAGACCTTAGACCTACTGCATGAACCTTAGACCTTAGAATTTGTGCTAAGTATCTTACATGTAAATAAGCTAAATCTAGTTTAGATAGAAACTCTAGTTTTGCAGTTAAACTAGTTTAGTATTAAAATCATAATTTATATAAATATAAAACTCTAGTTTAGATAGAAACCCTAATTCCCCCAATAAAACCCTATCTTGTAAATTTTTTACCTTTCGGGAGCGCTGCCCTCTTGACCCTGCCTGCTAATTGGCTAGCAGGACCGCCGTGTGTTGCGCCCTATAATTCATTAGCAGATTTATATCAAGATATGTTTATTTACTTTCTTTTTAATTATTTATTTATTTTCATATAAGTTTGAATTAGTTTTCTTGCTTTTTTCTTTTACTTGGATTTACATGTATTTTTAAAGGGAATTACAAAAGGCATGTTTTCACACTATGTGGGTGCCTTATTTATTTAGTTTGTGCAATCTAATTTATTTTAATGATTTTGGAACATTGTAAGGAATATGTTTCCATCAATTCATGGGTGTCCTATTTTATTTATTTGTATGAACATTAGGATATTGTAAGGGCATATTTCCATCTTTGGATGGGTACCCATTTTATTTGATTTGTTTAGTTTAATATAATGTTAGTTTATTTTGATTATTGCTTGTAGTATGGATAATCTTTTAATGAGTTAAGAATTTAAAAATATTTAGACCTAAAATGGAGGTTAGTTCCAATGAATCGGGCGTTATAGGGGTACTAGGTCATTTCACACCTTCCCCATGCATACCCAACTTTCCGAACCCAAGTAGGGGGTTGGGGATTCCTTAGGAATCGTTTCATCCACCCCTTTCTATCTTCCTCGCTTGTCCGAATGGAAACTTCTATTCTTCGAGTTTAGCCCCGTGTTCTCTAAGGCCCAAAACCTAACGGTGCCGAAGTTATAAGAACCATTCCACTAGGAGTGGGGGCAAAAATTCCCACTCACACATTCTATCTAAGGTAATCAATCCTTTTACTATAAATTCATGCTTATGACACTTTATAAAGGTTAGCTACTTCTTTGAATGAAATTACAAATTTTGAGAGATTGTTTTCTCTTGTTCTTGGTTCTTTCTTGAATCAAGGTTCCTACAGTAGAGTAAATCACTCTTAGTGTAGTTTAATTCCAAGATTTTCTTCCACAGGTTGTGAATTGATCAAGGACTTAGGCAAAACCTAGTTTACCTTTTCAAATGGTTGAATTCCAAGCGTAAAGGTGATTAGGTCCTTTATCTATATTGTAATATCCGTGATCTTAGAGATATTAAATAAGTATTTGGAGATATATGAGTTATATATACCTAGTATATACATAGTATATACATATTATATATAATATATGTCTGTTATATGTATATATATTATATACTCATATAATACAAATATATGGTATACTTGATGTGTACATAGGGTACACATGATATATACATATATATACATATGGATTTGTATATATTAAATATACATTACATATACAAAATATATATATTATTAAGCATATACATATACATAAAGTATCCACTATATATATGCGGTATAATTTGGTGTTGAAAAAGTTGATAACAACAACAACAACAACAACAACAACAATAATAATAATAATAATAATAATAAGAGAAAGAAAAAGAAAGCCAAAGATGAAAGAAAAGGAAAAGTGGAGATTAAAAGTATATAATTAAAGAATTAAAGAATTATTTATATTAATATATATATGGATGGTAATTAAAATTAATTAAATTATAATTAAAATAGTTTTGGGTAGAAAGAAGGAAATATCATATTATTTTATTAATTAATTAAATAGTAATTATGTAATGAAGTGAGGGACAAAGTGGGAAATTGACTTTTATAAGAAGAAGATCATCTTCTTCTTCCTCCATGTCTTAAACGAAATTGAAGAGAAAGAGACAGCGAGAGAGTTTCTTCCAAGTACATCAAATTGCACCAAAATTTCTAAAGAATCAAGTTGGATTTTGAAGGGAAGTCAAGAAAATAAGTTAGTACTCCTTCTTAAACTTTGTTTTCTTGTATTTTATAGTTATGTTAGAAATGTTTAGGGAGAGAAAATTGTGTTTAATTATTAAAATTGATAGTAAAAGAGTTAAAGTAATGAATATAAGATGATTTGTTGTGATGGATGAAATTGATGGAAGTAGGGTTATGGGTAGATTATGTCTAAATTAAGATTTTTGGTATGAGTGGATTTAATTATTGTAATGAAATGATTTAATGTAACATCCCCTGACAATTCTCACATAAAACTATCAAAGAATGTTACTCGATATACTGTCAGTACTCTAATCAATTCATTTAACAAAGTTTCTTTTCAAATTGTTACTAAAAAAATTTTCAAATAATAATACAATCTGTATAATATAACACTTATAAATCTAACATTTAAACCAATCTTCAATATCTCCAATAATCCAAATACTAATTATAAATCAGATAACCATCATAAGTTTGTCAAATATATAATACATTGCTTTATTTGATAATCATTCACTAGAATATCAAACTTGGTCCTCTAAATACATATATTCCTTTCATGTTTACAAATTTGTACAATCTCTCAAATAGCCAAATTAAATTGTATATATACATTTCATAATTTATGAGTACAATATACAAAAGATCTCTATATGTACTATAGATAATTTCTGAGATCCTTAATTCCACTGCTTAACTTATTCCGATGACATGATACCTATGTGTCAAAAAATTATTCTAACACGCTAAGCAAAGCTTAGTTGTGCTTGTATAAATATATTTTGTCATTTAATATTAAAGAAAAATACTTATAGAAATATAGTAATAACAGTCAATTTTAAGAAATATTTCTATATATTAACTATTTTCAATAACAAACCAATATAATATTTTGATTACACAAAATAATAACTTTAACTTTATAAAAGTCATCATGATATACTATACTTTCAGTATTGTAACTTTTCTCTTTATGAATCATTTTATTTAAGACTTACTTTCTCATTTGTTAACATTACTCATAATATGCTTAGTTTGTTTTTCAGTAAGTCTTACTTTTTAGTTTCACATATAGGATAATTTCATTCAATCTATAATTTTTGACACTTAAATTTAGTACTATACTTTGGGACACTTTGTATCTTATATAATTATATACACTTTCAATCATTATAGCACTTAGAAAGTTATTGATCAATTCAATAACTTGAGCATAACATTTCTATTCCGTGCATTAGAACTTTCACTTGGAAACATTAATATATACATTACCAATCACTTTCACATTGTAACACAGTGAGTCGATTTTAAATAATTAACTTATATTATTATTTTGCATTTCTTTCATTATTCATAACATCATATTCACATATATTTTTAATTTAGATAACTTCATTAAATATGTCCATACATACTAAACTCATATCATAGGTTTGGATAACAAATTATTGTAGCAATTTTAATGCCAAATCTCAAGAATATATAATGGCAAGTATGCCCACTGTCACTGATGACACAATATGTTCATTAATGGCATGAGGTACCTACTATCACTATGGCTATTCTTCCTCTGGTTAGTCATTCAATCCAAAGCTAGATCTAAAATCAGTATGATTTGGGCAATTCATTAGTTTTGATTAACACTGAATTATGTATATCACTTCAATAAAATAATTCTGTGATCAACACTTGGAATTACACATATTTATCATATATTTAAAATTTATTGCACTACTTGTTAGGGTTGATTTCAAAAAATCTTTTACACTTTGAGTCCTTATAGTCATTTAGGCCGAAATCACATATGAAAGACAAGGAAAAGAACTACTTTAGACAAATTCTTCAAGTGATACGCCTAATGACATGGGTGTGTCAATGACCGTGTCATTTACCCATTTTACAGAAGCTTTGACAAGCTCAACGATATGGGTGTGTCACTGGGTGTGTCATTTATTTTGCAATACAGTAGCTACGACACGTCCAATGACACAGGCCTGTCACTGGCTGTGTCATTTATCTTTCATCACAGTAGCTATGACATGCCCAATGACACGGACATGTTACTGGTCGTGTCTCCAATATTGAAACACAACACACCCAGTGACATGGCCGTATCACTGGCTGTGTCAGGCAAAATTCTATGTTTCATACACTCAACCACTTAAACACCATATACTCAAGATCTATGATAAAAATGAATCAAAAACTAGTTTCTTTGACATAGAAAGAGTCTATATCAAAAACTTTACTCAAACATCAATTAATCAATCTTTAACCATCACTCATGGCTAAAAACAACATCAAACCACTCAAATCTTTTAATGATTGAATTAAGAATCATACTCATCACTACAAGTTTCATTAACTCATTTTTCACTCATCAATCCATTTAACCAATACTTTTTAGTAATAATTCATTATAGATGACTCAATCAACTAATTTAAATATTAAAATTCTTAGAAATTTAAATATTTATAAATTAAAATACAAAAGCACATACCTCTTTCAAACTCTCTCTTCTTCTCTCTTTTCCCTCTTTTTCTTTGATCACTTGTTGATAATCTAACCTTTTCTAACTTATTCTTTTAAAAACTTATAGCTAGATGTGATTTTCTCTTAAGTTTTGGCTAAATTTTTGAAAAGAAGGAAGAAAGGAGGAGTTTTGGTGATGAAGATGAAGATAGGCGTGGATGACGAAGCAAGAAGAAAGGAGAAGGTTCTACACATTCACACACATATCCACTTATATATATATATATATATAATAAGTTCAATCTAGTGTGACCAATCTTATCTTAGCTATGGTGCACCCTCACTCTTAACCTTTATTACAATTCCATTTTTAGTCTTGTAAAACCGTAAAAATAATTTCTTCAATAAATTTTTGAAATATACTATTCACCATTCTCTGCTTATAGCATTTATCCACATTACTTTTATCACTATACATTATCACTTATCAATATTAGTTAAAAAGTTTCATGTTTAAAATCTTGACCATTACATTTAATGTTGTTTTAATATGCATGTAATAATTTTGTGGTTCGAAATTAATTATGAGCAAGTTTGGATAAGTTGGAATGTAAGGTTTGGTTATGTGAAATTAGGATTTTGGAAGGAGAATAAGAACTGGAAGTATTATAGATTCTTTCCCCAAATCTAAACATATAAAATCTAAAGAAAATCATAGAAATATAAACCCTAACACCAAAAATTAAAAGAAAATAATAACTTTTTGAATATACAAAAGAATTAAAGAACAAATATTATGAATAAAAAGAACAAAAATATTACTTGAATTGAAAATTAGAGAGAATAACGAATCAAAGAGAGAATTGAAAAAAAAAATTAAGACCTACAACCCTAACTTATTAACTGATCAATTCTTTCCGGCACTGGAGATTCCTTCAATGGATGGCTAGTAAGAGCAAACATTGTGGAAAAAATGAGCAAGTAAGCTAAAAGAGAGTGAGAGAGGTACAATAGAGAAGAAGACAACATCGATCGTATAAAGGTGTTACATTTGTAGAAAGTGCTACTCAAATTCATTAAACAATTCTATAATAATCTAATTTTCCAATTAAAGCAAACTTCAATAATAAAGCGATTAAAAATTTTGGCAGAATTTCCTCTGAAATAATCGCTATCCAAAAATTACAACAATTAACACAACCTGCATAAAATACTTCCAAATTCCATACAACTGATCTTAACTCCAATAGCTCCAATAAACCCAATATCCATTTCAAATTAACCATATAACATATACACATAAATATGCAAACATAAAAATATAAAATGATACTTGAATTAATAATCATTCACTAGTTATAGTGATTTCAAACTCAAGTATGTGCAAATATTTTATCCATATTAATATTTTATACAATCCTCGAATTTATCCTAGTAAATAACACAATGTTAATAATCTATAATTAACAACATTTATAAAATCATTCGTCCATTCTGTAGCTAATTTCTAAAATTCTTATTCACCAATTCACAACTTTTCTCCAATCCATCTTACTTGCGTGTCAGAAAAATCTAATACGCTAAGCAAGATGCTTAGTGGTACTTGTATATTCATATTTTGCCACTTTATGTTAAAAAAAAAGTAATTACAGTAGTAAAAATAATAAATTTCAAAATTGATAAAAACAAATTAATATATCAAATATTTTCAATCAAACTTATTCTTTGAAGCAGTAGGTTTTAAATTCAATATAATTAATAAAATATAATCTCACTGTAATTATTTATTAAAATATTACTGCTCTTTGTACTATTTGGATTCTCACATTTCAAATTCAATTTAGTTGAATAAGACATAACTATAATACTTTTATTTATCAATCTTTGCAATTATCAATTTTCCAATTGTAACAGTTATATTTTTAACTTACAATTTGTATTTTTCTATTTACAGTTTGTATTTTTTATTTTCAAATTATATTATTCTCTTATAATTTATTATAAAACTCAAAATAATGCTCATATGGTACTTCTCATATTTAATAGAAAAATCACTCATGAATTTAATACAATGAGCACTATCATTTAGTTTACCACTTTAAACACTTTTGACCAATTTAATACTTTAATAATATTATATACAATTAAACTTTTAGTTAAACTACAGTAAATTATACTTTTTAGTACAATTTAATATAAATATTTAATATATAGATTTAATATATTTTAGTAAGTTGTGTATATTTTTTTATATTTTTGCCCTTATATACTTGGTATCAACCCTAGACTCGAATAATGGGTCACTAATGGCAAATAAATGCTCACTTTAAAGTTTAAATATGGCTAGTGACCCACTATGGCATGAATGTCTACTGTAAATAGTGACACAAAGTGTCCACTAATAGCACGATATGCCCACTAATACTTTGAACGTTCACCCTTTAGCTAGTCATTTAATCCAATAACTAGGTTTATTACAAGTACAATCGGACAATTTACTTATTTCAAATAATATCACAATTATAATATTAACTTTAAATTAAAACATTTCATTCTCACAAGTCTTTAATCTTTTCCCCAATTTTTGCAATACAATAAATTAGTCTCTACACACTTTTGTAAATTATATAAATTACAAGCAATTCATTCACTTTTCATTTAACATGTATATTAAATAGTCATTTACTAAAACAATTTGACTACTTTGTTCTTGCATTAATTTTTATATTCCCAATTCCATAGTTCATATTTTATTTGTGGCAAATCAATTCTAATAAATATCCCAATTTCTTTTTATTAGTTCTTTCCAAATATATAAATTATACAAACTATAATCTTCATTCAAATTGTGTATTTTATAGGTATACACTATGTATATCTTGTATTTATGCCTATTGTATAATTTATAAATTTCCATTAAAATTTTATCATTTCCTTGTTAAATCTCATTATACAATAAACTCAATCTTTAAATATCTTTCCCATCAATTCTAATAGTAAACCAACATACTAATATTGGTCCTCATTAGGTTTTCTTATTATATAATAAAATCAATCTTTAAATATCTTTCCCATCAATTCTAATGGTAAACCAACATACTAATATTGGTCCTCATTAGGTTTTCTTTATATGTAATTATTTCTTTTTCTTAAACTATTATTAATCAATGTAATTTAACTTTCCAAGCACTCCCATATCCAAATTACAAATTATCTTAAATTTTCAAGTGATATTGTTGTTAGGTATACAGTAGGTATACAGTCTGTATATTTAAACAGTATTTATAACATTTAACCACTTTGACTTAATAGATCCTTCCTTTCTTTTTTTCTTTTTTTCATTATTTCTCTTTCTTAACTATTTGGAGTCAATAATGATTCAACATCCTATCAATCTTCTTATCTTAATTCTCAAGTTATCTTATTTCTCCAAAAATATTCTAATATTCACTATTCACATGCTCACATAATTTATCCATATACTAGTTATACTCACTTTGATTATTCAATATTATTTATCAATAATTTCCTCAAGTTTTTTTTCATCTTTCTAATTTTCATCATCCAATTGAGTAATCCTCTTTCAATGTCCTACAAAAAACCTTCCATTAATTATTTATATTTTCCATGATTTATTCAATAATTCACTACTAACTCACTCATTTAAACCAAGAAAATAATACCTAATACTCCAAAATCACAATTAAATTTAGATATAAACTTCCATAGTCAAATCATCCAATAAGATTCAATACACATGCACTAATTTCAATTAGATTTAATACCAAACTTTTCTTTATTAACATTGATTTATCCACTTCAAATCTCCTTTAATTGCACTTTCCTTTCCTCTTTCCCTCACAAACAGTTAAACTCACTTTAATCATAAAATTCTTGGAAATTCTATTAGAATTAAATTTAAACATAATTTGTTCAATCCATAATTATCAAATATACCTCAAATAGTTACTTGGCTTCATTCACATTTTCTTCCTTAATCATTTGAGTCAACATTTAATTTACTCCAAAATTCATTTTAAATCATAATTATCAAGACAAAAGTTTATCTTCCTACTTAACAAAATTTCCATAATCATAAAGATTCAACATTTTATTAATCAAGGCTCTCTTAAACATAGTTCAAGTTAAATAATTAATAAATTCACTTCCAAATATTACAAATATATTTATATCTACAAAGTAACAAATCCTATAACTTTAAAGTCTCCCATATCCCTAAATCTTCCAATCCCAATTTCTCCATAACCAATTCATTATTTAAGTAATTCAAAGATTTGGACATAATTTCATTTAAGAACAAACAAATATATTCTTTATACATTATAAAATACTTTTACTTTTAAAGAATTAAATTTTAATATTCACTTCTTCACAAATCACTTCAAATACAATTCTTTCACAAATAATCATATTTAATCAATACATAAGCTCCTTCTAATATTTAAAACCAAAATAAAATCAATTAATAGCAAAATAAATGTTATACAAGCACTAACCTCATTAAATTGGCTTTTCTATCACTTTGATATCCAATCTCTTAATTTGATGATGATTTTCTTTTAATTCCACTCATAAATTAATTATTTCTCATCTAATACCTAAATTGTTTGAAAAGATTCTATAGTTTTTAAGTTAAATTTAGGAAAAGAAGAGAAAAGAAGAAAATAGAGATGGAGGTGATGGTAGCTGCGGGTTGAAGAAGAAGAAATTGATGGAAAAAGTCAAATTTGGGTTTTAATGATATCTTTAGGTTTCCATTCCATACAATGCTGATATATTTGCTTTGGTTCACCAAACTTCATTAATTAACTCTTAATTCTATTTTTAACTCCATAAAATAGTAAAAATAATTACTTTAGCTATTTTAAAGCCACAATATTCAAATTTCACATTCCAACTATGGTACAATTCCATTTCGGGATTATAAAGGCATTTCCAAATTTTCTTTTCACTTTAAAATCTTTTATGAAAATACTAATTAAATTCATACTTGGATTAAATTTTTTCACTTAATAGGGCTTAATCAATCTCATTTCTATAATTTCTAAATACTCAAACTACACCTAATATCATAATCAATCCGATATATACTTATACCATTGATGTTGTCTTCTTCGCTATTGTACCTCTCTCACTCTCTTTTAGCTTACTTGCTTAGTTTTCCACAATGTTTGCTCTTACTAGCCATCCCTTGAAGGAATCTCTTACCGGAAAGCATTGATAAGTTAACAAGTTAGGGTTTTAGGTTTTAATTTTTTTTTCAATTCTCTCTTTGATTCATTATTCTCTCTAATTTGAAATTCAAGTAATAATTTTGTTCTTTTTATTCATTATCTTTGTTTGTTAATTCTTTTGTATATTCAATAAGTTGTTATTTTCTTTTAATTTTTGGTGTTAGGGTTTATATTTCTATGATTTTCTTTAGATTTTATGTGTTTAGATTTGGGGAAAGAATCTATAATATTTCCAGTTTTTATTCTCCTTCCAACAACCTAATTTCACATAACCAAACCTTAAATTTCAACTTATCCAAACTTGCCCATAATTAATTTCTAACTATATAATTATTACATACATATTAAAACGACATTAAATCACTTCATTACAATAATTAAATTCACTCATACCAAAATTCTAATTTAGACATAATCTACACATAACCTTACTTCCATCAATTTTATCTATCACAATAAATCAATCAACAAATCATCTTATATTCATTATTTTAACTCTTTTACCATCAATTTTAATAATTAAACACAATTTTCTCTCTCTAAGCATTTCTAACATAACCATAAAATATAAGAAAACAAAGATTAAGAAGGAGTACTTACTTTTTTTTTTTTTACTTCCCTTCAAAATCCAATTTGATGTACTTGAAAGAAACTCCCTCCCCTTATCTTTCTCTTCAATTTCGTTTAAGACACGGATTCTTATAAAAGTCAAATTTTCACTTTGTCCCTCACTTAATTACATAATTAATATTTAATTAATTAATAAAATAATATGATATTTCCTTCTTCCTAACCAAAAATATTTTAATTTTAATTTAATTAATAATTTTTAATTACCATCCATATATATATATTAATATAAATAATTCTTTAATTCTTTACTTTTAATCTCCACCTTTCCTTTTCTTTCATCTTTGACTTTCTTTGTCTTTCTCTTATTATTATTATTATTATTATTATTATTATTATTATTATTATTATTATTATTATTATTATTATTATTATTATTATTGTAACACCCCTATATCCCGTATACGTACCAAGCATGCTTATACGATCGTATAATACGTATACTGAATATAGAACATGCCACTGTTTAAAATACACAACTCATAACTCGAATGTTTAAAGGAAATTCAAAAGATACTATGTATAAAAACATTTATAAATTCACAGCGGAAGTTATTACAAATTTTTACAAGTTCAAATACATAAACGTCAAAAATATATACAACATAGAATAGATACATGATTGGCAGCTTGACTCTCTGATCTTTAAGCTCTAATCCAACTCTTCAAGTAAAGCTCAACTAGGTCTAGAGGAATCCTCAGTCTCAACCCTATCAACTCTACCACCTGCGCGATGAACCACAATCGCGCTGAGCCAAAACTCAGTAGTACAAACCATCATGATAATATGAAATGTCAATATCAATATCATACATTCAATCAATAATAATCATATATATATATATAAAGGTTAAATTTCATAATTTCAATAATCATATCATCATCCATTATACTCATTCAACAAAGACACCTATGGGCCCACAAGACACTAATTTGTTATTCAAAGTTCAGAGTTGCTGTTTCGGTCCAATATCACAATAATCAAGCCCGTAGGCAATATACATATCTCTCTATCCATGGATAGGGTAACAGACCCAGTCTCTTGGACCATCAACTCAACAACTTGAGGAGATCCTCAACCCGGCTAGAATGTTACCTGTAACAGACCCAGTCTCTTGGACCATCAACCCGACTAAATCGAGGAGATCCTCAACCCGGCTAGACTGTTACTTCAATTTACATCTATCATTTCACATTTATAAAGTAACAGACCCAGTCTCTTGGACCATCAACTCAACAACTTGAGGAGATCCTCAACCCGGCTAGACTGTTACTACAATAGGCATGCCTGCCAAAATCAGAACTCTGAAGGTTGAATAACACACTTTACACAAAATCATTTCATTCTCATTTCATTCTCATTTTCGCAATAGGCAACCTTGCCTCAATTGTAATTTATTTTATCATCATAGCCAACAATCATGGCTTCTCATCACATAAATACAATTCATCACATTATCATATCTTTCACATCATTATAAATGTTCACATCATATTCCACATTATACACAACATAACATTATTCATAAGCATCATCAATATCATGAAATGTATGTTAAATTTCAACATCATATGGATGTATGCAATAATGTAGTTTATACTTACCTTAAATGCAACCCACACAATATTAACACCTCTCTTTCCAACAATCTTTCACTTCTTGAATTAGAGTAATTCACCTTCTTCACAACCTAATCCAAAGGAAGATGAAACCCTTATAAGAACATAAGGCTAAGAACCAACTAGGGCAAACTCTAACCATGACACGCTCACCCACACGGGCGTGTCCCTGACCGTGCCCTAACTCCACAACACAGAAGCTTTTACACGCTCAATGACACAGGCGTGTTACTGGGCGTGTAATACCTTCTGCCTCACAACAATAGTGACACGTCCAACATCAAGAACGTGCTCATGGCCGTGTCAATACCCCAAAAACACAGTGGCTATGACACGCTCAATAACACGGGCGTGTTACTGGTCGTGTCAATCCTACTGCCACACAGAAGCTACAACACGCTCAGTGACATGGGCGTGTCACTGGTTGTGCCACTCATCCCAAAATACATAGCTATCGACACGCCCAAAATCCTGGACGTGCCCTAGGGCGTGTCAGGCCAACAACCCAGATTCCGGCCAAAACAACAACACAACCAACAAAACTCTTTCTTTCACCAAAAACCACTTCAACCAAAGTCATCTCAACATACCCAAAAACCATAACAAACTCACAAAAACACCAAAACAACTAAAGCATTCCTCAAATCTCAAATCAAAAATCATCAACGCAAACCTAAAACACAACCTCAAAATAATCACTTCCAACAACTACTCTTTCCTCCAATCCATCCCCAAAAACAAGAAATCAGTTACCCAAACACTCTTAAACCCATCTTAAACAACATAATCACATACCAATCACAACTCAACTCAAAAACTCAAAGAAATCAAAGAGTCAAGTGAAGAACTTACCAAAGATGAAGAAATCTCTTAACTTTCCACTTGAACTCTTGAAAGCTTCCTTAGATCTTGAGTTAGAGGTTCAAATCTCTTCTTTGCTCTCTTGTTTCTTGTGTTAACCGGCCAAACAAAGCAAAGGAAGGAGAAGGAGAAAGTGATCCACGGCAATGAGAAAGAAAGAAGAAGGAAGAAAGAGAAATCCAAAGTCAAACCCCTCTTTTCCTTAAAACTCTCTCAACCAAGCAATTTAAAATATTAAACTAATCTCTTTCAACCTCTTCCACACATTCAAATCCTTATTAATTAATTAATAACAAATTCAAAAACACAACAAATATCTTCTTCCACTAACTCAAAACTTTGACTTTCCATGACTTAGGTATATGTTATATATATCCTAATATACATCACATATACACTTCTTTTAAAAACCCCTTTTTCTAACAATAAAACATATACAATAAATCCAATTATAATAATAATAAAACCCAAAACATCTAGGGTATATTTTGGGATATTACAATTCTCCCCCTCTAAAAGAAATTTCGTCCTCGAAATTACCTGATATCAAGTCTGAAACAATTGTGGATACTGATCTATATCTTCTTAACATAGAAACATGGAAAACATTATGGATCCTATCCAACTCCGGTGGCAAAGCAAGCCGATATGCAACTGGTCCAACCCTTTCCAAAATCTCATATGATCCAACAAAACGAGGACTTAGTTTTCCTTTTCGACCAAATCTCAATATCCTTTTCCAAGGAGACACTTTCAAGAATACTTTATCTCCCACATTATACTCAATGTCTCTCCTTTTCAAATTTGAATAAGATTTCTGTCGGTCTGAAGCTGCTTTTAACCGCTCCCGAATTGTTTTCACTTTCTCTTCAGTCGCTCTAACCAAATCCGGACCAATTAATTTACCTTCACCAGTTTCGTTCCAACATAAGGGCGTTCTACAACGTCTACCATACAAAGCCTCAAATGGTGCCATACCAATGCTTGATTGGTGACTGTTGTTGTAAGCAAATTCCACAAGTGGCAACAATCTGTCCCAACTCCCCGAGAAATCGATGACACAGCTTCTCAACATATCCTCAATAATCTGTATCACTCTCTCTGACTGACCATCGGTCTGTGGATGAAATGCAGTACTAAAGTGCAATCGAGAACCCATAGCCCTATGTAAACTCTTCCAAAACCTTGAAGTGAGCCGGGGATCTCGATCCGACACTAAAGAAATTGGGACTCCATACAACTTCACAATCTCACGAATATACAGCTCAACTAACTTCTCAAGAGAATAATCCATACGAACCGGAAGAAAATGAGCTGTCTTTGCTAACCGATCCACAATTACCCAAATAGCATCATGCTTTCTCTGAGTCAAAGGCAACCCTGATACAAAATCCATTGTCACCCTTTCCCATTTCCATTCCGGCACTGTTAAGGGTTGAAGCAACCCTGTTGGAACTTGATGTTCAGCTTTCACCCTCTGACAAGTAAGACATTTGGATACAAAATCCGCTATGCCTCTCTTCATACCAGGCCACCAGTAATGCTGTCTTAAGTCATGGTACATCTTTGTACTTCCCGGATGTATGGCAAACACCGATTGGTGTGCTTCTTCCAAAATGATCCTTTTCAAATTATCATCATCAGAAACACACAATCTATCATTGAACCAAAGACTACCATCACTCTTCACATGAAAATCTCGGCTCACTCCATCTCGGCAATCTGATACAATCTTCTGAATTTTCTCATCCGTCAATTGAACCTCCTTAATCTGATCCAACAATATGGGTCTCAACTGCAGTTGAGCTAATAATGCACCATCATTACATACTTCAAAACTAGCATGCATCGCTCTTAACTCAACAAACAACGAGAGCGAATAAACAGCCAAACCTGCTAAAGATTTCCGACTTAAGGCATCAGCAACTACATTTGCCTTACCAGGATGGTAAACAATCAAGCAGTCGTAATCTTTAATCGGTTCTAACCATCGTCTTTGCCTAAGATTCAGCTCCTTCTGAACACCCAAATATTTCAAACTTTTGTGATCCGTATAGATAAAGCATTTCTCTCCATACAAATAGTGGCGCCAAATCTTCAAAGCAAACACTATAGCCGCTAACTCCAAATCATGAGTCGGATAGTTAAGCTCATGCGGCTTCAACTGCCGAGAGGCATAAGCTATAACTTTACCCTCTTGCATCAAAACACACCCTAAACCACTATGTGAAGCATCACTAAAAATCACATACGGTTTATCCTCCACGGGTAAAGTAAGAACAGGGGCTTGTGTCAACATTTCTTTCAACTGCTCAAAGCTAGATTGACACTGATCCGTCCACACAAATTTAAATCCTTTCCGAAGCAATCGGGTGAGTGGAGTGGCTATCAAAGAAAAACCTTTTACAAAGCGTCGATAATAGCATGCCAAACCCAAAAAAACTTCTAACTTCAGTTACAGACTTTGGTGGATTCCAATTCAAAATAGCTTCAACTTTACTTGGATCAACTCTAATACCATCTGCTGAAACTATATGACCCAGAAAAATCACTTGGTCAAGCCAAAACTCACATTTTGATAACTTAGCATATAATTGCTTCTCTCTCAAAATTTGTAACACAATCCGCAAATGTTTGTCATGCTCCTCCTCACTACGAGAATACACCAAGATATCATCAATAAAGACCACCACAAATTGATCCAAATAGGGCCTAAACACCCTATTCATCAAATCCATGAAAGCTGCAGGTGCATTCGTCAACCCAAAAGGCATTACTAAAAACTCATAATGCCCATACCTGGTGCGGAAAGCTGTCTTAGAAACATCTTCAGCTCTCACTTTCAGCTGATGATACCCTGATCTCAAATCAATCTTAGAAAACACTGATGCTCCCTTCAATTGATCAAAGAGATCGTCAATTCTAGGCAAAGAATATTTATTCTTAATAGTCACTTTATTCAATTGCCTATAGTCAATGCATAACCTCATAGTACCATCCTTCTTCTTCACAAATAATACAGGAGCTCCCCAAGGAGAAACACTGGGGCGAATAAATCCTTTATCCAACAATTCATGCAACTGCACCTTTAACTCTCTCAATTCAGCTGGTGCCATTCTATAAGGAGTAATAGAGATGGGAGTGGTACCAGGCAACAAATCGATACCAAACTCAACCTCTCTCTCAGGAGGCAACCCTGGCAACTCCTCTGGAAACACATCTGAAAAATCTGAAACTGTGGCTATATCATCAATTTGAGAACTCCTTACTCTAGTATCCACAACATGAGCAAGGTAAGCATCACACCCTTTTCTAATCATCCGTCTAGCTGATACAGCTGATACGAACAAGGATGCAAGCTGTCTCTGCTCACTGAACACCATCACACTCCTATCATCACTAGTTCTCAAAGTGACACATTTCTTCTGACAATCAACTACAGCTCCATGCCTAGACAACCAATCCATACCCAAAATCAAATCATACTCTTTAAAAGGCATTTCAATCAAGTCTCCAAGAAACTCCTCACCTTGTACCTCAACCGCACTATCCCGGTGCACCTTGCTAACAATCACACTATGCCCTAACGGATTTGTCACTAACACATCAAATCCTAGGGACTCAGCATGCAAATCAGTCACAGGCAACACAGATGCACTAATATATGAATGAGTTGAGCCTGGATCAATTAAAGCAAGAACTGAAATGCCAAATAAAGAGAAAGTACCAGCAATGACTGCAGAAGCATCTGGTTGTCTTTGCATCACATAAACCCGTTGAGAAGGCCCAGCCTCATCTGGCATAGTATCCCTGGATGAAGATCCTCCTCTCTGATAATAACCAGGCCTACCCCCTCTGGAGAAACCTCTGCCCCCTCGACTACCTCTGACACTAGGTCGAGAAACTGCAGAATCAACCGATCTCTGCTCCTGCATCTCTGGACACTCCCTAATAAAATGATCGGGAGAACCACATCTGAAGCACACAGCTGGTCCTCTATTCTGCCAACAAGCACCTCTATGTGACCCTCCACACTGGGCACAGACAGGTAGAGTGGATCTCTGAACTGCAGGAGTAGGAACACTCGCTGCTGAAGCTGTAGGTCTCGATCGTGATCTCTGTAACTGAACTGACCTACCAGCCGGTCTCTGACTCCTACTAAACCTAGGAGTAAAACTGCCTCTACCTCTCTTCACAGATGAGGATCCTGCCTCAAACTGAGGTCTTCTAACCCGGGTCTCCTCTTCAGTAGCGGCTGCTGCTAAAATTTGTGCTCTCTCCACACCTCTAGCCGCTGCAACCAGCTGAGAGAAATCCTGGTATCTAAAACCAGCCACATGACACATCAGTGAGGGTCTCAGTCCCTCCTCAAACCTTCTACACCGGTCAATCTCATCAGAGATAATCCCTCCGGCATAGCGACTCAACCGGATAAATTCTAATTCATATTCTGTTACAGTCCGGTGATCTTGCTTCAAACTTAGGAATTCCATTTTCTTCAAATCTTTATACTCCCTCGGAGTATATTTCAATTCAAATTCTCTCAGAAAATCAGCATAGGACAATGTCGGTGGATCATCCATAGCATGGGGCACTGTCTTCTACCAGTCGTATGCGTCCTTCTGCAACAAAGATCTTGCATAATCAAATCTTTCTTCCGGAGTGGCTTGTAACTGAACAAATACTCTCTGAACTTTATCTAGCCACTGCTCAGCTACAGCTGGATCAATGGTACCCAAGAAATCCTCTGCTCCATATTTCCGTAGTTTATCATACTGTCTCACTGGTACCATAGGCTGTGGTGGAGGTGGTTGCACTGGTGCCTGCCTCATAAATTCAAACATATGCCTAAACCAAACTGGTGGAATCTCCTCACCAGCTGGTCTCCCTGACACAGAAACAGGGGCCTCTCCAGATCCATCCACTCTAGCTCCATCTAATCCAACCTCTGGAGCTATGCTCTCAGCACTACCCTCAACGGATTGACGCGAATGAGGATCCATTATAACCTATATCTGCAAACACAGTAGAATACTCCTCATTAAAGATCAGAGACTGCCGACACCAAACATGTATTCTATTCAAAAACTCACTTTTAAAATCAAAATACTTTTTTTCTTATACTTGACCTAGGTTGAGAATCTCAAACCTAGGCTCTGATACCAAAATAATTGTAACACCCCTATATCCCGTATACGTACCAAGCATGCTTATACGATCGTATAATACATATACTGAATATAGAACATGCCACTGTTTAAAATACACAACTCATAACTCGAATGTTTAAAGGAAATTCAAAAGATACTATGTATAAAAACATTTATAAATTCACAGCGGAAGTTATTACAAATTTTTACAAGTTCAAATACATAAACGTCAAAAATATATACAACATAGAATAGATACATGATTGGCAGCTTGACTCTCTGATCTTTAAGCTCTAATCCAACTCTTCAAGTAAAGCTCAACTAGGTCTAGAGGAATCCTCAGTCTCAACCCTATCAACTCTACCACCTGCGCGATGAACCACAATCGCGCTGAGCCAAAACTCAGTAGTACAAACCATCATGATAATATGAAATGTCAATATCAATATCATACATTCAATCAATAATAATCATATATATATATATAAAGGTTAAATTTCATAATTTCAATAATCATATCATCATCCATTATACTCATTCAACAAAGACACCTATGGGCCCACAAGACACTAATTTGTTATTCAAAGTTCAGAGTTGCTGTTTCGGTCCAATATCACAATAATCAAGCCCGTAGGCAATATACATATCTCTCTATCCATGGATAGGGTAACAGACCCAGTCTCTTGGACCATCAACTCAACAACTTGAGGAGATCCTCAACCCGGCTAGAATGTTACCTGTAACAGACCCAGTCACTTGGACCATCAACCCGACTAAATCGAGGAGATCCTCAACCCGGCTAGACTGTTACTTCAATTTACATCTATCATTTCACATTTATAAAGTAACAGACCCAGTCTCTTGGACCATCAACTCAACAACTTGAGGAGATCCTCAACCCGGCTAGACTGTTACTACAATAGGCATGCCTGCCAAAATCAGAACTCTGAAGGTTGAATAACACACTTTACACAAAATCATTTCATTCTCATTTCATTCTCATTTTCGCAATAGGCAACCTTGCCTCAATTGTAATTTATTTTATCATCATAGCCAACAATCATGGCTTCTCATCACATAAATACAATTCATCACATTATCATATCTTTCACATCATTATAAATGTTCACATCATATTCCACATTATACACAACATAACATTATTCATAAGCATCATCAATATCATGAAATGTATGTTAAATTTCAACATCATATGGATGTATGCAATAATGTAGTTTATACTTACCTTAAATGCAACCCACACAATATTAACACCTCTCTTTCCAACAATCTTTCACTTCTTGAATTAGAGTAATTCACCTTCTTCACAACCTAATCCAAAGGAAGATGAAACCCTTATAAGAACATAAGGCTAAGAACCAACTAGGGCAAACTCTAACCATGACACGCTCACCCACACGGGCGTGTCCCTGACCGTGCCCTAACTCCACAACACAGAAGCTTTTACACGCTCAATGACACAGGCGTGTTACTGGGCGTGTAATACCTTCTGCCTCACAACAATAGTGACACGTCCAACATCAAGAACGTGCTCATGGCCGTGTCAATACCCCAAAAACACAGTGGCTATGACACGCTCAATAACACGGGCGTGTTACTGGTCGTGTCAATCCTACTGCCACACAGAAGCTACAACACGCTCAGTGACATGGGCGTGTCACTGGTTGTGCCACTCATCCCAAAATACATAGCTATCGACACGCCCAAAATCCTGGACGTGCCCTAGGGCGTGTCAGGCCAACAACCCAGATTCCGGCCAAAACAACAACACAACCAACAAAACTCTTTCTTTCACCAAAAACCACTTCAACCAAAGTCATCTCAACATACCCAAAAACCATAACAAACTCACAAAAACACCAAAACAACTAAAGCATTCCTCAAATCTCAAATCAAAAATCATCAACGCAAACCTAAAACACAACCTCAAAACAATCACTTCCAACAACTACTCTTTCCTCCAATCCATCCCCAAAAACAAGAAATCAGTTACCCAAACACTCTTAAACCCATCTTAAACAACATAATCACATACCAATCACAACTCAACTCAAAAACTCAAAGAAATCAAAGAGTCAAGTGAAGAACTTACCAAAGATGAAGAAATCTCTTAACTTTCCACTTGAACTCTTGAAAGCTTCCTTAGATCTTGAGTTAGAGGTTCAAATCTCTTCTTTGCTCTCTTGTTTCTTGTGTTAACCGGCCAAACAAAGCAAAGGAAGGAGAAGGAGAAAGTGATCCACGGCAATGAGAAAGAAAGAAGAAGGAAGAAAGAGAAATCCAAAGTCAAACCCCTCTTTTCCTTAAAACTCTCTCAACCAAGCAATTTAAAATATTAAACTAATCTCTTTCAACCTCTTCCACACATTCAAATCCTTATTAATTAATTAATAACAAATTCAAAAACACAACAAATATCTTCTTCCACTAACTCAAAACTTTGACTTTCCATGACTTAGGTATATGTTATATATATCCTAATATACATCACATATACACTTCTTTTAAAAACCCCTTTTTCTAACAATAAAACATATACAATAAATCCAATTATAATAATAATAAAACCCAAAACATCTAGGGTATATTTTGGGATATTACAATTATTATTATTATTATTATTATTATCAACTTTTCTAACACCAAATTATGCTACATATGTATACAATGTATATTTTATCTATATATATATATATATGTCTAATATATGTTACTTATATATTACATATACTTTTGTGTATATATTCATGTAATATATATATATATATATTATGTGTACGCTATGTACACATCAAATATACTATGTATTTGTATTATATATATCAAATATAATATATATATATATAGCCAACATACATTATATATATATAATATATATATATTATGTATACACTGGGTATGCATTAGGTATTTATAGCTTTTATATTTCCAAATACTTATTTAATTTTTCAAAGACCGCGGATATTACATGTATACGGTTCGCATCAATTTCTCATTATTATAATATTGATTTTGGATTTCGCGCAATAAATACACTAGAGTATACAAGAAAATGAGTTTCATAGTCGCTCAAAAATTTTTTCAATGGAGCTCTTATAAGAATAAGAAGTTAAGATCACAAGTTGTTATAAAATAAATACTCTATGAGTGTGTTTATACAGTACAAAGTATTCTCAATGGAAGTGACAGAAGCAATAGGCTAAGGATTGAGAGTTAGCACTAAAGAATGAGAAATTTTTTCCTTTCAAGTTCTAAAAACCTCTTAATTTCTTATTTTTCCTCTTAGAAACATCTCCTTTTATAGCCTTAACCATCTCTAGCAAAAAAAAAAAAAAGTTGTTCTAACATAATAAGATATTTTTCAAAATTTGAATTCTTTCCAACTGAGAGAAAATCTTTCACCATATTTTTGTTGGTAAAGTTCGATGATATTCTTTACTTTCCAAATAATGGGTGTCACTTCACTTGAAAATGTTGGTGCTTATCAGGGGTGACTTTCGATTGTGTGAAAGTGCTTATGTAACATTGTTTTCCGTCTTATTATTTGTTTCCTTTTCATTCAAGATGAATGGCCAGTCCCAATCAAGAGTTGGCATTACTTTTCCTTCTATTTCAATTCTTCTTAACGTCCAATCCTATGAGGAATGACTTCTCGTATTCCCTATAAAATTCAAATTTCAAGTCCTGAAATATAACAATCATTCATTATATTGAACAAGCGTTACTTTTCCTTTCTGCCTTATTTTATTTAAGATGTCACTGCATAGGTAATGTGCATTCTTCCTATGGTATCGTACGTTGAATTTCTTCCTGTTTGAGTGAGCATCGAGAATAATGGTCCTTCTCTGAATGTGTGTTACTTTTGCTACGGCCTAACTTCGTTGCAAGTAAAGCTTTTAGCAAAGATCGTGCATTCAGTAGCAATGAGCGTTCATCCTAAAATGTGAAAGATATTTTGGCGACAAATTATGTTGGAATTAAAGGAAATATTAAGATAAGGTTTTGGCCTCATTAGAACACAGCTGGAAATAACAAAACGGTTACTACTATATATAGTAGTCCACTTCGCTCCCAACTTATAGATTTCTAATTGTATTAGAGAAAATTTCTTATATGTTATACAGAGATTTTGCTTCATCCTTTTTTAATATTAGCTAGGTCTCTTGGCTCAATAGTTTATTAGAAGGTTTTGATTTTGCCTAGGCAGATGAGTTTGGCTAGTTTCATAGTAAATTTACTAAGTCAATCACAAAATGGACCCAAGATGCCTGAGGATATGCAACTAGTGTCACCAAGCTATGTTGGTTTTAGAGTTCAGGACTGTGGGGAAAAGACCTGATTATGGTGTTATGATGTTTGACCATGACAAAAATTATTTTTGTACTCTTTTGACATCTAAATTATGGTGAAAATAGAGACAAAAGTAGTGATAAAAAAATAGAGACAAATGTTTCACGTTCACCACAAAATAATATTAGAACTTCCAAAAAACTTCAATGATACACCTATAAAATAAAAAGTGATTCAGTTGACTGGACTATACTTTGAGGAGAGTCTCAAGCACTCAAATTAATATCCTTGATTATCTAATAATCCATATCGAATGTGTTTATAGAAGTATAAAAATTAGGAAAATTTATAAAAATAACTTAAAAATAAAAAGAATTATAAAATACTATGTAACAAAAAAAATTATAAAAATACTGTGCATATATTAAAATTTTATAAAAATACAGTATATATTAAATATATGTTGATATATATTAAGTATATCTTTGATATATGTCGTAAAAATATAAAAAATTAAAAAATATTTTTTAAGCTGGAAAAAAATAATGAAAATCAATTTATTTTTTTTAAAAAAAAAAGTAGTAGTATTTCAAGTAATTTCCTCTAAAAACTAGGATTTTGATCACCTAATAATCCATAATGGGTGTATTTATTCTAGTAATGAGCCCAACAATTTAAGCGGTATAGTATCAATTAGTATTTCAAACTTTTAATTCACTACAAATTAGACCTTTTAGGTTTTTTGCCTTATTTGTTTTATTATGATTATAATTCTTACATGCATTTTGATTATTCAAAAAGTTGGTTTTAAAATTGATTTGAATATTTGAATATTTTTGTAGAAAAGTATGAATTATTAATCTATTAATTTTTTTTTCATTTTTTAAATTTCTTTGAAGTTTATTAATATTTTAACATATTAAATAAGCAAAATTTAGATATAAAAACTTGACAATAACACCGAGGATATTTTTCCATTTTCTGATATTATGATGTAAATGTCACAAAAATTTTACGATGACACCTATTAAAATTTGATATTTACAGCGAATAAGGGGGCCTTCCTAACACTATTTTGTACAGCGACAGCCCGTCAAGTCCCTTCTTACATGCTTTATATCATCATCATGGTGATTTACCTTAGTCATGTACTATTTGTTTTGTTTAAGTGGTGGTTCCACGAAGATAAATTTTATCCTTTCCTCTCAAATTTGCAAGAGTCGTGGTTCTCCACAATTTTTCGCAAATCATTACAGCTTGATACATCAAAATCACCGCTTCATAAGTCCTACATTGATGAACAATTAATTCCATTGATTAAGGATAAATTTTCTGGTGTGATGGTCACTTGTGCGATTCTATTCCCCGCTCTAATTGTTTGCTCTATTGGTTGGCGTCTTAGTTTTCCAAAATGTTCTTATACTTGGCTTTGCATGATCGTTCCAAAAAAAGTTCATTGTCTCAAACGTTGCCTTGTGTAATACCACTTTCTTCTCCAAACAATGGAGCAGCTATTTTGAAATAAAATCAATCAGGTAGATTATGGAACCATCGGAATCAAATATTGATTCAGTCAGTTAAGGTTATGGTATAGTAATCTCTACAGGTAGCTCTTTAATACAAGAAAATTAGTAGAATACAAACAACAAAGCCTCTCTAGTCAATTGCCAAGACAGTTTTACTGACTAGACATGTTTGGCCTATATATTTTGATAAATTCCATACGAGAGTAATAAAATACATGCAGAAAGGGTCTTCATGCCCCTTCCATCCATTCTGAGGGCTCACTGAGCCTCTTCCGCGTCAACATCATCAGAAGAGGGTATGGTAATAGCCATGACTTCTCCAGGGGGTGGGTGGTCAAATTTGCATGTTGCACCATATTTGCAGGTGCCAGTCTTCATGTAATAAGGGCAGTGAACAGCACCCTGTTGAAAGGTTTCATCCCATTAGAAAGCAATACACTATTCCGGATCACACTTCAATAAAATATTACTTCTCATTGTGTCATATTTAAATGTCCCTTTTTTTTTAATATTGAATGTGTTACATGTTATATTTTGTAATTATACTTTCGAAAATTGCATAACTAGATTTTCAGAGTATGATTTTAATATTGTAAATATTTATTCACTTCTTATATTTATTCATTCATTTCTGTATCTAGTTCATTTTTTTATATTTTTCTCATCGCAGCTTTGTATTTTTGCATATATTATGTCATCCTAATTTTGGGTCATCCAAACAAGACCCTGATTTTTGTAAGATGCAATAACACTGTAGCTGTCACATTTTATATGTATATATCCAATGCTATTGAAGGGCCAAATGTTCTTTGGCCAAATGAGGAGCCAGGGAACTCCGTTTCAGCAACTCATTTGGATCAACTTGCTTTTGTAATATTGTAGTTTACATCTACTCTAACCAAAAAACACGACCCTCCAACCACCATGATGGGCATTCTATCACAGCAAACAACTAAAATTTTTATACCACCTAAGTATGTGCAGAACTACGGTTGAGCACTATTCAATCTAAACTAAAAACAAATGAACTCAACTTAGGTAATTTGATTTATTTGGTTAGGTATTTAGAAATTTAATTTGCTTCAGCTTTAGATAATGATGCAGCCAAGTCAATCTTAATTATTCTAGAATTACAAGTCCTAATCCCACTCAATATAGGATTTAAATATAAAGTTAAATTAAGATTATATGAGTTTAGTTTTCTTGTTAATATAGGATTTCTATTTACTAATAGGAATATTTTATTAAAAATGTTCCTTCTAGACTTAAGATTCATCCTATGTACTATAAATAGGTCAGCTTTGTTTAGTTTACGTATTTTTCCTATTATTTTCAATTCAGATTTTATATTAGAGCTTTTCTTCAAACCCTAATTATCTTCTTGTTCCAACCACAATCACTATCCTATCCTAACCCTAATTGTTGTGATCTAATTACCATAAACTCTCCTGCTGCATCAAGTGGTATCAAAGCTAAAAATAGGAATATTTTCTTTTTCTAAATCATAGTTGGAAGAGGTAGAGGCAATCAGCCCAACAAATATAATTAGATGAGATGCGGAGAAGGATTGAAAATTTGACCCGTGCTGTACAAGCCTTGCAGCATCAGGAACCTGTGGAAGCCCAAATGGAGATTCTAGAAGGCGACCATGAACCTGATCCTCTAGAAGACCGAAAGTTAAGGAGGAACTCGAGGATGTAAACTCTTTCATGAAGCTCGAACCATTAATCAAGCGGCAAGAGGTGGATTGGAAGCACAATTATTACATGCTCTTGATTTAAGTGGTGGATGACAGAAGATCGAAGTAGCTGATTTTTATGGACAATTACATGCAGAAGATTATTTGGAGAAAATTATTTTGAATGAAAGCCCATGGCTAAAAATGTAAAAGTATTATTTGTAAAGCTTAAATTGAAAGACACTGCACTTCAATGGTGGAAGAGAGTTGAAGAGCAATGTGACAAGAAAAGCTTAAAATCAACACTTAGGAACACATGAAAAGCAAGCTACAAAAGCAATTTTTGCTTGCTCATTACATGATGGAATTATATGAAAAATTCCATTGCTTGAAGCAAAACATGCGTATTGAAGAGTATATTGCTGAATTTATTAGCTTATCACTGCAGTTGGTTTATCTAAAAATAATGACCAAAATACTATCCGCTACCTTGCGTATTGAAGAGAATACTTGTCAATTGAGACAAGATGCAGGTTGTTCATTTCCATACAATTGAGGATGCTTGTCAATGTCTTAGCTGCGGAAAAGCAGGCTTTTTGTTATAGTGCTATAAGACCTATTTATAAAACCAATTTGCAGAGTAATTTGGGAGTTGAATTTGGGTCTCAAGCTGGTTAGTAGAATAGGAAAGGAGCTACTACAACTAGTATAACTAGCAAGGGTGCTTCTAATGTTGACAAGAGACAAAAAGGGAAAAATATAGTTCCCTTATGGTGGGCAAAACAAATATGGTTCATCTATCGCTACAGGAGGCAGCAACTCTCCAGTCCAATGTTTTACTTGTGGAGAAAAGGGACATACTTCATGCGCTTATCCACAAAGGAGGGTAAACTAGCTAAACTTGAAGAGGAGACAGAACCTATTTTTGATGAATATGAAGAGGAGATTGAAGAAACTGAGGTTCATCCAGCTCAAGAAGAGTCCTTGATGATACTTAGGGTAATGACGGCGAATAGCAATGATGAAAAGGAAGATTGGAGGAGGCGCAACATCTTTCATACACGTGTTATTTGTGAAGGAAAAGTTTGTAATTTTGTCATTGATGGAGGAGGCATGGAAAATATCAAATCAAAGGAAGCCATGGAAAATTCAGACTTCCTAGAACAGAACATCCTCATCCGTATAAGGCGGGCTAGTTAAAGAAGGGGCATGAAATACCTATAACTTCTCAATGTTTGGTAAAATTCACTATATGAGGTAACATAGAAGATTGAAGCTTTATGTGATATTGCACCAATGGATGTTGGGCATATTTTGTTGGGAGACCCTAGCTGTTTGACCGTAATATGGTTCATAAAACGAAGCTTAATACTTATTCCTTCAGCAAAAGTAACAAAAGGTATACTTTACATCCTCTTAAGAAAGAAACAAGCCACAAAATCCCACAAACAACAAAGTAAATGGATATTTAAGTGCTGAAAGATGTGAACTGAATACAGTGAGGAGGTGGTTATGTATGCTTTAATAAGAAAAATTGTGGAAAGTGACCAAATTAAGAAATTGCCTCAATATTCCTTTGAAATTCAACAATTATTGGTTGAATATGAAGACTTAGTGAGGAAGTATCAAGAAGCTTGCATCTATTAAGAAACATTCAACATGTTATTGATTTAGTACCTGAAGCAACTTTACCAAATCTGCCTCCACATATCGTATACAACTAGCTAAGATAAAAAGACAAGTTAATGAGTTGTTAGAATGGGGTTTGGTGGGTGAAAGTAAAAGTCTTTGTGCTTGCCTAGCTCTACTAGCCCCAAAAAAAAGATGGTTCAAGGAGAATGTACGGATAGTCGTGCCATAAAAAAGATTACAATCGAATATCGCTTTCCTATTCCTTGGTTAGAAGACATGCTTGATAAGCTAGTTGGTTCTAAGGTGTTCTTTGTGCTTAATTTGAAAAATAGATATCATCAAATCAGAATGAGATGTGGAGATGAATTGAAGACAACTTTTAAGACACTAGATGGATTATTTGAGTGGTTGGTCATGCTTTTGGCCTTTCTAGTGCACCAAGCACATTCATGAGGGTTATGACAAATATACTCAAGCCTTTCTTGAATTCTCTTATTGTGGTATATTTTGATGATATTTTAATTTATAATTGTACTAAGGAAGAGTACCTAGAGCATTTGTGGAAGGTAATGGCGTTACAACGGAAGGAACAGTTGTACATTAATTTGAAAAAATGCAATTTTTGCAGCTAGAAATAATATTTCTTGGATTAATTGTGTCATCAGAAGTATTAAAACCGAATTTAGAGAAAATTCATGCAATTATGGAATGGCCAGCACCTAAATCACTCAAAAAAGTTAGAAGTTTTTCTGGGTTGGCATTTTTCTATAGAAAATTTATTCGAAATTTCAAACACCATGAGTCCTATAACTAAATCCATGAAAAGATGTGAATTTCAGTAGTCAAAATCTGCACAAAAAAAGCCTTTGAACAAGTGAAAATCTTGTTGACCAAGTCATCAACTCTAACACTACTAGATTTTGAGAAATTATTTGATGCTTTGCATATGGGAATTGGAGAGCTATCTTTAGCCAAGATGGGAAGCCTATCAAATTTTTCAGTGAAAATTTATCTAATTCTAGGAAACAATATTCTACTTAAGATTTGGATTTTTACTCTTTGGTGAGGGCTATTCTTCATTGGCAACATTATTTAGCTTATCATGAGTTTGTAGTTTACTCTGACCATTAAGTTTTGAAATATTAAGTTCTCAAAAGAAGCTTAATAATCCGCATGCAAAATGGAGCTCGTTCTCTGATGAGTTTAACTTCTCATTAAAATATAAATCTAGACAGTCCAATATTGTGACAGACGCCTGAAGCAGGCGATAATTACTTTTATTAGTAATAAGCACTCAAGTAACAAGATTTGAAGAATTAAAGAATCAGTATGGCTCAAATCCTTATGTTAACAAAGTCATAGCTAATTTGCAGCAGTCCTCACGTGCTGAAAGATTGTCATATCAATTGCATGAAAATTATTTGTTCAATGGTAATCAATTGGGCACCCCTGAATGATCCTTAAGAGAGCAAATTATTAAAGAACGTCATGGGAATGGTTTGGGACAAAACTTTTGCAGTAATTGATGATCATTATTATTGGTGATTTGGAGTTTGGGAAATCTATTAAGATGTCTCATGAGGAATAACCCAAAAACTAGGGATTTAATCATACCTCAAACTGAATTCGCCTGTAACAATTCAGTCAATAGAAGTAGAAAGAGAACTCTTTTTGAGGCTGCTTATGGATTAAAACTTCAACATGTGGTTGATTTGGTGCCTTTGCCACAAGAAGCTAGGGTAAGTGATGAAAGGCAATTCTTTGCTGATCACATTCGGAAAATTCACGAAAAGGTTAGGCTACCCTGAAAGACAGCAATGCAGCGTACTCTTTTGCTGCCAATCAACATCGCCGTATGCAAGAATTTAGAGAACGAGATCAAGTACTTGTACATTTGAGGCAAAAACGATTTCCTAAAGAGACTTATCACCAAGTTCAAATCTAGGAAGTTTGGACCAAGTAAAGTATTAAAGAAAATCAATTCTAATGCCTACTATTGAGCTTCTACCTGAATTCCAAATAAGTCCAGTCTTTAATGTTACAGACTTATATCATTTTTATGAATTGGATGGTGTTTTGTCTTCCATTAAAGATCAAATTCAACAGTTGCCAGTTGCAAAGGCTGAAGTTATTGAATAAGTATTAGATGTCTAGGAAGTTCGATCTAGATGAGGCGACCATATAGACAATTCTTGGTGAAGTGACTTGGTAAACCATCAATTAAAAGCATCTGGCTACAGAAGAACTGAAGTGAACTGATCCAGGCATATATGAGGAATATGTCTAGGCTTACTCATGGGAGCCGATTAATTTTTTTTAAACCGGGGAGAATGATGTAGCCAAGTCAAAATCCTAATTAATTTAGGATTATTAGTCCTACTCCTACTCAATATGGGATTTAAATATAAAGTTAAATTAGGATTATATAAGTTTTAGTTTTCTTGTTAATCTAGGATTTCTATTTACTAATAGGAATATTTTACTAGGGATTTTCCTTCGAGAATTAGGATTTGTCCTATCTACTATAAATAGGACAGCTTTGTTTAGTTTATGTATTATTCCTATTATTTTTAGTTCAGACTTTATATTAGAAGTTTTCTTCAAACCCTAATTATCTTCTTGTTCCAACCACAATCACCATCCTACTGTAGCCCTAATTGCTGTGATCTAATTGCCATAAACTCTCCTGTTGCGTCAGATAAGATTTTATATAGACTAACCAAGTTTGACTGGTATACTTTAGTGAAAGAATTTTGATTACCCAAAAAAATAAAATCCATGCCAAACATAAATGTGCGAATTTCTATGACCATAGATGCATACCTCTCGCCTAGGTAATCCTGCAAGAGTGAGCTTAGTCTGATCAACTTGCTTTGATGTTGGTGCAGTCCGGTCAATAGGGTGATGATACTTGCATCGTTCTCCAAACTTGCACTCACCAGTCTTCATATAGAACTAAAAAACGGTCCACAAAAATGAATGAACAGAAAAATACCATTACGAATTTTGGGGATCAAGGATACAAGGTTCCCAAACGAAAGTTCTAACGAATCAATATTCAGAAAAACGAAAGAATTCGAGTTGCAAAGATAAATCTTCAACTTACAACAAAGAGAAACTGCCTCCAAAAGTTAAAAAGGATAATGTTTTGCAAGCGATATTTCACAAATAGTCATACAGAATATTCAATGTCCAACAAAAATAAGATGTTGTAAAGTATGAGGAGGATAGAAGCATACATCACACTCTGTCTGTCCAGGTCGTTGAGGGTAGATAGTGGATCCCACTCCCAGCTGCAAAGACAAATTCCATCAGTACTAAAGCAAAATGACAGAACTTAAAGACTTACAAAAGCACCACAATGCCAAGCAAAGACTCATATATAACATGGTAGTTATCTTAATAAAAGCTATAGGCTCTAGAAATTACAAAAAAAAAAACAAAATGAAAGCTATAATGTTTTTCATGCAGGGAAACAGTGAGGATACATAAACTTACTTTCTTGGTAAAATGTGAGAATGCACACTAAAAATAGCAATCATAATTAATGAACTTTGAGCTAATGATTCACTTGCTTAATAAAAGAAAGAAATGGTTCTTAATCTGTCTACCTATGGATCCACATGCATTCACACATACATACATGCACACACAAACATTCATGCAATCAGTTGTTAAGCATATATGCTTTGATATCTTCTTTACCATTGTCTGAGCCAATCTAGGATCAAAAGTTTGATACATAGAAACAGCAGGATTAACAACTCCAATGCTCATATTAGCTGCAGGATTGGCCACAAAGGCATGACCTATAGCAGCAGCAGGAGGATTGATTGCTGAAAAAGCATCACAATAAACTCAAATAAAAAGTTTTAAACAAAGAATGAAGAGGAAGAAAATAAGCAATTAAATATAAAGCACGGGAGTTGAAGAAGAGTTTTGAAGATATTACAATTCGGCATCTGAAGCATTAAACTAAGAACACCAGAGCGTGCATACCATTCCTATCAGGATGATTATAGCAGCATGTGGCACCATACTTGCAACTGATTGTAAAAAAAGAGAAAACAAAAAAAGTAAGTCCTTTTTTTATTATTCTTATTATTTTATAACAAAACCTTGGCATCAATAGGCAAATGCATACCTGCCAGTTTTCAAGTAGAATGGACAGTCCACTTCTCCCTATAAAAAATAGAAGGACCAGTTATTACTAAAATTTCAGGTTAAGAGACATAATAAAGACAGTGTAATAAATGAAAGAGAAGGAAATAGAGAAACAATAATATAACTATCAGAATTCCATCCACCCCTCCCGCAAGCTCACTCCCCAACTTCCCACCACCACAAAAACACAGTGATATACAGCTATATGTCAAATAACAAAACTTCATTATTTTCCTCCTCTTTTTTTTCCACAAATAACACTACTGCAAGTTGAAATGAAATATATTAGAAGAATCAGCTAAAAATCGTCAGATTAGGGAAGCAGTTGATTCCAAACAGTCAAAGGATCTAACTCAACTTGAAATGAAATATATTAGAAGAATCAGCTAAAAATCGTCAGATTAGGGAAGCAGTTGATTCCAAACAGTCAAAGGATCTAACTCAACTTGAAATGAAATATATTAGAAGAATCAGCTAAAAAGCATCAGATTAGGGAAGCAGTTGATTTGAAACAGTCAAAGGATCTAACTCAACTTGAAATGAAATATATTAGAAGAATCAGCTAAAAATCGTCAGATTAGGGAAGCAGTTGATTCCAAACAGTCAAAGGATCCGACGAAATGAAATATATTAGAAGAATAAGCTGAAAAGTGATTTAAATTAGGGAAGCAGTTGATTCCAAACAATCAAAGGATCTGACTAACACTATGTAAGAAAAACAGACATTTCCTTCTCTTCCAACATGTCAAATTGACATTGCAATTGGTGATTCTATAGACGAATGACATCAATGGACAAGGTAGAAAAATGCAAGATTCTCTTCTGCCATATGCTCCGTGCTAGCCTGAAAATTTGTATAGTGACCCATAATTATTTACCATGGCAAGATTTGTAAATAATCCTTAATTTACAATATAACTAAGAAGAATTGACTTGATGAGCTTAAAGTGAGGTCCTATAATATTTATCAATATTTTCACCTTTCTAGATGGATTTACATCCAAGTCATATGCTATTTAGGACTTAGATCTAGCCATATGGCATTAGAACAGCGGTTCCTAAACTACTGCTCACTATAAATGTCTTAGATTTAGCCAAGCAGCATTACAGCAATGGTTCTTAAACTACTGCTCACTGTAAATGTCTGTTTTTCCTCTTGATATTAGTCCTTTTGTTGAGTTTTTAGAGGCCTCTATCTCTAGCTAAATTTTTCTCACTAGACTCTCCTATAGTCAACTTCAACACATACCAATGCTTTCCTCACATCACCAACCGGCATCCCATCAGCATATACCAACACTCCCATACTCTCAACACTGCTTGATATGGGAAGGAGACTCAATTTCTCAGACTAATCCTCTAGCACTTATTCCCCTTCTGCTCATCCTTTAGCATTTAGATCATTTTATGGTTCATGTTGAGAAATGGTATGGCAGAGAACACTTGCAAAGACGCAAGACATGCAACAAAAACAGGTTCTCTAAGCTGAACCTCAATAGGGCAAGTCTCTAAAATTGATTTCTTTCAAACCCATGATACTATTTCAATCTCCCAAATCTCTCCCTTTTTCCCTCTCAAAACATTATTTTTCTTTCAACCACTTAAACCACAGATACCATGCTGAGGAATGGTAGAGCAAAGAATACTCACAAAACACAGCAAAAATAGGTTCTATAAACCGAACGAAAATTGGTCAAACCTCTTTCTTTTGTGTTTATATAGATGTTACTATACCTAGCCAAGCTTGACTTTTTTCCATGACTGAACCATTCTTAGATTACTTAAACACTCAAGCTAACCAGAGCTGCTACCTAATCTATCAACTTGCTAACTCAGCATAATTATAGTTATATATATACACAAACATATAGTAGCAAATGGAGGGGAAACTTCGAGGATAATAATAGGGAAAAGTACCTACTAAAGAAAAAGGAAAAAAGAAATTTGTTGGAGATTTCTTTTTTACAGGCTCACACTTCTTTTACATATTACTTTTTGGTAGAATAGTAGCATTTTCCTTATCCTACTTCAACATTATTGCCTTTTTCTTTTTCATAATTATATTATTTATTGTTATTTCTAGGTTGGTTTGCATTCTCAGAATGGCCTATGATTACACCATTCATTTACCTCAACAATTTTCTTCTCCTGGGAAAGCAAAGCTCCATTGAAGTCATGTTAAGTAAAACAATGCACGACCTCAATGACTCATCAATCATTTAATCTAGGCATTAACTAATATTACATTTACCAGTCTCATTGGAAGTCCTTTGGAGTTATGAAATAAGGCTGGGTTGGATGAAATGGAAGCCTTTACCACATTGAAATCTCCAATTGTTCCATCACTAGTAACTGTTGAACCAGTCTCTTGTCCTGATAACATTTGCATATCTTTTGGATGGTGGAACTTGCATGTTGCTCCAAACTTGCATTTCCCAGTCTTCATATAGAACTGTTTAAACACAACAATAAGCAAGTTTACCTTTAAGAATGCGACTTGATATAAGAATAGAAGATTACTATCTTACTGCACAAGTGGGCTCAGAAGGCCTCTCTGGTAAGGCAGAACCATCAGTGTCCTCTAAACCACCTTGAAACTATAGCAAATCATGTTACTGTACAATCAAGAAGGAAGAACCCATGGAAGAGAATCATGGAAATTTACTTAAATAGCACATACCGAAGCCAGTTTATCTTTTGGATGATTAAACTTGCATTTTGAACCATACTTGCATCTTTCAGTTTTTAGGAAGTACTACAAAATGATTGAGCTACAATAAGTTATAAAGCAATTCAAATTTAAAATGCATTTAATGACACAAGCATAGAATGAGTAGATTTTGAAATGGTACTTACAGGGCAATCAGGTTCTCCTGGTCTCTCAGGAAGGGATTCAGATGTTGCAATGAGTGGGACCTAAACAACAACAATAAATAAATAATTAAATGGCATATGGATCAATACAGGCAACAACTAGGGGTACTCAACAGTTGGGTTAAATAGGTCAACATGCTATGAACTGGACCAATAAAATCAGTCAGCTGATTGTATCGATTTGCTTAATCAGTTAGTTCATAAAACTTATCCAATAAATTATAGAATTTATATGCATTGTATCCAATAATTTATAGAATTTATTTGCAGAGTAAAAGAAAAACAACACCAACATCAACTATATTCAACAAGCCCCCAAGCCAATCAAATTTATTAACCCATAAAACACACTAGAGGCCAAAAAAATTTTGAACAGAAAGTGAGAAGAGGGGAATGGACACAGTGGGCAACTATAAGAAGAGAGAGAGAGAGAGAAGCAAAAATAAAAGCCAATGAAATAACTAAAACAGGCATACTAGAGGTCTAAAAAATTTTGAATTGGGAAGACAGGAATGGACAATCTATATATACATACATATTTACGTACGCTCGTGCACAGACACACACACACACACACACACACACACATATATATATATATATGAGAAGAATCCAAAAGAGTAATTTAAAACTAAAGAGTCAACCAGAAGATCACATATGCTAGTAAGGGCAACAAGAAAAAATTGGAGGACTGCTAGAAAAATGTTCACAAAAAATAGAATAACATTTAAGTGGCAAGACCAAAGCTTGAACCCTGGTACCCTAGCATTTAAAAAATACAATAGACCCACCTAAAAGAACATCAATCATTGAGTCAAGTTCCCAAAAGATACATTTGTGAGTCTCATTTGGGATTTTTGGATTATCAGTTTTATTTGATAAATGGAAGCAAAGGCTGTTTGGAGTTAATCAACAAATGCAAAAATCATTTAGGAACTAGAAGCAAAAAAAAACTTCTAATAGTAAATATTAGGAGGAAACATGAGTTTCATAAACGGAAATGATATTGGTCATTGAATGAACTGAAATGTTGGAAGCATAGAAATATTCATAGAAGAAATCAAAAATACATTTGACACCTGTAATCTATGTCTGCACACCTACCAAGTACCTAAAAATGTGTACACAAATTGTTGGCTTGGGTACATGACTAATTATTTTATGGTGCAAAAGTACAGCAGATTAATTTGCTCTGAAGCCTTGTGTTTTTAAATTTACAAAATGGTAAAAGAAATCTGTACCAGAAAAGGTCATTCTAGAAATTGAGTACCCAACAAACATCTTATTGAGTGGAATTAAGGAATGCATATCTTCAGTATTCTTGGTTTTGAACGAGAGGTTCATAAAAGAGGAACCCCAACATAAGTCTCCTTTGTCAAGATCAGAAGCAACCAATGCTTGATCACTTGATCAGTTCTTCCCAGTTACAAAATGAGAAACTTATGGAAGTTTTGAGTTTGTTAATTTTGTGTTAATATTTGCTAATATGTACAACACTTGGACATTTCCAGAAGCACTTTTGTAATTTTTGGTCCAAGAATATAAATACTATGTTTACGTACTTCACAAGGCAATACTGAACTGCAAAAATTAACCTTTTTGCTTCTAATTTTACAGCTTCACAGTACCCTTGGGTTTAGCACCTTTGGGCAAAGAAAGGATTCAATCAATGAGAAAAACGTGGCATATTGATGAAATAATATATACTGATACTAAATATAAAAGAATACGTCTGAAATATACCTAAATCAAACACAAGTTTTCTACTGTTCAGAAAATAATAATGTAAATCTCTTTTAATGGAAAATATTGCATCATATTTTTTTTAGAATGGCTTAACCGCCAAAAGGGATCGTGAAACTATATATTCTGCATACACAAGAATAAGCATGAAATATATCTTAATCAAATATATTGCCCCTTTCCACTGTCAGAAAAAAGATAAGGCATCTCTCTTAAAAGAAATATTGCCAATAACATATCTTTTGAAAGGATTAATCATCACTTTATCTACTTGAAATTATGGCCCATAACACACTTCCCAAATAGCCAAGTTTAGCAAGTACTTTAGTTGATGGGTGGAATGATGGCTCAGCCACCTAAACCTAGTTAATTACATGTCCAAGGACATACAAAAAGAAATATATGCATATTGATGAATTTGGTGATCTATCATAACCAGACACATTCTTAAGTGTACATATTCTTCTAAAAAAATAATATTCAAAAGTTCGCATTAGATATAAATAAATCAATTATCACGATCTGGCCTCAATTAACTTCATAGATAAAGTAAAAGGCTCTAACTGGTTAGTTCTACAGTACAAACTATAATTACAAAATGAGTGTAGGTTCAGGACAAATTTTGTTCTGCTCAATATGCAATTAACCCATCATACAATGATGAATCTATTTATCGAATAATATTTATGTTTCTATCACCATTCAAGTTAAGCTGCATAAAGTTGCAACGGTATCCAAATTTTGCAAACTTAACGTCATATAATCTATATTACTACGCAAAGTAAAAGAGTAATTTACTAACACAAGTTTAACAATTCAGCTCAAATGAAAAATTCTTCTCATAAAATTCGTGTTAAAGGCCAACCAAAATCCACTTCAAGGGGCAAAATTTAGAATTAATACAAAAAAAACCTTTGATTTGTGAAAGTGGACACAGGTCTGGCACTTCTTACATGACATGGACAGAAAGAACCAGATATGGAAAGTTCAAAAGGCAGGCATTGAGAGAGAATGGATGTTGAAATAATTGTAAAAATAGAAATTACAAGACTTTTCTAGCATAAAAATCCTAGCAACACCGTAATTCTATAACTACATTGCAAACTAAATTAGATAAAAATGTCACATTCAGGGACACTAACCTTTCAGGTGTCAGTAGCATAAGTTCCCTATAAAATTTTCGCACCTACAGTCTTTCATCAACAGGGATAAATAGATTGTGAAAAAGAAAAAAGAAAAAGGAAGAAGAGAAAAGACAGTTGTAAGCATGAAAACAACCAACGAAAAACATTCAAGGATGAAAATTTATGGGGAAAATAATATTAAAAATTATATAATATGTTTCCCAAGGGCCAACCAAGGAAACATTTAAAGGTACAAAGAATATGCTCTAATGGAATAGTGTTATAACTATGTTTATGCAAAAACTTTTAGCAAACAAAATATCAAAGGAAGTATGCATTAAAAGTACAAAAGTTATTTTTAAGAAGTAAATTTCTTGAAAAAATAAGACAAGTTAAGAGCATAGTTTAATACGAAATTCACTGACTCATTTGATCTAGAATTATATAAGTTAGAAGGACCTATTTCCTTAAACATTTAAATGTTTATTCCTCAAGCTTTAAGCTATTAGTACTCATCGAAAATATAGAATTTGGGATACCCATAATGGTACTTACATAAAAATTTATTTAATAATATACAATGATAATAAATGGTCACCTCTTTCCAATTTGGGATTCCACCATCAGGAACCCAAACAGGATGGTCAAATTTGCAGCTATCTCCAAATTTACAGGTTCGTGTGAGCATATAGTGGGCGCAGTCCTTCTCCCCTGGCCTTTGTGGATATATACGTAAATTGCTTGCACTCTCGAATCTAGAACGCTTGGTTAAAGAGCTGATAGAATACCAAGCATCACTTTGCCCAATTGTGTTATGGGCACCCAAAATAGTCGGATGATAGAGCACTATATACATAGTAGAAAGTATATACAGAAAGAAAACACAATAAACATATTGTTACTATTATATAGGATGCTTAAAAAGGTAATTTTGGATTAATAACATAAATTAACAAAATAATGAATAGAATATATTCTATAGCATCTTTTATCAAAATAAATGCAGCTAAAATATTGTAAAACATCATACTATAAATATTTTTCTAGATATGAAAATATAAACTTATGTGTATCAATTACATGAGCAATTTGATCACACGGTAACATTACCATGGAGAAAACTTCACATTTTTATATAGTAAAGCCTTTGTCAAAAATATAAGTGATAGAAGAAGTTGTATTTTACTTGATAGCATAAATTATGATTAAACCACAATGTCTAAGTTAAGGTAGAACAATATAATGATTTTCAAACCAAATCTTGCATTCAGAATAGGTAGGACATGGACTAGGGGTGCTGCAGTCATATTATGGTTCACACTTTTTTTATACAGGGCATAACTATACTAGCTCTTTTGTAAAACAGTCAACCAAGGGAACATACATCCACAGTACAATTATAATTATGAGATAAAATAGGGGAAAAACTTCTCTATTGATGCAAAATTCAACCAATGAAGTTAAAATAGAAAAGAAAGATCAGTGATGAATAATGCTGGAAGAGTCCACCTCCACCAGAAGACATTAAAAGAATTAATCCTTGAAAATCTGCTAATTTCTTATGGAGTAATTCCAGAGAAACAGACAAAAAGCAAATACTTTGAGAACTTAAAGACTGAGGCTAACACTTACAAAAATGACCCAAATTTAAAAACTAAAGATCCCCTCAACTACTATATTCTTATATACCACATTTACTAATAACACTAAAACACTTAAATCACAAAACAAACCCTCAATCCTATAGATACAGATATGATTAACTAGGTTCCCAATCTTTGTTTTAGAAACAACTAATTACCTATATTTCAAAGTCCTTGAATGTGCCCTTCCTAACATACCACAAGCCTGAATCATTTTCTGCCCAGTTGGGATAAGATCTGCAAGTTATTATGTGTTGAATCAGCAAATCCTCCATATTCATAAATGTCATCTATATTGCCATGTGCCAAAGAAAAGGAACATTTAACCTTCTCGTTTGAAGAAGAACCAAATGATCATGATAGATCAATACTTCAATAATGCTACCAAATATAGTGGGAATAAGAATAGAGCTTACATTGCCTTGCCACGGAACTTCAAAGGGATCCTTTTTCTTGATAATGACACAAAACTCAATAATCACTACTCACGAGCTTTTCTATCATTCAAAATTTTCAAGCATTCAACCATCTGGTGGTAATCCACTAATCCTTTGCTACAAGTTTGTCACTTCAACCTTCCATTTGCATTTTGTTTCCCATTTTCATTTGTTTCTTGCAAATTTTTGACGTTTTTGTGTAAGCCTCCAAAAGCATCAATAGTCAAAGAATTTTTCCTTGTATAGTCTTCAGACATTATATAATCTTGTTTTAGTTCTATTTTTCATTAGTGAGCAGGATGGTTGCTGCTCTTTTTATTCCCAAACTAGTGACTTGGTCAAAAAGTAACATAAAGGTTCAATAAGTGTGGATCTAGTTCAAGTCCTTCAGCAGACATCAAAAGATCAATCCTTGAAAATCTGCATTTTGGTTCTAAAATAATTCCAAAATAAATTGGAAAAAAACTGAATTTGATCATCTCATCCTTCAAAGATAACAAAGCATCGTATAGACTTAGAGGACTCTCAGGACCTCGATTGAACAAAAAATTGACAGATAACTAACTATACACATATTCTCACCCTAGAGACGATTTACAGGATGTAAATTTGAGTAAAAAGGAATGTACATATACTTAAACTAACATCAAAAAATAAACCCTCATGCCAATAAATACAAATTTGATTAATCAAGCATCCATTTCCTTCCGCCCCATAAATAAAATAATTATCCCAAGTGACTAGTTTTCATAGATGGCTACTGCATCACAAATCATGATCTCGGCGGTTGTCTGCTGAATGCAATGCCTTGAATCTATAGTTAAATTATTTGACAACTTGCCTAATTGGACTAGTACGAATGTGTTTCTTATAATGCCAATGGAAACAAAGCTATCACCAGCCGAGGATGTATTAACATTTTCATAATTTGAAATTGAAATTTAAATCTATACTTGAGAAAGAGAACTTCATTCAAGCAATCACAGAGAAAATGATTGACTGTGGGAGAAATGTAATAATAGGACAGAAGAAGGGAACCTTCAGTAGAGCGCTTGATGCCGGTAAGGAGGGGTTCAACGGCGGTAGGAACATCGACACCAGGTGGCGGAGTCCATGGCGCCAAATGCGAAGCTGAAGCGGCAGCCGCAGAAGCAATGCCTCTGTCGGTCGAGTATCTGAGGGCTTCGCTCTGGCTCAGATACATGGAGGTAGTCACCAAGTAAGAAGGATCCAAATCCGCAAAGTTCCCAGGTACCGGCTCAGGGCTGTTTCGGATAGAGATGAGTCGGTGAGAGTACAGGAGGGATAGGCGGAACCGGCGACAACGGCAGAAGCAGATGATGGCGGGGCCACTCCGTAGCTTGAATTATAGCCGTGTACCTGATTTGCCATATCGAAACCCTATAACTTACAAATTTTATTCATATAAATTAATTAACTAATTATGTTCAAAAAAATTAATTAATTAATTAATTTAATCCCACTTGTCATACTGATGCAATTTATTCACGTATTTTAACATTATTACTACAAATTTTAAATTAAATTTTATAAGCAATAATTATATATTAGGTATATAATTTTGGGATGACTTAAAAATTTTCTAATCATCCACCTTGAATATCTACTAAAATGATGTTATCGTATTATTTCAAAAATATATATATTTTTTATTTTTTATAAAATAATCTTAATTATTTTGTTAAATGGGAGGAATATTTAAATTATATTATAATAATTAAGAATAAAATTATGGAGCAAATAAAATATACAACAAGCGAATAATAAGGTCACATGTAATTCTTGCACTGTATGAAATGCAATTAAATACATAAATAGATAAACAGTTGGACAAAAAATTAGCAATTTTAAGCAAAAATACTGATCATCTATAGTATTTTATGCTTCTCCTTTAAATGTTAGTAAATTTGATATTCAACAGTAACACTTAATTAAATTATCCAAAAGAATATAAATTTTAAAAAATATATATATAAATAAATAAAATAGTAATTAATGACAAGAATAAGGGTTAAAAAAATACACTTAAAAAATCTTAATCATTTATCTTAAATATCTACTAAAATGATGTCATCACGTTATTTTGAAGATATATATATATTATTTTATTTTATAAAATAATTTTAGTCATTTAGTTAAATAAAAAGAATATTTAAAATATATTATAACAGTTAAGAGTAAAATTAGCGAGTAAATAAAATATACAAAAAGAGGGTGTCAAGGTCATATGTAATTTTAATATTATATGAAAAACAATTGGATACATAATGGATAAATAATTAAAGAGAAAATTGGCAATTTGAGCAAAAACATTAGTTATCTATAGTGTTCTACACTTATCTTTTAAATATTATAAAATTTGATATTCAATAGCAACACACTGTTAAATTATACAAAAGAACATAAATTTTTTAAAAAATAACAATAAAGTGCAAATACATATAAAAAAATAAAATAGTAAATTAAAAAGAAAGTAATTAATAGCCAGAGTAATGGCTAAAAATGAATAATACTAATAAAATGAAAGGCAAAAGTAGGTAAAAGAATATGAAATGTTGCACACCTATAGTTATTTTTTCTCATTATTTTTGAGTTCGTTAATATTAGTTTATTTTTTAATATGATTAAAGGTGTAAAATACAAATTATGTTAAAGTAAATAAAGTTTAAAACTTATATTTTGCTGTAAAAATTAAAAGAAAATATCAAACATTTTTAATTTGTAGAATTGAAAATTTTAAGTGGCAAAATATATAAAATTTGATATTCAATAGCAACACGTAATTAAATTATCTAAAAGAATGTAAATTCTGAAAAAAAAAATACATGATAAAAAAGTGCAAATATATTCAAAAAATAAAACAGTAAATTAAAATAAAATAATAATTAATAAAAAAAATAAGGGCTAAAAAAATAATACTAATAAAAACGAAAAACAAAATCGAAAAAAAAATATTTAAAATTACTATTCATCTACAGTAATTTCAGCTCTTCTTTAAATTATAAAATAAATTGTGATATTTATGCTTAAAGAAACACAAAAAATTTTCCCTCCGGGACAAAAATTCCCTCCCAAACATCGACTTAAGCTTTCTCTCCTTCTGTTCTAATAATCAAAATCTTTTCTTTTTTATTCATTTATTTCACCTATAATCATCAATAGTAAACATTGTCTTTCAATAAATATTTTTGAGAAAATAGAGTAAGATCTACAACATCAAGTAAGTTTTAGGATCTTTAAAGTTAAAATCTCTTATTTGTCTTATTTAAATATGCAACCATGTTTGAGTTGTCATGAAATGGTATTTAAGCTTATCTTTTTTTTTTTTAAGAAATATCAAGTTTACATTAATTGGTCATATTACTAAAAGATATGGTTGCTTGCAAATGAATAGAACATATTAATATCTAGAAATAAAATAGTTGTCTACTTATATCAAAAGATTGTATGAATGGTTGTGTGATATTATTATACGGTCATTTATAGAATATTTAACACGGCCATGTGATATAAATGAACGACAATATGTAAACATATATGGCTATATAGTTTATACACATAAACTGTAACACCTGTATAGTCTATATATGTATAATATATATATCTCATATACGTAAAATACTTATATAAAATATAAGAGTGCAATAGTAATTATCTATAAAATTCCTCAATTTAATACCATAAATAAATATAATTTCAAAAATATAAATATAATAAGTATATAAATATATATTTATCAATTAAATAAATATAATTAAAATATAGTTTGATCAATTTATATAAAAATATCTTAAAAAATTTTGTCAGAATTTTTTCTGTAATTTCAATACATCCCAAAATCAAAATATCTCAATCTGCATTAGAAAATACACTCCTAATTTATAATTTCACAGAATTCACCATTTCTCTATATCATATTCAAGTATTTAACACACATACATAATGTACATTATATACATTTACAAAATTTTACTAAGTCTTAAATATCAAAACATATTTATAAAATGATATAATATAGATATCCATAATGTATTAAAATAAAATATATTTACATGTTATGCAGTGAAGCACCAGCTAGATAGGTCTCGTAGCAAATGACTTTAACTTCAATACTAACCTCAATCTTATACTTGCTCAATATGTCAAGGCTTTCTTTATCTACCTATCACTTACGCAATGCAAACTAATCATGATAAGCTAGAAGTTTAGTAATACATACTATGATAACATAAAATATTTAAAACAAATATTTCTTTTTATGGCACAAAAATGTATTTAGTTCCATTAACAATGCAATGCTCAATTAATATATTTATAATTTCATAATTTATATAAACTTAATATATCAACACACACACATTGAGCTCAACAAACCCCTACATAATGTTTAGATTCTAGAAAGATTGATTCGACCTATTGTGACCTATAAGTTTGACAACGGAGACCAAGTGTCATGTGATACCAGCATATCACTCTCATCTGAAGGTCATCTCCTTGACGTAAAAATATTTAAAAACTGTGTGTCTCGTCCGAAGATATAATAATAAATGTGATACTAATGTATCTCTCCCGAAGGCATATAAAACTTTATGACGTATCGTTAGCATGTCAACTCGACAATAACAAATTCAATATTCTAGAATAAGTAATTGTGCATGGTAACTATTCACACAATGGCATATCACATTTTTATATTCTCATCTCATTTTATCATTTTTCCAGATTTTTCCATATTCATCATTTTTTTAATCATTCTCACATTGCACATTATACTTATAATAATAATGTGCCCCCATTTAGAATATTTTCAATCACCATAAAATATTGGTTTAAAGTTCAAAACAATATACAAGTCACATTTTGGTTAAATTACATAAGATATGGAAATAATCTCATTTTAAAGCAAAACAACAAACTTTGAAAATGTCAATATGATTATGCCAAATGTAATCATTAAAAATATATATTGTCAAAGTATGCAACAAACCTTATTGAGCTCCAAAATCCAACCAAATGCACTTTTCAAGCTTTAAATTGGAAAAGCCCTAAACTTTGCCTTTTATTTTAATTATGTTTATCCACTCTTAGAACAAACAAAGGTCTAATACTTTAATTAAAACCATTCTCATACTCAATTTATACAAAATAATCACTATATACTAAGCTTAACCAAAATCCATCAAAACCCTAACTTTCATTATTTTCATATTTCAAACTTCATCCAAACAAGTTCACTTCCATCATCTAACCATTAAATCAACATATACTCATTATAATAACTCCACAACTATCCACTTTAACAATTAAAACTATTTCTATCACTATCCCAAATATTTACATAAGGTAAAAATCAAGAAATCAAGCTAAAGATGAAGAATACGTACTTAAATTTTGATTAATCTTCAAAACCAACTTGAAACCCTTGGATTTTCAATAAATTTTAGTGTATTAGAAAAAGAAAATATCTCCCTTTCCCTAGTAAAATTCAACCATCAATGGTGGAAGAAGAAGAAGACGATGACTTTTTTTTTCTAATTTTCCCTCCTTTATATACCTAAATAATTAATTAAATATTATATTATATATTTTCTCTTTAATTTTCCACCATAAAATAATTTCCATCTTACTTTGACTTTTATTTAGTTATTTATTCTCATTTTTCCAACATATAATGTAATATGTATGTGTGTATACATTATATATACCTTGTATAAATATTATATATCAAGTGTGTATATTATGCATATCTAGTACATATATTAGATATATATTGTGCATAACCCTCTTCTAACACACTAGTTAACCCCCACCATATTAATTATTTTAAATGTATATTAAAAATATGGATGTTACATGGACATGTTCATTAAAGCAAATTGTTTTTGAATTGGTTTACTTGACTCATTTTCTTATTTAGATATAATGATATCAAATCTATCAACAACAAGTTCCAACAACAAATCAAAAGATAGAAAATTTCTTAGTCCAAGTATTCAAGGTTTTGCTGTAATATTCTTGATCTTGGAGAAATTAAATAAATATTTGCAGGTATAAGAGTTGTATATACCTAATGTATACCTAGTGTATATATAGTACATATATATATAATATATGTTGGTTATAATGCATATATATATTATATACTTGATATATATATATAATATATGTATATGGTATATTTGAAGTGTATGTAGCGTACACATGATATATATATACATGTGGGTAAATGTATATATTAAATGTACATTACATATACATAATATATATATATATATAATATGTACACACATTACATAAATATGTACATAAAAATATATAATATATATATATATGACATATACATAAAAGATATGCAGCATATAAATGGAATATAAGTATATATTTATATGTATAATTATTAATGGGAAGATAGAAATTTAGCTAAATAAATAGATAAATTAAAAGAAAAAGAAATTCAAACTAAGAAAGAAATGGATGGTTGAAATTAAAAGGGAATAAAATAAATAAATAAATAAATATTATATACATATTTACGGATGGAAAAATAAAAAGAAGTAAAAAATTCATCTTATTCCTCCTTTGGGATTGCCATGGCTGAACCTTGAGGACGAGAGAGAGAGAGAGAGAGAGAGAGAATTCTTCCTAGATACCTCAAATTCCACCAAAAATTAAAGGATTACAAGTTGGATTTTAAAGGGAAAATAAGAAATTAAGTAAGTATCTTTCATTTTAAGCTATGTTTTCTTGATTTTAAGATTATGTTTGAGTTAGTTATAGAGAGACAAAGTTGTGGGTAATTGTTAAAATTGATATAAATGAAGTTAAAGTGATGAATAAATGATGATTTATTAGTTGATTTGTTGAAAAAGTTATAAATGATGGAATAATGGTTTTGTAGTGGTTATGTATAATTAGGGTTTCTAATATGGATGTTGATAATTATTTTAATGAGATGAATTAGTATTGTTTTAATATAAATGTTATGATTTTAAGGTTGAAAATGTGAAATGAGTAGTTTTTGGTGAAGTTAATATTAATAGTTACATCATGTGAAATTTAAAATTTTTAAAGAGATTTTCATAATTATGGAAGTGAATTATTTTAATGTTATATTGGCGTATTATTTATGATTTTATAGTTGAATGATGGTAATGAGTTTGAGATGTTAAAGTTAGAATAATGTAGTAATGGTGAGAATAGTATTTTGGTGGAATTGATGTAAATGGTATTTGAATGATTAAAGTGTATTTAAATGAATTGTTAATACTAAAATTGGAACTTATAATGTGGTTTAGGGTTAAGTAAAGGAAAGTTACAAAATTAAATAGGGAAAGGGCAATTGGTTAAATAAGACTTGGGAGATGAATTGGCATTGAATTTTGACATAATTGAGGTTAGTACATAGTACTAAACATTGTACTTTCAGTAAATATAAGTGAACATTATGAATGTATGATGTTATTATAAAATATGGTTTTGCACATAATCTATGCATTGTGGCAGAGTTATGTGTTGAGGGTCGCATTGGCAATAATCTAATGTGTGTATATATATGATATATGTGGTGTGTTGTCCAATGTGGACACACTTATGACTTGTGAGCAAATGTGGAAAATGAGTCACATTGCGAATATGACTCATAGATATGAAATTTGATGAATGAAAATATGAAAAAAGATAAAATGTGGAATGTCAGAAATAAATATAAAAAATGGGAAAACAGTTAAAGAATATGAAAAATATGGAAAAAAGTGATTGTGATAAAATTGATAAATGTAATCTAAAAGTGAAAAATAATTGTGTAATAATGAGAAATTGACAAATTAAATGAGAATATAGAAATGCAATATGAAAGTGATCATAGCATATGATGATCACTTGGGAAATAGATATATTGAGATACAAGACAAGAAAGAGGAAAAAATGTTGAAATGTGACAGTGAATTATGAAAAGAGATGATCGCTTGATAACTATGGAAAAGAAATGATAAATGAATGATATATGAACATGGAGAGATGATATGAGAAATATTAAAATAAAAATGGCAAATGAATATGTAATGTGATGAAATATAAATTATAATGTGATATGTCTTATGTATATACTTGTGAAAGGTGTTAAAATGTGGAAAAGAGTTACATTGTAAATGCGACTCAAGGTTATGTAATGAGTGATCACTTGATAATTATGGAAACTGAGAAAAAGTTATGAAAAAGATGTTGAATGATTTATGTGTACTATGTAAACCTTATACTTTAACTATTTACCAGAAGATTGCATTTAGTAGTTGGCATGCCATGCGTGATGGAGTGAGAAACTGGGTATCACAGAGATGTTACTACACCCCTGAGCGAGACAAGGTGTTGTACATATGATTACATTGTGGATGAGACACCGGGTCTCACAGATATTGCTACGTCCACTAACAAGACACATTAGTGTCATTATTGATGAGATAGGCCAAAGCAATGGTTCTGAGAATAGGTTATTGTATAAGTAATTTGGGCCTAAGGCATGTGGTTGCTTATGTTTTGTGTACAAGTAAAGTTATTTTGTGTAACACTTAGATATGGTCCATGTTTTGAAATATAATATTATTATGTCATTGTTGTATTATGTGTACCACTAAGTTGTATGGCTTAACACGATTTTATGAATCACGCAGGTGGGAGAGCTGTGGATTTGAGGGATCCAGATTGTAGGTGATATCTGGAATTTTAAAGTGCCGCAAGACCAACCTTGCCAGAAGTACATACATGTATAATTTTTATATTAATACATTTCGAATTATTATATATATTGTATACATTACATTAAGTTTGTATAAGTGATATTACGAAAGGTTTTATAAGTATTAACTGTGTTTATTGAGAGCATAAGTTTATAACATAAAGAGTTTTGAGAATATTATATATGTATAAATAAGTTTGTGATAATAAAATTTTAATTGGAAGTATGTGGATATAAATTAATGAAGTGAAGGATTTTTTGAATGGTATGAACTTTGGGAGTGTAATAAATTTATTTGCAGATTGGGTTGTTTGTTGTTTGGGATTTATTGCAATTACAAAAAAAACTCTAGCTAATTTTTTCTAGATAATTTTCCTATAAAGTTTTCCAATAATACTGAATATAATTGCTATTAATACATAAATTAAATTTCTAAATTATGTAGTTAAATGAAAGTATGAGGGTTTCACAGGCAATTTTGGTGGCACTTTTATATATATACTCTATGTATACGAGGTATATATATTATACATATATAGGGTATAAGAGTGTTACATCTGCTATGAGGGATTTCATGTTCAAATGAAGAAAAAAATGATGATGAACCAAAAGTGAAAAGAAATAAGGCAAAAGAGAAAGCTAATTTTCTTGGATAACCATGAAGATGAGTGTAAAGCTATTGGTTTATTAGAAGGAGGAGATATTTTAAACATAAGTAATATTTAAAACTCTTTTAATATGCAAATTAGATCCGATAGATTATAATTTTAGTTTTCAATTTTAATTTTAGTTTTCAATTTCCTTTGCACTAAACTACTTATGTTATCCCCATTAAGAAGTGGAGGAATCTTCAAGTTAACTCTTTAGGCTCATGGTGTAGAGGATTATTTTCGATATTAAATATGCAGTAGATGAGAAAAAAGCCAAGGTGTTGTAATATTATAAAATTGCAAGTTATACATTTATTATTGGCCAAATACACATATAGCCCTCTGAACTTATAAAGTTTAGTCACTTTGCCCCCTAACCTTTCATTTTAACCATTTTACCCCATGTACTTAGCTATTTTTTTTACTAGATATTAGTCACTTTGACCCTCAAATTTGTATATTTTGTACCAAATATACCTCAATGACTCGATATGACTTAGTGTAACTCAGCGAATTTGTATTTATAAGTTAAAAAAAACACGAGTTTAGAGGCTTATATGGTTAAATTAAAGGTTTAAGGAGCAAAGTAACTAATCGCTACAAGTTCAGGGGGCTGCATATGTATTTAGCCTTTATTATTATAATTGTATGTTTGTAGTGTGACATAACTCACGATGTTCAATTATTTCATAAATATAATGTTGGGCATTTTCTAGATGTAGATGGAGAGAACTTTAACTTCTGGCCTTGACTTATACATATTGTGTTCTTCCACCAAGAACGCAATCTAAAGATGGATGTACTTTTATTCAAATTGGCATAGAGGAAAATTGTGAGCTGAAATTTTCTCTCCCACTCCCGGTGGAATAATTCTTGCAACTTTGGCACTGCTAGGTTAGGGGTCTTCGAGAACATGAGCCTAAATTCGGAGAAAATGGAGTCGCCACCCAGACAGGTAGAAAAAAAGAAAAGGATGGATGACTCAATTCATAAGGAATCTCCAACCCTCCTTACTGTCAAAGAAGTAGGCACCAACCATTTTTTGTCAAAAGTGGAGGTGCCTAAATTTGGGGAATTGTTAAAGTCAAAAATGGAGGTGCCTAATTTATTGACTAATTTCACCAACCCATGTTTTTGAAGCCTATATAAACCCATCCACTTCATTTGGAAGATACAACTTAAAATTGAAGAAGTAAAGAGAAGAGAGTGTCTTTGAGAGAATTTTGTGAGGAAAAATTCTTGTTCATAATTGAGTGAGGGTTGTGAGTGTTTGTAAACACATTGTATTTTCTCCTTAATAGAAGTCTGCAGCAGCTCCGGAGACGTAGGCATAATTGGCCGAACTCCGTTATCAAATTCTGTGTTAATATTCCGCATTTATTTTCGCTCTCCTACTAATCTGGTTTAAGGGAATAGAGTGGTAATCACCTCAATTTCCCAACAACTGGTATCAGAGCTTTGGGTGATAAATTCTGTCAATTTTTTTCAAGATTACTATTCACGTGAATAGTGAATTTTATGAATAGTGAAATTTTGTCGGCCGTTCTGATTTGTCGACAAAGGTGTCCTAGTACACAGTGGTTTGCAGAAACAGTCAGAAACGATCCAAAGGAGTCCAGATTCGAGTAGGAGCGATGGCTGCAGATGAAGGAAAAGTGAGAATTGAAAAGTTCGACGGTACGGACTTTGGCTTCTGGAAGATGCAGATTGAAGATTATCTGTACTAGAAAAAGTTATATCAACCTCTCTCAGGAATAAAGCCAGAAGGCATGAAAGATGAAGAATGGAATCTTCTCGACAGACAAGCCCTTGGAGTTATTCGATTGACATTATCACGAAATGTTGCTTTCAACATCGCCAAAGAAAAGACCACAGCAGGTCTAATGGCGGCTCTCTCCAACATGTATGAAAAGCCATCAGCTTCAAATAAAGTTCATTTGATGAAGCGGTTATTCAATTTGCAAATGGCAGAAGGGGCATCAGTAGCCCAACATCTGAATGAATTCAACACAATCACAACCCAGTTGAGTTCAGTAGAAATTGAATTTGATGCTGAAATTCGGGCTTTAATTCTCTTATCATCTCTACCAGATAGTTGGAATGCTACCGTTACAGCGGTCAGCAGCTCATCGGGAAAAACCAAATTAAAATTCGATGATGTTCGGGATCTGGTGTTGAGTGAAGAAATTCGACGAAGAGAATTGGGTGAAGCATCTACCTCTTCAGCTTTACACACAGAATCTAGAGGGAGAACTTTAGAAAAAAGTTCAAATCGTGGCAGATCAAAATCTAGAAGAGACAAATCTAGATTGGGGAAAAAAGATTTCAAGTGTTATAACTGCGGCAAGAAGGGTCATTTTAAGAAAGATTGCCGAGCGCCAAAGAAAGATAGCGGTTCACAGGGATCTGCAAATGTGACCGAGGAAGCAGGTGATGCCATGATTCTAAGTGTCAACAGTCTAATTGAATCATGGATTTTAGATTCTGGGGCATCTTTTCACGCCACTCCATGCCAAGAAATCATGGACAACTATGTCAGTGGTGATTTCGGGAAGGTTCATCTAGCTGATGATGAAACCTTAAAGATCGTAGGAAAAGGGGATGTCCGATTAAAGTTGTCAAACGGGAATACCTGGAAGCTGCAAGGAGTAAGACATATTCCTGGTCTTAAAAGGAATTTGCTCTCTGTAGGACAACTTGATGAAGATGGTTATGGTACAACCTTCAAAAGCGGTGAATGGAAGATTACCAAAGGAGCACTTGTCATTGCTCGTGGTAAGAAAACTGGCACTCTCTATGAAACCTCAAACTTAGAGAATGTTATTTCAGTAGCAGATGCAGATGAAAAATCAAACCTATGGCACCAAAGGCTTGGTCATATGAGCGAGAAAGGGATGAAGACGCTTTTGTCAAAAGGAAAGTTGCCGGAACTGAAAAGTATCAATGTCGGCCTATGTGAAGATTGTATCTTTGGAAAACAAAAGAAGGTCAGTTTTTCAAAGATTGGCAAGACACCCAAAGCAGAAAAATTAGAGTTGGTCCATACCGATGTATGGGGACCGTCTCCAATTCCATCTCTTGCAGGCTCATTGTATTACGTCACATTCATTGACGATTCAACAAGAAAGGTATGGGTGTATGTTCTGAAGAAGAAATCAGAAGTCTTTGATACATTCAGAAAATGGAAGGCCATGGTAGAAAATGAAACTGGTTTGAAAGTCAAACGATTGAGGTCTGACAATGGAGGAGAGTACAGAGATAGAAGATTCAGAGAATTTTGCGCAAACAGCGGAATCAAGATGGAGAAAACAGTTCCCATGACACCGCAACAGAATGGCGTAGCTGAGCGCATGAACAGAACTCTGAATGAACGTGCCAGAAGCATGAGGATACATGCTGACTTGCCCAAGAATTTATGGGCTGAAGCTGTCAACACCGCTGCCTACCTAATCAACCGTGGGCCTTCAGTACCTCTGGATGGTGGAATACCAGAGGAAGCATGGAGCAAAAAAGAGGTAAACCTTTCACACTTAAGAGTGTTTGGTTGTATCTCTTACATACATATAGATTCTGCTGGAAGAAGTAAATTGGATGCCAAGTCAAACAAATGTGTCTTTGTTGGATATGGTGGTGATGAGTTCGGTTATCGGTTTTGGGATTATGAAAATCACAAGATCATTAGAAGCCGGGATGTCATATTCAATGAGAATGTGATGTACAAAGACAGATTAAATGCAGAATCAAATAGCTCCAAGATAGATGTTGAAAATAAGGAATTTGCTGAGTTCGAGGATATTTCTGGAAATGATGTTCAGAATAGTCCTGAAGTAGAGGAGCCAAGCACGCCGGAATTGAGGCGCTCCTCCAGAATTACAAGACCAATCCAACGTTACTCGCCTTCTTTGCATTACTTGTTGCTGACAGACAATGGTGAACCAGAGTGCTACGATGAAGCAATACAAGTAGAGGATTCAATCAAGTGGGAGTCTGCCATGAAAGATGAGATGGACTCACTCATGTCAAATCATACATGGGAATTAGCTGAACTACCACAAGGCAAGAAAGCACTCCACAACAAGTGGATTTATAGGATCAAAGAAGAGCATGATGGAAGTAAACGCTACAAAGCAAGATTGGTTGTAAAAGGTTTTCAACAAAAGGAAGGTATTGACTATACTGAAATTTTCTCTCCAGTCGTGAAGCTTACGACAATCAAACTGGTATTGAAAATTGTAGCCGCAGAAAATTTACATCTTGAACAATTAGATGTAAAGACAACATTCCTTCATGGAGATTTGGAGGAAGAGATCTACATGAAGCAACCAGAAGGCTTCATTAAGGCAGACAAGAAAAATCTAGTGTGCAAGTTGAAGAAGAGTTTATATGGTCTGAAACAAGCTCCTAGACAGTGGTACAGAAAGTTTGATAGTTTTATGAGCAGCGGCGGTTTCACAAGATGCCAAGCAGATCATTGTTGCTACATCAAAAAGTTTGACAATAGCTTTATTATTTTATTGTTATACGTCGATGATATGCTCGTTGCAGGTTCAGACATGCAAGAGATTAAAAATTTAAAGCAGAAATTGTCAAAACAGTTTGCAATGAAAGATCTGGGTGCTACAAAGCAGATTCTTGGAATGAGGATCAAGAGAGACATGAAGTCGGGGACTTTGATGTTATCACAGGCTGAGTACATAAACAAAGTACTAGCCAGATTCAACATGCAAGATGCTAAATCAGTGAGCACACCTTTAGGTGTTCATTTCAGACTCTCCAAAGAACAGTCACCGAAGACGGAGGAGGAACGTGCACACATGACGAAGGTGCCATATGCCTCAGCAATTGGGAGTTTGATGTATGCCATGGTTTATACCAGACCAGATATTGCTCAAGCAGTGGGAGCTGTTAGCAGGTACATGAATAATCCAGGCAAGACACACTGGGAAGCAGTCAAATGGATTCTCAGATATCTTCGAGGTACCACAGATAAGGCGCTTTGTTTTAAAAGTGGAGATACGACACTAGCAGGTTATGTGGATGCTGACTTAGCTGGAAATGTTGACGTTAGAAAGAGCACTACAGGGTATGTCTATACTCTAGGAGGTACCGCAGTGAGCTGGGTCTCTCAATTACAGAAGATAGTTGCTCTCTCCACAACTGAAGCAGAATATGTCGCTGTCACGGAAGCCAGCAAAGAAATGGTTTGGCTCCAAGGTTTCTTGGAGGAGTTGGGCAAGAAGCAAGAAAATAATGTCTTGTATTGTGACAGTCAGAGTGCCATACATCTAGCGAAGAATCCATCTTTTCATGCCAGAACAAAGCACATACAGTTGCGGTATCACTTTATCAGGTCACTTCTGGAAGATGGGATTTTGAAACTTGAGAAGATTAGTGGAACTCAAAATCCGGCAGACATGTTGACGAAGACGGTGACTATTGATAAACTGAAGTTGTGCTCAGCTTCAGTTGGCCTACACTAGTATCAAGGTCGTAGAAGAGCTGTTGCATTGATCAAGGTGTGAAGACAGATTGAAATCAGTCTTCAAGTGGGAGATTGTCAAAGAAGTAGGCACCAACCATTTTTTGTCAAAAATGGAGGTGCCTAATTAAGGGGATTGTCAAAAATGGAGGTGCCTAATTTAGGACATTGTCAAAAGTGGAGGTGCCTAAATTTGGGGAATTGTTAAAGTCAAAAATGGAGGTGCCTAATTTATTGACTAATTTCACCAACCCATGTTTTTGAAGCCTATATAAACCCATCCACTTCATTTGGAAGATACAACTTAAAATTGAAGAAGTAAAGAGAAGAGAGTGTCTTTGAGAGAATTTTGTGAGGAAAAATTCTTGTTCATAATTGAGTGAGGGTTGTGAGTGTTTGTAAACACATTGTATTTTCTCCTTAATAGAAGTCTGCAGCAGCTCCGGAGACGTAGGCATAATTGGCCGAACTCCGTTATCAAATTCTGTGTTAATATTCCGCATTTATTTTCGCTCTCCTACTAATCTGGTTTAAGGGAATAGAGTGGTAATCACCTCAATTTCCCAACACTTACTGGGTTCCAAAAGTTGGTTACGCACGGGGAAGATGAGAAATTACCCATCGCCCCTATAACCCCCGGTTCATTAGAATCGGCCTCCTTTTCAGGTCTAAATATTATTGAATTCTTAATTATTACGACATTATCCATATTACATGCATTTATAAAAATAAAGAATGTTATACTATACATCAAACAAATTAAACAAAATGGGCACCCATCAATTGATGGAAACATACCCTTACAAATGTCCAAGTGTTCATACAAATAAATGAAATAGGATATCCACCAATTGGTAGAAACATGCCCTTTACAATAGTTCCAAAGTCTATAAAATAAATTAAATAACAAACTAAATATGACATCCACATAGTGTGGAAACATGCCTTTTACAATCCTTAAAATCCAAATAAAAATTACAATTCCATTCAACCATTTATAGCAAAATAAATAATCCAAACACATAGTTTAATCATCACAAAAAAAATAAATTAGAGTTTAATAAAAGAAATTAAAGTAAATCACAAAGAATTATAATTCACAAATAAATATTGACTCCATTGATGAGGGATCGTATACGGCGGTCCCGCTAGCCTGTTAGCGGGCAAGGTTCAAGGGGCACACCCCTTGTGGGGGATCAAGGGCATGCCCCCAATGTAACACCCCGATACTTCATATAAGTACTATACATACACCTGGTATACATACAGTAAGTATATAAAGTATAAGGATGTCACTTTTCTTTTTATTTTTAAAACCTTTAACAGAGTTCAAACCACAATACATCTATTTAAAGAACATTTACAAAATCATTATACTTTTAATGATCATATATATATATTAATCTTGTCTTTATCATAACTTCATTTTTTACATATAAATACACTCTTGTCAGAAATACATCATAATTAAAAGTTATACATGTATGCATCACCCTCTAGTTGGTCTCGACAAACTCTTACTCTTCTCGTGGCATAACGAAAGACTTCATATCTTCCACCTAGTTACCTGAGCGATTACACATCCGCGCTAAGCCCAAAAGCTTAGTAGTACAAATATAAAATATAAACATACATTATAGAAATTCTAACATATAATGAAATATCACTTTCATATACCATTAATATCTTATCATGTTTTTCCTTTTGAATTGTACCTTTCATATATCTCGACTAATTCCATTTATAATATACATATCATTATCACCAACCACAATCCATCATTAATACTCACAATCAATATATCAATATACACATTACACATCATACTTCATAACATTGTTTTATTCACAATTCATCAATCATAATCCATCACTAACACTCACAATCAATATATCAATACACACATTACACAACATACTTCATAACATTATATTACTCACAATTCACCAATCATGAATCACATTTCCAACAAAGTCAACCATAGATCTCACTTATTTCAACATTTGTATATCATATTGACAACAAAGACAGACTCGGGCCCAAAAGACACTAATAAGCCATTCGACTTTCAGAGTTAATGCTTTGGTTTTATTATCACATTATCATTATCATTATCCCAACTAGGCTTCAAGGATTTAGGTTCAACCAAGCTTCAAGGGGAACAAAGCATGCTAAGTATCAACCCAACTTGGCTTCAAGAACCAATCCAACCTAGCTTCAAGGGTTGTAACATCTCAATTAGGCTTCAAGGCCTTAGCCAACCTAACTTCAAGAGATTGTTACTGTTATTAGGCATGCCACCAACAACAAACTCTGAAAATGGAATAACACATTAGCTACACAATTCATTTATCAATTTCATTCTCAATTCTCATCATCAATTAGGCAAACATGCCTTATGTCTTTCAATTGACTCATCATAGCCAATCACAATGGCTTCACATCACATTTGAGTTATCGTAGCCAATCACAATGGCTTCACATAATACATATATCATCATAGCCAAACACAATGGCTTCACAACACATTTTATCTCAATTCATATTATACACTTCATCATTCAAGCATACATAATCAATTTCATTGCACATGTATCTTAAATTCATCGTCATCTAAACAACATGTCCCTCTATTTCATTTCAATCATTATTAAAACATTTATCATAATAAATTGCATTGCACATACCTTTTTGGATGATCATTATAGCTTTCACCTTCAAGAACTACTCCCATCAAGCTATACATAATCAATTACCTCATTATATCCTTCACATTTTACATATAGCATCATGGATATAACATTACAAAGTACATTATTCATATAACACATTACCATTCACAAGATTCACAATGTATATAATACATAACCTTGTCCATTTAGTATCATATGCATCATCAAATGTAGGTTCAATCTCAATCATGTAAGAAGAGCAAAAACCAAACACAGTAACCAACACACTCAAGGGACACGGCCAAGCTTGTGGCCGTGTCTCTCAACCAAAAGCCTCTCAACCAAAAGCAACAGAAGCCAACATGGGCAAGGGACACGGCCGTGTCCTCTCCAAAAATCACCCAACACGGCCAAATTTCCATGGACTTGGCCGTGTCTCTCAAAAATACCTTAGGTTGGCCGTGTCTCTTCCTTGGTTTGGCCGTGTCTCTCATGTATACAAACCCTAACTATGGCCAACTCTCTTTTGATTGAATAAAAACACAATATACACAACATAAACTCATTCAAATGGATGTAATCAAAGTCATTAACACTTATTTTGCATGTTTAACACAATATTCACATTAACCATACATTAACAATCCATTTAATCATCTACCATTTCAAAACCCTAAAACCAAACATCACTCTTAACTTATCATCTTCAAACCAAAACCAACATCAATCCAACCTTTTTAACTTATAATCAATCTCAACACTTATAAACTCATCTCAAACACACCTATTCATAATCTCAACACATCACAACCCACCTCAAACATAACTTCAAAAATAACAAAGATAAACAAGAGAGTACTTACCTTAAATGAAGAAATTTCACAAATCTCCAACCAAAACCTTTGATTCTTCCTTCAATTTGATTATAGCATCAAGAACACCTCTCTTACTCTCTCCTCTCTTGAATAGCCGGCACACAAAGGAGAAGAAAAGAAAAAAATAAACATAAGTCAACTTCTCTTCTTCTTTAAATATCCACCAAGCAATTCTAACAAAGCAATTACCTAAATGCCCTCATCCATTTAACTTAACCTTTGTCACTTATATGCCCATTAAAGTAATTTCACATATCACACATAAATATCCTCTTCCATTGACCATCCCTTTTGACTAATGTATATGTTATATATATAACAATATACCCAACATATACACTTTCTCTCTACACATTACTTTCGTTTTTAAACAATACATAAACATTCTCTTTTCAATTTCTTTTCTTATCAACATAACATATACACATAATTCAAACAAACAACAATTGTATCCAAACTTCTAGGGCACACATTGGGATATTACACCCAAAAGGTAAACAATTTTTAAAATTAGTTTTGTTAGGAAATTAGGGTTTATATTTAAACTAGGGTTTTATATTTATACAAATTAGGGTTTTTCCTAAACTAGGGTATTACATGTAAATTAGGGTTCTTAGAAATAGAATTAGGGTTTTATGGATGTTACAGCAAAATTAGGGTTTTTGGTTTTAGAAAATAGGATTTAAGGTTTCTGGTTTATTAGAAAATGCAATTACTGTTTTGGCTTTAGAAAAACTTAGCTACTACGATATTCAATTATATGGATATAAATTAAACAAATTACTGGACACTTAAATAGGCTGCTGTAAATTCAATTCTATGGATATAAACTAAACAAATTATTGGATATCTAAATAGGCTACTGGATGTAGGCTCCACCGATATTTAAGGTTGATCCAAAGCAAAAGAACAAATTAAAGGCAATTTAATGGATGAAACAATAATGAGTGAACCTACTGTAAATTTAAAGTAGATTAAATAAGAAATTTCAAACCTTCAATTGTAGGCTCCACCAATATTTAAGGTTGATCCAACTTTATGTTTGCACCAGTGTCGAATCTCGGTTGAACAAAGTGAAGACAGTCGTTCACTGCCTTCTTTGTTTGATAGTTCAATGTTTTGTGTCTCTGCTCACTTAATTGCTAGGGTTTCTGATTTGTTTAATACTGCTGTTTTTAATTACTGCTTGTTGCTTGATAGTTGCTCTCCCGTTGCTGATATTTTTAACCTATATTTATAAGACAAGATTAGGTTAAACTTCATAAACCAGTGTCAGTTTCCTAATTAAACATGGTTTTTTGAGGCATATTAAATTAACATAATTTAAATTCAAAGCAAAATCTGACCATATCAAACTAAAAACATCTTAATCCGTCATGGACTAGTGCCCATATCGAATTGGGCATGCCCCAGTTTGACATGGATGCCCATATTGAACCGAACAGGCCTAATTCGACATGCATGATCCATTATCAAATTAAAACAACTTCCAGACTATTTTTAGGTTTAAAAACTATCTTTCAAACCACTTTAAAGATTTAAAAACTAAACTGGACTTATTTGGGCCTTTATAAAATTTGGATCAATCAAGATAAAAGCTTAAAATATATTTAAGCCATTAAGAATGGACCGATAAGTACTTAGGCCATCTTTAATTAGGACCAAACTAGCTTAGGGCCAAAATCTCAAGGGTTTATATTTTGCCCCCTGCTTGAGCGATCTTGAATTTATTCAGAGAGTGAAAAGCAATCATGAGTTGGAGTTGGTTTTGCACACGGATGAGTTTTGGACCAGAGGTTGATTTGGCTTGGGTTCTGGACTCGAGTCTGGATTGGTGTGGGTTTTGGACCCAAATTGAGTTCTGAACTAAAAAATGATTTTGATTTTGGACCCGGATAGTTTGGGTTCTAGACCCAAGACTGGCTTGGGTACTCGACCCGAGACTAGATTGGGTTCTGGACTCAAGGTTGAATTTGGGTTCACGAGAGACATCCATTTCAACACATCTGGTTGTTAACTTCTTCATGACCTTACAAATGATCCTTTCTTTAACCTACTTTTTCCCAATATGTCCTTAGTGCAACACACTTCCCTAAGCTTGAAAGCTTGTTATGATAGAAACAATTTTTTTTCTTTTTAAAATCTTAAAATTATATTTTGGCTTTGTCAAGTTGATGTCATTGTATCTCAGGACTTGATTTTTCAAATTAATGTATTTATAACATGATAACCCTAGTTACCATACTAAACTGGGGAATCATTTAAGCAAGAACTATTGCAATTCAGATAGGCACATACACATTACTTGGCCAAAGGTCTCATTTGAGTTTAAATATTATCTATCTTATAGGTATACTTATTCAAACAATTTCCACTAATAGACTCTATCTACCAAAAGAGATCAATAGGCCTTTATTAGGGTAAAAATGGGGTCTATAAGGGATATGGGTTAAATGAAGGCCATCTTTGAACTGAAGCTGATGTGATATTGCTGACAAACCCTCTCACTGTAAACTTCCCATATGCGGCTAAAGATTCCTTTTTCAAATTTTGGGCATCTTGGCTTCATAAAAAGACAGGTCTTGAATGTTCTTCCATCTTCTTGGCAGAAATTTGTATTTACATAGTATGATCTTGATCTTTTCTTTTTGTAATAATTCATGACCATCATCCTATCTTTTTCTCTTTAGAATGTCTAGTATCAAGACTTTTAAAATTATGGACTTGGAGCTGTGTGGGATGAAAGATAGTCTTTCCCCTATTGTCTGGTTTTATTTGAGTCTTTTGGACCAATTCAAGTCAATCTAACCTCATAAACTGAGTGGAAGTCTTTTGCTACTTAAGGTAAGAAGAACTATGTTTGCTTTTTGAATCGGCCTTTTGGGTTAACCAGCCTTTTGGGTTGTTTTTTTATTCTTTTTTTTTGCTTTAATCTTTCTTTTTTTTTGTTCTAAGAAAGTTGATATGTCTGCATCATTCTATGCTTCTGACTGTGGATGAGTGGATTAGAGTGAGTCTGATTAGAGCAAGTTTGCTTCAATGAGGACAAACCTTTCAGTACCTTGATAGATCTGAGATATTAAGTCCAATTCAGGTAAACTTCAACTATCTTTGTGATCTTGACTATACATCCTTTTCCTTAATCTTCTTTAGTCCTTAGTACCTTAGTGATCATCAGACTTGCCATAAGTATCACAATAGCTTAGGGTAGATTGTTGGGATTTACAAACAAATAAAACAAGCTTAAATATTATGAAGACTCAAGAGGACAAACTAGGGATTGACATTTAACATGGGTAGATACTAGTTGTTGGCTTACCAAATAATGCCTACATCATTTCTCTCTTAAATAAGCAAAGTTCAATTTTGCCTTGAAAGTTCATCAAAGCATATTCTAAGATTGACTAGGACCCAGACAAAGGTAATTATGCAGGAGCCCTTGCTAAGTAAGCATACACAGCTTAATGCAATAGAACGACTCCCTCATCTAGTAAAGTCATTCGAATTATAATGCATAGATATATCAATTTATGAATATCAAGCTAGATTTGTCATCGGTTGAATACCAAAATGAATAAAGACCAACAAAAAATTAATGAAAATAATTTATTCAAACAATCTTAATTTGAAAAACATAAATGTTCTAGAAAATATCACAGATAGAAAATAAAACAGAAACCAAACAAGCTAGGGGAAGTTTGTTGAGTATGAGTCAAGAAATGCTTCATCCACTTGAACATGTCAGGAGTAAGGGACAAAACTAGCAACCCCTTCTTCAGCAGTTTCTCCATCTATATCTTGAAAAGATGTCAAGACAAAACTTTCTATCAATCCTCCTTATATCATGAAGGTCGCTGGTGGTGGTACTCTTCCAAACTTAGGCAATGGATTGCTTTTAGTGTTGGTTTTATCGAGCTCAAACAACTTGCCACTATCGATCAAATCTTGAATCTTATGCCTTAATCGAGCACATTTATTTGTATCATTGCATTTGATAAAATTGATGGAAGGCCTTGGCATCAAAGTTTGGTGGCAAATGATCGTGCAGCAGTCGAGGAACCAATGACTGTAATAGTCCTTTCTTCTATAACTTGTTGAAAATCGAAGATAAAGGTTTGTCCAACTCTGAAAACTGTCTTCTATTTGCTTGATCGGTTGCTGCATTGACATCCACTGACTTCTGTGTACCCTGACCACCAGACTGATAACTTCTCTTATCATTTCTTCTTCTAGAAAAATTATTCTTCTCTCTTTTCCATTCTTCTATTTGCAGCCCAGCTTGGAGATGGTCTTTGCTATCTCTGATAAGGGTATAGGACATCCTTTTGCGAAGATTAGGCTGCACCCCTCTCATAGTCATCCTAATCTAATATAACTCATCGGGCCTTTTCTTGAGCAATGTAGTTTTGTTCCTCCACCTTTTCTCGTAGTCAACAAATTTCTCATTTTGTTTCTGCTTGATTGAATCAACTTCCATCAAGGTCACTTCTAACTTTACATTATACCCATATTGCTGGATGAAGGCTTTTTACAGCAAATCCCAGTTCTTTTGAGTACTTTCTTCTAAGGTGTTAAACCAATTTTGCACAATAGGATATAGTGAAAGCATGAAGTACCTTAGAGTTTAAGCTTTAGTCTCGGGCAGACTACATGGCAGTGATGTACTGCTTAACATGCAAGTAAGGATTTCATGTGCCATTGTACTTAGCAAAAGCAAGCATTTTGAATTTGTAAGGGATTCCTTCATCATCTTCAAATAGTTTGTCAACTTCTGACACTTCTTCGGCCTTTAGCTTCTTCTCAAATTTCTTCTCTAGATCAACAATCTTCTTCTCCACATCAAAAGTCTCAGTCTTTTCAATAGTTAATTTCTCTATAGTATTTGGCTCCTTCTTCTTATCTTGAGGATCTTAAAAGTATTGAGTCCAATAGTAATCATCGTCCATAACAATCTTGTCATCATCGAAGGCTACTTCACCAACCTTAGCCTTTCCCTTGTCCTTCTGCTTCTTGGTATTAGTAGATGCTTTAGTAGTATATCCCAAACATTGTAGCCATTTGGCTTTTCATGGCCTCAGCTAGGACCTCCTTTAGTTCTTCCATCTTGGAGTTGATTACATCACCCACCATCTTTTGAATCTGCTCAAGTTCCATTGCTTTTGATATGAAATTGACTGAATTCTCATTGAACTCTGAGTCACTGATGTAGGTCGGATTGTTGTAAGCTTTTGAACTGCTGTACTTTAGAGCTGTGAGCCAAAAAGGATCAATGACATGAGATGCAATGCATGTATACATGGATGCACAAATAATAATAATAATAATAATCTAAAAGAGTAGGAACGACCCTTCCAACCTTATAACTTCCACACGAATGACGAGTCTCTTTATCTAGGTATATGGTTAATAAAATATCAACATGAGATATGTTATTTTTGAAAGAATTCACTCGAACAGTTTTAACCATAGTTATATTTCAAATTTGGAATTCAGTCTATGATAATCCCAATTAATTAGGCCTTAATCTATTAGGTCAACAAAAGATAGCGTTTATGCTATATTGGGATTAAAACCAAATTAATGGGTTTATCATAAATAGATTTCCCATTTTGAAAAAATAACTAATGATTCATGCTTCAAATAAACCCATGATTAATAAGTCTTAGTATAAACTAGGCCCATAGTTAATTTTAAATATTTCATAATTGACCCAACTAGTTGTAAGCTCATTGAAGAGGTTTGCTTAAAATGATTTTATTTTAAAGCCCATTGTAATTCAAAAAATAAATTTTGGGTTTTGAAATTGGGCCATGAGGTAAAAAGAATTTTTTATCCATCTTTGGAAAAAGGCCATCTGAAAAAATTTTGAAAATAGTTTTGGTCTTTTGGGCTTTTAAAAATTATTTTATTTTTGGGCTTACAATATAATTAGGTCATATTAGGAATGAAACAAACCAAATAAGTCATAATTCAAACTAAGATATATCAATCATTAGTCAAAGAGCAAACATTTGGGTATAAACCTAAGGAAAGTAGCTAGACTAACTACATGGGCTTTAGTCTTTGGGTTTAAAAGGCTTAGGCTCCCATAGTAAGTATTTACCAAAAGGTACAAGGCTATGAGTGGTTGTGCCATACTCGATCTCTATACATTGAGTGAAAGTATGATATCCCTTACATAACACAACACGAGTAACAAAAGTGTCTGTGAGCGGGAATTTTTGCCCACACTCCCACGTGGAATGGTTCTTGTAACTTCAGCACTATTAGGCTCAAGGCCTTAGAGAACACAGGCCTAAACCCGGAGAAAATGGAGTCACCACCCGGACAGGCCAGGAAAAGAAAGGGGTGGATGACTCGATTCCTAAGGATTCCCCAACCCCCTAATGGGTTTGAAAAGTTGAGTATGTGTGGGGAAGGTGAGAAATGGCCCAGCACCCCCCACAACACCTGGTTCATTGGAATCGACCTTCTTTTCAGGTCTTAATATTGTAAAATTCTTAATTAATACAATATTATCCATAATACATTCAATAATAAGAATAAACAAATACTCTATTAAAATTACAACAATGTCCAAACAAAACAAACAAATAGGCACCCATTCATGGATGGAAACATACCTTTACAATTGTCCAATGTCCAAAAGAAAATAAATAAAATAGGATACCCACCAATTGGTAGAAACCTATCCTTTACATTGATTCGAAACTTGAAGTAATTTAAATTACATGATGCTCAATATATGAGGTACCTATAACATGGAAACATACCTCTTATAATTTTAATAAACAAATAATTATAAAGAAAATATCCATACATGATAAGTTAAACAATCGAATATCGAAATTAAATAAATCAATCATCAAAACATATAATAAACCACATAATCAAATCTAAAACTAAATAAAGCAATAAAGATACAATTTTAGGTTTATATCTTAAATAGGGTTTATTGAGTAAAATTAGGGTTTAGAGGGTTTTGGTCTAAAAGTTAAGATTTTAGGATTTTGTATTTTAATTACTGGATTAGTCAACTAATAAATATTCAATATAAAAGAAATAACATGGCTACTGGATGGACAAACAGATTGATCTTTGATTTTATATAATTAAGGCTTTAGTAATTAAATCTGTATGATCAAAATAATGAAGCTATAGTGTTAATATAACAACCCAAAATAATTAAAAAGTTTTAAAGGTAAAATAACATAGCTACTGTATGTTTAAAGAAGTTAAATTTAGAGGAAAATACCTGCGTTGATGGCTCCACAAATTAGGCTACTAGCACGGGAGCTGGGATGGGTGAGCACGGGCTGCTGCGGGGCGAGTTGGGCATGCTGCTGCGGGGTAAGCTGGGCATGCTGCTACGGGGTAAGCTGGGCGTGCTGCTGTGAGGATGTGTGGCAAACTGGGGGCTGCTTGTTGGTGTGTGTGACGAATTGGCAAGTAACGATTTCACAGCAGGCCTAGGCCTGCGACGAATTTTCTTGCGGCGTGTCGCTCGCCGATCCGTCTGATTTTTTATTTTTATTTTTATCTTTTTTGATATTTTTTATTTTTATTTTTACTATTAAAAATAAATATTATAAATATTATATAAATATTTAAAATTAAATAGTAAATATAATATTATAATATTAAAATAAATAATAAATATTATAAAAATTATTTTAGACTATTTTAAAATATCAGGCTGAACTTAGTAAAAAATTATGGGTTTACAGCATTCTAACTCACGTACATAATGCAATCTAATATGATGCAATGGATAATATCATAATAAGAAAGAATAAAATAATATAAAGACCAATGTAATCAACTTCTCATATCCCTAGTGGAGTCACCACTGTGAGCGAAGATTTTGCTCCCACTCCCGGTGGAATAGTTCTTGCTATTTTGGCACTGTTAGGCTTAGGGCCTTAGAGAACACAAGCCTAAACCTAGAGAAAATGGAGTCGCCACCCGGACGAGCAGGAAAAATGAAAGGGGTGGATGACTCAATTCCTATGGAATTCCCAATCCCCTTTATTGGTTTCGAAAAGTTGGGTACATATGGGGAAGGTAAGAAATGACCCAATACCCCCATAATGCCTAGTTCATTGAAACCGATCACCTTTTCAGGTCTAAATATTATTGAATTCTTAATTATTATGACATTATCCATATTACATGCATTTATAAAAATAAAGAATATTGTATTATGAATCAAACAAAATAAACAAAATGAGCACCCATCAATTGATGAAAATATGCCCTTATAAATGTCCAAGTGTTTATACAAATAAATAAAATAGGACACCCACCAACTGGTAAAAACATGTCATTTACAATAGTTTCAAAGTCTATAAAATAAATTAAACAACAAACTAAATAAGACATCCACATAGTGTGGACACATGCCTTTTACAATCCTTAAAATCTAAATAAAAATTGCAATTCCATTCAACTATTCATAGCAAATTAGATAATCCAAACACATAGTTTAATCATCACAAAAATAATAAATTAGATTTTAATAAAAGGAATTAAAGTAAATCATAAAGAATTAAAATCCATAAATAAATATTGACCCCATTGACGAGGGATCACGTACGACGGTCCCGCTAGCCGGTTAGCAGGTGGGGGTCAAGGGGGCAGCGCCCCTTGCGGGGGATCAGGGGCAACGCCCCCAAAAGATAAATGATTTTCAAATTTTGTTTTGTTGGGGAATTAGGGTTTATATTTAAACTAGGGTTTTATATACATACAAAGTAGAGTTTTTCCTAAACTAGGGGTTTACATGTAAATTAGGGTCTTAGAATTAGAATTAGGGTTTTATGGATGCTACAGCAAAATTAGGGTTTTTGGTTTTTAGAAAATATGATTTAAGGTTAATGGTTTATTAGAAAACACAATTATTGTTTTGGCTTTTAGAAAAACTTAGCTACTGCGATATTCAAATATATGGATATAATCTAAACAAATAATAGGACACTTAAATAGGCTGCTGTGAAATTCAATTCTATGGATATGGACTAAACAAATTAATGGATACCTAAATAAGCTACTAGATGTAGGCTCCACAGATATTTAAGGTTGATCCAAAGCAAAAGAACAAATTAAAGACAATTTAATGGATGAAACAATAACGAGTGAACCTACTGTAAATTTAAAGCATATTAAATAAGAAATTTCAAACCTCCGGTTATAGTCTCCACCGATATTTAAGGTTGATCAAAACTTTATGCTTGCACTAGTGTCGAATCTCGGTTGAACAAAGTGAAAACAATCGTTCACTGCCTTCTTTGTTTGATAGTTCAATGTTCTGTGTCTCTGCTCACTTAATTGCTAGGGTTTTTGATTTGTTTAATGCTGCTATTTTTTTTATTACTACTCGTTGCTTGATAGTTGCTCTCCTATTGCTAGTCTTTTTAACCTATATTTATAAGACGAGATTAGGTTAAACTTCATAAACCAATATCAGTTTCCTGATTAAACACGATTTTTTGAGGCATATTGAATTAACATAATTTAAATTCGAAGCAAAATCTGACCATATCAAACTAAAAACATCTTAATCCATCATGGACTAGTGCCCATATCGAACTAGGACTCTCCTAGTTTGATATGGATGTCCATATCGAACTGGGCAAGTCCCAGTTTGACATGGATGCCGATATCGAACTGGACAGGCCCAATTTGACATGCATGCTCCATTATCGAACCAAAATTACTTCCAGACTATTTTTAGGTTTAAAAACTCTTTTTTAGACCATTTGAAAGTTTTAAAAACTAAACTAAACTCATTTGGGCTTTTATAAAAATTGGACTAATCAGGATAAAAGCTTAAAATATATTTAAGCCATTAAGAATGGACCGATAAGTACTTAGGCCATTTTTAATTAGGACTGAACTAGCTTAGGGCCAAAATCAAGGGTCTAAAATAATACTCCTTGCTTGCATTGAATTTTGCATACTTATGAGACTTAGTTATGGTATAAAGGAAGAAATTTTCAGTGATACTAGCAAACTTGTAAATAAATATAGCAAATACATTTGTGAGGATCTATTACTTGCATTTAAATGTTGTAAAAAATTGGATGAGCAAGTAATACTATGTGTTGCTTGCCTAGTTGATCTCCTTATTCTTGGTAAGCGAATAAAGGAAAATGGTGGAAAAAAGGGTTTTAGCAATTGTTAATGATGTCTCTTTATTCAATAAAGTTGTTTGGGGCAAAATAGGTTGGAATTCTTAGCCCCAAGGATAAAAGACTGCCTCCAGAATAAGAAGGAAATGTTCAAAAGGACATAATTGCATGGTTTTTTTTAATGTATTATCAATATTTGTAATAGATGTAATTCTCGAAATATGCAAAGTTATCGTTGTTCAAGTAAAGACTGGTTTTTCAAGGGTTGCAATTGGCATATTTGATATAAATTTTGACTATGTAGATCTTGCATCTATAGTATTCAACAAGTTATGTTTTAACAAGCTCGTAATTTGCATAATAGTGTTACTATATCTAAAGTCTCACTTATTCGATTTGTGTATGTATTGCCAATAATTCCTTGGGCGATTCAAATAATGGATGAAAAAGCATCCCATCCAAATTTAGTTTACATTAAGGCTAATGACATGATGATTGCAAATGAAGCAGGTATTATAAAATTTTGGTTGGAATGTGAACCCATTGACAAATATATGCCAGACCCTTTGGATACACACTCCCCAATTCACCAGCCCCCCTTAGTTCATCAACCAAATGATTCTAGATATGAAGTACTTATGTAACATCAAGTTTAGTTCTAGTTTAATTATTATGTGATAATATTATGCAAAATTGATATTAATGTATCTTGCTCAACCCTTATATGTAATATCTGAAAATTTTAAGCAATAATTTTCTATATCAAGTGTATATATGGGTACATCAGATTAATTATGAAATTATATGTGGTTTGATTATTTAGAATTGGTAGAAATAAGATTGATTAAATCCTGAAAAGTGAAAAATTAAATTTAGATATGGATTTAATCAGTATTTACAGAAAAGAATTTTAAAGAGGCAAGAAATTATGAAAATGACCTTATAATCCCAAAATAAGATTGTACTGTAAGTGAGATATGAAATATGGATAATAAGCCTTTAAACTAGTTAAAGTAATTATTTTTAAAGATTTTACGGATAATTAAAAAAAGTAGGCATATCAAAATAAAGTTATGAGCAAGTAAATAAAATTAAAACCCTAAATACTATAAAAAGAGCCTTCTAGTGTCTTCTTCCACAATGTTGGCTGAAATTTTCATTGTTTCACCATCATATTCTTCAATTTTTTTTCTTCTTCTTCCATTTCTAACTTAAAACCATGGATTCCTTATAAATACTTTAGGGTTTTGAGAGGATTTAGCTACTTTATGAGTGATTTCTCAAATGATACTTTATGAATAAAGAATGTATTTATTGATTCTTAAATGAAATTATGGAACAAGTTAGGGTTTTTGGTAAGCTTAAGGTTTTGGAGGATATTAAAGTTATAGAACTTTTTAACTTAGAAGTATGATGATGTTAGTGATATTTGAAGTGTATTTGTTAGTTAAGTCTCTTGAAATCATGTTGAAGATAACTTTGAATTAGTTAGATGGTGAATTATATGATAATGGAAGACTTGTTAAATAGGAGAGAAAAGCCTTATTCTCGATAAATATGATTTAAATGATACTTGGAGATATTGGAATGTTAAATTAATTAAGTTTAAAGTGATTTGTGTTATTGGAACTAAATGGTTATTTGAAGTATATTAGTTGGAGAATTGAAATGTTGAATTATTTGTTTATGGATAGAAAATGTCTATGATGCTAAATGGTTATTACATCCATGGGTAACTTTGAGTTAAATAAGTTATGTTTGAAGTTAAGTATAATAGTATTTATATAATTATATGATTAAATTATGCATAGGCAGGTGGATGTGAGGAAAGGAGAAATGAAAGTGCCATTGAATGAGAATTAAAGTAGAAAAAATTAATTTGAGTAAGAAAATCTAGTATTTAACTTAATGTAATTTAATGTAATTATATTAAATTATATTTGATTGATTTGTTTATGGTAGTTTGGGTTTGAATTTGATTGTGTTCTTGGAGAGCTAGATATTATTTATTTGGTTTAAGTGAGTAAATTTAGTAGTGAATTGTGGATTAAATATTGGAAGTATTTGTAATTAATGGGAGATTGTTCAAAGATTGAAGTGAGACTAATCCATTAGATGGTGAAACTTAGAGCGATAAATATGAGGAAAGTTTTGATATATAGTCTTTGATTTTCAAAATGAGTGTATAGTTAAAGAAAGGATAAATGATGATTGTATGTGATTAGTAGATTTTGGATTATTTGTTGAGAAATAAGATAATTTGGAAAACAATGTAAGAAGATTGATAGAAAGATGAATCATTAGTGATTTAAAATAGTTTGGAATGGAAGATAAAGTAAACAAAGAGGAGAATTGAAGGATTAGTTAAGTGGCGAAAGTTAATTTGAAAAAACAATGTGTAGATATACAAACTGTATAACTAATGTATACCCGATAGCAACACTATTTAATAATTTAGGATAATTTATAAATTGTATATGGAAGTATTTAGTGAGTTAAATTATATTGATTGTTAATAGTTAGAAGGAAAGAAATGATTGCATGAAGGGAAACCTAATAAGAACCAAAGTTAGTATATTGTATTATTATTGGAGTTAAGTGAAGTGATATTGTAGACCCTTGATTTTGGTCCCAAATCAAATCTAGTTCTAATTAAAAGGCCCAAATCAAATTCAGTCCTAATTAAAAAGCTCAAATCGAGTATGGTCCGATTTAAAATGCCAAAGTCACTGAACTGGACTAAGAACTTATGATGAATTAGACATATCTCATGGCCAATTTGCCATGAACCTTAAGCCGAGCCTAATTTAAATGTCCTTATTTTACTAAAACTCAGATGGATTCGGATAAGCAGGGGCTTTTCCAATATAATTAGTTATTTAACTAAAAAGGAAATCTAGATTGTTTCCCTAATATTGCCTATAAAAAGCAATTAACATGAGCAATTAAGAGGCAACCACAAATAGCAATTAGACAACCACAATTAGTAACTAAACAACCACCATTAACAAAGAAGAATGGGTAGCCATTAGGAATTAAGAGTAGTAAACTAAAAAAGCGAGACAAAAAGCAATCAAATAAGCAATAGCTAAAATTGTGAAAACAGTACATAATCTTCAGATTATTCAGCTTAGCTAAGAGCCTATTGATCCAAACCAACAATATAACTTTGAGATAGAACTCAAAATCAATCTTTATAGAAAGGATTGGGCTTAAGCTTAGACCAAAGTAATTACTTGGTGTAGCCAACAATGACGGTAACAAATTCCAATACCTATATATGTTCAATTTCATCATTCTTTTTATTTGTTAACTTTGCAACTTCAGTATGATTTATCATTGCCTTAATCTTGTTTAATGGATTGTATGATTAACACCCTAATTATGCATATTAGTTTTAGGATTAAATTCTAATTTTGCATGTTGAACCCTAGTTTTAGGATTAAAGCCATATTTTTGCATATTAAATCCTAATTTTGCATGTTAAACCCTAATTTCATTAACAAAACCCTAATTGTATTATAAAACCATAATTTTGTGGCTTACCCTAATTTCATTTAAACTCTAAATTTATGGTTTCTTGAGTGATGATCGGTTACGTGCTTTTATTATTTGTTTATTATTATTTATTATGAATAGTTGAATTATGTTTGTTCATCATTTTAAAATACTTGTAAAAGACATATTTCCACTTTGTGGGTTCCTTGTTTATCTAAATTGTTTATTTTAATTTCTTTTTGGGATAATTGTAAATGGACACATTTCCACTCTCTTATGGGTGTCCTATTTTATTTGTATTATGAACATTTGGACATTGTAAGGGTATATTTCCATTCTTGTATTGGTGCCCATTTTATATGTTTGTTTGATTTATAATATGATGTTGATTTATTTTAATAATGTTTGTAGTATGAATGATGCTATAATAAGATAAAAATTTAATAATATTTATACTTGAAAAGGAGGCCGGTTCCAATGAACCGGACGTTATGGGGGGGGGGGGGGGTGCTAGGCCATTTCTCACATTCCCCATGTGTATCCAACTTTTCGAACCCAATAGATATTAGGGATTCCTTAGAAATCGAGTCATCCACCTCTTCTATTTTCCTCCTAACTCATCTGGCTGGTGACTCCTATTCTCCAAGTTTAAGCTTGTGTTCTTTAAGGCCCAGAGCCTAACAGTGCCAAAGTTGTAAAAACCATTTCATTGGGAGTAGAGGCGAAAATTCCTGCTCACAATGGCGATTCTACTAGGGATAAGAAAATTTATTCCGTTGATCTTTATATCATTTTATTTTTTCTTATTATGTATTATTCATTGCATCGCTTAGAATTGCATTGTATGTGTGAGTTAGGATACTCTATGGAACTCGTGTTATGTGTGTATAAGTGATACTATACTTTCATTCAAGATATGGAGATCAAGTACTGTATAACCATTCATAGCCTCATATCTTTTGGTATATACTTGCTGTGGAAACATAAGCCTTTCACCCCAAAGACTAAAGCCCATGTAGTTGGCCTAGTAACTTTCCTTAGGTTTACCTTAAATGCTTATTGTTTGACTATGATTAACATATCTTAGTTTGTGTTATGGCCTATTTGGTTTGACTTTTCCTAATATGACCTAATCATAATGTAAGCCCAAATTATTTTTACTCTTTTAAGCCCAAAAGAAAAAAATTATTTTTGAACTTTTCAAGATGGACTATGGAAATAAAACCTTTTTAAGATGGGTTAAAAATCATTTTCTATCTCACGACCCAAGCATGAAGCCCAAAATTAATTTTTGAAATAAGCTTTTTACAATGGGCTTTGACATATTTTCAAAGGTAGGGCTTTTATTAAGCTTTGAAGTTAAAACCTTTTTCTTAAAATGGGCTTGCAAATAGTTAGGTCTATTATGGAATATTAAAATCAATTATGGGTCTTATTATACCAAGACTTATTAGTTATGAGCTTGTTTGTGGCATGGATTATTAATTGCTTTTTCCAAATGAGAAGTCTATTCTTTAATTTAGTTTTAATCCAATATAGCATAAAGGGCACTTTTTCAATAGACCCAATGAATTAAGGCTTAATTAGTGAGAATTATCATGGAGTGGCTTTTATATTTGAAAATGCAACTATTGGTTAATCAGTTTGAGTGATTATTTTGAAAATAAAATATCTCATATTGATGTTTTTATTGACCATAATACCCAGGAAAGAGACTCACAGTTTGCATGTGGGAGATATAAGATTGGAAGGGATAACCTAACTCTCTTTGTTTCATTATTACATATGCATACATGCATTGCATTGCACCACATTAATCCTTTTTGGCTCATAGATTTGGAGTATAGTAGTTCAAGAGCTTATGACAACTTGACCTATGTCAGTGACTCAGAGTTTCAGTGAGAATTCAATCACTTCACAACAAAAGCAATGGATCATGAGCAAGTTAGAAGATGGTGAATGATGCCCTCACCTCCAAGATGGAAGAATTAAAGGGGGCTCTGACTGAGATGGTGAGAAGTCAACTAGCTGCACTATTGAAAAATAAGACTACTGAGGCATTTGTCAATTCTAATAAGCAGAATGATAAGGGACAGGCTAAGGTAGATGATATAGCCTTTGATAAAGAAAAGGTGGTCATTGATGATGATGAATGGAATACATAACTCCAACAGAAAGAAGAAAAGAAGGTTGTAGAGAAGACTAAATCTATTAATGTGGAAAAGCTCATTGTTGACCTAGAAAAGAAGCTTGAAAAGAAATTAAAAGCTAAAGAAGCCTCAAAAGTTGATAAGCCTTTTGAAGAGGATGAGAATCTCCCATACAAGTTCAAACTGCATGCCTGCTTTCACTAAGTACAATGGTACATGAAATCCTCACTTGCATGTTAAGCAATATATTATTACCATGTAGCCTACTAAAACTACTAAAGCTGAAATACTAAGGTACTTTATGCTCTCTTTGGATCCTGTGGTGCAAAATTGATTTAATACTTTAGAGGAGAGTACTCAAAAAGACTGGGATTTACTATATAAAGCTTTCATCCAACAGTATGTGTACAACATTGAGTTGGAGGTAACCTTAATAGAGGTTCAATATAACAAATAGAGATAGAATGAGGGCTTGTTGATTACATAAAGGGATAGAGAAATAAGGCAACCCTTCTCAAGAAAAGATCAGATGATTCAGACCAGATACAGATGATAACAAGGTTGCTTTACCCCACCTCAAAGAAAGAAAGGTTCAGACCCTTATATGAGATTTCAAGGATCTTCTATAGGTAGGTCTCCAGTTGGAACAATGGGAGAGAGAAAAGAACATGTGCTATGGAAAAGGAAGTAATAAAAGTAGCTATCAAAGGGAGCAATAAGAGTTACTATTATTCTGGTGGACAAAATCGAAGGAGACAAAAAGATGCTGAGGTGAATGCACAACTGAACCAGCAAAGATGCAACACCCGTAAATTTTAAATACTGCTAAATAATTAATTTGAAGGGTATTTAATATGTTAGAAGAGAGAAATACAAGAAATATACATATTTTATACTTGATGTATATATTGAATATACATTACATAAATTGTAACATCCGTTAATTTATAAAAATTAAATTAAATAAATTAAATAAATAATTTAAATAAAAATTGAAGGGTTAGAAGTGAGAAAATGGAATGTATATGTGAGGTATATATTAAATATATATAACATATACAAAAGTCAACATTAAATAGTAAAGTCAAATGGTCAAGTGGTAAAATTATAAATATATCTTACAAAGTTAAAATTAATTAAATAATTTAAAAACAAATTATTTATGAATGGAAGATATAAATTCTTATTTTTAAAATAAATAAATAAATAAATAATTAAAATAATACAATAATATATATATGGTCTTAAATGAAGGAAAAAGAAAAATCAAATTTAAAAGAATTTCTTTCTTCTTCTTCTTCCTCTCCTGGACCTTTTTTCCATGGGTGAGCAAGATTGATTTTTGCTTCATTTAAACAACCAATTTTGCAAGGATTTTCAAGAACCAAGTGGGTTTGGTGATTTCTTCATAAATTAGTAAGCTTTCCTTTACAATTTTGAAGTTCCATTTAAATATAGGATTATGTATAATTTGAGATTTTATAGTACGTGTTTTAATTTTTCAAATGGGTAGGAAGGATGTTATTTTAGTGATTAAACAAGGATTCTATAGTTAAATGATGGATTTGATCAAGTTTGATTAGAGTTTGGGAGAAGTAGTGTGAGTTTAGGGTTTTGAAAAAGAATTTTTAAAGTATGGATATTTATTTTATTTTAATGTATAAATCATACTATTAATTGATTTAAATGATGGAAATGGGCTTAGATTAACATTTGCAATGGGTTGGAATGAAGAATTAGAAATGAAGAGGCTTAGGGCTCATTTTAGGGTTTTGTTAAAGAATTGGTATTTATTTGATAAAATTGGTTAAAACATGTTATTGTAATAAAAATAAATTTAAAACACCAATTAAAATGGATTTGAATGGAGTTCTAATATTAAAATGAGGTAAGGAAAATTTTGGAAAATTGGTAGGAATGATACTTAATTAGGGTTTAATATTTGAAATGCCTTGAAATGTGATTCTAAATGATTATATTTACTCACATTTTGAATATGCATTAAGCGAAAGTAATTTGCCCAGCCTTAGTATTGAAGGGCATCTTGGAAGTGAAAGATAAAGAGATACATTAGCTTGGATTTGGGTATTAATTAAGGTATGTACATACTTTTGATAGTTTGAATATATTTGTATTTAATTTGGCTTAACACATTTAAATGGAAAATGTGTTAAGATAATTGGTTATTAAAATATTCATATGCATTGTGATAAGGAATGTGAAATGATGTGCATGCATTATGTGTATTATGGAAAGCCATTATTAATGGCTAAAATGAGTGGAATGTGGTTTATGTGAAATATGTGAGAATAACCCAAAAATGTTTGGGTAGTATGATTATAATATTAAATAACATACATTGATGATAAAGTGATTTGGCATTGTTATGAATGGAAAAAATGAGAAAAAGAGGCAATGTGATAAGAAAGCTGTTTATGAAAATTTGTATTATTTATGTGTCACCTAATATATTATTCAATTCCAGAGTTTTGTATTTGGTTGCATGCCTATGATTGCCTTTGGGCTAGAACTGGGCGTCACTGATATTTGATTTGCCTTCGGGCTAGACGTTAGAAGTCACCATAATTTGACTTCGGGCTAGACGCTGCGCATCACTTGTATTGCCTTTGGGCTAGACACTGGTTGTCAAAATAAACCAAAACAACAACTCTAGTTTTAAATATTATATAAGGTTAATTGGGCCCAATGCTTGTATATGTGTTAATGTGTTGCTTATAAAGAATAATGAATATGAATTAAATTGGAATTGCATATCACATTGTGGAATGCCATGAAACAATATTATGCATTTTCATTTATTTTAAAGTTTCAATATTATCAAAGTATATACCGCTAGGCTTTTAGATTAGTGCAATTGAAATTCTTCACGTAGGCGAGAGGGTTGATCCAGTAGATTAAGAGAGTTTATCTAGACCTGGTCAGGTCTAGGCTTGAGGTTGGTTGAGCTTGAGTTGATTTTGTTGCCACGGGATCAGAGCTAGTTGCTGCCATGTATACATTCTACTTTATAGAATATATTATAGTTATATATATATTTTTTACATATTTGGGAGTGTTGTAAACTATAAAGAGTTTCTAGATTAAACTTTGTGATATGGGATTATATATATGTTTATTATATATATATGTACATATTTGAATGTTTTGAGGAAAATGGGAGGAGATTGAGAAATTGTGAGATTTGCTATTTTTTGGAAGTGTATTTTTCTGCAGGTTGAGTTATGTTGTTTTTCTTTGGGATATCCATTTTACAGACAAAACTCTGATGGATTTTTTTTATAGATTTTTATATAAAATACTTATTTTGGGTACCCAAAACTAATAAAGAATATTTTATTTACTTATTAAAAATACATTTTTAACATTTGAGATATTAATTTGGGAATATGAAATTTTTTTATTAAAACTGAATTGTGACATTCTTATGTTGTATATGCATATTTTACATATACTGAGTGTATGTGTTATACGTATATAGAGTATAAGAGTGTTACATAAATATTACATATTCATATACCTAAAATATAAAAGACATATACATATATATAAATATGGATGGAAGATGGAAATTAAATTAAATAAATAAATAAAAAAGAAAAAGAAAAGTCAAAAGAAGGAAATGTGTAGATGAAATTAAGAGGAGCAGAAATAAATGATTAATTAATTAATTAAGTGATATTTATTGATAGTAAATGAAGAAGAAAGTAGAGAAAATCATCTTTTTCCTCTTCCCTTTTGCCATGGATGATTTCTTCATGGGAGGGAGGGAGAGAGAGAGAGAGAGAGAGAGAGAGAGAGAGAGAGAGAGAGAGAGAGAGAGAGAGAGAGACTCTTCCTTCAATATATAAAATTTCACTAAAAACTCAAGGAAATCAAGTGGATTTTGAAAAAAGAACAAAGATTCAAGTAAGTATTTCTTCTTTAAGCTTTGTTCTCTTCAAATTTAAAGTTATGTAATTATCTAGTTAGTGAGAGAAGTATGATTTAATTATTAAAATTGATAGTAATTGAGTTAATATAATGGTTACGTGATAATTTAATGATCAATTTGTGGATATGAGCAAAAATGATGAATTTAGGGTTATAGGATGGATATGTGTAAATTAGAGGTTTAATATGGGTGGTTTTAATTATTGTAATGAAATGATTTAATGCTGTTATAATATATATGTGATGATTTTATGGTTAGAAATTGAATATGGATAAGTTTGGATGAAGCTAGGGTTTATGAAATGTTATGTAGAATTAGGGTTTTGAGTGGAAGAAGCTATAATTATTGAAATGAGTTATTTTGTTGTTATTTTGATATATAAGTAATAAGTCTATGGTTAAATGTTAGAAATGAGTTGGGTTGGATGAAGTTTAAATAAAGTACAAAAGGGTGAAATGTCATATCCGTGATTTTGGAGAAATTAAATAAGTATTTGGAGATATAAAAGTTGTAAATACCCAATATATATACCTAGTATATGTATAACATATACATATGGTATATTAATTGTATATGTTGGATATATACATTACATACTTAATATATTTAATACACATATAAGGTACATTTTATGTGTATATAAGATACACATTACTTGTACATATGTGTAATATCTTAATTTTTTTTTGAAAATTTCTAATTTTTGGAAATTTGATAAAATAAATTATAATTTAAATGGATAAATTAAATTAATGGTTTTAAATGAAAAATGAAGGGATTTTAAATGAAAAAGTGGAATATATATGTGATATATATGTAAAATGTATATAACATATAAAAGTCAACACTTTTTAAAAGAAAAGTCAAAGTCCAATGACATTTTTATAAATAAATTTTAGAAATTTAAAATTAATAAAATAATTCAAAAATAAATAATTTTTGAACGGAAGAGGGATTTTTGGACTTTTAATTTATTAAATAAATAAATAAATAATTAATTATTAAAATATTAAATAATATATATATGGTTATAAATAAAGGTAGAAAGAAAGAGAAAATTAAATTGGTCATCTTCCTCTTCTTCTTCATGGAGGTCGAAACACCATGGGAGAGTAGGAGAGGTTTTTCTTCTTCCAAGCACTAAGAATTGAAGAGATTTCAAGGATTTAAGAGGAGTCTTGGTGATTTCTTCCATAATTAGTAAGTTTTTCATCTTAATATTTGGAATTTCATAAATTTATGAATATGTTGAGTTTGAGGTTTTGATGTAGTATGTTATAATCATTGGAATGGGTGTGTATGATGTTATTTTGTGTAGTTAACAATGATTTTAAGGTTGTATTGAATAAATGGTTGAGTTTGGGTAAGATTGGTGAAGAGAGAAAATTTAGGGTTATGTAATTTTTGGGGTTTTGAAATCATGGTTTTTAATAGTGTAAATTGATTCCAAATGAGTTATTTTGATGCATAAACAAGTATTTTAAAGTTAAATATTGGATTTGGTTGTGTTTGGTTAGAGTTTGAGAATGGAAGTGGAGATTTAGGATTTTGAAAAAGTGATTTTCCACAGTTGTTGAATTATTTGATTTTATTTGTTTAAGCATGTTGTTTAGTGTTAAAAGTGATGAATATAAGCTTGAAATGATTAATGGATTGTGTTGGAATGGAAAACCTTCAATGGGGGAAGGTTATGCCATTTTAGAGTTTTGTGTATAAGAGTGTGTTTTTGTAATGTAAATAGTTCAAATGTATTAAAATATGTTTCTAATGATATAAATAAACTTAATATATTAAAATGAATGGACTAGTATGAGAATCCAAAGTTAAAGTGAGGTTAGCCTTAAATTTTGGATTTTTGCTTGGATGGGGTTTAATTATGGTTTAATATTGGAAATGCCATTAAATGTGATACTAAATGATTATCTGCTATCACATTTGGTTTAGGCATTGAGGGAGGTTGATTTGCTTCATCCAATTAGTGAAGGGCAAGTTGGAAGGATATGATTGGAGGTTATTTTGAGCTTGTTTTGGGTTGCTATTTGAGGTAAGTACAAACATTGAATACATTGGTTATGTTTGCATGGCATTTGGGCTTAACACATTTTGGTTGAAAAATGTGTTAAGCTATTTGATACATTGGTTATGTATGAATAATGTGCTATGACATTTGTAATGTCATATATGTGTTAAATGCATTGTGAAAAGCCATTGATAATGGCTAAATTGTGTAAATATGATTAATATGTGAATTATGTGGAAATACCCAAAGTAATTGGGTAATGTGTTGTGAATGCAAAAATGTGGTATAATGTAATGAGATATGTGAAAACATGATGAAATGAATTGATATTAACATAAATGAGAAAAATGAGAAAAGTTAGAAAAAAATGAGAAAAAAAGGCAATGTGCCTAGTTTGATTATGTGACAATGAGAAAGAGATTGATAATGAGAAATATGAATAAATTGTGTGCCTAGTATGTTATTTAATTTTCAGAGTTCTGTCTTTGGCGGCATGCCTATGATTTACCTATGGGCTAGACGCTGGGCGTCATTGTAAAAATATTTTTGAGGTGAAATGACCGGGTCGTAAGCCTAAAAAACAAGTACTTGAAGCTAGGCTGGGTGAAATGACCGGGTCGTAAGCTCATACCTAGTTGGATTATTACATTGATATATTGCCTACGAGGCTAGAAACATGGTCATTATAGACTAAAATAGTAACTCTGGATTTTGAATAGCATATTAGTTATCTTTGGGCCCATGTTTGTGTTTGTTTTTATATGAATTGTGGATTATGAAATATTTGAAAACTATGAAAAAAATGGAATGATGTGATGTTCATAAGCATTTTGCATTGGCATTACTTTATAGCTTTACTATTATCAAAGTTTGTACCGCTAAGTTTTTAGCTTAGCGCGATTGTAATTCGTCGCGCAGGTGACATGGGCAATTTGGTAGAGCCGGAGAGTCTTACTAGACCTAGTCGTGTCTAGGCTTGCACTTATAGAGCTTGAAGAGTTTTTGGGTATATCAAGATCAGAGCCATTTACCAGCATGTACATATTTGATATTATAGTATATCAAATATGTAAATTATATTTGATACTATGTATATTATGTTTGTTTTTGAAGTATATATTGTAAATTGTAAAGAATGTTTTGGATAAGTTGTTTAAAATGGGATTCTATATGTGTTGTTGATTTATATATCTATGTATAAATATTTTGAGAAAATATGGAGAAATTGAGAAGTATTGGTGAAATGGAGATTTGATTCTTATTAGGAGTGTTTTCTGATGCAGGTTGTGTTTTGCTGAATTTTGGGAACGTCCAAATTACAGACAAAACTCTGGCGAATTTTTTTCCCAGAGATTTTCATATAAATTCTTTATTTTGGGTTACTACAACAAGTAAAGAATATTTATATACTATTTAATTTTATATATTTAGTATTTGAAATTTTAAAACAGAATTAGAAAATTTTTTATTTAATCGGTTTGTGACATTTTTATATCGTGTATGCGTATTTTACATATGCTGAAAATATGTATTGTATGTATATAGAGTATAAGGGTGTTAAATGAAATTAGAGTTTAATTAGGATTTTTATGAAAATTGTATGTTTAATGATGGTTTGTTATAGATTGACCATGTAAATGAATTTAAATTAAGCAATGTTGCTTATTGTTGGATTTATTTATGTATAGATCAAAGTGGTAAAAGGGGGTGGAGTTTAGTATTTTGGCTTGGGAAGAATTTGGAGTGAATTTGGAAGCAAAAATGGTTAGTACATATTTTAATGAATTATGTTTGAATTGCATTTGAGATGGCATAACACATAGTGATTTTGGGAATGTATTATGCAACTTCGATATTTGTTTTCATAAGATATATGGTATTTTACCATTTAAAAGTGAGTGAAAAGCACACAATATGAATGTTAAGCCATTGTATTATGGCTAATGCAATTGATAAGTGTATAATTGATGATATTTTTGTCCCTATTTCTTAATATATTTATTGTCAAATTGAGTTTAATTTGTTTGTTCAAGTGTTTATTAGGGTTGATTCCAGGAACTTTTGACACGTTGGGACCTTAAGGTTATTTAGACCAAAATCATGGATGAAGACAAGGGAAGAAGCTATTTTGGGCAGATTCTTCAAGTGATACGCCCAGTGACATGGGCGTGTCCATGGCCGTGTCATTCAACTACTTTACAGAAGCTTCGACACGCCCAGAGACATGGGCATGTCACTGAACATGCCATTATTCCTGACTTACAAAAGTTGTGACATGCCTACTGACATGGGCATGTCCATGATTGTGTCCCTAACTCAACATTGCAGTAGCAACAACATGCCCAAGGACATGGGTGTGTCACTGCCCATGTCATTAAAGTTTGAAACAACATCATTGACACGCCCATAGACATGGGCGTGTCAGGAAAAAATATCTGGGCTATAAAATCTGAGCTAAAGAGCGAATTAGGGATATAGTTTATTTTTCAGAGCTGACCTCCCAAGAAAAGAGAGTTTTTGGCAGCCAAGAGTGAAGGTGAAGACCCAATTCCTGTGAGATTTAATCTAAGATCCGAGGATTGAAGTGAAGAAACACAAATCATTTATCATGGATTGTTTAAATTCTTTTACTTATTTTCTCTATTTTGGTTTTTTTGTTATGAACATGAGCTAAACATTTTATCTATCTAGATATTGATGAACCCTAGCTTTACTATATGGATTGAATAGTTCTTATTAAATTAAATCATTTGATTGAGTTGTTTTATCCTTTTGATTCTTAATTTCTTACTTCCAATTGATAATAGCACGTTTATTGATTGGTTATAATTTTCATATTATTGACTTGAGAAAGCTTGATATGAACAAAATGCTCATTAGGATTGAGGGTTGATTGGAGTGCTAGAGATAGACTTACAAGACCCTTTGGTTTAAAGTTTCTTGTTCTTATTGCAAGATCTATTTAATTATGCTTGAGAAGAGATTCCTAGCATTCTACTTGGTGATTAGGGATTAATTCACTTGAGAGAGGTTTTAATCTAATTTAGGGGAATGCCAATTCAGCTCTATTATTTGATTTAATTGAATTGATATTCACAAATACTTCTTATGGCTAGAGGGATTCAAAGTCTGGATAGTATTTTCATCACCAACTTTTGTTGCACAATATTCATTTTTTCTTCACTTTAGTTTATTGAGTAATTTATCTTTTATTTTAATCATCACACAAACTATTGATTCGCTAAATAACAGTTAAAATTTGTACTAATGTTTGACCTTGCCCCCAGTGGAATGATATTTTACTCGCGTTTTATTACTTGAGCGACCCGTGCACTTGCAGTAACACTGCAACAGCATAGATCCGTCGTCAAGTTTTTGGCGTAATATAATCAAGACTGTTGATTTAGTTTTTATTTTATTTGTTTTAACATTAATTCTTACTTGTTGATTGTTATTCTAGATACTTCTTCCCATTTATGACCCGAGCTAGCTCTTCCCAATTACTTGAATTAGATCAAGAGCTAGAGAGAACATTGAGGAGAAAGTGAAAGGAAGAAGAGGAAGCAGTTTTGGCAGAAACGGAACTAAAATTTGAAGATCTCAGCTTAGAAGAAGAACTGGAAATGATGGCAGGAAATGAGCCAAGGACAATGTAGGAATTTGCTAGGCCTAATCTTAATGGGGCCGATTCAAGCATACAAAGATCGGTAGTTGCTGCAAATAAATTTGAGATAAAGACAAATATAATTCAAATGGTGCAGCAGACTTGTCAGTTTGATGGGTTCCAGATGAAGATCCTAATACACATATTGAGAATTTTCTAAAAATATGTGACACATTTAAGATACAAAATGTCTCCAAAGATGCATTTAGACTGAGGTTGTTCCCATTCACACTTAGAGATCGACCGAAGAAATAGTTGAAATCTTTCCCCCCAAACACTTTCACCACATGGAAAAATTCTTGGAGAAATATTTTCCACCGTCCAAGACTGCCAAGTTAAGGAATGATATTTCATCTTTTCTCCAGCTAGATGGTGAAACTCTTTATGATGCTTGGGAATGATTCAAAGATTTATTGAGAAGGTGTCCTCACCATGGGCTTTCTCTGTGGCTACAGATTCAAACTTTCTACAATGGATTGAATTATGCAAGTAAACAGTCCATCAATGCAGCTGGTGAAGGTACCATAAATAATAAAACACCTAAACAATCAAGGGATTTGATTGAAGATATGGCCCTTACCAATTATCAGTGGCAAACTCCAAGGGAACAAGAAAAATTAAGGGTTACTGGTTCACATCAATTGGATCCCATAGTTGCTTTGACAGCACAGTTGGAAGCAATGAATAAAAAGATTGATTCTTTAGCTTCATCTTCAGGGAAATCAATGCAAGTGATGTCTTATGAATGGTGTGAAAGTGGACATCAAATTTAAGATTTCCAAAGTGGCAATATGTTTGCTAGATAAGAGTAGGTGGATTATGTTGGAAACATACCTAGGCAATAGCAGAACAACCCCTATAGTAACACATATAATCCAGGGTGGAGAAATCATCCTAATTTCTCCTGTAATAATCAGAATAATCCAAGGCCTCCTCCTGGATTTTAGCAGCCTCAACATCAACAAGCTGCCCCTCCAAGAAAGAACAATTTGGAGGAAATGATGGAGAAGTTTATAGTAGCTTTGGAAACTAGATTTCAATCACTAGAGACTTCCCTTGGAAATCAACAAGCCTCCATTCACAATATGGAAAATCAGGTGGGGCAAATTGCCAAGTTACTCAGTGAATGACCACAAGGGAGTTTACCTAGCAATACTGAGGCAAACTCAAAGGAGCAGCTAAAGGCAATTACTCTAAGGAGTGGAAAGGAAATTAAGGGTGGTGTAGTTGAAAAAGAAGTGGAGTCACAAGCAAAAGAGGTTGAGACACAGAAAGCAGAAGAAGAAAACTCTACTGTCGCTTCGGGAGGGAAGGCTGCAATGGAAAATAAAAAAGAAAATCAATCTCAAGAACCCAGTCCAGTAGTGAAGGAATATCGACCTCGAGTGCCATATCCAGCAAGGTTAAATAAGGACAAGATGGATGCTCAGTTCAGTAAGTTCCTTGAACTCCTTAAACAACTGCACATTAATATTCCATTTGCTGAAGCTTTATCGCAGATGCCCAAACATGCTAAATTTTTGAAAAATATCCTTTCTAATAAAAGGAAACTTGAGGAAGTATCTTTGGTGCAATTGTCAAAAAAGAGTTCATCAATTTTGCAGAAGAGATTATCTAATAAATTAAAAGATCCTGATAGTTTTACCATTCCATGTTTGATAGGTAATCTTGAAGTTCAAAGTGCATTGGCTGACTTGGGGGCTAGTATAAGTGTTATGCCCTACAAGATGTTTAAAGAGTTAGGTGTCAGAGAACCTAAACCAGCACTCATGACCATTCAACTTGCTGATAAGTCAGTAATTCACCCTCGTGGTATTATAGAGGATGTGTTGGTAAAAGTCAGGGATTTCATTTTCCCCAATGATTTTGTTGTCATTGATGTAAACGAGGATGCATATGTTTCGCTTATCCTTGGTAGTCCATTTTTGAATAGAGCTCATGCCCTTATCGATGTCCATGATGGCAGATTAACCTTAAGAGTGGGAAATGAGAAAGTTGTTTTTAATATGCCTTATGCTATGAAGCACCCACTTACACTCAATGAGGTGGATTCATACAATGATATCATTGAGCATGAAACATTAAATTATGTTACTAACATTATTTCCAAGGATCCCCTTGAGTTATGTTTATTGCAGGATAATGTTGAGGATCAGGAATGTAATATCCCAATTTATGCCCTAGAAGTTTTGAATATTATGGTTGTTTTAATTGGATTGAATGTATGTGTCAAATTGAAAGAGAAAAGAATTTTTAAAGGAAGTGTATATGTTGCATATATGGTAGTATAAATAACATATACATAAGTCAAAAGGGATGGTCAATGGAAGAGGATATTTATTTGTGATATGTGAAATTACTTAAATGGGCATATGAGTGACAAAGGTTAAGTTAAATGGATGAGGGCATTTAGGTAATTGCTTTGTTAAAATTGCTTGGTGGAGATTTAAAGAAGAAGAGAAGTTTGACTTGTGTTTATTTTCTTTTCTTCTCATTTGTGTGCCGGCTATCCAAGAAAAGAGAGAGCAAGAGAGGTGTTCTACATGCTAGAATCAAATTGAAGGAAGAATCAAAGGATTAAGTTGGAGATTTGTGAAATTTCTTCATTTAAGGTAAGTACTTTCTTGTTTTCCTTTGTTACTATTGAAGTTGTGTTTGAGATGAGTTGTGATTTGTTGATATTATGAATTGGTGTGTTTGAGATGTGTTTATAAGTGTTGAAATGGATTGTAAGTTAAAAAGGTTAAATTGGTATTGGTTTTGTTTGAAGATGGTAAGTTAAGTGGATGTTGATATTGAAAGAAGAAGATTGATGTTGGTTTAGGGTTTGATGTGGTAAGTGATTGATTGTATGGTTGATATAGTGTTAATGTGAATATTGTGATGAATATGTGTTAATAACATTGATTACATCCATTTGAATGAGGTTGTATTGTGCATAATGTGTTTTTATTTAATCAAAAGAGAGTTGGCCATATTTAGGGTTTGTATACATGAGAGACACGGCCAAACCTAAGAAGAGACATGGCCAAAACTAAATATTTTTGGGAGACACGGCCAAGTCTATGGAAATGTGGCCGTGTTGAATGATTTTTGGAGAGACACGGCCGTGTCCCTTGCCCATGTCTGCCACTGCCCATTTGTGTTGAGAGACACGGCCACAAGCTTGGCCGTGTCCCTTGAGTGTGTTGGCTACTGTGAGTGTCCTTTGCTCTTCTTGCTTTGTTGAGATTAAATATACATATGATGATGCATATGACACTATATGAATAATGTTATGTGTTATGCATTGTGAATCTTGTGAATGGTAATGTGTTGTATGAATAATGTACTTTGTAATGTTACATCAATGATGCTATATGTAAAATGTGAAGGATATGATGAGGTAATTGATTATGTATAGCTTGATGGGAGTAGTTCTTGAGGTAAGGGCAAACTTACCTAGATGCATTCTTTTATATGATTTTGAAACTTAAAACAATGTTAAGTAAATTACTAAATTGTTAATACAATGGGACTAATGTTGTTATTTGTATAGTGTGAAAGCTATAAGGATCATCCAAAAAGGTATGTGCAATGCAATTTGTTATGATAAATGTTTTAATAATGATTGAAATGAAATAAATGGATATGTTGTTTATATGACGATGAATTTGAGATACATGTGCAATGAAATTGATTATGTATGCTTGAATGATGAAGTGTGTAGTGTGAATTGAGACATCAAGAGATGTGGAACTAATGTTCTGAGATATAATGTGGTGTGAAGCCATTGTGATTGGCTATGATAACTCAAATGTGATGTGAAGCCATTGTGATTGGCTATGAGGATTCAATTGAGAATGGAAATGATAATGAAATTGATAAATGAATTGTGTAGCTAATGTGTTATTCCATTTTCAGAGTTTGTTGTTGGTGGCATGCCTAATATTAGTAACAATCTCTTGAAGTTAGGTTGGGCTTGATCCTTGAAGCCAAGTTGGGTAGAAGTTTAACATGTTTTACTCCCCTTGAAGCTTGGTTGGGTCTAGTCCTTGAAGCCTAATTGAGATGTTACAACCCTTGAAGCTAGGTTGGGTTGGTTCTTGAAGCCAAGTTGGGTTGATACTTAGCATGCTTTGTTCCCCTTGAAGCTTGGTTGAACCTAAATCCTTGAAGCCTAGTTGGGTCTATGATAATGATAAATGTGATAACAAAACCAAAGCATTAACTCTGAAAATTGAATGGCATATTAGTGTCTTTTGGGCCCGAGTCTGTCTTTGTTGTCAATATGATATACAAATGTTGAAATAAATGAGTAATGAGATCTATGGTTGCTTTGTTGGAAATGTGACTCATGAATGGTGATAATGATTGCCTTCATTGGAAATGTGATTCATGAATTGTGAATTGTGAATAAAATAACGATATGAAGTATAATATGTAATTTGTATATTGATATAATGATTGTGAGTATTAGTGATGGATTGTGGTTGGTGTTAATGATTGGTATATATGTATATATAATATATGAGATTAGTAGAGATATATGAAAGGTGCAATTCAAAAGGAAAAACATGATAAGAAACTAATGGTACATGGAAGTGATATTTCATTATATGTTAGAATTTCTATAATGTATGTTTATATGTTATATTTGTACTACTAAGCTCTCAGGCTTAGCGCGGATGTGTAATCGTGCAGGTAACTAGGTGGAAGATATGAAGTCTTTCGTTATGCCACGAGATGAGTAAGAGTTTATTGAGACCAACTAGAGGGTGATGCATACATGTATAATTTTAATTATGATGTATTTCTTACAAGAGTATATTTATATGTATCAATGAAGTTTTGATAAAAATAAGATTATGTTATATATATGTAAGATCATTGAAAGTATAATGATTTTGTAAATGTACTTTAAATTTATGTATTGTGGTTTGAACTCTGTTAAAGGTTTTAAAAATGTAACGAAAAGTGACATCCTTATACTTTATATACTTACTGTATGTATACCGGGTGTATGTATAGTACTTATATGGAGTATCGGGGTGTTATAAGGAAGCACTGGAGCAACTTGCTTATCTTGAAGAAAGCAAGTCATTTTAGAGTTGGGCATGTGAAACCATTAAAATGCCAAAAGAATAGAAGCCGCAACCATCTGTGATTGATCCACCTAATTTAGAACTCAAGATCCTTCCAGATCATCTTGAGTATGGATTTCTGGGAGAGGAGAATAAATTGCCAATTATTTTAAGTTCCCACCTATCTTCTGAGCAGAAGGTAAAACTCATTGAGCTATTACAAAAACATAAGTAGGTTATAGCTTGGAAGATAGCAGACCTCAAGGGTATTAGTCCGTCCTATTGCACTCACAAAATACTGATGGAGGATGAGTTCAAAGAAGGAAACATTGATGATTATTTTCCTGATGACCAGCTTTACGCCATGGTAAGTGTTTCAACTTTTGATGTACCTTGGTTTGCAGATTTTGCTAATTACTTAGCTGCTAGGGAACTCCATAAAAATATGAGATATCAAGAGAAGAAGAAATTCTTTTCTAATTTGAAATATTACTTCTGGGAGGGTCCTTTTTTGTTTAGGTTATGTAAGGACCACATGATCCGGTGTTGTGTGGCATGGCCCGAAACATTGAATATTCTACGTCATTGTCATGCTGGACCAGCTGGTGGTCATATAAGAGCCAATAGGACTGCTCAAAAAGTGCTAGAATCAAGATTTTATTTGCCCACACTATTTAGGGATAGCTATGATTTTGTGAAATATTGTGATCATTGTCAGAGAACTGGAAACATCTATTCTTGTGATGAGATGACCCAAAATGGAATTCTAGTGTGTGAAGTCTTTGATGTATTGGGGATCGATTTTATGGGACCATTTCTTAGTTCTTTTGGTAACAAATATATTCTTGTAGCTATAGACTATGTTTTCAAATGGCCTAAAGCCCAAGCTTTAGCAACAAATGATGCCAGGGTAGTGATGAGGTTTTTGAAAAAGTTGTTTTCAAGATTTGGTATACCAAAAGAGATCATAAGTGATAGGGGTACTCACTTCTATAACACTTAGCTTGAGAAAGTTTTCAAAAGGCTAGGTGTTACATATAGGTTCTCTACTCCTTACCATCCCCAAACTAGTGGCCAAGTTGAGAACACGAATAGAGAAATAAAAAGGATCCTTGAAAAAACTGTAGAGTGATCCCAAAAGGATTGGTCTGAGAAATTCGACAATGCTCTATGGGCCTTTAGGACTGCATTCAAAACTCCATTGGGTACTTCGCCATTTAGGCTAGTATATGGAAAGGCTTGTCACTTACCTGTGGAGATTGAACATAATGCTTATTGGGCTATAAAACAGATTAACCTTGATCTAGCTAGTGCAGCTGACAGGAGGAAATTACAGATCAATGAGTTGGATGAATGGAGATTACAAGCTTATGACAATACAAGGATGTATAAGGAACAGACTAAGAGATGGCATGATGCTCATGTTAAGGAATGGAAAGAGTTTTAAGTTGGCGATCAGGTATTATTGTACAATTCCGAGCTTCGACTTTTTCCATGTAAGTTAAAATCAAGATGGTCTGGTCCATTTACAGTCAAAGAAGTTTTTTCTTATGGGACAATTGAAATTACTCACCCAGAGAAAGGAACTTTTAAGGTTAATGGGCAAAGGCTTAAACTGTATTTAGGGGGGACTTGAGTGAGTTGAAGGAGGTTTTATACCTCCAAGATTAAAGACGAACCAATCCCAAACGTCCAACTAATACGACGTTAAAGAAGTGCCGTGTGGGAGGCAACCCACTATTTTATTTATTTTAATATTTGTTTCTTTATTTTTTAAGTTTTTAGTTTGTTTTGTTGTTTTTTTTAATTTATTTTTATTCTTCTATCATTGGTTGGTGGTGTGTTTTCCTTGAATTCATTTGAATTTGCAGAGGAAATTTTCTTTTGAGGGTTAACTTGAGCTTATTTGGGGACACGCCCGTGTGAGTGGACGTGTCATTAATTTTAAGAGATAGTAGCTAGGACACGACCAGTGACACGCCTGTGTCGCTGGACATGTCATTTAGATGGAACCATAGTAGCTACAACACGCTCACTGACATGCCCGTGTCATTGGTCGTGTCGATTTGGTTAAATTTGAGATTCACGGTAGCTATAACACGTCCAGTAACACTCCCGTGCCACTGGCCGTGTTAATTTAAATGAGTCACAGTAGCTACAACACGCCCACTAACATGCCCGTGTCAGTGAGCATGTCGTTTTGTTCAGAAACAATAGTTATGACATGCCCACAGACACGACCGTGTCAATGGGCGTGTCCTTGAGTTTTTAAGTCGTGCCGATTTTGAATCGAACATAATTTCCTCTCTCCTCTTCCCCTCTTTTTCGATTTTCTCTCAATTTTTTCACACTCTCATACTCAAAATTGCATACCCATTCATCCTAGAGGAGATTTTGACTCCCATTTCATGATTTGGAGATGATTTCATCCATTTTCCCTCACTTTTATCGCATTTTTTTCACACTATTAAGATCATGGGTCCTCGCAAACAAATACCATCTAAATTACAACTAAATGGGCTAGAGGTGAAGGTAGCTCAAGCTGACCTGCTACCAATCCCATCTCAAAATTCATGGCCGGCCACAAATGTTTTCGATTCTCAACTGTAGAGGAGCGATGACAGTTTGAACTATTAGGGAACAAGGACTGGTCGCCACCTAGGGTTTTGGATTGGAGTGCCACGGAGCGAGCCAACATAATAACTAAGGTCCGGGAATTGATCAACCAGCCGGGATGGGAACAACTCTTCTCCATTAGTGAGCCTTCCTACAGAGAGTTAACCCTGGAGTTCTTTTGCACTTTTCAATTTGACAAAAATAAGATCTCCATCATCGAGCTGATGATCAAAATTCTGGTTGGGCGGTCAGCGATTTCACATGAGCGTCAATGAACTTGGCATACATTTATGTTTATTTACTGCGGAGGAGGTGTAGACCATAGAGTATCTTAACTTTGAGGTGGACTTTGCAGAGTATGATGCCATTCCTCCCAGGGTTTGGAGCACGTTTACACCGAATGTCGCCAAGTATCAGCCGAAGGTATCCAAGGCATCAAATTTTGAGTCCTTCCCCTGTCAAGTAGTGCATAATCTATTGGTTCACACCATTGTGGCTCGACTTAGTAGTACGGGAGTTGTTGGCCTGAGGAAGCTGTTCTTCTTGAACTGCATGGTCCATTAGATCCGGTGCAATGTAGCTCATGCTATCATGCATTTTTTCTATGAGCAGTCCAAGAAAGAGGCATCGGGTAACTTGCACGGTGGCATGTATGTTACGAGACTCGCTCATAGCTTGGGGGTGTTGGATGGATGCCTCCCGATGACTTTGGATGGGCTTCCCAAACTGTTGGGCATGGATACTTTGAAACGGTTGAACTGGGAGAAGGTGGTGGAACTACAGGCGCCACCCACGGATTCCTAGCCAATTCCATCCATGAATTTTGAGCCAGTTCCTCCTTCTTCCACTTTTGACATACCTCCACCTCCACTGACAGACATCCCTGGCCCGTCCACCACTGCCGGACCTTCTCCCTCAGCTGGCCCGTCTTTTACTCCAGCCCCTACTTTCAGAGACTGGCGTCATTTTGTGGATATTGAGTGGGATGATGATAGAAAACCAATGGAGTTTGAGCACCAGATATGCAAAATAGAAGGAAAGATCATAAACATCGAGTTGAACTAGAATAAGTTATTGACTCGGCATGATCAGATCTAGCATTCCATAGAGCAGCACCACTCATCCTTCCAAGCGCAACTGGATCATGAGATATTGAGGAGGCAATGGCTCGAGCAATCTATGCTCAAGTTCTGGAGGCATCATGGATTTAGCCCTTCACAACCACTGCCACCACCGTACCAGCCTTTAGTGCCCCATGTTGACGTCTCCAACGATGATGATAACAATGATGCTAGTACCAACGGTGATAATACCTGCGCTAGTAACAATTCCAGTGCCGAGCCCATGACCGACTAGTTCATTTTATTTATTTATTTTATTTTCTTTTATTTTTCTTTTTATTTTCTTATGAATTCTTACACATTTCATTTTTAATATTTTCATGTTTTTGTTTTTTTATTATTCTTATTTTTATACATGTCTTTGAACCTTCACCATTCTCTATGTCAAATTTTTTTTCCTGTAACTCCTTCGACATCGCGACACTTTTGGAACCCTATTCATTTATGTCGATTCAAGACATGTCAGGGCAGTTTTCTCTCTTTTGTTCTTTTTATTATTTTACACACATTGGGGACAATGTGTGTCTTAAGTGTGGGGAAGGGGCATATTTTATAAATTGAGCTTTTATTTTCATTTTTTGCCATTGGTTGCATTTGTCTCAATTAGTTTCTTTGATTTTATTTTTGTATTCAAGTAAACTAGATTGCTATTACAATATGAAGTGAAATGGTTCCTCTTTTCATTAAAATAATGATTGATTTAACGAACCACAATCTCTTGTTGAGGTTGACTCGGTTGTCTTAATTGATTGCTAAAGACTAAATGTGATAGTTTGAATTAGGTAGTTGATTGATGAGAGTTGCACATATGAAGTTTAAAACCTTAGTTACATTTTTTAGCATAGCCCGATCCTTTAGATACTTGAGTCGAACTTAGTATGACATCTTTATTATCTTAACTTCTTGACCACTTTGCTATAAAAAAAGAAATAAATTAAACCAATCTTTCAGGAGCTTTGAAAATTTATCCTTGTTCTGCTGATTTTAACTCTTGAATTAAAATAAATGAGTTGGAATCATGAATAGTGCTAGTAGCCATTTGAATGATGATTCTAACTGAGTAAACAGGGTCAGCATTCACAAATGTTTACTTTCGTGTCAAAAAGTTAGTATCAGTTCAAACAAATCAGGCTCCTTTTGAAAAAAAAAATTTAATGTTTCACGCAATGCATTTTACGAAGGGGTCAAAGAACTTAAGAGAAAACTTTCTTCCTTACTTCATTCATGACTTTTGTGTTCTTGAAATTTTATGCTCAATATTTTAACTTTGAACTTTTAAATTTTAGATCTGTTAGATTTTTGTTTTGAAACTTCTTAATTCAACTACCATGTTTGAGATTTAGTTTTTGGTTAAGAATGTTGGGTTTTCTAATTCAAGTATTGTAAAAACTTTTGTTTTCATTGGATATAGAGGGGCCTTTCATTTGTACCTATTATAGTGATTTGGTTTGCTTGAGGACAAGCAAAAACTCAAGTATGGGGGAATTTGATAAGTGTATAATTGATGATATTTTTTCCCTATTTCTTAATATATTTATTGTCAAATTGAGTTTAATTTGTTTGTTCAAGTGTTTATTAGGGTTGATTCCAGAAACTTTTGACACGTTGGGACCTTAAGGTTATTTAGACCGGAATCATGGATGAAAGAAGATGGAAGAACCTATTTTAGGCAGATTCTTCAAGTGACATGCCCAGTAACATGTGCATGTTCGTGGCCGTGTCATTCAACTACTTTACAGAATCTTCGACACGCCCAGAGACATGGGCATGTCACTGAACATGCCATTATTCCTGACTTACAGAAGCTGTGACACGTCCAATGACACGGGCATGTCCATGACTATGTCCCTAACTCAACATTGCAGTAGCAACAACACGCCCAAGGACATGGGCGTGTCACTGCCCATGTCATTAAAGTTCAAAACAACACCGTTGCCCACAGACACGGGCGTGTCAGGAAAAAATATCTGGGCTAAAAAATCTGAGCTAAAGAGCGAATTAGGGATATATGGAGTTTATTTTTTAGAGCTGACCTCCCAAGAAAAGAGAGTTTTTGGTAGCCAAGTGTGAAGGTGAAGACCCAATTCCTGTGAGATTTAATCTAAGATCCGAGGATTGAAGTGAAGAAACACAAATCATTCATTATGGATTGTTTGAATTCTTTTACTTATTTTCTCTATTTTGGTTTTCTGGTTATGAACATGAGCTAAACATTTTATCTATCTAGATATTGATGAACCCTAGCTTTATTGTATGGATTGAATAGTTCTTATTAAATTAAATCATTTGATTGAGTTGTTTTATCCTTTTGATTCTTAATTTCTTACTTCCAATTGATAATAGCATGCTTATTGATTGGTTGCAATTTTCATATTATTGACTTGAGAAAGCTTGATATGAACAGAATGCTCATTAGGATTGAGGGTTGATTGGAGTGCTAGAGATAGACTTACAATACCCTTTGGTTTAAAGTTTCTTGTTCTTATTGCAAGATCTATCTAATTATGCTTGAGAAGAGATTCCTAGCATTCTACTTGGTGATTAGGGATTAATTCACTTGAGAGAGGTTTTAATCTAATTTAGGAGGATGCCAATTCAGCTCTATTATTTGATTTAATTGAATTGATATTCACAAATACTTCTTATGGCTAGGGGGATTCAATATCTGGATAGTATTTTCATCACCAACTTTTGTTGCACAATATTCATTTTTTCTTCACTTTAGTTTATTGAGTAATTTATCTTTTATTTTAATCGTCACACAAACTATTGATTCGCTAAATAACAGTTAAAATTTGCACTAATGTTTGACCTTGTCCCAGTGGAATGATATTTTACTCGCGTTTTATTACTTGATCAACCCGTGCACTTGCGGTAACACTTCAATAGCATAGATCTGTCGTCAGCAATCATGATGTACATGTGTGAATTGTACATTATGTCTAATGTGATGTGAAAATACAGATAATAAATATAAAAATGTGGAAAATAGTTAAGGATTAGGGAAAATATGGGAAATTGTGGAAAAAGAATGAAAATGATGAAAATTAATAAAAAATAAAATAATGTGATGAGAAAAGATTACAATTTAGCTCACTTTAAAGAATAAACAATATTCTTTAAAATGACATTTTTATGAACTAGTATGTTGATATTAATAAGATGATGATCTGTGTAAAATATTGAGAATATGAGAATGGGCCACAAGGTGAGCATGACTTACGGTGGTGCAGTGTGAGAGGGTAGTGATGTATTTTAGATATTGTTAAATAATTAATTTGAAGGATAGTTAATATATTGGAAGAAAGAAATATGAGATGGATGTATAGTAGATATAAGACATATATATGTTTTATACTTGAAATATATATGAAATACAAATTACATATACATGATATATACATATACATAAGATATACAAAGTATATAAGTGAAATATAAATTAATTAATAATAAATTAAAAAAGTCAAAAGAAGAAAAGAACATGTGGTGAAAATTAAAAGTAAAAGTAAATTAATTAAGAAAATAATTAATATATACATATTTTTAGATGGGAAAAATGGAAGAAAAAAAAGCATCTTCCTCATTTGCCCTTGCCATGGCCGAACCTTTCAAGCTAGAGAGAAAGAGAGAGAGAGAGAGAAAAAAAATTCTTCCTAAACACCTCAATTATATAGAAAATCCAATGGATTCAAGGTAGTTTTGGAGATTTAACAAGGTTTCAAGTAAGTAATTTTCTTTTTAAGCTTGTTTCCATTAATCTAAGATTATGTTTGAATTGGATAGAGAGAGGAAGTATGTTTAGTTGCTAAATTTGATGAAAATGAAGTTAAAATGATGATTATATGGTGATTTATTGATTAGTTAGTTGAATTGGATATAATTGTTGAACTTAGGGTTATGGATGAATATATGTAAATTAGGGTTTTCGAAAGAGGACGATATAATTATTGAAATGAGTTGATTTATTGTTATTTTGGTATGTAGTTGATGATTTTAAGGTTAAATGTTGAAAATGAGGTTGTTAGAATAAAGTTTAAATAAAATAGTAAGTGATGAATTTAGAGTTTTAATGAGGTTTTAATGAGAATTGTATAGATAATGGTAATTTGATATACAATAAACATATAAGTGACTTTAAAAGATAATGTTGCTTATTGTTGGACTATGTATGTGTAGGTTAAAATGATAAGAGGTGGAGTTTAGAGTTTGGCTTGGGGAAATGAGAAGAGGTTAGTACATGTTTCTAAAATTTGTATTTTCATTAAATGTAAGTAAGCATTATATGTGTATAATATTAATTTTAAAATATGGCTATGCACATAATCTATATATTTTGGAATAGTTATGTGATGGATATCTCATTGGCAAAGTTCAATGTTGACTGATATATATATATATATATATATATAATATGTGATATGATGTCCAATATTGACACATTCGTGACTTGTGAGCAAATGTGAAAGGTCAGTCACATTATGAATGTGACTTATAGATATGTAATTTAACGAGCTAAAAATGTGGTGATAAGTGAGAATGAGGATATGTGATAGTGATCATGACAAGGTTGATCACTTGGAATGTATGAGAAATTGTTAAGAGTTAATGAGTATTTGATTATGTATAGTAATACTGTGTGTTGGTACCCTATACAATTACTTGTCCATTATTGTTGAGAATATGCATGCATTGATAGATCTGAGCAGAGTTAAGTCATAAGATTGAGACTGGTTATGGACCCGAGTAGAGTTAGGTCATGATATTGATATTGTGATAACTGGACTTGATAATTATATAAGGGTGGTTGGGCCCAACGTGTAAATGTAAGTGTGAATGTGTGTATGTGGTTAGATGTAATGTAAGTATGCATGAATATGTTTTTGTTATGTAAATACTGCAAATTGCAGTATAAGATGTGAATTTGGGTATATATATACATATATATGATGAATGAAGTATGAATAAAGGATGATTATAGTAATATTATAAATTACACCATGAAAAAGGTATTTAAGTGTATATTTGCATGAATATAAGATTGAGACTGGTTATGGACCCGAGTAGAGTTAGGTCATGATATTGATATTGTGATAACTGGACTTGATAATTATATAAGGGTGGTTGGACCCAACGTGTAAATGTATGTGTGAATGTGTGTATGTGGTTAGATGTAATGTAAGTATGCATGAATATGTTTTTGTTATGTAAATACTGCAAATTGCAGTATAAGATGTGAATTTGGGTATATATATACATATATATGATGAATGAAGTATGAATAAAGGATGATTATAGTAATATTATAAATTACACCATGAAAAAGGTATTTAAGTGTATATTTGTATGTTATTGTTTTATATGTAACACTAAGCTGTATGGCTTAGCAAGGTTGGATGTATCGTGCAGATGACATGACTGCAGAGTAAAGTGGGCCAGAGTAAGTTTGTGTTTAAAGCATCAGTGTTTGCCATGAGACCAGCTGTGACAGGGTCTGCATACATGTATAGTTTTGGTTTTAAATATTTTGGTATATGTATATAAAATTTATATTACTTATGCATGTAATGAAGATTTGAAATTATAGTGTGTATATATCAACATGGATTTAACTAAAATGAATAATATGAATATGTACTGAATGTGTTTTGGAGCATTGAGGAATTTTGTAAAATATGTAAATTTTTGGGAGTGTGATTTTTTCATTGAACTTTGTAAATGTGGAAATTATAGACAAAACTCTAGCAAAATTTTTTTAGAGATTTTATTTTATAAATTTGTATTTTAATAATTTACTACTTAAATATATATTATTTATTAGTAATTATCTATTTCGACTAAAAAGAGAATTTTTAATATGGAATTTCTTGTGGCATTTTTATATTTTGTATGCATATTTTACATTTATGGAATTTAGATACTGTACATATATAGGGCCTAAGGGTGTTACAAGTGATTAATGTGATGAAATGTGAAGTGGTCAGGAAAAGTGTTGATCACCTAGTAAGTGTGAAAAATAGCTAAAAATATGATTAGATATAAAATGATCATGAAAAGTGATGATCACATGGAAAATGTGAAAAAAAGAGGAAATTTGATAATTAGATGAAAGTTTGAATGAAAAGTGTTATTATGTGTAACCCTATACAATTACTTGTCTAGGAAGTTGATATTAACAATGCATATGTTGATAGACCTGAGCATAGTTAGATCATGAGATTGAGAATGAACCCGAGCTGTAACATCCTTATACCCTATATACGTACAATATATACACCCTGTATATGTAGAATACAAATACAAAATACAAGAGTGTCACAATTTCACTCATTTAAAAATTTCCATATTTATAATAAAATAGGCTAATTTTATAGGACCATTTCCACCATCATTCAATAATCAATATATCTTGGTGGCATTAGATTATGTGTCCAAATGGGTTGAAGAAATTGCAAGTCCAACAAATGATTCAAAAGTGATAACTAAGTTCATTAAAAAAAAATTTCACAAGATTCAGAGCTCCTAGGGCTATGGTAAGTGATGGAGGTACTCATTTCTGCAATAAAAGTTTTGATTATCCTCTTAAGAAATATAGAGTACACCATAAGGTGGCAATACCTTATCACCCTCAAACTAGTGGGCAAGTGGAGATATCAAATAGGGAACTTAAATGGATTTTTGAAAGAACAGTTAGCACTTCGAGAAAAGATTGGGCTCTTAAATTGGATGATGAGCTTATGGCTTATAGAATAACATTTGAAACCCCAATTGGTATGTCACCTTTGTAATATCCATGAATTTGGAGAAATTAAATAAGTATTTGAAGGTATAGGAGTTGTATATACCTAATGTATACCTAGTGTATACCTAGTATATACATAATATATATAGAATATATGTTGGTTATATGTATATATATATTATATTTGATATATATATAAATATATATATGTATGTAGTATACAAGAAGTGTACATGGGGTACACATGGTATATATATACATGTGGGTAATGTATATATATTATATATATATATTACATATACATAATATATATTGATATATTAAATAAACATATACATAAAAGTATATGCAATGTATAAATAACATACATATGACATATACTTATATATTAAATATATGTAACATATAAATAAAGTATAAATAAATAGTGGATAATTATGGATGGAAAGAGATAGTTATTGTAACACTCTTATACTCTATAAACATATAATACACACATTCCTAGTATGTTAGATACGCATATACAGTATAAAAATGTCACAATCCGGTTTAATAAAAATTTTCATATTCTCTTATTACTCAAAACATTTGTATAAAAATATATGTATACATATGAAAATACCCAAAATTTTCACATTACTTATTTATTTAAACATCCTCTGTAATTTACAATATATATACATATACTCCCAAAATATAATATAATATACATAATGTCAAAATATACTATAAAATAAAATATGTACATGCTGGCAAAGTGGCACTGATCTTGTTGTAGCACAAACACTTCAAGCTCCACTAACATAAGCCTAGACTCGATATGGTCTAGTAGAACTCTCCGGCTCTACCGAATCACCGTGTCACCTGCGCGATAAGTTACAATCAAGCTAAGCTGAAGCCTAGTAATACAAACTTTGATAATAATAAAATTCAAAAACAATGCCAATGTTGAATGTTCATATGCTATGTCATCATATGATATTCAAGACCACTTTTGGATATATGCTTTCATCACTTAATAATTCACATCAACACATACAAAAGCATGGGCCCAGACAACTAATACATCATTCAATTCTCAGAGTTACCATTTTGGTCCATAACGACACCATGTGTCTAGCCCCGAAGGCAAAATATCAATGTAATAATCCAACTAGGCCTGGGCTTAGGACCCAGTCTTTTTACCTCAAAAATATTTTCACAGTGATGCCAAGCGTCTAGCCCCATAGGCAAATATAGGCATGCCGCCAAATACAGAACTCTGAAAATTGAATAACATACTAGGCACACAATTAATTCACATTTTTCATTCTCAATTCCTTTCTCATTTTTCCCATTTTCTCATTCATATCAATGTTATTTCTTTTCAACATGTCATCCTCATCATAGGATATTTCATAATGAAACCACATCACTCAAACATTTTGATTCATTTTCACATAATTCACATAATTCACATTCTATTCAATCTAGCCATTAACAATGGCTTTTCACAATGTATAATAATGCATACATAGCAATTCACATGTTTTAGCATCATGAATACATAATGTATCAAGTAGCATAACACATTTTCCATCCAAAATGTGTTAGGCCAAATGTAATGCAATTACATTCCATTTATCAAGAGTTTGTACATACCTTAGGAAACACTCCAAAATAAGCTTTAAAACTTCCTCTAACCTTCTCTTCCAAGTTATCCTTCAGCACTAGGGTTAGGCAAACTACTCTCTCTCAATGCTTATACCAAATGTGATCATAAACAACCATTTAATATCACATTCTAAGACATTCTCAACATTAAATCATTTAAACAGGAATTACAAATGAAAAATAAAGAAAAGAGTTATTCTCAAGTGACACGCCCAACAACACAAGCATGTTAATGACCATGTCATTAACTCACTCATACATAATCATTGACACGTTTAATGACATGGGCGTGTTACTGTCCATATCATTCATCTGCCTCACAGAAACATTGACACGCTCAACAACACGGGCATGTTCATGAGCGTGTCAATTATTCTGCCTTACAGAAGTTATGACACGTTCAAAGATATGGTCATGTTAATGGTCGTGTCATCAACATTGAATTTAGCACCGTTTACATGCCCAACGACATGGCCGTGTCAGGCAAAATCTGCATTTTGAACTCTCAACCATATGAACACAATAATTCCAAACTCAATACTACAACACCCTTAATCATCATCTTAGTTTATATCCATAATTCACCCATCAATTCAACACTTATATAACTCCAACATATCATAACTATCATCTTATTCAATCAAGCATCACTTTCTCTCATAACACATTCAAAGAAGAAGAAAGAAAAGAAATCTCTTCTCTTTCAATCCAACCTTACAAATCATCATTAGCTACTCACAACATCTTCATACATATCCAAATAAACCATTAAAACATGCTAATACAAAATTCCCCAAATCAATATGTCATTCTTCCATATAATTCCAAAAAAACTTGCAAAATGATAAAGGAACTTACCAATTGATGAAGAATCCTCAAAATCTTCACTTGAATCCTTGAAATCCCTTGTAAAATTGGTGTATGGAAGAAAAACAATTTATCCCTTACTCTCTCTCTCTAACTCACAGCAAAAAGGAACAAATAAAGAAGAAAAAGAAAATATCTTCTATCACCATCCTTATATATATATATATATATATTATAATAAGCCACTATTTAATTCTTTATACTATATATATGTAATGTATATCTTAGGTATATGTATATGTCATATTTACATCAAATATATTTCAAATATACATTTTACTTTTTCACTTAAAATTCTTTCATTTTTCATTCAAATCATTTATTTAATTTATCCAAATTTAATTTATTTTATTTAATATTTAAAAATTAGGGTATTATAGTTATAATAATTAAAAAATAATAAGAAAGAAAAAGAAAAAGAAAAATCAAAAGAAGAAAAGAAATATGTGGTTGTTATTAAACGTAAATAAATAAATAATTACATAATTAATTAAATTATTATATATGGATAGTAAGTGAGAAAGAAGTAATAAAAGGAGGCCATTTTCTTCTGCTTCCATGGTGAACCCAAGAGAAAGAGAGAGAGAGAGAGAGAGAGAGAGAGAGAGAGAGAGAGAGACTTTCTTCCAAATGCCTCAAATTGCTAGAAAATTCAAAGAGTTCAAGTGTACTTTGAAGGAAAATTAAGAATTCAAGTAAACTCTTCCTAAGCTTTGTTTTTATAGATTTTTGGGTTATGTATTAGTGGGTGTAGAGAGAGAAATTGATTCTAATTGTTAAAGAAGATGGAAATGGTGTGCTTGGGATATGAATTTATTGAATTTAAGATTTAATGGTTATAGTAAGCTTTCTTACCTTTTGTTGAAGATTTATGGATATATGTGATTATGTATGATTTGAACTTTTGCAAGAGTATGTTATAATTGGTTTTAAGGTTACAGAACATGTTATTTTGATGAGTAGGCAATGATTTTAAAGCTAGATTAAAGAAAATGTTGGGTTTGGCTAGAGTTTGGAAAAGGTAGTATGTGATTTTAAGGTTTCGGAAGAAGTTGGTTAAAGTATATATGTTTATTTGGTTCTATGATTTAAATTGAGTTATTAAATTATTTAAATGATGGAATGGACTCAAATTGATATTTGGAAGTGGTTGGAATGAAAAATAAGAATTGAAGTGAGTTAAAGCACAATTTAGGGTTTTAGAAGGAATGTTTCTAAATTGAGTATAATTAATTAAAGTGTCTTAAAATATGATGTTAAAAACATATTTTAGCTTAAAACTCAATTTGGAATTGATTGAATTGTAGTTTTAATGTTAAAGTGCATAGGGCTAAGAAAATGGTGGAATGTATTTTAATTTATGTGTTATGCTCTAAACACCTTAAAATGTAATTCTAATGTATGGTATACATTTATATTTTGTATATGTGTTGAGAAGATAGTTATTGTACCAACCTAGTAGTGAAGGGTGATAAAGAATTTTGACGTGAAGTGGAGCTTTGGCTCACTTTTGTGCATTAAAGAGGTATATACATAATTTGGCACTTAATAGTATTGATTAAATTGTTTTTAGTCATAACACATTGAATATGAAAAATGTGTTATGACCTTTAAAAATGAATAAAAGGGATGATATGTAAAAAAATGAGAAAAGTGCAAATATGAGGAAATGATGTTAATTATGAGTAATGTATGAGTAGTAAAAAATGAAATATAATTGTATGTTGTCCTATATATAGTCTGATTCTAGAATATTGCTATTGGATAGTATGATGTCTTTGGGCGAGACACACTGGTGTTACTGATAGCATGACGTCTTCAGGCGAGACACGCTGGTATTACTGATAGCATGATGCCTTTGGACGAGACACGTTGGTGTCACAAATGAATGAGATATCCCAAGATAATAGTTCTAGAATTAGAACAGTATATAGGGTTATATGGGCCCATTGCGTATGTGTGGATGTTTCATATATTAATAAATTGTATGTATATATTGTATGGCATTGAGACATACTGTATATTATGATATCACATATATAACATCATTCCCTGTTTGTTTATATCAAATTATGTACTACTAAGCTTTTGAGCTTAGCGTGGTAATGTGTATCACGTAGGTATTAGAAGTGTAGATCAGAGTATCCGAACGGTGATTGGGACTTGGAAATTGAGTGTGCCATGAGACCAACCTGAAAGGTGTTGCATTCATGTATAATTTTTGTACTGAGTGATTTGGGTTGTATATAGTAAAATCATTGTGTGCATATTAAACTGAATTTGGAAAATCTTAGATATGTATATGATATTTTTGTATATAAAATGATGATGTGATAATATTTTTAAAGAAGCGATGAATTTTGTAAATAGATATATGTATATTTTGGGAGTATGATTTCCTATGCAGGTTATGATTGTAACACCCCGATTTTTATGTATTTTAGAATAGTAAATATGGAAGAATAAATAGTTGTGATGGATAGAGGAAATATAAGATGAATATGTATAATAGATGTAATATATATGTATTTGTTATATATATTTAAAATATATTTAAAATAAACATGCCATATATAAGACATATACATATATCCAACATATACACCACATATACATGAGGTATAATTGGTTGTAGGGAAAGTTGATTGTAATTATTTAACTACTACTACTACTACTACTACTACTAATAATAATAATAATAATAAAGGTAAAGCAAAAAGTCAAAGGAAGGAAGAAGATGTGTGGTGGAGAATTAAAGTGAGAATTATTTATAATATTTTATTTATATAAGATAAGGATGAGAAAAGAAGAGATGAGTCTTCTTCTTCTTCTTCAACGTGAGATAGAGAGAGAGAGTGGGAAGAGTGAACTTTTCATGCTACATATCAATGTTTACAAGAGATTCAAGAGGGATTAAAGGAAATAGTCAAGATTTGGCAAGTAATCCAAGTAAGTACTTTCTTTTTAAGCTTATTTTATGGATTTTATGTATGTATGTATGATATAGTTAGTGAGAGAAAGTGATGATTAGTTGAATAATATGATGACAATGATTTATTGATGTATATATATGTTGAATTGATGCATAAATGAAGAAAATATGGTTAGATGTTGGGGAATTACTTATATGATTTCTTATATATCTTATCCAAATTTAATTTATTTTATTTAATATTCAAAAATTAGGGGTATTACAGTTATAATAATTAAAAAATAATAAGGAAGAAAAAGAAAAAGAAAAGTCAAAAGAACAGAAGAAATATGTGGTTGTTATTAAAAGTAAATAAATAAATAAATACATAATTAATTAATTATTACATATGGATAGTAAGTGAGAAAGAAGTAACAAAAAGAGACCATTTTCTTCTTCTTTCATAGTGAACCCGAGAATTGGAGAGATAGAGAGAGAGAGACTTTATTCCGAATGCCTCAAATTGCATAGAAAATTCAAAGAGTTCAGGTGCACTTTGAAGGAAAATCAAGTATTCAAGTAAGTAAACTCTTACTAAGATTTGTTTTTATAGATTTTTGGGTTATATATTAGTGAGGGTAGAGAGAGAATTGATTCTAATTGTTAAAGAAGATGGATATGGTGTGCTTGGGATATGAATTTGTTGAATTTAAGATTTAATGGTTAAAGTAAGTTTTCTTACCTTATTTTGAAGATTTATGGATATATGTGATTATGTATGATTTGAAATTTTGCAAGAGTATGTCATAATTAGTTTTAAGGTTACGAAACATGTTATTTTGATGAGTAGGCAATGATTTTAAGGTTAGATTGAAGAAAATATTGGGTTTGGCCAGAGTTTGGAAAAGGTAGTATGTGATTTTAGGGGTTCGGAAGAAGTTGGTTAAAGTATGCATGTTTATTTGGTTCCGTGATTTAAATTGAGTTATTAAATGATTTAAATGATGGAAATTGACTCAAATTGATATTTGGAAGTGGTTGGAATGAAAAACAAGAATTGAAGTGGGTTAAAGCATATTTTAGGGTTTTGGAAGGAATATTTCTAAATTGAGTTTAATTGCTTAAAGTGTCTTAAAATATGATGTTATAGATATATTTGAGCTTAAACACAATTTGGAATTGATTGAATTGTAGTTTTAATGTTTAAGTGCATAGGGCTAAGAAAAGGGAAAAATAGTGGAATGTGTTTTAATTTATGTCTTATGCTCTAAACACCTTAAAAAGTGATTCTAATGTATGGTATACATTCACATTTTGTATATGGGTTGAGGAGATAGTTATTGTACCAACTTAGTATTGAAGGGTGATAAGGAATTTTGAAGTGAAGTGGAGCTTTGGCTAACTTTTGTGCATTAAAGAGGTATGTACATAACTTGGCACATAATAACATTGATTGTATTGTTTTTAATCATAACACATTGAATATGGAAAATGTGTTATGACCTTTAAAAATGAATAAAAGGGATGATATGTGAAAAATAAGAAAAGTGCAAATATTGCACTAGGATGTAAAATAAGCTACATTGGTAATGTATGAGGAAATGATGCAAATTATGAGTAGCAAAGAATGAAATATAATTGTATGTTGCCTTATATACAGTCTGATTCAAGAATATTATTATTGGATAGTATGATGCTTTTGGGCAAGACACACTGGTATCACTGATAGCATGATGCATTCTGGCGAGATACGTTGGTGTCATAAATGAATGAGATAGCCCAAGACAATAGTTCTAGAATTAGAACAGTATATAGGGTTATATGGGCCCATTGTGTGTGTGTGGATGATTGGTATGTTAATAAATTGTATTTATACATTGTATGGCATTGAGACATATTGTATATTATGATATGACATATATAACATCATTCACTATTTGTTTACACCAAATTATGTACTATTAAGCTTTCGAGCTTAGCGTGGTAGTGTGTATCGCGCATGTATTAGATGTGCAGATTAGAGTATCCAGATGGTGATTGAGTGTGCTACAAGACCAACCTGAAAGGTGTTGCATTCATGTATAATTTTGTACTGAGTGATTTGGGTTGTGTATGGTAAAAACATTGTGTGCATATTAACTGGGTTTGTAAAATCTTATATATGTATATGATATTTTTGTATATAAATTGATGATGTGATAATAATTTTGAAGAAGTGATGGATTTTGTAAACAAATATAGGTAATGTTTGGAGTGTGATTTCCTATGCAGGTTTTGATAATTGAATTAGGATTTACTGAAATTACAGATAAAACTCTGGCAAACATTTTCCTAGTATTTTCTTTATAAACTTGTAATTTAACAATTTACAACTTAAGTATGTAATTATTTATTAGTAATTATTTTTGTTAATTAAAAAGAGATTTTTTAATATGGAATTTATTATGGCACTTTTATTTTCTGTATGCGTATTTTACTTATATGAGATATATGTACTATACGTATATAGGGTATATGGGTGTTATAATCTTCCCGTCTTGTCTTTGGCAGAGCCTGTAATAGTTGAGTTATAGTACAAAGCATATTGGGCTATCAAACAATTGAACATGGACTTAAAAGTAGATGAACAAAAACTTCTTTTGCAATTGAGTGAGTTTGGATGAAATCCGATTTCAAGCTTATGAAAGTGCCAAGATTTATAAAGAAAGAGCTAAATCATGTCATGATAGATTTATTAATCCCAAACAATTCGATGAAAGACAACAAGTTTTAATGTACAAGTCAAGATTGAAGCTTTTTCTGGGAAAGCTAAAGTGTCATTGGTCGGGACCGTTTATAGTTGTAAAAGTTTATCCTTATGGAGCAGTGGACATTCAAAATCAAGGAAGAGAAACTTTTAAAGTAAATGGCCAACTTTTGAAACCCTATTATATTGGTAATCTGATAGACGTTAGAAGTGTCTATCATTTCAAAAAAAAAACCTTTGAGCCAGAGATAGTTGAGCTATCAAATATAAACATTGTTTTAGTTGGGAGGCAACCAAATCTATTTTTATGTTTTATTTTCATTAGTTTGGATTGTTTTTCTTTTAGTGTTTTAATTAAAGTTGCTTTCAATTTGGTTTTTAGGTGAATTGAATTCAAAACCATAAAAAAATCCAAGGAAAATGGTATCCACAACCGTGGTAAATCATCATTGTGATTGTGGGATTAAATTTGAAGCTATAAAAATGGAGGAGAAGTGTAATATCCTCATTTATGCCCTAGAAGTTTTGCATGTTGTTGTTGTTGTTGTTATTGGATTGTTGGTTTAAATTGAGAAAGAAAAGTATAAGTGTTTTGGGAAAGAATTTAGGGTTTAGAGACAAGTTTATATGTTGTGTATATTGTGATATATATAACATATAAAATGGTCAAAGGGAGAGTCAAAGTGTTGGTTAGTGGAAGAAGATATTTTCTTGTTGAGTGTGAAAGTTCATATATGGGCTCATATAAGACAAAAGGTTAGTTATATGGTTAAGGGCCTTGAGGTAATTTACTTTTGGAAATTTTGTGGTGGAGATTAAAAGGAAGATTGACTTTATGATTCTTGATCATTTTCTCTTCCTCTTGATGGTAGTGGCCGGCTCTCCATTAGCAAAAGGGAAGGAGAAGTGTTCTTGATAGTAAGATCAAGATTGAAGGGAGAATTGAAGAATTAAGTTGAAGATTTGTGGAATTTCTTCACTTTAGGTAAGTAATTTCTTGTTTTCTTTTATTAATTTGGAAATTGTGGTTAAGGTGTATTGAGAATTGTTGAGATGATGATTTAGTGTGTTGATGTGTGTTTATAAGTGTTAGAGTTGATTGTAAGTTAAAAATTGGAGGTTGTGTTGGTTTGGTTGTGATTATGGAAAAATAAGTGAAGATTGATAGTGGAAAATCAAGAGTAGAGTTTGAGTTAGGGTTTTGAGATGGTGTTTGTTTAATTGTGATATTAAGGTGTTTTAAAGTGATTATTGTAATGAATATGTATTTAGAACATTGATGATGTTCATTTGAAGCATGTGGTATGATGTATATTGAGTTTTAATGCATTTGGAAGAGAGTTGGTTACAATTAGGGTTTTGGTTTTGGGAGACACGGCCAAAGGCCATGTGAGACACGGCCAAGTCATATGATTTTGGACGTGTTGGATTAATTTTTGGGTGACACAGCCGTGTCCCTAAGCCGTGTTTGCTACTGCCAAAGTTGAATTGAGAGACACGGCCACAAGCTTGGCCGTGTCCCTCATGTGTGCTGCCCGTGTCCATCAAATGAGTTGGTTAGGGTTTTGTTTCTTTGTTCTTTTTGCATTGTTTTGGTTCTTTAAAGGTGGGTTGGTTCTTAAACCTAACCCTAAACACTTTAAACACACTTGAATCAATGAATGAACTAATCAAATGCATATGGAAGATCCTAAAGCTATGAATCATATAAGTTGTTCTTTGCCCTAATTGCATTGTTGAGATTTAAACAAGGTTATGTTATGCATTGTGAAAGGTATTGTATTTTATGAGTAATGTACCTTGAAATGTTGTATCAAAGATGAAATGATAATTCAAATAAGATATGATATGAGACAATGCCATTGTGTTTGGCTATGATGAATGATGCTATATGAGATATAATGTGATCATGGATGAGATAAGTATACACTTGAATAATGAAGTGTTATATTGTGAAATGAAATGTGAGGCCATTGTTATTGGCTATGATGATAATATTAAGAGAATGAAGGCATGTTTGCTTAAATGTTGATGAGAATTGAGAATGGAAATGATAATTGATATGTAAATGAATTGTGTGGCTAATGTGTTATTCCATTTTCAGAGTATGTTATTGGTGGCATGCCTAATGATAGTAACAATCTCTTGAAGTTAGGTTGGATTGAATCCTTGAAGCCTAATTGAGATGTTACCACCCTTGAAGCTAGGTTGGGTTAGTTCTTGAAGCCAAGTTGGGTAGAAGCTTAGCATGCTTTGCTCCCCTTGAAGCTTGGTTGAACTTAATCCTTGAAGCCTAGTTGGGTCTATGATATTGATATTGATAAATGTGATGATAGAACCAAAACATTAACTCTGAAAATTGAATGGCATATTAGTGTGTCTTGGGCCCATGCTTGTCTATGGTTAATGTGAGTCATGAATGATGTTTGTTTTGCTTTGTATTGATGATTAAATGAATACTAATGAGGTATATGAAAAGATAATAAAATGTGATATGTAATGTGAAAGTATATTGTAAATTTTGCATATATGATGTTACATATATATTATGGTTTGAGAAATGACATTGCATTGCACGAAGTCATATCATTAGCATGATTATCTTACTAAGCCCTTGGCTTAGCGCGATAGTGTTTAATCGCGCAGGTGATAGAACTGTTAGAATCGAACCCGAGAGCTCTTCGAGACCGAGTGAGGGTAGACATTGAAGAGTTGATTTTGGAGACTTAAAGATCAAAGGGGATTTGCCAATCATGTATAACTCTTTTTATATTTTGTAAAGTATTGATTAAATGTACATATTTGTATATTTGTAAATATGGAATTAAGTGTTTTCAAATATGTAAAAATTTTATGACTTCCGCTGTGAAATAACTATATGTATGTATATATATATCTAATGTGTTTTATTTTAAAAGTAAATGATCTACTTTTCTATATTATATAATGATAATAGTATTGTATCTATTTAAATGTTTTGAATGTTGAAGAAAACCGTAGCATCCCTATGTTTGGTGCACTTATGCTACATGGTTGTAGTTGTAGTGTGTGTGCATTGGATGTGGGGGTGTTACAAGAAGCAAAAATTTTGAAGTGGCAGTAGCAAAATCTATTGCCATGACTATGGGTCTGTAACTAAAACTGCCCAATTGAAAGAATTGAATTTAGAAGACTGGCCAAAGGAAAATACATCCCATGACCATGGCTACAAAAACCGCACGACCATGTCTTTAATTTCAAGGTCGTTTCCTACTGTTTCAAATCCATTTGACTGGTCAAAGCACACCCCATGATAGTGACATGTAAGGGCATGCCCGTGGCACACCTGAAACTATATATACATCTTATTTTCTCTCTCCCTTCACTTTTACAAACCCTAGCTACCCATATTTAAATACTACAACCCTAACCTCTTAACCTAAGACCAAATCAACCCTTTTCACTCAAATTTCATCAATTAATCAATCAAAATGCCTAGAAGCAAGACTCTAGCCAAGAAATCAAAAGGATAAAGCTATAAAAGGAGGAGACAACTGGAATCATCTTTCATCATCAACTCCATCTCCACCTTTATCACCACCTCCTCAACATCAAAATAGGTACCTAAAAATTCATTTTCGTGATGAAACTCAACGAAAAAAGGTACCATGAATTAAGTGCTAGAAAAATAATTCCTTCAAGATTTATTGATGGGGATGTTATTAGGAAGTTAGGTTGGAATGATTTGTTGCTAAAAATATTTACTGATATGCAATGGATTATTTTTGCTTTCATGTACTTTCCTATATATGCTGAATTAACTCTAGAATTTTTAAGTGCCTTTAAATTTATTCCACCTGATAGTAATGCTGCTCAAAATGGAAAAGTGGACTTTAGGCTAGCTAATAGAAATTATCATTAGAATATGATTGAATTTGGATATTCTATTGGTTTAGTTGATATTCAAGGCACTAGCGGGAGAACACATAGTTTTGATGAAAAGAAGACCTAGACTAGATTAGGTGGATTGGGCAGGTGTAGACCCTTAATTTTGGCCCTAAGCTAGTCTGATCCCAATTAAAAAAGGTCAAGCTAAATTTGGTCCGATTTTAAAATATTAAACCCAATTTATAGCTTTGAAATATGTCAGTCCAGTTTTGAAAGGCCTAAAAAAATTGGTTCAATTTATAAAGCCCTAAACCTAGTCTGATTTATTATTTAAAGATCAAATTGGGTTTGATTCAATTTTAAACTATAAAATTAAGCCAGACCAGACCCTAAAAGTAAAACCATGATGAATTGGCACATGGAGAGCCATCCAAGTCCAATTCACCATGGTATGGTGTTCATGGCAAATTGGCAAGCTAATTCAATCCTTTAATCCGGCTATAATTCAGTTTTCTAAGTAATTTTAGATTTCCTAATTAAGATTAGACTTCGTTTGACCATCAGATTAGTTTATTAGGGTTTGGCTTTAAACTTTCTTTGCCTATAAATGTAGAAGGTTAAGCAGCCATAATTAACAGGGAGCGACAATTACAAAAAGCAACCAACAATAGGAATTAACAAAAAAGAAAAGCAATCAAACACATAACAACCAAAAGGAGGCAACAACCATTGTCTCCAGAATTGCTTCGCTCACCTAAAAACAAGGTTGGATCAGGCAGTAGCATAAATAAAGCTTGACTTAACATATCAATATTGGTGGAGCCTACTACGCAGTTTTTGTTTCTCTAAACTCAATATTAATTAAACTTTCCTATGTTGTTTTTCTTTTTTAAAAACTTTAAGTAATTATTTTTAATCCAATAGAAAATGTTAAATAGATTGAAGCTATTAATTAATCTAGTAGCAAAACATCAAATAGATTGAAGTTGTTATTTTCAATTCCAATAGTAAGACATTAAATAGTTTAAAGTCGTTCGGTCCAATAGAAAGATAAATTTTAGTTATGTTTTAGTACAAACCTTAACACCATGATTTAATCCAACCTATTTTGATTTAAACCCTAGTTTTCATTTAAAAAACCTAACCTTGTTTTCCAAAATGTAAAACCCTAGCCTGCATATTTTAAAAACTCTAAATCACTTGATCAAACCCTAATTCACGTGTAAAACCTAATTGACTCTAATTTTGCATGTTTGAAACCTAATTTAAGATTAAACCCTAGATTTGGTTTTTTGACTTATCGTTACATGCTTTATGATGGATGATACATTTTGATTATTTTATTACTCATTTTATTTAATTGAACTATGTTTGTTTATTTGGATTTTAAAGATGTAAAAGGAATGTTTCCACTTGTGGGTGCTTTATTTATTTGATTTATTTATTTTGTTCAATTTAATTGATTTATTTTCTTTGTGGACATTTGGACAATTGTAAGGGACACATTTCCATATTTTGGCAGGTGTCCCATTTTATTTATTTTCTTAGTATAAACATTTGAGGATTGTAAGGGTATGTTTCCATCTAAGGATGGGTACCCACGTTATTTTGTGATGTATTATTTTCTCTTATTTTATGAATGAATTTATTTTATTTTATAATTGCTTGTAGCATGGATAATATTATAATGTTTAAGAATTCAATAATATTTAGACCTAAAAAGGAGGCCAGCTCCAATGAACCGGGCGTTATGGGGGTGCTGGGTCTTTCTCACCTTCCCCATTTGTACCCAACTTTTCAAACCCAATAGGGGATTAGAGATTCCTTAGGAATCAAGTCATCCACCCCTTTTTATTTTCCCGGCCCGTTCGGGTGGCGACTCTATTTTCTCTAAGTTTAGGCATGTATTCTCTAAGGCCCTGAGCCAAATAGTACCGAAGTCGTAAGAACCATTCCACATGTGAGTGGAGTCAAAAATCTCCACTCACAGTGGCGACTCCATGAGGGATAAGAGAAGTTGATTTCATTGGTCTTTATATTATTTTATTCTTTCTTATTATGATATTATATATTGCATCATTTATATTGCATTGTGCACGCGAGTTAGGATTTCTGCGTAACTCATGTTGTGTTATGTAAGGGATACCATACTTTCACTCAATGTATGGAGATCGAGTATGGCATAACCACTCATAGCCTTGCACCTTTGATATATACTTGCTATGGAAGCCTAAACTTTTCAACCCAAAGACTAAAGCTCATGTAATTGGCCTAGTTACTTTTCTTAGATTTTTACCCAAATTCTTATTGTTTAACTATGAATGATGTATCTTGGTTTGAACTATTACCTATTTGATTTGTTCTTTTTCTAATATGACCTAATTATATTGTAAGCTCAAAATAGTTTTATTCATTTAAGCCCAAAAGACCAAAATTATTTTCAAGATGGTATTTGAATATGAAACTTTTCTAAAACGGGTCAAAAATTCTCATCTGCCTCATGGCCCATGTACAAAGCTCAAGATTCATTTTTAAACAAAACTTTTTTACAATGGGCTTTGAAATAAAATTATTTTTCACTTTATTCAAATTACAATTTTTCTTAACCTTCTTCCTAAATGAGCTTACAACTATTTAGGCCAATTATGGAATACCAAAAATCAACTGTGGGCCTAATTTATACCAAAATTGTTAATCATGGATTTTATTATGGCATGAATCATTAGTTAATTTTTCAAATAAGAAATCTATTTATGATAAACCTTTTAATTTAGTTTTAATCCACAATATAACATAAATGCTATTTACAGTTAATCCAATGGATTAAAGCTTAATTAATGGGAGTTATCAAGGATTGACTTCTATGTTTGAAAATACAACTATTGGTTAATAGGTTCGAGTGGATTTCATGAAAATAAGATATCCCATGTTGATATTTTGTTAACCATATACCTAAGAAAAGACACTTGCCATTCATGTATGAGAAATATAATGTTGGAAGGGTCTTTCCTACTATTTTTGCTTGCTTGTTATTTATGCATACATGCATACATGCATTGCATTACATGGCATTGATCCTTTCTAGCTCACAGACTTGAAGTACAGTAGTTCAAGAGCATACAACAACACCAACTACAATAGTGATTTTGATTCAAGTGCTTCATTGGGAGGATGGTGTAAACCAGCTAAGGGATATAGTCAATGAAATTGTCAAAGCTAGGATGGCTGAGCTTTGGGATCAATTGGTTGAGATTATAGGGGCTCAGTTGATTGTGGTTTAGGAGATCATCAATAATGAAGTGTCTACCACTAACATGGCATTGATCCTTTATGGCTCACAGACTTAAAGTATAGCAGTTCAAGAGCATACGACAACACCAACTACAATAGTGATTTTGATTCAAGTGCTTCATTGGGAGGATGGATGTAAACTAGCTAAGGGATATAGTTGATAAAGTTTTCAAAGCTAGGGTGACTGAGCTATGGGATCAATCGGCTGAGATTAGAGGGGCTCAGTTGATTGATGTTCTAGAGATCATCAATAATGAAGCGTTTGCCACTAACATAAAGAAGAAGGGAAAGGCATGTTTTAAGGAACAGGTCCACTAATAGAGATGAAATGAGAAATGAGGGGTCACTTCCTATTCTACAAGATTAATTGAGCCATATATCGACTAAGAATTTTAAAGACTTGTATACAGAATGGGAAAATAACGTATATAGTGGAAAAGGGAGCAATAAGAGTGGCTACCATCCCAGTGGACAAAGTCAAAGGGTACAAAAAGATGTTGGGATACATACAATGACTAAGCTAGCAAAGAAGCACAAAGTTTCAGACTTAAGGGAACCTTTGTCAAAGGTGATTGAAAATCTAATAAAGATGGATTTGCTACAACCATTGGCACCTCGACCATTACCATATCCTCTACCACCTAAGCTCAACACTCAACATTATTGCCACTTCCATCATACTCTAGGTTATGACAAAGATTAATGTGTACGTTTGAGGCATGAAATACAAAATCTCATCGATGATGGAAAGATCCTCCCCCCCTGATACATCCAAGTAGACGAAACATCTTCGACTACAATTCAACAAACTTCCCTTGGCTTGTTTGGTTTTTGTTTCATTTTCTTTCCTTAATGTTTTCTAGAACAATTATGTTTTTCAAATTAAGATTGTTTGAATAAATTACTTTCATCAAATTTTTATTTATGTTGGTCTTTGTTCATTTTGGTTCTCAACCAATGACGAGTCTAGCTTAATATTCATAAATTAATATATCTATGCATTATAATTTGAATGACTTTATTAGGCAAGGGAGTTGTTCTATAGCATTGAGTTGTGTATGCTTACTTAGAGAGGGCTCTTGCATAATTACCTTCGTCTAGGCCCTAGTTGATCTTAGAACATGCTTTGATGAACTTTCAAGGCGAAATTGAACTTTGCTTATTTAAGGGAGAAATGATCTAGCCATTGTTTGGTTAGCCAACAACTAGTATCAACCCATATTAACATTAATATTTAGTTTGTCCCCTTGAGCCTTAATGTTATTTTGGCTTGCTTTTTATTAGCTTGTAGACCCAATAGCCTACCCTGACATATTATTACACTTTTGACAAATCTGATGATCACTAAATTACCAAGGGAAAAGAAGATCAAGGAAAAGTGTGTATTATCAAGACCATATGGATAGTTGAAGTTTATCTGAATTGAACCTAATATGTCAAATCTATAACATCAGGATAATAAAGGGTTCTTCCTCACCGAAGCAAATTCATCCTACTCTACTCTTTCATAGTCAGAAATATAGAATGGTGCAAACAAGATAACATTCTTAGAGCTAGGACAAACAAACCAAAAAAAGAAAAGAAAAGAAAAGAAAAAGAAAAAGAAAAAGAAAATAAAACCCAAAAAGGGCGGCTCAAAAAGTTAACATCTTTTTACCTAGACAAATTGACTTGAATTGGTTCAGCCCAGCCAAAGACTCAAATAAAATCAGAGATGTCACATCCCAAAGTTTAGGTAGTCGAGTATTAGGCAAGAAGGACATAAATTAGTGGTGAAATAGAGGCTCGAGATAGTGAAAAACAAAATCGGTGTGCAAAGGAGGCCCGTGAAGTCGACGGGACCTAAAGGTAATTTTTCGAAAGGCCGAGGACCTAAGTGGAAATTTCTCAAAAGTTAGGGGCAACTATGTAAACCTAAAAATTAAGTGTCGAAAGTTCTTAATAGTGCCCATATCCGACCTCGGAAGAATATTCTCGAGATTAATAGGGTCATAACCGTGGGTTTCAATTTTTTCCGAAAACGCACGGTTTAAAAGTTACAATCGATTAATCGTTGGAGGGTATTTTATTATTTTCACACCCTAGACTATAAAATTACAGCACAAGAAAGTTGAGGGGGGTCAAAATATGAATAAAAGAAAGCCTAATGGCTTGGGTTTTAAATAAATAAAAGAAAGAGCCATTTGGACCAATGAAAATTATCCATTTTCCCACTTAAGTGTACCAATGGGAAATCAACACTTACACCAACACATCTTAACCTCTCTTGGCTGCCATTTGGATAAAATAAGCTAAGGAAAGAATATGAAAGCCCTCTCTTACATGGTGAACTCGTCCAAACCATAAGAGAAGGAAGAAGGAGGTGATTTTTCCAAAGTTTAAGGCTTTTGGTTGAAGATTTTGGTGACAAACAAGATTATAAGGTAAGAGAAACCTATCTCTAGTTTTAATTTCATGGATTAATGGTTAATTTAAGAGATTGAAATTAGGGTTCATGTAGCTAGATTTGGAGAAAATTCAAGAAATAATTATTTGAGGGATTTGATGAAAGAAATAATGGTGTTTAATGGTGAAAATAAGCGAGCAACCATTAGAAAAATCATAAGATAAGACTATGTCTATACCTGGGGTTCTTACCTTTGTATATGTGATGTTAAATTTCATAGGAAATCAAGGAGACAAGGAAGGAAAGGAAGTGATATAGATAAAGGATTAAGAAAAGCAAGGTTTGGTACTTTAACTAATTGTTTGTTCATTTTCTTGAAATTTTTCTATTTTAGAATTAGTGAAATGCTGTGACTAGTATGATTTTTAATTAAATATAGAAAAATGTTCTTAAAGTGAATTTTTGATATGTTGTGTCTCAATGCGTCTAGAATGAATGAAAAACATTTTGTCGACACTTGGGACCTAGAATTTTAAGGGAGACTCCATCAAAATTTTTGTAAAATTTTTATAAGGAACATTAAGTAAGCTGACATAACCAGAGCTCGCATCCCGATGTGACATTCCTCCCCGGCTTATTCGTAGGTCGGGAAGGGGTGTTACAATTTGTGGTATCAGAGCATTGGTTTAGTCGATTCTGGAAGATAGGTAGTAAGTAAGTAACTATTTGTGCCATGTAAGATAAAGTAAGGAGAAAGTTATATGATGAATAGGTAGATGTACATGCCAGATAGGAATTGATAATCGAGTTATATGTTGATGAATTAAGCAGATAGCAATTTATGTCAATGTAGGATGTCTCTAGATTCGTGGCAAGCTATGGAACAGCAGACAGAATCCCAAGCATCCGCACCAATAAGTGTTGAGGAAGCCCATGGACCAGGACTAGGGCCAGCAATGTATTTACATGTATGAACCAGAAAGTTTCGGGGCGAAACTTAAATTAAGGGAGGTAGAACTGTCAGATCCCAAAGTTTAGGTAGTCGGGTATTAGGCAAGAAGGACATAAATAAGTGGTCAAATAGAGGCTCGAGATAGTCAAAAATAAAATCGGTATGCAAAGGAGGCCCGTAAAGTCTACGGGACCTACAGGTAATTTTTCGAAAGGCCGAGGACCTAAGCGGAAATTTCTCAAAAGTAAGGGGCAACTATGTAAACTTAAAAATTAAGTGTCGGAAGTTCTTAATAGTGCCCATATCCGACCTCGGAAGAATATTCTCGAGATTAATCGGGACATAACCATGGGTTTCAATTTTTTCCGAAAACGCACGGTTTAAAAGTTACAATCGATTAATCGCTGGAGGGTATTTTGGTATTTTCACACCCTAGGCTATAAAATTACAGCACAAGAAAGTTGAGGGGGTCAAAATATGAATAAAAGAAAGCCTAATGGATTGGGTTTTATATAAATAAAAGAAAGAGACATTTGGACCAATGAAAATTAGTCATTTTTCCACTTAAGTGTACCAATGGGAAATTAACACTTACACCAACACATCTTAACCTCTCTTGGCTTCCATTTGGATCAAAATAAACTAAGGAAAGAATATAAAAGCCCTCTCTTACATGGTGAACTCGTCCAAACCATAAGAGAAGAAAGAAGGAGGTGATTTTTCCAAAGTTTAAGGCTTTTGGTTGAAGATTTTGGTGACAAACAAGATTATAAGGTAAGAGAAACCTATCTCTAGTTTTAATTTCATGGATTAATGGTTAATTTAAGAGATTGAAATTAGGGTTCATGTAGCTAGATTTGGAGAAAATTCAAGAAATAATTATTTGAGGGATTTGATGAAAGAAATAATGGTGTTTAATGGTGAAAATAAGCTAGCAACCATTAGAAAAATCATAAGATAAGACTATGTCTATACCTAGGGTTCTTACCTTTGTATATGTGATGTTAAATTTCATAGGAAATCAAGGAGACAAGGAAGGAAAGGAAGTGATATAGATAAAGGATTAAGAAAAGCAAGGTTTGGTACATTAACTAATTGTTTGTTCATTTTCTTGAAATTTTTCTGTTTTAGAATTAGTGAAATGCTGTGACTTGTATGATTTTTAATTAAATATAGAAAAATGTTCTTAAAGTGAATTTTTGATATGTTGTGTCTCAATGCGTCTAGAATGAATGAAAAACATTTTGTCGACACTTGGGACCTAGAATTTTAAGGGAGACTCCGTCAAAATTTTTGTAAAATTTTTATAAGGAACATTAAGTAAGCTGACATAACCAGAGCTCGCATCCCGATGTGACATTCCTCCCCGGCTTATTCATAGGTCGGGAAGGAGTGTTACAATTTGTGGTATCAGAGCATTGGTTTAGTCGATTCTGGAAGATAGGTAGTAAGTAAGTAACTATGTGTGCCATGTAAGATAAAGTAAGGAGAAAGTTATATGATGAATAGGTAGATGTACATGCCAGATAGGAATTGATAATGGAGTTATATGTTGATGAATTAAGCAGATAGCTATTTATGTCAATGTAGGATGTCTCTAGATTCATGGAAAGCTATGGAACAGCAGACAGAATCCCAAGCATCCGCACCAATAAGTGTTGAGGAAGCCCATGGACCAGGACTAGGGCCAGCAGTGTTTACATATATGAACCAGCAAGTTTCGGGGCGAAACTTAAATTAAGGGAGGTAGAACTGTCACATCCCAAAGTTTAGGTAGTCTGGTATTAGGCAAGAAGGACATAAATAAGTGGTCAAATAGAGGCTCGAGATAGTCAAAAACAAAATCGGTGTGCAAAGGAGGCCCGTGAAGTCTACGGGACCTAAAGGTAATTTTTCGAAAGGCCGAGGACCTAAGTGGAAATTTCTCAAAAGTTAGGGGCATCTATGTAAACTTAAAAATTAAGTGTCGAAAGTTCTTAATAGTGCCCATATCCGACCTTGGAAGAATATTCTAGAGATTAATCGGGTCATAACCATGGGTTTCAATTTTTTCTGAAAACGCTAGGTTTAAAAGTTACAATCGATTAATCGCTGGAGGGTATTTTGGTATTTTCACACCCTAGACTATAAAATTGCAGCACAAGAAAGTTGAGGGGGTCAAAATATGAATAAAAGAAAGCCTAATGGCTTAGGTTTTAAATAAATAAAAGAAAGAGGCATTTGGACCAATGACAATTAGCCATTTTCCCACTTAAGTGTACCAATGGGAAATCAACACTTACACCAACACATCTTAACCTCTCCTGGCTTCCATTTGGATCAAAATAAACTAAGGAAAGAATATAAAAGCCCTCTCTTACATGGTGAACTCGTCCAAACCATAAGAGAAGGAAGAAGGAGGTGATTTTTCCAAAGTTTAAGGCTTTTGGTTGAAGATTTTGGTGACAAACAAGATTATAAGGTAAGAGAAACCTATCTCTAGTTTTAATTTCATGGATTAATGGTTAATTTAAGAGATTGAAATTAGGGTTCATGTAGCTAGATTTGGAGAAAATTCAAGAAATAATTATTTGAGGGATTTGATGAAAGAAATAATGGTGTTTAATGGTGAAAATAAGCTAGCAACCATTAGAAAATCATAAGATAAGACTATGTCTATACCTAGGGTTCTTATCTTTGTATATGTGATGTTAAATTTCATAGGAAATCAAGGAGACAAGGAAGGAAAGGTAGTGATATAGATAAAGGATTAAGAAAAGCAAGGTTTGGTACTTTAACTAATTGTTTGTTCATTTTCTTGAAATTTTTCTGTTTTAGAATTAGTGAAATGCTGTGACTTGTATGATTTTTAATTAAATATAGAAAAATGTTCTTAAAGTGAATTTTTGATATGTTGTGTCTCAATGCGTCTAGAATGAATGAAAAACATTTTGTCGACACTTGGGACCTAGAATTTTAAGGGAGACTCCGTCAAAATTTTTGTAAAATTTTTATAAGGAACATTAAGTAAGCTGACATAACCAGAGCTCGCATCCCGATGTGACATTCCTCCCGGGCTTATTCGTTGGTCGGGAAGGGGTGTTACAATTTGTGGTATCAGAGCATTGGTTTAGTCGATTCTGGAAGATAGGTAGTAAGTAAGTAACTATGTGTGCCATGTAAGATAAAGTAAGGAGAAAGTTATATGATGAATAGGTAGATTTACATGCCAGATAGGAATTGATAATGGAGTTATATGTTTGATGAATTAAGCAGATAGCTATTTATGTCAATGTAGGATGTCTCTAGATTCATGGCAAGCTATGGAATAGCAGACAGAATCCCAAGCATCCGCACCAATAAGTGTTGAGGAAGCCCATGGACCAGGACTAGGGCCAGCAGTATTTACATGTATGAACCAGCAAGTTTCAGGGTGAAATTTAAATTAAGGGAGGTAGAACTGTCACATCCCAAAGTTTAGGTAGTCGGGTATTAGGCAAGAAAGACATAAATAAGTGGTCAAATAGAGGCTCGAGATAGTCAAAAACAAAATCGGTGTGCAAAGGAGGCCCGTGAAGTCGACGGGACCTAAAGGTAATTTTTCGAAAGGCCGAGGACCTAAGTGGAAATTTCTCAAAAGTTAGGGGCAACTATGTAAACTTAAAAATTAAGTGTCGAAAGTTCTTAATAGTGCCCATATCCGACCCCGGAAGAATATTCTTGAGATTAATCGGGTCATAACCGTGGGTTTCAATTTTTCTCGAAAACGCACGGTTTAAAAGTTACAATCGATTAATCGCTGGAGGGTATTTTGGTATTTTTCACACCCTAGACTATAAAATTACAGCACAAGAAAGTTGAGGGGGTCAAAATATGAATAAAAGAAAGCCTAATGGCTTGGGTTTTAAATAAATAAAAGAAAGAGGCATTTGGACCAATGAAAATTAGCCATTTTCCCACTTAAGTGTACCAATGGGAAATCAACACTTACACCAACACATCTTAACCTCTCTTGGCTTCCATTTGGATCAAAATAAACTAAGGAAAGAATATAAAAGCCCTCTCTTACATGGTGAACTCGTCCAAACCATAAGAGAAGGAAGAAGGAGGTGATTTTTCCAAAGTTCAAGGCTTTTGGTTGAAGATTTTGGTGACAAACAAGATTATAAGGGAAGAGAAACCTATCTCTAGTTTTAATTTCATGGATTAATGGTTAATTTAAGAGATTGAAATTAGGGTTCATGTAGCTAGATTTGGAGAAAATTCAAGAAGTAATTATTTGAGGGATTTGATGAAAGAAATAATGGTGTTTAATGGTGAAAAATAAGCTAGCAACCATTAGAAAAATCATAAGATAAGACTATGTCTATACCTAGGGTTCTTACCTTTGTATATGTGATGTTAAATTTCATAGGAAATCAAGGAGACAAGGAAGAAAAGGAAGTGATATAGATAAAGGATTAAGAAAAGCAATGTTTTGTACTTTAACTAATTGTTTGTTCATTTTCTTGAAATTTTTCTGTTTTAAAATTAGTGAAATGCTGTGACTTGTATGATTTTTAATTAAATATAGAAACTTGTTATTGAAGTGAATTTTTGATATGTTGTGCCTCAATGCGTCTAGAATGAATGAAAAATATTTTGAGTTGAATTCGGAATGGTTATGATTATGGAAAAATTATTTCTGTTAGACCTGCTCTAGGAGGTACCTTGACTGAGACTGCCATGTTTCTGGATTTTTAATAAAATGTAGAAAAATAATCCTCAATTGAATTTTGGATATGTTGTTTTTTAGCGAGTCTAGTATTTGAGAAAAATAATTTGGAGCCACATTGATTGAATTTAATTTACAGAATTCACAAAATTCAGAACTGCTGACATGATGCAGGGCAACTGGAGTAGTCTGGTTGGGTGAACTACTTGACCAAGATTTTGTTTCCAGTTTGATCTGAAATTTTAGAGGAATGATTTTAAGATGTAAAAATAAATTCTGTAAAATTTTTAGAGTTTTTAGTCAAGTAGATTATTTTATACAATTTTTCAAAATAAGGATCAAGTTGAGTCCAAAACCAGAATTTACTATTCATATGGTCATTTTGCTACTATTCATTTGGTCATTTTTCAAAAGTAATCCAATTGGTTCCTTATGCATATAAATGAGCATAATATGTTATTAAAATAACAAAATATGATATTTCACGTTGAAATAATATAAGAAACATAAGTCGATAATTGTATAATGCACATTCGATTAAGAAATGGTATGAAAACTTTGGCTCCACTGGGTATCTGGGATAGTACTGAGTAGGGTAAGGGTATGATATATCATACTATATGTAGTGCTGCTGTAATATAGGACTTCTATCCGAGTTATATAGGGTGACGACCCGAGCTATATAGGACTTCGGTCCGAGTTATATAGAGCAATCGCCCGAGTTATATAGGACTCCGGTCCGAGGGCTTCTGCCACAGATTTCACAGGGCTTGGTCCGCAATTTTTTTAGGGCCATAGCCACAGAATATATATACAGTTGTTTCAGTTAGTTCCTTACCATACATTAGTCTACCAAATTATCTTGTGGAGCGAACTGATAAAATGATAATAACTGAATATATGACATGTATAGATTGTTTTTACTGTGATATTATTTTTCAATACGACTCATTGCTTTTAAAAGTGCATTATGCTTTTATTATTTATTTTCCATAATTAGTTATAGTACCCACTAAGCAATGCTTAGCGAGTTTAGTTTCTTCTAAACTCGTAGGCTATTAGCAAGGAGCCAGTAGCGAGCAGAGGAGTCCTGCGATCTATCGGTCATCAACAAACTTAGGTAGTGCTCTTCATTTTGTATTTTGGTATTAGAAACTGGCATGTACTTATTTGAACAATACAAAGAGATAACTTGATGTAGCATGTAAATCTAGTAATGTATAATAACTGTATGGTTTTAAATTGAGTTGGGTTGTGAATATAGAAGTGTGAATTCTTCTTGCAGGATTGTAGTTGAGGTTATAAGGGTGGATTATTGGGAGTGTGCTTGAGTTGAATTGTGAAACAAAATATTTTTCAAAAATAAGAAAAATCAGTTTTGTCGACACTTGGGACCTAGAATTTTAAGGGAGACTCCGTCAAAATTTTTGTAAAATTTTTATAAGGAACATTAAGTAAGCTGACATAACTAGAGCTCGCATCCCAATGAAAAATATTTTGTCGACACTTGGGACCTAGAATTTTAAGGGAGACTCCGTCAAAATTTTTTTAAAATTTTAATAAGGAACATTAAGTAAGCTGACATAACCAGAGCTTGCATCCCGATGTGACATTCCTCCCCGGCTTATTCGTAGGTCGGGAAGGGGTGTTACAAGAGAAATAAGAGAAAGACCATCTTTCATTTTATCTAACACAACTCCAAGTCCACAATCTTGAAAGTCTTAGAATAATAGTCTTGAGTTTTTTTTTTTTATAAAAAGGAAAGGATTAAGATTGTACAAATTAAAGACCCCTAGCAGGGGAAAATGATGCCCAGAATTTAAGAATGCTTCCAACAACATATAGTTTTGAGAAAAATTTTGTAGTATGAAGATTTATCAATAGTGTCACATTAGCTCCAGTTTAAAAATAACCTTCACTTAGCCCATGTCCCTTATAGACCCCTTTTCAAGCTTATTAAAGACCTGTTGATCTATCTTGGTAGGTAGAGTCTATTAGTGGAGATTGTTTGAATAATCATGCATATGAAATAGATAATATTTAAACTCAATGAGACCTTTGGTCAAGTAATGTGTATGTTCCTATATGAAGTGCAACAATTCCTACGCAAATAGAATTTGATTCTCGAGTTTAGTATAGTAACTAGGTTTGTCGTGTTATAGATGTGCTAATTTGGAAAGTCGAGTCTTGAGGTATATTGACATCGATTTGAGAAAGCCAAAATGTGATTCGAAAACAAATAATTTAAAAAAATCAATAATTAAAAAAAGAGTTTTTTTTTTGTCATATGAGCCTATAAGTTTAGGGAAGCATGTTGTATTACTTCAGAGAATATATTGGGTTGATACAAGGATCACTTGCACAGAAGAAGTTGCCAACCAAATGTGTTGAATGGATATCTCTCATGTCTCTAAGTTCGCTGCTTAGGCCCCTACCACTCATGTTTTCAACATCTTGAAAGCCATAGATGAGAATTCTTCTATTGTTCTAATGCAAGACCTGAACAAGAATCTAGAAAGAACCAATGGGAGTGATCTGGCTTAAAACCTGGGTCTATGAGTCAATCGCTATAAGTATCATCCATGCATATCATGCATACATGAACATATCACACTGCATTTTTGTTGTTTCATAGTGCCTATTCTTTGTCAAAGTGAACAACATATACCCTATAAAGTGAACATGAAGTAGATATGGAATCAAGGGGGCATGGAAGACTCATCGCTTGAGAAAGATCCGGTCACTTTGCAAAAATGAAGATATATGCTTATACAAGGAACCGGACAAAACACAAATATCAATCAGAGCCTGCATGGGAACATGATCACTGGTTTGAGCCAACATAGGGGGCAAAACTTCCTCTTTTCAATTTTTGAGTTTATATGTGTACAAAATATTTTTAGACTCACTTTCAATATTTTGCCACGCAGTGGACAAAGCGAGGATATAAGGACTAGCCAAAAAATAGTTAATTTTTTTTGCAAAAGGAAGAACCAAAAGAAAGGAATTCCCAAATGAATGCAAATGCAAATGACAGAATATTAGGATAAAGGTCCAAGAATAGAAGATCAAAGCTGAAGTTGAGGAAAAACAAAGGTCCATCCTCAAGAGTGAGGAATCAAGATGAAGATCAGTCTAGCTAGAAGAGTTGAAGTTAATGCAGGACAAATGTCCAAGGGTAAAGACCCAATCTCCAAAGGATAAAGATCCATCTTAAAGGGTAAAGCCCAATCTCCAAAGGATAAAGATCCATTTTTGAAGGACAAAGACCTAATTTCCAAAGGATAAAGATCCATTTTTGAAGGGTAAAGACCAATCTCTAAAGGATAAAGATCCATCTTGAAGGGTAAAGACCCACAATCCATTAAAGAATGGAACAACCAGTTAGAGGAAAGCTAGAACTCTCAGTTGACAAAAGGTCAGCACAATCCATTAAAGAATGGAACAAATTGCTAAAAGAAAGTGAGAATTCTCAGATGATAAAAGGTCAACCAAGCTAGAAGAGCTAAAGTTGATATGTTTTTTATCAAAGCATCCAGTCTCAAATCCAGAACCCAAACTAATCTCAGGTCCAGAACCCATATCTAGCCTCAAGTCTAGAACCTAATCCAATCTTAGATCTAGAACCCAATCTTGGGTCTAGAATCCTAATCTAGTCTTGGATCGTGAACCCAAAATCCAATTCTCAGGTCCAGAACCCATCCTTACCAAAATCAGCTCAAAAGTTATGTTACTTTTGTCACATCCCAAAGTTTAGGTAGTCGCGTATTAGGCAAGAAAGACATAAATAAGTGGTCAAACAGAGGCTCGAGATAGTCAAAAACAAAATCGGTATGCAAAGGAGGCCCGTGAAGTCGACAGGACCTAAAGGTAATTTTTTAAAAGGTCGAGGACCTAAGAGTAATTTTTCAAAAAGTTATGTCGGTTCTTAATAGTGACCCTAACAGATGCCATAAATGTGTTCTCAGGATTAATCGGGTGGTAATGGTGGCGCACGATTTTTCCCAAAAACGCACGGTTTGTAAGTTACGGGCGATTTTCCGACAAGGGCATTTTGGACACTTCCACCGGAGGGGCGATTTTGTAATTAAATATAACTTTGGGGGCAAAATTTAAAAGAACAAAAAACCACTTTCATGTGGCCAAATCCTAGCCATTAAGTCCAAATGGGTTGGACAAATCATGGCCATTGAAAATAAACAAATTAATTAAATGAAAATTAAATTATAAACAACTACTTTTGGTCTTCCAAACACAAGTAAAGGATCAAAAAAACACCACCATCACCACTTTTCTTCTTCCTTAGGTCGTGCTCCCCCCTCCCTTCCATTTTCAAGGAGAAAATTTTCAAGTCTAAGCCATTTTTCAAGTGAAATTCAATAGGAAATAAGGTAAGATACCATCCTAAGTCTTATTCTTTCATTAGAATTAGGTATTAGGCTATGTTTAGGAAGATTTGATATCATGTTCATGTTGGGAAAGTATTAGTAAGTTGATGATTATGGTGAAAAATGATAAACTACTTAAAGGAAATGATGAAAATGGTGATTATTAGTAAGAATAAGTAAAGGATTGTTAGAAAATCATAAGGTAGCATCATGTTCATATCTAGGGTTTGTTCTTACATAAGTGACATGTTAAATTCATAGGAAATCAAGGAGATTAGAGAGGAAAGGAAGTGAAATAGACAAGAAGAGCAAGGAAAAGCAAGGTTTGGTACTTTAACTAATTGTTTGTTCATTTTCTTGAAATTTTTCTGTTTAAGAATTAGTGAAATGCTGTGATTTGTATGATTTTTAATTAAATATAGAAAAATTTTCTTGAAGTGAATTTTTGATATGTTGTGCCTCAATGCGTCTAGAATGACTGAGTTGAATTCGGAATGGTTATGATTATGGAAAAATTATTTCTATTAGACCTGCTCTAGGAGGTACCTTGACTGAGACAGCCATGTTTCCGGATTTCTAATAAAATTTAGAAAATTAATCTTCTATTGAATTTTGGATATGTTGTTTTTTAGTAAGTCTAGTATTTGAGAAAAATAATTTGGAACCACATTGATATAATTTAGTTTAAGGAATTCACAAAATTTAGAACTGCTACCAGGATGCAGGGCAACTGTAGCAGTCTGGTTGGGTGAACTACTTGACCAAGATTTTGTGTCCAGTTTGATCTGAAATTTTAAAGGAATGATTGTAATATGTAAAACTAAATTCTGCAAAAAGTTTAGAGTTTTTAGTCTAGTAGATTATTTTATACAATGTTTTAAAATAAGGATCAAGTTGAGTCCAAAACCAGAATTTACTATTCATATGGTCATTTTGCTAATATTCATTTGGTCATTTTTCAAAAGTAATCCAATTGATTCCTTATGCATATAAATGAGCATAATATGTTATTAAAAATGACAAAATATGATATTTCACGTTGAAATAATATAAGAACCATAAGTCGATAATTGTATAATGCATATTCGATTAAGAAATGGCATGAAAACTTTGGCTCCACTGGGTATCTGGGATAGTGCTGAGTAGGATAAGGGTATGATATATCACACTATATGCAGTGCTGCTTTAATATAGGACTTCGGTCCAAGTTATATAGGGTGATGACCCGAGCTATATAGGACTTCGGTCCGAGTTATATAGGGCAATTGCCCAAGTTATATAGGACTCCGGTCCGAGGGCTTCGACCACAGATTCCACAGGGCTTGGTCCGCAATTTTTTTTAGGGCCACAACCACAGAATATATATACAGTTATTTCAGTTAGTTCCTTACCATACGTTAGTCTACCAAATTACCTTATGGAGCGAACTGATAAAATGATAATAACTGAATATATGACATGTATGGATTGTTTTTACTGTAATATTATTTTTCAATACGACTCATTGCTTTTAAAAGTGCATTATGCTTTTATTATTTATTTTCCATAATTAGTTAAAGTACCCACTAAGCAATGCTTAGCGAGTTTAGTTTCTTTTAAACTCGTAGGTTATTAGCAAGGAGCCATTAGCGAGCAGAGGAGTCCTGCGATCTGTCGGTCATCAACAAACTTAGGTGGTGCTCTTCATTTTGTATTTTGGTATTAGAAACTGGCATGTACTTATTTGAACAATACAAAGAGATAACTTGATGTAGCATGTAAATCTAGTAATGTATAATAACTGTATGGTTTTAAATTGAGTTGGGTTGTGAATATAGAAGTGTGAATTCTTCTTGCAGGATTGTAGTTGAGGTTATAAGGGTGGATTATTGGGAGTGTGCTTGAGTTGAATTGTAAACAAAATGTTTTTCAAAAATAAGAAAAATCAGTTTTGTCAACACTTGGGACATAGAATTTTAAGGGAGACTCCGTCAAAATTTTTGTAAAATTTTTATAAGGAACATTAAGTAAGCTGACATAACCAGAGCTCATATCCCGATGTAGCATTCCTCCTCGGTTTATTCATAGGTCGGGAAGGGTTGTTACAACTTTTCACTCTCTAAATGAATTCAAGATCGTTCAAGCAGGGGGCAAACTGCAGACCCTTAATTTTGGCCCTAAGCTAGTTTGATCCCAATTAAAGAAGACCAAGCTACATTTTGTCCGATTTTAAAAGCTTAAACCTAGTTTATAACTTTGAAATAGATCGATCCAGTTTTGGAAGGGCTAAAATAAATTGGTTCAATTTATAAAGCCCTAAACCTAGTCCGATTTATTATTTAAATATCAAAATGGGTTTGATTCAATTTTAAAATACAAAATTAAGCCAGATCGGATCCTAAAAGTAAAATCATGATGAATTGGCAAGCCAATTTGCCATGGACGCCTATCCATTCCGAGTCCTTTAATCTGGCTATAATTTGATTTGCTAAGTAAATTGGACTTTGCTTGACCATCGGATTAGTGTATTAGGGTTTGGCTTTAAACTTTCTTTGCCTATAAATATAGAAGGTTAAGCAGCCAGAATTAACAGGGAGCGACAATTAAAAAAGCAACCAACAGTAGAAATTAACAAAAAAGAAAATCAATCAAACACACAACAACCAAAAGGAGGCAGCAACCATTGTCTTCATAATTGCTTCGCTCGCCCAAAATTAAGGTTGGATCAGGCAGTAGTAGATCAACAACTTTTTCACTCAGTTTGGATTATATTATCCACCTCCATAGTAGCCCCCTCCACTTGGTGATCATAATGGTGATGGTGACCACTGAGGACAGTGGTATTTAAATTTTGGGGGAGTTTTTCCTCAACTTAGTTGAAGAATGTTTCACGCCTTGTGGCACTTTTTTATTTAATTTTCTTTTTGGATATTTTATTTTATGCTTGTTTTTAAGTTTTTATTTAGGATGATGGAATTTATGGTTTTATATTGTTCTATTTTGGATCTTTATTATATATTAAGTTGGTTTAATATTAATTATATGTGTTTAGAAAATATTAAGGATGAATGGACTTTTATGTATAATTGTTCTAGAATAATTGGTTTCACATTAGATTACTTATATCTAATTTTATGTGTTAAAATTTTTTCAAATAAATTTTTTTAAATTTAAGATCAAAATTTGGTAAAATAACTATACTTTATAGATTTTTAACCAAATGATCTCTTGAATTTTATTAAAAGAGATTGATTATTAAACATTTAGAAAAAGCTATTATTCTTTTACATTATTTTCTGGCTAGGCCTACAACATGTTTAAAAGAGCTTTTGAGGTGAAATTGAACCTTGATAAGTAGAGGAAAAAATGGTTAAGGCATTATTTGTATAACCAAAATCTTAGATCTACCAGTTTTAATATTGCCCCTAATTTTCCCCTTTGAGCCTAAATTAAAATTTTAGCTTAAGATCTTCTTTGTTAAATAACTAAAATAACTATCCTTTTCAAGGTTAATTATCTTTTAATAATTTCACAAATAAATTACTTAATTGTGGAGGATAAGTATGGAAAATCTCCTTTAATTCTATAATAAACTCCTAAGTTTAAAGTTTGGGAGAATTTATAATAATATAAGCTTATATTTGATTTAAAAAAAGAACAAAACCACATTTCCCCTATTACAGTAAAAGAGGAAAAGTAAAGGATTCTCCAAGTGAACAAGAGCTACATTCAATGGTATGAGAAAAATTTTGAAAAATAAGTAACTTAATCTATATAGCGTTATTCTAAGCCCTCACCCATTTAGACCCCATTACAAGCCAATAAAAGTCCTTCTGATTTTCCTTGAGGATAAAGCTCAATTAAACATGCATATAAGAATAGGCTAAGTTTGCATAAAAGAATATTTGCTTCTGCAAAGTTTAATAATTGATTGCAATTAATTAAATTTCTTGAGTAAAGGAGGCGAGAATGAAGTAAGTAGAGTTATGAAGCTGAATTTAAGATCTAAATTTTGAAGTTCTAATTGTTTAAATTTTTGTTTATAAACTCAACATATAAGGAATTTTATAGTGACAAACTTCAATTGCTTGAGGATAAGAAATGGTTTAAGTTTGGGGGAGTTTAATAGAGTGAAATTTTGGTGTATATTTTGGATAATTCTAACAATGTTTTTAATTGTTTTCGAATTGAATTTGATGGACTTTGTTTGTTTGAGTTAGAATTCTCTCATTTTAGCTTGAAAAGGCAAGATATAAGGTTTTTAATGTTAAGTGGTATGAAATTGAAGAAAAATATGCAAAAATAAAGAAAATCTAAAAGCCACGTCCATGGCTCTTCAAGGCCAAAACCCTGGACTTCAAATTGAGTCTGCCACATCAAAAGATGAAGAAAAAATGAATTTCAGCCACAAAATGAAATCCACGATAGTGGCAATCTAAGGCCAGGCCCGTGGGATGAGTTTGCCTATTGTCCAAGTGAAGAAAAGGAAGAAAAATTAGAGTTTCTAGCTTGTATTCAAAAGCCATGACTGTGGCATTCGACCGTGGCATGCTTAGCCACCATTTACAATTGGAAGATTTCTTGAAACAGTCCATTTCCATCTAGGCCACGACCGTGGCACTGAAACACCACGACCATGGGACTAGATTTTATGACTTTAAGTTGAAAAATTTTAAAAATGAAGAATCAAATAGTTGTCAACAATTGTACTCTAGCATTTGCCAACTTGTCTCCACCAAGAAGCTTCCAAGCACTCTATATAAATACACATCCTCCTAAGATTTCAAGCATTGAAGGGGATTGAAGTTTAGATCCAAGATTTCATTGAAGTGAGATAAAAGTTAAATTATATTTTAGATAAAAGATTGTATTAGACAAATTCAATTTTTTTTTTGGAGAGAAGAGTGGAACTAGGTTCAAGGAAGAGATTCAATTTCCAAGTGGAGTTCTTCTTCAATCCAAAGAATTGGAGTTTGATCTTTCTTCTTATTTAAATTATTCTTTCAAATATTATGTTTAATGTTTGTAGTATTTTTACTTCAATTATGAGGAACTAAATCTTATTTAGGGTTGGTCCCTTATATCGAATTTATTATGGAACACTATATGTTTATTTGATTTATTTAAAGCTTATCCTTGATTACTTTATTATCTTTGAACTTAATGCTTTGATTATCTGGCCAATAAATAATTAAATTGAGATGTTGTGCGATGGAGCAAGAGTGGAAGCATAACATTAGTCCAAGGAGATAACAATCTGTGAGCGGGGATTTTTGCCCCCACTCTCGGTGCAATGGTTCTTGCGACTTCGGCACTGTTTAGGCTCGGGGCCTTAGAGAACATGGGCCTAAGCCCAGAGAAAATGGAGTCCCCACCCGGACAGGCCGGGAAAAAGAAAGGGGTGGATGACTAAATTTCTAAGGAATCCCCAACCCCCTAATGGGTTCGAAAAGTTGGGTACGTGTGGGGAAGGTGAGAAATGGCCATCACACCCACAACACCTGGTTCATTAGAACTGACCTCCTTTACAAGTCTTAATATTATAAAATTCTTAAATATAACAATATTATCCATATTACATGCAACAATTAAAATAAAGCATCATTATATTAAAATCAAGGCAATGTCCAAACAAAGCAAATAAATGGACACCCATCCGAGGATGGAAATATGTCCTTACATCGTCCATGTCTAAACTAAATAGGACACCCACCGAAAGATGGAAACATGTCCTTTACATTGATCCAAAATATAAAAGCAATTTAAATTATATAAAATTTAACTAATGAGGTACCCAATAATGGAAACATACCTCATTCAATTTGAATACTAAAACAAACATATAATAATCATAATAATAAAGAAAATATCTATCTATGATAAATTAAATAAATCAAGCATTGAAATTAAATAAATCAATCATCAACACATATAAAAAACTACATAATCAAATCTAAAATTAAATAAAGCAAGTAAAGATATAAATTTAGGTCTATGTCTCAATTTAGGGTTCTTTAATTAACATTTAGGGTTTAGGGATTTTGGAATTATTATTATTATTATTATTTAGGAAAAATGGAATAGATTAGGGTTTTATAAATGTAAGAAAGTAGTATAGGTTTTGGTTAATCAAATTAGGGTTTAGGGTTAACATCATGAAATTAGGGTTTTGGGATCTTTAAGACATTTAGTTTATAATTCATGTTTACTGGATTATTAAGTTTATTGGGTTATGGCTTTAAGGTTTAGATTCACTAAATTGGGTTTTAAGTTCACTGGGTTAGGGTTTAGGATGTTGTTGAATTTATCATAAAGTTTTGATGCTTTAAGAATTTAGGGTTTAGGAAAACTAGGGTTCACTGTATTGAGTTTTAAGAAGATTAGGGTTTAGGAAAATTAAGGAATTAAGACACTAGGGTTAGGGTTTTGAGAATTAATAAGATATTTTAGGGTTTTTTATATTTTGCAAAATATATTCGATTTTAGGATTTAAGAAAAAAGTTTAGGGTTTTTATAGAAATAATTAAAATCAAAGTTTTTTAGAAACTGTAAAGAAAATTAGGGTTTGGAGATTTAAGAAAGCATTTGGAAATTTTGGACAAAAAGTTAGGGTTTAGATGAAAAAATTTTGGGGAAAAGAATTTAGGGTTTTAAAGCTTTTGGACACAGAAGAAACACTTTAGGGTTTTTAAGGTTTTTTAAAAGCAGAAAAGACAATTTAGGGTTTTTAAGGTTTTTGGAAACAAAAGAGTAATTTAGGGTTTTTTGAAGTTTTGGAAACGGGAGAGAAATATTTTAGGGTTTTAAGGTTTCTGGAAATAGAATAACAGTTTTAGGGTTTTGAAGTTTTGATCACTGACTAAGGCTACGGGATGAACATATTACCAAGTTTAATAATTTAGGTTACTGAAACAAAAATCAATGATAGATATATTTAAAAGAAAATATGGCAATAACATTGTAAATATAATCGAAGCAAAGATTTATAATCAAACCTTCGTTCGTTGGTTCTACCAAAACTGATTTCTGGATGAATAATGACAAAGGCAGTGTTGTTGCCTTTGATGGATTGTTGATTGCTTCTTGTTGCTAATGTCTCTTGCTAGGGTTTTCTGTCTCTTTTTTCCTCAGTTAGAAGTCCAAAGTTTTCCTCTAGTAAAAAACTAATTTTCCATCCCTTAATTCTGAGTTTTAATGTGTTGTTTATAGGAAAAATCATAAACCTACTTCTAATTTTTTAAGGAAATTTCAAACCAATTAGGAAAAGAAACCAAAACCAAATAGAATTTGGTTTCCAAAAAAACTGCGTTGGAAAATTGCGCTGGCAAAAAACTTGCTGGAGAAAACTACGAGGATTGCGAGCTGCGAGGGGTAGCACTGGGCGGCCAGCCAACTCCTGCGGCGAATTGGCTTAGGGCCATTTCGCCAGCAGAAAATTCTTTAGGGCGAATTGGCCTGGCCAATTCACTTTCGGAGATGAATTTTTTAGTCGCCGATTTTTTCATCGTCAATTTTTATTTTTTATTTATTTATTTTTATTTATTTAAATTTACCATTTTTATTTATATTAAAAATTATAAATAATTAAAATAAATATTATTTAATTAAAATACCACAAAAATTATTTTGGACTATATAAAAAAATATCAGACCAGACTGGGTCAAAAATTGAGGGTCTACAGTTTGACCCTGCTTGAATTATCTGAGACTACAGTAAAAGAGAGTGAAAAGAAATAAGACTTAATTTTTCTGAGATGGTTGAGGTTTTAGGTTCTGGACCTGGTTTGAGTTCTGGACTCAAGGGTAATTTTAGATTTTGGACCTAAGGGTAATTTATTTTCTGGACTCGAGCTAAGTTCTGGACTTAAAAGAGATTTTAGGTTCTGGACCTTAGGATAATTTAGGTTCTGGACCCGAGCTAAGTTCTGGACTTAAGAATAATTAGGTTTTTGGACCCAAGCTAAGTTCTACACTTAAGAATAATTATGGTTTTGGACCCGAGCTAAGTTCTGGACTTAAGAGATATTTTAGGTTCCGGATCTAAGGGTAATTTGGGTTCTGGACCCGAGCTAAATTCTGGACTTAAGAGAGATTTTAGGTTCTGGACCTAAGGGTAATTTGGGTTTTGGACCTGAGGATCTAAGCTAAGTTCAGGAGTTAAGGATAATCTGTCAGTAGTATACTAAAGGAATTTGCAAAAACTTTAGCTAATTTTTACCATGCACACGCACATATCTTCTCCTTGCCCTCTGTGTGTAAAAATATTTTAAAAGCACAAAAATATTTATATACACGCAAGTATTTGAATGATTAAATTGAATAATTGAGTTTCCATTTTATTTACTGTGTAGTCACTGTTCATGTACTATTCACTACTATACATTTACTATTTGTAAATAGTAACTTACTATTTATCAATAGTGAAATTTACTTTTTGAATTTTATTTTTTTCTTTGCCATTCCTCTATATAAACACAACACTCAATTCTTCATTTCATTTGCAGCAAACTTCTTTATTTCATAACTATAAATCTTTCATTAGAGAGTTTAGCATAGAGTTTTGGAGAAAATGTATGCTTCAAGATCAGGAACTCGATCTAATGGTGAGTTATTAGAGTTTATTCGACGACATGAAGATGGAAATATAAGTCTACTAGCCAGGACGCCGCTTCATCGTAGTTCAAATCAAAAGAGCAAGGTAATTATTTAATTATTTATTTTAACAGCAAATTATTTTTGTTTTTGTTTTTTTGTTTGTGTTTTTATTATTTATTTATTTTGTTTTTTTTCCTTTTTGTTTGTTTGTTGTTTGTTGTTTTTTTTTGTATTTTTTCTTTTCTGTTTCTTTTTATATTTTTGTTTCCTTTTTTGTTTTTTTTAAAGAAAATTTAGGAAAAATAAATTAATTAGATGAATACATTTAAGAAATTAAATAAATAGATAGATTAAAAATAGAATATAAATTAATTTAGCCTAAAAATTTGTGGTATTGATATAATTATATACTTACCTTGTGTTAACTTACCTGGCTCCGTGTTAGCGTGATCGTTGCATTATTCGGGGCGGAGGGCATGTCTACAAAGCCTGGCAATGGTATGATGTAGCGCCTTCTTGGATAAGACAGATTATCCGAGATTGCGGTTTTGAAAGCTTCATCTTGCAATTACCATATGAGGAGTATCCGATAGACCGGAGCGTGATCTAGGCGCTTGCAGAACGATAGCTGGACACAACTCATACTTTTCACTTGCCCATTGGAGAGATGACAATTGGTCCGGTCGATTATATAGCTACAATTGGTATTCGGTATGATGGCATTCCGGTTCCTCTTACCAATGATATTATGACATTTGAAGAAATCCAACAATTAATTAGTATGGTACCATCATTTAAAGGGCCTTTCAAGATAAAAATCGAGCCAATTCTTAGTTATTGGATGAACTACGAAGGACAGGTTCACAGAGATAGCCAAATAGTATTCTCGAGGATTTTTGTTGTATTTGCTCGGGTCGACCATTTTAGGCAACACCGAATCCACCATCCATTTGTCGGTGTTGAGGGCCCTTACTTATATGAGGATGGTACCGCTTTACGGCTAGGGTGAAGCTGGTCTTGCCTGTCTTTACCATGGTCTTGACAAAATTTGCAGAAATAAGAAGTCCTTTGTTGGCTTTATGGTGATTGTCGAGGTACTCTTCTTCCACCAATGTAAATTCCATCCTTATTCTTGCATGAATTTGATTTTTATTATTGTTGTAGGCATGGGCATATGAGCATAATCTTGTGAGGGTGCCTGGCATTTCCTAAGAGAGAGTCGAGTATCCAAGATTAAAATTTTGGTTGTCAGATCGTGTAGAAGTTCCCGGCTCTCACCATGTGCACAGCCAACACTATTTCTTAAGTTGCCTAACCTAGGACCAGGTAAAATATCATTAGCATACTTTAAAATTTATATATAAAAGTTCACTTACCTTATGTCTTTTTGTAGGTCAATTTGGCCTGGTGGAACACAGAAGAGCAGACGAATTGGGCTTCCTCCATGAATGCCACACTGCCTTTTCAACATACTCGTCGAGTCATCGTCGGCCCCATGTCTAGTGGCTAATTTCTCAGAGAGAGAGTATATGAGTGGTTTCTTGGTCCTGAGCAGTGGAGGATCCCAATGCATTGCTCGAAATGTACTTTAAATATCACATCAATTCCAGAGAATGCATGGTGGTTGGCCCGGCATGGTTATGATGTTGAAACATTTCTCTATCCATTGGGTGCATCTTATACTCAGTTTATTCAAATAGGGCTCTTGAACTTTGACCTATCTCCCATTGGCGTATGGGAGTTTCCTGAGAAAAATAAGGATAGAGATGAAGAGGAATATCATGGAGAGGGAGGAGAGTTTGTTCCACATCTTGGGGCTAGCACTTCTCAGGTAAGCTTCTACCATTTTTCCATTGCAATTGCTTCTTAACTTATTTTAACTTTTTTAATGATTGTTGCAGGCTGCTGGCTCATTTGATCATGAGGCTAGACCTTCTTTTATAGCTCCTTCATTTTCTCATTCTAGTCCACCGGATATGCCATCTCATCCACAGGGTGTTGACTTGAATTACCTGGTAGATTTTCTTGTTCCATGATAATTTATGCTATATGTATGCATGATTTATGTATGCTTTTACTCTTTTCCTTTCTGGCTCACAGCGGATGCTTAAAGAACAAAATAAGAAACTTCAAGAAGAGCTGGCCGCTAGTCGTCAACAGGTTTCCCATTTTGAAAATTTATACCATCGGTTAGAACAAAATTTTTGAGACATCTGGTTTCAGGTGATGAGATATCTGGTGCTTCTTCATCTAGAGGCCCCCAAATTGATGACCATGAGATCCTTTCGTCTACTTCTGATGAGGACCGTTACAGATAGAAACTCCAAGATAATAGAGATTCTGGTGCTCCTACTTCGGGCAAACTTGGGACGGGTGATATGCCTCCTCCTCCAATAGGCGACGATTTTTTCAGAGCTTTATTTGATGATCTACCACCTCCTTCTTAGTGATGTATGAGTATTGAGGAAATATTATATAAGAAGTATAAAACTAATAATACACAACTTTTTTTTTTTCCTTTTTTTTCCTTTTTTTTATGATTATTACTATGATACAATTATTATACTTTCCTCTTAATATTTAACATTTACACAATATCACTACAAAACCAAATGCAATGCGGCAATTTAAGATCCTTTCGTCGCCAATTCCTTATCCTCATGCCTCTCGGCCTCACTCTTTCCTTATCAATTTTGGAATAGCATGGGTTCTTCTATATAAATCACTTTTCACGCCATAATTTCATACAAAAGTCAGGAAATTTTCTACTTCAACGTAAAAACTCCTTATAACACTTCTGATTTTCCTTCATTCATCAACAATAACCGAACTCCATTTGAAGAAAATAAAAGTTATATTTAAAAATATGAATGCCGTTCATTGGAAACAAATATCTTGGTCAAAAATTGATACTTTGAACTATTTTTAAAATGTCAAATTGGACCATTCTTTTTTACATGCCATGGCTTCTTTTTGGAATGTGGATTCTAGGACATTTAAAATTAATGGCTTCGAAATATGTCCCTTGATTGAAGAATTTGAGGGCATCCTTGGATATCCACGCAATCAACAAATGGCGTTACCTATATTGATTTCCAAGACTCAACATAAGATGCATATGTTATTTCAAATCTCAAAGCCCGAAGTTCTACAGTTGATGAGAGGTGAGAAAAATTCTGCTTGGTCCCTTAATTGACTTTTGCCTTTCTCATTTGGCTCCTACTAAGGCATGGGGACCTATGCTTTGTCTTTGCTTGCTTGGCCAATTCTTGCTTATTTCTTCTGATGGCGATATTGATCCACGGGTATTGGATATCATGGACCAAATGGAAGGAGGCTTGTCGCCGATACCTATGATCTTAGCTGAGACTTTAGTTGGATTAGACCAACTTAAATCAGGATTGTCAATGAGACTGACCGGGAGTCCATTGTTGCTTCAGGTAATTACCTAAACTGCCCTTTTAAGTTTTTAATTTAGGTTTTTCTTTCTTCTTCTTTTTTATTATTTTATTGCTCTAATTTTTGCCTAGTCTGCCCATGCTGGTTTTCGGAACTAGCGAGATGTCCTAATTTTTGCCTATGTCGCCCTTGCGGGTTTCAACTTAGCGAACCTCTCTTTTTTTTATTATATTTTATATTACTCTAATTTTTGCCTAGTCCGCCCACAGGGTTTTTGGAACTAGCGAGCTGTCTTAATTTTTGCCTAAGCCGCCCTTGCAGGTTTTCAACTTTATAGACACTCTCTTTTTTTTTTCTTTTCCATTTATTTTTAAAATTTTTAATTTTCCCTCACTGATTTGGCTTCAGGAGCGTCTCTGCTTGCTTGATACTCCATCCATGGATTTTTTCAGATATCTTCCACGACATCATTCTACTAGGAAAATACTCCATCCTACTTCTTCATATGCTGACTGGGTTGACTGGATCCACTCACGCGCAGAAGTCAACATCCGTTGGTTGGTACCTTGGTGGAAGATTTCTCGTATCACCATGCAGACATACTTGATGTATGTTCCTCTTGCTGCTTTTCATCAAGGTACTTGCTATGATCCTTACTGGCTTAGCCGTCAGTATGGAGCTGAGCCTCGCGTTTCTGAATTCACTCCCAATTTGGACATGCATTTCTTGACTGAAGCCTACTTGGATCGGCTAAAGCAAAGCTGGCCTGCACGTTACACTTATCGTCTGCCATAGATTTTACATTTGTCAATTTCTTTAGGAAGTACATTGTTAGGATGCAAAAATAATAAAAGTAATAATAAGAGATGCTTCTTTTCCTTTTATAATTTGTCATCACCTTTTGCTATTGTGTTTATTCATTTCATCCATATATGGTCAAATACTTATAACAGTGCACATATAACAATTTTAATATTAATTCTATTTTATTAAATTGGGAAACAACCAAACATAAAGCTAGCATACTGTTGCCAATTAGCCCTTTCGGGTTTTCTAATTGACAATTTTCTCTCATTTAGCCCTAATTGTTGCCTAGCCCACCCTTTTGGGTGTTTAGAGCTAGCGAACTGCTTTAACTTTTGCCTAGGCCGCCCTTTTTGGATTTTCAACCTAGCAAGCTCTTTTCCTTTTTCTTTTTTTCTTCTTTTTTTTTTGTATACATAAAACCTCTTCAACCTGTCAATGTTCACTGGCTCACTAAACTCGTTCCCTTCCAAGTCTGATAACTTCACTGCACCCTTATTCATGACTTGTTTCACAACATATGGCCCTTCCCAGCTAGGCCTAAACTTCCCTCTTGGATCAGATACATTAGGCTTACATTGTTTCAACACTAAATCCCCGACTTTGAGTTTTCTGATCTTAACTCTTCTCTTATAAGCCCGAGCTATCTTCCTTTGATACAGTTGATGATGATACAGTGCTTTTAACCTTTTCTCCTGTAGTAAAGCTAACTGTGTGTATCTATTCACTATGCATTCCATTTTAGGCAATTCAGCTTCCAAGGCCACTCTTAATGACTTGATCTCAATTTCAATTGGCAACATCGCTTCCATCTTGTAAACCAAAGAGAACGGTGTCATTCCAGTCGGTGTGTGCACACATGTTCTATATCCCCACAAAGCAAAAGGAAGCATTTCTGACCAATCCCTGTACGTCTTGGTCATCTTGGATAGAATTTGCTTAATTGTCTTATTTGTTGCCACCATTATCCTTTGGTCTATAAGGAGAGGATCGGTGATGATGGATTTGGTACTTCGAGAATAAGTCCTTAACTATTCCTTGAAACTGTACCCCATTGTCTGACATCACACTGTGCGGGACTCCATACCTACAGATGAGGTTCTTTTCAATAAATCTAGCCATCTGATTTGTGCCCAGTTTGTTGAAGGATTCGACTTCGACCCATTTTGAAAAATAATCTACTACTACTACAATGAAACGGTGACCGTTTGAGGCTGTCGGATGTATCTCTCCTATAATGTCGATACCCCAAGTGGCAAAGGGCCAGGGTGAAGACATAGAATGTAATTCTTTAGGAGGCATGTGATTCAAATTACCATACATCTGACATTGTTGGCACTTCTTTATGAACTCTATACAATCTCTCTCCATGGTCAACCAGTAGTAACCTTGTCGAATTATCTTCTTAACTAGGGCCAAACCACTCATGTGCGGACTGCAACTTCTCGCATGTATTTTTGACATGATATGCTCCACTTCAGGCTTCCTTAAGCATCTCAAAAGCACCCCATCAGGCCATCTTCGATATAACTCCCCATGCAAGGTGATGTATTGTAAGGACCACCGCCTTATGGCTCTTCTTTCTTTCTTCGTTGCCCCCGATGGGTATTCCCTTTCCTCCAAAAATCATCTTATAGTATCATACCACGCATCATGGTCTGTATCAGTTTCCATGATTATTTCATATTCGTAGCAAGGAGTTGATGAACTGGTCAAAATCAGAGGCTTGAGGATCAAGCTAATAGGATTTTCCCATACCGAAGCCAATGTGGCTAGGGCATCAGCCGTCTGGTTTTCTTCTCTTGATAGGTGTATAAACCTGCACTCCTTAAAGTTCTTCTTCATCATGGTCAAGTAATGGTGATATGGTTTTAATTTTTCCTCTTTCAACTCCCACTCTCTATTTACTTAGGACACTACTAGCAATGAATTGCCAAAAACTTCCACCTTATCCACCTTCATAATTAGTAGGGTTTCCAAACTAAAGATACATGCTTCGTACTCCACCATATTATTAGTTGCCCTGGATTTCAACTTTTTGGCTAAAGGGATAAGTTCCCCTTCAGGCGATTCTAGTATGACTCCCAAACCTACTCCTTTCCTATTTACTGCTCCATCAAAATACATTTTCCATCCTTGTACTTCAATTGCTTCTAAATGTTCATCCGGAAATTCCAAGACTACCTCTTTGCTATCTGGTAATGGTTATTGGGCCAGGAATTCTGCCACCGCTCTACCTTTGATTGTTTTCCTGGTTACATACTCAATCTTAAATTCTTCTAATATTATCATCCATCGACTATACTTCCCAATCAAAGAGGGTGTCTCCCTTAAGTACTTCATTGTATCCAACCTGGAAATTGCTTGCACACTATAAGATTGAAAGTAATGCCGTAACTTCTTAGAAGACCAAACCACGGCTATACAGGTTTTGTCAATGATTCTATACTTAATTTCATAAGGTAGGAGCTTTCTACTCAAATAGTAAACTGCATGCTCAATCCTTGACTCATCTGCTTGGGCTAGCATGGCTCCTATTGACTCTTGTTCTACTGCTAAGTATAGTAACAAGGGTTTACCGGGTTTAGGTGGTTTTAAAATAGGCGAATTCAGAAAATACTCTTTTATTCGTTCAAAAGCCCTTTGACATTCTTCATTCCATAGGACTGGATGATTCTTTTTAAGCAATTTAAAGATAGGCTTACAGATTGTTGTGAGCTTTGCTATAAATCTGCTAATGTACTGTAATTTACCAATGAATCCCCAAACTTCTCTCTCCGTCTTTAGGGCTATCATATCCCTGATTGCTTTAACTTTGTCAGGATCAATCTCAATGCCATTCGGACCAATCAGATGTCCCAACAATTTACCCGAGGTAACCCCGAACACACTTCTTCGGGTTTAATCTTAGTTTATATTTCAATGCTCTATATAAGAATAATTCTAAGTTTTGGAAGTGTTGTTCCCTTGTATCCGATTTCACCATCATATCATAAACATATACTTCAACCTCTTTGTGCATCATGTCATGAAATAGTGTGGTGGCCATCCTTTGGTAGGTTGCTTCAGCATTCTTTAAGCCGAACGGCATCACACTATAACAAAATATACCCCATGTAGTAATGAAAGCAGTTTTGGCTTTATCCTCTTGGGCCATTAACACTTGGTTGTATCCGGAAAATCCATCTATAAATGAGTGTAGCACGTCAGAGGCTGCACTATCAATGAGAACATCTATATGGGGTAGAGGAAAATCATCTTTAGGGGAAGCCTTGTTTAAATCTCTATAGTCCACACATACCCTTATTCTTCCATCTTTCTTTGGCACGGGTACTATATTGGCTAGCCAATCTGGATATTCTATCACTTTAAGCTTGCATTTGTTTAGTGACCTCTTCTTTAACCAATTTAGCCCACTCAGGTCTTGATCGCCTAAGCTTTTGTTTGACAGGTTTCATGTGAGTGTAAGTAGGAATAAGATGTTCAGCTATGTCTCGATCTATTCCAGGCATATCCTCATAAGACCAAGCAAATACTTCTTCATATTTTTTGAATATTTTTTCAAATCTCTCTCTCACATAAGGAGTAAGGTCGGATGCTATGCTAATGTTTTTAGGATTTTCGATTGTTTCCAAATTTAATGATTGTGTGTCAACATAATTAATATTAAAGATGCTCATGTAACTGCTATTTGAATGTATGCAACCATCAGGAGAAACATCACACAAGTAAGCAAAATTAGACTTTATTGAATTCATTTTGGAAAAGAAAACATCATCATCCTCAAACAAAGTAGACAAATTAAAATTAAAATTAAAATCAAAATCAAAATCAAAATCATTGTTCTCAAAATCATAAGGCAGAATGTCTTCAAACTTCTTTTCAACCAGGGCAGCATCTCCTCTGGAGTCTTCTCAGCTTTCAGGACAACTTCCTTCTTTTCTTCCGGATTGGACTCCTTGTTGGCTGGCAGGGTGAGCTCTTTCTTCACTTGCTCCACTAGCTCGGCAACATCTGCAAAAATTTTAAAACCCGGGATCAACTTTCCCAAGAACATGATTGGCTCGGGCTTTCCTTGGAGTGGTCCCATGTCTGGAGCTTTGACAAAGATTTTTTCAAGTGGCGGAAAGCTCATCTTCTCATTCTTCTTTGGTTGGACATCTTTGTTGGCTTCATCATATCCCAACCCCTTCTTGGAAGTTTGAGTTTCAAAATCTGGAAGCTTTGTCAAACTGGCCTTACCCTTTCCAAGACCAGCTCCGGGAAGGTAGTTCATGTTCTTCATCATATTCAAGACTTTGGAGTCCACTACTTCATCAGAAATTGTAGCTACTTGGAGACCATTGAGAGGCCTCTCAATCATTATAGAGTTAACAACCTCATTATCTTCGGCCTCGATGACCACTGTCTCATCTCGGTTAGGGAACTTGATCTTTTGATGAAGGGTGGAAGGAACTCCACCAAGAGGATGAAACCATGGTCATCCCAAGAGTAAGGCAAAGGTAACAGGTATGTCCAAAACAACAAATTCAACAATAGATTCAATTGGACCAACCTTGACAGCAGCTTTGAAAGTCCCTTTGGCATGTCTCTTGGTGTTGTAATAAGCCTAAATGGTTACCTTGGTTGGGTTTAGATCTCTTGTTGACATGGCTAGTTTTGGCAATATTTTAAGTGGACAAACATTTATGGTAGACCCATCATCAACCATTATACATGGAGTCCTTTTCCCTTTGATTTCTATTTTGATAAAGAGAGGGCGGATGTGATCTCTCTCCTCTTCCGGTAAATCCGCATCTGAGAAAGATACCGCTTCCATATTAACTTCGCTCTTCTCTTGAATATCTTCACATTTCATTACTCCCTCAATTTTTATGAAGTTGATCAACTCCTCCGGTGTTATGGAAGTAGAAATTGGCATGCTAGCCAAGGCCTTGGCCATAGTTTCTCGGTGCTTTTTAGAAGTAGCCAATAAGTCCCAAATGCTAACACTTGCTTGGGTTCTTTTCAATTACTTGAGCAAGGTATCATCTTCCACTTCTTTATTCCCGACTTCAACTTCCTTTCCTTTATTAACTTCTACCTCCTTAGGCGGTGGCCTAGCATAAGACTTACCGGATCTAGTGTTCATTACTTCATTTTCCTCGGGCTCGGACCAGATCCATTCTTCCTTCTTGGGTACAAGATCATCATCACTATCACTTGAATCCCAAAACCCATTCACAACACAAATTGCTACTTCTTTACCCACCATAGCTTGTTTAATTTTTCCAAATACCTCTTCTTCTTTGGTTGCTTCTCTACCCACATCTTGAAAAGAAGACATGACAAAACTTTCATCCAAACCTCCTCCAATCATGAAGGTTGCCGGTGGTGGTACTGTATTGAACCTCAGTAATGGGTTGTCTTTGGTGTTTGGCTTGTTAGGCTCAGGTAGCTTCCCACTATCAATCAAATTTTAGATCTCATGCCTTAACCTCACACATCTATCCATGTCATGCCCTTGCATTTGATGAAACTGACAAAATGCTTTAGTGTTGAAATTAGGTGGGAGAGGGTTAGGCAAAGGACGAGGATTTAAGGGTTGTAACAATCCCTTTCTTTGAATCTTATTGAGAACCCAAGACATCGGTTTCCCCAATTCTAAAAACTACCTCCTTGTTCCTTGGCTAGTAGCATTAACACCGACTGCGTTTTACATGGTTTGGTTACCAGACTGATAGTTTCCTTTCTCGTTCCTTCTTGTTGAAAAATAGTTCTTCTCTCTTTCCTATTCTTTGATTTGCAGTTCAGCTTGGAGAAGATCTTTGAAATCACGGATGAGTGTATGAGACATTCTTTCACGAAGACTAGGCAACACCCCTTTCACAATCATCCTTATTTGAATGGATTCATCGGGCCTTTTCTTGAGCAAAGTGGCCTTATTTCTCCATCTTTTCACATAGTCCACAAAATTTTCATTTGGTAGTTGCCTAATGGACTCAACTTCCATTAAAGTAACTTCCATCTCGACGTTGTATCCATATTGTTGGATGAAGGCCTTGTATAGAAGATCCCAACTCTTTTGTGTTTTATCATCTAAGGTATTGAACCAATTTTGGATAACAGGATTCAATGAGAGCATAAAGTACCTTAGAGTTTGAGCCTTAGTAGCTCGGACAGACTACATAGCAGTGATATACTGCTTCACATGGAGGTGAGGATTTTCGGTTCCATCAAACTTGCAAAGGATGGCATCTTGAATTTGTATGGCACTTCTTCGTCTAGCTCAAATAATTTGTCAACTTCGGTTTTCAGTTTCTTCTCAAATTTCTTTTCTAAATCAGCAATAATCTTTTCAACATCAGAAGTTTCGATTTTCTCCATAGCTAATCTTTCAACAATCTTTGGTTCTTTCTTCTTGTCTTGAGGATCTTGAAAGTATTGAGCCCAATCATCATTGTCATCAACAATCACCTTATCATCATCAAAAACCACTTCACCAACTTTAGCCTTTCCCTTGTCCTTTGGCTACTTAGTGCTAGCAGATGCTTTGGCATGATTTCCTCAAAATTGCAGCCAATTGGTTCTTCATGGTCTCAGCCAGGACCTCTTTTTTTTTCTTCCATCTTGGCATTGAGGGCGTCGTCCACCATTCTTCGAATTTGTTCGGGCTCCATTGCTTTTGGTGAGCATGTGATTAAATTGATACTAGATTCTTCATCTCCGGCATAGGTCGGATTGTCGTAAGCTTTTGAACTGTCTTAATCCAGGGCTGTGAGCCAGAGAGGATTAATGATATGAGATGCAAATGTATGCATGTATGCACAAACAATAGACAAAGATAAGTAGGACGTTCCTTCCAACCTTATAACATCCACACACGAATGGCGAGTCTCTTTTCTTAGGTATATGGTTAACAAAATAACAACATGGGGTATCTAGTTTTCGAATAATTCCCTCGGACGTTTCAACCAATAGTTATATTTTCAAAAATGAAAATTGGTTCATGATAATTCCCATTAATTAGGTTTTAATCCATCAAACCAACTAAAGTAGCTTTTATGCTACATTGGATTAAAACTAAATTAAGAGGTTTATTATAAATAGATTTCTCACTTGAAAAAGTAACTAATAATTCATGCCAAAAACAAGCCCATGATTAATTATTCTTAGTATAAACTAGGCTCGAAATTGATTTTTGGTATTTTGTAATTGACCTAAATAATTTGTAAGCTCTTTTAAAGGATGAAAATAATTTTGTTTCTAAGCCCATTGTAAAAAGATTTTAGAAAAAATGGATTTTGGGCTTAGTATTTGGGTTATGAGTAAAAGAATTTTTGATTTGATTTTTAGAAAAGTTTTATGTCCAAAGACTATCTTGAAAAGTTTTGAAAATAGCTTTGGTCTTTTGGATTTTAAAGAAAAATTTATTTTGAGCTTACAACGTACTTAGGTCATATTAGAAAAAGAACAAACCAAATAAGCCATGATTTAACCAAGATAAATTAACCATAGTCAAACAACAAGCATTTGGGGTAAAAACCTAAGGAAAGTAACTAGGCCAATTACATGAGCTTTAGTCTTTGGGTTAAAAGGCTTAGGTTCCCATAGCAAGTATATACCAAAAGGTACAAGGCTATGAGTGGTTATGCCATGCTCGATCTCCATACCTTGAGTGAAAGTATGGTATCCCTTACATAACACAACACGGGTAACATGGACGACCTAACTCACGCACACGATGTAATCTAATATGATGCAATAGATAATATCATTATAAGAAAGAATAGAATAATATAAAGACCAACGGAATCAACTTCTCTTATCCCTAGTGGAGTCTCCACTGTGAGCGGGGATTTTTGCCCCCACTCCTGGTGGAATAGTTCTTGCGACTTTGGCACTGTTTAGGCTCGGGGCTTTAGAGAACACTGACCTAAGACAGGAGAAAATGGAGTCGCCACCGGGACAGGCAGGGAAAAAGAAAGGGGTGGATGAATCGATTCCTAAGGAATCCCTAACCCCCTAATGGGTTCAGAAAGTTGGGTACGTGTGGGGAAGGTGAGAAATGGCCCCCTCACAACACCTGGTTCATTGGAAACGGCCTCCTTTACATTTCTTAATATTATAAAATTCTTAAATATAACAATATTATCTATATTACATGCAACAATTAAAATAAAGCATCATTATATTAAAATCAAGGCAATGTCCAAACAAAGCAAATAAATGGACACCCATCCGAGGATGGAAACATGTCCTTACATCGTCCATGTCTAATCTAAATAGGACACCCACCGAAAGATGGAAACATGTCCTTTACATTGATCCAAAATATGAAAGCAATTTAAATTGCATAAAATTTAACTAATGAGGTACCCAATAATGGAAATATACCTCTTACAATTTAAATACTAAAACAAATAAATAATAATAATTATAATAAAGAAAATATCCATCCATGATAAATTAAATAAATCAAGCATTGAAATTAAATAAATCAACCATCAAAACATATAAAAAACTACATAATCAAATCTAAAATTAAATAAAGCAAGTAAAGATATAAATTTAGGTCTATGTCTCAATTTAGGGTTCTTTAATTAACATTTAGGGTTTTGGAAATTTTGGAATTATTATTATTATTATTTAGGCTACTGTAAAGATTTTGAAAAAATGGAATAGATTAGGGTTTTATAAATTTAAGAAAGTAGTATGGGTTTTGGTTAATCAAATTAGGGTTTAGGGTTAACATCAATAAATTAGGGTTTTGGGATCTTTAAGACATTAAGTTTATAATTCATGTTTACTGGATTGTTAAGTTTACTGGTTATGGCTTTAAGGTTTAGATTCACTAAATTGGGTTTTAAGTTCAATGGATTAGGGTTTAGGATGTTGAATTTGTCATAAAGTTTTGATGCTTTAAGAATTTAGGGTTTAGGAAAACTAGGGTTCACTGTATTGAGTTTTAAGAAGATTAGGGTTTAGGAAAATTAAGGAATTAAGACACTGAGGTTAGGGTTTTGAGAATTAATATGATAGTTTAGGGTTTTATATATTTTGGAAAACATATTCGATTTTAGGATTTAAGAAAATAGTTTAGGGTTTTTATAGAAACAATTAAAATCAAAGTTTTTTAGAAACTGTAAAGAAAATTAGGGTTCAGAGATTTAAGAAAGCATTTGGAAATTTTAGACAAAAAGTTAGGGTTTAGATGAAAATAGTTCGGGGAAAACAATTTAGGGTTTTAAAGCTTTTGGACACAGAAGAAACACTTTAGGGTTTTTAAGATTTTTTAGAAGCAGAAAAGACAATTTAGAGTTTTTAAGGTTTTTGGAAACAGGAGAGAAATATTTTAGTGTTTTAAGGTTTCTGGAAAGAGAAGAATAGTTTTAGGGTTTTGAAGTTTTGATCACTGACTAAGGCTACGGGATGAACATATTACCAAGTTTAATAATTTAGGTTACTGAAACAAAAATCAATGATAGATATATTTATAAGAAAATATGGCAATAACATTGTAAATATAATTGAAACAAAGATTTATAATCAAATCTCCATTCATTGGTTCCTCCAAAACTGATTTCTTGATGAACAATGATAAAGGTAGTGTTGCTGCCTTTGATGGATTGTTGATTGCTTATTGTTGCTAATGTCTCTTGCTAGGGTTTTCTGTCTCTTTTTTCCTCAGTCAGAAGTCCAAAGTTTTCCTCCAGTAGAAAACCAATTTTTCATCCCTTAATTCTAAGTTTGAATGTGTTATTTATGGGAAAAATCATAAACCTACTTCTAATTGTTTAAGGAAATTCAAACCAATTAGGAAAAGAAACCAAAACCAAATAGAATTTGGTTTCGGAAAAAACTACATTAGAAAATTGCACTGGCGAAAAACTTGCTGGTGAAAACTACGAGGATTGCGAGCTCCGAAGGCCAATGCTGGGCGGCTAGCCAATTCGCAGCAGGAATTTCCTGTGGCAAATTGGTCCAAGGCCATTTCGCCCGCAGGAAATTCCTCTGGCCGATTCACCTTCGGCGACGAATTTTTTCGTCGCTAATTTATCCATCGTCGATTTTTTTTTATTTTTTTAACTTTACCATTTTTATTTTTATTAAAAATTGTAAATAATTAAAATAAATATTATTTAATAAAAATACCACAAAAATTATTTTGGACTACATAAAAAAATATTGGACCAGACTGGGTCAAAAATTAAGGGTCTACACAATCTTAAGCAAGTTTTTATTTAGAGATAAGGTTAACACTTAAGAGTTTGATTTAAGATTTTCACAAAACCTAATGAATTTGTTTAATTACTTATGATCATGAGAGTATATGCAATGATTAAATTGATATTAGTTTTATTACTTGAGAGAAACTTGTAATATCCTCATATATGGTCTAGAAGTTTTGATTATGTTGTTGATGTTGTTGTTATTGTTGTTGTAGTGATATATTGGATTGAATATATGTGTTAAATTGCAAGAGAAAAGATATTGGAAAGTGAATGCTTGTGTATATGTGTTTTGGGGAAAAGAATTAGGGTTTAGAGAGAATGGTATATGTTGTGTATATGATGATATATATAACATATAAATTGGTCAAATGAAGAGTCAAGGGGGTAGAGATATTTTTTGTGGAATGTGCAATTACATATAAGGGCTTATATGAGACAAAAAGTTAGTTATATGATTGAGGGCATTTTGGTAATTGCTTGGATAAGATCACTTGGTGGAGATTAAAAGCAAAATTTGACTTTGCTTCTTGATATTTTTCTTCTTCTTTTCCATTGTGGCCGGCTCCTCCTTAAACAAAGGAAGCAAGAGGCAAAGAGAAGATCTTGTTGAGTGAAGCTCAAATTGAAGAAAGATTAAGTGATCAAGTTGGTGATTCAAGAAGTTTTGTAACTTTGGTAAGTTCTCTTGTGATCTTTGTGTTTATTTGAAATGATATTTGAGTTTGATAGATTTTTAAGAGTGTGTTGGTTGATTTTGAGATGTGAGAAGTGTTTGAGTGATTGGATGATGGATGTTGAGTATGGATTGAAGAAAAGAGTAAGTGGTTGGAAGAGATGATGTTGTATATGTGGTAAGGGTTTTGAGATGATTTTGTGTTTGGTGTTTGATGTGTGTTTTGGTTTGTTTTGGGTGTGTTGCAAGTTTGAGATGAGTTTTGAGTATGTTTTGTTAAGATTATTTGAAGAGGATGTTAATGTATAGAAGTGTGTTGTTGAGTGTATGGTTGTTTTTGATCGGAGTCTTGATTTGTGGCCGGACATGCCCATGAACACGTCCAGGGTTTTTAGGCGTGTCAATTGTGTTGGAGGCAGTAGGTTTGACACGACCAGTAGCACACCCGTGTTATTGAGCGTGTCATAGCTACTGTAAGATTTGAGAATTTACACGCCCAGGAACACACCCATGTTGTTGAGCGTGTAAATGTTTCTGTGTTGTGGGGTTAGGGCACGGCCATGAACACGCCCGTGTGGGTGAACGTGTCAGGGTTGAGGTTTGCCCTAATTAATTCCTAATTGGATTATCTCTTGTGTATCCCTAAACAAGTATATGCTATTACTTTTGATTTAAGTCTTGAAGATAGTGATTGATCATTGATCTAAGAGGTTAAAGAATCTTGGACAAGGAAATGTTAGGAGTTGTATGAATTGTTAGTAAAATAAATACAAATCTTGTATTATTGCATTGTTGCATATGATGATAATGGCAATGTATATGATACTATGTGAACAATGTGATATTTCATGTATTGTGACTCATGTGATGAGTAATGTGTTTGGTTATGTTTATATCAATAATGCTATATGTATAATGTGATGGAATAAAATGCCATTGGGATTGGCTATGGTAACTTATATGTGATATGAGGCCATTGTTATTGGCTATGATGAGAGTTGAGAATGGAAATGATAATTAAATAATAAATGTTTTGTGTGGCTAATGTGTTATTCCATTTTCAGAGTTTGTTGTTGGTGGCATGCCTAATAAGTGTAACAATCTCTTGAAGTTAGGTTGGATTGAATCCTTGAAGCCTAATTGAGATGTTACCACCCTTGAAGCTAGGTTGGGTTGGTTCTTGAAGCCAAGTTGGGTTGATGCTTAGCATGCTTTGCTCCCCTTGAAGCTTGGTTGAACCTAATCCTTGAAGCCTAGTTGGGTTTATGATATTGATAAATGTGATGATAAAACCAAAACATTAACTCTGAAAGTTGAATGACATATTAGTGTGTTTTGGGCCCATGCTTGTCTTTGTTTAGTGTTGATTATGAATGATTAAATGAATACTAATGAGGTATATAATAAGATGTTGAAATATGATATGTTTATTTATGTTGAGTTATGAAATGTAAAGGTATGTTGTTAGCTTTGCATATATGATGTTACATGTATAATATGGATTGAGAATTGGCATTGCATTGCATTAAAGCATAACATCAGCATGAATTATCTTACTAAGCCGTTGGCTTAGCGCGATAGTGTTTGATCGCGCAGGTAATAGGGTTGAACCCGAGAGCTCTTCGAGACCGAGTGAGAGTAGACAGTGAAGAGTTGATTTTGGGAACTTAAAGATCAGAGGAGACTTGCCAATCATGTATAACTCTTTTATATTTTGTAAAGTAATGATTTTAATGTACATATGTGTATATTTGTAAATATGAAATTAAATGTTTTCATATATGTAAATATTTGATAAATTCCGCTGCGTAACAACTAAATGTATCTATATATATATATATATATCTATTTAGTTTTGTATTACAAGTTAACTACTTATCTTTCTATAATGTATACAATTGAAAAATTATGGTATCATTTAAAATGTTTTGAATGTTAAAAAAATCCGTAGCATCTCTATGTTTAGTGCATGTATACTACATTGTGGTGTTTGTAGTGTGCATGTATTGAATGTAGGGGTGTTACAATTGTTTTGGTATCAGAGCCTAGGTTTGAGATTCTCAACCTAGGTAAAATGTAAGAAAAAGACTATTTTGATTTTAAAAAGTGGTTTTTGAATAACATATATGTTTGGGATTGGCAATCTCTGATCTTTAATAAGAAGTATTCTACTGTGTTTGCAGTGTTAGGTTGTGATGGATTCTCACTCACGCCAGTCAGTTGAGGGTAGTGCTGAGAGTATTGTCCCTAATGATGGAGTTAGGGTTGTTAGTGCTGAGGAGGCACCTGCTTCGGTGTCGGGTAGACCAGTTGGTGAGGAGGTTCCATCAGCTTGGGTTAGGCATGTGGTAGAAGCTTTGAGGCAAGCACCAGTGCAACCAGTGCCACCACCCCCTCAGCCTATGGTACCAGTGAGGCACTATGATAAACTAAGGAAGTATGGAGCGGAGGATTTCCTTGGTACTACTGATCCAGCTATAGCAGAACAGTGGCTTGACAAAGTACAGAGGATCTTTATTCAGTTGCAAGCCACCTCGGAGGAAAAGTTTGATTATGCAAGATCTTTGCTACAGAAGGATGCATATGACTGGTGGAGGACAGTGCCCCATTCTATGGATGATCCACCAACCTTGTCATATGCGGATTTTCTGAGAGAGTTTGAGTTGAAGTATACTCCTAGGGAGTACAAAGACATGAAGAAGATGGAGTTCTTAAGCTTGAAGCAAGATAGCAAGACTGTAACTGAATATGAGGTTGAGTTTATTAGATTGAGCCATTATGCTGGTGGCATTATAGCTGATGAGATAGATAGATGCCGGAGGTTTCAGGAAGGATTGAGGCCCTCTATCATGTGCTTAGTGGCTGGATCTAGATATCACGATTTCTCCCAGCTAGTGGCAGCAGCTCGAAGTGTAGAGCGAGCTCAAGTTATTGCAGCTGCTTCAGAGGAAGAGGTCAGAGTGAGAAGGCTCCAGTTTGAGGCAGGGTCTTCTTCTGTTAAGAGAGGTAAAGGAAGCTTTGTTCCTAGAGTTAGTAGGAGTCAGAGGTCAGCTGGTAGGTCAGTGCAGTTACAGAGGCAGAGATTTAGACCTGCAGCTTCAGTGGCAAGTGCTCCGACCCCTATGATTCAGAGATCTACCCTACCCATCTGCATTCAATGTGGTAGGCCACATGGTGCTCCTTGCTGGAAGACTGGTGTAGCAGGGGTTTGTTTCAGATGTGGATCACCTAATCACTTTGTTAGAGATTGTCCTGAGAGGCAAGAACAGATGTCAGTTGATACTGCAGCTTCTCGATCTAGTGTGAGGGGAGGTCGAGTAGGCAGAGGTAGCAGCAGGGGAAGCAGATCTGGGTTCAGTGCTAGAGGAGGTGCTACATCCAGGGAGAGTAGACCAGAGGAGGTTGGATCTTCCCAGAGGATGTATGTTATGCAGAGGCAGCCAGATGCATCGGCAGTCATAGCTGGTACTTTTTCTTTATTTGATACTTCAGTACTTGCTTTGATTGATCCGGGTTCCACACATTCTTATATTAGTGCATCTGTTTTGCCTGTATCTGATATGCATGTTGAGTCCCTAGGATTTGATGTGTTGGTGAAAAATCCATTAGGGCATAGTGTGATTGTGAGTAAAGTGCACCGAGATAGTGCAGTGAGGGTGCAAGGTGAGGAGTTCCTTGGAGACTTGATTGAGATGCCATTTAAGGAATATGATGTGATTCTAGGTATGGACTGGCTATCTAGACATGGAGCTGTGGTAGACTGTAAAAGGAAAATTGTTTCTTTGAGAACTGTTGATGGTAGAGAGGTGATAGTATCTAATGAGCAGGAACAGCTAGCCTCCTTATTTGTTTCAACTGTTGCAGCCAGGAGGTTGATTAGAAAGGGGTGTGAAGCTTTTCTTGCTCATGTGATAGATACTAGAGTGAAGGGTTCTCCCATTGATAGTATTGCCACAGTTGCAGAGTTCACAGATGTATTTCCAGAGGAGTTGCCAGGGTTACCTCCTGAGAGAGAGGTGGAGTTCGGTATTGAATTGTTGCCTGGTACCACTCCTATCTCTACTACTCCTTATAGAATGGCACCAGCAGAATTGAGGGAATTGAAAGTGCAATTACAGGAGTTGTTGGATAAAGGATTTATTCGCCCCAGTGTTTCTCCTTGGGGAGCTCCTGTGCTATTTGTGAAGAAGAAAGATGGTACTATGAGGTTGTGTATCGATTATGGGCAATTGAACAAGGTGACTATTAAAAATAAATATCCTTTGCCTAGAATCGATGATCTCTTTGATCAATTGAAGGGTGCAGCTGTGTTTTCTAAAATTGATTTGAGATCTGGGTACCATCAGCTGAGAGTCAAGGCTGAAGATGTTCCGAAGACTGCCTTTTGGACCAGGTATGGGCATTATGAATTTCTAGTTATGCCTTTTGGTCTAACGAATGCACCTGCAGCTTTTATGGATTTGATGAATAGGGTGTTCAGGCCCTATCTGGATCAGTTTGTAGTGGTCTTCATCGATGACATTCTGGTGTATTCGCGGAATGAAGAGGAACATGATATGCATCTGCGGATTGTGTTGCAGATTTTGAAAGAGAAGCGGTTGTTTGCCAAATTGTCGAAGTGTGAGTTCTGGTTGGATCAAGTCGCTTTTCTCGGTCATATAGTTTCAGCAGAAGGCATTAGAGTTGATCCGAGCAAAGTTGAAGCTATATTGAATTGGAGTCCACCCAAGTCGGTGACTGAGGTTAGAAGTTTTCTGGGTTTGGCAGGTTATTACCGGCGGTTTGTGAAAGGGTTTTCTTTGATAGCTACTCCACTCACCAGATTGCTTCGTAAAGGAGTGAGATTTGTGTGGACAGATCAGTGTCAGACTAGCTTTGAGCAGTTGAGAGAAATGTTGACTCAAGCACCTGTTCTTACTTTACCTGTAGAAGGCAAACCATATGTGATCTACAGTGATGCTTCACATAGTGGTTTGGGGTGTGTGCTGATGCAGGAAGGTAAAGTTATAGCTTATGCATCTCGACAGTTGAAACAACATGAGCTTAACTATCCGACCCATGATTTAGAGCTAGCAGCCATTGTGTTTGCATTGAAGATTTGGCGACACTATCTGTTTGGGGAGAAATGTTTTATCTACACTGATCACAAAAGTTTGAAATATTTGGGTGTTCAAAAAGAGCTCAATCTTCGGCAGAGAAGATGGTTGGAATTGATTAAAGACTACGACTGTTTGATTGATTATCATCCAGGTAAAGCAAATGTTGTTGCTGATGCCTTGAGTCGGAAGTCTTTAGCTGGTTTAACTGTTTACTCGCTCTCGTTGCTTGTTGAGTTGAGAGCTTTGCATGCCAGTTTTGTAGCTTGTGACGATGGTGCATTGTTGGCACAGTTACTTTTGAAACCAGTTTTGTTAGATCAGATCAAAGAGGCTCAGTTGATTGATATGAAGATTCAGAAGATTATTTCAGATTGCAAGAATGGGAAGACTAGAGATTTTGTTGTGAAAGGTGATGGGAGTCTCTGGTTTAAGAACCGATTGTGTGTACCCGATGATGCTGATTTGAAAAGAGTCATTTTAGAAGAAGCACATCAGTCAGTGTTTGCTATGCATCCGGGCAATACAAAGATGTATCATGATTTGAGACAGCATTACTGGTGGATTGGTTTGAAGAGAGATATTGCAGATTTTGTGTCGAAATGTCTCACCTGTCAGAAGGTTAAAGCAGAGCATCAAGTTCCAACTGGATTGCTTCAACCATTATCAGTACCAGAATGGAAGTGGGATAGAGTGACGATGGATTTTGTGTCTGGTTTGCCATTGACACAAAAGAAGCATGATGCTATATGGGTGATTGTGGATAGATTGACTAAGACAGCTCATTTCCTTCCAGTTCGGATGGATTACTCTTTGGAAAGGTTGGTTGAGTTGTACATCCATGAGATTGTGAAGTTGCATGGTGTTCCAACTTCTTTAGTGTCTGATCGAGATCCCAGGTTTACTTCCAGATTTTGGAAGAGTTTGCATAGTGCTTTGGGTTCTCGATTACACTTCAGTACTGCTTTTCATCCACAGACGGATGGACAGTCAGAGAGGGTGATACAGATTATTGAGGACATGTTGAGAAGCTGTGTCATCGATTTCTTTGGAAGTTGGGATAGATTCTTACCTCTTGTGGAGTTTGCTTACAACAACAGTCACCAATCCAGCATTGGTATGGCACCGTTTGAAGCATTGTATGGCAGACGGTGTAGGACACCTCTTTGTTGGAATGAGCTTGGAGATAATAAGTTGATTGGTCCTGATTTGATTCAAGAAACTGAAGAAAAAGTAAAGTTGATTCGAGGCAGGTTAAAAGCAGCTTCAGACCGACATAAGTCTTATGCAGATCTGAAAAGGAGAGATATAGAGTTTGATGTTGGAGATAAGGTATTTCTGAAAGTGTCTCCTTGGAAGAAGATTTTGAGGTTCGGTCGGAAAGGGAAATTGAGTCCTCGTTTCATTGGACCGTATGAAATTTTGAAAAGAGTTGGGCCAGTGGCTTATCGGCTTGCTTTGCCACCTGAGTTGGATCGTATTCATAATGTATTTCATGTTTCTATGTTGAGGAGGTACAGATCGGATCCATCTCATGTGTTGCCAATTGAATCTATCGAAGTGAGTCCAGATTTGACATTTGAAGAGGAACCAGTTGCTATCTTGGCATGTGATGTGAAAGAATTGAGAAACAAGAGAGTGCCATTGGTGAAGGTTCTATGGAAAAATTATGGAAAGGAAGAAGCAACTTGGGAAAGTGAGCAAACAATGCGAGAGCAATATCCTCAGTTGTTTCAGCTTTGATATCAGGTAATTTCGAGGATGAAATTTTCTTTTTAGAGGGGGAGAATTGTAATATCCTCATATATGGTCTAGAAGTTTTGATTATGTTGTTGATGTTGTTGTTATTATTGTTGTAGTGATATATTGGATTGAATATATGTGTTAAATTGCAAGAGAAAAGATATTGGAAAGTGAATGCTTGTGTATATGTGTTTTGGGGAAAAGAATTAGGGTTTAGAGAGAATGGTATATGTTGTGTATATGATGATATATATAACATATAAATTGGTCAAATGAAGAGTCAAGGGGGTAGAGATATTTTTTGTGGAATGTGCAATTACATATAAGGGCTTATATGAGACAAAAAGTTAGTTATATGATTGAGGGCATTTTGGTAATTGCTTGGATAAGATCACTTGGTGGAGATTAAAAGCAAAATTTGACTTTGCTTCTTGATATTTTTCTTCTTCTTTTCCATTGTGGCCGGCTCCTCCTTAAACAAAGGAAGCAAGAGGCAAAGAGAAGATCTTGTTGAGTGAAGCTCAAATTGAAGAAAGATTAAGTGATCAAGTTGGTGATTCAAGAAGTTTTGTAACTTTGGTAAGTTCTCTTGTGATCTTTGTGTTTATTTGAAATGATATTTGAGTTTGATAGATTTTTAAGAGTGTGTTGGTTGATTTTGAGATGTGAGAAGTGTTTGAGTGATTGGATGATGGATGTTGAGTATGGATTGAAGAAAAGAGTAAGTGGTTGGAAGAGATGATGTTGTATATGTGGTAAGGGTTTTGAGATGATTTTGTGTTTGGTGTTTGATGTGTGTTTTGGTTTGTTTTGGGTGTGTTGCAAGTTTGAGATGAGTTTTGAGTATGTTTTGTTAAGATTATTTGAAGAGGATGTTAATGTATAGAAGTGTGTTGTTGAGTGTATGGTTGTTTTTGATCGGAGTCTTGATTTGTGGCCGGACATGCCCATGAACACGTCCAGGGTTTTTAGGCGTGTCAATTGTGTTGGAGGCAGTAGGTTTGACACGACCAGTAGCACACCCGTGTTATTGAGCGTGTCATAGCTACTGTAAGATTTGAGAATTTACACGCCCAGGAACACGCCCATGTTGTTGAGCGTGTAAATGTTTCTGTGTTGTGGGGTTAGGGCACGGCCATGAACACGCCCGTGTGGGTGAACGTGTCAGGGTTGAGGTTTGCCCTAATTAATTCCTAATTGGATTATCTCTTGTGTATCCCTAAACAAGTATATGCTATTACTTTTGATTTAAGTCTTGAAGATAGTGATTGATCATTGATCTAAGAGGTTAAAGAATCTTGGACAAGGAAATGTTAGGAGTTGTATGAATTGTTAGTAAAATAAATACAAATCTTGTATTATTGCATTGTTGCATATGATGATAATGGCAATGTATATGATACTATGTGAACAATGTGATATTTCATGTATTGTGACTCATGTGATGAGTAATGTGTTTGGTTATGTTTATATCAATAATGCTATATGTATAATGTGATGGAATAAAATGCCATTGGGATTGGCTATGGTAACTTATATGTGATATGAGGCCATTGTTATTGGCTATGATGAGAGTTGAGAATGGAAATGATAATTAAATAATAAATGTTTTGTGTGGCTAATGTGTTATTCCATTTTCAGAGTTTGTTGTTGGTGGCATGCCTAATAAGTGTAACAATCTCTTGAAGTTAGGTTGGATTGAATCCTTGAAGCCTAATTGAGATGTTACCACCCTTGAAGCTAGGTTGGGTTGGTTCTTGAAGCCAAGTTGGGTTGATGCTTAGCATGCTTTGCTCCCCTTGAAGCTTGGTTGAACCTAATCCTTGAAGCCTAGTTGGGTTTATGATATTGATAAATGTGATGATAAAACCAAAACATTAACTCTGAAAGTTGAATGACATATTAGTGTGTTTTGGGCCCATGCTTGTCTTTGTTTAGTGTTGATTATGAATGATTAAATGAATACTAATGAGGTATATAATAAGATGTTGAAATATGATATGTTTATTTATGTTGAGTTATGAAATGTAAAGGTATGTTGTTAGCTTTGCATATATGATGTTACATGTATAATATGGATTGAGAATTGGCATTGCATTGCATTAAAGCATAACATCAGCATGAATTATCTTACTAAGCCGTTGGCTTAGCGCGATAGTGTTTGATCGCGCAGGTAATAGGGTTGAACCCGAGAGCTCTTTGAGACCGAGTGAGAGTAGACAGTGAAGAGTTGATTTTGGGAACTTAAAGATCAGAGGAGACTTGCCAATCATGTATAACTCTTTTATATTTTGTAAAGTAATGATTTTAATGTACATATGTGTATATTTGTAAATATGAAATTAAATGTTTTCATATATGTAAATATTTGATAAATTCCGCTGCGTAACAACTAAATGTATCTATATATATATATATCTATTTAGTTTTGTATTACAAGTTAACTACTTATCTTTCTATAATGTATACAATTGAAAAATTATGGTATCATTTAAAATGTTTTGAATGTTAAAAAAATCCATAGCATCTCTATGTTTAGTGCATGTATACTACATTGTGGTGTTTGTAGTGTGCATGTATTGAATGTAGGGGTGTTACAAAACTAAAGCTTGATTTAGGAGAATTCAATCATTAATAAAAGGAAAACTGAACTAAATCAATACTTTAGAAAATCTATGGTGAATTAATAAAGGCAACTTAACCCTAAGCTTAAAATCATTAGATTTAATTTCAAAGCAATTTATTTTTAAGTTTAAGCATAAATCAATTTTTGTTACTCGAATAATAATTAGTTTAATTGTTTAGTACTTATAATTTCCCTCCTTGTAGGAACGATACTCACACTTATCACTTTATTACTTGATTACGACCTGTGCACTTACAGATAGCTAGGCTAGGAACTAACATAAGTTGTAACACCCCTATATTCAATACATGCACACTACAAACACCACAATGTAGTATACATGCACTAAACATAGAGATGCTACGGATTTTCTTAACATTTTAAACATTTTAAACCATACCATAATCTTTCAATTGTATACATTATAGAAAGATAAGTAGTTAACTTGTAATACAAAACTAAATAGATATATATAGATACATTTAGTTGTTACGCAGCGGAATTTATCAAATATTTACATATATGAAAACATTTAATTTCATATTTACAAATATACACATATGTACATTAAAATCATTACTTTACAAAATATAAAAGAGTTATACATGATTGGCAAGTCTCCTCTGATCTTTAAGTTCCCAAAATCATGTAATATCCTCATTTGTGGTCTAGAAGTTTTGATTATGTTGTTGTTATTGTTGTTGTTGTTGTTAGTTTAAATTGAGAAAAAGGAAAGTATATGTATATGTGTTTTGGGAAGAAATAGGGTTTAGAGACAAGTTTATATGTTGTATATATGGTGATATATATAACATATAAAATGGTCAAAGAGAGAGAGAGTCAATGCAAGAGGAGATTTTTTTATGTGGAATGGGCAATTACTTAATTGGGCTTATAAGAGACAAAAGCTAAGTTAAATGATGAGGGGTATTTGAGTAATTGCTTGAAATGAAATGCATGGTGGAGATTAAAAGAAGAAAAGGTGTTTGACTTGTGCATTTTCTTCTTTCTTTCTTGAAGTGGCCGGCTCTCCAAAAACCAAAGGGAAAGAGAAGTGTTCTTGATACTAGAATCAAGATTGAAGGGAGAATTGAAGAATCAAGTTGAAGATTTGTGGAATTTCTTCATTTAAGGTAAGAAATCTCTTGTTTTCCTTTGTTAATTTTTAAGTTATGTCTTAGGTGAATTGTGATTTGTTGATGTGATGACTTGGGGTGTTTGATATGTGTTTACAAGTGTTAAAATTGATTGTAAGTTAAAAGATTAACTTGGTGTTGGTTTGGTTGTAAAGATTGTAAGTTTAAGTGGATGTTGAAAGTGAATGATCAAGTGTGAAGTTTGGTTTTAGGGTTTGGAATTGATGAATGATTTAATGTTTGGTTAATGTGAATATTGTGTTAAACATGCAAAATAAGTGTTAATGACTTTGATTACATTCATTTGAATGAGTTTGTGTGGTGTTTAAGGTGTTAGAATGCATTTAGAAGAGTTTAGCCAAAAATTAGGGTTTTGTTCTTAAGTGACACAGCAAAAAGGGAAAGTGAGACACGGCCAAGCCAAGAGAATTTGGGCGTGTTGGATTGCTTTGTGAGAGACACGGCCGTGTCTAGTGCCCGTGTTAGCTACTGTGATTTGTTGGTTAAGAGACACGGCCACAAGCTTGGCCGTGTCCCTTGCCCGTGTTGCTTACTGTCCAAGTGGGTTGAGTGACACGACCATAAGCTTGGCCGTGTCCCTCAAGTGGCTGCCCGTGTCCCTTAAATGTGTGGGTTAGAGTTTTTATACTTTGTTCTATTTGCATTGTTTTGGTCCTTTTAAGGTAAGTTGGTACCTTAACCTAAACCTAAAAACATTTAAACCATGATTGACCTAAACAAATGCATATGGAAGATCTTAAAGCTATGAATGATATAAATTATTCTTTGCTCTAATTGCATTGTTGAGATTGAACAATGTTATGTTATGCATTGTGAATGGTTATGTGTTTCATGAATAATGTATATTGAAATGTTATATCAAAGATGCTATGATGATTCAATTAAGAGGTGAAATGTGATGTAAAGCCATTGTGATGGGCTATGATGATGATATTGAAAGAAAGAAGGCATGTTTGCCTAAATGTGATGAGAATTTGAGAATGGAAATGGTAACTATATAATAAATAAATTGTTTGTTTAATATGTTATTCAGTTTCAGAGTTCTGGATTTGGGTGGCATGCCTAAGAAATGATGAAAGGTAACAGTCTTGCCGGGTTGAGGATCTCCTCATATGTGGTGAGTTGATGGTCCAAGAGACTGGGTCTGTTACACTATGAAAATGGTGAATATGAGATATATGATTTGTAACAGTCTTGCCGGGTTGAGGATCTCCTCATATGTGTTGAGTTGATGGTCCAAGAGACTGGGTCTGTTACACTATCCATGGATAGAGATACATGTATATACATTGCCTACGGGCGTGATTATTGTGATTATGAACCAAAGCAGTAACTCTGAACTCTGAATATCGTATTAAATACTTGTTGGGCCCATAGGTGTCAAGGTTACATGAATGTCCTAAATAATGTTATGAGTTAATGAAATGAGATGTTGTTTATTGAGTATGATTGATTAATGTTGAATGTGGAAATATGTTGAAATGTGGTTAACTTTATATTTATGATGTTGATCTTATCAATAACATATGTGGCATTGCATTGCATTAAAGCATACCATTAGCATGTTTTATCTTACTAAGCCCTTGGCTTAGCGCGATAGTGTTTAATCGCGCAGGTGATAGAGTTGATAGAGTTGAACCTGAGGGTTCTTCGAGACCGAGTGAGAGTAGATGTTGAAGTGTTGATTTTGGGAACTTAAAGATCAGAGGAGATTTTCCAATCATGTATAACTCTTTTATGTTTTGTAAAGATTTTGTTTATATTGTAAATATATATGTAATGATAAATATGTACTTAAATGTTTTCATATGTGTAAATATTTTTTAACTTCCGCTGTGTACTACTTAAATGTATTTATATATCTATAATGTATATTGAAAAAGATGATGGTATTATATAAAAATGTTTTGAATGTTGATGAAAAGCCGTAGCACTCCTATGTTCGGTGCACATATGCTACATTGTGGTGTTGTAGTGTGTGTGTGTACTGAATGTGGGGGTGTTACAATTGTTTTGGTATCAGAGCCTAGGTTTGAGATTTTCAACCTAGGTAAAATGTAACAAAAAGAATATTTTTACTTAAAAAGTTGGTTTTGAATAAAAATACATGTTTGGGATTGGCAATCTCTGATCTTTAATAAGGTGTGTCCTTTTGTGCTTGCAGTGTTAGGTGTTGATGGATCCTCATTTGAGACAGTCGGTTGAGGGTAGTGAGGAGAGCGTTGCTCCTGATGAGGGAGCTAGGGTTGATAGTGTTGAGGAGGCACCTGCTTCGGTGTCGGGTAGACCAGTTGGAGAGGAGGTTCCGCCAGCCTGGTTTAGACATATGATGGAAGTTATGAGACAAACACCTGTGCAACCACAGCCACCACCCCCTCAGCCCTTAGTTTCTGTGAGGCATTATGACAAACTGAGGAAGTATGGAGCGGAGGATTTCCTTGGTACTACTGACCCCACTGTAGCCGAGCAGTGGCTCGACAAAGTTCAGAGGATCTTTATTCAGTTGCAAGCCACCCCTAAGGAAAAGTTTGACTATGCAAGATCTTTGCTACAGAAGGACGCCTACGACTGGTGGAAGACAGTGCCACATTCTATGGATGATCCTTCAACACTGTCTTACACTGATTTTCTGAGGGAATTTGAGTTGAAGTATACTCCTAGGGAGTATAAAGACATGAAGAAAATGGAGTTCTTAAGCTTGTAGCAAGACAGCAAGACTGTTACTGAGTATGAAGTTGAGTTTATTCGACTGAGTCAGTATGCTGGGGGTATCATTGCTGATGAGATTGATAGATGTCGGCGATTTGAGGAGGGATTGAGGCCCTCGATCATGTGCTTAGTGGCTAGATCCAGATATCAGGATTTCTCACAGCTTGTAGCAGCAGCTCGAAGTGTAGAGCGAGCTCAAGTTATTGCAGCTGCTTCAGAGGAAGAGGTTAGGGTTAGGAGGCCCCAGTTTGAGGCAGGGTCTTCTTCTGTTAAAAGAGGTAAAGGAAGCTTTGTTCCTAGAGTTAGTAGGAGTCAGAGGTTAGCTGGTAGGTCAGTGCAGTTCCAGAGGCAGAGATTTAGACCTGCAGCTTCAGTAGCGAGTGCTCCTACTCCTGGAGTTCAGAGATCCACCTTACCTGTGTGTAACCAGTGTGGTGGAAGACATGGGGGCGTTTGTTGGAGGCATAGTAGATCAGGGGTATGCTTCAGGTGTGGATCACCTGACCACTTTGTGAGAGACTGTCCTGAGAGGCAGGAGCAGATGCCAGTTGATTCTGCTGCTTCTCGAGCTAGTGTGAGGGGAGGCAGAGGAGGCAGAGGTGCCAGCCGAGGAGGTAGACCAGGGTTCAGGTCTAGAGGAGGTGCTACATCCAGGGAGGGTAGACCATAGGAGGTTGGATCTTCCCAGAGGATGTATGTTATGCAGAGGCAGCCAGATGCATCGGCAGTCATAGCTGGTACTTTTTCTTTATTCAATACTTCAGTACTTGCTTTGATTGATCCGGGTTCCACGCATTCATATATTAGTGCATCTGTTTTGCCTGTATTTGATGTGCATGCTGAGTCCCTAGGATTTGATGTGTTGGTGACAAATCCGTTAGGGCATAGTGTAATTGTTAGTAAAGTGCACCTGGATAGTGCAGTGAGGGTGCAAGGTGAGGAGTTCCTTGGAGACTTGATTGAGATGCCATTTAAGGAATATGATGTGATCTTAGGTATGGATTGGCTATCGCGACATGGAGCTGTGGTGGATTGTAAAAAGAAAACTGTTTCTTTGAGAACGGGTGATGGTAGAGATGTAATAGTATCTAATGAGCAGGAACAACTAGCCTCCTTATTTGTTTCAGCTGTTGCAGCCAGGAGGTTGATTAGAAAGGGGTGTGAAGCCTATCTTGCTCATGTGGTGGATACTAGAGTGAAGGGTTCCCCTATTGATAGCATTGCCACAGTTGCTGAGTTTCCGGATGTGTTTCCAGAGGAGTTGCCAGGGTTGCCTCCTGAGAGAGAGGTGGAGTTCGGTATTGAATTGTTGCCTGGTACCACTCCTATCTCTATTACTCCTTATAGAATGGCACCAGCAGAATTGAGGGAGTTGAAAGTGCAATTACAGGAGTTGTTGGATAAAGGATTCATTCACCCCAGTGTTTCTCCTTGGGGAGCTCCTGTATTATTTGTGAAGAAGAAGGATGGTACTATGAGATTATGCATCGACTATAGGCAATTGAACAAGGTGACCATTAAGAATAAATATCCTTTGCCTAGAATCGATGATCTCTTTGATCAGTTGAAGGGAGCGTCAGTGTTCTCCAAAATTGATCTGAGATCAGGGTACCATCAGCTGAGAGTCAGAGCTGAAGATGTTCCGAAGACCGCTTTTCGGACCAGGTATGGGCATTATGAATTTCTAGTTATGCCTTTTGGTCTGACGAATGCACCTGCAACTTTTATGGATTTGATGAATAGGGTGTTTAGGCCCTATCTGGATCAGTTTGTAGTGGTCTTCATTGATGATATTTTGGTGTATTCGCGGAATAAAGAGGAACATGACAAGCATCTGCGGATTGTGTTGCAGATTTTGAGAGAAAAGCAGTTATTTGCCAAATTGTCGAAGTGTGAGTTCTGGTTGGATCAAATAGCTTTTCTCGGACATATTGTTTCTGCAGAAGGCATTAGAGTTGATCCAAGTAAAGTTGAAGCTATTCTGAATTGGAGTCCACCTAAGTCTGTGACAGAGGTTAGAAGTTTTCTGGGTTTGGCAGGCTATTACCGGCGGTTTGTGAAAGGATTTTCTTTGATAGCTACTCCACTCACCAGATTGCTTCGTAAGGGAGTGAGGTTTTTATGGACAGATCAGTGTCAGGCTAGCTTTGAACAGTTGAGAGATATGTTGACTCAAGCGCCTGTTCTTACTTTACCTGTTGAAGGCAAACCATATGTGATCTACAGTGATGCTTCACATAGAGGTTTGGGGTGTGTATTGATGCAAGAAGGGAAAGTTATAGCTTATGCATCTAGATAGTTGAAATCGCATGAGCTTAACTATCCAACCCATGATTTGGAATTGGCTGCCATTGTGTTTGCATTGAAGATTTGGCGCCACTATCTGTTTGGGGAGAAATGTTTCATCTACACTGATCACAAGAGTTTGAAGTATTTGGGTGTCCAGAAAGAACTCAATCTTCGTCAGAGGAGATGGTTAGAATTGATTAAAGACTACGACTGCTTGATTGACTATCATCCAGGTAAAGCAAATGTTGTTGCTGATGCCTTGAGTCGGAAGTCTTTAGCTGGTTTAACAGTTTACTCGCTCTCGTTGCTTGTTGAGTTGAGAGCATTGCATGCCAGTTTTGTACCTTGTGTTGATGGTGCATTATTGGCACAGTTGCAATTGAAGCCGGTTTTGTTAGATCAGATCAAAGAAGCTCAGTTGGCTAATAAGAAGATACAGAAGATTGTTTCGGATTGTCAAAGTGGAAAGGGTAGAGATTTTATTGTGAAGAGTGATGGAAGTCTCTGGTTCAAGGGCAGATTGTGTGTACCCGATGATGCTGATTTGAAAAGGGTCATTTTAGAAGAAGCTCATCAGTCAATGTTTGCTATGCATCCGGGTAATACGAAGATGTATCATGATTTGAGACAGCATTATTGGTGGATTGGGTTGAAGAGAGACATTGCTGAGTTTGTGTCGAAATGTTTCACTTGTCAGAAGGTAAAAGCAGAGCATCAGGTTCCAACCGTGTTGCTTCAACCGTTGTCAGTCCCAGAATGGAAGTGGGAAAGAGTGACAATGGACTTTGTGTCTGGATTGCCATTGACACAAAGGAAACATGATGCCATATGGGTGATTGTGGATAGATTGACTAAGACAGCTCATTTCCTTCCGGTGCGGATGGATTACTCTTTGGAGAAGTTGGCTGAGCTGTATATCCATGAGATTGTGAAATTACATGGTGTTCCAACTTCTTAAGTATCTGATCGAGATCCCAGGTTTACTTCAAGATTTTGGAAGAGTTTGCATAGTGCTTTGGGTTCTCGACTGCACTTCAGCACTGCTTTTCATCCACAGACAGATGGACAGTCAGAGAGGGTGATACAGATTCTTGAAGACATGTTGAGAAGCTGTGTCATTGATTTCACTGGAAGTTGGGATAGATTCTTACCTCTTGTGGAGTTTGCATACAACAACAGTCACCAATCTAGCATTGGTATGGCACCATTCGAAGCATTGTATGGCAAACGGTGTAGGACACCTCTTTGTTGGAATGAGCTTGGAGATAATAAGTTGGTTGGTCCTGATTTGATTCAAGAAATTGAAGAAAAAGTAAAGTTGATTCGAGGTAGGTTAAAAGCAGCTTCAGACCGACAGAAGTCTTATGCAGATCTGAAAAGGAGAGACATTCAGTTTGATGTTGGAGATAAGGTGTTTTTGAAAGTATCTCCTTGGAAGAAGATTTTGAGGTTCGGTCGGAAAGGAAAATTGAGTCCTCGTTTCATTGGGCCGTATGATGTGTTAGAAAGAGTTGGGCCAGTGGCGTATCGACTTGCTTTGCCACCTGAGTTGGATCATATTCATAATGTGTTTCATGTTTCTATGTTGAGGAGGTACAGGTCGGATCCATCTCATGTGTTGCCAATTGAATCTATCGAAGTGAGCCCAGATTTGACTTTTGAAGAGGAACCAGTTGCTATTCTGGCACGGGAAGTGAAAGAGTTGAGGAATAAGAGTGCCATTGGTGAAAGTTCTATGGAAGAACCATGCAAAAGAAGAAGCGACTTGGGAGAGTGAACAAATCATGCAAGAGCAATATCCTCAACTGTTTCAGAGTTGATATCAGGTAATTTCGAGGACGAAATTTCTTTTTAGAGTGGGAGAATTGTAATATCCTCATTTGTGGTCTAGAAGTTTTGATTATGTTGTTGTTATTGTTGTTGTTGTTGTTAGTTTAAATTGAGAAAAAGGAAAGTATATGTATATGTGTTTTGGGAATAAATAGGGTTTAGAGACAAGTTTATATGTTGTATATATGGTGATATATATAACATATAAAATGGTCAAAGAGAGAGAGAGTCAATGCAAGAGGAGATTTTTTTATGTGGAATGGGCAATTACTTAATTGGGCTTATAAGAGACAAAAGCTAAGTTAAATGATGAGGGGTATTTGAGTAATTGCTTGAAATGAAATGCATGGTGGAGATTAAAAGAAGAAAAGGTGTTTGACTTGTGCATTTTCTTCTTTCTTTCTTGAAATGGCCGGCTCTCCAAAAACCAAAGGGAAAGAGAAGTGTTCTTGATACTAGAATCAAGATTGAAGGGAGAATTGAAGAATCAAGTTGAAGATTTGTGGAATTTCTTCATTTAAGGTAAGAAATCTCTTGTTTTCCTTTGTTAATTTTTAAGTTATGTCTTAGGTGAATTGTGATTTGTTGATGTGATGACTTGGGGTGTTTGATATGTGTTTACAAGTGTTAAAATTGATTGTAAGTTAAAAGATTGACTTGGTGTTGGTTTGGTTGTAAAGATTGTAAGTTTAAGTGGATGTTGAAAGTGAATGATCAAGTGTGAAGTTTGGTTTTAGGGTTTGGAATTGATGAATGATTTAATGTTTGGTTAATGTGAATATTGTGTTAAACATGTAAAATAAGTGTTAATGACTTTGATTACATTCATTTGAATGAGTTTGTGTGGTGTTTAAGGTGTTAGAATGCATTTAGAAGAGTTTGGCCAAAAAATAGGGTTTTGTTCTTAAGTGACACGGCCAAAAGGGAAAGTGAGACACGGCCAAGCCAAGAGAATTTGGGCGTGTTGGATTTCTTTGTGAGAGACACGGTCGTGTCTAGTGCCCGTGTTAGCTACTGTGATTTGTTGGTTGAGAGACACGGCCACAAGCTTGGCCGTGTCCCTTGCCCGTGTTGCTTACTGTCCAAGTGGGTTGAGTGACACGGCCATAAGCTTGGCCGTGTCCCTCAAGTGGCTGCCCGTGTCCCTTAAATGTGTGGGTTAGAGTTTTTATACTTTGTTCTATTTGCATTGTTTTGGTCCTTTTAAGGTAAGTTGGTACCTTAACCTAAACCTAAACACATTTAAACCATGATTGACCTAAACAAATGCATATGGAAGATCTTAAAGCTATGAATGATATAAATTATTCTTTGCTCTAATTGCATTGTTGAGATTGAACAATGTTATGTTATGCATTGTGAATGGTTATGTGTTTCATGAATAATGTATATTGAAATGTTATATCAAAGATGCTATGATGATTCAATTAAGAGGTGAAATGTGATGTAAAGCCATTGTGATGGGCTATGATGATGATATTGAAAGAAAGAAGGCATGTTTGCCTAAATGTGATGAGAATTTGAGAATGGAAATGGTAACTATATAATAAATAAATTGTTTGTTTAATATGTTATTCAGTTTCAGAGTTCTGGATTTGGGTGGCATGCCTAAGAAATGATGAAAGGTAACAGTCTTGCCGGGTTGAGGATCTCCTCATATGTGGTGAGTTGATGGTCCAAGAGACTGGGTCTGTTACACTATGAAAATGGTGAATATGAGATATATGATTTGTAACAGTCTTGCCGGGTTGAGGATTTCCTCATATGTGTTGAGTTGATGGTCCAAGAGACTGGGTCTGTTACACTATCCATGGATAGAGATACATGTATATACATTGCCTACGGGCGTGATTATTGTGATTATGAACCAAAGCAGTAACTCTGAACTCTGAATATCGTATTAAATACTTGTTGGGCCCATAGGTGTCAAGGTTACATGAATGTCCTAAATAATGTTATGAGTTAATGAAATGAGATGTTGTTTATTGAGTATGATTGATTAATGTTGAATGTGGAAATATGTTGAAATGTGGTTAACTTTATATTTATGATGTTGATCTTATCAATAACATATGTGGCATTGCATTGCATTAAAGCATACCATTAGCATGTTTTATCTTACTAAGCCCTTGGCTTAGCGCGATAGTGTTTAATCGCGCAGGTGATAGAGTTGATAGAGTTGAACCTGAGGGTTCTTCGAGACCGAGTGAGAGTAGACGTTGAAGTGTTGATTTTGGGAACTTAAAGATCAGAGGAGATTTGCCAATCATGTATAACTCTTTTATGTTTTGTAAAGATTTTGTTTATATTGTAAATATATATGTAATGATAAATATGTACTTAAATGTTTTCATATGTGTAAATATTTTTTAACTTCCGCTGTGTACTACTTAAATGTATTTATATATCTATAATGTATATTGAAAAAGATGATGGTATTATATAAAAATGTTTTGAATGTTGATGAAAAGCCGTAGCACTCCTATGTTCGGTGCACATATGCTACATTGTGGTGTTGTAGTGTGTGTGTGTACTGAATGTGGGGGTGTTACAAATCAACTCTTCATTGTCTACTCTCACTCGGTCTCAAAGAGCTCTCGGGTTCAACCCTATTACCTGCGCGATCAAACACTATTGCGCTAAGCCAACGGCTTAGTAAGACAAAATGTGCTAGTGTTATGCTTCAGTGCAATGCAATGCCAATTCTCAATCCATATTATACATGTAACATCATATATGCAAGGCTAACAACATACCTTTACATTTCATATGCCTCATTAGTTATTCATTTAACCATTCATGAACAACATTAAACAAATCATGAATCACATTAAACAAAGGCAAGCATTGGGCCCAAGACACACTAATATGCCATTCAATTTTCAGAGTTAATGTTTTGGTTTTGTTATCACATTTATCAATATCATATACCAAACTAGGCTTCAAGGATTAGGTTCAACCAAGCTTCAAGGGGAGCAAAGCATGCTAAGCATCAACCTAACTTGGCTTCAAGAACCAACCCAACCTAGCTTCAAGGGTGGTAACATCTCAATTAGGCTTCAAGGATTCAATCCAACCTAACTTCAAGAGATCGTTACACTTATTAGGCATGCCACCAACAACCCACTCTGAAAATGGAATAACACATTAGCCACACAATCCATTTATTATTTAGTTATCATGTCCATTCTCAATTCTCATCAACATTTAGGCAAACATGCCTTCTTTCTTTCAATATCATCATCATAGCCAATCACAATGACTTTGCATCAAATTTCATTATATATTACTCATGGAACACATTATCATTCACAATGCATAACATAACATTATTCAATCTCAACAATGCAATTAGGGCAAAGAACAATTTATGTCATTCATAGCTTTAGGATCTTCCACATCCATTTGATTAGGGCATTCTTTGTTTGAAGTATGTTTAAAGTGTTTATGTTTAAGTTTAGGTACCAAAATACCTTTGAAGAATCCAAACAATGCAATTAGAACAAAGAAATAAATCCCTAACCAACAAATGTGAAGAACACGGGCAGCCCACTTGAGGGACACGGCCAAGCTTGTGGCCGTATCTCTCAACACCACTTGACAGTAAGCAACACGGCTTGGGGACACGGCCGTGTCACCCAAAAACCAATCCAACACGCCCAAAATCTCTTGACTTGGTCGTGTCTTTCTTTCCCTTTGGCCGTGTCACCCAATAACACAAACCCTAATATGCACAACTCTCCTCCAATTGCACTCAAACTCATCAAACACAATATTGCATGTTTCAAATGAATGGAAACAATGTTCTAAACACAAATTCATCACAAAAATCATTTCACAAAACATTCCTAATACATCTAAACACAAACCATCTCAAAACCCTAAAACCAACATCCTTCTCCATCTTCCAAAAATCAACATCCACCACTTCCAACAACAACACCTATTTAAACTCTTAACTTAAAACCAATTTAACACATGAAAACACATCTCAACCACCTCTTAAACACACCAAATCACAAAATCAACCAACCCTAATTCACTTCAAACACAACTTCAAAATAAGTAAAGAAAACAAGAGAATACTTACTTGAAATGAAGAAATTCCACAAATCTCTAACCAAAACCCTTGATTCCTTCTTCAAATTGCTTCTAGCATCAAAAACACTTCTCTTGTTCTTTTCTTTCTTGAATGGCCGGCACCCACAAAAAAAAAAAGAAGAAAATCAACACAAGTCAACATCTTTTCTTCTTTAAATCTCCACCAAGAGATTTCTAAAAGTAAATTACCTCAATGCCCTTAACCATTTGTTCTAGCTCTCTTTTAACTTATAAGTCCTTTTATGTAATTTCACATTCAACAAAATAAATATCTCTACCCCCTTGACTCTTCATTTGACCAATTTATATGTTATATATATCATCATATACACAGCATATACCATTCTCTCTAAACCCTATTTTCTTTCCCAATTTCTTTTCTCTTGCAATTAACACATATATTCAATCCAATATTACAACAACAACAATAACAACAACATAATCAAAACTTCTAGAGCATATATGAGGATATTACAATTCTCCTCCTCTAAAAAGAAAATTTCATCCTCGAAATTACCTGATATCAAAGCTGAAACAACTGAGGATATTGCTCTCGCATGGATTATTCACTTTCCCAAGTTGCTTCTTCTTTTGCATGATTCTTCCATAGAACCTTCACCAATGGCACTCTCTTGTTTCTCAGCTCTTTCACATCATGTGCCAAGATAGCAACTGGTTCCTCTTCAAAAGTCAAATCTGGGCTCACTTCGATAGATTCAATTGGCAACACATGAGATGGATCCGATCTGTACCTCCTCAACATAGAAACATGAAACACATTATGAATACGATCCAACCCAGGTGGCAAAGCAAGTCGATACGCAACAGGCCCAACTCTTTCCAAAACTTCATACGGTCCAATGAAACGAGGACTCAATTTCCCTTTCCGACCGAACCTCAAAATCTTCTTCCAAGGAGACACTTTCAGAAATACCTTATCTCCAACATCAAACTCTATGTCTCTCCTTTTCAGATCTGCATAAGACTTCTGTCGGTCTGAAGCTACTTTTAACCTGCCTCGAATCAACTTTACTTTTTCTTCAGTTTCTTGAATCAAATCAGGACCAACCAACTTATTATCTCCAAGCTCATTCCAACAAAGAGGTGTCCTACACCGTCTGCCATACAATGCTTCAAACGGTGCCATACCAATGCTGGATTGGTGACTGTTGTTGTAAGCAAACTCCACAAGAGGTAAGAATCTATCCCAACTTCCAAAGAAATCAATGACACAACTTCTCAACATGTCCTCAATAATCTGTATCACCCTCTCTGACTGTCCATCCGTCTGTTGATGAAAAGCAGTACTGAAGTGTAATCGAGAACCCAAAGCACTATGCAAACTCTTCCAAAATCTCGAAGTAAACCTGGGATCTCGATCAGACACTAAAGAAGTTGGAACACCATGCAACTTCACAATCTCATGGATATACAGCTCAGCCAATCTCTCCAAAGAGTAATCCATCCGAACCGGAAGGAAATGAGCTGTCTTAGTCAATCTATCCACAATCACCCATATAGCATCATGCTTCTTTTGTGTCAATGGCAAACCAGACACAAAATCCATCGTCACTCTATCCCACTTCCATTCTGGTACTGATAATGGTTGAAGCAATCCAGTTGGAACTTGATGCTCTGCTTTAACCTTCTGACAGGTGAGACATTTCGACACAAAATCTGCAATATCTCTCTTCAAACCAATCCACCAGTAATGCTGTCTCAAATCATGATACATCTTTGTATTACCCGGATGCATAGCAAACACTGACTGATGTGCTTCTTCTAAAATGACTCTTTTCAAATCAGCATCATCGGGTACACACAATCGGTTCTTAAACCAGAGACTCCCATCACCTTTCACAACAAAATCTCTAGTCTTCCCATTCTTGCAATCTGAAATAATCTTTTGAATCTTCATATCAGTCAACTGAGCCTCTTTGATCTGATCCAATAAAATTGGTTTCAAATGCAATTGTGTCAACAATGCACCATCATCACAAGGTACAAAACTGGCATGCAAAGCTCTCAACTCAACAAGCAACGAGAGCGAGTAAACAGTTAAACCAGCTAAAGACTTCCGACTCAAGGCATCAGCAACAACATTTGCTTTACCTGGATGATAATCAATCAAACAGTCGTAGTCTTTAATCAATTCCAACCATCTCCTCTGTCGAAGATTGAGCTCTTTTTGAACACCCAAATATTTCAAACTTTTGTGATCAGTGTAGATAAAACATTTCTCCCCAAACAGATAGTGTCGCCAAATCTTCAATGCAAACACAATGGCTGCTAGCTCCAAATCATGCGTCGGATAGTTAAGCTCATGCGGTTTCAACTGTCGAGATGCATAAGCTATAACTTTACCTTCTTGCATCAGCACACACCCCAAACCACTATGTGAAGCATCACTGTAAATCACATATGGTTTGCCTTCTACAGGTAAAGTAAGAACAGGCGCTTGAGTCAGCATATCTCTCAACTGTTCAAAGCTAGCCTGACACTGATCCGTCCACACAAATCTCACTCCCTTATGAAGCAATCTGGTGAGTGGAGAAGCTATCAAAGAAAACCCTTTCACAAACCGCCGGTAATAGCCTGCCAAACCCAGAAAACTTCTAACCTCTGTCACCGACTTGGGTGGACTCCAATTCAATATAGCTTCAACTTTGCTCGGATCAACTCTAATGCCTTCTGTTGAAACAATATGTCCGAGAAAAGCGACTTGATCCAACCAGAACTCACACTTCGACAATTTGGCAAACAACTGCTTCTCTCTCAAAATCTGCAACACAATCCGCAGATGCATATCATGTTCCTCTTCATTACGCGAATACACCAGAATGTCATCGATGAAGACCACTACAAACTGATCCAGATAGGGCCTGAACACCCTATTCATCAAATCCATAAAAGCTGCAGGTGCATTCGTTAGACCAAAAGGCATAACTAGAAATTCATAATGCCCATACCTGGTCCGAAAGGCGGTCTTGGGAATGTCTTCAGCTTTAACTCTCAATTGATGGTACCCAGATCTCAAATCAATTTTAGAAAACACAGCTGCACCCTTCAATTGATCAAAGAGATCATCGATTCTAGGCAAAGGATATTTATTTTTAATAGTCACCTTGTTCAATTGCCTATAATCGATACACAACCTCATAGTACCATCTTTCTTTTTCACAAATAGCACAGGAGCTCCCCAAGGAGAAACACTGGGGCGAATAAATCCTTTGTCCAACAACTCCTGTAATTGCACTTTCAATTCCCTCAATTCTGTTGGTGCCATTCTATAAGGAGTAATAGAGATAGGAGTGGTACCAGGTAACAATTCAATACCGAACTCCACCTCTCTCTCAGGTGGTAATCCTAGCAACTCCTCTGGAAACACATCTGGGAACTCTGCAACTGTGGGTATATCATCAATAGGAGAACCCCTTACTCTAGCATCTACCACATGAGCAAGATAGGCTTCACATCCCTTTCTAATCAACCTCCTGGCTGCAACAGCTGAAACAAATAAGGAGGCTAGCTGTTCCTGCTCATTAGATACTATCACCTCTCTACCATCAACAGTTCTCAAAGAAACAATTTTCCTTTTACAGTCTACCATAGCTCCATGTCTAGATAGCCAGTCCATACCTAGAATCACATCATATTCCTTAAATGGCATCTCAATCAAGTCTCCAAGGAACTCCTCACCTTGCACCCTCACTGCACTATCTCGGTGCACCTTGCTCACAACCACACTATGCCCTAACGGATTTGTCACCAACACATCAAATCCTAGGGACTCAGCATGCATATCAGACACAGGCAAAATAGATGCACTAATATAAGAATGTGTGGAACCCGGATCAATCAAAGCAAGTACTAAAGTATCAAATAAAGAAAAAGTACCAGCTATGACTGCCGATGCATCTGGCTGCCTCTGCATAACATACATCCTCTGGGAAGATCCAACCTCCTCTAGCCTACTCTCCCTAGATGTAGCACCTCCTCTAGCACTGAACCCAGATCTGCCTCCCCGGCTGCTACCTCTGCCTGCTCGACCTCCCCTCACACTAGGTCGAGAAGCTGCAGTATCAACTGACATATGTTCTTGCCTCTCAGGACAATCTCTAACAAAGTGATCTGGTGATCCACATCTGAAACAAACCCCTGCTACACTAGTCTTCCAGCAAGGACCACCATGTGGCCTACCACAATGGATACAGATGGGTAGGGTGGATCTCTGAATCATAGGGGTCGGAGCACTTGCCACTGAAGCTGCAGGTCTAAATCTCTGCCTCTGTAATTGCACTGACCTACCAGCTGACCTCTGACTCCTACTAACTCTAGGAACAAAGCTTCCTTTACCTCTCTTAACAGAAGAAGACCCTGCCTCAAACTGGGGCCTCCTAACCCTAACCTCTTCCTCTGAAGCAGCTGCAATAACTTGAGCTCGCTCTACACTTCGAGCTGCTGCCACTAGCTGGGAGAAATCGTGATATCTAGATCCAGCCACTAAGCACATGATAGAGGGCCTCAATCCCTCCTCAAATCTCCTGCATCTATCTATCTCATCAGCTATAATGCCCCCAGCATACTGGCTCAATCGAATAAACTCAACCTCATACTCAGTTACAGTCTTGCTATCTTGCTTCAAGCTTAAGAACTCCATCTTCTTCATGCCTTTGTACTCCCTAGGAGTATACTTCAACTCAAACTCTCTTAGAAAATCCGCATATGACAAGGTTGGTGGATCATCCATAGAATGGGGCACTGTCCTCCACCAGTCGTATGCATCCTTCTGTAGCAAAGATCTTGCATAATCAAACTTTTCCTCCGAGGTGGCTTGCAACTGAATAAAGATCCTCTGTACTTTGTCAAGCCACTGTTCTGCTACAGCTGGATCAGTAGTACCAAGGAAATCCTCCGCTCCATACTTCCTTAGTTTGTCATAGTGCCTCACTGGTACCACAGGCTGAGGGGGTGGTGGCACTGGTTGCACTGGTGCTTGCCTCAAAGCTTCTACCACATGCCTAACCCAAGCTAGCGGAACCTCCTCCCCAGCTGGTCTCCCCGACACCGAAGCAGGTGCCTCCCCAGCACTAACAACCCTAACTCCATCATCAGGGACAATACTCTCAGCACTACCCTCAACTGACTGGCGTGAGTGAGAATCCATCACAACCTAACACTGCAAACACAGTAGAATACTTCTTATTAAAGATCAGAGATTGCCAATCCCAAACATATATGTTATTCAAAAACCACTTTTTAAAATCAAAATAGTCTTTTTCTTACATTTTACCTAGGTTGAGAATCTCAAACCTAGGCTCTGATAACAAAACAATTGTAACACCCCTATATTCAATACATGCACACTACAAACACCACAATGTAGTATACATGCACTAAACATAGAGATGCTACGGATTTTCTTAACATTTAAAACATTTTAAACCATACCATAATCTTTCAATTGTATACATTATAGAAAGATAAGTAGTTAACTTGTAATACAAAACTAAATAGATATATATATACATTTAGTTGTTACGCAGCGGAATTTATCAAATATTTACATATATGTAAACATTTAATTTCATATTTACAAATATACACATATGTACATTAAAATCATTACTTTACAAAATATAAAAGAGTTATACATGATTGGCAAGTCTCCTCTGATCTTTAAGTTCCCAAAATCAACTCTTCACTGTCTACTCTCACTCGGTCTCGAAGAGCTCTCGGGTTCAACCCTATTACCTGCGCGATCAAACACTATCGCGCTAAGCCAACGGCTTAGTAAGATAAAATGTGCTAGTGTTATGCTTAAGTGCAATGCAATGCCAATTCTCAATCCATATTATACATGTAACATCATATATCCAAGGCTAACAACATACCTTTACATTTCATATGCCTCATTAGTTATTCATTTAACCATTCATGAACAACATTAAACAAATCATGACTCACATTAAACAAAGACAAGCATTGGGCCCAAGACACACTAATATGCCATTCAATTTTCAGAGTTAATGTTTTGGTTTTGTTATCACATTTATCAATATCATATACCAAACTAGGCTTCAAGGATTAGGTTCAACCAAGCTTCAAGGGGAGCAAAGCATGCTAAGCATCAACCCAACTTGGCTTCAAGAACCAACCCAACCTAGCTTCAAGGGTGGTAACATCTCAATTAGGCTTCAAGGATTCAATCCAACCTAACTTCAAGAGATTGTTACACTTATTAGGCATGCCACCAACAACCCACTTTGAAAATGGAATAACACATTAGCCACACAATCCATTTATTATTTAGTTATCATGTCCATTCTCAATTCTCATCAACATTTAGGCAAACATGCCTTCTTTCTTTCAATATCATCATCATAGCCAATCACAATGACTTTGCATCACATTTCATTATATATTACTCATGGAACACATTATCATTCACAATGCATAACATAACATTATTCAATCTCAACAATGCAATTAGGGCAAAGAACAATTTATGTCATTCATAGCTTTAGGATCTTCCACATCCATTTGATTAGGGAATTCTTTGTTTGAAGTATGTTTAAAGTGTTTATGTTTAAGTTTAGGTACCAAAATACCTTTGAAGAATCCAAACAATGCAATTAGAACAAAGAAATAAATCCCTAACCAACAAATGTGAAGAACACGGGCAGCCCACTTGAGGGACACGGCCAAGCTTGTGGCCGTGTCTCTCAACACCACTTGACAGTAAGCAACACGGCTTGGGGACACGGTCGTGTCACCCAAAAACCAATCCAACACGCCCAAAATCTCTTGACTTGGCCGTGTCTTTCTTTCCCTTTGGCCGTGTCACCCAAGAACACAAACCCTAATATGCACAACTCTCCTCCAATTGCACTCAAACTCATCAAACACAATATTGCATGTTTCAAATGAATGGAAACAATGTTCTAAACACAAATTCATCACAAAAATCATTTCACAAAACATTCCTAATACATCTAAACACAAACCATCTCAAAACCCTAAAACCAACATCCTTCTCCATCTTCCAAAAATCAACATCCACCTCTTCCAACAACAACACCTATTTAAACTCTTAACTTAAAACCAATTTAACACATGAAAACACATCTCAACCACCTCTTAAACACACCAAATCACAAAATCAACCAACCCTAATTCACTTCAAACACAACTTCAAAATAAGTAAAGAAAACAAGAGAATACTTACTTGAAATGAAGAAATTCCACAAATCTCTAACCAAAACCCTTGATTCCTTCTTCAAATTGCTTCTAGCATCAAAAACACTTCTCTTGCTCTTTTCTTTCTTGAATGGCCGGCACCCACAAAAAAAAAAAGAAGAAAATCAACACAAGTCAACATCTTTTCTTCTTTAAATCTCCACCAAGAGATTTCTAAAAGTAAATTACCTCAATGCCCTTAACCATTTGTTCTAGCTCTCTTTTAACTTATAAGTCCTTTTATGTAATTTCACATTCAACAAAATAAATATCTCTACCCCCTTGACTCTTCATTTGACCAATTTATATGTTATATATATCATCATATACACAACATATACCATTCTCTCTAAACCCTATTTTCTTTCCCAATTTCTTTTCTCTTGCAATTAACACATATATTCAATCCAATATTACAACAACAACAATAACAACAACATAATCAAAACTTCTAGAGCATATATGAGGATATTACATAAGTGCTTCGAAGAAAGCCAGAACTCTCAACTAAATAGAAGATCAGTCAAGCTAGAAGAGCTGAAGTCGATATAGGAAAAAGGTCCAAAACCAATATTACAGCACTGAACAAATGTCTAGAAGAAAGCCAGAACTCTCAAATGAATGATGATATGGATGACAAAATGCTAGTCTAGCTAGAAGAGTTGATGTCAATACAGGATAAAGGTCAATCCCTAAGAGCAAATAATTAAGATGAAGATCCATTTCTGCAAAGGCATATGGTTTTTCTTGATTTTTTGAAATATCTAAGTTTGTTCCTAGTGAGATATCAAAATTTCTTGGTGGTTTCATCGAGATATTAGCTCTATGGTTTTTATTTTACCAATTTATTAGAATTGCTTGGTGGTTTCATCAAGATATTAGAGTCGCTCGTGTTTTACTAAGATATTAGAATCGCTTAGTAGCTTCATTGAGATATTAGAGTCGCTCGATGGTTTTGTTTTACCAAGATATTAGATTTTCTTAGTTGTTTCATTAAGATATTAGAGTTGATCGACGGTTGTTATGTAACACCCCTATACCCCGTATACGCACACTGCATACTACTACACCTGTAATATACGTATACCGAATACAGGAGTGCCAAAGTTTATATTAGATAACCCAATTTTTCTCTTCTGCAATAATATAAGAAAACTTAAAACACTTCATATTATATTATAAACTATACTGGATAAAACATTTATTCATTATGCAGCGGAAAATGTAGTGGTATTTACATATATAAATACATCAAAATCCATGTTTACAAAACATAAAGTTTATACATGTTTGGCAGTTTGTCTCTGATCTTTAAGCCCACAATCAACACTTCAAAGTCTAGACTCAACTCGGTCTAGCTGAACTCTCCGGTTCTACCCTATCACCTGCGTGATGAACCACAATCGCGCTAAGCCATAGGCTTAGTGGTACAAACCACAATAACAATATGCTTTAATGCAATGTCAATGTTGTTGCGCTCGAATTAACTCTACCACAAAGCGTCACTCGCAAGTATACGAGGTAGCTGTAGCAAAGGTGATCGCCCCAAGGTCGTTCTCTCAAGGAAGCCAAAGTGGGTAATTGATTATCAAATTTAAAGTAACAAATAATTAAAGAAATTTAATTTGCAAAGTAATGAAGAAGAATGATTTAATTTGAAAACAATAAAAATAAACAATAGCTTATGTTTTGATTCACTTGATAAAAAGAGTCTAGGGTTTGCACTTCTTTACTACTCATATGTATGAACGGTTATTCCACTTAACTAATTTAATTTCTAAGATTAAATCTCAAGCAACTTAATTAATTGAGTCAAGGAAATAAGCTCTCGCATTCAAACCTCTTACAAATAATCTTGTTATAATTGAAACAATCTTTTTAATAGGTTATATCTCTAATTCACCTAAGTCCTTAATTGAATTGTTCCAGCATTAGATTTCATCTCTCAATCCATCATCTAATACCTAAAACACACAATTGGTGGCCAATCAATTATATGTAACAATTTTTCATTCAATAAAGGCTAAAGAAATCATTAGTTAAGAGAATAACCAATTCATACAATTCATAGCAAATCCATACAAACCCCTAGACTAGATTAAATTAGTTCATGTTGTTATCAAGCATACTCATCTCATTAATAATCAAAGAAATCAATTTAGATATGATAATGTTCATAAACACAATTTCAATGAAACTAAAGAGACAAAGTTTAAGAATAAAACCAAGTTACAAACTCCTTGAAGCTTTTGATGAAACTCTTGATCGAATCTTGCAAGAAGGATGAAACAATGGCATGAACAATCTAATCTCAACTAGTGTAATCCAAAGTAGAATCAAAATCTAAGAAAACAAATGTTTAAACCCTAAGATCCCTCTCAGACGGCTAAACTTGCTCTCAAAATCGTCAACAGACTCTAAACCCTATCTTTTCTTTTGCTTTTATACGAAGCGTCGGCTTTAAAATTCGGTGCGCGTTGATTCATGAGGGACACGGCCAGGTGATGAGGGACACGGCCGTGTGAGGGCTTGATGGAGGGACACGGCCAGGTGACACGGCCGTGTCCCCTGCATGTGTCCTCCTCTGTTGCTTTTTGGTCTTCTTTGCTTCTTTGTTGAGTGACACGGCCAGGTAGAGCTTGACTTGGCCGTGTTGCATCATATTTGAGGGACACGGCTAGATGACACGGCCGTGTCCCTTCCCAGTGTCTGCCTCTGTCTGCTTTACTCTTCCTTTCCTTTGGTAATAAGTGGGACACGGCCAAGTCAAGGTGACTTGGCTGTGTTGCTCTTCTTTGGAGGGACACCGCCACATGACTTGGCCGTGTCCCTTGCTGGTGTCTGCTACTGGGACTTGTTCTTCCTTTTAACTTGGTATGGGACATGGCCAGTGACTTGGCCGTGTCCTCTGCCTGTGTCAGCTACTGCCCATTTCATCTTCAATTCGTTTCCTTGCCTGTTTTAACCTAACACAAAACTCAAAACAAACTTAAAACACGAAGTAAATAAACAATAACCGACAAAACATAAACACAAACTAAAAACTAGATCAAAAACGACATAAAACTAAAAATAAACTAAAACTACACAATTAAAGAAAACACTAGACAAACCGATAAAAACTAACGAAATACCTAAATAAAACAATAATTAACCTAATAAACAAGACACAAAACTTATAACAAAAACTAATAAAACAACTACCCCACACTTAAAACTTTGCTTGTCCTCAAGCAAATTCACATGGCATAAATTAAAAATCCAAACAACCTTAACTATAATTCCAGAACATAGATGAAATACTTTAAGACATCAGACATAAATAATTGCAATTTCCTTCAATCAAGATTTTCTTAACTCATTCATTGATCCAGACATACAAATCTTATCTCTCAACTAAGTGTTTCACTCGATTTCAAAGGTTAATCACTCATACCACTCATGAGTGCATTCTACCATAAACTTGCTTAATTATCCAATCTCCCTCACTGGTTTTCTCAAGAAATAATTCGAAGGTCTTTTATTTGGATGTAATGGGGCTAAGGTAAGGTGTGAGAAAAGATATTTAAGCTGGAGCATCAAGAAATGGAGTATCTAAATTAGACACTACTCTTGCTAAGAATTTCATAACTCCTTCAACTAGCATACTCACCAACCCTTAACAATCTTACATACTTGCACACTAAAAGAAAAGTACACTAGTCAAAATTCCCCTAAGGCTAGAAAATATATGAACTTTGTATATATATATATATCTCTTTTTGTTTTATTTTCACTTTTTTTTATATTAATTTTATTTTATATATATATATAGATATATATACAAAGTATAAACTTAATGGAACATCTAGCTTAAAATGTAGAGGAAAAGAATACTGAGTCTTAATCAAATACAATATGCAAAGTATGCATTTTAACCCTCAATTAGGGATTCCATATTTTTTTTTTACTTACTTACCCCACACTTAAAATAAACTACCCTATTGTCTAATCATACAACTCCATTCCTTAATGCATAGGTATGATGATAATAAGAACATGTTAAGTTGAGAATTGTGTTAATCAAACAAGAAATGGTCAATGGCTCAACTTGGCTCACTAAGGAAATCACTATAAAGGGAAGTCTCTTTAAGCTAAAGGGGCTAACCTAATTTGCCTTCATCATTTTAAAACTTGAGATTAAATCATAATGTGAGTTCAATAAGTATGCAAAAGCAAACTCTAGAGATGCAACATCATGAAGGTGAACACTTAAGAAAAGAAAATTAATTGACAAAAATATCAAATTTTATGAGGCTCAAAGCTCACACAGGTGGGTTCACAAAGATTTACATGTCATGAATTGCAGAATGCGAAAATTAATCCCGAATGAATTCAAATGCTCATTTCTATGCTGACACCAAAGTCTCAACTATAATGCTAGAATCAAAGAAAAGATCAATAAATTTTCAACAATTATACCATGCACAAAAAAAAAACAATAAACAAAACAACCACAATAAGCAAAACAAGAATTAAAGGAAAGCTTAAAGAGTACCCCACACTTAAAATTGACATTGTCCTCAATGTAAAACAAGAATAATAAATAAAAAGAGTTAAAGGACAACCTGTCTTCCATTGTACCTGGTGAGGCAAAATCCTAGCTTTCCATCACAAACACGAAAGTTTTATAACAAAAGTACAATAAAATATCCAAACACAAAAGTTTTAACATGAAAAACAAAAACGAAAAATAAAACAGAAGTACACTAAATAAAATAAAATAAAGCAAGGAACACAAAGTCTAAGGAAAAGGCGGGCGGGAAGATGATGCAGCCGAGGGATGAAGACTCAGAATTTTGGCAAGGTTGCTGTTAATCTGATCCATCTGTTGCAACATCTCAATATGGTTTCGGTCCACCGTGCCTGTCAGTCCATCTACCTTTCCCTCCAATCGATCTACCTTGCCCTCCAGCGCTTGAATCCTCCGAAGTATCTCTAGATTCTCTGAAACAGGAGCATCCTCATCTAAGTCAAGAGAATCCGAGTCAGACTCCTCTTCGACCTGGGCTCTCTTCTGCCTGTCCCCCGGTGCTTCAGGCTCAGCTGACGGCATCACAAAGGTCCCTCTTCTATGCACCACCATGTGCATCTTCGCCAGTATAGCTAAATCCAAGGAATCATTACCCAAAATTCGAGTCATCTGAGTAGTACTCGGGTCAAAATCCTCCACAAGGGCTACTGCTAATGTAGTGATCAATCCTCCAACACAAATAGCCCCCCTCCTTTTATTAGCTACAGAATCAAAAATATCGGCTAACCAATAGCCGGCACTAATATTCATTTCATTCAAAACACAGTCCAAGAAAAATAGCTCACTCGACTCAACCACACCCGGGCTCTCCTTCCTTGCAAAGAACCCACATGACATAAACCTGTGCAAATATCTCAAGGTAGGGTTCCGTAATTTAGATGCTTTGGCCGATTTGGCCACATAAGTACCCGAGCCTAAGGCACCCCAAGCAAACTGTTGTCTAAAATCTTTGGGTATCGATCTTTCTCCATGGTGATGAAAACCATATATATCATTCAACTGATCAATAGTAAGCACAAATGATTGACCCATTAATTTAAACATCAGTCTCCTACAAATTTTCTTATCATCCCTTTCCACCTTAAGAGTGGTCAAAAATTCTAGGGTGAGCTCCTCAAACTGCAGAGGTCTCAATGAAACAAAAGTCTCCCACCCAAGATATTGCACATATCTATAAAAAGCAGTCCTCATTTGCAAAGCATCTAGAGATTCGTCATTCACATACCTTGTGGGGAAAAACCCCCGAGCCAAAAGACTTGCCCTCTTGTGAGATAAGGTGGAAGAAGATGATGAAGCTCCTTCGGTTCCAGATTTCTTCTTCTTTCGGTGTGGTACAGTTTTAGTTCTTGGCATCTTAAGATCTGAAAAATTAACACCCAAAACTAAGTAAATCAAAGATAATATGAGTAAAGAGGAAGTTTTAAGTGATTATCTCAAGGTTTATTGAAGAAATTTGAAGTTTCAGTGGATGATTTGAAGTTTTGAAATATCAAAATTGGCTATGGCGATACAGAGAGCGAAGGAGAGCGAGAGAGAAGACGAAAGAAAAGTTAGGGATTACGAAAAGAATTTGGGCAAAATCGGTTTTTAAAAGGGCAAAACGTGAGGTGACACGGCCGTGTGTGTGGGGACTTGGCCGTGTCTGTGTGTGAAAGTGAAGGGACACGGCCAAGTGGAGATCACACGGCCGTGTCTCATGGTTTTTGGAGGGAACACGGCCAAGTGACACGGCCGTGTCCCCTGGGTGTGTCCAAGTCTGTGCAAAATCGATCAATTCCTTATTAATTTTTTTAAAGAATTTTGGACGTGTCCAGTGAGTGACACGACCAAGGGACACGGCCAAGTCCTTTGGCCGTGTCCTCTTCTGCCAGTTTTAACTTTAAACACTTTTTTTTTAACGATTTTGCAAACCTTCTTCTTTAAACACCCTGAAACACAAAGTAAAGAAAAACCGATCAATGCACAGTCCATTTAATGAAACCGAACAGAAATCAAAATTCGCTAAACTTAAAATTAAACTACGAAAAATAAATGCAAACCGATGGGTTGCCTCCCATATAGCGCTTCTTTAATGTCATATAGCTGGACATCATGCAAGGCCTAGGGATCATGAATCAAAGTACTGTCAATGACCCTCACTTCCTGAAATCCTTCATTGTATGGCTTAACTCTCTGTCCATTCACTTTGAAAGTCTCACCTGTTCTAGAGTTAAGTAATTCAATTGCACCAGAAGGATATACCTGAGTTATCTCGAAAGGACCACTCCATCGAGACTTGAGTTTACCTGGAAAAAGACGGAGTCGTGAGTTAAAAAGTAAAACCTTCATACCTTGACTCAATGTCTTGCGCACTATAATTTTATCATGAAGTGCTTTAGTGCGATCCTTGTAAATTCTTGAGCTCTCATAAGCCTCATTCCTCAGCTCATCTAACTCTGAAATTTGTAGAAATCTTTCTCTTTTCGCTTTGTCCAAGTCCAAATTCAGAGTCTTGATTGCCCAATATGCTCTGTGCTCCAACTCCACTGGTAAGTGGCAAGCTTTTCCAAACACCAATCGATATGGACTCATACCTAGAGGAGTTTTGAAAGCAGTCCGATATGCCCATAGTGCATCGTGCAATCTGCTTGCCCAATCCTTTCTGGATGTGTTGACTGTTTTCTCCAGAATTCCTTTTAGCTGCTTGTTGGATGTTTCCACTTGTCCAGAAGTCTGTGGATGGTATGGGGTTGACACCTTGTGCTTCACACCGGATTTATGCATTAACTTCTCAAAAAGCCTGTTGCAAAAATGACTCCCCCCATCACTTACTATCACCCTTGGTGTGCCAAACCTGCTAAGAATGTTTTCCTTCGCAAATTTAACAACAATATTAGCATCATTAGTACGGGTGGGGATTGCCTCCACCCATTTGGAAACATAATCAACAGCAACTAAAATGTATTCATAACCAAAGGATTTGGGGAAAGGACCCATTAAGTCTATTCCCCACACATCAAACAGTTCAACAACAATAAATGACTGAAGGGGCATTTCATTCCTCCTTCCAATGTTACCTACTCTTTGGCAACGATCACATTGCTTACAGTAGTCTTGAGCATCTTTAAATAAAGTGGGCCAGTAAAAGCCACTTTGAAGCACCTTTTCTGCAGTTTTTCTTCCTCCAAAATGACCCCCACAGTGAAGGTCATGACAAAATTGAAGAACACTCAGTTGTTCTTCCTCAGAAACACACCTGCGAACTATCTCATCTTTGCGAATCCGGAATAGATAAGGTTCATCCCAAAAATAAAACTTACTCAAGTGTAGAAACCTTTTCTTTTCCTGAAAGGACATGTTAGATCTCAAAATACCACAAGCAAGATAGTTAGCAATATCTACAAACCAAGGTGCATTAATTACCACAAACAAATGCTCATCAGGAAATGCTTCTAAATTTTTATGAATGCTATCAGATGCAAGATTTTCACTAAAGAAGGGTAATCTGGATAAATGATCAGCAACAATATTCTCACTACCCTTAGTATCCTTGATTTGGAAATCAAACTCTTGCAATAACAACACCCACCTAATTAAGCGCGGTTTAGCATGCTGTTTTGTTAAAAGATATTTAAGAGCTGCATGGTCAAAATGAACAATAATTTTGGACCTATTAAATAAGCTCTAAATTTGTCTAAAGCAAAAACAACAGCTAGCATTTCCTTCTCAGTTGTGGTGTAGTTCATTTGTGCACTATTCAGGGTTAAACTAGCATAATAAATTACCCTTAAGTATTTGTCAACCCTTTGCCCAAGAACAGCTCCTACTGCATGATTAGAAGCATCACACATGATTTCAAAAGGTAAAGACCAGACAGGAGCTACAATCACAGGTGCACTAGTCAATTTTTCCTTAAGAGAATTAAAAGCTTGCATGCATTGTGCTGTAAATTCAAATGGAACATCTTTCCCCAATAAATGGCACAATGGTTGGCTTATTTTGGAGAAATCCTTAATAAACCTTCTGTAAAATCCTGCATGCCCTAAAAAACTTCTTATTCCCTTAACAGAGGTAGGTGGGGGTAACTTAGCAATCAATTCAATTTTAGCCTTATCCACCTCAATCCCTTTACTCGACACCACATGACCTAAGACAATGCCCTGAGTAACCATAAAATGACTCTTTTCCCAACTTAAAGTGAGGTTATATTCAATGCATCTCTCAAGCACACGAACAAGTTTATCGAGGCAATTATCAAAAGAATTACCAAAAACAGAAAAATCATCCATAAATACCTCAATAAAATCGTCGATCATATCTGAGAAGACAGACATCATGCATCTCTGAAAAGTTGCAGGTGCATTGCACAAGCCAAAGGGCATACGTCGAAATGCATAAGTCCCAAAAGGGCAAGTAAAGGTTGTCTTTGACTGATCCTCTGGAGCTATTGGCACCTGATAGTAACCTGAAAGGCCATCCAGAAAACAATAATGTGAGTGTCCAGAAAGTTTGTCTAACATCTGATCAATAAAAGGAAGAGGGAAATGATCTTTCTTTGTAGCATTATTCAACTTCCTATAATCGATGCACATTCTCCACCCAGTAGTAGTCCTAGTAGGAACCAACTCATTATTCTCATTTTTCACCACAGTGATTCCAGATTTCTTAGGAACTACATGTACTGGACTCACCCACTCACTATTAGCAATTGGATAAATTACTCCTTCATCCAGCAATTTGAGCACTTCCTTCTTAACCACTTCACTCATATTTGGGTTAAGTCGCCTTTGGGTTTCCCTCACTGGTTTAGCTCCCTCTTCTAAAGTGATTCTATGCATGCACATAGAAGGGCTAATACCCTTGATGTCACTCAATCCCCATCCTATTGCTCTCTTTAATCTTTTAAGCTCACTCACCAGCCTCATCTCCTCCCCTTCACTAAGTTCACTAGATATTATCACAGGTAAAGTGTTATTATCCCCTAAAAACACATATTTCAGGTTCTTAGGTAACTCCTTCAGCTCTAACTCTAGTGAGGGGTTCTTCTCCTCTTTTTCAATGGGGGAAGGTTCAAAAATTTGGTCCTCCTTAAGCTCCTCTATTTTAGCACCCTCTAAAATCTCAAGGCAACTGGCTATTTCTGCATCAAAAATTTCCAAATCACTATCCAAAGTCAATGCCAGCTCCAATTTGTCAGAGGAACTTGTCTGCAAGAAAACATCTGAAACAACTGCATCAACACAATCAATGAAAGAACAATCCTCATATAAAGCAGTTGTAGGAATAGGAGAAGTGTTAAAAATAGAAAATTCCACAGTTTGTCCCAAAACAGTCATTGATAATTTTCCATTCTTAACATCTATCAAAGTATTGGTAGTCGCCATAAAAGGCCTACCCAGCAGAATGGTGTGTGCAGATGGTGAAGAATTACTTACCTCCATGTCAAGAACAATGAAATCCACAGGTACTATCAAACCACCAACTTTAACTAACACATCTTCTATAACCCCTTTCGGGAATCTAAGAGATCTATCAGCTAATTGCAACACCATTTTTGTTGGCTTAAGTTCCCCTAATTCTAAGTCAAGGTACACAAAGTAAGGCATTAAATTCACACTAGCTCCCAAATCACACATGCCATCAGTACATTTTCCATTCCCCATAGCAATTTGAGTAATAAAGCTTCCAGGATCCTTTAGCTTAGGGGGTAGTTTATGCTGCAAAACAGCACTAGCTACCTCAGAAACTATCACCTTTTCATTCGGCTCATACCTTTTTTTCTTGGTATTCAGTTCCTTGAAGAATTTAGCATAAGCCGACATGTTCTTAATTGCTTCAAGTAATGGTAAGTTGATACTTACCTTAGATATCATGTTGAACATATCTGAAAACTGCTTATCTTTTTTATCATCCTTCAACCTGCTAGGGAATGGTATAGGTGGCCTGTATGGATTGCTTGCCCTGTGCAAATCTGGTGTAGGGGTCTTCTCCATTGATCTTTCTTCAGCACTTTTGTTCTCTACTTCTCCTTCCTTTTTTTTCTCTTGCTCACCTGCATTCACAGAATTATTTGCAACATTGTTATTAATTACCTTGCCACTCCTAAGAACAGTCACTGCTTGTGCCTGCTCAGGTTGACTTGGAAACTTCCCCTTTTGTTGAATCTGCATCTGTTGTGCAAGTTGCCCCACTTGGGTCTCCACCTTCTTAAAAGATGCCTCCAAGGAATCCAGTCTCTTGTTGTTCATCTCTTGGTTTTGTGCACTGACTTTGATGAAGGCTTGTAAACTTTCCTCCAAACTATCTCTCTTAGGCTGCATTTGATTTGAGGATTGACCTTGCTGCTGGTTCTGTCTCTGGAGCAAATGGAAAGGCTGTTGAGCATTATTTGTTGTCCAAGAAAAATTGGGGTGACTCCTCCAACCAGGGTTGTAAGTGTTAGAGTAAGGATCATTCCTAGCTCTTGGTTGAAATCCCCCCATAGCATTAACTTGCTCAGCTTCATTCCCAAAAGTCTCATATGCAGAGGGACATATATTTGCTCCATGCCCAAATGTCCCACAGATTCCACACACTTCTTGAGTAGATGAAGAAATATTGTTCTTCATGTTTAGCATCTGAACCTGCCTTGTCAACTCAGCTATTTGACTAACCATTTCAGTATTGGCTTCCAATTGATTTACCCCCTTGCTTCTTCCCCTTACACTCTTTTGTTGAGAATTAGCTCCCAACATCTCAAAGATCTCATAAGTCTCATCAGCTGTCTTTTCTCCCATGGCTCCCCCAGCTGCATTATCAACAGTGTTCTGAAATTGCTGGGTGAGACCATCATCGAAAAACTGATTAAGGAGTTGAAGTGGGTAGTGATGATGTGGACACTGGATTAGTAACATTTTGAATCTGTCCCAAGCCTCATGAAATGGCTCTCCTTCAAATTGAGAGAATGTAGCAATCTTCCCTCTCAACTCAGCTGTCTTTTGGTGTGAATAGAACTTGCCCATGAATTTATTGTAAACTTGCTCCCAAGTTGTCAGTGAGTTCTCAGGCAACATCATGAGCCAGCTCTTTGCCCTGTCCTTTAAAGTATAAGGGAAACATCGCATCCTCAACTGATCTTCTGTAAGTCCTCCCAAAGGAAAAGTGTTGAGGGTGGAGTAAAAATCCCGAATAAAGTTCAAAGGATCTTCATTTGGAACTCCATAGAATGATGGCAGCATGTTGTAGTGAATGTTCTTCAACTCATAGTTCCTTGTTGCATCTGTTAGTCTTATGCAAGAAGTGGAAGTCCCAATTACAGGTCTAGCAAAATCTCTCATGGTTCTTTGCCTTTCTTCAACCATCTTTACAGATTTTTCAGATTCTAACTCAAAATCCGAAATGTCTTCCTCTGAAGTATCAAATCCTGTGAAAAACTCAAACTCCTCTCTGCTCCTTTTTACTCTCTGAATTTCTGGAATGAATGGATGCAGTTCTCCTTCAAGTGATCTCCTGCCTTGCATAAACAAAAATTTCTAGAAAAAGAAATATCAAAAGCAAAAGACAAATTAAATAAAATGAAAACAATGAAAATAATCTGAAATGTAATTTTTTTATTATTTTTAAATAAACAATTACGCCAATTAGCTTCCCCGGCAGCGGCGCCAAAAACTTGTTGCGCTCGAATTAACTCTACCACAAAGCGTCACTCGCAAGTATACGAGGTAGCTGTAGCAAAGGTGATCGCCCCAAGGTCGTTCTCTCAAGGAAGCCAAAGTGGGTAATTGATTATCAAATTTAAAGTAACAAATAATTAAAGAAATTTAATTTGCAAAGTAATGAAGAAGAATGATTTAATTTGAAAACAATAAAAATAAACAATAGCTTATGTTTTGATTCACTTGATAAAAAGAGTCTAGGGTTTGCACTTCTTTACTACTCATATGTATGAATGGTTATTCCACTTAACTAATTTAATTTCTAAGATTAAATCTCAAGCAACTTAATTAATTGAGTCAAGGAAATAAGCTCTCGCATTCAAACCTCTTACAACTAATCTTGTTATAATTGAAACAATCTTTTTAATAGGTTATATCTCTAATTCACCTAAGTCCTTAATTGAATTGTTCCAGCATTAGATTTCATCTCTCAATCCATCATCTAATACCTAAAACACACAATTGGTGGCCAATCAATTATATGTAACAATTTTTCATTCAATAAAGGCTAAAGAAATCATTAGTTAAGAGAATAACCAATTCATACAATTCATAGCAAATCCATACAAACCCCTAGACTAGATTAAATTAGTTCATGTTGTTATCAAGCATACTCATCTCATTAATAATCAAAGAAATCAATTTAGACATGATAATGTTCATAAACACAATTTCAATGAAACTAAAGAGACAAAGTTTAAGAATAAAACCAAGTTACAAACTCCTTGAAGCTTTTGATGAAACTCTTGATCGAATCTTGCAAGAAGGATGAAACAATGGCATGAACAATCTAATCTCAACTAGTGTAATCCAAAGTAGAATCAAAATCTAAGAAAACAAATGTTTAAACCCTAAGATCCCTCTCAGACGGCTAAACTTGCTCTCAAAATCGTCAACAGACTCTAAACCCTATCTTTTCTTTTGCTTTTATACGAAGCGTCGGCTTTAAAATTCGGTGCGCGTTGATTCATGAGGGACACGGCCAGGTGATGAGGGACACGGCCGTGTGAGGGCTTGATGGAGGGACACGGCCAGGTGACACGGCCGTGTCCCCTGCATGTGTCCTCCTCTATTGCTTTTTGGTCTTCTTTGCTTCTTTGTTGAGTGACACGGCCAGGTAGAGCTTGACTTGGCCGTGTTGCATCATATTTGAGGGACACGGCCAGATGACACGGCCGTGTCCCTTCCCAGTGTCTGCCTCTGTCTGCTTTACTCTTCCTTTCCTTTGGTAATAAGTGGGACACGGCCAAGTCAAGGTGACTTGGCCGTGTTGCTCTTCTTTGGAGGGACACCGCCACATGACTTGGCCGTGTCCCTTGCTGGTGTCTGCTACTGGGACTTGTTCTTCCTTTTAACTTGGTATGGGACACGGCCAGTGACTTGGCCGTGTCCTCTGCCTGTGTCAGCTACTGCCCATTTCATCTTCAATTCGTTTCCTTGCCTGTTTTAACCTAACACAAAACTCTAAACAAACTTAAAACACGAAGTAAATAAACAATAACCGACAAAACATAAACACAAACTAAAAACTAGATCAAAAACGACATAAAACTAAAAATAAACTAAAACTACACAATTAAAGAAAACACTAGACAAACCGATAAAAACTAACGAAATACCTAAATAAAACAATAATTAACCTAATAAACAAGACACAAAACTTATAACAAAAACTAATAAAACAAATGTCATACTTTCAAGCAATAGAGATCATATTGAAAAATACTATATTTCATAATATTACATTTCATTATCTTATTTAATTGTTTTACCATTTATGATTCACATTGAAACAAAGACAAGCATAGGCCCAAAAAGGATCTAATATGTTATTCAAAATTAAGAGTTACTGCTTTGGTCCATAATCACATTCATCAAGCCCGTAGGCGATATATATATATCTATCCATGGATAATGTAACAGACCTAGTCTCTTGGACCTCAACCCGGCTAGACCCTAGGGCCCCAGTATCTTGGTCCTCAACCCGGCTAGACTGTTACTATTTTTTAGGCTTACGACCCGGTCTTTTCACCTCAAAAATATCATTTTTCATATTTATCAGCTGGGCTTGGCTTATGACCCGGTCTTTTCACCTACGCAGTAGTTCATAGGCATGCCGCCAAACCCAGAACTCTAAAAATTGAATAACATACTAGGCACACAATTAATTCATTTATCTCATTATCAATCTCTTTCACAATTCATTTCTCATTTCATTTCTCATAATCAAACTAGGCAACCATGCCCCAATTATTTCATTTGTATCATTATAGCCAACAACAATGGCTGCACATATCATTATTAAAGTATACATAGCCAATTGCATTGGACATACATTTTGAATGATCATCATATCTTTCACATTATGCAAATCATAACATTAATCAAATGTATTAACAATGTAATAAATTACTTAACACATTTATAACTAAATGTGTTAAGTCTCATAGTCATGTAAACGTATGCAACCATGTAAGTTTGTACTTACCTCAAGAGCAACTCACACCAATCTAAACACTTCCTCTTCCAGGAATCCTCCAATGCTTGGATTAGGGCAACTCAATCTCTTCAAAACCTAATCCAAAAGTGATAATACACACTCACTTAAAGATACACATGAGATAATAAGGCTAAGAATCAACTAGGGCAAACTCTACACATGACACGCTCAACAACACGGGTGTTTTTCTTGATCGTGCCCTAAACTCATAGCATAGAAGCTTTGGCATGCTCAGTGACATGGGCATGTCACTGGCCGTGTCAATCCTACCTCAACACAGTAGCTATGACACGCTCGGTGACATGGGCGTGTCACTGGACGTGTCAATGCTACTACAACACAGAAGCTGTGACACGCTCAGTGACATGGGCGTGTCACTGGTCGTGTCACCCATCCAGAAAATAGAATCATTGACACGCCTAAAGACTTGACCGTGCTCATGGGTGTGTCAGGCCAAAAATCCTGATTCCGGCAACAACAACATCACATCCAACAAACCTCTTACTTCCACCATCTTCCACTCCAAACAAACTTAACTAAACACACCCATAAATGATACTAACTTGCAAAAACATCAAAACAACTCAATACATACATCAAACACCAATTCACAACCATCACATACACACAACTCAAACACAATACTTGTTTTCTTCCAACACCAAACTTAACTCTATCTCAAAATCAACACCAATAAGATCAAACACCCTCAAATACACCATAATCAAATATACACATACCATCAACAATCAAACACCAAACTCAAAACACAAACTTAGAAGAAAACCAAAGAATCAAGTGGAGAACTTACCAAAAGTGATGAAAACTCTTAGATTTCCAACTTGATCACTTGAAACATCCTTCAATCTTGAGTTTGGAAAGACAAAATCTCACTTCCTCTCTTGCTATGGAGCTAGCCGGCCAAGGAGAAAAGAAAAGAAGAAGAAGATGAATAGAGAAAAGCAAAGTCAACACTCAACTCTTCTTTCAACCACTAAAACTCCCTTTAATTCTCAACCAAGCAATTTTATTAATATAATATTCATAAAAATCTTCATCCACTTACTAATTTCCATTTCAATTAATTTAATAAAAATAAATAAATCTTCTTTTGACCTTCTATTTCTTTGACTTGTATATGTTGTATATATCTCATATATACAACATATACACTCTTCTCTTTACCTCTTTTCTCTTTCCACTTAAACATATACATTTAATCCAAATACAACAATAAATATTCCAAAACTTTTAGGGTATACTTTGGGATATTACAATTCTCCCCCTCTAAAAAGAAATTTCGTCCTCGAAATTACCTGATCTCAATTCTGAAACAGCTGGGGATAATGATCTCACATCGCTTGCTCACTCTCCCAAGTTGCCTCTTCCTTCGCATGATTCTTCCAAAGAACCTTTACAAGTGGCACTTTCTTATTTCTCAACTCTTTCATTTTATGTGCCAAAATAACCACTGGTTCTTCTTCAAAAGTTAGATCCGGATTCACCTCAATAGATTCAACAGACAGAACATGAAATGGCTCTGATCTGTATCTCTACAGAATAGAAACATGGAAGACATTGTAAATTCTATCCAACTCAGGCGGCAAAGCAATTCGATAAGCAACTGGTCCCACTCTCTCCAATACCTCATAAGGTCCAATAAAACGAGGACTTAGCTTCACTTTGTGGCCAAATCTCAAAATCTTTTTCCAAGGAGACACTTTCAGAAATACTTTATCTCCAACATTGAACTCTATGTCTCTCCTCTTCAAATCTGAATAAGATTTCTGCCAATCTGAAGCTGCTTTCAACCGATCCCAAATTATTTTCACTTTCTCTTCCATTTCTTTAATCAAATCAGGACCAACCAATTTGCCTTCTCCAACTTCATTCCAACATAGACGCGTTCTGCATCTTCTACCATACAATGCCTCATAAGGTGCCATTTTAATACTAGACTGATAACTATTGTTATAAGCAAATTCCATTAATGGCAAAAATCTGTCCCAACTTCCAAAGAATTCAATGACAAAACTTCTCAATATGTCCTCCAAAATTTGTATCACTTTCTCTGACTGCCCATCTGTCTGCGGATGAAAAGCAGTGCTAAAGTGCAATCGAGAACCCAAAGCAGCATGCAAACTCTTCCAAAACCTTGAAGTAAACCGAGGATCTCGATTAGACACTAAAGAAATTGGGACTCCATGCAATCTCACTATTTCACTGATATATAGCTCAGCCAACTTCTCAAGAGAATAGTCCATCCGAACTGGAAGAAAATGAGATGTCTTTGTCAACCGATCAACAATCACCCAGATAGCATCATGCTTCTTCTGAGTCAATGGCAAACCAGACACAAAATCCATTGTCACACGTTCCCATTTCCATTCAGGCACTGATAAAGGTTGTAGCAACCCTGTTGGAACTTGATGCTTAGATTTCACCCTCTGATAAGTGAGACATTTAGATACAAACTCCGCTATGTCCTTCTTCATACCTGACCACTAGTAATGTTGCTTCAAAACATAATACATCTTGGTACTCCCAGGGTGCATAGCAAAAACTGACTGATGTGCTTCCTCCAAAATAATCTTTCTCAATCTTGCATCATCAGGAACACACAATCTATCCTTGAACCAAAGGCTACCATCTTTTCTCATATAAAAATCTTGGTTCTCTCCTTTCTGGCAACCCGAAACAATCTTCTGAATTTTCTCATCAACCAATTGAGCCTCTTTAATCTGACCCAACAACACCGGTCTCAAATGCAACTGAGCTAACAAGGCTCCATCATCACATGATTCAAAACTAGCATGCAACGCTCTCAACTCAACAAGCAACGAGAGCGAATAAACAGTCAAACCTGCCAAAGACTTTTGACTCAAGGCATCCGCAACAACATTTGCCTTACCAGGATGATAATCAATCAAATATTCATAATCTTTGATTAGCTCCAACCATAGTCTTTGCCGAAGATTAAGCTCTCTCTGAACCCCCAAATATTTCAAACTCTTATGATCCGTGTAAATGAAACACTTCTCCCCATACAAGTAGTGTCGCCAAATCTTCAAAGCAAAAACTATGGCTGCTAACTCCAAATCATGCGTCGGATAATTAAGCTCATGCGGCTTCAACTGCCGAGAAGCATAAGCTATGACTTTACCCTCTTGCATCAAAACATAACCTAAACCATTATGTGAAGCATCACTGTAAATCACATATGGTTTATCTTCCACAGGCAAAGTAAGAACAGAAGCTTGAGTCAACACTTCTTAAAACTGCTCAAAGCTTGCTTGACACTGGTCTGTCCACACAAATCTAATTCCCTTCTGAAGTAATCTGGTGAGTGGAGTAGCTATCAAAGAAAAATCTTTCACAAACCGTCGATAATAGCCTGCCAAACCCAAAAAACTTCTAACTTCAGTTACAGACTTTGGTGGACTCCAATTTAAAATGGCCTCAACTTTACTCGGATCGGCTCTTATACCATCTGCTGAAACTATATGACCCAGAAAAGTCACTTAATCAAGCCAAAACTCACATTTCGACAGCTTAGCATACAATTGCTTCTCTCTCAAGGTCTGTAATACAATCCATAGATGCTTGTCATGATCCTCTTCATTACGCAAATACACCAAAATATCATCAATGAAGACCACCACAAACTGATCTAGATAGGGCCTAAACACCCTATTCATCAAATCCATGAAAGTTGCAGGTGCATTCGTCAATCCAAAAGGCATCACTAAAAACTCATAATGCCCATATGTTGTGTGGAAAGTTGTCTTAGGAACATCTTCAGCTCTGACTCTCAACTGATGGTACCCTGCTCTCAAATCAATCTTGGAAAATACTGCTGCTCCTTTCAATTGATCGAAGAGATCATCTATCCTAGGCAAAGGGTACTTATTCTTGATAGTCACCTTGTTCAATTGCCTATAATTGATGCACAACCTTAAAGTACCATCCTTCTTCTTCACAAACAAAAAAGGAGCTCCCCATGGAGAAACACTAGGGTGAACAAACCCTTTATCCAACAACTCCTACAACTGCACCTTCAACTCTTTCAACTCAGTAGGTGCCATTCGATAGGGAGTAATAGAGATGGGAGTGGTACCAGGCAACAAATTGATACCAAACTCAACCTCTCTCTCAGGGGTTAACCCTAGAAACTCCTCCGAAAAAACATCTGGAAATTCCGCAACTGTGGGTATACTATCAAGTTGAGAACCCACTACTATGGTATCCATAACATGAGCCAGATAAGCATCACACCCTTTTCTAATCAACTTTCTAGCTGCAACAGCTGACACAAACAAGGATGCAAATTGTCTTTGTTCACTAGATACCATCACAATTCTACCATCACTGGTTCTAAGGGTAACACACTTCTTTTGACAGTCTACCACAGCTCCATGCATAGACAACCAATCCATACCTAAAATCAAATCATACTCCTTAAAAGGCATTTCAATCAAATCACCAAGAAACTCCTCACCTTGCACCACAACTGAACTATCACGATGCACCTTGCTAACTACCACACTATGCCCTAAAGGATTTGTCACCAAGACATCAAATCCTAAGGACTTTGAATGCAATTCAGACACAGGCAAGATAGATGCACTTATGTATGAATGAGTAGATCCTGGATCAATCAAAGCAAGAACTAAAATGCCAAATAAAGAAAATGTACCTGCAATGACTGCTGAAGCATCCGGTTGCCTCTGCATCACATACACTTGCTGAGAAGACCCAGCCTCATTTGGCCTACTGCCTCCGGATGTAGAGCCTCCTCTTTGACTAATCCCAGGTCAACCACCTCTACTAACACCTCTGCCACTTCGACCTCCTCTCACACTAGGTCGAGAAACTGCAAAATCTGCCTGCCTATGCTTCTACATCTCAGGACAATCTCTAATGAAATGGTCAGGCGATCCACATCTGAAACACACAGCTGATCCACTAATTTTTCAACAAACACCCCCATGTATCCTACCACAATGGACACATGTAGGTGAAGTAGACCTCTGAACCACTGGAGTCGGATCACTAACTACAGAAACTGTAGGTCTCAATCTCTGCCTCTAATACTGAACTGACCTACCCAACTGCCTCTGGCTCCTACTGACTCTCGGAACAAAACTTCCTCAGCCTCTCTTCATAAATGAAGACCCTGTCTGTGAGCGGGGATTTTCGCCACCACTCCCGGTGGAATGGTTCTTGCGACTTCGGCACTATTTAGGCTCGGGGCCTTAGAGAACACGGACCTAAGTCCGGAGAAAATGGAGTCACCACCCGGACAGGCCGGGAAAAAGAAAGGGGTGGATGACTCGATTCCTAAGGAATCCCCAACCCATTAATGGGTTCGAAAAGTTGGGTACGTGTGGGGAAGGTGAGAAATGGCCCAGCACCCCCCACAATGCTTGGTTTATTGGAACCGGCCTCCTTTACAGATCTTAATATTATAAAATTCTTAAGTATAATAACATTATCCATACTACACACAATAAAAAGAAAGCATAATTATATTAAAATCAAAGCAATGTCCAAACAAAACAAAATAAATAAATGGACACCCATCCAAGGATGGAAACATGTCCTTACATCACATGCCTAGATAGGACACCCACCAAAAGGTAGAAACATGCCCTTTACATAAGTTCTAAAAATAGAAAAGCAAATTAAATTACATGATGTTTAAATAATGAGGTACCTACCAAGTGGAAACATACCTCTTACAACTTTTGGAAGTCTAAATTGATTGATAAAAGTAAATAATCATTCATCATAAATAAATCATTCATCAAAAGTATTTAAAGAAAATAAACATCCATCCATGATAAAATTAAATAAATCAAGTATTGAAATTAAATAGATTAAAGCATAAAAGATAAATCAAGGTATAAATAAATATGGAATTGAATAAAGCAAATAAAAGTTCAATTATAGCTACTGTGACTTTTTATGGAATTAAAATAGATTAGGGTTTTATGTTTTAAAAGTTTGGTAAGATTCTTTGATTAACCAAATTAAGGTTTGAATGGTGAAATCATGAAACTAGGGTTTTGAATACCTTAAAATATTTGTGATTTTTGATTATTGAATTTTAAGCTAATGTGTAATTTTTGAGTTTTTATGTTTTTTTATGTTTTAAAAGGATTAGGGTTCATAAAAATTATGGTTTAAGGTTTTAAAAGAATTAGGGTTCATTATTTTAGGTTTAAAAGTTAAATTTTGGATTTTAGGGTTTTGAAATTTGGGTCTCGGGTAATGAAGAATTTTTAGGGTTTTAAAAATCAATTTGATATTTTATGAAATTTTATGAATTTAAACACACAGATTGAAGTTTTTATAAGTAGAAAAGATGTTTTAGAAGGCTTTTTGAATGAAATAGAACCTACTTTAAAATCTTAAAAGAAACAGAATTTGATTTTGGTTTTGTTGAAAAATATGTTCAATTAATGTTTTAAGGTCTTTAAGAAGAAAAAATAACAATTTTAAGTTTTTTAGAAAATAAGGTCATGTTTTTAGTGTTTTAACTTTGGAAAACTAAATTAAAGTTCTAAGATTTTAACTTTTAAAAAACACAAAAAATCCTAGTTTTAGCTACTGTGTAAAAAATTAGAATTTAGAATTTCATACCTTCTTTTGTAAGTTGCTCCAAAATTGCTTCTTCTTGGATGAACTAGCTCCAAAGACAAGCCTTTGTTGCCTTTGGAATCCCTTTTTTCGTGATGCTGCTGTCCAGAAAAGATTTAAATTGAATTTCTTCTTTTCCTTCCTTGATTTGGTTTTAAACTTTCCAAAAACCCTTTGGATTTCCTCTCTCGCGGCCACCCCTCCAATTTCAATGTCTTTTGGTCCTTTTTATAGTGGTTTAAGGTTATTTATTCCTAATTAATTAAGGTAAGTAATATTAATAAAAAAAGAAATTAAAACCTAATTGGATTAGGTTTCAAAAATTTGGGTTGAAAAATTTTGCGCTAGCGAAAACCGTGGCAGCGGGCCCGTGGCTGGGGCCAGTGGGTGTGCCAGCCCGCAGGAAATTCCTGCGGGAAGTTATTTCGCCCGCAGGAAATTTCTGCGGGGTGAGCTGCTGCTGGGTCGACGGGCCCGCGCAACCACTTTTTGCTACCGATTTTTTTTTCCGACTCCGATTTTTAATTTTATTTTTATTTTTTAATTTTTATTTATTTATTTTTATTTTTTATTAATAAAAATTAGATAATAAAGCAAAAAACTATTTAATTAAAATTATATTGGACCAATTAGACAACAAAAATCATTTTGGACTAAATAAAGCATATTGGATCGGATTGGGTCAAAAATTAAGGGTCTACAGTTTGCCCCCTGCTTGAATGATCTGAAACCTTAGTGAAAGAGAGTGAAAAGCAATAAGACTTAATTTTTGAGGTTTTGGGTTCTGGACCCGAGAGATTTGGACACTCGATCCTAAACTAGACTTGAATACTCGATCCTATCTGGATTTGGGTACTCGATCCTAAATCAGATTTGGATACTCGATCCTAAACTGGATTTGGACACTCGATCCTAAATTGGATTTGGATACTCAATCCTAACTGGATTTGGATACTTGATCCTAAACTGGATTTGGATACTCGACCCTAAACTGGATTTGGATACTCGATCCTAAATCGAATTTGGATACTCGATCCTAAATTGGCTTTGGTTACTTGATCCTAAACTGGATTGGGATACTCGATCCTAAACTGGATTCGGATACTCGATCCTAACTGGATTGGGATACTCGATCCTAAACTGGATTCGGATACTCGACCCTAAACTGGATTTGGATACTCGATCCTAAATCGAATTTGGATACTCGATCCTAAATTGGCTTTGGATACTCGATCCTAAACTGGATTGGGATACTCGATCCTAACTGGATTGGGATACTCGATCCTAAACTGGATTTGGATACTCGATCCTAACTGGATTCAGACACTCGATCCTAAACTGGATTGGGATACTCGATCCTAAGCTGGATTTGGATACTTGATCCTAACTTGGATTGGGATACTCAATCCTAACTGGATTCGGACACTCTATCCTAAATCGGATTTGGATACTCGATCCGAAATTGGATTGGGATACTCGATCCTAACTTGATTTAGATACTCGATCCTAAACTTGATTGGGATACTTGATCCTAACCTGGGTACTTTGACTTGAGATTTGAATTGATTTTGATTTAATTTGGGTACTTGGACCCGAGATTAGATTTGATTTGTGTACTTGGACCCGAGAATGAATTTGACTAACCTTTTATCAGTTGAAAAGTCTGACTGCTCCGGCTGTTCTATGCATTGTGATTCTTCACCCTCAGAATGGATCTTCATCCTTGGAGATTGGGTCTTCACCCTTGCAAATGGATCTTCATCCTTGAAAATGAATCTTCATCTTTTGACATTGGGTCTTTACCCTTGAAAATGGATCTTCATCCTTTGAGATCGGGTCTTCACCCTTGAAAATGGATCTTCATCCTTTAAGATCGGGTCTTCACCCTTGAAAAGTGGATCTTCATCCTTTGAGATCGGGTCTTCACCTTGGCTTCATCTCTTTTAGCTGGATTGGTCTTCATTCTTTTGAGAGTTCTAATGTTCCATTCTTTTGTTCTTCCTTTTTGCAAAGATTTAGCTATTTTTAATTGGACCTTATATCCTCTCCTTGCCCCCCCTGTGTGGCAAAATATTTGTAAGTGAGTTTAAAAATATTTGGTATATAAACTCAAAAAATTGAAAAGGAGAAACTTTGCCCCCTGTGTAGGCTCAAACCAAAGATTTTATCCATGCAAGCTTTAATTGATGTTTTCGCTGTCTAGTTCTTCTCACAAGCACGTATTTCTTCTCTTTGCAAGATTACTGGAGCTTTCTCAAGCAATGGGCTTTCTATGCCCCCCTTGATTCAATATCTTCTTTAGATTGCTTGCTGTTCATTTTGACAAGGAATAGACAACACAAGAAAAGAAAGTGCGATGTGACATGCTCGTGTATGCATGATATGCATGAATGATACTTACAGCGGTTTTATTGACTCACAGACTGAGGTGATCAGTAGAAGTGTTCTCATTGACTCCGTTTTGACGCTTGTTCAAGTCTTGCATTGGAATGATCGAAAGCTTTGCATTTGTGGCTTTTATCTTCTATATGTTGAGAACATGAGTGGTAGAGACCCTGTAATATCCTCATGTATACCTTAGAAGTTTTGATTATGTTATTGTTGTTGTTGTTATAAATTGGATTGAATATATATGTGTCAAATTGCAAGAGAAAAGAAATTGAGAAGAGAATGGTTATGTATTTGTGTTTTGGGAAAAAAAAGAGGGTGTAGAGAGAAGTGTATATGTTGTTTATATGGTTGTATAATTAACATATACATAAGTCAAAGGTGGAGTCTATGCAAGAGGATATTTTTGTGTGACATGTGTAATGACTATAATGGGCACATATGAGACAAAAGGTTAATTAAATGGATGAGGGCATGTTGGTAATTGTTTTGTTAAATTGGGTGGTGGAGATTTAAAGAAGAAGAAATGGTTGATTTGTATTCATTCTTCTTCTCTTCTCATGTGTCTGCCGGCCATTGAAGAAAAGAGAGAGCAAGAGAGGTGTTCTTGAAGCTAGAACCAAATTGAAGAGGCAATCAAAGGGATTGGTTAGAGATTTGTGAAATTTCTTTATCTAAGGTAAGACTTCTCTTGTTTTCCTTTGTCAATTTTTAAGTTGTGTCTAAAAGAAATTGTGATTTATTGATGTGATGATTTGGTGTGTTTGATATGTGTTTATAAGTGTTTAAAGTGATTGTAAGTTAAAAGATGGAATTGGTGTTGGTTTGGTTGTGAATATGGTAAGATATGTGAAGGTTGATTGTGGAAGATCAAGTGGGAAGTTGGTATTAAGGTTTGGTATTGGTGAATGTTTTAATGTAATGTTTATGTGTTGTTTAAGTGGTTAATGTGATGAATATGTAAGATATGTGTTAATAACATTGATTAGAACAAATTGAATGAAGTTATTGTTGTGCAAAGGGTGTGAAAATGCATTTGGAAGAGTGTTGGTTTTGATTATGGTTGTGTTCTTGAGTGACACGGCTAGAATCGATGAGAAACACGGCCAAGACTTGAGAAATTTGGGTGACACGGCCAAGTTGGAGGGATTTTGGCCGTGTTGGTTATGTTTTGGGGTGACACGGCCACTGGCTTGGCCGTGTCCCTTGAGTGTGTTTGCCACTGCCTGAGTTGTGTTGAGAGACACGGCCGTGTCCTTATCCGTGTCTGCCTCGGGAAGTTTTGGTTTTGAGAGACACGACCACAAGCTTGGCCGTGTCCCTTGGGTGTGTTTGCTACTGTGATGGTTTTGGTTCTTCATGCATTGTTTGATTCTTCAAAAGTCTTGTGCTCCTAAACATTTTATATACACCCTAAGTACTTTGTAATCAAAGAATGACCTAAACAAATGTGTGTGGATGATTCTAAACCTATAAATAATGATCTTTGGATTAGGTTTTGAAGAGATTGTGTTGCATTAACCTAAATGTTGAGAATTCTTGGAAGAGGAAATGTATAGAGGAATGGGAATAGTTCTTGAGGTAAGTACCAATACATATGATTGTATTTAATTACATAATTTGAGGCTTAACACATTTGTTTGCAAATGTGTTAAGTGATCTATTATATTGTTAATATAATTGGACTAAGGTTATGATTGAATGATGTGAAGGATGTGAAGATCATTAACAAGGTAAGCATAAACTCTATTTGATTGTATATCCTTATATGTCTTTGAACATTAACACATTGGGATGAAAGTGTTAAATAAGCTATTATATTGTGAATGTAAATGAAGAATGTAAATTGCTATATATATATATAGATATATATAAAGGATGAAATATGAAATGGGAAAGGTAGGAAGAAATGAGGATCATTCTTAAGGTATGTGCAATTTGTTGTGATAAATGCTCTAGTAATGAATGATGTTAATGTGTTTTGAGAAGTGAGAAAATGTTATGTTATATGCATTGTGAATCTTGTGTATGGCAATGTATTATATGAATAATATACTTTGAAATGTGATATCAATGATGCCATATGTATCATATGTATTGAGATATGATATGATATGAAGCCATTGTGATTGGCTATGATGATTCAATTGAAAGAGATAAGGCATGTTTGCCTAATTGATGATGAGATTGATAATGAAATAATAAATGAATTGTGTAACTAATGTGTTATTCGATTTCAGAGTTCTGGGTTTGGAGGCATGCCTATAAAATGAAAAAGGTAACAGTCTTGCCGGGTTGAGGATCTCTTCATTTTGAGTTGAATTGAGATCCAAGAGACTGGGTCTGTTACACTATAAGAAATTGTGATTATGAGATATATGATTGGTAACAGTCTTGCCGAGTTGAGGATCACCTCGAGTTTAGCCGAGTTGATGATCCAAGAGACTGGGTCTGTTACGCTATCCATGGATAGAGATATTGATATATGATGCCTACGGGCTTGATAATTATGATTATAGACCAAAGCAGTAACTCTGAACTTTGAATAACATATTAGTGTTTTGGGCCCGAGTCTGTCTTTATTGTCAATGTGAAATGCAAGTATTGAAATATTGATTGTGAGTATTAATACTGAATTATGCTTGGTGAATTGTGAATAATATAATGTTATTAAGTGTAATATGTAAATGAATTGTGGTTGATGATAAAGGTTGTCTTTATTGGAAATGTGATTTATGATTTGTATGATATGTAAAGTGTGTATTGCAATAATGATTGGTATGATATATGTAATGTAGGGGTATTAATATATTGGTTTTGAGTATTGGTGATGCATTGGGGTTGGTGATAATATTATGTATATATGTACATCATATATGAAATTAGCTATGATATATTAAAGATGAAATTAAAAAGAAAAGAAGATATGATAAGAACTAATTATATATTGAATTGATGTATCATTATATGTCAATACTTCTATACTATATGTTTATATCTTTATAGTTGGACTACTAAGCTCTCGGGCTTAGCGCGGGTGTTTATTCGCGCAGGTATATAGATGGAAGATATGAAGTCTTTTATTATGCCACAAGAAGAGTAAAGTTTGTCGAGACCAACTAGAGGGTAATGCATACATGTATAAATTTTTAATTATGATGTATTTCTGACGAGAGAGTATTTATATGTATAAATGAAGTTTTGATAAAGATAATAATTTTGTAAATGTTATTTAAATTAATGTATTATGGTTTGAACTCTGTTACAGGTTTTTAAAAGGTAACAAAAAGTGACATCCTTATACTTTATATATTTACTGTATGTATACTAGGTATACGTATAGTACTTATATAGGGTATCGGGGTGTTACAATTATTTTGGTATCAGAGCTTAGGTTCGAGATTCTCGGCCTAAGTGAGAAAAAAAAAGTTTTGAAAAGTTTAAATAAAAGTAAAAAGGAAAAGTTTTGAAATGAAATTTGTAATACATGCATATGCATTGACACCTAGGTTGGTCTCGGATGTGGCATTATATGAATTATAGAATATTTGTGTTATATGAGATGTTCAATATAGTTGATGATATATGTGTATACTATTTTGATGTGATGAGAAATTATGATTGTTGACAATGATGTTGGAAATGAATTATAATTGAGGCATAGTGCCTAATTGATTATGAGAAACTAATTGTGAAATATAATGTGATATATGTATATTGATGATGCATATGAAAAATGTCATGTTGTGTGCAACATGGAATGTAATGTTGATGTTTATGAGCAATATTATGTAGGACATAATATGAATTGAAACATAAAGAAATGAAAAAGGAGAATAAATTTGAAAATGAGTTGAAAATCAAATCAAGATAAGAGTATGTACTTTTTCTTCTATACTTTGAACCTCTTTATAATAAAGTTTATGTTGGTTTTGTTAATGTTGAATTTGCTAGACAGTGGAAATGATATCGAATTGTTAAAATTGAAAGTTATGTTATTTAAATGAGGAGAGTATGGTGGAATGTTGAATGAGTTGTTTAGTAGAGACAAAGTGTGATTATGTAAAGTTGGGATGTGTATACAGTTAAGGTTGTTTTTAAAGGAAAAAAAAAGATGATATTGGTTAAGTAAGAAAATAAGCTGATATAAAAAAAAAAAAGATGAGTTTGGCGAGTTGAAGCTTAAGTGAAATAGTAAGTTGAAAAGTTAAAGTTTTAGTCAAATTTGATATAGATTATTGGGATATTGATAGTTAACTGTATATGCAATGCATGAGCTAAGTGAAATGACTAGTATTGCATATGAAAGTATTATGAATTGAGTAATGTGATTAATAGTATGAGAATTTGTGTTGAAATAATCAAGGAAGTGGATAAGTAAATAGAAATGAGTTATTTTAAGTCATTTTACTGAACAGGGTAAGAATGAATATGGGAGTGTATTAAATATTTTTAAAGACGAAAGTGAAAGAAATGTCACATTGGGAATGTGACTGAGATGAATATGAAGTGTTACTATAGTCGGAATATATATGTTTATAGTGTGAATAAATACTCTATATCATATTGGAGGAATGAGAAGGATAGTGTTTAAAAGAAAATGATAAACACTAAATTTGTATTGAATGTATGAAAAAGGAAAATACTATAAGAGCATATAAATTAAGTGTGTACATGTATATGACATGTGAATGAAATTATATATATATACATAAAGGTGTGAATCATGTTTTGTAGATGACCTATGAAGATGTATGTGGTATAATTATAGAATTTGTGATATGGAAAAAAAACAATGTTATATGTATTAGTGGACCTAAGAGAGATTAGGTCTTGAACTGTGTAAAGCTAGATGGATTATGTGATGGAAGTGAGAATGGAAAGAACTTGAGTAATATTGGACAGTGGAAATTGTTATAATGAGTATTGAACTTGATGATTATATTATATTTAGAGTTTCAAAGTATTCACATATGAAAAGTTCTATGTAATTATATTATAAGAGATTGTAAATGGATTAGAAATGAAGTGATGAATAGAAATTGTATAAGAACTGTATATGATTGAATATGTATATAGTAATATTGTTGAAGCATGAGTTAAGTTGATAAGGATCATATAAGCGAGTACAAATTGGTTGAAACGAAGTTGGAATGTGTTAACTTCTGTTATACTAAAAATGTAAAGAAGGACTATATAATTTTTTTAAAAATACACCTTAGCTTTGTATTTGTAAAGATTGAGAATAGAATTATAAAAGAACAGTATTGATTTGAAAGTTCTAGGTTTGAATATTAATCTCTTAAAGTCATGTGTTTTGTTCAGTATTTTGGATCGGTTAATTTGTTATCCATGGATTTGGATCTTAGATATAATGATTGTAATACGGATTTGGTGAGGTTGACAATTTTGTTTGAGAAGTATAGTTAAAAGTTATGATGAATAAGGTTGTACCTTATTATTATTTTTTTATGTTAAGAACTTGGTTATAATGGTGAAGATAAAGAAAGAAAAAGAAATTATGGAAATATGGTGAGTTATGAATAATATGAAAAGGTAATTGAAATCAGTATAACAATAATTTGAAATGTGAAGAGATATTAAAAAGGGAGAAATTCTAATATATGAATGAAAGTTATACTGAATATGTTTATGGTATGTAACTTGAGGTTTAAGGGAATGAACTTAAAGTTTGAGTGAATGAATTATAGATATTAAGTATGATATAACATTTTTTTATGAAAATTGGTGGAAATTATACTAAGATAATAAAGAGTAAACTATGTGTATATTAAAAGATAATTGGAAGTGATTTGTTATCCTGATGAATTGACTGAAAATGGATCGGAAGAGTTCAGGAATTGAAAATAAGTTTGCCCTAATGGAATTAAGTTATATATATACATATATGAATATGGTGAAATTTTATGATGAGTCAAATACATTAATTGTTGGTTGGAGTTGAATAAGATTTGAATATCGATATATTGTGACAGATAGATCAATGGATCTAGAATTGGCTAAGATTATGAATCATTATTGAAATTTATTGTGTATAGTTGTATTAAGAAAATAGGTATTTACATGATAATGTATATGATGTAAATTTTAAAGTATGATTGGACATGAATGAGTGGAATATAGTAATTGTTAAACATGATAAGAAGAGAAAAAGATTGGTTATCTATAAAATAAGTTGAAAGATAATATATTAATATGTAAGTTAAGTGAAAAGCGTGCTAAAGAAATAACTCCATTTATGGAAAAATCAGGATTTTGTTATCTATTGAGAGTGATAAATGTCTATGTAGACAGTGATTGTAATGAAGGGATAATTAATGTTCAGATATAAGTCAATGGTTTTTAATGTTAAAGTTAAGAGAGTAATTATACAGAAGTGAAAGAACAAAATATATTAAATATAAAGATTTGACAAAGTATTATTGTGCTATATGATGATCTGATTCTGGTATAAAGATATTAATAGAAAATGTAATGTGATCTTTTGAATGTTTGATTAAGAAAGTAACCAGATGTATGAACATATAGAATGATGAGTTATAGAATTTAAAGAAGGTGGTTGATTCTAAAGAGGAGAGTTGGAGTTATATGATTTGATGATATAATGACTTAAGCGTATAATTAACTTCATATGGAAGTTAAGATGGTATGGTATTATGAACGGATTACAATTATACTAGATAATTTCGAGGACGAAATTATTTAAGGGGGAGAGAATTGTAATATCCTCATGTATACCTTAGAAGTTTTGATTATGTTATTGTTGTTGTTGTTATAAATTGGATTGAATATATATGTGTCAAATTGCAAGAGAAAAGAAATTGAGAAGAGAATGGTTATGTATTTGTGTTTTGGGAAAAAAAAGAGGGTGTAGAGAGAAGTGTATATGTTGTTTATATGGTTGTATAATTAACATATACATAAGTCAAAGGTGGAGTCTATGCAAGAGGATATTTTTGTGTGACATGTGTAATGACTATAATGGGCACATATGAGACAAAAGGTTAATTAAATGGATGAGGGCATGTTGGTAATTATTTTGTTAAATTGGGTGGTGGAGATTTAAAGAAGAAGAAATGGTTGATTTGTATTCATTCTTCTTCTCTTCTCATGTGTGTGCCGGCCATTGAAGAAAAGAGAGAGCAAGAGAGGTGTTCTTGAAGCTAGAACCAAATTGAAGAGGCAATCAAAGGGATTGGTTAGAGATTTGTGAAATTTCTTTATCTAAGGTAAGACTTCTCTTGTTTTCCTTTGTCAATTTTTAAGTTGTGTCTAAAAGAAATTGTGATTTATTGATGTGATGATTTGGTGTGTTTGATATGTGTTTATAAGTGTTTAAAGTGATTGTAAGTTAAAAGATGGAATTGGTGTTGGTTTGGTTGTGAATATGGTAAGATATGTGAAGGTTGATTGTGGAAGATCAAGTGGGAAGTTGGTATTAAGGTTTGGTATTGGTGAATGTTTTAATGTAATGTTTATGTGTTGTTTAAGTGGTTAATGTGATGAATATGTAAGATATGTGTTAATAACATTGATTAGAACAAATTGAATGAAGTTATTGTTGTGCAAAGGGTGTGAAAATGCATTTGGAAGAGTGTTGGTTTTGATTAGGGTTGTGTTCTTGAGTGACACGGCTAGAATCGATGAGAAACACGGCCAAGACTTGAGAAATTTGGGTGACACGGCCAAGTTGGAGGGATTTTGGCCGTGTTGGTTATGTTTTGGGGTGACACGGCCACTGGCTTGGCCGTGTCCCTTGAGTGTGTTTGCCACTGCCTGAGTTGTGTTGAGAGATACGGCCGTGTCCTTGCCCGTGTCTACCTCGGGAAGTTTTGGTTTTGAGAGACACGGCCACAAGCTTGGCCGTGTCCCTTGGGTGTGTTTGCTACTGTGATGGTTTTGGTTCTTCATGCATTGTTTGATTCTTCAAAAGTCTTGTGCTCCTAAACATTTTATATACACCCTAAGTACTTTGTAATCAAAGAATGACCTAAACAAATGTATGTGGATGATTCTAAACCTATAAATAATGATCTTTGGATTAGGTTTTGAAGAGATTGTGTTGCATTAACCTAAATGTTGAGAATTCTTGGAAGAGGAAATGTATAGAGGAATGGGAATAGTTCTTGAGGTAAGTACCAATACATATGATTGTATTTAATTACATAATTTGAGGCTTAACACATTTGTTTGCAAATGTGTTAAGTGATCTATTATATTGTTTGTAATATCCTCATTTATGCCCTAAAAGTTTTGAGTATGTTGTTGTTATTGTGGTTGTTGATATATATATTGGGAAGTGAATGTTTGTGCATATATGTGTTAAATTGTAAGAGAAAAGAAATGGGAAGAGAATGTATATGTATATGTGTTTTGGAGAAGAAATTTAGGGTTTAGAGACAAATGTATATGTTGTTTATATGATGATATAATTAACATATACATTGGTCAAATGAAGAGTCAAGGTGATGGTTAAGTGGAAGAAGATATTTTTGATTGTTAATGAAATTACTATAAAGGGCTTATATGAGACAAAGAGTTAGTTATATGGTTAAGGGTGTTTTGGTAATTTTCCTTGTAAGATGCATGGTGGAGATTAAAAGAAGAAAAGGTGTTTGACTTGTGCATTTTCTTCTTTCTTTCTTGAAGTGGCCGGATTCTCCATAGACAAAGAGAGAAAGAGAGGTGATCTTGAGGTTTGAAGCATTTTGAAGAAGGAAGCAAGGGTTTTGGTTAAAGATTTGTGGATTTCTTCATTTGAGGTAAGATCTTTTCTTTAATTTCTTCAATTCTTTTGAAGTGGTGTGAGAAAGGAATTAGGGTTTGTTGGTTTGATGATGAGAAGTTGAGTTGGTGAAGGTGTTGGAAGTGATTGTGTTGAGTAAGAGTTGTGTTTAGTGAAATTGTTTCTGTTTTACAATTAGTAAAGGCTGTGATTTGTATGATTTTTAATTAATTATAGAAAAATGTTCTTGAAGTGAATTTTTGATATGTTGTGCCTCTATGAGTGTAGAATGACTGAAAAATATGTTGATTCGATTTTGGAATGGTTATGAGTTTAGAAAGATTATTTTTATTAGACCTGTTCCAGCAGGTACCTTAACTGAGACAGCTATACTTCGGGATTTTTAATAAAATGTAGAAAAATCATATCCAATCGAATTTTGGATATGTTGTTGCTTAGTGAGTCTAGTATTTGAGAAAAATAATTTGGAACCACGTTGATTGAATTTGATTTATGGAATTCACAAAGTTCAGAACTGCTGCCAGGATGCAGGGCAATTGGGGCAGTCTGGTTAGGTGAACTATTTGACCAAGATTTTGTGTTCAGTTTGATCTGAAATTTTAAAGGAATGATTTTTAGATACAAAACTAAATTCTGTAAAAATTTTAGAATTTTTAGTCAAGTAGATTATTTTATACAATTTTTCAAAATAAGGATAAAATGGAGTTTAAAACCAGAATGTACTATTCATATGAATCATATCAATTGTTCTTTGCCCTAATTGCATTGTTGAGATTGAACAATGTTATGTTATGCATTGTGAATGGTTATGTGTTTCATGAATAATATACATTGAAATTGAAATGATAATTCAAATAAGACATGATATGAGGCAATGCCATTGTGATTGGCTATGATGATGATATTGAAAGAAAGAAGGCATGTTTGCCTAAATGTGATGAGAACTTGAGAATGGAAATGGTAACTATATAATAAATGAATTGTTTGTTTAATATGTTATTCAGTTTCAGAGTTCTGGATTTGGGTGGCATGCCTAAGAAATGATAAAAGGTAACAGTCTTGCCGGGTTGAGGATCTCCTCATATGTGTTGAGTTGATGATCCAAGAGACTGGGTCTGTTACACTATGAGATATATGATTTGTAACAGTCTTGCCGGGTTGAGGATCTCCTCATATGTGTTGAGTTGATGATCCAAGAGACTGGGTCTGTTACACTATCCATGGATAGAGATACATGTATATACATTGCCTACGGGCGTGATTATTGTGACTATGAACCAAAGCAGTAACTCTGAACTCTGAATATCATATTAAATACTTGTTGGGCCCATAGGTGTCAGGGTTATATGAATGTCCTAAATAATGTTATGAGTTAATGAAATGAGATGTTGGTTATTGAGTATGATTGATTAATGTTGAATGTGGAAAGATGTTGAAATGTGGTATGCTCATATGACTATGATTTGTGAAATGCATAATTATGTGGTTAACTTTATATTTATGATATTGATCTTATCAATAACATATGTGGCATTGCATTACATTAAAGCATACCATTAGCATGTTTTATCTTACTAAGCCGTTGGCTTAGCGCGAATGTGATTCTTCGCGCAGGTGACAAGGAAGAACCAGAGAGTTCCTCTAGGCCGAGTCGAGCCTAGATTTTGAAGAGTGAATAGTGGGCTTTAAGATCGAAGACTGACTGCCAAACATGTATAAATTTTATGTGTTGTAAAACTTGAGTTTTGATGTATATGAATTTGTAAATATTGTTACTTTCCGTTGCATAGTGAACAAAGATTTTATCTGCTGTATTTCATAATAAACCTTTACTTTATTTTGTACTAGAAGTGTAAATCCTTTTTGCAGGTTGTAGTTGAGGTTATAAGGGGGATTTATTGGAAGTGTACTGAGAATGATTTTGTTTGCATTGGTTTGTGTAAAAATGTTTTCAAAAATTAGAAAAAAACTAGTTTTGTCTACACTTGGGATTGAATTTTTAGGCAAAACTATGGCAAAATTTCTATAAAAATCGGAACAAAAATTTGACTAAGTAAAAGTGGTAGCAACATTAGGATAGGGTGGCGCCTCTACTCAGCTTACACACGTAGGTCGGGAAGGGGTGTTACAATTTTTGGTATCAGAGCCTAGGTTTGAGATTCTCAACCTAGATCAATTGTAAGAAAAAGAATATTTTGATTTTTAAAGTGGGTTTTTGAGTAAAATACATGTTTTGGTATGGCAGTCTTTGATCTTTAATGAGGAATATTCTGCTGTGTTTGCAGATATAGGTAGAGATGGCATCTCATTCGCGACAATCTGTTGAGGGTAGTGCCGAGAGTATTGCTCCTGCTGAGGGAGCTAGGGTTGATAGTGTTGAGGAGGCACCTGCTTCGGTGTCGGGTAGACCAGCTGGGGAGGAGGTTCCGCCAGCCTGGTTTAGGCCTATGTTGGAAGCTATGAGACAAGCACCTGTGCAACCACAGCCACCGCCACCACCCCCTCAGCCTTCAGTACCAGTAAGGCACTATGATAAGCTAAGGAAATATGGAGCAGAGGATTTCTTTGGTACAGTTGATCCGGCTGTAGCAGAACAGTGGCTTGATAGAGTTCAGAGGGTATTTGTGCAGTTGCAAGCCACTTCAGAGGAGAAGTTTGACTATGCAAGATCTTTGCTACAGAAGGATGCCTACGACTGGTGGAAGACAGTGCCCCATTCTATGGATGATCCACCAACCTTGTCTTATGCGGATTTTCTGAGAGAATTTGAGTTGAAGTATACTCCTAGGGAGTATAAAGATGGGAAGAAAAGAGAGTTTCTAGATTTGAAGCAAGATCATCGGACCGTAACTGAGTATGAAGTTGAGTTTATTCGACTGAGTCAGTATGCTGGGGGTATCATTACTGATGAGATTGATAGATGTCGGCGATTTGAGGAGGGATTGAGGCCCTCGATCATGTGCTTAGTGGCTGGATCCAGATATCAGGATTTCTCACAGCTTGTGGCAGCAGCTCGAAGTGTAGAGCGAGCTCAAGTTATTGCAGCTGCTTCAGAGGAAGAGGTTAGGGTTAGAAGGCCCCAGTTCGAGGCAGGGTCTTCTTCTGCGAAGAGGGGTAGAGGAAGTTTTGTTCCTCGGAGTAGTAGGAGCCAGAGACCAGTGGGTAGGTCAGTGCAGTTCCAGAGGCAGAGATTTAGACCTGCAGCTTCAGTAGCGAGTGCTCCTACTCCTGGAGTTCAGAGATCCACCTTACCTGTGTGTAACCAGTGTGGTGGAAGACATGGGGGCGTTTGTTGGAGGCATAGTAGATCAGGGGTATGCTTCAGGTGTGGATCACCTGACCACTTTGTGAGAGACTGTCCTGAGAGGCAGGAGCAGATGCCAGTTGATTCTGCTGCTTCTCGAGCTAGTGTGAGGGGAGGCAGAGGAGGCAGAGGTGCCAGCCGGGGAGGTAGACCAGGATTCAGTTCTAGAGGAGGTGCTACATCCAGGGAGGGTAGACCAGAGGAGGTTGGATCTTCCCAGAGGATGTATGTTATGCAGAGACAGCCAGATACATCGGCAGTCATAGCTGGTACTTTTTCTTTATTTAATACTCCAGTACTTGCTTTGATTGATCCGGGTTCCACACATTCATATATTAGTGCATCTGTTTTGCCTGTATCTGATTTGCATGCTGAGTCCCTAGGATTTGATGTGTTGGTAACAAATCCGTTAGGGCATAGTGTGGTTGTGAGTAAGGTGCATAGAGATAGTGCAGTAGTGGTGCAGGGTGAGGAGTTCCTTGGGGATTTGATTGAGATGCCATTTAAGGAATATGACGTGATCTTAGGTATGGATTGGCTATCTCGACATGAAGCTGTGGTGGATTGTAAAAAGAAAATTGTTTCTTTGAGAACGGGTGATGGTAGAGAGGTGATAGTATCTAATGAGCAGGAACAGCTAGCCTCCTTATTTGTTTCAGCTGTTGCAGCCAGGAGGTTGATTAGAAAGGGGTGTGAAGCCTATCTTGCTCATGTGGTGGATACTAGAGTGAAGGGTTCCCCTATTGATAGCATTGCCACAGTTGCTGAGTTCCCGGATGTGTTTCCAGAGGAGTTGCCAGGGTTGCCTCCTGAGAGAGAGGTGGAGTTCGGTATTGAATTGTTGCCTGGTACCACTCCTATCTCTATTACTCCTTATAGAATGGCACCAGCAGAATTGAGGGAGTTGAAAGTGCAATTACAGGAGTTGTTGGACAAAGGATTCATTCGCCCCAGTGTTTCTCCTTGGGGAGCTCCTGTGCTATTTGTGAAGAAGAAAGATGGTACTATGAGGTTGTGTATCGATTATAGGCAATTGAACAAGGTGACTATTAAAAATAAATATCCTTTGCCTAGAATCGATGATCTCTTTGATCAGTTGAAGGGAGCGTCAGTGTTCTCCAAAATTGATTTGAGATCTGGGTACCATCAGCTGAGGGTAAGAAGTGAAGATGTTCCTAAGACTGCTTTTCGGACCAGGTATGGGCATTATGAGTTTTTAGTTATGCCTTTTGGTCTAACGAATGCACCTGCAGCTTTTATGGATTTGATGAATAGGGTGTTTAGGCCCTATTTGGATCAGTTTGTAGTGGTCTTCATTGATGATATACTGGTGTATTCGCGGAATGAAGAGGAGCATGATATGCATCTGCGGATTGTGTTGCAGATTTTGAGAGAGAATCAGTTATTTGCCAAATTGTCGAAGTGTGAGTTCTGGTTGGATCAAGTTGCTTTTCTCGGACATATTGTTTCTGCAGAAGGCATCAGAGTTGATCCGAGCAAAGTTGAAGCCATTTTAAATTGGAGTCCACCCAAGTCTGTGACAGAGATTAGAAGTTTTCTGGGTTTGGCAGGCTATTACCGACGGTTTGTGAAAGGGTTTTCTTTGATAGCTACTCCACTCACCAGATTACTTCGAAAGGGAGTGAGATTTGTGTGGACAGATCAGTGTCAGGCTAGTTTTGAGCAGTTGAGAGAGTTGTTGACTCAAGCGCCTGTTCTTACTTTACCTGTTGAAGGCAAACCATATGTGATCTACAGTGATGCTTCACATAGAGGTTTGGGGTGTGTATTGATGCAGGAAGGGAAAGTTATAGCTTATGCATCTCGACAGTTGAAACCGCATGAGCTTAACTATCCGACCCATGATTTAGAATTGGCTGCCATTGTGTTTGCATTAAAGATTTGGCGCCACTATCTGTTTGGGGAGAAATGTTTCATCTACACTGATCACAAGAGTTTGAAGTATTTGGGTGTCCAGAAAGAACTCAATCTTCGTCAGAGGAGATGGTTAGAATTGATTAAAGACTACGACTGCTTGATTGACTATCATCCAGGTAAAGCAAATGTTGTTGCTGATGCCTTGAGTCGGAAGTCTTTAGCTGGTTTAACTGTTTACTCGCTCTCGTTGCTTGTTGAGTTGAGAGCATTGCATGCCAGTTTTGTACCTTGTGTTGATGGTGCATTATTGGCACAGTTGCAATTAAAGCCGATTTTGTTAGATCAGATCAAAGAAGCTCAGTTGGCCGATAAGAAGATTCAGAAGATTTTTTCAGATTGCAAGAATGGGAAGACTAGATATTTTGTTGTGAAAGATGATGGGAGTCTCTGGTTTAAGAACCGATTGTGTGTACCCGATGATGCTGATTTGAAAAGAGTCATTTTAGAAGAAGCTCATCAGTCAATGTTTGCTATGCATCCGGGTAATACGAAGATGTATCATGATTTGAGACAACATTATTGGTGGATTGGTTTGAAGAGAGACATTGCTGAGTTTGTATCGAAATGTCTCACTTGTCAGAAGGTTAAAGCAGAGCATCAAGTTCCAACCGGGTTGCTTCAACCATTGTCAGTGCCAGAATGGAAGTGGGAAAGAGTGACAATGGATTTTGTGTCTGGTTTGCCATTGACACAAAAGAAGCATGATGCTATATGGGTGATTGTGGATAGATTGACTAAGACAGCTCATTTCCTTCCGGTTCGAATGGATTACTCTTTGGAGAGATTGGCTGAGCTGTATATCCATGAGATTGTGAAACTGCATGGTGTTCCAACTTCTTTAGTGTCTGATCGAGATCCCAGGTTTACTTCCAGATTTTGGAAGAGTTTGCATAGTGCTTTAGGTTCTCGACTGCACTTCAGCACTGCTTTTCATCCACAGACGGATGGACAGTCAGAGAGGGTGATACAGATTATTGAGGACATGTTGAGAAGCTGTGTCATCGATTTCTCTGGAAGTTGGGATAGGTTTTTACCTCTTGTGGAGTTTGCTTACAACAACAGTCACCAATCCAGCATTGGTATGGCACTGTTTGAAGCATTGTATGGCAGACGGTGTAGGACACCTCTTTGTTGGAATGAGCTTGGAGATAATAAGTTGGTTGGTCCTGATTTGATTCAAGAAACTGAAGATAAAGTAAAGTTGATTCGAGGCAGGTTAAAAGCAGCTTCAGACCGACAGAAGTCTTATGCAGATCTAAAAAGGAGAGATATAGAGTTTGATGTTGGAGATAAGGTATTTCTGAAAGTGTCTCCTTGGAAGAAAATTTTGAGGTTCGGTCGGAAAGGAAAATTGAGTCCTCGTTTCATTGGGCCGTATGAAGTGTTAGAAAGAGTTGGGCCAGTGGCGTATCGACTTGCTTTGCCACCTGAGTTGGATCGTATTCATAATGTATTCCATGTTTCTATGTTGAGGAGATATAGGTCGGATCCATCTCATGTGTTGCCATTTGAGTCTATTGAAGTGAGCCCAGATTTGACATTTGAAGAGGAACCAGTTGCTATCTTGGCACGAGAAGTGAAAGAGTTAAGGAACAAGAGAGTGCCATTGGTGAAGATTCTTTGGAAGAATCATGCAAAAGAAGAAGCGACTTGGGAAAGTGAGCATACCATGCGAGAGCAGTATCCGCAATTGTTTCAGCTTTGATATCAGGTAATTTCGAGGACGAAATTTTCTTTTTAGAGGGGGAGAATTGTAATATCCTCATTTATGCCCTAAAAGTTTTGAGTATGTTGTTGTTATTGTGGTTGTTGATATATATATTGGGAAGTGAATGTTTGTGCATATATGTGTTAAATTGTAAGAGAAAAGAAATGGGAAGAGAATGTATATGTATATGTGTTTTGGAGAAGAAATTTAGGGTTTAGAGACAAATGTATATGTTGTTTATATGATGATATAATTAACATATACATTGGTCAAATGAAGAGTCAAGGTGATGGTTAAGTGGAAGAAGATATTTTTGATTGTTAATGAAATTACTATAAAGGGCTTATATGAGACAAAGAGTTAGTTATATGGTTAAGGGTGTTTTGGTAATTTTCCTTGTAAGATGCATGGTGGAGATTAAAAGAAGAAAAGGTGTTTGACTTGTGCATTTTCTTCTTTCTTTCTTGAAGTGGCCGGATTCTCCATAGACAAAGAGAGAAAGAGAGGTGATCTTGAGGTTTGAAGCATTTTGAAGAAGGAAGCAAGGGTTTTGGTTAAAGATTTGTGGATTTCTTCATTTGAGGTAAGATCTTTTCTTTAATTTCTTCAATTCTTTTGAAGTGGTGTGAGAAAGGAATTAGGGTTTGTTGGTTTGATGATGAGAAGTTGAGTTGGTGAAGGTGTTGGAAGTGATTGTGTTGAGTAAGAGTTGTGTTTAGTGAAATTGTTTCTGTTTTACAATTAGTAAAGGCTGTGATTTGTATGATTTTTAATTAATTATAGAAAAATGTTCTTGAAGTGAATTTTTGATATGTTGTGCCTCTATGAGTGTAGAATGACTGAAAAATATGTTGATTCGATTTTGGAATGGTTATGAGTTTAGAAAGATTATTTTTATTAGACCTGTTCCAGCAGGTACCTTAACTGAGACAGCTATACTTCGGGATTTTTAATAAAATGTAGAAAAATCATATCCAATCGAATTTTGGATATGTTGTTGCTTAGTGAGTCTAGTATTTGAGAAAAATAATTTGGAACCACGTTGATTGAATTTGATTTATGGAATTCACAAAGTTCAGAACTGCTGCCAGGATGCAGGGCAATTGGGGCAGTCTGGTTAGGTGAACTATTTGACCAAGATTTTGTGTTCAGTTTGATCTGAAATTTTAAAGGAATGATTTTTAGATACAAAACTAAATTCTGTAAAAATTTTAGAATTTTTAGTCAAGTAGATTATTTTATACAATTTTTCAAAATAAGGATAAAATGGAGTTTAAAACCAGAATGTACTATTCATATGAATCATATCAATTGTTCTTTGCCCTAATTGCATTGTTGAGATTGAACAATGTTATGTTATGCATTGTGAATGGTTATGTGTTTCATGAATAATATACATTGAAATTGAAATGATAATTCAAATAAGACATGATATGAGGCAATGCCATTGTGATTGGCTATGATGATGATATTGAAAGAAAGAAGGCATGTTTGCCTAAATGTGATGAGAACTTGAGAATGGAAATGGTAACTATATAATAAATGAATTGTTTGTTTAATATGTTATTCAGTTTCAGAGTTCTGGATTTGGGTGGCATGCCTAAGAAATGATAAAAGGTAACAGTCTTGCCGGGTTGAGGATCTCCTCATATGTGTTGAGTTGATGATCCAAGAGACTGGGTCTGTTACACTATGAGATATATGATTTGTAACAGTCTTGCCGGGTTGAGGATCTCCTCATATGTGTTGAGTTGATGATCCAAGAGACTGGGTCTGTTACACTATCCATGGATAGAGATACATGTATATACATTGCCTACGGGCGTGATTATTGTGACTATGAACCAAAGCAGTAACTCTGAACTCTGAATATCATATTAAATACTTGTTGGGCCCATAGGTGTCAGGGTTATATGAATGTCCTAAATAATGTTATGAGTTAATGAAATGAGATGTTGGTTATTGAGTATGATTGATTAATGTTGAATGTGGAAAGATGTTGAAATGTGGTATGCTCATATGACTATGATTTGTGAAATGCATAATTATGTGGTTAACTTTATATTTATGATATTGATCTTATCAATAACATATGTGGCATTGCATTACATTAAAGCATACCATTAGCATGTTTTATCTTACTAAGCCGTTGGCTTAGCGCGAATGTGATTCTTCGCGCAGGTGACAAGGAAGAACCAGAGAGTTCCTCTAGGCCGAGTCGAGCCTAGATTTTGAAGAGTGAATAGTGGGCTTTAAGATCGAAGACTGACTGCCAAACATGTATAAATTTTATGTGTTGTAAAACTTGAGTTTTGATGTATATGAATTTGTAAATATTGTTACTTTCCGTTGCATAGTGAACAAAGATTTTATCTGCTGTATTTCATAATAAACCTTTACTTTATTTTGTACTAGAAGTGTAAATCCTTTTTGCAGGTTGTAGTTGAGGTTATAAGGGGGATTTATTGGAAGTGTACTGAGAATGATTTTGTTTGCATTGGTTTGTGTAAAAATGTTTTCAAAAATTAGAAAAAAACTAGTTTTGTCTACACTTGGGATTGAATTTTTAGGCAAAACTATGGCAAAATTTCTATAAAAATCGGAACAAAAATTTGACTAAGTAAAAGTGGTAGCAACATTAGGATAGGGTGGCGCCTCTACTCAGCTTACACACGTAGGTCGGGAAGGGGTGTTACATTGTTAATATAATTGGACTAAAGTGATGATTGAATGATGTGAAGGATGTGAAGATCATTAACAAGGTAAGCATAAACTCTATTTGATTGTATATCCTTATATGTCTTTGAACATTAACACATTGGGATGAAAGTGTTAAATAAGCTATTATATTGTGAATGTAAATGAAGAATGCAAATTGCTATATATATATATAGATATATATAAAGGATGAAATATGAAATGGGAAAGGTAGGAAGAAATGAGGATCATTCTTAAGGTATGTGCAATTTGTTGTGATAAATGCTCTAGTAATGAATGATGTTAATGTGTTTTGAGAAGTGAGAAAATGTTATGTTATATGCATTGTGAATCTTGTGTATGGCAATGTATTATATGAATAATATACTTTGAAATGTGATATCAATGATGCCATATGTATCATATGTATTGAGATATGATATGATATGAAGCCATTGTGATTGGCTATGATGATTCAATTGAAAGAGATAAGGCATGTTTGCCTAATTGATGATGAGATTGATAATGAAATAATAAATGAATTGTGTAACTAATGTGTTATTCGATTTCAGAGTTCTGGGTTTGGAGGCATGCCTATAAAATGAAAAAGGTAACAGTCTTGCCGGGTTGAGGATCTCTTCATTTTGAGTTGAATTGAGATCCAAGAGACTGGGTCTGTTACACTATAAGAAATTGTGATTATGAGATATATGATTGGTAACAGTCTTGCCGAGTTGAGGATCACCTCGAGTTTAGCCGAGTTGATGATCCAAGAGACTGGGTCTGTTACGCTATCCATGGATAGAGATATTGATATATGATGCCTACGGGCTTGATAATTATGATTATAGACCAAAGCAGTAACTCTGAACTTTGAATAACATATTAGTGTTTTGGGCCCGAGTCTGTCTTTATTGTCAATGTGAAATGCAAGTATTGAAATATTGATTGTGAGTATTAATACTGAATTATGCTTGGTGAATTGTGAATAATATATTGTTATTAAGTGTAATATGTAAATGAATTGTGGTTGATGATAAAGGTTGTCTTTATTGGAAATGTGATTTATGATTTGTATGATATGTAAAGTGTGTATTGCAATAATGATTGGTATGATATATGTAATGTAGGGGTATTAATATATTGGTTTTGAGTATTGGTGATGCATTGGGGTTGGTGATAATATTATGTATATATGTACATCATATATGAAATTAGCTATGATATATTAAAGATGAAATTAAAAAGAAAAGAAGATATGATAAGAACTAATTATATATTGAATTGATGTATCATTATATGTCAATACTTCTATACTATATGTTTATATCTTTATAGTTGGACTACTAAGCTCTCGGGCTTAGCGCGGGTGTTTATTCGCGCAGGTATATAGATGGAAGATATGAAGTCTTTTATTATGCCACAAGAAGAGTAAAGTTTGTCGAGACCAATTAGAGGGTAATGCATACATGTATAAATTTTTAATTATGATGTATTTCTGACGAGAGAGTATTTATATGTATAAATGAAGTTTTGATAAAGATAATGATTTTGTAAATGTTATTTAAATTAATGTATTATGGTTTGAACTCTGTTACAGGTTTTTAAAAGGTAACGAAAAGTGACATCCTTATACTTTATATATTTACTGTATGTATACTAGGTATACGTATAGTACTTATATAGGGTATCGGGGTGTTACAGACCCCTAATGGTAGAGTTAGGGATGCATCCATTTCAAATTATTTTTCAGCATGTCGGCTGATAGCTTCTTCATGACCTTGCCAATAATCATTTCAACAGACTTCCTTTAGCTTGAAGGCTTTGTATGAGAAAACACTTTTTTTTTTTGAATTTTGATTTTGAAAACAAATGTTGGCTTTGCCAAATTAATGTCAATGTACCTCAGGACTTGATTTTCCAAATTAATATATCTATAACATGACAACCCTGGTTACCGTACTAAACTCAGGAATTATTTCTATTTAAGCAAGAATTGTTGCACTTCAGATAGGCACATACACACTACTTGGCCACTGGTCTCATTGAGTTTAAATACTGTTTATCTCATATGCATGCTTATTCAAACTATCTCCACTAATAGACTCTACCTACCAATAGAGATCAACAGGTCTTTGACAGGCTTGAAATGAGGTCGATAAAGGACATGGGTTAAAGTGAAGGCCATTTTGAGATAGGAGCTGGTGTGACACAATGGACAAACCCTCACACTATAAATTTCTTGTTTGAATTTTAGGCAGCTTGGAGGCAATATCACTAGACTCCAAATTCTTCTTGGAATTAATCTGGATCTTGATCAGGACAGTCTTTGCTCTTGCAAAAAGTTTAAGACCCAAATTCATTTCTTTTCTTCTTTTCCCTTTTCTTTCATTTCATTTTTCTTACTCCTCCCTTTCTTTGATCATTTTGTCATTTTGTCCTTCTTCCTTGTAGGACTGTCAAGTACAGAACTTTTAAGCACTGAATGGTCTTTCCCCTTTTTCTCCAATTTTAATTGAATCTTTGGTTGGGTTGGATCAATTCAAGTCAAAATGTCCTTATAAACCAAATGGAAGCCTTTTGTTGACTTAGGTAAAAGAGAACTAAGTTGGCTTTTTGAACCATTTTGGGTTTTCTTTTTCTTTTTTCTTTCTCTCTTTTCTTTTTGTCTTTTTATTTTCTTTTGTCTTTTTTTTTAGGTCAAATTGAGTTGTCTTGTTTGTACCAACTAGGGCTTCCAATAATGGATGAGGGGAGTAACATAAATCTTCATTAACAGGGATAAACCATTTGTTACTCTAATGTTGTCTTGATATATTAGAGATATTAAGTGAACTTCAACTACCATTAAGGTTTTGAGAACATCAACTATCCTTATGGTCTTGAAAACATCAACTACCCTTATGGTCTTGAGAACTTCAACTATCTTCATAGTTTTGACTATTCATTTCTTTCTTTGATCTTCTTGCCTTTTCACCTTTTTGATCATAAGACTTGTAAAAAGTATCACAATAACTCAAGGTAGGTTGTTGAGGTTATATGAAAAGAAAGCTAAAATTTTATGAAGGCTCAAAGGGACAACTAGAGATTAATATTTAATTGGGTGGATACTAGTTGTTGGCTAATCAAACAATGCCTAGATCATCTCTCCCTTAAATAAGCAGAGTTCAATTTCGCCTCGAAAGTTTGTCAAAGCAATGTTCTAAGACTGACTAAGACCTAGACAAAGATAATTATGCAAGAGCCCTCTCTAAGTAAGCATACACAACTCAATGCTATAGAGCAATTCCCTCATCTAGTAAAGTCATTCGAGTCATGGTGCCTAGACACATTAATTTATAAACATCAAGCTAAATTCCTCATTGGTTGAGCACCAAAATGAACAAAGACCAATAAAAATTTATGATAAAAATAATTTATTCAAACAAATTTAAAATTGAAAAACATAATAGTTCCAAAATATTAAAGAAAGTAAGATTGAAAAGCAATATTCAAGCTAAGGAAAGTTCATTGAGTTAGGCTTCTTTTCCTTTTACATCTTCAATATCCCCCATCTTGAAAGGATGATAAAACAAAATCTTCTTCCAATCCTTTTCCCACCATGAAGGTTGCTGGTGGAGGTACTCTATTGAACCTTGGTAATGGATTGTCTTTGGGGTTGGGCTTATCCGGCTCAGGTAGTTTGCCACTATCGATTAGGTCTTGAATCTCATGCCTTAGACGAGCACATTTATCTGTTTCATGCCCTTGCATTTGATGAAATTGACAGAAGGCCTCGGCATTGAAGTTTGGTGGCAATGGATTATGTAAAGGTCGAGGGGCCAATGGTTGTAACAACCCTTTCTTTTGTAGCTTATCGAAGACCCAAGACAAAGACTTCCCCAGATCTGAAAATTGCCTTCTATTTGCTTGACCGGTTACATTACATCAACTTCTTTTTGTGTGCTTTGATTGTTAGGCTGGTTGTTTCCTTTCTCATTCCTTCTTATTGAAAAGTGATTCTTCTCCCTTTCCCATTATTCAATTTGTAGACCAGCTTGGAGAAGATCTTTGAAGTCACGGATGAGTGTATGAGACATTCTTTCACGGAGATTGGGCAGGACGCCTCTCACGATCATCCTTATTTGATCATATTCATCGGGCCTTTTCTTGAACAAAGCAGCCTTGTTTCTCCATCTCTTGACATAATCTACAAAATTCTCATTCGGTCTTTGCCTAATGGACTCCACTTCCATCAAGGTAACTTCCAACTCAACATTATATCCATATTGTTGGATGAAGGCTTTGTAAAGTAGATTCCATCTTTTTTGTGTTCCATCATCTAAGGTATTGAACCAATTTTGGACATCAGGGTCCAATGAGAGCATAAAGTACCTTAGGGTTTGAGCCTTAGTAGCTCGGGCAGATTGCATGGCAGTGATATACTGCTTCACGAGGAGATGAGGATTTCAGGTGCCATTGTAATTAGCAAATGATGGCATCTTGAATTTATAAGGGACCTCATCATCTTATTCAAATAACTTGTCAACTTCAGACATCTCTTCGGTTTTTAGCTTCTTCTCAAATTTCTTTTCTAAATCACTAATCAACTTTTCAACATCGGATGTCTCGGTCTTTTCAATAGTTGCCTTCTCAACAGCCTTCGATTCTTTCTTCTTTTCTTGAAGATCTTTGTAGCACCCCTTCCTGACCTACGTGTGTAAGCTGAGTAGAGGCGCCACACTATCCTAATGTTGCTACCACTTTTACTTAGTCAAATTTTTGTTCCGATTTTTACAGAAATTTTGCCATAGTTTCGCCTAAAAATTCAATCCCAAGTGTCGACAAAACTGGTTTTTTTCTGATTTTTGAAGACATTTTTACACAAACTAATGCAAACAAAATCATTCTCAGTACACTTCCAATAAATCCCCCTTATAACATCAACTACAACCTGCAAAAAGGATTTACACTTCTAGTACAAAATAAAGTAAAGGTTTATTATGAAATACAGTAGATAAAATATTTGTTTACTATGCAACGGAAAGTAACAATATTTACAAATTCATATACATCAAAACTCAAGTTTTACAACACATAAAATTTATACATGTTTGGCAGTCAGTCTTCGATCTTAAAGCCCACTATTCACTCTTCAAAATCTAGGCTCGACTCGGCCTAGAGGAACTCTCTGGTTCTTCCCTGTCACCTGCGTGAAGAATCACATTCGCGCTAAGCCAATGGCTTAGTGGTACAAACTACAGTGCTATGATGCTTTAATGCAATGCTAATGTCACACAATCAAGATTCAAGATCAATTCAAGAGAATATTATATTTCACAATCTTACATTATGTAACACCCTGATACTCCATATAAGTACTATACATACACCTAGTATACATACAGTAAGTATATAAAGTATAAGGATGCCACTTATCGTTACATTTTTAAAACCTTTAACAGAGTTCAAACCACAATACATAAATTTGAAGAACATTTACAGAATCAATATACTTTTAATGATCTTACATATATATCATCATCTTATCTTTATCAAAACTTCATTTATACTTATAAATATACTCTTGTTAGAAATACATCATAATTAAAAATTATACATGTATGCATCACCCTCTAGTTGGTCTCGATAAACTCTTATTCTTCTCGTGGCATAACGAAAGACTTCATATCTTCCACCTAGTCACCTGCGTGATTACACATCCACGCTAAGCCCGAGAGCTTAGTAGTACAAATATAACATATAAACATACATTATAGAAATTCTAACATATAATGAAATATCACTTCCATGTACACTTTTATTTCTTATCATGTTTTTCCTTTTGAACTGCACCTCTCATATATCTCTACTAATCTCATATATTATATATACATATGTACATACCATTTACACCAACCACAATCCATCACTAATACTCACAATCGTTATATCAATATACATATTACATATCATACTTCATATCATTATTTTATTCACAAGTCATCAATCATGAATCACATTTCCCATGAAGGCAATCATTATCACCATTCATGAATCACATTTCCAACAAAGGCAATCATTATCATCATTTATGAGTCACATTTCCAACAAAGCAACCATAGATCTCATTACTCATTTATTTCAACATTTGTATATCACATTGACAACAAAGACAGACTCGGGCCCAAAAGACACTAATATGCCATTAAATTTTCAGAGTTAATGCTTTGGTTTTGTTATCACATTTATCATTATCATAGACCCAACTAGGCTTCAAGGATTTAGGTTCAACCAAGATTCAAGGGGAATAAAGCATGCTAAGTATCAACCCAACTTGGCTTGAAGAACCAACCCAACCTAGCTTCAAGGGTTGTAACATCTCAATTAGGCTTCAAGGACTAGACCCAACCAAGCTTCAAGGGGAGTAAAACATGTTAAACTTCTACCCAACTTGGCTTCAAGGATCAAGCCCAACCTAACTTCAAGAGATTGTTACTATCATTAGGCATGCCACCAACAACAAACTCTGAAAATGGAATAACACATTAGCCACACAATTCATTTATTATTTCATTATCATTTCCATTCTCAATTGAATCATCATAGCCAATCACAATGGCTTCACATTACCTTTGAGTTATCATAGCCAATCACAATGGCTTCACCTCACATTATATCTCAGAACATTAGTTCCACATCTCTTGATGTCTCAATTCACATTACACACTTCATCATTCAAGCATACATAATCAATTTCATTGCACATGTATCTCAAATTCATCGTCATATAAACAACATATCCATTTATTTCATTTCAATCATTATTAAAACATTTATCATAACAAATTGCATTGCAGATACCTTTTAGGATGATCCTTATAGCTTTCACACTATACAAATAACAACATTAGTCACATTGTATTAATAATTTAGTAATTTACTTAACATTGTTTTAAGTTTCAAAATCATATAAAAGAATGCATCTAGTTAAGTTTGCCCTTACCTCAAGAACTACTCCCATCAAGCTATACATAATCAATTACCTCATCATATCCTTCACATTTTACATATAGCATCATTGATGTAACATTACAAAGTACATTATTCATACAACACATTACCATTCACAAGATTCACAATGCATAACACATAACATTGTTCATATAGTGTCATATGCATCATCATATGTATGTTCAATCTCAACAAAGCAAGAAGAGCAAAGGACACTCACAGTAGACAACACACTCAAGGGACACGGCCAAGCTTGTGGCCGTGTCTCTCAACCAAAAGCAACAGAATCAAACATAGGCAAGGGACACGGCCGTGTCTTCTCAAAAAAATCATCCAACACGGCCAAATTTCCATAGACTTGGCCGTGTCTCTCAAAAATCCTTTAGTTTGGTCGTGTCTCTTCCTTGGTTTGGCCGTGTCTCTCATGTATACAAACCCTAAATATGGCCAACTCTCTTTTGATTGAATAAAAACACATTATGCACAATACAACCTCATTCAAATGGATGTAATCAATGTTATTAACACATATTCATCACAATATTCACATTAACACTATATCAACCATACAATCAATCACTTACCACATCAAACCCTAAACCAACATCAATCTTTAAACAAAACCAACACCAATTTAACCTTTTTAACTTACAATCCATTTCAACACTTATAAACACATCTCAAACACACCAATTCATAATATCAACAAATCACAACTCATCTCAAACACAACTTCAACAATAACAAAGGAAAACAAGAAAGTACTTACCTTAAATGAAGAAATTTCACAAATCTCCAACTTAATCCTTTGATTCTTCCTTCAATTTGATGTTAGAAATCAAAACACCTCACTTGCTCTCTCTTTCCCTTAGGTAGCCGGCCACACCAAGCAAAGAAGAGAAAATGAAGACAAGTCAAACTTCTCTTCTTCTTTAAATCTCCACCAAGCAATCCTAACAAAGCAATTACCAAATTGCCCTCATCCATTTAACTTAACTCTTGTCACTTATATGCCCATTAAAGTAATTTCACATATCACAAATAAATATCCTCTTCCATTGACCATCCCTTTTGACCAACATATATGTTATATAAATTACCATATACCCAACATATACATTATCTCAAAATACATTTTTCCTTTCCAATAACACATAAACATTTAATTCAAATCAAACAACAATTACATCAATACTTCTAGGGCACATTTTGGGATATTACACATTATTTAATAATTAATCAAAACATTCATGATTCACATTGAAAAAAAAGACAAGCATGGGTCCACAAGACACTAATATGTTATTCAAAGTTCAGAGTTACTGCTTTGGTCTATAATCACAATCATTAAGCCCGTAGGCGATATATATATCTCTATCCATGGATAGGGTAACAGACCCAGTCTCTTGGACCTCAACGCGGCTAAACTTGAGGAAATCCTCAACCTGGCAAGACTGTTACCTGTAACAGACCCAGTCTCTTGGACCTCAACCTGGATAAACCAAGGAGATCCTCAACTCGGCAAGACTGTTACTATAATTCACATTTCACATTTATCAACTGGAATCGGCTTACGACCCGGTCTTTTCACCTATCCAGTACTTTATAGGCATGCCACCAAACCTAGAACTCTGTGGGTTGAATAACAAATTAAACACAAAATTCTTTTCATTTATATCTTTATACATTTCTTTATCAATTCATTTCATTCTCATAAGCAAATTAGGCAACCATGCCTCAATCATCTCATTTGCATCATCACATATTGCACATTTCACATTTCGTTATATTTCAAATCACATTAATCAATTCATTATTCAAATGGATATAATCAATGGCATTAACACATATTTTACATGCTCATCACAACATTCACATTATACCAAACATAACATTATTAATATACATCCACAATGCATTAGATTCCTTATCACATTTATAATCAAATATGTCTCAAGTCTCAATATCATGTGAATGTATGCAATAATGTAGTTTGTACTTACCTTAAAACCAACTCACACTAATCTATACACTTACTCTTCCAAGAATCCTCAACACTTAGGTTAGGGCAATTCAACCTCTTCACTACCTAATCCAAAAGGAATATTAGCAAAATGACCATATGAATAGTAAATTCTGGTTTTAGACTCCACTTTATCCTTATTTTGAAAAATTGTATAAAATAATCTACTTGACTAAAAACTCTAAACTTTTTACAGAACTAAATTTTACATCTTAAAATCATTCCTTTAAAATTTCAGATCAAACTGAACACAAAATCTTTGTCAAATAGTTCACCCAACCAGACTGCTCCAATTGCCCTGCATCCTGGCAGCAGTTCTGAACTTTGTGAATTCCATGAATTAAATTCAATCAACGTGGTTCCAAATTATTTTTCTCAAATACTAGATTCACTAAGAAACAACATATCCAAAATTAAATTGGATATTATTTTTCTACATTTTATTAAAAATCCTGAAAGATAGCTGTCTCAGTTAAGGTACCTGCAGGAAAAGGTCTAATAAAAATAATCTTTCCAAAGTCATAACCATTCCAAAATCGAATCAACATATTTTTCAGTCATTCTAGACTCATAGAGGCACAACATATCAAAAATTCACTTCAAGAACATTTTTCTATATTTAATTAAAAATCATAAAAGTCACAGCCTTTACTAATTGTAAAACAGAAAAAATTTCACTAAACACAACTCTTACTCTTCCATCACCAACACCAACCTAACTTCTTATCTTTAATTCCATGTCCATCACATACAAACACACCACAAGCAATCCTAACCATATTATCAACAACACTTCATCAAACTCAAAAATAACTTCAAAAACAACAAGAGCAATCAAGAGAGAACTTACCAAAATAATGAAATTTCTTGAAATTCCAACTTGTTTATTTGAAATCTCCTTTGAATTTGATCTTAGAAAATCAAACTCTATCTTGCTCTCTTAACTTTGGAGTACCCGGCCAAGAAAAGAAAAAGAAGAAAAATGAAAAGGAAATTAAAGACAAAGTCAAAGTTCTCATCTCTTTAAACCTCCACCAAGCAATCTAAAAAGAAAATTACTAAAATACCCTCTTCTATATATCTTAACTCCCTTTTACTTATTTGTCCTTTTTAGTAATTTCATAAATAACCAAAATAAATATCTTCTTCCTTTGACCATCCATTTGACTTGTATATATGTTATATATATATATATCCATATATACAACATATATACTCCTTTTTAAATTATTTTCTCTTTCCAATAACATATACATTTTAATTCAAATAAAACAACAATTATACTAAAACTTCTAGGGCACATTTTGGGATATTACAATTCTTGCCCTCTAAAAAGAAATTTTGTCCTCAAAATTACCTGATATTATGTCTGAAATAGTTGAGGATACTGATCTTGCATTGCTTGCTCGCTCTCCCAAGTTGCCTCTTCTCTCCCATGATTCTTCCATAGAACTTTCACCAATGGCACTTTCTTATTTCTCAATTCTTTCACTTCATGTGCCAAAATAGCAGCTGGTTCTTCTTCAAATGTCAGATTCGAACTCTCTTCAATGGATTCAATTGGCAAGTTATGAGATGGATCCGATCTATACCTCCGCAACATAGAAACATGGAATACATTATGAATTCTATCCAACTCAGGTGGCAAAGCAAAATGATAAGCAACTGGCCCAACTCTTTCTAGAATTTCATATGGTCCAATAAAACGAGGACTCAGCTTCCCTCTACGACCAAATCTCAATATCTTTTTCCAAGGAGACACTTTCAAAAATACTTTATCTCCAATATCAAATTCTATGTCTCTTCTCTTCAAATCTGAATAAGATTTATGTCGATCTGAAGCTGTCTTTAACCGATCCCGAATTATCTTCACTTTCTCATCAGTTTCTTTAACCAAATCAGGACCAATTAATTTGCCCTCTCCAATTTCATTCCAACATAGAGGCGTTCTACATCTTCTTGCATACAATGCCTCAAATGGTGCCATGCCAATACTGGTTTGATGACTGTTGTTGTAAGCAAATTCTACAAGTGGCAAAAATCTATCCCAACTTCCAGAGAAATCAATGACGCAACTTCTCAACATATCCTCAATAATCTGTATCACTCTCTCTGACTGCCCATCTGTCTGCGGATGAAAAGCAGTGCTAAAGTGCAATCAAGAACCCAAAGCACCATGTAAACTCTTCCAAAATCTTAAAGTAAATATAGGATCTTGATCAGACACTAAAGAAATTGGAACTCCATGCAACTTCACTATTTCACTAATATACAGCTCAGCCAACTTCTCAAGTGAATAGTCCATCCGAACCGGAAGAAAATGAGTTGTCTTTGTCAACCTATCAATAATCACCCAAATAGCATCATGCTTCCTTTGTGTCAAAGGTAAACCAGACACAAAATCCATTGTCACTCTCTCCCATTTCCATTCAGGCACTGATAAAGGTTGAAGCAACCCTGTTGGAACTTGATGCTCAGCTTTCACCCTCTGACAAGTGAGACACTTGGATAAAAACTCCACTATGTCTCTTTTCATACCTGACCACCAATAATGCTGTTTCAAATCATGGTACATCTTTGTATTTCCTGGATGTATAGCATGTAACAGTCCCGGCCTACTGGCATCACCAGGTCCACGGGCTGTGCTACAGTACTGGACTGCCCTCACAGGCCCTCCAGCAGGATTTGTTTATTTGGCTTAATTGGGGGAAATTACAATTAAGTCGCCTCCCCGGATCGAACACCTGACCTCCCCCTCAAGAGAGCCAGCGAGTGCAATCCAGTACCATTCCTTTTTAACTGTAACAGTCCCGGCCTACTGGCATCAGCAGGTCCACGGGCTGTGCTACAGTACTAGACTGCCCTCACAGACCCTCCAGCAGGATTTGTTTATTTGGCTTAATTGGGGGAAATTCCAATTAAGTCGCCTCCATGGATCGAACACCTGACCTCCCCCTTAAGAGAGCCAGCGAGTGCAATCCAGTACCATTTTTGCTATTGTAATATCCTAATGTATGCCCTAGGAGTTTTGAATATTGTTGTTGTTTTAAATTGGATTGAATGTATATGTGAATTTGCAAAAGAAAAGAAATGGAAAAGAGAATGTTTAGGTATTATGTAAAAAGGAAAGTAATGTGTAGAGAGAAAGTGTATATGTTGGGTATATGGTAATATATATAACATTTATTTTTGTCAAAATGAGGAGTCAAGGGAAGAAGATATTTTATTTGTGATATGTGAAATTACCTAAATGGGCAAGTAAGTGAAAAGAGAGTTAAAACAAATGGAAATGGGTATCTAGGTAAATTCTTGATTTGGAATACATGGTGGAGATTTAAAGAGATGATAACTTGACTTTTCTTTATTTCTTCTTCTTCTCTTTCCCATATGTTGGCCGGCCATTCCATAGCAAGAGAGCAAAGTGAGATTTGTTTATTCCAAGTTTCAAATTGAAGGAAGAATCAAAGGATTAAGTTAGAGATTTGTGGAATTGCCTTAATTTTTGGTAAGTACTCTCTTGTTTCTCTTTTTTATCTTTAAAGTTGTGTGTGAGGTGAGTTAGGATTTGTTGTTATTATGATTTGGTGTGTTTGAGATGTGTTTATAAGTGTTGAAATTGATTGTAAGTTACAAAGTTAAATTGGTGTTGGTTTTGGTTTGAAGATGGTAAGTTAAGTGGATGTTGATATTGAAAGAATAAGAGTGATGTTGGTTTAAGGGTTTTGTAGTGGTAAGTGATTAAATGTGTTGTTGATGTATTGTTAATGTGAATATTGTGATGAACATGTAAAATAAGTGTTGATGACATAAATTGTATCCATTTGAATGAGGTTATGTTGTGCACAATGTGTTTAAATTCAATTAAAGGAGATTTGGCCATGTTTAGGGTTTTTATTCATGAGAGACACGGCCAAACTAAGGAAGAGACACGGCCAAACTAAAGAATTTTTGGGAGACACGGCCAAGTCTAAGGAAATTTGGCTGTGTTGGATGATTTTTGGAGTGACACGGCTGTGTCCCTTGCCCGTGTCTGCCTCGGCTTGATTTGGTGTTGAGAGACACGGCCATAAGCTTGGCCGTGTCCCTTGAGTGTGTTAGCTATTGTGATTGTTCCTTGCTTTTCTTACATTGTTTTGATTCTTCAAAGATCCTTTTGTACCTAAACCTAAAAGTAAACACTCTAAATACTTTTAAAACAAAGAATGATCCAAACAAATGTATGTGGAAGATTATAAATCAATGAATAATGTAAAGTGTTAGATATATATATATATATGATAAATATGAAACGTGATTTGAGATATAATGATGATGCATATGATACAATATGAACAATGTTATGTTTTATGCATTGTGAATCTTGTGAATGGTAATGTGTTATATGAATAATGTACTTTGAAATGTTATATCAATGAGGCCATTGTGATTGGCTATGATAACTCAAATGTGATGTGAAGCCATTGTGATTGGCTATGATGATTCAATTGAAAGAAATAAGGCATGTTTGCCTAGATGATGATGAGAATTGAGAATGGAAATGATAATGAAATAATAAATGAATTGTGTGGCTAATGTGTTATTCCATTTTCAGAGTTTGTTGTTGGTGGCATGCCTAATATTAGTAACAATCTCTTGAAGTTAGGTTGGATTTAATCCTTGAAGCCTAATTGAGATGTTACAACCCTTGAAGCTAGGTTGGGTTGGTTCTTGAAGCCAAGTTGGGTTGATACTTAGCATGCTTTGTTCCCCTTGAAGCTTGGTTGAACCTAATCCTTGAAGCCTAGTTGGGTTTATGATAATGATAAATGTGATAACAAAACCAAAGCATTAACTCTGAAAATTGAATGGCATAATAGTGTGTTTTGGGCCCATGCTTGTCTTTGTTTCAATGTGATTTATTGGTGTTGAAATAATTGAATAATGAGATCCTTGAAAGGACTTTGAAATGTATTATGCTTATATGAGTATGAGTTATGATATATAAAGGTGTGGTATTATCTTTACAACTATATTGTTGTTTATTTATTAATGTGTATGATATTGCATTGCATTAAAGCATAATATTGGCATACTTTGTACTACTAAGCCGTTGGCTTAGCGCGATAGTGTTGATCGCGCAGGTAACAGAGTTGAACCCGAGAGTTCCTCGAGAACAAGTGAGAGTGGACATTGAAGAGTTTATTTTGGGACTTAAAGATCAGAGAAAAGCTGCCAATCATGTATAACTCCTTTATATTTTGTAAAGTATTGTTTATAATGTGAATATATGTATATTTGTAAATATGGATTTAAATGTTTTCATATATGTAACTATTTTATAAATTCCGCTGCGTATTAAGTAAATGTATTTATATCTATTTTGTTTTATATTACAAGATAATTACTTATTTTCTATGATGTATAATGATAAAGATTATGGTATCTTTTAAAATGATTTGATGGTTAAAGAAAACCGTAACATCCCTATATTCAGTGCACGTATATTACACTGTGGTGTTTGTAGTGTGCTTGTACCGATTGTGGGGGTGTTACAATTGTTTTGGTATCAGAGCCTAGGTTTGACATTGAAGAGTTTATTTTGGGACTTAAAGATCAGAGAAAAGCTGCCAATCATGTATAACTCCTTTATATTTTGTAAAGTATTGTTTATAATGTGAATATATGTATATTTATAAATATGGATTTAAATGTTTTCAGATATGTAACTATTTTATAAATTCCGCTGCGTATTAGGTAAATGTTTTTATATCTATTTTGTTTTATATTACAAGATAATTACTTATTTTCTATAATGTATAATGATAAAGATTATGATATCTTTTAAAATGATTTGATGGTTAAAGAAAACTGTAACATCCCTATGTTTAGTGCACGTATATTACACTATGGTGTTTGTAGTGTGCTTGTACCGAATGTGGGGGTGTTACAATTGTTTTGGTATCAGAGCCTAGGTTTGAGATTCTCAACCTAGGTGAAGTGTAAGAAAAAGAGTATTTTGACTTAAAAAGTTGGTTTTTGAATATTATACTTGTTTGGGATTGGCAGTCTCTAATCTTTAATAAGATGTATTCTGCTGTGTTTGCAGACATAGGTTGTGATGGATTCTCACTTGTGGCAGTCAGTAGAGGGTAGTGCGGAGAGTGTAGCTCCTGATGAGGTTAGAGAGGGAGCTAGAGTGGATAGTGCTGGAGAGATACCAGCTTCTGTGTCGGGGAGACCAGTTGGTGAGGAGGTTCCACCAGTTTGGCTTAGGCATGTGGTAGAGGCTTTGAGGCCAGCACCAGTGCAACCACCGCCACCACCCCCACAGCCTTTGGTATCAGTGAGGCATTATGACAAATTACGGAAGTATGGAGCAGAAGATTTCTTGGGTACTATTCATCCAGCTGTAGCTGAGCAGTGGCTAGATAAAGTACAGAGAATATTTGTTCAGTTGCAAGCCACTCCAGAGGAAAGATTTGATTATGCAAGATCATTGTTGCAAAAGGACGCATATGATTGGTGGAAGACAGTACCTCATGCTATGGATGATCCACCTACATTGTCCTATGCTGATTTTCTAAGAGAATTTGAATTGAACTACACTCCAAGGGAGTACAAAGATGTTAAGAATATGGAGTTTCTAAGCTTGAAGCAAGATCACCGGACTGTAACGGAATATGAGGTTGAGTTTATACGGTTGAGCCATTATGCTGGGGGTATTATATCTGATGAGATTGATAGATGCAGGATATTTAAGGAGGGATTGAGGCCCTCTATTATGTGTCTTGTGGCTGGATCTAGATATCATGATTTTTCCCAGCTTGTGGCAGCAGCTAGGAGTGTGGAGAGAGCTCAAGGTATTGCAGCTGCTTCTGAAGAAGAGATCAGGGTTAGAAGACCCCAGTTTGAGGCAGGGTCTTCGTCTGCAAAGAGAGGTAAAGGAAGCTTCATTCCTCGGGTTAGTAGGAGTCAGAGGCCAGTTGGTAGGTCAGTACAGTTTCAAAGGCAGAGATCTAGACCTACAGTTTCAGTGACGAGTGCTCCAACCCCAGTGACTCAGAGATCCACTCTACCCATATGCATTCATTGTGGTAGGCCACATGGCGGTACTTGTTGGAGGACTGGTGTGGCAGGAGTATGTTTCAGATGTGGATCGCCTGATCATTTTGTTAGAGATTGTCCTGAGAGACAGGAGCGGATGTCAGTAGATACTGCAGCTTCTCGACCTAGTGTGAGGGGAGGTCGAGGAGGCAGAGGTTTCAGCAGAGGAGGCAGATTTGGGTTCAGTTCTAGAGGAGGTTCTACATCCAGGGAGAGTAGACCAGAGGAGGCTGGATCTTCTCAGAGGATTTATGTGATGCAGAGGCAACCAGATGCTTCGGCAGTCATAGCTGGTACTTTTTCTTTATTTGGTATTTCATTACTTGCTTTGATTGATCCCGGATCCACACATTCATATATTAGTGCATCTATTTTGCCTGTGTCTGATTTACATGCTGAATCCCTAGGATTTGATGTATTGGTGACAAATCCTTTAGGGCATAGTGTGATTGTTAGTAAGGTGCACCGAGATAGTGCAGTAGTGGTGCAAGGTGAGGAGTTCCTTGGAGATTTAATTGAAATGCCTTTTAAGGAATATGATGTGATCCTAGGCATGGATTGGTTATCTAGAGATGGAGCCGTGGTAGATTGTAAAAAGAAAATTGTTACTTTGAGAACTGGTGATGGAAGAGAGGTGATAGTATCTAATGAGCAGGGACAGCTAGCATCCTTGTTTGTTTCAGCTGTTGCAGCTAGGAGATTGATTAGAAAAGGATGTGACGCTTATCTTGCTTATGTGGTGGATACTAGAGTTAGGGGTTCTCAAATTGATAGTATACCCACAGTTGCAGAGTTTACAGATGTGTTTCCAGAGGAGTTGCCAGGGTTACCTCCTGAGAGAGAGGTGGAGTTTGGTATTGAATTATTGCCTGGTACCACTCCTATCTCTGTTACTCCTTATAGAATGGCACCTGCTGAACTGAGAGAATTGAAGGTGCAATTGCAGGAGTTGCTGGATAAAGGGTTTGTTCGCCCTAGTGTTTCACCGTGGGGAGCTCCTGTGTTGTTTGTGAAGAAGAAGAAGGATGGTACTATGAGATTGTGCATTGATTATAGGCAATTGAACAAGATGACTATTAAAAATAAATATCCTTTGCCTAGAATTGATGATCTCTTTGATCAATTGAATTGTGCAGCAGTGTTTTCTAAGATCGATTTGAGATCAGGGTACAATCAGTTGAGGGTCAGAGCTGAAGATGTTCCTAAAACAGCCTTTCGTACAAGGTATGGGCATTATGAGTTTCTAGTTATGCCTTTTGGTCTGACGAATGCACCTGCAGCTTTTATGGATTTGATGAATAGGGTGTTTAGGCCCTATCTGGATCAGTTTGTGGTAGTTTTTATTGATGATATTTTGGTGTACGTAATGAGGAGGAACATGACAAGCATCTGCGGATTGTGCTGCAAATTTTGAGAGAGAAGCAATTGTTTGCTAAACTGTCGAAGTGTGAATTTTGGCTTGATCAAGTAACTTTTCTCTGTCACATAGTTTATGCAGAGGGTATTAGAGTTGATCTGAGTAAAGTTGAAGCTATTTTGAATTGGAGTCCACCAAAGTCCGTGACTGAAGTTAGAAGTTTTCTGGGTTTGGCAAGCTATTACCGACGGTTTGTGAAAGGATTTTCTTTGATAGCTACTCCACTTACCAGATTACTTCGAAAGGGAGTTAGATTTGTGTGGACAGATCAGTGTCAGGCTAGCTTTGAATAGTTGAGAGAAATGTTAACTCAAGCGCCTATTCTTACTTTACCTGTGGAAGGCAAACCATATGTGATTTATAGTGATGCTTCACATAGTGGGTTGGGTTGTGTTTTGATGCAAGAAGGTAAAGTGATAGCTTATGCTTCTCGACAATTGAAACCGCATGAACTCAATTATCCAACCCATGATTTAGAGTTGGCAGCCATTGTGTTTGCATTGAAGATTTGGCGACATTATTTGTTTGGAGAAAAATGTTTCATATACACAGACCATAAAAGTTTGAAATATTTGGGTGTCCAAAAAGAGCTTAATCTTCGACAGAGGAGATGGTTGGAGTTGATTAAAGACTATGATTGTTTGATTGATTATCACCCTGGTAAGGCAAATGTTGTTGCTGATGCCTTGAGTCGAAAGTCTTTAGCAGGTTTGACTGTTTACTCGCTCTCGTTGCTTGTTGAGTTGAGAGCTTTACATGCTAGTTTTGTATCTTGTGATGATGGCGCATTGTTGGCACAGTTGCAATTGAAACCAGTTTTGTTGGATCAGATTAAAGAGGCTCAATTGGCTAATGAGAAGATTCAAAAGATTGTTTCAGATTGCCAGAATGGAAAGAGTAGAGATTTTATTGTGAGAAGTGATGGGAGTCTTTGGTTTAAGAACAGATTGTGTGTACCTGATGATGCTAATTTGAGAAGAATTATTTTAGAAGAAGCCCATCAGTCAGTATTTGCTATGCATCCAGGCAATACAAAGATGTATCATGATTTGAAGCAGTATTACTGGTGGTTCGGTATGAAGAGAGACATTGCAGATTTTATATCCAAATGTCTCACATGTCAGAGGGTAAAAGCTGAGCATCAAGTTCCAACCGGGTTGCTTCAACCTTTAGCAGTGCCTGAATGGAAATGGGATAGGGTAACCATGGATTTTGTGTCTGGTTTGCCATTGACACAAAGAAAGCATGATGCTATTTGGGTGATTGTTGACAGGTTGACTAAGACAGCTCATTTTCTTCCAGTTCGGATGGATTACTCTTTGGAGAGGTTAGCTGAGCTGTATATCCATGAGATTGTGAAGTTGCATGGTGTCCCAATTTCTATAGTGTCTGATCGAGATCCCCGGTTTACTTCCAGGTTTTGGAAGAGTTTACATGGTGCATTGGGTTCTCGATTGCATTTCAGCACTGCTTTCCATCCGCAGACAGATGGGCAGTCTGAGAGGGTGATACAGATTATTGAGGACATGTTGAGAAGTTGTGTCATTGATTTCTCTGGAGGTTGGGATGGATTCTTACCACTTGTTGAATTTGCTTACAATAACAGTCATCAATCCAGCATTGGTATGGCACCTTTCGAAGCACTGTATGGTAGACGGTGTAGGACACCTTTATGTTGGAATGAGCTTGGGGAAGGTAAGATAATTGGTCCTGATTTGGTTAAAGAAACTGAGGAAAAAGTGAAGATAATTCGAGATAGATTGAAAACAGCTTCAGACCGACAGAAGTCTTATTCAGATTTGAAGAGGAGAGACATTGAGTATAATGTAGGAGATAAGGTATTTTTGAAAGTGTCTCCTTGGAAGAAGATCTTGAGGTTCGGTCGGAAAGGGAAATTGAGTCCTCGTTTCATTGGACCGTATGAAGTTTTAGAAAGAATTGGGCCAGTTGCTTATCGGCTTGCCTTGCCACCTGAGTTGGATAGGATCCATAATGTATTTCATGTTTCTATGTTGAGGAGATACAGGTCAGATCCATCTCATGTTTTGCCAATTGAATCTATTGAAGTAAGTCCAGATCTGACATTTGAAGAAGAACCAATTGCTATTTTGGCACATGATGTGAAAGAATTGAGAAATAAGAAAGTGCCACTTGTGAAGATTTTGTGGAAGAATCAAGCAAAAGAATAGGCAACTTGGGAAAGTGAACAAACCATGCGAGATCAGTATCCTCAGTTGTTTCGGACTTGATATCAGGTAATTTCGAGGACGAAATTTCTTTTTAGAGGGGGAGAATTGTAATATCCTAATGTATGCCCTAGGAGTTCTGAATATTTTTGTTGTTTTAAATTGGATTGAATGTATATGTGAATTTTCAAAAGAAAAGAAATGGAAAAGAGAATGTTTAGGTATTGTGTAAAAAGGAAAGTAATGTGTAGAGAGAAAGTGTATATGTTGGATATATGGTAATATATATAACATTTATGTTGGTCAAAATGAGGAGTCAAGGGAAGAAGATATTTTATTTGTGATATGTGAAATTACCTAAATGGGCAAGTAAGTGAAAAGAGAGTTAAAACAAATGGAAAGGGGTATCTAGGTAAATTCTTGATTTGGAATACATGGTGGAGATTTAAAGAGATGATAACTTGACTTTTCTTTATTTCTTCTTCTTCTCTTTCCCATATGTTGGCCGGCCATTCCATAGCAAGAGAGCAAAGTGAGATTTGTTTATTACAAGTTTCAAATTGAAGGAAGAATCAAAGGATTAAGTTGGAGATTTGTGGAATTGCCTTAATTTTTGGTAAGTACTCTCTTGTTTCTCTTTGTTATCTTTAATGTTGTGTGTGAGGTGAGTTAGGATTTGTTGTTATTATGATTTGGTGTGTTTGAGATGTGTTTATAAGTGTTGAAATTGATTGTAAGTTACAAAGTTAAATTGGTGTTGGTTTTGGTTTGAAGATGGTAAGTTAAGTGGATGTTGATATTGAAAGAATAAGAGTGATGTTGGTTTAAGGGTTTTTTAAGTGGTAAGTGATTAAATGTGTTGTTGATGTATTGTTAATGTGAATATTGTGATGAACATGTAAAATAAGTGTTGATGACATAAATTATATCCATTTGAATGAGGTTATGTTGTGCACAATGTGTTTAAATTTAATTAAAAGAGATTTGGCCATGTTTAGGGTTTTTATTCATGAGAGACACGGCCAAACTAAGGAAGAGACACGGCCAAACTAAAGAATTTTTGGGAGACACGGCCAAGTCTAAGGAAATTTGGCCGTGTTGGATGATTTTTGGAGAGACACGGCTGTGTCCCTTGCCCGTGTCTACCTCGGCTTGATTTGGTGTTGAGAGACACGGCCATAAGCTTGGCCGTGTCCCTTGAGTGTGTTAGCTACTGTGATTGTTCCTTGCTTTTCTTACATTGTTTTGATTCTTCAAAGATCCTTTTGTACCTAAACCTAAAAGTAAACACTCTAAATACTTTTAAAACAAAGAATGATCCAAACAAATGTATGTGGAAGATTATAAATCAATGAATAATGTAAAGTGTTAAATATATATATATGATAAATATGAAACGTGATTTGAGATATAATGATGATGCATATGATACTATATGAACAATGTTATGTTTTATGCATTGTGAATCTTGTGAATGGTAATGTGTTATATGAATAATGTACTTTGAAATGTTATATCAATGAGGCCATTGTGATTGGCTATGATAACTCAAATGTGATGTGAAGCCATTGTGATTGGCTATGATGATTCAATTGAAAGAAATAAGGCATGTTTGCCTAGATGATGATGAGAATTGAGAATGGAAATGATAATGAAATAATAAATGAATTGTGTGGCTAATGTGTTATTCCATTTTCAGAGTTTGTTGTTGGTGGCATGCCTAATATTAGTAACAATCTCTTGAAGTTAGGTTGGATTTAATCCTTGAAGCCTAATTGAGATGTTACAACCCTTGAAGCTAGGTTGGGTTGGTTCTTGAAGCCAAGTTGGGTTGATACTTAGCATGCTTTGTTCCCCTTGAAGCTTGGTTGAACCTAATCCTTGAAGCCTAGTTGGGTTTATGATAATGATAAATGTGATAACAAAACCAAAGCATTAACTCTGAAAATTGAATGGCATAATAGTGTGTTTTGGGCCCATGCTTGTCTTTGTTTCAATGTGATTTATTGGTGTTGAAATAATTGAATAATGAGATCCTTGAAAGGACTTTGAAATGTATTATGCTTATATGAGTATGAGTTATGATATATAAAGGTGTGGTATTATCTTTACAACTATATTGTTGTTTATTTATTAATGTGTATGATATTGCATTGCATTAAAGCATAATATTGGCATACTTTGTACTACTAAGCCGTTGGCTTAGCGCGATAGTGTTGATCGCGCAGGTAACAGAGTTGAACCCGAGAGTTCCTCGAGAACAAGTGAGAGTAGACATTGAAGAGTTTATTTTGGGACTTAAAGATCAGAGAAAAGCTGCCAATCATGTATAACTCCTTTATATTTTGTAAAGTATTGTTTATAATGTGAATATATGTATATTTGTAAATATGGATTTAAATGTTTTCATATATGTAACTATTTTATAAATTCCGCTGCGTATTAAGTAAATGTATTTATATCTATTTTGTTTTATATTACAAGATAATTACTTATTTTCTATGATGTATAATGATAAAGATTATGGTATCTTTTAAAATGATTTGATGGTTAAAGAAAACCGTAACATCCCTATATTCAGTGCACGTATATTACACTGTGGTGTTTGTAGTGTGCTTGTACCGATTGTGGGGGTGTTACATAGCAAAAACCGACTGATGTGCTTCTTCTAAAATAATCTTTCTCAATTTAGCATCATCAGGAACACACAATCTATCCTTAAACCAAAGGCTACCATCACTTCTAACAAAGAAATCTCGGCTCTCCCCGTTTTGGCAATCTGAAACAATCTTCTGAATTATCTCATCTGTCAATTGAGCCTCCTTAATCTGATCCAACAATACTGGTCTCAATTGCAACTGAGCCAACAATGCACCATCATCACATGCTTCAAAACTAGCATGTAGCGCTTTCAACTCAACAAGCAACGAGAGCGAATAAACGGCCAAACCTGCCAAAGACTTCCGACTCAAGGCATCAGCAACTACATTCACCTTACCAGGATGGTAATCAATCAAACAATTGTAGTCTTTAATCAGTTCTAACCATCGCCTTTGCCGAAGATTCAGCTCCTTCTGAACACCCAAATATTTCAAACTTTTGTGATCCGTATAAATAAAACATTTCTCTCCATACAAGTAGTGTCGCCAAATCTTCAAAGCAAATACTATAGCTGCCAATTCCAGATCATGTGTTGGATAATTGAGCTCATGCGACTTCAACTGTCGAGAAGCATAAGCTACAACTTTACCCTCTTGCATCAAGACACATCATAAACCATTATGTGAAGCATCACTATAAATTACATAAGGTTTATCTTCCACGGGTAAAGTAAGAACAGGTGCTTGAGTCAACATTTCTTTCAACTGATCAAAACTAGCTTGACACTGATCTGTCCACACAAATCTAATTCCCTTTCGAAGCAATCTGGTGAGTGGAGTAGCTATCGAAGAAAAACCTTTCACAAACCTTCGATAATAGCCTGCCAAACCCAGAAAACTTCTAACTTCAGTCACTGACTTTGGTGAACTCCAATTCAAAATGGCCTCGACTTTACTCAGATCAACTCTTATTCCATTTGCTGAAACTATATGACCGAGAAAAGTTACTTGGTCAAGCCAAAACTCACACTTTGACAGCTTAGCATACAACTGCTTCTCTCTCAAGATCTGTAATACCATTCGTAGATGCTTGTCATGCTCCTCCTCATTACGCGAATACACCAAAATATCATTAATGAAAACCACCACAAACTGATCCAGATAGGGCCTAAACACCCTATTCATTAAATCCATGAAAGCTGCAGGTGCATTCGTCAACCCAAAAGGCATCACTAAAAGCTCATAATGCCCATACCTGGTGTGGAAAGCTGTCTTAGAAACATCTTCAGCTTTAACCCTCAACTGATGGTACCCGGATCTCAAATCAATCTTGGAAAACACTGCTGCTCCCTTTAATTGATCAAAGAAAGCATCAATCCTAGGCAAAGGATATTTATTCTTAATAGTCACTTTGTTCAATTGCCTATAATCGATGTACAATCTCAAAGTACCATCCTTTTTCTTCACAAACAAGAAATACTAGGGCGAATAAACTCTTTATCCAACAACTCCTGCAACTGCACCTTCAACTCTCTCAATTCAGTAGGTGCCATTCGATATGGAGTGATAGAGATGGGAGTGGTACCAGGCAACAAATCGATACCAAACTCAACCTCTCTCTTAGGGGGTAACCCTGGCAACTCCTCATGAAACACATCCGGAAAATCTACAACTGTGGTTATATTATTAAGTTGAGAACCCGCTACTCTAGTATCCACCACATGAGCAAGATAAGCATCACACCCTTTTCTAATCAACTTTCTAGCTGTTACAGCTGATACAAACAAGGATGCAAGTTGTCTCTGCTCACTAGATACCATCACACTCCTACCATCATTGGTTCTCAAGGTAACACACTTCTTTTGACAGTCTACCACAGCTTCATGCTTAGACAGCCAATCCATGCCTAAAATCAAATCGTATTCTTAAAAAGGCATTTCAATCAGATCACCAAGAAACTTCTCACCTTGCACCCCAACTGCACTATCACGGTGCACCTTACTAACAACCACACTATGTCCTAAAGGATTTGTCACCAAGACATCAAATCCTAAGGACTCAGAATGCAATTCAGACACAGGCAAGATAGATGCACTAATATATGAATGAGTAGATCCTAGATCAATCAAAGCAAGTACTGAAATGTCAAATAAAGAAAATGTACCCGCTATAACTGCTGAAGCATCTGGCTGCCTCTGCATCACATACACCCTCTGAGAAGATCCGGCTTCATCTGGCCTACTGCCTCCGGATGATGATCCTCCTCTCTGACTATACCCAGATCGACCACCCCTACTGAAACCTCTGCTGACACTAGGTTGAGAGGTTGCAGACTCAGCCTGCCTATACTCCTGCATCTCAGGACACTCCCTAATAAAATGATCAGGTGATCCACATCAAAAACACACAGCTGATCCACTATATTTCCAACAAACACCCCCGTGTCTTCCACCACACCGAACACATATAGGGGGAATGGATCTCTGGACCATCGGAGTTGGAGCACTAGCTATAGAAGGTGTAGGTCTCGATCTCTGTCTCTGATACTGCACTGACCTACCCGGCTGTCTCTGACTTCTACTGATTCTCGAAACAAAACTTCCTCTCCCCCTCTTCACAGATGAAGACCCTGCCTCAAACTGGGGTCTCCTAACCCTGGTCTCCTCCTCGGAAGCAGCTGCTGCAATGCTTTGCGCTTTCTCAACGCTCCTAGCTGCTGCAACAAGTTGAGAGAAATCCTGGTACCGAGAACCAGCCATGATGCACATAATAGAGGGCCTCAATCCCTCCTCAAACCTTCTGCACCTATCTATTTCATCAGAAATAATTCCCCCGGCATAACGACTCAACCGGATGTATTCAATCTCATATTCTGTCACCGTCCGGTTGTCTTGCCTCAAACTCAGGAATTCCATCTTCTTTAAATCTTTATACTCCCTCGGAGTATATTTCTGTTCGAACTCCCTCAGAAAATCACTATAAGATAGTGTAGGTGGATCATCCATAGCATGAGGGATAGTCTTCCACCAATCATAGGCATCTTTCTGAAGGAGGGATCTGGCATAATCAAACTTCTCATCTGAAGTGGCTTGCAACTGAATGAATATCCTCTGTACCTTATCTAACAATTGCTCAGCCACTGCAGGGTCGGTAGTGCCTAAGAAATCTTCAGCCCCATATTTTCTCAACTTGTCATAATGTCTTACCGGCATCTGAGGCTGTGGTGGTGGTTACACTGGAACTTGTCTAAATAGTTCTACCACATGCCTCAACCAACCTGGTGGACCCTCCTCTGCAGCTGGTCTCTCTGGCACAGAAATAGGTGCCTCACTAACTCTGTCAACTCTAGCTCCATCTCTACTCTCTCCTGGAGCTACACTCTCAGCACTTCCTTCTACAGTCTAACGTGAATGGGACTCCATTACTATCTATATCTGCAAACACAGCAGAATATTCCTCATTAAAGATCAAAGACTACTATACCAAAACATGTATTTTATTCAAAAACTAACTTTTAAAATTAAAATATTCTTTTTCTTACAATTCACCTAGGTTGAGAATCTTAAACCTAGGCTCTGATACCAAAAATTGTAGCACCCCTTCCCGACCTACGTGTGTAAGCTGAGTAGAGGCGCCACACTATCCTAATGTTGCTACCACTTTTACTTAGTCAAATTTTTGTTCTGATTTTTACAGAAATTTTGCCATAGTTTCGCCTAAAAATTCAATCCCAAGTGTTGACAAAACTGGTTTTTTTCTGATTTTTGAAAACATTTTTACACAAACCAATGCAAACAAAATTATTCTCAGTACACTTCCAATAAATCCCCCTTATAACCTCAACTACAACCTGCAAAAAGGATTTACACTTCTAGTACAAAATAAAGTAAAGGTTTATTATGAAATACAGTAGATAAAATATTTGTTCACTATGCAACGGAAAGTAACAATATTTACAAATTCATATACATCAAAACTCAAGTTTTACAACACATAAAATTTATACATGTTTGACAGTCAGTCTTCGATCTTAAAGCCCACTATTCACTCTTCAAAATCTAGGCTAGGCTCGACTCGGCCTAGAGGAACTCTCTGGTTCTTCCCTGTCACCTGCGCGAAGAATCACATTCGTGCTAAGCCAATGGCTTAGTGGTACAAACTACAGTGCTATGATGCTTTAATGCCATGCTAATGTCACACAATCAAGATTCATGATCAATTCAAGAGAATATTATATTTCACAATCTTACATTATTTAATAATTAATCAAAACATTCATGATTCACATTGAAAACAAAGACAAGCATGGGCCCACAAGACACTAATATGTTATTCAAAGTTCAGACTTACTGCTTTGGTCTATAATCACAATCATTAAGCCCGTAGGCGATATATATATCTCTATCCATGGATAGGGTAACAGACCCAGTCTCTTGGACCTCAACTCGGCTAAACTCGAGGAAATCCTCAACCTGGCAAGACTGTTACCTGTAACAGACCCAGTCTCTTGGAGCTCAACCTGGATAAACCAAGGAGATCCTCAACCTGGCAAGACTGTTACTATAATTCACATTTCACATTTATCAACTGGAATCGGCTTACGACCCGGTCTTTTCACCTATCCAGTACTTTTTAGGCATGCCACCAAACCCAGAACTCTGTGGGTTGAATAACAAATTAAACACAAAATTCTTTTCATTTATATCTTTATACATTTCTTTCTCAATTCATTTCATTCTCATAAGCAAATTAGGCAACCATGCCTCAATCATCTCATTTGCATCATCACATATTGCACATTTCACATTTCGTTATATTTCAAATCACATTAATCAATTCATTATTCAAATGGATATAATCAATGGCATTAACACATATTTTACATGCTCATCACAACATTCACATTATACCAAACATAACATTATTAATATACATCCACAATGCATTAGATTCCTTATCACATTTATAATCAAATATGTCTCAAGTCTCAATATCATGTGAATGTATGCAATAATGTAGTTTGTACTTACCTTAAAACCAACTCACACTAATCTATACACTTACTCTTCCAAGAATCCTCAACACTTAGGTTAGGGTAATTCAACCTCTTCAAAACCTAATCCAAAAGGAATATTAGCAAAATGACCATATGAATAGTAAATTCTGGTTTTAGACTCCACTTTATCCTTATTTTGAAAAATTGTATAAAATAATATACTTGACTAAAAACTCTAAAATTTTTACAGAACTAAATTTTACATCTTAAAATCATTCCTTTAAAATTTCAGATCAAACTGAAAACAAAATCTTGGTCAAATAGTTCACCCAACCAGACTGCTCCAATTGCCCTGCATCCTGGCAGCAGTTCTGAACTTTGTGAATTCCATGAATTAAATTCAATCAACGTGGTTCCAAATTATTTTTCTCAAATACTAGACTCACTAAGAAACAACATAGCCAAAATTCAATTGGTTATTATTTTTCTACATTTTATTAAAAATCCCAAAAGATAGCTGTCTCAGTTAAGGTACCTGCAGGAACAGGTCTAATAAAAATAATCTTTCCAAAGTCATAACCATTCCAAAATTGAATCAAAATATTTTTCAGTTATTCTATACTCATAGAGGCACAAAATATAAAAAATTCACTTCAAGAACATTTTTCTATATTTAATTAAAAATCATAAAATCACAGCCTTTACTAATTGTAAAACAGAAAAAATTTCACTAAACACAACTCTTACTCTTCCATCACCAACACCAACCTAACTTCTTATCTTTAATTCCATTTCCATCACATACAAACACACCACAAGAAATCCTAACCATATTATCAACAACACTTCATCAAACTCAAAAATAACTTCAAAAACAACAAGAGCAATCAAGAGAGAAATTACCAAAATAATGAAATTTCTTGAAATTCCAACTTGTTTATTTGAAATGTCCTTTGAATTTGATCTTAGAAAATCAAACTCTATCTTGCTCTCTTAACTTTGGAGTACCCGGCCAAGAAAAGAAAAAGAAGAAAAATGAAAAGGAAATTAAAGACAAAGTCAAAGTTCTCATCTCTTTAAACCTCCACCGAGCAATTTAAAAAGAAAATTACTAAAATACCCTCTTCTATATATCTTAACTCCCTTTTACTTATTTGTCCTTTTTAGTAATTTCATAAATAACCAAAATAAATATCTTCTTCCTTTGACCATCCATTTGACTTGTATATATGTTATATATATCCATATATACAACATATACCATCCTTTTTAAATTATTTTCTCTTTCCAATAACATATACATTTTAATTCAAATAAAACAACAATTATACTAAAACTTCTAGGGCACATTTTGGGATACTACAATCTTGGTGGTATTGAGCCCAGTCATCATCATCATCAATGACCACCTTTTCATCATCAAAAGCTACTTCATTAATTTAATCTTCCCTTTGTCCTTTGGTTTCTTAGTGCTAGCAGATGCCTCGACATGGTTTTCTAAGATTGCAGTCAATTGGTTCTTCATGGTCTCTGCTAGGGCCTCTTTGATTTCTTCCATCTTGGCATTGAGGGCTTCATCCACCATCCTTTGAATTTGTTCGGGCTCCATTGTTTTAGGCGAGCAAGTGATTGAGTTCTTGCTAGATACTTCGTCTCCGGCGTAGGTCAGATTGTTGTAAGCTTTAGAACTATCGTAATCCAGGGCTGTGAGCCATAGAGGATCAATGAGATGAGATGCAAATGTATGCATGTACGCATGTATGCACAAACAATCAACAAACAAGGATAAGTAGGACGTTCCTTCCAACCTTATAACATCCACACATGAATGGTGAGTCTCTTTTCCTAAGTATATGGTTAACAAAATACCAACGTGGGGTACCTTGTTTTTGAATAATTCCTTCGGACGTTTCAACCAATAGTTATATTTTCGAAAATGGAAAATCAATCCATGATAATTCCCATTAATTAGGTTTTAATCCATTCAACAAACTAAAGTAGCTCTTATGCCATATTGGATTAAAACGAAATTAAGAGGCTTATTATAAATAGATTTCTCAATTGAAAAGAGGTAACTATTGGTTCATGCCAAAAACAAGCCCATGGTTAATTTATTCTTAGTGTAAACTAGGCCCACAATTGATTTTTGGTATTTTATAATTGACCTAAATATTTTTGCAAGCTCTTTGTAAGAAAAGGTTGGGTGAAAATAGTTTTGTTTCTAAGCCCATTGTAAAAGATTTTTAGAAAAATGGATTTTGGGCTTAGTATTTGGGCCATGGGCCAAAGAATTTTTGATTTGTTTTTAGAAAAGTCTTATGTCCAAAGACCATCTTAAAAAGTTTTGAAAATAGTTTTGGTCTTTTGGATTTTAAAGAAAAAATTTATTTTGAGCTTGAAAATGTACTTGGGTCATATTAGAAAAAGAAAAAACCAAATAAGCCATGATTTAAACCAAGATAAATTATCCATAGTCAAACAACATGCATTTGGGGTAAAACCCTAAGGAAAGTAACTAGGCCAATTACATGAGCTTTAGTCTTTGGGTTAAAAGGCTTAGGTTCCCATAGCAAGTATATACCAAATGGTACGAGGCTATGAGTGGTTATTCCATGCTCGATCTCCATACCTTGAGTGAAAGTATGGTATCCCTTACATAACATAACACGGGTAACACGGGCATCCTAACTCACGCACACAAATGCAATCTAATATGATGCAATGGATAATATCATTATAAGAAAGAATAGAATAATATAAAGACCAACGGAATCAACTTCTCTTATCCCCAGTGGAGTCGCCAATGTGAGCAGGGATTTTCGCCCCCACTCTCGGTGGAATGGTTCTTGCGACTTCTGCACTGTTTAGGCTCAGGGCCTTAGAGAACACGGACCTAAGTCCGGAGAAAATGGAGTCGCCACCCGGACGGGCTGGGAAAAAGAAAGGGGTGGTTGACTCGATTCCTAAGGAATCCCTAACCCCTTAATGGGTTCAGAAAGTTGGGTACGTGTGGGGAAGGTGAGAAATGGCCCAGCACCCCCACAACACTTGGTTCATTGGAACCGACCTCCTTTACAGGTCTTAATATTATAAAATTCTTAAGTATAATAACATTATCCATACTACACACAATAAAAAGAAAGCATCATTATATTAAAATCAAAGCAATGTCCAAACAAAACAAAACAAATAAATGGACACCCATCCAAGGATGGAAACATGTCCTTACATCACATGCCTAGATAGGACACCCACCTAAAGGTAGAAACATGCCCTTTACATAAGTTCTAAAAATAGAAAAGCAAATTAAATTACATGATGTTTAAATAATGAGGTACCCACCAAGTGGAAACATACCTCTTACAACTTTTGGAAGTCTAAATTGATTAATAAAAGTAAATAATCATTCATCATAAATAAATCATTCATCAAAAGTATTTAAAGAAAATAAACATCCATCCATGATAGATTAAATAAATCAAGTATTGAAATTAAATAGATTAAAGCATAAAAGATAAATCAAGGTATAAATAAATATGGAATTAAATAAAGCAAATAAAAGTTCAATTATAGCTACTGTGACTTTTTATGGAATTAAAATAGATTAGGGTTTTATGTTTTAAAAGTTTGGTAAGATTCTTTGATTAACCAAATTAAGGTTTGAATGGTGAAATCATGAAACTGGGGTTTTGAATACCTTAAAATACTTAAATTTATGATTTTTGATTATTGAATTTTAAGCTACTGTGTAATTTTTGAGTTTTTATGTTTTTTTATGTTTTAAAAGGATTAGGGTTCATAAAAATTATGGTTTAAGGTTTTAAAAGGATTAGGGTTCATTATTTTAGGTTTAAAAGTTAAATTTTGGATTTTAGGGTTTTGAAATTTGGGTCTCGGGTAATGAAGAATTTTTAGGGTTTTAAAAATCAATTTGATATTTTATGAAATTTTATGAATTTAAACACACGGATTGAAGTTTTTATAAGTAGAAAAGATGTTTTTGAAGGCTTTTTGAATGAAATAGAACCTACTTTAAAATCTTAAAAGAAACAGAATTTGATTTTGGTTTTGTTGAAAAATATATTCAATTAATGTTTTAAGGTCTTTAAGAAGAAAAAATAACAATTTTAAGTCTTTTAGAAAATAAGGTCACGTTTTTAGTGTTTTAACTTTGGAAAACTAAATTAAAGTTCTAAGATTTTAACTTTTGAAAAACACAAAAAATCCTAGTTTTAGCTACTGTGTAAAAAATTAGAATTTAGAATTTCATACCTTCTTTTGTAAGTTGCTCCAAAATTGCTTCTTCTTGGATGAACTAGCTCCAAAGACAAGCCTTTGTTGCCTTTGGAATCCCTTTTTTCGTGATGCTGCTGTCCATAAAAGATTTAAATTGAATTTCTGCTTTTCCTTCCTTGATTTGGTTTCAAACTTTCCAAAAACCCTTTGGATTTTCTCTCTCGCGGCCACCCCTCCAATTTCAATGTCTTTTTGTCCATTTTATAGTGGTTTAAGGTTATTTATTCCTAATTAATTAAGGTAAGTAATATTAATAAAAAAAAAGAAATTAAAACCTAATTGGATTAGGTTTCAAAATTTTGGGTTGAAAAATTTTGCGCTGACGAAAACTGTGGTAGCGGGCCCGTGGCTGGGGCCAGTGGGCGTGCCAGCCAGCAGGAAATTCCTGCGGGAAGTTATTTCGCCCGCAGGAACCCCGCAGGAAGTTATTTCGCCCACAGGCCCGCGGGTGAGCTGCTGCTGGGCCGACGGGCCTGCGCAACCACTTTTCACTGCCGATTTTTTTTCGACTCCGTTTTTATTTTTATTTTTATTTGTTTATTTTTATTTTTTATTAATAAAAATTAGATAATAAAGCAAAAAATTATTTAATTAAAATTATTTTGGACCAATTAGACAACAAAAATTATTTTGGACTAAATAAAGCATATTGGATCGGATTGGGTCAAAAATTAATAAAGGGCCTCAACCCTTCCTCAAATCTCCTACACCGGTCAATCTCATCTGAAATAATCCCCTCGGCATAATGACTCAACCGGATGAACTCTACCTCATACTCTGTCAGAGTCCGGTTATCTTGTCTTAGATTCAGAAATTCCATCTTCTTGACATCCTTACCTCGGAGTATATTTCTGCTCAAACTCCCGCAGAAAATTACTATAAAACAAAGTCGATGGATCATCCATAGCATGAGGAATCGTCTTCCACCAATCATAAGCATCTTTCTGCAGAAGGGATCTAGCATAATTAAATATCTCTTCAGGAGTGGCTTGAAACTGGATGAATACCCTCTGAACTCTATCCAACCATTGCTCAGCTACTGCAGGATCTGTAGTACCAAAGAAATCTTCAGCCCCAAATTTCCTCAATTTATCATAATGTCTCATCGGTACTTGTGGTTGTGATGGCGGTGGCTGCATTGGAGCTTGTCTCAACAATTCTACCACATGCCGTAACCAAACCGGCAGAACCTCATCCATAGCTGATCTCTCTTGCACAGGAGCAGGTGCCTCTCCAGCTCTCTCAATCCTAGCTCCATCTCTACCCTCTTCAGGAGCTACACTCGCAACACTACCTTCTATGGACGGACGTGACTGAGACGCCATCACTACCTATATCTGCAAACACAGCAGAATATACCTCATCAAAGATCAGAGACTACCAATACCAAAACATGTATCTTATTTAAAAACCAACTTTTAGAATCAAAATGTTCTTTTTCTTACAATTTACCTAGGTTGAGAATCTCAAACCTAGGCTCTGATACCAAAACAGATGTAACACCCATATACCCCGTATACGCACACTACATACTACTACACCTGTAATATACGTATACCGAATACAGGAGTGCCACGGTTTATATTAGATAACCCAATTTTCTCTTCTGCAATAATATAAGAAACTTAAAACACTTCATATTATATTATAAACTATACTAGATAAAACATTTATTCATTATGCAGCGGAAAATGTTGTGGTATTTACATATATAAATACATCAAAATCCATGTTTACAAAATATAAAGTTTATACATGTTTGGCAGTTTGTCTCTGATCTTTAAGCCCATAATCAACACTTCAAAGTCTAGACTCGACTCGGTCTAGCTGAACTCTCCGGTTCTACCCTGTCACTTGCGCGATGAACCACAATCGCGCCATAGGCTTAGTGGTACAAACCACAATAATAATATGCTTTAATGCAATGTCAATGTCATACTTTCAAGCAATAGAGATCATATTCAAAAATACTATATTTCATAACATTGCATTTCATTATCTTATTTAATTGTTTTACCATTTATGATTCACATTGAAACAAAGACAAGCATGGGCCCAAAAAGGATCTAATATGTTATTCAAAATTCAGAGTTACTGCTTTGGTCCATAATCACATTCATCAAGCCCGTAGGAGATATATATATATATATCTATCCATGGATAATGTAACAGACCCAGTCTCTTGGACCTCAACCTGGCTAGACCCTAGTGCCCCAGTATCTTGGTCCTCAACCCGGCTAGACTGTTACTATTTTTGAGGCTTACGACCCGGTCTTTTCACCTGCCCAGCAATTCATAGGCATGCCGCCAAACCCAGAACTCTGAAAATTGAATAACATACTAGGCACACAATTAATTCATTTATCTCATTATCAATCTCTTTCACAATTCATTTCTCATTTCATTTTACATAATCAAACTAGGCAACCATGCCCCAATTATTTCATTTGCATCATTATAGCCAACAACAATGGTTGCACATCTCATCATTAAAGTGTACATAGCCAATTGCATTGGACATACATTTTGAATGATCATCATATCTTTCACATTATGCAAATCATAACATTAATCAAATGTATTAACTATGTAATAAATTACTTAACACATTTATAACCAAATGTGTTAAGTCTCAAAGTCATGTATATGTATGCAACCATGTAAGTTTGTACTTACCTCAAGAGCAACTCACACCAATCTAAACACTTCCTCTTCCAAGAATCCTCCAACGCTTGGATTAGGGCAACTCAATCTCTTCAAAACCTAATCCAAAAGTGATAATACACACTCACTTAAAGATACACATGAGATAATAAGGCTAAGAATCAACTAGGGCAAACTCTACACATGACATGCTCAAAAACACGGGCGTGTTCCTGACCGTGCTCTAAACTCACAACACAGAAGCTTTGACACGCTCAGTGACATGGGCATGTCACTGGCCATGTCAATCCTCCCTCAACACAGTAGCTATGACACGCTTAGTGACATGGACGTGTCACTGGACGTGTCAATGCTACTAAAGCTGTGACATGCTTAGTGACATGGGCGTGTCACTGGTCGTGTCACCCATCCAGAAAACAGAATCATTGACAAGCCTAATGACTTGACCGTGCTCATGGGCGTGTCAGGCCAAAAATCCTGATTCCGGCAGCAACAACATCACATCCAACAAACCACTTACTTCCACCATCTTCCACTCTAAACAAACTTAACTAAACACACCCATAAACCATACTAACTTGCAAAAACATCAAAACCACTCAATACATACATCAAACACTAATTCACAACCATCGCATAAACACATCTCAAACACAACACTTGTTTTCTTCCAACACCAAACTTAACTCTATCTCAAAATCAACACCAATAAGATCAAACACCCTCAAATACACCATAATCAAATATACACATACCATCAACAATCAAACACCAAACTCAAAACACAAAATTAGAAGAAAACCAAAGAATCAAGTGGAGAACTTACCAAAAGTGATGAAAACTCTTAGATTTCCAACTTGATCACTTGAAACATCCTTCAATCATGAGTTTGGAAAGACAAAATCTCACTTCCTCTCTTGCTATGGAGCTAGCCGGCCAAGGAGAAAAGAAAAGAAGAAGAAGATGAATAGAGAAAAGCAAAGTCAACACTCAACTCTTCTTTCAACCACTAAAACTCCTTTTAATTCTCAACCAAGCAATTTTATTAATATAATATTCATAAAAATCTTCATCCACTTACTAATTTTCATTTCAATTAATTTAATAAAAATAAACAAATCTTCTTTTGACCTTCCATTTCTTTGACTTGTATATGTTGTATATATCTCATATATACAACATATACACTCTTCTCTTTAACTCTTTTCTCTTTCCACTTAAACATATACATTTAATCCAAATACAACAATAAATATTCCAAAACTTTTAGGGTATACTTTGGGATATTACATGTTATTTCACTAAGATATTAGAATAGCTTAGTGGTTTCAAAGAGTTATTAGAGTCGCTTGTGTTTTGCCAAGATATTATAATGGCTTAATGGTTTCATTGAGATATTAGAGTCGATCCATGGTTTTGTTTCACCAAGATATTAGAATTGCTTGGTCATTTCATCGGGATATTAGAATAGCTTGAAGAACCCATTGGGATATTAGAGTTGCCTATTGGCCTGTTGAGATATTAAAGTCGTTCAACTGTCATGTCGATACTCAATATGGGGTATCCATCCTTTGTGTTTTTGTTTATTTTTTTTATCTATGTGTTTTGTTTTGTAGACAGTTGGTGCAAAGTCCAAGATTATAATATTTTTCACTCTTTGAATAAATTCAAGATCGTTTAAGTAGGGGGCAAGATTATAGACCTTTGATTTTGGTTCCAAATCAAATCCAGTTCCAATTAATAAATCAAATTTAGTCCCAATTAAAAAACTCAAACCAAGTCTGGTTTGATTTAAAATGCTAAAATCACTTAGCTGGCCCAAGAACTCATGACAAATTGGCCATATCTCATTGCCAATTCGCCATCAGCCTTAAGCTAGGCCTAATTTAAATTTCTAATTTTTTAAAACTCAGATAAATTCGAATAAGCAGGGTCTTTTCTAATAGAATTAGAATTGTTTAGCCAAAAGGAAAGCCAGATTATTGCCCTAATATTTCTATAAAAGCAATTAACAAGAGAAATTAAGGGGCAACCACAATTAGCAATTAAACAACAACCATTAACAAAGAAGAATAGTGTAACACACATAAATTTTAGATATTGTTAAGTAATTAATTTAAAGGGTAATTAGTATGTTGGATGAGAGAAAAATAAGATATATATATATAATATATACAAGAAATATACATATTGTATACTTGATGTATACATTGAATATACATTACATAAATACTACATATACATATAAATAAAATATATATAACATATAAACGAAATATAAATATTTACACATTTCTGTTTATGGATGGGAATATGGAAATTAATAAATAAATAAATAAAAGAAAATGAAAGTCAAAGAAAGAAAATAAGTTTATGGTTGGTGAAAAAGAAGATAAATATTAAAATAATTAATTATTTAATATATATGGATAGAAATGAAGGGAAAAAGAAGAAGGAAGCCATCATCTTCTTCTTTATCCCTTGGAGGCCAAATTCTATGAGAGTGAAAGGGAGGATCTTGATTGTTCAAATTTTCATAACAATTTTTCAAGAAATTAAGGTGATTTTGAAGAGTCATCAAGAATTCAAGTAGGTAAATCTTCCTAAAGCTTTTTATTTGAATTTGTATGGTCATATAAGATTAGGTAGAAAGAGAAAGTTGTGGTTAATGCTAAAATTTATATAAATGAAGTTAAAGTGATGAATAAATGATGATTTATTAGTTGATTAGTTGAGATAGATATAAATGATGGAATTAGGGTTATATAGTTATTATGTATAATTAGGGTTTTGATATGGGTGGTTTTAATTATTAAAATGAGATGATTTAATGTTGTTTTAATATATATATATATATATGTGATGATTTTATAGTTAGAAGTTGAATATGGATAAGTTCGGATGAAGTTAAGGTTTGTGGGTGTGTTATGTGAAATTAGGGTTTTTGAAAGAGGTTTTGATAACTGTGAAAATGAGTTATTTTATTGTTATTTTAGTATGTAAGTAATGATTTTGTGGTTAAATGTTGAAAATGAGTTAAGTTGGTTGATGTTTGAGTAAAGTAGTAACTTGCGAATTTAGGGTTTTAATGGAATTTTGATGAAAATTGTATAAATAATGACAGTTTGATATGCATTGAACATGGAAGTGACTTTAAATGAATAATGTTGCTTGTTGTTGGACTTATGCGTGTGTAGATCAACTTGGTGGAATTGGTCGAGTTTAGGATTTTGACATCAAAAGAGTTTTGGAGGGAATTTAGGAAGCAAATAAGGTTTGTACAAGTTTTAATTATTACTATATGAATAATATTGTAGTTGACATAACACATTGTGAACTTGAGAATGTGTTATGTAACTTTCAACATTTGGTTTAATAGAATATGTGTAGTTTATAATTAAAACGTGATTAATGCATGAGGTATGGTAGATGAGCCATTGTAGAATGGCTATTGCAAGGGTTATGTGCAAAATGTATAAAATGTGAAAAAATACTAAGAATGATTGGAAAAGATGTGAATTGAACAATGTGATAAGAAATGAGAAAGAAAATGTGAAAAGTATGAAAGAAAGGGTAAATGTGATAATGAGATGAGAAAGTGAAAAGATAATGTGTTATTGTGTATTTTATAACCTATACAATTACTTTTCTAGTACTGATATGATTGATTATCCATTCATTTATGACCTAAGAAGAGCTAGGTCTTAACCTAAGCAAAGCTAAGTCATGAGATTAAAATTGGGAATGGACTCGGGCAGAGCTGGATCATAAAATTGATGTGATAATTGGACTTAGTAATTATATGTGTGAATGTGTGTGTTTGTGTGTTTGGATATATATATATATATGTAATGAATGTGGTTATATTAATGTTGCAAATTACTTTATGAGGAAAGTTATTTAAATATATATAAGTTGTTTTTGAAACTTATACCACTAAGCTATAGGCTTAGCATAGTTTTGTGAATCCCGTGGGTGAAAGACTTATTGATAAGCAAGATCCAGATAATGGATGATATCTGGTGATCTAGGGTGCCACACGACCAGCAGTGTTGGCTGCATACGTGTATAGTTTTGAAAAATTATATATATATTGGTGTGTATAATATTATCATAGAATATGTGTATTGAACATTTTAGGGAAATTCTATATGTATATATGATTATATTAGGTATTGTTTATATTAAGAAACTGTTAGAAGTAATTAATGGAAGAGTGATTTTAGATTGAAATGTTTGGTGGTAATTGGAGCAAGTGTTGGATTTTGTGAAAATAATATTTTGGGAGTGAAAAGTTTCTTTGTAGGTTGTGAGTTTGGTGATTTTGGGAAATGTTCAAATTATAGACAAAACTTTGGCGAATTTTTTTTAGAGATTTTTTTTTATAAATTTGTATTTATATTAATTTACTACTTAAGTATAAATTAATTTGTTTAATAAATTATCTTCAAAGGATTAAAATATTTCTCTTAAAAATGTGGCTAAATTTTCTAATGATTGGAACTGTAACATTCTTATATTTTATATGTGTATTTTACATAAAAGGGGTGTATGTACTATACATATATAGGGTATAAGGGTGTTACATTTATTTTGGTATCGGAGCTTAGGTTTGAGATTCTCATTATAAATCAGTTTTAAAAGGAAGGGTAATTTTAAATTGTGGCTTGAGTTGTAGTACATGCATATGCATTGGCACCTAAGTTGGTCTTTGATGTGGCAATACTAATTTGTGATGACAAATATAGGTTTTGATGGAATCTGGAGGGCGCGAGTTAGAGGAAAGTGTACAGAGTGCTGCTCTAGGTGAAGATAGAGTTGGAGCTATAGTAGAGGTGGTTGGACATGCTGCAGGGGTAGTTAGACCAGAGGTTCAAGGTCCTCTAATTTGGGTGCATTGTGCTCTATTTAATACTACTATAAAGCAACTCTCGCAAGTATACGAGGTTATTGTAGTAACAATGTGTAACACTCTTATACCATATAGTATATGTAAAATACACATATACAACATAAAAATGTCACGACCTGGTAAGAATAAAACTTTTCACATTTCAAATTTAAACCCCAAAATACTTTTAAATATATAATTAAATAATAAATAAATATTCTTTATAAATTATAGGTTCCAAAATAGAGTTTTATATAAAAAATCTATGGAAAAAATTTACCAGAGTCTTGTCTATAATTTGGACAATTCCAAAATAGCAATAAACACAACCTGCATAAAACAAGCACTCCTAATAACATCAAATCACCATTTCACATATACTCAATTTCTCCAAGTTTCCCAAAACATTTATGCATATATATATCAAAAACACATATAACATCCACATTACAAAATTTATCTAAAATATTCTTTTTAATTTACAATATATACACCAAAACATAATATAATATACGTAATAACAAAAATGTACGATAATATAAAATATATACATGCTGACAGTGTCTCTGATCTTGATGCTCAAAATCAACTAAAATCTAGACCTGACCCAGTCTAGAAGAACTCTCTGGCTCTACCGAATCACTTGCATCACCTGCGCGATGAATTACAATCGCGCTAAGCTAAAAGCCTAGCAGTACAAACTTTGATAACAATAAAACTTATATGCAATACCAATGTATAATGCTTACGTATATCATGTCACCATGTGACATGCCATTTCATTTTAAACATATTTTTCAATCATTTTACAATTAACATAAAAATAAACACAGACATGGGCCCAAAGGATCTAATATACTATTCAAATTCTAGATTTACTGTTCTAGTCCATATTGACACCATGTGTCTAGCCCTAAAGGCAAATCATAGTAATGCTCAAAAGCTATCCCATAAGGAAAATCATATCACAATGATGCCAAACATCTAGCCCTGAAGGAAAATCAAATAATTGCTCAAAAGCTAGCCCCAAAGGCAAATAATGAGGATAACATCATAGGCATGCCGCGAAACACAGAACTCTGAAAATTGAATAACATACTAGGCACACAATTATTTCATATTTTCCATTATCAATTTCTTTTTTTTTTATTTTCTCATAATCAACTAGGCACATTACCTCTTTTCTCATTATCAATTAAGCACATTGCCTTATTTTCTCAATTTGCTCTTTTTCTTTCTCATTTTTATCAATGTCAATTCATTTCATTTCATTATATTTCAACATATCATTACAATGTATCATATTTTACATTAAAACACATTAACTAAATATTTTGGGTAATTTTTCATAATTCACATATAAATCGCATTTTATGCACTCTAGCCATTAACAATGGCTTTTCACAATGCCTTTAATACATATATAACAAATCACATTACCCAAACAATTTTGGTCATTTTCACATTATTATACATATTTCACTTTTTATTCAATTTTTCCATTATAAATGGCTTTTCATAATGCATATAATGCATACATAACATTACACATGTCATAGTACATTATTCATGCATGTTTAATGCATCAAGTAACTAAACACATTTTTCAACTAAAATGTGTTAAGCTCAAATTATTGCCAACATATCTAATTTATTAAAATTTTATACTTACCTCTATAAGCTCTCAAATGCAAGCCACAAATCAAACTCCAGCCTCCTCTTTCAAGTTACCCTTCAACACTTGGGTTGGCCAAACTGCTTCCTCTCAATGCATATACCAAATATGATCATAAATAATCATTTAATATTACATTCTAAGGCATTTCAAAACTTAAACCATAATTAAACAACACTCCCACAAAATTTTCAAAATTAAGCCTTACCTCACTTTAACTTAGCAAATACATATCAACCCATTTAAATTAGTGTTTTAAGTTCCTTAATATCATTAAAAACATATTTTAACATGTTTAAACTATTCACATTAATTAAACAAATGCTTATGTACAAAATCCTAAAATGGCATAACCTTCACCATTAAAGGTTTTTCATTCAAACACAATCCAATTATCAATTCAAGATCATTTCCATCCTTAATATCATTAAATAACATGCTTTAACCATTAAAATCAAACAATTCACCATCTTTGAAAATTCACTTTTCCAAAACCCTAAATCAACACTTTCATTTCCAAACTCTATTCAAGCTTAACCAAATCAAATATTTGACTTTAAAATCCTTGTTCATGCATCAAAATAACACATTTAGAATCAAATTGCACAATTAAAACCCATGATTTCACAAACCCAAAAGTTACATAACCCTAAATTCTCTCTCTTCACCAAACTCAACATAAATTCAATCATTTCTTCAATCCAACCTTAAAATCATTGTTAACTACTTAAAACAACTTCATTCATACCCAAATAGACAATTAAAATATAACACTTCAAAAGTCCAAATTACACATATTCAAATCTTTAAGGAAATCCAAGGAAAAAGTTAAAAAGGTTACTAAATATGGAGGAAATCCCTAAAAATCTAAATTGAACATTTAAAATCCTTCAATTCTTGAAGCATGAAAGAAGCAAAATCTCCTCTTGAATTGGCTATGGAGTTTAGCCCTTGACGGAGAAGAAGAAGATGAAAGAAACAATTTTAATTCTCTTTTTTTCCACTAACTTATTAACCATATATATTATTATATTATATTTTTAATTAACTAACTAATTATTTATTTAATTAATAAAACACTAATTTTCCTCTTCCATACAAAAATAAAATATTTTTGAATTATTTTTATAAATTTTAATTTCCAATGTTTATTTACAAAAATACACCCTTGACTTTGACTTTTGAGTTTTAAAAATTGACTTTTTTATTCACTTATATATATTTTGCATATATCACATATACATTTCACTTTTTCACTTAAAATCATTCAAATTTTCATTTAAATTATTTATTTAATTTATCCAATTAAAATTTATTTTATTTTATTTTATTTTCAAAAATTAGAAATTTTCAAATATTAGGGATATTACAATTTTATCCCCTTAAAGAAAATTCTCCATCGAAATTACCTTCTATCAATTTTGGAATAACTGAAGATACTAACTGTGCATCATATGCTCACTCTTCCATGTTGCCTCTTTAGTGACAAGATTCCTTTAAAGAACTTTAACAGGTGGCACCTTCTTATTCCTCAACTCTTTTACCTCACGTGCCAAAATCGCTATTGGTTTTTCCTCGTAAGTCATATCCGGACTCACCTCAATGGACTCCATTGACAAGATATGAGATGGGTCTGACTTGAATCTCTGAAGCATAGAGACATGAAAGATATTATGAATCCAATCCAACTCAGGCAGCAAAGCCAATCTATAAACCACTGGACCAACTCTCTCCTGTATCTCATATGGTCCTATAAAACGAGGAATCAACTTTCCTTTGCGGTCGAATCTCAAAATCTTATTTCATGGAGACACCTTTAGGAATAATTTATCTCCCACAATGAACTCTATGTCTTTTCTCTTCAAATCTGTATAGAATTTTTATTGGTCTAAAGCTACTTTCAAACGATCCCGAATCACCTTTACTTTCTCTTCTATTTTCTTAATCAAATTGGGACCAACCAGTTTACCTTCTCCAACCTCATCCCAACATAAAGATTTCATGCACTTCCTGCCATATAAAGCCTCATAAGGTGTCATTCCAATACTGGACTGATGACTGTTGTTATATGCAAACTCAATCAGTGGCAATAATCTATCTGAGCTCCTAGTGAAATCTATGATACAACTCCTCAACATATCCTCTAGAATTTGTATCACTCTCTCTGACTGCCCATCTTTCTAGGGATGGAAATTAGTACTAAAATGCAATTGAGAACCTAATGCATCCTTCAAACTTCTCCGAAACCTCGATGTAAACTGTGGATCTCGGTTTGACACCAAAGAAACTGGGACTCCATGCAACCTTAATATCTCACTGATATATAGCTCAGCCAACCTCTCCAATGAATAATCCATCCAAAAGGGAAGAAAATGAGCTATCTTCATCATTTGATCAACTATCACCTAGATTGCATCATGCTTCTTCTCAATCAAAGGCAGTACAGTCACAAAATTCATCGTCGCTCGCTCCCATTTCCACTCTGGCACTGATAATGGCTGAAGCAACCCTGAAGGAACTTGGTGCTCAGCCTTCACTCTCTGGTAAGTGAGACATCTAGATACAAACTCTGCTATGCCCCACTTCATACCTGACCACCAATATTGTTGCTTCAAATCTTGATACATCTTGGTACTACCAGAGTGCATAGCATAGAGTGACTGATGTGCTTCCTCTAATACTATCCTCTTTAATTCTGCTTCATTAGGAATACACAACCTATCTTTGTACCATAGACTGCCATCACTCTCACATGAAAGTCTTGACTCCCCTCCTTATGATAATCCATCACAATCTTCTAGATTTTCTCATCTACCAACTTGGCCTATCTAATTTGATCCAATAAAATGGGTGTAGACCCTTAATTTTTGACCCAATCCGGTCCAATATGTTTTATTTAGTCCAAAATGATTTTTGTTGTCTAATTGGTCCAAAATAATTTTTGTTAAATAATTTTTGTTTTAGTATCTAATTTTTATTAATAAAAAATAAAAATAAACAAATAAAAACCAAAAAATAAAAATAAAAATAAAAATCAGAGTCGAAAAAATCGAAAGAGAAAAACAGTCGCACGGGCCCGTGGGCATTTCGCTTTCAGGAAATTCCTGCGGGCGAAATCACTGTGCTATTTTGTACGCAAAAATTTTCTGCCTACGAAATAGCTTACGGGCCCATTCCGCACGCGCTGCCGCAGATTTCTGCGGCAGAATTTTTTCACCAGCGCATTTTTCCTGGGGCAATTTTTTTCGGCAGCGCAAATTTTCCGACACAAATTTTTCGAAACCTAATCCAATTAGGTTTTGGTTTCTTTTTTTTTTATTAAAATTACTTACCTTAACTAATTAGGAATAAACAACCTCAAACCACTATAAATAAGGACCAAAGGCAATTAATTTAAGGAGGAAAAATCCAACAGTGGCTTGGAAAATTTGAAACCAAATCAAGGAAGGAAAAGAAGCAATTCAACTCAACCTTTTTCTGGAACAGCAGCATCACGATTTATGCAATTCAAAAGGCAAAAAAGGTTTGTCTTTGGAGCTAGTTCATCCAAGAAAAATAATTTTTGGAGGAATCATCAAAAGAAGGTATGTGTTAATTGATTTTCTTTAATTGTTTTTTACAGAGTAGCTAAAACTAGGAATTTGCTTTTTTTCAAAATCTAAAATCCTAGAACCTTAAATTAGTTTTTCAAAATTTAAAAGCTTTATTTCGTTGGTTTATCTTTCAAAAGGCTTAAAATTGTTATTTTTACTTCTTAAAAATCTTAAAACTCTAATTGAACATATTTTTCAATAAAACTAAGATTTAAATTCTGTTTCTTTTAAAATTTTAAAGTAGGTTCTATTTCATTCAAAAAGCCTTAAAAAACATCTTTTCTACTTATAAAAACTTTAATTTGTTTGTTTAAATTTATAAAACTTCGTGAAATTATCAAATTGATTTCCAAATTCCTAAAAATTAATTCACCACCCGTGACCCTAAATTCTAAAAATACTAAACCCAAATTCAACTTCCAAAATTCAAAATAATGAACCCTAATCCTTTTAAAACTTTAAACCCTAATTTTTATGAACCCTAATTCTTTTAAAACATTAAAAAACATAAAAACATAAATTTTACACAGTAGCTTAGAAACCCAATAACCAAAAATCACTAATCAAAGTATTTAAAAGTGTCTAAAACCCTAGTTTCATGATTTCATCATTCAAACCTTAAATCCTTTAATCAAAGTGTCTTACCAACCTTTTAAAACATAAAACTTCAATCTATTTTAATTCCATAAAAAAGTCAAAGTAGCTTATACTCATGAAATTCCCAATACCTTAACACATGAGATAAAGAAATCTAAATGGAAATAGTAGCTATAATTTGGACTTTTTATTTGCTTTATTCAATTCTATATTTGATTATGCTTTGATTTATTTTATATGCCTTAATTTATTTAAGTTCAATACTTGGTTTATTTTATTTATCATGGCTGGATGTTTACTTTTTATTGATATTTAAATACCTTTGATGAATGATTTATTTATTATGAATGGTTATTTACTTTTATCAATTTATTTAGACTTCCAAATGTTGTAAGAGGTATGTTTCCACTTGGTGGGTACCTCATTAGTTAAATATCATGTAATTTAATTTGCTTTTCTATTTTAGAACTAATGTAAAGGGCATGTTTCTACCTTTTGGTGGGTGTCCTATTTAGGTGTGTGATGTAAGGACATGTTTCCATCTTCGGATGGGTGTCCATTTATTTGCTTTGTTTGGACATTGCTTTGATTTTAATATAATGATGCTTTCTTTTAAATTATTGTTTGTAATATGGATAATATTGTTATATTTAAGAATTTTATAATATTAAGACCTGTAAAGGAGGCCGGTTCTAATGAACTGGGCATTGTGGGGGTGTTGGGCCATTTCTCACCTTCCTCACACGTACCCAACTTTTCAAACCCATTAAGGGGTTGGGGATTCCTTAGGAATTGAGTCATCCACCCCTTTCTTTTTTCCCGGTCCGTCCGGGTGGCGACTTCATTTTCTCCAGACTTAGGTCCGTGTTCTCTAAGGCCCCGAGCCTAAACAGTGCCGAAGTCGCAAGAATCATTACACCGGGAGTGGGGGCGAAAATCCCCGCTCACAATGGCGACTCCACTGGGGATAAGAGAAGTTGATTCCGTTGGTCTTTATATTATTCTATTCTTTCTTATAATGATATTACCCATTGCATCATCATAGATTGCATTGTGTGCATAAGTTAGGACGCCCGTGTTACCCGTGTTGTGTCATGTAAGGGATACCATACTTTCACTCAAGGTATGGAGATCGAGTATGGAATAACCACTCATAGCCTCGTACCATTTGGTATATACTTGCTATTGGAACCTAAGCCTTTTAACCCAAAGACTAAAGCTCATGTAATTGGCCTAGTTACTTTCCTTAGGTTTTACCCCAAATGCATGTTGTTTGACTATGGTTAGTTTATCTTAGTCTAAATCATGGCTTATTTGGTTTCTTCTTTTTCTAATATGACCTAAGTATATTGTAAGCTCAAAATGAATTTTTCTTTAAAGTCCAAAAGACCAAAGCTATTTTTCAAAATTTTTCATGATGGTCTTTGGACATAAGACTTTTCTAAAAACAAATCAAAAATTCTTTGGCCCATGGTGTAACACCCCGATACCCTATATACATACAGTAAATATATAAAGTATAAGGATGTCACTTTTCGTTACCTTTTAAAAACCTGTAACAGAGTTCAAACCATAATACATTAATTTAAATAACATTTACAAAATCATTATCTTTATCAAAAACTTCATTTATACATATAAATACTCTCTCGTCAGAAATACATCATAATTAAAGTTTATACATGTATGCATTACCCTCTAGTTGGTCTCGACAAACTTTACTCTTCTTGTGGCATAACAAAAGACTTCATATCTTCCATCTATATACCTGCGCGAATAAACACCCGCGCTAAGCCCGAGAGCTTAGTAGTCCAACTATAAAATATAGACATATAGTATAGAAGTATTGACATATAATGATACATCAATTCAATATATAATTAGTTCTTATCATATCTTCTTTTCTTTTTAATTTCATCTTTAATATATCCTAGCTAATTTCAAATATGATGTACATATATACATAATATTATCACCAACCCCAATGCATCACCAATACTCAAAACCAATATATTAATACCCCTACATTATATATACCATACCAATCATTATTGCAATACACAAATTACATATCATACAAATCATAAATCACATTTACAATAAAGACAACCTTTATCATCAACCACAATTCATTTACATATTACACTTAATAACATTATATTATTCACAATTCACCAAGCATAATTCATTATTAATACTCACAATCAATATTTCAATACTTGCAATTCACATTGACAATAAAGACAGACTCGGGCCCAAAACACTAATATGTTATTCAAAGTTCAGAGTTACTGCTTTGGTTCATAGTCACAATCATCACGCCCGTAGGCAATGTATATACATGTATCTCTATCCATGGATAGTGTAACAGACCCAGTCTCTTGGACCATCAACTCAACACATATGAGGAGATCCTCAACCCGGCAAGACTGTTACAAATCATATATCTCATATTCACAATTCTCATAGTGTAACAGAGCCAGTCTCTTGGACCATCAACTCAACACATATGAGGAGATCCTCAACCCGGCAAGACTGTTACCTTTCATCATTTCTTAGGCATGCCACCCAAATCCAGAACTCTGAAACTGAATAACATATTAAATAAACAATTCATTTATTATTTCATTATCAATCTCATCATCAATTAGGCCAACATGCCTTATCTCTTTCAATTGAATTATCATAGCCAATCACAATGGCTTCATATCATATCATATCTCAATCCATATGATACATATAGCATCATTGATATCACATTTCAAAGTATATTATTCATATAATACATTGCCATACACAAGATTCACAATGCATATAACATAACATTTTCTCACTTCTCAAAACACATTAACATCATTCATTACTAGAGCATTTATCATAACAAATTGCACATACCTTAAGAATGATCCTCATTTCTTCCTACCTTTCCCATTTCATATTTCATCCTTTATATATATTCTTCATTTACATTCACAATATAATAGCTTATTTAACACTTTCATCCCAATGTGTTAATGTTCAAAGACATATAAGGATATACAATCAAATAGGGTTTATGCTTACCTAGTTAATGATCTTCACATCCTTCACATCATTCAATCATCACCTTAGTCCAATTATGTTAACAATATAATAGATCACTTAACACATTTGCAAACAAATGTGTTAAGCCTCAAATTATGTAATTAAATACAATCATATGTATTGGTACTTACCTCAAGAACTAGTCCCATCAATCTATACATTTCTTTTCTTTCCAAGAATTCTCCACATTTAGGTTAATGCAACCCAATCTCTTCAAAACCTAATCCAAAGGAATATTAGCAAAATGACCATATGAATAGTACATTCTGGTTTAAGACTCCATTTTATCCTTATTTTGAAAAATTGTATAAAATAATCTACTAAACTAAAAATTCTAAAATTTTTACAGAATTTAGTTTTGTATCTTAAAATAATTCCTTTAAAATTTCAGATCAAACTGAACACAAAATTTTGGTCAAATAGTTCACCTAACCAGACTGCCCCAATTGCCCTGCATCCTGGCAGCAGTTCTGAACTTTGTGAATTCCATAAATCAAATTCAATCAACGTGGTTCCAAATTATTTTTCTCAAATACTAGACTCACTAAGCAACAACATATCCAAAATTCAATTGGATATGATTTTTCTAAATTTTATTAAAAATCCCGAAATATAGCTGTCTCAGTTAAGGTACCTGCTGGAACAGGTCTAATAAAAATAATCTTTCTAAACTCATAACCATTCCAAAATCGAATCAACATATTTTTCAGTCATTCTAGAATCATAGAGGCACAACATATCAAAAATTCACTTCAAGAACATTTTTCTATAATTAATTAAAAATCATACAAGTCACAGCCTTTACTAATTGTAAAACAGAAAAAAAATTCACTAAACATAACTCTTACTCTTCCATCACCAACACCAACCTAGCTTCTTATCTTTAATTCCATTTCAACACTTTTACACACACCATACACAAACACAGTCCATCAACCATCCATATCAACTCACCAATCCCAAACACAATTTCAAAAGAACAAAGGAAAATCAAGAGAAAGAACTTACCTAAGTTGTTGAATTCCACAAATCTTCAATTAAATCCTTTGATTCTCCCTTCAATTTGATGTTAGAATTAAACAAATCTCACTTTGCTCTCTCTTGTCTAAGGAGGAGCCAACCAACGTGGAGAAGAGAAGAAGAAGAAGAAGGAAATGAAGAAAAGACAAAATATCACCTCTTTAAATCTCCACCAAGTGATTCAACAAGAGTAATTACCTAAACACCCTTATACCATTTGTCTTGATTACCATTCATTACATGCCCTTTATAGTAACTTCACACTTAACAAAAATAAATATCTTCTTTCCTTGACTCTTCATTTTGACCAACTTATATGTTATATATATCATCATATACACAACATATACCATTCTCTCTAAACTCTAAATTCTTTCCCAAATCACATATACATAAACATTCTTTTCTCTATTTCTTTTCTCTTGTAATTTAACACATATATTCAATCCAATTATATAACAACAACAACAACATAATCACAACTTCTAGGGCATATATGAGGATATTACAATTCTCTCCCCCTTAAATAATTTCGTCCTCGAAATTATCAGTACCATAACAATTTATTCTTAACAAAATACTATCTTAACTCCCATATGAAGTTAATTATACGCTTAAGTCATTATATCATCAAATCATATAACTCCAACTCTCCTCTTTAGAATCAACCACCTTCTTTAAATTCTATAACTCATCATTCTATATTTTTATACATCTGGTTACTTTCTTAATCAAACATTCAAAAGATCACATTACATTTCCTATTAATATCTTTATACCAGAATCAGATCATTATATAGCACAATAATACTTTGTCAAATCTTTATATTTAATATATTTTGTTATTTCACCTCTGTATAATTACTCTCTTAACTTTAACATTAAAAACCATTGACTTATATCTGAACATTAATTATCCCTTCATTACAATCACTGTCTAAATAGACATTTATCACTCTCAATAGATAACAAAATCCTGATTTTTCATAAATGGAGTTATTTCTTTAGCATGCTTTTCACTTAACTTACATATTAATACATTATCTTTCAACTTATTTTATAGATAACCAATCTTTTTCTCTTCTTATCATGATTAACAATTACTATACTCCACTCATTCATGTCCAATCATACTTTAAAATTTACATCATATACATTATCATGTAAATAACTATTTTCTTAATACAACTATACACATTAAATTTTATTAATGATCCATAATCTTAGCCAAATCCAGATCAATTAATCTATCTGTCACAATATACCCACGTTCCAATCTTGTTCAATTCCAACCAACGATTAAGTAATCTAACTTATCATGAAATTTCACAATTTTCATATAAGTATAAATATAACTTAATTCCATAAGAGCAAACTTATATTCAATTTCTGCTCTCTTTCAATCTATTTTCAGTCAAATCATCATGATAACAAATCACTTCTAATATCTTTTAATATACACATAGTTTATTCTTTATTATCTTAGTATAATTTCCACCAATTCTCATAAAAATGTTATATCATACTTAATATCTATAATTCATTCACTCAAACTTTGAGTTCATTCCCTTAAACCTCAAGTTACATACCATAAACATATTCAGTATAACTTTCATTCATATAATATAATTTCTCCCTTTTACTAACTCTTCACATTTCCTATCATTGGTATATTTATTTTGATTACCTTTTTGTCATATTATCCATAACTCAACACATTTCAAAATTTTTTAAAATTTTTTTTTTCACAGTTATAACCAAATTCTTAACATAAAAAAAAATAAAAATAATAATAATAATAAGGTACAACTTTAACCATCATAATTTTTTAACTATACTTCTCAAACAAAATTGTCAACCTCACCAAATCCGTATTACAATCATTATATCTAAGATCCAAATCCATGGATAACAAATTAACCGATCCAAAATACTGAACAAAACACATGACTTTAAGAGATTAATATTCAAACCTAGAACTTTCAATTCAATACTGTTCTTTTATAATTCTATTCTCAATCTTAACATTTTTAGTATAACAGAAGTTAACATATTCCAACTTCGTTTCAACCAATTTGTATTCGCTTATATGATCCTTATCAACTTAACTCATGCTTTAACAATATTACTATATACATATTCAATCATATACAGTTCTTATACAATTTCTATTCATCACTTCATTTCTAATCCATCTACAATCTCTTATAATATAATTACATAGAACTTTTCATATGTGAATACTTTGAAACTCTAAATATAATATAATCATCAAGTTCAATACTCATTATAACAATTTCCACTGTCCAATATTACTCAAGTTCTTTCCATTCTCACTTCCATCACATAATCCATCTAGCTTTACACAGTTCAAGACCTAATCTCTCTTAGGTCCACTAATACATATAACATTGTTTTTCCATATCACTAATTCTATAATTATACCACATATATCTTCATAAGCCATCCTCATAATGTGATTCACAAATGTGTTTATATATCATAATTTCATTCATATTGGAAAACTCAATTCACATATCATATACATGTATACACTTAATTATATGCTCTTATAGTATTTTCCTTTTTTCATACATTCAATACAAATTTAGTGTTTATCATTTTCTTTTAAACACTATCCTTCTCATTCTTCCAATATGATATAAAGTATTTATTCACACTACAAACATATACATTCCGACTATAGTAACACTTCATATTCATCTCAGTCACATTCCCAATGTGACATCTCTTTCACTTTCGTCTTTAAAAATATTTAGTACACTCCCATATTCATTCTTACCCTGTTCAGTAAAATGACTTAAAATAACTCATTTCTATTTACTTATCCACTTCCTTGATTATTTCAAAACAAATTCTCATACTATCAATCACATTACTCAATTCATAATACTTCCATATGCAATACTAGTCATTTCACTTAGCTCATGCATTGCATATACAGTTAACTATCAATATCCCAATAATCTTTATCAAATTCCACTAAAACTTTAACTTCTCAATTTACTACTTCGTTTAAGCTTCAATTTGCCAAACTCATCTTTTCTATCATCACTTTAAAAACATCTTACAAATATATATCACAAAGCAATATTAAAACATATAATTTCCACAATCATAAAGCTCACTTCAAAAATCTCAAATATCACATATTATCACCATTACCATGAGCTTTCACAATATCCAAGCATCTCACATTTCTAACATTGAATTTACTATGCTCGCATTATAGTAACAATACTAAGTTATATTCTTACTTAACCACTATCATCTCTTTTTCCTTTAAACACAACCTTAACTGTATACACATCCCAACTTTACATAATCACACTTTGTCTCTACTAAACAACTCATTCAACATTCCACCATACTCTCCTCATTTAAATAACATAACTTTCAATTTTAACAATTCGATATCATTTCCGCTGTCTAGTAAATTCAACATTAGCAAAACCAACATAAACTTTATTATAAAGAGGTTCAAAGTATAGAAGAAAAAGTACATACTCTTATCTTGATTTGATTTTCAACTCATTTTCAAATTTATTCTCCTTTTCATTTCTTTATGTTTCAATTCATATTATGTCCTACATAATATTGCTCATAAACATCAACATTACATTCCATGTTGCACACAACATGACATTTTTCATATGCATCATCAATATACATATATCATATTACATTTCACAATTAGTTTCTCATAATCAATTAGGCACTATGCCTCAATTATAATTCATTTCCAACATCATTGTCAACAATCATAATTTCTCATCACATCAAAATAGTATACACATATATCATCAACTATATTGAACATCTCATATAACACAAATATTCTATAATTCATATAATGCCACATCCGAGACCAACCTAGGTGTCAATGCATATGCATGTATTACAAATTTCATTTCAAAACTTTTCCTTTTTACTTTTATTTAAACTTTTCAAAAAAAAATTTTTTTTTTCTCACTTAGGCCGAGAATCTCGAACCTAAGCTCTGATACCAAAATAATTGTAACACCCCGATACCCTATATAAGTACTATGCGTATACCTAGTATACATACAGTAAATATATAAAGTATAAGGATGTCACTTTTCGTTACCTTTTAAAAACCTGTAACAGAGTTCAAACCATAATACATTAATTTAAATAACATTTACAAAATCATTATCTTTATCAAAAACTTCATTTATACATATAAATACTCTCTCGTCAGAAATACATCATAATTAAAGTTTATACATGTATGCATTACCCTCTAGTTGGTCTCGACAAACTTTACTCTTCTTGTGGCATAACAAAAGACTTCATATCTTCCATCTATATACCTGCGCGAATAAACACCCGGGCTAAGCCCGAGAGCTTAGTAGTCCAACTATAAAATATAAACATATAGTATAGAAGTATTGACATATAATGATACATCAATTCAATATATAATTAGTTCTTATCATATCTTCTTTTCTTTTTAATTTCATCTTTAATATATCCTAGCTAATTTCAAATATGATGTACATATATACATAATATTATCACCAACCCCAATGCATCACCAATACTCAAAACCAATATATTAATACCCCTACATTATATATACCATACCAATCATTATTGCAATACACAAATTACATATCATACAAATCATAAATCACATTTACAATAAAGACAACCTTTATCATCAACCACAATTCATTTACATATTACACTTAATAACATTATATTATTCACAATTCACCAAGCATAATTCATTATTAATACTCACAATCAATATTTCAATACTTGCAATTCACATTGACAATAAAGACAGACTCGGGCCCAAAACACTAATATGTTATTCAAAGTTCAGAGTTACTGCTTTGGTTCATAGTCACAATCATCACGCCCGTAGGCAATGTATATACATGTATCTCTATCCATGGATAGTGTAACAGACCCAGTCTCTTGGACCATCAACTCAACACATATGAGGAGATCCTCAACCCAGCAAGACTGTTACAAATCATATATCTCATATTCACAATTCTCATAGTGTAACAGACCCAGTCTCTTGGACCATCAACTCAACACATATGAGGAGATCCTCAACCCGGCAAGACTGTTACCTTTCATCATTTCTTAGGCATGCCACCCAAATCCAGAACTATGAAACTGAATAACATATTAAACAAACAATTCATTTATTATTTCATTATCAATCTCATCATCAATTAGGCCAACATGCCTTATCTCTTTCAATTGAATTATCATAGCCAATCACAATGGCTTCATATCATATCATATCTCAATCCATATGATACATATAGCATCATTGATATCACATTTCAAAGTATATTATTCATATAATACATTGCCATACACAAGATTCACAATGCATATAACATAACATTTTCTCACTTCTCAAAACACATTAACATCATTCATTACTAGAGCATTTATCATAACAAATTGCACATACCTTAAGAATGATCCTCATTTCTTCCTACCTTTCCCATTTCATATTTCATCCTTTATATATATTCTTCATTTACATTCACAATATAATAGCTTATTTAACACTTTCATCCCAATGTGTTAATGTTCAAAGACATATAAGGATATACAATCAAATAGGGTTTATGCTTACCTAGTTAATGATCTTCACATCCTTCACATCATTCAATCATCACCTTAGTCCAATTATGTTAACAATATAATAGATCACTTAACACATTTGCAAACAAATGTGTTAAGCCTCAAATTATGTAATTAAATACAATCATATGTATTGGTACTTACCTCAAGAACTAGTCCCATCAATCTATACATTTCTTTTCTTTCCAAGAATTCTCCACATTTAGGTTAATGCAACCCAATCTCTTCAAAACCTAATCCAAAGGAATATTAGCAAAATGACCATATGAATAGTACATTCTGGTTTAAGACTCCATTTTATCCTTATTTTGAAAAATTGTATAAAATAATCTACTAAACTAAAAATTCTAAAATTTTTACAGAATTTAGTTTGTATCTTAAAATAATTCCTTTAAAATTTCAGATCAAACTGAACACAAAATCTTGGTCAAATAGTTCACCTAACCAGACTGCCCCAATTGCCCTGCATCCTGGCAGCAGTTCTGAACTTTGTGAATTCCATAAATCAAATTCAATCAACGTGGTTCCAAATTATTTTTCTCAAATACTAGACTCACTAAGCAACAACATATCCAAAATTCAATTGGATATGATTTTTCTAAATTTTATTAAAAATCCCGAAATATAGCTGTCTCAGTTAAGGTACCTGCTGGAACAGGTCTAATAAAAATAATCTTTCTAAACTCATAACCATTCCAAAATCGAATCAACATATTTTTCAGTCATTCTAGAATCATAGAGGCACAACATATCAAAAATTCACTTCAAGAACATTTTTCTATAATTAATTAAAAATCATACAAGTCACAGCCTTTACTAATTGTAAAACAGAAAAAAAATTCACTAAACATAACTCTTACTCTTCCATCACCAACACCAACCTAGCTTCTTATCTTTAATTCCATTTCAACACTTTTACACACACCATACACAAACACAGTCCATCAACCATCCATATCAACTCACCAATCCCAAACACAATTTCAAAAGAACTAAGGAAAATCAAGAGAAAGAACTTACCTAAGTTGTTGAATTCCACAAATCTTCAATTAAATCCTTTGATTCTCCCTTCAATTTGATGTTAGAATTAAACAAATCTCACTTTGCTCTCTCTTGTCTAAGGAGGAGCCAACCAACGTGGAGAAGAGATGAAGAAGAAGAAGGAAATGAAGAAAAGACAAAATATCACCTCTTTAAATCTCCACCAAGTGATTCAACAAGAGTAATTACCTAAACACCCTTATACCATTTGTCTTGATTACCATTCATTACATGCCCTTTATAGTAACTTCACACTTAACAAAAATAAATATCTTCTTTCCTTGACTCTTCATTTTGACCAACTTATATGTTATATATATCATCATATACACAACATATACCATTCTCTCTAAACTCTAAATTCTTTCCCAAATCACATATACATAAACATTCTTTTCTCTATTTCTTTTCTCTTGTAATTTAACACATATATTCAATCCAATTATATAACAACAACAACAACATAATCACAACTTCTAGGGCATATATGAGGATATTACAATTCTCTCCCCCTTAAATAATTTCGTCCTCGAAATTATCAGTACCATAACAATTTATTCTTAACAAAATACTATCTTAACTCCCATATGAAGTTAATTATACGCTTAAGTCATTATATCATCAAATCATATAACTCCAACTCTCCTCTTTAGAATCAACCACCTTCTTTAAATTCTATAACTCATCATTCTATATGTTTATACATCTGGTTACTTTCTTAATCAAACATTCAAAAGATCACATTACATTTCCTATTAATATCTTTATACCAGAATCAGATCATTATATAGCACAATAATACTTTGTCAAATCTTTATATTTAATATATTTTGTTATTTCACCTCTGTATAATTACTCTCTTAACTTTAACATTAAAAACCATTGACTTATATCTGAACATTAATTATCCCTTCATTACAATCACTGTCTAAATAGACATTTATCACTCTCAATAGATAACAAAATCCTGATTTTTCATAAATGGAGTTATTTCTTTAGCATGCTTTTCACTTAACTTACATATTAATACATTATCTTTCAACTTATTTTATAGATAACCAATCTTTTTCTCTTCTTATCATGATTAACAATTACTATACTCCACTCATTCATGTCCAATCATACTTTAAAATTTACATCATATACATTATCATGTAAATACCTATTTTCTTAATACAACTATACACATTAAATTTTATTAATGATCCATAATCTTAGCCAAATCCAGATCAATTAATCTATCTGTCACAATATACCCACGTTCCAATCTTGTTCAATTCCAACCAACGATTAAGTAATCTAACTTATCATGAAATTTCACAATTTTCATATAAGTATAAATATAACTTAATTCCATAAGAGCAAACTTATATTCAATTTCTGCTCTCTTTCAATCTATTTTCAGTCAAATCATCATGATAACAAATCACTTCTAATATCTTTTAATATACACATAGTTTATTCTTTATTATCTTAGTATAATTTCCACCAATTCTCATAAAAATGTTATATCATACTTAATATCTATAATTCATTCACTCAAACTTTGAGTTCATTCCCTTAAACCTCAAGTTACATACCATAAACATATTCAGTATAACTTTCATTCATATAATATAATTTCTCCCTTTTACTAACTCTTCACATTTCCTATCATTGGTATATTTATTTTGATTACCTTTTTGTCATATTATCCATAACTCAACACATTTCAAAATTTTTTTAAATTTTTTTTTTCACAGTTATAACCAAATTCTTAACATAAAAAAAATAAAAATAATAATAATAATAAGGTACAACTTTAACCATCATAATTTTTTAACTATACTTCTCAAACAAAATTGTCAACCTCACCAAATCCGTATTACAATCATTATATCTAAGATCCAAATCCATGGATAACAAATTAACCGATCCAAAATACTGAACAAAACACATGACTTTAAGAGATTAATATTCAAACCTAGAACTTTCAATTCAATACTGTTCTTTTATAATTCTATTCTCAATCTTAACATTTTTAGTATAACAGAAGTTAACATATTCCAACTTCGTTTCAACCAATTTGTATTCGCTTATATGATCCTTATCAACTTAACTCATGCTTTAACAATATTACTATATACATATTCAATCATATACAGTTCTTATACAATTTCTATTCATCACTTCATTTCTAATCCATCTACAATCTCTTATAATATAATTACATAGAACTTTTCATATGTGAATACTTTGAAACTCTAAATATAATATAATCATCAAGTTCAATACTCATTATAACAATTTCCACTGTCCAATATTACTCAAGTTCTTTCCATTCTCACTTCCATCACATAATCCATCTAGCTTTACACAGTTCAAGACCTAATCTCTCTTAGGTCCACTAATACATATAACATTGTTTTTCCATATCACTAATTCTATAATTATACCACATATATCTTCATAAGCCATCCTCATAATGTGATTCACAAATGTGTTTATATATCATAATTTCATTCATATTGGAAAACTCAATTCACATATCATATACATGTATACACTTAATTATATGCTCTTATAGTATTTTCCTTTTTTCATACATTCAATACAAATTTAGTGTTTATCATTTTCTTTTAAACACTATCCTTCTCATTCTTCCAATATGATATAAAGTATTTATTCACACTACAAACATATACATTCCGACTATAGTAACACTTCATATTCATCTCAGTCACATTCCCAATGTGACATCTCTTTCACTTTCGTCTTTAAAAATATTTAGTACACTCCCATATTCATTCTTACCCTGTTCAGTAAAATGACTTAAAATAACTCATTTCTATTTACTTATCCACTTCCTTGATTATTTCAAAACAAATTCTCATACTATCAATCACATTACTCAATTCATAATACTTCCATATGCAATACTAGTCATTTCACTTAGCTCATGCATTGCATATACAGTTAACTATCAATATCCCAATAATCTTTATCAAATTCCACTAAAACTTTAACTTCTCAATTTACTACTTCGTTTAAGCTTCAATTTGCCAAACTCATCTTTTCTATCATCACTTTAAAAACATCTTACAAATATATATCACAAAGCAATATTAAAACATATAATTTCCACAATCATAAAGCTCACTTCAAAAATCTCAAATATCACATATTATCACCATTACCATGAGCTTTCACAATATCCAAGCATCTCACATTTCTAACATTGAATTTACTATGCTCGCATTATAGTAACAATACTAAGTTATATTCTTACTTAACCACTATCATCTCTTTTTCCTTTAAACACAACCTTAACTGTATACACATCCCAACTTTACATAATCACACTTTGTCTCTACTAAACAACTCATTCAACATTCCACCATACTCTCCTCATTTAAATAACATAACTTTCAATTTTAACAATTCGATATCATTTCCGCTGTCTAGTAAATTCAACATTAGCAAAACCAACATAAACTTTATTATAAAGAGGTTCAAAGTATAGAAGAAAAAGTACATACTCTTATCTTGATTTGATTTTCAACTCATTTTCAAATTTATTCTCCTTTTCATTTCTTTATGTTTCAATTCATATTATGTCCTACATAATATTGCTCATAAACATCAACATTACATTCCATGTTGCACACAACATGACATTTTTCATATGCATCATCAATATACATATATCATATTACATTTCACAATTAGTTTCTCATAATCAATTAGGCACTATGCCTCAATTATAATTCATTTCCAACATCATTGTCAACAATCATAATTTCTCATCACATCAAAATAGTATACACATATATCATCAACTATATTGAACATCTCATATAACACAAATATTCTATAATTCATATAATGCCACATCCGAGACCAACCTAGGTGTCAATGCATATGCATGTATTACAAATTTCATTTCAAAACTTTTCCTTTTTACTTTTATTTAAACTTTTCAAAAAAAAAATTTTTTTTTCTCACTTAGGCCGAGAATCTTGAACCTAAGCTCTGATACCAAAATAATTGTAACACCCCGATACCCTATATAAGTACTATGCGTATACCTAGTATACATACAGTAAATATATAAAGTATAAGGATGTCACTTTTCGTTACCTTTTAAAAACCTGTAACAGAGTTCAAACCATAATACATTAATTTAAATAACATTTACAAAATCATTATCTTTATCAAAAACTTCATTTATACATATAAATACTCTCTCGTCAGAAATACATCATAATTAAAGTTTATACATGTATGCATTACCCTCTAGTTGGTCTCGACAAACTTTACTCTTCTTGTGGCATAACAAAAGACTTCATATCTTCCATCTATATACCTGCGCGAATAAACACCCGGGCTAAGCCCGAGAGCTTAGTAGTCCAACTATAAAATATAAACATATAGTATAGAAGTATTGACATATAATGATACATCAATTCAATATATAATTAGTTCTTATCATATCTTCTTTTCTTTTTAATTTCATCTTTAATATATCCTAGCTAATTTCAAATATGATGTACATATATACATAATATTATCACCAACCCCAATGCATCACCAATACTCAAAACCAATATATTAATACCCCTACATTATATATACCATACCAATCATTATTGCAATACACAAATTACATATCATACAAATCATAAATCACATTTACAATAAAGACAACCTTTATCATCAACCACAATTCATTTACATATTACACTTAATAACATTATATTATTCACAATTCACCAAGCATAATTCATTATTAATACTCACAATCAATATTTCAATACTTGCAATTCACATTGACAATAAAGACAGACTCGGGCCCAAAACACTAATATGTTATTCAAAGTTCAGAGTTACTGCTTTGGTTCATAGTCACAATCATCACGCCCGTAGGCAATGTATATACATGTATCTCTATCCATGGATAGTGTAACAGACCCAGTCTCTTGGACCATCAACTCAACACATATGAGGAGATCCTCAACCCAGCAAGACTGTTACAAATCATATATCTCATATTCACAATTCTCATAGTGTAACAGACCCAGTCTCTTGGACCATCAACTCAACACATATGAGGAGATCCTCAACCCGGCAAGACTGTTACCTTTCATCATTTCTTAGGCATGCCACCCAAATCCAGAACTATGAAACTGAATAACATATTAAACAAACAATTCATTTATTATTTCATTATCAATCTCATCATCAATTAGGCCAACATGCCTTATCTCTTTCAATTGAATTATCATAGCCAATCACAATGGCTTCATATCATATCATATCTCAATCCATATGATACATATAGCATCATTGATATCACATTTCAAAGTATATTATTCATATAATACATTGCCATACACAAGATTCACAATGCATATAACATAACATTTTCTCACTTCTCAAAACACATTAACATCATTCATTACTAGAGCATTTATCATAACAAATTGCACATACCTTAAGAATGATCCTCATTTCTTCCTACCTTTCCCATTTCATATTTCATCCTTTATATATATTCTTCATTTACATTCACAATATAATAGCTTATTTAACACTTTCATCCCAATGTGTTAATGTTCAAAGACATATAAGGATATACAATCAAATAGGGTTTATGCTTACCTAGTTAATGATCTTCACATCCTTCACATCATTCAATCATCACCTTAGTCCAATTATGTTAACAATATAATAGATCACTTAACACATTTGCAAACAAATGTGTTAAGCCTCAAATTATGTAATTAAATACAATCATATGTATTGGTACTTACCTCAAGAACTAGTCCCATCAATCTATACATTTCTTTTCTTTCCAAGAATTCTCCACATTTAGGTTAATGCAACCCAATCTCTTCAAAACCTAATCCAAAGGAATATTAGCAAAATGACCATATGAATAGTACATTCTGGTTTAAGACTCCATTTTATCCTTATTTTGAAAAATTGTATAAAATAATCTACTAAACTAAAAATTCTAAAATTTTTACAGAATTTAGTTTGTATCTTAAAATCATTCCTTTAAAATTTCAGATCAAACTGAACACAAAATCTTGGTCAAATAGTTCACCTAACCAGACTGCCCCAATTGCCCTGCATCCTGGCAGTTGTTCTGAACTTTGTGAATTCCATAAATCAAATTCAATCAACGTGGTTCCAAATTATTTTTCTCAAATACTAGACTCACTAAGCAACAACATATCCAAAATTCAATTGGATATGATTTTTCTACATTTTATTAAAAATCCCGAAATATAGCTGTCTCAGTTAAGGTACCTGCTGGAACAGGTCTAATAAAAATAATCTTTCTAAACTCATAACCATTCCAAAATCGAATCAACATATTTTTCAGTCATTCTAGAATCATAGAGGCACAACATATCAAAAATTCACTTCAAGAACATTTTTCTATAATTAATTAAAAATCATACAAGTCACAGCCTTTACTAATTGTAAAACAGAAAAAAAATTCACTAAACACAACTCTTACTCTTCCATCACCAACACCAACCTAGCTTCTTATCTTTAATTCCATTTCAACACTTTTACACACACCATACACAAACACAGTCCATCAACCATCCATATCAACTCACCAATCCCAAACACAATTTCAAAAGAACAAAGGAAAATCAAGAGAAAGAACTTACCTAAGTTGTTGAATTCCACAAATCTTCAATTAAATCCTTTGATTCTCCCTTCAATTTGATCTTAGAATTAAACAAATCTCACTTTGCTCTCTCTTGTCTAAGGAGGAGCCAACCAACGTGGAGAAGAGAAGAAGAAGAAGAAGGAAATGAAGAAAAGACAAAATATCACCTCTTTAAATCTCCACCAAGTGATTCAACAAGAGTAATTACCTAAACACCCTTATACCATTTGTCTTGATTACCATTCATTACATGCCCTTTATAGTAACTTCACACTTAACAAAAATAAATATCTTCTTTCCTTGACTCTTCATTTTGACCAACTTATATGTTATATATATCATCATATACACAACATATACCATTCTCTCTAAACCCTAAATTCTTTCCCAAATCACATATACATAAACATTATTTTCTCTATTTCTTTTCTCTTGTAATTTAACACATATATTCAATCCAATTATATAACAACAACAACAACATAATCACAACTTCTAGGGCATATATGAGGATATTACACATGGCCCAAATACTAAGCCCAAAATCCATTTTTTCTAAAATCTCTTTACAATGGGCTTAGAAACAAAACTATTTTCACCTAACCTTGTCTTACAAAGAGCTTACAAATTATTTAGGTCAATTATGAAATACCAAAAATCAATTGTGGGCCTAGTTTACACTAAGAATAAATTAACCATGGGCTTGTTTTTGGCATGAACCATTGGTTACTCTTTTCAAGTGAGAAATCTATTTATAATAAACCTCTTAATTTCATTTTAATCCAATATAGCATAAAGGCTACTTTAGTTGGTTGAATGGATTAAAACCTAATTAATGGGAATTATCATGGATTTCCATTTTCGAAAATACAACTATTGGTTGAAACGTCTGAGGGAATTATTCAAAAACAAGATACCCCATGATGGTATTTTGTTAACCATATACCTAGGAAAAGAGACTCGCCATTCGTGTGTGGATTGGAAGGAACGTCCTATTTATCCTTATATGTTGATTGTTTGTGCATACATGCATACTTGCATACATTTTCATCTTATATCATTAATCCTCTTTGGCTCACAGCCCTGGATTATGATAGCTGAAAAGCTTACAACAATCCGACCTACGCCAAAGACGAAGTATCCAGCAACGACTCAATCACTTGCTCACCAAAAATAATGGAGCCCGAACAAATTTAAAGAATGGTGGATGAGGCCCTCAACGCCAAGATGGAAGAAATAAAAGAGGCCATGGCTGAGACCATAAATAATCAACTAGCCGTAATTTTAGGAAACAATGCCGAAGCATCTGCTAGCACCAAGAAAGTCAAGGGGAAGGCTAAAATTGATGAAGTAGCTTTTGATGATGATAAGGTGATCATTGATGATGATGATTGGGCTCAATACTACTAAGATCTTCAATACCAAAAGGAGCCAAAGGTCATTGAGAAGGCAACTATTGAGAAGATTGAAATTTCTGATGTTGAAAAGATGATTGCTGATTTAGAAAAGAAATTTGAGAAGAAGCTGAAAACCGAAGAGATGTCTGAGATCGACAAAATATTTTAACAAGATGAAGAGGTCCCTTATAAATTCAAGATGCCTTCCTTTGCTAAGTACAATGGCACCAGAAATCCTCATCTCCACGTGAAGTAGTATATCACTGCCATGCAGTCTGCCCGAGCTACTAAGGCTCAAACCCTAAGGTACTTTATGCTCTCATTGGACACTGTTGTCCAAAATTTGTTCAATACCTTAGATGATAGAACACAAAAGAGTTGGGATCTACTTTACAAAGCCTTCATCCAACAATATGGATATAATGTTGAGTTGAAAGTTACCTTGATGGAAGTGGAGTCCATTAGGCAAAGGCCGAATGAGAATTTTGTGGACTATGTGAAAAGGTGGAGAAACAAGGCCGCTTTACTCAAGAAGAGGCCCGATGAATCCGATCAAATAAGGATGATTGTGAGAGGGGTGTTGCCTAATCTTCGTGAAAGGATGTCTCATACACTCATCCGTGACTTCAAAGAACTTCTCCAAGCTGGTCTACAAATTGAAGAGTGGGAAAGAGAGAAGAATTGCTTTTCAATAAAAAGGAATGAGAAAGGGAATTACCAGTCGGGCAATCAAAGCACACAAAAAGAAGTTGATGTTAATGTAACCGGTCAAGGAAATAAAAGACAATTTTCAGATCTGGGGAAGCCTCTATCTTGGGTTTTTAGCAAGCTGCAAAAGAAAGGATTGTTACAACCCTTGACTCCTCGTCCTTTGCCTAATCCTCTACCACCTAACTTTGATACTAGTGCATTTTGCCAATTCCATCAAAGGCCTGGACACGAAATAGACAATTGCATGAAGTTGAGGCATGAGATCCAGAATTTGATTGATAGTGGCAAGCTACAGAGCCAGATAAGCCCAACACCAAAGACAATCCATTACCAAGGTTCAATAGAGTACCTCCAACGACAACCTTCATGGTGGGAAAAGGATTGGAAGAAGATTTTGTTTTATCATCCTTTCGAGATGGGGATATTGAAGATGTGAATGGAAAAGAACCCTAATTCAATGAACTTTCCTTAGCTTGAATGTTGCTTTTCAATTTTACTTTCTTTAATTGGAACTATCATGTTTTTCAAATTTAAAGTTGCTTGAATAAATTACTTTCATCAAAATTTTTATTGGTCTTTGTTCATTTTGGTGCTCAACCAATGAGGAATCTAGCTTGATAATTCATGAATTAATATATTTATGTATCATGACTTGAATGACTTTACTAGGTGAGGGAATTGCTCTATCGCATTGAGTTGTGTATGATTACTTAGAGAGGGCTCTTGCATAATTACCTTTGTCAAGGTCCTAGTCAGTCTTAGAACATGCTTTGACAAGCTTTCGAGTCGAAATTGAACTCTGCTTATTTAAGAGAGAAATGATCTAGGCATTGTTTGGTTAGCCAACAACTAGTATCCACCCAATTAAATATCAATCCCTAGTTGTCCCTTTGAGCCTTCATAAAATTTTAGCTTTCTTTTCATTGGCTTACAAACCCCAATAACCTACCTGAGCTATTGTGATACTTTTGACAAGTCTTATGATCACTAAGATGAATAGGCAAGAAGATCAAAGAAAGCAATGATTAGTCAAGATCATGAAGATAGTTGAAGTTCTAAAGACCATAAAGATAGTTGATGTTTTCAAGACCATAAGGATAGTTGATGTTCTCAAAACCTTAAGGGTAGTTGAAGTTCACTTAATATCTCCAAGACAACATCAACATTGGAGTAACAAATGATTTATCCCTGTTAAAGAAGATTTATGTTACTCCACTTATCCATTATTGGAAGCCCAAGCTAGTACAAACGAGACAACTCTTTTAGAGCTAGAAAAAAAAAACAAAAAAAAACAAAAAACAAAAAAAAAGAGAAGAGAGAAGAAAAGAAAACAAAAAAGGCAAAAGAAAAGAAAAAGAAAAGAAAAAAGGAAAAAAAAGAAAAAAAAAAGAAAAGAAAACCCAAAATGGTTCAAAAAGCCAACTAAGTTCCCTTTTACCTAAGCAGCAAAAGGCTTCCATTTGGACAGTTTGACTTGAATTAGTCCAACCCAACCAAGGATTCAATCAAAATCAGAGGAAAAGGAGAAAGACCATCCAATTCTTAAAAGTTCTGTACTTGATAGTCCTATAAGGAAGAAGGACAAAATGATAGGGAAGAGTAAGAGAAATAAAGAAAAGGGAGAAGAAGAAAAGAAATGAATTTGGGAACCAAACCTTTTTGCAAGGGCAAAAACTATCCTAATCAAAATCCAGATTAATGCAAAGAAGATAGAAAGAATTTGGAGTCTAGCAAGATTGCTTCCAACTGCCTAAAGTTCAAACAAGAAATTTGTAGTGTGAAGGTTTGTCCTTTGTGTCACACCAACTCCAATCTCAAAATGGCCTTCATTTAAACTCGTGTCCCTTATAGACCCCATTTCAAGCCTATCAAAGACCTGTTGATCTCTCTTGGTAGATATAGTCTATTAGTGGAGATAGTTTGGATAAGCATGCATATGAGATAGACAATATTTAAACTCAAATGAGACCTTTGGCCAAGTAATGTGTGTGTGCCTATCTAAAGTGCAACAATTCTTACTTAAATAGAAATGATTCCCGAGTTTAGTATGGTAACTAGGGTTGTCATGTTATAGATATGTTAATTTGGAAAGTCCTGAGGTGCATTGACATTAATTTGACAAAGCCAACATTTGATTTCAAAATTAAAATTCAAAAAATCAAATAAAAAATGTTTTTGTCATACGAAGCCTTCAAGTTAAGGGAAGTATATTGAACCTCCAAAGGACATATTGGATAAAGGAAATGATTATTGGCAAGGTCATGAAGGAGCTACCAGTAGACATAATGAAATATAAAAAAGATGTATCCCTGACTCTACAACTTGGGATCTCCACCACTCATGTTTTCAACATCTTGAAGATAAAAGCCACAAATGCAAAGCTTTTGATCATTGCAATGCAAGACTTGAACGAGCGTCAAAAAGGAACCAATGAGAACACTTCTGCTGATCACCTCGGTCTGTGAGTCGATGGAACAACTGTAAGTATTATTCATGCAGATCATGCATACATGAGCATATCACATCACAATTTTTTGTCTTGTATTGTTTATTCTTTATCAAAGTGAACAGCAAACACCCTGTGAAATAAAGAATCAAAAGAAGATGTCAAATCAGGGGGGCATGAAAAGCCCATTGCTTGAGAAAGCTCCAGTAATTTTACAAAGAGAAGAAGTATGTGCTTGTGCGAAGAACTAGACAACAACAACATCAATCAGAGTCCGCATAGAAAAATCATTGGGGGGCAAGGAGAGGATATGAGGTCCAATTAAAAATAGCTAAATCTTTGCAAAAAGGAAGAACAAAAGAATGGAACATTAAAACTCTCAAAAGAATGAAGATGCAAAAGACAAAATACCAATCTACCTAAAAGAGCTGAAGCCAGGGTAAAGACCCGACCTCCAATGGATAAAGACCCATGTTTTAAGAGTAAAGACCCAATCTCAAAGGATGAAGATCCATTTGCAAGGGTGAAGACTCGATGTCAAAAGATGAAGATTCATTTTCAAGGATGAAGACCCGATCTCAAAGGATGAAGATCCATTTTGAGGGTGAAAAACCATAATGCATGGAATAACCGAAGCAGTCAGATTTCTCAGATGATAAAAGGTCAGTCAAACTCAATCTCGGGTCCAAGCACCCAATCTCGGGTGCAAGTACCCAAATCTATTCAAGCTCGGGTCCAAGAACCCAATCTCGGGTCCAAGCACCCATTCTCAGGTCCAAGTACCCAAATCAAATCAATCTCGGGTCCAAGCACCCATTCTCGGGTCCAAGTACCCAAATCAAATCAATCTCGGGTCCAAGCACCCAATCATCGGGTCCAAGCACCCAAATTCAAATCATCCTCGGGTCCAAGTACCCAATCTCGGGTCCAAGTACCCAATCTCGGGTCCAAGTACCCAATCTCGAGTCCAAGTACTCAATCTTGGGTCCAAGTACGCAAATCAAATCAATCTCGGGTCCAAGTATCCAATCTCGGGTCCAAGTACCCAATTTCGGGTCCAAGTACCCAAATCAAATCTAATCTCGGGTCCAAGTACCCAAATCAAATCAATCTGGGGTCCAAGTACCCAAATTCCATCCAATCTTGGGTCCAAGTACCCAAATCGAATTCAACCCAATCCCGGGTCCAAGTACCCAAAATCAATTCAATCTCGGGTCCAAGTACCCAATCTCGGGTCCTAGTATCCAAATTCAATCAATCTCGGGTCCAAGAACCCAATTTCGGGTCCAAGTACCCAAAACAAATTTAAATCACCATCTCAAAAAATTAAGTCTTATTGCTTTTCACTCTCTTTCACTTAGGTTTCAGATCATTCAAGCAGGGGGCAAACTGTAGACCCTTAATTTTTTACCTAGTTCGGTCCAATATGTTTTATTTAGTCCAAAATAATTTTTGTTGTCTAATTGGTCCAAAATAATTTTTGTTAAATAATTTTTGCTTTATTATCTAATTTTTATTAATAAAAAATAAAAATAAGCAAATAAAAAAATAAAAATAAAAATAAAAATAAAAATAAAAAATAAAAATCGGAGTCGGAAAAATCGGCAGCAAAAAAAAAAACAGTTGCACGGGCCCGTTGGCATTTCGCCCGCAGGAAATTCCTGCGGGTGAAATCACTGTGCTACTTCGAATGCAGAAATTTTCTGCCTGCGAAATAGCTTACGGGCCCGTTCCGCGTGCGCTGCCGCAGATTTCTGCGGCAGAATTTTTTTTGCCAGCGCATTTTTTCCTGCGTCAATTTTTTCGGCAGCGCAAAATTTTCAAAACTTAATCCAATTAGGTTTTGGTTTCTTTTTTTTTTTATTAATATTACTTACCTTAACTAATTAGGAATAAACAACCTCAAACCACTATAAATAAGGACCAAAGGCAATTAATTTAAGGAGGAAAAAATCCAACAGTGACTTGGAAAATTTGAAACCAAATCAAGGAAGGAAAAGAAGCAATTCAATTCAACCTTTTTCTGGAACAGCAACATCATGATTTAAGCAATTAAAAAGGCAAAAAAGTTTTGTCTTTGGAGCTAGTTCATCCAAGAAAAATAATTTTTGGAGGAATCATCAAAAGAAGGTATGTGTTAATTGATTTTCTTTAATTGTTTTTTACACAGTAGCTAAAACTAGGAATTTCTTTTTTTCAAAATCTAAAATCCTAGAACCTTAAATTTATTTTTCTAAAGTTAAAAGCTTTATTTCGTTGGTTTATCTTCCAAAAGGCTTAAAATTGTTATTTTTACTTCTTAAAAATCTTAAAACTCTAATTGAACATATTTTTCAACAAAACTAAGATTTAAATTCTGTTTCTTTTAAAATTTTAAAGTAGGTTCTATTTCATTCAAAAAGCCTTAAAAAACATCTTTTCTACTTATAAAAACTTTAATTTGTTTTTTAATTTATAAAACTTCATGAAATTATCAAATTGATTTCCAAATTCCTAAAAATTAATTCACCACCCGTGACCCTAAATTCTAAAAATACTAAACCCACTTTCAACTTCCAAAATTCAAAATAATGAACCCTAATCCTTTTAAAACTTTAAACCCTAATTTTTATGAACCCTAATTCTTTTAAAATATTGAAAAACATAAAAACATAAAAAAATAAATTTTACACAGTAGCTTAGAAACCCAATAACCAAAAATCACAAATCAAAGTATTTTAAAGTGTCTAAAACCCTAGTTTCATGATTTCATCATTCAAACCTTAATTCCTTTAATCAAAGTGTCTTACCAACCTTTTAAAACATAAAACTTCAATCTATTTTAATTCCATAAAAAAGTCACAGTAGCTTATACTCATGAAATTCCCAATACCTTAACCCATGAGATAAAGAAATCTAAATAGAAATAGTTGCTATAATTTGGACTTTTTATTTGCTTTATTCAATTCTATATTTGATTATGCTTTTATTTATTTTATATGCCTTAATTTATTTAAGTTCAATACTTGGTTTATTTTATTTATCATGTCTGGATGTTTACTTTTTATTGATATTTAAATACCTTTGATGAATGATTTATTTATTCTGAATGGTTATTTACTTTTATCAATTTATTTAGACTTCCAAATGTTGTAAGAGGTATGTTTCCACTTGGTGGGTACCTCATTAGTTAAATATCATGTAATTTAATTTGCTTTTCTATTTTAGAACTAATATAAAGGGCATGTTTCTACCTTTTGGTGGGTTTCCTATTTAGGTGTGTGATGCAAGGACATGTTTCCATCTTTGGATGGGTGTCCATTTATTTGCTTTGTTTGGACATTGCTTTGATTTTAATATAATGATGCTTTCTTTTAAATTATTGTGTAATATGGATAATATTTTTATATTTAAGAATTTTATAATATTAAGACCTGTAAAGGAGGCCGGTTCCATTGAACCGGGAGTTGTGCAGGTGCTAGGCCATTTCTCACCTTCCCCACACTTACCCAACTTTCCGAACCCATTAAGGGGTTGGGGATTCCTTAGGAATCGAGTCATCCACCAATTTCTTTTTTCCTGGCCCGTCCGGGTGGCGACTCCATTTTCTCTGGACTTAGGTCCGTGTTCTCTAAGGCCCCGAGCCTAAACAGTGCCGAAGTCGCAAGAACCATTCCACCGGGAGTGGGGGCAAAAATCTTGTTGCGCTTGAATTAACTCTACACAAAGCGTCACTCGCAAGTATACGAGGTAGCTGTAGCAAAGGTGATCACCCCAAGGTCATCTCACAAGGAAGCTAAAGTAGCTAATTGATTATCAGATTATTGTGAACACTCGAATTTTGAGGCTCGGAAGGCCGATTTTCTCAGACTGCTGACGATCGGACAGGACCGGAGGTCCACGGTAAAGTTCACCGGAAATATATCAATATGGTACTTGAAATGTCCGGGACGGCGTGAGGATCACGGATATGGTCCCGGAATATTTTTCAGAGGCTCGTGGCTGCAGAAAAATCAGTTTTGACACCAGTAGCGCGAGTCGGGCACTTTTTTTGGGGCCAGAGCCGGCGGCCCAGCCGCCATCTTTGGCGGCTCAGCCGCCGTACAGTTCGGTTTTTTGCCTATAAATAGGCTTCAGATGGACAAACGGGAGAGTACTCACCTCATAGCAGCAACCACTCGAAGATGGTCTCTCAGCCAATTTATAGGCAATTGGCTGAGAGACCATCTTCTTCTTAATTTCTTCTTGGTCAAAGATCTAATCCTTTTAGATCTAAAGGCCTAATGGATTAATCAATCAAGCTTTCATCATCAAGCCGTGAATAAAATCAACCTTTTGGCACGGAGCCTAAATTACATCCTTTAAATACGAAGTATTTAAATATTACAATTAAGATCAAAATTTGGCATGAAGCCTAAATCAAACTCTTTTGGTACCAAGTACCCGAAATTATACAATTTTTGCACTAAGTGCTAAAACTCACAACTCTGGCAAAATGCCTGAAAAATGCACGAAGCATACACACACATGCATGAAGCATAAATTTCATCGCCTTTAAATAGGCTTTTCCGAACTACATGGGCTTTGATCTCTCATAAAAACGAGAGTATGTAGGCATATTTGGGATTTACCCCGAATAGCAAGTCCACAATTTACTAACAATCTGTTCTTCTTCCTTTCTGTTTTCCTTTTAGATTCTTTTCTAAATTGGCAAATTAATCAAATGCATGACATAGTCCCCGAATCCTCCTTGGGTTCGCAGATTAGAAACCTTTACATTGGATGCATTAATTGGAGTCAAATAAGGGTTTTCTTAGTTTTTCCCTTCGAACAAAATAAACTGAGTGGCGACTCCCGACAACAAGTGAACGTTCATCCGAATCTTTTTCGGGTGGAAACGGAGGTTCACAATTATAAATAACAAGTAATGAAGAAATTTAAATCACTAACAACTAATGAAGAAGATTGATTGAAGTTTAAAACAATAAAAGTAAATTGAGTTGATGTATTGATTCACTTAATAGAATGGTCTAGGGTTTACACTTCTCTGCTACTTATATGTATGAATGGTTATTCCTCTTAACCAATTTAATTTCAAAGATTAAATCTCAAGCAACTTAATTAATGGAATAAAGGAAATAAGCTCTCGCATTCAAACTTCTCTCAAATAATCTTGTTCCAATTGAAATAATCTTTTCCTAGGTTATATCTCTAATTCACCTAAGTCCTTAATTGAATTGCTCCAGCATTAGACTTCAATTCTCAATCCATCATCTAATACCTAAAACACATAATTGGTGGCCAATCAATTATATATTAGAAATAATTCATTCAATAAAGGCTTAAAGAAATAATTGAGTTAAGAGTAATAACCAATTCATATAATCATAGCAGATCCATACAAACCCTAGACTAGATCAAATTAGTTCATGATGCTATCAAACATACTCATCTCATTAATAATCAAAGAAATCAATTTAGACATGATAATATCCATAAATACAATTCCAATGAAATTAAAGAGATAAAGTTCAAGAACAAAACCAAGATACAAACTCCTTGAAGCTTCTAAAGAATCTCTTGTTCAAATATTGCAAGAAGGATATATCAATGGCTAGAACAATCTAATCTAAGCAAGATAAAACAAAATGTCAATAATCTTTAAGAAAACAAAGTTAGAAACCCTAACTTCACTCTCAGACGGCTCAATCAGCTCTCCAAATTCTCAACACCCCAAGAAAACCCTAAAATCCCATATTTATACGAATCTCCACTTTAAAAATCCGCTTGCCTTTGGTCCATGAGAGACACGGCCAAGTTAGAGTGAACTTGGCCGTGTTGGTGGTGAATTGGAGGGACACGGCCACAAGCCTGGCCGTGTCCCTTACTTGTGTTCACTTCTGTCTCAGAGTTTCTTCTTTTCTTCTTTAATTGAGTGACACAGCCGTGTTGGAGTAGGCTTGGCCGTGTTGGATCTTTTTGGAGGGACACGGCCAGTGACTTGGTCGTGTCCCTTGCCTGTGTCTTCTACTGTGAGAGTTTCTTCTTCTTTGCTTTGGATTTAAGTGAGACACGGCCAAGCTTAAGCAACTTGGTCGTGTCTGAGCTTCTTTGGAGGGACACGACTAGTGACTTGGCCGTGTCCCTTAAGTGTGTCCATCTCTGCGTCTTGTGGCTTTCATTTTAGCTTGATATGGGACACGACCACAAGCTTGGCCGTGTCCTCTTCCTGTGTTAGCTACTGTCCATTTTTCCTTCTTTTTGGTTCCTTGACTTTTTAACCTAAAACAAAACTTGTAACAAACTTTAAACAAGAATTAAATGAACATTAACCAACAAAACATAAACACACACTAAAAACTAGGACAAAAATGACATAAACACTGAAATAAACTAAAACTACTAAAATTAATGAAAACACTAAATAAACATATTAAAACTAACAAAATACCTAAAGAAAACAATAATTATCATAACAAATAAGACACAAATCTATAACAAAAACTAATAAAACAACTACTCCACACTTAAAATTTTGCTTGTCCTCAAGCAAATTCACATGGCATAAATTAAAAACTCAAACAACCTTAACTATAATTCCAGTATATAAGATGAAATACTTTAAGACTCAAACATAAATAATTGCAATTTCCTTCAATCAAGATTTTCTTAACTCATTCATTAATCCAGACATACAAATCTTATCTCTCTTCTAAGTGTTTCACTCGATTTCAAAGGTTAATTCACTCAAACCATTCATGACTGCATACTACCATAAACTTGCTTAATTATCCAATCTCCCTCACTGATTTTCTCAAGAAATAATTCGAAGGTCTTCCATTAGGATGTAATGGGGCTAAGGTGAAGGTGTGAGAAAAGACATTTAAGCTGGAGCATCAAGAAATGGAGTATCTAATTTAGACAATACTCTTGCTAAGAAACTCATAACTCCCTCAAATAGCATACTCACCAATCCTTGATAATCTTACATACTTGCATAAAAAATACATAAGTCAACATTCCTCTTTTGATAACCAATGCTAGAACATATATGAATTATATATATATATCTCTTTTTTTTATTTTCTCTTTTTCTTTTTCTTTTATCATATATATAATTTTTTTTAATAATACATATATATACAAAATATAACATTGCATTGAACATCTAGCTTAAAATGTAGAGGAAAAGAATAATCAACTCATAATCAAATACAATGTGCAAAGTATGCATTTCAACCCCAAATAGCAATACCATTTTTTATTTGCTTACCCCACATTTTGAAATAAACCACCCTATTGTCATATCATAAGAACTCCATTCCTTAATGCAGGTATGATGATAATAAGAGAAAGTTGAGTTGATAATTGTATTGATCAATCAAGAAAAGGTCAAAGGCTCAACTTGGCTCACTAAGGAATTCAATATTAAAGGAGGTCTTTTTAAGCTAAAGGGCTAACCTAATTTGCCTTCATCATTTTAAAACTTGAGATTAAATCATAATGTGAGTTCAATTAGCATGCAAAAGCAAACTCTAGAGATGCAAAATCATGAAGGTGCACACTTAAGAAAAGAAAATCAACTGATAATAATATCAAATTATGAGGCTCAAAACTCACACAAGTGGGTTCTCAAAGATTTATATGTCATGAACTGCAGAATGCGAAAATTGATCCTGAATGAATTCAAATGCTCATTTCTATGCTGATATTAAAGTCTCAACTATAATGCTAGAATCACAGAAAATATCAATAAATTTTCAACAATTATACCATGCATAACACAATAAAACACACCACGACAAACAAAACAAGAATTAAGGAAAAGCTAAAAGATTACCCCACACTTTAGAATTTACATTGTCCTCAATGGAAAACAAGAATAATAAAGAGAAAGAGTTAAGTACAACCTGTCTTCCATCATACCCTGGTGAGGCAAAATCCTAACTTTTCATCACAAACACAAATGTTCAAAAACAAACAAAATACAATATATAAAAATAAAATATCCAAAATATAAAATGTTAACATTAAAATCAAAAACAAAAAATAACAAAAATAAGCTAAAAACAATAAAGCAAGGAACTCAAAATCTATGGTGAAGGCGGATGAGAATCTGTTCCAACTGCTGCAAGACCTCAGCATGGTTACGGTCCACCTTGCCATCCAGTCGATCTACTTTTCCCTCCAGGGCCTCAATCCTATTAAGTATCTCTTGATTAGCCGAGACCGGAGCATCCTCATCTAGATTAAGAGATTCCGAGTCAGACTCTTCTTGAACCCGTGCTCTCTTCTGCCTGTCCCCCGGTGCTTCTGGCTCAACTGAAGCCATCATATAAGTCCCTCTCCTATGCACCACCATATGCATCTTCTCTAATGTGGCCAAATCCAAAGAGTCATTACCCAAAATTCTAGTCATGCGACTGGTACTCGGGTCAAAATCCTCCAGAAGGGCTACTGCTAATGTGGTAATCAACCCTCCAATACAAATTGCCCCCCTCCTTTTATTAGCCACACTATCAAAAACATCGGCTAACCAATAGCCGGAACTAATAGGCACAACATTATAAGCACAATCCAGGAAAAATAGTTCACTCAATTCCACCACACCCGGGCTCTCCTTCCGAGCAAAGAATCCGCAAGACATAAAACGATGCAAATACCTCAATGCGGGATTGCTCAATTTAGATGCTTTGGCCGATTTGGCCACATAAGTACACGAGCCTAATGCTCCCCAAGCAAATTGTTGTCTAAACTCCTTAGGTACCGCCCTCTCCCCATGCTGATGGAAACCATATATCGCATTCAATTGTTCAATATTAAGCACAAATGATTTACCAAGCAATTTAAAACTCATTCTAGTGCAGATTTTTTTATCATCTCTTTCAACCTTAAGAGATGTCAAAAATTCCAAAGTCAGCTCGTCAAACTACAAAGGTCGCAAGGAGACTAGATTCTCCCTTCCAAGAAATTGCACATATCGATAAAAATTTGTCCTAATTTGCAGAGCATCAAGTGATTCATCATTAACATACCTCGTCGGGAAGAAACCCTGAGCCAAAAAATTTGCTCTCTTCAAAGATGAAATTGATGAAGAGGAAGAAGCACCTTCGGTTGTAGGCCTCTTCTTCTTGCGGTGTGAAACAATCTTTGTTCTTGGCATCTTGAGAAATCTGAAAAAATTCAAACCAAAACTTGATCAAATCAAACTTTTATGAGAAAAGAAGAAGTTTTAATGGATTATTTTTAGTTTTAGTGAAGAAATTTGAGGTTTAATGGAGGATTTGGAGCTTGGAAACACAAGTTATGGAGGTTTGGTGAGAGAGAAAATGAAAGAGCGAGAGAGAGATAAGAAAGAAAACTAGGGATTGAATGGAACATCCGTGCAAAAATCGTGGTTTTTTAAAGTGAAAAAGTGGGAGACACGGCCAAGTTGTGGGCAACACGGCTGTGTCATGTGTTTGTTGAGGGACACGACCAGTGACTTGGCCGTGTCCCATGGGCATGTTCGTCTCTATGAAGAAAAGCTACAAAAATAAAAACAAAGGAAATTGGTGAAGCTTGGCCGTGTCCCATGTGACACGGCCAAGGGACACGGCCAAGCTCCTTGGCCGTGTCTCCTACTACCCTTTTTAACTTTTTTTTTATTCGTAAAGATTTTGCAAACCTTCTTCTTTAAACCACCCTGAAACACAAAATAAAAATCGATCAAAGCACCCGTTCCATTTATTTAAACTAAACATATAATCAAAATTTGCTAAATTTAAAATTACAACTATGAAAAATAAATCCAAACCGATGGGTTGCCTCCCATTTAGCGCTTCTTTAATGTCATAAAGCTGGACAACTCTGCAAGACTTAGGGATCACGGATCAAAGTGTTGTCATTGATCCTCACTTCTTGAAATCCTTCTTTATATGGTTTAACTCTCTGTCCATTTACTGGACTCAATGTCTTTCGCACAATAAATCTATCATGAAGTGCTTTAGTGCGATCCTTGTAAATCCTCGAGCTCTCATATGCCTTTGGGTTAGGGCACCTTTGGGTCTCCCTCACTGGTTTAGCCCCCTCTTCTAAGGTCAGTTTCAGCTCCAATTTCTCTGAGGAACCTGTCTGCAAGAAAACATCTGAAACAACTGCTTCAACACAATTAATTAAAGAACATTCCTCATATAAAGTAGTTGTAGGAATAGGAGAAGTGTTAAAAATAGAAAATTCAACAGTTTGTCCTAAGACAATCATTGACAACTTACCATTTTTAACATCTATTAAGGTGTTGGTAGTAGCCATGAAAGGCCTACCCAGCAAAATAGTGTGTGCTGATGGTGCAGGGTTACTTCCTTCCATGTCAAGAACTATAAAATCCACAGGTACTATCAACCCTCCAACCTTAACTAACATATCTTCTATAACCCCTTTCGGGAATCTAAAAGATCTATCAGCTAATTGCAACACCATTTTGGTTGGTTTAAGTTCCCCTAGTTCGAATTCTTTATACACAGAAGAAGGCATCAAATTTACACTGGCTCCTAGATCACACATGCCATCAGTCCCCTTTCCATTCCCCACAGTAATTTGAATTATAAAGCTACCAGGATCCTTTAGCTTGGGAGGTAGTTTATGCTGCAGAATAGCACTAGCTACCTCTGAAACTATCACCTTTTCATTCGGCTCATACCTCTTTTTCTTGGTGATTAGCTCTTTGATGAATTTGGCATAAGTCGGCATGTTCTTTATTACTTCAAGTAAGGGTAAGTTAATACTTACCTTAGACAGCATGTTGAAGATGTTAGAAAATTGCTTATCTTTTTTATCATCCTTCAACCTGCTGGGGAATGGTATAGGTGGCCGGTATGGATTGCTTGCCTTATGTAAATCTATTGAAGAGGATTTCTCCATTGAACTTTCTCCAGCACCTTTATTCTCTGGTTCTCCTTCCTTCTTGTTCTCTTGGTCACCTGCATTCACAGAATTATTTTCAACATTATTGTTAATTATCTTACCACTTCTAAGAACAGTCACTGATTGTGCCTGCTTAGGTTGACTTGGGAATTTCCCTTTTTGTTGAATCTGCATCTGCTGTGCAAGTTGCCCAACTTGAGTCTCCACTTTCTTAAAAGATGCTTCTAAGGAATCCAGCCTCTTGTCGGTCATCTCTTGATTTTTAGCACTGACTTGGATAAAAGCTTGTAAACTTTCCTCCAAACTCTCTATCTTAGACTGGCCTTGATTTGAGGATTGGCCCTGCGGTTGGTTCTGTCTCTGGAGCAAATGGAAAGGCTGTTGAGAATTATTTGTTGCCCAGGAAAAATTAGGATGATTCCGCCAACCAGGATTGTAAGTATTTGAATAAGGATCATTCCTGGCCCTTGGTTGAAATCCTCCCATAGCATTGACTTGCTCAGCTTCATTCCCATAAGTCTCATATGCGGAGGGGCATATATTTGCTCCATGCCCAAACTTTCCATAGATTCCACACACTTCTTGAGTGGATGAAGAAATATTGTTCTTCATGTTCAGCATCTGCACTTGCCTTGTCAACTCAGCTATCTGATTGACCATCTCACTATTGGCTTCCATTTGATTCACCCCTTTACTTCTTCCCCTTACACTTTTCTGTTGAGAATTAGCTCCCAACATCTCAAAGATCTCATAAGTTTCATCAGCTGTCTTTTCTCCCATAGCTCCCCCAGCTGCGTTATCAACAGTGTTTTGAAATTGCTGGGTTAGACCATTGTAGAAAAACTGATTAAGAAGTTGAAGTGGGTAGTGATGATGTGGACACTGGATCAATAACATCTTAAATCTGTCCCAAGCCTCATGAAATGGCTCTCCTTCAAATTGAGAGAATGTAGCAATCTTCCCTCTCAATTCACTGTCGTTTGATGTGAGTAAAACTTGCCCATAAATTTATTATAAACTTGCTCCCAAGTTGTCAAAGAATTTTCGGGCAACATCATAAGCCAGCTCTTTGCCCTATCCTTCAATGTATACGGGAAACATCTCATCCTCAACTGGTCCTCTGTTAGTCCTCCCAATGGAAAAGTGTTGAGGGTAGAATAAAAATCCCGAATAAAGTTCAAAGGATCTTCATTTGGAACTCCATAGAATGATGGCAGCATGTTGTAATGAATGTTCTTCAACTCATAATTTCTTGCTGCATCTGTCAATCTTATGCAAGATGTGGAAGTCCCAATGATAGGTCTAGCAAAATCTCTCATAGTCCTTTGTCTTTCTTCTGCCATTTTAATAGATTGTGCAGATTCCGATTCAAAATCAGAAGTGTCCTCCTCTGTAGTATCAAGTCCGTTGTACAATTCAAACTCTTCTCTGCTCCTTTTCACTCTCTGAATTTCTGGAATGAATGGATATAGCTTTCCTTCGAGTGATCTCCTGCCTTACATAAACAAAATTTCTAGAACAAAAGAATTATAAAAAGCAAAAGACAAATAAAATAAAAGTAAACAATAAAAAATAATCTAAAATATCTATGACTAATAAACAATTACGCCAATTAGCTTCCCCGGCAGCGGCGCCAAAAACTTGTTGCGCTCGAATTAACTCTACACAAAGCGTCACTCGCAAGTATACGAGGTAGCTGTAGCAAAGGTGATCACCCCAAGGTCGTCTCACAAGGAAACTAAAGTAGCTAATTGATTATCAGATTATAAATAACAAGTAATGAAGAAATTTAAATCACTAACAACTAATGAAGAAGATTGATTGAAGTTTAAAACAATAAAAGTAAATTGAGTTGATGTATTGATTCACTTAATAGAATGGTCTAGGGTTTGCACTTCTCTGCTACTTATATGTATGAATGGTTATTCCTCTTAACCAATTTAATTTCAAAGATTAAATCTCAAGCAACTTAATTAATTGAATAAAGAAAATAAGCTCTCGCATTCAAACCTCTCTCAAATAATCTTGTTCCAATTGAAATAATCTTTTCCTAGGTTATATCTCTAATTCACCTAAGTCCTTAATTGAATTGTTCCAGCATTAGACTTCATCTCTCAATCCATCATCTAATACCTAAAACACATAATTGGTGGCCAATCAATTATATATTAGCAATAATTCATTCAATAAAGGCTTAAAGAAATAATTGAGTTAAGAGTAATAACCAATTCATATAATCATAGCAAATCCATACAAACCCTAGACTAGATCAAATTAGTTCATGATGCTATCAAACATACTCATCTCATTAATATTCAAAGAAATCAATTTAGACATGATAATATCCATAAATACAATTCCAATGAAATTAAAGAGATAAAGTTCAAGAACAAAACCAAGATACAAACTCCTTGAAGCTTTTGAAGAATCTCTTGTTCAAATCTTGCAAGAAGGATGTATCAATGGCTAGAACAATCTAATATAAGCAAGATAAAACAAAGTGTCAATAATCTTTAAGAAAACAAAGTTAGAAACCCTAACTTCACTCTCAGACGGCTCAATCAGCTCTCCAAATTCTCAACACCCCAAGAAAACCCTAAAATCCCATATTTATACGAATCTCCGCTTTAAAAATCCGCTTGCCTTTGGTCCATGAGAGACATAGCCAAGTTAGAGTGAACTTGGCCGTGTTGGTGGTGAATTGGAGGGACACGGCCACAAGCCTGGCCGTGTCCCTTGGTTCTCTTCTGTCTCAGAGTTTCTTCTTTTCTTCTTTGGTTGAGTGACAGGGCCGTGTTGGAGTAGGCTTGGCCTTGTTGGATCTTTTTGGAGGGACACGGCCAGTGACTTGGCCGTGTCCCTTGCCTGTGTCTTCTACTGTGAGAGTTTCTTCATCTTTGCTTTGGATTTAAGTGAGACACGGCCAAGCTTAAGCAACTTGGCCATGTCTGAGCTTCTTTGGAGGGACACGGCCAGTGACTTGGCCGTGTCCCTTGAGTGTGTCCATCTCTGTGTCTTGTGGCTTCCTTTTAGCTTGATATGGGACACGGCCACAAGTTTGGCCGTGTCCTCTACCTGTGTCAGCTACTGTCCATTTTTCCTTCTTTTTGGTTCCTTGGCTTTTTAACCTAAAACAAAACTTAAAACAAACTTTAAACAAGAATTAAATGAACATTAACCAACAAAACATAAACACACACTAAAAACTAGGACAAAAACGACATAAACACTGAAGTAAACTAAAACTACTAAAATTAATGAAAACACTAAATAAACATATTAAAACTAACAAAATACCTAAAGAAAACAATAATTATCATAACAAATAAGACACAAATCTATAACAAAAACTAATAAAACAAATCCCCGCTCATAATGGGCCTCAATTGTAATTAAGCCATCAATGCACCATCATCACAAAACTCAAATCTGGCTTGCAACACTCTCAACTCAATAAGCAATGAGAGCGAATAAGTAGTCAAACTTGCCAAAGACTTTTGACTTAAGACATCAGCAACAACATTTGCTTTACTAGGATGATAATTAATCAAATAGTCATAGTCTTTAATCAACTCTAACCACCGCCTCTGCTAAATATTTAGTTCTCTCTAAACACCTAGATTCATCAAACTATTTGTAGGCCCTTAATTTTAGACCTAGTCAGGTCAAATATATTTTATTTAGTCCAAAATAATTTTTGTTGTCTAATATATTTTAATTGGTTCAAAATAATTTTGTTATCTTAATTAAATAATTTTTTCTTTAGTATCTAATTTTTATTAATAAAAAATAAATAAAAATAAATAAAAATCAAAAAAATAAAAATAAAACTAAAAATCACCGCTGAAAACCAGTGCGAGGGACGATGGCCTTGGGCCATTTCGCCCGCAGGAATTTCCTGCTGGCGAAATGGCCCGCAGGCCGGTCCTCGCCCTCTGCCGCAGCCAACTATGGCAAATTTTTTTCTCCAGCACAAATTTTCCGCAGCAGTTTTCTTTCCCCAGCGAAATTTTTCCAACGCAAATTTTCCAAAACCTAATGCAATTAATTAGGTTTCGGTTTCCTTTTCTTAATGAATATTATGTTCCGTGAATGATTAGGAATGAACCATAAAAACTTTTATAAATAAGATAAAAAAACAAGATAAAAAATTAATCAGAAATAGAGGAAGAAATAGGAACAAAATTGGATCCGAAAACTGAGTAGGAAAGGAAGTAATTCAATTCAATTTTTTTTGAGGGAGCAGAAAAACAATTCAAGGCAATTCAAAGGCAGCAAAGCTTGTCTTTGATTTGGTTCATCCAAGAAGCAATTTTTGTGCAACCCACGAAAGAAGGTTTGAATTCTTAATTTCTTTATATTTTTTCACAGTAGCATAAACTATCCAATTATGTCTTTTAATTCAAAAACCATAGAACATTAATTTAGTTTTTCTAAGGCTTAGAAACCTTATTTCATTGCTTTGTTTTTCAAAAAAAAACTTACAATTGTTATTTTTGCTTCATCAAAATCTTAAAACCCTAATTTAACATGTTTCTTTTCAAAACCATAATTTAAATTCTGTTTCTTTCTAAAAACCTTAACAAATATCTTTTCTATTTATGTAAACTTTAAATCGTTTGTTTATTTTCATAAAATTTCATAAAATTATCAAATTGATTTTCAAACCCTAAAAACCACATGCATTCACCGAAACCCTATTTCAACTTTAAAACTAAACAATAAACCTTTTAACTCCTTTAAAACCTTAAATCCTAATTTTTTGAAACCCTAATCCTTTAGAACTATAAAAACCATATAAACCCCAAATGTTTAATTTTACACAGTAAGCTTAAAACACAATTCAATGAATAACTGTAAACCATAAATCTAAGTATTTTAAAGTGTCCAAACCCTAGTTTCATGATTTCACCATTCAAACACTAATTTGGTTAATCAAAGAACTTCATCAACCTTTTAAAACATAAAACCTTAATCTATTTTAATTCCTTTAAAAACTCACAGTAGCCTAATTCCACAAATTCGAAAACCCTAAACACATGAAATAAAGGACCCAAAATGGAAACAGTAGCTATAATTTAGATTTTTATTTGCCTTATTCAATTCTATATTTGATTATGCTTTGATTTATTTTATATGCTTTAATTTATTTAAGTTTAATGCTTGGTTTATTTAATTTGTCATGGATGGATGTGTACTTTCTATTGATGTTTAATACCTTTGATGAATGATTTATTTATGATGAATGGTTATTTGCTTTTATCAATTTATTTAGATTTCCAAATGTTGTAAGAGGTATGTTTCCACTTGGTGGGTACCTCATTAGTTAAATATCATGTAATTTAAATTGCTTTTCTATTTTAGAACCAATGTAAAGGGCATATTTCTACCTTTCGGTGGGTGTCCTATTTAGGCATGGGATGTAAGGACATATTTCCATCTTCGGATGGGTGTCCATTTATTTGTTTTGTTTTGCTTAGACATTGCTTTGATTTTAATATAATGATGCTTTCTTTTTATTATGTGTAATATGGATAATATTGTTATATTTAAGAATTTTATAATATTAAGACATGTAAAGGAGGCCGGTTCCAATGAACCGGGCGTTGTGGGGGTGATGGGCCATTTCTCACCTTCCCCACACGTACCCAACTTTTTGAACCCATTAGGGGGTTGGGGATTCCTTAGGAATCAAGTCATCCACCCCTTTCTTTTTCCAGGCCCGTCCGGGTGGCGACTTCATTTTCTCCAGACTTAGGTCCATGTTCTCTAAGGCCCCGAGCCTAAACAGTGCCGAAGTTACAAGAACCATTCCACCAGGAGTTGGGGCAAAAATCCATGCTCACAGTGGTGACTCCACTGGGGATAAGAGAAGTTGATTCTGTTGGTCTTTATATTATTCTTTTCTTTCTTATAATGATATTATCCAGTGCATCATATTAGATTGCATTGTGTGCGTGAGTTAGGACGCCCGTGTTACCCGTGTTGTGTTATGTAAGGGATACCATACTTTCACTCAAGGTATGGAGTTCGAGGTTGGCATAACCACTCATAGCCTCGTACCATTTGGTATATACTTGCTATGGAAACCTAGGCCTTTTAACCCGAAGACTAAAGCTCATGTAATTGGCCTAGTTACTTTCCTTAGGTTTTTACCCCAAATGAATGTTTTTTGACTATGGTTCATTTATCTTGGCTTAAATCATGGCTTATTTGGTTTGTTCTTTTTCTATTATGACCTAAGTACATTGTAAGCTCAAAATAAATTTTTCTTTAGAAAATCCAAAAGACCAAAGTTATTTTCAAAACTTTTCAAGAAGGTCTTTGGACATGAAACTTTTCTAAAAACATAACAAAAATTCTTTTGCTCGTGGCCCAAATACTAAGCCCGAAATCTATTTTTCTAAAATCTTTTTATAATGGGCTTAGAAACAAAATTGTTTTTATCCAACCTCTCCTTATAAAGAGCTTGCAAAAATATTTAGGTCAATTAAGAAATACCAAAAATCAATTGTGGGCCTAGTTTACACTAAGAATAAATTAACCATGGGCTTGTTTTTGGCATGAATCATTAGTTACGTTTTTCAAGTGAGGAATCTATCTATGATAAACCTCTTAATTTTGGTTTTAATCCAATATAGCATAAAAGCTACTTTAGTTGGTTGGATGGATTAAAACCTAATTAATGGGAATTATCATGGATGGATTTCCATTTTCAAAAATATAACTATTGGTTGAAACGTCCGAGAGAATTATTTGAAAACAAGATACCCCATGTTGGTATTTTGTTAACAATATACCTAGGAAAAGAGACTCGCCATTCTTGTGTGGATGTTATAAGGTTGGAAGGAACGTCCTAATTATCTTTCTTCGTTGATTGTTTGTGCATACATGCATACATGCATACATTTGCATCTCATATCATTGATCCTCTCTTACTCACAGCCTTGGATTACGACAGTTCAAAATCTTACAACAATCCGACCTACGCCGGAGATGAAGTATCTAGCATCGACTCAATCACTTGCTCACCAAAAACAATGGAGCCTGAACAAATTCAAAGGATGGTGGATGAGTCCCTCAATGCCAAGATGGAAGAAATAAAAGAGGCCTTAGCTGAGACCATGAAGAACCAATTGACTGCAATCTTAGAGAATCATGCAGAGGCATCTGCTAGTACTAAGAAGCCAAAGGACAAAGGGAAGACTAAAGTTGGTGAAGTAGTTTTTGATGATGAAAAAGTGATCATTGATGATGATGATGATTGGGTTCAATACTACCAAGATGCTCAAGAGAAGAAAAAGGAACTGAAGAATGTTGAAAGATCGGCTATGGAGAAGATCAAAACTTCTGATATTGAAAAGATGATTGCTGATTTAGAAAATAAATTTGAGAAGAAGTTGAAAACCGAAGAGATGTCCGAGATCGACAAACTATTTGAACAAGATGAGGAGGTCCCTTATAAGTTCAAGATCCCTTCCTTTGCCAGATATATGGGTATAATGTTGAGTTGGAAGTTACCTTAATGGAAGTGGAGTCCATTAGGCAAAGGTCAAATGAGAACTTTGTGGATTATGTGAAGAGATGGAGAAACAAGGCTGCTTTGCTCAGGAAGAGGCTCGATGAATCCGATCAAATAAGGATGATTGTGAGAGGGGTATTGCCTAGTCTTCGTGAGAGGATGTCTCATACACTCATCCGTGATTTCAAAGACCTTCTCCAAGCTGGTTTGCAAATTGAAGAATGGGAAAGGGAGAAGAGCCATTTTGCAACAAAAAGGAATGAGAAAGTGAGCTATCAATCTGGTAGCCAAAGCATGCAAAAGGCCGTCGGTGTTAATGCTACTAACCAAGGAACGAGGAGACAATTTTTGGAATTGGGAAAACCGATGTCTTGGGTTCTCAATAAGCTTCAAAGAAAGGGATTGCTACAACCCTTAAATCCTTGTCCTTTGCCTAACCCTCTCCCACCTAAATTTGACACTAAAGCATTTTGTCAATTTCACCAAATGCAAGGGCATGACACAGATAGATGTGTGAGGTTGAGACATGAGATCCAAAATCTAATTGATAATGGGAAGCTACCCAAGCCCAATAAGCCAAACACCAAAGACAACCCATTACCAAAATTCAATAGGGTACCACCACCAGCAACCTTCATGATTGGAGGAGGTTTGCATGAGGATTTTGTCATGTCCTCTTTTCAAGATGTGGGTGGAGAAGCAACCAAAGAAGAAGAGGTATTTGGTGAAATTAAACAAGCTATGATGGGTGGAGAAGTAACAATTTGTGTTGTCAACGGGTTTTGGGATTCAAGTGATAGTGATGATGATATTGTATCCAAGAAGGAAGAGTGGACTTGGTCCGAGCTCGAAGAAGATGAAGTAATAAACACTAGATCTGGTAAGCCTTATGCAAGGCCACCACCTAAGGAGGTAGAAACTAATAAGGGAAAGGAAGTTGAAGTAGAAGAAGATGAAGTTGTGCTCAAGCAATTGAAAAGAACCTAAGCAAGTGTTAGCATTTGGGACTTATTAGCTACTTCTAAAAAGCACCGAGAAACTATGGCCAAAGCCTTGGCTAGCATGCCAATTTCTACCTCCACGACACCGGAAGAGCTAATCAACATCATAAAAATTGGAGGGGGTAATGAAATGTGAAGAAAAGAGTGAAGATAATATGGGAGCAGTTTCTTCTTCGGATGCGGACTTACCGGAGGAGGGGATAGACCACATCCTTCCCAAGGGGAAGAGGACTCCTTGTGTAATGGTCGATGATGGGTCCGCCATAAATGTTTGTCCACTTAAGATATTGCCAAAGCTAGCTATGTCAACAAGGGATCTAAATCTATCTGAAGTAACAATTCAGGCTTATGACAACACTAAGAGACACGTCGAAGGGACTTTCAAAGCTGCTGTCAAGCTCGAGCCGATCATGTTCATGAGTAAGTTAATCCTAGGTTTTGAAATTTTTGCAGATGTTGCCGAGCTAGTGGAGCAAGTGAAGAAAGAACTCACCCTGCCAACCAGCAAAGAATCCAATCCTAAAGAGAAGAATGAAGTTGTCCTGAAAGTCGAGAAGACTCCGGAAGAGATTGCTGCCCTGGTCGAAGAAAAGTTTGAAGACATCCTGCTTTATGGTTCTGAGAACAATGATTTTGATTTTGATTTTAATTTGTATACTTTGTATGAGGATGATGATGTTTTCTTTTCCAAAATGAATGTAATAAAGTCTGATTTTGCTTACTTGTGTGATGTTTCTCCTGATGGTTGCATACGTTTAAATAGCAATTACATGAGCATCTTTAATATTAATTCTGTTAACACACAATCATTAAATTCGGGAACAACTAAAAATCCTAAAAATATTAGCATAGCATCCGACCTTACTCCTGATGAGAGAGAGAGATTTGAAAAAATATTCAAAAAATATGAAGAAGTGTTTGATTGGCCTTATGAGGATATGCCTGGAATAGATCGAGACATAGCCGAGCATCATATTCCAACTCACACTCACATGAAACCTGTCAAACAAAAGCTTAGGCGGTTAAGACCTGAGTGGGCTGAATTGGTTAAAGAAGAGGTCACTAAGCAAATACAAGTGAAGTTCCTTGAAGTGATAGAATATCCAGATTGGTTAGCCAACATAGTTGCAAAAGAAAGATGGAAGAATAAGGGTCTGTGTGGACTATAGAGATTTGAAGAAGGCTTCCCCTAAGGATGATTTTCCTTTACCTCATATAGATGTTCTCATTGATAGTGCAGCCTCTAGCATGCTACACTCATTTGTAGATGGATTTTTCTGGATACAACCAAGTGTTAATGGCCCAAGAGGATAAAACCAAAACAGCTTTCATTACTACATGGGGTATATTTTATTATAGGGTGATGCCGTTCGGCTTAAAGAATGCTGGAGCAACCTACCAAAGGATGGCCACCACACTATTTCATGACATGATGGACAAAGAAGTTGAAGTATATGTTGATGATATGATGGTTAAATCGGACACAAGGGAGCAACACTTCCAAAACTTAGAATTATTCTTCGATAGAGCTTTGAAATATAAGCTAAGATTAAACCCGAAGAAGTGTGTATTTGGTGTTACCTCAGGTAAATTATTGTGACATGTAATTGGTCTGAATGGCATTGAGATTGATCCTGACAAAGTCAAAGCAATCAGGGATATGCCAGCCCCAAAGATGGAGAGAGATGTTCGGGGATTCATTGGTAAACTGCAGTACATTAGCAGATTTATAGCAAAGCTCATAACAATCTGTGAGCCTATCTTCAAATTGCTTAGAAAGAATCATCCGGTCATATGGAATGAAGAGTGTCAAAAGACCTTTAAGAGAATGTTGAATCCACCTATTTTAAAACCACCTAAACCCAGCAAACCTCTATTACTATACTTAGCAGTAGAAGAAGAGTCGATAGGAGCCATGCTAGCCCAAGCAGATGGTCAGGGATTGAGCATGCAGTTTACTATTTGAGTAGAAAGCTCCTACCTTATGAAATTAAGTATAGTATCATTGAAAAGACCTGTATAGCCATGGTTTGGTCTTCTAAGAAGTTGCAGCATTACTTTCAATCGTATAGTGTGCAAGTAATTTCCAGGCTGGATCCAATGAAGTACTTAAGGGAGACACCCTCTTTGATTGGGAAATATGGTCAATGGTTGATAATATTAGAAGAATTTGAGATTGAGTATGTAACTAGGAAAATGATCAAAGGTAGAGCGGTGGCAGAATTCCTTGCCCAACAACCATTATCAGATAGTGAAGAGGTAATCTTAGAATTTCCGGACGAACATTTAGAAGCAATTGAAGTACAAGGGTGGAACATGTATTTTGATGGAGCAGTAAACAGGAAAGGAGTAGGTTTGGGAGTTATACTAGAATCGCCCGAAGGGGAACTCATCCCTTTAGCCAAAAAGTTGAAATTTAGGGCAACCAATAATATGGTGAAGTACGAAGCTTGTATTTTCGATTTGGAAACCCTAATGATTATGGCGGTGGATAAGGTGGAAGTTTTTGGTTCATTGCTAGTTGTATCCCAAGTAAATGGAGAATAGGAGTTGAAAGAATAAAAATTAAAACCATACCACCATTACTTGACCATGATAAAGAAGAACTTTAAGGAGTGTAGGTTTATACACCTATCGAGAGAAGAAAATCAGATGGCTGATGCCCTAGCCACATTGGCTTCGGTATGGGAAAACCCTATTAGCCTATTCCTTAAGCCTCTGATCTTGACCAGTTCATCAACTCCTTGCTATGAATATGAAACAATCATGGAAATTGATACATACCATGATGCATGGTATGATATCATAAGGCGATTTTTGGAGGAAAGAGAATACTCGCCAGGGGCAACAAAGAAAGAGAGAAGAGCCATAAGGCCGTGGTCACTGCAATACATCACCTTCCATGGGAAGTTGTATTGAAGATGGCCCAATGGGGTGCATTTGAGATGTTTAAGAAAACCTAAAGTGGAGCGTATCATGTCAGAAATACATGTGGGAAATTGCAGTCCACACATGAGTGGTTTGGCCCTAGTTAAGAAGATTATTCGATAAGGTTACTACTGGTTGACCATGGAGAAAGATTGTATTGAGTTTGTAAAGAAGTGCCAGCAATGTCAGATGTATGGTAACTTGAATCACATGCCTCCTGAAGAATTGCATTATATGTCTTCACCCTGGTCATTTGCCACCTGGGGTATCGACATTATAGGAGAGATACATCCGACAGCTTCAAACGGTCACCGATTCATTATGGTAGTAGTAGATTATTTTTCAAAATGGGTCGAAGCCGAATCCTTCAATAAACTGGGTGCAAGCCAAATGGCTAGGTTTATTGAAAAGAACCTCATTTACAGATACGGGGTCCCGCATAGTGTGATATCAGACAATGGGGTACAGTTTCAAGGAGCAGTTAAGGATTTATTCTCAAAGTACCGCATCCATCATCATCGATCCTCTCCTTATAGACCAAAGGCTAATGGTGCAGTAGAAGAAACAAATAAGACAATTAAGCAAATTCTGTCCAAGATGACCAAGACTTACCGGGACTGGTAAGAAATGATTCCCTTTGCTTTATGGGGATATAGGACAAGTGTGCAAACACCTACTGGAATGACACCGTTCTCTTTGGTTTACGGGATGGAAGCAGTGTTGCCAATTGAAATAGAAATCAAGTCATTAAGAGTAGTCTTGGAAGCTGAAATGGAATGGGTTAAAGGCACTATATCATCACCAATTGTATCAAAAGAAGATAGATTGGGCCTACAATAGAAGGGTTAAGGTCAGACAATTCAGAGTTGGGGATTTGGTGTTGAAGCAATGTAAGCCTAATGTATCTGATCCAAGAGGGAAGTTTAGACCTAGCTGGGAAGGGCCATATGTCGTGAAACAAGTCATGAACAAAGGTGCAGTGAAGTTATCAGACATGGATGGGAACGAATTTAGTGAACTAGTAAACATTGACAGGTTGAAGAAGTTTTATGTATGAAATAAAAAAAAAAAAGAGAGCTTGCTAGGTTGAAAACCCAAAAAGGGTGGCCTAGGCAAAAGTTAGAGCAGTCCGCTAGTTCTGAAAACCCGAAAGGGCGGGCTAGGCAACAATTAGGGCTAAATGAGAGAAAATCATCAATTAGAAAACCCGAAAGGGCTAATTGGCAACAAGAGTGATCTTGTGTATGCTGGCTTTATGTTTGGTTGTTCCCAAATTTAATAAAACAGAATTAATGTTAAAATTGTTCTAAGTGCACTGTTATAAGTATTTGACCAGATATGGATGAAATAAATAAACATAATAGCAAAAGGTGATGACAAATTATAAATGGAAAAGAAGCATCTTTTTATTACTTTAATTATTTTTTTTTCATCCTAATAATACACTTTCTGAATTGACAAATGTAAAATCTATGGCTGTCGATAAATGTAACGTGCAGGCAAGCTTTGTCTTAGCCGATCCAAGTAGGCTTCAGTCAAACAAGGCATGTCTAAGTCGAGAGTAAAGTCAGAATCACGAGGCTCAGCTCCATACTGACGGCCAAGGCGTCGAGGATCATAGAAAGTACCTTGACGAAGAGCAGCAAGGGAACATACATCAAGTATGTCCGCATGGTGATATGAGAAATCTTCCACTAGGGTACCAACCAACGAATATTGACTTCAGCGCGTGAGTGGATCCAGTCAACCCAGTCAACATATGAAGAAGCAGGATGGAGTAGTTTCCTAGCTGAATGATGACATGGTAGGTATCTGGCAAAATCCATGGATGGAGTATCAAGCAAACAAAGATGCTCCTGAAGCCAAATCTGTGAAGAAAGAGTTAAAAAAAAGAGAGAGAGAGTCCGCTAAGTTGAAAACCCGCAAGGGCATCTTAAGCAAAAATTAGCACAGCTCGCTAGTTCTGAATACCCATATGGGCGGACTAGGCAAAAATTAGAGCAATAAAGAAAAGAAGAAAAAAAAAAGAAAACCTAAATTGAAAAGTCAAAAGGGCAGTTTAGGTAATTACCTGAAGCAACAACGGACTCCCAGTCAGTCTCTTTTACAATCCTGATTTAAATCGGTCTAATCCAACTAAGGTTTCGGCTAAGATTACAGGTACCGGCGACAAGCCTCCTTCCATTTTGTCCATAATATCCAATACTCGTGGATCAATATCGCCGTTGGAAGAAACAAGCAAGAATTGGCCGAGCAAGCAAAGACAGAGCATGCATCCCCATGCCTTAGTAGGGGCCAAATGAGAGAGACAAAAGTCAATCAAAGGAGCAAGTAGAATTTTTTCACCTCTTATCAACCGAAGAACTTCAGGTTTTGGAATATGAAATAACATTTGCATCTTCTGTTGAGTCTTGGAAATCAATGTGGGTAACGCCATTTGTTGATTATTTGGATATCCAAGGATGGCCTCAAATTCTTCAATCAAGGGACATATTTCAAAGCCATTAATTCTAAAAACCCCAGAATCCATATCCCAAAAGGAAGCCACGACATGTAAGAAGGATTGGTCCAATTTAACATTTTGAAAACATTTTAAAACGTCAAGTTTTGACCATGAAATTTGCTTCCAATGGATGGCATCCATATTCTTAAATAGAATTTTTATCTTCTTTGAATGATGCTTGGTCATGGTGAATGAATAAAGAAAAAATTAAAATTGTTAAAGGGAGTCTTCACATTGAAAGAGAAAGAATTTTGGTTTCTGTATTAAAATAGGGCATGCAAGGTGATTTATATAGAAGAAAATAAACCTTTTCCAAAAATGATGAGGAAAAGGTGATGGGAAAGGGTAAGACCATATGGCATAAGGAAAGGAATTGGTGGCAATTTCCTTTACCACGTTGGATTTGGTTTAGCATATGATTTGGATTATGAAATTATGATGTACTACGAAAAAAAAAAGTTACAGTAAAGAGGAAAATTGTATTTTTTCATTATTGTACAATATTTTACAATTGCTACAATATTTACATATCACTAAGAGGGTGGTGGTAGGTCATCAAATAAAGCCTTGAAAAAATCGTCGCCTATTGGAGGAGGGGGCAAATCACTTGTCCCGAGTCCGCCCGAAGCGGGAGCACCAAAATTTGGCAAATTACTCATCCCGGGATCACCCGAAGTGGGAACACCAAAATCCCTATTACCTTGAGGTTCCAATCCGTCATGGTCCTCATCAGAAGTAGACAAAAGGATCTCATGGTCATCAGTCTGGGGGCCTCTTGATGAAGAAGCGCCGGGATCCCTCATCCCCTAAAATCGAAAGTCTCAGAAATGTTGTTCGGATTGATGATATAAACTTTCAAAATGAGAAGCCTGCTGACGACTTGCAGCCAACTCTTCTTGAAGTTTCCTATTTTGTTCTTCGAGCATCCGCTGTGAGCCAAGAAGGAAAAGGTAAGAGCATACATAATCATGCATATATATAGCATAAATTACCATGAAATAAGGAACGTCCATGTAATTCAAATCAATACCCTGCAAATGAGATGGCATATCTGGCGGGCTAGAACGAGCAAAAGAAGGGGCAGTAAAAGAAGGTCTAGCCTCATGATCAAATGAGCCAACAACCTGCAACAATCATTAAAGAATCAAGGAAAGAAAAAAAGTAGTTGCAACGGAAAAGTGGTAAAAGTTTTACCTGAGAAGTATTAGTCCTGAGATGTGGAACAAGCTCTCCTGCAGCTCTGTGATGTTCTTCTTCATCTTTACCCTCATTTTCATCGGAAATCTCCTGTACATCAACAGGAGATACATTAAAGTTCAAGAGTCTTCTTTGAATAAAATGGGCATGAAATGGACCCGGTAAATGGAGAAATGACTCGGCACCATAACCATACCGGGTCGGCCACCATGCATCCTCCGGCATTGACATAATATTTAAAGTATATTCCGGGATTTGCATCAGAACCCTCCACTGCTCTGGACCGAGAAACCATTCATAAACTTTCTCCCCAAGAAACCAGCCACTAGACATTGGGCCAGCAATAACTCGGCGAGAATGTTAGAAAGACAGTGCAGCCCTCATCAAAGGAGACCAGTTTGCTCGCTCTTCTGGGCTCCACCAGGCCAAATTCATCTGCAAAATAACATAAGGTAAGTAAACTTTCACATAAAATTTAAAGCATACTAATGTTATTTTACCTGGTCCCAGGTTAAGCGGCTCAACACATAGCGGTGAGTATGCACATGATGAGAGCTGGGAACGTCTACACGATTGGACAACTAGAAATTTAATCTCGGATACCCGACTCTCTCTCGGGAAATACCGGGTACCCTCACGATGTTATGTTCATATGCCCATACCTACAACAATAATAGTAAAGATCAAATTCATGCATGAAAAGAGTGGAAATAACATTGGTGAAGGAAAAGAATACCTCGACAACCGCCATCAAGCCGACAAAAGACTTCTTGTTTCGGCAAAGCTTATCAAGACCATGGTAAAGACACGCAAGACCAGCTTGACCCCAGCCAGAAGATGGTACCATTCTGAGATAAGAAAGGGCACTCAATACTGACAAGTGGATGGAGGATTCAGTGCTGCCTAAGTTGGTCGACCCGAGCAGATATAACAAAAATCCTCGAGCATACTGTTCAGCCATGTCTTTGCCAACCCGTCCTTTGTAGTTCATCCAATAACTACGAATTGGCTTAATTTTTATCTTAAAAGGCCCTTTATATGATGGTTCCATACCAAATAATTCCTGAATTTCTTCAAATGTTAAAATATCGTTGGTCAGAGGAACCAGAACACCATCATATCGAAGGCCGGTTATGGCAGTAAAATCGACCGGACCAATTGTCATCTCGCCAATGGGCAAGTGAAAAGTGTGGGTTGTATCCAACCATAGCTCTACAAGCGCCTGGACTACGCTCTGGTCTATCTAATATTCCTCAAATGGCAATTGTAAGATGAACTGCTCAAAGCCGCAATCTCGGATAATCCGCCTTACCCGAGAAGGCACTACATCGTACCATTGTCGGACTTTGTAAATACACCCTCCAGCCCGAACAACGCAATGATCATGCTAACACAGACCCAGGTAAGTTAATACCAGGTAAGTACATAGTATTCTATTTACTTAAATTAATATATTTTTCTTAAATTTTCTAAAAAATATAATGCAAAAAAAACAAAAAAACAAAAAATAATAGAAAAATATGAATAGTAAAAAAGGCAAAAAAAATAAAAAATATATAATAACAAAAAATATATAACGAAAATATAACAAAAAATAAATATAACAGAAAAAAAGAGTGCAAAACAAAAAGACGAAAAATCAAGAGAAAAGAAAACGGAAAAAAAAAATTACCGCACTCTTTTCGTTGGAACTGCGGTGAAACGGCATCCCGGCTAGTATATCTATATTTCCATCTTCATGATGCCGAATAAACTCCAATAACTCGGCATTAAAATAAGTCCCTGACCTCGAAGCATGCATTGTTTTTGAAAAATATATCCTAAAATTGAAAGAAATTTGAGAGAATTATGAAATTGTGTTTTGCTATGAAATGAAATGAAGAATCAGCTCCTTTATATAGAGAAATGGCAAGCAAAAAAAAATTCAAAACTATTTATAAATAGTAAATTTCACTATTTATGAATAGTATTACTATTGATAAATATTAAATTTCACTATTTATGAATAGTATTACTATTGATGAATATTAAATATTACTATTCATAAATAGTATTACTATTAATGAATAATAAAATTACTATTTTCAATAGTAAATACTATTTATAAATAGTAAAATTACTATTTATAAATAGTAAATAGTGCATGAACAGTGACTAGACAGTAAATTAATAGTAAGTTCAATTATTCACTTTAATCATTCAAATAATTGCGGGTATATAAATATTTTTACACCTAGGGGGCAATAAGAAGACATATGCATAAAATTAGCCAAACTTTTTGCAATAAAAAATTATTAGCTCGGGTCCAGAACCCAAATTTTCCTTAGGTCCAGAACCTAGAATCTCTTCTAAGTCTAGAACTTAGCTCGGGTCCAAAACCCAAATTTTCCTTAGGTTCAGAACCTAGAATTTATTTCTAAGTCCAGAACTTAGCTCGAGTCCAGAATCCAAATTTTTCTTAGGTCCAGAACCTAGAATCTTTTCTAAGTTCAGAACTTAGCTCGGGACCAGAACCCAAATTTTTCTTAGGTCCAAAACCTAGAATTTTTTCTAAGTCCAGAACTTAGCTCGGGTCCAGAACCCAAATTTTCCTTAGGTCCAGAACCTAGAATTTATTTCTAAGTCCAGAGCTTAGTTCGGGTCTAGAATCCAAAATACCATTAGGTCTAGAACCTATAATTTATTTCTAAGTCAAGAACTTAGCTCGGGTCCAGAACCCAAATTTTCCTTAGGTCTAGAACCTAGAATTATCCTTGAGTCCAGAACTCGAACCGGGTCCAGAACCCAAAACCTCCACCATCTCAAAAATTAAGTCTTATTACTTTTTACTCTCTTTCACTAAAGTTTTAGATCATTCAAGTAAGAGGTAAACTGTAGACCCTTAATTTTTGACCTAGTCCGGTCCAATATATTTTATTTAGTCCAAAATAATTTTTTTGTTGTCTAATATATTTTAATTGGTTCAAAATAATTTTTGTTATCTTAATTAAATAATTTTTGCGTTAGTTTCTAATTTTAATTAATAAAAAAATAAAAATAAACAAATAAAAATCAAAAAAATAAAAATAAAACTAAAACAAAAAATCATCGCTGAAAATCAGTGCACGGGACGATGGCTTTGGGCCATTTCTCCCGTAAGAATTTCCTGTGGGCGAAATGGCCCACAGGCCGGTCCTCGCCCTCTACCGCAGCCAACTGCGGCAAATTTTTTTCTCCAACGCAAATTTTTCGCTGTAGTTTTTTTTCGCCAGCGAAATTTTTTCAACGCAAATTTTCCGAAACCTAATGCAATTAATTAGGTTTCGGTTTCCTTTTCTTAATGAATATTTTGTTCCATAAATGATTAGGAATGAACCATAAAAACTTTTATAAATAAGATAAAAAACAACACAAAAAATCAATCAGAAATAGAGGAAGAAATAGGAACAAAATTGGATCTGAAACTGAGTAGGAAAGGCAGTAATTCAATTCAATTTTTTTTGAGGGAGCAGAAAAACAATTCAAGGCAATTCAAAGGCAGCAAAGCTTGTCTTTGATTTGGTTCATCCAAGAAGCAATTTTGGTGCAACCCACGAAAGAAGGTTTGAATTCTTAATTTCTTTATATTTTTTCACAGTAGCATAAACTATCCAATTGTGTCTTTTAATTCAAAAACCCTAGAACTTTAATTTAGTTTTTCTATGGCTTAAAAACCTTATTTTGTTGTTTTGTTTTCCAAAAAAATCTTACAATTGTTATTTTTGCTTCATCAAAATCTTAAAACCCTAATTTAACATGTTTCTTTTCAAAACCATAATTTAAATTCTGTTTCTTTCTAAAAACCTTAACAAATATCTTTTCTATTTATGTAAACTTTAAATCGTTTGTTTATTTTCATAAAATTTCATAAAATTATCAAATTGATTTTCAAACCCTAAAAACCACATGCATTCACCGAAACCCTATTTCAACTTTAAAACTAAACAATAAACCTTATAACTCCTTTAAAACCTTAAATCCTAATTTTTTGAAACCCTAATCCTTTAGAACTATAAAAACCATATAAACCCCAAATGTTTAATTTTACACAGTAAGCTTAAAACACAATTCAATGAATAACCGTAAACCATAAATCTAAGTATTTTAAAGTGTCCAAACCCTAGTTTCATGATTTCACCATTCAAACACTAATTTGGTTAATCAAAGAACTTCATCATCCTTTTAAAACATAAAACCTTAATCTATTTTAATTCCTTTAAAAACTCACAGTAGCCTAATTCCACAAATTCCAAAACACATGAAATAAAGGACCCAAAATGGGAACATTAGCTATAATTTAGATTTTTATTTGCCTTATTCAATTCTATATTTGATTATTCTTTGATTTATTTTATATGCTTTAATTTATTTAAGTTCAATGCTTGGTTTATTTAATTTGTCATGGATGGATGTTTACTTTCTATTGATGTTTAATACCTTTGATGAATGATTTATTTATGATGAATGGTTATTTACTTTTATCAATTTATTTAGATTTCCAAATGTTGTAAGAGGTATGTTTCCACTTGGTGGGTATCTCATTAGTTAAATATCATGTAATTTAAATTGCTTTTCTATTTTAGAACTAATGTAAAGGGCATGTTTCTACCTTTCGGTGGGTGTCCTATTTAGGCATGGGATGTAAGGACATGTTTCCATCTTTGGATGGGTGTCCATTTATTTGTTTTGTTTTGCTTGGACATTGCTTTGATTTTAATATAATGATGCTTTCTTTTTATTGTGTGTAATATGGATAATATTGTTATATTTAAGAATTTTATAATATTAAGACATGTAAAGGTGGCCGGTTCCAATGAACCCGGCATTGTGGGGGTGTTGGGCCGTTTCTCACCTTCCCCACATGTACCTAACTTTTCAAACCCATTAGGGGGTTGGGGATTCCTTAGGAATCGAGTCATCCACCCCTTTCTTTTTCCAGGCCCGTCAGGGTGGCGACTCCATTTTCTCCGGACTTAGGTCCGTGTTCTCTAAGGCCCCGAGCCTAAACAGTGCCAAAGTCGCAAGAACCATTCCACCGGGAGTGGGGCAAAAATCCCCGCTCACACTATTGTGATAAGTATAAATGAAATATTTCTCCCCATACAAGTACTGCTGCCAAATCTTCAATGCGAAAACTATGGCTGCTAGCTCCAAATCATGACTCGGGTAATTCAACTCATGAGGCTTTAATTGTCGAGAGGCGTAAGCAATGGCTCTACCCTCCCACATCAGAACACAACCCAAACCATAATGTGAAGCATCACTGTATATCACATATAGTTTAACTTCCACAGGCAGGGTAAGGACAGGAGCCTGAGTCAACATCTTTCTCAACTGCTCAAAACTCATCTAACACCGATCTGTCCATACAAATCTAACTACTTTTTGAAGTAATCTGCTGAGTAGTGTAGCTATCATAGAAAAACCCTTCACAAATAAAAAATAATATCCTGTCAAACCCAGAAAACTTCTCACCTCTGTCACAGTCTTTGGTGGACTCCAATTCAAGTAAGCCTAACTTTACTCGGATAAACTTTAATACCCTCTGTTGATACCACATAATCGAGAAAAGTCACTTGATCGAGCCAGAACTCACACTTAGATAGCTTAGCATACAACTGCTTCTCTCTCAAAGTTTGCAATACAATCCTCATATGCCTATCATGATCCTCCACATTACGCGAATGCACCAGAATATCATCAATGAAGACCACCACAAACTGTTCTAAGTATGGTCTAAACACCCTGTTCATCAAATCCATAAATGATGTTGGTGCATTCGTCAATCCAAAAGGCATCACCAGAAACTCATAATGCTCATACCTTGTGTGGAAAGCTGTCTTGGATACATTCACATCTCTAACTCTTAACTGATGGTACCCTAATCTCAAATCAATCTTAGAGACTACTGCTACTCTCTTCAACTGCTCAAAGAGATCATCTATCTGAGGCAAAGGATACTTGTTCTTGATGGTCACCTTATTCAACTGCTGGTAATCAATACACAATCTCAAGGTGCCATCCTTCTTCTTCACAAACAAAATAGGCGCTCCCCACATATACACACTAGGGCTGATGAGCCCTTTATCAAGCAACTCATGCAACTGCACCTTTAACTCCTTCAATTCAACAGGTGCTATCCGATAAGGGGTAATAGAGATGGGAGTGGTATCAGGCATAAGATCAATACCAAACTCATCATCTCTATCAGGAGGTACCCCTGACAACTCATTAGGAAAATATCTAGAAACTCAACAACTGTAGGTATACTATCAAGCTAAGATCCCACTACTCTATTATCTACAACATGAGCAAGATAAGTCTCACATCTCTTTCGAATCATCCTCCTAGCTAAAATAGCTGAAACAAACATGGATGAAAAATGCTTTTGCTCACTAGATACCATCACATCTCTACCATTACATGTTCTCAGGGTAACACATTTCCGCTGGTGGTCTACCACAACCCCATGCCTGGATAACCAATCCATGCCAAAAATCATATTGTACTCCCTAAAAGGCATCTCAATTAGGTCACCGAGAAACTCCTCATCCTAAAAAATAGTTGGGCTATCTCGGTGCACTCTGCTAACCATAATATTGTGCCCTAAAAGATTTGTGACCAACACATCAAATCCTAGGGACTTAGGATGCAAATCACTCATAAGCAAGATGGATGCACTGATGTATGAATGAGTCTACCCAGGGTCTATCAATGTAAGAACTGAAGCACCAAATATAGTAAAAGTACCAATAATGACAATTGAAGCATCTGGCTACCTCTGCATAACATAGGCCCGCTGTGATGGCCCTGCCTCATCTAGTCTACTTCCAGCTATAAAACCTTCTCTCTGACCAAAACCTAATCTACCTCCTCTGCCAAAACCTCTGCCACCATGACCCCCTCTAACACTAGGTCTATAAGCTGCTGTATTTGTGTGTCTATCATCTAGTGGCTTTGGACAATCTCTGATAAAATAGTTTGGTAGCCCACATCTGTAACACACTGCTGGTGCAGCTATCCTCCAGTATACACCCCTATGTGCTCTACCACAATGAACACAGGTAGGTAGAGTAGGCCTCTAAGAGCACTAGCCACTGAGGCTACAAGTCTCTGTCTCTGTCTCTGCTATTGTACTGACCTACTAGACTGCCTTGGCTCCTACTAAATCTCTAAGGATATCCCCCTCAGCCTCTCCTCACTGATGAAGACCCTGCCACACTCTGGGGTTTCTTAGCTCTACTCTCCTCGGCTCTGGCAGCTGCTGCAAGACCTTGTGCTCTCTCTACACTCCGGGCAGCTGCAACTAATTGAGAAAAGTCCAGATACCAAGAGCCTACTATAAAATACATGATAGAAGGTCTCAGTCCTTCATCAAACCTCTGGCATCTATCAATCTCATAAGAAATGATCCCTTCAGCATACCGACTCAGCCGAATAAACTCAATCTCATACTCCATCACTGTCCTAGTGTCCTGTCTCAAACTCAGGAACTCCATCTTCTTCGCATCCTTATACTCCCTTAGAGTATACTTCTTCTCGAATTCCTGCAGGAAATCATCATAGATCAGAACTGGTGGATCAGACGTAGCATAGGAAACCGTCTTCCACCAATCATAGGCATCCCTCTGTAGAAGAGATCTAGAATAATCAAAACCTCTACCATCTATCAATCTCATCAAAAATTATCACTCCAGTATACTGACTTAGTCGGTTAAACTCAATCTCATACTCCATCACTGTCCTAGTGTCGTGTCTCAAAATTAGGAACTCCATTTTCTTTGCATCCTTATACTCCCTTAAAGTATACTTCTTCTCAAATTCTCGCAAAAAATCATCATAGGTCAGAACTGGTAGATCAGCTGTAGCATGGAGAACTGTCTTCCACCACTCATAGGCATCCCCTGTAGAAGAGATATAGCATAATCAAACTTCTCCTCTGGATTAGCTTGCAGCTGGATGACCACTCTCTGGACCCTGTCCATCCACTGCTCTGCTAATTCAGGGTCTACAGTGCCAACAAAATCTTCAGCTCCAAACTTCCTCAACTTGTCATATTTTTGTGTCTGTAACTACGGCTGCGGTTGTGGTGGCGGATGTGGCTGCTGAACCGGAGCCTATCTTAACAACTCCACCATATGTCGTACTCAGCCCAATGAAATCTCCTCTGCCGCTGGTCTCACCGGCACAGAAGCAGATGCTTCACCAATAATCTCAGCTCTAGCTCCATCTCTACCCTCACTAGGAGCTACACTCTCTGCGCTACCCTCTTCAGACTGATGCGTCTGAGATGCCATAACTACCTATATATGTAAAAATAGCAGAAATTGCCACATCAGATATCAGAAATTGGCAGTGCCAATACATGTATCATAATTGAAAACCATATTTTAAATTCCCATTTTTTCTCTCTAACAACCTACCTAGGTCGAGAACTTCAAACCTAGGCTCTGATATAAAAATAAATATAACACCCCTATACCCTATATACGTATAATACATACACCTAGTATATGTAAAATACGCATATAAAGTATAAAAATATCATGACATGAAAAGAATAAAACTTTTCACATTTCAAATTTAAACCCCCAAATACTTTTAAATGTATAAGCAAATAATAAATAAATATTCTTTATAAATTATAAGTTCCAAAATAGAGTTTTATACAAAAAATCTCTGTGAAAAATTTGCTAGAGTTTTGTTTGTAATTTGGACAATACCTAAAACAACAATAAACACAACCTGCATAAAACAAGCACTCCCAATAATATCAAATCACCATTTCACCCATACTCCTTAATTTTTCCAAGTTTCTCAAAACATTTATACATATATATTTATCAAAAACATATATAAAACCCACATTACAAAATTTATCCAAAACATTCTTTTTAATTTGCAATATATACACTAAAACATAATATAATATACATAATAATAAAATGTACGATAATATAAAATATATACATAATGAAAGTGTCTCTGTTCTTGATGCTAAAAGTCAACTCAAATCTAGACCCAACCCAGTCTAAAAGAACTCTCCGGCTCTATCTGATCACCCCTGTCATCTTTGCGATGAATTACAATCGCGCTAAGCCAAAAGCCTAGTGCTACAAACTTTGATAACAATAAAATTTATATGCAATGCCAATGCACAATGCTTATGTATATCATGTCACCATGTGACATACCATTTCATTTTAAACATATTTTTTTAATCCTTTTACAATTTGCATAAAAATAAACACAAGCATGGGACCAAAGGATCTAATATGCTATTCAAATTTCAGAGTTACTTTTCTGGTCCATATTGACACCATGTGTCTAGCCTAGCCTTGAAGGCAAATCATAGTAATGTTCAAAAGCTAGCCCCGAAGGTAAATCATATCATAGTGATGCCAAGCATCTAGTCTAGAAGTCAAATCAAATAATTGCTCAAAAGCTAGCACCAAAGGCAAATGATGAGGATAACCTCATAGGCGTGCCGCCAATCACAGAACTCTGAAAATTGAATAACATATTAGGCACACAATTATTTCATATTTTTCATTATAAATTTTTTTTTTCATTTTGTCATAATCAACTAGGCACATTGCCTTTTTTCTCATTATCAATTAGACACATTGCCTTATTTTCTCAATTTTCTCTTTTTTTTTCTCATTTTTATCAACGCCAATTCATTTCATTTCATCATATTTTAACATATCATCACAATGTATCACATTTTACTTTAAAACTCATTACCCAAATATTTTGGGTAATTTCACATAATTCATATATAAATCACATTTTATGCACTCTAGCCATTAACAATGGCTTTTCACAATGCCTTTAATGCATACATAACAAGTCACATTACCCAAACACTTTAGGTCATTTTAACATATTGCACATATTTCACTTTTTACTCAATTTAGCCATTATAAATGGCTTTTCACAATGCATATAATGCATACATAACATTAAACATGTCATAGCACATTATTCATGCATGTTTAATGCATCAAGTAACTCAACACATTTTCCAAATAAAATGGGTTAAGCCCAAATTATTTCCAACACATCTAATTTATAAAAAGATTATACTTACCTCTATAAGCTCTCAAATGCAAGCCACAAATCAAACTCCAGCCTCCTCTTTCAAGTTACCCTTCAACACTTGGGTTGGCCAAACTACTTCCTCTCAATGCCTATACCAAATGTGATCATAAATAATCATTTAATATCATATTCCAAGGCATTTCAAAACTTAAACCATAATTAAGCAACACTCCCACAAAATTTCCAAAATTAAGCCTTACCTCACTTTAACTTAGCAAATACATATCAACCCATTTAAATTAGTGTTTTACATTTATTAATATCAATAAAAATATATTTTAACATGTTTAAAGCATTCACATTAATTAAACGCATGCTTATGTACAAAACCCTAAAATGGCATAACCTTCACCACTGAAAGTTTTCCATTCCAACACAATCCAATTATTAATTCAAGCTCATTTCCATCCTTATTATCATTAAATAACATGCTTTAACCATTAAAATCAAACATTCATCATCTTTGAAATTTCACTTTCCAAAACCCTAAATCAACACTTCCATTTCCAAACTCTATTCAAACTTAACCAAATCCAATAATTGACTTTAAAATCCTTTTTCATGCATCAAAACAGCACATTTAAAGCCAAATTGCACAATTAAAACCCATAATTTCATAAACCCAAAAGTTACATAACCCTAAATTATCTCTCATCACCAAACTCAACTTAAATTCAACCATTTCTTCAATCCAACCTCAAAATCATTATTAACTACTTAAAATAACTTCATTCATACCCAAAAAGACAATTAAAACATAACACTTCAAAAGTCCAAATCACACATATTCAAACTTTTAAGGAAATCCAAGGAAAAATTTAAAAAGCTTACAAAATATGGAGGAAATCCCTAAAAATCCAGCTTGAACACTTGAAATCCTTCAATTCTTAAAACATGGAAGAAGCAAAATCTCCTCTTGAATTGGCTATAGAGTTCGGCCCTTGAGGTAATAGAAGAAGATGAAAAAAAATAATTTTATTTCTCTTTCTTTCCACTAACTTATTAACCATATATATATTATAATATATTTTTAATTAATAATTTAATAATTTATTTAATTAATAGAAACACTAATTTTCCTCTTCCATACACAAATAAAATATTTTTGAATTATTTTTATAAATTTTAATTTCTAAAGTTTATTTAACAAAATGCCCATTGATTTCGACTTTTGACTTTTAAAAGTTGACTTTTTTATTGACTTGTATATATTATGTATATTTTACATATATATCACATATATAATCCACTTTTTTTTTTGCTTAAAATCATTCTATTTTTCATTTAAATTATTTATTTAATTTATCCAATTAAATTTTAATTTATTTTATTTAATTTTCAAAAATTAGGGATTTTTAAAAATTAGGGATATTACACGGTGATTGTTCCAACGTCATCTCATAGAGAAGGAGTTTGCTTGTAATAATTTGATTAAAATAAAATATTAAATTTTGAGTGTATGTTATTAGATAGGTAAAAGAAATCTAAGATTACAAGTAAAATAAATAACGCTTGCACAAAATGAATTTGAACTTTCAAAAGGATGCCTAGGATTTACAATTCAATTTAATCAAATGTTTAATTCTTAAATTATCCATTAATATAACCTTGTAACCTAATTTGTTTCTTGTGATTAATTAATAATTATCAATTCATTAGTTCTCACATTCATGAATTAACTACAAATAATTATTTTGAATTGCAAATTAAGATAATCACTAGAACTTATATTTCTAATTCATTCTTAGAGTGGTTGAATACATAGTTCCAATATCAAATTTTACCTCTCGGTTCTTCATTCAACATCTAGAGATTAATAGGTCACCAATCTATTAACCTAACATTCAATCCAATGCAATCAACTCATATAACAAGGTATATTAATGGAAATACTTAAATTAAATCATCTAATAAAATCTATTGCAAATCCTAAGCATGGATAATTTAGCTCATCATCATCAAATCAAAACACATACTCATCTCAATAGAAATCAAATCACAAATAACCATTAAAATGTTAATGTTCATAACAAATCAACAAAAATCTAGAAATGAATCACTTGAACTAATACAAGAATAGAAAAAGACGATTTGAAGAAGACTAGAGTGAATCTTCTCTTGTTCTTCCTCCAACCTTGCTTGAGTTTGATGAAGAATCCTTAAACTTCCTCCAAAAGCTTTGCAAAACAAATCTTGTGTAGAAAAATAGCTAATGTTGATGGTGATCCATGGTGAATGATGATAGGTGAATGAATTTTTGAACAAGAATAAGAAGAATAGAATTGAGGGGAAAAATGGTCTTCCTTCCCCAAATGTCTCCCAAAATGAAGATGATCCATACTTTTTATTCAAAAACCTGTCACCTTTTTAATTAAATACCAATTATTTTTCATATGCCATTATCAATTGTCCCCGACTCTTTAAAAAAGAAACATTTAAAAATTGCCATTCCTCTTATTATGCTATTCCATGATTTTTTGTCTCACTTTACAACTCACTTAGTTGGCTTCATTAATTGAATGACATGTTTAAGTCTGTGGGTGTGCCATGTGACAAGGCTTGTGACTTGGCCTTGTCTTCTCCCATGTGTCTGTTTTTGCCTATTCTTTGGTTATTTATCTCTTCAGATGGAACACGCCAAGCCAGTGAGTGTGTTGTGTGGATGGCCTATGACTTGGCTGTGTCTTCTCCATGTGTTTGCTTCTATCTTCAATTTCATTCCTTATAAAAGGGACACGGTCAAGTCATGTTTGTCCTGGCCATGTCACAGTGTCACTGTGACATGGCCAAGTAGATGAGTGTGTCACAGTCTGCCAAATTTTTCTTCTTTTCTCATGAGGGACATGACCAAGTCACCAAGTGTGTCCATTTTTCAAACTTCTTAATGAGTGACACGGCCAAGTCAGGCAATAACTTGGTTGTGTTCAATGCTTTTTCCTCTAAATTGGCTTCAACAAGTGCATTAAAGCTCCATTTTTGCACAAGTTCATGCTTCAACCTAAATCATAACACTTCAAGAAAACTTAAACACATATTTAAAGAAAAATTAACTAAAAGCTAATAAAATTACCCTAAAAACACATACATAAATGATCATAACAATTACCCCACACTTAATCCTTTACTTATCCCCAAGCAAAGTTAAGAACAAAACCAAATAGGAAAAATTTAATCATGTATAAGAGTTATAAGGATATATCAAGACTCTCTTCACCTAAAATCCACAATCATTATCAAATCAAATAAAATTAGTACTCATGTAATTCAATGGTTTCCATTCATACCAAAGGTTGTCACTCCCTTACTAACTCTTTTAAGTGTTTAAATAAGGTAGTGTTTATTCTCCTAACATTCAATGAAAGATTATAACTATAGGCTTGCTTATCAATCAAATTTCCACCACTAAATTTCAATCAATCATCAATCATAAGGTCTTTTATTTGATTGTAATGGGGCTAAGGTAAAGGCATGACATTTGAAAATGTGAGTTGATTCATTAAGTTTAAGAGCACTTAAAAAATGAAGTAAATAATCATATTGTAGCCCAACAATCTCAAAACACCCTCTTCTTACTTAGCACTTGTCACTAAAATAAACTTTAAGAGAATCCTCTTATTTTATTTGCAAAGATCATACCCAAACTTATTCTAGCCCTACCCATAAGAATAATGATTTCTATTTTTTTTTTTTACAAATTAAGATTTGAATTGGTTCCTATTTTAGATTTAATATAGCAATAATATGAAGAAGAAGAAAATCTAATAAAGAAATATAATAATTAAGTATGTTTATTTGCAACTTTCAACCCATTAAATTTAAACCCATACTTCAACCACTTTAGCTCTTAAAATGCTCTTGATACTAATGAAAGGGTAAGAGTTAAAATAAAATGGTTCAAGGCTAATGATGCAAAAAAGAAAGAAAAGGGAAAATGGAATAGGCTCAAAATTGGCGTACTAAGGTCATATATAAGGTTCGCCTTTTAAGCTAAAATGGTACACCTAATTGTCTTAATCATATTGATGCCTAATTGAAACTTTTATATGATCTCAAAATGCATGTCAAAGCAAGTTCTAGAAATTTATCAATTAAGAATGTTCACACACAAAGAATAATAAGTTGGTATCCAACTTAAGAGGCTCAATTTTCTCACAAGTTTAAAGGTAATGCCAGGAATATCCATCCAAATTGACAATAAACACCAATTTTATCCAATTCTTAATTTCATGCTTCAAAAATTCAAAGGTCACCTATCAACAATCTTATAACAATTGAACTTTTCAACATTCAAAAATAATATATACCAAAACAACTCAATAAAAGAAAAAAAAAAACGTAGGTTATAAGTAAAACTTTGCACCCCACACTTTAAGATTAACGATGTTCCCAATGTAAACAAGCATAAAGTAAAAGAAGAGGGGTTTAGGTAAAATCTAATAAAGTAAAAGAAGAGGGGTTTAGGTAAAATCTATCTTCCATCATTTTCTTGTGTGAGATAAAGTGCTATTACATCCTTTCCAACAATAAACATTAATTGTTCCAAAAAAAAAATTAAGGATAAACAAAAGATAGAAAAAAATAAGGTTTTAACAACTAAAAATAGAAAATATAAGTAATAACTAAAACATCTGCAAACAAAGACCAAATAAAATAAACTGAACTTTCAATTGGTTGAAGCTAGTCAAAACCATGCGGTGGAGGTTGTGATGATTATGCGACCGAGGGATGGAGGCTAAGAATCATGGCCAAGTTACTATTGATGAGCTCCAATTTTCTGAGTACTTCGACATGATTGGTATCTACTTTTTTCTCTAGGGCTTTTATCCTACTAATCACCTAATAATTTTTTGAAACTGGTGCATCTTCCCAAATCGAGTGAATCAGAATTAGATTCCTCATCAACTCTTTGTTTCCTTTGTCGATCCCTTATGTGCTTGGCCCTACTTGAAAACTTGGGTCACCTTGTGCACTTGGCTCACCTTGAGCCATTACATAAGTCCCACCACTTTTAGTTATCATTTGCATTTTCTCCAAAGTGGCTATATCCATTGCATCACTTCTATAAATTATTTGAATGCCATAACTTTTGGGATCAAAATTTTCATCAAGAGTAAAGGCAAGCAAAGTGACTATTCCACAAATACAAATTACATCCTTCCTTTAATGAGCCACATTATCCAAAAATTCAGCTAACCAATACCTTGTGCTCACCGGTTCATTATTGTCAGCATACCACAAGAAAAACAATTCATTAAGTGCAACCATCTCAGGACTTTCCTTTATAGCAAAGAAACTACATGCTATGAACCGATGCAAATATCTCAATATAGGGTTTGTCAATTGCGTTGCTTTGGCCGATTTGGCCACATATGTCCCCCTAGAACCTAATGCTTCCCATGCAAATTGCTGCTTAAAGTCCTAAGATGTAGATTTGTGCCCTTCTTGGTTAAAACCAAATATGTCATTTAAGCGCTCAATTGTGGTAACATGTGATTTTCCATTCTATTTGAATCATAACTTAGGGAAAATATTAGACTCATCCTTTTCTACCTTAAGGGAAGTAGTAAACTCAATAGTTAACTCTTAAAATTGTAAGGGTTTGAGGGTTATGAACTTTTCCCAATTCAAATTCCTAACATACATTTCAAAATTTTCCCTAAATCCCAAAGCATTAAGGGATTCATCACTAACATACCTAGAGGGGAAAAATCCCCTAGCTTGAATGGCTAATCATCTTGAAGAGGATGAAGATGAAGATGGAGGTTACCTTTTCTTATGGTGGGACACCATCTTGGTCCTTTGCATCTTGAAACTTGATGAAATTGAAGGCTTTGGGATGATTTATTTGAGTTTTCAGGAAGGAATATGAAATAATTGAAGGAAAATTTGAGATTTTGGGGTGGGTGTGGGTTTGGTTGTGTGAGGGAGGTGAGTTTTTGAGAGAGAAAATGGTGTTTTAGGGTTTGAATGAGGAAGAAAATGGGGAAAGATCTTTAAAATGCTAAAAAAGCATGACATGGCCAAGTTGTGATTAACTTGGCCGTGTCCTCTGGGTGTGTTCATCACTGCCAAAACTGGCCTTTGATGGTTGATAGGTGACATGGCTGGAGAGGCAGTATCAGACTTGGCTGTGTTCACATGACACGATCATGGATATGGCTAAGTTAGTTGGGCGTGTCTACTTCTATGTGCTAGGGCCTTTTTGGTGATGTTTGACATGGTGAACAACACGACCATTTCATCTAGCCATATCTGTTATTGCCACAAAGTTTTTTTTTATGCTTTGGCCATGTCGCTAAGTGTGTCATATTCAGCCCAACTTTGTTTAATATTTTCCTTCAATTTCTTATCCTGAAACTCAATCACAAAAAAAAAAAAAAAACCTATCAGAGAACCCATTCCACTAATTTTATTATCAACTTTCACACCCAAAATGAAAATTTAGAAATCCAAAATATGAAAATTTAATAAAGAATAGAAAAACAAATCGATGGGTTGCCTCCCATTAAGTGCTTCTTTAACGTTGTATAGCTAGATGCAGTTGCCCTAGGCATGAGCAAGTACCATGCTTTCTACGGCTTTTGCACCCTCAAACTCATCCAAATAGGGCTTCACTGTTTGTCCATTCATTTTAAAAGTGTCATTGGTTTTCAAATTCAATAATTCAACAACTCCATATGGAAATATTTGAACTACTTGAAATGATCCACTCCAATGGGACTTTTTGGGAAATAACTGCATTCTTGAATTGAATAAAAGGACTTTCATTCCCAATTAAAAGGTTCTTCTAAGGATCATTTTGCCATGCATAGCCTTCATTTTCTCCTTGTAGATCCTTGAACTCTCATAGGCTTCATTTCTAAGCTCATATAACTCAAAATTTTGTAACATCCTCTACTCTTTTGCCCTGTCCAAGTCCATGTTTGTAGCTTTAATCACCCAATAAGCCTTGTGCTCCAACTCCACTGGTAAGTGGAAAGCCTTGCCAAAGTCCAATCTATATGGACTCATTTCCAAGGGTGTTTTGAAAGCCGTCCGATATGCCCGCAGTGCTTCTGGAAGACAGATCACCTAATCCTTCCTGGTTGCACTCACTGTTTTCTCTAAAATTCCCTTGATTTGCTTATTTTGAGATTTCTGCTTGGCTGGATGTTTAGGGATGGTAGGGAGTTGCCACTTTATGCTGAATACCCATCTTGGTTATCAGTTTTTCAAACCACTTGTTGTAAAAGTGGCTTCCTCCATCACCAACTATTGCTTTAAGTGTTCCAAACCTGCTTAAGACATATTCCTTAAAAAATTTAAAAATAATATTAGAATCATTAGTCCTAGTTGGGATAGCCTAACCCACTTGAGCACATAATCCACTACAAGAAGAATATAATCAAACCTGAAAGATTTGGGAAATGGCCCCCATGAAATTAATTCTCCATACGTTAAAAATTTCTAGCACAATGAAAATATTAAGACGAATTTCATTTCTCTTACTTATATTTCCTACTCTTTAGCATCTGTCACATCTTATGCAAAAATTATAAGCATTTTTTAAAAGAGTAGGCCAATACAAACCTCTTTGAAAAACCTTCTCGGCGGTCTTCTGCATCCAAAATGCCCCCCACAATACATGTTGTGGCAAAATTGCAACACTTGCAATTGTTCTTCTTTTGGCACACATCTTCTGATAATTTCATCCTTGTAAATTCTAAAATAATATGGCTTGTCCCAAAAGCAATACTTGTATGAATGTAGAAATCTCTTTCTTTCTTGAAAATTCAAGTCTTTCTTCAAAATACCACAAGAAAGATAGTTAGCAATATCGACATACTATAGTGCTTGAGTTAAAGCAAATAAGTGTTCATTGGGAAATTTCTCAAATGTATTTTCACAATAAATTTTTATATCATTATCATGAGAATTCAATCTAGAAAGATGGTAGGCTACTACATTTTCAGCTCCCTTCCTATCCTTAATTTAAAATCAAATTCTTGCAACATCAAAATCCATCTAATGAGCTTAGGTTTAGCTTGTGGTTTAGTCAATAGGTTTTTTAAGGCTGTGTGGTTAGAAAATTCTATGACTTTAGAATCTATCAAATAAGATCTAAATTTGTCAAGTTCAAATGCCATAGCTAACATTACTCTTTCAGTGGTTGTGTAATTCACTTGTGCATCATTTAAAGACAAACTTGCATAATAAATTACACACAATAATTTATTCACCCATTGGCCCCAAACGGCTCCGATAGCATAATTTGATGCATCACACATGATTTCAAAAGGCAAATCACAATTAGGGGAAACAATTATAGGTGAAGCTAATTTTTCTTTCAAAATTTTAAATGCTTCTAAATATTTATCATCAAAGACAAATGGGACATCTTTTCCAAGCAAATTACATAAAGGGCATGAGATTTTGAAAAAAAAAATCCTTTATGAACCTATAGAATCCAGCGTGTCCCAAAAAACTTCTAATCCCTCTAATAGATATAGGGGTGGTAGATTCACAATCAAATTACCTTTATCTTTGTCCACTTTAATGACCTTATGGGAAACAACATTGCCCAAAATAAAGCCATGATCAACCATTAAATGACTCTTTTCCCAACTCAAAGTTAGATCACATTCAATGCATCTTTCAAGTATAAGAGTCAATTTATGCAAACAATCATCAAAAGAATTTCCAAAAATTGAGAAGTCATCCATAAATAACTCAATGCACTTATCCAACATATCAAAACAAATGAAAAGCATACATCTTTGAAATGTTCCTGGTGAATTGAAAAGTCCAAATGGCATCCTTCGAAAGGCAAATGTCCCAAAGGAACAAGTGAAAGTTATCTTGGGTTGATCTTTCGGTGCTATAGGGACTTGGTAGTAACCTGAAAGACCATCAAGAAAATAGTAAAAAGCATGTCCAGATAATCTATCAAATATCTGATCAATAAATAGTAAAGGAAATGATCTTTCTTGATGACATTATTTGATTTCCTATAATTTATGCGTATTTGCCACCTGGTCTGAGTTCGTATAGGTACCAACTCTCCCTTATCATTTTGGATCATGGTTAAACCTACTTTCTTTGGTATCACATACACAGGGCTAACCAATTCACTATCGGTAATGGGGTAAATTACCCCTTCATCAAGCAGCTTAAAAACCTCCTTCTTGACTACTTCACTCATAGTTGGGTTAAGCCTCCTTTGAGCCTCTCTCACCAAGTTTACTTCCTCTTCTAAAACTATCTTATGCATACATATGGAGGGACTAATACCCTTGATATTACTCAACCCCCAACCAATGACTCTCTTGAATTTTTTTAACACTGTCATAAGTTTCTCTTCTTCGTCACTATTGAGAGTAGAAGAAATTATCATTGATCGTGTGTTGTTCTCCCTAAGAAAAAAATACTTAAAATGCTTTGGGAGTTCTCTAAGTTCAACCACTTTTGGTTGAATCTCCTCTTCCTCAATCTCAAGTTCCCTCTCATTACTCAAATCCTCCAACATGGACTTGTATCCCTTACTTTTGCATCAGAATTTTCAACTTTTTCACCCAAACTTAAGGCCAAACTTGGAATAGGGGGAGTGTTAAAAATTGAAAATTTCACAGTTTGTCCTAAAACAATCATGGTTAATTTTCAATTTTTAACATCAATCAAAGTATTAGTTGTATCCATAAAAAGACCTTCCTAGCAAACTTGTGTGTTTAGAATCCCTAGGGATTTTTTCCCCATATCCAAGACAATGAAATCAATAGGAACAATCAAACCACCTACCTAAAGTAGAGCATCCTCTATGATTTCCTTAGGGTATTTAAGAGTTCTATCCACAAGCTGCAACACCATCTTAGTTGGTTTAAGTTCCCCTAGCTCTAATTTCAAATAAATGAAATATGGCATCAGGTTTATACTAGCTTCTAGATCACATATGCCAATGGTTTCCTTCTCATTCCCCATAGAGATATTAACTAAAACTTCTAGAATCCTTTAGCTTAGGAGGTAACTTATGTTGTAAAATGATACTTGTTACTTTCAAAATTATCACCTTTTCATTCAGCTCATAGCTTTTCTTTTTAGCATTTAGTTCCTTGAAGAATTTGGCATAAGCTGGAATATTTTTAATCACCTAAAGTAAGGGTAGCTTTATACTTACCTTTGAGAGCATGTTTTAAATTTCAAAAAATTATTTATCTTGCTTCTCATTTTTAACATGTTTGGGAAAGGAATTGGTGGTCTATAAGGATTTGGAGATTTATGCAACTTTGGTGAAGTGGATACCTCCACGCTCTCCTCCTCCTTCTATTCACTTGATTGAGCTTGGCTCATTTTCATTTCCTTGCCATTTTCTTGATTTGTACCTACATCTAAAGAATCACAAATTTTGTTATCAATTACATTACCACTTCTCAAGACCGTGATTGCCTTAGATTGCTCTAGTTGGCTTGGAAATGTTCCTTTTTGATGAGCTTGCAGTTAGTTATCCAATTGACCAACTTGTGTTTCCACCTCCTTCAATGATGCTTCCAAAAAATCAAAGCTTTTGTTGTTCAATTCTTGATTTTGTGTACTTACTTGAATGAAAGCATTCAAGTTTTCTTCTAATGCTTCTTCAGTTGGTCTTGATTTGAAGTTTGCCCTAGGAAGTTAGATCCTCTTTGATAAGGTTGGAAGGATTATTGAGGTGGAACTTGTTGTTGATTCTTCCATGAAAAATTTAGATGGTTTCTCCAACCGGGGTGATAAGAATTTGCATATGGGTCATTCCTACCCTTTTATTGGAAACCTTTAAAGGCATATACTTGGTCCTACCCTTCTTGGAATTGATCAAATCTTGAAAGGCACATATCTGCATTATGGCCTACAACACCACATAATGCACATGTTTCTTGACTTGTCATAGGCAAGTTTCCTCTAGCATTCATTTGTTTTACTTGCTTTATTAACTCTGCAATTTATCTTGCCATTTTTGAATTTGCATTCAACTTAAAGGCTCCTCTATACCTTTCTCCAATACTCGTCTACTTTGAATTTGCTCCTAAAATTTCAAACAATCTCACCATTTCAGTAGCTGTCTTTTCACCCATTGCACCCCTACCGTATTAACCACTATATTTTGGCTTTGCTGAGTGAGCCCATTATAAAGGAATTGATTGAGCAATTGTTGCGGATAATAATGATGAGGGCATTAGAACAACAAAGATTTGAAGCAATCCCATGCCTAATGAAATGGTTCTCCATCCAATTGGGTGAATGTTGCAATACTTCCCTTAAGCTCCTTTGTATTATGATGTGAATAGATTTTTCCCATAAATTTGTTATACACTTCAGCTCATGTGGTTAACAAATTTTCCAATAAAGTCATCAACCATGCCTTTGCCCTATCCTTCAAACTGTATGTTGCCCTATCCTTCAAACTGTATGAGAAACACCTCATTTTTAGCTCATCTTCCATCAATACTTGAAAAGGGAATGTATGCAAGGTTGTATAAAAATCACAAATGAAGTTGAGAGGATCTTCATTTTGTAATCCACTAAAAGAGGGCATCATACTATAATGAGTATTTTTTAGTTCATAGTTTCTCGTTGCGTTGCTTAGCCATATGCATGATGTGGTTACCCCTATAATCGGTAGGCCAAACTCCATTATGGGTAGTTCCTCTACTTCATAAAGGTCCCATATCTACTTTCATATTCTCCTAAAATTGCTCTTTGGTGTTTTATCTTTCTTGCCCAAAGGATTCACTCCCTCGGTTTTAGGAAGTCTATGAATGTCGTCAACAAATGGAACAAGTTCGTTGCCTTGGGACCTTTATCCTTGCATAAATAACCTAGGCAATTCAAAAAGAAACACTTAAATAATTAAACAATTAAAATAAAAGAATCAAATTATTACTAAAATAGCCTTTCCCGGCAGCAGCGCCAAAAATTTATTGCGCTCTATTTAATACTACAAGAAAGCGACTCTCACAAGTATATGAGGTTATTGTCACATCCCAAAGTTTAGGTAGTTGAGTATTAGGCAAGAACGACATAAATAAGTTGTCAAATAGAGGCTCGAGATAGTAAAAAACAAAATCGGTGTGCAAAGGAGGCCCGTGAAGTCGACGGGACCTAAAGGTAATTTTTCGAAAGGCCAAGGACCTAAGTGGAAATTTCTCAAAAGTTAGGGAAACTATGTAAACTTAAAAATTAAGTGTCGAAATTTCTTAATAGTACCCATATCCAACCCCGGAAGAATATTCTCGAGATTAATCGGGTCATAACAGTGGGTTTCAATTTTTCCCGAAAACGCACGGTTTAAAAGTTACAATCGATTAATCGCTGGAGGGTATTTTGGTTTTTTCATACCCTAGACTATAAAATTACAGCACAAGAAAGTTGAGGGGGGGTCAAAATATGAATAAAAAGAAGCCTAATGGCTTGCCAAATAAATAGATAAAAGAAGAAGGCAAGTGGACCAATTTAAAGTGGCCATTTTTGCCATAAGGTGTCCCAATGGGAAATCAACACTTACACCAACACATCTTAACCTCTCTTGGCTTCCATTTGGATCAAAATAAGCTAAGAAAAGAATATAAAAGCCCTCTCTTACATGGTGAACTCGTCCCAAACCATAAGAGAAGGAAGAAGGAGGTGATTTTTCCAAAGTTTAAGGCTTTTGGTTGAAGATTTTGGTGACAAACAAGATTATAAGGTAAGAGAAACCTATCTCTAGTTTTAATTTCATGGATTAATGGTTAATTTAAGAGATTGAAATTAGGGTTCATGTAGCTAGATTTGGAGAAAATTCAAGAAATAATTATTTGAAGGATTTGATGAAAGAAATAATGGTGTTTAATGGTGAAAATAAGCTAGCAACCATTAGAAAAATCATAAGATAAAAATATGTCTATACCTAGGGTTCTTACCTTTGTATATGTGATGTTAAATTTCATAGGAAATCAAGGAGACAAGGAAGGAAAGGAAGTGATATAGATAAAGGACTAAGAAAAAGCAAGGTTTGGTACTTTAACTAATTGTTTGTTCATTTTCTTGAAATTTTTCTGTTTTAGAATTAGTGAAATGCTGTGACTTGTATGATTTTTAATTAAATATAAAAAAATGTTCTTGAAGTGAATTTTGGATATGCTGTTTTTTAGTGAGTCTAGTATTTGAGAAAAATAATTTGGAACCACATTGATTGAATTTAATTTACGGAATTCACTAAATTCAGAACTGCTGCCAGGATGCAGGGCAACTGGAGCAGTCTGGTTGGGTGAACTACTTGACCAAGATTTTGTGTCCAGTTTGATCTGAAATTTTAAAGGAATTATTTTAAGATGTAAAACTAAATTCTGTAAAAATTTTAGAGTTTTTATTCAAGTAGATTATTTTATACAATTTTTCAAAATAAGGATCAAGTTGAGTCCAAAACCAGAATTTACTATTCATATGGTCATTTTGCTAATATTCATTTGGTCATTTTTCAAAAGTAATCCAATTGATTCCTTATACATATAAATGAGCATAATATGTTATTAAAATGAAAAAATATGATATTTCACGTTGAAATAATATAAGAAACATAAGTCGATAATTGTATGATGCATATTCGATTAAGAAATGGCATGAAAATTTTGGCTCCACTGGGTATTTGGGATAGTACTGAGTAGGGTAAGGGTATGATATATCATACTATATGCAGTGCTGCTTTAATATAGGACTTCGGTCTGAGTTATATAGGGTGACGACCCGAGCTATATAGGACTTCGGTCCAAGTTATATAGGGCAATCGTCCGAGTTATATAGGACTCCGGTCTGAGGGCTTCGGCCACATATTCCACAGGGCTTGGTCTGTAATTTTTTAGGGCCACAGCCACAGAATATATATACAGTTGTTTCTGTTAGTTCCTTACCATACGTTAGTCCACCAAATTACCTTGTGGAGCGAACTGATAAAATGATAATAACTGAATATATGACATGTATGGATTGTTTTTACTGTGATATTATTTTTCAATATGACTCATTGCTTTTAAAAGTGCATTATGCCTTTATTATTTATTTTTCGTAATTAGTTAAAGTACCCACTAAGCAATGCTTAGCGAGTTTAGTTTCTTCTAAACTCGTAGGCTATTAGCAAGGAGCCAGTAGCGAGCAGAGGAGTCCTGCGATCTGTCGATCATCAACAAACTTAGTTGGTGCTCTTTATTTTGTAATTTGGTATTAGAAACTGGCATGTACTTATTTGAACAATACAAAGAGATAACTTGATGTAGCATATAAATCTAGTAATGTATAATAACTGTATGGTTTTAAATTGAGTTGGGTTGTGAATATAGAAGTGTAAATTCTTCTTGCAGGATTGTAGTTGAGGTTATAAGGGTGGATTATTGGGAGTGTGCTTGAGTTGAATTGTGAAACAAAATGTTTTTCAAAAATAAGAAAAATCAGTTTTGTCAACACATGGGACCTAGAATTTTAAGGGAGACTCCGTCAAAATTTTTGGAAAATTTTTATAAGGAACATTAAGTAAGCTGACATAACCAGAGCTCGTATTCCGATGTAGCATTCCTCCTTGGCTTATTCATTGGTCGGGAAGGGGTGTTACAATTATTGTAGTAATGGTGATCGCTCCAAGTTCATCTCACAATGAAGGTGTTTATTTGTAATAATTTAATTAAAATAAAATATTAAAGTTTGAGTATATGTTGTTGGATAGGTAAAAGAAATCTAAGATTACAAGTAAAATAAATAATGCTTGCACAAAATGAATTGGTACTTTTAAAAGGATGCCCAAGATTTACAATTCAATTTAATCAAATGTTTAATTCTTAAATTATCCATTAATATAACCTTGTAACCTAATTTTTTTCTTGTGACTATATAATATCCCAAAGTGCGCCCTAGAAGTTTTGATATAATTGTTGTTTTATTTGGATTGAATGTATATGTTAAATTTGAAAGAGAAAAGAATTTAAGAGAGAGTGTATATGTTGTATATATGGAAATATATATAACATATACACAAGTCAAATAAGAAAGTCAAAAGAAGAAGATATTTATGTTTATTAGTGTTGAATTAATTAATTAATGGAAATAGAAATTTAGATGAGTGGAAAAGAGAAGATGGATTATTTTAATATTAAAAATACTTGGTGGAGAATTAAGAAGAGACTAAATATTTGACTTTGATTTATTTTACTCTTCATTTTTCTTTTTCTTTTGGGGATGGCCGGCACACTAAAGAGACAAGAGAGCAAGAGAGGTTTTGATTTCTAGGATCAAATTGAAGGAAGATTTCAAGAAAACAAGTTAGAAATTCAAGAAGTTCATCATTTTTGGTAAGTTTTCTCTTGATTTCTCTTGTTCTATTTGGAATTTTGTTTGAGTTTGATGGAGTGTAGTTGATGGTTGGAGTGTGTTTGTGTATGGTGTGTGTAAAAGTGTTGAAATGGAATTAAAGATAAGAAGTTAGGTTAGTGTTGGTGATGGTGATGGAAGAGTAAGAGTTGTGTTTAGTGATGTTGAAAGCATAAAATACATGAGTTTGGTACTTTATTGTATGATTTTTAATTAAATATAGAAAAATTTTCTTGAAGTGAATTTTTGATATGTTGTGCTTCTATGAGTCTATAATGACTGAAAAATATGTTGATTTGATTTTGGAATGGTTATGATTTTGGAAAGATTATTTTTATTAGACCTGTTCCAGCAAGTACCTTAACTGAGACAGCTATCTTTCGGGATTTTTAATAAAATGTAGAAAAATAATATCAAATTGAATTTTGGATATGTTGTTACTTAGTGAGTCTAGTATATGAGAAAAATAATTTGGAACCACGTTGATTGAATTTAATTTACGGAATTCACAAAGTTCAGAACTGCTGCCAGGATGCAGGGCAATTGGAGCAGTCTGGTTGGGTGAACTATTTGACCAAGATTTTGTGTTCAGTTTGATCTAAAATTTTAAAGGAATTATTTTAAGATGTAAAAATAAATTCCTTAAAAATTTTAGAGTTTTTAGTCAAGTAGATTATTTTATACAAATTTTCAAAATAAGGATTAAGTTGAGTCCAAAACCAGAATTTACTATTCATATGGTCATTTTGCTAATATTCCTTTTGGATTAGGTTGTGAAGAGGTTGAATTGCCCTAACCTAAGTGTTGAGGATTCTTGGAAGAGTAAGTGTATAGATTGGTGTGAGTTGGTTTTAAGGTAAGTACAAACTACATTATTGCATACATTCATATGATGTTGAGACTTAACATACATTTGATTGTAAATGTGTTAAGAAATCTAATGCATTGTTAATGCATATTAATAATGTATGTTTGGTATAATGTGAATGTTGTGATGAGCATGTAAAATGTGTGTTAATGCCATTGGTTATGTACACTTGAGTGATGAATTGATTAATGTGATTTGAGATATAATGAGATGTAAAACCAATGTGTTTGGTGATAATGATGCAAATGAGATGATTGAGGCATGGTTGCCTAATTGATTGTGGAATATGAAATGAATTGAGAAAGAAATTGTTAAAGAGATAAATTAAATGATTGTGTGCCTAATATGTTAATTCTATTTTTAGAGTTCTGAGTTTGGCGGCATGCCTATGAATCACTGGATAGGTGAAATGACCGGGTCGTAAGCCGATTCCAGTTGAAAAATGTGAAATGATAAATGTGAAATGTGATGTTTTTGGGGTGAAAAGATTGGGTCGTAAGCCTCAAAAACAGTAACAGTCTAGCCGGGTTGAGGACTTCCTCGTTTTAACCGGATTGAGATCCAAGAGACTGGGTCTGTTACGCTATCCATGGATAGAGATATATATATTTTCGCCTACGGGCTTGATGATTGTGATTATGGACCAAAGCAGTAACTCTGAACTTTGAATAACATATTAGATTTCTTTTTGGGCTCATGCTTGTCTTTGTTTATATATATATAATTCAAAAAGGGGAAACAAATTATTAATGAGATATATATTTGTCTTTGCTTTAATATGATTATGGATGTGGAAATTGTGAGTAGTACTTCATGAATTGTTTATGAAACTTGATTGTGTGGCATTGGCATTGCATCAAAGCATAATATTATGGTTGTTTGTACCACTAAGTCGTTGGCTTAGCGCGATTGTGGTTTATTGCGCAGGTGACAGGGTGGAACCGGAGAGTTCCTCTAGGCCGAGTAGAGTTTAGATTCTGAAGTGTGAATTGTGGGCTTAAAGATCAAAGACTGACTGCCAAACATGTATAAACTTTATGTGTTGTAAAACTTGAGTTTTGATGTATATGAATTTGTAAATATTGTTACTTTCCGCTGCATAGTGAACAAATATTTTATCTACTGTGTTTAATAATAAACCTTTACTTTATTTTGTACTAGAAGTGTAAATCCTTTTTGCAGGTTGTAGTTGAGGTTATAAGGGGGATTTATTGGGAGTGTACTGAGAATGATTTTGTTTGCATTGGTTTGTGTAAAAATATTTTCAAAAATCAGAAGAAAAAAAACCAGTTTTGTCGACACTTGGGACTCAATTTCTAGGCGAAACTATGGCAAAATTTCTGTAAAAATCTGAACTAAAAATTGACTAAGTAAAATTGGTAACAACATTAGGATAGTGTGGCGCCTCTACTCAGCTTACACACGTAGGTCGAGAAGGGGTGTTACAGACTAATAGCAATTATTAATTCATTAGTTCTCACATTCATGAATTAACAACAACCAATTATTATGAATTTGCAAATTAAGATAACCCCTAAAACTTGTATTTCTAATTCATTCTTAGAATACAAAGTTCATAATAATAGGTGGATTTGCAATAAAGATAACCCCTAGAATACAAAGTTCTAATATTAAATTTCATGTCTAGAGATTAATAGGTGGCCAATCTATCAACCTAACATTCAATCCAATGTAATCAACTCACATAACACGGTATATTAATGGAAATACTTAAATTAAATCATCTAAACAAAACTATTGCAAATCCTAGGCATGGATAATTTAGCTCATCATCATCAAATGAAAACACATACTCATCTCAATAGAAATCAAATCACAAATATCCATTGAAATATTAATGATCATAACAAATCAATAAAAATCTGGAATGAATCAATTGAACTAATTCAAGAAGATAAAACTCGGTTTGAAGAAGACTAGGGTGGATCTTCTCTTGTTCTTCCTCCAACCTTGCTTGAGTTTGATGAAGAATCCTTAAACCTCCTCCAAAACCTTTTCAAAACAAATCTTGTGTAGAAAAATATCTAATGTTGATGGTGATCCATGGTGAATGATGATAGATGAATGTATTTTTTAATAAGAACAAGAAGAATATAATGGAGGGAAAAATAGTCTTCCTTTGCCCAACGTCTCCCAAAATGAAGATGATCCATCCTTTTTATTCAAAAGCTTGTCTCATTTTTAATTAAAAACCAATTATTTTTCATGTGCCATTATCAATTGTCACCCACTCTTTCAAAAAGAAACATTTAAAAATCACCATTCCTCTTATTCTGTTGTTCCACAATTCTTTGTCTCACTTTACAGCTCACTTAGTTAGCTTCATTAATTGAGTGACACGATCAAGTCAGTGGGTGTGTCATGTGATAGAGCCTGTGACTTAGGCGTGTCTTCTCCATGTGTCTGCTTCTGCCTATTCATTGGTTATTTATCTCTTCAGATGGAACACAACCAATTCAGTGAGTGTGTCATGTGACATGACCTATGACTTAGTCGTGTCTTCTCCATGTGTCTTCTTTTGCCTATTCTTTTGTTATTTATCTCTTCAGATGGAACACGACCAAGTCACTGAGTGTGTCATGTGACACGGCCTATGACTTGGCCGTGTCTTCTCCATGTGTCTACTTCTGCATTTAATTTTATTCCTTATAAAAGGGACATGACCAAGTCATGTTTGTCTTGGCCATGTCATGTGACAAGGCCAGTGACAAGGCCAAGTCAGATGGGTGTGTCATATTCTGCCAAAATTTCCTTCTTTTCTCATAAGGGACACGACCAAGTCACCGAGTGTGTCCATTTTTCCAACTTCTTGATGAGTGACACAACCAAATCAGACAATAACTTGGCCATGCTCAATGCCCTTTCCTCACTTCAACAAGTGCATTATAGCTCCATTTTTGAATAAGTTCATTCTTCAACATAAATTATAACACTTCAAGGAAACTTAAACACACATTTAAGGAAAAATTAACTAAAAGCCAATAAAACTACCCTAAAAACACATACATAAATGATCATAACATGCAACAGATGGTGGAGTTGTTGTTTCAAGCCCCAACACCACAGCAGAGTAGGAAGTATGGCAAGCTTAGGAAATTTAGGGTTACTAATTTTATGGGTACTGCAGATCCAGCCAAGGCAGAGCAGTGGCTGGATAGAGTGGAGAGGGTGTTTATCCAGTTGTAGGCTACAGTAGAAGAGAAGTTTGACTATGTTGTGTCTCTTCTATAGGGGGATGCATATGATTGGTGGAAGATAGTTTCCCATAGGTTAGATCAACCTCCAATGTTGACTTATGATGATTTCTTATTGGAGTTTGGGAAGAATTATACAACTAGAGATTATAAAGATAGGAAGAAGAGAGAGTTTCTAGATTTGAAATAGGGGGAGAAGAGTGTAATAGAGTATGAGAAGAGATTTTTTACGTTGAGTAAGTATGCTAGAGAAATTATCAATAATGAGGTGGATAGATGTAGGAGGTTTGAAGAGGATTGAAGCCATCTATCATGTGTCGCGTGGCTGCAGTGCAGTATGAGGATTTTTCTAAGTTGGTGTTAGTTACCCGAAGTGTGGAAAAGGCCCAGGGGATTGTTGCAGCTGCAACATTAGAAAAGAGTAGGAGTAAGACACTACAAGAAATTGCAAATTTTGTGACAAATTTTCTAGTGACACATAAAAATTTGTTATAAAAATTGATTAATTATTACAAAATTAAAATATTGTCACTAAAAATTTTATTATATGACAATATTGTTTTTCGTCACTTTTAATAAAATTTTTTGTCACCAAATAACATTTTTTATGATGATTAAAAAAAATTCGTAGCAATAGCATATGGAGGTAAAATTTTCCACCAAAAATTGGAGCAGTCTGGTTGGGTGAACTATTTGACCAAGATTTTGTGTTCAGTTTGATATGAAATTTTAAAGGAATGATTTTAAGATGTAAAAATAAATTTGGTAAAAATTTTAGAGTTTTTAGTCAAGTAGATTATTTTATACAAATTTTCAAAATAAGGATTAAGTTGAGTCCAAAACAAGAATTTACTATTCATATGGTCATTTTGCTAATATTCCTTTTGGATTAGGTTGTGAAGAGGTTGAATTGCCCTAACCTAAGTGTTGAGGATTCTTGGAAGAGTAAGTGTATAGATTGGTGTGAGTTGGTTTTAAGGTAAGTACAAACTACATTATTGCATACATTCATATGATGTTGAGACTTAACATACATTTGATTGTAAATGTGTTAAGAAATCTAATGCATTGTTAATGCATATTAATAATGTATGTTTGGTATAATGTGAATGTTGTGATGAGCATGTAAAATGTGTGTTAATGCCATTGGTTATGTACACTTGCGTGATGAATTGATTAATGTGATTTGAGATATAATGAGATGTAAAACCAATGTGTTTGGTGATAATGATGCAAATGAGATGATTGAGGCATGGTTGCCTAATTGATTGTGGAATATGAAATGAATTGAGAAAGAAATTGTTAAATTTGTGAGACATTAGAAAATAGGTGGAGTAAGGGGATTGTTGCAGCTGCAACATTAGAAAAGAGTAGGAGTAAGACACTACAAGAAATTGCAAATTTTGTGACAAATTTTCTAGTGACACATAAAAATTTGTTATAAAAATTGATTAATTATTACAAAATTATAATATTGTCACTAAAAATTTTATTATATGACAATATTTTTTTTCGTCACTTTTAATAATTTTTTTTGTCACCAAATAACATTGTTTATGATGATTAAAAAAAATTCGTAGCAATAGCATATGGAGGTAAAATTTTCCACCAAAAATTTGGAGGGAAATTTTTTGGTGACAATATATTATTTATTGGTTACGATTTTCAATGTCATGAAAATTATAGTTTATAGTTACAATATTATTATTCGTCACTAATTTGTTGATTAAAAATGATATATTATTTTGTCACTAATAATCATATTTCGTGACGATAAATAAATATTTGTCATAATTGAATTTTAATGTAAAAATTTATTTCAAAAACTTTACTTGGAAATGTTTAATGCTAGTCTAATATTTTATTGTTACAATTTTTAATGTCATAAAAGTGTCATTTACAATGACAAAATTCCTTACCATCACTAATTTCTTGATTAGAAAAATAACAATTTCATTTTGTCATTAATAATTATATCTCATGACTATATATAAATTCGTCACAATTGTATATAGAGGTAAAAAATTTCTTCAAAAATTATATTTGTAGTATATATTTAAATGACAATATAATATTAATTAGTTTCAACTTTTGATGTAATAGAATTATAAGTTATAGTGAAAAATTTATTTACTATCACTAATTCATTGATCAGCAAATTGATAATTTTGTTTTGTCACTTTGTCATAATTTTATTAAAAGAAAAAATTCTTCTAAAAATATATTAGTGAGAGATGTTTTGTAATATCTTAATATATGCCCTAGGAGTTTTGAATATTGTTGTTTGTTTGAATTATGTGTATATGTTATGTTGATAAAAAAAGAAATGGAAAAGAGAATGTTTAGGTATTGTTTAAAAAGAAAAGTAATGTGTAGAGAGAAAGTGTATATGTTGGGTATATGGTAATATATATAACATATATGTTGGTCAATAAAGGGTCAAGGGAAGAAGATATTTTATTTGTGATATGTGAAATTACCTAAATGGGCAAGTAAGTGAAAGAGAGTTAAAACAAATGGAAAGGGGTATTTAGGTAAATTCTTGTTTTGGAATACATGGTGGAGATTTAAAGAGATGATAACTTGACTTTTCTTCATTTTCTCTTCTTCTCTTTCCCATATGTTGGCCGGCCATTCCATAGTAAGAGAGCAAAGTGAGATTTGTTTATTCCAAGTTTCAAATTGAAGGAAGAATCAAAGGATTAAGTTGGAGATTTGTGGAATTGCCTTAATTTTGGTAAGTACTCTTTTGATTCTTTTGTTATTTTTGAAGTTGTGTTTGAGATGAGTTGTGATTTGTTGATATTATGATTAGGTGTGTTTGAGATGTGTTTATAAGTGTTGAAATTAATTGTAAGTTAAAAAGTTAAATTGGTGTTGGTTTTGGTTTGAAGATGGTAAGTTATGTGGATGTTGAGGTTGAAAGAATAAGAGTGATGTTGGTTTAAGGGTTTTGAAGTGGTAAGTGATTAAAGTGTTGTGGATGTATTGTTAATGCAAAATAAGTGTTAATGACATTGATTATCTCCATTTGAATGAGGTTATGTTGTGCATAATGTGTTTAAATTCAATCAAAAGAGATTTGGCCATGTTTAGGGTTTTTATTCATGAGAGACACGGCCAAACTAAAGAATTTTTGGGAGACACGGCCAAGTCTAAGGAAATTTGGCCGTGTTGGATATTTTTGGAGAGACACGGCCGTGTCCCTTGCCCGTGTCTGCTGCTGGATTTTTGTGTTGAGAGACACGGCCACAAGCTTGGCCGTGTCCCTTGAGTGCGTTGGCTACTGTGATTGTCCTTTGCTCTTCTTGCTTTGTTGAGATTGAACATACATTTGATGATGCATATGATACTATATGAACAATGTTATGTTTTATGCATTGTGTATCTTGTGAATGGTAATGTGTTATATGAATAATATACTTTGAAATGTTATATCAATGATGTTATATGTGTAATATGAATTGAGATATGATATGATATGAGGCCATTGTGATTGGCTATGATAACTCAAATATGATGTGAAGCCATTGTGATTGGCTATGATGATTCAATTGAAAGACATAAGGCATGTTTGCCTAATTGATGATGAGAATTGAGAATGAAATAATAAATGAATTGTGTGTCTAATGTGTTATTCATTTTCAGAGTTTGTTGTTGGTGGCATGCCTAATGGTAATAATCTCTTGAAGTTAGGTTGGATTGGATCCTTGAAGCCTAATTGAGATGTTACAACCCTTAAAGCTAGGTTGGGTTGGTTCTTGAAGCCAAGTTGGGTTGATACTTAGCATGCTTTGTTCCCCTTGAAGCTTGGTTGAACCTAATCCTTGAAGCCTAGTTGGGTTTATGATAATGATAAATGTGATAACAAAACCAAAGCATTAACTCTGAAAATTGAATGGCATATTACTGTGTTTTGGGTCCATGCTTGTCTTTGTTTATATGTGATTCATTAATGGTACAACAATTGAATAATGAAATCCATGGAAGGACTTTGAAATGTGATATGTTTATATGTGTGTATGGTTTATGAAATTTAAAGGTGTGATGTTAGTTTTCCACCTATGATGTTGCCTTTATTAGTAACATGTGTGACATTGCATTGCATTAAAGTATAATGTTAGTATACTTTGTACTACTAAGCCGTTGGCTTAGCGCGATAGTGTTTGATCGCGCAGGTGACAGAGTTGAACCTGAGAGCTCTTCGAGACCAAGTGAGACTAGACACTTAGGATTTTCTTTTGGGACTTAAAGATCAAAGAAGAGCTGCCAATCATGTATATATATTCTATGTTTTGTAATCTTTGATTTATAACATATTTGTAATAACTTCCGCTGTGAATTAATAAATGTTTTTATATATGGTGTCTTTTGGATTTCTTTCAAAATGTTTGAGATTGGTTTCACTTATTTACAAAGATATTTGTTGTGTATTATTTTAAAACTGTGGCATTTTCTATATTCAGTAAATGTATATTACTATCGTTTAAGCATGCTTGGTACGTATACGGGATATAGGGGTGTTACAATTATTTTGGCATCAGAGCCTAGGTTTGAGATTCTCAACCTAGGTGAAGTGTAAGAAAATGTGTAATTTGACTTAAAAAGTTGGTTTTTGAATAATATACATGTTTGGGATTGGCAGTCTCTGATCTTTAATAAGATGTATTCTGCTGTGTTTGCAGACATAGGTTGTGATGGATTCTTACTTGCGACAGTCAGTAGAGGGTAGTGCGGAGAGCATAGCTCCTGATGAGGTTAGAGAGGGAGCTAGAGTGGATAGTGCTGGAGAGATACCAGCTTCTGTGTCGGGGAGATCACCTAGTGAGGAGGTTCCACCAGTTTGGCTTAGGCATGTGGTAGAGGCTTTGAGGCCAGCACCAGTGCAACCACTGCCACCACCCCCACAGCCTTTGGTATCAGTGAGGCATTATGACAAATTACGGAAGTATGGAGCAGAAGATTTCTTGGGTACTATTGATCTAGCTGTAGCAGAGCAGTGGCTAGATAAAGTACAGAGAATATTTGTTCAGTTACAAGCCACTCCAGAAGAAAATTTTGATTATGCAAGATCCTTGTTGCAGAAGGATGCATATAACTGGTGGTAGACAGTGCCTCATGCTATGGATGATCCACCTACCTTGTCCTATGCTGATTTTCTAAGAGAGTTTGAATTGAAGTATACTCCGAGGGAGTATAAGGATGTGAAGAAAATGGAGTTTCTAAGCTTGAAGCAAGATCACCGGACTGTAACGGAATATGAGGTTGAGTTTATACGATTGAGCCATTATGCTGGGGGTATTATATCTGATGAGATAGATAGATGCAGGAGATTTGAGGAGGGATTGAGGCCCTCTATCTTGTGTCTTGTGGTTGGATCTAGATATCATGATTTTTCCCAGCTTGTGGCAGCAGCTCGGAGTGTGGAAAGAGCTCAGGTTATTGCAGCTGCTTCAGAGGAAGAGATCAGGGTTAGAAGGCCCCAGTTTGAGGCAGGGTCTTCATCTGCGAAAAGAGGTAAAGGAAGTTTTATTCCTCGGGTTAGTAGGAGTCAGAGGCCAGCTGGTAGGCCAGTACAGTTTCAGAGCAGAGATCTAGACCTACAGTTTCAGTGGCTAGTGCTCCAACCCCAGTGACTCAGAGATCCACTCTACCCATATTCATTCATTGTGGTAGGCCACATGGTGGTACTTGTTGGAAGACTGGTGTAGCAGGGGTATGTTTCAGATGTGGATCACCTGATCATTTTGTTAGAGATTGTCCTGAGAGGCAGGAACAGATGTCAGTAGATTCTGCAGCTTCTCGATCTAATGTGAGGGGAGGTCGAGGAGGCAGAGGTTTCAGCAGAGGAGGCAGATCTGGGTTCAGTTCTAGAGGAGGTTCTACATCCAGGGAGAGTAGACCAGAGGAGGCTGGATCTTCTCAGAGGATTTATGTGATGCAGAGGCAACCAGATGCTTCGGCAGTCATAGCTGGTACTTTTTCTTTATTTGGTATTTCAGTACTTGCTTTGATTGATCCGGGTTCCACACATTCATATATTAGTGCATCTGTTTTGCCTGTGTTTGATGTGCATGCTGAATCCCTAGGATTTGATGTATTGGTGACAAATCCTTTAGGGCATAATGTGATTGTTAGCAAAGTGCACCGAGATAGTGCAGTGGTGGTTCAAGGTGAGGAGTTCCTTGGAGATTTGATTGAGATGCCTTTTAAGGAATATGATGTGATCCTAGGCATGGACTGGCTATCTAGACATGGAGCTGTGGTAGACTGTAAAAAGAAAGTTGTTACTTTGAGAACTAGCGATGGTAGAGAGGTGTTAGTATCTAGTGAGCAGGGACAGCTAGCATCCTTGTTTGTTTTCAGCTATTGCAGCTAGAAGATTGATTAGAAAAGGGTGTGATGCTTACCTTGCTCATATTGTGGATACGAGAGTGAGGGGTTCTCAAATTGATAGTATACCTACAGTTGCAGAATTTCCAGATGTGTTTCCAGAGGAGTTGCCAGGGTTGCCTCCTAAGAGAGAGGTGGAGTTTAGTATTGAATTATTGCCTGGTACCACTCCTATCTCTATTACTCTTTATAGAATGGCACCTGCTGAATTGAGAGAATTGAAGGTGCAATTGCAGGAGTTGTTGGATAAAGGGTTTGTTCGCCCTAGTGTTTCATCGTGGGGAGCTCCTGTTTTGTTTGTGAAGAAGAAAGACGGTACTATGAGATTGTGTATCGATTATAGGCAATTGAACAAGGTGACTATAAAAAATAAATATCCTTTGCCTAGAATTGATGATCTCTTTGATCAATTGAAGGGTGCAGCAGTGTTTTCCAAGATCGATTTGAGATCAGGGTACCATCAGTTGTGGGTCAGAGCTGAAGATGTTCCTAAGACAGCCTTTCGTACAAGGTATGGGCATTATGGGTTTCTAGTTATGCCTTTTGGTCTGACGAATGCACTTGCAGCTTTTATGGATTTGATGAATAGGGTGTTTAGGCCCTATCTGGATCAGTTTCTGGTAGTTTTTATTGATGATATTTTGGTGTATTCGCGTAATGAGGAGGAACATGACATGCATCTGCGGATTGTGTTGCAAATTTTGAGAGAGAAGCAATTGTTTGCTAAACTGTCGAAGTGTGAATTTTGGCTTGATCAAGTAACTTTTCTCGGTCACATAGTTTCAGCAGAGGGTATTAGAGTTGATCCGAGTAAAGTTGAAGCTATTTCCAAAGTCTGTGACTGAAGTTAGAAGTTTTCTGGGTTTGGCAGGCTATTACCGATGGTTTGTGAAAGGATTTTCTTTGATAGCTACTCCACTTACCAGATTACTTCGAAAGGGAGTTAGATTTGTGTGGACAGATCAGTGTCAGGCTAGCTTTGAACATTTGAGAGAAATGTTAACTCAAGCACCTGTTCTTACTTTACCTGTGGAAGGCAAACCATATGTGATTTATAGTGATGCTTCACATAGTAGTTTGGGTTGTGTTTTGATGCAAGAAGGTAAAGTGATAGCTTATGCTTCTCGACAATTGAAACCGCATGAACTCAATTATCCGACCCATGATTTAGAGTTAGTAGCCATTGTGTTTGCATTGAAGATTTTGCGACATTATTTGTTTGGGGAGAAGTGTTTTATCTATACAGACCATAAAAGTTTGAAATATTTGGGTGTTCAAAAAGAGCTTAATCTTCGACAGAGGAGATGGTTGGAGTTGATTAAAGACTACGACTGTTTAATTGATTATCATCCTGGTAAAGCAAATGTTGTTACTGATGCCTTGAGTCGGAAGTCTTTAGCAGGTTTGACTGTTTACTCGCTCTCGTTGCTTGTTAAGTTGAGAGCTTTGCATGCTAGTTTTGTATCTTGTGATGATGGTGCATTGTTGGCACAGTTGCAATTTAAACCAGTTTTGTTGGATCAGATTAAAGAAGCTCAATTGGCTGATGAGAAGATTCAAAAGATTGTTTCAGATTGCCAGAATGGAATGAGTAGAGATTTTATTGTAAGAAGTGATAGGAGTCTTTGGTTTAAGAACAGATTGTGTGTACCTGGTGATGCTAATTTGAGAAGGATTATTTTAGAAGAAGCCCATCAGTCAGTATTTGCTATGCATCTGGGCAATACAAAGATGTATCATGATTTGAAGCAGTATTACTGGTGGTCTGGTATGAAGAGAGACATAGCGGAGTTTGTATCCAAACGTCTCACATGTCAGAGGGTAAAAGCTGAGCATCAAGTTCCAACAGGGTTACTTCAACCTTTGTCATTGCCTGAATGGAAATGGGAAAGAGTGACAATGGATTTTGTGTCTGGTTTACCATTGACACAAAGGAAGCATGATGCTATTTGGGTAATTGTTGACAGGTTAACTAAGACAGCTCATTTTCTTCTGGTTCGGATGGATTACTCTTTGGAGAGGTTAGTTGAGCTGTATATCCATGAGATTGTGAGGTTGCATGGTGTCCCAATTTCTATAGTGTCTGATCGAGATCCCCGATTTACTTCTAGGTTTTGGAAGAGTTTACATGGTGCATTGGGTTCTCGATTGCATTTCAGCACTGCTTTTCATCCGCAGACAGATGGACAGTCAGAGAGAGTGATACATATTATTGAGGATATGTTGAGAAGCTGTGTCATTGATTTCTCTGGAAGTTGGGATGGAATCTTACCACTTGTTGAATTTGCTTACAATAATAGTCATCAATCCAGCATTGGTATGGCACCATTCGAAGCACTGTATGGTAGACGGTGTAGGACACCTCTATGTTGGAATGAGCTTGGAGAAAGTTAGATAATTGGTCCTGATCTGGTTAAAGAAACTGAAGAGAAAGTGATAATGATTCGAGATAGGTTGAAAACAGCTTCAGACCGATAGAAGTCTTATTCAGATTTGAAGAGGAGAGACATTGAGTATAATGTGGGAGATAAGGTATTTTTTAAAGTGTCTCCTTGGAAGAAGATTTTGAGGTTTGGTCGGAAAGGGAAATTGAGTCCTCGTTTCATTGGACCGTATGAAGTTTTGGAAAGAATTGGGCTAGTTGCTTATCAGCTTGCTTTACCACCTGAGTTGGATAGGATCCATAATGTATTTCATGTTTCTATGTTAAGGAGATACAGGTCGGATCCATCTCATGTTTTACCAATTGAATCTATCGAAGTGAATCCAGATCTGACATTTGAAGAAGAACCAATTGCTATTTTGGCACGTGATGTGAAAGAATTGAGAAATAAGAAAGTGCCACTTGTGAAGATTTTGTGGAAGAATCATGCAAAAGAAGAGGCAACTTGGGAAAGTGAACAAACTATGCGAGATCAGTGTCCTCAGTTGTTTCGGACTTGATATCAGGTAATTTTGAGGACGAAATTTCTTTTTAGAGGGGGAGAATTGTAATATCTTAATATATGCCCTAGGAGTTTTGAATATTGTTGTTTGTTTGAATTATGTGTATATGTTATGTTGATAAGAAAAGAAATGGAAAAGATAATGTTTAGGTATTGTTTAAAAAGAAAAGTAATGTGTAGAGAGAAAGTGTATATGTTGGGTATATGGTAATATATAACATAAAAGTTGGTCAATGAAGGGTCAAGGGAAGAAGATATTTTATTTGTGATATGTGAAATTACCTAAATGGGCAAGTAAGTGAAAGAGAGTTAAAACAAATGGAAAGGGGTATTTAGGTAAATTCTTGTTTTGGAATACATGGTGGAGATTTAAAGAGATGATAACTTGACTTTTCTTCATTTTCTCTTCTTCTCTTTCCCATATGTTGGCCGGCCATTCCATAGTAAGAGAGCAAAGTGAGATTTGTTTATTCCAAGTTTCAAATTGAAGGAAGAATCAAAGGATTAAGTTGGAGATTTGTGGAATTGCCTTAATTTTGGTAAGAACTCTTTTGATTCTTTTGTTATTTTTGAAGTTGTGTTTGAGATGAGTTGTGATTTGTTGATATTATGATTAGGTGTGTTTGAGATGTGTTTATAAGTGTTGAAATTGATTGTAAGTTAAAAAGTTAAATTGGTGTTGGTTTTGGTTTGAAGATGGTAAGTTATGTGGATGTTGAGGTTGAAAGAATAAGAGTGATGTGGTAAGTGATTAAAGTGTTGTGGATGTATTGTTAATGCAAAATAAGTGTTAATGACATTGATTATCTCCATTTGAATGAGGTTATGTTGTGCATAATGTGTTTAAATTCAATCAAAAGAGATTTGGCCATGTTTAGGGTTTTTATTCACGAGAGACACGGCCAAACTAAGGAAGAGACACGGCCAAACTAAAGAATTTTTGGGAGACACAGCCAAGTCTAAGGAAATTTGGCCGTGTTGGATGATTTTTGGAGAGACACGGCCGTGTCCCTTGCCCGTGTCTGCTGCTGGATTTTTGTGTTGAGAGACACGGCCACAAGCTTGGCCGTGTCCCTTGAGTGCGTTGGCTACTGTGATTGTCCTTTGCTCTTCTTGCTTTGTTGAGATTGAACATACATTTGATGATGCATATGATACTATATGAACAATGTTATGTTTTATGCATTGTGTATCTTGTGAATGGTAATGTGTTATATGAATAATATACTTTGAAATGTTATATCAATGATGCTATATTTGTAATATGAATTGAGATATGATATGATATGAGGCCATTGTGATTGGCTATGATAACTCAAATATGATGTGAAGCCATTGTGATTGGCTATGATGATTCAATTGAAAGACATAAGGCATGTTTGCCTAATTGATGATGAGAATTGAGAATGAAATAATAAATGAATTGTGTGTCTAATGTGTTATTCATTTTCAGAGTTTTGTTGTTGGTGGCATGCCTAATGGTAATAATCTCTTGAAGTTAGGTTGGATTGGATCCTTGAAGCCTAATTGAGATGTTACAACCCTTGAAGCTAGGTTGGGTTGGTTCTTGAAGCCAAGTTGGGTTGATACTTAGCATGCTTTGTTCCCCTTGAAGCTTGGTTGAACCTAATCCTTGAAGCCTAGTTGGGTTTATGATAATGATAAATGTGATAACAAAACCAAAGCATTAACTCTGAAAATTGAATGGCATATTAGTGTGTTTTGGGCCCATGCTTGTCTTTGTTTATATGTGATTCATTAATGGTACAACAATTGAATAATGAAATCCATGGAAGGACTTTGAAATGTGATATGTTTATATGTGTGTATGGTTTATGAAATTTAAAGGTGTGATGTTAGTTTTCCACCTATGATGTTGCCTTTATTAGTAACATGTGTGACATTGCATTGCATTAAAGTATAATGTTAGTATACTTTGTACTACTAAGCCGTTGGCTTAGCGCGATAGTGTTTGATCGGGCAGGTGACAGAGTTGAACCTGAGAGCTCTTCGAGACCAAGTGAGACTAGACACTGAGGATTTTCTTTTGGGACTTAAAGATCAAAGAAGAGCTGCCAATCATGTATATATATTCTATGTTTTGTAATCTTTGATTTATAACATATTTGTAATAACTTCCGCTGTGAATTAATAAATGTTTTTATATATGGTGTCTTTTGAATTTCTTTTAAAATGTTTGAGATTGGTTTCACTTATTTACAAAGATATTTGTTGTGTATTATTTTAAAACTGTGGCATTTTCTATATTTAGTATATGTATATTACGATCGTTTAAGCATGCTTGGTACGTATACGGGATATAGGGGTGTTACATGTTTAAATGATGATACAATATTCATTAGCTATGATTTTTAATGTAACAGAATTGCAATTTATAGTTATAATATCATTTATTGTCACTAATTTATCGATTAGAAAAGCAACAATATCATTTTGTTGCTAATAATAATATATCGTTATGATACACAATAATAATGGAAAATATTTAAATAATGTTATAATATTCATTTACTAGATATTTTGGTGTCACTAAATTTCAATTTACAGTGACAATGTCATTTACTATCACTAATTCATAGAATCAAAATATAAAAATATCATTTTGTCACTAATAATTATATATTGGGACAACATTTTAATTTATCACCATTGTAGTTAGAGTTAAATAATTTCTTAAAAAAATTATAGAAAATATTTAAATGACAATATAATATTCATTAGTTATGATTTTTAATATCACGAAATTGGATTTTATAGTGACAATATCATTTTTCATTATTAATTCAATGAATCGGAAAAGTAACAATGTCATTTTGTTACTTATAATCATATATCACAATAATATAAAAAATCATTGATAAAAAATCATATATTACCATAATTTTTTATGTCATGAAATTTTAATCCACAGAGATAGTATTATTTATCGTCACTGATTCATTGGCTAGAAAAGTGACAATTTTGTTATGTCATTGTTAATTATATATTAGTGCGATACATGAGTTTATCACAATTACATTTAAAGATAAAAAATTTATTGAAAAATATACTGATGAAAAGTATTTAAATGATGATATAATATTCATTTTCTATGATTTCTGATGTCACAAATTTGCAATTTATTGTTACAACATTATTTATTGTAACTAGTTCATTGTTTAGAAAAGTGACAACATTATTTTGTCATTAATAGTTATATATCATGACATTATATAACTTTTTCACAATTGTATTTAGAGTTAAAAATTTTCTTTCTAAAATATATCGATAAGAAATATTTAAATAACAATGTAATATTCATCAGTCATGATTTTGGTGAGAAATGCAATTGTGACAATATCATTTATTGTCACTAATGAATTGATTAGAAGAGTGATAATTCGTTGCTATCTCAAAAAGAATAACCCAACTTAACTTCTCTCTTTTCATTTCACTCTAGCCTCTCCCATCCAGACTCATTCCCTCCCTCGCTTCAGTTTTTAAATCTCCATTTTCACTCAATCTCCTTCAGTTTCTCTCTTTCCCTCTCTCTTGTAACTCTCACCATTCACAACAATCTCTCTTAGTCATTCTAATCAAAGTGTGAAGAAGCAAAACGGTGTTGTTGCTTGATTTCTTTATCGGTGTTGCTTGATTTCAGAGAGAAAAATAGGTATGTATTTGTCTCTGTGTATTATTTTCTTTATTGTGGGTTTGATTGATTTAGGTTGCTTTTTCTGAGTTTGCCTAATTAATTTGTGCATTTGGCCAATTGATGTTTGGATTTGCTGTGTTTTTCAATTGGATATGCATGTACTCGATTTTATTTGTGTATGTACATTTGGGATAGATTTTAAGAAATTTTGATTGATTTTGATTATAATGATGTGCTATAAAATAGGACAATCTGTTAGAACAAGTAATTGCATATTGTAGAATTTGGGATGTTGGAATTCATGGATATAGGTATATTTTATTGTAAATATGGATGAATCTGATGGGCAGTTTAGACTTGTGTATAGGACTAGTCTAGTTTCCAAATGCCAGATTTTTATTTGTGTTGGCTAGCTGGGTTCGGTGCTAGTTTTGTTGCCTTTTTTTTATTGCTGAGTGTATAGAATGTACAAGAAGGCTTTATTGGGTAAAGGTTAGTAGGTTTTTGTTTTGTGGTCTTGTTGGGGCTGGGTATACTTTCTAGGATTTTTTTACTGCTCCTAATGGTTTTATATTTGTTTTTTATTGTTGGAGAACTATCATCTAGTTATTGGAATGGCTACTACTGGTCTATATTGGTTTTTTAGCATCTGTTACGTTCTTGGTCACTGATTGTTGAAATTTGGGTTAAATTTGTTGATAGATGTTATTGGATGTTATTGATTGTTGAAATGGATTGTTGTTGCTATTGTGGATGTTTCTAAGGTTGGCAGATTGTTATATGGTTTTGTGGTTTTAACTTTTGTTGGTTGAGAGGATTTGACCTTTTTTTTTGCTGGGTTTTGCTTGAAGATTCTTGCTTGTTGTTTTATAGCTTACTGTGTATAAATACAGAGTTCATGTTGGATATAGCCTTAGTTTTAGAATAATGAGATGGTCTAGTATTTGTATAGTTGCTATTGGCTGGGTTATGCATTCTTTTGGTAATTAATTCAAAAAAAAAACTTATAACTAGACAATTAACTCTTGGCATTGGTATATAAGAAAAGCAATAGTACTTGAGCCCTTTCTTTTTTGTACACTTAAAAAGTTTTAAGTGTAAAAGCTGACAAGTTTAGTTACTTAAACTAGTATGAGAGGAAGTTATCCATATTGGATGTGCAGTTTATATTTTATGTAATATTAAATACAATAAAAGACACCTAAAACTATCTATTTTAGAGAGAACAAACAAAACATATGCATGTGGCTGCTCCTTCTTTTGTTACTTTATCAACTCTTAAAATTATAACTTATTATCCATTGTAAATTATATTTTTTTTTATCTTTTGAACATTATTAATATAATAATTTGGATAAATACTAACTATAATATTTTAATAAATAATTATTAAAATTTATAGTAATCTAAAAATTAATTTAAAAATAAATTTTATATAATTTAAATTTCAATTGGCAATCTAGAATCCTCACAACATATGCTTGAGAAAAAGAAAAAAAAAGTATTTTATGTAGCAAACTTTTACCAAACATTTCCAAATTTTAACCATCAATAATATAATAAGTAAAGATTGACCAAGAAAAAGAAAGAAAGAAGAACAACAATAATGTCAAGCTATATTGACGAAGAAGAAGTTTTGATAGAAATACTCAAAAGAAACCAACAAAATTAATTATAAAACTCAGGTCTGTATCTAAATAATGGTACTCTTTAATCACCAATTCAGCTTTCATTTATATACACACTAAATATACTATTTAGAATAACAACACCTCAACAACTAAAATTTTCTCCTTAGGAACTATTGTTAGACTCAAAAGAAGAAGATTTATACAATACATGTGTAATGGCAGCAACTCATTTAATCAAGAAATGATCTTTTTGTTAATTTCCCAATCAAGAGTTAGTCTCAATATTTTGAGATTGTTGGTTCTTGTAATGGGTTGCTTTGTCAAGAAGAAGTAATTTTTATGATGCAATTTGTGAGAATATGATAGATTGAAATAATTTTGCTATAATTTATAGTATTTTTTTAACATTCAATGAGAATTTGAATTAGTAACCTTATTGAGTGAGTTTTTTAAAGATGTAATGAGAACTAAAATTAATAACCTTATTGAATTTCATTATATTAAATATGTCGAGAAATTTTTAATATCCAGAGTAGTCACTCGACTTAAGGAGAAATCCTTCAAAAATAGAGGTCTTTAAGTCTTTAGATTACATTATCACTTCTCAATTACAAAAAAAACTAATTAAAATTGCTTAGCATGAAAAACTTCATTTCCTAATTAGTCTGTCATTTTTCACTAATTTTTAGGTTTTCTAGATATATAGACTAATAATAATAATAATAATAATAATAATAATAATAATAATAATAATAATAATAATAATAATAATAATAATAGCATTAATGCCATTTTGATGTATAAATGTCATATACACATCATTACCTGAAATTAATCATTATAAATTTATTTAATATATATATAATCCTTTTGAATTAACATATAAGCCAATTCAAAAATATTCTTAACCAATGGAAAAAAAAAGGACAAAATTTGTCCAATAGCTAATTGTTTGAGTTGTTATACGTTAATAAGAAAATGATGTTGACAAAAGTTAAACTGTGACCTTTTGGTTTTAGTGTTTGTTTTTACCCTAAACTTGATAACTTTGTGAACTAGGGAAGTTACTTTTTAACTTTATAAAACTATAATCAATTTGTAAAACTTTGAAACTACAAGAACGACCTTATAATTGAACTTTGAAAGTTCTATTAAAGCAAATAAACTATTCGATGTTATTTATTTATTGCTTGGGGTTAGGGACATGTCCATCATAATATAATTCACAAGACTCATGTCTACTAGTAAAAAAGTATCAGAAGTGTTTATCTTTCAAATCCAATGTTATACTATTATTTTTTCTTATTGTTTTTCTATATGCATATGTTTGCTGATATCAAGAACATGTGCTATCTAGAATACTTAGTTAATTGGGGATAATGTTCTTTATTTATTTTATATGAAGTGTTTTATTTGTGATACATTGATGTAGTCTGTGTGATATAAGGTGGAGATATTGGAAGTATTTTTTAAACTGCAGGTACATTAGAAATTAATTTTGTAGTTACACTTTTAGGGAAAATTCTACGGAATTTTTTGTAGAAATCTAGAATTTTTTTTATTTCTTTATATAATTTTACAAAAATAAGTAATAATAGCTTATTTTGGTACCTTAGTTTCCCAAGTATATTTGCCAAAATTTTAAATTTGAAAATTTGAAAACTTAAATACATAAAACTTAAATGCTTAAAATTTTATATTTGCAAATTTGAAAACTTAAATGCATAAAATTTTCATTATATCTTCAATTTAAAAACATGTTATTGTCCAACTATCATTGTATGTTCTATTTTGTACTTTGAGTTGCATACATGATTGGATGAGTAGCAAGACTTATTGTTCCTAATTATTGAGGAATTAAAGGGATAAATGTTGAATAACATGATCTATGTTCCTGTTGCTCAGTTTTGAAAATAATAGGATGGTAACTTGTGTTTTTCCTTTAAGAACTGTACAAATAATGTAAAGGATATAAGCATCTATAATTGGTTGTCTTGTTTCGATTTAAAAAGATTGGGTAGCATAGTTGAATGTTAGGAGGGTAAGAGCCTGGGCTACCTTTAGTAAACCAGTTTAGAGTAGAGTGAGTTATAAGTGGGAAGCAAGCAGATTATGGAGTATGGCTGAATGGCACCTGAATGTGTCTATATACCATTTTCTCTTCTATGGTAGCTTTAATTTGCTGAGGTTGATTTGTAGTTTTAAAAGGTTTTTATGAGATTCCTAATGAAAATGCAGTATTCCATGTTATGTGATAACTCTTGTCTTAGTATAAAGAATTTCAATGCCAATTTGGTTTTAAGAAATGCATAAATGGTCTTGGTATTAGTAGTGTAGTTGTTAGAAATAATTAAAGTGTATATCTGATGTATTAAGAAGAGCTTCTCTTTGGGAATTAACCATGTCATTTGCTAATGTTTAGTTTTAAAATTTTTTAGGTGTAATTTCTGTTGTGTTTGTGTCCATCATTACTATGTATGGTATGGATGTTTTCTTTATATTGAGTGGTTGGTGTTTTGGTTAATGGGGCTGTAAATGTTGATCTTTTACTATAAATATTTTCATACAAAAGAACACAAATAAATAGTAGTAGAAATATTCACATGTTCATGAACACTCTAACTCTTGGTTAACCTGAGGAATTGAATGTATCTCCTGTGTTTGAGATGAGATATTTATTGTGGTCATTCATTATTTAATTAATTTCTTTTTAGTTGCTACTAATGATAGATTCTTATTTAATTGCAGGTTCTATAGATCATTGACAATTATACAAAATGTAGGTTCAAATAAAAACATATATTTGCTGAAGGAATCTTAGCATGTTGCTTTCTTTCGAGGCTTTTTTTTATTGGTTAATCTCTGAATTTTGGTTTAGCAAACTACTATTTAATGATAAACAACAATTTGTTTTAGTTAATATATAACATATTAGTTTTTTTTAAAATTGCACTCAAATGATTTATTATGGATTTAATTGCAGTAATATTTTTGTCACATTAAGGAATTAATGATGATTTATAATTGTGTTATGTAATGTTGTACTTTTGTGACAAAATATATTATTCTATGATAAAACCACTAACAATATACATGTCACTAATATTATTAAAAATCTAATGACACTATAATTTTGTAACCAAAAGAATAAGCTTTTGTGATGAAATAATTGTCTCATCATTTAGAGAACTATATATAATGAAAATTTATAATATTAAATGACAAATTTTACATTATAATGATGATGGTAATTTTGTCACTATATATATTGTCATGTGTTATGACATATATGTTATCGTCACTAAATAAAAATTTATTATTGATGAAAATAATGTTGTTATATTTACTCACTTTTTAATGATGCCTACAATATTCAATGACAAATGAAAAATTATAATTATGATGATAATTTCGTTGCTAAATATTATCATATATTATGGCACATACATTATTATCACCAAATAAAAATTTATTGCTGATGTAAATTATATTATCGTATTTAATCTCATTTTTAATTATTATATACAACATTAAATGACAAATATTATATTATAATTATGACAATAATTTTGTCGCTATATCTTATCATATATCATGACACAAAATTATTGTCACCAAATAAAAATTTATTGATGACACAAATGATATTGTCATAATTAATCTAATTTTTAATGATGAAATATAACATTAAATGACAAATATTATACTATAATAATGACAATTATTCTGTTGCCATATATTATCACATATAATAACACAAATATTGTCGTCATCAAATAAAAATTTCTTGTTGACGCAAATGATATTGTCATATTTAATCTTATTTTTAATGATGAAATACAATATTAAATGACAAATTAATAACACAAATTATGACAAAATTTGTGTAAAAAAGTAATATAATTTATGACGATGATGTAGTTTTGCCATTAAAAATTAAAGTTATAGTGATAAAAATAAATTTTGTCATATATACAAAATATTACGAGGTTACAGTGACAATCTTTATGACGCTGAATTTTCATTACAAAAAAAAATTGTGATGAAAAATATAAGTTTACATGACTATTTTAAGCGTCATTATTTATCAATTTTCTTGTAGTGTGTGAAATTACCCAAAATATTTGGGTAATGTGCTTTAATGTAAAATGTGATGCATTGTGATGATATGTTGAAATATGATGAAATGAAATGAAATGATATTGATATGAATGAGAAAAATGAGAAAAGAGGCAATGTACCTAGTTTATAATAAGAAATGAGGCAATGTGCCTTGCTTGATTATGGAAAAATGAGAAAAAAATTGATGATGGAAAATATGAGTTAATTGTGTTTGGCTACATGCCTATGAGGTTATCCTCATTATTTGCCTTCGGGGCTAGCTTTTGAGCAATTATTTGATTTGCCTTCGGGGCTAGATGCTTGGCATCACTATGATATGATCTGCCTTTGGGGCTAGCTTTGAGCTATTATTATGATTTGCCTTTAGGGCTAGCATTTGAGCAATTGCTTGATTTGCCTACGGGGCTAGATACATGGTATCAACTTGGACCAAAAATAGTAACTCTGGAATTTGAATGGCATATTAGATCTTATGGGCCCATGCTTGTGTTTGTTCTTATGTGAATTATTAGATGATGTAAGAATATGTTCAAAAGTGAGCTTGGGTGACACATTATGACATAGGATAAAAACATTTTGCATTGGCATTTATTTACAGTTTTATTGTTATCAAAGTTTGTACCGCTAAGCTTTTAGCTTAGCGCAATTGTAATTTATTGGGCATGTGACAGGGGTGATTCGGTAGAGCCAGAGAGTTCTACTAGACCAGGTTGGGTCTAGATTAAGGTTGCTTGTTGAGTTGATTTTGTTACGTCAAGATCAAAGCCAATTTTCCATATGCATATATATATATTATAGTACAATTTGTTATGATGTATTTTATGATTATGTTTTTGGAGAATAAATTATAAATTATAAAGAATATTTGGATAAATTGTGAAATGTGGGGCTTTACATGTGTTTTAACATAAATATATGTATATGTTTAAATGTCTTGTGAAACTTAGAGAAATTGAGGAGTATTGGGGAAATATATGAATTGGTTTATTATGAATGCCTTTATGTGCAAGTTGTGGTTTTGTTGAATTTGGGAATATCCAAATTACAAACAAAACTTTGGCGAATTTTTTTCAGAGATTTTTTTGAAAAATACTATTTTGGAACATATAGTTAATAATAAATATTTTATTTTTTTATTCAAATATACATTTCAAAGTATTTAAGATTTTAAATTTGAAAGTTGAAAATTTTTATTAAACCGAGTTGTGGCATTTTTATAATGTGTATGCGTATTTTACATATACTGGGTGTATGTATTATACTTATATAGGGTATAAGGGTGTTACAAAGAAACTAGACAATCATTAAGAATATGGCATGCACCGGCTATGTTCTTCATATCAAGTAGGCTAATAGCAAAATCTGCATCCATAAATTCTAATATGTCAAATGATGTATTTATAGGATATCAAAGTCCTAAATACAATGTTTCGCTAAAGTATTTTAAAATTCTTTTAGTAGCATTTAAATGTGATTCTTTAGGGCTTCATAAAAATATTTCTTCTCATCTACTTTCTTACCAACTTCGTCTTTGTCCAGCTTTAAGGATGTACTCATTGGAGTTTTGCATCCTTTGCAACCATCCAAGCCAAACTTCTTGAAAAGTTCCTCTGTGTACTTGGATTGGTTGATGAAGATTCCATCCTTGCATTATTTGATTTATAGACCAAGAAAGAAATTGATCACCTATTATACTCATTTCAAATTTCTTAGTCATATAAAAAGCAAATTCTTAGCATAAAGATTCATTAGTGGCCCCAAATATAATGTTTTCAACATAAATTTACACAATTAAAATGACAAACAATCTATTTTAAACCAAAAAGTGTTGTATCAACCTTGCATTTTGAAAAATCATTTTCCAATAAATATATGTAGACCCCTTTATTTTTGTCCAAAGCTAGTATGATCCTAATTAAAGAGGGCCAAACTAAATTTGGTTCAATTTTAAGGCTTAAACTCAGTTTACAGCTTTAAATAGGTCGGTCCAATTTTAAAAGGCCCAAATTAAATTAAAAAAGCCCTAATTAACCCTAATTTAACTAGTTCGGACCAAAAATTTAAAATCATTTGAGTCGGGACGGGTCTAGGTGATTTGAGCCATTGCTCATGTTGACCTGGAGGATCCAAGTCGACATGAGCATGGCTCAGGTCTATTTGGATGCCCAAATCGACATGAGCCAGGCTCATGTCTATTTGGCACACCCAAATCGACATGAGTTGGCACACCCAAATTGACATGGGATGGCTCCATGTAGATTTGGATGTGCCAAATCGACATGAACCTTAATTCTGAAGCAATTTGGTCAACAATGTAACTTCCTAATCAAGCTAGAATTCATTTAAACTCCCATGTCTCCATGTAGATTTGGATGTGCCAAATCGACATGAACCTTAATTCTGAAGCAATTTGGCCAACAATGTAACTTCCTAATCAAGCTAGAATTCATTTAAACCTAGGATTAAACATATTATGTTTAAGGTTAAGTCATTATTTGCCTATAAATAACAATGTTTAATACTGAATGGGGGTGGAAGAATTATCAAGCAGAAGATCAACAATTAGCATGACATAGCAAGAATTAAACACAAAAGCACTCATAAGGTAGTCCCCAGCTGAAACCTATAATTGATCCAGGCAGGCAGTAACAGAGGAAAGCTTGTTTCAATTTATTAACTTTGGTGGAACCAACAAATGGAGGTTCGGCTTTATCCTTTAATATGCTTAAATTCACAGTAGCTTCATCCTTGATTTACAGTTTATTTGAATATCCAGTAAGTGCATTCCCTTCTAAAAACATCATTAAAGGTTTAAAGATTGTGAAATTGTTTAGGTCTAATAGTTAACTTAAATCCCGTAGCCCTAAATATCTTAATTACTTGACTTAAATACTATAATTTGAATTCAATGTTCATATAATCATAGTACACATCAAAGTCTTAAGACTTGTTCACTAAAACCCTAGTATCCAAAACCTTAATATCCAAATCCTAATTCTATTTTCTTAAATCAAAATCCTAATATGTTTTCCAAAATGTCAAAACCCTAATTCTATTTTCTTAAATCAAAATGCTAATATGTTTTCCAAAATATCAAAACCCTAGTTCTATTTTCTTAAGCCAAAACCCTAATTCATTTTCCAAAATAGCAAAACCCTAATTCTTTTTTCTAAAACCAAAATCTTAATTCCAAATTCCAAAACCCTAATTTCCCAAACACCAACCTTAAAACCCTAATTTTGCATTTAAAATCTTACAGGCCCTAATTTAAGTTTTAAACCCTAATTTTGTATATTTAATGCTTTAAACCCTAATTTTAATCATTTAGTTTGTTATATGCTTTTATGGTGATTGGTTCATTTTATTTTGTTTATAATGGATGTTTCATTTTTAATTGTTATATTTGGATGGTTTAATTGGTTAATTGTTTATTTGGAGTTGTAAAAGGCATGTTTCCACTTTGTGGGTGCCTTGTTTATTTAATTTGTTTCTTTTATTTTATTTTTGAGGATTAATGTAAGGGGCATGTTTACACTAATTGGTGGGTGCCCTATTGTATTTATTTTTATGGACTTGGACATTGTAAAGACATATTTCCATCCTTGGATGGGTGCCTATTTTTGTTTGTTTTAACTTTAATAAAGGTGATGGATGTTTATTTCTTTTAAAATTGTGTGTAATATGGATAATATCATAATTTTTGAGAATATAATAGTATTTAGACCTAAAAAGGAGGCTAGTTCAAATGAACCGGGCATTATGGGGGTGTTGGGTCATTCTTACCTTCCTCATATGTGCCCAACTTTATGAACCCAGAAAGGGGTTGAGAATTTATTAGGAATCAAGTCATCCACCCCTTTCTTTTTCTTGGTTCGTCCAAGTGGCGACTCCATTTTCTCCTGGTTTAGGGCCATATTCTTTAAGGCCCTAAGCTTAACAGTGCCGAAGTCATAAGAAATATTCCACTGAGAGTGGGAGCAAAAATCTTCGCTCATAGTGACGACTCCACTGGGGATAAGAGAGGTTGATTTCATCGGTCTTTATATTATTTTATTATTTCTTATTACAATATTGTCCATTGCATCATCTAGATTGCATTGTGCCCGTGTTACCTGTGTTACCCATGTTGTGTTATGTAAGGGTTACCATACTTTCACTCAAGGTATGGAGATAGAGTATGGCATAACCACTGATAGGCTCGTACCTTTTGGTATATACTTGCTATGGGAGCTTGAACTTTTCAACCCAAAGACAAAAGCTCATGTAATTGGCTTAGTTACTTTCCTTAGATTTTTACCTAAATGCTTGTTGTTTGATTATGATTGATATATCTTGGTTTGAACTATAGCCTATTTGGTTTATTCTTTTTCTAATATGACCTAATTATGGTGAAAGCCCAAAGTAATTTTAAAGCCCAAAATACTTTTACTCTTTAAAGGACAAAATAATTTTATTCTTTTATGCCATAAGACCAAAACTATTTTCAAACCCAATTTTAAAGATGGTCTTTGGAGGTGAAACCTTTTTTGATGGATAAAGTCCTTTTCTACTTCATGGCCCAAATAAAAAAAAAGACCAAAGTTCATTTTTAAACAAATGTTTTTACTATGGGCTTTGAAACAAAACTATTTTTGCACTTCATCCAAATTAAAACCTTTTTCAATGGGCTTTTAAACATTTTTCTTAAATAGGCTTACAACTAATTAGGTCAATTATGGAATACCAAAAATCATTTGTGGGCCTGGTTTATACCAAGGCTTATTAATAATGAGCTTGTTTGTTGCATAAATCATTAGTTGTATTTCCAAATAAGAAATCTATTTATGATAAACCTTTTAATTTAGTTTTAATCCAATATAGCATAAAAGCTATCTTTTTATTGGATCAATGGATTAAGACTTAATTAATAGGAATTATCATGGACTGACTTCTAAGTTTGAAAGGCAACTATTGGCTAAACTGTCCGAGTGGATTGTTCAAAATAAGTTATCCCATGTTGATATTTTTTGTTAGCCATATACCTAGGAAAAGAGACTCACTATTCATATGTGAAAGTTATAAGGTCGGAAGGAATGTCCTGTGTATCTTTGTCTATATGTTATTGGTGTATCCATATATATATGCATACAGGCATTACATTACATGTCATTGATCATTTCTGGCTCATAACCCTAGAGTATCGTAGGTCAAGAGCCTATGACAATCTAACCTATACCAGTGAAATGTAGTATTCAATAATGATTCAGTCAGCTTCTTACTAAAATCAATGGATCCCAAGAAAGTTCAGAAGATAGTAGATGATGCACTCAACTTCGAGATTGAAGAACTAAAGGGGGTCCTAGCTAAGACCATGAAAAGCCAACTGGCTGCACTGTTAGGGAAAACTGTTGAAGCATTTGCTAGTACTAAGAAGTAGAAAGATAAGGGAAAGCTAAGGTTAGTGAAATACTATAGACGATGACAAGGTAATGCTTGATGATGATGATGACTGGGCTCAATATTTCAAAGATCCTTAAGGTAAGAAGAAAGCCGAAGGTTATGGAGAAGTCAACTGTTGAAAAGACTGAAACTTCAGATGTGGAGAAGATGATTATTGATGTGGAGAAAAAGCTTGAAAAGAAGCTAAAGATGAAAGAAATGTCGGAAGTGGACAAATTTTTTGAGCAAGATGAATAAGTCCCTTACAAGTTCAAGATGCCTTCCTTTGCCAAGTTTGATGGAACTAGAAATCCTCATCTCCATCTGAAGCAATAAATCATTACTTTGTAGTCTGTCTGAGCTAATAAGGCTCAAACTCTAAGGTATTTCATGCTTTCGTTGGATCCTGTTGTACAAAATTGATTTAACACCTTAGAGAATAGTACTCATAAGAGTTGGGATTCATTGTACAAAGCCTTCATCCAACAATATGGGTATAATGCTAAGTTGGAAGTTACTTTGATGGAAGTTGAGTCGATCAGGTAGAAATAAAATGAGAAATTTGTTGACTATGTGAAAAGGTGGAGAAATAAGGCCGCATTACTTAAGAAAAAGCCTGATGAGTTAGATCAGATTAGGATAATTATGAGTGGGGTGCTGCCTAATCTTTATGAAAGGATGCCTCACACCCTTATCAAAGATTTTAAAGACCTTTTGCAAGCTAGTTTATAAATAGAAGAGTGGGAAAGAGAAAAGAACTGCTTTTCTATAAAAAGAAATGAGAAAGGACCTATCAATCTAGCAATCAAAGCACACAAAAGGCAGCCGATGTTAATGCAACTGGCCAAGGGTAGAAGGCAATTTTCAGAGTTGAGAAAACCATTATCTTTTAATAAGCTATAGAAGAGAGGGTTATTACAGTCATTGACTCCTCACACATTGCCAAATCCTCTACCACCCAACTTTGATGCAAAGGCATTTTACCAATTCCACTAAATGCAAAGACATGAGATGGACAATTGTTTGAGGTTGAGGCATGAGTCCAAAATTTGATTGATAATGGGAAGTTGCCCGAACTTGACAAGCCTAGCATGAAGGACAACCCATTACCAATGATCAACAAGGTACCACCACTGGCAACTTTCATGATCAGAGAAGGTTTGAATCAGAAATTTGTTTTGTCTTTTTTTCAAGTTGTTGATAGCCAAGCAACTAAAGAAGAAGTGGTGCTTAACAAGATGGAGCAAGCTGTGGTTAAGAAGGAAGTAGCCATTTGTGTTGCGAGTGAGCTTTGGGACTCAAGTAATAGTGATGATGATTTTGAGCCAAAGAAGGAAGAGTGGACCTGGTCCTATCCCAAAGAAGATGAGGTAATGAACGCTCACTCTAGTAAGCCTAATGCAAGGCCACTACCAAAGGAAATAGAAGCTGATAAGGGAAAGGATGCTGAAATAGGAAGTAAAGAAGAAGAAGATGATGTTGTCCTTAAACAGTTGAAGAGAACTCAAGCTAGTATCAACATATGGGATCTACTAGCTACATCCAAGAAGCATCGAGAAACTATGGCCAAAACTATAGCAAGCATGCAGATTTCCACTTCTATAAAACCCGATGAACTGATCCATTTTATGGGGGGTGAACAAGGCTTAAGAGGCAAAGAAAAGTGATATGCTCATATGAAGAATAAGGTTGATGTGGGCATGGTGTCATTTCCAGATCCTAATTTGCCAGAAGAGGGAAGAGACCACAGTCACCCTCTTTTCCTCAAGGTAGAAGTCAAGGGCAAAAGGAATCCATGTGTTATGGTTGATGATGGATCCGCCAAAAATGTCTGCCCACTCAAGATCTTACAAAAGCTAGCTATGTCGACAAGGGATCTAAGCCCAATCGAGGTGACAATTAGGGCTTATGATAATACTAAAAGGCATGCTGAAGGAACCTTCAAAGCTATTGTGAAGGCTTGCCCTATTAAATCTATGGTAGAGTTTGTGGTCTTAGATATTCTGCCACCTTTGCACAGCTGTTGGGAGTCCCTGGTTTCATCCTCTAAGTAGAGTTCCTTCTACACTCCATCAGAAGATCAAGTTCCCAAATGGGGATGAAACAGTGGTTATCGAGGCTGAGGATAATGAAATGGTGAATGCACTGCTGATTGAGAGGCCTCTCAATGGATTCTAAGTAGTTATTATCTCTGATGATGAGATGGTGGATCCCAAAGTCCTGACTATGATGAAGAATGTGAACTATCTACCCAGTGCTAGTCTTGGGATAGGAAAGACAGGTGTGACAAAGCTTCTAGATTTGAAGACTTAAACTTCTAATAAACGGTTGGATATGATGAAGCTAGTAAAGGTGATTTGCTGAAAAAGAATAAGAAGATGAGTTTTCCCCCACTCAAAGAGGTTTTTGTCAAAGCTTTAGACATGAGACCACACCAAGGGAAGCTAGAGCCAATAATGTTCATGGGGAAGATGATTTCGGGCTTTGAGATCTTTGCTAATGTTGCTTAATTGGTGGAACAGATGGAGAAAAAGCTTGACCTACCAGCCGACAAGGAGCCTAGCCTAGAAGAAAAGAAGGAAGTTATCCTGAAGATCTAGAAGACCTCAGAAGAAATTGCTGCTCTCATTGAAAAAGAGTTTGAAAGTCTTTTAGTTTATGATTATGAGAACAATGGCTTTGATTTTGATTTTAATTGGTCTACTTTTTATGAGGATAATGATGTTTTATTTTCTATGATGAATGCAATAAATTAAGATTTTTCTTACTTATGTGATGTTTTTTCTAATGGTTGCATACATTCAAGTAATGATTACATGAACATTTTTAATATTAACTCTGTTGACACACAATCATTGAATTTGGGAATAACCGATAATCCTAAAAATATTAGCATAACATCCCACCTTACTCCTCACGAGAGAGACAAATTAGAAAAAATATTTAAAAACTATGACGAAGTCTTTGCTTGTTCTTATAAGGATATGCTTGGAATTGTTCGAGACATAGCCGAGCACATGATTCCTACTTATACTCACATGAAACCTATCAAGCAAAAGCTTAGATGGTTAAGACCGGAATAGGCAGAATTGATCAAAGAAGAAGTCACTAAGCAAATACAAGTGAAGTTCCTTGAGGTAATAGATTATCCTGACTACTTAGCTAACATAGTCCCCATGCCAAAAGAAAGATGGAAGAATTAGGGTTTGTGTGGATTATAGAGATTTAACAAAGCTTCCCCTAAGAATGATTTTCCTTTACCCCATATAGATGTCCTTATTGATAGTACAACCTCTAGCGTGCTACACTCATTCATAGATAGATTTTCTGGATATAACCAAGTGTTAATGGCCCAAGAGGATAAAGCTAAAACTGCCTTCATTACTATGTGGGTTATATTTTGCCATAGGGTGATGTCGTTTGGGTTAAAAAAGGCCGAAGCAACCTACCAGAGGATGGCCACCAATTTGATCCATGACATGATGCATAAAGAAGCTGAGGTCTATGATGATGATATGATTATGAAGTCAGACATAAGAGAGCAGCATTTTCAGAATTTAAAGATCTTCTTTGAAAGAGCAGTAAAGTATAAACTAAGATTAAACCCAAAGAAGTGTGTGTGTAGACCTTTAATTTTGACCCTAAGTTGGTACGGTCTTAATTAAAGAATGCCAAGGTAAATTTGATTTGACTTTAAAAGATTTAAACCTAGTTTATAACTTTTAAATAAGTTAGTATGATTTTAAAAGGGCATAAATTCAATTGGTTCACATTTTAAATGTCCAAACCTAATTTGTTCTGCCCAAATTAAACTGTTCGGCCAAAACATTGAATTTTTTAGATCGGTTTTGAGTCGGGATAGTTTCGAGTGACTTGAGTCATAGGTCATGTCGACCTGGAGGCCTAACTTGAAATGAGCCTTTGGCTCATGTCAATTTGGCACACCAAATTGACATGGCCTTGGCCCCATGTCGATTCAGGCAACCAAATTGACATGAACCTTAATTCTGAAGCAATTTTGGCTGGCAATTTAGTGTCCTAATCACCCAAGAATTCTTTTAAGTCTTGGAATAGGAAGATTAGGTTGAGGTTAACCTTTACTTTTCCTATAATATTAACATTTAATACATATGATGAGAGGCAACCTTAAGCAACAATGATTAATAAGCAAAAAAAAAAAAGCAAGACTTAATCAACAACAAGCAACATTCATCAATCATCAATACATCAAAGGCAGCAACATTGTATTTACTTTTGTTTAGCCATAATCAATTTTGGTGGAACCAAGAAATAGAGGTTTGATCTAATTATTTAATTTGATTGAATTCACAGTAGTTTCATCGTTGAGATATAACTTATTTGAATGTCCAGCATATACATTCCCTTCTATAAATATCATTAGAAGCTTGAAGATTGAGAAGTTGTTTATGTCCAGTATTTAACTTGAACTTTGTAGTCTTGTTTACTTGATTTAAACAACATGATTTGAGTTCAATGTTCATATAATCACAAACATTGTCAAAACCCTAATCTATTTCCCAAACCCTAATTTGATTCCCCAGTTGCTAAAAACTCTAAATTATTTTGCAATTTCAAAACCTTAAACTGTTTTATTAATTCCCATAACCCTAATTGTTTTCTTAATTTTACAAAAACCCTAATCTATCCAGCAACCTCAATTTTTGGAACCCTAACTCCTAAACCTAGAAACCCTAATTTACCAAACCTTAATCGAAAATCCTAAAAACTTATTCTAGAAGCCTAAACCCTAATACCCATGCAAACCTAAAACTTCAAGTCCAGATTTCCAAAACCCTAGTTCAAAATATCAAATCGTAATAAAAAAACTTAATCCAAATCCTAATTTCCTAAACCCTAATCTAAAAAAATCTAATTCCCAATAAGCCTAAATCAAACCCTAAATTCTAAACCTTAGCTCTAGAGACCTTAAATTTCCTAAAACCCTAGCTAAACCTTAATCCAGTGACTCCATTCTTCAAATTTCCTAAATCCAGTAACTAAAACCAAATTATTCAATAGCTCTAATCCCTAAACTGTAAAACCAACCTTTTAAATATAAAACCATAATTTTATTTATTTAGTAGTTTAAACTCAAGCTTTATTTATTTATTTGATTTGTTTTTATGATCAATGTTTTATTTTAATTATTATTCTTGAATGATTTAATTTATTTGATTAATTATTTATTTAGATTTTAAGATTTTAAAAGGCATGTTTCCACTTTGTGGGTTCCCCGATTTTTATTATGTAATTTAGTTTACCGTTTAAAGCTTTGGTGTAATGTAAAAGGATACATTTTCACCTTTTGATGGGTATCCTGTTTATTTTATTTTAGACATTGGACATGATTGTAAGGGCATGTTTCCATCTTGTGTGGGTGCTATTTCTTGTTTTATTTTGACTTGTTTTGATTTTAATGCAATAAATACTTTATTTATTTTAAATCACATATAGTATGGATAATAACATAATATTTAGAAATTTTATAATATTTAGACCTGAAAGGAGGCCGGTTCTAATGAACCAGGTGTTGTGGTGGTGCTGGGTCATTCTCACCTTCTCCATGCCTACCCAACTTTGTGAACCCGTTAAGGGGTTGGGATTCCTTAGGAATAAAGTCATCCACCCCTTTCTTTTCTCAGACCATCCGGGTGGTGACTCCATTTTCTCTAGTTTTAAGCTCGTGTTCTCTAAGGCCCTGAGCCTAATAGTGCCGAAGTCACAAGAACCATTCCACCGAAAGTGGAGGCGAAAAATCCCTACTCACAGTGGCGACTCCACCGGGGATAAGAGAAGTTGATTCTATTGGTCTTTATATTATTTTATTCTTTCTTATTATGATTTTATCCATTACATCATTTTAGTTTTCATTGTGTGTGAGTTAGGATGCCCGTGTAACCCGTGTTGTGTTATGTAAGGGATACCATACTTTCACTAAAGGTATAGAGATCGAATATGGCATAACCACTCATGGCCTTGTACCATTTGGTGTATACTTACTATGGGAACCAAAGCCTTTTTTAACCTAAAGACTAAAGCTCATATAGTTGGCCTAGTTACAGTGAGCAGAGATTTTTGCCACAACTCCCGGTGGAATGGTTCTTGCGACTTTGACACTGTTTAAGCTCGGGGCCTTAGAGAACACGAACCTAAACCCAGAGAAAATAGAGTCACCACCCGGACAGGCTAGGAAAAAGTAAGGGGTTGATGACTCGATTCCTAAGGAATCCCCAACCCCCTAATGTGTTCTAAAAGCTGGGTACGTGTGGGAAGATAAGAAATGGCCCAGCACCCCCACAACGCCCGGTTTATTGGAACCGAACTCATTTGCAGGTCTTAATATTATAAAATTCTTAAATATAATAATATTATCCATATTACATGCAACAATTAAAATAAAGCATCATTATATTAAAATCCAAGCAATGTCCAATACAAAGCAAATAAATGGACACCCATCCGAAGATGGAAACATATCCTTTACATTGGTTCAAAATATAAAAGCAATTTAAATTACATGATATTTAGATAATGAGGTACCCACAAAGTGAAAACATACCTCTTAAACTTTTAATATCAAAACAAATAAATAAATAATAACAATAAAGAAAATATCCATCCATGATATATTAAATAAATCAAGTATTGAAATTAAATAAATCAACCATCAAAAAATATAATAAACTATATAATCAAATCTAAAATTAAATAAAGCAATAAATATATAAATTTAGGGTTTTAAAGAATTATCAATTGAATTTAGGGTTTCGAAACTTAGGGTTTTAGAAACTAAAGTTTTATAATTAGGGTTTTGAAATTAGGATTTTTAGGGTTTTTGAAACTAGGGTTTTGAAAACTAGGGTTTTGGAATTAGGGTTTTTAAAACTAGGATTTTGGAATTAGGTTTTGGAATTAGGGTTTTGGATAGTTAGGGTTTTTGGATTTGACATACTGCCTAAAAAAAACATAATTTTGGATTTGGAAAAATAAATTAAGGTTTTGGAAAAATAATCAATATTTTGGAGTTTGATAATGAAATGGTTTAGGCTTTTGGATAAAAATAGTTTGAGGTTTTGAGTTTTAATAAAATAACCTACGGTTCTTGAAGTTAAAGTAAACAAAATAAATTCTAACAATTAATTTAAATCCTCGACAGCTACTGGATAGTTATATGTTTTTATGAAACATGCAAGTGGGGTTACAAATATCAACTGATCCATGTGTTAATTAAAGAAAACGATTAAAGCTATTGGAAAAAAAATCAATTTACTGCGTATTCAATGATCAAGGTACTGTGTTTTCAAAGATAAAGTTACTGCATGCATGTTTTTATTAATCAAAGAAACAAAGCTACTATGATCATGAGTAATTTATAATTAAAGATCAAACCTCCGTTCGTTGGTTCCTCCAAATTGATTTATGGATGAACAATGTGAAGATAGTATGTAATCTACCTTCTTCTTTGGTTGTCTTGATATTTCTATTTGTGGTTTCCTTCGTCCTCCAAAAAGCTGCTGCTGTTCTTCTCTCCTTGTTGCAGTCTCTTCTGCTTTGTGGTTTAATCCTCTGTTAATCTCAATTGCCGACCCTTGTTCTTGTTAATTCTCCCTTGTTAATGTTTTCTCCCTCTCTGAATTCTGAAACGTTAATATTTATATCCAAACCTCACTCAGAATCCTTAAGCTAATATTAATCAGTCCCTAAAATGAATTCTAGTTGAATTAGGAAAGTTATTGAACTCATGTCGACCTGGTTGCCCTAGGTTGACATGAGACCAACCTCATGTCGACCTTGGGCTGCCCAGGTCAACATGAGGCATGCTCATGTCGACCTTGGGTTGCCAAGGTCAACATGAAGCATGCTCATATCGACCTAGCCTGCCCAGGTCGACATGAGTCCAACCTCATGCCGATTTGGGATGCCAGATCGACTTGAGGCATGCTTATGTCTCCCCGGCCGGCCTAATTTGAATTAGTATTGCCTTTTTTTAACTTATGGATCAAAAGGTTTAATTTGGGCCGATTCAACTTGATTTTAGGTTTTACAATTGAATTTATGCGTCTTAAATCTGAACCGACTTCTTTAAAAATTAGAAATTAGGTTTAAATATTTTAAATTTGGATCAAATTTATTTTGATATCCTCTAATGAGGACCATATCAAATTGGGGTCAAAATTAAGGGTCTACAGTTTGCCTCCTACTTGAGCGATCTGAGACTTTCAGCAGAAGAGAGTGAAAAGCAACATGACTTAATTCTGATGAGATGGTTACTTGAATTTGTTTTGGGTACTTGTACCCAAGGCTGAACTTGATTTGGGTACGTAGACCAGAGACTGGATTGAATTTGGGTACTTAGACCCAAGATTGGGTACTTGGACCCGAGATTGATTTTATTTGGGTACTTGGACCCGAGATTGTGTACTTGGACCCAAGATTGAATTTGATTTGGGTACTTGGACTCGAGATTGGATTTAATTTGGGTACTTGAACCCGAGATTTGGTACTTGGACCCAAGATTGAATTTGGTTTGGGTACTTGGACCTGAGATTGGATACTTAGACCCGAGATTGAATTTGATTTAGGTACCTAGACCTGAGATTGGGTACTTGGACCTGAGATTGAATTTGATTTGGGTACTTGGACCCGAGATTGGGAACTTATACCCGAGATTGGGTACTTAGACTTGAGACTGAATTGAATTTGGGTACTTGGACCCGAGATTGGGTACTTGGACTTGAGATTAAATTTGATTTGGGTACTTGGACCCGAGATTGGGTACTTAGACCCGAGATTGAAATTGATTTGGGTACTTGGACCTGAGATTAGGTACTTGGCCCCATGATTGAATCTGATTTGGGTACTCAGACCCGAGATTGAAATGGATTTCCCTGTCCTTTTATCTGTTGAGGATTCTGGCTTAACTGGTTGTTCCATTCTTTTGTTCTTCCTTTTGCAAAAATTCAATTATTTATAGTTGGCCCTCATATATTCTCCTTGCCCCCTGCGTGGCAAAATATTCGCAAGTGACTTTGAAAATATTTTGTATATAAACTCAAAAAATTGAAAAGGAGAAACTTTGTCCCTTGTGCAGGCTCAAACCAAAGATTTTTTCCGTTTGGGTTCTAATTTATGTTTGTATTTTATTTTGTTCCTTTCATAAACATGTGTTTCTTCTTTTGCAAAATGACTGGAGCTTCCTCAAGCAATAGGCTTTCTATGCCCCCCTTGATTCAATATCTTCTTTTGATTCTTCACTTCACAGGGTGTTTGCTGTTCACTTTGACAAAGAATAGATAATACAAGACAAGAAAGTGTGATGTGATATGTTCATGTATGCATGATATGCATGAATAATACTTACAATGGTTCCATCAACTCATAGACCGAGGTGATCAACTGAAGTGCTCTCATTGACTCCTTCTAGATGCTTGTTCAGTCCTAGCTTCGAAATGACAAGATGCTTCACATTTATGGCTTCTATCTTCGGGATATTGAAAATATGAGTGGTGGTGACCCCAAGCTTGCAGAGTCAGGGATACATCAATTTCAAACTATGTTTGAGCATGTCAGTTGGTAGCTTCTTCATGACCTTGCCAGTAATCATTTCCTTTGCCCAATGTGTCCTTTGGAGGTTCAATGATTCGACATACTTCCCTTAACTTGAAGGCTTTGTAATTTTTTCCTAATTTTTTTTAAATTTTGAATTTTGATTTTTAAATAAAATGTTGGCTTTGCCAAATTAATGTCAATGTACCTCAGGACTTGATTTTCCAAATTAACATATCTATAACATGATAACCCTAGTTACCATACTAAACTCGGGAATCATTTCTATTTAAGCAAGAATTGTTGCACTTCAAATAGGCACATACACATTACTTGGCCAAAGGTCTCATTGAGTTTGAATGTGGTCTATCTCATATGCATGCTTATTCAAACTATTTCCACTAATAGACTCTACCTACTAAGAGAGATCAACATGTCTTTTATAGGCTTGAAATGGGGTCTATAAGGGACATGGGTTTAAATGAAGGCCATTTGTAAGTTGGAGCTGTTGTGACACTATGGGCAAAAGCTCACACTACAAATTTCTTGTTTGAACTTTAGGCAGTTGGGAGCAATCTTGCTAGACTCTAAATTCCTTCTATCTTCTTAGCATTAATCTGGATCTTGATTAGGACAGTCTTTGCCCTTGCAAAAATTTTGGTACCCAAACTCATTTCTTTTCTTCTTCTCCCTTTTCTTTCTTTTTATTTTTCTTTCCCTTTCTTTGAGCATTTTATTACTTTATCCTTCTTCCTTGTAGGACTACCAAGTACATAACTTTTAAAAACTGGATGACCTTTCTCCTTTTTCCCTGATTTTGATCTAATCTTTGGTTGGGTTGGACCAATTCAAGTCAAACTGTCCTTATAAACTAAATGAAAGCCTTTTAGGTAAAAGAGAACTCAGTTGGCTTTTTGAACCGCCTTTTTAGGTTTTATCTTCTCTCTTTTTTTTTGTCTTTTGTCTTTTTTTCTTTTTTTCCCTCTTTTTTTTGTTTTTTTTTTCTTCTCTTTTTTTTTCTCCTTTTTTTGTTCTAGCCCTAAAAGAGTTGTCTTGTTTGTACCAACTTGGGTTTCTAATAATGGATGAGTGGAGTGACGTAAATCTCCTTTGACAGAAATAAATCATTTATTACTCTGATGTTATCTTGATAGATTGGAGATACTAGGTGAACTTCAACTGTCCTTATGGTCTTGAGAACATCAACTATATTTATGATCTCGACTATGCATTCCATTCTTTGATCTTCTTGCCTCTTCATCTTAGTGATCATAAGACATGTCAAAACTATCACAACAGCTCAGGGTAGGTTGTTGGGGTTTGTAAGCCAATGAAAAGAAAGCTAAAATTTTACGAAGGCTTAAAGGGACAACTAGGGATTGATATTTAATTGGGTGGATACTAGTTGTTGGATAACCAAACAATGCCTAGATCATCTCTCCCTTAAAATAAGCAGAGTTCAATTTCACCTCAAAAGTTTATCAAAGCATTTTCTAAGACTGACTAGGACCTAGACAAAGGTAATTATGCAGGAGCCCTCTCTAAGTATGCATACACAACTCAATGCTATAGAGCAATTCCCTCACCTAGTAAAGTCATTCAAGTCATGATGCATAAGTATATTAATTCATGAATTATCAAGCTAGATTCCTCATTGATTGAGCAACAAAATGAACAAAGACCAACAAAATTTTTGATAAAGTAATTTATTCAAACAAATTTAAATTTGAAAAATATGATAGTTCCAATTAAATATTAAAGAAAGTAAAATTGAAAAGCAACATTCAAGCTAAGGAAAGTTTGTTGAGTTTAAGCTTCTTTTCCTATCACATCTTTAATATTTCCATCTTGAAAGGATGATAAAACAAAATCTTCTTCCAATCCTTTTCCTACCATGAAGGTTGCTGGTGGTGGCACTCTTCCAAATTTAGGCAAAGGATTGTTCTTGGTATTGGACTTGTTTGGCTCAGGTAGCTTTCCACTGTCGATTAGATTCTGGATCTCATTCCTCAACTTCATACAATTGTCTGTTTTGTGTCCAGGCCTTTGATGGAATTGGAAAAATGCATTAGTATCAAAGTTAGGTGGAAGAGGATTAGGCAAAGGACGAGGAGTCAAGGGTTGTAACAATCCCTTCTTTTATAGCTTATTGAGAACCAAAGTTAGTGGATTCCCTAATTCTGAAAATTGCCTTATTCCTCCTTGACTAGTGGCATTAACGTTTGCTTCCTTTTGCATACTTTGATTGCTAGGCTGATAATTTCCTTCCTCATTCCTTCTTGCCAAAAAGCGGTTCTTCTCCCTTTCCCATTCTTCAATTTGTAGACCAGCTTGGAGAAGATCTTTGAAATCACGGATGAGTATATGAGACATCCTTTCATGAAGAATAGGCAACACCTCTCGCAAAATCATTCGTATTTGATCAGATTCATCGAGCCTCTTCTCGAGCAAAGTAGCCTTATTTCTCCATCTTTTCACATAGTCCACAAAATTCTCATTTGGCCTTTGACTAATGGACTCAACTTCCATTAAGGTAACTTCCAGCTCGACATTGTACCCATATTGCTAAATGAAAGCCTTGTACAACATGTCCCAATCTTTTTGAGTGCTTTCCTCTAAGGTGTTGAACCAATTTTGGACAATAGGATCCAATGAGAGCATAAAATACCTCAGAGTTTGAGCTTTAGTAGCTCGGGCAGACTGCATAGCAGTGATGTACTGCTTCACATGGAGCTGGGGGCTTCCAGTACCATTGTACCTAGTGAAGGAGGGCATCTTGAACTTATAAGAGACCTCCTCATCTTGTTCAAATAGTTTGTCAATCTCGGACGCCTCTTTGGTTTTCTGTTTCTTCTCAAATTTCTTTTCTAGGTCAGCAATCATCTTCTCAACATCAGAATTTTTAGTCTTTTCAAAAGTTGTCTTCTCAACAACCTTTGGCTCCTTCTTCTTGTCTTAAGGATCTTGGAAGTATTGAGCCCAATCGTCATCATCATCAATGATCACCTTGCAATCATCAAAAGCCACTTCACCAACTTTAGCCTTCCCCTTGTCCTTTGGCTTCTTAGTGCTAGCAGATACTTCGGCATTGTTCCCTAAAATTGCAGCTAATTGATTCTTCACGGTCTCAGCCAGGGCCTCTTTTATTTCTTCCATTTTAGCATTGAGGGCGTCCTCCACCATTCTTTGAATTTCTTTAGGCTCCATTGCTTTTGGTGAGCAAGTGATTGAGTTGCTACTAAATTCTTCATCTCTGACGTAGGTCGGATTATCGTAAGCTTTTGAACTGTCGTAATCCAGGGCTGTGAGCCAGAAGGGATTAATGATATGTCATGTGATGCATGTATGCACAAACAATAAACAAACAAGGATAAATAAGACGTTCCTTCCAACCTTATAACATCCACACATGAATGGCGAGTCTCTTTTCCTAGGTATATGGTTAACAAAATACCAACATGGGGTATCTTATTTTCGAATATTTCCCTCGGACGTTTCAACCAATAGTTATATTTTCAAAAATGGAAATCAGTTCATGATGATTCCCATTAATTAGGTTTTAATCAATTCAACCAACTATAGTAGCTTTTATGCTATATTGGATTAAAACTAAATTAAGAGGTTTATTATAAATAGATTTCTCATTTGAAAAAGTAACTAATGATTCATGCCAAAAACAAGCCCATGATTAATAACTCTTAGTATAAACTAGGCTCACAATTGTTTTTGGTATTTCGTAATTGACCTAAATAATTTGCAAGCTCTTTGGAATGAAAATAATTTTGTTTCTAAGCCCATTGTAAAAAGATTTTAGAAAAAAATGGATTTTGGGCTTAGTATTTGGGTCACGAGCAAAGAATTTTTGAATTATTTTTAGAAACGTTTTATGTCCAAAGACCATCTCGAAAAGTTTTAAAAATAGCTTTGGTCTTTTGGATTTTAAAGAAAAAATTATTTGAGCTCACAATGTAATTAGGTCATATTAGAAAAAGAACAAACCAAATAAGCCATGATTTAAGCCAAGACAACTTAACCATAGTCAAACAACAAGCATTTGGGGTAAAACCTATGGAAAGTAACTAGGCCAATTACATGAGCTTTAGTCTTTGGGTTAAAAGGCTTAGGTTTCCATAGCAAGTATATACCAAAAAGTAAAAGGCTATGAGTGGTTAAGCCATGCTCGATCTCCATACCTTGAGTGAAAGTATGGTATCCCTTACATAACACAACACAGGTAACACGGGCATCCTAACTCACCCACACGACGCAATCTAATATGATGCAATGGATAATATCATTATAAGAAAGAATAGAATAATATAAAGACCAATGGAATCAACTTCTCTTATCCCTAGTGGAGTCGCCACTGTGAGCGAGGATTTTTGCCCCCACTCCCAGTGGAATGGTTCTTGCGACTTCGACACTGTTTAGGCTCGAGGCCTTAGAGAACACAGACCTAAGCCCGGAGAAGATAAAGTAGCCACCTGGACTGGCTGGGAAAAAGAAAAAGGTGGATGACTCGATTCCTAAGGAATCCCCAACCCCTTAATGGGTTTGGAAAGTTGGGTATGTGTGGGGAAGGTGAGAAATGGCCTAGCACCCCGACAATGCCCGGTTTATTGGAACCGGCCTCCTTTGCAAGTCTTAATATTATAAAATTTTTAAATATAGCAATATTATTCATATTACATGCAAAAATTAAAATAAAGCATCATTATATTAAAATCCAAGCAATGTCCAATACAATGCAAATAAATGGACACCCATCCGAAGATGGAAACATGTCCTTTACATTGGTTCAAAATATAAAAGCAATTTAAATTACATGATATTTAGCTAATGAGGTACCCACAAAGTGAAAACATACCTCTTACACTTTTAATAGCAAAACAAATAAATAAATATTAACAATAAAGAAAATATCCATCCATGTAAATTAAATAAATCAAGTATTGAAATTAAATAAATCCATCAAAAATATAATAAACTATATAATCAAATCTAAAATTAAATAAAGCAATAAATATATAAATTTAGGGTTTTAAAGAATTATCAATTGAATTTAGGGTTTCAGAACTTAGGGTTTTAGAAACTAAAGTTTTATAATTAGGGTTTTGAAATTAGGATTTTTATTGTTTTTGAAACTAGGGTTTTAAAAACAAGGGTTTTGGAATTATGGTTTTTAAAAATAGGGTTTTGGAATTAGGGTTTTGGATAGTTAGGGTTTTTGGATTTGACTTATTGCCTAAAAAAAACATAATTTTGGATTTGGAAAAATAAATTAAGGTTTTGGAAAAATAATCAATATTTTGGAGTTTAATAATGAAATGGTTTAGGCTTTTGGATAAAAATAGTTTGAGGTTTTGAGTTTTAAGAAAATAACCTACGGTTCTTGAAGTTAAAGTAAACAAAATAAATTCTAACAATTAATTTAAATCCTCGACGACTACTAGATAGTTATATGTTTTTTATGAAACATGCAAATGTGGTTAGGAATATCAACTGATCCATGTGTTAATTAAAGCAAACGATTAAAACTATTGGAACAAAAAATCAATTTACTGCATATTCAAAGATCAAGGTACTGTGTGTTCAAAGATAAAGTTATTGCATGCATGTTTTTATTAATCAAAGAAACAAAGCTACTGTGATCATGAGTAATTTATAATTAAAGGTCAAACCTCCGTTCGTTGGTTCCTCCAAATTGATTTCTGGATGAACAATGTGAATAGAGTATGTAATCTACCTTCTTCTTTGGTTGTCTTGATATTTCTATTTGTGGTTTCCTTCGTCCTCCAAAAAGCTACTGCTTGCTGTTCTTCTCTCCTTGTTGCCGTCTCTTCTGCTTTGTGGTTTAATCCTCAGTTAATCTCAATTGCTGACCCTTGTTCTTGTTAATTCTCCCTCGTTAATGTTTTCTCCCTCTCTGAATTCTGAAACATTAATATTTATATCCAAACCTCACTCAGAATCCTTAACCTAATATTAATCAGTCCCTAAAAAGAATTCTAGTTGAATTAGAAAAGTTATTGAACTCATGTCGACCTTGTTGCCCTAGGTTGACATGAGACCAACCTCATGTCGTCCTTGGGCTGCCTAGGTCAACATGAGGCATGCTCATGTTGACCTTGGGCTGCCAAGGTCGACATAAAGCATGCTCATGTTGACCTAGCCTGCCCAGGTCGACATGAGTTCAACCTCATGTCGATTTGGGCTGCCAGATCGACATGAGGCATGCTCATGTCTCCCTGGCCAACCTAATTCTAATTAGTATTGCCTTTTTTTTAACTTATGGACCGAAAGGTTTAATTTGGGCCTATTCAACTTGATTTTAGGGTTTTACAATTGAATTTATGAGTCTTAAATCCAAACCGACTTCTTTAAAAATTATAAATTAGGTTTAAATATTTTAAAGTCGGATCAAATTTATTTTCATATCCTCTAATGAGGACCATATCAAATTGGGGTCAAAATTAAGGGTCTACAGTTACTTTCCTTAGGTCTATACCCAAATGCTTGCTCTTTGACTATGATTAATATATCTTGGTTTGAACCAAGGCTTATTTGGTCTGTTCCATTCCTAATGTGACCTATTTATATTGTAACCCCAAAATAATTTTTAAGCCCAAAAGACCAAGACTAATTTCAAAACTTTTCAAGATGGTCTTTGGACATAAAACCTTCTTTTTACCTCATGGCCCAAGTTCAAAGCCCAAATCTATTTTCAAACAAATCTTTTCACAATGGGCTTTGAAATAAAAATAATTTTCACCTCATGGCCCAAGCTCAAAGCCCAAAATTCATTTTGAAAAAAATCTTTTACAATGGGCTTTTAAACAAAATCATTTTAAACGAACATTTTCATTGGGCTTACAATTACTTAGGACAATTATGGAAAACTTAAAATTAATTGTGGGCCTAGTTTACACTAAGACTTATTAATCATGAGCTTTTTTGAAGTATGAATCACTAGTTGTTTTTCTAAATCTAGTTATGATAAACCCTTTATTTAGGTTTTAATCCAATCTTTTTATTGGACCAATGGATTAAAGCTTAATTAGTGGGAATTATCATGGACTGACTTTTAAGTTTGAAAATACAACTATTTGTTAACTATTAGTTAAAACTCCAAGAGAATTGTTCGAAAAATAAGATACTCCATGTTGGTATTTTGTTGGCCATATACCTAGAAAAAGAGACTCACCATTCGTGTGTGGAAGTTATATGGTTGGAAGGTTGGTTCCTACTATTTTGAGTTGATTTTTATTTACTTGTGCATCCATGCATACATGTATTGCATCTCATATCATTGATCCTTTCTGACTCATAGCCCTGGATTACAATAGTTTAGGAGCCTACGACAACCCAACCTACACCGGCAACGAAGAATCCAACAACGACTCAGTCACTTTCTAACCAAAAGCAATGGAGCCAGAATAAATTCAAATATGGTAGAGGATGCCATCAATGCCAAAATGGAAAAACTAAAGGGGGTCTTGTAACACCTCTATACCTTATATACATACTATACATATATACCTCATATATGTACAATATGCATATACGACATAAGAATGCCACGTTAAAGATCCATTCAAACCTTTCATTATAGTATTTATACAAATATATATATATATTTATATATATAAGAATATAACAACATTTTACATTATCAAATCTTATTCTTCAAAAGTAACATTTCCAAAACCATTAAAACTTTTCATTCAATTACATATATACATTTATACATTGTCTTTCCAAAAATTTACTTATATACAAATACATATTGTTAAACTACAAAATAACAAAATGTACATGCATGCACCACCTTTTAGTTGGTCTCTAGCACACCCTCAGTCTTCTCATGGCACATACTTACCTATGTGATTCACACAACCGTGCTAAGCTTCAAAGCTTAGTGGTACATATAAATAATATATACATACAAATACACAAATATAAATATCACATCCTTATCCACATATTGTAACACCCCTTCCCGACCTACGTGTGTAAGCTGAGTAGAGGCGCCACACTATCCTAATGTTGCTACCACTTTTACTTAGTCAAATTTTTGTTCCGATTTTTACAGAAATTTTGCCATAGTTTCGCCTAAAAATTCAATCCCAAGTGTTGACAAAACTGGTTTTTTTCTGATTTTTGAAAGCTTTTTTACACAAACCAATGCAAACAAAATCATTCTCAGTACACTTCCAATAAATCCCCCTTATAACCTCAACTACAACCTGCAAAAAGGATTTACACTTCTAGTACAAAATAAAGTGAAGGTTTATTATGAAATACAGTAGATAAAATATTTGTTCACTATGCAATGGAAAGTAACAATATTTACAAATTCATATACATCAAAACTCAAGTTTTACAACACATAAAATTTATACATGTTTGGCAGTCAGTCTTCGATCTTAAAGCCCACTATTCACTCTTCAAAATCTAAGCTCGACTCGGCCTAGAGGAACTCTCTAGTTCTTCCCTGTCACCTGCGCGAAGAATCACATTCGCGCTAAGCCAACGGCTTAGTGGTACAAAATACAGTGCTATGATGCTTTAATGCCATGCTAATGTCACACAATCAAGATTCAAGATCAATTCAAGAGAATATTATATTTCACAATCTTACATTATTTAATAATTAATCAAAACATTCATGATTCACATTGAAAACAAAGACAAGCATGGGCCCAAAAAGGATCTAATATGCTATTCAAAGTTCAGAGTTACTGCTTTGGTCCATAATCACAATCATCAAGCCTGTAGGCGATATATATATCTCTATCCATGGATAGGGTAATAGACCCAGTCTCTTGGACCTCAACCCGGCTACCCGAGGAGATCCTCAACCCAGCAAGATTGTTACCTGTAACAGACCCAGTCTCTTGGACCTCAACCCGGATAAACCAAGGAGATCCTCAACCCGGCAAGACTGTTACTTATCATATATTTCATATTCATAATTCATATAGTGTAACAGACCCAGTCTCTTGGACCTCAATTCAACTCAAATTGAAGAGATCCTCAACCCGGCAAGACTGTTACCTTTTTACATTTTATAGGCATGCCGCCAAATCCAGAACTCTGAAGGTTGAATTAACACATTAGGCACACAATCATTTCATTTATCTCTTTATCAGTCTCTTTTCATTTCATTTCTCATAATTAATTAGGCAACCATGCCTCAATTTTATATTTCATTTGCATTATCATAGCCAACAACCATGGCCTCATATCTCATATGATCTCAAATCACAATAAAGCAACTCTTCATAACATCATATCTTTCACATTTCATTTCGTCATCACATCTTGCACATTTCACATTTCGTTATATTTCAAATCACATTAATCAATTTATTATTCAAATGGATATAATCAATGGCATTAACACATATTTTACATGCTCATCACAACATTCACATTATACCAAACATAACATTATTAATATACATCCACAATGCATTAGATTCCTTATCACATTTATAATCAAACATGTCTCAAGTCTCAATATCATATGAATGTATGCACTAATGTAGTTTGTACTTACCTTAAAACCAACTCACACCAATTTATACACTTACTCTTCCAAGAATTCTCAATACTTAGATTAGGGCAATTCAACCTCTTCACAACCTAATCCAAAAAGGAGTATTAGCAAAATGACCATATGAATAGTAAATTCTGGTTTTGGACTCAACTTAATCCTTATTTTGAAAAATTGTATAAAATAATCTACTTGACTAAAAACTCTAAAATTTTTACAGAACTAAATTTTACATCTTAAAATCATTCCTTTAAAATTTCAGATCAAACTGAACACAAAATCTTGGTCAAATAGTTCACCCAACCAGACTGCCCCAATTGCCCTGCATCCTGGCAGCAGTTCTGAACTTTGTGAATTCCATAATTCAAATTCAATCAACGTGGTTCCAAATTATTTTTCTCAAATACTAGACTCACTAAGAAACAACATATCCAAAATTAAATTAGATATTATTTTTCTACATTTTATTAAAAATCCCGAAAGATAGCTGTCTCAGTTAAGGTACCTGCTGGAACAGGTCTAATAAAAATAATCTTTCCAAAATCATAACCATTCCAAAATCGAATCAACATATTTTTCGGTCATTCTAGACTCATAGAGGTACAACATATCAAAATTTCACTTCAAGAACATTTTTTTATATTTAATTAAAAATCATACAAGTTACAGCCTTTACTAATTGTAAAACAGAAAAGATTTCACTAAACACAACTCTTACTCTTCCATCACCAACACCAACCTAACTTCTTATCTTTAATTCCATTTCCAACACATACAAACACACCACAAAAAATCCTAACCATTTATCAACAACACTTCATCAAACTCAAAAATAACTTCAAAAACAACAAGAGCAATCAAGAGAGAACTTACCAAAATAATGAAATTTCTTGAATTTCTAACTTGTTTTCTTGAAATCTCCTTCAACTTTTTTTGAGCTTGAGCACAAAACTCTCTCTTGCTCTCTTTTGTCTCATTAAAGTGGCTCTTTCCTTGCCCTTTTCCTCTAATTCTTGAGTTTATGGTGATTTTCTTGAAAAACCACACATAAACTATCTAATTCCCATAAAAATTTGAATTACTTCCAATGAATTCTAAGTTTCAAGTAAAGAAATGAAGGAAGATGAAGAAAGTAAAAGAAATGGTGATGGTGAAGATGGAGTCCACGTTTTATGGAAGGAAGAAGAAAAGAAAATGAAAAAAAAAAACAAAAAGAGACAAAGTCAAATTTATTGTAACACCCCTATACCCCGTATACGTACACAGCATGCTAATACGATCGTAATATACGTATACTGAATATAGAAATATCACGGTTACAAAACACACATGACATGACTCTTATATACTATGAACAAATTCAAAACCTTTAAATGAGTTTATAAAACGAAATAGATAGAAAGTTTATTTAAAACGCAGCGGAAAATATAACAAATGTTTCCCAATACATTTGCATCAAAATCAAAAGTTACAAATATAAAATATATACATGAGTGGCAGCTTTTCTCTGATCTTTAAGTCCAAAAATCAACTCTTCAACGCCTAGACTAACTAGGTCTAGAGGAACTCTCGGGTTCAATCCTGTCACCTGCGCGATGAACCACAATCGCGCTGAGCCAACAGCTCAGTAGAACAAACTATAATGATATTATGCTATGTCATACATTCAAACAATATAGATCATACTCAATACACTTTATTTTATGGATGTTACATTTCATTATTTCAATAATTGTATCATCATCCATTACTCACACATTTAACATAGACACACATGGGCCCAACAAGCATTTAATATGATATTCAAAGTTCAGAGTTACTGCTTTGGTTTATAATCACAATGATCAAGCCCGTAGGCAATATATATCATATCTCTATCCATGGATAGTGTAACAGACCCAGTCTCTTGGACCATCAACCCATTAACATGAGGAGATCCTCAACCCGGCTAGACTGTTACTAGTAACAGACCCAGTCTCTTGGACCATCAACCCGACTAATCGAGGAGATCCTCAACCCGGCTAGACTGTTACTTTTCATAAATTTCATTTTCACATTTCATTTAGTGTAACAGACCTAGTCTCTTGGATCATCAATTCAATTCAATTGAAGAGATCCTCAACCCGGCTAGACTGTTACCTTTATATAGGCATGCCACCAAAACCAGTACTCTGAAATTTGAATAAACATATTAGGCACACAACCATTTCATATATCTCTTTATAAATCTTTTTCTCAATTCATTTCTCATTCCACAATCAACTAGGCAAACATGCCTCATTTGAATCAATATAGCCAATCACAATGGCTTTACACATCATCTTATCATCACATCTTTCATTTTCATAACACATACATATACCATATTACATTTCATGAGGTTCATATTGTATAAAACATAACATTATTCAAACATATCAACAATACAATGAAATTACTTAGTACATTCACACTCAAATGTATAAGTTCCAAAATCACATGAATGTATGTTATAATGCAAGGTTTGTACTTACCTCAAAAGAAATCCACACAATTCTAAACACTTCCTCTTAACAAGTCCTTCACCAAATAATTAAGGCAATTCACCTTCTTCACAACCTAATTCAAAACAATGAGGAAACTCACATAAGATCATAAGGCTAAGAATCAATTAGGGCAAACTCTAAACTAGACACGCTCACCCACACGGGCGTGTCCCTGACCGTGCCCTAACTCCCCAACACAGAAGCATTTACAAGTTCAGGACCACGGGCGTGTCACTGGGCGTGTAATACCTACTGTCTCTCAGAAGTATCGACACGTCCAACATCATGAACGTGTTCCTGGCCGTGTCAATTCCCCAAAGTCACAGTAGCTATGACACGCTCACTAACACGGGCGTGTTAATGGCCGTGTCACACCTACTGCCATCCAACACAATTGACACGCCTAAAGACCTGGACGTGCTCCTGGGCGTGTCAGGCCAAAAACCCAGATTCCGGCCAAAACAACAATCCAACCAACAAACAACAATCTTCCACCATCTTCCACTTCAACAAAACTCAACTAGACACACCCAAAACCATAACAACCTTGCAAAAACACCAACACAACTCAAAATACACATCCAACACCAAATCACAACATCATCAAAAACTCTAAACACAACCACAACTCAATCTTAACCAACAAACTTATTCTTCCTTTCAATCTTACTCTTTTCTTCAATCCAACCCAAGAATCAAAGATCAAGTAAACCCAACACTCTTAAACACAACACACTCAAACATATCCATATCAACAACCATAAATCACCAAACCCACAACACAAACTCAAAGAAAACAAGGGAATCAAGAGGAAACTTACCAAGAATGAAGAAAACTCTTAAATTCCTCCTTGATCTCTTGAAAACTTCTTCAATCTTGAGCTTGGAAGGTCAAATCTCTCCCTCTCTCTTGTTCTCTTGCTGCTGCCGTCCAAAGCAAAGAAAGGAGAAGAAAAGGAAAATGAGAGACACGAGAAGAGAGGAAGAAGGAAGAAAAGGAAAAGAAAGGAAAGTCAAACATTAACCCTCTCTCTCCTCAAAACATTCTCCTCCACACAAATAAAAATAAAATAATCTCAAACATCACCATCCACCCATCTTAATCCACTAACTCAATTTCAAAATAATTACCTTTATACCCTTCAAACAAATATTTGTATATGTTAAGTATATCACAATATATACAACATATACACATTACTCTAACCTCAACTCTCTTTCCAATAAAATAAATACACTTAATCCAATAATAACAATAATTACTCCAATACTTCTAGGGTACATTTTGGGATATTACAATTCTCCCCCTCTAAAAGAAATTTCGTCCTCGAAATTACCTGAAATCAAGTCTGAAACAACTGAGGATATTGTTCTAGCATCGTTTGCTCATTCTCCCAAGTTGATTCTTCTCTACCATGACTCTTCCAAAGAACCTTCACAATTGGCACTTTCTTATGTCTCAACTCTTTCATCCCATATGCTAAGATAGCAACCGGTTCTTCTTCAAAAGTCAGATCCGGACTCACCTCAATAGATTCCACTGATAACACATGAGATGGGTCTGACCTGTACCTCCTCAACATAGAAACATGGAAGACATTATGGATTCTGTCTAACTCTGGTGGCAAAGCAAGCCGATAAGCAACCGGTCCCAATCTTTCCAATACTTCATATGGTCCAATGAAACCAGGACTCAGCTTCCCTCTTCGACCAAATCTCAAAATCTTTTTCCAAGGAGACACTTTCAAAAATACTTTATCTCCCACATTATACTCAATGTCTCTCCTTTTCAAATCCGAATAAGATTTCTGCCGATCTGAAGCTGTTTTCAACCTATCTCAAATTATTTTCACTTTATCTTCTGTCTCTTTAACCAAATCAGGACCAATTAACTTACCTTCACCAGTCTCATTCCAACATAAAGGTGTTCTACACCTTCTTCCATACAATGCCTCAAATGGTGCCATACCAATACTGGATTGATGACTGTTGTTGTAGGCAAATTCTACAAGTGGCAAAAATCTGTCCCAACTTCCAGAGAAATCAATGACACAGCTTCTCAACATATCCTCGATGATTTGTATCACTCTCTCTGACTGCCCATCTGTCTGCGGATGGAAAGCAGTGCTAAAGTGTAATCGAGAACCCAAAGCACCTTGCAAACTCTTCCAAAACCTCGATGTGAACCTCGGATCTCGATCAGACACTAAAGAAATTGGGACTCCATGCAATTTCACAATCTCACTAATATACAGCTCAGCCAATCTCTCAAGAGAATAATCCATCCGAACCGGAAGAAAATGAGCTGTCTTAGTCAACCTATGAACAATCACCCAAATGGCATCATGTTTTCTCTGTGTCAATGGTAAACCAGACACAAAGTCCATAGTCACTCTTTCCCATTTCCACTCAGGCACTGATAAAGGTTGAAGCAACCCTGTTGGGATCTGATGCTCTGCTTTAACCCTCTGACATGTGAGACATTTGGATACAAACTCTGCAATGTCTCTCTTCATACCAGACCACCAGTAATGCTGTCTCAAATCATGATACATCTTCGTACTGCCCGGATGCATAGCAAAAACTGATTGATGTGCTTCTTCTAAAATAATCCTTCTCAAACTAATATCATCCGGCACACACCGTCTATTCTTAAACCATAAGCTCCCATCACTTTTCACAAGAAAATCTCGGCTCTCCCCTTTTTGGCAATCTGAAACAATCTTCTGAATTTTCTCATCAATCAATTGAGCCTCTTTAATCTGATCTAACAACACTGGTCTCACCTGCAATTGTGCCAACAATGCACCATCATCACAAGATATAAAGCTAGCATGCAACGCTCTCAACTCAACAAGCAACGAGAGCGAATAAGCAGTCAAACCTGCTAAAGACTTCCGACTCAAGGCATCAGCAACAACATTTGCTTTACCTGGATGATAATCAATCAAACAATCGTAGTCTTTAATCAATTCCAACCACCGTCTCTGTCGAAGATTAAGCTCTTTCTGAACCCCCAAATATTTCAAACTTTTGTGATCAGTGTAAATAAAACATTTCTCTCCATACAAGTAATGTCGCCAAATCTTCAATGCAAACACAATGGCTGCTAACTCCAAGTCATGGGTTGGATAGTTTAGCTCATGTGGCTTCAACTGTCGAGAAGCATAAGCTATCACTTTACCCTCTTACATCAAAACACAACCCAAACCACTATGTGAAGCATCACTGTAGATCACATATGGTTTATCTTCCACAGGTAAAGTGAGAACAGGTGCTTGAGTTAACATCTCTTTCAACTGCTCAAAACTAGCTTGACACGGATCAGTCCACACAAATCTAACTCCTTTTCGAAGTAATCTGGTAAGTGGAGTAGCTATCAAAGAAAATCCTTTCACAAAGTGTCGATAATAGCCTGCCAAACCCAGAAAACTTCTAACTTCAGTCACAGACTTTGGTGGACTCCAATTCATAATAGCTTCAACTTTACTCGGATCAACTCTAATGCCATCTGCTGAAACTATATGACCGAGGAAAGTTACTTGATCTAGCCAGAACTCACATTTTGACAGCTTAGCATACAATTGCTTCTCTCTCAAGATTTGCAATACAATCCGCAGATGCTTGTCATGCTCTTCTTCATTACGAGAATACACCAAAATATCATCAATGAAGACTACCACAAACTGATCCAGATAGGGCCTAAACACCCTATTCATCAAATCCATGAAAGCTGTAGGTGCATTCGTCAACCCAAAAGGCATCACTAGAAACTCATAATGCCCATACCTGGTTCGAAAAGCTGTCTTGGGCACATCCTCAGCTCTGACCCGCAACTGATGGTACCCTGATCTCAAATCAATCTTGGAAAATACTGCTGCTCCCTTCAATTGATCAAAGAGATCATCAATTCTAGGCAAAGGATATTTATTCTTGATAGTCACTTTATTCAATTGCCTATAATCGATACACAATCTCATAGTACCATCCTTCTTCTTTACAAACAAAACAGGAGCTCCCCATGGCGAAACACTAGGGCGAATGAATCCTTTATCCAGCAACTCCTGCAACTGCACCTTCAACTCTCTCAATTCAACAGGTGCCATTCTATAAGGAGTAATAGAGATAGGAGTGGTACCTGGCAACAAATCAATACCAAACTCTACCTCTCTCTCAGGAGGCAATCCTGGCAACTCCTCTGGAAATACATCTGGAAACTCAGCTACTGTGGGAATGCTATCAAACTGAGAACCCTCTACCCTGGTATCCAAAACATGAGCGAGATAGGCATCACACCCTTTTCTAATCAGCTTCCTAGCTGAAACAGCTGAAATCAACAAGGATGCAAGTTGTCTCTGCTCGCTAGATACCATCACAATTCTATCATCACTAGTTCTCAAAGTAACACACTTCTTCTTACAATCTACCACAGCTTCATGTCTAGACAACCAGTCCATGCCCAAAATCAAATCATACTCTTTAAATGGCATCTCAATCAAATCACCAGGAAATTCCTCTCCTTGCACAACAACTGCACTATCTCTGTGCACCTTACTAACAACCACACTATGCCCTAAAGGATTTGTCACCAAGACATCAAATCCTAGGGACTCAGAATGCAAATCAGTCACAGGTAAAATGGATGCACTTATGTATGAATGAGTAGATCTTGGATCAATTAAAGCAAGTACTGAAATGCCAAATAAAGAAAATGTACCAGCAATAACAGCTGAAGCATCTGGCTGCCTCTGCATCACATAAACTCTTTGGGAAGGTCCAGCCTCATCTGGTCTACTGTCCATAGATGAAGAGCCTCCTCTCTGACTGAACACAGATCGACCCCCTCTATTAAAACTTATACCCCGTATACGTACACAGCATGCTAATACGATCGTAATATACGTATACTGAATATAGAAATGTCACGGTTACAAAACACACATGACATGACTCTTATATACTATGAACAAATTCAAAACCTTTAAATGAGTTTATAAAACGAAATAGATAGAAAGTTTATTTAAAACGCAGCGGAAAATATAACAAATGTTTCCCAATACATTTGCATCAAAATCAAAAGTTACAAATATAAAATATATACATGAGTGGCAGCTCTTCTCTGATCTTTAAGTCCAAAAATCAACTCTTCAACGCCTAGACTAACTAGGTCTAGAGGAACTCTCGGGTTCAATCCTGTCACCTGCGCGATGAACCACAATCGCGCTGAGCCAACAACTCAGTAGAACAAACTATAATGATATTATGCTATGTCATATATTCAAACAATATAGATCATACTCAATACACTTTATTTTATGGATGTTACATTTCATTATTTCAATAATTGTATCATCATCCATTACTCACACATTTAACATAGACACACATGGGCCCAACAAGCATTTAATATGATATTCAAAGTTCAGAGTTACTGCTTTGGTTTATAATCACAATGATCAAGCCCGTAGGCAATATATATCATATCTCTATCCATGGATAGTGTAACAGACCCAGTCTCTTGGACCATCAACCCATTAACATGAGGAGATCCTCAACCCGGCTAGACTGTTACTAGTAACAGACCCAGTCTCTTGGACCATCAACCCGACTAATCGAGGAGATCCTCAACCTGGCTAGACTGTTACTTTTCATAAATTTCATTTTCACATTTCATTTAGTGTAACAGACCCAGTCTCTTGGATCATCAATTCAATTCAATTGAAGAGATCCTCAACCCGGCTAGACTGTTACCTTTATATAGGCATGCCACCAAAACCAGTACTCTGAAATTTGAATAAACATATTAGGCACACAACCATTTCATATATCTCTTTATAAATCTTTTTCTCAATTCATTTCTCATTCCACAATCAACTAGGCAAACATGCCTCATTTGAATCAATATAGCCAATCACAATGGCTTTACACATCATCTTATCATCACATCTTTCATTTTCATAACACATACATATACCATATTACATTTCATGAGGTTCATATTGTATAAAGCATAACATTATTCAAACATATCAACAATACAATGAAATTACTTAGTACATTCACACTCAAATGTATAAGTTCCAAAATCACATGAATGTATGTTATAATGCAAGGTTTGTACTTACCTCAAAAGAAATCCACACAATTCTAAACACTTCCTCTTAACAAGTCCTTCACCAAATAATTAAGGCAATTCACCTTCTTCACAACCTAATTCAAAACAATGAGGAAACTCACATAAGATCATAAGGCTAAGAATCAATTAGGGCAAACTCTAAACTGGACACGCTCACCCATACGGGCGTGTCCCTGACCGTGCCCTAACTCCACAACATAGAAGCATTTACACGTTCAGGACCACAGGCGTGTCACTGGGCGTGTAATACCTACTGTCTCTCAGAAGTATCGACACGTCCAACATCATGAACGTGTTCCTGGCCGTGTCAATTCCCCAAAGTCACAGTAGCTATGACACGCTCACTAACACGGGCGTGTTAATGGCCGTGTCACACCTACTGCCATCCAACACAATTGACACGCCTAAAGACCTGGACGTGCTCCTGGGCGTGTCAGGCCAAAAACCCAGATTCCGGCCAAAACAACAATCCAACCAACAAACAACAATCTTCCACCATCTTCCACTTCAACAAAACTCAACTAGACACACCCAAAACCATAACAACCTTGCAAAAACACCAACACAACTCAAAATACACATCCAACACCAAATCACAACATCATCAAAAACTCTAAACACAACCACAACTCAATCTTAACCAACAAACTTATTCTTCCTTTCAATCTTACTCTTTTCTTCAATCCAACCCAAGAATCAAAGATCAAGTAAACCCAACACTCTTAAACACAACACACTCAAACATATCCATTTCAACAACCATAAATCACCAAACCCACAACACAAACTCAAAGAAAACAAGGGAATCAAGAGCAAACTTACCAAGAATGAAGAAAACTCTTAAATTCCTCCTTGATCTCTTGAAAACTTCTTCAATCTTGAGCTTGGAAGGTCAAATCTCTCCCTCTCTCTTGTTCTCTTGCTGCTGCCGTCCAAAGCAAAGAAAGGAGAAGAAAAGGAAAATGAGAGACACGAGAAGAGAGGAAGAAGGAAGAAAATGAAAAGAAAGGAAAGTCAAACATTAACCCTCTCTCTCCTCAAAACATTCTCCTCCACACAAATAAAAATAAAATAATCTCAAACATCACCATCCACCCATCTTAATCCACTAACTCAATTTCAAAATAATTACCTTTATACCCTTCAAACAAATATTTGTATATGTTAAGTATATCACAATATATACAACATATACACATTACTCTAACCTCAACTCTCTTTCCAATAAAATAAATACACTTAATCCAATAATAACAATAATTACTCCAATACTTCTAGGGTACATTTTGGGATATTACATTTATAGTCTTCAAACATTCTCCACCAAGTCATTTAATAATAAAGTAATCAATTATTTCCTCTTCCACTCATTTATTTCTTCTAATTAATTCATTAATTCAATAATAAACAAATATCTTCTTTAGTTGACCATCCATTTTGACTTGTATATATGTTATATATATTTCCATATATACAACATATAAACTCTCTCTTAATTCTTTTTTCTTTCCAATTACACATATACATTTAATTCAAATAAAACAACAATTATATCAAAACTTCTAAGGCACACTTTGGGATATTACACATATAATATACAACAATACAATATTGGGATTCACATCACACTTACACATCATTACACAATTGGAAATCATGTTCCATATTCGTACATGAATATTGGGCTTCACATCCCACTCACACATCATTGCAATTACTAAGTTGAATTATCACACTATTAGTTTCTCGACCCAACTCTGCTTGGGCCCATTTTCAATTTCAATCACAGAACCTAGCTCTGCTTAGGCCAACCATCATCTCAAACACATGACCCAGCTCTGCTCTGCTCAAGTCTATTAACTTATGCACCTCTAGGCCTAGCTTTGCTCCGGACCTCTCGTGCATATCCAATCAATCTCAATACAATTTGACAAGTAATGATATAGGTTACATGTACATAGAATCACTTTAGTTTATACTTTTCTAGTGATCATCACTATTCATGATCACATCACATTACAAGTTCACACCATTCATACATAGATCATAAGCATTGCCAATACTCATCTTCCATTTCTTTTATATTTTCTCACATTCAACTAGGCACATTGCCTCTTTTCTCATTTTTCTCATTCATTTCAATATCATATCATTTCATCTCATCATTTCAATGTCATATCATCATAATGTATCACATTTTATGCAATCTAGCCATTGCCAATGGATTTTTACAATATCTTTAATGCATACACAACAAACCACATTACCCAAACACTTTGGGTCATTTTCACATATTGCACAAGTTTCACTTTATACTCAATTTAGCCATTATCAATGGCTTCACAATGCATTAAATGCATACATGACAAATCACATGTCATAACACATTGATCATCTCATCTGTATCATAATCATTATTCACTTATAATTCACACTTGACATCCGACCACATTTTCCCATTTTATACTTTCATCATGTAAGCATGAGCCACACTAACTATATGACTCATCAACATACAAATATGTAGCATAATTAACATATTTTCTCATAATTCTTCAAGTGACACACTCAACTTCTACAAACTTTGACATGCCCAGGTACATGGGCGTGTCACTGCCCATGTCCTTAATGCTACCTTACAGTAGCTACCACACGCCTAGGGACATGGGTGTGTCACTGCCCATGTCCTTAATGCTGCGTTACAGAAGCTACGACACGCCCAGGGGCATAGGAGTGTAATTGGGCATGTCAGGCTAAATCTCTGGGTATGCCCATGACATCGCAAAAACACTCTTTCACTCCATTTCATCAATACAATACTCACATATCACATGGCAACTCAAATCCATTTTAAATCAAATTTGCACAATCTCAAAATCATATATATATAAACTCAATATCATCTATACAAACCAAAGAAGTTATATATTCAAATCTTTGGTTATTCCAAGCTTACTCTTCTTTACTTACTTCTTGTTAATATAAACACAAAATCATAATAACAATCATCATGTATTTTTTTATACCATCATCCATATATCAATTCACCCAATCCCTCGCTCAAATTTATCAAACCCTTAATCTTTTCCTCAATTACAACTACTCATCATTATCCTCAACATCTAACCATATTTACTTCATCTATGTATCAATTCAACATATATATACACTTCAATATATCATTATCATCATATTATTCAATTAATCATTTCTTTCTCTCACTAACTATATCATACACATATATGTATAATCCATAAAATAAGCTCAAGAAGAATGTACTTACTTAAACTACTTGCCAAAACTTGACTATTTTCTTTAATCCCTCTTGAATCTCTAATAAACTTTGATATGTTGCATGAAAAGTCCACTCTTCCCACTTTCTCTCTCTCTCTCTATCTCACATTGAAAAGAAGAAGAAGAAGAAGAAGAAGAAGAACTTCCCTCTTCTTTATTCATCCTTATCCTTATATAAATAAAATATTATAAATAATTCCACTTTAATTCTCCACCACACATCTTCTTCCTTCATTTGACTTTGTCCTCTTCACTTATTACTAGTACTATTATTATTATTATTTAATTAAAATCAACTTTTTCTACAACCAATTATACCTCATGTATATGTGGTGTTGGATATATGTATATGTCTTATATATATCATGTTTATTTTAAATATTTATAGTACATATATAACATCCATCTCATATTTTCTCTATCTATTACACCCATATGATGTCCCATATTTACTATTCTAAAATACATCAAAATTTGGGATGTTACAATTATCTCCCCCTTAAATAATTTCATCCTCGAAATTATCTATCTTAGTGAATAAATCCCATTAATACAATCACTAATCTCTACTCTCCCCTTATGCACATCCTCAAACATTTATACCAATTTCCCAAATAAATTTAAATAATCCACAATTCTAAAAATTTCATTCAAGAAAGCACACATGTGTTTTATTAGTTTTTGTTATAGATTTGTGTCTTGTTTGTTATGATAATTATTGTTTTATTTAGGTATTTTGTTAGTTTTTATCGGTTTGTTTAGTGTTTTCATTAATTTTGTTATTTTTAGTTTATTTCAGTGTTTATGTCATTTTTGATCTAGTTTTTAGTATGGTGTTTATGTTTTGTTGGTTATTGTTTATTCACTTCTTGTTTAAAGTTTGTTTGAAGTTTTGTTTTAGGTTAAACAGCCAAGGAACCAAAAAGAAGAAAAATGGACAGTAGCTGACACATGCATAGGACACGGCCAAGTCACTGGCCGTGTCCCATATCAAGCTAAAAGGAAGCCACAAGACACAGTGATGGACACACTCAAGGGACACGGCCAAGTCACTGGCCGTGTCCCTCCAAAGAAGCCCAGACACGGCCAAGTTGCTCAAGCTTGGCCGTGTCTCACTTAAATCCCAAGCAAAGAAGAAGAAATTCTCACAGTAGGTGACACATGCAAGGGACACGGCCAAGTCAGTGGCCATGTCCCTCCAAAGAAGCTCAACACAGCTAAGTCACCTTCAACTTGGCCGTGTCTCACTTAAGTTCGAAGCAAAAGAAGACTAAATCTTCACAGAAGTAAACACTGGCAAGGGACACGGCCAAGTCAGTGGCCGTGTCCCTCCAAAGACCACCCACAAGGCCAAGTCAGTGGCCGTGTCCCTCCAAAGACCACCCACACGGCCAAGTCACCTTCAACTTGGCCGTGTCCCTCATGAACCAAAGGCGTAGGGAATTTTTTAAAGCAGACGTTTCATATAAAAGGAAAAAAGAAGCTAGGGTTGAGGGGGTTGAGATTTTGAGAGGAGATTGAGCCGTCAAGAGAGTTTAGGTTTTGATAACTTTGTTTTCTTTGATTTTTGATTACACTTTGGATTAAAACTATCTAGATTAGATTGTTCATGCCATTGATACATCCTTCTTGCAAGATTTGAACAAGAGATTCGTCTGAAGCTTCAAGGAGTTTGTAATTTGGTTTTGTTCTTGAACTTATTCTCTTTATTTTCATTGGAATTGTATTTATGGATATTATCATTTCTAAATTGATTTCTTTGAATGTTAATGAGATGAGTATGTTTGATAGCAATATGAACTAATTTGATCTAGTCTAGGGTTTGTATGGATATGCTATGATTGTATAAATTGGTTATTCTCTTAGCTAATAATTTCTTTAGCCTTGATTGAATGAATTATTGCTAATATATAATTGATTGGCCACCAATTATGTGTTTTAGGTATTAGATGATGGATTGAGAGATGAAGTCTAATGCAGGAACAATTCAATTAAGGACTTAGGTGAATTAGAGATATAACCTATTAAAAAGATTATTTCAATTGGAACAAGATTAGTTGAAAGAGGTTTGAATGCGAGAGCTTATTTCCTTGACTCGATTAATTGAGTTGTTTGAGATTTAATCTTTGAAATTAAATTAGTTAAGAGGAATAACCGTTCATACATATAAGGAGTAGAGAAGTGTAAACCCTAGACCTTCTTATTAAGTGAATCAAAACATCAACTCAATTTACTTTTACTATTTTAAACTTCGATCAATCTTCTTCATTAATTGTTAGTGATTTAAATTTCTTCATTACTTGTTATTTATAATATGATAATCAATTAGCCACTTTAGCTTCCTTGTGAGATGACCTTGGGGCAATCACCTTTGCTACAGCTACCTCGTATACTTGCGAGTGACGCTTTGTGGTAGAGTTAATTCGAGCGCAACAACATGCAATCATTACACATCTAATAATACTAGATAATCAAATTTTTACCTTCATCTATCTCTGAAATATCTTGCTCTCCCTGCATCGCATAAATCCTTTATACTATTATATCTCTTTCTGATCTATCCACGGTTATAGACCCTTCTCTCTATCTAAATCTTGCCCTGCCACCTCTACCACCTCTGCCTCCTATAGAACCTGGTCTAAAATCAAGAGTCTCCACCTGGCATTTAGTTGGTGGCTCTGGGAAATCTCTCACATAGTGCTCTTGTGATCCACGTTTATAACATCCTCGAGAATTGACTCCCCAACAAACACCACTATGAACTCTACCACACTGATTGCATGTTGATGGTGCAGGTCTCAAAGAAATAAAAGCATGCATAGTAGCTTCTGATGATATGGCCCTTTGCCCCGAATGAATAGTCCTACTAGTTTGCCCTTGAACCTCACTAACACTCTGAGGATATCCCCCTTGACCTCTCTTCATTGATGAAGACCTTGCCTCACTCTGGTGTCCCCTACTTCTACTCTCCTCCGCTCTAGCAGCTGCTGCAAGACCTTGTGCTCTCTCGACACTCCTGGCAGCTGCAACCAACTGAGAAAAGTTCTGATACCGAGAACCTACTATAAGACACATGATAGAGGGTCTCAACCCCTCCTCAAACCTCCAGCATCTGTCAATCTCATCAGATATAATCCCTCTAGCATACTAACTCAGCCGGATGAACTTAATCTCCTACTCCATCACTATCCTATGTCTTGTCTCAAACTCAGGAATTCCATCTTCTTCACATCATTATACTTCGTCGGAATGTACATCTTCTCAAATTCCCGCAGGAAATTATCATAGGTCAGAACTGGTAGATCAACTGTAGCATTTGGAATGATCTTCCACCACTCATAGTCATCCCTCTGCAGAAGAGATCTGACATAATCAAACTTATCCTGTGGACTAGCCTGCAGCTGGATGAACACTCTCTAAACCCTGTCCAGCCACTACACTGCTACAGTAGGGTCTGTAGTTCCAACAAAATCCTAAGCTCTAAACTTTCTTAGCTTGTCATATTTGCTCATTAGCAATCGCAGCTACGGCAGCAGCTGTGGTGGCGATGGCTGCTGAATTAGAGCCTACCTCAATAACTCCACCATATGTCGTGCCTAGCTCGGTGGAATCTCATCAGCTGCTGGTCTCACTAGCAAGGAAGCAAATGCATCACCAACAATCTCAACTCTAGCTCCATCTCTACCCTTACCAGGAGCTACACTCTCTGCACTACTGTCATCTAGTTTGCATCCTCCGGATGCCATTACAACCTATATTTGTCATAACAAATAAACACAAATAATACAACATCAGAGACCAACTTAGGTGCTAATGCAAATGCATGTACTACAACTCATTTCACATTTCAAAGCTTTTATTTCCTTTCTTTTCAAAAAACACACTTAGGCAAAGAATCTCTAACCTAAGGTTTAATACCAAAATAAATGTAACACCCCTATACCCTATATTCATACTGTACATATATACCCCATATATGTACAATATGCATATAAGACATAAGGATGCCATGTTATAGATCCATTCAAACCTTTCAATATAGTATTTATAAAAAATATATATATAAGAACATAAGAAAATTTTACATTATCAAATCTTATTCTTCAAAAGTAAAATTTCCAAAATAATTAAAACTTTTCATTCAATTACATATATACATATATACATTGTCTTTCCAAAAATTTACTTATATATAAATACATTGGTCAAACTACAAAATAACAAAATGTACATGCATGCACCACCTTCTAGTTGGTCTCTGGCACACCCCCAGTTCTGGTGGCACAAATATCCGGCTCTCAGATTAGCAATCTACTTACCTACGTGATTCACACAACCACACTAAGCTTCAAAGCTTAGTGGCACATATAAACAATATATACATACAAATACACAAATACAAATATCACATCCTTATCCACATATAATATACAACAATACAATATTGGGATTCACATCACACTTACACATCATTACACTATTAGAAATCACATTCCATATTCATACATGACTATTGGGCTTCACATCCCACTCATACATCATTGCAATTACTAAGTTTAACTGTCACACTATTAGTTTCTCTACCCAGCCCTGCTCAGGTCCATTTTCAATTTCAATCCCATGACCTTGCTCTGTTCAGGTCTATTAACTTATGTACCTCTAGGCCTAGCTCTGCTCAAGACCTCTCGTGCATATCCAATCAATCTCAACACAATTTGACAAGTAATGATATAGGTTACATGTATATAGCATCACTTTAGTTTATACTTTTCCAGTGATCATCACTATTCATGATCACATCACATTACAAGTTTACACCATTCATACATAGATCACATGCATTACCAATACTCATCTTCCATTTCTTTCACATTTTCTCACTTTCAACTAGGCACATTGCCTCATTTCTCATTTTTCTCATTCATCTCAATATCATATCATTTCATCTCATCATTTCAATGTCATATCATCACAATGTATTATATTTTATTCAATCTAGCAATTGCCAATGGCTTTTTCACAATATCTTTAGTGCAAACACAATAAACCACATTACCCAAACACTTTGGGTCATTTTCACATATTGCACATGTTTCACTTTATACTCAATTTAGCCATTATCAATGGCTTCACAATGCATTAAATGCATACTATTTTATTAGTTTTTTTCAAAGAATTGTGTCTTATTTATTATGATAATTATTGTTTTCTTTAGGTATTTTGGCAGTCTTAATATGTTTATTTAGTGTTTTCATTCAATTTTGGTAGTTTTAGTTTATTTCAGTGTTTATGTCGTTTTTGTTCTAGTTTTTAGTGTGGTGTTTATGTGTTGTTGGTTAATATTTATTTGCTTCTTGTTTAAAGTTTGTTTAAGTGTTTGTTTTAGGTTAATATGCAAATTGTTTCCTTGGAAGAAAGAGTAGCATGAAGCAAAGGGAAAAACCAAGGAACCAAGAGAGAGGAAGGAAAATTTAGGCAGTGACTAACACACTCAGAGGACACGGCCAAGCCATTGGCCGTGTCACATGACACTGCCAGGAGACTTGGCCGTGTCCCATACTAAGCCAAGAAGAAGACCAAAAGGAAAGAGAGCAAAGAATAGAAGGTGACACAATCAGGGGACACGGCCAAGCCACTGGCCGTGTCCCTCCAAACTTGTCAAACACGGCCAAGCTCACTAAAGCTTGGCCGTGTCACTCACCATTCCAAAGAAGAAGAATGAAAATCACACAGAAGCGGACACATTCAGGTGACAAGGCCAAGCCACTGGCCGTGTCACATGACACGGCCAGGAGCTTGGCCGTGTCACTCCATGGACTAAAGGAGCGGAGTTTTAAGCGGGGTTTCGTATAAATAATATGATTAGGGTTTTATTGAAGAGATTTTGATCAGCCATCAAAGAGAATAATTTAGGGTTTCTAATTGTTTTCTTTGAGATTATTGATTACACTTTGATGCAAAACATTCTAGATTAAATTTGTTTATGCCATTGCAACATTCTTCTAGCAAGATATCATCAAGAGATTCTTTAGAAGCTTAAGGGAGTTTGCAATTTGGTTTTGTTCTCAAACTTTATCTCTTAAATTTCTTGGGAATTGTATTCATGAATTCTATTATGTCTAAACTGATTTCTTTGAATTTTAATGAGATGAATATGTTTGATAGCATTATGAACTAATTTGATCTAGTCTAGGGTTTGTATGGATCTACTATGATTGTATGAATTGGTTATTGCTCTTAACTGAATTATTTCTTTAGCCTTGATTGAATGGAATTATTGTTAATATATAATTGATTGGCCACCAATTATGTGTTTAAGGTATTAGATGAAGGATTGAGAGATGAAGTCTAATGCTGGAACATTTCAATTAGGGACTTAGGTGAATTAGAAATATAACCTAAGAAAAGGATTATTTCAATTGTAACAAGATTATTTGAAAGAAGTTTGAATGCGAGAGCTTATTTCCTTGACTCAATTAATTAAGTTGCTTGAGATCTAATCTTTGAAATTAAATTGGTTGAGAGGAATAATCGTTCATACATATAAGTTAGTAGAGAAGTGCAAACCCTAGACCTTTCTATTAAGTGAATCAATATATCAGCTCAGTTTACTTTTATTGTTTTAAACTCCAATCGATCTGTTTTCATTAGTTGCTAGCAATTTGAATTTTTTATAATTTGTTATTTGCATCCTAATAATCAATAGCTTATTTAGTTTCCTTGAGAGACGACCTTGGTGTGATCACCTTTGCTACAACTACCTCGTATACTTGCGAGTGATGCTTATAGTAGAACTTAATTCGAGCGCAACAAGTTTTTGGCGCCGTTGCCGGGGAAGGCTGTTTAAGTAGTGATAGTTTAATTTTTCTTTACAATTTAATTGATTGTTTGTTTTCTTTGAATTGTTTGTTTGTTTTGTTTGATTTTCTTTCAATTTAATTATTTGTTTATTTTCTTTAAGTTGCTAAGTGCCTTTTGTAAATATGCAGTTTTCAAGTTACGTAGGGGTTTATGATGATAACCCTAACTCTGACATGGCATGGCAATTAGCAGAATTAACGACCAACTTAAGATGCTAAATGCAAGAGGAAGAACACCTATGCCTACTCGTGAAGTATGTTCATCATGTGGCATTGTAGGACATAGCGCAAACATGTGTTCATTTGGTTATGGACAATACCAAGAGAGGCAAGAGGAAGAATATGCCTATGAAAGGTTTCAGCAAATGGGTGGAAATGACCCATATCCCAGACCTTATAATTCAAGCTGGGGAAGCCACCCAAATTTTTCTTGGGAAAATCAACAGCAAATTCCACCTCAAAATTTTTTTCAACCTTACCAAAGAAATCCTTACTCTCAAGAAAAATATTCAAATCAAGATCACCTTAAGAAACCCACATTGGAGGATAGTTTGAATGCCTTCATTCAAACTAGCGCACAAAATCAAGATCGAATTAAGGAACCCACTTTGGAAGATAGTTTGAATGCCTTCATTCAAATTAGTGCACAAAATCAAGATCAATGCAAGAAATCCACAGTGGAAGATGATTTGAATGCTTACTTTCAAATTAGCACACAAAATTAGGAAGGGAGCAATGACAGGTTTGATTCTTTGGAGGAATCATTGAAGAGGGTGGAAGCTCAAGTTGGGCAATTGGCACATCAACTCCAAGCACACCAAAAAGAGGAATTTCATAGCCAACTTGAGCAAGTCAAGGTAATCACAAATTTGAGGAGTGAACATGTGATATATAACAGTTTTTGTGATTCCTTTGATGCAGGAACTAATAAAAAAAAAGATGGTGAGGAAATACAACCATACATAGAGGAGTTAATTCAATCAAAGGAGGAGGAGAATTTGGAAGCATCAACTTCCACAAAATTGCATGAACCTCAAAATCCTTGTATGCCACCAATCCCATTCCCAAGCAGGCTGAATGAAGAGAAACAAGGTATGCAACTTTCTAAACTTTATGACATGCCCTATAGTGAAGATAGTGAAGATAAGCTTGAGGTAGCCATGACCTTAGGAGTAGAGCCTAATTGTAGACCCTTAATTTTTGACCCAATCCGATCTAATATGTTTTATTTAGCCCAAAATGATTTTTGTTGTCTAATTGGTCCAAAATAATTTTAATTAATTAATTTTTACCTTAGTATCTAATTTTTATTCATAAAAATTAAATACTAAGGTAAAAATTACTTAATTAAAATTATTTTGGACTAATTAGACAACAAAAATCATTTTGGGCTAAATAAAACATATTAGATCGGATTGGGTAAAAAATTAAGGGTCTACAGTTTGCCCCCTGCTTGAATGATCTGAAACCTTAGTGAAAAAGAGTGAAAAGCAAAAAGACTTAATTTTTGAAATGGTGACTTGTTTTGGGTACTTGGACCCAATTTGAGTTCTGGACTCATGGATGGTTATAGGTTCTAAACCCAAGGAAAATTTGGGTTTTGGACCCGAATTCGAGTTCTGGACTCGAGGATATTTCTAGGTTCGGGACCTAAGAAAAATTTTGGTTTTGGACTCAGATTCGAGTTCTGGACTCCAGGATAATTCTAGGTTCTGGACCTAAGGAAAATTTGGGTTCTGGACCCGGTTCGAGTTCTGGACTCAAGGATGATTCTAGGTTCCGGACCTAAGGAAAATTTGGGTTCTGGACCAGGTTTGAGTTCTGGACTCAAGGACAATTCTAGGTTCTGGACCTAAGGAAAATTTGGATTCTGGACTCGAGAAAAATTCTAGGTTCTGGACCTAAGGAAAATTTGGGTTCTGGACCCGGTTCGAGTTCTGGACTCAAGGATGATTCTAGGTTCTGGACCTAAGGAAAATTTGGGTTCTTGACCCGATTCGAGTTCTGGACTCAAGGATAATTCTAGGTTCTGGACCTAAGGAAAATTTGGGTTCTGGACCCGGTTCGAATTAATTTTGAGCTAATTTGGGTACTTGATTTAGGTACTTGGACCTAAGATTGGGTACTTGGACCCAGGATTGGGTACTTGGGCCTGAGATTGGGTACTTGGACCCTAGCTTGAATTGATTTTGGGTACTCGGACCCAGGATTGGGTACTTGGACCCGAGATTGATTTGATTTGGGAACTTGGACCCAAGCTTGGGTACTTGGACCCGAGCTTGAGTTGATTTTGGGTACTTGGACCCGGGATTGGGTACTTGGACCCGAGATTGATTTGATTTGGGTACTTGGACCCGAGATTGGGTACTTGGACCCGAGCATGGGTACTTAGACCCGAGATTGATTTGATTTGGGTACTTGAACCCGAGATTGGGTACTTAGACCAGAGCTTGGGTACCTGAACCCGAGGTTGTATCGAATTTGACTAACCTTTTAGTTGGGAAGTCTGACTACTCTAGCTGTTTTATGCATTGTGATTCTTCACCATGAAATTGGATCTTCATCCTTTGAGACCGGGTCTTTATCCTTGAAAATGAATCTTCATCTTTTGACATTGGGTCTTTACCCTTGAAACATTGATCTTTATCCATTGGAGGTCGGGTCTTTACCCTGGCTTCAGCTCTTTTAGCTCGATTGATCTTTTGTCTTTTGCATCTTCATTCTTTTGAGAGTTCTAATTGTTCCATTCTTTTGTTCTTCCTTTTTGCAAAGATTTAGCTATTTTTAATTGGACCTTATATCCTCTCCTTGCCCCCCTATGTGGCAAAATATTTGTAAGTGAGTTTTAAAATATTTGGTATATAAACCCAAAAAATTGAAAAGGAGAAACTTTGCCCCCTGTGTAGGCTCAAACCAAAGATTTTTTCCATGCAAACTTTGATTGATATTTTTCTTGTCTAGTTCTTCACACAAACATGCATTTCTTCTCTTTGCAAAATTACTGGAGCATTCTCAAGCAATGGGCTTTCCATGCCCTCCTGATTTGACATCTTCTTTTGATTCTTCACTTCACAGAGTGTTTGCTATTCACTTTGATAAAGAATAGACAATACAAGACAAGAAAGTACGATGTGATATGCTCATGTATGCATGATATGCATGAATAATACTTACAGTTGTTCCATCGACTCACAGACCGAGGTGATCAGTAGAAGTGTTCTCATTGGGTCCGTTTTGACGCTTGTTCAAGTCTTGCATTGGAATGATCGAAAGCTTTTCATTTATGGCATTTATCTTCTATATGTTGAGAACATGACTGGTAGAGACCCCTAATGGTAGAGTCAGGGATGCATCCATTTCGAATTATGTTTCAGTATGTCAATTGGCAGCTTGCCAATAATCATTTCCTTTGCCCAATATGTCCTTTAGAGGTTCAACATACTTCCCTTAACTTGAAGGCTTTGTATGAAAAAACACATTTTTTTTTGAATTTTGATTTTGAAATCAAATGTTGGCTTTGCCAAATTAATGTCAATGTACCTCAGGACTTGATATTTCCAAATTAACATATCTATAACATGACAACCCTAGTTACCGTACTAAATTCAGGAATCATTTCTATTTAAGCAAGAATTGTTGCACTTAAGATAGGCACATACGCATTACTTGGCCAAAGGTCTCATTTGAGTTTAAATATTGTCTATCCCATATGCATGCTTATTCAAACTATCTCCACTAATAGATTCTACCTATCAAGAGAGATAAACAGATCTTTGATAGGCTTGAAATGGGGTCTATAAGGGACATGGGTTAAAGTGAAGGCCATTTGTAAGTTGGGGCTGATGTGATACAATGGACAAGCCTTCACACTATAAATTTCTTGTTTGAATTTTAAGCGGCTTGGAGGCAATCTTGCTAGACTCCAAATTCCTTCTATATCTTCTTGGCATTAATCTGGATCTTGATAGGGACAGTCTTTGCCCTTGTAAAAAAGTTTGGTTCCCAAATTCATTTCTTTTCTCCCTCTCCCTTTTCTTTATTTCTCTTACTCTTCCCTTTTCTTTCTCTTTGTTTTCCTTAATCTTCCCTTTCTTTGAGCATTTTATCATTTTTGTCCTTCTTTCTCGTTGGACTGTCAAGTACAAAACTTTCAAGAACTAGATAGTCTCCCTCCTTTTCTCTAATTTTGATTGAATCTTTGGTTGGGTTGGACTAATTCAAGTCAAACCATCCTCATGGAAACCTTTTGCTGCTTTAGGTAAAAGAGAACTCAGTTGGCTTTCTGAACTGCCTTTTTAGGTTTTTTTCTTCTTTTTTTTCTTTTTCTATTCTCTTTTTTTTCTTTTTTGGTTCTAGCTCAAACATAGTTGTCTTGTTTGTACCAACTTGGGCTTCCAATAATGGATGAGTGGAGTAACATAAATCTTCTTTAATAGGGATAAATCATTTGTTACTCTAATGTTGATGTTGTTTTGATATATTGGAGACATTAAGGGAACTTTAACTACCCTTAAGGTTTTGAGAACATCAACTATCCTTATGGTTTTGAGAACTTCAACTATCTTCATAGTCTTGACTATTCATTTCTTTCTTTGATCTTCTTGCCTTTTCACCTTTGTGATCATAAGACTTGTCAAAAGTATCACAACAGCTCAAGGTAGGTTATTGAGGTTTGTAAGCCAATAAAAAGAAAGCTAAAATTTTATGAAGGCTCAAAGGGACAACTAGGGATTGATATTTAATTGGGTGGATACTAGTTGTTGGCTAACCAAACAATGCCTAGATCATTTCTCTCTTAAATAAGTAGAGTTCAATTTCGCCCCAAAAGTTTGTCAAAGCATGTTCTAAGACTGACTAGGACCTAGACAAAGGTAATTATGCAGTAGCCCTCTCTAAGTAAGCATACACAACTCAATGCTATAGAGCCATTCCCTCGCCTAGTAAAGTCATTCAAGTCATGATGCATAAATATATTAATTCATGAATTATCAAGCTAGATTCCTCATTGGTCGAGCACCAAAATGAACAAAGACCAACAAAAATTTTGATGAAAGTAATTTATTCAAACAACTTTAAATTTGAAAAACACAATAGTTCCAAAATATTAAATAAAGTAAGATTGAAAAGCAACATTCAAGCTAAGGAAAGTTCATTGAGTTAGGCTTCTTTTCCTTTCACATCTTCAACATTTTCATCTTGAAAAGAGGATAAAACAAAATCTTCTTCTAATCCTTTTCCCACCATAAAGGTTGCTGGTGGTGGCACTCTTCCAAATTTAGGCAAAGGGTTGTATTTGGTATTGGGCTTTATCCGGCTCGGGTAGCTTGCCACTATCAATCAAATCTTGGATCTCATGCCTTAATCGGGTACACCTATCAGTCTCATGTCCTTGAGTCTGATGAAATTGACAAAAAGCTGTAGTATCAAATTTTGGGGGTAATGGACTAGGTAAAGGTCGAGGAGCCAATGGTTGTAACAACCCTTTCTTTTATAGCTTATAAAAGACCCAAGACAAAGGCTTCCCCAGATCTGAAAACTGCCTTCTATTTGCTTGACCGGTTACATTAACATCAACTTCTTTTTGTGTGCTTTGATTGTTAGGCTGGTTGTTCCCTTTCTCATTCCTTCTTATTGAAAAGCGATTCTTCTCCCTTTCCCACTCTTCAATTTGTAGACCAGCTTGGAGAAGATCTTTGAAATCATGGATGAGTGTATGAGACATCCTCTCACGAAGATTAGGTAACACCCCTCTCACAATCATCCTTATTTGATCGGATTCATCGGGCCTCTTCTTGAGTAAAGCGGCCTTGTTTCTCCATCGCTTCACATAGTCCACAAAATTCTCATTTGGCCTTTGTCTAATGGACTCCACTTCCATTAAAGTAACTTCTAACTCAACATTATATCTGTATTTTTGGATGAAGGCTTTGTAAAGTAGATCCCAACTCTTTTGTGTTCCATCATCTAAGGTATTGAACCAATTTTGGACAACAGGGTCCAATGAGAGCATGAAGTACCTTAGTGTTTGAGCCTTAGTAGCTCGAGCAGACTGCATGGCAGTGATATACTGCTTCACATGAAGATGAGAATTTTCAGTGCCATTGTACTTTGCAAAAGATGGCATCTTGAACTTGTATGGGACCTCTTCATCTAGCTCAAATAATTTGTCAACTTCGGACATTTCTTCAGTTTTCAGCTTTTTCTCAAATTTCTTTTCTAAATCAGCAATCATCTTTTCAATATCAGATGTCTCAGTCTTTTCAATAGTTGCCTTCTCAACAACCTTTGGCTCCTTTTTATCTTGAAGATCTTGGTAGTATTGAGCCCAATCATCATCATCAATGATCACCTTCTCATCATCACAAGCCACTTCATTATTTTTTGTCTTCCCTTTGTCCTTTGGCTTCTTAGTGCTAGCAGAAGCCTCAGCATGATTCTCCAAGATTGCAGTCAATTGGTTCCTCATGGTCTCAGCTAAGGCCTCTTTTATTTCTTCCATCTTGGCATTGAGGGCTTCATCCACCATTCTTTGAATTTGTTCAGGCTCCATTGTTCTTGGTGAGCAAGTGATTGAGTCGTTGCTAGATATCTCATCTCCGGCGTAGATCAAATTGTAATCTTTTGAACTATCATAATCCAGGGCTGTGAGCCAGAGAGGATTAATGATATGAGATGAAAAATGTATGCATGTATGCATGTATGCACAAACAATAGACAAACAAGGACAAATTAGGACGTTCCTTCCAACCTTATAACATCCACACATGAATGGCGAGTCTCTTTTCCTAGGTATATGGTTAACCAAAACACCAACATGGGGTACCTTGCTTTCGAATAATTCCCTCAGACGTTTCAACCAATAGTTATATCCTTGAAAATGGAAATCAATCCATGATAATTCCCATTAATTAGGTTTTAATCCATTCAACCAACTATAATAGTTTTTATGCTATATTGGATTAAAACTAAATTAAAAGGTTTATTATAGATAGATTTCTCACTTGAAAAAGTAACTAATGATTCATGCCAAAAACAAGCCCATGGTTAATTTGTTCTTAGTGTAAACTAGGCCCACAATTGATTTTTGGTATTTCATAATTGACCTAAATATTTTTGCAAGCTCTTTGTAAAAAATGGTTGGGTGAAAATAGTTTTGTTTCTAAGCCCATTGTAAAAGATTTTAGAAAAATGGATTTTGGGCTTAGTATTTGGGCCATGGGCCAAAAACCTTTTTTTTGACTTGTTTTTATAAAAAATCTTATGTCCAAAGACCATTTTGAAAAATTTTGAAAATATCTTTGGTCTTTTGGATTTTAAGTAAAAATTTATTTTGAGCTTACAATATACTTAGATCATATTAGAAAAAGAACAAACCAAATAAGCCATGATTTAGGATAAGATAAACTAACCATAGTCAAACAACATGCATTTAGGGTAAAACCTAAGCAAAGTAACTAGGCCAATTACATGAGCTTTAGTCTTTGGGTAGAAAGGCTTAGGTTCCCATAGCAAGTATATAGCAAACGATATGAGGCTATGAGTGGTTATGCCATGCTCGATCTCCATACCTTGAGTGAAAGTATGGTATCCCTTACATAACACAACACGGGTAACACGGGCATCCTAACTCACGCACACGATGTAAACTAATATGATGCAATGGATAAAATCATTATAAGAAAGAATGGAATAATATAAAGACCAACAGAATCAACTTCTCTTATTCCCCAGTGGAGTCGGCACTGTGAGGGGGGATTTTCGCCCCCACTCCCGGTGGAATGGTTCTTGCGACTTCGGCACTGTTTAAGCTCAGGGCCTTAGAGAACACGGACCTAAGTCCGGAGAAAATGGAGTCACCACCCGGATGGGCTGGGAAAAAAGAAAGGGGTGGATGACTCGATTCCTAAGGAATCCCCAACCCCTTAATGGGTTCGAAAAGTTGGGTACATGTGGGGAAGGTGAGAAATGGCCCAGCACCCCAACAACGCCCGGTTCATTGGAACCAGCCTCCTTTACAGGTCTTAATATTATAAAATTCTTAAGTATAATAACATTATCCATATTACAAACAATAATTAAAAGAAAGCATCAATATATTAAAATCAAAGCAATGTCCAAACAAAGCAAATAAATGGACACCCATCCAAGGATGGAAACATGTCCTTACATCACATGCCTAGATAGGACACCCACCAAAAGGTAGAAACATGCCCTTTACATAGGTTCTAAAATAGAAAAGCAAAATAAATTACTTGATGTTTAACTAATGAGGTACTCACCAAGTGGAAACATACCTCTTACAACTTTTGGAAATCTAAATTAATTGATAAAAGTAAATGATCATTCATCAAAGCTATTAACCAAAATACAAAACAAACATCCATCCATGACAAATTAAATAAATCAAGTATTGAAATTAAATAAATTAAAGCATAAGAAATAAATCAAAGCATATCAAGTATGGAATTGAATAAAGCAAATAAAAGTCCAATTATGGCTACTGTTGTAACACCCCGATACCCTATATAAGTACTGTACATATACCTAGTATACATACAGTAAGTATATAAAGTATAAAGATGCCACTTGATGTTACCTTTTAAAAACCTGCAACCGAGTTCAAACCATATTACGTTAATTTAAATATCATTTACAAAATCATTGTCTTATTTAAAACTCCATTTATACATATAAATATTCACTCATTAGAAATACATCATACTTAAAATTAAACATGTATGCATTACCCTCTAGTTGGTCTCGACAAACTCTTACTCTTCTTGTAGCGTAACAAAAGACTTCATATCTTCCACCAAGATACCTGCGCGATTATACATCCGCGCTAAGCTCGAGAGCTTAGTAATACAAATATAACATATAAACATACATTATAAAAATACTAACATATAATGACATATTAATTTGATGTACCGTTAGTTCCTTATCATGTTTTCCTTTTTAAATTGCATCTTTCACATATCTTAACAAATTTCATACCACATATACATATCATTTTCACCGACCCTAATTCATCATTAATAATCACCATCAACATAGTAATACTCATATCATTATCACCAATTACATATCATATCATTATCACCAATCACATATCATATCATTATCACCAATCACCGATCCAACATTACTTCTCACAATCAATATTTCAATGTACATATTACATATCATTTCATGTCATTATTTTATTCACAATTCACAAATCATGAATCACATTTCCAACCAATTCAACCATAAATCTTATTACTCGTTTATTACAACATTTATATATCATATTGACAACAACGACAGACTCGGGCCCAAACGATACTAATATGCCATTCAATTTTCAGAGTAATGCTTTGGTTCAATCATCACATTTATCATTATCATAGACCCAACTAGGCTTCAAGGATTAGGTTCAACCAAGCTTCAAGGGGAGCAAAGCATGCTAAGCATCAACCCAACTTGGCTTCAAGAACCAATCCAACCTAGCTTCAAGGGTTGTAACATCTCAATTAGGCTTCAAGGACTTAGCCAACCTAACTTCAAGAGATTGTTACTATCATTAGGCATGCCACCAACAACAAACTCTGAAAATGGAATAACACATTAGTTACACAATTCATTTATTATCTCATTATTCATTTCATTCACAATTGTATCATCATCTAGGCAAGCATGCCTCATTTATTACAATTGAATCATCATAGCCAATTACAATGGCTTCACATCACATTTGAAACATCATAGCCAATCACAATGGCTTCACCATTCATTTAATTCATCATCATATAAACAACATGTTCCTTTATAACATTTCAATCATTATTATCAACCATGATGATATCACATTTCATCCTTTCTCAAGACACATTGATACCATTCAATAGTAAAACATTTATCATAATGAATTGCGTTGCACATACCTTTTTGGATGATCCTCATCTCTTCCACACTATACAAGTCATAATATTAGTCACATTGTTCATATAACATACTACCATTCACATGATTCACAATGCATAACATAATATTGTTCATACATAATCATATGCATCATCAAATGTGTGTTCATTCTCCACAAAACAAAAAGAGCAAAAGAACATCACAGTAGCCAACACACCCAAGGGACACGGCCAAGCTTGTGGCCGTGTCTCTCAACATCAATTCATACCGAGGCAGACACGGGCAAGAGGACACGGCCGTGTCTCTCAACAAAATTCAGGCAGCAGCAAACATGGGCAAGGGACACGGCCAAGCTTGTGGCCGTGTCTCTCCAAAATCCATCCAACACGGCCAAACTTCCCTCAACTTGGCCGTGTCTCCCAAAATTAATAGGTCTTGGCCGTGTTCCATTCTTATTTTGGCCGTGTCTCACATAAACAAAACCCTAAGTGTGGCCAAACTTCTTTCAATTGCATTTAAACACATTATACACAACACAACTTCATTCAAATGCTATTAAACCATGTCATTAACACTTATTTAGCAAGTTAATCACAATATTGCACATTAACAACACATTGAATCATCTACCATTTCAAAACTCTAAGACCATCATCACTCTTGATCTTTCACTAACCAAATCCACTTAACTTACCATCTTCACAACAAAACCAACACCAATTCAATCATTTAGCTTACAATCAATTTCAATACTTGTAAACACATCTATAACACACCAAATCATAAAATTAATCAATCACAATTTATCTCAAACACCACTTCAAAAATTAACAAGGGAAAACAAGTGAGTACTTACCTCAATTGAAGAAATTTCACCAATCTCTAACTTAATCCTTTGCTTCCTCCTTCAATTTGATGTTAGGATTTAGAAGACCTCTCTTGCTCCCTCTTTCCCTTTGATAGCCGGCCACACCAACAAAGAAGAGAGAAAAACAATACAAATTCAACTTCTCTTCTTCTTTAAATATCCACCAAGCAATTTAACCAAGCAATTACCTAATTGCCCTCAATCATTTAACTTAACCTTTGTCTCTTATATGCCCATTTAGGTAATTTCACTTCTCACAATTAAAATATCCTCTTACCTTGACTTCTCATTTGACCAACTTATATGTTATATATATTACAATATACACAACATATACATTCTCTTAACACGCTCTCATTTCCTTTGCAAATACATATATACATTTAATTCAAATCAAAACAACAATTGTATCCAACTTCTAGGGCACACATTGGGATATTACAATTCTCTCCCCCTTAAATAATTTCGTCCTCGAAATTATTAGTATCATAACAATTCATTCTTAACAAAATACTATCTTAACTTCCATATGAAGTTAATTAAATTCTTAAGTTATTATATCATCAAATCATACAACTTCAATCTCCTCTTTAGAATCAACCACCTTCTTTAAATTTCATAACTCGTCATTTTATATGTTTATATATCTTATTACTTCCTTGATCAAACATTCAAAAGAACTCATTACATTTCCTATTAATATCTTGATACAAAAATCAGATCATTTATAACACACTTATACCTCATCCAATTATTATAATTCATATATTTTGTTCCTTCACCCCATTGATATTACTATCTTAACTTTAACCTTAGAAACCATTGGTTAATATCTGAGCATTAATTATCCCGTCATCACAATCACTATCCAAATAGACATTTATCAATCCTCAATTGATAACAAGTTCCTTATTGTACATAAATAGAGTTATTTCTTTAGCATGCTATTCACTTAACTTACGTATTAATACATTACCTTTCAACTTATTTTATAAATAACCAAATCTTTTCCCTTTACATCATGATTTATAATTACTATAACCCCCCTTTTTATTCATATCCAATCGTACTTTAAAATTTACATCATATACATCATCATGTAAATAATTACACTCTTGGTACAACTATACACATTAAATCTCAATAATGATTCATATTCTTAGCCAAGACCAGATCAATTGATCTATCTATCACAATATACTCACATTCCAATCTTGTTCAATTCCAACCAACCATTAATTTATCCAAATTCATCATGAAAATTCACAATATTCATACATGTATATATATATAACCTAATTCCCTTAGGACAAACTTATATACAATTCTTGATCTCTTCCGATTCTTATTCAATCAAATTATCATGATAACCAATCATTTCAAATTATTTTAATATCATTCTCACCAATTCTCATAATAATTTTATATTATATTTACTATCAATAGTTCTTTCACTTAAATCTCAAGTCCATTCATTTATTCATTACATACCATAAACATATTTAGTATAACTTTCAGTCATATTACCCATAACTCAACACATTTCCATAATTTCCTTTTCCCTTTTTATCTTCATAATTATAACCAAATTCTTAACATAAAATGATAAGATACAACTTTATCCATCATAATTTTTAACTATACTTTTCCAACAAAATTTTCAATCTCACCAAAAATATATTACAATCATGTTATCTAAGATCCAAAACCATGGATAACACATTAACCAATCATATATACTGAACAAAACACATGGCTTAAAGAGATTAATATTCAAGCCTGAAACTTCCAAATCAATAATATTCTTTTATAATTTTATTTTTAGTCTTTACAAATACTAGACTAAGGTGTATTTCAAGAATTACATATTCATTTCTTTACATTTTTGCTATATCAGAAGTTAACACATTTCAACTCCGTTTCAAACCAATTTACACTCGATTATATGATCTTTATCAACTTAATTCATGTTCCAACAATATTTCTATATATATATATATTCAATCATATGCAATTCTTATTCAATTTCTATTCGTCACTTCATTTCTAATCCATTTACAATCTCTTATAATATATATATACATAGAACTTTTCATTTGTGAATACTTTAGAACTCTAAATATCACATGATCATCAAGTTCAATGCTCATCATAACAATTTCCACTGTCCAATACTATTCAAGTTCATTCCATACTCACTTCCATCACATAATCCACTTAGCTTTACATAATTCAAAACCTAATCTCTCTTAAGTCCAATAAGACATACAACATCGTTTCCATATCATTAATTCCATAATAATACCACATACATTTTCATAGGTCACCCTCATAATGTGATTCACACATTTAGTTATATAAATAATTTTATTCACATTGAAAGTTCAATTCACATACCATATACTTGTATACACTTAATTAGATGCTCTTATTTATCATACATTCAACACAAATTTTCCTTTATAACTGTAACAACCGTCCCAGTCCACCTGTTGAGCCATTCCTATCCGGAGAAACCCTCAGGGCCTTTGGGCTGGGCTGCTACAGTACTAAACTACCCTCACGGCCTTTCAACAAAATTCGCTTATTTGACTTACACCCAAGACACATGAGTGCAAGTCGCCTCTCTAGATTGAACACCTGATCTCCCCCTTAAGAGAGTCAGCGAAAATCATCCAGTACCAAATCTTCCAATATGATATAAAATATTGATTCACATAACACACATATATATATACATTCTAACTATAATAGCACTTTACATCCATCTTAACCACATTCCCAATGTAACATCTTTTTCACTTTCATCTTTAAAATCATTTAATATATTTCCATATCCACTTTTACCCCTTTTCAATATAATGACTTAAAATAGCTCATCTTCATTTGCTTATTCACTTCCCTTTTTACTTCAAGACAAATTTTCATACTATCAATCACATTACCCAATTCATAATACTTTCATATGCTATATTAGTCATTTCATCTAACTCATGTATGGTATATACACTAAACCATCAACATCCAAATAATCTTTATCAATTTCCATTAAAACTTTAACTTTTCAACTTACTACTTCACTTAAACTTCAATCTGCCAAACTCATCTTTTCTTAATATTACGTTAAAAACATCTTATAGATGTATATCACAAAACAACATCAAAACATAAAATTTTCCCCAATTATTAAGCTCATTTTAAAGAGAATCACAAATATAACATATTATCACCATTACCATGAGCTTTCACAATATCCAAGCATCTCACATTTCTAACATTGAATTCACAATATTTGCATTACAATAAAAATACCAATTTATATCCTTACTCAACCAATATCATCTCTTTTTCCTTTAAACAAAACCATAACTTTACATATTCATTTGTTTTCTATTCAACATATATATATCACTCACATAAATATACACATGTACATTACATCCAATCATATACACACTAAGCCCAATGACTTCTATACACTTTCCAAGTCTAGTTATCACAATTCCCAGTTTCTTAAACCAACGTTACTCAATCCAATTTTCACTATCAATTTATCACACGACCTGACTTTGCACAAGTTGTCAATGCAAGCATAATCATCCTCAACATTCATAGGCAAGTAATTATATAGATTCAAACATGCAATACTATACGTACATTACATTTTCAAGTGATCAACTCAGTCTTTGATCATTATCATATTAGATTCACAATGTTTGCATTAAAACAACCATGCAAACAACACCATTATATTTCCTTACATTAACCAATATTTTTATTTTAGTTTTCATATCATTTCTTTCTCTAGCTTTACATTCATGTAAAACATCATTCACACACTAGCATCCATCTCATATAACACAGATATTCTACAATTCATATAATGCCACATTCGAGACCAACCTAGGTGTCAATGCATATACATGTATTACCAATTTCATTTCAAAACTCTTCTTTTTAATTTCTTTTTTTTTTCAAAACTTTCTCTTTTTAATTTCACTTAGGCCTAGAATCTCGAACCTAAGCTCTGATACCAAAATAATTGTAACACCCCGATACCCTATATAAGTACTGTACATATACCTAGTATACATACAGTAAGTATATAAAGTATAAAGATGCCACTTGATGTTACCTTTTAAAAACCTGCAACCGAGTTCAAACCATATTACGTTAATTTAAATATCATTTACAAAATCATTGTCTTATTTAAAACTCCATTTATACATATAAATATTCACTCATTAGAAATACATCATACTTAAAATTAAACATGTATGCATTACCCTCTAGTTGGTCTCGACAAACTCTTACTCTTCTTGTAGCGTAACAAAAGACTTCATATCTTCCACCAAGATACCTGCGCGATTATACATCCGCGCTAAGCTCGAGAGCTTAGTAATACAAATATAACATATAAACATACATTATAAAAATACTAACATATAATGACATATTAATTTGATGTACCGTTAGTTCCTTATCATGTTTTCCTTTTTAAATTGCATCTTTCACATATCTTAACAAATTTCATACCACATATACATATCATTTTCACCGACCCTAATTCATCATTAATAATCACCATCAACATAGTAATACTCATATCATTATCACCAATTACATATCATATCATTATCACCAATCACATATCATATCATTATCACCAATCACCGATCCAACATTACTTCTCACAATCAATATTTCAATGTACATATTACATATCATTTCATGTCATTATTTTATTCACAATTCACAAATCATGAATCACATTTCCAACCAATTCAACCATAAATCTTATTACTCGTTTATTACAACATTTATATATCATATTGACAACAACGACAGACTCGGGCCCAAACGATACTAATATGCCATTCAATTTTCAGAGTAATGCTTTGGTTCAATCATCACATTTATCATTATCATAGACCCAACTAGGCTTCAAGGATTAGGTTCAACCAAGCTTCAAGGGGAGCAAAGCATGCTAAGCATCAACCCAACTTGGCTTCAAGAACCAATCCAACCTAGCTTCAAGGGTTGTAACATCTCAATTAGGCTTCAAGGACTTAGCCAACCTAACTTCAAGAGATTGTTACTATCATTAGGCATGCCACCAACAACAAACTCTGAAAATGGAATAACACATTAGTTACACAATTCATTTATTATCTCATTATTCATTTCATTCACAATTGTATCATCATCTAGGCAAGCATGCCTCATTTATTACAATTGAATCATCATAGCCAATTACAATGGCTTCACATCACATTTGAAACATCATAGCCAATCACAATGGCTTCACCATTCATTTAATTCATCATCATATAAACAACATGTTCCTTTATAACATTTCAATCATTATTATCAACCATGATGATATCACATTTCATCCTTTCTCAAGACACATTGATACCATTCAATAGTAAAACATTTATCCTAATGAATTGCGTTGCACATACCTTTTTGGATGATCCTCATCTCTTCCACACTATACAAGTCATAATATTAGTCACATTGTTCATATAACATACTACCATTCACATGATTCACAATGCATAACATAATATTGTTCATACATAATCATATGCATCATCAAATGTGTGTTCATTCTCCACAAAACAAAAAGAGCAAAAGAACATCACAGTAGCCAACACACCCAAGGGACACGGCCAAGCTTGTGGCCGTGTCTCTCAACATCAATTCATACCGAGGCAGACACGGGCAAGAGGACACGGCCGTGTCTCTCAACAAAATTCAGGCAGCAGCAAACATGGGCAAGGGACACGGCCAAGCTTGTGGCCGTGTCTCTCCAAAATCCATCCAACACGGCCAAACTTCCCTCAACTTGGCCGTGTCTCCCAAAATTAATAGGTCTTGGCCGTGTTCCATTCTTATTTTGGCCGTGTCTCACATAAACAAAACCCTAAGTGTGGCCAAACTTCTTTCAATTGCATTTAAACACATTATACACAACACAACTTCATTCAAATGCTATTAAACCATGTCATTAACACTTATTTAGCAAGTTAATCACAATATTGCACATTAACAACACATTGAATCATCTACCATTTCAAAACTCTAAGACCATCATCACTCTTGATCTTTCACTAACCAAATCCACTTAACTTACCATCTTCACAACAAAACCAACACCAATTCAATCATTTAGCTTACAATCAATTTCAATACTTGTAAACACATCTATAACACACCGAATCATAAAATTAATCAATCACAATTTATCTCAAACACCACTTCAAAAATTAACAAGGGAAAACAAGTGAGTACTTACCTCAATTGAAGAAATTTCACCAATCTCTAACTTAATCCTTTGCTTCCTCCTTCAATTTGATGTTAGGATTTAGAAGACCTCTCTTGCTCCCTCTTTCCCTTTGATAGCCGGCCACACCAACAAAGAAGAGAGAAAAACAATACAAATTCAACTTCTCTTCTTCTTTAAATATCCACCAAGCAATTTAACCAAGCAATTACCTAATTGCCCTCAATCATTTAACTTAACCTTTGTCTCTTATATGCCCATTTAGGTAATTTCACTTCTCACAATTAAAATATCCTCTTACCTTGACTTCTCATTTGACCAACTTATATGTTATATATATTACAATATACACAACATATACATTCTCTTAACACACTCTCATTTCCTTTGCAAATACATATATACATTTAATTCAAATCAAAACAACAATTGTATCCAACTTCTAGGGCACACATTGGGATATTACAACTGTGACTTTTTATGGAATTAAAATAAATTAGGGTTTTATGTTTTAAAAAATTGGTAAGACTCTTTGATTAACCAAATTAAGGTTTTAATGATGAAATCATGAAACTAGGGTTTTAAATACCTTAAAATACTTTAATTTGTGATTTTTGGTTATTGAATTTTAAGCTACTGTGTAATTTTTGAGTTTTTATGTTTTTATGTTTTTTTAATGTTTTAAAAGGATTAGGGTTCATAAAAATTAGGGTTTAAGGTTTTAAAAGGGTCAGTGTTCATTATTTTAGGTTTAAAAGTTGAATTTTGGATTTTAGGGTTTTAGAATTTAGGTCATGGGTAAAAGATTTGAATTAAGGTTTTAGAAATCAATTTGATAATTTATGAAGTTTTATGAATTTAAACAAATGGATTGAAGTTTTTATAAGTAGAAAAGATATTTTTTAAGGTTTTTTGAATGAAATAGAACCTACTTTAAAATCTTAAAAGAAACAGAATTTGATTTTGGTTTTGTTGAAAAATTTGTTCAATTAGAGTTTTAAGGTTTTTAAGAAGAAAAAATAATAATTTTAAGTCTTTTTAGAAAATAAGGTCACGTTTTAGTGTTTTAACTTTGGAAAACTAAATTGAAGTTCTAAGATTTTAACTTTTGAAAAACACAAAAAATCCTAGTTTTAGCTACTGTGTAAAAAAAATTAGAATTTAGAATTTCATACTTTTTTTTGTAAGTTGCTCCAAAATTGCTTCTTCTTGGATGAACTAGCTCCAAAGACAAGCCTTTTTGCCTTTGAAATCTCCTCTCCTTTGCTTAATTCGTGCTGCTGCTGCTTTTAAAAATCACTTGAATTGAGTTTCCCTTTTCCTTCACTGATTTGGTTTCAAAAAATCAAGCTACTGCCTCTTTTTTCCCTCCTCCAATTTGGTTCTATTGGTCCTTATTTATAATAGTTTTCAGTTGTTTTTCCCTAATTATACACGGCAAGTAATATTAATAAAAAAAAGAAATTAAAACCTAATTGGATTAGGTTTCAAAAAATTTGGGTCGAAATATTTTGCGCTGGCAAAAAATGCGGCAGCCGGGCCCGTGGCTGGGGCCAGTGGGCGTGCCAACCCGCAGAAAATTCCTGCGGGCAGTTATTTTGCCCGCAGGAAATTTCTGCGGGTGAAATACTGGGCCTACGGGTGTGCCGCCCGCAGGAAATTCCTGCGGGCAAAACGCCCACGGGCCCGCACGACTGCTTTTTGCTGCCGAATTTTTTTTCCGACTCCGATTTTATTTTTATTTTTAATTTTTAATTTTTAATTGTTTATTTTCATTTTTATTAATAAAAATTAGATACTAAGGTAAAAATTACTTAATTAAAATTATTTTGGACCAATTAGACAACAAAAATCATTTTGGGCTAAATAAAACATATTAGATCGGATTGGGTCAAAAATTAAGGGTCTACACTAATTTTTCCAATTTAGAAATTGAGGAGAGCAATTTACTATTAAATAATAAGATTATTGAGGGGGATCTTCAAATTACTAAAGAGGATGATGAAGTGGTTCAACCAAACTTGGTTGAACTTAAAAAGACCCCAAGAATTTTGAAAGACGTTTTGGTTGGGGAGTACAGTATGCAACAAATTATCATCTCTCCCACCCTTGGTGGTGAGAATGAGCAAAAACCATATATAACCATGTTGCAAACTGAAAAAGGTTCTTACCACGTCCCTATAACATTAGAGGATCAAGTTAAGACAACCCTCACATGTTCTTTTTGGACAATTGCTCTTCCAAGGATGCTACCTAGGCTTTTCAATACATTAGCCACATTTCAGAGTTGCATGTTGTTCATCCTCTCACACATGGGCTCCAATTGCATTATGGGTGGAAGGAGCCCTACACATCGTATATGGGAACGATGGAAATCAGGTATCATATAAACTCTCTTTTAGTTTATGCATGCTCACATTGAGGACAATGTGAATCTTTAAGTGTGGGGTAGTGCATTTTGTGTTTTTACTTTTTAAGTTTAATAATGTTTTACCTTGATTAAATGAGTTTTAGAAAGTTCAATTGTTATAAAAAATTTTGATAGACGACCTTTGAATTTTTGAAGCATGAATTTGAGAATTGAGTAGAATTGGTGCTTATTGTCAATTTTGCTGGTTTTCCTTGCATTGCCATTAACCTAGTGAGGAATTGAGCCATCAACTTATCATTATTGTTGTGGGTGAACATCTTTGATTGATGAATTGCTAGAACATGCTTTGACATGCATTTTAAGATTACATAAAAATTTCAATTAGGCATCAAGATGATTAAGGCAATTAGGTGAACCCACGTTGGCTTAAAAAGACCAACCCTATTTTTAACCTTAGTTAGCCAATTTTGACCTTATTTTATTTTTTCCTTTTCTTTCTTTTTCACAACACCATTAGCTTGGACCTTGTTGTTTAACTCTTACCCTTTCATTAGGTCAAGAGCATTTTAAGAGCGTTTATGACCGAGTGTTGTGTTGAATGAAGTGTGGGGTCAAATTTAGTAAGTTTAAGATTGCAAAGCAAAATAATAAAAATAAAAAAAAAGAAAAAGAGAAAAATAAAAAATATATATATAATAATAAGAATAATTGTTGTTCTTGTTGAAAGGGTTGGAATGTATTATTGCAATATTTAATAAGTGAGTTCCCTTGAAAAGCTCTTTAATGTCAAGGGGTAGATGAGAGGAAGGTGTTTTGGGATTGTTGGGTTATATATATGATCGGGTACTTCATTCTTAAAGTGCTCTTGAACTTAATGATCAAGCTCACATTTCCTAAATATCATGCCTTTACCTTATCCCCATTACAACCCAATAAAGACCTTTTGATTGATGCTTGATTGTTATTTTGTGGTGGAGATTTGATTGATGAGCAAGCCTATGGCAATAATCTTTCATTGATTGTTATGAGTGTAAACACCACCATGATCAAACACTTGTAAGAGTTGTTGAAGGAGTGAAAACATTGGTTATGCATGGAAAGCCACTTAATTGCTTTGGTGTTGATTTTGTTTGATTCGATATTGATTAAGGATTTAGGGATAAGGAAGTCTTGATGCATCTTTATAACTCTTGAACTTAACAAAATTCATCTTGTTTAGTGTGTTTTGATTTTAGCCTTTCTCGGGGACAAGCAAGGAATTAAGTGCGGGGTATTTGTTTAGATCATATTTGTACTAGTTTTCAGTATGATTTTTATGCATTTTTAGTTAATGTTTTGATTGATTTTTGTTTTAAGTTTGTTTAAAGTGTTTGTTTTAGTTTTAAGTGCAAAAACTCCCTTGGATGATCAAAACAATCAAGAAAAATGAAGAAAGAGCAAGAATCAAGCAAGACATGGCCAAGCCAAAGCAAGCTTGACCATGTCCCTCAAAAGAATTCCAAGACAGTAGCTGACACACCCAAGAGACATGGCCAAGCCACTGGCCGTGTCTCACCTAAGGAAAAGAAACCAAGAAAGAAAAAAAATAGAGGCAGTACTTGAAACACTCACAGACTTGGCCATGTCTGTGAGTGTGTCTGATCGACATGGCCATGTCACTTGAAGCTTGGCCATGTCTCATTGTCTTGGCCGTGTTTCATCCTAAAATAGAGGAAGCACATGGCCATGTCTGTGAGTGTGTCTGATCGACATGGCCATTTCACTTGAAGCTTGGCCATGTCTCATTGTCTTGGGCGTGTTTCATCCTAAAATAGAGGAAGCACTTGACACACTCACAGACATGGCCATGTCTGTGAGTGTGTCTGATCGACATGGCCATGTCACTTAAAGCTTGGCCATGTCTCATTGTCTTGGCCGTGTTTCATCCTAAAATAGAAGCAATGACTGACATTGGCAAGAGACACGGCCAAGCCACTGGCCGTGTCTCACCTAAGGAGAAAAAAAATCCAAAGAACAAAGAAAGAAGAAGGTAGTGAAGGACACGGTCAGCAAGCTTGGCTGTAATATCCCAAAGTATGCCCTAGAAGTTTGGTATAATAATTGTTGTAATTGGATAAGTTTATATGTGTTTAATTGAAAAGAGAAATGAAGTGAAGAGAGAGTGTATATGTTGTATATATAGTGATATATACAACATATACAAGTCAAATGTGAAGTCAAAAGATGGTTAGTTAATGATTTTAAATTAATTAAGTTATTTAAGTGGAATTTAAGTGAGTGGAAGTGGATGGAGATATTTAGAATATTTTAATATTAAATGCTTGGAGGAGAGGGTTTTGAGAAGATAGTGGATGGGGATTTGACTTTGATTTCTTTCTTTTCTTCTTTCTTTCTTTCCTCCTCCGTGGTTCAATTTCTTTTCTTTCCTTTTCTTTTCTTTTGGCTAGCTATCAAAGAATCAAGAGAGCAAGAGAGAGATTTGATCTTCTAAACTCAAGATTTAAGGAAGTTTTCAAGTGATCAAGTAGGAAATTTAAGAGTTTCTTCATCCTTGGTAAGTTTCCTCTTGATTCCTTGATTATCTTCTAAGTTGTGTTTAAGTTTGTTGGTTGATTGTTGATGGTATGTGAATATGTTTGATTAAGATGTATTTGAGAGTGTTTGATTTAATTGATTTTGATGTTGGTGTTGGATTGGAAAGAAGGAGTTAGGTTTGATGTTGAAAGAGTAAGAATTGTGTGTATGTGATGGTTGTAAAGTGGTGTTTGATGTATGTTTTGAGTTGTTTTGGTATTTTTGCAAGTTTGTTATGGTTTTGGGTGTGTTTAGCTAAGTTGGTTTGAAGTGGGAAATGGTGGAAGTAAGAGATTTGTGGATTGTGTTGTTGTTGTTGCCGGAATCTGTATTTTTGGCCTGACACGCCCATGAGCACGGCCAGGTCTATAGGCGTGTCGAGGATTTTGTATTATTGGTGTTTAGACAAGGCCAGTGACACGCCCATGTCACTGGGCATGTCATAGCTACTGTGTTGGTGAAGAATTGACACGGCCATGAGCACTCCCGTGTTGTTGGACGTGTCAATGTTTCTGGGAGACAGAATGTGTTACACGTTCAGTGACACGCCCATGGTTCTGAGCATGTTAAAACTTCTGTGTTGTAAGTTTAGGGCACGGTCAGGGACACGCCCATGTTGTTGAGTGTGTCACGTGTAGAGTTTGCCCTAGTTAGACCTTAGTCTTATTATCTCATGTGTATTATTCCTTTTGGATTAGGTTGTGAAGAGTTTGAGTTGCCCTAATCCAAGTATTGAAGGATTCTTGGAAGAAGAGTTTTGTGTTTTATGTGAGTTGCTTTTGGAGGTAAGTACAAACTACATTATTGCATACATTCATATGATATTGAGACTTAACACACATTTGATTGTAAATGTGTTAAGAAATCTAATGCATTGTTGATGCTTATTAATAATCTTATGTTTGGTATAATGTGATTGAATGATGAATTGACCTAATGTGAATTGAGACATAATGGGATGTGAAACTAATGTGGTTGGTTATTATGATATAAATGACATAATTGAGGCATGTTTGCCTAGTTGATGTTCAATGCAATTGATGATATATATATATATACTCTCTTGATGAGATATGGAGCCATGGTTGTTGGCCATAATGATGCAAATGAGATGATTGAGGCATGGTTGCCTATTTGATTATGGAATATGAAATGAGAAATGGATTGAGAAAGAGATTGTTAAAGATGTAATTAAAATAATTGTTTGATTAATATGTTATTCAATTTTCAAAGTTCTGAGTTTGGCGGCATGCCTATAAAGTACTGGATAGGTGAAAAGACCGTGTCGTAAGCCGATTCCAGTTGAATAATGTGAAATGTGAATTATTAGGTAACAGTCTTGCCGGGTTGAGGATTTCCTCGGGTTTATTCGGGTTGAGGTTCAAGAGACTGGGTCTGTTACAGGTGACAGTCTTGCCGGGTTGAGGATTTCCTCGAGTTTAGTCGGGTTGAGGTCCAAGAGACTGGGTGTGTTACCCTATCCATGGATAGAGAGATATATGTGTATCATCTACGGGCTTGATGATTATAATTATGGATCAAAGCAGTAACTCTGAATTCTGAATAATATATTAATGTATTATGGGCCCATGTTTGTCTTTGTTTAAATGTGATTCATGAATGGTGAAACCAATGAATAATGAAATTTAATGTAAGACTTTGAAAGGTGATATTCTTATGTATTGATTATAATGTTTGAACATATAATATTGGCATTGCATGGAAACACATTGTTATTGTAGTTTGTACCACTAAGCCGTTGGCTTAGCGCGATTGTGGTTCATCGCGCAGGTGACAGGGAAGAACCGGAGAGTTCCTCTAGACCGAGTAGAGTCTAGATTTTGAGGTGTTGATAGTGGAGCTTAAAGATCAAAGACACACTGCCAACCATGTATATATATTATGTTTTGTAAAACTTAAGTCTTGAAGTATATGTATTTGTAAATATTTGTTATATTTTTCGCTGCGTTTTGAATAAACATTTTATCTATCGAGTTTTATAATATAATTTAAATGTTTTAAATTTGTTCATATCTTTTTAAAGAGATGATTTGTGTGTCTAGTAAAACGTGGCATTTCTATATTCAGTATACGTATATTACGATCGTAATAGCATGCTGTGTATGTATACAAGGTATAGGGGTGTTACATTTATTTTGGTATTAGAGCCTAGGTTTGAGATTCTCAACCTAAGTCAATTGTAAGAAAAAGAATATTTTGATTTTAAAAGTTGGTTTTTAAATAAGATACATGTCTTGGTATTGGCAGTCTTTGATCTTTAATGAGGTATATTCTGCTGTGTTTGCAGATATAGGTAGTGATGGCGTCTCAGTCACGTCAGTCTGTAGAAGGTAGTGCTGAGAGTGTAGCTCCTGAAGAGGGTAGAGAGGGAGCTAGAGTTGAGAGAGTTAGTGAGGCCCCTACTTCTGTGCCAGGGAGATCAGCTGCTGATGAGGTATGCCCGGGTTGGTTAAGGCATATGGTAGATTTGTTGAGGGGAGCTCCGGTACAGCAGCCACCACCGCCACCACAGCCTCAAGTGCCGATGAGGCACTATGATAAATTGAGAAAATATGGAGCTAAGGATTTCTTGGGCACTACAGATCCTGCAGTAGCTGAGCAGTGGTTGGATAAAGTGCAGAGGATATTTATCCAGTTGCAAGCTACTCCTGATGAGAAATTTGACTATGCCAGATCCCTCCTTCAGAAAGATGCCTATGACTGGTGGAAGACGGTTCCTCATGCCATGGATGATCCACCTACATTATCTTATGGTGATTTTCTGAGGGAGTTCGAGCAGAAATATACTCCGAGGGAGTATAAAGACATTATGAAGATGGAATTCCTGAATTTGAGGTAAGACAACCGAACAGTGACAAAATATGAGATATAGTATATCCGGTTGAGTCACTATGCCAGTGGGATTATTTCTGATGAGATAGACCGGTGCAGAAGGTTTGAGGAGGGGTTGAGGCCCTCTATTATGTGCATTGTTGCTGGTTCTCGGTACCAGGATTTCTCTCAGTTAGTTGCAGCAGCTAGAAGTATTGAGAGAGCACAAGGTATTGCAGCAGCTGCTACTGAGGAGGAGACCAGAGTAAGAAGATCCCAGTTTGAGGCAGGGTCTTCGTCTATGAAGAGAGGCCGAGGAAGTTTTATTCCGAGGACTAGTAGGAGCCTGAGGCAGTTAGGCAGATCAGTTCAGTATCAGAGACAGAGGCCGAGACCTACAGCTTCTATAGCTAGTGCTCCGACTCCAGTGGTTCAGAGGTCTACTTTACCTGCATGTGAGCTTTGTGGTAGGAACCATGGGGGTGTTTGTTGGAAGGTTGGTGGATCGACTGGGTGTTTCAGATGTGGGTCACCAGCTCATTTTATTAAAGATTGTCCTGAGATGCAGGAGCATAGGCAGGCTGAGTCTGCAGTTTCTCGACCTAGTGTCAGTAGAGGTGGTCGAGGGGGCAGAGGTTTTAGTAGAGGTGGTCGACCCGGGTTTAGTCAGAGAGGAGGTTCTACATCCGGAGGCAGTAGGCCAGCTGAGGCCGGACTTTCTCAAAGAGTTTATGTGATGCAGAGGCAGCCAGATGCTTCAGCAGTTATAGCGGGTACATTTTCTTTATTTGATATTCCAATTCTTGCTTTGATTGATCCAGGATCTACTCATTCATACATAAAAGCATCCATATTACCTGTGTCTGAATTGCATTCAGAGTCCTTAGGATTTGATGTCTTGGTGACAAATCCTTTAGGACATAGTATTGTGGTGAGTAAGGTGCATCGTGATAGTGCAGTTGTGGTGCAAGGTGAGGAGTTTCTTGGTGATTTGATTGAAATGCCTTTTGAGGAATATGATTTGATCTTAGGCATGGATTGGTTGTCTAAGCATGGAGCTGTGGTAGATTGTCAAAAGAAGTGTGTTATCTTGAGAACCAATAGTGGTAGAAGTGTAATGGTGTCTAGTGAGCAGAGACAACTTGCATCCTTGTTTGTATCAGGTTTTGCAGCTAGAAGGTTGATGAGAAAAGTGTGTGATGCTTATCTTGCTCATGTTATAGATACTAGAGTAGTGGGTTTTCAACTTGATAGTATACCCACAGTTGCAGATTTTCCAGATGTGTTTCCTAAGGAGTTGCCAGGGTTACCCTTGAGAGAGAGGTTGAGTTTGGTATCAAATTGTTGCCTGGTACCACTCCCATCTCTATTACTCCATATCGAATGGCACCCGCTGAGTTGAGACAGTTGAAGGTACAGTTGCAGGAATTGTTGGATAAAAGGTTTATTCGCCTTAGTGTTTCTCCATGGGGAGCTCCTGTTTTGTTTGTGAAGAAGAAGGATGGTACTTTGAGGTTATGCATTGATTATAGGCAATTGAACAAAGTGACTATCAAAAATAAGTATCCTTTGCCTAGAATTGATGATCTCTTTGATCAGTTAAAGGGAGCAGCAGTGTTTTCCAAGATTGATTTGAGATCAGGGTACCATCAGTTGAGGGTTAGAACTAAAGATATTCCTAAGACAGCTTTTCGCACAAGGTATGGGCATTATGAGTTCTTAGTGATGCCTTTTGGGTTGACGAATGCACCTGCAGCTTTCATGGATTTGATGAATAGGGTGTTTAGGCCCTATTTGGATCAGTTTGAGGTGGTCTTCATTGACGATATTTTGGTGTATTCGGGTAATGAAGAGGAGCATGACAAGCATCTGCGAATTGTATTGCAGATCTTGAGAGAAAAGCAATTGTATGCCAAGCTGTCGAAGTGTGAGTTTTGGCTTGATCAAGTGACTTTTCTGGGTCATATAGTGTCAGCAGATGGTATTAAAGTTGATCCAAGTAAAGTTGAAGCTATTTTGAATTGGAGTCCACCAAAATCAGTGACTGAAGTTAGAAGTTTTCTGGGTTTGGCAGGCTATTATCGACGCTTTGTGAAAGGTTTTTCTTTGATAGCTACTCCACTCACCAGATTGCTTCGGAAGGGAGTTAGATTTGTGTGGACAGATCAGTGTCAAGCTAGCTTTGAGCAGTTGAAAGAAATGTTGACTCAAGCGCCTGTTCTTACTTTACCAGTGGAAGATAAACCATATGTGATTTATAGTGATGCTTCACATAATGGTTTAGGATGTTTTTTGATGCAAGAGGGTAAAGTTGTAGCTTATGCTTCTCGACAGTTGAAGCCGCATGAGCTTAATTATCCGACGCATGATTTGGAATTGGCAGCTATAGTCTTTGCTTTGAAGATTTGGCGACACTACTTGTATGGGGAAAAGTATTTTATCTATACGAATCATAAAAGTTTAAAATATTTGAGTGTTCAGAGAGAACTGAATCTTCGGCAAAGGCGATGGTTAGAGTTGATCAAAGACTACGACTGCTTGATTGATTATCATCCTTGTAAGGCGAATGTAGTTGCTGATGCCTTGAGTCGAAAGTCTTTGGCAGGTATGACTGTGTATTCGCTCTCGTTGTTTGTTGAGTTGAGAGCGTTGCATGCTAATTTTAAATCATGTGATGATGGTGCACTGTTGGCTCATTTGCAGTTGAGACCAGTATTGTTGGATCAGATTAAAGAAGCTCAATTGGCTGATGAGAAAATTCAGAAGATTGTGTCATATTGCCAAAATGGGGAGAGCCAAGATTTCCAGGTGAGAAGTGATGGTAGCCTTTGGTTCAAGAATAGATTATGTGTTCCTGATGATGCAAGTTTGAGAAGAACTATTTTAGAGGAAGCACATCAATCAGTTTTTGCTATGCACCCTGGGAGTACTAAAATGTATCAGGATTTGAAACAGCATTATTGGTGGTCAGGTATGAAGAGAGACATAGCGGAATTTGTATCCAAGTGTCTCACGTGTCAGAGGGTAAAAGCTGAGCATCAAGTTCCAACGGGGTTACTTCAACCTTTAACAGTGCCTGAATGGAAATGGGAGAGAGTGACAATGGATTTTGTATCTGGTTTTCCATTGACTCAGAAGAAGCATGATGCTATTTGGGTGATTGTTGATCGGTTGACAAAGACAGCTCATTTTCTTCTAGCTCGGATGGACTATTCTGTTGAGAGACTGGCTGAGCTGTATATTAATGAAATAGTGAAGCTGCATGGAGTCCCGATTTCTTTAGTGTCTGATCGAGATCCTCGGTTCACTTCAAGATTTTGGAAGAGTTTGCATGGTACATTAGGTTCTCGATTGCATTTTAGTACTGCTTTTCATCCGCAGAAAGATGGGCAGTCAGAAAGAGTGATACAGATTATTGAGGATATGTTGAGAAGCTGTGTCATTGATTTTTCTGGAAGTTGGGACAAATTTTTGCCGCTTGTGGAATTTGCCTACAACAACAATCATCAATCTAGTATTGGTATGGCACCATTTGAGGCATTGTATGGTGGAAGATGTAGAACGCCTTTATGTTGGAATGAACTTGGAGAAGGCAAATTGATTGGTCCTAATTTGGTTAAAGAGACAGAAGAGAAAGTGAAAATAATTCGGGATCAGTTGAAAGCAGCTTCAGATCGGCAAAAATCTTATTCAGATTTGAAGAGGAGAGACATAGAATTTGATGTTGGAGATAAAGTATTTTTGAAAGTGTCTCCTTGGAAAAAGATTTTAAGATTTGGTCGAAGAGGGAAGCTGAGTCCTCGTTTTATTGGACCGTATGAGATATTAGAAAGAGTTGGACCAGTTGCTTATCGTCTTGCTTTGCCACCTGAGTTGGATAGAATCCATAATGTCTTCCATGTTTCTATGCTAAGGAGGTACAGATCAGATCCATCTCATGTTTTACCAGTTGAATCTATTGAGGTGAGTTCAGATCTAACATTTGAAGAAGAACCAGTTGCTATTTTGGCATATGGAATGAAAGAGTTGAGACATAAGAAAGAGCAAATTGTGAAGATTCTTTGGAAGAATCATGGTAGAGAAGAGTCAACTTGGGAGAATGAGCAAGCGATGCAAGATCAATATCCTCAATTGTTTCAAACTTGATATCTGGTAATTTCGAGGATGAAATTTCTTTTTAGAGGAGGAGAATTGTAATATCCCAAAGTATGCCCTAGAAGTTTGGTATAATAATTGTTGTAATTGGATAAGTGTATATGTGTTTAATTGAAAAGAGAAAGGAAGTGAAGAGAGAGTGTATATGTTGTATATATAGTGATATATACAACATACACAAGTCAAATGTGAAGTCAAAAGATGGTTAGTTAATGATTTTAAATTAATTAAGTTATTTAAGTGGAATTTAAGTGACTGGAAGTGGATGGAGATATTTAGAATATTTTAATATTAAATGCTTGGAGGAGAGGGTTTTGAGAAGATAGTGGATGGGGATTTGACTTTGATTTCTTTCTTTTCTTCTTTCTTTCTTTCTTCCTCCGTGGTTCAATTTCTTTTCTTTCCTTTTCTTTTCTTTTGGCCGGCTATCAAAGAATCAAGAGAGCAAGAGAGAGATTTGATCTTCTAAACTCAAGATTTAAGGAAGTTTTCAAGTGATCAAGTGGGAAATTTAAGAGTTTCTTCATCCTTGATAAGTTTCCTCTTGATTCCTTGATTTTCTTCTAAGTTGTGTTTAAGTTTGTTGGTTGATTGTTGATGGTATGTGAATATGTTTGATTAAGATGTATTTGAGAGTGTTTGATTTAATTGATTTTGATGTTGGTGTTGGATTGGAAAGAAGGAGTTAGGTTTGATGTTGAAAGAGTAAGAATTGTGTGTATGTGATAGTTGTAATGTGGTGTTTGATGTATGTTTTGAGTTGTTTTGGTATTTTTGCAAGTTTGTTATGGTTTTGGGTGTGTTTAGCTAAGTTGGTTTGAAGTGGGAAATGGTGGAAGTAAGAGATTTGTTGATTGTGTTGTTGTTGTTGCCGGAATCTGTATTTTTGGCCTGACACGCCCATGAGCATGGCCAGGTCTATAGGCGTGTCGATGATTTTGTATTATTGGTGTTTAGACACGGCCAGTGACACGCCCATGTCACTGGGCGTGTCATAGCTACTGTGTTGGTGAAGAATTGACACGGCCATGAGCACTCCCGTGTTGTTGGACGTGTCAATGTTTCTGGGAGACAGAATGTGTTACACATTCAGTGACACGCCCGTGGTTCTGAGCATGTCAAAACTTCTGTGTTGTGAGTTTAGGGCACGGTCAGGGACACGCCTGTGTTGTTGAGTGTGTCACGTGTAGAGTTTGCCCTAGTTAGACCTTAGTCTTATTATCTCATGTGTATTATTCCTTTTGGATTAGGTTGTGAAGAGTTTGAGTTGCCCTAATCCAAGTATTGAAGGATTCTTGGAAGAAGAGTTTTGTGTTTTATGTGAGTTGCTTTTGGAGGTAAGTACAAACTACATTATTGCATACATTCATATGATATTGAGACTTAACACACATTTGATTGTAAATGTGTTAAGAAATCTAATGCATTATTGATGCTTATTAATAATCTTATGTTTGGTATAATGTGATTGAATGATGAATTGACCTAATGTGAATTGAGACATAATGGGATGTGAAACTAATGTGGTTGGTTATTATGATATAAATGACATAATTGAGGCATGTTTGCCTAGATGATGTTCAATGCAATTGATGATATATATATATAATCTCTTGATGAGATATGGAGCCATGGTTGTTGGCTATAATGATGCAAATGAGATGATTGAGGCATGGTTGCCTATTTGATTATGGAATATGAAATGAGAAATGGATTGAGAAAGAGATTGTTAAAGATGTAATTAAAATAATTGTGTGATTAATATGTTATTCAATTTTCAGAGTTCTGAGTTTGGCGGCATGCCTATAAAGTACTGGATAGGTGAAAAGACCGGGTCGTAAGCCGATTCTAGTTGAATAATGTGAAATGTGAATTATTCGATAACAGTCTTGCCGGGTTAAGGATTTCCTCGGGTTTATCCGGGTTGAGGTTCAAGAGACTGGGTCTGTTACAGGTAACAGTCTTGCCGGGTTGAGGATTTTCTCGAGTTTAGTCGGGTTGAGGTCCAAGAGACTGGGTCTATTACCCTATCCATGGATAGAGAGATATATGTGTATCGCCTACGGGCTTGATGATTATGATTATGGATTAAAGCAGTAACTCTGAATTCTGAATAATATATTAATGTATTATGGGCCCATGTTTGTCTTTGTTTAAATGTGATTCATGAATGGTGAAACCAATGAATAATGAAATTTAATGTAAGACTTTGAAAGGTGATATTCTTATGTATTGATTATAATGTTTGAACATATAATATTGGCATTGCATGGAAACACATTGTTATTGTAGTTTGTACCACTAAGCCGTTGGCTTAGCGCTATTGTGGTTCATCGCGCAGGTGACAGGGAAGAACCGGAGAGTTCCTCTAGACCGAGTAGAGTCTAGATTTTGAGGTGTTGATAGTGGAGCTTAAAGATCAAAGACACACTGCCAACCATGTATATATCTTATGTTTTGTAAAACTTAAGTCTTGAATTATATGTATTTGTAAATATTTGTTATATTTTTCGCTTAAACATTTTATCTATCGAGTTTTATAATATAATTTAAATGTTTTAAATTTGTTCATATCTTTTTAAAGAGATGATTTGTGTGTCTAGTAAACCGTGGCATTTCTATATTCAGTATACGTATATTACGATCGTAATAGCATGTTGTGTATGTATACAAGGTATAGAGGTGTTACATTGGCCGTGTCCCAAAGAAAAATGAGAGACACGGCCAAGCCAAATCAAGCTTGGTTGTGTCACCCTTAATTTATATAAATTCTTTTGCAAGAAAAAAAGGAGAAAAGAGGAGACGGCAAGGGTTTGAGTAGAGAGAGAAAAGAAAAGAGAATGAGGGAGCAAACACGATTTGGGATGAGGAGAGAGTGACATTCTCCTTGTCCCTTCATCTTCATCCTCCGTCTTCATCTTCTCCATCTTCCATTGACAAGATCTTTGAGGTTATTTGGGATAAATTGGGTTAAACAAGCTCTTGAAGGTTGAAGAAGCTTCATTCCAAGGTTTGGTGACTTGAGAAAGCTCCATTCCATCTACCAAAGGCAAGCTCCTTTCCAAGGTTTGTTGACTTGAGAAAGCTCCATTCCATATTGCAAAGGGGAATCAACCATTGAAGAGAGCTTGAGTTCTTCATCAAATATCAAAGTGGAGCTAGGAGGAAGACTAGTAATCCTACTCTTGGCATCTTCACAAGGGGTTTTTCTATTCTCTCTTTTAATTCATTTCAATATTGTTTTTGTTGTATTAAGATAATTGATATTGCAATGAACAATTTGTATTTGATTTATATTGAGTTTAATGAATGTTTTAAATTGATGATGTTGAGCTAAATACCCATGCCTAGGGTTTGTAGTATATTTGATTGAATGCTTTGATTTGATATTTCCATTTATGTACCTTGTGTTGGTTGATTGCATTGGATTGTATGCTAGGTTGATAGATTAGCTACCTATTGATCTTTAGATATTGAATGAAGGGCCGAGAGGTGAAATTTGATATCGGAATTATGCAATCGACTACCCTATGAATGAATTAGAAATATAAGTTCTAGGGTTTCATTAATTTGATAATGTGAAACAATTGGTTATTGCTATTTCATGAATGTGAGAACTAATGAATTGGTAATTGACTAATTAATCTTAAGGAACAAATTAATTTACAAGGTTATGTTAATGGATAATTGAGAATTGAGCTTTGATTGAATGGACCTATACCCCTAGGCACCTTCCCAAGAATCGATTTGATCTTGTACACCCATCACACATCAACCCTACTCGTTACTTTTAGGTTTAAAGTGTCCTTCACAATTCCAAACAACAAACTCTCATTCATTTAAATTACTTGCTAATCAAACTATTACGAACTACACCTTCTTAGGGAAACGACCTTGGGGCGATCACCTTTGCTACAATTACCTCGTATAATTGCGAGTGACGCTTGTAGCAGTACTTAATTCGAGCGCAACAAGTTTTTAACTATATGCCCCTCTGCATATCAAAAACTTATTGCGCTCGAATTAAGTTCTACTATAAGCGTCACTCGCAAGTATATGAGGTAGTTGTAGCAAAGGTGATCGCACCAAGGTCATCTCTCAAGGAAACTAGATAAGCTATTGATTATTAGGATGCAAATAACAAATTATAATAAATTCAAATTGCTAACAACTAATGAAAACAGATCGATTGGAGTTTAAAACAATAAAAGTAAACTGAGCTGATATATTGATTCACTTAATAGAAAGGTTTAGGGTTTGCACTTCTCTACTAACTTATATGTATGAACGGTTATTCCTCTCAACCAATTTAATTTCAAAGATTAGATCTCAAGCAACTTAATTAATCGAGTCAAGGAAATAAGCTCTCGCATTCAAACCTCTTTCAAATAATCTTGTTACAATTGAAATAATCCTTTTCTTAGGTTATATTTCTAATTCACCTAAGTCCCTAATTGAATTGTTCCAGCATTAGACTTCATCTCTCAATCCTTCATCTAATACCTTAAACACATAATTGGTGGCCAATCAATTATATATTAACAATAATTCCATTCAATCAAGGCTAAAGAAATAATTCAGTTAAGAGCAATAACCAATTCATACAATCATAGTAGATCCATACAAACCCTAGACTAGATCAAATTAGTTCATAATGCTATCAAACATATTCATCTCATTAAAATTCAAAGAAATCAATTTAGACATAGTAGAATTCATGAATACAATTCCCAAGAAATTTAAGAGATAAAGTTTGAGAACAAAACCAAATTACAAACTCCCTTAAGCTTCTGAAGAATCTCTTGATCAGATCTTGCTAGAAGAATGTTGCAATGGCATAAACAAATTTAATCTAGAATGTTTTGCATCAAAGTGTAATCAATAATCTCATAGAAAACAATTAGAAACCCTAAATTATTCTCTTTAACGGCCGATCAAAATCTCTTTAATAAAACCCTAATCGTATTATTTATACGAAACCTCGCTTAAAACTCCGCTCCTTTAGTCCATGGAGTGACACGGCCAAGCTCTTGGCTGTGTCATCTGACATGGCCAGTGGCTTGGCCGTGTCACCTGAATGTGTCCGCTTCTGTGTGATTTTTATTCTTCTTCTTTGGAATGGTGAGTGACATGGCCAAGCTTGAGTGAGCTTGGCCATGTTTGACAAGTTTGGAGGGACACGGCCAGTGGCTTGGCTGTGTCCCCTGAGTGTGTCACCTTCTGTTCTTTGCTCTCTTTCCTTTTGGTCTTCTTCTTGGCTTAGTATGGGACACGGCCAAGTCTCCTGGCCGTGTCATGTGACATGGCCAGTGGCTTGACCGTGTCCTCTGAGTGTGTCAGTCACTGGCTGAATTTTCCTTCCTCTCTCTTGGTTCCTTGGTTTTGCCCTTTGCTTCATGCTACTCTTTCTTCCAAGGAAACAATTTTCATATTAACCTAAAACAAACACTTAAACAAACTTTAAACAAGAATCAAATAAACATTAACCAACAACACTTAAACACCACACTAAAAACTAGAACAAAAATGACATAAACACTGAAATAAACTAAAACTACCAAAATTGAATGAAAACACTAAATAAACAGATTAAGACTACCAAAATACCTAAAGAAAACAATAATTATCATAATAAATAAGACACAATTCTATGACAAAAACTAATAAAACAACTACCCCATACTTAAAACTTTGCTTTTCCTCAAGCAAATTCACATGACATAAATTAAAAACTCAAACAACCTTAACTATAATTCCAGCATATAAAATGAAATGCTTTAAGACTTGGCCATAAATAATTGCAATTTACTTCAATCAAGATTTTCTTAACTCATTCATTAATCTTGACATACAAATCTTATCTCTCATCTAAGTGTTTCACTCGATTTCATAGGTTAATTCACTCAAACCACTCATGACTGCATACTACCATAAACTTGCTTAATTATCCAATCTCTCTCACTGATTTTCTCAAGAAATATTTCGAAGGTCTTTTATTTGGATGTAATGGGGCTAAGGTGAAGGTATGAGAAAAGACATTTAAGCTGGAACATCAAGAAATGGAGTATCTAAATTAGACAATACTCTTGCTCCGAAACTCATAGCTCCCTCAAATGGCATATTCACCAGCCCTTGATAATCTTACATACTTGCACACTAAAAGAAAAGTACGAGTCGACATTCCTCTAATGCTAGAAAATATATGAATTCTGTATATATATATATATTCTCTTTTATATTCTCTTCTTTTTATTATTATTATTATTATTATTTTAATATATATATATATACAAAATATAAAATTGCATGGAACATCTAGCTTAAAATGTAGAGGAAAAGAATAACTGACTCTTAGCAAATACAATGTGCAAAGTATGCATTTCAGCCCCAAATAGCAATACTATATATATATTTTAATTGCTTACCCCACACTTATGAATCAAACCACCCTATTGTCATATCATAAGAAACTCCATTCCTTAATGCAGGTATGATGATAATAAGAGAAAGTTGAGTTGTGAATTGTGTTGATCAATCAAGAAAAAGTCAAAGGCTCAACTTGGATCACTAAGGAATTCATAATTAAGGGAGGTCTTTTTAAGCTAAAGGGATAACCTAACTTGCCTTCATCATTTTAAAACTTGAGATTAAATCATAATGTGAGTTCCATTAGTATGCAAAAGCAAGCTCTAGAGATGCAAAATCATGAAGGTGCACACTTAAGAAAAGATAATCAATTGACACTAATATTCAATCTATGAGGCTCAAAACTCACAAAGGTGGGTTCTCAAAGATTTATATGTCATGAATTGCAGAATGTGAAAATTGATCCTGAATGAATTCAAATACTAATCTCTATGCTAATACTAAAGTCCCAAATATAATACTAGAATCACAGAAAAGTCAATAAGTTTTCAACAATTATGCCATGCACAATGCACAATATAAACACAAAACGACAAACAAAACAAGAATTAATGGCAAACAAAACAAGAATTAAAGGAAAGTTTAAAGATTACCCCACACTTATAAATGACATTGTCCTCAATGGAAACAAGGATAATAAAGATAAAGAGTTAAGGTACAACCTGTTTCCCATTGGTCCCTTCTGAGGCAAACTCTACCTTTTCATCACAAATAGAAAATGTTCAAAAATAAAATAAAATATATAAAATAAAATATCCAAAATATAAAATGTTAACATTAAAAACAAAAACGAAAAATAACAACACAAATATGCTATAACTAAACACAAGAAAGTAAGGAATTGTCTCGAAAGATCTACGGTGAGGGAGGATGTGATGATGAAGCAGCCGAAGGATGAAGACTCAGAATCTTAGCAAGGTTGCTATTGATTTGGTCCAACTGTTGCAGGACCGCAGCATGGTTATGATCTACCTTGCTCTCCAGCGCCTCAATCCTATTAAGTATCTCTTGATTATCCGGAGCTGGAGCATCTTCTTCCAAATCAAGAGAATCCGAGTCGGACCCCTCCTGGACTCATGTTCTCTTTTGTCTACCCCTCGGTACTTCTGGCTCAGCTGAAGCCATCATATAAGCCCCTCTCCTGTGCACCACCATATGCATCTTCTCTAGTGTAGCCAAATCTAATGAATCATTACCCATAATTCTAGTCATACGACAGGTACTTGGGTCAAAATCATCAAGGAGGGTTGTTGCCAATGTGGTAACCAATCCTCCAATACAAATAGCCCCCCCCCCTTTTTGTTTGCCACTACACCCGGGCTTTCCTTCCAAGCAAAGAACCCACATGACATAAAATGATGCAAATACCTAAGAGCGGGATTGCTCAATTTAGTTGCCTTGGCCGATTTGGCCACATAAGTTCCCGAGCCCAATGCTCCCCAAGCAAATTGTTGTTTAAAATCCTTAGGTACCGACCTTTCACCATGTTGATGGAAAGCAAATATCACATTCAATTGTTCAATACTAACCACAAATGATTTCCTAAGTAATTTAAAGTTCAACTTAGAGCAAATTTTTTGTTCATCTCTTTCAACCTTAAGATATGTCGAAAATTCTAAAGTAAGCTCTTGAAACTGCAAAGGTCGAAGGGAGACTAGGTTCTCCCACCCAAGGTTTTGAACATAATGATAAAAATTATCCCTAATATGAAGAGCATTAAGGGATTCATCACTGACATACCTCGTCAGGAAGAAACCCCGAGCCAAAAGATTCGCTCTCTTTAAAGATGAAGACGAGGAAGATGAAGATGCAGCTGCAATTGAAGGTTGCTTCCTCCTATGGTGGGACACCATCTTCGTTCTTGGCATATTGAAAGATCTGAAAAAAAAAACTTGAAAATTAAACCGGTTAAATTGATTTTTTATGAGAGAAGAAGAAGATTAAAATGAGAATTGATGGGAGTTTAGAAGCTTGGAAAGACAAACAATGGTTTTGTGAGAGAGAAGTCGAGAGAACAATAGGAAGCAAAAAGAAATTTAGGTATTGAAATGAAGGAACAGAGCAAAAATCGTGTTTTTAAAGTGTGAAATTGAAGGGACACGGCCAAGCTTGGGTGAGCTTGGCCGTGTCTGATGTTCTTGGAGGGACACGGCCAGTGACTTGGCCGTGTCCCATGGGCGTGTCACCTACTGTGAAGAAAAGTTTGAAAAAACAAAAAGAGGACTTTTTGGTGAAGCTTGGCCGTGTCCCATGTGACACGGCCAAGGACACGGCCAAGCTTGTTGGTCGTGTCACCTACTGTGTGTTTTTGGTGACTTTAGAGTGGGCTTGACACTGGCCGTGTCAAGTGGCCGTGTCACCTACTGCCATTTTGACCTCTTTTTTTATGTTTATTTTATATCACCAATTCTTAAAGAAATTGCAAACCTCTTCTTCGATCAACCCTGAAACACATTAGAAAAATAAAAACCGATCAAAGCACCCATTCCATTTATTTAAACCAAACATAAAATCAAAATTACTGAATATAAAATTACAACTATGAAAAGAAATGCAAATCGATGGGTTGCCTCCCATTTAGCGCTTCTTTAATGTCATATAGCTAGATATTATGCAGGACTTAAGGATCGTAGATCAAAGTGCTATCGATGATCCTTACTTCTTGGAATCCTTCATTATATGGCTTAACTCTCTGTCCATTTACTTTAAAAGTCTCATTTGTTTGAGAGTTAAGCAATTTAATGGCACCGGAAGGATATACCTGAGTTATCTCGAAAGGACCACTCCACCGAGACTTGAGTTTTCCTGGAAACAAATGAAGACGAGAGTTAAAAAGCAAAACTTTCATACCTAGGCTCAATGCCTTTCGCACTATAATTCTATCATGAAGTGCTTTAGTGCGATCCTTATAAATCCTTGAGCTCTCATATGCCTCATTCCTCAGCTCACCTAACTCTGAAATTTACATAAAACACTCTCTCTTTGCCTTGTCCAAGTCTAAATTCAGAGTCTTGATTGCCCAATATGCTTTGTGCTCCAACTCCACTGGTAAATGACAAGCCTTACCAAAAACCAATCGGTATGGACTCATACCCAAAGGAGTCTTGAAAGCAATCCGATATGCCCACAATGCATCATGCAATCTACTCGCCCAATTCTTCCTTGATAAGTTGACTGTTTTCTCCAGAATTCCTTTTATTTGCTTGTTGGATGTTTCAACTTGACCAAAAGTCTGTGGATGGTATGGGGTCACCACCTTGTGCTTCACACCATATTTGTGCATTAATTTCTCAAAAAGTTTGTTGCAAAAATGACTTCCCCCATCACTGACTATCACTCTTGGCGTGCCAAATCTGCTAAGAATATTTTCCTTCACAAATTTAACAACCACATTAGAATCATTAGTATGGGTGGGGATTGCCTCCACCCATTTTGAAACATAATCAACAACAACTAAAATATATTCATAACCAAAAGACTTGGGGAAAGGACCCATAAAGTCTATTCCCCACACATCAAACAGTTCAACAACAATATATGATTGAAGGGGCATTTCATTCCACCTCCCAATGTTACCCACTCTTTGACATCGGTCACAATGCTTACAATACTCTTGAGCATCTTTGAATAGAGTAGGCCAGTAAAAACCACTTTGAAGCACCTTTTTTGCAGTCTTCCTTCCTCCAAAATGACCACCACAGTGAAGGTCATGACAAAATTTAAGAACACTCAGTTGTTCTTCTTCAGATACACACCTGCGAACTATCTTATCTTTGCAAATCCGGAATAAGTAAGGCTCATCCCAAAAATAAAATTTACTCACGTGCAAAAACCTTTTCTTTTCCTGAAATGACATGTTAGAACGCAATATACCACAAGCAAGATAGTTAGCAATATCTGCAAACCAAGGTGCATCAATTACCACAAACAGCTGCTCATCAAGAAATGCTTCCAAATTTTTATTAATGCTATCAGATGCAAGATTTTCACTAAAGATGGGTAATCTAGATAAATGATCAGCTACAACATTCTCACTTCCCTTAGTATCCTTGATTTGAAAATCAAATTCTTGCAGTAATAACACCCATTTAATTAAGCGCGGTTTAACATGTTGTTTAGTTAAAAGATATTTTAGAGCTGCATGGTCAGAATGTACAATAATTTTTGACCCAATTAAATGTGCTCTAAACTTATCTAAAGCAAAAACAACAGCTAACATTTCATTTTCAGTTGTTGTGTAATTCATTTGCGTACTATTCAGGGTCAAGCTAGCATAATATATTACTCTTAAAAATTTATCAACCCTTTGCCCAAGAACCGCTCCTACTACATGATTAGAGGCATCACACATGATTTCGAAAGGTAAAGACCAAACAGGAGCTACTATTACCGGTGCACTAGTCAGTTTTTCTTTAAGGGAATTAAAGGCTTGCATGCATTGTGCAGTAAACTCAAATGGAACATCTTTTCCCAGCAAATGGCACAATGGTTGGCTTATTTTGGAAAAATCCTTAATAAACCTCCGGTAAAAACCTGCATGCCCTAGAAAACTTCTTATTCCCTTAACAGAGGTAGGTGGGGGTAATTTAGCAATCAATTCTACCTTGGCCTTATCCACCTCAATCCCTTTACTTGACACAACATGACTTAATACAATGCCCTGAGTAACCATGAAATGACTCTTTTCCCAACTCAATGTAAGGTTACATTCAATGCATCTCTCAAGTACAAGAAAAAGTTTATTGAGGCAATTATCAAAAGAACTACCAAAAACAGAAAAGTCATCCATAAATACCTCAATAAAATCATCTATCATGTCTGTGAAGACAAACATCATGCATTTCTGAAAAGTCGCAGGAGCATTGCACAAGCCAAATGGCATACGCCGAAATGCATAAGTCCCAAATGGGCAAGTAAAAGTAGTCTTGGATTGGTCCTCTGGTGATATCGGAACCTGATAATAACCTGAAAGTCCATCCAAAAAGCAATAATGTGAGTGTCCAGAAAGTTTATCTAACATTTGATCAATAAAAGGAAGAGGGAAATGGTCTTTCTTTATGGCATTGTTCAACTTCCTATAATAGATACACATTCTCCACCCAGTAGTAGTCCTAGTAGGAACCAATTCATTATTTTCATTTTTCACCACAGTGATTCCAGATTTCTTAGGCACTACATGTACTGGGCTCACCCACTCACTATTAGCTATTGGATATATCACTCCTTCATCCAGCAACTTGAGCACTTCCTTCTTAACCACTTCACTCATATTTGGGTTAAGGCACCTTTGGGTCTCCCTCACAGGTTTAGCTCCTTCTTCTAAGGTGATTCTATGCATGCACATTGAAGGGATAATACCTTTGATGTCACTCAATCCCCATCCTATTGCTCTTCTCAATCTTTTTAGCTCACTTACCAACCTCATCTCTTCCCCTTCACTAAGTTCGCTAGATATTATCACAGGTAAAGTGTTGTGATCTCCTAAAAACACATATTTCAGATTTTTAGGTAACTCTTTCAGCTCTAACTCAAGTGAAGGATTCTTCTCTTGTTTTTGGATGGAGGGAAGTTCACAAACTGGGTCCTTCTTAAGTTCCTCTATTTGAGCACTCTCTAATGTCTCAAGGTAACGGGCTATTTCAGAATCAAAAATATCCAAACCACCATCTAAGGTCAGTGCCAGCTCCAATTTATCTAAGGAACTTGTCTGCAAGAAAACATCTGAAACAACTGCATCAATACAATCAATTAAAGAGCAATCCTCATATAATGCAGTTGTAGGAATAGGAGAAGTGTTAAAAATAGAAAATTCAACCGTTTGCCCTAAGACAGTCATTGACAATTTACCATTTTTAACATCTATCAAGGTGTTGGTAGTCGCCATAAAAGGCCTACCCAGTAAAATAGTGTGTGCGGATGGTGTAGAGTTACTTCCTTCCATGTCAAGAACTATGAAATCCACAGGCACTATCAACCCACCAAACTTAACTAACACATCTTTTATAACCCCTTTCGGGAATCTAAGAGATCTGTCAGCTAATTGCAACACCATTTTTGTAGGTTTAAGTTCCCCTAGTACTAATTCAAGATAAACAAAATAAGGCATCAAATTTACACTGGCTCCTAAATCACACATGCCATCAGTCCCCTTTCCATTACCCATAGTAATTTGAATTATGAAACTACCAGGATCCTTTAGTTTCGGAGGTAGTTAATGCTGCAAAACAACACTAGCTACCTCTGACACTATCACCATCTCACTTGGCTCATACCTTTTTTTCTTGGTGTTCAGTTCCTTGAAGAATTTGGCATAAGCCGGCATGTTCTTTATTGCTTCAAGTAAGGGTAAGTTAATACTTACCTTCGACAGCATGTTGAAGATGTCCAAAAATTGGTTATCTTGTTTATCATTCTTCAACCTGCTGGGGAATGGTATAGGTGGCCGGTAAGGATTACTTGCCTTATGTAAATCTGCAGAAGGGGATTTCTCCATTGATCTTTCTCCAGCACCTTTGTTCTCTGGTTCTCCTTCCTTTTTATTCTCTTGATCACCTGCATTCACAGAATTATTTTTAACATTATTGTTTATTACCTTGCCACTTCTAAGCACAGTCACTTATTGTGCCTGCTCAGGTTGACTTGAAAATTTTCCTTTTTGTTGAATCTGCATCTGTTGTGCAAGTTGTCCCACTTGAGTCTCCACTTTCTTAAAAGATGCTTCTAATGAATCCAGCCTTTTGTTAGTCATCTCTTGATTCTTAGCACTGACTTGGATAAAGGCCTATAAACTGTCCTCCAAACTCTCTCTCTAAGGCTGCACTTGATTTGAAGATTGACCCTGCTGTTAGTTTTGTCTCTGGAGCAAATGGAAAGGTTGTTGAGAGTTATTTGTTGCCCAGGAAAAATTTGGATGATTTCGCCAACCAGGATTGTAAGAATTGGAGTAAGGATCATTCCGGGCCCTTGCTTGATATCTCCCCATAGCATTGACTTACTCAGCTTCATTCCCATAAGAATCATATGTGGAGGGGCATATATTTGCTCCATGCCTGAAAGTCCTACAAATTCCACACACTTCTTGAGTGGATGAAGAAAAATTGTTCTTCATGTTCAGCATCTGCACTTGCCTTGTCAGTTCAGCTATCTGATTTACCATCTCACTATTGGCTTCCAATTGATTCACCCCTTTACTTCTTCCTCTTACACTTTTCTGTTGAGAATTAGCTCCCAACATTTCAAAAATTTCATAAGTTTCATTAGCAGTCTTTTCTCCCATAGCTCCCCCAGCTGCGTTATCAACAGTGTTCTGAAATTGCTGGGTTAGACCATCGTAGAAAAACTGATTCAGAAGTTGAAGTGGGTAGTGATGATGTGGACACTGGATCAATAACATCTTAAACCTGTCCCAAGCCTCATGAAATGGCTCTCCTTCAAATTTAGAGAATGTAGCTATTTTCCCTCTCAATTTAGCTGTCTTCTGATGTGAGTAAAACTTGCCCATAAACTTGTTATAAACTTGCTCCCAAGTTGTCAAAGAGTTTTCAGTCAACATCATAAGCCAGCTCTTTGCTCTATCCTTCAATGTATACAGAAAGCATCTCATCCTCAACTGGTCCTCTGTTAGTCCTCCCAATGGAAAAGTGTTGAAGGTGGAATAGAAATCCCGAATAAAGTTCAAAGGATCTTCATTTGGAACTCCATAGAATGATGGCAGCATGTTGTAATGGATGTTCTTTAACTCATAATTTCTAGCTGAATCCGTCAATCTTATACAAGATGTGGAAGTTCCAATGACAGGTCTAGCAAAGTCTCTCATAGTTCTTTGCCTTTCTTCTCCCATGTTGGTAGATTGTGCAGTATCCGACTCAAAATCAGAAGTGTCCTCCTCTGTATCAAATCCGGTGTACAGTTCAAACTCTTCTTTGCTCCTTTTCACTCTCTGAATTTTTGGAATAATTGGATATAGCTCTCCTCCGAGTGATCTCCTGCCTTGCAACAAAATTTATGGAAAGAAAGAATTATTAAAAGAAAAAGACAAATAAAATCAAAAGTAAACAATGAAAAATAATCTAAAATATTTATGCCTAATAAACAATTACGCCAATTAGCCTCCTCAGCAACGGCGCCAAAAACTTGTTGCGCTCTAATTAAGTACTACTACAAGCGTCACTCGCAAGTATACGAGGTAGTTGTAGCAAAGGTGATCGCCCCAAGGTCGTTTCCCCAAGAAGGTGTAGTTCGTAATAGTTTGATTAGCAAGTAATTTAAATGAATGAGAGTTTGTTGTTCGGAATTGTGAAGGACACTTTAAACCTAAAAGTAACGAGTAAGGTTGATGTGTGATGGGTGTACAAGATCAAATCGATTCTTGGGAAGGTGCCTAGGGGTATAGGTCCATTCAATCAAAGCTCAATTCTCAATTATCCATTAACATAACCTTGTAAATTAATTTGTTCCTTAAGATTAATTAGTCAATTACCAATTCATTAGTTCTCACATTTATGAAATAGCAATAACCAATTGTTTCACATTATCAAATTAATGAAACTCTAGAACTTATATTTCTAATTCATTCATAGGGTAGTCGATTGCATAATTCTGATATCAAATTTCACCTCTCGACCCTTCATTCAATATCTAAAGATTAATAGGTAGCTAATCTATCAACCTAGCATACAATCCAATGCAATCAACCAACACAAGGTATATCAATGGAAATATCAAATCAAAGCATTCAATCAAATATACTACAAACCCTAGGCATGGGTATTTAGCTCAACATCATCAATTTAAAACATTCATTCAACTCAATATAAATCAAATACAAATTGTTCATTGCAATATCAATTCTCTTAATACAATAAAAACAATATTGAAATGAATTAAAAGAGAGAATAGGAAAACCCCTTGTGAAGATGCCAAGAGTAGGATTACTAGTCTTCCTCCTAGCTCCACTTTGATATTTGATGAAGAACTCAAGCCCTCTTCAATGGTTGATTCCCCTTTGCAATATGGAATGGAGCTTTCTCAAGTCACCAAACCTTGGAATGGAGCTTGCCTTTGGTAGATGGAATAGAGCTTTCTCAAGTCACCAAACCTTGGAATGAAGCTTCTTCAACCTTCAAGAGCTTGTTTAACCCAATTTATCCCAAAGAACCTCAAAGATCTTGTCAATGGAAGATGGGGAAGATGAAGATGGAGGATGAAGATGAAGGGACAAGGAGAGTGTCACTCTCTCCTCATCCCAAATCATGTTTGCCCCCTCCTTCTCTTTTCTTTTCTCTCTCTCCTCAAACCCTAGCCGTCTCCTCTTTTCTCCTTTCTTTCATGCAAAAGAATTTATATAAATTAAGGGTGACACGGCCAAGCTTGATTTGGCTTGGTCGTATCTCTCATTTTTCTTTGGGACACAGCCAAGCTTACTGGCCGTGTCCTTCACTGCCTTCTTCTTTCTTTGCTCTTTGGATTTTTTTCTCCTTAGGTGAGACACGGCCAGTGGCTTGGTCGTGTCTCTTGCCAGTGTCAGTCACTGCTTCTATTTTAGGATGAAACACGGCCAAGACAATGAGACATGGCCAAGCTTCAAGTGACATGGCCATGTCGATCAGACACACTCACAGACATGGCCATGTCTGTGAGTGTGTCAAGTGCTTCCTCTATTTTAGGATGAAACACAGCCAAGAAAATGAGACATGGCCAAGCTTCAAGTGACATGCCCATGTCGATCAGACACACTCACAGACATGGCCATGTCTGTGAGTGTGTCAAGTACTTCCTCTATTTTAGGATGAAACACGGCCAAGACAATGAGACATGGCCAAGCTTCAAGTGACATGGCCATGTCGATCAGACACACTCATAGACATGGCCAAGTCTGTGAGTGTGTAAAGTACTACATCTATTTTTTTTTCTTTCTTGGTTTCTTTTCCTTGGGTGAGACACAGCCAGTGGCTTGGCCGTGTCTCTTGGCTGTGTCAGCTACTGTCTTGGAATTCTTTTTAGGGACATGGCCAAGCTTGCTTTGGCTTGGCCATGTCTTGCTTGATTCATGCTCTTTCTTCATTTTTCTTGATTGTTTTGATCATCCAAGGGAGTTTTTGCACTTAAACCTAAAACAAACACTTTAAACAAACTTAAAACAAAAATCAATCAAAACATTAACTAAAAATGCATAAAAATCATACTGAAAACTAGTACAAATATGATCTAAACACATACATGACAAATCACATGTCTTAGCACATTGATCATCTCATCTGTATCATAATCATTATTCACTTATAATTCACACTTGACATCCAACCGCATTTTCCCATTTTATACTTTCATTAAGCAAGCATGAGCCACACTCACCATATGACTCATCAACATACAAATATGCAGCATAATTAACATATTTTCTCATAATTCTCCAAGTGACACGCTCAACTTATACAAACTTTGACACGCTGTGAGCGGGAATTTTTGCTCCCACTCCCGGTGGAATGGTTCTTGTGACTTTGGCACTGTTTAGGGTCGAGGCCTTAGAGAACACAGGCCTAATTCCAGAGAAAATGGAGTCGACACCTGGGCGAGCTGAGAAAAATAAAGGGGTGGATGACTCGATTCCTAAGGAATCCACAACACCCTAATGGGTTCAAAAGGTTGGGTGCGTGTGGGGAAGGTGAGAAATGGCCCAGCACCCCCACAACGCCTGGTTCATTGGAATCAGCCTCCTTTGTAGGTCTTAATATTATAAAATTCTTAAGTATAACAATATTATCCATATTACATGCAACAATTAAAATAAAAGCATCATTATATTTAAATCAAAGCAATGTCCAAACAAAGCAAATAAATGGATACCCTTTTGAGGATGAAAAACATGTCCTTACATCATTCATGTCTAAACAAAATAGGAAACCCACCAAAAGGTGGAAACATGTCCTTTACATTGGTCCAAAATATAAAAGCAATTTAAATTACATAGAAATTAATTAATGAGGTACCCACAAAGTGAAAACATACCTCTTACAATATTTGGAAATCAAGATAAATCGATAAAAGTAAATAACCATTCATAATAAATAAATCATTCATCAAATATATCAAACATCAATCAAAATATAAAATAAACATTCATCCAATTTAAATAAAACAATAAATATATTAACTTTAGGGGTTCATACATTAAGTAGGGTTTCTAGGGTTTTATGTTTAATAACTACGGTTTTGCATATACTAGTTTAATTTGTTGAGAAATATTTTAAAGTAATAACATAGCTACTGGATGATAAAAAGATTTAAGGTTTTGGAAGTTTTTATGAAAATAATGTTGCTGTGATTTAAAAAAGTAGGTTTAGTTAGGGTTTTAAGCAAACATCATGAAATTAGGGTTTTGGAACCTTAAGACATTAGGGTTTATAAATTTAAAAGATTGGGTTTTAGGTTCACTGGATTAGGGTTTTAGGTTACTAGGGTTTACAGGATGGGGTTTTAAGAAGTAATAAGATAGTTTAGGGTTTTTGATATTTTGGAAAACATGTTTGATCTTAGGATTTAAGAAAACAAATTAGAGTTTTATAGAAATAATTATGATTAAAGTTTTTAGATACTGTAAAGAAGATTAGGGTTTGGAGATTTAAGAAGATATTTGGAAATTTATGACAAAAATTTAGAGTTTAGATGATTAAGAAATTAGTTCGGGGAAAAATAATTTAGGGTTTTTAATGTTTTGGAAACAGAAAAAATAATTTAGGGTTTTTAAAGTTTTTGGAGGCAGAAGAGAAATTTAGGGTTTTTAAAGTTTTAGAAACAGAAGGATGATTTAGGGTTTTTTGAAGTTTTAGAAACAGAAAGATGATTTAGGGTTTTTGAAGTTTTTAGTTTTATAAAATATGGAAGTGGAGTTTTGAAAACCAATTGATTAATGTATAGACTAAAGTAAACAATTAAAGTTATTGAAACAAAGATCAAATTACTACATATTCTTATTAATCAAAGAAAACGAAGCTACTATAAATATATAATTTATGATTAAAGATCAAACCTGCGTAATTGGCTCCACCAAAAACTAATTTCTGGATGAACAATAACAAAGGCAATCCTGCAGCCTTTGATGGATTGATTGCTTCTTGTTGCTAATGTCTCTTTCTTGCTAGGGTTCTCTTTTGGCCGATAGAATTTTTGAGTCTCTGGTCCAGTAAACAATTTTTCTCCCCCCTTAATTCTGTGTTTTAATGTGGTATTTATAGAAAAAATCATAAACCTACTTCTAATTGTCTAAGGAAATTCAAACCATTTAGGAAAAGAAACAAAAACCAAATAGAATTTTGTTTCGGAAAAAACTGCATTGGAAAATTATGCTGGCCAAAAAAACTGTTGTGGGCGAACGAAAACTTGAAAGCACTGGCTGGGGCATGCGCCAATTCACCACAGGAATTTCCTGCGATGAATTGGCTCAGGCCGATTCACCTTCGGCGATGAAATTTTTCGTCACCGATTTTTCCATCGCCGATTTTTATTTATTTATTTTTAACTTTACTCATATTACCATTTTATTTTTATTAAAAATTATAAATAATAAATATAAAAATAAATATTATTTAATTAAAATACCACTAAAATTATTTTGGACTATATAAAAAATATCGGACCAGACTGGGTCAAAAATTAAGGGTCTACAGTTTGTCCCCTGCTTGATCGATCTGAGACTACGGCAAAAGAGAGTGAAAAGCAATAAGACTTAATTTTTCTAAGATGGTCTAGGTTTTGGGTTCTGGACCCGGTTCGAGTTCTGGACTCTAAAAATCTAGACCCGGGATGGTTTGGTTTCTGGACTCGGTTCAAATTCTGGACTCGGGAAAGACTTGGGTTCTAGACCCGGGGTAGTTTAGTTTCTAGACCTGGTTCAAGTTTTGGACTCAAAAAAGATTTAGGTTTTGGGCTCGAGCTATGTTCTGGACTTGAGGGTAATTTGCGTTCTGGACCCTAGCTAAGTTTTGGACCCGAGCTAAGTTCTGGACTTTGGGGTAATTAGGGTTCTAGACCCGAGCTAAGTTTTGGACTTAAGGGTAATTTGGGTTTTGGACCCGAGCTAAGTTCTAGACTTAAGAGAGATTCGAGTTCTAGACCCGAGATAAGTTTTAAACTTAAGGATAATTAGGGTTCTGGACCCGAGCTAAGTTTTGAACTTAAGGGTAATTTAGGTTCTAGACCTAAACTAAGAGATATTTAAAAAAATAATTGTAGTCAGTGGGATACTTAGCTAATTTAATTGTCTGCAAAAAATTTAGCTAATTTTTACCATGGACATATCTTCTCCTTGCCCCCCTGCGTGTAAAAATATTTAAAAGTGCAAAAATATTTATATACATGCAAATATTTGAATGATTGAATTGAATAATTGAGTTTCCTATTTATTTACTGTATAGTTATTGTTTATGCATTATTCACCACTATTCATTTACTATTTGTAAATACTAATTGACTATTTATCAATAGTAAAATTTACTTTTTCTCTCTCTTTCTTCACTAGAATACTGTTTTCCTCTTTTTATTTTTGTCTTTTTCCTTTGCAAGTTTTCTATATAAAGCTCGGCTAATTTCTTCATTTCATTCATACTTATATATTTTTATCTCAAAGAGTTTTAGAGAGTTTAGTATAGAGTTCAAGATTAGAAACTCGATCTAATGCTGAGTTATTGGAGTTTATTTGGCGACATGAAAATGGAAATGTAAGTCTACTAGCCGGGATGCCGCTTCATCGTAGTTCAAATCAAAAGAGCAAGGTAATTATTTATTTTAATAGCAGATTATTTTTTATTTTTTTTGTTTTTCCTTTTTTTTGTTTTTTTTGTCTCTTTTATTATTAATTTTTTTATTATTTTATATTTTTTAAGATTTAGAAAAAATAAGTTTATTGGACAAATATATTTAAGAATTTAAGTAAATAGATAGACTAAAAATATAATATAAATAAATTTAGCCTAAAAATCAGTGGTATTGATATGATGATATACTTACCTTGTGTTAACTTACCTGGCTTCGTGTTAGCGTGATCGTTGTGTTATCCGAGGTGGAGGGTGTGTCTACAAAGCCCGACAATGGTATGATGTAGTGCCTTCTCGGGTAAGGCAGATTATCCGAGATTGCGGTTTTGAAAGCTTCATCTTGCAATTACCATCCGAGGAGTATCTGATAGACAGGAGTGTAGTTCAAGCATTGTCAGAACAGTGGATGGACATGACCCATACTTTTCACCTACCTATAGGAGAAATGACCATTGACCCGGTTGATTATACAAACATAACTGGTATCCGGTACTATGGCCTTCCGGTCCCTCTTACCAATGATATTCTAACATTCTGTGAGTGGGGATTTTCGCCCGCACTCCCGGTGGAATGGTTCTTCCGACTCCGACACTGTTAGGCTCGGGGCTTTAAAGAACACAGACCTAGGTCCAGAGAAAATGGAGTAGCCACCCGGACGAGCCGGGAAAAAAAGGGGTGGATGACTCGATTCCTAAGGAATCCCGATTCGAAAAGTTGGGTACGTGTGGGGAAGGTGAGAAATGGCCCAGCACCCCCACAATGCCCAGTTCATTGGAACTGGCCTCCTTTATAGGTCTTAATATTATAAAATTCTTAAGTATAATAACATTATCCATATTACACACAATAATTAAAAGAAAACATCATTATATTAAAAACAAAGCAATGTCCAAGCAAAACAAATAAATGGACACCCACCGGAAGATGGAAACATGTCCTTACATCCCATACCTAAATAGGACACCCACCGGAAGGTAGAAACATGTCCTTTACATTGGTTCTAAAATATAAAAGCAAATTAAATTACATGATATTTAACTAATGAGGTACCCACCAAGTGGAAACATACCTCTTACAACATTTGAAAATTTAAATAAATTGATAAAAGTAAACAACCATTCATAATAAATAAATCATTCATCAAAGGCATTAAATATCAATAGAAAGTAAACATCCATCCATGATAAATAAAATAAACCAAGCATTGAACTTAAATAAATTAAAGCATATAAAATAAATCAAAGCATAATCAAATATAGAATTGAATAAAGCATATAAAAGTCTAAATTATGGCTACTGTGAGTTTTTTTAAGGAATTAAAATAGATTAAAATTTTATGTTTTAAAAGGTTGTTAAAGTTCTTTGATTAACCAAATTAGGGTTTGTGATGTAAAATCATGAAATTAAGGTTTAAACACATTAAAATACTTTTAATTTGTGGTTTACGGTTACTCATCAAATTATGGTTTCAAGCTTACTGTGTAAAATTAAATATTTGTGTTTATATTTTTTTTTAAAAGTTTTAAAGGATTAGGGTTTAGAAAAAATTAGGGTTTAGAAAAAATTAAGGTTTAAGGTTTTAAGGAGGTTAGGGTTCACTATTTTAGATTTTGGAGTTGAATTAGGGTTTTAGGATTTTTGAATTTGGGGTTTTGGGTAATGAATTTTATTTTAGGATTTGGAAAGACAATTGACAATTTCATGAAGTTTTATGAATTTAAACAAAAGATTTAAAGTTTATAAGAGCAAAAAGATATTGTTAAGTCTTTTGGAAGGAAACAGAACACAATTTTGGGTTTTGATAATTTGGGATGCAAATCTTGGTTTTGGGGTTTTGAAGAAATAAAACTAATATCTTTAAACTTTTGGAAAAATAAAGCAACGATTTAAGATTTTCATACTTTAGAAAAGGTGAATTGAGGTGATGAGGCTTTTAATTTAAAAGAAACAATTATGTAATCTAGCTACTGTGGCAAAATAAAAGAAATTAAGAATTCCAACCTTATTTTGTAAGTTTCACCAAAAATTGCTTCTTGGATGAACAAGGTTAAAGACAAGCCTTTTTGCCTTTAAATTGCTTGAATTGTTCCCTCCAAAGTCCGATTTAATTTACTGCCAGAAGGAATTTTCAGAGTTTCAGAGTTTTCCTTCTCACTCTCGGTCACAAATTCAGTCTAATTTTCCTCCCCTTTTCTCCTCTGATTTTTTTGTGTTGTTTAGTCCATTTTTATATAAGATTTTATGATATAATTCTATTTATTCATGGTATTTAATCCTAATTAGGAAAAGGAAATCGAAACCTAATTGTATAAGGTTTCGGAAAATTTGCGATGGAAAAATTTCGCTGACGAAAAAAAAATTGCGCTTGCAAAAAGGCTGGCCCAGCTGGCTGCGGCAGCACAGGTGGAACGGGCCCACGGGCCATTTCGCCAGCAGGAAACTCCTGTGGGCAAAATGCCCACAGGCCCGAGTTGACTTTCGGCGATGATTTTTTCATCGCCGATTTTTTTTATTTATTATTTTTTATTATTTTTGAATTTTTATTCATTTCACCATTTTTTACTAAAATACATATTAAAATTAATCAAGATACCATAAAAATTATTTTGGACTAACTAAAATATATTGGACAACACAAAAATTATTTTGGACAAATTAAAATATATTGGACCGGACTAGGTCAAAAATTAAGGGTCTACACATTCGAAGAAATCCAATAGTTAATTGGTATGGAACCATCATTTAAAGGGCCTTTCAAGATAATAATTGAGCCAATTCGGAGTTATTGGATGAATTACGAAGGATGGGTTCACAAAGATACAGCTAAACAATATGCTCGAGGACTTTTGCTGTATTTGCTCGGGTCAACCATCTTAGGCCGCACCGAATCTGCCATCCATTTGTCGGTGTTGAGGGCCCTTACTGATATGAGTATGGTACCACTTTACGGTTGGGGTGAAGCTGGCCTTGCCTATCTTTACCATGGACTTGATAAAATTTACAAAAATAAGAAGTCTTTTGTTGGCTTTATGGCAGTTGTCGAGGTACTCTCCTACCACAAATGTCAATTCCATTCTTATTCTTGCATGAATTTGATTTATATTATTGTTGCAGACATGGGCATATGAGCACAATCTTGTGAAGGTGCCTAGCATTTCTCGAGAAAGAGTCAGGTATCCAAGATTAAATTTTTGGTTGTCAGATCTTGTAGAAGTTCCCGGCTCTCACCATGTGCACAGCCAACGCTATTTCTTGAGCTGCTTAACCTGGGGCCAGGTAAAATAGCATTAGTATACTTTAAAATTTATATAAAAGTCCACTTACCTTATGTCATTTTCTAGGTCAATTTGGCCCGGTGGAACACAGAAGAGCGGACGAACTGAACTTCCTCCATAAATGCCACACTGCCTTTTCAACATACCTGCCGAATCATTGCCGTCCCTGTGTCTAGTGGCTGGTTTCTCGGGGAGAGAGTATACGAGTGGTTTCTTGGTCCCTAGCAGCGGAGGATCCCAATGCATTGCTTGGAATATACTTTAAATATCACGTCTATGCCGGAGAATGCATGGTGGTTGGCTCGGCACGATTATGATGTTGTAACCTTTCTCTATCCACTGGGTGCATCTTATACCCAGTTTATTCAAATAGGGATTTTGAACTTTGACGTATCTCCTATTGATGTACGGGAGATTTTCAAGGAAAATGAGGATAGAGATGAAGAGGAATATCATGGAGAGCGAGGAGAGTTTGTCTCACATCTCAGGGCTAGCACTTCTCAGGTAAACTTTTACCATTTTTCAATTGCAATCGCTTCGTTCTTATTTTGACTTTTTTAATGATTGCTGCAGACTGTTGGCTCATTTGGTCATGAGGCAGGATCTTCTTTTACTGCTCCTCCATTTGCTCAATCTAATCAACTGGAGATGCCATCTCATCCACAGGGCATTGATATGAATTACCTAGTAGGTTTTCTTATTCTATGATAATTTATGCTATACGTATGCATGATTATGTATGCTCTTACTCTTTTCCTTTCTGTCTCACAGTGGTTGCTTGAGGAACAAAATAAGAAACTTCAAGAAGAGTTGGCTGCTAGTCATCAACAAGTTTCCCATTTTGAAAAATTGTATCACCAGTCAGAGCAAGATTTTTGAGACTTCCGATTTTGGGAGATGAGAGATCCTGGTGTTTCTTCATCTAGAGGCCCCCAAGCTGATGATCATTTGATTCTTTCATCTACTTTGGATGAGGACCGTTACATATATGAATTCCAAGGTAATAGAGATTCAGGTGCTCCTACTTCGGGCTGACTCGGGACAGGTGATATGCCTCCTCCTCCAACAGGCGACAATTTTTTCATAGCTTTATTTGATGATCTACTATCTCCTTCTTAGTGATCTATGAATATTGTATCAATTGAGGAAATATTGTATAATAAGTATAAAAATAATAATGGCAATATATAATTTTTATCTTTACTGCAACTCTCCTTTTTTTTCTCTTTTTTTTCATCATTATTACTACGATACAATTATTAAACTTTCCTCTTCATATTTAATATTTACACAGTATCAATACAAAATCAAATGCAATGCGGCAATTCAAGCCTCCTTCCCTATCCTCATACATCTCGGTCTCACACTTTTCCTTATCAATTTTGGAACAGCACAATCCTCTTATATAAATCACTTTTCACGCCATAATTTCATACAGAAGCCAGGAGATTTTCTACTTCAACGTAAAATCTCCTTTTAACAATTCTAATTTTCCTTCAGTCTTCCACAATGACTGAACTCTGTTTAAAGAAAATAAAAGTTCTATTTAAAACTATGAATGCCATTCATTAGAAACAAATATCTTGGTAAAATATTGATACTTTGAAGTGTTTTCAAAATGTTAAATTGGACCATTCTTTTTTACATGCCATGGCTTCTTTTTGGAATGTGGATTCTAGGACATTTAAAATTAATGGCTTTGAAATATGTCCCTTGATCGAAGAATTTGAGGCCATCCTTGGATATCCATGCAATCAACAAATGGTGTTACCTATATTTATTTTCAAGACTCAACAAAAGATGCAAATGTTATTTCAACTTTCAAAAACCGAAGTTCTCCTGTTGATGAGAGGTGAGAAAATTCTGCTTGGTCCCTTAATTGACTTTTGCCTTTCTGATTTGGCTCCTACTAAGGCATGGGGACATATGCTTTGTCTTTGATTGCTTGGCCAATTCTTGCTTATTTCTTCTGATGGCGATATTGATCCACAAGTATTGGATATCGTGGACCAAATGGAAGGAGGCTTATCGCCGATACCCGTGATCTTAGCTGAGACTTTAGTTGGATTAGACCAACTTAAATCGGGATTATCAAAGAAACTGACCGGGAGTCCATTGTTGCTTCAGGTAATTACCTAAACTGTCCTTTCGAGTTTTCAATTTAGGTTTTTCTCTTCTTTTTTTTATTGCTCTAATTTTTGCCTAGTCTGCCCTATCGGGTTTTCGAAACTAGCGAGATGTCCAAATTTTTGCCTAAGCCGCCCTTGCAGGTCTTCAACTTAGCGAATCCCTTTTTTATTATTATTTTTTTATTACTCTAATTTTTGCCTAGTCCGTCCATGCGGCTTTTCAGAACTAGCGAGTTGTACTAATTTTTGCCTAAGCCGCCCTTGCGGTTTTTCAACTTAGCGGACCTTCTTCTCTCTTTTTTTAATTAGATTTTTTCTTCACAGATTTGGCTTCAGGAGCATCTCTACTTGCTCGATACTCCATCTATGAACTTTTCTAAATATCGGCCATGACATCATTCTGCTAGGAAATTACTTCATCCTTCTTCTTCATATGCTGACTGGGTTGACTGGATCCACTCACACGCTGAAGTCAACATCCATTGGTTGGTTCCTTGGTGGAAGATTTCGTATCACCATGCAGACATATTTGATGTATGTTCCTCTTACTGCTCTTCATCGAGGTACTTGCTATGTGTAGACCCTTAATTTTTGACCCAGTCTGGTCCGATGTTTTTTATATAGTCCAAAATAATTTTTATGGTATTTTAATTAAATAATATTTATTTTTTATTTATAATTTTTAATAAAAATAAAAATGTTAAAGTTAATAAAAAAAATAAATAACAAATAAAAATAAAAAATAATAATAAGTAAAAAAATAAAAATAAAAATAAAAATCGGCAATGGAAAAATCGGCGACGAAAAGATTCATCGCCGAAAGTGGAATTGGCCAAGGCCAATTCACCCGCAGGAATTTCCAGAGCTCCTCGCAAATCCTCGCAGTTTCCAACCTGCAGCAAGTTTTTTGCCAGCGAAATTTTCCAACGCAGTTTTTTCCAAAACCAAATTCTATTTGGTTTTGGTTTCTTTTCCTAATTGGTTTTAATTTCATTAAACAATTAGAATTAGGTTTATGATTTTTCCTACAAATAACACTTTAAAACTCAAAATTAAGGGACTTTTGGGGGATAGAAAATTTGTGTTACTAAATTGGACTTTGAACTTTTATTGGATCGAAGTAAAAGAAGAGATATTAGCAACAAGAAGCAATCAACAATTCATTCAAAGGCAGCAACACTGCCTTTGTCTTTATTCATCCAGAAGCAAATTGTGGAGGAACCAATGAATGGAGGTTTGATTATAAATCTTTGGTTTAATGTTATTTACAATGTTTCCATCGTTTATTTTTCTAAGTAATCTAAATTATTAAACTTAGTAATGTATCATACATTCTTCCAGTGTCCTTAGTCAATGATCTAAACCTTAATAACCCTAAAAGTGTTTCTTCTGTTTCCAAAAATCTTAAAAACCCTAAATTGATCCTTCTATTTTCAAAAATCTTAAAAACCCTAAACTACTCTTCTGTTTGCAAAAATCTTAAAAACACTAAACTACTCTTCTGTATCCAAAAACTTCAAAAACCCTAAACTAATCTTCTATTTCCAAAAACTTCACAAACCCTAAATTACTCTTCTGTTTCCAAAAACCTTAAAAACCCTAAAATAATTCTTCTGCTTCCAAAAGTTTTAAATCCCTAAACTATTTTTCCCAAACTATTTTCATCTAAACTATAACTTTTTATCTAAAATTTCCAAATGTTTTCTTAAATCTCCAAACTCTAATCTTCTTCATATTTTCTAAAAATCATAATTATTTTTATAAAACTCTGAACTGTTTTCTTAAATCCTAAAATCAAATATGTTTCCTAAAATATCAAAAAACCCTAATTCTCTCAAAACTAATACGGTAAACCCTAGTTTTCCTAAACCCTAATCCTTAAAACCTTAAAATCTCATGACAAATAAATCTAATCCTTAAAACTCAATACAGTAAACCTAAAATCACAATCCAGTAACCAAGAATTATAGACTCTAATGTCTTAAGATTCCAAAACCCTAATTTCATAATGTTACCCTTAAACCCTAATTTGATCAATCAAAGAACCATACTAATTTCTTAAACTTATAAAACCCTAATTCATTCCAATTTTTCAAAATCTTTACAGTAGCCTAAAAAAATAACAATAATAATACTAAAATCCCAAAACCCTAAATGTTAATTAAAGAACTTTGAACTGAAATAGTAAACCCTAATTTGTATCTTTACTTGCTTTATTTAATTTTAGATTTGATTATATGGTTTATTATATATTTTGATGATTTATTTAATTTCAATGCTTGATTTATTTAATTTACCATGGAGGATTATTTTCTTTATTATTATGATTATTATTTGTTTGTTTTAGTATTAAAGTATAAGAGGTATGTTTCCACTTTGTGGGTACCTCATTAGTTAAGTATTATGTAATTTAAATCGCTTTTATATTTTGGATCGATGTAAAGGGCATGTTTCCATCTTTTGGTGGGTGTCCTATCTAGTTTAGACATGGATGATGTAAGGACATGTTTTCATCCTCGGATGGGTGTCCATTTATTTTTTTTGTTTGGACATTGCTTTGATTTTAATATAATGATGCTTTATTTTAATCGTTGCATGTAATATGGATAATATTGATATATTTAAGAATTTTATAATATTAGGACCTACAAAGGAGGCCGGTTCCAATGAACTGGGCGTTGTGGGGGTGCTGTGCCATTTCTCACCTTCCCCACACGTACCCAACTTTCCAAACCCATTAGGGGGTTGGGGATTCCATAGGAATCGAGTTATCCACCCCTTTCTTTTTCCCGGCCCGTCCAGGTGGTGACTCCATTTTCTCTGGGCTTAGGTCCGTGTTCTCTAAGGCCCCGAACCTAAACAATGTCGAAGTCGCAAGAACTATTCCACCGGGAGTGTGGGCAAAAATCCCCACTCACAGTGGCAACTCCACTGGGGATAAGAGAAGTTGATTCCATTGGTATTTTTATTATTCTATTCCTTCTTATGATATTATCCATTGCATCATATTAGATTGCATCGTGTACGCGAGTTGAGACGCCCGTGTTACCTGTGTTGTGTTATGTAAGGGATACCATACTTTCACTCAAGGTATGGAGATCAAGCATGGCATAACCACTCATAGCCTTATACCATTTGGTATATACTTGCTATGGGAACCTATGCCTTTTAACCCAAAGACTAAAGCTCATGTAATTGGCCTAGTTACTTTCCTTAGGTTTTACCCCAAATGCTTGTTGTTTGACTATGGTTAATTTGTCTTGGCTTAAATCATGGCTTATTTGGTTTGTTCTTTTTCTAATATGACCTTAGTATATTGTAAGCTCAAAAGCAATTTTTCTTTAAATTCCAAAAGACCAAAGCTATTTTCAAAACTTCTCAAAATGGTCTTTGGATGTAAAACTTTTCTAAAAACAAATCAAAAATTATTTTGCTCATGACCCAAATACTAAGCCCAAAATCCATTTTTTCTAAAAATCTTTTTACAATGGGATTTGAAACAAAATTATTTTCAAAAGAGCTTACAAATATTTCGGTCAATTATGAAATACCAAAAATCAATTGTGAGCGTAGTTTATACTAAGAAATTATTAATCATGGGCTTGTTTTTAGCATGAACCATTAGTTACTTTTTTCAAGTGACAAATCTATTTATAATAAAACTCTTAATTTAATCAAATATAGCATAAAAGCCACTTTAGTTGGTTGAATGGATTAGAACCTAATTAATGGGAATTATCATGAACTGATTTCCATTTTGAAAATATAACTATTAGTTGAAACGTCTGAGGGAAATATTCAAAAATAAGATACCCCAAGTTGGCATTTTGTTAACCATATACCTAGTTGGAAGGAACGTCCTATTTGTCCTTGTTTGTTAATTGTTTGTGCATACATGCATACATGCATACATTTGCATCTCATATCATTGATCCTTTCTGGCTCACAACCCTGGATTACGATAGTTCAAAAGCTTATGACTATCTGACATACGCCGAAGATGAAGAATCTAGTAGCAACTTAATCACTTGCTCGCCAAAAGCAATGGAGCCCGAACAAATTCAAAGAATGGTGGATGATGCCCTCTATGCCAAGATGGAAGAAATAAAAGAGGCCCTAGCTGAGACCATGAAGAACCAATTGGCTGCAATTTTAGGAAATCATGTCGAAGCTTCTACTAGCACTAAGAAGCTAAAGGACAAAGGGAAGACTAAAGTTGGTGAAGTGGTTTTTGATGATGATAAGGCGATCATTAATGATAATGATTATTGGGCTCAATATTTCCAAGATCCTCAAGACAAGAAGAAAGAACCAAAGATTGTTGAAAGATCAGCTATGGAGAAAACTGAGACTTCTGACGTTGAAAAGATGATTGCGGATTTGGAAAAGAAATTTGAGAAGAAGCTAAAAATTGAAGAAATGTCTGAAGTTGACAGATTATTTAAGCTAGATGAAGAAGTTCCATACAAATTCTAGATGCCATCTTTTGCAAAGTTTAATGGAACCGGAAATCCTCACTCCATGTGAAGCAGTATATCATTGCCATGCAGTCTGCCCGAGCTACTAAAGCTCAAACTCTAAAGTACTTTATGCTCTCATTGGATCCTGTAATCCAAAATTGGTTCAATGCCTTAGATGATGGAACACAAAAGAGTTGGGATCTGCTTTACAAGGCTTTCATCCAACAAAATGGATACAATGTTGAAATTGAAGTTACCTTAATGAAAGTTGAGTCCATTAGACAAAGGCCAAATGAGAATTTTGTGGACTATGTGAAAAGATGGAGAAATAAGGCTGCTTTGCTCAAGAAGAGGCCCGATGAATCCAATTAAATAAGGATGATTGTGAGAGGGTTGTTGCCTAGTCTTCATGAAAGAATGTCTCATACACTCATCCGTGATTTCAAAGATATCCTCCAAGTTGTTCTACAAATTAAAGAATGGGAAAGAGAGAAGAACCATTTTTCAACAAGAAGGAACAAGAAAGGAAACTATCAATCTAGTACCCAAAGCATGCAAAAGGCAGTTGGTGTTAATGCTACTAGCCAAGGAACAAGGAGGCAGTTTTCAAAACTGGGGAAACTGATGTCTTGGGTTCTCAATAAGCTTCAAAGAAAGGGATTGTTACAACCCTTAAAACCTCATCCTTTGCTTAACCCTCTCCCACCTAATTTCGACACTAAAGCATTTTGCTAGTTTCATCAAATGCAAGGACACGACACGGATAGATGTGTGAGGTTGGGCATGAGATCCAAAATTTGATTGTTAGTGGGAAGCTACCCGAGCCCAACAAGCCAAACACCAAAGATAACCCATTACCGAAGTTCAATAGAGTACCACCACCGGCAACCTTTATGATTGGAGGAGGTTTGCATGAAAGTTTTGTCATGTCTTCTTTTCAAGATATGGGTGGAGAAGCAACCAAAGAAGAAGAGGTATTTGGCAAAATTAAACAAGCTATGGTGGGTGAAGAAGTAGCAATTTGTGTTGTGAATGGGTTTTGGTATTCAAGCGATAGTGATGACAAACTTGTATCCAAGAATGGAAGAATGGACCTGGTCCAAGCCCAAGGAAGATAAAGTAATGAACACTAGATCTGGTAAGCCTTATGCAAGGCCATCGCCTAAAGAGGTGGAAATTAATAAGGGAAAGGAAGTTGAAGTAGGGAATAAAGAAGAGGAAGATGATACCGTGCTCAAGTAACTGAAAAGAACCCAAGCAAGTGTTAGCATTTGGGATTTATTGGCTACTTCTAAAAAGCACCGAGAAATGGCTAAGGCCTTAGCTAGCATGCCAATTTTCACTTCCATAACACCGGAGGAGCTGATCAACTTCATAAAAATTGAGGGAGTAATGAAATGTGAAGATATTCAAGAGAAGAGTGAAGTTAACATGGGAGCAGTTTCTTTCTTAGATGCAAATTTATCGGGAAAGGGGAGAGATCACATCCGCCCTCTCTTTATCAAAATAGAAATTAAAGGGAAAAGGACTCCATGTGTAATGGTTGATGATGGGTCCACCATAAATGTTTGTCTACTTAAAATATTGCCAAATCTAGCCATGTCAATAAGGGATCTAAACTGTGAGCGGGGATTTTTGCCCCCACTCCCGGTGGAATGGTTCTTACGACTTCGGCACTGTTTAGGCTTGGGGCCTTAGAGAACACGGACCTAAGTCTGGAGAAAATGGAGTCGCCACCCGGACGGGCCGAGAAATAGAAAGGGGTGGATGACTTGATTCTTAAGGAATCCCTAATCCCTTAATGGGTTGGAAAAGTTGGGTACATGTGGGGAAGGTGAGAAATGGCCCAGCACCCCCACAACTCCCGGTTCATTGGAACCGGCCTCCTTTATAGGTCATAATATTATAAAATTCTTAAATATAACAATATTATCCATATTACACACAATAATTAAAATAAAGCATTGATATATTGAAAATCAAATCAATGTCAAAGCAAAACAAATAAATGGGCACTCATCCGAAGATGGAAACATGCCCTTACATAATCCATGCCTAAATAGGACACCCACCGAAAGGTAGAAACATGTCCTTTACATTGGTTCTAAAATAGAAAAGCAATTTAAATTACATGGTATTTAACTAATGAGGAACCCACCAAGTGGAAACATACCTCTTACAACATTTGGAAATCTAAACAAATCGATAAAAGTAAATAACCATTCATCATAAATAAATTTTTTATCAAAGGTTTTAAATATCAATAGAAAGTAAACATCCATCCATGATAAGTTAAATAAACCAAGCATTGAACTTAAATTATAATATCCCAAAGTGTGCCTAGAAGTTTTGATACAATTGTTGTTTTGATTTGAATTAAATGTATATATGTTTTTGCAAAGGAAATGAGTGTGTTAAGAGAATGTATATGTTGTGTATATTGTAATATATATAACATATAAGTTGGTCAATTGGGGAGTCAAGGTAAGAAGATATTTTAACTTGTGATATGTGAAATTACAAAAAGGGCAATTGTTTTTAAAGGAGGTTAAAACAAAGTAAAGAAGGGTGTTTAGGTAATTGCTTAATGTGAAATTCTTGGTGGAGATTTAAAGAGAAATTGACTTTGATTTTTGAGGAGATTTTTCTTCTTTCTTTCTTGTGTTGGCTGGCTCACCCAAAGACAAGAGGAAGCAAGAGAGCAAGAGGGGATTGTGATGTTCTAAGCTCAAATTGAAGGAAGAATCAAAGGATTAAGTTGGAGATTTGTGGAATTTCCTTAATTTTTGTAAGTACTCTCTTGTTTTCCTTTGTTATTTTGAAATGGTGTTTGAGGTGATTTATGAATTGTTGATTTTATGAATAAGTGTGTTTAAGATGTGTTTATAAGTGTTAAAATTGATTTTAAGTTAAAAGGTTGAATTGGTGTTGGTTTTGGTTTGAAGATGGTAAGTTAAGGGTGATGTTTGGTTTTAGGGTTTTGAAGTAGTAGGTGATTAAATGTGTTGTTGATGTATGGTTAATGTGAATATTGTGATGAATATGTGTTAATAACATTGATTACATCCATTTGAATGAGGTTGTATTGTGCATAATGTGTTTTTATTCAATCAAAAGAGAGTTGGCCATGTTTAGGGTCTTTGTTCATAAGAGACACGGCCAAACTAAGGAAGAGACACGGCCAAGTCTATGGAAATTTGGCCGTGTTGGATGATTTTTTGAGAAGACATGGCCGTGTCCCTTGCCCATGTTTGCTTCTGTTGCTTTTGGTTGAGAGACACGGCCACAAGCTTGGCTGTGTCCCTTGAGTGTGTTTGCTACTGTGATTTGTTCCTTGCCTTTCTCACATTGTTGAATCCTTCCAAGGTCTTTTTGTATTTACACTTTGAATATACTTAAAACAAAGATGACCTAAACAAATGTATATTGAGGATTCTAAATCTTAGAATAAGGTAAATTATATATGTGTATATCAATGATGATCATTCTTAATGGATGTTTAATGTGTTTGATTATGTATACTTGAGTGATGAAGTATTATAATGTGATTAGTATTATGACTTGTATAGTGTGGAAGAGATGAGGATCATTAAAAAAGGTATGTGCAATGCAATTTATTATTGTAAATACTTTTATGATGAATTACCTTAATGTAAATTGAGACATAAAGAGTTGTGTAACTAATGTTTTGAGTTATAATGAGGTGAATGATATGATTGAAGCATGCCTAGATGATTGAATAATGATATGTTGGTTTAGTTAATGTAATTGATGTTGTACATTAATATGATGATTCAAATGATATATGAAGCTATTGTGATTGGCTATGATGATTCAAATGATATATGAAGCCATTGTGATTGGCTATGATGATTCAACTGAGAATGAAATTTATAAATGAATTGTGTGGCTAATGTGTTATTCCATTTTCAGAGTTTGTTGTTGGTGGCATGCGTAATATTTGTAACAATCTCTTGAAGTTAGGTTGGAATTGACCCTTGAAGCCAAGTTGGGTTGAAGTTTAACATGTTTTACTCCCCTTGAAGCTTGGTTGGGTTAAATCCTAGAAGCCCAATTGAGATGTTACAACCCTTGAAGCTAGGTTGGATTCGTTCTTGAAGCCAAGTTGGGTTGATACTTAGCATGCTTTGTTCCCCTTGAAGCTTGGTTGAACCTAAATCCTTGAAGCCTAGTTGGGATAATGATAAATGTGAGAATTAAACCAAAACATTAACTCTGAAAGTTGAATGGCATATTAGTGTTTTTGGGCCCGAGTCTGTCTTTGTTTTCAATGTAATATACAAATGTTGAAATAAATGAGTAATGATATCTATGGTGGCCTTTGTTGGTAATGTGATTCATGATTGGTGAATTGTGAATAAAATAATGACATGAAATGTTATGAAATATGATATGAAATGTGTGTATTGATATATTGATTGTGAGTATTAGTGAGGGATCTGTGATTGGTGATAATGATATGTATATATGTCGATAACATACGAAATTAGACGAGATACATGAATGGTGCAGTTAAGATGGCAAATAAAAACATGATAAGAATTTAATGGTACATGGAAGTGATATTTCATTATATGTTAGAATTTCTATAATGTATGTTTATATTTTATATTTGTACTACTAAGCTCTCGGGCTTAGCCCGGTTGTGTAATCGCGCAGGTGACTAGGTGGAAGATATGAAGTCTTTTGTTGCCACGAGAAGAATAAGAGTTTGTCGAGACCAACTAGAGGGTGATGCATACATGTATAATTTTTAACTATGATGTATTTCTGACAAGAGTATATTTACATGTATAAATGAAGTTTTGATAAAGATAAGATTATGATATATTTGTAAGATCATTAAAAGTATAATGATTTTGTAAATGTTCTTTAAATTTATGTATTGTGGTTTGAACTCTGTTAAAGGTTTTAAAAATGTAACGAGAAGTGACATCCTTATACTTAATATACTTACTGTATGTATACCAGGTATATGTATAGTACTTATATGGAGTATCGGGGTGTTACAATTATTTTGGTATCAGAGCTTAGGTTCGAGATTCTTGGCCTAAGTGAAATTAAAAATATATTTTGAAACGCTTAAAATGAATTAAAAAGAAGAGTTTTGAAATGCAATTGGTAATACATGTATATGCATTAACACCTAGGTTGGTCTCGGATGTGGCATTATGTGAATTGAAATGTATTTGAATTATATGAGATGGATGATAGTGTGCGGATGAAGTTCTACATAAATGAAAATTGGAGAAACAAATAATATGAGAAAATTTATATAAGTTAAATTGCTACATTAAAGAATGGGAATTTATTCAAGTAAAGTAAATTGTTAAATGTGTTGAAGTATAAAGAAATGAAAAGGAGAATAAAGATGAAAATGAGTTGAAAATAAAATCTAGATTAAAGTATGTACTCTTTTCTCTACAATTTGAATTCCTTACTAATAAATCTTATGTTGGATTATTAGAAAGAGGAAATATTGTTGAAAGGGTAATATGGATGGACATGTTATTATAATGAAGAGAGTATGGTGGAATATCGAATGAGTTGATTGATATAGACAAAGTGTGACAATTTAAGGTTTGGATATGTAAAGTTAAGATTTTAAAAAGAAAAATAGATAACATTGATTAAGTAAGAAGATAAATTGGTATTGTTTGTATTATTAATTGTAATTTCAATGCTAGAAATGTGATATGTTTGGATATTGCAAAAAAAAAAAAAAACTCATGTTAATGGTGGTAATATGTGACCATTAGATTGTTGAAATGAGTTTAATAATTGTGGAAATTATATGTCTTGATGTTGTTTTGTGATATGTATACATATATAGCATATTTGTTTTTAAGTTGATATTAAGAAAAGATGAGATTTGTAAAATAAAGTTTAGGTGAGATAGTGATTTGAGAATTTAGAGTTCAATGGAATGTTGATAAAGATTATGTAAATATCAATAGTTTAATGTATGTTAAACATATGAGTTATTTGAAGGAATATTATTTTATATGAGAATACTACGAATTTGGTAATGAGATTGATAGTATGAAAATTTGTTGTGAAATAAAAAGGGAAGTGGATAAGCAAATGAGAATAAGAATGATAATGTTCAAAGGAAAGTAATAAATATTAAATTTGTAAGACAATATGTCAACGAGAAATTTAATAAGATTACATAATTATGTGTATACATGTATAGAATAAGGAAGATGAGTTCTTCGATATGAATGAAATGGTATTATGTAAAGAATGTGAAAAGTGAGAGACATTATTAATGTGTATGTGATATGTTTATTATCTTATGTAATTGCATTTTTAATAGTATTGAAAATGGTATTGCATGTGGTAGTAGATTTAAGAAAGATTAAGTCTTGACTTGTGCAGATCTAGATTATGTGATGAAATAGATAAGGAAAATGGACTTGAGTAATATTGGACAGTGAAATTGTTATGATAACAACTGAATTAAATTATTATAAAATGTTTTGAGCTCAAAGTATTGATGTGTGGAAATGTTCTATACATATGTGTATAATAAGAGATTATAAGGAAATAAGGAAGTATAGTATAGGAAAATGGTTATAAAAGATAGATTGGAAATGGAGTAATGAATGAAACTTGAATAAAATTTGCATATGATCAAATGTTATCTGTAGAAGATGTTAAAGATAATATTGTTGGGCATGAGTTAGACTAATGATGATCTGATAATCAAGAGTAAAATATTTTGAGATGGAGTTAAAATGTACTAACTCTTGGTGTAGTAAAAATTTAGAGAATGAATATGTAATTTTTGTGATATGATTTAGTTTTGTAATTGGAAAGGTTGGAAACAGAATAATAGAGGAACCATATGGATTAATAAGTTTCAAACATGACCCTTCCTCTTTTATAATCCTATGATTTGTTTAGTATGTTTTGGTCGATTAATTTTGTTATCTTCCGATTGGGACTGAGATAACATGACGGTAGTACAGTTTTGGTGAGATTAATAATTATGTTTTAAGAAACAGGGTCAGGAGTTATGATTGGTAAAGTTGTACTATCTAACTTTTATGTTAGAAATTTGTTATAATTGTGGAAAGTATGGAAAGAGAAGTGAATTGTGAAAATGGTTTAAGCAATGATGGTTTAAGCAATGAACCATGTGATAGAAAAATAATTATGCCAATATAGTAATGATATGAGATGTGAGAAGATGATATATGAGAGAAATTATAAAATGTGGTTGAAAGTTACTTTAAATATGTTTATGGTATAAAGTGAATAAGTGGATAGACTTAAAGTTGAAGTGAATGAACTATGAATAAAATATGTATGAAATAATCGTGAGAATTTGGTGAGAATTGTACTAAGATAATTTGAAGTGATTTGGTATTAATGATCATAGTTTCAAATAGTTGAATATGGATCTAAAGAGATTAGAACTTGAAAATAAGTTGATTGTTGGTTTGAATCAAGCAAGATTGAAACGTTAGTATATTGTGGCAGATAGATCAATTGATCTGGATTTTGTTAAAATTATGAAATATTATTGAGATTTAATGTGTATAACTGTACAAGGAGTATAAGATATACATGATAATGTAATATTCTAATATGTGAGTGAACATATATAAATTGAGTTAGTTATTTAAATGAGGATCATGCTAAAGAAGGAAATAAGTGTGTGAAAAATAATAATATAATTATCAATTAAGGAGTGATAAATGTCTTTTCTGAAAGTGATGATAAGGAGGGGATAATTAATATTAAGATTTATGGTCTTTGACAGGGTGAGGTGTCTGTAACTGAGTTCTTACAAATTTAAAAAAAATTCTTTGGGATGAACATATTAATTTGAGACCGATTGTGAGTTGTGTTTGTAATCCTGCTTGTTTTTATAATGCTGTTAACAAGATTAGGGATTATCAATCTTCTTATTATGTTCTGCGTTTTTTTTAGAGGATTGAATGAAAATTATAACACAGTTAGGTCTCAGATTTTTTTTTAATGGAGCCATTGCCTTCGCTTAATAAGGTTTATGCCTTAGTTGCTCAACATGAACGTCAATTTGTGCATCCTGAGAATCTTTTTCCTGATGATCTAAGTTCTGTTGTTCAATCTTTGCCTATTGTAAATGCTGCCTATGCTAGGAATTCTCACTCTGGTGGATATAGGCAGAATATCAATGTTTCTAAACGGCCTGTTTGTACACATTGTAATCTTCCTGGACATAATGTTCAACAGTGTTATAAGATTATAGGTTATCCACCTGGATTGAAGTCAAGGACTAAGCAGAGGTCTTATGTCTCGAAGGCTAATCAAGTTTCTTCTTATGAAGATTAAGATGATGTTTTGTTAAGAATGAATTGTTACTGTACTAGATAATTTCGAGGATGAAATTATTTAAGGGGGAGAGAATTGTAATATCCCAAAGTGTGCCTAGAAGTTTTCATACAATTGTTGTTTTGATTTGAATTAAATGTATATATGTTTTTGCAAAGGAAATGAGTGTGTTAAGAGAATGTATATGTTGTGTATATTGTAATATATATAACATATAAGTTGGTCAATTGGGGAGTCAAGGTAAGAAGATATTTTAACTTGTGATATGTGAAATTACAAAAAGGGCAATTATTTTTAAAGGAAGTTAAAACAAAGTAAAGAAGGGTGTTTAGGTAATTGCTTAATGTGAAATTCTTGGTGGAGATTTAAAGAGAAATTGACTTTGATTTTTGAGGAGATTTTTCTACTTTCTTTCTTGTGTTGGCCGGCTCACCCAAAGACAAGAGGAAGCAAGAGAGCAAGAGAGGATTGTGATGTTCTAAGCTCAAATTGAAGGAAGAATCAAAGGATTAAGTTGGAGATTTGTGGAATTTCCTTAATTTTGGTAAGTACTCTCTTGTTTTCCTTTGTTATTTTGAAATGATGTTTGAGGTGATTTATGAATTGTTGATTTTATGAATAAGTGTGTTTAAGATGTGTTTATAAGTGTTAAAATTGATTGTAAGTTAAAAGGTTGAATTGGTGTTGGTTTTGGTTTGAAGATGGTAAGTTAAGGGTGATGTTTGGTTTTAGGGTTTTGAAGTAGTAGGTGATTAAATGTGTTGTTGATGTATGGTTAATGTGAATATTGTGATGAATATGTGTTAATAACATTGTTTACATCCATTTGAATGAGGTTGTATTGTGCATAATGTGTTTTTATTCAATCAAAAGAGAGTTGGCCATGTTTAGGGTCTTTGTTCATAAGAGACACGGCCAAACTAAGGAAGAGACACGGCCAAGTCTATGGAAATTTGGCCGTGTTGGATGATTCTTGGAGAAGACATGGCCGTGTCCCTTGCCCATGTTTCCTTCTGTTGCTTTTGGTTGAGAGACACGGCCACAAGCTTGGCCGTGTCCCTTGAGTGTGTTTGCTACTGTGATTTGTTCCTTGCCTTTCTCACATTGTTGAATCCTTCCAAGGTCTTTTTGTATTTACACTTTGAATATACTTAAAACAAAGATGACCTAAACAAATGTATATTGAGGATTCTAAATCTAAGAATAAGGTAAATTATATATGTGTATATCAATGATGATCATTCTTCATGGATGTTTAATGTGTTTGATTATGTATACTTGAGTGATGAAGTATTATAATGTGATTAGTATTATGACTTGTATAGTGTGGAAGAGATGAGGATCATTCAAAAAGGTATGTGCAATGCAATTTATTATTGTAAATACTTTTATGATGAATTACCTTAATGTAAATTGAGACATAAAGAGTTGTGTAACTAATGTTTTGAGTTATAATGAGGTGAATGATATGATTGAAGCATGCCTAGATGATTGAATAATGATATGTTGGTTTAGTTAATGTAATTGATGTTGTACATTAATATGATGATTCAAATGATATATGAAGCTATTGTGATTGACTATGATGATTCAAATGATATATGAAGCCATTGTGATTGGCTATGATGATTCAACTGAGAATGAAATTTATAAATGAATTGTGTGGCTAATGTGTTATTCCATTTTCAGAGTTTGTTGTTGGTGGCATGCGTAATATTTGTAACAATCTCTTGAAGTTAGGTTGGAATTGACCCTTGAAGCCAAGTTGGGTTGAAGTTTAACATGTTTTACTCCCCTTGAAGCTTGGTTGGGTTAAATCCTTGAAGCCTAATTGAGATGTTACAACCCTTGAAGCTAGGTTGGATTGGTTCTTGAAGCCAAGTTGGGTTGATACTTAGCATGCTTTGTTCCCCCTTGAAGCTTGGTTGAACCTAAATCCTTGAAGCCTAGTTGGGATAATGATAAATGTGAGAATTAAACCAAAACATTAACTCTGAAAGTTGAATGGCATATTAGTGTTTTTGGGCCCGAGTCTGTCTTTGTTTTCAATGTAATATACAAATGTTGAAATAAATGAGTAATGAGATCTATGGTGGCCTTTGTTGGTAATGTGATTCATGATTGGTGAATTGTGAATAAAATAATGACATGAAATGTTATGAAATATGATACGAAATGTGTGTATTGATATATTGATTGTGAGTATTAGTTAGGGATCTGTGATTTTTGATAATGATATGTATATATGTAGATAACATACGAAATTAGACGAGATACATGAATGGTGCAGTTAAGAAGGAAAATAAAAACATGATAAGAATTTAATGGTACATGGAAGTGATATTTCATTATATGTTAGAATTTCTATAATGTATGTTTATTTTTTATATTTGTACTACTAAGCTCTCGGGCTTAGCGCGGTTGTGTAATCGCGCAGGTGACTAGGTGGAAGATATGAAGTCTTTTGTTGCCACGAGAAGAATAAGAGTTTGTCGAGACCAACTAGAGGGTGATGCATACATGTATAATTTTTAACTATGATGTATTTCTGACAAGAGTATATTTACATTTATAAATGAAGTTTTGATAAAGATAAGATTATGATATATTTGTATGATCATTAAAAGTATAATGATTTTGTAAATGTTCTTTAAATTTATGTATTGTGGTTTGAACTCTGTTAAAGGTTTTAAAAATGTAACGAGAAGTGACATCCTTATACTTTATATACTTACTGTATGTATACCAGGTATATGTATAGTACTTATATGGAGTATCGGGGTGTTACATAAATAAATTAAAGCATATAAAATAAATCAAAGCATAATCAAATATAAAATTGAATAAGGCAAATAAAGATTCAAAATAGGGCTACTGTTTCTAGTTAAGATTCTTTGTTTCATGTGTTTAGGGTTTTGGAATTCATGGATTTAAGCTACTGTGAGTTTTAAAAGAATTGAAATGGAGCAAAGTTTTATAATTTAAGAGGTTGATAAAGTTCTTTGATTAACCAAATTAGTGTTTGAGTGGTAAAATCATGAAATTAGAGTTTGAACACTTTAAAACATTGGATTTATGATTTACGGTCACTTACTATGTAGAATTATAACATTTAGATTTATATGGTTTTAAGGTTTTAAAAATTAGGGTTTAGAAAAATTAGGGTTTAGGTTGGCTAGTTTAGGGTTTACTGTTTTGGGTTTTGGAGTTGAATTAGGGTTTTAGAATTTTAGAATTAGGGTTTCGGAGAATGCATTAGGTTTTTATGATTTGAAAATTAATTGATAATTTTATGAAACTTTATGAAAATAAACAAAATGATTTAATATTTATAGAAATAGAAAAGATATTTTTTTAGGGTTTGTGGAAAGAAACAGATTCAAATTTAGGATTTTGAAAATTTGGAAAGCAAATTAGGGTTTTGAGATTTTGAAGAAACAAAAATAACAATTTTAAGATTTTTGGAAAACAAAGAAATGAATTAAGGTTTTTAAACTTTAGAAAAGGTGAATTGAGGTTCTAAGGTTTTCTTTCGATTTTGAAGAAACAGAAACAACAATTTTAAGATTTTTGAATGATGAAGCTACTGTGAATTAATGAAACAAATAAAGAAATTCATACCTTCATTCGTTGGTTCCACCAAAAATCACTTCTTGGATGAACAAGAATAAAGACAAGCTTTGCTGCCTTTGATGGACTGAATTGTTTGTTTGCTCTCTCAAAAAATCTGATTGATTCAAAGTTTTCCTCCTCAATTTCGGTCTCAATTTCTCCTCCAAAAATCCGTTCCCCTTTTGTATTATTTTTAGTCCTTATTATTTAGAAGATTTTTATCATTAATTCTAATTATTCATGGAATCTAACATTAAATAAGAAAAGGAAACTGAAGCCTAATTGTATTTGGTTTCGAAAAAATTTGCGTCGGAAAAATTTCGCTGGCGAAAAAAAAAACTGCTGGGGAAAAATTATGTAATATCCTCATTTATGCCCTAGAAGTTTTGAGTATGTTGTTGTTATTGTGGTTGTTGATATATATATTGGGAAGTGAATGTTTGTGCATATATGTGTTAAATTGTAAGAGAAAAGAAATGGGAAGAGAATGTATATGTATATGTGTTTTGGAGAAGAAATTTAGGGTTTAGAGACAAATGTATATGTTGTTTATATGATGATATAATTAACATATACATTGGTCAAATGAAGAGTCAAGGTGATGGTTAAGTGGAAGAAGATATTTTTGGTTGTTAATGAAATTACTATAAAGGGCTTATATGAGACAAAGAGTTAGTTATATGGTTAAGGGTGTTTTGGTAATTTTCCTTGTAAGATGCATGGTGGAGATTAAAAGAAGAAAAGGTGTTTGACTTGTGCATTTTCTTCTTTCTTTCTTGAAGTGGCCGGATTCTCCATAGACAAAGAGAGAAAGAGAGGTGATCTTGAGGTTTGAAGCATTTTGAAGAAAGAAACAAGGGTTTTGGTTAAAGATTTGTAGATTTCTTCATTTGAGGTAAGATCTTTTCTTTAATTTCTTCAATTCTTTTGAAGTGGTGTGAGAAAGGAATTAGGGTTTGTTGGTTTGATGATGAGAAGTTGAGTTGGTGAAGGTGTTGGAAGTGATTGTGTTGAGTAAGAGTTGTGTTTAGTGAAATTGTTTCTGTTTTACAATTAGTAAAGGCTGTGATTTGTATGATTTTTAATTAATTATAGAAAAATGTTCTTGAAGTGAATTTTTGATATGTTGTGCCTCTATGAGTGTAGAATGACTGAAAAATATGTTGATTCGATTTTGGAATGGTTATGAGTTTAGAAAGATTATTTTCATTAGACCTGTTCCAGCAGGTACCTTAACTGGGACAGCTATATTTCGTGATTTTTAATAAAATGTAGAAAAATCATATCCAATCGAATTTTGGATATGTTGTTGCTTAGTGAGTCTAGTATTTGAGAAAAATAATTTGGAACCACGTTGATTGAATTTGATTTATGGAATTCACAAAGTTCAGAACTGCTGCCAGGATGCAGGGCAATTGGGGCAGTCTGGTTAGGTGAACTATTTGACCAAGATTTTGTGTTCAGTTTGATCTGAAATTTTAAAGGGATGATTTTAAGATACAAAACTAAATTCTGTAAAAATTTTAGAATTTTTAGTCAAGTAGATTATTTTATACAATTTTTCAAAATAAGGATAAAATGGAGTTTAAAACCAGAATGTACTATTTATGGTTAGGGTTTTAATTCTTTGTTCTTTTTGCATTGCTTTGGTTTTCCAAAGGTAGGTTGGTCCTTAAACCTAACCCTAAACACTTTAAACACACTTGAATCAATGAATGTTATAATCAATTGTTCTTTGCCCTAATTGCATTGTTGAGATTGAACAATGTTATGTTGTGCATTGTGAATGGTAATGTGTTTCATGAGTAATGTGGTATGAAATGTTGATATTTATGAATGATGCTATGTGAGATATAATGTGATCATGGATGAGATATATATATATATATACTTGAATAATGAGATGTTATATTGTGAAATGAAATGTGAAGCCATTGTTATTGGCTAAGATGATGTAATTGAAAGAAAGAAGGCATGTTTGCCTAAATGTGATGAGAATTGAGAATGGAAATGAATTGTTTGTTTAATATGTTATTCAGTTTCAGAGTTCTGGATTTGGGTGGCATGCCTAAGAAATGATGACAGGTAACAGTCTTGCCGGGTTGAGGACCTCCTCATAGGTGTTGAGTTGATGGTCCAAGAGACTGGGTCTGTTACACTATGAGATATATGATTTGTAACAGTCTTGCCGGGTTGAGGATCTCCTCATATGTGTTGAGTTGATGATCCAAGAGACTGGGTCTGTTACACTTGCCTACGGGCGTGATTATTGTGACTATGAACCAAAGCAGTAACTCTGAACTCTGAATATCGTATTAAATACTTGTTGGGCCCATAGGTGTCAGGGTTATATGAATGTCCTAAATAATGTTATGAGTTAATGAAATGAGATGTTGGTTATTGAGTATGATTGATTAATGTTGAATGTGGAAAGATGTTGAAATGTGGTATGCTCATATGACTATGATTTGTGAAATGCATAATTATGTGGTTAACTTTATATTTATGATATTGATCTTATCAATAACATATGTGGCATTGCATTACATTAAAGCATACCATTAGCATGTTTTATCTTACTAAGCCGTTGGCTTAGCGCGAATGTGATTCTTCGCGCAGGTGACAAGGAAGAACCAGAGAGTTCCTCTAGGCCGAGTCGAGCCTAGATTTTGAAGATTGAATAGTGGGCTTTAAGATCGAAGACTGACTGCCAAACATGTATAAATTTTATGTGTTGTAAAACTTGAGTTTTGATGTATATGAATTTGTAAATATTGTTACTTTCCGTTGCATAGTGAACAAAGATTTTATCTGCTGTATTTCATAATAAACCTTTACTTTATTTTGTACTAGAAGTGTAAATCCTTTTGCAGGTTGTAGTTGAGGTTATAAGGGGGATTTATTGGAAGTGTACTGAGAATGATTTTGTTTGCATTGGTTTGTGTAAAAATGTTTTCAAAAATTAGAAAAAAAAAAACCAGTTTTGTCGACACTTGGGATTGAATTTTTAGGCAAAACTATGGCAAAATTTCTATAAAAATCGGAACAAAAATTTGACTAAGTAAAAGTGGTAGCAACATTAGGATAGGGTGGCGCCTCTACTCAGCTTACACACGTAGGTCGGGAAGGGGTGTTACAAATTACGCCAGTGAAAAAAAACTGCTGCGAAAAAAATGCGCTGGCAAAAACTGCCGCAGCTGGCTGCGGGTGAGAATTAGCCTACGGGCCATTTCATCTGCAGGAAACTCCTGCGGGCGAAATGGAATATGGCCATTTCGTCCACGCTGTCGTCGCCGATTTTTATTTTTATTTATTATTATTATTATTTATTTTTTATAAATAAAAATTAAATATTAAAGCAAATATTATTTAATTAAGATAACAAAAATTATTTTGAACTAATTAAAATATATTGGACATCACAAAAATTATTTTGGACTAATTAAAATATATGGGATCGGACTAGGTCAGTTTGCCCCCTGCATGAATGATCGAGACTTTAGTGAAAGAGAGTCAAAAGAAATAAGACTTCATTTTTGAGATGGTTGAGGTTTTGGGTTTGGACCCGGTTCGAGTTCTGGACTCAAGGATAATTTTAGGTTCTGGACCTAAGTGTAATTTTGGGTTCTGAACCTAAGGAAAATTTGAGTTATGGACCTAAGGAAAATTTGGGTTCTGGACTTCAAAAAGATTCTAGGTTCTGGACGTAAAGAAAATTTGGGTTCTGGACTCGAGCTAAGTTTTGGACTTAGAAGAGATTCTAGGTTCTAGACCTAAAGATAATTTAGGTTCTGGAGTCGAGCTAAGTTCTGGACTTAGAAAAGATTCTAGGTTCTGGACCTAAGGAAAATTTGGGTTCTGGACCCGAGCTAAGTTCTGGACTTAGAAAAGATTCTAGGTTCTGGACCTAAGAAAAATTTGCGTTCTGGACTCGAGCTAAGTTCTAGACTTAGAAGAGATTCTAGGTTCTGGACCTAAGGGTAATTTGGGTTTTGGACCCGAGCTAATAATTTTTTTTATTTCAAAAAGTTTGGCTAATTTTTATGCACATATCTTTTTTTTTTGCCCCTTGCGTGTAAAAATATTTATACACACGCAAGTATTTGAATGATTAAATTGAATAGTTGAATTTACTGTGTAGTCACTATTCATGCACTATTTACTATTCATAAATGTAGTAACTTACTATTTAGAAATAGTAATAAATAGTATTGACTATTGAAAATAGTAATTTACTATTCATCAATAGGAATTTAGTATTCATGAATAGTAAAATTTACTATTCATCCATAGTAAAGTTTACTATTCATGAACAGTAAACTTACTTTTGAATTTTTTTTTCCTTGCGGTTTCTCTATATAAACGAACTAATTCTTTCATTCGATTCACAACTAAATCTTCAATTTCTATAATTCTCTCAAATGCTTTTAAATTTAGCACATAATTTTAAAAAAAATGGATGCTTCAAGGTCAGGGACTCATTCTAATGTTGAGTTATTAGAGTTTATTCGGCATCATTAAGATGAAAATATAGATCTACTAGCCGGGATGCCGCTTCATCGAAGTTCAAACCAAAAGAGCGTGGTAATTATTTTTCTTTTTCTTTTTTTCTTGAATTTTTTCATCTTTCTGTTTTGTTTTTTTTTCATCATTTTTTAATTATTTATTATTATTTTTATGTTTTTTATATTATGCTCTTTTATTATTATTATGTTTGGCTTTATTATTTTTTTATTTTATATTTTAATATTATTATCTTTTTTAGAAAATTTAGGAAAAATATATTAATTTAAGCATATAGGATAATATGTACTTATCTGGTATTAACTTAGCTGGCTATGTGTTAGCATGATCATTGCGTTGTTCGGGCTGGAGGGTGTATTTATAAAGCCCGAAAATGGTACGATTTAGTGCCTTCTCGGGTAAGACAGATTATCCGAGATTGCGGCTTTGAGTACTTCATCTTACAATTGCCATCCGAGGAGTATCAAATAGATCGGAGCGTAGTCCAGGTGCTTGCAGAACGATGGTTGGACACAACCCACACTTTTCACTTGCCCATTGGTGAGATGACACTTGGTCCGGTCAATTTTACTGCTATAACGGCCTTCGATATGATGGTGTTTCGATTCCTCTGACCAATGATATTTTAACATTTGAAGAAATTTAGGAATTAATTGGTATGGAACCATCATATAAAGGGCCTTTTAAGATAAAAATTGAACCGATTCGTAGCTATTGGATGAACTACGAAGGATGAGTTCACAGAGAAAAGGCCCAACAGTATGCTCGAGGATTTTTGTTATATCTGCTTGGGTCGACCATCTTAGGTAGCACTGAATCCTCCATCCACTTGTCAGTATTGAATGCCCTTTCTTACTTTAGGTCAATACCATCTTCTGGCTGGGGTGAAGCTGGTCTCGCGTGTCTTTACCATGGTCTTGATAAACTTTGCCGAAACAAGAAGTCTTTTGTTGACAAGATGGCAATTGTCGAGGTATTTTTCTTCCTCCAATGTCATTTCCACTCTTTTCTTGCATGAATGTGATCTTTATTATTGTTGTAGGCATGAGCATACGAGCATAACCTTGTGAGGGTATCCAGTATTTCCCGAGAGAGAGTCGGGTATCCGAGATTAAATTTTTGGTTGTCCGATCGTGTGGACGTTCCTGGCTCTCACCATGTGCATACTCACCGCTTTGTGTTGAGCCGCTTAACCTGGGACCAGGTAAAATAACATTAGGATGCTTTAAATTTTATGTGAAAGTTTACTTACCTTATGTTATTTTGCAGGTGAATTTGGCCTGGTGGAACCCAGAAGAGCGGAGAAACTGGTCTCCTTTCATAAGGGCTGAGCTATCTTTCCAACATTCTCACCGAGTCATCGCTGGCCCAATGTCTAGTGGCTGGTTTATCGGAGAGAGTTTATGAGTGGTTTCTTGGTGCAAAGCAGCGGAGGATTCCGATGCCTTGCTCGGAATACACTTTAAATATTATGTCGATGCCGAAAGATGCCTGGTGGCCACTCTGTATGGTTATGGTATTGAAGGATTTCTCTATCTGCTGAGTGCATCTTATGCCCATTTTATTTAAAGAAGGCTCTTGAACTTTAATGTATCTCTTATTGGTGTGCGAGAGATTCCCAAAGAAAATGAGGGTAGAGATAAAGAGGAACATTACGGAGATGCAGGACATCTCGGGGCTAGTACTTCTCAGGTAAAACTTTACCATTTTTCCCTTGTAACTGCTTCTTTCTTTTTTTTTGATTCTTTAATGATTGTTGCAGGTTGTTGGTTCATTTGATCATGAGGCTGGACCTTCTTTTATTGCCCCTTCGTTTGCTCATTCTAGCCCACCATATATGTCATCTCATCCGTAGGGCATTGATATGAACTACCTGGTAAGTTCCTTATTTCATGGTAATTTATGCTATATGTATGCATGATTATGTATGCTCTTACCTTTTTCCTTTTTGGCTCACAGTGGATGCTCGAAGAACAAAATAGGAAACTTAAAGAAGAATTGGTTGCAAGTCTTCAATAGGCTTCTCATTTTGAAAATTTATATCATCAATCCGAACAACATTTACGAGACTTTTGATTTCAGGGGATGAGGGATCCTGGTGCTTCTTCATCAAGAGGCCCCCAGACTGATGACCATGAGATCCTTTTGTCTGCTTCTGATGAGGACCGTGACGGATCGAAACTTCAAGGTAATAGGGATTTTGGTGCTCCCGCTTTGGGTGATCCCGGGATGAGTAATTTGCTAGATTTTGGTGCTCCCGCTTTGGGTGGACTCGGGATGAGTGATTTGCCCCCTCCTCCAATAGGTGACAACTTTTTCAGGGCTTTATTTGATGACCTACCACCACCCTCTTAGTGATATGTAAATATTGTATCAATTATATAAATATTGTACAATAATGAAAAAAAAAATACAATTTCCATCTTTATTGTAACTTTTTTTTATTACTGCGCCATAATTATTATACTTTTTTATCACATCATAAACAGTGCATCACAATTTCCTTTTCACAGCCGCACCATTTGCTAAAACCAAATGCAACACGGTAAAGGATTTCTTCGCTAATTATTTTCCTCATGCCATACTATCTCACTCTTTCCCATCAACTTCTCCTTATCACTTTTGGAAAAGTTTATTTCCTCTATATAAATCACCTTTCATGCCATATTTCATACAGAAACCAAAATACTTTCCATTCCAACATAAACAATTTTGATTTTTCCTCTTCCATCAACCATGACCGAACTTCATTTTAAGAAGATAAAAACTTTTTTCAAGAATATGGATGCCATCCTTTGGAAACAAATTTTGTGGTCAAAACTTGATGTTTTAAAATGTTTTCAAAATGTTAAATTGGACCACTCCTTACATGCCGTGGCTTCCTTTTGGAATACAGATTCTAGGGTATTTAAAATTAATGGCTTTGAAATATGTCCCTTGATTGAAGAATTTGAGGCCATCCTTGGATATCCAAATAATCAACAAATGGCGTTACCCACATTGGTTTCCAAAACTCAACAGAAGATGCACATGTTATTTCAAATTTCAAAGGCCAAAGTTCTTCAATTGATGAGAGGAGAAAAAATTCTACTTGCTCCCTTGATTGATTTTTTTCTCTCTCATTTGGCCCCTACTAAGGCATGGGAATGCATGCTTTGTCTTTTCTTGCTCGGCCAATTCCTGCTTGTCTCTTTTGATGATGATATTGATCGACGAGTATTGGATATTATGGACCAAATGGAAGGAGGCTTGTCGCCGGTACCTGTGATCTTAACCGAGACTTTAGTTGGATTGGACCAGCTTAAATCAGGATTGACTAAGAGACTGATCGGGAGTCCGTTGCTGCTTCAGGTAATTACCTAAATTCCCCTTTCAGGTTTTCAATTTAGGTTTTCTTTTTTCTTCTTTTTATTGCTCTAATTTTTGCCTAGTCTGCCCATGTGGGTTTTCAGAACTAGCGAGCTGTCCTAATTTTTGCCTAAGCTGCACTCGCGGGTTTTCAACTTACTAGACCTCTTTATTATTATTATTATTTATTGCTCTAATTTTTGCCTAGTCCGCCTATGTGGGTTTTCGAAACTAGCGAGCTGTCCTAATTTTTTTGCCAAAGCTGCCCTTGCGGGTTTTCAACTTAGCGGACTTTTTTTTAATCTTTTTTTTAATTCTTTCTTCACAGATTTGGCTTCAAGAGCGTCTTTGTTTGCTTGATACTCCATCCATGGATTTTGCCAGATATCTGCCACGTCATCATTCTGCTAGGAAACTACTCCATCCTGCTTCTTCATATGTAACACCCCCATACTCTATATAAGTACTATACATATACCTTGTATACATGTAGTACGTATATAAAGTATAAGAATGTCACTTTTCATTTCATATTAAAAACCTTCACTCTAGTTCCAAACCATAATATATTTTATTTAAAGAACATTTACAAACTCATTATACTTTTGATGATATTAAATATATATAATGATCTTGTTTTTACCAAAATTCATTTATATATATGAATACATTTTTATCAAAATACAACATAATTAAATTGTACATGTATGCACCACCTTCTAGTTGGTCTCGAAATACTCTTACCCTTCTCGTGGCATAACGACTTGACTTCAGATCAACCACCTACTCACCTGCACGATTTACACAACCGCGCTAAGCTCGAAAGCTTAGTAGTACAAATTAATATTATAAACATACATTACAGAAAATCATACTCATATATTAACTTCATGTATCATTATTTTCTTATCATGTTTTCCCATTTCAATTACACTTTTATATGTTTCTACTAATCTCATAATTATATACATATATACATATATCATTAACATAAACCACAATTCCATAACTTATTAGAACATTCATAAAATAATACTCACAATGTCCACATCCATATACATAGTACATGTCATATTATACTTTCAGAATCTCATCTTTCAACATAGCTTCTCAAGCCATATTTCTTTTCAATAATTTACTTATGTATTGTAATCATAACATACTTCATAACATTACATTCCATTACTTTATTCAATTGTTTCACCATTCATAAATCACATTGAAACAAAGACAAGCATGGGCCCAAAAGACACTAATATGCCATTCAACTTTCAGAGTTAATGTTTTAGTTCAATTATCACATTTATCATTATCATTATCCCAACTAGCCTTCAAGGATTAGGCTCAACCAAGCTTCAAGGGGAACAAAGCATGCTAAGTATCAACCCAACTTAGCTTTAAGAACCAAACCCAACCTAGCTTCAAGGGTTATAACATCTCAACTAGGCTTCAAGGACTAGACCCAACCAAGCTTCAAGGGGAGTTAAGCATGCTAAACTTCAACCCAACTTGGCTTCAAGGATCAAGCCCAACCTAGCTTCAAGAGATTGTTACCATTAGGCATGCCACCAACAACAAAACTCTGAAAATGGAATAACATATTAGACACACAATTCATTCATTATTTCATTATCAATTTTATTCTCATTTTCTTATCATCATTTAGGCATCCATGCCTCAATCATCTCATTTGGATCATTATAGCCAACAACAATGGCTTCACATCTCATCAATAGAGTATACATAACCAATTGCATTGGACATATATTTTGAATTCATCATCATCTAGGCAAACATGCCCCATTTATTTCATTTGAATCATTATAGCCAACCACAATGGCATCACATCTCATCATTTCTCAATTCACATTAAAGCAATTCATCATTAAAGTATTTATCATAACCAATTGCATTGCACATACCTTTTGAATGATCATCATATCTTTCACATTATACAAATCATAACATTAATCAAATAGTAATAACAATATAGTAGATTACTTAACACATTTATAACCAAATGTGTTAAGTCTCAAAATCATGTAAAAGAATGTATCCATGTAAGTTTGTGTAATATCCCAATTTGTGCCCTAGAAGTTTGGATATAATTGTTGTTTGTTTGAATTTTGTGTATATGTTATGTTGATAAGAAAAGAAATTGAAAAGAGAATGTTTATGTATTGTTTAAAAAAAAGAAAGTAATGTGTAGAGAGAAAGTGTATATGTTGGGTATATGGTTATATATATAACATATACATTAGTTGAAAGGGATGGTCAATGGAAGAGGATATTTATGTGTGATATGTGAAATTTCTTTAATGGGCATATAAGTGACAAAGTTTAAGTTAAATGGATGAGGGCATTTAGGTAATTGCTTGGCTAGAATTGCTTGGTGGAGATTTAAAGAAGAAAAGAAGTTGACTTGTGTTTATTTTTTTTTTCTTCTCATTTGTGTGCCGGCTATCCAAGAAAAGAGAGAGCAAGAGAGGTGTTCTAAATGCTAGAATCAAATTGAAGGAAGAATCAAAGGATTAAGTTAGAGATTTGTGAAATTTCTTCATTTAAGGTAAGTACTCTCTTGTTTTCCTTTGTTATTTTGAAGTGGTGTTTGAGGTGATTTATAAATTGTTGATTTTATGAATAAGTATGTTTAAGATGTGTTTATAAGTGTTAAAATTGATTGTAAGTTAAAAGGTTGAATTGGTGTTGGTTTTGGTTTGAAGATGGTAAGTTAAGGGTGATGTTTGGTTTTAGGGTTTTGAAGTGGTAAGTGATTAATTGTATGGTTAATATAGTGTTAATGTGAATATTGTGATGAATATGTAAAATATGTGTTAATAACATTGATTATATCCATTTGAATGAGGTTAAGTTGTGTATAATGTGTTCTTGATTCAATTAGAAGAGTTTTGGCTATGTTTAGGGTTTATTCATGAGAGACACGGCCAAACCTAAGAAGAGACACGGCCAAAACTAAATATTTTGGCCAAGTCTATGGAAATTTGGCCGTGTTGGATGATTTTTGGAGAAGACACGGCCGTGTCCCTTGCCCATGTTTGCTTCTGTTGCTTTTGGTTGAGAGACACGGCCACAAGCTTGGCCATGTCCCTTGAGTGTATTGGCCACTGTGATTTTTCCTTGCTCTTCTTACATGGTTGAGATTGAACTTACATTTGATAATGCATATGATACTATATGAACAAGGCTATGTATTATGCATTGTGAATGGTAATGTGTATATGAATAATGTACTTTGAAATGCTATATTAATGAGGCTATATGTATAATATGAATGGAGATATGAAATGATATGAGGCCATTGTGATTTGGCTATGATGATTCCATTGAAAGAACATAAGGCATGTTTGCCTAATTGATGATGAGAATTGAGAATGAGATAATAAATGAATTGTGTGTCTAATGTGTTATTCATTTTCAGAGTTTTGTTGTTGGTGGCATGCCTATTGGTAACATTCTCTTGAAGTTAGGTTGGATTTGATCCTTGAAGCCTAATTGAGATGTTACAACCCTTGAAGCTAGGTTGGGTTGGTTCTTGAAGCCAAGTTGGGTTGATACTTAGCATGCTTTATTCCCCTTGAAGCTTGGTTGAACCTAAATCCTTGAAGCCTAGTTTGGTTTATGATAATGATAAATGTGATAATAAAACCAAAGCATTAACTCTGAAAATTGAATGGCATATTAGAGTGTTTTGGGCCCATGCTTGTCTTTGTATATAATGTGATTCTTGAATGGTAAAATCAATGAAACTATGAAGATGTAATATGAATATTGTTATGACATTGAATGTAGTATGATGTGGTAATGTGATGTGCTTCTATGTGTATGGTTTATGAAATATAAAGGTATGATGTTAGCTTTTCACTTATGATGTTAACTTTATGATTTAGATGTGTAACATTACTTTGCCTTAAAGTATAATGTTGGTATATTTTGTACTACTAAGCCGATGGCTTAGCGCGATAGTGTTTGATCGCGCAGGTGACAGAGTTGAACCTGAGAGCTCCTCGAGACCAAGTGAGACTAGACATTGAGGATTTTTCTTTTGGGACTTAAAGATCAGAGAAGAGCTGCCAATCATGTATATATTCTATGTTTTGTAAACTTTGATTTATAACATATTTGTAATAACTTCCGCTGTGAATTATTAAACATTTTATATATAGTGTCTTTTGGATTTCTTTTATTTGTTTAAGGTTGGTTTCACTTATTTACAAAGATATTTGTTGTGTCTTTTTAAACCGTGGCATTTTCTATATTCAGTATACATATATTACAATCGTTTAAGCATGCTTGGTACGTATACAGGGTATAGAGGTGTTACAGTTTGTACTTACCTCAACAGCAACTCACATCAATCTATACACTTCCTCTTCCAAGAATTCTTCATTATATGGATTAAGGCAACTCAACCTCTTCACAACCTAATCCAAAAGGAATAATACACACTTACTTACAAATACACATGAATTCCAATACAATTATTCACCTATTAGTCTCATACTAGACCCATAGATCACAAATTATAAGCCAACAGAACTAGCTAGGACCCCACGGTCGTGGCCTCACAACCCCACAGCCGTGGGTTAGCAAACGAATCTGCCCACTTTTCTCTAATCCCCCACGGTCGTGTCCCTCACTTTCCATGACCGTGGCACTCATTTGCCATGACCGTGGCATCCATTTTGCCTCTGTTTCGGACCAAACTCATGTATGTTGTGTTTTTAACTTCAATAAACACAAACATATAGAAAATCCAAGATGATAATTGATCAAACTCATAACATACATCAATTACAAATTAATCTAACACTTATATAACTTCAACATATCATAATAATAATAATCATTATATACATCATCCATACATCAATTATTCAATTCCCCAACTCATTTATATTAAACCCTTACTAAACAATTTCAACAATCCATCATCATCCTCACAAATAACCATTTTATCATCATCCAAATACCAATTCAACATATCTATATACTTCAATCTTTCATTATCATCATCTTCACAAACTAACCATATCAAATATAAGCTCAATCAATAGGAATCAATACAAGGAAATGAATATTTACTTGAATATTTTGCCAAATCTTCAATATCCACCATCAATTCTCTCAAAACCCTTATGAATTTGATGTATATGTAAATAAAATCACATCTCTCTCTCTCTCTCTCTCTCTCTCTCTCTCTCTATCCACGTTCAAGAACAAGAAGAAGAAGAAGAAAGAAAGAAAATCTTCTTTCTTTATTCAAGCTTATCTTATATATATATATATAATAATAATAATAAAATATCACAAAAATCCTCCACCACAATTTATCCTTCCCTTTGACTTTCTTTTCTTCTTTTTCTCTTGTCATTATTATTATTATTATTATTATTATTATTAATTATATACACTTACTTTTCCTACACCAATATATACATCATGTATATGTGATGTATATGTTGATATATGTATATCTCTTATATATTGCTTTTATATTTCCCATATTTTTCAAATACCATATATACATATCATCCTTCATATACATCTATCTCTTATAATATTTCCTTTTAATTAACTTATCTTCTTTTGACTTCCATTTCTTTGACTTGTATATGTTATATATATATATCTATATATACAACATATATACTCTCTCTTTACTTCTTTTCTCTTTCTATAAAACATATACATTAAATCCAAATACAACAAAAATTCCAAAACTTTTAGGGTATACTTTGGGATATTACAATTCTCTCCCCCTTAAATAATTTCGTTCTCAAAATTATCCAATATAGTAACAATCCATTCTTACCAAAATACCATCTTAATTTTCATATGAAGTTAATCATATTATTAAGTTATTATGTCATCAGATCACGTAACTTCTACTCTCCCCCTTAGAGTCAATCATCTTCTCTAAATTTCATAACTCATCATTATATATATTTATATATCTTATTACTTTCTTAACCAAACATTCAAAATAACTCATTACATTCCCAATTAATTTATCTTTATACAAGAATCAAATCATCTTATAATATCCATATACTTCGTCCATCTATTACATTCAAGATATTTTATCACTTCATCTCTTTATAAATACTCTCTTAACTTTAACCTTAAAATCATTGATTTATATCTTAATATTGATTATCCCGTCATTACAATCACTTTCAGAATAGACATTTATCAAACCTTAATTGATAACAATATCCTTATTCTTCATACACTTAATTTCTTCTTTAGCATGCTTCTCACTTAATATAAATATTAGTACAATACCCTTAAACTTACTTTACAGGTAATCAACCTTTTTCCTTTTTATCATCATTTACAACTGATATAGCTCAATTCATTCATGTCCATTCATGTATCAGAATATTACATCATATACATTATCACTTATATCTTATACTCTTAATACAACTATACATATTAAATCTCAACAATAATTCACAATCTTAGCGAAATCTAGATCAATTGATCTATCTGTCACAATATACCCACATTTCAATCTTGTTCGATTCAAACCAACAATTAACTTATTTAAACTTATCATTAGATTTCACAATATATATGACCTAATTCCATTAAGTCAAAATTATATTCAAATTCTAATCTCTTAGGATCCATTTTTCAGCTTTTTGAAATTATGATTATTAATAACAAATCACTTCAAATTATCTTTCAATTTACCATAGTTTATTTTCTAGTATCTTAGTACAATTTCCACAAAATTCTCATGATTATCTTATACCATATTTATTACCCATAGTTCACTCACTTAAACCTTAAGTCCATCCACTTATTCACTTTATACCATAAACATATTCAGTATAACTTTCAATCACATTTTGTAATTTCTCCCATTTAACATCTCCTCACATTTCATACCATTACTATTTTTACAATAATTACCTTTCTATCATATTATCCATAAATCAAAACATTTTCACAGTTCTCTTTTCTTCCATACTTTCTATAATTACAAACAAATTTCTAACATAAAATGATAAAGTACAACTTTACCCATCATAACTCTTGACCGTGTTTCTAGAAACATAATTATCAATCTCATCAAAACTATACTACAGCCACGTTATCTTAGGCTTAAATCTGTGGATAACAAAACTAACCGGCCAAATATACTAAACAAATCATATGGCCATAGAAGATTAATGGTCACGCCTGTGGCTTATAAATCAATACTGTCCCTTTATTATTCTGCTTCTAACCTTTCCAATTACAATGCTAAGTTTGTATCGCAAGGATTACATATTCATTCTCTAAACTTTTGCTATACCAAGAATTAACACATTTCAACTCCGTTTCAACCCAATTTGCACTCGATTATATGATCATCATTAGCCTAATTCATGTTTCAACAATATTACTATTAACATTTCTTACGTATACATATTCGATCATATGCAAATCTTACAAAATTTCAATTTGTTACTCCATTTCTAATCTATCTCTTCTAAAAAATTTTATACATTATACTTCCCCTTTTTCCTTACAATCTCTTATTATACACATATACATAGAACCTTTCCACATGTAAATACTTTGAGACTTAAAATAGTATATAATCATCAATTTCAGTGATTACCATAACAATTTCACCGTCCAGTATTACTCGAGTCCATTCTCACTCTCAATTTCATCACATAGTCTAGCTCTGCGCAGGTCAGGACCTAATCTCTCTTAGGTTCACTAACACATGCAATATCATTCTCAATACCACTAGACCAGTAGTTATACCACATACACATTCATAGGTCACATTCATAATGTGACTTACTTTCCACATTTCTTACATAATACAATTACATTCATATCGAAAAACTCATCTCACATATCCTATACATGTACACATATAATCATGCAATTTTATTTAATTTCTCTTTTGCATACAATCTATACAAATTGAATGTTTATTACTTTTCTTTGAACATTATCATTCTCATTCCTTTAACATGACTTAGGTAATTCATCAACTCAACAAATATATGCACTCTAACCATAATAATACTTCACATAAGTCTTAGTCACATTTCTAATGTCACATCTCTCTCACATTTGTTTTTAAAAACATTTAGTATACCCTTCATATCCATTTTCATCATTTCCAGTCAAATTACTTAAAGTAACTCATTTTCACTTGCTTATTCATTTTCTCTTTATTACAAAACAAATTTTCATATTATCAATCACATTACCCAATTCATAGTACTTTCTTATGCAATAATATTCATTCAAATTAGCTCATATGCTTAATATACATTAAACTATCGATATCTAAATAATCCTCATTAGAATTCCATTAAAACTCTAACTCTCAACTTACTACTTTACCCAAACTTCAATTTACAAATCTCATTTTCTTAATATTAACTTTAAAAGCATTATATATACACTATAATGTAACATCAAAATATATCATTTTCACAATTATTAAAGCTCATTTCAAAAATCCAAATGTCACATATTACCACCATTAACATGAGCTTTAACAACACTTAAGCATATCACATTTCTAACATTGAAACACAATGCTTGCATTAAAATAACAATACAAACAACACCATTATATTTCCTTACTTAACCAACATCATCTCTTTTTCTTTTAAAAATCTTAACTTTACATACCCAAAACCTTAAATTGTCACACTTTGTCTATACCAATCAACTCACTCAATATTCCACCATACTTTCTTCAATTTAATAACATATCTATCCATTTTAACATTCAAACAATATTTCCTTTCTCCAGCAATCCAAACATAAGCTTTATTAGAAAGATATCCAAACATTAGAGAAATGAGTAATTACTTAAATCTTGATTTTTTTTTACTCATTTCCAACATTATTCTCCTATTTATTTCTTTATGGCCTTTTTCACAAGCACACTTCCATAATCAAAATTTTCAAAATTTACTTTACTTAAGTAAACTTCAATTCTTTAATTTATCAATTATACTTGTACAAATTTTCCTATATCATTTCTTTCTCTAGCTTTACTTTCATGTAAAACCTCATTCACACACTATCATCCATCTCATATAATTCAGATATACTACAAATCACATAATGCCACATCCGAGACCAACCTAGGTGTTAATGCATATGCATGTATCACAATTTCACCTTTTTTTTTTAAATTTTCCTCTTTTCGTTTTAAATCTACTTAGGCCGAGAATCTCAAACCTAAGCTCTGATACCAAAATAATTGTAGCACCCCCATACTCTATATAAGTACTATACATATACCTTGTATTCATGCAGTACGTATATAAAGTATAAGAATGCCACTTTTCATTTCAGATTAAAAACCTTCGCTCTAGTTCCAAACCATAATATATTTTATTTAAAGAACATTTACAAACTCATTATACTTTTGATGATATTACATATATATAATGATCTAATTTTTACCAAAATTCATTTATATATATGAATACATTTTTATCAAAATACAACATAATTAAATTGTACATGTATGCACCACCTTCTAGTTGGTCTCGAAATACTCTTACCTTTCTCGTGGCATAACGACTTGACTTCAGATCAACAACCTACTCACCTGCGCGATTTACACAACCACACTAAGCTCGAAAGCTTAGTAGTACAAATAAATATTATAAACATACATTACAGAAAATCATACTCATATATTAACTTCATGTATCATTATTTTCTTATCATGTTTTCCCATTTCAATTACACTTTTTATATATTTCTACTAATCTCATAATTATATACATATATACATATATCATTAACATAAACCACAATTCCATAACTTATTAGAACATTCATAAAATAATACTCACAATGTCCACATCCATATACATAGTACATGTCATATTATACTTTCAAAATCTCATCTTTCAACATAGCTTCTCAGGCCATATTTCTTTTCAATAATTTACTTATGTATTGTAATCATAACATACTTCATAACATTACATTCCATTACTTTACTCAATTGTTTCACCATTCATAAATCACATTGAAACAAAGACAAGCATGGGCCCAAAAGACACTAATATGCCATTCAACTTTCAGAGTTAATGTTTTGGTTCAATTATCACATTTATCATTATCATTATCCCAACTAGGCTTCAAGGATTAGGCTCAGCCAAGCTTCAAGGGGAACAAAGCATGCTAAGTATCAACCCAACTTGGCTTCAAGAAACAAACCCAACCTAGCTTCAAGGGTTGTAACATCTCAACTAGGCTTCAAGGACTAGACCCAACCAAGCTTCAAGGGGAGTTAAGCATGCTAAACTTCAACCCAACTTGGCTTCAAGGATCAAGCCCAACCTAGCTTCAAGAGATTGTTACCATTAGGCATGCCACCAACAACAAAACTCTGAAAATGGAATAACATATTAGACACACAATTCATTCATTATTTCATTATCAATTTTATTCTCATTTTCTTATCATCATTTAGGCATCCATGCCTCAATCATCTCATTTGGATCATTATAGCCAACAACAATGGCTTCACATCTCATCAATAGAGTATACATAACCAATTGCATTGGACAAATATTTTGAATTCATCATCATCTAGGCAAACATGCCCCATTTATTTCATTTGAATCATTATAGCCAACCACAATGGCATCACATCTCATCATTTCTCAATTCACATTAAAGCAATTCATCATTAAAGTATTTATCATAACCAATTGCATTGCACATACCTTTTGAATGATCATCATATCTTACACATTATACAAATCATAACATTAATCAAATAGTAATAACAATATAGTAGATTACTTAACACATTATAACCAAATGTGTTAAGTCTCAAAATCATGTAAAAGAATGTATCCATGTAAGTTTGTACTTACCTCAAGAGCAACTCACATCAATCTATACACTTCATCTTCCAAGAATTCTTCATTATATGGATTAAGGCAACTCAACCTCTTCACAACCTAATCCAAAAGGAATAATACACACTTACTTACAAATACACATGGATTCCAATACAATTATTCACCTATTAGTCTCATACTAGACCCATAGATCACAAATTATAAGCCAACATAACTAGCTAGGACCCCACGGTCGTGGCCTCACAACCCCACGACCGTGGGTTAGCAAACGAATCTGCCCACTTTTCTCTAAACCCCCACGGTCGTGTCCCTCACTTGCCACGACCGTGGCATCCATTTTACCTCTGTTTCGGGCCAAACTCATGTATTTTGTGTTTTTAACTTCAATAAACACAAACATATAGAAAATCCAAGATAATAATTGATCAAACTCATAACATACATCAATTACCAATTAATCTAACACTTATATAACTTCAACATATCATAATAATAATAATCATTATATACATCATCCATACATCAATTATTCAATTCCCCAACTCATTTATACTAAACCCTTACAAAACAATTTCAATAATCCATCATCATCCTCATAAATAACCATTTTATCATCATCCAAATACCAATTCAACATATCTATATACTTCAATCTTTCATTATCATCATCTTCACACACTAACCATATCAAATATAAGCTCAATCAATAGGAATCAATACAAGGAAATGAATACTTACTTGAATATTTTGCCAAATCTTCAATATCCACCTTCAATTCTCTCAAAACCCTTATGAATTTGATGTATATGTAAATAAAATAACATCTCTCTCTCTCTCTCTCTCTCTCTCTTTCCACGTTCAAGAACAAGAAGAAGAAGAAGAAGAAAGAAAGAAAATCTTCTTTCTTTATTCAAGTTTATCTTATATATAAATAATAATAATAATAAAATATCACAAAAATCCTCCACCACAATTTATCCTTCCCTTTGACTTTCTTTTCATCTTTTTCTCTTGTCATTATTATTATTATTATTATTATTATTATTATTATTATTATTATCATTATTATTAATTATATACACTTACATTTCCTACACCAATATATACATCATGTATATGTGATGTATATGTTGATATATGTATATCTCTTATATATTGATTTTATATTTCCCATATTTTTCAAGTACCATATATACATATCATCCTTCATATACATCTATCTCTTATAATATTTCCTTTTAATTAACTTATCTTGTTTTGACTTCCATATCTTTGACTTGTATATGTTATATATATATCTATATATACAACATATACACTCTCTTTACTTCTTTTCTCTTTCTATAAAACATATACATTAAATCCAAATACAACAAAAATTCCAAAACTTTTAGGGTATACTTTGGGATATTACATCATATGCTGACTGGGTTGACTGGATCCACTCACGCACTGAAGTCAACATCCGTTGGTTGGTACCTTGGTGGAAGTTTTCTCATTTCACCATGCGGACATACTTGATGTATGTTCCCCTTGCTGCTCTTCGTCAAGGTACATGCTATGATCCTCGCCGACTTGGCCGTCAGTACGAAGCTGAGCCTCGCGGTTCTGACTTTACTCCCGATTTAGACATGCTTCGCTTGACTGAAGCCTACTTGGATCAGTTGAGACAAAGCTGGCCTGCACGCTATATTTATCGACTGGCATAAATTTTACATTTGTCAATTCAGAAAATGTATTGTTAGGATGAAATATAATTAAAGTAATAAAAGATACTTATTTTCCATTTAAAATTTGTCATCACCTTTTGCTATTGTGTTTATTTATTTCATCCATTTCTGGTCAAATACTTATAACAGTGCACATAGAACAATTTTAACATTAATTCTGTTTCATTAAATTAGGGAACAACCAAACATAAAGCCAGCATACACAAGATTACTCCTGTTGCCAACTAGCCCTTTCGAGTTTTCTAATTGATGATTTTCTCTCTTTTAGCCCTAATTGTTGCCTAGCCCACCCTTTCGGGTTTTTTGGGACTAGCAGACTGCTCTAATTTTTTCCTAGGCCGCCCTTTCTAGATTTTCAACCTAGCGAGCTTATATATATATATATATAATACATAAAACCTCTTTAACCTGTCAATGTTTACTGACTCACTAAACTCGTTCCCATCCATGTCTGATAGCTTCACCGCACCTTTGTTCATGACTTGTTTCACGACATATGGCCCTTCCTAGCTAGGCCTGAACTTCCCTCTTGGATAAGATACATTAGGCTTACATTTCTTCAACACCAAATCCCCAACTCTTAATTTTTTTATTTTAACCCTTCTATTGTAGGCCCGAGCTATCTTCTTTTGATACAGTTGGTGATGATACAGTGCTTTTATCCTTCTCTCTTCTAGTAAAGCTAACTGTGTGTATCTGCTTGCTACCCATTATGTTTCAGGCAATTCGGCTTCCAAGGCTACTCTTAATGACTTGATTTCTATTTTAATTGGCAACACTGTTTCCATCCCGTAAACCAAAGAGAACAGTGCCATTCCAGTAGGTGTTCGCACACTTGTCCAATATCCCCATAAAGCAAAGGAAAGCATCTCTGACCAATCCCTGTAAGTCTTGGTCATCTTGGACAAAATTTTCTTAATCATCTTATTTGTTGCTTCTACTGCACCATTAGACTTTGGTCTATAAGGAGAGGATCTATGATGGTGGATTCAGTACTTTGAGAATAAATCCTTAACTGCTCCTTGAAACTATACCCCATTGTCTGATACCACACTATGCGGGACCCCGTATCGGCAGATGAGGTTATTTTCAATAAATCTAGCCATTTGGCTTGCACCAAGTTTATTGAAGGATTCGGCTTCAACCCATTTTGAAAAATAATCTACTGCTACCACAATGAAACGGTGACCATTTGAAGTTGTCGGATGTATCTCTCTATAATGTCGATACCCCAGGTGGCAAAGGGCTAGGGTGAAGACATAGAATGCAATTCTTCAGGAGGTATGTGATTCAAGTTACCATACATTTGACATTGTTGGCACTTCTTTACAAACTCAATACAATCCTTCTCTATGGTTAACCAGTAATAACCCTGTCGAATAATCTTCTTAACTAGGGCCAAACCACTCATGTGCGGACCGCAACTTCTCGCATGTATTTTTGACATGATACGCTACACTTCAGGCTTCCTTAAACATCTCAAATGCACCCCCATCAGGCCATCTTCGATATAACTCTCCATGGAATGTGATGATTGCAAAGACCACTGCCTTATGGCTCTTCTTTCTTTCTTTGTTGCCCCCGGCGGATATTCTCTTTCTTCCAAAAATTGCCTTACAGTATCATACCACGCATCATGGTCTGTATCAATTTCCATGATTGTCTCATATTCGTAACAAGGAGTTGATGAGCTGGTCAAGATTAGAGGCTTAAGGAATAAGCTAATAGGGTTTTCCCATACCGAAGCCAATGTGGCCAGGGCATCAGCCATCTGATTTTCTTCTCTTGATAGGTGTATATACCTACACTCCTTAAAGTTCTTCTTCATCATGGTCAGGTAATGGTGGCATGGTTTTAATTTTTCCTCTTTCAACTCCCACTCTCCATTTACTTGGGATACTACTAGCAATTAATCGCCAAAAACCTCCACCTTATCCACCTTCATAATCATTAGGGTTTCCAAACAAAAAATACAAGCTTCGTACTCCACCATATTATTGGTTGCCCTAAATTTTAACTTTTTGGCTAAAGGGATAAGTTCCCCTTCGGGCAATTCTAGTATAACTCCCAAACCTGCTCCTTTCCTGTTTACTACTCCATCAAAATATATTCTCCATCCTTGTACTTCAATTGATTCTAAATGTTAATCCAAAAATTTCAAGATTACCTCTTTGCTTTCTGGTAATGGTTGTTGGGCCAGGAATTCTACCACCGCTCTACCTTTGATCGTTTTCCTAGTTACATACTCAATCTCAAATTCTTCCAATATTATCAACCATGGACCATATTTCCCAATCAAAGAGGGTGTCTCCCTTAAGTACTTCATTGGATCTAACCTGGAAATTGCTTGCATACTATACAATTGAAAGTAATGTCGCAACTTCTTAGAAGACCAAACCACGACTATATAGGTCTTTTCAATGATACTATACTTAATTTCATAAGGTAGGAGCTTTCTACTCAAATAGTAAACTGCATGATCAATCCCTAACTCATCTGCTTGGGCTAGCATGGCTCCTATTGACTCTTCTTCTACTGCTAAGTATGGTAATAGAGGTTTGCCGGGTATAAGTTGTTTTAAAATAGGTGATTCAATAAATACTCTTTTATTCACTCAAAGGCCTTTTGACACTCTTCATTCCGTATGACCGATTGATTCTTTTTAATCAATTTGAAGATAGGCTCACAAATTGTTGCGAGTTTTGCTATGAATCTGCTAATGTATTGTAATTTACCAATAAATCCCCGAACTTCTCTCTCCGTCTTAGGGGTTGGCATATCCCTTATTGCTTTAACTTTGTCAGGATCAATCTCAATGCCATTCAGACCAATTCACATGTCCCAATAATTTGCCTGAAGTAACACCGAACACACACTTCTTCAGGTTTAATCTTAGCTTATATTTCAAAGCTCTATCGAAGAATAATTCTAAGTTTTGGAAGTGTTGTTCCCTAGTATCCGATTTAACCATCATATCATCAACATATACTTCAACCTCTTTATGCATCATGTCATGAAATAGTGTGGTGGCCATCCTTTGGTAGGTTGCTCCAGCATTCTTTAAATCGAACGGCATTACCCTATAACAAAATGTACCCCATGTAGTAATGAAAGCAGCTTTGGCTTTTTCCTCTTGGGCCATTAACACTTGGTTGTATTCAAAAAATCCATCTACAAATGAGTGTAGCACACTAGAGGCTGTACTATCAATGAGAACATCTATATGATGTAAAGGAAAATCATCTTTAGGGGAAGCCTTATTCAAATCTCTATAGTCCACACAGACCCTTATTCTTCCATCTTTCTTTGGCACGGGTACTATGTTGGCTAGCCAATCTGGGTATTCTACCACTTTGAGGAACTTCACTTGTATTTGCTTAGTGACCTCTTCTTTAACCAATTCAGCCCACTCAGGTCTTAATCGCCTAAGCTTTTGTTTGACAGGTTTCATATGAGTGTAAGTAGGAATGTGATGCTCGGCTATGTCTCGATCTATTCCAGGCATATCCTCATAAGACCAAGAAAACACTTCTTCATATTTTTTGAATATTTTTTCAAATCTCTCTCTCTCATCAGGAGTAAGGTCGGATGCTATGCTAATGTTTTTAGGATTTTTGGTTGTTCCCAAATTTAATGATAGTGTGTTAACATAATTAATATTAAAGATGCTCATGTAACTATTATTTGAATGTATGCAACCATTAGGAGAAACATCACACAAGTAAGCAAAATCAGACTTTATTGCATTCATTTTGGAAAAGAAAACATCATCATCCTCATACAAAGCAGACAAATTAAAATCAAAATCAAAATCATTGTTCTCAAAATCATAAGGCAAATATCTTCAAACTTTTCTTCAACCAGGGCAGCAATCTCCTCCGGAGTCTTCTCGGCTTTCAGGACAGCGTCATTCTTCTCTTCTGGATTGGATTCTTTATTGGCTGATAGGGTGAACTCTTTCTTCACTTGGTCGACTAGCTCGGCCACATCTGCAAAAATTTCAAAACCCGGGATCAACTTTCCTATGAACATGATTGGCTCGGGCTTTCCTTGGAGTGGTCCCATATCTGGAGCTTTAACAAAGATTTCTTCAAGTGGTGGGAAGCTCATCTTCTCATCCTTCTTTGGTTGGACATTGTTGGCTTCATCATATCCCAACCCCTTCTTGGAAGTTTGAGTTCTAAAATCTGGCAGCTTTGTCAAACAGGCTTTACCCTTTCCAAGACCAGCTCCGGGAAGATAGTTCATGTTCTTCATCGTATTTAAGACATTGGAGTCCACTACTTCATCATCAAAATTTGCAGCTACTTGGAAACCATTGAGAGGCCTTTCAATCATTAGAGCATTAACAATCTCATTATCTTCAGCTTCAATGACCACTGTCTCATCTCTGTTGGGGAACTTAATCTTTTGGTGAAGGGTGGAAGGAACTCTACCAAGAGGATGAAACCATGGTCACCCTAAGAGTAAGGCGAAGGTAACTGATATGTCTAAAACAACAAATTCAACAATAGATTCAATTGGATCAACCTTGACAATAGCTTTGAAAGTCCCTTCAACATGTCTCTTAGTGTTGTCATAAGCCTGAATTGTTACCTCGGTTGGATTTAGATCCCTTGTTGACATGGCTAGCTTTGGCAATATCTTAAGTGGGCAGACATTTATAACGGATCCATCATCGACCATTACAGATGGAGTCCTCTTTTCCTTGACTTCTATTTTGATAAAGAGAGGGCGGATGTGATCTCTCCCCTCCTCTGGTAAATCTGCATCTAAGAAAGAAACTACTCCCATATTAACTTCACTCTTCTCTTAAACCTCTTCAAATTTCATTACCCCTCCAATTTTTATGAAGTTGATCAACTCCTCTGGTATCGTGGAGGTATAAATTGGCATGCTAGCTAAGGATTTGGCCATAGTTTTTCGGTGCTTTTTAGAAGTAGCTAATAAGTCCCAAATGCTAACACTTGCTTATGTTCTTTTCAATTGCTTGAGCACAGCATCATCTTCCTCTTCTTTATTTCCTACTTTAACTTCCTTTCCCTTATTAGTTTCTACCTCCTTAGGTAGTGGCATTGCATAAGGCTTACTGGATCTAGTGTTCATTACTTCATCTTCTTCGGGCTCGGACCAAGTCCACTCCTCCTTCTTGGATATAAGATCATCATCACTATCGCTTGAATCCCAAAACCCATTGACAACACAAATTGTTACTTCTTCACCCATCATAGCTTATTTAATTTCACCAAATACCTCTTCTTCTTTGGTTGATTCTCCACCCACATCTTGGAAAGAAGACATGACAAAGTCCTCATGCAAACCTCCTCCAATCATGAAGGTTGCCGACGGTGGTACTCTATTGAACTTTGGTAATGGGTTGTTTTTGGTGTTTGGCTTATTAGGCTCGAGTAGCTTCCCATTATCAATTAGATTTTGGATCTCATGTCTCAACCTCACACATCTATCCGTGTCATGCCCTTGAATTTGGTGAAATTGACAAAATGCTTTAGTGTCAAAATTAGGTAGGAGAGGGTTAGGCAAAGGATGAGGATTTAAGGATTGTAGCAATCCCTTTCTTTGAAGCTTATTGAGAACCCAAGACATTGGTTTCCCCAATTTCCAAAATTTTCTCCTTGTTCCTTGGTTGGTATCATTAACACCAACTGCCTTTTGCATGCTTTCGCTACCAGATTGATAGTTCTCTTTCTCGTTCCTTCTTGTTGAAAATGGTTCTTCTCTCTTTCCCATTCTTCAATTTGCAAACCCGCTTGGAGAAGGCCTTTGAAATCACAGATGATTGTATGGGACATCCTCTCACGAAGACTAGGCAACACCCCCTCTCACAATCATCCTTATTTGATCGGATTCATAGGGCCTCTTCTTGAGCAAAGCGGCCTTGTTTCTCCATCTCTTCACATAATCTATAAAATTCTCATTCGACCTTTGCCTAATGGACTCCACTTCCATTAAGGTAACTTCCATCTCGATATTATATCCATATTGTTGGATGAAGGCTTTGTAAAGCAGATCCCAACTCTTTTGTGTTCCATTATCTAAGGTATTGAACCAATTTTGGACAACAGGGTCCAATGAGAGCATGAAATACCTTAGGGTTTGAGCCTTAGTAGCTTAGGTAGACTACATAGCAGTGATATATTGCTTCATATGGAGATGAGGATTCCCAGTTCCATCAAACTTCGCAAAAGATGGCATCTTGAACTTGGATGAAACTTCTTCATCTAGCTCAAATAATTTGTCAACTTCGGACATTTCCTCGGTTTTCAATTTCTTCTCAAATTTCTTTTCTAAATCAGCAATCATCTTTTCAACATCAGAAGTTTCGGTCTTCTCCATAGTTGATCTTTCAACAATCTTTGGTTCTTTTTTCTTCTCTTGAGCATATCGGTAGTATTGAGCCCAATCATCATCATCATCAATGATCACCTTTTCATCATCAAAAACAACTTCACCAACTTTGGTCTTCCCTTTGTCTTTTGGCTTCTTAGTGCTAGCAGATGCTTCAGCATGATTTTCTAAAATTGCAGTCAATTGGTTCTTCATGGTCTCAACTAGGGCCTCTTTTATTTCTTCCATTTTGGCATTGAGGACATCATCTACCATTCTTTGAATTTTTTCGGGATCCATTATTTTTGGTGAGCGAGTGATTGAGTCATTGCTAGATTCTTCATCTTCAGGGTAGGTCGAATTGTTGTAAGCTTTTGAACTGTCGTAATCCAGGGCTTTGAGCCAGAGAAGATCAATGATATGAGATGCAAATGTATGCATGTATGCATGTATGCATAAACAATCAACAAACAAGGATAATTAGGATGCTCCTTCCAACCTTATAACATCCACACACGAATGGCGAGTCTCTTTTCCTAGGTATATGGTTAACAAAATACCAACATGGGGTATCTTGTTTTTGAATTTTTCACTCGGACGTTTCAACCAATAGTTATATTTTCGAAAATGGAAATCAGTTTATGATAATTTCCATTAATTAGGTTTTAATCCATTTAACCAACTAAAGTAGCTTTTATGCTATATTGGATTAAAACTAAATTAATAGGTTTATTATAAATAGATTTCTCACTTGAAAAAGTAACTAATGATTCATGCCAAAAACAAGCCCATGATTAATTATTCTTAGTATAAACTAGGCTCACAATTGATTTTTGGTATTTTTTAATTGACCCAAATAATTTGTAAGCTCTTTGTAAGAAAATGTTGGATGAAAATAATTTTCTTTCTAAGCCCATTGTAAAAAGATTTAAAAAAAACATATTTTGGGCTTAGTATTCGGGCCATGAGCAAAAGAATTTTTGATTTATTTTTAGAAAAAGTCTTACGTCCAAAGACCATCTTGAAAAATTTTGAAAATAACTTTGGTCTTTTGGATTTAGAGAAAAGTTTATTTTGAGCTTACAATGTACTTAGGTCATATTAGAAAAAGAACAAACCAAATAAGCCATGATTTAGGCCAAGATAAATTAACCATAGTCAAACAACATGCATTTGGGGTAAAATCCTAAGGAAAGTAACTGGGCCAATTACATGAGCTTTAGTCTTTGGGTTAAAAGGCTTAGGTTCCCATAGCAAGTATATACCAAATGGTACGAGGCTATGAGTGGTTATACCATGCTCGATCTCCATACTTTGAGTGAAAGTATGGTATCCCTTACATAACATAACACGGGTAACATTGGCATCCTAACTCATGCACATGATGCAATCTAAGATGATGCAATGGATAATATAATTATAAGAAAGAATAGAATAATACAAAGACCAACGGAATTAACTTCTCTTATCCCCAGTGGAGTCGTCAATGTGAGCGGGGATTTTTGCCCCCACTCCCGGTGGAATGGTTCTTGTGACTACGGCACTGTTTAGGCTCGAGGCCTTAGAGAACACAGACCTAAGTCCAGAGAAAATGGAGTCGCCACTCGGACGGGCCGAAAAAAAGAAAGGGGTGGATGACTCAATTCCTAAGGAATCCCCAACCCCCTAATGGGTTCGAAAAGTTGGGTATGTGTGGGGAAGGTGAGAAATGGCCCAGCACCCCCACAATGCCCGGTTCATTAGAACCGGCGTACTTTACAGGTCTTAATATTATAAAATTCTTAAATATAATAATATTATCCATATTACACACAATAATTAAAATAAAGCATCGATATATTGAAAATCAAAACAATGTCCAAGCAAAACAAATAAATGGACACCCATTCGAAGATGGAAACATGCCCTTACATAATCCATGCCTAAATAGGACACCCACCGAAAGGTAGAAACATGTCCTTTAGATTGATTCTAAAATAGAAAAGCAATTTAAATTACATGATATTTAACTAATGAGTTTCCCACCAAGTGGAAACATACGTCTTACAACATTTGGAAATCTAAACAAATCGATAAAAGTAAATAACCATTCATCATAAATAAATTATTCATCAAAGGTATTAACTATCAATAGAAAGTAAACATCCATCCATGATAAGTTAAATAATCCAAGCATTGAACTTAAATAAATTAAAGCATGTAAAATAAATCAAAGCATAATCAAATAAAAAATTGAATAAGGTAAATAAAGATTCAAATTAGGGCTACTATTTCTATTTAAGATTATTTGTTTCATGTGTTTAGGGTTTTGGAATTCATGGGTTTAAGCTACTGTGAGTTTTAAAAGAATTGAAACGGAGAAAAGTTTTATAATTTAAGAGGTTGATAAAGTTCTTTGATTAACCAAATTAGTGTTTGAGTGATGCAATCATGAAACTAGAGTTCGAACACTTTAAAACATTGGATTTATGATTTACGGTAACTTACTGCGTAGAATTATAACATTTAGATTTATATGGTTTTAAGGTTTTAAAAATTAGGGTTTAGAAAAATTAGGGTTTAGTTGGCTAGTTTTGGGTTTACTGTTTTGGGTTTTGGAGTTGAATTAGGGTTTTAGAATTTTAGAATTAGGGTTTCAGAGAATGCATTAGGTTTTTAGGATTTGAAAATCAATTGATAATTTTATGAAACTTTATGAAAATAAACAAAATGATTTAAGGTTTAAAGAAACAGAAAAGATATTTTTTAGGGTTTATGGAAAGAAACAGATTCAAATTTAGGATTTTTAAAATTTTGGAAAGCAAATTAGGGTTTTGAGATTTTGAAGAAATAAAAGTAACAATTTTAAGATTTTTCGAAAACAAAGAAACGAATTAAGGTTTTTAAACTTTAGAAAAGGTGAATTGAGGTTCTAGGGTTTTTTTATTTATTTTGAAGAAACAGAAACAACAATTTTAAGATTTTTTAATGATGAAGCTACTATAAATTAATGAAACAAATAAAGAAATTCATACCTTCGTTTGTTGGTTCCACCAAAAATCACTTCTTGGATGAACAAGAACAAAGACAAGCTTTGCTGCCTTTGATGGATTGAATTGTTTGTTTGCTCTCTCAAAAAGTCCAATTGAATCTAAGTTTTCCTCCTCAATTTTAGTCTCAATTTCTCCTCCAAAAATCCGTTCCCCTTTTGTATTGTTTTTAGTCCTTATTTATAGAAGATTTTTATCATTAATTCTAATTATTCACGTAATCTAACATTAACTAAGAAAAGGAAACCGAAAACTAATTGTATTTGGTTTTGAAAAAATTTGTGTCGAAAAAATTTTGCTTGCGAAAAAAGAACTGTTGCGGAAAAATTGCGCTGGCGAAAAAAAACTGCTGCAAAAAAAATGCACTGGCAAAAAAACTGCCGCAGCTGGCTATGGCCTGCGGGCCATTTCGTCCACGCTGATTTTTAGCGACTATTTTTTCATTGCCGATTTTTCTGTCGCCTATTTTTATTTTTATTTTGTTTATTATTTTTATTTTTATTTTTTATTAATAAAAATTAAATATTAAAGCAAATATTATTTAATTAAGATAACAAAAATTATTTTAGACTAATTAAAATATATTGGACAACACAAAAATTATTTTTGACTAATTAAAATATATGGAACCAGACTAGGTCAAAATTTAAGGGTCTACATAAACCCAACCTAGGTAACCATTCGGGCTTATGACAATGCCAAGAGACATGTCGAAGGAACTTTCAAAACTGCTGTTAAGGTTGGTCCAATTGAATCTATTGTTGAATTTGTTGTTTTAGACATACCTGTTACATTTGCCTTACTCTTGGGATGACCATGGTTTCATCCTCTTGGTGGAGTTCCTTCCACCCTTCATCAAAAGATCAAGTTCCCTAACAGAGATGAGACGGTGGTCATCGAGGCTGAAGATAATGAAGTTGTTAACTCTCTAATGATTGAGAGGGCTCTCAATGGTTTCCAAGTAGAATTTCTGATGATGAAGCAGTGGACCCCAAAGTCTTATATATGATGAAGAGCATGAACTACTTTCCCGGAGCTAGTCTTGGAAAGGGAAAGGTCGGTCTGACAAAGCTGCTAGATTTTAAAACTCAAACTTCCAAGAAGGGTTGGGATATGATGAAGCCAACAATGTCCAGCTAAAGAAGAATGAGAAGATGAGCTTCCTACCACTTGAAGAGATCTTTGTCAAAGCTCCAGACATGGGACCACTCCAAGGAAAGCCCGAGCCAATCATGTTTATGGGAAAGTTAATCCCGGGTTTTAAAATTTTTGCAGATGTTGCCGAGATAGCGAAGCAAGTGAAGAAAGAGCTCACCCTGCCAGCTAGCAAAGAATCCAATCCAAAAGAGAAGAAGGAAGCTATCCTAAAAGCCAAGAAGACCCTGAAGGAGATTGCTACCCTGGTTGAAGAGAAGTTTAAAGACATTCTGCCTTAGGATTTTGAGAACAGTGATTTTGATTTTGATTTTGATTTTTCTGCTTTGTATGAGGATGATGATGTTTTCTTTTTCCAAAATGAATGCAATAAAGTCTGATTTTGCTTAATTGTGTGATGTTTCTCCTGATGGTTGCATACATTCAAATAGCAGTTATATGAGCATCTTTAATATTAATTCTGTTGACACATAATCATTAAATTTGGGAATAATCAAAAATCCTAAAAACATTAGCATAGCATCTGACCTTACTCCTGATGAGAGAGAGAGAGATTTGAAAAATATTCAAAAAATATGAAGAAGTATTTGCTTGGTCTTATGAGGATATGCCTGGAATAGATTGAGACATAGCCGAATATTTTATTCCTACTTACACTCACATGAAATTTGTCAAACAAAAGCTTAGGCGATTAAGACCTGAGTGGGCTGAATTGGTTAAAGAAGAGGTCACTAAACAAATACAATTGAAGTTCCTTGAAGTGATAGAATATCCTGATTGGCTAGCCAATATAGTACCCCTGCCAAAGAAAGATGGAAGAATAAGGGTCTGTGTGGACTATAGAGATTTAAACAAGGCTTCCCCTAAAGATGATTTTCCTTTACCTCATATAGATGTTCTCATTGATAGTGCAGCCTCTAGCATGCTACACTCGTTTGTAGATGGATTTTTCGGATAAAACCAAGTGTTAATGGCCCAAGAGGATAAAGCCAAAACTGCTTTCATTACTACATGGGGTATATTTTGTGCTTAAAGAATGCATGAGCAACCTACCAAAGGATGGCCACCACACTATTTCATGACATGATGCACAAAGAAGTTGAAGTATATGTTGATGATATGATGGTGAAATCAGATACAAGGGAACAACACTTCCAAAACTTAGAATTATTCTTTGATAGAGAATTGACATATAAGCTAAGATTAAACCCGAAGAAGTGTGTGTTCGGGGTTACCTCAGGCAAATTGTTGGGACATGTGATTGGCCCAAATGGTATTGAGATTGATCCTGATAAAGTTAAAGTAATCAGGGATATGCCAGCCTCTAAGATGGAGAGAGAAGTTTGGGGATTCATTGGTAAATTACAGTACATTAGCAGATTTATAGCAAAGCTCACAACAATCTGTGAGCCTATCTTCAAATTGCTTAAAAATAATCAGCCAGTCCTATGGAATGAAGAATGTTAAAGGGCTTTTGAACGAATAAAAGAGTATTTGCTGAATCTGCTTGTTTTGAAATCACTTAAACCCGGTAAACCCTTGTTACTATACTTAGCAGTAGAAGAAGAGTCATTAGGAGCCATGCTAGCCCAAGCAAATGATTCAGGTATTGAGCATGTAGTTTACTATCTAAGTAGAAAGCCCCTACCTTATGAAATTAAGTATAGTATCATTGAAAAGACCTGCATAGCTGTGGTTTGGTCTTCTAAGAAGTTGCGGCATTACTTTCAATCTTATAGTGTGCAACCAATTTCCAGGTTGGATCCAATGAAGTACTTAAGGGAGACACCCTCTTTGATAGGGAAGTATCGTTGATTGTTGATAATATTACAAGAATTTGAGATTGAGTATGTAACCAGGAAAATAATCAAAGGTAGAGCGGTGGCAGAATTCCTTGCCCAACAACCATTACTAGATAGCGAAGAGGTAGTCTTGGAATTTTTGGATGAACATTTAGAAGCAATTAAAGTACAAGGAAGGAAAATGTATTTTGATGGAGCAGCTGTGAGCGGGGATTTTTGCCCCCACTCCCGGTGGAATGGTTCTTGCTACTTCGGCACTGTTTAGGCTTGGATCCTTAGAGAACATGGACCTAAATCTGGAGAAAATGGAGTCGCCACCCGGACGGGCTGGGAAAAAAGAAAGGGGTGGATGATTCGATTCTTAAGGAATCCCCAACCCCCTAATGGGTTCAGAAAGTTGGGTACATGTGGGGAAGGTGAGAAATGGCCCAGCACCCCCCACAATGCCCGGTTCATTGGAATTGGCCTTCTTTACAGGTCTTAATATTATAAAATTCTTAAGTATAACAATATTATCTATATTACACACAATAATTGAAATAAAGCATCATTATATTAAAATCAAAGCAATGTCCCAAGCAAAATAAATAAATGGACACCCATCTGAAGATGGAAACATGTCCTTACATCCCATGCCTAAATAGGACACCCACCAAAAGGTAGAAACATGTCCTTTACATTGGTTCTAAAATAGAAAAAGCATTTTAAATTACATGATATTTAACTAATGAGGTACCCACCAAGTGGAAACATACCTCTTACAACACTTGGACATCTAAATAAATTGATAAAAGTAAATAACCAGTCATCGTAAATAAATCATTCATCAAAGGTATTAAACATCAATAGAAAGTAAACATCCATCCATGATAAATTAAATAAACCAAGCATTGAACTTAAATAAATTAATGCATATAAAATAAATCAAAGCATAATCAAATATAGAATTGAATAAAGCAAATAAAAGTCTAAATTATGGCTACTATGAGTTTTTAAAGGAATTAAAATAGATTAAGATTTTATGTTTTAAAAGGTTGGCAAAGCTCTTTGATTAACCAAATTAGGGTTTGTTATGTAAAATCATGAAACTAGGGTTTGGATACTTTGAAATATTTAAATTTGTGGTTTACTCATATGGTTTCAAGCTTACTGTGTAAAATAAAACACTTGTGTTTTTATGGTTTTTAAGGTTTTTTAAGGATTTAGGGTTTTTTAAAAAAATTAAGGTTTAAGGTTTTAAAGGGGTTAGAGTTCACTTTTTTAGGTTTGGAAATTGCATTAGGGTTTAGTGTTTTAGAATTAGGGTTTCTGTGAATGCTTAGGTCTTTTAGAATTTGGAAAAAAGCAATTGATAATTTTATGAAAGTAAACAAACGATTTAAGGTTTATAAGAGCAGAAAAGATATTTTTAAGGCTTTTGGAAGGAAATAGAACTCAATTTTGGGTTTTATAAATTTAGAAAGCAAATTTTGGTTTTGGGGTTTTGAAGAAACAAAATTAATAACTTTAAACTTTTTGAAAAATAAAGCAACGAAATAAGATTTTCAAAGTATTTAGAAGCAAAGGAAACTATTTAAGGTATTTAGAAACAAAGATCCAATTATAACATCTTCAAAGATTGAAGGTTTGCGTGTGTAATTTCATGGATTAAATCAAGAATGAAGCTACTGTAAGAAATATAAGAAATTAAAGATTCAAACCTGTGCGTTGGTTCCACCAAAAAAATTGTTTTCTAGATGAACAAAGACAAAGGCAGTTGCTGCCTTTAATGAATTGTTAATAGCTTTCCTTGTTGCTCTCAAATCCGAAGTCTCAAATTCAATTTCTCATCAATTTTCTCTCTCGATTTCCCCCTTTCTCTCCTTTCTGCCTCCTTATTTATAGAAGTTTTATATCCTTCATTCCTAATTATTTACGGCATCTTTATTCATTAAGAAAAGGAAACTAAAACCTAATTGTATTAGGTTTCAAAAAATTTGCGTCGAAAAATTTTGCTGACGAAAAAAAATTGCTGCGGAAAAATTGCGCTGGCAAAAAAAATTGCCACAGGAAAAATTACGCTGGTGAAAAAGCTGCTGCAGATGTGTAATATCCTAAAGTATACACTAAAAGTGTTGGGGTTATTGTTGTATTTGGATTCAATGTGTGTATTGAAGGGAAAGAGAAAAGAAGTGAAGAGAAGATTTGGGAAATATAAATGCAATATATATGACATATACATATACTTACATATACATCACATATACATGATATATATATAATGGTGTAGGAAAGGTGAGTTATATATATATATATATATGTGATTAATAATAATGATAATAAGGACAAAAAGAAAAAGAAGAAGAAAGTCAAAAGAAATGGTGTGTGGTGGAGATTTAATTGTATTAATATTATTAATAATAATAATAATATTATTATTATATATATGATAAGAATGAAAGAAAGAACGAGATCTTTCTTTCTTCTTCTTCTCCTTCGTCTTCTTTTTCTTAGTGAACGAGAGAGAGAGAGAGAAAGAGAGAAGCTAGAGAGAGAAAGATGATTTTGCTTCTAATTACACCAAAGATTGAGTATATCAAGAGATTTGCAAGTGGAGTTGAAGATTTTGCAAGCTATTCATGTAAGTACTTACCTTTTGAGTTGATTTTATTAATTATGTATATATAAATCTTTCTCTTCTTGTTTTGGATTTCTTTTGGATTGAGGTTATGATTGGTGTATAAGATGATGGAAATGAAAGATTGAAGTATGTAATTGTGTTGAATTGATAGTTAAGTGATGATATTGGGGTAATTGTGAAGATGGTGATGAATTGTTGAGTTAGGGTTTAGTATGAATAAATTGGTATTTGGAATAATTGATTATAGTGATGTATATATATATTGATTATTATGATGATATAATGAAGATATATAAATGTTAAAGTGATAGGGAATTGATAAATATGATTAAAGATGATGATTAAAAGGGTTGTGGTATGAATTTTGAAGGGCTTGGTCTTTAAATACTTGAAGGACACGGCCAAGTTATGAGAGACACGGCCAAGTTAGGGCAAACTTGGCCGTGTTGGATGATTTTTGGAGAGACACGGCCACTGGCTTGGCCGTGTCCCTTGACCGTGTTTGCCACTGCCTATGTTGTGTTGAGAGACACGGCCGTGTCCCTTGCCCGTGTCTGCTACTGGATTTTTGTGTTGAGAGACACGGCCACAAGCTTGGCCGTGTCCATTGCCCGTGTTTGCTACTGCCTGAATTGTTGTTGAGAGACACGGCCACAAGCTTGGCCGTGTCCCTTGAGTGTGTTGGCTAATGATGTTTGTTCTTGATTATTCTTACATTGTTGGATGCTCCAAAGGTCTTGTTGTATTTACACTTTAAATATACTTAAACAAAGATGACCTAAACTAATGTATATTGAGGATTTGAAATCTATGAATAAGGTAAAGTATATATGTGAATATCAATGATTGATCATACATTTGATGGTAATGAAGATGCATATGATATTATATAAACAATGTTATGTTATATATATTGTGAATCTAGTGAATTGTGATGTGTTATATGAATGATGCACTTTATAATGTGAAGGATATGATGAGGTAATTGATTATGTAAAATTGAATAATGAAATATCATAGTATGATTTGAGACATGATGTGATATGAAGCCATTGTTATTGGCTATGATGATTCAAATGTGATATGAAGCCATTGTTATTGGCTATGATGATTCAAATGAAATGTGATGCCATTGTTATTGGCTATGATAAGTCAATTGAGAATGAAATTGATAAATGAATTGTATAGCTAATGTGTTATTCCATTTTCAGAGTTTGTTGTTGGTGGCATGCCTAATAAGTGTAACAATCTCTTGAAGTTAGGTTGGATTGAATCCTTGAAGCCTAATTGAGATGTTACCACCCTTGAAGCTAGGTTGGGTTGGTTCTTGAAGCCAAGTTGGGTTGAAGCTTAGCATGCTTTGCTCCCCTTGAAGCTTGGTTGAATCTAATCCTTGAAGCCTAGTTGGGTCTATGATATTGATAAATGAGATAAATAAACCAAAACATTACTCTGAAAATTGAATGGCATATTAGTGTGTTGTTTGGGCCCGAGTCTGTCTTTGTTGTTAATGTAATATTTAAAGGTTGAAATAAATAAGTAATGAAATTCATGGTTGCCTTTATTGGAAGTGTGATTTATGATTGATGAATTGTGAATACAATGATGTTATGAAGTATGATTTGTAATGTGTGTATTGATATATTGAAAGTGAATATGGCTTGAGGAGCTTTGTTAAGATATGAATTTATGAAAATGTTGTATGATGTGTAAATTTTATATGAATGTGGAATTTGTGAGAATTGTTTTCATGAAGGTTTGGATAGGTCATAAAATGGTGCTTTATTGAAATGATGTATATTTATATGTATATGAGATAAAAAAAAGCAAGTATTGAGTCGTGAATGTTCTATATAATTATATATCTAATTTATGAAATTAGTGGGAACATAAGAAGAATGCATTGAGAAAGGAAAACGTGGTAAGAGAACCATAAAACATAATGCTAAAAATACGAGGTATGATTCTTTTGATAAAGTGTATTTTATTATTTAGTTGTACTACTAAGCTTTTGGGCTTAGCACGGATGTTTAATCGCGCAGGTATTTATGCGGTTGATTTGGAAGTATAGCTGTGATGCCACGAGAAGGGTAAGAGTGTCTTGAGACCAACTAGAAGGTGATGCATACATATGTGATTTTAATTATGTTGTATTTTTATAAGAATAATGATTTTCATAAATGTTCTTTAATTTAATGTAATATCGCTTGAACTTGAATAAAGGTTTTTAAAGTAAAACGAAAAGTGACATTCTTATACCTTATATACGTATTATATGTATACCAGGTATATGTATAGTACTTATATAGAGTATGGAGGTGCTACAATTATTTTGGTATCAGAGCTTAGGTTCGAGATTCTCGGCCTAAGTGAAATTAAAAAGAAAATTTTTTTTGAAGAGTCTAAATAAGAATTAAAAAGAAGAGTTTTGAAATGCAATTGGTAATACATGCATATGCATTCACATCTAGGTTGGTCTCGAACGTGGCATTATGTGAATTGTGATGTATTTGAATTACATGAGATAAATGATAGTGTGTAAATGAGGTTTCATATGAAAGCAAATGTGTAAATGAGGTTTAATATGTGTATGACATTTAAAGAAATTGTTAGAAGAATAAAGTTGGAAATGAGTTAGAAATAAAATTAAGATTAAAGTATGTAATCTTTCCTTTATTATTTGAATCTCTTTCTAATAAACTTTATGTTTGGATTTCAAGAAAAAGGAAATATTGTTGGATGGGTAATATGGAAAGATACATTATTTAAATGCAAAGAGTACAGTGAAATATTGAATGAGTTGATGGGTATAGATTAAGTGTGATAATTTGAAGTGTGGATATGTAAAGTTAAGGTTTTGTTTAAAGGAGAAAGAGATGATGTTGGTCAAGTACGAAGACATATTGGTGTTGTTTGTATTGTTATTTCAATGCAAACATGGTGATTTCAATGTTAGAGATGCGATAGGTTTGAATATAGTGAAAGCTCATATTAATGGTGGTAATATGTAACATTTAGATTTTTGGAATGAGCTTAATAATTGTGAAACTTATATGTATTGATGTTGCTTTGTGGCATATACATATAAGATGTTTTTAAAGTTGATATTGAGAGAATGAGATGAATAAATTGAAGTTTAAGTAAATTAGTAAGTTGAGAATTTATGGTTGTAATGGAACGTGGATAAAGATTAATTAAATATTGATAGTTTAATGTATTTAATACATGAGATATATGAAATGAATATTAGTGCTCATGAAAGTATTATGGATTGAGGAATGAGATTGATAGTAGGAAAATTTGGTGTGAAATAAAAGAAAAAGGAATTGAACAAATGGATATGAAAAATGTGTTAAAGGTATTAAAAACAAATATGAGAGAGATATCACATTGGAAATGTGATTAAGAATTTTTGTGAAATAATATTATAAGTAGAGTGTATATTTATTGAAGTTAATGAATAATTTAAGTTATGTTAAAAGAATGAGAATGATTATAGTCAAAGGAAAGTGATAAATATTAAATTTGTATAAACTATATGCACTAGAGAAATTTAATAAATTACATAATTATGTGTATATATGAAAAGGATATGTGAAATGAACTGTTTGACATGAATGTAATGGTTATATGTAAGAAAGGTGGGAAGTGAATCACATTATAAGCTTGATTTATGAATGTGTATATAAGATGTATATTATTTTATACCCTTACATGTTCAATGGTATTAGAAATGAGATTGCATATAGTAGTAGACCTAATAGAGATTAAATCTTAATTTATGTTATAGATTATGTGATGAAATAGAAGATGAAAATGGATTTGGGTAATATTGTATAGTGAGATTGTGATGGTAATAACTAAATGAGGCAATCATAAGATGTTTTGGAACCCAAAGTATTTATGTGTGGAAATGTTATATGTATAAGTGTATAATAAGAAATTGTAAGGAAAGAATTATATATTTGAACTTTTAGAAGAGATGGATTGGAAATGGAGTAATGAGTGAAACTTGTGTAAGATTTGTATTTAATGGAAGGTTGGGTGTAGAAAATGTTATAAATAATATTCTTAAACATAAGTTAGGTTAATGATGATCAAATAACCAAAAGCAAACTGTTTTGAGATGGAATTAAAATGTGTTGACTTTTAGTGTAATAAAAGTTTGGAGAATATATATATAATTTTTGTGATACAATATAGCATTATAGTCGTACCGGCTGGAAGTTGAATAATAGCAGAACAATATTGAGTTACAATCCCTAAGTGCGATTGTTAAGATATCATGGTCATATGATTTGGCTTGTGTGATCAGTTGATTAGTTTTATTATATTTAGATTTAAAATTGAGACGATATAACTGTAGTACAATTTTGGTGAGATTGATAACTATGTTTCTAGGAACATGGTTAAATGATATGATTGAATCATGTCTAGATGATATGAATGAATAATAAGATGTTCAATATAATTAATGATATATGTGTATACTATTTTGATGTGCTAAGAAACCATGATTGTTGGAAATTAATTATAATTGAAGTATAGTGCTTAATTGATTTTGAAAGGTGAATGGTGAAAAGATAAAGGAACGGACTTATCTACCTTCTTCGGAACCATGCGGACCCATTGTGTTGGGCAACCGAACTTGGACTACCGACCTGGTTGGGAAAAAAAAAATTCGTTTATGAAGCTATAATTGTTGGCTATATTGATAAACTTTGAATGAGTATGGGAAATGATGATATAATTATTGAGATAATGAAATGTATATTTATGAACATGATTCTTATTGACTGAATATATGAATCTGTAAAGATTAGAATTTGAAAATAAGTTTGACCTAATGGAATTAGGTTGTATATATATATGTATTGTGAAATTCAATGATAAATTTCGATAAGGTAATTGTTGGTTTGGATTAAATAGGATTGAAATGTTAGTATATTGTGATAGATAGATCGATTGATCTAGATTTCGCTAAAGTTGCGTGTCAATAATTAGATTTAATACGTACAGTTGTATTGGGAGTGTAGAATTTAATTGGTAATGTGTATAATATAATATTCTGGCATATGAATGAACATAAATAAATTGAATTATATCAATTGTGTTTGGTGAAAAAAAAATGTTGTTTACCTGTTAAGTAAATTTAAAAGTTGGTAATAATATTTATATTAAGTGAGTAGCAAGTTAAAGGAATTAAGGATATTGTTATCCATTGAAATTTGGTAAATGTTATTTTGAAAGTGATTGTAAGAATGAAATAATCAATGTTAAGATATTAATTAATGATTTTTGAGGTTAAAGTTAAGAATATCTATAAAGAGATAATGTGATAATTTGATTTTAATACAAAGATGAAATTTATTGGAGATGTAATGAGTTATTTTGATTGTTTTGTTGAGAAAGTAATAAGATATAAAGATATATATATCTATACAATGATAAATTGTGAAATTCAGAGAAGATGATTATTTCTAAGGGGGAGAGTAGAAGTTATGTGACTTGATAAATTATAAAGTAAGATACGAATATCTTCATATGGAAGTTAAGATGGTGATTTGTTTTTAAATGAGTTGTTATTATGCTGGATAATTTCGAGGACGAAATTATTTAAGGGGGAGAGAATTGTAATATCCTAAAGTATACCCTAAAAGTGTTGGGGTTATTGTTGTATTTGGATTCAATGTGTGTATTGAAGGGAAAGAGAAAAGAAGTGAAGAGAAGATTTGGGAAATATAAATGCAATATATATGACATATACATATACTTACATATACATCACATATACATGATATATATGTGATGGTGTAGGAAAGGTGAGTTATATATATATATATGTGATTAATAATATTGATAATAAGGACAAAAAGAAAAAGAAGAAGAAAGTCAAAAGAAATGGTGTGTGGTGGAGATTTAATTGTATTAATATTATTAATATTATTATTATTATTATTATTATTATATATATGATAAGAATGAAAGAAAGAACGAGATCTTTCTTTCTTCTTCTTCTCCTTCGTCTTCTTTTTCTTAGTGAACGAGAGAGAGAGAGAGAAAGAGAGAAGCTAGAGAGAGAAAGATGATTTTGCTTCTAATTACACCAAAGATTGAGGATATCAAGAGATTTGCAAGTGGAGTTGAAGATTTGGCAAGCTATTCATGTAAGTACTTACCTTTTGAGTTGATTTTATTGATTATGTATATATAAATCTTTCTCTTCTTGTTTTGGATTTCTTTTGAATTGAGGTTATGATTGGTGTATAAGATGATGGAAATGAAAGATTGAAGTATGTAATTGTGTTGAATTGATAGTTAAGTTATGATATTGGGGTAATTGTGAAGATGGTGATGAATTGTTGAGTTAGGGTTTAGTATGAATAAATTGGTATTTGGAATAATTGATTATAGTGATGTATATATATATATTGATTATTATGATGATATAATGAAGATATATAAATGTTAAAGTGATAGGGAATTGATAAATATGATTAAAGATGATGATTAAAAGGGTTGTGGTATGAATTTTGAAGGGCTTGGTCTTTAAATACTTGAAGGACACGGCCAAGTTATGAGAGACACGGCCTAGTTAGGGCAAACTTGGCCGTGTTGGATGATTTTTGGAGAGACACGGCCACTGGCTTGGCCGTGTCCCTTGACCGTGTTTGCCACTGCCTATGTTGTGTTGAGAGACACGGCCGTGTCCCTTGCCCGTGTCTGCTACTGGATTTTTGTGTTGAGAGACACGGCCACAAGCTTGGCCGTGTCCATTGCCCGTGTTTGCTACTGCCTGAATTGTTGTTGAGAGACACGGCCACAAGCTTGGCCGTGTCCCTTGAGTGTGTTGGCTAATGATGTTTGTTCTTGATTATTCTTACATTGTTGGATGCTCCAAAGGTCTTGTTGTATTTACACTTTAAATATACTTAAACAAAGATGACCTAAACTAATGTATATTGAGGGTTTGAAATCTATGAATAAGGTAAAGTATATATGTGAATATCAATGATTGATCATACATTTGATGGTAATGAAGATGCATATGATATTATATAAACAATGTTATGTTATATATATTGTGAATCTAGTGAATTGTGATGTGTTATATGAATGATGCACTTTATAATGTGAAGGATATGATGAGGTAATTGATTATGTAAAATTGAATAATGAAATATCATAGTATGATTTGAGACATGATGTGATATGAAGCCATTGTTATTGGCTATGATGATTCAAATGTGATATGAAGCCATTGTTATTGGCTATGATGATTCAAATGAAATGTGATGCCATTGTTATTGGCTATGATAATTCAATTGAGAATGAAATTGATAAATGAATTGTATAGCTAATGTGTTATTCCATTTTCAGAGTTTGTTGTTGGTGGCATGCCTAATAAGTGTAACAATCTCTTGAAGTTAGGTTGGATTGAATCCTTGAAGCCTAATTGAGATGTTACCACCCTTGAAGCTAGGTTGGGTTGGTTCTTGAAGCCAAGTTGGGTTGAAGCTTAGCATGCTTTGCTCCCCTTGAAGCTTGGTAAAATCTAATCCTTGAAGCCTAGTTGGGTCTATGATATTGATAAATGAGATAAATAAACCAAAACATTACTCTGAAAATTGAATGGCATATTAGTGTGTTGTTTGGGCCCGAGTCTGTCTTTGTTGTTAATGTAATATTTAAATGTTGAAATAAATAAGTAATGAGATTCATGGTTGCCTTTATTGGAAGTGTGATTTATGATTGATGAATTGTGAATACAATGATGTTATGAAGTATGATTTGTAATGTGTGTATTGATATATTGAAAGTGAATATGGCTTGAGGAGCTTTGTTAAGATATGAATTTATGAAAATGTTGTATGATGTGTAAATTGTATATGAATGTGGAATTTGTGAGAATTGTTTTCATGAAGGTTTGGATAGGTCATAAAATGGTGCTTTACTGAAATGATGTATATTTATATGCATATGAGATAAAAAAAAAAGCAAGTATTGAGTCGTGAATGTTCTATATAATTATATATCTAATTTATGAAATTATTGGGAACATAAGAAGAATGCTTTGAGAAAGGAAAACGTGGTAAGAGAACCATAAAACATAATGCTAAAAATATGAGGTATGATTCTTATGATAAAGTGTATTTTATTATTTAGTTGTACTACTAAGCTTTCGGGCTTAGCGCGGATGTTTAATCGCGCAGGTATTTATGCGGTTGATTTGGAAGTCTAGCTCTGATGCCACGAGAAGGGTAGGAGTGTCTCGAGACCAACTAGAAGGTGATGCATACATATGTGATTTTAATTATGTTGTATTTTTATAAGAATAATGATTTTCGTAAATGTTCTTTAATTTAATGTAATATCGCTTGAACTTGAATAAAGGTTTTTAAAGTAAAACGAAAAGTGACATTCTTATACCTTATATACGTATTGTATGTATACCAGGTATATGTATAGTACTTATATAGAGTATGGTGGTGTTACAAGATGGCTGCAGAGCTGTGGGCAAAATAGGCCTGTGGGCCATTTTGCCCGCAGAATGGCGTAGGCCATTTTGTCTGCAGGAAACTCCTACAGGCGAAATGCCCACGGGCCCGCGCTGACTTTCGGCGACTATTTTTTCGTCGCAGATTTTTCCGTCGCCGATTTTTTTATTATTCAATTTTGTTTATTATTATTATTCATTTTTTATTAATAAAAATTAGACACTAAACCAAATATTATTTAATTAAGATAACAAAAATTATTTTGGACTAATTAAAATGTATTGGACAACACAAAAATTATTTTGGACTACTTGGACCGGATTTGGTAAAAAATTAAGGGTCTACAGTTTGCCCCCTGCTTGAACGATCTGAGACTTTAGTAAAAGAGAGTGAAAAGCAATAAGACTTAATTTTTGAGATGCTTGAGGTTTTGAGTTCTGGACCTGAGAGATTTGGATACTCGATTCTAAACTAGACTTGGATACTCAATCCTATCTGGATTTGGATACTCAATCCTAAACTGGATTCGGATACTCGATCCTAAATTGGATTTGGATAATCGATCCTAAATTGGATTGGGATACTTGATCCTAACTGGACTTGGATACTCGATCCTAAACTGGATTCGGATACTCGATCCTAAACTGGATTTGGATACTTGATCCTAAATTGGATTGGGATACTCGATCCTAAACTGGATTTGGATACTCAATCCTAAATTGGATTGGGATACTCGATCCTAACTTGACTTGGATACTCGAACCTATCTGGATTTGGATAATCGATCCTAAATTGGATTGGGATACTCGATCTTAACTGGACTTGGATACTCGATCCTAAACTGGATTTGGATACTCAATCCTAAAATAGATTTGGATAATCGATCCTAAATTTGATTGGGATACTCGATCCTAAACTAAATTTGGATACTCGATTTTAACTTAGATTGGGATAGTCGATCCTAAATTGGCTTCGGATACTCGATCCTAAACTTGATTTGGATATTCAATCCTAAGTTGGATTCGAATACTCGATCCTAAACTGGGTACTTTGACTTGAGATTTGAATTGATTTTGATTTAATTTGGGTACTTAGACTCGAGATTGATTTGATTTGGGTACTTGGACAGGAGATTAGATTGAATTTGGGTACTTGGACCCGAGAATGGGTGCTTGGACCCGAGCTTGAATTAATTTGGGTACTTTGACTCGAGATTGTGTGCTTGGACCTGAGCTTGGGTACTTGGACCTGAGAATAGGTTGATTTGGTTACTTGGACTCGAGATTGGGTGCTTGGACCCGAGATTGATTTGATTTGGGTACTAGGACCCGATATTGGGTGCTTGGACCTGAGATTGATTTGATTTGGGTACTTAGACCCGAAATTAGATTTGATTTGGGTATTTGGACCCGAAATTGATTTGCTTTGGGTACTTGGACCCGAGAATGGATGCTTGGACCCGAGAATGGGTACTTGGACTTGAGAATGGGTATTTGGACTCGAGAATGGGTACTTGGACCCGAGAATGGGTACTTGGACCCGAGCTTGGGTACTTGGACCCAAGAATGGGTGCTTGGACCCGAGATTGAGTTTGACTGACCTTTTGTCTTTTGAGAAGTTTGACTACTCCTGCTATTTTATGCATTGTGATTCTTCACCATCAAAATGGATCTTCATCCTTTGAGATCGGGTCTTCACCCTTGAAAATTGGATCTTCATCCTTTTGGACATCAGGTCTTCACCTTCTGAAATTGGATCTTTATCCATTAGAGATTGGGTCTTTACCCTTGCTTTAGCTTTTTTAGCTAGACTGATCTTTTGTCTTTTGCATCTTCATTCTTTTGAGAGTTCTAATGTTCCATTCTTTTGTTATTCCTTTTTTGCAAATATTTAGCTATATTTAATTGGACCTTATATCCTCTCCTTGCCCCCTTGCGTGGCAAAATATTTGTAAGTGACTTTCAAAACATTTTATACATAGACACAAAAAATTGAAAAGGAGAAACTTTGCCCCCTATGTAGGCTCCAACCCAAGATTTTTCCATGCGGGTTCTGATTGATGTTTTTGCCATCTTGATAAGTGCACAATTGATGATATTTTATTCCTATTTCTTAATATGATTATTATCCAATTGAGTTTAATTTGTTTGTTCAAAGTGTATTTTAGGGTTAATTTCAGGAATTCTCTGTATTTTGAGGCTTATGGACATTTCGGAGGAATTACGGATGAAAGTAGAAGAAAAGAGAAAATTTCATTAATGGACATGCCCATGGTCATGGGCGTGTCAATGGACGTGCCCTTGATGCTGCAAACAGAAGCATTGACACGCCCAGGGACATGGCCATGTCATCAAGCGTGCCTTTTGCAATGTTTCACAGTAGCTGTGACACACCCAGTGACATGTACGTGTCACTGGACGTGCCTTAAGTTCAAAATCTCAGTAGCAATGACACGCGCAGTGACATGGGCGTGTCAATGGGCGTGTAAGGAGAAATTATCTACTCTATAAAAGCTGTGCTGAAGCACGAATTAAGGATCCGAATTTCATATCTTATAACCTAGAGCCGACTTCTAAAGCAAAGAGGAGAGTTTTGGAGCTGAGATTGAGGGTGAAGACATACTCTAAACAAGATCTAAATCAAGAATCAAGGAGTGAAGTGAATAAATACAAATTATTCGCCATGGATTGTTTGGTTTCTTTTATTCAATTCTCTTGCTCTATTTTTCTGGTTTTGAATATGAACTAATTCATTCTCTATCTAGATATTGATGAATGTTGCGCTCGAATTATGTTCTACTACAAGCATCACTCGCAAATATACGAGGTAGCTGTAGCAAAGGTGATCGCCCCAAGGTCGTTTCCCCAAGAAGGTGTAGTTCGTAATAGCTTGATTAGCAAGTAATTTAAAAGAGAGAGTTTGCTTCTTGGAAGTAAAGGAAACTATTTAAGGTATTTAGAAACAAAGATCCAATTATAACATCTTCAAATATTGAAGGTTTGCGTGTGTAATTTCATGGATTAAATCAAGAATGAAGCTACTGTAAGAAATAAAAGAAATTAAAGATTCAAACCTGTGCATTGGTTCCACCAAAATTTTTTTTTTCTAGATGAACAAAGACAAAGGCAGTTGCTGCCTTTGATGAATTGTTAATAGCTTTCCTTGTTGCTCTCAAATCCGAAGGCTCAAATTCAATTTCTCATCAATTTTCTCTCTCGATTTCCCCCTTTCTCTCCTTTCTGCCTCCTTATTTATAAAAGTTTTATATCCTTCATTCCTAATTATTCACGACATCTTTATTCATTAAGAAAAGGAAACCGAAACCTAATTGTATTAGGTTTCAAAAAATTTGCGTTGGAAAATTTCCCTGGCAAAAAAAAATTGCTGCGGAAAAATTGCGCTGGCAAAAAAGCTAAACCAAATATTATTTAATTAAGATAACAAAAATTATTTTGGACTAATTAAAATGTATTGGACAATACAAAAATTATTTTGGACTAATTGGACCGGATTGGGTCAAAAATTAAGGGTCTACAGCAGCAAATAGGAAAGGAGCAGGTTTGGAAGTCATACTAGAATCACCTGGAGGGGCACTTATCCCTTTTAGCCAAAAAGTTGAAATTCAGGGCAACTGATAATATGGTGGAATATGAAGCATGCATCTTTGGTTTGGAAACCCTATTTTATTATGAAGGTGGATAAGGTGGAAATTTTCGGCGATTCATTGCTAGTAGTGTCCCAAGTAAATGGAGAGTGGGGGCTGAAAGAGGAAAAATTAAAACCATACCACCATTACTTGACCATGATGAAGAAGAACTTCAAGGAGTGTAGGTTTTTACACCTATCAAGAGAAGAAAACCAGATGGTTGATGCCCTAGCCACATTAGCTTCGGTAAGGGAAAATCCTGTCAAGTTATTCTTTAAGCCTCTGATTTTGACCAGTTCGTCAACTCCTTGCTATGAAAATGAGATAATCATGGAAACTGATACAGACCATGATGCGTGGTATGATACTATAAGCTGATTTCTTGAGGAAAGGGAATACCCGTCGGGGGCAACAAAGAAAGAAAGAAGAGCCATAAGGCGGTGGTCCTTACAATACATCACCTTCTATGGGAAGTTATATCGAAGATGGCCCGATGGGGTGCATTTGAGATGCTTGAAGAAGCCTAAAGTGGAGCATATCATGTCAGAAATACATGCAGGATGTTGCGGTCAGCACATGAGTGGTTTGGCCCTAGTTAAGAAGATAATTCGACAAGGTTACTGCTGGTTGACCATGGAGAGAGATTGTATAGAGTTCGTAAAGAAGTGCCAACAATGTCAAATGTATGGTAACTTGAATCACATGCCTCCTGAAGAATTGCATTATATGTCTTCACCATGGCCCTTTACCACTTGGGGTATCGACATTATAGGAGAGATACATCTGACAGCCTCAAACGGTCATCGTTTTATTGTAGTAGCAATAGATTATTTTTCAAAATGGGTCGATGTTGAATCCTTCAACAAACTGGGCACAAGTCAGATGGCTAGATTTATTGAAAAGAACCTCATCTGGAGGTATGGGTCCCGCATTGTGTGATATTAGACAATGGGGTACAGTTTCAAGGAGCAGTTAAGGACTTATTTTTGAAGTACCAAATCCATCATCATCCATCCTCCCCTTATAGACCAAAGGCTAATGGTGGAGTAGAAGCAATAAACAAGACAATTAAGCAGATCTTGTCCAAGATGACCAAGACATATAGGGATTGGTCAGAGATGCTTCCTTTTGCTTTGTGGGGATATAGAACAAGTGTGCGAACACCGACTGGAATGACACAGTTCTCTTTGGTTTACAGGATGGAAGCAGTGTTGCCAATTGAAATTGAGATCAAGTCGTTAAGAGTGGTCTTGGAAGCTGAACTGCCTGAAACAGAATGGGTAGTGAGTAGATACACGCAGTTAGCTTTACTAGAAGAGAGAAGGTTAAAGGCACTGTACATCATCAACTATATCAAAAGAAGATAGCTCAGGCCTACAATAGAAGGGTTAAGATCATAAAACTTAGAGTCAGGGATTTGGTATTGAAACAATGTAAGCCTAATGTATCTGATCCAAGAGGAAAATTTAGGCCTAGCTGGGAAGGGCCATACGTTGTGAAACAAGTCATGAACAAGGGTGCAGTGAAGTTATCAGACATGGACGGGAATGAGTTTAGTGAGCCAGTGAACATTGACAGGTTGAAGAGGTTTTATGTATAAAAAAAGAGCTCGCTAGGTTGAAAACCCGAAAAGGGTGGCCTAGGCAAAAGTTAGAGCAGTCCGCTAGTTTCAAAAACCCGAAAGGGCTAGTTGGCAACAAGAGTGATCTAGTGTATGCTGGCTTTATGTTTGATTGTTCCCCAATTTAATAAAACAAAATTAATGTTAAAATTGTTCTATGTGCATTGTTATAAGTATTTGACCAGATTGGATGAAGTAAATAAACACAATAGCAAAAGGTGATGACAAATTATAAAAGGAAAAGAAGCATCTCTTAATTATTACTTTTATTATTTTTTCATCCTAACAATGCATTTCCTAAAGAAATTTGACAAATGTAAAATCTATGGCAGATGATAAGTGTAACGTGCAGGCCAGCTTTGCTTCACTCGATCCAAGTAGGCTTCAGTCAGACAAGGCATATCTAAATCGGGAGTGAATTCTGAACCTCGAGGCTCAGCTCCATACTGATGGCCAAGTCGGCGGGGATCATAGCAAGTACCTTGACGAAGAGCAGCAAGAGGTACATACATCAAGTATGTTGTTTTATTAGATTTTGTCATAGAATTGTATCTTATTTATTATGATGCTTATTGTTTTCTTTAGGTATTTTGGTAGTTTTAATCTATTTATTTAGTGTTTTCATCAATTTTGGTAGTTTTAATTTATTTCAGTGTTTATGTCATTTTTGTTCTAGTTTTTAGTGTGGTGTTTATGTGTTGTTGGTTAATGTTTATTTGATTCTTGTTTAAAGTTTGTTTAAGTGTTTGTTTTAGGTTAATATGCAAATTATTTCCTTGGAAGAAAGAATAGCATAAAGCAGAGGGCAAAACCAAGGAACCAAGAGAGGAAGGAAAAAATGAGGCAGAAGCGGACACATTCAATGACACGGCCAAGCCACTGGCCGTGTCACATGACACGGCCACCAGCTTGGCCGTGTCACTCCATGGACTAAAGGGAGAAAGAAAATGCGGACTTTGAGCGAGGTTTCGTATAAATATGAGGATTAGGGTTTTTGAGGAGGAGATTATTTTTATCAGCCGTCAAACATTAACTTTAGGCTTTCCATTTTATTTTCTTAGAGAATTTTGATTACACTTTGATGCAACAGTCTAGATTAAATTTGTTTTTGCCATTGCAATATTCTTCTAGCAAAGATCTAAACAAGAGATTCTTCAGAATCTAAAGGGAGTTTGTCATTTGTTTTTGTTCTCAAACTTTATCTCTTAAGTTTCATTGGAATTGTATTCATGAATTCTATTATGTCTAAATTGATTTCTTGGAATTTTAATGAGATGAATATGTTTGATAGCATCATTATGGACTAATTTGATCTAGTCTAGGGTTTGTATGGATCTACTATGATTGTATGAATTGGTTATTGCTCTTAACTGAATTATTTCTTTAGCCTTGATTGAATGGATTACTGTTAATATATAATTGATTAGCCACCAATTATGTGTTTGAGGTATTAGATGAAGGATTGAGAAATGAAGTCTAATGCTGGAACAATTCAATTAGGGACTTAGGTGAATTAGAAATATAACCTAAGAAAAAGATAATTTCAATTGTAACAAGATTATTTGAAAGAGGTTTGAATGCGAGAGCTTATTTCCTTGATTCGATTAATTAAGTTGCTTGAGATCTAATCTTTGAAATTAAATTGGTTGAGAGGAATAACCATTCATACATATAAGTTAGTAGAGAAGTGCAAACCCTGGACCTTTCTATTAAGTGAATCAATATATCAGCTTAGTTTACTTTTATTGTTTTAAACTCCAATCAATCTGTTTTCATTAGTTGTTAGCAATTTAAATTTATGATAATTTGTTATTTGCAATATGATAATCAATTAGCTTATCTAGCTTCCTTGTGAGATGACCTTGAGGTGTTCACCAAGATACTACAGCAGCCTCGTATACTTGCGAGTGTAGTTCTAGTAGTGTTAATTAGAGCGCAACAAGTTTTTGGCGCCATTGCCGGGGAAGGTAATTGGAGAAATTGTTTATTAGGCATAAATATTTTAGATTATTTTTCATTGTTTACTTTTGATTTTATTTGTCTTTTGCTTTTAATAATTCCTTTTTCTAGAAATTTTATTTATGCAAGGCAAGAGATCACTCGGAGGAGAGTTATACCCAGTTATTCCAAAAATTCAGAGAGTGAAAAGGAGCAGAGAAGAGTTTGAACTGTTCACCGGATTTGATACAGAGCAGTACACTTTTGATTTTGAGTCGGATACTGCACAATCTACCAATATGAGAGAAGAAAGGCAAAGAACTATGAGGGATTTTGCTAGACCTATCATTGGAACTTCCACATCTTGTATAAGATTGACAGATGCAACAAGAAATTATGAGTTGAAGAACATCCATTACAACATGCTGCCATCATTCTATGGAGTTCCAAATGAAGATCCTTTAACTTTATTCGGGATTTCTAATCCACCCTCAACACATTCCCATTGGGAGGGCTAACAGAAGATTAGTTGAGGATGAGGTGTTTTCTGTACACATTGAAGGATAGGGCAAAAAGCTGGCTTATGATGTTGCCTGAAAATTCTTTGACAACTTGGGAGCAAGTTTATAACAAGTTTATGGGCAAGTTTTACTCACATCAGAAGACAGCTGAATTGAGAGGGAAAATAGCTACATTCTCTCAATTTGAAGGAGAGCCATTTCATGAGGCTTGGGACAAGTTTAAGATGTTATTGATCCAGTGTCCACACCATCACTACCCACTTCAACTTCTGAATCAGTTTTTCTACAATGGTCTAACCCAGCAATTTCAAAATACAGTTGATAACGCAGCTGGGGGAGCTATGGGAGAAAAGACAGCAGTTGAAACTTATGAAATCTTTGAAATGTTGGGAGCTTATTCTCAACAGAAAAGTGTAAGAGGAAGAAGTAAAGGGGTGAATCAATTGGAAGCCAACAGTGAGATGGTCAATCATATAGCTGTGTTGACAAGGCAAGAGCAGATGTTGAACATGAAGAACAATACTTCTTCATCCACTCAAGAAGTGTGTGGAATTTGTGATACTTTTGAGCATGGAGCAAATATATGCCCCTCTGCATATGAGTCTTATGGAAATGAAGCTGAGTAAGTCAATGCTATGGGGGGATATCAACCAAGGGCCCGGAATGATCCTTACTCAAATACTTACAATCCTGGTTGGCGGAATCATCCAAATTTTTCCTGGGCAACAAATAATTATCAACAACCTTTCCATTTGCTCCAGAGACAAAACCAACCGCAGGGTCAATCTTCAAATCAAGGGCAGCCTAAGAGAGAGAGTTTGGAGGATAGTTTACAGGCCTTTATCCAAGTCAGTGCTAAGAATCAAGAGATGAATAACAAGAGGCTGGATTCATTAGAAGAATCTTTTAAGAAAGTGGAGACTCAAGTGGGACAACTTGCACAACATATACAAATTCAACAAAAAGTGAAATTTTTGAGTCAACCTGAGCAGGCACAATCAGTGACTGTTCTTAGAAGTGGCAAGGTAATAAACAATAATGTTGAAAATAATTCTGTGAATGCATGTGATCAAAAGAACAAAAAGGAAGGAGAACCAGAGATAAAAGGTGCTGGAGAAAGATTAATGGAGAAATCCCCTTCAGCAGATTTACACAAGGCAAGTAATCCTTACCGGCCACCTATACCATTCCCCAGTAGGTTGAAGAATGATAAACAAGATAAGTAATTTTCAGACATCTTCAACATGTTGTCCAAGGTAAGTATTAACTTACTCTTACTTGAGGCAATAAAGAACATGTCGGCTTATGCCAAATTCTTCAAGGAACTGAACACCAAGAAAAAGAGGTATGAGCCAAATGAAAAGGTGATAGTATCAGAGGTAGCTAGTGCAGTTTTGCAGCATAAACTACCTCCAAAGCTAAAGGATCCTGGTAGTTTCATAATTCAAATTACTATGGGTAATGGAAAGGGGACTGATGGCATGTGTGATTTAGGAGCCAGTGTAAATTTGATGCCTTATTCTGTGTATCTTGAATTAGAACTTGGGGAACTTAAACCTACCAAAATGGTGTTGCAATTAGCTAACAGATCTCTTAGATTCCCGAAAGGGGTTATAGAAGATGTGTTAGTTAAGGTTGGTGGGTTGATAGTGCCTGTGGATTTTATAGTTCTTGACATGGAAGGAAGTAACCCTACACCATCCGCACACACTATTTTACTGGGTAGGCCTTTTATGGCTACTACCAATACCTTGATTGATGTTAAAAATGGTAAATTGTCAATGACTGTCTTGGGACAAATGATTGAATTTTCTATTTTTAACACTTCTCCCATTCTTACAACTGCATTATATGAGGATTGCTCTTTAATTGATTGTATTGACGCAGTTGTTTCAGATGTTTTCTTGCAGACAGGTTCCTCGGATAAATTTGAGCTGGCACTGACCTTAGATTATGGTTTGGAAATTTTTGATTCAGAAATAGCCAATTGCCTTGAGACATTAGAGAGTGCTGAAATAGAGGAACTTAAGGAGGATCCAGTATTTGAACTTCCCTCCATCCAAAAGGAAGAGAAAAATCCTTCACTTGAGTTAGAGTTGAAAGAGTTACCTAAAAATCTGAAATATGTGTTTTTAGGAGATCACAACACCTTACCTGTGATAATATCTAGCAAACTTAGTGAAGGGGAGAAGATGAGGTTGGTGAGTGAGCTAAAAAGATTGAAAAGAGCAATAGGATGGGGATTGAGTGACATAAAAGGTATTATGCCTTCAATGTGCATGCATAGAATCACCGTAGAAGAGGGAGCTAAACCTGTGAGGGAGACCCAAAGGCGCCTTAACCCAAATATGAGTGAAGTGGTTAAGAAGGAAGTGCTCAAATTGCTTGATGAAGGAGTGATATATCCAATAGCTAATAGTGAGTGGGTGAGCCCAGTACATGTAGTGCCTAAGAAATCTGGGATCACTGTGGTGAAAAATGAAAATAATGAATTGGTTCCTACTAGGACTACTACTGGGTGGAGAATGTGTATCGATTATAGGAAGTTGAACAATGCCACAAAGAAAGACCATTTCCCTCTTCCTTTTATTGATCAAATGTTGGATAAACTTTCTAGACACTCACATTATTGCTTTTTCGATGGACTTTCAGGTTATTATCAGGTGCCGATATCACCAAAGGATCAATCCAAGACTACTTTTACTTGCCCTTTTGGGACTTATGCATTTCGGCGTATGCATTTGGCTTGTGCAATGCGCCTGCAACTTTTCAGAGATGCATGATGTATGTCTTCACAGACATGATAGATGACTTTATTGAGGTATTTATGGATGACTTTTCTATTTTCGGTGATTCTTTTGATAATTGCCTCAATAAACTTGTTCTTGTGCTTGAAAGATGCATTGAATGTAACCTTACTTTGAGTTTAGAAAAGAGTCATTTCATGGTTACTCAGGGCATTGTATTAGGTCATGTTGTGTCAAGTAAAGGGATTGAGGTGGATAAGGCCAAGGTAGAATTGATTGCTAAGTTACCCCCACCTACCTCTGTTAAGGGAATAAGAAGTTTTCTAGGGTATGCAGGTTTTTACCGGAGGTTTATTAAAGATTTTTCTAAAATAAGCCAACCATTGTGTCATTTACTTGGGAAAGATGTTCCATTTGAGTTTACTGCACAATGCATGCAAGCCTTTAATTCCCTTAAGGAAAACTGACTAGTGCACCGGTAATTGTAGCTCCTGTTTGGTCTTTACCTTTTGAAATTATGTGTGATGCCTCTAATCATGCAGTAGGAGCAGTTCTTGGGCAAAGGGTTGAGAATTTTTTGAGAGTGATATATTATGCTAGCTTGACCCTGAATAGTGCGCAAATGAATTACACAACAACTGAAAAGGAAATGTTAGCTGTTGTTTTTGCCTTAGATAAGTTTAGAGCATATTTAATTAGGTCGAAAATTATTGTGCATTCTGATCATGCAGCTCTAAAATATCTTTTAACAAAACAACATGCTAAACCGCGCTTAATTAGATGGGTGTTATTATTGCAAGAATTTGATTTCCAAATCAAAGATACTAAGGGGAGTGAAAATGTTGTAGCTGATCATTTATCTAGATTACCCTTCTTTGATGAAAATCTTGCATCTGATAGCATTCATAAAAATTTAGAAGCATTTCTTGATGAGCAGCTGTTTGTGGTAATTAATGCACCTTGGTTTGCAGATATTGCTAACTATCTTGCTTGTGGTATTTTGCGTTCTAACATGTCATTTCAGGAAAAGAAAAGGTTTTTGCACGTGAGTAAATTTTATTTTTGGGATAAACCTTACCTATTCCGCATATGCAAAGATGAGATAGTTCGCAGGTGTGTATCTGAGGAAGAACAACTGAGTGTTCTTCAATTTTGTCATGACCTTCACTGTGGTGGTCATTTTAGAGGAAGAAAGACTGCAGAAAAGGTGCTTCAAAGTGGTTTTTATTGGCCTACTCTATTCAAAGATGCTCAAGAGTATTGTAAGCATTGTGACCGCTGTCAAAAAGTGGGTAACATTGGGAGGAGGAATGAAATGCCCCTTCAATCTTATATTGTTGTTGAACTGTTTGATGTGTGGGTAATAGACTTTATGGGTCTTTTTCCCAAGTCTTTGGGTTATGAATATATTTTAGTTGCTGTTGATTATGTTTCAAAATGGGTGGAGGCAATCCCCACCCGTACTAATGATGCTAATGTGGTTGTTAAATTTGTGAAGGAAAATATTCTTAGCAGATTTGGCACGCCAAGAGTGATAGTCAGTGATGGAGGAAGTCATTTCTGCAACAAACGTTTTGAGAAATTAATGCACAAATCTGGTGTGAAACACAAGGTGGCGACCCCATACCATCCACAGACTTCTGGACAAGTTGAAACATGTAATATCCTCATATATGCCCTAGAAGTTTTGATTATGTTGTTGATGTGGTTGTTATTGTTGTTATTGGTATATATTGGAAAGAGAATGTTTGTGTATATGTGTGTTTTGGGGAAAGAAATAGGGTTTAGAGACAAATGTATATGTTGTGTATATGATGATATATATATAACATATAAATTGGTCAAATATAGAGTCAATGCAAGAAGATATTTTTGTGGAATGTGCAATTACATATAAGGGCTTAGATGAGACAAAAGGTTAGTTATTTGATTGAGGGTATTTTGGTAATTACTTGGATAAAATCTCTTGGTGGAGATTTAAAGTGGAGTTGACTTTATTTCCTCCATGTATTTTCTTCTTCTTTTCCATTTTGGCTGATTTCTCGTAGACAAAGGGAAAACAAAGAGACAAAGAGAAGACTTTGAAGAGTAAGCTCCAATTGTAGGAAGATTGAAGTGATCAAGTGTTGATTCAAGAAGTGTTATAATTTAACGTAAGAAATCTCTTGTTTTTCCTTCGTTAATTTTGAAGTTGGGTCTAAAAGAAATTGTGATTTGTTGATATGATGATTCGATGTGTTTGTAATGTGTTGAATTTGATTATAAGCCAAAGAGTTAATTATTAATGGTTTTGGATTGAAGATGGTAAGTAGGTGGAGATTGATTTTGAGAAAATAGGAGTGATGTGTATTTTTAGGGTTTTGGTTTGGTATGAATTTAATGTATGGTTATTGTGATTACTAGGGTGAATATGTAAGATATGTGTTTATAACATGAATTGTATCAATTTGAATGAGATGATTGTTGTGTAAAAAGGGTGTAAATGCTTTTAGAAGGGTGTTGGCCATTTTTAGGGTTGTGTATTTGAGTGACACGGCCAAAACAAAGGAGAGACACGGCCAAGCCAAGTGATTTTGGGCGTGTTGGATTGCTTTGAGAGAGACACGGCCGTGTCCTATGCCCGTGTCTGCTACTGTGATTTGTTGGTTGAGAGACACGGCAACAAGCTTGGCCGTGTCCCTTGCCCGTGTTGCCTACTGTCAATTTAGGTTAAGAGACACAGCCACAAGCTTGGCCGTGTCCCTCAAGTGGCTGCCCGTGTCCCTCAAATGTGTGGGTTAGGGTTTTTATACTTTGTTCTATTTGCATTGTTTTGCTCCTTTTAAGGTAAGTTGGTACTTTAACCTAAACCTAAACACATTTAAACAATGATTGACCTAAACAAATGCATATGGAAGATCTTAAAGCTATGAATGATATAAATTATTCTTAGCCCTAATTGCATTGTTGAGATTGAACAATGTTATGTTATGCATTGTGAATGGTTATGTGGTCATGAATAATGTATATTGAAATGTTATATCAAAGATGCTATGATGATTCAAATAAGAGGTGAAATGTGATGTAAAGCCATTATGATTGGCTATGATGATGATATTGAAAGAAAGAAGGAATGTTTGCCTAAATGTGATAAGAATTTGAGAATGGAAATGGTAACTATATAATAAATGAATTGTTTGTTTAATATGTTATTCAGTTTCAGAGTTCTGGATTTGGGTGTCATGCCTAAGAAATGATGAAAGGTAACAGTCTTGCCGGGTGGAGGATCTCCTCATATGTGATGAGTTGATGGTCCAAGAGACTGGGTCTGTTACACTATGAGAATTGTGAATATGAGATATATGATTTGTAACAGTCTTGCCAGGTTGAGGATCTCCTCATATGTGTTGAGTTGATGGTCCAAGAGACTGGGTCTGTTACACTATCCATGGATAGAGATACATGTATATATATTGCCTACGGGCGTGATTATTGTGATTATGAACCAAAGCAGTAACTCTGAACTCTGAATATCGTATTAAATACTTGTTGGGCCCATAGGTGTCAAGGTTATATGAATGTCTTAAATAACGTTATGAGTTAATGAAATGAGATGTTGTATATTGAGTATGATTGATTAATGATGAATGTGGAAAGATGTTGAAATGTGGTATGCTCATATGACTATGATTTGTAAAATGCATAATTATGTGGTTAACTTTATATTTATGATGTTGATCTTATCAATAACATATGTGGCATTGCATTACATTAAAGTATACCATTAGCATGTTTTATCTTACTAAGCCCTTGGCTTAGCGCGATAGTGTTTAATCGCGCAGGTGATAGAGTTGATAGAGTTGAACCTGAAGGTTCTTAGAGACCGAGTGAGAGTAGACGTTGAAGTGTTGATTTGGAACTTAAAGATCAGAAGAGACTTGCCAATCATGTATATTTCTTTTATATTTTGTAAAGTATTGGTTTTAATGTAAATATATGTATAACTATAAACATGGATTTGAAAGAGTTTTACATGTAAATATTTTATAAAATTCCACTGCGTATTAACTAAATGTAAATATATCTATTTGGTTTTGTATTACGACTTGATTACTTATTTTTCTATAATCTATACAACTGAAAGATTATGGTATTGTTTAAAATGTTTTGGATGTAAAGAAAATCCGTAGCATCCCTATGTTTAGTGCATGTATACTACATTGTGGTGTTTGTAGTGTGCATATATTGAATGTGGGGGTGTTACAAAACATCCAACAAGCAAATAAAAGGAATTTTGGAGAAAACAGTCAACTTATCAAGGAAGGATTGGGCGAGTAGATTGCATGATGCATTGTGGGCATATCGGACGGCTCACAAGACTCCTTTGGGTATGAGTCCATACCGACTAGTTTTTGGTAAGGCTTGTCATTTACCAGTGGAATTGGAGCACAAGGCATATTGGGCTATCAAGACTCTGAATTTAGACTTGGACAAGGCAAAGAGAGAACATTTTCTGCAAATTTCAGAGTTAGATGAACTGAGGAATGAGGCATATGAGAGTTTGAGGATTTATAAGGATCGCACTAAAGCACTTCATGACAGAATTATAGTGCGAAAGACATTGAGCCCAGGTATGAAAGTTTTTCTTTTTAATTCTCGTCTACGTCTGTTTTCAGGAAAACTCAAGTCTTGGTGGAGTGGTCCTTTCGAGATAACTCAGGTATATCCTTCCGGTGCCATAGAATTGCTTAACTCTCGAACAAATGAAACTTTTAAAGTAAATGGACAGAAGTTAAACCATATAATGAAGGGTTCCAAGAAGTAAGGATCATCGATAGTACTTTGATTTACGATCCTTAAGTCTTGCAGTAATGTCCAGCTACACAACATTAAAGAAGCGCTAAATGGGAGGCAACCCATCGATTTTCATTTCTTTTCATAGTTGTAATTTTATATTCAGCAATTTTGATTTTATGTTTGGTTTAAATAAATGGAACAGGTGCTTTGATCGGTTTTTTATTTTTCTAATGTGTTTCAGGGTTAATCAAAGAAGAGGATTGCATTTCTTTGAGATTTGGTGATATAAAATAAAATATATATATATATATAAGAGTCAAAAATGCAGTGAAAGACACGGCCAAGCCACTGGCCTTGTCAAGCCAACCCTAAAATCACCAAAAACACACAGCGCCGTGTCACATGGGACACGACCAAGCTTCACCCCAAGTCCCTTCTCTTTGATTTTGCAATCCTTTGTTCACAGTGTCAAACACACCCATGGGACATGGCCAAGTCACTGGCCGTGTCCCTCCAAACACATCAAACACGGCCAAGCTCACCAAAGCTTAGCCGTGTCCCTTCAATTTTTAAGTTTAAAAACACGGTTTTAGCACTTTTCGTTCATTTCAATCCCTAGTTTTGTTTTTGCTTCCTTTCTCTTCCTCGACTTTCCTCTCACAAAACCTCCATTGTTGTTCTTTCAAAGCTTCCAAACTCCCATTAATTCTTAATTTCCTTCACCAAAACTGAAATTAATCCGTTCAATTTTCTTCTTCTCTCATAAAAAAATCAATTTAATCTGTTTAAGTTTCAAATTTTCTCAAATCTTTCAATATGCCGAGAACGAAGATGGTGTCCCACCATAAGAGGAAGCGACCTCCAATCGCAGCTGCATCTTCATCTTCATCTTCTTCATCTTTAAAGAGAGCTACTCTTTTGGCTAGGGGTTTCTTTCCAACAAGGTATGTCAGCGATGAATCCCTTAATGCTCTTCATATTAGTGATAAATTTTATAGTTATGTTCAAAATCTTGGGTGGGAGAACCTCGTCTCCTTTCAACCTTTGCAATTTCAAGAGCTCACTTTGGAATTTTTAACATCTCTTAAGGTTGAAAGAGATGAATAAAAAATTTGCTCAAAGTTGAATTTTAAATTGCTTGGGAAATCATTTGTGGTTAGTATTGTGCAATTGAATGTTATATTTGGTTTCCATCAACATGGTGAAAGGTTTGTACCTAAGGATTTTAAACAACAATTTGCTTAGGGAGCATTGGGCTCCGGAACTTATGTGGCCAAATCGGCCAAGGCAACTAAATTGAGTAATCCTGCTCTTAGGTATTTGCATTGCTTTATGTCATGTGGGTTCTTTGCTTAGAAGGAAAGCCCAGGTGTAGTGGAACTTAGTGAGCTCTTTTTCTTAGATTGTGCTTGTAATGCAATACCTATTAGTACCGGCTATTGGTTGGCCGATGTTTTTGATAGTGTGGCAAACAAAAAGAAGGGGACTATTTGTATTGGACGATTGGTTACCACATTGGCAGCAGCCCTCCTTGATGATTTTGACCCAAGTGCCTGTCGTATGACTAAAATTACGGGTAATAATTCATTGGAATTGGCCACACTTGAGAATATGCATATGGTGGTGCACAGGGGAGTGGCCTATGTGATGGCTTCAGCTAAGCCAGAAGTACCAGGGGGTAGACATAAAAGAACACGAGTCCAGTAGGAGTCCGACTCGGATTCTCTTGATTTTGAAAAAGATGCTCTGGCCCCGAATAATCAGGCGATACTTAATAGGATAGAGGCATTGGAGAGCAAGGTAGATCGTAACCATGCTGCGGTCTTGCAACAGTTGGACCAAATCAATAGCAACCTTGCTAACATTCTGAGTCTTCATCCCTCGACTACATCATCATCACATCCTCCTTCACCGTAGATCACATTGGCTCTAATCTTTTGAGAGAATTCCTTACTTTCTTGTGTTTAGTTATAGCATATTTTTGTTGTTATTTTTAGTTTTTGTTTTTAATGTTAACATTTTATATTTTGGATATTTTATTTTTATATATTGTATTTTGTTTTTGAACATTTGTTGTTTGTGATGAAAAGGTAGGGTTTTCCTCACAGAGGAACGATGGAAAACAGGTTGTACCTTCACTCTTTTTCTTTATTATCCTTGTTTCCATTGAGGACAATGTAATTTGTAAGTGTGGGGTAATCTTTAAGCTTTCCTTTAATTCTTGTTTTGTTTGTCGTTGTGTGTTATATTGTGCATTGTGCATGGCATAATTGTTGAAAACTTATTGACTTTTCTGTGATTCTAGCATTATATTTGAGACTTTAGTATCAGCATAGAGATTAGCATTTGAATTTATTCAGGATCAATTTTCACATTCTGCAATTCATGATATATAAATCTTTAAGAACCCACCCTTTGTGAGTTTTGAGCCTCAGAGATTGAATATTATTGTCAATTGATTTTCTTTTCTTAAGTGTGCACCTTCATGATTTTGCATCTCTAGAGCTTGCTTTTGCATACTAATTGAACTCACATTATGATTTAATCTCAAGTTTTAAAATGATGAAGGTAAATTAGGATTATCCCTTTAGCTTAAAAAGACCTCCCTTAATTATGAATTCCTTAGTGAGCCAAGTTGAGCCTTTGACTTTTTCTTGATTGATCAACACAATTCACAACTCATCATTTTCTTATTATCATCATACCTGCATTAAGGAATGGAGTTTCTTATGATATGACAATAGGGTGGTTTAATTCATAAGTGTGGGGTAAGCAATTAAAAAAAAACAAAAATAGTATTGCTTTAGTAAGATTTGGGGCTGAAATGCATACTTTGCACATTATATTTGACTAAGAGTCAATTATTCTTTTCCTATACATTTTAAGCTAGATGTTTCATGCAATTTTATATTTTGTATATATATATATAAAATAAAAATAAAAAAGAAAATAAAAAAGAAGATATATATATACAAAATTCATATATTTTCTAGCATTAGTCATCAAAGAGAAATGTCGACTCATGTACTTTTCTTCAAGTATGCAAGTATGTGAGATTATCAAAGGTTGGTGAATATGCCATTTGAGGGAGTTACGAGTTTCTTAGCAAGAGTATTGTCAAATTTAGATACTCCATTTCTTGATGTTCCAACTTAAATGTCTTTTCTCACACCTTCACCTTAGCCCCATTACATCCAAATAAAAGACCTTCGGATTATTTCTTGAGAAAATCAGTGAGAGAGATTGGATAATTAAGCAAGTTTATGGCAGTATGCAGTCATCAGTGGTTTGAGTGAATTAACCTTTGAAAGCGAGTGAAACACTTAGATAAGAGATGAGATTTGTATGTCTAGATAAATGAATGAGTTAAGAAAATCTTGATTGAAGTAAATTGCAATTATTTATGGCTAAGTCTTAAAGGATTTCATCTTATATACTGGAATTATAGTTAAGGTTGTTTGAGTTTTTAATTTATGCCATGTGAATTTGCTTGAGGACAAGCAAAGTTTTAAGTGTGGGGTAGTTGTTTTATTAGTTTTTGTCATAGAATTATCTTATTTATTATGATGATTATTGTTTTCTTTAGGTATTTTGGTAGTTTTAATTTGTTTATTTAGTGTTTTCATCAATTTTGGTAATTTTAATTTATTTCATTGTTTATGTCAATTTTGTTCTAGTTTTTAGTGTGGTGTTTATGTGTTGTTGGTTAATGTTTATTTGATTCTTGTTTAAAGTTTGTTTAAGTGTTTGTTTTAGGTTAATATGCAAATTATTTCCTTGGAAGAAAGAATAGCATGAAGCAGAGGGCAAAACCAATGAACCAAGAGAGGAAGGAAATTTTGGGCAGTAAGTGACACACTCAGGTGACACGGCCAAGCCACTGGCTGTGTCACATGACACGGCAAGGAGCTTGGCCGTGTCACATGACACGGCCAGGAGCTTGGCCGTGTCCCACACTTAGCCAAGGAAGAAGACCAAAGGAAAGAGAGCAAAGAACGAAGAGATCAGTAGGTGACACACCCACTTGACACGGCCAAGCCACTAGCTGTGTCACATGACATGGCCAGGAGCTTGGCCGTGTCACACTCCATTCCAAAGAAGCATATATGAGGCAGAAGCGGACACATTGAGTGACACGGCCAAGCCACGACCAGCTTGGCCGTGTCACTCCATGGACTAAAGGGAGAAAGAAAACGCGGACTTTGAGCGAGGTTTCGTATAAATATGAGGATTAGGGTTTTTGAGGAGGAGATTATTTTTATCAGCCGTCAAACATTAACTTTAGGTTTTCCATTTTATTTTCTTAGAGAATTTTGATTACACTTTGATGCAACCATTGCAATATTCTTCTAGAAAATATCTGAACAAGAGATTCTTCAGAGGCTAAAGGGAGTTCGTAATTTGGTTTTGTTCTCAAACTTTATCTCTTAAGTTTCATTGGAATTGTATTCATGAATTCTATTATGTCTAAATTGATTTCTTGGAATTTTAATGAGATGAATATGTTTGATAGCATCATTATGTACTAATTTAATCTAGTCTAGGGTTTGTATGGATCTACTATGATTGTATGAATTGGTTATTGCTCTTAACTGAATTATTTCTTTAGCCTTGATTGAATGGATTACTGTTGAAAACCCGTAAGGGCAGCTTAGGCAAAAATTAGAACAGCTCACTAGTTCTGAAAACCCACATGGGCAGACTAGGCTAAAATTAGAGCAATATAAAAAAATATAATAAAAGGGGTCCGCTAAGTTGAAAACCCGCAAGGGTGGCTTAGGCAAAAATTAGGACAGCTCAGTAGTTCTAAAAACCCGCATGGACAGACTAGGCAAAAATTAGAGCAATAAAAAAAAGAAGAAAGAGAAAACCTAAATTGAAAACCCAAAAGGGTAGTTTAGGTAATTACCTAAAGCAACAATGGACTCCCAGTTAGTCTCTTTAACAATCCTGATTTAAGTTGGTCTAACCCAACTAAAGTCTCAGCTAAGAACACGGGTATAGGCGACAAGCCTCTTTCCATTTGGTCCATGATATCCAATACTCGTTGAACAATATCACCATCAAAAGAAACAAGCAAGAATTAGCCAAGCAAGCAAAGACAAAGCATGCTTCCCCATGCATTAGTAGGTGCCAAATGAGAAAGGTAAAAGTCAATTAAGGGACCAAGTAGAATTTTCTCACCTCTCATCAACTGTAGAACTTCGAGCTTTGAGATTTGAAATAACATATGCATCTTTTGTTGAGTCTTGTAAATCAACATGGGTAACGCCATTTGTTGATTAATTGGATATCCAAATATGGCCTCAAATTCTTCAATCAAGGGACATATTTCAAAGCCATTAATTTTAAATGTCCTAGAATCCACATTCCAAAAAGAAGCCATAGCATGTAAAAAAGAATGGTCTAATTTAGCATTTTGAAAACACTTCAAAGTATCAATTTTTGACCAAGAAATTTGCTTCCAATGAATGGCATTCATACTCTTAAATAGAATTTTTATTTTCTTTAAATGGAGTTCGGTCATTTTGAAAGGCGGAAGGAAAATTAGAATTGATAAAAGGAGTTTTTATGTTAAAGTGAAAAATCTTTTAGCTTTTGTATGAAATTATGGCATGAAAAGTGATTTATATAGGATGATTGAGCCATTCTAAAATTGATAAGGAAAGCATGAGGCTGAGAGGCATGAGGATAAGGAATTGGCGATGAAAGTTATTTAATTGTCGTGTTACATTTGGTTTAGTTAATTGGTGTAACTGTGAATGTGAAAAGGAAAATTGTGGCGCAATTATGATGATAAAAAAAGTTGCAGTAAAGTAAAAATTATATATTATCATTATTATTTTTATACTTATTTTACAATGTTTCCTCAATTGACACAGTATTTATTCATCACTAAGAAGGAGGTGGTATATCATCAAATAAAGCTCTAAAAAAATCATCGCCTGTTGGAGGAGGAGGCAAATCACCCGTTCCGAGTCTGCACGAAGTAGGAGCACCAAAATCTCTATTACCTTGGAGTTTTGATTTGTAACGGTCTTCATCATAAGTGGATGAAAGGTTCTCATGGTCATCAGGTTAAGGGCCTCTAGATGAAGAAGCACTAGGATCTCTCATCCCCTGAAATCGAAAGTCTTAAAAGTTTTGCTCTGATTGATGGTACAAATTTTCAAAATGGGAAACCTGTTGACGACTAGAGGCCATCTCAGTACAAAAAAAAAGGCTATCTGCAACGGACATAATCCGTCGTAGATCCGTCGCAAATCAAGATTTACGACCGATCTGCGACGGATTCTGTCCGTTAATAAAAAAGGCGTCGCAATTTTCAATTTTGCGACAGGCCATCGCAAATTGAGACCGATTTGCTACCACTAGGCGGTTGCAATTTTGCCACTCAAATTTTCGCTAACCGTCGCATAAACCGTCTCAAATTGGTAGCAAATTTATCTTCCTGCCATTTTTAAGGTTATAGTATTCCGTCGCAGATTATCGTTGCAGATTTTTCGTCGCAGATTTTGTCGCAAAAGTCATCGTAAATCAGTCACAAAGGCCGTCACAGATTTTCTGGAGTATATATATGGCGTGGTGTTTCCGTCGCAGATGCCGTCGCAGATGCAATTGATTTACAATTTTTGTGTCATTATATGGATTTTATATATAAAATACACACCTATAGTAATAATATTTAAAATTTAATTACATAAATCTAAATTTACACCAATTTTCATTGATATAAAATGCAATAGTTAATTAAACTAACATAATTCAAAAGTCATTACAATATATAAGTTTTAAACATTTTAAAGTATTAAAGTATGAACACTTTCAAAAGTAAAAACTAAGCCAAAGGCATACACTAGTTATCATCTGGATGTTCTTCTGTTACTTGATCTTCTGCTAGTGGGGTTGGTTTTGTTGGAGGCCTTCTAGGAGGTTCAGTTGGCCGTCCTAGTAACATATTCTGAATCCAAGTCTGGTTCTCAACCAAAAATCGAGTCATATCTGCAATCTTGGTCTCTAATTTGCTCTCTATATGACTGACTTTATTGCTTATCTCATCACGTATCTCAGTTAACATATTCTCATTCACTTGTTGAGATGTACTTCCACTGCCCTTAAAGACTTAAGAAATCGCTAAATTCCCCAACCCATATAATCTGGCCTTCTTTGTTCCTCCTGCCGCTTCAACAAATAAATCATCATCATCCTTAGTACAAGATTGAACTTCCTCTCCATTTGCCTCTTCTGTAGATTGTGATGCTTTCAATTTCTGAAAGCTTTCCTAAAAATGAAAATCAAAACAACGTTAGAGTCAAAAGAATCCAGTAGCCAATACACACAATTCACAAGCAATATTCATAAATAGGCAATTTAATAACATTTAACAAAAAAAGTATTAACCAGATTATGACATAACCTATTTATGGGTCTCAGTTCCAATGATTATGATCACCTCATAAACACAAAAATCGAATAATTCAACTAGTTCTTTTTAATAATTGTACTAGCGGCACAACCAAGATGAGGTTCCAAATGCAGTTGAAACTCAAAAAAACTGAAGGCTACAAGTTCAAAAACTGCCAATTGAATTGCAATGCAAAGAACAATTTGCACTTATAATGTAATTGTTATAGTGACCATATAATCACTTCGACTTATATTAAAACAATCACAAACATGGGCAAACTATATTAAAACAAAAATTCTAACATAAATTAACAGAAATTGATGTTTGTGATTGTTATAGTGACCATATAATATAAGTTGAAGGAGAATTTCTGTTTTTTAATTTATTTATTTTACATCAATGTCTGATAGGATTTAAATAATAAAGGAAGTGTATATATATATATTATATGTAAATCTGTGTAAGTGGCAGCTTCTGTTTGGGTGCAACAATTAGCCCAGCCCACTTCAAAATACAAATATATACAAAATGCAAAACTAAACTCATTCTCTATCATACACTTTGTCGTTTTCTTATGTTAATTCATGTGGTTTAAGTCTAAATTGAAGAGTGAAACTCAGAATCATAATTTCTGAACTTGCAAAAGAAGAATTCAAAACAAATTAATATTGAAAATAAGAATTTCATAATATATATAAAGAACTGTAAATTATTTTAAGTGAAATTTTTTGAGCAAAACTTTTTAATGAATAGTCACATTAGTGTAGTACTATAACTTTTCCTCCAGCTATAAATAATATCAATTGAGCACACAATCTCTTTACACTCTTTCTCCTCTAGCCTCTCTCTTTCTCTCTCACTCTTTGTGCTTGCAATGTCTGGGGTTTGGATATTTGACAAGAAAGGTGTAGCTCGGTTAGTAACCAACCCAACAAGAGAATCATTCGAGCATGCATGTGTTTTGTAAGTTTTGCATTACTCCTCGTCCCCTAGCTTAAACATTATAATTTTGTTCAATTTGAAATCTTAAATAAGATGTCCATAGTGGATATTCATGCTATACTGATGTTTTTGCTTGGTGTACTGTATGATGCATCTGGAAAAAAAAAATAAACTGCTATCTGTAACTACTGCATATGGTGCAACTTGGTACATGGTTATCTGTAAATCTGTGTACCTACTGTTGCTGAGATTTCATTATCCAATTTTGTATATTTCACACATTTAATATGTTTAGATAGAAACCAACCAAGTGCTTTTGTTCAGTTTGTTATCTTCTCACCACTCTAGATTTTTGCATGAGTTAGGAGGATATTAAGATGATATGAACAGTCATTCTAGCTATATCTTCTCTTCTTGAAGTTTCTTCTTTTGTTCTTCAAGCATCCGCTATGAGCCAGAAAGAAAAAGAGTAAGAGCATACATAATCATGCATACATATAGCCAAAATTATCATGGAACAAGAAAATCTACCAGGTAATTCATGTCAACGCCCTGTGGATGAGACGACATATCTGGTGGACTAGAATGAGCAAATGAAGGAGCAATAAAAGAAGGTCTAGCCTCATGATCAAATGAGCCAGCAGCCTGGAACAATCATTAAAAAAGTTAAAATAAGTTAATAAGTGATTGCAATGGAAAAATTAAAAAAGTTTACTTGAGAAGTGCTAGCCCCGAGATGTGGAACAAACTCTCCTCCCTCTTCATGATGTTCCTCTTCATCTCTATCCTCATTTTCTTTAAAAATTTCCCATACGCCAATGAGAGATACATCAAAGTTTAAGAGTCCTATTTGAATAAACTGAGTATAGGATGCACCCGATGGATAGAGAAAGGTTTCAACATCATAATCGTGCCGAGCCAACCACCATGCATCCTCTGGCATTGATGTGATATTCAAGGTATACTTTGGATAACGCATTGGAATCCTCCGCTACTCAGGACCAAGAAACCACTTGTAATATCCCAATGTATGCCCTAGAAGTTTTAATACAGATGTTGTTTGATTTGAATTTAATGTACATATGTTTTTGCAAAGGAAATAATTGTGTTAATGGAATGTATATGTTGTATATATGTTAATATATATAACATATATGTTGGTCAAATGGAGAGTCAAGGGAAGACGATATTTTAATTTGGGATGTGTGAAATTACTAAAGAGGGCAAGAGTTTTAAAGGATATGTGAACAAATAGAAAAGGGCATTTAAGTAATTTTCCTTTTTGGAATGCATGGTGGAGATTTAAAGAGATGATAATTTGATTTTTCTTCATTTCTTCTTCTCTTTCCCATATGTTGGCCGGCCATTTCAAAGGAAGGGAGCAAGAATGAGATTTGTTTAATTCAAATTCAATTTGAAGGAAGAATCAAAGGATTGAGTTGGAGATTTGTGAAATTTCTTGAATTTAGGTAAGTACTCTCTTGTTTTTCTTTGTTATTTTGAAGTGGTGTTTGAGGTGATTTATAAATTGTTGATTTTATGAATAAGTGTGTTTAAGATGTGTTTATAACAGTTAAATTGATTGTAAGTAAAAAGGTTGAATTCGTGTTGGTTTTGGTTTGAAGATGGTAAGTTAAGGGTGATGTTTGGTTTTAGGGTTTTGAAGTGGTAAGTGATCAAATGTATTGTTGATGTATTGTTAGTGTGTATATTGTGATGAATATGTAAATTAAGTGTTAATGACATTGATTATATTCATTTGAGTGAGGTCATGTTGTGTATAAGGTGTTCTTAATTCAATCAAAGGAGTTTTGGTTATGTTTAGAGTTTTATGCATGAGAGACACGGCCAAACCAAGGAAGAGACACGGCCAAACTAAGGATTTTTGAGAGACACGGACAAGTCTTAGGAAATTTGGCCGTGTTGGATAAATTTTGGAAAAGACACGGCCGTGTCCCTTGCCCATGTTTGCTTCTGTTGCTTTTGGTTGAGAGACACGGCCACAAGCTTGGCCGTGTCCCTCGGGTGTGTTGGCCACTGTGATTTTTCCTTGCTCTTCTTACATGGTTGAGATTGAACTTACATTTGATAATGCATATGATACTATATGAACAAGGCTATGTATTATGCATTGTGAATGGTAATGTGTATATGAATAATGTACTTTGAAATGCTATATTAATGAGGCTATATGTATAATATGAATGGAGATATGAAATGATATGAGGCCATTGTGATTTGGCTATGATGATTCCATTGAAAGAACATAAGGCATGTTTGCCTAATTGATGATGAGAATTGTAAATGAAATAATAAGTGAATTGTGTGTCTAATGTGTTATTCATTTTAAGAGTTTTGTTATTGGTGGCATGCCTATTGGTAACATTCTCTTGAAGTTAGGTTGGATTTAATCCTTGAAGCCTAATTGAGATGTTACAACCCTTGAAGCTAGGTTGGGTTGGTTCTTGAAGCCAAGTTGGGTTGATACTTAGCATGCTTTGTTCCCCTTGAAGCTTGGTTGAACCTAATCCTTGAAGCCTAGTTGGGTTTATGATGATGATAAATGTGATAATAAAACCAAAGCATTAACTCTGAAAATTGAATGGCATATTAGAGTGTTTTGGGCCCATGCTTGTCTTTGTATATAATGTGATTCTTGAATGGTAAAATCAATGGAACTATGAAGATGTAATATGAATATTGTTATGACATTGAATGTAGTGTGATGTGGTAATGTGATGTGCTTCTATGTGTATGGTTTATGAAATATAAAGGTGTGATGTTAGCTTTTCACTTATGATGTTAACTTTATGATTTAGATGTGTAACATTACATTGCCTTAAAGTATAATGTTGGTATATTTTGTACTACTAAGCCGATGGCTTAGCGCGATAGTGTTTGATCGCACAGGTGACAGAGTTGAACCTGAGAGCTCCTCGAGACCAAGTGAGACTAGACATTGAGGAATTTCTTTTGGGACTTAAAGATCCGAGAAGAGCTGCCAATCATGTATATATATATATATATTCTATGTTTTGTAAACTTTGATTTATAACATATTTGTAATAACTTCCGCTGTGAATTGATAAACATTTTTTTAATATATATGGTGTCTTTTGGATTTCTTTTAAATGTTGAGTTCGGTTTCATTTATTTACAAAGATATTTGTTGTGTTTTCTTTTTAAACTGTGGCATTTACTATATTCAGTATACGTATATTACGATCGTTTAAGCATGCTTGGTACGTATACAGGATATAGGGGTGTTACACCACTCATATTCTCTCTATCTGAGAAACCAGCCATTGGACATATGGCCAGCGATGACTCGGCGAGTATGTTGAAAAGGCAGTGCTGCATTCATGGAGGAAGTACAGTTTGTCTGCTCTTCTGTGTTCCACCAGGCCAAATTCACCTACAAAATTACATAAGGTATGTAAACTTTCATATATTAATTTTAAAGTATACTAATGCTATTTTACCTAGTCCCAGGTTAAGCAGCTCAAGACAAAGCGATGGGTATGCACATGGTGAGAACCGAGAACTTCTACGCGATCTGACAACCAGAAATTTAATCTTGGATACCCGATTCTCTCTCAGGAAATTCCAGACACCCTCACAAGATTGTGCTCATATGCCCATACCTACAACAATAATAGAAACCAAATTCATGCAAGAATAAGAATGGAATTGACATTGGTGGAAGAAGAGTACCTCGACAACCGCCATAAAGCCAATAAAAACTTCTTATTTCGGCAAATTTTGTCAAGTCCATGGTAAAGACAGGCAAGACCAGCTTCACTCCAGCCATAAAGTGGTACCATCCTCATATAAGTAAGGGCCCTCAACACTGAAAAATGGATGGTGGATTCGGTATTGCCTAAAATGGTCGACCCGAGCAAATACAACAAAAATTCTCGAGCATACTGTTCGGTTGTGTCTCTGTGAACCCGTCCTTCGTAGTTCATCCAATAACTACGAATAGGCTCAATTTTTATCTTGAAAGGCCCTTTAAATGGTGGTTCCATACCAATTAATTGTCAAATTTCTTCAAACATCAGAATATCTGTGAGCGGGGATTTTTACCTCCACTCCCGGTGGAATGGTTCTTGTGACTTTGACACTGTTTAGGCTCAGGGCCTTAGAGAACACAGACCTAAGTCCGGAGAAAATAGAGTCGCCACCCGGACAGGCCGGGAAAAAGAAAGGGATGGATGACTCAATTCCTAAGGAATCCCCAACCCCTTAATGGGTTTGGAAAGTTGGGTACGTGTGGGGAAGGTGAGAAATGGCCCAGCACCCCCACAACGCCCGGTTCATTGGAACTGGCCTCATTTATAGGTCTTAATATTATAAAATTCATAAATATAACAATATTATCCATATTACATGCAACAATTGAAATAAAGCATCGTTATATTAAAATCAAAGCAATGTCCAAACAAAGCAAATAAATGGACACCCATCCGAGGATGGAAACATGTCCTTACATTGTGCATGTCTAAACTATAGGACACCCACCGAAAGGTAAAAACATGTCCTTTACATTGATCTAAAATATAAAAGTAATTTAAATTACATAGAACTTAATTAATGAGGTACCCACAAAGTGGAAACATACCTCTTACAACATTTGGGAAATCAAAATAAATCGATAAAAGTAAATAATCATTCATCATAAGTAAGTCATTCATCAAAGATATTAATCATCAATCAAAATAATAAAAATTCATCCAAGATAAATAAAATCAAGCATTGAAATTAAATAAATCAACCACCAAATCATACTATATAATCAAATCTCAAAATAAAGCAAGTAAAGATATAAATTGAGGTTTACTGTTTCTATTTAAAGTTCTTTGATTAAAAGAATTGAAAGGGATTAGTGTTTCATGAATCAAACTAGGTTTTAGGTTTGTATTTTGAATAATCATAATAAAGGAAGTTAAACATAAAGATTTATAATACATAAATAAATATTGACCCGAGCCCACATGGAGGTCCTACTAGCCTCTTAACTGGCGGAGGTCAAGGGGATCAGTTTTAGGATTGTAGGTTTCGGTGTTGAAAATTAAGATTTTAAGGTTTAAGATTTAGAAAATAGGATTTTGAAATTGGAAGAAACTAATGTTATTTTTTAAAAGAATAATGCTACTATGTGACTTTGGAAAGAAGAATTAATTAGGGTTAAAGGTTTTGATGCTTAAAAAAATAAGGCTACTGACTTTTGGAATAGAGATTAGGGTTTTGGGAATTAAAAAAATGATTTAGGGTTTTTGGTGTCTTGGAAAATATGTTTGGTTTTAAGATTTTGTGAAAACAGTTTAGAGTTTTATAAAGTTCTTGGAAATTAGCAAAACGGTTTAAGGTTTTTGGAAACAGAAAAGTAACGAATTAAGGTCTTTTGGACATACGAGAAATAAATTTAGGGTTCTTAGGGTTTAGAAGAAACAAAAAAATATTTTTAGGGTTCTTAAGTTTCTTGGAAACAGAAAGTATTTTTTAAGGTTTCTTGGAAATAGAAGAATCAATTTAGGTTTTAAGGTTTTGAAGAAACAAAATAAACAAATTTCAATTTTGAGTGATGAAGCTACTGTAAAGAAAAATAAATAAAGAAATTAGAAATTCAAACCTCCATTCATTGTTCAACCAAAAATTATTTTCTAGATGAACAAAGACAGAGACAAGCTTTGCAACCTTTGATGAATTATAAATTGCTTGCTTTTTGCTTCGGTTTGCTGAGTTTCGACCACCTAATCAAAAGACTCCCAAAGTTCTGAGTTCAAAAAGAAGTCGAGTCCGATCCCTCAAGTTTTTCTCCAAAAATTTTCTCCCCCTTCTGTGTTGTTTTTTAGTTTTATTTATAGAAAATTTTGATTATTAATTCAACTTGTTTATGAAAACTAACATTAATTAAGGAAAGGAAACCGAAACCAAATAGAATTTGGTTTCGAAAAAAATTGCGTTGGAAAAATTTCGCTGGTGAAAAAAAACCGCTGCGGAAAAATTTCACTGGCAAAAAAAACTGCCGTGGTTGGCTACGAGGACTGGCGAGCGAAAAACTGCGAGGGCGGGCTGCGGCCATTTCTTCCAACAATGTTTTTCGGCGATGATTTTTTTCGTCGCCGATTTTTCCGTCACCGATTTTTATTTTTGTTTATTTATTTATTTATTTATTATTATTATTATATATTTTATTAATTAAAAAACTAAATACTAAAATAAATATTATTTAATTAAGATAACACAAAAATTATTTTGTACTAATTAAAATATATTGGGCAACATAAAAATTATTTTGGACTAATTAAAATATATTGGACAATACAAAAATTATTTTAGACTAATTAAACTATATTGGACCGGACTGGGTCAAAAATTAAGGGTCTACAATATCATTAGTAAGAGGAACTGGAAGACCATCATGCCGAATGCCAGTTATAGCAGCAAAGTCAACCGAACCAATTGTCATCTCCCCAATGAGCAAGTGAAAAGTGAAAACTACGATGAAGCGGCATCTCGGCTAGTAGACCTATATTTCCATATTCGTGCCACCAAATAAATTCTAATAACTCAGCATTAAAATGAGTTCCTGATCTTAAAGCATTCATTTTTTTAAAAAAAACTATATGCTAAACTTCAAAGGCTTATAGATGAAATGAAGAAGTTTGCTGTGAATGAAATGAAGAAATCGGTCGTTTATATAGAGGAACGGCAAAAGAAAAAAATAAAATTCAAAAAGTAAATTTCACTATTGATGAATAGTAAGTTACTATTTACAAATAGTATGGTACTATTTACGAATAGTAAATAGTGCATGAACAATGACTACACAGTAAATAAATAGGAAACTCAATTATTCAATTTAATCATTCAAATACTTGTGTGTATATAAATATTTTTGTACTTTTAAAATATTTTTTCATGCAGGGGGCATATATGCATGTTCATGGTAAAAATTAGCTAATTTTTTTTGCAAATTTCTTTAGTATATTACTGACTATAATTTTTTTTTTGCAGACAATTAAATCTCTCTTAGCTCGGGTCCAGAGCCCAAATTATCCTTAGGTCCAGAACCTAAAATTCCTTTTAAGTCCAGAACTTAGCTCGGGTCCAGAACCCAAATTACCCATAGGTCCAGAACCTAAAATCTCATTTAAGTCCAGAACTTAGCTCGGGTCCAGAACCCAAGTTACCCTTAGGTCCAGAACCTAAAATCTTTTTTAAGTCCAGAACTTATCTCGGATCAAGAACCCAAGTTACCCTTAGGTCCAGGACCTAAAATCTCTTTTAAGTCCAGAACTTAGCTCGGGTCCAGAACCCAAGTTATCCTTATGTCCAGGACCTAAAATCTCTTTTAAGTCCAAAACTTAGCTCGAGTCTAGAACCCAAATTATCCTTAGGTCCAGAATCTAAAATTCCTCTTAAGTCCAGAACTTAGCTCTGGTCTAGAACCCAAATTATCCTTTTTCTAGAACCTAAAATTCTTTTTAAGTCTAGAACTTAGCTCGGGTCCAAAACCCAAAATTATCCTTAGGTCTAGAACCTAAAATTCCTTTTAATCCTAGAACTTAGCTCGAGTCGAGAACCTAATATTATCCTTAGGTCCAGAACCTAAAATTCCTCTTAAATCCAGAACTTAGCTCTGGTCCAAAACCCCAAATTATGCTTAGGTCTAGAACCTAAAATTCCTCTTAAGTCCAGAACTTAGCTCAGGTCCAGAACCCAAATTACACTTGGGTTCAAAACCTAAAATTATTCTTAAGTCCAGAACTTAGCTAGGGTCCAGAACCCAAATAACCCTTAGGTCCATAACCTAAAATCTCTTTTAAGTCCAGAACTTGGCTCGGGTCTATAGCCCAAATTACCCTTAGGTCCAAAACCTAAAATTATCCTCGAGTCCAGAACTCGAACCGGGTCCAAAACCTCAAACCTCAACCATCTCAGAAAAATTACGTCTTATTGCTTTTCACTCTTTTTTGCTGTAGCCTCAGATCGTTCAAGCAGGGAGCAAACTGTAGGCCCTTAATTTTTGACCTAGTCTGGTCTGATATTTTTTATATAGTCCAAAATAAAATTTGTGGTATTTTAATTAAATAATATTTATTTTTATTTATAATTTTTAATAAAAATAAAAATGGTAAAGTTAATAAAATAATAAATAAAAATAAAAAATAATATGTAAAGAAATAATATAAAAATAAAAATCGGCGACGAAAATTTAAAACTTAGAATTGGCTAGCAGCCCAGCGCGAATTTAAAACTCGTAATTTTAAACTGCGACAGAAAGTTAATTTTAAACTCAAAATTTAAAACTCAGGAAATTCCTGCGGCAAATTGGCTGGCCTCCCAGTGCCACTTGCAAATCCTCGCACTTTCCAACCCGCAGCAAGTTTTTCTCCGGCGAAATTTTTCAATTCAGTTTTTTTCGAAACCAAATTCTATTTGGTTTTGATTTCTTTTCATAATTGGTTTTAATTTCCTTAAACAATTAGAATTAGGTTTATGATTTTTCCTATAAATAACACTTTAAAACTCAGAATTAAGGGACTTTTGGGGGATCAAAAATTTGTGTTACTAAATTGGACTTTGAACTTTGATTGGATCGGAGTAAAAGAAGAGGCATTAGCAACAAGAAACAATCAACAATTCATTCAAAGGCAGCATCACTGCCTTTGTCTTCGTTCATCCAGAAGCAAATTGTGGAGGAACCAATGAATGGAGGTTTGATTATAAATCTTTGGTTTAATGTTATTTACAATATTTCCATCATTTATTTTTCTAAGTAATCTAAATTATTAAACTTGTAATGTATCATACATTCTTCCACTAGCCTTAGTCAATGATCTAAAACTTAAGAACCCTAAAAGTGTTTCTTATGTTTCCAAAAATCTTAAATACCCTAAATTAATCCTTTTATTTTCAAAAATCTTAAAAACCCTAAACTACTCTTCTGCTTCCAAAAATCTTAAAAATCCTAAACTACTTTCTGTTTCCAAAAACTTCACAAACCCTAAATTACTCTTCTGTTTCCAAAACCTTAAAAACCCTAAAACAATTCTTCTGCTTCCAAAAGTTTTAAGATTTTTGAAAATAGAAGGATCAATTTAGGGTTTCCATTTATTCTTAAAATTTTTCCCAAACTATTTTCATCTAAACCATAACTTTTTGTCCAAAATTTCCAAATGTTTTCTTAAATCTCCAAACTCTAATCTTCTTCATATATTCTAAAAATCATAATTATTTTTATAAAACTCTAAACTATTTTCTTAAATCCTAAAATCAAATATGTTTTCTAAAATATTAAAAAACCCTAATTCTCTCAAAACTAATACTGTAAACCCTAGTTTTCCAAAACCCTAATCCTTAAAACCTTAAAATCTTATGACAAATAAATCTAAACCTTAAAACTTAATACAGTAAACCTAAAATCACAATCAAGTAACCAAAAATTATAGACTCTAATGTCTTAAGATTCCAAAACCCTAATTTCATGATGTTACCCTTAAAACCTAATTTGATCAATCAAAGAACCTTACTAATTTCTTAAACTTATAAAACCCTAATTCATTCCAATTTTCCAAAATCTTTACAGTAGCCTAAACAAATAACAATAATAATACTAAAATCCCAAAACCCTAAATGTTAAGAACTTTAAATTGAAACAGTAAACCCTAATTTGTATCTTTACTTGCTTTATTTAATTTTAGATTTGATTAAATGGTTTATTATATATTTTGATGATTTATTTAATTTTAATGCTTGATTTATTTAATTTACCATGGATTATTTTCTTTATTGTTATGATTATTATTTGTTTATTTTAGTATTAAAAGTGTAAGAGGTATGTTTCCACTTTGTGGGTACCTCATTAGTTAAGTATTATGTAATTTAAATCACTTTTATATTTTGGATCAATGTAAAGGACATGTTTTCATCTTTCGGTGGGTGTCTTATCTAGTTTAGACATGGATGATGTAAGGACATGTTTTCATCCTCGGATGGATATCCATTTATTTATTTTGTTTAGACATTGCTTTGATTGTAATATAATGATGCTTTATTTTAATTATTGCATGTAATATGGATAATATTGTTATATTTAAGAATTTTATAATATTAAGACCTGCAAAGAAGGTCGGTTCCAATGAACCAGCAGTTGTGGGGGTGCTGGGCCATTTCTCACCTTCCCCACACGTACCCAACTTTTCGAACCCATTAGGGGGTTGGGGATTCCTTAGGAATCAAGTCATCCACCCCTTTCTTTTTCCAAGCCCGTCCAGGTGGCGACTCCATTTTCTCCAAGCTTAGGTCCGTGTTCTCTAAGGCCCCGAGCCTAAACAGTGCCAAAGTCGCAAGAACCATTCCACCAGAAGTGGGGGGCAAAAATGCCCGCTCACACTATTATCCTCGCCAGCTTGACCGTCAACATGGAGCTGAGCCTCGAGGTTCTGAATTCACTCTTGATTTAGACATGCCTTGTCTTATTGAAGCCTACTTGGATCGGCTGAAGAAAAGCTGGCCTGCACGTTACACTTATCATCTGCCATAGGTTTTACATTTGTCAATTTCTTTAGAAAGTGTATTTTTAGGACAAAAAAATAATAAAAGTAGTAATAAGAGATGTTTCTTTTCCTTTTATAATTTGTCATTACCTTTTGCTATTGTGTTTATTTATTTCATCCATATTTGGTTAAATACTTATAACAGTGCACATAGAACAATTTTAATATTAATTCTATTTTATTAAATTGGAGAATAACCAAGCATAAAGCCATCATACACAAGATCATTCCTGTTGCCAACTAGCCCTTTCGGATTTTCAAATTGATAATTTTCTCTCATTTAGCCCTAATTGTTGCCTAGCCCGCCCTTTTGGGTTTTTGAAACTAGAGGACTACACTAACTTTTGCCTAGGCTGCCCTTTTGGGTTTTCAACCTAGTGAGCACTTTTTTTTTCTTTTTATCTTTCTTTTTTTTATACATAAAACCTCTTCAACCAGTCAATGTTCACTGGTTCACTAAACTCGTTCTCTTCCATGTTTGATAACTTCACTGCACCCTTATTCATGACTTGTTTCACAACATATGGCCCTTCCCAGCTAGGCCTAAACTTTCCTGTTGGACCAGATACATTAGGCTTACATTGTTTCAACACAAAATCCCTGACTTTGAGTTTTTTTATCTTAACCCTTCTATTATAAGCTGGAGCTATCCTCCTTTGATACAGTTGATGATGATACAATGCTTTTAACCTTCTCTCCTCTAGTAAAGCTAACTGTGTGTATCTGCTCACTACCCATTCCATTTCAGGCAATTCAGATTCTAAGACCACTCTCAACGATTGGATCTCAATTGTAATTGGCAATACTGTTTCAATCTTGTAAACCAAAGAGAATGGTGTCATTCCAGTCGGTGTTCATACACTTGTTCTATATCCCCATAAAGCAAAAAGAAGTTTAGACCCTTAATTTTTTACCTAGTCCGGTCCAATAATATTTTAATTAGTCAAAAATAATTTTTGTGTTATCCAATATATTTTAGTTAGTCCAAAATAATTTTTATGGTATCTTGATTAATTTTAATATTTATTTTAGTAAAAAATGGTGAAGTGAATAAAAAATCAAAAATAACAAAATAACAAAAAAATCGGCGACTGAAAAATCGGAGACGAAAAAATCGTCGACGAAAGTCAGCGCGAGCCCATGGGCATTTCGCCTGCAAGAAACTCCTGCGGGCGAAATGGCCAGCATATTTCGCCCGTAGGAATTTCCTGCAGCCAAATGGCCCGTGGGCCCGTTCTACCTTGCTGCCGCAGCCAGCTGCAACAGCTTTTTCGCTAGCGCAGTTTTTCCGCAGCAGTTTTTTTTTTGCCAGCAAAATTTTTCCGACGCAAATTTTTCGAAACCTAATACAATTAGGTTTCGGTTTCCTTTTCCTAATTATGATTAAATACCATGAATAACTAGAATTATATCATAAATTCTTATATAAATATGGACTAAACAACACAAAAAAGAGAAAGGAGAAATCAGAGGAAAATTGGACTGAAATTTGTGACCAAGAGTGAGAAGGAAAACTTTGAAACTCTGAAAATTTCTTCTGGCAGTAAATTGAATCGGACTTTGGAGGGAACAATTCAAGCAATTCAAAGGCAAAAAGGCTTGTCATTGACATTGTTCATCCAGGAAGCAATTTTTGGTGAAACTTACAAAATAAGGTTTGAATTCCTAATTTCTTTTATTTTGTCATAGTAGCTAGATCACATAATTGTATATTTTAAATTAAAAGCCTCATCACCTCAATTCACCTTTTCTAAAGTATGAAAATATTAAATCATTGCTTTATTTTTCCAAAAGTTTAAAGATAATAGTTTTGTTTCTTCAAAACCCCAAAACCAAGATTTGCATCCCAAATTATCAAAAACCAAAATTGTGTTTTGTTTCCTTCCAAAAGAATTAAAAATATCTTTTTGCTCTTATAAACTTTAAATCTTTTATTTAAATTCATAAAACTTCATGAAATTGTCAATTGTCTTTCCAAATCCTAAAATAAAATTCATTACTTGAAACCCTAAATTCAAAAATCCTAAAACCCTAATTTAACTCCAAAACCTAAAATAGTGAACCCTAACCTCCTTAAAACCTTAAACCTTAATTTTTACTAAACCCTAATCCTTTAAAACTTTAAAAAACCATATAAACACAAATATTTAATTTTACATAGTAAGCTTGAAACCATAATTGGATGCGTAACCGTAAACCACAAATCAAAAGTACTTTGAAGAGCCCAAACTCTAAATTCATGATTTTACATCTCAAACTCTAATTTGGTTAATCAAAGAATTTTATCAACCTTTTAAAACATAAAATTTTAATCTATTTTAATTCCTTAAAAAAAACTCACAATAGCCAAAATTTAGACTTTTATTTGCTTTATTCAATTCTATATTTGATTATGCTTTGATTTATTTTATATGCTTTAATTTATTTAAGTTCAATGCTTGGTTTATTTAATTTATCATGGATGGATGTTTACTTTTTTTATTGATGTTTAATATCTTTGATGAATGATTTATTTAAGATGAATGATTATTTACTTTTATCAATTTATTTAGATTTCCAAATGTTGTAAGAGGTATGTTTCCACTTGTTGGATACCTCATTAGTTAAATATCATGTAATTTAATTTGCTTTTCTATTTTAGAACCTATGTAAAGGACATGTTTCTACCTTTCGGTGGGTGTCCTATTTAGGCATGTGATGTAAGGACATGTTTCCATCTTCAGATAGGTGTCCATTTATTTATTTTGCTTGGACCTTGCTTTAATTTTAATATATTGATACTTTCTTTTAATTATTGTGTGTAATATGGATAATGTTGTTATACTTAAGAATTTTATAATATTAAGACCTGTAAAGGAGGCCGGTTCTAATGAACCGGGCATTGTGGGTGTGCTGGGCCATTTCTCACCTTCCCCACATATACCCAACTTTTCGAACCCATTAAGGGATTGGGGATTCCTTAGGAATCGAGTCATGCACCCCTTTCTTTTTTCCCGGCCCGTCCGGGTGGCGACTCCATTTTCTTCGGACTTAGGTCCGTGTTCTCTAAGGCGCCGAGCCTAAACAGTGCCAAAGTCGCAAGAACCATTCCACCGGGAGTGGGGGCAAAAATGCCCGCTCACAGTGGCGACTCCACTGGGGATAAGAGAAGTTGATTCCGTTGGTCTTTTTATTATTCTATTCTTTCTTATAATGATATTATCCATTGCATCATATTAAATTTCATCGTGTGCGTGAGTTAGGACTCCCGTGTTACTCGTGTTATGTTATGTAAGGGATACCATACTTTCACTCAAGGTATGGAGATCGAGCATGGCATGACCACTCAGAGCCTCATACCATTTGGTATATACTTGCTATGGGAACCTAAGCCTTTTTACTCAAAGACTAAAGCTCATGTAATTGCCCTAGTTACTTTCCTTAGGTTTTACCCCAAATGCATGTTGTTTGACTATGGTTAATTTATCTTGGCTTAAATCTTGGCTTATTTGGTTTGTTCTTTTTCTAATATGACCTAAGTGTATTGTAAGCTCAGAATAAATTTTTCTTTAAAATCCAAAAGACCAAAGCTATTTTCAAAACATTTCAAGATGGTCTTTGGACATAAGACTTTTCTAAAATCAAATCAAAAATTCTTTTGCTCATGGCCCAAATACTAATCCCAAAATCCATTTTTTTCTAAAATCTTTTTACAATGGGCTTAGAAATAAAATTATTTTCATCCAAATTTTCTTACAAAGAGCTTGCAAAATATTTAGGTCAATTACAAAATACCAAAAATTAATTGTGAGCCTAGTTTATACTAAGAATAATTACTCATGGGCTTATTTTTGGCATGAATCATTAGTTGCTTTTTCAAGTGAGAAATCTATCTATAATAAACCTCTTAATTTAGTTTTAATCCAATATATCATAAAAGCTACTTTGGTTGAATAAATGGATTAAAAACCAATTAATGGGAATTATCATGGATCGATTTTCATTTTTGAAAATATAACTATTGGTTGAAGCGTCCGAGGGAAATATTCAAAAACAAGGTACCCCATGTTGGTATTTTGTTAACCATATACCTAGGAAAATAGACTCGCCATTCATGTGTGGATGTTATAAGGTTGGAAGGAGCGTCCTATTTATCTTTCCTTGTTGATTGTTTGTGCATACATGCATACATGCATTTGCATCTCATCCTTTCTGGCTCACAGCCCTGGATTACGATAGTTCAAAAGCTTACGATAATCCGACCTACGCTGGTAGCGAAGTATCTAGCAACAACTCAATCACTTGCTCACCAAAAATAATGGATCCCAAACAAATTCAAAGAATGGTGGATGATACCCTCAATGCCAAGATGGAAGAAATAAAAAGGCCCTAGCTAAGACCATGAAGAACCAATTAACTGCAATCTTAGAAAATCATGCCGAGGCATCTGCTAGCACTAAGAAGCCAAAGGACAGAGGGAAGACCAAAGTTGGTGATGTGGTTTTTTATGATGAAAAGGTGGTCATTGATGATGATGATTGGGCTCAATACTATCAACATCCTCAAGACAAAAAGGAGCCGAAGTTTGTTGAGAAGGCAACTATTGAAAAGACCGAGACATCTGATGTTGAGAAGATGATTGCTGATTTAGAAAAGAAATTTGAGGAGAAACTAAAAACCGAAGAAATGTCCAAAGTTGACAAATTATTTAAGCTAGATGAAGAAGTCCCGTACAAGTTCAAGATGCCATCTTTTGCGAAGTTTGATGGAACCAAAAATCCTCACCTCCATGTGAAGCAGTATATCACTGCTATGCAGTCTGCTCGAGCTACTAAGGCTCAAACTCTAAGGTACTTTATGCTCTCATTAGACCCTGTTGTCCAAAATTGGTTCAATACCTTAGATGAAGGAACACAAAAGAGTTGGGATTTGCTATACAAGGCCTTCATCCAACAATATGGATACAATGTTGAAATGGAAGTTACCTTAATGGAAGTTGAGTCCATTAGGCAAAGGCCAAATGAGAATTTTGTGGACTATATGAAGAGATGGAGAAACAAGGCCGCTTTGCTCAAGAAAAGGCCCGATGAATCCGATCAAATAAGGATGATCGTGAGAGGCATCCTGCCCAATCTCCATGAAAGGATGTCTCACACCCTTATAAGGGATTTCAAAGATCTTCTCCAAGCTGGTCTACAAATTGAAGAGTGGAAAAGGGAGAAGAATCATTTTTCAATAAAAAGGAATGAGAAAGGGAACTACCAGTCGGGCAATCAAAGCACACAAAAAGAAGTTGATGTTAATGCCATTAGTCAAGGAGGAATGAGGTAGTTTTCAGAAATAGGGAAGCCACTGTCTTTGGTTCTCAATAAGCTACAAAAGAGGGGATTATTACAACCCTTGACTCCTCATCCTTTGCCTAATCCTCTTCCACCTAACTTTGATACTAATGCATTTTGCCAATTCCATCAAAGGCCTAGACACGAAATGGAAATTTTTTTGAAGTTGAGGCATGAGATCCATAATTTAATTTATAATGGCAAGTTGCCTGAGCCAGACAAGGCCAATACCAAAGGTAATCCATTTCCAAGGTTCAACAGAGTGCTACCACCAGCAACCTTCATGGTGGGAAAAGGATTGGAAGAAGATTTTGTTTTATCATCCTTTCAAGATGGAAATATTGAAGATGTGAAAGGAAAATAAGCTTAAACTCAATGAACTTTCCTTAGCTTGAATGTTGCTTTTCAATCTTACTTTCTTTAATATTTTGGAACTATTGTGCTTTTCAAACTTAAAGTTGCTTTAAATAAATTACTTTCATAAAAAATTTTGTTGTTCTTTGTTCATTTTGGTGCTGAACCGATGAGGAATCTAGATTGATATTTATAAATTAATGTTTCTAGGCATCATGACTTGAATGACTTTACTAGGTGAGGGAATTGCTCTATAGCATTGAGTTGTATATGCTTACTTAGAGAGAGCTCCTGCATAATTACCTTTGTCTAGGTCCTAGTCAGTCTTAGAACATGCTTTGACATACTTTTGAGGTGAAATTAAACTCTGCTTATTCAAGGGAGAGATGATCTAGGCATTGTTTGGTTAGCCAACAACTAGTATCCTCCCGATTAAATATCAATCCCTAGTTGTCCCTTTGAGCCTTCATAAAATTTTAGCTTTCTTTTCATTGGCTTACAAACCCCGATAACCTACCTTGAGCTGTTGGGATACTTTTGACAAGTCTTATGATCACTAAGATGAAGAGGCAAGAAGATCAAAGAAAGCAATGATTAGTCAAGATCATGAAGATAGTTGAAGTTATCAAGACCATAAGGGTAGTTGAAGTTCACCTAATATCTCCAATCTATCAAGACAACATCAGAGTAACAAATGGTCTATCCCTTTTAAAGAAGATTTATGTTACTCCACTCATCCATTATTGGAAGCCCAAGTTGGTAGAAATAAGACAACTCTTTTAGAGATAAAACCAAACAAAAAAAAACAAAAAAAGAGAAAAAAAAAAGAAGAAAAGGAAACAAGAAAAGAAAAGAGAAGAAGAAAAAAAAAGAAAAGGAAAAAAAAGAAGAAGAAAAAAAAGAAAAGAAGAAAAAGAGAAAGAAAAGAAAAAAGATAAAACCTAAAAAGGCGGTTCAAAAAGCCAAATGAGTTCGCTTTTACCTAAGACAACAAAAGGCTTCCATTTGGTTTGTAAGGACATTTTTACTTCAATTGGTCCAACCCAACTAAAGATTCGATCAAAATCAGAGGAAAAGGAGAAAGACCATCCAGTGCTTGAAAGTTCTGTACTTAACAGTCCTACAAGGAAGAAGGACAAAATGATAAAATGCTCAAAGAAATGGAAGAGTAAGAAAAATAAAGAGGAAAGAAGAGGGAAAAGAAGAAAAGAAATGAATTTGGGAACCAAACTTTTTGCAAGGGCAAAAACTGTCCTAATCAAGATCTAGATTAATGCCAAGAAGATAGAAGGAATTTGGAGTCTAGCAAGATTGCCTCCAAGCTGCCTAAAATTCAAACAAGAAATTTGTAGTGTGAAGGTTTGTCCATTGTGTCACATCAGCTCCAACATATAAATGGCCTTCATTTAAATCCATGTCCCTCATAGACCCCATTTCAAGCCTATCAAAGACCTGTTAATCTCTCTTGGTAGGTAGAGTCTATTAGTGGAGATAGTTTGGATAAGCATGCATATAAGATAGACAGTATTTAAACTCAATGAGACCTTTGGCCAAGTAATGTGTATGTGCCTATCTGAAGTGCAACAATTCTTGCTTAAATAGAAATGATTCCCGAGTTTAGTACGGTAACTAGGGTTGTCATGTTATAGATATGTTAATTTGGAAAGTCAAGTCCTGAGGTACATTGACATTAATTTGTCAAAGCCAACATTAGATTTCAAAATCAAAATTCAAAAAAAATAAATTTTTGTCACACAAAGCCTTCAAGTTAAGGGAAGTATGTTGAACCTCCAAAGGACACATTGGGCAAAGGAAATGATTATTGGCAAGGTTATGAAGAAGCTACCAACTAACATGCTGAATCATAATTTAAAATGGATGTATCCCTAACTCTGCAACTTGGGATCTCCACCACTCATACTTTCAACATCTTGAAGATAAAAGCCATAAATGCAAAGCTTTCTATCATTCCAATGCAAGACTTGAATGAGCGTTGAAAAGGAGTCAATGAGAATACTTCTGCTGATCACCTAGGTCTGTGAGTCAATGAACCTCTGTGAGTATTATCATACATATCATGCATACATGAGCATATCACATTACACTTTCTTGTCCTGTGTTGTCTATTCCTAGTCAAAATGAACAGCAAACACCCTGCGAAATAAAGAATCAAAAGAAGATGTCAAATCAGGGGGGCATGGAAAGCCCATTGCTTGAGAAAGCTCCATTAATTTTGTAAAGAGAAGAAATACATTCTTGTACGACGAACTAGACGGCAAAAACATCAATTAGAGCCCGCATAGAAAATTCATTGGTTTGAGCCTACACAGGGGGCAAAGTTTCTCCTTTTCAATTTCTTGAGTCTACATATAAAATATTTTCAAACTCACTTACAAATATTTTGCCACGCAGGGGGGCAAGGAGAAGATATAAGGTCCAATTAAAAATAGCTGAATTTTTGCAAAAAGGAAGAACAAAAGAATGGAACATTAGGACTCTCAAAAGAATGAAGATGTAAAAGACAAAAGATCAGTCCAGCTAAAAAAGCTGAAGCAAGGGTGAAGACTCGATCTCAAAGGATGAAGATCCATTTTCAAGGGTGAAGACTCGATCTCAAAGGATGAAGATCCAATTTCAAAGGGTGAAGACCCAAAGTCTAAAGGATGAAGATCCATTTTCAAGGGTGAAGACCCAATCTCCAAGGAGGAAGATTCATTTACAAGAGTGAAGACCTGATCTCAAAGGATGAAGATCCATTTTCAAGGGTGAAGACCCGATCTCAAAGGATGAAGTTCCATTTTCAACGGTGAAGACCCGATCTCAAAGGATGAAGTTCCATTTTCAAGGGTGAAGACCCAATCTCCAAGGATGAAGATCCATTTTCATTTTCAAGGGTGAAGACCCGATCTCAAAGGATGAAGATCCATTTTCAAGGGTGAAGACCCAATCTCCAAGGATGAAGATCCATGTTTCAAGGGTAAAGACCGATCTCAAAGGATGAAGATCCATTTTCAAGGATGAAGGACTGATCTCAAAGGATGAAGATCCATTCCGAGGGTGGAGAACCACCATGCATAGAACAGCCGGAGCAGTCAGACTTCTCAACTGATAAAAGGTTAATCAAACTTAGTCTCGGGTCCAAGTACCCTAAAATCAAGTTTAATCTCAGGTCCAAGTACCCAAATCCAATCCAATCTCAAGTCCAAGTACCCAAATCAAATTCAATCTTGGGTCCAAGTAACCAAATCAAATCAATCCTGGGTCCAAGTACCCAAATCAAATTTAATCTCGGGTCTAATTACCCAAATCAAAATAATCTCGGGTCCAAGTACCCAATCTCGGGTCCAAGCACCCATTCTCTGGTCCAAGTACACAAATCCAATTCAAGCTCGGGTCCAAGTACCCAAATCAAATTCATTCTAGGATCCAAGTACCCAATCTCAGGTCCAAGTAAACAATCTTAGGTCCAAGTACCCAATCCCGGGTCCAAGTACCCAAATCAAATCAATCTTGGGTCCAAGTACCCAAATTCAATCCAATCTCGGGTCCAAGTACCCAAATTCAATTCAGTCACCCATTCTTGGGTCCAAGCACCCATTCTCGGACCCAAGTACCCAAATCAAATAAATTTAGGTCCATGTACACAAATCAAATCAATCTCAGGTCCAAGCACCCATTCTCGAGTCCAAGTACCCAAATCAAATCAATTTCAGGTCCAAGTACCCAAATCAAATCTAATCTCGGGTCTAAGTACCCAAATCAAATCAATCTCGGGTCTAAGTACCCAAATCAATTCAAGCTAGGGTCCAAGTACCCAATCTCGAGTCCAAGCACCCATTCTAGGGTCCAAGTACCCAATCTCGGGTCTAAGTACCCAAATCAATTCAAGCTCGGGTCCAAGTACCCAATCTTGGGTCCAAGCACCCATTCTTGGGTCCAAGTACCCAAATCAATTCATGCTCGGTTCCAAGTACCCAATCTCGGGTCCAAGCACCCATTTTCTGGTCCAAGTACCCAAATCAAATTCAATCCAATGTCGGGTCCAAGTACCCAATCTCGGGTCCAAGTACCCAAATCAAATCTAATCTCGGTTCTAAGTACCCAAATCAAATGAATCTTGGGTCTAAGTACCCAAATCAATTAAAGCTCTGGTCCAAGTACCCAATCTTGGGTCCAAGCACCCTTTCTCGAGTGCAAGTACCCAATCTCGGTTCCAAGTACCCAAATTAATTCAAGATCGGTTCCAAGTACCCAATCTCGGGTCCAAGCACCCATTTTCGGGTCCAAGTACCCAAATCAAATTCAATCCAATCTTGGGTCCAAGTACCCAATCTCGGGTTTAAGTACCCAATCTCAGGTCTAAGTACCCAAATCAAATCTATCTCGGGTCCAAGTACCCAATCTTGGGTCCAAGTACCCAAATTCAATCCAATCTTGGGTCTAAGTACCCAAATCAAATTCAATCTCGGGTCCAAGTACCCAATCTCTAGTACAAGTACCCAAATCAAGTCCAGAACTCGAACTGGGTCCAGAACCCAAAAACAAATTCAAATAACCATCTCATCAAAAATTAAGTCTTGTTGCTTTTCACTCTTTAAAGTCTCAAATCGTTTAAGCAGGGAACAAACTGTAGACCCTTAATTTTTGACCTAGTCCGGTCCAATAATATTTTAATTAGTCCAAAATAGTTTTTGTGTTGTCCAATATGTTTTAGTTAGTCCAAAATAATTTTTATGGTATCTTGATTAATTTTAATATTTATTTTAGTAAAAAATGGTGAAGTGAATAAAAAAATAATAAATAACAAAAAAAATCGGCGATGAAAAAATCGGCAACGAAAAAATCATCGCAGAAAGTCAGCGCGAGCCCATGGGCAATTCGCCCGCAGGAAACTCTTGCAGGCAAAATGGCTCGCGGGCCCGTTCTGCCTACACTGCCGCAGCCAGCTGCGGTAGCTTTTTCGCTAGCGCAGTTTTTCCGCAACAGTTTTTTTTTGCCAGCAAAATTTTTCTGACGCAAATTTTTCGAAACCTAATACAATTAGGTTTCGGTTTTCTTTTCCTAATTAGGAATAAATACCGTGAATAACTAGAATTATATCATAAATTCTTATATAAATATGGACTAAACAACACAAAAAAGAGAAAGGAGAAATCAGAGGAAAATTGGATTGAAATTTGTGACCGAGAGTGAGAAGGAAAACTCTGAAACTCTAAAAATTCCTTCTGGTAGTAAATTGAATCGGACTTTGGAGGGAACAATTAAAGTAATTCAAAGGCAAAAAGGCTTGTCTTTGACCTTGTTCATCCAAGAAGCAATTTTTGGAGAAACTTACAAAATAAGGTTTGAATTCTTAATTTCTTTTATTTGGTCATAGTAGCTAGATCACATAATTGTTTCTTTTAAATTAAAAGACACATCACCTCAATTCACCTTTTCTAAAGTATGAAAATCTTAAATCGTTGCTTTATTTTTCCAAAAGTTTAAAGATATTAGTTTTATTTCTTCAAAACCCCAAAACCAAGATTTGCATCCCAAATTATCAAAACCCAAAATTGTGTTCTTTTTCCTTCCAAAAGACTTAAAAATATCTTTTTACTCTTATAAACTTTTAATCTTTTGTTTAAATTCATAAAACTTCATGAAATTATCAATTGTCTTTCCAAATCCTAAAATAAAATTCATTACCCGAAACCCTAAAATCAAAAATCCTAAAACCCTAATTTAACTCCAAAACCTAAAATAGTGAACCCTAACCTCCTTAAAACCTTAAACCTTAATTTTTTTACGAACCCTAATCCTTTAAAACTTTAAAAAACCATATAAACACAAATATTTAATTTTACATAGTAAGCTTGAAACCATAATTGGATAAATAACCGTAAACCACAAATCAAAAGTATTTTGAAGAACACAAACTCTAAATTCATGATTTTACATCTCAAACCCTAATTTGGTTAATCAAAGAATTTTATCAACCTTTTAAAACATAAAATTTTAATCTATTTTAATTCCTTAAAAAAACTCACAGTAGCCATAATTTAGACTTTTATTTGCTTTATTCAATTCTATATTTGATTATGCTTTGATTTATTTTATATGCTTTAATTTATTTAAGTTCAATGCTTGGTTTATTTAATTTATCATCGATGGATTTTTACTTTTTTTTTATTGATGTTTAATATCTTTGATGAATGATTTATTTATGATGAATGATTATTTACTTTTATCAATTTATTTAGATTTCCAAATGTTGTAAGAGGTATGTTTCCACTTGTTGGATACCTCATTAGTTAAATATCATGTAATTTAATTTGATTTTCTATTTTAGAATCTATGCAAAGGACATGTTTCTACCTTTTGGTGGGTGTCCTAGTTAGGCATGTGATGTAAGGACAAGTTTCCATCTTCGGATGGGTGTCCATATATTTTTTTGCTTGGACCTTGCTGTAATTTTAATATATTGATGCTTTCTTTTAATTATTGTGTGTAATATGGATAATGTTGTTATACTTAAGAATTTTATAATATTAAGACCTATAAAGGAGGCTGGTTCCAATGAATCGGGGATTGTGGGGGGTGCTGGGTCATTTCTCACCTTCCCCACATGTACCCAACTTTTCGAACCCATTAAGGGGTTAGGGATTCCTTCAGAATAGAGTCATCAACCCCTTTCTTTTTTCCCGGCCCATTCGGGTGGCGACTCTATTTTCTCCAGACTTAGGTTCGTGTTCTCTAAGGCCTTGAGCCTAAATAGTTCCAAAGTCGCAAGAACCATTCCACCGGGAGTGGGGGCAAAAATTCCCGCTCATAGGAAGCATCTCTGACCAATCCCTGTATGTCTTGGTCATCTTGGATAGAATTTGCTTAATTGTATTGTTTGTTGTTTCTACCTCACCATTAGCCTTTGGTCTATAAAGAGAGGATCGGTGATGATGGGTTTGGTACTTCGATAATCAGTCCTTAACTACTCCTTGAAACTGTACCCCATTGTCTGATATCACACTGTGTGGGACCCCATTCCTGCAGATGAGGTTCTTTTCAATAAATCTAGCCATCTGACTTGCACCAGTTTGTTGAAGGATTCAGCTTCGACCCCTTTCAAAAAATAATTTACCACTGCTATAATGAAACGGTGACAGTTTGAGGCTGTCGGATGTGTCTCTCCTATAATGTCGACACCCCAAGGGGCAAAGGGCCAGGGTGAAGACATGGAATGCAATTCTTTAGGAGGCATGTGATTCAAATTACCATACATTTGACATTGTTGGCACTACTTTACTAACTCAATACAATCTCTCTCCATGGTAAACCAGTAGTAACCTTGTCGAATTATCTTCTTAACTAGGGCCAAACCACTCATGTGTGGACCGCAACTTCCCGCATGTATTTCTGAAATGATATGCTCCAGTTTAGGTTTCATCAAGCATCTCAAATGCACCCAATCAGGCCATAGTCGATATAACTCTCCATAAAAGGTGATGTATTGTAAGGACCACCTCTTTATAACTCTTCTTTCTTTCTTTGTTGCCGCTGACGGGTATTCCCTTTTCTCCAAAGATTGTCTTATAGTATCAAACCACACATCATGGTCTGTATCAGTTTCCATGATTGTCTCATATTCAAAGCAAGGAGTTGATGAACTGGTCAAAATCAGAGGCTTGAGGAATAAATTGATAGGATTTTCCCATACCAAAGCCAATGTGGCTAGGGCATCAGCCATCTGGCTTTCTTCTCTTGGTAGGTGTATAAACCAGAGAGGATCAATGATATGAAATGCAAATGTATGCATGCATGTATGCACAAACAATAGACAAAGAAAGATAATTAGGACATTTCTTCCAACCTTATAACTTCCACACATGAATGGTGAGTCTCTTTTCCTAGGTATATGGTTAAGAAAATACTAACATGGGGTATCTTGTTTTCAAAAAATTCTCTCGGACATTTCAACCAATAGTTATATTTTTGAAAATGGAAATCAGTTCAAGATAATTCCCATTAATTAGGCTTTAATCCATCCAACCAACTAAAATAGCTTTTATGCTATATTGGATTAAAACTAAATTAAGAGGTTTATTATAAATAGATTTCTCACTTGAAAAAGTAACTAATGATTCATACCAAAAACAAGCCCATGATTAATAACTCTTAGTATAAACTAGACTCACAATTGATTTTTGGTATTTCCATAATTGACCTAAATAATTTGTAATCTCTTTCAAAGGTTGGATGAAAATAATTTTGTTTCTAAGCTCATTGTTAAAAGATTTTAGAAAAAATAGATTTTGGGCTTTCTATTTGAGTCTTGAGAAAAGAATGTTTGATTTGTTTTTAGAAAAATTTTATGTCCAAAGACCATCTTGAAAAGTTTTGAAAATAGTTTTAGTCTTTTGGACTTTAAAGAGAAATTTATTTTGAGCTTACAAATGTACTTAGGTCATATTTTAAAAAGAACAAAACAAATAAGCCATGATTTAAACCAAGATAAACTAACCATAGTCAAACAACAAGCATTTGGGGTAAAAACCTAAGGAAAATAACTAGGCCAATTACATGAGTTTTAGTCTTTTGGTAAAAAGGCTTAGGTTCCCATTGCAAGTATATACCAAATGGTACAAGGCTATGAGTGGTTATGCCATGCTCGATCTCCATACCTTGAGTGAAAGTATGGTATCCCTTACATAACACAACACGGGTAACAAGGGCGTCCTAACTCATGCACACAATGCAATCTAATATGATGTAATGGATAATATCATGATAAAAAAGAATAGAATAATATAAAGACCAATAGAATCAACTTCTCTTATCCCTAGTGGAGTCGCCACTGTGAGTGGGGATTTTCGCCCCCACTCCCGGTGGAATTGTTCTTGCGACTTCGACACTATTGAGGCTTGGGGCCTTAGAGAACACGGGCCTAAGCCAGGAGAAAATAGAGTCGCCACCCGGATAGGCTGGGAAAAAGAAAGGGGTGGATGACTCGATTCCTAAGGAATCCCCAACCCCTTAATGGGTTCGGAAAGTTGGGTACGTGTGGGGAAGGTGAGAAATGGCCCGTCACCCTCACAACACCCGGTTCATTAGAACCGGCCTCCTTTACAGGTCTTAATATTATAAAATTCTTAAGTATAATAATATTATCCATATTACATGCAATAATTTAAATAAAGCATCATTATATTAAAATCAAAGAAATGTCCAAACAAAGCAAATAAATGGACACACATCCGAGGATGGAAACATGTCCTTACATCGTTCATGTCTAAACTAAATAGGACACCCACCAAAAGGTGGAAACATGTCCTTTACATTGGTCCAAAATATAAAAGCAATTTAAATTACATAGCAATTAATTAATGAGGTACCCACAAAGTGGAAACATACCTCTTACAATATTTGGAAATCAAGATAAATCGATAAAAGTAAATAACCATTCATAATAAATAAATCATTCATCAAAGATATCAAACATCAATCAAAATATATAATAAACATTCATCCAATTTAAATAAAACAGTAAATATATTAACTTTAGGTGTTCATGCATTAAGTAGGGTTTCTAGTGTTTTATGTTCAATAACTAGGATTTTGCATATACTAGTTTAATTTGTTGAGAAATATTTTAAAGTAATAACATAGCTACTGGATGTTAAAAAGATTTAAGGTTTTGGAAGCTTTTATGAAAATATTGTTACCGTGATTTTAAAAAGTAGGTTTAGTTAGGGTTTTAAGCAAACATCATGAAATTAGGGTTTTGGAACCTTAAGACATTAGGGTTTATAATTTTAAAAGATTGGGTTTTAGGTTCACTGGATTATGGTTTTAGGTGTTGATGAACTTGTCATAAAGTTTTAATGTTTTAAGAATTAGGGTATAGGAAAACTAGGTTTACTAGATGGGGTTTTAAGAAGTAATAAGATAGTTTAGGGTTTTTGATATTTTGGAAAACATGTTTGATCTTAGGATTTAAGAAAATAATTTAGACTTTTATAGAAATAATTATAATTAAAGTTTTTAGATACTGTAAAGAAGATTAGGGTTTAGAGATTTAAGAAGATATTTGGAAATTTTGGACAAAAAATTAGAGTTTAGATGATTAAGAAAATAGTTCGGGGAAAAACAATTTAGGGTTTTTTAAGTTTTTGGAAGCAGAAGAGAAATTTAGGGTTTTTAAAGTTTTTGGAGGCAGAAGAGAAATTTAGGATTTTTAAAGTTTTAGAAATAGAAGGATGATTTAGGGTTTTTTGAAGTTTTAGAAACAGAAGGATGATTTAGGGTAACATGGAAGTGGAGTTTTGAAAACCAACTGATTAATGTATTAACTAAAGTAAATAATTAAAGTTATTGAAACAAAGATCAAATTACTACATATTCTTATTAATCAAAGAAAATGAAGCTACTATGAATATATAATTTATGATTAAAGATCAAACTTGCATAGTTGGTTCCACTAAAAACTGATTTCTGGATGAACAATAACAAAGGCAATCCTACTGCCTTTGATGGATTGATTGCTTCTTGTTGCTAATGTCTCTTGCTTGCTAGGGTTCTCTTTTGGCCGATAGAATTTTTAAGTCTCCGATCCAGTAAACAATTTTTTCCCCCTTAATTCTGTGTTTTAAAGTGGTATTTATAGGAAAAATCACAAACCTACTTTTAATTGTCTAAGAAAATTCAAACCATTTAGGAAAAGAAACCAAAACCAAATAGAATTTTGTTTCGGAAAAAACTGCATTGGAAAATTATGCTGGTAAAAAAAACTGCTGGGGGCGAACGAAAACTTGTGAGCGCTGGCTGGCTTGGGGCCAATTCGCCACAGGAATTTCCTGCACGTCGAATTGGCCCAAGCTGATTTAATTTCATCGCCGATTTTTATTTATTTATTTATTTTTAACTTTACTCATATTATAATTTTTATTTTTATTAAAATTATAAATAATAAATATTAAAATAAATATTATTTAATTAAAATACCACAAAAATTATTTTGGACTATATAAAAAATATCGGACTAGATTGGTCAAAAATTAAGGGTCTACGCACGCCTAGGGACATGGACGTGTCACTGCTCGTGTCCTTAATGCTGTCTTACAGTAGCTACAACACGCCCAGGGATATGGGAGTGTAATTGGTCGTGCCAGGCTAAATCTCTGGGTATGCCCATGACATCGCCAAAATACTCTTTCACTCCATTTCATCAATATAATACTCACATATCACATAGCAACTCCAACCCATGTTAAATCAAATATGCACAATCTCAAAATAATATATATATATATATATATAAACTCAAGATCATATATACAAACCAAAGAATTTATATATACAAATCTTTGGTTATTCCAAGCTTTCTCTTTTTTACTTACTTCTTGTTAATCTAAACAAAAATCATAATAACAATCATCATGTTTTTTTTTCATACCATCATCCATATATCAATTCACCCAATCCCCAACTCAACTTTACCAAACCCTTAATCTTTTCCTCAATTCCAACTACTCATCAATATCCTCAACATCTAAGCATATTTACTTCATCTATGTATCAATTCAACATATATATACACTTCAATATATCATTATTATCATATTATTCAATTAACCATCTCTTTCTCTCACTAACTATATCGTGCACATATATATATAATCCATAAAATAAGCTCAAGAAAAAAGTACTTTCTTAAATTACTTGCCAAAACTTGACTATTTTCTTTAATCCCTCTTGAATCTCTTATAAACTTTGATATGTAGCATGAAAAGTCCACTCTTCCCACTCTCTCTCTCTCTCTATCTCACGTTGAAAATAAGAAGAAGAAGAAGAAGAACTCCCCTCTTCTTTTTTCATCCTTATCCTTATATAAATAAAATATTATAAATAATTCCACTTTAATTCTCCACCACACATCTTCTTCCTTCCTTTGACTTTGTCCTCTTCACTTATTATTAGTATTATTTTTATTATTTAATTAAAATCAACTTTCCCTACAACCAATTATACCTCGTGTATATGTGGTGTATATGTTGGATATATGTATATTTCTTATATATGTCATGTTTATTTTAAATATTTATAGTACATATATAACATCAATCATAAACATCCATCTCAATTTTCTCTCCCGTATTTACTATTCTAAAATACATCAAAAATTGAGATATTACAAGTCCTGGCTGAGACCATAAAAAACCAAATGGCTGCAATGTTTTTGAACACTACTGAAGCATCTGCTAGTACCAAGAAGTAGAAAGACAAGGGAAAGGATAAGGTTGGTGAGGTAGCCTTGGATGATGACAAGGTGGTTGTTGATGATGATGTTGGCTGGGCTCAGTATTTCCAAGATTCTCAAGATAAGAAGAAAGAGTCAAAGGTTGTGGAGAAATCAACTATGGAAAAGACTAGAACTTCGTGTGTGGAGAAAATGATTGATGATCTGGAGAAGAAATTTGAAAAGAAGCTGAAGGTTGATGAGATGTTGAAAGTAGAAAAGCTATTTGAATAAGATGAGGAAGTCCCTTGTAAGTTCAAAATGCCTTCCTTTGCTAAGTTTGATGGAACTGGCAATCCTCATCTTCATGTGATGTAGTATATCATAACTATGCAGTCTGCTTAAGCTACCAAGGCTCAAACTCTAAGGTACTTCATGCTTTTGTTGGAGCATGTGGCGCATAATTAGTTCAACACCTTAGAGGATAATACTCAAAAGAGTGGGGATTTGTTGTATAAGGCCTTCATCCAACAATATAGGTACAATGCTGAGTTAGAGGTCACTCTGATGGAGGTTGAGTCAATTAGGAAAAAGTCGAATAAAATTTTTTTTGAATATGTGAAGAGGTGGAGGAACAAGGCCGCTTTGCTCAAGAAATGGCCTAACAAATCAGATAAGGTTAGGATGATTGTAAGAGGGGTGTTACTTAGTATTCGTGAGAGGATGTCCCACACTCTTAACAGAGATTTCAATGATCTTCTTCAAGCTGGTTTGCAATTTGAAGAGTAAGAGAGGGAGAAGAACTGCTTTTCTATAAGAAAAAATGAGAAAGGGAAATGCCAGTCGGGCAATCAAAGCATGCAAAAGGTGGTCGATGTTAATGCAACTGGCCAAAATGGTAGAAGACAATTTTTAGAGTTGCACAAACCACTGTCTTGGGTTTTCAATAAGTTTCAGCAAAAGGGGTTGTTAGAGGAATTAGCTCCACGCCCATTATCAAATCCTCTACCACCTAATTTTGATGCCAAGGCATTTTTCCAATTCCACCAAATGCAATGGCACAAGACGGAAAAATGTTTGAGGCTGAGGCCTAAAATTCAAAATTTAATTGATAATGGGAAGTTTCCCGAACCTAACAAACCAAAAACGAAGGATAATCAATTGCCAAGGTTCAACAGGGTTCCACAACCGGCAACTTTCATGATCATGGGAGGCTTCAATGAAAGATTTGTGTTGTCTTCTTTCCAAGATGCATATGGAGACACAACCAAAGAAGAGGTGATGCTTAGTAAGTTGAAGCCAGCTGTGGTTGGAAAAGAAGTAGCAATTTGTGTTGTGAGCGAGTTTTTGGACTCAACTAATAGTGATGATGATTCTAAGCCTATAAAGGAAGAGTGAACCTGGTCTGGGCTCAAAGAAGATGAAGCTATGAACACCTGATCCGGTAAGCCTTATGCAAGGCCACCACCAAAGGAAGTAGAAGCTAATAAGGGAAAGAAAGTTGAAACTAGGAGCAAATAAGGAGAAGACAATGTTGTTCTTAAGTACTTCAAAAGAATTCAAGCTAGTATTAGTATCTTGGACTTACTAGCTACACCCAAAAAGCATCGAGAAACAATGGCCAAAGCTATGGTTAACATGTCAATTTCCACTTCTAAACAACAAAGGAGCTGGTTAATTTTGTAACGGTTGAAGGAGTGATGAAATGTGAGGATGCTCGGATGAAGAACAAGGTTGATGTGGTGATGGTTTCATTTTCAGATGTTGATCTATCAAAGGAAGGAAGAGACCACATCCGCCCACTTTTTTTATCATGGTAGAGATCAAAGGGAAAAGGACTCCATGTGTGATGGTTGATGATGAATTTGCCATAAATGTGTCTCCACTTAAAATCTTACCTAAGCTTGCTATGATAACAAGAGATTTAAGCCCAACCGAGGTGACGATTGGGGCTTATGATAATACTAAGAGGCATGCTGAGGGAACCTTTAAAGCTGTTGTAAAGGCTGGTCCTATTGAATCCATGGTGAAATTTGTGGTCTTGGATATTCCCATCACCTTTGCACTATTATTGGGATGACCCTAGTTTCATCCTCTTAGTAGAGTTCCTTCTATGCTCCATCAAAAGATCAAGTTCCTATATGGGGATGAGATGGTGGTCATCGAAGCTGAGGATAATGAAGCGGTGAATGTATTAATGGTTGAGAGGCCACTTAATGGTTTCCAAGTAGCTCTTATTTCTGATGATGAAGTGGTATACCCCAAGGTCCTATCTATGATGAAAAACATGAACTACCTACCTAGCATTGGCCTTAGAAAGGGAAAGACAGGTGTTACAAAGCTTCTAGATTTCAAGACTCAAACTTCTAAGAAAGGGTTGGGATATGATGAAGCTAACAAAGATGTTCAGCTTAAGAAGAATGAGATGCTGAGTTTCCCACCACTTGAGGAGGCTTTTGTCAAAGCTTGAGACATGGGACCACTCAAAGGGAAGCCTGAGCCAATCATGTTCATGGGGAAGAAAATCCTGGATTTTGAGATATTTGCTAATGTTACTGAACTGGTGGAATGGAAGAAGAAAGAGCCCATCCTGCCAGCTGACAAGGAGCCTAATTCAGAAGAGAAGAAGGAAGTTGTCCTGAAAGTCCAGAAGACTCCAGAGGAAATTGCTGCTTTAGTTGAAGAGAAGTTTGAAGATGTTTTAGTTTATGACTATGAGAACACTACTTTGATTTTAATTTTAATTTGTCTACTTTGTATGAGGATGATGTTGTTTTCTTTTCTGAGATGAATGTAATAGAGTCAGATTTTGCTTACTTGTGTGATGTTTTTCCTAATGGTTGCATACAATTAAGTAATGATTACATGAGTAATTTTAATATTAACTTTGTTGACACACAATAATTAAATTTGGGACCAACTGACAATCCTAAAAAATATTAGCATAGCATTCGACCTTACACCTGAAGAGAGAGAGAGATTTAAAAATATGTTTAAAAAATATAAAGAAGTCTTTGTTTGGTCGTATATGGATATGCCTGGGATTGATCGAGATATAGCTAAGCACTTGATTCCTAGCTACACTCACATGAAACCTATTAAACAAAAGCTTAGATGGCTAAGGCCACAATGGACAGAATTGGTCAAAGAAGAAGTCACTAAGTAGATATAAGTAAAGTTCCTTGATGTAATAGATTAACTTGATTGGTTAGCGAACATAGTTCCAGTGCCAAAGAAAGATGGAAGAATTAGGGTTTGTGTAGACTATAGAAACTTGAACAAGGCTTCCTCTAAAGATCATTTTCTTTTCCCTATATAGATGTACTTATTGATAGTGCGGCCTCTAGCATGCTACACTCATTTGTAGATGGATTTTTCAGATACAATCAAGTGTTAATGGCCCAAGAGGACAAAGCTAAAACTGCTTTTATTACTACATGGGGTATATTTTGCTATAGGGTGATGTCGTTTGGGTTAGAAAATGCTAGAGCAACCTACCAAAGGATGGCCACCACCTTGTTTCATGACATGATGTACAAAGAAGTTGAGGTTTACATGGATGATATGATGGTTAAGTCAGATACAAGAGAGTAGCATTTTTAAAACTTAGAGATTTTATTCGAAAGAGTAGTAAAGTATAAGCTAAGGTTGAACCTAAAGAAGTGTGTATTTGGGTTTACTTCAGGAAAGTTATTGGGACATGTGATTGGTCCAAATGGCATTGAGATTGACCTCGAAAAAGTTAAGGCAATTCAGGATATACCAGCCCCTAAGATGGAGAAGGAAGTTTGGGGGTTTATTGGCAGGTTGTAGTACATTAGCAGGTTCATAGCTAAGCTAGCCATAATATGTCAACCTATCCTTAAAATGCTTAAAAAGAACCAGCCTATTAAGTGGAATGATGAATGTCAAACGGCCTTTGAGTGTATTAAGGAATATTTGTTGAATCCACCTGTTTTAAAACCACTTAGACCCAACAGACCCTTGTTACTATACTTAGTAGTAGAAAAGAAATCAATAGTAGAAATGCTCGCCCAAGCCGACGAATCGAGGGTTGAGTATGCAATTTACTACTTAAGGAGAAAGCTCCTGCCTTATGAAATAAAGTATAATATCATTGAAATGACATGTATAGTTGTGGTTTGGTCATATAAGAAGTTACGACATTATTTTCAATATTATAGTGTGCAAGCAATTTCCAGAATGGATCCAATGAAGTACTTAAGGGAAACACCTTCGTTGATTGAGAAATATGGCAGATCGTTGATCATTTTGGAAGAATTTGAAATTGAGTATATAACCAGGAAAACCATTAAAGGTAGAGTAGTAGCAGAATTCCTAGCCAAATAACCATTGCCGAACAGTGAGGAAGTGGTTTTGGAATTTCTCAATGAACATTTAGAGGCCATAAAGGTATAGGGATGGAACATGTACTTTGACAGAGTAGTAAATAGAAAGGTGCTGGTCTATGGGTAATTTTAGAATCCCTTAAAAGGGAGCTCATCCCTCTAGCTATGAAGTTGAAGTTTAGGAAAACCAACAAAATGGTGGAGCATGAGGCATGTATTTTTGGCCTGAAAACCCTAAAGATAATGAAAGTGGATAAAGTGTAGGTCTTTGGTGATTATTTGTTAGTAGTCTCCCAAGTAAATAGAGAGTGGGAGTTGAAGGAAGAGAAGTTAAAACCATACCATGATTATTTAACCATGATGAAAAGTGTTTCAATGAGTGCAAATTTATACACTTACCAAGAGAAGAAAACCAGTTGGTCGATGCTCTAGCCATATTGACTTTGGTATGGGAACATCCTGTTAAGTTATTTCTTAAGCTTCTAGTTCTAACCAGTTCATTGACTCCTTACTATGAGTATGAAATGATCATGGAAACCAACATGGACTATGATGCATCGTATGACACCATAAGGCAATTTTTGGAAAGTAAGGAATGCCCGCAAGATGCAACAAAGGGAGAGAGAAGAGCTATAAAGCAATGGTCCTTGCAATACATAGCCTTTCATGGTGAGTTGTATCGAAGATGGCCCGATGGAGTGCATTTGAGATGTTTGAGGAAGTCTGAAGTTGAGCAGACCGTATGCAAGATACACATAGGGAGTTGTGGACCTCACATGAATGGATTGGCCTTGGTTAAGAAGATAATTCGATAAGGCTACTATTGGTTGACCATGGAAAGAGATTGTATTAATTTTGTGAGAAGATGCTAGCAGTATCAAATGCATGGAAACTTAGATCACATGCCTCCCGAAGAATTGCATTCTATGTCTTCATCTTGGCCTTTTGCAAATTGGGGGATCGACATTATTAGGGAAATACATCCAATGGCATCAAACGGTCACAAATTCATCATAGTAGTAGTTGTTTATTTTTCAAAATGCGTTGAAGCTGAGTCTTTCAATAAGCTAGGGGCAAGGCAAATAGCTAGGTTTATTGAGAAGAATCTTCGATGGAGGTATGGGGTCCTGCACAGTGTGATATCAGACAAAGGGGTGTAATTTCAAGGAGTAGTTAAGGATTTATTTTTGAAGTACCAGATTCACCATCATTGGTCTTCCCCCTACAGGGCAAAGGACAATGGTACAGTGGAAGCAACGAATAAAATGATTAAGTATATTATGTCTAAGATGACCAAGACATTTAGAGATTGGTCAGAAATGCTTCCGTTTGCTCTGTGGGGGGTATAGAACCAGTGTGCGAACTTCGACTAGAATGACGCCATTTTTCTTAGTTTATGGGATGGAAGCAGTGTTGCCAATTGAAATCGAGATCAAATTGTTGAGGGTGGTACTGGAAGATGAATTGCCTGAAGTAGAATGGGTAGCAAGCAAATATGCATAGCTGGCATTATTAGAAGAAAGAAGGTTGAAGGCATTGTATCATCACTAATTGTATCAAAAGAAGATAGCTCAGGCCTATAATAGAAAAGTCAAGATCAGAAAGCTTAGAGTCAGTGACTTAGTCTTGAAACAGTGCAAGCCTAATGTTCCCAATCCAAGAGGGAAGTTTAGACCTAGTTGGGAAGATCCATATGTTTTCAAAAAAGTCATGAGCAAGGGAGCAATCAAATTATCAAACAAGGATGACAATGAGTTTAGTGAGCCAATGAACATTGACATGTTGAAGAGATTCTATGCTTGAAATAAAAAGGGGGGGGAGCGGGTTCACTAGGTTGAAAACCCAAAAGGGAGGCCTATGCAAAAGTTAGAGCAGTCCGCTAGTTCTAAAAACCAGAAAGGGTAGGCTAGGCAACAATTAGAGTTAAATAAGTAAAAATTATCAATTAGAAAACCTAAAAAAGGCTGATTGGCGATAAGAGTAATCTTGCATATGCTGGCTTAATGTTTTTGGTTATTCCCCAATTTAATAAATAGAGTTGATTTTAAAATTATTCTATGTGCATGGTAAAATAAATACCACAATAACAAAAGATGATGACAAATTATAAAATGTAAGAAAACATCTTTTATTAATTATTGTTTTTCATCCTAACATTATTATTTCTAAAATATTGACAAATATAAAATCTATGGCAGACGATAAGTGCAGTGTGTTGGCCAACTTTGCTTTAGTCGGTCCAAGAAGGCTTCAGTCAAATGAGGCATGTCCAAATTAGGTGTGAATTTAGAACCTTGAAGTTTGGCACCATACTAGTAGTCAAGATGATGAGGATCATAACATACATCAGATACATCTGAGTGGTGACATGGGTAATCATCTACAAAGGTACCAACCAGCGGATATTAATCACAACTCGTGAGAGGATTTAGTCAATCCAGTTAGCATATGATAAAGTAGGACTGAGTAGTTTTCTAGCAGAATGATGTCGTGGCAGATATTTGGTGAAGTCCTGTGATAGGGTGGCTAGCAAGCAAAGGTACTGTTGTAGCAAGATCTGTGAAGAAGAAAAGCATAAAAGAATAAAGCTCATTAGGTCAAAAACCCCCAAGGGCAGCCTAAGCAAAAAATTAGGGTGGTTCACTAGTTCTAGAAACCCTCAAGGGCAGTCTAGAAAAAAATTAGAAACAATAAAAAAAAAGTTCGCTAGGTTGAAAACCTACGGGAGGCCTAGGCAAAAGTTAGGACAACTCGCTAGTTTTGAAAACCCACAAGGGCAGATTAGGCAAAAATTAGAGAAATAAAATAAAAGTCTAAATTAAAACCTGAAAGGGTAGTTTAGGTAGTTACCTGAAGCAGCAAGGGACTTTCAGGCAATCTTCTTGTAGATTTTATCTTGAATTGTCCAAACCAACCAAAGTTTCAGCCAATATCACAGGTACTAGTGACAACCCTCCTTCCATTTGATCCATGATATCCAGTATGCACGGATCGATGTCACCAGTAGCAGAAATAAGCTAGAATTGACCAAGTAAGCACAAACAGAACATACGTCCCCAAGCTTTGGTGGGAGCTAAATGTGCAACACCCTTATACCCTATATATATATAATACATACACCAAGTTGTGAGTGGGGATTTTTTCCCCCACTCCCGGTGGAATGGTTATTGCGACTTCGGCACTGTTTAGGCTCGGGGCCTTAGAGAACTAGGACCTAAGTCCGGAGAAGATGGAGTCGCCACCCGGATGGGCTGGGAAAAAAGAAAGGGATGGATGACTCGATTCCTAAGGAATCCCCAACCCCCTAATGGGTTCGGAAAGTTGGGTACGTGTGGGGAAGCTGAGAAATGACCCAGCACCCCCACAAAGCCCGGTTCATTGGAACCGGCCTCCTTTATAGGTCTTAATATTATAAAATTCTTAAATATAATAATATTATCCATATTATACATAATAATTAAAATAAAGCATCAATATATTGAAAATCAAAACAATGTCCAAACAAAACAAATAAATGGACACCCATCTGAGGATGGAAACATGCCCTTACATCCCATGCCTAAATAGGACACCCACCGAAAGGTAGAAACATGTCCTTTACATTGGTTCTAAAATAGAAAAACAATTTAAATTACATGATATTTAACTAATGAGGTACTCACCAAATGGAAACATACCTCTTACAACATTTGAAAATCTAAATAAATCGATAAAAGCAAATAACCATTCATCATAAATAAATCATTCATCAAAGGTATTAAATATCAATAGAAAGTAAACATCTATCCATGATAAATTAAATAAACCAAACATTGAACTTAAATAAATTAAAGCATATAAAATAAATCAAAGCATAATCAAATATAAAATTGAATAAGGCAAATAAAGATTCAAATTAGGGCTACTGTTTCTATTTAAGATTCCTTATTTAATGTGTTTAGGGTTTTGGAATTCATGGGTTTAAGCTACTGTGAGTTTTAATGGAATTGAAATGGAGCAAAGTTTTATAATTTAAGAGGTTGATAAAGTTTTATGATTAACCAAATTAGTGTTTGAGTGGTAAAATCATGAAATTAGGGTTTGAACACTTTAAAACATTTAGATTTATGATTTACATTAATGAGTTATGGTCTTTAAGTTTACTGTGTTTGAATTATAACATTTAGATTTATATGGTTTTAAGGTTTTAAAGGATGAGGGTTTAGAAAAATTAGTGTTTAAGGTTTTAAAGGAGTTAGGGTTTACTGTTTTGGGTTTTGGAGTTGAATTAGGGTTTTAGAATTTTAGAATTAGGTTTTCAGAGAATGCATTAGGTTTTAGAATTTTAAGAAACAATTGATAATTTTATGAAACTTTATGAAAATAAACAAAATGATTTAAGGTTTATATAAATAGAAAAGATTTTTTAGGGTTTGTGGAAAGAAACAGACTCAAATTTAGGATTTTGAAAAGAAACAGGCTCAATTAGGGTTTTAAAATTTTGAAGAAGCAAAAATAACAATTTGAAGATTTTTGGAAAACAAATAAACGAATTAAGGTTTTTAAACTTTAGAAAAGGTGAATTGAGGTTCTAGGGTTGTTGATTTTGAAGAAACAGAAACAATTATTTTTGATCTATAGTGATGAAGCTACTGTGAATTCATGAAACAAATAAAGAAATTTGTATCTTCATTTGTTGGTTCCGCCAAAAATCACTTCTTGGATGAACAAGAACAAAGACAAGCTTTGCTACCTTTGATGGGTTGAATTGCTTGTTTGCTCTCTAAAAAAAAAGTCCAATTGATTCAAGGATTTCCTTCTCAATTTTGGTCTCAATTTTTCTCCAAATTTCTAATCTAATTTTTGATCAAATTTTCTCCCCCTTTTTTATGTTTTTTTAGTCCTTATTTATAGAAGATTTTCATGGTTAAGTTTAGTTATTCACGGAATATAACATTCATTAAGAAAAGGAAACCGAAACCTAATTGTATTAGGTTTCGAAAAATTTTCTTCGAAAAAATTTCGCTGGCAAAAAAAAACTGCTGTGGAAAAATTGCACTGGGAAAACAAAATGCTGCAGAAAAATTGCGCTGGCAAAAAAGCTGCCACAGCTGGCTGCGGCAGCAGATGAGAATTGGCCTGCGGGCCATTTCGCCACAGGTCTTTTCAGCAAAGAAATTTTTCATCGTCGATTTTTTAAATTGTTTTGGACTAATTAAAATATATTAGACAACACAAAAATTATTTTGGACTTAATTAAAATATATTAGACCGGACTAGGTAAAAAATTAAGGGTCTATAGTGTGCCCCCTGCTTGAATGATCTGAGACTTTACTGATAGAGAGTGAAAAGCAATAAGCCTTAATTTTTGAGATAGTTGAGGTTTTGGGTTTTGGACCCGGTTTGAGTTCTGGACTCAAGGATAATTTTATGTTTTGGACCTGAGTTTAATTTTAGGTTCTAGACCTAAGGATAATTTTAGGTTCTGGACCTAAAGAAAATTTGGGTTCAGGACCCGAGCTAAGTTCTGGACTTAGAAAAGATTCTAGGTGGGTTTAGAAAAGAAACTCGACGACTGTGGGTATACTGTCAACCTGGGACCTCACTACTCCAGTATGTACAACATGAGAAAGATAAACCTCACATCCCTTCCGAATCATCCTCTTAGCTCAAACAACTAAAACAAACATGGATGAAAAATGCCTCTACTAACTAGATACCATCGCATCCCTACCATCACGTGTTCTCAGGGTAACACATTTTCGCTGACAGTCTACCACAGCACCATGCCTGGATAACCAATCCATGCACAAAATTAGATCATACTCCTTGAAAGGCATCTCAATCAGGTCACCAAGAAACTCCTCATCCTGAACCACAACTGGACTATCTCGGTACACCTTGCTACCCACAACACTATGCCCTAAAGGATTTGTCACCAGCGCATCAAATCCTAATGACTCAGAATGCAAATCACTCACAGTCAAGATGGATGTAGTGATAGATGAATGATTCGACCTAGGGTCTATCAATGCAAGAACTAAAGTAGCAAATAAATTAAAAGTACCAACAATAACAACTAAAGCATCTGCATCACATAGACCCACTGTGATAGCCCTGCCTCATCTGGTCTACCCCTAGCTATAAAACTTCCTCTCTGACCAGTCCCAGATCGACCACCTCTACCAAAACCTCTGCCACCATGACCCCCTCTGACATTGGGTTGAGAAGTTATTATTTCTGTCTGTCTATCCTCTGGTGGCTTTGGACAATCTCAAATAAAATAGTCTAGAATTCCACATCTGAAACACACTACTGATGCACCTCTCCTTTAGCAGACACCTCCATGTGTTCTACCACAATGAAAATAGGTAGGTGGAGCAGGCCTCTGAACCACTAGGGTTGAAGCATTAGCCACTAAACTACATGTCTCAGTGTGAGCAGGGATTTTTTCCCCCACTCCCGATGGAATGGTTCTTGCAACTTCGGCACTGTTTAGGCTCGGGGGGCCTTAGAGATCACGGACCTAGGTCCGGAGAAAATGGAGTCGCCACCCGGACGGGCTGAGAAAAAAAAAGGGGTGGATGACTCGATTCCTAAGGAATCCCCAACCCCCTAATGGGTACAGAAAGTTGGGTACGTGTGGGGAAGGAGAGAAATGGCCCAGCACCCCCACAATGCCCGGTTCATTAGAACCGGCCTCCTTTACAGGTCTTAATATTATAAAATTCTTAAATATAACAATATTATCCATAATACATGCAACAATTGAAATAAAGCATTGTTATATTAAAATCAAAGTAATGTCCAAGCAAAGCAAATAAATGGACACCCATCCGAAGATGGAAACATACCCTTACATCATCCATTTCTAAACTAAATAGGACACCCACCAAATGGTAGAAACATGTCCTTTACATTGGTCCAAAATATAAAAGCAATTTAAATTACATGATATTTAACTAATGAGGTACCCACAAAGTGGAAACATACCTCTTACAACATTTGGAAATCAAAATAAATCGATAAAAGGAAATAACCATTCATCATAAATAAATCATTCATCAAAGATATTAAACATCAATCAAAATATATATAAAACATTCATCCATGATAAATTAAATAAATCAAGAATTGAAATTAAATAAATCAACCACCAAAGCATATAATAGACTACATAATCAAATCTAAAAAAAATAAAGCAAGTAAAGATACAAATTAAGGTTACTGTTTCTATTTAAAGTTTTTTAATTAATATTTAGGGTTTTGGGATTTTAGTATGTTAAGGTTTATAATTCTTAGCTACTGTAAAGGTTTAAGAAAATTAAAATGGATTAAGGTTTCATGAATCAAATTAGGGTTTATTGGTAAAATTATGAAATTAGGGTTTTAGGATATTAAAACATTAGGTTTATAGCTCTTGGTTACTGGATTGTTGTTTTGGATTTACTGTATTAACTTTGAATGTTTAAGTTTATATGGTTTTAAGGATTTAAGGATTAGGATTTAGGAAAACTAGGGTTTACGGTTTTGGTTTTGAGGGAATTAAGGCTTAGGAAAATTAGGGTTTATCATAATTGGTTTGGGGGTTTTCTGTTTTTGTTTTGAAGTTGAAGAAAATAGTTTAAAGTTTTATAAAGTAATTGTGATTTTTAGAAACTGCAAGGTAAGTTAGAACTTGGTGATTTAACAAAACATTTTGAAATTTTGGAAAAGAATTAGAGGAAAACAGTTTAGGGTTTTTAAAAGCTTTTGGAGATAAGAAAAATGATTTAAGGTTTCTAGAAACAGAAAAGTATTTTTTCAGGTTTTTGGAAATAGAAGGAACAATTTAAGGTTCTAAGGTTTAGAAGAAATAAATTAGGGTTCTAAAGTTTTAGAAGAAACAGAAAAGTATTTTTAGGGTTTTTAAGGTTTAGAAGAAACAGAAAAGTATTTTTAGGGTTTTTAAGGTTTAGAAGAAACAGAAAAGTATTTTTAGGGTTTTTAAGGTTTAGAAGAACAGAAAAGTATTTTTAGGGTTTTTTTTAGGTTTAGAAGAAACAGAAAAGATCATTTATGTCGTTGAAATGAAGATCAATGTTACTACATAATTATAGATCACGATTTTCTGTGTATAATCTTATGAATCAAACAAAAATAAAGCTACTGTAAGAAAATAAAAAGAAATTAGAGATATAAACCATCGTACATTGGTTCCACCAAAAATTGCTTCTTGGATGAACGGAGACAAAGGCAAGGTTGCTACCTTTGTTGAATTGTTAATGGCTTTGCTTGTTACTCTCAAAACCGAAGTCCCCAAATTCAAAAGTTCTAGTTCTCAAAGAGTTTCTCTCCTTAAAATCCTGTCCGATCCTTAATCCCCCCTTTTTTATCTTTTAGTATTATTTATAGGAAATTTATATGATTAATTTCAATTGTTTAAGGAAACTATGTTTAATTAGGAAAAGAAAACCGAAACCAAATAAAATTTGGTTTCGAAAAAAATTACGTTGGAAAAATTTCGCTGGCATAAACTGCTACGGGTTATGAGGGGGTGTGAGGAATTGCGTGGAAAATAGTAGGGAACGGCCAGAAACCATTTCACCCGCATGATTTTCCTAAGGCGAATTAGCCCAAGGCCATTTCATCCAACGGCTTTCGGTGATGAACTTTTTTCATCACCGTTTTTCTGATTAGGATTAGGATACTCGATCCTAACTGGATTTGGATACTCGATCTTCAATTGGATTGGGATACTCGATCCTAACTGGATTGGGATACTCGATCCTAACTAAATTTGGATACTCGATCCCAATTGGATTTGGATACTCGATCCTAAATTGGATTGGGATACTCGATCCTAACTAGATTTGGATACTCGATCCTAAACTGGATTTGGATACTCGATCATAAATTAGATTTGGATACTCGATCCTAACTGGATTTGGATACTCGATCCTGAACTAGATTTGGATACTCAATCCTAACTGGATTTGGATACTCGATCCCTATCTGGATTTGGATACTCGATCCTAAACTAGATTTGGATACTCGATCCTAACTTGATTTGGATACTCGATCCTAAACTGGATTTAATTTGGGTACTTGGATCTGTGATTGGATACTTGGGCCTGAGGTTGAATTGGATTTAACTGGCCTTTTACTAGTTGAGGATTCTGGCTTAACTTGTTGTTCCATTCTTTTGTTCTCCCTTTTGCAAAAATTCTGATATTTTTAGTTGGCCCTTATATCTTCTCCTTGCCCCCTGAGTGGCGAAATATTTGCAAGTGAGTTTGAAAATGTTTGGTATATAAACTCAAAAAATTGGAAAGGAGAAACTTTGCCCTCTATGTAAGCTCAAACCAAAATTTTTTTCCATACAAGCTTTGATTGATGTTTTTGTTGTCTAGTTCTTCGCACCAACACTCATTTCTTCTCTTTGTAAAATTACTGGAACTTTCTCAAGTAATGGGCTTTCCATGGCTCCTGATTTAATATCTTCTTTTGATTATTTACTTCACAGGGTGTTTGCTGTTTACTTTGATAAAGAATAGGTAATGCAAGAAAAGAAAGTGCGATGTGATATGCTTATGTATGCATGATATGCATGAATAACACTTACAGTGGTTCCATTGACTCACAGACCGAGGTGATCAACAGAAGTGTTCTCATTGACTCCTTTGAGATGCCCATTTAGGTCTTGCTTTGGAATGATAGAATGCTTCACATTTATGGCTTTTATCTTCGAGATGTTGAAAATATGAGTGGTGGAGACCCCAAGCTGCAGAGATACATCCATTTAAAATTATGATTCAGTATGTCAATTGGTAGCTTCTTCATAACCTTGCCAGTAATCATTTCCTTTTCCCAATGTGTCCTTTGAGGTTCGAAAGTTCAACATACTCTCCTTAACTTGAAGACTTTGTAATTTTTTTTTGAATTTTCAATTTTCAATTTTGATTTTAAAATCAAATGTTGGCTTTGCCAAATTAATGTCAATGTACCTCAGGACTTGATTTTTCCAAATTAACATATCTATAACATGAAAACCCTAGTTACCGTACTAAATTTGAGAATAATTTCTATTTAAGCAAGAATTGTTGCACTTCAGATAGGCACATACACATTACTTGGCCAAAGGTCTCATTAAGTTTAAATATTATCTATCTCATCTTCATGCTTATTCAAACTATCTCCACTAATAGATTCTACCTACCAAGAGAGATCAACAGGTCTTTCATAGGCTTGAAATGGGGTCTATAAGGGACATGGGTTAAATGAAAGCCATTTTGAGATTGGAGTTGGTGTGACACAAAGGGCAAACCTTCGCACTACAATTTCTTGTTTGAGTTTTAGGTAGTTGGAAGCAATCTTGCTAGACTTCAAATTTATTTTATCTTCTTGGCATTAATCTGGATCTTGATTAGGATAGTCTTTTTCCCTTGCAAAAAATTTGGTACCCAAATTCGCTTCTTTTCTTCTTCTCCCTTTTCTTTCCTTTTATTTTTCTTACTCTTCCCTTTCTTTGAGCATTTTATCATTTTGTCCTTCTTCCTTTTAGGACTGTCAAGTACAAAACTTTCAAGAACTGGATGGTCTTCTTCCTTTTTTTCTCCAATTTTGATTGAATCTTTAATTGGGTTAGACCAATTCAAGTCAAACTTGTCCTTATAAACCAATTGGAAGACTTTTGCTGTAAAAGATAACTCAGTTGGCTTTCTCAACCGCCTTTTTAGGTTTTATCTTTCTTCTTTTTTTTCTTCTTTTTTCTTATTTTTTGTCCTTTTTTTTCTTCTTCTTTTCTTTTTTCTTCTTCTTTTTTCTTTTTTCTTTTTTTTGTGGTTCGAGCTCTAAAATAGTTATCTTGTTTGTACTAACTTGGGCTTCCAATAATGGATGAGTGGAGTGACATAAATCTTCTTTAACAGGGATAAATCATTTGTTACTTTGATATTGTCTTGATATATTGGAGATATTAGGAAAACTTCAACTACCCTTATGGTCTTGAGAACTTCAACTACCCTTATGTTATTGAGAAATTAAACTATCTTCATGGTATTCATTTCTTTCTTTGATCTTCTTGCCTCTTCATCTTAGTGATCATAAGACTTTTCAAAAGTATCACAACAGCTCAGGGTAGGTTATTGGGGTTTGTAAGCCAATGAAAAAAAAGCTAAAATTTTATGAAGGCTCAAAGGGACAACTAGGGATTGATATTTAATAGGGCGGATACAAGTTGTTGGCTCATCAAACAATGCCTAGATCATTTATCTCTTAAATAAGCAGAGTTCAATTTTGCCTTGAAGTTTGTCAAAGCATGTTCCAAGACTGTCTATGACCTAGACAAAGGTAATTATGAAGGAGCCCTCTCTAAGTAAGCATACACAACACAATGCTATAGAGCAATTCCCTTACCTAGTAAAGTCATTCAAGTCATGATGCATAAATATATTAATTCATGAATTATCAAGCTAGATTCCTCATCGGCTGAGCACCAAAATGAACAAAGACCAACAAAAATTTTGATGAAAGAAATTTATTCAAACAAATTTAAATTTGAAAAACAAGATTGTTCCAATTAAATATTAAATAAAGTAAAATTGAAAAGCAACATTCAAGCTAAGGAAAGTTTGTTGAGTTTAAGCTTCTTTTCCTCTCACATCTTCAATATTTCCATCTTGAAAGGATGATAAACAAAATCTTCTTCCAATCCTTTTCCCACCATGAAGGTTGCTGGTGGTGGCATTCTTCCAAATTTAGGCAAAGGGTTGTTCTTGGTATTGGGCTTGTTGGGCTCGGGTAGGTTACCACTATCAATCAAATCTTGGATCTCATGCCTTAGACAAGCACATTTATCTGTTTCATGCCCTTACATTTGATGAAATTGACAAAAGGCCTCAGCATTGAAGTTTGGTGGCAGTGGATTATGTAATGGTCGAGGAGCTAATGGTTGTAATAACACTTTCTTTTGCAGCTTGATAAAAAACCCAAGATAGAGGTTTCCCCAATTTTGAGAATTGTCTTTTATTTCCTTGACCAGTCACATTAACATCAACTTCTTTTTGCGTGCTTTGATTTCCAGACTGGTAATTCCCTTTCTCATTTCTTCTTATTGAAAAGCAATTTTTCTCCCTTTCCCACTCTTCAATTTGCAGACCAGCTTGGAGAATATCTTTGAAATCCCTTATAAGGGTGCGAGACACCCTCTCACGAAGACTAGGCAACACCCCTCTCACAATCATCCTTATTTGATCGGATTCATCGGGCCTTTTCTTGAGCAAAGCGGCCTTATTTCTCCACCTTTTCACATAGTCCACAAAATTCTGATTTGGCCTTTGTCTAGTGGACTCCACTTCCATTAAGGTAACTTCCATCTTGACATTACGTGAGCGGGGATTTTCGCCCCCACTCCCAGTGGAATGGTTCTTACGACTTCTGCACTGTTTAGGCTCGGGGCCTTAGAGAACACGAACCTAAGTCCGGAGAAAATGGAGTTGCCACCCAGACGCGCCGGAAAAAAGAAAGGGGTGGATGACTCAATTTCTAAGGAATCCCCAACCCCCTAATGGGTTCAGAAAGTTGGATACGTGTGGGGAAGGTGAGAAATGGCCCAACACCCCCACAACGCCCGGTTCATTGGAACCGACCTCCTTTACAGGTCTTAACATTATAAAATTCTTAAATATAACAATATTATCCATAATACACACAATAAAAAGAAAGCATCATTATATTAAAATCAAAGCAATGTCCAAACAAAACAAAACAAATAAATGGACACCCATCCGAAGATGGAAACATGTCCTTACATCACATGCCTAGATAGGACACCCACCAAAAGGTAGAAACATGCCCTTTACATAGGTTCTAAAATAGAAAAGCAAATTAAATTACATGATTTTTAACTAATGAGGTACCCACCAAGTGGAAACATACCTCTTACAACTTTTGGAAATCTAAATTAATTGATAAAAGTAAATAATCATTCATCATAAATAAATCATTCATCAAAGCTATTAATCAAAATATAAAATAAACATCCATCCATGATAAATTAAATAAATCAAGTATTGAAATTAAATAAATTAAAGCATAAGAGATAAATCAAAGCATAATCAAGTATAGAATTAAATAAAGCAAATAAAAGTCCAATTATAGCTACTGTGACTTTTTATGGAATTAAAATAGATTGAGGATTTTATGTTTTAAAAGGTTGTTAAGGCTCTTTGATTAAGTAAATTAATATTTGAATGGTGATATCATGAAACTAGGGTTTTAGACATTTTAAAATACTTTTAATTTGTGGTTTTAAATAGTGATTTCAAGCTATTGTGTAAATCTAAAATATTTGAGTTTTTTTTTATGGTTTTTAATGTTTTAAAGGATTAAAGTTTAGAAAAAGTTAGGGTTTAAAGTTTTAAAGGAATTAGAGCTTACTATTTTAAGTTTGGAAGTTGAATTAGAGTTTTAGGATTTAAAATTAGGGTCACGGGTGATAAATTGGCTTTTAGAATTTGGAAATCAATTTGATAATTTTATAAAGTTTTATGAATTTAAACAAACGGATTAAAGTTTTTATAAATAGAAAAGATGTTTTTTAAGGCTTCTTGAATGAAATAGAACCTAGTTTAAAGTTTTGAAAGAAATAAAATCAAATATTGGTTTTGCTGAAAAATATGTTTAATTAAGGTTTTAAGATTTTGAAGAGGTAAAAATAACAATTTTAAGTCTTTTTGGAAAATAAAGTAACATATTAGTGTTTTTAACTTTGGAAAAACTAAATTAAAGTTCTAAGGTTTTTGATTTAAAAAACAAAATTTCATAGTTTATGCTACTGTGAAAAAATAAAACAAAAAAAGAATTTAATACATACCTGCTTTTGTTGATTCTCCAAAACTAATTCTTCTTGGATGAATAAGAACAAAGACAATTGTTGCCTTTTAATTGCTTAAATCGTGTCCCTGCTATTCCAGAAAAAAGAAATTGAATTGGTCCTTTTTCTTCCCTGATTTGGTTTTAAATTTTCCAAGCTACTGCCAATTTTCGGTCCCCTCTAATTTCATTGCCTTTGGTCCTTATTTATAGTGGTTTCATATGGTTTTTTCCTAATTAGTCGCGACAAGTAATATTAATAAAAAAAGAAACCGAAACCTAATTGAATTAGGTTTTGAAAAATTTGCGTCGAAAAAAATGCGCTGGCAAAAAAAAATCTACCGTAGGAAATTGAGTCAGTGGGCGGGCTGCGGGCTAAATGCCCACGGGCCCGAGCGATGATTTTTTTGTCGCCAATTTTTTTTACTCCAATTTTAATTTTAATTTTAATTTGTTTATTTTTATTTCTTATTAATAAAAATTAGATACTAAAGCAAAAAATTTTTTAACAAAAATTATTTTGAATCAATTAGACAACAAAAATCATTTTGGACTAAATAAAACATATTAGACCGGATTGGGTCAAAAATTAAGGGTCTACAGTTTGCCCCCTGCTTGAAAAATATGAAACTTTAGTGAAAGAGAGTGAAAAGCAATAAGACTTAATTTTTGAGATGGTTGAGGTTTTGGGTTCTGGACCCGGTTTGAGTTCTGGACTCAAGGATAAATTCTAGGTTCTAGACCTAAGAAAAATTTAGGTTCTGGACTCGGTTCGAGTTCTAGACTCAAGGATAATTCTAGGTCCTGGACCTAAAGAAAAATTTTGGTTCTGGACCAAGTTCAAGTTCTGGACTCAAGGATGATTCTAGGTTCTGGACCTAAGGAAAATTTTGGTTCTAGACCCGGTTTGAGTTCTGGACTCAAGGATAATTCTAGGTTCTCGACCTAAGGAAAATTTGGGTTTTGGACCCGGTTTGAGTTCTGGACTCAAGGATGATTCTAGGTTCTAAACCTAAGGGAAAATTTGGGTTCTGGACCCGGTTAGAGTTCTGGACTCAAAGATAATTCTAGGTTCTGGACCTAAAGAAAAATTTTGATTTTGGACCCGGTTCGAGTTCTGGACTTAAGAATAATTCTAGATTTTGGACCTAAGGAAAATTTGGGTTATGGACCTAAGAGATTTGGATACTCGATCCTAAACTAGACTCGGATACTCGATCATAACTGGATTCGGATACTCGATCCTAAATTGGGTTGGGATACTTGATCCTAAACTGGATTTGGATACTCGATCCTAACTTGATTTGGATACTCAATCCTAACTAGATTGGGATACTCAATCCTAAATTTGATTGGGATACTCAATCCTAAACTGGATTCGGATACTCGATCCTAACGTGATTTGGATACTCGATCCTAAACTGGATTGGGATACTTGACCTAAATTGATTTGATTTGGGTACTTGGACCCGAGATTGGGCACTTGGACTCAGGATTGGATTCGATCTGGGTACTTGAACTCGAGATTGGGTACTTGGACTTGAGATTGGATTGAATTTGATTTGGGTACTTAGACTCGAGATTGGGTACTTGGACCCAAGCTTGAATTGATTTGGGTACTTGGACCCGAGAATGGGTGCTTGGAACCGAGATTGGGTACCTGGACCCGAGCTTGAATTGATTTGGATACTTGGACCCGAGAATGGGTGCTTGGACCCGAGATTAGGTACTTGGACCCAAGCTTGAATTGATTTGGGTACTTGGACCCGAGAATGGGTGCTTGGACCCTGGATTTAGTTTGATTGACCTTTTATCATTTGAGAAATCTAACTGCTCCGGTTATTCTATGCATTGTGCTTTTTCACCCTCAAAATGGATCTTCATCCTTTGAGATCTGGTCTTCATCCTTGAAAATTAATCTACATCTTTTGACATCAAGTCTTCACCCTTGAAAATGGATCTTCATCCTTTGAGATTGGGTCTTTACCCTTGAAACATGGGTCTTTATCCATTGGAGGTCGGGTCTTTACCCTGGCTTCAACTCTTTTAGCTGGATTGGTCTTTTGTCTTTTGTATCTTCATTCTTTTGAGAGTTCTAATATTCTATTTTTTTTGTTCTTCCTTTTTGCAAAGATTTAGCTATTTTTAATTGGACCTTATATCCTCTCCTTGCCTCCCTGTGTGGCAAAATATTTGTAAGTGAGTTTAAAAATATTTGGTATATAAACTCAAAAAATTGAAAAGGAGAAACTTTGCCCCCTGTGTAGGCTCAAACCAAAGATTTTATCCATGCAAGCTTTGATTGATGTTTTTGCCATCTAGTTCTTCGCAGAAGCATGTATTTCTTCTCTTTGCAAAATTACTGGAGCTTTCTCAAGCAATGGGCTTTCCATGCCCCCCTGACTTGACATCTTCTTTTGATTCTTCACTTGACAGAGTGTTTGTTGTTCACTTTGATAAAGAATAGACAATACAAGACAAGAAAGTGTGATTCGATATGCTCATGTATGCATGATATGCATGAATAATACTTACAGTTGTTCCATTGACTCACAGACCGAGGCGATCAGCAGAAGTGTTCTCATTGGTTCCATTTTGACACTTGTTCAAGTCTTGCATTGGAATGATAGAACGCTTTGCATTTGTGGCTTTTATCTTCTAGATGTTGAGAACATGAGTGGTGGAGACCCCTAATAGTATAGCTAAGGATGCATCCATTTCAAATTATGTTTCAGCATGTCAATTGGCAGCTTGCCAGTAATCTTTTCCTTTGCCCAATGAGTCCTTTGGAGGTTCAACATACCTCCCTTAACTTGAAGGCTTTGTATGACAAAACATTTTTTCAATTTTTTTGAATTCTGATTTTGAAATCAAATGTTGGCTTTGCCAAATCAATGTCGATGTACCTCAGGACTTGATTTTTCAAATTAATATATCTATAACATGACACCCCTAGTTACCGTACTAAACTCAGGAATCATTTCTATTTAAGCAAGAACTGTTGCACTTTAGATAGGCACATACACATTGCTTGGCCAAAAGTCTCATTTGAGTTTAAATATTGTCTATCTCATATGCATGCTTATCCAAACTATCTCCACTAATAGACTCTACCTACTAAGAGAGATCAACAGGTCTTTGATAGGCTTGAAATGGGGTCTATAAGGGACATGGGTTAAAGCGGAGGCCATTCTGAGATAGGAGCTTATGTGACACAATGGACAAACCCTCACACTATAAATTTCTTGTTTGAATTTTAGGCAGCTTGGAGCCAGTCTTGCTAGACTCCAAATTGCTTCTATCTTTTTGGTATTTTCTGGATCTTGATTAGGAAAGTTTTTGCCCTTGCAAAAAGTTTAAGACCCAAATTCTTTTCTTTTTTTCTTCTCCCTTTTCTTTCTTTTTCTTACTCTTCCATTTCTTTTATCATTTTGTCCTTCTTTCTCGTAGGACTGTCAAGTACAGAACCTTCAAGAACTATATGGACTTTCTCCAATTTTGATTGAATCTTTAGTTGGGTTGGACCAATTCAAACCAAATCGACCTTATGAACCCAATGGAAGCCTTAGGTAAAAGAGAACTCAGTTGGCTTTTTGAACCATTTTGGGTTTTTTCTTTTTTTTTTCTCTTCCTTTTCTTTTCTTTTGTCTTTTTTGTTTTCTTTTCTTCTTTTTTTTAGGTTTGTTTATTTTTTTTTGTTCCAGCTCTAAAAGAGTTGTCCTGTTTGTACTAACTTGAGCTTCCAATAATGGATGAGTGGAGTGACATAAATTTTTTATAACAGGGATAAATAATTTGTTACTCCGATGTTGATGTTGATATATTGGAGATATTAGGAAAACTTCAACTACCATTATGGTCTTGAAAGCATCAACTACCCTCATGGTCTTGAGAACTTCAACTATCTCCAAGGTCTTGAAAACTTCAACTATCCTCATAATCTTTACTAATCATTGCTTTCTTTTGATCTTCTTGTCTCTCCACCTTAGTGATCATAAGACCTGTCAAAAGTATCATAAGACTTGTCAAAAGTATCACAATAGCTCAGGGTAGGTTATTGGGGTTTGTAAACCAATGAAAAGAAAGCTAAAATTTTATGAAGGCTCAAAGGGACAACTAGGGATTGATATTTAATTGGGTGGATACTAGTTGTTGGCTAATTAAACAATGCCTAGATCATTTCTCTCTTAAATAAGTAGAGTTCAATTTCACCTCGAAAGTTTGTCAAAGCATGTTCTATGACAAACTAGGACCTAGACAAAGGTAATTATGCAGAAGCCCTCTCTATGTAAGCATACACAACTCGATGCTATAAAGCAATTCCCTCACCTAGTAAAGTCATTTAAGTCATGATGCATAAATATATTAATTCATGAATTATCAAGCTAGATTCCTCATTGGTTGAGCATCAAAATGAACAAAGACCAACAAAAATTTTGATGAAAGTAATTTATTCAAGCAACTTTAAATTTGAAAAAAAACAAGTTTGTTCCAATTTAATATTAAAGAAAGTAAAATTAAGAAGCAATATTAAAGCTAAGGAAAGTTTGTTGCATTTAAGCTTCTTTTTCTTTCTTATCTTCAATATCCCCATCTTGAAAGGATGATAAAACAAAATCTTCTTCCAATCCTTTTCCCACATGAAGGTTGCTGGTGGAGGCACTCTTCGAAATTTAGACAAAGGGTTGTTCTTGGTACTGGGATTATCCGGCTCAGGTAGCTTGCCACTATCAATCAAATCTTGGATCTCATGCCTTAGACGAGCACATTTATCTGTTTCATGCCCTCACATTTGATGAAATTTACAGAAGGACTCGACATTGAAGTTTGGTGGCAATGGATTATGTAAAGGTCGAGGAGCTAACGGTTGTAACAACCCTTTCTTTTGCAGCTTGCTAAAAACCCAAGATAGAGGTTTCCCCAATTCTGAGAATTGTCTTTTGTTTCCTTGACCGGTAACATTAACATCAACTTGTTTTTGTGTACTTTGATTGTTAGGCTGGTTGTTCCCTTTCTCATTCGTTCTTATTGAAAAGCGACTCCTCTCCCTTTCCCACTCTTCAATTTGTAGACCAGCTTGGAGAAGATCTTTGAAATCCCTTATAAGGGTGTGAGACATCCTTTCACGGAGATTAGGCAACACCCCTCTCACAATCATCCTTATTTGATCGAATTCACCGGGCCTCTTCTTGAGTAAAGCAACCTTATTTCTCCATCTCTTCACATAGTCCACAAAATTCTCATTCGGCCTTTGCCTAATGGACTCCACTTCCATTAAGGTAACTTCTAACTCAACATTTTATCCATATTGTTGGATGAAGGCTTTGTAAAGTAGATCCCAACTCTTTTGTCTTCCTTCATCTAATGTATTGAACTAATTTTGGACAACAGGGTCCAATGAAAGCATGAAGTACCTTAGGGTTTGAGCCTTAGTAGCTCTGGTAGGCTGCATGGCAGTGATATATTGCTTCACATGGAGATGAGGATTTCTGATGCCATTGTACTTTGCAAAGGATGGCATCTTGAACTTGTACGGGACTTCTTCATCTAACTCAAACAATTTGTCGATCTCAGACATCTCTTTGATTTTTAGCTTCTTCTCAAATTTCTTTTCTAAATCAGCAATCATCTTTTCAACATCGGATGTCTCGGTCTTTTCAATAGTTGCCTTCTCAACAGCCTTCGGTTCTTTCTTCTTTTCTTGAATATCTTGGTAGTATTGAGCCTAATAATCATCATCATAAATGATCACCTTTTCATCATCAAAAACCACTTCACTAACTTTGGTCTTCCCTTTGTCCTTTGGTTTCTTAGTGATAGCAGACGCCTCGGCATGGTTCTCTAAGATTGTAGTCAACTGGTTCTTCATGGTCTCAGCTAGGGCCTTTTTGATTTCTTCCATCTTGGCATGGAGGGCCTCATCCACCATCCTTTGAATTTGTTCGGGCTCCATTGTTTTAAGTGAGCAAGTGATTGAGTTATTGCTAGATACTTCATCTCCGGCGTAGGTCGGATTGTTGTAAGCTTTAGAACTATCATAATCCAGGGCTGTGAGCCAGAGAGGATCAATGATATGAGATGCAAATGTATGCATGTATGCATGTATGCACAAACAAACAAACAACAAATAAGGATAAATAGGACGTTCCTTCCAACCTTATAACATCCATATGCGAATGGCGAGTCCCATTTCCTAGGTATATGGTTAACAAGATACCAACATGGGGTACTTTGCTTTCGAATAATTCCCTCGGAAGTTTCAACCAATAGTTATATTTTCAAAAATGGAAATCAGTTTATAATAATTCCCATTAATTAGGTTTTAATCCATTTAACCAACTATTGGATTAAAACTAAATTAAGAGGGTTTATTATAGATAGATTTCTCAATTGAAAAATGTAACTAATGATTCATGCCCAAAACAAGCCCATGGTTAATTTATTCTTAGTGTAAACTAGGCCCAGAAATGATTTTTGGTATTTTATAATTGACCTAAATATTTTTGCAAGCTCTTTGTAAGAAAAGGTTGGGTGAAAATAGCTTTGTTTCTAAGCCCATTGTAAAAGATTTTAGAAAAATGGATTTTGGGCTTAGTATTTAGGCCATGAGCAAAAGAATTTTTGATTTATTTTTAGAAAAATTTTATGTCCAAAGACCATCTTGAAAAGTTTTGAAAATGGCTTTGGTCTATTGGAATTTAAAGAAAAAATTTATTTTGAGCTTACAATATACATAGGTCATATTAGAAAAAGAACAAACCAAATAAGTCATGATTTAAGCCAAGATAAATTAACCATAGTCAAACAACATGCATTTGGGGTAAAACCTAAGGAAAGTAACTAAGCCAATTACATGAGCTTTAGTCTTAGGGTTAAAAGGCTTAGGTTCCCATAGCAAGTATTTACCAAACGGTATGAGTGGTTATGCCATGCTCGATCTCCATACCTTGAGTGAAGGTATGGTATCCCTTACATAACATAACACGGGTAACACGGGCGTCCTAACTCATGCACACGATGCAATCTAATATGATGCAATGAATAATATCATTATAAGAAATAATAGAATAATATAAAGACTAACGGAATCAACTTCTCTTATCCCTAGTGGAGTCGCCACTGTGAGCGGCGATTTTCGCCCCCATTCCCAGTGGAATGGTTCTTGCGACTTCGGCACTGTTTAGGCTCGGGGCCTTAGAGAACACAGACCTAAGTCCGGAGAAAATGGAGTCGCCACCCGGACGGGCTGGGAAAAAGAAAGGGGTGGATGACTTGATTCCTAAGGAATGCCCAACCCCCTAATGGGTTCGAAAAGTTGGGTACGTGTGGGGAAGGTGAGAAATGGCCCAGCACCCCCACAATGCCCGGTTCATTAGAACCGGCCTTCTTTACAGGTCTTAACATTATAAAATTCTTAAATATAACAATATTATCCATACTACACACAATAAAAAGAAAGCATCATTATATTAAAATCAAAGCAATGTCCAAACAAAACAAAACAAATAAATGGACACCCATCCGAAGATGGAAACATGTCCTTACATCACATGCCTAGATAGGACACCCACCAAAAGGTAGAAACATGCCCTTTACATAGGTTCTAAAATAAAAAAGCAAATTAAATTACATGATTTTTAACTAATGAGATACCCACCAAGTGGAAACATACCTCTTACAACTTTTGGAAATCTAAATTAATTGATAAAAGTAAATAATCATTCATCATAAATAAATCATTCATCAAAGCTATTAATCAAAATATAAAATAGACATCCATCCATGATAAATTAAATAAATAAAGTATTGAAATTAAATAAATTAAAGCATAAGAGATAAATCAAAGCATAATCAAGTATATAATTAAATAAAGCAAATAAAAGTCCAATTATATTTACTGTGACTTTTTATGGAATTAAAATAGATTGAGGATTTTATGTTTTAAAAGGTTGGTAAGGATCTTTGATTAAGTAAATTAATATTTAAATGGTGAAATCATGAAACTAGGGTTTTAGACATTTTAAAATACTTTTGATTTGTGGTTTTAAATGGTGATTTCAAGCTACTGTGTAAATCTAAAATATTTGTGTTTTTATGGTTTTTAATGTTTTAAAGGATTAAAGTTTAGAAAAAGTTAGGGTTTAAAGTTTTAGAGGAATTAGAACTTACTATTTTAAGTTTGGAAGTTGAATTAGAGTTTTAGGATTTAAAATTAGGGTCACGGGTGATGAATTGGCTTTTAGAATTTGGAAATCAATTTCATAATTTTATAAAGTTTTATGAATTTAAACAAACGAATTAAAGTTTTTATAAATAGAAAAGATGTTTTTTAAGGCTTCTTGAATGAAATAGAACCTAGTTTAAAGTTTTGAAAGAAATAGAATCAAATATTGGTTTTGTTGAAAAATATGTTTAATTAAATAGAATCAAATATTGGTTTTGTTGAAAAATATGTTTAATTAAGGTTTTAAGATTTTAAAGAGGTAAAAAGAACAATTTTAAGTCTTTTTGGAAAATAAAGTAATGTATTAGTGTTTTTAACTTTGGAAAAACTAAATTAAAGTTCTAAGGTTTTTGATTTAAAAAACAAAATTTCATAGTTTATGCTACTATGAAAAAATAAAACAAAAAAAGAATTTAATACATACCTCCTTTTGTTGATTCTCCAAAAATAATTCTTCTTGGATGAACAAGAATAAAGACAATTGCTACCTTTGAATTGCTTATCGTGTCCCTGCTATTCCAGAAAAAAAGAAATTGAATTGCTCCTTTTCCTTCCCTGGTTTGGTTTCAAATTTTCCAAGCTACTGCCAATTTTCGGTCCCCTCTAATTTCATTGCCTTTGGTCCTTATTTATAGTGGTTTGATATGATTTTTTACTAATTAGTCACGACAAGTAATATTAATAAAAAAAAAAACCGAAACATAATTGAATTAGGTTTCGAAAAATTTGCGTCGAAAAAATTGCGCTACCGAAAAAATTGCCGCAGGAAAAAATGCGCTGGCGAAAAAAATCTGCCGCAGGAAATTGCGGCAGTGGACGGGCTGCGGACAAAATGGCGTGAGCCATTTTGCTCGCAGGAAAATATTGTGAGTGAAATGGGAAAGTTATTTCACCCGCAGATTTTTTCTGCGGAGAAATCACTTGGGCCATTTCGTCCGCAGGAATTTCCTGTGAGAGAAATGCCCACGGGCCCGAGCGACGATTTTTTCGTTGCCGATTTTTTTTACTCTGATTTTTATTTTTATTTTTATTTTTTAACTTTTATTTGTTTATTTTTATTTCTTATTAATAAAAATTAGATACTAAATCAAAAAATTATTTAACAAAAATTATTTTGGACCAATTAGACAACAAAAATCATTTTGGACTAAATAAAACATATTGGACCGGATTGGGTCAAAAATTAAGGGTCTACACATTATACCCATATTGTTGGATGAAGGCTTTGTATAGCAGATCCCAATCTTTTTGAGTACTTTCCTCTAAGGTGTTGAACCAATTTTGAATAACAGGGTCCAATGAGAGCATTAAATATCTTAGAGTTTGAGCCTTAATAGCTCTAGCAGACTGCATAGCAGTGATGTACTGCTTTCACATAGAGGTGATTTTTGATTCCATCAAACTTCGCAAAGGATGGCATTTTGAATTTGTATGGCACTTCTTTATCTAGCTCAAATAATTTGTCAACTTCGGACATTTCTTCATTTTTTAGTTTCTTCTCAAATTTCTTTTCCAAATCCGCAATCATCTTTTCAGCATCACAAGTTTCAGTTTTCTCCATAGCTGATCTTTCAGCTTTGGTTCTTTCTTCTTATCTTGAGGATCTTGGAAGTATTGAGCCCAATCATCATTATCAATGATCACCTTACCATCATCAAAAGCTACTTCACCAACTTTAGTCTTCCCTTTGTCTTTTGGCTTCTTAGTGCTAGCAGATGCTTCGGCATGATTTCCTAATATTGCAGCCAATTGGTTCTTCATGGTCTTAGCTAGGGCCTCTTTTATTTATTCCATCTTGGCATTGAGGGCATCATCCACCATTCTTTGAACTTGTTCAGGATCCATTACTTTTGGTAAGAAAGAGATTGAGTCGTTGCTAGATTCTTCACTTCCGGCGTAAGTCAGATTATCATAAGCTTTTGAACTTTCATAATCTAGGGCTGTGAGCTAGAAAGGATCAATGATATGAGATGCAAATGTATGCATGTATGCATGTATGCACAAACAACAGACAAAGATAAGTAGAATGTCTCTTCCAACCTTATAACAACCACACACGAATGGCGAGTCTCTTTTCCTAGGTAATATGGTTAACAAAATACCAACATGGGGCAACTTGTTTTTGAATATTTTCCTCGGACGTTTCGACCAATAGTTATATCTTCGAAAATGGAAATCAGTTCATAATAATTCCCATTAATTATGTTTTAATCCATTTATCCAATTAAAGTAGCTTTTATGCTATATTGGATTAAAACTAAATTAAGAGGTTTATTATAAATAGATTTCTAACTTGAAAAAGTAACTAATGATTCATGCCAAAAACAAGCCCATGATTAATTATTCTTAGTATAAACTAAGCTCACAATTGATTTTTGATATTTCGTAATTGACCTAAATAATTTGCAAGCTCTTTGTAAGAAAAAGATAATTTTGATTCTAAGCCCAGTGTAAAAAAATTTTAGAAAAAGTGGATTTTGGGCTTAGTGTTAAGGTTATGAGCAAAAGAATTTTTGATTTGTTTTTAGAAAAGTTTTATGTCAAAAGACCATTTTGAAAAGTTTTGAAAATTACTTTAGTCTTTTAAAGAAAAATTTATTTTGAGCTCACAATGTATTTAGGTCATATCAGAAAAAGGAACAAACCAAGTAAGCCATGATTGAAGCTAAGATAAATTAACCATAGTCAATCAACATGCATTTGGGGTAAAACCTAGGGAAAGTAACTAGGTCGATTACATGAGCTTTAGTCTTTGGGTTAAAAGGCTTAGGTTCCCATAGAAAGTATATACCAAATGGTACGAGGCTATGAGTGGTTATGCCATGCTCGATCTCCATACCTTGAGTGAAAGTATGGTATCCCTTACATAACACAACATGGGTAACACGGGGGTCCTAACTCACACACATGATGCAATCTAATATGATGCAATGGATAATATCATTATAAGAAAGAATAGAATAATATAAAGACCAATGGAATCAACTTCTCTTATCCCCAGTGGAGTCGCCACTGTGAGCGGGAATTTTTGCCCCCACTCCCGGTGGAATAGTTTTTGCGACTTAGCCACTATTTAGGCTCGGGGCCTTAAAGAACACGGACCTAGGTCCGGAGAAAATGGAGTCACCACCCGGACGGGCCAGGAAAAAGAAAAGGGTGGATGACTCGATTCCTAAGGAATCCCCAACCCCCTAATGGGTTCGGAAAGTTGGGTACGTATGGGGAAGGTGAGAAATGGCCCAGTACCCCACAACGCCCGGTTTATTGGAACCGGCATCCTTTACAGGTCTTAATATTATAAAATTCTTAAATATAACAATATTATCCATATTACATGTAACAATTGAAATAAAGCATCGTTATATTAAAATCAAAGTAATGTCCAAGCAAAGCAAATAAATGGACACCCATCCGAAGATGGAAACATGCCCTTACATCATCCATGTCTAAACTAAATAGGACACCCACTAAAAGGTAGAAACATGTCCTTTACATTGGTCCAAGATATAAAAGCAATTTAAATTACATGATATTTAACTAATGAGGTATCCACAAATGGAAACATACCTCTTACAACATTTGAAAATCAAAATAAATCGATAAAAGGAAATAACCATTCATCATAAATAAATCATTCATCAAAGATATTAAACATCAATCAAAATATATATAAAACATTCATCCATGATAAATTAAATAAATCAAGCATTGAAATTAAATAAATCAACCACCAAAGCAGTAGAAGCAACGAATAACACAATCAAGCAGACTTTATCCAAAATGATTATGATGAATGGGGATTGGTCAAAATGCTTCCTTTTGCTTTAATGGGGGTACTGGAATGATGTCATTTTCCTTGGTTTATGGGATGGAAGTAGTGTTATCAATTGAAATTGAGTTCAAATCACTGAGGGTGGTCTTAGAAGCTGAATTGCCTGAGATAGAATGGGTAGCAAGTTGATATGCATAGCTAGCCTTATTAGAAGAAAGAAGTTTAAAGGCTCTGTATCATCATCAGCTGTATCAAAGAAAGATAGATCGGGCCTACAACAGAAGGGTTAGGATCAGGAAGCTTAAAGTTAGTGACTTAGTGTTGAAGCAGTGCAAACCTAATGTCCCTGATCCAAGAGGGAAGTTTAGACCTGGCTAGGAAGGGCTGTATGTAGTGAAGTAAGTCATGAGCAAGGGCGCACTCAAGTAGTTAGACATGGATGGGAATGAGTTTAGTGAGCCAGTGAACATTGACAGATTGAAGAGGTTTTATGTTTGAATTTTTTTTTAAAAAAAAAAAAAGAGAAGCTCGCTAGCTTAAAAATTGAAAGGGCAACCTAGGGAAAAAGTTAGAGTAGTCTACTAGTTTTGAAAACCCAAAAGGGTGAGCTAGGAAACAATTAGGGCTAAATGAGAAAAAATTATCAATTAGAAAATACGAAAGGGGCTAGTTGGTGATAGGAGTGATCTTGTGTATGCTAGCTTTATGTTTTTGGTTGTTCCCCAATTTAATAAAACATAGTTAATTTTAAAATTATTCTATGTGCATTATTTCAAATAATTTGACCATTAGGTAAAACAAATAATACAATAGTAAATATGATGACGAATTATAAAAGAAAGGAAAACATCTTTATTATCATTATTGTTCATTCTAACATCATTTTTCCTAAACATTGACAAGTGTGAAATCTATGGCAAATGATAAATGTAATGTCCAGATCAGCTTTTCTTCAGTCGATCCAAGTAAGCTTTAGTTAGATGGGGCATGTCAAAATTAGGAGTGAACTCATAACCTCTAGGCTCAGCACCATACTTGCGGTCAAGTCAACAAGGATCATAGCAAGTGCCTCGGTAGAGAGAGACTAGAGGAACATACATTAGATATGTCCGAATGGTGACATGGGTAATCTTCCATTAAGGTACCAACCAACAAATATTAATCACAGCTCGTGAGTAGATCCAATCGACCCACTAAGCATATGAAGAAGCATGATGAAGCAGATTTCTTACATCATCAAAGCAATGTCCAAACAAAGCAAATACATGGACACCCATCCAAGGATGGAAACATGTCCTTACATCACATGCCTAAATAGGACACCCACCAAAAGGTAGAAACATGCCCTTTACATAGGTTCTAAAATAGAAAAGCAAATTAAATTACATGATGTTTAACTAATGAGGTACCCACCAAGTTGAAACATACCTCTTACAACTTTTGGAAATCTAAATTAATTGATAAAAGGAAATAATCATTCATCATAAATAAATCATTCATCAATTCTATTAATCAAAATAGAAAATAAATATCCATCCATGATAAATTAAATAAATCAAGTTTTGAAATTAAACAAATTAAGGCATAAGAAATAAATTAAAGCATAATCAAGTATGAAATTGAATAAAGCAAATAAAAGTCCAATTATGGCTACTGTGACTTTTTATGGAATTAAAATAAATTAGGGTTTTATATTTTAAAGGGTTGGTAAGACTCTTTGATTAACAAAATTAAGGCTTGAATGATGATATCATGAAACTAGGGTTTTAAACACTTTAAAATACTTTAATTTGTGATTTTTGGTTATTGGGTTCCTAAGCTACTGTGTAAAATTTAGGTTTTTATGTTTTTATATTTTTTTAATGTTTTAAAAGGATTAGGGTTCATAAAAATTAGTGTTTAAGATTTTAAAAGGGTTAGTGTTCATTATTTTGAATTTTGGAAGTTGAATTTGGATTTGATATTTTGGAAGTAGGGTCACGGGTGGTAAATAATTTTTAGGAATTTGGAAATCAATTTGATATTTTATGGAATTTTATGAATTTACACAAATAAATTAAAGTTTTTATAAGTAGAAAAGATGTTTTTTAAGGCTTTTTGAATGAAACAGAACCTACTTTAAAATTTTAAAAGAAGCAGAATTTACATCATGGTTTTGTTGAAAAATATGTTCAATTAGAGTTTTAAGATTTTTAAGAAGAAAAAATAACAATTTTAAGCCTTTTGGAAGATAAACTAATGAAATAAGATTTTTTTTTTGCTTTAGAAAAACTAATTTAAAGTTCAAAGGTTTTTAATTTTGATTTCATAAATTTGATACTGTGTAAAAAAAATAGTTAAAGAAAATCAATTAACACATACCTTCTTTTGATGATTTCTCCAAAAACAATTCTTCTTGGATGAACTAGCTCCAAAGACAAGCATTTTTTGCCTTTGAATCCTCAAAATCGTGCTGCTGCTGTTCCAGAAAAGAGTTGAATTGAATTTCTTCTTTTCCTTCCTTGATTTGGTTTCAAATTTTCAAAACTACTCTTGGATTTTGCCTCCTCTTTTTTAATTGGATTAGGTTTCAAAAAATTTGCGTCGGAAAATTTGCGCTGCCAAAAAAAAAACTGCTGCGGAAAAACTGCGCTGGCAAAAAAAATCTGCTGCAGCTGGCTGCTGCAGCACGCGAAGAGCGGGCCCGTAAGCTATTTCGCAGGCAGAAAATTTCTGCATGCAAAATAGCACAGTTATTTCGCCCGCAGGAATTTCCTGCGGGCGAAATGCCCACGGGCCCGCGCAATGATTTTTTCATCGCCGATTTTTTCAACTCCGATTTTTATTTTTATTTTTATTTCTATTTTTTATTAATAAAAATTAGATACTAAAGCAAAAATTATTTGATAAAAATTATTCTGGACCCGGTTCGAGTTCTAGACTCAAGGATAATTCTAGGTTCTAGACCTAAGAAAAATTTGGATTCTGGACTCGGTTCAAGTTCTGGACTCAAGGGAGATTCTAGGTTCTGGACCTGAGGAAAATTTAGGTTCTGGATCCGGTTCGAGTTCTGGACTCAAGGATAATTCTAGGTTCTGGACCTAAGGAAAATTTGGGTTCTGGACCCGGTTCAAGTTTTGGACTCAAGGGAGATTCTAGGTTCTGGACCTAAGGAAAATTTGGGTTCTAGACCCGGTTCGAGTTCTGGACTCAAGGATAATTCTAGGTTCTGGACCTAAGGAAAACTTGGGTTTTGGACCCGGTATTGGGTACTTGGACCCGAGATTGATTTGATTTGGGTACTTAGACCCGAGATTGATTTGATTTGGGTACTTGGACCCGAGATTTATTTAATTTGGGTACTTGGACCCGGGATTAGGTACTTGGACCCGAGATTGATTTGATTTGGGTACTTGGACCCGAGAATGGGTACTTGGACCCGAGCTTGGGTACTTAGACCCTAGAATGGGTGCTTGGACCTGAGATTGAGTTTGACTGACCTTTTATCATTTGAGAAGTCTGACTGCTCCAGCTATTTTATGCATTGTGATTCTTCACCATCAAAATGGATCTTCACCCTTTGAGATCGGGTCTTCACCCTTGAAAATGGATCTTCATCCTTTGAGATCGGGTCATCACCCTTGAAAATGGATCTTCATCCTTTGAGATCAAGTCTTCTTTGTTCTTTGAAGATGGGAGTGACACGGCCAGTGGCTTGGCCGTGTCCCCTGGGTGTGTTAGCTTCTGTGTTTTTTCTTTGGTTCTTTTTTTATTCTTGGCTTAGGATAGTACACGACCAAGCTTGTGGTTGTGTCATATGACACGGCCAGTGGCTTGGCCGTGTCGCCTGCCAGTGTCACCTACTGCTTCCCTTCTCTCTTTGCTTGGTCTTTCTTGGCTTTGCCCTTTAGTTGAGACATGGACAGTGGCTTGGCCGTGTCTCCTTCCCGTGTCATGTTCTGCCAAGATTTCCTTTAAGGTGACACGGCCAAGCTTGATTTGGCTTGGCCATGTCTTGCTTGATCCATGTTTTCCTTGTTTTGATCTTCCAAGGGAGTTTTTGGACTTTAACCACTTTTCCCTTGCAATTGCTTTTCCTTTTTTCTCCAATTTTGATTGGATCTTATATCCTCTCCTTGCCCCCCCAAGGATTTTTTTCTTTCATGCAAGCTTTGATTGATGTTTTTCTTGTCTAGTTCTTTGCATAAGCACGCATTTCTTCTCTTTGCAAAGTGACTTGGGCTTCCATAAGCGAATAGGCTTTCCATGCCCCCTTGATTCAATATCTTCTTTTGATTCTTTAATTCGCAGGGTGTTTGCTGTTCATTAAGACAAGAAAGTGCTATGCAATATGCTCATTTATGCATGATATGCATGAATAATACTTACAGTTGTTCCATCGACTCACAGACCGAGGGGATTAGCAGAAGTGTTCTCATTGGTTCCTTTTTGATGCTCGTTCAAGTCTCGCATTGAAATGATCAAATGCTTTGTATTTGGCTTTTATCTTCAAGATGTTGAAAACATGAGTGGTGGAGACCCTAAGCAGTAGAGTCAGGGATGTATCCATTTCAAACTATGTTTTAGTTTGTCAGTTGGTAGTTTCTTCATGACCTTGCCAATAATCAATTCAACATACTTCCCTTAACTTGAAGGCTTTGTATGACAAAACACTCTTTTTTTTTTGAATTTTGATTTTGAAATCAAATGTTGGCTTTGCCAAATTGATGTCAATGTACCTCAGGACTTGTTTTTCCAAATTAATATATCTATAACATGACAACCCTAGTTACCGTACTAAACTCAGGAATCATTTCTATTTAAGCAAGAACTGTTGCACTTCAGATAGGCACATACACATTGCTTGGCCAAAGGTCTCATTTGAGTTTAAATATTGTCTATCTCATATGCATGCTTATCCAAACTATCTCCACTAATAGACTCTACCTACCAAGAGAGATCAACAGGTCTTTGATAGGCTTGAAACGGGGTCTATAAGGGACATGGGTTAAAGTGGAGCCCATTTTGAGATTGGAGCTGGTGTGACACAATGGACAAACCCTCACACTACAAATTTCTTGTTGGAACTTTAAATAGTTGGGAGCAATCTTTCTAGACTCCAAATTCCTTCTATCTTCTTGGCATTAATCTGGATCTTGATTAGGACAGTTTTTGCCCTTGCAAAAAGTTTAAGACCCAAATCTATTTCTTTTCTTCTTTTCCCTTTTTTCCTCTTTATTTTTCTTACTCTTCCCTTTTCTTTCTCTTTCCTTACTCTTCCCTTTCTTTTATCATTTTGACCTTCTTTCTTGTAGGACTATCAAGTACAAAACTTTCAAGAACTGGATGGTCTTCCTCCTTTTTCTTTCTTCCTTTTCCTTTTTTTTCTTTTGTTTTTCTTTTGTTTTTCTTTTGTTTTCTTCTTTTTTCTCTTTTTTTTAGCTCTAAAAAGAGTTGTCTTGGTTTGTACTAACTTGGGCTTCCAATAATGGATAAGTGGAGTAACATAAATCTTCTTTAATAGGGATAAATCATTTGTTACTCTGATGTTGATGTTGATATATTAGAGATATCAGGAAAACTTCAACTACCCTTATGGTTTTGAGAACATCAACTATCCTTATGATCTTGAGAACTTCAACTATCTTCATGGTCTTGAGAACTTCAACTATCTTCATGGTCTTGAAACTTCAACTATCCTCATTATCTTGACTAATCATTGCTTTCTTTGATCTTCTTACCTATTCATCTTAGTAATCATAAGACTTGTCAAAAGTATCACAACAGCTCAGGGTAGGTTATTGGGGTTTGTAAGCCAATAAAAAGAAAGATAAAATTTTATGAAGGCTCAAAGGGACAACTAGGGATTGATATTTAATTGGGTGGATACTAGTTGTTGGCTAACCAAACAATGCCTCGATCATTTCTCTCTTAAATAAGCAGAGTTCACTTTCGCCTCAAAAGTTTGTCAAAGCATGTTCTAAGACTGACTAGGACCTAGACAAAGTAATTATGCAGAAGCCCTCTCTAAGTAAGCATACACAACTCAATGCTATAGAGCCATTCCCTCACCTAATAAAGTCATTCAAGTCATGATGCATAAATATATTAATTCATGAATTATCAAGCTAGATTCCTCATTGGTCGAGCACCAAAATGAACAAAGACCAACAAAAATTTTGATGAAAGTAATTTATTCAAACAACTTTAAATTTGAAAAACACAATAGTTCCAAAATATTAAATAAAGTAAGATTGAAAAGCAACATTCAAGCTAAGGAAAGTTCAGTGAGTTAGGCTTCTTTTCCTTTCACATCTTCAACATTCTCATCTTGAAAAGAGGATAAAACAAAATCTTTTTCCAATCCTTTTCCCACCTGTGAATACTCGAATTTTGAGGCTCAAAAAGCCGATTTTCTCAGACTGCAGACGACCGAGCCGGACCGGAAGTCCATGGTAAAGTTCACCAAAAGTATGTCTTCATGGTACTTGAAATGTCCGGAGCGACGCAAGGATCACGGATATGGTCCCGGAATAATTTTTGGAGGTCCGTAGCTCCCGAAAAATCAGTTTGAACAAAAATCATGCATGCTGTTTTGGGGGCTCAACCGCCAACCTCGGCGGTCCATCCGCCGATGCCGTGGCGGTCCAACAGCCGACCACTGCGGTTCGATCATCGACCACGGCGGTCTGACCACCACCGTTTCTTCTTTTCCCTTTTTCCCCGCTTTTTCAATTCCACGGCGGTGCAGCAGCCACCCAGGTCTGATTTTGTCTATAAAAGGCTGCTAAATTTTCAGAAAAAGGGTGGGGTGTTTTTTCAGCTTCGGGCGGATGAATTCTCTGTTTTCATATGCTTAAGAACTTCTCCTGGACTTTTCTTTGCATAAATCTAACCTTGTGCTGCAGGAATTAATCGAAATCAAAATTAAAAAACCGAAATCAAGAATCATAATCCAAGGTCCGAGAAAATGAGATCTGGAACTACGAAGTGGGAGGATCCTAAACAAGGTAATATCTTAATTTATCCTTTGTCAATTCAGGCATATCATAAGCACTACATCTCCTTCTTGATTTCTTTTTGGGTCAAAGACCTAATCTCTTTTGGCATGAAGCCTATCCAAATTAAAATCAACTTTTTGGCATGAAGCCTAAATTGCATTTTCTTTTGGTACCAAGTACCCAAATTTCATCAAATTTAGCACTAAGTGCTCAAAATCTCACAATTTTGGCAAAAACCCTGACAATGCACGAAGCATAGATACACACATGCATAAATGCATATTTGCCTTTAAATAGGCTTTTCTGAACTACATGGGCTTTGATCTCTCATAAAAAATGAGAGTATGTAGGCATATTTGAGATTCACCTCAAATAGCAAGTCCACAATTTACTAACAATTTGTTTGTCTTCTTTTCTTCGTCCCTTTTAGGTTTATTTCTTTTTGGCAAATTAATCAAATACATGACATAGTCCCTGAATCCTCCTTGGGTTCGTAGATTAGAAACCTTTACATTGGATGCATTATTGGAGTCAAACAAGGGTTTTCTTAGTTTTTCCCTTTGAACAGAAAAAATTGAGTGGCGACTCCTAACAACAAGTGAACGTTCCTCCGAATCCTTTTCGGGTGGAAAATGAGGTTCACAATCTGGCGACTCCACTGGGGACCATAAAAATGATTTATGGGATCCTAGTAGACTACTATTGTTTATTTGACTAATTTGCCCTTCTTCAGGGTTCTTTTATTTATTTTTCTGTTAAAAATTCTGAGTCTGGATAGCAAGTAGCACTGACCGGCAAGTCTCCTTGATTATGCCGGCGGACAGCCAAAGCGTCCTCCCTGTTGTCGCAAACCATTCCAATCCTTTTGGAGTGGCCCATGAGTAAATGTACTGTTGGACCCACGCGAAACTCTTTGTTTCACATGTGGTTAGGTATATCTTACTCAAGACTCAAGGGTCCCTATTATAAGCCTATTCTCTATTTTTCATGTAACAATAGAACCCTCCCGTAGTTGTATGTACCCAATAATAGTGCCACATTCCATTAAAATGAATTATGATGTGATGAGGTGCATTCATGCAACATAACAACATTGTTTTGGGAAAAACCTTTTGATATGTACAAATGGACCAAGAGTCTTCCTACCCTACACACTACCCTGATCCTTTACCCTTAACTTTTGCAGGTACCCACTATCCCTGTGCCTTCACCTACACAAGCTACACCAACTCCAATTGTGCAATCACCCACAAGTCCTACTACCCCAACTTCACCAACTACTCCAATTACTGAAATGGCTATTATTGAACAGATTAAGGCCTTGCTAGATGGACAGGTTAAGGAGATTGAAGCTAGGATGCAAGAAAGAATTGATGAAGCCTTGACCGCCCAAAGGGTAGCCATCTTGGCTGAATTGGGAGGGGCACCAAAGACAGCCACTACTCCTGGAAATCTAGGGAAGGAACCTATTGTGGGACAAACTAGTACCCCCATGACTGCTCAGAATAATACCCCTGTCATCAATTTGGAGGATCCACCCTTTAAGAATGCTACTGAAACTGATGAACTAAAAAAGAAACTTGAATTGCTTGAAAGGTCAATCACTGCCATGAAAACTCATAAAGAGGTGGTAGACATGGATTCCTTATCCTTGTTTTCCCCAAGCTATGTTGCCTCCAAAATTCAAGATGCCTGGGATGGACAGATTTGATGGGACTACTTGCCCTAAAACCCACCTGAAGATGTATGTGGGGGCCTTAAGCCCTTGGGGTTTAAATGACGAGCTCCTTGCTCAACTCTTCTAACAATCCTTGACTGGTGCTGCCCTTAAATGGTTTGTAAGCCTAGATCATGCTAAGATTAAGACCTGGGAAGACATCTGCAATGCATTTAACACTCAATACCACTACAATATTGAGGCAGATGTCACTAGAAGAGAGCTTGAGACTACCAAGCAAAAAAACAATGAACCCTTCTCCTCATTCCTTATGAGGTGGAGGGCAAAGGCTGCCCAAATGATCAATCACCCTTCAGAATAGGAGCAGATTGATATTATAATCAAGAATTTAAGGCCTACATATCAAGCTCAACTGCAAACCCAATACCTACCTACATTCAAATCGCTCATTGCAACTGCAACTAAGGTAGAAGATTTGATACAATTGGGTAAGATAGTGGATGAGGGAGCTACTTCAAAGTATAAGAAACAGGGCCAAGCTGCTTCCTCAAGCAAGGTCAATGAAGTGGCCAATATTGCCCCTGCGAATCCTTTACGTATGGGCAATCTTAGGCAGAGAAATCAGCCAAGAAGGCAATATACCGACCTTGGGATGCCCCTTCATCTGGTGTTTAAAAAAGCCGTGGAAGGAAAATACTTGAAGCCTTTGGACCCAAGGCCTCCTCCAAACCCATTACCCTCCAATTATAGGGCCAATGAGTACTGTGAATACCACCAAGGAAATGGGCATAGAACAGATGCTTGCTGGACTCTAAAAAACCGCATCCAAGATCTGGTGGATAGTGGCGACATCATTCCTCTCAGGAGTCAACCAAACATTAATACTAACCCTTTGCCTAATCATTCCATCCATGCCATCACTGTGGAAGAAGAGTTGTTTGATCCTTTCAAACTTCTCTTGGAAATGAATGAAGTATGTGTGCTGGATCTGAATGACCTCGCTGAAGAGGTCGATGCTTTGACAAGAAGTGGAAGGCAATATCAGCCACTTGACTTGGGGAAGGCCCCTAAAACCCCAAATCACCCATATAAGAAGACACCAGAACCAAAAGAAGACCCTGTCCTCTCTCAGCTTAAACAAACTCAAGCTAAGGTGTCAATTTGGGAGCTCCTTGCTTCCTCATTCCCACACCGTCAGGCTCTCAGTAAAGCTTTGAGTCAACTTGATACATCAGTAGACACAAGCCCAGAAGCTTTGGTGGCCACTTTGACCCAATCAACCAAGGCATTGAGTATCAGGTTTTCTGATGTAGATTTACCAGAAGATGGCATGAAACACAATAATGCTCTATACATCACCTTACAAACTAGGGGAAAGACTGTGCCCATGGTTCTCATTGATAATGGGTCAGCCTTAAATGTATGTCCTTTGAAAGTAGCAAGCTATCTGGGATTGGAGGCTACAGATCTTACACCTTCTGATCAAATTGTTAAAGCATATGATAACACTCGAAGAGAAATTTTGGGTGTTGCTACTCTGGAAGTTGCTATTGGACCGGTAAAAATGGGAGTGCCGTTCCAGGTCATTGATGTACCTGCGAGCTTTAACCTCCTCCTTGGATGGCCGTGGATTCATCAGAATAATGCTGTACCTTCTTCATTACATCAAAAACTTAAGTTCCCTGTTGAAGGAAAAATCATCACTATTAAAGGAGACACCTGTGAAATCAACAAGAGAACCACGGATCAGTCTCTCTTTGAAGTTGTTCCTGGTGAAACTGCTATGGCCTTGACTGGGTTCCATTATGACACTGTTCAATGCATTGAAGGAGAAAGGCCCAAAGGGCCATTTATCCTATATGACTTTGGGGAGGTCCAAGTCAATTGCATGGTGGAAATGATGCTAAGGGTAGGTCTGCTACCCGGGATGGAAATGGTAAGATCTGGGAGGAAATCATCCATAGTGCGGCCATGGGAAGAGCCTGAGAATAAGGGAACTTTTGGCTTGGGGTACAAACCCACAGACGAGGAGATAGAAGAGTTTGAGCATGGGAAGAAGAAAAAGAAGACTTGGGGGACAAAAAGCCTCAAAATGAGCCCTTACTTTAGAACTTTGAACGGTCACTTTTGCAAACCTAGGAAAGCAGTTCCTTACTGTGGTTTCCAGGAGCCATTCTATTCTCCTATGACTGGAAAGAAGTTACCGGGTTTTGAGATGTTCACTGATGTTTTAGCCATAAAGGAAGAAGAGCCAGAACCTATAACTGAGCCACAAGTGGAAGATTTCATGCGGCCTAGTCGCTTTGATGAGGTTGCTATGATAACCAATTTTGAAGACAAGAGGGACTTCACGAAGCTGATCAAGACAACAGATTGACCACTGATGAACTGGTATGTCGAGGAGGGACAAGCAAATATAGTCAAACCTAGTCATGTGTCACACCCCGAACCTAAGTCTTGTACTGAGTCAAATCTTGAGTCAAACACCAAGTCAGAGTCCAGTTCTGAATCTTCCTTAGCTTCAGGAATAGAAAACCCTGATGTCGAATATAATGTAACTCTGGAGGATGACTCCGCCATTATTAATGAAACTGTTCAAGTTCTTGGTTACCTTGTGTCTTTTGCTTTTCAAGTATTATCTAGCAAAAATGAAATAAATGAAATAAAAGAAATAAATGAAAAGATAATAATTGGCAAAGAAAATGAATGTACATACATTGCATATGATTGTGTGAATAAAGAACAGGTTGTTGAATGCATCAGAAAGTATGCTGACAGTGGAAAACAAGTGATGTCACGGGAATAGACCCAGCCATAGTATTTCATAAGATTCCACTATAACCCGATGCAAAGCCGGTTAAGCAGAAGTTGAGAAGAATGAAGCCGGAATGGTCTTTGAAAATTAAAGAAGAGGTTGCCAAGCAATTGGATAATAGGTTCATAGAACCAATTGCCTACCCTTCCTGGTTGGCGAACATTGTGCCGGTCTCGAAGAAAGACGAAAAGGTCAGGATGTGTGTTGACTATAGAGATTTGAATAAGGCTTGTCCCAAGGACGATTTCCCGCTACCACACATCGATTTGCTAATAGACAGGATGGCTGGGCATATGATGGTTTCCATGACTAACCTCGCAGTTGGGTACAATCAGATCATGGTGCACCCACCAGACAAAGAGAAGACAGCTTTCATTACAGAATGGGGCACTTTCTGTTATAGGGTTATGCCTTTTGGATTGATAAATGCAGGGGCTACCTACCAAAGGATGGCAACAACAGTCTTTCATGACATGATTCACAAAGAAGTAGAAGTGTATGTTGATGATATGATTGTTAAGTCAAAATCTCCAGAAGAGCACGTTGAAGCACTTGAGAAGTTCTTCCTTAGACTTTGTAGGTACAATTTGAAGCTTAATCCTGCAAAGTACCTCTTTGGTGCAACATCAGGCTTATTTTTGGGATATTTGGTCAGCAAGAAAGGAATAGAAGTTGATCCAGCAAAGTCAAAGGCTATTCTAAAAATGCCTCCACCAAGAACACAAAAGGAGATTCGAGGCTTGCTAGGTAGATTATAGTATATCAGTCGATTCATATCGCAGTTGGCAGAGACTTGTGGTCCTATCTTTAAGCTACTAAGGAGTGCTTCACAAGAATGGAATGAAGATTGCCAGAAGGCCTTTGACAAGATCAAAGAATACTTGTTAAGTCCGCCAATTCTGCAACCTCCCAGAATGGGAAAACCTCTACTCTTGTATTTGTCTATAACAGTTGAAGCCATGGGTGCAATGCTAGCTCAAGAGGCCAAAGGTACAAAGGTGGAAAATGCAATTTATTACCTCGGCAAAAGGATGCTGGACTATGAGTTAAAGTATAACAAGATTGAGAAGTTGTGTTTAGCGTTGTATTGGGCTTGCACAAAGTTACAGCACTACTTGTCTTCTTACACTACTTATGTCATCGCAGAACAGAGTCCCTTGAAATTCCTTATGGAGAGACCTGTTTTGGACAGCAAAATGGCAAAGTGGGTGTCAACATTGGCAGCTTTTGACTTAAAATTCATTCAAAGGAAAGCTGTGAAAGGTGGGGCAATAGCTGACCAGTTAGCAGAATTACCCGTAATAGACGAGATGCGAGAAATGAATTTCCCTGACGAAGCTCTCTTGAATGTGGAAAGGAGTGTTTGGGAGATGTACTTTGATGGGGCATCCAATTATCATGGAAATGGAATTGGGATTGTGTTCAAAACTCCTTGTGGAGAATACATTCCCTTTGCAGTTAAACTTGACTTTAGCTGCACAAACAATGAAGCAGAATATGAAGCTTGCATCAATGGGCTCGAAGCCACCCTATGATTGGGGATTAAGAACCTAAAGGTCTATGGTGATTCTATTTTAATAGTATCACAAGCTTTAAGGAAATGGAAAATAAGAGAAGAGCATTTGGTTCCTTACCTACAACGTCTCGATCATTTGGCACAACAATTCGATGATTTGTCCTTCGAATATCTCCCAAGAGCAAAGAATCAGTTTGCTGATGCCCTGGCTACTTTAGCTTCCATGATCAATATCAAGGAGGGGAAAGCCATTTGTCCATTAAAAGTTCAACTTCAAAAGGAACCTGCCCACGTAATGCATTTGGCCGATGGTAAACCATGGTTTTGGGATATCAAGAGTTATCTAAAGGATGGAAGTTATCCGGAGGGATCATCAAAGGTTGATCAGAGGACAATAAGGCAGCTAGCCACGGGTTACATTCTTAATGGAGATATCCTCTACAAAAGAAGTTGGAATGGAATGCACCTAAGGTGTGTGAATGAAGCAGAAGCTAAGCGGATAATGGAAATGGTGCATGGTGGCGAATCAGGACCGCATATGTATAGGATCGCTTTGGCATCAAAAATAGCCAATCTAGGATATTATTGGTCCACCATGAATACAGACTATATGGCATTGTGCAAGAATACCATCAGTGTCAGATATTTGCTAAGCTGCAGAAGCAAACTCCCATTGCCCTAAATCCAATCACTTCTCCATGGCCCTTCGCTACTTGGGGAATAGATATAATTGGCAAAATACATCCAAGAGCTTCAAATGGACATCAGTTTATCTTGGTAGTGGTGGATTACTTCACAAAGTGGGTTGAAGCAGCTTCCTATACAGAATTAGACGCCAAAAAGGCAGCGCAGTTTGTCCAAACCAACATCCTTTGTCGGTACGGAATGCCATTTAAGATTATCACTGATAATGGAACTCATTTCCAAGCAGAATTTGCTAAACTATTGAAGGATAAGAAGGTCCAGCATCATAAGTCCTCTCCTTATAGACCTCAAACAAATGGAGTTGTAGAAGCAGCAATTAAGTCTATAAAGGTGATCATACAAAAAATGATCAAGGAACATAGGTGTTGGCATGAGATGTAATATCCCAATGTTTGCCCTAGAAGTTTTGAATTTATGTGTATATGTTATGTTGATAAGAAGTAAAGAATTGGGAAAAGAATGTTTATGTATATGTGTTTTGGGTAAGAAAATAGGGTTTGTTGATTTTGTGATTTGGTGTGTTTGAGATGGGTTTATAAGTGTTAAAATTGATTGTAAGATAAAAGATTGGATTGGTGTTGGTTTGGTTGTGAAGATGGTAAGTTAAATGAAGGTTGTTAGTGAAAGATTAAGAGTTGAGTTGGCTTTAGGGTTTTGAATTGGTGAATGATTAAATGTATGGTTAATTGTAGGTGTTGTGTTAAACATGCAAAATAGGTATGAATGACTTTGATTACATCCATTGGAATGATTTTATGTTGTGCATATTGTGTCTAAATGCCATTAGAAGAGTTTTGGCTACAATTAGGGTTTTGTCCTTGAGTGACACGGCCAAAAGCAAGAAGAGACACGGCCAAGACTATGTATTTTTTAGAGACACGGCCATGTCCATGGAAATTTGGCCGTGTGTGTGAAATTTTGGAGAGGACACGGCCGTGTCCCTTGACCGTGTTCACTACTGCCTGAATTTTTGTTGAGAGACACGGCTGTGTCCCTTGCCCATGTCTGCCTCGGGTGAATTGGTATTGAAGAGACACGGCCACAAGCTTGGCCGTGTCCCTTGGGTGTGTTTGCTACTGTGATGGTTTTTGGTTTTTCATGCATTGTTTGATTCTTCAAAAGTCTTTTGTTCCTAAACATTTTATATACACTCTAAATACTTTGTAATCAAAGAATGACCTAAACAAATGTATGTGGATGATTCTAAACCTATGAACAATGATCTTTGAATTAGGTTTTGAAGAGATTGTGTTGCATTAACCTAAATGTTGAAAATTCTTGGAAGAGAAAATGTATAGATGGATGGGAATAGTTCTTGAGGTAAGTACAAACTTACATAGATGTAATCTTTTATATGATTTTGAGATTTAACACCCTTGGTATAAATGTGTTAAGTAGATTATTATATTGTTAATTCAATGTTACTAATATTGTCATTTGTATAGTGTGAAAGCTATAATGATCATCCAAAAGAAAGGTATGTGCAATGCAATTTATTAGGATAAATGTTTTAATAATGAATGGTGTTAATGTGTCTTGAGAAATGATGAAATGTGATGTTATCATGATTGATAATGATGATCAAAATGAAATAAATGGACATATGGATTATATGACAATGAATTGAAGATACATGTGCAAAGAAATGGATTATGTATGCTTGAATGATATGATTAAAGCATGCCTATATGGTATGATTGATTAATGATATGTTTGTTTAGTAATGTAATTGATGTTGCATATATCAATGATGAAACATGAAATGTGATTTGAGATATAATGTGATATGAAGCCATTGTTCTTGGCAATGATAACTCAAATGTGATATGAAGCCATTGTGATTGGCTATGATAATTCAATTGAGATGATGATGAGAATTGAAAATGATATTGATGATGAAATAAACAATGAATTGTGTATCTAATATGTTATTCATTTTCAGAGTTTTGTTGTTGGTGGCATGCCTAATGGTAACAATCTCTTGAAGTTAGGTTGGGCTTGATCCTTGAAGCCAAGTTGGGTTGAAGTTTAACATGTTTTACTCCCCTTGAAGCTTGGTTGGGTCTAGTCCTTGAAGCCTAATTGAGATGTTACAACCCTTGAAGCTAGGTTGGATTAGTTCTTGAAGCCAAGTTGGGTTGATACTTAGCATGCTTTGTTCCCCTTGAAGCTTGGTTGAACTTAATCCTTGAAGCCTAGTTGGGATATTGATGAATGTGATAATTAAACCAAAGCATTAACTCTGAAAGTTGAATACCATATTAGTGTCTTTTGGGCCCGAGTCTGTCTTTGTTGTCAATGTGATATACAAGTGTTGAAAAAGATGAGTAATGAGATCTATGGTTGACTTCATTGGAAGTGTGATTCATGATTTGTATGATATGTAATGGGTGTATTGAAATATTGATTGTAAGTATTAATGATGAATCATGATTGGTGGATTGTGAATAAAGTAATGTTATGAAATATGATATGTAATGTGTGTATTGATATATTGAATGTGGATACTATTAATGAATTGTGATTGGTGATAATGATTGTCTTCATTGGAAATGTGATTCATGATTGGTATTATGTATAATGTGTGTATTGAATAATTGATTGTGAGTATTAGTGACGGGTTGGAATTGGTGATAATGGTATGTATATATGTACATAATATATGAAATTAGTCGAGATATATGAAAGGTGCAAATTAAAAAGAGAAAAACATGATAAGAACTAATGGTATATGGAATGAAAATGGTATTATTATATGTTAGAATTTCTATAACGTTTGTTTATATTTTATATTGTACTACTAAGCTCTCGGGCTTAGCGCGGTTGTGTAATCGCGCAGGTGGATATGCAGTTGATCTGGAAGTCCAGCTGTTATGCCACGAGAAGAGTAAGAGTTTGTCGAGACCAACTATAGGGTAATGCATACATGTATAATTTTTAATTATGACGTATTTCTGATGATAGAATATTTATATGTATAAATGAAGATTTGATAAAAATAATGATTTTGTAAATGTTATTTAAATTAACGTATTATGGTTTTGAACTCTGTTACAGATTTTTAAAAGATAACGTAAAGTGACATCCTTATACTTTGTATACTTACTGTATGTATACTAGGTATATGTATAGTACTTATATAAGGTATCGGGGTGTTACATGAGAAGTTACCACTGGCTTTGTGGGGATATAGAACATTAATTAGAACTCCTACTGGGGCAACCCCGTATTCACTAGTGTATGGAATGGAAGCAGTACTCCCCATTGAACTGGAAGTTTAATTGGCGAGGATAATTCAAGAAAGTCTAATAAATGAAGCTGAATGGATTAGCAATTATCATCATCAGTTGTTGGGTTTGGATGAAAAAAGACTTCAAGCTCTCCATCAGATTCAAGGGTATCAGAGGCGAATGGCCAGACATTTCAACAAAAAGGTCAAAGATCGAAAGTTGGAAGAAGGTTGTTTGGTTCTGAAAGAGATCAGAACACCTGTTACAAATCCTCGTGGGAAGTTTCGTCCTCATTGGGCTGGACCCTACATTGTAAAGAAAATACTTTCCGGCGGAGCCGTCAACTTGTCTGATTTGGATGGTCTGGAGTTCACAAACCCATGCAATCTGGATCAATTAAAGAAATATTATGTATAATCATGCATTGTAAGGAACTACAGTAGACCTGATTCTCGCAAACTAATTCGAGATATGTAGGCAGCTCTCCTTGAGCACGGTCTAAATTTTAATAAAAACCATTGATTCATTTTTCTTTTGCAACATAAAAAAAAATTCCATTAAGTCCAAAACTCGCAAAGGGCGGCTTAGGCAAGAATGAGTAAGAGCTCGCTAAGTTGAAAATCCGAAAGGACGGCTTAGGCAAAAATTAAAGAAAGTAAATAAAGTAGTTAATGCTTGGAAAGCAAATGAAAGAGTCATTCATTCCAAAAAGAGTCATTCATTCCAAAAAAGAATCATTCATTACAAAAAGAGTCATTCATTCCATGAAAAGAGTCAAACCATAAGTCCTAAACATCCAATGAACAAAAAAGGTAAAAGCAATCCAAAAAAGCAGACAATAGAGTCAACCCTAGGATCTAAATCCTACGTCTCCTACGTGGGGCAGAGTTTTCAGTATCTTCCTTAGTTCTGGAACTTTCTGCAACATCTATCTTCCCCTCGTTAAGAAGAACCACATCCTCTCCCTCCAACTCCTGCAGCAATGCATGCCTCCTTGGCTTTTCAATTGTCCAAACTTCAGCTATAAACCAATCTCTGTACTCTAGAGTAGGCTAAACAAGGGAAGGCTCAGCAAAAGGCCTGATCATCGGATTGTTCCTAACCCAGGTTTGTAGAACAGCTCGAGTAACTCTGGGAGTAATGGGGGAAGCAATGGTAAGCCCAATAGGAAGAGGAACCCTCTGATCAATTCCCATCTATCTGAGGACGCGAGAAGCACTATACCATGTGCTATGAGTGAAACCAAGAAGGTAGACATGGTTATGCATTGCATTTGCCTCCATGAAGCGAGAAATTCTATACCAAGGGATGAACCACAACAATTCTTCTGGTCCAAGCTCATACAACCAGATGATCCACTTAGCTATAGAGGGAAAAGAAATTTGGATTCTTCTGGTGCGGTACTGAGAAGGGTTGTAAGTCGGGGCATGGGGAGCGGCAACCACTCAGAGATGGTCTCTCAGCAAAACCTGAGAAAATAGATCCTTTCTATTTACAAACAAAAAAGAGAGATGATGAAATGAGAAGAAACAAAAGGTATAACAAAATTACCTGAAGAATGATCGGGGTAACAGTCCAATTTTCAAATCCGAGTGTAGTTCTGTCAAGACTCTGAATAGTCTCAGCCAGAATCATACCACCAATGCAGTTAAGTTCTTCCATTTGCCTAACCATGGGGCAAAGCTTCAAATCTCCAAAGCTAGGATCACGGTTGAAAAGAAACCCGGCTAACAGACAGAAAACAAAAGCTCGCATCCTATGTTTCAGTTGAACCTCATCTTCAAAGTTAGCGGTCAGGAATTCATCAATTAAAGGAAGCAGCATCGCCTTACTCCAATCCATGATCATAGCTTGAGCTTGAGGCCTTGTAAAGTTGAAAAGCCTCTGAAAAGACCCCACATAGCCAACTTGAACCTCATGCCTTACAAGAGGGGCATTTGGGTCACATCCAATAATTGAGCAGAATTCCTCAAAAAGAGGACACATCTCCTCCATCCGTGCACCGAATCTGAAAATGTGGGCTTGGGGATCCCAAAATCTGATACAATCATGCAAGAAATCCCAATCCACAACTACACCTCTAAGGGTGGCAACAACTTTCAATCCATATCTTCCCATGTTGATCCTTTCAACATTATGGAGGCTCTTGGTCCAGTTATGCATCACATGGTTAAAAAGAGGGTTCATTGTTGAGAGAAAAATAGAATCCTGCAGTGAAAAACCTATTTTCTAGCCTAAAAATGCACTTCAATTTCATTTTTTATACAGCAACTCCGGCGGTCCAACTGCCACCGACCCAGTTTCGATTCCTGTTTTTGATGTTTTGTGAAATTTTTGTGTTTTGGTCCTATTTAGGCCCTGTTAGGTGCTATTTTTGGGGGTTGTTTTAGGGATTTATTTTGAAAATAGATTTCTAAAAAAAAAACATCATACATACATATTTGCTGTCAATGCTAACAAATAAATGCAGGTTAGGTTGATCTATATTTTGTGGGCTATTTTGAATGAAGACATTCAATCTTTCCTCCAAAGTGGGTTCCTTAAGGTGATCTTGATTCAGCATGTGTTTTTCAATATGGGCATTTACCTTATCCTCCAATCTGGGTTCCTTAAGGTGGTCTTGGTTTGAACATGGTTCTTGAAAGTAAGAACTTCCTTGGTAAGGCTGAAAAAATTATTGAGGTGGAATGTACTGCTAATTATCCCAAGAAAAATTTGGGTGGCATTCCCAGCTTGGATTATAAGAATTGGAATATGGGTCATTACCACCCATTTTCTGGAAACTTTGGTAGTCATATTCTTCCTCGTGCCATTCTTGGTATCGTTCGAAACTAAATGGACATGTATTGGCACTATGTCCTGCATTGCCACATGCTGCACATACCATGTTAGAATTATAGTCCCTATCATAAACTCCCCCGTACCGTGAAAACTGCATCTTTGCAACAAAACACTTAACAATTTAAAGAAAAACAACAACAAACAAATAATTAAATTTAAAAAACAATTTCAAACACAACAAACAAACAAATTCAAAGAAAACAAACAAATAGTCTTGATTCAAATAAAAATAAAACTAAATCAACAGTCTTGATTATATTACTAATATTGAAACCGTTGTCCCCGACAACGGCGCCAAAAAGTTGTTGCGTGCAAGCCTAATGCTATAGCAATACCGCAAGTGCACGGGTCGCCCAAGTAATAAAGTAGTAAATGAGTTATCATTCCACTGAGGACAAGGTCAAGTACTAGTTCACATCTTAACTGTTGTTTAGCAAATTAATGGTTTTTGTGATGTTTTATAATTAAAGACAACTAACTTATTGAATGCAAGTAAAGAGAAATTGATTGTTGTGTAAAAAGGTTTGATGATAAAAATACTATCCAAATATTGAATCCCCCTAGCCACAATTAAATTTATGAACATCAATTCAGTTAAATCACATAATAGTGTTGAATTGGCATTCCTCTAAATTAGACTAAAACCTCTCTCGAGTGAATTAACCCCTAATCACTAAGTAGAATGCTGGAATCTCTTCTCAAACACAATTAAATAGATCTTGAATTAAGAACAAGGAACTATAAACAAAAGGATCTTGTAAGTCTTTCTCTACTACTCCAATCAATCCTCAACCCTTATGAGTATTCAATTCATATCAAGCTTTCTCAAGTCAATAATATGAAAATTGCAGCCAATCAATAAGTATGCTATTATCAATTGGAAATAAATCATTAAGCATCATAAGAATAAAACAACTCCATCAATTAAGATTATTCAATCCATACAAATAAGTTAGGGTTCATCAATATATAGATAGAGAATGAGTTAGTTCATGTTCAATACTCTTAATACAACAACAACAACACCATTAAAATAAATTAAAAGAGACAATAGAAAAACCCCTTGTGAAGATGCCAAGAGTAGGATTACTAGTCTTCCTCCTAGCTCCACTTGGGTGTATGATGAAGAGCTCAAGCCCTCTTCAATGGTTGATTCCCCTTTGCAAAATGGAATGGAGCTTTCTCAAGTCAACAACCCTTTAAATGAATCTTCTTCAACCTTCAAGAGCTTGCCAATGGAAGATGGAGATGGTAGAGAGGATAGAAATGGAGGATGAAGATGAGGAGTCAAGGAGAGTGTCACTCTCTCCTTGCCCAAAACGTGTATGCCCAAGCCTCCTCCTCTCCAAGTCTCTGTTCTCTGTCTCCTCCAAAAATTGTTTTCTCTTCTTCCTCTTCTTCTCTTTTTAAATCATTCAAAGCTCAAAACCCATACTTTCCAACTCACACCACTCTCCATTGTCTCCCACCTTCTCCTTGTTTAATATTTCTTTTGATCATTTAGGCAAGCTTTTCCTTTCTTTAATCTTTCCTTTAGCAAAAGTAAATTGTTTGTCCCCCACTTGTTCCGCAATCCGTGCCAAAGAATTCAGGGTTTTTATAGGTGACACGGCCAAGCCATGAGTGGCTTGGCCGTGTCTCTCATTTCTCCTTGGGATACGACCAAGCTAATTGGCCGTGTCCATCAATGCCTCGTCTTTCTTTCTTTTTTTTCTTTGTTTTCAAGGAGTGACACGGCCAAGCTTGTGGCCGTGTCATGTGACACGGCCAGTGGCTTGGCCTTGTCATGTGGGTGTGTCACATTCTATTTGCCATCTTTCCTTTTGCTCATTCCTTGTTCTTTGGCTTAGGATGGGACACGACCAAGCTTGTGGCCGTGTCATGTGACACGGCCACTGGCTTGGCAGTGTCACCTGCTAGTGTCAGCTTCTGCCAAATTTTCCTTCTTTCTTTGGTTTCTTTGGTTTTGCTCCTTAGGTGAGACACGGCCAGTGGCTTGGCCATGTCAGCTACTACTTTGAAGTTCCTTTGAGGGACACGGCCAAGCTTGCTTTGGCTTGGCCATGTCTTGCTTGATTCATGCTCTTTCTTCATTGTTTTGATCATCCAAGGGAGTTTTTGCACTTTAACCTAAAACAAACACTTAAAACAAACCTTAAACAAAAATCAAATGAAATATTAACTAAAAACACATTAAAATCATACTAAAAAATTGGTATAAAATGATCTCATCAAATACCCCACACTTAATTCCTTGCTTGTCCCCAAACAAGGCTAAAATCAAAACAAGCTAAGCAAGAAAAATTTGTCAAGTTCAAGAGTTATAAAAATGCATCAAGACTTCCCTATCCCTAAATCCACAATTAATATCAAATTGAACAAAAGTGATACCAATGCAATTAAGTGTCTTTCCATGCTTAACCTATGTTGTCACTCCCTCACCAACTCTTAAAAGTGTTTGATTATAGTGGTGTTTACACTCATAACAATCAATGAAAGATTATCGCCATAGGCTTGCTTATCAATCAAATCTCCACCACTTAATTACAATTAAGCATCAATCAAAAGGTCTTTCTTTGGGTTGTAATGGGGCTAAGGTAAAGGCATGACATTTAAGAAATGTGAGCTTAATCATTAAGTTCAAGAGCACTTAAAGAATGAAGTAACCGATCATTTGTATAACCCAACAGTCCCTTCTCACCTACCCATTGACATTAAAGAACTTTTCAAGGGAACTCACTTATTACATCTTGCGATGATTATTCCCAAACATATTCCAACCCTTTCAATAAGAACAACAATTATTCTTATTATTTTTCTTCTTTTTACTTGATTTTTTATTATTAATTTTTTTATTATTATTTTCTTATATTTCTTTTTTTATTATTATTTTTTGCTTTTCAATCTTAAACCTTCTAAATTTAACCCCACACTGAATTCAACACAACACTCGGTCATAAACGCACTTAAAATGCTCTTGACCTAAAGAAAGGATAAGAGACAAAATAGCATGATTCAAAGTTTGTAGTGTTGCGAAAAAGAAAGAAAAGGATAAACGGAATAGGCTCAAAATATGCTAACTAAGGTTAAAAATAGGGTTGGTCTTTTTAAGCCAAAGTGGGTTCACCTAATTGCCTTAATCATCTTGATGCCAAATTGAAATTTTTATGTAATCTTAAAATGCTTGTCAAAGCAAGTTCTAGCAAGTCATCAATCAAAGATGTTCACCCATAGCAAGAATAATAAGTTGATGGCTCAATTTCTCACTAGGTTAAAGGCAATGCAAGGAAAAACCAACAAAGTTGACAATAAGTATCAATTCTACTCAATTCTCAAATTCATGCTTCACAAATTCAAAAGTCATCTATCAACAATATTTATAACAATTGAACTTTTCAAAATTCATTTATTCAAAGAAAAACAAGAAAAACATTAACTAAATTTAAACTAAAACAAGTAAAAGTAAAAACACAAAATGCACCACACACTTAAAAATTCACTTTGTCCTCAATGTGAGCATGCATAAACTAAAAGAGAGTTTAGATGAAACCTGATTTCCACCGTTCCCATATACGATGTGTAGGGCTCCTTCTACCCATAATGGAATTGTAGCCCATGACTGAGAGGATGAACAACATGCAACTTTGAAACATGCCCAATGTATGGCAACCCCTAAATAATATTCCTTGAAGAGAAAATGTCTCAAAGGGACATATGAAGGTCGCTTAGGTGTGATCCTCCAGTACTATAGGAACGTGGTAATAAGTTTTGTCTTTGTGCAACATGGGTATATCAGATTTCTGCTCTTCCTTACCACCAGAATTAGAAGGGATGACTTTTCGAGACTCTTGAAATTCAACCAAGGTTGTTTGAATCACTTTTTCATCTATTATAACAATGTCAAGCCCCCTCTCAACAAACTCAGCATCTAAAATTAGTTTACACTCCTCAATTTCCAAACTAGGCATTTCATGCTCTTCTTCTAAGATCATAGCTATCTCAAACATATTTTCACTATCTGTAATATCCTCATTTATGCCCTAGAAGTTTTGAGTATGTTGTTGTTATTGTGGTTGTTGATATATATATTGGGAAGTGAATGTTTGTGCATATATGTGTTAAATTGTAAGAGAAAAGAAATGGGAAGAGAATGTATATGTATATGTGTTTTGGAGAAGAAATTTAGGGTTTAGAGACAAATGTATATGTTGTTTATATGATGATATAATTAACATATACATTGGTCAAATGAAGAGTCAAGGTGATGGTTAAGTGGAAGAAGATATTTTTGGTTGTTAATGAAATTACTATAAATGGCTTATATGAGACAAAGAGTTAGTTATATGGTTAAGGGTGTTTTGGTAATTTTCCTTGTAAGATGCATGGTGGAGATTAAAAGAAGAAAAGGTGTTTGACTTGTGCATTTTCTTCTTTCTTTCTTGAAGTGGCCGGATTCTCCATAGACAAAGAGAGAAAGAGAGGTGATCTTGAGGTTTGAAGCATTTTGAAGAAAGAAACAAGGGTTTTGGTTAAAGATTTGTAGATTTCTTCATTTGAGGTAAGATCTTTTCTTTAATTTCTTCAATTCTTTTGAAGTGGTGTGAGAAAGGAATTAGGGTTTGTTGGTTTGATGATGAGAAGTTGAGTTGGTGAAGGTGTTGGAAGTGATTGTGTTGAGTAAGAGTTGTGTTTAGTGAAATTGTTTCTGTTTTACAATTAGTAAAGGCTGTGATTTGTATGATTTTTAATTAATTATAGAAAAATGTTCTTGAAGTGAATTTTTGATATGTTGTGCCTCTATGAGTGTAGAATGACTGAAAAATATGTTGATTCGATTTTGGAATGGTTATGAGTTTAGAAAGATTATTTTCATTAGACCTGTTCCAGCAGGTACCTTAACTGGGACAGCTATATTTCGTGATTTTTAATAAAATGTAGAAAAATCATATCCAATCGAATTTTGGATATGTTGTTGCTTAGTGAGTCTAGTATTTGAGAAAAATAATTTGGAACCACGTTGATTGAATTTGATTTATGGAATTCACAAAGTTCAGAACTGCTGCCAGGATGCAGGGCAATTGGGGCAGTCTGGTTAGGTGAACTATTTGACCAAGATTTTGTGTTCAGTTTGATCTGAAATTTTAAAGGGATGATTTTAAGATACAAAACTAAATTCTGTAAAAATTTTAGAATTTTTAGTCAAGTAGATTATTTTATACAATTTTTCAAAATAAGGATAAAATGGAGTTTAAAACCAGAATGTACTATTTATGGTTAGGGTTTTAATTCTTTGTTCTTTTTGCATTGCTTTGGTTTTCCAAAGGTAGGTTGGTCCTTAAACCTAACCTTAAACACTTTAAACACACTTGAATCAATGAATGTTATAATCAATTGTTCTTTGCCCTAATTGCATTGTTGAGATTGAACAATGTTATGTTGTGCATTGTGAATGGTAATGTGTTTCATGAGTAATGTGGTATGAAATGTTGATATTTATGAATGATGCTATGTGAGATATAATGTGATCATGGATGAGATATATATATATATACTTGAATAATGAGATGTTATATTGTGAAATGAAATGTGAAGCCATTGTTATTGGCTAAGATGATGTAATTGAAAGAAAGAAGGCATGTTTGCCTAAATGTGATGAGAATTGAGAATGGAAATGAATTGTTTGTTTAATATGTTATTCAGTTTCAGAGTTCTGGATTTGGGTGGCATGCCTAAGAAATGATGACAGGTAACAGTCTTGCCGGGTTGAGGACCTCCTCATAGGTGTTGAGTTGATGGTCCAAGAGACTGGGTCTGTTACACTATGAGATATATGATTTGTAACAGTCTTGCCGGGTTGAGGATCTCCTCATATGTGTTGAGTTGATGATCCAAGAGACTGGGTCTGTTACACTTGCCTACGGGCGTGATTATTGTGACTATGAACCAAAGCAGTAACTCTGAACTCTGAATATCGTATTAAATACTTGTTGGGCCCATAGGTGTCAGGGTTATATGAATGTCCTAAATAATGTTATGAGTTAATGAAATGAGATGTTGGTTATTGAGTATGATTGATTAATGTTGAATGTGGAAAGATGTTGAAATGTGGTATGCTCATATGACTATGATTTGTGAAATGCATAATTATGTGGTTAACTTTATATTTATGATATTGATCTTATCAATAACATATGTGGCATTGCATTACATTAAAGCATACCATTAGCATGTTTTATCTTACTAAGCCGTTGGCTTAGCGCGAATGTGATTCTTCGCGCAGGTGACAAGGAAGAACCAGAGAGTTCCTCTAGGCCGAGTCGAGCCTAGATTTTGAAGATTGAATAGTGGGCTTTAAGATCGAAGACTGACTGCCAAACATGTATAAATTTTATGTGTTGTAAAACTTGAGTTTTGATGTATATGAATTTGTAAATATTGTTACTTTCCGTTGCATAGTCAACAAAGATTTTATCTGCTGTATTTCATAATAAACCTTTACTTTATTTTGTACTAGAAGTGTAAATCCTTTTGCAGGTTGTAGTTGAGGTTATAAGGGGGATTTATTGGAAGTGTACTGAGAATGATTTTGTTTGCATTGGTTTGTGTAAAAATGTTTTCAAAAATTAGAAAAAAAAAAACCAGTTTTGTCGACACTTGGGATTGAATTTTTAGGCAAAACTATGGCAAAATTTCTATAAAAATCGGAACAAAAATTTGACTAAGTAAAAGTGGTAGCAACATTAGGATAGGGTGGCGCCTCTACTCAGCTTACACACGTAGGTCGGGAAGGGGTGTTACAATTTTTGGTATCAGAGCCTAGGTTTGAGATTCTCAACCTAGATCAATTGTAAGAAAAAGAATATTTTGATTTTTAAAGTGGGTTTTTGAGTAAAATACATGTTTTGGTATGGCAGTCTTTGATCTTTAATGAGGAATATTCTGCTGTGTTTGCAGATATAGGTAGAGATGGCATCTCATTCACGACAATCTGTTGAGGGTAGTGCCGAGAGTATTGCTCCTGCTGAGGGAGCTAGGGTTGATAGTGTTGAGGAGGCACCTGCTTCGGTGTCGGGTAGACCAGCTGGGGAGGAGGTTCCGCCAGCCTGGTTTAGGCCTATGTTGGAAGCTATGAGACAAGCACCTGTGCAACCACAGCCACCGCCACCACCCCCTCAGCCTTCAGTACCAGTAAGGCACTATGATAAGCTAAGGAAATATGGAGCAGAGGATTTCTTTGGTACAGTTGATCCGGCTGTAGCAGAACAGTGGCTTGATAGAGTTCAGAGGGTATTTGTGCAGTTGCAAGCCACTTCAGAGGAGAAGTTTGACTATGCAAGATCTTTGCTACAGAAGGATGCCTACGACTGGTGGAAGACAGTGCCCCATTCTATGGATGATCCACCAACCTTGTCTTATGCGGATTTTCTGAGAGAATTTGAGTTGAAGTATACTCCTAGGGAGTATAAAGATGGGAAGAAAAGAGAGTTTCTAGATTTGAAGCAAGATCATCGGACCGTAACTGAGTATGAAGTTGAGTTTATTCGACTGAGTCAGTATGCTGGGGGTATCATTACTGATGAGATTGATAGATGTCGGCGATTTGAGGAGGGATTGAGGCCCTCGATCATGTGCTTAGTGGCTGGATCCAGATATCAGGATTTCTCACAGCTTGTGGCAGCAGCTCGAAGTGTAGAGCGAGCTCAAGTTATTGCAGCTGCTTCAGAGGAAGAGGTTAGGGTTAGAAGGCCCCAGTTCGAGGCAGGGTCTTCTTCTGCGAAGAGGGGTAGAGGAAGTTTTGTTCCTCGGAGTAGTAGGAGCCAGAGACCAGTGGGTAGGTCAGTGCAGTTCCAGAGGCAGAGATTTAGACCTGCAGCTTCAGTAGCGAGTGCTCCTACTCCTGGAGTTCAGAGATCCACCTTACCTGTGTGTAACCAGTGTGGTGGAAGACATGGGGGCGTTTGTTGGAGGCATAGTAGATCAGGGGTATGCTTCAGGTGTGGATCACCTGACCACTTTGTGAGAGACTGTCCTGAGAGGCAGGATCAGATGCCAGTTGATTCTGCTGCTTCTCGAGCTAGTGTGAGGGGAGGCAGAGGAGGCAGAGGTGCCAGCCGGGGAGGTAGACCAGGATTCAGTTCTAGAAGAGGTACTACATCCAGGGAGGGTAGACCAGAGGAGGTTGGATCTTCCCAGAGGATGTATGTTATGCAGAGACAGCCAGATACATCGGCAGTCATAGCTGGTACTTTTTCTTTATTTAATACTCCAGTACTTGCTTTGATTGATCCGGGTTCCACACATTCATATATTAGTGCATCTGTTTTGCCTGTATCTGATTTGCATGCTGAGTCCCTAGGATTTGATGTGTTGGTAACAAATCCGTTAGGGCATAGTGTGGTTGTGAGTAAGGTGCATAGAGATAGTGCAGTAGTGGTGCAGGGTGAGGAGTTCCTTGGGGATTTGATTGAGATGCCATTTAAGGAATATGACGTGATCTTAGGTATGGATTGGCTATCTCGACATGAAGCTGTGGTGGATTGTAAAAAGAAAATTGTTTCTTTGAGAACGGGTGATGGTAGAGAGGTGATAGTATCTAATGAGCAGGAACAGCTAGCCTCCTTATTTGTTTCAGCTGTTGCAGCCAGGAGGTTGATTAGAAAGGGGTGTGAAGCCTATCTTGCTCATGTGGTGGATACTAGAGTGAAGGGTTCCCCTATTGATAGCATTGCCACAGTTGCTGAGTTCCCGGATGTGTTTCCAGAGGAGTTGCCAGGGTTGCCTCCTGAGAGAGAGGTGGAGTTCGGTATTGAATTGTTGCCTGGTACCACTCCTATCTCTATTACTCCTTATAGAATGGCACCAGCAGAATTGAGGGAGTTGAAAGTGCAATTACAGGAGTTGTTGGACAAAGGATTCATTCGCCCCAGTGTTTCTCCTTGGGGAGCTCCTGTGCTATTTGTGAAGAAGAAAGATGGTACTATGAGGTTGTGTATCGATTATAGGCAATTGAACAAGGTGACTATTAAAAATAAATATCCTTTGCCTAGAATCGATGATCTCTTTGATCAGTTGAAGGGAGCGTCAGTGTTCTCCAAAATTGATTTGAGATCTGGGTACCATCAGCTGAGGGTAAGAAGTGAAGATGTTCCTAAGACTGCTTTTCGGACCAGGTATGGGCATTATGAGTTTTTAGTTATGCCTTTTGGTCTAACGAATGCACCTGCAGCTTTTATGGATTTGATGAATAGGGTGTTTAGGCCCTATTTGGATCAGTTTGTAGTGGTCTTCATTGATGATATACTGGTGTATTCGCGGAATGAAGAGGAGCATGATATGCATCTGCGGATTGTGTTGCAGATTTTGAGAGAGAATCAGTTATTTGCCAAATTGTCGAAGTGTTAGTTCTGGTTGGATCAAGTTGCTTTTCTCGGACATATTGTTTCTGCAGAAGGCATCAGAGTTGATCCGAGCAAAGTTGAAGCCATTTTAAATTGGAGTCCACCCAAGTCTGTGACAGAGATTAGAAGTTTTCTGGGTTTGGCAGGCTATTACCGACGGTTTGTGAAAGGGTTTTCTTTGATAGCTACTCCACTCACCAGATTACTTCGAAAGGGAGTGAGATTTGTGTGGACAGATCAGTGTCAGGCTAGTTTTGAGCAGTTGAGAGAGTTGTTGACTCAAGCGCCTGTTCTTACTTTACCTGTTGAAGGCAAACCATATGTGATCTACAGTGATGCTTCACATAGAGGTTTGGGGTGTGTATTGATGCAGGAAGGGAAAGTTATAGCTTATGCATCTCGACAGTTGAAACCGCATGAGCTTAACTATCCGACCCATGATTTAGAATTGGCTGCCATTGTGTTTGCATTAAAGATTTGGCGCCACTATCTGTTTGGGGAGAAATGTTTCATCTACACTGATCACAAGAGTTTGAAGTATTTGGGTGTCCAGAAAGAACTCAATCTTCGTCAGAGGAGATGGTTAGAATTGATTAAAGACTACGACTGCTTGATTGACTATCATCCAGGTAAAGCAAATGTTGTTGCTGATGCCTTGAGTCGGAAGTCTTTAGCTGGTTTAACTGTTTACTCGCTCTCGTTGCTTGTTGAGTTGAGAGCATTGCATGCCAGTTTTGTACCTTGTGTTGATGGTGCATTATTGGCACAGTTGCAATTAAAGCCGATTTTGTTAGATCAGATCAAAGAAGCTCAGTTGGCCGATAAGAAGATTCAGAAGATTTTTTCAGATTGCAAGAATGGGAAGACTAGAGATTTTGTTGTGAAAGATGATGGGAGTCTCTGGTTTAAGAACCGATTGTGTGTACCCGATGATGCTGATTTGAAAAGAGTCATTTTAGAAGAAGCTCATCAGTCAATGTTTGCTATGCATCCGGGTAATACGAAGATGTATCATGATTTGAGACAGCATTATTGGTGGATTGGTTTGAAGAGAGACATTGCTGAGTTTGTATCGAAATGTCTCACTTGTCAGAAGGTTAAAGCAGAGCATCAAGTTCCAACCGGGTTGCTTCAACCATTGTCAGTGCCAGAATGGAAGTGGGAAAGAGTGACAATGGATTTTGTGTCTGGTTTGCCATTGACACAAAAGAAGCATGATGCTATATGGGTGATTGTGGATAGATTGACTAAGACAGCTCATTTCCTTCCGGTTCGAATGGATTACTCTTTGGAGAGATTGGCTGAGCTGTATATCCATGAGATTGTGAAACTGCATGGTGTTCCAACTTCTTTAGTGTCTGATCGAGATCCCAGGTTTACTTCCAGATTTTGGAAGAGTTTGCATAGTGCTTTAGGTTCTCGACTGCACTTCAGCACTGCTTTTCATCCACAGACGGATGGACAGTCAGAGAGGGTGATACAGATTATTGAGGACATGTTGAGAAGCTGTGTCATCGATTTCTCTGGAAGTTGGGATAGGTTTTTACCTCTTGTGGAGTTTGCTTACAACAACAGTCACCAATCCAGCATTGGTATGGCACCGTTTGAAGCATTGTATGGCAGACGGTGTAGGACACCTCTTTGTTGGAATGAGCTTGGAGATAATAAGTTGGTTGGTCCTGATTTGATTCAAGAAACTGAAGATAAAGTAAAGTTGATTCGAGGCAGGTTAAAAGCAGCTTCAGACCGACAGAAGTCTTATGCAGATCTAAAAAGGAGAGATATAGAGTTTGATGTTGGAGATAAGGTATTTCTGAAAGTGTCTCCTTGGAAGAAAATTTTGAGGTTCGGTCGGAAAGGAAAATTGAGTCCTCGTTTCATTGGGCCGTATGAAGTGTTAGAAAGAGTTGGGCCAGTGGCGTATCGACTTGCTTTGCCACCTGAGTTGGATCGTATTCATAATGTATTCCATGTTTCTATGTTGAGGAGATATAGGTCGGATCCATCTCATGTGTTGCCATTTGAGTCTATTGAAGTGAGCCCAGATTTGACATTTGAAGAGGAACCAGTTGCTATCTTGGCACGAGAAGTGAAAGAGTTAAGGAACAAGAGAGTGCCATTGGTGAAGATTCTTTGGAAGAATCATGCAAAAGAAGAAGCGACTTGGGAAAGTGAGCATACCATGCGAGAGCAGTATCCGCAATTGTTTCAGCTTTGATATCAGGTAATTTCGAGGACGAAATTTTCTTTTTAGAGGGGGAGAATTGTAATATCCTCATTTATGCCCTAGAAGTTTTGAGTATGTTGTTGTTATTGTGGTTGTTGATATATATATTGGGAAGTGAATGTTTGTGCATATATGTGTTAAATTGTAAGAGAAAAGAAATGGGAAGAGAATGTATATGTATATGTGTTTTGGAGAAGAAATTTAGGGTTTAGAGACAAATGTATATGTTGTTTATATGATGATATAATTAACATATACATTGGTCAAATGAAGAGTCAAGGTGATGGTTAAGTGGAAGAAGATATTTTTGGTTGTTAATGAAATTACTATAAAGGGCTTATATGAGACAAAGAGTTAGTTATATGGTTAAGGGTGTTTTGGTAATTTTCCTTGTAAGATGCATGGTGGAGATTAAAAGAAGAAAAGGTGTTTGACTTGTGCATTTTCTTCTTTCTTTCTTGAAGTGGCCGGATTCTCCATAGACAAAGAGAGAAAGAGAGGTGATCTTGAGGTTTGAAGCATTTTGAAGAAAGAAACAAGGGTTTTGGTTAAAGATTTGTAGATTTCTTCATTTGAGGTAAGATCTTTTCTTTAATTTCTTCAATTCTTTTGAAGTGGTGTGAGAAAGGAATTAGGGTTTGTTGGTTTGATGATGAGAAGTTGAGTTGGTGAAGGTGTTGGAAGTGATTGTGTTGAGTAAGAGTTGTGTTTAGTGAAATTGTTTCTGTTTTACAATTAGTAAAGGCTGTGATTTGTATGATTTTTAATTAATTATAGAAAAATGTTCTTGAAGTGAATTTTTGATATGTTGTGCCTCTATGAGTGTAGAATGACTGAAAAATATGTTGATTCGATTTTGGAATGGTTATGAGTTTAGAAAGATTATTTTCATTAGACCTGTTCCAGCAGGTACCTTAACTGGGACAGCTATATTTCGTGATTTTTAATAAAATGTAGAAAAATCATATCCAATCGAATTTTGGATATGTTGTTGCTTAGTGAGTCTAGTATTTGAGAAAAATAATTTGGAACCACGTTGATTGAATTTGATTTATGGAATTCACAAAGTTCAGAACTGCTGCCAGGATGCAGGGCAATTGGGGCAGTCTGGTTAGGTGAACTATTTGACCAAGATTTTGTGTTCAGTTTGATCTGAAATTTTAAAGGGATGATTTTAAGATACAAAACTAAATTCTGTAAAAATTTTAGAATTTTTAGTCAAGTAGATTATTTTATACAATTTTTCAAAATAAGGATAAAATGGAGTTTAAAACCAGAATGTACTATTTATGGTTAGGGTTTTAATTCTTTGTTCTTTTTGCATTGCTTTGGTTTTCCAAAGGTAGGTTGGTCCTTAAACCTAACCTTAAACACTTTAAACACACTTGAATCAATGAATGTTATAATCAATTGTTCTTTGCCCTAATTGCATTGTTGAGATTGAACAATGTTATGTTGTGCATTGTGAATGGTAATGTGTTTCATGAGTAATGTGGTATGAAATGTTGATATTTATGAATGATGCTATGTGAGATATAATGTGATCATGGATGAGATATATATATATATACTTGAATAATGAGATGTTATATTGTGAAATGAAATGTGAAGCCATTGTTATTGGCTAAGATGATGTAATTGAAAGAAAGAAGGCATGTTTGCCTAAATGTGATGAGAATTGAGAATGGAAATGAATTGTTTGTTTAATATGTTATTCAGTTTCAGAGTTCTGGATTTGGGTGGCATGCCTAAGAAATGATGACAGGTAACAGTCTTGCCGGGTTGAGGACCTCCTCATAGGTGTTGAGTTGATGGTCCAAGAGACTGGGTCTGTTACACTATGAGATATATGATTTGTAACAGTCTTGCCGGGTTGAGGATCTCCTCATATGTGTTGAGTTGATGATCCAAGAGACTGGGTCTGTTACACTTGCCTACGGGCGTGATTATTGTGACTATGAACCAAAGCAGTAACTCTGAACTCTGAATATCGTATTAAATACTTGTTGGGCCCATAGGTGTCAGGGTTATATGAATGTCCTAAATAATGTTATGAGTTAATGAAATGAGATGTTGGTTATTGAGTATGATTGATTAATGTTGAATGTGGAAAGATGTTGAAATGTGGTATGCTCATATGACTATGATTTGTGAAATGCATAATTATGTGGTTAACTTTATATTTATGATATTGATCTTATCAATAACATATGTGGCATTGCATTACATTAAAGCATACCATTAGCATGTTTTATCTTACTAAGCCGTTGGCTTAGCGCGAATGTGATTCTTCGCGCAGGTGACAAGGAAGAACCAGAGAGTTCCTCTAGGCCGAGTCGAGCCTAGATTTTGAAGATTGAATAGTGGGCTTTAAGATCGAAGACTGACTGCCAAACATGTATAAATTTTATGTGTTGTAAAACTTGAGTTTTGATGTATATGAATTTGTAAATATTGTTACTTTCCGTTGCATAGTCAACAAAGATTTTATCTGCTGTATTTCATAATAAACCTTTACTTTATTTTGTACTAGAAGTGTAAATCCTTTTGCAGGTTGTAGTTGAGGTTATAAGGGGGATTTATTGGAAGTGTACTGAGAATGATTTTGTTTGCATTGGTTTGTGTAAAAATGTTTTCAAAAATTAGAAAAAAAAAAACCAGTTTTGTCGACACTTGGGATTGAATTTTTAGGCAAAACTATGGCAAAATTTCTATAAAAATCGGAACAAAAATTTGACTAAGTAAAAGTGGTAGCAACATTAGGATAGGGTGGCGCCTCTACTCAGCTTACACACGTAGGTCGGGAAGGGGTGTTACACTATCTCCTTGGGAGTGCATGTCATCAATGTCAAAAAGTTGTGTACCTTGCTTCTCAACCTTCAAGTTACTTGGAACTGAACTAGATGGCCTATAAGGATCAGAAGTTTCATGCAACTTGGATGAGGTTGATGCCTCCAAATTTTCCTCCACCGTTGATTGGCTTGGCTCCTCCATGTTGGGTAGTATCTCCTCGCCATTGTCTTCCTGATTAGTCCCTGCATCAAAGGAATCACAAAAATTGTTATATATCACTTGTTCTCTCCTCAAATTTGTGATTACCTGGATTTGCTCCAATTGGCTAGGAGACTCTTCCTTTTGGTGTGCTTGGGGTTGATGTGCCAGCTGCCCAACTTGAGTTTCCAACCTCTTCCATGATTCTTGCAAAAATTCAAACCTAAAATTATCTTCCACTATGTATTGCTTGCATTGAGTTTGATGTTTCTCAGTATATTGAAAGAAGGCATTCAATCTTTCCTCCAATGTGAGTTTCCTAGGTTGATCTATATTTTGTGGGCTATTTTGAATGAAGACATTCAATCTTTCCTCCAAAGTGGGTTCCTTAAGGTGATCTTGATTCAGCATGTGTTTTTGAATATGGGCATTTACCTTATCCTCCAATGTGGGTTCCTTAAGGTGGTCTTGGTTTGAAAATGGTTCTTGAAAGTAAGAACTTCCTTGGTAAGGCTGAAAAAATTATTGAGGTGGAATGTACTGCTAATTATCCCAAGAAAAATTTGGGTGGCATTCCCAGCTTGGATTAAAAGAATTGGAATATGGGTCATTACCACCCATTTTCTGGAAACTTTGGTAGTCATATTCTTCCTTGTGCCATTCTTGGTATCGTTCGAAACTAAATGGACATGTATTGGCACTATGTCCTGCATTGCCACATGCTGCACATACCATGTTAGAATTATAGTTCCTATCATAAACTCCCCCGTACTATGAAAACTGCATCTTTGCAACAAAACACTTAACAATTTAAAGAAAAACAACAACAAACAAACAATTAAATTAGAAAAACAATTTCAAACACAACAAACAAACAAATTCAAAGAAAACAAACAAATAGTCTTGATTCAAATAAAAATAAAACTAAATCAACAGTCTTGATTATATTACTAATATTGAAACCGTTGTCCCCGGTAATTGCGCCAAAAACTTGGTGCGTGCAAACCTAATGCTAAAGCAATACTGCAAGTGCATGGGTCGCCCAAGTAATAAAGTAGTAAGTGAGTTATCATTCCACTGAGGACAAGGTCAAGTACTAGTGCACATCTTAACTATTGTTTAGCAAATTAATGGTTTTTGTGATGTTTTATAATTAAAGACAACTAACTTAATGAATGCAAGTAAAGAGAAATTGATTGTTGTGTAAAAAGGTTTGATGATAAAAATACTATCCAAATATTGAATCCCCCTAGCCACAATTATATTTATGAACATCAATTTAGTTAAATCACATAATAGAGTTGAATTGGCATTCCTCTAAATTAGACTAAAACCTCTCTCGAGTGAATTAACCCCTAATCACTAAGTAGAATGCTGGAATCTCTTCTCAAACACAATTAAATAGATCTTGCATTAATAACAGGGAACTATAAACCAAAGGATCTTGTAAGTCTATCTCTAGTACTCCAATCAATCCTCAACCCTTATAAGTATTCAATTCATATCAAGCTTTCTCAAGTCAATAATATGAAAATTGCAACCAATCAATAAGCATGCTATTCTCAACTGGAAATAAATCATTAAGCATCATAATAATAAAACAACTCCATCAATTAAGATTATTCAATCCATACAAATAAGCTAGGGTTCATCAATATATAGATAGAGAATGAGTTAGTTCATGTTTAATACTCTTAATACATCAACAACAACAACATTAAAATAATTTAAAGAGACAATAGAAAAACCCCTTGTGAAGATGCCAAGAGTAGGATTACTAGTCTTCCTCCTAGCTCCACTTGGGTGTATGATGAAGAGCTCAAGCCCTCTTCAATGGTTGATTCCCCTTTGCAAAATGGAATGGAGATTTTTCAAGTCACCAACCCTTTCAATGAAGCTTCTTCAACCTTCAAGAGTTTGCCAATGGAAGATGGAGATGGTGGAGAGGATAGAAATGGAGGATGAAGATGAAGAGTCAAGGAGAGTGTAATATCCCAAAGTATACCCTAAAAGTTTTGGAATATTTATTGTTGTATTTGGATTAATTATATATGTTTGTTTGGGAAGGGAAGAGTGTATATGTTGTATATATGGTGATATATACAACATATACAAGTCAAATTAAAGGAAGTCAAAAGAAGATAATTAATTGTTTTTAAATTAATTAAATAAATTAAAAGGAAAGTAAAATATGTGGAAGGGAGAAAATTGATTATTTTATTATTAAAATACTTGGTGGAGGTTTTAAAGAGAAGAGTGTTTGACTTGGCATCTTCATTTTCTTCTTCTTTTCTTTCCTTTTCCTTGTTGGCCGAGTCACAAAAGGCAATAGAGAGAAAGAGAGGTTTTGATTTCCAAGCTCAAAATTGAAGGAAGTTTCAAGTGATTAAGTTGGAAATTTAAGAAGTTTCATCAACTTTGGTAAGTTTCCTTTTAATTTCCTTGTTTTATTTTGAGTTGTAATTGAGTTTGATTGTTGATATTTGATAGTATGATTATGTTTTATTGTGGTGTGTTTGAAAGTGTTGAAATTGAATTAAAGATAAGAAGTTAGGTTTGTGTTGGTGTTGGAAGTGTTTGAGTTGTGTTTGTGTTAGGGTTGTGAATTGGTGATTGTTGTAGATGTTGAGTTTGAATAATTAGTCTTGTAGATCTTCATGATATTGGTGTTAATGAAGTTAGAAGCATAGAATACATGAGTTTGGTCCGAAACAGAAGCATTTTGGATGCCACGGCCGTGGCCTTTGGCTGCCACGATCGTGGCCATTGGAAGCCATGGCCGTGGGGGTTTTGAGCAAGGGAAGTAGATCCATTTGCTAACCCAAGCCCGTGGGGGTTGGGAGGCCACGACCGTGGGGTCCTAGAGAGAGATTTAGGCTTGTAGTTTATGATCTATGGGTCTAGTATGATACTAATAGGTGAATAATTGTATTGGAATTCATGTGAATTTGTAATTAACTGTGTATTATTCCTTTTGGATTAGGTTGTGAAGAGGTTGAATTGCCCTAACCTAAGTGTTGAGGATTCTTGGAAGAGGAAGTGTATAGATTGGTGTAAGTTGTTCTTGAGGTAAGTACAAACTTACATGGTTGCATTCATTTACATGATTTTGAGACTTAACACATTTGGTTATAAATGTGTTAAGTAATTTACTATATTGTTAATACAAATTGATTAATGTTATGATTTGTATAATGTGAAAGATATGATGATCATTCAAAAGGTATGTGCAATGCAATTGATTATGATGAATACTTTAATGATGAATTACTTTAATGTGGATTGAGAAATGATGAGATGTGATGTCATTGTGATTGGCTATAATGATTCAAATGAAGTAAATGGGGCATGTTTGCCTAGATGATGATGAATGTCCAATGCAATTGGTTATGTATACTCTATTGATGAGATGTGAAGCCATTGTTGTTGGCTATAGTGATGCAAATGAGATAATTGAGGCATGGTTGCCTAAATGATGATAAGAAAATGAGAATGAAATTGATAATGAAATAATGAATGAATTGTGTGTCTAATGTGTTATTCCATTTTTAGAGTTTTGTTGTTGGTGGCATGTCTAATAGTAACAATCTCTTGAAGCTAGGTTGGGCTTGATCCATGAAGCCAAATTAGGTTGAAGTTGAGCTTGCTTTACTCCCCTTGAAGTTTGGTTGGGTCTAGTCCTTGAAGCCTAGTTGAGATGTTACAACCATTGAAGCTAGGTTGGGTTTGGTTCTTGAAGCCAAGTTGCGTTGATACTTAGCATGCTTTGTTCCCCTTGAAGCTTGGTTGAGCCTAATCCTTGAAGCCTAGTTGGGATAATGATAATGTTAAATGTGATAATTGAACCAAAACATTAACTCTGAAAGTTGAATGGCATATTAGTGTCTTTTGGGCCCATGCTTATCTTTGCTTAAATGTGATTCATGAATGGTGAAACAAATGAATAATGAGATTCAATGTAAGACTTTGAAATGTGATATTCTTATGTATTGTTTATAATGTTTGAACATATGACATGTATTGTTTATAATGTTTGAACATATGATATTGGCATTGCATTGAAACATATTATCATTGGGGCTTGTACCACTAAGCCGTTGGCTTAGCGCGATTGTGGTTCATCCCGCAGGTGACAGGGTTGAGCCAGAGAGTTCATCTACACCGAGTCGAGTCTATATTTTGAAATGTTGATTGTGAGCTTAAAGATCAAGGACTGACTGCCAAACATGTATAAACTTTATATTTTGTAAAATTTGATTTTTATGTTTATGTATTTGTACATACCTCTACATTTTCCGCTGCGTATTGAATGAACGTTTTACTTACTGTGTTTTATGATATAACTTAAATGTTTTAAGTTTTCTCGTGTTATTGTATAAAGGAATGATTGGTTTGGTTAGTAAACCGTATCATTCCTATATTCGGTATATGCATATTACAGGCGTGGTAGTATGTAGTGTGCGTATATGGGATATAGGGGTGTTACAATTGTTTTGGTATCATTGCCTAGGTTTGAGATTCTTAACCTAGGTAAATTGTAAGGAAAAAGTAAATTTTGATTTTAAAATGTGATTTTTAAATAAGATACATGCTTTGGTATTGGCAGTCTCTGATCTTTGATGAGGTATATTCTGCTTTGATTGCAGATATAGGTAGTAATGGCATCTCAGTCACGTCAGTCTATAGAAGGTAGTGCTGAGAGCGTAGCTCCTGAAGAGAGCAGAGATGGAGCTAGAGTTGAGAGAGCTAGTGAGGCCCCTGCTCCTGTGTCAGGGAGATCAGTTGCTGATGAGGTTCCGCCAGGTTGGTTATGGCATGTGATAGAATTGTTGAGGCGAGCTCCAGTGCAGCCGCCACCGCCACTACAGCCTCAAGTACCGGTGAGGCATTATGATAAATTGAGGAAGTATGGAGCTGAGGATTTTCTTGGCACTACAGATCCTGCAGTAGCTGAGCAGTGGTTGGATAGAGTGCAGAGGGTATTTATCCAGTTGCAAGCTACTCCTGAAGAGAAATTTGATTATGCTAGATCCCTTCTTAAGAAAGATGCTTATGATTGGTGGAAGACGGTTCCTCATGCTATGGATGATCCACCTACGTTGTCTTATGGTGATTTTCTGAGGGAGTTTGAGCAGAAATATACTCCGAGGGAGTATAAGGATGTCAAAAAGATGGAATTCCTGAATTTGAGACAAGATAACCAGACTGTGACAGAGTATGAGGTAGAGTTCATCCGGTTGAGTCACTATGCCGGTCGGATTATTTCTGATGAGATTGACCGGTGTAGGAGATTTGAGGAGGGGTTGAGGCCCTCTATTATGTGTATTGTGGCTGGTTCTCGATACCAGGATTTTTCTCAGTTGGCTACAGTAGCTAGAAGTGTTGAGAGAGCACAGGGTATTGCAGCAGCTGCTACTGAAGAGGAGACCAGAGTTAGGAGACCCCAGTTTGAGGCAGGGTCTTCGTCTATGAAGAGAGGCAGAGGAAGTTTTATTCCGAGGATCAGTAGGAGCCAGAGGCAGTCAAGTAGGTCAGTTCAGTATTAGAGGCAGAGATCGAGACCTACAATTTCTGTAGCTAGTGCTCCGACTCCAGTGGTTCAGAGATCTATTCCACCTGTATGTGTTCATTGTGGTAGGACACATGGGGGTGTTTGTTGGAAGACAGGTGGATCAGGAGTTTGTTTTAGATGTGGGTCACCAGCTCATTTTATTAAAGATTGCCCTGAGATACAGGAGGATAGGCAGACTGGTACTACAGCTTCTCGACCTAGTGTGAGAGGTGGTCGAGGGGGCAGAGGTGTTAGTAGAGGTAGTCGACCTGGATTTAGTCAGAGAGGAGTCTCTACATCAGGAGGCAATAGGCCAGATGAGGCCGGGTCTTCTCAGAGAGTGTATGTGATGCAGAGGCAGCCAGATGCTTCAGCAGTCATTGCGGGTACATTTTCTTTATTTGGCATTTCAGTTCTTGCTTTGATTTATCCAGGATCTACTCATTCATACATAAGTGCATCTATCTCGCCTGTGTCTGAATTGCATTCATAGTCCTTAGGATTTGATGTCTTGGTGACAAATCCTTTAGGACATAGTGTTGTGGTGAGTAAGGTGCATCGTGATAGTGCAGTGGTGGTACAAGGTGAGGAATTTTTGGGTGATTTGATTGAAATGCCTTTTAAGGAGTATGATTTGATCTTAGGCATGGATTGGTTGTCTAAGCATGGAGTTGTGGTAGACTATCAAAAGAAATGTGTTACTTTGAGAACCAGTGATGGTAGAAGTGTGATGGTATCTAGTGAGCAGAGACAACTTGCATCCTTTTTTGTGTCAGCAGTTGCAGCTAAAAAGTTGATTAGAAAAGGGTGTGATGCTTATCTTGCTCATGTTGTGGATACCAGAGTAGTGGGTTCTCAACTTGATTGTATACCCACAGTTGTGGAATTTTTAGATGTGTTTCCTAAGGAGTTGCCAGGGTTACCCCCTGAGAGAGAGGTTGAGTTTGGTATCGATTTGTTGCCTGGTACCACTCCCATCTCTATTACTCCTTATCAAATGGCACCTGCTGAGTTGAGAGAGTTGAAAGTGCAGTTGCAGGAGTTGTTGGATAAAGGGTTTGTTCGCCCTACTGTTTCTCCGTGGGGAGCTCTTGTTTTGTTTGTAAAGAAGAAGGATGGTACTTTGAGATTATGCATCGATTATAGGCAATTGAACAAAGTGACTATCAAGAATAAGTATCCTTTGCCTCGGATTGATGATCTCTTCAATCAGTTGAAGGGAGCAACAGTGTTTTCCAAGATTGATTTGAGATCAGGGTACCATCAGTTGAGGGTTAGAGCTGAAGATGTTCCTAAGACAGCTTTCCGCACAAAATATGGTCATTATGAGTTTTTAGTGATGCCTTTTGGATTGACGAATGCACCTGCAGCTTTTATGGATTTGATGAATAGGGTGTTTAGGCCCTACCTGGATCAGTTTGTGGTGGTTTTTATTGATGATATTTTGGTGTATTCACATAATGAAGAGGAGCATGACAAGCATCTGTGGATTGTGTTGCAGACCTTGAGAGAGAAGCAATTGTATGCTAAGCTATCAAAGTGTGAGTTTTGGCTTGATCAAGTAACTTTTCTGGGTCATATAGTTTCAGCATATGGTATAAGAGTTGATCCGAGTAAAGTTGAGGCTATTTTGAATTGGAGTCCACCAAAGTCTGTGAATGAAGTTAGAAGTTTTCTAGGTTTGGCAGGCTATTATCGACGCTTTGTGAAAGGTTTTTCTTTGATAGCTACTCCACTCACCAGATTACTTCGAAAGGGAGTTAGATTTGTGTGGACAGATCAGTGTCAAGCTAGTTTTGAGCAATTGAAGGAGATGTTGACTCAAGCTCCTGTTCTTGCTTTGCCTATGGAAGATAAACCATATGTGATTTACAGTGATGCTTCACATAATGGTTTAGGTTGTGTTTTGATGCAAGAGGGTAAAGTTATAGCTTATGCTTCTCAGCAGTTGAAGCCACATGAGCTTAATTACCCGACGCATGATTTGGAGTTAGCAGCCATAGTGTTTGCTTTGAAGATTTGGTGACACTACTTGTATGGAGAGAAGTGTTTTATTTATACGAATCATAAGAGTTTGAAATATTTGGGGGTTCAAAGAGAGCTTAATCTTCGGCAAAGACGATGGTTGGAGTTAATCAAAGACTACGACTATTTGATTGATTATCATCCTGGTAAGGCAAATGTTGTTGCTGATGCCTTGAGTCTGAAGTCTTTAGCAGGTTTGGCTGTTTATTCGCTCTCGTTGCTTGTTGAATTAAGAGCGTTGCATACTAGTTTTGAATTATGTGATGATGGAGCCTTATTAGCTTAGTTGCATTTGAGACCGGTGTTGTTGGATCAGTTTAAAGAGGCTCAATTGATTGATGAGAAAATTCAGAAGATTGTTTTAGATTGCCAAAATGGGGAGAGCCAAGAATTCCATGTGAGAAGTGATGGTAGCCTTTGGTTCAAGGATAGATTGTGTGTTCCTGATGACATTAGTTTAAGAAAGATTATTTTGGAAGAAGCACATCAATCGGTTTTTGCTATGCACCCTGGGAGTAATAAAATGTATCAGGATTTGAAGCAACATTACTGGTGGTCAGGTATGAAGAAAGAAAGCAGAATTTGTGTCCAAGTGTCTCACTTGTCAAAGGGTGAAAGCTGAGCATCAAGTTCCAACAGGGTTGCTTCAACCTTTATCAGTGCCTGAATGGAAATGGGAACGTGTGACAATGGATTTTGTGTCTGGTTTGCCATTGACTCAGAAGAAGCATGATGCTATATGGGTGATTGTTGATCGGTTGATGAAGACAACTCATTTTCTTCCAGTTAGAATGAACTATTCTCTTGAGAAGTTGGCTGAGTTGTATATCAGTGAGATAGTGAAGTTGCATGGAGTCCCAATTTCTTTAGTGTCTGATCAAGATCCCCGGTTTACTTCAAGGTTTTGGAAGAGTTTACATGGTGTTTTGGGTTCTCGATTACACTTTAGCACTGCTTTTCATCCACAGTCAGATGGGCAGTCAAAGAGAGTGATACAGATTATAGAGGATATGTTGAGAAGCTGGGACAGATTTTTGCCACTTGTGGAATTTGCTTACAACAACAGTCATCAATTTAGTATTAAAATGGCACCATTTGAGGCATTGTATGGTAGAAGATGTAGGAAGCCTCTATGTTGGAATGAAATTGGGGAAAGTAAATTGGTTGGTCCCGATTTGATTAAAGAAACGGAAGAGAAAGTGAAGATAATTCGGGATCGGTTGAAAGCAGCTTCAGATCGACAGAAATCTTATTCAGACTTAAAGAGGAGAGACATAGAGTTTAATGTTGGAGATAAAGTATTTTTGAAAGTGTCTCCTTGGAAGAAGATTTTAAGATTTGGTCAAAGAGGGAAGCTATGTCCTCGTTTTATTGGACCTTATGAAATATTAGAAAGAGTTGGACCAGTTGCTTATCAACTTGCTTTGCTGCCTGAATTGGATAGAATCCATAATGTTTTCCATGTTTCTATGATGAGGAGGTACATATCAGACCCATCTCATGTTTTGCCAGTAGAATTTATTGAGGTGAGTCCAGATCTGACTTTTGAAGAAGAACCAGTTGCTATTTTCGCACATGAAGTGAAAGAGTTGAGAAATAAGAAAGTGTCACTTGTAAAGGATCTTTGGAAGAATCATGCAAAGGAAGAGGCAACTTGGGAGAGTGAGCAAATAATGCGAGATCAATATCCTCAGTTGTTTCATACTTGATATCAGGTAATTTCGAGGACGAAATTTCTTTTTAGAGGGGGAGAATTGTAATATCCCAAAGTATACCCTAAAAGTTTTGGAATATTTATTGTTGTATTTGGATTAATTGTATATGTTTGTTTGGGAAGGGAAGAGTGTATATGTTGTATATATGGTGATATATACAACATATACAAGTCAAATTAAAGGAAGTCAAAAGAAGATAATTAATTGTTTTTAAATTAATTAAATAAATTAAAAGGAAATTAAAATAAGTGGAAGAGAGAAAATTGATTATTTTATTATTAAAATACTTGGTGGAGGTTTTAAAGAGAAGAGTGTTTGACTTGGCATCTTCATTTTCTTCTTCTTTTCTTTCCTTTTCCTTGTTGGCCGGCTCACAAAAGGCAATAGAGAGAAAGAGTGGTTTTGATTTCCAAGCTCAAAATTGAAGGAAGTTTCAAGTGATTAAGTTGGAAATTTAAGAAGTTTCATCAACTTTGGTAAGTTTCCTCTTGATTTCCTTGTTTTATTTTGAGTTGTAATTGAGTTTGATTGTTGATATTTGATAGTATGATTATGTTTGATTGTGGTGTTTTTGAAAGTGTTGAAATTGAATTAAAGGTAAGAAGTTAGGTTGGTGTTGGTGTTGGAAGTGTATGAGTTGTGTTTCTGTTAGGGTTGTGAATTGGTGCTTGTTGTAGATGTTGAGTTTGAATAATTAGTCTTGTAGATCTTCATGATATTGGTGTTTAATATAGTTAGAAGAATAGAATACATGAGTTTGGTCCGAAACAGAAGCATTTTGGATGCCACGCCCGTGGCCTTTGGCTGCCACGACCGTGGCCATTGGAAGCCATGGCCGTGGGGGTTTTGAGCAAGGGAGGCAGATCCATTTGCTAACCCACGCCGGTAGGGGTTGGGAGGCCAAGACCGTGGGGTCCTAGAGAGAGATGTTGGCTTGTAGTTTATAATCTATGGGTCTAGTATGATACTAATAGGTGAATAATTGTATTGGAATTCATGTGAATTTTTAATTAAGTGTGTATTATTCCTTGTGGATTAGGTTGTGAAGAGGTTGAATTGCCCTAACCTAAGTGTTGAGGATTCTTGGAAGAGGAAGTGTATAGATTGGTGTAAGTTGTTCTTGAGGTATGTACAAACTTACATGGTTGCATTCATTTACATGATTTTGAGACTTAACACATTTGGTTATAAATGTGTTAAGTAATTTACTATATTGTTAATACAAATTGATTAATGTTATGATTTGTATAATGTGAAAGATATGATGATCATTCAAAAGGTATGTGCAATGCAATTGATTATGATGAATACTTTAATGATGAATTACTTTAATGTGAATTGAGAAATGATGAGATGTGATGTCATTGTGATTGGCTATAATGATTCAAATGAAGTAAATGGGGCATGTTTGCCTAGATGATGATGAATGTCCAATGCAATTGGTTATGTATACTCTATTGATGAGATGTGAAGCCATTGTTGTTGGCTATAGTGATACAAATGAGATAATTGAGGCATGGTTGCCTAAATGATGATAAGAAAATGAGAATGAAATTGATAATGAAATAATGAATGAATTGTGTGTCTAATGTGTTATTCCATTTTCAGAGTTTTGTTGTTGGTGGCATGCCTAATAGTAACAATCTCTTGAAGCTAGGTTGGGCTTGATCCTTGAAGCCAAATTGGGTTGAAGTTGAGCATGCTGTACTCCCCTTGAAGTTTGGTTGGGTCTAGTCCTTGAAGCCTAGTTGAGATGTTACAACCCTTAAAGCTAGGTTGGGTTTGGTTCTTGAAGCCAAGTTGGGTTGATACTTAGCATGCTTTGTTCCCCTTGAAGCTTGGTTGAGCCTAATCCTTGAAGCCTAGTTGGGATAATGATAATGTTAAATGTGATAATTGAACCAAAACATTAACTCTGAAAGTTGAATGGCATATTAGTGTCTTTTGGGCCCATGCTTGTCTTTGTTTAAATGTGATTCATGTATGGTGAAACAAATGAATAATGAGATTCAATGTAAGACTTTGAAATGTGATATTCTTATGTATTGTTTATAATGTTTGAACATATGACATGTATTGTTTATAATGTTTGAACATATGATATTGGCATTGCATTGAAACATATTATCATTGGGGTTTGTACCACTAAGCCGTTGGCTTAGCGCGATTGTGGTTCATCGCGCAGGTGACAGGGTTGAGCCAGAGAGTTCATCTAGACCGAGTCGAGTCTAGATTTTGAAGTGTTGATTGTGAGCTTAAAGATCAAGGACTGACTGCCAAACATGTATAAACTTTATATTTTGTAAAATTTGATTTTTATGTTTATGTATTTGTAAATACCTCTACATTTTCCACTGCGTATTGAATGAACATTTTACTTACTGTGTTTTATGATATAACTTAAATGTTTTAAGTTTGCTCATGTTATTGTATAAAGGAATGATTGGTTTGGTTAGTAAACCGTAGCATTCCTATATTCGGTATATGTATATTACATGTGTGGTAGTATGTAGTGTGCGTATACGGGATATAGGGGTGTTACAGAGAGTGTCACTCTCTCCTTGCCCAATACGTGTATGCCCAAGCCTCCTCCTCTCCAAGTCTCTATTCTGTCTCCCCCAAAAACCATTTTCTCTTCTTCCTCTTCTTCTCTTTTTAAATCATTCAAAGCTCAAAACCCATACCTTCCAACTCACACCACTCTCCATTGTCTCCCACCTTCTCCTTGTTTAATATTTCTTTTGATCAATTAGGCAAGCTTTTCATTTCTTTAATCTTTCTTTTAGCAAAAGAAAATTGTTTGTCCCCCACTTGTTCCTCAATCCGTGCAAAAGAATTCAAGGTTTTTATAGGTGACACGGCCAAGCCATGAGTGGCTTGGCCGTGTCTCTCATTTCTCCTTGGCACACGGCCAAGCTAGTTGGCAGTGTCCATCACTGCCTCTTCTTTCTTTCTTTCTTTTCTTTGTTTTCAAGGAGTGACACGGCCAAGCTTGTGGCCGTGTCATGTGGGTGTGTCACCTTCTGTTTGCCATCTTTCCTTTTGCTCATTCCTTGTTCTTTGGCTTAGGATGGAACACGGCCAAGCTTGTGGCCGTGTCACATGCCAGTGTCAGCTTCTGCCAAATTTTCCTTATTTCTTTGGTTTGTTTGGTTTTTCTCCTTAGGTGAGACACAGCCAGTGGGTTGGCCATGTCTTCTTGCAGTGTCAGCTACTGCTTTGAAGTTCCTTTGAGGGACACGACCAAGCTTGCATTGGCTTGGCCATGTCTTGCTTGATTCATGCTCTTTCTTCATTGTTTTGATCTTCCAAGGGAGTTTTTGCACTGTAACCTAAAAAAAACACTTAAAACAAACTTAAAACAAAAATCAAATGAAACATTAACTAAAAACACATTAAAATCATACTAAAAAATAGGTATAAAATGATCTCATCAATCACTAAGAGTGTGGTGGTAGGTCATCAAATAAAGCCCTGAAAAAGTCTTCACCTGTTGGAGGAGTAGGCAAATTACTCATCCCGGGATCACCAAAAGTAGGAGCACCAAAATCTCTATTACCTTGAAGTTTCGATCCGTCACGATCCTCATCAGAAGCAGACAAAAGAATCTCATGGTCATCAGTCTGGGGGCCTCTTGATGAAGAAGCACCAGGATCCCTCATCCCCTGAAATCAGAAGTCTAAAAAATTTTGTTCGGATTAATGATATAAATTTTCAAAATGAGAAGCCTACTGACGACTTGCGGCCAACTCTTCTTGAAGTTTTCTATTTTATTCTTCAAGCATCCGCTGTGAGCCAAATAGGAAAAAGGTAAAAGCATACATAATCATGCATACATATAGCATAAATTACCATGAAATAAGGAACTTACCAGGTAATTCATATCAATACCCTGCGGATGAGATGGCATATCTGGCGGGCTAGAATGGGCACATGAAGGGGCAATAAAAGAAGGTCCAACCTCATGATCAAATCAGCCAACAACCTGCAAAAAGCATTAAAGAATAAAAAAAAGGAAGAAGCAGTTGCAAGGGAAAAATGGTAAAAGTTTTACCTGAGAAGTACTAGCCCCGAGATGTGGAACAAACTCTCCTGCATCTCCGTGTTGTTCCTCTTCATTTCTACCCTCATTTTCTTTGGGAATCTCCCGTACAACAACAGGAGATACATCAAAGTTCAAGAGCCTTCTTCGAATAAAGTGGGCATAAGATGCACTCGGTGGATAGAGAAATCATTCAATACCATAACCGTATCGAGATGACCACCATGCATCCTCCGGCATCAACATAATATTTAAAGTGTATTCCTAGCAAGGCATCGGAATCCTCTGCTGCTATGAACAGAGGAACCACTCATAAACTCTCTCTCTGAGAAACCAGCCACTAGACATTGGGTCGGCGATGACTTGGCGAGAATGTTGGAAAGATAGCACAGCCTTCATGAAGGGAGACCAGTTTGTCCGCTCTTCTGGGTTCCACCAGGCCAAATTCACCTGTAAAATAACATAAGGTAAGTAAACTTTCACATAAAATTTAAAGCATACTAATGTTATTTTACTTGGTCCCAGGTTAAGCGGCTCAACATAAAGCGGTGAGTATGAACATGGTGAGAGCCGGGAATGTCCACACGATCGGACAACCAGAAATTTAATCTCGGATACCCAACTCTCTCTTAGGAAATACCGGGTACCCTCACGAGGTTGTGTTCATATGCCCATACCTACAATAATAGTAAAGATCAAATTCATGCAAGAAAAGAGTGGAATTAACATTGGTAGAAAAAGAATACCTCAACAACCGCCATCAAGCCGACAAAAGACTTCTTGTTTCGGCAAAGTTTATCAAGACCATGGTAAAGACAAGCAAGACAAACTTCACCCCAGCCAGAAGATGGTACCATTTTGAAATAAGAAAGGGCCTTCAACACTGAAAAGTGGATGGAGGATTCATCGCTGCCTAAGATAGTAGACCCAAGCAATTATAACAAAAATCCTCGAGCATACTGACCGTCCTTCGTAGTTCATCCAATAACTACGAATTGGTTCAATTTTTATCTTAAAAGGCCCTTTATATGATGGTTCCATACCAATTAATTCCTTAATTTCTTGAAATGTTAAATATCATTGGTCAGAGGAACCGGAACACCATCATATCGAAGGCCGGTTATAGCAGTAAAGTCGACCGGACCAATTGTCATCTCTCCAATTGGTAAGTGAAAAGTGTGGGTTGTGTCCAACCATTGTTCTTCAAGCACCTAGACTATGCTTTGGTCTATCTGACACTCCTCAAATGGCAATTGTAAGATGAAGTGCTTAAAGCCGCAATCTCGGATAATCTGCCTTACTCGAGAAGGCACTACATCATGCCACTGTCGGGCTTTGTAGATACACCCTCCGGCCCGAACAACGCAACAATCACGCTAACACGGAGCCAAGTAAGTTAATACCAGATAAGTACATATTGTTCTATCTACTTAAATTAATTTATTTTTCCTAAATTCTCTAAAGAATAATAATATAAAACATAAATAATAAATAAAGGCAAACACAATAATAATAAGAGAGCATAATATAAAAACATAAATAAAAAATAATAATATAGAAAAAAATGAACAAAAATAAAATAATAATAAAAAATAAAAAATAACACAAAAACAGCAAAACAGAAAAGAAAAAAAGGAAAAGAAAAATAATTACCGCACTCTTTTGGTTGGAACTACGATGAAGCGGCATCCCGGCTAGTAGATATATATTTCCATCTTCATGATGCCGAATAAACTTCAATAACTCGGCATTTAGAATGAGTCCCTTACCTTGAAGCATGCATTTTTTTTGAAAACTATGTGCTAAATTTGAAAGAATTGGAGAGAATTATAGAAATTGAGAAGTTTTGCTGTGAATCAAATGAAGAAACTCGCGGGTTTATACAGAGAAACGGCAAGGAAAAAAACAAAATTCAAAAGTAAGTTTTACTATTTATCAATAGTAAACTTTACTATTGATAAATAGTAAATTTTACTATTTTATGAATAGTAAATTACTATTGATGAATAATAAAATACTATTTACTACTATTTACGAATAGCAAGTTACTATTTATGAACAATAAATAGTTCTTGAACAGTGACTACATAGTAAATAAACAGTAAATTCAATTATTCAATTTAATCATTCAAATACTTGCGTGTGTATAAATATTTTTACACGCAAGGGGCAAAAAAGAAGACATGCATAAAAATTAGCCAAACTTTTTGAAATCAAAAACATTATTAGCTCGGGTTCAAAACCCAAATTTTCCTTAGGTCCAGAACCTAGAATCTTTTCTAAGTCCAAAACTTAGCTCGGGTCCAGAACCTTAATTTTCCTTAGGTCCAGAACCTAGAATCTTTTCTAAGTCCAGAACTTAGCTCGGGTCTAGAACCCAAAATTTTCTTAGGTCCAGAACCTAGAATCTTTTCTAAGTCTAGAACTTAGCTTGGGTCTAAAACCCAAATTTTCCTTAGGTCCAGAACCTAAAATCTTTTCTAACTCCAGAACTTAGCTCTGGTCAAGAACCCAAATTTTCCTTAGGTCCAGAACCTAGAATCTTTTCTAAGTCCAAAACTTAGCTCGGGTCCAGAACCTTAATTTTCCTTAGGTCCAGAACCTAGAATCTTTTCTAAGTCCAGTACTTAGCTCGGGTCTAGAACCCAAAATTTTCTTAGGTCCAGAACCTAGAATCTTTTCTAAGTCTAGAACTTAGCTTGGGTCTAAAACCCAAATTTTCCTTAGGTCCAGAACCTAAAATCTTTTCTAACTCCAGAACTTAGCTCTGGTCAAGAACCCAAATTTTCCTTAGGTCCAGAACCTAGAATCTTTTTTAAGTTCAGAACTTAGCTCGGGTCTAGAACCCAAATTTTCCTTAGGTCTAGAACCTAGAATCTCTTCTAAGTCCAGAACTTAGCTCGGGTCCAGAACCCAAATTTTCCTTAGGTCCAGAACCTAGAATCTTTTCTAACTCCAGAACTTAGCTCGGGTCCAGAACCCAAATTTTCCTTAGGTCCAGAACCTAGAATCTTTTCCAAGTTCAGAACTTAGCTCGGGTCTAGAACCTAATTTTTCCTTAGGTCTAGAACCTAGAATCCCTCCTAAGTCCAGAAGTTAGCTCGGGTCCAGAACCCAAATTTTTCTTAGGTCCAGAACCTAGAATCTCTTCTAAGTCCAGAACTTAGCTCGGGTCCAAAACCTAAATTATCCTTAGGTCTAGAACCTAGAATCTCTTCTATGTCCAGAACTTATCTCAGGCCCATAACCCAAAATTATCCTTAGGTCCAGAACCTAGAATCTTTTCTAAATCCAGAACTTAGTTCGTGTCCAGAACCCAAATTTTTCTTAGGTCCAGAACCTAAAATTACGCTTAGGTCCAGAACCTGAAATTATCCTTGAGTCTAGAACTCGAACCGGGTCCAGAACCCAAAACCTCAATGATATTAAAAATTAAGTCCTATTGCTTTTCACTGTCTTTCACTAAAGTCTCATATCATTCAAGCAGGGGGCAAACTGTAGACCCTTAATTTTTGAACTAGTCAGGTCTAATATGTTTTAATTAGTCCAAAATAATTTTTGTGTTGTCCAATATATTTTAATTAGTCCAAAACAATTTTGTTATCTTAATTAAATAATATTTGCTTTAATATTTAATGTTTATTAATAAAAATAAATAATTATAATAAAATAAAAATAAAAATCTGTGGCGGAAAAATCATCGCTGGAAATCAACGTGGGACGAAATGGCTCGATGGCCAATTTTCACCCGCAGCCACCTGCGGCAGTTTTTTATCCAGCTTAATTTTTTCGCATCAGTTTTTTTTCCAGCATAATTTTTATGCAGCAGTTTTTTTTGCCAGCGAAATTTTTTCGACGCAAATTTTTTTGAAACCAAATACAATTAGGTTTCGGTTTCCTTTTCTTAATTAATGTTAGATTCCGTGAATAACTAAACTTAACCATAAAAATCTTCTATACATAAGGACTAAAAACATCACAAAAAGGGATCGGATTTTAGGAGGAGAATTTCAGACCAAAATTGAGGAGGAAAACTTTGAATCAATCGAACTTTTTGAGAGAGCAAACAAACAATTCAATCGATCAAAGGCAGCAAAGCTTGTCTTTGTTCTTGTTCATCCAAGAAGTAATTTTTCGTGGAACCAACAAACGAATTTCTTTATTTGTTTCATTAATTCACAGTAGCTTCATCATTCAAAAATCTTAAAATTGTTGTTTATGTTTCTTCAATATAAAAAAAAACCCTAGAACCTCAATTCACCTTTTCTAAAGCTTAAAAACCTTAATTCGTTTTTTTGTTTTCCAAAAATCTTAAAATTGTTATTTTTCTTTCTCCAAAATCTCAAAACCCTAATTTGCCTTCCAATTCTCCAAAACCATAAATTGAATTTATTTCTTTCCACAAACCCTAAAAAATATCTTTTCTGTTTCTATAAACCTTAAATCATTTTGTTTATTTTCATAAAGTTTCATAAAATTACCAATTGATTTTCAAATTCTAAAATCTAATGCATTCTCCGAAACCCTAATTCTAAAATTCTAAAACCCTAATTCAACTCCAAAATCCAAAATAGTAAACCCTAAACTAGCTAACTTAAACCCTAATTCCCTTAAAACCTTAAACCCTAAAGTTTTCTAAACCCTAATCCTTTAAACCTTAAAACCCTATAAACATATTCAAACACAGTAAGCTTAAAAACCATAATTTAGTACCCGTAAATCATAAATCCAGTGTTTTAAAATGTTCAAACTCTAATTTCATGATTTTACCACCCAAACACTAATTTGGTTAATCAAAGAACTTTATCAACCTCTTAAATTATAAAACTTTGCTCCATTTCAATTCGTTTAAAACTCACAGTAGCTTAAATTCATAGATTCCAAAACCCTAAACACATTAAATAATGAATCTTAAATAGAACCACTAGCCCTAATTTGAATCTTTATTTGCTTTATTCAATTTTATATTTAATTATGCTTTAATTTATTTTATATGCTTTAATTCCAACGCTTGATTTATTTAGTTTATCATGGATGGATGTTTACTTTCTATTGATGTTTAATACCCTCGATGAATGATTCATTTATGTTGAATGGTTATTTACTTTTATCGATTTATTTAGATTTCCAAATGTTGTAAGAGGTATATTTCCACTTGGTGGGTACCTCATTAGTTAAACATCATGTAATTTAAAATGCTTTTCTATTTTAGAACCAATGTAAAGGACATGTTTCTACCTTTCGGTGGGTGTCCTATTTAGGCACGAATTATGTAAGGGCATATTTCCATCTTCGGATGGGTGTCCATTTATTTCTTTTGCTTGGACATTGTTTTGATTTTCAATATATCGATGCTTTATTTTAATTATTATGTGTAATATGGATAATATTGTTATATTTAAGAATTTTATAATATTAAGACCTGTAAAGGAGGCCGGTTCCAATGAACCGGGCATTGTGGGGGGTGCTGGGCCATTTCTCACCTTTCCCAGATGTACCCAACTTTTTGAACCCATTAGGGGGGTTGGGGATTCCTTAGGAATTGAGTTAATTACCCCTTTCTTTTTCCCGGCCCATCCGGGTGGCGACTCCATTTTCTCCGAACTTAGGTCCGTGTTCTCTAAGGCCCCTGAGCCTAAATAGTGCCGAAGTCGCAAGAACCATTCCACCGGTAGTTGGGGCAAAAATCCCCACTCACAATTTCCTAAAATTGCAGTCATTTGGTTCTTCATGGTCTTAGCTAGGGCCTCTTTTAATTCTTCCATCTTGGCATTAAGGGCTTCATCCACTATTCTTTGAATTTGTTCAGGCTCTATTGCTTTTGGTGAGAAAGTGATTGAGTCGTTGCTAGATTCTTCGCTTTCGACATAGGTCAGATTGTTGTAAGCTTTTGAACTGTCATAATCCAGTGCTGTGAGCCAGAAAGAATCAATGATATGAGATACAAATGTATGCATGTATGCACAAACAATAAACAAACAAGGACAAATAGGACGTTCCTTCCAACCTTATAACACCCACACACGAATGGCAAGTCTCTTTCCCTAGGTATATGGTTAACAAAATACCAACAGGGGGTATCTTGTTTTCGAATAATTTCCTCAGACGTTTCAACCAATAGTTATTTTTGCAAAAATGGAAATCAGTTCATGATAATAGGTTTTAATCCATTCAACCAACTAAAGTAGCTTTTATGCTATATTGGATTAAAACTAAATTAAGAGGTTTATTATAAATAGATTTCTCACTTGAAAAAGTAACTAATGATTAATGCCAAAAACAAGCCCATGATCAATTATTTCTTAGTATAAACTAGGCTCACAATTGATTTTTGGTATTTTGTAATTGACCTAAATATTTGTAAGCTCTTTTGGAAGAAAATAATTTTGTTTCTAAGCCCATTATAAAAAAAGGTTTTTGAAAAAATGGATTTTGAGCTTATTATTTGGGTTATGAGCAAAAGAATTTTTTATTTGTTTTTAGAAAAGTTTTATGTCCAAAAACCATCTTGAAAAGTTTTGAAAATATCTTTGGTGTAATATCCTCATTTATGCCCTAGAAGTTTTGCATGTTGTTGTTGTTGTTGTTATTGGATTGTTGGTTTAAATTGAGAAAGAAAAGTATAAGTGTTTTGGGAAAGAATTTAGGGTTTAGAGACAAGTTTATATGTTGTGTATATTGTGATATATATAACATATAAAATGGTCAAAGGGAGAGTCAAAGTGTTGGTTAGTGGAAGAAGATATTTTCTTGTTGAGTGTGAAAGTTCATATATGGGCTCATATAAGACAAAAGGTTAGTTATATGGTTAAGGGCCTTGAGGTAATTTACTTTTGGAAATTTTGTGGTGGAGATTAAAAGGAAGATTGACTTTGTGATTCTTGATCATTTTCTCTTCCTCTTGATGGTAGTGGCCGGCTCTCCATTAGCAAAAGGGAAGGAGAAGTGTTCTTGATAGTAAGATCAAGATTGAAGGGAGAATTGAAGAATCAAGTTGAAGATTTGTGGAATTTCTTCACTTTAGGTAAGTAATTTCTTGTTTTCTTTTATTAATTTGGAAATTGTGGTTAAGGTGTATTGAGAATTGTTGAGATGATGATTTAGTGTGTTGATGTGTGTTTATAAGTGTTAGAGTTGATTGTAAGTTAAAAATTGGAGGTTGTGTTGGTTTGGTTGTGATTATAAAAAAATAAGTGAAGATTGATAGTGGAAAATCAAGAGTAGAGTTTGAGTTAGGGTTTTGAGATGGTGTTTGTTTAATTGTGATATTAAGGTGTTTTAAAATGATTATTGAAATGATTATGTATTTAGAACATTGATGATGTTCATTTGAAGCATGTGGTATGATGTATATTGAGTTTTAATGCATTTGGAAGAGAGTTGGTTACAATTAGGGTTTTGGTTTTGGGAGACACGGCCAAAGGCCATGTGAGACACGGCCAAGTCATATGATTTTGGACGTGTTGGATTAATTTTTGGGTGACACAGCCGTGTCCCTAAGCCGTGTTTGCTACTGCCAAAGTTGAATTGAGAGACACGGCCACAAGCTTGGCCGTGTCCCTCATGTGTGCTGCCCGTGTCCATCAAATGAGTTGGTTAGGGTTTTGTTTCTTTGTTCTTTTTGCATTGTTTTGGTTCTTCAAAGGTGGGTTGGTTCTTAAACCTAACCCTAAAACACTTTAAAAACACTTGAATCAATGAATGAACTAATCAAATGCATATGGAAGATCCTAAAGCTATGAATCATATAAGTTGTTCTTTGCCCTAATTGCATTGTTGAGATTTAAACAAGGTTATGTTATGCATTGTGAAAGGTATTGTATTTTATGAGTAATGTACCTTGAAATGTTGTATCAAAGATGAAATGATAATTCAAATAAGATATGATATGAGACAATGCCATTGTTATTGGCTATGATGATAATATTAAGAGAATGAAGGCATGTTTGCCTAAATGTTGATGAGAATTGAGAATGGAAATGATAATTGATATGTAAATGAATTGTGTGGCTAATGTGTTATTCCATTTTCAGAGTATGTTATTGGTGGCATGCCTAATGATAGTAACAATCTCTTGAAGTTAGGTTGGATTGAATCCTTGAAGCCTAATTGAGATGTTACCACCCTTGAAGCTAGGTTGGGTTAGTTCTTGAAGCCAAGTTGGGTAGAAGCTTAGCATGCTTTGCTCCCCTTGAAGCTTGGTTGAACTTAATCCTTGAAGCCTAGTTGGGTCTATGATATTGATATTGATAAATGTGATGATAGAACCAAAACATTAACTCTGAAAATTGAATGGCATATTAGTGTGTCTTGGGCCCATGCTTGTCTATGGTTAATGTGAGTCATGAATGATGTTTGTTTTGCTTTGTATTGATGATTAAATGAATACTAATGAGGTATATGAAAAGATAATAAAATGTGATATGTAATGTGAAAGTATATTGTAAATTTTGCATATATGATGTTACATATATATTATGGTTTGAGAAATGACATTGCATTGCACGAAGTCATATCATTAGCATGATTATCTTACTAAGCCCTTGGCTTAGCGCGATAGTGTTTAATCGCGCAGGTGATAGAACTGTTAGAATCGAACCCGAGAGCTCTTCGAGACCGAGTGAGGGTAGACATTGAAGAGTTGATTTTGGAGACTTAAAGATCAAAGGGGATTTGCCAATCATGTATAACTCTTTTTATGTTTTGTAAAGTATTGATTAAATGTACATATTTGTATATTTGTAAATATGGAATTAAGTGTTTTCAAATATGTAAAAATTTTATGACTTCCGCTGTGAAATAACTATATGTATGTATATATATATCTAATGTGTTTTATTTTAAAAGTAAATGATCTACTTTTCTATATTATATAATGATAATAGTATTGTATCTATTTAAATGTTTTGAATGTTGAAGAAAACCGTAGCATCCCTATGTTTGGTGCACTTATGCTACATGGTTGTAGTTGTAGTGTGTGTGCATTGGATGTGGGGGTGTTACATTTGGTCTTTCGGGCTTTAAAGAAAATTTTATTTTAAGATTCCAATGCACTTAGGTCATATTAGAAAAAGAACAAATCAAATAAGCCATGATTTAAACCAAGATAAACTAAACATTGTCAAACAACATGCATTTGGGATAAAACCTAAGGAAAGTAACTAGGCCAATTACATGAGCTTTAGTCTTTGGGTTAAAAGGCTTAGGTTCCCATAGCAAGTATATACCAAATGGTATGAGGCTATGAGTGGTTATATCATGCTCGATCTCCATACCTTGAGTGAAAGTATGGTATCCCTTACATAACACAACACGGGTAACACGGGTGTCCTAACTCATGCACACGATGCAATCTAATATGATGCAATGGATAATATCATTATAAGAAAGAATAGAATAATAAAAAGACCAACGGAATCAACTTCTCTTATCCCCAGTGGAGTCGCCACTGTGAGCGGGGATTTTTACCCACACTTCCGGTGGAATAGTTCTTGTGACTTCGGCACTGTTTAGGCTCAGGGCCTTAGAGAACACAGACCTAAGTCCAGAGAAAATGGAGTCGCCACCCGGACGGGCCGGGAAAAAGAAAGGGGTGGATGACTCGATTCCTAAGTAATCCCCAACCCCTAATGGGTTCGCAAAGTTGGGTACATGTGGGGAAGGTGAGAAATGGCCCAGCTCCCCCACAACGCCCGGTTCATTAGAACCGGCCTCCTTTACAGGTCTTAATATTATAAAATTCTTAAATATAACAATATTATCCATATTACATGCAACAATTGAAATAAAGCATCATTATATTAAAATCAAAGTAATGCCCAAACAAAGCAAATAAATGGACACCCATCTGAGGATGGAAACATGTCCTTACATCATCCATGTCTAAGCTAAATAGGACACCCACCAAAAGGTAGAAACATGTCCTTTACATTGGTCCAAAACATAAAAGCAATTTAAATTACATTGAATTTAATTAATGAGGTACCCACAAAGTGGAAACATACCTCTTACAACATTTGGAAATAAAAATAAATTGATAAAAGTAAATAACCATTCATCATAAATAAATCATTCATCAAAGATATTAAACATCAATCAAAATATATAATAAACATTCATCCATGATAAATTAAATAAATGAAAGCATATAATGAACTACATGATTAAATCTAAAAATAAAGCAAGTAAAGATACAAATTAGGGTTTACTGTTTCTATTTAAAGTTCTTTAGTAAATATTTAGGGTTTTGAGATTTTAGTATTATTACTATTATTTGCTTAACCTACTTGTAGACCCTTAATTTTTGACCCAATCCGGTCCAATATGTTTTATTTAGTCTAAAATGATTTTTGTTGTCTAATTGGTCCAAAATAATTTTTATTAAATAATTTTTGTTTTAGTATCTAATTGTTATTAATAAAAAATAGAAATAAACAAATAAAAGTCAAAAAATAAAAATAAAAATCGGAGTCGGAGTCGGAAAAATCGGCGACAAAAAAAATCGTCGCGCGAGCCCGTGGGCACGGGCCTGTGGGCATTTCACCCGCAGGAAATTCATGCGGGCGAAATCACTGTGCTATTTCGCACGCAGAAATTTTCCGCCTGCAAAATAGCTTACGGGCCCGCTCCGCGGGCTCTGCCGCAGCCAGCTGCAGCAGATTTTTTTCGCCAGCGCAGTTTTCCCGCAGTAGTTTTTTTCCGACGTAAATTTTTCGAAACCTAATCCAATTAGGTTTAGATTTCTTTTTTTTTTTTATTAATATTACTTACCTTAGCTAATTAGGAATAAACAACCTCAAACCACTATAAATAAGGACCAAAGGCAATTAAAAAAGAGGAGGCAAAAATCCAAGAGTAGTTTGGAAAATTTGAAACCAAATCAAGGAAGGAAAAGAAGAAATTCAATTCAACTCTTTTCTGGAACAGTAGCAGCACGATTTAGAGGATACAAAGGCAAAAAAGGCTTGTCTTTGGAGCTAGTTTATCCAAGAAGAATTATTTTTGGAGAAATCATCAAAGGAAGGTATGTGTTAATTAATTTTCTTTAATTGTTTTTTTTACACAGTAACAAATTTATGAAATCAAAATTAAAAACCTTTGAACTTTAAATTAGTTTTTATAAAGCCAAAAAAACCTTATTTCATTAGTTTATCTTCCAAAAGGCTTAAAATTGTTATTTTTTTTTCTTAAAAATCTTAGAACTCTAATTGAACATATTTTTCAACAAAACCATGATGTAAATTCTGCTTCTTTTAAAATTTTAAAGTAGGTTCTATTTCATTCAAAAAGCCTTAAAAAAAACATCTTTTCTACTTATAAAAACTTTAATTTATTTGTTTAAATTCATAAAATTCCATAAAATATCAAATTGATTTCCAAATTCCTAAAAATTATTCACCACCCGTGACCCTACTTCCAAAATATCAATTCAAATTCAACTTCCAAAATTTAAAATAATGAACACTAACCCTTTTAAAACCTTAAACCCTAATTTTTATGAACCCTAATCCTTTTAAAACATTAAAAAACATAAAAACATAAAAACCTAAATTTTACACAGTAGCTTAGGAACCCAATAACCAAAAATCACAAATTAAAGTATTTTAAAGTGTTTAAAACCCTAGTTTCATGATATCATCATTCAAACCTTAATTTTGTTAATCAAAGAGTCTTACCAACCCTTTAAAACATTAAACCCTAATTTATTTTAATTCCATAAAAAGTCACAATAGCCATAATTGGACTTTTATTTGCTTTATTCAATTTCATACTTGATTATGCTTTGATTTATTTCTTATACCTTAATTTGTTTAATTTCAATACTTGATTTATTTAATTTATCATGGATGGATGTTTATTTTATATTTTGATTAATAGCTTTGATGAATGGTTCATTTAAGATGAATGATTATTTCCTTTTATCAATTAATTTAGATTTCCAAAAGTTGTAAGAGATATGTTTCCACTTGGTGTGTACCTCTTTAGTTAAACATCATGTAATTTAATTTACTTTTCTATTTTAGAACCTATGTAAAGGGCATGTTTCTACCTTTTGGTGGGTGTCCTATTTAGGCATGTGATGTAAGGACATGTTTCCATCCTTGGATGGGTGTCCATTTATTTGCTTTGTTTGGACATTGCTTTGATTTTAATATATTGATGCTTTCTTTTAATTATTGTGTGTAATATGGATAATGTTGTTATATTTAAGAATTTTATAATATTAAGACCTATAAAGGAGGCCGGTTCCAATGAACCGGGCGTTGTGGGGGTGCTGGGCCATTTCTCACCTTCCCCACACGTACCCAACTTTTCGAACCCATTAAGGGGTTGGTGATTCCTTAGGAATCGAGTTATCCACCCCTTTCTTTTTCCCGGTCCGTCCGGGTGGCGACTCCATTTTTCTCCAGATTTAGGTCCGTGTTCTCTAAGGCCCCGAGCCTAAATAGTGCCGAAGTCGCAAGAACCATTCCACCGGGAGTGGGGGCGAAAATCCCCGCTCACAGTGGCGACTCCACTGGGGATAAGAGAAGTTGATTCCGTTGGTCTTTATATTATTTTATTCTTTCTTATAATGATATTATTCATTGCATCATCTTAGATTGCATCGTGTGCGTGAGTTAGGATGCCCGTGTTACCCGTGTTATGTTATGTAAGGGATACCATACTTTCACTCAAGGTATGAAGATCGAGCATGGCATAACCACTCATAGCCTCGTACCATTTGGTATATACTTGCCATGGGAACCTAAGCCTTTTAACCTAAAGACTAAAGCTCATGTAATTGGCCTAGTTACTTTCCTTAGGTTTTACTCCAAATGCATGTTGTTTGACTATGGTTAGTTTATCTTAGCCTAAATCATGGCTTATTTGGTTTGTTCTTTTATGACCTAAGTATATTGTAAGCTCAAAATAAACTTTTCTCTAAAATCCAAAAGACCAAAACTATTTTTAAAATTTTTCAGGATGGTCTTTGGACATAATACTTTTCTAAAAAATAAATAAATAAATTCTTTGGCCCATGGCCCAAATACTAAGCCCAAAATCCATTTTTCTAAACTCTTTTACTATGGGCTTAGAAGCAAAACTATTTTCACCCAACATTTTCTTACAAAGAGCTTGCAAAAATATTTAGGTCAATTATGAAATACCAAAAATTAATTGTGGGCCTAGTTTACACTAAGAATAAATTAACCATGAGCTTGTTTTTGGCATGAATCATTAGTTACCTTTTTCAAGTGAGAAATCTATTTATAATAAACCTCTTAATTTCGTTTTAATCCAGCATAGCATAAAAGCTACTTTAGTTGGATAAATGGATTAAAACCTAATTAATGGGAATTATCATGGATTGATTTCCATTTTTCAAAATACAACTATTGGTTGAAACGTCCGAGGGAATTATTCGAAAGTAAGATACCCTATGTTGGTATTTTGTTAACTATATATGTAACACCCCTATACCCCGTATACGTACACAGCATGCTTATACGATCGTAATATACGTATACTGAATATGGAAATGCCACCGTTTATAAAATACACAAGTCATATCTTTAAAATAAGTGAAAACAAATCTCAATCATTTAAAAGAAATTCATAAGACACAATAAATAAAAACGTTTAATAACCCGCAGCGGAAGTTATTACAAACTTTTACAAGTCTAAATACATAAAAAAAATCAAAATCTACAAAACATAGAATATATACATGATTGGCAGCTTGACCCTCTAATCTTTAAGCTTTAATCCAACTCTTCAAGTATAACTCAAATAGGTCTAGCTGAATCCTCCGTCTCAACCCTATCAATCCTACCACCTGCGCGATGAACCACAATCGCGCTGAGCCAACGACTCAGTAGTACAAACCATAATGATATTATGCAATGTCAATATAAATGTTATGCATTCAACCAATAAAGATCATACTTATGAATGCTACATTTCAACATTTCAATAATTATATCATCATCCATTATACTCGTTCAGCATAGACACCTATGGGCCCACAAGACACTAATTTGTTATTCAAAGTTCAGAGTTGCTGCTTTGGTCCATAATCACAATAATCAAGCCCGTAGGCAATATACAAATATCTCTATCCATGGATAGCGTAACAGACCCAGTCTCTTGGACCATAAACTCGGCTAAACTCGAGGAGATCCTCAACCCGGCTAGACTGTTACTTGTAACAGACCCAGTCTCTTGGACCATCAACCTAGATAAACCAAGGAGATCCTCAACCCGGCTAGACTGTTACTACAATAGGCATGCCTGCCAAAATCAGAACTCTGAAGGTTGAATAACACATTTTACACAAAATATTTTCATTCTCATTTCATTCTCATATTCACAATAGGCAACCATGCCTCAATTGTAATTCATTTACATCATCATAGCCAATAATCATGGCTTCTCATCACATCAATACAATTGATCATATTATCATCAATATGCATACAATCCATTACATTTCACAAGGTTAACATTATTCATATATATATATATATCAACAATGCAATAAGATCTCTTAGTACATTCATATAAAAAGGTGTAAGTTCCATTACCACATAATTGTATGCAACAGTGCAAGGTATGTACTTACCTCAAAAGCAACCCACACAACTCTAAACACTTCTTCTTCCAAGAATCCTTCACCACTTGAACTAGGGTAATTCACCTTCTTCACAATCTATTCCAAAAGGAAGATGAAACTCACATAAGAACATAAGGCTAAGAACCAACTAGAGTAAACTCTAAACATGACACGCTCACCAACACGGGCGTGTCCATGACCGTGCCCTAACTCCACAACACAGAAGCTTTTACACACTCAACAACACGGGCGTGTCACTGGGCGTGTAATACATTCTGCCTCTCAGAAGAAATATTGACACGACCAACAACATGAGTGTGCTCATGGCCGTGTCAATTCTCCAAAAACACAGTGGCTATGACACGTTCAATAACACGGGCGTGTTACTGGCCGTGTCAATCCTACTGCCACACAGAAGCTATGACACGCTCAATGAAATGGGCGTGTCACTGTACATGCCATCCATCCAAAACACATAACCATCGACACGCCCAAAAATCTTGGTCGTGCCCATGGGCGTGTCAGGCCAAAAACCCAGATTCCGGCCAAAACAACACAACCAACAAATCACTTCCTTTCACCAAAATCCACTTCAACCAAACTTAACTCAACATACCCAAAAACCATAACAAAAACACCAAAACAACTAAAAACATCCTTCCAACACAAATCAAAATCATCACCACAAACTCAAAACACAACCACAATACATTCACTTCTAACAACTTACTCTTTCTTTCAATCCATCCCCCAAAACCAGAAATCAATATACCCAAACACTCTTAAACCCATCATAATCAAACATATTCACATACCATCCACAAACTCAACTCATAAACTCAATGAAATCAAAGAATCAAGTGAAGTACTTACAAAGGATGAAGAAAACTCTTAGATTCCAACTTGTTCACTTGAAGACTTCCTTAATCTTGAGTTTGAATGTTCAAATCTCTCCCTTGCTCTCTTGTCTCTATGTCAGCCGGCCAAAAGATAAACAGAGGAAGAAGAAGAAATGAAAACCAAAGCCCACGTGAAGAAGAAAGAAAGAAGAAGAAGCAAAGTCACATCCCAACCACTTCTCCTCAAAATCCTCTCATCCAAGCATTAAATCTTAAAATAATACAAATATCTTTTTTTACTACCACCAACTCTAATCCCACTCATAATTAATTAATTCTTTAAACACAATCAATAATAATTAATCTCTTCCTTTGACTTTCTCATTGACTTGTATATATGTTATATATCTAGCCATATACACAACATATACATTAAATCCAATTAAACAACAATTATACCAAAACTTCTAGGGTACATTGTGGGATATTACAATTCTCCCCCTCTAAAAAGAATTTCATCCTCGAAAATTACCTGATATCAAATCTGAAAAAGTTGAGGATATTGGTCTAGCATCGCTTGCTCATTCTCCCAAGTTGATTCTTCTCTACCATGATTCTTCCAAAGAACCTTTACAATTGGTACTTTCTTATGTCTCAACTCTTTCATCCCATATGCTAAAATAGCCACTGGTTCTTCTTCAAAAGTCAGATCCGAACTCACCTCAATAGATTCCACTGGCAAAATATGAGATGGATCCGATCTATACCTTCTCAACATAGAAACATGAAAGACATTATGGATTCTATCTAACTCAGGCGGCAAAGCCAGACGATAAGCAACTGGTCCAACTCTTTCTAAAACTTCATATGGTCCAATAAAACGAGGACTCAGTTTTCCTTTACGACCAAATCTAAAAATCTTCTTCCAAGGAGACACTTTCAAAAATACTTTATCTCCCACATTATACTCAATGTCTCTCCTCTTCAAATCTGAATAAGACTTTTGTCGGTCTGAAGCTGCTTTCAATCTATTCCGAATCATCTTCACTTTCTCTTCAGTCTCTCTAACCAAATCAGGACCAATTAGCTTACCTTCACCAGTTTCCTTCCAACATAGAGGCATTCTACTTCGCCTACCATACAATGCCTCAAATGGTGCCATACCAATACTTGATTGATGACTGTTGTTGTAAGCAAATTCCACAAGTGGTAAAAATCTGTCCCAACCCCCAGAAAAATCAATGACATAGCTTCTCAACATATCCTCAACAATCTGTATCACTCTCTCTGACTGTCCATCTGTCTGCGGATGGAAAGCAGTGCTAAAATGCAATCGAGAACCCAAAGCCCCATGTAAACTCTTCCAGAACCTCGAAGTGAACCGGGGATCTCGATCTGATACTAAAGAAATTGGGACTCCATGCAACTTTACAATCTCACGGATATACAGCTCAGCCAACTTCTCAAGGGAATAATCCATCCGAACCGGAAGAAAGTGAGCTGTCTTTGTCAATCTATCAACAATTACCCAAATAGCATCATGTTTCCTTGGCGTCAATGGAAAACCAGACACAAAGTCCATTGTCACTCTCTCCCATTTCCATTCAGGCACTGTTAAAGGTTGAAGCAACCCTGTTGGAACTTGATGCTCCGCTTTTACTTTCTGACAAGTAAAACATTTGGACACAAATTCCGCTATGTCTCTCTTCATACCAGACCACCAATAATGTTGTCTTAAATCATGGTACATCTTTGTACTACCCGGATGCATAGCGAAAACCGATTGATGTGCTTCTTCCAAAATTATCCTTTTCAAACTGTTATCCTCAGAAACACACATCCTATCTTTGAACCAAAGACTACCATCACTTTTCACATGAAAATCCCGGCTCTCTCCATTTCGGCAATCTAATACAATCTTCTGAATTTTCTCATCTGTCAACTGAGCCTCCTTAATCTGACCTAATAATGCTGGTCTCAACTGCAGTTGAGTCAATAATGCACCATCATCACATATTTCGAAATTAGCATGCAATGCTCTCAACTCAACAAGCAACGAGAGCGAATAAACAACCAAACTTGCCAAAGACTTCCGACTTAAGGCATCAGCAACAACATTTGCCTTACCAGGATGATAATCAATCAAACAATCGTAGTCTTTGATCAACTCCAGCCATCGCCTCTGCCGAAGGTTAAGCTCTCTCTCAACCCCCAAATATTTTAAACTTTTGTGATCCGTATAAATAAAGCATTTCTCCCCATATAAATAATGTCGCCAAATCTTTAAAGCAAACACTATAGCCGCCAACTCCAAATCATGAGTCGGATAATTAAGCTCATGCGGCTTCAACTGTCGAGAAGCATAAGCTATGACTTTACCCTCTTGCATCAAAACACACCCTAAACCATTATGTGAAGCATCACTGTAAATCACATATGGTTTATCTTCCACGGGTAAAGTAAGAACAGGTGCTTGTGTCAATATTTCTTTCAACCGTATAAAGCTAGCTTGACACTGATCAGTCCACACAAATCTAACCCCCTTCTGAAGCAATCTGGTGAGTGGAGTAGCTATCAAAGAAAAACCTTTTACAAACCGTCGGTAATAGCCTGCCAAACTCAGAAAACTTCTAACTTCAGTCACTGACTTTGGTGGATTCCAATTCAAAATAGCTTCAACTTTACTTGGATCAACTCTTATACCATCCGCTGAAACTATATGACCTAGAAAAGTCACTTGGTCAAGCCAAAACTCACACTTCGACAGCTTAGCATACAATTGCTTCTCTCTCAAAATCTGCAGCACAATCCGCAAATGCTTGTCATGCTCCTCCTCATTACGCGAATACACCAAAATATCATCAATGAAAACCACCACAAATTGATCCAGATAGGGCCTGAACACCCTATTCATAAAATCCATAAAAACTGCAGGTGCATTTGTCAATCCAAAAGGCATTACTAAAAACTCATAATGCCCATACCTGGTGAGGAAAGCTGTCTTTGAAACATCTTCAGCTCTAACCCTCAACTGATGATACCCTGATCTCAAATCAATCTTAGAAAACACTGATGCTCCCTTCAGTTGATCAAAGAGATCATCAATTCTAGGCAAAGGATATTTATTCTTAATAGTCACTTTGTTCAATTGCCTATAATCAATGCATAACCTCATGGTACCATCCTTTTTCTTCACAAACAACACAGGAGCTCCCCAAGGAGAAACACTGGGGCGAATATACCCTTTATCCAACAACTCCTGTAACTGCACCTTCAACTCTCTCAATTTAGCAGGTGCCATGCGATAAGGAGTGATAGAGATGGGAGTGGTACCAGGCAACAAGTCGACACCAAACTCAACCTCTCTCTCAGGAGGCAACCCTGGCAATTCCTCTGGAAACACATCTGGAAAATCTGCAACTGTGGTTATATCATCAAGCTGAGGACCCCTTACTCTAGTATCCACATGTAACACCCCCACATCCAATGCACACACACTACAATCACAACAATGTAGCATAAGTGCACCAAACATAGGGATGCTACGGTTTTCTTCAACATTCAAAACATTTTAAACTTGATACCATACCCTAATCATTATACATTATAGAAATTAAGTCATTAACTTAAAATATAAACATGTTAGATATACATATATACATTTAAATATTACACAGCGGAAGTTATAAATTAGGTACATATTTACATTATAAACATTACTTTACAAAATATAAAAGAAGTATACATGATTGGCAAGTCTGCTCTGATCTTTAAGTCCTCAAGAATCAACTCTTCACTGTCTACTCTCACTCGGTCTTGATGAACTCTCGAGTTCAACTCTACCAACTCTATTACCTGCGCGATCAAACACTATCGCGCTAAGCCAACGGCTTAGTAAGATAAAACATGCTAATGTTTTGCTTTGATGCAATGCAATGCCAATTCTCAATCCATATTATACATGTAACATCATATATGCAAAACTAACAACATGCCTTTACATTTCATAACTCAACATAAATAGACATATCATATTTCAACATCTTATCATATACCTCATTAGTATTCATTTAATCATTCATAATCAACATTAAGCAAAGACAAGCATGGGCCCAAGACACACTAATATGCCATTCAATTTTCAGAGTTAATGTTTTGGTTCTATCATCACATTTATCAATATCATAAACCCAACTAGGCTTCAAGGATTAGGTTCAACCAAGCTTCAAGGGGAGCAAAGCATGCTAAGCTTCAACCCAACTTGGCTTCAAGAACCAACCCAACCTAGCTTCAAGGGTGGTAACATCTCAATTAGGCTTCAAGGATTCAATCCAACCTAACTTCAAGAGATTGTTACACTTATTAGGCATGCCACCAACAACCAACTCTGAAAATGGAATAACACATTAGCCACACAATTCATTTATTATTCAATTATCATTTCCATTCTCAATTCTCAACAACATTTGGGCAAACATGCCTTATTTCTTTCAATTGCATCACATCATAGCCAACCACCATGGCATTGTCTCATATCATGTCTTATTTGAATTATCATTGCATCTTTGATATACATTTCAATATTCATTACTCATGAAACACATTACCATTTACAATGCATAACATAACATTATTCAATCTCAACAATGCAATTAGGGTAAAGAACAATTGATATGATTCATAGCTTTAGAACCTTACACATGTAATTGATTATATCATTCATTGATTCAAGTGTATTTAAAATGTTTAGGGTTAGGTTTAGGGACCAACCTACCCTTTGAGAACCAAAGCAATGCAAAAAGAACAAGGAAGTAAAACCTTAACCTACACAATTGAGGGACACGGGCAGCCACTTGAGGGACACGGCCAAGCTTGTGGCCGTGTCACTCAAACCAATTGGACAGTAAGAAACACGGGCAAGGGACACGGCCAAGCTTATGGCCGTGTCTCTTAAACCAAAACTCACAGTAGCTAACACGGCTTGGGAACACGGCCGTGTCTCTCAAAACTAATTCAACACACGCAAAAGTTTCATGACTTGGCCGTGTCTCTCCTTTGCTTTTGGCCGTGTCTCCCAAAACACAAACCCTAATATGCAAAATTCTCCTCCAATTGCACTCAAACTCATCAAACACCATATAACATGTTTCAAATGAATGAAATCAATGTTCTAAACACAAATTCTACATGTTTATCACAATATTCCTTATTAAAACACATCAACCAAAACATTTAAACATATACCATCTCAAACCCTAAAACCAACTTTACACTTGAACTTCCACTATCAAAATCTATTTAAACTTACAACCTTCACAACCAAACCAACCTCAAATCAATCTTTTAACTAACAATCAACTTTAACATTTGTAAATACATATCAAACACACCAAATCATCAACTCAACAATTCACCATACACCTTAGCCACAACTTCCAAATTAATGAAAGAAAACAAGAAATTACTTACCTTATATGAAGAAATTCCACAAATCTTTCACCAAATCTCTCAATTCCTTCATCAATTTGAGTATAGCATCAAGAACACTTCTCTTTCCCTTTGTCTTCTTCAATGGCCGGCACAAACATGAGAAGAAAAGAAAATTCAACAAAGTCAAATGACTTTTCTTCTTTAAATCTCCACCAAGAGATTTTATCCAAGCAATTACCAAAATGCCCTCAATCATATAACTAACTTTTTGTCTTATATAAGCCCATATATGCAATTACACACTCAACAATAAAATATCTTCTTCCACTAACCAACACCTTGACTCTTCTTTGACCCATTTATATGTTATATATATCAACATATACACAACATATACCATTTTCTCTAAACCCTAAATCCTTCCCAAAACACATATACTTTTCTTTTTCTCAATTCTTTATCTTGCAATTTAAAACAACCACAATAACAACAACATACAAAACTTCTAGGGCATAAATGAGGATATTACACCACAACATGAGCAAGGTAAGCATCACACCCTTTTCTAATCAACCTTCTAGCTGTTACGGCTGATACAAACAAGGATGCAAGTTGTCTCTGCTCACTAAACACCCTTACACTCCTACCATCACTAGTTCTCAAAGTGACACATTTCTTATGACAATCTACCACAGCTCCATGCCTAGACAACCAGTCCATACCCAAAATCAAATCATACTCTTTAAAAGGAAATTCAATCAAATCTCCACAAAACTCCTCACCTTGCACCATAATTGCACTATCTCGGTGCACCTTGCTAACAATCACACTATGCCCTAAAGGATTTGTCACCAACACATCAAATCCTAGGGACTCAGAATGCAACTCAGACACAGGCAAAATAGATGCACTAATATATGAATGTGTAGAGCCTGGATCAATTAAAGCAAGAAATGAAATGCCAAATAAAGAGAAAGTACCAGCAATAACTGCAGAAGCATCAGGTTGTCTTTGCATCACATATACCCGTTGAGAAGGCCCAGCCTCATCTGGCCTGCTATCCCTGGATGAAGATCCTCCTCTCTGACTATATCCAGGTCTACCCCCTCTGCTGAAACCTCTACTACCTCGACCACCTCTGAGACTAGGTCAAGAAACTGCAGAGTCTGCCGGCCTCTGCTCCTGCATCTCCAAACACTCTCCAATAAAATGATCCGGTGACCCACATCTGAAACACACAGCTGGTCCATTATTCTTCCAACAAGCACCCCTATGAGAAACCCCACACTGAACACAAATAGGTAGAGTGGATCTCTGAACTACTGGAGTAGGAGCACTCGCTACTGAAACTGTAGGTCTCGATCTCTGTCTCTGAAACTGAACTGACCTACCAGCCTGTCTCTGACTCCGACTTATCCTGGGAACAAAACTTCCCCTACCTCTCTTTGCAGATGAAGACCCTGCCTCAAACTGGGGTCTCCTAACCCTGGTCTCCTCCTCTGTAGCAGCTGCTGCAATATTCTGATCTCTCTCCACACTCCTAGCTGCTGCAACCAGTTGGGAAAAATCCTGGTATATAGAACCAGCCACAAGACACATAATTGAGGGTCTCAATCCCTCCTCAAACCTTCTACACCTATCAATCTCATCCGAGATAATATGTAACACCCCTTCCCAACCTACATGTGTAAGCTGAGTAGAGGCGCCACACTAACCTAATGTTGCTACCAATTTTACTTAGTCAAATTTTAGTTCCGATTTTTTTACAAAAATTTTGCCATAGTTTCGCCTAAAAATTGAGTCCCAAGTGTCGACAAAACCGGTTTTTTTCTTATTTTTAAAAACATTTTACACAAACCAATGCAAACAAAATCATTCTCAGTACACTCCCAATAAATCCCCCTTGTAACCTCAACTACAACCTGCAAAAAGAATTTACACTTCTAGTGCAGCATAAAATAAAGGTTTTGTGACAACCCCTATATTTAAATATTACACAGCGGAAGTTATAAAATATTTACATATTTACATACTAAACATTTCTTTACAAAATATAAAGAAATATACATGATTGGCAAGTCTGCTCTGATCTTTAAGCTCCAAAAATGGATTCAACAAGGTCTACTCTCACTTGGTCTTGATGAACTCTCGGGTTCAACTCTATCCACTCTATTACCTGCGCGATTAAACACTATCGCGCTAAGCCAACGACTTAGTAAGATAAAACATGTTAATGGTATGCTTAAATGTAATGCAATGCCACATATGTTATTGATAAGATCAACATCATAAATATAAAGTTAACACATAATTATGCATTTCACAAATCATAGTCATATGAGTATACCACATTTCAACATCTTTCCACATTCAACATTACTCAATCATACTCAATAACCAACATCTCATTTCATTAACTCATAACATTATTTAGGACATTCATATAACCTTGACACCTATGGGCCCAACAAGTATTTAATATGATATTCAGAGTTCAGAGTTACTGATTTGGTTCATAGTCACAATAATCACGCCCGTAGGCAATGTATATACATGTATCTCTATCCATGGATAGTGTAACAGACCCAGTCTCTTGGACCATCACTCAACACATATGAGGAGATCCTCAACCCGGCAAGACTGTTACAAATCATATATCTTATATTCACAATTCTCATAGTGTAACAGACCCAGTCTCTTGGACCATCAACTCAACACATATGAGGAGATCCTCAACCCGGCAAGACTGTTACCTTTCATCATTTCTTAGGCATGCCACCCAAATCCAGAACTCTGAAACTGAATAACATATTAAACAAACAATTCATTTATTATATAGTTACCATTTCCATTCTCAAATTCTCATCACATTTAGGCAAACATGCCTTCTTTCTTTCAATATCATCATCATAGCCAATCACAATGGCATTGTCTCATATTATGTCTTATTTGAATAATCATTTCAATTTCAATGTATATTATTCATGAAACACATAACCATTCACAATGCATAACATAACATTGTTCAATCTCAACAATGCAATTAGGGCAAAGAACAATTGATATGATTCATATGAATAATACATTCTGGTTTTAGACTCCATTTTATCCTTATTTTGAAAAATTGTATAAAATAATCTACTTGATTAAAAATTCTAAAATTTTTACAGAATTTAGTTTTTTATCTTAAAATAATTCCTTTAAAATTTCAGATCAAACTGAACACAAAATCTTGGTCAAATAGTTCACCTAACCAGACTGCCCCAATTGCCCTGCATCCTGGCAGCAGTTCTGAACTTTGTGAATTCCATAAATCAAATTCAATCAACGTGGTTCCAAATTATTTTTCTCAAATACTAGACTCACTAAGAAACAACATATCCAAAATTCAGTTGGATATGATTTTTCTACATTTTATTAAAAATCCCGAAATATAGCTGTCTCAGTTAAGGTACCTGCTGGAACAGTTCTACTAAAAATAATCTTTCTAAACTCATAACCATTCCAAAATCGAATCAACATATTTTTCAGTCATTCTAGACTCATAGAGGCACAACATATCAAAAATTCACTTCAAGAACATTTTTCTATAATTAATTAAAAATCATACAAGTCACAGCCTTTACTAATTGTAAAACAGAAAAAGAATTTCACTAAACACAACTCATCTCATCATCAAACCAACAAACCCTAATTCCTTTCTCACACCACTTCAAAAGAATTGAAGAATTTAAAGAAAAGATCTTACCTTAGATGAAGAAATCCACAAATCTTTAACCAAAACCCTTGCTTCCTTCTTCAAATTGCTTCAAACCTCAAGATCACCTCTCTTTCTCTCTTGGTTTTTGGAGAGCCGGCACCTCTTGAAAGAAAGAAGGAAATGATGAAGACACAAAGTCAAATTTGCTTTTAATCTCCACCAAGTGATCTTATCCAAGCAATTACCAAAATGCCCTCAATCATATAACTAACTTTTTGTCTCATATAAGCCCTTATATGTAATTGCACATTCCACAAAAATATCTTCTTGCACTGACTCTTCCTTTGACCCATTTATATGTTATATATATCATCATATACACAACATATACATTTGTCTCTAAACCCTAAATTTCTTCTCCAAAACACATACAAAAACATTCTCTTCCAATTTCTTATCAACTTATCATATATACATAATTCAAGTGCAACAACACTAACACCAAGACTACTAGGGCATAATTAGGGATATTACATAATACCCCCGGCGTAGTGGCTCAACCGGATAAACTCTAGTTCATACTCTGTTACAGACCGGTGATCTTGCCTCAAGGTCAGAAACTCCATCTTCTTCACATCTTTATACTCCCTCGGAGTATATTTCAGCTCAAACTCCCGTAGAAAATCACTGTAGGACAATATAGGTGGATCATCCATAGCATGCGGAACTGTTTTCCACCAGTCATATGCATCCTTCTTCAACAGTGATCTAGCATAATCAAACTTTTCCTCTGGAGTGGCTTGCATTTGAATGAATATCCGCTGTATCTTATCTAGCCACTGCTCAGCAACTGCTGGATCAATAGTACCCCGAAAATCTTCTGCTCCAAACTTTCATAGTTTATCGTAATGTCTCACTGGTACCAAAGGCTGGGGTGGGGGTGGCGGTGGCGGTGGTTGCACTGGTGCCTGCCTCAATAAATCAACCATATACCTAAGCCAAACTGGCGAAACCTCTTCACCAGCTGGTCTCCCTGACACAGAAACAGGGGCCTCTCCAGTTCTATCCACTCTAGCTCCATCATCAGGAGCTACACTCTCCGCACTACCCTCAATAGATTGACGTGAATGAGGATCCATTATAACCTATATCTGCAAACACAGCAGAATACACTACATTAAAGAGCAGAGGCTGCCAATGCCAAACATGTATTTTATTCAAAAACCACTTTTTAAAATCAAAATATTCTTTTTCTTACTCTTGTTGTAACGACCCTCCCCGACCAGGTAGGCTGCCCGGCCCACTAGTGGCTTACGGCCCGGCCATTTCACCACCTGGGCACGGAGTCCGCAGGAGGCAAGCGATCGCTACAGTACTGGACAGCCCTCGCGGCCCACCCAGCAGGAATTTGTTTATTTGGCCCCAAGGGGTTGCCTCCCTGGATCGAACCCCTGACCTCCCACTCAAGAGAGCCAGCGAGAACCATCCAGTACCATTTCTGCTAGTAGCAGAAATGGTACTGGATGGTTCTCGCTGGCTCTCTTGAGTGGGAGGTCAGGGGTTCGATCCGGGGAGGCGACCTCTCAGTGTGACAATGCCTGAGGGGCCAAATAAACAAATCCTGCTGGGTGGGCCGCGAGGGCTATCCAGTACTGTAGCGATCGCTTGCCTCCTGCGGACTCCGTGCCCAGGTGGTGAAATGGCCGGGCCGTAAGCCACTAGTGGGCCGGGCAGCCGACCTGGTCGGGGAGGGTCGTTACACTTGTCCTAGGCTGAGAATCTCAAACCTAGGCTCTGATACCAAAATAATTGTAACACCCCTATACCCCGTATATGTACACAGCATGCTTATACGATCATAATATACGTATACTGAATATGGAAATGCCACCGTTTATAAAATACACAAGTCATATCTTTAAAATAAGTGAAAACAAATCTCAATCATTTAAAAGAAATTCATAAGACACAATAAATAAAAACGTTTAATAACCCGCAGCGGAAGTTATTACAAACTTTTACAAGTCTAAATACATTAAAAAAAATCAAAATCTACAAAACATAGAATATATACATGATTGGCAGCTTGACCCTCTAATCTTTAAGCTTTAATCCAACTCTTCAAGTATAACTCAAATAGGTCTAGCTGAATCCTCCGTCTCAACCCTATCAATCCTACCACCTGCGCGATGAACCACAATCGCGCTGAGCCAACGACTCAGTAGTACAAACCATAATGATATTATGTAATGTCAATATAAATGTTATGCATTCAACCAATAAAGATCATACTTATGAATGTTACATTTCAACATTTCAATAATTATATCATCATCCATTATACTCGTTCAGCATAGACACCTATGGGCCCACAAGACACTAATTTGTTATTCAAAGTTCAGAGTTGCTGCTTTGGTCCATAATCACAATAATCAAGCCCGTAGGCAATATACAAATATCTCTATCCATGGATAGCGTAACAGACCCAGTCTCTTGGACCATCAACTCGGCTAAACTCGAGGAGATCCTCAACCCGGCTAGACTGTTACTTGTAACAGACCCAGTCTCTTGGACCATCAACCTGGATAAACCAAGGAGATCCTCAACTCGGCTAGACTGTTACTACAATAGGCATGCCTGCCAAAATAAGAACTCTGAAGGTTGAATAACACATTTTACACAAAATCTTTTCATTCTCATTTCATTCTCATATTCACAATAGGCAACCATGCCTCAATTGTAATTCATTTACATCATCATAGCCAATAATCATGGCTTCTCATCACATCAATACAATTGATCATATTATCATCAATATGAATACAATCCATTACATTTCACAAGGTTAACATTATTCATATATATATATATATCAACAATGCAATAAGATCTCTTAGTACATTCATATCAAAAGGTGTAAGTTCCATTACCACATAATTGTATGCAACAATGCAAGGTATGTACTTACCTCAAAAGCAACCCACACAACTCTAAACACTTCTTCTTCCAAGAATCCTTCACCACTTGAACTAGGGTAATTCACCTTCTTCACAATCTATTACAAAAGGAAGATGAAACTCACATAAGAACATAAGGCTAAGAACCAACTAGAGTAAACTCTAAACATGACACGCTCACCCACACGGGCGTGTCCATGACCGTGCCCTAACTCCACAACACAGAAGCTTTTACACGCTCAACAACACGGGCGTGTCATTGGGCGTGTAATACATTCTGCCTCTCAGAAAAAATATTGACACGACCAACAACATGAGCGTGCTCATGGCCGTGTCAATTCTCCAAAAACACAGTGGCTATGACACGTTCAATAACATGGGTGTGTTACTGGCCGTGTCAATCCTACTGCCACACAGAAGCTATGACAAGCTCAATGACATGGGCGTGTCACTGCACGTGCCATCCATACAAAACACATAACCATCGACACGCCCAAAAATCCTGGTCGTGCCCATGGGCGTGTCAGGCCAAAAACCCAGATTCCGGCCAAAACAACAACACAACCAACAAATCACTTCCTTTCACCAAAATCCACTTCAACCAAACTTAACTCAACATACCCAAAAAACCATAACAAAAACACCAAAACAACTAAAAACATCCTTCCAACACAGATCAAAATCATCACCACAAACTCAAAACACAACCACAATACATTCACTTCCAACAACTTACTATTTCTTTCAATCCATCCCCCAAAACCAGAAATCAATATACCCAAACACTCTTAAACCCATCATAATCAAACATATTCACATACCATCCACAAACTCAACTCATAAACTCAATAAAATCAAAGAATCAAGTGAAGTACTTACCAAGGATGAAGAAAACTCTTAGATTCCAACTTGTTCACTTGAAGACTTCCTTAATCTTGAGTTTGAATGTTCAAATCTCTCCCTTGCTCTCTTGTCTCTATGTCAGCCGGCCAAAAGAAAAACAAAGGAAGAAAAAGAAATGAAAACCAAAGCCCACGTGAAGAAGAAAGAAAGAAGAAGAAGCAAAGTCACATCCCAACCACTTCTCCTCAAAATCCTCTCATCCAAGCATTAAATCTTAAAATAATACAAATATCTTTCCACTACCACCAACTCTAATCCCACTCATAATTAATTAATTCTTTAAACACAATCAATAATAATTAATCTCTTCCTTTGACTTTCTCATTGACTTGTATATATGTTATATATCTAGCCATATACACAACATATACATTAAATCCAATTAAACAACAATTATACCAAAACTTCTAGGGTACATTGTGGGATATTACAATATACCTAGGAAAAGAGACTCGCCATTCGTGTATGGATGTTATAAGGTTGGAAGGAACGTCCTATTTTTATATGTTGATTGTTTGTGCATACATGCATACATGCATACATTTGCATCTCATATCATTGATCCTCTCTGGCTCACAGCCCTGGATTACGATAGTTCAAAAGCTTACACAATCTGACTTATGCCAGAGATGAAGTGTCTAGCAACGACTCAAACAATTGCTCACCAAAAACAATGAAACCCGAACAAATCCAAAGAATGGTGGATGAGGTCCTCAATGCCAAGATGGAAGAAATAAAAGAGGCCATGGCTGAGACCATAAAGAATCAACTAGCTGCAATTTTAGGAAACAATGCCAAAGCATCTGCTAGCACCAAGAAAGTTAAGGGGAAGGCTAAAATTGATGAAGTAGCTTTTAATGATGAAAAGGTGATCATTGATGATGATGATGATTGGGCTCAATACTACATGAGGTTCAAGAAAAGAAGAAAGAACCGAAGGCTGTTGAGAAGGCAACTATTGAAAAGACCGAGACATTCGATGTTGAAAAGATGATTGCTGATTTAGAAAAGAAATTTGAGAAGAAGCTAAAAACCAAAGAGAAGTCTGAGATCGACAAACTATTTGAACAAGGTGAAGAGGTCCCTTATAAATTCAAGATGCCTTCCTTTGCTAAGTACAATGGCACTGGAAATCCTCATCTCCATGTGAAGCAGTATATCATTGCCATGCAGTCTGCTCGAGCTACTAAGGCTCAAACCCTAAGGTACTTCATTCTCTCGTTGGACCCGGTTGTCCAAAATTGGTTCAATACCTTAGATGATGGAAAAAAAAAGTTGGGATCTACTTTACAAAGCCTTCATCCAATAATACGGATATAGTGTTGAGTTAGAAGTTACTTTAATGGAAGTGGAGTCCATTAGACAAAGGCCAAATGAGAATTTTGTGGACTATGTGAAGCGATGGAGAAACAAGGCCGCTTTACTCAAGAAGAGGCCCGATGAATCCAATCAAATAAGGATGATTGTGAGAGGGGTGTTACCTAATCTTCGTGAGAGGATGTCTCATACACTCATCCATGATTTTAAAGATCTTCTCCAAGATGGTCTACAAATTGAAGGGAGAAGAATCACTTTTCAATAAGAAGGAATGAGAAAGGGAACAACCAGCCTAACAATCAAAGCACACAAAAAGAAGTTGATGTTAATGTAACCGGTCAAGCAAACAAAAGGTAGTTTTCAGATCTGGGGAAGCCTTTGTCTTGGGTCTTCGATAAGCTACAAAAGAAAGGGTTGTTACAACCATTGGCTCCTCGACCTTTACCTAGTCCATTACCCCCAAAATTTGATACTAAGGCTTTTTGTCAATTTCATTAGACTCAAGGACATGAGACTGATAGGTGTACCCAATTAAGGTATGATATCCAAGATTTGATTGATAGTGACAAGCTACCCGAGCCGGATAAGCCCAATTCCAAAGACAACCCTTTGCCTAAATTTGGAAGAGTGCCACCACCAGCAACCTTTATGGTGGTGTGAACCTCATTTTCCACCCGAAAAGGATTCGGAGGAACGTTCACTTGTTGTTAGGAGTTCCCACTCAGTTTTTTCTGTTCAAAGGGAAAAACTAAGAAAACCCTTGTTTGACTCCAATAATGCATCCAATGTAAAGGTTTCTAATCTATGAACCCAAGGAGGATTCAGGGACTATGTCATGTATTTGATTAATTTGCCAAAAAGAAATAAACCTAAAAGGGACGAAGAAAAGAAGAAAAACAGATTGTTAGTAAATTGTGGACTTGCTATTTGAGGTGAATCTCAAATATTCCTACATACTCTCATTTTTTATGAGAGATCAAAGCCCATGTAGTTCGGAAAAGCCTATTTGAAGGCAATTATGTACTTATGCATGTGTGTGTGTGTATGCTTCATGCATTGTCGGGCTTTTTGCCAAAATTGTGAGATTTTGAGCACTTAGTGCTAAATTTGATGAAATTTGGGTACTTGGTACCAAAAGAAAATGCAATTTAGGCTTCATGCCAAAAAGTTGGTTTTAATTGAGATCGGCTTAATGTCAAAGATTGATTTTAATTTGGATAGGCTTCATGCCAAAAGAGATTAGGTCTTTCACCCAAAAAGAAATCAAGAAGGAGATGTAGTGCTTATGATATGCCTGAATTGACAAAGGATAAATTAGGATATTACCTTGTTTAGGATCCTCCCACTTCGTAGTTTCATATCTCGTTTTCTTAGACCTTGGATTATGATTCTTGATTTTGGTTTTTTAATTTTGATTTCGATTAATTCCTGCAGCACAAGGTTAGATTTATGTAAAGAAAAGTTCAGGAGAAGTTCTTAAGCATATGAAAACAGAGAATTCGTCCGCCCGAAGCCGAAAAAAACACCCCACCCTTTTTCTGAAAATTTAGCAGCCTTTTATAGACAAAATCGGACCTAAGCGGCGGCCGGACCGCCGTGGAATTGACCAGCCGAGAAAAAGGGAAAAGCAGAAACGGCGGCGGCCGGACAGCGGTCCCGGCGGGCAGACTGCAGAGGTCGGCGGTTGGGCCCCCAAAACAGCACTCATGATTTTCTTTCAAACTGATTTTTCGGGAGCTACGGACCTCCAAAAATTATTCCGGGACCATATCCGTGATCCTTGCATCGCTCCGGACATTTCAAGTACCATGAAGACATACTTTCGGTGAACTTTACCGTGGACCTCCGGTTCAGCTCGGTCGTCTGCAGTCTGAGAAAATCGGATTTTTGAGCCTCAAAATTTGAGTATTCACAATTGCTCCCACTGGGGTCCATAAAAATGATTTATGGGGCTCAGTGGTCGTCAGAAACGAGGATTTTGAGCGAGGTGCAAAAAGACCCGCGTTTTCGCCTTTTCCTTACAAATAAGCTCATTTCCATTCCATTTTAATTTGCTTTCATTCTTTCTTCTTCTTTCCTTTCCTTCAAGCTTTCTTTCGACGATGGATTTCACTTGCCTAGAAGACTTCAAAATCCCACTCCCCCCTGCAATCTCTTACTTGAGGAGGAGAAGCACAGCTCCCGGACCGGCTGCCATGAGGTAAGTACCCTCCCCTTTACTCATCTAGTATGCATGCTTAGGAATTATATTTATTTCCAGTATGGAACTTAGAAACAAATTTTAGGAATCCTTCCTTTACATGTACTTGAATTAGCTCTAGTAATGAATCAGGAGTAATACCAGGCTTCACTATGTTCTGCCATCAGTAATTATCTCTAATAAAGAACTTAGAAATAATCCTCTAGGAGGTCACACCCGACTAGGGAAACAACTTAAATTTTTCTGAAGTTGTCCCCCAAATTATCCCCAATAATGAATTAGAAAATCCCTCTCTCTGATTTTTTTAGGACACTGCGATTAAGATATCCATCGCCGAGAGACCCATGAGCACTATTCCGGCTTACATCTTTGATGCCGGGCATCCGGTGGGGAATCTTATCAGACCTGCTTTCCTCCACCATTTGAGGACTATAGATGTGGACAGAGATATCCACAGGGAGTTGATCTGCGCGCTGGCCGAGCGATGGTGGCCCACTACTGATACCTTCCATTTTGCTTGGGGGGAGATGACGATGACGCCTACCGACTTTTCCGTCATTTCTTGGATTCCCTTCGGCGTTGAGATGGTGGAGTACTATGATGACTGGAGGCATGACATTTCTTCAGCCGACATGGTCACTTTGATCGGGGTTGACTATCCTCGACATTAGGTGCCTCGCTGCATTCAGCGTAGGTGGCTTGTATAGCAGGCGCCAGCCATCTATGCTTGCTATGAGGTAGGCGATCTTACTGCTGATCAGGTGGCCAGGTTTACCCTGATTCTCCTATTTGCTAGCTCATTCTTAGCAAACAGGAAGGACGCAGTGAGTCTCAATGTGCTGAAGAGTCTACTCGACCTGACACGACTTTTGACATACGATTGGGCTAGCATGATGCTGTGTAAGTTGTACGATGACATGTCAGATCTCTGCTATACCCGTATTGCTCCATGCGGCCTATACTACTTCTGGGAGGTAATGTAAAGAACATTTCTTTTATCTTACATATGTTGACATTCACCAACTCTGATATCTTCTTTATCTTTTCCAGACTTGGGCTTACGAGTACTTTCCTGGTATCGCCCCTTTTCTTCGTGAGCCACCTGCCCCTACAGATCCTCTTTCTCCCATTGCTTGGAGATGGTATAAAGAGAGGGTAGAAGCACCAAAGAGGAAGCTTCCTATCAGAGAGCTGAGATTGTTCTTCGACAGCTGCTCCATGAACTCAGTAAATACTTTATCCTCATCCTTATTTATTGTATTAGAGAAAATGATTCACTAACATAATAAATTTTTATAGGTTGCATTTACAGCGATGTCTAGCCGGCTGGTAGAGTGGATTGCTCAAGATCACAGCTTTCAGTGATCACAGTTCCTGACTCGCCGTCGATTCATACTTCCCCATCCAGAGTATCGACGGTATTATCTTGCTGAGAGAGTGACTTTCCAGATCCCCAATTTCCGTGCAGCTCCCCTAGATCCCCCTGATGATATGCTATTTCTGACGCTTCTGCCTGTTACTGCGTCCCAGTATGAGGGTGATCCCTTCGAGTCAGCCTATGCCCCGGATGATGATTACGATTTCTACTGTCTTCAACGACTGATGCCATGCATTGGGACACGGTTCGACCCTACACCTTATCGGTCCTCCCATTCTTTGGCTCCCACTTCTAGCACTCCGAGAGACCATCCCTCTTCCAGCTGGCGAGCTGACAGACCTTCTTCCTTTAGGGCAGAGGCTTCTGCTTTCAGGGCTGGACCATCACACATTGGAGCAAGCAGCAGTTCATCACATTTGAGGCCTCCCCCAACTATTCTTGCGGCTACCGATCAATTGGACCTTGCTTTGGCTGACCTGAGGCTGCCTTATGTCGTCCGTTATCATGCACCCGACGGTTGGGTGACCCGACCAATTAGTGTGGAGGGTGTACCATATCGGAGCCTTACTTACATCACTCAGGTATATTCCTCTAGAACTTTTCATGAAAAGGATTCATAACGTTCTCTTGAAATTGACTATGATTCTGTCTTTTTTACTGGTACCTGCGGGCCTAGTTGCTGACATGGCGGCACTGATTACTGCTTTCTCGGATGAGCTGACTAGTGCTTGGATTGATAGTGCTTATGAGAGGCAGAACAGGAAAGATTGAATGCCTTCATTCAAGATACTGAGAAACATCAAGCTCAATGCAAGCAATACATAGTAGAAGATAATTTTAGTTTTGAATCTTTGCAAGAATCATGGAAGAGGATGGAAACTCAAGTTGGGCAGCTGGCACATCAACCCCAAGCACACCAAAAGGAAGAGTCTCCTAGCCAATTGGAGCAAATCCAGGTAATCACAAATTTGAGAAGTGAACAAGTGATATATAACAATTTTTGTGATTCCTTTGATGCAGGGACTAATCAGGAAGACAATGGCGAGGAGATACTACCCAACATGGAGGAGCCAAGCCAATCAACGGTGTAGGAAAATTTGGAGGCATCAACCTCATCCAAGTTGCATGAAACTTTTGATCCTTATAGGCCATCAAGTCCAGTTCCAAGTAACTTGAAGGATGAGAAGCCAGGTACGCAACTTTTTGACATTGATGACATGCACTCCCAAGGAGATAGTGAAAATATGCTTGAGATAGCTATGATCTTAGAAGAAGAGCATGAAATGCCTAGTTTGGAAATTGAGGAGTGTAAACTAATTTTAGATGCTGAGGTTGTTGAGAGGGGACTTGACATTGTTAGAATAGATGAAAAAGTGATTCAAACAACCTTGGTTGAATTTCAAGAGTCTCGAAAAGTCATCCCTTCTAATTCTGGTGGTAAGGAAGAGCAGAAATCTGATATACCCATGTTGCATAAAGACAAAACTTATTACCACGTTCCTATAGTACTGGAGGATCACACCGAGGTGACCTTCACATGTCCCTTTGAGACATTTTCTCTTCAAGGAATATTATTTAGGGGTTGCCATACATTGGGCATGTTTCAAAGTTGCATGTTGTTCATCCTCTCAGTCATGGGCTACAATTGCATTATGGGTAGAAGGAGCCCTACACATCGTATATGGGAATGGTGGAAATCAGGTTTCATCTGAACTCTCTTTTAGTTTATGTATGCTCACATTGAGGACAATGTGAATTTTTAAGTGTGGGGTGCGTTTTGTGTTTTTACTTTTACTTGTTTTAGTTTAAATTTAGTTAATGTTTTTCATGTTTTTCTTTGAATAAATGAATTTTGAAAAGTTCAATTGTTATAAATATTGTTGATAGATGACTTTTGAATTTTTGAAGCATGATTTTGAGAATTGAGTAGAATTGATACTAATTGTCAGTTTTGTTGGTTTTTCCTTGCATTGCATTTAACCTAGTGAGAAATTGAGCCATCAACTTATTATTCTTGCTGTGGGTGAACATATTTGATGGATGACTTGCTAGAACTTGCTTTGACATGCATTTTAAGATTACATAAAAATTTCAATTTGGCATCAAGATGATTAAGGCAATTAGGTGAACCCACATTGGCTTAAAAAGACCAACCCTATTTTTAACATTAGTTAGCCTATTTTGAGCCTATTCCGTTTATCCTTTTCTTTCTTTTTCACAACACTACAAACTTTGAATCATGCTATTTTGTCTCTTATCCTTTCTTTAGGTCAAGAGCATTTTAAGAGCGTTTATGACCGAGTGTTGTGTTGAATTCAGTGTGGGGTGTTTTATTAGTTTTTGTTATAAGTTTTGTGTCTTGTTTATTAGGTTAATTATTGTTTTATTTAGGTATTTTGTTAGTTTTTATCGGTTTGTCTAGTGTTTTCTTTAATTGTGTAGTTTTAGTTTATTTTTAGTTTTATGTCATTTTTTATCTAGTTTTTAGTTTGTGTTTATGTTTTGTCGGTTATTGTTTATTTACTTCGTGTTTTAAGTTTGTTTTGAGTTTTGTGTTAGGTTAAAACAGGCAAGGAAACGAATTGAAGATGAAATGGGCAGTAGCTGACACAGGCAGAGGACACGGCCAAGTCACTGGCCGTGTCCCATACCAAGTTAAAAGGAAGAACAAGTCCCAGTAGCAGACACAAGCAAGGGACACGGCCAAGTCATGTGGCCGTGTCCCTCCAAAGAAGAGCAACACGGCCAAGTCACCATGACTTGGCCGTGTCCCACTTGTTACCAAAGGAAAGGGAGATCAACAATTACACAGAAGCAAACACAGGCAAGGGACACGGCCGTGTCACCTGGCCGTGTCCCTCCCAACTCACTCACATGGCCAAGTCAAGCTCCACTTGGCCGTGTCAATCAACAAAGAAGAAAAGAAGACCAAAAGCAACAGAGGAGGACACATGCAGGGGACACGGCCATGTCACCTGGCCGTGTCCCTCCATCAATCCCTCACACGGCCGTGTCCCTCATCACCTGGCCATGTCCCTCATGTTCCAAGCCCGCATCGGATTTTTAACGCGTACGACTCATATAAAAGGAAAAGAAAGTTAGGGTTTAGGAGTCTTTTTGACGATTTTGAGAGCAAATTAGCCGTCTGAGAGAGATCTTAGGGTTTAAACATTTGTTTTCTTGGATTTTGATTTTACTTTTTATTAAACTAGTTTAGATTAGATTGTTCATGCCATTGTTTCATCCTTTTTGCAAGATTCGATCAAGAGATTCATCAAAAGCTTCAAGGAGTTTGTAACTTGGTTTTATTCTTAAACTTTGTCTCTTTAGTTTCATTGAAATTGTGTTTATGAACATTATCATGTCTAAATTGATTTCTTTGATTATTAATGAGATGAGTATGCTTGATAACATCATGAACTAATTTAATATAGTCTAGGGTTTGTATGGATTTGCTATGAATTGTATGAATTTGTTATTCTCTTAACTATTGATTTCTTTAGCCTTTATTGAATGAAAAATTGTTACATATAATTGATTGGCCACCAATTGTGTGTTTTAGGTATTAGATGATGGATTGAGAGATGAAATCTAATGCTGGAACAATTCAATTAAGGAATTAGGTGAATTACAGATATAACCTATTAAAAAGATTGTTTCAATTATAACAAGATTAGTTGTAAGAGGTTTGAATGCGAGAGCTTATTTCCTTGACTCAATTAATTAAGTTGCTTGAGATTTAATCTTAGAAATTAAATTAGTTAAGTGGAATAACCGTTCATACATATGAGTAGTAAAGAAGTGCAAACCCTAGACTCTTTTTATCAAGTGAATCAGAACATAAGCTATTGTTTATTTTTATTGTTTTCAAATTAAATCATTCTTCTTCATTACTTTGCAAATTAAATTTCTTTAATTACTTGTTACTTTAAAATTGATAATCAATTACCCACTTTGGCTTCCTTGAGAGAACGACCTTGGGGCAATCACCTTTGCTACAGTTACCTCGTATACTTGCGAGTGACGCTTTGTGGTAGAGTTAATTCGAGCGCAACAAGTTTTTGGCGCCGTTGCCGGGGAAGCTAACTAGCGTAATTGTTTATTTTTCTTTAAATAAAAATAAAAAAAAATCACATTTCAGATTATTTTCATTGTTTTATTTTATTTGTCTTTTGCTTTTGATATTTCTTTTCTAGAAATTTTTGTTTATGCAAGGCAGGAGATCACTCGAAGGAGAATTGCACCCATTCATTCTAGAAATTCAGAGAATAAAAAGGAGCAGAGAGGAGTTTGAGCTTTTCACAGGATTTGATACTTCAGAGGAAGACATTTCGGATTTTGAGTCAGAATCTGAAAAATCTGTTAAAATGGCTGAAGAAAGACAAAGAACCATGAGAGATTTTGCTAGACCTGTCATTGGGACTTCCACTTCTTGCATAAGACTGACAGATGCAGCAAGGAACTATGAGTTGAAGAATATTCACTATAACATGCTGCCATCATTCTATGGAGTTCCAAATGAAGATCCTTTGAATTTTATTAGGGACTTCTACTCCACCCTCAACACTTTTCCTTTGGGAGGACTAACAGAAGATCAGTTGAGGATGAGATGTTTCCCTTATACTTTGAAGGATAGGGCAAAGAGCTGGCTCATGATGTTGCCTGAAAATTCACTTACAACTTGGGAGCAAGTTTACAATAAATTCATGGGCAAGTTCTATTCACACCAAAAGACAGCTGAGTTGAGAGGGAAGATTGCTACATTCTCTCAATTTGAAGGAGAGCCATTTCATGAGGCTTGGGACAGATTCAAGATGCTATTGATCCAGTGTCCACATCATCATTACCCACTTCAACTCCTTAATCAGTTTTTCTATGATGGTCTCACTCAGCAATTTCAGAACACTGTTGATAATGCAGCTGGGGGAGCCATGGGAGAAAAGACAGCTGATGAGACTTATGAGATCTTTGAGATGTTGGGAGCTAATTCTCAACAAAAGAGTGTAAGGTGAAGAAGCAAGGGGGTGAATCAACTGGAAGCCAATACTGAAATGGTTAGTCAAATAGCTGAGTTGACAAGACAGGTTTAGATGCTAAACATGAAGAACAATATTTCTTCATCTACTCAAGAAGTGTGTGGAATCTGTGGGACATTAGGGCATGGAGCAAATATATGTCCCTCTGCATATGAGTCTTTTGGGAATGAAGCTGAGCAGGTCAATGTTATGGGAGGATTCCAACCTAGGGCCAGAAATGATCCTTACTCCAACACTTACAATCCTGGTTGGAGGAGTCACCCCAATTTTTCCTGGATGACAAATAATGCTCAACAACCTTTCCATTTGCTCCAGAGACAGAACCAGCAGCAGGGCCAATCCTCAAATCAAAATCAAGGTCAGCATAAAAGAGAGAGTTTGGAGGACAGTTTACAAGCTTTCATCAAAGTCAGTGCTCAAAACCAAGAGATGAACAACAAGAGGCTGGATGGAAGCATCTTTTAAGAAGGTGGAGACCCAAGTGGGGCAACTTGCACAACAGATGCAGATTCAACAAAAGGGGAAGTTTCCAAGTCAACCTGAGCAGGCACAAGCAGTGACTGTTCTTAGGAGTGGCAAGGTAATTAATAACAATGTTGAAAATAATTCTGTGAATGCAGGTGAGCAAGAGAAGAAAAAGGAAGGAGAATTAGAGAACAAAGGTGCTGAAGAAAGATTAATGGAGAAGACCCCTACACTAGATTTGCACAAGGCAAGCAATCCATACAGGCCACCTATACCATTCCCTAGCAGGTTGAAGGATGATAAAAAAGATAAGTAGTTTTCAGATATCTTCAACATGCTATCTAAGGTAAGTATTAATTTACCCTTACTTGAAGCAATTAAGAACATGTCGGCTTATGCTAAATTCTTTAAAGAACTGAATACCAAGAAAAAAAGGTATGAGCCGAATGAAAAGGTGATAGTTTCTGAGGTAGCTAGTGCTGTTTTGCAGCATAAACTACCTCCTAAGCTAAAGGATCCTGGAAGCTTTATTATTCAAATTGCTATGGGGAATGGAAAATGTACTGATGGCATGTGTGATTTGGGAGCTAGTGTGAACTTAATGCCTTACTCTGTGTACCTTGACTTAGAATTAGGGGAACTTAAGCCAACAAAAATGGTGTTGCAATTAGCTGATAGATCTCTTAGATTCCCGAAAGGGGTTATAGAAGATGTGTTAGTTAAAGTAGGTGGTTTGATAGTACCTGTGGATTTCATTGTTCTTGACATGGAGGTAAGTAATTCTTCACCATCTGCACACACCATCTTGCTGGGTAGGCCTTTTATGGCAACTACCAATACTTTGATAGATGTTAAGAATGGAAAATTATCGATGACTGTTTTGGGACAAACTGTGGAATTTTCTATTTTTAACACTTCTCCTATTCCTACAACTGCTTTATATGAGGATTGTTCTTTCATTGATTGTGTTGATGCAGTTGTTTCAGATGTTTTCTTGCAGAAAGGTTCCTCTGATAAATTGGAGCTGGCATTGACTTTGGATAGTGATTTGGAAATTTTTGATGTAGAAATAGCCAGTTGTCTTGAGACCTTAGAGGATGCTGAAATAGAGGAGTTTAAGGATGACCCAATTTTTGAACCTTCCCCCATTGAAAAAGAAGAGAAGAACCCCTCACTCGAGTTAGAGCTGAAAGAGTTACCTAAGAACCTGAAATATGTGTTTTTAGGGGATAATAACACTTTACCTGTGATAATATCTAGTGAACTTAGTGAAGGGGAGGAGATGAGGCTGGTGAGTGAGCTTAAAAGATTAAAGAGAGCAATAGGATGGGGATTGAGTGACATAAAGGGTATTAGCCCTTCCATGTGCATGCATAGAATCACTTTAGAAGAGGGAGCTAAACCTGTGAGGGAAACCCAAAGGAGACTTAACCCAAATATGAGTGAAGTGGTTAAGAAGGAAGTGCTCAAATTGCTGGATGAAGGAGTAATTTATCCAATTGCTAATAGTGAGTGGGTGAGCCCAGTACATGTAGTTCCTAAGAAATCTGGAATCACTATGGTGAAAAATGAGAATAATGAGTTGGTTCCTACTAGGACTACTACTGGGTGGAGAATGTGCATCGATTATAGGAAGTTGAACAATGCTACAAAGAAAGATCATTTTCCTCTTCCTTTTATTGATCAGATGTTAGATAAACTTTATGGGCACTCACATTATTGTTTTCTGGATGGCCTTTCAGGTTACTATCAGGTGCCAATAGCTCCAGAGGATCAGTCAAAGACAACCTTTACTTGCCCTTTTGGGACTTATGCATTTCGACGTATGCCCTTTGGCTTGTGCAATGCACCTACAACTTTTTAGAGATGCATGATGTCTGTCTTCTCGGATATGATCGATGATTTTATTGAGGTATTTATGGATGATTTTTCTATTTTTGGTAATTCTTTTGATAATTGCCTCGATAAACTTGTTCGTGTGCTTGAGAGATGCATTGAATGTAACCTCACTTTAAGTTGGGAAAAGAGTCATTTTATGGTTACTCAGGGCATTGTCTTAGGTCATGTGATGTCGAGTAAAGGGATTGAGGTGGATAAGGCTAAAATTGAATTGATTGCTAAGTTACCCCCACCTACCTCTGTTAAGGGAATAAGAAGTTTATTAGGGCATGCAGGATTTTACAGAAGGTTTATTAAGGATTTCTCCAAAATAAGCCAACCATTGTGCCATTTATTGGGGAAAGATGTGCCATTTGAATTTACAGCACAATGCATGCAAGCTTTTAATTCTCTTAAGGAAAAATTGACTAGTGCACCTGTGATTGTAGCTCCTGTCTGGTCTTTACCTTTTGAAATCATGTGTGATGCTTCTAATCATGCAGTAGGAGCTGTTCTTGGGCAAAGGGTTGACAAATACTTGAGAGTAATTTATTATGCCAGTTTAACCCTGAATAGTGAATAAATGAACTACACCACAACTGAGAAGGAAATGTTAGCTGTTGTTTTTGCTTTAGACAAATTTAGAGCTTATTTAATTGGGTCAAAAATTATTGTGCATTCTGACCATGCAGCTCTTAAATATCTTTTAACAAAACAACATGCTAAACCGCGCTTAATTAGATGGGTGTTGTTGTTGCAAGAGTTTGATTTCCAAATCAAGGATACTAAGGGTAGTGAGAATGTTGTTGCGGATCACTTATCAAGATTACCCTTCTTTAGTGAAAATCTTGCATCTGATAACATTTATAAAAATTTAGAAGAATTTCCTGATGAGCATTTGTTTGTGGTAATTGATGCACCGTGGTTTGCAGATATTGCTAACTATCTTTCTTGTGGTATTTTGAGATCTAACATGTCTTTTCAGGAAAAGAAAAGGTTTCTACACTTAAGTAAGTTTTATTTTTGGGATGAACCTTATCTATTCCGGATTTGCAAAGATGAGATAGTTCGCAGGTGTGTTTCTGAGGAAGAACAACTGAGTGTTCTTCAATTTTGTCATGACCTTCACTGTGGGGGTCATTTTGGAGGAAGAAAAACTGCAGAAAAGGTGCTTCAAAGTGGTTTTTACTGGCCCACTTTATTTAAAGATGCTCAAGATTATTGTAAGCACTGTGATCATTGCCAAAGAGTAGGTAACATTGGGAGGAGGAATGAAATGCCCCTTCAGTCATATGTTGTTGTTGAATTGTTTGATGTGTGGGGAATAGACTTCATGGGTCCTTTCCCAAAATCCTTTGGTTATGAATACATTTTAGTTGCTGTTGATTATGTTTCCAAATGGGTGGAGGCAATCCCCACCCGTACTAATGATGCTAATATTGTTGTTAAATTTGTGAAGGAAAACATTCTTAGCAGGTTTGGCACACCAAGGGTGATAGTCAGTGATGGGGGGAGTCATTTTTGCAACAGGCTGTTTGAGAAATTAATGCATAAATCCGGTGTGAAGCACAAGGTGTCGACCCCATATCATCCACAGACCTCTGGACAAGTGGAAACATCAAACAAGCAGCTAAAAGGAATTCTGGAGAAAACAGTCAACACATCCAGGAAGGATTGGGCAAGCAGATTGCACGATGCACTATGGGCATATCGGACTGCTTTCAAAACTCCTCTAGGTATGAGTCCATATAGATTGGTGTTTGGAAAAGCTTGTCACTTACCAGTGGAGTTGGAGCACAGAGCATATTGGGCAATCAAGACTCTGAATTTGGACTTGGACAAAGCGAAGAGAGAAAGATTTTTACAAATTTCAGAGTTAGATGAGCTACGGAATGAGGCTTATGAGAGCACGAGAATTTACAAGGATCGCACTAAAGCACTTCATGATAAAATTATAGTACGAAAGACATTGAGTCCAGGTATGAAGGTTTTACTTTTTAACTCACGACTCCGTCTTTTTCCAAGTAAACTCAAGTCTCGATGGAGTGGGCCTTTCGAGATAACTCAGGTGTATCCTTCTAGTGCAATTGAATTACTTAACTCTAGAACAGGTGAGACTTTCAAAGTGAATGGACAGAGAATTAAGCCATACAATGAAGGATTTCAGGAAGTGAGAGTCATTGACAGCACTTTGATTCATGATCCCTAGGCCTTACATGATGTCCAGCTATATGATATTAAAGAAGCGCTAAATGGGAGGCAACCCATCTGTTTGCATTTATTTTTCATAGTTGTAAGTTTAACTAGTTTTGCTTTATGTTCGGTTTCAATAAATAGACTGTGCTTTGATCGGTTTTTCTTTACTTTGTGTTTCAGGGTGTTTAAGGAAGAAGGGTTGCAAAATCATTGAAAAAAAAAGTTTAAAGTTTATAAAAAGGCAGTAGGTGACACGGCCAAAGGACTTGGCCGTGTCCCTTGGCCGTGTCACACACTGGACACGGCCACAATTCCTTCAAATATTTGAACGATTTTGCAATTCCATACAGTTTTGGACACACCCAGGGGACACAGCCATGCCACCTGGCCGTGTCCCTTCACTTTCACACACAGACACGGCCAAGTCAGCACACACACGGCCGTGTCCTTCAATTTTTGCCTTTAAAAAGCCCGATTTTGCCCAGTTTTATTTCATAAATCCCTAACTTTTTTATCTTCTTCTCTCTCACTCTCTCATTCTCTGCAACACCAAACCCTTGATTTTTATTTTCAAATCTCCATCTCTTCCGTTAAAACTTCAAATTACTCCAACAAAACTTGAGATTATCACTTAAAACTTGCTCTTTGCTCATATTATTTTGATTTAATTCAGTTTTGGGTGTTATTTTCTCAGATTTCATGTCGCCGAGAACTAAAATTGTACCACACTGAAAGAAGAAGAAATCTGGAGCTGAAGGAGCTTCGTCATCTTCCTCCACCTTATCTCACAAGAGGGCAAGTCTTTTGGCTCGGGATTTTTTCCCGACAAGGTATGTGAATGACGAATCTCTAGATGCTTTGCAAATGAGAACTGCTTTTTATAGATATGTGCAATATCTTGGGTGGGAGACATTCGTTTCATTGAGACCTCTGCAGTTTGAGGAGCTCACCATAGAATTTTTGGCAACTCTTAAAGTGGAAAGAGATGATAAGAAAATTTGCAGGAGACTGATGTTTAAATTAATGGGTAGATCATTTGTGCTTACTATTGATCAGTTGAATGATATATATGGTTTTCATCACCATGGAGAAAGATCGATACCCAAATATTTTAGACAACAGTTTGCTTGGGGTGCCTTAGGCTCGGGTACTTATGTGGCCAAATCGGCCAAAGCATCTAAATTACGGAACCCTACCTTGAGATATTTGCACAGGTTTATGTCATGTGGGTTCTTTGCAAGGAAGGAGAGCCCGGGTGTGGTTGAGTCGAGTGAGCTATTTTTCTTGGACTGTGTTTTGAATGAAATGAATATTAGTGCCGGCTATTGGTTAGCCGATATTTTTTATTCTGTAGCTAATAAAAGGAGGGGGGCTATTTGTGTTGGAGGATTGATCACTACATTAGCAGTAGCCCTTGTGGAGGATTTTGACACGAGTACTACTCGGATGACTCGAATTTTGGGTAATGATTCCTTGGATTTAGCTATACTGGCGAAGATGCACATGGTGGTGCATAGAAGAGGGACCTTTGTGATGCCGTCAGCTGAGCCTGAAGCACCGGGGGACAGGCAGAAGAGAGCCCGGGTTGAAGAGGAGTCCGACTCGGATTCTCTTGACTTAGATGAGGATGCTCCGGTCTCAGAACATCAAGAGGTACTTCTAAGGATTGAGGCCCTGGAGGGCAAAGTGGATCGATTGGATAGCAAGGTGGATCGTAACCATGCTGAGATCTTACAGCAGATGAAACAGATTAACAGTAACCTTGCAACGATCTTGAGTCTCCATCCCTCAGCTGCATCATCTTCCCGCCCACATTTTCCATAGATTTTCAGTCCTTGCTTTATTTTATTTAGTGTACTCTTGTTTTATTTTTCGTTTTTGTTATTTATGTTAAAACTTTTGTGTTTAGATATTTTCTTGTACTTTTGTTATAAAACTTTTGTGTTTGTGATGGAAAGCTAGGATTTTGCCTCACCAGGTACGATGGAAGACAGGTTGTCCTTTAACTCTTTTTATTTATTATTCTTGTTTTCCATTGAGGACAATGTCAATTTTATGTGTGGGGTACTCTTTAAGCTTTCCTTTAATTCTTGTTTTGCTTATTGTGGTTGTTTTGTTTATTATGTTTTTTGTGCATGGTATAATTGTTGAAAATTTATTGATCTTTTCTTTGATTCTAGCATTATAGTTGAGACTTTGGCATCAGCGTAGAAATGAGCATTTGAATTCATTCGGGATTAATTTTTGCATTCTGCAATTCATGACATGTAAATCTTTGTGAAACCACCTGTGTGAGCTTTGAGCCTCATAAAATTTGATATTTTTGTCAATTGATTTTCTTTTCTTAAGTGTGCACCTTCATGATGTTGCATCTCTAGAGTTTGCTTTTGCATACTTATTGAACTCACATTATGATTTAATCTCAAGTTTTAAAATGATGAAGGCAAATTAGGTTAGCCCCTTTAGCTTAAAGAGACTTCCCTTTATATTGATTTCCTTAGTGAGACAAGTTGAGCCATTGACTGTTTCTTGTTTGATTAACACAATTCTCAACTTAACATGTTCTTACTATCATCATACCTATGCATTAAGGAATGGAGTTGTATGATTAGACAATAGGGTAGTTTATTTCAAGTGTGGGGTAAGTAAAAAAAATATATGGAATTCCTAATTGAGGGTTGAAATGCATACTTTGCATATTGTATTTGATTAAGAGTCAGTATTCTTTTCCTCTACATTTTAAGCTAGATGTTCCATTAAGTTTATACTTTGTATATATATATATATATAAAATAATATAAACTCAATAAAAAAAAGTGAAAATAAAACAAAAAGAGATATATATATATATAAAGTTCATATATTTTCTAGCCTTAGAGGAATTTTGACTCGTGTACTTTTCTTTTAGTGTGCAAGTATGTAAGATTGCTAAGGGTTGGTGAGTATGCTATTTGAAGGAGTTATGAAATTCTTAGCAAGAGTAGTGTCTAATTTAGATACTCCATTTCTTGATGCTCCACTTAAATGTCTTTTCTCACACCTTACCTTAGCCCCATTACATCCAAATAAAAGACCTTCGGATTATTTCTTGAGAAAATCAGTGAGGGAGATTGGATAATTAAGCAAGTTTATGGCAGTATGCACTCATGAGTGGTATGAGTGATTAACCTTTGAAATTGAGTGAAACACTTAGTTGAGAGATAAGATTTGTATGTCTGGATCAATGAATGAGTTAAGAATATCTTGATTGAAGGAAATTGCAATTATTTATGTCTGATGTCTTAAAGTATTTCATCTATGTTCTGGAATTATAGTTAAGGTTGTTTGAATTTTTAATTTATGCCATGTGAATTTGCTTGAGGACAAGCAAAGTTTTAAGTGTGGGGTAGTTGTTTTATTAGTTTTTGTTATAAGTTTTGTGTCTTGTTTATTAGGTTAATTATTGTTTTATTTAGGTATTTTGTTAGTTTTTATCGGTTTGTCTAGTGTTTTCTTTAATTGTGTAGTTTTAGTTTATTTTTAGTTTTATGTCATTTTTGATCTAGTTTTTAGTTTGTGTTTATGTTTTGTCGGTTATTGTTTATTTACTTCGTGTTTTAAGTTTGTTTTGAGTTTTGTGTTAGGTTAAAACAGGCAAGGAAACGAATTGAAGATGAAATGGGCAGTAGCTGACACAGGCAGAGGACACGGCCAAGTCACTGGCCGTGTCCCATACCAATTTAAAAGGAAGAACAAGTCCCAGTACCAGACACAAGCAAGGGACACGGCCAAGTCATGTGGCCGTGTCCCTCCAAAGAAGAGCAACACGGCCAAGTCACCATGACTTGGCCGTGTCCCACTTGTTACCAAAGGAAAGAGAGATCAACAATTACATAGAAGCGAACACAGGCAAGGGACACGGCCGTGTCACCTGGCCGTGTCCCTCCCAACTCACTCACAAGGCCAAGTCAAGCTCCACTTGGCCGTGTCACTCAACAAAGAAGAAAAGAAGACCAAAAGCAACAAAGGAGGACACATGCAGGGGACACGGCCGTGTCACCTGGCCGTGTCCCTCCATCAATCCCTCACACGGCCGTGTCCCTCATCACCTGGCCGTGTCCCTCATGTTCCAAGGCCGCATCAGATTTTTAACGCGTACGACTCATATAAAAGGAAAAGAAATTTAGGGTTTAGGAGTCTTTTTGACGATTTTGAGAGCAAATTAGCCGTCTGAGAGAGATCTTAGGGTTTAAACATTTGTTTTCTTGGATTTTGATTTTACTTTGGATTAAACTAGTTTAGATTAGATTGTTCATGCCATTGTTTCATCCTTTTTGCAAGATTCGATCAAGAGATTCATCAAAAGCTTCAAGGAGTTTGTAACTTGGTTTTATTCTTAAACTTTGTCTCTTTAGTTTCATTGAAATTGTGTTTATGAACATTATCATGTCTAAATTGATTTCTTTGATTATTAATGAGATGAGTATGCTTGATAACATCATGAACTAATTTAATCTAGTCTAGGGTTTGTATGGATTTGCTATGAATTGTATGAATTGGTTATTCTCTTAACTATTGATTTCTTTAGCCTTTATTGAATGAAAAATTGTTACATATAATTGATTGGCCACCAATTGTGTGTTTTAGGTATTAGATGATGGATTGAGAGATGAAATCAAATGCTGGAACAATTCAATTAAGGACTTAGGTGAATTAGAGATATAACCTATTAAAAAGATTGTTTCAATTATAACAAGATTAGTTGTAAGAGGTTTGAATGCGAGAGCTTATTTCCTTGACTCAATTAATTAAGTTGCTTGAGATTTAATCTTAGAAATTAAATTAGTTAAGTGGAATAATTGTTCATACATATGAGTAGTAAAGAAGTGCAAACGTTAGACTCTTTTTATCAAGTGAATCAGAACATAAGCTATTGTTTATTTTTATTGTTTTCAAATTAAATCATTCTTCTTCATTACTTTGCAAATTAAATTTCTTTAATTACTTGTTACTTTAAAATTGATAATCAATTACCCACTTTGGCTTCCTTGAGAGAACGACCTTGGGGCAATCACCTTTGCTACAGTTACCTCGTATACTTGCGAGTGACGCTTTGTGGTAGAGTTAATTCGAGCGCAACATGGGGTTAAATTTAGTTGGTTTAAGATTGAAAATCAAAAAATAATAATAAAAAAAGAAATATAAGAAAAAAATAATGATAAATTAATAATAAAAAAATCAAGTAAAAATAAGAAAAATAATAAGAATAATTGTTGTTCTTGTTGAAAGGGTTGGAATATGTTTGGGAATAATCATCGCAAGATGTAATAAGTGCGTTCCCTTGAAAAGTTCTTTAATGTCAAGGGGTAGGTGAGAAGGGACCGTTGGGTTATACAAATGATCGGTTACTTCATTCTTGATGTGCTCTTGAACTTAATGATTAAGCTCACATTTCTTAAATGTCATGCCTTTACCTTAGCCCCATTACAACCCAAAGAAAGACCTTTTGATTAATGCTTAATTGTAATTAATTGGTGGAGATTTGATTGATAAGCAAGCCTATGGCGATAATCTTTCATTGATTGTTATGAGTTTAAACACCACTATAATCAAACACTTTTAAGAGTTGGTGAGGGAGTGACAACATAGGTTAAGCATGGAAAGCCACTTAATTGCATTGGTATCGATTTTGTTCAATTTGATATTAATTATGGATTTCGGGATAGGGAAGTCTTGATGCATTTTTATAACTCTTGAACTTGTCAAATTTTTCTTGCTTAGCTTGTTTTGATTTTAGCCTTGTTTGGGGACAAGCAAGGAATTAAGTGTGTGGTATTTGATGAGATCATTTTATACCAATTTTTTAGTATGATTTTAATGTGTTTTTAGTTAATGTTTCATTTGATTTTTGTTTAATGTTTGTTTTAAGTGTTTGTTTTAGGTTAAAGTGCAAAAACTCCCTTGGATGATCAAAACAATGAAGAAAGAGCATGAATCAAGCAAGACATGGCCGAGCCAAAGCAAGCTTGGCCGTGTCCCTCAAAGGAACTTCAAAGCAGTAGCTGACATGGCCAAGAGACATCGCCAAGCCACTGGCCGTGTCTCACCTAAGGAGCAAAACCAAAGAAACCAAAGAAAGAAGGAAAATTTGGCAGAAGCTGACACTAGCAGGTGACACTGCCAAGCCAGTGGCCATGTCACATGACACGGCCACAAGCTTGGTCATGTCCCATCCTAAGCCAAAGAATAAGGAATGAGCAAAAGGAAAGATGGCAAATAGAAGGTGACACACCCACATGACAAGGCCAAGCCACTGGCCATGTCACATGACACGGCCACAAGCTTGGCCGTGTCACTCCTTGAAAACAAAGAAAAGAAAGAAAGAAAGAAGAGGCAGTGATGGACACGGCCAATTAGCTTGGTCGTATCCCAAGGAGAAATGAGAGACACGGCCAAGCCACTCATGGCTTGGCCATGTCACCTATAAATACCTTGAATTCTTTTGCATGGATTGAGGAACAAGTGGGGGACAAACAATTTGCTTTTGCTAAAAGAAAGATTAAAGAAAGGAAAAGCTTGCCTAATTGATCAAAAGAAATATTAAACAAGGAGAAGGTGGGAGACAATGGAGAGTGGTGTGAGTTGGAAGGTATGGGTTTTGAGCTTTGATTGATTTAAAAAGAGAAGAAGAGGAAGAAGAGAAAATAGTTTTTGAAGGAGATAGAGAATAGAGACTTGGAGAGGAGGAGGCTTGGGCATACACGTTTTGGGCAAGGAGAGAGTGACACTCTCCTTGACTCTTCATCTTCATCCTCCATTTCTATCCTCTCTACCATCTCCATCTTCCATTGGCAAGCTCTTGAAGGTTGAAGAAGCTTCATTGAAAGGGTTGGTGACTTGAGAAAGCTCCATTCCATTTTGCAAAGGGGAATCAACCATTGAAGAGGGCTTGAGCTCTTCATCATACACCCAAGTGCAGCTAGGAGGAAGACTAGTAATCCTACTCTTGGCATCTTCACAAGGGGTTTTTCTATTGTCTCTTTTAATTTATTTTAATGTTGTTGTTGTTGTTGTTGTTGTATTAAGAGTATTGAACATGAACTAACTCATTCTCTATCTATATATTGATGAACCCTAGCTTATTTGTATGGATTGAATAATCTTAATTGATGGAGTTGTTTTATTCTTAGGATGCTTAATGATTTATTTCCAATTGATAATAGCAGGCTTATTGATTGGTTGTAATTTTCATATTATTGACTTGAGAAAGTTTGATATGAATTGAATACTCATAAGGGTTGAGGATTGATTGGAGTACTAGAGAAAGACTTACAAGATCCTTTGGTTTATAGTTCCTTGTTCTTAATTCAAGATCTATTTAATTGTGTTTGAGAAGAGATTCCAGCATTCTACTTAGTGATTAGGGGTTAATTCACTCGAGAGAGGTTTTAGTGTAATTTAGAGGAATGCCAATTCAACTCTATTATGTGATTTAACTGAATTAATGTTCATAAATATAATTGTGGCTAGGGGGATTCAATATTTGGATATTATTTTTATCATCAAACCTTTTTACACAACAATCAATTTCTCTTTACTTGCATTCATTAAGTTAGTTGTCTTTAATTATAAAACATCACACAAACCATTAATTTGCTAAACAACAGTTAAGATGTGCACTAGTACTTGACCTTGTCCTCAGTGGAATGATAACTCACTCACTAAGATAGCATTAGGCTCGCACGCACCAGTGATGTATAAATATTGTATCAATTGTATAAATATTGTACAATAATGAAAAAATAAAATTTCCATCTTTACTGTAACTTTTTTTTTCACTTTTTTTATCGTTACTGCATCATAATTACTAAACTTTCTTTTTCATATTTTTTATCACGGTACATCACAATTTCATAATTCACAGCCACATCACTTTGCTAAACCAAATTCAATGCGGTAAAGGAAATTGTCGCCAATTCTTTTCCTTACACAACATGGTTTCATCCTTTTCCATCACCTTTACCTTATCAATATTGGAAAAAGTTTATTTCCTCTATATAAATCACCCTTCATGCCATATTTCATACAGAAACCAAAAAAACTTTCCATTTCAATGTAAAGACTCCTTTAACAGTTTTGATTTTTCTTCATTCATCCACCATGACCGAACTTCATTTAAAGAAGATAAAAATTCTATTTAAGAATATGGATGCCATTCACTGGAAGCAAATTTCATGGTCAAAACATGATATTTTAAAGTGTTTTCAAAATGTTAAATTGGACCACTCCTTTTTACATGCCATGTCTTCCTTTTGTAACATGGATTCTAGGACATTTAAAATTGATGGCTTTGAAATATGTCCCTTGATTGAAGAATTTGAGGCCATCCTTGGATATCCAAATAATCAACAAATGGCATTACCCACATTGATTTGCAAGACTCAACAGAAGATGCAGATGTTATTCAAATTCCAAAACCCGAAGTTCTTCAGTTGATGAGAGGTGAAAAAATTCTACTTGCTCCCTTGATTGATTTTTGTCTTTCTCATTTGGCTCCTACTAAGGCATGGGGACGCATGCTTTGTCTTTGCTTGCTCAGCCAATTCCTGCTTGTCTCTTCTGACGGCGATATTGATCCACGGGTATTGGATATTATGGACCAAATGGAAGGAGGTTTGTCGCGAATACCTGTGATATTAGCTGAGACTTTAGTTGGATTAGACCGACTTAAATCAGGATTGTCAAAGAGATTGACTGGGAGTCCATTGCTGCTTCAGGTAATTACCTAAACTGCCCTTTCGGGTTTTCAAATTAGGTTTTCTTTTTTCTTCTTTTCTTTATTGCTCTAATTTTTGCCTAGTCCACCCATATGGGTTTTTGGAACTAGCGAGCTGTCCTAATTTTTGCCTAAGTTGCCCTTGCGGGTTTTCAACTTAGCGGACCTCTTTTATTATATATATTTTCTATTGCTCTAATTTTTTCCTAGTCCGCCCATATGGGTTTTCGGAACTAGCGAGCTGTCCCAATTTTTGCCTAAGCTGTCCTTGCGGGTTTTCAACTTAGCAGACTTTTTTTTAATTCTTTCTTCACAGATTTGGCTTCAGGAGTGTCTTTGTTTGCTTGATACTCCATCCATGTATTTTGCCAGATATCTGCCATGTCATCATTCTGCTAGGAAACTACGCCATCCTACTTCTTCATATGCTGACTGGGTTGACTGGATCCAATCACGCGCTGAAGTCAATATCCGTTGGTTGATACCTTGGTGGAAGATTTCTCATATCACCATGAGGACATACTTGATGTATGTTCCCCTTGCTGCTCTTCGTCAAGGTACATGCTATGATCCTCGCCAACTTGGCCGTCAGTACAGAGCTGTGCCTCGTGATTTTAACTTTACTACCGATTTAGACAGATAGATCAATGGATCTAGAATTGGCTAAGATTATAAATCATTATTGAAATTTAATGTGTATAATAGTACCAAGAGTGTAATTATTTACATGGTAATATACATGATGTAAAATTTTTAAAGGGTGATTGGATGAATGAATGAAGTTATAGTAATTGTAAATCATGATAAGAAGAGAAAAAGATTGGTTATATATTAAATAAGTTGAAAGATATTGTATTAATATGTAAGTTAAGTGAAAAGCATGCTAAAGAAATAACTCCATTTATGAAAAATCAGGATTTTGTTATCTATTGAGGGTGATAAATGTCTATTTAGACAGTGATTGTAATGAAGGGATAATTAATGCTCAGATATAAGTCAATGGTTTTTAAGGTTAAAGTTAAGAGAGTAATTACAAAGAAGTGAAATAACAAAATATATTAAATATAAAGATTAGATGGAGTATAAGTGTACTATAAAATGATCTGATTCTTATATAAAGACATTAACAAGAAATGTAATGAGTTCTTTTGAATGTTTGATTAAGGAAGTAACAAGAGGTATAAACATATAGAATGATGAGTTATGGAATTTAAAGAAGGTGGTTGATTCTAAAGAGGGGAGTTGAAGCTATATGATTTGATGATATAATGACTTAAACGTATAATTAACTTCATATGGAAGTTAAGATGGTATGGTAATATGAATGGATTACAATTATACTAGATAATCAAGGACGAAATTATTTAAGGGAGAGAGAATTGTAATATCCTCATGTATGCCTTAGAAGTTTTGATTATGTTATTGTTGTAAGTTGGATTGAATGTATATGTTATGTGAAGAGAAAAGAAATGGGAAGAGAAGGTTTATGTATTTGTGTTTTGGGAAAGAAAAGAGGGTTTAGAGAGAAATGTATATGTTGATTATATGGTAATATATATAACATATAAGTTGGTCAAAAAGGGAGAGTCAATGCAAGAAGATATTTTCATTTATGATATGTGAAATTACTATAAAGGACATGTGAGTTAAAAGAGAGCTAAAGTAAATGGTTAAGGGCATTGAGGTAATTCTCTTTTGGAAATCTCTTGGTGGAGATTAAAAGAAGGAAAGAAAGGTTGACTTGTTAATTTCTTTTCTTTGTTTGAAGTGGTGGCCGGCTATGCAAAGAGAAGAGAGAGCAATTGAAGTGTTTTGGTTTCTAACATCAAGATTGAAGGGAGAATCAAGGAATTTAGTTGAAGAATTGTGGAATTCAACAACTTTGGTAAGTTCTTTTCCTTGATTTCTTCTATTCTTGTGAAGTGGTGTTTTAAGTGAATTAGGGTTTGTTGATTTGATGATTAAATGTGTTTGTGATGTGTTATAAGTTTTAAAATGGATTGTAAGTTATAAGATTGAATTGGTATTGGTTTGGTTTTGAATATGGTAAGATAAGTGGAAGATCAAGAGTGGAATTTGGTTTTAGGGTTTTGAGATGGTTTGTGTTTAAAATGTAATATTAATGTGTTGTTTAAGTGATTAATGTAATGAATATATAAGATATGTGTTAACAACATTGATTAGAACCAATTGAATGAGATTATTGTTGAGCAAAAAGTGTGAAAATGCAAGTGAAAGAGATTTGGCCAAATTAGGGTTTGTGTTCTTGAGTGACACGGCCATAAGCAAGATGAGACATGGCCAAGACTTATTATTTTTGAGAAACACGGCCAAGTCTAGAGAATTTTGGCCTTGTTGGATAGGTTTTGGGGTGATACGGCCACTGGCTTGGCCGTGTCCCATGAATGTGTTTGCTACTGCCTGAGTTGTGTTGAGAGACACGGCCGTGTCCTTGCCCGTGTCTGCCTCGGGAAGTTTTGGTCTTGAGAGACACGGCCACAAGCTTGGCCGTGTCCCTTGGGTGTGTTTGCTACTGTTATGGTTTTTGGTTCTTCATGCATTGTTTGATTCTTTAAAAGTCTTTTGTTCCTAAACATTTTATATACACTCTAAATACTTTGTAATCAAAGAATGACCTAAACAAATGTATGTGGATGATTCTAAACCTATGAATAATGATCTTTGAATTAGGTTTTGAAGAAATTGTGTTGCATTAATCTAAATGTTGAGAATTCTTGGAAGAGGAAATGTATAGATGGATGAGAATAGTTCTTGAGGTAAGTACCAATACATACGAGTGTATTTATTTATATGATTTGAGGCTTAACACATTTGATCGCAAATGTGTTAAGTGGTTTACTATATTGTTAATATAATTGGATCAAGGTGATGATTGAATGATGTGAAGGATGTGAAGATCATTAAAAAGGTAAGCATGAACCCTATTTGATTGTGTATCCTTATATGTCTTTGAACCTTAACACATTTGGATGAATGTGTTAAATACTCTATTATATTGTGGATGTAAATGAATAATGTAATTTGCTATATATATATATATATAAAGGATGAAATATGAAATGGGAAAGGTAGGAAGAAATGAGGATCATTCTTAAGGTATGTGCATATTTGTTATGATAAATGCTCTAATAATGAATGGTGTTAATGTGTTTTGAGAGATGATGAAAGGTTATGTTATATGCATTGTGAATGGCAATGTATTATATGAATAATATATTTTGAAATGTTATATCAATGATGTTATATGTGTCATATGAATTGAGATATGATATGTTGTGAAGCCATTGTAATTGGCCATGATGATTCAAATGTGATATGAAGCCATTGTGATTGGCTATGACAATTCAATTGAGATATGTGAGGCATGTTTGCCTAAATGATGATGAGAATTGTGAATGATATTGATGATAGAATGATCAATGCATTGTGTGTCTAATATGGTATTCATTTTCAGAGTTTTGTTGTTGGTGGCATGCCTAATAGTAACAATCTCTTGAAGTTAGGTTGGACTTGATCCTTGAAACCAAGTTGGGTTGAAGTTTAACATGTTTTACTCCCCTTGAAGCTTGGTTTGGTCTAGCCCTTGAAGCCTAATTGAGATGTTACAACCCTTGAAGCTAGGTTGGATTGGTTCTTGAAGCAAAGTTGGGTTGATACTTAGCATGCTTTGTTCCCCTTGAAGCTTGGTTGAACCTAATCCTTGAAGCCTAGTTGGGATAATGAAAAATGTGATAATTAAACTAAAGCATTAACTCTGAAAGTAGAATGGCATATTAGTGTTTTGGGCCCGAGTTTGTCTTTGTTGTCAATGTGAAATACAAGTGTTGAAATAAATGAGATCTATGGTGGATTCCATTGGGAATGTGATTCATAATTGGTATGATATGTAATGTGTGTATTGAAATATTGATTGTGAGTATTAATAATGAATCATGATTGGTGAATTGTGAATAAAATAATGTTATGAAGTGTGGTATGTAAATGAATTGTGGTTGATGATAAGGAATGTCTGCATTTGAAATGTGATTCATGGTTGGTATGGTATATATAATGTGGATGTATTAATATATTGATTTTGAGTATTGGTGATGGATTAGGGTTGGTGATATTATTATGTATATATGTACATCATATATGAAATTAGCTAGGATATATGAAAGATGCAATTAAAAAGAAAAGAAAATATGATAAGAACTAATTATACCTTGAATTGATATATCATTATATGTTAATACTTCTATACTATATGTTTATATTTTATATTTGGACTACTAAGCTCTCGGGCTTAGTGCGGGTGTTTATTCGCGCAGGTATATAGATGGAAGATATGAAGTCTTTTGTTATGCCACGAGAAGAGTAAAAGTTTGTCGAGACCAACTAGAGGGAAATGCATACATGTATAACTTTTATATTGATGTATTTATGACGAGAAAGTAATTATATGTATAAATGAAGTTTTTGATAAAGATAATGATTTGGTAAATGTTATTAAAATGAATGTATTATGGTTTGGAATTCTTTTACAGGTTTTAAAAAGGTAACGAAAAGTGACATCCTTATACTTTATATATTTACCGTATGTATACCAGGTATATGTATAGTACTTATATAAGGTATCGGGGTGTTACAATTGTTTTGGTATCAGAGCTTAGGTTCGAGATTCTCGGCCTAAGTGAAATAAAAAAAAAATTTTGAAAAGTTTAAATTGAAGTAAAAAGGAAAAAAAAATTTGAAATGAAATTTGTAATACGTGCATATGCATTGACACCTAGGTTGGTCTCGGATGTGGCATTATATGAATTGTAGAATATTTGTGTTATATGAGATGTTCAATATAGTTGATGATATATATGTACACTATTTTGATGTGATGAGAAACCATGATTGTTGGCAATGATGTTGGAAATGAATTATAATTGAGGCATAGTGCCTAATTGATTATAAGAAAACGAATTGTGAAATGTAATGTGGTATATGTATATTGAAGATGCATATGAAAATGTCATGTTGTGTGCAACATGGAATGTAATGTTGATGTTTATGAGCAATATTATGTAGGACATAATATGAAGTGAAACATAAAGAGAATAAAGTTGAAAATGAGTAGAAATCAAAATTAAGATTAAAGTATGTATTCTTTCCTCTATACTTTGAACCTCTTTATAATAATGTTTATGTCGAGGTTGCTAGACAGAGAAAATATTGCTGGATTGTTATTATTGAAAGATATGTTACTAAAATGAGGAAAGAATGGTGGAATATTGAATGAGTTGGTTATTATAGACAAAGTGTGACTATTTAAAGTTAGGATATATATATATAAAGTTAAGGTTTTGTTTAAAGGAAAAAGAGATGATATTGGTTAAGTAAGAAAATAAGTTGATATTGTTATTTTAATGCGAACATGGTAAATTCAATGTTAGAAATGTGAGATGCTTGGATATTGTGAAAGCTCATGATAATGGTGATAATATGTGATATTTGAGATTTTTTTTAAAGTGAGCTTTATGATTGTGGAAATTATATGTTTTAATATTGCTTTGTGATATATATTTGTAAGATGTTTTTAAAGTGATGTTAGAAAAGATGAGTTTGGCAAATTGAAGCTTAAAGGAATTAGTAAATTGAGAAGTTAAAGTTTTAGTGGAATTTGATAAAGATTATTGGGATATTGATGGTTTAATGTATATTCAATACATGAGCAAGGCGAAATGACTAATATTCCACATTAAAGCATTATGAATTGATTAATGTGATTGATAGTATGAGAAATTGTTTTAAAATAAAAAGGGGAAGTAGATAAGCAAATGAAAATGAGTTATTTTAAGTCATTTTAATTGCAAAGAGTAAAGATGGTTAGGGAAGTATATTAAATGATTTTAAAGACGAAAGTGAAAGAGATGTCACATTGGGAATATGATCAAGATGAATGTGAAGTGTTAGTATAGTCAGAATATATATATATACATTGTAGTGTGAATAAATATTTTACATCACATTGGAAAAATGAGAATGACAATGTTTAAAAGAAAGTGATAAACATTAAATTTGTATTGAATGTGATGATCATGTGATATTTAGAATTTTAAGGTATTCACATATGGAAAGTTCTATATATATATATATATTATAAGAGATTGTAGATGGAATAGAAATGAGGTGACGAATAGAATTGTAAGGGAACTGCATATGACTGAATATGTATATAGTAATATTGTTGAAATATGAATTAAGTTGATAAAGATCATTTATTCGAGTGCAAATTGGTTTGAAATAGAATTGGAATGTGTTAACTTCTGATATGGCAAAAATGCAAAGAAGGAATATGTAATTCTTGAGATATACCTTAGCCTTGTATTTGTATAGATTGAGAATAAAATTATGAGAGGAACAATATTGATTTGAAAGTCCCAGGCTTGAATATTAATCTCTTAAAGCCATGTGTTTTGTCTAGTATATTTGATCGGTTAATTTGTTATCCATGGATTTGGATTTTAGATAAAATGATTGCAATACAGATTTGGTGAGATTGAAAATTTTGTTTGATAAGTATAGTTAAAAGTGATGATGGATAAAGTTGTACTTTATCATTTTATGTTAAAAATTTGGTTATAATTGTGAAGACTAAGAGAGGAAAAAGAAACTATGGAAAGGTTTTGAGTTACGGATGATATGACAATAAGGTAATCGAAATAAATATAACAATGATATGGAATGAGAGGAGATATTAAAAAAAATTATTATAAAATATGACTGAAAGTTATACTGAATATGTTGATGGTATTTAATTTGAGGTTTAAGTGAATAAACTATGTGTATATTAAAAGATATTTTGAAGGGATTTGTTATTATGATAATTTGATTGAATAGGGATCGGAAGAGATCAGGAATTAAACATAAATTTGCCCTAATGGAATGAAGTTATATACATACATATATGAATATGGTGAAATTTTATGATAATTAAATACATTAATTGTTGGTTGGAGTTGAATAAGATTTGAATGTGGATATATTGTGACAGATAGATCAATGGATCTAGAATTGGCTAAGATTATGAATCATTATTGAAATTTAATGGGTATAATAGTACCAAGAGTGTAATTATTTACATGGTAATATACATGATGTAAAATTTTTAAAGGGTGATTGGATGAATGAATGAAGTTATAGTAATTGTAAATCATGATAAGAAGAGAAAAAGATTGGTTATATATAAAATAAGTTGAAAGATAATGTATTAATATGTAAGTTAAGTGAAAAGCATGCTAAAGAAATAACTCCATTTATGAAAAATCAGGATTTTGTTATCTATTGAGGGTGATAAATGTCTATTTAGACAGTGATTGTAATGAAGGGATAATTAATGCTCAGATATAAGTCAATGGTTTTTAAGGTTAAAGTTAAGAGAGTAAATACAAAGAAGTGAAATAACAAAATATATTAAATATAAAGATTAGATGGAGTATAAGTGTACTATAAAATGATCTGATTCTTATATAAAGACATTAACAAGAAATGTAATGAGTTCTTTTGAATGTTTGATTAAGGAAGTAACAAGAGGTATAAACATATAGAATGATGAATTATGGAATTTAAAGAAAGTGGTTGATTCTAAAGAGGGGAGTTGAAGCTATATGATTTGATGATATAATGACTTAAACGTATAATTAACTTCATATGGAAGTTAAGATGGTATGGTAATATGAATGGATTACAATTATACTAGATAATCGAGGATGAAATTATTTAAGGGAGAGAGAATTGTAATATCCTCATGTATGCCTTAGAAGTTTTGATTATGTTATTGTTGTAAGTTGGATTGAATGTATATGTTATGTGAAGAGAAAAGAAATGGGAAGAGAAGGTTTATGTATTTGTGTTTTGGGAAAGAAAAGAGAGTTTAGAGAGAAATGTATATGTTGATTATATGGTAATATATATAACATATAAGTTGGTCAAAAAGGGAGAGTCAATGCAAGAAGATATTTTCATTTATGATATGTGAAATTACTATAAAGGACATGTGAGTTAAAAGAGAGCTAAAGTAAATGGTTAAGGGCATTGAGGTAATTCTCTTTTGGAAATCTCTTGGTGGAGATTAAAAGAAGGAAAGAAAGGTTGACTTGTTAATTTCTTTTCTTTGTTTGAAGTGGTGGCCGGCTATCCAAAGAGAAGAGAGAGCAATTGAAGTGTTTTGGTTTCTAACATCAAGATTGAAGGGAGAATCAAGGAATTTAGTTGAAGATTTGTGGAATTCAACAACTTTGGTAAGTTCTTTTCCTTGATTTCTTCTATTCTTGTGAAGTGGTGTTTTAAGTGAATTAGGGTTTGTTGATTTGATGATTAAATGTGTTTGTGATATGTTATAAGTTTTAAAATGGATTGTAAGTTATAAGATTGAATTGGTATTGGTTTGGTTTTGAATATGGTAAGATAAGTGGAAGATCAAGAGTGGAATTTGGTTTTAGGGTTTTGAGATGGTTTGTGTTTAAAATGTAATATTAATGTGTTGTTTAAGTGATTAATGTAATGAATATATAAGATATGTGTTAACAACATTGATTAGAACCAATTGAATGAGATTATTGTTGAGCAAAAAGTGTGAAAATGCAAGTGAAAGAGCTTTGGCCAAATTAGGGTTTGTGTTCTTGAGTGACATGGCCATAAGCAAGATGAGACACGGCCAAGACTTATTATTTTTGAGAAACACGGCCAAGTCTAGAGAATTTTGGCCGTGTTGGATAGGTTTTGGGGTGACACGGCCACTGGCTTGGCCTTGAATGTGTTTGCTACTGCCTGAGTTGTGTTGAGAGACACGGCCGTGTCCTTGCCCGTGTCTGCCTCGGGAAGTTTTGGTCTTGAGAGACACGGCCACAAGCTTGGCCGTGTCCCTTGGGTGTGTTTGCTACTGTGATGGTTTTTGGTTCTTCATGAATTGTTTGATTCTTTAAAAGTCTTTTGTTCCTAAACATTTTATATACACTCTAAATACTTTGTAATCAAAGAATGACCTAAACAAATGTATGTGGATGATTCTAAACCTATGAATAATGATCTTTGAATTAGGTTTTGAAGAAATTGTGTTGCATTAATCTAAATGTTGAGAATTCTTGGAAGAGGAAATGTATAGATGGATGAGAATAGTTCTTGAGGTAAGTACCAATACATACGAGTGTATTTATTTATATGATTTGAGGCTTAACACATTTGATCGCAAATGTGTTAAGTGGTTTACTATATTGTTAATATAATTGGATCAAGGTGATGATTGAATGATGTGAAGGATGTGAAGATCATTAAAAAGGTAAGCATGAACCCTATTTGATTGTGTATCCTTATATGTCTTTGAACCTTAACACATTTGGATGAATGTGTTAAATACTCTATTATATTGTGGATGTAAATGAATAATGTAATTTGCTATATATATATATATATATAAAGGATGAAATATGAAATGGGAAAGGTAGGAAGAAATGAGGATCATTCTCAAGGTATGTGCATATTTGTTATGATAAATGCTCTAATAATGAATGGTGTTAATGTGTTTTGAGAGATGATGAAAGGTTATGTTATATGCATTGTGAATGGCAATGCATTATATGAATAATATATTTTGAAATGTTATATCAATGATGTTATATGTATCATATGAATTGAGATATGATATGTTGTCAAGCCATTGTAATTGGCCATGATGATTCAAATGTGATATGAAGCCATTGTGATTGGCTATGACAATTCAATTGAGATATGTGAGGCATGTTTGCCTAAATGATGATGAGAATTGTGAATGATATTGATGATAGAATGATCAATGCATTGTGTGTCTAATATGGTATTCATTTTCAGAGTTTTGTTGTTGGTGGCATGCCTAATAGTAACAATCTCTTGAAGTTAGGTTGGACTTGATCCTTGAAGCCAAGTTGGGTTGAAGTTTAACATGTTTTACTCCCCTTGAAGCTTGGTTGGGTCTAGCCCTTGAAGCCTAATTGAGATGTTACAACCCTTGAAGCTAGGTTGGATTGGTTCTTGAAGCCAAGTTGGGTTGATACTTAGCATGCTTTGTTCCCTTTGAAGCTTGGTTGAACCTAATCCTTGAAGCCTAGTTGGGATAATGAAAAATGTGATAATTAAACCAAAGCATTAACTCTGAAAGTAGAATGGCATATTAGTGTTTTGGGCCCGAGTTTGTCTTTGTTGTCAATGTGAAATACAAGTGTTGAAATAAATGAGATCTATGGTGGATTCCATTGGGAATGTGATTCATAATTGGTATGATATGTAATGTGTGTATTGAAATATTGATTGTGAGTATTAATAATGAATCATGATTGGTGAGTTGTGAATAAAATAATGTTATGAAGTGTGGTATGTAAATGAATTGTGGTTGATGATAAGGAATGTCTGCATTTGAAATCTGTTTTATGTCCAGAACTTAGCTTGGGTCTAGAATCCAAATTACCATTAGGTCTAGAACTTAAAATCTCGTTTAAGTCCAGAACTTAGCTCGGGTCCAAAACCCAAATTACCATAGGTCCAAAACCTAAAATCTCTTCTAAATCCAGAATTTAGCTTAGGTCCAGAACCCAAATTATCCTCAGGTCCAGAAACTAAAGTTTCTCCTAAGTCCATAACTTAGCTAGGGTCTAGAACCCAAATTTCCGTTAGGTCCAGAACCTAAAATTATCCTTGAGTCCAGAACTCGAAATGGGTTTAGAACCCAAAACCTCAACCATCTCAGAAAAGTTAAGTCTTATTGCTTTTCACTATCTTTTACTAAAGTCTCAGATCATTCAAGCAGGGGGCAAACTGTAGACCCTTAATTTTTCACCCAGTCCGGTCCATTATTTTTTATATAATCCAAGATATTTTTTTGGTATTTTAATTAAATAATATTTATTTTAGTATTTATTATTTATAATTTTTAATAAAAATTAAAAATGGTAAAGTTAATAAAAATAAAAAAAATTATAATGAAAAATAAAAAATAAAAAAAGTAAAAAAAATTATAATGAAAAATAAAAAATCCAATTTCGCCCGCAGGAAATGGCCTTGGGCTCCAAATTAGCCGAGCCAATCCTCGCACCCAGCTCTCACAATTTCGCACCAATCCTCACAGTTTTGGCCAGCGCTCGCAATTTTTGCCAGCAAAATTTTTCCAACGTAATTTTTTCCGACACCAAACTCTATTTGGTTTCAGTTTCTTTTCCTAATTAATTTTAGTTTCCTTAAACAATTAGACTTAATCATATAAATTTTCCTATAAATAACACTTTGAAAGGCAGAAAAAGGGTTGGGACTTGAATCAAAAAAGAAAAACTTGGACTTTGGACTGGAACTCGGATATCGAATAGTGAGACTTTGATTAGGTGATCAAAACTTGGATTACAGAAAACCCTAGCAATAATCAAGCAATCAACAATTGATCAAGGCAGCAACCTTGTCTTTTTCCTTGTTTATCCAGAAAGCAATTTTTGGTGGAATCAACGAACAGAGGTTTGAATCTCTATTTTCTTTACTTATTTCTTTACAGTAGCTTCATCACTCAAATTGAATAAATTGTTTCTTCTGTTTCTTCTAAAACTTAAAACCCTATAACATTTCTTCTAAACCTTTAAACCCTAAATTGTCCCTTCTATTTCCAAAAAATCCTAAAAAGTACTTTTCTGCTCCAAAAGAATTAAGAACACTAATTTACTTCTTTTGTCTCTAAAAAACCCTAATTCGTTTCTTTTGTTTCCAAAAACCTTAAATCTTTTCTCCTATTTCCAAAAACGTTTAAAAACCCTAAATTATTTTCCTCTAACTTTTTTCCAAAATTTCCAAATGTTTTGCCAAATCTCCAAACTCTAACTTATTTTGCAGTTTCTAAAAATCATAGATATTTTATAAGACTCTAAACTATTTTCTCAAATCCTAAAACCAAATATGTCTTCTAAAATATCAAAACCCTAATTCTCTAAAAAATAATATGGTAAACCCTAATCTTCCTGAACCCTAGTTCTTAAAACCTTAAAATCTTATAAATCCAAACCTTAAAACTCAATACAGTAAGCCTAAAATCACAATCCAATAAACATGAATTATAAACCTAATATCTTAAGATTCTAAAACCCTAATTTCATAATAATACCCATAAACCCTAATTTGATTTATGAAACCATAATCCATTCCAATTTTTCAAAACCTTTACAGTAGGTTAAGCAAATAATAATACTAATTCTAAAATCCCAGAACCCTAAATATTAATTAAAGAACGTTAAATAGAAACAATAAACCCTAATTTGTATCTTTACTTGCTTTATTTTTATATTTAATCATGTAGTTCATTATATGCTTTGATTTGTTTAATTTCAATGCTTGATTTATTTAATTTATCATGGATGAATGTTTATTATATATTTTGATTGATGTTTAATATCTTTGATGAATGATTTATTTATGATGAATGGTTATTTACTTTTATCAATTTATTTTGATTTCCAAATGTTGTAAGAGGTATGTTTCCACTTTGTGGGTGCCTCATTAATTAAATTCTATGTAATTTAAATATCTTCTATATTTTGGACCAATGTAAAGGATATGTTTCTACCTTTTGGTGGGTGTCCTATTTAGCTTAGACATGGATGATGTAAGGACATGTTTCCATCCTCGGATGGGTATCCAATTATTTGCTTTGTTTGGACATTGCTTTGATTTTAATATAATGATGCTTTATTTCAATTGTTGCGTGTAATATGGATAATATTATTATATTTAAGAATTTTATAATATTAAGACCTATAAAGGAGGCTGGTTCTATTGAACCGGCTGTTGTGGGGGTGCTCGGCCATTTCTCACCTTTCCCACACATACCTAACTTTTCGAACCCATTAGGGTGTTGGGGATTCCTTAGGAATCGAGTCATCCACCCCTTTCTTTTTCCCAGCCCGTCAGGATGGCGACTCCATTTTCTTTGGACTTAGGTCCGTGTTCTCTAAGACTCTGAGCCTAAATAGTGCTGAAGTCGCAAGAACCATTCCACCTGGAGTAGGGGCAAAAATCCCCGTTCACACATGGGTATTGGTAAGAATCCTCCTTCCATTTTGTCCATGACATTTGGTACTCAAAGATCGATGTCACCGTCGATAGAAACAAGTAGGAATTGACCAAGAAAACACATGCAAAACATGCATCCCCATGCTTTGGTTGGAGCAAAAAAAAGAAGTACAAAAATCAATCAATGGACCAAACAAGATTTTCTCAACTCTTGATAATTGCAAAACTTCAGGTTTTGAGAGTTGAAACAACATCTACATCTTTTATTGAGCCTTGGAAATGAGAACGGATAATGGCATTTTTTTGATTGCTTAGATATCTGAGAATAGCTTCAAATTCTTTGACCATAGGACATATTTCAAAATTATTTATCTTGAAAGTTCTAGTTTTCACATCCCAAAAGAAGCCATGGCAAGTAAGGAGTGGTCTAACTTGACATTTTGAAAACACTTTAAAGCATTGATTTGAGACCAATATGTTTCTTCCCAATGTGTAGCTTTCATCGTCTTGAATAAACCTTCAATTTTCTTTAAATTAAGCTCAGTCATTGTTGAAGTTAAAGAAAAATCAAAATTGTTGGGATTGTTTTTATTGTTGTGATAAAATTCATAACATATGAACTTTTTTTTGTTGAAATTGAGAATTGTTGATTGATTGGCGAATTGAATAAGATTTAAATAGGCAGTGGCTTATAGACGAAGCGCACGAGGAATAGGTAGTGGTAAGAAACCAAGACGCGCATAGAAAAGGTGTTCACATCAGATGATTGTTGAGATGCCGAGTCTGCCATGGTTTTGTAAATTTGAGCCCATGACAAATTCAAATTGTGGATTCATCTTGGACATCTGTACAAATTTATATATATTAAAAAATATAGAAAATAAAAAAATTTATTATAAAAATTTGAAAAGTAAAAGTTGCTGGAATTGATTATTATTATTATTATTATTATTATTATTATTATTATTATTATACAATTCATTTATTCAAATCATACAAGTTGATCTCTGTAAAATGATACAAGTTGATAATTGCAAAGAGGGAGGCTATTCATTATCAAATAAATCTCGAAGAAAGTCATCTCCTGTTGGAGGAGGACGCATATCATTGGTGCACGCGAGCTACGCTATAGCAATACCGCAAGTGCACGGGTCGACCAATTAATAAAGTAGCGAGTGAGTTATCGTTCCACTAAGGACAAGGTCAAGTACTAGTGCAAATCTTAACTGTTGTTTAGCAAATCAATAGGTTTGTGATGTGGAGTAATTAAAAACAATTAATCTAATGACTGAAAGTAAAGGGAAATTAAATGTTGAGCAAAAAGGATTAATGGTAATAAAACTATCCAGATATTGAATCCCCCTAGCCTCAATGATATTTATGAACATCAATTTAGTTAAATCATTTAATATAGTTGAGTTTACATTCCTCTAGCTTAGGCTAAAACCTCTCTAGAGTGAATTAATCCCTAATCACTAAGCAGAGTGCCGGAATCTCTTCTCAAACCAAAGGATCTTGTAAGTCTATCTCTAGTACTCCAATCAATCCTCAACCCTTATGAGTATTCAATTCATATCAAGCTTTCTCAAGTCAATAATATGAAAATTGCAACCAATCAATAAGCATGCTATTATCAATTGGAAATAGATCATTATATATCATAAGAATAAAACAACTCAATCAAATGATTCAACTAAATATAATTATTCAATCCATACAAATAAGATAGGGTTCATCAATATCTAGATAGAGTTAGTTCATATTCAAAACCAGAAAAATAGAGTAAGAGAATTGAATAAAAGTAACCAAACAATCCATAGCGAATAATTTGTATTTCTTCACTTCAATCCTTGATTCTTGATTTAGATCTTGTTTAGAGTATGTCTTCACCCTCAATCTCAGCTCCAAAACTCTCCTCTTTGCTTTAGAAGTCGGCTCTAGGTTATAAGATATGAAATTCAGATCCTTAATTTGTGCTTCAGTGCAGCTTTTATAGTGTAGATAATTTTGCCTTACACGCCCATTGACACACCCATGTCACTGGGCGTGTCATTGCCATTGAGATTTTGAACTTAAGGCCCATCAAGTGACACGCCCATGTCACTAGGTGTGTCACAGCTATTGTGAAACATTGCAAAAGGTACGCTTGGTGACACGCCCATGTCCCTGGGCGTGTCAATGCTTCTGTATGCAGCATCAAGGGCACGTCCATTGACACGCCCATGACCATGGGCGTGTCCATTGATGAATTTTGCTCTTTTCTTCTACTTTCATCTGTAATTCCTCTAAAATGTCCATAAACTTCTAAATACAGAGAATTCCTGAAATTAACCCTAAAATACACTTTGAACAAACAAATTAAACTAAACTGGATAATAATCATATTAAGAAATAAGAATAAAATATCATCTTTTTTTTTCCTTTAAACAAAATCTTAACTTTACATATACATACCCCACATTTTAAATAATCATACTTTGTCTATACTAACCAACTCATTCAATATTCCACCATATTCTTCTCATTTTAGTAACATATCTTGCAATATTAATAATTCAACTATATTTCCTCTATCTAACAAACCCAACATAAATTCTATTATAAAGAGATTCAAAGTATAAAGAAAAAAAAAGTACATACTTTTATTTCGATTTGATTTCAACTCAATTTCAATTTTATTCTCCTTTTCATTTCTTTATACTTCAACACATTTAACAATTCACTTTACTTGCATAAATTTCCATTTTTAATTTATCAATTAAATTTATATAAATCCATATCATTTCTTTCTCTGACTTTACTTTCATGTAAAACATCATTTACACACTAGTATCCATCTCATATAACACAAATATTTTATAATTCATATAATGCCACATCCGAGACCAACCTAGGTGTTAATGCATATGCATGTATTACCAATTTCATTTCAAAACTTTTCCTTTTTACTTCTATTTAAACTTTTCAAAGCTTTTTCTTTTTAATTTCTCTTAGGCCGAGAATCTCGAACCTAAGCTCTGATACCAAAATAATTGTAACACCCCGATACCCTATATAAGTACTATACATATACTTAGTATACATACAGTAAGTATATAAAGTATAAGGATGTCACTTTTTGTTATCTTTTAAAAACCTGTAACAGTGTTCAAGCCATAATACGTTAATTTAAATAACATTTACAAAATCATTATCTTTATCAAAACTCCATTTATACATATAAATACTCTCTCATCAGAAATACATCATAATTAAAAGTTATACATGTATGCATTACCCTCTAGTTGGTCTCGACAAACTCTTACTCTTCTCGTGGCATAACAGCTGGACTTCCAGATCAACCGCATATCCACCTGCGCGATTACACAACCGCGCTAAGCCCGAGAGCTTAGTAGTACATAAATAACATATAAACATACATTATAAAAATACTAATATATATTAATATATCAATTTCATGTGCCATTAGTTTCTTATCATGTTTTCCTTTTAAATTGCACCTTTCATATATCTTAACTAATTTCATGTATTAAATACATATCATTTTTACCAACCACAATCCATCACTAATAATCACCATCAACATATTAATATCCACACTATATATCATGTCATTATCACCAATCATCAATCCAACATTAATACTAAAAATCAATATTTCAATATACATAACATTTCATGTCATTATTTTATTCACAATTCATCAATCATGAATCACATTTCCAACCAAATCCACCATAGATTTCATTACTCATTTATTACAACATTTATATATATCATATTGACAACAACGACGGACTCGGGCCCAAACAACACTAATATGCCATTCAATTTTCAGAGTAATGCTTTGGTTCATTCATCATATTTATCCTTATCATAGACCCAACTAGGCTTCAAGGATTAGGTTCAACCAAGCTTCAAGGGGAGCAAAGCATGCTAAGCTTCAACCCAACTTGGCTTCAAGAACCAACCCAACCTAGCTTCAAGGGTGGTAACATCTCAATTAGGCTTCAAGGATTCAATCCAACCTAACTTCAAGAGATTGTTACACTTATTAGGCATGCCACCAACAACAAACTCTGAAAATGGAATAACACATTAGTTACACAATTCATTTATTACTTTCATTCTCAATTCTCATCATCAATTAGGCAAACATGCCTTATGTCTTTCAATTGAATCATCATAGCCAATCACAATGGCATTACATCACATTTGAGTCATCATTATACATATACAACATCAATTACATTAGCTAAACAAACCAATCATTAGCTTTACATCTCTTTATGTCTCAATTCACATTATACACTTCATTATTCAAGCATACATAATCAATTTCGTTGCACATGTATCTTAAATTCATCATCATATAAACAACATATCCCTTTATAACATTTCAATCATTTCTCAAAACACATTGACAACATTCATTATTAAGACATTTATTATAATAAATTGTATTGCACATACCTTTTGGGATGATCCTCATCTCTTCCACACTATACAAGTCATCATATTAGTCACATTGTTCATATAACATACTACCATTCACAAGATTCACAATGCAAAACATAACCTTGTTTAAACATAATCATATGCATCATTGATACAATATTTCAAAGTACACATCACATTACCATTCACAATGCATATAGCCTAACATTGTTTATATACTTCATCAATCCCATCACATGTGTGCTATAATCTCAACATCATATGAATGTATGTTCCACATATATTTATTTAGATCATTCTTTGTTTTCAAAGTGTTTATGTTTAGGTTTAGGAACAACAAAACCTTTGAAGAATCAAACAAAGTGAGAAAAGTGAAGAACCATCACAGTAGCAAACACCTTCATGGGACACGGCCAAGCTTGTGGCCGTGTCTCTCAAAACCAATTGGCAGTAGCAAACACATGCATAAGACACGGCCGTGTCCCTCCAAAATCAATCCAACACGGCTCAATTTTCCTTGACTTGGCCGTGTCTCTCCTTGCTTTTGGCCGTGTCACTCAAGAACAAAACCCTATTTGTGGCCAAAACACTTCTAATTGAATTTAAACACATGATACACAACATAAACTCATTCAAATAGATGTAATCAAAGTCATTAACACTTATTTATCTCAATATTCACATTAACACTTGATCAACCATACATTCAAATACTTACCACATCAAACCCTAAAAACCAACATCAATCTTCTTCTTTCTATAACAACATCCATTTAACTTACCATTTTCAAACAAAACCAACACCAATTTAACCTTTTTAACTCACAATCAATTTCCATACTTTTAAACATATTACAAACACTCTAAATCATGTTATTAACAAATCACAACACACATCAAACACATCTTCAAAATACCAAAGGAAATCAAGAGAGTACTTACCTTAGATGAAGAAATTTGACAAATCTCCAACTTCATCCTTTGATTCATCCTTCAATTTGATGTTAGAAATCAACACACCTCATTTGCTCTTCCTTTCCCTTTGGTAGCCGGCCACACCAACAAAGAAGAGAGAAAATGAATACAAATTCAACTTCTCTTCTTCTTTAAATATCCACCAAGCAATTTAACAAGACAATTACCTAATTGCCCTCATCCATTCAACTTAACTTTTGTCACTTATATGCCCTTTATAGTAATTTCACTTAGCACAAGTTAAAATATCCTCTTACCTTGACTCCCCATTTGACCAACTTATATTTTATATATATTACAATATACACAACATATACATTCTCTTAACACACTCATTTCCTTTACAAATACATATATACATTTAATTCAAATCAAAACAACAATTGTATCCAACTTCTAGGGCACCCATTGGGATATTACAAGCTGTAAGTATCATTCATGAATATCATGCATACATGAGCATACCACATTGCACTTTCTTGTCTTACATTGTCTATTCTTTATTAAAGTGAACAGCAAACACCCTGTGAAGTAAAGAATCAAAAGTAGATATCAAATCAGGGGGGCATGGAAGAACCATTTCTTCAGGAAGCTCTAGTCATTTCGCAAAAGAAGGAAGAGATGCAAGCTTATGCAAAGACCAAGACAAAATACAAACATCAATTAGAGCCTGCATGAGAAAAATTATTCGTTTAAGCCTACACAGGGGGCAAAGTTTCTCCTTTCCAATTTTTTGAGTTTATATACCAAACATTTTCAAACTCACTTGCAAATATTTCACCATGCAGGGGCAAAAAGAAGATATGAGGGCCAACTAACAATAGGAAAATTTTTGTAAAAGGAAAAACAAAAGAATGGAACAATAAGTAGTAAAAGGTCAGTTAAATCCAATTCAATCTTGGGCCCAAGTATCCAGTCATAGGTCTGAGTACCCAAATTAAATCCAGTTAGGATCGAGTATCCAAACCCAGTTAGGATCTAGTATCCAAATCCAGTTCAGGATTGAGTATCCAAACCCAAGTTAAGATTGAGTATCCAAATCCAATTTAGGATCGAGTATCCAAATCCAGTTTAGGATCGAGTATCCAAATCCAATTTAGGATTGAGTATCCAAATCCATTTAGGATCGAGTATCCAAATCCAGTTTAGGATTGAGTATCCAAATCCAGCTAGGATCGAGTATTCAAATCCATTTTAGGATCGAGTATCCCAATCTAATTTAGGCTCGAGTATCCAAATCCAGTTAGGATCGAGTATCTCAATCCAATTTAGGATCGAGTATCCAAATCCAGTTAGGATCGAGTATCCAAATCCAGTTTAGGATCGAGTATCCAAGTCTAGTTTAGGATCGAGTATCCAAATCTCTTTGGTCCAGAACCCAAATTATCCTTAGGTCCAGAACTTAAAAATCCTCCTAAGTCCAGAACATAGCTTGGGTCTAGAATCCAAATTATCTTTAGGTCTAGAACCTAAAATTCATTTTAAGTCCAGAACTTAGTTCGGGTCGAGAACCAAAATTATCCTTAGGTCTAGAACCAAAAATCTCTTCTAAGTCCAGAACTTAGTTCGGGTCCAGAACCCAAAATTACCCTTAGGTCCATAACATAAAATTATCCTTGAGTCCAGAACTCGAACCGGGTCCAGAACCCAAAACCTCAACCATCTCATAAAAATTAAGTCTTATTGCATTTCACTCTCTTTTACTAAAGTCTCAGATCGTTCAAGCAGGGGGCAAACTATAGGCAAACTGTAGACACTTAATTTTTGACCCAGTCCAGTCTAATATATTTAGTCTAAAATATTTTTGTGTTATCTTAATTAAATAATATATGTTTTAGTATTTATTTTTTATAATTTTTAAAAATTATTATAATAATAAAAAATAATAAAAATAAAAATCGGAGACAGAAAAATCGGCGACGAAAAACTTCATCGTCGAAAATAGTGGACAAAATGGCCTTGGGCCATTTCACCTCGCAGGAACTTCCTGTGGGCGAAATGGTCCGCAGCCCACCCCTCGCAATTTCGCTTGCAATCCCTCGTAGCAGCCCGCAGCAGTTTTTTCGCCAGCAAAATTTTTTCGATGCAATTTTTTTCAAAACCAAATTCTATTTAGTTTCGAATTTCTTTTCCTAATTAAATATAGTTTTCTTAAACAATTAAAATTAACCATCTAAATTTCCTATAAATAAGACTAAAAAGACACAGAAAAAGGGAGAGTTTTTAGAGGAGAGGAATCGGACTTTGGACTGGGACTTGGATTTTGAACTGGAATTTTACAAATTGATTGGACTTTTTAGAAGAGAAGAAGCAAGCAAGCAATCAAGCTATCAAAGCAGCAACCTTGCCTTTGTCCTTGTTCATCCAAGAAGCAATTTTTGGTGGAACCAACAAACGAAGGTTTGAATATCTAATCTCTTTTTTCCTTACAGTAGCTTCAATCATTAAATTGTTTCTTTTGATTCTAAAAACCTTAGAGCCCTAATTTACTTCTTCTAAACCTTAGAACCTTAAATCGTCTCCTCTATTTTCAAAAACTCTAAAATTACTTTTCTTTTTCTTCTAAAACCTAAGAACCCTAATCTATTTCTTTAAAATCTTAAAATTGTAATCTACTTTCCGACATTCCAAAACCTTTAATCATTTTATTAATTTCCTAAACCCTAATATGCTTTCCAATTTTCCAAAACCTTAAAACCCTAAATTGATTCTTCTATTTCCAAAAACTCTAAAACATACTTTCTATTTCCAAAAACCTTAAATCGTCTCGCCTATTTTCATAAAACTTTATAAAACTCTAAACTATTTTCTCAAATCCTAAAACCAAAACATGTTTTCTAAAACACCAAAAACCCTAATTCTCTCAAAAGCAAAACCGTAAACCCTAATTTTCCTAAACCCTAATCCTTAAAACCTTATAAACCTAAATATTAAAATTCAATACAGTAAGCCTAAAAACAACAATCCAGTAGCTAATAATCATAAACCTAATGTTTTAATATTCCAAAACCCTAATTTCATACTGTTACCCATAAACCCTAGTTTGATTCATGAAACCTTAATCCATTTTAATTTTCTTAAACATTTACAATAGCTAAGAAATATAAACCTTAATATACTAAAATCCCAAAATCCCTAAATATTAATTAAAGAATTTTAAATAGAAACAGTAACCCTAATTTGTATCTTTACTTGCTTTATTTTTAGATTTAATTATGTAGTTCATTATGTGCTTTGATTTATTTGCAATGCTTTATTTAATTTATCATGGATGGATGTTTATTTTCTATTTTGGTGATATCTTCGATGAATAATTTATTTATGATGAATGGTTATTTACTTCTATCAATTTATTCTGATTTTCAAACGTTATAATAGGTATGTTTCCACTTTGTGGGTGCCTCATCAATTAAGTTCTATGTAATTTAAATTGCTTTTATATCTTAGACCAATGTAAAGGACATGTTTCTACCTTTCGGTGGGTGTCCTATTTAGCTTAGACATGGATGATGTAAGGGCATGTTTCCATCTTCGGATGGGTGTCCATTTATTTGTTTTGCTTGGACTTTGTTTTGATTTTTAATATAACCATGATTTATTTCAACTGTTGCATGTAATATGGATAATATTGTTATATTTAAGAATTTTATAATATTAAGACCTGTAAAGGAGGCCGGTTCCAATGAACCGGGCGTTGTGGGGGTGTTGGGCCATTTCTCACCTTCCCCACATGTACCCAACTTTTTGAACCCACTAGGGGGTTGGGGTTTCCTTAGGAATCGAGTCATCCACCCCTTTCTTTTTCCTAGACCGTCAGGGTGGCGACTCCATTTTTTCCATACGTAGGTCCGTGTTCTCCAAGGCCCCAAGCCTAAATAGTGCTGAAGTCGCAAGAACCATTCCACCAGGAGTGGGGGCAAAAATCCCCGCACACACCAAGCCTCATTCACATGCAAAAAAGTAAATAGGTAAGTTGTTTTACTCATGAATTTTAATATTAATATTAACATCTTTCTTAATTGGTCCCAGGTTAAGCGACTTATGTGGAAGCGGTGAGTGTGTACGTGCTAACTTTCGGGCACTTATCTGCAGCCCGATAATCAGAAGCTTAGTCTTGGATAGCAAACCTACAGCCTTGTAATATTGGGAACTCTCACCAAATTATGCTCATACGCCCAAACTTGTACATGAAAAGGAAAATCAAGTCTTTACACATGCATAATTTGGATCAGTAGTTTTAAAGAAAATGATACCTCGGCTACGACTATGAAACCAATGAAGGATATTTTGTTCCTGCAAATTGCATCAAAGCCGCAATAAAGATAGGCGAGGCCAGCTTCTCCCCATGCATAAGAAGGTATATGTGTAACACCCTTATACTCTATATACATACAATACATACTCACATTATATGTAAAATACGCATATAAAGTATAAGAATACCACAACCCAGTTTAATAAAAATTCTCAAATTTCCAATTTAAAATCTCAAACACTTTAAAATGTAAATTTAAATAGTAAATAAAGTATTTTTTTATTAACTATAGGTTCCAAAATAAGTATTTTACAAAAAAAAAACACTAGGAAAAATTTATCAGATTTTTGTCTATAATTTGGGCATCTTAAAAATTAAATAAAACACAACATGCATAAAAACGCACTCCCAATAAACAAATCACACATTTCACCCCAACTTTTCAATTTCATCATATTTCTTCAAAATATTTATATATACACATAGATATAGATATATCACAACACATATAAAAACCTCACATTACACAATTTATCCAAAATATTATTTATAATTTAAAATATATATACTTTAAAAACGTAAACATAATATACATAATAACAAAATGTACGATAATATAAAATATATACATGATGGAGAATGGTTTTGATCTCGAAGAAGCAGCAAAAAAACTCAGATCAACCTCAAATCTAGACCGAATCTGTAACATCCGTGATTTTGGAGAAATTAAATAAGTATTTGGAGATATAAATTGTATATACTCAATATAAATATCTAGAGTATATATAACATATACATATAGTATAATAATTGTATATGTTGGATTAATAAATTACATACTTAATATTTAATACACATATAAGGTACATTTGATGTGTATATAAGATACACATTACTTGTGCATATGTGTAATATCCCAAATTTTTGAAAAGTTCTAATTTTTGGAAATTTAATAAAATAAATTATAATTTAAATGGATAAATTAAATTAATGGTTTTAAATGAAAAAGTGGAACATATATGTGATATATATGTAAAATATACATAACATATAAAAATTCAACACTTTTTAAAAGAAAAGTCAAAGTAAAAGGGTATTTTGGTAATTAAATCTTAGAAATTTAAAATTAATAAAATAATTTAAAAAAAAACTACTTTTGAATGGAAGAGGGAATTTAGGACTTTTAATTTATTAAATAAATTATTATTAAATTATTTTAATATATATATATATGGTTTAAAATTAAAGGGTGAAAGGAAAGAGAAATAAAAAAAAATAAAGTCTTCTTCTTCCTCTTTCCTTCAAGGACGACTTTCATGGCCAAAGAGGGAGATTTTTAGCTTCTTCCATCATCAAATTCTTCAAGCTTTCAAGGGAATAAGAGTAGTTTTGGTGATTTTCCAACAAGTAAGCTTTATTTCCAAAATTATGAAGTTCTTTGAAGCTTATGAATATGTATGAATTGAGTTTTTGAAAGAGCATGTTATAATTGTTGGAATGGGTATGGAAGATGTTCTTTTAATGAGTAAATAATGATTTTGCGGTTAGATTAAAGAAATGGTTGAGTTTGGGTAAGATTGGTGAAGAGAGAGAATTTAGGGTTATGGAGCATTTGAGTTTTTGAAATCATGATTTTTAATTTTGTAAATTGATTCCAAATGAGTTGTTTTGATGCATAAACAAGTATTTTAAAGTCAAATATTGGATTTGGTTGTGTTTGGATAGAGTTTGAAGAGGGTAGTATTGATTTAGAGTTTTGGAAAAGTGAATTTTCAAAGAATGATTAATTGTTTAATTTTAATGCTTAAATCATGTTATTTAAAGATATAAGTGGTGGAAATAAGATTGAAATGATAATTGGATTGAGTTGGAATGGAGATCCTTCAATGGTGAAGGTTATGTCATTTTAGGTTTTGGACATAAGCATGTAGTTAATTAATGTAATTAGTTTAAACATGCTAAAATATATTTCTAATGATATTAATAAACTTAAAACACTACTTTAAATGGCTTGATATGGTTTTTCAAAGTTAAAGTGAGGTGAAGCTTAATTTTGGGATTTGTTTTAGAGTGATGTTTAATTATGGTTTGATGTTGAGAATACCTTAGAATGTGATATTAAATAATTATGTACGATCACATTTGGTATAGGCATTGAGGGAGGTTGATTTGCTTCATCCAAGTGGTGAAGGGCAAGTTGGAAGGATAGGATTGGAGGTTGTGTTAAGCTTACTTTGGGTTGCTAGAAGAGGTATGTACAAACTTTGAATATGTTGTTTATATTTGCATGACATTTGGGCTTAACACATTTTGGTTGGAAAATGTGTTAAGTTACTTGGTTCATTGATTGTGTATGCATAATGTGCTATGAAATTTGTAATGTCATATATGTGTTAAATGCATTGTGAAAAGCCATTGATAATGGCTAAATTGTGTAGAATGTGAAATATGTATATTATGTGAAAATACCCAAAGTAATTGGCTAATGTGTTGTGAATGCAAAAATGAGATATGTGGAATAATGAAATGAATTAATATTGATAAAAATGAGAAAAATGTGAAAAATGAAAAAAAAAAGTGAAAATAAGGCAATGTGCCTAGATTGAATATGTGACAATGAGAAAGAAATTGATAATAAGAAAAATGTATAAATAAAAAAAAAGTGAGAAAAAGATGATATAATAAGGCAATGTGCCTAGTTTTATCATGAGAAAATGTGAAAAGTTTTGATAAAGGAATTATGAAAGAATTTGATAAGGAGAAATATGAATAAATTGTGTGCCTAATATGTTATTCAATTTTCAGAGTTCTGGGTTTGGCGGCATGCCTATGATTGCCTACGGGCTAAACGCTGGAATGGTGAAAAGACTGGGTTGTAAGCCATGCCAGCTGATAAATATGATATTTTTGAGGTTAAAAGACTGGGTCGTAAGCCTCAAAAACTGTAGCAGTCCGGGTTGAGGATCAAGATACTGGGGCCTAAGGGTCTAGTCGGTTTGAGGTCCAAGAGACTGGGGCTGTTACATTATCCATGGATATATTGCCTACGAGGCTAGACACATGGTGTCATTATGGACCAAAGCAGTAACTCTGAAATTTGAATAGCATATTAGATCCTTTTTGGGCCCATGCTTGTCTTTGTTTTAATGTGAATTATGAATTGTGATAAAATTGAGCAATATAATGAGATATAATGTTATGAGTTGTGATATAAATATTTGTTGTGCATTGACATTTCATTTGGACTATATTGTTATCAAAGTTTGTACCACTAGGCTTTAGCTTAGCGCGATTGTAATTCGTCGAGCAGGTGTCATGGACGTTTTGGTAGAGCCGGAGAGTTTTACTAGACCTGGTCGAGTCTAGGTTTGTATTTATTGAGCTTGAAGAGTTGTTTTGGGAACATCAAGATCAGAGCCAGTTTCCAGCATGTACATTTTTTATATTATGTATGTTATGATATGTTTTTGAAGCATATATTGTAAATTGTAAAGAATGATTTGAATAATTTTGTTTAAGATGGGATTTTATATGTAATGTTGATATATATACCTATATATAAGTATTTTGAGAAAATATGGAGAAATTGAGAAGTATTGGTGAATTGGTGAATTGATTTTATTTGGAGTGTTTGTTTTATGCAGGTTGTGTTTTGTTGAATTTTGGAAATGTTCAAATTACAAACAAAACTCTAGCGAATTTTTCCCAGAGATTTTCATATAAAATATTTATTTTGTATTTCTATAACAAGCAAAGAATATTTACATACTATTTAATTTATATATTAGTATTTGAAATCTTAAAATAGATATGTGAAAAATTTTATTAAATCGGTCTGTGATATTTTTATACCGTATATGCGTATTTTACGTATGCTGAAAATATGTATTGTACGTATATACGGTATAAGGGTGTTACATTTATTTTGGTATCAGAGCCTAGATTTGAGATTCTTGACCTAGGTAAGTTGTTAGAGAGAGAAAATTGAAATTTTAAAAAATAAATTCAATTGTGATGTATGCATTGGCACTGGCAATTTATCCGATCCCTGATGTGGCAATGTCCATTTGATATAATGGATATGAGTTGAGATGGCGTCTAGGTTGCATAAATCAGAGTGGCGCAGTGGAAGCGTCATTCTAGAGATTATGGATTGAGAATTTTTGGAACTTTTATTTGAAATTTAAAATTCATAGCTTATTCAATTGATGAATAAGTGAAATTAAAAAAATAATTTAGGAAATAATTTAAGATATAAAAATAAAAAGTTTGAGAAATGAGCATGATAGTTACAGAAAATTTTATAGGTGTACTGCAAAGTGATATTGTCTGAATTTTTTTACAAATCTAGAAATGTTGGATGAGTTTGAACATTTAATAGAAAGTTTTTCAATATGTTAGAATCCAATGTATAGGATTTTATAAATTTTAAAGATGGATCTCTAATTAAGAAAAATAGAAGAACACGGATTATTGGAGAAATTTCAGCAACTCAGAATCTATAGAAATTGAAAAACAAAATAATAAATTTAGAAACTATGGTAAACCAACCCAGAAAAAACTAATAATTTACAAACAATATCATATGTATTCCTATAACACATGGTTAAAATTTCATGAATTTTATTAAGGTTTGATACCTGAAACAAACGGACAACCGGGTGCTGCTAGAGAAATTATTAAAGAGACAGATTCTCTGATTTTGGAAGATTTAATTTTTAAATGTATTAAATCAATTTGGAAAAATCTAAAATTTTAAATATAAGTCCATATATGTGTCAAGTGTACATGGCTAAAATTTTACAAGCTTTTATAAAGATTTGGTAAGGAATATAAAAATTGAATGTGGGAGTGACATAAAACTAAGGAAGTCATACAATTTTGTATACATGAGTAATAAATTAATTTCATGAGACAAATGAATGAAGAAAATTATGAAAATTTATATACATATGGGTAGAAGTATGAAGAAGGAATATGGAGTTTTTAATAATTTTCAACAAACAGTTCATAATTAAAATCAAGAGCGAAATCACATATGATAGCTAATTATTTATTATGGAACAATAATGATGCATGATTTAGAGTTGAGTGCATAAAATTAAAGTATCTAAATGGATGATGTTAATTAGTATAAAGAAAATGAATTATTATTGTTTAAAAGTTTATGATCTTAAGATTGAGAATGTGATATGGATGAAATTTGGTGAGGTTCATGTTGTTGGTTGCATTATATGAAATTTAAATTTTTGAAATGGGTTTCCATAATTGTGAAAGTGATGTGCTTTGATGTTATATTAATATAAAAATAAAGTTTACAAAGTTAGCTCTTGAAAATGAGATTAATAGAATGAAGTTTAAGTAAAGTAGTAAGTTGGAAATTTAGAATGTAAGAGAATTTTGATGAAGATTGTTTAGATGTTAATAGTTTAATGTTTAATAAGTGTGGGAGTAATTTTGAATGAGTAATATTATTTGTGAAAATGTCATGTAACGTGTAATGTGGTTGATAATATAGAAATTTGTTATTAAATTAAAGGGATATGATTAAGTAAGTAAAAATGAGTTACTTTAGTTAATTGAATTGGAAATGATGAAAATGGATATGAAAGGTGTGATCAATGCAAAAAAAAAATGTGAGAGAGATGTCACATTGGAAACGTGACTAAGATTTATGAGAAGTGTTAGAAAAAAAAATATATAATAAGAAACTTATTTAAGAGATGGGCAATTAAATAAGGAAGATGTTAATTATGTTGTGGTCAGAGTGTATATATATGTTGAATTGATGAATAACCTAAGTAATGTCAAAAGAATGAGAAATGATAATGTTCTCTGAAAGGTGATAAATGTTAACTTTATATAGGTTGTGTGTAAAAGAGGAATTGAGTATAATTGTATGATTTGTGTGATGAGATTTTTTTTTAATATGAACACAAACATGATATATAAGAAAATGTGAAAAGTAAGTCACATTGTGATTATGACTTACAAAGGTGTATGTGGATGATTAAAAAAAATATTATCGAGTGTTTACTACCTTATACAAATACGTGTCTGGTGATATTGAGAATGATATTACATGTATTAATAGACCTAAGAGAGATTAGGTCTTGACCTGCGTAGAGTTAGGTCATGTGATGAATTGAGATTGAGAATGGACCCGAACAGAGCTGGACGGTGAAATTGTTATTTTAACAACTGAACTTCATGATTGTATAGTGTTTTAGGCCTAAAGTATATGCATATAAATAAGAGATTTTAAGGAAAAAGGAAAGTATAATGAAGAAAGTATGGAAGTGAAAAAAAAATGAATGAAAATTTTTATAAGAGATAGATTAGAAATGGAGTAATAAATGGAAATTGTGTAAATTAGCATATGAACGAATGTATATATGTAAGAGATGTTAATGATAATATTGCTAAAACATGAGTTAGACTAATGATGATCAAGTGATCAAGAGTAAATTGCTTTGAAACAGAGCTAAAACGTGTTAACTTTTTGTTTATCAAAAGATTAGAAAATGAATATGTGATTTTTGAAATACGAACTTAACATTGTGATTGGAAATGTTTGAAGAAGAATGATAGAAGGGCAGTATTTGTTTATAAATCATAGACGTGACCATTATTATGGCATGACCGTTGGATAGTTTTGGTGAGATTGATAGTTATGCTTCAAGAAACATGGTCAAGACTTATGGTTTGCGTAGTTGGATCTTATAATTTTATGTTAGAAATTTGTTTATAATTATAGAAACTGTGAAAATAGAAGAGAATTATGAAAATATGACGAGCTTTAAGTGATGTGTAAGAAAAGTGATTTTTGTAAATATGGTAACTATAAGAAATGTGTGAAAATGGTAAATGAAAAGAATTATGAAATGTAAGTAAGAGTTATAATGAATATGTTTGAAAGTGGTATAAAATGAATAAGTTGATGAAAATGATGTGTAAAGTAAACGAGACTAGGGGAAATGAATATTATCTGTAATGATGAATTCGAAGAGAATTAAAATTTGAGAATAAATTTGACATAATAGAATTAGGTCATGAATTGAAAATAGATTAATGAATTTAAAATAGACTAAAGGTTGGTCAGAATAGAATAAGGTTGTGATGGTCATATTGTAATAGTTAGAACAATTGATCCAAAATGTAATAAGTTTACAAGTATTTATTTAAATTCAATGTGTGTAATTGAATTAAGAATAAGCAAGCTATATGATAATGTGCATAATACAACATTTTTATATGTATATGCATATGAAAGGAGCTAAGTTATATTAGTTTCAAATAATTATGAGAGAAAAGTGTTAGTTATAGTATAATTGGAATGAATTTTAATAAGGAAATAAGATTTTGTTGTTGTATAATGGTGATATTAAATTAATATGTGGTAATTGTATAAAGAGTAGGATCAAAGTGAAGATGTGTAAAATTATTGTGTTAATATAAAAGTTATTAACATTTGAATTTAAGGTGATGAGAGTATATTTTTAAGATAATGAAGTGATCAAATATCTTGAGTGCAATAGGTGTGCGAGTATATATATTAAAGAGATGAACTAAATTTTGTCTAATGACAATTCGATTGATGATATAATAATTTGTTGTGACTGTTTGAGTAAATAGACAGTATAATGATGTGCTAGGGAATGGTAAAAAGGAAGTTAAGAATGAATCTAATGGGGAGAATAGAAATTATGTAATTTGATAAAATAATGATTTGGATGATTTATTACTATACATAATAATTTTAAGGACGAAATTATTTAAGGGGGAAAAATTGTAACATCCGTGATTTTGGAGAAATTAAATAAGTATTTGGAGATATAAATTGTATATACTCAATATATATATATATATCTAGAGTATATATAGCATATACATATGGTATATTGATTGTATATGATGGATTAATACATTACATACTTAATATTTAATACACATATAAGGTACATTTGATGTGTATATAAGATACACATTACTTGTGCATATGTGTAATATCCCAAATTTTTGAAAAGTTCTAATTTTTGGAAATTTGATAAAATAAATTATAATTTAAATGGATAAATTAAATTAATGGTTTTAAATGAAAAATGAAGGGGTTTTAAATGAAAAAGTGGAACATATATGTGATATATATGTAAAATATACATAACATATAAAAGTCAACACTTTTTAAAAGAAAAGTCAAAGTAAAAGGGTATTTTGGTAATTAAATCTTAGAAATTTAAAATTAATAAAATAATTCAAAAGTAAATTATTTTTGAATGGAAGAGGGAATTTAGGACTTTTAATTTATTAAATAAATAATTATTAAATTATTTAATATATATATATATATGGTTTAAAATTAAAGGGTGAAAGGAAAGAGAAATAAAAAAATAAAGTCTTCTTTTTCTTGTATCCTTCAAGAATGACTTTCATGGCCAAAGAGGGAGATTTTTAGCTTCTTCCATCATCAAATTCTTCAAGCTTTCAAGGGAATAAGAGTAGTTTTGGTGATTTTCCAATAAGTAAGCTTTATTTCCAAAATTATGAAGTTCTTTAAAGCTTATGAATATGTATGAATTGAGTTTTTGAAAGAGCATGTTATAATTGTTGGAATGGGTATGGAAGATGTTCTTTTGATGAGTAAATAATGATTTTGTGGATGGATTAAAGAAATGGTTGAGTTTGGGTAAGATTGGTGAAGAGAGAGAATTTAGGGTTATGGAACATTTGAGTTTTTAAAATCATGATTTTTAATTTTGCAAATTGATTACAAATGAGTTGTTTTGATGCATAAACAAGTATTTTAAAGTCAAATATTGGATTTGGTTGTGTTTGGTTAGAGTTTGAAGAGTGTAGTATTGATTTAGAGTTTTGGAAAAGTGAATTTTCAAAGAATGATTAATTGTTTGATTTTAATGCTTAAATCATGTTATTTAAGGATATAAGTGGTGGAAATAAGATTGAAATGATAATTGGATTGAGCTGGAATGGAGATCCTTCAATGGTAAAGGTTATGTCATTTTAGGGTTCTGGACATAAGCATGTGGTTAATTAATGAAATTGGTTTAAATATGCTAAAATATATTTCTAATGATATAAATAAACTTAAAACACTACTTTAAATGGCTTGATATGGTTTTTCACAGTTAAAGTGAGGTGAAACTTAATTTTGGGATTTGGTTTAGAGTGATGTTTAATTATGGTTTGATGTTGAGAATACCTTAGAATGTGATATTAAATAATTATGTATGATCCCATTTGGTATAGGCATTGAGGGAGGTTGATTTGCTTCATCCAAGTGGTGAAGGGCAAGTTGAAAGGATAGGATTGGAGGTTGTGTTAAGCTTGTTTTGGGTTGCTAGTAGAGGTATGTACAAACTTTGAATATATTGTTTTTATTTGCATGACATTTGGGCTTAACACATTTTGGTTGGAAAATGTGTTAAGTTACTTGGTTCATTGATTGTGTATGAATAATGTGCTATGACATTTGTAATGTCATATATGTGTTAAATGCATTGTGAAAAGAGATTGATAATGGCTAAATTGTGTAGAATGTGAAATATGTATATTATGTGAAAATACCCAAAGTAATTGTGTAATGTGTTGCGAATGCAAAAATGAGATATGTGGAATAATGAAATGAATTAATATTGATAAAAACGAGAAAAGTGAGAAAAGTGAGAAAAATGAGAAAGAAGTGAAAAATGAGAAAAATGAGAAAAAAATGTGAAAATAAGGCAATGTGCCTAGATTGAATATGTGACAATGAGAAAGAAATTGATAATGAGAAAAATGAATAAATGAAAAAAAAAGTGAGAAAAAGATGATATGATAAGGCAATGTGCCTAGTTTGATCATGAGAAAATGAGAAAAGTTTTGATAAAGGAATTATGAAAGAATTTGATAATGAGAAATATGAATAAATTGTGTGCCTAATATGTTATTCAATTTTCAGAGTTCTGGGTTTGGCGGCATGCCTATGATTGCCTACGGGCTAAACGCTGGAATGGTGAAAAGACTGGGTTGTAATCCATGCCAGCTGATAAATATAATGTTTTTGGGGGTGAAAAGACTGGGTCATAAGCCACAAAAACTGTAGCAGTCTAGCCCGGTTGAGGTCCAAGAGACTAGGGCTGTTACATTGTCCATGGATATATTGCCTACGGGGCTAGACACATGGTGTCATTATGGACCAAAGCAGTAACTCTGAAATTTGAATAGCATATTAGATCCTTTTTAGGCCCATGCTTGTTTTTGTTTTAATGTGAATTATGAATTGTGATAAAATTGAGCAATATAATGCGATATAATGTTATGAGTTGTGATATAAATATGTGTTATGCATTGACATTTCATTTGGACTATATTGTTATCAAATTTTGTACCACTAGGCTTCGACTTAGCGTGATTGTAATTCGTCGCGCAGGTGTCATGGACGTTTTGGTAGAGCCGGAGAGTTTTACTAGACCTAGTCGGGTCTAGGTTTGTATTTATTGAGCTTGAAGAGTTGTTTTGGGTACATAAAAATCAGATCCAGTTGCCAGGTTGTACATTTTTGATATTATGTATGTTATGATATGTTTTTGAAGCATATATTGTAAATGGTAAAGAATGATTTGAATAATTTTGTTTAAGATGGGATTTTATATTTAATGTTGATATATATATATATATACCTATATATAAGTATTTTGAGAAAATATGGAGAAATTGAGAAGTATTGGTGAATTGATTTTATTTGGAGTGTTTTTTTATGCAGGTTGTGTTTTGTTGAATTTTGGAAGCGTTCAAATTACAAACAAAACTTTGGCAAATTTTCCAAGAGATTTTCATATAAAATATTTATTTTGGATTCCTATAACAAGAAAAGAATATTTATATAATATTTATTTTATATATTAGTATTTGAAATCTTAAAATAGAAATGTGAAAATTTTTATTAAATCGGTCTGTGACATTTTTATACCGCATATGCGTATTTTACTGATAAGAGCATTTTTATACTTGTTTTTAGTATGATTTCTATGTGTTTTTAGTTAATGTTTCATTTGATTTTTGTTTAAAGTTTGTTTTAAGTGTTTATTTTAGGTTAAACTGGAAAAGCTCCCTTGGATGATCAAAACAATGAAGAAAGAGCATGAATGGCCAAGCCAAAGCAAGCCTGGCCGTGTCACTCAAAAGAAGTGTAAGATAGTAGCTGACACGCCCAAGAGACACGGCCAAGCCACTGGCCGTGTCTCACCTAAGGAGCAAATCCAGAAAAACCAAAGAAAGAAAGGAAAATTTGGCAGAAGCTGACTCTGGCAGGTGACATGCCCAAGCCAGTGGCCGTGTCACATGACACGGCCACAAGCTTGGCCGTGTCCCATCCTAAGCCAAAGACCAAGCAAAGAATGAAAGAAATGAAGACAGAAGGTGACACACCCAAGTGACACGGCCAAGCCACTGGCCGTGTCACATGACATGGCCAGGAGCTTGGCCGTGTCACCCTTGGAAACAAAGAAAATAATTGAACAAATGGCAAGCAGAAGACGACACACTCAAGAGACACGGCCAAGCCACTGGCCGTGTCACCCCCATGAAACCAAAGAGAAAAGAAAGAAAGGAAGAGAAGCAGTGATGGACACGGCCAGCTAGCTTGGCCATGTCCCAAAGAAAGATGAGAGACATGGCCAAGCCACTCATGGCTTAGCCGTGCCACCCATGGAACTTTGAATTTTTCTTGCACGAGTTGGGAGACAAAGTGGGAAATAAAACATTGTGCTTGCTAAAAGAAATACTAAACAAAGAGGATGTGGGGAACAAGGGAGAGTGGTGTGAGCTAGAAGTGAGTTGAAAGGCATGGGTTTGAGCTTGGAATGATTTAAAAAGAGAAGAAGATGAAGATGAAGGGAGCTTCTGGAGGGAGTGTTGGCTGGTGGTTTTTGCAGGAGACAAAGAACAGAGACAGAGAAGAGAGGTTTGAGAGGAGGAGGCTGGGCATACACGGTTTGGGCAAGGAGGGAGTGACACTCTACTTGACTCTTCATTTTCATCCTCCATTTCTATCCTCTCCCACCATCTCCATCTTCCATTGGCAGCTCCTGGAGATTAAAGAAGCTACATTGAAAGGGGTTTTTATATTTTCTCCTTTTAATTATTTTGATGTTGTTATTGTTGTTGTTGTATTAAGAGTATTGAACATGAACTAATTCATTCTCTATCTAGATATTGATGAACCCTAGCTTATTTGTATGATTGAATAATTTTAATTGATGGAGTTGTTTTATCCTTATGATGCTTAATGATTTATTTCCAGTTGATAATAGCATGCTTATTGATTGGTTGCCATTTTCATATTATTGACTTCAGAAAGCTTTATATGAATTGAATACTCATAAGGGTTGAGGATTGATTGGAGTGCTAGAGATAGACTTACAAGATCCTTTGGTTTATAGTTCCTTGTTCTTAATGCAAGATCTATTTAATTGTATTTGAGAAGAGATTCTGGCACTCTACTTAGTGATTAGGGATTAATTCACTTGAGAGAGGTTTTAGTCTAAGTTAGAGGAATGCCAATTCAACTCTATTATGTGATATAATTGTGGCTAGGGGGATTCAATATCTGGATAGTATCATTAACATCAATCTTTTTACACAACATTCAATTTCTCTTTACTTTCATTTATTTAAGTTAATTGTTTTTAATTACAAAACATCACAAAAATATTGATTTGCTAAACAACAGTTAAGATTTGCACTAGTACTTGGCCTTGTCCTCAATGGAATAATAACTCACTCACTACTTTATTACTTAGGCGACCCGTGCACTTGCGGTATTACAATAGCATTTAGGCTCGCACACACCATTTACATATGCTGAAAATATGTATTGTACATATATAGGGTATAGGGGTGTTACAGAATCTAGTTTAGAAGAACTCTCTGGATCAACCGGATCACCCCTATCACCTGCATAAGGAATTACAATCGCGCTAGGCTAAAAAGCCTAGAGTTACAAACTTTGATATTTACAAAACTTTAATACAATGCCAATGCATAATGTCTTTGCATGTAATGTTACAATGTGGCATACAATTCCATTTAGAACAAAATCTTTAATCATTTTATAATTCACATGAACACATACACAAACATGGGCCAAACAAACTAATATATCATTTAAATCCCAGAGTTACCGCTTTGGTCCAAATTGACACCAGGTGTCTAGTGTCGAAGGCAAATCATATATCAGTGATGCCTAGCGTCTAGCCCTGAAGGCAAAATCATGTTTCAGTGACGCAAAATGTTTAGCCGCAAAGGCAAAATCATATATTAGTGATGCATAGCGTCTAGCCCTAAGGCAAATAATGAGGATAACCTTATAGGTATGCCGCCAAACACAGAACTATGAAAATTGAATAACATGCTGGACACACAAATATGCATGCTTTCCATAATCAACCATTTTTCCTCATTTTCCCTTAATAAACTAGGGACATTGCCTCATTTTTTCATTTTTCTCATTCATATCAATGTCAATTTATCATATCTCATTCTTTCATCATAATGCATCTCATTTCACATAAATATCACATTACCCAAATATTTTTGGGTCTTTTTTACATAATGCACATAATTCACAATTCATTCATTTTAGCAATTAATAATGGCTTTTCACAATGCACATATTGCATACATAACAAGTCACATGTTATAACACAATATTCATGAATGTTCAAGGTACCAAGTAGCTTAACACATTTTATGTAATGCAATTATATCTCATTTATCAAAAGTTTGTACATACATCAAAGAGCACTCAAATCTAAACAAAAAATTTCCCACCAACCTTCACTTTCAACTCACCCTTCAACCCTAGGGTTGGGAAATATACTAACTTTTAATGCCTATACACAATTTAATCAAATATGATAATTTAATATCACATTTTAAGGCATTTTAAATATTAAACCCTAATTAAACATCACTCTAAGCAAAACCCCAAAAGTTAGCCTAACCTTACTTTAACATTGGGAATCCATATTAAACCATTTAAATTTGTGTTTTAAGTTTATTTATATTATTAAAAACTTATTATAACATGTTTCAATCATTGAAATTAATTAAATACACATTCTTAAACAAAACCCCCTAAAATGCCATAACCTTCATCAATGAAGGTTCTTCATCCCAACTCATACCAATTATTAATCGAAGCTTATTTCCATCACCTATACCATTAAATAACATGATTTAAACATTAAAATCAAACAAACATCTAATCTTTGAAAATTCGCTTCCAAAACACTAAATTCAACACTACCTCATCCAAATTCTAATCAAACTTAACCAATTCCATCATTGGACTTTAAAAATCCTTGTTTATGCATCAAAACAACACATTTGGAATCAATTTTCACAATTAAAACTTAGGATTTCAAAAGTCCAAATGTTTCATAACCCTAAATTCTCTCTCTTCAACCAAGCTCACTCAAACTTAACTATTCCTTCAATCCAACTTAAGAATCATTAATAACTGCTCAAAATAACTTCATACAAACCCATTCAAACCATTAAATCCTGATAAGATAAAATCCCAAATTCAACATATTCATATATCCATGAAATTCCAAAGAAGAATTTAGAAAACTTACTATTTCAAGAGAAAATCACTAAAATCCCACATGAATTCTTGAAATCCTTTCAATTATGGAAGATTGGAAGAAGAAAAACATTGGCTTGGTCACCCATGGAGTTTCAGCCACCTTGAGGAAGAAGAAGATGAAGACTTTTTAAAATTTCTCTTTCTTTCCACTTTAAATTTGACCATATTTATAGTATATTTTATTATATTGTTAATTAATTAATTATTTATTTATTTGATAAGAACCATAAATTTTCTCTTCTAACCAAAAATAAATTATTTCAATTTATTTAAATAATTTTAATTTTTCAAACTATATTTACAATTATGCCACATGGCTTTTGACTTTTATTCTTAAAGTGTTGACTTTTGTATATGTTGTATATATTTTACATATATATCACATATACACTTTACTTTTTCACTTAAAATCCTTCAATTTTCCATTTATTTTATTCAATTTAATTTTTAGTTATTTTATTTTATAAAAATTAGAGATGTTACAATTCCCTCTTCCTAAAGAAAATTTCGTCCGCGAAATTACCTGATATCAACTCTAAAATAATTGAGGATACTGGCTCCGTATCGTCTGCTCACTCTCCCATGTCACCTTGTCAGTGGCATGATTCCTCCAGAGAACTTTAACAAGTGGCACCTTCTCATTCCTCAACTCCTTCACCTCTCGTTCCAAGATTGCCACTGGTTCTTCTTCGTAAGTAAGATCCGGATTCTCCTCAATAGACTCCCTGATAAGATATGAGATGGGTCTGATCTATATCTCTGAAGTATTAACACATGGAAGACATTATGTATCCGACCTAACTTGGGTACCAGAGCCAATCTATAAGCCGCTAGACTAACTCTCTCCAGTAGCTCATAAGGTCTCAGAATCTTCTTCCACAGAGACACCTTCAAGAACACCTTATCTCCCATACTGAACTCTATGTCTTTCCTCTTCAAATCTATATAGAATTTTTATCGGATTGAAGCTTCTTTCTGATTATCCCAAATCACCTTTACTTTCTCTTTCATTTCCTTAATCAAATCGGGACCATCCAGTTTACCTTCTCCAACCTCATCCCTGTATGAAGGTGTCCTACATTTCCTTCCATACAAGGCCTCATAAAGGTGCCATACCAATACTGGACTGATGACTACTATTGTTGGAGAACTCAATTAGTGGCAAGAATCTATTCCAGCTCCTAGTGAAATCAATGATATAGCTCAACAACATATCCTCTATAATATGTATCACACTCTCTGACTACCCATTTGTCTAAGGATGGAAAGCAGTACTAAAATGCAATCAAGAACCCAATGCATCTTGCAAACTCCTCCAAAATCTCGATGTAAACTGAGGATCTCTGTCTGACAACAAATAAACTAGGACTCCATGCAATCACACTATCTCACCGATATATAGCTCAACCAATCTCTCAAGTGAGTAGTTTATCCGAACTGGAAAAAAATGAGTTGTCTTCATCATCTAATCAACTATTACAAAATTCATCATCACTCTCTCTCCCATTTACACTATGGCACTGAAAATGGCTGAAGCAACCCTGAAGGAACTTGGTGCTCAGCCTTCACTCTCTGACAAGTGAGACATCTGCATACAAATTCTGCTATGTCCCTCTTCATACCTAACCACCAATAATACTACTTTAAATCTTGATATATTTTGGTACTTCTAAGGTGGATAGCATAGAATGACTAATTGCTTCCTCTAAAATCTTCCTCTTCAATCTTGCATCATAAGGAATGCACAGTCTATTTTTGTACCACAAACTGCCATCATCCCTCACATGAAAATCTCCACTCTCCCCCTTTTGGCAATCCATCACAATCTTCTAGTTTTTCTCATCTACCTACTGGGCTTCTCTAATCTGATCCAAAAAAATTGGCCTTAACTGCAGCTGAGCCATCAATGCACCATCATCACTTAATTCAAATATAGCATGCAACGCTCTTAACTCAACAAGTAATTCGAGCGAATAAGTAGTCAAACTTGCTATGGACTTATGGCTCAAGGCATTCGCAACTACATTTGCCTTGCCAGGATGATAATCAATCAAAAAGTCCTAGTCTTTAATCAACTCCAACTGCCATCTCTATCTCAAATTCAACTCTCTATGAACACCCTGGTAGTTCAAACTCTTATGATCCGTATAAATGAAACATTTTTCCCCATACAAGTAATACTGCCAAACCTTCAATGAAAAAACTATGGCTGCTAACTCCAAATCATGAGCTGGGTAATTCAGCTCATGAGGCTTCAATCATCGGGATGCATAAGCAATGACTCTACATTCCTGCATTAGAACACAACCTACACTACTATGAGAAACATCATTGTATATCACATAAGGTTTACCTTCCAAAGGCAGGGTAAGGGTAAGAGACTGAGTCAACATGTCCCTCAACTGCTCAAAACTCACCTAACATAGACTGTCCAAACAAATCTAACCCCATTCCAAAGCAATCTATTGAGTAGTGTAGCTATCATAGAATAACACTTCATAAATTGACGATAATAGCCTACCAATCCTAGAAACTTCTAACCTCTGTCACATTCTTTAGTGGACTCTAATTCAAAATAGCCTTAACTTTACTCGGATCAACTCTATTACCCTCTGTTGATACCACATGATCGAGAAAAGTCACCTGATTGAGCCAGAACTCACACTTAGACAAATTAGAATACAACTGCTTCTCTCTTAATGTCTGTAGTACAATCCGCAGATGTCTATAATGATCTTCCTTATTATGTGAATACACCAGAATATCATCAGTGAAGACCACTACAAACTAATCTAAGTATGATCTAAACACCTTATTCATCAAATCCATAAATGCTACTGGTGTATTCATCAATCCCTATAAATGTATAATGCTCATACCTCGTGCAGAAAGCTATCTTAGGTACATCCACATCTCTAACTCTCAACTGATGGTACCCTAATCTTAGATTAATCTTAAAGAATACTGCTGCTCCCTTCAACTGATCAATGAGATCATTAATCCGAGGCAAGGATACTTGTTCTTGATGGTCACCATATTCAACTACCTATAATCAATATATAATCTCAAGGTGCCATCCTTCTTCATCACAAACAAGACGAGTGCTCCCCATGGTGAAACGCTAGGGCGGACGAACCCTTTATCAAGCAACTTATGCAACTCACCTTCAACTCCTTTAATTCTATAGGTGCCATCCGATAAGGGGTAATGGAGATGGGAGTGGTACCGGGCATCAGATCAATACCAAACTCCACCTCTCTCACAGGAGGTACCCTTCGCAACTCATTAGGGAAGCATCTGGAAACTTAGCAACTATAAGTATTATAGACCCTTAATTTTTGAGCCAATCTGGTCCAATATATTTTATTTAGTCCAAAATAATTTTTGTGTTATCTTAATTAAATAATATTTTTTTAGTATTTATTTTTTATAATTATAGTAATAAAAATAAAAATCGGCGACGAAAAAATTCATTGACGCCAGAGCCAATTCTCGCTCGCAATTCCTCGCAGACCGTTGCAAATTTTGCCAGCGAGATTTTTCCAATGCAATTTTTTTCGAAACCAAATTCTATTTGGTTTCGGTTTTCTTTTCCTAATTAAATATAGTTTCCTTAAACAATTGGAATTAATCTTCTAAATTTCCTATAACTAACACTAAAAAACACAGAAAAAAGAAAGAAATGATCGGACTTAAAAAATTTATCGTGCTTGGCAGTGAAACAATGGGACTCTGGAGGGAGAAAAACTTAGGACTAGAACTTTGAACTTGGGACTTCAGATTTGAGAGGAACAAGCAAAGCCATCAACAGTTTATCAAAAGCAGCAACCTTGCCTTTGTCCTTGTTCATCCAAGAAGTAATTTTTGGTGGAACCAACGAACGAAGGTTTGAATCTCTAATTCTTTTTTTTTTATTTTCCTACAGTAGCTTCAATCACTGAAAAATTAATAAATTGTTCCTTTTGATTCTAAAGACCTTAGAACCCTAATTTATTTCTTCTAAATCTTAGAACCTTGAATCGTTTCTTCTATTTTTGAAAACCCTAAAAGTTCTTTTTTGTTTCTTCTAAAACTAAGAACCCTAACCTATTTCTTCAAAACCTAAAAACCCTAAATTGCTCCTTCTATTTCAAAAAACCCTAAAAAAAAATACTCTTTTGTTTCCAAAAACCTTAAATCGTTTTTTCTATCTCCAAAAGTTTTTAAAAACCCTAAATTGCTTTCTTCCAATTCTTTTCCAAAACTTCCAAATGTTTTGTTAAATCTCCAAACCCTAACTTACTTTACAGTTTCTAAAAATCACAATTACTTTATGAAACTCTAAACTATTTTCTTCAATTCCAAAACCAAGACAGTAAACCCCAAACTAGTTAATCTAAATCCTAAGTTTTCTTAAACCCTAATTCTCTCAAAACCAAAGCCATAAACCCTAGTTTTCCTAAACCCTAATCCTTAAAACCTTAAAACCTTATAAACCTAGACATTCAAACCCAATATAGTAAATCCAAAGTAATAATCCAGTAGCTAAGAATTATAAAGCTAAATGTTTTAAAGTGTCCAAACCCTAATTTCATGATTTTACCTCTCAAACCCTAATTTGATCAATCAAAGAACCTTACTAATTTCTTAAATTATAACACTCTAATCCATTTCAACTCTCTTAAAACTTAAAGTAGCCTAAACAAAAAACATTAATAATATCTTAAGATTCCAAAACCCTAAATATTAATTAAAGTGCTTTAAATGGAAACAGTAAACCTCAATTTATATTTTTACTTGCTTTATTTTTAGATTTGATTATGTAGTCTATTATATGCTTTGGTAATTGATTTATTTAATTTCAATGCTTGATTTATTTGATTTATCATGGATGAATGTTTTCTTTGTTGTTATTATTTGCTTGTTTTAGTTTCAAAAGTGTAAGAGGTATGTTTCTACTTTGTGGGTACCTCATTATTTAAATATCATGTAATTTAAATTGCTTTTATATTTTGGACCAATGTAAAGGACATGTTTCTAACTTTTGGTGGGTGTCCTATTAGTTTATATATGAGCGATGTAAGGACATGTTTCCATCCTCAAATGGGTTTCCATTTATTTGCTTTGCTTGGACATTGCTTTGATTTTTAATATAATGATGCTTTTTATTTCAATTGTTGCATGTAATATGGATAATATTGTTATATTTAAGAATTTTATAATATTAAGACTTGTAAAGGAGGCCGCTTCCAATGAATCGGGCGTTGTGGGGGTGCTAGGCCATTTCTTACCTTTTCCACAAGTACCCAACTTTTTGAACCCATTAGGGGGTTAGTCATCCACCCCTTTCTTTTTCCCGGCTCGTCCAGGTGGCGACTCCATTTTCTCCGGACTTAGGTCCGTGCTCTCTAAGGCCCCGAGCCTAAACAGTGTCAAAGTCGCAAGAACCATTCCATCGGGAGTGTGGGCAAAAATCCCCGCTTACAGTGGCGACTCCACTGGGGGATAAGAGAAGTTGATTTTGTTGGTCTTTATATTATTCTATTCTTTCTTATAATGATATTATCCATTGCATCATTTTAATTGCATCGTGTGCATGAGTTAGGATGCCCGTGTTACCCGTGTTGTGTTATGTAAGGGATACCATACTTTCACTCAAGGTCTTAAGATTGAGCATGGCATAACCACTCATAGCCTCGTACCTTTTGGTATATATTTGCTATGGGAACCTAAGCCTTTTTACCCAAAGACTAAAGCTCATGTAATTGGCCTAGTTACTCTACTTAGGTTTTTCCCCAAATGCATGTTGTTTGACTATGGTTAGTTTATCTTAGTCTAAATCATGGCTTATTTTGTTTGTTCTTTTTCTAATATGTCCCAAGTACATTTGTAAGCTCAAAATAAAATTTTCTCTTAAAAGTCCAAAGGACCAAAGCTACTTTCAAAACTTTTCAAGATGGTCTTTGGACATAAAACTTTTTTTTTAAAAAAAAAACAAGTTAAAAATTCTTTTACTCATAACCCAAATACTAAGCCCAAAATCCATTTTTTCTAAAATTTTTTTACAATGGGCTTAGAAACCAAATTATTTTCATCCAACCTTTCCTTACAAAGAGCTTGCAAATTATTTAGGTCAATTACGAAATACTAAAAATCAATTGTGAGCCCAGTTTATACTAAGAATAAATTAACCATGGGCTTGTTTTTGGCATGAATCAATAGTTACTTTTTCAAGTGAGAAATCTATCTATAATAAACCTCTTAATTTAGTTTTAATCCAATATAGAATAAAAGCTACTTTAGTTGGATGGATTAAAACCTAATTAATGGGAATTATTATGAAGTGATTTCCATTTTTGAAAATATAACTATTTGTTGAAACGTTCGAGAGAAATATTCAAAAATAAGATACCCCATGTTGGTATTTTATTAACCATATACCTAGGAAAAGAGACTCGCCATTCGTGTGTGGATGTTATACGGTTGGAAGAAATGTCCTATTTATCCTTATTTGTTTATTGTTTGTTCATACATACATTTGCATCTCATATCATTGATCCTTTCTGGCTCACAGCCCTGGATTACGACAGTTCAAAAGCTTACGACAATCCAACCTACGCCGGAAGCGAAGAATCTAGCAACGACTCAATCTCTTTTTCACCAAAAGCAATGGATCCCGAACAAATTCAAAGAATGGTGGATGATGTCGTCAATGCCAAGATGGAAGAAATAAAAGAGGCCCTAGCTGAGACCATGAAGAACCAATTGACTGCAATTTTAGAAAATCATGTCGAAGCATCTACTAGCACTAAGAAGTCAAGGGACAAAGGGAAGACTAAAGTTGGTGAAGTGGTTTTTGATGATGAAAAGGTGATCATTGATGATGATGATGATTGGGCTCAATACTACCAAGATCCTCAAGACAAGAAGAAAGAACCGAAGATTGTTGAAAGGTCAGCTATGGAGAAAATCAAAACTTCTGATGTTGAAAAGATGATTGCTGATTTAGAAAAAAAATTTGAGAAGAAGCTAAAAATCAAAGAGATGTCCAAAGTTGACAAATTATTTGAGCTAGATGAAGAAGTTCCGTACAAGTTCAAGATGCCATCTTTTGCGAAGTTTGATGAAACCGAAAATCCTCATCTCCATGTGAAATAGTATATCAATGCTATGCAGTCTGCCCGAGCTACTAAGGCTCAAACTCTAAGGTACTTTATACTCTCATTGGACCCTGTTGTCCAAAATTGGTTCAATACATTAGATGATGGAATAAAAAAGAATTGGGATATGCTATACAAGGCCTTCATCCAACAATATGGCCGCTTTTTTGTGAAAATTTTGTAGATTATGTGAAAAAATGGAGAAACATGGCCGCTTTGCTCATGAAGAGGCCCGATGAATCAGATCAAATAAGGATGATTGTAAGAGGGTGTTACCTAGTCTTCGTGAAAGGATGTCTCATACATTCATCCGTGATTTCAAAAATCTTCTCCAAGTTGGTCTGCAAATTGAAGAATCGGAGAGAGAGAAGAACCATTTTTCAACAAGAAGGAACGAGAAAGGAAACTATTAGTCTGGTAGCCAAAGCATGCAAAAGGCAGTCAGTGTTAACGCTACTAGCCAAAGATCAAGGAGATAGTTTTCAGAATTAGGGAAACCGATGTCTTGGGTTCTTAATAAGGTTCAAAGAAAGGGATTGTTACAACCCTTAAATCCTCGCCCTTTGCCTAACCCTCTCCCACCAAATTTCGACACTAAAGCATTTTGTTAGTTTCATCAAATGCAAGGGCATGACATGGATAGATGTGTGAGATTGAGACATGAGATCCAAAATTTAATTGATAGTGGAAAGCTGCTTGAGCCCAACAAGCCGAACACCGAAGATAATCCATTACCTAAGTTCAATAGAATACCTCCATCGGTAACCTTCATGGTGGGAAAAGGATTGGAAGAAGATTTTGTCTTCTTCATGGTCAGTCAAAGCATGTTCTAAGACTAACTAGGACCTAGACAAAGGTAATTATGCAGGAGCCATCTCTAAGTAAGCATACACAACTCAATGCTATAGAGCAATTCCCTTATCTAGTAAAGTCATTCACATCATGATGCCTAGACACATTAATTTATGAACATCAAGCTAGATTCCTCATCGGTTGAGCACCAAAATGAACAAAGACCAACAAAATTTTTGATAAAAATAATTTATTCAAACAAATTTAAATTTGAGAAACACAATTGTTCCAATTAAATATTAAAGAAAGTAAAATTGAAAAGCAACATTCAAGCTAAGGAGAGATAATCTAGGCATTGTTTGGTTAGCCAACAACTAGTATCCACCCTATTAAATATCAATCCCTAGTTGTCCCTTTGAGCCTTCATAAAATTTTAGCTTTCTTTTCATTGGCATATAATCCCAGCAACCTACCTTGAGCTGTTGTGATACTTTTGACAAGTCTTATGATCAGTAAGATTAAAGAAAGAAATGAATAGTCAAGACCATGAAGGTCTCAAGACTATAAGGATAGTTGAAGTTTTCAATACCATAAGAGTAGTTGAAGTTCTCAAGACTATAAGGGTAGTTGAAGTTTTCCTAATATCTCCAATCTATCTTGACAACATCAGAGTAACAGATGATTTATCCTTGTTAAAGGAGATTTATGCCACTCTATTCATCCATTATTAGAAACCCAAAGTTGGTACAAACAAGATAACTCTTTTAGAGCTAAAAAAAAGAAAAGAAGAAAAAGAAGAAAAGAAAAAACACAAAAAAAAGAAAAAAAAGAAGGAAAAGAAATAGAAAAAAGAGAAGAAAAATAAAACCCAAAGGCCAACTGAGTTCTCTTTTACCTAAAGTAGCACAAGGCTTCCATTTGGTTTATAAGGACAGTTTGACTTGAATTGGTCCAACCCAACCAAAGATTCAATCAAAATTGGAGGAAAAAAGGAGGAAGACCATCTAGTTCTTGAAAGTTCTGTACTTGACAGTCCTAGAAGGATGAAGGACAAAAAAATAAAATGCTCACTGAAAGAGAAGAGTAAGAAAAATAAAAAGAAAGAAAAGGAAGGAGAAGAAAGAGAGACGAATTTAAGTATCAAACTTTTTGCAAGGGCAAAGACTATCCTAATCAAGATTCAGGTTAACGACAAAAAGAAAGAAGAATGCTCAAAGCTCTATCTTTTCATGCTCCCAACTCTCTAAAGTTCCAATAAGCAGTTTGTAGTGTGAAGGTTTGTCCTTTGTTTTACACCGGCTCTAATCTCAAAATGGCCTTCATTTTAACTCGTGTCCCTTATAGACCCCATTTCAAGCCTATCGAAGACTTGTTGATCTCTCTTGGTAAGTAGAGTCTATTAGTGGAGATAGTTTGAATAAGCATGCATATGAGATAAACATTATTCAAACTCAAATGAGATCTTTGGCCAAATAATGTGTATGTGCCTATCTGAAGTGCAACAATTCTTGCTTAAATAGAAATGATTCCCGAGTTTAGTATGGTAACTAGGGTTGTCATGTTATAGATATGTTAATTTAGAACAATCATGTCCTAAGGTACATTGACATTGATTTGGCAAAGCCAATATTTGATTTCCAAATCAAAATTCAAAATTCAAAATTTCAAAAAATGTTTTTGTCATACAAAGCTTTCAAGTTAAGGGGAGTATGTTGAACCTCGAAGGACCCATTGTGCAAGGAAATGATAAAAATGATATATTTTCATTAGTTTTTTATACTTATTATACATTTCCAAAATTAATACAATATTTATACATCACTAACAAGGTGATGGTAGGTCATCAAATAAAGCCCTGAAAAAATCATCGCCTGTTGGAGGAAGAGGCAAACCACTCGTCCCAAGTTCACTCGAAGCAGGAGCACCAAAAACCCTATTACTTTGGAATTTCAATTTGTCACGGTCCTCATCAGAAGTAGATGAAAGGATCTCATGGTCATTAGTTTGGTGGTCTCTAGATGAAGAAGCACCAGGATCCCTCATCCCCTGAAATCAGAAGCCTCGAAAAATTTTGTTCTGATTGATGATATAAATTTTCAAAATGAGAAGCCTGCTGATGACTAGGGACCAACTCTTCTTGAAGTTTCTTATTTTGTTCTTCAAGCATCCACTGTGAGCCGAAAAGGAAAAAAGTAAGAGCATACATAATCATGCATACATATAGCATAAATTACCATGAAACAAGAAAACTTAACAGCTAATTAATATCAATGCCCTGCGGATGAGATGAAATATCTGGCGGACTAGAATGAGCAAATGAAGGAGCAGTAAAAGAAGGTCCAGCCTCATGATCAAATGAGCCAACAGCCTGCAACAATCATTAAAGAATCAAAATAAGTTAAGAAAGAAGCGATTACAATGAAAAATGGTAAAGGTTTACCTGAGAAGTGCTAGCCCCGAGATGTTGATCGAATTCTCCTACCTCTCCATGATGTTCCTCTTCATCTTTACCCTCATTTTCTTTGGGAATTTACCGTACACCAATAGGAGATACATCAAAGTTCAAGGGCCTTATTTGAATAAAGTAAATAATATTGTTACGTGTCCAAACCTTTACTTTTGGTAAAGGTTTTAAGGATTAGGGTTTACTAATATCTAAGATGTGGTCCAACCTAATATAACGATGCTTTATTTCAATTGTTGAGTGTAATATGGATAATATTGCTATATTTAAGAATTTTATAATATTAAGACTTGTAAAGGAGGCCGGTTCTAATGAACCGGGCATTGTGGGGGTGCCTGGCTATTTCTCACCTTTCCCACACGTACCCAACTTTCAGAACCCATTAGGGGGTTGGGGATTCCTTAGGAATCAAGTCATCCACCCCTTTCTTTTTCCCGACCCATCCGGGTGGTGACTTTATTTTCTCCGAACTTTATTTTCGCTGATAGTCTACCATACCCCATGCCTGGATAACCAATCCATGTCCAGAATCATATCATACTCCCTAAAAGGCATCTAAATCAGGTCACCGAGAAACTCCTCATCCTGAACAACAATTGGCTATCTAGGCACACCTTGCTAACAACAACACTGTGCCCTAAAGGATTGGTAACCAACACATCAAATCTTAAAGACTCTGAATGCAAATCATATGCTCAGCAAGAGAAAGGATCTGGAGAGGTCATCTCTGATGGCGGTTCCTAGAGAAGGTCGTAGGACCAAAGGCACCTAAATTGAAAAAATGTAAAGTTTTGGGGAGGTGACTGTAATTTCAAAAAGTTTTGGGGAGGTAACTGTAATTTTCAAAAGTTGTACTGGAAGTTCTTAATAGTGCACATAACAGACTCCAAAGATGGAGAGTAGAGAAAAATTTGGTCGCAATGACGCGTAACGGTTTTTCCAGGAAACGCCCCTTTTGAGAGAAACGAAGACATGTAGACTAGAGCCATTTTGGTCATTTTAATTAAAATTTATACATGAATCCAAAGTAGAAAATAAACACATGAGTGTGTAAAGGATGTCGAGGGGTGGAATATGAAACAATCGTTAGTAGAAATGGAGCCCGGGCAAAACCAGAACAAAGAAAGGACCTAAAGGAAATTTTGTAAAAAGTCGAGGGCTTATTGGTAATTTTTCAAAACAATTTGGAAACCTAAAATAGACCTTAAAAATAGAAAGTAGAGGTTGAGAGGATCAAAACCATATGTAGTTTGCCTCGTGGAACTGTACGGTTTAAAAGTTACGATCGATTAATCGCCGGAGCGTAAAATGGGCCCGGTTCCATGTGGGTACCATATGGGTGATATGGAACAAGTTAGGGTATCCAATGGGAAGAGGGACAAGTTGGAGGACTTAATTGGAAAGAAAAATATAAAAATCTTTTAACGGCCAATCATATTTAGCCATTTAAAAGTTAAAAAAAAGAAGAAGAAAGAAAAAGGTGTGGACAAATGGTCATAAACCATTCATCCAACCCAAAAGTGGACATCATTTCCACTATATATATCATAACAAGAGGAGCAAAATCTCTCTCCCACAAACCCTCCCACAAATTTTGGCCACCATAGGAAGAACACCAAAAAGTTTCAAATTTTTGTTAAGTTTGATTTTCAAGGTAAGTTTTAAGGTTTTCAAGTATGTAGATTTCAATTCTAGTATCAATTTTAAGTATTTCTATATCTATTGGAAGCTTGGAAATTAGGGTTGTTATGGTGGATTTGGGGAAAATTTTAAGCGGTGATGATATTGATTAATTAAATGGAAGAATCAAAGTTTCTAAGGTTTAATAAGGCTAGATTAGGGTTTAGTTTGAAAAGAAATGGAGGATAGCTTATTGTTCTAAATTGCTAAGGGTTATGTTTAAGGTTGTGTTCTTGATTTTCTTGAAGGGGAAACAAAGATTAAGGAAGGATAAGAAGGAAAAGCCAAGGGGATTTAAAAGAACAAGGTTTGGTACTTTACCATAAAAGAAATTTTATTTTTCTTACAAATTTTGGTTTATGGAATTTTTGATGTTGATGAACTTTAATTAGTTGATTTAAGTTAAACATGCAAAAGTTGTCAAAGGGAAGTGTTTGAATCTTCACTTTATCATTAAAGAAGACTTCATATTGATTTGAAAAAGAAAAATAAGCTATTCCATGTATTTCATATGTTTGGGCCGAAATGGTCCCAAAGTGACAGCTTCTGGACTATTTTTGTGGCAATTGTTTGATGTAGCAAATGAATGAATGTTTCAACGAAATTTTACGTGTAATTAGTCAACATATGAAATAAGGTTTCTGTAAAATTTCAGCCAAAAATAAGATCATTTACTTGGTCAAATGCATGACTGAAACGGACTGAAATTTTGACGAAAACCCAGATTTTACTATTCATTTGGTCATGCCATTTTGCGTTGCCGATTTTTCGCGCCGCGACACTATTCATTTGGTCAATTTGTGATCTTTTGAGGAATGCTTTGAAATGTTTGATATGTTTATTGTTGATGTTAAATATGTGAAAAAGGGTAATGGTTTGACTAAAGAATGTGGTGCGCGGCGTAAATGGCAAAGCGCGATGGGAATTAAAATGATATCTCGAGTCATTCTAAAATGAAGTTTGAGACTTAAATTGAATCATTTTTAACCTTTATGCTCTACTGGGTAGTTGGGAGTGGTAGATAAGGGTATGGTGCACTATACTAACTCATGCAGTACTGCCACTTATTGTGTTTGATACACCCCGGCGGTTACCTTCGGGTATAGGCTGTGGAGCGGAGATGTAATATCCTCATATGTGGCTTAGAAGTTTTGATTATATTGTTGTTGTTGTTGTTGTTGTTGTTATTGTTAAATTGAATTGAATGCATATGATGGGGTAAGAAAAGAATTGGGATGAGAATGCTTGTGCATATGTGTTTTGGAGAAAGAATTAGGGTTTAGAGACAAATGTATATGTTGTGTATATGATGATATATATAACATATAAAGTGGTCAAATGAAGAGTCAAGGTGATGGTTAAGTGGAAGAAGATATTTTTGGTTGTTAATGAAATTACATATAAGGACTTATATGAGACAAAGGTTAGTTATATGATTGAGGGTGTTTTAGTAATTGCTTGGATAAGAACACTTGGTGGAGATTAAAAGCAAAATTTGACTTTGTATCTTGATCATTGTCTTCTTTCTTCATGAAGTGGCCGGCTCTCCATTAGCAAAAGGAAAAGAGAAGTGTTCTTGAGGCAAGAAGCAAGTTGATGAAGCAATCCAAGGTTTTGACAAAGGATTTGTGGAATTTTGTCTTTTCAAGTAAGTATTTTCTTGTTTTCTTTACTTATTTGGAAGTTGTGTTGGAAGTAAAGTTGGGTTTGATGACTTTGTGATTTGGTGGATTTGAGATGTGTTTGGTTGTGTTTTCAAGTGTTAAATTGATTTTAAGTTATGAGTTTAATTGAAGGTTGTTGTTGGAAATGATGGTTGTTGATTTGGATGGATGGAGAAGGATGTTGATTTTAGGGTTTTGAGTTAATATGTGTTTAATTGTGATATTAATGTGTGGTGAAGTAGTTCTTGTGATGAATATGTGTTTAGAACATTGATTATGTTCATGTGAAATATGTTATATGATGAATATTGTGTTTGAGTGCAATTGAGAAAGGGTTGGTTTTAGTTAAGGTTTTGTGATTTGGTGACACGGCCAAAATCAATTTAGGGGAGTGGGCGTATCCCTTAGGGGAGTGGGCGTGTCAATTGTTTGAATTAGCTACTGCCTCTTTTCTTTTTAAGGACACGGGCGTGTCACTCAAGATGGTTGGGCGTGTCAATCAAGTGAGTTGGGCGTGCCCTTCAAATGATTTGAACATTGTTTGATTTCTTGGTTCTCTTTGCATGGTTTAAATTCTTCAAAAGTTCCATTGCTCCTAAACTTAAACATGAACATTATAAACATGTTTCAAACACAAGAATGATCTAATCAAATGAATGTGGATGGTCCTAAAGCTATGAATCATGTCAATTGTGTTTTGCCCTAGTTGCATTGTTGAGAATTAACAATGTTATGTTATGCACTTTGAATGGTAATGTGTTTTATGAGAAATGTGGAATGAAATGTTAATATTTATGAATGATGCTATGTGAGATAAAAATACACTTGAATAATGAAGTGTTATATTGTGAAATGAAATGTGGAGCCATTGTTATTGGCTAAGGTGATTTAATGGAGATAAATGAGGCATGTTTGCCTAAATGATAATGAGAATTGAGAATGAAATCTAAATGAATTGTGTGGCTAATGTGTTATTCCATTTTCAGAGTTTGTTGTTGGTGGCATGCCTAATGAGTGTAACAATCTCTTGAAGTTAGGTTGGATTGAATCCTTGAAGCCTAATTGAGATGTTACAACCCTTGAAGCTAGGTTGGGTTAGTTCTTGAAGCCAAGTTGGGTTGATGCTTAGCATGCTTTGCTCCCCTTGAAGCTTGGTTGAACTTAATCCTTGAAGCCTAGTTGGGTATATGATATTGATATTGATAAATGTGATAACAAAACCAAAGCATTAACTCTGAAAATTGAATGGCATATTAGTGTGTCTTGGGCCCATGCTTGTCTTTGCTTAGTGTTGTTCATAAATGATTAAATGATTAACTAATAAAATATATGTAAAGATGTTGAATTCTGATATACATATATGTATGTTAGGTTATGAAATGTAAAAGTATGTTGTTAGCTTTGCATTTATGTTGTTACATGTATAATAAATTAGAATTGGCATTGTATAGCATTTAAGCATGTTTATTGCATGTTTTATCTTACTAAGCCCTTGGCTTAGCGCGATAGTGTTTAATCGCGCAGGTGATAGAACTGATAGAATCGAACCCGAGAGCTCTTCGAGACCGAGTGAGAGTAGACATTGAAGAGTTGATTTTGGAAGCTTAAAGATCAGAGCTGACTTGCCAATCATGTATAAATCTTTTATATTGTGTAAAGTTTTGTTGATAATGTAAATATATGTATAATAGTAAATATGTATTCAAATGTTTTCATATATATACATATTTTATAACTTCCGCTGTGTAATATATAAATGTATATATATATATATAGATAACTAATATGTTTTGTTTTATAAGTAAATGATCTATTTTGTTAATAAGATATAATGATATGGATATGGTATCAAGTTTTAAAATGTTTTGAATGTTAAGGAAACCGTAGCATCCCTATGTTTGGTGCACTTATGCTACATTGTTGTGGTTGTAGTGTGTGTGCATTGGATATGGGGGTGTTACAATTGTTTTGGTATCAGAGCCTAGGTTTGAGATTCTCAGCCTAGGTAAAATGTAATAAAAAGAATATTTTTATTTAAAAAGTGAGTTTTGAATGACATATACGTTTGAGATTGGCAGTCCTTGATCTTTAATAAGATGTAATCTGCTGTGTTTGCAGTATTAGGTGTTGATGGATCCTCACTCAAGACAGTCAGTTGAGGGTAGTGCCGAGAGCATTGCTCCTGCCGAGGGAGCTAGGGTTGATAGTGTTGAGGAGGCACCTGCTTCGGTGTCGGGTAGACCAGCTGGAGAGGAGGTTCCGTCAGCCTGGTTTAGGCATATGATAGAAGTAATGAGACAAGCACCAGTACAGCCACCTCCACCACCACCCCAGCCTCAGGTTCAGATGAGACAGTATGATAAATTGAGGAAGTTTGGGGCGGAAGATTTTATGGGAACCACTGATCCAGCAGTGGCTGAGCAATGGTTAGGCAAAGTGCAGAGAATCTTTATTCAGTTACAAGCCACCCCTGAGGAAAAGTTTGATTATGCCAGGTCATTATTGCAGAAGGACGCATATGACTGGTGGAAGACAGTGCCACACTCTATGGATGATCCTCCAACACTGTCTTACACTGATTTTCTGAGGGAATTTGAGTTGAAGTATACTCCTAGGGAGTATAAGGACATGAAGAAGATGGAGTTCTTAAGCTTGAAGCAAGACAGCAAGACTGTTACTGAGTATGAAGTAGAGTTTATTCGACTGAGTCAGTATGCTGGGGGTATCATTGCTGATGAGATTGATCGATGTCGGCGATTTGAGGAGGGATTGAGGCCCTCAATTATATGTCATGTGGCAGGCTCCAGGTATCAGGATTTCTCCCAGTTAGTTGCAACAGCTAGGAGTGTAGAGAGAGCCCAGGCCATAGTTGCAGTTGCTTCTGAAGAGGAGGTTAGAGTGAGAAGGCCCCAGTTCGAGGCAGGGTCTTCTTCTGCTAAGAGGGGTAGAGGAAGTTTTGTTCCTCGGAGTAGTAGAAGTCAAAGATCAGCTGGTAGGCCAGTGCAGTTCCAGAGGCAGAGATTTAGACCTGCAGCTTCAGTGGCTAGTGCTCCGACCCCGATGATTCGGAGATCCACTCTTCCCATCTGCATCCATTGTGGGAGGCCACATGGTGGTCCTTGTTGGAAGGCTGGTGTTGCAGGGGTATGCTTCAGGTGTGGATCACCAGACCATTTTGTGAGAGATTGCCCTGAGAGGCAGGAGCAGATGCCAGTTGATTCTGCTGCTTCTCGAGCTAGTGTGAGAGGAGGTAGAGGAGGCAGAGGTGTCAGCCGAGGAGGTAGGCCAAGGTTCAGTTCTAGAGGAGGTGCTGCATCCAGAGAGGGTAGACCAGAGGAGGTTGGTTCTTCCCAGAGGATGTATGTTATGTAGAGGCAGCCAGATGCATCGGCAGTCATAGCTGGTACTTTTTCTTTATTTAATACTCCAGTACTTGCTTTGATTGATCCGGGTTCCACGCATTCTTATGTTAGTGTATCTGTCTTGCCTGTATCTGATGTGCATGCTGAGTCCCTAGGATTTGATGTGTTGGTGACAAATCCGTTAGGGCATAGTGTGGTTGTGAGTAAGGTGCACCGGGATAGTGTAGTGAGGGTGCAGGGTGAGGAGTTCTTTGGAGATTTGATTGAGATGCCATTTAAGGAATATGATGTGATCTTAGGTATGGATTGGCTATCTCGACATGGAGCTGTGGTGGATTGTAAAAAGAAAATTGTTTCTTTGAGAACCGTTGATGGTAGAGAAGTGATAGTATCTAATGAGCAGGAACAGCTAGCCTCCTTATTTGTTTCAGCTGTTGCAGCCAGGAGGTTGATTAGAAAGGGGTGTGAAGCCTATCTCGCTCATGTGATAGATACTAGAATGAAGGGTTTTCCCATTGATAGCATTGCCACAGTTGCTGAGTTCCCTGATGTGTTTCCAGAGGAGTTGCCTGGATTGCCTCCAGAGAGAGAGGTGGAGTTTGGTATTGAATTGTTACCTGGTACCACTCCTATCTCTATTACTCCTTATAGAATGGCACCAGCAGAATTGAGGGAGTTAAAAGTGCAATTACAGGAGTTGTTGGACAAAGGATTTATTCGCCCCAGTGTTTCTCCTTGGGGAGCTCCTGTGCTATTTGTGAAGAAGAAAGATGGTACTATGAGGTTATGTATCGATTATAGGCAATTGAACAAAGTGACCATTAAGAATAAATATCCTTTGCCTAGAATCGATGATCTCTTTGATCAGTTGAAGGGTGCAGCTGTGTTTTCCAAAATTGATCTGAGATCTGGGTACCATCAGCTGAGAGTCAGAGCTGAAGATGTTCCGAAGACAGCTTTCAGGACCAGGTATGGGCACTATGAATTTTTAGTTATGCCTTTTGGTCTGACGAATGCACCTGCAGCTTTCATGGATTTGATGAATAGGGTGTTCAGGCCCTATCTGGATCAGTTTGTTGTGGTCTTCATCGATGACATTCTAGTGTATTCGCGGAATGAAGAGGAACATGATATGCATCTGCGGATTGTGTTGCAGATTTTGAGAGAGAAGCAGTTGTTTGCCAAATTGTCGAAATGTGAGTTCTGGTTGGATCAAGTAGCTTTTCTCGGACATATTGTTTCAGCAGAAGGCATTAGAGTTGATCCAAGTAAAGTTGAAGCTATTCTGAATTGGAGTCCACCCAAGTCTGTGACAGAGATTAGAAGTTTTCTGGGTTTGGCAGGCTATTACCGGCGGTTTGTAAAAGGGTTTTCTTTAATAGCTACTCCACTCACCAGATTGCTTCGTAAGGGAGTGAGATTTGTGTGGACGGATCAGTGTCAGGCTAGCTTTGAGCAGTTGAGAGAAATGTTGACTCAAGCGCCTGTTTTAACTTTACCTGTTGAAGGCAAACCATATGTGATCTACAGTGATGCTTCACATAGAGGTTTGGGATGTGTATTGATGCAGGAAGGGAAAGTTATAGCTTATGCATCTCGACAGTTAAAACCGCATGAGCTTAACTATCCGACCCATGATTTGGAATTGGCTGCCATTGTGTTTGCATTAAAGATTTGGCGCCATTATTTATTTGGGGAAAAATGTTTCATCTACACTGATCACAAGAGTTTGAAGTATTTGGGTATCCAGAAAGAACTCAATCTTCGTCAGAGGAGATGGTTAGAATTGATTAAAGACTATGATTGCTTAATTGACTATCATCCAGGTAAAGCAAATGTTGTTGCTGATGCTCTGAGTCGGAAGTCTTTAGCTGGTTTAACATTTTACTCGCTCTCGTTGCTTGTTGAGTTGAGAGCATTGCATGCCAGTTTTGTACCTTGTGATGATGGTGCATTGTTGGCACGGTTGCAATTGAAGCCAGTTTTGTTAGATCAGATCAAAGAGGCTCAGTTGGTTGATATGAAGATGCAGAAGATTATTTCAGATTGCAAGATTGGGAAGACTAGAGATTTTGTTGTGAGAGATGATGGGAGTCTCTGGTTTAAGAACCGATTGTGTGTACCCGATGATGCTGATTTGAAAAGAATCATTTTAGAAGAAGCTCATCAGTCAGTGTTTGCTATGCATCCGGGTAGTACGAAGATGTAGAATGAGTTGAGACAACATTATTGGTGGATTGGTTTGAAGAGAGACATTGCAGATTTTGTGTCGAAATGTCTCACCTGTCAAAAGGTTAAAGCAGAGCATCAAGTTCCAACTGGGTTGCTTCAACCATTGGCAGTGCCTGAATGGAAGTGGGATAGAGTGACAATGGACTTTGTGTCTGGTTTGCCATGGACACAAAGGAAGCATGATGCCATTTGGGTGATTGTGGATAGATTGACTAAGACAGCTCATTTCCTTCCGGTGCGGATGGATTACTCTTTGGAGAGATTGGCTGAGCTGTATATCCAGGAGATTGTGAAACTGCATGGTGTTCCAACTTCTTTAGTGTCTGATCGAGATCCCAGGTTTACTTCAAGATTTTGGAAGAGTTTGCATTATGCTATGGGTTCTCGACTGCACTTCAGTACTGCTTTTCATCCACAGACGGATGGACAGTCAGAGAGGGTGATACAGATTCTTGAAGACATGTTAAGGAGCTGTGTCATCGATTTCTCTGGAAGTTGGGATAGATTCTTACCTCTTGTAGAATTTGCTTACAACAACAGTCACCAATCCAGCATTGGTATGGCACCATTCGAAGCATTGTATGGCAGACGGTGTAGGACACCTCTTTGTTGGAATGAGCTTGGAGATAATAAGTTGGTTGGTCCTGATTTGATTCAAGAAACTGAAGAGAAAGTAAATTTGATTCGAAGCAGGTTAAAAGCAGCTTCTGACCGACAGAAGTCTTATGCAGATCTGAAGAGGAGAGACATTCAGTTTGATGTTGGAGATAAGGTATTTTTGAAAGTGTCTCCTTGGAAAAAGATTTTGAGGTTCGGTCGGAAAGGAAAATTGAGTCCTCGTTTCATTGGGCCGTATGAAGTGTTAGAAAGAGTTGGGCCAGTTGCTTATCGACTTGCTTTGCCACCTGAGTTGGATCGTATACATAATGTATTCCATGTTTCCATGTTGAGGAGGTACAGGTCGGATCCATCTCATGTGTTGCCATTTGAATCAATTGAAGTGAACTCAGACTTGACTTTTGAAGAGGAACCAGTTGCTATCTTGGCACGTGATGTGAAAGATTTGAGAAACAAGAGAGTGCCATTGGTGAAGATTCTTTGGAAGAACCATGGGAAAGAAGAAGCAACTTGGGAAAATGAGCAAACGATGCGAGAGCAATATCCTCAGTTGTTTCAGAGTTAATTTCAGGTAATTTCGAGGACGAAATTTTCTTTTTAGAGGGGGAGAATTGTAATATCCTCATATGTGGCTTAGAAGTTTTGATTATATTGTTGTTGTTGTTGTTGTTGTTGTTATTGTTAAATTGAATTGAATGCATATGATGGGGTAAGAAAAGAATTGGGATGAGAATGCTTGTGCATATGTGTTTTGGAGAAAGAATTAGGGTTTAGAGACAAATGTATATGTTGTGTATATGATGATATATATAACATATAAAGTGGTCAAATGAAGAGTCAAGGTGATGGTTAAATGGAAGAAGATATTTTTGGTTGTTAATGAAATTACATATAAGGACTTATATGAGACAAAGGTTAGTTATATGATTGAGGGTGTTTTAGTAATTGCTTGGATAAGAACACTTGGTGGAGATTAAAAGCAAAATTTGACTTTGTATCTTGATCATTGTCTTCTTTCTTCATGAAGTGGCCGGCTCTCCATTAGCAAAAGGAAAAGAGAAGTGTTCTTGAGGCAAGAAGCAAGTTGATGAAGCAATCCAAGGTTTTGACAAAGGATTTGTGGAATTTTGTCTTTTCAAGTAAGTATTTTCTTGTTTTCTTTACTTATTTGGAAGTTGTGTTGGAAGTAAAGTTGGGTTTGATGACTTTGTGATTTGGTGGATTTGAGATGTGTTTGGTTGTGTTTTCAAGTGTTAAATTGATTTTAAGTTATGAGTTTAATTGAAGGTTGTTGTTGGAAATGATGGTTGTTGATTTGGATGGATGGAGAAGGATGTTGATTTTAGGGTTTTGAGTTAATATGTGTTTAATTGTGATATTAATGTGTGGTGAAGTAGTTCTTGTGATGAATATGTGTTTAGAACATTGATTATGTTCATGTGAAATATGTTATATGATGAATATTGTGTTTGAGTGCAATTGAGAAAGGGTTGGTTTTAGTTAAGGTTTTGTGATTTGGTGACACGGCCAAAATCAATTTAGGGGAGTGGGCGTGTCCCTTAGGGGAGTGGGCGTGTCAATTGTTTGAATTAGCTACTGCCTCTTTTCTTTTTAAGGACACGGGCGTGTCACTCAAGTTTGTTGGGCGTGTCATTTATTTGAGGAAGCTACTGCCTCTTTTCTTTTTAAGGACACGGGCGTGTCACTCAAGATGGTTGGGCGTGTCAATCAAGTGAGTTGGGCGTGCCCTTCAAATGATTTGAACATTGTTTGATTTCTTGGTTCTCTTTGCATGGTTTAAATTCTTCAAAAGTTCCATTGTTCCTAAACTTAAACATGAACATTATAAACATGTTTCAAACACAAGAATGATCTAATCAAATGAATGTGGATGGTCCTAAAGCTATGAATCATGTCAATTGTGTTTTGCCCTAGTTTCATTGTTGAGAATTAACAATGTTATGTTATGCACTTTGAATGGTAATGTGTTTTATGAGAAATGTGGAATGAAATGTTAATATTTATGAATGATGCTATGTGAGATAAAAATACACTTGAATAATGAAGTGTTATATTGTGAAATGAAATGTGGAGCCATTGTTATTGGCTAAGGTGATTTAATGGAGATAAATGAGGCATGTTTGCCTAAATGATAATGAGAATTGAGAATGAAATCTAAATGAATTGTGTGGCTAATGTGTTATTCCATTTTCAGAGTTTGTTGTTGGTGGCATGCCTAATGAGTGTAACAATCTCTTGAAGTTAGGTTGGATTGAATCCTTGAAGCCTAATTGAGATGTTACAACCCTTGAAGCTAGGTTGGGTTAGTTCTTGAAGCCAAGTTGGGTTGATGCTTAGCATGCTTTGCTCCCCTTGAAGCTTGGTTTAACTTAATCCTTGAAGCCTAGTTGGGTATATGATATTGATATTGATAAATGTGATAACAAAACCAAAGCATTAACTCTGAAAATTGAATGGCATATTAGTGTGTCTTGGGCCCATGCTTGTCTTTGCTTAGTGTTGTTCATAAATGATTAAATGATTAACTAATAAAATATATGCAAAGATGTTGAATTCTGATATACATATATGTATGTTAGGTTATGAAATGTAAAAGTATGTTGTTAGCTTTGCATTTATGTTGTTACATGTATAATAAATTAGAATTGGCATTGTATAGCATTTAAGCATGTTTATTGCATGTTTTATCTTACTAAGCCCTTGGCTTAGCGCGATAGTGTTTAATCGCGCAGGTGATAGAACTGATAGAATCGAACCCGAGAGCTCTTCGAGACCGAGTGAGAGTAGACATTGAAGAGTTGATTTTGGAAGCTTAAAGATCAGAGCTGACTTGCCAATCATGTATAAATCTTTTATATTGTGTAAAGTTTTGTTGATAATGTAAATATATGTATAATAGTAAATATGTATTCAAATGTTTTCATATATATACATATTTTATAACTTCCGCTGTGTAATATATAAATGTATATATATATATATATAGATAACTAATATGTTTTGTTTTATAAGTAAATGATCTATTTTGTTAATAAGATATAATGATATGGATATGGTATCAAGTTTTAAAATGTTTTGAATGTTAAGGAAACCGTAGCATCCCTATGTTTGGTGCACTTATGCTACATTGTTGTGGTTGTAGTGTGTGTGCATTGGATATGGGGGTGTTACAGGAGATGTTGTGAAATTGTGATTGGAATGCTCCGGCGGTTACCTATGGGTATAGGCCGTAGAGCGGAATTGGTTATAACCATGGTGGTGAGGGCCACCTATGTTACAGTGGTGAGGGCCACTGCCTTATCGCTATAGTTCCCTATATGCCAGTAGAGCCAGAGCCAAAGTCCTGTGTTTCTTTTAAACTACGTAATGCAAAATGAGTTTGAATTATGGTTTTTACATTTGTTGGAAGCATATTTACACTGAATGTACATTAACTTCCATTGGTTTAAGGTGGGTTGATTTATGATTTAATTATTTCCTTTTATTTCAAATGCTTTCATGTTTTACTTATATTTTCATCGGTAAAGTATCCACTGAGCGTCATTGCTCAGCGAGTTGAGTTTTCTTGACTGGTAGGTTCGGAGCAGTAGATTTCGGTGATTAGCATATAGCAGCACAACACAGCGCAGCACCTTAGAGTAGCCTTTCATTTCTTATATTATGATTTGGCTAGTTGTGGCATGTATATGAAAATATAAGATTGAGAATTTCTATGTTATACTATATGTTAGTAGTATGTAATAATAAGAAACCTCTACTTTAATTTGTATTAGAAGTGTGAATTCTTCTTGCAGGTTTGTAGTTGAGGTTATAAGGTGGATTCATTGGGAGTGTATTGAAACTGATTGTATTTGCATTGGTTTGTGTAAAAATGTTTTAAAAAATAAGAAAAATCAGTTTTGTCAACACTTGGGACCCAAATTTCTAGGCGACCCTTTGGCAAAATTTCTGTAAAATCGAAACTAAAATTTGACTAAGTAAAATTGGTAGCAACATTAGGATAGTGTGGCGCCTCTACTCGGCTTACACATGTAGGCCGGGAAGGGGTGTTACAATTTTGGTATCAGAGCTCTGGTTTAGCCGCTTCTGGGTAATCCAACATGGGAGGATGTACGTTTTATGTCGGGAGTGGCCATTACCGACGTAAAACGAGATATCCTATAGTAAATAGGAGATAAAAAGTAGGCATAATTCAGGAAGGAAATATAGGAAACTAAATAAGGGTATGTTTACATATATTTGGTTAAGTGTTTTGTCTTTATATACATGCCACATAGGGTTTAATAGTGCTGCTGAGCTGTGCTATTTTTTATTGTGAGTTATGTGTTAGAATATAGATGTCACGAGAGTCCTCTCAAAGAGCCGTAGAGGAGGAAGTTGAATCTCAAGCGTCACATATTGTAGAGACGCATGTATCTGAAACACCGGAGGCTGAGCAACCCTCAGCGGGAGCTCCTCTTCCGAATGAGATGTTACAATAGATGGTTGCAGTGCTGCGACAGATAGCGGGCGATGCCCCGGCACCACCACCAGCGCCAGCACCCATACCAGTACCTTCTGTGGGAGGGGAAAGGAAACCCCCGATCGAAAAGATAAGAAAGTACGGGGCAAAAGAGTTTAGGGCCCGAAAGGACGATGATTCTTCTAGAGCCGAGTATTGGCTGGAAGGAACGGTACGAGCCTTAGATCAGTTACAGTGTACTCCAGAGGAGCGAGTGGTATGTGCTACTTCCTTATTAGTGGAAGAAGCATATATATGGTGGGACACAGTTCAACAACGAGTTCCACCGGAACAGAGGACATGGGATTTCTTTGTGAATGAGTTCAAGAGGAAGTTTATATCGGAGGCATACCTAGATGCCAAGAAAAAGAATTTTCTACACTTTAAGCAAGGTCGACTGATCGTTGCCGAATATGAGAGGGAATTTACTAGGCTGAGTAGGTATGCCAAGAAGATAATTAAAGATGAACATGATAGGTGTAAGCAATTCCAGGATGGTTTGAATAATGAGATTAGGATGCAGTTAATTGCTGCTAATATCAAGGAATTTTTTGAGTTGGTCACTAGGCCTCTGGAAGTAGAGCAATGTCAGGTGGATGAGCAAGATAGTAGACAGAGAGTAAGGCAAAGGAGAGACACCCAGGGCTACTAGGGAAATTTTCATTTATCGAGGAAGCGCTTCAGAGGAGGCAGTTTCACAGAGGGTAACCAACGTAGAACTTTTGGTCAGGAATCGGCTTATGGTAGTTCGAGCCAGGCCACCTCTGTAGCTAGCACTGGCCGATTTGGAAGAGAACAAGGAAGAGGTTTTGGAAGAGGATTGGGGCGTGGTAAAAGTGATTTTGTTCAGACAGGAAGCACTGGAGGAGGTGAGAATGCCAACCCACGTTGTGATCAGTGCGGACGTCGACATGTAGGGGAATGTTGGGGAAAAACATATGTGTGCTATATATGTGGATCTTTAGATCACCTTTTGCGAGAGTGCCCCCAACGAGTACAAAACCTACCTAGGGAGACAGAAGGGTCACAGGCAGCAGCTGGTAGAGGTCGAGGCAGAGGTCGAGGAGGAAATCCATCTCGGGTACAGTCAGAGACGATGGATAGACCCGAGCCAAGAGCCCCTGCGAGGATGTATGTAATGAGGGCACGTGAGGAAGAAGAGGCTCCGAATGTCATAACAGGTCAGCTAATTATGTTTGGAATGCCGATTTATGCTTTAATAAACCCAGGTTCTTCACATTCATATATATATGTATGAAAAATGAAAAAAATTAAAGGATTTAGAGGTAGAACTTAAAACAGATAGAGTGTTAGTTACAAATCCTTTGGGTAGTGAGATGGTTACCAGGAAGGTAATAAAGGATTGTCCGGTAGAAGTACACGGACACACTTTCTTAGGTGATCTGTTTGAGCTGCCATTCCAGGAATTTGACGTAATACTTGGAATGGATTGGCTGACCAAACATAAGGCATTAGTGGACTGCGAAAAAAAAAAGAAGAAGAAAGGCGGATCCCTAAGACTATGTGCAGATTATCGGCAGTTAAATAAGCTGATGATTAAAAATAAATACCTGCTACCCCGGATAGACGATTTATTTGATCAATTGAAAGGTGTGGGAGTTTTCTCAAAGATTGATCTACGATCCGGCTATCATCAACTGAAGATTAAAGATGAAGATATACCAAAGACTACATTCAGAACCCGATATGGACATTATGAGTTTATCATAATGCCTTTTGGGCTCACAAATGCACCTACGGTATTCATGGATTGGATGAACTGGATTTTCCATCCTTATTTGGACCAGTTTATCGTGGTATTCATCAATGACATACTGGTTTACTCAAAGAATGCAGAGGATCATGACCGGCACTTAAGAATCGTGTTACAAACATTGAGGGAGAAGCAGTTATACGCCAAATTCAGCAAGTGTGAATTTTGGTTAGAAGATGTGGCTTTTATAGGACATATTGTATCAGCGGAAGGAATAAGAGTTGATTCTAAGAAGGTAGAAGCAGTATTGGATTTGAAAGAATGCTATTGGTGGCAAGGGATCAAGAGAGATGTGGTAGATTACGTGGCGAAATGTTTAACCTGCCAACAAGTAAAGGCAGAACATCACCTACCCTCGGGACTTCTACAACCTATTACGATTCCAACATGGAAATGGGATCGCATAACTATAGATTTTGTGATGGGACTACCAATGACAAGAGACAAACATGATGCAATATGGGTGATAGTAGACCAGCTAACTAAGTCAGCTCAATTCTTACCAGTAAGGATGGACTACTCCCTGGATAAGTTAGCGGATTTGTGCATTAAAGAAATTGTACGACTTCATGGAGTTCCAACATAAATTATATCGGACAAAGATCCACGCTTTACGTCGAACATTTGGCAAAAGTTCCAAACGGCTTTGGGAACTCGAAGGGACTAGAGTACGTCGTTTCATCCATAGACGGACGGACAGTCAGAGAGGGTAATCCAGATCTTGGAAGATATGTTAAGAGCGTGCATATTAGAATTCAAAGGTAGCTGGGAGAAGTACTTAAGTTTAATGGAGTTCACTTACAAGAACAGCTACCAGTCCAGCATACAGATGGCTCCTTATAAAGCACTATAAAGATGAAAATGCAGGACTCCAATTTGCTGGACGAAATTAAGCGAAGCAAAGATCTTGGGCCTGGAGATAGTTAAGGAGACCAAGGAGAGAGTAGAAATTATCCGGGATCGGTTAAAAGCTGTGGCGGATAGACAAAAATCATACGTGGACCTGAAGAGAAGGGACATAGAATTCAATGTTGGTGATAAGGTATTTCTTAAGGTTTCACCATGGAAGAAAGTGCTAAGATTTAAACAAAAGGGTAAGCTAAGTTCAAGGTTATTGGGCCTTACAAAGTCATTGAACGTATAGGTCCAGTAGCTTATCAGCTAGCATTACCATCCGAGCTAGACAAGATACATAACGTATTCCACGTGGCGATATTAAAACGGTATCGTTCGGACTCGTCACACATTGTAAAGACCCAGGATATAGAAGTTCAGCCTAATTTGACATATGAAGAAGAACCAGTGGAAATCTTGGCACGGGAAGTGAAAGAACTTTGGAATAAAATGATTCCATTAGTCAAAGTACTCTGAAGAAACCACAAGGTGGAGGAAGCAATACCCATATTTGTTTCCACCTGATGGGCTTCGGGGCGAAGCCTAAATTAACGAGGGAGGAACTGTCACATTCGCCCACTATATTTATGTCTAGCAGTAATATGTTCAGCAAGAGAAAGGATCTGGAGAGGTCATCTCTGATGGCGGTTCCTAGAGAAGGTTGTAGGACCAAAGGGACCTAAATTGCAAAAATATAAAGTTTTGGGGAGGTGACTGTAATTTCAAAAAGTTTTGGGGAGGTAACTGTAATTTTCAAAAGTTGTACTGGAAGTTCTTAATAGTGCACATAACAGAATCCAAAGATGGGGAGTAGAGAAAAATTGGGTCGCAATGACGCGTAACCGTTTTTCCAGGAAACGCCCCGTTTGAGAGAAATGAAGACATGTAGACTAGGGCCATTTTGGTCATTTTAATTAAAATTTATACATAAATCCAAAGTAGAAAATAAACACACGAGTGTGTAAAGGATGTCGAGGGGTGGAATATGAAACAATCGTTAGTAGAAATGGAGCCCGGGCAAAACCAGAACAAAGAAAGGACCTAAAGGAAATTTTGTAAAAAGTCGAGGTCTTATTGGTAATTTTTCAAAACAATTTGGAAACCTAAAATAGACCTTAAAAATAGAAAGTAGAGGTTGAGAGGATCAAAACCATATGTAGTTTGCCTCGTGGAACTGTACGTTTTAAAAGTTACGATCGATTAATTGCCGGAGAGTAAAATGGGCACGGTTCCATGTGGGTACCATATGGGTGATATGGAACAAGTTAGGGTATCCAATGGGAAGAGGGACAAGTTGGAGGACTTAATTGGAAAGAAAAATATAAAAATCTTTTAACGGCCAATCATATTTAGCCATTTAAAAGTTTAAAAAAAAAAGAAGAAAGAAAAAGGTGTGGACAAATGGTCATAAACCATTCATCCAACCCAAAAGTGGACATCATTTCCACTATATATATCATAACAAGAGGAGCAAAATCTCTCTCCCACAAACTCTCCCACAAATTTTGGCCACCATAGGATGAACACCAAAAAGTTTCAAATTTTTGTTAAGTTTGATTTTCAAGGTAAGTTTAAGGTTTTCAAGTATGTAGATTTCAATTATAGTATCAATTTTAAGTATTTCTATATTTATTGGAAGATTGGAAATTAGGGTTCTTATGGTGGATTTGGGGAAAATTTTAAGCGGTGATGATATTGATGAAATGGAAGAATCAAAGTTTCTAAGGTTTAATAAGGCTAGATTAGGGTTTAGTTTGAAAAGAAATGGAGGATAGCTTATTGTTCTAAATTGCTAAGGGTTATGTTTAAGGTTGTGTTCTTGAATTTCTGGAAGGGGAAACAAAGATTAAGGAAGGAGAAGAAGGAAAAGCCAAGGGGATTTAAAAGAACAAGGTTTGGTACTTTACCACAAAAGAAATTTTATTTTTCTTACAAATTTTGGTTTATGGAATTTTTGATGTTAATGAACTTTAATTAGTTGATTTAAGTTAAACATGCAAAAGTTGTCAAAGGGAAGTGTTTGAATCTTCACTTTATCATTAAAGAAGACTTCATATTGATTTGAAAAAGAAAAATAAACTATTCCATGTATTTCATATGTTTGGGCCGAAATGGTCCCAAAGTGACAGCTTCTGAACTATTTTTGTGGCAATTGTTTGAGGTAGCAAATGAATGAATTTTTCAACAACATTTTACGTGCAATTAGTCAACATATGAAATAAGTTTTCTGTAAAATTTCAGCAAAAAATAAGATCATTTACTTGGTCAAATGCATGACTGAAACGGACTGAAATTTTGACAAAAACCCAGATTTTACTATTCATTTGGTCATGCCATTTTGCGTTGCCGATTTTTCGCGTTGCGACACTATTCATTTGGTCAATTTGTGATCTTTTGAGGAATGCTTTGAAATGTTTGATATGTTTATTGTTGATGTTAAATATGTGAAAAAGGGTAATGGTTTGACTAAAGAATGTGGTGCGCGGCGTAAATGGCAAAGCGCGATGGGAATTAAAATGATTTCTCGAGTCATTCTAAAATGAAGTTTGAGACTTAAATTGAATCATTTTTAACCTTTATGCTCTACTAGGTAGTTGGGAGTGGTAGATAAGGGTATGGTGCACTATACTAACTCATGCAGTACTGCCACTTATTGTGTTTGATACACCCCGGCGGTTACCTTCGGGTATAGGCTGTGGAGCGGAGATGTTGTGAAATTGTGATTGGAATGCTCCGGCGGTTACCTATGGGTATAGGCCATAGAGCAGAATTGGTTATAACCATGGTGGTGAGGGCCACCTATGTTACAGTGGTGAGGGCCACTGCCTTATCGCTATGGTTCCCTATATGCCAGTAGAGACAGAGCCAAAGTCCTGTGTTTCTTTTAAACTACGTAATGCAAAATGAGTTTGAATTATGGTTTTTACATTTGTTGGAAGCATATTTACGCTGAATGTACATTAACTTCCATTGGTTTAAGGTGGGTTGATTTATGATTTAATTATTTCCTTTTATTTCAAATGCTTTCTTGTTTTACTTATATTTTCATCGGTAAAGTATCCACTGAGCGTCATTGCTCAGCGAGTTGAGTTTTCTTGACTGGTAGGTTCGGAGCAGTAGATTTCGGTGATTAGCATCGAGCAGCACAACACAGCGCAGCACCTTAGAGTAGCCTTTCATTTCTTATATTATGAGTTGGCTAGTTGTGGCATGTATATGAAAATATAAGATTGAGAATTTCTATGTTATACTATACGTTAGTAGTATGTAATAATAAGAAACCTCTACTTTAGTTTGTATTAGAAGTGTGAATTCTTCTTGCAGGTTTGTAGTTGAGGTTATAAGGTGGATGATACTCCATATAAGTACTATACATACACCCGGTATACATACAGTAAGTATATAAAGTATAAGGATGTCACTTTTCGTTACATTTTTAAAACCTTTAACAGAGTTCAAACCACAATACATAAATTTGAAGAACATTTACAGAATCATTATACTTTTAATGATCTTACATATATATATATCATCATCTTATCTTTATCAAAACTTCATTTATACTTATAAATATACTCTTGTTAGAAATACATCATAATTAAAAATTATACATGTATGCATCACCCTCTAGTTGGTCTCGATAAACTCTTATTCTTCTCGTGGCATAACGAAAGACTTCATATCTTCCACCTAGTCACCTGCGCGATTACACATCCGCGCTAAGCCCGAGAGCTTAGTAGTACAAATATAACATATAAACATACATTATAGAAATTCTAACATATAATGAAATATCACTTCCATGTACACTTTTGTTTCTTATCATGTTTTTCCTTTTGAACTGCACCTTTCATATATCTCTACTAATCTCATATATTATATATACATATATACATATCATTAACACCAACCACAATCCATCACTAATACTCACAATCATTATATCAATATACATATTACATATCATACTTCATATCATTATTTTATTCACAATTCATCAATCATGAATCACATCTCCCATGAAGGCAATCATTATCACCATTCATGAATCACATTTCCAACAAAGGCAATCATTATCATCATATATGAGTCACATTTCCAACAAAGCAACCATAGATCTCATTGCTCATTTATTTTAACATTTGTATATCACATTGACAACAAAGACAGACTCGGGCCCAAAAGACACTAATATGCCATTCAATTTTCAGAGTTAATGCTTTGATTTTGTGATGACATTTATCATTATCATAGACCCAACTAGGCTTCAAGGATTTAGGTTCAACCAAGCTTCAAGGGGAACAAAGCATGCTAAGTATCAACCCAACTTGGCTTCAAGAACCAACCCAACCTAGCTTCAAGGGTTGTAACATCTCAATTAGGCTTCAAGGACTAGACCCAACCAAGCTTCAAGGGGAGTAAAACATGTTAAACTTCTACCCAACTTGGCTTCAAGGATCAAGCCCAACCTAACTTCAAGAGATTGTTACTATCATTAGGCATGCCACCAACAACAAACTCTGAAAATGGAATAACACATTAGCCACACAATTCATTTATTATTTCATTATCATTTCCATTCTCAATTGAATCATCATAGCCAATCACAATGGCTTCACATCACATTATATCTCAGAACATTAGTTCCACATCTCTTGATGTCTCAATTCACATTACACACTTCATCATTCAAGCATACATAATCAATTTCATTGCACATGTATCTCAAATTCATCGTCATATAAACAACATATCCATTTATTTCATTTCAATCATTATTAAAACATTTATCATAACAAATTGCATTGCACATACCTTTTTGGATGATCCTTATAGCAACATTAGTCACATTGTATTAACAATTTAGTAAATTACTTAACATTGTTTTAAGTTTCAAAATCATATAAAAGAATGCATCTAGGTAAGTTTGCCCTTACCTCAAGAACTACTCCCATCAAGCTATACATAATCAATTACCTCATCATATCCGTCACATTTTACATATAGCACCATTGATGTAACATTACAAAGTACATTATTCATACAACACATTACCATTCACAAGATTCACAATGCATAACACATAACATTATTCATATAGTGTCATATGCATCATCATATGTATATTCAATCTCAACAAAGCAAGAAGAGCAAAGGACACTCACAGTAGCCAACACACTCATGGGACACGGCCAAGCTTGTGGCCGTCTCTCAACCAAAAGCAACAGAATCAAACATGGGCAAGGGACACGGCCGTGTCTTCTCCAAAAATCATCCAACACGGCCAAATTTCCATAGACTTGGCTGTGTCTCTCAAAAATCCTTTAGTTTGGCCGTGTCTCTTCCTTGGTTTGGCCGTGTCTCTCATGTATACAAACCCTAAATATGGCCAACTCTCTTTTGATTGAATAAAAACATATTATGCACAATACAACCTCATTCAAATGGTTGTAATCAATGTTATTAACACATATTCATCACAATATTCACATTAACACTATATCAACCATACAATCAATCACTTACCACATCAAACCCTAAACCAACATCAATCTTCTTCTTTCAATATCAACCTCCACTTAACTTACCATCTTCAAACAAAACCAACACCAATTTAACCTTTTTAACTTACAATCCATTTCAACACTTATAAACACATCTCAAACACACCAATTCATAATATCAACAAATCACAACTCATCTCAAACACAACTTCAACAATAACAAAGGAAAACAAGAAAGTACTTACCTTAAATGAAGAAATTTCACAAATCTCCAACTTAATCCTTTGATTCTTCCTTCAATTTGATTCTAGTATTTAGAACACCTCTCTTGCTCTCTCTTTTCTTGGATAGCCGGCACACAAATGAGAAGAAAAGAAAATAAACACAAGTCAAACTTCTCTTCTTCTTTAAATCTCCACCAAGCAATTTTAACAATGCAATTACCTAAATGCCCTCATCTATTTAACTTAACCTTTGTCACTCATATGCCCATTTAAGTAATTTCACATATCTCAAATAAATATCCTCTTCCATTGACCATCCCTTTTGACTTATGTATATGTTATTTATACCACCATATATGCAACATATACACTTCCTTTAAAAATTCTTTTCTCTTTCAATTTGACACATACATTCAATCCAATTAAAACAACCATAATATTCAAAACTTCTAGGGCATAAATTGGGATATTACAATTCTCTCCCCCTTAAATAATTTCGTCCTCGAAATTATCAGTACCGTAACAATTCATTCTTAACAAAATATTATCTTAACTTCCATAAGAAGTTAATTATATGCTTAAGTTATTATGTCATCAAATCATATAACTTCAACTCTTCCCTTTAGAATCAACCACCTTCTCTAAATTCCATAACTCATCATTCTATATGTTTATATATCTTATTACTTCCTTGATCAAACATTCAAAAGAACTCATTACATTTCCTATTAATGACTTTATACAAGAATCAAATCATACTATAGTACATTTATACTTCATTCAATCTTTATATTCAATATATTTTGTTCATTCACCTCTTTGAAATTACTCTCTTAACTTTAACCTTAAAAATCATTGGTTTATATCTTAGCATTAATTATCCTGTCATTACAATCTCTGTTTAAATAGACATTTATCAAACCTCAAAGGATAACAAGATCCTTATTTTTCACAAATTGAGTTACTTCTTTAGCATGCTTTTCACTTAACTTACATATTAATACATTACCTTACAACTTATTTTATAAATAACCAATCTTTTCCCTTTTTGTCATGATTTATAACTACTACAACTCCATTCATTCATGTCCAATCACACTTTAAAATTTTACATCATATACATTGTCATGTAAATAATTATACTCTCAGTACAACTATACATATTAAATATCGATAATGATTCATAATCTTAGCCAAATCCAGATCAATTGATCTATCTGTCACAATATGCCCACGTTCCAATCTTATTCAATTCCAACCAACGACTAAGTTATTTAAACTTATCATGAAATTTTACAATATTCATATATGTATATATATAACCTAATTCCATTAGGGCAAACTTATATACAATTCCTGATCTCTTCTGATTCATATTCAGCCAAATTATCATGATAACAAATCACTTCAAATTATCTTTTAATATACACATAGTTATATTTATTTTGATTACCTTTTTGTCATATTATCCATAACTCAAAACATTTCCATAATTTCCTTTTCTCTCTACCTTCATAATTATAACCAAATTCTTAACATAAAATGATAAGGTACAACTTTATCCATCATAACTTTTAACTATACTTCTCAAACAAAATTTTCAATCTCACCAAATCTGTATTACAATCATTTTATCTAAGACCCAAATCTATGGATAACAAAATTAACCGATCAAATATACTGAACAAAACACATGGCTTTAAGAGATTAATATTCAAACCTGGAATTTTCAAATTAATACTGTTCTTTTTATAATTTTATTCTCAATCTTTACAAAGACAAGGCTAAGATATAACTCAAGAATTACATATCCCTTCTTTACATTTTTGCTATATCAGAAATTAACATATTCCAACTCCGTTTCAAACCAATTTGCACTCGATTATATAATCTTTATCCACTTAATTCATGTTTCAACAATATTACTATATACATATTCAATCATATACAGTTCTCATACAATTTCTATTTGTCACTTCATTTCTAATCCATTTACAATCTCTTATAATGTATAATTACATAAAACTTTCCATATGCGAATACTTTGAGACTCTAAATATCATAAGATCATCAAGTTCAATACTCACTATAACAATTTCCACTGTCCAATATTACTCAAGTCCATTCCATTCTCACTTCCATCACATAATCCATCTAGCTTTACACAGTTCAAGACTTAATCTCTCTTAGATCCACTAATACATACAACATCGTTTCCATATCATTAATTTTATAATCATACCACATACATATTCATAAGTCACCTTCATAATGTGATTCACATTTTTTTTTATAATTTCATTCATATTGAAAAACTCAATTCACATATCATATACAGGTATACACTTAATTATATGCTCTTATTTTATTTTCCTTTTTCATACATTCAATACACATTTAATGTTTATCACTTTCTTTTAAACACTATCATTTTCATTCTTCCAATATGATGTAAAGTATTTATTCACACAACACACATATATATATATATTCTGACTATAATAGCACTTCACATCCATGTTAGTCACATTCCCAATGTGACATCTTTTTCACTTTTGTCTTTAAAAGCATTTAATATACTTCCATATCCATTTTTACCCTTAGCAGTAAAATGACTTAAAATAGCTCATTTTCATTTGTTTATCCACTTCCCTTTTTACTTCAAAACAAATTCTCATGCTATCAATCACATTACTCAATTCATAATATTTTCATGTGCAATATTAGTCATTTCACCTAGCTCATGTATTAATTATACATTTAACTATCAATATCCAAATAATTTTTATCAAATTCCACTAAAACTTTAGCTTTTCAACTTACTACTTTGCTTAAACTTCAATTTGCCAAACTCATCTTTTCTTAATATCACTTTAAAACATCTTATGTATATATATCACAAAGCAATATCAAAACATATAATTTTCACAATTATCAAGCTCATTTCAAAAATCTCAAATATCACACATTACCACCATTACCTTAAGCTTTCACAATATTCAAGCATCTCACATTTCTAACATTGAATTCACCATGTTTGCATTAAAATAACAATACCAATTTTTTTTATTCTTACTTAACCAATATCATCTCTTTTTCCTTTAAACAAAACCTTAACTTTATATATATATATCCCAAATTTTAAATAATCACACTCTGTCTATACTAATTAACTCATTCAATATTCCACCACACTCTCCTCATTTTAATAACATATCCTTCAATATTAACAATCCAACAATATTTCCTCTGTCTAGCCGACCCAACAAAAACTTTATTATAAAGAGGTTCAAAGTATAGAGGAAAGAGTACATACTTTAATCTTGATTTTGTTTCCAACTCATTTTCAACTTTATTCTCCTTTTCATTTCTTTATATTACAACCACATCTCAATAAGCAATATTTCAATATTTGCTTACCTTAAGTAAACTCCCATTATTTATTTTATCAATTAAGCTTATATTAAGTTTCCCATATCATTTCTTTCTCTGGCTTTACTTTCATGTAAAACATCATTCACACACTAGCATCCATCTCATATAGCATAAATATTCTACAATTCATATAATGCCACATCCGAGACCAACCTAGGTGTCAATGCATATGCATGTATTACAAATTTCATTTCAAAACTCTTCCTTTTTACTTCTATTTAAACTTTTCAAAACTTTTTCTTTTTAATTTCACTTAGGCCGAGAATCTCAAACCTAAGCTCTGATACCAAAATAATTGTAACACCCCGATACTCCATATAAGTACTATACATACACCCGGTATACATACAGTAAGTATATAAAGTATAAGGATGTCACTTTTCGTTACATTTTTAAAACCTTTAACAGAGTTCAAACCACAATACATAAATTTGAAGAACATTTACAGAATCATTATACTTTTAATGATCTTACATATATATATATCATCATCTTATCTTTATCAAAACTTCATTTATACTTATAAATATACTCTTGTTAGAAATACATCATAATTAAAAATTATACATGTATGCATCACCCTCTAGTTGGTCTCGATAAACTCTTATTCTTCTCGTGGCATAACGAAAGACTTCATATCTTCCACCTAGTCACCTGCGCGATTACACATCCGCGCTAAGCCCGAGAGCTTAGTAGTACAAATATAACATATAAACATACATTATAGAAATTCTAACATATAATGAAATATCACTTCCATGTACACTTTTGTTTCTTATCATGTTTTTCCTTTTGAACTGCACCTTTCATATATCTCTACTAATCTCATATATTATATATACATATATACATATCATTAACACCAACCACAATCCATCACTAATACTCACAATCATTATATCAATATACATATTACATATCATACTTCATATCATTATTTTATTCACAATTCATCAATCATGAATCACATCTCCCATGAAGGCAATCATTATCACCATTCATGAATCACATTTCCAACAAAGGCAATCATTATCATCATTTATGAGTCACATTTCCAACAAAGCAACCATAGATCTCATTGCTCATTTATTTTAACATTTGTATATCACATTGACAACAAAGACAGACTCGGGCCCAAAAGACACTAATATGCCATTCAATTTTCAGAGTTAATGCTTTGATTTTGTGATGACATTTATCATTATCATAGACCCAACTAGGCTTCAAGGATTTAGGTTCAACCAAGCTTCAAGGGGAACAAAGAATGCTAAGTATCAACCCAACTTGGCTTCAAGAACCAACCCAACCTAGCTTCAAGGGTTGTAACATCTCAATTAGGCTTCAAGGACTAGACCCAACCAAGCTTCAAGGGGAGTAAAACATGTTAAACTTCTACCCAACTTGGCTTCAAGGATCAAGCCCAACCTAACTTCAAGAGATTGTTACTATCATTAGGCATGCCACCAACAGCAAACTCTGAAAATGGAATAACACATTAGCCACACAATTCATTTATTATTTCATTATCATTTCCATTCTCAATTGAATCATCATAGCCAATCACAATGGCTTCACATCACATTATATCTCAAAACATTAGTTCCACATCTCTTGATGTCTCAATTCACATTACGCACTTCATCATTCAAGCATACATAATCAATTTCATTTCACATGTATCTCAAATTCATCGTCATATAAACAACATATCCATTTATTTCATTTCAATCATTATTAAAACATTTATCATAACAAATTGCATTGCACATACCTTTTTGGATGATCCTTATAGCTTTCACACTATACAAATAACAACATTATTCACATTGTATTAACGATTTAGTAAATTACTTAACATTGTTTTAAGTTTCAAAATCATATAAAAGAATGCATCTAGGTAAGTTTGCCTTTACCTCAAGAACTACTCCCATCAAGCTATACATAATCAATTACCTCATCATATCCTTCACATTTTACATATAGCATCATTGATGTAACATTACAAAGTACATTATTCATACAACACATTACCATTCACAAGATTCACAATGCATAACACATAACATTATTCATATAGTGTCATATGCATCATCATATGTATATTCAATCTCAACAAAGCAAGAAGAGCAAAGGACACTCACAGTAGCCAACACACTCAAGGGACACGGCCAAGCTTGTGGCCGTGTCTCTCAACCAAAAGCAACAGAATCAAACATGGGCAAGGGAGACGGCCGTGTCTTCTCCAAAAATCATCCAACACGGCCAAATTTCCATAGACTTGGCCGTGTCTCTCAAAAATCCTTAGTTTGGCCATGTCTCTTCCTTGGTTTGGCCGTGTCTCTCATGTATACAAACCCTAAATATGGCCAACTCTCTTTTTATTGAATAAAAACATATTATGCACAATACAACCTCATTCAAATGGATGTAATCAATGTTATTAACACATATTCATCACAATATTCACATTAACACTATATCAACCATACAATCAATCACTTACCACATCAAACCCTAAACCAACATCAATCTTCTTCTTTCAATATCAACATCCACTTAACTTACCATCTTCAAACAAAACCAACACCAATTTAACCTTTTTAACTTACAATCCATTTCAACACTTATAAACACATCTCAAACACACCAATTCATAATATCAACAAATCACAACTCATCTCAAACACAACTTCAACAATAACAAAGGAAAACAAGAAAGTACTTACCTTAAATGAAGAAATTTCACAAATCTCGATTTTAATCATTTGATTCTTCCTTCAATTTGATTCTAGTATTTAGAACACCTCTCTTGCTCTCTCTTTTCTTGGATAGCCGGCACACAAATGAGAAGAAAAGAAAATAAACACAAGTCAAACTTCTCTTCTTCTTTAAATCTCCACCAAGCAATTTTAACAAAGCAATTACCTAAATGCCTTCATCCATTTAACTTAACCTTTGTCACTCATATGCCCATTTAAGTAATTTCACATATCTCAAATAAATATCCTCTTCCATTGACCATCCCTTTTGACTTATGTATATGTTATTTATACCACCATATATGCAACATATACACTTCCTTTAAAAATTCTTTTCTCTTTCAATTTGACACATACATTCAATCCAATTAAAACAACCATAATATTCAAAACTTCTAGGGCATAAATTGGGATATTACAGTGGATTCATTGGGACTGTATTGAAACTGATTGTATTCGCATTGGTTTGTGTAAAAATGTTTACAAAAATCAGAAAAATTAGTTTTGTTGACACTTGGGACCCAAATTTCTAGGCGAACCTCTGGCAAAATTTCTGTAAAATCGAAACTAAAATTTGACTAAGTAAAATTGGTAGCAACATTAGGATAGTGTGGCGCCTCTACTCGGCTTATACATGTAGGCCGAGAAGGGGTGTTACAATTTTGGTATCAGAGCTCCGGTTTAGCCGCTTCTGGGTAATCCAACATGGGAGGATGTAAGTTTTATGTTGGGAGTGGCCATTACCGACGTAAAATGAGATATCCTATAGTAAATAGGAGATAAAAAGTAGGCATCATTCAGGAAGGAAATATAGGAAACTAAATAAGGGTATGTTTGCATATATTTGATTAAGTGTTTTGTCTTTATATACATGCCACATAGGGTTTAATAGTGCTGCTGAGCTGTTCTGTTTTTGACTGTGAGTTATGTGTTAGAATATAGATGTCGCGAGAGTCCTCTCAAAGAGTCGTAGAGGAGGAAGTTGAATCTCGAGCGTCACATATTGTAGAGACGCATGTATCTGAAACACCGGAGGCTGAGCAACCCTCAGCGGGAGCTCCTCTTCCGAATGAGATGTTGCAACAGATGGCTACAGCGCTGCGACAGATAGCGGGCGTTGCCCCGGCACCACCACCAGTGCCAGCACCCATACCAGTACCTACCGTGGGAGGGGAAAGGAAACCCCCGATCGAAAAGATAAGAAAGTACGGGGCGAAAGAGTTTAGGGCCTGAAGGGATGATGATTCATGCCAACAAGCCCATGGTTAATTATTCTTAGTGTAAACTAGGCCCACAATTGATTTTTGGTATTTCATAATTGACCTAAATATTTTTGCAAGCTCTTTGTAAGAAAATGTTGGGGGAAAATAATTTTCTTTCTAAGCCCATTGTAAAAGATTTTAGAAAAATGGATTTTGGGCTTAGTATTTGGGCCATGGGACAAAGAATTTTTCATTTGTTTTTAGAAAAGAATTATGTCCAAAGACCATCTTAAAAAATTTTAAAAATAGTTTTGGTCTTTTGGATTTTAAAGAAAATTTTATTTTGAGCTTACAATATACTTAGGTCATATTAGAAAAAGAACAAACCAAATAAGCCATGATTTAAGCCAAGATAAATCAACCATAGTCAAACAACATGCATATGGGGTAAAACCTAAGGAAAGTAACTAGGCCAATTGCATGAGCTTTAGTCTTTGGGTTAAAAGGCTTAGGTTCCCATAGCAAGTATATATCAAACGGTATGAGGCTATGAGTGGTTATGCCATGCTCGATCTCCATACCTTGAGTGAAAGTATGGTATCACTTACATAACATAACACGGGTAACTTGGGCGTCCTAACTCACGTACACAATGCAATCTAAGATGATGCAATGGATAATGTCATTATATGAAAGAATAGAATAATCAAAAGACCAAGGGATTCAACTTCTCTTATCCCAGTGGAGTCGCCACTGTGAGCGGGGATTTTCACCCCCACTCCCGATGGAATGGTTCTTGCGACTTCGGCACTGTTTAGGCTTAGGGCCTTAGAGAACACGGACCTAAGTCCGGAGAAAATGGAGTCACCACCCGGACGGGCCGGGAAAAAAGAAAGGGGTGGATGACTCGATTCCTAAGGAATCCCCAACCCCTAATGGGTTCGGAATGTTGGGTACGTGTGGGAAAGGTGGGAAATGGCCCAGCACCCCCACAACGTCCGGTTCATAGGAACCAGCCTCCTTTACAGGTCTTAATATTATAAAATTCTTAAATATAATAACATTATCCATATTAAACACAATAATTAAAAGAAAGCATCAATATATTAAAATCAAAGCAATGTCTAAACAAAGAAAATAAATGGACACCCATCCAAGGATGGAAACATGTCCTTACATCACATGCCTAAATAGGACACCTACCAAAAAGGTAGAAACATGCCCTTTACATAGGTTCTAAAATAGAAAAGCAAATTAAATTACATGATGTTTAACTAATGAGGTACCCACCAAGTGGAAACATACCTCTTACAGCTTTTGGAAATCTAAATTAATTGATAAAAGTAAATAATCATTCATCATAAATAAATCATTCATCAAAGCTATTAATCAAAATATAAAATAAACATCCATCCATGATAAATTAAATAAATCAAGTATTGAAATTAAATAAATTAAAGCATAAGAAATAAATCAAATCATAAGCAAGTATGGAATTGAATAAAGCAAATAAAAGTCCAATTATGGCTACTGTGACTTTTTATGGAATTAAAATAAATTAGGGTTTTATGTTTTAAAGGGTTGGTAAGACTCTTTGATTAAAAAAATTAAGGTTTGAATGATGATATCATAAAGAAAAATATACTTTTGGATTTTAAAGAAAAAATTATTTTGAGCTTACAATATACTTAGGTCATATTAGAAAAAGAACAAACCAAATAAGCCATGATTTAAGCTAAGATAAATCAACCATAGTCAAACAACATGCATATGGGGTAAAACCTAAGGAAAGTAACTAGGCCAATTACATGAGCTTTAGTCTTTGGGTTAAAAGGCTTAGGTTCCCATAGCAAGTATATACCAAACGGTATGAGGCTATGAGTGGTTATGCCATGCTCGATCTCCATACCTTGAGTGAAAGTATGGTATCACTTACATAACATAACACGGGTAACTTGGGCGTCCTAACTCACGTACACAATGCAATCTAAGATGATGCAATGGATAATGTCATTATATGAAAGAATAGAATAATCAAAAGACCAAGGGATTCAACTTCTCTTATCCCAGTGGAGTCGCCACTGTGAGCAGGGATTTTCACCCCCACTCCCGATGGAATGGTTCTTGCGACTTCGGCACTGTTTAGGCTTAGGGCCTTAGAGAACACAGACCTAAGTCCGGAGAAAATGGAGTCGCCAACCGGACGGGCCGGGAAAAAAGAAAGGGGTGGATGACTCGATTCCTAAGGAATCCCCAACCCCTAATGGGTTCGGAATGTTGGGTACGTGTGGGAAAGGTGGGAAATGGCCCAGCACCCCCACAACGTCCGGTTCATTGGAACCAGCCTCCTTTACAGGTCTTAATATTATAAGAATCTTAAATATAATAACATTATCCATATTAAACACAATAATTAAAAGAAAGCATCAATATATTAAAATCAAAGCAATGTCTAAACAAAGCAAATAAATGGACACCCATCCAAGGATGGAAACATGTCCTTACATCATATGCCTAAATAGGACACCTACCAAAAAGGTAGAAACATGCCCTTTACATTGGTTCTAAAATAGAAAAGCAAATTAAATTACATGATGTTTAACTAATGAGGTACCCACCAAGTGGAAACATACCTCTTACAGCTTTTGGAAATCTAAATTAATTGATAAAAGTAAATAATCATTCATCATAAATAAATCATTCATCAAAGCTATTAATCAAAATATAAAATAAACATCCATCCATGATAAATTAAATAAATCAAGTATTGAAATTAAATAAATTAAAGCATAAGAAATAAATCAAATCATAAGCAAGTATGGAATTGAATAAAGCAAATAAAAGTCCAATTATGGCTACTGTGACTTTTTATGGAATTAAAATAAATTAGGGTTTTATGTTTTAAAGGGTTGGTAAGACTCTTTGATTAAAAAAATTAAGGTTTGAATGATGATATCATAAAGAAAAATATACTTTTGGATTTTAAAGAAAAAATTATTTTGAGCTTACAATATACTTAGGTCATATTAGAAAAAGAACAAACCAAATAAGCCATGATTTAAGCTAAGATAAATCAACCATAGTCAAACAACATGCATATGGGGTAAAACCTAAGGAAAGTAACTAGGCCAATTACATGAGCTTTAGTCTTTGGGTTAAAAGGCTTACGTTCCCATAGCAAGTATATACCAAATGGTATGAGGCTATGAGTGGTTATGCCATGCTCGATCTCCATACCTTGAGTGAAAGTATGGTATCACTTACATAACATAACACGGGTAACATGGGCGTCCTAACTCACGCACACAATGCAATCTAAGATGATGCAATGGATAATGTCATTATATGAAAGAATAGAATAATCAAAAGACCAAGGGATTCAACTTCTCTTATCCCAGTGGAGTCGCCACTGTGAGCAGGGATTTTCACCCCCACTCCCGATGGAATGGTTCTTGCGACTTCGGCACTGTTTAGGCTTAGGGCCTTAGAGAACACAGACCTAAGTCCGGAGAAAATGGAGTCGCCAACCGGACGGGCCGGGAAAAAAGAAAGGGGTGGATGACTCGATTCCTAAGGAATCCCCAACCCCTAATGGGTTCGGAATGTTGGGTACGTGTGGGAAAGGTGGGAAATGGCCCAGCACCCCCACAACGTCCGGTTCATTGGAACCAGCCTCCTTTACAGGTCTTAATATTATAAGAATCTTAAATATAATAACATTATCCATATTAAACACAATAATTAAAAGAAAGCATCAATATATTAAAATCAAAGCAATGTCTAAACAAAGCAAATAAATGGACACCCATCCAAGGATGGAAACATGTCCTTACATCATATGCCTAAATAGGACACCTACCAAAAAGGTAGAAACATGCCCTTTACATTGGTTCTAAAATAGAAAAGCAAATTAAATTACATGATGTTTAACTAATGAGGTACCCACCAAGTGGAAACATACCTCTTACAGCTTTTGGAAATCTAAATTAATTGATAAAAGTAAATAATCATTCATCATAAATAAATCATTCATCAAAGCTATTAATCAAAATATAAAATAAACATCCATCCATGATAAATTAAATAAATCAAGTATTGAAATTAAATAAATTAAAGCATAAGAAATAAATCAAATCATAAGCAAGTATGGAATTGAATAAAGCAAATAAAAGTCCAATTATGGCTACTGTGACTTTTTATGGAATTAAAATAAATTAGGGTTTTATGTTTTAAAGGGTTGGTAAGACTCTTTGATTAAAAAAATTAAGGTTTGAATGATGATATCATAAAGAAAAATATACTTTTGGATTTTAAAGAAAAAATTATTTTGAGCTTACAATATACTTAGGTCATATTAGAAAAAGAACAAACCAAATAAGCCATGATTTAAGCTAAGATAAATCAACCATAGTCAAACAACATGCATATGGGGTAAAACCTAAGGAAAGTAACTAGGCCAATTACATGAGCTTTAGTCTTTGGGTTAAAAGGCTTACGTTCCCATAGCAAGTATATACCAAATGGTATGAGGCTATGAGTGGTTATGCCATGCTCGATCTCCATACCTTGAGTGAAAGTATGGTATCACTTACATAACATAACACGGGTAACATGGGCGTCCTAACTCACACACACAATGCAATCTAAGATGATGCAATGGATAATGTCATTATATGAAAGAATAGAATAATCAAAAGACCAAGGGATTCAACTTCTCTTACCCCAGTGGAGTCGCCACTGTGAGCAGGGATTTTCACCCCCACTCCCGATGGAATGGTTCTTGCGACTTTGGCACTGTTTAAGCTTAGTGCCTTAGAGAACACGGACCTAAGTCCGGAGAAAATGGAGTCGCCAACCGGACGGGCCGGGAAAAAAGAAAGGGGTGGATGACTCGATTCCTAAGGAATCCCCAACCCCTAATGGGTTCGGAATGTTGGGTACGTGTGGGAAAGGTGGGAAATGGCCCAGCACCCCCACAACGTCCGGTTCATTGGAACCAGCCTCCTTTACAGGTCTTAATATTATAAAATTCTTAAACATAATAACATTATCCATATTAAACACAATAATTAAAAGAAAGCATCAATATATTAAAATCAAAGCAATGTCTAAACAAAGCAAATAAATGGACACCCACCCAAGGATGGAAACATGTCCTTACATCACATGCCTAAATAGGACTCCTACCAAAAAGGTAGAAACATGCCCTTTACATTGGTTCTAAAATAGAAAAGCAAATTAAATTACATGATGTTTATCTAATGAGGTACCCACCAAGTGGAAACATACCTCTTACAGCTTTTGGAAATCTAAATTAATTGATAAAAGTAAATAATCATTCATCATAAATAAATCATTCATCAAAGCTATTAATCAAAATTTAAAATAAACATCCATCCATGATAAATTAAATAAATCAAGTATTGAAATTAAATAAATTAAAGCATAAGAAATAAATCAAAGCATAAGCAAGTATGGAATTGAATAAAGCAAATAAAAGTCCAATTATGGCTACTGTGACTTTTTATGGAATTAAAATAAATTAGGGTTTTATGTTTTAAAGGGTTGGTAAGACTCTTTGATTAACAAAATTAAGGTTTGAATGATGATATCATAAAGAAAAATATACTTTTGGATTTTAAAGAAAAAATTATTTTGAGCTTACAATATACTTAGGTCATATTAGAAAAAGAACAAACCAAATAAGCCATGATTTAAGCCAAGATAAATCAACCATAGTCAAACAACATGCATATGGGGTAAAACCTAAGGAAAGTAACTAGGCCAATTACATGAGCTTTAGTCTTTGGGTTAAAAGGCATAGGTTCCCATAGCAAGTATATACCAAATGGTATGAGGCTATGAGTGGTTATGCCATGCTCGATCTCCATACCTTGAGTGAAAGTATGGTATCCCTTACATAACATAACACGGGTAACACGGCATCCTAACTCACGCACACAATGCAATCTAAGATGATGCAATGGATAATATCATTATAAGAAAGAATAGAATAATCAAAAGACCAATGAATTCAACTTCTCTTATCCTCAGTGGAGTCGCCACTGTGAGCCGGGATTTTCATCCCCACTCCCAGTGGAATGGTTCTTGCGACTTCGGCACTGTTTAGGCTCGGGGCCTTAGAGAACACGGACCTAAGTTCGGAGAAAATGGAGTCGCCACCCGGATGGGCCGGGAAAAAAGAAAGTGGTGGATGACTCGATTTCTAAGAATCCCCAACCCCCTAATGGGTTCAGAATGTTGGGTACGTGTGGGAAAGGTGAGAAATGGCCCAGCACCCCCACAACGTCCGGTTCATTGGAACCGGCCCCCTTTACAGGTCTTAATATTATAAAATTCTTAAATATAATAACATTATTCATATTACACCCAATAATTAAAAGAAAGCATCAATATATTAAAATCAAAGCAATGTCTTAACAAAGCAAATAAATGGACACCCATCCAAGGATGGAAACATGTCCTTACATCACATGCCTAAATAGGACACCTTCCAAAAAGGTAGAAACATGCCCTTTACATAGGTTCTAAAATAGAAAAGCAAATTAAATTACATGATGTTTAACTAATGAGGTACCCACCAAGTGGAAACATACATCTTACAGCTTTCGGAAATCTAAATTAATTGACAAAAGTAAATAATCATTCATCATAAATAAATCATTCATCAAAGCTGTTAATCAAAATATAAAATAAACATCCATCCATGAGAAATTAAATAAATCAAGTATTGAAATTAAATAAATTAAAGCATAACAAATAAATTAAAGCATAAGCAAGTATGGAATTGAATAAAGCAAATAAAAGTCCAATTATGGCTACTGTGACTTTTTATGGAATTAAAATAAATTAGGGTTTTATGTTTTAAAGGGTTGGTAAGACTCTTTGATTAACAAAATTAAGGTTTGAATGATGATATCATAAAGAAAAATATACTTTTGGATTTTAAAGAAAATTTTATTTTGAGCTTACAATATACTTAGGTCATATTAGAAAAAGAACAAATCAAATAAGCCAAGATTTAAGCCAAGATAAATCAACCATAGTCAAACAACATGCATATGGGGTAAAACCTAAGGAAAGTAACTAGGCCAATTACATGAACTTTAGACTTTGGGTTAAAAGGCTTAGGTTCCCATAGCAAGTATATACCAAATGGTCTGAGGCTATGAGTGGTTATGCCATGCTCGATCTCCATACCTTGAGTGAAAGTATGGTATCCCTTGATAACATAACACGGGTAACACGACGTCCTAACTCACGAACACAATGCAATCTAAGATGATACAATGGATAATGTCATTATAAGAAAGAATAGAATAATCAAAAGACCAACGGATTCAACTTCTTTTATCCCTAGAGGAGTCGCCACTGTGAGCGGGGATTTTCACCCCCACTCCCGGTAGAATGGTTCTTGCGACTTCGACACTGTTTAGGATCGGGGCCTTAGAGAACACAGACCTAAGTCCGGAGAAAATGGAGTCACCACCCGGATGGGCCGGGAAAAAAGAAAGGGGTGGATGACTCGATTCCTAAGGAATCCCTAACCCCCTAATGGGTTCGGAAAGTTGGGTACGTGTGGGAATGGTGAGAAATGGCCCAGCACCCCCACAACGTCCGGTTCATTGGAACCGGCCTACTTTACAGGTCTTAATATTATAAAATTCTTAAATATAATAACATTATCCATATTACACACAATAATTAAAAGAAAGCATCAATATATTAAAATCAAAGCAATGTCTAAACAAAGCAAATAAATGGACACCCATCCAAGGATGGAAACATGTCCTTACATCACATGCCTAAATGGGACACCTACCAAAAAGGTAGAAACATGCCCTTTACATAGGTTCTAAAATAGAAAAGCAAATTAAATTACATGATGTTTAACTAATGAGGTACCCACCAAGTGGAAACATACCTCTTACAGCTTTTGGAAATCTAAATTAATTGATAAAAGTAAATAATCATTCATCATAAATAAATCATTCATCAAAGTTATTAATCAAAATATAAAATAAACATCCATTCATGATAAATTAAATAAATCAAGTATTGAAATTAAATAAATTAAAGCATAAGAAATAAATCAAATCATAAGCAAGTATGGAATTGAATAAAGCAAATAAAAGTCCAATTATGGCTACTATGACTTTTTATGGAATTAAAATAAATTAGGGTTTTATGTTTAAAGGGTTGGTAAGACTATTTGATTAAAAAATTAAGGTTTGAATGATGATATCATAAAGAAAAATATACTTTTGCATTTTAAAGAAAAAATTATTTTGAGCTTACAATATACTTAGGTCATATTAGAAAAAGAACAAACCAAATAAGCCAAGATTTAAGCCATGATAAATCAACCATAGTCAAACAACATGCATATGGGGTAAAACCTAAGGAAAGTAACTAGGCCAATTACATGAGCTTTAGTCTTTGGGTTAAAAGGCTTAGGTTCCCATATCAAGTATATACCAAATGGTATGAGGCTATGAGTGGTTATGCCATGCTCGATCTCCATACCTTGAGTGAAAGTATGGTATCCCTTACATAACATAACACGGGTATCACGGCATCCTAACTCACGAACATAATGCAATCTAAGATGATGCAATGGATAAAGTCATTATAAGAAAGAATAAAATAATCAATAGTCCAACGAATTCAACTTCTCTTATCCCCAGTGGAGTCGCCACTGTGAGCGGGGATTTTCACCCCCACTCCCGGTGAAATGGTTCTTGCGACTTCGGCACTGTTTAGGCTCGGGGCCTTAGAGAACACGGACCTAAGTCCGGAGAAAATGGAGTCACCACCCGGATGGGCCGGGAAAAAAGAAAGGGGTGGATGACTCGATTCCTAAGGAATCCCTAACCCCCTAATGGGTTCGGAAAGTTGGGTACGTGTGGGAAGGTGAGAAATGGCCCAGCACCCCCACAATGTCCGGTTCATTGGAACCGGCCTCCTTTACAAGTCTTAATATTATAAAATTCTTATATATAATAACATTATCCATAATACACACAATAATTAAAAGAAAGAATCAATATATTAAAATCAAAGCAATGTCCAAACAAAACAAATAAATGGACACCCATCCAATGATGGAAACATATCCTTACATCACATGCCTAAATAGGACACCCACCAAAAAGGTAGAAACATGCCCTTTACATAGGTTCTAAAATAGAAAAGCAAATTAAATTACATGATGTTTAACTAATGAGGTACCCACCAAGTGGAAACATACCTCTTACAGCTTTTGGAAATCTAAATTAATTGATAAAAGTAAATAATCATTCATCATAAATAAATCATTCATCAAAGCTATTAATCAAAATATAAAATAAACATCCATCCATGATAAATTAAATAAATCAAGTATTGAAATTAAATAAATTAAAGCATAAGAAATAAATCAAAACATAATTAAGTATGGAATTGAATAAAGCAAATAAAAGTCCAATTATGGGTACTGTGACTTTTTATGGAATTAAAATAAATTAGGGTTTATTTTTTAAAGGGTTGGTAAGACTCTTTGATTAACAAAATTAAGGTTTGAATGATGATATCATAAAACTAGGGTTTTAAACACTTTAAAATACTTTAATTTGTGATTTTTGGTTATTGGGTTCCTAAGCTACTATGTAAAATTTAGGTTTTTATGTTTTTATGTTTTTTAATGTTTTAAAAGGATTAGGGTTCATAAAAATTAGGGTTTAAGGTTTTAAAAGGGTTAGTGTTCATTATTTTAAATTTTGGAAGTTGAATTTGGATTTGATGTTTTGGAAGTAGGGTCACGGGTGGTGAATAATTTTTATTGTTTTAGAAATCAATTTGATAATTTCATGAAGTTTTATGAATTTAAACAAATAAATTAAAGTTTTTATAAGTAGAAAAGATGTTTTAGAAGAATTTTTGAAAGAAATAGAACCTACTTTAAGATTTTAAAAGAAGCAGAATTTACATTTTAGTTTTGTTGAAAAATATGTTCAATTAGAGTTTTAAGTTTTTTAAGAAGAAAAAATAACAATTTTAAGCCTTTTGGAAGATAAATCAACGAAATAAGGTTTTTTTTTTGCTTCAGAAAAACTAAATTAAAGTTCAAAGGTTTTTAATTTTTATTTCATAGATTTGCTACTGTGTAAAAAAACAATTAAAGAAAATTAATTAACACATACCTTCTTTTGATGATTTCTCCAAAAACAATACTTCTTGGATGAACTAGCTCCAAAGACAAGTTTTTTTTTGCCTTTGAATCCTCTAAATCGTGCTACTGCTGTTCCAAAAAAAAAAATTGAATTGAATTTCTTCTTTTCCTTCCTTGATTTGGTTTCAAATTTTCCAAACTCCTCTTGGACTTATTTATAGTGGTTAGAGGTTGTTTTTTCCTAATTAGTTAAGGTAAGTAATATTAATAAAAAAAAGAAACCAAAACCTAATTGGATTAGGTTTCGAAAAATTTGCGTCAGAAAATTTGCGCTGCGGAAAAAAAAACTGCTGCGGAAAAACTGTGCTGGCAAAAAAATCTGCTGCAGCTGGATGCGGCAGCGCGCGCAGAGCGGGCCTGTAAGCTATTTCACAGGCAAAAAATTTCTGCGTGCGAAATAGCACAGTGATTTCGCCCGCAGGAATTTCCTGCGGGAGAAATGCCCACGGCCCGTGCCAACGGGCACGCGCGACAATTTTTTTTTGCCGATTTTTCGACTTTGATTTTTATTTTTATTTTTATTTTTTGACTTTTATTTGTTTGTTTCTATTTTTTATCAATAAAAATTAGATACTAAAGCAAAAATTATTTAATAAAAATTATTTTAGACCAATTAGACAACAAACTAACTAAAGACTTCTAACTCAATGCATCAGCAATAACATTTGCCTTGCCAGGATGATAATCAATCAAACTAACATAGTTTTTAATTAACTCTAACCACCACCTCTATCGAAGATTCAGCTCTCTCTGAACACCAAGTACTTCAAACTCTTGTGATCACTATAAATGAAACATTTCTCCTTATATAAGTAGTGCCGCTAAATCTTTAATGCAAAATCTATTGCTGTTAGCTCCAAATCATGAGTAGGTAATTTAGCTCATGAGGCTTCAGCTATCGAGAGGAATAAGCATGTACTCTACCATCCTACATCAGAACACAACCTAAACCACTATGTGAAGCGTCACTGTATATCACATAAGGTTTACCTTTCACAGGCAGGGTAAGGACAGGAGCCTGAGTCAGCATATCCCTCAGCTGCTCAAAACTCTCCTAACACTTATCTGTCCACATAATTCTCACTCCTTTCCAAAGTAATCTGGTGACTGGAGTAGCTATAATAGAAAAAGCCTTCACAAATCGACGATAATAGCTTGCCAATCCCAAAAAACTTCTAACCTCTTTCACATTCTTTGGGAGGCTCTAATTCAAGATAGCCTCAACTTTACTTGGATCAACATTAATACCCTCTGCTGAAATCACATGACCAAGAAAAGTCACCTGATTAGGCCAGAACTCATACATAGATAGCTTAGCACACAGTTGCTTCTCTCTCTAAGTCTGTAATACAATCCACAGATGCCTATCATGATCTTCCTCATTAGGCGAATACACTAAAATATCATCAATAAAGACCACTACAAACTTATTTAAGCATGGTCTAAACACCCTATTCATCAAATCCATAAATGTTGCTGGTGCATTAATCAGTCCAAAGGGCATCACCAGAAACTCATAATGCCCATACCTCGTGCAAAAAGTTGTCTTGGGTACATCTACATCTCTAACTCTCAACTGATGGTACCCCGATCTAAGATCAATCTTAGAGGATACTATTACTCCTTTCAACTGATCAAAGAGATCATCTATCTGAGGTAAAGGATACTTGTTCTTGATGGTCACCTTATTCAATTGTTTGTAATCAATATATAATCTCAAGGTGCCATCATTCTTCTTCACAAACATGACAGGCACTCCCCACGGGAACACACTAGGGCAAATGAACCCTTTATCAAGAAACTCCTGTAACTGTACCTTCAACTTCTTCTATTCAGCAGGTGCCATCCGATAAGGGATAATAGAGATGGGAGTGGTACTAGGAATAAATCAATACCAAACTCCAACTCTCTCTCAGGAGGTATCCTTGGCAACTCATCAAGGAAAATATTTGGAAACTCAACAATTGTAGGTATACTGTTAAGCTAGGACCCCACTACTTTGGTATCTATAACATGCGCAAATATGCCTCACATCCCTTCCGAATCATCCTCCTAGATGAAACAACTGAAATAAACATGGATGAAAGGTGTCTCTGCTCACTAGATACTACCACATCTCTACCATCACGTGTTCTCAGGGTAACATGCTTTCGCTGACAGTCTACCATAGCCCCATGCCTGGATAACCAATCAATGCCCAAAATCAGATCATATTCCCTAAAAGGCATCTCAATTAGGTCATCGAGAAATTTCTCATCCTGAACAACAACTGGACTATCTCGGTGCTCCCTGCTAACCACAACACTATGCCCTAAAGGATTTGTGACCATTACATCAAATCCCAGGGACTCTGAATGCAAATCACTCATAGGCAAGATAGATGCACTGGTGTATGAATGAGTTGACCTAAGATCTATCAATTCAAGGATAGAAGTACTAAATAAAGTAAAAATACCAGTTATGATAGCTGAAGCATCATGCTGCCTCTGCATCACATAGACCCATTATGATGGCCTTGCATCATCTGGTCTACTCCCTGCTGAGAACCTCCTCTCTAACCAATCCCAGATCTACTACCTCAGCCAAAATCTCTAGCACTGACATTGGGTCGAAAAGCTATTGTATTTGTCTACCTGTCCTCTGGAAGGTCTCTAAGAAAGTGGTTTGGTGATCCATATTCAAAGCACACTGCCGGTGCACTTGTCCTCCATTAGACACCCCCATGTGCCCTACCATAATGAACACATGTAGGTGGAGTAGGCCCCTGAGCCACTGGGATCGGGGCACTACCCACTAAGGTTACATGTCTTTGTCTCTGCCTCTACTGCTGTACTGACCTGCCAGATTGCCTCTGGCTCTTACTGAACCTCTGAGGATATCCCTCTCGACCTCTCTTCACTGATGAAGACCCAGCCTCACCTTGGGGTCTCCTAGCTCTACTCTCCTTGGCTCTGGTAGCTGTTGTAAGACCCTGTGCCATCTCTACACTTCTAGCAGCTGCAACCAATTGGAAAAAATTTTGGTACCGAGAGCCTACCACAAGAAAAGTGATAGAGGGTCTCAGCCCCTCCTCAAATCTCTGGCATCTGTCAATCTCATCAGAAATAATGCCACCAGCATACTGGCTCAGCCGGATAAACTCAACCTCATACTTTGTCATTGACCTTGCATCCTGCCTCAAACTAAAAAACTCCATCTTCATCACATCCTTATACTCCCTAGGAGTATACTTCTTCTTGAATTCCCGCAGGAAATCATCATAAGTCAGCACTAGTGAATCAACTGTACAACGAGAAACCGTCTTCCACCACTCATAGGCATCCCTCTATAGAAGAGATCTAGCATAATCAAACTTTTCCTCCGGAGTAGCCTGCAGCTGAATAAACATTTTTTGGACCCTGTCTAGCCACTGCTCTACTACAGAATTTGTAGTGCCAATAAAATTTATGGCTCCAAACTTCCTTAGCTTGTCATACTTCCATGTCGACAACTGCGGCTAAGGTTGTAGCTGCGGTTGCTAAACCAGAGCCTGTCTCAACAACTCCACCATATGTTGTACCTAGCTCGGCGGAACCTCCTTTGTTGCTGGTCTAACAGGCACAGAACCAGACACCTCTCCAGTAGACACAACACCAGCTCCAACTCTACCCTTATCAGGAGTTACACTCTCTACACTACCCTCTATAGACTGATGCATCCGAGATGCCATAACTACCTATATATGCAAACACAATAGAAATTACCACATCAGAGATCAGATAATGTCAGTGCCAATACATGTATCACAATTGAAAACCATTTTAAAATTCCCATTTTCTCTCTCTTACAACCCACCTAGGTCGAGAACCTCAAACCTGGGCTCTGATACCAAAATAAATGTAACACCCTTATACCCTATATATGTATAATACATACACCCAGTATATGTAAAATAAGTGTATACGGTATAAAAATGTCACAATCCCTATGTAATAAAAATTTTCACACTTCCAATTTAAAATCTCAAAAACTATAAAAATGTGTATTTAAATAACAAATAAAATATTCTTTATAAAACATAGTTTCCAAAAATAGTATTTTTATAAAAATCTTTGGAAAAAATTTGTCAGAGTTTTGTCTATAATTTGGACATCCCTAAATTTCAACAAAACACACAACATGCACCAAAAAAATCCCAAACAAACTAATCATCTCACATTTCGCCAACACTTCTCAATTTCTCCATATTTTCTCAAACATTTACACATATACATATATATTTATCAAAAACACATAAAACCAACATTATAAAATTTATCCAAAACATTCTTTATATTTTACAATATATACTTCAAAAAACATAACATAATGTACATAATATAAAAAATGTACTATATAATATAAAACATATACATGCTGGTAGTGTCTCTGATCTTGATGCTCCAAAATTAACTCTACAAACAAAATCTCAAAGCTAGACCCGACCCGGTCTTGAAGAACTTTCCGACTCAACCAGATCAATCCTGTCACCTGCGCGATGAATTACAATCACGCTAGGCTAAAAGCATAGAGATACATACTTTGATAATAATAAAACTTAAATATAATGCCAATGCATAATATATTTATGCTATGTCGTAATGTGGCATCCAAGCTCACTTTTAAACATTTTTGTTCATCATTTATTAATTCACATAAACACATACCAAGCATGGGCTTAAGTAAACTAATACATTATTCAAATCCCAGAGTTACTATTTTGGTCTATGTTGACACCAAGTGTCTAGCCTCGAAGGTAAATCAAAGTAATGCTCAAAAGCTAGCCCCGAAGGCAAATCATATCACAGTGATGCCAAGCTTCTAGCCCTGAAGGCAAATCACGTATTAGCAATGCATAGCGTCTAGCCCCAAAGGCAAATAATTAGGATAACCTCATAGGCATGCCGCCAAATATAGAACTCTAAAAATTGAATAACATACTAGGCACACAATTATTTCATATTTTCCATATTCAACTTTTTCTCATTTTCTCATATTCAAGTAGGCGCATTGCCTCATTTCTCATTATCAATTGGCACATTGCCTAATTTTCACATTTTTCATCACATTGCATGATTTTCATTTTTTTCTCATTCATATCAATGTCATTTCATTTTAATTCATCATTTCATCATAATGTATCACATTTCACATCAAAATCACATTACCCAAATATTTTGGGTCATTTTCACATAATTCACATATTTCACATTTTATGCAATTTAGCTATTACCAATGGCTTTTCACAATGCATATGATTCATATATGACAAATCACATGTCATACCACAATGTTCATGAATGTTCAATATATCAAGTAGCTCAACACATTTTTCAATTAAAATGTGTTAAGCCCAAATTTATGACAACATAACCAATTCATTAAAAATTTGTACTTACCTCTTTAAGCACCCAAAAGCAAGCTCAAAAATAGCCTCCAACCTTCTCTTCCAAGATTCCCTTCAACACTAGGGTTGGAAAAATCACATCTCCTTAATATAATATTTTAAGGCATTCTCAACCTTAAACATTAATTAAACATTACTCAAATCAAAACCTCAAAGTTAAGCACAACCTTACTTTAACTTTGAAAATTCATATTAAACCATTCAAATTAGTGTTTTAAGTTTATTTATACCATTACAAACATATTTTAACATGTTAAAAAAATTACATTAATTAAGTACACACTTTTGTTCAAAACCCTAAAATGGCATAACCTTCACCATTTAAGGTTTTCCATTCCAACTCAATCCAATTATCAATCCAAGCTTATTTCCATCACTAATATCATTAAAAACATGCTTTAAACATTAAAATAAACAATTCACCTCACTTTGAAAATTCACTTTTCTAAAACCCTAAATCAACATTACCATTTTCAAACTCCATCCAAACTTAACCAAATCCATCATTTGACTTTAAAATCCTTGTTCACACATCAAAATAACACATTTAGTGTAATATCCTAATTTTTAAAATCCCTAATTTGTGGAAATTTATTAAATTTAATAAATGATTTTAAATAAAAAAATGAAAGGATTTTAAAGGGGAAGTGAAATGTATAGGTGATATATATGCAAAGTCTACATAACATATACAAAATTAACAAAAGTCAAAAGTCAAAGTTTATTTAAATAATTCAAAAGTAAATTTTTATTAATGGAAGATGATATTTTGGAGATAATTAATTAAATAATATATATACTAGGTGGAAATTGAAAGTGGGAAGTATATGGTTAAAATTGAAAGTGGATGGAGAGAGATAACTATTTGGTCTTCTTCTTCTTCTTTTCTTCCTTAGCCCATTTCCATAGCCGTCAAAGAGAGGACTTTTGCTTCTTCTAAGCTTCCTAAGGTGAAGTATTTTTAAGGTTTCAAGGGAAGATTTAGTGATTTCCATCATTATTGGTAAGTTTTCAACTTGTTTCCTTGAAATTTCTTAAATATGCAAAGTTTGACTTTGTTGTGATAGTATGATTTAATTGTTGGAAATGGTATATATGAAGTTGCTTTGAGTAGTTAATAATGATTATAAGGTTGTATTAAACAAATGGTTGAATTTTAGTTGAGTTTGTTGAAGAGAGAGAATTTATGGTTATTTTATGGTTATGGAAATTGGATTTTTGAAATCATGTGATTTGAACTGTGCAATTTGATTTTAAATGAGTTGTTTTGATGCATAAACAAGTATTTTTAAAGTTAAATGCTGGATTTGGTTGAGTTTGAATAGAGTTGGAAATGGAAGTGGTGATTTAGAGTTTTGATAAAAAAGGATTGTTCAAAGTATGGAAAAGAATGATAACTTTGGATATGTGACAATTTGTATTGATACTCAGGAATTTGGTCTAACATGACTAGTGACACGACCATGTCATTAGGGTGTCAATGATGCTATTTTTCTATGTTAGTGGCACGTGCAGTGACACACCCATGTCACTAGGTGTGTCAAAGATACTTTAATGTAATATGTTTGGCATGGGCAGCAACATGCCCATGTCACTGGGCATCTCAAAGCTTTTGTAAGGAGGGAAAATGACACGGTCAATGACATATCCATATCATTAGGTGCGTCGCTTGTAGAATTTGCTCAGAATAACTCTTTTCTTTATTTTTCTTCAGTAGCTCTACCCTTGTGTTGAGAGATCATGTATATGTATTATAATGTGGAAAGCTTAAGTTTTCAAAATGCCCTTAAGTGTGATACTAAATGATTATTTATGATCATATTTGATATAGCAATGAGGAGAACAATTTACCCAATCCAATTGTTGAAGGCAAGTTGGAAGAGAAGGTTGAAGGTGGTGTTTGAGCTTGTTTTTGGTTGCTTTTAGAGGTAAGTACAAACTTTGAATAAATTGGTTATGTTTGTATGGCATTTGGGCTTAACACATTTTGGTTGAAAAATGTGTTAGGTTACTTGATGCATTGAATATGCATGAATAATGTGCTATGACATGTGTAATGTCATAGATGTATTAAATGCACTGTGAAAAGCTATTGATAATGGCTAAATTGAGTAAAAAGTGAAATATGTGCAATATGTGAAAATGACCCAAAAATGTTTAGAAAAGTGGTTTTTTGTGTATGCATTAAAGATATTATGAAAAGCGAATGGTCATGGCTAGATTACAAAAATAGTGATTCATATGTGAATTATGTAAAAATACCCAAAATAATTGGGAATGCATTATAAATGTAAAATGTGATACATTGTGATGAATATGATGGAATGAAATGGATTGACATTGATATAAATGAGATAAATGAGGCAATGTGCCTAGTTTGATCATGGGAAAATGAAAAAGAAATTTATGATGAAAAATATAAAATAATTGTGTGCAGAGTATGTTCTTCAATTTTCAGAGTTTTGTGTTTGGCGGCATGCCTATGAGGTTATCCTCATTATTTGCCGTCGAGGCTAGCTTTTGAGAAATTACTAGATTTGCCTTTGAGGCTAGACACATGGTGTCAACTTGGACCAAAATAGTAACTCTGGGATTTGAATTGCATATTAGATCCTTTGGGCCATGCTTGTGTTTGTTATTATGTGAATTGTAAAATGATTGATAATAAGTATGTTAAAAATGAAATGGTATGTTACGTGGTGACATGATATACATAAGCATTGTGCATTGGCATTGTATATAAATTTTATTATTATCAAAGTTTGTACTGCTAGGCTTTTGGCTTAGCATGATTGTAATTCATCGCTTAGGTGATAGGGGAGATCTGGTAGAGCCGAAGAGTTCATCTGTACCAGGTTGGGTCTATCTTTGAGATTGCTTGAGTTGATTTTGTTGGTTCTTCGAGATCAGTGTCGACTGCTAGCATGTATATATTTTACATTCTCGTATATTTTATTGTTAATTATATTATCTTATGTTTTGGTGTATATATGTTAAAATTAAAAATACTATTTTAGATAAATTTTGTAATAGGGGTTTGATCTGTGTTTTTGATAAGTAATATTTTATTTGTTATTTAAGTATATACTTTAAAGTATTTAGGATTTTAAAATTGGAGAAGTAAGGGTTTTTATTAAACTAGGTTGTGACATTTTTATACTGTGTATGCATATTTTACACATACTAGGTGTATGTATTATACATATATAAGGTATAAGGGTGTTACATTTATTTTGGTATTAGAGCCTAGGTTTGAGATTCTCGACCTACGTGGGTTGTTAGAGAGAGAAAATGGAGATTTTAAATATGATTTTTAATTATAATAGATGCATTGGCACTGACGATTTCTAAACTCTGATGTGGCAATTTCTGTTGTGTTTGCAGATATAGGTAGTTATGGCATCTTGGACACATCAGTCTGTAGAGGGTAGTGCAGAGAGTGTAGCTACTGGTGAGGGTAGAGATGGAGCTAGAGCTGAGACTACTGGTGAGGTGCCTGCTTCTCTTCCTATGAGACCAGTAGCTGATGAGATTCTGCCGGGCTAGGTACGGCATATGATGGAGCTGTTGAGGTAGGCTCCAGTTCAATAGCCACAACAGCCACCACAGCCACAGCCACAGTTACCGACAAGGAAATATGATAAGCTGAGGAAGTTTGGAGCTGAGGACCTTGTTGGTACTATAGACCCTAATGTAGAGGAGCAGTGTCTAGACAGGGTTCAGAGAGTGTTCATCCAGGCGTAGGCCAGTCCAGAGGAGAAATTTAATTATGCCAGATCTCTGTTGCAGAGGGATGCCTATGAGTGGTAGAAGACGATTCCACATGCTATAGCTGATCCACCAGTTTTGACCTATGATGATTTCATATGGGAATTTGAGAAGAAGTATTCTCCAAGGGAGTATAAGGATGTGAAGAAGATGGAGTTCCTGAGTTTGAGGTACAACACCAGGACAGTGATGGAGTATGAGATTGAGTTTATCTGACTGAGTCAATATGTTAGAGGGATCATATTTGATGAGATTGACTGGTATAGGAGGTTTGAGGAGGGGCTGAGGCCGTCTATCATTTGTCTTATAGCAGGCTCTCAGCATCAGGACTTTTCTCAATTAGTTGTAGTTGCTAGGAGTGTTGAGAGAGCACAGGGTCTTGCAGCAGCTGCTAGATCCAAGGAGACCAGAGCTACCCCAGGGTGAGGCAGGGTCTTCATTAGTGAAAAGAGGCCGAGGGGGATATCCTTAGAGGATCAGTAGGAGCCATGGATAGTCTGGCAGATCAGCACAATAGTAGAGATAGAGACAGAGACCTACAGTTTCAGTGGCTAGTTCTCCGACCCCAGTGGATCAGAGGCCTACTCCACCTATCTGTGTCCATTATGGTAGGTGGGGGTGTCTGCTGGAGGTCAGGTGCACCAGCAGTGTGTTACAGATGTAAGTTGCCAGGTCACTTTCTTAGAGATTCTCCAGAGCCACCAGAGGATAGATGGATATATACTGTAGCTTCTCGACCCAATGTCAGAGGGGGTCGTGATGGCAGAGGTTTTGGTAGAGATGGTCATTCTGGGACTAGTCAGAGAGGAGGTTCTACTGTTGGGGGTAGACCAGATGAGGCAGGGCCATCACAACGGGTCTATGAGATGCAGAGGTAGTCGGATGCTTCAGCTGTCATTCCTAGTACTTTTACTTTATTTGGTACTTCAGTTCTTGCATTGATAGACCCTAGGTTGACTCATTCATACATTAGTGCATCCATCTTGCCTGTGAGTGATTTGTATTCTGAGTCCCTAGGATTTGATGTGTTGGTAACAAATCCTTTAGGGCACAGTGTTATGGTTAGCAAGGTGCACTGAGATAGCCCAGTTGTTGTTCAAGATGAGGAGTTTCTCAGTGACCTGACTGAGATACCTTTTAGCGAGTATGATATAATCTTGGTCATGGATTGGTTATCCATGCATAGGGTTGTGGTGGACTGTCAGCAAAAATATATTACCCTAAGAACATGTGATGGTAGAGATTTAATGGTATCTAGTGAGCAGAGACATCTTTCATCCATGTTTGTTTCAACTGTTTCAGCTAGGAGGATGATTGGGAAGGGATGTGAAGCCTATCTTGCTCATGTCATAGATAACAAAGTAGTGGAATCCTAGCTTGATAGTGTACCCACTGTTGCCGAGTTTCTAGATGTTTTCCCTGATGTGTTGCCAGGGGTACCTCCTAAGAGAGAGGTGGAGTTTGGTATTGATATGATGCTTAGTACCACTTCCATCTCTATTACCCCTTATCGGATGGCACCTATAGAATTGAGGTAGTTGAAGGTACAAATGCAGGAGTTGCTTAATAAAGGGTTCATTCGCCCTAGTATCTCTCCGTGGGGAGCACCTGTCTTGTTTGTGAGGAAGAAGGATGGCACCTTGAGTATGTGTATTTATTTTAGACAGTTGAATAAGGTAACCATCAAGAATGAGTATCCATTGCCTTGGATAGATGATCACTTTGATCAGTTGAAGGAAGCAACAATATTCTCTAAGATTGATCTGAGATTGGGATACCATCAGTTAAGAGTAAGAGATGCGGATGTATCTAAGACAACTTTCCACATGAGGTATAGGCATTATAATTTTTTGGTGAAGCCTTTTGATGAATGCACCAGTAGCATTTATGGATTTGATGTATAGGGTGTTTTGACCAAACTTAGATCAGTTTGTAGTGGTCTTTATTGATGATATTCTGGTGTATTGCCGTAATGACGAGGATCATGACAAACATCTGTGGATTATATTATAGACTCAGAGAGAATTAGTTGTTTGCTCAGTTGTCTAAGTGTGAGTTCTGGCTAGATCCTGTGACTTTTCTCAGTCATGTAGTTTCAATAGAGGGTATTAAAGTTGATCCGAGTAAAGTCGAGGCTATTTTAAATAAGAATCCACCAAAGACTATGGCAGAGGTGAGAAGTTTTCTGGAATTGGTAGGCTAATATAATCAGTTTATGAAGGGTTTTTCTACGATAGCTACACCACTCAGCAGATTACTTTAGAAGGGAGTAAAATTTGTGCGGACAGATCAGTGTCAGGTGAGTTTTGAGCAGTTGAGGGAGATGTTGACTCCGACTCCTGTCCTTACCCTGCCTATGGAAGGTAAACCTTATATGATATGTAGTGATGCTTCGTATAGTGGTTTAGGTTATGTTCTAATGCAGAAGAATAGATTCATTGCTTATGCCTCTCGTCAATTGAAGCCGCATGAGATGAATTATCTAATTCATGATTTGGAGCTTGCAACCATAGTTTTTGCATTGAAGATTTAGTAGCATTACTTGTATGGGGAGAAGTGTTTCATTTATATGGATCACATGAGTCTGAAGTACTTAGGTGTTCAGAGAGAGCTAAATCTTCAATAGAGATAATGGTTAGAGTTGATTAAAGACTATGACTATTTGATTGATTATCATCCTAGCAAGGCAAATGTTGTTGTTGACACCTTGAGTCGAAAGTCTTTAGCAAGTTTGACTACTTATTTGCTCTCATTGCTTAATGAGTTGAGAGCGTTGCATACATGATTTGAGTCTTGTGATGATGGTGTGTTGGTGGCTTAGTTGTTGTTGAGGCCAATTTTGTTGAATCAGGTTAGGGAGGCTCAGCTGGCAAATGAGAGAATCCAAAAGATTGTGATGGATTGCCAAAAGGGGGAGAGTCAAGACTTTCATGTGAGAGATGATGGCAGTCTATGGTACACAGATAAGTTGTGTATTCCTGATAAAGCAAGATTGAAGAGGATGATATTAGAGAAAGTACATCAGTCACTCTATGCTATGCACCCCGGTAGTACCAAGATGTATCATGATTTGAAGCAACATTATTAATTGTTAGGTATGAAAAGGGACATAGCAGAGTTTGTATCTAGATGTCTCACTCGCCAGAGAGTGAAGGCTGAGCACCAAGTTCCTTCAGGGTTGTTTCAGCCATTATCAGTGCCAGAGTGGAAATGGGAGCGAGTGACGATGGATTTTGTGACTGGATTGTCTTTGACCCATAATAAGCATCATGCAATATGGGTGATAGTTGATTGGATGATGAAGACAACTCATTTTCTTCCACTTCAAATGGATTATTTTCTTGAGAGATTGGTTGAGCTGTATATTAGTGAGATAGTGAGATTGCATGGAGTCTCAGTTTCTTTGGTGTCGGACCGAGATCCCTGTTTACTTCGAGATTTTGGAAGAGTTTGCAAGATTCTTTAGGTTCTCAATTGCATTTTAGTAATGCTTTCTATCCTCAGCTAGATGGTTAGTTAGAGAGAGTGATATAGATTCTAGAGGATATGTTGAGAAGTTGTATCATTGATTTCACTGGGTGCTGGGATAGATTCTTGGTACTGATTGAGTTTGAATATAACAACAGTCATCAGTCTAGTATTGGAATGGATCCTTATGAGGCCTTGTATGGCAGGAGATGCGGGATACCTCTGTGTTGGGATGAGGTTGGAGAAGCTAAATTGGTCAGTCCTGATTTGATTAAGGAAATAGAAGAGAAACTGAAGGTGATTCAGGGTCGTCTAAAAGCAACTTTAGAATGATAGAAATCCTATACAGACTTGAAGAGAAAAGATATAGAGTTTAGTGTGGGAGATAAAGTGTTCCTGAAGTTGTCACTATGGAAGAAGATTTTGATATTTGGTTCAAAGGGGAAGTTGAGTCCTCGTTTCATAGGACTATATGAGATACTAGAGAGAGTTGGTTCACTGGCTTACAGACTGGCTTTGCCGCCTGTGTTGGATCATATTCATAATATCTTCCATGTCTCTATGCTTCAGAGATATGGGTTAGACCCATCTCAGTGGAGTCTATTGAGGTGAGTCCGGATCTGACTTATGAGAAAGAACCAATGGTGATCTTGGCACAAGAAGTGAAAGCATTGATGAATAAGAAGGTGCCACTTGTGAAAGTCCTTTGAAGGAATCATGCCACTGAGGAGGCAACATGGAAGAGTGAGCAAATGATGCGGAGTCAGTATTCCTAGTTGTTTCAGACTTTATAACAAGTAATTTTGAGGACAAAATTTTTTTTAGTGGGAGAGAATTGTAATATCCTAATATTTGAAATCCCTAATTTATGAAAATATAATAAAATAAAATAAAAGTAATTGGATAAATTAAATAAATGATTTTAAATGTAAAATGAAAGGATTTTAAAGGGAAAGAGAAATGTATATGTGATATATATGCAAAGTCTACATAATGTATACAAAATTAACAAAGTCAAAAGTCAAAGTTTATTTAAATAATTCAAGAGTAAATTTTTTATTAATGGAAGATGATATTTTGGAGATAATCAATTAAATAATATATATATATATATATACTAGTTGGAAATTGAAAGTGGAAAGTATATGGTTAAAATTGAAAGTGGATGAAGAGAGATAACTATTTAGTCTTCTTCTTTTCTTCCTTAGCCGATTTCCATAGCCATCAAAGAGAGGATTTTTTCATCTTCTAAGCATCCTAAGGTGAAGGATTTTCAAGGTTTCAAGGAAAGTTTTTGTGATTTCCATCATTGTTGGTATGTTTTCAACTTGTTTCCTTGAATTTTCTTAAATATGTGAAGTTTAACTTGTTGTGATAGTATGATTTAATTATTGGACTTGGTATGTATGAAGTTGTTTTGAGTAGATAATAATGATTCTAAGGTTGGATTAAACAAATGGTTAAATTTAAGTTGAGTTTGTTGAAGAGAAAGAATTTAGGGTTATAGAAATTAGATTTTTGGAATCATGTGATTTGAATTGTGCAATTTGATTTTAAATGAGTTGTTTTGATGCATAAACAAATATTTTAAAAGCTAAATGATGGATTTGGTTGAGTTTGAATAGAGTTGGAAATGGAAGTGGTGATTTAGAGTTTTGAAAAAAAAAAGGATTGTTTATTGTATGGAAAAGAATGATAACTTTGGATATGTGACAATTTTGTATTAATACCCAGGAATTTAGCCTGACATGCCCAGCGACACGGCCATGTCATTAGTGTGTCGACAATGCTATTTTTCTATGTTAGTGACACGTGTAGTGACATGCCCATGTCAGTGGGCATGTCAAAGCTACTGTAATTTAATATGTTTGGCATGGGCAGTGACACACCCATGTCACCGGGCGTGTCAAAGCTTCTGTATCTTTTTTTCCTTAGTGGTTCTGTAGACCCTTAATTTTTACCCCAACTTGATATGGTCCTAATTAAAGGATGCCAAAATAAATTTTATCAGACTTTAAATATTTAAACCTAGTTTATAATTTTTAAAAGGAGTCGGTTCAGATTAAAGAGGCATATATTTGATTGTGAAAACCTAAAACCAAGCGGAATTGGCCCAAATTTAATTGAGGTCATCTTAGAGACATTAGCATGCTTCGTGTCGACCTTGGCAGCCCAAGATCGACATGTGCATGCCTCATGTCAACTTGGGCAAGCTAGGTCGACATGAGCATGCTTCATGTCGACCTTGGGAGGCTAGGTCGACATGAGCATGCCTCATGTCGACTTGGGCAGCCCAAGGTCGACACGAGGTTGGTCTCATGTCAACCTAGGGCAATTAGGTCGACATGGGTTCAGTATGTTTCCTAATTCAACCAAAATTTGTTTTCGGGACTGTTTTTTTATTAGGTTAAGGATTCTGAGTGAGTTTCAGATATACATATTAATGTTTTCAAATTCATAAGAGAAAAACATTAACAAGGTAATATTAAGAGGGGACGGCAAGGAACATTAACAAGATAGCAAAGAGACGGCAACAAACAGAAAAGATTAGCATCAAACATTTATCGGTAATCAATCCATCAAAGACAACAGTGCTATCTTTGTTAATTGTTCATCCAGAAGTTAATTATGGAGTAACCAACGAGTGGTGGTTTGATCTTTAATCGTGAATTATTTATATTTACAGTAGTTTTGTTTCTTTAATTAATAAGAACATGCATGCATGCAGTAACTTTGAACACACAGTAGCTTGATCTTTGAACATGCAGTAAATTGTCTTTTCGTTTTAATAACTTTAATCGTTTTCTTTGGTTTTTGTTTTAATAACTTTAATCTTTTGCTTTAATTATCACATTGATCAATTGGTATTCGTAATCCCATTGGCATATTTCATAAAGCGTAAAACTATCCAGTAGTCAACAATTAATTGTTAAAATCTATCTTGTTTACTTTAACTTCAAGAACCATACGTTATTTCATTAAAACTCAAAACCTCAAACTATTTTTATCCAAAAGCCTAAACCATTCCATTATTAAACTCCAAAATATTGATTATTTTTCCAAAACCTTACTTTATTTTTCAAATCCAAAATTGTGTTTTTAGGTAGTAAGTTAATTCCAAAAACCCTAATTATCCAAAACCCTAATTCCAAAAACCCTAATTATCCAAAACCCTAATTACAAAAACCCTAATTATCCAAAACCCTAGAACTTCAATTTAGTTTTTCTAAGGCTTAAAAACCCTATTTCGTTGCTTTATTCTTTCAAAAGTTTAAAATCATCAAATTAATTCTTCAAATCCCTAAAACCCTAATTTTTTTTTCTAAATTACCAAACCATAATTGTGATTCTGTTTCCTTCCAAAAGCTTTAAAAATATCTTTTCTATTTTATGTAAACTTTAAATCACTTTGCTTAAATTCATAAAACCTCATGAAATCATCAAATTGTCTTTCTAAGCTCCGGTTCAAACTCATCACCCAAAACCTTAATCCAAGAATCATAAAATCCTAATTCAATTCCCAAAACTCAAAATTGTAAACCTTTAAAAATTTAAACCCCTAATTTCTTATAAACTCTAATCCTTTAAAACATAAAAAACCATAAAAACACAAATATTTTAAATTCACACAGTGAGCTTGAAACCATTAATCAAAAGTGTTTTAAAGTGTCCAACCCCTAGTTTCATGATTTCTCCATTCAAACATTAATTTGGTTAATCAAATAACTTTATCAACCTTTTAAAACATAAAACCCTAATCTATTTTAATTCTCTTTAAAAGTCACAGTAGCCTAATTCCATAAAATCTAAAACCTTAAACACATGTAAAAAAGAGCCTTAAATGGAAACAGTAGCTTTTTTATTTGCCTTATTCAATTCTATATTTGATTATGCTTTGATTTATTTTTTATGCTTTAATTTATTTAAGTTTAATACTTGGTTTATTTTATTTATCATGGATGGATGTTTACTTTTTATTGATATTTAAATACCTTTGATGAATGATTTATTTATTATGAATGGTTATTTACTTTTATCAATTTATTTAGACTTCCAAATATTGTAAGAGGTATGTTTCCACTTGGTGGGTACCTCATTAGTTAAATATCATGTAATTTAATTTCCTTTTCTATTTTAGAACTAATGTAAAGGGCATGTTTCTACCTTTTGGTGGGCGTCCTATTTAGGTGTGTGATGTAAGGACATGTTTCCATCTTCGGATGGGTGTCCATTTATTTGCTTTGTTTGGACATTGCTTTGATTTTAATATAATAATGCTTTCTTTTAATTATTGTGTGTAATATGGATAATATTGTTATATTTAAGAATTTTATAATATTAAGACCTGTAAAGGAGGCCGGTTCCAATGAACCGGGCGTTGTGGGGGGGTGTTGGGTCATTTCTCACCTTCCCCACACGTACCCAACTTTCCGAACCCATTAAGGGGTTGGGGATTCCTTAGGGATCGAGTCATCCACCCCTTTCTTTTTTTTCGGCCCGTCCGGGTGGCGACTCCATTTTCTCCGGACTTAGGTCCGTGTTCTCTAAGGCCTTGAGCCTAAACAGTGTCGAAGTCGCAAGAACCATTCCACCGGGAGTGGGGGCGAAAATCCCTGCTCACAGTGGCGACTCCACTGGTGATAAGAGAAGTTGATTTCGTTGGTCTTTATATTATTCTATTCTTTCTTATAATGATATTATCAATTGCATCATATTAGTTTGCATCATGTGCGTGAGTTAGGACGCCCGTGTTATGTTATGTAAGGGATACCATACTTTCACTCAAGGTATGGAGATCGAGCATGGCATAACCACCCATAGCCTCGTACCATTTGGCATATACTTGCTATGGGAACCTAAACCTTTTAACCCAAAGACTAAAGCTTATGTAATTGGCCTAGTTACTTTCCTTAGGTTTTACCCCAAATGCATGTTGCTTGACTATGGTTGATTTATCTTGGCTTAAATCATGGCTTATTTGGTTTGTTCTTTTTCTAATATGACCTAAGAATATTGTAAGCTCAAAATAAATTTTTCTTTAAAATCCAAAAGACCAAAGCTATTTTCAAAATTTTTTCAAGATGGTCTTTGGACATAAGACTTTTCTAAAAACAAATCAAAAATTCTTTGGCCCATGGCCCAAATACTAAGCCCGAAAGCCATTTTTCTAAAATCTTTTACAATGGGCTTAGAAACAAAATTATTTTCATCCAACCATTTTCTTACAAAGAGCTTGCAAATTATTTAGGTCAATTAAGAAATACCAAAAATCAATTGTGAGCCTAGTTTATACTAGGAAATAATTAATCATTGGCTTGTTTTTGGCGTGAATCATTAGTTACTTCTTCAAGTGAGAAATCTATTTATAATAAACCTCTTAATGTAGTTTTAATCCAATATAGCCTAGAAGCTACTATAGTTGGTTGAATGGATTAAAACCTAATTAATGGGAATTATTGTGAACTGATTTCCATTTTTGAAAATATAACTATTTGTTAAAACGTCCGAGGGAATTATTCGAAAATAAGATACCCCATGTTGGTATTTTTTTAACGATATACCTAGGAAAAGAGACTCGCCATTCATGTGTGGATGTTATAAGGTTGGAAGGAACATCCTATTTATCCTTATTTGTTGATTGTTTGTGCATACATGCATACATTTGCATCTCATATCATTGATCCTCTCTGGCTCACAGCCCTGGATTTCGATAGTTCTAAAGCTTACAACAATCCAACCTACGCCGGCGACGAAGTATCTAGCAACGACTCAATCACTTGCTCACCAAAAACAATGGAGCTTGAACAAATTCAAAGGATGATGGATGATGCCCTCAATGCCAAGATGGAAGAAATAAAAGAGGTCATGGCCGAGACCATCAAGAATCAACTAGCTGCAATTTTACGACACCATGCCGAGGCGTCTGCTAGCACTAAGAAACCAAAGGACAAAGGGAAGGCCAAAGTTAGTGAAGTGGTTTTTGATGATGAAAAGGTGATCATTGATGATGATGATGATTGGGCTCAATACTACCAAGAGGTTCAAGAAAAGAAGAAAGAACCAAAGGCCATTGAGAGGGAAACTATTGAAAAGACCGAGACATCTGATGTTGAAAAGATGATTGCTGATTTAGAAAAGAAATTTGAGAAGAAGCTGAAAACTGAAGAGATGTCTGAGATCGACAAACTATTTGAACAAGATGAAGAGGTTCCATACAAGTTCAAGATGCCTTCCTTTGCTAAGTACAATGGCACCGAAAATCCTCATCTTCATGTAAAGCAGTATATCACTGCCATGCAGTCTGCTCGAGCTACTAAGGCTTAAACTCTAAGGTACTTCATGCTCTCATTGGACCCTGTTGTCCAAAATTGGTTCAATACCTTAGATGAAGGAACACAAAAGAGTTGGGATTTGCTATACAAGGCCTTCATCCAACAATATGGATATAATGTTGAGTTAGAAGTTACCTTAATGGAAGTGGAGTCCATAAGGCAAAGGCCAAATGAGAATTTTGTGGACTATGTGGAGCGATGGAGAAACAAGGCTGCTTTGCTCAAGAAGAGACCCGATGAATCTGATCAAATAAGGATGATTGTGAGAGGGGTGTTGCCTAATCTCCGTGAAAGGATGTCTCACACTCTTATAAGGGATTTCAAAGATCTTCTCCAAGCTGGTCTACAAATTGAAGAGTGGGAAAGAGAGAAGAATCGCTTTTCAATAAAGAGGAATGAGAAAGGGAATTACCAACCTAGTAATCAAAGCACGCAAAAAGAAGTTGATATTAATGTAATCGGTCAAGGAAATAAAAGAATATTTTTAGATCTGGGGAAGCCTCTATCTTGGGTTTTTAGCAAGCTACAAAAGAAGGGATTGTTACAACCCTTGACTCCTCGTCCTTTCCCTAATCCTCTTCCACCTAACTTTGATACTAATGCATTTTGCCAATTCCATCAAAGGCCTGGAAATGAAACGGACAATTGTATGAAGTTGAGGCATGAGATCCAGAATTTAATTGATAGTGGCAAGCTACCTGAGCCGGATAAGCCCAATACCAAGAACAACCCTTTGCCTAAGTTTGGAAGAGTTCCTCCACCGGCAACCTTCATGGTGGGAAAAGGATTGGAAGAAGATTTTGTTTTATCATCCTTTCAAGATGGAAATATGGAAAATGTGAAGGGAAAAGAAGCTTAAACTCAATAAACTTTCCTTAGCTTGAATGTTGCTTTTCAATTTTGCTTTCTTTAATATTTAATCGGAACAATCTTGTTTTCCAAATTTAAAGTTGCTTGAATAAATTACTTTCATCAAAATTTTTGTTGGTCTTCATTCATTTTGATGCACAACCAATGAGGAATCTAGCTTGATAATTCATGAATTAATATATTTATGCATCATGACTTGAATGACTTTACTAGATGAGGGAATGGCTCTATAGCATTGAGTTGTGTATGCTTACTTAGAGAGGGCTCCTGCATAATTACCTTTGTCTAGGTCCTAGTTAGTCTTAGAACACGCTTTGACAAACTTTTGAGGCGAAATTGAACTCTACTTATTTAAGAGAGAAATGATCTAGGCATTGTTTGGTTAGCCAACAACTAGTATCCACCTTGTTAAATATCAATCCCTAGTTGTCCCTTTGAGCCTTCATAAAATTTTAGCTTTCTTTTCATTGGCTTAAAAATCCCAATAATCTACCCTAAGTTGTTGTGATACTTTTGACAAGTCTTATGATCACTAATATGAAGAGGCTAGAAGGTCAAAGAAAAAAATGATTAGTCCAGATCATAAGGATAGTTGAAGTTCTCAAGACCATGAGGATAGTTGAAGTTCTCAAAACCATAAGAGTGGTTGAAGTTCTTAAGACCATAAGGGTAGTTGAAGTTTTCCCTAATATCTCCAATATGTCAAGACAGCATCAGATTAACAAATGATTCATCCCTATTAAAGGAGATTTATGTTGCTCCACTCATCCATTATTGGAAGCCCAAGTTAGTACAAACAAGGCAACTCTTTTAGAGCTAGAACCAAAAAAAAAAAGGAGAGAAGAAAAGAAAACAAGAGAAATGAGAGCAAAGATAAAAGAAGAAGAAAAGAAAGAAAAGAAAAAAGAAAAAAGAAAAGAAAACCCAAAATGGTTCAAAAAGCCAACTGAGTTCTCTTTGACCTAAGATGACAAAAGGCTTCCATTTGGTTCATAAAGACATTTTTACTTGAGTTGGTCCAACCCAACCTAAGATTCAATCAAAACCAAAGAAAAAGGAGAAAGACCATTCAGTTCTTGAAAGTTTTGTACTTGGCAGTCCTACAAGAAAGAAGGACAAAATGATAAAAGAAAGGGAAGAGTAAGGAAAGAGAAAGAAGAGAGAAGCGTAAGAAAAATAAAAGGAAAGAAAAGGGAAAAGAAGAAAAGAAACAAATTTGGGTCTTAAACTTTTTGCAAGGGCAAAGATTGTCCTAATCAAGATCCAGATTATTGCCAAGAAGGAATTTGGAGTCTAGCAAGATTGCTCCCAGCTGCCTAAAGTTCAAACAAGAAATTTGTAGTGTGAGGGTTTGTCCATTGTGTCACACCAGCTCCAATCTCAAAATGGCCTTCGCTTAAACCAGTGTCTCCCATAGACCCCATTTCAAACCTATTAAAGACCTGTTGATCTCTCTTCGTAGGTAGGGTCTATTAGTGGAGATAGTTTGGATAAGCATGCATATGAGATAGACAATATTTAAACTCAATGAGACCTTTGACCAAGTAATGTGTATGTGCCTATCTGAAGTGCAACAGTTCTTGCTTAAATAGAAATAATTCCCGAGTTTAGTACGGTAACTAGGGTTGTCATGTTATAGATATGTTAATTTGGAAAATCAAGTCCTGAGGTGCATTGACATTAATTTGGCAAAGCCATCATTTGATTTCAAAATCAAAATTCAAAAAAAAAAAAGAGAGGGTATTTTGTCATACAAAGCCTTCAAGTTAAGGGAAGTATGTTGACCCTCCAAAGGACACATTCGGCAAAGGGAATGATTATTGGCAAGGTCATCAACCGACATGCTGAAATATAGTTGGAAATGGATGCATCCTTGACTCTACAACTTAGGGTCTCCACCACCCATGTTTTCAACATCTCGAAGATAAAAGTCATAAATGCAAAGCCTTCTGTCATTCCAAATGCAAGACCTGAACAAGCATCAAAAGGGAACTAGTGAGAACACTTCTGTTGATCACCTCGATCTATGAGTCGATGGAACAACTGTAAGTATTATTCATGCATGTCATGCATACATGAGCATCGCACTTTCTTATCTTGTATTGTCTATTCTTTATCAAAGTGAACAGCAAACACTCTGTGAAGTGAAGAATCAAAAGAAGATGTCAAATCAGGGGGGCATGGAAAGCCCATTGCTTAAGAAAGCTCCAGTAATTTTGCAAAGAGAAGAAATACGTGCTTGTATGAAGAACTAGATGGCAAAAACATCAATCAAAGCTTGCATGGATAAAATATTTTGTTTGAGCCTACACAGGGGGCAAAGTTTCTCCTTTTTAATTTTTTGAGTTTATATACCAAATATTTTTAAACTCAAATATTTTGCCACATAGGGGGGCAAGGAGAGGATATATGGTCCAATTAAAAATAGCTAAATCTTTGCAAAAAGGAAGAACAAAAGAATGGAACATTAAAATTCTTAAAAGAATGAAGATGCAAAAGACAAAAGACCAATCCAGCTAAAAGAGCTCAAGCTAGGGTAAAGACCCAACCTCCAATGGATAAAGACCCATGTTTCAAGGGTAAAGACCCAATCTCAAAGGATGAAGATCCATTTGCAAGGGTGAGGACCCGATGTCAAAAGATGAAGATTCATTTTCAAGGATGAAGACCCGATCTCAAAGGATGAAGATCCATTTTGAGGGTGAAAAACCACAATGCATAGAACAGCCGGAGCAGTCAAACTTCTCAACTAATAAAAGGTCAGTCAAATTCAATCTCGGGTCCAAGCACCCAATCTCGGGTCCAAGTACCCAAATCAATTCAATCTCGGGTCCAAGTACCCAAATCAAATCCAATCTTGGGTCCAAGTGCCCAATCTCGGGTCCAAGTACCCAATCTCGGGTTCAAGTACCCAAATTAATTCAAGCTCGGGTCCAAGTACCCAATCTCGGGTCCAAGCACCCATTCTCGGGTCCAACTACCCAAATCAAATCAATCTCGGGTCCAAGTACCCAAATCAATCTTGGGTCCAAGTACCCAAATCAATCATTCTAGGGTCCAAGTACCCAAATCAAATCATTCTCGGGTCCAAGTACCCAAATCAAATTCAAGCTCGGGTCCAAGTACCCAAATTAAATTCATTATCGGGTCCAAGTACCTAATCTCGGATCCAAGTACACAAATCAATCTAATCTCGGGTCCAAGTACCCAAATCCAATTCAATCTCGGGTCCAAGTACCCAAATAAAATCAACCTCGAGTCCAAGTACCCAAATCAAATCCAATCTCGGGTCCAAGTACCCAAATCAAATCAATCTCGGGTCCAAGTACCTAAAGCAAATCAATCTAAGGTTGAAGTACCCGATCTCGGGTTGAAGTACCCAATCTCGGGTCGAAGTACCCAAATCAAATCAATCTCGGGTCTAAGTACCCAAATCAATCTCAGGTCCAAGTACCCATTTTCGGGTCCAAGTACCCAAATCAATCATTCTCGAGTCCAAGTACCCAAATCAAATCATTCTCGGGTCCAAGTACCCAAATCAAATTCAAGCTCGGGTCCAAGTACCCAATCTCGAGTCCAAGTACCCAAATCAAATTCATTGTTGGGTCCAAGTACCTAATCTCGGGTCCAAGTACCCAAATCAATCTAATCTCAGGTCCATGTACCCAAATCCAATTCAATCTCAAGTCCAAGTACCCAAATCAAATTCAATCTTGGGTCCAAGTATGCAAATCAAATCAATCTCGGGTTTAAATACCCAAATCAAATCCAATCTCGGGTCCAAGTACCCAAATAAAATCAACCTTGGGTCCAAGTACCCAATCCCAGGTCCAAGTACCCAAATTCAATCTAGTCTCAGGTCCAAGTACCCATATCAAATTCAATCTCAGGTCTAAGTACCGAAATAAAACCCAAAACAAAACATCAACCATCTCAAAAATTAAGTCTTATTGATTTTCACTCTCTTTTGCTGTAGTCTCAGATCGTTCAAGTAGGGGGCAAACTGTAGACCCTTAATTTTTATGCCAACTTGATATGGTCCTAATTAAAGGATGCCAAAATAAATTTTATCCGACTTTAAATATTTAAACCTAGTTTATAATTTTTAAAAGGAGTCGGTTCAGATTAAAGAGGCATATATTTGATTGTGAAACCCTAAAACCAAGTGGAATTGGCCCAAATTAAAATTTTTCAGTTCATAAGTTAAAAAAGGTCAGAATAATTTAATTGAGGCTGGCTTAGAGACATTAGCATGCTTCATGTCAACCTTGGCAGCCCAAGATCGACATGAGCATGCCTCATGTCGACTTGGGCGCTAGGTCGACATGAGCATGCTTCATGTCAACCTTGGGAGGCTAGGTCGACATGAACATGCCTCATGTCGACCTTGGCAGCCCAAGATTGACATGATCATGCCTCATGTCGACTTGGGCAGCCCAAGGTCGACATGAGGTTGGTCTCAGGTCGACCTAGGGCAATTAGGTCGACATGGGTTCAATATGTTTCCTAATTCAACCAGAATTTGTTTTAGGGACTATTTTATATTAGGTTAAGGATTCTGAGTGAGTTTCGGATATAAATATTAATGTTTTAGAATTCATAAGAGAAAATCATTAACAAGGTAACATTAAGAGGGGACGGCAAGGAACATTAAGAAGATAGCAAAGAGACGGCAACAAACAGAAAAGATTAGCATCAAACATTCATCGGTAATCAATCCATCAAAGACAACAGTGCTATCTTTGTTAATTGTTCATCCATAAGTTAATTGTGGAGTAACCAACGAGTGGAGGTTTGATCTTTAATCATGAATTATTTATGTTTACAGTAGTTTTGTTTCTTTGATTAATAAGAACATGCATGCATGCAGTAACTTTGAACACACAGTAGCTTGATCTTTGGACATGCAGTAAATTGTCTTTTCATTTTAATAACTTTAATCTTTTTCTTTGGTTTTTGTTTTAATAACTTTAATCTTTTGCTTTAATTATCACATTGATCAATTGGTATTCGTAATCCCACTGGCATATTTCATAAAGCGTAAAACTATCCAGTAGTCAACAAATAATTGTTAAAATCTATCTTGTTTACTTTAACTTCAAGAACCATATGTTATTTCATTAAAATTCAAAACCTCAAACTATTTTTATCCAAAAGCCTAAACCATTCCATTATTAAACTACAAAATATTGATTATTTTTCCAAAATCTTAATTTATTTTTCAAATCCAAAATTGTGCTTTTAGGTAGTAAGTTAATTCCAAAAACCCTAATTATCCAAAACCCTAATTCCAAAAACCCTAATTATCCAAAACCCTAATTATCCAAAACCCTAATTCCAAAAACCCTAGAACTTTAATTTAGTTTTTCTAAGGCTTAAAAGCCCTATTTCATTGCTTTATTTTTTCAAAAGTTTAAAATCATCAAATTATTTCTTCAAATCACTAAAACCCTAATTTGTTTTTCTAAATTATCAAAACCATAATTGTGATTCTGTTTCCTTCCAAAAGCTTTAAAAATATCTTTTCTATTTTATGTAAACTTTAAATCACTTTGTTTAAATTCATAAAACCTCATGAAATCATCAAATTGTCTTTCTAAACCCCAATTCAAACTCATCACCCAAAACCTTAATCCAAGAATCATAAAATCCTAATTCAATTCCCAAAACTCAAAATTGTAAACCTTTAAAAATTTAAACCCCTAATTTCTTATAAACTCTAATCCTTTAAAACATAAAAAACCATAAAAACACAAATATTTTAAATTCACACAGTGAGCTTGAAACCATTAATCAACAGTGTTTTAAAGTGTCCAACCCCTAGTTTCATGATTTCTCCATTCAAACATTAATTTGGTTAATCAAATAACTTTATCAACCTTTTAAAACATAAAACCCTAATCTATTTTAATTATCTTTAAAAGTCACAGTAGCCTAATTCCATAAAATCTAAAACCTTAAACACATGTAAAAAAGAGCCTTAAATGGAAACAGTTGCTTTTTTATTTGCCTTATTCAATTCTATATTTTATTATGCTTTGATTTATTTTTTATGCTTTAATTTATTTAAGGTCAATTCTTGGTTTATTTTATTTATCATGGATGGATGTTTACTTTTTATTGATATTTAAATACCTTTGATGAATGATTTATTTATTATAAATGGTTATTTACTTTTATCAATTTATTTAGACTTCCAAATGTTGTAAGAGGTATGTTTCCACTTGGTGGGTACCTCATTAGTTAAATATCATGTAATTTAATTTGCTTTTCTATTTTAGAACTAATGTAAAGGGCATGTTTCTACCTTTTGGTGGGTGTCCTATTTAGGTGTGTGATGTAAGGACATGTTTCCATCTTGGGATGGGTATCCATTTATTTGCTTTGTTTGGAAATTGCTTTGATTTTAATATAATGATGCTTTCTTTTAATTATTATGTGTAATATGGATAATATTTTTATATTTAAGAATTTTATAATATTAAGACCTGTAAAGGAGGCCGGTTCCAATGAACCGGGCGTTGTGGGGGTGCTGGGCCATTTCTCACCTTCCCCACACGTACCCAACTTTCCAAACCCATTAAGGGGTTGGGTATTCCTTAGGAATCGAGTCATCCACCCCTTTCTTTTTTCCCGGCCCATCCGGGTGGTGACTTCATTTTCTCTGGACTTAGGTCCGTGTTCTCTAAGGCCCCGAGCCTAAACAGTTTCGAAGTCGCAAGAACCATTCCACCGGAGTGGGGGCGAAAATCCCCGCTCACAGGTTCTTACCCTTGTGTTGAGAGATCATGTATATTTTTTATAATTTGAAAAGTTTAAGATTTGGAAATGCCTTTAAGTCTGATACTAAATGATTATTTATGATCACATTTGATATTGGCATTGAGGAGAATTGTTTACCCAATCCAAGTGTTGAAGGGAAAGTTGAAAGAGAAGATTGAAGGAGGTGTTTGAGATTGTTTTTAGTTGCTTTTAGAGGTAAGTACATTGGTTATGTTTGCATGACATTTAGGCTTAACGCATTTTGGTTGAAAAATGTGTTAAGTTACTTGATGCATTGAATATGAATAAATAATGTGCTATGACATGTGTAATGCCATAGATATATTAAATGCATTGTGAAAAGCCATTGATAATTGATAAATTGAGTAAAAAGTGAAATATGTGCAATATGTGAATATGACTCAAAGTGTTTGGGTAATGTGGTTTGTTGTGTATGCATTAACATTATTTTGAAAAGTCAATGGTTATGGCTAGATTCCATAAAATGTGATTCATATGTGAATTATGTGAAAATACCCAAAATAATTGTGCACCTAGTATGTTCTTCAATTTCCAGAGTTTTGTGTTTGGCGACATGCCTATGAGGTTATCCTCAGTATCTACCTTCGAGGCTAGCTTTTTGAGCAATTACTTGATTTGCCTTCGGGGCTAGACAAATTTGTCAAGTTGGACCAAAACAGTAACTCTGGGTTTTGAATAGCATATTAGATCCTTTGGGCCCATGCTTGCATTTGTTGTTATGTGAATTGTAAAATGATTGATAAGTATGTTAAAAATGAAATGGTACGTTACATGGTGACATTATATACATAATCATTGTGCGTTGGCATTATATATAAATTTTATTATTATCAAAGTTTATATCGCTAGGCTTTTTGCTTAGTGCGATTGTAATTCATCGCATAGGTGACAGGGGGGATCGGGTAGAGCCGGAGAGTTCGTCTAGACCAGGTCAGGTCTAGCTTTAAGATTGCTTAAGTTGATTTTGTTGTTTCTTGGAGATTAGTGCCGACTACCAGCATGTATATATTTTACATTCTCGTATATTTTGTTATTACTTATATTATCTTATGTTTTGGTGTATATATGTTAAAATTAAAAATACTATTTTGGATAAATTTTGTAATGGGGGTTTGATATATGTTTTTGATAAGTAATATTTTATGTGTTATTTAAGTATATACTTTAAAGTATTTAGGATTTTAAAATTGGAAAAGTAAGGGTTTTTATTAAACTTGAATTTTTATACTATGCATACATATTTTATATATACTGGGCGCATATATTATATGTATATAGGGTATAAGGGTCTTACATTTAGAACCAAATTGCACAATTAAATCACATGATTTCACAAATCTAAATTTCTCGTAACCCTAAATTTCGGCTCTTCACCAAACTCAACTGAAATTCAACCATCTCATCAATAAAATCTTAAAATCATTATTAGCTACTCAAAACAACTGTATTCATACAAAAATTGACTAATTCAAAAATACTACTTTAAAAATCTAAAATCAACATAATCATACTTTCATGGAATTTGAAGGAAAAAGTAAAAAAACTTATTAATTATGGTGGAAGTCCCTAAAAATCTCACTTGAACCTTTGAAATCCTTCAATTAATGGAGCATGGAAGAAGCAAAACCTTATCTTTGAATATCCATGGAGTTCGGCCATGCATGAAAGAAGAAGAAGATGAAGACCAAATGGGAATTTCTCTCTTTGCGCTTTTATTTCAACCTTATATATATATATAATATTTTAATATATTTTTAATTAATTATTTATTTATTTAATAAAAATCCTAAAATTACATCTTTCATTCAATATAATTTATTTTTAAATAATTTTAATTTCTAAAGTATAGTTGTGAGCGGGGATTTTCGCCCCCACTCCTGGTGGAATGGTTACTGTGACTTCGGCACTGTTTAGGCTCGGGGCCTTAGAGAACACGGACCTAAGTCTGGAGAAAATGGAGTCGCCACCCGGACGGGCTGGGAAAAAGAAAGGAGTGGATGACTCGATTCCTACGGAATCTCCAACCCCTAATGGGTTCGGAAAGTTGGGTACGTGTGGGGAAGGTGAGAAATGGCCCAGCACCCCCACAATGCCCGGTTCATTGGAACCGGCCTCCTTTATAGGTCTTAATATTATAAAATTCTTAAATATAATAACATTATCCATATTACACATAATAATTAAAAGAAAGCATCAATATATTAAAATCAAAGCAATGTCCAAATAAAGCAAATAAATGGACACCCATCCAAGGATGGAAACATGTCCTTACATCACATGCCTAGATAGGACACCCACCAAAAGGTAGAAACATGCCCTTTACATAGATTCTAAAATAGAAAAGCAAATTAATTTACATGATATTTAACTAATGAGGTACCCACCAAGTGGAAACATACCTCTTACAACTTTTGGAAATCTAATTTAATTGATAAAACTAAATAATCATTCATCATAAATAAATCATTTGTAATATCCCAAAATATACCCTAAAAGTTTTGGAGTTATTGTTATATTTGGAGTTAATGTATATGTTTAATGGAAGTAAAAAGGGGAAATATTATAAGATGATATATATATAAGGAAATATGGGAATATAAATACCATATAAAAGATATATACATATACATCACATATACATGGAATATAAAGTGGTGTAGGGAAAGTGAGTTATGTATATATTTTTATAATTAATTAATTAATAATTATGATGATAAGGACAAAAAGAAAAAGAGAAAAGAAAGTCAAAGGTTGGAAGAGAGTGTGTGGTGGAGATTTATTGTTTTTATTATTATTGTTATTATTATTATTATTATTATTATTATATATATATTTGAGATAAGAATAAGAAGAGAAGAAAAGGAAAAACGTGTTCTTCTTCTTCTTCTTCTTTTTGGTCGAGGGAGAGAGAGAGAGAGAAGCTAGAGAGAGAAGGAGGTGATTTTGCTTTTATTTACACCAAATACTTAAGGATTTCAAGTGGATAGTGAAGATTTGGCTAAGAATCCAAGTAAGTTCTCTTTCTTGATTTCTTTGGTTTATTTGAAGTTGTATGAAGGTTTGATTGTTGATAATTGAAATTAGGGTTGTATTATTGTAGTATGTTGGAGTATGTTTGATTTAATTAGGTTGGTGTTGGTGATTGAAGAGCAAGAGTTGTGTTTAGTGGAATTTCTTTCTGTTTTACAACTAGTAAAGGCTGTGACTTGTATGATTTTTAATTAAATATAGAAAAAAGTTCCTGAAGTGAATTTTTGATATGTTGTGCCTATATGAGTCTAGAATGACTGAAAAATATGTTGATTCGATTTTGGAATGGTTATGATTTTGGAAAGATTATTTTTATTAGACCTGTTCCAGCAGGTACCTTAACTGAGACAGCTATATTTCGGGATTTTTAATAAAATGTAGAAAAATTATATTCAATTGAATTTTGGATATGTTGTTGCTTAATGAGTCTAGTATTTGAGAAAAATAATTTGGAACCAAGTTGATTGAATTTAATTTATGGAATTCACAAAGTTTAGAACTGCTGCCAGGATGCAGGGCAATTGGGGCAGTCTGTTTGGGTGAACTATTTGACCAAGATTTTGTGTTCAGTTTGATCTGAAATTTTAAAGGAATTATTTTAAGATGTAAAATTAAGTTCTGTAAAAAGTTTAGAGTTTTTAGTCAATTATATTATTTTATACAAAGTTTCAAAATAAGGATAAAATTTAGTCTAAAACCAGAATTTACTATTCATATGGTCATTTTGCTAATATTCCTTTTGGATTAGGTTGTGAAGAGGTTGAATTGCCCTAATCTAAGTGTTGAGGATTCTTGGAAGAGTAGGTGTATAGAGTGGTGTAAGTTGGTTTTAAGGTAAGTACAAAGTTTATATGATTGCACTTATTTACATGAATTAAGACTTAACACATTTGTTTGTAAATGTGTTAAGTGAATTACTATATTGTCAATATAATTTGATTAAGGTTATGATTGGATGATGTGAAAGATATGAAGATCATTCAAATAGGTATGTACAATGCAATTTGTTATGATAAATATTGTAATGATGAATTGTGCTAATGTGTTTTGAGAAATGATGAAATGTATTGTAATTGTGGTTGGTAATAATGATTGAAATGAAATAAATAGACATGTTGATTATATGATGATGAATTTAAGATATATGCTCAATATAATTGTTTATGTATATTTGAATGATGAAATGCTATAATGTGAATTGAAATATGATAAGAGGTGAAGCCATTGTGATTGGCTATGATGAATCAAATGAGATGTGAAGCCATTGTGTTGGCTATGAGAATGTAAATGAATTATAATTGAGGCATGGTTGCCTGTTTTGAATATGAAATGAATTGAGAAAGAAATGTACAAAGATATAAATGAAAAGAGTTGTGTCTAATATGTTAATTCAACTTTCAAAGTTCTGGATTTGACGGCATGCCTATAACATATGAAATGTAACAGTCTAGCCGGGTTGAGGATCTCCTCAAGTTGTTGAGTTGATGGTCCAAGAGACTGGGTCTGTTACACTATATGAATTATAAATGTGAAATATATGAAAAGTAACAGTCTTGCCGGGTTGAGGATCTTCTCGATTAGTCGGGTTGATGGTCCAAGAGACTGGGTCTGTTACACTATCCATGGATAGAGATATGATATATGTTGCCTACGGGCTTGATTATTGTGATTATGGATCAAAGCAGTAACTCTGAACTTTGAATAACATATTAGTGTGTTCTGGGCCCAGGTCTGTCTTGATTTTCGATGTAGTTTATGAAACGTGAAATGAATGAATAATGAAATCTATAGTTGCCTTAATTGGAAATGAAATGTTATGAAATATGTTATGTAATATGTATATTGATATGTTCTTTGTGAGTAGTAGTGATGGAATTGTGGTTGGTGTTATTGATATGTATGCATGTATGTAATATATGAGATTAGTTGAGATATGTGTAAAGTGTAATTGAAAAGTGAAACTACAATAAGAAACTAACAGTACTTAAAGTTAGTATATGGATATACGTTAGAATTTCTGTATTGTATGTTTATATTATTCATTTGTACTACTAAGCTCTCGGGCTTAGCGCGGATGTGTTAATTGCGCAGGTGAGTAGATGGTAGATCTGAAGTCTTTCGTTTTACCACAAGAAGAGTAAGAGTTTGTCGAGACCAACTAGAAGGTGATGCATGCATGTAAAATTTTTTTAATATTGTATATTGACTAAAATGTTTTGTTACTATATATTTGGATTGTTTTGAGAAGTAAGGATTTATTTTTAATTATAATGAACAGTGACATTCTTATACTTTATATACTTACTGTATGTATACGAGGTATATGTATAGTACTTATATAGGGTATGAGGGTGTTACATCATTCATCAAAGCTATTAATCAAAATATAAAATAAACATCCATCCATGATAAATTAAATAAATCAAGTATTGAAATTAAATAAATTAAAGCATAAGAAATAAATCTAAGCATAATCAAATATGGAATTGAATAAAGCAAATAAAAGTTCAATTATAGCTACTGTGACTTTTTATGGAATTAAAATAGATTAGGGTTTTATGTTTTAAAAGGTTGGTAAGACTCTTTGATTAAACAAATTAAGGTTTGAATGGTGAAATCATGAAACTAGGGTTTTAGACACTTCAAAATACTTTTGATTTATGGTTTTAAATGGTGATTCATTGTGTTTTTAAGCTACTGTGGAAATTTGTAAAATTTGTATTTTTTTGGTTTTTAATGTTTTAAAAGATTAAAGTTTAGAAAAAGTTAGGGTTTAAGGTTTTAAAGGGATTAGGCTTCATTATTTTGAATTTTGGAAGTTGAATTTGGGTTTAGTATTTTTAGAATTTAGGGTCACGGGTGGTGAATTAATTTTTATGAATTTGGAAATCAATTTGATAATTTCATGAAGTTTTATGAATTTAAACAAACAAATTAAAGTTTTTATAAGTAGAAAAGATTTATATAAATGGAAAAAGTGTTTTTAGGAATTTTTTTTTGTGAGAAACAGAACATGTTTTAAGATTTTATAAATTTAGAAAACAAAATTTGGTTTTGGGGTTTTGAAGAAATAAAACTAATAACTTTAAATTCTTTGGGAAATAAAGCAACAGATTAATGTTTTTAACTTTGGAAAAACTAAATTAAATTTCAAAGGTTTTTAATTTTGAATAACACAATTTCCTAATTTTAGCTACTGTGTAAAAACAATTAAAGAAAATCAATTAACACATACCTTCTTTTGATGATTCCTCCAAAAACAATTCTTCTTGGATGAACTAGCTCCAAAGACAAACCTTTTTTTGCCTTTGAATTGATTAAATCATGATGCTGCTCCTTTAAAAATCAATTGAATTGAATTTATTACTTTTCCTTCACTGTTTTGGTTTTCCAATTTCCAAGCTACTGCAAAAATTTTCCTCCCCTTAAATTAATTGCCTTTGGTCCTTATTATAGTGGTTTGAGGTTGTTTATTCCTAATTAGTTAAGGTAAGTAATATTAATAAAAAAAGAGAAATCAAAACCTAATTGAATTAGGTTTCAAAAAATTTGCGTTGGAAAATTTGTGCTGTCGAAAAAAATTGCCGCAGGAAAAAATGCAAAAAAAAACTGCCGCAGAAAACTGCGGCAGTGGGAGGGCTAGGGCGTTGCCCGCATGAAATTCCTGCGGACGAGCTATTTCGCCCGTAGGATTTTCCTGCAGGCAAAATAGAAATTCTATTTCGCTCGCAGGAAAATCCTGCGAGCGAAATAGAACAGTTATTTCGCCCGCAGGAAAATCCAGAGAGCGAAATACCCCACGGGCCCGTGCGACTATTTTTTCGCTGCCGATTTTTTCGACTCTGATTTTTATTTTTATTTTTTGATTTTGATTTGTTATTTTTATTTTTTATTAATAAAAATTAGACACTAAAGCAAAAATTATTTAACAAAAATTATTTTGAACCAATTAGACAACAAAAATCATTTTGGACTAAATGAAACATGTTAGACCGGATTGGGTAAAAATTTAAGGGTCTACAGTTTGCCCCCTGCTTGATCTGAAACCTTAGTGAAAGAGAGTGAAAAGCAATAAGACTTAATTTTTGATGAAACGGTTGAGGTTTTGGGTTCTGGACCCGGTTTGAGTTCTGAACTGAAGGATGATTCTAGGTTCTGGACCTAAGAAAAATTTGGATTCTGGACCCAATTCGAGTTCTAGACTCAAGAATAATTCCAGGTTCTGGACCTAAGGAAAATTTGGGTTCTGGACTCAAGAGTAATTCTAGGTTCTCGACCTAAGAAAAATTTGGGATCTAGACCCGGTTCGAGTTCTGGACTCAAGGGAGATTTTAGGTTCTGGACCTAAGGAAAATTTGGGTTCTGGACCCGGTTTGAGTTCTGGACTCAAGGATGATTCTAGGTTCTGGACCCAAGAAAAATTTGGGTTCTAGACCCGGTTCGAGTTCTGGACTCAAGGATGACTCTAGGTTCTGGACATAAGGAAAAATTTGGGTTCTGGACCCGGTTCAAGTTCTGGACTCAAGGATGATTCTAGGTTCTGGACCTAAAGAAAAATTTGAGTTCTGGACCCAGTTCGAGTTCTGGACTCAAGGATAATTATATGTTCTGAACCTAAGGATAATTCGGGTTCTGGACCCAAGAGATTTGGATACTCGATCCTAAACTGGACTCGGATACTTGATCCTAAATTGGGTTGGGATACTCGATCCTAAACTGGATTTGGATAATCGATCCTAACTTGATTTGGATAGCCGATCCTAACTGGATTTGGATACTCGATCCTAACTGGATTTGGACATTCGATCCTAACTTGATTGGGATACTTGGACCTAAATTGATTTGATTTGGGTACTTGGACCCTAGGTTGGGTACTTGGACCCGAGATTGGGTACTTGGACCCGAGCTTGAATTGATTTGGGTACTTGGACCGAGGATGAATTAATTTAGATTTAATTTGGGTACTTGGACCTGAGAGTGGGTACTTGGACCCGAGAACGAATTTGACTAACCTTTTATCAGTTGAGAAGTCTGACTGCTCCGGCTGTTCTATGCATTGTGATTCTTCACCCTCGGAATGGATCTTCATCCTTGAGAATTGGGGTCTTCATCTTTGTAAATGGATCTTCATCCTTGGAGATTGGGTCTTCTTTGTTCTTTGAAGATGGGAGTGACATGACCAGTGGCTTGGCCATGTTGCCTGCCAGTGTCACCTACTGTTTCTTTTCTTTCTTTGCTTGGTCCTTCTTGACTTTGTCCTTTAGGTGAGACACGGCCAGTGGCTTGGCCGTGTCGCCTGGCCGTGTCATGTTCTGCCAAAATTTCTTTTGAGGTGACACGGCCAAGCTCGATTTGGCTTAGCCATGTCTTGCTTGATTCATGCTCTTCTTTCCTTTTTTTGATCTTCCAAGGGGGTTTTTGCACTTTAACCACTTTTCCGTTGCAAATGCTTTTCCTTTCTTTGATTCTTTAATGATTGTTGCAGGTTGTTGGCTCGATTGATCATGAGGTTGGACCTTCCTTTATTGTCCCTTCATCTGCTCGCTCTAGCCCGTCAGATATGCCATCTCATCCGCAGGGTATTGATATGAACTACCTGGTACGTTCCTTATTTCATAATAGTTTATGCTATATGTATCCATGATTATGTATGCTCTTACCTTTTATCATTCTTGGCTCACAGCAGATGCTTGAAGAATAGAAAAGGAAACTTCAAGAAGAGTTGGTTGCAAGCCGTCAGTAGACTTCTCATTTTGAAAGTTTATATCATCAATCCGAACAAAATTTCTGAGACTTTCGATTTCAGGGAATGAAGGATCCCAATGCTTCTTCATCGAGAGGCCCCCAGACTGATGAACATGAGATCCTTTTGTCTGCTTCTGATGAAGACCATGACAAATCAGAACTCCAAGGCAATAGGGATTTTAGTGCTTCTGCTTTGGGTGATCCCGGGATGAGTAATTTGCCCCCTCCTCCAACAGGCGACGATTTTTTCAAGTCTTTATTTGGTGACCTACCACCACCCTCTTAGTGACATGTAAACATTATAGAAATTGTAAAACATTGTACAATAATAAAAACTATACAATTTTTCTCTTTACTGTAATCCTTCTTTTCCTTTTTTTTCATTATTTTTCGTTACTGCAAATTTTTTTTTCTTTTTTTTATATAGTACATCATAATTTATATCCACTTCTTTTGTTAAACCAAATCCAAAGTGGAAAAAGAAATTGTGACCACCTCCTTTTCTTAGACCATATGGTCTTATCCTTTCCCATCATCTTTTCCATTTCACTTTTGGAAAAGGTTTATTTTCTTCTATATAAATCACCTTGCATGCCATATTTTACTTCATAAACCAAAAAATCTCTTTCTTTCAACGTGAAGACTTCTTTTAGCAATTTTGGTTCTCCTTTATTCAACAATCATGATCGAGTACCATTTAAAGAAAATAAAAATTTTATTTAAGAATATGGATGCCATCCATTGGAAGCAAATTTCATGGTCAAAGCTTGATGTTTTAAAATGTTTTCAAAATGTCAAATTGGACCACTCCTTCTTACATGCCATGGCTTTCTTTTGGGATACGGATTCTAGGGTATTTAGAATTAATGGCTTTGAAATGTGTCCCTTGATTGAAGAATTTGAGGCCATCCTTGGACATCCCAATAATCAACAAATGGCATTACCCACATTGATTTCCAAGACTCAACAGAAGATGCAGATGTTATTTCAAATTCCAAAACCCGAAGTTCTTCAGTTGATGAGAGATGAAAAAATTCTACTTGCTCCTTTTATTGACTTTTGTTTCTCTCTTTTGGCTCCTACTAAGGCATGGGGACACATGCTTTGTCTTTGCTTACTCGGTCAATTCTTACTTGTTTCTTCTGACGGCGATATTGATCCACGAGTATTGGATATTATGGACCAAATGGAAGGAGGCTTGTCGCCGGTACCTGTGATTTTAGTCGAGACATTAGTTGGATTAGATCGATTTAAATCAGGATTGTCAAAGAGACTGACTGGGAGTCCGTTGCTGCTTCAAGTAATTACCTAAACTGCCCTTTCAGGTTTTCAATTTAGTTTTCTTTAATATATATATATATTGCTCTAACTTTTACCTAGTCCGCCCATGTGGGTTTTCATAACTACGAGCTGTTCTAATTTTTGCCTAAGATGCCCTTACGGGTTTTCAACTTAGCGGATTCTTTTTTTTAACTTAATTCTTTCTTCACATATTTGGTTTCAGAAGCGTCTCTGTTTGCTTGATACTCCCTCCAAGAATTTTGCCAGATACCTGCCACGTCATCATTCTACTAGGAAGCTACTCCATCCTGCTTCTTCATATGCTGACTGGGTCGATTGGATCCACTCACACTCTGAAGTCAATGTTCGTTGGTTGGTACCTTGGTGGAAGATTTCTCGTATCACCATGCGGACATACTTGATGTACATTCCCCTTACTGCTTTTCGTCAAGGTACATGCTATGATCCTCGCCGACTTGGGCGTCAGTATGGAGCTGAGCCTCGTGATTCTAACTTTGCTCCTGACCTAGACATGCCTTGCTTGACTGAAGCCTACTTGGATCGGCTGAGGCAAAGCTGGCCTGCACGTTACACTTATCGACTGCCATAGCTTTTACATTTGTCAATTCAGAAAGTGTTTTGTTAGGATGAAAAATAACTAAAGTAATAAAAGATGCTTCTTTTCCATTTATAATTTGTCATCACCTTTTGCAATTATGATTATTTATTTCATCCATATCTGGTCAAATACTTATAACAGTAAACATAGAACAAATTTAATCATTAATTCTGTTTTATTAAATTGGGGAACAACCAAACATAAAGCCAGCATACACAAGATCATTAATGTTGCCAATTAGCCCTTTCGGGTTTTCTAATTGATGATTTTCTCTCATTTAGCCCTAATTGTTGCCTAGCCCGCCCTTTTGGGTTTTTGGAACTAGCGGACTGCTCTAACTTTTGCCTAGGCTGCCCTTTTTGGGTTTTCAACGTAGCGAGCTCCCTTTTTTTTTTATATATATCATACATAAAATCTCTTCAACCTTTCAATGTTTACTGGCTCACTAAATTCGTTCCCATCCATGTCTGATAACTTCACCGCACCTTTGCTCATGACTTGTTTCACAACATATGGCCCTTCCCAGCTAGGTCTGAACTTCCCTCTTGGATCAGATATATTAGGCTTACATTGCTTTAACACCAAATTCCCAATTCTAAATTTTCTGACTTTGACCATTCTATTGTAGGCCCTAGCTATCTTCTTTTGATACAGTTGGTGATGATACAATGCCTTTAATCTTCTCTCTTCTAATAAAGCTAATTGTGTGTATCTGCTCGCTACCCATTCCGCTTCAAGCAGTTCAGCTTCCAAGACTACTCTAAGTGATTTGATCTCAATTTCAATTGGCAATACCGCTTCCATCGCATAAACCAAAGAGAATGGTGTCATTCCAATAGGTGTTCGTACGCTTGTCCTATATCACCATAAAGGAAAGGGAAGCATTTCCGATCTGTCCCTGTAAGTCTTGGTCATCTTGGACAGAATTTGCTTAATTGTCTTGTTTGTTGCTTCCACGACACCATTAGCCTTTGGTCTATAAGGAGAGGATCAATGATGATGGATTTGGTACTTGGAGAATAAATCCTTAATTGCTCCTTGAAACTGTACCCCGTTGTCTGATATCACACTGTGCGAGACCCCATATCTGCAGATGAGATTCTTTTCGATAAACCTAGCCATTTGAATTGCACCCAACTTGTTGAAGGTTTCGGCTTCGACCCATTTTAAAAAATAATCAATTGGTACTACAATTAAACGGTGACCGTTTGAGGCTTTCGGATGTATCTCTCCTATACTGTCGATACCCCAGGTGGCAAATGGCCAGGGTGAAAACATTAAATGCAGTTCTTCAGGAGGCATGTGATTCAAGTTACCATACATCTGACATTGTTGGCACTTCTTGACAAACTCAATACAGTCTCTCTCCATGGTCAACCAATAGTAACCTTGTCGAATAATCTTCTTAACTAGGGCCAAACCACTCATGTGCGGACCGCAACTCCCCGCATGTATTTCTAACATGATGTGCTCCACTTCAGGCTTTGTTAAACATCTCAAATGCACTCCATCAGGCCATCTTCGATATAACTCTCCATGGAAGGTGATGTATTGCAATGACCACCTCCTTATGGCTCTTCTCTCTTTCTTTGTTGCCCCCGGCGGGTATTCTCTTTCCTCCAAAAATTGCCTTATAGTATCATACCACGCATCATGGTCCATATCAATTTCCATGATTGTCTCATATTCATAACAAGGAGTTGATGTACTAGTCAAGATCAGATGCTTAAGGAATAAGCTAACAGGATTTTCCCATACCAAAGCCAATGTGGCTAGGGCATCAACCATTTGATTTTCTTCTCTTGACAGGTGTATAAACCTACACTCCTTAAAATTCTTCTTCATCATGGTCAGGTAATGGTGGTATGGTTTCAATTTCTCTTCTTTCAACTCCCATTCTCCATTTACTTGGGATACTACTAGCAACGAATCACCATAAACTTCCACCTTATCCACCTTCATAATCATTAGGGTTTCCAAACCGAAAATACAAGCTTTGTACTCCACCATATTACTGGTTGCCCTAAATTTCAACTTCTTTGCTAAAGGGATAAGTTCCCCTTCCGGTGATTCTAGTATAACTCCCAAACCTTCTCCTTTCTTTTTTACTGCTCCAACAAAATACATTTTCCACCCTTGTACTTCAATTGTTTCTAAATGTTCATCGGGAAATTCCAAGATTACCTCTTCACTTTCTGGTAATCGTTGTTGAGCCAGGAATTCTGCCACTTCTCTACCTTTGATTGTTTTCCTGGTTACATACTCAATCTCAAATTCTTCTAATATTATCAACCATCGACCATATTTCCCAATTAAAGAGGGTGTCTCCCTCAAGTATTTCATTGGATCCAACCTGGAAATTGCTTGCACACTATATGCTGCAACTTCTTAGAAGACCAAACCATGACTATACATGTCTTTTCAATGATACTATACTTAATTTCATAAGGTAGGAGCTTTCTACTCAAATAGTAAACAGCATGCTCGATCCCTGACTCATCTGCTTGGGCTAGCATGGCTCATATCAACTCTTCCTCTACTACTAAGTATAGTAATAAAGGTTTGCCGGGTTTAGGTGGTTTCAAAACAGGTGGATTCAACAAATACTCTTTTATTCAATCGAAGGCCTTTTGACATTCTTCATTCCATACGACTGGCTAATTCTTTCTAAGCAACTTGAAGATAGGCTCACAGATTGTTGTGAGCTTTGCTATAAATCTGCTAATGTACTGCAGTTTATCAATGAATCCCCGAACTTCTCTCTCCGTCTTTGGGGCTGGCATTTGTTTTATTAGTTTTTGTTATAGTTTTGTGTCTTGTTTGTTATAATAATTAATGTTTTATTTAGGTATTTTGTTAGTTTTAATCGGTTTGTTTATTGTTTTCTTTAATTATGTAGTTTTAGTTTATTTATGTGTTTCTGTCATTTTTTATTTAATTTTTAGTATGTGTTTATATTTTGTTGGATATTGTTTATTTAATTCTTGTTTAAGTTTTGTTTGCCAGTTTTGTGTTAGGTTAAAACAGCAAGGAAACAAATTGAAGATGAAATGGACAGAAGCTGACACAGGTAGAGGACACGGCCAAGTCACTGGCCGTGTCCCATACCAATATTAAATTGAAGAGCAAGTCCCAGTAGCAGACACAAGCAAGGGACACGGCCAAGTCATGTGGCCGTGTCCCTCCAAAGAAGAGCAACACGGCCAAGTCACCTTGACTTGGCCGTGTCTCACTTATTACCAAAGGAAAGGAAGATCAAAAATTAAACAGAAGCGAACATAGGCAAAGGACACGGCCAAGTCATGTGGCCGTGTCCCTCAATCATGGTGCAACATGGCCAAGTCACTCATGACTTGGCCGTGTCACTCAACCAAAAGAAGAAGAAAGACAAGAATGCAACAGAGGTGGACACCTGCAGGGGACACGGCCATGTCTTGTGGCCGTGTCCCTCCAACAAGCTCTCACACGGTCGTGTCCCTCATCACCTGGCCGTGTCCCTCATGAACCAAACACGCACCAAATTTTTAAAGCCGACGTTTCGTATAAAAGCAAAAAGAAAGTTAGGGTTTTAAGTGGTGGAGATTTTGAGCAAACTTTGCGCCGTCAAGAGAGTGGAGCTAGGGTTTTACTTAGTTTTCTTTATTTTGATTTCTGTAATATCCTCATTTATGCCCTAGAAGTTTTGATTATGTTGTTGATGTTGTTGTTATTGTTGTTGTTGGTATATATTGGAAAATGTATATGTTGTGTATATGATGATATATATAACATATAAATTGGTCAAATATAGAGTCAATGCAAGAAGATATTTTTGTGGAATGTGCAATTACATATAAGGGCTTAGATGAGACAAAAGGTTAGTTATTTGATTGAGGGCATTTTGGTAATTACTTGGATAAAATCTCTTGGTGGAGATTTAAAGTGGAGTTGACTTTATTTCCTCCATGTATTTTCTTCTTCTTTTGCATTTTGGCTGATTTTTGGTAGACAAAGGGAAAGCAAAGAGACAAAGAGAAGACTTTGAAGAGTAAGCTCCAATTGTAGGAAGATTGAAGTGATCAAGTGTTGATTCAAGAAGTGTTATAATTTAAGGTAAGAAATCTCTTGTTTTTCCTTTGTAAGTTTTGAAGTTGGGTATAAAAGAAGTTGTGATTTGTTGATATGATGATTTGATGTGGTTGTAATGTGTTGAATTTGATTATAAGCCAAAGAGTTAATTATTAATGGTTTTGGATTGAAGATGGTAAGTAGGTGGAGATTGATTTTGAGAAAATAGGAGTGATGTTGTATTTTTAGGGTTTTCGTTTGGTATGAATTTAATGTATGGGTATTGTGATTACTAGGGTGAATATGTAAGATATGTGTTTATAACATGAATTGTGTCCATTTGAATGAGATGATTGTTGTGTAAAAAGGGTGTAAATGCTTTTAGAAGGGTGTTGGCCATTTTTAGGGTTGTGTATTTGAGTGACACGGCCAAAACAAAAGAGAGACACGGCCAAGCCAAGTGATTTTGGGCGTGTTGGATTGCTTTGAGAGAGACACGGCCGTGTCTAGTGCCCGTGTTCACTACTGGATTTTGGTGTTGGGAGACACGGCCACAAGCTTGGCCGTGTCCTATGCCCATGTCTGCTACTGTGATTTGTTGATTGAGAGACATGGCCACAAGCTTGGCCGTGTCCCTTGCCCGTGTTGCCTACTGTCAATTTAGGTTGAGAGACACGGCCACAAGCTTGGCCGTGTCCCTCAAGTGGCTGCCCGTGTCCCTCAAATGTGTGGGTTAGGGTTTTTATACTTTGTTCTATTTGCATTATTTTGGTCCTTTTAAGGTAAGTTGGTACCTTAACCTGAACCTAAACACATTTAAACAATGATTGACCTAAACAAATGCATATGGAAGATCTTAAAGCTATGAATGATATAAATTATTCTTTGCCCTAATTGCATTGTTGAGATTGAACAATGTTATGTTATGCATTGTGAATGGTTATGTGTTTCATGAATAATGTATATTGAAATGTTACATATAAGATGCTATGATGATTCAAATAAGAGGTGAAATGTGATGTAATGCCATTGTGATTGGCAATGATGATGATATGGAAAGAAAGAAGGCATGTTTGCCTAAATGTGATGAGAATTTGAGAATGGAAATGGTAACTATATAATAAATGAATTATTTGTTTAATATGTTATTCAGTTTCAGAGTTCTGGATTTGGGTGGCATGCCTAAGAAATGATGAAAGGTAACAGTCTTGCCGGGTTGAAGATCTCCTCATATGTGTTGAGTTGATGGTCTAAGAGACTGGGTCTGTTACACTATGAGAATTGTGAATATGAGATATATGATTTGTAACAGTCTTGCCGGGTTGAGGATCTCCTCATATGTGTTGAGTTGATGGTCCAAGAGACTGGGTCTGTTACACTATCCATGGATAGAGATACATGTATATATATTGCCTACGGGCGTGATTATTGTGATTATGAACCAAAGCAGTAACTCTGAACTCTGAATATCGTATTAAATACTTGTTGGGCCCATAGGTGTCAAGGTTATATGAATGTCCTAAATAACGTTATGAGTTAATGAAATGAGATGTTGTATATTGAGTATAATTGATTAATGATGAATGTGGAAAGATGTTGAAATGTGGTATGCTCATATGACTATGATTTGTGAAATGCATAATTATGTGGTTAACTTTATTTTTATGATGTTGATCTTATCAGTAACATATGTGGCATTGCATTACATTAAAGCATACCATTAGCATGTTTTATCTTACTAAGCCCTTGGCTTAGAGCGATATTGTTTAATCGCGCAGGTGATAGAGTTGATAGAGTTAAACCTGAGGGTTCTTCAAGACCGAGTGAGAGTAGACGTTGAAGTGTTGATTTGGAACTTAAAGATCAGAAGAGACTTGCCAATCATGTATATTTCTTTTATATTTTGTAAAGTATTGGTTTTAATGTAAATATATGTATAACTATAAACATGGATTTGAAAGAGTTTATACATGTAAATATTTTATAAAATTCCGCTGCGTATTAACTAAATGTATATATATATATATCTATTTGGTTTTGTATTACAACTTGATTACTTATTATCTATAATGTATATTGAGAAAGATGACAATATTATATAAATTTTTTTTTTTGAATGTTAAGAAAATCCGTAGCATTTCTATATTCGATACATGTATACTACATTGTGGTGTATGTAGTGTGTATGTATTGGATGTGGGGGTGTAAGTAATGTCTATATTCATCGGACCGTAACTGAATATGAGGTTGAGTTTATTCGATTGAGTCAGTATGCTGGGGGTATTATAGTTGATGAGATAGATAGATGCCGGAGGTTTGAGGAGGGATTGAGGCCCTCTATCTTGTGCTTAGTGGCTGGATCTAGATATCACGATTTCTCCCAGCTAGTGGCAACAGCTCGAAGTGTAGAGCGAGCTCAAGTTATTGCAGCTGCTTCAGAGGAAGAGGTTAGGGTTAGGAGGCCCCAGTTTGAGGCAGTGTCTTCTTCTGTTAAAAGTGGTAAAGGAAGCTTTGTTCCTAGAGTTAGTAGGAGTCAGAGGTCAGCTGGTAGGTCAGTGCAGTTCCAGAGGCAGAGATTTAGACCTGCAGCTTCAGTAGCGAGTGCTCCTACTCCTGGAGTTCAGAGATCCACCTTACCTGTGTGTGATCAGTGTGGTGGAAGACATGGGGGCGTTTGTTGGAGGCATAGTAGATCAGGGGTATGTTTCAGGTGTGGATCACCTGACCACTTTGTGAGAGACTGTCCTGAGAGGCAGGAGCAGATGCCAGTTGATTCTGCTGCTTCTCGAGCTAGTGTGAGGGGAGGCAGAGGAGGCAGAGGTGCCAGCCGAGGAGGTAGACTAGGGTTCAGTTCTAGAGGAGGTGCTACATCCAGGGAGGGTAGACCAGAGGAGGTTGGATCTTCCCAGAGGATGTATGTTATGCAGAGGCAGCCAGATGCATCGGCAGTCATAGCTGGTACTTTTTCTTTATTTGATACTTCGGTACTTGCTTTGATTGATCTGGGTTCCACACATTCATATATTAGTGCATCTGTTTTGCCTGTATCTGAATTGCATGCTGAGTCCCTAGGATTGGATGTGTTAGTGACAAATCCCTTAGGGCATAGCGTGATTGTTAGTAAGGTGCACAAAGATAGTGCAGTAGTGGTGCAGGGTGAGGAGTTCCTTGGGGATTTGATTGAGATGCCATTTAAGGAATATGATGTGATCCTAGGCATGGATTGGCTATCGAGGCATGGAGCTGTGGTGGATTGTAAAAAGAAAGTTGTTACTTTGAGAACTGCTGATGGTAGAGAAGTGATAGTATCTAATGAACAGGAACAGCTAGCATCTTTGTTTGTTTCAGCTGTTGCAGCCAGGAGATTGATTAGAAAGGGGCGTGAAGCCTATCTTGCTCATGTGGTAGATACTAGAGTAAGAGGTTCTCCTATTGATAGTATTGCCACAGTTGCTGAGTTCCCAGATGTTTTTCCAGACGAGTTGCCAGGATTGCCTCCTGAGAGAGAGGTGGAGTTTGGTATCGAATTGTTGCCTGGTACCACTCCTATCTCTATTACTCCGTATAGAATGGCACCAGCAGAATTGAGGGAGTTGAAAGTACAATTACAGGAGTTGTTGGATAAAGGATTTATTCGCCCCAGTGTTTCTCCTTGGGGAGCTCCTGTGTTATTTGTGAAGAAGAAAGATGGTACTATGAGATTGTGCATCGATTATAGGCAATTGAACAAGGTGACTATTAAAAATAAATATCCTTTGCCTAGAATTGATGATCTCTTTGATCAGTTGAAGGGTGCAGCTGTGTTTTCTAAAATTGATCTGAGATCTGGGTACCATCAGCTGAGAGTCAGAGATGAGGATGTTCCGAAGACCGCTTTTCGGACCAGGTATGGGCATTATGAGTTTTTAGTTATGCCTTTTGGTCTGACGAATGCACCTGCAGCTTTTATGGATTTGATGAATAGGGTGTTTAGGCCCTATTTAGATCAGTTTGTAGTGGTCTTCATTGATGATATACTGGTGTATTCGCGGAATGAAGAGGAACATGATATGCATCTGCGGATTGTGTTACAGATTTTGAGAGAGAGGCAGTTATTTGCCAAATTGTCGAAGTGTGAGTTCTGGTTAGATCAAGTTGCTTTTCTCGGACATATTGTTTCAGCGGAAGGCATTAGAGTTGATCCAAGTAAAGTTGAAGCTATTCTGAATTGGAGTCCACCCAAGTCTGTAACAGAGGTTAGAAGTTTTCTGGGTTTGGCAGGCTATTATCGGCGGTTTGTGAAAGGATTTTCTTTGATAGCTACTCCACTCACTAGATTGCTTCGTAAGGGAGTGAGATTTGTATGGACGGATCAGTGTCAGGCTAGTTTTGAGCAGTTGAGAGATATGTTGATGTAAGCGCCTGTTCTTACTTTACCTGTGGAAGGCAAACCATATGTGATTTTCAGTGATGCTTCACATAGTGGTTTGGGGTGTGTATTGATGCAAGAAGGTAAAGTTATAGCTTATGCATCTCGACAGTTGAAACCGCATGAGCTTAATTATCCTACTCATGATTTGGAGTTGGCAGCCATTGTGTTTGCATTGAAGATTTGGCGTCACTATCTGTTTGGGGAGAAATGTTTTATCTACACTGATCATAAGAGTTTAAAGTATTTGGGGGTTCAGAAAGAACTCAATCTTCGTCAGAGGAGATGGTTGGAATTGATTAAAGACTACGACTGTTTGATTGATTATCATCCAGGTAAAGCAAATGTTGTTGCTGATGCCTTGAGTCGGAAGTCTTTAGCAGGGTTGACTGTGTACTCGCTCTCGTTGCTTGTTGAGTTGAGAGCATTGTGTGCTAATTTTGTAGTTTGTGATGATGGTGCATTGTTGGCACAGTTACAAGTGAAACCAGTTTTGTTGGATCAGATTAGGGAGGCTCAGTTGGCTGATAAGAAGATTCAGAAGATTGTTTCAGATTGTCAAAGTGGAAAAGGTAGAGATTTTGTAGTGAGAGGTGATGGGAGTCTCTGGTATAAGAACAGATTGTGTGTACCCGATGATGCTGATTTGAAGAAGATCATTTTAGAAGAAGCACATCAGTCAGTGTTTGCTATGCATCCGGGTAATACAAAGACGTATCATGACTTGAGACAGCATTACTGGTGGATGGGATTGAAGAGAGACATTGCTGAGTTTGTATCGAAATGTCTCACATGTCAGAAGGTAAAAGCTGAGCATCAAGTTCCAACTGGGTTGCTTCAGCCGTTGTCAGTGCCTGAATGGAAGTGGGATAGAGTGACAGTGGATTTTGTGTCTGGTTTGCCATTGACACAAAAGAAGCATGATGCTATATGGGTGATTGTGGATAGATTGACCAAGACAGCTCATTTCCTTCCGGTTCGGATGGATTACTCTTTGGAGAGATTGGCTGAGTTGTATATCCATGAGATTGTGAGATTACATGGTGTTCCAACTTCTTTAGTGTCTGATCGAGATCCCAGGTTTACTTCAAGGTTTTGGAAGAGTTTGCATAGTGCTTTGGGTTCTCGACTGCACTTCAGCACTGCTTTTCATCCACAGACGGATGGGCAGTCAGAGAGGGTGATACAGATTATTGAGGACATGTTGAGAAGCTGTGTCATCGATTTCTCTGGAAGTTGGGATAGATTTCTACCTCTTGTGGAGTTTGCTTACAACAACAGTCACCAATCCAGCATTGGTATGGCACCGTTTGAAGTATTGTATGGTAGACGGTGTAGGACACCTCTTTGTTGGAATGAGCTTGGAGATAATAAGTTGGTTGGTCCTGATTTGATTCAAGAAACTGAAGAGAAAGTGAAGTTGATTCGAGGCAGGTTAAAAGCAGCTTCAGACCGACAGAAGTCTTATGCAGATCTGAAAAGGAGAGACATTGAGTTTGATGTTGGAGATAAGGTATTTTTAAAAGTATCTCCCTGGAAGAAGATATTGAGGTTCGGTTGGAAAGGGAAGTTGAGTCCTCGATTCATTGGACCGTATGAAGTGTTGGAAAGAGTTGGGCCAGTTGCTTATCGGCTTGCTTTGCCAACTGAGTTGGATCATATTCATAATGTATTTCATGTTTCTATGTTGAGGAGGTACAGGTCGGATCCATCTCATGTGTTGCCAGTTGAATCTATTGAAGTGAGCCCAGACTTGACATTTGAAGAGGAACCGGTTGCTATCTTGGCACGTGAAGTGAAAGAGTTGAGAAACAAGAGAGTGCCTCTTGTGAAGGTTCTATGGAAGAACCATGGGAAAGAAGAAGCAACTTGGGAAAATGAGCAAACCATGCGAGAGCAATATCCTCAGTTGTTTCAGAGCTGATTTCAGGTAATTTCGAGGACGAAATTTCTTTTTAGAGGGGGAGAATTGTAATATCCTCATTTATGCCCTAGAAGTTTTGATTATGTTGTTGATGTTGTTGTTATTGTTGTTGTTGGTATATATTGGAAAATGTATATGTTGTGTATATGATGATATATATAACATATAAATTGGTCAAATATAGAGTCAATGCAAGAAGATATTTTTGTGGAATGTGCAATTACATATAAGGGCTTAGATGAGACAAAAGGTTAGTTATTTGATTGAGGGCATTTTGGTAATTACTTGGATAAAATCTCTTGGTGGAGATTTAAAGTGGAGTTGACTTTATTTCCTCCATGTATTTTCTTCTTCTTTTGCATTTTGGCTGATTTTTGGTAGACAAAGGGAAAGCAAAGAGACAAAGAGAAGACTTTGAAGAGTAAGCTCCAATTGTAGGAAGATTGAAGTGATCAAGTGTTGATTCAAGAAGTGTTATAATTTAAGGTAAGAAATCTCTTGTTTTTCCTTTGTAAGTTTTGAAGTTGGGTATAAAAGAAGTTGTGATTTGTTGATATGATGATTTGATGTGGTTGTAATGTGTTGAATTTGATTATAAGCCAAAGAGTTAATTATTAATGGTTTTGGATTGAAGATGGTAAGTAGGTGGAGATTGATTTTGAGAAAATAGGAGTGATGTTGTATTTTTAGGGTTTTCGTTTGGTATGAATTTAATGTATGGGTATTGTGATTACTAGGGTGAATATGTAAGATATGTGTTTATAACATGAATTGTGTCCATTTGAATGAGATGATTGTTGTGTAAAAAGGGTGTAAATGCTTTTAGAAGGGTGTTGGCCATTTTTAGGGTTGTGTATTTGAGTGACACGGCCAAAACAAAAGAGAGACACGGCCAAGCCAAGTGATTTTGGGCGTGTTGGATTGCTTTGAGAGAGACACGGCCGTGTCTAGTGCCCGTGTTCACTACTGGATTTTGGTGTTGGGAGACACGGCCACAAGCTTGGCCGTGTCCTATGCCCATGTCTGCTACTGTGATTTGTTGATTGAGAGACACGGCCACAAGCTTGGCCGTGTCCCTTGCCCGTGTTGCCTACTGTCAATTTAGGTTGAGAGACACGGCCACAAGCTTGGCCGTGTCCCTCAAGTGGCTGCCCGTGTCCCTCAAATGTGTGGGTTAGGGTTTTTATACTTTGTTCTATTTGCATTATTTTGGTCCTTTTAAGGTAAGTTGGTACCTTAACCTGAACCTAAACACATTTAAACAATGATTGACCTAAACAAATGCATATGGAAGATCTTAAAGCTATGAATGATATAAATTATTCTTTGCCCTAATTGCATTGTTGAGATTGAACAATGTTATGTTATGCATTGTGAATGGTTATTTGTTTCATGAATAATGTATATTGAAATGTTACATATAAGATGCTATGATGATTCAAATAAGAGGTGAAATGTGATGTAAAGCCATTGTGATTGGCAATGATGATGATATGGAAAGAAAGAAGGCATGTTTGCCTAAATGTGATGAGAATTTGAGAATGGAAATGGTAACTATATAATAAATGAATTATTTGTTTAATATGTTATTCAGTTTCAGAGTTCTGGATTTGGGTGGCATGCCTAAGAAATGATGAAGGGTAACAGTCTTGCCGGGTTGAGGATCTCCTCATATGTGTTGAGTTGATGGTCCAAGAGACTGGGTCTGTTACACTATGAGAATTGTGAATATGAGATATATGATTTGTAACAGTCTTGCCGGGTTGAGGATCTCCTCATATGTGTTGAGTTGATGGTCCAAGAGACTGGGTCTGTTACACTATCCATGGATAGAGATACATGTATATATATTGCCTACGGGCGTGATTATTGTGATTATGAACCAAAGCAGTAACTCTGAACTCTGAATATCGTATTAAATACTTGTTGGGCCCATAGGTGTCAAGGTTATATGAATGTCCTAAATAACGTTATGAGTTAATGAAATGAGATGTTGTATATTGAGTATAATTGATTAATGATGAATGTGGAAAGATGTTGAAATGTGGTATGCTCATATGACTATGATTTGTGAAATGCATAATTATGTGGTTAACTTTATATTTATGATGTTGATCTTATCAGTAACATATGTGGCATTGCATTACATTAAAGCATACCATTAGCATGTTTTATCTTACTAAGCCCTTGGCTTAGCGCGATATTGTTTAATCGCGCAGGTGATAGAGTTGATAGAGTTGAACCTGAGGGTTCTTCAAGACCGAGTGAGAGTAGACGTTGAAGTGTTGATTTGGAACTTAAAGATCAGAAGAGACTTGCCAATCATGTATATTTCTTTTATATTTTGTAAAGTATTGGTTTTAATGTAAATATATGTATAACTATAAACATGGATTTGAAAGAGTTTATACATGTAAATATTTTATAAAATTCCGCTGCGTATTAACTAAATGTATATATATATATATATCTATTTGGTTTTGTATTACAACTTGATTACTTATTATCTATAATGTATATTGAGAAAGATGACAATATTATATAAAATTTTTTTTTGAATGTTAAGAAAATCCGTAGCATTTCTATATTCGATACATGTATACTACATTGTGGTGTATGTAGTGTGTATGTATTGGATGTGGGGGTGTTACAATTTCACTTTTTTGGATTAAACTAGCTAGATTAAATTGTTCTTTCCATTGTTATATCCTTCTTGCAAGATTCGAACAAGAGATTATTAAGAAGCTTCAAGGAGTTGTAACTTGGTTTTGTTCTTGAACTTATTCTCTTTATTTTTATTGAATGGATATTATCATGTCTATTTCGATTTCTTTAAACATTAATGAGATGAATATGTTTGATTGCATTATGAACTAATTTGATCTAGTCTAGGGTTTGTATGGATTTGCTATGATTGTATGAATTGGTTATTCTCTTAACTAATAATTTCTTTTGCCTTTATTGAATAAAATATTATTAACATATAATTGATTGGCCACCAATTGTGTGTTTTAGGTATTAGATGATGGATTGAGAGATGAAGTCTAATGCTGGAATAATTCAATTAAGGACTTAGGTGAATTAGAAATATAACCTATTAAAAAGATTGTTTCAATTATAACAAGATTAGTTGTAAGAGGTTTAAATGCGAGAGCTTATTTCCTTGACTCAATTAATTAAGTTGTTTAGATTTAATCTTAGAGATTAAATTAGTTAAGTGGAATAACCATTCATACATATAAGTAGTAGAGAAGTGCAAACCCTAGACCCTTTTATCAAGTGAATCAAAACATCAGCTTTTGTTTATTTTTATTGTTTTCAAATTAAATCAATCTTCTTCATTACTTTGCAATTTAAATTTCTTTAATTACTTGTTACTTTTAATTTGATAATCAATTACCCACTTTGGCTTCCTTGTGAGACGACCTTGGGGCGATCACCTTTGCTACAGCTACCTCGTATACTTGCGAGTGACACTTTGTGGTGGAGTTAATTTGAGCGCAACAGCATTTCCCTGATTGCTTTGACTTTGTTAGGATCAATCTCAATGCCATTCAGACCAATTACATGTCTCAATAATTTGCCTGAAGTAACACCGAATACACACTTCTTCTGGTTTAATCTTGGCTTATACTTCAAAGCTCTATTAAGGAATAATTCTAAATTCTAGAAGTGTTGCTCCCTTGTATCCGACTTCACCATCATATCATCAACATATACTTCAACTTCTTTGTGCATCATGTCATGAAATAGTGTGGTGGCCATCCTTTGGTAGGTTGCTCCAGCATTCTTTAAGCCGAAAGGCATCACCCTATAACAAAATATACCCATGTAGTAATGAAGGCAGTTTTGGCTTTATCCTCTTGGGCCATTAACACTTGATTGTATCCGGAAAATCCATCTACAAATGAGTGTAGCATGCTAGAGGCTGCAGTATCAATGAGAACATCTATATGAGGTAAAGGAAAATCATCCTTAGGGGAAGCCTTGTTTAAATCTCTATAGTCCACCCAGACCCTTATCCTTCCATCTTTCTTTGGCAGGGGTACTATGTTGGCTAACCAATTTGGGTATTCTATCACTTTAAGGAACTTCACTTGTATTTGCTTAGTGACCTCTTCTTTAACCAATTCAGCCCACTCAGGTCTTAATCGCCTAAGCTTTTGTTTGACAGGTTTAATGTGAGTGTAAGTAGGAATATGATGCTCGGATATGTCTCGATCTATCCCCGACATATCTTCATAAGACCAAGCAAACACTTCTTCATATTTTTTGAATATTTTTTCAAATCTCTCTCTCTCATCAGGAGTAAGGTCGGATGCTATGCTAATGTTTTTAGGATTTTCAGTTGTTCCCAAATTTAATGATTGTATGTTAACAGAATTAATATTAAAGATGCTCATGTAACTGCTATTTGAATGTATGCAACCATCAGGAGAAACATCACACAAGTAAGCAAAATCAGACTTTATTGCATTCATTTTGGAAAAGAAAGTATCATCATCCTCATACAAAGCAGACAAATTAAAATCAAAATCAAAATCATTGTTCTCAGAATCATAAAGCAGGATGTCTTCAAACTTCTCTTCAACCAGGGCAGAAATCTCTTCCGGAGTCTTCTCGACTTTCAGGGCAGCTTTAATCTTCTCTTTTGGATTAGATTCTTTGTTGGTTGACAGGGTGAGCTCTTTCTTCACTTGCTCCACTAGCTCAGCAACATCTGCAAAAATTTCAAAACCTGGAATTAACTTACCCATGAACATGATCAGCTCGGGCTTTCCTTGGAGTGGTCCCATATCTGGAGCCTTGACAAAGATCTCTTCAAGTGGTGGGAAGCTCATCTTCTCACTCTTCTTTGGCTGGATACCATTGGCTTCATCATATCCCTACCCCTTCTTGGAAGCTTGAGTTCTAAAATCTGGTAATTTTGTTAAACCGGCCTTACCCTTTCCAAGACCAGCTCCGGGAAGGTAGTTCATGTTCTTCATCATATTCAAGACTTTGGAGTCTACTACTTCATCATCAGAAATTACAGCTACTTGAAAACCATTGAGAGGCCTCTCTACCATTAGAGCGTTAACAATCTCATTATCTTCAGCTTCAATGACCACTGTCTCATTTCCGTTGGGAAATTTGATCTTTTGATGAAGGGTGGAAGGAACTCCACCAAGAGGATGAAACCATGGTCACCCCAAGAGTAAGGCAAAGGTAACTGGTATGTCTAAAACAACAAACTCAACAATAGATTCAATCGGACCGACCTTGACAGCAGCTTTGAAAGTCCCTTCAGCATTCCTCTTAGTGTTGTCATAAGCATGAATCGTTACCTCGATTGGGTTTAGATCTCTTATTGACATGGCTAGCTTTGGCAATATCTTAAGTGGACAAACATTTATGGTTGACCCATCACCGACCATTACACATGGAGTCCTCTTCCCCTTGACTTCTATTTTGATAAAGAGTGGGCGGATGTGGTCTCTCCCCTCCTCCGGTAAGTCCGCATCTGAAAAAAGAAACTGCTCCCATACTAACTTCACTCTTTTCTTGTATCTCCGGTGTTATGGAGGTAGAAATTGGCATGCTAGCTAAGGCTTTGGCCATTGTTTCTCGATGCCTTTTAGAAGTAGCTAATAAGTCCCAAATGCTAACACTTGCTTGGGTTCTTTTCAATTGCTTGAGCACAACATTATCTTCTTCTATTTCAACTTCCTTCCCCTTATTAATTTCTATCTCCTTTGGTGGTGGCCTTGCATAAGGCTTACCAGATCTAGTATTCATCACCCCATCTTCTTCGGGCTCGGACCAAGTCCACTCCTCCTTCTTGGATACAATATCATCATCACTGTCACTTAGATTTTGAATTAATTTACATGATGTTTAACTAATGAGGTACCCACCAAGTGGAAACATACCTCTTACAACTTTTGGAAATCTAATTTAATTGATAAAACTAAATAATCATTCATCATAAATAAATCATTCATCAAAGCTATTAATCAATATATAAAATAAACATCCATCCATGATAAATTAAATAAATCAAGTATTGAAATTAAATAAATTAAAGCATAAGAAATAAATCTAAGCATAATCAAATATGGAATTGAATAAAGCAAATAAAAGCTCAATTATAGCTACTGTGACTTTTTATGGAAATAAAATAGATTAGGGTTTTATGTTTTAAAAGGTTGGTAAGACTCTTTGATTAAACAAATTAAGGTTTGAATGGTGAAATCATGAAACTAGGGTTTTAGACACTTCAAAATACTTTTGATTTGTTGTTTTAAATGGTGATTCATTGTGTTTTTAAGCTACTGTGCAAAGTTGTATGTAATATCCCAATGCATGCCCTAAAAGTTTTGATTATGTTGTTGTTGTATATTGGATTGAATGTATATGTATGTGATAAGAAAAGAATTTGGAAAAGAATGTTTATGTATATGTGTTTTGAGAAAGAAAAGAGGGTTTAGAGAGAAGTGTATATGTTGTTTATATGATATATATATAACATATAAGTTGGTCAAATATGTGGTCAAGGGAAGAAGATATTTTTAGTTGAGATTTGTGAAATGACTTAAAAGGACAAGTGATTGTAAGGAAATCAAAACATGTGGTTAAAGGGTGTTTTGGTAATTGCTTGAATTGAAATACTTGGTGGAGATTTAAAGATGAGTTGACTTTGGGCTTCTTGATTGTTCTTTGTGTTTTCTTCTTCTTTCTCCTTCATCTTGGCCGACTCTTCCATAGACAAAGGAAAGCAAAAGACAAAGTGAAGATCTTGAGGTGTTTAACTCAAATTGAAGGAAGATTGAAGTGATCTAGTGGATGATACAAGAATTCTTATAACTTTGGTAAGTTCTCTTGTGATCTTTGTGTTTATTTGAAATGATATTTGAGTTTGATAGATTTTAAGAGTGTGTTGGTTGATTTTGAGATGTGAGAAGTGTTTGAATGATTTGATGATGGATTTTGAGTATGGATTGAAGAAAAGAGTAAGTGGTTGGAAGAGATGATGTTGTATATGTGGTGAGGGTTTTGAGATGATTTTGTGTTTTGTGTTTAATGTGTGTTTTGGCTTGTTTTGGTGTGTTGTAAGCTTGAGATGAGTTTTGAGTATGTTTTGTTAAGATTGTTTGAAGAGGATGTTAATGAATAGAAGTGTGTTGTTGAGTGTTTGGTTGTTTTGACCGGAGTTTTGATTTGTGGCCGGACACGCCCATGAGCACGTCCAGGGTTTTTAGGCGTGTCAATTGTGTTGGAGGCAGTAGGTTTGACACGACCAGTAACACGCCCGTGTTATTGAGCGTGTCATAGCTACTGTGAGTTTGGAGAATTTACACGGCCAGGAGCACGTTAATGATGTTGGACGTGTTGTTATGGTTGAGAGGCAGTAGGTATTACACGCCCATGAGCACGCCCGTGTGGGTGATCGTGTCAGGGTTAGGGTTTGCCCTAATTAATTCCTAATTGGATTATCTCTTGTGTATCCCTAAGCAAGCATATGCTATTACTTTTGATTTAGGTCTTGAAGATAGTGATTGATCATTGATTTAAGAGGTAGAAGGATCTTGAACAAGGAAGTGTTAAGAGTGGTATGATTTTCTTTTGAGGTAAGTACAAAACCTATATGATTGTATGTAAGTACAAATGTGGCATTACTACATTGTTAATTTATATGAGCAATGTGTGTTGTTATGTTTATATCAATGATGAATATATATATATATATGAATAACGGGAATGACATGATGATGCAAATGATTGTGTATATGAAAGATTGAAATGCTATGATGTGAATTGAGATGAAATGGAATATAAAGCCATTGTGATTGGCTATGTTGATTCATTTGAGAATGAAATTGATAACAAATTAATAAATGAGTTGTGTGGCTAATATGTTATTCCATTTTCAGAGTTTGTTGTTGGTGGCATGCCTAAAGATAGTAACAATCTCTTGAAGTTAGGTTGGGATTGATCCTTGAAGCCAAGTTGGGTTGAAGTTTAACATGTTTTACTCCCCTTGAAGCTTGGTTGGGTCTAGTCCTTGAAGCCTAATTGAGATGTTACAACCCTTGAAGCTAGGTTGGGTTTGGTTCTTGAAGCCAAGTTGGGTTGAGACTTAGCATGCTTTGTTCCCCTTGAAGCTTGGTTGAACCTAATCCTTGAAGCCTAGTTGGGTATATGTGATAATAATAAATGTGATAAAACCAAAGCATTAACTCTGAAAATTGAATGGCATATTAGTGTGTTTTGGGCCCATGCTTGTCTTTGTTTATATGTGATTCATTGATGGTAAAATAATTGAATAATGAAATTCATGAAAGGACTTTGAGATGTAATAGGCTTATATGATTATGATTTGTGAAAGGCAAAGGTTTGGTGTTAGCTCTTCACTTATGAGGTTGATATTAATGGAATGTGTGACATTGCATAGCATACAAGCATAATGTTAGCATGTTTTGTACTACTAAGCCCTTGGCTTAGCGCGATAGCGTTGATCGCGCAGGTGATAGAGTTGATAGAGTTGAACCCGAGAGCTCTTCGAGGCCGAGTGAGAGTAGACATTGAAGAGTTGATTTTGAGACTTAAAGATCAGAGAAGATTTGCCAATCATGTATAACTTCTTTATATTTTGTAAATATTGTTTATAATGTGAATATATAAATGTTTAAATGTTTTCCTATATGTAAATAGTTCTAAATTCCGCTGCGTATTAAGTATATGTATATATGTATATATATATCTATTTTGTTTTATATTACAGATTAATCACTTATATTTTTTTCTATTATGTATAATGAGAAAGATTATAGTATCATTGGAAATGTTTTGAATGTTAAGAAAATTTGTAGCATTCCTATATTCGATGCATGTATACTACATTGTGGTGTATGTAGTGTGCATGTATTGGATGTGGGGGTGTTACATTGTAAAATTTGTATTTTTATGGTTTTTAATGTTTTAAAAGATTAAAGTTTAGAAAAAGTTAGGGTTTAAGGTTTTAAAGGGATTAGGGTTCATTATTTGGAATTTTGGAAGTTGAATTTGGGTTTAGTATTTTTAGAATTTAGGGTCACGGGTGGTCAATTAATTTTTAGGAATTTGGAAATCAATTTGATAATTTCATGAAGTTTTATGAATTTAAACAAACAAATTAAAGTTTTTATAAGTAGAAAAGATTTATATAATTGGAAAAAGTGTTTTTAGGATTTTTTTTTGTGAGAAAAAGAACATGTTTTAAGATTTTATAAATTTAGAAAACAAATTTTGGTTTTGGGGTTTTGAAGAAATAAAACTAATAACTTTAAATTCTTTGGGAAATAAAGCAATGGATTAATGTTTTTAACTTTGGAAAAACTAAATTAAAGTTCAAAGGTTTTTAATTTTGAATAACACAATTTCCTAATTTTAGCTATTGTGTAAAAACAATTAAAGAAAATCAATTAATACATACCTTCTTTTGATGATTCATCCAAAAACAATTCTTCTTGAATGAACTAGCTCCAAAGACAAACCTTTTTTTGCCTTTGAATTGCTTAAATCGTGATGCTGCTCCTTTAAAAATCAATTGAATTGAATTTATTACTTTTCCTTCATTGATTTGGTTTTCCAATTTCCAAGCTACTGCCAAAATTTTTCCTCCCCTTAAATTAATTGCCTTTGGTCCTTATTTATAGTGGTTTGAGGTTGTTTATTCCTAATTAGTTAAGGTAAGTAATATTAATAAAAAAAAGAAACCAAAACTTAATTGAATTAGGTTTCGAAAAATTTGCGCTGCCGAAAAAAATTGCCGTAGGAAAAAATGTGCTGGCGAAAAAAAACTGCAGCAGTGGGCGGGCTAGGGCGTCGCCAGCAGGAAATTCTTGCTGGCGAGCTATTTCGCCTTCAGGATTTTCCTGCAGGAGAAATAGAAATTCTATTTCGCTCGCAGGATTCGCTCGCAGGAAAATCCTGCGAGCGAAATAAAACAGTTATTTCGCCTGCAGGAAATTCCTGCGGGCTAAATAGCCTACGGGCTGGTGCGACTGTTTTTTCGCTGCCGATTTTTCTGACTTCAATTTTTTTATTTTTATTTGTTTATTTTAAATTTTTATTAATAAAAATTAGATACTAAAGCAAAAATTATTTAACAAAAATCATTTTGGACTAAATAAAACATATTGGACCGGATTGGGTAAAAATTAAGGGTCTACAATAGTTATAAAAATACTCTTTGACCTTTGACTTTTCTTTTTAAAAGAGTTGACTTATATATATTATAGATATTTCACGTATATTTCACATATACATCCAATTTTTTCACTTAAAATAATTTAATTTTTCATTTAAATCATTTATTTAATTTATCTAATTTAAGTTTAATTTATTTTTTTAATTTTTAAAAATTAGGGATGTTACATCAACCGGCTCTGTCCTAGTGGCAGAAAAAATCAACTTAAATCAACCTCAAAGTCGAGACCTGACCAGTTCTAGAAGAATGCTCCGAATCTTCTGGATCAACCTTGTCACCTGCGATATGAATTACAATCGCACTAAGCTAAAAGCCTAGCGATACAAACTTTGATAATAATAAAACTCTAAAATAATGATAATGCATATTGCAAATGCATGATATTTCACAATGTGGCATACATTTCAACTTTAAAATAAAATCTTTAATTTTTTTTTATACTTCACATTAATACATACAAAAGCATGGGTCCAAATAATTTAATATATTATTCAAATTCCAAAGTTACTATTTTGGTTTGGTTTGACACCCAATGTCTAGCCCGAATGCATATCAAGTGAAGCCCAGCGTCTAGCTCGAAGGCAAATCATGGTGAAGTCCAACGTCTAGCCCGAAGGTAAATCATATATCAGTGATGCTCAGCATCTTGCCTTGAAGGCAAATAATGAGAGTAGTTTTATAGGCATGCCGCCAAACACAGAAATCTCAAAATTAAATAATATAATAGGCACACTGTGAGAGGGGATTTTCGCCCCCACTCCCGGTGGAATGGTTCTTGCGACTTCGACACTGTTTAGGCTCGGGGCATTAGAGAACACGGACCTAAGTCCGGAGAAAATGGAGTCGCCACCCGGACAGGTCAAGAAAAAAGAAAGGGGTGGATGACTCGATTCTTGAGGAATTCCCAACCCCCTAATGGGTTCGGAAAGTTGGGTACGTGTGGGGAAGGTGAGAAATGGCCCAGCACCCCCACAATGTCTGGTTCATTGGAATCGGCCTCCTTTACAGGTCTTAATATTATAAAATTCTTAAATATAACAACATTATCCATATTACACACAATAATTCAAATAAAGCATCGATATATTAAAAATCAAAACAATGTCCTAATAAAACAAATAAATGGACACCCATCTGAGGATGGAAACATGTCCTTACATCCCATGCCTAAATAGGACACCCACCGAAAGGTAGAAACATGTCCTTTACATTGGTTCTAAAATAGAAAAATGATTTAAATTACATGATATTTAACTAATGAGGTACCCACCAAGTGGAAACATACCTCTTACAACATTTGGAAATCTAAATAAATTGATAAAAGTAAATAACCATTAATCATAAATAAATTATTCATCAAAGGTATTAAATATCAATAGAAAGTAAACATCCATCCATCATAAACTAAATAAACCAAGCATTGAACTTAAATAAATTAAAGCATATAAAATAAACCAAAAGCATAATCAAACATAAAATTGAATAAGGCAAATAAAAATTCAAATTAGGGCTATTGTTTCTATTTAAGATTCTTTATTTAATGTGTTTAGGGTTTTAGAATTTATGGAATTAGGCTACTGTGATTTTAAGGGAATTAAAATGGATTAAAGTTTTATGATTTAAGAAGTTGGTAGAACTCTTTGATTAACCAAATTAAGGTTTGTGATGCCAAATCATGAAATTAGGATTTGAACACTTTAAAATACTTAGATTTATGGTTTACGGTTATTCATTGAAATATTTTTTAAGCTTACTGTGTACAATTATAATATTTTTTTTTATGGTTTTTAAAGTTTTAACGGATTAGGGTTTAGAAAAAATTAGGGTTGAAGGTTTTAAAGGGGTTATGATTCACTGTTTTGAGTTTTGGAATTGAATTAGGGTTTTAGGATTTTTGAATTAGGGTTTCGGGTAATGAGTTGGTTTTTTAGAATTTAGAAAAACAATTGATAATTTTATGAAGTTTTATGAAAATAAACCAAATGATTTAAAGTTTATAAAAGCAAAAAAGATGTTTTTAGGGATTTTGGAAAGAAACAGAACTCAATTTAGGGTTTTGAATATTTGGAAAATAAATTTTGGTTTTGGGGTTTTGAAGAAACAAAACTAATATCTTTAAACTTTTTGGAAAACAAAGCAATGAATTAAGGTTTTCAAAATTCAGAAAAGATGAATTAGGGTTCTTAGGTTTTTGAATTAAAAGAAATAATGGGATGATTTAGCTACTGTGAAGAATAAAATTTAAACAATTGATGCATACCTTCGTTTGTTGGTTCCACCAAAAATTTCTTCTTAGATGAACAAAAACAAAGACAAACTTTGCTGCCTTTGAATTGCTTGAATTGTTTTTCTACGCTCTCCAAAAATCAGATTGATTCACCTCCTTCCTACTTAGTTTCAGATCCAATTTTTGTTCAAGTTTCTGTCCGATTTCCTCCTTATTTCTTCCCTTATTTCTTCATTGATTTTTGTGTTATTTTTGGTCTTATTTATAGAAGTTTTATATGACTAATTCTAGTTATTCATGACATCTATTATTCATTAAGAAAAGGAAACCGAAACCTAATTGCATTAGATTTTGGAAAATATGCGTCGGAAAAAAAAGACAAAAAATAATGCGCTGGAGAAAAAATATGGTCGAGAAAAAGCTGCCGTAGCTGGCTGCGGCCACGGGCGCGCGAACTGGCCTGCTGGCGGGCGAAGACCATTTTGCCCACAGGAAACTCCTGTGGGCAAAATGGCCCACGGCCATGCCCCGCACGCTGGTTTTTGGCGACGATTTTTTCGTCTTCGATTTTTTATTTTTATTTTTATTTTTTGATTTTTATTTGTTTATTTTTATTTTTTTTGATAAAAATTAAATACTAAAGCAAAAATTATTTAATTAAGATAAAAAAAATTATTTTGGACCAATTAAAATATTTTGGACAACACAAAAATTATTTTGGACTAAATAAAATATATTGGACCAAACTGGGTAAAAAATTAAGGGTCTACAGTTTGCCCTCTGCTTGAATGATCTGAAACTTTAGTGAAAGAGAATGAAAAACAATAAGCCTTAATTTTTGAGATGGTGGAGGTTTTCGGTTCTAGACCAGGTTCGAGTTCTGGACTCAAGGATAATTCTAGGTTCTGGACCTAAGGAAAATTTGGGCTCTGGACCAGAGCTAAGTTCTTGGACTTAGAAATAAATTCTAGGTTCTGGACCTAAGGAAAATTTGGGTTCTGGACCCGAGCTAAGTTCTGAACTTAGAAAAGATTCTAGGTTTTGGACCTAAGGATAATTTGGGTTCTGGAAATGAGCTAAGTTCTGGACTTAGAAAAGATTCTAGGTTCTAGACCTAAGGATAATTTGGGTTCTGGACCCGAGCTAAGTTCTGGACTTAGAAAAGATTCTAGGTTCTGGACCTAAGGATAATTTGGGTTCTGGACCCGAGTTATGTTTTGGACTTAAAATAGATTTTAGGTTCTGGACCTAAGGAAAATTTGGGTTTTGGACCCGAGCAAAGTTCTGGACTTAGAAAAAATTCTAGGTTCTGGACCTAAAGAAAATTTGGGTTCTGGACCCGAGCTAATAATTTTTAAATTCAAAAAGTTTGGCTAATTTTTATGCATATGTCTTCTTCTTGCCCATGCGTGTAAAAATATTTATATACCTGCAATTATTTGAATGATTAAAGTGAATAATTGAATTTACTATTTATTTACTGTGTAGTCACTGTTTATGCACTATTTACTATTCATAAATAGTAAATTTATTATTCAGAAATAGTAGCAAATAGTATTTACTATTGGAAATAGTAATTTTACTATTCATGTACAGTTTTGAATTTTGTTTTATGCTTGCAGTTTCTCTATATAAAGTAGCTGATTCTTCATTTCATTTCACAACAAAATTTCTTAAGTTATATAATTCTCTGAAATTTCTTTCAATTTTAGCACATATTTTTCAAAAACAATGCATGCTTCGAGGTCAGGGACTCATTCTAATGCCGAGTTATTAGAGTTTATTCGGCATCGTGAAGATGGAAATAAAGATATACTAGCCGGGATGCCGCTTCACTGCAGTTCCAACGAAAGAGTGCGATAATTATTTTTTCTTTTTCTTTTCTCTTGATTTTTCGTCTCTGTGTTTTTTTATTTTTATTTTTATTATTTTTTATTATTTTTATTATTATTTTTATTGTGTTTGCCTTTATTTTTATTTTGTTTATTTTTTATTTATATTTTATATTATTATTCTTTTTAGGAAAAATAAATTAATTTAAATAGATAGAATAATATGTACTTACCTGGTATTAACTTACCTGGGTCTGTGTTAGCATGATGGTTGCGTTGTTTGGGCTGGAGGATGTATTTATAAAGCCCGACAATGGTACGAAGTAGTGCCTTCCCGGGTAATGCGGATTATCTGAGATTGCGGCTTTGAGCAGTTCATCTTACAATTGTCATCCGAGGAATATAAGATAGACCGGAGCGTAGTCCAGGCGCTTGCAGAGCGATGGTTGGACACAACGCACACTTTTCACTTGCCCATTGGAGAGATGATAATTGGTCAGGTCGATTTTACTGCTTTAACCGGCCTTCGATATGATGGTGTTCCGGTTCCTCTGACCAACGATATTTTAACATTTGAAGAAATATAAGGAATTAATTGGTATGGAACTATCATATAAAGGGCCTTTTAAGATAAAAATTGAGCCAATTCGTAGTTATTGGATGAACTACGATGGACGGGTTGGCAGAGACATGGCCGAACAGTATGCTCGAGAATTTTTATTATATCTGCTCGAGTCGACCATCTTAGGCAGCACTGAATCCTCCATCCACTTGTCAGTGTTGAGTGCCCTTTCTTATTTTAGAATGGTACCATCTTCTAGCTGGGGTGAAGCTGGTCTCGTGTGTCTTTACCATGGTCTTGATAAACTTTTTCGAAACAAGAAGTCTTTTGTTGGTTTGATGGCTGTTGTCGAGGTATTCTTCTTTTACCAATGTCATTTTTGCTCTTTTCTTGCATGAATGTGATCTTTATTGTAATTGTAGGTATGGGCATATGAGCATAACCTCGTGAGGGTACCCGGTATTTTTCGAGATAGGGTCGGGTATCCGAGATTAAATTTTTGGTTGTCTGATCGTGTGGACGCTCCCGGCTCTATCCATGTGCATACTCACCGCTTTGCGTTGAGCCGCTTAACCTGGGATCAGGTAAAATAACATTAGTATGCTTTAAATTTTATGTGAAAGTTTTACTTACCTTATGTTATTTTGCAGGTGAATTTGGCCTGGTGGAACCCAGAAGAGCGAGAAAACTGGTCTTTTTTGATGAGGGCTGTGCTATATTTCCAACATTCTCGCCGAGTCATCCCTAGCCCAGTGTCTAGTGACTGGTTTCTCGGGGAAAGAGTTTATGAGTGGTTTCTTGGTTCAGAGCAGCAGAGGGTCCCGATGCATATCCTGAAATACACTTTAAATATTATGTCAATGCCAGAGGATGCATGGTGGCCGGCTCGGTATGGTTATGGTGCTGAGTCATTTCTCCATCTGCCGGGTGCATCCTATGCCCGTTTTACTCAAAGAAGGCTCTTAAACTTTGATGTACCTCCTGTTGGTGTGTGAGAGATTTTTGACGAAAATGATAGTAGAGATGAAGAGGAACATCAAAGAGATGCAGGAGAGTCTGTTCCACATCTCGGGGCTAGTACTTCTTAGGTAAAACTTTTACCACTTTTCCCTTGCAGCTGCTTTTTTTCTTTCTTTGAATCTTTAATGATTTTCAGGCTGTTGGTTCATTTGATCATGAGGCTGGACCTTCTTTTACTGCCCCTTCGTTTGCTCATTCTAGCCTGCAAGATATGCCATCTCATCTACAGGGCGTTGATATGAACTACCTGGTACGTTTCTTATTTCATGGTAATTTATGTTATATGTATGCATGATTATGTATGCTCTTACCTTTTTCCTTTTTAGCTCACAGCGAATGCTCGAAGAACAAAATATGAAACTTCAAGTCATCAGCAGGCTTCTCATTTTATAAATTTATATCATTAATCCAAACAACACTTCCGAGACTTTCGATTTCAGGGGATGAGGGATCCCGACGCTTCTTCATCAAGAGGCCTCCAGACTGATGACCATGAGATCCTTTCTTCTGCTTCTGATGAGGCCCATGATGGATCAGAACCTCAAGGTAATAGGGATTTTGGTGTTCCCTCTTTGGGTGATCCCGGGATGAGTAATTTTCCAGGTTTTGGTGCTTCCGCTTCGGGCGGACTCGGGAGAAGTGATTTGCCCCCTCCTCCAACAGGCGATGACTTTTTCAAGGCTTTATTTAATGACCTACCACCACCCTCTTAGTGATATGTAAATATTATAGCAATTGTAAAATATTGTATGATAATGAAAAAAAATACAATTTTCCTCTTTACTGTAACTTTTTTTTTCGTTACTGCATCACAATTATTAAACTCTTTTTTTTTTATCACAGTACATCATAATTCCATAATTCACATCCACATCATTTTGCTAAACCAAATTCAACGTGGTAAAGGAAATTGTCACCAATTCCTTTCCTTATGCCATATGGTCTTATTCTTTCCAATCACCTTTTCCTCTTCCCTTTTAGAAAAGGTTATTCTTTCTATATAAATCACCTTTTTATGCCATACTTCATACAGAAACCAAAAAAACTTTTCCCTCTCAACGTGAAGACTCCTTTTAACAATTTTGATTTTCCTTCATTCATCAGCCATGACCGAACATCATTTAAGAAGGTAAAAATTCTATTTAAGAATATGGATGCCATTCATTGGAAGCAAATTTCATGGTCAAAACTTGATGTTTTAAAATGTTTTCAAAATATTAAATTGGACCACTGCTTCTTACATGTCGTGGCTTCCTTTTGGAATACGAATTCTAGGGCATTTAAAATTAATGGCTTTGAAATATGTCCCTTGATTGAAGAATTTGAGGCCATCCTTGGATATCCAAATAATCAATAAATGGCGTTACCCACATTGATTTCCAAGACTCAATAGAAGATGCAGATGTTATTTCAAATTCCAAAACCCGAAGTTCTTCGGTTGATGAGAGGTGAAAAAATTCTACCTGCTCCTTTGATCGACTTTTGTCTCTCTCATTTGGCCCTTACTAAGGCATGGGGATGCATGCTTTTTTTTTTGCTTGCTCTGCTAATTCTTGCTTGTTTCTTCCGATGGCAATATTGATCCACGGGTATTGGATATTATGGACCAAATGGAAGGAGGCTTGTCGCTGGTACCTGTGATCTTAGCCGAGACCTTAGTTGGATTAGACCGACTTAAATCAGGATTGTCAGAGAGACTAACTGGGAGCCCGTTGCTGCTTCAGGTAATTACCTAAACTGCCCTTTTGGGGTTTCAATTTAGGTTTTCTCTTTTCTTTTTTTCTTTATTGCTCTAATTTTTGCCTAGTCCGCCCGTATAGGTTTTCAGAACTAGCGAGCTATCCTAATTTTTGCCTAAACTGCCCTCACGGGTTTTCAACTTAGCGAACTTTTTTTATTTAACTCTTTCTTCACAGATTTGGCTTCAGGAGCGTCTTTGTTTGCTTGATACTCCATCCTTGGACTTTGCCAGGTACCTGCCATGTCATCATTCTGCTAGGAATCTACTCCATCCTGCTTCTTCATATGCTGGCTGGGTTGACTGGATCCACTCACGTTCTGAAGTCAATATCCGTTGGTTGGTACCTTGGTGGAAGATTTCTCGTATCACCATGCGGACATACTTGATGTATGTTCCCCTTGCTGCTCTTCGTCAAGGTATATGCTATGATCCTCGCCGACTTGGCCATCAGTACGGAGCTGAGCCTCACGATTCTGACTTTACCCCCGATTTAGACATGCCTTGCTTGACTGAAGCATACTTGGATTTGCTTAGACAAAGCTGGCCTGCACGTTACATTTATCGACTGCCATAGATTTTACATTTGTCAATTCAGAAAGTGTATCGTTAGGATGAAAAATAATTAAAGTAATAAAAGATGCTTCTTTTCCATTTATAATTTGTCATCACCTTTTGCTATTGTGTTTATTTATTTCCTCCATACCTGATCAATTACTTATAACAATGCACATAGAACAATTTCAACATTAATTCTGTTTTATTAAATTAGGGAACAACCAAACATAAAGCCAGCATACACAAGATAACTCCTATTGCCAACTAGCCCTTTCGGGTATTCTAATTGATGATTTTCTCTCTTTTAGCCCTAATTGTTGCCTAGCCCGCCCTTTCAGGTTTTCAAAACTAGTGGACTTCTCTAACTTTTGCCTAGGCCACCCTTTTTGGGTTTTCAACCTAGCGAGCTCTCTCTTCTTTTTTTTTTATTTCATACATAAAACTTCTTCAACCTGTCGATGTTTACTGGTTCACTAAATTTGTTCCCGTCCATGTCAAATAAATTCACCGCATCTTTGTTCATGACTTGTTTCACGACATATGGCCCTTCCCAGCTAGGCCTGAACTTCCCTCTTGGATCAGATACATTAGGCTTACATTGCTTCAACACCAAATCCCCAACTCTGAATTTTTTAATTTTAACCCTTCTATTGTAGGCTCGAGCTATCTTCTTTTGATACAGTTGGTGATGATACAGTGCTTTTAACCTTCTCTCTTCTAGTAAAGCTAACTGTGTGTATCAGCTCGCTACCCATTCTGTTTTAGGCAGTTCGGCTTCCAAGACTACTCTTAATGACTTGATTTCTATTTCAATTGGCAACACTGCTTCCATCCTATAAACCAAAGAGAACGGTGTCATTCCAGTAGGTGTTCGCACACTTGTCCTATATCCCCATAAAGCAAAGGGAAGCATCTCTGACCAATCCCTGTAAGTCTTGGTCATCTTAGACAAAATTTGCTTAATTATTTTGTTTGTTGCTTCTACTGCACCATTAGCCTTTGGTCTATAAGGAGAGGATCGATGATGGTGGATTTGGTACTTTGAGAACAAATCCTTAACTGCTCCTTGAAACTGTACCCCATTGTTTGATATGACATTGTACGGGACCCCGTATCTGCAGATGAGGTTCTTTTCAATAAATCTAGCCATTTGGCTTGCACCCAGTTTGTTGAAGGATTCAGCTTTGACCCATTTTTAAAAATAATCTACTGCTACCACAATGAAACGGTGACCGTTTGAAGCTTTCAGATGTATCTCTCCTATAATGTCGATACCACAGGTGGCAAATGGCCAGGGTGGAGACATAGAATGCAATTCTTCAGGAGGCATGTGATTAAAATTACCATACATCTGACATTTTTGGCACTTCTTTACAAACTCAATACAATCTTTCTCCATGGTCAACCAGTAATAACCTTGTCAAATAATCTTGTTAACTAGAGCCAAACCACTCATGTGCGGACCGCAACTTCCCACATGTATTTTTGACATGATACGCTCCACTTCAGGCTTTCTTAAACATCTCAAATGCACCCCCATCAGGCCATCTTCGATATAACTCCCCATGGAAGGTGATGTATTGCAATGACCACCGCCTTATGGCTCTTCTTTCTTTCTTTGTTGCCCCCGGCGGGTATTCTCTTTCTTCCAAAAATTGCCTTATAGTATCATACCACGCATCATGATCCGTATCAATTTCCATGATTTTTTCATATTCATAGCAAGGAGTTGATGAACTGGTCAAGATTAGAGGCTTAAGGAATAAGCTGACAGGGTTTTCCCATACCGAAGCCAATGTGGCTAGGGCATCAACCATCTGATTTTCTTTCTCTTGATAGGTGTATAAACCTACACTCCTTAAAGTTCTTCTTCATCATGGTCATGCAATGGTGGTATGGTTTTAATTTTTCCTCTTTCAACTCCCCCTCTCCATTTACTTGGGATACTACTAGCAATGAATTGCCAAAAACTTCCACCTTATCCACCTTCATAATCATTAGGGTTTCCAAACCAAAAATACAAGCTTCGTATTCCACCATATTATTGGTTGCCCTAAATTTCAACTTTTTTGGCTAAAGGGATAAGTTCCCTTTCGAGCGATTCTAGTACAACTCCCAAACCTGCTCCTTTCCTATTTACTACTCCATCAAAATACATTTTCCACCCTTGTACTTTAATTGCTTCTAAATGTTCATCCAAAAATTTCAAGATTACTTCTTCACTATCTGGTAATGGTTGTTGGGCCAAGAATTCTGCTACCGCTCTACCTTTGATCATTTTCCTGGTTACATACTCAATCTCAAATTCTTCTAATATTATCAACCATCGACCATATTTTCCAATGAAAAAAGGTGTCTCCCTTAAGTACTTCATTGGATCCAACCTGGAAATTGCTTGCACACTATACGATTGAGAGTAATGCCGCAACTTCTGAGAAGACCAAACCACGGCTATACAGGTCTTTTCAATGATACTATACTTAATTTCATAAGGTGGGAGCTTTCTACTTAAATAGTAAACTGCATGCTCAATCCCTGACTCATCTGCTTGGGCTAGCATGGCTCCTATCAACTCTTCTTCTACTGCTAAGTATAGTAATAGAGGTTTGCCAGGTTTAGGTGGTTTTAAAATAGGTGGATTCAACAAATACTCTTTTATTCGCTCAAAGGCCTTTTGACATTCTTCATTCCATATGATCGGCTGATTCTTTTTAAGCAATTTGAAGATAGGTTCACAAATTGTTGTGAGCTTTGCTATAAATCTGCTAATGTACTGTAATTTACCAATGAATCCCCAAACTTCTCTCTCCATCTTAGGGGCTGGCATATCCCTGATTGCTTTAACTTTGTCAGGATCAATCTCAATGTTGTTTGGACCAATCACATGTCCTAATAACTTGCCTGAAGTAACACCGAATACACACTTCTTCGAGTTCAGTCTTAGCTTATATTTCAAAGCCCTATCAAAGAATAACTCTAAGTTTTGGAAGTGTTGTTCTCTTGTATCCAATTTAACCATCAAATCATCAACATATACTTTAACTTCTTTGTGCATCATGTCATGAAATAGTGTGGTGGCCATCCTTTGGTAGGTTGCTCCAGCATTCTTTAAGCCGAACGGCATCACCCTATAACAAAATATACCCCATGTAGTAATGAAAGCAGTTTTTGTTTTATCCTCTTGGGCCATTAACACTTGGTTGTATCCGAAAAATCCATCTACAAACGAGTGTAGAACGCTAGAGGCTGCACTATCAATGAGAACATCTATATGAGGTAAAGGAAAATCATCCTTAGGGGAAGCCTTGTTCAAATCTCTATAGTCCACACAAACCCTTATTCTTCCATCTTTCTTTGGCACGGGTACTATGTTGGCTAACCAATCTGGATATTCTATAACTTCAAGGAACTTCACTTGTAACACCCCCACATCCAATGCACACACACTACAACTACAACCATGTAGCATAAGTGCACCAAACATAGGGATGCTACGGTTTTCTTCAACATTCAAAACATTTAAATAGATACAATACTATTATCATTATATAATATAGAAAAGTAGATCATTTACTTTTAAAATAAAACACATTAGATATATATATACATACATATAGTTATTTCACAGCGGAAGTCATAAAATATTTACATATTTGAAAACACTTAATTCCATATTTACAAATATACAAATATGTACATTTAATCAATACTTTACAAAATATAAAAAGAGTTATACATGATTGGCAAATCTCCTTTGATCTTTAAGTCTCCAAAATCAACTCTTCAATGTCTACCCTCACTCGGTCTCGAAGAGCTCTCGGGTTCGATTCTAACAGTTCTATCACCTGCGCGATTAAACACTATCGCGCTAAGCCAAGGGCTTAGTAAGATAATCATGCTAATGATATGACTTCGTGCAATGCAATGTCATTTCTCAAACCATAATATATATGTAACATCATATATGCAAAATTTACAATATACTTTCACATTACATATCACATTTTATTATCTTTTCATATACCTCATTAGTATTCATTTAATCATCAATACAAAGCAAAACAAACATCATTCATGACTCACATTAACCATAGACAAGCATGGGCCCAAGACACACTAATATGCCATTCAATTTTCAGAGTTAATGTTTTGGTTCTATCATCACATTTATCAATATCAATATCATAGACCCAACTAGGCTTCAAGGATTAAGTTCAACCAAGCTTCAAGGGGAGCAAAGCATGCTAAGCTTCTACCCAACTTGGCTTCAAGAACTAACCCAACCTAGCTTCAAGGGTGGTAACATCTCAATTAGGCTTCAAGGATTCAATCCAACCTAACTTCAAGAGATTGTTACTATCATTAGGCATGCCACCAATAACATACTCTGAAAATGGAATAACACATTAGCCACACAATTCATTTACATATCAATTATCATTTCCATTCTCAATTCTCATCAACATTTAGGCAAACATGCCTTCATTCTCTTAATATTATCATCATAGCCAATAACAATGGCCTCACATTTCCTTTCACAATATAACACTTCATTATTCAAGTGTATACTTATCTCATCCATGATCACATTATATCTCATATAGCATCATTCATCATATCTTATTTGAATTATCATTTCATCTTTGATACAACATTTCAAGGTACATTACTCATAAACTACAATACCTTTCACAATGCATAACATAACCTTGTTTAAATCTCAACAATGCAATTAGGGCAAAGAACAACTTATATGATTCATAGCTTTAGGATCTTCCATATGCATTTGATTAGTTCATTCATTGATTCAAGTGTGTTTAAAGTGTTTTAGGGTTAGGTTTAAGAACCAACCCACCTTTGAAGAACCAAAACAATGCAAAAAGAACAAAGAAACAAAACCCTAACCAACTCCTTTGATGGACACGGGTAGCACACATGAGGGACACGGCCAAGCTTGTGGCCGTGTCTCTCAATTCAACTTTGGCAGTAGCAAACACGGCTTAGGGACACGGCCGTGTCTCTTCAACCAAAACCCACAGCAGCTCACACGGCTTGGGAACACGGCTGTGTCACCCAAAAATTAATCCAACACGTCCAAAATCATATGACTTGGCCGTGTCTCCCAAAACCAAAACCCTACTTCTAACCAACTCTCTTCCAAATGCATTAAAACTCAATATACATCATACCACATGCTTCAAATGAACATCATCAATGTTCTAAACATATATTCATTACAATAATCACTTTAAAACACATTAATATCACACTTAAACAAACACCATCTCAAAACACTAATTAATCACCATCCTTTTTCATCTTTCAAAAACAACATCCATTTAAGCATACAATCTTTACAATCAACCCAACACTAATTCCATCTTTTAACTTACAATCAATTTTAACACTTAAAAACATAACACAAACTCATCTCATCATCACACCAACAAAACCTAATTCCTTTCTCACACCACTTCAAAAGAATTGAAGACATTAAAGAGAAGATCTTACCTTATATGAAGAAATTCCACCAATCTTTCACCAAATCTCTCAATTCCTTCATCAATTTGAGTATAGCATCAAGAACACTTCTCTTTCCCTTTGTCTTCTTCAATGGCCGGCACCAACATGAGAAGAAAAGAAAATGCACAAGTCAACCTCTCTTTCCTTCTTAATCTCCACCATGCATTTCATCCAAACAATTACCAAAATGCCCTCAAACATATAACTAACCTTTTGTCTTATATAAGCCCATATATGTAATTACACACTCAACAATAAAATATCTTCTTCCACTAACCAACACTTTGACTCTCCCTTTGACCAATGTATATGTTATATATATCACAATATACACAACATATAAACTTGTCTCTAAACCCTAAATTCTTTCCCAAAACACTTATACTTTTCTTTTCTCAATTTAAACCAACAATCCAATAACAACAACAACAACATGCAAAACTTCTAGGGCATAAATGAGGATATTACAATTCTCCCCCTCTAAAAAGAAATTTCGTCCTCGAAATTACCTGAAATCAATTCTGAAACAATTGAGGATATTGCTCTTGCATAGTCTGCTCACTTTCCCATGTTGCTTCTTCTTTTGCATGATTCTTCCAAAGAATCTTCACCAATGGTACTCTCTTGTTCCTCAATTCTTTCACTTCCCGTGCCAAGATAGCAACTGGTTCCTCTTCAAATGACAAGTCTGGGCTCACTTCAATAGATTCAAATGGCAACACATGAGATGGATCTGACCTGTACCTCCTCAACATAGATACATGGAACACATTATGAATACGATCCAACTCAGGTGGCAAAGCAAGTCTATACGCCACTGGCCCAACTCTTTCTAACACTTCATACGGTCCGATGAAACGAGGACTCAATTTCCCTTTCCGACCGAACCTCAAAATTTTCTTCCAAGGAGATACCTTCAAAAATATCTTATCCCCAACATCAAACTGAATGTCTCTCCTCTTCAGATCTGCATAGGACTTCTGTCGGTCTGAAGCTGCTTTTAACCTGCCCCGAATCAACTTCACTTTTTCTTCAGTTTCTTGAATCAAATCAGGCCCAATCAACTTGCTATCACCAAGTTCACTCCAACAAAGAGGTGTTCTGCACCGTCTGCCATACAATGCCTCGAATGGGGCCATTCCGATGCTGGATTGGTGACTGTTGTTGTAAGCAAACTCCACAAGAGGTAAGAATCTATCCCAACTTCCAGAGAAATCGATGACACAGCTTCTCAACATATCCTCAATGATCTGTATCACCCTCTCAGACTGTCCATCCGTCTGTGGATGAAAAGCAGTACTGAAGTGTAGTCGAGAACCCAAAGCTCTGTGCAAACTCTTCCAAAATCTTGAAGTAAACCTGGGATCTCGATCAGACACTAAAGAAGTTGGAACACCATGCAATTTCACAATCTCCTGGATGTATAGCTCAGCCAACCTCTCCAAAGAGTAATCCATCCGAACTGGGAGAAAATGAGCTGTCTTAGTCAATCTATCCACAATCACCCATATGGCATCATGTTTCCTTTGTGTCAAAGGCAACCCAGACACAAAGTCCATTGTCACTCTTTCCCACTTCCACTCTGGCACTGACAACGGTTGAAGCAACCCAGTTGGAACTTGATGCTCTGCTTTAACCTTCTGACAAGTGAGACATTTTGATACAAACTCAGCAATGTCTCTCTTCAACCCAATCCATCAATAATGCTGTCTCAAATCATGATACATCTTCGTATTACCCGGATGCATAGCAAATAAAGACTGATGAGCTTCCTCTAAAATGATCCTCTTCAAGTCAGCATTATCGGGTACACACAATCTATTCTTAAACCATAGGCTCCCATCATTCTTCACAACAAAATCTCTAGTCTTTCCACTCTCACAATCTAAAACAATCTTCTGAATCATCTTATCAGCTAACTGAGCCTCTTTGATCTGATCCAACAAAACAGGCTTCAATTGTAACTGTGCCAATAATGCACCATCATCACAAGGTACAAAACTGGCACGCAATGCTCTCAACTCAACAAGCAACGAGAGCGAGTAAACTGTTAAACCAGCTAAAGACTTCCGACTTAAGGCATCAGCAACCACATTTGCTTTACCTGGATGATAATCTATCAAACAGTCGTAGTCTTTAATCAATTCTAACCATCTTCTCTGCCGAAGGTTGAGCTCTTTCTGAACACCCAAATACTTCAAACTCTTGTGATCAGTGTAAATGAAACATTTCTCTCCAAACAGATAATGGCGCCAAATCTTTAATGCAAAAACAATGGCAGCCAACTCCAAATCATGGGTAGGATAGTTAAGCTCATGCGGTTTCAACTGTCGAGATGCATAAGCTATAACTTTCCCTTCCTGCATCAATACACACCCCAAACCTCTATGTGAAGCATCACTGTAGATCACATAGGGTTGGCCTTCTACAGGTAAAGTGAGAACAGGCGCTTGAGTCAACAAATCTCTCAACTGTTCAAAGCTAGCCTGACACTGATCTGTCCACAAAAACCTCACTCCCTTACGAAGCAATCTGGTGAGTGGAGTAGCTATCAAAGAAAATCCTTTCACAAACCGCCGGTAATAGCCTGCCAAACCCAGAAAACTTCTAACCTCTGTCACTGACTTGGGTGGACTCCAATTCAAAATGGCTTCAACTTTACTCGGATCAACTCTAATGCCTTCTGCTGAAACAATATGTCCGAGAAAAGCTACCTGATCCAACCAGAACTCACACTTCGACAATTTGGCAAATAGTTGCTTCTCTCTCAAAATCTGCAACACAATCCGCAGATGCAAATCATGTTCCTCTTCATTCCTCGAATACACCAGAATATCATCGATGAAGACCACTACAAACTGATCCAAATAGGGCCTAAACACCCTATTCATCAAATCCATAAAAGCTGCAGGTGCATTCGTCAGACCAAAAGGCATAACTAAAAATTCATAATGCCCATACCTGGTCCGAAATGCAGTCTTCGGAACATCTTCAGCTCTAACTCTCAGCTGATGGTACCCCGATCTCAGATCAATCTTAGAGAATACTGACGCTCCCTTCAACTGATCAAAGAGATCATCGATTCTAGGCAAAGGATACTTATTTTTAATGGTCACCTTGTTCAATTGCCTATAGTCGATGCACAACCTCATAGTACCATCCTTCTTCTTCACAAACAGCACTGGAGCTCCCCAAGGAGAAACACTGGGGCGAATGAATCCTTTATCCAACAGCTCCTGTAATTGCACTTTCAACTCCCTCAATTCTGCTGGTGCCATTCTGTAAGGAGTAATGGAGATAGGAGTGGTACCCGGCAACAGCTCGATACCGAACTCCACCTCTCTCTCAGGAGGCAATCCTGTCAACTCCTCTGGAAAAACATCAGGGAACTCTGCAACTGTGGCAATGCTATCAATAGGAGAACCCTTCACTCTAGTATCTACCACATGAGCAAGATAGGCTTCACACCCCTTCCTAATCAACCTCCGGGCTGCAACAGCTGAAACAAATAAGGAGGCTAACTGTTCCTGCTCATTAGATACTATCACCTCTCTCCCATCACCGGTTCTCAAAGAAACAATTTTCTTTTTACAATCCACCACAGCTCCATGTCGAGATAGCCAATCCATGCCTAAAATCACATCATATTCCTTAAATGGCATCTCAATCAAATCTCCAAGGAACTCCTCACCCTGCACCCTCACTGCACTATCCCGATGCACTTTACTCACAATCACACTATGCCCTAACGGATTTGTCACCAAAACATCAAATCCTAGGGACTCAGCATGCACATCAAACACAGGCAATACAGATGCACTAATATAAGAATGGGTGGAACCCGGATCAATCAAAGCAAGTACTGCAGTATCAAATAAAGAAAAAGTACCAGCTATGACCGCCGATGCATCCGGCTGCCTCTGCATAACATACATCCTCTGGGAAGAACCAACCTCCTCCGGTCTAGTCTCCCTGGATGCAGCACCACCTCTAAAACTGAACCCTGCTCTACCACCTCGGCTGGCACCTCTGCCTCCCCTCACACTGGCTCGAGAAGCGGCAGAATCAACTGACATCTGCCTCTGCCTCTCAGGGCAATCTCTCACAAAGTGATCCGGTGACCCACACCTGAAACATACCCCAGCGACACCAGCTTTCCAACATGGACCACCATGGGGCCTCCCACAATGGATGCAGATAGGTAAGGTGGATCTCTGAACCATAGGGGTTGGAGCACTTGCCACTGAAGCTGCAGGTCTGAATCTTTGTCTCTGGAACTACACTGATCTACTTGCTGGTCTCTGGCTCCTAATACTCCGAGGAACAAAGCTTCCTCTACCCCTCTTCACTGAAGAAGACCCTGCCTCAAACTGGGGCCTTCTCACCCTAACCTCATCCTCTGAAGCAGCTGCAATCACTTGAGCTCGCTCTACACTTCGAGCTGCTTCCACTAACTGGGAGAAATCATGATATCGAGATCCAGCCACTAAACACATGATCGAGGGCCTCAATCCCTCCTGAAATCACCGGCATCTATCAATCTCATCAGCAATGATGCCCCCAGCATACTGACTCAGTCGAATAAACTCAACTTCATACTCAGTAACAGTCTTGTTATCTTGCTTCAAGCTCAAGAATTCCATCTTCTTCATATCCTTATACTCCCTAGGAGTATATTTCAACTCGAATTCCCTCAAGAAATCTGCATATGACAAAGTTGGTGGATCATCCATAGAATGTGGCACAGTCTTCCACCAATCGTAGGCATCCTTCTGTAGCAAAGATCTTGCATAGTCAAACTTTTCCTCAGGGGTGGCTTGTAACTGAATAAAGATCCTCTGAACTTTGTCAAGCCACTGTTCTGCCACAGCTGGATCAGTGGTACCAATAAAATCCTCAGCTCCATACTTCCTTAACTTGTCATAGTGCCTCACTGGCACCAAAGACTGAGGGGGTGGTGGCACTGGTTGTACTGGCGCTTGCCTGAAAGTCTCCATCATATGCACAAACCAAGCTGGTGGAACCTCCTCACTAGTTGGTCTCCCCGACCCAGAAGCAGGTGCCTCCCCAGCACTCTCAACTCTAACTCCCTCATCAGGAGCAACACTCTCCTCACTGCCCTCAACTGACTGTCTCAAATGAGGATCCATCAACACCTAATACTGCAAACACAACAGGACACACCTTATTAAAGATCAAAGATTGCCAATCCCAAACATGTATTTTCTTTCAAAAACTCACTTTTTAATTCAAAATATTCTTTTTATTACATTTTACCTAGGTTGAGAATCTCAAACCTAGGCTCTGATACCAAAACAATTGTAACACCCCCACATCCAATGCACACACACTACAACTACAACCATGTAGCATAAGTGCACCAAACATAGGGATGCTACGGTTTTCTTCAACATTCAAAACATTTAAATAGATACAATACTATTATCATTATATAATATAGAAAAGTAGATCATTTACTTTTAAAATAAAACACATTAGATATATATATACATACATATAGTTATTTCACAGCGGAAGTCATAAAATATTTACATATTTGAAAACACTTAATTCCATATTTACAAATATACAAATATGTACATTTAATCAATACTTTACAAAATATAAAAAGAGTTATACATGATTGGCAAATCTCCTTTGATCTTTAAGTCTCCAAAATCAACTCTTCAATGTCTACCCTCACTCGGTCTCGAAGAGCTCTCGGGTTCGATTCTAACAGTTCTATCACCTGCGCGATTAAACACTATCGCGCTAAGCCAAGGGCTTAGTAAGATAATCATGCTAATGATATGACTTCGTGCAATGCAATGTCATTTCTCAAACCATAATATATATGTAACATCATATATGCAAAATTTACAATATACTTTCACATTACATATCACATTTTATTATCTTTTCATATACCTCATTAGTATTCATTTAATCATCAATACAAAGCAAAACAAACATCATTCATGACTCACATTAACCATAGACAAGCATGGGCCCAAGACACACTAATATGCCATTCAATTTTCAGAGTTAATGTTTTGGTTCTATCATCACATTTATCAATATCAATATCATAGACCCAACTAGGCTTCAAGGATTAAGTTCAACCAAGCTTCAAGGGGAGCAAAGCATGCTAAGCTTCTACCCAACTTGGCTTCAAGAACTAACCCAACCTAGCTTCAAGGGTGGTAACATCTCAATTAGGCTTCAAGGATTCAATCCAACCTAACTTCAAGAGATTGTTACTATCATTAGGCATGCCACCAATAACATACTCTGAAAATGGAATAACACATTAGCCACACAATTCATTTACATATCAATTATCATTTCCATTCTCAATTCTCATCAACATTTAGGCAAACATGCCTTCATTCTCTTAATATTATCATCATAGCCAATAACAATGGCCTCACATTTCCTTTCACAATATAACACTTCATTATTCAAGTGTATACTTATCTCATCCATGATCACATTATATCTCATATAGCATCATTCATCATATCTTATTTGAATTATCATTTCATCTTTGATACAACATTTCAAGGTACATTACTCATAAACTACAATACCTTTCACAATGCATAACATAACCTTGTTTAAATCTCAACAATGCAATTAGGGCAAAGAACAACTTATATGATTCATAGCTTTAGGATCTTCCATATGCATTTGATTAGTTCATTCATTGATTCAAGTGTGTTTAAAGTGTTTTAGGGTTAGGTTTAAGAACCAACCCACCTTTGAAGAACCAAAACAATGCAAAAAGAACAAAGAAACAAAACCCTAACCAACTCCTTTGATGGACACGGGTAGCACACATGAGGGACACGGCCAAGCTTGTGGCCGTGTCTCTCAATTCAACTTTGGCAGTAGCAAACACGGCTTAGGGACACGGCCGTGTCTCTTCAACCAAAACCCACAGCAGCTCACACGGCTTGGGAACACGGCTGTGTCACCCAAAAATTAATCCAACACGTCCAAAATCATATGACTTGGCCGTGTCTCCCAAAACCAAAACCCTACTTCTAACCAACTCTCTTCCAAATGCATTAAAACTCAATATACATCATACCACATGCTTCAAATGAACATCATCAATGTTCTAAACATATATTCATTACAATAATCACTTTAAAACACATTAATATCACACTTAAACAAACACCATCTCAAAACCCTAATTAATCACCATCCTTTTTCATCTTTCAAAAACAACATCCATTTAAGCATACAATCTTTACAATCAACCCAACACTAATTCCATCTTTTAACTTACAATCAATTTTAACACTTAAAAACATAACACAAACTCATCTCATCATCACACCAACAAAACCTAATTCCTTTCTCACACCACTTCAAAAGAATTGAAGACATTAAAGAGAAGATCTTACCTTATATGAAGAAATTCCACTAATCTTTCACCAAATCTCTCAATTCCTTCATCAATTTGAGTATAGCATCAAGAACACTTCTCTTTCCCTTTGTCTTCTTCAATGGCCGGCACCAACATGAGAAGAAAAGAAAATGCACAAGTCAACCTCTCTTTCCTTCTTAATCTCCACCATGCATTTCATCCAAACAATTACCAAAATGCCCTCAAACATATAACTAACCTTTTGTCTTATATAAGCCCATATATGTAATTACACACTCAACAATAAAATATCTTCTTCCACTAACCAACACTTTGACTCTCCCTTTGACCAATGTATATGTTATATATATCACAATATACACAACATATAAACTTGTCTCTAAACCCTAAATTCTTTCCCAAAACACTTATACTTTTCTTTTCTAAATTTAAACCAACAATCCAATAACAACAACAACATGCAAAACTTCTAGGGCATAAATGAGGATATTACATCACTTGTATTTGCTTAGTGACCTCTTCTTTAACCAATTCAGCCCACTCAGGTCTTAATCGCCTAAGCCTTTGTTAGACAGGTTTCATGTGAGTGTGAGTTGGAATATGATGCTTGGCTATGTTTCGATCTATTCTAGGCATATCCTCATAAGACTAAGCAAATACTTCTTCATATTTTTTGAATATTTTTTCAAATCTCTCTCTCTCTCATCAGGAGTAAGGTCAGATGCTATGCTAATGTTTTTAGGATTTTCAGTTGTTCCCAAATTTAAAGATTGTGTGTTAACAAAATTAATATTAAAGATGCTCATGTAACTGCTATTTGAATGTATGCAACCATCAGGAGAAACATCACACAAGTAAGCAAAATTAGACTTTATTGCATTCATTTTGGAAAAGAAAACATCATCATCCTTATACAAAGCAGACAAATTAAAATCAAAATCAAAATCATTGTTCTCAAAATCATAAGGCAGGATATCTTCAAACTTTTCTTCAACTAGGGCAGCAATCTCCTCTGGAGTCTTCTCAGCTTTCAAGATAGCTTCATTCTTCTCTTTTGCATTGGATTCTTTGCTGGCTGATAGGGTGAGCTCTTTCTTCACTTGGTCCACTAGCTTGGCCACATCTGCAAAAATTTCAAAACCTGGGATCAACTTACCCATGAACAGGATCGGTTCGGGTTTTCCTTGAAGTGGTCCCATAGCTGGAGCTTTGACAATGATCTCTTCAAGTGGTGGGAAGCTCATCTTCTCACTCTTGTTTGGTTGGACATCATTGTCTTCATCATATCCCAACCCTTTCTTGGAAGTTTGAGTTCTAAAGTCTGGCAGCTTTGTCAAACCGGCCTTGCGCTTTCCAAGACCAGCTCAGGGAAGGTAGTTCATGTTCTTCATCATGTTCAAGACTTTGGAGTCCACTACTTCATCATTAGAGCATTAATGATCTCATTATCTTCAGCTTCAATGACCACCGTCTCATCTCCGTTGGGGAATTTGATTTTTTGATGAAGGGTGGAAGGAACTCCACCAAGAGGATGAAACCATGGTCGCCCCAAGAGTAAGGCTAAGGTAACTAATATGTCTAAAACAACAAACTCAATAATAGATTCAATTGGACCAACCTTGATAGCGGCTTTGAAAGTTCCTTCTGCATGCCTCTTAGTGTTGTCATAAGCACAAATTGTTACCTCGGTCGTGTTTAGATCTCTTGTTGACATGGCTAGCTTTGGCAATATCTTAAGTGGACAAACATTTATGGTGGACTCATCATCGGCCATTACACATGGAGTCCTCTTCCCCTTGACTTCTATTTTGATAAAGAGAGGGCAGATGTGGTCTCTCCCCTCCTCCGGTAAGTCCGCATCCGAAAAAGAAACTTCTCCCATATTAACTTCGCTCTTCTCTTGAACCTCTTCACATTTCATTACCCCTCCAATTTTTATGAAGTTGATCAGCTCCTCCGATGTCGTTGAGGTATAAATTGGCATGCTAGCTAAGGCTTTGGCCATAGTTTCTCGGTGCTTTTTAGAAGTAGCTAATAAGTCCCAAATGCTAATACTTGCTTGTGTTCTTTTCAATTGCTTGAGCACAACATCATCTTCTTCTACTTTATTTCCTACTTCAACTTCCTTACCCTTATTAGTTTCTACCTCCTTATGTAGTGGCCTTGCATAAGGCTTACCGAATCTAGTGTTCATTACTTCATCTTCTTCGGTTTCAGACCATGTCCACTCCTCCTTCTTGGATACATGATCATCATCACTATCGCTTGAATCCCAAAACCCATTGACAACACAAATTGTTACCTCTTTATTCACCATAGCTTGTTTAATTTCACCAAATACCTCTTCTTCTTTGGTTACTTCTCTATCCACATCTTGAAAGGAAGACATGACAAAGTCCTCATGCAAACCTCCTCCAATCATGAAGATTGCCGGCGGCGGTACCCTATTGAACTTTGGTAATGGGTTGTCTTTAGTGTTTGGCTTGTTGGGCTTTGGTAGTCTCCCATTATGAATAAAAATTTCAAATTCTAAGTATATAAAAATTAAATAGAATATAAATATCCTTTACTTGTTATAAGAACCCAAAATAAATAATATATATAAAAATCTCTGGGAAAAATTCATCAGAGTTTTGTCTGTATTTTGGACGCCCCAAAATTTATCAAAACACAACCTGCAACAAGAAAAAACTCCCAAATAATTTCCAATCACCATCTCAACCATACTTCTCAATTTCACCGAGTTTCTCAAACATTTATATATATATATATAATTTAAAACACACTTACTCTCCCATTTCAAATACTGACTCAAACATTCTTTATAATATACAATACGTAAAATTCAAAACATAATATATTATGCATAAAACTCAAAAATGTACTGGTAGTGTTTCTGATCTCGATAGCAACTCAACAAGCTCAACTACAAGTCTAGACCCGACTTGGTCTAGAAGAACTTTATGGCTCAACTGGGTCTACCCTGTCACCTGCGTGATGGAAACAATCGCGCTAAGTCGAAGCCTAGTGGTACAAACTTTAATAATAATAATAAAACTCAATGCAATGCTAATGCATAATGCATATAGATGTCACATCATTTCACTTTCTTATATTTTTCAAATATTTCATAATTCATAATTCACATTAAAACAAAGACAAGCATGGGCACAAATAGGATCTAATATGCTATTCAAATTTCAGAGTTACTGCTTTGGTCCATAATGACACCATGTGTTTAGCCCCGTAGACAATATATATATCCATGGAAAATGTAACAGCCCCATTCTCTTGTACCTCAACCCGGCTAGACCCTTAGGCCCTAGTATCTTGGTCCTCAACCTAGTTAGACTGCTACAGTTTTTGAGGCTTACGACCCAGTCTTTTCACCCCAAAAACATCATATTTATCAGCTGGCCTGGCTTACTACCCATTCTTTTTCACCTTTCCAGCGTGTAGCCCGTAGGCAATTATAGGCATGCCGCCAAACCCAGAACTCTGAAAATTGAATAGTATACTAGGCACACAATTTATTCATATTTCTCATTATTAATCTCTTTCTCATTTTTACATATTCAATCTAGGCACATTGCCTAATTTTCACTTTTTTTTCACTTTTCTCATTTTTCACATCTTTCTCATTTTTCTCACTTTTCTCACTTTTCTCATTTTTATCAATATCAATTCATTTCATTATTACACATATCTCATTTTTTTCATTCACAACACATTACCCAATTACTTTGGGTATTTTCACATAATATGCATATTTCACATGTTACACAAATTAGCCATTATCAATGGCTTTTCACAATGCATTTAACACATATATGACATTACAAATGTCATAGCATATTGTTCATACACAATCAATGAACCAAGTAGCTTAACACAATTTTCAACCAAAATGTATTAAGTCCAAATGTTATGCAAATATAGACATTATATTCAAAGTTTGTGCATACCTCCACTAGCAACCCAAAGCAAGCTAAAAACAACCTTCAATCCAATCTTTGTAAGTTTCCCTTCACCACTTGGATGAAGCAAATCAACCTCCCTCAACGATCTCTTTATCTTCAGCTTCAATGACCACCGTCTCATCTCCGTTGGGGAATTTGATTTTTTGATGAAGGGTGGAAGGAACTCCACCAAGAGGATGAAACCATGGTCGCCCCAAGAGTAAGGCTAAGGTAACTAATATGTCTAAAACAACAAACTCAATAATAGATTCAATTGGACCAACCTTGATAGCGGCTTTGAAAGTTCCTTCTGCATGCCTCTTAGTGTTGTCATAAGCACAAATTGTTACCTCGGTCGGGTTTAGATCTCTTGTTGACATGGCTAGCTTTGGCAATATCTTAAGTGGACAAACATTTATGGCGGACTCATCATCGACCATTACAGATGGAGTCCTCTTCCCCTTGACTTCTATTTTGATAAAGAGAGGGCAGATGTTGTCTCTCCCCTCCTCCGGTAAGTCCGCATCCGAAAAAGAAACTGCTCCCATATTAACTTCGCTCTTCTCTTGAACCTCTTCACATTTCATTACCCCTCCAATTTTTATGAAGTTGATTAGCTCCTCCGATGTCGTTAAGGTATAAATTGCATGCTAGCTAAGGCTTTGGCCATAGTTTCTCAGTGCTTTTTAGAAGTAGCTAATAAGTCCCAAATGCTAATACTTGCTTGTGTTCTTGTCAATTGCTTGAGCACAACATCATCTTCTTCTACTTTATTTCCTACTTCAACTTCCTTACCCTTATTAGTTTCTACCTCCTTAGGTAGTGGCCTTGCATAAGGCTTACCGAATCTAGTGTTCATTACTTCATCTTCTTCGGTTTCAGACCATGTCCACTCCTCCTTCTTGGATACATGATCATCATCACTATCGCTTGAATCCCAAAACCCATTGACAACACAAATTGTTACCTATTTATTCACCATAGCTTGTTTAATTTCACCAAATACCTCTTCTTCTTTGGTTGCTTCTTTATCCACATCTTGAAAGGAAGACATGACAAAGTCCTCATGCAAACCTCCTCCAATCATGAAGATTGCCGGCGGCGGTACCCTATTGAACTTTGGTAATGGGTTGTCTTTAGTATTTGGCTTGTTGGGCTCTGGTAGTCTCCCATTATCAATTAGATTTTGGATCTCATGTCTCAACCTCACACATCTATCCGTGTCATGCCCTTGCATTTGGTGAAATTGACAAAATGCTTTAGTGTCAAAATTAGGTGGGAGAGGGTTAGGCAAAGGATGAGGATTTAAGGGTTGTAGCAATCCCTTTCTTTGAAGCTTATTGAGAACCCAAGACATCTGTTTCCCCAATTTCAAAACTGTCTCCTTGTTCCTTGGTTAGTAGCATTAACATCGATGGCCTTTTGCATGCTTTGGCTACCAGATTGATTGCTTCCTTTATCGTTCCTTTTTATTGCAAAATGGCTCTTTTCTCTCTCCCATTCTTCAATTTGCAAACCAGCTTAAAGAAGGTCTTTGAAATCATGAATGAGTGTATGAGACATCCTCTTACGAAGACTAGGCAGCACCCCTCTCACAATCATCCTTATTTGATCGGATTCAGCAGGCCTCTTCTTGAGTAAAGCAGCCTTGTTTCTCCATCTCTTCACGTAATCCACAAAATTCTCATTTGACCTTTGCCTAATGGACTACACTTCCATTAAGGTAACTTCCAACTCGACATTATACCTATATTGCTGGATGAAGGCCTTATATAGCAAATCCCAATTCTTTTGTGTTCCTTCATCTAAGGTATTGAACCAATTTTGGACAACAGGGTCCAATGAGAGCATGAAGTACCTTAGAGTTTGAGCCTTAATAGCTCAGGCAGACTGCATAGCAGTGATATACTCTTCACATGGAGATGAGGATTTCCAGTACCATTGTATCTAGCAAAGGAAGGCATCTTGAACTTATAAGGGACCTCCTCATCTTGTTCAAATAGTTTATCGATCTTGGACATCTCTTCGGTTTTCAGCTTCTTCTCAAATTTCTTTTCTAAATCAGCAATCATCTTTTCAACATCGGATGTCTCGGTCTTTTCAATAGTTGCCTTCTCAACAACCTTCGGTTCTTTCTTCTTCTCTTAAGCATCTTGGTAGTATTGAGCCCAATCATCATCATCATCAATGATCACTTTTTCATCATAAAAAACTACTTCACTAACTTTGGTCTTCCCTTTGTCCTTTGGCTTCTTGGTGCTAGCAGATGCCTCGGCATGATTTTTTAAGATTGCAGTCAATTGGTTCTTCATGGTCTCAGCTAGGGCCTCTTTTATTTCTTCCATCTTGGCGTTGAGGGCCTCATCCACCATCCTTTGAATTTGTTCGGGCTCCATTGTTTTTGGTGAGCAAGTGATTGAGCCGTTGCTAGATACTTTGTCTCCGGCGTAGGTCGGATTGTTGTAAGCTTTTGAACTGTCATAATCTAGGGCTGTGAGCCAGAAAGGATCAATGATATGAGATGCAAATGTATGCATGTATGCACAAACAATCAACAAACAAGGATAATTAGGACATTCCTTCCAACCTTATAACATCCACACACGAATGGCGAGTCTCTTTTCCTAGGTATATGGTTAACAAAATACCAACATGGGGTATCTCGTTTTTTACTATTTCCCTTGGATGTTTCAACCAATAGTTAGATTTTCGAAAATGGAAATCAACTTATGATAATTCCTTGTTTATGTATCAAAGTAACATCTTTGGAATCTATTTACACAATTAAAACACATGATTTCAAAATTTCAAATTACACATAACCCTAAATCATCCACTTCATCCAAACTCCAACTAAACTTAATCCTTTCTTCCATCTAATTTGAAAATCATTAATAACTAATCAAAATGGCATCATTCACTCCAATTCTATCAATTATAACATACATATTCAAAATCCCAAACTTCACATAATAATATTTTTATGAGAATTCAAAGATAAAGTTAGAAAACTTACTAATTCAAGAGGAAATCACCAAAACTCTAATTTAATTCTTGAAAATCCTTGCTAGACTAACTAATTGGAAGAAGAAAATTTCACCCTCCATGTCGATGGTGACTCTCAACCAAAGGAAGAATAAGAGAAGAAGAAGAAGTTTTTAATTTGTTTTAATTTTTCTCTTCATCTTTTAACCATATATATATAATAAAGTATTATTTTATTTAATTAATTATTTATTTAATTTAAAAATCATAATTTATCTCTTCCATCCATAAATAATTTATTTTTAAATTATTTAATCATTTTTAATTTTACAAAGTATAATTACAACTTTGCCATTTGCCATTTGACCTTTTTATTTAAAGTTGACTTTTGTATATGTTATGTATATTCTATATATATTTCCCATATACACTCCACTTTCTCACTTATAATCCTTCCATTTTCCATTTAAATTATTTATTTAATTCATTAAATTTAATTTTTGAAAATTACGAATGTCACAATTCTCTTCCCCTAAGGAAAATTTCATCCTCGAAATTACCTGATATCAACTTTGGAATAACTGAGGATACTGGCTCCGCATCGCCTACTCACTCTCATATGTCGCCTCCTCATTGGCATGGTTCCTCCAAAGAACTTTTACAAGTGACACCTTCTTGCTCCTTAACTCCTTTACCTCTCGTGCCAAGATCGCCACTGGTTCTTCTTCATAAGTCTGATTCGGACTTACCTCAATATACTCCACTGACAAGATATGAGATGGGCCTAACGTGTATCTCTGAAGCATAGAGACATAAAAGACATTATGTATCCGGACTAACTTGGGCGACAAAACCAATTTGTAAGCCACTGGACAAACTCTCTATAGTATCTCATAAGATAATATGAAGCGAGGACTCAACTTTCCTTTTTGACCAAACCTCTAAATCTTTTTCTACAGAGACGCCTTCAAGAACACTTTATCTCCGACACTGAACTCTATGTCTTTCCTCTTCAAATTTGTATAGGATTTTTGTCGATCTAAAGCTACTTTCAAATGACCCCGAATTATCTTCATTTTCTCTTAATCAAATCAGGACCGGCTAGTTTACCTTCTGCAACCTCATCCCAACATAACGGTGTCCTACACTTCCTGCCATACATGGCCTCATAAGGTGCCATCTCGATACTCAACTAATGACTGTTATTGTAAGCAAACTCAATTAGTAGGAAATATCTATCCCAACTCCCAGTAAAATCAATGATATAGCTCCTTAACATGTCCTCTAGAACATGTATCACTGTCTCTAACTGCCCATCTATCTGTGGAAGAAAAGTAGTACTAAAGTTCAACTGAGACCCCAATGCATCCTACAAACTCCTCCAAAATCTCGTTGTAAAATGGGGATCTTGGTCCAATACCAAAGAAACTAGGACTTCATGCAATCTCACTATCTCACTGATATACAACTCAGCCAACCTACCAAGTGAGTTATCCATCTGAACTGAAAGAAAATTAGTTGTCTTCAGCATCCAATCAAGTATCACCCAAATTTCATCATGCTTCTTCTGTGTCAAAGGCAGTCCAGTCACAAAATCAATAGTCAATCACTCCCATTTCCACTCTAGTACTGATAATGGCTGAAGCAACCCTAAAGGAACTTGGTGCTCAACCTTCACTTTCTGGCAAGTGAGACATCTGGATACAAATTTTGCTATGTCCCTCTTCATACCTGACCACCAGTAATGCTACTTCAAATCTTGATACATCTTGGTTCTTCCAGGGTGCATAACATAGAATAACTGATGTGCTTCCTCTACTATCTTCCTCTCAATTCTACATCATTAGGAATGCACAACCTAACCCTATTCAACAAACCGCCACCATCTCTCACATCAAAGTCTCTGCTCTGTCCCTTTTGGCAATCCTCTACTATCTTTTGGATTTTCTCATCTGCCTGCTGGGCTTCCTTAATCTGACCCAACAACATTGGCCTCAACTGCATCTGAGCCATTAATGCACCATAATCACATAACTCAAATCTAGCATGCAATGCTTTCAACTCAACAAGCAATGAAAGTAAATAAGCAGTCAAACCTACCATGGACTTCCAACTCAATGCATCCGCAATAACATTTACCTTGCTGGGATGATAATCAATCAAGCAGTCATAGTCTTTAATCAACTCTAACCACCATATTTGCCAAAGATTCAGCTCTCTTTAAATACCCAAGTACTTCAAACTCTTATGATCAATATAAATAAAACGTTTTTCCCCATACAAGTAATGCCGCCAAATCTTCAATGGAAAAAATATGGCTGCTAGCTCTAAATAATGAGTCAGGTAATTCAACTCATGAGGCTTTAACTATCGAGATGTATAAGTAATGATTCTGGCCTCCTGCATCAAAACATAGACTAAACCACTATACGAAGCATCATTGCATATCACATAGGTTTTATCTTTTACAAATATGGTAAGGACAGGAGCCTGAGTCAATTTGTCTCTCAAGTGCTCAAAACTCACCTGACACCAATTCGTCCACACAAATCTAACTCCTTTCTGAAGTAATATGGCGAGTGGTGTAGCTATCATGGAAAAACCCTTCACAAACCATCAATAATAGCCTATCAATCCCAGAAACTTCTAACCTTTGTCACATTTATTGGTTGACTCCAATTCAAAATAGCCTCGACCTTACTCGGATCAACTCTAATACCCTCTGCTAATGCCAAATGTTTGAGGAAAGTCACCTGATTGAGCCAGAACTCACACTTAGACAGCTAAGCATGTAAACTGCTTCTCTCTCAAAGTATGTCATACAATACGCAGATGCCTATCATGACCTTCCTCATTACACAAATAAACCTGAATATCATCAATGAAAACCCACTGCAAACTAATCTATGTATGCTCTAAACAACCTATTCATCAAATCCATAAATGTTACTGGTGCATTCGTCAGTCCAAAGGGCATTACTAGAAACTCATAATGCCCATACCTCGTGCGAAAAGTTGTCTTAGGTACATCCACATCTCTAACTCTCAACTGATGGTACCTGTGAGTGGGGATTTTTGCCCCCACTCCAGGTGGAACGGTTCTTACGACTTCGGCATTGTTTAGGCTCGGGACCTTAGAGAACATGGACCAAAGCCTAGAAAAATGGAGTCGCCACCCGGACGGGCCGGGAAAAAGAAAGGGGTGGATGACTTGATTCCTAAGGAATCCCTAACCCCCTAATGGGTTCGGAAAGTTGGGTATGTGTGGGGAAGGTGAGAAATGGCCCAGCACCCCCACAACGCCCTGTTCATTGGAACCAGCCTACTTTGCAGGTCTTAATATTATAAAATTCTTAAATATAACAATATCCATATTACATGCAACAATTAAAATAAAGCATCATTATATTAAAATCAAAGCAATGTCCAAACAAAATAAATAAATGGACACAAATCTGAGGATGGAAACATGTCCTTTACATTGATCCAAAATATAAAAGTGATTTAAATTACACAATACTTAACTAATAAGGTACCCACAAGGTGGAAACATATCTCTTACAATTTTAATACTAAAACAAAAAAATTAATGATAATAAAGAAAATAATCCATCCATGATAAATTAAATAAATCAAGCATTGAAAATAAATCAACCATTAAAACATATAATAAATCACATAATCACATCTAAAATTAAATAAAGAAAATAAAGATACAAATTTAAGTTTATGTCTTAATTTAGAGTTCTTTAATTAATTAGGGTTTTGGGGATTTTGGAATTATTGTTGTTATTATTTATGCTACTGTGAAGATTTTGGAAAAATGAAATAGATTAGGGTTTTATAAATTTAAGAAAGTAGTATGGGTTTTGGTTAATCAAATTAGGGTTTAGGGTTAACATCATGAAAATAGGGTTCTGAAATCTTAAGACATCAGGTTTATAATTCATGTTTACTGGATTGTTATTTTAAGTTTGCTAGATCATGGTTTTAGGGTTTAGATTCATTAAATTGGGTTTTAAGTTCACTGAATTAGGGTTTAGGAAAACTTAGGGTTTACTGTTTTATTTTTCGAGAAAGTTAGGGTTTTTGGTATTTTAGAAAACATGTTTAGTTTTAAGGTTTAAGAAAATAGTTTAGAGTTTTATAAAATAATTATGATTTTTAGAAAATGTAAAGAGAACTAGGGTTTGGAGATTTAAGAAAATATTTGGAGATTTCGGACAAAAGGTTATGGTGTATATGAAAGTAGTTGGGAAAACAATTTTAGGGTTTTAAAGCTTTTTTGTAATAGAAGAATAGTTTTATGGTCGTTAAGGTTTCTAGAAAAAGAAAAATAGTTTAGGGTTTTTAAGGTTTTGGAAATAGAAAAAACACTTTTAGGGTTTTTAAGATTTTTTTAAAAGCAGAAAAGATAATTTAGGTTTTTAGGTTTTGCAAACAGAAGAAATACTTTTAGGGTTTTAAAGATTTTTTAAAAGTAGAAAAGATAATTTAGGTTTTTAAGGTTTTGGAAATAGAAGAAATACTTCTAAGATTTTGAAGTTTTGATAGCTGACTAATGGCTACTGAAAGAATGTATGATTTAATGTAAAATATATTATTAAGTTTAATAATTTTGGTTACTTAAAAAAACAAACGATGGAAACACTATAAATAACATTAAATAAAAAATTTATAATCAAACCTTTGTTCGTTGGTTCCTCCACAATTTGCTTCTGGATGAACAAAGACAAAGGTAGTGTTGTTGCCTTTGAATGGATTGTTGATTGCTTTCTTTGTTGCTAACCTCATGTGCTAGGGGTTTTCTGTCTCTTTTTTTACTCCAATAAAGACTAATCTTTCCGATCCAATCCAAGTCCAAAGTCCTTTAATTCTGAGTTTTAATGTGTTATTTATAGGAAAATCATAATCCTACTTCTAGTTGTTTAAGGAAATTAAAACAAATTAGGAAAAGAAACCAAAACCAAATAGAATTTGGTTTCGAAAAAAACTGCGTTGAAAAATTGCGCCGGCAAAAAAAATTACTGGCAAAAACTGCGAGCGCTAGGTAGCCAGCCAATTCACCATTGGAATTTCCTGAGGCGAAATGGCCCAAGGTCATTTCACCCGCAGGAAATTCCTGCGGGCGAATTGGCCTGACCAAGCCAATTTTCGGCGATGAATTTTTTTCATCGCTGATTTTTCTTTTTATTATTATTATTTATTATTATTATTATTTTATTTTTTATTAACTTTACCATTTTTTATTTTTAATAAAATTATATATAATAAATACTAAAATAATATTATTTAATTAAAATACCACAAAAATTTTTTTGGACTATATAAAAAATATCGGACCAGACTGGGTTAAAAAATAAGGGTCTGCAGTTTGCCCCCTGCTTGAATGATCTGAGACTATAGCAAAAAAGAGTGAAAAGCAATAAGACTTAATTTTTTTTGAGATGGTTGAGGTTTTGGGGTCTGGACCCGGTTCGAGTTCTACACTCAAGGATAATTTTAGGTTCTGGACCTAAGGGTAATTTGGATTCTGAACCCAAGCTAAGTTCTGGAATTAAAAGAGATTTTAGGTTCTGGACCTAAGGATAATTTGGGTTCTGAACCCAAGCTAAGTTATGGACTTAAAAGATATTTTAGGTTATGGACCTAAGGATAATTTGGATTCTGGACTCGAGCTAAGTTCTGGACTTAAAAGAGATTTTAGGTTCTGGACCTAAAGGTAATTTGGGTTCTGGACCCGAGCTAAATTCTGGTCATAAAAGAGATTTTAGGTTCTGAACCTAAGGATAATTTGGATTCTGGAGCCGAGCTAAGTTCTAGACTTAAAAGAGATTTTAGGTTCTGGACCAAAGGGTAATTTAGGTTTTGGACCCAAGCTAAGTTCTGGACTTAAAAGAGATTTTAGGTTCTGGACCAAAGGGTAATTTGGGTTACGGACCCTAGCTAAGTTCTGGACTTAAAAGAGATTTTAGGATCTGGACCTAAGGATAATTTAGGTTCTGGACCTAAGCTAAGTTTTTTACTTAAAAAGAGATTTTAGGTTCTGGACCTAAGGGTAATTTGGGTTCTGGACCCGAGCTAAGTTCTGGACTTAAAAGATATTTTAGGTTCTGGACTTAAGGATAATTTGGGTTCTGGACCCGAGCTAAGTTCTGGACTTAAAAGAGATTTAGGTTTTGGACCTAAGGGTAATTTGGGTTCTGGACCCGGGCTAAGTTCTGGACTTAAAAGAGATTTAGGTTTTGGACCTAAGGGTAATTTGGGTTCTGGACCCGGGCTAAGTTTTGGACTTAAAAAAGATTTTAGGTTCTGGACCTAAGGGTAATTTGGGTTCTGGACCCGAGTTAAGTTCTGGACTTAAAAGAGATTTTAGGTTATGGACCTAAGGGTAATTTGGGTTCTGGACCCGAGCTAAGTTCTGGACTTAAAAGAGATTTTAGGTTGGGTTCTGGACCTGAGCCAAGTTCTGGAGTTAAGAGTGATTTTATTGTCTGGAAAAAATAATTATAGTCAGTAGTATCTTCTCCTTGCCCCCTGCATATAAAAATATTTTTACCATGCACATGCATATATCTTCTCCTTGCCCCCTGCATATAAAAATATTTTAAAAGTACAAAAATATTTATACACACACAAGTATTTGAATGATTAAATTGAATAATTGAGTTTCCTATTTATTTTTACTATGTAGTCACTGTTCATGTACTATTTACTATTCGTAAATAGTAACATACTATTTATAAATAGTATCATACTATTTGTAAATAGTAACTTACTATTCATGAATAGTGAAATTTACTTTTTGAATTTTGTTTTTTCCTTTGCCGTTTCTTTATATAAACGACCAATTTTTTCATTTCATTCACAACAAACTTCTTTGTTTCATTCATTTATAGCTATAAGCCTTTCATTTTAGAGAGTTTAGCATATAGTTTTAGAAAAATGCATTCTTCAAGATCAGGAACTCGATCTAATGCTGTGTTATTGGAATTTGAGGCCATCCTTGGATATCCAAATAATCAACAAATGGCATTACCTATATTGATTTCCAAGACTCAACAAAAGATGCAGATGTTATTTCAAATCTCAAAACCCGAAGTTCTACAGTTGATGAGAGGTGAGAAAATTCTACTTGGTCCCTTAATTGACTTTTGCCTTTCTCATTTGGCTCCTACTAAGGCATGGGGACGTATGCTTTATGTTTGCTTGCTTGGCCAATTCTTGCTTGTTTCCATTGATGGCGATATTGATCCACGAGTATTGGATATCATGGACCAAATGGAAGGAGGCTTGTCGCCGATACCCATGATCTTAGCCGAGACTTTAGTTGGATTAGACCAGCTTAAATCAGGATTGTCAAAGAGACTGACCGAGAGTCCATTGTTGCTTCAGGTAATTACCTAAATTGCCCTTTTGGGTTTTCAATTTAGGTTTTTCTTTCTTCTTCTTTTATTATTATTATTTTTTATTGCTCTAATTTTTGCCTAGTCCGCCCATGCGGGTTTTCGAAACTAGCGAGCTGTCCTAACTTTTGCCAAAGTCACCCTTGCGAGTTTTCAAATTAGCATACTCTTTTTTTTAAATTTAATTTTCCCTCATAGATTTGGCTTTAGGAGCGTCTCTGCTTGCTTGATACTCCATCCATGGATTTTGCCAAATATCTACCACGGCATCATTCTGCTATGAAACTACTCCATCTTGCTTCTTCCTACGCTGACGGGGTTGACTGGAGCCACTCATATGCTGAAGTTAACATTCGTTGGTTGGTACCTTGGTGGAAGATTTCTTGTATCACCATGCAGGCATACTTGATGTATGTACCTCTTGCTGCTCTTCGTCAAGGTACTTGCTAAGATCCCCGCAGACTTGGCCGTCAGTATGGAGCTAAGCCTCGAGGTTCTGAATTCACTCCCTATTTAGATATGCCTTGTCTGACTGAAGCCTACTTGGATCGACTGAAGCAAAGCTGGCCTGCACGTTACACTTATCATCTTTTGCTATTGTGTTTATTTACTTCATCCATATCTGGTCAAATACTTATAACAGTGCACATAGAACAATTTTAACATTAATTCTGTTTTATTAAATTGGGGAACAATCAAACATAAATCCAGCATACACTAGATCACTCCTGTTGCCAACTAGCCCTTTTGGGTTTTCTGATTGAGTATTTTCTCTCTTTTAGCCCTAATTGTTGCCTAGCCCGCCCTTTCAGGTTTTCGAAACTAGCAGACTGCTCTAACTTTTGCCTAGGCCACCCTTTTCAGGTTTTTAACCTAGCGAGCTCTTTTTTATATATACATGAAACCTCTTCAACTTGTCAATGTTCACTGGCTTACTAAACTCGTTCACGTCCATGTCTGATAACTTCACCACACCCTTATTCATGACTTGTTTCACAACATAAGGCCCTTCCCAGCAAGGCCTAAACTTCCCTCTTGGATTCGATACATTAGGCTTACATTGTTTCAACACTAAATCCCTGACTTTGAGTTTTCTGATCTTAACTCTTCTATTATAAGCCTGAGCTGTCTTTCTTTGATACAGTTGATGATGATACAGTGCTTTTAACCTTCTCTCCTCTAATAAAGCTAGCTGTGTGTATCTGCTCATTACCCATTCTGTTTCAGGCAGTTCAGCTTCCAAGACCACTCTTAATGACTTGATCTCAATTTCAATTGGCAACACTGCTTCCATCCCATAAATCAAGGAGAACGGTGTCATTCCAGTCGGTGTTCGCACACTTGTTCTATATCCCCACAAAGCAAAATGAAGCATCTCTAACCAATCCCTGTATGTCTTGGTCATCTTGGACAAGATCTGCTTAATTGTTTTGTTTGTTGCTTTTACTGCACCATTAGCCTTTGGTCTATAAGGAGAGGATCGATGATGATGGATTTGGTACTTCGAGAATAAGTCCTTAACTGCTCCTTGAAACTGTACCCCATTGTTTGATATGACACTGTGCGGGAACCCATACCTATAGATGAGGTTCTTTTCAATAAATCTAGACATCTGACTTGAGCCCATTTTGTTGAAGGATTCAGCTTTGACCCATTTTAAAAAATATTCTACTGCTACTACAATGAAACGATGACCGTTTGAGGCTATCGGATGTATCTCTCCTATAATATCGATACCCCAAGTGGCAAAGGGCTAGGGTGAAGACATAGAATGTAATTCTTCAGGAGGCATGTGGTTCAACTTACCATACATCTGACATTGTTGGCACTTCTTTACAAACTCTATACAATCTCTCTTCATAGTCAACCAGTAGTAACCTTGTCGAATTATCTTCTTAACTAGGGCCAAACCACTCATGTGCAGACCGCAACATCCCACATGTATTTCTGACATGATATGCTCCACTTCAGGCTTCTTCAAGCATCTCAAATGCACCCCATCAGGCCATCTTCAATATAACTTCCCATGGAAGGTGATGTATTGTAAGGACGACTGCCTTATGGCTCTTCTTTCTTTCTTTATTGCCCCCGACGGGTATTCCCTTTCCTCATGAAATCATCTTATAGTATCATACCATGCATCATGGTTTGTATCAGTTTCCATGATTGTCTCATATTCATAGCAAGGAGTTGACGAACTGGTCAAAACAGAGGCTTAAGGAATAAGTTGACAGGATTTTCCCTAAGGCATCAGCCATCTGGTTTTCTTCTCTTCATAGGTGTAAAAACCTGCACTCCTTGAAGTTCTTCTTCATCATGGTCAAGTAATGGTGGTATGGTTTTAATTTTTCCTCTTTCAGCTCCCACTCTCCATTTACTTGGGACACTAATAGCAATGAATCGCCGAAAACTTTCACCTTATCCACCTTCATAATCAGTAAGGTTTCCAAATAAAAGATACATGCTTCGTACTCCACCATATTATTAGTTGCCCTGAATTTCAACTTTTTGGCTAAAGGGATAAGTTCCCCTTCAGGCAATTCTAGTATGACTCCCAAACCTGCTCCTTTCCTGTTTACTGCTCTGTCAAAATACATCTTCCAACCTTGTACTTCAATTGCTTCTAAATGTTCATCCGAAATTCCAAGACTAACTCTTCACTATCCGGTAATGGTTGTTGGGCTAGGAATTCTGCCACCGCTCTACCTTTGATTAATTTTCCTGGTTACATACTCAATCTTAAATTCTTCTAATATTATTAACCATCGACCATACTTCCCAATCAAAGAGGTTGTCTCCCTTAAGTACTTTATTGGATCCAACCTGAAAATTGCTTGCACACTATAAGATTGAAAGTAATGCCGCAACTTCTTAGAAGACCAAACCATGGCTATGCAGGTCTTTTCAATGATACTATACTTAATTTCATAAGGTAGGAGCTTTCTACTTAAATAGTAAAATGTATGCTCAATCCCTGACTCATATGTTTGGGCTAGCATGGCTCCTATTGACTGTTCTTCTACTGCTAAGTATAGTAACAAGGGTTTACTGGGTTTGGGTGGTTTCAAAATAGGTGGATTTAGTAGATACTCCTTTATTCGCTCAAAGGCCTTTTGACACTCTTCATTCCATAGGATTGGCTAATTCTTTATAAGCAATTTGAAGATAGGCTCACAAATTGTTGTGAGCTTTGCTATAAACCTGCTAATGTATTGTAATTTACCAATGAATCCCCAAACTTCTCTTTTTGTCTTAGGGGCTGGCATATCTCTGATTGCTTTAACTTTATCAGGATCAATCTCAATGCCATTCGGGCCAATCACATGTCCCAACAATTTGCCTGAGGTAACATTGAACACACACTTCTTCGGGTTTAATCTTTGCTTATATTTTAATGCTCTATCGAAGAATAATTCTAAGTTTTGGAAGTGTTGTTCCCTTGTATCCGATTTCACCATCATATCATCAACATATACTTCAACTTCTTTGTGCATCATGTCATGAAATAGTGTGGTGGCCATCCTTTGGTATGTTGCTCCAGCATTATTTAATCCGAACGGCATCAACCTATAACAAAATATACTCCATGTAGTAATGAAAGCAGTTTTGGCTTTATCCTCTTGGGCCATTAACACTTGGTTGTATCCGAAAAATCTATCTATAAACGAGTGTAGTATGCTAGAGGTTGCACTATCAATGAGAACATCTATATGAGGTAAAGGAATATCATCTTTAGGGGAAGCCTTGTTTAAATCTCTATAGTCCACACGGACCCTTATTCTTCCATCTTTCTTTGGCATGGGTACTATGTTGGCTAGCCAATCTGGATATTCTATCACTTCAAGGAACTTCACTTGTATTTGTTTAGTGACCTCTTCTTTAACCAATTCAGCCCATTCAGGTCTTAATCGCCTAAGCTTTTGTTTGCCAGGTTTCATATGAGTGTAAGTAGGAATAAGATGTTCAACTATGTCTCGATCTATTCCAGGCGTATCCTCATAAGACCAAGCAAATACTTCTTCATATTTTTTTAATATTTTTTCAAATCTCTCTCTCATCAGGAGAAAGGTTGGATGCTATGCTAATGTTTTTAGGATTTTCTATTGTTCCCAAATTTAATGATTGTGTATCAACAGAATTAATATTAAAGATGCTCATGCAACTGCTACTTGAATGTATGCAACCATCAGGAGAAACATCACACAAGTAAGCAAAATCAGACTTTATTGCATTCATTTTGGAAAAGAAAATATCATCATCCTCATACAAAGCAGACAAATTAAAGTCAAATTCAAAATCATTGTTCTCAAAATCATAAGGCAAATATCTTCAAACTTTTCTTCAACCAGGGCAGCAATCTCCTCCGGAGTCTTCACGGCTTTAAGGACATCTTCCTTCTTCTCTTCCGGATTGCACTCTTTGTTGGCTGGCAGGGTGAGCTCTTTCTTCACTTGCTCCACTAGCTCAGCAACATCTACAAAAATTTCAAAACCCGAAATAAACTTTCCCATGAACATGATTGGCTCGGGCTTTCCTTGGAATGGTCCCATGTCTGGAGCTTTGACAAAGATTTTTTCAAGTGGCGAAAAGCTCATCTTCTCATTCTTCTTTGGTTGGACATCTTTGTTGACTTCATCATATCCCAACCCCTTCTTGGAAGTTTGTGTTTTAAAATCTAGCAGCTTTGTCATACCGGCCTTGCCCTTTCCAAGACCAGCTCCGGGAAGGTAGTTCATGTTCTTCATCATATTAAAGACTTTGGAGTCCATTACTTTATCATCAGAAATTACAGCTACCTAGAAACCATTGAGTGGCCTCTCAATCATTAGAGTGTTAACAACCTCATTATATTCGGCCTCTATGACCACTGTCTCATTTCCGTTAGGGAACTTGAACTTTTGATGAAGGGTGGAAGGAATTCCACCAAGAGGATGAAACCATGGTCATCCCAAGAGTAAGGAAAAGGTAACAGGTATGTCCAAAATAACAAATTCAATAATAGATTCAATTGGACCAACCTTGACAGCAGTTTTGAAAGTTCCTTCAGCATGTCTCTTGGTATTGTCATAAAACTGAATGGTTACCTCGGTTGGGTTTAGATCCCTTGTTGACATGGCTAGTTTTGGCAAAATTTTAAGTGGACAAACATTTATGGCGGACCCATCATCAACCATTACACATGGAGTCCTTTTCCCTTTGATTTCTATTTTGATAAAAAGAGGGTGGATGTGATCTCTCCCCTCTTCCTGTAAATCTGCACCTGAGAAAGATATCGCTCCCATATTAACTTCTCTCTTCTCTTGAATATCCTCACATTTCATTACTCCCTCAATTTTTATGAAGTTGATCAGCTCCTCCGGTGTTATGGAAGTGGAAATTGGCATGCTAGCTAAGGCCTTGGCCATAGCTTCTCGGTGCTTTTTAGAAGTACCCCATAAATCCCAAATGCTAATACTTGTTTGGGTTCTTTTTAGTTGCTTGAGCACAGTATCGTCTTTCTCTTCTTTATTCCCTACTTCGACTTCCTTGCCCGTATTAATTTCCACCTCCTTAGGCGGTGGCCTTGCATATTCATTACTTTATCTTCCTCGGGCTCGGATAAGGTCCATTCATCTTTGTTGGATACAAGATCATCATCACTATTGGTTGAACTCGAAAACCCATTCACAACACAAATTGCTACTTCTTTACCCACCATAGCTTGTTTAATTTCGCCAAATACCTCTTCTTCTTTGGTTGCTTCTCCACCCACATCTTGAAAAGAAAACATGACAAAACTTTCATGCAAACCTGCTCCAATCATGAAGGTTGCCAGTGGTGGTACTCTATTGAACCTTGTTAATGGATTGTCTTCAGTGTTCGGTTTGTTGGGCTCAGTCGGCTTTCCACTGTCAATTAAATTTTGGATCTCATGCCTTAACCTCACACATATATCTGTGTCATGCCCTTGCATTTGATGAAACTGACAAAATGCTTTAGTGTCAAAATTAGGTGGGAGAGGGTTAGGCAAAGGATGAGGATTTAAGGGTTGTAATAATCCCTTTCTTTGAAGCTTATTGAGAACCCAAGACATCGGTTTCCCCAATTCTGAAAACTGCCTTCTAATTCCTTGGTTAGTAGCATTAACACCGACTGCCTTTTGCATGCTTTGGCTACCAGACTGATAGTTTCCTTTCTCGTCCCTTCTTATTGAAAAATGGTTCTTCTCTCTTTCCCATTCTTCAATTTGCAGACCAGCTTGGAGGAGATCTTTGAAATCACGGATGAGTGTATGAGACATTCTTTCACGAAGACTAGGCAACACCTCTCTCACAATTATCCTTATTTGAACGGATTCATTGGGCCTTTTTTTTTTTTACCAAAGTAGCCTTATTTCTCCATCTTTTGACATAGTCCACAAAATTTTCATTTGGCCTTTGTCTAATGGACTCAACTTCCATTGAGGTAACTTCCATTACAACATTGTATCCATATTGTTGGATGAAGGCCTTGTGTAGCAGATCTCAACACTTTTGTGTTCCATCATCTAAGGTATTGAACCAATTTTGGATAACAGGGTCCAATGAGATCATAAAGTACCTTAGAGTTTGAGCTTTAGTAGCTCGGGCAGACTGCAAAGCAGTGATATACTGCTTCACATGGAGGTGAGGATTTTTTTTATTCCATCAAACTTTGCAAAGGATGGCATCTTGAATTTGTATGGCACTTCTTCGTCTAGCTCAAATAATTTGTCAACTTCGGACATTTCTTCGGTTTTCAGTTTCTTCCCAAATTTCTTTTCTAAATCTGCGATCATCTTTTCAACATCAGAAGTATCAGTTTTCTCCATAGCTGATCTTTCAACAATCTTCGGTTCTTTCTTCTTGTCTTGAGGATCTTGGAAATATTGAGCCCAATCATCATCATCATCAATGATCACCTTATCATCATCAAAAACCACTTCACCAACTTTAGTCTTCCCTTTGTCTTTTGGCTTCTTAGTGCTAGCAGATGCTTCGGCATGATTTCCTAAAATTGTAGCCAATTGGTTCTTCATGGTCTCAGCTAGGGCCTCTTTTATTTCTTCCATCTTGGCATTGAGGGCATCATCCACCATTCTTTGAATTTGTTCGGGCTCCATTGCTTTTGGTGAGCAAGTGATTGAGTCGTTGCTAGATTCTTCATCTCCGGTGTAGGTTGGATTGTCGTAAGCTTTCGAACTATCGTAATCTAGGGCTGTGAGCCAGAAGGGATTAATGATATGAGATGCAAATGTATGCATGTATGCACAAACAATAAACAAAGATAAGTAGGACATTCCTTCCAACCTTATAACATCCACACACGAATGGCGAGTCTCTTTTCCTAGGTATATGGTTAACAAAATACCAACATGGGGTATCTTATTTTTGGATATTTCCCTCGAACGTTTCAACCAATAGTTATATTTTCAAAATGAAAATCAGTTCATGATAATTCCCATTAATAAGGTTCTAATCCATTCAACCAACTAAAGTAGCTTTTATTCTATATTGGATTAAAACTAAATTAAAAGGTTTATTACAAATAGATTTCTCACTTGAAAAAGTGATTCATGCCAAAGACAAGCACATGATCAATTATTTCTTAGTATAAACTAGGCTCACAATTAATTTTTGGTATTTCGTAATTGACCTAAATATTTGTAAGCTCTTTTAAAAATAATTTTGTTTCTAAGCCCATTGTAAAAAGATTTTAGAAAAAAATGGATTTTGGGCTTAGTATTTGGATCATGAGAAAAAGAAATTTTGATTTGTTTTTTAGAAAAGTTTTATGTCCAAAGACCATTTTGAAAAGTTTTGAAAATAGTTTTGGCCTTTTGGACTTTGAAGAAAAATTTATTTTGAGCTTACAATGTACGTAGGTCATATTAGAAAAAGAACAAAACAAATAAGCCATGATTTAAGCCAAGATAAATTAACCATAGTCAAACAACATGCATTTGGGGTAAAACCTAAGGAAAGTAACTAGGCTAATTACATGAGCTTTAGACTTTGGGTTAAAAGGCTTAGGTGCCCATCGCAAGTATATACCAAATGCTACGAGGCTATGAGTTCTTATGTCATGCTCGATCTCCATACCTTGAGTGAAAGTATTGTATCCCTCACATAACACAACACGAGTAACACGGGCATCCTAACTCACGCACACGATGCAATCTAATATGATGTAATGGATAAAATCATTATAAGAAAGAATAGAATAATATAAAGACCAATGGAATCAACTTCTCTTATCCCCATTGGAGTTGCCACTGTGAGCGGGAATTTTTGCCCCCACTCCTAGTGGAATGGTTCTTACGACTTCAGCACTGTTTAGGCTCGGGGCCTTAGAGAAAATGACCTAAGCCCAGAGAAAATGGAGTCGCCACCCGGAGGGGCCGGGAAAAAAAAGGGGTGGATGACTCAATTCATAAGGAATCCCTAACCCCCTAATGGGTTCAGAAAGTTGGGTACGTGTGGGGAAGGTGAGAAATGGCCCAGCACCCCCACAATGCCCTTTTCATTGGAACCGGTCTCCTTTACAGGTCTTAATATTATACAATTCTTAAATATAACAATATTATCCATATTACATGCAACAATTAAAAAAAAGCATCATTATATTAAAATCAAAGCAATATCCAAACAAAACAAATAAATGGATACCCATCTGAGGATGGAAACATGTCCTTACATCATCCATGTCTAAACTAGATAGGACACCCACCGAAAGATGGAAACATGTCCTTTACATTGATCTAAAATATAAAAGAGATTTAAATTACATAATACATAACTAATGAGGTAACCACAAGGTGGAAGCATACCTCTTACAATTTTAATACTAAAACAAACAAATAATGATAATAAAGAAAATAATCCATCCATGATAAAATAAATAAATCAAGCATTGAAAATAAATCAACCATCAAAACATATAATAAATCACATAATGACATCTAAAATTAAATAAAGTAAATAAAGATACAAATTTAGGTTTATGTCTTAATTTAGAGTTCTTTAATTAATAATTAGGGTTTTAGGGATTTTGGAATTATTGTTGTTATTATTTAGGCTACTGTGAAGATTTTGGAAAAATGAAGTAGATTAGGGTTTTATAATTTTAAGAAAGTAGTATGGGTTTTGGTTAATCATATTAGGGTTTAGGGTTAACATCATGAAATTAGGGTTTTGAAATCTTAAGACATTAAGTTTATAATTCATGTTTACGGATTGTTATTTTAAGTTTGTTGGATCATTGTTTTAGGGTTTAGATTCATTAAATTGGGTTTTAAATTCACTGAATTAGGGTTTAGGAAAACTTAGGGTTTACTGTTTTGTTTTTCGAGAAAGTTAGGGTTTTTGGTATTTTAGAAAACATGTTTAGTTTTAAGGTTTAAGAAAACAATTTAGAGTTTTATAAAATAATTATAATTTTTAGAAAATGTAAAGAGAACTAGGGTTTGGAGATTTAAGAAAACATTTGGAGATTTTGGACAAAAGGTTATGGTGTAGATGAAAATAGTTAGGAAAACAATTTTAGGGTTTTAAAGCTTTTTAGAAATAGAAGAACAGTTTTAAGGTCTTTAAGTTTTATGGAAAAAGAAAAATAGTTTAAGGTTCTTAAGGTTTTGGAAACAGAAGAAACACTTTTAGGGTTTTTAAGATTTTTTTAAAAGTATTGGAAACAGAAGAAATACTTTTAGGGTTTTTAAGATTTTTTAAAAGCAGAAAAGATAATTTAGGTTTTTATGGTTTTGGAATGAGAAGAAATACTTCTAGGGTTTTGAAGTTTTGATCACTGACTAATGGCTACTAGATGAATGTATGATTTAATGTAAAATATATTATTAAGTTTAATAATTTTGGTTACTTAAAAAAATGATGGAAACATTGTAAATAACATTAAATAAAAAATTTATAATCAAACCTCCGTTCGTTGGTTCCTCCACAATTTGCTTCTTGATGAACAAAGACAAAGGCAGTGTTGCTGCCTTTGAATGGATTGTTGATTGCTTTCTTTGTTGCTAATCTCTTGTGCTAGGGTTTTTCTGTCTCTTTTTTACTCCAATAAAGACTAATCTTTCCGATCCAATCCAAGTCCAAAGTCCTTTAATTCTGAGTTTTAATGTGTTATTTATAGGAAAATCATAAACATACTTCTAGTTGTTTAAGAAAATCAAAACCAATTACGAAAAGAAACCAAAACCAAATAGAATTTGGTATCGAAAAAACTGCATTGGAAAATTGCTCTGGCGAAAAAAATTACTGGCAAAAATTGCAAGCTGCTGCGGGTGGGCGCTGGGCGGCCAGCCAATTCGCCGCAAAAAATTCCTGTGGCCAATATGCCATCAGGAATTTCCTACGGCAAAATGGCCCAAGGCCATTTCAACCGCAAGAAATTTCTGCGGGCGAATTGGCCTGGCCAAGCCAATTTTCAACGTCGAATTTTTTTCGTCACCAATTTTTATTTTTATTTTTTTATTATTATTATTTTTTACTATTTTATTTTATTTTATTAACTTTACCATTTTTTGTTTTTGTTAAAAATTATAAATAATAAATACTAAAATAAATATTATTTAATTAAAATACCATAAAATTTATTTTGGACTATATAAAAAATATCGGACCAGACTGGGTCAAAAATTAAGGGTCTACAATAGCCAAAACTTAGATCAATCTTAGAGAATAATATGACTCCCTTCATCTGATCAAAGAGATCATCTATATGAGGTAATGGATACTTGTTCTTGATTGTCACCTTATTCAGCTTCTGGTAATCAATACATAATCTCAAGGTGACAACCTTCTTCTTCACAAACAAGACAGTTGCCCTCCACGGTGACACACTAAGGTGGATGAAGCCTTTATCAAATAATTCCTGTAGCTGTACCTTCAACTCCTTTAATTTTACAAGTGCCATCCTTTAAGGGGTAATGGATATGGGAGTGCTACCAGGCAATAGATCGATACCAAACTCCACCTATCTCTCAAGAGGTAACCCTGGCAACTTATTAGGGAAAATATCTGGAAACTCAGCAATTGTATGTACACTGTCAAGTTGGGATCCTGCTACTCTAGTATCTACAACATGAGCTAGATATGCCTCACACCCCTTTTGAATCATCCTCCTAGCTGATATAACTGAGAAAAACATGGAAGAAAGGTGCCTCTGCTCACTAGATATCACCACATCTCTACCAAGACTTGTTCTCAAGGTAACACATTTCTACTGACAGTCTACCATAGCCCAATGCCTAGATAACCAATCCATTCCCAAAATCAGGTTATGCTCCTTAAAAGGCATCTCAATAAGGTCACCAAGAAACTCCTCATCCTAAACAATAACTAGACTATCCCGATGCACCCTGCAAACTATAACACTGTGCACTAAAAGATTGATAACTAACACATCAAATCCTAAGGACTCCTAAAACATGTCACTCACAAGTATTATGGATGCATTGATGTATGAATGTGTCAACCTATGGTCTATCAATCCATGAACTTAAGTGCCAAATAAAGTAAAAATACCAGCTATGATAGCTGAAGCATCCGGCTGCCTCTGCATTACATGAACCTGCTATGATGGCCCTACATCATCTGGTCTACTCCCTACTGTAGAACCTCCTCTCTGACTATTCCCTAATCTATAACCCCTGCCAAAACCTCTGCAACCTTGACTCCCTCTGACACTGGGTCTAGATGTTGTTGTATCTATTTGTCTGTCATCTGGTGGCTCTGGACACTTTATGATAAAATGGTCTGGTGATCCATATCTAAAATATACTGCTGATGCACCGGTCCTCCAATAGATACCTCCATATGCCCTACCACACTGAGAACATCTAGGTGGCGCAAGCCTCTAGGTCACTGGGGTTGAGGCACTAGCCACTGAGGCTGCAGGTCTATCTCTGCCTTTGCTACTGTGATGACCTGCCAGGCTACCCCTAGCTCCTACTGAATGTCTGAGGATATCCCCCTCAACCTCTCTTCGATGATGAAGACCCTACTGAGCCTGGGGTCTCCTAGCTCTGCTCTAACAGCTGCTACAAGTCCCTGTGCATTCTCTACACTCCTGGTAGCTGCAACCAACTTAGAGAAATCCTCATACTGAGAGCCTTCCATAAGCCACTTGACAGATGGTCTCAGCCCCTCCATGATCCTTCTGCATTTGTCAACCTCATATGATATAATACCCCTTGCATACTAGCTCAGCCGGATGAACTGTATATCATACTCACTCATTGTCCTCGTCTCCTACCTCAAACTCAGGAACTCCATCTTCTTGTCATCCTTATACTCTCTAGGAGTATACTTCTTCTCGAATTCCCTCAGGAAATTGGCATAAGTCAGCACTGGTGGATCAGCTGTCCCATGGAGAACTGTCTTTCACCACTCATAAGCATCTCCCTGCAGAAGAGATCTAGCATAATCAAGCTTCTTCTCCGAACTAGCTTGCAACTGTATGAACACTCTCTGGACCTTGTCTAGCCACTACTCTTCAACAGCTTGGTCTTTACTGTAACACCCCTTGCCGGCCTACATGTGTAAGTCGAATAGAGGCGCCACACTAACCTAATGTTGCTACCTATTTTACTTAGTCAAATTTTAGTTCCGATTTTTACAGAAATTTGGCCAGAGGTTCGCCTAGAAATTGGGTCCCAAGTGTCGACAAAACTGGTTTTTCTGATTTTTGAAAATATTTTTACACAAACCAATGCGAACACAATCAGTCTCAATACACTCCCAATGAATCCCCCTTATAACCTCAACTACCTCAACTACAAACCTGCAAGAAGAATTCACACTTCTAGTACAAAATAAAGTAGAGGTTTATTATTATTACATACTACTAACGTACAGTATAAAAAAGAAATTCTCAATCTTATATATACATATACATGCCACAACTAGTTAACTCATAATGGAAACTAAGAGATCTACCCTGAGATGCTGTGTGTCTCGTCGTCGTCCCAAGAGTTAGCTACTGCTCCGAACCTATGAGTCAAGGAAAACTTAACTCGCTGAGCAATGTCGCTCAGTGGGTACTTTACCAATGGAAATAAAAGTAAAACATGGAAGCATTTGAAATAAAAGGAAATAATTAAATAAAAAATCAATCAACATTAAACCAATGGAAGTTATTGTACATTCAGTGTAAATATGCTTTCAACAAATGAAAAAAAAACATAATTCAAACTCATTTTGCATTACGCAGTTTTAAAAAAAAACAGGACTTTGGCTCTACTGGTATATGGGGAACCATAGCGATAAGGCAGTGGCCCTCACCACTGTAACATAGGTGGCCCTCACCACCATTATCATATCACAGGAATGGCCCTCACCATCCTGGTTATAACTAATGGCCCTCACCACTAGCTTCAGTGGCCCTCACCACTGAATAAAATATCATATCAGTATCAAATCAATCACAATAATGAGCAGTACTGCATGCGTTAGTATAGTGCACCATACCCTTATCTACCACCCCCAACTACCCAACAGAGCATAAAGGTTAAAATGATTCAATTTAAGTCTCAAACTTCATTTTAGAATGACTTGAGAAATCATTTTAATTCCCGTCGTGCTTTGCCAGTTACGCCGCTCGCCACATTCTTTAGTCAAACCATTACCCTTTTTCACATATTTAACATCCACAATAAACATATCAAACATTTCAAAGCATTCCTCAAAAGGTCACAAATTGACCAAATGAATAGTGTCGCGGCGCGTAAAATCTTAAAATTTGGGTTTTCGTCAAAATTTCAGTCCACTTCAATCTTACATTTGACCAAGTAAACGAATTTGCTTTTGTCTGAAATTTTGCAGGAAACTTATTTCATATGTTGACTAATTACACGTAAAATTTCGTTGAAAAATTCATTCATTTGCTACCTCAAACAACTGCCCGAAAAAGGGTCCAGAAAGCTGCCATTTTAGGGACCATTTCGGCCCAAACTAACACATTGTGCAAAAGTACTTATTTTTTTTAAACCATTTCAAGACTTCTTTAATAATGTAATAAAGGTTTAGACAATTCCCTTGAAAATACTTGCATGTTTAAATCAATTTGAACTAAATGGGGTTCATAAATCATTTTACTAAAATCATTGTAAACATTAGATTTTATTTGAATTCAACCAACTAAAACACCATATAGATTCAATAACACACTTCAAACATTTAATATAAGTGAAAATAATTCAATTGGGCAAAAATTCAAAAATGGCATAAACATGATTTTCACAAAAATAAATAATTCTCATTGGTAAAGTACCAAACCTTGTTCTTTTAATTCCCCTTTGCCTTTCCTTCTTCTCCTTCCTTAATCTTTGTTTCTCCTTCAAGAAATTCAAGAACACAACCTTAAACATAAACCTTAGAAATTTAGAACAATAAGCTACCCTCCAAATTCATATGAATTTCTACCTAAATTAACCATCTCTCATCATTAATCAACATATTTTTCCATTAAATTCATTTTCTAACCATCCTACAAACTTTCCCCAAATTCAACCTTTATGAACCCTAATTTAGATCTCTTAAAATAGCCAACAATTTATGAAATTAAAGCTACAAATAAAACCCCTTACCTTAAAGTCTTATTCTCCACCAAAGTTTGCAACCAAAAATAGCTAACTTGAAAAATCACTCTCTCTTTTCCCTTCCTCTCCTATTCGGCCAAAGCAAGAACAAAGGAGAGCTCTTGAATTTTATATTTTTGCCATTCTCTCATCCAAATGGTGGCTAAGAGAGGTTAAGATGTGTTGGTGTAAGTGTTGGTTTCCCATTGGTACACTTAAGTGGGAAAATGGCTAATTTTCATTGGTCTAATTGTCTCTTTCTTTTATTTATTTAAAACCCAAGCCACTGGGCTTTCTTTTAATTATATTTTGGCCCCTCAACCTCCTTGTGCTGTAATTTTATGGTCTCCGGCGATTACTCGTTCGTAACTTTTAAACCGCGCACTTCCGTCGAATGCTGTGGTACACTTTTTGGCTCAGTTTTTCCTCTACTTTTCATTTTTGAGATCCATTATTACTTTCGAGATACTTTTGAAAATGATCATAATGCCCCTGGTTAAAATCCCCTATATCTTCCAAATCGTGCGTTTTTAGGAAAAACCGTGTCGCGCCGTTGCTACCCAATTTTTCTCTACTTTCCATTTCTGGAGTCTGTTATATGCACTATTAAGGACCTCCGGAACAACTTTTGGTAATTACAGCCACCTCCCCAAAACTTTGCATGTCTTTCAGTTAAGCCCTGTTGGTCCTGCGACCTTCTCTAGGAACCGCCATCAGAAATGACCTCTCCAGATCCTTTCTCTTGCTGTGCACATGACTGCTAGACATAAATACAGTGGGCGGATGTGACATTTACTGCCAACAAAATCTGTGGCTCCAAACTTTCTTAGCTTGTCATACTTTCAAGTTTGCAACTTTTGTTGTTGTTGTGGCTGTGGTGGTGACTGCGGCTGCTGAATCGGAGCCTATCATAACAGCTCCACCATATGTCATACCCAGCCCGACGGAACCTCCTCAGCTACTCGTCTAACTGGCACACTCCTCTGCTGCTGGTCTAACTAGCACAAATAAGATGCCGCTCTAGTAGTCTCAACACTAGCTCTAACTTTACCCTCATTAGGAGCTACACTCTCTGCACTATCCTCTATAGACTGGTGGGTCCTAGACACCATGACTATTTATATCTGAAAATACAATAGAAATTGACAAATTAGGGATCAGATATAATGCCAGTGCCAATATATGTATTATAATTTCAAACCAAATTTAAAATTCCCATTTTCTCTCTCTAAAAACCCACCTAGGTTAAGAACCTCAAACGTAGGTTTTGATATCAAAATAAATATAACACCCTTATATATTATATTCATATAATACATACACCAAGTATATGTAAAGTACACATATAATTATAAGAATGCCACAATAAAGTTTAATAAAAATTTTCATATTCCCAATTTAAAATTCCAAACACTTTAAAATGTATTTTTAATAAATCAATAAAATGTTCTTTAGTAGTTTTAGGTACCCAAAATAAGTATATTATATAAAAATTCTCTGAAAAAAAATTGCCAGAGTTTTGTCTGTAATTTGGACATCTCAAAAATTTTCAACAATACTCAACTTGCATAAAAACGCACTCCCAATAAAACAAATCAACATTTCACACCAACTTCTCAATTTCTCCATATTTTCCTCAAAACATATATATATGCATATATACATCAAAAAACTTATACACATTCCCACATTATACAATTTATCCAAAATGTTCTTTATAATTTACAATACATTCAAAAATATAAATATAATATACATAATAATAAAATGTACTATAAAATAGAATATATACATAGTGGCAACTGGCTCTGGTCTTGTGGCAGCAAAAGTCAACTCAAATCAACCTCATGTCTAGACCTGACTAAGTATAGAAGAACTCTCCAGATCCACTATATCAACTCTGTCACCTGCGCGATGAATTACAATCGCGCTAAGCTAAAAGCCTAGCGGTACAAACTTTAATAATAAGAAAACTCTAAAATAATGACAATGCATGTTGCAATTGCATGGTATTTCACAATGTGACATACAATTTCACTTTAAAACATAATCTTTAATCTTTTTATACTTTACATTAACACATATACAAGCATGGGCCCAAACAATCTAATATATTATTCAAATCCAAAAGTTATTGTTTTGGTTTAGTTTGACACCCAGTATCTAGCCCAAAGGCAAATCAAGTGATGCCCAACATCTAGCCAGAAGGCAAATCATAGTGACGTCCAACGTTTAGCCCGAAGGCAAATCATATATCAGTGATGCCCATCATCTACCTTGATGTCCAATAATGGGAATAATCTCATAGGTATGCCACCAAACACAGAACTCTAAAACTTGAATAATATACTAGGAACATGTTTTATTAGTTTTTGTTATAAATTTGTGTCTTGTTTATTATAATAATTATTGTTTTATTTAGGTATTTTGTTAGTTTTAATCGGTTTGTTTAGTGTTTTCATTAATTTTGGTAGTTTTAGTTTATTTCAGTGTTTATGTCATTTTTGATCTAGTTTTTAGTATGGTGTTTATATTTTGTTGGTTATTGTTTATTTACTTCTTGTTTAAAGTTTGTTTGAAGTTTTGTTTTAGGTTAAAAAGCCAAGGAAGCAAATTGAAGTAAAAAAGGACAGTAGCTGACACAGGCAGAGGACACGGCCAAGTCACTGGCCTTGTCTCATACCAAGTTGAAAAGGAAGTTCAAGACACAGAGAGGGACACATGCAAGGTACACGGCCAAGTCAGTGGCCGTGTCCCTCCTAAAGAGCTCAAACACGTCCAAGTTGCTTCAACTTGGCCGTGTCTCATTCAAATCCAAAGCAAAAGAGGAAGAAAATCAATCAGTAGAAGACACAGGCAAGGGACACTGCCAAGTTAGTGGCCGTGTCCCTCCAAAATGATCCAACACGGCCAAGTCACTTCCAACACGGCCGTGTCACTCAACCAAAGAAGAAAAGAAGAAAAGCAGGCAGTAGTGAACACAAGCAAGGGACACGGCCAAGTCACTGGCCGTGTCCCTCCAAAGACCACCAACATGGCCAAGTCACATCCAACTTGGCCGTGTCTCTCATGAATCAAAGCCGTAGCAAATTTTTAAAGCGGACGTTTCATATAAAAGGAAAAAAGAAGCTAGGGTTTTGGGTGGTTGGAGATTTTGAGAGAAAATTGAGCCGTCAAGAGAGTTTAGGTTTTGATAACTTTGTTTTCTTTGATTTTTGATTACACTTTGGATTAAAATAGTTAGATTAGATTGTTCATGCCATTGATACATCCTACTTGCAAGATTTGAACAAGAGATTCGTCAGAAGCTTCAAGGAGTTTGTAATTTGGTTTTGTTCTTAAACTTTATCTCTTATTTTTCATTGGAATTGTATTTATGAATATTATCATGTCTTAATTGATTTCTTTGAATGTTAATGAGATAAGTATGTTTGATAGCATTATGAACTAATTTGATCTAGTCTAGGGTTTGTATGGATCTGCTATGATTGTATGAATTGGTTATTCTCTTAGCTAATAATTTCTTTAGCCTTGATTGAATGGAATATTGTTAATGTATAATTGATTGGCCACCAATTATGTGTTTTAGGCATTAGATGATGGATTGAGAGATGAAGTCTAATGCTGGAATAATTCAATTAGGGACTTAGGTGAATTAGTGATATAACCTATTAAAAAGATTATTTCAATTATAACAAGATTAGTTGAAAGAGGTTTGAATGCGAGAGCTTATTTCCTTGACTCGATTAATTGAGTTGTTTGAGATTTAATCTTTGAAATTAAATTAGTTAAGAGGAATAACCATTCATACATATGAGTAGTAGAGAAGTGCAAACCCTAGAGCTTTCTATCAAGTGAATCAAAACATTAGATTAATTTACTTTTATTCGTTTTAAACTTCAATCAATCTTCTTAATTAGTTAACAATTTAAATTTTCTTCATTACTTCTTATTCATAATCTGATAATCAATTAGCCACTTTAGTTTCCTTGTGAGATGACCTTGGGGCGATCACCTTTGCTACAGCTACCTCATATACTTGCGAGTGACGCTTTGTGGTAGAGTTAATTCGAGCGCAACAGCACACACAAATAATACATATTTTCATAATCAAATTTCCCCATCACATTGCCTTATTTTCTCATATTTCTCATTCATCACAATGCCAAATCCCTTTAATTCATCATTTCTTATTACTTAATCACAATGTATATCATTTAACATTACAATCATATTACCCAAATATCTTTGGGTCATTCTCAAATAATTCATATAAACCACATTTCATTCACTTTAGCCATTAATAATGGCTTTTCACATTGCACATAATGCATACTCATCAATTCACATGCTATAACACAATGTACATAAATGTTCAAGTTGCCATGTAGCTTAATACATTTTCTATCCAAAATGTGTTAGTCCAAATTTAATGCAAATATGTCTAAATTATCAAAAGTTTGTACATACCTTAATTATCACTCAAACCTAAGCTAAAAATCACTCTCCAACCTTCACTTCCAAATTGCCTTTCAACACTAAGGTTGGGCAAATCACTTCCTCTCAATACCTATTCAAAATGTGAGCAAATACAATCATTTAGAATCACATTTTTAGGCATTTCAAATATAAAACTCTAATTAAAATCACTACAACCAATATCCCAAAGTTTTGCCTTTCCTTACTTTAACATTGGAATTCCATTTTAATCCATTTTAGTTGGCCTTTTATTTTTATTTTTATCATTGTAAACATATTAGAACATGTTTTAACAAATCAAGTTCAATGAATGCATATTCTTTATTAATAACCTAAAATGTGCCTTAACCTCTTCATTTCCAACTCTTCATTCCACCCCATTCCAAATGTTAATTGAAGCTTATTTCTATTATTTACATTATTTAATAACATAGTTTATACATTAAAATCAAATAAATATCAATACTTTTAAAAACTCTACCATAACCCTAAATTCAATATTACCTTACCCAATATCTAACCAAACTTAATTAAATCTATCATTTGACTTTAAAAATCATTGTTTATGTATTAAAATAACATCTTTGGAATCCATTTGCACAATTAAAACACATGATTTTAAAATTTCAAATTACACATAACCTAAATCATCTTCTTCATCCAAACTACACCTAAACTTAATCCTTTCTTCCATCTAACTTGAAAATCATTAATAATTAATCAAAATAGCATCATTAACACCAATTATAACAATTATAACACATACTCAAAATCCCAAGCTTCACATATTAATATTTATATGAAAATTCAAAGTTAAAGTTAGCAAACTTACAAATTCAAGAGGAAATCACCAAAACTATAATATAATTCTTGAAAATCCTTGCTAGACTGATTAATTGGAAGAAGAAAATTTCACCTTTCATGCCCATGGTGATTCTCGGCCAAAGGAAGATGAAGAGAAGAAGAAGAAGTTTTTAATTTTTTTAATTTTTCTCTTTCATCTTTTAACCATATGTATAATAAAATATTATTTTATTTAATTATTTATTTAATTTAAAAATCATAATTTATCTTTTTCATCCATAAATAATTTATTTTTAAATTATTTAATTAATTTTAATTTTACAAAGTATAATTATAACTTTGCCATTTGCCATTTGACTTTTCTATTTAAGGTTAACTTTTTGTATATGTTATGTATATTCTATATATATTTCACATATACACTCCATTTTCTCACATATAATCCTTCCATTTTCTATTTAAATTATTTATTTAATTCATTAAATTTAATTTTTGAAAATTACGGATATTACAAATACAGTGGAGAGTCTTCTTCCCATGCTCATGGTGACACCAGGGTCGTCTCTTCTCAAGTTGATTAGATACATGCATTTGTTGTCTAGGACTATTTTTTGAACATTGCAGGTGATCGGATAGTCAACTGGCTCCGTCAACGATGAAGCTAGACCTTTCACATAGCTTCAGCTTAGTCGTATGCTCCTTTCATGACATCATCACCTTATGTTGATCCGTCCTTTGGTCCTCAAGGCTTTGATTAGAATTACCTAGTTTGTAAGCCTATTTTATGTTTATTTATGCTATATGTATGCATGAAAGTTCATGTACTTACATTTTCCTTGTCTAGCATACAACAGATGCTTGAGGAACAAAATAAGAAGCTGCATGAAGGACTATACGATTCGTCAAAATAAAGCTTTCAAGATTTACTGTTCTAGGGCTTCAGGGATCCTGATATTTCTTCATCAAGGGGACCTTGGGCTAATGACCATGACCATGACTTGCCTCCTTCTTCATGCGACTACTTCTTTGGGGCAAACTTCTAAGGTTATAGAGATCCTGGCGCTTCTTCATCAAAGGGGCCTTATGCTGATGATGCGCCTCCTCCTCCCTCAGGCAATGAATTTTTTAGGGCTTTATTTGATTATGGACCACTTTCTTTTTCTCAATGATTGATTTTTATTTATTAATGTACATGTAATCACACTCAATTTAATAATACTGACTTTCCTAAATTGACTTTTTCTAGTTTTGACCCTTTTTTTAACTTTTCATTTTTTTATTTTTTTAAATGAATCTCCTTTTTGACTTTTTTCTTTCTATTTTTTTTATAATATACATATATACACAATATCCATGACAAATTCATCTAAATGAATTCATCATGGATTAGGTTTTTTTACTTTTAAAACCTTGTTGAATCCGGTGATTCAAAACAAATTCGACATGAATTGCTTTCTTCCTTGTGCAGCACAGTCTTTAATTCACTTATTTAAACCATCACTTCCTCTCTTCTTTTTCACCAATCCAACTAAAGTCGTAGCAATTTAAAAACAAAAAGTTCTTGGATCATCTTTTCACCAAAGTAAATAGTTCCAATTCTCACAAATCCAACCATGGCTGATGCCAATTTAAAGAAGATGAAGGATTTATTTGAGACCCTTGAAGCTATTCATTGGGAACAAATATCTTCGTCTCAAATTAATGCTTTAAAGTACTTTCAAAATATCAAATTGAATCAACCCTTCTTGCACGTTATGGCTTCTTTTTGGGATGTAGAATCTAGATCCTTGATGTTAATAACTTTGAGTTGCATCCCATGATTAAGGAATTTGAAGCCATCCTTAGATATCCAAGTAATCATCAAAGAGCATTACCCATATTAACTTCAAAATCTCATAAAAAATGCAAATGCTATTTCATCTTTCAAAGCTTGAAGTTCTTCAATTGACCATAGGTCTTGCCCCTTTGATTGATTTTTGTGCATCCCATTTAGCTCCCAATAAAGCATGGGGATGCATGTTCTATTTGTGCTTCCTTTGTTAATTTTTACTTGTTTCTTTTGAAGGTGACATTGATCCATGAGTATTGGATATTGTGGATCAAATGAAGGGAGAATTTTTACCAATACCTTTGATTTTAGATGAAACCCTGGTTGGGTTGGATCAAGTCAAGACTGGTTCTTCAAGAAGGTTGGCTAGAAGTCCCTTTTTGCTTTAGGTAATTACCTAAATCATTTTTTCAGATTTTTAATTTAGGTCATCATTTATTTATTGCTCTAATTTTTTTCTAGCTCACCCTTTTAGGTTTTCAAAATTAGCGAGGACCCTTTTTTTGGGCCGTAACCTCTTGGATTAGAAACATTAGGCTTGCATTGCTTTAACACTAAGTCCCCAGCTTTAAGCTTCCTAATACTAACTCTTCTATTGTAGGCCCATGCTATCTTCCTTTGGTACAACTGGTGATTATACAATGCCTTCAACATTCTCTTCTAATAAAGCCATCTGTGTATATCTGCTTACTACCCATTATGTCTCTAGTAACTTAGCTTCTAAGACCACCTTTAGTGACTTGATCTCAATTTCAATAGGCAACACTGCTTCCATTCCATAAACCAAAGAAAATGGCATCATTCCAATCAAAGTTTGCACACTTGTTATATATGCACATAAAGCAAAAAAGCAAGTATTTTTTATCAGTCCCTATACATCTTGGTCATCTTGGAAAGAATTTGCTTATTCATTTTATTTGCTACTTCCACTGTACCATTAGATTTTGGCCTATATGAGGAGGATCGATGAATGTAAATGCAATATTTGGAAAATAAATCCTTAACTACTTTTTGAATTTGCACTCCATTGTCTGATGCTACATGTGTGGAATCCCATATCTACAAATGAGTCCTTTCTCAATAAATGGAGCCATTTTCTTTTCCCTAGCTATTTGAAAGATTTAGCTTCAACCTATTTTGAAAAGTAACCATCTGCTACTATGATATATCTATGACTATTTGAAGCTATTGGATGTATCACCCCAATAATGTTAGTCCCCCAAGTTGTAAAAGGCAAGGGCATTCTTTGAGAGGTAGATGATTCAAGTTTTCATACATCTGGCATTGCTGGAACCTTCACACAAAGTTGATACAATCTTTTTCCATGGTCAACCAATAGTAGCCTTGCCGAATTATCTTCTTAACCAGGGCTAAACCATTCATATGGGGTTTAAAAGTTCCCATATGTACTTCTGACATGATTTTCCCAACTTCAAACTTCCTCAAGCATCTTAAATGCATCGCATCGAGCCATCTTTGGTACAACTCTCCTTAGAACATAATGTACTATGAAGACCATCGCTTTATTGCTCTCCTTTCCTCTCTTGTTGCCCCCAATAAGTATTCTCTATTTTCCAAAAATTTCTTTATAATATCATACCATGCATCGTGATCTATGTCAGTTCCTATAACCATTTCATGCTCATAGCAAGGAGTTTATAACCTGGTTAAAACTAGAAGTTTAAGAAATAATTTAATAGAATCCACCCATATTAAAGCTAGTGTGGCTAGGGCATCGACTATGTAGTTTTCTTCCCTTAGCAAGTGTATGAACCTACAATCCTTGAAGTTCTTCCTCATCACAATCAAGTAGTCATGGTATGGCTTTAGCTTTTCTTCCTTCAACTCCTATTGTTTATGCACTGGGATGTCACTGGCAATGAATCACAAAAAAAAAATTACACTATATCAACTCTTATTATCATTGAGGTTTCCAAACCAAAGATGCATGCTTCATACTCTTCCATTTTATTAGTTGCTTTGAATATCAATTTCATAGCAAAAGGGATAAGTTCCTCTTCTAGGGAATCCAATATTACTCCTAAACTAGCTCACTTTCTAGTCATTGCTCCATCAAAATACATCTTCCAATCTTGCACTTCTATGGCCTCTAAATATTTGTCTGGAAATTCAAAAGTTATTTCCTCATTGTGAGGTAGTGGTTATTGAGACATGAATTTTGCTACTTCTCTACCCTTAATGGTTTTCTTGGTTATATATTCGATCTCAAATCTTAAAGGATTATTAAGCACTAGCCATACTTCCCAATAAGCAAGGGTGACTCTCTTAAATATTTCATTGCATCGATCATAGAAATTGTTTGCACATTATAAGACTGAAAGTAATGCCATAACTTTTTGTTTGATGACCAAACAACAACAATACAAGTTTTCTCAATGATACTATGCTTAATCTCACAAGGCAGAAATTTTTAGCTTAAATATTAAATAACATACTCGACTCCTAATTCATATGCCTAGGCTAGCATTGCCCCTATTGATTCTTCTTCTGATGCTAAGTACAAAATAAATGGTTAATATCTGTGATCTTGGAGAAATTAAATAAGTATTTGGAGGCATAGGAGTTGTATATACCTAATATATACCTAGTGTACGCATGGTATATGCATATTATATATATAATGTATGCTGGTTATATGCATATATATTATATACTTGATATATATAATATATGTTTATGGTATGCTTGTAGTGTACATAGGGTACACATGATATATATATATATACATGTGGGTAAATTTATATGTTACATATACATTACATATACATTATATATATATATTACATAAACATGTACACAAAAGTATATGTAACATATAAGTAACATATATATGACATATACATATTCATAGAATATATGCAACACATAAATGGTATATATATAAATATATATGTATAATTTATGATGTAAGAAGAAAAATAAATAAATAAATAAGAAAGAAAAGAAAGTTAAAATAAGGAAGAAGTGCTTAGTGGAGATAAAAAGTAAATTAAATAAATAATTAAATGTATAATAGATGTAATATATATATATATATTATATACTTGAAATATATGTGAAATATAAATTGAATATATAAGACATATAAATATACATAAGATATACAATACATATACATGAAGTATAAATGGGTGTAGGGAAAGTTGATGATGATGATGATGATGATGATGATGATGATGATGATGATGATGATGATGATGATAATAATAATAATAATAATAATAATAATAATAATAATAATAATAATACAATAACAACAACAATAATAATATAAGAAAGGAAAGTCAAAAAAGGAAGAAAAATGATTGGTGGAATTAATTAATTAACTATTAATATATTTTAAGGATGAGGAGGGAAAATAAAAAGAAAGACTACTACTTCTTCTTCTTCCTCTTCTTTTCTTCATCAATGTGAATTTTAAAAGAGTGGGGAAGTTGTTTCCAAATTCCTCAAATTACTTAAGAAAATCAAAGATTTCAAGTGAATTTTGAAGTGAAAACAAGAATTCAAGTAAGTCCTCTACCTTTAAGGCTTTAATTTCATGGTTTTATGACTATGTTAGTAATAGTTAGAGAAAGAAAGCCATTTTTAATATCTAAAATTGATAGAAATGAAATTAAAATGATGATTAGATGGTGATTTGTTGATTAATTAGTTAAAATGAATTAAGTTAATAAATTTAGGGTTATAGGTAGATTATGCTTCGATTGAGGTTTTGTTATGGATGGATTTAGTTGTTGTAATATATGAATTTTATGTGGTTTTAATATATTTATGAAGGTTATATGGTTAGAATTTTGATATGGATGAATTTGGATGAAGTTAGGGTTTATAAGTGTGTTATGTGGAATTGGGATTTTTGAAAGAGGTTTTGATAATTGTGAAAATGAGTTGTTTATTGTTATTTATGTATGTAAATGATGATTTTAATATTAAATGTTGAAATTGAGTTAGGTTGGATGAAGTTTAAGTGAAGTAGTAAGTTGAAAATTTAGGGTGTTAAAGTGATTTTGATGAAAATTGCAGAAACAATGGTAATTTGATATACATTGTGTATGCAAGTGAGAATAATGTTGGTTATTGTTGGATTTATATGTGTATAAATCAAATTGGTATAAGTGGTGAAGTTTAGGGTTTGGCTTGAAAAAAGGAATAAGGTTAGTACATATCCTTAAAACTTGTGATTTTCATATTGACATTATGTATGTAAAGTTACTTGGTAAGTAAAATGCATAAGATTTGATATGATAGTCGTCATATGTGTAATGTAGTAAATGTGGAACATGTTAAAAAATAATAATTGAAAAATATGAGAACTAAATAATGTGCTAAGAAATGAGAAAGAAGATGTAAAAATTATGAAAGGAACCATTATATTGTAAAATGTCTAAATTGAGAATATTGAAAGATGTGGTAAATGTGTGTAGATACAGTCACATTGTGAATGTAACTCATGACTATATAATGTGATAGTGAAATGGTGATGAATATGTGGAAAATAACTAAAGCGTGATTCAATGTGAAGTGATCATGGGAATTGATTATCCTTGGAAAATGTGGGTAGTGATCATATAATGTTAAAAATATGGGAAAGTATAATGTTTTATGAATATGATGTTAAGTCATGGAATTATGACTAGTATTAATGTTATGTATAAATTGGAGAATTATGAGATAACTAATAGTGATGAAATAAATATTCATATTGCAATGATGTTTAAGTAATATGTAATATAATGTGAATTATGTATATGATTATGAATTGTGAAAAGAATGTGGGAATGATCGTTGAAAATGTGGAAATGTGAAAGTAATCATGATAAGATTGATCACTTGGAAACTGTGAAAAATTATTAAGATTAAATAAGTATTACGTTATGAAAGTATGATTGAATATGTTGAAATGAGATAATATGACATAATGGAAATGAGAAATGATGAAGATGGTTATGTAAAATGAGAATGTAATGAAATTTGTGGTTACCTTGTATAATATCTTGTTCTAGAGAATTGTTTTCAGTGTTATTGATATGATTTGCCTTCGGGCTATACGCTGGCATCACTATTATTTACCTTCAAGCTAGATGTTGGGCATCGCTATTATTTGCCTTCGGGCTAGATGATGGGCATCACTATTATTTGCCTTCGGCCTAGGAATTGGGTGTCATTGTTATTTGCCTTCAGGGCTAGACATTGATGTGTCAACAGGGGACAGATGTGACACTTAGATCTCCAGGATCACGATGGACCATAACAATATATCTGGAACTGGAATACTATACAAGGTTATTTGGGCCAAATGTGTGTGTTTGTGATGTGTTTATGTGTTTGTGATGTGTTTATGTATATATATATGTGTGTTGTGTTGTGAATAATCGTATATCATGATTCAGTTATGATAAGATAAAGTATGTGAGATAAATTGATGAATAATGTATGGTAATATATTGTAACTAAGTTATAAGAATAATAATGCACATGCTGATATGCCTGAGCAGAGCTAGGTCTAAAAACTAAGATGACCTGAGCAAAGTTGGGTCATGAAAATGATAATATGTGCATTAGAGTTGGCATTTGAATAGGAAAATTTAGCCAATGAGTATGTGAAAGTGTTGTATTTGAGGAATTGATGATATGATTTATATATTATATATGGAATAAAAGTTAACAAAAATTTTATAAAAATGTAGTAAAAATATAATTTGAGAAAAAAGAATAATAAATGTGGGTGTAATTTGTATTATTATATTATAAAAGAAAATATATATATATATGTACCACTAAGCTTTCGAGCTTAGCGCGATAGTGTGTATCACGTAGGTATTAGAGGTGCAAACCAGGTGAGCCGATGAGTAATTGAGACTCGAATATGTGGGTGCCACGAGATAACATTAATATTGTTGCATTTGTGTATTTATTTGTGAACAATATAGTTTGGATTTTGCATAAAAATCATGTTTGAAAATAATGTTATATATGCAAATGTACATTGTAAGATGTTATAAATATATTTTGTAACTATGTTTTTTGTAAAAGTATTGTATAAGTATTTAAAGTATTTTGTATATATGAATGTGAAATTTCTTGATGTTATTTGTTGGAAGAATGAAAATGGATGAATAATATTTTTGGGAGTGTTTTTCAAATTGCATGTTGAGTATTTGATATTTGGAAAATACTAAAATTATAAACAAAACTCTAGTGAATTTTTTTTCAGAGATTTTCATTAATAATTATTATTTTAAATATTTAATTATTAATGTGTACATTGGTTTTTTTAATAAAATTATGTTTTAAGAAATAAATTATTTTTTTGGTAATTTCGGTAAGATTTCTAATGACTATATTTTTGAAAATTTTATATTCTATATATGTATTATATATATATGGAGTGTATGTATTAAACGTATATAAGGTATTAGAGTATTATATTTATTTTGGTATTAGAGCCTAGGTTTGAGATTCTCAACTTAGGTGGGTTTCAAAAATGAGCAAGGAGAATTTTAAAATAGCAATTTGCATTTTAATGCATGCATATGCATTGACATATGTGTTGGTCTCTAATGTTGCAATGTCAATGTCCATTTGATGTAATGGATATAAATTGAGATGGCATCTGGGATGCATATATCAGAGTAATTCAGTGAAAGCATCATTCTGGATATTATAAATTAAGAATAAATTTTTAGAACTTCTATTTGAAATTAAGATTTATGTCGATCCAATTGATGGATAAGTGAAATTAAGAAAAATGATCTAGATATGAAAAAAAAAAGCATGAGAGATGAGTATTATCATCGCTGGAAATTTTGCATATGTGTTACGAAGTGATTTTGTCAAAATTTTTATACTTATCTAGAAATGTTAAATGAGTTTGAAAATTTAATGGGAAGTTTTTCTATATGTTAGAATGTAATGTGTAAAATTTCATAAGTTTTAAAGATTAATTATTATTTAAGAAAAATAGAAGAACACCGATTGATGGAGCAATTCCAGCAACTCAAAATTTGTAGAAGTTGGAAAACATATTGAAAACCTATAGCAAAATAACCCATAAAAATCTGAAATTTTACATAAACTATCATATGTATTCCTAGAAGATATGTTTAAAATTTCATGAATTGTTATTAAGGTTTGTTACCTGAAATAAATGGATAACCAGGTACTACCAGAGGAATTATTAAAGAGACAGATTATGTGGGTATAGAAGACTTAATTTTTAAAATTAGTAAATCAGCTGAAAAAATCAAAAATTTAAAATGTAAGTCCATATATGTGTCAAGTATATATGGTTAAAATTTTATAATCTTTAGTGAAGCTTTGGTGATGAACAAATTGATGAAAATTGAGATTGATATGAAAGTTAGGAAGTTATGCAAATTTGTGGAATTGAATAACAAATTAATTTTTTGTGAAATGATTGAAAACAATTACGAAATTTACATATAGATTGGTAGATTTATGAAGAAGGGATGTGGAGTTTTTAATAAATTAGAACAAAGAGCTCATAATTTAAATTAAAGGGAGAACTAGTATATGTCAGTAAATGTATTTATTATGGTATATTGAAGATTTATTAGAGTGATATATAGTATTGGTTTAGTCAATATTTACTATGAGTAAATAAAAATTTAAATGTTTTTCCTTATTATGAGCAATTAAAATGTGAATTTATACAAATTTTTATTAAGTTTATGCGAGTTGAGATTATGTATTTGGTTGCATGATTGAGATGTGCTTATTAATGTGTTGTGTGAAAGTGGATGTTATAACAAAAGTAATAAATATATTTTTAGATATTTAAGATGGATGTCAAGATTTAATAATGGATATACAATGATTTCATAATAAATGGATTTTAATATATTTTATGAATGGTATTTGGTTGATTAGTCAAGACATAGTCTATTTGATTTAAGTTGATGGAATTAATTAGAATTTGATGAGTTAATTTTAGGAGAATCTATAATTTATATCAAATTATCAAAGATAGCAATGAGATCTATTCATTGTATGAGTTTGAAAAGTAAGATTTATATGAGGAAAGGTTGACATATATAGATAATTAAAATAAGTGCATAGTTGAAGAATGAATAAAAGATAATTGTACATGATCATAGGATTTTACATAAACTGTAAACTAGTAATACAATTTGAGAAATGACACAAATGGTATGACATATTAAGGAATCATTGATGATTTTATATAACAGGAAGAGTAAGTGAAAAAAAAAAGAAAGAAGCAAAGATGTGAATCATAGAATTTGAAAGCTAAAGACATAAATGATTTGAAATACATGGCGTGATATTATATTGACACGACTGAGTTTTTGGATGAAATTTTGAATTAGATTGTACAATATAAATGTTAATTTAATGCTATTTAAATACTTGATGATATGTAATGACTTATAATTGATTAATGAATGGAAGTATGGATTTGGAATTTAATTGTATGTTGGAGAACTAGAGACTATATGTACATTAGATATAAGTAAGTGAATAATTAATATCTATTATTGATCTTTTACAATGATCATTGTAAAAATGATTAAGTGTATTTTGTAAAGGGGAGAGTACAAGATTATATGGTTTGTAATGATGATAAATGATGACAATAATTTGATCGTTAATTATGCAGAAAGTGAAGATTAGTGCTTATTATAATGGAGTTAATTAATACAGTAAGTTATTTCGAGGATGAAATTATTTAAAGGGATAGAGAATTGTAATATCCGTGATCTTGGAGAAATTAAATAAGTATTTGGAGGCATAGGAGTTGTATATACCTAATGTATACCTAGTGTGTACATGGTATATACATATTATATATATAATGTATGTTGGTTATATGTATATATATTATATACTTGATACATATATGTAATATATGTATATGGTATGCTTGTAGTATACATAGTGTACACGTGATATATGTATATGTGGGTAAATGTATATATTAAATATACATTACATACACATAATATATATATACATTACTTAAACATGTACATAAAAGTATATGTAACATATAAGTAACATAAATATGACATATATATACATAGAATATATGCAACACATAAATGGTATATATATGTATAATTTATGATGTAAGATGATAAATAAATAATTAAGAAAGAAAAGAAAGTTAAAATAAGAAAGAAGTGCTTAGTGGAGATTAAAAGTAAATTAAATAATTAATTAAATGTATAATAAATGTAATATATATATATTATATATATGCTAGAAATATATATATGAAATATAAATTGAATATATAAGACATATAAATATACATAAGGTATACAATACACATACATGAGGTATCAATTGGTGTAGGAAAAATTGAATATAATAATAATAATAATAATAATAATAATAATAATAATAATAATAAGAGAAGAAATGAAAGTTAAAAAGGAAAAAAAATGATTGGTAGTGTAGACCCTTAATTTTTGACCCAGTCCAATCTAATATTTTTTAAAATAGTCTAAAATAATTTTTGTGATATTTTAATTAAATAATATTTATTTTAATATTCATTACTTACAATATTTATTTTTAATAAAAATAAAAAGGATAACAGTAAAAAAATAAAATAAAAATAAATAAATAAAAATCGGCGAAGGAAGAATCGGCGATGAAAAATTTTCGTCGCCAAAAATGAATTGGCTTGGGCCAATTCACCACAGGAAAATCCGATGAAGTTGTAGTTTTGTCTTCTAAGAAGTTGTGGCATTGTTTCTAATCTTATAGTGTACAAGCAATTTTCAGGTTGGATCCAATGAAGTACTTAAGGGAGACACCCTCTTTGATTGGGAAGCATGGGTGATGGTTGATAATATTGGAAGCATTTGAGATTGAGTATGTAACCAAGAAAACAATCAAAGGTAGAGCAGTGGCTGTAACAACCCCCAAACTCTATATAAGTACTATACATATACCTGGTATACATACAATACGTATATAAAGTATAAGAATGTTACTTTTCGTTTCAATTATTTTAAAACCTTTATCCAAGTTCAAGCAATATTACATTAATTTAAAGAACATTTACAAATATCATTATTCTTATTCAAAAACACAACATAATTAAAATCACATATGTATGCATCACCTTCTAGTTGGTCTCGAGACACTCATACCCTTTTTGTGGCATAACAGCTGGACTTCTAGATCAACCGCATAATCACCTGCGCGATTACACAACCGCGCTAAGCCCGAGAGCTTAGAAGTACAAATAAATATAAAATATAAAATATATGCTTTACTAAAGAATCATACCTCATATTTTAAGCATCATGTTTTATTGTTCTTTTACCCCGTTTTCTTTTCTCAATGCATTCTTCATATATTCCCACAAATCTCATAAATTATATACATATTTACATAGAACATTCACAACACGATACTTACCCTTCCTATCTCATATACATAAACATATACATCATTTCAACAAATCACCATTCAATGGCCTATCCAAACCTTCATGAAAACAATTCTCACAAATTCCACATTCATATACATTTTACACATCATACTATATTTTCATAAAATCATATCTCAACAAAGCTCCTCAAGCCATATTCACTTTCAATATATCATTACATACATTACAAAATCATACTTCATAACATCATTTTATTCACAATTCATTAATCATGAATCACACTTTCAACAAAGTCAGCCATAAATCCCATTATTCATTTATTTCAACATTTGGATATCACATTGACAACAAAGACAGACTCGGGCCCAAACAACACACTAATATGCCATTCAATTTTTCAGAGTTAATGCTTTGGTTTAATTATCACATTTATCATTATCCCAACTAGGCTTCAAAGATTTAGGTTCAACCAAGCTTCAAGGGGAACAAAGCATGCTAAGTATCAACCCAACTTGGCTACAAGAACCAATCCAACCTAGCTTCAAGGGTTGTAACATCTCAATTAGGCTTCAAGGACTAGACCCAACCAAGCTTCAAGGGGAGTAAAATATGTTAAACTTTAACCCAACTTGGCTTCAAGGATCAAGCCCAACCTAACTTCAAGAGATTGTTACTAATATTAGGCATGCCACCAACAACAAACTCTTAAAATGGAATAACACATTAGCTACACAATTCATTTATCAATTTCATTATAAATTGAATTATCATAGCCAATCACAATGGCTTCACATCTCATTTGAATCATCATAGCCAATCACAATGGCTTCACATCACATTTGATTCATCATGGCCAATTACAATGGCTTCACATCACATTTGATTCATCATAGTCAATCACAATGATACACTTTATTATTCAAGTATACATATATATCATCAATTAGGCAAACTTATCATATCATTTCCATCATTACTCAATGGCATTAAACATTATTTATGCATGCTTCAACCATAACATTTACATCATTATAATTCATAACATTACTTTAACATTCTTTATATCTCAATTCACATTGAAGTAATTCATCATCAATATTCATATTATGTCCCACATAACATTATTCATAACATCAACATTACATTCTAAATTATATCATTCACATCTTTCACATTTCATAATATATACATTATCCATATATATATATATATACATCAACAATATAATAGATTACCTTAACATAATTATGGCCGAATGCGTTAAGGTTCTAAATCATATAAATATACGAAATCAAATGAAGTTTTGTACTTACCTCAAGAGAGACTCACATCCATCTAAATTTCTCTTTCATGAATCCTTCAATACTTAGATTAAGGCAACTCAATCTCTTCAAAACCTAATCCCAAAAGTGATCATACACACTCACTTAGAGATACATATGAGATAATATAAATAAGAATCAATTAGGGCAAAATCTACACATGACACGCTCACAAACACGGGCGTGTCCTTGATCGTGCCCTAAAACCAACAATACAGAAGCTTTGACACGCTCAGAACCACGGGCGTGTCACTGGACATATAATACATTCTGTCTCACAGAATCATTGACACGCCCAACAACAAGGGCGTGTTCATGGCCGTGTCAAATACTTTTCTCACAGTAGCTATAACACGCTCAGTATCATGGCCGTGTTAATGGTCGTGTAACAACCGTCCAACTCAGTACCGATTACACGCCCAACCACACGGCCGTGTCACTGGCCGTGCCAGACAAAAATCAATCATTTCGAACTCTCATCCATTAAACACAAACACTTCAAAATTCATACCACAACCCCCATTAATCAACATCTTTGTTTATATCTATCAATTACCTATCACTTTAACACTTATATAATTTCATTATATCATCATAATAATCATTATATACACCACTATAATTAATTACTCAATAATTCATCATCATCCTCACAATTACCCCAACTTATCATCACTTATATACCAATTCATCATCTAACACACCAATCATCTCAAATATAACCTCAATCAAAAGAAATCAAGACAAGAAGATGAAGACTTACATATATACATAATCAATAAAACCAACTCAAGAAAAGAATACTTACATGAATATCTTATCAAATCTTCAAACTCAATCTTCAATCTTCTTAAAACCCTTAAGAAATTTGATGTGAAAATCATTAAAATCACATCTCTCTCTCTCTCTCTCTCTCTCTCTCTTGACCACGAAGAAGAAAAAGAAAGAAAGAATTTTCCTCTTTCTTTTGTTCTTATCTCATATATATATAAATAATAATATAATTAATTATTTCTAAAATATCTTCCACCACACACCTTTCACTCTTTTTAACTTTCCTTTCCTCCTTCTTTCATTATTATTATTATTATCAATTAATTATATATATATATATACTTACTTTTCCTACACCACTTTATACCATAAATCCAAATACAACAATAACTCCAAAACTTTTAAGGTATAATTTGGGATACTACAGTGGCAGAATTCTTGGCCCAACAACCATTACCGAATAGCAAAGAGGTAGTCTTGGAATTTATGGATGAACTTTTAGAGGCCATTGAAGTACAAGGATGGAAAATACATTTTGATAGGGCAGTGAATAGGAAAGGAGCAGGTTTGGGAGTCATACTAGAATCGCCTGAAGGGGAACTTATCCCTTTAGCCAAAAAGTTGAAATTCAGGATAACCAATAATATGGTGGAGTACGAAGCATGTATCTTTGGTCTGGAAACCCTAATGATTTTGAGGGTGGTTAAGGTGGAAGTCTTTGGTGATTCATTGCTAGTAGTATCCCAAGTAAATGGAGAGTGGGAGTTGAAAGAAGAGAAATTAAAACCATACCACCATTATGTGACCATGATGAAGAAGAACTTTAAGGAATGCAGGTTTATACACCTACCAAGAGAGGAAAACCAGATGGTTGATGTCCTAGCCACATTGTCTTCGGTATGGGAAAATCCTGTCAACTTATTCCTCAAGCCTCTGATTTTGTCCAATTCATCAACTCCTTGCTATGAATATGAGACAATCATGGAAACTGATACAGACCATGATGCGTGGTATGATACTATAAGATGGTTTTTGGAGGAAAGGGAATACCCGTTGGGGGCAACAAAGAAAGAAAGAAGAGCCATAAGGCATTGATTATTGCAATACATAACCTTCCATGGAGAGTTATATCAAAGATGGCATGATGGGGTGTACTTAAGATGCTTGAGGAAGCCTGAAGTGGAGCATATCATGTCAGAAATACACGCGGGAAGTTGCAGTCCACACATGAGTGGATTAGTCCTAGTTAAAAAGATAATTCGGCAAGGTTACTACTGGTTGACCATGGAGAGAGATTGTATTGAGTTTGTAAAGAAGTGCCAGCAATGTTAGATGTATGGTAATTTGAATCATATGCCTCCTAAAGAATTGCATTCTATGTCTTCACCTTGGCCCTTCGCCATTTGGGGGATTGACATCATAAGAGAGATACATCTGACAGCCTCAAATGGTCACCGTTTCATTGTAGTAGAGGTAGATTATTTTCAAAATGGGTTGAAACTGAATCCTTTAACAAACTGGGGGAAAGTCAAATGGCTAGATTTATTGAAAAGAATCTCATCTATAGATATGGAGTCCCGCACAGTGTAATATCAGATAATGGGGTACAGTTTCAAGGAGCAGTTAAGAATTTATTCTAGAAGTACCAAATCCATCATCACCGATCCTCTCCTTATAGACCAAAGGCTAATGGTGCAGTAGAAGAAACCAATAAGATAATTAAGTAAATTTTGTCCAAGATGACCAAGGCATATAGGGATTGGTAAGAGATGCTTCCTTTTGCTTTGTGGGGATATAGAACAAGTGTGCAAAAACTGACTGGAATGATACCGTTCTCTTTGGTTTACGGGATGGAAGCAGTGTTGCCAATTGAAATTGAGATCAAGTCGTTAAGAGTAGTCTTGGAAGTTGAACTTCCTGAGATGGAATGGGTAGTGAGTAGATATACACAATTAGCTTTACTAGAGGAGAGAATGTTAAAAGCACTGTAACATCATTAATTGTATCAAAGGAGGATAGCTCGGGCCTATAATAGAAGGGTTAAAATTAGAAAACTCAGAGTCGGGGATTTAGTGTTGAAACAATGTAAGCCTAATGTATTTGATCCAAGAGGAAAATTTAGGCCTACTTGGGAAGGGCAATATGTTGTGAAACAAGTCATGAATAAGGGGCAGTGAAGTTATCAGACATGGAGGGGAACGAGACATTGACAGGTTGAAGAGGTTTTATGTATAAAAAAAAACCTCGCTAGGTTGAAAACCCAAAAGGGCGGCTTAGGCAAAAGTTAGAGCAGTCCACTAGTTCCGAAAACCCAAAAGGGCGGGCTAGGCAACAATTAGGGCTAAGTGAGAGAAAATCATCAATTAGAAAACCTGAAAGGGCTAGTTGGAAACAGGAGTAGTCTTGTGTATGCTGGCTTTATGTTTGGTTGTTTCCTAATTTAATAAAATATAATTAATATTAAAATTGTTCAATGTGCACTATTATAAGTATTTGACCAGATATGGATGAAATAAATAAACACAGTAGCAAAAGGTGATGACAAATTATAAAAGGAAAAGAAACATCTCTTATTATTAGTTTTATTAGTTTTTCATCCTAACAAAACTCTTTCTGAAGAAATTGACAAATGTGAAATCTATGGCAGATGATAAGTGTAACGTGCAAGCCAGCTTTGCTTCAGCTAATCCAAGTAGGCTTCAGTCAAACAAGACATATCCAAATCAGGAGTAAAATTAGAATCTCAAGACTCAGCTCCATACTGACGGTTAAGCCGGCGAGGATCATAGTAAGTACCTCGATGAAGAGCAGCAAGAGGAACATACATCAAGTACATTCGAATGGTGATATGAGAAATCTTCCACCAAGGTGGTAACCAACGAATGTCGACTTTCAGCACGAGAGTGAATTCAGCCAACCCAGTCAGCATATGAAGAAGCAAGGTGGAGTAGTTTCCTAGCAGAGTGATGTCGCGGCATATATCTGGCAAAATCTATAGATGGAGTATCGAGCAAGCAGAGACGCTCCTAACTCTAAATTTGTAAGAAAAAAAATAAAAAAGGAGGGGTCTGCTAAATTGAAAACCCGCAAGGGCGGCTTAGGCAAAAATTAGGACAGCTCACTAGTTCCGAAAACCCACTGTAGACCCTTAATTTTTGACCCAGTCCAGTCTGATATTTTTAAAACAGTACAAAATAATTTTTATGGTATTTTAATAAAATAATATTTATTTTAATATTCATTAATTATAATATTTATTTTTAATAAAAATAAAAAGGGTAACAGTAAAAAAAATATAAATAAAAATTAAATAAAAATCAGCTACAGAAGAATCGGTGACAAAAAAATTTCATCGTTGAAGATGAATTGGCTTAGTCCAATTCATAGTAGGAAATTTCTGCGGCGAACTAGCTGGCCCGTGCCCATTACCGCAGCAATTTTTTTGCCAGCGCACTTTCGGACGCCCGTTCCAAACTCGGTTTTGCCAAAACCCTATTCTACTTGGTTTTCTTATTTTATTTTGTTAGCCAATTAGGATTATGTTTATTATTATTTTCTTATAAATACCACATTAAAGGCACAAATTTAGGGATTGGAGTTGATTTTTTTTGGCTTGACCTTGGACTCTTGGATTTTTTCGGCCAACCTCAAGCTTGAAAGATCAAGAGGCAGCAAACAACAATCTATCAAAGGTAGCCTACACTGTCTTTATTATTGTTCAACCAGAATTCAAAGATTGTGGTGGAACCAACAACGGAGGTTTGAATCTCTATTTTCTTTGTTTATGTTTATAGTAGCTTCAACAAATTGGATTACTTGTTTCATCATACAATTTGATCATTTATTCTACAAACCATCCAAATTTTATTTGAAACCCTAAAAATATTTTTTCAAAAACCCTAATGCCTTAATACACGTAGCACATATTTTCAAAATCTAAAACCCTAAATTACACTTTTCTAAAGCCACAACAATCTATTTTCTTAAAACCCTAACCAAATCTATTTTGTCTAAAATCACAATAGCTTATTTTTTCAAGTACCTAACCTGAAAACTAATTTTCATGATTTTCAATCTTACTTATTTAAACCCTAAATTTTTAATAATATTTTTATATAACTTCCAAAACCCTAAATCCAAAACATCCATTCTTTAGATTCAAACCTAAATTTATTTCAAATCTAACCTTTATATTCAAACATCCAGTAGCCATGCTATTTCTTTAAAATATTTCTTAACTAATTAAACTAGTATGTGCAAAACCCTAATTGTTAAACATAAAGCCCAAGAAACCCTAATTGATGCATGAACCCTAAAGTTATATACTTACTATTTTATTTGAATTGGATGAATGTTTATTATATAGTTTGATTAATGATTTATTTATATATTCAATTTAAGTCTTCAATGAATGATTTATATATGATGAATGGATGTTTACTTTTTTTGATTTGTTTTTATTTCAAAACATTGTAAGAGGTATTTTTTCATATTTTGGGTGCCTCGTTAGTTAAATTTTATGTAATTTATTTTATCTTAAAGTTTTTGGACAAATGTAAAGGACACATTTCCACCTCTCGGTGGGTGTCCTATTTACTTTTAGACCTTGGACGATCTAAGGACATGTTTCCATCCTCGGATGGGTGTTCATTTATTTGTTTTGTTTAGACATTGCTTTGATTTCAATATGATGATGCTTTATTTAATTGTCGCATGTAATATGGATAATATTGTTATACTTAAGAAATTTATAATATTAAGACCTGCAAAGGAGGCCGGTTCCAATGAACCGGGCTTTGTGGGGGGTGCTGGGCCGTTTCTCACCTTCCCTACACGTACATAACTTTTCGAACCCATTAAGGGGTTGGGGATTCCTTAGGAATTGAGTCAACCACCCCTTTTTTTTTCCTAGCCTGTCCGGGTGGCGACTCCATTTTTCTCCGGGCTTAGTCCCGTGTTCTCTGAGGCCCTGAGCCTAAACAGTGCCGAAGTCATAAGAACCATTCCACTGGGAGTGGAGGAAAAAATTCCCACTCACAGGTGGAATTAATCAATTAACTATTAATATATAATAAGGAGAAGGATGAGAAATTGAAAAGAAAGACTACTGCTGCTGCTACTACTACTACTACTACTACTACTTCTTCTTCTTCTATCCTTCTTCAACGTGAATTTTAAGAGAGAGGGGAAGTTGTTTCCAAATACCTCAAATTACTTAAGAAAATCAAAAATTTCAAGTGAATTTTGAAGATAAAGCAAGAATTCAAGTAAGTCTTCTTCTTTTAAGGCTTTAATTTCATGGTTTTATGGCTATGTTAGTAATAGTTAGAGAGAAATTTATATTTAATATCTAAAATTGATATAAATGAAATTAAAATGATGATTAGATGGTGATTTGTTGATTAATTAGTTAAAATGAATTAAGCTGATAAATTTAGGGTTATGGGTAGATTATGGTTAAATTGAGGTTTTATTATGGATGAATTTAGTAGTTGTAATATATAAATTTTATGTGGTTATGAAGGTTATATGGTTAGAATTTTGATATGGATGAATTTGGATGAAGTTAGGGTTTAAAGGTGTTTTATGTGGAATTAGGATTTTGAAAGAGGTTTTGATAATTGTGGAAATGAGTTGTTTTATAGTTATTTATGTATGTAAATGATGATTTTAATGTTAAATGTTGAAATTGAGTTAGGTTGGATGAAGTTTTAGTGAAGTAGTAAGTTGGAAGTTTAGGGTTTTAATGTGATTTTGGTGAACTTTTTAGAAATAGTGGTAATTTGATATACATTGTGTATGAAAGTGACTTTAAATTAATAATGTTGGTTATTTTTGGATTTATATGTGTGTAGATCAAATTGGTAGAAGTGGTAAAGTTTAGGGTTTGTCTTGGAAAAAGGAATAAGGTTAGTACATATCCTTAAAACTTGTGATTTTCATCAAATGTGAATTAACATTGTGTATGTAAAGTTACATGGTATGTAAAATGCATAATATTTGTAAGTTGAGCCATTGTAAATTGCTATGATAGTGGTCATGTGTATAATGTAGTAAATGTGTAACATGTTAAAAAATAATAATTGAAAAATATTAGAAATAAACAATGTGTTAAGAAATGAGAAAGAAGATGTAAAAATTATGAAAGGATCCATTATGTTGTAAAATATCTAAATTAAGAATATTGAAAGATATGGTAAATGTGTGTGGAAAGAGTCACATTGTGAATGTGACTCATGACTATATAATGTGATAGTGAAATGGTGATGAATATATGGAAAATAACTAAAGCATGATTCAATGTAAAGTGACCATTGGAAGTGATTATCCCTTGGAAAATGTGGGTAGCAATCATATAATGTTGAAAATATAGGAAAATGTAATGTTTTATGAATGTGATATTATGTCATAGAATAATGGTTAGTTTTAATGTTGTGTATAAATTGGGGAACTATGAGATAACTAATCATAATGAAATAAATATTCATATTACGATGGTTTTTAAGTAATATGTCATATAATTTGAATTATGTATATGATTATGAATTATTAAAAGACGTGGGAATGATCGTTGGGAATGTGGAAACGTGAAAGTAATCATGATAAGATTGATCACTTGGAAACTGTGAAAAAAATATTAAGATTAAATGAGTATTGCGTTATGAAAGTATGATTGATTATATTGAAATGTGATAATATGACATAATGGAAATGAGAAATGATGAAAATGGTTATGTAAAATGAGAATGTAATGAAATGTGTGTTTACCTTATATAGTATCTTATTCCAGAGAATTATTTTTAGTGGTATTGATATGATTTGCCTTCAGGCTAGACGTTGGGCGTCACTATTATTTACCTTCGGGCCAGATGATGGGCATCACTATTATTTGCCTTCAGGCTAGACACTTGGTGTCATTGTTATTTGCCTTCGGGGTTAGACAAAGATGTATCAACAGGGGACAAATACGACACGTAGATCCCTAGTGTTGCAATGAACCATAATAATATCTCTTAAATCAGAATATTATACAAGATTATTTGGGCCTAATATGTGTGTTTGTGATGCGTTTTGTTTATATATATGTTGTGCTGTGAATAATGGTATATGATGATTTAGTTGTGATAAGATAAAGTATGTGAGATAAATTGATGAATAATGTATAGTAATATATTGTAACTAAGTTATGAGAATAATAATGCACATGCTGATAGGCCTGAGCAGAGCTAGGTCTAAGAACTAAGATGACCTGAGCAGAGTTAGGTCATTAAATTGATAATATGTGCAGTAGACATGGTGATTGAATAGGAAATTGAGCCAATGAGTATGTGAAAGTGTTGTATTTGAGGAATTGATGATACAATTTATATATTATATATGGAATAAAAGTTAACAAAAATTTTATAAAAATATCACAAAGCTATAATTTGAGAAAAAGAATAATAAATGTGGGTGTAATTTGTATTGTCATGTTATAAAAGAAATATATATATATATATATGTACCACTAAACTTTTGAGCTTAGCGCATTTGTGTGTATATTACAGGTATTAGAGGTGCAGACCAGGTGAGCCGGTGAGTAATTGAGACTTGAAGATGTGGGTGCCACGATACCAACATTAATAGTGTTGCATTCATGTATTTATTTGTGAATTGTAGAGTTTGGATTTTGTATAAAAATCATGTTTGAAAATAATGTTATATATGCAAATGTACTTTGTAAGATGTTATAAACATATTTTGTAACTAAGTTTTTTGTAAAAGTATTGTATAAGTGTTTAAAGTATTTTTTGTACATATGATTATCAAATTTCTTAATGTTATTTGTTGGAAGAATGAAAATGGATGAATAATATTTTTTGGAGTGTTTTTCAAATTGCAGGTTAAGTATTTGATATTTCAAAATTATTAAAATTACAAACAAAACTCTGTTGAAATTTTTTTCAGAGATTTTCATTAATAATTACTATTTTAAATATTTAATTATTATTGTGCACATTGGTTTACTTAATGAAAGTATTATTTAAGAAATAAATTATTTTTCTGATAATTTTGGTGAGATTTCTAATGACTATATTTGTGACATTCTTGTATTATATATATGTATTTTACATATATTGAGTATATATATTATATGTATATATGGTATAAGGGTATTACAAATGGTTTACTAGGTTTAGGTGGTTTTAAGACAGGTAGATTCAATAAATACTCTTTTATGCACTCAAAAGCTTTCTGACACTCCTCATTCCATTTAATCGACTGGTTCTTTTTAAGCAATTTAAAAATAGGTTCACAAATTGTCTTGAGTTTTGCGATGCACCTACTTATACATTGTAACCTTCTAATAAACCCCCAAACTTCCTTCTCCGTCTTAGGGGCTGGCATATCCTTAATTGCCTTAAACTTGTCAAGGTCCATCTCAATGTCATTTGGGCTAATAACATAACCTATCATCTTACCTAAAGTAATCCCAAACACACACTTCTTTGTGTTTAACCTTAGATTAAACTTTACCGCTCTCTCAAAGAATTTCTCCAAGGTTTAGAAATGTTGTTCTATTGTCTCCAACTTCACCATCATATCATCAACATAAACCTTAACCTGCTTATGCATCATATCATGAAATAAGGTAGTAGCCATCCTTTGATATGTTGCTTTGACATTCTTTAATCCAAATGGCATTACCCTATAATAAAATATACCCCATAAAGTAATAAAGGCAGTTTTAGCTTTATCCTCTTGGGGCATTAACACTTGATTGTATTCAGAAAATTAACTAATAAATAAGTGTAGCATGCTCGAGGTTGCACTAGCGATTAGAACATCTATATGGGGTAAAGAAAAATCATCCTTAGGGCAAGCCTTATTTAGGTCTCTATAATCAACACAAACCCTAATTCTCCCATCTTTCTTTGGTACCAGGATGATATTAGCCAACCAGTTGGGATAATCTATCACCTCTAAGAACTTTACTTATATCTATTTAGTGATTTCTTCCTTGATCAATTTGTCCATTCCAGCCTTAGGAGCCTCAACTTTTGTTTGATAGGCTTCATGTGCGTATAAGTAGGAATTATATGCTCAACTATATCTCAATTAATTCCTTGCATATCCTTATAAGACCAAACAAAGACTTCTTCATATTATTTGATTATTTTTCAAATCTCTCTCTCTCTCTCTCTAGAAGTAAGGTCAGATATTATACTAATATTTTTAGGATTTTTAGCTATTCCCAAATTTATTGATTGAGTGTCAACAAAGTTAATATTAAAAATGCTTATGTAATCACTACATGAATGTATGCAACCATGAGAAAAAACATCATACAAGTAAGCAAAATCAAACTTTATTGCATTCATTTTTTAAAAGAAAACATCATCATCCGTATAAAGAGCAGATAAATCAAAATCAAAATTAGTGTTCTCATGATGATAAACTACAAGGCTTTCAAATTGTTCCTCAATGAGAGCAGCAATTTTCTCTAAAGTCTTTTGGATCCTTAAGGTCGCTTCCTTCTTCTCTTCTTGGCTGGATTCCAAGTTAGCTAGTAAGACAAGCTTCTTTTCTACCTCTTCCATAAGCTCAACAACATTAATAAAAATTTCAAAATCTAGAATTAGCTTTTTCATGATCATGATTGGCTTTGGCTTCCCTTGTAATGGTCCCAACTCCAGAGCTTTGATGAATGTCTCTTCAAGTGGGGAAAAGTCTATCTTCTTAATTCCCTTCATCATAACACTTTTATCAGCTTCCTTATATCTTAGCTCTTTTTTGGAAACTTAAGTCTTAAAATCTGAAAGCATGGACACACCTATTCTCTCTTTCCTGAGGCCTGTTTCTGGTAGATAATTCATCTGCTTCATGGTCAATACTTTGGAATCCACTATCTCATCATCAGAAATATTCGCTACTCAAAATCTATTGAGAGGCCTTTTAACATTAGGGCATTTACTACCTCATTGTCTTCAACCTTGATTACCACCATCTCATCTCCATTTGGAAACTTAATCTTTTGATGGAGTGTTGAAGGAATTTCACTAAGAGGATAAAATAAAGGATGAACCAACAATAATGCAAAGGTGATTGGCATATCCAGGATTACAAACTCCATCATGGATTCAATGGGGCCTGCCTTTACAACAACTTTAAAGGTCCCTTCAATTTACCTCTTAGTATTATCATAAGCTCAAATTATCACATTAGTTGGACTCAAATCATGTGTTGACATTGCTAGCTTTGGTAAAATCTTGAGTGGGCACACATTTCTTGTAAAACCCTAATTTTTTATGTATTTTGGAATAGTAAATATGTGAGAGTAAATAGTTGTGATGGATAGAGGAAATATAAGATGAATATGCATGATAGATGTAATATATATGTGTATGTTATATATTTGAAATATATTTAAAATAAACATGACATATATAAGACATATACATATATCCAACATATACACCACATATACATGAGGTATAATTGGTTATAGGGAAAGTTGATAATAATAATAATAATAATAATAATAATAATAATAATAATAATAATAATAATAATAATAATAATAATAATAAAGTGAAGGGGACAAAGTCAAAGAAGGAAGAAGATGTGTGGTGGAAAATTAAAGTGGGAATTGTTTTTAATATTTTATTTATATATGATAAGGATGAGAAAAGAAGAGGGGTCTTCTTCTTTTTTTTCTTCTTTTTCTTCTTCAATGTGAGTTTGAGAGAGAGTGTGGAAGAGTGAGCTTTCTATGTTTCTATCAAAATTTACAAGAGATTTAAGAAGGATTAAAGGAAATATTCAAGATTTGGCAAGTAATTCATGTAAGTACTTTCTTCTTGAGCTTATTTTATGGATTATATATATATGTATGATATAGTTAGTGAGAGAAAATGATGATTAATTGAATAATATGATGACAATGATATATTGATGTATATATATGTTGAATTGATACATAGATGAAGTAAATATGGTTAGATGTTGAGCATAATGATGAGTAGTTGGAATTGAGGAAAAGAGTAAGGGTTTGGTAAAGTTGAGTTGGGGATTGGGTGAATTGATATATGGATCATGGTATAAATAAAATACATAATGATTATTATTATGATTTTGTGTTTAGATTAACAAGAAGTAAGTAAAAAAGAGTAAGCTTGGAATAACCAAAGATTTATATATATAACTTCTTTGGTTTGTATATATGATCTTGAGTTTATATATATGATTTTGAGATTGTGCATATTTGATTTAACATTGGTTGGAGTTGGTATGTGATATGTGAGTGTTGTATTGATGAAATGGAGTGAAAGAGTGTTCTTGTGATGTCATGGGTATACCCAGAGATTTAGCCTGACACGCCCAATGACACGCCTATGTTCCTGGGTGTGTCATAGCCACTGTAATACATGATTAAAGACATGGGTAGTGACACACCCATGTCTCTGGGTGTTTCATGGATACTTTAATGCAAGACTAAGGACACGAGCAGTGACACGCCCATGTCTCTAGGCGTGTCATAGCTACTATAAGGCAGAATTAAGGACACGGGCAGTGACACGCCCATGTCCCTGGTCGTGTCAAAGTTTTTGTAAGTTGAGCGTGTCACTTGAAGAATTATGATAAAATATGTTGATTATCCTAAATATTGGTATGTTGATGAGTCATATGGTGAGTGTGGCTTTATGTATGTATGATGGAAATATGAAATGGGAAATGTGGTTAGATGTTAGGTGTCAATTATTAATGAATACTAAATATGATAAGGATGAGATGAATATGATATTATTGTTAGTTTGGAAACTTATTATAGTATTAGTTAATGAGAATCTCCGAAGTATGGAGTATTGAATTAAGTGTTATGAGTTGAGAAGGAAAGAGAGGATTTGAGTTGTATAATTGAGATATATAGATTGATGTTATTAATTACTTGTCTATTCATAAATTGCTTAGAAGATCAAGTTATGAAGAGTTAGAGGAAGTAAAGATTTAAGTAGTTGGCTTGAGTTTGGGTTATGTTTGCAATACATTGGGCTTAACACATTTTGGATGGGAAATGTGTTAAGCTATTTGATATATTGAACATTGATGAACAATGTGCTATGACATGTGATTTGTCATGTATGCATTAAATGCATTGTGAAGCCATTCATAATGGCTAAATTTAATATAATGTGAAACTTGTGCAATATGTAAAAATGACCGAAAGTGTTTGGATAATATGGTTTGTTGTGTATGCATTAAAGATATTATGAAAAGCCATTGGCAATGGCTAGATTGCATAAAATGTAATACATTATGATGATATGATATTGAAATGATGAAATGAAATGATATGGCATTGAAATGATGAAATGAAATGATATGACATTGAAATAATGATATGAGAAATGAGGAAGTGTGCCTAGTTGAATGTGAGAAAATGTGAAAGAAATGGAAGATGAGTATTGGCAATGCATGTGACCATGTATGAATGATATGAATTGGTAATGTGATGTGATCATGAATGGTGATAATCATGGAAAAGTATAAACTAAAGTGATGTTATATACATGTAACCTATATCATTAATTGTCTAATTATGTTGAGATTGATTGAATATGCATGAGAGGTCCTGAGCAGAGCTAGGCCTAGAGGTGCATATGTTAATAGACTTGAGCAGAACTAGGTCTTAACCCGAGTAGAGCTGGGTTATGTATTTGAAATGATAGTAGACTTGAGCACAACTAGGTCTTGACCCGAGCAGTGCTGGGTCATGTGTTTGAGATGATGGTTGACCTGAGCAGAGCTAGGTCATGTGTTTGAAATTGAAAATGGACCCGAGCAGAGCTGGGTAAAGAAACTGATAGTGCAACAGCTGAATTTAATAATGATGTATGAGCATGGGAAGTGATTTCCAATATTGTAATGATGTATGAGTGGGTTGTGAATCCTAATAGTTTATTTGTGCATATTATATGTGAATAAGAATGTAATGTGATTTCAATGTATTCATATGTTGTTATATGTACCACTAAGCTTTGAAGCTTAGCGTGATTGTGTGAATCACGCAGGTAAGTAGATTGCTAATCTGAGAGTCAGATATTTGCGCCACGATAAGACTGAGGGTGTGCCAGAGACCAACTAGAAGGTGGTGCATGCATGTATATTTTGTTATTTTGTAGTTTGACCATATGTATTTGTATATAAGTAAATTTTTGGAAAGACAATGTATACATGTTTTTTATGTAATTAAATGAAAAGGTTTAATGATTTTAGAAATGTTACTTTTGAAGAATAAGATTTGATAATGTAAAATGTTCTTATGTTCTTATATATATATTTGTATAAATACTATAATGAAAGGTTTGAATGGATCTGTAACGTGGCAGCCTTATGTCTTATAAGGAGATTGTACATACATGGGGTATATATGTACATCATGTATATATGATATAGGGGTGTTACATTTCTAGCAGATCCATCATCAACCATGACCCAAGGGGTTCTTTTTTTCCTTTGACTTCTACCTTAATGAAAAGTGGATGAATGTGGCTTCTTCCCTCTTCAAGTATGTCATCATCCTAGAAGGAAACCATCCCAACATCAACCTCGCTTCCCTTCTGAGTATCTCTACCATCCTTCGCCTCCTCATCATTCTTTGCTCTCATGAAATTAATCAACTATTCTGGTGTTGCAGAAGTTAAAATCTATATGCTAGCCATATCTTTATCCATAGTCTCCCGATGCTTCTTGGATGTAGCTAGTAAATCCCAAATACTAATACTAGCTTGGGTTCTTTTCAACTACTTAAGGATAACATAATCTTCATCCTATTTTGCTACTATTTCAACAACTTTTCCTTTGTCAGCTTCTACTTCTTTTAGCAAAGCCCTCCTATAAGGCTTGTTAGAGAGAGTATTTAGCACTCCTTCCACTTTATCTATGAATTGGCCCATTCTTCTTCCTTGGATTCTGATTAACCATCACTATCAGTTGAATCCCAAAACTCGATCACAATACAAATGGTCATTCCCTCTTAACCTCAGTTGATTCAATATTGCTCAACAACGCCTCCTCTTTAGAGGTTTCTCCATTTACATATTGAAAAGATGACAATACAAAGCTTTCCTTTAATGCTTCCCCTATCATGAAGGTTGCTGGAGGTGACACTCTTCCAAACTTAAGCAAAAGATTTTTCTTAGTGTTAGGATTATTAGGCTTAGGTAGTTTACCATTGTTGATCAGATATTAGACCTCGTGCCTTAACCAAATGCATTTGTTTATCTAATCCCCCTGCATTTGATGGAATTGGTAGAAGACTTTGGCATCAAAGTGTGGTGGTAAATGATTCGTGCCTTAACGACTGTAACAATTCCTTCTTCTACAAATTATTGAAAACCTAAGATAGAGATCTCCCCAACTCTAAAAACTATCTTTTATTTACTTGTCTAGTTGTTGCATTAACATTCGCTGCTTTTTGTGCACCCTGACTATCTAACAGATAATTCATTCATTCAGAAAAGTGGTTCTTCTCTCTTTCCCATTCTTCCATTTGCAAGCCAGCTTGGAGAAGATCTTTGAAGTCTCTGATAAGAGTGTGAGACATTCGTTCATGAAGATTAAGCAGGACTTTTCTCACTATCATCTTAATCTGGTCAACTCATCTGCCATCTATTTAAGAAGTGCAGCCTTATTCCTCCATCTCTTTACATATTCAACAAAGTTCTTATTTTTCTTTTTTCTAATTGATTCTACCTTCATCAAAGTTAGTTCCAATTCAACATTATACCCATACTACTGGATGAAGGCTTTGTACAAAAAATTCCAATCCTTTTGGGTACTTTCCTACAAGGTATTGAACAAGTTTTACACAACAATATACAGTGAAAGCATGAAATACTTTATAGTTTGAGCTTTAGATTCTATAGCAAACTTCACGTTAATGATGCACTACTTGACATATAGATGGGAATTCCTAGTTCCATCAAACTTAGTGAAAGAAGGCATCTTGAACTTGTAAGAAACTTCTTCATCTTACTCAAATAGCTAGTCCACCTTTGACACCTCTTTAGGCTTCAGCTTTTTTTTCAAACTTCTTTTCCAAATCATTAGTCAATTATTCCACATCAGCAGTTTCAGCCTTCTCCACAACCTTCTTTTCTTCTTTTATTGAGGGCCTTGGAAGTATGCATCCCAGTAATCATCATCCATCACTACCTTCTCTTTATCAAAGGCTACCTCAGCTATATTAGTCTTTCCCTTATCATTTTGCTTCTTGTTACTAGCAAATGCTTCAACATTATTATCCTCTAATAGTAAAAGTAATTGACTTTTTGTTGGCCAAAACATTTGAAATTAAACTCTATTTTGATCATTAACAATCAAATTGATGAATACTAATGAGTTTAACAAGTTTGCATTTATAGATAAGTTATTTCAGCACTTATGTGATCACATAACATGACTGGGCGACTACACACTAGCAAGAGCAAAGGAACCACTCAAAGCACAAAAGAGATCATGATCTTTGGCATAGTGAGAAGCTAACCACTATAGTTTATGTGACCACCCCATTCCTTCGTGCAACTGCACCAATGAATTGAGAAAAATTGTAAATCTCACATAAGTGATAGCGGCCATAGTGTGCGATGCAACATTTACAGCCTAAACCATTTTGCGTCCACTCAACATTTTTACCAACCGCACAAAGCTTGCAGTAGAATAACACCAAGTCATAAAATATATAGTGGTGGGGTTGTGCTGTGAGCAATCCAAATTGTGTGATTACACAACATCAACAAATTTAAATTTTAGCACCAAACATAATGGATCAATAATAAATGGACATGTGGAAGTAGAATTACAATTCAAACAATAACTTATACATTGTATGATTGCACAAACTATTTGTGCGACTGTAAGACATGACAAGATGGCAAGTTATAGAGACCAATGATCCTGTCGGACAACTTAAGTTTACCGTTGGAGATAGCCGTTGGAGAAAATTTAAATTGGGCAAATGTTAATAGTGTAGAGCACTTGCATAACAAGTATGGCTACTGCACATAGTGTATGGCAACCACTAGACTTGGCTTAGTAATAACTTAAGTGGAAGACAACAATTAAATATGTTGGCAACCATTTCAAACTGCTAGTTGAAGACTTGAAGGCTATAAATACCACAAGAAAAGTATTTTTTTTAGAGAGATTATGAAAGTAATAGCTATGATTAACAACTTTCATTAATTTTCATCAAAATTTCTATTTGTATTCTTTAAATGTTGAGTGTGAGTATTAAATACCATCATAAGTTTATGTGTTAGCTTTGAAGCACTTAGTGTGAGCGGGGATTTTTGCCCCCACTCCAGGTGGAATGGTTCTTGCGACTTTGGCACTGTTTAGGATCGGGGCCTTAGAGAACACAGACCTGAGTTCGGAGAAAATGGAGTCACCACCCGGACGGGCCAGGAAAAAGAAAGGGGTGGATGACTCAATTCCTAAGAATTCCCCAACCCCTTAATGGGTTCGAAAAGTTGGGTACATATGGGGAAGGTGAGAAATGGCCCAACACCCCCACAACGCCCGGTTTATTGGAACCGGCCTCTTTTACAGGTCTTAATATTATAAAATTCTTAAATATAACAATATTATCCATATTACATGCAACAATTAAAATAAAGCATCGATACATTGAAAATCAAAACAATGTCTAAGCAAAACAAATAAATGGACACCCATCCGAAGATGGAAACATGCCCTTATATAATCCATGCCTCAATAGGACACCCATCGAAAGGTAGAAACATGTCCTTTACATTGATTCTAAAATAAAAAAGCAATTTAAATTACATGATATTTAACTAATGAGGTACCCGCCAAGTGGAAGCATACCTCTTACAACATTTAGAAATCTAAATAAATCGATAAAAGTAAATAACCATTCATCATAAATAAATCATTCATCAAAGATATCAATCAAAATATAAAATAAACATCAATAGAAAGTGATAAATTAAATAAACCAGGCATTGAACTTAAATAAATTAAAGCATATAAAATAAATCAAAGCATAATCAAAAATAAAATTGAATAAGGAAAATAAAGATTCAAATTAAGGCTACTGTTTCTATTTAAGATTCTTTATTTCATGTGTTTAGGGTTTTGAGATTTATGGGTTCAAGCTACTGTAAATTTTAAAAGAATTGAAATGGAGCAAAGTTTTAGAATTTAAGAGGTTGATAAAGTTCTTTGATTAACCAAATTAGTGTGAGAAGTGAAATCATGAAACTAGGGTTAGGACACTTTAAAATATTGGATTTATGATTTACGATTACTTACTGTGTAGAATTATAACATTTAAATTTAGATGGTTTTAAGTTTTTAAAGATTAGGGTTTAGAAAAATTAGGGTTTAAGGTTTTAAGGGAGTTAGGGTTTACTATTTTGGGTTTTGGAGTTGAATTAGGGTTCTAGAGTTTTAGAATTAGGGTTTCGGAGAATACATTAGATTTAGAATTTGAAAATCAATTGATAATTTTATGAAACTTTATGAAAATAAACAAAACGATTTAAGGTTTATAGAAACAGAAAAGATATTTTTTAGGGTTTTTGGAAAGAAACAGATTTAATTTATGTTTTTAAAGAATTGGAAGGCAAATTAGGGCTTTAAGATTTTGAAGAAACAAGAACAACTATTTTAAGATTTTTGAAAAACAAAGAGATGAATTAAGGTTCTTAAACTTTAGAAAAGGTGAATTGAGGTTCTAAGGTTTTTTTATTTTGAAGAAACAGAAACAACAATTTTAAGAATTTTGAATGATGAAACTACTGAGAATTAATAAAACAAATAAAGAAATTCATACATTCATTTGTTGGTTCCACCAAAAATCACTTCTTGGTTGAACAAGAACAAAGACAAGCTTTGCTGCCTTTTTTGAATTAAATTGCTGGTTTGCTCTATCAGAAAGTCCGATTGATTCAAAGTTTTCCTCCTCAATTTCGATCTCAATTTCTCCTCCAAAATTCGATCCCAAATTTTCCCCCCATTCTGTGTTGTTTTAGTCCTTATTTATAGAATATTTTTATGATTAATTTTAGTTATTCACGGAATCTAACATTAATTAAGAAAAGGAAACCGAAACCTAATTGTATTTGGTTTCGAAAAAATTTGCGTCGGAAAAATTTTGCTAGAAAAAAAAAACTGTTGCGGAAAAATTGCGCTGGTTAAAAAAAACTGCGGCGGAAAAATTGCACTGGCAAAAAAGCTGCTGCAGGAGGTAGCGGCGAAATGGCCCACAACCATTTTGTCCACCTTGATTTTCGGCGATGATTTTTTCGTCACCGATTTTTCCATCGCCGATTTTTATTTTTACTTTTTTTGTGTATTATTTAATTCCGATACTAAAGCAAATATTATTTAATTAAGATAACAAAAATTGTTTTAGACTAATTAAAATATATTGGACAACACAAAAATGATTTTGGACTAATTAAAATATATTGGACCGGACTGGGTAAAAAATTAAGGGTCTTCAGTTTGCCCCCTCCTTGAATGATCTGAGACTTTAGTGAAAGAGAGTGAAAAGCAATAAGCCTTAATTTTTGAGACGGTTGAGGTTTTGGGGTTCTGGACCTGAGAGATTTGGATACTCGATCCTAAACTAGATTCGGATACTGGATCCTAACTTGATTCAGATACTCGATCCTAAACTGGATTTGGATACTTGATCCTAACTGGATTTGGATACTCGATTCTAAATTGGATTGGGATACTCGATCCTAACTGGATTGGGATACTCGATCCTAAATTGGATTTGGATACTCGATCCTAAATTGGATTGGGATACTCGATCCTAACTGTACTTGGATACTCGATCCTAAATTGTATTTGGATACTCGATCCTAAACTAAATTTCGATACTCAATGCTAAATTGGATTTGGATACTCGATCCTAAATTGGATTGGGATACTCGATCCTAACTTGACTTGGATACATGATCCTAAACTAGATTTAGATACTCGATCCTAAACTGGATTTGGATACTAGATCCTAAATTGGATTGGGATACTCGATCCTAACATGGATTGGGATACTTGATCCCAAACTGGATTTGGATACTCGATCCTAAACTGGGTACTTTGACTCGAGATTTGAATTTAATTTGGATACTTGGACCCGAGATTGAATTTAATTTGGGTACTTGGACCCGAGATTGAATTTGATTTGGGTACTTGGACCTGAGATTGGATTCTTGGACCCGAGAATGAATTTGATTTAGGTACTTGGACCCGGAATGGGTACTTGGACCCGGGATTGATTTGATTTGGGTACTTGGACTCGAGAATGAATTTGATTTGGGTACTTGGACCCGAGATTGATTTGATTTGGGTACTTGGAACCGGGAATGGGTTAAATTTGGGTACTTGGACCCGAGATTGAATTGGATTTGACTGACCTTTTATCAGTTGAGGATTTTGACTGCTCCGGCTGTTCTATGCATTATGGTTGTTTACCCTAAAAATGGATCTTCATCGTTGGACCTTGGATCTTCATCCTTAGCATCAAATCTTCACCTTTGAAAATAGATCTTCATCCTTAGAGATCAGGTCTTCACCCTTGAAATTGAATCTTTTAAATTGGATCTTCATCCTTGGAATCAAGATCTTCATCCTTGTAAATCGGGTCTTCACCCTTGAAAGCGGATCTTCATCCTTTAAGCTGGATCTTCATCCTTGGAAATCAGGCCTTCACCCTTTGAAAATATGGATCTTTATCCATTGGAGGTCGGGTTTTTTCGCTGAACTAATCTTTTGTCTTTTGCATCTTCATTCTTTTGATAGTTCTAATGTTCCATTCTTTTGTTCTTCTTTTTTTGCAAAAATTCAACTATTTTTAGTTGGCTCTCATATCTTCTTCTGCCCCCTGCGTGGTGAAATTTTTGCAAGTGAGTTTGAAAATATTTTATATATAAACTCAAATAATTGAAAAGGAGAAACTTTGCCCCTTGTGTAGGCCCAAACCCATGATTTTTCTATGCGGGCTCTGATTGATGTTTTTGTTGTTTAGTTCTTCACACAAGCACGCATTTCATCTCTTTGCAAATTACTGGAACTTTCTCTAGTAATGGGCCTTCTATGCCCCCCTGATTTGATATCTTCTTTTTATTGTTTACTTCACAAGGTGTTTGCCGTTTGCCTTAATAAAGAATAGACAATACAAGATAAGAAAGTGTGATGGGATATGCTCATGTATGCATGATATGCATGTATAATACTTACAGTCGTTCCATCGACTCACAGACCGAGGTGATCAGCATAAGTGTTCTCATTGGTTCCGTTTTGATGCTTGTTCAAGTCTTGCATTGGAATGATCGAAAGCTTTGCATTTGTGGCTTTTATATTCAAGATATTAAGAACACGAGTGGCGGAGATCCCAAGTTGCAGAATCAAGGATACATCCTTTTTAAACTATGTTTCAGCATGTTTGTTGATGACCTTGCAAATAATCATTTCCTTTGCCCAATGTGTCCTTTGGAGGTTCAATATATTTCCCTTAACTTGAAGGTTTTGTATGACAAATTTTTTTTTTTTGAATTTTTGAAGTTTAATTTTTAAATCAAATGTTGTTTTTGCCAAATTAATGTAAATGTACCTCAAGACTTGATTTTTCAAATTAACATATCTATAACTTGACAACCCTAGTTACCATACTAAACTCGGGAATTATTTCTATTGAAACAAGAACTGTTGTACTTCAGATAGGCACATACACATTACTTGGCTAAAGGTCTAATTGAGTTTAAATATTGTCCATCTCATATGCATGCTTATTCAAACTATCTCCACTAATAGACTTACCTACCAAGAGAGATCAACAGGTCTTTGATTGGCTTGAAATGGGGTCTATAAGGGACATTGGTTTAAATGAATGCCATTCTGAGATAGGAGCTGATGTGACACAATGGACAAACCTTCACACTATAAGTTTCTTGTTTGAATTTTAGGCAGCTTGGAGGCAATCTTGATAGACTCCAAATTCCTTCTATCTTCTTGGCATTAATCTAGATCTTGATTAGGATAGTTTTCGCCCTTGCAAAAAGTTTAAGACCCAAATTCATTTCTTTTCTTCTTTTCCCTTTTCTTTCCTCTTTATTTTTCTTACTCTTCCCTTTTCTTTCTCTTTCCATACTCTTCCCTTTTCTTTCTCTTTATTTTCCTTACTCTTTCCTTTCTTTGAGCATTTTATCATTTTGTCCATCTTCCTTATAGGACTGCCAAGTACAGAACTTTTAAACACTGGATGGTCTTTCTCCTTTTCCTCTGATTTTGATCGAATCTTTAATTTGGTTGGACCAATTCAAGTCAAAATGTCCTTATAACACAAATGGAAGCCTTTTGCTGCTTTAGGTAAAAGAGAACCTAGTTGGCTTTCTGAACAGCCTTTTTAGGTTTTATTATTTTTTCTCTCTTTTTTTTCTTTTTTTTTCTTTTTTTTTCTTCTTCTTTTTTTTATTTGTTTGTTTTTATTTGTTTATTTTTTTGTTTGTTCTAGCTCTAAAAGAGTTGTCTTATCTGTACTAACTTGGGCTTCCAATAATGGATGATTATAGTAACATAAATCTTCTTTAACAGGGATAAATCATTTGTTACTCTGATGTTGTCTTGATATATTGGAAATACTAAGAAAACTTCAACTACCCTTATGGTATTGAGAACATCAACTATACTTATCGCCTTGAAAACATCAACTACCCTTATGGTCTTGAGAACTTCAACTACCCTTATGGTCTTGAGAACTTCAATTATCTTTATGGTCTTGACTATTTCTTTCTTTGATCTTCTTACCTCTTCATCTTAGTGATCATAAGACTTGTCAAAAGTATCACAACATCTCAGGGTAGGTTGTTGGGGGTTATATGCCAATTAAAAGAAAGCTAAAATTTTATGAAAGCTTAAAGGGACAACTAGGGATTGATATTTAATAGGGTGGATACTATTGATGGCTCATCAAACAATGCCTAGATCATCTCTCCCTTAAATAAGCAGAGTTCAATTTCGCCTCAAAAGTTTTTCAAAGCATGTTCTAAGATTGACTAGGACCTAGACAAAGATAATTATGCAGGAGCCCTCTCTAAGTAAGAATACACAACTCAATGCTATAGAGCAATTCCCTTACCTAGTAAAGTCATTCAAGTCATGATGCATACATAAGTTAATTCATGAATCATCAAGCTAGATTCCTCATCGGTTGAGCACCAAAATGAAAAAAGACCAACATAAAATTTTGATGAAAATAATTTATTCAAATAAATTTAAATTTGAAAAATATGATTGTCCCAATTAAATATTAAAGAAAGCAACATTCAAGCTAAGGAATGTTCGTTGAGTTAAGCTTCTTTTCCTTTCAAATCTTCAATATCCCCATCTTAAAAGGATGATAAAACAAAATCCTCTTCTAATCCTTTTCCTACCATGAAAGTTGCCGGTGGTGGCACCCTGTTGATCCTTGGTATTGGATTTTCTTTGGTGTTGAGCTTATCCGGCTCGGGTAGCTTACCACTATCAATCAAATCTTGGATCTCATGCCTTATAAGAGCACATTTATTTATTTCATGCCCTCGCATTTGATGAAATTGACCGAAGGCCTCGGCATTGAAGTTTGGTAGCAGTGGATTATGTAATGGTCGAGCAGCTAACGGTTGCAATAACCCTTTCTTTTGCAGCTTGCTAAAAACACAACATAGAGGTTTCCCAATTTATGATAATTGTCTTTTATTTCCTTGACCAGTTGCCTTAACATCAACTTCTTTTTGCATGCTTTGATTGCAAGGCTGGTAATTTCCTTTCTCATTCCTTTTTATTGAAAATGGTTCTTCTCTCTTTCCCACTCTTCAATTTGCAGACCAGCTTGGAGAAGATCTTTGAAATCCCTTATAAGGGTGTGAGACATCCTTTCATGGAGATTGGGCAGGACACCTCTCACGATCATCCTTATTTGATCAGATTCATCGGGCCTCTTCCTGAACAAAGCAGCCTTATTTCTCCACCTTTTCACATATTCCACAAAATTCTCATTTGGCCTTTGTCTAATGGACTCAACTTCCATTAAGGTAACTTCCATCTCAACATTATATCCATATTGTTGGATGAAGGCCTTGTATAGCAAATCCCAACTCTTTTGTGTTCCTTCATCTAAGGTATTGAACCAATTTTGGACAATAGGGTCCAATGAGAGCATAAAGTACCTTAGAGTTTGAGCCTTAGTATCGGGCAGACTGCATAGCAGGGATATACTACTTCACATGGAGATGAGGATTTTTGGTTCCATCAAACTTCACGAAAGATGGCATCTTGAACTTGTATGGGACTTCTTCATCTAGCTCAAATAATTTGTCAACTTCGGACATTTCCTCGGTTTTTAGTTTCTTCTCAAATTTCTTTTCTAAGTCCGCAATCATCTTTTCAACATCAGAAGTTTTAGTCTTCTCCATAGTTGATCTTTCAACAGTCTTCGGTTCCTTTTTGTCTTGAGGATCTTGGTAGTATTGAGCCCAATCATCATCATCAATGATCACCTTATCATCATCAAAAACTACTTCACCAACTTTAATCTTCCCTTTGTCATTTGGCTTCTTAGTGCTAGTAGATGCTTCGACATGATTTTCTAAAATTGCAGTCAATTGGTTCTTCATGGTCTCAGCTAGGGCCTCTTTTATTTCTTCCATTTTGACATTGAGGGCTTCATCCACCATTCTTTGAATTTGTTCAGGCTCCATTGCTTTTGATGAGCAAGTGATTGAGTCATTGCTAGATACTTCATCTCTGGCGTAGGTCGGATTGTCGTAAGCTTTTGAACTATCGTAATCCAAGGCTGTGAGCCAGAAAGGATCAATGATATGAGATAATTAGGACGTTCCTTCCAACCTTATAACATCCACACAAGAATGGCGAGTCTCTTTTCCTAGGCATATGGTTAACAAAATACCAACATGGGGCACCTTGTTTTTAAATATTTCCCTCGGACGTTTAAACCAATAGTTATATTTTTGAAAATGGAAATCAATTCATAATAATTCCCATTAATTAGGTTTTAATCCATTCAACCAACTATAGTAGCTTTTATGCTATATTGGATTAAAAATAAATTAAGAGGTTTATTATAAATAGATTTCTCACTTGAAAAAGTAACTTATGATTCATGCCAAAAACAAGCCCATGGTTAATTTATTCTTAGTATAAACTGGGCTCACAATTGATTTTTGGTATTTCATAATTGACCTAAATATTTTGCAAGCTCTTTGTAAGAAAAGGCTGAATGAAAATAATTTTGTTTCTAAGCCCATTGTAAAAAGGTTTTAGGAAAAATGGATTTTGGGCTTAGTTTTCGGGCCATGAGCAAAAGAATTTTTGATTTGTTTTTAGAAAAATCTTATGTCCAAAGACCATCTTGAAAAGTTTTGAAAATAGCTTTGGTCTTTTGGATTTAGAGAAAATTTTATTTTGAGCTTACAATGTACTTAGGTCATATTAGAAAAAGAGCAAACCAAATAAGCCATGATTTAAGCCAAGGCAAATTAACCATAGTCAATCAACATGCATTTGGGGTAAAATCAGAAGGAAAGTAACTAAGCCAATTACAGGAGCTTTAGTCTTTGGGTAAAAGGCTTAGGTTCCCATAGCAAGTATATACCAAATGGTGCGAGGCTATGAGTGATTATGCCATGCTCGATCTCCATACCTTGAGTGAAAGTATGGTATCCCTTACATAACATAACACAGGTAACACGAGCATCCTAACTCACGCACACGATGCAATCTAATATGATGCAATGGATAATATCATTATAAGAAAGAATAGAATAATATAAAGACCAATTGAATAAACTTCTCTTATCCCCAGTGGAGTCGCCACTATGACCGGGGATTTTCGCCTCCACTCCTGGTGGAATGGTTCTTGCGACTTTGGCACTGTTTAGGCTCGGGGTCTTATAGAACACGGTCCTGAGTTCGGAGAAAATGGAGTACCCACTCAGACGGGCCAGGAAAAAGAAAGGGGTATATGACTCGATTCCTAAGGAATCCCCAACCCCTTAATGGGTTTCGAAAGTTGGGTACGTGTGGGGAAGGTGAGAAATGGCCCAGCACCCCCACAAAGCCCGGTTCATTGGAACCGGCCTCCTTTATAGGTCTTAATATTATAAAATTCTTCAATATAACAATATTATCCATATTACATGCAACAATAAAAATAAAGCACCGATATATTGAAAATCAAAATAATGTCCAAGCAAAATAAATAAATAGACACCCATCCGAAGATGGAAACATGCCCTTACATAATCCATGCCTAAATAGGACACCCACCGAAAGGTAGAAACATGTCCTTTACATTGGTTCTAAAATAGAAAAGCAATTTTAATTACATGATATTTAACTAATGATGTACCCGCCAAGTGGAAACATACCTCTTACAACATTTAGAAATCTAAATAAATCGACAAAAGTAAATAACCATTCATCATAAATAAATCATTCATCAAAGATATCAATCAAAATATAAAATAAACATCAAATCATAATCAAATATAAATATGAATAAGGCAAATAAAGATTCAAATTAAGGTTACTGTTTCTATTTAAGATTCTTTATTTTATGTGTTTAGGGTTTTGGGATTTATGGGTTCAAGCTACTGTAAATTTTAAAAGAATTGAAATGGAGCAAAGTTTTAGAATTTAAGAGGTTGATAAAGTTCTTTGATTAACCAAATTAGTGTGAGAAGTGAAATCATGAAACTAGGGTTAGGACACTTTAAAATATTGGATTTATGATTTACGGTTACTTACTCTGTAAAATTATAACATTTAAATTTAGATGGTTTTAAGTTTTTAAAGATTAGGGTTTAGAAAAAATAGGGTTTAAGGTTTTAAGGGAGTTAGGGTTTACTATTTTGGGTTTTGGAGTTGAATTAGGGTTTTAGAGTTTTAGAATTAGGGTTTCGGAGAATACATTAGATTTAGAATTTAAAAATCAATTGATAATTTTATGAAACTTTATGAAAATAAACAAAACGATTTAAGGTTTATAGAAACAAAAAAGATATTTTTTAGGGTTTTTGGAAAGAAACAGATTTAATTTATGTTTTTAAAGAATTAGAAGGCAAATTAGGGCTTTAAGATTTTGAAGAAACAAGAACAACTATTTTAAGATTTTTGAAAAACAAAGAGACGAATTAAGGTTCTTAAACTTTAGAAAAGGTGAATTGAGGTTCTAAGATTTTTTGATTTTGAAGAAACAGAAACAACAATTTTAAGAATTTTGAATGATGAAACTACTGAGAATTAATAAAACAAATAAAGAAATTCATACATTCGTTTGTTGGTTCCACCAAAAATCACTTCTTGGTTGAACAATAACAAAGACAAGCTTTGCTACCTTTTTTGAATTAAATTGCTGGTTTGATCTATCAGAAAGTCTGATTGATTCAAAGTTTTACTCCTCAATTTCGATCTCAATTTCTCCTCCAAAATCCGATCCTAAATTTCCCCCCCCCCATTCTGTATTGTTTTAGTCCTTATTTATAGAAGATTTTTATGATTAATTTTAGTTATTCACGGAATCTAACATTAATTAAGAAAAGGAAACCGAAACCTAATTGTATTTGGTTTCGAAAAAATTTGCGTCGGAAAAATTTTGCTAGCGAAAAAAAACTGTTGCGGAAAAATTGCGCTGGCTAAAAAAAACTGCGGCGGAAAAATTGCACTGGAAAAAAAGCTGCTGCAGGAGGTAGCGGCGAAATGGCCCACGACCATTTTGTCCACCTTGATTTTCGGCGATGATTTTTTCGTCACCGATTTTTCCATCGCCGATTTTTATTTTTACTTTTTTGTGTATTATTTTTATTTTTTATTAATAAAAATTAGATACTAAAGCAAATATTATTTAATTAAGATAACAAAAATTGTTTTAGACTAATTAAAATAGATTGGACAACACAAAAATGATTTTGGACTAATTAAAATATATTGGACCGGACTGGGTAAAAAATTAAGGGTCTTCAGTTTGCCCCCTCCTTGAATGATCTGAGACTTTAGTGAAAGAGAGTGAAAAGCAATAAGACTTAATTTTTGAGACGGTTGAGGTTTTGGGTTTCTGGACCTGAGAGATTTGGAAACTCGATCCTAAACTAGATTCGGATACTGGATCCTAACTGGATTCAGATACTCGATCCTAAACTGGTTTTGGATACTTGATCCTAACTGGATTTGGATACTCGATTCTAAATTGGATTGGGATACTCGATCCTAACTGGATTGGGATACTCGATCCTAAATTGGATTTGGATACTCGATCCTAAATTTGATTGGGATACTCGATCCTAATTGTACTTGGATACTCGATCCTAAATTGTATTTGGATACTCGATCCTAAACTGAATTTCGATACTCAATCCTAAATTGGATTTGGATACTCGATCCTAAATTGGATTGGGATACTCGATCCTAACTTGACTTGGATACATGATCCTAAACTAGATTTAGATACTCGATCATAAACTGGATTTGGATACTAGATCCTAAATTGGATTGGGATACTCGATCCTAACATGGATTGGGATACTTGATCCCAAACTAGATTTGGATACTCGATCCTAAACTGGGTACATTGACTCGAGATTTGAATTTAATTTGGATACTTGGACCCGAGATTGAATTTGATTTGGGTACTTGGACCCCAGATTGAATTTGATTTGGGTACTTGGACCTGAGATTGGATTCTTGGACCCGAAAATGAATTTGATTTAGGTACTTGGACCCGGAATGGGTACTTGGACCCGGGATTGATTTGATTTGGGTACTTGGACTCGAGAATGAATTTGATTTGGGTACTTGGACCCGAGATTGATTTGATTTGAGTACTTGGAACCGGGAATGGGTTAAATTTGGGTACTTGGACCCGAGATTGAATTGGATTTGACTGACCTTTTATCAGTTGAGGATTCTGACTGCTCCGGCTATTCTATGCATTATGGTTGTTTACCCTAAAAATGGATCTTCATCGTTGGACCTTGGATCTTCATCCTTAGCATCAAATCTTCACCTTTGAAAATAGATCTTCATCCTTAGAGATCACGTCTTCACCCTTGAAATTGAATCTTTTAAATTGGATCTTCATCCTTGGAATCAAGATCTTCATCCTTGTAAATCGGGTCTTCCCCCTTGAAAGCGGATCTTCATCCTTTAAGCTGGATCTTCATCCTTGGAAATCAGGCCTTCACCCTTTGAAAATATGGATCTTTATCCATTGTAGGTCGGGTTTCTTCGCTGAACTAATCTTTTGTCTTTTGCATCTTCATTCTTTTGATAGTTCTAATGTTCCATTCTTTTGTTCTTCTTTTTTGCAAAAATTCAACTATTTTTAGTTGGCTCTCATATCTTCTTCTGCCCCCTGCGTGGTGAAATATTTGCAAGTGAGTTTGAAAATATTTTTTATATAAACTCAAATAATTGAAAAGGAGAAACTTTGCCCCCTGTGTAGGCCCAAACCCATGATTTTTCTTCTGATTGATGTTTTTGTTGTTTAGTTCTTCACACAAGCACGCATTTCTTCTCTTTGCAAATTACTGGAACTTTCTCTGGTAATGGGCCTTCTAAGCCCCCCTGATTTGATATCTTCTTTTTATTGTTTACTTCACAAGGTGTTTGTCGTTTGCCTTAATAAAGAATAGACAATACAAGATAAGAAAGTGTCATGGGATATGCTCATGTATGCATGATATGCATGTATAATACTTACAGTCGTTCCATCGACTCACAGACCGAGGTGATCAGCATAAGTGTTCTCATTGGTTCCGTTTTGATGCTTGTTCAAGTCTTGCATTGGAATGATCGAAAGATTTGCATTTGTGGCTTTTATATTCAAGATATTAAGAACACGAGTGGCGGAGATCCCAAGTTGCAGAATAAAGGATACATCCTTTTTAAACTATGTTTCAGCATGTTTGTTGATGACCTTGCAAATAATCATTTCCTTTGCCCAATGTGTCCTTTGGAGGTTCAATATATTTCCCTTAACTTGAAGGCTTTGTATGACAAATTTTTTTTTTTAATTTTTGAAGTTTAATTTTTAAATCAAATGTTGTTTTTGCCAAATTAATGTAAATGTACCTCAAGACTTGATTTTTCAAATTAACATATCTATAACTTGACAACCCTAGTTACCATACTAAACTCGGGAATTATTTCTATTGAAGCAAGAACTGTTGTACTTCAGATAGGCACATACACATTACTTGGCTAAAGGTCTAATTGAGTTTAAATATTGTCCATCTCATATGCATGCTTATTCAAACTATCTCCACTAATAGACTTACCTACCAAGAGAGATCAACAGGTCTTTGATTGGCTTGAAATGGGGTCTATAAGGGACATTGGTTTAAATGAATGCCATTCTGAGATAGGAGCTGATGTGACACAATGGACAAACCTTCACACTATAAGTTTCTTGTTTGAATTTTAGGCAGCTTGGAGGCAATCTTGATAGACTCCAAATTCCTTCTATATTCTTGGCATTAATCTAGATCTTGATTAGAATAGTTTTCGCCCTTGCAAAAAGTTTAAGACCCAAATTCATTTCTTTTCTTCTTTTCCCTTTTCTTTCCTCTTTATTTTTCTTACTCTTCCCTTTTCTTTCTCTTTCCTTACTCTTCCCTTTTCTTTCTCTTTATTTTCCTTACTCTTTCCTTTCTTTGAGCATTTTATCATTTTGTCCTTCTTCCTTATAGGACAGCTAAGTACAGAACTTTTAAACACTGGATGGTCTTTCTCCTTTTCCTCTGATTTTGATCGAATCTTTAATTTGGTTGGACCAATTCAAGTCAAAATGTCCTTATAACATAAATGGAAGCCTTTTGCTGCTTTAGGTAAAAGAGAACCTAGTTGGCTTTCTGAACAGCCTTTTTAGGTTTTAATATTTTTTCTCTCTTTTTTTTCTTTTTTTTTCTTTTTTTTTCTTCTTCTTTTTTTTTATTTGTTTGTTTTTATTTTTTTATTTTTTTGGTTGTTCTAGCTCTAAAAGAGTTGTCTTGTTTGTACTAACTTGGGCTTCCAATAATGGATGATTATAGTAACATAAATCTTCTTTAACAGGGATAAATCATTTGTTACTCTGATGTTGTCTTGATATATTGGAAATACTAAGAAAACTTCAACCACCCTTATGGTATTGAGAACATCAACTATACTTATGGTCTTGAAAACATTAACTACCCTTATGGTCTTGAGAACTTCAACTACCCTTATGGTCTTGAGAACTTCAATTATCTTTATGGTCATGACTATTTCTTTCTTTGATCTTCTTACCTCTTCATCTTAGTGATCATAAGACTTGTCAAAAGTATCACAACATCTCAGGGTAGGTTGTTGGGGGTTATATGCCAATTAAAAGAAAGCTAAAATTTTATGAAGGCTTAAAGGGACAACTAGGGATTGATATTTAATAGGGTGGATACTATTTGATGACTCGTCAAACAATGCCTAGATCATCTCTCCCTTAAATAAGCAGAGTTCAATTTCGCCTCAAAAGTTTTTCAAAGCATGTTCTAAGATTGACTAGGACCTAGACAAAGATAATTATGCAGGAGCCCTCTCTAAGTAAGCATACACAACTCAATTCTATAGAGCAATTCCCTTACCTAGTAAAGTCATTCAAGTCATGATGCATTGATATATTAATTCATGAATCATCAAGCTAGATTCCTCATCGGTTGAGCACCAAAATGAACAAAGACCAACATAAAATTTTGATGAAAATAATTTATTCAAATAAATTTAAATTTGAAAAATATTATTGTTCCAATTAAATATTAAAGAAAGCAAAATTGAAAAGCAACATTCAAGCTAAGGAATGTTCGTTGAGTTAAGCTTCTTTTCCTTTCACATCTTCAATATCCCCATCTTAAAAGGATGATAAAACAAAATCCTCTTCGAATCCTTTTCCTACCATGAAAGTTGCCGGTGGTGGCACCCTATTGATCCTTGGTATTGGATTTTCTTTATTGTTGAGCTTATCCAGCTCAGGTAACTTACCACTATCAATCAAATCTTGGATCTCATGCCTTAGATGAGCACATTTATTTATTTCATGCCCTCGCATTTGATGAAGTTGACCGAAGGCCTCGGCATTGAAGTTTGGCAGCAGTGGATTATGTAATGGTCGAGCAGCTAACGGTTGCAACAACCCTTTCTTTTGCAGCTTGCTAAAAACCCAAGATAGAGGTTTCCCCAATTATGATAATTGTCTTTTATTTCCTTGACAAGTTGCATTAACATCAACTTCTTTTTTGCGTGCTTTGATTGCTAGGCTGGTAATTCCCTTTCTCATTCCTTTTTATTGAAAATGGTTCTTCTCTCTTTCCCACTCTTCAATTTGCAGACCAGCTTGGAGAAGATCTTTGAAATCCCTTATAAGGGTGTGAGACATCCTTTCGTGGAGATTGGGCAGGACACCTCTCACGATCATCCTTATTTGATAAGATTCATCGGGCCTCTTCCTGAACAAAGCAGCCTTATTTCTCCACCTTTTCACATATTCCACAAAATTCTCATTTGGCCTTTGTCTAATGGACTCAACTTCCATTAAGGTAACTTCCATCTTGACATTATATCCATATTGTTGGATGAAGGCCTTGTATAGCAAATCCCAACTCTTTTGTGTTCCTTCATCTAAGGTATTGAACCAATTTTGGACAATAGGGTCCAATGAGAGCATAAAGTACCTTAGAGTTTGAGCCTTAGTATCGGGCAGACTGCATAGCAGTGATATACTTCTTCACATGGAGATGAGGATTTTTGGTTCCATCAAACTTCACGAAAGATGGCATCTTGAACTTGTACGGGACTTCTTCATCTAGCTCAAATAATTTGTCAACTTTGGACATTTCCTCGGTTTTTAGTTTCTTCTCAAATTTCTTTTCTAAGTCCGCAATCATCTTTTCAACATCAGAAGTTTTAGTCTTCTCCATAGTTGATCTTTCAACAGTCTTCGGTTCCTTTTTGTCTTGAGGATCTTGGTAGTATTGAGCCCAATCATCATCATGAATGATCACCTTATCATAATCAAAAACTACTTCACCAACTTTAATCTTCCCTTTGTCCTTTGGCTTCTTAGTGCTAGCAGATGCTTCGGCATGATTTTCTAAAATTGTAGTCAATTGGTTCTTCATGGTCTCAGCTAGGGCCTCTTTTATTTCTTCCATTTTGGCATTGAGGGCTTCATCCACCATTCTTTGAATTTGTTCAGGCTCCATTGCTTTTGATGAGCAAGTGATTGAGTCATTGCTAGATACTTCATCTCTGGCGTAGGTCGGATTGTCGTAAGCTTTTGAACTATCGTAATCCAGGGCTGTGAGCCAGAAAGGATCAATGATATGAGATAATTAGGACGTTCCTTCCAACCTTATAACATCCACACAAGAATGGCGAGTCTCTTTTCCTAGGCATATGGTTAACAAAATACCAACATGGGGCATCTTGTTTTCAAATATTTCCCTCGGACGTTTTAACCAATAGTTATATTTTTGAAAATGGAAATCAATTCATAATAATTCCCATTAATTAGGTTTTAATCCATTCAACCAACTATAGTAGCTTTTATGCTATATTGGATTAAAACTAAATTAAGAGGTTTATTATAAATAGATTTCTCACTTGAAAAAGTAACTTATGATTCATGCCAAAAACAAGCCCATGGTTAATTTATTCTTAGTGTAAACTGGGATCACAATTGATTTTTGGTATTTCATAATTGACCTAAATATTTTGCAAGCTCTTTGTAAGAAAAGGCTGAATGAAAATAATTTTCTTTCTAAGCCCATTGTAAAAAGGTTTTAGGAAAAATGGATTTTGGGCTTAGTTTTCGGGCCATGAGCAAAAGAATTTTTTATTTGTTTTTAGAAAAATCTTATGTCCAAAGACCATCTTGAAAAGTTTTGAAAATAGCTTTTGTCTTTTGGATTTAGAGAAAATTTTATTTTGAGCTTACAATGTACTTAGGTCACATTAGAAAAAGAGCAAACCAAATAAGCCATGATTTAAGCCAAGGCAAATTAACCATAGTCAAACAACATGCATTTGGGGAAAAATCCGAAGGAAAGTAACTAAGCCAATTACATGAGCTTTAGTCTTTGGGTAAAAGGCTTAGGTTCCCATAGCAAGTATATACCAAATGGTGCGAGGCTATGAGTGATTATGCCATGCTCGATCTCCATACCTTGAGTGAAAGTATGGTATCCCTTACATAACATAACACAGGTAACACGAGCATCCTAACTCACGCACACGATACAATCTAATATGATGCAATGGATAATATCATTATAAGAAAGAATAGAATAATATAAAGACCAATTGAATAAACTTCTCTTATCCCCAGTGGAGTCGCCACTATGACCGGGGATTTTCGCCTCCACTCCTGGTGGAATGGTTCTTGCGACTTTGGCACTTTTTAGGCTCGGGGCCTTAGAGAACACGGGCCTGAGTTCGGAGAAAATGGAGTCCCCACTCGGACGGGCCAGGAAAAAGAAAGGGGTATATAACTCGATTCCTAAGGAATCCCCAACCCCTTAATGGGTTTCGAAAGTTGGGTACATGTGGGGAAGGTGAGAAATGGCCCAGCACCCCCACAAAGCCCGGTTCATTGGAACCGGCCTCCTTTATAGGTCTTAATATTATAAAATTCTTCAATATAACAATATTATCCATATTACATGCAACAATAAAAATAAAGCACCGATATATTGAAAATCAAAATAATGTCCAAGCAAAATAAATAAATAGACACCCATCCGAAGATGGAAATATGCCCTTACATAATCCATGCCTAAATAGGACACCCACTGAAAGGTAGAAACATGTCCTTTACATTGGTTCTAAAATAGAAAAGCAATTTAAATTACATGATATTTAACTAATTAGGTACCCTTTTTATTAGTTTTTGTTATAGATTTGTGTCTTGTTTATTATAATATTTATTGTTTTATTTAGGTATTTTGGTAGTTTAAATGGGTTTATTTAGTGTTTTTGTTAATTTTGTAGTTTTAGTTTATTTCAGTGTTTATGTTGTTTTTTATCTAGTTTTTAGTATGGTGTTTATGTTTTGTTGGTTATTGTTTATTTACTTTTTGTTTAAAGTTTGTTTGAGTTTTGTTTTAGGTTAAAAAAAGACAAGGAACCAAGACTGAAGGAAAAATGGACAGTAGCTGACACAGGCAGAGGACACGGCCAAGTCACTGGCCGTGTCCCATATCAAGCTGAAAAGAAGCCACAAGACACAGTGATGGACACAGGCAAGGGACATGGCCAAGTCAGTGGCCGTGTCCCTCCAAAAATCTCCAACACGGCCAAGTCACCTCTATCATGGTCGTGTCACTCAACCAAAGAAGAAAAGAAGAAGAAATCATCACAGTAGGCGACACATGCAAGCGACATGGCCAAGTCACTGGCCATGTCCCTCCAAAATGGTCCAACTTGGCCGTGTCACCATCAACTTGGCCGTGTCTCTCCCTCAAATTCACCTCCAACACGGCCAAGTTCACTCTAACTTGGCCGTGTCACTCAAGGATCAATAAAGACGCGGGGAGGTTTTGTATAAATAGGGAAATCAGGGTTTTTCTTAAGGTTGTTGAGTTTTTGAGACTGTTTTGAGCCGTCAAAGAGTAAAGTTAGGGTTTTAACATTTGTTTTCATTGATTTTGATTTCACTTTGGATTAAACTAGCCTAGATTAGATTGTTCTAGCCATTGATACATCCTTCTTGCAAGATTTGAACAAGAGATTCTTCAGAAGCTTCAAGGAGTTTGTAATTTGGTTTTGTTCTTGAACTTTATCTCTTTATTTTTATTGAAATTGCATTTATGAACATTATCATGTCTAAGTTGATTTCTTTGAATATTAATGAGATGAGTATGTTTGAAATCATTATGAACTAATTTGATCTAGTCTAGGGTTTGTATGGATCTGCTATGATTGTATGAATTGGTTATTCTCTTAGCTAATAATTTCTTTAGCCTTGAAATGGGGTCTACAAGGGACATGGGTTAAACAAAAACTAATAAAAAGGGTACCTCATTAGTTAAAGATCATGTAATTTAAATTGCTTTTCTATTTTAGAACCAATGTAAAGGACATGTTTCTACCTTTCGGTGGGTGTCCTACTTAGGCATGGGATGTAAGGACATGTTTCCATCCTCGGATTGGTGTCCATTTATTTGTTTTGCATGAACACTGTTTTGATTTTCAATATATCGATGTTTTATTTGAATTATTGTGTGTAATGTGGATAATATTGTGATACTTGAGAATTTTATAATATTAAGACCTGTAAAGGAGGCCGGTTCCAATGAACTAGGAGTTGTGGGGGTGCTGGGCCATTTCTCACCTTCCCCACACGTACCCAACTTTATGAACCTATTAGGGGGTTGGGGATTCCTTAGGAATCGAGTCATCCACCCCTTTCTTTTTCCCTGTCCATCCAGGTGGCGACTCCATTTTCTCCAGACTTAGGTCCGTGTTCTCTAAGGCTCCGATCCTAAACAGTGCCGAAGTCACAACAACCATTCTACCGGGAGTGGGGGCAAAAATCCCTGCTCACAGTGGCGACTCCACTGGGGATAAGAGAAGTTGATTCCTTTGGTCTTTATATTATTCTATTCTTTCTTATAATGATATTATCCATTGCATCATATTAGATTGCATTGTGTACGTGAGTTAGGATGCTCGTGATTACCCGTGTTGTGTTATGTAAGGGATGCCATACTTTCACTCAAGGTATGGAGATTGAGCATGGCATAACCACTCATAGCCTCGTACCATTTGGTATATACTCGCTATGGGAACCTAAGCCTTTTTACCCAAAGACTAAAGCTCATGTAATTGACCTAGTTACTTTCCTTAGGTTTTACCCCAAATGCATGTTGTTTGACTATGGTTAGTTTATCTTAGTCTAAATCATGGCTTATTTGGTTTGTTCTTTTTTTTAATATGACCTAAGTATATTGTAAGCTCAAAATAATTTTTTTTAAAGTCTAAAAGACCAAAGCTATTTTCAAAATTTTTCAAGATGGTCTTTGGACATAAAATTTTTCTAAAAATAAATAAAAATTTCTTTTGCTCATGGCCCAAATACTAAGCCCAAAATCCATTTTTTCTAAAATATTTTTACAATGGGCTTAGAAACAAAATTATTTTCATTCAACTTTTTCTTACAAAGAGCTTGCAAAATATTTAGGTCAATTATGAAATACTAAAAATCAATTGTGAGCCTAATTTATACTAAGAGTAATTAATCATGGGCTTGTTTTTGGCATGAATCATTAGTTACTTTTTTCAAGTGAGAAATCTATTTATAATAAACCTTTTAATTTAGTTTTAATCCAATATAGCATAAAAGCTATTATAGTTGGTTAAATGGATTAAAACCTAATTAATGGAAATTATCATGGATTGGTTTCCATTTTCGAAAATATGACTATTAGTTGAAACATCCGAGGGAATTATTCGAAAACAAGATACCCCATGTTAGTATTTTGTTAACCATATAACTAGGAAAAGAGACTCGCCATTCGTGTGTGGATGTTATAAGGTTGGAAGGAACGTCCTAGGTATCCTTGTTTGTTGATTGTTTGTGGATACATGCATACATGCATACATTTGCATCTCATATCATTGATCCTTTCTGGCTCATAGTCCTGATTATGATAATTCAAAAGCTTACAATATCCAACCTATGCCGGAGATGAAGTATCTATCAATGACTCAATCACTTGCTCACCAAAAGTAATGGAGCCCGAACAAATTCAAAGAATGGTGGATGAAGCCCTCAATGCCAAAATGGAAGAAATAAAAGAGGCCCTAGCTGAGACCATGAAGAACCAATTGATTGCAATCCTACAAAACAATGCCAAAGCATCCGCTAGCACTAAGAAAGTCAAGGGGAAGGCTAAAGTTGATGAAGTAGCTTTTGATGATGATAAGGTAATCATTAATGATGATGATTAGGCTTAATACTACCAAGATCCTTAAGACAAAAAGGAGCCAAAGGTTGTTGAGAAGGCAACTATTGAAAAGATTGAGACATCTGATGTTGAAAAGATGATTGCTGATTTAGAAAAGAAATTTGAAAAGAAACTAAAAACCGAGGAAATGTCTGAAGTTGACAAATTATTTGAGCTAGATGAAGAAGTCCCGTACAAGTTCAAGAAGCTTGATGGAACCAAAAATCCTCATCTCCATGTGAAGCAGTATATCACTGCCATGCAGTCTGCCCGAGATAGTAAGGCTCAAACTCTAAGGTACTTCATGCTCTCATTGGATCCTGTTGTCCAAAATTGGTTCAATACCTTAGATGATGGAACATAAAAGAGTTAGGATATGCTTTACAAAGCCTTCATCCAACAATATGGGTATAATGTCGAGATGGAAGTTACCTTAATGGAAGTGGAGTCCATTAGACAAAGGCTAAATGAGAATTTTGTGGACGATGTGAAGAGATGGAGAAACAAGGCTGCTTTGCTCAAGAAAAGGCCTGATGAATCTGATAAAATAAGGATGATCGTGAGAGGCGTCCTACCTAGTCTTCATGAAAGGATGTCTCATACACTCATCCGTGACTTCAAAGATCTTCTCCAAGCTAGTCTACAAATTGAAGAGTGGGAAAGGGTGAAAAATCGCTTTTCAATAAGAAGGAATGAGAAAGGGAATTACCAGTCTAGAAATCAAAGGATGCAAAAAGAAGTTAATGTCTATACAACTAGTCAAGCAAATAGAAGGCAGTTTTCAGATCTGGGGAAGCCTTTGTCTTGGGTCTTCAACAAGCTACAAAATAAGGGACTATTACAGCCATTAGCCCCTTGACCTTTGCCAAATCCGTTACCCCCGCAATTTGATACGAATGCTTTTTGTCAATTTTATCAAACTCGAGGACAGGAGACTGATAGATGTACCCGATTGAAGCATGAGATCCAAGACCTAATCGATAGTGGTAAGCTACCGGAGCCAGACAACCCCAACACAAAGAATAATCCTTTGCCTAAGTTTGGAAGAGTACCTCCACCGACAACCTTCATGGTAGGAAAAGGATTGGAAGAAGATTTTGTTTTATCATCATTTCAAGATGGAAATATTGAAGATGTGAAAGGAAAAGAAGCTTAAACTCAATGAACTTTCCTTAGCTTGAATGTTGCTTTTCAATCTTACTTTCTTTAATATTTTGGAAATATTTTGCTTTTCAAACTTAAAGTTTCTTGAAATAAATTACTTTCATCAAAATTTTTATTGGTCTTTGTTCATTTTGGTGTTCAACCAATGAGGAATCTAGCTTGATAATTCATAAATTAATGTGTCTAGGCATCATGACTTGAATGACTTTACAAGGTGAGGGAATTGCTCTATAGCATTGAGTTGTGTATGCTTACTTAGAGAGGGCTCCTGCATAATTACCTTTGTCTAGGTCCTAGTTAGTCTTAGAACATGCTTTGACAAACTTTCGAGGCGAAATTGAACACTGCTTATTTAAGGGAGAGATGGTCTAGGCATTATTTGGTTAGCTAACAACTAGTATCCATCCTATTAAATATCAATCCCTAGTTGTCCCTTTGAGCCTTCATAAGGTTTTAGCTTTGCTTTCATTGGCATATAACCCCAACAACCTACCCTGGGCTGTTGTGATACTTTTGACAAGTCTTATGATCACTAAGATGAAGAGGCAAGAAGATCAAAGAAAGCAATGATTAGTCAAGATCATGAGGATAGTTGAAGTTCTCAAGACCATGAAGGAAGTTGAAGTTTTCAAGACTATAAGGGTAGTTGAAGTTCCCTTAATATCTCCAATTTATCAAGACAACATCAACATCAAAGTAACAAATTATTTATCCCTGTTAAAGAAGATTTATGTTACTCCACTCATCCATTATTGGAAGCCCAAGTTAGTACAAACAAGACAAACTCTTTTAGAGCTAGAACCAAATAAGAAAAAAAACAAAAAAATAAGAAGAGAAGAGAAAAAATAAGAAGAAGAACAAAAAAAGGACAAAAAAAAGACAAAAAAAAGAAAAAAAAAAGAAAAAGGAAGAGGAATAAAAGAAGAGAGAAGAGAAGAAAAAAGAGAAAAAAAAAGAAAAGAAAAAAGAAAACCCAAAATGGTTCAAATAGCCAACTGAGTTCTCTTTTACCTAATACAACAAAAGGCTTCCATTTGGTTTATGAGGATGGTTTGACTTGAATTAATCCAACCCAATTAAAGATTCGATCAAAATTAGAGGAAAAGGGGAAAGACCATCCATGCTTAAAAGTTCTGTACTTGACAGTCCTACAAGGAAGAAGGACAAAATGATAAACTACTCAAAGAAAGGGAAGAGTAAGGAAAATAAAGAGAAAGAAAACGGAAGAGTAAGAGAAATAAAGAAAAGGGAGAAGAAGAAAAGAAACGAATTTGGGAATTGCAAGGGCAAAAACTATCCTAATTAAGATCCAGATTAATGCCAAGAAGATAGAAGGAATTTGGAGTCTAGCACGATTGCCTCCAAGCTACCTAAAATTCAAACAAGAAATTTATAGTGTGAGGATTTGTCCATTGTGTCACATCAGCTCCTATCTCAAAATGGCCTTCATTTAACCCATGTCCCTTGTAGACCCCATTTCAAGGCTATAAAAGACCTGTTGATCTCTCTTGGCAGGTAGTGTCTATTAGTGGAGATAGTTTGGAGGAGCATGAATATGAGATAGACAATATTTAAACTCAAATGAGACCTTTGGCCAAGTAATGTGTATGTGCCTATCTGAAGTGCAACAATTCTTGCTTAAATAGAAATGATTCCCGAGTTTAGTGCGGTAACTAGGGTTGTCATGTTATAGATATGTTAATTTGGAAAAATCAAGTCCTGAGGTGCATTGACATTAATTTGGCAAATCCAACATTTGATTTCAAAAGCAAAATTAAAAAAAAATCAAAGAAAGAAAAAATGTTTTGTCATACAAAGCCTTCAAGTTAAGGGAAGTATGTTGAACCTCCAAAGGACACATTGGGTGTAACACCCCCACATTCAATATATGCACACTACAAACACCACAATGTAGTATACATGCACTAAACATAGGGATGCTACGGATTTTCTTTACATCCAAAACATTTTAAACAATACCATAATCTTTCAGTTGTATACATTATAGAAAAATAAGTAATCAAGTTGTAATACAAAACCAAATAGATATATTTACATTTAGTTAATACGCAGCGGAATTTTATAAAATATTTACATGTATAAACTCTTTCAAATCCATGTTTATAGTTATACATATATTTACATTAAAACCAATACTTTACAAAATATAAAAGAAATATACATGATTGGCAAGTCTCTTCTGATCTTTAAGTTCCAAATCAACACTTCAACGTCTACTCTCACTCGGTCTCGAAGAACCCTCAGGTTCAACTCTATCAACTCTATCACCTGTGCGATTAAACACTATCGTGCTAAGCCAAGGGCTTAGTATGATAAGACATGCTAATGGTATGCTTTAATGTAATGCAATGCCACATATGTTATTGATAAGTTTAACATCATAAATATAAAGTTAACCACATAATTATGCATTTCACAAATCATAGTCATATGAGCATACCACATTTCAACATCTTTCCACATTCATCATTAATAAATCATACTCAATATACAACATCTCATTTCATTAACTCATAACATTATTTAGGACATTCATATAACCTTGACACCTATGGGCCCAACAAGTATTTAATACGATATTCAGAGTTCAGAGTTACTACTTTGGTTCATAATCACAATAATCACGCCCGTAGGCAATATATATACATGTATCTCTATCCATGGATAGTGTAACAGACCCAGTCTCTTGGACCATCAACTCAACACATATGAGGAGATCCTCAACCCGGCAAGACTGTTACAAATCATATATCTCATATTCACAATTCTCATAGTGTAACAGACCCAGTCTCTTGGACCATCAACTCAACACATTTGAGGAGATCCTCAACCCGGCAAGACTGTTACCTTTCATCATTTTTTTTAGGCATGCCACCCAAATCCAGAACTCTGAAACTGAATAACATATTAAACAAACAATTCATTTATTATATAGTTACCATTTCCATTCTCAAATTCTCATCACATTTAGGCAAACATGCCTTCTTTCTTTCCATATCATCATCATAGCCAATCACAATGGCTTTGATATAACATTTCAATATACATTACTCATGAAACACATAACCATTCACAATGCATAACATAACATTGTTCAATCTCAACAATGCAATTAGGGCAAAGAATAATTTATATCATTCATAGCTTTAAGATCTTCCATATGCATTTGTTTAGGTCAATCATTGTTTAAATGTGTTTAGGTTTAGGTTAAGGTACCAACTTACCTTAAAAGGACCAAAACAATGCAAATAGAACAAAGTATAAAAACCCTAACCCACACATTTGAGGGACACGGGCAGCCACTTGAGGGACACGGCCAAGCTTGTGGCCGTGTCTCTCAACCTAAATTGACAGTAGGCAACACGGGCAAGGGACACGGCCAAGCTTATGGCCGTGTCTCTCAACCAACAAATCACAGTAACAGACACGGGCATAGGACACGGCCAAGCTAGTGGCCGTGTCTCCCAACACCAAAATCCAGTAGTGAACACGGGCACTAGACACGGCCGTGTCTCTCTCAAAGCAATCCAACACGCCCAAAATCACTTGGGTTGGCCGTGTCTCTCCTTTGTTTTGGTCGTGTCACTCAAATACACAACCCTAAAAATGGCCAACACCCTTCTAAAAGCATTTACACCCTTTTTACACAACAGGAAACTCCTGCCGGCGAAATGGCCCACAGCCATTTTGTCCACCTTGATTTTCGGCGATGATTTTTTCGTCGCCGATTTTTCCATCGCTGATTTTTATTTTTATTTTTTTGTGTATTATTATTATTTTTTTATTAATAAAAATAAGATACTAAAGCAAATATTTTTTAATTAAGATAACAAAAATTGTTTTGGACTAATTAAAATATATTGGACAACACAAAAATGATTTTGGACTAATTAAAATATATTGGACCGGACTGGGTCAAAAATTAAGGGTGTTCAGTTTGCCCCCTCCTTGAATGATCTGAGACTTTAGTGAAAGAGAGTGAAAAGCAATAAGACTTAATTTTTGAGACGGTTGAGGTTTTGGGGTTCTGGACCTGAGAGATTTGGATACTCGATCCTAAACTAGATTCGGATACTCGATCTTAACTGGATTCAGATACTCGATCCTAAACTGGATTTGGATACTCGATTCTAAATTGGATTGGGATACTCGATCCTAACTGGATTGGGATACTTGATCCTAAATTTGATTTGGATACTCGATCCTAAATTGGATTGGGATACTCGATCCTAACTGGACTTAGATACTCGATCCTAAATTGTATTTGAATACTCGATCCTAAACTGAATTTCGATACTCGATCCTAAATTGGATTTGGATACTCGATCCTAAATTGGATTGGGATACTCGATCCTAACTTGACTTGGATACACGATCCTAAACTAGATTTAGATACTCGATCCTAAACTGGATTTGGATACTAGATCCTAAATTGGATTGGGATACTCAATCCTAACATGGATTGGGATACTTGATCCCAAACTGGATTTGGATACTCGATCCTAAACTGGGTACTTTGACTCGAGATTTGAATTTAATTTGGATACTTAGACCCGAGATTGGGTACTTGGACCCGAGATTGAATTTGATTTGGGTACTTGGACTTGAGATTGGATTATTGGACCCGAGATTGGGTACTTTGACCCGAGAATGAATTTGATTTAGGTACTTGGACCCGGGATTGATTTGATTTGGGTACTTGGACTCGAGAATGAATTTGATTTGGGTACTTGGACCCGAGATTGATTTGATTTGGGTACTTGGAACCGGGAATGGGTTAAATTTGGGTACTTGGACCCGAGATTGAAATGGATTTGACTGACCTTTTATCAGTTGAGGATTTTGACTGCTCCGGCTGTTCTATGCATTATGGTTGTTTACCCTAAAAATGGATCTTCATCGTTGGACCTTGGATCTTCATCCTTAGCATCAAATCTTCATCTTTGAAAATAGATCTTCATCCTTAGAGATCAGGTCTTCACCCTTGAAATTGAATCTTTTAAATTGGATCTTCATCCTTGGAATCAAGATCTTCATCCTTGTAAATCGGGTCTTCACCCTTGAAAACGGATCTTCATCCTTTAAGCTAGATCTTCATCCTTGGAAATCGGGCCTTCACCCTTTGAAAATATGGATCTTTATCCATTGGAGGTCGGGTTTTTACCCTGGCTTGAGCTCTTTTAGCTGAACTGATCTTTTGTCTTTTGCATCTTCATTCTTTTGATAGTTCTAATGTTCCATTCTTTTGTTCTTCTTTTTTTGCAAAAATTCAACTATTTTTAGTTGGCTCTATATCTTCTCCTGCCCCCTGCGTGGTGAAATATTTGTAAGTGAGTTTGAAAATGTTTTATATATGAACTCAAATAATTGAAAAGGAGAAACTTTGCCCCCTGTGTAGGCCCAAACCCATGATTTTTCTATGCGGGCTCTGATTGATGTTTTTGTTGTTTAGTTCTTCACACAAGCATGCATTTCTTCTCTTTGCAAATTACTGGAACTTTCTCTGGTAATGGGCCTTCTATGCCCCCATGATTTGATATCTTCTTTTGATTGTTTACTTCACAAGGTGTTTGCCGTTTACCTTAATAAAGAATAGACAATACAAGATAAGAAAGTGTGATGTGATATGCTCATGTATGCATGATATGCATGTAGAATACTTACAATCGTTCCATTGACTCACAGACCGAGGTGATCAGCAGAAGTGTTCTCATTGGTTTTGTTTTGATGCTTGTTCAAGTCTTGCATTGGAATGATCGAAAGCTTTGCATTTGTGGCTTTTATCTTCAAGATATTAAGAACACGAGTGGCGGAGATCCCAAGTTGCAGAATCAAGGATACATCCTTTTTATACTATGTTTCAGCATGTTAGTTGATGACCTTGCAAATAATCATTTCCTTTGCCCAATGTGTCCTTCGGAGGTTCAACATATTTCCCTTAACTTGAAGGCTTTGTATGATAATTTTTTTTTTGAATTTTTGAATTTTAATTTTTAAATCAAATGTTGGCTTTGCCAAATTAATGTCAATGTACCTCAAGACTTGATTTTTCAAATTAACATATCTATAACTTGACAACCCTTGTTACCATACTAAACTCGGGAATTATTTCTATTGAAGCAAGAACTGGTGTACTTCAGATAGGCACATACACATTACTTGGCTAAAGGTCTAATTGAGTTTAAATATTGTCCATCTCATATGCATGCTTATTCAAACTATCTCCACTAATAGACTTACCTACCAAGAGAGATCAACAGGTCTTTGATTGGCTTGAAATGGGGTCTATAAGGGACATTGGTTTAAATGAATGCCATTCTGAGATAGGAGCTGATGTGACACAATGGACAAACCTTCACACTCTAAGTTTCTTGTTTGAATTTTAGGCAGCTTGGAGGCAATCTTGATAGACTCCAAATTCCTTCTATCTTCTTGGCATTAATCTAGATCTTGATTAGGATAGTTTTCGCCCTTGCAAAAAGTTTAAGACCCAAATTCATTTCTTTTCTTCTTTTCCCTTTTCTTTCCTCTTTATTTTTCTTACTCTTCCCTTTTCTTTCTCTTTCCTTACTCTTCCCTTTTCTTTCTCTTTATTTTCCTTACTCTTTCCTTTCTTTGAGCATTTTATCATTTTGTCCTTCTTCCTTATAGGACTGCCAAGTACAGAACTTTTAAACACTGGATGGTCTTTCTCCTTTTCCTCTGATTTTGATCGAATCTTTAATTTGGTTGGACCAATTCAAGTCAAAATGTCCTTATAACACAAATGGAAGCCTTTTGCTGCTTTAGGTAAAAGAGAACCTAGTTGGCTTTCTGAACAGCCTTTTTAGGTTTTATTATTTTTTCTCTCTTTTTTTTCTTTTTTTTTCTTTTTTTTTCTTCTTCTTTTTTTTATTTGTTTGTTTTTATTTGTTTATTTTTTTGTTTGTTCTAGCTCTAAAAGAGTTGTCTTGTTTGTACTAACTTGGGCTTCCAATAATGGATGATTATAGTAACATAAATCTTCTTTAACAGGGATAAATCATTTGTTACTCTGATGTTGTCTTGATATATTGGAAATACTAAGAAAACTTCAACTACCCTTATGGTATTGGGAACATCAACTATACTTATCGCCTTGAAAACATCAACTACCCTTATGGTCTTGAGAACTTCAACTACCCTTATGGTCTTAAGAACTTCAATTATCTTTATGGTCTTGACTATTTCTTTCTTTGATCTTCTTACCTCTTCATCTTAGTGATCATAAGACTTGTCAAAAGTATCACAACATCTCAGGGTAGGTTGTTGGGGGTTATATGCCAATTAAAAGAAAGCTAAAATTTTATGAAGGCTTAAAGGGACAACTAGGGATTGATATTTAATAGGGTGGATACTATTTGATGGCTCGTCAAACAATGCCTAGATCATCTCTCCCTTAAATAAGCAGAGTTCAATTTCGCCTCAAAAGTTTTTCAAAGCATGTTCTAAGATTGACTAGGACCTAGACAAAGATAATTATGCAGGAGCCCTCTCTAAGTAAGCATACACAACACAATGCTATAGAGCAATTCCCTTACCTAGTAAAGTCATTCAAGTCATGATGCATACATAAGTTAATTTATGAATCATCAAGCTAGATTCCTCATCGGTTGAGCACCAAAATGAAAAAAGACCAACATAAAATTTTGATGAAAATAATTTATTCAAATAAATTTAAATTTGAAAAATATGATTGTCCCAATTAAATATTAAAGAAAGCAACATTCAAGCTAAGGAATGTTCATTGAGTTAAGCTTCTTTTCCTTTCACATCTTCAATATACCCATCTTAAAAGGATGATAAAACAAAATCCTCTTCTAATCCTTTTCCTACCATGAAAGTTGCCGGTGGTGGCACCCTGTTGATCCTTGGTATTGGATTTTCTTTGGTGTTGAGCTTATCCGGCTCGGGTAGCTTACCACTATCAATCAAATCTTGGATCTCATGCCTTATAAGAGCACATTTATTTGTTTCATGCCCTCGCATTTGATGAAATTGACCGAAGGCCTCGGCATTGAAGTTTGGTAGCAGTGGATTATGTAATGGTCGAGCAGCTAACGGTTGCAATAACCCTTTCTTTTGCAGCTTGCTAAAAACCCAAGATAGAGGTTTCCCCAATTATGATAATTGTCTTTTATTTCCTTAACCAGTTGCCTTAACATCAACTTCTTTTTGCATGCTTTGATTGCAAGGCTGGTAATTCCCTTTCTCATTCCTTTTTATTGAAAATGGTTCTTCTCTCTTTCCCACTCTTCAATTTGCAGACCAGCTTGGAGAAGATCTTTGAAATCCCTTATAAGGGTGTGAGACATCCTTTCGTGGAGATTGGGCAGGACACCTCTCACGATCATCCTTATTTGATAAGATTCATCGGGCCTCTTCCTGAACAAAGCAGCCTTATTTCTCCACCTTTTCACATATTCCACAAAATTCTCATTTGGCCTTTGTCTAATGGACTCAACTTCCATTAAGGTAACTTCCATCTCAACATTATATCCATATTGTTGGATGAAGGCCTTGTATAGCAAATCCCAACTCTTTTGTGTTCCTTCATCTAAGGTATTGAACCAATTTTGGACAATAGGGTCCAATGAGAGCATAAAGTACCTTAGAGTTTGAGCCTTAGTATCGGGCAGACTGCATAGCAGGGATATACTACTTCACATGGAGATGAGGATTTTTGGTTCCATCAAACTTCACGAAAGATGGCATCTTGAACTTGTACGGGACTTCTTCATCTAGCTCAAATAATTTGTCAACTTCGGACATTTCCTCGGTTTTTAGTTTCTTCTCAAATTTCTTTTCTAAGTCCGCAATCATCTTTTCAACATCAGAAGTTTTAGTCTTCTCCATAGTTGATCTTTCAACAGTCTTCGGTTCCTTTTTGTCTTGAGGATCTTGGTAGTATTGAGCCCAATCATCATCATCAATGATCACCTTATCATCATCAAAAACTACTTCACCAACTTTAATCTTCCCTTTGTCATTAGGCTTCTTAGTGCTAGCAGATGCTTCGACATGATTTTCTAAAATTGCAGTCAATTGGTTCTTCATGGTCTCAGCTAGGGCCTCTTTTATTTCTTCCATTTTGGCATTGAGGGCTTCATCCACCATTCTTTGAATTTGTTCAGGCTCCATTGCTTTTGATGAGCAAGTGATTGAGTCATTGCTAGATACTTCATCTCTGGCGTAGGTCGGATTGTCGTAAGCTTTTGAACTATCGTAATCCAAGGCTGTGAGCCAGAAAGGATCAATGATATGAGATAATTAGGACGTTCCTTCCAACCTTATAACATCCACACAAGAATGGCGAGTCTCTTTTCCTAGGCATATGGTTAACAAAATACCAACATGGGGCACCTTGTTTTCAAATATTTCCCTCGGACGTTTCAACCAATAGTTATATTTTTGAAAATGGAAATCAATTCATAATAATTCCCATTAATTAGGTTTTAATCCATTCAACCAACTATAGTAGCTTTTATGCTATATTGGATTAAAACTAAATTAAGAGGTTTATTATAAATAGATTTCTCACTTGAAAAAGTAACTTATGATTCATGCTAAAAACAAGCCCATGGTTAATTTATTCTTATTATAAACTGGGCTCACAATTGATTTTTGGTATTTCATAATTGACCTAAATATTTTGCAAGCTCTTTGTAAGAAAAGGCTGAATGAAAATAATTTTGTTTCTAAGCCCATTGTAAAAAGGTTTTAGGAAAAATGGATTTTGGGCTTAGTTTTCGGGCCATGAGCAAAATAATTTTTGATTTGTTTTTAGAAAAATCTTATGTCCAAAGACCATCTTGAAAAGTTTTGAAAATAGCTTTGGTCTTTTGGATTTAGAGAAAATTTTATTTTGAGCTTACAATGTACTTAGGTCATATTAGAAAAAGAGCAAACCAAATAAGCCATGATTTAAGCCAAGGCAAATTAACCATAGTCAAACAACATGCATTTGGGGAAAAATCCGAAGGAAAGTAACTAAGCCAATTACATGAGCTTTAGTCTTTGGGTAAAAGGCTTAGGTTCCCATAGCAAGTATATACCAAATGGTGCGAGGCTATGAGTGATTATGACATGCTCGATCTCCATACCTTGAGTGAAAGTATGGTATCCCTTACATAACATAACACAGGTAACACGAGCATCCTAACTCACGCACACGATGCAATCTAATATGATGCAATGGATAATATCATTATAAGAAATAATAGAATAATATAAAGACCAATTGAATAAACTTCTCTTATCCCCAGTGGAGTCGCCACTATGAGCGGGGATTTTCCCCTCCACTCCTGGTGGAATGGTTCTTGCGACTTTGGCACTGTTTAGGCTCGGGGCCTTATAGAACACGGGCCTGAGTACGGAGAAAATGGAGTCCCCACTCGGACGGGCCAGGAAAAAGAAAGGGGTATATGACTCAATTCCTACGGAATCCCCAACCCCTTAATGGGTTTCAAAAGTTGGGTACGTGTGGGGAAGGTGAGAAATGGCCCAGCACCCCCACAAAGCCCGGTTCATTGGAACCGGCCTCCTTTATAGTTCTTAATATTATAAAATTCTTAAATATAACAATATTATCCATATTACATGCAACAATAAAAATAAAGCACCGATATATTGAAAATCAAAATAATGTCCAAGCAAAATAAATAAATAGACACCCATCCGAAGATGGAAACATGCCCTTACATAATCCATGCCTAAATAGGACACCCACCGAAAGGTAGAAACATGTCCTTTACATTGGTTCTAAAATAGAAAAGCAATTTAAATTACATGATATTTAACTAATGAGGTACCTGCCAAGTGGAAACATACCTCTTACAACATTTAGAAATCTAAATAAATCGACAAAAGTAAATAACCATTCATCATAAATAAATCATTCATCAAAGATATCAATCAAAATATAAAATAAACATCAAAGCATAATCAAATATAAAATTGAATAAGGAAAATAAAGATTCAAATTAAGGTTACTGTTTCTATTTAAGATTCTTTATTTTATGTGTTTAGGGTTTTGGGATTTATGGGTTCAAGCTACTGTAAATTTTAAAAGAATTGAAATGGAGCAAAGTTTTAGAATTTAAGAGGTTGATAAAGTTCTTTGATTAACCAAATTAGTGTGAGAAGTGAAATCATAAAACTAGGGTTAGGACACTTTAAAATATTGGATTTATGATTTACGGTTACTTACTGTGTAAAATTATAACATTTAAATTTAGATGGCTTTAAGTTTTTAAACATTAGGGTTTAGAAAAAATAGGGTTTAAGGTTTTAAGGGAGTTAGGGTTTACTATTTTGGGTTTTGGAGTTGAATTAGGGTTTTAGAGTTTTAGAATTAGGGTTTCGGTGAATACATTAGATTTAGAATTTAAAAATCAATTGATAATTTTATGAAACTTTATGAAAATAAACAAAACGATTTAAGGTTTATAGAAACAGAAAAGATATTTTTTAGGGTTTTTGGAAAGAAACAGATTTAATTTATGTTTTTTAATAATTGGAAGGCAAATTAGGGCTTTAAGATTTTGAAGAAACAAGAACAACTATTTTAAGATTTTTGAAAAACAAAGAGACGAATTAAGGTTCTTAAACTTTAGAAAAGGTGAATTGAGGTTCTAAGATTTTTTGATTTTGAAGAAACAGAAACAACAATTTTAAGAATTTTGAATGATGAAACTACTGAGAATTAATAAAACAAATAAAGAAATTCATACATTCGTTTGTTGGTTCCACCAAAAATCACTTCTTGGTTGAACAATAACAAAGTCAAGCTTTGCTACCTTTTTTGAATTAAATTGCTGGTTTGATCTATCAGAAAGTCCGATTGATTCAAAGTTTTCCTCCTCAATTTCTATCTCAATTTCTCCTCCAAAATTCGATCCTAAATTTCCCCCCCATTCTGTATTGTTTTAGTCCTTATTTATAGAAGATTTTTATGATTAATTTTAGTTATTCATGGAATCTAACATTAATTAAGAAAAGGAAACCGAAACCTAATTGTATTTGGTTTCGAAAAAATTTGCGTCGGAAAAATTTTGCTAGCGAAAAAAAACTGTTGCGGAAAAATTGCACTGGCTAAAAAAAATTGCGGCGGAAAAATTGCACTGGCAAAAAAGCTGCTGCAGGAGGCAGCGGACTGCAGCGGGCGAAATTGGTGTATGGGTCATTTTGCCCACAGGAAACTCCTGCGGGCGAAATGGCCCACAGCCATTTTGTCCACCTTGATTTTCGGCGATGATTTTTTCGTCGCCGATTTTTCCATCGCCGATTTTATTTTTATTTTTTGTTTATTATTATTATTTTTTATTAATAAAAATAAGATACTAAAGCAAATATTATTTAATTAAGATAACAAAAATTGTTTTGGACTAATTAAAATATATTGGACAACACAAAAATGATTTTGGACTAATTAAAATATATTGGATCGGACTGGGTCAAAAATTAAGGGTCTTCAGTTTGCCCCCTCCTTGAATGATCTGAGACTTTAGTGAAAGAGAGTGAAAAGCAATAAGACTTAATTTTTGAGACGGTTGAGGTTTTGGGGTTTTGGACCTGAGAGATTTGGATACTCGATCCTAAACTAGATTCGGATACTCGATCTTAACTGGATTCAGATACTCGATCCTAAACTGGATTTGGATACTCGATTCTAAATTGGATTGGGATACTCGATCCTAACTGGATTGGGATACTTGATCCTAAATTTGATTTGGATACTCGATCCTAAATTGGATTGGGATACTCGATCCTAATTGGACTTGGATACTCGATCCTAAATTGTATTTGGATACTCGATCCTAAACTGAATTTCGATACTCGATCCTAAATTGGATTTGGATACTCGATCCTAAATTGGATTGGGATACTCGATCCTAACTTGACTTGGATACACGATCCTAAACTAGATTTAGATACTCGATCCTAAATTGGATTTGGATACTAGATCCTAAATTGGATTGGGATACTCGATCCTAACATGGATTGGGATACTTGATCCCAAACTGGATTTGGATACTCGATCCTAAACTGGGTACTTTGACTCGAGATTTGAATTTAATTTGGATACTTAGACCCGAGATTGGGTACTTGGACCTGAGATTCAATTTGATTTGGGTACTTGGACCTGAGATTGGATTATTGGACCCGAGATTGGGTACTTTGACCCGAGAATGAATTTGATTTAGGTACTTGGACCCGGAATGGGTACTTGGACCCGGGATTGATTTGATTTGGGTACTTGGACTCGAGAATGAATTTGATTTGGGTACTTGGAATCGGGAATGGGTTAAATTTGGGTACTTGGACCCGAGATTGAATTTGATTTGACTTACCTTTTATCAGTTGAAAATTCTTACTGCTCCGGCTGTTCTATGCATTATGGTTGTTTACCCTAAAAATGGATCTTCATCGTTGGACCTTGGATCTTCATCCTTAGCATCAAATCTTCACCTTTGAAAATAGATCTTTATCCTTTGAGATCAGGTCTTTACCCTTGAAATTGAATCTTTTAAATTGGATCTTCATCCTTGGAATCAAGATCTTCATCCTTGTAAATCGGGTCTTCACCCTTGAAAACGGATCTTCATCCTTTAAGCTAGATCTTCATCCTTGGAAATCGGGCCTTCACCCTTTGAAAATATGGATCTTTATCCATTGGAGGTCGGGTTTTTACCCTGGCTTCAGCTCTTTTAGCTGAACTGATCTTTTGTCTTTTGCATCTTCATTCTTTTGATAGTTCTAATGTTCCATTCTTTTGTTCTTCTTTTTTTGCAAAAATTCAACTATTTTTAGTTGGCTCTATATCTTCTCCTGCCCCCTGCGTGGTGAAATATTTGCAAGTGAGTTTGAAAATGTTTTATATATAAACTCAAATAATTGAAAAGGAGAAACTTTGCCCCCTGTGTAGGCCCAAACCCATGATTTTTCTATGCGGGCTCTGATTGATGTTTTTGTTGTTTAGTTCTTCACACAAGCATGCATTTCTTCTCTTTGCAAATTACTGGAACTTTCTCTGGTAATGGGCCTTCTATGCCCCCATGATTTGATATCTTCTTTTGATTGTTTACTTCACAAGGCGTTTGCCGTTTACCTTAATAAAGAATAGACAATACAAGATAAGAAAGTGTGATGTGATATGCTCATGTATGCATGATATGCATGTATAATACTTACAATCGTTCCATCGACTCACAGACCGAGGTGATCAGCAGAAGTGTTCTCATTGGTTCCGTTTTGATGCTTGTTCAAGTCTTGCATTGGAATGATCAAAAGCTTTGCATTTGTGGCTTTTATCTTCAAGATATTAAGAACACGAGTGGCGGAGATCCCAAGTTGCAGAATCAAGGATACATCCTTTTTAAACTATGTTTCAGCATGTTAGTTGATGACCTTGCAAATAATCATTTCCTTTGCCCAATGTGTCCTTCGGAGGTTCAACATATTTCCCTTAACTTGAAGGCTTTGTATGACAAATTTTTTATTTTTTGAATTTTAATTTTTAAATCAAATGTTGGCTTTGCCAAATTAATGTCAATGTACCTCAAGACTTGATTTTTTAAATTAACATATCTATAACTTGACAACCCTAGTTACCGTACTAAACTCGGGAATTATTTCTATTGAAGGAAGAACTATTGTACTTCAGATAGGCACATACACATTACTTGGCCAAAGGTCTAATTGAGTTTAAATATTGTCCATCTCATATGCATGCTTATTCAAACTATCTCCACTAATAGACTTACCTACCAAGAGAGATCAACAGGTCTTTGATAGGCTTAAAATGGGGTCTATAATGGACAAACCTTCACACTATAAGTTTCTTGTTTGAATTTTAGGCAGCTTGGAGGCCATCTTGATAGACTCCAAATCCCTTCTATCTTCTTGGCATTAATCTAGATCTTGATTAGGATAGTTTTCGCCCTTGCAAAAAGTTTAAGACCCAAATTCATTTCTTTTCTTCTTTTCCCTTTTCTTTCCTCTTTATTTTTCTTACTCTTCCCTTTTCTTTCTCTTTCCTTACTCTTCCCTTTTCTTTCTCTTTATTTTCCTTACTCTTTCCTTTCTTTGAGCATTTTATCATTTTGTCCTTCTTCCTTATAGGACTGCCAAGTACAGAACTTTTAAACACTGGATGGTCTTTCTCCTTTTCCTCTGATTTTGATCAAATCTTTAATTTGGTTGGACCAATTCAAGTCAAAATGTCCTTATAACACAAATGGAAGCCTTTTGCTGCTTTAGGTAAAAGAGAACCTAGTTGGCTTTCTGAACAGCCTTTTTAGGTTTTATTATTTTTTCTCTCTTTTTTTTCTTTTTTTTTCCTTTTTTTTCTTCTTCTTTTTTTTATTTGTTTGTTTTTATTTGTTTATTTTTTTGTTTGTTCTAGCTCTAAAAGAGTTGTCTTGTTTGTACTAACTTGGGCTTCCAATAATGGATGATTATAGTAACATAAATCTTCTTTAACAGGGATAAATCATTTGTTACTTTGATGTTGTCTTGATATATTGGAAATACTAAGAAAACTTCAACTACCCTTATGGTATTGAGAACATCAACTATACTTATGGTCTTGAAAACATCAACTACCCTTATGGTCTTGAGAACTTCAACTACCCTTATGGTCTTGAGAACTTCAATTATCTTTATGGTTTTGACTATTTCTTTCTTTGATCTTCTTACCTCTTCATCTTAGTGATCATAAGACTTGTCAAAAGTATCACAACATCTCAGGGTAGGTTGTTTGGGGTTATATGCCAATTAAAAGAAACCTAAAATTTTATGAAGGCTTAAAGGGACAACTAGGGATTGATATTTAATAGGGTGGATAATATTTGATGGCTCGTCAAACAATGCCTAGATCATCTCTCCCTTAAATAAGCAGAGTTCAATTTCGCCTCAAAAGTTTTTCAAAGCATGTTCTAAGATTGACTAGGACCTAGACAAAGATAATTATGCAGGAGCCCTCTCTAAGTAAGCATACACAACTCAATGCTATAGAGAAATTCCCTTACCTAGTAAAGTCATTCAAGTCATGATGCATACATAAGTTAATTCATGAATCATCAAGCTAGATTCCTCATTAGTTGAGCACCGAAATGAAAAAAGACCAACATAAAATTTTTATGAAAATAATTTATTCAAATAAATTTAAATTTGAAAAATATGATTGTCCCAATTAAATATTAAAGAAAGCAAAATTGAAAAGCAACATTCAAGCTAAGGAATGTTCGTTGAGTTAAGCTTCTTTTCCTTTCACATCTTCAATATCCCCATCTTAAAAGGATGATAAAACAAAATCCTCTTCTAATCCTTTTCCTACCATGAAAGTTGCCGGTGGTGGCACCCTGTTGATCCTTGGTATAGGATTTTCTTTGGTGTTGAGCTTATCCGGCTCGGGTAGCTTACCACTATCAATCAAATCTTGGATCTCATGCCTTAGAAGAGAACATTTATTTGTTTCATGCCCTCGCATTTGATGAAATTGACCGAAGGCCTCGGCATTGAAGTTTGGTAGCAGTGGATTATGTAATGGTCGAGCAGCTAACGGTTGCAATAACCCTTTCTTTTGCAGCTTGCTAAAAACCAAAGATAGAGGTTTCCCCAATTATGATAATTGTCTTTTATTTCCTTGACCAGTTGCCTTAACATCAACTTCTTTTTGCATGCTTTGATTGCAAGGCTGGTAATTCCCTTTCTCATTCCTTTTTATTGAAAATGGTTCTTCTCTCTTTCCCACTCTTCAATTTGCAGACCAGCTTGGAGAAGATCTTTGAAATCCCTTATAAGGGTGTGAGACATCCTTTCGTGGAGATTGGGCAGGACACCTCTCACGATCATCCTTATTTGATAAGATTCATCGGGCCTCTTCCTGAACAAAGCAGCCTTATTTCTCCACCTTTTCACATATTCCACAAAATTCTCATTTGGCCTTTGTCTAATGGACTCAACTTCCATTAAGGTAACTTCCATCTCAACATTATATCCATATTGTTGGATGAAGGCCTTGTATAGCAAATCCCAACTCTTTTGTGTTCCTTCATCTAAGGTATTGAACCAATTTTGGACAATAGGGTCCAATGAGAGCATAAAGTACCTTAGAGTTTGAGCCTTAGTATCGGGCAGACTGCATAGCAGGGATATACTACTTCACATGGAGATGAGGATTTTTGGTTCCATCAAACTTCACGAAAGATGGCATCTTGAACTTGTACGGGACTTCTTCATCTAGCTCAAATAATTTGTCAACTTCGGACATTTCCTCGGTTTTTAGTTTCTTCTCAAATTTCTTTTCTAAGTCCGCAATCATCTTTTCAACATCAGAAGTTTTAGTCTTCTCCATAGTTGATCTTTCAACAGTCTTCGGTTCCTTTTTGTCTTGAGGATCTTGGTAGTATTGAGCCCAATCATCATCATCAATGATCACCTTATCATCATCAAAAACTACTTCACCAACTTTAATCTTCCCTTTGTCATTAGGCTTCTTAGTGCTAGCAGATGCTTCGACATGATTTTCTAAAATTGCAGTCAATTGGTTCTTCATGGTCTCAGCTAGGGCCTCTTTTATTTCTTCCATTTTGGCATTGAGGGCTTCATCCACCATTCTTTGAATTTGTTCAGGCTCCATTGCTTTTGATGAGCAAGTGATTGAGTCATTGCTAGATACTTCATCTCTGGCGTAGGTCGGATTGTCGTAAGCTTTTGAACTATCGTAATCCAGGGCTGTGAGCCAGAAAGGATCAATGATATGAGATAATTAGGACGTTCCTTCCAACCTTATAACATCCACACAAGAATGGCGAGTCTCTTTTCCTAGGCATATGGTTAACAAAATACCAACATGGGGCACCTTGTTTTCAAATATTTCCCTCGGACGTTTCAACCAATAGTTATAGTTTTGAAAATGGAAATCAATTCATAATAATTCCCATTAATTAGGTTTTAATCCATTCAACCAACTATAGTAGCTTTTATGCTATATTGGATTAAAACTAAATTAAGAGGTTTATTATAAATAGATTTCTCACTTGAAAAAGTAACTTATGATTCATGCCAAAAACAAGCCCATGGTTAATTTATTCTTAGTATAAACTGGGCTCACAATTGATTTTTGGTATTTCATAATTGACCTAAATATTTTGCAAGCTCTTTGTAAGAAAAGGCTGAATGAAAATAATTTTGTTTCTAAGACCATTGTAAAAAGGTTTTAGGAAAAATGGATTTTGGGCTTAGTTTTCGGGCCATGAGCAAAAGAAGTTTTGATTTGTTTTTAGAAAAATCTTATGTCCAAAGACCATCTTGAAAAGTTTTGAAAATAGCTTTGGTCTTTTGGATTTAGAGAAAATTTTATTTTGAGCTTATAATGTACTTAGGTCATATTAGAAAAAGAGCAAACCAAATAAGCCATGATTTAAGCCAAGGCAAATTAACCATAGTCAAACAACATGCATTTGGGGTAAAATCCGAAGGAAAGTAACTAAGCCAATTACATGAGCTTTAGTCTTTGGGTAAAAGGCTTAGGTTCCCATAGCAAGTATATACCAAATGGTGCGAGGCTATGAGTGATTATGACATGCTCGATCTCCATACCTTGAGTGAAAGTATGGTATCCCTTACATAACATAAAACAGGTAACACGAGCATCCTAACTCACGCACACGATGCAATCTAATATGATGCAATGGATAATATCATTATAAGAAAAAATAGAATAATATAAAGACCAATGGAATCAACTTCTCTTATCCCCAGTGGAGTCGCCACTATGAGCGGGGATTTTCGCCTCCACTCCTGGTGGAATGGTTCTTGCGACTTCGGCACTGTTTAGGCTCAGGGCCTTAGAGAACACGGGCCTGAGTCCGGAGAAAATGGAGTCCCCACCCGGACGGGCCAGGAAAAAGAAAGGGGTATATGACTCGATTCCTAAGGAATCCCCAACCCCTTAATGGGTTCGGAAAGTTGGGTACATGTGGGAAAGGTGAGAAATGGCCCAGCACCCCCACAAAGCCCGGTTCATTGGAACCGGCCTCCTTTATAGGTCTTAATATTATAAAATTCTTAAATATAACAATATTATCCATATTACACGCAACAATAAAAATAAAGCACCGATATATTGAAAATCAAAATAATGTCCAAGCAAAATAAATAAATGGACACCCATCCAAAGATGGAAACATGCCCTTACATAATCCGTGCCTAAATAGGACACCCACCGAAAGGTAGAAACATGTCCTTTACATTGGTTCTAAAATAGAAAAGCAATTTAAATTACATGATATTTAACTAATTAGGTACCCTTTTTATTAGTTTTTGTTATAGATTTGTGTCTTGTTTATTATAATATTTATTGTTTTATTTAGGTATTTTGGTAGTTTAAATGGGTTTATTTAGTGTTTTTGTTAATTTTGTAGTTTTAGTTTATTTCAGTGTTTATGTTGTTTTTTATCTAGTTTTTAGTATGGTGTTTATGTTTTGTTGGTTATTGTTTATTTACTTTTTGTTTAAAGTTTGTTTGAGTTTTGTTTTAGGTTAAAAAAAGACAAGGAACCAAGACTGAAGGAAAAATGGACAGTAGCTGACACAGGCAGAGGACACGGCCAAGTCACTGGCCGTGTCCCATATCAAGCTGAAAAGAAGCCACAAGACACAGTGATGGACACAGGCAAGGGACATGGCCAAGTCAGTGGCCGTGTCCCTCCAAAAATCTCCAACACGGCCAAGTCACCTCTATCATGGTCGTGTCACTCAACCAAAGAAGAAAAGAAGAAGAAATCATCACAGTAGGCGACACATGCAAGCGACATGGCCAAGTCACTGGCCATGTCCCTCCAAAATGGTCCAACTTGGCCGTGTCACCATCAACTTGGCCGTGTCTCTCCCTCAAATTCACCTCCAACACGGCCAAGTTCACTCTAACTTGGCCGTGTCACTCAAGGATCAATAAAGACGCGGGGAGGTTTCGTATAAATAGGGAAATCAGGGTTTTTCTTAAGGTTGTTTAGTTTTTGAGACTGTTTTGAGCCGTCAAAGAGTAAAGTTAGGGTTTTAACATTTGTTTTCATTGATTTTGATTTCACTTTGGATTAAACTAGCCTAGATTAGATTGTTCTAGCCATTGATACATCCTTCTTGCAAGATTTGAACAAGAGATTCTTCAGAAGCTTCAAGGAGTTTGTAATTTGGTTTTGTTCTTGAACTTTATCTCTTTATTTTTATTGAAATTGCATTTATGAACATTATCATGTCTAAGTTGATTTCTTTGAATATTAATGAGATGAGTATGTTTGAAATCATTATGAACTAATTTGATCTAGTCTAGGGTTTGTATGGATCTGCTATGATTGTATGAATTGGTTATTCTCTTAGCTAATAATTTCTTTAGCCTTGAAATGGGGTCTACAAGGGACATGGGTTAAACAAAAACTAATAAAAAGGGTACCTCATTAGTTAAAGATCATGTAATTTAAATTGCTTTTCTATTTTAGAACCAATGTAAAGGACATGTTTCTACCTTTCGGTGGGTGTCCTACTTAGGCATGGGATGTAAGGACATGTTTCCATCCTCGGATGGGTGTCCATTTATTTGTTTTGCATGAACACTGTTTTGATTTTCAATATATCGATGTTTTATTTGAATTATTGTGTGTAATGTGGATAATATTGTGTTACTTGAGAATTTTATAATATTAAGACCTGTAAAGGAGGCCGGTTCCAATGAACTAGGAGTTGTGGGGGTGCTGGGCCATTTCTCACCTTCCCCACACGTACCCAACTTTATGAACCTATTAGGGGGTTGGGGATTCCTTAGGAATCGAGTCATCCACCCCTTTCTTTTTCCCTGTCCATCCAGGTGGCGACTCCATTTTCTCCAGACTTAGGTCCGTGTTCTCTAAGGCTCCGATCCTAAACAGTGCCGAAGTCACAACAACCATTCTACCGGGAGTGGGGGCAAAAATCCCTGCTCACAGTGGCGACTCCACTGGGGATAAGAGAAGTTGATTCCTTTGGTCTTTATATTATTCTATTCTTTCTTATAATGATATTATCCATTGCATCATATTAGATTGCATTGTGTACGTGAGTTAGGATGCTCGTGATTACCCGTGTTGTGTTATGTAAGGGATGCCATACTTTCACTCAAGGTATGGAGATTGAGCATGGCATAACCACTCATAGCCTCGTACCATTTGGTATATACTCGCTATGGGAACCTAAGCCTTTTTACCCAAAGACTAAAGCTCATGTAATTGACCTAGTTACTTTCCTTAGGTTTTACCCCAAATGCATGTTGTTTGACTATGGTTAGTTTATCTTAGTCTAAATCATGGCTTATTTGGTTTGTTCTTTTTTTTAATATGACCTAAGTATATTGTAAGCTCAAAATAATTTTTTTTAAAGTCTAAAAGACCAAAGCTATTTTCAAAATTTTTCAAGATGGTCTTTGGACATAAAATTTTTCTAAAAATAAATAAAAATTTCTTTTGCTCATGGCCCAAATACTAAGCCCAAAATCCATTTTTTCTAAAATATTTTTACAATGGGCTTAGAAACAAAATTATTTTCATTCAACTTTTTCTTACAAAGAGCTTGCAAAATATTTAGGTCAATTATGAAATACTAAAAATCAATTGTGAGCCTAATTTATACTAAGAGTAATTAATCATGGGCTTGTTTTTGGCATGAATCATTAGTTACTTTTTTCAAGTGAGAAATCTATTTATAATAAACCTTTTAATTTAGTTTTAATCCAATATAGCATAAAAGCTATTATAGTTGGTTAAATGGATTAAAACCTAATTAATGGAAATTATCATGGATTGGTTTCCATTTTCGAAAATATGACTATTAGTTGAAACATCCGAGGGAATTATTCGAAAACAAGATACCCCATGTTAGTATTTTGTTAACCATATAACTAGGAAAAGAGACTCGCCATTCGTGTGTGGATGTTATAAGGTTGGAAGGAACGTCCTAGGTATCCTTGTTTGTTGATTGTTTGTGGATACATGCATACATGCATACATTTGCATCTCATATCATTGATCCTTTCTGGCTCATAGTCCTGATTATGATAATTCTAAAGCTTACAATATCCAACCTATGCCGGAGATGAAGTATCTATCAATGACTCAATCACTTGCTCACCAAAAGTAATGGAGCCCGAACAAATTCAAAGAATGGTGGATGAAGCCCTCAATGCCAAAATGGAAGAAATAAAAGAGGCCCTAGCTGAGACCATGAAGAACCAATTGATTGCAATCCTAGAAAACAATGCCAAAGCATCCGCTAGCACTAAGAAAGTCAAGGGGAAGGCTAAAGTTGATGAAGTAGCTTTTGATGATGATAAGGTAATCATTAATGATGATGATTAGGCTTAATACTACCAAGATCCTTAAGACAAAAAGGAGCCAAAGGTTGTTGAGAAGGCAACTATTGAAAAGATTGAGACATCTGATGTTGAAAAGATGATTGCTGATTTAGAAAAGAAATTTGAAAAGAAACTAAAAATCGAGGAAATGTCTGAAGTTGACAAATTATTTGAGCTAGATGAAGAAGTCCCGTACAAGTTCAAGAAGCTTGATGGAACCAAAAATCCTCATCTCCATGTGAAGCAGTATATCACTGCCATGCAGTCTGCCCGAGATAGTAAGGCTCAAACTCTAAGGTACTTCATGCTCTCATTGGATCCTGTTGTCCAAAATTGGTTCAATACCTTAGATGATGGAACACAAAAGAGTTAGGATATGCTTTACAAAGCCTTCATCCAACAATATGGGTATAATGTCGAGATGGAAGTTACCTTAATGGAAGTGGAGTCCATTAGACAAAGGCTAAATGAGAATTTTGTGGACGATGTGAAGAGATGGAGAAACAAGGCTGCTTTGCTCAAGAAAAGGCCTGATGAATCTGATAAAATAAGGATGATCGTGAGAGGCGTCCTACCTAGTCTTCATGAAAGGATGTCTCATACACTCATCCGTGACTTCAAAGATCTTCTCCAAGCTAGTCTACAAATTGAAGAGTGGGAAAGGGTGAAAAATTGCTTTTCAATAAAAAGGAATGAGAAAGGGAATTACCAGTCTAGAAATCAAAGGATGCAAAAAGAAGTTAATGTCTATACAACTAGTCAAGAAAATAGAAGGCAGTTTTCAGATCTGGGGAAGCCTTTGTCTTGGGTCTTCAACAAGCTACAAAATAAGGGACTATTACAGCCATTAGCCCCTTGACCTTTGCCAAATCCGTTACCCCCGAAATTTGATACGAATGCTTTTTGTCAATTTTATCAAACTCGAGGATAGGAGACTGATAGATGTACCCGATTGAAGCATGAGATCCAAGACCTAATCGATAGTGGTAAGCTACCGGAGCCAGACAACCCCAACACAAAGAATAATCCTTTGCCTAAGTTTGGAAGAGTACCTCCACCGACAACCTTCATGGTAGGAAAAGGATTGGAAGAAGATTTTGTTTTATCATCATTTCAAGATGGAAATATTGAAGATGTGAAAGGAAAAGAAGCTTAAACTCAATGAACTTTCCTTAGCTTGAATGTTGCTTTTCAATCTTACTTTCTTTAATATTTTGGAAATATTTTGCTTTTCAAACTTAAAGTTTCTTGAAATAAATTACTTTCATCAAAATTTTTATTGGTCTTTGTTCATTTTGGTGTTCAACCAATGAGGAATCTAGCTTGATAATTCATAAATTAATGTGTCTAGGCATCATGACTTGAATGACTTTACAAGGTGAGGGAATTGCTCTATAGCATTGAGTTGTGTATGCTTACTTAGAGAGGGCTCCTGCATAATTACCTTTGTCTAGGTCCTAGTTAGTCTTAGAACATGCTTTGACAAACTTTCGAGGCGAAATTGAACTCTGCTTATTTAAGGGAGAGATGGTCTAGGCATTATTTGGTTAGCTAACAACTAGTATCCATCCTATTAAATATCAATCCCTAGTTGTCCCTTTGAGCCTTCATAAGGTTTTAGCTTTGCTTTCATTGGCATATAACCCCAACAACCTACCCTGGGCTGTTGTGATACTTTTGACAAGTCTTATGATCACTAAGATGAAGAGGCAAGAAGATCAAAGAAAGCAATGATTAGTCAAGATCATGAGGATAGTTGAAGTTCTCAAGACCATGAAGGAAGTTGAAGTTTTCAAGACTATAAGGGTAGTTGAAGTTCCCTTAATATCTCCAATTTATCAAGACAACATCAACATCAAAGTAACAAATTATTTATCCCTGTTAAAGAAGATTTATGTTACTCCACTCATCCATTATTGGAAGCCCAAGTTAGTACAAACAAGACAAACTCTTTTAGAGCTAGAACCAAATAAGAAAAAAAACAAAAAAAATAAGAAGAGAAGAGAAAAAATAAGAAGAAGAACAAAAAAAGGACAAAAAAAAGACAAAAAAAAGAAAAAAAAAGAAAAAGGAAGAGGAATAAAAGAAGAGAGAAGAGAAGAAAAAAGAGAAAAAAAAGAAAAGAAAAAAGAAAACCCAAAATGGTTCAAATAGCCAACTGAGTTCTCTTTTACCTAATACAACAAAAGGCTTCCATTTGGTTTATGAGGATGGTTTGACTTGAATTAATCCAACCCAATTAAAGATTCGATCAAAATTAGAGGAAAAGGGAAAGACCATCCATGCTTAAAAGTTCTGTACTTGACAGTCCTACAAGGAAGAAGGACAAAATGATAAACTACTCAAAGAAAGGGAAGAGTAAGGAAAATAAAGAGAAAGAAAATGGAAGAGTAAGAGAAATAAAGAAAAGGGAGAAGAAGAAAAGAAACGAATTTGGGAATTGCAAGGGCAAAAACTATCCTAATTAAGATCCAGATTAATGCCAAGAAGATAGAAGGAATTTGGAGTCTAGCACGATTGCCTCCAAGCTGCCTAAAATTCAAACAAGAAATTTATATTGTGAGGATTTGTCCATTGTGTCACATCAGCTCCTATCTCAAAATGGCCTTCATTTAACCCATGTCCCTTGTAGACCCCATTTCAAGGCTATAAAAGACCTGTTGATCTCTCTTGGCAGGTAGTGTCTATTAGTGGAGATAGTTTGGAGGAGCATGAATATGAGATAGACAATATTTAAACTCAAATGAGACCTTTGGCCAAGTAATGTGTATGTGCCTATCTGAAGTGCAACAATTCTTGCTTAAATAGAAATGATTCCCGAGTTTAGTGCGGTAACTAGGGTTGTCATGTTATAGATATGTTAATTTGGAAAAATCAAGTCCTGAGGTGCATTGACATTAATTTGGCAAATCCAACATTTGATTTCAAAAGCAAAATTAAAAAAAAATCAAAGAAAGAAAAAATGTTTTGTCATACAAAGCCTTCAAGTTAAGGGAAGTATGTTGAACCTCCAAAGGACACATTGGGTGTAACACCCCCACATTCAATATATGCACACTACAAACACCACAATGTAGTATACATGCACTAAACATAGGGATGCTACGGATTTTCTTTACATCCAAAACATTTTAAACAATACCATAATCTTTCAGTTGTATACATTATAGAAAAATAAGTAATCAAGTTGTAATACAAAACCAAATAGATATATTTACATTTAGTTAATACGCAGCGGAATTTTATAAAATATTTACATGTATAAACTCTTTCAAATCCATGTTTATAGTTATACATATATTTACATTAAAACCAATACTTTACAAAATATAAAAGAAATATACATGATTGGCAAGTCTCTTCTGATCTTTAAGTTCCAAATCAACACTTCAACGTCTACTCTCACTCGGTCTCGAAGAACCCTCAGGTTCAACTCTATCAACTCTATCACCTGTGCGATTAAACACTATCGCGCTAAGCCAAGGGCTTAGTAAGATAAGACATGCTAATGGTATGCTTTAATGTAATGCAATGCCACATATGTTATTGATAAGTTTAACATCATAAATATAAAGTTAACCACATAATTATGCATTTCACAAATCATAGTCATATGAGCATACCACATTTCAACATCTTTCCACATTCATCATTAATCAATCATACTCAATATACAACATCTCATTTCATTAACTCATAACATTATTTAGGACATTCATATAACCTTGACACCTATGGGCCCAACAAGTATTTAATACGATATTCAGAGTTCAGAGTTACTGCTTTGGTTCATAATCACAATAATCACGCCCGTAGGCAATATATATACATGTATCTCTATCCATGGATAGTGTAACAGACCCAGTCTCTTGGACCATCAACTCAACACATATGAGGAGATCCTCAACCCGGCAAGACTGTTACAAATCATATATCTCATATTCACAATTCTCATAGTGTAACAGACCCAATCTCTTGGACCATCAACTCAACACATTTGAGGAGATCCTCAACCCGGCAAGACTGTTACCTTTCATCATTTTTTTTTTGGCATGCCACCCAAATCCAGAACTCTGAAACTGAATAACATATTAAACAAACAATTCATTTATTATATAGTTACCATTTCCATTCTCAAATTCTCATCACATTTAGGCAAACATGCCTTCTTTCTTTCCATATCATCATCATAGCCAATCACAATGGCTTTGATATAACATTTCAATATACATTACTCATGAAACACATAACCATTCACAATGCATATCATAACATTGTTCAATCTCAACAATGCAATTAGGGCAAAGAATAATTTATATCATTCATAGCTTTAAGATCTTCCATATGCATTTGTTTAGGTCAATCATTGTTTAAATGTGTTTAGGTTTAGGTTAAGGTACCAACTTACCTTAAAAGGACCAAAACAATGCAAATAGAACAAAGTATAAAAACCCTAACCCACACATTTGAGGGACACGGGCAGCCACTTGAGGGACACGGCCAAGCTTGTGGCCGTGTCTCTCAACCTAAATTGACAGTAGGCAACACGGGCAAGGGACACGGCCAAGCTTATGGCCGTGTCTCTCAACCAACAAATCACAGTAACAGACACGGGCATAGGACACGGCCAAGCTAGTGGCCGTGTCTCCCAACACCAAAATCCAGTAGTGAACACGGGCACTAGACACGGCCGTGTCTCTCTCAAAGCAATCCAACACGCCCAAAATCAATTGGGTTGGCCGTGTCTCTCCTTTGTTTTGGCCGTGTCACTCAAATACACAACCCTAAAAATGGCCAACACCCTTCTAAAAGCATTTACACCCTTTTTACACAACAATCATCTCATTCAAATGGATACAATTCATGTTATAAACACATATCTTACATATTCACCCTAGTAATCACAATAACCATACATTAAATTCATACCAAACCAAAACCCTAAAAATACAACATCACTCCCATTTTCTCAAAATCAATCTCCACCTACTTACCATCTTCAATCCAAAACCATTAATAATTAACTCTTTGGCTTATAATCAAATTCAACACATTACAACCACATCAAATCATCATATCAACAAATCACAATTTCTTTTAGACCCAACTTCAAAATTTACAAAGGAAAAACAAGAGATTTCTTACCTTAAATTATAACACTTCTTGAATCAACACTTGATCACTTCAATCTTCCTACAATTGGAGCTTACTCTTCAAAGTCTTCTCTTTGTCTCTTTGCTTTCCCTTTGTCTACGAGAAATCAGCCAAAATGGAAAAGAAGAAGAAAATACATGGAGGAAATAAAGTCAACTCCACTTTAAATCTCCACCAAGAGATTTTATCCAAGCAATTACCAAAATGCCCTCAATCATATAACTAACCTTTTGTCTCATCTAAGCCCTTATATGTAATTGCACATTCCACATAAAATATCTTCTTGCATTGACTCTATATTTGACCAATTTATATGTTATATATATCATCATATACACAACAAATACATTTGTCTCTAAACCCTATTTCTTTCCCCAAAACACATATATTCACAAACATTCACTTTCCAATATATACCAACAACAACAATAACAACAACATCAACAACATAATCAAAACTTCTAGGGCATATATGAGGATATTACATTGGGCAAAGGAAATGATTATTGACAAGGTCATGAAGAAGCTATCAGCCGACATGCTGAAACATAGTTCGAAATAGATGAATCCCTGACTTTGCTACTTAGGGCCTCCATTATTCATATTTTCAACATCTTGAAGATAAAAGCCATAAATGCAAAGCTTTCTATCATTCCAATGCAAGACCTGAATGAGTATATGAAAAGGAGTCAACGAGAATACTTCTGCTGATCACCTCAGTCTATGAGTCAATGAAACCGCTGTGAGTATTATCATGCATATCATGCATACATGAGCATATCACATCACACTTTCTTGTCTTGTATTGTCTATTCTTCATCAAAGTGAATAGCAAACACTCTCTGGAATAAAGAATCAAAAGAAGATATCAAATCAGGGGGCATAGAAGGCCCATTACTAGAGAAAGTTTCAGTAATTTTGTAAAGAGAAGAAATGCATGCTTTTGCGAAGAACAAAACGAAATACAAGCATCAAAGCCCGCATAGAAAATCATGGGTTTGGGCCTACACAGGGGACAAAGTTTCTCCTTTTTAATTTTGTGGAGTCTATTAAAAATATTTTTCCACGAAGAGGGGCAAGAAGAGGATATAAGGTCCTATTAAAAATAGCTGAATTTTTGCAAAGGAAGAACAAAAAGAATGGAACATTAGAACTATTAAAAGAATGATGACACAAATGACAAAAGATCAGTCTAGCTAGAAGAGCTGAAGCCAATATAAGACCAAATCTCTAATGGATGAAGATCCAGGATCCACTTTCAAGGGTGAAGACCCGACTTTCAAGGATGAAGATCCATTTTCAAAGGTGAAGACCTGATTCCAAGGCTGAAGATCCAATTTCAAAGGGTGAAGACTCGAAGTCTAAAGGATGAAGATCCACTTTCAAGGGTGAAGACCCAATGTCCAAAGGATGAAGATCCATTTTCAAAGGTGAAGACCTGATTCTAAGGATGAAGATCCAATTTCAAAGGGTGAAGACTCAAAGTCTACAGGATGAAGATCCACTTTCAAGGGTGAAGTCCCGATCTCAAAGGATGAAGATCCATTTTCAAGGGTGAAGACCCGATCTCAAAGGATGAAGGTCCATTTTTCAAGGGTGAAGACCCGATCTCAAAGAATGAAGGTCCATTTTTCAAGGGTGAAGACCCGATCTCAAAGGATAAAGATCCATTTTCAAGGGTGAAGACCCGATCTCCAAGGATGAAGATCCATTTGCTAGGGTGAAGACCCAATCTCAAAGGATGAAGATCCATTTTTCAAGGGTGAAGACCCGATCTCAAAGGATGAAGATCCATTTTCAAGGGTAAAGACTCGATCTCAAAGGATGAAGATCCATTTTGTGGGTGAAAAACCACAATGCATAGAATAACCGGAGCAATCAGATTTCTCAAAGGATAAAAGGTCAGTCAAACTCAGTCTCGGGTTCAAGCATCCAAATTAAATTCAATATCGGGTCCAGAACCCAAATTATCCTTAAGTCCAGAACCTAGAATCTTTCCTAAGTCCATAACTCAAATCAGGTCCAAAACCCAAAGTTTCCTTAGGTCCAGAACCTAGAATTATCCTTGAGTCCAGAACTCGAACCGGGTCCAGAACCCAAAACCTCAACCATCTCAAAAATTAAGTCTTATTGCTTTTCACTATCTTTCACTAAAGTCTCAGATCATACAAGCAGGGGGCAAACTGTAGACCCTTAATTTTTGACCCAATCTGATCCAATATATTTTAATTAGTACAAAATTAATTTTATTATCTTATTTAAATAATATTTGCTTTAGTATCTAATTTTTATTAATAAAAAATAATAAATAATAATAAGAAGAAAAAAATTGGCTGCAGAGAAATGGCCAGCAGGCCGGTTTCGCCCGCGCTGCCTCAGCCAGCTGCGACAGCTTTTTTGCCATCGCATTTTTCCGCAGTCGATTTTTTTTGCCAGCGCAATTTTTCCGCAGTTGTTTTTTTTCGCCAGCGAAATTTTTCCAACGCAAAATTTTTTGAAACCTAATACGATTAGGTTTCGGTTTCCTTTTCTTAATGAATGATAAATTCCGTGAATAATTAGGAATGAACCATAGAATTGTTCTATAAATAAGACTAAAGACAACACAAAAATCAATCAGAAATAATCAAGAAATCGAAGGAGAAAGTGGAGACCGAAACTGAGAAGGAAAACCTTGAATCAAGCTGATTTTTTGAGGGAGCGGAAAAACAATTCAAAGGCAGCAAAGCTTGCCTTTGACCTTGTTCATCCAAGAAGTAATTTTTGGTGTAACTTATGAAAGAAGGTTTGAATTCTTAATTTGTTTTATTTTTTCACAGTATCTAAATCATCCCATTCTTTCTTTTAATTCAAAAATTTTAGAACCTCAATTCACTTTTTCTAATGTTTAAAAATCTTAATTCGTTGCTTTGTTTTCTAAAAATTTTAAAGTTATTAGTTTTGTTCTTTCAAAACCCCAAAACCCTAATTTGCTTTCCAAATTATCAAAACCCTAAATTGGGTTCTGTTTCTTCCCAAAAGTCCTAAAAAACTTCTTTTTTATTTTTATAAAATTTAAATCATTTTGTTTACTTTCATAAAACTTCATAAAATTATCAATTGATTTTCATATTCTAAAAACTAATTCATTCTCCGAAACCCTAATTCAAAAATCCTAAAACCCTAATTCAACATCCAAACCAAAAACAGTGAACCCTAACTCCCTAAAATTTTCTAAACCCTAATCTTTTAAAACTTTAAAAACCATATAAACATAATTTTACACAGTAAGCTCAAAATAATAACTCATGAGTAACTGAAAATCATAAATCTAAGTGTTTTAAAATGTCCAAAACCTAATTTCATGATTATACATCTCAAACCCTAATTTAGTTAATCAAAGAACTTTACCAACCTTTTAAAACATAAAACCTTAATCTATTTTAATTCCTTTAAAAGGTCATAGTAGCCAAATTCCATAAATTCCAAAACCTTAAACACATGAAATAAAGAATCTTAAATAGAAACAGTAGCCCTAATTTGAATTTTTATTTGCCTTATTCAATTTTATATTTGATTATGCTTTGATTTATTTTATATGCTTCAATTTATTTAAGTTCAATGCTTGGTTTATTTAATTTATCATGGATGGATGTTTACTTTCTATTGATGTTTAATACCTTTGATGAATGATTTATTTACGATGAATGGATATTTACTTTTATCGATTTATTTAGATTTCCAAATATTGTAAGAGGTATGTTTCCACTTGTTGGGTACCTCATTAGTTAAAGATCATGTAATTTAATTTAAATTGCTTTTCTATTTTAGAACCAATGTAAAGGACATGTTTCTACCTTTCAGTGGGTGTCCTATTTAGGCATGGGATGTAAGGACATGTTTCCATCCTCGGATGGGTGTCCATTTATTTGTTTTGCTTGAACACTGTTTTGATTTTCAATATATCGATGCTTTATTTGAATTATTGTTTTGTGGTTTTAGAAAAGTGTAATTAGGGTTTTAAATTTCAAAAATTAGTTTTATGGGTATTAAGGTATTAGGGTCATGGAATATAATTTTTAGGGTTTTAAATAAAGTCTATATGGTAAACAGAATAATTGATCTAATAACAAAAACATCATCTATTGTATGTTTAAACAATTGATCAATTTGAATGATGAAGCTACTGTGAACATAAATAAGTCAATAGAAACTCAAACCTCCATTGTTGGTTCCACCACAATTTGAATTCTAGTTGAATAATAACAAAGACAGTGTGGGCTGCCTTTGATGGAGTGTTTGTCATTTGCTGCCTCTTGATCGTTCAAGCTTGAGATTGTTAATCCACTGCCAAAAGAAACTCGAATAGTTCTTGAATAAAATTCCAAAAGTCTTAATCCCAAAAGTCTGATCTCCTTCTCCAAAAGATCCAAAAGTCTCCCAAGTCCCAAAAGTCTCCAAAAAAATTCCCCTTTCCGTGTTTTGATGTGATATTTATAAGAAAAATAAAAAACCTAATACTAATTAGTTAAGGAAATAAAATTAAAAACCAAAACCAAGTGGAATAGGGTTTCAGAAAAATTGCGCTGGTAAAAATTACACTGGCAAAAGTTGCTGCTGGGCGCGGGCTAGACACGGGCTGGGCGAGGGCCACAGGCCAATTCATCGTAGGAAAAACCTGCAATGAATTGGCTGTGGCCAATTTACCACAGGTTTTTCCTGGGGTGAATTGGCTTGTAGCCAATTCATCGTAGGTTTTTACTATGATAAATTGCCCAAGCCAATTTGTTGCTAGCGATGAAAAGTTTCATTGTCGATTTTGCCCGTCGCCGATTTTTATTTTCAATTTATTTTTTATCTTTTCTTCTTTTTTTTTATTTTAATTAAAAATAAATACTATAAGTAATAAATATTATTAACAATCCTACAAAAATTATTTTGAACTGTTTAAAAATATCAAACTAGATTGGGTCAAAAATTAAGGGTTTACAGTTTGCCCCCTGCTCGAGCAATCTGAGACTACAACAAAAGAGAGATAAAAGAAATGTGATTTTTAACTGGGTTTAAAGCCATACTGGACTCCATAATTAAGGTGAGTTTGAGCTCTAGAAAAATAATTTGGGTTATAGACCCGTGGTGAGTTTTGGATTTGGGTTCTAGTCTTTAAAAATATTTTGGGTTCTAGACCCGGAATAGGTTATGGACTTAAAAATAATTTGGGATTTGGACCCGAGGTAAGTTTTAGACTTAAAGATAATTTGGGTTCTGGACCCGGAGTGTGTTCTGGACTAAAAATGATTTGGGTTCTGACCCGAGACTGGCCTTTTATCAGTTGAGAATTCTGGTTGTTCCATTCTTTAATGGATTGTGGGTCTTCACCCTCAAAATGGATCTTCATCCTTAGATCTTAGATCTTCATCCTTAGCATCGGGTCTTCACACTAGAAAATGGATCTTTATCCTTGGAGATCGGGTCTTCACCCTTGAAAGTGGATCTTCATCCTTGGTATCGGGCCTTCACCCTTGAAAATGGATCTTCATCCTTGGAGATCGGGTCTTCACCCTTGAAAGTTGATCTTCATCCTTGGTATCAGGTCTTCGCCCTTGAAAATGGATCTTCATCCTTGGAAATTGGGTCTTCACCCTTGAAATTGGATCTTCATCCTTGGAAATTGGGTCTTCACTCTTGAAATTGGGTCTTCATCCTTTAAGCTAGATCTTCATCCTTTTGAACTTTTGTCCTATATTGGCTTCAACTCTTCTAACTAGACTGATCTTTTGTCTTTTACATCTTCATTCTTTTGATAGTTCTAATGTTCCATTCTTTTTTGTTCTTTCATTTGCAAAAAATTCAGCTACTTTTTAGCTGGCCAATTCATATCTTCTCCTTGCCCCCTATGTGGCAAAATATTGGAAGTGAGTCTCAAAATATTTTGTACGTGCATAAACTCAAAAAATTGAAAGGAGAAACTTTGCCCTCTGTGTAGGCTCAAACCCATGATTTTTTCTATGCGGCTTTGGTTGATGTTTGTAGATTACCTAGTTCTTTGAAGAAACATGCATTTCTTCTTTCTTTTACAAAATTATGGGAGCTTCCTCATGTAATGGGCTTTTCATGCCCCCTGATTTCATATCTTCTTTTGATTCTTTACTTCACAGAGTGTTTGCTGTTCACTTGGACAAAGAAATACAATACAAGAAAAATGCAATGTGATATGCTCATGTATGCATGATATGCATGAATAATACTTACAGTGCTTCTGTCGACTCATAGAGTGAGGTGATCAGCTGAAGGGTTCTCATTGACTCCTTCTAGATGCTCTTTTAGGTCTTACAGAAGGCTTCACTTTTATGGCTTTTATCTTAAAGATGCTGAGGACATGAGTGGTTAAGACCCCGAGGGGCAGAGTCAGAGATACACCCATTTCAAACTATGATTCAGCACGTCAATTGATAGCTTCTTCACAACCTTGCAAATAATTCTTTACTTTACCCAGTATGTCCTTTGAGGTTCGACTGTTCAACATATTTCCCTTAACTTGAAGGCTTTGTAAAAAAAATTTTCTTTTTAAAATTTTTGAATTTTGAAATCAAATATTGGCTTTACCAAATCAATGTCAATTTACCTCAGGACTTGATTTTTCAAATTAACATATCTATAACATGACAACCCTGACTACCATACTAAACTCAAAAATCATTTCCATTTAAACAAAATTGTTGCACTTCAGATAGGCATATACACATTACTTGGTCAAAGGTCTTATTGAGTTTGAATATTGTCTATCTCATATGCATGATTATTCAAACTATCTCCATTAATAGACTCTACCTACCAAGAGAGATCAATCTTTGACAGGCTTGAAATGTGGTCTATAAGAGACACAGGTTAAATGAAAGCCATTTTGAGATTAGAACTGATGTGACACAATGGTCAAACCCTCTCACTACAAATTTCTTGTTTGAACCTTAGGCAGTTGGGAGAAGGAATAAGATAGAACTTTGAATGTTCCCCCATCTTCTTGGCATTAATCTGGATCTTGATTGGGATAGTCCTTGCCTTTACAAAAAGTTTGGTACCCATATTCATTTCTTTTTTTCCTTTTCCTTTTCATTATCTTTCTTTTTCTTACTCTTCCCTTTCTTTGAGCATTTTATCATTTTTTCCTTCCTCCTTGTAAGACTGTCAAGTACAGGACTTTCAAAAATTGGATGACCTTTCTCCTTTCTCTCTGATTTTGATTGAATATTTGGTTGGGTTGGACCAATTCAAGTCAAACTGTCCTTATGGAAGTCTTTTGCTACTTTTGGTAAAAGAGAACCTGGTTAGCTTTTTGAACCGTTTTGGGTTTTATTTTCTTTCCTTTTTATTTTGTTTCTTTTATCTATTTTTTCTTTTCTTTTATTTCTTTTCTTTTGTTCTTTTTTTTTTCTAGCTCTAAAAGAGTTGTCTTGTTTGTACCAACTTGGGTTTCTAATAATGGATCAGTGGAGTGACATAAATCTTCTTTAACAGGGATAAATCATTTGTTACTCTGATGTTATCTTGATAGATTAGAGATATTAGGTGAACTTCAACTACCCTTATAGTCTAGAGAACATCAATTATCCTTACAGTCTTGGCTATGCATTCCTTTCTTCTATCTTCTTACCTCTTCACCTTAGTGAACATAAGACTTGTCAAAAGTGTAACAACATCTCAAGGTGAGTTATCAGGCTTATAAGTTAATAAAGAGAAGATTGAAATCTTATGAAGGCTCAAAGGGACAACTAGGGACTGATATTTAATTGGGTGGATATTAGTTGTTGGCTAACCAAACAATGCCTAGATCATCTCTCTCTTAAATAAGCAGATTTTAATTTCACCTCGAAAGTTTGTCAAAGCATGTTCTAAGACTGACTAAGACCTAGACAAAGGTCATTATGCAGAAGCCCTCTCTAAGCAAGCATAAAATTAATGCTATAGAACAATTCCCTCACCTAGTAAAGTCATTCAAATCATGATGCATAGATACTCTAATTTATAAATATCAAGTTAAATTTGTCATCGGTTGAGCACCATAATGAACAAAGACCATGAAAATTTTGGTGAAAATAATTTATTCAAACAAACAAAATTTAAAAAACATAATTGTTCCAAATAAATATTAAAGAAAGCAAAATAAATAGAGCAACACTCCAAGCTAAGGGAAGTTCGTTGAGTTAGAGTTGAAGATACTCCATTTATTTAGACATATTAAGGGAAAAGATTTTTTTCTCATCAAGGATCATTGCTTCATCATCCACAGTTAGTCCAAGCACATCATCTTTAGCAGCTTCTCTATCCATATCATCACAAGATGACAAGATAAAACTCTTCTTGAAGGCTCTAAGCGGTGGTCCCTTTCAAATTTAGGCAGAGAATTATTCTTAGTGTTGGGATTATCAAGCTCAGGTAGCTTTCCACTATCAATTAAATTTTGGATCTCATGCCTCAACTACATACAGTTGTCCATTTCATGTTTAAGTCTTTGATGGAATTGGCAAAATGCCTTAATATCAAAGTGAGGTGGAAGAGGATTAGGCAAAGGATGAGGAGTCAAGGTTGTAACAATCCCTTCTTTTGTAGCTTATTGAGAATCCAAGATAGCAGCTTTCCTAATTTCAAAAACTACCACATTCCTCCTTGACTGGTGGCATTAACATCAACTTACTTTTGTGAATTTTGATTGCTAGGCTGATAATTCCATTTTGCAGAAAAATGGTTTTTCTCTCTTTCCCTTTGACTTTACCCGCTGGGGTGATAGCTATCCTTATTGCTCCACTTAGACAGCACATAGTTCGGCTGGTCTAGTAGAATAGGGATGGATCCCTCATTTTTCTATTAGTGAACATGTTCCCCATTGATGCTGCCTTTCCCTTCTTTCTTACGTCAATGGGAGATGCCTCATTATCATTGTTGCTGAACTCCAGAATTTTAATCAATTGGGTCTTCATAATTTCAACCAATTGATCTCATAGCTTGACCATCCTAGCATTGACAACTTCATCGACTATGTCCCTTAACTAGTTTGCATCCATCCTTCTAATGAAGCACTTGAATCAAAAATCAATGTTGTAGGTGATGTTGTTGTATGCTCTTGAATTGTTGTACTCTAGGTTTGTGAGCCAGAAAGGATTAATGATATGTCATGTGATGCATGTATGCATGTATGCATGTATTCACAAACAATAAACAAACAAGGATAAATAAAATGTTCCTTCCAATCTTATAACTTCCACAAACAAATGGCGAGTGTCACATCCCAAAGTTTAGGTAGTCGAGTATTAGGCCAGAAGGACATAATAAGTGGTCAAATAGAGGCTCGAGATAGTCAAAAACAAAAATCGGTGTGCAAAGGAGGCCCGTGAAGTCGACGGGACCTAAAGTTAATTTTTCAAAAGGCTAAGGACCTAAGAGTAATTTCCAAAAGTCGTACTGGATGTTCTTAATAGTGCACATAACATATTCTAAAAATGGAAAGTAGAGAAAAATCGGGTCACAACTACGCGTAACGGTTTTTCCAGAAAATGCCCCGTTAAAGAGAAATGAAGACATGTAGACTAGGGGCATTTTGGTCATTTTTATTAAGATTTATACATGAATTCAAAGTAGAAAATAAACATAAGAGTAAGTAGAGGACGTCGAGGGGTTGAATATGAAACGATCGTCAGTAGAAACGGAACCCGGGCAAAACCCGAGCAAAGAAAGGACCTAAAGGGAATTTTGTAAAAAGTTGAGGGCTTATTGGTAATTTTTCAAAATGACTTGGAAACCTAAAATGGACCTTACAAATAGAAAGTAGAGGTCGAGAGGATCAAAACTATATGTAGTTTGACTCGTAGAACTGTACGGTTTAAGAGATATGATCAATTAATCGCCGGAACGTAAAGTGGGCCCGATTTCGTGTCGGGACCGTATGGGTAACACGGGACAACTTTAGGGTATCCAATGAGAAGAGGGACAAGTGGGAAGAAGTAATGGGAAATAAAACTATAAAAAAATCTCTTGTTGGCCAATCAAAAGTAACCATTTAGCATGAGTATTAAATGAAGAAAGAGAAAGGTGGACAAGTGGTCTCAAAGGATTTATCCAACACATATGGTGATCATCATTTTCCTTATATATATATATATATATATCATAAAATGAAGAACAAACTCTCTCTTTTCCACTTGCAAATTTCGGCCACAATAAGAAAATACCAAAGGACTTCCAAGTTTTTTTCCAAGTTTGATTTTTCAAGGTAAGTTTTAAGGTTTTCAAGTATGTAGACTTTAATTTTAGTATCAATTTTAGGTATTTATATATTTATTGGGAGATTGGAGATTAGAGTCTTTATGTGGAATTGGAAAAAAATTTAAGTAAGTGATGAGATTAATTGATTAAATGGAAGAATCAAGATGTATAAAGTTTAATAAGGTTGGATTAGGGTTTCGGTTGAAAAGAAATGGAGGATAACTTATTATTTTAAATTTCTAAGGTTTATATTTAAGATTGTGCTTTTGAATATCTTGAAGGAAAAACAAAGATTAAGGAAGGAGAAGAAGGAAAAGTAAAAGGGAAATAAAAGAGCAAGGTTTGGTACTTTAATCATGGAACTCCTTTTAAAATTTTTCTGTTTTACAATTAGTAAAATGCTGTGACTTGTATGATTTTTAATTAAATATATAAAAATTATATTGAGTTGAATTTTGGATATGTTTTTTTTTAGTAAGTCTCGTATTTGAGAAAAATAATTTGGAACCACATTGATTGAATTTAATTTACGGAATTTATAAAATTCAGAACTGCTGCCAGGATGCAGGGCAACTGGAGCAGTCTGGTTGGGTGAACTACTTGACCAAGATTTTGTGTCCAGTTTGATCTGAAATTTTAAAGGAATGATTTTAAGATGCAGAACTAAATGCTGTAAAAATTTTAGATTTTTTAGCCAAGTGGATTATTTTATACAAATTTTCTAAAACAAGGATTAAGTTGGGTCAAGAACCAGAGTTTATTGTTCATATGGAAATTTTTCATTATTAACTTGGTCAAAAACTTGGTGTGGGTGTTTTATCATTTTATTTTTCGTATTCAGTTTAATTATGATATGAAGAATAAATTAAGATGGAAAATATGTGTAATATCCCAATGTATGCCCTAGAAGTTTTAATACACTTGTTGTTGGATTTGAATAGAAGGTATACATATGTTTTTGCGAAGGAAATGATTGTGTTAATGGAATGTATATGTTGTATATATGTTAATATATATAACATATAAGTGGGTCAAAAGAAAAGTCAAGAGAAGGAAAGGTGTGGTGGAGGATTTTTGGAAATAATTGATTATTATTATTATTATTATTATTATTATTATTATATATATATATGTGGTTAACGTGAAAAGAGGAAAGAAATGAAAAGAAGGAAAAGATATTTTCTTTCTTTCTTCTTCTTTTTCTTCTTCTTTTGGTTCTTGCACGAGAGAGAGAGAGAGAGAGATGGAGAGATGTGATGATCTTCATCAAAATTTTAGGGCTTTAAGAGATTTGAAGGAAGAGATTGAAGATTGGACAAGATATTCAAGTAAGTATTCAATTCTTTGTTTTGATTCCTATTGTTTGAGTTGGATTTAATAGGATTGGTGTGTGATGGTGATGTTAATGAAAGATTAAAGTTATAGATATGTTGAATTGATAGTTAGATGATGTTAATATGATTAATTGTGAGGGTAATAATGGATTATTGTAATTGAAAGAATAAGAATGATGTTGTTTTAGAGTTTTGAAGTGTTACATGATGTTTTGCTTGAGTTTGCTTCATTATTTTCATAGATCTTCATGTGGTTGATGTTTGTTGGAATTTTAGGCTTTGGAATGAGATTTTGGCCGAAGACAGTAGCCTTCTGGATGCCACGCCCGTGGCTTTGGTTGGCCATGGCCGTGGCCCTTTGTAGACTTTTGGTGCCATGGCCGTGGGAGGATGAACACTTTTGGGCAGAAGTGGTTTGTATCCCACGCCTAAATCATATTTAAAACAATGTTAAGAAATTTATTATGTTGTTAATATAATGTGACTTGTATAGTGTGAAAGAGAAGAGGATCATTCAAAAAGGTATGTGCAATGCAATTTATTATGATGAATTACTTTAAGGTAAATTGAGACATAAAGAGATGTGAAATGAATGTTATGAATTATAATAATGTGAGTGATAAGATTGAATAATGATATGTTTGTTTGGTTAATGTAATTGATGTAGTGTATTGTAATGATGATGCATATGAACAATGTTATGTTTTATGTATTGTAAATCTTGTGAGTGGTATTGTGCTACATGAATAATGTACTTTGTAATGTTATAGCAATGATGTTATATGTATAATGTGAATGAGGTGATGAGGTGATTGGTTATGGATACTTGAATAATGAAATATCATAATATGAGTTGAGACATAATGTGATATGAAGCCATTGTGATTGGCTATGTTGATTCAATTGAAAAAAAAAATAAGGCATGTTTGCCTAGATGATGATGAGATTTGAAAATGATATTGATGATGAAATAATCAATGAATTGTGTGACTAATGTGTTATTCTATTTTCAGAGTTTGTTGTTGGTGGCATGCCTAATGATAGTAACAATCTCTTGAAGTTAGGTTGGATTGATCCTTGAAGCCAAGTTGGGTTGAAGTTTAACATGTTTTACTCCCCTTGAAGCTTGGTTGGGTCAAATCCTTGAAGCCTAATTGAGATGTTACAACCCTTGAAGCTAGGTTGAATTGGTTCTTGAAGCCAAGTTGGGTTGATACTTAGCATGCTTTGTTCCCCTTGAAGCTTGGTTGAACCTAATTCTTGAAGCCTAGTTGGGATAATGATAAATGTGATAATGAAAACCAAAGCATTAACTCTGAAAATTGAATGACATATTAGTGTCTGTTGGGCCCGAGTCTGTCTTTATTGTCAATATGATATACAAATGTTGAAATAAATGGTTAATGAGATCTATGGTTGACTTTGTTGGCAATGTGACTTATGATTGGTGAATTTCGAACAAAATAATGCTATGAAGTATGATGTGAAATGTGTATATTGGCATACTAATTATGAGTATTAATGATGGATTGCAAATAATGATTCAATTGAATCGTATAATGATTGTCTTTGTTGAAAATCTAATTTATGAATATTGAACTGTGGATAATGATTTAATTGAATGGTGTAATGAAATATAAGGTTATGAAGTATGGAATGATAATATGGTATAAATGAGTTATTGAAAAGAGATTCGATTTTGAGAAGCTTTGTGGAGATATATGATTCTAGAAGTGTAATATAATATGTAATATGTATATGAGGTAGCAATGGTAAGTATAGTTTTGTGAATGTTTTATGTATATATATATAATCTATGAGATTAGTGGGAGTATATGAAGAATGTACTAAGAAAGGAAAAACAGGATAAGAAAACAATAAAACATGATGCTAAAAATATGAGGTATGATTCTTTTGTAAAGTATATTTTAATATTTATTTGTACTACTAAGCTCTCGGGCTTAGCGTGGATGTGTAATCGCGCAGGTGACTAGGTGGAAGATATGAAGTCTTTTGTTATGCCACGAGAAGAGTAAGAGTTTGTCGAGACCAACTAGAGGGTAATGCATACATGTATAACTTTGTAACTATGATGTATTTTTGACAAGAGGGTATGTATATGTATAAATAAAGTGTTAATAAATATAATGATTTGTAAATCTTCTTTAAATTAAAATATTGTGATTTGAATTCTGTTAAAGGTTTTTTTGAAATGTAATGAAAAGTGACATCTTTATACTTTATATACTTACTGTACGTATACCCAGTGTATGTATAGTACTTATATGGAGTATCAGGGTGTTACAATTATTTTGGTATCAGAGCTTAGGTTCGAGATTCTCGGCCTAAGTAGATTTAAAAAGAAAAAGCTTTGAAACGCTTAAAATGAATTAAAAAGAACAGTTTTGAAATGCAATTGGTAATACATGCATATGCATTAACACCTAGGTTGGTCTCGGATGTGGCATTATGTGACGTGGGATAAATTTGAATGATATGAGAGGAATGATAATGTCTGAATGAGGTTTTTACTTGAAAATAAATACTAGAGAAAGAAATGATATGAAAACTAAAATAAAAATATTGGTTAATGTAAGGAAATATAACGGTGTTGTTTGCATTGTTGTTTTAATGCAAACATTGTGAATTTAATGTGATAATGTGATGTAATATGTTAGTGATCAAAGATTGAGTTGATCACTTGAAAATGTAATGTACGTATAGTATTGCATGTTTATAACCTATATAATTACTTGTCTATTAATGTTGAGAATGATTACGCTTGCATTGATAAACTTGTGCAAAACTAGGTCATGTGATAAGATTGATAGTGAGAATTGGATTGAGCAACATTGGTTCAAGAAACTGAGATTTGTGATAACTAGATTTGAAAAGTGTATAAAGGTTATTGGGCTCAATGTATATATGATTGGATGTAATGTACATGTGTAAATATATGTGAGGGATATACATATATGTTGAATGGTAAACAAATGGATATGTAAAGTTAAGGTTTTGTTTAAAGGAAAAAGAGATGATATTGGTTGAGTAAGGATATAAGTTGGTATTTTTATTGTAATGCAAATATTGTGAATTCAATGTTAGAAATGTGAGATGCTTGGATATTGTGAAAGCTCATGGTAATGGTGATAATATGTGATATTTGAGATTTTTGAAGTGAGCTTTATAATTGTGGAAATTATATGTTTTGATATTGCTTTGTGATATATATTGGTAAGATGTTTTAAAGTGATATTAGAAATGTAATATCCCAAAATATACCCTAGATGTTTTGGGTTTTATTATTAATTTAATTGGATTTATTGTATATGTTTTATTGGAAGAGAAAAAGGGTTTTTAAAGGGAGTGTATATGTGATGTATATTAGAATATATATAACATATACCTAAGTCAATGGATAGTTTAAGAATGGAGTTAGTGGAAGAAGATATTTGTTGTGTTTGTGTTAATAATTAATTATTAAGGAAATTAATGAATGGAGGAGGTTTATTTGAATTAGTTTAATATTTTAAAATTTCTTGGTTGAGAGGATTTTAAGGAAAAGAGGTGTTGACTTGGAGTTTTCTCTTTCTTCTTTCTTTCTTCTTGCCGTGAATCATTTTCTCCTTCTCCTTCCTTTGTTTTGTTTGGCCGGACAACAAAGAAATAAGAGAACAAGAGGAGTTTTGATCTTCCAACTCAAGATCTAAGGAAGCTTTCAAGAGATCAAGTGGAAAGTCAAGAGATTTCTTCATCCTTGGTAAGTTCTCCACTTGATCCTTTGATTTCTTTGAGTTTTTGAGTTGAGTTTGTGGATGGTTTGTGAATATGTTGTTTAAGATGGGTTTAAGGGTGTTTTGGTAACTGATTTTTCTTGTTTTTGGGGATGGTTTGAAGGAAAGAGTAAGTTGTTGGAAGTGATTGTTTTGAGGTTGTGTTTTAGGTTTGTGTTGATGATTTTTTATTTGAGATTTGAAGAATGTTTTAGTTGTTTTGGTGTTTTTGTGAGTTTATTATGGTTTTTGGGTATGTTGAGATGAGTTTGGTTGAAGTGGATTTTGGTGAAAGGAAGTGTTTTATTGATTGTGGTGTTGTCTTGGCCGGAATCTGGGTTTTTGGCCTGACACGCCCAGGAGCACGTCCAGGTCCTTAGGCGTGTCAATTGTTCTGAGTGGCAGTAGGTGTGACACGGCCATTAACACGCCCGTGTTGTTGAGCGTGTCATAGCTACTGTGAGTTTTGAGAATTTACACGGCCATGAGCACGCTCATGATGTTGGACGTGTCGTTATTTCTGAGAGACAGAATGTATTACATGCCAAGTGACACGCCCGTGGTTCTGAGCGTGTAAATGTTTCTGTGTTGTGGAGTTAGGGCACGGTCAGGGACACGCCCGTGTGTGTGAGCGTGTCAAGTTTAGAGTTTGCCCTAGTTGATTCTTAACCTTTTTATCTCATGAGAGTTTCCTCATTCTTTTGGAATAGGTTGTGAAGAAGGTGATTTACCCTAACTCAAGTGGTGATAGATTCTTGAAAGGTAAGTGTTTAGAGTTGTGTGGGTCACATTTGAGATAAGTTTATACTACACTATTGCATACATTCATATGATATTGAGAATTGAGACATAATTGGTTATATGTTGTGATGAGCATGTGAATATATGTGTTAATGCCATTGATGATATCTATGTGATTAAAGAATTGGTTAATGCGATGATGAAATATAATGTGAAAAATATGAGGCCATGATTGTTGGCTATGATAGTGAAAATGAGATAATTATGGCATGATTGCCTATTTGATTATGGAAATGAAATGTGAAGTGAATTGAGAAAGAAATTAATAAAGAGATAAATGAAATCATTGTGTTTCTAATATGTCTATTCAATTTTCAGAGTTCTGAGTTTGGCGGCATGCCTATGAATAACTGGATAGGTGAAATGGCCGGGCCGTAAGCCGAATCCAGTTGATAATATGAAATGTGATGTTTTTGGGGTGAAATGACCGGGTCGTAAATCTCAAAAACATATTATTGAAACTAGATTGAGTGAAATGGCTGGGTCGTAAGCTTCAATCTAGTTGATTATCCATGGATATAAATATTGCCTACGGGGCTAGACACAAGGTGTCAATATGGACCAAAGCAGTAACTCTGAACTTTGAATAACATATTAGTGTGTTTTGGGCCCGTGTCTGTCTTATTTGTAATATGTAATTTATGAATGAAGAAACAATTGAATAATAAGATCTAATGTATAAATATAAAATGTGATATGATTATGTATGGTTTATGAAATGTTTAATGGTGACATGTGCATCACATTAAAGCATCATGTTTGTATGAGTTGCACTACTGAGCTATTAGCTCAGCGCGATTGTGGTTCATCGCGCAGGTATCAGAGTTGAACCCGAGAGTTCTTCGAGACCAAGTGAGAGTATGCATTGAAGAGTTGACTTTTGGACTTAAAGATTAGAGAAGAGCTGCCAGTCATGTATATATTTTATGTTTGTATATTATGATATTTTGATGTATAAGTATTTGTAAACATTTGTTCTATTTTCCGTTGCGTTTTAAATGTACTTTCTATTTATTTGGTTTTATAAACTCTTTCAAAAGATTTTAATTCGTTTACGTTATATAAGAGTGATGACATGAGTGATTTGTAAATGTGGCATTTCTATATTCAGTATACGTATATTACGATCGTATTAGCATGCTGTGTACGTATACGGGGTATAGGGGTGTTACAATTATTTTGGTATCAGAGCCTAGGTTTGAGATTCTCAACCTAGGTATATTGTAAGGAAAAAGGATATTTTGATTTTAAAAGTTGGTTTTTGAATAAGATATATACTTGATATTGGCAGTCTCTGATCTTTAATAAGGTGTATTCTGCTGTATTTGCAGATATAGGTTGTGATGGATTCTCATTTACGTCAGTCAGTTGAGGGTAGTGCGGAGAGTGTAGCTCCGGATGAGGTTAGAGAGGGAGTTAGAGTGGATAGTGCTGGAGAGGTACCTGTTTCTGTGCCAGGGAGACCAGCTGGTGAGGAGGTTCCGCCAGTTTGGTTTAGGCATATGATGGAATTGATGAGGCAAGCCCCAGTACAGCAGCCACCACCACCACCCCAGCCTTTGGTATCGGTGAGACAGTATGACAAATTAAGGAAGTTTGGAGCAGAGGATTTTCTGGGTACTATTGATCCAGCTGTAGCTGAGCAGTGGCTAGATAAGATACAGAGGATATTTGTTCAGTTATAGGCCACTCCAGAAGAAAAATTTGATTATGCTAGATCATTGTTACAGAAAGATGCATATGACTGGTGGAAGACAGTGCCCCATGCTATGGATGATCCACCTACCTTGACCTATGCTGATTTTCTCAGGGAGTTTGAATTGAAGTATACTCCTAGGGAGTATAAAGATGTGAAAAAGATGGAGTTTTTGAGTTTGAAGCAAGACTATAGGACAGTAACCGAGTATGAAGTTGAGTTCATCCGGTTGAGCCATTATGCTGGGGGTATCATATCTGATGAGATTGATAGATGCAGGAGATTTGAGGAGGGATTGAGGCCCTCTCTCATGTGTCATGTGGCTGGTTCTCGATATCATGATTTTTCCTAGCTTGTTGCAGCAGCTAGGAGTGTGGAGAGAGCTCAGGGTATTGCAGCAGTTGCTACAGAGGAAGAGACTAGGGTTAGGAGACCCCAGTTTGAGGCAGGGTCTTCATCTGTGAAGAGAGGCAGGGGAAGCTTTGTTCCCAGGGTTAGTAGGAGTCAGAGGCCAGCTGGTAGGTCAGTTCAGTTTCAGAGGCAGAGATCGAGACCTACAGCTTCAGTGGCGAGTGCTCCGACCCCAGTAATTCAGAGATCTACTCCTCTGGTATGTGAGTATTGTGGTAAGACCCATTGGGGTGTTTGTTGGAGGATCAGAGGATCAGCGGGATGCTATAGATGCGGATCGCCTGATCATTTTGTTAGAGAGTGTCCTGAGTTGCAGGAGCAGAGGTCAGTAGATTCGGCAGTTTCTCGACCTGTTGTGAGGGGAGGTAGAGGAGGCAGAAGTTTTAGCAGAGGAGGTAGATCTGGGTTCAGTCCTAGAGGAGGTTCTACATCCAGGGAGAGTAGACCAGAGGAGGCTGGTTCTTCTCAGAGGATGTATGTGATGCAGAGGCAGCCAGATGCTTCAGCAGTTATAGCTGGTACTTTCTCTTTATTTGGTATTTCAGTACTTGCTTTGATTGATCCAGGATCTACTCATTCATATATAAGTGCATCCATTTTGCCTGTGTCTGAATTGCATGCTGAATCCCTAGGATTTGATTTGTTGGTGACAAATCCTTTAGGGCATAGTGTGATTGTTAGCAAGGTGCACCGAGATAGTGCAGTAGTGGTTCAGGGTGAGGAGTTTTTGGGCGATCTGATTGAAATGCCATTTAAAGAGTATGATTTGATATTAGGCATGGACTGGTTGTCTAAACATGGAGCTGTAGTAGACTGTCAAAAGAAATGTGTTACTTTGAGAACCGATGATGGTAGAATTGTGATGGTATCTGGTGAGCGGAGACAGCTTGCATCCTTGTTTATTTCAGCTGTTTCAGCTAGGAGGTTGATTAAAAAGGGGTGTGATGCTTATCTTGCTCATGTTGTGGATACTAGAGTAGTGGGTTCTCAACTTGACGGTATACCCACAGTTGCAGATTTTCCAGATGTGTTTCCAGAGGAGTTGCCAGGGTTGCCTCCTGAGAGAGAGGTGGAGTTTGGTATTGAATTGTTGCCTTGTATCACCCCTATCTCTGTTACTCCTTATAGAATGGCACCTGTTGAATTGAGAGAGTTGAAGGTGCAGTTGCAGGAGTTGTTGGATAAAGGATTTGTTCGCCCTAGTGTTTCACCATGGGGAGCTCCTGTTCTATTTGTTAAGAAGAAGGACGGTACTATGAGATTATGCATCGATTATAGGCAATTGAACAAGGTGACTATCAAGAATAAATATCCTTTGCCTAGAATTGATGATCTCATTGATCAATTGAAGGGAGCAGCAGTGTTTTCTAAGATTGACTTGAGATCAGGGTACCATCAGTTAAGGGTCAGTGTAATATCCCAATGTATGCCCTAGAAGTTTTGAATATTATTGTTGTTGATTTGAAATAAATGTATATATGATTTGCAAAGGAAATGAGTGTGTTAAAAGAATGTATATGTTGTGTATATTGTAATATATATAACATATAAGTTGGTCAAATGAAGAGTCAATGGGAGAAGATATTTTAATTGTGTTATGTGAAATTTCTATTAGGGGCATTTGACTAAGAGGAAAGCTAGAACAAATGGAAAAGGGTAATTATGTAATTTTCCTTGTTGGATTGCATGGTGGAGGATTTTTGGAAATAAGTAATTATATTATTATTATTATTATTATTATTATTATTATTATTATATATATATATGTGTGGCTATCGTGGGAAGAGGAAAAAGAAAACAAGATATTTTCTTCTTCTTCTTCTTCTTCTCCTTTTTGGTTCTTGCACGAGAGAGAGAGAGAGAGAGGTAGAGAGATGAGATGATCTTCATCAAAACCTTAGGGTTTTAAGAGAATTGAAGGGAGAATCAAAGGATTTAATTGAAGATTTGTGGAATTCAACAACTTAGGTAAGTTCTTTCTCTTGATTTTCCTTTGTTCTTTTGAAATTGTGTTTGGGATTGGTGAGTTGATATGGATGGTTGATTAAGTGTGTTTGTGATGTGTTTTTAAGTATTAAGTTTTGAAGGAAGTGAATTGTCATTGATTTGGGAAGTGAAGAAGTCTTGGAAAAGGAAGTGTTTAGAAGTGGTGCTTAAGGTAAGTACACACTTGTTTCTCTTGCTAATTGAAGTTGTTTGAAAGTTTGATTGTTATATGTTGGTGATGAAAATGTTGTGATGAGTATGTAAAATAATTGTTAATGATGTTGATTATGTCCATTTGAATGAGGTTATGTTGTGTACAATGTGTTTTAAGTTAACCAAAAGAAGTTTGGCTACATTTAGGGTTTATGTATGAGAGACGTAATTTGGGACGGTCGCTATTAGTCATGGGCGGTCGCTATTTAGTCATGTGCGGTCGCGACTTAGGTCGGACTTCTGACCGCGAAACCTACTGTGATAGGGTTTCATCTTTTGATTGTGAAGTGCGGTCGCGACTTAAGTCGGGCTTCTGACCGCGAAATCTACTGTGATAAGGTTTCATCGTGTAACTGTATGGCGCGGTCGTATTCAGGTGAGGCGCGACCGCTAGAAGTGTCTGTTCTGCTTTATTTGAAGCAATTTAATTTTGTAACAAGATTCTCAAATACATGTTAAATAGATCATCCATATGAGTTGTCAAGGATCAAAATAGAGATCATTTGTCTAACATTATTGTTGAGATTGAACAATGTTATATTATGTATTGTGAATGGTAATGTATTATATTGTTTGCATAACGTGACTAGTGTTATGACTTATATAGCGCGAAATAGGCGATGATCATTCAAAAAGGTACGTACAATGTAATTTGTTATGATAAACGTTTTAATAATGAATGATGTTAATGTGTCTTGAGAAATGATTGAAATGAAATAAATAGACATATTGTTTATATGACGATGAATTTAAGATACATATGCAATGAAATTAATGATGTATGTTCGAATAATGACATGTTCGTGTAGTTAATGTAATTGGTGTTGTATATATATATATAAATATATATATCAATAATGATGTGTATGATGTGAAGCCATTGTGATTGGCAATGATGATTCAAATGAGATGTGAAGCCATTGTGATTGGCTATGATGATTCAATTGTGATAAATGAGGCATGTTTGCTTAGATAATGATTCAATTGAGAATGAAATGGATTGTGTATCTAATGTGTTATTCATTTTCAGAGTTTTGTTGTTGGTGGCATGCCTAATGGTAACAATCTCTTGAAGTTAGGTTGGGCTTGATCCTTGAAGCCAAGTTGGGTTGAAGTTTTACATGTGATACTCCCCTTGAAGCTTGGTTGGGTCTAGTCCTTGAAGCCTAATTGAGATGTTACAACCCTTGAAGCTAGGTTGGGTTGGTTCTTGAAGCCAAGTTGGGTTGAGACTTAGCATGCTTTGTTCCCCTTGAAGCTTGGTTGAACCTAATCCTTGAAGCCTAGTTGGGATAATGATGAATGTGATAATTAAACCAAAGCATCAACTCTGAAAGTCGAATAGCATATTAGTGTCTTTTGGGCCCGAGTCTGTCAAATGTCATAAATGTGATATATATAAATGTTGGAATAAATGAGTAAGAAGTTATATAAATTGTGAATATTAGTGAATTGTGAACAAGCTAATGTTATGAAGTATGATATGTGATGTGTGTATTGATTGTGGGTATTATTGATGAATTGTGTTTGGTGATAAGGATTGTTTTCCTTGGAAATGTGACTCTTGATTGGTATGATATATAATGTATGTATATTGATATATTAATTGTGAGTATCAGCAATGAATTGTGGATGGTGGTAATGTTTTGTATAAATGTATATAAAATATGAAATTAGTCAAGATATATTGAAGGTGCAACTAATAAGTAAAAACATGATAAGAACTAATTGTACATTGAATTGTTATATCATTATACGTTTATATTTTATATTTGTACTACTAAGCTCTCGGGCTTAGCGCGGATGTGTTATCGCGCAGGTGACAAGGTGAAGGATAGGAAGTCTTTCGTTATGCCACGAGAAGAGTAAGAGTTTGTCGAGACCAACTAGATGGTGATGCATACATGTATAACTTTTAATTTTGATGTATTTCTGATACAATATATTCAAATGTATAAATGAAGATTTGATAAAGATAAGATTATTATAATACTGTAAGATTATTAACAGTATAATGATTTTTGGTAAATGTTCTGTATTGAATGTATGATGCTTTAAACACTGTTAAAGGTTTTTAAATAAAAACAAAAAGTGACATCCTTATACTTTATATACGTACTGTATGTATACCAGGTATATGTATAGTACTTATGTGGAGTATCGGGGTGTTACAATTATTTTGGTATCAGAGCTTAGGTTCGAGATTCTCGGCCTAAGTAGAAATGAAAAGAAAAAGTTTGAAAAGTTTAAGTGGAAGTAAAAAGGAAAAGTTTTGAAATGGAATTTGTAATACATGCATATGCATTGACACCTAGGTTGGTCTCGGACGTGGCATAATATGAATTGTAGAATATTTGTGTTAAATGAGATGTTCAATATAGTTGATGATATATGTGTATACTATGTTGATGTGATGAGAAACCATGATTATTGGCAATGATGTGGGAAATGAATTATAACTGAGGCATAGTGCCTAATTGATTATGAGAAACGAATTGTGAAATGTAATGTGATATATGTGTATATTGATGATGTATATGAAAATGTTATGTCGTGTGCAACATGGAATATAATGTGGATGTTTATGAGTAATATTATATAGGACATAATATGAATTGAAACATAAAGAAATGAAAAGGGGAATAAAGTTGAAAATGAGTTGAAATCAAGATTAAGATAAGAGTATGTACTCTTTCCTCTACATTTTGAATATCTTTATAATAGAGTTTATGTTGGGTTTGCTAAATAGAGGAAATATTGTTGGATTGTTATTATGGAAAGTTATGTTATTTTAATGAGGAGAGTATGGTGGAATATTGAATGAGTTGATTAGTATAGACAAAGTGTGATTATTTAAAGTTTGGGGTCTATATATATAAGATGTTTTTAAAGTTGATATTAAGAAAAGATGAGTTTGGCAAATTAAAGCTTGAGCGAATTAATAGGTTGAAAAGTTAAAATTTTAGTGGAAATTGTTAAAGATTAATGGGATGTTGATGGTTTAATGTATATACCATACATGGGCTAGGTGAAATGACTAATGTTGCACATGAAAGTATAGTGAATTGAGTAATGTGATTGATAGTATGAGAATTGGTTCTGAAGTAAAAAGGGGAAGAGGATGAGTAAACGAAAATGAACCATTTTAAATCATTTTATTGCAAAGAGTAAAAATGGATATGAAAGTATATTAAATGCTTTTAAAGACGAAAGTGAAAGAGATGTCACCTTGGGAATATGACCAAGATGGATGTGAAATATTATTATAGTCAATATATATGTATATATGTTGTGTGAATAAATACTTTACATTATACGGGAAGAATTAGTACTGTAGCAGCTCAGCCCAAAGGCTCTGGGGGTTTCTCCGGATAGGAATGGCTCAGCAGGTGGACTAGGACGGTTGTTACAGTTATAAAGGAACATTTTTAGTGAATGTATGAAAAAGGAAAATAAAACAAGAGTATATAATTAAGGGTATACATGTATATGATATGTGAATTGAGTTTTCAATATGAATGAAATTATGATATATAAACAAATGTGTGAATCACATTATGAAGGTGACCTATGTATATGTATGTGGTATAATTATAGAATTAGTGATATGGAAATGATGTTGTATGTATTAGTGGACCTAAGAGATATTAGGTTTTGAACTGTGTAAAGCTAAATGGATTATATGATGGAAGTGAGTATAGAATGGACTTGAATAATATTGGACAGTGGAAATGGTTATAGTGAGCATTGAATTTGATAATCATATGATAGTTAGAGTTCTAAAGTATTCACATATGGAAGTTCCATGTAATTATATTATAAGAGATTGTAAATGGATTCGAAATGAAGTGACGAAAAGAAATTTTATAGAAATTACATATGATTAAATATGTATATAGTAATATTGTTGAAATGTGAATTAAGTTGAGATAGACATTATAATCGAGTGCAAAGTGGTTTGAAATGGAGTTGGAATGTATTAACTTTTGATATAGCAATAATGTAAAGAAGGAATATGTAATTCTTGAGATACACCTTAGTCTTGTATTTGTAAAAATTGAGAATAAAATTATGAAAGAACAGAATTGATTTGAAAGTTCCAGGCTTGAATATTAATCTCTTAAAGCTATGTGTTTTGTTTGGTATATTTGATCGATTAATTTGTTATCCATGGATTTGGGTCTTAGATATAATGACTGTAATACAGATTTGATGAGATTGAAATTATGATGAGAAGTATAGTTAAACGTTATGATGGATAGAGTTGTATCTTATCAATTTTATGTTAAGCATTTGGTTATATTTATGATAGTTAAGAGAAAAAAAGAAATTATGGAAATGTTTCGAGTTATGAATAATATGGCAAAGAGGTAATCAAAATAAATATAACAATGAAATGAAATGTGAGGAGATATTAAAAAGGGAGAAAATACAAAATGTGACTGAAAGTTATACTAAATATGTTTATGATATGTGATGAATAAATGAATGAATTTGAGGTTTAAGTGAATGAGCTATAGATAGTAAATATGGTATAAAATTTTTATGAGAATTGGTTGGAAATTATATTAAGATAATTTGAAGTGATTTGTTATCATGATAATTTGATTGAATATGGATCGGAAGAGATCAGGAATTGAATGTAAGTTTACCCTAATGGAACTAAGTTACATATATACATATATGAATATTGTGAAATTTTATGATAAGTTTGAATAAATTAATTGTTGGTTGGAATTGAACAAGATTGGAACGTGGATATATTGTGATAAATAGATCAATGGATCTGAATTGGCTAAGATTATGAATCATTATTGAGATCTGACATGTATAATTGTGCTAAGAGTATAATTGTTTGCATGATAATGTATATGATGTAAATTTTAAAGTGTGAGTGGACATGAATAAATGGAGTTATAGTAGTTATAAATCATGATAAAAAGGGAAAAGATTGGTTATTTATGAAATAAGTTGAAAGGTAATGTACTAATATGTAATTTAAATAAAAAGCATGCTAAAGAAATAACTCCATTTGTGAAAAATAAGGATTTTGTTATCCATTGAGGTTTGATAAATGTCTATTTAGACAGTGATTGTAATGACGGGATAATTAATGCTAAGATTTAAACCAATGATTTTTGAGGTTAAAGTTAAGAGAGTAATTACAAAGAAGTGAAGGAATAGAATATATTTAATATAAAGATTGGATGAAGTATAAGTGTATTATAAAATAATCTAATTCTTGTGTAAAGACATTGATAAGAGATGTAATGAGTTCTTTTGAATGTTTTATCAAGAAAGTAATAAGATATCTAATCATATAGAATGATGAGTTATGAAATTTAAAGAAGGTGGTTGATTTTAAAGGGAAGAGTTGAAGTTATATGATTTGATGACACTATGACTTAAGCATATAATTAACTTCATATGAAAGTTGAGATAGTATTTTGTTAAGAATGAATCGTTATGGTACTGATAATTTCGAGGACGAAATTATTTAAGGGGGAGAGAATTGTAATATCCCAATGTATGCCCTAGAAGTTTTGAATATTATTGTTGTTGATTTGAATTAAATGTATATATGATTTGCAAAGGAAATGAGTGTGTTAAAAGAATGTATATGTTGTGTATATTGTAATATATATAACATATAAGTTGGTCAAATGAAGAGTCAATGGGAGAAGATATTTTAATTGTGTTATGTGAAATTTCTATTAGGGGCATTTGACTAAGAGGAAAGCTAGAACAAATGGAAAAGGGTAATTATGTAATTTTCCTTGTTGGATTGCATGGTGGAGGATTTTTGGAAATAAGTAATTATATTATATTATTATTATTATTATTATTATTATTATATATATATATGTGGCTATCGTGGGAAGAGGAAAAAGAAAACAAGATATTTTCTTCTTCTTCTTCTTCTTCTCCTTTTTGGTTCTTGCACGAGAGAGAGAGAGAGAGAGGTAGAGAGATGAGATGATCTTCATCAAAACCTTAGGGTTTTAAGAGAATTGAAGGGAGAATCAAAGGATTTAATTGAAGATTTGTGGAATTCAACAACTTAGGTAAGTTCTTTCTCTTGATTTTCCTTTGTTCTTTTGAAATTGTGTTTGGGATTGGTGAGTTGATATGGATGGTTGATTAAGTGTGTTTGTGATGTGTTTTTAAGTATTAAGTTTTGAAGGAAGTGAATTGTCATTGATTTGGGAAGTGAAGAAGTCTTGGAAAAGGAAGTGTTTAGAAGTCGTGCTTAAGGTAAGTACACACTTGTTTCTCTTGCTAATTGAAGTTGTTTGAAAGTTTGATTGTTATATGTTGGTGATGAAATGTTGTGATGAGTATGTAAAATAATTGTTAATGATGTTGATTATGTCCATTTGAATGAGGTTATGTTGTGTACAATGTGTTTTAAGTTAACCAAAAGAAGTTTGGCTACATTTAGGGTTTATGTATGAGAGACATAATTTGGGACGGTCGCTATTAGTCATGGGCGGTCGCTATTTAGTCATGTGCGGTCGCGACTTAGGTCGGACTTCTGACCGCGAAACCTACTGTGATAGGGTTTCATCTTTTGATTGTGAAGTGCGGTCGCGACTTAAGTCGGGCTTCTGACCGCGAAATCTACTGTGATAAGGTTTCATCGTGTAACTGTATGGCGCGGTCGTATTCAGGTGAGGCGCGACCGCTAGAAGTGTCTGTTCTGCTTTATTTGAAGCAATTTAATTTTGTAACAAGATTCTCAAATACATGTTAAATAGATCATCCATATGAGTTGTCAAGGATCAAAATAGAGATCATTTGTCTAACATTATTGTTGAGATTGAACAATGTTATATTATGTATTGTAAATGGTAATGTATTATATTGTTTGCATAACGTGACTAGTGTTATGACTTATATAGCGCGAAAGAGGCGATGATCATTCAAAAAGGTACGTACAATGTAATTTGTTATGATAAACGTTTTAATAATGAATGATGTTAATGTGTCTTGAGAAATGATTGAAATGAAATAAATAGACATATTGTTTATATGACGATGAATTTAAGATACATATGCAATGAAATTAATGATGTATGTTCGAATAATGACATGTTCGTGTAGTTAATGTAATTGGTGTTGTATATATATATATAAATATATATCAATAATGATGTGTATGATGTGAAGCCATTGTGATTGGCAATGATGATTCAAATGAGATGTGAAGCCATTGTGATTGGCTATGATGATTCAATTGTGATAAATGAGGCATGTTTGCTTAGATAATGATTCAATTGAGAATGAAATGGATTGTGTATCTAATGTGTTATTCATTTTCAGAGTTTTGTTGCTGGTGGCTTGCCTAATGGTAACAATCTCTTGAAGTTAGGTTGGGCTTGATTCTTGAAGCCAAGTTGGGTTGAAGTTTTACATGTGATACTCCCCTTGAAGCTTGGTTGGGTCTAGTCCTTGAAGCCTAATTGAGATGTTACAACCCTTGAAGCTAGGTTGGGTTGGTTCTTGAAGCCAAGTTGGGTTGAGACTTAGCATGCTTTGTTCCCCTTGAAGCTTGGTTGAACCTAATCCTTGAAGCCTAGTTGGGATAATGATGAATGTGATAATTAAACCAAAGCATCAACTCTGAAAGTCGAATAGCATATTAGTGTCTTTTGGGCCCGAGTCTGTCAAATGTCGTAAATGTGATATATATAAATGTTGGAATAAATGAGTAAGAAGTTATATAAATTGTGAATATTAGTGAATTGTGAACAAGCTAATGTTATGAAGTATGATATGTGATGTGTGTATTGATTGTGGGTATTATTGATGAATTGTGTTTGGTGATAAGGATTGTTTTCCTTGGAAATGTGACTCTTGATTGGTATGATATATAATGTATGTATATTGATATATTAATTGTGAGTATCAGCAATGAATTGTGGATGGTGGTAATGTTTTGTATAAATGTATATAAAATATGAAATTAGTCAAGATATATTGAAGGTGCAACTAATAAGTAAAAACATGATAAGAACTAATTGTACATTGAATTGTTATATCATTATACGTTTATATTTTATATTTGTACTACTAAGCTCTCGGGCTTAGCGCGGATGTGTTATCGCGCAGGTGACAAGGTGAAGGATAGGAAGTCTTTCGTTATGCCACGAGAAGAGTAAGAGTTTGTCGAGACCAACTAGATGGTGATGCATACATGTATAACTTTTAATTTTGATGTATTTCTGATACAATATATTCAAATGTATAAATGAAGATTTGATAAAGATAAGATTATTATAATACTGTAAGATTATTAACAGTATAATGATTTTTGGTAAATGTTCTGTATTGAATGTATGATGCTTTAAACACTGTTAAAGGTTTTTAAATAAAAACAAAAAGTGACATCCTTATACTTTATATACGTACTGTATGTATACCAGGTATATGTATAGTACTTATGTGGAGTATCGGGGTGTTACAGTCAGAGCTGAAGATGTTCCTAAGACAGCCTTTCGTACAAGGTATGGGCATTATGAGTTTCTAGTTATGCCTTTTGGGTTGACGAATGCACCCACAGCTTTTATTGATTTGATGAATAGGGTGTTTAGACCCTATCTGGATCAGTTTGTAGTGGTTTTTATCGACGATATTTTGGTGTATTCGCGCAATGAGGAGGAGCATGACAAGCATCAGCGGATTGTGTTGCAGATTTTGAGAGAGAAGCAATTGTATGCTAAATTGTCGAAGTGTGAGTTTTGGCTTGATCATGTGACTTTTCTCGGTCATATAGTTTCAGCAGATGGCATTAGAGTTGATCCGAGTAAAGTTGAAGCTGTTATGAATTGGAGTCCACCAAAGTCTGTGACAGAAGTTAGAAGTTTTCTAGGTTTGGCATGCTATTATCGGCCCTTTGTGAAAGGATTTTCTTTGATAGCTACTCCACTTACCAGATTACTTCGCAAGGGAGTTAGATTTGTGTGGACAGATCAATGTCAGGCTAGTTTTGAACAGTTAAGAGAGATGTTGACTCAAGCACTTGTTCTTACTTTACCTGTGGAAGATAAACCATATGTGATCTACAGTGATGCTTCACATAGTGGTTTGGGTTGTGTCTTGATGCAAGAAGGTAAAGTGATAGCTTATGCTTCTCGACAGTTGAAGCCGCATGAGCTTAATTATCCGACCCATGATTTGGAGTTAGCAGCCATTGTGTTTGCATTGAAGATTTGGCGACACTATTTGTATGGGGAGAAGTGTTTTATCTATACGGATCATAAAAGTTTGAAATATTTGGGGGTTCAGAGAGAGCTTAATCTTTGGCAGAGACGTTGGTTGGAGTTGATTAAAGACTACGACTGTTTGATTGATTATCATCCGGGTAAGGCAAATGTTGTTGCTGATGCCTTGAGTCGGAAGTCTTTGGCAGGTTTGACTGTTTATTCGCTCTCGTTACTTGTTGAGTTGAGAGCGTTGCATGCTAACTTTGTATCTTGTGAGGATGGTGCATTGTTGGCACAGTTGCAGTTGAGGCCGGTATTGTTGGATCAGATTAAAGAGGCTCAATTGGTTGATGAGAAAGTTCAAAATATTGTTTCAGATTGCAAGAATGGAAAGAGTCGAGATTTTGTTGTGAGAAGTTGGGATAATGATAAATGTGATAATGAAAACCAAAGCATTAACTCTGAAAATTGAATGACATATTAGTGTCTGTTGGGCCCGAGTCTGTCTTTATTGTCAATATGATATACAAATGTTGAAATAAATGGTTAATGAGATCTATGGTTGACTTTATTGGCAATGTGACTTATGATTGGTGAATTTCGAACAAAATAATGCTATGAAGTATGATGTGAAATGTGTATATTGGCATACTAATTATGAGTATTAATGATGGATTGCAAATAATGATTCAATTGAATCGTATAATGATTGTCTTTGTTGAAAATGTGATTTATGAATATTGAACTGTGGATAATGATTTAATTGAATGGTGTAATGAAATATAAGGTTATGAAGTATGGAATGATAATATGGTATAAATGAGTTATTGAAAAGAGATTCGATTTTGAGAAGCTATGTGGAGATATATGATTCTGGAAGTGTAATATAATATGTAATATGTATATGAGGTAGCAATGGTAAGTATAGTTTTGTGAATGTTTTATGTATATATATATAATCTATGAGATTAGTGGGAGTATATGAAGAATGTACTAAGAAAGGAAAAACAGGATAAGAAAACAATAAAACATGATGCTAAAAATATGAGGTATGATTCTTTTGTAAAGTATATTTTAATATTTATTTGTACTACTAAGCTCTCGGGCTTAGCGCAGATGTGTAATCGCGCAGGTGACTAGGTGGAAGATATGAAGTCTTTTGTTATGCCACGAGAAGAGTAAGAGTTTGTCGAGACCAACTAGAGGGTAATGCATACATGTATAACTTTGTAACTATGATGTATTTTTGACAAGAGGGTATGTATATGTATAAATAAAGTGTTAATAAATATAATGATTTGTAAATCTTCTTTAAATTAAAATATTGTGATTTGAATTCTGTTAAAGGTTTTTTTGAAATGTAATGAAAAGTGACATCTTTATACTTTATATACTTACTGTACGTATACCCAGTGTATGTATAGTACTTATATGGAGTATCGGGGTGTTACAATATGTGAATACATATGATACATATGTGAGTATATGTGATATTTGTGTAAATATATATTGCATATACATGGAGAATATGTGGTATATATACGAAGTGAATGGGTATATATGAAATGTTATATATGCTCTACTCGGTAAATGGGTAAAACGGGTCTAGAATGGGGGTTTGGCATGCCATCCTACCGGCAGTACTGTCTTAATGGCTTCGGTCGGGATATTACTTACGCGCGCGCGGTTATATCATGTGAGGTCAAGGTCATGGAAACTAGTCGTGTGAGACCAAGACCACGCAATTATTCTATATCGTGTGAGACCAAGACCATGACAATTATTCGTGTGAGGTCAAGACCACGCGTAACTCTATATGAGGCCTCATTTCGAGTTCGGTGTATTCATAATTACTGAGTGGAGCAGATTAACTCGTACTTATAATGAAGTTATATTACATGTTGTTTACATACAGAATGTGAATCTTAACTTAATTAGAAAATATAAATATGATGATTGCATGAAAATAGTTTAATTATGCAGTATTCTACTTTTATATGTGATATCGAGTAGACATTGTATGGCAATGGTTAAAGTACCCACTGGGCAATAAGTTGCTTAGCGAGTTATATGTCTAACTCGCAGGTAGTGTATAGAAGATCAGCATTTCTGCAGCGGCTCGCATCAGCTCGACGGTGATTAGGATAGGACTTTTGACATAAAATAGTAGTATGGCATGTACGTTATATCTATTGTAAAGGTTTGTTAACATATTAAGTATTATGGTGTATGTAACAAGAGAATAAACAGTGGTATGGTAATGAAACTTAGCAAATGATATGTAATCTTGAGAAATGATATATAAGTGTGAACTTTTCTTGCAGGATTGTAGTTGAGGTTATAAGGGTGGATTATTGGGAGTGTGCTTGAGTTGAATTGTGAAATAAAATATTTTTTTCAAAAATAAGAAAAATCAGTTTTGTCGACACTTGTAAAATCGGAACTAAAATTTGACTAAGTAAAATTGGTAGCAACATTAGGATAGTGTGGCGCCTCTACTCGGCTTACACATGTAGGCCGGGAAGGGGTGTTACAATTTGTGGTATCAGAGCATAGGTTTAGCCATTCCTGGGCGGTTAGACATAGGAAAGTGTATGATAATTAGATATCGGGAGATAGTTAACCGAAGTGAGTTGGAAAGACTTTTGATAGGAAGAGGAAAATATAGAAGGATATACGTTTTATGTTGGGTGTGGCCATTACCGACGTAAAACGGGATACCCTGTTGTAGTTATGGTATTTGTAAAACAGTTATATATGAAAAGAAAGAGTCGAGAATAATTAAGCATGAGTTATTGGGTCTAATGTACATGCCATATATGAAAAAGGCTATATGTCGAGCTGTGCAGACTGCTGATTATTTTTATATTATAGGATGTCTCTAGACACGCAACAAGCTATGGAACAGGAGACAGAATCCCAAGCCTCCGCACCAATAGGTGTCGTGGAAGCCCATGGACTAGGACTAGGGCCAGCAGCAGCCGAAGTACCCGGTCCGGAAACTTACCTTAGGTAGATAGCAGCAGCATTCCAACAAATGGCCGGAAGGGGCCCTGCTGCTGAGGGGGATAGGAAACCCCCGATTGAGAAGCTGAGGAAATATGGTGCAAAAGAATTTAAGGCTGGTCATGAAGAGGGATCTGAGGAAGCAGAATATTGGTTAGATAGTATCATTAGAGTTCTTGACCAGCTTCGATGCACTCCAGAAGAAAGAGTAATTTGTGCTACGTCACTCCTAACGGAGGAGGCATACATATGGTGGGATACCACTCAGCAACGGGTTCCACTGGAACAACGGACTTGGGATTTTTTCAAGAGCGAGTTCAAAAAGAGATATATAACTGATGCATATTTAGCTGCAAGGCGCAATGAGTTCATCCATTTGAAGCAAGGTAGAATGACGGTATTAGAGTATGAGAAAAAATTTACGCGCCTCAGTAAGTATGGGAGGAAGTTAATAGAAACTGAAGCTGAACGATTTGAGAAATTTTTGGAAGGACTTAATGATGAAATTAAGATCCAATTATTAGTGCTGGAGAATACTGAATTTTCAAGATTAGTAGCAAAAGCACTAGATGTTGATAAGGTACAAGTGAATCTGAAGAGTAGTCAACATAAAATCCAGCAAAAAAGGGAACAGGTTCAGAGCACCCCAAGTAGTTATCAGCATGCTAGTAAGAAATCTAGGAGTGGATTTTCTGGACCCCTAAGACAAATACAAAGCCAGGGAACAGTACAGAGGTCAGGTTATTCAACTTCACCAATGGTGAGTTCGGCAGGAACTAATAGAGTGGAATATCCAACCTGTGAAATTTGTGGAAAGAAACATCTTGGAAATTGTTGGTTTGCAATAGATGGAGTATGTTGGGGCTGTGGTGAAAGGGGCCATTTGAGAAAGGATTGCCCAAAGAAAGTTATAACAGTACCTAGTGCACAGGAACAACCATCTGTAATTGGAAGTAGAGTTACAGGCAGAGGAAGAGGTAGAGCAAGTAGTAACAACCAAGCAGGAACGTACTCGGAATCAGTAGATCGCCCCAAACCAAGAGCACCAGCTAGAGTATATTGCATGAGGGCAGAGGAGAATAAAACAAGAGAAGAAAAGGAAGGTATTTAAATTTAAAATTTGTTTTTTAAGTATATATATATGTATGACTATTATTAGCAATGTATTTACATGTATGAACAAGCAACTTTCGGGGCGAAACTTAAATTAAGGGAGGTAGAACTGTCACATCCCAAAGTTTAGGTAGTCGAGTATTAGGCCAAAAGGACATAATAAGTGGTCAAATAGAGGCTCGAGATAGTCAAAAACAAAAATCGGTGTGCAAAGGAGGCCCGTGAAGTCGATGGGACCTAAAGGTAATTTTTCAAAAGGCTAAGGACCTAAGAGTAATTTCCAAAAGTCGTACTGGATGTTCTTAATAGTGCACATAACATATTCTAAAAATGGAAAGTAGAGAAAAATCGGGTCACAACTACGCGTAACGGTTTTTCCAGAAAATGCCCCGTTAAAGAGAAATGAAGACATGTAGACTAGGGGCATTTTGGTCATTTTTATTAAGATTTATACATGAATTCAAAGTATAAAATAAACATAAGAGTAAGTAGAGGACGTCGAGGGGTTGAATATGAAACGATCGTCAGTAGAAACGGAACCCGGGCAAAACCCGAGCAAAGAAAGGACCTAAAGGGAATTTTGTAAAAAGTTGAGGGCTTATTGGTAATTTTTCAAAATGACTTGGAAACCTAAAATGGACCTTACAAATAGAAAGTAGAGGTCGAGAGGATCAAAACTATATGTAGTTTGACTCGTGGAACTGTACGGTTTAAGAGATATGATCAATTAATCGCCGGAACGTAAAGTGGGCCCGGTTTCATGTCGGGACCATATGGGTAACACGGGACAACTTTAGGGTATCCAGTGAGAAGAGGGACAAGTGGGAAGAAGTAATGGGAAAGAAAACTATAAAAAAATCTCTTGTTGGCCAATCAAAAGTAACCATTTAGCATGAGTATTAAATGAAAAAAGAGAAAGGTGGACAAGTGGTCACAAAGGATTTATCCAACACATATGGTGATCATCATTTTCCTTATATATATATCATAAAATGAAGAACAAACTCTCTCTTTTCCACTTGCAAATTTCGGCCACAATAAGAAAATACCAAAGGACTTCCAAGTTTTTTTCCAAGTTTGATTTTTCAAGGTAAGTTTTAAGGTTTTCAAGTATGTAGACTTTAATTTTAGTATCAATTTTAGGTATTTATATATTTATTGGGAGATTGGAGATTAGAGTCTTTATGTGGAATTGGAAAAAAATTTAAGTAAGTGATGAGATTAATTGATTAAATGGAAGAATCAAGATGTATAAAGTTTAATAAGGTTGGATTAGGGTTTCGGTTGAAAAGAAATGGAGGACTTATTATTTTAAATTTCTAAGGTTTATATTTAAGATTGTGCTTTTGAATATCTTGAAGGAAAAACAAAGATTAAGGAAGGAGAAGAAGGAAAAGTAAAAGGGAATTAAAAGAGCAAGGTTTGGTACTTTAATCATGGAACTCCTTTTAAAATTTTTCTGTTTTACAATTAGTAAAATGCTGTGACTTGTATGATTTTTAATTAAATATATAAAAATTATATTGAGTTGAATTTTGGATATGTTTTTGTTTAGTAAGTCTAGTGTTTGAGAAAAATAATTTGGAACCACATTGATTGAATTTAATTTACGGAATTTATAAAATTCAGAACTGCTGCCAGGATGCAGGGCAACTGGAGCAGTCTGGTTGGGTGAACTACTTGACCAAGATTTTGTGTCCAGTTTGATCTGAAATTTTAAAGGAATGATTTTAAGATGCAAAACTAAATTCTGTAAAACTTTTAGAGTTTTTAGCCAAGTGGATTATTTTATACAAATTTTCTAAAACAAGGATTAAGTTGGGTCAAGAACCAGAGTTTATTGTTCATATGGAAATTTTTCATTATTAACTTGGTCAAAAACTTGGTGCGGGTGTTTTATCATTTTATTTTTAGTATTGAGTTTAATTATGATATGAAGAATAAATTAAGATGGAAAATATGTGAATACATATGATACATATGTGAGTATATGTGATATTTGTGTAAATATATATTGTATATACATGGAGAATATGTGGTATATGTACGAAGTGAATGGGTATATATGAAATGTTATATATGCTCTACTCGGTAAATGGGTAAAACGGGTCTAGAATGGGGGTTTGGCATGCCATCCTACCGGCAGTACTGTCGTAACGGCTTCGGTCGGGATATTACTTACGCGCGCGCGGTTATATCGTGTGAGGTCAAGATCATGGCAACTAGTCGTGTGAGACCAAGACCACGCAGTTATTCTATATCGTGTGAGACCAAGACCATGACAATTATTCGTGTGAGGTCAAGACCACACGTAACACTATATGAGGCCTCATTTTGATATTGGTGTATTCATAATTACCAAGTGGAGCGGATTAACTCGTACTTATAATGAAGTTATATTACATGTTGTTTACATACAGAATGTGAATCTTAACTTAATTAGAAAATATAAATATGATGATTGCATGAAAATAGTTTAATTATGCAATATTCTACTTTTATATGTGATATCGAGTAGACATTGTATGGCAATGGTTAAAGTACCCACTGGGCAATAAGTTGCTTAGCGAGTTATATGTCTAACTCGCAGGTAGTGTATAGAAGATCAGCATTTCTGCAGCGGCTCGCATCAGCTCGACGGTGATTAGGATAGGACTTTTGACATAAAATAGTAGTATAGCATGTACGTTATATCTATTGTAAAGGTTTGTTAACATATTAATTATTATGGTGTATGTAACAAGAGAATAAACAGTGGTATGGTAATGAAACTTAGCAAATGATATGTAATCTTGAGAAATGATATAGAAGTGTGAACTTTTCTTGCAGGATTGTAGTTGAGGTTATAAGGGTGGTTGGGAGTGTGCTTGAGTTGAATTGTGAAATAAAATATTTTTTTCAAAAATAAGAAAAATCAGTTTTGTCGACACTTGGGACCCAAATTTCTAGGCGAACCTCTGGCAAAATTTCTGTAAAATCGGAACTAAAATTTGACTAAGTAAAATTGGTAGCAACATTAGGATAGTGTGGCGCCTCTACTCGGCTTACACATGTAGGCCGGGAAGGGGTGTTACAATTTGTGGTATCAGAGCATAGGTTTAGCCGTTCCTGGGCGGTTAGACATAGGAAAGTGTATGATAATTAGATATCGGGAGATAGTTAACCGAAGTGAGTTGGAAAGACTTTTGATAGGAAGAGGAAAATATAGAAGGATATACGTTTTATGTTGGGTGTGGCCATTACCGACGTAAAACGGGATACCCTGTAGTAGTTATGGTATTTGTAAAACAGTTATATATGAAAAGAAAGAGTCGAGAATAATTAAGCATGAGTTATTGGGTCTAATGTACATGCCATATATGAAAAAGGCTATATGTCGAGCTGTGCAGACTGCTGATTATTTTTATATTATAGGATGTCTCTAGACACGCAACAAGCTATGGAACAGGAGACAGAATCCCAAGCCTCCGCACCAATAGGTGTTGTGGAAGCCCATGGACTAGGACTAGGGCCAGCAGCAGCCGAAGTACCCGGTCTGGAAACTTACCTTAGGCAGATAGCAGCAGCATTCCAACAAATGGCCGGAAGGGGCCCTGCTGCTGAGGGGGATAGGAAACCCCCGATTGAGAAGCTGAGGAAATATGGTGCAAAAGAATTTAAGGCTGGTCATGAAGAGGGATCTGAGGAAGCAGAATATTGGTTAGATAGTATCATTAGAGTTCTTGACCAGCTTCGATGCACTCTGGAAGAAAGAGTAATTTGTGCTACGTCACTCTTGACGGAGGAGGCATACATATGGTGGGATACCACTCAGCAACGGGTTCCACTGGAACAACGGACTTGGGAATTTTTCAAGAGCGAGTTCAAAAAGAGATATATAACTGATGCATATTTAGCTGCAAGGCGCAATGAGTTCATCCATTTGAAGCAAGGTAGAATGACGGTATTAGAGTATGAGAAAAAATTTACGCGCCTCAGTAAGTATGGGAGGAAGTTAATAGAAACTGAAGCTGAACGATGTGAGAAATTTTTGGAAGGACTTAATGATGAAATTAAGATCCAATTATTAGTGCTGGAGAATACTGAATTTTCAAGATTAGTAGCAAAAGCACTAGATGTTGATAAGGTACAAGTGAATCTGAAGAGTCTCTTTTCCAAGGGGTGTTACAGCGAGTCTCTTTTCCAAGGTATATGGTTAACAAAAATACCAACATGAGATATTTTATTTTTGAAAAGTTCTCTCGGACGTTTCAACCAATAGTTATATTTTAAAAATGGAAATTAGTTCATGATAATTCCCATTAATTAGGCTTTAATCTATCCAATCAACTAAAGTAGCTTTTATGCTATATTGGATTAAAACTAAATTAAGAGGATTATTATGAATTGATTTCTCACTTGAAAAAGTAACTAATGATTCATGCTAAAAACAAGCCCACGGTTAATAATTCTTAGTATAAACTAGGCTCACAATTGATTTTGGCATTTCATAATTGACCTAAATAATTTGCAAGCTCTTTATAAGAAAAGGTTGGATGAAATGCAAAAATAGTTTTGTTCGAAAAACCCATTGTAAAAAAGATTTTTAGAAAAAATGAATTTTTGACTTTGTATTTGAGTCATGAGAAAAGAATTTTTGATTTGTTTTTAGAAAAGTTTTATGTCCAAAGGCCATCTTGAAAAGTTTTGAAAATGGCTTGGGTCTTTTGGATTTTAAAGAAAAATTTATTTTGAGCTTACAACATACTTAGGTCATATTAGAAAAAGAACAAACCAAATAAGCCATGATTTAAACTAACATAAATTAACCATAGTCAAACAACAAGCATTTGATGTAAAAACCTAAGGAAAGTAACTAGGCCAATTACATGAGCTTTAGTCTTTGGGTTAAAAGGCTTAGGTTCCCATAGCAAGTATATACCAAAAGGTACAAGGCTATGAGTGGCTATGCCATGCTCAATCTTCATACCTTGAGTGAAAGTATGGTATCCCTCACATAACACAACACGAGTAACATGGGCATCCTAACTCACGCACACAATACAATCTAATATGATGCAATGGATAATATCATGATAAGAAAGAATAGAATAATATAAAGATCAACGAAATCAACTTCTCTTATTCCCAGTGGAGTCACCATTGTGAGTGGGGATTTTCACCCCCACTTTTGTTGGAATAGTTCTTACGACTTTGCCACTGTTTAGGCTTAGGACCTTAGAGAACACGGGCCTAAGCCTGGAGAAAATGGAGTCGCCACTCGGACGGACCAGAAAAAAGAAAAAGGTGGATGACTCGATTCCTAAGGAATCCCCAATCCCCTAATGGGTTCGGAAACTTGGGTACGTGTGGGGAAGGTGAGAAATGGCCCAGCACCCCCACAATGCCCGGTTAATTGGAACCGGTCTCCTTTTCAGGTCTTAATATTATAAAATTCTTAAATATAATGATATTATCCATACTACATGCGATCCTAAGAATAAATAAATACTTTATTAAAATCACAACAATGTCTGAACAAAACAAATAAATGGACACCCATCCGAGGATAGAAACATGTCTTTACATCGTCTAATATCTAAAACTAAATAGGACACCCACCGAAAGGTGAAAACGTGTCCTTTACATTAATTCCAAAATATGAAAAAAATATAAATTACATAAAGATTAAATAATGAGACACCCAATCATGGAAACATAACTCTTACAATTTTTAATACCAAAATAAAAATAATAAAAAAATCATCCATCCATGAAAAACAAATCAAATATTGAAATTAAATGAATCAATCATAAAAACATATAATAAACTATATAATCAAATTTAAAATTAAATAAATTAATAAATGTATAAATTTAGGGTTTTAGAACTTTAATAACCAAATTAGGGTTTTTAAATAAATTGAGTTAAACACAAAGGCTTATAATACAGAAATAAATATTGACCCCTTCGACGAGCCCATACGGTGGTAGGTTTTGGTTTTGGTGTTGAAAATTAAGATTTTAGGATTTAGGATTTAGAAAATAGGGTTTCAGTACTGGAAAAAACAAGCTACTGTAAATCTTAGAAAAAAAGAATTGATTATGGTTTTGAGAAAACGGATTATTATTTTGTGGTTTTAGAAAAGTGTAATTTGTTTTTTAGATTTCAAAAATTAGTTTTACGGGTATTAAGGCATTAGGGTCTTAGAAAATAATTTTTAAGGTTTTAAATAAAGTATATATGGTAAACAGAATAATTGATCAAATAACAAAAACATCATCTATTGAATGTTTAAACAATTGATCAATTTGAATGATGAAGCTACTGTGAACATAAATAAGTCAATAGAAACTCAAACCTCCTTTGTTGGTTCCACCACAATTTGAATTCTGGTTGAACAATAACAAAGACATTGTGGGCTACCTTTGATGGAGTGTTTGTTATTTGCTGCCTCTTGATCTTTCAAGCTTGAGATTGTCAATCCACTGCCAAAAGAAACTCAGATAGTTCTTGAATAAAATTCCAAAAGCCCTAACCCAAAAGTTTGATCTCCTTCTCCAAAAGATCTGAAAGTCTCCCAAGCCCCAAAAGTCTTCAAAAAAAAATCCCCTTTCTATCAGTCAAACGAGGCATGTCCAAGTCAGGAGGAAACTCAGAACCTCGAGGCTCGGCTCCATACTGACGATCAAGTAAATGAGGATCATAGCAACTACCTCGACGAAGAGCAGCAAGAGGAAAATAAATCAAATACATCTGAATGGTGATACGAGAATTCTTCCATTAAGGTACTAACCAACGGATGTCGACTGCAATGCGTGTGCAGATCCAATCAATCCAGTAGATATATGAAGAAGCATGATGGGATAGTTTCCTAGCAGAGTGATGTCGCGGCTGATAACTTGTGAAATCCATGGATGAAATTTTAAGCAACTAGAGGCAAAAAAAATTGGGAAAAATGATGATGCCCGTTAGGTTGAAACCCCACAAGGGAGGCCTAAGCAAAAGTTAGGGCGATTCGCTAGTTTTGATAACTCGCAAGAGCTGTTTATACAGAAATTAGAACCAATAATAAAATAATAAGAAAAAGGGTCCACTAAGTTGAAAACCTACAAGGGCAACTTGGGAAAAAGTTAGGACAACTCATTAGTTCCAAAAACCCGTAAGGGTGGACTAGGCAAAAATTAGAGAAACAAAAATAAAAAGAAAAAGGCCTAAATTGAAAATTCGAAAGAGCAATTTAGGTAATTACCTGTAGCAGCAAGGGAGTTTTGACCAATCTCCTCAAAGATTCAAATTTGAATTGAACCAATCAAACTAGGGTCTCGGCCATGATCACAGGTATCGGTGACAAGCTTCCTTCCATTTGGTCTATGATATCCAATATTCATGGATCGAAGTCCCCATCAGGAGAAACAAATAAGAATTGACCAAGCGAGCATAGATAAAAGCATGTGTCCCTATGCCTTGGTCAGAGACAAATGAGAAATACAAAATTAAATCAAGGGACCAATTAGAATTTTCTCACCTCGAGTCAATTGCAAGACTTCGCGCTTTGAAATTTCAAACAATATTTGCATCTTTTGTTGAGTTTTGAAAATCAATATGGGCTATGCCATTGGTTGATTTCTTGGATTTCCAAGGATGGCCTCAAATTCTTCAATCAAGGGACATATCTCAAAGTCATTTACCTTTCCCAAAAGGAAACCATGGCATAGTTTGAAAGCACTTCAAACTATTGATTTGAAACAAAGATATTTGCTCCCAATGAATAGCTTTCATATTTTTAAATAAATCTTTAATTTTCTTCAAATTGAGTTCTTTCATTATTGAAATTAAAGAAAAAATTTAAAATTGTTAAAAGGGATTTTTGATCGGGAATTATAGCATTGAAAGATGCTTTTATATAAGGGAATTATAGCATTGAAAGCTGCTTTATATAAGGGATTACTTTGTCCACCGAGTTTGACAAGGAAAGAGCAATAATTTGGGTAGAGACGTGTAAGGAAAGAAAATTTAAAAGATTTTGAGTTGCCACATTACATTTCAATTTGCAAATCAGGGGTGCTTTAGGATTTTGAATTGTGAGAGGGATTTTTGTGTATACTGTAATAATAATAATGATAAAAAAAGTCAAAAGTTACAGTAAAAGTAAAAATTATTGTTATTATTATTATAATCATCGTTGTTATTATTATTGATATTATTATTATTAATAATTTAATATTTTCTCAATTAATACAATGATCACTGAGATCACTGAGAAAGAGGAGTTGGTCCATAATAAAACAAAGCTCTGAGAAAGTCGTCGCCCGTTGGAGGAGGAGGCATATCATCTATCCCAAGTCCACCTGAAGAAGGAGCACCTGAACCTCTACCCTAGAATTTAGGCCTATAGCAGTAATCATCTGGAGTAGATGAAGGAATCTCATGGTGTACAATTTGGGGCCCCCTATAAGATGAAGCACTAGGATCCCTCATTCCCTGGAACCGAAAGTCTCGAAAGTTTTGCTCCGACTGATGATACTACCTTTTGAGAAGGGCAATTTGTTGGCAGCTAGTGGCTAACTATTCCTGCAGTTTCTTGTTTTGCTCTTCAAGCATTTGCTGTGAGTCAGAAAAGAAGAACATACATAATCATGCAAATGTTTATCATAAATCATCATGAAACAGGATGACCTACTAGGCAACTCATATCAGAGCCTTGCGGATGAGATGGCACATCCGCTTGGTGAGAAGGAGCAAATGGAGGAACAATAGTGGAAGGTCTAGCCTCATGATCAAATGAGCCTGTAGCCTACAATATTCATGAGAACAGTTGAAATAAGTTGAAAAAAAAGCAATTGCAATAATAGAATGACGCATATTTACCTAAGAGGTTCCAGCCATGGAATAAGAGATAGATTCTCTTTCCTCCTCTTCATTACTGGCTTCCTCATCATTCCCCCTCGAGAAATCCCCAGATGCCAATAGGAGACACATCAAAAGTTCAAGAGTTGTGTTTGAATGAATTGTGTGCATGACACACCCGGTACACAAATATAATCTTCAACATTATAGCCATTTTGAGCTAATTGCCATGAATTTTTCGATATTGATGTAATATTCAAAGTATACATTGGGAAATTCATCAGGACCCTCTGTTACTCAGGACCAATGAACCAATCATACACCATTTCCTCGAGAAACCAGCCACTAGACACAGAACCAGCAATGATTCGACGGGAGTGCTGGTAAGGCAGTGCAACATTCATAAAAGGAGTCCAATTCACCCGCTCTTCAACTTTCCACCAAGCCAAGTCAACCTGTAGGATGGAAAAAGGTAGTAAAACTTTTTTCATAAACTATAAAGTATAATAATACTATTTTACCTGGTCCCAGATAAGGCAACTCAAGTGATAATGCTAGGTGTGCACATGATGAGAGCCGAGAACTGCTATGCGATCGGACAACCAAAAAGCTAACCTTGGATATCCGACTATCTCTCCAAAAATATCAAGCACCCTCACGAGATTATGCTCATAAGCCCATACATATAATAACAATAGAAATCAAATTCGTGCGAATATATGAGTTGAATTAACAATGGCAGCAGATAGTACCTCGACAATCACCATGAAGCCAATGAAAGACTTCTTATTCCTGCAAATCTTGTCTAGGCCATGATAGAGACAGGTAAGGCCAGCTTCACCCCATCCATAAAGTGGTACCATATCCATTCAAAAAGGGCCCTTAATACCGATAAATGGATGGTGGATTAAGTGCAGCATAAAATGGTTGACCCAAGCACATACAATAAAAATCCCCGAGCATATTGTTTGGTTAATTCTCTACGAACCAATCCATCATAGCTCATCCAATAACTCTGAATCGGCTCAATTTTTATCTTGAAGGGCTCGTTGAGTGACGATTAACTATTGGTAAGAGGAATAGGAAAACCATGGTATCCGATATAGTTATGGCTGAAAAATCAACTGGGCCAATAGTCATTTCTCCTGCAGGTAGGTGGAAAGTATGGGTCGTGTCCATCCACCGCTCCGATAATTCTTGAACTACACTACGGTCTATTGGACATTCCTCGAATGTTAATTACAGAATAAAGCTTTCAAAACTGCACTCTCGGATGATCCATTTTACCCGAGAAGATGCTATGTCATACCATTGCCAGGCTTTATAGACACACCCTCCGCCCCGGACAATGTAGCGATCATGCTAAAATTGAATAAGGTAAGCCAATATGAGGTAAGTATATCATTTCACAACTCCTATTGTTTCATAGTCTGAAGTTACTCATTACTGTATTTATATTTTAATTTTTTTTTCATTTTCTAATATACTAAATTATAATTAAAAAATTACAACAAAAAAAATAATAAATAAAGTAATAATAATAATAAATAATAAAATAAAAAGATAAATATTTGTGCTGCTAAAGTTGCAGTGTTACCTTAGTCTTTAGACTAGAACTACAATGACGTTGTATTCTAGCTAGTGGATTGACAGTTCCACATTTATATTGTAGAAATAAATTCTAGCAACTTAGCATTAGATCGAGGTCCCGATCTTGAAGCATGCCTTCCTTCCATTTGATGGCTATACTCTATGTTCTCAAATCTAAATATAACTTATAATTGAATAAAAGAGAATTAAATGGAAGAAATTGAAAGCCTTTATATAGGCAAATGGCAAGACAAAAAGAAAAAAAGAAATACTCATTTTGTGAAAACAATCACCGTTAGTGAATAGTAAAAAATAGTAGTCAACAGTTTCTAAATAGTGTACAAATAGTGAATTCAAATCATTCTTTTCAATTATTCAACAGTTTGTGTGTCTAAAAATATTTTTTATACTTTTACAAAAATATTTTTCCACACAGGGGCAAGAGATATAGGTATGGTAAAAAATAGTTAATTTTTTTTGCAATTATTAATGCCCTACTAACTACAATTATCTTTTGCAACCACCGGGTCCAGAACCCAAATCATATTTTTTAGTCCAAAACTCATCTCAAGTCCAGAATCAAAATCATTTTTAGTCAAGAACTCACCAACTAGTCCAAAATCCAAATTATCTTTGAGTACAAAACTCATCCCGTGTCCAGAACCCAAATCATTTTTTAGTCCAGAACTCACCAATAGGTCCAGAACGCAAATAATTATTGAGTCCAAAACTCATTTCGGTTCCAGAACCCAAATTATTTTTTAGCCCAGAACTCACCAACTGGTCTAGAACTCATCCCAGGTCCAAAACCCAAATTATTATTTTGTCCAGAACTCATCCTAGGTCTAAAACCCAAAATACTTTTGAGTTTTGAACTCACCACCGGGTCTAAAACTCAAATTAGTTTTTGAGTCCCGAACCCACCACAGGGTCCAGAAACCATCCTTATCCAAAATCTGCTCAAAATCATATTGCTTTTTACTCTCTTCTACTATAAGTATCAGATCGGTCAAACAGGTAGCAAATTGTAGACCCTTAATTTTTAACCGAGCCCACTCCAATATTTTAAAATAAGTCTGAAATAATTTTGGTGGTATTTATTATTTATTTTATTATTTATTTATTTATTTTAATACTTATTTGAATATTTATTATTTATTATATTTATTTTTAAATATATATATAATAAAAAATAATAAAAAATCTAATAGACCAATCGGTGAGCGACCGCGAGAAGGCAGTTCGCCGCAGGCATAACCTACAATGACTTGGCTTGGGCCAATTCGACACAGGTGCAAGCTGTGGTAAATTGGGCAGTGCCTCACAGGCGCTCACCCGATTATTCATGTCCCAGACTCATTGCTCGCCCGTCGCTCGCTTATCAGCAGCTCTTAGCAACGCATTGGCCGATTTTGGCCAAAATTCTATTTTTGCTTGGAAACATGAATAAAATTCCTAAATGGTTTTAACGTCCTTAGCATATTAGGTTTTATTTTAAATTTCTATAAAAAGTAGTCTTAAACACAAAAACAAGGATGGCAAAAATTACTCAAGAATTATTATCGGACTCTTAATCTTTGAAGCAACCCGAAGCAATAAAAAAAAAAGAACACTCCAATTCACAAGGCAACAAGCCTTTGTTGTCTTGAATCAAGCTCTCCCAGAATTTCAATAGTGCAATTGTGGTGGAGCCAACAAATGATGATATTTTCTTAATCAATTCATTATAACATGCTTTTAATAGTTTTAACATGGAACATGCATGATCTTTATTTAAAATTGAATCCAGTAGCCTATTAACATATCTTCTTCCAAATTGAATCCAGTAGTAAGCATGCTAATAGCTTTGTTTAAAGTTTTCATGATGTCACTTAATTTTTCTCAAATATTATTAATAGTAGCTTGTTTATTCCAACTTCAAAGCTTTGATCATTATTTTTCCAAAACCCTAATTTATAAATTTCAAAACCCTAATTGAATGGTATAAGCCATAAACCCTAATTAATTCTATTTTTCAAAACCTTTACAGTAGCTTATTACTTCAAAAATAATTATAATAATGTTAGTTTTTTTCAAACACTAAAACTCTAGTTTTTGAATATAAACCCTAAAACTTTAGAACCCTAATCCTATTTTTAAAAAAGAAGAAACTCTAAACCCTAATTGTATTTTCCTAAACCATAATTCATAAAACACTAGCTTGTATATTTAGGCTTTAATTGTTAGTGTATGTGCCCTAGGCCATTTATTTGGATCTTTATGTTATACATTCATTATTAATAAATGAGGTTTTATTATCATTATTGTTTGTTTGCATGTTACACAATTTTGATATTTGTCCCTGGTTTATTATTGTTATAGAGATAAAAAAAATAATTCTTAACCAGTATGAAAATTGATTTGATAATCATCAGATGGTTATGTGTATAGTGATACAAATCAATTTCATAGATACTTGTTAGAGAACAATGTATTGGATAGACCCATCATGAGATTACTACATGGGTTAGTGTCATAAGTAAATCTCATGATAGTTATGTATTAATTCTTTGACTTGAGATTGTCATAGTTTGCAATATAAGGCCTATTATATTTTGACATGATCAAATATTATCCGTAACTGGATAGTAATAAAGGTTATGATCATATATGATAGAAATTATGTAGAGGATAATGAACAATCAAGATAGAATTTGTCCCTCTCTTTGAGAGAGATATCTTTTAGTCCCCTCGATAAGTGAGGCTGTGAAATGCATGGCCGTGCTCAAATGAATTGATAGTGTGATCAATTTCATTTGTTTTTTATCAGTCTACTTGGAGATCGAGTAATCATAAGTTTGGACAATATAAGTATGAAGTTAACCATGACTTACAAAAATGCGCTTTGGGCTAGATATAATATTAATAATATTATTATTAGATATTAATATTTATTATTATTATTATTATTTTCATTTATATATATATTATTAGATAATATATTTAGAATCATTATTAGATTTGGATTCTGAATTGGACTTACCTTATCCAATTTCGAATTGGATTTTGGAGTGATTATATTCACTCCAGACGTTAAGTCTTCTTAGAGGTAACATTAAAAAACGAAAGAGAACGAAAACAAAGGAACCCTAATACTGTCACGACCCAACTTATACATATGTATAGTACATCCATGTATAGTAAGAGGAACCATCCCGGGAAACTACTCAAGAGCGCGAAGTGAAGGGAAGTTCTGTAGAACTGAAAGGACCTATTTGAAAAGATTGCAAAGTTTTGTGAAGGTGGCCGTAATTATCAAAAGTCATTCCGAAAGTCCTTAATAGTGCCTATAAAAGACCCCCAAGGATGAAAAGTAGAGGGAAATTGGGTCGCAACGGAACGCCACAGTTTTTCCCGGAAATGCACGGTTTGGGAGATATAGTGGATTTTCGACCAAGGGTATTTTTGTCAATATGCAATAATAATTTATACATAGGAAAACAAGGCATATAAAGGTACCAAAAGCAAGTGGGAGGATCCCACAATGATCTATATCAACGAACGGACTCTAGAGGAGACTCGAAACACGTAAGAACCTAAAAGGGAATTCTTATGAAAGTCAAGGGCATAAGTGTAATTTTTATAAATTGATTGGGAATCAAGAATAAATATTGGAAATAAGGACTAGGGGTCGAAAGGAGCATGACGGTATATTTTATGCATCATGAAATTGCTTGGTCTGAAAGATACGGTAAATTTTTAACTGAAGGGGGCATTATGGTCATTCCACCAACCAAGCACCAATTTAGACATAGACTAAAAGTCAAGGACCAAATGATAAAAAGGCAAAGAAGGACACATGTTGCAATCTTATCCATTTAACCTTTTGTTTTGGCAAAATCCCATCCAAATGATAAAAAGGCAAAGAAGGACACATGTTGCAATCTTATTCATTTAGCCTTTTGTTTTGGCAAAATCCCATCCATAAAAAAAAAACAAATTTATATGTACAAACGTGTACATATATAATCCATGTTCTTGAAATCTCTAGAATACAAAAAAACCAAATCACCTTCTCCTTCTCCAAGCAAAGGCCATGGCCTCCGATAAAAAAAAAATTCAAGGAATTTCCAAGTTTCTAGGTGAAAGTGTAGAAGAAGTTACCAATTCCAAGGCAAGGAAATTCATCTATGGTCTTATTTCTTTCATTGGTTATATTATTTGCAAGATACAAATGAAAGAATAAATATGATGATTATAGAAAATTTAAGAAGTTGAAGAGAAAGTGAAAGAGATGATTTGCACATATAAGATTAATGATAAAAAGAATGACTAGTAGTATTAGTTAGCTAAATAAGGCATGAAGCACTTAAATTTTATTATGTTCTTGACATGAATTTTATGAAAATTATAGAAAATCAAGGAGTGAGAGAGGAGGAAGCAAAGAAGACATAAAAGAACTAGAAACAAGTGAAAAGAATTAAGGTTTGGTACTTAAATCATTGCCCTTTTCAATTAATTCACATATTTTGCATTATGGGACTTATGAAATGGCTTTGAAATGATGTTATTATGTGTGGTAAATATGTGGGAAAGTGCCTTCTAGTCATTTGTAGTTAATTGAAGGTGAAGAAAATAAAAAAATAAAACAAACTAGCCCAATTTGTGTTAATTGTCCATAAACTTTGACTAACTTTTAGTCATCTCTTTGGTTTGATTTTTGAAAGAGGAACCTTTAGTCCTTCCATGGTATCACAAAAGGAGTCTAAAACTTAATTTTGCAAGAAAAAAATTAATTCCCCTCAAGTTTTGAAAGTTGGGCAGAATGGTCCCTTTTGGGCACCATTCTGCAGCTTTCATTTTGGGTAGTCTGTTGAGGGGGCAAACGAAGGAATTTTTTAATGAAAATTTACATGCATTTAGTTAACTTACGAAGGGGTTTTCCTGAAAAATTTCAGCCAAAAATAAGTTTGTTTACTTGGTCAAAACTGTTGCTAAAGTTGACTTATTTTCAGCAGTAAAAACAGATTTTATCATGTAGTAGTCGTGCGCCATTGCGTCGCCGATTTTACGCGCCGTGCTACTATTCATTTGGTCATTTTTCTAAATGTGTTAAAACTTGAATATTATGATATAGATTGATGTTATATCATTTAAAATGACACAAAAGGGGTTTGGAATAATCAGAAAGGCATCATGAGAAGTTATCCTAGTAATATATGCATTATGGAAAAATCATGACTTATTGAATATCATGACCAAAGTAATTAATAAATTATTTATGCTCTACATGGTATGTAAAAATCCTTGAGATAAGGATATGATGCATCATACTATTACTACAGTACTGCTTATGACATGATATGATATTCCGGCTGAAGGCCGATGATTACAATGACATGATCAATGATTCAATGATAATGGCCATTGGCACATGTGCAAGAATTATGATGAAAGATAATGAAATATGATCATGACGAGATATGTTTATCATGACCCTTCCTTATCCGCTGACGTTCTGTTAAACTAGCAGAGCACCTAAATTGATAAAAGCAAAATGTGTAATTTCTAAATTCAGAATATGGGATTTAATCTTTTATCATTATTGAAATGCATGTTTTTAATTACACTTTTAATTTATTTATTTAACGCAATGATTTAAGTACCCACTAAGCAAATGCTTAACCAGTTTAGTTTTCTTTTCTAAACTCGTAGGTTGAGCAAGAAGCTATTTTCTGCAGTGTCCCGAGCAGCTGGTGTTGGCAACTTTTTGGGTAGAAATGTATTATAAGTAATATAACTAGAATGGCAAGTACATATGTTAGCATAAACTAAGAATTGTATGTATGACTAGTAAAAGACCAAAGTACGTTTGCTAAGTATATTAATTATTGTATGTTGGTATGAATTAGTGTGTATGGATGTGTGTGTAGAAGTGTGAAATTTTAATGCAGGTTTTTGGTGGAGGATATAAGGAGGTCGACTATAGAAGTGTTTGAGATTGATTGAGATTGATTAGTTGAGAAAAAAAATGTTTTCATTAAATAAAAAAAATCAGTTTTGGCGACACTTGGGACCACCAATTATAGGGGAAACTCTGGCAAAATTTTTTGTAACATGTGTATTATAAATTGACTAAGTATAGAACCAAGACTCGAATATCACAAAATAACATTCCATCTTGGTCTATGAACATAAGCTAAGATGGGGTGTTACATTTAGTGGTATCAGAGCATTGGTTTAGTCGATTCTGGGTAGTTAGTTGAATCAAACTGTGAATGCATGACACATAGGTTTAGGAAGGGAATTTTAATAAGCTGATGTGTATGTTTATGATGCTTATTAGTGATATTGTGGTATTGAGAATAGGAGTGAGGATGAGTAATTCGACGCAACCAGCTAAATTGGCTTTAGGTCCTAAACCTTATTCTCGGGCCAGCACAAGAGAGAAACAAACCATAGATAAGAAGCTTTTTGAATTGGGGAAGGAGAATCTGTGCCAGAAAATTAAAATGGAAGCCAGAGAGCGAGAAATAGCAGAGTTAAAAGAAGAATTAATTAGAATGAAAGGGAAACAAGAGGAGCAATAGGAAGTAATAGATCAGTTGAGAGACTTGAGACTCCAGGACCGGAAAGACTTAGTGTTAGCCCTGGATAATAGTAGGCTCTTGATGGAAGATGTTAGGGCGTTACAAGTGGATAAGAGGCAAACTACAGTAGAGCTTGAGAATGTGAATCGTTTGGCTAGGACCTTGCAAGGAAGGGTAGAGATGTTACAGGATAGAATGGACGAACTCCCTCATAACCTTCCTAGAGTTCAGTCTAACGAGTTAGATCCGAATCTGATGGAGCTTGCTTCAGATAATGCTACCTCTCCCCGAGCTCCTACTTATTGAGCTGTGATGGGCTGATGATTTTGCTACCCCTTTGGTTATGTATATAGGCGAATAAAAATGCAACAGTAGATAGGTCATTTTGTTGTAAATAGATATAAATAGGCCGGACAAGTAACAAACTAATATAGGCCATTTTGCTGTACATAGATGTAAAATAGGCCATAAGTAGGAGTATGTGATGATGTATGTTAAATATGTATGAAAACGCGCTCTTGTGAATAAATAAGGTTATGTTTATATTAAGTGTATGATCTGAAATTATGATTGGAATTTATCTATGTACATGCCATATAGGAAATTTAATATGCCAAGCCAAACCAGCTGCTAACTTTATTATGATATACACGTATATGATTGTAGAATGTCACAAGAAGTTGAAACACAGAGAGCCGTAGACGAGGAGGTCAAGTCACGCGCCTCCGTGCCTACGAATGTAGAGGAGAGTCTTGGAACTATGCCACAACCAGCAGTGGAGGCCGCGGAAGGCCCCAATGCTTATTTACGACAGATGGCAGCATTATTTCAACAAATGGCAGGAATGGTACCTACTGCTGCCGAAAGAGAGAGAAAGCCCCCAATCGAGAAATTAAGGAAGTATGGGGCTAAGGAATTTAAAGCCAGTAGGGAAGAAGGATCTGAGGAAGCGTAATACTGGTTAGATAGTACCATTAGAGCATTGGATCAATTAAGGTGCACGCCAGAGGAAAGATTTATTTGTGCCACGTCTCTTTTGGTTGAAGAAGCATACATTTGATGGGAGACTACACAGCAGCGCATGCCACCAGAACAACAGACATGGGAATTTTTCCAAACTGAGCTTAAGAAGAGATATATCACCGAGGCGTACTTAACCGCAAAAAGGAATGAATTCACGTACTTAAAGCAAGGAAGAATGACGGTATTTGAGTATGAAAAAGAGTTCACTCGTCTTAGTAAGTACGCGAGGAGAATGATAGAAGCATAACAGGAAAGATGCCAGAGATTCTTAGAAGGATTAAACAATGAAATCAAAGTGCAATTGGTAGCCATAGATATATCAGAATTTTCCAAACTTGTTACAAAGGCTTTGGACGTTGAGAAAGTACAAGTGGATGAGAGGAATAAGCATAAGCACATGCAGCAAAAAAAGGATGCAAACTCGAGGCCTGGGAGGACCTCAGCAAGCCCGAAAGAGATTCAGGGGAGGAAGTAGTTCTATGCAACAAGGCCGGCGATTTCAGAATCAGAGGTCAAGCCGAGGTATGAGTTATCAAACATCTGTAGCCAGTGCACCGGGGTCATTTGGAAGAGGCTTCGGAAGAGGATTAAGTAGAGGCAGAGGAAGAAGTAACAATCCAGGAATTAGTGGAGGATTTGGAAGAAAAACGGGTTTTGAAGGATATACTTTTCCTCTATGTGAGCATTGCGGACGAAGACATGGAGACGAATGTTGGTATTTATCCGAAGGATGCTGGGAATGTGGAACACCAGACCATATAAAGGTGAACTGCCCCAAAATACAGATGAATACTCCTGCACCAACGGAGAGGTCACAACCTACCTTTGGCAGAGGCCGAGGCAGAGGAAGAGGAGGTAATCCAAACTTTCAAAGGGCACAATCAGAGACTGTTAACCAGCCTAGTACAAGTGCACCAGCAAGGGTATATGCAATGAGAACCTGAGAAGAAGAAGAAGAAGCACCGGACGTCATTGTTGGTACATTTTATATGTTCAACCTGTACATGCTTTAATTGATCCCGGATCCACACATTCGTACATATGCATGCATAGTGAGAATTTAGAAGGATTACCAGTAGAATATGTCAAGTCTGGTATACTAGTTGCAAACCCTATAGGAGATGAAGTAGTTATGAACAAAGTAATCAAAGAATGCCCTATAGAGATACACGGAAACGTATTTCCTGGAAATTTGATGGAATTACCATTTCAGGAATTTGACGTAATTTTAGGAATGAACTGGTTAGCAAAGCATAAAGCAATAGTTGACTGTGAGAAGAAAAGAGTGACGCTCCATACCCCTCGCAGAGAGGAAGTGACAGTAGTAAAAAAAAGAGGCGACTATTTGAACAATGTAATATCGGCAGTGACAGCAAGGAAGCTAATACAAAAGGGATGTGAAGCATATCTAGTAAGCGTAATGGAAGCAAAGAAAGATGCTACTAAGATCCAACACATACCGACGGTGTGTGATTTTCTCGATGTTTTTCCAGATGAGCTACCCAGACTACCACCTAAGAGAGAAGTGGAATTCACCATAGATGTTTATCCGGGAGCTGCACCAGTGTCGATTGCCACATACCGAATGGCGCCAGCGGAACTCAAGGAATTGAAGACGCAATTACAAGAGCTACTCGACAAAGGCTTTATACGACCAAGCGTTTCCCCATGGGGCGCACCGGTACTTTTCGTCAAGAAGAAGGATGGATCCTTAAGGCTATGCGTGGATTATCGACAGTTGAACAAGCTCACAATCAAGAACAAGTATCCACTACCACGTATTGACGATCTATTCGATCAACTCAAAGGAGCCAGTGTATTTTCAAAGATAGATCTCCGATCGGGATACCATCAGCTGCCAATTAAGAAGGAGGACATTCCAAAGACTGCTTTCAAAACTCGGTACGGACATTATGAGTTTCTTGTAATGCCTTTTGGGCTTACAAATGCACCAGCAGTATTTATGGATTTGATGAATCAAATTTTCCATCCGTACCTCAACCAATTCCTAGTGGTGTTTATAGACAACATTCTTGTTTATTCAAAGAACAAAGAAGAGCACGATCGACACCTTCGCATTGTATTGCAAACATTTAGAGAAAAATAACTATATGCCAAGCTCAGTAAGTGTGAATTTTGGCTGGAAGAAGTGACATTCTTGGGACACATTGTATCTGCTGAGGGCATCAGAGTGGATCTTAAGAAAATAGAGGCTATTTTGGATTGGAAACCGCCAAGGACAGTAATAGAAGTGAGAAGTTTCCTAGGATTGGCAGGATACTATCGTCGATTTGTGAATGGATTTTCCATTATTGCCGCCCAAATGACCAAGTTGCTTCAGAAGAATGCTAGATTTCAGTGGACAGATGAATGTCAAAGAAGCTTTGAGAAACTGAAAGAAAAGCAAACAGATGCCCCGATACTCATGCAACTAGTGTCCGGTAAGGACTTTTGTGATATACAGCGATGCATCACACATTGGCCTAGGTTGTGTACTCATGCAAGAAGGTAAAGTGGTCGCATATGTTTCCCGGCAACTTAAACCATACGAGAAGAATTATCCAACACACGATTTAGAATTGGCGGCTATTGTATTGGCATTCAAGACATGGAGACATTACCTGTATGGAGAAAAATGCTACATTTATACGGATCACAAAAGCTTGAAGTATTTGCCAACACAAAAGGACCTCAATTTGCGACAAAGGAAATGGATCCAAATTTTGGAAAATTATGACTATGTCATAAACTATCATCCAGGAAAGGCGAACATCGTGGCCGACGCACTTAGTAGGAAATCAATGCAAGCCTTAAGTGCTATGAGGATCAGTTTGAGACCAACAGAAGAAGGAGCACTGCTAGCAGAAATGCAAACACGACCCACGCTTTTTCAGGAAATTCACCAAGCATAAAAAAAGATAAACCAGTCCAAAAATGGATCAAGCAAGTACAAGAAGGAAAAAGTACAAAGTTTAAAATTTCAAGAGACGGCAGTTTATATTACGAAAGTCGGACAGTAATACCAGCAACAGGAGATATAAAGAAGAAGATTCTTCAGGAAGCCCACAGTAGTCCTTACGCAATGCACGCAGGGGCTACAAAAATGTACCAGCCTTGAAGAAATTCTATTGGTGGCCAGGAATGAAGAGAGACATCGTAGATTTCTTAACCAAGTGTTTGACATGACAGCAAGTGAAAGCAGAACATCAAGTGCCATCAGAACTATTACAGCCAATTACAAATCCGACATGGAAATGGGATTGCATCACTATAGATTTTATCACAGGACTGCCAATGACGAGAGATAAACATGACGTTGTATGGGTAATTGTCGATCGATTAACTAAGTAAGCTCATTTTCTGCCTGTGCGAATGGACTACTCAATGGATAAGTTGGCAGAAATATACGTTAAAGAGATTGTACGATTGCATGGAGTCCCGACATCTATTATTTCAGACAGAGATCCACAGTTCACTTCAAACTTTTGGAGAAAGCTCCAAACGGCCCTCGGACCAAGCAAGCTATAGCACTGCTTTCCATCCTCAAACGGATGGGCAATCTGAAAGAATAATTCAGATTTTGGAGGACATGTTGAGAGCGTGTGTTATGGAGTTTAAAGGCAGCTGGGATAAGTACCTAAGCCTAATGGAATTCGCATATAACAATAGCTACCAATCCAGCATACAGATGGCACCCTATGAAGCATTGTACGGAAGAAAGTGCAGAACGCCAGTATGTTGGACAGAACTAAGTGAGGAAAAAGTTATTGGACCCGACATTGTGAAGGAGACTCAGGAGAAAGTTGACATCATTCGAGATAGACTAAAGGTTGCATCAGATAGACAGAAATCGTACGCAGACCTGAAATGAAAAGACATAGAATTTGCAGTAGGGGACAAAGTTTTCCTTAAAGTTTCTCCATGGAAGAAAGTACTGAGATTTAAGCAGAAAAGCAAGTTACGTCCCAGATTCATTGGACCATATGAAGTCATCGAACGTATAGGCCCAGTAGCTTATCGGCTAGCCCTACCACCCGAACTGGACAGGATACATAATGTTTTTCATGTTTCGATGTTATGATGATATCGTTCAGACCCTGCACACGTCATCAAGACACAAGATATCGAAGTCCAGCTCGACTTGACTTATGAAGAGGAGCCAGTGAAGATTTTGGCATGAGAGGTTAAAGAATTGAGAAATAAGAAAATTCCTCTGGTTAAGGTATTGTGGAGAAATCATAAGGTAGAAGAGGCAACCTGGGAAAGAGAAGAAACTATGAAGCAGCAATACCCGCACTTGTTTACAACTGACCAGCTTCGGGACGAAGCCTAAATTTTAGAGGGGAAGAAATGTCACGACCCAACTTATACATATGTACAGTACGTCCATGTATAGTAAGAGGAACCATCCCGGGAAGCTACTTAAGAGCGCGAAGTGAAGGGAAGTTCTGTAGAACTGAAAGGACCTATTTGAAAAGATTGCAAAGTTTTGTGAAGGTGGCCGCAATTATCAAAAGTCATTCTGGAAGTCCTTAATAGTGCCTATAACAGACCCCAAGGATGAAAAGTAGAGGGAAATTGGGTTGAAACGGAACGCCACGGTTTTTCCCGAAAATGCACGGTTTGGGAGATATAGTGGATTTGCGACCAAGGGTATTTTCGTCAATATGCAATAATAATTTATACACAGGAAAACAAGGCATATAAAGGTACCAGAAGCAAGCAGGAGGATCCCACAATGATCGATATCAACGAACGGACTCGAGAGGAGACCCGAATCACGCAAGAATCTAAAAGGGAATTCTTATGAAAGTCAAGGGCATAAGTGTAATTTTTATAAATTGACTGGGAATCAAGAATAAATATTAGAAATAAGAACTAGGGGTCGAAAGAAGCACGACGGTATATTTTATGCATCATGAAATTGCTCGGTCTGAAAGATACGATAAATTTTTAACTGAAGGGGGCATTATGGTCATTCCACCAACCAAGCACCAATTTAGACATAGACTAAAAGTCAAGGACCAAATGATAAAAAGGCAAAGAAGGACACATGTTGCAATCTTATCTATTTAACCTTTTGTTTTGGCAAAATTCCATCCAAATGATAAAAAGGCAAAGAAGGACACATGTTGCAATCTTATTCATTTAGCCTTTTGTTTTGGCAAAATCCCATCCATCAAAAAAAATAAATAAATTTATACGTACAAACGTGTACATATATAATCCATGTTCTTGAAATCTCTAGAATACAAAAAAACCAAATCACCTTCTCCTTCTCCAAGCAAAGGCCGTGGCCTCCAACAAAAAAAAATTCAAGGAATTTCCAAGTTTCTAGGTGAAAGTTTAGAAGAAAGTTACCAATTCCAAGGTAAGGAAATTCATCTATGGTCTTATTTCTTTCATTGGTTATATTATTTGCAAGATACAAATGAAAGAATAAATATGATGATTATAGAAAATTTAAGAAGTTGAAGAGAAAGTGAAAGAGATGATTTGCACATATAAGATTAATGATAAAAAGGATGACTAGTAGTATTAGTTAGCAAAATAAGGCATGAAGCACTTAAATTTTATTATGTTCTTGACATAAATTTTATGAAAATTATAGAAAATCAAGGAGTGAGAGAGGAGGAAGCAAAGAAGGCATAAAAGAACTAGAAACAAGTGAAAAGAATTAAGGTTTGGTACTTAAATCATTGCCCTTTTCAATTAATTCACATATTTTGCATTATGGGACTTTTGAAATGGATTTGAAATGATGTTATTATGTGTGGTAAATATGTGGGAAAGTGCCTTCTAGTCATTTGTAGTTAATTGATGGTGAAGAAAATAAAAAAATAAAACAAACTTGCCCAATTTGTGTTAATTGTCCATAAACTTTGACTAACTTTTAGTCATCTCTTTGGTTTGATTTTTGAAAGAGGGACATTTAGTCCTTCCATGGTATCACAAAAGGATTCTAAAACTTAATTTTGCAAGAAAAAAATGAATTCCCCTCAAGTTTTGAAAGTTGGGCCGAATGGTCCCTTTTGGGCACCATTCTGCAGCTTTCATTTTAGGCAGTCTGTTGAGGGGGCAAACGAAGGAATTTTTCGACGACATTTTGGTTGCATTTAGTTAACTTATGAAGCGGTTTTCCTGAAAAATTTCAGCCAAAAATAAGTTTGTTTACTTGGTAAAAAATGTTGCTAAAGTTGACTAATTTTCAGCAGTAAAAAACAGATTTTATCATGAAGTAGTCGCGCGCCATTGCGTCGCCGATTTTACGCGCCGCGCTACTATTCATTTGGTCATTTTTCTAAATGTGTTAAAACTTCAATATTATGATATAGATTGATGTTATATCATTTAAAATGACACAAAAGGGGTTTGGAATAATCAGAAAGGCATCATGAGAAGTTATCCTAGTAATATATGCATTATGGAAAAATCATGACTTATTGAATATCATGACCAAAGTAATTAATAAATTATTTATGCGCTACTTGGTATGTCAGAACCCTTGAGATAAGGATATGATGCATCATACTATTACTGCAGTACTGCTTATGACATGATATGATATTCCGGCTGAAGGCCGATGATTACAATGGCATGATCAATGATTCAATGATAATGGCCATTGGCACATGTGCAAGAATTATGATGAAAGATAATGAAATATGATCATGACGAGATATGTTTATCATGACCCTTCCTTATCCGTTGACGTTATGTTAAACCAGTAGAGCACCTAAATTGATAAAAGCAAAATGAGTAATTTCTAAATTCAGAATATGGGATTTAATCTTTTATCATTATTCAAATGCATGTTTTTAATTACACTTTTAATTTATTTATTTAACGCAATGATTTAAGTACCCACTAAGCAAATGCTTAGTGAGTTTAGTTTTCTTTTCTAAACTCGTAGGTTGAGCGAGAAGCTGTTTTCTGCAGTGTCCCGAGCAGCTAGTGTTGGTAACTTTTCGGGTAGAAATGTATTATAAGTAATATAACTAGAATGGCATGTACATATGTTAGCGTAAACTAAGATTGTATGTATGACTAGTAAAAGACCAAAGTACGTGTGCTAAGTATATTAATTACTGTATGTTGATATGAATTAGTGTGTAGAAGTGTGAAATTTTAATGCAGGTTTTTGGTGGAGGATATGAGGAGGTCGACTATAGAAGTGTTTGAGATTGATTGGTTGAGAAAAAAAATGTTTTCATTAAATAAAAAAAATCAGTTTTGGCGACACTTGGGACCACCAATTATAGGGGAAACTCTGGCAAAATTTTTGTAAAATGTGTATTATAAATTGACTAAGTATAGAACCAAGACTCGAATATCACAAAATAACATTACATCTTGGTCTATGAACATAATGTAACACACCTACATCCTGTACACGCACACAACATAACACCACAATGTAATATACGTACACTGAATATAAGGACGCTACGGTTTTCTTTAACATTTAAATCATTTTAGATGATAAGATATCCTTTCTCATTATGTATTATAGAAAATAGAGTAATTAACTTGTAATATAAAACAAAATACATTTATATACGTTTACTTAATACGCAGCGGAATTTATAAAATATTTACATATATCAATACATTCAAATCCATATTTACAATTATACATATATTTACATTAGAATCCATACTTTACAAAATATAAAGAAGTTATACATGATTGGCAGCTTTTCTCTGATCTTTAAGTCCCAAAATAAATCCTTCAATGTCTACTCTCACTCGGTCTCGAGGAACTCTCTGGTTCAACCCTGTCACCTGCGCGATCAACCACTATCGCGCTAAGCCAACGGCTTAGTAGTACAAAGTATACTAACATTATACTTTAATGCAATGCAATGCAATGCAATGTCACACATTTAACAATAGAGACAACCTCATAGGTGGAAAGATAATATCACACCTTCATATTTCATAAATCATATACATATAAACATATCACATTTCAAAGTCATTCCATAGATCTTATTATTCAATTATTTTACCATTAATGAATCACATTTAAACAAAGACAAGCATGGGCCCAAAAGACACTAATATGTCATTCAATTTTCAGAGTTAATGCTTTGGTTTTGTTATCACATTTATCATTATCATTATCCCAACTAGGCTTCAAGGATTAGGTTCAACCAAGCTTCAAGGGGAACAAAGCATGCTAAGTATCAACCCCACTTGGCTTCAAGAACCAACCCAACCTAGCTTCAAGGGTTGTAACATCTCAATTAGGCTTCAAGGACTAGACCCAACCAAGCTTCAAGGGGAGTAAAACATGTTAAACTTCTACCCAACTTGGCTTCAAGGATCAATTCCAACCTAACTTCAAGAGATTGTTACTTATAGGCGTGGCACCAATCAACAAAACTCTGAAAATGGAATAACACGTTAGACACACAATTCATACATTATTTCATTATCAATTAGGCAAACATGCCTCATTAAAGTCATTATAGTCAATCACAATGGCTTTATATTCCATCACATCTCAATCCACATTATAACAATTAATCTTTCAAATACACAATCATTTACATCATCATATCCTTCACATTATACACATAGCATCATTGATATAAACATAACAAAGTACATTATTCATATAAGTCAACAATGTAATAATGCAATATTTGTACTTACCTCAATAACAATTCACACAACTCTAAACACTTCCTTTTTCAAGATTCTTTTACTTCTTAGATCAATGACAAATCACTTTCTTCAAGACCTAATCCAAAAATAATAACATACACTTGCTTAGGGATACATATGAGATAATCAAGTTAAGAGTTAACTAGGGCAAACTGTAAACATGACACGCTCAACCACACGGGCGTGTCCCTGACCGTGCCCTAACTCCACAACACAGAAGCTTTTACACGCTCAGAACCACGGGCGTGTCACTGGGCATTTAATACATTCTGCCTCTCTGAAAAAATATCAACAGGTCCAACAACGTGAGCGTGCTCATGGCCGTGTAAACTCTCCAATCTCACAGTAGCTATGACACACTCAATAACACGAACGTGTTAATGGTCGTGTCAAACCTACTGCCTCCAACACAATTGACACGCCTAAAACTCTGAACGTGCTCATGGGCGTGTCAGGCCAAAAACTCAGATTCCGGCCAAAACAACAAAACACCCAACAAAACACTTCTTTTCACCAACATCCACTTAAAACAAACTTAACAAAACATGCCCAAAAACCATCTTAAACTTACAAAAACACCAAAACAACTCCACATCTATAACAAACACAAATCACAAATATCATCACAAAACCTTAAACACAAATACAACACTATCTCTTCCAACCAACTTACTCTTTTCTTCAATCCATCCTTATAATCCATAATCAATTAAATCAAACACTCTTAAACATATCACAATCAAGCAACACACCCTTAAATAATCTATCAAACTCAAACACAACTTCAAGTAAGCAAAGAAATCAAAAGAGGACTTACCAAAGTAATGAAACTTCTTGAATCATCAACTTGATCACTTAGATCTTCCTTCAATTTGAGCTTAGAACCTTAAAATCCTCTCTTGCACTCTTGCTTTCTCTTGTCTTTGGATGAGCCAGCCAACACCATGGAAAAGAAGAAAAGAACATAAAGAAACAAAGTCAAACTTCTCTTTAAATCTCTACCTAGTATTTCAACTTGAGCAATTACCTAAACACCCTTTTACAAATTGTTTTGATTTCCTTTAAAGCACTTGCCCTCTTTTAGTAATTTCACAAATTACAAATTATTTATACTTCCATATATACAACATATACCCTTTCTTTTAATTTCTTTTCTCTTGCAAATTAACATATACATTCAATCCCATATAAAACAACAACAATATTCAAAACTTATAAGGCATACATTGGGATATTACAATTCTCTCCCTCTAAAAAGAAATTTTGTCCTCGAAATTACCTGTCATCAAGTCCGAAACAACTGAGGGCATTGATGTCACATTGTTTGCTCACTCTCCCAAGTTGCCTCTTCTCTCCCATGATTCTTCCATAGAACCTTCACCAAATGCACTTTCTTATTCCTCAACTCTTTCACTTCATGTGCCAGAATAGCAACTGGTTCTTCTTCAAATGTCAGATCTGGACTCGCTTCGATAGATTCAATTGTCAAAACATGAGATGGATCCGACCTGTACCTCCTCAACATAGAAACATGGAATACATTATGGATCCTATCCAACTCAGGTGGCAAATGTAATATCCTCATTTATGCCCTAGAAGTTTTGCATATTGTTTTTGTTGTTATTGTTATATATTGGATTGAATATATGTGTTAAATTGTAAGAGAAAAGAAATTGAGAAGAGAAAGTATATGTATATGTATTTTGGGAAGAAATAGGGTTTAGAGACAAATTTATATGTTGTGTATATGTTAATATATATGACATATAAAGTGGTCAAAAGGCTTGGTCAATGCAAGAGAAGATATTTATTTGAGATTGGTAAATTACTTTATTGGGCACATATAAGACAAAAAGATAATTATGTGAATAAGGGCACTTTGGTAATTGCTTGGATAAAATCACATGGTGGATATTTAAAGAAGGTTTGACTTGTGTTTTCTTTATCATTTCTTCTTCTTCTTCTTGTTGATGGCCGGCCCTCCATAGCCAAAGAGAAAGAAAGAGACAAGTGATGGTTTTGATGATTTCAAGCTTAAATTGAAGAAAGATTAAGTGTTCAAGTGTTGATTTAAGAAGTTTTTAACTAAGGTAAGATCTTTTCTCTAATTTCTTCAATTCTTTTGAAGTGGTATGATTAAGTTGCTTATGGTATGATTGTAAGTATTGATTTTGCTTGATAGATGAGAAGTTGGGTTGGTGTTGGTGATGGAAGAGTAAGATTGGTGTTTAGTGAAATTGTTTCTGTTTTAGGATTAGTAAAGGCTGTGACTTGTATGATTTTTAATTAATTTTAGAAAAATATTCTTGAAGTGAATTTTTGATATGTTGTGCCTCTATGAGTCTAGAATGACTGAAAAATATGTTGATTCGATTTTGGAATGGTTATGAGTTTAGAAAGATTATTTTTATTAGACCTGTTCCAGCAGGTACCTTAACTGAGACAGCTCTATTTCGGAATTCTTAATAAAATGTAGAAAAATCATATTCAATTGAATTTTGGATATGTTGTTGCTTAGTGAGTCTAGTATTTGAGAAAAATAATTTGGAACCACGTTGATTGAATTTGATTTATGGAATTCACAAAGTTCAGAACTGCTGCCAGGATGCAGGGCAATTGGGGCAGTCTGGTTAGGTGAACTATTTGACCAAGATTTTGTGTTCAGTTTGATCTGAAATTTTAAAGGGATGATTTTAAGATACAAAAATAAATTCTGTAAAAATTTTAGAATTTTTAGTCAAGTAGATTAGTTTATACAATTTTTCAAAATAAGGATAAAATGGAGTTTAAAACCAGAATGTACTATTTATGGTTAGGGTTTTAATTCTTTGTTCTTCTTGCATTGCTTTGGTTCTCCAAAGGTAGGTTGGTCCTTAAACCTAACCCTAAACACTTTAAACACACTTGAATCAATGAATGTTATAATCAATTGTTCTTTGCCCTAATTGCATTGTTGAGATTGAACAATGTTATGTTGTGCATTGTGAATGGTAATGTGTTTCATGAGTAATGTGGAATGAAATGTTGATATTTATGAATGATGCTATGTGAGATATAATGTGATCATGGATGAGATATATATATATATACTTGAATAATGAGATGTTATATTGTGAAATGAAATGTGAAGCCATTGTTATTGGCTAAGATGATGTAATTGAAAGAAAGAAGGCATGTTTGCCTAAATGTGATGAGAATTGAGAATGGAAATGAATTGTTTGTTTAATATGTTATTCAGTTTCAGAGTTCTGGATTTGGGTGGCATGCCTAAGAAATGATGAAAGGTAACAGTCTTTCCGGGTTGAGGACCTCCTCATAGGTGTTGAGTTGATGGTCCAAGAGACTGGGTCTGTTACACTATGAGATATATGATTTGTAACAGTCTTGCCGGGTTGAGGATCTCCTCATATGTGTTGAGTTGATGATCCAAGAGACTGGGTCTGTTACACTATCCATGGATAGAGATACATGTATATACATTGCCTACGGGCGTGATTATTGTGACTATGAACCCAAGGCAGTAACTCTGAACTCTAAATATCGTATTAAATACTTGTTGGGCCCATAGGTGTCAAGGTTATATGAATGTCCTAAATAATGTTATGAGTTTAATGAAATGAGATGTTGGTTATGGAGTATGATTGATTAATGTTGAATGTGAAAAGATGTTGAAATGTGGTATGCTCATATGACTATGATTTGTGAAATGCATAATTGTGTGGTTAACTTTATATTTATGATGTTGATCTTATCAATAACATATGTGGCATTGCATTTCATTAAAGCATACCGTTAGCATGTTTTATCTTACTAAGCCGTTGGCTTAGCGCGATAGTGTTTAATCGCGCAGGTAGTAGAGTGGATAGAGTTGAACCCGAGAGTTCATCACGACCTAGTGAGAGTAGACCTTGAAGAATCTATTTTGGGAGCTTAAAGATCAGAGCAGACTTGCCAATCATGTATAAATTTTATGTGTTGTAAAACTTGAGTTTTGATGTATATGAATTTGTAAATATGTAAATATTTTATAACTTCCGCTGTGTAATATTTAAATATGGGGGTTGTCACAAAACCTTTATTTTATGTTGTACTAGAAGTGTAAATCCTTTTTGCAGGTTGTAGTTGAGGTTACAAGGGGGATTTATTGGGAGTGTACTGAGAATGATTTTGTTTGCATTGGTTTGTGTAAAATGTTTTTAAAAATAAGAAAAAAACCGGTTTTGTCGACACTTGGGACTCAATTTTTAGGCGAAACTATGGCAAAAATTTTGTAAAAATCGGAACTAAAATTTGACTAAGTAAAATTGGTAGCAACATTAGGTTAGTGTGGCGCCTCTACTCAGCTTACATATGTAGGTCGGGAAGGGGTGTTTCAGCAAAGCAAGTCGATAAGCAACTGGCCCAACTTTTTCCAAAACTTCATACGGTCCAATGAAACGAGGACTCAATTTCCCTTTCCGACCAAACCTCAATATCTTCTTCCAAGGAGACACTTTCAAAAATACCTTATCTCCAACATCAAACTCTATGTCTCTCCTTTTCAAATCTGAATAGGACTTCTGTCGGTCTGAAGCTGCTTTCAACCTCTCTCGAATCATTTTCACTTTCTCTTCAGTTTCTTTAACCAAATCAGGACCAATTAACCTACCTTCTCCAAGTTCATTCCAACATAGAGGTGTCCTACACCGTCTACCATACAATGCTTCAAATGGTGCCATACCAATGCTGGATTGATGACTGTTATTGTAAGCAAATTCCACAAGTGGCAAAAATTTATCCCAACTTCCAGAGAAATCAATGACACAGCTTCTCAACATGTCCTCGATAATCTGTATCACTCTCTCTGACTGCCCATCTGTCTGCGGATGAAAAGCAGTACTGAAGTGTAATCGAGAACCCAAAGCACCATGTAAACTCTTCCAAAACCTTGAAGTAAATCGGGGATCTCGATCAGACACTACAGAAATTGGGATACCATGCAACTTCACAATCTCATGGATATACAGTTCAGCTAACCTCTCCAGAGAATAATCCATTCGAAATGGAAGAAAATGAGCTGTCTTAGTCAACCTATCAACAATTACCCAAATAGCATCATACTTCCTTTGTGTCAATGGTAGACCAGACACAAAATCCATTGTCACTCTTTCCCATTTCCATTCAGGCACTGATAACGGTTGAAGTAATCATGTTGGAACTTGATGCTCAGCTTTTACTTTCTGACATGTGAGACATTTGGATACAAACTCCGCTATGTCTCTCTTCATACCAGACCACCAGTAATACTGCTTCAAATCATGATACATCTTTGTATTGCCCGAATGCATAGCAAATACTGACTGATGTGCTTCTTCTAAAATAATCCTTCTCAAATTAGCATCATCAGGTACACAAAATCTGTTCTTAAACCAAAGACTCCCATCATTTCTCACAATAAAATCTCGACTCTTTCCATTCTGGCAATCTGAAACAATCTTTTGAATCTTCTTATCAACCACTTGAGCCTCTTTAATCTGATCCAACAATACCGGTTTCAATTGCAACTGTGCCAACAATGCACCATCATCAAAAGATACAAAACTAACATGCAACGCTCTCAACTCAACAAGCAACAAGAGCGAATAAACAGTCAAACCTGCTAAAGACTTCCTACTCAAGGCATCAACAACAACATTTGCTTTACCAGGATAATAATCAATCAAACAGTCATAATCTTTAATCAATTCCAACCATCTCCTCTGTCGAAGATTGAGCTCTCTTTGGACACCCAAATATTTTAAACTTTTATGATCCGTATAGATAAAACACTTCTCCCCAAACAAATAGTGTCGCCAAATCTTCAATGCCAACACAATGGCTGCTAATTATAAATCATGGGTTGGATAATTGAGCTCATGCGGTTTCAACTGTCGAGAAGCATAAGCTATAACTTTACCTTCTTGCATAAGCACACAATCCAAACCACTATGTGAAGCATCACTGTAGATCACATATGGTTTATCTTCCACAGGTAAAGTAAGAACAGGCGCTTGAGTCAACATTTCTCTCAACTGTTCAAACCTAGCCTGACACTGATCTGTCCACACAAATCTAACTCCCTTCCGAAGCAATCTGGTGAGTGGAGTGGCTATCAAAGAAAATCCTTTCACAAACCGTCGATAATAGCCTGCCAAACCCAGAAAGCTTCTAACTTCAGTCACAGACTTTGGTGGACTCCAATTCAAATAGCTTCAACTTTACTCGAATCAACTCTAATACCCTCTGCTGAAACTATATGACCGAGAAAGGTTACTTGATCAAGCCAAAACTCACATTTTGACAGTTTAGCAAACAAGTGCTTCTCTCTCAAAATCTGCAGCACAATCCGCAGATGCTTGTCATGCTCCTCCTCATTACGCGAATACACCAAAATATCATCAATAAAAACTACTACAAACTGATCCAGATAGGGCCTAAACACCCTATTCATCAAATCCATAAAAGCTGCAGGTGCATTCATCAAACCAAAAGGCATAACTAGAGACTCATAATGCCCATACCTAGTACGAAAGGCTGTCTTAGGAACATCTTCAGCTCTGACCCTTAACTGATGGTACCCTGATCTCAAATCAATCTTGGAAAACACTGCTGCACCCTTCAATTGATCAAAGAGATCATCAATTCTAGGCAAAGGATATTTATTTTTAATAGTTACCTTGTTCAATTGCCTATAATCGATACACAATCTCATAGTACCATCCTTCTTTTTCACAAATAAAACAGGAGCTCCCCACGGTGACACACTAGGGCGAACAAACCCTTTATCCAACAACTCCTGCAACTGCACCTTCAATTCTCTCAATTCAACAGGTGCCATTCTATAAGGAGTAATAGAGATAGGAGTGGTACCAGGCAATAATTCAATACCAAACTCCACCTCTCTCTCTGGAGGTAATCCTGGCAACTCTTCTGGAAACACATCTGGAAACTCTGCAACTGTAGGTATACTATCAATTTGAGAACCCCTTACTCTAGTATCTACCACATGAGCAAGATAAGCATCACACCCTTTTCTAATCAACCTCCTAGCTGCAACAGCTGAAACAAACAACGATGCTAGTTGTCCCTGCTCACTAGATACTATCACCTTTCTACCATCACCAGTTCTCAAAGTAACAAGTTTCTTTTGACAGTCTACCACAGCTCCATGTCTAGATAACCAGTCCATGCCTAGGATCAAATCATATTCTTTAAAAGGCATTTCAATCAAATCTCCATAAAACTCCTCACCTTGCACTACTACCACACTATCTTGCTGCACCTTGCTAACAATCACACTATGCCCTAAAGGATTTGTCACCAATACATCAAATCCTAGGGATTCAGCATACAATTCAGACACAGGCAAAATAGATGCACTAATATATGAATGAGTAGATCCGGGATCAATAAAACCAAGTACTGAAATACCAAATAAAGAAAAAGTACCAGCTATGACTGCCGAAGCATCTGGCTGCCTCTGCATCACATATATCCTCTGAGAAGATCCAGCCTCCTCTGGTCTACTCTCCCTGGATGAAGAACCTCCTTTAGAACTGAACCCAGATCTACCTCCTCTACTGACATTTCTGCCTCCTCGACCTCCCCTCACACTAGGTCGAGAAGCTGCAGAATCTACTAACATCTGCTCCTGCCTCTCAGGACAATCTCTAACAAAATGATCATGCGATCCACATCTAAAACATACCCCTGCTACACCTGTCTTCCAACAAGTACCACCATGTGGCCTACCACAATGAATACATATGGGTAGAGTGGATCTCTGAATCACTGGGGTCGGAGCACTCACCACTGAAACTATAGGTCTCGATCTCTGCCTCTGAAACTATACTGACCTACCAGCTGGCCTCTGACTCCTACTAATCCGAGGAACAAAACTTCCTTTACCTCTCTTCACAGATGAAGACCCTACTTCAAGTTGGGGTTTCCTAACCCTGATGTCTTCCTCAAAAGCAGCCGCTGCAATACCCTGGGCTCTCTCTACACTCCAAGCTGCTGCAACCAACTGGGAAAAATCATGATATCTAGATCCAGCCACAAGACACATAATAGAGGGCCTCAATCCCTCCTCAAATCTCCTGCATCTATCAATCTCATCATATATAATACCCCCAGCATAATGGCTCAACCGGATAAACTCAACCTCATATTCTGTTACGGTCCGGTTGTCTTGCTTCAAACTCAAAAACTCCATTTTCTTCACATCTTTATACTCCCTCGGAGTATACTTCAATTTAAATTCTCTTAGAAAATCAGCATAAGACAAGGTAGGTGGATCATCCATAGCATGGGGCACTGTCTTCCACCAGTCATATGCGTCCTTCTGCAACAATGATCTTGCATAATCAAATTTTTCTTCTGGAGTAGCTTGCAACTGAATAAATATTCTTTGTACTTTATCTAGCCACTACTCAGCTATAGCTGGATCAATAGCACCCAAAAAATCTTCTGCTCCATACTTCCTTAATTTATCATACTGTCTCACTGATACCAAAGGCTGTGGGGGTGGTGGCGATGGTTGCACTGGTGCTTGCCTCAAAATCTCTACCACATGCCTAAGCCAAACTGGTGGAACTTCCTCACCAACTGGTCTCCCCGACACAGAAGCAGGTACCTCTCCAGCACTATCCACTCTAGTTCCCTCTCTAACCTCATCAGGAGCTACACTCTCCGCACTCCCCTCTACTGACTGACGTAAGTGAGAATCCATCACAACCTATGTCTGCAAACACAGCAGAATACATCTCATTAAAGATCAGAGACTGCCAATACCAAACATGTATGTTATTCAAAAACTAACTTTTAAAGTCAAAATACTCTTTTTCTTACATTTTACCTAGGTTGAGAATCTCAAACCTAGGCTCTGATACCAAAACAATTGTAACACCCCTACATCCTGTACACACACACTACATAACACCACAATGTAATATACGTACACTGAATATAGGGACGCTACGATTTTCTTTAACATTTAAATCATTTTAGATGATAAGATATTCTCTCTCATTATGTATTATAGAAAATAGAGTAATTAACTTGTAATATAAAACAAAATAGATATATATACGTTTACTTAATACGCAGCGAAATTTATAAAATATTTACATATATGAATACATTCAAATCCATATTTACAATTATATATATATTTACATTAGAATCCATACTTTACAAAATATAAAGAAGTTATACATGATTGGCAGCTTTTCTCTGATCTTTAAGTCCCAAAATAAATCCTTCAATGTCTACTCTCACTCGGTCTCGAGGAACACTCGGGTTCAACCCTATCACCTGCGCGATCAACCACTATCGCGCTAAGCCAACGGCTTAGTAGTACAAAGTATACTAACATTATACTTTAATTCAATGCAATGCAATGCAATGTCACACATTTAACAATAGAGACAACCTCATAGGTGGAAAGATAATATCACACCTTCATATTTCATAAATCATATACATATAAACATATCACATTTCAAAGTCATTCCATAGATCTTATTATTCAATTATTTTACCATTAATGAATCACATTTAAACAAAGACAAGCATGGGCCCAAAAGACACTAATATGTCATTCAATTTTCAGAGTTAATGCTTTGGTTTTGTTATCACATTTATCATTATCATTATCCCAACTAGGCTTCAAGGATTAGGTTCAACCTAGCTTCAAGGGGAACAAAGCATGATAAGTATCAACCCCACTTGGCTTCAAGAACCAACCCAACCTAGCTTCAAGGGTTGTAACATCTCAATTAGGCTTCAAGGACTAGACCCAACCAAGCTTCAAGGGGAGTAAAACATGTTAAACTTCTACCCAACTTGGCTTCAAGGATCAATTCCAACCTAACTTCAAGAGATTGTTACTAATAGGCATGCCACCAATCAACAAAACTCTGAAAATGGAATAACACATTAGACACACAATTCATACATTATTTCATTATCAATTAGGCAAACATGCCTCATTAAAGTCATTATAGTCAATCACAATGGCTTTATATTCCATCACATCTCAATCAACATTATAACAATTCATCTTTCAAATACACAATCATTTACATCATCATATCCTTCACATTATACACATAGCATCATTGATATAAACATAACAAAGTACATTATTCATATAAGTCAACAATGTAATAATGCAATATTTGTACTTACCTCAATAACAATTCACACAACTCTAAACACTTCCTTTTCCAAGATTCTTTTACTTCTTAGATCAATGACAAATCACTTTCTTCAAGACCTAATCCAAAAATAATAACATACACTTGCTTAGGGATACACATGAGATAATCAAGTTAAGAGTTAACTAGGGCAAACTCTAAACATGACATGCTCAACCACACGGGCGTGTCCCTGACCGTGCCCTAACTCCACAACACAGAAGCTTTTACACGCTCAGAACCACGGGCGTGTCATTGGGCGTGTAATACATTATGCCTCTCTGAAAAAATATCAACACGTCCAACAACGTGAGCGTGCTCATGGCCGTGTAAACTCTCCAATCTCACAGTAGCTATGATACGCTCAATAACACGGATATACGTGTTAATGGTCGTGTCAAACCTACTGCCTCCAACACAATTGACACGCCTAAAACTCTGAACGTGCTCACTTCTTTTCAACAACATCCACTTCAAACAAGCTTAACAAAACATACCCAAAAACCATCTTAAACTTACAAAAACACCAAAACAACTCCACATCTATAACAAACACAAATCACAAATATCATAACAAAACCTTAAACACAAATACAACACCATCTCTTCCAACCAACTTACTCTTTTCTTCAATCCATCCTTATAATCCATAATCAATTAAATCAAACACTCTTAAACATATCACAATCAAGCAACACACCCTTAAATAATCTATCAAACTCAAACACAACTTCAAGTAAGCAAAGAAATAAAAAGAGGACTTACCAAAGTAATGAAACTTCTTGAATCATCAACTTGATCACTTAGATCTTCCTTCAATTTGAGCTTAGAACCTTAAAATCCTCTCTTGCACTCTTGCTTTCTCTTGTCTTTGGATGAGCCAGCCAACACCATGGAAAAGAAGAAAAGAACATAAAGAAACAAAGTCAAACTTCTCTTTAAATCTCCACCTAGTATTTCAACATGAGCAATTACCTAAACACCCTTTTACAAATTGTTTTGATTTCCTTTAAAGCACTTGCCCTGTTTTAGTAATTTCACAAATCACAAATTAAAATATCTTCTTCCCTTGACCACCCATTTGACTTTCATATATGTTATTTACACTTCCATATATACAACATATACACTTTCTTTTAATTTCTTTTCTCTTGCAAATTAACATATACATTCAATCACATATAAAACAACAACAATATTCAAAACTTCTAAGGCATACATTGGGATATTACACATAAGCTAAGATGGGGTGTTACAAATACGTTGTTAGACAAATGACCTTAATTTTGATCCTTGACAACTCAAATGGATGATCTATTTAACTTGTGTTTGAGAAATCTTGTTGCAGGATTAGGTTGCTTCAAATAAGGTGAACAGAACACTTATAGCGGTCGCACCTCACTTGAATACGACCGCTCCATGTAATTAAAAGAAGAAACCTTATCACAGTAGGTTTCGCGGTCAGAAGTTCGACCTATGTCGCGACCGCTCCTACAGAATAGCGACCGTTCTAATTCATGGATGACCGCTACTCAAGGAACATAATTCATGGTCCGACCTCGCTTAACACAATAGTGACCGCCCATTCAGAATCGCGACCGCTCTACCATTCAAGAAGAAATTGTTTGAAGAGACAGTAGGTTTCGCGTCCTCAGGAGCGTCCAGAAGTTCGACGCGAGTTTCTCAATTCGACCGCGATAATCTACATAGGGCGACTGCGACATTCAAATTATGGCGGACATTCAATTTTGCCCTGTCAGAGAATGACACGTAATATGACCGTTATAAACCCACTTGATTATTCAAAAAGGGCGACCGCACCATTGCTAGGCGCGACCATCCCGACAAACACAGCTGGGCAAGAAACCGGTCCGGCAAACACAGCATGGGCAAGATTCCAGCTGCACAGCACTAAAATTCGACCGTTGAAGCTTTTTTAAAAGCAGCGACCGTCCCTTGTTAAAGGACGACCGCGAGAAGCATTAGAGCGACCATCCTTATATTAAGGGCGACCGCGAAGTGCTTCGGACAGTTTAAGTAAAGTAGGTCTAAACTGCCAAGACTTTATTCTCATTATCTATAACGGCTAGTAAGACCACTTTGGCTATAAATACAATGTCTCTCTGAGAAAACAAAAAGAGTACAAGCAAGAAATCAGATTATAATAGCCAAGCAACAAATTTTCATTTACTTAAACTTACAATTAAATTGTATTGAATGTTAGGTGTTAGCATTGAAAACACCATTGTATAAGTTTGAGTGTGAGCTTGGGAAACACTTAGGTTGTGAGAGTAAGCCTTGTAAAACTCTTGTTTGGGTTGTAAGTGTGAGCCTTAGAAAAACACTTGTAAAGTTAGGTGTGAACTTGTGAAAACACCAAAGTTGGAAGTGAGCTTGTAAAAACTTCAAAGTCTAGTGGAACCTTAACAAGTTGTTAAGGAAGTGGATGTAGGATTGAAGTAAATCCGAACCACTATAAATCTTGTGTGTTCTTTCTTCCTTCATTTCTCAACAATCTTTATATTCCGCATTTCTTGTTTGTTGAGTTTTTTAAATTGTCATTATTTCTTGAGGAAACCAATTCACCCCCCTCTTGGTTGCCATCTTGGGACAACAATTGGTATCAGAGCCCTTAGATTTCTTAAACTTAATTGTGAAATCTGATCCACTATGGCAACTTCTTCTTCATCAAGCTCTCATGGAAATCTTAATTCTATTCTTAGACCCTACTTTGATGGAACTGATTATTCATACTGGAAACACAAAATGTATTTGTTTCTAGATAGTGAAGGGATTGAACTATGGGATTTCGTGGAAAATGAATGGAAATCTCCTACCCACGAAGTTGACGGTATTCAAGTTCCACTTCCCAAAGCTCAATGGTCAACTAGCAATGTCAGAGATCGATTCAAGAACAATAGAGCTGCTTCCATCTTGATGAATTCCATTTCAAGGGAAGAAGGCGGAAGAGTTCAACATTTAACTTGTGCACATTGCATTTGGAAAACACTTGAAAACTACCATGAAGGTACGACTCAAGTGAGATTTACCAAAAAACAAATGCATGTTCATGAATATGAGCTATTCAAGATGAAACCAAATGAAAATGTCACCGACATGACCAATCGCTTACTTGCAATTGTCAATGAACTAAAGAAGTATGGCAAGGTATATGATCAAGGTGATGTAAACAGCAAAATCTTGAGAGCCCTAAGAGCTAGAAAGAACTTTGAATCCAAAGTATCATCCATAGAAGAAGCTCATGATCTCAGCACATTAAGAACCGACGAGCTAGTTGGAAAATTACTCACATTTGAGCTACACAGTGAGAAAGAAGAAGATCAAGGTGAGAAAGAAAAGAGAAAACCAATTGCACTCAAAGCAAAATAAAGAAGCTGAGAGCTCAAGCAATGAAGGTACTGATGATGAAGATGAAATGGCAATGTTCTCTAAAAGAATCAATGAATGGAAAAGGAAGAAAAGATTACAAGCAAACAAAGGTACACCTCCAAAATTCTCCTTCAAAGATAAAGAAAAGAAAAATGAGGTAAAGTGCTATGAATGTGGAAAAACTGGTCACATCAAATCAGATTGCTACAAATTAAAGAACAAAAGGAAATGGGATAAAGAAAAGAAAAAGTCTCTCAAAGCCACATGGGATGACTCTTCTTCAAGTGAGGAAGAAGAAGAAGAAGGAATTGCAAATCTGTGTCTTATGGCTATTGAAGATGACTCCAATGAGGTAAGTACTCAATCTTTTGATCATGTAGCACATGATGATATAAATGATATAGATGATAGTGATTTGATTGAGCACATGAATTTTAAAATTGAAAAATATTTCTCTAAAATGATGCTCTATAAAGAGAAAAACTCTAAGTTAGAAAAAGATTTTATATGCTTAAAGAATTCTACCTTAGAATTGAAAACCTCAAATGAACACTTGATGAATACAATAGGAGAGTTAAATAAAAACTCACATGACTTAGAAAAAGTGATTAAAGAGAATGAAACTTTGAAGCACGAACTAAAAGAACTAAAAGAATCAATTTCCAGATTTCATAAAGGAAAGGAAGCATTGAACACATTAATTAATAATCAAAGATCACCTTCCTTGAAATATGGATTAGGATTCAATGGCTCAACCAACATTGCACCTAGCAAACCAATATTTGTGAAAGCATCTACAATTGAAACTTCTAATGCTCATATCAAAGATGCTTGCACCAAGTCTAAAAGAACTTCTTATGGTTCACTAGGAGATAAAGCCAAAAATAATTATGCATTATTGTTCACTAAACTTGCACAAAAGAAATCACATACTTGTGGCTGTATGCATAATACGATAAATACAAAAAGAAAAATGCAGAAGTATAAAATACCATGGTGATGCACATATTGCATGAAATTTGGACACAAAAATTTTTCTTGTTATATAAGAAAGGCTCATCTCAAGTTAGAAGACACTTCTACTACTAACCATCAAGGACCTAACTTCATGTGGGTACCTAAAAGAAGATGATCACAATTGTCTTGCAGGTATGCCTAAAGTCTACTATCAATGAAAGCACATGGCTTGTGGATAGTGGATGCTCAAGGCATATGACTGGAAATGCAAAGCTCTTTACAAGTATTACCTACAAGCATGGAGGTAATGTAACTTTTGGAAACAATGCTAAAGGAAAAATTCTTGGTGTTGGCTCCATTGGTTCTATTGGTAAGGATTTAATTAAAGATGTATGGCTTGTTGATGGTTTGAAACATAACCTGCTAAGTGTTAGTCAACTTTGTGATAAAGCATACTTTGTCAAGTTTGATTCCAAAGAATGCAAGATCACGAATTCAAATGATATTATCATATTTAAAGGCACTAGAACAAACAACACTTATAATGTCAGCATACATTCAAATCATACATGTTTAATGTCTACTAATAATGATGCATGGTTATGGCATAGAAGACTAGGACATGCTGGTATGGATCAATTGAAATATATTTGCAATGAGAACCTAGTTGATGGCTTACCTAAGATAAAATATGATAAAGATAGGATTTGTGAACCTTGTCAACATGGTAAGCAACATAAAAGCTCATTTAAATCAAAAAGTGTTATAAGCACCTCTAGACCTTTAGAGCTCATTCATTTGGATTTATTTGGACCAAATAGAGTTACAAGCTTAGGAGGCAAATCATATGCATTTGTTCTTGTTGATGATTACTCTAGATTCACATGGGTTAATTTCTTAGCTCAAAAGAATGAAGCCTTTAATTGCTTCAAAACATTTGCAAAAAAAGTTCAAAATGAAAAAGGATATGTGATCACATCTATTAGAAGTGATCATGGCAAAGAATTTGAAAATGAAAATTTTGAAAGATTTTGCAATGAACTTGGCATTTCACATAATTTTTCTGCTCCTAGAACTCCACAGCAAAATGGTGTAGTTGAAAGGAAAAATAGAACTTTAATTGAAATGGCTAGAACAATGCTCAATGAATATGATTTACCATCTTATTTTTGGGCAGAAGCCGTTAATACAGCTTGCTACATTGCAAATCGTGTTTACAAAAGGCATTTAACTAATAAAACTTCTTATGAGCTATGGAATGGAAGAATACCCAGAATTGGATATTTTAGAGTATTCGGATGCAAATGCTTCATATTGAATACCAAGGATAATCTTGGAAAATTTTCATCCAAATCAGATGAAGGCATATTCTTAGGATATTCATCATATAGCAAAGCATATAGAGTATTTAACATGAAAACTCTAGTAATAGAAGAATCAATGCATGTTGTATTTGATGAATCATCTAAACTTGATCAAAAGAAAGGTATTACTTTCAATGACCCTGCAGATAATCTTGAACCTCTTGAATCTATTGATGCTCCAAAGATCAATCAACTTGAAGAAAAGACTCAAGATCTACCTAAGGATTGGCAATACAAGAAAGATCATCCAAAGGAACTCATCATTGGAGAAACATCTAAGGGAGTAATCACTAAATCTAAAATTAATCATGATGATGTTAATTTTGCTTTTGTTTCTCAAATTGAACCAAAAACTGTTGAGGAAGCTTTAAATGATGAAAATTGGATAATTGCAATGCAAGATGAACTTAATCAATTTGAGAGAAATAATGTTTGGCAACTTACTCCTAGACCTAAAGATCATTCTATAATAGGATGCAAATGGGTTTATAGGAATAAGCTTGATGAAAATGGTCATATTATTAGAAATAAGGCAAGATTGGTAGCAAAAGGCTATAATCAAGAAGAAGGTATTGACTATGATGAAACCTTTGCCCCTGTAGCAAGATTAGAAGCTATTAGGATATTACTTGCTTTTGCATGTCACATGAACTTTAAACTTTTCCAAATGGATGTTAAAAGTGCATTTCTAAACGGAATTATAAGTGAGGAAGTTTATGTTGAACAACCTCCTGGTTTTGAAAACTACAAATTTCCTGATCATGTTTTCAAACTTACCAAAGCTTTATATGGACTGAAACAAGCACCAAGAGCTTGGTATGACAAACTTAGTGCATATTTACTTGAAAATGGTTTTGCAAAAGGAAAAGTAGACACAACTCTTTTTGTTAAAAAGGATAAGCATAACATTTTGATTGTACAAATTTATGTGGATGACATAATATTTGGAGCTACTAATGAAACCTTGTGCAAAGAATTTGCTTCTTGTATGACTAAGGAATTTGAAATGAGCATGATGGGTGAACTCAAGTTCTTCCTTGGACTGCAAGTCAAGCAATGTGAGGATGGGATCTTCATCAACCAATCCAAATATACAAAAAGAACTCATCAAGAAATTTTGAATGGATGGCTGCAAAACTAGCAAAACTCCTATGAGCACATCCTTGAAATTAGGTAAAGATGAAAATGGTAAAGCAGTAGATGAGAAGAAATATCGAGGTATCATCAGATCACTACTTTACTTAACCGCATCTAGGCCTGATATAATGTACAGTGTATGTCTTTGTGCTAGATTTCAAACTTGTCCTAAAGAATCACACTTGAATGCCACTAAGAGAATCTTGAAATATTTGAGTGGTACAATGCATTTAGGACTTTGTTATCCTAAAAACACATCATTTCATATTATAGGATTTTCAGATGCAGATTATGCTGGTAGCATCTTAGATAGGAAAAGCACTACAGGAGCATGTCACTTTCTTGGTAATTGTCTAGTTTCTTGGCATAGTAAGAAACAAGCATCGGTTGCTTTATCCACAACGGAAGCTGAGTATGTTGCAGCATGTTTTTGTTGCACACAAGTATTATGGATGAAACAACAATTGCTTGACTATGGTAAGGTTTTTAACAATATTTCCATTAAATGTGACAACACTAGTGCTATCAATTTGTCTAAAAATCCTATCCAACATTCTAGATCCAAGCATATAGATATTAGACATCATTTTTTGAGGGAAAATGTACAAAATCAGAACATAATCTTAGAATTTATAGATACACAAAATCAACTTGCTGATGTGTTTACAAAACCCTTGAATGAAGATAGACTTAACTTCATTAAACTCAATTTAGGAATGATTGATGGAATCACTTTAAATTAATTAAAACTTTTTGCCTTTCAATGAAGTTTCTATGTGAATGAATTTAATGGTTCTTAACGCTCTTGAAATATTCTCTATCTTTCCTTGAATCTTTCAATTTTTAAGTATTTAGCGGTCGCTCCAGAGTCCTTTCGCGATCGCTATATTGTCTGTCAGTTTCATTCAAACTAATGACTCTGTGCGCGGTCGAGAAAAATTGTGCGCGGCCGCACCAATTTGAATAGTTTCGACTGTTACAGTTACTTTCCTCACTCTCGAGCATACTTATCTTGACAATGGTCGCTAGACCATAAGTAGCGATCGCACTATCTTCAATCTGCGACCGCACCCTGTACACTCTGCTCGAAAATTTATAACCGTTGGCTGTGTGACAGGTCGCAACTCTTAATATCCAACAGTCAAAAACGGCTATTTTCTTAACTCCATCTATTTAAGAGTAAGTTACATCAAATTTCTTGGATATTTTGCTTCTGAAAACAATCTAAAACCCTAAAATCTTCTCAACTCATCTGCTTCTCAAATCAACCTCAGTTTTCCTGCTCTCATCTGTTTCTTCTATTCTAATGGCTCCCAAAAGAAAAACCACTTCCAAAATAAAGGGACAAGCCAAGAGAGTTCCAGGAATCACCATTAGAGAACCCGAAGTTGTTCCCCCATCTCCTCCTCAATCTAAAAGAGGTGAGAAAATTCACAAACCTCACCATCAAACCACTGAAGAAGATGTTAGGTATGCCATGCTAAAGAGAAAGAAGGTTGAAGGCACCAAATCTCCTTTTGGTGGGATGCTTTCTGCCTTGAACATCAAGGACGAAATTGAGAGATTGCTGGATGTCCTTGGATGGAGAAAATTTGTCTTTCCAGAAGAGGTAGGCTACTCTAGTCTGAGTAAGGAGTTTTTAATGTCTCTTCAAATAGAGAAGAGTGCAAATTCTGCACTAGGGTGGTATGGGGTTAGATTTAAGCTCTTTGATCAATACCAAGCCCTATCTCTAGAAGATTTTGGCAGCATTTGGGACTTCCCTTCTGAAGGTATAACTTCTTACAATGACCAAATCTTCTCTAATCAAACTCTTTCAGCTTTCTGGCAAGAAATTTCCATTGAAACCTCTTTTGAAAAGGAATCCAAAGCCAGACACATCAAAACTCTCACCCATTGGATGCTCCATAGGATTATCACCTACACCATCCATCAAAGAGCAGATGGGAATGAGAAAGTAACCAAAAGAGACCTTATCTTTCTCTATGCTTTCACCCACAACATCAAAATAAACACCACCAAGTTCTTAATTGACACCTTTTATCATCATGCTGTAACAAGAACTGGTACTTTCTTTCTATCCTCTCAAGTTACTCAAATAGCTAGACACTTAAACCTTCTGAATGATCTGAATCTAGCTACTTTGAGAAACCCTTTCACTCTTGCTTCTTGTGCTATCACAATCGATTACTTAGAGCATGCAGGATGTGTTAGGAAAATTGAAGGAACATATGTATATTACTTTGGCAAGAAAGGAGTTGTGGACAAACAAAAGAAGAGGCCAAGGTATACAATTGAGGAAGAAGGAGATTCAGTTGAAGTTGCTGTGGAATTACCTCCAAAAGCAACTTCATCAAAAGCTACTCAAGAAACTACTTCATCCTCCACTCAACTCATCCTCCAAGCTATCAAAACTCTTTCCAGGAAATTCTCCAAGTTCAAGAAAAGTGTATCCAAGAGATTTCAGCACTTGAACAAGAGAATTGACCTTATATCTCATATGCACCATGATCTCTATGACATGCAAGGCAAATTGGACTTGCCTCAGTGCAACCTTGAAGATTGGGATATAAGTGATCATACCCAAAGCATTCCTGAAGAAGAAGAGTCCATCAGCACTAGCTCTGCCTCTGTTGCTCCTAAAGATAAAGGAAAAGCTCCTTTAGTTGAAGAAGAGTTAGATGTAGATGATGACTCTGAATAGCTTAAAACTTTTTGTCTCTATTGTTTGCATTTTCATATGTTTATTGCTTTATTTTCTGCCTTTGTACTTTTCTCTATCCTTAATAAACATGTCTGTTTCAAATGTTATTTGTTTTTTCCTTCTTTGTTGTGATTGTTGCTTTTAATAATTTATCCAATGGAAGACACATTTGTTTAAACATTTGATTTACTTTTGCCTATGACAATGGGGGAGAAAATAACAAAAATGGAATGAAAATGGATATATAAAATAATAGGTGAGAACATAGTACATTGGGGGAGAAAGAGATAATGGCATAACATAGAATACATAACTTAATGCACCAAGTCAATGCTCTTAACCAAAAATTGTTGCATATGTTAAGGGGGAGCATTTTTAGACTTATTATTTTTCTTATCATTCCATTTGAATTGTCAAAGTCAAAATGGGGGAGATTGTTAGACAAATGACCTTAATTTTGATTCTTGACAACTCAAATGGATGATCTATTTAACTTGTGTTTGAGAAATCTTGTTGCAGGATTAGGTTGCTTCAAATAAGGTGAACAGAACACTTATAGCGGTCGCACCTCACCTGAATACGACCGCTCCATGTAATTAAAAGAAGAAACCTTATCACAGTAGGTTTCGCGGTCAGAAGTTCGACCTATGTCACGACCGCTCCTACAGAATAGCGACCGTTCTAATTCATGGATGACCGCTACTCAAGGAACTTAAATCATTACAATCACAGTAAGGTTTGCGGTGACAAGAACGGTGAATGACTCGACCTCGCTTAACACAATAGCGACCGCCCATTCAGAATCGCGACCGCTCTACCATTCAAGAAGAAATTGTTTGAAGAGACAGTAGGTTTCGCGTCCTCAGGAGCGTCCAGAAGTTCGACGCGAGTTTCTCAATTCGACCGCGATAATCTACATAGGGCAACCGCGACATTCAAATTATGGCGGACATTCAATTTTGCCCTGTCAGAGAATGACACGTAATATGACCGTTATAAACCCACTTGATTATTCAAAAAGGGCGACCGCACCATTGCCAGGCGCGACCGTCCCGACAAACACAACTGGGCAAGAAACCGGTCCTACAAACACAGCATGGGCAAGATTCCAGCTGCATAGCACTAAAATTCGACCATTGAAGCTTTTTTAAAAGCAGCGACCGTCCCTTGTTAAAGGACGACCGCGAGAAGCATTAGAGCGACCATCCTTATATTAAGGGCGACCGCGAAGTGCTTCGGACAGTTTAAGTAAAGTAGGTCTAAACTGCCAAGACTTTATTCTCATTATCTATAACGGCTAGTAAGACCACTTTGGCTATAAATACAATGTCTCTCTGAGAAAACAAAAAGAGTACAAGCAAGAAATCAGATTATAATAGCCAAGCAACAAATTTTCATTTACTTAAACTTACAATTAAATTGTATTGAATGTTAGGTGTTAGCATTGAAAACACCATTGTATAAGTTTGAGTGTGAGCTTGGGAAACACTTAGGTTGTGAGAGTAAGCCTTGTAAAACTCTTGTTTGGGTTGTAAGTGAACTTGTGAAAACACCAAAGTTGGAAGTGAGCTTGTAAAAACTTCAAAGTCTAGTGGAACCTTAACAAGTTGTTAAGGAAGTGGATGTAGGATTGAAGTAAATCCGAACCACTATAAATCTTGTGTGTTCTTTCTTCCTTCATTTCTCAACAATCTTTATATTCCGCATTTCTTGTTTGTTGAGTTTTTTAAATTGTCATTATTTCTTGAGGAAACCAATTCACCCCCCCTCTTGGTTGCCATCTTGGGACAACATACGTTTTAGAGAAAAAGTTTTTCCAGCCTTCGCCGTTGCAAAGAGCTAGCACTCCAGACGGTAGCATTCGTGTGGATACGCGATAGAGGGTGTTTCGCGATCGAGGCATCTCTTCCAAACTGTTATTTCGAATCATCAACAAGTTAGTTCTTTGAACACTTTCGTCCAATTAAATGAACAGCATGGATCCTGGTGGGAAATCAGAGATCAAAAATTTTTCCGCTGCATGTTTTTGGCTTGCAGTGATCTCCTTGATTTCCTAACAGTGGCATCAGAGCCACTTGTTGTTTTCGTTTAAGTCGAAAATGCCATGTTGATATGATTACATGAGATATATTGATTTCGTATGGCATGTTAACAATAAAAGCCTAATTCATTTTTCATATGATGAGAAATGATTGTTTTTTTGGTTTCGTTTCTGTAAAACCCTAATTTGTTTTTCATATGATGAAAAAGGATTGGTGTTTTTAATTTCATTTTCATGAGATGATCACGTATATATGATTGGTTGATTAAAAAGATTTTCATATGATGAAAATGATTAAGTTTATATGTGATATAAACATTTGGTAATGATTATGTAATGGGTTGTACATATTCGAAATAAAACAGTAAGAAGGTTAATGAGATTAACGATTCTGTTTTAGGGTTTCGCCAAAGAAAAATGTTAATGAGATTAACATTTTTGTTTGGCTTCGAGGGGTGCTGCCCCTCGACCCTGGCTGGGGGAGCTACCCCTTCGGAACCCCACCCGCTGACAGACCAGCGGGAGCCCCGCCCGCTAACCGGCTAGCGGGACCGCCGTATGTTCGCGCCCTATATTTCATTGCCGCGACATTAAGAATGTCAATATATTTGTTTCTATTTAACATGTTGGTGATGAATATGTTATGTTTGTTTGATGTCTTGGCATGGTGCATAGTATGGCCTTATGACCTAAATGATTGGTTTATTCATATCTTAATTTTGGGTAAATACGGCCTGCGTGTCGTTTATTTTGTTGTAATTTATTTTACTAGTAGTTAGATTTTATTTTATTGTAATAAATGAAGATTCAAGCTACAATGTTTGTGATGGAGATTCATACCAAGGAGAAGATGGTTCCATGGTGATGGAAGCACAAGCTTAGTTTTTGAAGATATGTAATATTGCAAGTGTTGTAATAGATAGGTTTTTCAGCTAGGGTTGCCTTTATGATCTTCATTTGGTCTCTTGAAGATCGTATTTAGTTTGGCCATGCTATGTCACATTTACATATTTTGTCATTTGGTATATGATGCTTATGTGATAAATTATATATATGCGTATAGGATGCTAAAATATAATGATATGTAATGCAAGACATGATAATAATTTAGTTGAACCCTCATTAATAATTTAAGTCTAAATGCCATCCACATTTTGAACACCTATCAAAATTAAGATTGTATTAAAGTAGGTATTGCCAAAGCAATATGCTTTAAACATTCCTACCTCAGTAGGATGAGTAATTGTGCTACTCATATGTTTTAAAATTGGTTAGACTTAATTAGGCTATCAAAATGGTTTTGGGCCTAAGGCATTAGATGGAATTCAACATGCTATGACATATGATGTCAATATTCCATAATTACTAAGAGTTACATGAGATGTAATTGGTAAAGATGTTACCTACCTAAATAACTTGATTTTAAGCTTCATGCCAAAGCTGTGTTTAGAATTAAGTGAACTACGGATCTTAGCCTACTAAAATATTTCTTTAGAGGGTTATATTTTTAATAGGAGTTTAAATAATTTTAACCTCATCATTAATTAAAATTTGACATTGCATATTTATTTTGTAGATGGCTGCTAATAACAATTCCACCTTATCACTGCGATCTATCTTTGAGAAGGAAAAACTGAAAGAATGTGGGACTAATTTTGTTGACTGGTTTAGGAACCTGAGAATTGTTCTCAAACAAGAGAAAAAGTCCTACGTGCTTGATGAAGTTGTCCCTGACCCACCTCCTGTTGATGCTTCTAATGCTGCTAAGAGTAAGCATAAGAAGCATGTGGATGATTCCAATGACATAGGATGTCTTATGTTGGCTACTATGTGTCCAGGACTTCAGAAGGATCTGAAACACTTAGAGGCTTATGAGATGAGTGTGCATCTCAAACAAGCTTTCCAACAACAGGATAGGCAAGATAGGTTTGACACCGCTGTTGCATTATTTGACTGTAAAATGTCTGAAGGTGAATCTGTTATTGCTCATGTTTTGAAGATGAAAGGCTATCTAGATCACCTTGCTAGACTTGGATATCCCCTAAGTTTAGAACTCTCCACAGATTTGATCCTACATTCATTGCCTAGCAGTTTCTCACAGTTTGTCATGAACTATAACATGAATGACATGGAGAAATCCATTCATGAGCTACATGGTATGCTCAAAACTGCTGAAGGGAATATCAAAAAGCCTACCCAAATATTGAATGTCAATATTAAACAAATGAAAAAGAAAGCCAAAGATACTAAAGGCAAGGGTAAGGCAAAAGGTGTTAATGGGTCCAAGGGACAAGCTAAACCAAAACCTGAACCTAAGGCTAAATGTCCTAAGGAAGGGACTTGTTTCCATTGCAACAAGCCTGGGCATTGGAAGAGAAATTGTCAACTCTATTTGGATGAGTTAAAGAAGTTGAAGGGTAGTGCGACTACATCTTCAGGTATTTATGTTATAGAAATTAAGTTATCTATTCCTTCTTCCTGGGTATTAGATACTGGATGTGGATCTCATATTTGTACAAATATGCAGGGACTCAAAAGGAGTAGGATGCTGAAGAAGGGCGAAGTGGACCTACGTGTTGGCAATAGAGCAAGAGTTCCTGATATAGCTATAGGAACTTATGAACTTATTATGCCCAATGGGTTTTTGTTAATTTTGAACAATTGCTTTTATGTTCCTACTATGAGTAGGAATCTTATTTCAGTATCTGTTTTGGATGATGAAGGTTATTCATTTTTTATTAAGAATAAGAAATGTTCTATTTTTGATAAAAATGATTTGCTTTATGGTATTGCAAATTCTTATAATGGCCTTTATATCCTTAATCTTGATGATTCTAATGGTAATGATATCTATAACATAACTTTTAAGAGAACTAAGCCAAATGAGTTAAACCCTACTTATTTATGGCATTGTCGCCTTAGCCATATAAATGAGAAATGCATTTCTAAGCTCCATCAAGATGGATTATTAGATTCATTTGATTTTGAATCATTTGAAACATGTGAGTCTTGTTTGCTTGGTAAGATGACAAAGGATCCTTTTACTGGGAATAGTGAAAGGGCTAATGATTTATTGGGCTTGATACATACAGATGTATGTGGTCCTTTTAGCATTAGTGCCAGAGGAGGATTTTGATACTTCATTACTTTTATTGATAATTTCAATAGGTATGGCTATGTCTACCTAATGAAACATAAGCATGTGTCTTTTGAAATGTTTAGAACTTTTTAAAATGAAGTACAAAATCAACTTGGTAAAAACAATTAAACTACTTCGATCAGATCGAGGTGGTGAATATTTGAGCCAAGAGTTTGATGATCATCTAAGGGATTGTGGAATTGTTTCACAACTGACTCCTCCAGGAACTCCATAGTGGAATGGAGTTTCTGAAAGGAGAAATCGAACTCTATTAGATATGGTTCGATCAATGATGAGTCAAGCGGATCTTCCTTTATCTTTCTGGGGTTATGCCTTGGAGACAGCTGCATTCATTCTGAACCGTGTACCATCTAAGGCGGTTGAAAAGACACCATATGAGATATGGACAGATAAGACACCTAGTTTGTCTTTTCTTAAGTTTTGGGGTTGTGAAGCTTATGTGAAAAGACCAGTTTCAGATAAGTTAGCTCCAAAGTCTATCAAATGTAATTTTGTGGGGTATCCTAAGGAAACTAAAGGATACTATTTCTATACTCCTTCAGAGAACAAAGTGTTTGTTGCTCGAAATGGGATATTTTTGGAAAAGGAATTTCTTTCTAAGAGAACTAGTGGGAGTATAGTAGAACTTGAGGAAACTCAAGTACCACAAGAAATAATTGAGTCATCTATAGAGCCTATTTCAGAACCATAAATAGTTGTGGAGTCTGAAGATGTAACACAAATCCCTCGCAGGTTTGATAGGACACGTCGTCAGCCAGAGAGATATGGATTTCTTGTGACTGATGATAGTGAAGTAATGCTCATAGATCAAGATGAGCCTACTACCTATCAAGAAGCTGTGTCAGGTCCAGATTCAGACAAATGGCTTGGAGCCATGAAATCTGAGATGCAATATATGTTTGACAACCAAGTTTGGTCTTTAATTGATCCTCTAGAGGGTATTAAGACTATTGGTTGCAAATGGGTTTTCAAGAAGAAAATTGACATGGATGGGAATGTGCAGACCTATAAAGCAAGGCCCGTTGCAAAAGGTTTCAAGCAAACTCATGGTATAGACTATGATGAAACCTTTTCACCAGTTGTTATGCTTAAGTCTGTTAGAATTCTCATTGCCATTGCAGCATACTATGATTATGAGATATGGCAAATGGATGTCAAAACCGCTTTCCTTAATGGAAACTTGCTTGAGGATGTGTATATGACACAACCTGAGGGTTTTGTAAATCTTGAGAATTCTACAAAGATTTGCAAGCTTCAAAGATCCATTTATGGATTGAAGCAAGCATCTCGAAGCTGGAATCTTTGTTTTGATGAAACAGTTAGGAACTCTGGTTTCATCAAGAATGAAGATGAACCTTGTGTTTATAAGATGGTTAGTGGGAGTGCAGTAGTGTTTTTAGTCTTATATGTGGATGACATATTACTCATTGGGAATGATATCCCTACCTTGCAAAAGGTTAAGACTTGGTTAGGGAATTCTTTCTCAATGAAAGACTTAGGTAAGGCTGCCTATATCCTTGGTATAAAGATCTATAAAGATAGATCTAGAAGGATAATTGGCCTGAGTCAAAGTACATACATAGATAAAGTGTTGAAGAGGTTCAACATGCAAGATTCCAAAAAGGGATTCTTGCCTATGTCTCATGGCATTCATCTTAGCAAGAGTCAATGTCCTATGACATCTAATGAGTGAGATTGAATGAATAAGATTCCTTATGCTTCTGCTATAGGATCTATTATGTATGCCATGTTATATACTAGACCAGATGTCTCATATCCATTAAGCGCAACTAGTAGATTTCAAGTTGATCCTGGTGAAGGTCACTGGACAGCTGTCAAGAATATTCTTAAGTACCTTTGAAGGACTAAAGATGTATTCTTGGTTTATGGAGGTTTGGAAGATGAGCTAGTTGTAAATGGTTACACAGATGCTAGTTTCCAAACTGACATAGATGATTTTAGATCGCAGTCAGGTTTTGTATTCACATTGAATGGTGGAGCTATTAGTTGGAAGAGTTCAAAACAAAGCACTGTGGCTGATTCTACAACAGAGGCTGAGTATATAACAGCATCAGATGCAGCTAAGGAAGCAATCTGGTTGAAGAAATTCATCACTGAGCTAGGAGTGGTGCCTAGCATTGCAAATCCTGTGGACATTTATTGTGACAATAATGGTGCCATAGCACAGGCAAAAGAGCCTAGATCTCATCAAAGGTCTAAGTATATACTCAGGCATTTTCACCTCATTCGAGACATTATCGATAGAGGAGATATCAAGATATGCAAAGTTGACACAAATGATAACATAGCAGATCCATTAACAAAGCCTCTCTCACGGGTCAAGCATGATCAGCACACTAGATCAATGGGTCTTAGAAATTTGTAGGCCTAGTGCAAGTGGGAGATTGTTAGTGTATGTGCCCTAGGCCATTTATTTGGATCTTTATGTTATACATTCATTATTAATAAATTAGGTTTTATTATCATTATTGTTTGTTTGCATGTTACACAATTTTGATATTTATCCCTGGTTTATTATTGTTATAGAGATAAAAAAAATAATTCTTAACCAGTATGAACATTGATTTGATAATCATCAGATGGTTATGTGTATAGTGATACAAATCAATTTCATAGATACTTTTTAGAGAACAATGTATTGGATAGACCCATCATGAGATTACTACATGGGTTAGTGTCATAAGTAAATCTCATGATAGTTATGTATTAATTCTTTGACTTGAGATTGTCATAGTTTCCAATATAAGGACTATTATATTTTGACATGATCAAACATTATCTGTAACTAGATAGTAATAAAGGTTATGATCATATATGATAGAAATTATGTAGAGGATAATGAACAATCAAGATAGAATTTGTCCCTCTCTTTGAGAGAGATATCTTTTGGGCCCCTCGATAAGTGAGACTGTGAAATGCATGGCCGTGCTTAAATGAATTGATAGTATGATCAATTTCGTTTGTTTTTTATCAGTCTACATGGAGATCGAGTAATCATAAGTTTGGACAATATAAGTATGACGTTGACCATGACTTATGTTCAAGCTAGATATCGTGTGACAAAGGGATTAATGCATGTACTATTATTAGGCAAATTGGACTTTCCTTATATTAATTGGGTAGTTGTAACGCCTTGCTAGAGGCTAATTACGACTTGTTGGTTTAATAGAGATTAAATTGGCTGCCAATTAATATGGGCCTATCAGGTCACACACAAGAATGCGCTTTGGGCTAGATATAATATTAATAATATTAATATTAGATATTAATGTTTATATTATTATTATTTTCGTTTATATATATATATTATTAGATAATATATTCAGAATCATTATTAGATTTGGATTCTGAATTGGACTTACCTTATCCAATTTCGAATTGGATTCTGGAGTGATTATATTAACTCCAGACGTTAAGTCTTCTTAGAGGTAACATTAGAAAATGAAAGAGAATGAAAACAAAGGAACCCTAATACGTTTTAGAGAAAACGTTTTTCCAGCCTTCGCTGTTGCAGAGAGCTAGCACTCCAGACGGTAGCATTCGTGTGGATACGCGATAGAGGGTGTTTCGCGATCAAGGTATCTCTTCCAAACTGTGATTTTGAATCATCAACAGGTTAGTTCTTTGAACACTTTTGTCGAATTAAACGAACAGCATGGATCCTGGTGGGAAATCAGAGATAAAAAAATTTTCCGCTGCGTGTTTTTGGTTTGCAGTGATCTCCTTGATTTCCTAACATTAATTGCTATTAAAATCTTGCTTTACATACTATATTCTTAATTTACATCTTCACATCTTGATCTTTATTTGACTTATAATGAATGGTTTGCTTTCATGATGAATGGTTGAATGTCTTTTATTGGTTTACTTTTTTTTTTTCATTGTGTAAGAGGTATGTTTCCACCTTGTGGATACCTCACTAATTAAGCTTCATGTGATTTAAATTGCTTTCATATTTTGGGATTAATGTAAAGGATACATTTTCACCTTTTGGTGGGTGTCCTATCTAGTTTTAAACATTGGACAATGTAAGGGCATGTTTCCATCCTTAGATGGGTGTCCACTTATTTGTTTTGTTGGACATTGCTATAATTTTAATAAAGTATTTATTTATTCTTATGATTGCATGTAATATGGATAATGTCATTATATTTAAGAATTTTATAATATTAAGACCTGAAAAAGAGGTCAATTCCAATGAATCAAGCGCTGTGGATGTGCTGGGCCATTTCTCACCTTCCGCACAAGTACCCAACTTTCTGAACCTAATAGGGGGTTAGGGATTCCTTATAAATCGAGTCAACCACCCCTTTGTTTTTCCCGGCCTGTCCGGGTGGCTACTCCATTTTCTCTAGGTTTAGGCCCGCGTTCTCTAAGGCCCCAAGGCTAATTTGAACAATCTCTTTCCATTTCTAACTCTATTCAAACTCAACCAAATCCATCATTTAACTTTAAAATACTTGGTTATACATCAAAGTAACTAAACTGAAATCAAATTACCCAATTTAAAACTATGAATTAATAACTAAAAGGTTACATAACCCAAAACTCTCTCTCTCTCTCTACACCAAAATCAACTCAAACTTAACTATTTCTTCAATCCAACCTTAAAATCATGTTTAACAACTAAAAAAACTTCATACATACCAACTCTAACCATTAAAACATTCAACCATAACAAGTCAAACTTCACATCTTTAAGAAAATCCAAGAAAAACAAGTTAGAAACTTACCTACTCAAGGGGAAATCACCAAATCTTCCCTTAAAACACTTAAATTCCTTCACCTTGAGTGGCTTAGATAAAGCAAAAATCCTTTGCTACACAAACCATGGAAATTGGCTAAGGGAGGAAGAAGATGAAGAAGACCAAAATTAAATATCTCTCTCCACCCACTTTTAATTTGAACCTTATATTTTCCACTTTTAATCTTAACTATATATTTATATTATTATTTAATTTTAACATCAAAATATCCTCTTTCATTAACATTATAATTTACTTTTTAAATTATTAAAATAAACTTTCACTTTTAAAAATTGATTTGTATATGTTATGTCTATTTACATATATATCACATATACATTTTACTTTTTCACTTAAAATCTTTTCATTTTTCATTTAAAATCATTTATTTAATTTATCCAATTAACTTTTAATTTATTTTATCAAATTTCAAAAAATTAGTAATATAAAAAATTTGGGAAATTACATGTTGGGTTATGAGGAAGTTACTCAAACTGTGTGAAAGTTCAGTGTGGGCTTGTGAAAACACCAAGTTAGGATTGAGCTTATAAAAATCCAAGGTTAGTAAAAATCACAACTTGAAGTTGGAGAGTGGACATTGGATTGATTTGATCCGAACCACTATAAATCTCTAGTGTGCATTCTACTATACTCTTCTCTACTCTTCTCTACTCTACTTATCTTTATAATTTGCCATCACCTCTTCAAATCAACTAGTTCACCGTTCCCCCTCTTAGTTTCTATCATGGGACAATAATTGGTATTAGAGCCTCAACATTTCAAGAAGCTTAATTGTGATACTTGATCCATAATGGTAGCCACACAAACAAACACTTCTACATAAACTTCTTCTTCCATCGCAATTACTCCTTCTCATGGAAATTTAAACTCTCATCTTAGACCTTATTTTTATGGAACCGATTACTCCTATTTGAAACATAAAATGTTATTTCTTGATAATGAGGGATTTGAGCTTTGGAAATATGTGCTAAATGGTGGAACCTCCTACTCATAAGGTTGATGGTGTTCAAGTGCCTCATTCTAGAGGTCAATGGACCAATGCTCAAGAAAGGGCTCTTTACAAGAACAATAGGGTAGCTTCCATCTTGATGAACTCCATGTCAAAAGAAGAAGGTGGAAGAGTTCAACATCTTATGCATATAGCATTTGGAAAACACTTAAGAATTATCATTAAGGTACCACCCAAGTGAGGTTCACCAAGACCCAAAAGCTTGTACATGAGTATGAACTCTTTATGATGAAGCCAAATGAAAATATTATGGAAATGACAAATTGCTTACTTGCTATTGTCAAGACACCTTAAAGAAATATGGAAAGTTGTATAATTAAGGTGAGGTCAATAAAAAAAATATTGAGAGCACTTACAGCTGAAAAGAACTTTGAATTAGAAGTATCCTCAATCGCACACTAATAAGGAAGATGAAAAGGGTGAGAAGGATAAGAGAAAAATAATAGCACTCAAAGCAATCAAAGAAGTTGATAGCTCAAGTGAAGAAGATAGTGATGATGATGGAGAAATTACAACGCTATCTAAGAGAGCTAGTGATTAGAAGAGAAAGAGAATAATTCAAGCTAATGGTAACTTCTTCAAATTTTTTTCAAATATAACAAAAAGAAAAATGAAGTAAAATGCTATGAATGTGGAAAACTGGGTCACATCAAAATGGATTGTCCCAAATTGAGAAGTAAGAAGAAATGGGACAAGGAAAAGAAGAAATATCTCAAAGCTACATGAGATGATGTGTAACGTCCCTAATTTTTAAAAATTCAATAAAATAAATTAAAATTAAATTTGATAAATTAAATAAATAATTTAAATGGAAATGGAAGGATTTTAAGTGAGAAAGTTGGATGCATATGTGAAATTTATGCAAAATATACACTTCTCCTTCTTCTTAGTGGGATGCATATGTGAATTATTTAAATAAATTTTAATTTTCAAAGTATATTTATAAAAATGCCATTTGACCTTTGACTTTTCTTTTAAAGGAGTTGACTTATATATTTTGTATATTTTGCATATATACCACATATAAATCCCTCTTTCTCACTTAAAATCCTTCCATTTTCCATTTAAATTATTTATTTAAATTATTCAATTTAATTTTAATTTAATTTATTAAATTTTCAAAAATTTGGGGTATTACAATTAAAAAAAATATAACACCTTTATAACATATATACATATAATACATACACCCAGTATATATAAAATACGCATATATGGTATAAAAAATATCACAACCTAGTTTAACAAAAATTTTAATATTTCCAATTTAAAATCTCAAAACACTTTAAAATGTATATTTTAGTAATAAATAAAATATTTATCATGAACCATAAGTTCCAAAATAAGCATTTTTCATAAAAAAAAATCTCTGGGAAAATTCGCTAGAATTTTGTCTGTAATTTGGACAATCCCAATTTTTCAACAAAACCATAACCAAAATAAAATTACTCCTTCAATTCAGTAGGTACCATCCGATAAGGGGTAATGCAGATGGGAATGGTACCAGACATCAAATCGATACCAAACTCCACCTCTCTCTCAGAAGGTACCCTTGGCAACTTATTAGGAAAAACATCCAGAAACTCTATAACTATAGGTATACTGTCAAGCTAGGACCCCACAACTCTAGTATCTACAACATGAGCAAGGTATGCCTCACATCCCTTCTGAATTATCCTCCTAGCTGACACATGAGAAATAAACATGGATGAAAGGTGTCTCTACTTATTAGATACCACCACATCTCTACCATCAAGTGTTCTTAGGGTAACACATTTTCACTGATAGTCTACCATAGCCCCAATCCTGGATAAACAATCCATGCCCAGAATTAGATCATACTCCTTAAAATGCATCTCAATCAGGTGACCAAGAAACTCCTCATCCTGAATAATAATTGGACAATCTCAGTGCACCTTGCTAACGATAACACTATGCCCTAAAGGATTTGTAACCAACATATCAAATCCTATGGACTCCAACTACAAGTCACTCATAGGCAAGATAGATGCACTAATATATGAATGTGTTGGTCCAGGGTCTATCAATGCAAGAACTGAAGTATCGAATAAAGTAAAAGTACCATCTATGAGAGCTGAAGCATCCGACTGCCTCTTATGAGCAGGGAATTTTTCCCCCACTCCCGGTGGAATGGTTCTTGCTACTTCGGCACTGTTTAGACTCGCGGCCTTAGAGAACAAGAACCTAAGCCCAGAAAAAATGGAGTCACCACCTGGACGGGCCGGGAAAAAGAAAGGGGTGGATGACTCGATTCCTAAGGGATCCCCAACCCCCTAATGGGTTCGAAAAGTTTCGTACGTGTGGGGAAGGTGAGAAATGGCCCAGCACCCCCACAACGACCGATTCATTGGAACCGGCCTCCTTTGTAGGTCTTAATATTATAAAAATCTTAAATATAATAATAATATCCATAATACATGCAACAATTAAAACAAAGCATCATTATATTAAAATCAAAGCAAGGTCCAAACAAAGCAAATAAATGGACACCCATCTAAGGATGAAACATGTCCTTTACATTGATCTAAAATATAAAAGCAATTTAAATTACATAAAATTTAACTAATGAGGTACCAACAAAGTGGAAACAAACCTCTTACAATTTGAATACTAAAACAAACAAATAATAATCATAATAATAAAGAAAATATCCATCCGTGATAAATTAAATAAATGAAGCATTGAAATTAAATAAATCAACCATCAAAACATATAAAAGAACTACATAATCAAATCTAAAATTAAATAAAGCAAGTAAAGATATAAATTTAGGTTTATGTCTCAATTTAGGGTTCTTTAATTAACATTTAGGGTTTTAGGGATTTTGGAATTATTATTATTATTGCTTAGGCTACTGTGAAGATTTTGGAAGATTAGGGTTTTATAGATTTAAGAAAGTAGTAAGGTTTTTGGTTGATCAAATTAGGGTTTTATGGTTAACATCATGAAATTAGGGTTTTGAAATCTTAAGACATTAAGTTTATTATTCACTTTTACTGGATTGTCATTTCAAGTTTGCTGGATCATGGCTTTAGGGTCTAGATTTACTAGTTTGGGTTTTAAGTTCACTGGATTAGGGTTTAGGATGTTGTTGAATTTGTCATAAAGTTTTGATGCTTCAAGAATTTAGGGTTTAGGAAAACTAGGGTTTGTTGTTTTGGTTTTTCGAGAAAGTTTAGGGTTTTTGGTATTTTAGAAAACATGTTTAGTTTTAGGATTTAAGAAAATAGTTTAGAGTTTTATAAAAATAATTATGATTTTTAGGAAACATAAAGAAGACTAGGGTTTGGAGATTTAAGAAAACATTTGTAAATTTTGGACAAAAAGTTAGGGTTTAGATGAAAATAGTTCGGAGAAAACAATTTAGGGTTTTGTAGCTTTTGGAAATAGAAGAAACACTTTAGGGTTTTTAAGTTTTTTGGAAGCAGAAGAAATAATTTAGGGTTTTTAAGGTTTTGGAAATAGAAGAAACACTTTTAGGGATTTTAAGATTTTTTAAAAGCAGAAAAGATAATTTTGGTTTTTAAGGTTTTTGGAAACAGAAGAGAATTTAGGGTTTTAAGGTTTCTGGAAAGAGAAGAACAGTTTTAGGGTTTTGAAGTGTTGATTACTGACTAATGGCTACTGGATGAATGTATGATTTAATGTAAAATATATTATTAAGTTTAATAATTTAGGTTACTTAAAAAAACAAACGATGGAAACATTGTAAATAACATTAAATAAAAAAATTATAATTAAACCTCCGTTAGTTGGTTCCTCTACAATTTGCTTTTGGATGAATACAGACAAAGGTAGTGTTGCTGCCTTTTATGGATTGTTGATTGTTTCTTGTTTCTAATGTCTCTTGCTAGGGTTTTCTATCTCTTTTTTCCTCAGTCAGAAGTCCAAAATTTTCCTCTAGTAAAAACTAATTTTTGATCCCTTAATTTTGAGTTTTAATATGTTACTTATAAAGAAATTATAAACCTAATTCTAATTGTGTAAGGAAATTAAAACCAATTAGGAAAAGAAACCAAAACCAAATAGAATTTTATTTCAAAAAAAATTACGTTGGAAAATTGTGCTGGAGAAAAATTTCCTACGGGCCAAGAATTGCGAGCGCTGAAAATTGCTGCGGGCGAAAACTTACGAGCAAGCGAAAATCATTGCGGGTTGGGGCCAATTTGCCGCAAGAAATTCCTACAGCGAAATGGCCATCACCGTAGGAAATTCCTGCGGCGAATTGGCCCTAGGCCATTTCGCCCGCAGGAAATTCCTGCGGGCGAATTGGCCTAGCCGATTCAACCTTCGACGATGAATTTTTTTCGTCGCCGATTTTTATTTTTATTTTTATTTTTATTATTATTTTATTATTATTATTATTTATTTATTTAACTTTACCATTTTTATTTTTATTAAAAATTATAAATAATAAATACTAAAATAAATATTATTTAATTAAAATACCACAAAAATTATTTTGGATTATATAAAACATATCGGACCAGACTGGGTCAAAAATTAAGGGTCTACAGTTTGTCCCCTGCTTGAACAATCTGAGACTACAACAAAAGAGAGTGAAAAGTAATAAGACTTAATTTTTCCGAGACAGTTGAAGTTTCGGGTTCTGGACCCGGTTAGAGTTCTGGACTCAAGGGTAATTTTAGGATTTGTACCTAAGGACCCGAGTTAAGTTCTGGACTTAAAAAAGATTTTAGGTTATGGACCTAAGGATAATTTGGGTTCTGGACCCGAGCTAAGTTCTGGACTTAAGAGGAATTTTAGGTTCTGGACCTAAGGGTAATTTAGGTTCTGGACCCGAGCTAAGTTCTGGACTTAAGAGAGATTTTAGGTTATTGACCTAAGGGTAATTTGGGTTTTGGACCCGAGCTAAGTTCTGGACTTAAGAGAGATTTTAGATTATGGACCTAAGGGTAATTTGGGTTCTGGACCCGAGCTAAGTTTTGGACTTAAGAATAATTAGGGTTATGGACCCGAGCTATGTTCTGGACTTAAGAGGAATTTTAGGTTCTGGACCTAAGGGTAATTTGGGTTCTGGACCTGAGCTAAGTTTTGGACTTAAGAAAAATTTTAGGTTCTGGCCCTAGGGGCAATTTAACAGTAGTATACTAAAGAATTTTGCAAAAAAATTAGCTAATTTTTACCATGCACATGTACATATTTTCTCCTTGCCCCCTACGTGTAAAAATATTTTAAAAGTATAAAAATATTTATATACACGCAAGTATTTGAATGATTAAATTGAATAATTGATTTTTCTATTTATTTACTATGTAGTCACTATTCATACACTATTCACTATTATACATTTACTATTCATAAATAGTAACTTACTATTAATCAATAGTGAAGTTTACTTTTTGAATTTTTTTTTCTTTGCCATTTCTCTATATAAACACAACACTCAGCTCTTCATTTCATTCGCAACAAACTTCTTTATTTCATAACTATAAATCTTTCATTAGAGAGTTTAGCATAGAGTTTTGGAGAAAATGCATGCTTTAAGATCAGGAACTTGATCTAATGTCGAGTTATTGGAGTTTATTCGGTGGCATGAAGATGGAAATATAAGTCTACTAGCCGGGATGCCGCTTCATCGTAGTTCAAATCAAAAGAGCAAGGTAATTATTTAATTATTTATTTTAACAACAAATTATTTTTGTTTTTATTTTTTTGTTTTGTATTTTTTCGGATTTTTTCTTTTCTGTTTCTTTTTTTAATATTTCATTTTCTTTTTATTTTTTATTTTTTTTAGAAAAATAAATTGATTAGATGAATATATTTAAGAATTTAAGTAAATAGGATAAAATAGAATATAAATTAATTTAGCCTAAAAAATTGGTGGTAATGATATAATGATATACTCACCTCGTGTTAACTTACCTGGCTCCGTGTTAGCCTAACCTTTGTGTTATTCAGGGTGGAGGGTGTGTCTACAAAGCCTGACAATGGTATGATGTAGCGCCTTCTCGGGTAAGGCATATTATCCGAGATTGCGGTTTTAAAAACTTCATCTTGCAATTACCATCCGAGAAGTATCCGATAGACCAGAGCATGATCCAGGCACTTGCAGAACGATGGTTGGACACAACTCATGCTTTTCACTTGCCCATTAGAGAGATGACAATTGGTCCGGTTGATTATACAACTATAACTGGTATCCGGTATGATGGTCTTCCGATTCCTCTTACCAATGATATTCTAACATTTGAAGAAATCCAACAATTAATTGGTATGGAACCATCATTTAAAGGGCCTTTCAAGATAAAAATTGAGCCAATTCGTAGTTATTGTATTAACTATAAAGGACGGGTTCATAGAGAGACAACCAAATAGTATGCTCGAGGATTTTTGTTGTATTTGCTCGGGTCGACCATTTTAGGCAGCGCTAAATCTGCCATCCATATGTCGGTATTGATGGCTCTTACTTATATGAGGATAGTACCGCTTTACGGCTGGGGTGAAGCTGGTCTTGCCTGTCTTGACCATGGTCTTGACAAAATTTGCAGAAATAAGAAGTCCTTTGTTGGCTTTATGGTGATTGTCGAGGTACTCTTCTTCCACCAATGTAAATTCCATCCTTATTCTTGCATGAATTTGATTTTTATTATTGTTGTAGGCATGGGCATATGAGCATAATCTTGTGAAGGTGCCTGGTATTTCCCGAGAGAGAGTTTGTCATATCGTGTAGAAGTTTTCGGCTCTCACCATGTGCATACCCAATGCTTTTTCTTGAGTTGTCTAACCTGGGACCAGGTAAAATATCATTAGCATACTTTAAAATTTATATAAAAGTTCACTTACCTTATGTCTTTTTGTAGGTCAATTTAGCCTGGTGGAACACAGAAGAGCGGATGAACTGGACTTCCTCCATGAATGTCGCACTGCCTTTTCAACATACTCTCCGAGTCATCGCCGGCCCTGTGTCTAGTGGCTGGTTTCTCAAAGAGAGAGTATATGAGTGGTTTCTTGGTCAAGAGCAGTGGAGGATCCCGATGCGTTGCCAGAAATATACTTTAAATATCACATCAATGCAGAAGAATGCATGGTGGTTGGCCCGGCATGGTTATGATGTTGAAACATTTCTCTATCCACCGGGTGCATCTTATACCTAGTTTATTAAAATAGGGCTCTTGAACTTTGACGTATCTCCCATTGGCGTACAGGAAATTTTTGAAGAAAATGAGGATAGAGATGAAGAGGAACATCATGGAGAGGGAGGAGAGTTTGTTCCACATCTTGGGCCTAGCACTTCTCAGCTAAGCTTTTACCATTTTTCCATTGCAATCGCTTCTTAACTTATTTTAACTTTTTTAATGATTGTTGCAGGCTGCTGGCTCATTTGATCATAAGGCTGGACCTTCTTTTACTGCTCCTTCATTTGCTCATTCTAGTCCACCGGATATGCCATCTCATCCACAAGGCATTGACATGAATTACATGGTAGATTTTCTTGTTCCATGATAATTTATGCTATATGCATGCATGATTTATGTATGTTCTTACTCTTTTCCTTTCTAGCTCACAGCGGATGCTTAAAGAACAAAACAAGAAACTTCAAGAAGAGCTGGCTGCTAGACGTCAACAGGTTTCCCATTTTGAAAATTTGTATCATCAATCAGAGTAAAAATTTTTGAGACTTCCGATTTCAGGGGATGAGAGATCCTGGTGCTTCTTCATCTAGAGGCCCCCAAACTGATGACCATGAGATCCTTTCGTCTACCATTACAGGTCTGAATTCCATGGTTATAGAGATTCAGGCGCACCTACTTCGGGCGGACTCGGGAAGGGTGATTTGCCTTTTCCTCCAATAGGCGATGACTTTTTTAGAGCTTTCATATCTTCTCCTTGCCCCAGTGAAGGCTCAAACCCATGATTTTTCTCATACAAGCTCTGATTGATGTTTGTATTTTTTTTCTTGTTCTCTGCATAAGCATGCATTTCTTCCTTTCTTTTGCAAAATGACTGGAGTTTCCTCAAGCAATAAGTCTTCTATGCCCCCCTGATTCTATACCTGTTTTATCTTTGCTTCATAGAGTGTAGTGATTCTGTCGACTCATAGACCAAAGTGATTAACTGAAGTGTTTTCATTGACTCCTTCTTGATGCTTATTCAGTTCTTGTTTTGGAATGACAGGATGCTTCACATTTATGGCTTTTATCTTCAAGATGTTGAAAACATGAATAATGGAAGCCCCAAGCAATAGAGATGCATCCATTTCAAATTATGTTTTGGCATGTAAGTTGGTATCTTCTTCATGACCTTGCCAATAATCATTTACTTTGCCCAATGTGTCTTTCAAGATTCGACAGTTCAACATACTCCCCTTAACTTGGAGGCTTTATATATTATATATATTTTTTAAATTTTGATTTTGAAATCAAATGTTGGCATTGTCAAATCAATGTCATTGTACCTCAGGACTCAATTTTTCAAATTAACATATCTATAACATGACAACCCTAGTTACCATACTAAACTTGGGAATCATTTCTATTATGCAAGAATTGTTGCACTTTAGATAGGCACATACACATTACTTGGCCGAAGATCTCTTTTGAGTTTGAATATTGTCTATCTCATATGCATGCTTATTCAAATTATCTCCACTAATAGACTATATCTATCAAGAGAGATCAACAGGTCTTTGATAGGCTTGAAATGGGGTCTATAAGGGGCATGGGTTAAATGAAAGCCATTTTGAGATTGGAACCGTTGTGACACCATGGGCAAACCTTCACGCTACAAATTTCTTGTTTGAACTTTAGGTAGCTGGGAGCATGAAAAGATAGAGCTTTGAGTATCCTCCCATCTTCTTGGCATTAATCTGGATCTTGATTTGGGATGGTCTTCATTTCTTTTCTTCTTTTCCCTTTTCTTTCTCTTTATTTTTCTTACTCTTCCCTTTCTTTGAGCATTTTATCATCTTGTCCTTCTTCCTTGTAGGCTGTCAAGTACAGAACTTTCAAGAACAGGATGGTCTTTCTCCTTTTTATCTGATTTTGATTGAATCTTTGGTTGGGTTGGACAAATTCAAGCCAAACTGTCCTTATAAACCAAATGGAAGCCTTTTGCTGCTTTACGTAAAAGAGAACTTAGTTGGCTTTCTGAACCACTTTTTTAGGTTTTATCTTTTCTTTTTTTTTCTCTTTTTCCCCTCTTTTCTCTTCTTTTTTTTTTCTTTTTCTCTCTTTTTTTGTTTTCTTTTCTTCTTCTTTTTTTTTATTCTATCCCTAAAAGAGTTATCTTGTTTGTACCAACTTGGGTTTCTAATAGTGGATGAGTGGAGTGACATAAATCTTCTTTAATAGGGATAACTCATTTGTTACTCTGATGCTATCTTGATAGACTGGAGATATTAGGTGAACTTCAACTACCATTATGGTCTTCAGAACATCAACTATCCTTATGATCTTGACTATTCACTCCTTTCTTTGATCTTCTTGCCTCTTCACCTTAGTGATCATGTAACACGGTCAGTGGCTTGGGCGTGTCATGTGGGTGTGTCAGCTTCTGCCAAATTTTCCTTTCTTTCTTGGTTTCTTTGGTTTTGCCCTTTACGTGAGACATGGCCAGTGGCTTGGCCGTGTCTCCTGACCATGTCAAGTTCTGCCAAAATCTCCTTGAGGTTACACGGCCAAGCTTGATTTGGCTTGGCCATGTCTTGCTTGATTCATGCTCTTCTTTCTTTGTTTTGATCTTCCAAGGGAGATTTTGCACTTTAACCTAAAACAAATACTTAAAAAAACTTTAAACAAGAATCAAATGAAACATTAACTAAAAACACATAAAATTCATAATAAAAACTAGTGCAAAAATGATCTAAACACTGGGATAAATTAGAAACTACTAAATTGTTGAAATCATTAAATAAACAGATTAAAACTACCAAAATGCATGAAGAAAATGATAATTATCATAATAAATAAATAGCAATTTTATGACAAAAACTAATAAAACATTATACAGCTCCTTAATGAGGATAGAAAGTAGTGCTAAAATACATCTGAGAACCCAATGTATCCTGCAAACTCCTCCAAAATCTCGATGTAAACCGGGGATCTTGGTCCGACACCAATGAAACTAGGACTCCATACAACCTCACTATCTCACTCATATACAACTTAGCCAACCTCTCAAGTGAATAATCCATTCGAACTGGATTATGCTATCACCCAGATTGCATCATGCTTCTTCTTGGTCAAAGGCAGTCCAGACACAAAATCCATCATCTCTCGCTTCCATTTCCACTCAAGCACTGATAATGGCTGAAGCAACCCTGAAGCAACCCTAAAGCAACTTGATGCTCAGCCTTCACTCTCTGGCAAGTGAGAGATTTGGATACAAATTTGGCCATGTCCCTCTTCATAGCTGACCACCAAAATTAAGCAATTAAAACATGCTATCACAATAATTCAAACTCCGCATATTCAAATAACCATGGATTTCCAAAGAAAATTAAGTGAGAAAGTGGGATGCATATGTGACCTATATGCAAAATATACATAATATATACAAGTCAACCAAAAGTCAACTCTTTTAAAAGAAAAGTCAAAGGTCAAATGGCATTTTTATAAATATACTTTGGAAATTAAATTTTATTTAAATAATTTATTTAATTTATCCAATTTCATTTTAATTTATTTTATTGAATTTTCAAAAATTTGGGACATTACATGATGATACCTTAAGTGAAAAAGAGGAAGCAGAGGAGTAAGGAATTGCAAATCTTTATCTCATGGCTATGGGAGATGATGATGATGATGACTCTAGTGAAGTAGGTACTTCTTCTTTAAACGTTGATTATGATAATGTTGATGATGCATTAGATGATAGCGATTTAATTAAGCATATGCATCTTAGCGTACAAAAATATTTTTCAAAAATGAAATTATATAAAGAGAAATATTCTAAGTTAGAAAATAATTTTATTTCACTAAAAAATTCTAATTCAGATTTAAAGACTTGAAATGAACAATTGATAAAATCTTTGAACGAAGTATAAAAAAATTCATCTATGTTCGATAATGTTGTTAAAGAAAATAAAATTTTAAAAGAAGAAATAAATGAATTAAAGAATTCAATTTTAAAATTTCAAAAAGGAAAGGAACCATTAGATTCATTAATTCATGCTTAAAGATCAACTACTTCTAAATAAGGCTTAGGTTTCAATAGCTTAACTACTACTACATCTAATACACCAACATTTGTTAAAGCTTCTACAACTCAAAATTCTAGTGTTGAAGTTATAAAGAATACAAATACACACACAAAGCCTAAAAGTCTCAACAAGATCTCTCAAGGCTCATAAAGCTTTAGAATCAAATTTCCAAGAGCAAATTATGCTTATATGTATTCTAGGCATGAACACAAGCACAAGTATGTATAAAAACTAGTAAATAGTATTGCCAACACATCCAACATAATTATTCTAAAGTGAATAGAATAAGAATGCAAAGACATAGCCTTTATAACAATGCCATTATTGCATAAAATATGGTCACATAAACACATTTTGTTACATTAGAAAGACACACCCAAATTAAAGGATCCTTATATAACTAACCCCTAAGGACCTAAGTTCATTTTGGTACCTAAAATAAGATAAACATTATATTGTATGTATATCTTAAATCTAATATTAATGAAAGTATTTAGCTTGTGGATAGTGGATGCTCAACACACATGACCGATAATGTAAATTTTTTCACAACTATTACTTACAAGCAAGGAGGTAATGTGACATTTGGAAATAATATTCAAGGAAAAATTTTAGGCTAGTTCTATTAGCATGTTTGGTAAGAATTTAATGGATGATGTATGGATAGTTGATGGTTTAAAACATAATTTACTTAGTGTTAGTCAATTATGTGATAAAGGATATAATGTAAATTTCAACTCTAAAGGATGCAAAATTACCTCTTCAAATGATGAACTTGCATTCAAATAAGATAGAATTGGTAACACATATAAAATTAACCTACACTTTAATAATACTTTTGAATGCTTAGTCACTATTAGCAATGATGCTTGGCTTTGGCATAGAAGATTAGGACATGCTAGTATAGATCAATTACAATGTCTATACAAAGAACTTGTAGATGGACTCCCCAAAATGAAATTCAATAAGGATACAATATGTGAACCTTATCAATTTAGTCAACAACATAGGAGTTCTTTCAAAATCAAGAATATTGTAAGCACCTCTAGAACCTTAGAATTAATTCATTTAGATTTTTTTGGTTTAAATAGAGTTGCTAGCCTAAGCAAAAAATTATATGCTTTTTTACTTAATGATGATTACTCAAGGTTTACATGGGTTAATTTCTTGGCTCATAAGAATGATGCTTTTGATTCTTTTAAAATTTTTTCCAAAAGAGTGCAAAATGAAAAAGGCTATTAACTTAGTATATAACACAATGTTTTAGCTCATAGAACACCACAACAAAATGGAGTTGTGGAAAGAAAAAATAGAACTTTTGTTGAAATGGCTAGAACAATGCTCAATGAGTATCACTTAGCTTCTTACTTTTGCGCGGACACTGTTAATACGACTTGCTATGTTTCAAATTGAATTTTCAAAATGCCTTTATCAAATAAAATATCTTATGGGCTTTGGAATTGATGAAAACCTAAAATTTCATTTAGAGTATTTGGATGCAAATGCTTCATATTAAATACCAATGACAACCATGGAAAAATCTCATCCAAATCGGATGAAGATGTCTTTTTAGGATATTCATCCACCAGTAAAGCATATAGAGTCTTTAATAAAAGAACTCTAGAAGTTGAAGAATAAATGCATGTTATATTTGATGAATCTTCTAACTTTCATCATGAGAAAGGTAGTGTTCTTGATGACTTTGTAGATACATTTAAGAGGATTGAAGTTGATGAAACTTCAAAGGAAGATAAAGAAAAGTCATCTCAAGTGGAATCTAAAGAAGAAGAAGATCAACAACTACCCAAGGATTGGCATTTTCAAAAAGATCATCCAAGAGAACTCATCATTGGTGACACATCAAAAAGAGTTACCACTAGATCAAAATTTAAAATTTAAATTCCAATGTTGCCTTTGTTTCTCAAATTGAGCCAAAGAACATTGAAAAAGGCTTTTAGTGATGAAAGTTAGGTGATTACAATTCGAGAGGAGCTCAACCAATTTGATAGAAACAAAGTATGGGAGCTTATTCCTATTCCTAAAGATCATCAAATTACAGGAAGTAAATGGGTTTATAGTAATAAGCTAGATGAAAATCCTCTCATTACTAGAAACAAAGCTAGATTGGTAGCCAAAGGAATTAACTATGATTGGACTTTGCTCCCATTGCTAGATTAGAAGCAATTGGAATTTTACTTGCATTTTCATGCCATATAAACTTTAAACTATTTCAAATGGATGTTAAAAGTGCATTTATAAATGTTTTATAAATGAGGAAGTTATGTTGACCAACCCCCTGGTTTTGAATATTATAAACTTCCTAATTATAGTTTTAAGTTAACTAAGGAACTATATGGATTGAAACGAGCTCCATGAGTTAGTATGATATACTTAGTGCATATTTATTTGATAATAGTTTTTCAAAAGGCAAAGTTGATACGTCACTTTTTGTTAAAAAGAAATCATATAACATTTTAATTGTACAAATTTATGTTGATGACATTATATTTGGTGCTACTAATGAATCTTTGTGCCAAGAATTTGCTTCTTGTATGACTAGGGAATTTGAAATAAGCATGATGGGTGTGCTTAAATTCTTCCTTGTTTTACTAATTAATGTAAGGATGATATCATCATCAACCAATTCAAATAAACAAAGGAACTTCTCAAGATGTTTGGCATGGATGGTTGCAAAGAAAGCAAGATCCCAATGAGTACATCCTTGAAGTTGGACAAAGATGAAATTGGTAAGAAAGCATATGAAAAGAAATGTCGATTTATTATCGAATCCTTACTTTATTTAACCGCTTCTAGACCTGATATAATGTATACTGTATGTAGGTGTGCTAGATTTTAATCATGCCCTAAAGAATTATATTTGAATGCCACTAAAAGAATTCTAAAATATTTATGTGGAACATTGCATCTAGGACTTTGGTATCCTAGAAATATATTTTTTGACATTTTAGGATTTTCTGATGTGGATTTTGCTGGTAGCCTATTAGATAGGAAGAACATGACTAGTGCATGTCATTTCCTTAATGATTGTCTAGTTTCTTGGTTTAGCAAAAAATAAGTGTCAGTTGCTCTATCTACCATGAAAGTTGAGTATGTTACTGCTTGTTTATGTTGTACATAAGTTTTATGGATGAAACAATAACTACTAGATTATGGTAAAATATTTAATCACATCCCCATTAAGTGTAATAACAATAGTGCCATTAATCTATCCAAAAATCTAGTTCAACATTCTAGGTCAAAATACATAGATATTAGACATCAATTTTTAAGAGACAATGTTCAAAATCAAAATGTCGTTCTAGAATTTATAGTTACTCAAAATCAACTTGTACATATTTTTACAAAACCCCTAAATGAAGAAAGACTAAACTTTATAAAACAACATATTGGGATGATAGATGGAAATTCCCTTGAATAATCACTCATTGACTTCCCCAGATATAATTTGATCATTATAAAATTGAAACATCATATATTTTTCTTTTGCCCAATATAGCAGTTGCTCCATGAAGTTGCATGTGCCACCCATTAGAAATGATGTTGCGAGTGTGAGCGGGGATTTTTGCCCCCACTCCCATGCGGAATGGTTCTTGCAACTTTGGCACTGTTAGACTTAGGGCCTTAGAGAGCACGTGCCTAAACCTAGAGAAAATGAAGTCGATAACTGAATGGGATGGGAAGATAGAAAGAAGTGGATGACTCAATTCATAAGGAATCCCCAACATCCTTATTGGGTTCGAAAAGTTAGGTATGCATGGAAAAGGTGAGAATGACCCAACCCCCTATAGTGCCCGGTTTACTGGAACCGACCTCCTTTTTACGTCTAAATGTTATTAAATTCTTATGTTATTATGACATGATTCATATTACATGCAATAAAATAAAAATAGATTCATCCATAAAATAAGGTAGGATAATACAACACAAAATAAAATGGGTACCCATCCTTAGATGGAAACATACACTTACAATCCTCAAATGTTCATAATATAAATAAAATGGGACACCCATCAATTAATGAAAACATATCCCTAACAATAATCATAAAGTTTTAAAATAAATAAAATAAATAAAAGAAATGCCTTTTACATCTTAACGTCCCCTTTAAATCTAAATAACATTACGGAAACAATGACTAAATAAACAATTGATGTTACTATGAATAACTTATGATGTTGTTTATTAATGAAACATTGCAATAAATTAATTGGTACAAGTAAACAATTAAATTGAGTAGGTTAAAAGAAATTATACATGGATTGTTGGCTCCACTGATTTGAATGTGTTGAATCAAGCTCGACATTGTCACTGCTTGAGTCAACAATATTTTGGCAGAGTGAGACAATTCCTATTGCCTCTTACTATCTTTTGGATTTTGTGAGTTTTGGTTTTTGGATCATGGCTACTCTCCCTATTTCTTTTACTAAAATTTTGTTATTATCTCTTTATGTTTCTTCTTTTTTTAATTCTTCTGGCAGTCTCATTGCTTTTCACTTAACCCCCTATTTATAAGAAATAATTAGGATTACTTTGGTTGTGGACTCTTCATCATAACCTGCTCTTTACCTATGTCAAACGTGATGAGAGTTCTGATTTTGTGCATATAATGAAACCATGTATAATTAGCCAATTTGACATAGGGTCTACCCATATCAATTTGGCCCATTCGATATGGAACTTGCCCATATCAAATTTGGCCAAAGCCAATTTGATATGGAGGGTGTCCATATCAAACTGGCTTGGCCAATTCGATATGGGACACTCCTACATCGAATCAGACATGGACCGAATCAAAATTTAACCACATTGGCCCTATTTAAATTAAACCAACCAAATTCAATTTGTACATAATTAGACTTGATTTAATTTGGGCTTTGTTAGTGGGACCAAACTTGATCCAGCCTTTAAGTTGAAACTATATTTGAATAGGTGTCAAAATTAAGGGTTTACAGTGAGATCACACCATACTCTTGAGCGATCTCTCAAACTAAGATTTTCAAAATTCTTGACCTTTATTCATTTGATTGGCTTGTGTGAACACCATATAATCATGGTGATCACAATACACACATAGCAGTCGCTCAACATCCTGTACGATTGCACTTGAGAGCCAACAACCAATTTTTTTGAAACTTAGTGTAGACCCTTAATTTTTGACCCAGTCCAGTCCAATATATTTGAATTAGTCCAAAATAAATTTTGTGTTGTCCAATATATTTTAATTAGTGCAAAATAATTTTTGTTATCTTAATTAAATAATATTTACTTTAGCATCTAATTTTTATTAATAAAAAAAAAAAGTCAACTGTGGCAAAATGGCCCGCAGGCCAATTTGCCCTCGGCTGCAGCAGCTTTTTCCCCAACCCAATTTTTCTGCAGCAGTTTTTTTTCGCCAGCGCAATTTTTCTGCAGCAGTTTTTTTTTCGCCAGCGCAATTTTTCTGCAGCAGTTTTTTTTTTCACCGGCAAAATTTTTTCGACTCAAATTTTTCGAAACCTAATACAATTAGGTTTCGGTTTCCTTTTCTTAATGAATGTTATATTCCGTAAATAAGTAAGATTAATTAAAAAATCTTCAATAAATAAGACCAAAAAGAACAAAAAAAAGGGGAGGAGAAAAATTGGATCTGAAAATCGGATGAAAATTTGGAGAAAAATTGGATCTGAAAATCGGATGAAAATTTGGAGAAAAGATTGAGACTGAAACTGAGTAGGAAAAGCTTTGAATCAATATGATTTTTTGAGAGAACAAACAAACAATTCAATCCATCAAAGGCAGCAAAGCTTGTCTTTGTTCTTGTTCATCTAAGAAGTGAATTTTGGTGGAACCAACAAACGAAGATATGAATTTCTTTATTTGTTTCATTAATCCACAGTAGCTTCATCATTCAAAAATCTTAAAAATTGTTTATGTTTCCTCAAAATAAAAAAAAAAACCTAAGAACCCTAATTCACCTTTTCTAAAGTTTAAAAACCTTAATTCGTTGCTTTGCTTTCCAAAAAGCTTAAAATTGTTGTTTTTGTTTCTTCAAAATCTCAAAACCATAATTTGCTTTCCAAATTTTCAAAATCATAAATAAAATTTGTTTCTTTCCAAAAAAAACTCTAAAAAACATCTTTTCTATTTCTATAAACTTTAAATCATTTTGTTTATTTTCATAAAGCTTCATAAAATTATCAATTATTTTTCCAAATTCTAAAATCTAATGCATTCTCCGAAACCCTAATTCAAAAATTCTAAAACCCTAATTCAACTTTAAAACAAAACTGTAAACTTTAAACTAGCTCACCTAAACCCTAATTTTTCTAAACCCTAATCTTTTAAACTTTAAACCTTATAAACATAAATGTTACAATTTTACACAGTAAGTTTAAAAACCATAATTCAGTAGCTAATAGTTATAAACTTAATGTTTTGAAGAGCCCAAACCCTAGTTTCATGATTTTACCACTCACTAATTTGGTTAATTAAAGAACTTTATCAACCTCTTAAATTATAAATCTTTAATTCATGTCAATTCCTTAAAGTTCACAGCAGCTAAGAATTACAAATCTTAAACCCATGAATTCCCAAAACCCTAAACATATTAAATAAAGAAACTTAAATAGAAACAGTAGCCCTAATTTGAATCTTTATTTGCTTTATTCAATTTTATATTTGATTATGCTTTGATTTATTTTACATGCTTTAATTTATTTAAGTTCAATGCTTGATTTATTTAATTTATCATGGATGGATGTTTACTTTCTATTAATGTTTAATACCTTTGATGAATGATTTATTTATTATGAAGGGTTATTTACTTGTATCGATTTCCAAATGTTGTAAGAGGTATGTTTCCACTTGGTGGGTACCTCATTAGTTAAATATCATGTAATTTAAATTGCTTTTCCATTTGAGAACCAATGTAAAGGACATGTTTCTACCTTTCAGTAGGTGTCCTATTTAGGCATGTGATGTAAGGACATGTTTCCATTTTCAGATGGGTGTCCATTTATTTGTTTTACTTAGACATTGTTTTAATTTTCAATATATCGATGCTTCATTATTGTGTGTAATATGGATAATATTGTTATATTTAAGAATTTTATAATATTAAGACCTGTAAAGGAGGCCGGTTCCAATGAACCGGGCGTTGTGGGGGTGCTGGGCCATTTCTCACCTTCCCCACACGTACCCAACTTTTCAAACCCGTTAGGGGGTTGGGGATTCCTTAGGAATCGAGTCATCCACCCCTTTCTTTTTCCCGGCCTGTTCAGGTGGCGACTCCATTTTCTCCGGACTTAGGTTCGTGTTCTCTAAGGCCTCGAGCATAAAATGTGCCGAAGTCGCAAGAACCATTCCACTGGGAGTGGGGGCAAAAATCCCAGCTCACAATGGGGACTCCACTGGGGATAAGAGAAGTTGATTCTGTTGGTCTTTATATTATTCCATTCTTTCTTATAACGATATTATCCATTGCTTCATTTAGACTCGCCATTCATGTGTGTTAGTTAGGATACCCATGTTGTGTTATGTAAGGGATATCATACTTTTACTCAAGGTGTGGAGATCAAGCATGGCATAACCACTCATAGCCTCGTACCATTTGGTATATACTTGCTATGAAAACCTAAGCGTTTTTACCCAAAGTCTAAAGCTCATGTAATTGGCCTAGTTACTCTCTTTAGGTTTTTACCCCAAATGCATGTTGTTTGACTATGGTTAATTTGTCTTGGCTTAAATCATGGCTTATTTGGTTTGTTCTTTTTCTAATATGACCTAAGTATATTGTAAGCTCAAAAATTTTTTTCTCTAAATCCAAAAGACCAAAGCTATTTTCAAAACGTTTTCAAAATGGTCTTTGGACATAAAATTTTTCTAAAAATAAATCAAAAATTCTTTTGCTCATGGCCCAAATACTAAGCCCAAAATCCATTTTTTCTAAAATCTTTTTACAATGGACTTAGAAACAAAATTGTTTTCACCTAACCTTTTCTTACAAAGAACTTGCAAAATATTTAGGTCAATTACGAAATACCAAAAATCAATTGTGAGCCTAGTTTATACTAAGAGTAATTAATCATGGGCTTGTTTTTGGCATGGACCTTTAGTTATTTTTTCGAGTGAGAAATCTATCTATAATAAACCTCTTAATTTAGTTTTAATCCAATATAGCACAAAAGCTATTACAGTTGGTTAAGTGGATTAAAACCCAATTAATAGGAATTATTATGAGTTGATTTCCATTTTTGAAAATATAACTATTGGTTGAAACGTCCGAGGAAATTATTCGAAAACAATATACCCCATGTTGGTATTTTGTTAACAATATACCTAGAAAAAGAGACTCGCCATTCGTGTGTGGGTGTTATAAGGTTGGAAGGAACGTCCTATTTGTCCTTGTTTGTCTATTGTTTGTGCATGCATGCATACATGCATACATTTGCATCTCATATCATTTATCCTCTTCGGCTCACAGCCTTGGATTACGACAGTTCAAAAGCTTACGACAATTTGACCTACGCCGGAGATGAAGCTTCTAGCAATGACTCAATCACTTGCTCACCAAAAACAATGGATCCCAAACAAATTCAAAGAATGGTGGATGATGCCCTCAGTGCCAAGATGGAAGAAATAAAAGAGGTCATGGCTGAGACCATAAAGAATCAACTAGCTGCAATTATAGGAAACAATGTCGAAGCATCTGCTAGCACTATGAAGCCAAAGGACAAAGGGAAGATTAAAGTTGGTGAAGTAGTTTTTGATGATGATAAGGTGATCATTGATGATGATGACTAAGCTCAATACTACCAAGATCCTCAAGACAAAAAGGAGCCGAAGGTTGTTGAGAAGGCAACTATTCAAAAGACCAAGACTTCTGATGTTGAAAAGATGATCGCGGGTTTAGAAAAGAAATTTGAGAAGAAACTGAAAACCGAAGAAATGTCCGAGATCGACAAATTATTTGAGCTAGATGAAGAAGTTTCATACAAATTCAAGATGCCATCTTTTGTGAAGTTTGATGGAACATAAAATCCTCATCTCCTTGTGAAGTAGTATATCACTGCTATGCAGTCTGCCCGAGCTACTAAGGCTCAAACTCTAAGGTACTTCATGCTCTCATTGGACCCTATTGTCCAAAATTGGTTTAATACCTTAGAAGAAGGAACACAAAAGAGTTAGGATCTACTATACAAAGCCTTCATCCAATAATATGGGTATAATGTCGAGATGGAAGTTACCTTAATGGAAGTGGAGTCCATTAGACAAAGGCCAAATGAGAATTTTGTGGACTATGTGAAAAGATGGAGAAACAAGGCTGATTTGCTCAAGAAAAGGCCCGATGAATCTGATTAAATAAGGATGATCATGAGAGGCATCCTGCCTAGTCTTCATGAAAGGATGTCTCATACACTCATCCGTGACTTTAAAGATCTTCTCCAAGCTGGTATACAAATTGAAGAGTGGGAAAGAGAGAAGAACCATTTTTCAATAAAAAGGAATGAGAAAGGGAATTATCAGCCTATCAATCAAAGCACACAAAAAGAAGTGTATGTTAATGCGACTGGTCAAGGAAATAAAAGGCAATTCTCAGAATTGGGGAAACCTCTAGCTTGGGTTTTTAGCAATTTGCAAAAGAAAGGGTTGTTACAACCGTTACCTCCTTGACCGTTACATAATCCACTGCCACCAAACTTCAATGCCGAGGCCTTCTATCAATTTCATCAAATGCGAGGGCATGAAACAGATAAATGTGCTCGTCTAAGGCATGAGATCCAATATTTGGTTGATAGTGGTAAGCTACCTTAGCCGGACAAGCGCAATACCAAGAACAACCCTTTGCCTAAATTTGGAAGAGTGCCACCACCGGCAACCTTTATGGTGGGAAAAGGATTGGAAGAAGATTTTGTTTTATCCTCTTTTCAAGATGGGAATGTTGAAGATGTGAAGGGAAAAGAAGCTTAAACTCAACGAACTTTCCTTAACTTGAATGTTGGTTTTCAATTTTACTTTCTTTAATTTTTTGAAACTATTGTATTTTTCAAATTTAAAGTTGCTTGAATAAATTACTTTCATCAAAAATTTTGTTGGTCTTTGTTCATTTTGATGCTAAATCAATGAGGAATCTAGCTTGATAAATCATGAATTAATATATTTATGCATCATGACTCAAATGACTTTACTAGATAAGGGAATTGCTCTATAGCATTGAGTTGTGTATGCTTACTTAGAGAGGGCTCCTGCATAATTACCTTTGTCTAGGTCCTAGTCAGTCTTAGAACATGCTTTGACAAACTTTCGAGGCAAAATTGCAACTCTGCTTATTTAAAAGAGAGATGATCTAGGCATTGTTTGGTTAGCCAACAACTAGTATCCACCCTATTAAATATCAATCCCTAGTTGTCCCTTTGGGCCTTCATAAAATTTTAGCTTTCTTTTCATTGGCTTACAAACCCCAATAACCTGCCCTGAGCTGTTGTGATATTTTTGACAAGTCTTATGATCACTAAGATGAAGAGGCAAGAAGATCAAAGAAAGAAATGAATACCATGAAGATAGTTGAAGTTCTCAAGACCATGAAGATAGTTGAAGTTCTCAAGACCATGAAGATAGTTGAAGTTCTCAAGACCATAAGGTAGTTGATCTTTCCAAGACCATAAGGGTAGTTGAAGTTTTCAAGACCATAAGGGTAGTTGAAGTTCACCTAATATCTCCAATCTATCAAGATAACATCAGAGTAACAAATGATTTATCCCTATTAAAGGAGATTTATGTCACCCCACTCATCCATTATTGGAAGACCAAGTTAGTACAAACAAGACAACTCTTTTATAGCTAGAACCAAAAAACAAACAAACAAACCAAATAAACAAAAAAATAAAGAAGAAAAGAAAACAAAAAAAAGACAAAAGAAAAGAAAAAGAAAAGAAAACCCAAAATGGTTCAAAAAGCCAACTGAGTTCTCTTTTACCTAAGACAGCAAAAGGCTTCCATTTGGTTTATAAGGATGGTTTGATTTGAATTAGTCCAACCCAACCAAGATTCAATCAAAATCAAATAAAGGAGAAAGGTCATCCAGTTTTTGAAAGTTCTGTATTTGACAGTCCTACAAGGAAGAATGAAAAAATGATAAAAGAAAGGGAAGAGTAAGGAAGATAAAGAGAAAGAAAAGGGAAGAGTAAGAAAAATAAAGAAAAAGGAGAAGAAAAAAAGAAATGAATTTGGGCACCAAACTTTATGCAAGGGCAAAGACTGTCCTAATCAAGATCCAGATTAATGCCAAGAAGATAGAAGGAATTTGGAGTCTAGCAAGATTGCTTCCCACTGCTTAAAGTTCAAACAAGAAATTTGTAGTGTGAAGGTTTGTCCATTGTGTCAATCAGCTCCAACTTACAAATGGCCTTTATTTAACCCATGTCCCTCATAGACCCCATTTCAAGCCTATGAAAGACCTGTTGATCTCTCTTGGTAGGTAGAGTCTATTAGTGAAGATAGTTTGAATAAGCATGCATATGAGATAGACAATATTTAAACTCAAATGAGACCTTTGGCCGAGTAATGTGTATGTGCCTATCTGAAGTGCAACAATTCTTGCTTAAATAGAAATAATTCCCGAGTTTAGTATGGTAACTAGAGTTGTTATGTTATAGATATGTTAATTTGGAAAATCAAGTCCTTATGTACATTGACATTAATTTGGCAAAGCCAACTTTTGATTTCAAAATCAAAATTCAAAAAAAATATAAAAAAATTTTTGTCATACAAAGCCTTCAAGTTAAGGGAAGGATGTTGAACCTCCAAAGGACACATTGGGCAATGGAAATGATTATTGGCAAGGTCATGAAGAAGCTATCAACTGACATGCTAAAACATAGTTCGAATCTCGATCTCTACTGTTTGGGGCCTCCATTATTCATATTTTTAATGTCATGAAGATAAAAGCCATAAATGTGAAGCAGTCTGTCATTCCAATGCAAGACTTGAACAAGCATCTGAAAGGAACCAATAAGAACACTTCTGTTGATCACCTTGGTCTATGAGTCAATAAAACCACTGTAAGTATCATTCATGCATATCATGCATACATGAGCATATCACATCACACTTTCTTGTCTTGTATTGTCTATTCTTTATTAATGTAAACAGCAAAACACCCTACGAAGTAAAGAATCAAAAGAAGATATTTAATCAAGAGGGCACGAAAAGCCTATTTGCTTGTGGAAGCTCCAATCATTTTACAAAAGAAGAAATACTTATTTGTGTGATGAACTAGACGGCAAAAACGTCAATCAGAGCCCGCATAGAAAAATCATGGGTTTGAGCCTACACAGGGGGCAAAGTTTCACCTTTTAAATTTTTTGAGTCTATATAAAATATTTTCAAACTCACTTATAAATATTTTGCCATGCAAGGGGCAAGGAGAGGATATAAGGTCCAATTAAAAATAGCTGAATTTTTGCAAAAAGGAAAAACAAAAGAATGGAACATTAGAACTCTAAAAAGAATAAAGATGCAAAAGACAAAAGATCAAGTCCAGCTAAAAAAGCTGAAGCAAGGGTAAAGACCCGATGTCCAAAGGATGAAGATCCATTTTCAAGGGTGAAGACCTGATTTCCAAAGGATGAAACTCCATTTTCAAGGCTGAAGACCCGATCTCCAATGGATAAAGATCTGTGATCTCAAGGGTGAAGACCCGATCTCAAAGGATGAAGATCCATTCTGAGGGTGAAGAACCACCATGCATAGAATAGCCAGAGCAGTCAAACTTCTCAACAAAAAGGTTAATCAAATTCATTCTTAGGTCCACGTACCCAGTCTCAAGTCCAAGTACCCAAATCAAATCAGTCTCGGGTCCAAGTACCCAAATCAAATCAATCTCGGGTCCAAGTACCCAAATCAAATTCAATCTCTAGTCCAAGTACCCAAATCAAATTCAAATCTCAATTCAAAGTACCCAGTTTAGGATCAAATATCCAAATCTAATTTAGGATCGAGTATCCAAATCCAGTTTAGGATCGAGTATCCGAATCCAGTTAGGATCGAGTATCCCAATCCAATTTAGGATCGAGTATCCAAATCCAGTTAGGATTGAGTATCGAAGTCTAGTTTAGGATCGAGTATCCAAATCTCTCGGGTCCAGAACCGAAGTTTTCCTTAGGTCCAGAACCTAGAATCTCTTCTAAGTCCAGAACTTAGCTTAGGTCCAGAACCCAAATTTTTCTTAGGTCCAGAACCTAAAATCTTTTCTAAGTCTAGAACTTAGCTCGGGTCCAGATCCCAAATTATCTTTAGGTCCAGAACCTAGAATCCATTCTAAGTCCAGAACTTAGCTCGGGTCCAGAACCCAAATTACCCTTAGGTCTAGAACCTAGAATCTTTTCTAAGTCCAGAACTTAGCTCGGGTCCATAACCCAAATTATCCTTAGGTCCATAACCTAGAATCTTTTCTAAGTAAAGAACTTAGCTCGGGCCCAGAAACCAAATTATCCTTAGGTCCATAACCTAAAATTATCCTTGAGTCCAGAACTCGAACCGGGTCCAGAACCCAAAATCTCAACCATCTCAAAAATTAAGTCTTATTGCTTTTCACTCTCTTTCACTAAAGTCTCAGATCATTCAAGCAGGGGACAAACTGTACACTCTTAATTTTTGACCAGTCCGGTCCAATATATTTTAATTAGTCCAAAATAATTTTTGTGTTGTCCAATATATTTTAATTAGTCCAAAATAATTTTTGTTGTCTTAATTAAATAATATTTATTTTAGTATCTTATTTTTATTAATAAAAAATAAAAATAATAATAATAATGAATAAAAAAAAGTCGGCTGCGGCGAAATGGCCCATAGGCCAATTCGCCTCCAGTTGTGGCAGCTTTTTTCCCAGCGCAATTTTTCCGCAAAAGTTTTTTTTCACTAGCGCAATTTTTCCGTAGTAGGTTTTTTTCGCCAACGAAATTTTTTCGACGCAAATTTTCTGAAACCTAATACAATTAGGTTTCGATTTCCTTTTCTTAATGAATGTTATATTTGGTGAATAACTAAGATTAATCAAAAAATCTTCTATAAATAAGACCAAAAACAACACAAAAAAAGGGGAGGAGAAAAATTGGATCTGAAAATCGAACGGAAATTTGGAGGAAAGATTGATACTGAAACTGAGGAGGAAAAGCTTTGAATCAATCTGATTTTTTGAGAGAACAAACAAACAATTCAATCCATCAAAGGCAGCCAAGCTTGTCTTTGTTCTTGTTCATCCAAGAAGTGATTTTTGGTGGAACCAACAAACGAAGGTATGAATTTCATTATTTGTTTCAATAATCCACAGTAGCTTCATCATTCAAAATTCTTAAAAATTGTTTCTGTTTCTTCAAAATAAAAAAAAAACCTAAGAACCCTAATTCACCTTTTCTAAAGTTTAAAAACCTTAATTCGTTGCTTTGTTTCCCAAAAAGCTTAAAATTGTTGTTTTTGTTTCTTGAAGATCTCAAAACCCTAATTTGCTTTCCAAATTTTCAAAATCATAAATAAAATTTGTTTCTTTCCTAAAAACTCTAAAAAACATCTTTTCTGTTTCTATAAACTTTAAATCATTTTGTTTATTCTCTTAAAGCTTCATAAAATTATCAATTGTTTTTCTAAATTCTAAAATCTAATGCATTCTCCGAAACCCTAATTCAAAAATTCTAAAACCCTAATTCAACTTTAAAACAAAACAGTAAACCTTAAACTAGCTTACCTAAACCCTAATTTTTCTAAACCCTAATCTTGTAAACTTTAAACCTTATAAACATAAATGTTACAATTTTACATAGTAAGTTTAAAAACCATAATTTAGTAGCTAATAGTTATAAACTTAATGCTTTGAAGAGCCCAAACCTTAGTTTCATGATTTTACCACTCAAACACTAATTTGGTTAATTAAAGAACTTTATCAACCTCTTAAATTATAAATCTTTAATTCATGTCAATTCCTTAAAGTTCACAGTAGCTAAGAATTACAAATCTTAAACCCATGAATTCCCAAAACCCTAAACGTATTAAATAAAGAAACTTAAATAGAAATAGTAGCCCTACTTTGAATCATTATTTGCTTTATTCAATTTTATATTTGATTATGCTTTGATTTATTTTATATGCTTTGATTTATTTAAGTTCAATGCTTGATTTATTTAATTTATCATGGATGGATGTTTACTTTCTATTGATGTTTAATACCTTTGATGAATGATTTATTTATTATGAATGGTTATTTACTTTTATCGATTTCCAAATGTTGTAAGAGTTATGTTTCCACTTGGTGGGTACCTCATTAGTTAAATATCATGTAATTTAAATTGCTTTTCCATTTTAGAACCAATGTAAAGGACATGTTTCTACCTTTCGGTGGGTGTCCTATTTAGGCATGTGATGTAAGGACATGTTGCCATCTTCGGATGGGTGTCCATTTATTTGTTTTGTTTGGACATTGTTTTGATTTTCAATATTTCGATGCTTTATTTTACTTATTATGTGTAATTTGGATAATATTGTTATATTTAAGAATTTTATAATATTAAGACCTGTAAAGGAGGTTAGTTCAAATGAACCGGGTGTTGTGGGGGTGCTGTGCCATTTCTCACTTCCCCACATGTACCCAACTTTCCAAACCCGTTAGGGGGTTGGGGATTCCTTAGGAATCGAGTCATCCACCCCTTTTTTTCTCTCGGCCCGTCCGGGTGGCGACTCCATTTTCTCTAGACTTAGGTCCGTGTTCTCTAAGGCCCCGAGCCTAAACAGTGCCGAAGTCACAAGAACCTTTCCACCAGGAGTGGGGCCGAAAATTGCCGCTCACACTTAGAACTTGCACAGTTTTGCCCATTTTGTTCCTAATGGTCATAAAATTACTAGTTTTCAAAATTTTTCTATAAATACCTATTTTTTTTAGTAGAATATGCTTTTAGAAACACTTATACACCTCTTTAAACAATTTCTAAAAGTTTTGGATATTAAAAAGGCATTTCTGAAGATTTCAAGCTTCATCAACACTCTCTCTCTTCTACCTTTTCAATTTTTTCTCATTTGTTTTTTGATTAAAAATGGCACCCAAACCTAAGACCTCTAAGAAGAAAGTATAAACCATATAAAAAGGGAAAGGGGGTAATGATAAGTGAACATCAACTCCAAACCAAACCATTCACCTAGAATAGTGTCCATCCTCACAAACCAAAATACAAAAATGATGATGATAAAACCAAGTACTACATGCACAAGAAGAAAAACCTTGAGCCAACAAAAATACTTGTTGAGGGGATGCTCATAAACCTTAACATACAAGGAGAACTTTGTAGATATCTTCATATGTTATATACATCTTGATATTTATGGTGGAGGCATTTTATATAGAGAATTTTTAATGACCTTAAGATTAGAAAAGAACCATAATTCTCTTATTAGCTTCTATGGAGTCTATTTTAGGTTGTTTAATCAAGAGTTTGCCCTATCTTTAAATGAAATGGATAAATTTTGGGGATTTCAAACTCATGGGGCATTCTCTTACACTGAATAGACCTTTCCACTGAGAAACTTCTCAACCTTTTGGAGTGAAGTTTCTATAGAAACTGAGTACAATAATAAATCCTCCAAAGATATTCATTTCAAATCCCTTATCTTTTGGCTTCTCCACTGAATCATAACCTATATTATCCATCAAAGACATGATGGAAATGAAAAGGTTACACAACGTGACTTTTTTTTGTATGCCCTATTACACAATGAACCCGTTCAAACTACTAGATTCTTAATTGACACATTTCTTCACCATGGAAAGTATAAGGCTAGAACATTTTTTCTATCCTCTCAAATCACTCAAATAGCTAGGCATTTAGGCTTGTTTACCCTTAAAAACCTAGCTTCCTTAAGTGATCCCCTTGATCCTGACACAAACTCCATCAACCTTGACTACTTTAAACATGCTAGATGTATCCAAAAGGTTGATGATCACTATGAATACATCTTTGGCAGTAATGGTGTGATTCAAAGGGAGAGAAAGAGGCCTAGATATCACATTACTCAAGAAGAAGTTGGAGAACCTATAGAATTAGAAGTTGAGCATCCTCCAAAGCCAACCAAAACCACCAAAGAAAAGGTGAATCATCTAAAACCATGAAGCTCATCCTCAAAGTAATTCACTCTCTCCAAAAATAACTCACTGATTTCAGAATGGATGTCACTAAAAGGATCTCCAAACTCAATCAAAAGGTTGTTCTCTTATCACATGTCCACTATGACATCTATGATATGCACAAAAAATTTGATATCGCTCAATGTGATCTTAGAGAATGGGATGTAAGTGAACATGTTAAGAGTTCATATGAAGAATCATCTGGGTCATCCAAGGGCAACTCTCCCACTCCTACTCCATTTATTGATGAAGATAATATGGAAGAACTCCAAGAAGTTACTATGCCTCCATCTAGGAAAGGAAAAGAGATAGCAAAATATTAGATTTTCCTCTGTTTTTATTTTTCTTTGCAATGTTAAATTTAATGTAATGTTACATTTATTCCTTTATATATAATGAAATGTTATTTTTATTGAAATGGAATGTTTATCTTTATTATTTTTACATTCATACCTATTGTTTTTGTCTTTGTCAAAGGGGGATAGAAGAAATAATTGAAATAAAATAAAAACTAAAGGGGAGAACCAACAGTTAAGGGGGGGAATTTAAATAATAAGAGATTTGCATTTAAAACTTATATTTGAACACTTGAGCTTGATTTGTTAATCATTTAAAATTGTTTAAATCATTTTAATTGAATTTGATTAGTGACCAAATCATTGGCAATTAAACTCTATTTTATCATTGACAATCAAATTGATAGATAATAATGAGTTTAACAAGTTTACATTTATAGGTAAGCTATTTTAGCACTTGTGCAATCACATAATAGGACTAAGTGACCACACGCTAGCAAATGTAAAGAAACCACTCAAATCATAAAAGAGATCATGATCTCTAATGCAGTGATAAGCTGACTGCTATAGTTTTTATGACCGCCTCATTCCTTCATGCAACCACAACAATGAATAGAGAAAATTACAAAACTTATAGAAGCGACAACGGCCATATTTTGCACTACAACATTGGGTGCCCAAAGCTTAAGCAACCAAACAAAGCTTGCAGAAGAATAATACCAAGTCATAGAATGTATAGCGGTGGGGTTGTACTGTGAACAATCTAAATTGTGAGATCGCATAAAAGAAAGAAATTTAAATTTTAGCGCCAAGCAAAATGGATCAATAATAAATAGTCACATGGAAGAGAATTACAATTCAAATAGTAACTTATACACTATCCGACCATAAGACATTATAGGATGGCAAGTTATGAAGAGTAACGATCCTGTCAGACAACTTGAGTTTACAGTTGGTGATAACCGTAGGAGAAAATTTAAATCATACAACCATTATCAATGTAGGTTTTCCTTTCCCTTAAACATCTTGATTGTTTGTTTTAATTGTTACTTTTATCCAGCTTAAAATAATAAACCCTAATTATATATTTTTCATAAAAGCCAAAACATAATTTATGTTGCTTCATCCAGCAGATTAAAGTTTTAATCAATGGAGTAATTCTCAAAATCCTAAACCCTAAACCCCTAACTTATTTTCAACTTATAAAAACCCTAACCATATTTCTTATTTCCAAAACCCTCAACTATTTTCTAAATTCCAAACCTTGCTTTATAAAATCTATTTTCTGAAGTCCAAACACCAAAACCCTAATTTAATTCCAAGACACTAAAGCCCTAACATCTAGTAAACTTGAAAACCCTAAATTTCCTAAACCCTAAATATAGAAAACCCTAATTCCAATAGTTTAATTCCGGAACCTAATCCAAACCCTAATTTCTAAACCTTAGCTCGAAAGGCCTTAAATTTACCAAAACCTATCCTAAACCCTAATTCTATAAACCACCAAAACCTCAAAATCTTTAATCTAGTAACCTTATTTTCAAAATTTCCTAACCTTAATGCAGTAACCTAAAATCAAGTTACTCTATGTGAATAGAAATTTTCGCCCCCACTCACAGTGGAAAGATTCTTGTGACTTCGGCATTGTTAAGCTCAGGGCCTTAGAGAAATCAAGACTAAACTCGAAGAAATTAGAGTTGCCACCCGGATGGGCCGAGAAAAAGAAAGGGGTAGATGACTCGATTCCTAAGGAATCCCCAACCCCTAATGGGTTCAGAAAGTTGGATATGCATGGGGAAGGTGAGAATAACCCAGTACCCCCACAACACCCTGTTCATTGGAACCAACCTCCTTTTCAGGTATAAATATTATTAAATTCTAATGCATTATAATATTATCTATACTACATGCAATGAATAAAATAAAACATCATATTATTAATTAAAATAAATCAATCAAAGATGGGCACCCATGTAAGATGAAAACATGCCCTTACAAATGTCCAATTGTCGACATAGAAAATAAGACACCCACCAAAAGGTGAAAACAATTACAATTGTCCCAAATTATTTAAATAAATTAAAATTATTGAAAATAAATAAATTAGACAAAAAAGGCACCCATGAATGGAAACCTTAAAATTCTAATAATAAAATTAATAACACTTAACCATTAATAGCAAAACAAACAATCCAAAAATAATAATAAATTAAAGTTTAATAAAATGTTAATCATAAATAGCAATCTACAAATAAATATTGACCACCATCGATGAAGAATTGCGTACGGCGATCTGGCTAGCCGGTTAGCGGGCGGGGGTCAAGGGGACAGAGTCCCTTGTGGGGAATCAGGAGCAGCGCCCCTGAAAGGTAGACTGTTTGTATGATAATATTTTATTGGGAAATTAGGTTTTAGTTTTAGAAAAATGGATTTAGGGTTTTGGGAAAAAAGTTTGGGGTTTTAGCATTTTGGAAAATGGATTGAAGATTTTGACTACTTAGGGTTTTAAGGTTTTCAATGTTTGAAAATTGGTTTTAGGGATACTGGATATTAGGAAATAGATTAGGGTTTAGAAAATTAAGAAAACAATTTTAGATTTTAGAAAATTAGGAAAACTATTTAGGGTTTTGGCATTCACTAGATATTTAGGGTTTTAATATTTTGGGATTTTATAATTTGGAAAGAAGATTTTGGGTTTGAAGGTTGGAAAGGGATAATTATATCTCTACTGAGAATTTGGGTATTAGATTAAACAAATGACCACAACTCTTCGTGCAATCTAGGATTACTTTATTTACTAGTTAAAATTGTTCTCCAATTAACTAGTGATATTTTTCAAGGAAGCACACATATTTGTATGTTGAAGCAAGTTGTAAATCAATAGTAGAAGTTACTGTAAATTTAGATGGATTCAATAATTGAAGACAAACCTCCGTTGTTTATTCGACCAAAGTTAATAAATTGAAACAAGCCCTTAGCTACTGCCTCCCTAGATCAATTGTCATTTTTGGCTAGAGATCACTTGATTGTTGCTTCTGTGTTACTTTTTTTAACCGTGCTAATTGCCGATTCCCTTCTTCACAATTGTTGCTGCTTGTATTAATCTTAAACATTAGTATTTATAGGCATAATTAGGTTTTAAATAAAACCTAAGAACTTAATTTGGTAGTTCAAATGAAATCCATCTTAATTAGGACTAGATTAGTTAGACCATGGCAAATCAAAAATTGCCATTTTGCCATGGTCACCCAAGCCAATTCGCCATGGTTTGCCATCCATGGCGAATTGGCCTTAGCCAATTCATCATGGTTTGTTGTTTTGGTCTAGTCAGGCTCATTTTTATGCTTTAAAATTGAATTATATTCATTAAATGATAAACCATACTAGGTTTAGGTTTTAAAATCAAACCAACTTATTTTAGGTCTTGCGAAATCGGTTTGGCTTATTTAAAAACTATAAACTAGGTTTAAGCTTTTTAAAAACAAACCAAATTTAGATTGGCCTTCTTTAATTGGGATCAGACTAGCTAGGGCCAAAATTAAGGGTCTACAGTTTTGCCCATGCTTTAGTGATATGAGACTTTAGTAAAAGAGAGAGAAAAGCAATATGACTTTAAGCTGATCTTGGATATGGATGGTTTCATGACCCGTGAATTGAATTAGGGTGCTCGACCAAAAATTGGATTAGGGTTCTCAACCCAAATTTTGATTAGGGTGCTCGACCTGAAACTAAATTAGGATTCTCAATCCAAGACTGGATTATGGTGCTCGATCTGAGATTGGATTTGGGCTCTCAACCTAAGACTGGATTGGGGTGCTCGACCTAAAACTGGATAAGGTTTCTCGACCCAATAATGGTTTAGGGTACTCGACCCAAGATTGGATTTGGGTTCTCTACCCAAGAATGGATTATAGTGCTCGACCCAAAACTGGATTAGGGCTCTCAATACTAGATTGAATTAGGGTGCTTGATCCAAAACTAGATAGTCCTCAATCCAAGATTGGATTGGGGTGCTCGACCTAAAATTGGATTTGGGTCCTCAACCTAAGACTGGATTGGGGTGCTCGACCTAAAATTTGATTTGGGTCCTAAACCCAAGATTGGATTGGGGTGCTCGACCCAAAACTAGATTAGGGTTATCAACCCAAGACTGAATTGGGGTTCTCGACTCAAAACTAGATTAGGGTTGTCAACCGAACACTAGATTAGGGTGCTCGACCCGAGATTGGATTTTGGTTCTCAACCCAAGACTGGATTAGGGTGCTTGACCCAAAACTGGTTAGGGTTCTCAACCCAAAACTGGATTGGGGTGCTCGACTAGAAATTGGATTAGGGTTCTCGAACTAAGGCTGGATTAAGTTACTCGACTCAAAACTTAAGCTTCTCTAGCTTATTCATCCTTTTGTCATTTGAGAATTCTAGCTTTCTTCTAGCCAATTGGTTCCATTCTTCAATGGATTGGCTTTAGCTCTTCTAGCTGGACTGAGCTTCTATCATTTTAGAGTTATGGCTTTCTTCTTTTGTTCTTCATTTTGCAAAAAATTCAGCTATTTTTTAGCTAGCTCTCATATCCTCTCTTTGCCCCCTATGTTGCAAAATATAGAAAGTGCATCTAAAAATATTTTGTACATGCATAAAATCATGAATTGAAAAGAGGAAGTTTTACCCCCTCTGTAGGCTTAAACCAATGATTTTGTTCCCATGCAGGCTTTAATCTATGTTTGCATTTTGTTTGGTTCCTTGCATAAGCATGCATCTTCATTTCTGCAAAGTGACTGGAACTTTCCCAATCAATGGGCCTTGCATGCCTCCTGATTCTATATCTGCTTCTGATTGTTTACTTCATAGGGTGTATGTTGTTCACTTTGACAAAGTCAATACAGTGTGATTTACTCATGTATGAATGATATGCATGAATAAAACTTACAGTGGTTCTATTGACTCACAGACCGGGGTAACCAACTAAAGTGCCTCCATGGATTACTTCTAGATGCTCATTCATGTCTTACATTAAAATGGCAGACTTTACATTTATGGCTTTCAAGATATTAAAAATAGTGGGGCCCAAGTAGTATAGAGCTACATCCATTTCAAACTATGATTTAGTACATCAGTTGGTAGCTTCCTCATAACCTTGAGAATGATTATTTATTTTTCCCAATGTATCCTTTGAAATTTGACGCTGCAACATACTTCCCTCAACTTAAAAGCTTATATAAGAAGAAAACATTTTTTTTATTTTAAAAATCAATTGTTGACTTTTTCAACTTAGTGTCAATTTACCTAAGGACTAGACTTTATCGAAATCAATATATCCATAACATGATAACCCTAGTTACCATACTAAACTCGAGAATCATTTCCAATTAAGCAATAACTATTACACTTTAGATAGGCACATGCACAATACTTGGCCAATGGTCTACTTTGAGTTTTAATATTATCTATCTCATATGTATACATATTCAAACAATCTCCACTAATAAACTCTACCTACCAAAAGAGATCAATAGGTATTTAATAGGCTTAAAATGCGATCTATAAGGGATATGTGTTAAATGAAGGCCATTTTCAAATTGGAGCTAATGTGATACTGTCGACAAACCTTTACATTACAAATTTCCTTATTGGAATTGTACGCTGTTGAAAGCATTCTTAAATTTTGGGCACCATTTCTGTAACACCCCCACATTCAGTACACACACACTACAACACCACAATGTAGCATATGTGCACCGAATATAGGAGTGCTACGGCTTATCATCAACATTCAAAACATTTTTATATAATACCATCATCTTTCTTAATATACATTATAGATATATAAATACATTTCAGTAGTACACAGCGGAAGTTATAAAATATTTACACATATGAAAACATTTGAGTACATATTTATCATTACATATATATTTACAATATAAACAAAATCTTTACAAAATATAAAAGAGTTATACATGATTTGCAAATCTCCTCTGATCTTTAAGTTCCCAAAATCAACTCTTCAATGTCTACTCTCACTAGGTCTAGAAGAGCTCTCGGGTTCAACTCTATTACCTGCGCGATTAAACACTATCGCGCTAAGCCAAGGGCTTAGTAAGACAATTCATGCTAATGTTATGCTTTAGTGCAATGAAATGTTTCACATTTGTATTAATAAATCAACATCAATGATACACACACAATTAGTAAAGATCATACTCAACAAAAATTATTCCGTGAATAGTCCGCTTCATTATATAAGTAATATTAACATTTCATTACATTAGAACAACATTTATGTTATACATAAAACCTAGACACCTATGGGCCCATCAAGTATTTAATACGATATTCAGAATTCAGAGTTACTGCTTTGGTTCATAAACACCATTATCAAGCCCGTAGGCAACATATACATATATATATCTCTATCCATGGATAGCGTAACAGACCCGGTCTCTTGGATCATCAACTCATCTAACTCGAGGATATCCTCAACCCGGCAAGACTGTTACAAATCAAATATCTCATAATATCAATTTTCATAGTGTAACAGACCCAGTCTCTTGGACCTCAATTCAACTCAATTTGAAGAGATCCTCAACCCGGCAAGACTGTTAACTTTCATTAAATAGGCATGCCTCCAAAAACCAGAACTCTGAAACTGAATATCATATTAAACATACACTTATTTCATTATTCTCTTTATCAAACTCTTTCTCAATCTTTCTCATCAATTAGGCAAACATGCCATACATCATTCAATTATATCATCATAGCCAATCACAATGGCTTTATAGCATTTCATATCTCAATTCATATTGTATATATAGCATTATTAGTATCACATTTCAAAGTACATTATTCATAATACACATCACCATTCACAAGCCTCACAATACACAATACATAACCTTATTCATGTAATATCATATGTATTATCAATTCCATATCATCTCACATTTCATGATTCAACAATGATGTTAGACAAATGATATCTATTTTGATCCTAGACAACTCAAATGGATGATCTATTTAACATGTATTTGAGAATCTTGTTGTAGGATTAGATTGCTTCCAATAAGGTGAACAGAACCTTTCTAGCGGTCGCGCCTCACCTGAATACGACCGCCCCATACAATTACAAGATGAAACCTTATTACAGTAGGTTTCGCGGCCAGAAGCCCTACCTAAGTCGCGACCGCACTTCACAATCACAAGATGAAACCTTATTACAGTAGGTTTCGCGGCCAGAAGCCCTACCTAAGTCGCGACCGCACTTCACAATCACAAGATGAAACCTTATTACAGTAGGTTTCGCGGCCAGAAGCCCTACCTAAGTCGCGACCGCACTTGAATAATAGCGACCGGCCCAAATTACGTGTCTCTCATGCATAAACCCTAAATGTAACCAACCCTCTTCCAAATGCATTTTAACATATAATTTCCAACACAAACTCACTCAAATGGATATAACTCATGTCATAACACATATTCATCACAATAACCACTTAAACAACACATTTGAACACAAACCATCTCAAAACCCTAACTCAAACTTTACTCTTGATTTTTCACTATCAATCTTCACTTATTTTTCCATAATCACAACCAAACCAACACCAATTCCAATTTTAACTTTAAATCAATTCTAACACTTGCAAACACATATCAAATACACCAAATCATTACATCAACAAATCACACTTCACTTTAAACATAACTTCAAAATTTTACAAAGGAAAACAAGAGATTTCTTACCTTAGATGAAGAAATTTCACAAATCTCTAACCAAACTCTTTGATTGCCTCTTCAATTGAACTCTAGCATCAAGAACACTTCTCTTCCTCTTTCTCTCCTTCAATCACCGGCACCCAAAATGAAAAGAAAACAAAATAGCCACAAGTCAAACACTTTTCCATCTTTTAATCTCCACCAAGAGATTTCTAAAGGTAAATTACCTCAATGCCCTTAACCATATAACTCACCTTTTGTCTCATATAAGCCCATTTAAGTAATTACACACTCAACTCAAAAATATCTCTTTTCCTTTGACTCTTCCTTTGACCCATTTATATGTTATATATATCATCATATACACAACATATACCATTCTCTCTAAACCCTATTTTCTTTCCCAATTTCTTTTCTCTTGCAATTAACATATATATACAATCCAATATAACAACAACAACAATAACAACAATAACAATAACATAATCAAAACTTCTAGACCATATATGAGGATATTACAATTCTCCCCCTCTAAAAAGAAAATTTCGTCCTCGAAATTACCTGATATCAATTCTGAAACAACTGAGGATATTGCTCTCGCATGGATTGTTCACTTTCCCAAGTTGCTTCTTCTTTTGCATGATTCTTCCATAGAACCTTCACCAATGGCACTCTCTTGTTTCTCAGCTCTTTCACATCATGTGCCAAGATAGCAACTGGTTCCTCTTCAAAAGTCAAATATGGGCTCACTTCGATTGATTCAATTTGCAACACATGAGATGGATCCGATCTGTACCTCCTCAACATAGAAACATGAAATACATTATGAATACGATCCAACTCAGGTGGCAAAGCAAGTCGATACGCAACTGGCCCAACTCTTTCCAAAACTTCATACGGTCCAATGAAACGAGGACTCAATTTCCCTTTCCGACCGAACCTCAAAATCTTCTTCCAAGGAGATACTTTCAGAAATACCTTATCTCCAACATCAAACTCTATGTCTCTCCTTTTCAGATCTGCATAAGACTTCTGTCGGTCAAAAGCTGTTTTCAACCTGCCTCGTATCACTTTCACTTTCTCTTCAGTTTCTTGAATCAAATCAGGACCAATCAACTTATTATCTCCAAGCTCATTCCAACAAAGAGGTGTCCTACACTGTCTGCCATACAATGCTTCGAACGGTGCCATACCAATGCTGGATTGGTGACTGTTGTTGTATGCAAACTCCACAAGAGGTAAGAATCTATCCCAACTTCCAGAGAAATCAATGACACAGCTTCTCAACATATCTTCAAGAATCTGTATCACCCTCTCTGACTGTCCATCCGACTGTGGATGAAAAGCAGTGCTGAAGTGTAATCGAGAACCCAAAGTACTATGCAAACTCTTCCAAAATCTTGAAGTAAACCTGGGATCTCGATCAGACACTAAAGAAGTTGGAACCCCATGCAACTTCACAATCTCATGGATATACAGCTCAGCTAACCTTTCCAAAGAATAATCCATCCGAACCGGAAGGAAATGAGCTGTCTTAGTCAATCTATCCACAATCACCCATATGGCATCATGTTTCCTTTGTGTCAATGGCAACCCAGACACAAAATCCATCGTCACTCTATCCCACTTCCATTCTGGTACTGATAATGGTTGAAGCAATCCAGTTGGAACTTGATGCTCTGCTTTAACCTTCTGACAGGTGAGACATTTCGACACAAAATCTGCAATATCTCTCTTCAAACCAATCCACCAGTAATGCTGTCTGAAATCATGATACATCTTTGTATTACCCGGATGCATAGCAAACACTGACTGATGTGCTTCTTCTAAAATGACTCTTTTCAAAACAGCATCATCGGGAACACACAATCGGTTCTTAAACCAGAGACTCCCATCACCTTTCACAACAAAATCTCTAGTCTTCCCATTCTTGCAATCTGAAATAATCTTCTGAATCTTCATATCAATCAACTGAGCCTCTTTGATCTGATCTAACAAAATTGGTTTCAAAAGCAACTGTGCCAACAATGCACCATCATCACAAGGTACAAAACTGGCATGCAAAGCTCTCAACTCAACAAGCAACGAGAGCGAGTAAACAGTTAAACCAGCTAAAGACTTCCGACTCAAGGCATCAGCAACAACATTTGCTTTACCTGGATGATAATCAATCAAACAGTCGTAGTCTTTAATCAATTCCAACCATCTCCTCTGCCGAAGATTGAGCTCTTTTTGAACACCCAAATATTTCAAACTTTTGTGATCAGTGTAGATAAAACATTTCTCCCCAAACAGATAGTGTCGCCAAATTTTCAATGCAAACACAATGGCTGCTAGCTCCAAATCATGGGTCGGATAGTTAAGCTCATGCGGTTTCAACTGCCTAGATGCATAAGCTATAACTTTACCTTCCTGCATAAGCACACAACCCAAACCACTATGTGAAGCATCACTGTAGATCACATATGGTTTGCCTTCCACAGGTAAAGTAAGAACAGGCGCTTGAGTCAACATTTCTCTCAACTGCTCAAAGCTATCCTGACACTGATCTGTCCACACAAATCTCACTCCCTTACGAAGCAATCTGGTGAGTGGAGTAGCTATCAAAGAAAATCCTTTCACAAACCGTCTGTAATAGCCTGCCAAACCTAGAAAACTTCTAACCTCTGTCACAGACTTGGGTGGACTCCAATTTAAAATGGCTTAAACTTTACTCGGATCAACTCTAATGCCTTCTGCTGAGACAATATGTCCGAGAAAAGCGACTTGATCCAACCCGAACTCACACTTCGACAATTTAGCAAATAACTGCTTCTCTCTCAAAATCTGCAACACAATCCGCAAATGCTTGTCATGTTCCTCTTCATTCCGCGAATACACCAGAATGTCATCGATGAAGACCACTACAAACTGATCCAGATAGGGCCTGAACACCCTATTCATCAAATCCATAAAAGCTGCAGGTGCATTCGTCAAGCCAAAAGGCATAACTAGAAACTCATAATGTCCATACCTGGTCCGAAAGGCGGTTTTGGAAATGTCTTCAGCTTTAACTCTCAATTGATGGTACCCAGATCTCAAATCAATTTTAGAAAACACAGCTGCACCCCTCAATTGATCAAAGAGATCATCGATTCTAGGCAAAGGATATTTATTTTTAATAGTCACCTTGTTCAATTGCCTATAATCGATACACAACCTCATAGTACCATCTTTCTTCTTCACAAATAGCACAGGAGCTCCCCAAGGAGAAATACTGGGGCGAATAAATCCTTTATCCAACAACTCCTGTAATTGCACTTTCAATTCCCTCAATTCTGCTGGTGCCATTCTATAAGGAGTAATAGAGATAGGAGTGGTACCAGGCAACAATTCAATACCGAACTCCACCTCTCTCTCAGGAGGTAACCCTGGCAACTCCTCTGGAAATACATCTGGGAACTCTGCAACTGTGGCAATACTATCAATGGGAGAATCCTTCACTCTAGTATCTATCACATGAGCAAGATAGGCTTCACATCCCTTTCTAATCAACCTCCTGGCTGTAACAGCTGAAACAAACAAAGATGCTAACTGTTCCTGCTCATTAGATACTATCACATCTCTACCATCAGCAGTTCTCAAAGAAACAATTTTCCTTTTACAATCTACCACAGCTCCATGTCTAGATAGCCAATCCATACCTAGGATAACATCATATTCCTTAAATGGCATCTCAATCAAATCTCCAAGGAACTCCTCACCTTGCACCCTCACTGCACTATCTCGGTGCACCTTACTCACAACCACACTATGCCCTAACGGATTTGTCACCAACACATCAAATCCTAGGGACTCAGCATGCATATCAGACACAGGCAAAACAGATGCACTAATATAAGAATGTGAGGAACCCGGATCAATCAAAGCAAGTACTGAAGTATCAAATAAAGAAAAAGTACCAGCTATGACTGCCGAAGCATCTGGCTGCCTTTGCATAACATACATCCCCTGGGAAGACCCAACCTCCTCTGGTCTACTCTCTCTGGATGTAGCACCTCCTCTAACACTGAACCCAGATCTGCCTCCCCGGCTGCTACCTCTGCCTGCTCGACCTCCCCTCACACTAGGTCGAGAAGCTGCAGTATCAACTGACATCCGCTCCTGTCTCTCTGGACAATCTCTAATAAAATGCTCAGGAGATCCACATCTGAAGCACACAGCTGACCCACTATACCTCCAACAAGCACCCCTATGTGATCCACCACACTGAGTACACACAGGTAGAGCGTATCTCTGAGTCACTGGGGTCGGAGCACTCGCCGCTGAAGCTGCAGGTCTAAATCTCTGCCTCTGGAACTGCACTGACCTACCAGCTGACCTCTGACTCCTACTAACTCTAGGAACAAAGCTTCCTTTTCCTCTCTTAACAGAAAAAGACCCTGCCTCAAACTGGGGCCTCCTAACCCTAACCTCTTCCTCTGAAGCAGCTGCAATAATTTGAGCTCGCTCTACACTTCGAGCTACTGCCACTAGCTGGGAGAAATCGTGATATCTAGATCCAGCCACTAGACACATGATAGAGGGCCTCAATCCCTCCTCAAATCTCCTGCATCTATCTATCTCATCAGCTATAATGCCCCCAGCATACTGGCTCAATCGGATAAACTCAACCTCATACTCAGTTACAGTCTTGCTATCTTGCTTCAAGCTTAAGAACTCCATCTTCTTCATGTCTTTGTACTCCCTAGGAGTATACTTCAATTCAAACTCTCTCAGAAAATCCGCATATGACAAGGTCGGTGGATCATCCATAGAATGGGGCACTGTCCTCCACCAGCCGTATGCATCCTTCTGTAGCAAAGATCTTGCATAATCAAACTTTTCCTCCGATGTGGCTTGCAACTGAATAAAGATCCTCTGTACTTTGTCAAGCCACTGTTCTGCTACAGCTGGATCAGTAGTACCAAGGAAATCCTCCGCTCCATACTTCCTTAGTTTGTCATAGTGCCTCACTGGTACCACAGGCTGAGGGGGTGGTGGCACTGGTTGCACTGGTGCTTGCCTCATAACTTCCATCATATGTCTAAACCAGGCTGGCGGAACCTACTCTCCAGCTGGTCTACCCGACACCGAAACAGGTGCCTCCTCAACACTATCAACTCTAGCTCCCTCAGCAGGAGCAATACTCTCGGCACTACCCTCAATCGACTGACGTGAGTGAGAATCCATCACAACCTAACACTGTAAACACAGTAGAATACTTCTTATTAAAGATCAGAGATTGCCAATCCCAAAAATATATGTTATTCAAAAACCACTTTTTAAAATCAAAACAGTCTTTTTCTTACATTTTACCTAGGTTGAGAATCTCAAACCTAGGCTCTGATACCAAAACAATTGTAACACACCCACATTCAGTACACACACACTACAACACCACAATGTAGCATATGTGCACCGAATATAGGAGTGCTACGGCTTATCATCAACATTCAAAACATTTTTATATAATACCATCATCTTTCTCAATATACATTATAGATATATAAATACATTTAAGTAGTACACAGCGGAAGTTATAAAATATTTACACATATGAAAACATTTGAGTACATATTTATCATTACATATATATTTACAATATAAACAAAATCTTTACAAAATATAAAAGAGTTATACATGATTGGCAAATCTCCTCTGATCTTTAAGTTCCCAAAATCAACTCTTCAATGTCTACTCTCACTCGGTCTAGAAGAGCTCTCGGGTTCAACTCTATTACCTGCGCGATTAAACACTATCGCGCTAAGCCAAGGGCTTAGTAAGACAATTCATGCTAATGTTATGCTTTAGTGCAATGCAATGTTTCACATTTGTATTAATAAATCAACATCAATGATACACACACAATTAGTAAAGATCATACTCAACAAACAATATTCCGTGAATAGTCCGCTTCATTATATAAGTAATATTAACATTTCATTACATTAGAACAACATTTATGTTATACATAAAACCTAGACACCTATGGGACCATCAAGTATTTAATACGATATTCAGAATTCAGAGTTACTGCTTTGGTTCATAAACACCATTATCAAGCAAGTAGGCAACATATACATATATATATATATATCTCTATCCATGGATAGCGTAACAGACCCGGTCTCTTGGATCATCAACTCATCTAACTCGAGGATATCCTCAACCCGGCAAGACTGTTACAAATCAAATATCTCATAATATCAATTTTCATAGTGTAACAGACTCAGTCTCTTTGACCTCAATTCAACTCAATTTGAAGAGATCCTCAACCCGGCAAGACTGTTAACTTTCATTAAATACGCATGCCTCCAAAAACCAGAACTCTGAAACTGAATATCATATTAAACATACACTTATTTCATTATTCTCTTTATCAAACTCTTTCTCAATCTTTCTCATCAATTAGGCAAACATGCCATACATCATTCAATTATATCATCATAGCCAATCACAATGGCTTTATAGCATTTCATATCTCAATTCATATTGTATATATAGCATTATTAGTATCACATTTCAAAGTACATTATTCATAATACACATCACCATTCACAAGCCTCACAATACACAATACATAACCTTATTCATGTAATATCATATGTATTATCAATTCCATATTATCTCACATTTCATGATTCAACAATGATGTGAGACAAATGATATCTATTTTGATCCTAGACAACTCAAATGGATGATCTATTTAACATGTATTTGAGAATCTTGTTGTAGGATTAGATTGCTTCCAATAAGGTGAACAGAACCTTTCTAGCGGTCGCGCCTCACCTGAATATGACCGCCCCATACAATTACAAGATGAAACCTTATTACGGTAGGTTTCGCGGCCAGAAGCCCTACCTAAGTCGCGACCGCACTTCACAATCACAAGATGAAACCTTATTACAGTAGGTTTCGCGGCCAGAAGCCCTACCTAAGTCGCGACCGCACTTCACAATCACAAGATGAAACCTTATTACAGTAGGTTTCGCGGCCAGAAGCCCTACCTAAGTCGCGACCGCACTTGAATAATAGCGACTGCCCCAAATTACGTGTCTCTCATGCATAAACCCTAAATGTAACCAACCCTCTTCAAAATGCATTTTAACATATAATTTCCAACACAAACTCACTCAAATGGATATAACTCATGTTATAACACATATTCATCACAATAACCACTTAAACAACACATTTGAACACAAACCATCTCAAAACCCTAACTCAAACTTTACTCTTGATTTTCCACTATCAATCTTCACTTATTTTTCCATAATCACAACCAAACCAACACCAATTCCAATTTTAACTTTAAATCAATTCTAACACTTGCAAACACATATCAAATACACCAAATCATTACATCAACAAATCACACTTTACTTTAAACATAACTTCAAAATTTTACAAAGGAAAACAAGAGATTTCTTATCTTAGATGAAGAAATTTCACAAATCTCTAACCAAACTCTTTGATTGCCTCTTCAATTGAACTCTAGCATCAAGAACACTTCTCTTCCTCTTTCTCTCCTTCAATCACCGGCACCCAAAATGAAAAGAAAACAAAATAGCCACAAGTCAAACACTTTTCCATCTTTTAATCTCCACCAAGAGATTTCTAAAGGTAAATTACCTCAATGCCCTTAACCATATAACTCACCTTTTGTCTCATATAAGCCCATTTAAGTAATTACACACTCAACACAAAAATATCTCTTTTCCTTTGACTCTTCCTTTGACCCATTTATATGTTATATATATCATCATATACACAACATATACCATTCTCTCTAAACCCTATTTTCTTTCCCAATTTCTTTTCTCTTGCAATTAACATATATATACAATCCAATATAACAACAACAACAATAACAACAATAACAATAACATAATCAAAACTTCTAGACCATATATGAGGATATTACAATTTCCTTCTTCCAGGCGTCTTGTTACCTGGCTTCATGAATAGAGCTTGAATTTTCTTCCATCATTTGCCAGAATTATTGATCTTTTCCTTTTGCAAAAACTCAGCACCATCATTCTGTCTTTTCTTTTTAGAATATAATGTCTAAGACTTTTAAGATTGCAGACTTGGAACTATGATAAGATGGTTATTCCCTTATTGAGTGTTTGACTGGGTTGGACCAAATCAAGTTAATTTGTTCTCATAGGCTAAGTGGAAGTCTATTGTAGCTTTTGGTAATAAGAAATATGTTCACTTTCTGAACTGCCCTTCTTTGGTTTTTGTTTTCCTCTTTTTCTTCTTTTATCTTTTTCTTTTTTTGTCTTTCTTTTTTTGCTTTGCTTTTTTTTTCCTTCTTTTGTTTTTTTAGCTCTAAGAGAGTTGTCTTGTTTGCACCATTCTATGATTCTAGCTATAGATGAGTGAATTAGAGTGAGTATGCTTCAGTGAGAACGAACCTTTTGGTGTCTTGATAGATTTGAGATATTAAGCCCAATTCAATTAAACTTCAACTATCTTTTGTGATCCTGACTATATATCCTCTTCCTTGATATTCTTTAGTCCTTGGTACCTTAGTAATCATCAGACTTACCATAATTATCACAATAGCTCAAGGTAGGTTGTTGGGGTTTACAAGCTAATAAAAGCAAGCCAAAAATATCATGAAGGCTCAAAGGGATAACTAGGGATTGATATTTAATTGGGTGGATTCTAGTTGTTGGCTAACAAAACAATGCTTAGATCATTTCTCCCTTAAAAAAGAAAAGTTCAATTTCTCCTTAAAAGTTTATCAAAGCATGTTCTAAGATTGACTAGGACCTAGAAAAAGGTAATTATGCAGGAGTCCTCTCTAAGTAAGCATACACAGCTCAATGCTATAGTCCAAAATAATAAATAAACAATAATAATAATAATTCGGCGACGGAAAAATCGGCGACCAAAAATTCATCGCAGAAAAGAAATTGGCCAAGGCCAATTTCCCCCACAGGAACTTCCTGCGGGCGAAATGACTTCTGACTGCCCAGCTCGCAAGTTTCCACGCCAATTCTCTCTCAAGCACCCAGCTGTCGCAGCTCGTCGCAGTTTTTGCCAACGAGATTTTTTCAACCCAATTTTTTTTGAAATAAAATTCTATTTGGTTTCGGTTTTCTTTTCCTAATTAATTATAGTTTCCTTAAACAATTGGAATTAATCTTCCAAAATTTCCTGTAAATAACACTAAAAAGACACAGAAAGGGGATGAACGATTAAATTCTGGAGGACTTTTTGGGAATCGAACTTGGAAAAAATGTTGGAGAAAAAAAAAGAAAACTTTGAAACTGTGATTACAGAAAACTCTAGCAATAAGCAAGCAAATCAACGATTCATCAAATGCAACAAGCTTGTCTTTGTCCTTGTTCATCCAAGAAGCAATTTTTGGTGGAACTAACGAACGAAGGTTTGAATCTCTAATTTCTTTTTATTTTCTTACAGTAACTTTGTTTCTTTGATTTATAAGATTATAGACACAAAACTTTGATCTATAAATATGTAGTAACATTGATCTTCATTTTAAAAACCCTAAAAAGTATTCTTATGTTTCCAGAAACCTTAAGAACCCTAAAAACTTTTCTGTTTCATCTAAACCTTAAAACCCTAATTTATTTCTTTTGTTTCCAAAAACTTTAAGTCATTTTTCCTATTTCAAAAAACTTTTAAAAACCTAAACTATTTTCCTCTAATTCTTTTCCAAAATTTCCAAATGTTTTGTTAAATGACCAAACTCTAACTTACTTTAAACTATTTTCTTCAACTTCAAAACCAAAACAGTAAACCCCCAAACCAATTATTTTAAACCCTAATTTTCCTAAACCCAAATTCTCTCAAAACCAAAATCGTAAACCTAAGTTTTCCTAAACCCTAGACCTAATCCTTAAATCCTTAAAACCTTATAAACCTAAACATTCAAACTTAATACAGTAAATCCAAAACAAAAATCCAGTAACCAAAAACTATAAACCTAATGTTTTAATGTTCTAAAACCCTAATTTCATAATGTTACCCATAAACCCTAATTTGATTCATGAAACCTTAATCCATTTTAATTTTCTTAAACCTTTACAGTATCTAAGAATTATAAACCTTAACATACAAAAATCCCAAAACCCTAAATATTAATTAAAGAACTTTAAATAGAAACGGTAACCCTAATTTGTATCTTTACTTGCTTTATTTTTTAGATTTGATTATGTAGTCTATTATATGCTTTGGTGGTTGATTTATTTAATTTCAATGCTTGATTTATTTAATTTATCGTGGATGGATGCTTACTTTATATTCTAATTGATGTTTAATATCTTTGATGAATGATTTATTTATGATGAATGGTTATTTACTTTTATCAATTTATTTTGATTTCTAAAAGTGTAAGAGGTATGTTTCCACTTTGTGGTTACCTCATTAGTTAAATATCATGTAATTTAAATTGTTTTTACATTTTGAACCAATGTAAGGGACATGTTTCTACCTTTTGGTGGATATCCTATTAGTTTAGACATGGATGATGTAAGGACATGTTTCCATCCTCGGATGGGTGCCCATTTATTTGCTTTGTTTGAACATTGCTTTGATTTTTAACATAATGATGCTTTATTTCAATTGTTGCATGTAATATGGATAATATTGTTTTATTTAAGAATTTTATAATATTAAGACCTATAAAGGAGGCCAGTTCCGATGAACCGGGCATTGTGAGGGTGATGGGCCATTTCTCACCTTCCCCACACACACCAAACTTTCCGAACCCATTAGGGGGTTGGGGATTCCTTAGGAATCAAGTCATCCACCCCTTTCCTTTTTCCGACCCTTCCTGGTGGTGACTCCATTTTCTTCTGACAAAGGTCCGTGTTCTCTAATGCCTCGAGCCTAAATAGTGCCGAAGTCGCAAGAATCATTCCACCAGGAGTAGGGGTAAAAATCCCCGCTCACAGGCAACTTACCACTGTAGATCAAATCTTGGATCTCATAATTTAATCGAGCACATTTATCTGTATCATGCCCTTGTATTTGATGGAATTGATAGAAGGTCTTGGCATCAAAGTTTGGTGGCAGATGATTATGCAATGGTCGAGGAGCCATTGGCTGTAATAGTCCTTTCTTCTGTAACTTGTTGAAAACCCAAGGCAAAGGTTTCACCAACTCTGAAAGCTGTCTTTTATTTGCTTGTCCAGTAGTTGCATTGACATCCATTTCTTTTTGTGCACTCTGACTTCTACATTGGTAGTTCCCTCACTCATTTCTCCTTTTAAAAAAGTGATTCTTCTCCCATTTCCACACTTCTATTTGCAAGCCATCTTGGAGAAGATCTTTGAAATCCTTTTTAATGGTATATACATCCTTTCTCTAAGATTAGGTAGCACCCCTCTCACAATCATCATAATTTGGTTTGATTCATTGGGCCTCTTCTTGAACAATGTAGCATGATTCCTCTACCTTTTCACGTAGTCAACAAAGTTTTTACTCTATTTCTGCTTATCGCCTTAACTTCAATTAGAGTGACCTCCAACTCAGCATTGTACCCATATTATTGGATGAAGGCCTTATACAACAAATCCTAACTCTTTTGAGTACTATCCTCCAAGGTATTGAAAAAATTTTGCACAACCGGATCCAATGAAAGCATGAAGTACCTTAGAGTTTGAGCCTTGGTAGCTCGAGCAAACTGCATAGCAGTGATGTATTGCTTGAAATGAAGATGAGGGTTGCCAGTTCCATCGTACTTAACAAATGATGGCTTCTTGAATTTGTAATGAACTTCCTCATCTTGTTCAAATAGCTTATCCACCTCCGACATCTCTTCAGTTTTTAGCCTCTTTTCAAACTTCTTCTCCAGATCAGCAATCATCTTCTCCACATCAAAAGTTTTGGTCTTTTTAGCAGTTGATTTCTCCACTACCTTCGACACCTTCTTCTTGTTTTGAGGGTCTTAGAAATACTGAGCCCAATCACCATCATCAACGACTACCACCTTGTCATCATCAAAGGCTACTTCACTAACCTTTGTCATTCCCTTGTCTTTTGGCTTCTTGGTAATAGCAGATGCTTCAGTAGTGTTTCCATTAAATGCAACCAGTTGACTTTTCATGGTCTTAGCTAGGATCTCCTTCAATTCTTCTATCTTGGTGTTGACTGCATTGTTTATCATATTTTGAATATACTCTAGTTCCATTGCTTTTGGTGAGAAGCTAACTGAGTCATCACTAGATTCTACGTCACTGGCGTAGGTCAAATTATCGTAGGCTCTTGAACTGATGTAATCCAGGGCTTTGAGCCAGAAAGGATTAATGATGTGAGATGCAATTCATGTATGCATGTATTATTGATGCATAAATAACAATCAACTCAACATAGTAGGAACAAACCTTCCAATCTTATAACTTCCACACACGAATGGCGAGTCTCTTTTTTCTAGGTATATGACAAATAAAATACCAACATGGGGTATCTTGTTTTCAAACCATTCCTTCAGACATTTTAACCAATAGTTGTATTTTCAAACTTAGAAGTCAGTCCATGATAATTCCTACTAATTAAGCCTTAATCCATTGGTTCAACAAAAAGATAGCTTTTATGCTATATAGGATTAAAACAAAATTAAAGGGTTTATCATAAATAGATTTCCCATTTTGGAAAAGCAACTAGTGATTCATACTTCACACAAGCTCATGATTAATAAGTCTTGGTGTAAACTAGGCCCACAATTGATTTTAAATATTTCATAATTGACCCAACTAGTTCTAAGCCCATTAAAGAAAAAAAAATTGTTTAAAATTCTATTAAAAATGGTTTTGTTTCAAAGCCCATTGTAAAAGATTTATAAAAAAAATAGATCTTTGGGCTTTGAGTTTAGGCCATGAGGTGAAAAAGAACTTTGACCCATCTTGGAAAAGGTTTTATGTCCAAAAGACCAATGTGAAAAATTTTGAAAATAGATTTGGTCTTTTGGGCATAAAAATTATTTTGGGCTTACAATATAATTAGGGCATATTAGGAATGCAACAAACCAAATAAGCCATGATTCAAACTAAGATATATCCAACATAGTCATAGAGCAAGCATTTAGGTATAAACCTAAGGAAAATAACTAGGCCAACTACATGGACTTTAGTCTTTGGGTTGAAAAGCTTAGGTTCCCATAGCAATTATATACCAAATGGTACGATGCTATGAGTGGTTATGTCATACTCGATCTCCATATCTTAAGTGAAAGTATGGTATCCCTTACATAACACAACACGGGTAACATGGGCATCCTAACTCATGCACACAATGCAATCTAAAATGATGCAATGGATAATATCATAATAAGAATGAATAAAATCATATAAAGACCAATGGAATCAACTTCTTTTATCCCCAGTGCAGTTGCCACTGTGAGAGGGGATTTTTGCCTCCACTCCTGGTGGAATGGTTCTTGCAACTTTAGCACTGCTAGCTTAGGGCCTTAGAGAACATGGGCCTAAACCTAGAGAAAATGAAGTCGCCACCCGGACGAGCAGGGAAAAAGAAAGGGGTGGATGACTCGATTCCTAAGGAATCCCCAACACCTAATGGGTTAAAAAAGTTGGGTAAGGTGGAGTCGCCACCCGTGATATTGTATTTGTGTATATTATATGTGGATAAGGATGTGATATTTGTATTTGTGTATTTGTATTTGTATGTATATATTGTTTATATGTACCACTAAGCTTTGAAGCTTAGCGGTTATGTAAAACCCAAAGGTAAGTAGATTGTTGATCTAAGAGTCGGATAGTTGTGCCACGAGAAGACTGAGGGTGTGCCAGAGACCAACTAGAAGGTGGTGTATGCATGTACATTTTATTATTTTGTAGTTTAACCATATGTATATGTAAATAAGTGAATTTTGGAAAGATAATGTATATATGTATATATGTAATTTAATGAAAAGTTTAATGATTTTGGATATGTTCCTTTTAAAAAAATGAGATTTGAAAACATAAAATGTTCTTTTATTAAATATATAATTGATGTGAAATTAAGGTAGAGGTTTAAACAACACTGTAACGTGACATCCTTATATTTTATATGTGTATTGTATGTATACGGGGTATATGTATGGTACGTATATAGGGTATAGGGTGTTACACGACTGATGTGGAAGCGGTGAGTGTGAACATGGTGGCTTCCAGGCACCTCCTTGCGGCCTATCAACCAGACACCTAGCCTTGGATACCCAACCCATGGCCATGTGATGTTGGGAATCCTTAACAAGTTATGCTCATATACCCAAACTTTTACATGAAAAAGGAAAGTTAAGTTTATATACATGCATTCTTGGGATCAATAGTTTTAAAGAAAGTGATACCTCGGCAATGGCTACGAAACTAATAAAGCATCTTTTCTTCTTACAAAGTACATCAAAGTCGTGATAAAGGCAAGCGAGACCAGCTTCTCCCCATGCATAAGAATGTACATGATATAAGTTAGAAAGGGCACACAGCACTGATAAGTGGATGGCAGATTTGATTCTGCCCAAAATGGTCGCCCTTAGTAGGTATAATTGGAATCCTCAGGTATACTATTTCACCCTCTCACCCTACACGGGTTGTGAATACTTTATCCAATACTCTTTAATGGGCTTATATTTGATCTTGTATGGTCCTCTATATCGGGGCCTGACACCAATCAACTATCGGATTTCCACTTCATTTAAAATATTACTGGTCAAGGGTTTTTTAAGGAAATTGTGCTTTTTGGCTTAAAGTGCTTTGTTTAGAGGTATGTACATACTTTTGATTGTTTGAGAGTATTTGAATATAATTTGGCTTAACACATTTTACATGAAAAATGTGTTAAGCTACTTTGACATTTGAATGTTCATATGCATTGTGATATTAAATGTGAAATGATGTATATACCTTATGCGCATCATGAAATGTCATTATTAGTGGCTAAAATGAGTGGAATGTAACACCCTCATAGTCCATATAGGTACTATACATATACCTAGTATACATACAATACGTATATAGAGTGTAAGTGTAACACCCCCATATTCAATGCACACACACTACAACCACAACAATGTAGCATAAGTGCGCCAAACATAGGGATGCTACGGTTTCCTTAACATTCAAAACATTTTAAAACTTAATACCATATCCATATCATTATATCTTATTAACAAAATAGATCATTTACTTATAAAACAAAACATATTAGTTATCTATATATATATATATACAGTTATATATTACACAGCGGAAGTTATAAAATATGTATATATATGAAAACATTTGAATACATATTTACTATTATACATATATTTACATTATCAACAAAACTTTACACAATATAAAAGATTTATACATGATTGGCAAGTCAGCTCTGATCTTTAAGCTCCCAAAATCAACTCTTCAATGTCTACTCTCACTCGGTCTCGAAGAGCTCTCGGGTTCGATTCTATCAGTTCTATCACCTGCGCGATTAAACACTATCGCGCTAAGCCAAGGGCTTAGTAAGATAAAACATGCAATAGACATGCTTAAATGCTATACAATGCCAATTCTAATTTATCATACATGTAACAACATAAATGCAAAGCTAACAACATACTTTTACATTTCATAACCTAACATACATATATGTATATCAGAATTCAACATCTTTGCATATATTTTATTAGTTAATCATTTAATCATCCATGAACAACACTAAGCAAAGACAAGCATGGGCCCAAGACACACTAATATGTCATTCAATTTTCAGAGTTAATGCTTTGGTTTTGTTATCACATTTATCAATATCAATATCATATACCCAACTAGGCTTCAAGGATTAAGTTCAACCAAGCTTCAAGGGGAGCAAAGCATGCTAAGCATCAACCCAACTTGGCTTCAAGAACTAACCCAACCTAGCTTCAAGGGTTGTAACATCTCAATTAGGCTTCAAGGATTCAATCCAACCTAACTTCAAGAGATTGTTACACTCATTAGGCATGCCACCAACAACAAACTCTGAAAATGGAATAACACATTAGCCACACAATTCATTTAGATTTCATTCTCAATTCTCATTATCATTTAGGCAAACATGCCTCATTTATCTCCATTAAATCACCTTAGCCAATAACAATGGCTCCACCTTTCATTTCACAATATAACACTTCATTATTCAAGTGTATTTTTATCTCACATAGCATCATTCATAAATATTAACATTTCATTCCACATTTCTCATAAAACACATTACCATTCAAAGTGCATAACATAATATTGTTAATTCTCAACAATGCAACTAGGGCAAAACACAATTGACATGATTCATAGCTTTAGGACCATCCACATTCATTTGATTAGATCATTCTTGTGTTTGAAACATGTTTATAATGTTCATGTTTAAGTTTAGGAACAATGGAACTTTTGAAGAATTTAAACCATGCAAAGAGAACCAAGAAATCAAACAATGTTCAAATCATTTGAAGGGCACGCCCAACTCACTTGATTGACACGCCCAACCATCTTGAGTGACACGCCCGTGTCCTTAAAAAGAAAAGAGGCAGTAGCTTCCTCAAATAAATGACACGCCCAACCAACTTGAGTGACACGCCCGTGTCCTTAAAAAGAAAAGAGGCAGTAGCTAATTCAAACAATTGACACGCCCACTCCCCTAAATTGATTTTGGCCGTGTCACCAAATCATAAAACCTTAACTAAAACCAACCCTTTCTCAATTGCACTCAAACACAATATTCATCATATAACATATTTCACATGAACATAATCAATGTTCTAAACACATATTCATCATAAGAACTACTTCACCACACATTAATATCACAATTAAACACATATTCACCACAAAACCCTAAAATCCAACATCCTTCTCCCTCCATCCAAATCAACAACCATCATTTCCAACAACAACCTTCAATTAAACTCATAACTTAAAATCAATTTAACATTTGAAAGCACAACCAAACACATCTCAAATCCACCAAATCACAAAATCATCAAACCCTACTTTACTTCCAACACAACTTCCAAATAAGTAAAGAAAACAAGAAAATACTTACTTGAAAAGAAGAAATTCCACAAATCCTTTGTCAAAACCTTGGATTGCTTCATCAACTTGCTTCTATCATCAAGAACACTTCTTTTTCTCTTTTCAATTTGGAGAGCCGGCCACTTCATGAAGAAAGAAGACAATGATCAAGATACAAAGTCAAATTTTGCTTTTAATCTCCACCAAGTGTTCTTATCCAAGCAATTACTAAAACACCCTCAATCATATAACTAACCTTTGTCTCATATAAGTCCTTATATGTAATTTCATTAACAACCAAAAATATCTTCTTCCACTTAACCATCACCTTGACTCTTCATTTGACCACTTTATATGTTATATATATCATCATATACACAACATATACATTTGTCTCTAAACCCTAATTCTTTCTCCAAAACACATATGCACAAGCATTCTCATCCCAATTCTTTTCTTACCCCATCATATGCATTCAATTCAATTTAACAATAACAACAACAACAACAACAACAATATAATCAAAACTTCTAAGCCACATATGAGGATATTACAATTCTCCCCCTCTAAAAAGAAAATTTCGTCCTCGAAATTACCTGAAATTAACTCTGAAACAACTGAGGATATTGCTCTCGCATCATTTACTCATTTTCCCAAGTTGCTTCTTCTTTCCCATGGTTCTTCCAAAGAATCTTCACCAATGGCACTCTCTTGTTTCTCAAATCTTTCACATCACGTGTCAAGATAGCAACTGGTTCCTCTTCAAAAGTCAAGTCTGGGTTCACTTCAATTGATTCAAATGGCAACACATGAGATGGATCCGACCTGTACCTCCTCAACATGGAAACATGGAATACATTATGAATACGATCCAACTCAGGTGGTAAAGCAAGTCGATAATGTTGTCTCTCTTCAAACCAATCCACCAATAATGTTGTCTCAAATCATTGTACATCTTCGTACTACCCGGATGCATAGCAAACACTGACTGATGAGCTTCTTCCAAAATAACCCTTTTCAAATCAGCATCATCGGGTACACACAATCTGCTCTTGAACCAGAGACTCCCATCATCTCTCACAACAAAATCTCTAGTCTTCCCAATCTTGCAATCTGAAATAATCTTCTGAATCTTCATATCAACCAACTGAGCCTCTTTGATCTGATCTAACAAAACTGGCTTCAATTGCAACTGTGCCAACAATGCACCATCAACACAAGGTACAAAACTGGCATGCAATGCTCTCAACTCAACAAGCAACGAGAGCGAGTAAACTGTTAAACCAGCTAAAGACTTCCGACTCAGAGCATCAGCAACAACATTTGCTTTACCTAGATGATAGTCAATTAAGCAGTCGTAGTCTTTAATCAATTCTAACCATCTCCTCTGACGAAGATTGAGTTCTTTCTGGACACCCAAATACTTCAAACTCTTGTGATCAGTGTAGATGAAACATTTTTCCCCAAATAAATAATGGCGCCAAATCTTTAATGCAAACACAATGGCAGCTAATTCCAAATCATGGGTCGGATAGTTAAGCTCATGCGGTTTCAACTGTCGAGATGCATAAGCTATAACTTTCCCTTCCTGCATCAATACACATCCCAAACCTCTATGTGAAGCATCACTGTAGATCACATATGGTTTGCCTTCAACAGGTAAAGTTAAAACAGGCGCTTGGGTTAACATTTCTCTCAACTGCTCAAAGCTAGCCTGACACTGATCCGTCCACACAAATCTCACTCCCTTACGAAGTAATCTGGTGAGTGGAGTAGCTATTAAAGAAAACCCTTTTACAAACCGCCGGTAATAGCCTGCCAAACCCAGAAAACTTCTAATCTCTGTCACAGACTTGGGTGGACTCCAATTCAGAATAGCTTCAACTTTACTTGGATCAACTCTAATGCCTTCTGCTGAAACAATATGTCTGAGAAAAGCTACTTGATCCAACCAGAACTCACATTTCGACAATTTGGCAAACAACTGCTTCTCTCTCAAAATCTGCAACACAATCCGCAGATGCATATCATGTTCCTCTTCATTCCGCGAATACACTAGAATGTCATCGATGAAGACCACAACAAACTGATCCAGATAGGGCCTGAACACCCTATTCATCAAATCCATGAAAGCTGCAGGTGCATTCGTCAGACCAAAAGGCATAACTAAAAATTCATAGTGCCCATACCTGGTCCTGAAAGCTGTCTTCAGAACATCTTCAGCTCTGACTCTCAGCTGATGGTACCCAGATCTCAGATCAATTTTAGAAAATACAGCTGCACCTTTTAATTGATCAAAGAGATCATCGATTCTAGGCAAAGGATATTTATTCTTAATGGTCACTTTGTTCAATTGCCTATAATCGATACATAACCTCATAGTACCATCTTTCTTCTTCACAAATAGCACAGGAGCTCCCCAAGGAGAAACACTGGGGCGAATAAATCCTTTGTCCAACAACTCCTGTAATTGCACTTTTAACTCCCTCAATTCTGCTGGTGCCATTCTATAAGGAGTAATAGACATAGGAGTGGTACCAGGTAACAATTCAATACCAAACTCCACCTCTCTCTCTGGAGGCAATCCAGGCAACTCCTCTGGAAACACATCAGGGAGCTCAGCAACTGTGGCAATGCTATCAATGGGAAAACCCTTCATTCTAGTATCTATCACATGAGCGAGATAGGCTTCACACCCCTTTCTAATCAACCTCCTGGCTGCAACAGCTGAAACAAATAAGGAGGCTAGCTGTTCCTGCTCATTAGATACTATCACCTCTCTACCATCAACGGTTCTCAAAGAAACAATTTTCTTTTTACAATCCACCACAACTCCATGTCGAGATAGCCAATCCATACCTAAGATCACATCATATTCCTTAAATGGCATCTCAATCAAATCTCCAAAGAACTCCTCACCCTGCACCCTCACTACACTATCCCGGTGCACCTTACTCACAACCACACTATGCCCTAATGGATTTGTCACCAACACATCAAATCCTAAGGACTCAGCATGCACATCAGATACAGGCAAGACAGATACACTAACATAAGAATGCGTGGAACCCAGATCAATCAAAGCAAGTACTGGAGTATTAAATAAAGAAAAAGTACCAGCTATGACTGCCGATGCATCTGGCTGCCTCTGCATAACATACATCCTCTGGGAAGAACCAACCTCCTCTGGTCTACCCTCTCTGGATGCAGCACCTCCTCTAGAACTGAACCCTGGCCTACCTCCTCGGCTGACACCTCTGCCTCCTCTACCTCCTCTCACACTAGCTCGAGAAGCAGCAGAATCAACTGGCATCTGCTCCTGCCTCTCAGGGCAATCTCTCACAAAATGGTCTGGTGATCCACACTTGAAGCATACCCCTGCAACACCAGCCTTCCAACAAGGACCACCATGTGGCCTCCCACAATGGATGCAGATGGGAAGAGTGGATCTCCGAATCATCGGGGTCGGAGCACTTGCCACTGAAGCTGCAGGTCTAAATCTCTGCCTCTGGAACTGCACTGGCCTACCAGCTGATCTTTGACTTCTACTACTCCGAGGAACAAAACTTACTCTACCCCTCTTAGCAGAAGAAGACCCTGCCTCGAACTGGGGCCTTCTCACTCTAACCTCCTCTTCAGAAGCAAATGCAACTATGGCCTGAGCTCTCTCTACACTCCTAGCTGCTACAACTAACTGGGAGAAATCCTGATACCTGGAGCCTGCCACATGACATATAATTAAGGGCCTCAATCCCTCCTCAAATCGCCGACATCGATCAATCTCATCAGCAATGATACCCCCAGCATACTGACTCAGTCGAATAAACTCTACTTCATACTCAGTAACAGTCTTGCTGTCTTGTTTCAAGCTTAAGAACTCCATCTTCTTCATATCCTTATACTCCCTAGGAGTATACTTCAACTCAAATTCCCTCAGAAAATCAGTGTAAGACAGTGTTGGAGGATCATCCATAGAGTGTGGCACTGTCTTCCACCAGTCATATGCGTCCTTCTGCAGTAATGACCTGGCATAATCAAACTTTTCCTCAGGGGTGGCTTGTAACTGAATAAAGATTCTCTGCACTTTGCCTAACCATTGCTCAGCCACTGCTGGATCAGTGGTTCCCATAAAATCTTCCGCCCCAAACTTCCTCAATTTATCATACTGTCTCATCTGAACCTGAGGCTGGGGTGGTGGTGGAGGTGGCTGTACTGGTGCTTGCCTCATTACTTCCATCATATGTCTAAACCAGGCTGGCGGAACCTCCTCTCCAGCTGGTCTACCCGACACCGAAGCAGGTGCCTCCTCAACACTATCAACCCTAGCTCCCTCGGCAGGAGCAATGCTCTCGGCACTACCCTCAACTGACTGTCTTGAGTGAGGATTCATCAACACCTAATACTGCAAACACAGCAGATTACATCTTATTAAAGATCAGGGACTGCCAATCTCAAACGTATATGTCATTCAAAACTCACTTTTTAAATAAAAATATTCTTTTTATTACATTTTACCTAGGCTGAGAATCTCAAACCTAGGCTCTGATACCAAAACAATTGTAACACCCCCATATTCAATGCACACACACTACAACCACAACAATGTAGCATAAGTGCGCCAAACATAGGGATGCTACGGTTTCCTTAACATTCAAAACATTTTAAAACTTAATACCATATCCATATCATTATATCTTATTAACAAAATAGATCATTTACTTATAAAACAAAACATATTAGTTATCTATATATATATATATATATACAGTTATATATTACACAGCGGAAGTTATAAAATATGTATATATATGAAAACATTTGAATACATATTTACTATTATACATATATTTACATTATCAACAAAACTTTACACAATATAAAAGATTTATACATGATTGGCAAGTCAGCTCTGATCTTTAAGCTCCCAAAATCAACTCTTCAATGTCTACTCTCACTCGGTCTCGAAGAGCTCTCGGGTTCGATTCTATCAGTTCTATCACCTGCGCGATTAAACACTATCGCGCTAAGCCAAGGGCTTAGTAAGATAAAACATGCAATAGACATGCTTAAATGCTATACAATGCCAATTCTAATTTATCATACATGTAACAACATAAATGCAAAGCTAACAACATACTTTTACATTTCATAACCTAACATACATATATGTATATCAGAATTCAACATCTTTGCATATATTTTATTAGTTAATCATTTAATCATCCATGAACAACACTAAGCAAAGACAAGCATGGGCCCAAGACACACTAATATGTCATTCAATTTTCAGAGTTAATGCTTTGGTTTTGTTATCACATTTATCAATATCAATATCATATACCCAACTAGGCTTCAAGGATTAAGTTCAACCAAGCTTCAAGGGGAGCAAAGCATGCTAAGCATCAACCCAACTTGGCTTCAAGAACTAACCCAACCTAGCTTCAAGGGTTGTAACATCTCAATTAGGCTTCAAGGATTCAATCCAACCTAACTTCAAGAGATTGTTACACTCATTAGGCATGCCACCAACAACAAACTCTGAAAATGAAATAACACATTAGCCACACAATTCATTTAGATTTCATTCTCAATTCTCATTATCATTTAGGCAAACATGCCTCATTTATCTCCATTAAATCACCTTAGCCAATAACAATGGCTCCACCTTTCATTTCACAATATAACACTTCATTATTCAAGTGTATTTTTATCTCACATAGCATCATTCATAAATATTAACATTTCATTCCACATTTCTCATAAAACACATTACCATTCAAAGTGCATAACATAACATTGTTATTTCTCAACAATGCAACTAGGGCAAAACACAATTGACATGATTCATAGCTTTAGGACCATCCACATTCATTTGATTAGATCATTCTTGTGTTTGAAACATGTTTATAATGTTCATGTTTAAGTTTAGGAACAATGGAACTTTTGAAGAATTTAAACCATGCAAAGAGAACCAAGAAATCAAACAATGTTCAAATCATTTGAAGGGAACGCCCAACTCACTTGATTGACACGCCCAACCATCTTGAGTGACACGCCCGTGTCCTTAAAAAGAAAAGAGGCAGTAGCTTCCTCAAATAAATGACACGCCCAACCAACTTGAGTGACACGCCCGTGTCCTTAAAAAGAAAAGAGGCAGTAGCTAATTCAAACAATTGACACGCCCACTCCCCTAAATTGATTTTGGCCGTGTCACCAAATCATAAAACCTTAACTAAAACCAACCCTTTCTCAATTGCACTCAAACACAATATTCATCATATAACATATTTCACATGAACATAATCAATGTTCTAAACACATATTCATCATAAGAACTACTTCACCACACATTAATATCACAATTAAACACATATTCACCACAAAACCCTAAAATCCAACATCCTTCTCCCTCCATCCAAATCAACAACCATCATTTCCAACAACAACCTTCAATTAAACTCATAACTTAAAATCAATTTAACATTTGAAAGCACAACCAAACACATCTCAAATCCACCAAATCACAAAATCATCAAACCCTACTTTACTTCCAACACAACTTCCAAATAAGTAAAGAAAACAAGAAAATACTTACTTGAAAAGAAGAAATTCCACAAATCCTTTGTCAAAACCTTGGATTGCTTCATCAACTTGCTTCTATCATCAAGAACACTTCTTTTTCTCTTTTCAATTTGGAGAGCCGGCCACTTCATGAAGAAAGAAGACAATGATCAAGATACAAAGTCAAATTTTGCTTTTAATCTCCACCAAGTGTTCTTATCCAAGCAATTACTAAAACACCCTCAATCATATAACTAACCTTTGTCTCATATAAGTCCTTATATGTAATTTCATTAACAACCAAAAATATCTTCTTCCACTTAACCATCACCTTGACTCTTCATTTGACCACTTTATATGTTATATATATCATCATATACACAACATATACATTTGTCTCTAAACCCTAATTCTTTCTCAAAAACACATATGCACAAGCATTCTCATCCCAATTCTTTTCTTACCCCATCATATGCATTCAATTCAATTTAACAATAACAACAACAACAATATAATCAAAACTTCTAAGCCACATATGAGGATATTACAGTAAGAATGTTTCTTATAGTATTAATTTAAAAATCATTATCCAAGTTCAAACCATACTAAATTTAGATTTTAATAACATTTAATAAATCATTATACATATGAATATATTATTATGAATAATATAACATATTTAAAATGCACATGTATGCATCACCTTCTAGTTGGTCTCAGAACACTCTTACTCTTCTCATGGCATAACCGCTTGACTTCCAGATCAGCCGCATAATTACCTGCGCGATTACACAACCGCGCTAAGCCCGAGATCTTAGTAATACAAACAATTCATATAAACATATAATAGAGAAAATCATATTTTCATATAAACTTGTTATAACATTATTTTCTTATCAAGCTTTACATATATATATATATATATACTCCTACTAATGTTTCAATTATATACATGTTCATACCTTTTATTTCAACAATTCACAATTCAATAACTTACCAAAATCTTCATGAAACAACACTTACTATTTTCACATTCATATACCATCAATCAACATAGCTTCTCAAGCTCTAATCATCTTCAATAATTCACTTATGTATTACATACATTTCATTTCATAATTATTCTCATACTTTTCATATCATTGCATTTATTCCATAATTCAAGAATCATATATATATATATACAAGCACAAGCATGGGCCCAAATACACTAATATGCCATTCCACTTTCAGAGTTAATGTTTTGGTTTAATTATCACATTTATCATTATCCCAACTAGGCTTCAAGGATTAAGGTTCAACCAAGCTTCAAGGGGAACAAAGCATGCTAAGTATCAACCCAACTTGGCTTCAAGAACCAATCCAACCTAGCTTCAAGGGTTGTAACATCTCAATTAGGCTTCAAGGTCTTGACCCAACCAAGCTTCAAGGGGAGTAAAACATGTTAAACTTCAACCCAACTTGGCTTCAAGGATCAAACCAACCTAACTTCAAGAGATTGTTACTATTAGGCATGCCACCAACAACAAAACTCTGAAAATGAATAACATATTAGACACACAATTCATTTATTATCTCATTATCAATTTCATTTTCAATTGAATCATCATAGCCAATCACAATGGCTTCTCATATCTTTTGAATCATCATAGCCAATAACAATGGCTTTACATATCATCATAATCCTCTTTTGAATCACAATCATCATAATCATCATAATCATCATAATCATAGCCAATCACAATGGCTTCTCATATCTTTTGAATCATCATATATTACGCATTTCATATAGCATCATTATCAATCACAATTGCATCACATCTTATTTAGTCTCAATTCACATTAGAATGTTTCATCATTTACATATTCATAATCAAACACATTAAACATTCATCAAGAATGATCATTATTGATATACACATATATAATTCACCTTATTCTTAGATTTGAAATCCTCAACATACAATTGTTCGACATATATTTGAAGTATAAATATAATAATACCCTTAGAGGATCGAACAAGAAGAATAATCAAGAAATAGAATCATTAACTCATCAATTTGAGGGACACGGCCAGCATCATTTGAGGGACACGGCCAAGCTTGTGGCCGTGTCTCTTAACCTAAAATGACAGTAGCGAACACGGGCAGGCGACACGGCCAAGCTTGTGACCGTGTCTCTCAACCAAGAATCACAGTAGCTAACACGGCTAGGGAACACGGCCGTGTCTCACAACAAAATCACACAGTCACAGACACGGGCAAGGGACACGGCCGTGTCTCACCACGAAAATCAGACAGTAACAAACACGGGCAGAGGACACGGCTGAGACTGTGACCGTGTCTCTCCCAAAATCAATCCAACATATCAAATTTTCCTTGACTTGGCCGTGTCTCTCCCTGTTTTGGCCATGTCACTCATGAAATTAAACCCCAAACATTTACAAATCACCTTTGGTTGCACTCAAACCCTTCATACACAATATGGCACTAAACAAATGAACATAATCAATGTCCTAAACACATAATTTACACATTTCTCACATTATTCACCTTGCTACAACACAATCAACCAAGCATTCAATCTCTTAACACATTACAAGTGAATATGTGTTAAGTTTCAACATCATAATATATATGCATTTAGATAGTTTGCTTACCTTAAAAACCATACTCAACTCTATTCATTTTACCTTCCAAAAGCTCTTCACCACTTAAACTAGAGCAATCCATTTCCTTCACAACCTAAATCAAAGCAAATAAAAAGACACTTGAATACCAATACAAATATTCAATTATCAACTCATATATTTTATATTTTCAACTTCCTTAAACACAAACATACATCAATTACTCAAACCCCCAATTCATTTAACACTAAATCCTTACTCAACAATTCATCATCATCCTCACAAAAACTACATCAAATCCAAACTCAAACCATAGAAATCAATGCAAAGGAAAGAATACTTACTTGTATCTTCTATCAAATCTTCACCTTCAATACTCTTGAAATCCTTAAGATTTTGATATATAATCACATCTCTCTCTCCCTCTCTCGTGCTCTCTTGTCCACGAAGAAGAAACAGAAGAAGAAGAAGCAGAGGAAGAAAGAAGTTTCTACTTCTTTCCTTCGTTCTTATCACTATATATATATATAATAATAATAATAATAATAATAATAATAACAATAACAATAACAATAATAATAATAATAATAATACTAATAATAATACTAATACTTTAAATTTCCACCACATATCCTTTCTTTGACTTTCTTCTTCTCTTTTCTTTTTGTCCTTATTATCATTACTATTAATTAATTCCACAAATATATATATATATACAATTCACTTATCCTACACCATTATATATCCCATGTATATGTGATGTATATGTATATGTCTTATATACATCATCTTTATAATTCCCATATATACATATACATTAAATCCAAATTCAACAATAATAACTCCAAAACTCTTAGGGTCTATTCCGGGATATTACAATTCTCTCCCCCATAAATAATTTCATCCTCGAAATTATCTAACACTATAATAATAACCCCTTCTTAACACAATACCATCTAAATTTTCATATAAAGATAATCGTATCTTACATTATCATTAATCAAATCACATCACTTTTACTCTCCCCCTTTAAGTCAATCATAACTCATCATTATTAATCTATTTTTATTTTATAACTTTCTCAACAGAGCAATCCAGGTAGCTCATTACATTCTTAAAGAATTTTTCTCTTATACAATAATCAACTCATCTTATAATCTATATATATTCCATTCATCTATTACATTCAAGATATATATATCATTTCATCTCTTTATAGACAATCAACTTTAATCTTAGAACTTATTGAATCATATCATATTGTTGTTTATCTTGTCATTACAATCACTTTTGAAAATTGCCACTTATCAAACCTTGCTTAGTACAATCTTTCCATTTTGCTTGCACTTAAATCCTTCACTAGCATGTTTTTCACTTAACATTAATATTGATACAACCTCTGTAAACCTATATGACAGATAAGTACCCTTTTTCCCCTTTTCACCACTATTTACAATTGATATAATTCAATTCATCAATGTCCATACATTCATCAAAATATTACATCATCCACATTATCATGTAAATTTTATACTATATACATTCTCATGTAAAGTTTTATATTCTTAGTACAACTATACATATTAAATCATAATAATAGTTCACAATCTTAACGCAACTTAGATCATTTGATTTATCTATCACAAAATATCCACACTTCAATTCAAACCAACAAGTAACTTATTTGAACTTATCATTAAATTTCACATTATATATATATATATATATTTCCTCATTGCATTCAACCAAAATTATATCCAATTCCTGATCTCTTCAGATCCATATCTAATCAAATTATCATGATAACAAATCACTTCAAATTGTTCTTCAATATATATCTATATATTGTTTTCTATTATCTTATTATCATTTCCACCAATTCTTATGATAATCTCATGTCATGTTGATTATATAATTCATTCACTTAAACTTTAAACTCATTCACTTTATACCATACATATATTTAGCATAACCTTCAATCATCTTTTTGTAATTTTTCTCTTTTGAATATCTTTTCACATATCACACCATAACTATCTTAACAATAAATGTTATCCACTTAACACATTTTCATAATTCTCTTCTTTTACCTTATGTTTCATAATTATAACCAAATTTCTAACATAAAATAATGAGATACAACTTTATCAAATCATAATTATCAATCTCATCAGAATTATACCATAGTCGTGATATCTCAGTCCCAAATGGGAAACTAACAAAATTAATCAACCACAATCTGCTCAACAAATCATAGGAGTATCAAAGATTAAAGGTCATGTTTGAAACTTATAAATCCATATGGTTCCTTTATCATTCTGTTTTTCATCTTTCCAATTACCATACTAAATTGGATCTCAAAAATTTTGTATTCAATTATAAACTTTGACTACCTCAAAAGTTAACACATTCCAATTTCGTTATCATCCAATTTGCACTAGATTATATAATCATCACTAGCTTAATTCATGTTTCAACAATATTATTATTATCTTCTTGTATGAACACATATTCCATCATATAAACATTACATAATTTCTCTTTTATCACTTCATTTCTAATCCATTTACAATCTCTTACAATATATATATAAAAAGCATAATCAAAATGGGCAAGTCTATTCTTACTCTCAATTCCATCATAATATTCATCTAATTTGTTCAAGTCATAACCTAATCTTTATTAGGTTCACTAATACATACAATACCATTTTTCCATATCACTAATCCCATAATTATACCACATATACATTCATAGATCACATTCATAATGTGATGCATACTTCTTACATATCATAATTTTATTCATATTGAAAAACTCAACTCATATATCCTATACATGTATACACTTAATTATATGTTCTTATTTTATTTTCCTTCTTCATACATTCCATACATATCTAATGTTTATCACTTTCCTTTGAACACTATCATTCTCATTTCTTCAATAGGATATAAAGTATTTATTATCACAACAAATATAAATATTCTAACCATAATAACATTTCACATACATCTTAGTCACAATCCTAATGTGACATCTCTTTCACTTTTGTCTTTAAAAGTATTTACTATATCCTCATATCCATCTTTATCCCTTTTACTCAAATAACTTAAAGTAACTCATTTTCACTTACTTCTTACTTTCTTTAAACTTCAAACAAATTCCCATACTATTAATCACATTATTCAGTTCATAACATTTTCATGTGCAATATCATTCATTTCACATAGCTTATGTATTGAGTATACATTAAACTATCAATATTCAAAATAATCTTTATCAAATTCCACTAAAACTTTAACTTTTCAACTTACTACTTCACTTAAATTTCAATTTACCAAACTCATTATATATATATACCATAAAACATCATCAAACATATAATTCTCACAAGTCTTAAGCTCTTTTCAAAAATCCAATTATCATATATTAACACTATCACCATGAGCTTTCACAATATTCAAACATCTCACATTTCTAACATTAAAATCACAATGATTACATAAAGAAAAACAACACAAACTATACCAATATCATCTTTTTTTTTCTTTTAAACACAACCTTAGCTTTATATACCCCAAACTTTAAATAATCACACTTTGTCCATACTAATCCATTCATTCTATATTCCACCATACTCTCTTCCTTTAATTCACATATCCTTCTATAATAACCATCTCACCATATTTCCTTTTTCTAACAAACTAAATATAAATTTTGTCATAAAGAGGTTCAAAGCATAGAGGAAAGAGTACATACTCTAATCTTTATTTTATTTTCAACTCATTTTCAACTTTATTCTCTTTTTCATATCTTTATTTTACAATCACTTTTCAATAAGCAATACTTCAGAATTTACTTTCCTTAAGTAAATTCCCATTCTTGAATTTATCAATTAATCTTGTACATATTTTCATATCATTTCTCTTTCCAACTATTACTTCCATATAAAATTTTATTCACACACTATCATTCATCTCAAGTCATTCAAATACATCACAAATCACATAATGCCACGTTCGAGACCAACCTAGATGTGAATACATATGCATATATTACCAATTTCATTTCAAAACTTTTCTTTTGACTTCTCTTTAAGCTTTTCAAAACTTTCTCTTTTTAATTCTACTTAGGCCGAGAATCTCGAACCTAAGCTCTGATACCAAAATAATTGTAACACCCTCATAGTCCATATAGGTACTATACATATACCTAGTATACATACAATACGTATATAGAGTGTAAGAATGTTTCTTATAGTATTAATTTAAAAATCATTATCCAAGTTCAAACCATACTAAATTTAGATTTTAATAACATTTAATAAATCATTATACATATGAATATATTATTATGAATAATATAACATATTTAAAATGCACATGTATGCATCACCTTCTAGTTGGTCTCAGAACACTCTTACTCTTCTCATGGCATAACCGCTTGACTTCCAGATCAGCCGCATAATTACCTGCGCGATTACACAACCGCGCTAAGCCCGAGAGCTTAGTAATACAAACAATTCATATAAACATATAATAGAGAAAATCATATTTTCATATAAACTTGTTATAACATTATTTTCTTATCAAGCTTTACATATATATATATATACTCCTACTAATGTTTCAATTATATACATGTTCATACCTTTTATTTCAACAATTCACAATTCAATAACTTACCAAAATCTTCATGAAACAACACTTACTATTTTCACATTCATATACCATCAATCAACATAGCTTCTCAAGCTCTAATCATCTTCAATAATTCACTTATGTATTACATACATTTCATTTCATAATTATTCTCATACTTTTCATATCATTGCATTTATTCCATAATTCAAGAATCATATATATATATATATATACAAGCACAAGCATGGGCCCAAATACACTAATATGCCATTCCACTTTCAGAGTTAATGTTTTGGTTTAATTATCACATTTATCATTATCCCAACTAGGCTTCAAGGATTAAGGTTCAACCAAGCTTCAAGGGGAACAAAGCATGCTAAGTATCAACCCAACTTGGCTTCAAGAACCAATCCAACCTAGCTTCAAGGGTTGTAACATCTCAATTAGGCTTCAAGGTCTTGACCCAACCAAGCTTCAAGGGGAGTAAAACATGTTAAACTTCAACCCAACTTGGCTTCAAGGATCAAACCAACCTAACTTCAAGAGATTGTTACTATTAGGCATGCCACCAACAACAAAACTCTGAAAATGAATAACATATTAGACACACAATTCATTTATTATCTCATTATCAATTTCATTTTCAATTGAATCATCATAGCCAATCACAATGGCTTCTCATATCTTTTGAATCATCATAGCCAATCACAATGGCTTTACATATCATCATAATCCTCTTTTGAATCACAATCATCATATCATCATAATCATCATAATCATAGCCAATCACAATGGCTTCTCATATCTTTTGAATCATCATATATTACGCATTTCATATAGCATCATTATCAATCACAATTGCATCACATCTTATTTAGTCTCAATTCACATTAGAATGTTTCATCATTTACATATTCATAATCAAACACATTAAACATTCATCAAGAATGATCATTATTGATATACACATATATATTTCACCTTATTCTTAGATTTGAAATCCTCAACATACAATTGTTCCACATATATTTGAAGTATAAATATAATAATACCCTTAGAGGATCCAACAAGGCAAGAATAATCAAGAAATAGAATCATTAACTCATCAATTTGAGGGACACGGCCAACATCATTTGAGGGACACGGCCAAGCTTGTGGCCGTGTCTCTTAACCTAAAATGACAGTAGCGAACACGGGCAGGCGACACGGCCAAGCTTGTGACCGTGTCTCTCAATCAAGAATCACAGTAGCTAACACGGCTAGGGAACACGGCCGTGTCTCACAACAAAATCACACAGTCACAGACACGGGCAAGGGACACGGCCATGTCTCACCACGAAAATCAGACAGTAACAAACACGGGCAGAGGACACGGCTGAGACTGTGACCGTGTCTCTCCCAAAATCAATCCAACATATCAAATTTTCCTTGACTTGGCCGTGTCTCTCCTTGTTTTGGCCATGTCACTCATGAAATTAAACCCCAAACATTTACAAATCACCTTTGGTTGCACTCAAACCCTTCATACACAATATGGCACTAAACAAATGAACATAATCAATGTCCTAAACACATAATTTACACATTTCTCACATTATTCACCTTGCTACAACACAATCAACCAAGCATTCAATCTCTTAACACATTACAAATGAATATGTGTTAAGTTTCAACATCATAATATATATGCATTTAGATAGTTTGCTTACCTTAAAAACCATACTCAACTCTATTCATTTTACCTTCCAAAAGCTCTTCACCACTTAAACTAGAGCAATCCATTTCCTTCACAACCTAAATCAAAGCAAATAAAAAGACACTTGAATACCAATACAAATATTCAATTATCAAATCATATATTTTATATTTTCAACTTCCTTAAACACAAACATACATCAATTACTCAAACCCCCAATTCATTTAACACTAAATCCTTACTCAACAATTCATCATCATGCTCACAAAAACTACATCATATCCAAACTCAAACCATAGAAATCAATGCAAAGGAAAGAATACTTACTTGTATCTTCTATCAAATCTTCAATCTTCACCTTCAATACTCTTGAAATCCTTAAGATTTTGATATATAATCACATCTCTCTCTCCCTCTCTCATGCTCTCTTGTCCACGAAGAAGAAACAGAAGAAGAAGAAGCAGAGGAAGAAAGAAGTTTCTACTTCTTTCCTTCGTTCTTATCACTATATATATAATAATAATAATAATAATAATAATAATAATAATAATAATAATAACAATAACAATAACAATAACAATAATAATAATAATAATAATAATACTAATAATAATACTAATACTTTAAATTTCCACCACATATCCTTTCTTTGACTTTCTTCTTCTCTTTTCTTTTTGTCCTTATTATCATTACTATTAATTAATTCCACAAATATATATATATATACAATTCACTTATCCTACACCATTATATATCCCATGTATATGTGATGTATATGTATATGTCTTATATACATCATCTTTATAATTCCCATATATACATATACATTAAATCCAAATTCAACAATAATAACTCCAAAACTCTTAGGGTCTATTCCGGGATATTACATGGAATGTGTTAGATATTAATTATGTGAGAATAGCCCAAAATGTTTGGGTAATATAATTATATTGCAAAGTGATATGCATAATGGATAAAGTGATAAGATATGTTGAATTAAAGTGATTTTACATAGTTTACACCCTTAATTTTTGACCTAGTCTAGTATGATTTTTTTTATATATAGTCCAAAATAATTTTTGTGGTATTTTAATTAAATAATATTTATTTTAGTATTTATTATTTATAATGGTGAAGTTAATAAAAATAATAAATAATAATAAATAAATAAACAAAAATAAATATTAAATAAATAAAAATAAAAATAAAATCGGCGACGAAAAAATCGGCGATGAAGGGAATTGGCTAAGGCCAATTCGCCCGAAGGAATTTCCTGCGGTGAATTGGCTGGCTACTCGCAATTTTATCCGAATTCCCTCGCAGCTCACAGTTTCCAGCCCGCAGCAGTCTTTTTTTGCCAGCGAAATTTTCCAACGCAATTTTTTCCGAAACCAAATTCTATTTTTGTTTCGGTTTCTTTTCTTAATTAATTTTAGTTTCCTTAAACAATTAGAACTAGGCTTATAATTTTTTCAATAAATAACACTTTAAAACTCAGAATTAAGGGACTAGAACTTGGACTCTAGATCGGATAGTGGGACTTTGATTAGGTGATCGAAACTTGAATTACAGAAAACCCTTGCCAGAGAAGATTAGCATCAAGGAAGCCATTAATAATTCATCAAAGGTAGCCACACTGCCTTTGTCTTTGTTCATCTAGAAAGCAACTTTTTGGTGGAACCAACTATGTAGGTTTGATCCTTCATCATAAATTGCTCATGATCACAGTAGCTTTGTTTCATTGATTCATAAGAATAAACACACAAAACATTGATCTTTAAATATGTAGTAACTTGATCTTCATTTCAAGAACCTAATTTATTTCTACTGTTTCCAAAAACCTTAAGAACCCTAATTTATTTCTTCTGTTTCCAAAAACTTTCAAAACACTAATTTATTTCTTCTATTTTCCAAAAACCTTAAAAACCCTAAATTATTTTTTCTGTTTCCCAAAAACCACAAAAACCCTAATTTATTTCTTCTGTCCCTAAAAACCCTAATTCATTTCTTCTATTTTCAAGAACCTTAAAAACATTAAATCGTTTCTCCTATTTCCAAAAACTTTAAAAAACCCTAAACTGTTTTCCTCTAACCTTTTTCCAAAATTTCCAAATATTTTCTTAAATCTCCAAACCCTAACATACTTTACAGTCGCTAAAAATCATAATTATTTTATAAAACTCTAAATTGTTTTCTTAAATCCTAAAATCAATTATGTTTTCCAAAATAACAAAAACCCTAATTCTCTAAAAATTAATATGGTAAACCCTAGTTTTCCTAAACCCTAATCCTTAGAACCTTAAAATCTTATAAACTTAAAACCTTAAAACTCAATACAGTAAATCTAAAATGACAATCCAGTAACCAAGATCTATAAACCTAATGTCTTAAGATTCTAAAACCCTCATTTCATAATATTACTCCTAAACCCTAATTTGATTCATGAAACCCTAATCCATTCCAATTTTCCAAAACCTTTACAGTAGGTTAAACAAATAACAATAATAATACTAAAATCCCAAAATGCTAAATATTAATTAAAGAACTTTAAAAAGAACAGTAAACCCTAATTTGTATCTTTTCTTGCTTTATTTAGTTTTAGATTTGATTATGTAGTTTATTATATGCTTTGATGGTTGATTTATTTAATTTCAATGCTTGAATTATTTAATTTATCATGGATGAATGTTTATTATATATTTTGATTGATGTTTAATATCTTTGATGAATTATTTATTTATGATAAATGGTTATTTAATTTTATCGATTCATTTTGATTTCCAAATGTTGTAAGAGGTATGTTTCCACTTTGTGGGTACCTCATTAATTAAGTTCTATGTAATTTAAATTGCTTTTATATTTTGGACCAATGTAAAGGACATGTTTCTACCTTTTGGTGGGTGTCGTATTTAGCTTAGACATGGATGATGTAAGGGCATGTTTCCATCTTCGGATGGTGTCCATTTATTTGCTTTGTTTGGACATTGCTTTAATTTTTAATATAACAATACTTTATTTCAATTATTGCGTATAACATGGATAATATTGTTATATTTAAGAATTTTGTAATATTAAGACCTGAAAAGGAGGCCGGTTTCAATGAATCTGGTGTTGTAGGGGTGATGGGCCATTTCTCACCTTCCCCACACATACCCAACTTTCTGAACCCATTAGGGGGTGGGGATTCCTTAGGAATCGAGTCATCCACCCCTTTCTTTTTCCCGGCCCGTCCGGGTGGCAACTCCATTTTCTCCAGGCTTAGGTCCGTGTTTTCAAAGGCCCTGAGCCTAAACAGTGCCGAAGTCACAAGAACCATTCCACCGGGAGTGGGGGCAAAAATCCCCGCTCAAAGTGGCGACTCCACTGGGGATAAGAGAAGTTGATTTTGTTGGTCTTTTTATTATTATATTCTTTCTTATAATGATATTATCCATTGTATCATATTAGATTGCATCGTGCATGTGAGTTAAGACGCTCGTGTTACCCATGTTGTGTTATGTGAGGGATACCATACTTTTACTTAACGTATGGAGATCGAGCATGGCATAACCACTCATAGCCTTGTACCATTTGGTATATACTTGCTATGGGAATCTAAGCCTTTTAACCCAAAGACTAAAGCTCATGTAATTGGCCTAGTTACTTTCCTTAGGTTTTACCCCAAATGCTTGTTGTTTGATTATGGTTAATTTATCTTAGCTTAAATCATGGCTTATTTGGTTTGTTCTTTTTCTAATATGACCTAAGTACATTGTAAGCTCAAAATAAAATTTTCTTTAAAGTCCAAAAGACCAAAGCTATTTTTAAAACTTTTCAAGATGGTCTTAGGACATAAAACTTTTCTAAAATCAAATTAAAAATTCTAAAATCCATTTTTTCTAAAATCTTTTTACAATGGGCTTAGAAACAAAATTATTTTCATTCAACCTTTTCTTACAAAGAGCTTGCAAAATATTTAGATCAATTACGAAATACCAAAAATCAATTGTGAGCCTAGTTTATACTAAGAATAATTAACCATGGGCTTGTTTTTGGCATGAATCATTAGTTACTTTTTCAAGTGAGAAATCTATTTATAATAAACCTCTTAATTTAGTTTTAATCCAATATAGCATTAAAGCTACTTTAGTTGGTTAAATGGATTAAAACCTAATTAATGGGAATTATCATGAACTGATTTCTATTTTTGAAAATATAACTATAGTTTGAAATGTCCGAGGGAATTATTCGAAAACAAGATACCCCATGTTAGTATTTTGTTAACCATATTACCTGGGAAAAGAGACTCGCCATTCGTGTGTGGATGTTATAAGGTTGGAAGGGATGTTCTACTTATCTTTGTTAATTGTTTATGCATCCATGCATCACATGACATATCATTAATCCCTTCTGGCTCACAGCCCTGGATTACGATAGTTCAAAAGCTTACGACAATCCAACCTACGCCAGAAGCCAAGAATCTAGCAATGACTCAATCTCTTTTTCAACAAAAGCAATGGATCCCAAACAAGTTCAAAGAATGGTGGATGATGCTCTCAATGCCAAGATGGAAGAAATAAAAGAGGCCCTAGCTAAGACCATGAAGAACCAATTGACTGCAATTTTAGGAAATCATGCCGAAGCATCTGCTAGCACTAAGAAGCCAAAGGACAAAGGGAAGACTAAAGTTGGTGAAGTGGTTTTTGATGATGAAAAGGTGATCATTGATGATGATGATGATGATTGGGCTCAATACTATCAAGATCCTCAAGACAAGAAGAAAGAACCAAATATTGTCAAAAGGTCAGCTATGGAGAAAACCGAAACTTCTAATGTTGAAAAGATGATTGCGGACTTACAAAATAAATTTGAGAAGAAACTGAAGACCGAATACATGCTCGAAGTTGACAAATTATTTGAGCAAGATGAAGAAGTTTCGCACAAGTTCAAGATGCCATCTTTTGCGAAGTTTGATGGAATCGAAAATCCTCATCTCCATGTCAAACAGTATATCACTGCCAGTCTGCCAGAGCTACTAAGGCTTAAACTCTAAGGTACTTTATGCTCTCATTGGACCCTGTTGTCCAAAATTGGTTTAATACCTTAGATGATGGAAAACAAAAGAGTTACGATCTGCCATAGAAGGCCTTCATCCAACAATATGGATATAATGTTGAAATGGAAGTTACATTAATGGAAGTTGAGTATATTAGACAAAGGCCGAATGAGAATTTTGTGGATTATGTGAAAATATGGAGAAATAAGGTTGATTTGCTCAAGAAGAGGCCCAATGAATCCGATCAAATAAGGATGATTGTGAGAGGTGTGTTACCTAGTCTTCATGAAAGGATGTCTCAAACACTAATCCATGATTTCAAAGATCTCCTCCAAGTTGGTCTGCAAATTAAAGAATGGGAAAGAGAGAATAATCATTTTTCAACAAGAAGGAATGAGAAAGGAAACTATCGATCTGGTAGTCAAAGCATGCAAAAGGCAGTCGGTGTTAATGCTACTAACCAAGGATCAAGAAGGCAATTTTCATAATTGGGGAAACTGATGTCTTGTGTTCTCAATAAGCTTCAAAGAAAGGATTGTTACAATCCTTAAATCCTCGCCCTTTGCCTAACCCTCTCCCACCTAATTTCAACACTAAAGTATTTTGTCAGTTTCATCAAATGCAAGGGCACTATTTAGGCTCAGGGCCTTAGAGAACACGGACCTAGATCTAGAGAAAATGGAGTCGCCACTCGGATGGGCCAGGAAAAAGAAAGGGGTGGATGACTAGATTCTTATGGAATCCCCAACCCCCTAATGGGTTGGAAAGTTAGGTACGTGTGGAGAAGGTGAGAAATGGCCTAGCACCCCCACGATGCCCGGTTCATTGGAACCGGCCTTCTTTATAGGTCTTAATATTATAAAATTTTTAAATATAACAATATTATCGATATTACACACAACAATTAAAATAAAGCATCGATATATTAAAAATCAAAACAATGTCCAAGCAAGATAAATAATTGGACACCCATCCGAAAATGAAAACATGTCCTTCCATAGTTCATGTCTAAACTAAATAGGACACCCACCGAAAGGTAGAAACATGTCCTTTACATTGATCTAAAATATAAAAGCAATTTAAATTACATGATATTTAACTAATGAGGTACCCACAAAGTGGAAACATACCTCTTACAACATTTGGAAATCAAAATAAATCGATAGAAGTAAATAACCATTCATCATAAATAAATCATTCATCAAAGATATTAAACATCAATCAAAATAGAAAGTAAACATCCATCCACGATAAAATAAATCAAGCATTGAACTTAAATAAATCAAAGCATATAGAATAAATCAAAGTATATAATGAACTACACAATCAAATAAAGTAAGTAAATATACAAATTGACGTTTACTATTTCCATTTAAAGTTTTTTAATTAATATTTAAGATTTTGGGATTTTAATATATTAAGGTTTATGCTACTGTAAGTTTTAAACGAATTGAAATGGATTAAAGTTTTATAATTTAAGAGGTTGATAAAGTTCTTTGATTAACCAAATTAGTGTTTGAGGAGTGAAATCATGAAATTAGGGTTTGGACACTTTAAAACATTAGGTTTATGATTATTAGCTACTGAATTGTTGTTTTTAGGCTTATTGTGTTTGAATTTTAATATTTAGGTTTATAAGGTTTTAAGGTTTAAAGGATTAGGGTTTAGAAAAAATTTGCATTTAAGGTTTTAAGGGAATTAGGGTTTAAGAAAACAAGGGTTTAAGGTTAGCTAGTTTGAGGTTACTGTCTTGGTTTTAAAGTTGAATTAGGATTTTTAGTGTATCGGAGAATGTATTTGATTTTAGAATTTGAAAAACAATTTATAGTTTTATGAAGCTTTATTTGATTTTTTGAAAATGTAAAGTGAATTTGAGTTTGGTTATTTAACAAAATATTTGGAATTTTGGAAAAGAATTAGAAGAAAGCTAGTTTAGAGTTTTATGGTGTTTTTTGAAAATAAACAAAATGATTAAAGGTTTATAGAAACAGAAAAGATATTTTTTAGGGTTTTTGGAAAGAAAAGGATTTCAATTTAGGGTTTTGGAAAATTGGAAAGCAGATTAGGGTTTTGGTAAATTAATGAAACTATTTAAGGTTTTGAAAAGTTAGAAAGTAGATTAGGGTTTTAAGATTTAGAAGAAACAGAAACAATAATTTTAAGATTTTTGGAAAACATAGAAATGAATTAAGGTTTTTAAAATCAAAAGAAACAATTGAATGATTGAAGCTACTGTGAAAAAATTAGATAAAGAAAATCATACCTTCGTTTGTTGGGTCCACCAAAATTACTTCTTGGCTGAACAAGAACAAAGGCAAGATGGCAGCCTTTGATAGATTGATTGTTTGGTTGCTTATTCTTCTCTCAATGAGTCCGATTAATTTCACTGCCAAAAGTTTCTCCTAATGCAAAATGGCTCTGGCCATTTCGTCCGACAGCTTTTCGGCAACAAAATTTTTCGTCGCTGATTTTTCATCGTCGATTTTTATTTTTATTTATTTATTTATTTTTATTTTTTTAATCATAAAAACTAAATACTAAAGAAAATATTATTTAATTAAGATAACACAAAAATTATTTTGGACTAATTAAAATATATTGGACTAGACTGGGTCAAAAATTAAGGGTCTACAGTTTGCCCCCTGCTTGAAAGATATGAGACCTTAGTAAAAGAGAGTGAAAAGTAATAAGACTTAATTCTTGAGATGGTTTGTAACGGCCCCACCTGCACGGTCTTACGACAGCTGGTCTATTGGGCCTTTTCTCCCGTAGGTGGACCGAAGTCCCAGCCCTCAACCTGGCAGGCCGACACAGTACTGGACTGCCCTCACGGGCCCTTCAGCAGAATTTGTTTATTTGGCTCCCTAAGGAGTCGCCTCCCCGGATCAAACACCTGACCTCTCCCTTAAGAGAGCCAGCGAGCATAATCCAGTACCATTTCTACCACTGGTGTTCGATCCGGGGAGGCGACTCCTTTGGGAGCCAAATAAACAAATCCTGCTGGAGGGCCCGCAAGGGCAGTCCAGTACTATGGCGACCTACCGGGTTGAGGGCTGGGACTACGGTCCACCTACAGGAGAAAATGCCTAATAGACCAGCTGTCGTAAGACCGTGCAGGTGGGGTCGTTACATGGTTGAGGTTTTGGGCTCTAGACTCGGTTTGAGTTCTTGACCTATAAAAGATTCTAGGTTCTGGACCTAAGGAAAAATTAGATTCTGGACCCGAGCTAAGTTCTGGACTTAGGAAAGATTCTAGGTTCTGGACGTAAGGATAATTTGGGTTCTGGACCCGAGCTAAGTTCTGGACTTAGAAGAGATTTTGGGTTTTGGACCTAAGGATAATTTGGGTTCTGGACCTGAGCTAAGTTTTGGACTTCGAAAAGATTCTAAGTTCTGGACCTAAGGAAATTTTGGGTTCTGGACCCGAGCTAAGTTCTGGACTTAGAAAAGATTCTAGGTTTTGGACCAATCAAAATTTGGGTTCTGGACCCGGACTAAGTTCTGGACTTAGAAAAGATTCTAGGTTCTGGATCTAAGGGTAATTTGGTTTCTGGACCCGAGCTAAGTTCTGGACTTAGAAAAGATTCTAAGTTCTGGACCTAAGAAAAATTTGGGTTCTAGACCCGAGTTAGATTTGGATACTCGATCCTAAACTGGATTTGGATACTCGATCCTAAACTGGATTTGGATACTCAATCCTAAACTGGATTTGGATACTCGATCCTAAATTGTGTTTGGATACCCAATCCTAAATTGGATTGGGATACTCGATCCTAAACTATATTTGGATACTCGATCCTAAATTGGGTTTGGATACCCAATCCTAAATTGGATTGGGATACTCGATCCTAACTGGATTGGGATACCTGATCCTAAACTGGATTTGGATGCTCGATCCTAAATAGGATTTGGATACTCGATCCTAACTGGATTTGGATACTCGATTCTAACTTGATTTGGATACTCGATCCTAAACTAGATTTGGATACTCGATCCTAAATGAATTTGGATACTCGATCCTAAATTGGATTGGGATACTCGATCCTAATTAGGATTTGGATACTCGATCCTAAATTGGGTTTGGATACTCGATCCTAAATTTGATTGGGATACTCGATCCTAAACTAGATTTGGATACTCAATCCTAACTGGATTTGGATGTGAGTTTGAAAATATTTCGTATATGCATAAACTCAAAAATTAAAATGGATAAACTTTGCCTCCTGTGTAGGCTCAAACCAAAGATTTTTTCCATGCAAGCTTTGATTGATGTTTTTGTTGTCTAGTTCTTCGCAGAAGCACGTATTTCTTCTCTTTACACGATTTTTTCTATGCCTCCCTGATTTGATATCTTCTTTTAATTGGTTACTTCACAGGGTGTTTGCTGTTCACTTTGATAAAGAATAGACAATACAAGACAAGAAAGTGCGATGTCATATGCTCATGTATGCATGATACGCATGAATAATACTTACAGTCATTCCATCGACTCACAGTCAGAGGTGATCAGTAAAAGTGTTCTCATTGACTCCTTTGAGATGCCCATTCATTTCTTACACTAGAATGATAGGTTGCTTCACATTTATGGCTTTTATCTTCAAGATGTTAAAAATATGAAGAATAGAGACCCAAGCAGCGGAGATACATCCATTTCAAACTATGTTTCAACATGTCAGTTGGTAGCTTCTTCATGACCTTGCAAATAATCATTTCCTTTGCCCAATGTATCCTTCGAGTTTTGATGATGCAACAAAATTCTCTTAACTTGAAGGCTTTGTGTGACAAAAACATTTTTTATTTTTCGAATTTTGATTTTGAAATCAAATGCTGGCTTTGCCAAATCAATGTCAATATACCTCTGGACTTGATTTTTCCAAATTAACATATTTATAACATGACAACCCTAGTTACCGTACTAAACTCGGGAATCATTTCTATTTAAGTAAGAATTGTTGCACTTCAGATAGGCACATACACATTACTTGGCCAAAGGTCTCATTGAGTTTAAATATTGTCTATATCATATGCATGCTTATTCAAACTATCTCCACTAATAGACTCTACCTACCAAGAGAGATCAACAAGTCTTTGATAGGCTTGAAATAGGGTTTATAAGGGACATGGGTTTAAGTGAAGGCCATTTTGCAAGTTGGAGCCGATGTGACACAATGGACAAACCTTCACACTATAAATTTCTTGTTTGAAATTTAGGTTGCAGGGAGCAATCTTTCTAGACTCTAAATTCTTTCTATATTCTTGGCATCAATCTGGATCTTGATTAGGACACTCTTTGCCCTTGCATAAAGTTTGATTCCCAAATTCATTTCTTTTCTTCTTTTCCCTTTTCTTTCTCTTTCTTTTTCTTACTCTTCCCTTTCTTTGAGCATTTTATCATTTTGTCCTTCTTCCTTGTCGGACTGTTAAGTACAAAAATTTCAAGAATTGGATGGTCTTTCTCCTTTTCCTCTAATTTTGATTGAATCTTTAGTTAGGTTGGACCAATTCACGTCAAAATGTCCAAATGGAAGCCTATTGTTATCTTAGGTAAAAGAGAACTCAGTTGGCTTTCTGAACCGCCTTTTTAGGTATTATCTTTCTTCTTCTTTTTTCTTGTTTTGTTTTGTTTTTTTTTTCTTTTTTTTTCTTTTTCTTCTTCTTCTTCTTCTTCTTTTTTGGTTCTTTTTTTTGTTTTTTTTTTGCTCTAGCTCAAACAGAGTTGTCTTGTTTGTACCAACTTGGGCTTCCAATAATGGATGAGTACAGTAACATAAATCTTCTTTAACAGGGATAAACCATTTGTTACTCTGATATTGTCTTGATATATTAGAGATATTAAGTGAGCTTCAACTACCCTTATGGTCTTGAAAACTTCAACTACCATTATGGTCTTGAAAACATCAACTACCCTTATGGTCTTGAAACTTCAACTATCCTCATGATCTTGACTAATCATTGCTTTCTTTGATCTTCTTGCCTATTCATCTTAGTGATCATAAGACTTGTCAAAAGAATCACAACAGCTCAGGGTAGGTTATTGGGATTTGTAAGCCAATGAAAAGAAAGCTAAAATTTTATGAAGGCTCAAAGGGACAACTAGGGATTGATATTTAATAGGGTGGATACTAGATGTTGGCTAACCAAACAATGCCTAGATAATCTCTCCCTTAAATAAGTAGAGTTGCAATTTTACCTCGAAAGTTTGTCAAAGCATGTTCTAAGACTGACTAGGACCTAGACAAAGATAATTATGCAGGAGCCCTCTCTAAGTAAGCATACACAACTCAATGCTATAGAGCAATTCTCTCATCTAGTAAAGTCATTCAAGTCATGATGCATAAATATATTAATTCATGAACCATCAAGCTAGATTTCTCATTGGTTGAGTGCCAAAATGAGCAAAGACCAACAAAAATTTTGATGAAAGTAATTTATTCAAACAAATTTAAATTTGAAAAACATGATTGTTCCAATTAAATATTAAGGAAAGTAAAATTGAAAAGCAACATTCAAGCTAAGGAAAGTTTGTTGAGTTTATGCTTCTTTTCCTTTCACATCTTCAACATTCCCATCTTGAAAAGATGATAAAACAAAATCTTCTTCCAATCCTTTTCCCACCATGAAGGTTGCTGGTGGTGGCACTCTTCCAAATTTAAGCAAAGGATTGCTCTTGGTATTGGGCTTGTCTGGCTCAGGTAGCTTACCACTATCAATCAAATCTTGGATCTCATGCCTTAGACGAGCACATTTATATGTTTCATGCCCTCGCATTTGATGAAATTGACAGAAGGCCTCGGCATTGAAGTTTGGTGGCAGTGGATTATGTAATGGTCAAGGAGCTAACGGTTGTAACAATCCTTTCTTTTGCAACTTGTTAAAAACTCAAGATTGAGGTTTCCCCAATTCTGAGAATTATCTTTTATTTCCTTGATCGGTCGCATTAACATCAACTTCTTTTTACGTGCTTTGATTGCTAGGTTGAAAATTCCCTTTCTCATTCCTTTTTATTGAAAAGTGATTTTTCTCCCTTTCCCACTCTTCAATTTGTAGACTGGCTTGGAGAAGATCTTTGAAATCCCTTATAAGGGTGTGAGACATCCTTTCACGGAGATTGGGTAGGACACCTCTCACGATCATCCTTATTTGGTCAGATTCATCAGGCCTTTTCTTGAGCAAAGCAGCCTTATTTCTCCATCTTTTGACATAGTCTACAAAATTCTCATTTGGCCTTTGTCTAATGGACTCAACTTCCATTAAGGTAACTTCGAGCTCGACATTATACCCATATTGCAGAATGAAGGCCTTTTTATAACATGTCCCAATATTTTTGAATACTTTCCTCTAAGGCGTTGAAACAATTTTGGACAACAGGGTCCAATGATAGCATGAAGTACCTTAGAGTTTGAGCCTTAGGAGCTTGAGCATACTGCATGGCAGTGATATACTGCTTCACATGGAGATGAGGATTTTCGGTTCTATCAAACTTCGTGAAGGATGGCATCTTGAACTTGTACGGGACTTCTTCATCTAGCTCAAATAATTTGTCAACTTCGGACATTTCCTTGCTTTTTAGTTTCTTCTCAAATTTCTTTTCTAAATCAACAATCATCTTTTCAACATCAGAAGTTTTGGTTTTCTCCATAGTTGACCTTTCAACAACCTTCGGTTCTTTCTTCTTTTCTTGAGGATCTTGGTAGTATTGAGCCCAATCATCATCATCATCAATGATCACCTTTTCATCATCAAAAACTACTTCACCAACTTTGGTCTTCGCTTTGTCCTTTGGCTTCTTAGTGCTAGCAGATGCTTCGGCATGATTTTTTAAAATTGCAGTCAATTGGTTCTTCATGGTCTTAGCTAGGGCCTCTTTTATTTCTTTCATCTTGGCATTGAGGGCATCATCCACCATTCTTTGAATTTGTTCAGTATCTATTGTTTTTGGTGAGCAAGTGATTGACTCATTGCTAGATACTTCATCTTCGGCGTAGGTCGTATTGTGGTAAGCTTTTAAACTATCGTAATCGAGGGCTGTGAGCCAGAGAGGATCGATGAGATGCAAATGTATGTATGTATGCATGTATGCACAAACAATTAACAAACAAGGACAAATAGGACGTTTCTTCCAACCTTATAACATCCACACACGAATGGCGAGTCTTTTTTCCTAGGTATATGGCTAACAAAATACCAACATGGGGTACTTTGTTTTTGAATATTTCCCTTGGACGTTTCAACCATGATAATTCCCATTAATTAGGTTTTAATCCATTTAACCAACTAATATAGCTTTAAGCTATATTGGATTAAAACTAAACTAAGAGGTTTATTATAGATAGATTTCTCACTTGAAAAAGTAACTAATGATTCATGCCAAAAATAAGCCCATGGTTAATTTATTCTTAATATAAACTAGGATCACAATTGATTTTTGGTATTTTCATAATTGACCTAAATAATTGTAAGCTCTTTTGGATGAAAATGATTTTGTTCCTAAGCCCATTGTAAAAAAAAATTAGAAAAACTAGATTTTGGGCTTAGCATTTGGGTTATGAGCAAAAGAATTTTTAATTTGTTTTTAGAAAAGTTTTATGTCCAAAGACCATCTTGAAAAGGTTTTGAAAATAGCTTTGGTCTTTTGGATTTAGAGAATTTTTTTTTTAGCTTACAAATGTACTTAGGTCATATTAGAAAAAGAACAAACCAAATAAGCCATGATTTAAGCCATGATAAATTAACCATAGTCAAACAACATGCATTTGAGGCAAAACCTAAGGAAAGTAACTACGCCAATTACATGAGCTTTAGTCTTTGGGTTAAAAGGCTTAGGTTCTCATAGCAAATATATACCAAATGGTACGAGGCTGTGAGTGGTTATGCCATGCTCAATCTCCATACCTTGAGTGAAAGTATGGTATCCCTTACATAACACAACATGGGTAACACGGGCGTCCTAACTCACGCACACGATGCAATCTAATATGATGCAATGGATAATATCATTATAAGAAATAATAGAATAATATAAAGACCAACGGAATCAACTTCTCTTATCCCCAGTGGAGTCGCCAATGTGAGCGGGGATTTTTGCCTCTACTCTAGGTTGAATGGTTCTTGCGACTTCGATACTGTTTAGGCTCGGGGCCTTAGAGAACATGAACCTAGATCCGAAGAAAATGGAGTCACCACCCGGACGGACCGGGAAAAAAAAAGGGGTGGATGACTCGATTCCTAAGGAATCACCAACCCCCTAATGGGTTCGAAAAGTTGGGTACGTGTGGGGAAGGTGAGAAATGGCCCAGCACCCCCACAATGCCCGGTTCATTGGAACCGGCATCCTTTACAGGTCTTAATATTATAAAATTCTTAAATATAAAAATATTATCCATATTACACACAACAATTAAAATAAAGCATCGATATATTAAAAATGAAAACAATGTCCAAGCAAGATAAATAAATGGACACCCATCCGAAGATGGAAACATGTCCTTGCATCGTTCATGTCTAAACTAAGTAGGACACCCACCGAAAGGTAGAAACATGTCCTTTACATTGATTCGAAATATAAAAGCAATTTAAATTACATGATATTTAACTAATGAGGTACTCATAAAGTGGAAACATACCTCTTACAACATTTGGAAATCAAAATAAATCGATAGAAGTAAATAACCATTCATCATAAATAAATCATTCATCAACGATATTAAACATCAATCAAAATAGAAAGTAAACATCCATCCACGATAAAATAAATCAAGCATTGAACTTAAATAAATCAAAGCATGTAGAATAAATCAAAGTATATAATGAACTACACAATCAAATAAAGTAAGTAAATATACAAATTGACGTTTACTATTTCCATTTAAAGTTTTTTAATTAATATTTAAGATTTTGGGATTTTAATATATTAAGGTTTATGCTACTGTAAGTTTTAAAGGAATTGAAATGGATTAAAGTTTTATATTTTAAGAGGTTGATAAAGTTCTTTGATTAACCAAATTAGTGTTTGAGGAGTGAATTCATGAAATTAGGGTTTGGACACTTTAAAACATTAGGTTTATGATTATTAGCTACTGAATTGTTGTTTTTAGGCTTACTGTGTTTGAATTTTAATATTTAGGTTTATAAGGTTTTAAGGTTTAAAGGATTAGGGTTTAGAAAAAATTTGCATTTAAGGTTTTAAGGGAATTAGGGTTTAAGAAAACAAGGGTTTAAGGTTAGCTAGTTTGAGGTTATTGTCTTGGTTTTAAAGTTGAATTAGGGTTTTTAGTGTTTCAAAGAATGTATTTGATTTTAGAATTTGAAAAACAATTTATAGTTTTATGAAGCTTTATGTGATTTTTTGAAAATGTAAAGTGAATTTGAGTTTGGTTATTTAACAAAACATTTGGAATTTTGGAAAAGAATTAAAAGAAAGCTAGTTTAAAGTTTTATGGTGTTTTTTGAAAATAAACAAAATGATTTAAGGTTTGTAGAAATAGAAAAGATATTTTTTAGGGTTTTTGGAAAGAAAATGATTTCAATTTAGGGTTTTGGAAAATTGGAAAGCAGATTAGGGTTTTGGTAAATTAATGAAATGATTTAAGGTTTTGAAAAGTTAGAAAGTAGATTAGGGTTTTAAGATTTTGAAGAAACAAAAGCAACAATTTTAAGATTTTTGGAAAACATAGAAACAAATTAAGGTTTTTAAAATCAAAAGAAACAATTGAATGTTGAAGCTACTGTGAAAAAATTAGATAAAGAAATTTATACCTTCATTTGTTGGTTCCACCAAAAATTACTTCTTGGATGAACAGGAACAAAGGCAAGATGGCTGCCTTTGATGGATTGATTGTTTGGTTGCCTATTCTTCTCTCAAAGAGTTCGATAGATTTCACTACCAAAGGTTTCTCCTAATGCAATCGATTCAAAGTTTTCTCAGATCGATTCTCCTCTAAAATTTTCCTTTCATCGATTGTCCTCCTCTTCTGTGTTGTTTTTTGTCTTATTTATAGATGATTTTGATGATTAATCTTAATTGTTTATGGAATCTAGCATTAATTAAGAAAAGGAAACCGAAACCAAATTGAATTTGGTTTCGGAAAAAATTGTGTCGGAAAAATTTTGCCGAAAAAAAAACTTATGTGGAAAAATTTAGTTGGCGAAAAAACTGCCGTGGAAACTTGCGGGTTATGGGCTGCTGAATTGCCTGCGGGCCATTTACCCATAGATTTTTAGTCCGACCCCTTTTCGGCGATGAAATTTTTTGTCGTCGATTTTTATTTTTATTTATTTGTTTATTATTATTATTTTTTATTAATTATAAAAACTAAATACTACAATAAATATTATTTAATTAAGATAACACAAAAATTATTTTGGGCTTATTAAAATATATTGGACAACACAAAAATTATTTTCGACTAATTAAAATATATTGGACCGGACTGGGTCAAAAATTAAGGGTCTACACTACCCGAGCCCAACAAGCCAAACACCAAAGATAACCCATTATCGAAGTTGAATAGAGTACCACCATCGGCAACCATCATGATTGGAGGAGGTTTGCATGAAAGTTTTGTTAAGTCTTCTTTCCAAGATATGGGTGGAGAGGCAACCAAAGAAGAAGAGATGTTTGGCAAGATTAAACAAGCTATGGTGGGTAAGGAAGTAGCAATTTGTGTTGTCAATGGGTTTTGGGATTCAAGGGAAAGTGAGGATGATCTTGTATCTAAAATGAAGGAATGGACCTGGTCTGAGCCTGAAGAAGATGAAGTAATGAACACTAGATTCGGTTAACCTTATGCAAGGCCACCACCTAAGGAGGTAGAAATTAATAAGGGAAAGGAAGTTGAAGTAGGGCATAAAGAAGAGGAAGATGATACCGTGCTCAAACAATTGAAAAGAACCCAAGCAAGTGTTAGCATTTGAGACTTATTGGCTACTTCTAAAAAACACCGAGAGACTATGGCCAAGGCCTTGGCTAGCATGCCAATTTCTACTTCCACAAATTGGAGGAGTGATGAAATGTGAAGATATTCAAGAGCAGAGAGAAGTTAATATGGGAGCGGTATCTTTCTCAGATGCGAATTTACCGGAAGAGGGGATAGATCACATCTGCCCTCTCATTATCAAAGTAGAAATCAAAGGAAAAAGGACTCCATGTGTAATGGTCGATGATGGGTCCGCCATAAATGTTTGTCTACTTAAAATATTGCCAAAGCTAGCCATGTCAACAAGGGATCTAAACCCGATCGAGGAAACCATTCGGGCTTATGACAATACCAAGAGCATGCCGAAGGAACTTTCAAAGCTGTTGTTAAGGTTGGTCCAATTGAATCTAATGTTGAATTTGTTATTTTGGACATACCTGTTACATTTTCCTTACTCTTGGGACGACCATGGTTTCATCCTCTTGGTGGAGTTCCTTCCACCCTTCATCAAAAGATAAAGTTCAGGCCATCGAGGCCTAAGATAATGAAGTTGTTAATGCTCTAATGATTGAAAGGGCTCTCAATGGTTTCCAAGTAGCTACAATTTCTGATGATCAAGTAGTGGACTCCAAAGTCTTGAATATGATGAAGAACATGAACTACCTTTTTGAAGCTGGTCTTGGAAAGGGAAGGCCTGTTTAACAAAGCTTCCACATGTTAGAACTCAAACTTCCAAGAAGGGGTTGGGATATGATGAAGCCAATAGTGTCCAGCCAAAGAAGAATGAGAAGATGAGCTTCCCGCCACTTGAAGAGACCTTTGTCAAAGCTCTTGACATGGGACCACTCCAAGGAAAGCCTAAACCAATCATGTTCATGGGAAAGTTGATCCCGGGTTTTGAAATTTTTGCAGATGTTGCCGAGCTAGTGGAGCAAGTAAAGAAAGAGCTCACCCTGCCATCCAACAAAGAATCAAATCCAGAAGAGAAGAAGGAAGCTGTCCTGAAAGCCGAGAAAACTCCGGAGGAGATTGCTGCCCTAGTTGAAGAAAAGTTTGAAGACATTTTGCCTTATGATTTTGAGAATAATGATTTTGATTTTGATTTTAATTTGTCTACTTTGTATGAGGATGATGATGTTTTCTTTTCAAAAATGAATGCAATAAAGTCTGATTTTGCTTACTTGTGTGATGTTTCTCCTGATGGTTACATACATTCAAATAGCAGCTACATGAGCATCTTTAATATTAATTCTATTAACACACAATCATTAAATTTGGGAACAATCAAAAATCCTAAAAATATTAGCATAGCATCCGACCTTACTCCTGATGAGAGAGAGAGATTTGAAAAGCTATTCAAAAAATATGAAGAAGTATTTGCTTGGTCTTATGAAGATATGCCTCGTATAGATCAAGATATAGCCGAACATCTTATTCCTACTTACACTCACATGAAACCTGTCAAACAAAAGCTTAGTCAATTAAGACATGAGTGGGCTAAATTGGTTAAAGAAGAGGTCACTAAACAAATACAAGTGAAGTTCCTTAAAGTGATAGAATATCCCGATTGGCTAGCCAACATAGTACCCGTGCCAAAGAAAGATGGAAGAATAAGGGTCTGTATGGACTATAGAGATTTAAACAAGGCTTCCTTTAAAGATGATTTTTCTTTACCCCATATAGATGTTCTCATTGACAGTGCAGCCTCTAGCATGCTACACTCATTTGTAGATGGATTTTTCGAAAACAACCAAGTGTTAATGGCCCGAGAGGATAAATCCAAAACTGCTTTCATTATTACATGGGGTATATTTTGTTATAGGGTGATGCCGTTTGGCTTAAAAAATGCAGGAGCAACTTACCAAAGGATGGCCACCACACTATTTCATGATATGATGCACAAAGAAGTTGAAGTATATGTTGATGATATGATGGTGAAATCGGATACAAAGGAACAACACTTCGAAAACATAGAATTATTCTTCAATAGAGCATTGAAATATAAGTTAAGATTAAACCCAAAGAAGTGTGTGTTTGGTGTTACCTTAGGCAAATTATTAGGACATGTGATTGCTCTAAATGGCATTTAGATTGATCCTGACAAAGTTAAAGCAAGAAGGGATATGCCAGCCCCTAAGACGGAGAGAGAAGTTTGGGAATTTATTGGTAAATTACAATACATTAGCAAATTCATAGCAAAGCTCACAACAATCTGTGAGCCTATCTTCAAATTTCTTAAAAAGAATCAGCCAGTCCTGTGGAATGAAGAATGTCATAGGGCCTTTGAACGAATAAAAGAGTATTTGCTGAATCCACCTATTTTAAAACCACCTAAACCTGGCAAACCTCTATTACTATACTTAGCAGTAGAAGAAGAGTCAACAGGAGCCATGCTAGCCCAAGCAAATGAGTCAGGGATTGAGCATGCAGTTTATTATTTGAGTAGAAAGCTCCTACCTTATGAAATTAAGTATTGTATCATTGAAAAGACCTGTATAGCCGTGGTTTGGTCTTCTAAGAAGTTGTGGCATTACTTTCATTCGTATAGTGTGTAAGCAATTTCCAGGTTGGACCCAGTGAAATACTTAAGGGAGACACCCTCTTTGATTTGGAAATATGGTTGATGGTTGATAATATTGGAAGAATTTGAGATTGAGTATGTGACCAGAAAAATAATTAAAGGTTGAGCAGTAGCAGAATTCCTGGCCCAACAACCATTACCGGATAGTCAAGAGGTAATCTTGGAATTTTCGGATGAACATTTAGAAGCAATTGAAGTACATGGATGGAAAATGTATTTTGATGGAGCAGCAAATAGGAAAGGAGCAGGTTTGGGAGTCATACTAGAATTGCCTAAAGGGGAACTTATCCCTTTAGCCAAAAAGGTGAAATTCAGGGCAACCAATAATTTGGTGGAGTACGCTTTGGGTTGGAAACCCTAATGATTATGAAGGTGGATAAGGTGGAAGTTTTTGGCTATTCATTGCTAGTAGTATCCTAAGCAAATGGAGAGTGGGAGTTGAAAGAAGAAAAATTAAAACCATACCACCATTACTTGACCATGATAAAGAAGAACTTTAAGGAGTGTAGGTTTATACACCTATCAAGACAAGAAAATCAGATGGCTGATGCCCTAGCCACATTGGCTTCGGTATGGGAAAATCTTGTTAGTTTATTCCTTAAGCCTCTAATTTTATCCAGTTCATCAACTCCTTGTTATGAATATGAGACAATCATAGAAACTGATACAGACCATGATGCGTGGTATGATACTATAAGATGATTTTTGGAGGAAATGGAATACCCATCGAGGGCAACTAAGAAAGAAAGAAGAGCCATAAGGCGGTGGTCTTTGTAATACATCACATTCCATGGAGAGTTATATCGAAGATGGCCTGATGGAGGTACATTTGAGATGCTTGAGGAAGCCTGAAGTGGAGCATATAATGTCAGAAATACATGCAGGAAGTTGCAGTCCGCACATGAGTGGATTGGCCCTAGTTAAGAAGATAATTTGACAAGGTTACTACTGGTTGACCATGGAGAGAGATTGTATTGAGTTCATAAAGAAGTGTCAACAATGTCAGATGTATGGTAACTTGAATCACATGCCTCCTAAAGAATTGCATTCTATGTCTTCACCCTGGCCCTTTGCCACTTGAGGTATCGACATTATAGGAGAGATACATCCGAAGCCTCAAACGGTCATCATTTCATTGTAGTAGTGGTAGATTATTTTTCAAAATGGGTCAAAGCCGAATCCTTCAACAAACTGGTCGCAATTCAAATGGCTAGATTCATTGAAAAGAACCTCATTTGCAGGTATGGAGTCCCACACAGTGTGATATCAGACAATGGGGTATAGTTTCAAAGAGCAGTTAAGGACTTATTCTCAAAGTACCGAATCCATCATCATATATCCTCTCCTTACAGACCAAAGGCTAATGGTGCAGTAGAAGCAACAAACAAGACAATTAAGTAAATTTTGTCCAAGATGACCAGGACTTATAGGGATTGGTAAGAGATGCTTCCCTTTGCTTTGTGGGGATATAGAACAAGTGTACGAACACTTACTAGAATGACACCGTTCTATTTGGTTTATGGGATGGAAGCAGTGTTGCCAATTGAATTTGAGATCAAGTCATTAAGAGTGGTCTTGGAAGCTGAACTGCCTGAAATAGAATGGGCGGTGAGCAGATACACACAGTTAGCTTTACTAGAAGAGAGAAGGTTAAAAGCACTATACCATCATCAACTGCATCAAAGGAAGATAGCTCAAACTTATCATAGAAGAGTTAAGATCAGAAAACTCAAAGTCAGGGATTTGGTGTTGAAACAATGTAAGCCTAATGTATCTGATCCAAGAGGGAAGTTTAGACCTAGTTGGGGAGGGCCTTATGTCATGAAACAAGTCATGAACAAGGGTGCAGTGAAGTTATCAGACATGGATGGGAACAAGTTTAGTGAGCTAGTGAACATCGACAGGTTGAAGAGGTTTTATGTATAAAAGAAAAAAAAACAAGAGAAAAAGAAAAAATCTCGCTAGGTTGAAAACTGAAAAAAGTGCGGCCTAGGCAAAAGTTAGGGCAATCCGCTAGTTTTGAAAACCCGAAAGGGTGGGCTAGGCAACTATTAGGGCTAAATGAGAGAAAATCATCAATTAGAAAACCTAAAAGGGCTAGTTGGCAACAAGAGTGATCTTGTGTATGCTGGCTTTATGTTTGGTTGTTCCCCAATTTAATAAAATAGAATTAATGTTAAAATTGTTCTATCTGCACTGTTATAAGTATTTGACCATATATGGATGAAATAAATAAACACAATAGCAAAAGGTGATGACAAATTATAAAAGAAAAAGAAGCATCTTTTATTACTTTAATTATTCATCCTATCAATACACTTTCTGAATTGACAAATGTAAAATCTATGGTAGACGATAAGTGTAACGTGCAGGCTAGCTTTGCCTCAGCCGATCCAAGTAGGCTTTAGTCAACCAAGGCATGTCTAAATCGGGAGTGTATTCAGAATTGTGAGGCTCATCTCCATACTGACAGCCAAGTCGGCGGGGATCATAGCAAGTACCTTGATGAAGAGCAGCAAGAGGAACATACATCAAGTATGTCCACAGGGTGATACAAGAAATCTTCCACCAAGGTACCAACCAACGAATGTTGACTTCACCGAGTGAGTGGATCCAGTCAACCCAGTCAGCATATGAAGAACCATGATGGAGTAGTTTTCTAGCAAAATGATGCCATGGTAGATATCTGGCAAAATCCATGAATGGAGTATGAAGCAAGCAGAGACGCTCCTGAAGCCAAATCTACAAGGAAAAATTAAATTAAAAAAAAGTCCGCTAAGTTGAAAACCCACAAGGGCGACTTAGGCAAAAATCAGGACAATTCGCTAGTTCTGAAAATCCACATGGGCGGACTAGGCAAAAATTGGAGCGATATAAAAAATATATAATAAAAAGAGTCCGCTAAATTGAAATCCCACAAGGGCAGCTTAGGCAAAAATTAGGGCAGCTCGCTAGTTCTGAAAACTCGCATGGGAGGACTAGGCAAAAATTAGAGCCATAAAAAAAAGAAGAAAGAGAAAACCTAAATTGAAAACCCGAAAGGGCAGTTTAGGTAATTACCTGAAGCAACAACAGACTCCTAGTCAGTCTCTTTGACAATCCTGATTTAAGTTGGTCTAATCCAACTAAAGTCTCGGCTAAGATCACAGGTATCGGCGATAAGCCTCCTTCCATTTGGTCCATGATATCCAATACTCGTGGATCAATATCGCCATCAAAAGAAACAAGCAACAATTGGCCAAGCAAGCAAAGACAAAGCATGCGTCCCCATGCCTTAGTAGGAGCCAAATGAGAGAGACAAAAATCAATCAAGGGAGAAAGTAGAATTTTCTAACCTCTCATCAACTGTAGAACTTCGGGCTTTGAAGTTTGAAATAACATCTACATCTTCTGTTGAGTCTTGGAAACCAATATGGGTAATGCCATTTGTTGATTATCTGAATATCCAAAAATAGCCTCAAATTCTTCAATCAAGGGACATATTTCAAAGCCATTAATCTTAAATGTCCTAGAATCCACATTCTAAAAAGAAGCCATACCATGTAAAAAGGAATGGTCCAATTTAACATTTTGAAAACACCTTAAAGTATCAATCTTTGACCAAGACATTTGCTTCCAATGAATGGCATCCATATTCTTAAATAGAATTTTTATTTTCTTCAAATGGAGTTCGATCATCGTGGAAGGCTAAAGGAAAATTAGAATTGATAAAAAGAGTTTTTGTGTTGAAGTGGAAAAATTTCTTGGCTTTTGTATGAAATTATGGCATGAAAAGTGATTTATATAGGAGAATTATGCTATTCCAAGATTGATAAGGAAAAATAAATGAGACCGAGATATATGAGGAAAAGAATTGGCAATGAAAGTTTTTGAATTGCCGCGTTGCATTTGGCTTTGTAGTGATGCTATGTAAATGTTAAAATATAGAGGAAAGTATAGTAATTGTGGCACAGTAATAATGACATAAAAAAAGGGGGGTAAGAAAAGGAAAAAGTTACATTAAAGTAAAAATTATATATTTTATACTTATTGTACAATGTTTCCTCAATTAATATAATATTCATACATCACTAAGAAGGAGGTGGTAGATCATCAAATAAAGCTCTAAAAAAATCATCGCCTATCAGAGGAGGAGGCAAATCACTCATCCCGAGTCTGCCCGAAGCAGGAGCACCATAATCCTTATTACCTCAAAGTTCCAATCTGCCAGGATCCTCATCAAAAGTAGATGAAAGGATCTCATGGTCATCAGTTTGGGGGCATCTAGATGAAGAAGCACTAGGGTCCCTCATCCCCTGAAATCGGAAGTCTCAAAAATTTTATTCTGATTGATGGTACAAATTTTCAAAATTGGAAACCTGCTGACGACCAGCGGCCAACTCTTATTGAAGTTTCTTATTTTGTTCTTCAAGCATCTGCTGTGAGCTAGAAAGGAAAAGAGTAAGAGCATACATAATCATGCATACATATAGCATAAATTACCATGAAACATGAAAACTTACCAGGTAATTCATATCAATACCCTGTGGATGAGATGGCATATCCGGAGGACTAGAATGAGCAAATGAAGGAGTAGTAAAAGAAGGTCCAGCCTCATGATCAAATGGGCCAGCAATCTACAACAATCATTAAATAGTCGAAACAAGTTAAGAAAGAGGCGATTGCAATGGAAAATGGTAAAAGTTTACCTGAGAAGTGCTAGCCCTGAGATGTGGAACAAACTCTACTCCCTCTTCATGATGTTCCTCTTCATCTTTACCCTCCTTTTCTTTAGAAATCTCCCATACACCAATAGGAGATACGACAAAGTGCAAAAGCCCAATGTGAATAAATTGGGTATAAGATGCACCCGGTGGATAGAGAAATGTTTCAACATCATACCGTGCCAGGCTAACCACCTTGCATCCTCAGGCATTGATGTGATATTCAACGAATATTTCAAGCAAAGAATTGGGATCCTCCACTGCTTGGCACCAAGAAACCACTCATATACTCTCTCTCCGAGAAACCAGCCACTAGACACAGGGCCAGCGATGACTCGGCGAGTATGTTGAAAAGGTAGTGTAGCATTCATGGAGGAAGTCCAGTTTGTCCCATCTTCTGGGTTCCACTAGGCCAAATTCACTTGCAAAATGATGAAAGGTAAGTAAACTTTCACATAAATTTTAAATTATACTAATTCTATTTTACCGGGTCCCAGGCTAAGCAGCTTAAGACAAAACGTTGGGTATGCACATGGTGAGAGCCAGGAACTTCTACACGCTCAGACAACTAGGAATTTAATCTCGGATACCATACTCTCTCTCGGGAAATACTAGGCACCCTCACAAGGTTGTGTTCATATGCCTATGCCTACAACAACAATAATAAAAATCAAATTCATGCAAGAATAAGAATGGAATTGACATTGGTGGAAGAAGAATACCTCGACAACTGCCATAAAGCCAACAAAAGACTTCTTATTTTGGCAAATTTTGTCAAGACCATGGTAATGAAAGGCAAGGCCAGCTTCACCCCAGCCATAAAGTGGTACCGTCCTCATATAAGTAAGGGCCCTCAACGCTGACAAATGGATGGAGGATTCAGTGCTGCGTAAAATGGTCGACCCGAACGAATATAACAAAAATCCTCAAGCATACTGTTGGGCTGTGTCTCTGTGAACTCGTCCTTCGTAGTTCATCAAATAACCATGAATTGGCTTAATTTTTATCTTAAAAGGCCCTTTATATGATGGTTCCATAACAATTAATTGTTGAATTTCTTCAAATGTCAAAATATTGTCGGTAAGAGGAATCGGAAGACCGTCATACCGAATGCCTGTTATAACAACAAAATCAACTCGACCAATTGTTATCTCTCCAACAGGCAAGTGAAAAGTATGAGTTGTGTCCAACCATCGTTCTGCAAGCGCTTGGACTACGCTCTGGTCTATTAGATACTCCTCGGATGGTAATTGTAAGATGAAGCTCTCAAAGCCGCAATCTCAGATAATCTGCCTTACCCTAGAAGGCGCTACATCATACTATTGTCGGGCTTTGTAGATACTCCCTCCACCTCAAATTATGCAACGATCACGCTAACACGGAGCTAGGTAAGTTAACACCAGGTAAGTATATCATTATTCTATCTACTTAAATTCTTAAATCAATATATTCTTCCAAAATTTCTAAAATATGAAAAACAAACAACTAAAAATAAAAAAATAATAATAAGGAAAAATAAAAACAGAAGAAAAAACAAAGGAAACAAATAAAATAAATATTTTAAAAAAACAGAAAAAACGAAGGAAATAAAGAAAAGAAACGAAAAAATAATTACCTTGCTCTTTTGATTTGAACTACGATTAAGCGGTATCCCGGCTAGTAGACATATATTTCCATCTTCATGATACGAATAAACTCCAATAACTCAGCATTAGAATGAATTCCTGATCTTGAAGCATGCATTTTTTCAAAACTGTATGCTAAACTTGAAATGCTTTTACCCATGAATGAATGGAATGAAAAGTTTGTTGTGAATGAAATGAAGAAATCATTCGTTTATATAGAGGAACGGCAAAGGAAAAAAAACAAAATTCAAAAAGTAAATTTCACTATTGATGAATAGTATATTACTATTTACAAATAGTAGTTTACTATTTACAAATAGTAGGATACTATTTATAAATAGTAAGTTACTATTTTCAAATAGTAAATAGTGCATGAACAGTGACTACACAGTAAATAAATAGGAAACTCAATTATTCAATTTAATCATTCAAATACTTGCATGTATATAAATATTTTGCACTTTTAAAATATTTTTACACGCAGGGGGCAAGGAGAAGATATGTGCATAAAAAAATTAGCTAAATTTTTTGCAAATTACTTTAGTATACTACTGAGTATAATTATTTTTTGTAGATAATTAAATCTCTCTTAGCTCGGGTCTAGAACCCAAATTACCCTTAGGTCCAGAACCAAAAATCTCTCTTAAGTCCAGAACTTAGCTCGGGTCCAGAACCAAATTACCCTTAGGTCCAAAACCTAAAATCCTCTTAAGTCCAGAACTTAGCTCGGGTCCAGAACCCAAATTACCCTTAGTTCCAAAACCTAAAATCTCTCTTAAGTCCATAACTTAGCTCGGGTCCAAAACCCAAATTACCCTTAGGTCCAGAACCTAAAATTTCTCCTAAGTCTAGAACTTAGCACGGGTCCAGAACCCAAATTACCCATAGGTCCAGAACCTAAAATCTCTTTTAAGTCCAGAACTTAGCTATGGCCCAGAACCCAAATTACCATTAGGTGCAGAACCTAAAATCTCTTTTAAGTCCAGAACTTAGCTCGGGTCTAGAACCCAAATTACCATTAGGTCGAGAACCTAAAATCTATTTTAAGTCCAGAACTTAGCTCGGGTCCAGAACCCAAATTACCATTAGGTTCAGAACCTAAAATCTTTTTTAAGTTCAGAACTTAAATCGGGCCCAGAACCCAAAATTACCCTTAGGTCCAGAACCTAAAATTATCCTTGAGTCCAGAACTCGAACCGGGTCCAGAACCCAAAACCTCAACCATCTCAAAAAAATTAAGTCTTATTTCTCTTTACATTCTCTTTTACTGAAGTCTCAGATAGTTCAAGCAGGGGGCAAACTGTAGACCCTTAATTTTTGACCCAGTCCGGTCTGATTTTTTTTATATATAGTCCAAAATAATTTTTGTGGTATTTTAATTAAATAATATTTATTTTAGTATTTATTATTTATAATGGTGAAGTTAAAAAAATAATAATAAACAAAATAAATAAACAAAAATAAATAAAAATAAAAATAAAAATAAAATCAGCGATAAATGGGAATTGGCTAGCCGCTCGTAATTTTCACCAAATTCCCTCGCAGCTCGCAGTTTCCAGCCTACAGTAGTCTTTTTTTGCCAGTGAAATTTTCCAACGCAATTTTTACCGAAACCAAATTCTATTTGGTTTCGGTTTCTTTTCCTAATTAATTTTAGTTTCCTTAAACAATTAGAACTAGGCTTATAATTTTTCCTATAAATAACACATTAAAACTCAGAATTAAGGGACTGAAACTTGGACTCTAGATCGGATAGTGGGATTTTGATTAGGTGATCAAAACTTGGATTATAGAAAACCCTAGCCAGAGAAGATTAGCAACAAGGAAGCCATTAATAATTCATCAAAGGTAGCCACACTGCCTTTGTCATTGTTCATCCATAAAATAACTTTTTGGTGGAACCAACTACATAGGTTTGATCCTTCATCATAAATTACTCATGATCACAATAGCTTTGTTTCTTTGATTCATAAGAATATACACACAAAAACTTTGATCTTTAAATATGTAGTAACTTGATCTTCGTTTCCAGAACCCTAATTTATTTCTTCTGTTTCCAAAAACCTTAAGAACCCTAATTTATTTCTTCTGTTTATGAAAACCTTCAAAACCCTAATTTATTTCTTCTGCTTTCCAAAATCCACAAAATCCCTAAATTATTTCTTCTGTTTCCCAAAAACCTCAAAAACCCTAATTTATTTCTTCTATCCATAAAAACCCTAATTCGTTTCTTCTGTTTTCAAGAATCTTAAAAACATTAAATCATTTCTCCTATTTCCAAAAAATTTAAAAAACCCTAAAATGTTTTCCTCTAAGCTTTTTCCAAAATTTCCAAATATTTTCTTAAATCTCCAAACCCTAACCTACTTTACAGTCTCTAAAATTCATAATTATTTTATAAGACTCTAAACTATTTTCTTAAATCCTAAAATAAAATATGTTTTCCAAAAAGTCAAAAACCCTAATTCTCTCAAAATTAATACGGTAAACCCTAGTTTTCCTAAACCCTAATCTTTAAAACCTTAAAATATTATAAACTTAAAACCTTAAAACTCAATACAGTAAATCTAAAATGACAATCCAGTAACCAAGAGCTATAAACCTAATATCCTAAGATTCTAAAACCCTCATTTCATAATATTACTCCTAAACCCTAGTTTGATTCATGAAACCCTAATCCATTCCAATTTTCCAAAAACTTTATAGTAGGTTAAACAAATAACAATAATAATACTAAAATTCCAAAACCGTAAATATTAATTAAAGGACTTTAAAAAGAAATAGTAAACCCTAATTTGTATCTTTACTTGCTTTATTTATTTTTAGATTTGATTATGTAGTTTATTATATGCTTTGATAGTTGATTTATTTAATTTCAATGCTTGATTTATTTAATTTATCATGGATGAATGTTTATTATATTTTTTGATTGATGTTTAATATCTTTGATGAATGATTTATTTATGATGAATGGTTATTTACTTTTATCGATTTATTTTGATTTCCAAATGTTGTAAGAGGTATGTTTCCACTTTGTGGGTACCTCATTAATTAAGGTCTATGTAATTTAAATTGCTTTTATATTTTGGACCAATGTAAAGGACATGTTTCTACCTTTTGGTGGGTGTCCTATTTAGCTTAGACATGGATGATGTAAGGGCATGTTTCCATCTTCGGATGGGTGTCCATTTATTTGCTTTGTTTGGACATTGCTTTGATTTTTAATATAACAATACTTTATTTCAATTATTGCATGTAACATGGATAATATTGTTATATTTAAGAATTTTATAATATTAAGACCTGCAAACGAGGCCGGTTCTAATGAACCGGGCGTTGTGGGGGTGCCGGGCCATTTCTCACCTTCCCTACACTTACCGAACTTTTCAAACCCATTAGGGGGTTGCGGTTACCTTAGGAATCGAGTCATCCACCCCTTTCTTTTTTCCGGCCCCTCCGGGTGGTGACTCTATTTTCTTCGGGCTTAGTTCCGTGTTCTCTAAGGCCCCGAGTCTAAATAGTGCCAAAGTCGCAAGAACCATTCCACCGTGAGTGGGGGAGAAAATCTCCGCTCACACATAGTTTTGAAGGAGAAAAATGAGTGAAAGAGACAATGTGATAAGAAAATTGATTATGGAAATATACATTATTTGTGTGTTGCCTAATATACTATTCAATTCAAGAGTTTTGTCTTTGGTGGCATGCATATGACTTGCCTTCGGGCTAGATGCTGGGTGTCAATATTATATGATTTGCCTTCGGGCTAGACACTGGGCGTCAATATTATATTTACTGTCTTCAGGCTAGATGTTGGGCGTCATTATTTTCTGCCTATGAACTAGACACTGGGTGTCAAAATAAACCAAAATAATAACTCTGGAACTTGAATATTATATAAGGTCATTTGGGCCCAATGCAAGTGAATGTGTCAATGTGATGATTTAAAAAGGTTAATGGCATATGATAAATAATGTGTGTGAATGTGTTGTATTTGAGAAAATGATGAAATGACTTATATATAAAAAATATAGAATGAAAGTTAACAAAGGATCTATGAAAATTTTGCAAAGCTATAATTTGAGAAAGAGAATAAAAAAATGTGTGTGTAATTTATATTGTTATTTTATAAATAAAATGGATATAGATATACCACTAAGCTCTCAAGCTTAGCGTGGAAGTGTTTATCACACAGGTGATAGAAATGCAGAATAGAGAAGTGTTGTTAGACCTAGGCAGTTCTAAGTGTTGGAGTAGACCTTAAAGATAGGGTTGTGCCACAAGACTAAGTTCATTGTGTTGCATACATGCATTGTTCAATTGAGGCATTCTAGTGATGTGTATCATTGAAAAGTAAACATGTTTAAACTAATATTATTTTGTACAATTTTGTATATATATATTTGAGTACTTTGGAGAAATGGAGTTTTTGGGATATTGAAATGGTTGAAATTATTTGGGAGTGTATATTTTTATGCAGGTTGAGTAAATTAATTTTTGGGAATATCCGTATTACAAACAAAATAATGGCGAATTTTTCTCGGAGATTTTTTATATGAAATATACAATTTTACTACTTGAAATTATTCAATACTAATATTATTTACTATTCTAAATACATTTGAAGTATTTATATAATTATTCTAAAAATGTGAAAGTTTTTATTAAAGACAGAATTGTGGCATTCTTCTATTTCGTATGCATATTTTACATATACTAGGTGTATGTACTATATGTAAATGGGGTATAAGGGTGTTACATTTATTTTGGTATCAGAGCCTAGGTTTGAGGTTCTTGACCTAGGTGTGTTTTGAAAATGAGCAAGGAAAATTTTAAATAATGATTTGAGTTTAATACATGCATACTCATTGGCACTTGAACTGGTCTCTAGTGTAGCAATAGTTATAAGTGGAGAGTGATGCTCCGAATGAAGGTAAAGTTAAGTCTTGATTTTGAATATGTAAAGAAGATGTTAGAAAAGTTTATTCATCGTATTAATTGTTTAAAAGGAGTAGTGTTTTGAGTAAACATAATTAATCATAAATGAATTATTTATGAAGCGCTTGTGTAGAAGATAATTGAATTGGTTTCTTTGAAGTAAATTATTATTGTAATACATGAAAAATGTTTATGGTAAAAGTTACTGGAAATCAAAATTGGGAATAAAGATATCAAATTGAATTATAAGATTGTGGAAGGAAATGTATATGAAATTAGTGGCTAATAAATATATAAGAGATAATGTTGGATTAAATGAGTTATGTCTAAAGTTAAAGGTGATCATGATATTATATAGTAAGAGATTGGAGGAAAAGAGAAAGAAAAGTATTGTTGAATAAGAATTGCAAATTAAAAAGACTCGCATGTAATTTGGTGATGATTAAATGTAAGAAAATTGAATAGTATTTGGTTGATTTAGTTATGAAAGTTTAGAGTGAACTTAAACTGAGTTTTTATTACGTTAAATAGTATTCATTTTAAACAAAGATATAATATTGAGATAATTTTGATAATTATTATCTAAATTTTGGTAATGTAGTTTGATAATTCTTAAATTTAAAATAATAAAATCATTTAAGTTAAAGAGAAAAATTTACATTTGTGAGCAGATACAAGAAGACTAGAAATTTATGGATAATTTTTGTGATACTATGAAATTAGAAATTTTCATGTATGGATAATGGTTAATTCTTGTTGTTTGATATAATTGTTTATATATGAAATAATTATTTAATTTAGAAAGGATTATGAATGTTATGTTAATACAATTGAAGTATGAAAATGAGGTAGAAATTTTGAAAAGTGACTAAGGAAACTCATAAGTGGGAAAGTAAGAAATATTTGAATCGAAAAAGTAACAATGATGATTTTGAAATAGATTGTGTGAGATAGATTTTATAAAGAATTAAGATTAGTATTGGGGGTTAATTGTGAATCGTGACGAATAATTTCAAGGATGAAATTATTTAAGGTGGAGAGAATTGTAATATCCCCATTTTGGTGTACATTGGAATATTTTTTGTGGAGGATTAAATAGATATGATTGGAAGAGAGAAGTAAGAGATGACTATGTTACAAATATGAGATATATACATATAGTATAACATACAATATACAAGATATATACATATATAGAAAATATATAATAGATATAAGTCAAGTAAATATTTTATGTTGGAAGATGGTAAAAATAATAATAAATAAAAATTAACAAAGTAAATCAAAATTAAAAATAATTTGATAGTGGAAGATGATGGAACTCTAGATATTTATTAAATAATAATAATAATAATAATAAAATAGAGATAGTGGAAGACCATGAAAAAATTTTGATATTTATTAAATATTAAATTAAATTAATTTTGCATGGAAGAGGAAAATAAATTTTTTCTTAAATATATAATTAATTAACTAATTCAAAAATAAAATTTATTTTAGGGTGGAAGAAATAAATTATAATTTTTGAAATAAATAAATGAATATAATGAGTTAAAATAATAAAATATTATATATGTACAGGTAGAAAATGAAACTCAAAATTTAACATTTGTCTTTTTCCTTCTTCTTCACCCTTTTTTTCCATGGCCCAAAAAGGGAGATTTTGATCATCAATTGAAGCAAGTTTTGAAGGACTTCAAAGGTTTAAGGGTGGTTTTGGTGTTTTTCCATCAAGTAAGTAAGTTTTCTTACTTAATTTTCGACTTTTATGAAGTTTTTGGATTATGAGTGTGATGAGATTTTGATGGAGTGTTTTAAAATTATTCTAATACATATAGAAGATGTTTATTTTGATGAGCAGGCAAAGATTTTATGGTTGGATAGTAGATTAGTTTGGGTTAAGTTGAAGTTTGAGTTGGTTAGTAAGGATTTTATGGTTTTGAAAAGGGTTTTGATAAAGAATGCTAGTTCATGAGATTTCATCATTTAAATCATGTTCTAAAATGATTTTAATGAAGAAAATGAACTCAAACTAACATTTGAAATTCGAAAGAATGAAGTTCCAAAGTTGAAGGGCTTAGGGCAAAATTTTGAAATTTTGAAGGAAGTGTGATACATTGTATTTTAATGCTTGAAATGTGTTAAAATATAATTTTAGAGATGTTATTAAGCTTAAAACTCCATTTGGAATTAGTGGAAATGATTTTTCTAAGTTAAAGTTCATTACGGCTAAAACTGGAAAAATTGTAGGATTAGGTTTTAATTGATGTTTAGTAGCTTAAACACCTTAAAAATGTGATTATAATGTATGGTTCATATTCATATTTTGGTTAGGTGCTGAGTAAGTAGGTATTCTAACAACTTAGTAGTGGAGGCCTTTGTAAGGAAGTTGTGCTTTTTGGCTTGATGTGCTTTTGTTTAGAGGTATGCAAACACTTTTTATTGTTTAAGAGTATTTTCATATAATTTCACATTTTATATGAAAAATGTGTTAAGCTACTTTGACTTTTGAATGTTCATATGCATTGTGATATTAAATGTGAAATGATGTATATGCCTTATGTGCATTATGAAAAGTCATTATTAATGGCTAAAATGAGTGGAATGTGTTAGATATGAATTATGTGAGAATAGCCCAAAATGTTTGGGTAATATAATTGTAATGCAAAGTGATATACATTGTCGATAAAGTGATAAGCTATGTTGAATTAAGGTGATTTTGCATAGTTATCAATGAGAAAAATGAGTAAAAGAGGTAATATGATAAGAAAATTGATTACGAAAATATGCATTATTTTTATGTTGCCTAATATACTATTTAATTCCAGAGTTTTTGTGTTTGGTGGCATGTATATGATTTCCTTCAAGCTAGATGTTGGGCATTAATGTTATATGATTTTCCTTCGGGCTAAACTCTGGGCATTGCCATTAGAATAAGTGTCTTCAGGCTAGATGCTGGGTGTCATTATTTTCTGCCTACGGACTAGACACTGGGTGTAAAAAAAACAAAAACAATAACTATGAAAATTAAATATTATATAAGGTCATTTGGGCCCAATGCATGTAAATGTGTTAACGTGATGATTTAAAATGATTAATGGTATATGATGAATAATGTATGTGAATGTGTTGTATATGAAATGACTTATATATAAAAAATATAAAATAAAAGTTAATACAGGCTCTATGAAAATTTTGAAAAGCTATAATTTGAGAAAGAGAATAAAAAATATGTGTGTAATTTATATTGTTATTTTATAAAGAAAATATATATAGATGTACCACTAAGCTCTTAAGCTTAGCGCATTAGTGTTTATTGCGTAGGTGATAGAAGTGCATAATAGAGCAGTGTTGTTAGACTTAGGAAGGTCTAAGTGTTGGAGTGGACCTTAAAGATAGGGTTATGCCATAAGATCAAGTTGAATGTGCTGCATACATATATTGTTTAATTGATGCATTTTAGTGATGTGTATCATAGAAAAGTAAACGTGTTTAAACTAATATTGTTTTGTACAATTTTGTATATGTATATATATATGTTTGAGTACCTTGGAGAAATGATGGAGTTTTTGAGATATTGGAATGGTTGAAATTATTTGGGAGTGTATATTTTTATACATGTTGAGCAAATTAATTTTTGGGAATATCCGTATTACAAATAAAACTATGGAGAATTTTTTTACGGAGATTTTTTATATGAAATATACAATTTTCTTCTTGAAATTATTGAATACTAATATTATGTACTATTCTAAATACAATTAAAGTATTTATATAATTATTCTAATAAGTATTTATTCTAATATTTTGTTAAGCTACTTTGACTTTTGAATGTTCATATGCATTTAAAGTACCTTGGAAGTTTTTATTAAAGACAGAATTGTGGCATTCTTCTATTTCGTATGCGTATTTTACATATACTAGGTTTATGTACTTATGTATATGGGGTATAAGGGTGTTACATTTATTTTTTTTATCAGAGCCTAAATTTGAGGTTCTTGACCTAGGTGTGTTTTGAAAATGAGCAAGGAAAAACTTAAAATAATGATTTGAGTTTTAATACATGCATACTCATTGGCACTTGAACTGGTCTCTAGTGTGGCAATAGTTATAAGTGGAGAGTGATGCTCCGAATGAAGGTAAAGTTATGTCTTGATTTTGAATATGTAAAGAAGATGTTGGAAACGTTTATTCATCATATTGATTGTTTAAAAGGAGTAGCATTTTGAGTAAACATAATTAATCATAAATGAATTATTTATGAAGTGCTTGAGTAGAAGGTAATTGAATTGGTTTCTTTGAAGTAAATTATTATTGTAATACATGAAAAATGCTTATGGTAAAATTATTGGAAATCAAAATTGGGAATAAAGATATCAAATTGAATTATAAGATTGTGGAAGGAAATGAATATGAAATTAAGTGGCTAATAAATATATAAGAGATAATGTTGGATTAAATGAGTTATGTCTAAAGTTAAAGGCGATCATGATATTATATAGTAAGAGATTGGAGGAAAAGAGAAAAAAAAAGTGTTGTTGAATAAGAATTGCAAATAAAAAAGACTGGCATGTAATTTGGAGATGATTCAATGTAAGAAAAATGAATAGTATTTGGCTGATTCAATTATGAAAGTTTAGAGTGAACTTAAATTGAGTTTTTAGTATGTTAGATATTATTCATTTAATTTAAGCAGATGGAATTAGTAAAAATATGATGAGTATGAAGATTGCTGGAAATTTTATTCATGTTCTTCAAATATATTTTGTTCAAATTTTTAGACTGATCTAGAGATAGTAAATGGGCTTTTAATATTGATTGAACATTTATCTATGTGTTACTATTTGAAGTATGAAATTTCATAATTTTTATAGATGATTTACTATTTAGGAAAAATAGAAGAAAACGAATTGTTGGAGATGTTTTAGCAATTCAAAATCAGTAGAAGTTGAGAAACGTATTTGAAAGATATACCAAACGAACCCTAAAAAAAATCTAAAAATGTGTATATAAGATCATATGTATTCTAGATACATATGGTTAAAATCATATAAATTTTTTTTAAAGATTTGTACCTAAAATAAATGGACCAATAAGTGCTACCAGAGTAGATGCTCAAGAAACAAAATTTGTGGGATTTTGGAAATTTTAATTTATAAATATAGTAAATGAATTTAGAAAAATATAAAATTTTAAATATAAGCCCACATATGTATCTAGTACGCATGGTTAAGAGTATGTAATCTCTAGTGAAGATTTAATAATGAATGAAAAGTTGCAATATGAGATTGGTATGAAATTGGAAATCAAGCAGAATTGTGAAAGTAAGGAACACAATAAATTTTATGAAACAAATAAATGGAAGAACAGCTAAATGAAATTAATGTTTGAATTTGATTGTAATTCAGGAAAGGTATTAATCATTTGGATCAACGAATGAGTATAGTATTGATTTATTGGATTATATGCATGAGGATTATATTCATATACAAATGTTTAGTTGGATATAAATTAATAGATATATAAATTATTGGTTATGTATTTATGTATGGATATGAGTTTGAGAATTGATGAATATTGTGAGTATTGAAAGAGGAAAAAAATTGAAGTGGTATTAATTGAATACAAGTTAAGAGCATAAAATTATAAGTTGTGTTGTCAATTTGGAGGAAAATAGTAGAGATTGAATTCTCATAGATGTCCATATAAACAAAATATGGATGTGTTGTGAGTTGGTGGTGAGGTAATTTACTTAAGGCAGAAGGGATTTATTTTATATGTATGTGTGATATAACATAACACGTGTATATGTTGTGGACATAATTTAATTTGAATTTTATATTGTCGAATATCTGGTAGCGTGCTTTGGTAATTTAACCATAAAATGATGGAAATGTGAATAGTTAGTTTTTGATTCAAAATAATCAAAAGTTGTAACACCCCCACATCCAATACATGCACACTACATACATCACAATGTAGTATACATGCATCGAATATAGGAATGCTACGAATTTTCTTAATATTCAACACATTTCCAATGATACTATAATCTTTCTCATTATACATAATAGAAAAAAAATAAGTGATTAATCTGTAATATAAAACGAAGTAGATATATATATATACATATATACATATACTTAATACGCAGCGGAATTTAGAACTATTTACATATAGGAAAACATTTAAATATTTATATTTACAAATGTACATATATTCACATTATAAACAATACTTTACAAAATATAAAGAAGTTATACATGATTGGCAAATCTTCTCTGATCTTTAAGTCCCAAAATCAACTCTTCAATGTCTACTCTCACTCGGCCTCGAAGAGCTCTCGGGTTCAACTCTATCAACTCTATCACCTGCGCGATCAACACTATCGCGCTAAGCCAAGGGCTTAGTAGTACAAAACATGCTAACATTATGCTTGTATGCTATGCAATGTCACACATTCCATTAATATCAACATCATAAGTGAAAAGCTAACATCAAACCTTTGCCTTTCACAAATCATAATCATATAAGCATATCACATCTCAAAGTCCTTTCATGAATTTCATTATTGAATTATTTTGCCATCAATGAATCACATATAAACAAAGACAAGCATGGGCCCAAAACACACTAATATGCCATTCAATTTTCAGAGTTAATGCTTTGGTTTTATCACATTTATCATTATCACATATACCCAACTAGGCTTCAAGGATTAGGTTCAACCAAGCTTCAAGGGGAACAAAGCATGCTAAGTCTCAACCCAACTTGGCTTCAAGAACCAAACCCAACCTAGCTTCAAGGGTTGTAACATCTCAATTAGGCTTCAAGGACTAGACCCAACAAAGCTTCAAGGGGAGTAAAACATGTTAAACTTCAACCCAACTTGGCTTCAAGGATCAAGCCCAACCTAACTTCAAGAGATTGTTACTATCTTTAGGCATGCCACCAACAACAAACTCTGAAAATGGAATAACACATTAGCCACACAACTCATTTATTAATTTGTTATCAATTTCATTCTCAAATGAATCAACATAGCCAATCACAATGGCTCTACATTTTATTTGAATTATCATAACCAATAACAATGGCTTTATATTCCATTTCATCTCATAGATGTCCATATAAACAAAATATGGATGTGTTGTGAGTTGGTGGTGAGGTAATTTACTTAAGGCAGAAGGGATTTATTTTATATGTATGTGTGATATAACATAACACGTGTATATGTTGTGGACATAATTTAATTTGAATTTTATATTGTCGAATATCTGGTAGCGTGCTTTGGTAATTTAACCATAAAATGATGGAAATGTGAATAGTTAGTTTTTGATTCAAAATAATCAAAAGTTGTAACACCCCCACATCCAATACATGCACACTACATACATCACAATGTAGTATACATGCATCGAATATAGGAATGCTACGAATTTTCTTAATATTCAACACATTTCCAATGATACTATAATCTTTCTCATTATACATAATAGAAAAAAAATAAGTGATTAATCTGTAATATAAAACGAAGTAGATATATATATATACATATATACATATACTTAATACGCAGCGGAATTTAGAACTATTTACATATAGGAAAACATTTAAATATTTATATTTACAAATGTACATATATTCACATTATAAACAATACTTTACAAAATATAAAGAAGTTATACATGATTGGCAAATCTTCTCTGATCTTTAAGTCCCAAAATCAACTCTTCAATGTCTACTCTCACTTGGCCTCGAAGAGCTCTCGGGTTCAACTCTATCAACTCTATCACCTGCGCGATCAACACTATCGCGCTAAGCCAAGGGCTTAGTAGTACAAAACATGCTAACATTATGCTTGTATTCTATGCAATGTCACACATTCCATTAATATCAACATCATAAGTGAAAAGCTAACATCAAACCTTTGCCTTTCACAAATCATAATCATATAAGCATATCACATCTCAAAGTCCTTTCATGAATTTCATTATTGAATTATTTTGCCATCAATGAATCACATATAAACAAAGACAAGCATGGGCCCAAAACACACTAATATGCCATTCAATTTTCAGAGTTAATGCTTTGGTTTTATCACATTTATCATTATCACATATACCCAACTAGGCTTCAAGGATTAGGTTCAACCAAGCTTCAAGGGGAACAAAGCATGCTAAGTCTCAACCCAACTTGGCTTCAAGAACCAAACCCAACCTAGCTTCAAGGGTTGTAACATCTCAATTAGGCTTCAAGGACTAGACCCAACAAAGCTTCAAGGGGAGTAAAACATGTTAAACTTCAACCCAACTTGGCTTCAAGGATCAAGCCCAACCTAACTTCAAGAGATTGTTACTATCTTTAGGCATGCCACCAACAACAAACTCTGAAAATGGAATAACACATTAGCCACACAACTCATTTATTAATTTGTTATCAATTTCATTCTCAAATGAATCAACATAGCCAATCACAATGGCTCTACATTTTATTTGAATTATCATAACCAATAACAATGGCTTTATATTCCATTTCATCTCAATTCACATCATAGCATTTCAATCTTTCATATACACAATCATTTGCATCATCATGTCATTCACATTATTCATATATATATATACATCATCATTTATATAAACATAACAACACACATTGCTCATATAAATTAACAATGTAGTAATGCCACATTTGTACTTACATACATTCATATAAGTTTTGTACTTACCTCAAAAGCAAATCACACCACTCTTAACACTACCTTGTTTAAGATCCTTCTACCTCTTAGATCAATGATCAATCACTATCTTCAAGACCTAAATCAAAAGTAATAGCATATACTTGCTTAGGGATACACAAGAGATAATCAAATTAGGAATTAATTAGGGCAAACCCTAACCCTGACACGATCACCCACACGGGCGTGTTTATGGGCGTGCAATACCTACTGCCTCTCAACCATAACAACACGTCCAACATCATGAATGTGCTCCTGGCCGTGTAAATTCTCCAAACTCACAGTAGCTATGACACGCTCAATAACACGGGCGTGTTACTGGTCATGTCAAATCTACTGCCTCCAACACAATTGACACGCCTAAAAACCCTGGACGTGCTCATGGGCGTGTCCGGCCACAAATCAAGACTCCGATCAAAACAACCAAACACTCAACAACACATTTCTATCCACTAGCATTCACTTCAACCAATCTTCACAAAACATACCCAAAAACCTATCTCAAACTTGCAACAACACCAAAACAAACCAAAACACATATCAAACACAAAACACAAAATCATCTCAAAACCCTCACCACATATACAACATCATCTCTTCCAACCACTTAATCTTTTCTTCAATCCATACTCAAAATCCATCATCAAATCACTCAAACACTTCTCACATCTCAAAATCAACCAACACACTCTTAAAAATCTATCAAACTCAAATATCATTTCAAATAAGCACAAAGATCACAAGATAACTTACCAAAGTAACAAAACTTCTTGAATCAACAACTTGATCACTTGAATCTTCCTTCACTTTGAACTTAACACATCAAGATCTTCTCTTTGTCTCTTGCTTTCCTTTGTCTATGGAGAAGCCGGCCACACAAAGAAGAAAGAAGAAAATGAACCACAAGAAACAAAGTCAACTCTTCTTTTAATCTCCACCAAGTGTTTCAATTCAAGCAATTACCAAAACACCCTTCTACAAATTGTTTTGTTTCTTTTTAAAACACTTGCCCTTTTTAGACATTTCACCAATCTTAACTAAAAATATCTTCTTCCCTTGACCACATATTTGACCAACTTATATGTTATATATATATCATATAAACAACATATACACTTCTCTCTAAACCCTCTCTTCTTTCCCAAAACACATATACATAAACATTCTTTCCTAAATTCTTTTCTTATCACATACATATACATTCAATCCAATATACAACAACAACATAATCAAAACTTTTAGGGCATGCATTGGGATATTACAATTCTCCCCCTCTAAAAAGAAATTTCGCCCTCGAAATTACCTGATATCAAGTCCGAAACAATTGAGGATATTGCTCTCGCATTGTTTGCTCACTTTCCCAAGTTGCCTCTTCCTTTGCATGATTCTTCCACAAAATCTTCACAAGTGGCACTTTATTATTTCTCAATTCCTTCACTTCATGTGCCAAGACAGCAATTGGTTCCTCTTCAAATGTCAAATCAGGACTTACTTCGATAGATTCAATTGGCAACACATGTGATGGATCTGATCTGTACCTCCTCAACATAGAAACATGAAATACATTATGGATACGGTCCAACTCAGGTGGCAAAGCAAGTCGATAAGCAACTGGCCCAACTCTTTCTAAAATTTCATATGGTCCAATGAAACGAGGACTCAGCTTTCCTTTTCGACCAAACCTTAAAATCTTTTTCCAAGGAGACACTTTCAAAAATATTTTATCTCCCACATTAAACTCTATGTCCCTCCTCTTCAAATCTGAATAAGACTTCTGTCGGTCTGAAGCTGCTTTCAATCTATTCCGAATCAGCTTCACTTTCTCTTAAGTCTCCTTAATCAAATCAGGACCAAATAACTTACCTTCACCAAGCTCATTCCAACGTAGAGGTGTCCTACACCGTCTACCATACAATGCCTCAAATGGTGCCATACCAATGCTGGATTAATGACTGTTATTGTATGCAAATTCCACAAGTGGTAAGAATCTATCCCAACCTCCAGAGAAATCAATGACACAACTTCTCAACATGTCCTCGATAATCTGTATCACTCTCTCTGACTGTCCATCTGTCTGCGGATGGAAAGCAGTACTGAAGTGTAATCGAGAACCCAAAGCACCATGTAAACTCTTCCAAAATCTTGAAGTAAACCGGGGATCTCGATCAGACACTATAGAAGTTGGAACACCATGCAACTTCACAATCTCATGGATATACAGCTCAGCTAACCTTTCCAAAGAGTAATCCATCCGAACTGGAAGAAAATGAGCTGTCTTCGTCAACCTATCAACAATCACCCAAATAGCATCATGCTTTCTTTGTGTCAATGGCAGACCAGACACGAAATCCATGGTTACTCTATTCCATTTCCATTCAGGCACTGCTAAAGGTTGAAGTAACCCAGTTGGAACTTGATGCTCTGCTTTTACCTTCTGACAGGTGAGACATCTGGATACAAAATCAGCAATGTCTCTCTTCAAACCAGACCACCAGTAATGTTGCTTCAAATCATGATACATCTTGGTATTGCCCGGATGCATAGCAAATACTGATTGATGAGCTTCTTCTAAAATGATTCTTTTCAAATTAGTATCATCAGGTACACACAATCTGTTCTTGAACCACAAACTCCCATCATCTTTCACAATAAAATCTCTACTCTTCCCATTCCGACAATCTGAAACAATCTTCTGAATCTTCTCATCAGCCAATTGAGCCTCTTTAATCTGATCCAACAATACTGGTTTTAAATGCAATTGTACCAACAATGCACCATCATCACAAGATACAAAACTAGCATGCAACGCTCTTAACTCAACAAGCAACGAGAGCGAATAAACAATCAAACCTGCCACAGACTTCCGAATCAAGGCATCAGCAACAACATTTGCTTTACCCGGATGATAATCAATCAAACAGTCGTAGTCTTTGATCAACTCCAACCATCTTCTCTGCCAAAGATTGAGCTCTCTCTAAACTCCCAAATATTTCAAACTTTTATGATCAGTGTAGATAAAACATTTCTCCCCAAACAAATAGTGTCGCAAAATCTTCAATGCAAACACAATGGCTGCCAACTCTAAATCATGGGTCGGATAATTGAGCTCATGAGGTTTCAACTGTCGAGAAGCATAAGCTATAACTTTACCTTCTTGCATCAAAACACAACCCAAACCCCTATGTGAAGCATCACTATAAATCACATATGGTTTATCTTCCACAGGTAAAGTAAGAACAGGCGCTTGAGTCAACATTTCTTTCAACTGATCAAAACTAGCCTAACACTGATCTGTCCACACAAATCTAACTCCCTTTCAAAGTAATCTGGTAAGTGGAGTAGCTATCAAAGAAAATCCTTTCACAAACCGTCGGTAATAGCCTGCCAAACCCAGAAAACTTCTAACTTCTGTTATAGATTTTGGTGGACTCCAATTCAAAATAGCTTCAACTTTACTTGGATCAACTCTAATATCTTCCGCTGAAACTATGTGACCGAGAAAAGTAACTTGATCAAGCCAAAACTCACATTTTGATAGTTTAGCAAACAATTGCTTCTCTCTCAAAATTTGCAACACAATCCGCAGATGCTTGTCATGCTCTTCCTCATTACGCAAATACACCAAAATATCATCGATAAACACTACCACAAACTGATCCAGATAGGGCCTAAACACCCTATTCATCAAGTCCATAAAAACTGCAGGTGCATTCATCAGACCAAAAGGCATAACTAGAAACTCATAATGTCCATACCTGGTCCGAAAGGCTGTCTTAGGAACATCTTCAGCTCTGACCCTCAACTGATGGTACCCTGATCTCAAATCAATTTTGGAAAACACTGCTGCACCTTTCAATTGATCAAAGAGATCATCGATTCTAGGCAAGGGATATTTATTTTTGATTGTCACCTTGTTCAATTGCCTATAATCGATACATAATCTCATTGTACCATCTTTCTTCTTCACAAATAACACAGGAGCTCCCCAAGGAGAAACACTGGGGCCAATAAATCCTTTATCCAACAACTCTTGTAATTGCACTTTCAACTCCCTCAATTCTGCTGGTGCCATTCGATAAGGAGTAATAGAAATAGGAGTGGTACCAGGCAATAATTCAATACCAAACTCCACCTCTCTCTCAGGAGGCAACCCTGGCAACTCTTCTGGAAACACGTCTGGAAACTCTGCAACTGTGGCTATGCTATCAATTTGAGGACTCCTTACTCTAGTATCCACCACATGAGCAAGGTAAGCATCACACTCTTTTCTAATCAATCTCCTAGCTGCAACCGCTGAAACAAACAAGGATGCTAGCTGTTCCTGCTCATTAAATATTATCACCTCTCTACCATCACTGGTTCTCAAGGTAACAACTTTCTTTTTGCAATCAACCACAGCTCCATGTCTAGATAACCAATCCATGCCTAGAATCACATCATATTCCTTAAAAGGCATCTCAATCAAATCTCCAAGGAACTCCTCACCTTGAACCACTACTGTACTATCTCGGTGCACCTTACTAACAATCACACTATGCCCTAACAGATTTGTCACCAATACATCAAATCCTAGGGATTCAGCATGCACATCAGACACAGGCAAAACAGATGCACTAACATATGAGTGTGTGGATCCGGGATCAATCAAAGCAAGTACTGAAATACCAAATAAAGAAAAAGTACCAGCTATGACTGCCGAAGCATCTGGTTGCTTCTGCATCACATAAATCCTCTGAGAAGATCCAGCCTCCTCTGGTCTACTCTCCCTGGATGTAGAACCTCCTCTAGAACTGAACCCAGATCTGCCTCCTCTACCGAATCCTCTGCCTCCTCGACCTCCCCTTACACTAGGTCGAGAAGCTGCAGTATCCACTGACATCTGCTCCTGTCTCTCAGGACAATCTCTAACAAAATGATCAGGAGATCCACATCTGAAACATACCCCTGCTACACCAGTCTTCCAACAAGTACCACCATGTGGCCTACCACAATAAATGCATACGGGTGGAGTGGATCTCTGAGTCACTGGGGTCGAAGCACTCGCCACTGAAGCTGTAGGTCTAGATCTCTGTCTCTGAAATTGTACTGACCTACCCGCTGACCTCAGACTTGTAACACCCCTATATCCCGTATACGTACCAAGCATGCTTATACGATCGTATAATACGTATACTGAATATAGAACATGCCACTGTTTAAAATACACAACTCATAACTCGAATGTTTAAAGGAAATTCAAAAGATACTATGTATAAAAACATTTATAAATTCACAGCGGAAGTTATTACAAATTTTTACAAGTTCAAATACATAAACGTCAAAAATATATACAACATAGAATAGATACATGATTGGCAGCTTGACTCTCTGATCTTTAAGCTCTAATCCAACTCTTCAAGTAAAGCTCAACTAGGTCTAGAGGAATCCTCAGTCTCAACCCTATCAACTCTACCACCTGCGCGATGAACCACAATCGCGCTGAGCCAAAACTCAGTAGTACAAACCATCATGATAATATGAAATGTCAATATCAATATCATACATTCAATCAATAATAATCATATATATATATAAAGGTTAAATTTCATAATTTCAATAATCATATCATCATCCATTATACTCATTCAACAAAGACACCTATGGGCCCACAAGACACTAATTTGTTATTCAAAGTTCAGAGTTGCTGTTTCGGTCCAATATCACAATAATCAAGCCCGTAGGCAATATACATATCTCTCTATCCATGGATAGGGTAACAGACCCAGTCTCTTGGACCATCAACTCAACAACTTGAGGAGATCCTCAACCCGGCTAGAATGTTACCTGTAACAGACCCAGTCTCTTGGACCATCAACCCGACTAAATCGAGGAGATCCTCAACCCGGCTAGACTGTTACTTCAATTTACATCTATCATTTCACATTTATAAAGTAATAGACCTAGTCTCTTAGACCATCAACTCAACAACTTGAGGAGATCCTCAACCCGGCTAGACTGTTACTACAATAGGCATGCCTGCCAAAATCAGAACTCTGAAGGTTGAATAACACACTTTACACAAAATCATTTCATTCTCATTTCATTCTCATTTTCGCAATAGGCAACCTTGCCTCAATTGTAATTTATTTTATCATCATAGCCAACAATCATGGCTTCTCATCACATAAATACAATTCATCACATTATCATATCTTTCACATCATTATAAATGTTCACATCATATTCCACATTATACACAACATAACATTATTCATAAGCATCATCAATATCATGAAATGTATGTTAAATTTCAACATCATATGGATGTATGCAATAATGTAGTTTATACTTACCTTAAATGCAACCCACACAATATTAACACCTCTCTTTCCAACAATCTTTCACTTCTTGAATTAGAGTAATTCACCTTCTTCACAACCTAATCCAAAGGAAGATGAAACCCTTATAAGAACATAAGGCTAAGAACCAACTAGGGCAAACTCTAACCATGACACGCTCACCCACACGGGCGTGTCCCTGACCGTGCCCTAACTCCACAACACAGAAGCTTTTACACGCTCAATGACACAGGCGTGTTACTGGGCGTGTAATACCTTCTGCCTCACAACAATAGTGACACGTCCAACATCAAGAACGTGCTCATGGCCGTGTCAATACCCCAAAAACACAGTGGCTATGACACGCTCAATAACACGGGCGTGTTACTGGTCGTGTCAATCCTACTGCCACACAGAAGCTACAACACGCTCAGTGACATGGGCGTGTCACTGGTTGTGCCACTCATCCCAAAATACATAGCTATCGACACGCCCAAAATCCTGGATGTGCCCTAGGGCGTGTCAGGCCAACAACCCAGATTCCGGCCAAAACAACAACACAACCAACAAAACTCTTTCTTTCACCAAAACCACTTCAACCAAAGTCATCTCAACATACCCAAAAACCATAACAAACTCACAAAAACACCAAAACAACTAAAGCATTCCTCAAATCTCAAATCAAAAATCATCAACACAAACCTAAAACACAACCTCAAAACAATCACTTCCAACAACTACTCTTTCCTCCAATCCATCCCCAAAAACAAGAAATCAGTTACCCAAACACTCTTAAACCCATCTTAAACAACATAATCACATACCAATCACAACTCAACTCAAAAACTCAAAGAAATCAAAGAGTCAAGTGAAGAACTTACCAAAGATGAAGAAATCTCTTAACTTTCCACTTGAACTCTTGAAAGCTTCCTTAGATCTTGAGTTAGAGGTTCAAATCTCTTCTTTGCTCTCTTGTTTCTTGTGTTAACCGGCCAAACAAAGCAAAGGAAGGAGAAGGAGAAAGTGATCCACGGCAATGAGAAAGAAAGAAGAAGGAAGAAAGAGAAATCCAAAGTCAAACCCCTCTTTTCCTTAAAACTCTCTCAACCAAGCAATTTAAAATATTAAACTAATCTCTTTCAACCTCTTCCACACATTCAAATCCTTATTAATTAATTAATAACAAATTCAAAAACACAACAAATATCTTCTTCCACTAACTCAAAACTTTGACTTTCCATGACTTAGGTATATGTTATATATATCCTAATATACATCACATATACACTTCTTTTAAAAACCCCTTTTTCTAACAATAAAACATATACAATAAATCCAATTATAATAATAATAAAACCCAAAACATCTAGGGTATATTTTGGGATATTACAATTCTCCCCCTCTAAAAGAAATTTCGTCCTCTAAATTACCTGATATCAAGTCTGAAACAATTGTGGATACTGATCTATATCTTCTTAACATAGAAACATGGAAAACATTATGGATCCTATCCAACTCCGGTGGCAAAGCAAGCCGATATGCAACTGGTCCAACCCTTTCCAAAATCTCATATGATCCAACAAAACGAGGACTTAGTTTTCCTTTTCGACCAAATCTCAATATCCTTTTCCAAGGAGACACTTTCAAGAATACTTTATCTCCCACATTATACTCAATGTCTCTCCTTTTCAAATTTGAATAAGATTTCTGTCGGTCTGAAGCTGCTTTTAACCGCTCCCGAATTGTTTTCACTTTCTCTTCAGTCTCTCTAACCAAATCCGGACCAATTAATTTACCTTCACCAGTTTCGTTCCAACATAAGGGCGTTCTACAACGTCTACCATACAAAGCCTCAAATGGTGCCATACCAATGCTTGATTGGTGACTGTTGTTGTAAGCAAATTCCACAAGTGGCAACAATCTGTCCCAACTCCCCGAGAAATCGATGACACAGCTTCTCAACATATCCTCAATAATCTGTATCACTCTCTCTGACTGACCATCGGTCTGTGGATGAAATGCAGTACTAAAGTGCAATCGAGAACCCATAGCCCTATGTAAACTCTTCCAAAACCTTGAAGTGAACCGGGGATCTCGATCCGACACTAAAGAAATTGGGACTCCATACAACTTCACAATCTCACGAATATACAGCTCAACTAACTTCTCAAGAGAATAATCCATACGAACCGGAAGAAAATGAGCTGTCTTTGCTAACCGATCCACAATTACCCAAATAGCATCATGCTTTCTCTGAGTCAAAGGCAACCCTGATACAAAATCCATTGTCACCCTTTCCCATTTCCATTCCGGCACTGTTAAGGGTTGAAGCAACCCTGTTGGAACTTGATGTTCAGCTTTCACCCTCTGACAAGTAAGACATTTGGATACAAAATCCGCTATGCCTCTCTTCATACCAGGCCACCAGTAATGCTGTCTTAAGTCATGGTACATCTTTGTACTTCCCGAATGTATGGCAAACACCGATTGGTGTGCTTCTTCCAAAATGATCCTTTTCAAATTATCATCATCAGAAACACACAATCTATCCTTGAACCAAAGACTACCATCACTCTTCACATGAAAATCTCGGCTCACTCCATCTCGGCAATCTGATACAATCTTCTGAATTTTCTCATCCGTCAATTGAACCTCCTTAATCTGATCCAACAATATGGGTCTCAACTGCAGTTGAGCTAATAATGCACCATCATTACATACTTCAAAACTAGCATGCATCGCTCTTAACTCAACAAACAACGAGAGCGAATAAACAGCCAAACCTGCTAAAGATTTCCGACTTAAGGCATCAGCAACTACATTTGCCTTACCAGGATGGTAAACAATCAAGCAGTCGTAATCTTTAATCGGTTCTAACCATCGTCTTTGCCTAAGATTCAGCTCCTTCTGAACACCCAAATATTTCAAACTTTTGTGATCCGTATAGATAAAGCATTTCTCTCCATACAAATAGTGGCGCCAAATCTTCAAAGCAAACACTATAGCCGCTAACTCCAAATCATGAGTCGGATAGTTAAGCTCATGCGGCTTCAACTGCCGAGAGGCATAAGCTATAACTTTACCCTCTTGCATCAAAACACACCCTAAACCACTATGTGAAGCATCACTAAAAATCACATACTGTTTATCCTCCACGGGTAAAGTAAGAACAGGGGCTTGTGTCAACATTTCTTTCAACTGCTCAAAGCTAGATTGACACTGATCCGTCCACACAAATTTAAATCCTTTCCGAAGCAATCGGGTGAGTGGAGTGGCTATCAAAGAAAAACCTTTTACAAAGCGTCGATAATAGCATGCCAAACCCAAAAAAACTTCTAACTTCAGTTACAGACTTTGGTGGATTCCAATTCAAAATAGCTTCAACTTTACTTGGATCAACTCTAATACCATCTGCTGAAACTATATGACCCAGAAAAATCACTTGGTCAAGCCAAAACTCACATTTTGATAACTTAGCATATAATTGCTTCTCTCTCAAAATTTGTAACACAATCCGCAAATGTTTGTCATGCTCCTCCTCACTACGAGAATACACCAAGATATCATCAATAAAGACCACCACAAATTGATCCAAATAGGGCCTAAACACCCTATTCATCAAATCCATGAAAGCTGCAGGTGCATTCGTCAACCCAAAAGGCATTACTAAAAACTCATAATGCCCATACCTGGTGCGGAAAGCTGTCTTAGAAACATCTTCAGCTCTCACTTTCAGCTGATGATACCCTGATCTCAAATCAATCTTAGAAAACACTGATGCTCCCTTCAATTGATCAAAGAGATCGTCAATTCTAGGCAAAGAATATTTATTCTTAATAGTCACTTTATTCAATTGCCTATAGTCAATGCATAACCTCATAGTACCATCCTTCTTCTTCACAAATAATACAGGAGCTCCCCAAGGAGAAACACTGGGGCGAATAAATCCTTTATCCAACAATTCATGCAACTGCACCTTTAACTCTCTCAATTCAGCTGGCGCCATTCTATAAGGAGTAATAGAGATGGGAGTGGTACCAGGCAACAAATCGATACCAAACTCAACCTCTCTCTCAGGAGGCAACCCTGGCAACTCCTCTGGAAACACATCTGAAAAAAATCTGAAACTGTGGCTATATCATCAATTTGAGAACTCCTTACTCTAGTATCCACAACATGAGCAAGGTAAGCATCACACCCTTTTCTAATCATCCGTCTAGCTGATACAGCTGATACGAACAAGGATGCAAGCTGTCTCTGCTCACTGAACACCATCACACTCCTATCATCACTAGTTCTCAAAGTGACACATTTCTTCTGACAATCAACTACAGCTCCATGCCTAGACAACCAATCCATACCCAAAATCAAATCATACTCTTTAAAAGGCATTTCAATCAAGTCTCCAAGAAACTCCTCACCTTGTACCTCAACCGCACTATCCCGGTGCACCTTGCTAACAATCACACTATGCCCTAACGGATTTGTCACTAACACATCAAATCCTAGGGACTCAGCATGTAAATCAGTCACAGGCAACACAGATGCACTAATATATGAATGAGTTGAGCCTGGATCAATTAAAGCAAGAACTGAAATGCCAAATAAAGAGAAAGTACCAGCAATGACTGCAGAAGCATCTGGTTGTCTTTGCATCACATAAACCCGTTGAGAAGGCCCAGCCTCATCTGGCATAGTATCCCTGGATGAAGATCCTCCTCTCTGATAATAACCAGGCCTACCCCCTCTGGAGAAACCTCTGCCCCCTCGACTACCTCTGACACTAGGTCGAGAAACTGCAGAATCAACCGATCTCTGCTCCTGCATCTCTGGACACTCCCTAATAAAATGATCGGGAGAACCACATCTGAAGCACACAGCTGGTCCTCTATTCTGCCAACAAGCACCTCTATGTGACCCTCCACACTGGGCACAGACAGGTAGAGTGGATCTCTGAACTGCAGGAGTAGGAACACTCGCTGCTGAAGCTGTAGGTCTCGATCGTGATCTCTGTAACTGAACTGACCTACCAGCCGGTCTCTGACTCCTACTAAACCTAGGAGTAAAACTGCCTCTACCTCTCTTCACAGATGAGGATCCTGCCTCAAACTGAGGTCTTCTAACCCGGGTCTCCTCTTCAGTAGCGGCTGCTGCTAAAATTTGTGCTCTCTCCACACCTCTAGCCGCTGCAACCAGCTGAGAGAAATCCTGGTATCTAAAACCAGCCACATGACACATCAGTGAGGGTCTCAGTCCCTCCTCAAACCTTCTACACCGGTCAATCTCATCAGAGATAATCCCTCCGGCATAGCGACTCAACCGGATAAATTCTAATTCATATTCTGTTACAGTCCGGTGATCTTGCTTCAAACTTAGGAATTCCATTTTCTTCAAATCTTTATACTCCCTCGGAGTATATTTCAATTCAAATTCTCTCAGAAAATCAGCATAGGACAATGTCGGTGGATCATCCATAGCATGGGGCACTGTCTTCCACCAGTCGTATGCGTCCTTCTGCAACAAAGATCTTGCATAATCAAATCTTTCTTCCGGAGTGGCTTGTAACTGAACAAATACTCTCTGAACTTTATCTAGCCACTGCTCAGCTACAGCTGGATCAATGGTACCCAAGAAATCCTCTGCTCCATATTTCCGTAGTTTATCATACTGTCTCACTGGTACCATAGGCTGTGGTGGAGGTGGTTGCACTGGTGCCTGCCTCATAAATTCAAACATATGCCTAAACCAAACTGGTGGAATCTCCTCACCAGCTGGTCTCCCTGACACAGAAACAGGGGCCTCTCCAGATCCATCCACTCTAGCTCCATCTAATCCAACCTCTGGAGCTATGATCTCAGCACTACCCTCAACGGATTGACGCGAATGAGGATCCATTAAAACCTATATCTGCAAACACAGTAGAATACTCCTCATTAAAGATCAGAGACTGCCGACACCAAACATGTATTCTATTCAAAAACTCACTTTTAAAATCAAAATACTCTTTTTCTTATACTTGACCTAGGTTGAGAATCTCAAACCTAGGCTCTGATACCAAAATAATTGTAACACCCCTATATCCCGTATACGTACCAAGCATGCTTATACGATCGTATAATATGTATACTGAATATAGAACATGCCACTGTTTAAAATACACAACTCATAACTCGAATGTTTAAAGGAAATTCAAAAGATACTATGTATAAAAACATTTATAAATTCACAGCGGAAGTTATTACAAATTTTTACAAGTTCAAATACATAAACGTCAAAAATATATACAACATAGAATAGATACATGATTGGCAGCTTGACTCTCTGATCTTTAAGCTCTAATCCAACTCTTCAAGTAAAGCTCAACTAGGTCTAGAGGAATCCTCATTCTCAACCCTATCAACTCTACCACCTGCGCGATGAACCACAATCGCGCTGAGCCAAAACTCAGTAGTACAAACCATCATGATAATATGAAATGTCAATATCAATATCATACATTCAATCAATAATAATCATATATATATATATAAAGTTTAAATTTCATATTTTCAATAATCATATCATCATCCATTATACTCATTCAACAAAGACACCTATGGGCCCACAAGACACTAATTTGTTATTCAAAGTTCAGAGTTGCTGTTTCGGTCCAATATCACAATAATCAAGCCCGTAGGCAATATACATATCTCTCTATCCATGGATAGGGTAACAGACCCAGTCTCTTGGACCATCAACTCAACAACTTGAGGAGATCCTCAACCCGGGGCTAGAATGTTACCTGTAACAGACCCAGTCTCTTGGACCATCAACCCGACTAAATCGAGGAGATCCTCAACCCGGCTAGACTGTTACTTCAATTTACATCTATCATTTCACATTTATAAAGTAACAGACCCAGTCTCTTGGACCATCAACTCAACAACTTGAGGAGATCCTCAACCCGGCTAGACTGTTACTACAATAGGCATGCCTGCCAAAATCAGAACTCTGAAGGTTGAATAACACACTTTACACAAAATCATTTCATTCTCATTTCATTCTCATTTTCGCAATAGGCAACCTTGCCTCAATTGTAATTTATTTTATCATCATAGCCAACAATCATGGCTTCTCATCACATAAATACAATTCATCACATTATCATATCTTTCACATCATTATAAATGTTCACATCATATTCCACATTATACACAACATAACATTATTCATAAGCATCATCAATATCATGAAATGTATGTTAAATTTCAACATCATATGGATGTATGCAATAATGTAGTTTATACTTACCTTAAATGCAACCCACACAATATTAACACCTCTCTTTCCAACAATCTTTCACTTCTTGAATTAGAGTAATTCACCTTCTTCACAACCTAATCCAAAGGAAGATGAAACCCTTATAAGAACATAAGGCTAAGAACCAACTAGGGCAAACTCTAACCATGACACGCTCACCCACACGGGCGTGTCCCTGACCGTGCCCTAACTCCACAACACAGAAGCTTTTACACGCTCAATGACACAGGCGTGTTACTGGGCGTGTAATACCTTCTGCCTCACAACAATAGTGACACGTCCAACATCAAGAACGTGCTCATGGCCGTGTCAATACCCCAAAAACACAGTGGCTATGACACGCTCAATAACACGGGCGTGTTACTGGTCGTGTCAATCCTACTGCCACACAGAAGCTACAACACGCTCAGTGACATGGGCGTGTCACTGGTTGTGCCACTCATCCCAAAATACATAGCTATCGACACGCCCAAAATCCTGGACGTGCCCTAGGGCGTGTCAGGCCAACAACCCAGATTCCGGCCAAAACAACAACACAACCAACAAAACTCTTTCTTTCACCAAAACCACTTCAACCAAAGTCATCTCAACATACCCAAAAACCATAACAAACTCACAAAAACACCAAAACAACTAAAGCATTCCTCAAATCTCAAATCAAAAATCATCAACACAAACCTAAAACACAACCTCAAAACAATCACTTCCAACAACTACTCTTTCCTCCAATCCATCCCCAAAAACAAGAAATCAGTTACCCAAACACTCTTAAACCCATCTTAAACAACATAATCACATACCAATCACAACTCAACTCAAAAACTCAAAGAAATCAAAGAGTCAAGTGAAGAACTTACCAAAGATGAAGAAATCTCTTAACTTTCCACTTGAACTCTTGAAAGCTTCCTTAGATCTTGAGTTAGAGGTTCAAATCTCTTCTTTGCTCTCTTGTTTCTTGTGTTAACCGGCCAAACAAAGCAAAGGAAGGAGAAGGAGAAAGTGATCCACGACAATGAGAAAGAAAGAAGAAGGAAGAAAGAGAAATCCAAAGTCAAACCCCTCTTTTCCTTAAAACTCTCTCAACCAAGCAATTTAAAATATTAAACTAATCTCTTTCAACCTCTTCCACACATTCAAATCCTTATTAATTAATTAATAACAAATTCAAAAACACAACAAATATCTTCTTCCACTAACTCAAAACTTTGACTTTCCATGACTTAGGTATATGTTATATATATCCTAATATACATCACATATACACTTCTTTTAAAAACCCCTTTTTCTAACAATAAAACATATACAATAAATCCAATTATAATAATAATAAAACCCAAAACATCTAGGGTATATTTTGGGATATTACAAGACTCCTACTAATCCGAGGAACAAAACTTCCTTTACCTCTTTTCACAGACGAAGACCCTGCCTCAAACTGGGGCCTTCTAACCCTGATCTCTTCCTCTGAAGCAGCTGCAATAGCCTGGGCTCTCTCCACACTCCTAGCTGCTGCCACAAGCTGGGAAAAATCATGATATCTAGATCCAACCACATGACACATGATAGAGGGCCTCAATCCCTCCTCAAATCTTCTGCATCTATCTATCTCATCAGATATAATACCCCCAGCATACTGGCTCAACCAGACAAACTCTAACTCATATTCCGTCACAGTCCGGTGGTCTTGCTTCAAGCTTAGAAACTCAATTTTCTTCCCATCTTTATACTCCCTTGGAGTATACTTCAATTCAAACTCTCTTAGAAAATCAACATAGGACAAAGTTGGTGGATCATCCATAGCATGGGGCACTGTCTTCCACCAATTGTATGCATCCTTCTGCAACAATGATCTTGCATAATCAAACTTTTCCTCTGGAGTGGCTTGCAACTGAATAATGATTCTTTGTACTTTGTCTAGCCACTGCTCTGCTACAGCTGGATCAATGGTACCTATAAAATCTTCAGCTCCATACTTCCTTAACTTATCATACTGTCTCACTGATACCAAAGGCTGTAGGGGTTGTGGTGGTGGTTGCACTGGTGCTTGTCTCAAAGCCTCTATCACATGCCTAAGCCAAACTGGTGGAATCTCCTCACCAGCTGGTCTCCCCGATACAGAAGCAGGTATCTCTCCAGCACTATCCACTCTAGCTCCCTCTCTAATCTCATCAGGAGCTATACTCTCTGCACTACCCTCTACTGACTGACGTGAGTGAGAATCCATCACAACCTATATCTGCAAACACAGCAGAATACCTCTCATTAAAGATCAGAGACTACCAATGCCAAACATGTATGTTATTCAAAAATCCACGTTTTAAAATCAAAACACTCTTTTTCTTATACTTTACCTAGGTTGAGAATTTCAAACCTAGGCTCTGATACCAAAACAATTGTAACACCCCAACATCCAATACATGCACACTACATACATCACAATGTAGTATACATGCATCGAATATAGGAATGCTACGAATTTTCTTAACATTCAACACATTTCCAATGATACTATAATCTTTCTCATTATACATAATAGAAAAAAAATAAGTGATTAGTCTGTAATATAAAACGAAGTAGTTATATATATATATATACATATATACATATACTTAATACGCAGCGAAATTTAGAACTATTTACATATAGGAAAACATTTAAATATTTATATTTACAAATGTACATATATTCACATTATAAACAATACTTTACAAAATATAAAGAAGTTATACATGATTGGCAAATCTTCTCTGATCTTTAAGTCCCAAAATCAACTCTTCAATGTCTACTCTCACTCGGCCTCGAAGAGCTCTCGGGTTCAACTCTATCAACTCTATCACCTGCGCGATCAACACTATCGCGCTAAGCCAAGGGCTTAGTAGTACAAAACATGCTAACATTATGCTTGTATGCTATGCAATGTCACACATTCCATTAATATCAACATCATAAGTGAAAAGCTAACATCAAACCTTTGCCTTTCACAAATCATAATCATATAAGCATATCACATCTCAAAGTCCTTTCATGAATTTCATTATTGAATTATTTTGCCATCAATGAATCACATATAAACAAAGACAAGCATGGGCCCAAAACACACTAATATGCCATTCAATTTTCAGAGTTAATGCTTTGGTTTTATCACATTTATCATTATCACATATACCCAACTAGGCTTCAAGGATTAGGTTCAACCAAGCTTCAAGGGGAACAAAGCATGCTATGTCTCAACCCAACTTGGCTTCAAGAACCAAACCCAACCTAGCTTCAAGGGTTGTAACATCTCAATTAGGCTTCAAGGACTAGACCCAACAAAGCTTCAAGGGGAGTAAAACATGTTAAACTTCAACCCAACTTGGCTTCAAGGATCAAGCCCAACCTAACTTCAAGAGATTGTTACTATCTTTAGGCATGCCACCAACAACAAACTCTGAAAATGGAATAACACATTAGCCACACAACTCATTTATTAATTTGTTATCAATTTCATTCTCAAATGAATCAACATAGCCAATCACAATGGCTCTACATTTTATTTGAATTATCATAACCAATCATAATGGCTTTATATTCCATTTCATCTCAATTCACATCATAGCATTTCAATCTTTCATATACACAATCATTTGCATCATCATGTCATTCACATTATTCATATATATATATACATCATCATTGATATAAACATAACAACACACATTGCTCATATAAATTAACAATGTAGTAATGCCACATTTGTACTTACATACATTCATATAAGTTTTGTACTTACCTCAAAAGCAAATCACACCACTCTTAACACTACCTTGTTCAAGATCCTTCTACCTCTTAGATCAATGATCAATCACTATCTTCAAGACCTAAATCAAAAGTAATAGCATATACTTGCTTAGGGATACACAAGAAATAATCAAATTAGGAATTAATTAGGGCTAGGCACTGGGTGTCAAAATAAACCAAAACATTAACTCTCAAACTTGAATATTATATAAGGTCATTTGGGCTCAATGCATGTGAATGTGTTAAGGTGATGATTTAAAAAGGTTAACGGTATATGATGAATAATGTATGTGTGTAATATCCCAAAGTATACCCTAAAAGTTTTGGAATATTTATAGTTGTACTTGGATTAAGTGTATTTATTTTAGTGGTAAGAGAAGAGGTTTTGAGTAGAGTGTACATGTTGTATATATTGGGATATATAAAACATATACAAGTCAAACAAGTGAAAAGTCAAAGAAAGAGTTAATTTTTATTAATTAATTATAAGGAAATTAACTGAGTGGAATTTGAGTGAGTGGAAGTGGATGGAGATATTTTGAATATTTTATTATTTAAATGCTTGGAGGAGAGGGTTTTGAGGAGAGAGTTGTTGAGGATTGACTTTGTTTTCTTTGTTTTCTTCTTGTTTCTTTCTTCTTCTTCGTGCATCTTCATCTCCTCCTATTCTTTTCTTTTCTTTTGGCCGGCACTCCATAGCAAGAGAGCAAGAGAGAGATTTGATCTTCCAAACTCAAGATTGAAGGAAGTTTTCAAGTGATCGAGTTGGAAATTTAAGAGTTTCTTCATCATTGGTAAGTTTTCCACTTGATTCTTTGATTTTCTTTGAGTTTGTGAGTTAAGGTTGTGGTTGATATGTGTTTGTTTGATTGTGGTGTATTTAAGAGTGCTTGGTTCAATTGATTTTGGATTTTGGGGTTGGATTGAAGGAAAGAGTAAGTTTGTTGGAAGAGAAAGTGTTGTGGTTGTGTTTTTTTGATTTGTGGTGATGATTATGATTTATGTTTGATGTATGCTTTGTATTGTTTTGGTGTTTTTGCAAGTTATTATGATTTTTGGGTGTGTTTAATTAAGTTTGTTTGAAGTGGGAAATGGTGGAAGTAAGTGGTTAGTTGGATGTAATGTTGATGTTGCCGGAATCTATATTTTTGGCCTGACACGCCCATTAGCACTGCCAGGTCTTTAGGCGTGTCAATGGTTCTGTGTTATTGGATGGGTGACACGAGCAGTGACACGCCCATGTCACTGAGCGTGTCATAGCCACTGTGATGTTGGTGGATTGACACGGCCATGAACACGCCCGTGCTGTTGGACGTGTCAATGTTTCTGTGAGACAGAATGTATTACACGTTCAGTGACATGCCCGTGGTTCTGAGCGTGTCAAAGCTTCTGTGTTGTGAGTTTAGGGCACGGTCAGGGACACGCCCGTATTGTTGAGCGTGTCATGTGTAGAGTTTGCCCTAGTTAGTTCTTAGCCTTATTATCTCATGTGTATGATCACCTTTGGTTTAGATTTTGAAGAGAGTTGAGTTGCCATAATCCAAGTGTTGAAGGATTCTTGGAAGAGGAGTTTGGTGTGGAGTGAGTTGCTCTTAAGGTAAGTACAAACCCTACCTTATTGCATATATTTACATGACATTGAGACTTAACACATTTGGTTGTAAATGTGTTAAGTAATTTATTACATTGTTGATACATTTGATTAATGCTATGAATTGTATAATGTGAAAGATATGATGATCATTCGAAAGGTATGTGCAATGCAATTGGTTATGATGAATACTTTAATGATGAATTGCTTTAATGTGAATTGAGATATGATGAGATGTGAAGCCATTGTTGTTGGCTATAATGATACAAATGAGATTATTGAGGCATGGTTGCCTAAATGATGATGAGAAAATGAGAATGAAATTGATAATGAATTAATGAATGAATTGTGTGTCTAATGTGTTATTCCATTTTTAGAGTTTTGTTGTTGGTGGCATGCCTAATAGTAACAATCTCTTGAAGCTAGGTTGGATTTGATCCTTGAAGCCAAGTTGGGTTGAAGTTTAGCATGCTTAACTCCCCTTGAAGCTTGGTTGGGTCTAGTCCTTGAAGCCTAGTTGAGATGTTACAGCCCTTGAAGCTAGGTTGGGTTTGGTTCTTGAAGCCAAGTTGGGTTGATACTTAGCATGCTTTGTTCCCCTTAAAGCTTGGTTGAGCCTAATCCTTGAAGCCTAGTTGGGATAATGATAATGATAAATGTGATAATTGAACAAAAACATTAACTCTGAAAGTTGAATGGCATATTAGTGTCTTTTGGGCCCATGTTTGTAACACCCTGATACTCCATATACGTACTATACATACAGTAAATATATAAAGTATAAGGATGTCACTTTTCGTTGCAATTTAAAAACCTTTAACAAAGTTCCAAACCACCATACTTTAATTTAAAGAACACTTACAAAATCAATATACTTTTAATGATCTTATAAATATACAATAATCTTATCTTTCTCAAAACAACATTTATACAAATGAATACATTCTTGATAGAAGTACGTCATAATTAAATTATACATGAATGCATCACCCTCTAGTTGGTCTCGACAAACTCTTACTCTACTCGTGGCATAACAAAAGACTTCACATCTTCCACCTGGTCACCTGCGCGATCACATAACCGCGCTAAGCCCGAGAGCTTAGTAGTACAAATATAAAATATACACATACATTATAAATTATACTAGCATATAATGATATATCAATTCCATATAACTTTAGCTTATCATATCTTTTCTTTAGATTGTATTTTTTTCATATATGTCGACTAAATCATATATCATATATATATATCATTATCACCCATAACCTTTCATCAATAATACTCACTAACAATATTTCAATACACATATTCCACACATACTTCATAACATAGTATTATTCACCATTTACCAATCATGAATAACATTTCCAACAAGGCAATCATTAACACCAACCACAATCCATCACCAATACTCACAATCAACATATCAATACATACACATTACATATTATACGAATCACATTTGCAATAAAGGCAACCATAGATCTCATTTCTCATTTATTTCAACATTTAATTATCACATGGACAACAAAGACAGACTCGGGCCCAACAGATACTAATATGTCATTCAAAGTTCAGAGTCACTGTTTTGATCCAATATCATAATCATAAAGCCCGTAGGCAATTTATATCATATCTCTATCCATGGATAGCGTAACAGACCCAGTCTCTTGGACCATCAACCCATTAACATGGGGAGATCCTCAACCCGGCTAGACTGTTACAAATTCTCAAATGGAAGTGGTTTACGGGTCTCCCATTTCACCATCATTCCATATTCACATTTTACAACTGGAATCGGTTTACGGGCCTCCCATTTCACCTATCCAGTGATTCATAAACATTACTCAAATTGGACTCGGCTTACGGGCCTCCCATTTCGCCTATCCAATGAGTTATAGGCATGCCATCAAACACAGGACTCTGAAAGTTGAATCAACATATTAAGCACATAATCATTTTACATTACTTTCTCAATTCATTTCTCATTTCATTTAAGCAAACATGCCTTGTTTCTTTCAATTGAATCATCATAGCCAATCACAATGGCTTCACATCACATTTGAGTTAACATAGCCAACCACAATGGCTTCACATTACATTTCAATCTACATTATAGCAATTCATCTTTTACATACATAATCATTTACCTCATCATAACCTTTACATGTCATATTCCATCATTGTTATATAGCACATTAATTACATTAACTAGGCAAACATGTCATTATTCAATCATATCATTTAGACATGCTTCAATCATATTATTCACATAATTATAACTTGCATTGTACATACCTTTTTGGATGATCCTCATCTCTTTCACTCTTCAAAGTTATTCCCACCAAGCTATCTATAATCAATTACTTCATCCTCTTCTTCACATTTTACATATAGCATCATTGATGTAACATTACAAAGTACATTATTCATATAACAAATTGCCATTCACAAGATTCACAATGCATAATACATAGCTTGGTTCATATAGTATCATATGTATTATCCATTCCATATCATCTCACATTTCATTATTCAACAATGATGTTAGACAAATGATATCTATTTAACATGTATTTGAGAATCTTGTTGTAGAATTAGATTGCTTCTAATAGGGTGAACAGAACCTTTCTAGCGGTCGCGCCTCACCTGAGTACGACCGCTCCATACCATTACACAATGAAACCTTATTACAGTAGGTTTCGCGGCCAGAAGCCCGACCTAAGTCGCGACCGCACAAGAATAACAGCGACCGCACATGAATAATAGCGACCGCTCCAAAATACGTATCTCTTATGCATAAACCCTAAAATAGCCAAAACTCTTTCAATTGCATTCAAACACATTATACACAACATAATCTCATCAAAATGGACATAATCAATGTTATTAATACTTATTCATCACAATATTCATATTAACACTATATCAATTACATATTCAATCACTTACCACATCAAATCCTAAAACCAACATCAATCTTCTTCTTTCAAAAACAACTTCCACTTAATTTTCCATTTTCAAACAAAACCACCACCAATTTAACCCTTATTTATTCACCATCACTTTCACTACTTATAAACACATCTCAAACATTCTAAATCATGATATTAACCAATCACAACTTATCTCAAACACCACTTCAAAAATTAACAAGGGAAAACAAGAGAGTACTTACCTAATTTGATGAAATTCCACAAATCTTCAACCAAAACCTTTGATTTTTCCTTCAATTTGCTTCAAGAATCAAGAACACCTCTCTTGTCTCATTGTTTCTCTTTTTCTATGAAGAAGCCGGCCACACATGAAGAGAAGAGGAAAAGATGAAGAAGCAAAGTCAAACTTTCCTTTTAATCTCCACCACAAGTTTTCCAAAAGAAAATTACCAAAACACCCTTTAACCATTTAACTAAAACTTTGTCTCTTATATGCCCATTCATGTAATTTCACACTCAACCAAAAATATCTTCTTCCACTTAACCATCACTTTGACTCTTCATTTGACCAACTTATATGTTATATATATCATCATATATACAACATATACATTTGTCTCTAAACCCTAAATTTCCCCAAAACACATATACACAAGCATTCACTTTCCAATTTCTTTTCTCTTGCCAATTAACACATACATTCTAACCCATTAACCAACAACAACAACAACAACAACAACATTCAAAACTTCTAGGGCATATGTGGGGATATTACAATTCTCTCCCCCTTAAAATAATTTCGTCCTCGAAATTATTCAGTACCATAACACTTCATTCTTAACAATTTCCCCATCTTATCATCTTATGATATTAATTTTATTCTTACTTTATGATTTCATCAAATCACAAAAATTTTTACTCTCCCCCTTAGAGTTAATCATATTTTCTCATTTCAAAACTTATCATTATATACTTATATTTATCTTATTATTATTATTATTATTATTTTTTTTTTTTTTTAACAAAGCAACCAAGATAGCTCATTACCTTCCCAATGAATCTCTTTTACACAATAATCAAATTATCTTATAATCTATATATACCATTCATCTATTACATTCAAAATATTTTATCACCTCATCTCTTTATAATTATCCTCTTAACTTCAACCTAAAAAAAACATTGACTTATAACTTAATATTGATTATCTCATCATTACAATCATTCTTAAAACAGACTTTTATCAAACCTTAATTGATAATAATATTCTTATTTTGCATACACTTAATTCCTTCTTTAGTATTTTTCTCACTTAACATCAATATTAATACAATACTTTTGGACTTACCTTACAGTAAATCAACTTTTTCCCTTTTATCATCATTTTTAATTGATACAATTCAATTGATTCATGTCCATTCATCTATCAGAATATTATATTATATACACCGTCATTTCTATCTCATACCCTTAATACAACTATACATATTAAATCTCAATAATAATTCACAATTATAACAAAATTCAGATCAATTGATCTATTCTCCACAATATACTAACATCTCAATCTTGTTTAATTCACACTAACAATTTACTTATTTAACCTGATCATTAAATTTCCCGATATGTACATATACATATATAACCTAATTCCATTAGGTCAATTTATTTTCAAATTTTAATCTCTTCAGATGTATATATATACTCAGCTTTTTGAAACTATGATCATCAATAACAATTCACTTCAACTTATCTTTCAATACACACATAGTTTATCTTAGTACAATTCCCACCAAATTTCATAATTATTTCATACCATACTTATTACTCATAGCTTACCCACTTAAATTTTTAAATCTATCCACTTATTCATTTTATACCATAAACATATTCAATGTAACTCTCAATCACATTTTGCAATTTCTCCTCTTAAATATCTTTTCACTTTTCATATCATTACTATATTTACCATACTTATCTTTTTCTCACATTATTTATAACTCATAGTATTTCCACAATTTTCTTCTCTTTCTTTTCTTTTCCAAAATTATAACCAAATTGCTAACACAAGAATTATAAAATACACTTCACTAATCATAACCTTTAGCCATGTTTCTAGAAACATAATTATCAATCTTACCAAGGCTGTATTACAGTCATATTTTTCTCAGTCCCAATTCTGTGGATAGTAAAGCTAACCGGCCAAATACAATAAACAAATCATATGGCCATAGGAGATAAATGATCACATCTGAAACTTATAAATCAATACTGCTCCTCTATTATTCTATTTTCAACTTTTCCAATTATAATACCAAGTCGTATCACAAAGATTATATATCCATTCTCCAAATTTTACTACATCAAAAATTAACACATTTCAGCTCTATCTCAACACAATTTACTCTTAATTATTTTATCATCATTAACATATCTCATATACAACAATATTATCTTTAACCTCTATTATGCACATCATTGAATCATATACAAGTCTTACACAAATTTCATTCTTTATACTTTCTTCTTCCCTTATAATCTCTTATATATCTATATACTTAGGACGTTTCCTCACCCAAATACTTTGGCTCATAACATTTATGATAGCCAAATTCAGTTATTGCTATAACAATATTACTGTCCACTATTTCCCCAAATCAATTCTCATTTTCCATTTCGTCACATGATCTATTTTTGCATAATTCAAGGCCTAATTTATCTTAGGTCCACTACTACATACAATATCATTCCCAATATCATCTGACCAATAGTTATACCATATACACATTCATAGATCACCTAAGGAAGATGTCTCACCTTCCACATTTCTTATATGTGTATACACATAATCATACAATTATATTTAATTCCTCTTTTACATATTTTCAACACAATTTAACACTTATTACTTTTCATTGAACAACATCATTCTTATCCCTTTTTGACATGATTTAAGTTATTTATCAACTTAACACATATATACTTTCTATTCATAATAATACTTCACAAAATCTTAGTCACATTACTAAGGTGACATCTCACTCACATTTATTTTTAAATGCATTTAGTATACCATCTTTACATCCATTTGTTTATCCTTCAACATATATATATTTTACTCACATATATATACACATATACATTACATCCAATCATATACACATTGAGCCCAATAACCTCTATACACTTTCCAAGTATAGTTATTATAAATCTCAACTTCTTGAATCACCATTGGTCCATCCAATTCTCACTATCAATCACATTACCCAAATTAATAGTAATTTCATATACAGTAATATTCATTCCACATAGCTCACAAGTTTAACTTACATTAAACTACTAATGTTTAAAATAGTCTTTATCCAAATTCCATTAATACATTAACTTTCCAATTTACTACTTTGCTTAAACTTCCATCTTTTCTTAATATCACTTTAGATACATCTTATGTATATATATCACAAAGCAAAGTCAAAACATATAATTTCTCCAATTATTAAGCTCATTTCAGAAATCTCAAATATTATATATTACCATCATAACCAGGAGCTTTCACAATATTCAAGCATCTTACATTTCTAACATTGCATTCACAATGTTTACTTAAAATAACAATATCAACTTATCTTCTTACTTAACCAACATCATCTCTTTTTCCTTTGAACAACACCTTAACTTTATATATGTACATACTTCAAACTTTAAATAATCATACCTTGTCTATATTAATCAACTCATATTCACTTTATTCTCTTTATGTTTGAGTTCATATTATGTCCCACATAATATTGCTCATAAACATCAACATTACACTCCATGTTGCACTCAACATGACATTTTCATATGCATCATCAATATACATATATCACATTACATTTCACAATTAGTTTCTCATAATCAATTAGGCACTATGCCTCAATTATAACTCATTTCCAACAATCATGGTTTCTCATCACATCAAAATGGTATACACATATATCATTAATTATGTTAAACATCTCATATAACACAAATATTCTACAATTCATATAATGCCACATCCGAGACCAACCTAGGTGTCAATGCATATGCATGTATTACCAATTGCATTTCAAAACTCTTCTTTTTAATTCATTTTAAGCGTTTCAAAACTTTTTCTTTTTAATTTTACTTAGGCCGAGAATCTCGAAACCTAGGCTCTGATACCAAAATAATTGTAACACCCTGATACTCCATATACGTACTATACATACAGTAAATATATAAAGTATAAGGATGTCACTTTTCGTTGCAATTTAAAAACCTTTAACAAAGTTCCAAACCACCATACTTTAATTTAAAGAACACTTACAAAATCAATATACTTTTAATGATCTTATAAATATACAATAATCTTATCTTTCTCAAAACAACATTTATACAAATGAATACATTCTTGATAGAAGTACGTCATAATTAAATTATACATGAATGCATCACCCTCTAGTTGGTCTCGACAAACTCTTACTCTACTCGTGGCATAACAAAAGACTTCACATCTTCCACCTGGTCACCTGCGCGATCACATAACCGCGCTAAGCCCGAGAGCTTAGTAGTACAAATATAAAATATACACATACATTATAAATTATACTAGCATATAATGATATATCAATTCCATATAACTTTAGCTTATCATATCTTTTCTTTAGATTGTATTTTTTTCATATATGTCGACTAAATCATATATCATATATATATATCATTATCACCCATAACCTTTCATCAATAATACTCACTAACAATATTTCAATACACATATTCCACACATACTTCATAACATAGTATTATTCACCATTTACCAATCATGAATAACATTTCCAACAAGGCAATCATTAACACCAACCACAATCCATCACCAATACTCACAATCAACATATCAATACATACACATTACATATTATACGAATCACATTTGCAATAAAGGCAACCATAGATCTCATTTCTCATTTATTTCAACATTTAATTATCACATGGACAACAAAGACAGACTCGGGCCCAACAGATACTAATATGTCATTCAAAGTTCAGAGTCACTGTTTTGATCCAATATCATAATCATAAAGCCCGTAGGCAATTTATATCATATCTCTATCCATGGATAGCGTAACAGACCCAGTCTCTTGGACCATCAACCCATTAACATGGGGAGATCCTCAACCCGGCTAGACTGTTACAAATTCTCAAATGGAAGTGGTTTACGGGTCTCCCATTTCACCATCATTCCATATTCACATTTTACAACTGGAATCGGTTTACGGGCCTCCCATTTCACCTATCCAGTGATTCATAAACATTACTCAAATTGGACTCGGCTTACGGGCCTCCCATTTCGCCTATCCAATGAGTTATAGGCATGCCATCAAACACAGGACTCTGAAAGTTGAATCAACATATTAAGCACATAATCATTTTACATTACTTTCTCAATTCATTTCTCATTTCATTTAAGCAAACATGCCTTGTTTCTTTCAATTGAATCATCATAGCCAATCACAATGGCTTCACATCACATTTGAGTTAACATAGCCAACCACAATGGCTTCACATTACATTTCAATCTACATTATAGCAATTCATCTTTTACATACATAATCATTTACCTCATCATAACCTTTACATGTCATATTCCATCATTGTTATATAGCACATTAATTACATTAACTAGGCAAACATGTCATTATTCAATCATATCATTTAGACATGCTTCAATCATATTATTCACATAATTATAACTTGCATTGTACATACCTTTTTGGATGATCCTCATCTCTTTCACTCTTCAAAGTTATTCCCACCAAGCTATCTATAATCAATTACTTCATCCTCTTCTTCACATTTTACATATAGCATCATTGATGTAACATTACAAAGTACATTATTCATATAACAAATTGCCATTCACAAGATTCACAATGCATAATACATAGCTTGGTTCATATAGTATCATATGTATTATCCATTCCATATCATCTCACATTTCATTATTCAACAATGATGTTAGACAAATGATATCTATTTAACATGTATTTGAGAATCTTGTTGTAGAATTAGATTGCTTCTAATAGGGTGAACAGAACCTTTCTAGCGGTCGCGCCTCACCTGAGTACGACCGCTCCATACCATTACACAATGAAACCTTATTACAGTAGGTTTCGCGGCCAGAAGCCCGACCTAAGTCGCGACCGCACAAGAATAACAGCGACCGCACATGAATAATAGCGACCGCTCCAAAATACGTATCTCTTATGCATAAACCCTAAAATAGCCAAAACTCTTTCAATTGCATTCAAACACATTATACACAACATAATCTCATCAAAATGGACATAATCAATGTTATTAATACTTATTCATCACAATATTCATATTAACACTATATCAATTACATATTCAATCACTTACCACATCAAATCCTAAAACCAACATCAATCTTCTTCTTTCAAAAACAACTTCCACTTAATTTTCCATTTTCAAACAAAACCACCACCAATTTAACCCTTATTTATTCACCATCACTTTCACTACTTATAAACACATCTCAAACATTCTAAATCATGATATTAACCAATCACAACTTATCTCAAACACCACTTCAAAAATTAACAAGGGAAAACAAGAGAGTACTTACCTAATTTGATGAAATTCCACAAATCTTCAACCAAAACCTTTGATTTTTCCTTCAATTTGCTTCAAGAATCAAGAACACCTCTCTTGTCTCATTGTTTCTCTTTTTCTATGAAGAAGCCGGCCACACATGAAGAGAAGAGGAAAAGATGAAGAAGCAAAGTCAAACTTTCCTTTTAATCTCCACCACAAGTTTTCCAAAAGAAAATTACCAAAACACCCTTTAACCATTTAACTAAAACTTTGTCTCTTATATGCCCATTCATGTAATTTCACACTCAACCAAAAATATCTTCTTCCACTTAACCATCACTTTGACTCTTCATTTGACCAACTTATATGTTATATATATCATCATATATACAACATATACATTTGTCTCTAAACCCTAAATTTCCCCAAAACACATATACACAAGCATTCACTTTCCAATTTCTTTTCTCTTGCCAATTAACACATACATTCTAACCCATTAACCAACAACAACAACAACAACAACAACATTCAAAACTTCTAGGGCATATGTGGGGATATTACAATTCTCTCCCCCTTAAAATAATTTCGTCCTCGAAATTATTCAGTACCATAACACTTCATTCTTAACAATTTCCCCATCTTATCATCTTATGATATTAATTTTATTCTTACTTTATGATTTCATCAAATCACAAAAATTTTTACTCTCCCCCTTAGAGTTAATCATATTTTCTCATTTCAAAACTTATCATTATATACTTATATTTATCTTATTATTATTATTATTATTATTATTTTTTTTTTTTTAACAAAGCAACCAAGATAGCTCATTACCTTCCCAATGAATCTCTTTTACACAATAATCAAATTATCTTATAATCTATATATACCATTCATCTATTACATTCAAAATATTTTATCACCTCATCTCTTTATAATTATCCTCTTAACTTCAACCTAAAAAAAACATTGACTTATAACTTAATATTGATTATCTCATCATTACAATCATTCTTAAAACAGACTTTTATCAAACCTTAATTGATAATAATATTCTTATTTTGCATACACTTAATTCCTTCTTTAGTATTTTTCTCACTTAACATCAATATTAATACAATACTTTTGGACTTACCTTACAGTAAATCAACTTTTTCCCTTTTATCATCATTTTTAATTGATACAATTCAATTGATTCATGTCCATTCATCTATCAGAATATTATATTATATACACCGTCATTTCTATCTCATACCCTTAATACAACTATACATATTAAATCTCAATAATAATTCACAATTATAACAAAATTCAGATCAATTGATCTATTCTCCACAATATACTAACATCTCAATCTTGTTTAATTCACACTAACAATTTACTTATTTAACCTGATCATTAAATTTCCCGATATGTACATATACATATATAACCTAATTCCATTAGGTCAATTTATTTTCAAATTTTAATCTCTTCAGATGTATATATATACTCAGCTTTTTGAAACTATGATCATCAATAACAATTCACTTCAACTTATCTTTCAATACACACATAGTTTATCTTAGTACAATTCCCACCAAATTTCATAATTATTTCATACCATACTTATTACTCATAGCTTACCCACTTAAATTTTTAAATCTATCCACTTATTCATTTTATACCATAAACATATTCAATGTAACTCTCAATCACATTTTGCAATTTCTCCTCTTAAATATCTTTTCACTTTTCATATCATTACTATATTTACCATACTTATCTTTTTCTCACATTATTTATAACTCATAGTATTTCCACAATTTTCTTCTCTTTCTTTTCTTTTCCAAAATTATAACCAAATTGCTAACACAAGAATTATAAAATACACTTCACTAATCATAACCTTTAGCCATGTTTCTAGAAACATAATTATCAATCTTACCAAGGCTGTATTACAGTCATATTTTTCTCAGTCCCAATTCTGTGGATAGTAAAGCTAACCGGCCAAATACAATAAACAAATCATATGGCCATAGGAGATAAATGATCACATCTGAAACTTATAAATCAATACTGCTCCTCTATTATTCTATTTTCAACTTTTCCAATTATAATACCAAGTCGTATCACAAAGATTATATATCCATTCTCCAAATTTTACTACATCAAAAATTAACACATTTCAGCTCTATCTCAACACAATTTACTCTTAATTATTTTATCATCATTAACATATCTCATATACAACAATATTATCTTTAACCTCTATTATGCACATCATTGAATCATATACAAGTCTTACACAAATTTCATTCTTTATACTTTCTTCTTCCCTTATAATCTCTTATATATCTATATACTTAGGACGTTTCCTCACCCAAATACTTTGGCTCATAACATTTATGATAGCCAAATTCAGTTATTGCTATAACAATATTACTGTCCACTATTTCCCCAAATCAATTCTCATTTTCCATTTCGTCACATGATCTATTTTTGCATAATTCAAGGCCTAATTTATCTTAGGTCCACTACTACATACAATATCATTCCCAATATCATCTGACCAATAGTTATACCATATACACATTCATAGATCACCTAAGGAAGATGTCTCACCTTCCACATTTCTTATATGTGTATACACATAATCATACAATTATATTTAATTCCTCTTTTACATATTTTCAACACAATTTAACACTTATTACTTTTCATTGAACAACATCATTCTTATCCCTTTTTGACATGATTTAAGTTATTTATCAACTTAACACATATATACTTTCTATTCATAATAATACTTCACAAAATCTTAGTCACATTACTAAGGTGACATCTCACTCACATTTATTTTTAAATGCATTTAGTATACCATCTTTACATCCATTTGTTTATCCTTCAACATATATATATTTTACTCACATATATATACACATATACATTACATCCAATCATATACACATTGAGCCCAATAACCTCTATACACTTTCCAAGTATAGTTATTATAAATCTCAACTTCTTGAATCACCATTGGTCCATCCAATTCTCACTATCAATCACATTACCCAAATTAATAGTAATTTCATATACAGTAATATTCATTCCACATAGCTCACAAGTTTAACTTACATTAAACTACTAATGTTTAAAATAGTCTTTATCCAAATTCCATTAATACATTAACTTTCCAATTTACTACTTTGCTTAAACTTCCATCTTTTCTTAATATCACTTTAGATACATCTTATGTATATATATCACAAAGCAAAGTCAAAACATATAATTTCTCCAATTATTAAGCTCATTTCAGAAATCTCAAATATTATATATTACCATCATAACCAGGAGCTTTCACAATATTCAAGCATCTTACATTTCTAACATTGCATTCACAATGTTTACTTAAAATAACAATATCAACTTATCTTCTTACTTAACCAACATCATCTCTTTTTCCTTTGAACAACACCTTAACTTTATATATGTACATACTTCAAACTTTAAATAATCATACCTTGTCTATATTAATCAACTCATATTCACTTTATTCTCTTTATGTTTGAGTTCATATTATGTCCCACATAATATTGCTCATAAACATCAACATTACACTCCATGTTGCACTCAACATGACATTTTCATATGCATCATCAATATACATATATCACATTACATTTCACAATTAGTTTCTCATAATCAATTAGGCACTATGCCTCAATTATAACTCATTTCCAACAATCATGGTTTCTCATCACATCAAAATGGTATACACATATATCATTAATTATGTTAAACATCTCATATAACACAAATATTCTACAATTCATATAATGCCACATCCGAGACCAACCTAGGTGTCAATGCATATGCATGTATTACCAATTGCATTTCAAAACTCTTCTTTTTAATTCATTTTAAGCGTTTCAAAACTTTTTCTTTTTAATTTTACTTAGGCCGAGAATCTCGAAACCTAGGCTCTGATACCAAAATAATTGTAACACCCTGATACTCCATATACGTACTATACATACAGTAAATATATAAAGTATAAGGATGTCACTTTTCGTTGCAATTTAAAAACCTTTAACAAAGTTCCAAACCACCATACTTTAATTTAAAGAACACTTACAAAATCAATATACTTTTAATGATCTTATAAATATACAATAATCTTATCTTTCTCAAAACAACATTTATACAAATGAATACATTCTTGATAGAAGTACGTCATAATTAAATTATACATGAATGCATCACCCTCTAGTTGGTCTCGACAAACTCTTACTCTACTCGTGGCATAACAAAAGACTTCACATCTTCCACCTGGTCACCTGCGCGATCACATAACCGCGCTAAGCCCGAGAGCTTAGTAGTACAAATATAAAATATACACATACATTATAAATTATACTAGCATATAATGATATATCAATTCCATATAACTTTAGCTTATCATATCTTTTCTTTAGATTGTATTTTTTTCATATATGTCGACTAAATCATATATCATATATATATATCATTATCACCCATAACCTTTCATCAATAATACTCACTAACAATATTTCAATACACATATTCCACACATACTTCATAACATAGTATTATTCACCATTTACCAATCATGAATAACATTTCCAACAAGGCAATCATTAACACCAACCACAATCCATCACCAATACTCACAATCAACATATCAATACATACACATTACATATTATACGAATCACATTTGCAATAAAGGCAACCATAGATCTCATTTCTCATTTATTTCAACATTTAATTATCACATGGACAACAAAGACAGACTCGGGCCCAACAGATACTAATATGTCATTCAAAGTTCAGAGTCACTGTTTTGATCCAATATCATAATCATAAAGCCCGTAGGCAATTTATATCATATCTCTATCCATGGATAGCGTAACAGACCCAGTCTCTTGGACCATCAACCCATTAACATGGGGAGATCCTCAACCCGGCTAGACTGTTACAAATTCTCAAATGGAAGTGGTTTACGGGTCTCCCATTTCACCATCATTCCATATTCACATTTTACAACTGGAATCGGTTTACGGGCCTCCCATTTCACCTATCCAGTGATTCATAAACATTACTCAAATTGGACTCGGCTTACGGGCCTCCCATTTCGCCTATCCAATGAGTTATAGGCATGCCATCAAACACAGGACTCTGAAAGTTGAATCAACATATTAAGCACATAATCATTTTACATTACTTTCTCAATTCATTTCTCATTTCATTTAAGCAAACATGCCTTGTTTCTTTCAATTGAATCATCATAGCCAATCACAATGGCTTCACATCACATTTGAGTTAACATAGCCAACCACAATGGCTTCACATTACATTTCAATCTACATTATAGCAATTCATCTTTTACATACATAATCATTTACCTCATCATAACCTTTACATGTCATATTCCATCATTGTTATATAGCACATTAATTACATTAACTAGGCAAACATGTCATTATTCAATCATATCATTTAGACATGCTTCAATCATATTATTCACATAATTATAACTTGCATTGTACATACCTTTTTGGATGATCCTCATCTCTTTCACTCTTCAAAGTTATTCCCACCAAGCTATCTATAATCAATTACTTCATCCTCTTCTTCACATTTTACATATAGCATCATTGATGTAACATTACAAAGTACATTATTCATATAACAAATTGCCATTCACAAGATTCACAATGCATAATACATAGCTTGGTTCATATAGTATCATATGTATTATCCATTCCATATCATCTCACATTTCATTATTCAACAATGATGTTAGACAAATGATATCTATTTAACATGTATTTGAGAATCTTGTTGTAGAATTAGATTGCTTCTAATAGGGTGAACAGAACCTTTCTAGCGGTCGCGCCTCACCTGAGTACGACCGCTCCATACCATTACACAATGAAACCTTATTACAGTAGGTTTCGCGGCCAGAAGCCCGACCTAAGTCGCGACCGCACAAGAATAACAGCGACCGCACATGAATAATAGCGACCGCTCCAAAATACGTATCTCTTATGCATAAACCCTAAAATAGCCAAAACTCTTTCAATTGCATTCAAACACATTATACACAACATAATCTCATCAAAATGGACATAATCAATGTTATTAATACTTATTCATCACAATATTCATATTAACACTATATCAATTACATATTCAATCACTTACCACATCAAATCCTAAAACCAACATCAATCTTCTTCTTTCAAAAACAACTTCCACTTAATTTTCCATTTTCAAACAAAACCACCACCAATTTAACCCTTATTTATTCACCATCACTTTCACTACTTATAAACACATCTCAAACATTCTAAATCATGATATTAACCAATCACAACTTATCTCAAACACCACTTCAAAAATTAACAAGGGAAAACAAGAGAGTACTTACCTAATTTGATGAAATTCCACAAATCTTCAACCAAAACCTTTGATTTTTCCTTCAATTTGCTTCAAGAATCAAGAACACCTCTCTTGTCTCATTGTTTCTCTTTTTCTATGAAGAAGCCGGCCACACATGAAGAGAAGAGGAAAAGATGAAGAAGCAAAGTCAAACTTTCCTTTTAATCTCCACCACAAGTTTTCCAAAAGAAAATTACCAAAACACCCTTTAACCATTTAACTAAAACTTTGTCTCTTATATGCCCATTCATGTAATTTCACACTCAACCAAAAATATCTTCTTCCACTTAACCATCACTTTGACTCTTCATTTGACCAACTTATATGTTATATATATCATCATATATACAACATATACATTTGTCTCTAAACCCTAAATTTCCCCAAAACACATATACACAAGCATTCACTTTCCAATTTCTTTTCTCTTGCCAATTAACACATACATTCTAACCCATTAACCAACAACAACAACAACAACAACAACATTCAAAACTTCTAGGGCATATGTGGGGATATTACAATGTTTGTCTTTGTTTAAATGTGATTCATGAATGGTGAAACAAATGAATGATGAGATTAAATGTAAGACTTTGAAATATGATATTCTTATGTATTGTTTATAATATTTGAAATGTGTGACATTGGCATTGCATTGAAGCATTTTGTTATTATGGGTTGTACCACTAAGCCATTGGCTTAGCACGATTGTGGTTCATCGCGCAGGTGACAGGGTAGAGCCAGAGAGTTCATCTAGACCGAGTTGAGTCTAGATTTTGATGTGTTGATTGTAAGCTTAAAGATCAAAGACTGACTGCCAAACATGTATAAACTTTATGTTTTGTAAATTTTGATTTTTGATGTTTATGTACTTGTAAATAGAGCTACATTTTCCGCTGTGTATTGAATGAACGTTTTATTTATTGTGTTTTATGATATAACTTAAATGTTTTAAGTTTGCTTATATTATTGTATATAGGAGTGAGTTGTTTATTTAGTAAACCGTAGCATTCCTATATTCAGTGTACGTATATTACAGATATGGTGGTATGTAGTGTGCGTATACGGGGTATAGGGGTGTTACAATGTGAATGTGTTTTATTTGAGAAAATGATGAAATGACTTATATTTAAAAAATATAAAATGAAAATTAACAAAGGCTCTATGAAAATTTTGTAAAGCTATAATTTGAGAAAGAGAATAAAAAAATGTGTGTGTAATTTATATTATTATTTTATAAAGAAAATGTATATAGATGTATCACTAAGATCTCGAGCTTAGCGTGGTAGTGTTTATCGCGCAGGTGACAGAAGTGCAGAATAGAGAAGTGTTGTTAGAGCTGGGTAGGTCTAAGTGTTGGAGCAGACCTTAAAGATAGGGTTGTGCCACAAGACTAAGTTGATTGTGTTGCATACATGTATTGTTTAATTGAGGCATTCTAGTGATGTGTATCATGGAAAAGTAAACATGTTTAAACTAATATTGTTTTGTACAATTTTGTATATGGATATATATGTTTGAGTACTTTGAAGAAATGATGGAGTTTTTGGGATGTTGGAATGGTTGAAATTATTTGAGAGTGTATTTTTTATATAGGTTGGGTAAATTAATGTTTGAAATATCGGTATTACAAATAAAACTTTGACGAATTTTTTCCAGAGTTTTTTTATATAAAATATCTAATTTTGGTACTTGAAATTATTGAAGAATAATATTATTTACTATTTCAAATACATTTAAAGTCTTTATATAATTATTCTAAAATTGTGGAAGTTTTTATTAAAGATAGAATTGTGGCATTCTTATATTTTGTATGTGTATTTTACATATACTAGGTGTATGTACTATACATATATGAGTTATAAAGGTGTTACAAAAGCTATTTTCAGTTGATCAAATGGATTAAGTCTTAATTAATTGGAATTATTATAGATTGATTTCTAAGTTTGAAAATACAACTATTAGTTAAACCGTTCGAGTAAATTTTTTCAAAAATAAGATATCCCATATTGATATTTTATTGACCATATACCTAAGAAAAGAGACTCGCCATTCATGTGTGGGTGATATAATGTTGGAAGAGCCATTCTTACTCTTTTTTCTTGTTTGTTTGTCTGTTACTTATGCATCCATGCATACATTCATTGCATTACATGACATTGATCCTTTATGGCCCATAGACCTGGTGTGAGCGGGGATTTTCGCCCCCACTCCCGGTGGAATGATTCTTGTGACTTTGGCACTCTTTAGGCTCGGGGCTTTAGAGAACATGGACCTAAGTCCGGAGAAAATGGAGTCACCACCCGGATAGGCCATGAAAAAGAAAGGGGTGGATGACTCGATTCCTAAGGAATCCCTTACCCCTTAATGGGTTCGGAAAGTTGGGTACGTGCGGGGAAAGTGAGAAATGGCCCAGCACCCCCACAACGCCCGGTTCATTAGAACTGGCCTCCTTTACAGGTCTCAATATTATAAAATTCTTAAGTATAACAATATTATCCATATTACATGCAACAATTGAAATAAAGCATCATTATATTAAAAATCAAAGCAATGTCCAAACAAAGCAAATAAATGGACACCCATCTGAGGATGGAAACATGTCCTTACATCGTTCATGTCTAAACTAAATAGGACACCCACCGAAAGGTAGAAACATGTCCCTTACATTGGTCCAAAATATAAATGCAATTTAAATTACATAGAACTTAATTAATGAGGTACCCACAAAGTGGAAACATACCTCTTACAACATTTGGAAATCAAAATAAATTGATAAAGTAAATAACCATTCTTCATAAATAAATCATTCATCAAAGATATTAAACATCAATTAAAATATATAATAAACATTCATCCATGATAAATTAAATAAATCAAGCATTGAAATTAAATTAAAGCATATAATGAACTACATAATCAAATAAGGCAAGTAAAGATACAAATTGAAGTTTATTGTTTCTCATTTAAAGTTCTTTAATTAAGATTTAAGGCTTTGGAACTTATTGGTTTAGGCTACTGTAAGTTTTAAGGGAATTGAAATGGATTAAGGTTTTATAATTCAAGAGATTGATAAGGTTCTTTGATTAATCAAATTAGGGTTTGAGGGGTAAAATCATGAAATTAGGGTTTGGATACTTCAAAACATTTTGGGTTTAGGACTCACAGTTACTGGATTATTTTATTAGCTTTACTGTTTTAACTTTGAATGTTTAGGTTTATAAAGTTTTAAGGATTAGGGTTAGGGTTTAGGAAAACTACGGTTTACGGTTTTGGTTTTTAGGGAATTAAGGTTTAGGAAAATTAGGGTTTATAATAATTGGTTTGGGGGTTACTGTTTTGGTTTTAAAGTTGAAGAAAATAGTTTAAAGTTTGAGAAAATATATTTGGTTTTAGAATTTGAGAAAACAGTTTATAGTTTTATAAAAGCTTTATGTGATTTTTTAGAAACTGTAAGGTAAATTTAGAGTTTGGATATTTAACAAAACATTTGGAAATTTAAAAAAAAGTGAGAGGAAAACAGTTTAGGATTTTTTAAAAGCTTTTGGAAATAAGAAAAACGATTTAAGGTTTCTAGAAACAAATAAGTATTTTTTCGGGTTTTTTGAAATAGAAGGAAAAATTTAAGGTTCTAAGGTTTAGAAGAAATAAATTAGGGTTCTAAAGTTTTAGAAGAAACAGAAAAGTATTTTTAGGGTTTTTAAGGTTTAGAAGAAGCAAAAAAGTATTTTAAGGGTTTTTAAGGTTTAGAAGAACATAAAAGTATTTTTAGGAATTTTTTTAGGTTAAGAAGAAACAGAAAAGATCATTTATGTCGTTGAAACGAAGATCAACGTTACTACATATTTATAGATCAAGGTTTTGTGTGTATAATCTTATGAATCAAACAAAAACAAAGCTACTGTAAGAAAATAAAAAGAAATTAGAGATTTAAACCTTCGTACGTTGGTTCCACCAAATATTGCTTCTTGGATGAACAGAGACAAAGGCAAGGTTGCTGCCTTTGATGAATTTTTAATGGCTTTGCTTGTTACTCTCAAATCCAAAGTCCCCCAAATTCAAATTTCTAGTTCTCCAAGAGTTTCTCCCCTTAAAATCCAGTCTGATCCTTAATCCCCCCCCTTTTTGTGTTTTTTTATTGTTATTTATAGGAAATTTAGAAGATTAATTTCACTTGTTTAAGGAAACTATATTTGATTAGGAAAAGAAAAGTGAAACCAAATAGAATTTGGTTTTGGAAAAAATTGGGTTGGAAAAATTTTGCTGGGGAAAACTACGACGGGCTGAGAACGGCTACGAGGAATTGCATGGAAAATTGCGGGGTTGGCCGTTTCGTCAAACGGCTTTCGGCAATGAATTTTTTTGTCGCCGATTTTTATTTTTATTTATTATTAATATTATTATTTTATTACAATAATTACAAAAAATAAATACTAAAACAAATATTATATAATTAAGATAACACAAAATTTATTTTGGATTAAATAAAATATATTGGACCGGACTGGGTCAAAAATTAAGAGTCTACAGTTTGCCCCCTACTTGAACGATCTGAGACTTTAATAAAAAAGAGTGAAAAGCAATAAGACTTAATTTTTCTGAGATGGTTGAGGTTTTGGGTTCTGGACCCGGTTTGAGTTCTAAACTTAAGGATAATTTTAGGTTATGGACCTAAGGGTAATTTTGGGTTCTGGACCCGAAACTAAATTTGGATACTCTATCCTAAACTAGACTCGGATATTCAATCCTAAACTGGATTCGGATTCTCGATCGTAACCTTGATTTGGATACTCTATCATAACTGGATTTGGATACTCGATCCTAACTGGATTTGGATACTCGATCCTAAATTGGATTAGGATACTCGATCCTAACTGGATTTGGATACTCAATCTTAAATTGGATTGGGATACTCGATCCTAAACTGGATTTGGATACTCGTTCCTAACTGGATTTGGATACTCCATCCTAACTGGATTGGGATACTCGATCCTAACTGTATTTTTAAACTCGATCCTAACTAGATTGGGATACTCGACCCTAACTGGATTTGGATACTCGATCCTAACTGGATTTGGATTCTCAATCCTAAATTGTATTGGGACACTCGATCCTAACTGGATTTGGATACTCGATCCTAAACTGTATTTGGATACTCGATCCTAACTAGATTTGGTGTAACGACCCTCCCCGACCAGGTCGGCTGCCCGGCCCACTAGTGGCTTACTGCCCGGCCATTTCACCACCTGGGCACGGAGTCCGCAGGAGGCAAGCGATCGCTACAGTACTGGACAGCCCTCGCGGCCCACCCAGCAGGATTTGTTAATTTGGCCTCCCAGGCATTGTCACACTGAGAGGTCGCCTCCCTGGATCGAACCCCTGACCTCCCACTTAAGAGAGCCAGGGAGAACCATCCAGTACCATTTCTGCTAGTAGCATTAGAAAGGTATCATTTAATGCGTGAATCATGGTTATCTTGGTGCATTGATGCATTAGAAAGATATCATTTGATTATCTTGCATTAGTTAAACAATGCATTAGAAAGATATCATTTGATTATCTTGCATTAGTTAAACAATCATTCCATGTTGTTTACTATTTCTCCCCCATTGTCATAGGCAAAATGCATAACAGAAAGCAAGAAGTTAAGCTACTAAACATCTTATTTATAAAAGATAGAGGAAAGTACAAAGATATAGTAAACATATCAAGCAACAAATGTAGGATAAAGCAACATATCAAGTCATAACACAAAACAAAAATGTAAACTATTCAGAATCATCATCCTCATCTATCTCTTCTTCTACTAAAGGAGCTTTTCCTTTATCAAGAGGAACAAAAGAGGTAGAGCTAGTACTAAGAGATTCTTCTTCTTCAGGAAGGCTTTGTGTATGATCACTTATATCCCAATCTTCAAGATTGCATTGAGGCAAGTCCAGTTTGCCTTGCATATCATAGAGATCATGATGCATGTGAGATATAAGGTCAATTCTCTTGTTCAAATGATGGAATCTCTTGGAGACACTTTTCTTGAATCTAGAGAGTTTCCTGGAGAGAGATTTGATAGCATTGAGGATGAGTTGTGTAGAGGATGAAGTAGTTTCTTGAGTAGCTTTTGATGAAGCAGCTTTTGGAGGTAATTCAACAGCAACTTCTAGAGAGTCTCCTTCTTCCTCAATTGTGTATCTTGGTCTTTTCTTTTGTCTATCCACAATTCCTTTTTTGCCAAAATAATACACACATGTACCTTCAATCTTCCTTACACATCAAGCATGTTCTAGATAGTCAATAGTGATGGCACTAGAGGCAAGATTGAAAGGGTTTCTCAATGTATCTAAGTTGAGATCATTTAGTAAGTTCAGGTGCCTAGCTATTTTAGTTATTTGTTAGGATAAGAAGAAGGTTCCAGTTCTTGTAACTACATGATGATATAGGGTGTCAATCAAGAACTTGGTTGTGTTCATTTGGATGTTGTGAGTGAAAACATATAAAAATATGAGGTCTCTTTTTGTTACCTTTTCATTCCCATCAGCTCTTCAATGAATGGTGTAGGTGATGATCCTATGAAGCATCCAATGGGTGAGGGATTTGATGTGTCTAGCTTTTGATTCTTTTTCAAAAGATGTTTCCACAGAAATTTCTTGCCAAAAGGCAGAGAGTGTTTGGTTGGAGAAAGTTAAGTCATTGTAGGAGGTTATACCATCAGTAGGAAAGTCCCAGAATTTGCCAAAGTCTTCTAGGGTTAAGGCTTCGTATTGATCAAACAACTTAAATCTAACCCCATACCATCCCAGTGCAGAGTTAGCACTCTTTTCAATATGAAAAGACATAAGGAATTCCTTGCTTAAACTAGAATAACCTACCTCCTCAGGAAATACAAATTTTCTCCATCCAAGAACATCCAGTAATCTTTCAATCTCGTCCTTGATATTCAGGGCAGAGAGCATCCCACCAAAAGGAGATTTGGTTCCCTCAACTTTCTTTCTCTTCAGCATGGCATATCTCACATCTTCCTCAGAGGTTTGGTGGTGAGGTTTGTGAATTTTCTCACCTCTTCTAGACTATGGAGGAGATGGAGGATCATCTATTGGTTCTCTTATTGTGATTCCTGAAGATTTCTTTCCCTTTCCTTTTACTTTGGAGGTTATCTTCTTTTTGGGAGCCATTAGGATTGAAGAACAGGAAGAAAACTGGAAAACAGAGGGTGTTTTGAGAAGAAGATGATTTTGAGAGGATTTTCGAGATTTAGAGGGAAGTTTGTATGTTGTAAGAAGCAAAATATCCAAGAAACTAATGTATTATACTCTTAAATAGAAGAAATTAAGAAAATCGCCATTTATGACTGTTGAAAGTTAAGAGTTGCGACCTGTCATACAGCCAACGCTTACAAAATTTTGAGCAGAATGTACAGAGTGCGGTCACAAATTTGCAAGGGTGCGATCGCTAAATGTAATCTAGCGACCATTATCAAGACTAGTGAGCTCGCGGGTGCAGAAGTTGTCTGTAACGGTCGAAAATGTTCAAATTATTGGGTCCGCGCACAAGATTTCTTGACCGTACATAGAGATTTTTATTTGAATGAATCTGGCAGACAAGATAGCGATCGCTAAGGACACTGGAGCTAACGCGACTGACTCAGAAATGAAAGAGTCAAAGAAAGATGGAAGATTTTTCTAATATTTAGGCAAAAAGTTTATGCACATAGAAACTTCATTGATAGACAATTTTTTATTAATTCAGAGTAATTCCATCAATCATTCCTAAATTAAGTTTAATGAAGTTAAGTCTATCTTCATTCAAAGGTTTTGTAAAGATATCAGCAAGTTGATTTTGTGTATCTATAAATTCTAGGATTATATTTTGATTTTGTACATTTTCTCTCAAGAAATGATGTCTAATATCTATATGTTTGGATCTAGAGTGTTGGATAGGATTTTTAGACAAATTGATAGCACTAGTGTTGTCACATTTAATGGAGATATTGTTAAATACTTTGCCATAGTCAAGCAATTGTTGTTTCATCCATAATACTTGTGTGCAACAAAAACATGCTGCAACATATTCGACTTTCATTGTGGATAAAGCAACCGATGCTTGTTTCTTACTATGCCAAGAAACTAGGCAATTACCAAGAAAGTGACATGCTCTTGTAGTGCTCTTCCTATCTAAGATACTACCAGCATAATCTGCATCTGAAAAGCCTATGATATGAAATGATGTGTTTTTGGGATACCAAAGTCCTAAATGCATTGTACCACTTAAATATTTCAAAATTCTCTTAGTAGCATTCAAGTGTGATTCTTTAGGACAAGTTTGAAATCTAGCACAAAGACATACACTATACATTATATCAGGTCTAGAAGCGGTTAAGTAAAGTAGTGATCCGATAATACCTCGATATTTCTTTTCATCTACTACTTTACCATTTTCATTTTTACCTAATTTCAAGGATGTGCTCATAGGAGTTTTGCTAGTTTTGCAGCCATCCATTCCAAATTTCTTGATGAGTTCTTTTGTATATTTGGATTGGTTGATGAAGATCCCATCTTCACATTGCTTGACTTGCAGTCCAAGGAAGAACTTGAGTTCACCCATCATGCTCATTTCAAATTCCCTAGTCATACAAGAAGCAAATTCTTTGCACAAGGCTTCATTAGTAGCTCCAAATATTATGTCATCCACATAAATTTGTACAATTAAAATGTTATGCTTGTCCTTTTTAACAAAGAGGGTTGTGTCTACTTTTCCTTTTGAAAAACCATTTTCAAGTAAATATGCACTTAGTTTATCATACCAAGCTCTTGGTGCTTGTTTCAATCCATATAAAGCTTTGGTAAGTTTGAAAACATGATCAGGAAATTTGTAGTTTTCAAAACCAGGAGGTTGTTCTACATAAACTTCTTCGCTTATAAGTCCGTTTAGAAATGCACTTTTAACATCCATTTGAAAGATTTTAAAGTCCATGTGACATGCAAAAGCAAGTAATATTCTAATAGCTTCTAATTTGGCTACGGGGGCAAAAGTTTCATCATAGTCAATACCTTCTTCTTGATTATAGCCTTTGGCTACCAATCTTGCTTTATTCCTAACAATGTGACCATTTTCATCAAGCTTATTCCTATAGACCCATTTGCATCCTATGATAGAGTGATCTGTAGGTCTAGGAGTAAGTTGCCAAACATTATTTCTTTCAAATTGATTAAGTTCATCTTGCATTGCAGTTATCCAATTTTCATCATTTAAAGCCTCCTCAACAGTCTTTGGCTCAATTTGAGAAACAAAAGCAAAATTAACATCTATATGATTAATTTTAGATCTAGTAATTACTCCCTTAGATGTTTCTCCAATGATGAGTTCCTTAGGATGGTCTTTCTTGTATTGCCAATCCTTAGGTAGATCTTGAGTCTTTTCTTCAAGTTCATACTGATTGATCTTTGGAGCATCAATAGTTTCAAGAGGTTCAAGAGTACCTGCAGAGTCATTGAAAGTACTACCTTTCTTTTGATCAAGTTTAGATGATTCATCAAATACAACATGCATTGTTTCTTCTATAACTAGAGTTTTCATGTTAAATACTCTATATGCTTTACTATATGATGAATATCCTAGGAATATGCCTTCATCTGATTTGGATGAAAATTTTTCAAGATTATCCTTGGTATTCAATATGAAACATTTGCATCCGAATACTCTAAAATATCCAATTCTGGGAATTCTTCCAATCCATAGCTCATAAGAAGTTTTATTAGTTAAATGCCTTTTGTAAACATGATTTGTAATGTAACAAGCTGTATTAACAGCTTCCGCCCAAAAATAAGATGGTAAATCATATTCATTGAGCATTTTTCTAGCCATTTCAATTAAAGTTCTATTTTTCCTTTCAACTACACCATTTTGCTGTGGAGTTCTAGGAGCAGAAAAATTATGTGAAATACCAAGTTCATTACAAAAACCTTCAAAATTTTCATTCTCAAATTCTTTGCCATGATCACTTCTAATAGATGTGATCACATATCCTTTTTCATTTTGAACTCTTTTTGCAAACGTTTTGAAGTAATTAAAGGCTTCATTCTTTTGAGCTAAGAAATTAACCCATGTGAATCTAGAGTAATCATCAACAAGAACAAATGCATATAATTTGCCTCCTAAGCTTGTAACTCTATTTGGTCCAAACAAATCCAAATGAATGAGCTCTAAAGGTCTAGAGGTGCTTATAACATTCTTTGATTTAAATGAGCTTTTATGTTGCTTACCATGTTGACAAGGTTCACAAATCCTATCTTTATCATATTTTATCTTAGGTAAGCCATCAACTAAGTTTTCATTACAAATATATTTTAATTGATCCATACCAGCATGTCCTAGTCTTCTATGCCATAACCATGCATCATTATTAGTGGACATTAGACATTTAAATGCATGATTTGAATGTATGTTGATATTATAAGTGTTGTTTTTTCTAGTACCCTTAAATATGATAATATCATTTGAATTCGTGATCTTGCATTCTTTGGAATCAAAATTAACAAAGTATGCTTTATCACAAAGTTGACTAACACTTAGCAAGTTATGTTTCAACCCATCAACAAGCCATACATCTTCTATTAAATCTTTACCAATAGAACCAATGGAGCCAACACTAAGAATTTTACCTTTAGCATTGTTTCCAAAAGTTACATTACCTCCATGTTTGTAGGTAATACTTGTAAAGAGTTTTGCATTCCCAGTCATATGCCTTGAGCACCCACTATCCACAAGCCATGTGCTTTCGTTGATAGTAGATTTTAGGCATACCTGCAAGGCAATAGTGATCATCTTCTTTTAGGTACCCACATGAAGTTGGGTCCTTGATGGTTAGTAGTAAAAGTGCCTTCTAACTTGAGATGAGCCTTTCTTATATGACAAGAAAAATTTTTGTGTCTGAATTTCATGCCATATGTGCATTGCCATGGTATTCTATATTTCTGCATTTTTCTTTTTGTATTCAAAGTATTATGCATACAACTACAGGTATGTGATTGCTTTTGTGCATAATTATTTTTGGCTTTATTTCCTAGTGAACCATAAGAAGTTCTTTTTGTACTTTTAGACTTGGTGCAAGCATCTTTGATATGAACATCAGAAATTTCAATTGTAGATGCTTTTACAAATGTTGGTTTGCTTGGTGCAATGTTGGTTGAGCCATTGAATCCTAATCCATATTTTAAGGAGGGTGATCTTTGGTTATTAATTAATGTGTTTAATGCTTCCTTTCCTTTATGAAATCTGGAAATTGATTCTTTTAGTTCTTTTAGTTCATGCTTCAATGTTTCATTTTCTTTAATAACTTTTTCTAAGTCATGTGAGTTTTTATTTAACTCTCTTATCATATTCATCAAGTGTTCATTTGAGGTTTTCAATTCTAAGGTAGAGTTCTTTAAGCATATAAAATCCTTTTCTAACTTAAAGTTTTTCTCTTTATAGAGCATCATTTTAGAAAAAATATTTTTCTATTTTAAAGTTCATGTGCTCAATCAAATCACTATCATCTAGCTCATTTATATCATTATGTGCTACTAGATCAAAGGATTGAGTACTTACCTCATTGGAGTCATCTTCAATAGCCATGAGACACAGGTTTGCAATTCCTTCTTCTTCTTCTTCACTTGAAGAAGAGTCATCCCATGTGGCTTTGAGAGACTTTTTCTTTTCTTTATCCCATTTCCTTTTGTTCTTTAATTTGAAGCAATCCGATTTAATGTGACCAGTTTTTCCACATTCATAGCATTTTACCTCATTTTTCTTTTCTTTATCTTTGAAGGAGAATTTAGGAAGTGTACCTTTATTTGCTTGTAATCTTTTCTTCCTTTTCCATTCATTGATTCTTTTTGAGAACATTGCCATTTCATCTTCATCATTAGTACCTTCATTGCTTGAGCTCTCAACTTCTTTGATTGCTTTGAGTGCAATTGGTTTTCTCTTTTCTTTTTCACCTTGATCTTCTTCTTTCTCACTATGTAGCTCAAATGTGAGTAGCTTTCCAACTAGCTCGTCGATTCTTAATGTGCTGAGATCATGAGCTTCTTCTGTGGATGATACTTTTGATTCAAAGTTTTTTCTAGCTCTTAGGGCTCTCAAGATTTTACTGTTTACATCACCTTGATCATATATCTTGCCATACTTCTTTAGTTCATTGACAATATCAAGCAAGCGATTGGTCATGTCGGTGACATTTTCATTTGATTTCATCTTGAATAGCTCATATTCATGGACATGCATTTGTTTCTTGGTGAATCTCACTTAAGTCGTACCTTCATGGTAGCTTTTGAGTGTTTTACAAATGCAATGTGCACAAGTTAAATGTTGAACTCTTCCACCTTCTTCTCTTGAAATGGAATTCATCAAGATGGAAGCGGCTCTATTGTTCTTGAATCGATCTTTGACATTGATAGTTGACCATTGTGCTTTGGGAAGTGGAACTTGAATACCGTCAGCTTCATAAGTGGGAGGTTTCCACTCACTTTCCATGAAATCCCATAGTTCAATCCCTTCACTGTCTAGAAACAAATACATTTTGTGTTTCCTGTAGGAATAATCAGTTCCATCAAAGTAGGGTCTAAGAATAGTGTTAAGATTTCCACGAGAGTTAGATGAAGAAGAAGTTGCCATAGTAGATCAAATTTCACAATTAAGTTTAAGAAATTTCAGGCTCTAATACCAATTGTTGTCCCAAGATGGCAACCAAGAGGGGGGGGGGGGTGAATTGGTTTCCTCAAGAAATAATGACAAATTAAAAAACTCAACAAATAAGAAATGTGGAATAGAGAAATGGTTGAGTAATGAAAGAAAGAAAGAACACACAAGATTTATAGTGGTTCGGATTTACTTCAATCCTACATCCACTTCCTTAACAACTTATTAAGGTTCCACTAATCTTTGAAGTTTTTACAAGCTCACTTCCAACTTTGGTGTTCTCACAAGTTCACACCTAACTTGACAAGTGTTTTGCTAAGGCTTACACTCAAGAACCTTTGAAGGAGTTTTTAAGGCTCACTCTCACATTCATTACAATTCAAATGTAAGTTTAAGTAAAAGAAAGTTTGTTGCTTGGCTATGAAATTCTTTTTTCTCACTTCTCATTCCATCTTTTTCTTATAGAAGCAATGTATTTATAGCCAATGTGGTCTTACTAGCCGTTATTGATAGTGAGAGTAAAGTTTGGCAGTTTAGACCTTCTTCCGTAAACTATCCGAAGCATTTCGCGGTCATCCGCGAAACCTACTGTGATAAGGTTTCATCCTTTGATTGAATGGTGTGATCGCATTCAAGTCTTGTGCAACTGCTATAAATGTTCTGTTCAACTTTATTTGGAACAACCTAAGCCTACAACAAGAGTCTTCAAACACATGTTAAATAGATCATTTAATTTGAGTTGTCAAGGATCAAAATTGAGATCATTTGTCTAACAAAATTGAAAAGGAGAAACTTTGGCTCCTGTGTAGGCCCAAACCCATGATTTTTCTATGCGGGCTCTAATTGATATTTTTGTTGTCTAGTTCTTCGCATAAGCACGCATTTCTTCTCTTTGCAAAATTACTGGAACTTTCTCAAGCAATGGGCCTTCTATGCCCCACCTGATTTGATATCTTCTTCTTATTGTTTACTTCACAGGGTGTTTGCTGTTCACTTTGATAAAGAATAGACAATACAATATAAGAAAATGCAATGGGATATGCTCATGTATGCATGATATACATGAATAACACTTACAGTGGTTCCATGACTCACAGACCGAGGTGATCAGCAGAAGTATTCTCATTGGTTCCTTTCAGATGCCCGTTCAGGTCTTGCACTGGAATGATAGGATGCTTCACATTTATGGCTTTTATCTTCGAGGGCCCATTGCTAATGGACTCAACTTCCAATAAGGTAACTTCCAACTCGACATTATACCCATATTGCTAAATGAAAGCCTTGTATAACATGTCCCAATCTTTTTGAGTACTTTCCTCTAAGGTGTTGAACCAATTTTGGACAATAGGGTCCAATGAGAGTATGAAGTACCTTAGAGTTTGAGCCTTAGTAGCTAGGGCAGACTGCATAGCAGTGATATACTGCTTCACATGGAGATGGAGGTTTCCAGTACCATTGTACCTAGCGAAGGAAGGCATCTTGAACTTATAAGGGACCTCCTCATCTTGTTCAAATAGTTTGTCGATCTCGGACATCTCTTTGGCTTTCAACTTCTTCTCAAATTTCTTTTCTAAATCAGTAATCATCTTTTCAACATCAGAAGTCTCAGTCTTTTCAACTGTTGTCTTCTCAACAACCTTTGACTCCTTTTTGTCATGAGGATCTTGGTAGTATTGAGCCCAATCATCGTCATCAACGATCACCTTATCATCATCAAAAGCTACTTCACCAACTTTAGCCTTCCCTTTATCCTTTGGCTTCTTAGAGCTAGTAGACGCTTCAACATTATTTTCTAAAATTGCAGCCAATTGATTCTTCACGGTCTCAGCCATGGCCTCTTTTATTTCTTCAATTTTGGTATTGAGGGCTTCATCCACCATTCTTTGAATTTTTTCGGGATCCATTGCTTTTGGGGAGCAAGTGATTGAGTCGCTGCTAGATTCTTTGATTCCGGCGTAGGTTAGATTATCGTAAGCTTTTAAACTGTCGTAATCCAAGGCTGTGAGCTAGAAAGAATCAATGATATGAGATGCAAATGTATGCATGTATGCACAAACAATCAACAAAGATAAGTAGAATGTCCCTTCCAACCTTATAACATCCACACACGAATGGAGAGTCTCTTTTCCTAGGTATATGGTTAACAAAATACCAACATGGGGTATCTTGTTTTTGAATAATTCCCTCGGATGTTTCAACCAATAATTATATTTTCAAAAATGGAAATCAATTTATGATAATTCCCATTAATTAGGCTTTAATTCATCCAACCAACTAAAGTAGCTTTTATGCTATATTGGATTAAAACTAAATTAAGAGGTTTATTATAAATAGATTTCTCACTTGAAAAAGTAACTAATGATTCATGCCAAAAATAAGCCCATGATTAATTATTCTTAGTATAAACTAGGCTCACAATTGATTTTTGGTATTTCATAATTTACCTAAATAATTTGCAAGCTCTTTGTAAGAAATGGTTGGATGAAAATAATTTTGTTTCTAAGCCCATTGTAAAAAGAATTAAAAAAATTGGATTTTTGGCTTAGTATATGGGTTATGAGCAAAAGAATTTTGATTACTTTTTTAGAAAAGTTTTATGTCCAAAGACCATTTTGAAAAGTTTTGAAAATATTTTTGGGTCTTTTGGATTTAAAAGAAAATTTTATTTTGAGCTCACAATGTACTTAGGTCATATTAGAAAAAGAACAAACCAAATAAGCTATGATTTAAACCAAGATAAACTAATCATAGTCAAACAACATGCATTTGGGGTAAAAACCTAAGGAAAGTAACTAGGCCAATTACATGAGATTTAGTCTTTGGGTTAAAAGGCTTAGGTTCCCATAGCAAGTATATACCAAATGGTACGAGGCTATGTGTGGTTATGCCATGCTCGATCCCCATACCTTGAGTGAAATTATTGTATCCCTTACATAACACAACACAGGTAACACGGGCGTCCTAACTCACGCACACGATGCAATCTAAATGATGCAATGGATAATATCATTATAAGAAAGAATAGAATAATATAAAGACCAACGGAATCAACTTCTATTATCCCCAGTGGAGTCGCCACTGTGAGCGGGGATTTTCATCCCCACTCCCGGTGGAATGGTTCTTGTGACTTTGACACTGTTTAGGCTCAGGGCCTTAGAGAACATGGACCTATGTTTTGGAGAAAATTAAAGGGGTGGATGACTTGATTCCTAAGGAATCTCCAACCCACTAATGGGTTTGGAAAGTTGGGTACGTGTGGGAAAAGTGAGAAATGGCCCAGCACCCCCACAATGCCCGGTTCATTGTAACTGGCCTCTTTTACAGGTCTCAATATTATAAAATTTTTAAGTATAACAATATTATCCATATTACACGCAACAACTAAAATAAAGCATCATTATATTAAAAATCAAAGCAATGTCCAAACAAAGCAAATAAATGGATGCCCATCCGATGATGGAAACATGTCCTTACATCGTTCATGTCTAAACTAAATAGGATACCCACCGAAAGGTAGAAATATGTCCCTTACATTGGTCCAAAATATAGAAGCAATTTAAATTACATAGAACTTAATTAATGGGGTACCCACAAAGTAGAAATATACCTCTTACAACATTTGGAAATCAAAATAAATCGATAAAGTAAATAACAAATCATCATAAATAAATCATTCATCAAAGATATTAAACATCAATCAAAATATATAATAAACATTCATCCATGATAAATTAAATAAATCAAGCATTGAAAATAAATTAAAGCTTATAATGAACATAATCAAATAAGGCAAGTAAAGATATAAATTGAAGTTTACTGTTTCTCATTTAAAGTTCTTTAATTAATATTTAAGGCTTTGGAATTTATTGGTTTAGGCTATTGTAAGTTTTAAGGGAATTGAAATGGATTATGGTTTTATAATTTAAGAGATTGATAAGGTTCTTTGATTAATCAAATTAGGGTTTGAGGGGTAAAATCATGAAATTAGGGTTTGGATACTTTAAAACATTTTGGGTTTAGGACTCATGGTTATTGGATTATTGTTTTGGATTTACTGTATTAAATTTGAATGTTTAGGTTTATAAGGTTTTAAGGATTAGGGTTAGGGTTTAGGAACACTACGGTTTACGGTTTTGGTTTTGAGGGAATTAAGGTTTAGGAAAATTAGGGTTTATAATAATTGGTTTGGGGGTTTACTGTTTTGGTTTTGAAGTTGAAGAAAATGGTTTAAAGTTTCAGAAAATATATTTGGTTTTAGAATTTAAGAAAACAGTTTATAGTTTTATAAAGCTTTATGTGATTTTTTTAGAAACTGTAAGGTAAATTTAGAGTTTGGATATTTAACAAAAATTTGGGAATTTTAAAAAAGGTGAGAGGAAAACGGTTTAGGGTTTTTAAAAAGCTTTTGGAAATAAGAAAAACGATTTATGGTTTCTAGAAACAGAAAAGTATTTTTTAGGGTTTTTTGAAATAGAAGGAACAATTTAAGGTTCTAAGGTTTAGAAGAAATAATTTAGGGTTCTAAAGTTTTAGAAGAAATAGAAAAGTATTTTTAGGGTTTTAAAGGTTTAGAAGAAACAAAAAAGTATTTTTATTGTTTTTATGGTTTAGAAGAACAAAAAAGTATTTTTAGGGTTTTTTTTTAGGTTTAGAAGAAATAGAAAAGATCATTTCTGTCGTTGAAACTAAGATCAACATTACTACATATTTATAGATCAAGGTTTTGTGTGTATAATCTTATGAATCAAACAAAAACAAAGCTACTATAAGAAAATAAAAAGAAATTAGAGATTTAAACCTTCGTACGTTGGTTCCACCAAAAATTGCTTCTTGGATGAATGGAGACAAAGGCAAGGCTGCTGCCTTTGATGAATTATTAATGGCTTTGCTTGTTACTCTCAAATCTGAAGTCCCCCAAATTCAAAGTTCTAGTTCTCCAAGAGTTTCTCCCCTTAAAATCCAGTTCGATCCTTAATCCCCCTTTTTGTGTTTTTTTAGTGTTCTTTATAGGAAATTTAGAAGATTAATTCCAACTGTTTAAGGAAACTATATTTGATTAGGAAAAGAAAACCGAAACCAAATAGAATTTGGTTTCGAAAAAAATTATGTTGGAAAAATTTCGCTGGCGATGACAGGCTGTGAGGGGCTACGAGGAATTGAGTGGAAAATTGCGGGGCACGGCCAGAAGCCATTTCCCCCGCAAGATTTTCCTGGCCATTTCGTCCAACGGCTTTCGGCGATGAATTTTTGCCGATTTCCCGTGGCCGATTTTTATTTATTTATTTATTTTTATTATTTTTTATTACTATAATCATTAAAATAAATAATAAAAAAAATATTATTTAATTAAGATAACACAAAAATTATTTTGGACTAAATAAATTATATTGGACCGGACTGGGTAAAAAATTAAGGGTCTACACCTGGAGTACAGCTATTCAAGAGCTTATGACAATCTGACCTATGCCAGTGACATACAATCTAGCAATGACTTGGTTAGCTTTTCACCAAAAGCAATGGAACCTGAATAAATTCAGAAGATGGTGGAAGATGCACTCAACTCCAAGATGGAAGAACTAATGAGGGTCCTATCTGAGACCATGAAAAGCCAGCTGACTACACTATTGGAGAACACTGTTGAAGCATCTGCTAGTACTGAGAAGCACCGGGATAAGGGAAAGGCTAAGGTTAGTGAAATGGCCTTTGATGATGACAAAGTAATGATTGATGATGATGACTGGGCTCAATACTTCCAAGATTCTCAAGATAAGAAGAAAGAAGCAAAGGCTGTGGAGAAATCAACTGTAGAAAAGACTAAAATGTCAGAGAAGAAGATGATTGTTGATTTAGAGAAAAATTTTGAATAGAAGTTGAAGGTTGATGAGATTTCAAAAGTAGACAAGTTGTTCAAACAAGATGAGGAAATCTCTTATAAGTTCAAGATGCCTAACTTGGCTAGGTTCGATGGAACTGGGAATCCTCACTCGCATGTCAAGCTAGATATCACAGAAATGAAATTTGATCAATCTACTAAAGCTCAAATTCTAAGGTAATTTATGCTCTCACTGGATCTTGTTGTGCAAAATTGGTTAAACACTTTAAAGAATAGTATTCAGAAGAATTAGGATTCACTGTATAAGGCTTCATTCAACAATATGGGTACAATGCGAGTTGGAAGTTACTTTGATGGAGGTAGAGTTAATCAGACAAAAACATAATAAGAACTTTATTGACTATGTGAAGAGGTAGAGAAACAAGGCTTCATTACTTAAGAAGAGGCCCAATGAGTCAGACCATATTAGGATGATAGTAAGAGGGGTGCTTCCTAATCTTCATGAATGGATGTTCCACACCCTAATTAAGGATTTAAAAGAACTTTTTCAAGCTGGTTTACAAATAGAAGAATGGAAAAGGGAGAAGAATCATTTTTCTACAAGAAGGAATGAGAAAGAGAGCTATTAGTCTAGCAATCAAAGCATCCAAAAGGCAGTCAATGTTAATACAACCTATCAAGGAGGTAGGAGGAAGTTTTAGGAGTTGGAAAACCAATGTCCTAGGTTTTCAATAAGCTATAAAAGAAGGGGCTGTTACAATAATTGACTCCTCGCCCATTACTAAATCCTCTAACACCCAACTTTGAGGCTAAGGCATTTTGTCAATTCCACCAAATGCAAGGGCAGAAGATAAACAAATGTTTGAGATTGAGGCATGAAATTTAGAATTTGATTAATAGTGGTAAGTTGCTCAAAACTAACAAGCCTAGCATAAAGGATAATCCATTTCCTAGGTGTGAGTGGGGATTTTGTCCCCACCCTCACGTGGAATGGTTCTTGTGACTTTGGCACTGTTAGACACATGGCCTTAGAGAATAAAACCGAAGAAAAGAAAGTCACCACCCGAATAGGCAGGGAAAAAAAGGGGCGAATTACTCGATTCCTATGAAATCCTCAACCCTCCATTGGGTTCAAAAAGTTGGATATGCATGAAGAAGGTGAGAAATTGCCCAACAACCCGATATGCCCGGCTCATTAGAACCGGCCTCTTTTTCAGGTCTAAATATTATTAAATTCTTAAGCATTATGATATTATCCATACTACATGCAATTATTACTAAAATAGATTCATTCATGAATTAAGATAAAATAATAAATCACAAAACAACATATGTACCCATCCTTAGATGGAAACATAGCCTCACAATTCTCAAATATTCATAAAGAAAATAAATAAAATAGGACACCCACCAAAAGGTGAAAATGATCCATTGAATTGTTCAAAAGTCTTTAAATAAATTAAACTATTGTAACACCCCCACACCCAATACATACACACTACTTACACCACAATGTAGTATACATGTATCGAATATAGGAATGCTACAGATTTTATTAACATTCAAAAATATTTTATATAATACCATCATCTTTCTCATATACATTACAGAAAATAAGTCATCAATTTGTAATATAAAACAAAATTGATATATAAAAACATTTAGTTAATACGCAGCGGAATATAGAAAATATTTACATATATAAAAGCATTTGAATACGTATTTACAATTATACATATATTTACATTATAAACAAAACTTTTCAAAATATAAAGAAGTAGTACATGATTGGCAAATCTCCTCTGATCTTTAAGTCCCAATATCCACTCTTCAATGTCTACTCTCACTGGGTCTCAAAGAACTCTCGGGTTCAACTCTATTACCTGCGCGATTAAACACTATCGCGCTAAGCCAAGGGCTTAGTAAGACAATTCATGCTAATGTTATGCTTTAGTGCAATGCAATGTTTCATATATGTATTAACAAATCAACATCAATGATACACACTCAATCAATAAAGATCATATTCAACAGACAATATTTCGTGAATAGTCCGTTTCATCATTTAAGTAATATTAACATTTCATTACATTAGAACATCATTTATGATATACATAAAACCTAGACACCTATGGGCCCATCAAGTATTTAATACGATATTCAGAATTCAGAGTTACTGCTTTGGTTCATAAACACAATTATCAAGCCCGTAGGCAACATATACATATATATCTCTATCCATGGATAGCGTAACAGACCCAGTCTCTTGGATCATCAACTCATCTAACTCGAGGAGATCCTCAACCCGACAAGACTGTTACAAATCAAATATCTCATAATATCAATTATCATTGTGTAACAGACCCAGTCTCTTGGACCTCAATTCAATTCAATTTGAAGAGATCCTCAACCCGGCAAGACTGTTACCTTTCATTAAATAGGCATGCCTCCAAAAACCAGAACTCTGAAACTGAATATCATATTAATCATACACTTATTTCATTATTCTCTTTATCAAACTCTTTCTCAATCTTCCTCATCAATTAGGCAAATATGCCATACATCATTCAATTGTATCATCATAGCCAATCACAATGGCTTTACATCACATTTCACATCTCAATTCATATTTTGCATATAGCATCTCAAAATACATTATCCATAACACACATTATCATTTACAAGATTCACATTACATATAACATACCATTGTTCAATCTCAACAATGCAATTATGGCAAAGAACAATCTACATCATTCATATTTTTAAGATCTTCCACATCCATTTGATTAGGGCATTCTTTGTTTGAAGTATGTTTAAAGTGTTTATGTTTAGGTTTAGGTACCAAAATACCTTTGTAGAATCATAACAATGCAATTAGAACAAAGAATAAAAACCCTAACCAACACATTTGAGGGACACGGGCAGCCCACTTGAGGGACACGGCCAAGCTTGTGGCCGTGTCACTCAACCTCAATTTGACAGTAGGCAACACGGGCAAGGGACACGGCCAAGCTTGTGGCCGTGTCTCCCAACACCAACATCCAGTAGTGAACACAGGCAATAGACACGGCCGTGTCTCTCAAAAATCCTTCTAACACGCCCAAGTTTTCTTGGCTTGGCCGTGTCTCTCCTTGCTTTTGGCCGTGTCATTTGAAAACCAAACCCTAAATGTGTCCAACAATCTTCTAAATGCATTTTAACACATCGTGCACAACACAAATTCATTCAAATGGGTACACTCAACAACATAAACACATATCTTACACAATCATCACAATAATCACTTTAATAACACATTAACATCATAATTAAACACAACCACTTCAAAACCCTAAAACCAACATCCTTCTCCATCTTCCAAAATCAACATCCTTCACTTCCAACAACAACACCTATTTAAATTCTTAACTTAAAACCAAATTTACACTTGAATACACAACACAACTACATCTCATCATCAAATCCTACCAACCCTAATTCACTTCAAACACCCCTTCAAAAGAAAAGAAGAAATCAAGGAAAAGATCTTACCTCAAACGAAGAAATTTCATAAATCTTTAACCAAGTCCTTTGATTGCTTCTTCAATTTGCTTCAAGCATCAAGAACACCTCTCTTTCCTTTTGGTTTTTAGAGAGCCGGCCACTTCTTGAAAGAAATAAGGAAATGATCAAGACACAAAGTCAAATTTTGCTTTTAATCTCCACCAAGTGATCTTATCCAAGCAATTACCAAAATGCCCTCAATCATATAACTAACTTTTTGTCTCATATAAGCCCTTATATGTAATTGCACATTCCACATAAAATATCCTCTTATATTGACTCTATATTTGACCAATTTATATGTTATATATATCATCATATACACAACATATACCATTCTCTCTAAACCCTAATTCTTTTCCCCAAAACACATATACACAAGCATTCACTTTCCAATATCTTTTCTCTTGCAATTTAACACATATATTCAATCCAATATATCACTACAACAACAATAACAACAACATCAACAACTTAATCAAAACTTTTAGGCCATATATGAGGATATTACAATTCTCCCCCTCTAAAAAGAAAATTTTGCCCTCGAAATTACCTGAAATTAACTCTGAAACAACAGAGGATATTGCTCTCGCATCGTTTGCTCACTTTCCCAAGTTGCTTCTTCTTTCCCATGATTCTTCCAAAGAATCTTCACCAATGGTACTCTCTTATTTCTCAACTCTTTCACTTCCCGTGCCAAAATAGCAACTGGTTCCTCTTCAAATGTCAAATCTTGATTCACCTCAATAGATTCAATCGGCAACACATGAGATGGATCCGATCTGTATCTCCTCAACATTGAAACATGAAATACATTATGGATACGATTCAACTCAGGTGGCAGAGTAAGCCGATAAGCAACTGGCCCAACTCTCTCTAAAATTTCATACGGTCCAATGAATCGAGGACTCAATTTTCCTTTCCGACCGAACCTCAAAATCTTCTTCCAAGGAGATACTTTCAAAAATACCTTATCTCCAATATCAAACTCTATGTCTCTCCTCTTCAGATCTGCATAAGATTTCTGTCGGTCTGAAGCTGCTTTCAACCTGCCTCGAATCAACTTCACCTTCTCTTCAGTTTCTTGAATCAAATCAGGCCCAATTAACTTACCTTCCCCAAGTTTACTCCAACAAAGAGGTGTCTTACACCGTCTGCCATACAATGCTTCAAACGGTGCCATACCAATGCTAGATTGATGACTGTTATTATAAGCAAACTCCACAAGCGGTAGAAATCTGTCCCAACTTCCAGAGAAATCAATGACACAGCTTCTCAACATGTCCTCAATAATCTGTATCACCCTCTCTGACTGTCCATCCGTCTGTGGATGAAAAGCAGTACTGAAGTGCAGTCGAGAACCCAAAGCACTATGCAAACTCTTCCAAAACCTTGAAGTAAACCGGGGATCTCGATCAGACACTATAGAAGTTGGAACACCATGCAACTTTACAATCTCATGAATATACAGCTCAGCTAACCTTTCCAAAGAATAATCCATCCGAACCGGAAGGAAATGAGCTGTCTTAGTCAATCTATCCACAATAACCCATATGGCATCATGTTTCCTTTGTGTCAATGGCAAACCAGACACAAAATCCATTGTCACTCTTTCCCACTTCCATTCAGGCACTAACAATGGTTGAAGCAACCCGGTTGGAACTTGATGCTCTGCTTTTACCTTCTGACAAGTGAGACATTTCGATACAAACTCAGCAATGTCTCTCTTCAACCCAATCCACCAGTAATGCTGTCTCAAATCATGATACATCTTAGTATTGCCCGGATGCATAGCAAACACTGACTGATGTGCTTCTTCTAAAATAATCCTTTTCAAATTAGCATCATCGGGTACACATAATCTGTTTTTAAACCAGAGACTTCCATCATTTCTCACAACAAAATCTACACTCTTTCCATTCTGGCAATCTGAAACAATCTTTCGAATTTTCTCATCCGCCAACTGAGCCTCTTTAATCTGATCCAACAAAACTGGTTTCACATGCAACTGTGCCAACAATGCACCATCATCACAAGGTACAAAACTAGCATGCAATGCTCTCAACTCAACAAGCAACGAGAGCGAATAAATAGTCAAACCTGCTAAAGACTTCCGACTCAAGGCATCAGCAACAACATTTGCTTTACCTGGATGATAGTCAATCAAGCAGTCATAGTCTTTAATCAATTCCAACCATCTCCTCTGTCGAAGATTGAGCTCCTTCTGAACCCCCAAATACTTCAAACTCTTGTGATCAGTGTAGATGAAACATTTCTCCCCAAACAAATAGAGTCGCCAAATCTTCAATGCAAACACAATGGCTGCCAATTATAGATCATGGGTCGGATAGTTAAGCTCATACGGTTTCAACTGTCGAGATGCATAAGCTATAACTTTACCTTCTTGCATTAGCACACATCCCAAACCCCTATGTGAAGCATCACTGTAGATCACATATGGTTTGCCTTCCACAGGTAAAGTAAGAACAGGCGCTTGAGTCAACATTTCTCTCAACTGCTCAAAACTAGCTTGACACTGATCTGTCCACACAAATCTCACTCCCTTTCGAAGCAATCTGGTAAGTGGAGTAGCTATCAAAGAAAATCCTTTCACAAACCGTCGGTAATAGCCTGCCAAACCCAGAAAACTTCTAACTTCAGTCACAGACTTGGGTGGACTCCAATTCAGAATAGCTTCAACTTTACTCGGATCAACTCTAATACCTTCTGCTGAAACTATATGACCGAGAAAAGCTACTTGGTCCAACCAAAACTCACACTTCGACAGTTTAGCAAACAACTGCTTCTCTCTCAAAATCTGCAACACAATCCGCAGATGTTTGTCATGTTCCTCTTCATTCCGCGAATACACCAGAATATCATCAATGAAGACCACTACAAACTGATCCAAATAGGGCCTAAACACCCTATTCATCAAGTCCATAAAGGCTGCAGGTGCATTCGTCAGGCCAAAAGGCATAACTAAAAACTCATAATGCCCATACCTGGTCCGAAAGGCAGTCTTAGGAACATCTTCAGCTCTGACTCTCAGTTGATGGTACCCTGATCTCAGATCAATTTTAGAAAACAAAGCTGCACCCTTCAATTGATCAAAGAGGTCATCAATTCTAGGCAAAGGATATTTATTTTTAATAATCACCTTGTTCAATTGCCTATAATCGATACACAACCTCATAGTACCATATTTCTTCTTCACAAATAGCACAGGAGCTCCCCAAGGAGAAACACTGGGGCGAATAAATCCTTTGTCCAACAACTCCTGCAATTGCACTTTCAACTCCCTCAATTCTGCTGGTGCCATTCTATAAGGAGTAATAGAGATAGGAGTGGTACCAGGCAACAATTCAATACCGAACTCCATCTCTCTCTCAGGAGGTAACCCTGGCAACTCCTCTGGAAACACATCTGGAAACTCTGCAACTGTGGCAATGCTATCAATAGGAGAACCTCTTACTCTAGTATCTACCACATGAGCAAGATAAACATCACACCCTTTTCTAATCAACCTCCTAGCTGCAACAGCTGAAACAAATAAGGAGGCTAACTGTTCCTGCTCATTAGATACTATCACCTCTCTACCATCAGCAGTTCTCAAAGTAACAACTTTCTTTTTACAATCTACCACAGCTCCATGCCTAGCTAGCCAGTCCATACCTAGGATCACATCATATTCCTTAAATGGCATCTCAATCAAATCTCCAAGAAACTCCTCACCTTGCACCCTTACAACACTATCTCGGTGCACCTTGCTCACAATTACACTATGCCCTAAAGGATTTGTCACCAACACATCAAATCCTAGGGACTCAGCATGCATATCAGACACAGGCAAAACAGATGCACTAATATATGAATGTGTGGAACCCGGATCAATCAAGGCAAGTACTGAAGTATCAAATAAAGAAAAAGTACCAGCTATGAGTGCCGAAGCATCTGGCTGCCTCTGCATAACATACACCCTCTGGGAAGATCCAACCTCCTCTGGTCTACTCTCCCTGGATGTAGAACCTCCTCTAGAACTGAACCCAGATCTGCCTCCTCTGTTGACACCTCTGCCTCCTCGACCTCCCCTCACATTAGATCGAGAAGCTGTGGAATCAACTGACCTCTGTTCCCACATCTCTAGACAATCTCTAATAAAATGATCAGGCGATCCACACCTGAAGCATACAGCTGACCCACTATACCTCCAACAAGCACCCCTATGTGATCCACCACACTGAGCACACACAGGTAGAGCGGATCTCTGAGTCACTGGGGTCGGAGCACTCGCCACTGAAGCTGTAGGTCTAACTCTGAAACTGCACTGACCTACCAGCTGACCTCTGACTCCTACAAACTCTAGGAACAAAGCTTCCTTTACCTCTCTTAACAGAAGAAGACCCTGACTCAAACTGAGGTCTTCTCACCCTAACCTCTTCCTCTGAAGCAGCTGTAATACTCTGAGCTCGCTCCACACTTCGAGCTGCTGCCACAAGCTGGGAAAAATCATGATATCTAGATCCAGCCACCAGACACATGATAGAGGGCCTCAATCCCTCCTCAAATCTCCTGCATCTATCTATCTCATCAATAATAATGCCCCCAACATAATGGCTCAATCTAATAAACTCAACTTCATATTCAGTTACAGTCTTGCTGTCTTGCTTCAAGCTCAAAAAATCCATCTTCTTCATGTCCTTATACTCCCTCGGAGTATACTTCAATTCAAATTCTCTCAGAAAATCCGCATATGACAAGGTTGGTGGATCATCCATAGAATGGGGCACTGTCCTCCACCAGTCATAGGCGTCCTTCTGTAACAAAGATCTTGCATAGTCAAATTTCTCCTCTGAAGTGGCTTGCAACTGAACAAATACTCTCTGCACTCTGTCAAGCCACTGTTCCTCTACAGCTGGATCAACCGTACCAAAGAAATCCTCTGCTCCATATTTCCTTAGTTTATCATAGTGCCTCACTGGTACCACAGGCTGAGGGGGTGGTGGTGGTTGCATTGGTGTTTGCCTCAAAGCCTCAACCACATGCCTAAGCCAAGCTGGTGGAACCTCCTCCCCAGCTGGTCTACCCGACACCGAAGCAGGTGCCTCCTTAGCACTATCAACTCTAGCTCTATCCTCCAGAGCTACACTCTCCTCACTACCCTCAACTGACTGACGCAAATGAGGATCCATCACAACCTATGTCTGCAAACACAGTAAAATACTTCTTATTAAAGATCAGAGATTGCCAATCCCAAACATATATGTTATTCAAAACCACTTTTTAAGTAAAAATATTCTTTTCATCACATTTTACCTAGGTTGAGAATCTCAAACCTAGGTTCTGATACCAAAACAATTGTAACACCCCCACACCCAATACATACACACTACTTACACCACAATGTAGTATACATGTATCGAATATAGGAATGCTACGGATTTTATTAACATTCAAAAATATTTTATATAATACCATCATCTTTCTCATATACATTACAGAAAATAAGTCATCAATTTGTAATATAAAACAAAATTGATATATAAAAACATTTAGTTAATACGCAGCGGAATATAGAAAATATTTACATATATAAAAGCATTTGAATACGTATTTACAATTATACATATATTTACATTATAAACAAAACTTTTCAAAATATAAAGAAGCAGTACATGATTGGCAAATCTCCTCTGATCTTTAAGTCCCAATATCCACTCTTCAATGTCTACTCTCACTGGGTCTCGAAGAACTCTCGGGTTCAACTCTATTACCTGCGCGATTAAACACTATCGCGCTAAGCCAAGGGCTTAGTAAGACAATTCATGCTAATGTTATGCTTTAGTGCAATGCAATGTTTCATATATGTATTAACAAATCAACATCAATGATACACACTCAATCAATAAAGATCATATTCAACAGACAATATTTCGTGAATAGTCCGTTTCATCATTTAAGTAATATTAACATTTCATTACATTAGAACGTCATTTATGATATACATAAAACCTAGACACCTATGGGCCCATCAAGTATTTAATACGATATTCAGAATTCAGAGTTACTGCTTTGGTTCATAAACACAATTATCAAGCCCGTAGGCAACATATACATATATATCTCTATCCATGGATAGCGTAACAGACCCAGTCTCTTGGATCATCAACTCATCTAACTCGAGGAGATCCTCAACCCGACAAGACTGTTACAAATCAAATATCTCATAATATCAATTATCATTGTGTAACAGACCCAGTCTCTTGGACCTCAATTCAATTCAATTTGAAGAGATCCTCAACCCGGCAAGACTGTTACCTTTCATTAAATAGGCATGCCTCCAAAAACCAGAACTCTGAAACTGAATATCATATTAAGCATACACTTATTTCATTATTCTCTTTATCAAACTCTTTCTCAATCTTCCTCATCAATTAGGCAAATATGCCATACATCATTCAATTGTATCATCATAGCCAATCACAATGGCTTTACATCACATTACACATCTCAATTCATATTTTGCATATAGCATCTCAAAATACATTATCCATAACACACATTATCATTTACAAGATTCACATTACATATAACATACCATTGTTCAATCTCAACAATGCAATTAGGGCAAAGAACAATCTACATCATTCATATTTTTAAGATCTTCCACATCCATTTGATTAGGGCATTCTTTGTTTGAAGTATGTTTAAAGTGTTTATGTTTAGGTTTAGGTACCAAAATACCTTTGTAGAATCATAACAATGCAATTAGAACAAAGAATAAAAACCCTAACCAACACATTTGAGGGACACGGGCAGCCCACTTGAGGGACACGGCCATTCTTGTGGCCGTGTCACTCAACCTCAATTTGACAGTAGGCAACACGGGCAAGGGACACGGCCAAGCTTGTGGCCGTGTCTCCCAACACCAACATCCAGTAGTGAACACAGGCAATAGACACGGCCGTGTCTCTCAAAAATCCTTCTAACACGCCCAAGTTTTCTTGGCTTGGCCGTGTCTCTCCTTGCTTTTGGCCGTGTCATTTGAAAACCAAACCCTAAATGTGTCCAACAATCTTCTAAATGCATTTTAACACATCGTGCACAACACAAATTCATTCAAATGGGTACACTCAACAACATAAACACATATCTTACACAATCATCACAATAATCACTTTAATAACACATTAACATCATAATTAAACACAACCACTTCAAAACCCTAAAACCAACATCCTTCTCCATCTTCCAAAATCAACATCCTTCACTTCCAACAACAACACCTATTTAAATTCTTAACTTAAAACCAAATTTACACTTGAATACACAACACAACTACATCTCATCATCAAATCCTACCAACCCTAATTCACTTCAAACACCCCTTCAAAAGAAAAGAAGAAATCAAGGAAAAGATCTTACCTCAAATGAAGAAATTTCATAAATCTTTAACCAAGTCCTTTGATTGCTTCTTCAATTTGCTTCAAGCATCAAGAACACCTCTCTTTCCTTTTGGTTTTTAGAGAGCCGGCCACTTCTTGAAAGAAATAAGGAAATGATCAAGACACAAAGTCAAATTTTGCTTTTAATCTCCACCAAGTGATCTTATCCAAGCAATTACCAAAATGCCCTCAATCATATAACTAACTTTTTGTCTCATATAAGCCCTTATATGTAATTGCACATTCCACATAAAATATCCTCTTATATTGACTCTATATTTGACCAATTTATATGTTATATATATCATCATATACACAACATATACCATTCTCTCTAAACCCTAATTCTTTTCCCCAAAACACATATACACAAGCATTCACTTTCCAATATCTTTTCTCTTGCAATTTAACACATATATTCAATCCAATATATCACTACAACAACAATAACAACAACATCAACAACTTAATCAAATTTTTTAGGCCATATATGAGGATATTACAACTACATAAAATAAAATAAATTAATTAAACAAATAAGGCACCCACGAGTGGAAACATACCTTTTATATCCTTAAAATTCAAATAATAAAATTAACACAATTCATAGCAAAACAAAATAATACAAACATGTAGTTTAATCATTACAAAAAAAATTAATAATAAATTAGAGTTTAGTAAAAAGAAATTAAGGATAATTACAAGGAATTATAATTCACAAATAAATATTGACCTTATTGATGAGGGATCGCGTACGGTGGTCCCGCTAGCTGGCTTGGAATTACTGTAATGAATCAAAATAGTTTGGTTTTTGGTTTTTAGATCATGTTATTAGGATTTATATGAAATTATGACCAAGATTATTTAATTGTTGGATTAAACAATGATATTACTGTCATGATTTAACTACTGGACATATTTAAAATAATGGTGGTTGGATGTTCATTTAAATGAACTACTGTAATGTTTAAGCAAGCCAAAATTTACCAAAACATAAAAGAACGTAAATCCAACATAAATAATGGATACTATAAGTTTTAAGAAAATCAAAGAATATATGATTACTGCGAGTATTAAACTATTTAAAACATAAAAAACCAAACCTTCGTTGTTGGTTCCACCGAGTTACATGTTGAATCAAGCTTGTTTGTGTCACTGCCTAAGCCAACGAAACAATTTTAGGGACAATTGTCATGTGTTATATTTTATTTGTTTTTTAATAATTATGGCTAGGATTTTATAATAACTGCTACTGTCTCTTCTATTTGATAGTCCCTCGGTTTGATAATTGTGGTTGTCTCTCTTTTGATAATTAATTGCCTTTTATAGGCAACATTAGGACATCTTCAATCATCCTTCTTAACTTTGGAGAGGCCAATCCTACTTGACTTTAGAGAGGCCGAGCGGTGAAACTGTGCATAATCGAGCTATGCAAGCCCACGTGCAGTTGGCTCATGCCAATTTTGCATGAGCAATTGCTCAGATCGAATTTGCAAGGGCCAATTCAACATGAGCATGAATTGGCCCAAGCCAATTCGATGTGAGCTACTCAAGTCAAATTTGGCATAGGCCACAGTCAATTGGTCGATTGCCTATTCAAGAACAAAACTAATTTGGACCGAATCATATTTTAATTACATTGGCCCCATTGAAACTGAACCAACTCAATTCAAATAATAAATAATTAAACTTGATTTATTTTGGGCCTTGTTTATTGGACTCAAACTTGATCCAACCTTCAAATGAAAACCATATTTTGACCATTAACAAAATTAAGGGTCTACAATCTTGCTTCCTACTTGAATGATCTGAGACTTCCATAGAAGAGAGTGAAAAATAATATGACTTTAAGCTGACCTTGAAAGAAGGTGGGTTCTAGACCTGAAGTTCATTTGGGTTCTCGTACAGAGATTGGATTTGGGTTTCTCAACCCAAGATGGATTTGGGTTCTCAACCTGAAATTGAATCTGAGTTCTTGTCTAGAAACTGGATTTGAGTTCTCGATCCAAAACTGAATCGTCGTCCCAAAACTAGATTTTCTCGACCCAAAATTGGATTTTAGGTTCTCGGCCTGATGTTGGATTTTGGGTTCTAGTCTCGATGCAGGTTTGGATTCTCAACCCGAAATTGGATTGGTTGGGTTCTAGACCTGAGATTGGATTGGGTTTTGGACCTGAGGCTAGTTTGGATTTTGGACCAGAGATTGGTTTGGTTTCTATACCCAAGTTGGATTCAACTGACCTTCTATCAGTTGAGGGTTTTGGCTTTCTTCTAGCCACTTAATGTATTCTTTAGTGGATTCTACTAAGGATGGAACTTCATCTTGTATTAACTTCAGCTCTTCTGGCTGAATAACCTTCTTCAGTTGAGAATTTTAGCTTTCTTCTAGCCAATCAGTTTTAGCTCTTTCGGCTAACTGACCTTCTATTAGTTAAGAGCTCTAGCTTTCTTCTAGCCACGTGTTCCCTTCTTCAATGGATTCTGCTGACTTTACACTTTTGCAAAAAATTCAGCTATTCAACTATTTTTTGCCATCATACCCTTACTTTGCTCCTTGCATGGCAAAACATTGAAGTTGAGTTTGAAAATATTATATAAATATATAAATTTAAAAATTGACAATGATAAGTTTTGCCCCCTGTGTAGGCTCAAACCCATGCAAGCTCTGTCTGATGTCTATATTTTGTCTGGTTCTTTGGACAAGTATGCATTTTCTCTTTCTTACACCAGCCTTTTCATGTCCTCCTTGATTCTATATCTGCTTTTGATTGTTTGCTTCATTGGGTGTCTACTTTTCAAAGAATAGGCAACATAAGACAACATAATGCAATGTGATATGCTCATGTATGTGTGTATGCATGATATGCATGAGTGATACTTACAGTGGTTCCATTAACTCACAGACTGAGGTGATTAGCTGAAGCACTCCAATTTTTTTCATTCCAGATACTCATTCAGGTCTTGGATTGGAACGGCAAAAGAAAGCATGAGTAGTGGGGCACAAGCATCAAAAGGCATCCATTTCAATACATTTAGTTGGCAACTTTTTCATGACCTTGCAAGTGATCTTTTCATTAGCCACATTTTCCCAACATATCCTTTGAGGTTAGACAGTGCAACACACTTTCCTAAACTTAGAGGCTTGTTTTGAAAAATGTACACTTCTTTTTTTGAAATCATATTTTGACCTTGTCAGGTTAGTGTCATTATACCTCAACTCGATTTTCCAAATTAATATATCTATAGCATGACAATCCTAGTTACTATACTAAACTCAAGAATCAATTCTATTTAAGCAAGAACTATTACACTTCACATAGGCACACACACATTACTTGGCCAAAGGTCTCATTGAGTTTGAATATTGTTTATCTCATATGTATGCTTATTCGAACTATCTCCACTAATAGACTCCACCTACCAAGAGAGATCAACAAGTCTTTATTAGGCTTGAAATGGTATCTATAGGGGACATGGATTCAATGAAGGCCACTTTTAGATTGGAGCTAATGTGACATTGCTGACAAACCTTTACACTATAATCTTCTTGTTGGAACCACAAACTGTTAGAGGTTCCAATTTCACCTTCTGGTCATCACTTGTATCTTCTAACTTCATGAAAATATGAAGCTTGAATGTCCTTCTATCATTTGCCAGAATTCTTTATCTTTTCCTTTTATAAAAATTCAGGACCATTATTTTGTCTATTTTCCCTTTGAAATATCAAGTATCAAGACTTTCAAGATTGCAGATTTAGAGTTATGTTGGATAAAATGAAAGATGGTCTTTAACTTATTTTTTTATTCTATTTGAGTCTTTTGTTGAGCTAGACTAATTCAAGTTAATCTATCCTTGTAAACTAAGTGAAACTCTTCTGTTTCTTCAGGTAAAAGGAACTATATTGGCTTTCTAAACTGCCCTTTTTGGGTTTTCTTTTCTTTTTTTCTTTTCTTTTTTTCTTTTTTCTTTTTTTCTTCTCATTCTTTTTCTTTCTTTTTTTCTTTTTTTTGGTCCTAGCTCTAAGAGATTTCTCTCATTCTATGCTTTTGACTATGGATGAATGGAGTAGAGTGAGTCTGCTTCTGTGAGGATGGATCCTTTGTTGCCCTAATGTCATTCTGTGATATTACGCCTAGTTCAGTTGACCTTCAACTATCCCTATAGTCTTTGCTATATATCCTTTTCTTTGATCTTCTTTCCCTTTTATTCTTTAGTGATCATCAGATTTGCCATAAGTATCACAATAGCTCAGGGTAGGTTGTTGGGGTTTATAAGCAAATAAAGGCAAACTAAAACCTTATGAAGGCCCAAGGGGACAAACTAAAGATTGATGTTAACATGGGTGGATACTAGTTATTAGCTAACCAAACAATGCCTAGATCATTTCTCCCTTGAATAAGGAAAGTTCAATTTCGCCTCAAAATTTCATCAAAGCATGTTCTAACTAGGACCTAGACAAACATAAGTATGCAAAAACCCTCTCTAAGTAAGCATATACAACTTAATGTTATAGAAAAACTCCCTCGCCTAGTAAAGTCATTCGAATTATAATGAATAGATACAGTAATTTATGAATATCAAGCTAGACTCGTAATTGGTTGAACACAAAAATGAACAAAGATCAACATAAACAAAAATTTGATGAAAGTAATTTATTCAAACAATCTTAATTTAAAAAACATAATTGTTCCAAGAATATTAAAGAAAGCAGAAATAAAATAAGTAGCACTTAAGCCTAAGAAAGTTTATTGAATTATAATCGATGGTGCTTCATCTACTTGGACATGTCAGGGGCAATGGTCATCCCATTCTCATCCATAATTCCTCCATCCAAATCTTGGAAGGATGACAAGATAGAACTTTGAATCAATCCTCCTTCTATCATGAAGGTTGCTGGTAGTGACATTCTTCTAAACTTAGGCAATGGATTACTTTTAGAATTAGGTTTATCGGGCTCAGGCAGCTTGCCACTGTTGATCAAATCTTAGATCTAACGCCTGAATCGAGCACATTTATCTGTATCATGCCCTTGCATTTGATGAAATTGATAGAAGGCCTTGGCATCAATGTTTAATGGCAGAGGATCGTGTAGCAGTCGAGGAGCCAATGGCTATAATAGCCCTTTTCTTCTGCAACTTGTTGAAAATCCAAGATAGAGGTTTTGCCAACTTTAAAAATTACCATAGAGGTTTTGCCAACTCTAAAAATTATCTTTTATTCCCTTGACTATCAGTTGCATTGACATCCAGTTCTTTTTGTGCACTCTGACTACCATATTGGTAGTTTCCTCTTTCATTCCTTCTTTCAGAAAAGTAATTATTCTCCCACTCCCACTCTTCTATTTGCAAGCTAGCTTGGAGAAGATCTTTGAAATTTCTAATAAGGGTATGATATATTCTTTCATGAAGGTTGGGCATGACATCTCTAATTATCATTCTAATCTGGTCAGACTCATCGGGCCTCTTTTTAAGAAGAGTAGCCTTACTTCTCCACCTCTTCACATAGTTAACAAAACTTTCATTTTGTTTTTGTCTAATAGTTTGTACCTCCATGAAGGTCACTTCTAGCTAGACATTGTACACATAATACTGAATAAAAGCTTTGTACAACAAATACTAGTTCTTTTAAGTATTTTCCCCTAAGATATTGAACCACTTTTGCAGTCACAACCTAGTTTAACAAAAAAATTCACATTTCCAATTTAAAATCCTAAAACAATTTAAAATGTATATTTAAGAAATAAATAAAATATTTATTAATAACTAAAGGTTCCAAAATAGTATTTTATATAAAAATCTCTGAAATTTTTTTTTCTGAGTTTTGTCTGTAATTTGGGCATCCAATTTTTTCAACAATTACACAACTTGCACAAAATACATTCCCAATAAACAATAAACAACATTTCATCCCAACTTCACAAATCCTCCATATTTTCTCAAAACATTTATACATATGCATATATTTATCAAAACACATTTAAAACCCCATATTACACAATTTAACCAAAATATTCTTTATAATTTACAATATATACTCCAAAAACATAACATTATATACATAATATCAAAATGTACTGTAATATAAAATATGTACATGCTGGTGAATGGCTTTGATCTTGATGCACCAATATCAACTCTACAATCTCAACGCTAGACCCTACCAGGTCTAAAAGAACACTCCAGCTCTACCAGATCACCCCTATCATATGCGTGATGAATTACAATCATGCTAAGCTAAAAGCCTAGCGGTACAAACTTTGATAATAACAACACTTTAATACAATGCCAATGCATAATGAATTTGTATACTATGTCACAATGTGGCATACAAGTTTACTTTTAAAGCATAATCTTTCATCTTTTATAATTTAGATGAACACATACACAAGTATGGGCCCAAACAAACTAATATCTTATTTAAATCCCTGAGTTACTGTTTTGGTCTATGTTGACACCAAGTGTCTATCCCCGAAGGCAAATGATATATCAGTGACATCGAGCGTCTAGCCTAGAAGGCAAAATCAAGTATTAGTGATGCTAAGCATCTAGCTTAGAAGGCAAAATCAAGTATCAGTGACACATAGTATTTAGCCCTGAAAGCAAATAATGAGGATAACGTCATAGGCATACCGCCAAACACAGAACTCTTGAAATTAAATAACATACCAGGAACACAAATAATTCATATTTTCCATAATCAACTTTTTCTCATTTTCTCATTATCAGCTAAGCACTTTGCCTTATTTTCACATTTTTCTCATATTGCTTCATTTTCTCATTTTTCATCACATTGCAACATTTTCACTTTTTTTTCATTCATATCAATGTCAATTCTTAGTAACTCATCATATCTCATCATTTCATCACAAATGTATCACATTTCAAATTAAAATCACATTATCCAAATGTTTTGGGTTATTTTCACATATTTCACACTTTATTCAATTTAGCCATTAATAATGGCTTTTTATAATGCATATAAGGCATACATAACAATGCACATGTTATAGCACATTGTTCATGAATGTTCAATGTATCAAGTAGCTTAGCATCATCCAAAATGTGTTAAGCCCAAATGTAAGGTAAACATATCCCATTTATCAAAAGATTGTATATAACTTAATAAGCACTCAAATGCAAGCTAAGAAACTCCCACAAACCTTCACTTCCAAGTTGCCCTTCAACACTAAGGTTGGGCAATCCATTACTTCTCAATGCCTATACCAAATGTAATCAAATACAATCATTTAATATCACATTTTATGGCATTACAAGTATTAAACCTTAATTAAATCTCACACCTACAATATTTCCAAAATTAAGCCTAACCTTACTTTAACATTGAAAAACCATGTTAAACCCTTTAAATTGGTGTTTTAAGTTTATTTATATCATTACAAACATATTATAATATGTTTTGATCAATTACATTCAATAAACACACATTGTTTAAACAAAATCCTAAAGTGACATAACCTTCACCAATGAAGGTTCTTCATTCAACTCATTCCAATAATTAATCCAAGCTTATTTCCAGCACTTATATCATAAAATGACATGCTTCAAACATTAAAATCAAGCAATTGACCATTCTTTGAAAATTCCCTTTCCAAATTCAATACTACCATTTCCAATCTATAACCAAACTTAACCAAGTCCCTTATTTGACTTAAAAATCCTTGTTTATGCATAAAAAAAACATTTGGAATCAATTTGCATAATTAAAACTTAATCAATTTGCATAATCAATTTGCATAATTCAAAAATCCAAATCTTTCATAACCCTAAATTCTCTCTCTTCAACCAACTCATCTCAAGCTTAACCATTTCTTCAATCCAACTTAAAAATCATTAATAACTACTCAAAATAACTTCATACACACCCAATTAAGCAGTTAAATCATGCTATTACAACAACCCAAACTCAACATATTCATATAATCATGGAATTCCAAAGAAAAAGTTAGAGAACTTACTATTTGTGGTTGAAATCACTAAAATTCCACTTAAAACTTGTTAATTCCTTCAATTAATGGAGCCTGGAAGAAGCAAAAACTTGGGTTCTTTGGCTGTGGAAATTTGGCTATAAGGAGGAAGAAGAAGAAGAAGATTAACTTCGAATTTCTCTTTCCATCCACTAACTTAAAGACCATATATAATTATTATTTTATTATATTTTTAATTAATTAATTAATTAATTAATTAATAAAAACCATAAATTACATCTATCATTCATATATAATTTATTTTTAAATTATTTAAATAATCTTAATTTCCAAAGTCTGTTTACAAAATTACCACTTGACTTTTGCTTTTTTTTTTTAAAGTGTTGACTCTTAGTTGACTTTTATATATTTTATTTATATTTCGCATATAAATTCAACTTTTTCACTTAAAATCATTCATTTTTTCATTTAAATTATTTATTTAATTTATCCAGTTTAATTTTAATTTATTTTATTTAATTTTAAAAAATTAGGGATGTTACAATTCTCTCCCCTATAGAACATTTTGTCTGCGAATTTTTTGGTTTCAACTCAGGAATAACTAAGGATACTAGCTCTACATCATCTACTCACTCTCTCATGTTGCCTCCTCAGTGGCATGACTCTTCCAAAGAACTTTCACAAGTGGCACCTTCTTATTTCTCAACTCTTTCACCTCTCGTGCCAAGATCGCCACTGGTTCTTCTTCGTAAGTCAGATCCGGACTAACCTCAATGGACTCCACTAATAAGACATGAGATGGGTCTGACCTGTATCTTCAAATATAGAGACATGGAAAACATTATGTATCCGGTCCAACTCATGTGGCAGAGCCAATCTATAAGCCACTGGACTAACTCTCTCCAGTACCTCATATGGTCATATGAAACAAGGACTCAACTTCCCTTTACGACTGAATCTCAAATCTTCTTCCACGTCGACTGTAACATTCAAATTATTTTGAAAATTTCTAATTTTTTGAAAATTTGATAAAATAAATTATAATTTAAAAGGATAAAGTAAATTATTGGTTTTAAATGATAAACGAAGGGATTTTAAATGAAAAAGTGGAATATATATATGATATATATGCAAAATATACATAACATATATAAAGATCAACACTTTTTAAAAGAAAATGGTATTTTGGTAATTAAATCTTATAAATTCAAAATTAATAAAATAATTCAAAAATAATTTATTTTTTAACGGAAGAGGAAAATTAGGACTTTTAATTTATTAAAAAAATAATTAAATAATCGAATATTAAATTATTTATATACATATATATGTGGTTAAAAAAAAGATGAAAGGAAAAGAATATTAAAAGTCTTCATCTTCATGTCTTCCATGGGAGCTTGAAGACCAAGGATTTTGCTTCTTCCATACTCCATAAATTGAAGTAATTAACAAGTTTCAAGTGGATTTTTGGTGATTTCCACCAAAATTAGTAAGTTTTCATCTCTTTTCTTTGAATTCCATGGAAGATGAGATTATGTGAGTTTTGAGATTTTGATGTGGTATTTTATAATTGTTGGAATTGGTGTGTATGATGATTGAAGAGATGATGGAGTTTGGTTAAAGAATGGTGAAGAGAGAGAATTTAGGGTTATGGATTTTTGGAATTTTGAAAACATGAACTTTAATTGCTCAAATTGATTCCAAATGAGTTGTTTTGATTCATATACAAGTATTTTAAAGTCAAATATTGGATTTGGTTGTGTTGGGTTGGAGTTTGAGAATGGAAGTGGAGATTTAGGATTTTGGAAAAGTGATTTTCCAAAGTGGTTGAATTGTGTGACTTTATTTGTTTAGGCATGTTGTTTAGTGTTAAAAGTGATGAATATAAGCTTAGAATGAGTAATGGATTGTGTTGGAATGGAAAACCTTCAATGGGGTAAGGTTTTGCCATTTTTGAGATTTTGTGTATAAGAGTGTATTTTTATAATGTAAATGATTTAAATGTATTAAACTATGTTTTTAATAATATAAATAAACTTAAAACACTAATTTAATTGTAGTAGAATGGAATTCCAATGTTGAAGTAAGGAAAGGCTAAATTTTTGGAAATTTGTAGGAGTGATGTGTAATTAACGTTTAATGTTGGAAATGCCATTAAATGTGATACTAAATGATTATTTGTTATCACAATTGGTTTAGGCATTGAGGGAGGTTGATTTGCTTCATCCAAGTGGTGAAGGGCAAGTTAGAAAGATTGGAATGAAGGTTGTTTTTAGCTTGCTTTGGGTTGCTAGTGGAGGTATGTACAAACTTTGAATATAATGTCTATATTTGCATAACATTTGGACTTAACACATTTTGGTTGAAAAATGTGTTAAGCTACTTGGTTCATTGATTGTGTATGAATAATATGATATGACATTTGTAATGTCATATATGTGTTAAATGCATTGTGAAAAGCCATTGATAATGGCTAATTTGTGTAACATGTGAAATATGCATATTATGTGAAAATATCCAAAGTAATTGGGTAATGTGTTGTGAATGCAAAAATGAGATATGTGTAATAATGAAATGATCTGATATTGATAAAAATTAGAAAAGTGAGAAAAATGAGAAAGATGTGAAAAATGAGAAAAGTGAGAAAAAAAATGTGAAAATAAGGCAATGTGCCTAAATTGAATATGTAAAAATGAGAAAGAGATTAATAATGAGAAATATGAATAAATTGTGTGCCTAGTATGTTATTCAATTTTCAATGTTCTGGGTTTGGTAGCATGCCTATGATTGCCTACGGGCTATACGCTGGAAAGGTAAAAGTACTAGGTCATAAGCCAGGCCAGCTGATAAATATGATGTTTTTGGGGTGAAAAGACTAGGTCGTAAGCCTAAAAAACTGTAGCAGTCTAGCCGGGTTGAGGACCAAGATACTGGGGACTAAGGGTCTAGCCGGCTTGAGGTCCAAGAGACTGGGGCTATTACATTATCCATGGATATATATATATTGCTTACGGGGCTAGACACATGGTGTCATTATGGACCAAAGCAGCAACTCTGAAATTTGAATAGCATATTAGATCCTTTTAGGGCCCATGCTTGTCTTTGTTTTAATGTGAGTTATGAATTATGATACAATTGAGTAATATAATGTTATGAGTTGTGCTTATGAAATATTTGAAAAAAAATTATAAGAAAGTGGATTGATGTGACATCTATATGCATTGTGCATTTGGTATTTCATTGAGTTATATTGTTATTATCAAAGTTTGTACCACTAGGCTTCGGCTTAGCGCAATTGTTTCCATCGCGCAAGTGACAAGGTAGACCCAGCTAAGCCAGAGAGTTCTTCTAGACCAGGTCGGGTCTAGACTTGTAGTTGAGCTTGTTGAGTTGCTATCGAGATCAGAAACATTACCAGCAACATGTTTATATTTTTATGTTATTGTACATTTTTAGTATTGTGCATAATATATTATGTTTTGAATTTTGTGTATTGTATATTATAAAGAATGTTTGGGTCAATGTATTTGAAATGGGAGAGTAAGTGTGTTTTAAATTATATAAATCTATATGTATAAATGTTTGAGAAACTTGGTGAAATTGAGAAGTATGGTTGAGATGGTGGTTGAAAATTATTTGGGAGTGTTTTCTTTTTGCAGATTAAGTAATTGCTAAATTTTGGGATATTCAAAATTCAGACAAAACTTTGGAGAATTTTTCCTAGAGATTTTTATATATATTATTTATTTTGGGTTTTGGGTTCTTATAATAAGTAAATAATATTTATATTCTATTTAATTTTTATATATTTAGAATTTGAAATTTTAAATTGGAAATGTAAAAAAAAAAAATTAGTAATTCGGTCTGTGACATTTTTGTACCGTATATGCGTATTTTACATATGCTGGAAATATGTCTTGTACGTATATAGGGTATAAGGGTGTTACATTTGTTTTGGTATCAGACCTAGGTTTGAGGTTCTCGACCTTGCTGGGATTATAGGGAGAGAAAATGGGGAATTTGAAAATAATTTTTAATTGTAATACATGCATTGGCTCTGGCAGTTTCTGATATCTGATATAGTATTTTCTGCTTTCTTTGCAGATATAGGTAGTTATGGCATCTCGGCCGCATCAGGCTGCTGAGGGTAGTGCAGAGAGTCTGGCTCCAGATGAGGGTAGAGATGGAGCTAGAGTTGTATCTGCTGGTAAGGCATCTGTTTCTATGCCTGTGAGACCAGCAGCTGATGAGGTTCAGCCTGGCTGGGTATGGCATATGGTAGAGTTGTTGAGGCAGGCTCTAGTTCCGCAGCCACCATTGCCGTAGCCGCAGTTACTGGTGAGGCAGTATGATAAACTGAGAAAGTATAGGCCTGAGGATTTTGTTGGCACTACAGACCCTGCTGTAGCAGAGCAGTGGCTAGACCGAAATCAGAGGATATTTATTCAGTTACAGGCTATTCCAAAAGAGAAGTTTGATTATACCAGATCTCTTCTGCAGAGAGATGCATATGATTGGTGGAAGACGATTCCACATGCTCAGGATGATCCATCAGTCTTGACCTATGATGATTTCCTATAGGAATTTGAGTAGAAGTATACTCTGAGAGAGTATAAAGATGCAAAGAAGATGGAGTTCCTGAGTCTGAGACAGGATACCAGGACAGTGACTGAGTATGTGATCGAGTTTATCCGGTTGAGTCACTATGCTAGTGGGATCATTTCTGATGAGTTTGACAGGTGCAGGAGGTTTGAGGGACTGAGACCCTCTATCATATGCATCATCGCAGGCTCTCAGTATCAGGATTTTTCCCATTTAGTTGCAGCTGCCAGAAGTGTTGAGAGGGCACAGAGTCTTGCAGCAGCTGCCAGGGTTGAGGAAACCAGAGTTAGGAGACCCCAGAGTGAGGTAGGGTCTTCATCAGTGAAGAGAGGCCGAGGGGGACATTTTCAGAGGTTTAGTAGGAGTCAGGGGCAGTTTGGCAGGTCAGTACAGCAGCAGAGATAGAGATAGAGACCTGCACTTTCAGTGGCTAGTACTCCGACCCCATTGGCTTAGAGAACTACTCCACCTACTTGCGTTCATTGTGGTAGAGTACACGGAGGTGTCTACTGGTAGAGAGGTGCTTTGGGAGTGTGTTTTAGATATGGGTCATTAGACCATTTTATCAGAGATTGTCTCGAGCCACCAGAGGTTAGGTAGGCAGATACTGCATCTTCTAAACCCAGTGTCAGAGGGGATCGTGGTGGCAGAGGTTTTAGTAGAGGTGGTTGACCTGGGTTTAGTTAGAGAGGAGGCTCTACATCTGAAGGTAGTAGGCCAGATGAGGCTGGGCCATCTCAGCGGGTTTATGTGATGCAGAGGCAGCCGGATGCTTCAGCCATCATTACGGGTACATTTTCTTTATTTGGTATTTCAGTCCTTACTCTATTAGATCCTGGATCTACGCATTCATACATAAGTGCATCCATCTTGCCTGTGTCTAAATTGCATTCTGAGTCCCTAGGATTTGAAGTCTTGGTGACAAATCCTTTAGGGGATAGCATTGTGGTGAGCAGAGTGCATCGAGATAGTCTAGTTGTTGTTCAGGATGAGGAGTTTCTCAATGGCCTGATTGAGATGCCTTTTAGGGAATATGATCTGATTTTTGGCATGGATTGGTTATCCAAGCATGGGGTTGTGGTAGACTATCTGAAGAAATGTGTTACTTTGAGAACACAGGATGGTAGGGATGTTATAGTATCTAGTAAGCAGAGGTATCTTTCATCCATGTTTGTTTCAGCTGTTTCAGCTGGGAGGATGATTCAGAAGGGATGTGAGACTTATCTTGCTCATGTTGTAGATACTAGAGTAGTGGGATCCTTGCTTGAAAGTATACCCACAATTGCCAAGTTTCCAGATATTTTCCCTGATGAGTTGCCAGGGGTACCTCTTGAGAGAGAAGTGGACTTTGGTATCGATTTGTTGCCTAGTACCACTCCTATCTCTATTACCCCTTATCGGATGGCACCTGCTGTGTTGAGAGAGTTAAAGGTGCAGTTGTAGGAGTTATTGGATAAAGGGTTTATCCGCCCTAGTGTGTCTCCATGGGGAGCTCCTGTGTTGTTTTTGAAGAAGAAGGATGGCACCATGAAATTGTGTATTGATTATAGGCAGTTGAATAAGGTGACCATCAATAACAAGTATCCTTTGCCTCGGATAGATGATCTCTTTGATCAGTTGATGGGAGTAGCAGTATTCTCTAAGATTGATCTGAGATCAGGGTACCATCAGTTGAGAGTCAGTGATGTGGATGTAACCAAGACAGCTTTTCGTATGAGGTATAGGCATTATGAGTTTTTAGTGATTCCCTTTGGATTGATGAATGCACCAGCAGCTTTTATGGATTTGATGAACAGGGTATTCGGACCATATTTAGATCAGTTTGTGGTGGTCTTCATTGATGACATTTTGGTGTATTCGCGTAATGAGGAGGATAATGATAGACATTTGCGGATCATATTACAGACTCTGAGGGAGAAGCAGTTGTATGCTAAACTGTCTAAGTGTGAGTTCTGGCTCGATCAGGTAGCTTTTCTTGGTCATGTGGTTTCAGCAGAGGGTATTAGAGTTGATCCGAGTAAAGTTGAGGCTATCTTGAATTGGAGTCCACCGAAGACTATGACAGAGGTTAGAAGTTTTCTGGGATTGGCAGGCTATTATCGTCGATTTGTGAAGGGTTTTTCTATAATAGCTACATCACTCACCAGATTACTTCGGAAAGGAGTTAAATTTGTGTGGACAAATCGGTGTTAGGCGAGTTTTGAGCAGCTGAGGGAGATGTTGACTCAAGCTCCTATCCTTACCCTGCCTATGGAAGCTAAACCATATGTGATATACAGTGATGTTTCACGCAGTGGTTTAGGTTGTGTTCTGATGCAGGAGGGTAGAGTCATTGCTTATGCCACTCGACAGTTGAAACTGCATGAGCTGAATTATCCGACGCATGATTTGAAGTTGGCAGCCATAGTTTTTGCTTTGATGATTTGGCAACATTATCTTTATGGGGATGAGAAGTGTTTCATTTATACGGATCACAAAAGTTTGAAATACCTGGGTGTTCATAGAGAGCTGAATCTTCGGCAGAGACGGTGGTTAGAGTTGATTAAAGACTATGACTGTTTGATTGATTATCATCCTAGTAAGGCAAATGTTGTTGCTGATGCCTTGAGTCAAAAATCTTTGGCAGGTTTGACTGCTTATTCGCTCTCGTTGCTTGTTAAGTTGAGAGCGTTGCATGCTACATTTGAATTTTCTGATGATGGTGCTTTGATGGCTTAGTTGTAGTTGAGGCCAGTCTTGTTGGATCATATTAGAGAGGCTCAGTTGGCAGATGAGGAGAATTCAGAAAATTGTGTTGGTTTGTCAGAAGGGGGAGAGTCGAGACTTTTATGTGAGGGATGATGCCAATTTATGGTATAGAGATAGATTATGTATTCCTAATGATGCGGAATTGAAAAGAATGATATTAGAGAAAGCACATCAATCACTTTTTGCTATGCAGCCTGGGAGTGCCAAGATGTATCAGGACTTGAAGCGAAATTATTGGGACATAGCAGAGTTTGTATCCAGATGTCTCACTTTCCAGAAAGTGAAGGCTGAGCACCAAGTTCCTTCAGGATTGCTCCAACCTTTAGCAGTGCCAGAGTGGAAATGGGAGCGAGTGACAATGGATTTTGTGACTGGACTACCTTTGACTCAGAAGAAGCATGATGCAATCTGAGTGATAGTTGATCGGATGATGAAGATAGCTCATTTTCTTCCAGTTCGGATGGATTATTCTCTCGAGAGGTTGGCTGAGCTGTATATCAATGAGATAGTTAGGTTGCATGCAGTTCCAGTTTCTTTGGTGTCAGATCGAGATCCCCGGTTTACTTCGAGATTTTGGAAGAGTTTGCATAATGCTTTGGATTCTCGATTACATTTTATTACTGCTTTCCATCCTCAGACAGATGGACAGTCAGAGAGAGTGATACAGATTCTAGAGGATATGTTGAGGAGCTATATCATTGATTTTACTGGGAATTGGGACAGATTTTTGCCATTAATTGAGTTTGCTTATAACAACAGCCATTAGTCGAGTATTGGGATAACTCCTTATGAAGCTTTATATGGTAGGAGATGCAGGACACCTTTGTGTTGTGATGAAGTTGGAGAAGGTAAACTAGTTGGTCCCGATTTGATTAAGGAAACAGAGGAAAAAGTGAAGGTGATTCGGGGTCGTTTGAAAGCAGCTTTAGACAGACAGAAATCTTATTCAGATTTAAAAAGAAGAGACATAGAGTTCAATGTGGGAGATAAAGTGTTTCTGAAGGTGTCTCCATGGAAGAAGATTTTGAGATTTGGTCGCAAAGGGAAGTTGAGTCCTCGTTTCATAGGACCATATGAGGTGTTGGAGAGAGTTGGTCCGGTGGCTTATAGACTAGCTTTGCCGCCTGAGTTGGATCAAATACATAATGTTTTCCATGTCTCGATGCTTTGGAGATCTACGTCTGACCCATCTCATATGTTGTTAGTGGAGTCCAATGAGGTGAGTCCAGATATGACTTATAAGGAAGAACCAGTGGCGATTTTGGCGCGAGAGGTTAAAGAATTGAGGAATAAGAGGGTACCACTTGTGAAAGTCCTTTGGAGGAATCATGCCACTGAGGAGGCGACATGGGAAAGTGAGCAGGTGATGTAGAGTCAGTTTCCCCATTTGTTCCAAACTTGAGGACACGTAATTTCGAGGACGAAATTTATTTTAGGGGGAGAGAATTGTAACATCCAAAATTTTTTAAAAAATTCTAATTTTTGGAAAATTTGATAAAATAAATTATAATTAAAAGGATAAATTAAATTAATGGTTTTAAATGATAAATGAAGGGATTTTAAATGAAAAAGTGGAATATATATATGATATATATGCAAAATATACATAACATATATAAAGGTCAACACTTTTTAAAAGAAAATGGTATTCTGGTAATTAAATCTTATAAATTCAAAATTAATGAAATAATACAAAAAAAATTATTTTTTAACGAAAGAGGGAAATTAGGACTTTTAATTTATTAAAAAAATAATTAAATAATTAAATATTAAATTATTTTAATATATATATATGTGGTTAAAAAAAAGATGAAAGGAAAAGAATATTAAAAGTCTTCATCTTCATCTTCTTCTTCTTCAAGGATGTGTCTTCCATGGGAGCTTGAAGACCAAGGATTTTGCTTCTTCCATATTCCATAAATTGAAGGAATTAACAAGTTTCAAGTGGATTTTTGGTGATTTCTACCAAAATTAGTAAGTTTTCATCACTTTTCATTGAATTCCATGGAAGATGAGATTATGTGAGTTTTAAGATTTTGATGTGGTATGTTATAATTATTCGAATTGGTGTGTATGATGTTATTTTGGGAAGTTAACAATGATTCTATGGTTAGATTGAAAAGATGATGGAGTTTGGTTAAAGAATGGTGAAGAGAGAGAATTTAGGGTTATGGATTTTTGGGGTTTTGAAAACATGAACTTTAATTGTGCAAATTGATTCCAAATGAGTTGTTTTGATTCATAAACAAGTATTTTAAAGTCAAATATTGGATTTGGTGGGGTTGGGTTGAAGTTTGAGAATGGAAGTGGAGATTTAGGGTTTTGGAAAAGTGATTTTCCAAAGTGGTTGAATTGTGTGACTTTATTTGTTTAAGCATGTTGTTTAGTGTTAAAAGTGATGAATATAAGCTTAGAATGAGTAATGAATTGTGTTGGAATGGAAAACCTTCAAAGGGGGAAGGTTATGCCATTTTTGAGATTTTTGTGTATAAGAGTGTATTTTTATAATGTAAATGATTTAAATGTATTAAAATATGTTTTTAATAATATAAATAAACTTAAAACACTAATTTAATTGTAGTAGAATGGAATTCCAATGTTGAAGTAAGGAAAGGCTAAATTTTTGGAAATTTGTAGGAGTGATGTGTAATTATGGTTTAATGTTGAAAATGACATTAAATGTAATACTAAATGATTATTTGTTATCACATTTGGTTTAGGCATTGAGGGAGGTTGATTTGCTTCATCCAAGTGGTGAAGGGCAAGTTAAAAAGATTGGATTGAAGGTTATTTTTAGCTTGCTTTGGGTTGCTAGTGGAGGTATGTACAAACTTTGAATATAATGTCTATATTTGCATAACATTTAGACTTAACACATTTTGGTTGAAAAATGTGTTAAGCTACTTGGTTCATTGATTGTGTATTAATAATATGCTATGACATTTGTAATGTCATATATGTGTTAAATGCATTGTGAAAAGCCATTAATAATGGCTAATTTGTGTAACATGTGAAATATGCATATTATGTGAAAATACCCAAAATAATTGGGTAATGTGTTGTGAATGCAAAAATGAGATATGTGTAATAATGAAATGAATTGATATTAATAAAAATGAGAAAAGTGAGAAAAATAAAAAGATGTGAAAAATGAGAAAGGTGAGAAAAAAAATGTGAAAATAAGGCAAGGTGCCTAGATTGAATATGTAAAAATGAGAAAGAGATTAATAATGAGAAATATGAATAAATTGTGTGCCTAGTATGTTATTCAATTTTCAGAGTTCTGGGTTTGGTAGCATGCCTATGATGGCCTACGGGCTATACGCTGGAATGGTGAAAAGACTGGGTCATAAGTCAGGCCAGCTGATAAATATGATGTTTTTTGGGTGAAAAGACTGGGTCGTAAGCCTCAAAAACTATAGCAGTCTAGCCGGGTTGAGGACCAAGATACTGGGGCCTAAGGGTCTAGCCGGGTTCAGGTCTAAGAGACTGGGGCTATTACATTATCCATGGATATATATATTGCCTATAGGGCTAGACACATGGTGTCATTATGGACCAAAGCAGTAACTCTGAAATTTGAATAGCATATTAGATCCTTTTTGGGCCTATGCTTGTCTTTATTTTAATGTGAATTATGAATTATGATACAATTGAGTAATATAATGTTATGAGTTGTGCTTATGAAATATTTGAAAAAAAAAAATAAGAAAGTAGATTGATGTGACATCTATATGCATTGTGCATTTGGTATATTGAGTTATATTGTTATTATCAAAGTTTGTACCACTAGGCTTCGGCTTAGCACGATTGTTTCCATCAGGCAAGTGATAGGGTAGACCCAGCTAAGCCAGAGAGTTCTTCTAGATCAGGTTGGGTCTAGACTTGTAGTTGAGCTTGTTGAGTTGCTATCGAGATCAGAAACACTACCAGCAACATGTTTATATTTTTATGTTATTGTACATTTTGAGTATTATGCATAATATATTATGTTTTGAATTTTATGTATTGTATATTATAAAGAATATTTGGGTCAATGTATTTGAAATGGGAGAGTAAGTGTGTTTTAAATTATATAAATCTATATGTATAAATGTTTGAGAAACTTGGTGAAATTGAGAAGTATGGTTGAGATGGTGGTTGAAAATTATTTGGGAGTGTTTTCTTTTTGCAGGTTGAGTAATTGCTGAATTTTGGGCTATTCAAAATTTAGATAAAACTTTGGCGAATTTTTCCCAGAGATTTTTATATATGTTATTTATTTTGGTTTCTTATAACAAGTAAATAATATTTATATTCTATTTAATTTTTATATATTTAGAATTTGAAATTTTAAATTGGAAATGTAAAAAAAATTAGTAAATTGGTCTGTGATATTTTTGTACCGTATATGAGTATTTTACAGATGCTGAAATGCGTATTGTATATATATATGGTGTAAGGGTATTACATCAACACCTTCAGGAACACTTAATCTCCCACACTTTATCTTTCCTTTTCAAATTGATATAGGATTTCTGTCAGTCTGAAGCTATTTTCAAATGATCTAGAATCAACTTCACTTTCTCTTCTGTTTCCTTAATCAAATAGGGGCCAACCCGTTTAACCCTTCTCCAACCTCATCCCAATACAAAGGTGTCCTACATTTCTTGCCATACTAGGCCTCATAAGGAGACATCCCAATACTAGACTGATGACTATTGTTATAAGAAAATTCAATCAGTGGCAAAAATCTATCCCAACTCCCAGTGAAATCAATGATATAGCTCCTCAACATATAATCTAGAATCTGTATTACTTTTTTTTGACTACCCATCTGTCTAAGGATGGAAAGCAGTGCTAAAGTGCAACCAAGAACAAAAAGCATCCTACAAACTACTCCAAAATCTCAATGTAAATTGGAGATCTCGGTTTGACACCAAAAAAACTGGGACTTCATACAATCTCACTATCTCATAGATATACAACTCAAACAACCTCTCAAGTGAGTAGTCCATCCGAACTGGTAGAAAATGAGTTATCTTTGTCATCCTATCAACTATCACCAAGATTGCATCATGCTTCTTTTGGGTCAAAGGCAGTCCAGTCACAAAATCCATCGTCACTCGCTCCCAATTCCACTCAGGCATTGATAATGGCTGAAGCAACCCTGAAGGAACTTGGTGTTTAGCCTTCGCTCTCTTGCAAGTGAGACTTCTGGATACAAACTCTGCTATGTCCCTCTTCATACCTAACCACCAATAATGCTGCTTGAAATCTTGATACATCTTGGTACTACTAGGGTGCATAGAATAGAGTGACCGATGTGCTTCCCCTAAAATCTTCCTCTTCAATCCTACATCATTGCAAATACATGACCTATCTCTCTACCATAAACTGCCATCATCTCTCACATAAAAGTCTCAACTCTCCCCCCTTTTGGCAATCCATCACAATCTCCTGGATTTTCTCATCTGCCAACTAGGCTTCCCTAATCTGATCCAACAATAATGGCCTCAACTGCAAGTAAGCCATCAATGCACCATCATCACAAGACTCAAATCTAGCTTGCAATGCTCTCAACCCAACAAGCAATAAGAGCTAATAAATAGTCAAACCTACCATATACTTTTGACTCAAGGCATCCACAATAACTTTTGCCTTGCCAGGATGATAGTCAATCAAGCAGTCATAGTCTTTAATCAACTTTAACCACCATCTCTGTCTCAAATTTGACTCTCTCTGAACATGCAAGTACTTCAAACTCTTATGATAAGTATCAATAAAACATTTATCCCCATACCCATACAAGTAATGCTGCCAAATCATCAATGCAACCAAATCTTCAATGCAAAAACTATGGCTACTAGTTCCTAATCATAAGTCGGCTAATTCAACTCATAGGCTTCAATAGTCGAGATGCATAAGTAATGATTCTACCCTCCTGCATCAAAACACAATCCAAACCACTATGTGAAGCGTCACTGTATATCACATAAGGTTTAGCCTCCACAAGTAGGGTAAGGATAGGAGCCTGAGTCAACATCTCTGAAGACTCTTAATTTTTGACCCAGTCTGGTCCAATATGTTTTATTTAGTCCAAAAAGATTTTTGTTGTGTAATTGGTCCAAAATAAATTTTGTTAAATAATTTTTGCTTTAGTATTTAATTTTTATTAATAAAAAATAAAAATAAACAAATAAAAGTCAAAAAAATAAAAATAAAAATCGGCGTAGAAAAAATCGGCGATGAAAAATTCGTCGCGCAGGCCCGTGGGCATTTTGCCCGCAAAAAAAATCTGCACCGAAATGGCGCACGCCATTTCGCCCACAGAAAAATCCTGCAGGCGATGCCCGCTCCTAGCCCACAGCTGCAATTTCCTGCGGCAGATTTTTTTCGCCAGTGCATTTTTTTCTGCGGCAATTTTTTTCGGCAGAGCAATTTTTCCGACGTAATTTTTTCGAAACCTAATTCAATTAGGTTTCGATTTCCTTTTCTTATTAGTATTACTTGCCGTGACTAATTAGGAATAAACCATATCAAACCACTATAAATAAGAACCAAAGGCAATGAAATTAGAGGAGGCCGAAATGGACAGTGAAAAAGAAAATCCAAATCCGTGAAGGAAAAGCTTGAATTCAATTGATTTTTAAAGTAGCAGAAACACGATTTAAGGGATTCAAAAGGTAAAAAGGCTGGTCTTTTGAGCTTGTTCATCCAAGAAGCAATTTTGGTGCAACTTACAAAATAAGGTATGAAATTATAATTTCTTTATATTTTTTCACAGTAGCTAAAACTAGGATTTTGTGTTTTTCAAAAGTTAAAATCTTAGAACTTTAATTTAGTTTTTCTAAATTCAAAAACCTTATTTCGTTGGTTTATTTTCTGAAAGACTTAAAATTGTTATTTTTTCTTCTTTAAAATCTTAAAACCCTAATTAAACATATTTTTCAACAAAACCAAAATTTGATTATGTTTCTTTCAAAATTTTAAACTTGGTTATGTTTCTTCCAAAAATCCATAAAAAAACATCTTTTCTATTTATAAAAACTTTAATCCGCTTGTTTAAATTCATAAAACCTCATGAAATCATCAAATTGTCTTTCTAAACCCTAATTCAAATTCATCACCCGAGACTCTAATTTTAAATCCTAAAACCATAATTCAACTTCTAAACCTAAAATATTAAACTCTAACTCCTTTAAAACCTTAAACCTAACTTTTTTCTAAACTTTAATCCTTTAAAACATTAAAAACCATAAAACCACAAATATTCTAAATTTACACAGTAAGCTTGAAATCACCATTTAAAACCATGAATCAAAAGTATTTTAAAGTGTCTAAAACCCTAGTTTCATGATTTCATCATTCAAACCTTAATTTGTTTAATCAAAGAGCTTTACTAACCTTTTAAAACATAAAATCCTAAATCTATTTTAATTTCATAAAAAGTCAGAGTAGCTACAATTGGACTTTTATTTGCTTTATTTTTTTATTATGCTTTGATTTATTTAATTTCAATGCTTGATTTATTTAATTTATCATGGATGGATGTTTACTTTCTATTTAATACCTTTGATGAATGATTTGTTTATGTTGAATGCTTATTTACTTTTATCAATTTATTTAGACTTCCAAATGTTGTAAGAGGTACGTTTCCACTTGGTGGGTACCTCATTAGTTAAATATCATGTAATTTAATTTGCTTTTCTATTATAGAACCTATGTAAAGGGCATGTTTCTACCTTTCTGTGGCTGTCCTATTTAGGCATATGATGTAAGGACATGTTTCCATACTTGGATGGGTGTCCATTTGTTTGTTTTGCTTGGACATTGCTTTGATTTTAATATAATGATGCTTTCTTTTTATTGTGTGTAGTATGGATAATATTGTTATATTTAAGAATTTTATAATATTAAGACCTGTAAAGGAGGCCGGTTCCAATGAACTAGGCATTGTGGGGGTGCTGGGCCATTTCTCACCTTCCCCACACGTACCCAACTTTCCGAACCCATTAGGGGGTTGGGGATTCCTTAGTAATCGAGTCATCAACCCCTTTCTTTTTCCTGGCCCGTCCGGGTGGCGACTCCATTTTCTTCGAAATTAGGTCCGTGTTCTCTAAGGCCCCGAGCCTAAACAGTGCTGAAGCCGTAAGAACCATTCCACTGGGAGTGGGGGCAAAAATCCCCGCTCACAGTGGCGACTCCACTGGGGATAAGAGAAGTTGATTCCGTTGGTCTTTATATTATTCTATTCTTTCTTATAATGGTATTATCCATTGCATCATATTAAATTGCATTGTGTGCGTGAGTTAGGACACCCGTGTTACCCGTGTTATGTTATGTAAGGGATACCATACTTTTACTCAAGGTATGGAGATCAACCATGGCATAACCACTCATAGCCTCATACCATTTGGTATATACTTGCTATGGGAACCTAAGTCTTTTAACCCAAAGACTAAAGCTCATGTAATTGGCCTTGTTACTTTCCTTAGGTTTTGCCCCAAATGCATGTTGTTTGACTATGGTTTGCTTATCTTAGTCTAAATCATGGCTTATTTGGTTTGTTCTTTTTCTAATATGACCCAAGTACATTTGCAAGCTCAAAATAAATTTTTCTTTAACGTCCAAAAGACCAAAGCTATTTTCAAAATTTTTCAATATGGTCTTTGGACATAAGACTTTTCTAAAAACAAATCAAAAATTCTTTGGTCCATGGCCTAAATACTAAGCCCAAAATCCATTTTTCTAAAATCTTTTACAATAGGCTTAGAAAAAAACTATTTTCACCCAACCTTTTCTTATAAAGAGCTTGTAAAAATATTTAGGTCAATTATGAAATACCAAAAATCAATTGTGGGCCTAGTTTACACTAAGAATAAATTAACCATGGGCTTATTTTTGGCATGAATCATTAGTTACCTTTTTCAAGTGAGAAATCTATTTATAATAAACCTCTTAATTTCGTTTTAATCCAATATAGCATAAAAGCTACTATAGTTGGTTGAATGGATTAAAACCTAATTAATGGGAATTACTATGAATGGACTTCCATTTTCGAAAATATAACTATTGGTTGAAACGTCCGAGGGAATTATTCGAAAGCAACATACCCCATGTTGGTATTTTGTTAATCATATAACTAGGAAAAGAGACTCGCCATTCGCATGTGGATGTTATAAGGTTGGAAGGAACGTCCTATTTATCCTTATTTGTTGATTGTTTGTGCATACATGAATACATGCATACATTTGCATCTCATTGATCCTCTCTGGCTCACAGCCCCAACAATATGACCTACGCCGGAGATGAAGTATCTAGTAACGACTCAATCACTTGCTCACCTAAAACAATGGAGCCCAAACAAATTCAAAGGATGGTGGATGAGGCCCTCAATGCCAAGATGGAAGAAATCAAAGAGGCCTTAGCTGAGACCATGAAGAACCAGTTGACTACAATCTTAGGGAACCATGCCGAGGTGTCTGCTAGCACTAAGAAACCAAAGAACAAAGGGAAGACTAAAGTTAGTGAAGTGGTTTTGATGATGAAAAGGTGATCATTGATGATGATGATGATTGGGCTCAATACTACCAAGATGTTCAAGAAAAGAAGAAAGAACCAAAGGTTGGTGAGAAAGCAACTATTGAAAAGACCAAGACATCTGATGTTGAAAAGATGATTGCTAATTTAGAAAATAAATTTGAGAAGAAACTGAAAATCGAAGAGATGTATGAGATTGATAAACTATTTGAACAAGATGAAGAGGTCCCTTATAAGTTCAAGATGCCATCTTTTGCAAAGTACAATGGCACCAAAAATCCTCATCTCCATGTGAAGTAGTACATCACTTTCATGCAGTCTGCTCGAGCTACTAAGGCTCAAACTCTGAGGTACTTTATGCTCTCATTGGACCCTGTTGTCCAAAATTGGTTCAATACCTTAGATGATGGAACACAAAAGAGTTAGGATCTACTTTACAAAGCCTTCATCCAACAATATGGATATAATGTTGAATTAGAAGTTACCTTAATGGAAGTGGAGTCCATTAGGCAAAGGCTGAATGAGAATTTTGTAGATTATGTCAAGAGATGGAGAAACAAGGCCGCTTTACTCAAGAAGAGGCCCGATGAATCCGATCAAATAAGGATGATTGTGAGAGGGGTGTTGCCTAATCTTCATGAGATGATGTCTCATACACTCATCTGTGATTTCAAAGACCTTCTCCAAGCTGGTTTGCAAATTGAAGAATGGGAAAGGGAGAAGAGCCACTTTGCAACAAAAAGGAACGAGAAAGGCAGCTATCAACCTAGTAGCCAAAGCATGCAAAAGGCCGTCGGTGTTAATGCTACTAACCAAGGAACAAGGAGACAATTTTTGAAATTGGGAAAACCGATGTCTTGGGTTCTCAACAAGCTTCAAAGAAAAGGATTGCTACAGCCCTTAAATCCTTGTCCTTTGCCTAACCCTCTCCCAACTAATTTTGACACCAAAGCATTTTGTCAATTTCACCAAATGCAAGGACATGACATGGATAGATGCGTGAGGTTGAGACATGAGATTCAAAATCTAATTGATAATGGGAAACTACCTGAGCCCAACAAGACAAACACCAAAGACAACACATTGCCAAAATTCAATAGGGTACCACCACCGGCGACCTTCAAGATTGGAGGAGGTTTGCATGAGGACTTTGTCATATCTTCTTTTCAAGATGTGGGTGGAAAAGCAACCAAAGAAGAAGAGGCATTTGAACAAGCTATGATGGGTGAAGAAATAGCAATTTGTGTTGTCAATGGGTTTTGGGATTCAAGTGATAGTGATGATGATATTGTATCTAAGGAGGAGTGGACTTGGTCCGAGCCCGAAGAAGATGAGGTGATGAATACTAGATTCGGTAAGCCTTATGCAAGGCCACCACCTAAGGAGATAGAAACTACTAAGGGGAAGGAAGTTGAAATAGAAGAAGATGATACTATGTTCAAGCAATTGAAAAGAACCTAAGCGAGTGTTAGCATTTGGGACTTGTTAGCTACTTTTAAAAAGCACCGAGAAACTATGGCCAAAGCCTTAGCTAGCATGCCAATTTCTACCTTCACAACACCCGAGGAGTTGATCAACTTCATAAAAATTGGGGAAGTAATGAAATGTGAAGAAGTCCAAGAAAAGAGTGAAGTTAATATGGGAGCAGTTTCTTTTTTAGATGCGGACTTACCGGAGGAGGGGAGAGGCCACATTCGCCCTCTCTTTATCAAAATAGAAGTCAAGGGGAAGAGGACTTCATGTGTAATGGTCGATGATGGGTCTGCCATAAATGTTTGTCCACTTAAGATATTGCCAAAGCTACCCATGTCAACAAGAGATTTAAACCCAACCGAGGTGACAATTCGTGCTTATGACAACACTAAGATGCATGCCAAAGGGACTTTCAAAGCGGCCGTCAAGGTTGGGCCAATTGAATATATTATTGAATTTGTTGTTTTAGACATACCAGTTACCTTCGCCTTTCTCTTGGGACGACCATGGTTTCACCCTCCTGGTGGAGTTCCTTCCAACCTTCATCAAAAGATCAAATTCCCCAACGAAAATGAGAAAGTGGTCATTGAAGCTGAAGATAATGAGATTGTTAAAGCTCTAATGGTTGAGAGGCCTCTTAATGGTTTTCAAGTGGCTGCAATTTCTGATGATGAAGTAGTAGACTCCAAAGTCTTGAATATGATGAAGAACATGAAATACCTTCCCGAAGCTGGTCTTAGAAAGGGTAAGGCCGGTTTGACAAAGTTGCCAAATTTTAGAACTCAAGCTTCCAAGAAGGGGTTGGGATATGATGAAGCCAATGAAGTCCAGCCAAAGAAGAATGAGAAGATGAGCTTTCCACCACTTGAAGAGATCTTTGTCAAAGCTCCAGATATAGGACCACTCTAAGGAAAGCCTGAGCCAATCATGTTCATGGGTAAGTTAATCCCAGGTTTTGAAATTTTTGCAGATGTTGCCGAACTAGTGGAGCAAGTGAAGAAAGAGCTCACCTTGTCAACCAATGAAGAATCCAATCCAAAAGAGAAGAATGAAGCTACCCTGAAAGCCAAGAAGACTCCAGAAGAGATTGCCACTCTGGTTGAAGAAAAGTTTGAAGACATCCTGCTTTATGATTCTGAGAATAATGATTTTGATTTTGATTTTAATTTGTCTGCTTTGTATGAGGATGATGATGTTTTCTTTTCCAAAATGAATGCAATAAAGTCTGATTTTGCTTACTTGTGTGATGTTTCTCCTGATGGTTGCATACATTCAAATAGCAGTTACAGGAGCATCTTTAATATTAATTCTGTTAACACATAATCATTAAATTTGGGAACAACTAAAAATCCTAAAAACATTAGCATAACATCCGACCTTACTCCTGATGAGAGAGAGAGAACTGAAATAATATTCAAAAAATATGAAGAAGTATTTGCTTGGTCTTATAAAGATATGCCGGGGATAGATCGAGACATAGCCAAGCATCACATTCCTACTTACACTCATATTAAGCCTGTCAAACAAAAGCTTAGGCGATTAAGACCTGAGTGGGCTAAATTGGTTAAAGAAGAGGTCACTAAGCAAATACAAGTGAAGTTCCTTAAAGTGATAGAATACCCAGATTGGCTAGCCAACATAGTACTTGTGCCAAAGAAAGATGGAAGGATAAGGGTTTGTGTGGATTATAAAGATTTAAACAAGGCTTCCCCTAAGGATGATTTTTCTTTACCTCATATAGATGTTCTCATTGATAGTGCAGCCTCTAGCGTGCTACACTCATTTGTAGATGGATTTTTCGGATACAATCAAGTGCTAATGGCCCTAGAGGATAAAGCCAAAACTGATTTCATTACTACATGGGGTATATTTTGTTATAGGGTGATGCCTTTCGGCTTAAAGAATGTAACACCCCGATACCCTATATAAGTACTATACGTATACCTAGTATACATACAGTAAATATATAAAGTATAAGGATGTCACTTTTCGTTACCTTTTAAAAAAAAACCTGTAACAGAGTTCAAACCATAATACATTAATTTAAATAACATTTACAAAATCATTATCTTTATCAAAACTTCATTTATACATATAAATACTCTCTCGTCAGAAATACATCATAATTAAAATTTATACATGTATGCATTACCCTCTAGTTGGTCTCGACAAACTCTAGCTCTTCACGTGGCATAATGAAAGACTTCATATCTTCCACCTATATATACCTGCGCGAATTCACACCCGCGCTAAGCCCGAGAGCTTAGTAGCCAAATATAAAATATAAACATGTAGTATAGAAGTATTAACATATAATGATATATCAATTCAATGTATAATTAGTTCTTATCATATTCTCTTTTCTTTTTAATTGCATCTTTCATATATCCTAGCTAATTTCATATAAGATGTACATATATACATAATATTATCATCAACCCCAATGCATTACCAATACTCAAAATCAATATATTAATCCACCCACATTATATATTTTATACCAATCATTAATGCAATACACACATTGTAACACCCCCACACCCAATACATACACACTACATACACCACAATGTAGTATACATGTATCGAATATAGGAATGCTACGGATTTTCTTAACATTCAAAACATTTTAAACTTGATACAATACTCTTATCGTTATATATATTATATAAAAGTAAATCATTTACTTATAAACAAAACATATTAGATATATATATACATACATTTAAATATTACGCAGCGGAATATAGAAAACATTTACATATATGAAAGTATTTGAATACGTATTTACAATTATACATATATTTACATTATAACCCATATTTACAAAATATAAAAGAGTTATACATGATTGGCAAGTCTCCTCTGATCTTTAAGTTCCCAAAATCAACTCTTCACTGTCTACTCTCACTCGGTCTCGAAGAGCTCTCGGGTTCAACCCTAATACCTGCGCGATCAAACACTATAGCGCTAAGCCAACGGCTTAGTAAGATAATTCATGCTAATGTTATGCTTTAATGCAATGCAATGCCAATTCTCAATCCATATTATACATGTAACAACATATATGCAAAACTAACAACATACCTTTACATTTCATAACTCAACATAAATAGACATATCATATTTCAACATCTTATTATATACCTCATTAGTATTCATTTAATCATTCATAATCAACATTAAACAAGGACAAGCATGGGCCCAAAACACACTAATATGCCATTCAATTTTCAGAGTTAATGTTTTGGTTTTATCATCACATTTATCAATATCATAAACCCAACTAGGCTTCAAGGATTAGGTTCAACCAAGCTTCAAGGGGAGCAAAGCATGCTAAGCATCAACCCAACTTGGCTTCAAGAACCAACCCAACCTAGCTTCAAGGGTGGTAACATCTCAATTAGGCTTCAAGGATTCAATCCAACCTAACTTCAAGAGATTGTTACACTTATTAGGCATGCCACCAACAACAAACTCTGAAAATGGAATAACACATTAGCCACACAAATCATTTATTATTTAATTATCATTTCCATTCTCAACTCTCATCATAGCCAATAACAATGGCCTCATATCACATATAAGTTACCATAACCAATCACATTACTCATCACATGAGTCACAATACATGAAATATCACATTGTTCACATAGTATCATATACATTGCCATTATCATCATATGCAACAATGCAATAATACAAGATTTGTACTTATTTTACTAACAATTCATACAACTCCTAACATTTCCTTGTCCAAGATTCTTTAACCTCTTAGATCAATGATCAATCACTATCTTCAAGACTTAAATCAAAAGTAATAACATATACTTGTTTAAGGATACACAAGAGAAAATCCAATTAGGAATTAATTAGGGCAAACTTCAACCCTGACACGTTCACCCACACGGGCGTGTTCATGGTCGTGCCCTAACTCCACAACACAGAAACATTTACACGCTCAACAACATGGGCATGTTCCTGGGCGTGTAAATTCTCAAATCTTACAGTAGCTATGACACGCTCAATAACACGGGCGTGCTTCTGGTCGTGTCAAACCTACTGCCTCCAACACAATTGACACGCCTAAAAACCCTGGACGTGTTCATGGGCGTGTCCGGCCACAAATCAAGACTCCGATCAAAACAACCATACACTCAACAACACACTTCTATACATTAACATCGTCATCAAATAATCTTAACAAAACATACTCAAAACTCATCTCAAACTTGCAACACACCCAAAACTAAGCCAAAACCCACATCAAACACCAAACACAAAATCATCTCAAAACCCTTACCACATATACAACATCATCTCTTACAACCATTTACTCTTTTCTTCCATCCATACTCAAAATCCATCATCAACTCACTCAAACACTTCTCACATCTCAAAATCAACCAACACACTCTTAAAAATCTATCAAACTCAAATATCATTTCAAATAAGCACAAAAATCACAAGAGAACTTACCAAAATTACAAAACTTCTTGAATCACCAACTTGATCACTTAATCTTTCTTCAATTTGAGCTTCACTCAACAAGATCTTCTCTTTGCCTCTTGCTTCCTTTGTCTAAGGAGGAGCCGGCCACCATGGAAAAAGAAGAAGAAAAATATCAAGAAGCAAAGTCAAATTTTGCTTTTAATCTCCACCAAGTGATCTTATCCAAGCAATTACCAAAATGTCCTCAATCATATAACTAACTTTTTGTCTCATATAAGCCCTTATATGTAATTACACACTTAACACAAAAATATCTCTCTTCCTTTGACTCTTCCTTTGACCCATTTATATGTTATATATATCATCATATACACAACATATACCATTCTCTCTAAACCCTAATTCTTTCCCAATACACATATACACAAGCATTCTCCTCCCAATTCTTTTCTTATCCCATCATATACATTCAATCCAATTTATAACAATAACAACAACAACAATATGCAAAACTTCTAGGGCATAAATGAGGATATTACACACATTACATATCAGACCAATCATTATTGCAATACACACATTACATATCATACCAATCATTATTGCAATACACACATTACATATCATACCAATCATGAATCACATTTCTAATGGAATCCACCATAGATCTCACTTATTTCAACACTTATATATTTCACATTAGCAACAAAGACAGACTCGGGCCCAAAACACTAATATGTTATTCAAAGTTCAGAGTTACTGCTTTTGTCTATAACCATAATTATCAAGCCCGTAGGCATCATATATCAATATCTCTATCCATGGATAGCGTAACAGACCCAGTCTCTTGGATCATCAACTCGGCTAAACTCGAGGTGATCCTCAACCTGGCAAGACTGTTACCAATCATATATCTCATATTCATAATTTCTCATAGTGTAACAGACCCAGTCTCTTGGATCTCAATTCAACTCAAAATGAAGAGATCCTCAACCCGGCAAGACTGTTACCTTTTTCATTTTATAGGCATGCCTCCAAACCCAGAACTCTGAAATCGAATAACACATTAGTTACACAATTCATTTATTATTTCATTATCAATCTCATCATCAATTAGGCAAACATGCCTTATCTCTTTCAATTGAATCATCATAGCCAATCACAATGGCTTCACAACATATCTGAGTTATCATAGCCAATCACAATGGCTTTCCATCACATTTGAACCATCATAGCCAATCACAATGGCTTCATATCATATCATATCTCAATCCATATGATACATATAGCATCATTGATATAACATTTCAAAGTATATTATTCATATAATACATTGCCATACACAAGATTCACAATGCATATAACATAACATTTTCTTATTTCTCAAAACACATTAACATCATTCATTACTAGAGCATTTACCATAACAAATTGCACATACCTTAAGAATGATCCTCATTTCTTCCTACCTTTTCCATTTCATATTTCATCCTTTATATATATATATATATAGCAATTTACATTCTTCATATACATTCACAATATAATAGCTTATTTAACACTTTCATCCCAATGTGTTAATGTTCAAAGACATATAAGGATATACAATCAAATAGGGTTTATGCTTACCTTGTTAATGATCTTCACATCCTTCACATCATTCAATCATCACCTTAGTCCAATTATATTAACAATATAATAGATCACTTAACACATTTGCAAACAAATGTGTTAAGCCTCAAATTATATAATTAAATACAATCATATGTATTGGTACTTACCTCAAGAACTATTCCCATTCCTCTATACATTTCCTCTTCCAAGAATTCTCAACATTTAGGTTAATGCAACACAATCTCTTCAAAACCTAATCCAAAAATCATTATTTATAGGTTTAGAATCATCCACATACATTTGTTTAGGTCATGCTTTGATTACAAAGTACTTAGAGTGTATATAAAATGTTTAGGAGCACAAGACTTTTGAAGAATCAAACAATGCATGAAGAACCAAAACCATCACAGCAGCAAACACACCCAAGGGACACGGCCAAGCTTGTGGCCGTGTCTCTCAATACCAATTCAAGCCGAGGCAGACACAGGCAAGGGACACGGCCGTGTCTCTCATCCAAAATCAGGCAGTAGCAAACATGGGCAAGGGACACGGCCAAGCTTGTGACCGTGTCTCTCCAAAACTCATCCAACACGGCCAAAATTTCTTAGACTTGGCCGTGTCTCTCAAAAACATTAAGTCTTGGCCGTGTTCCTTTCTTATTTTGGCCGTGTCTCACATAAACAAAACCCTAAATGTGGCCAAACCTCTTTCAATTGCATTTAAACACATTATACACAACACAACCTCATTCAAATGCATATAAACCATGTCATTAACACTTATTTAACATGTTAATCACAATATTGCACATTAACAACACATTGAATCATCTACCATTTCAAAACCCTAAAACCATCATCACTCTTGATCTTTCCCTATCCAAATCCACTAAACTTACCATCTTCACAACAAAACCAACACCAATTCAATCCTTTAGCTTATAATCAATTTCAATACTTGTAAACATATATATATATAACACCCCAAATCATAAAAGCAATCCATCACAACCTATCTCAAACACCACTTCAAACATTAACAAGGGAAAACAAGTAAGTACTTACTTATTTTGAAGAAATTTCACAAATTTTCAACTTGATCCTTTGCTTCATCCTTCAATTTGATGATAACCCTTTAAACACCTCTCTTGCTCTTCTTTTCTTTAGATAGCCGGCCACACCATCGAGAAGAGAAGAAGAAAAGATGATGAAGAAATCACAAAGTCAACACTCATTAAATACTCATCCAAAAGAAAATTACTATAATACCCTCATACACATTTTAATTCCTTTTATCATCTCTTGCCCACTTTGGTAATTTCACACTTAACACTTAAAATATCTTCTTCCCTTGACTAAGCACTTTGACCAATTTATATGTTATATATATGACCATAAACACAACATATACATTCCCTTAACACCACCATTTCTTTTGCAAATATATATATATATACATTTAATTCAATTCAAACACAATTACATCAATACTTCTAGGGCACATATGGGGATATTACAAAGAATGCTGGAGCAACCTACAAAAGGATGGCCACCACACTATTTCATGACATGATGCATAAAGAAGTTAAAGTATATGTTGATGATATGATGGTGAAGTCGGATACAAGGGAGCAACACTTCCAAAACTTAGAATTATTCTTCGATAGAGCTTTAAAATATAAGCTAAGATTAAACCCGAAGAAGTGTGTAATCGGTATTACTTCAGGCAAATTATTGGGACATGTAATTGGTCTGAATGGTATTGAGATAGATCCTGACAAAGTCAAAGCAATCAGGGATATGCTAGCCCCAAAGATGGAGAGAGAAGTTCAGGGATTCATTGGTAAACTGCAGTACATTAGCAGATTTATAGCAAAGCTCACAACAATCTGCGAGCCTATCTTCGAATTGCTTAGAAAGAATCAGCCGGTCGTATGGAATGAAGAATGTCAAAAGGCCATTGATCGAATAAAAGAGTATTTATTTAATCCACCTATTTTGAAACCACCTAAACATGGCAAACCTCTATTATTATACTTAGCAGTAGAAGAAGAGTCGATAGGAGCTATGCTAGCCCAAGCAGATGAGTTGGGGATTGAGCATGCTGTTTACTATTTGAGTAGAAAGATCCTGCCTTATGAAATTAAGTATAGTATCATCGAAAAGACCTGTATAGCCGTGGTTTGGTCTTCTAAGAAGTTACGAAATTACTTTCAATCATATAGTGTGCAAGCAATTTCCAGGTTGGATCCAATGAAGTACTTAAGGGAGACACCCTCTTTAATTGGGAAATATGGTCGATGGTTGATAATATTAGAAGAATTTGAGATCGAGTATGTAACCAGGAAAACAATAAGCGGTGGCTGAATTCATGACTCAACAACCATTACCAGAAAGTGAAGAGGTAATCTTGGAATTTCCAGATGAACATTTAGAAGCAATTGAAGTACAAGGGTGGAAAATGTATTTTGATGGAGCGGTAAATAGGAAAGGAGTAGGTTTGGGAGTTACACTAGAATCGACCAAAGGGGAACTCATTCCTTTAGCCAAAAAATTGAAATTTAGGGCAACCAATAATATGGTGGAGTACGAAGCTTGTATTTTCGGTTTGGAAACCCTAATGATTATGAAGGTGGATAAGGTGGAAGTTTATGGCGATTCATTGCTAGTTGTATCCCAAGTAAATGGAGAATGGGTGTTGAAAGAAGAAAAATTAAAACCATACCACCATTGTCTGACCTTGATAAAGATGACCTTTAAGGAGTGTAGGTTTATACACCTACCGAGAGAAGAAAATTAGATGGCTGATGCCCTAGCCATATTGGCTTCGGTATGGGAAAACCCTGTTAGCCTATTCCTTAAGCCTCTGATTTTGACCAGTTCATCAACTCCTTGCTATGAATATGAAACAATCATGGAAATTGATACAGACCATGATGCGTGGTATGATACTATAAGGCAATTTTTGGAGGAAAGAGAATACCCGCCGGGGGCAACAAAGAAAGAGAGAAGAGCTATAAGGCAGTGGTCATTGCAATACATCACCTTCCATGGGGAGTTATATCGAAGATGGCCTGATGGGGTGCATTTGAGATGTTTAAGAAAGCCTGAGGTGGAGCGCATCATGTCAGAAATACATGCGGGAAGTTGCGGTCCGCACATGAGTGGCTTGGCCCTAGTTGAGAAGATTATTCGACAAGGTTACTATTGGTTGACCATGGAGAAAGACTGTATTGAGTTTGTAAAGAGGTGCCAGCAATGTCAGATGTATGGTAACTTGAATCACATGCCTCCTGAAGAACTGCATTCAATGTCTTCACCCTGGCCATTTGCCACCTGGGGTATCGACATTATAGGAGAGATACATCCGACAGCTTCAAACGGGCACCGTTTTATTGTGGTAGCAGTAGATTATTTTTCAAAATGGGTCGAAGCCGAATCCTTCAACAAGCTGGGTGAATGTCAAATGGCTAGGTTTATCGAAAAGAATCTCATCTGCAGATATGGGGTCCCGCACAGTGTGATATCAGACAACGGGGTATAATTTCAAGGAGCAGTTAAGGATTTATTCTCGAAGTACCAAATCCATCATCATCGGTCCTCTCCTTATAGACAAAAGGCTAATGGTGCCGTGGAAGCAACAAACAAGACAATTAAGCAAATCTTGTTCAAAATGATGAAGACTTACAGGGATTAGTCAGAGATGCTTCCCTTTGCTTTATGGGGATATAGGACAAGTGTGCGAACACCTACTGGGATGACACCATTCTCTTTGGTTTATGGGATGGAAGCGGTATTGCCAATTGAAATTGATATCAAGTCACCGAGAGTAGTCTTGGAAGCTGAACTGCCTGAAATAGAATGGGTAGCAAGCAGATACACTCAGTTAGCTCTACTAGAAGAGAGAAGGTTAAAGGCACTGTATCATCACTAACTGTATCAAAAGAAGATAGCTCGGGCCTACAATAGAAGGGTTAAGGTCAGAAAATTCAGAGTTGGGGATCTGGTATTAAAGTAATGTAAGCCTAATGCATTTGATCCAAGAGGGAAGTTGAGACCTAGCTAGGAAGGGCCATATGTAGCGAAACAAGTCATGAACAAAAGGTGCAGTAAAGTTATCGGATATGGACAGGAATGAATTTAGTGAGCCCGTAAAAGTTGACAGGTTGAAGAAATTTTATGTATGAAAAAAAAAGCTCGCTAGGTTGAAAACCCAAAAAGGGAGGCCTAGGCAAAAGTTAGAGCAGTCCGCTAGTTTCGAAAACCCGAAAGGGCGGGCTAGGCAACAATTAGGGCTAAATGAGAGAAAATCGTCAATTAGAAAACCCGAAAGGGCTAATTGGCAACAGGAGTGATCTTGTGTATGCTGGCTTTATGTTTGGTTGTTCCTTAATTTAATAAAACAGAATTAATGTTAAAATTATTCTATGTGCACTGTTATAAGTATTCGACTAGATATGAATGAAATAAATAAACACAATAGCAAAAGGTGATGACAAATTATAAATGGAAAAGAAGCATCTTTTATTACTTTAATTATTTTTTTTCATCCTAACAATACACTTTCTGAATTGACAAATGTAAAATCTACGGCAGTCGATAAGTGTAACGTGCAGGCTAGCTTTGCCTTAACCAATCCAAGTAGGCTTCAGTCAAGCAAGGCATGTCTAAGTTGGGAGCAAAGTCAGAATCACAAGGCTCAGCTCCATACTGACGCCTAAGTCAGTGAGGATCATAGCATGTACCTTGACAAAGAGCAACAAGGGGAACGTACATCAAGTATGTCCTCATGGTGATACGAGAAATCTTCCACCAAGGTACCAACCAACGGATATTGACTTCAGAGCGTGAGTGGATCCAGTCAACCCAGTCAGCATATGAAGAAGCAGGATGGAGTAGCTTCCTAGCAGAATGATGACGTGGCAGGTATCTGGCAAAATCCGTGGAGGGAGTATCGAGCAAACAAAGACGCTCCTGAAGCCAAATCTGTGAAGAAAGAATTAAAATAAAAAAAAGAAGAAGAAAAGAAAAAAGAGTCTGAAAAAAAGAAGAAAGTTGAAAACCCGCAAGGGCAGCTTAGGCAAAAATTAGGACAGCTCGCTAGTTCCGAAAATCCGCATGGGCGGACTAGGCAAAAGTTAGAGAAATAAAAAGGAAAAAAGAAAACCTAAATTGAAAACCCAAAAGGATAGTTTAGGTAATTACCTGGAGTAGCAACGGACTCCCAGTCAGTCTCTTTAACGATTCTGATTTAAATCGGTCTAATCCAACTAAGGTCTTGGCTAAGATCACAGGTACCGGTGACAAGCCTCCTTCCATTTGGTCCATAATATCCAATACTCGTGGATCAATATTGCCGTCAGAAGAAACAAGCAAGAATTGGCCGAGCAAGCAAAGACAAAGCATGCGTCCCATGCCTAAGTAGGAGCCAAATGAGAGAAACAAAAGTCAATTAAAGGAGCAAGTAGAATTTTTTCTCCTCTCATCAACCGAAGAACTTCGGGTTTTGGAATTTGAAATAACATCTACATCTTCTGTTGAGTCTTGGAAATCAATGTGGGTAATGCCATTTGTTGATTATTGGGATGTCCAAGGATGGCCTCAAATTCTTCAATCAAGGGACATATTTCAAAGACATTAATTCTAAATACCCTAGAATCCGTATCCCAAAAGGAAGCCACGGCATGTAAGAAGGAGTAGTCCAATTTGACATTTTGAAAACATTTTAAAACATCAAGCTTTGACCATGAAATTTGCTTCCAATGGATGGCATCCATATTCTTAAATAGAATTTTTATTTTCTTTAAATGGTGCTTGGTCATGGTTGATGAATAAAGGAGAACCAAAATTGCTAAAGGGAGTCTTCACGTTGAAAGAGAGAGATTTTTGGTTTACGAATTAAAATATGGCATGAAGGGTGATTTATATAGATGAAACAAACCTTTTCAAAAAGTGAAATGGAAAAGATGATGGGAAAGGATAAGACCATATGGCATAGGGAAAGGAAGTGGCAATGAATTTCCTTTACCACATTGGATTTGGTTTAACAAAAGAAGTGGATGTAAATTAATGGTATACTGTAACAAAAAAAAAAATTTGCAGTAACGAAAAAATAATGAAAAATAATGAAAAAAAAGAAGGTTTACAGTAAAGAGGAAAATTGTATATTTTTCATAATTGTACAATGTTTTACAATTGCTACAATATTTACATATCACTAAGAGGGTGGTGGTAGGTCACCAAATAAAGACTTGAAAAAATAGTCACCTATTGGAGGAGAGGGCAAACCACTCGTCCCGAGTCCGCCCAAAGCGGGAGCACCAAAACCCGGCAAATTACTCATCCTGGGATCACCTGAAGCCGAAACACCAAAATCCCTATTACCTTGAGGTTCTAATCTGTCATGGTCCTCGTCAGAAGTAGACAAAAGGATCTCATGGTCATCAGTCTGGGGGCCTCTCGATGAAGAAGAACCAGGATCCCTCATTCCCTGAAATCGAAAGTCTTAAAAATGTTGTTCGGATTGATGATATAAACTTTCAAAATGAGAAGCCTGCTGGCGACTTGCAGTTAACTCTTCTTGAAGTTTCTTATTTTGTTCTTTGAGCATCCGCTGTCAGCCAAGAAGGAAAAGGTAAGAGCATACATAATCATGCATACATATAGCATAAACTATTATGAAATAAGGAACGTACCAGGTAGCTCATATCATTGCCCTGTGGAATATCAATGCCCTGCAAACGAAGGGGCAGTGAAAGAAGGTCCAACCTCATGATCAAACGAGCCAACAGGCTACAATAATCATTAAAGAATCAAAGAAAGAAAAAGCAGTTGCAATGGAAAAGTAGTAAAAGTTTTACCTGAGAAGTACTGGCCCCAAGATGTGGAATAGACTCTCTTGCATCTCCGTGATGTTCCTCCTCATATCTACCCTCATTTTCATCGGAAATTTCCCGCACACCAACAGAAGATACATCAAAGTTTAAGAGTCTTATTTGAATAAAATGAGCATAAAATGGACCAAGTGAATGGAGAAATGACTCGGCACCATAACCATACTAGGCTAACCGCCATGCATTCCTCCGGCATCGACATAATATTTAAAGTATATTTCGGGATTTGCATCGGAAACCTCCACTGCTCTGGACCTAGAAACCATTCATAAACTGTCACGACCCAATTTGTACATATGTATAGTACGTCCATGTACAGTAAGAAGAACCATCCCGAGAAGCTACTCAAGAGCGCGAAGTGAAGGGAAGTTCTGTAGAACTGAAAGGACCTATTTGAAAAGATTGTAAAGTTTTGGGGAGGTTACTGTAATTACCAAAACTCGTTCCGGAGGTCCTTAATAGTGCACATAATAGACTCCAGAAATGGAAAGTAGAGAAAAATCGGGTAGTAACGGTGCGACACGGTTTTTCAAGAAAACGCACGGTTTGGAAGATATAGAGGATTTTGACCAGGGGCATCATGGTCATTTTTAAAAGTGTCTCGAAAGTAATAATGGATCTCAAAAATGAAAAGTAGAGGAAAAATTGAGTCAAAAAGTGTACCACAGCTTTCGGCGGAAGTGCGCGGTTTAAAAGTTACGAACGAGTAACCGCCGGAGGGTATTTTGGTCTTTTCACATCTTAGACCATAAAATTATAGCATAAGGAGGTTGAGGGGCCAAAATATAATTAAAATGAAGTCCAAGGGCTTGGGTTGTGAAAAAACAAAAGAAGGAGACATTTGGACCAATGGGAATTAGCCATTTTCCCACATATGTGTACCAATGGGAAATCAACATTTACACCATGACATATTACCCTTTCTTGGCTGCCATTTGGAGGAGAGAACACCACAAAAATAAAGCAAAGAACTCTCTTTGTTCTTGCTTGGCCGAAAATAAGAGAAAGGGAAAAGAGAGAGAGATTGTTTTTTTTTAGTAGCTAAATTTGGAGAATAAAGAGAGGTTGCAAACTTGGGTGGAGACTAAGATTTTAAGGTAAGGAAATTCATCTATGGTTCTATTTCTTTCATTGGTTATAGTATTTGTAAGATAAAAATGAAAGAATAAATATGATGATTATAGAAAATTTAAGAAGTTGAAGAAAAGTGAAAGAGATGATTTGCACATATAAGATTAAGGATAAAAAGGATGACTAGTAGTATTAGTTAGCAAAATAAGGCATGAAGCACTTAAATTTTATTATGTTCTTGATATGATAATTATAGGAAATCAAGAAGTGAGAGAGAAGGAAGCAAAGAAGACATAAAAGGACTAGAAACAAGTGAAAAGAATTAAGGTTTGGTACTTAAATCATTGCCTTTTCAATTAATTCACATATTTTGCATTATGGGACTTTTGAAATAGTTTTGAAATGATGTTATTATGTGTGGTAAATATGTGGGAAAGTACTCTTGAACCATTTGTAATCAATTGATTGTGAAAAGAATGAAAACAAAACAAACTAGCTAAACTTTGCTCAAATATCCATAAACTTTGATGAACTTTTAATCACCCCTTTGGGTTGATGTTTGAAAGAGGGACCCTTAGTCTTTCAATGGTATCACAAAAGGAGTTTAAAATCAATTTTGCAAGAAAAAAACGAATTTCCCTCAAATTTTGAAAATTGGGCCGAATGGTCCCTTTTGGGCACCATTCTGCAGCTTTCATTTTGGGCAGTCCGTTGAAGGGGCAAACGAAAGAATTTTTTGACGAAATTTTACATGCATTTAGTTAACTTATGAAACTGTTTTCCTGCAAAAATTCATTCAAAAATAAGGTTGTTTACTTGGTCAAAACTGTTGCCAAAGTTGACTGATTTTCAGCAGTAAAAACAGATTTTACTATTTAGTTGTCGCGCGCCATTGGGTTGCCGATTTTACGCACCGCACTACTATTCATTTGGTCATTTTTCTAATGTGTTAAAACTTGAATATTATGATATAGAGTGATGTTATATCATTTAAAATGACACGAAAGGGGTTTGGAATAATCAGAAAGGCATCATGAGAAGTTATCCTAGTAATAAATGCATTATGGAAAAATCATGACCTATTGAATATCATGACCAAAGTAATTTAATAAATTATTTATGCTCTACTTGGTATATCAGAACCCTTGAGATAAGGGTATGATGCATCATACTATTGTTGCAGTACTGCTTATGACATGATATGATATTTCGGCTGAAGGCCGATGATTACAATGACATGATCAATGATGCAATGATAATGGCCATTGGCTCATGTGCAAGAATTATGATGAAAGATAATGAAATATGATCATGTTGAGATATGTTTATCATGACCCTTCCTTATCCGCTGATGTTCTGTTAGACCAGTAGAGCACCTATGTTGATAAAATAAAAAGGAGTAATTTATAAATTCAGAATATGGGATTTAATCTTTTATCATTATGTTTATATCTTATTCATTTATTTAAAGTATTCAAATGCATGTTTTGAATTACTCGTTTATTTTATTATGAAATGCAATGATTTAAGTACCCACTAAGCAAACGCTTAGCGAGTTTAGTTTCCTTTCTAAACTCGTAGGTTGAGCGAGAAGCTGGTTTCTGCAGTGTTCCGAGCAGTTGGTGTTGGCAACTCTTCGGATAGAAAGTTATTATAAGTAATGTAACTAGAATGGCATGTACATATGTTAGTGTAACTAAGAATTTTATGTATGACTAGTAAAAGACCAAAGTACGTGTGCTAAGTATATTAACTAATGTATGTTGTATGAATTAGTGTGTATGGATGTGTGTATAGAAGTGTGAAACTTTAATGCAGGTTATGGTGGAGGATATAAGGAGTTCGACTATGGAAGTGTTTGAGATTGATTGAGATGGTTGGATTGAGATCAAAATTGTTTTAAAAAAAAAATCAGTTTTGGCGACACTTGGGACCCCCAAATATAGGGGAAACTCTGGCAAATTTTTTTTTAAATCTGCACTTTAAATTGGCTAAGTAAAATATTAAGACACAACCACTATGAGATAACAGTCCATCTTGGTCTATAAACGTAGGCTGAGATGGGGTGTTACATAAACTCTCTCCCCGAGAAACCAGCCACTAGATACTGGGCCAGCAATAATTCGGCGAGAATGTTGGAAAGACAGTGCAGCCCTCATCAAAGGAGACCAATTTGCTCGCACTTCTGGATTCCACCAGGCCAAATTCACCTGCAGGATAACATAAGGTAAGTAAAACTTTCACATAAAATTTAAAAGCATACTAATGTTATTTTACCTGATCCCAGGTTAAGCGGCTCAACACAAAGCGGTGAGTATGCACATGATGAGAGCCGGGAACATCCACACAATCTGACAACCAGTAATTTAATCTCGGATACCCGATTCTCTCTCAAAAAATGCCGGGTACCCTACGAGGTTGTGTTCATATACCCATATCTACAATAACAATAAAGATCACATTCATGCAAGAAAAGAAGGGAAAAGACATTGGTGGAAGAAAGAATACCTCGACAACCACCATCAAGCCAACAAAAGAATTCTTGTTTCGGCAAAGCTTATCAAGGCCATGGTAAAGACATGCGAGACCAGCTTCACCCCAGCAAGAAGATGGTACCATTATGAGATAAGAAAGGGCACTCAACACTGACATGTGAATAGACAATTCAGTGCTACCTAAGATGGTCGACCTGAGGAGATATAACAAAAATCCTCGAGCATACTGTTCGGCCCTGTTTCTGCCAACCCGACCTTTGTAGTTAATCCAATAGCTACGAATCGGCTCGATTTTTATCTTAAAAGGCCCTTTATATGACGGTTTCATACCAATTAATTCCTGAATTTCTTCAAATGTTAAAGTTTCATTGGTCAAAGGAACCAGAGCACCATCATATCGAAGGCCGGTTATGGCCGTAAAATCAACCGAACCAATTGTCATCTCCCCAATGGACAAGTGAAAAGTGTGAGTTGTATCCAGCTATCGCTTTGCAAGCACCTGGACTACGCTTCGGTCTATCTGATATTCTTTGGATGGCAATTGTAAGATGAACTGTTCGAAGCCGAAATCTCGAATAATCCGCCTTACCCGAGAAGGCATTACATTGTACCATTGTCGGGCTTTATAAATACATCCTCTAGCCAGAACGACACAATGATCATGCTAACACAGACCCAGGTAAGTACGTGTTATTCTATCTACTTAAATTAATTTATTTTTCACAATAAATATATATATATATAATAAAAAAAATCAAATCAATCAAGAGAAAAAGAAAGAAAAATAATTACCTCGCTCTTTGGATTGGAACTGCGATAGAGTGGCATTCCGGCCAGTATATCTAAATTTTCATCTTCATGATACCGAATAAAGTCCAATAACTCGGCATTAGAATGAGTCCCTGACCTCGAAGCATGCATTATTTTTGAAAAATATATGCTAAAATTGAAAAGAAATTTGAGAGAATTACAAAATTGAAATTGAAATTGTGAAATGAAATGAAGGATTGGTGGCCTTTTATAGAGGAACGGCAAGCAAAGAAACCAAATTCAAAACTGTTCATAAATAGTAAACTTTACTATTTATAAATAGTATATTTTACTATTCATGAATAGTGTTACTAATGATGAATTGTAAATGTCACTATTTATGAATAGTATTACTGTTGATAAATAGTAAATATTACTATTTATGAATAGTATTACTATTGGTGAATAGTAAAATTACTTTTTCCAATAGTAAATACTATTTGATACTATTTGCGAATAGTAAATTTAATATTTATGAATAGTAAAATAAAAATAAAATAAAAATAAAAGTCAAAAAATAAAAATAAAAATCATTGTCAAAAAAATCAGCGACAAAAAAATCGTCGCGTGGGCCCGTGGGCATTTCGCCGGCAAAAAAAATTTGTGGGTGAAATGGTCACCGCAGGAATTTCCTGCGGGCGATACCCGCTCCTTGCCCACTGCCACAATTTCCTGCGGCAGAATTTTTTTGCCAGCGCATTTTTTCATGCGGCAATTTTTTTCGGCAGCGTAATTTTTCCGACGTCAATTTTTTGAAACCTAATTCAATTAGGTTTCAGTTTCCTTTTCTTATTAATATTACTTGTCGTGACTAATTAGGAATAAACCATATCAAACCACTATAAATAAGGACCAAATCAATGAAATTAGAGGAGGCCGAAAGGGACAGTGAAAAAGAAAATCCAAATCCGTGAAGGAAAAGCTTGAATTCAATTGTTTTTTAAAGTAGCAGAAACACGATTTAAGGGACTCAAAAGGCAAAAAGGCTGGTCTTTTGAGCTTGTTCATCCAAGAAGCAATTTTGGTGAAACTTACAAAATAAGGTATGAAATTCTAATTTCTTTATATTTTTTCACAGTAGCTAAAACTAGGATTTTGTGTTTTTCAAAAGTTAAAATCTTAGAACTTTAATTTAGTTTTTCTATAGTCAAAAACCTTATTTTGTTGGTTTATTTTCCAAAAGACTTAAAATTGTTATTTTTTCTTCTTTTAAAATCTTAAAACCCTAATTAAACATATTTTTCAACAAAACCAAAATGTGATTCTGTTTCTTTCAAATTTTTAATCTTTGTTCTATTTCTTCCAAAAAGCCATAAAAAACATCTTTTCTATTTATAAAAACTTTGATCTACTTGTTTAAATTCATAAAATCTCATGAAATCATCAAATTGTCTTTCTAAACCCTAATTTAAATTCATCACCCGAGACCCTAATTTTAAATCCTAAAACCCTAAATCAACTTCTAAACCTAAAATATTAAACTCTAACTCCTTTAAAACCTTAGATCCTCACTTTTTTCTAAACCTTAATCCTTTAAAACATTAAAAACCATAAAACCACAAATATTCTAAATTTACACAGTAAGCTTGAAATCACCATTTAAAACCATGAATCAAAAGTATTTTAAAGTTTCTAAAACCCTAGTTTCATGATTTCATCATTCAAACCTTAATTTGTTTAATCAAAGAGTTTTACTAACCTTTTAAAACATAAAATCCTCAATCTATTTTAATTCCATAAAAAGTCACAGTAGCTACAATTGGACTTTTATTTGCTTTATTTTTTTTATTATGCTTTGATTTATTTCTTATGCTTTAATTTATTTAATTTCAATGCTTGATTTATTTAATTTATCATGGATGGATGTTTACTTTCTATTTAATACCTTTGAAGAATGATTTGTTTATGTTCAATGGTTATTTACTTTTATCAATTTATTTAGACTTCCAAATGTTGTAAGAGGTATGTTTCCATTTGGTGGGTACCTCATTAGTTAAATATCATGTAATTTAATTTACTTTTCTATTATAGAACCTATGTAAAGTGCATGTTTCTACCTTTCGGTGGGTGTCCTATTTACGCATGTGATGTAAGGACATGTTTCCATCCTTGGATGGGTGTCCATTTGTTTGTTTTGCTTGGACATTGCTTTAATTTTAATATAATGATGCTTTCTTTTTATTGTGTGTAGTATGGATAATATTGTTATATTTAAGAATTTTATAATATTAAGACCTGTAAAGGAGGCCGGTTCCAATGAACCGGGAGTTGTGGGAGTGCTGGGCCATTTCTCACCTTCCCCACACGTACCCAACTTTCCGAACCCATTAGGGGGTTGGGGATTCCTTAGAAATCGAGTCATCCACCCCTTTCTTTTTCTCGGCCAGTTCGGGTGGCGACTCCATTTTCTTCTGACTTAGGTCCGTGTTCTCTAATGCTCCGAGCCTAAACAGTGCCGAAGTCACAAGAACCATTCCACCGGGAGTGGGCAAAAATCCCCGCCCACAATCTCCCTCAACTACTCAAAACTAGCTTGATATCGATCTGTCCATACAAATCTAACCCCTTTTTGAAGTAATATGGTGAGTGATGTAGCTATCATAGAAAAACCCTTTATAAATCGACAACAATAGCCTGCAATCCCAGAAAACTTCTAACCTCTATCACACTCCTTGGTGGACTCCAATTTAAGATAGCTTCAACTTTACTCGAATAAACTTTAATACCCTCTACTGAAACCACGTGACTGAGAAAAGTCACCTAATAGAGCCAGAATTCACTTCACACTTAGATAGCTTATCATAGAACTACTTCTCTCACAATGTCTGCAATACCATCCATAGATATCTATCATGATCTTCCTCATTACACGAGTACACTAGGATATCATCAATGAAGACCACTACAAACTGATTTAAGTATGGTCTAAACACCCTGTTCATCAAATCCATAAATGTTGTTGTGCATTCGTCAATGCAAAAGGCAACATCAGAAACTCATAATGCCCATGCCTAGTTCAGAAAGTTATTTTGGGTACATCTACATCTCTAACTCTCAATTGATGGTACCCTGATCTCATATCAATCTTAGAAAATACTGCTTCTCCCTTTAATAGATCAAAGAGATCATCTATCTGAGGTAATGGATGCTTGTTCTTGATGGTCACCTTATTCAACTGTCTGTAATTAATACATAATCTCAAAGTGCCATCATTCTTCTTGACAAACAAGACAGCCACTCCCCACAGGGACAAACTAGGTAGATGAACCCTTTATCAAGCAACTCCTACAACTGCACCTTTAGCTCCTTCAATTCCACAAGTGCCATCTGATAAGGGGTAATGGAGATGGGAGTGGTACTAGGCATCAAATCAATAATAAACTCCATTTCTCTCTCAAGAGGTGCCCCTGGCAACTCATAAGGGAAAACATCTAGAAACTCGACAACTATAGGTATATTGTCAAGCTGGGACCCCACTACTCTGGGATAAGCAACATGAGCAAGATATGCCTCACATCTCTTTCGAATCATCCTCCTAGTTGACACAACTGAAATAAACATGGTGTCAGTGGAGATTTTTGCCCCCACTTCGTGTGGAATGGTTCTTGAGACTTTGGCACTGTTTAGGCTCTGGGCCTTAGAGAACACGGGCCTAAGTCTGGAGAAAATAGAGTCGCCACCCAGACAGGCCAGGAAAAAGAAAGGGGTGGATGATTCAATTCTTAAGGAATCCCCAACCCCCTAATGGGTTCAAAAAGTTGAGTACGTGTGGGGAAGGTGAGAAATGGCCCAGCACCCCCACAATGCCTGGTTCATTGGAACCGACCTCCTTTTCAGGTCTTAATAGTATAAGATTCTTAAATATAATGATATTATACATACTACATGTGATCATAGGAATAAATAAATACTTTTTTAAAATCACAACGATGTCCAAACAAAATAAATAAATGGACACTCATCCAAGGATGGAAACATGTCCTTACATCATCCATATCTAAAACTAAATAGTACACCCACTGAAAGGTGGAAACATGTCCTTTACATTAATTCCAAAATATGAAAATAAATTAAATTGCATAAAGATTAATTAATGAGGTACCCAATCATGGAAATATACCTCTTACAATTTTAACAAATAATAATAATAATAAAGAAATCATCCATCCATGATAAAAAAAAATCAAATACCGAAATTAAATAAATCAATCATCAAAACATATAATAAACTACATAATCAAATCTAAAACTTAAATAAAGTAAATAAAGATACATATTTAGGTTTGCATTTTGAATTAGGGATTCTAGGGCTTTTAGATAGGAAATAATAAGATTTTAGGGTTTTTTGAATTATTATTATTATTATTATTATTATTATTATTATTTAAAGTATTAGGCTACTATAAAGGTTTTTGAAAAATATTATTAATTAGGGTTTTATGGTTTTAAGAAAATAGTGTAGGATTTATACCATGCAATTATGGTTTGGGAAGAAATAAATTAGGGTTTGGTATTTTTAAAAACTGATTAAAGTTTTAAAGAACTTAATTGAAGCTACTGTGAGTTTTTTTATGGAAAACCCTTAAGTGAGGCTGTTGTTGTAATGACCCCACTAGCACAGTCTTACGACAGCTGGTCTCTTGGGTCTTTTCTCCCGTAGGTGAACCGTAGTCCCAGCCCTCAACCCAGCAGGCCGCCACAGTACCCGTTCACCTCACGGCTCCCGAGCAGGAATTTGTTTATTTGGCCTCAAATGAGGGAGGAGACCTCATTTGAGGCCAAATAAACAAATTTCTGCTCGGGAGCCGTGAGGTGAACGGGTACTGTGGCGGCCTGCTGGGTTGAGGGATGGGACTACGGTCCACCTACGGGAGAAAAGGCCCAAGAGACCAGCTGTCATAAGACTGTGCTAGTGGGGTTGTTACAGTTGTAGTATTTTGGTTAAATAATCATGAAATAGGAAACAAATAATACATAGCAAATTTACCGAGTCAAAAAGTTTACTGGATCTAGTTTATATGAGTTAGAAAACAATAACAGTATTCTGCACTCTATGTAAACTAGCATGAATTGATTTTAAAAGAAATAGCCTACTGTAACCTTAATTAGATAAAGAATGAACATATTCCATGTGTAAAATAATCAAAACATATTGTATTTATTTAATTTAGAGTGTACCATCATTTGTTGGTTCCACCAAAATTGTTGGATGAAAATTCTAGGTGAGCTTTTTCAAGACAATGAGCGCACTGCCTTTGTAAGGTTTGTGCGTCTTTGATCTTCTTTGTCTACCATCCTCTCTGTTTCCTTTATTGATGACACTTGCTAGGGTTTGTTTGATGAAGTTGGTTACTGAGTTTCTCACAACTCTCAACAGTCAGCCCAAGTCCAAAAGTCTCCCAGCTCTCTCGAAAAAATTAAGTCCAAAGTTTTTTCCCCCAATAATTGCCACCCCCATAGTCTGTGTGTTTAATACTATTATTTATAGGAAAACAAAAAGACCTAATCCTATTTTAATAAGGAAATACCAACTGTTTAGGAAAAATTACAAAATCAGGTAAAAAAAGGTTTGGTCAAAAATCGGCAGTGCGTGGGATGGCATGCAGATTGCACTGGGTGAGGCAGCAGGCAATTGTGGGCTGGGTGAATTGCACAAGCCCATTTGATAGATCACTGCCCAATTTGCAGCAGATACTTGTTGCGGCGAAGCCCCTTGCTGCCGCTCGTCGCTAGCCGATCCGTCTGATTTTTTATTTTTTATTATTATTTTTTATTTTTATTATTAAAAATAACAATTAAATATTATAAAGATAAATATTATAAATAGTAAATAAAATAAATACCACAAAAATTATTTTGGACTGTTAAAAAATATCGAATTTGACTGGGTCAAAAATTAAGGGTCTACAGTTTGCCCCCTACTTGAATTATCTGAGACTTTTAGTAGAAGAGATTTAATAGCAACATGACTTTGAAAAGATTTTGGATGAGGATGGGTACTTTTATTTAATTTGGGTACTTAGACTCGAGATTGAATTAGATTTGGGTACTTGGACCTGTGACTGAATTAGATTTGGGTACCTGGACCCGAGATTGGGTACTTGGACCCGCGATTGAATCTAATTTGGGTACTTAGTCCCAAGACTAGATAGGTAGACCCAAGAATGAATTTGATTTGGGTACTTAGACCCAAGACTAAATTGAATTTGCGTACTTGGACCCAAGACTGGATTTGATTTGGGTACTTGGACCCGAGACTGGATTTGATTTTGGTACTTGGACCCGACTAAATTTTATTTCTGTACTTGGACCCGAGACTGGGTACTTGGACCTGAGACTGAATTGAGTTGGGTACTTGGACCTGAAACTGGGTACTTAGACCTGAGACTGAATTTTATTTGGGTACTTAGATCCAAGACTGGATACTTGGACCCTAGACTGAATTGAGTTTGGGTACTTGGACTTGAGATTAGGTACTTGGACCCGAGATTGGATACTTGGAATCGTGATTGAATCTAATTTGGGTACATGACCCAAGACTGGGTACTTGGACCCGAGATTGGGTACTTGGACCCGTGATTGAATCTAATTTGAGTACTTGGACTCGAGACTGGGTACATGGACCCAAAACTGGATTTGATTTGGGTATTTGGACCCAAAACTGGGTACTTGGACCAAAGACTGAATTTTATGTGGGTACTTGGATCCAAGGCTGTGAGCCAAAAAGGATTAATGATATGTGATGTGATGCATGTATGCATGTTTGCATGTATGCACAAATAATAAACAAACAAGGATAAATAAGACGTTCCTTCCCACCTTATAACTTCCACACACGAATGGTGAGTCTCTTTTCTAGGTATACAGTTAACAAAATACCAACATGGGGTATCTTGTTTTCAAATAATTTCCTCGGACGTTTTAACCAATAGTTATATTTTCAAAAATGAAAATCTTTTCTTGATAATTCCCATTAATTAGGTTTTAATCCATTCAACCAACTAAAGTAGCTTTTATGCTATATTGGATTAAAACTAAATTAAGAGGCTTACTATAAATATATTTCTCACTTGAAAAAGTAGCTAATGATTCATGCCACAAACAAGCCCATGATTAATAATTCTTAGTATAAACTAGGCTCGTAATTGATTTTTGGCATTCCATAATTGGCCTAAATAAGTTATAAGTTCTTTTAAAGGTTGGACGAAATGCAAACATGGTTTTGTAAAAAGATTTTAGATGAAAAAAATGTATTTTGACTTTTTTTTTAGTCATGAGAAAAGAATTTTTGATTCATTTTTAGAAAAGTTTTATATCCAAAGTCCATCTTGAAAAGTTTTGAAAATAGCATTGGTCTTTTGGATTTAGAGGAAAAAAATTATTTGAGCTCACAATGTAATTAAGTCATATTAGAAAAAAAAAAAAAAAAACAAACCAAATAAGCCATGATTTAAACCATGATAAATTAACCATGAAACAACAAGCATTTGGGGTAAAAACCTAAGGAAAGTAACTAGGCCAATTACATGAGCTTTAGTCTTTGGGTTAAAAAGCTTAGGTTCCAATAGGAAGTATATACCAAAAGGTACAAGACTATGAATGGTTATGCCATACTCGATCTCCATACCTTGAGTGAAAGTATGGTATCCCTTACATAACACAACACGGGTAACACAGGCGTCCTAACTCATGCACACAATGCAATCTAATATGATACAATAGATAATATCATGATAAGAAAGTATAGAATAATATAAAGACCAACGGAATCAACTTTCCTTATCCCCAGTAGAGTAGCCACTGTGAGCAAGGATTTTTGCCCCCGCTCCCGATGGAATGGTACTTGCGACTTCAGCATTATTTAGGCTGGGGTCCTTAGAGAACACGGGCCTAAGCTAGGAGAAAATGGAGTCACCACCTGGACGGGCCAAGAAAAAGAAAGGGGTGGATTACTCGATTCCTAAGGAATCCCCAATCCCCTAATGGGTTCGGAAAGTTGGGTATGTGTGGGGAAGGTGAGAAATGACCCAGCACCCCCACAACGCCCAGTTCATTGGAATCGGCCTCCTTTTTAGGTCTTAATATTATAAAATTCTTAAATATAACGATATTATCCATACTACATGTGATCATAAGAATAAATAAATACTTTACTAAAACCACATTAATGTCCAAACAAAACAAATAAATGGACACGCATCCAAGGATGAAAACATGTCCTTACATCATCCATATCTAAAACTAAATAGGACACCCACCGAAAGGTGGAAATATGTCATTTACATTAATTCTAAAATATGAAAATAAATTAAATTGCATAAAGATTAATTAATGAGGTACCCAATCATGGAAACATACATCTTACAATTTTAACAAATAATAATAATAATAAAGAAATCATCCACCCATGATAAACAAATCAAATACCAAAATTAAATAAATCAATCATCAAAACATATAATAAACTACATAATCAAATCTAAAACATAAATTAAGTAAATAACGATACATATTTAGGTTTACATCTTGAATTAGGGATTCTAGGGTTTTTAGGGTTTTTAGATAGGAAATAATATGATTTTAGGTTTTTTTTTAAATTATTATTATTATTATTTAAAGTATTAGGCTACTGTAAAGGTTTTTGAAAAATATAATTAATTAAGGTTTTATGGTTTTAAGAAAATAGTGGAGGGTTTATACCATGCAATTAGGGTTTGGGAAGAAATAAATTAGGGTTTGGTATTTATGAAAACTGATTAAAGTTTTAAGGTTTATATGATTTAAGACACTGTGACAATACTTTTTAAAGAACTTGAATGAAGCTACTGTGAGTTTTTTATGGAAAAACCTTAAGTGAGGCTGTTCTAGTATTTTGGTTAAATAATCATGCAATAGAAAACAAATAATACATAGCAAATATCCCGAGCGAAAGAGTTTACTGGATCTAGTTTATATGAGTTAGAAAACAATAACAGTTTTCTGCACTCCATATAAACTAGCATGATTTGATTTTAAAAGAAATAGCCTACTGTAACCTTAATTAGATGAAGAACAAACATATTTCATTTTTAAAACAATCAAAACATATTGTATTTATTTAATTTAGAGTGTATCTTCATTTGTTGGCTCCGCTAAAATTGTTGGATGAAAATTCTGGGTGAGCTTTTCCAAGACAATGAGTGCACTGCCTTTGTAAGGTTTGTGTGTCTTTAATCTTCTTTTTCTATCATCCTCTCTATTTCCTTTGTTGATGAAACTTGCTAGGGTTTGTTTGATGAAGTTTGGTTACTGAGTTTCTCACGAGTCTCAGCAGTCAGCCCAAGTCCAAAAGTCTCCCAACTCTCCCAAAAAAATTAAGTCCAAAGTTTTTTTCCCCAATAATTGCCACCCCCCTTAGTCCATGTGTTTAATACTATTATTTATTGGAAAATAAAAAAACATAATCCTATTTTAATAAGGAAATACCAACTGTTTAGGAAAAATTAAAAAATCGGGTAAACCAAGGTTTGGTAAAAAATTGGCAGTGCGCAGTTAGGCCTACGAGGATTGTTGCTGGGTGGCACGCAAATTCCGCTGGGTGAGGCGGTGGGCAATTGCGGACTGGGTGAACTGGGCAAGCCCAATTGGCTACTGCAGTGAATTGGGCAGTGTCGAATTCACCGCAGATACTTGTTGCGGTGAAGCCCCTTGCTGCGCGGTAGAGCGGTAGCGCTATCGCACGTCGCTCGCCGATCGGTCTGATTTTTTATTATTTTTTATTTTTATTATTAAAAATAACTATGAAATATTATTAATATAAATATTATAAATAGTAAATAAAATAAATACCACAAAAATTATTTTGGACTGTTAAAAAATATAGGATTGGACTGGTAAAAAATTAAGGGTCTACACATGTATGAAAGATGTCTCTACTCACTAGTTACCACCAAATCTCTACCATCAAATATTTTTGGGGTAACACATTTCTATTGACATCCTAATATAGCCCCATGTTTGGATAAGCAATCCATTCCCAGAATCAAATCATACTCCCTAAAAGGCATCTCAATCAAGTCACCAAGAAACTCCTCATCCTGAATAACAATTGGACTATCTCAGTGCACTCTGCTAACTACAACTCTATGCCCTAAAGGATTTGTAACCAACAGATCAAATCCTAGGGACTTCAAAACCAAATCACTCACAGGCAAGACATATGCACTGATGTATGAATGCATTGACATAGGGTCTATCAATGCAATAATTGAAGTACCAAATAAAGGAAAAAATACTAGCTATGACAGTTGAAGCATTTGGCTACCTCTGCATCATATAGACTCATTGTGATGGCCCTGCATCCTCTAGTCTACTCTCTACTGTAGATCCTCCTCTCTGACCAGACCCTGATTTACTACCTCTGCCAAAACATCTGCCACCATGCCCCCCTCTAACACTGGGTCTAGAAGTTGTTGTATCTGCCTATCTATCATCTAGTGGCTCTAGACAGTCTCTTAGAAAATGGTTTGGTGATCCACATCCTGCAGCACATGCTGGTGCACCTATCCTCTAGTAGATACCCCCATGTGCCTTACCATAATAAACACAAGTAGGTGGAGCAGGCCTTTGAGCCACTTGGTAGGGGCACTAGCTACTAATACTATAGGTCTCTGTCTCTTTTGCTATGCTGACCTGCCAGACTACCCCTGGCTTCTACTAAACCTCTGAGGATAATCTCCCCAACCTCTCTTCACTGATGAAGATCCAACCTCACCCTAGGGTCTTCTAGCTATGCTCTCCTCTGCTCTGGCAATTGTTGTAAGACCTTGTGCCTTCTCTACACTCTTGGTAGCTGCAACCAATTGAAAAAAAATTTGGTACCGAGAGCCGACCACAAGACACATGATAGAAGGTCTTAGCCCCTCCTCAAACCTCCGACATCTGTCAATCTCATAAAAATAATGCCACCAGCATACTGGCTCAACCAGATAAACTAAACCTCATACTCTATAATAGTCCTCGTGTCTTACCTCAAAGTCAGAAACTCCATCTTCTTGGCATTCTTATACTCTCTGGGAGTATACTTCTTGTCAAATTCCTACAGGAAATCATCATAAGTCAGCACTGGTGGATCAGTTGTACCATGGGAAACTGTCTTCCAAAACTCATATGCATCCCTCTACAACAGAGATCTAGCATAATAAAACTTCTCCTCCAGAGTAGCCTGCAACTAAATAAACACTTTTGACCCTGTCCAGTCACTGCTCTGCTATAGCTGGGGTCTGTAGTGCCAATAAAATCTATGGCTCCAAACTTTCTCATCTTGTCATACTTATGAGTTGGCAACTGCTACAGTGGCTGCAGCTACCAAACCAGAGCCTATCTCAATAACTTCACCATATGCAGTACCCAACCCGGCGAAACCTCATCAGCTTCTGGTCACACTGGCATAGAAGCAGAAGCCTCTCCAGTAGTCTCAACACTAGCTCCAACTCTACCCTCATCTGGAGCTACACTCTCTACACTACTCTTTGCAGACTAGTGCGTCCTAGATGCCATAACTACCTATATCTGTAAATATATAAAAAATAGCCACATTAGAGATCGGATAAATTGCTAGTGCCAATGTATGTATCACAATTTAAAACCATACTTAAAATCAACATTTTCTTTCTCTAACAATCCACCTAGGTTGAGAATCTTAAACCTAGGCTCTGATACCAAAATAAATATAAAACCCTTATACCCTATATATGTATAATACATACACCTAGTATATATAAAATATGCATGTACAGTATAAAAATGTCACAACCTGGTTTAACAAAAATTTTCACAATTCTAATTTAAAATCCCAAAACACTTTAAAATGTATATTTAAGTAATAAATAAAATATTTATTATTAACTAAAGGTTCCAAAATAGTATTTTATATGAAAATCTCTAGAAAAATTTTCCAAAGTTTTATTTGTAATTTGGACATCTCAAAATTTCAACAATTACACAACTTGCACAAAATACACTCCCAATAAACAACAAACAACATTTCATCCCAACTTCACAAATCCTCCATATTTTCTCAAAATATTTATACAAATATATATCTATCAAAACACATATAAAACCCCATATTACACAATTTAACTAAAATATTCTTTATAATTTACAATATATAATCCAAAAACATAACATTACATACATAATATAAAAATGTACTGTAATATAAAATATATACATGATGGTGAGTGGCTCTGATCTTGATACACCAACATCATCTCTACAATCTCAAAGCTAGACCCTAGTCTAGAATAATTCTTTGGCTCTACTGCATCACCCCTGTCACCTGCATAATGAATTATAATTGCGCTAAGCTAAAAGCCTATCGGTACAAACTTTGATAATAATAACACTTTAATACAATGCCAATGCATAATGTATTTGTATGCTATGTCACAATGTGGCATACAAGTTCACTTTTAAAGCATAATCTTTCATCTTTTTATAATTCACATAAACACATACACAAGCAAGGGCCCAAACAAACTAATACATTAATCAAATCTCAGAGTTACTGTCTTGGTCTATGTTGACACCAAGTGTCTAGCCGTGAAGACAAATCATATACCAGTGATGCCAAGCATCTAGCGTCGAAGGCAAAATCAAGTATCAGTGACGCAAAGCGTCTAGTCCCAAAGGCAAAATAAAGTATCAATGACGCATAGCATCTAGCCCTGAAGGCAAATAATGAGGATAACCTCATGGGCATGCTGCCAAACACAGAACTCTGAAAATTGAATAACATACTCGGCATACAAATAATTCATATTTTCCATAATCAACTTTTTCTCATTTTCTCATTATCAACTAGACACTTTCCCTTATTTTCACATTTTTCTCACATTGCTTCATTTTCTCATTTCTCATCACATTGCATTCATATCAATGCCAATTAATAGTAATTTATCATATCTCATCATTTCATCACAATGTATCTATGAGCGGGGATTTTTTCCCCATTCCAATGTGGAATGGTTCTTGCAATTTCGGCACTATTAGGCTCAGGGCCTTACAGAACATAGGCCTAAACCCAGAGAAAATGGAGTCACCACCCAGACAAGTCAGCAAAAAGAAAGGGGTGGTTGACTCGATTTCTAAGAAATCCCCAGCCCCTATTGGGTTCAAAAAGTTGTGAACACGTGGGAAAGGTGAGAAATGGCCCAGCACCCCCACAATGCCACGTTCATTATAATCAACCTCCTTTTCAGGACATAATATTATAAAATTCTTAAATATAATGGCATTATCCATATTACATGGGATCATAAGAATAAATAAATATTTTATTAAAAATCATAGCAATGTCCAAACAAAACAAATAAGTTGACACCCATCCAAGGATGGAAACATGCCTTTACATTGTCCAATGTCTAAAACTAGATAGGATACCCACCAAAAGGTGGAAACATATCCTTTACATTAATCCCAAAATATGAAAATAATTTAAATTACATAAAGCTTAATTAGTGAGGTATCCACAAGGTGGAAACATACCTATTACATAATGAAAAATAAAGTAAACCAATAAAAGACATTCAACCATTCATCATGAAAGTAAACCATTCATTATCAGTCAAATAAAGATCAAGATGTGAAGATGTAAATTAAGAATACAGTATGTAAAGTAGGATTTTAATAGCAATTAAAGACTAAATATACAAGCTAGGGTTTTATGAATTATTGTTTAGGGTTTTAGGGTTTGGAAAAATTAACATTATTATAATTATTTTTGAAGTATTAAGCTACTGTAAAGATTTTGAAAAATAGAATTAATTATGATTTAGGGCTCATACCATGCAATTAGGGTTTTGAAATTTATAAATTAGGGTTTTAGAAAAATTAATGATCAAAGCTTTAAAGTTGGAATAAACTGGCTACTATTAATAATATTTGAGAAAAATTAAGTGACATCACGAAAACTTTAAACAAAGCTATTAGCATGCTGAATATTGGATTCAATTTGGAAGAAGCTATGTTAATAGGCTACTGCATTCAATTTTAAATAAAGATCTTGCATGTTTCATGTTAAAACTATCAAAAGCAAATTATAAAGAATTGATTAAGAAAATACCATCATTTGTTGGCTCCACCACAATTGCACTGTTGGAATTCTGGGAGAGCTTGATTTAAGACAACATAGCCTTGTTGCCTTGTGAATTGGAGTATTCTTTTTTTTTTGTTGCTTCAAAGATCAAGAGTTCGATAATAATTTTTAAGTAATTCTTATCATCCTTGTTTCTGTGTTTAAGACTACTATTTATAGAAATTTAAAATAAAACCTAATATGTTAAGGAAGTTAAAACTATTTAGGAAATTTATTGATGTTTTTAAGTAAAAATAGAATTTTGGCCATAATTGGCCAACGCGCTAGCACTGGCTGCCAAGACGTGAGCAATGGGTGAGCAATGAGGCTGGTACGCAAACAATCGGGCGAGCGCTTGTGTTGCGCTCGAATTAAGTTCTACTACAAGAGTCTCTCGCAAGTATACGAGGTAGATATAGCAAAGGTGATCGCCCCAAGGTCGTTTCCCCAAGAAGGTGTAGTTCGTAATAGCTTGATTAGCAAGTAATTTAAAAGAGAGAGTTTGTTGTTTGGAATTGTAAAAGAACAATTTAAACATAAGATTAAGGACTGTAGGGTTGATGTATGAAGGTTGTACAAGATCAAATCGATTCTTGGGAAGGTGCCTAGGATTATAGGTCCATTCAATCAAAGCTCAATTCTCAATTATCCATTAACATAACCTTGTAAATTAATTTGTTCCTTAAGGTTAATTAGTCAATTACCAATTCATTAGTTCTCACATACATGAAATAGCAATAACCAATTATTTTACATTTGCAAATTAATGAAACCCTAGAACTTATATTTCTAATTCATTCATAGGGTAGTCGACTGTATAGTTCCAATATCGAATTTCACCTCTCGGTCCGTCATCCAATATTCAAAGATTAATAGGTAGCTAATCTATCAACCTAGCATTTAATACAATACAATCAACCAACAATAAGGTACATCAATGTAAATATCAAATCAAAGCATTTAATCAAATATACTACAAACCCTAGGCATGGGTATTTAGCTCAACATCATCAATTTAAAACATTCATTCAACTCAATATGAATCAAATATAAATTGTTCATTGCAATATCAATTCTCTTAATACCCACAAAAACAATATTGAAATGAATTAAAAGAGAGAATAGAAAAACCCCTTGTGAAGATTCCAAGAGTAGGATTACTAGTCTTCCTCCTAGCTCCACTTTGATATTTGATGAAGAACTCAAGCGCTCTTCAAAGGATGATTCTCCTTTGCAATGTGGAATGGAGCTTTCTCAAGTCACCAATCCTTCAATTGATTATGCCTTCGAGAGATGGAATGGAGTTTTCTCAAGTTACCAAACCTTTCAATGAAGCTTCTTCAACCTTCAAGAGCTTGTTAACCCAATTTATCCCAAAGAACCTCAAAGATCTTATCAATGGAAGATCGAGAAGATGAAGATGGAGGATGAAGATGAAGGGATAAGGAGAGTGTCACTCTCTCCTCATCCTAAATCGTGTTTGCCCCCTCCTTCTCTTTTCTTTTCTCTCCTTCTAAAACCCTAGCCGACTCTCTCCTCCTCTTTCATGCAAAAGAATTTATATAGATTAAGGGTGACACGGCCAAGCTTGATTAGGCTTGGCCGTGTCTCTTGGTCTTTTCCTTGCTTTCCATTAGGTGACACAGCCAAGCCAAGGTTGGCTTGGCCGTGTCTCTTGATTTCCATGTGACACGGCCAAGCCAGTTGGCCGTGTCCCTCACTGGCTCTTCCTTTCTTTCTTTCTTTCTTTCTTTTCTTTAGTGGTGAGAGGTGACACGCCCTAGCCATGTGGAGCTTGGCCGTGTCTCTTGTTTTTTTTCTTTGTTGGGACACGGCCTGGAGTCCCTCACTGTTTGTTTTCTTTCCTTCTTTGCTTGCTCTCTTGTTCTTTGGTTTGCTCCTTGGGTGAGACACGGCCAGAGGCTTGGCCGTGTCTCTGGGTGTGTCTCTCTCTGCCCTCTTCAATCTTTGAGGGACACGCCCAAGCCTGATTTGGCTTGGCCATGTCTTGCTTGGTTGATGCTTTTCTTGCACTGTTTTGATCTTCCAAGGGTCTTCTTGCACCTAAACCTAACACAAACACTTTAAACACACTTAAAACAAAAATTAATCAAAACATTAACTAAAAACACATAAAATCATACTAAAAACAAGTACAAAAATTATCTAAACAACTACCCCCCACACTTAACTCCTTGCTTATCCCCAAGCAAGGCTAAAATCAAAACACACTAACCAGATGAATTTTGTTAAGTTCAAGAGTTATAAAGATGCATCAAGACTTCCTTATCCCTAAATCCACAATCAATATCGAATCAAACAAACTCAACACCAATGCGATTAAGTGGCTTTCCATGCATAACCAATGTTGTCACTCCCTCACCAACTCTTACAAGTGTTTGATCATGGTGGTGTTTACACTCATAACAATCAATGAAAGATTATTGCCATAGGCTTGCTTATCAATCAAATCTCCACCACAAAATAACAATCAAGCATCAATCAAAAGGTCTTTATTGGGTTGTAATGGGGCTAAGGTAAAGGTATGATATTTAGGAAATGTGAGCTTGATCATTAAGTTCAAGAGCACTTTAAGAATGAAGTACCCGATCATATATATAACCCAACAATCCCAAAACACCTTCCTCTCATCTACCCCTTGACATTAAAGAGCTTTTCAAGGGAACTCACTTATTAAATCTTGTAATGATACATTCCAACCCTTTCAACAAGAACAACAATTATTCTTATTATTATATATATTTTTTTTTCTTATTTTTTTCTTTTTTTTATTTTTATTATTTTGCTTTGCAATCTTAAACCTACTAAATTTAACCCCACACTTAATTCAACACAACACTCAGTCATAAACGCTCTTAAAATGCTCTTGACCTAATGAAAGGGTAAGAGTTAAACAACAAGGTTCAAGCTAATGGTGTTGTGAAAAAGAAAGAAAAGGAAAAATAAAATAAGCTCAAAATTGGCTAACTAAAGTTAAAAATAGGGTTAGTCTTTTTAAGCCAAAGTGGGTTCACCTAATTGCCTTAATCATCTTGATGCCTAATTGAAATTTTTATGTAATCTTAAAATGCATGTCAAAGCAAGTTCTAGTAATTCATCAATCAAAGATGTTCACCCACAATAATAATGATAAGTTGATGGCTCAATTCCTCACTAGGTTAATGGCAATGCAAGGAAAAACCAACAAAATTGACAATAAGCACCAATTCTACTCAATTCTCAAATTCATGCTTCAAAAATTCAAAGGTCATCTATCAACAATTTTATAACAATTGAACTTTCTAAAATTCATTTATTCAAAGAAAAACATTAAAAACATTAACTAAACTTAAAAAAAAAAGCTTAAAAGTAAAAACACAAAACAAAAGTAAAAACACAAAACACACAATGCACCCCACACTTAAAGTTTCACATTGTCCTCAATGTGAGCATGCATACTACAGAGAGGGTTTAGATGAAACCTGATTTCCAACTTTCCCATATACGATGTGTAGGGCTCTTCCACCCATAATGCAATTGGAGCCCATGACTGAGAGGATGAATAACATGTAACTTTGAAATGTACCCGATGTACAGCAACCCCTAAATAGTATTCCTTCAAGAGAACATGTCTCAAAGGGACATGTGAAGGTCGCCTCTGGGTGATCCTCCAGTGCAATAGGAACGTGGTGATAATCTTTGTCTTTGTGCAACATGGGCATATCAGATTTCTGCTCTTCCTTACCACAAAGAGTAGTAGAGATAACTTTTGGGGACTCTTTAAGTTCAACCAAGTTTGGTTGAATCACTTCTTCATCCACTTTAACAATGTCAAGTCCCATCTCAACAACCTCAGCATCTAAAATTAGCTTACATTCCTCAATTTCTAAATTGGGCATTTCATGCTCTTCTTCTAGGGTCATAGTCATCCCAATCTTATTTCCACTATCTCCTTGGGAGTGCATATTATAGATGTCAGGAAGTTGCTTACCTTGCTCCTCATCCTTCAAGCTACATGGAAATGGATTTGGTGGCCTATCAGGATTGGAAAATTCATGCAACTTTGGTGAGGTTAATGCCTCCAAATTCTCCTTCTCGTTTGATTGGCTCAACTCCTCAATGTTGGTTTGTATCTCCTCGTCATTATCTTCTTGATTAGTGCTTGCATCCAAAGAATCACAAAATTTGTTATATATTACCTGTTCCAATTGGCTAGGATATTCCTCCTTTTGGCGTGCTTGGAGTTGATGTGCCAGTTGCCTAACTTGAATTTCCACCCTCTTCAATGATTCCTCCAAAGAATCAAACCTCTCATTGATCCCTTCGTGATTTTGTGTGCTAATTTGAATGTAAGCATTCAAATCATCTTCCACTGTGGATTTCTTGCATTGATCTTGATTTTGTGCACTAATTTTAATGAAGGCATTTAAACTATCTTCCAAAGTGGGTTTCTTAAGGTGATCTTGATTTGAATATTGTTCTTGAGAGTAAGGATTTCTTTGGTAAGGTTGAAAAAAATTTTGAGGTGGAATTTGCTGTTGATTTTCCCAAGAAAAATTTGGGTGGCTTCCCCAGCTTGAATTATAAGGTCTGGGATATGGATCATTTCCACCCATTTGCTGGAAACTTTCATAGGCATATTCTTCCTCTTGCCATTCTTGGTATCATGCGAAACCGAATGAGCATGTATTTGCACTATGCCGTGCATTGCCACATGCTGCACATATCTCTTGGCATGGCATAGGTGCTCTTCCTCTTGCATTTAGCACCTTAAGTTGATTCATCAATTCTGCTAATTGCAATGCCATTTCAGACTCATCGTTCCTATCAGAAACTCCCTCGTGCCTTGAAAATTGCATCTTTACAAAAGGCACTTAGCAACTTAAAAAAAAACAAAAAAATAATTAAATTAAAAGAAAATAAAAAAAAACAAACAAACAATTAAAAATAAACAAATAATTAAATTGTAAAGAAAAATCAAACTATCACTACTTAAACAACCTTCCCCGGCAACGGCGCCAAAAACTTGTTGCGCTCGAATTAAGTTCTACTACAAGCGTCTCTCGCAAGTATACGAGGTAGATGTAGCAAAGGTGATCGCCCTAAGGTCGTTTCCCCAAGAAGGTGTAGTTCGTAATAGCTTGATTAGCAAGTAATTTAAAAGAGAGAGTTTGTTGTTTGGAATTGTAAAAGAACAATTTAACCCTAAGATTAAGGAGTGTAGGGTTGATGTATGAAGGTTGTACAAGATCAAAATGATTCTTGGGAAGGTGCCTAGGATTATAGGTCCATTCAATCAAAGCTCAATTCTCAATTATCCATTAACATAACCTTGTAAATTAATTTGTTCCTTAAGGTTATTTAGTCAATTACCAATTCATTAGTTCTCACATTCATGAAATAGCAATAACCAATTATTTTACATTTGCAAATTAATGAAACCCTAGAACTTATATTTCTAATTCATTCATAGGGTAGTCGATTGTATAGTTCTGATATCGAATTTCACCTCTCGGTCCTTCATCCAATATTCAAAGATTAATAGGTAGCTAATCTATCAACCTAGCATTTAATACAATACAATCAACCAACAACAAGGTACATCAATGTAAATATGAAATCAAAGCATTTAATCAAATATACTACAAACCCTAGGCATGGGTATTTAGCTCAACATCATCAATTTAAAACATTCATTCAACTCAATATGAATCAAATATAAATTGTTCATTGCAATATCAATTCTCTTAATACCCACAAAACAATATTGAAATGAATTAAAAGAGAGAATAGAAAAACCCCTTGTGAAGATTCCAAGAGTAGGATTACTAGTCTTGCTCCTAGCTCCACTTCGATATTTGATGAAGAACTCAAGCCCTCTTCAAAGGATGATTCTCCTTTGCAAAGTGGAATGGAGCTTTCTCAAGTCACCAATCCTTCAATTGATTATGCCTTCAAGAGATCGAATGGAGCTTTCTCAAGTTACCAAACCTTTCAATGAAGCTTCTTCAACCTTCAAGAGCTTGTTAACCCAATTTATCCCAAAGAACCTCAAAGATCTTATCAATGGAAGATTGAGAAGATGAAGATGGAGGATGAAGATGAAGGGACAAGGAGAGTGTCACTCTCTCCTCATCCTAAATCGTGTTTGCCCCCTCCTTCTCTTTTCTTTTCTCTCTTTCTAAAACCCTAGCCGACTCTCTCCTCCTCTTTCGTGCAAAAGAATTTATATAGATTAAGGGTGACATGGCCAAGCTTGATTTTGCTTGGCAGTGTCTCTTGGTCTTTTCCTTGCTTTCCATTAGGTGACACGGCTAAGCCAAGGTTGGCTTGGCCGTGTCTCTTGATTTCCATGGGACACGACCAAGCCAGTTGGCCGTGTCCCTCACTGGATCTTCCTTTCTTTCTTTCTTTCTTTCTTTTCTTTAGTGGTGAGAGGTGACACACCCAAGCCATGTGGAGCTTGGCCGTGTCTCTTGTTTTTTTTCTTTCTTAGGACACGACCAAGCTCCAGGCCGTGTCCCTCACTATTTTTTTCTTTCCTTCTTTGCTTGCTCTCTTGTTCTTTGGTTTGCTTCTTGGGTGAGACATGGCCAGAGGCTTGGCCGTGTCTCTGGGTGTCTCTCTCTCTGCCTTCTTCAATCTTTGAGGGACACGGCCAAGCCTGATTTGGCTTGGCCATGTCTTGCTTGGTTCATGCTTTTCTTGCACTGTTTTGATCTTCCAAGGGTCTTCTTGCACCTAAACCTAACACAAACACTTTAAACACACATAAAACAAAAATTAATCAAAACATTAACTAAAAACACATAAATTCATACTAAAAACAAGTACAAAAGTGATCTAAATAGCTTGCGAGGCGCTGCCCAATTCACCGCAACTTAAACCTGCAGCGAATTGCCTTGCCGAGTGTCACTCACCGATTAGTCCGTCCAAATTTTTTTTCATTTTATAAATATATTAAAAATAAATAAAATAAATATTAAATATTATAACAAATATTAAAATAATTATTAAAATAAATAATAAATATCACAAAAATTATTTCAAACTTATTTTAAAATATTGGACTGGGCTTGGTAAAAAATTAAGGGTCTACAGTTTGTCCCCTGCATGAACGATCTAAGACTTTTAGTAGAAGAGAGTAAAAAGCAACATGACTTTGAGCAGATTTTGGATAAGGATGGGTTCTGGACCAGGTGCTGAGTTCGAGACTCAAAAAATGATTTGGGTTCTATACCCAGTGGTGAGTTCGGGACTCAAAAGAAATTTAGACTCTGGACCTAGGATGAGTTTTGGACTAAAAAATAATTTGGGTTCTGGACATGGGATGTGTTCTGGACTTAAAAAATGATTTGGAATATGGACCCATTGGTGAGTTCTAGACTAAAAAATGATTTGGGTTCTGGACTCGGGATGAATTCTAGACTCAATAATGATTTGGGTTCGTTGGTGAGTTCTGTACTAAAAAATGATTTAGGTTCTGGACCCAGGATAAGTTCTAGACTCAAAAATGATTTAGGTTCTGGACCCATTGGTGAGTTCTGGACTCGAAATGATTTGTGTTCTGGATCTGGGATGAGTTCTGCACTAAAAAAATGATTTGGGTTCTGGACACGGTGGTTGCAAAAGATAATTGTAGTTAGTAGGGTATTAATAATTGCAAAAAATTTAGCTATTTTTTACCATACCTATATCCTCTTGCCCTTGTGTGGAAAAATATTTTTGTAAAAGTATAAAAAATATTTCTAAACACACAAACTGTTAAATAATTAAAAAGAATGATTTGAATTCACTATTTAGAAACAGTTGACTACTATTTTCACTATTCACTAACAGTGATTGTTTTCACGAAATGAGTATTTCTTTTTTTTCTTCTTGTCTTGCTATTTACCTATATAAAGGCTCTCGGTTTCCTCCATTTCATTCAATTTTATTCAATTATATGTTATATTTAGATTTGAGAACAGGGAGTTTAGCCATCAATTGGAAGGAAGGCATGCTTCAAGATCGGGGCCTTGATCTAATGATGAGTTGCTAGAATTTATTCGACAATATGAATGTCGAACTGTCAATCCACTAGCTATAATACAACTTCATCATAGTTCTAGTCTAAAGAATGAGGTAACACTGCAACTTTAGCAGCACAAATATTTATCATTTTATTTTATTATTATTTTTTATTTTTTAGTTATAATTTAGTATATTAGCTAATGAAAAAAAATAAAATATAAATATAGTAATGAGTAACTTCAGACTTTGAAATAATAGGAGTTATGAAATGATATACTTACCCCATATTGGCTTACCTTGTTTGATTTTAGCGTGATCATTGCGTTGTCCAAGGCGAAGGGTACGCCTATAAAGCCCGGCAATGGTATGACATAGCACCTTCTCGGGTAAACGGATCATCCGAGAGTGTGGTTTTGAAAGCTTTTTTTGCAATTACCTTCTGAGGAATGTCCAATAGACCATAGTGTAGTTCAAGTGTTATCAGAGCATTGGATGGACACGACCCATACTTTCCACTTACCTATGGGATAAATGACTATTGGCCCAGTCAATTTTTCAGCCATAACTAGTATCCAGTACCATGGCTTTCCGGTTCCTCTTACCAACAATATCCTGACACATGAAGAAATTCAATAGTTAATCGGTATGGAACCATCACTAAAAGAGCCTTTCAAGATAAAAATTATGTCGATTTAGAGTTATTGAATGAGCTATGATGGACGGGTTCGTAGAGAAACAGCCAAACAATATGATGGAGTATTTTTGTTGTATTTGCTTAGATCGACCATTTTATGTAGCACCGAAGCTGCCATCCATTTGTCGATGTTGAGGGCCCTTGTTGAAATCGATATGGTAACGCTTTATGGCTAGGGTGAAGCTAGCCTTGCCTATCTCTATCACGGCCTAAACAAGATTTGTAGGAATAAGAAGTCTTTCATTGGCTTCATGGTGATTGTCGAGGTACTATATCCTGCCATTGTTAATTCAACTCATATATTCGCATGAATTTGATTTCCATTGTTATTGCATGTATGGACTTATAAGCATAATCTCATGAGGGTGCCTGATATTTCTCGAGAGATAGTCAAATATCCAAGGTTAGGTTTTAGGTTGTCCGATCACACAGTAGTTCTCAGCTCTCATCATGTGCACACCCAGCATTATCATTTGAGTTGCCTAACCTGGGACTAGGTAAAATAGTATTAGTATGCTTTATATTTTATGTAAAAAGTTTTACATACCTTTTTTCATCCTACAGGTTGACTTGGCTTGGTGGAAAGTTGAAGAGTGGGTGAATTGCACTCCTTTTATGAATGTTGCACTTCCTTACCAACACTCTTGCCTAATCATTGCTGGTCCTGTGTCTAGTGGCTGGTTTATTGGGAAAGGGGTTTATGATTTGTTCCTTGGTCCTGAGCAGCAGAGGGTCCCAATGAATTGCCCAATGTATACTTTGAATATTACATCAATGCCAAAAAATTCATGGCGGTTAACTCAAAATGGCTATGATATTGAAGATTATCTTTGTGTACTGGGTGCGTCATACACAAAATTCATTCAAACACAGCTCTTAAACTTTGATGTGTCACCTATTGGCTTTTAGGGATTTCCCAAGGAGGAAGAAGGAAATGATGAAGAAACCAATGATGAAGAGAAGGAGAGAGAATCTATCTCTTATACCAAGGCTGGAACCTCTCAGGTAAATACACGTCATTCTATCATTGCAATTGCTTCTTTTTCAACTTATTTCAACTGTTCTCATGATTATTGTAGGTTGCTGGCTCATTTGATTATGAGGCTAGACCTTCCTCTATTGTTCCTTCATTTGCTCCTTCTCACCAACTGGAAGTGCCATCTCATTCGCAAGGCTCTGATACGAGTTTCCTGGTGGGTCATCGTATTTCATGATTATTTATGCTATATGTATGCATGATTATGTATGTTCTTACCCTTTCCTTTTCTGACTCACAACGAATGCTTAAAGAGAAAAATAAGAAACCACAGGAAGAGTTAGCCACTAGTCACCAATAGATCGCCCATCTCGAAAGATTGTATCATCAGTTGGAGTAAAACTTTCAAGACTTTCAGTTCCAGGGAATGAGGCATCCTAGTGCTTCATCTTCTAGAGGGCCCCAAACTATAAATGATGAGATTCCTTCATCTAATCCAGATGATTACTGCTATAGGCCTGAATTCCAGGGTAGAGGTTCAGGTATTCCTTCTTCAAGTGGAATTGGGATAGATGATATGCCTCCTCCTCCAATAGGTGACGACTTTCTCAGAGCTTTGTTTGATTATGGACCACCTCCTCCTTCTCAGTGATCTCAGTGATCATTGTATTAATTGAGAAAATATTGTATTATTATTAATAATAATAACAATGATTATTAAAATAATCATAACAATAATTTTTACTTTTACTGCAACTTTTGACTTTTTTATCTTTATTATTATTACAGTACACACAAAAATCCCTCCATAATTTAAAATCCTAAAGCACCCCTGATTTGCAAATCCAAACATAATGCGGCAACTCAAAATCTTTTAAATTTTCTTTCCTTGTGCATCTTGGCCTGAATTACTGCTCTTTCCTTGTCAACCTCGGTGGATTGCACTCTAATAAACACTACTAAAGCTACGCTCGCAAGTATATGAGGCCGCTGTAGTATTTTGGTGAACACCTCAAGGTCATCTCACAAGGAAGCTAGATAAGCTAATTATTTATCAAATTGTAATAAACAAATTATCTATTAATAGTCTTTGATTTATAAAATTAAATTGCTAAACAACTAACAAAAACAGAAAGGAATCAGATTTGTAACAATGAGAGAATGTTGAACAAATATATTGATTCACTTAATAGAAAATCCTAGGGTTTGCACTTCTCCACTAATGTATATGTATGAACGGTTATTCCTCTCAATTGATTTAATTTCAAAGATTAGATTTCAAGAAACTTAATTAATCAAGTTAAGGAAATAAGCTCTCGTATTCAAACCCTTTTTAATTAATCTTACTACAATCAAAATGATCTTTTCCTTAGGTTTATATTTCTAATTCACCTAAGTCCCTCATTAAATTATTCCAGTATTAGATTTCATTTCTCAATCCTTCATCTAAATACCTAAAACACATAATTGGTGGCCAATCAATTCTATATTAACATTAATCCATTCAATTAAGGATAAAAGAAATAAATCAATTAAGAAAAATAACCATTTCATACAATCATAGTAGATTTATACAAACCCTAGACTAGATCAAAATTAGTTCATAGTATTGCTATCAAACAAATTCATCTCATTAAAATTCAAAGAAATTAATTTAGACATTGGAGAATTCATAAATAAAATTTCAATGAAACTTAAGAGATAGAGTTAAAGAACAAAACCCAATTACAATTTTCCTTTGGCTTTTGAAGAATCTCTTTCTCAGATTTTTGCTAAAAAGAATAATGTAATGGCTAGAACTAATTTGATCTAGAGTGTTTGAATGAAAGTGAAATCAATCTTTGATAGTTTTATTGTTTCAGAGAAAAGTTCTCCAGCCAAAAAAATAAAGAACGGCTAAAAGTCTATATATCCCCTTTCTCTTGCCCTAATCTTATCTATTTATACAAATCCCTTGGCTAAAAATCCACACCTTCTTTCTTTGGTCTCATGGAGTGACACGGCCAAGCTTGTGGCCGTGTCATGTGACATGGCCAGTAGCTTGGCCGTGTCTCCTGGGTGGGTCAGCTTTTGTTTCTCCTTTTGTTCTTCCTTGTTCTTTGGCTTAGGATGGGACACGGCCAGTGGCTTGGCCGTTTTACTTGAATGTGTCAGCTTCTATTTCTCCTTGCTCTTCTTTGTACTTTGGAGATGAGAGTGACACGCCTAAGCTTGTGGCCATGTCACTGTTGGCTGTGTCACTTGCTGCCATTTCTTTCCTACTTTTCTTTTCTTTCTTTAGTTTCTTTGGTTTTGGTCTTTAGGTGAGACACGGCCAGTGACTTGGCAGTGTCTCCTGACCGTGTCAAGCTTTGCCAAAATTTCCTTTGAGGTGACACGACCAAGCTTGATTTGGCTTGGCCATGTCTTGCTTGATTCATGCTCTTCTTTCTTTGTTTTGATCTTCTAAGGGAGTTTTTTCACTTTAACCTAAAACAAACTCTTAAAACAAACTTTAAAACAAAAATCAAATGAAACATTAACTAAAAACACATAAACATATACTAAAAACTAGTATAAAAATGATCTAAACACTGGATAAATTAAAACTACCAAAATGCTGAAATCACTAAATAAATAGATTAAAAATACCAAAATGCATGAAGAAAACAATAATTATCATAATAAATAAATAGCAATTTGAGGACAAAAACTAATAAAACAACTACCCCACACTTAAAACTTTTCTTGGCCTCAAGCAAATTTACATGGCATAAATTAAAAACTAAATTAACATTAACTATAATTCAAGTACATAAGATGAAATCCTTTAATACTCAGCAATAAATAAATGAAATTTACTTCAATCAAGATTTTCTTAACTCATTCATTAATTCAGACATAACAAATCTCATCTCTCATCTAAGTGTTTCTCTCAATTTCAAAGGTTAATTCACTCAAACCAATTATGATTATATACTCCCATAAACTTGCTTAATTATCCAATCTCTCTCACTGATTTTTCTCATGAAATAATCCAAAGGTCTTTTCGTTTGGATGTAATGCGGCTAAGGTGAAGGTGTGAGAAAAGACATTTAAGTTGGAACATTAAGAAATGGAACATCTAAATTAGACAATAAGCTTGCGTAGAAACTCGTAACTCCCTCAAATGACATATTCACCAACCCTTGATAGTCTCAAATATTTGCATACTTAAAGAAAAGTAAATGAGTCAAAATTCTTCTTTGATGACTAATGCTAGAAAATATATGAATTTTGTATATATATATATATATCTTCTCTTTTTATTTTTATTTGTTGTTTATTTTATATATATATATATACAAAATATAAAAATGCATTGAACATCTAGCTCAAATGTAGAAGAAAAGAATAATCGACTCTTAGTAAAATAAAATCTGCAAAGTATGCATTTCAGCCCCAAATCTGACTAAAACAATACTATTTTATTTTATTATTTTTTATTTGTTTACCCCATACTTATCAATTAAATCACTCCTATTGTCATATTATAAGAAACTCCATTCCTTAATGAAGGTATGATAATAAAAGAAAAATGTTGAGTTGTTAATTGTGTTGATCAATCACAAAAAGGTCAGAGGCTCAACTTGGCTCACTAAGGAATTCACAATTAAGGGAGGTCTTTTTAAGCTAAAGGGGGTAATGTAACACCCCTATATCCCATATACGCACACTACATACTACCACACCCGTAATATACGTATACCGAATATAGGAATGCTATGGTTTACTAATCAAAACAATCATTCCTTTATACAATAACATGAGCAAACTTAAAACATTCAAGTTATATCATAAAACACAGTAAGTAAAACGTTCATTCAGTACGCAGCGGAAAATGTAGAGGTATTTACAAATACATAAACATAAAAATCAAATTTTACAAAATATAAAGTTTATACATGTTTGGCAGTCAGTCTTTGATCTTTAAGCTCACAATCAACACTTCAAAATCTATACTCGACTCGGTCTAGATGAACTCTCTGGCTCAACCCTGTCACCTGCGCGATGAACCACAATCGCGCTAAGCCAACGGCTTAGTGGTACAAACCCCAATGATAATATGTTTCAATGCAATGCCAATATCATATGTTCAAACATTATAAACAATACATAAGAATATCACATTTCAAAGTCTTACATTAAATCTCATTATTCATTTGTTTCCCCATTCATGAATCACATTTAAACAAAGACAAGCATGGGCCCAAAAGACACTAATATGCCATTCAACTTTCAGAGTTAATGTTTTGGTTCAATTATCACATTTATCATTATCATTATCCCAACTAAGCTTCAAGGATTAGGTTCAACCAAGCTTCAAGGGGAATAAAGCATGCTAAGTATCAACCCAACTTGACTTAAAGAACCAAACCCAACCTAGCTTCAAGGGTTGTAACATCTCAACTAGGCTTCAAGGATTAGACCCAACCAAACTTCAAGGGGAGTAAAGCATGCTCAACTTCAACCCAATTTGGCTTCAAGGATCAAGCCCAACCTAGCTTCAAGAGATTGTTACTATTAGGCATGCCACCAATAACAAAACTCTGAAAATGGAATAACAAATTAGACACACAATTCATTTATTTCATTATAAATTTCATTCTCATTTTCTCATCATCATTTAGGCATCCATGCCTCAATCATCTCATTTGCATCATTATAGCCAACAACAATGGCTTCACATCTCATCAATAGAGTATACATAACCAATTACATTGGACATTCATCATCATCTAGGCAAACATGCCCCATTTATTTCATTTTAATCATTATAGCCAATCACAATGGCATCACATCTCTTCATATTTCCAATTCACATTAAAGTAATTCATCATAATCAATTGCATTGCACATACCTTTTGAATGATCATCATATCTTTCAAATTATACAAATCATAACATTCATCAATTTGTATTAACAATATAGTAAATTACTTAACACATTTATAACCAAATGTGTTAAGTCTCAAATTCATGTAAATGAATGCAACCATGCAAGTTTGTACTTACCTCAAGAACAACTTACACCAATCTATACACTTCCTCTTCCAAGAATCCTTCACCACTTAGGTTAGGGCAATTCAACCTCTTCACAACCTAATCCAAAAGGAATAATACACACTTAATTACAAATTCACATGAATTCCAATACAATTATTCACCTACTAGTCTCATACTAGACCCATAGATCATAAACTACAAGCCAACATTTCTCTCTAGGACCCCACGGTAGTGGCCTCCCAACCCCCACGAGCGTGGGTTAGCAAATGGATCTACCTCCCTTGCTCAAAACCCCCACGGCCATGGCTTCCAATGGCCACTATCGTGGCAGCCAAGGGCCACGGGCGTGGCATCAAAAATGTTTCTGTTTCGGACCAAATTCATGTATTCTATGCTTTAAACTTAATTAAACACAAACATCATGAAGATCTACAAGAATAGTTAATCAAACACAACATCTACAACAATCACCAATTCAAAACCCTAACGCAAACACAACTCATACACTTCCAACACCAACACCAACCTAACTTCTTATCTTTAATTCAATTCCAACACTTTCAAACACACCACAATCAAACCTAATCATACTATCAAATATCAACAATCAACTCAAACACAACTTCAAATAAAATAAGGGAAATCAAGAGGAAACTTACCAAAGTTGATGAAACTTCTTAAATTTCCAACTTAATCACTTGAAACTTCCTTCAATTTTGAGCTTGGAAATCAAAACCTCTCTTTCTCTCTATTGCCTTTGGTGAGCCGGCCAACAAGGAAAAGGAAAGGAAAAAAGAAGAAAATGAAGAAGAAAAGTCAAATACTCCACCTCTTAAACCTCCTCCAAGTAAAAATAATATTAAAATATTCACTTTTCTCTCTTCCACTCATTTTAATTTCCTTTTAATTTGTTTAATTAATTTAAAAACAAATAAATATCTTCTTTGACCATATAATAATTTAACTTTTATATGTTGTATATATCCCAATATATACAACATATACACATCTCTCTTTACTTCTTTTCTCTTTCCATTAAACATATACTTCAAATCCGAATACAACAATAATTCCAAAACTTCTAGGGCATAATTTAGGATATTACAGTTCTCCCCCTCTAAAAAGAAATTTCATCCTCGAAATTACCTGATATCAAGTCTGAAATAGTTGAGGATATTGATCACGCATCACTCGCTCACTCTCCCAAGTAGCCTCTTCCTTTGCATGATTCTCCCAAAGAATTTTCTCAAGTGGCACTTTCTTATTTCTCAACTCTTTCACTTCACGTGCCAAAATAGCAACTGGTTCTTCTTCAAATGTCAGATCTGAACTCACCTCAATAGATTCAACTGGCAGAACATGAGATGGATCTGATCTGTACCTCCTCAGCATAGAAACATGGAAGACATTGTGGATTCTATCCAGCTTAGGCGGCAAAGCAAGTCGATAACCAACTGGTCCAACTCTTTCTAATACTTCATAAGGTCCAATAAAACGAGGACTTAGCTTCCCTCTTCGACCAAATCTTAAAATCTTTTTCCAAGGAGACACTTTTAAAAATACTTTATCTCCAACATTAAATTCTATGTCTCTCCTCTTCAAATCTAAATAAGATTTCTGTCGATCTGAAGCTGCTTTCAACGATCCCGAATTATCTTCACTTTCTCTTCCGTTTCTTTAATCAAACCGGGACCAACCAATTTACTTTCCCCAATTTCATTCCAACATAGAGGCGTCCTACATCTTCTACCATACAATGCCTCAAATAGTGCCATTCCAATACTGGATTGATGACTGTTATTGTAAGCAAATTCAACAAGTGGCAAAAATCTGTCCCAACTTCCAGAGAAATCAATGACACAGCTTCTCAACATATCCTCAATAATCTGTACCACTCTCTCTGACTGCCCATCTGTCTGCTGATGAAAAGCAGTGCTAAAGTGTAATAGAGAACCCAAAGCACCATGTAAACTTCTCCAAAACCTTGAAGTAAACCGGGGATCTTGATCAGACACTAAAGAAATTGGGATTCCATGCAACTTCACTATCTCACTGATATACAACTCAGCCAACTTCTCAAGAGAATAGTCCATTCTAACTGGAAGAAAATGAGCTGTCTTCGTCAACCGATCAACAATCACCCAGATAGCATCATGCTTCTTCTGAGTCAATGGCAAACCATACACAAAATCCATTGTCACACGTTCCCATTTCCGTTCAGGTACTGCTAAAGGTTGAAGCAACCCTGTTGGAACTTGATGCTCAGCTTTCACCCTCTGACAAGTGAGACACTTGGACACAAATTCTGCTATGTCTTTTTTCATACCTGACCACCAGTAATGTTGCTTCAAATTCTGATACATTTTAGTACTCCCAGGGTGCATAGCAAAAACCGATTGATGTGCTTCTTCCAAAATAATCTTTCTTAAACTAATGTCATCAGGAACACACAATCTATCCTTGAACCAAAGGCTACCATCACTTCTCACATGGAATTCTTGGCTCTCCCCATTTTGGCAATCTGAAACAATCTTCTGAATTCTCTCATCAACCAATTGAGCCTCTTTAATCTGATCCAACAACACCGGTCTCAAATGCAACTGAGCTAACAAGGTTCCATCATCACATAATTCAAAACTAGCATGCAACACTCTTGACTCAACAAGCAACGAGAGTGAATAAATAGCCAAACCTGCCAAAGACTTCCGACTCAAGGCATCAGCAACAACATTTGCCTTACCAGGATGATAATCAATCAAACAGTCGTAGTCTTTGATCAACTCTAACAATCGTCTTTGCCGAAGATTAAGCTCTCTTTGAACCCCCAAATATTTCAAACTCTTATGATCTGTATAAATAAAACATTTCTCTCCATACAAGTAGTGTCGCCAAATCTTCAAAGCAAACACTATGGCTGCTAACTCCAAATCATGCGTCGGGTAATTAAGCTCATGTGGCTTCAATTGCCAAGAAGCATAAGCTATAACTTTACCCTCTTGCATCAAAACACAACCTAAACCATTATGTGAAGTATCATTGTAAATCACATATGGTTTATCTTCCACAGGTAAAGTAAGAACAGGAGCTTGAGTCAACATTTCCTTCAACTGCTTAAAGCTTGCTTGACACTGATCTGTCCACACAAATCTAACTCCCTTTTGAAGTAATCTGGTGAGTGGAGTAGCTATCAAAGAGAAACCTTTTACAAATCGTCGATAATAGCATGCCAAACCCAGAAAACTTCTAACTTCAGTCACAGACTTCGGTGGACTCCAATTCAAAATAGCTTCAACTTTACTCCGATCAACTCTTATACCATCTGCTGAAACTATATGACCCAGAAAAGTTACTTGATCAAGCCAAAACTCACACTTCGACAGCTTAGCATACAATTGCTTCTCTCTCAAGGTCTGCAACACAATCCGCAAATGCTTGTCATGCTCCTCCTTATTACGCGAATACACCAAAATATCATCAATGAAGACCACAACAAACTGATCCAGATACGGTCTAAACACCCTATTCATCAAATCCATAAAAACTGCAGGTGCATTCATCAATCCAAAAGGCATCACTAAAAACTCATAATGCCCATATCTTGTGCGGAAAACTGTCTTAGAAACATCTTCAGCTCTAACCCTCAACTGATGGTACCCTGATCTCAAATCAATCTTGGAAAACACTGATGCTCCCTTCAATTGATCGAAGAGATCATCAATCTGAGGCAAAGGATACTTATTCTTGATAGTCACCTTATTCAATTGCCTATAATCAATGCACAACCTTAAAGTACCATCCTTCTTCTTTACAAACAAAACAGGTGCTCCCCATGGAGACACACTAGGGCGAAGAAACCCTTTATCCAACAACTCCTGCAACTGCACCTTCAACTCTCTCAACTCAGCAGGTGCCATTCTATATGGAGTAATAGAGATAGGAGTGGTACCAGGCAACAATTTGATACCAAACTCCACCTCTCTCTCAGGAGGTAACCCTGGCAACTCCTTAGGAAACACATCTGGAAATTCCGCAACTGTGGGTATACTATCAAGTTGAGAACCCACTACTCTAGTATCCACAACATGAGCAAGATAAGCATCATACCCTTTTCTAATCAATTTCATAGCTACAAAAGCTGACACAAACAAGGATGCAAGTTGTCTCTGCTCACTAGATACCATCACACTTCTACCATCACTAGTTCTCAAAGTAACACACTTCTTTTGACAGTCTACCACAGCTCCATGCTTAGACAACCAATCCATGCCTAAGATCAAATCATAATCCTTAAAAGGCATTTCAATCAAATCACCAAAAAATTCCTCACCTTGTACCCCCACTGCACTATCACGATGCACCTTACTCACCACAACACTATATCCTAAAGGATTTGTCACCAAGACATCAAATCCTAAGGACTCTGAATGCAATTCAGACACAGGGAAGATAGATGCACTTATGTATGAATGAGTGGATCCTAGATCAATCAAAGCAAGAACTGAAATATCAAATAAAGAAAATGTACCCGCAATGACTGTTGAAGCATCCGGCTGCCTCTGCATCACATACACTCTCTGAGAAGACCCAGCCTCATCTGGCCTACTGCCTCTAGATGTAGAGCCTCCTCTCTGACTGATCCCTGGTCGACCACCTCTACTGAAACCTCTGCCCCCTCGACCACCTCTGCTAGAATTAGGTCGAGAAGCTGCAGTATCAGTCTGTCTATCATCCTGCATCTCAGGGCAATCTTTAATAAAATGAGTTGGTGACCCACATCTAAAACATACTCCTGATCCACCCGTCTTCCAACAAGTACCCCCATGGGTCCTACCACAATGAACACATACAGGTGGAATAGATCTCTAAACCACTGGAGTCGAAGCACTAGCTACAGAAATTGTAGGTCTCAATCTCTGCCTCTGATACTGAACTGACCTACTTGACTGCCTCTGGCTCCTACTAATTCTTGGAACAAAATTTCCTCGGCCTCTCTTAATAGATGAAGACCCTGCCTCAAACTGGGACCTCCTAACTCTGGTCTCCTCTTCAGTAGCAGCTGTTGCAATAGATTGTGCTCTCTCAACAATTCTAGCTGCTGCAACCAATTGAGAAACATCCTGATACCGAGATCCAGCAACAATACACATAATAGAGGGCCTCAACCCCTCCTCAAATCTCCTACACCGGTCAATCTCATCAGAAATAATCCCATCGGCATAGTGACTCAATCGGATGAACTCTACCTCATACTCTGTCACAGTCCGGTTATCTTATCTCAAATTCAGAAATTCCATCTTTTTAACATCTTAATACATCCTCGGAGTATATTTCAGCTCAAACTCCCTCAGAAAATCACCATAAGACAATGTAGGTGGATCATCCATAGCATGAGGAACCGTCTTCCACCAATCATAAGCATCTTTCTGAAGAAGGGATCTGGCATAATCAAATTTCTCTTCAGGAGTAGCTTGCAACTGGATAAATACCCTCTGCACTCTATCCAACTACTGCTCAGCTACTGCAGGATCTGTAGTGTCCAAGAAATCCTCAGCCCCATATTTTCTCAATTTATCATAATGCCTCACTGGTACTTACAGCTGTGGTGGCGGTGGCGGCTGCATTGGAGCTCACCTCAACAATTCTACCATATGCCGTAACCAACCCGGCGGAACCCCATCAGCAGCTGATCTCCTTGGCACAGAAGCAGGGGCCTCACTTGCTCTCTCAACTCTAGCTCCATCTCTACCCTTTTCAGGAGCTACACTCTCAGCACTACCTTCTATAGACTGACATGACTGAGATGTCATCACTACCTATATCAGCAAACACAGCAGAATATACTTCATCAAAGATCAGAGACTGCCAATACCAAAACATGTATCTTATTTAAAAAACCATATTTTAAAAATTAAAATTTTTCTTTTTTCTTACAATTTACCTAGGTTGAGAATCTCAAACCTAGGCTCTGATAATAAAATAATTGTAACACCCTGATATCCCATATACGCACACTACATACTACCACACCTGTAATATATGTATACCGAATATAGGAATGCTACGGTTTACTAATCAAACCAATCATTCCTTTATACAATAACATGAGCAAACTTAAAAAATTCAAGTTATATCATAAAACATAGTAACTAAAACGTTCATTCAGTACGCAGCGGAAAATGTAGAGGTATTTACAAATACATAAACATAAAAATCAAATTTTACAAAATATAAAGTTTATACATGTTTGGCAATCAGTCTTTGATCTTTAAGCTCACAATCAACACTTCAAAATCTAGACTCGACTCGGTCTAGATGAACTCTATGGCTCGACCCTGTCACCTGCGCAATAAACCACAATCATGCTAAGCCAACGGCTTAGTGGTACAAACCCCAATGATAATATGTTTCACCGCAATGCCAATATCATATGTTCAAACATTATAAACAATACATAAGAATATCACATTTCAAAGTCTTACATTAAATCTCATTATTCATTTGTTTCACCATTCATGAATCACATTTAAACAAAGACAAGCATGGGCCCAAAAGACACTAATATGCCATTCAACTTTCTGAGTTAATGTCTTGGTTCAATTATCACATTTATCATTATCATTATCCCAACTAGGCTTCAAGGATTAGGTTCAACCAAGCTTCAAGGGGAACAAAGCATGCTAAGTATCAACCCAACTTGGCTTCAAGAACCAAACCCAACCTAACTTCAAGGGTTGTAACATCTCAACTAGGCTTCAAGGATTAGACCCAACCAAACTTCAAGGGGAGTAAAGCATGCTCAACTTCAACCCAATTTGGCTTCAAGGATCAAGCCCAACCTAGCTTCAAGAGATTGTTACTATTAGGCATGCCACCAATAACAAAACTCTGAAAATGGAATAACAAATTAGACACACAATTCATTTATTTCATTATAAATTTCATTCTCATTTTCTCATTATCATTTAGGCATCCATGCCTCAATCATCTCATTTGCATCATTATAGCCAACAACAATGGCTTCACATCTCCTCAATAGAGTATACATAACCAATTACATTGGACATTCATCATCATCTAGGCAAACATGCCCCATTTATTTCATTTTAATCATTATAGCCAATCACAATGGCATCACATCTCTTCATATTTCCAATTCACATTAAAGTAATTCATCATAATCAATTGCATTGCACATACCTTTTGAATGATCATCATATCTTTCAAATTATACAAATCATAACATTAATCAATTTGTATTAACAATATAGTAAATTACTTAACACATTTATAACCAAATGTGTTAAGTCTCAAATTCATGTAAATGAATGCAACCATGCAAGTTTGTACTTACCTCAAGAAAAACTTACACCAATCTATACACTTCCTCTTCCAAGAATCCTTCATCACTTAGGTTAGGGCAATTCAACCTCTTCACAACCTAATCCAAAAGGAATAATACACACTTAATTACAAATTCACATGAATTCCAATACAATTATTCACCTACTAGTCTCATACTAGACCCATAGATCATAAACTATAAGCCAACATCTCTCTCTAGGACCCCACGGTCGTGGCCTCCCAACCCCTACGGGCGTGGGTTAGCAAATGGATCTGCCTCCCTTGCTCAAAACCCCCACGGCCATGGCTTCCAATGGCCATGGTCGTGGCAGCCAAGGGCCACGGGCGTGGCATCCAAAATGTTTCTGTTTCGGACCAAATTCATGTATTCTATGCTTTAAACTTAATTAAACACAAACATCATGAAGATCTACAGGAATAGTTAATCAAACTGAACATCTACAACAATCACCAATTCAAAATCCTATCACAAACACAACTCATACACTTCCAACACCAACACCAACCTAACTTCTTATCTTTAATTCAATTCCAACACATTCAAACACACCACAATCAAACCTAATCATACTATCAAATATCAACAATCAACTCAAACACAACTTCAAATAAAACAAGGGAAATCAAGAGGAAACTTACCAAAGTTGATGAAACTTCTTAAATTTCCAACTTAATCACTTGAAACTTCCTTCAATTTTGAGCTTGGAAATCAAAACCTCTCTTTCCCTCTATTGCCTTTGGTGAGCCGGCCAACAAGGAAAAGGATAGAAAAGAAGAAGAAAATGAAGAAGAAAAGTCAAATACTCCACCTCTTAAACCTCCTCCAAGTAAAAATAATATTAAAATATTCACTTTTCTCTCTTCCACTCATTTTAATTTCCTTTTAATTTATTTAATAAATTTAAAAACAAATAAATATCTTCTTTGACCATATAATAATTTGACTTGTATATGTTGTATATATCTCAATATATACAACATATACACATCTCTCTTTACTTCTTTTCTCTTTCCATTAAACATATACTTCAAATCCAAATACAACAATAATTGCAAAACTTCTAGGGCATACTTTAGGATATTACAGGTAATCCTAATTTGCCTTCATCATTTTAAAACTTGAGATGAAATCATAATGTGAGTTTAATTAGTATGCGAAAGCAAGCTTTAGAGATACAAAATCATGAAGGTAATCACTTAAGAAAAGAAAATTGATTGACAATAATATTCAATCTATGAGGCTCAAAACTCACAAAGGGTGGGTTCTCAGAGATTTATATGTCATGAATTGCAGAATGTGAAAATTAATCCTGAATGAATTCAAATGCTAATCTCTATGCTGATACTAAATGCTCAAATGTAATGCTAGAATTACAGAAAAGTCAATAAGTTTCTAACAATTATGCCATGATAAACACACAATATAACTCACAAAGAAAACAAAACAAAAATTAAAGAAAAGCTTAAAAATTACCCGACACTTATGAGTTACATTGTCCTCAATGTAAACAAAAGAAAAGATAGAAAGAACCTCCTTTGTGTCATGCATAGTGGAGCTTTTGTACATAAATTCATTAAGCTTTTCGTTATGAATAGATAATCAACATGAAAGAAAACAACAGTGACTTTAGCATAAACATGCGATCAAAGAAAGTTGGAACTGGATGGCCCTCCTTTTCTCAATTAAACTCAATGCTCCTAGCCTATTCTCTGTAAGAATAAAAACACTTCCAATCTCCAAACCATCAAGCCTTAAAGAAAAATAGAAGCGAAAATAAATAAACAAACTAAAGATACTAAACTAAAAGGATAAAAACGATAACAATGGGTTGCCTCCCATTGAGCGCTTCTTTAATGTCATCTTAGCTGGACGTTTCTACAAGAATAAGGATCGTAGATCAAAGTACTATCGACAATCCTTACTTCTTGGAAGCCCTCGTTATATGGTTTAACTCTCTGTCCATTTACTTTAAAAGTTTCATTCGTTCGAGAGTTAAGTAATTGTATAGCACCGGAAGGATATACCTGAGTTATCTCGAAAGGACCGCTCCATCGAGACTTGAGTTTTCCTGGAAATAGTCGGAGCCGAGAATTGAAAAGCAAGACCTTCATTCCTGGGTTTAATGTCTTTCGTACTAAAATTTGATCATGAAGTGCTTTAGTATGGTCCTTATAAATCCTTGAACTCTCATATGCCTCGTTCTTTAGTTCATCTAACTCCGAAATTTGCACAAAATGTTCTCTCTATGCCTTGTCCAAATCTAAATTCAAAGTCTTAATTGCCCAATACGCTTTGTGCTCTAACTCCACTGGTAAATGACAAGCTTTACCAAAAACCAATAGGTATGGATTCATACCCAAGGGAGTCTTGAAAGTAGTTTGATATGCCCACAATGCATCATTCAATCTACTTGCCCAATCCTTCCTTGACGAGTTGACTGTTTTTTCCAAAATTCCTTTGATTTGCTTATTGGATGTCTAAACTTGTCCTAAAGTCTGTGAATGGTATGGGGTCGCCACTTTGTGTTTCACACCCGACTTGTGCATTTACTTCTCAAAAAGTTTGTTGCAGAAATGACTTCCCCCATCACTGACTATCACTCTCGGCATGCCAAATCTGCTAAGAATGTATTCCTTCACAAATTTAACAACCACATTAGCATCATTAGTTCGGGTGGGGATTGCCTCCACCCATTTTGAAACATAATCAATAGTAACCAATATGTATTCATTACCAAAAGATTTGGGAAAAGGACCCATGAAGTCTATTCCCCAAACATCAAACAGTTCAACTAAAATATAAGATTGAAGGGGCATTTCATTCCTCCTTCCAATATTACCTACTCTTTGATAGCGGTCACAATGCTTACAATATTCTTAAGCATCTTTGAATAAAGTAGGCCAATAAAATCCACTTTGAAGCACTTTTCCAGCAGTTTTTCTCCCTCCAAAATGACCACCGCAGTGAAGGTCATGACAAAATTGAAGAACACTAAGTTGTTCTTCCTCAGATACACACCTGCGAACTATCTCATCTTTGCATATTCAGAATAGGTAAGGTTCATCTCAGAAATAGAACTTACTCATGTGCAAAAACCTTTTCTTTTCTTGAAATGACATGTTAGAATGCAAAAGACCATAAGCAAGATAGTTAGCAATATCTGCAAACCATAGTGAATTCATTACCGTAAACAACTGCTCATCAGGAAATGCTTCTAGATTTCTATGAACGCTATCAGATGCAAGACTTTCATCAAAGGAAGGTAACCTAGATAAATGATCAGCTACAACATTTTCACTTCCCTTAGTATCTTTGATTTGAAAATCAAATTCTTGCAATAATAGCACCCATCTAATTAAATGAGGTTTAGCATGTTGCTTGGTCAAAAGATATTTTAAAGCTGCGTGATCTAGTCCACGAAGTTCTCATTCAGCCTTTGTCTAATGGACTCCACCTCCATTAAAGTAACTTCCAATTTAGCATTGTATCCATATTATTGAATGAAGGCCTTGTATAGTAAATCCCAGCTCTTTTGAGTGCCATCATCTAAGGTATTGAACCAATTTTGGATAATAGGAGCCAATCAGAGCATGAAGTATCTTAGAGTTTGAGCCTTAGTAGCTCTGGTAGGCTACATAGCAATGATATATTGATTCACATGGAGGTGAGGATTTCTACTTCCATCAAACTTTGCAAAGGATGGCATCTTGAACTTGTATGGGTCCTCCTAGTCTAGCTCGAACAACTTGTCAAACTGGGACATCTCTTCAATTTTCAACTTCTTTTCAAATTTCTTTTCTAAATCGGCAATCATCTTCTCAACATCAGACGTCTCTGTCTTTTCAACAGTTGTCTTCTCAACAACCTTTGTCTCCTTCTTTTTATCTTGAGGATCTTAGAAGTATTGGGCCCAATAATCATCGCCATCCATAATCATCTTGTCATCATCAAAGACTACTTCACCAAAGTTAGCCTTTCCCTTATCTTTCTTGGTGCTTGCAAATGCTTCAGCAGTGTTCCCAAACATTGCAGCCATTTGACTTTTCATGATCTCAGATAGGGTCCCCTTTAGTTCTTCCATCTTGACTTCAAGTGTATCATCCAACATCTTTTGAATCTGCTTAGGTTCCATTGCTTTTGGTAAGAAGCTAACTGAGTTGTTGTTGGATTCTTCATCACCGGCGTAGGTTAGATTGTCGTAGGCTTTTGAACTATTGTAATCCCGGGTTGTAAGCTAGAAAGGATCAATGATATGTTATGCAATGCGTGTATGCATGCATGCATGTATGCACAATCAACAAACCAACAAAGATAAATGGGATGTCCCTTCTAACCTTATAACTTCCACACACTAATGGCAATTCTCTCTTCCTAGGTATATGGTTAACAAAATACCAACATGGGGTATCTTGTTTTCTAATAATTTCCTCGAATGTTTCAACCAGTAGTTATATTTTCAAAAATGGAAATCAGTTCATGATAATTCTCGTTAATTAGGCTTTAATCCATCCCAACAACTAAAGTAGCTTTTGTGCTATATTGGATTAAAAGTAAATTAAGAGGTTTATTATAAATAGATTTCTCACTTTAAAAAGTAACTAATGATTCATGTCAAAAATAAGTCCATGATTAATAATTCTTAGTATAAACTAGGCTCACAATTGATTTTTGGTTTTCCATAATTGACCTAAATATTTGTAAGCTCATTCAAAAGGTCGTAATGAAGTGAAAATAGTCTTGTTTCAAAGCCCATAAAAAGATTTTAGAAAAAATAAATTTTGGCCTTTGTATTTTAGTCATGATAAAATAATTTTTGGCTTGTTTTGGAAAAGTTTTATGTCCATAAACCATTTTGAAAATTTTGAAAATAGTTTTGGTCTTTTGGATTTAGAGGAAAAACTTTTTTGAGCTCACAATATAATTAGGTCATATTAGAATAAAGAACAAACCAAATAAGCCATGATTTAGACGAAGATAAATTAACCATAGTCAAACAACAAGCATTTGGGATAAAAACCTAAGGAAAGTAACTAAGCCAAGTACATGAGCTTTAGTCTTTGGGTTGAAAAGTGTAGACTCCCATAGCAAGTATATACCAAAAGGTACAAGGTTATGAGTGGTTATGCCATGCTCGATCTCAAAGACTAAAGTAGCTTTGTACAAGGAAACAACTAAAGTAGCTTTTGTGCTATATTGGATTAAAAGTAAATTAAGAGGTTTATTATAAATAGATTTCTCACTTTAAAAAGTAACTAATGATTCATGTCAAAAATAAGTCCATGATTAATAATTCTTAGTATAAACTAGGCTCACAATTGATTTTTGGTTTTCCATAATTGACCTAAATATTTGTAAGCTCATTCAAAAGGTCGTAATGAAGTGAAAATAGTTTTGTTTCAAAGCCCATAAAAAGATTTTAGAAAAAATAAATTTTGGCCTTTGTATTTTAGTCATGATAAAATAATTTTTGGCTTGTTTTGGAAAAGTTTTATGTCCATAAACCATTTTGAAAATTTTGAAAATAGTTTTGGTCTTTTGGATTTAGAGGAAAAACTTTTTTGAGCTCACAATATAATTAGGTCATATTAGAATAAAGAACAAACCAAATAAGCCATGATTTAGACGAAGATAAATTAACCATAGTCAAACAACAAGCATTTGGGGTAAAAACCTAAGGAAAGTAACTAAGCCAAGTACATGAGCTTTAGTCTTTGGGTTGAAAAGTGTAGACTCCCATAGCAAGTATATACCGAAAGGTACAAGGCTATGAGTGGTTATGCCATGCTCGATCTCCATACCTTGGGTGAAAGTATGGTATCCCTTACATAACACAACATGGGTTACACGGGCGTCCTAACTCATGCACGCGATGCAATCTAATATGATGCAATGGATAATATCATGACAAGAAAGAATAGAATAATATAAAGACCAATGGAATCAACTTCTCTTATCCCCAATGGAGTCGCCATTGTGAGCGGGAATTTTTGGCCCCACTCCCACGTGGAATGGTTTTTGCGACTTTGGCATTGTTAGACTCGGGCTTTAGAGAATACGAGCCTAATCCCGAAGAAAATAGAGTCGCCACATGAACAGGCCGAGAAAAAGAAAGGGGTGGGTGGCTCATACCATGCAATTAAGGTTTTGAAATTTATAAATTAGGGTTTTGGATAAAATAATGATCAAAGCTTTGATGTTGGAATAAACAGGCTACTGTTAATAATATTTGAGAAAAATTATGTGACATCACTAAAACTTTAAACAAAGTTATTAGCATGCTGACTACTGGATTCAATTTGGAAGAAGTTATGTTAATAGGCTACTGGATTCAATTTTAAATAAAGATCATGCATGTTCCACATTAAAACTATCAGAAGCATGTTATAATGAATTGATTAAGAAAATACCGTCGTTTGTTGGCTCCACCACAATTGCACCGTTGGAATTCTGGGAGAGCTTGATTCAAGACAGCATAGCCTTGTTGCCTTATGAATTGGAGTGTTCTTTTTTTTTTTTATTACTTCGTGTTGCTTCAAAGATCAAGAGTTCGATAATAATTCTTCAGTAATTTTTACCGTTCTTGTTTCTGTGTTTAAGACTACTATTTATAGAAATTTAAAATAAAACCTAATATGTTGAGGAAGTTAAAACTATTTAGGAAATTTATTGACGTTTTTGAGTAAAAATAGAATTTTGGCCAAAATCGGCCAACACGCTGGCACGGGCTACTGAGATGCGAGCAACAGGCGAGCAACGAGACTGGGACCAGAACAATTGGGCGAGCGCCTGTGGCAAATTAGGGCAGGCCAATTCGCCGCAGCTTGCACCTGCTGTGAATTGGCCTAAGCCAATGCCTTGCCATGTGTAGCTCACCAATTGATTCGTCTGATTTTTTTTTATTATATATATTTTAAAAATAAATAATAATAAGTATTAAAATAAGTATTAAAATAAATAATAAAATAAAATAAATAATAAATACCACAAATTATTTTGAACTTATTTTAAAATATTGGACTGGGCTTGGTAAAAAATTAAGGGTCTACAGTATCACATTTCACATTAAAACACATTACCCTAATGCTTTGGGTTATTTTCACATATTTCACACTTTATTCAATTTAGCCATTAATAATGGCTTTTCATAATGCATATAAGATATGCATAACAATAAACATATCATAGCACATTGTTCACGAATGTTCAATGTATTAAGTAGCTTAACACATTTTTCATCCAAAATGTGTTAAGGCCAAATGTAAGATCAACATATCTCATTTATCAAAAGCTTCTATATACCTTAATAAGCACTCAAATGCAAGCTAAGAAACTCCCACAAACCTTCACATCTAAGTTGCCCCTCGACACCAAGGTTGGGTAATCTACTACTTCTCAATGCCTATACCAAATATGATCAAATACAATCATTTAATATCACATTTTAAGGCATTACAAGCATTAAACCTTAGCCTAACCTTACTTTAACATTGGAAAACCTTGTTAAACCCTTTAAAAAAATTGGTGTTTTAAGTTTATTTATATCATTACAAATATATTATAACATGTTTTAATCAATTACATTCAATAAACAAACATTCTTTAAACAAAACCTTAAAATGGCATAACCTTCACCAATGAAGGTTCTTCATTTCAACTCATTCCAATTATTAATCCAAGCTTATTTCCATCACTTATATCATTAAATAACATGCTTCAAACATTAAAATTAAACAATTGACCAATCTTTGTAAATTCCCTTTCCAAAACCCTAAATCTAACACTACCATCTCTAATCAAACTTAACCAAGTCCCTTATTTTACTTTGAAATCCTTGTTTATGCATCAAAACAACACATTTGGAATCAATTTGCACAATTAAAACATATGATTTCAAAAAATCCAAATGTTCCATAACCCTAAATTCTCTCTCTTCAACCAACTCATCTCAAACTTAATCATTTCTTCAATCCAACATAAAAATCATTAATAACTACTCAAAATAACTTCATACATACCCAATTAAGCAATTAAATCATGCTATCACAACAATCCAATCTGAACATATTCATATAATCATGGAATTCTAAATAAAAAGTTAGAGAACTTACTATTTATGGTGGAAATCACTAAAATTCTACTTGAAACTTATTAATTCCTTCAATTAATGGAGCTTTGAAGAAGCAAAAACTTGGGTTCTTTGGCTTTGGAAATTCGGCTACAAGGAGGAAGAAGAAGAAGAATATTAACTTTGAATTTTTCTTTCCATCCACTAACTTAAAGACCATATATATTATTTTATTATATTTTTTGATTAATTAATTATTTATTTATTTAATAAAAACCATAAGTTACATCTTCCATTCATGTATAATTTATTTTTAAATTATTTAAATAATTTTAATTTCCAAAGTATATTTATAAAATCGCCACTTGACTTTGACTTTTTCTTTTAAAATGTTGACTTTTAGTTGACTTATATATTTTATGTATATTTCACTTTTTCACTTAAAATAATTCAATTTTTCATTTAAATCATTTATTTAATTTATTTTTTATTTATTTAATTTAATTTTTAAAAATTAGGAATGTTGCAATTTGAGCTTTAGTAGCTCTGGCAGACTGTATGACAGTGATGTACTGCTTAACATGTAAGTGAGGATTTTCTGTTCCATTGTATTTAGCGAAGGAAGGCATCTTTAACTTGTAAGGAACTTCATCATCTAGCTCAAATAGCTGATCTACCTCTGATACCTCCTCATCCTTCAGCTTCTTTTCGAACTTCTTTTCCAAATCAACAATCATCTTCTCCACATCTAAAGTTTCAGTCTTTTCCACTGTTGATTTCTCCTTAGCCTTCATTTCTTCCTTGTTATGTTGAGAATCTTGGAAATATTGAGCCCAATTAACACCATCCATCATCACCTTATCATGGGCCACAATCAATTGGTCGATTGCCCTATTCCAAAACAAAACTAATTTGGACCCAATCATATTTTAATTACATTGGCCCCATTAAAACTGAACTGACCCAATTCAAATATTAAATAATTAGACTTAATTTAGTTTGGGCCTTGTTTATTGGACTAAAACTTGATCTAGCCTTCAAATGAAAACCATATTTGGACTAGTACCAAATTGAAGGGTCTATAATATCTTTAACAGATTACCACCACCAGCAACCTTCATGATAGGAAGAGGTTTAAATGAAAATTTTATTCTATCTTCTTTCGAAGATGTGGGTGGCGAGGCAGCTAAAGAAAAAGATGTGCTTATCATGATTGAACCAGCTGTGGTGAAATATAATGAAGTGACCATCTGTGTTATGAATGAATTTTTGGATTCAACTAACAATGATGGTGAGTTAGAATCCCAGAAAGAAGAGTGGACCTAGTCCAAGCCTGAAGAGGACCAAGTGATGAACACCCACTCCGGTAAAACTTATGCAAGTCCACCACCAAAGGAAGTGGAAGCTGATAAATGAAAAGATGCTGAAACAAAGGGTAAAGAAGAGGAAGACAATGTTGTTCTTAAGTACTAAAGGAGAACTCAAGCCAGTAATAGCATCTAGGATTTATTGGCCACATCCAAGAAGCATCGGGAAACTATGGCCAAAGTTATGGCGATCATGTAGATTTCTACTTCTGTAATACAGGATGAGCTTATACATTTTATGTGAACAAGGCAGAGGAAGTAAAGAAAGGTGATGATGCTCTGAAGAACAAGGTTGATTTAGGAATGGTGTTATTTTTAGATGTTGATTTGCCAGAAGAGGGAAGAGATCACATCCGCCCGCTTTTCATCAATGTAAAAGTCAAAGGAAAAAGGACTCCATGTGTTATGGTTGATGATGGATTTGCCATAAATGTGTGCCTACTTAAGATCCTATCGAAGCTAGCTATGTCAACAAGGAATCTACAATCGAGGAGATGATTAGGGCATATGATAACACGAAGAGGCTTGCTAAGGGAACCTTTAAAGCTATTGTAAAGGCTGACCCGATCGAATCCATGGTGGAGTATATAGTCCTAGATATACTTGTCACTTTTGCATTACTATTAGGGTGACTCTGGTTTCATCCTCTTGGTAGAGTTCCTTCTATGCTCCATCAAAAGATCAAGTTCCCAAATAGAGATGAGACAGTCATTATCGAAGCTGAGGATAATGAAGTGGTGAATGCCCTAATGATTGAGAGGCCTCTCAATGGATTATTTCTGATAATGAGATGGTGGACTCCATAGTCTGGACTATGACGACGAAAATGAACTATCCACTAGGTACTACAATTGGGAGAAGGAATGTAGATGTGACAAAGCTTCCAAATTTCAAGACTTAAGCTTCCAAGAAAGGGTTGAGATATGGTGAAGCAAATGGAGATGTTCTACTAAAACATAATGAGAAGATGAGTTTCCCTCCACTTGAAGAAGTGTTCATCAAAGCTCCAGATATGGGACCACTCCAAGTGAAGCCAAAGCCAATCATGCTCATGGGGAAGCTAATTCTGGGTTTTGAAATCTTTATTGATGCTGCTGAACTAATGGAATAGACAGAAAAGAAGCTCGTCTTGCCAGCTGACATTGAATCTAGCCCAGAAGAAAAGAATTAAGCTACCCTAAAGATCCAAAAACTTTAGAGGATATTTCTACTCTCATTGAAGAACAGTTTGAAAGCTTTGTAGTTTATGAGAATGATGATTCTGATTCTGATTTTAATTTGTCTGCTCTGTATGATGATGATGATGTTTTCTTTTCCAAGATGAATGTAATAAAGTCTAATTTTGCTTACTTATGTGATGTTTTTCCTGATGGTTGCATAAACTTGAGTAGTGATTACATGAGCATTTTAATATTAACTCTGTTGATAAAAAATTTGGGAACAATCGATAATCCTAAAAACATTGTATAGCATTCGACCTTACTCCTAAAGAGAGAGAGAGAGAGATTTAAAGTCTTTGCTTGGTCTTACGAGGATATGCTAGGAATTGATCAGGATATAGCTGAGAACATGATTCCCACTTAAACTCAAATGAAACCTATCAAAAAAAAGCATAGATGGTTAAGGTCGAAATGCAAAAAAACTGATGAAAGAAGAAGTCACTAAGAAAATACAAGTAAAGTTCCTTGAAGTGATAGATTACTTAGACTGGTTAGCTAACATAGTTTCTGTGCCAAAGAAGGATGGAATAATTAAGGTTTGTGTAGACTACAGAGACTTGAACAAGGCTTCCCTTAAGGATGACTTTCCTTTACCCTATATAGATGTTCTTATTAATAGTACAACCTCTAGTGTGCTACACTCATTCGTAGACGGATTTTTCGGATATAATCATGTGTTAATGGCCCTAGAGGATAAATTTAAAACAACTGTCATTACTATTAGGGGGTATATTTTGCTATAAGGTAATGCTGTTTGGGTTAAAGAATGCCAGAGAAACCTACCAGAGGATGGGCACCACCTTGTTTTAGGACATGATGCATAAAAAATTGAGTTCTATGTTGATGATATGATGTTGAAGTCGAATATAGGAGAGCAGCAAATCCAAAACTTAGAGATCTTCTTTGAAAGAGTAGTAAAGTATAATCTAAGGCTAAACACAAAAAAAGAGTGTATTTAGAGTTACTTTAGGTAAAATACTAGGGCACATGATTTTCCCAAATGGCATTGAGATTGACCCTGACATGGTTAAGGCAATCGGGGATATGCTAGCCCTTAAGATAGAGAAGGAAATTTAGGGGTTCATCGAAAGGTTGCAGTACATTACCAAGTTCATAGCGAAGCTTACCATAATTTGTGAGCTGATCATGAAATTGCTTAAAAAGAACCAGCCAATTAAGTGGAATGAAGAATGTCAAAAGGCCTTTGAGTGTATAAATGAGTATTTACTGAATCCACCTATTTTGATGCCACCTAGACCTAGCAGACCTTTGTTACTGTAATTACCAGTGGAGAAAGAATCAATAGGAATAATGCTAGCCAAAGCAGATGAATAGGGAGTCGAGTATGCAATTTACTATTTAAGTAGAAAGCTCCTACCCTATGAGATTAAGTATAGTATCATTGAAAAGACATATATAGCTGTGGTTTGGTCATCTAAGAAGTTACAACATTACTTTCAATCTTATGTTGTATAAGCAATTTCCAGGATGGATCCAGTGAAGTATTTAAAGGAGACACCCTCATTGATTGGGAAGTATGCCCGATGGTTGATAATTTTAAAGGAATTTGAGATTGAGTATGAAACCAGGAAAACGATCAAAGGTAGAGCAGTAGCAGAATTCCTGGCTCAACAACCATTGTCGGACAGTGAGGAGGTGGTTTTAGAATTTCCTAATGAAGATTTAGAGGCCATAGAAGTGCAAGGATGGAAGATGTATTTTAACAGAGTAGTGAATATAAAGGGAATGGGTTTGGGAGTGAAATTCAAATTTCCTAAAGCAGAACTCATCCCTCTAGCTAAGAAGTTAGGGTTTAGGGAAACCAACAATATGGTAGAGTATGATGCATGAATATTTGGTTTGAAAACCTTGATGATAATGAAGGTGGATAAAATGTAGGTTTTTGGTGATTCATTGTTAGCAGTATCCTAAATAAATGGAAAATGGGAATTGAAAGAATAAAAGCTAAAACCATACCACGATCTCCTGTCTATGACATAGAAGAACTTCAAGGAGTACAGATTTATACACCTACCCAAAGAAGAAAACCAAATGGCCAATGCCCTAGTCACCTTAGCTTCAATTTGGGAGGATCATGAGTTCAGCAGATCATGGTGGAAATACATGCAGGAAGTTGTGGACCTCACATGAACAGATTAGCCCTGGTTAAGAAGATAATCTATCAAGGTTACTATTGGTTGACCATGGAAAGAGATTATATTAGTTTTGTGAAGAAATTCCAGCAGCTCCAGATGTACGAAAACTTGAATCACCTACCTCCCAAAGAATTGCATTCTATGTCTTCACCCTAGCCTTTTGCAACCTGGAGGATTGATATTATTGGAGAGATACATTCAATGGCTTTAAATAGTCACTGATTTCTTATAGTATCAGCGGATTATTTTTTCAAATAGGTCGAAGTTGAATCTTTCACTAAGCTGAGGGCAAGGTAGATGGCTCAATTTATTGAAAAGAATCTCATATGTTGGTATAAGGTCCCACATAGTATAGTATCAGATAATGGACTGCAGTTTCAAGGAGAAGTTAAGGACTTATTCTTAATGTATCAAATCCGTCATCACTGATCCTCCCATTATAGACTAAAAGCTAATGGTGTAGCAAAAGCAACGAACAAAACAATTAAGCAAATTTTGTCCAAGATGACAAAGACATATAGGGTTTGGTAAAAAAATGCTTCCTTTTACTTTATGAAGGTATATGACCAGTGTGCGAACCTCAACTGGAATGATGTCATTTTCCTTAGTTTATGGAATGGAAGCAGTATTGCCAATTGAGATGGAGATTAAGTCACTTAGGGTTGTCCTAGAAGCCAAGTTGCCTGACACAGAATGGGTAGTAAGCAAATATACGCAGTTGGCCTTGTAAGAAGAAAGGAGGATGAAGGCACTGTATCATCATCAGCTATATCAAAAAAGATATTGCGGGCCTACAATAAAAGGGTTAAGGTCAATAAGCTTAAAGTCGGTGGCTTAGTATTAAAACAGTGCAAGCCCAATGTCCCTAATCCAAGGGGGAAGTGTATACATGGTTGGGAAGGATCACATGTTGTGAAAAAGTCATGAAAAAGGGTGCAGTCAAGTTGTCAAAAATGGATGGGAACAAGTTTAGTGAATCAATCAATGTTGATAGCTTGAAGAATTTTTTTGTCTGAAAAAAAGAGCTCGCTAGGTTGAAAACCTGAAAAAGTAGCCTAAACAAAAGTTAGAGCAGTCCGCTAGTTTTAAAAACCCAAGAGAAAATTTTCAATTAGGGAACCCGAAAGGGCTGGTTGGCAGCAAGAATGATCTTGTGTATGCTAGCTTTATATTTTTAGTTGTTCCCAATTTAATGAAATAAAGTTTGTAATAAAATTATTCTATGTAAAATTGTTTAGTGTACTATTTCAAATATATAACCAAATGGTAAAATCAACTACACAATAACGAAGAGTGATGACAAATTATAAAAGAAAATAAAACATCTTTTATTATTATTATTATTATTATTCATCATGACATTATTTTATCTAAAGAATTGACAAATGCATAATTTATGGCAGACGATAAGTGTAACATGCAGGCCAACTTTTCCTCAATTGATCAAAGTAAGCTTCAGTCAAACGGGGCAATTCCAAATCAGGAGTGAAGTTAGAACCTCTAGGTTCGGCTCCATACTGGCGATCGAGTCGATAAGGATCAAAGAAAGTGCCTTGATGGAGAGTAGTAAGAGGAACATACATTAGATATGTCTGAATGGCGACATGGGTAATCTTCCACCAAGGTACCAACAAACGAATGCTAATCATAGCAATGAGGAAGTAGGATGAAGTAGTTTTCTCATAGAATGATGCCGGGGAAGATATCTGGTGAAGTCCATAGATGGGTTGTCTACCAAGTAGAAGCACTCCTATAGCCAGATATATGAAGAAGTACAACAATTAATTTTAAAAAAGAGCCTATTAGGTTAAAAAGCCACGAGGGAGGCCTAAGCAAAAATTAGGGCGGTCAATTAACTTCGAAAATCCGCAAGGGTTGTCTAGGCAAAAATTAAGACTAAAAGTAAAAAAAAAAAGGAGTCTACTAAGTTCAAAACTTACAAGGGTGACTGTGAGCGGGGATTTTTGCCCTCACTCCCTGTGGAATGGTTCTTGCGGCTTCGTCATGGTCTTAGAGAACACGGGCCTAAGCCCGGAGAAAATGGAGTCACCACCTGGATGGGCCAGGAAAAAGAAATGGGTGGATGACTCTATTCCTAAGAAATACTCAGCTCCCTAATGGGTTCGAAAAGTTGGGTACATGTGGGGAAGGTGAGAAATGGCCCAGCACCCCCACAATGCCCGGTTCATTAGAACCAGCCTCCTTTGCAGGTCTTAATATTATAAAATTCTTAAATATAATGATATTATCCATACTACATACAATCATAAAAATAAAATAAGTACTTTCTTAAAATCATAACAATGTCCAAACAAAACAAACAAACGGATAATCATCTGAGAATGGAAACATGTCCTTACATCGTCTATGTCTAAAAGTAAATAGGACACCCACCGAAAGGTGAAAACATGTCCTTTTCATTAATTCCAAAATATGAAAATAATCTAAATTACATAAAGATTAATTAATGAGGCACCCAATCATGGAAACTTACCTCTTACAATTTTAACAAATAATAATGATGATAAATAAATCATCCATCCATGATAAACAAATCAAATATCGAAATTAAATAAATCACATCAAAACACATAATAAACTACAAAATTAAATCTAAAACTTAAATAAAGTAAATAACGATACATATTGAGGTTTACATCTTGAATTAAGGATCTAGGGTTTTTTAGGGTTTTAGATAGGAAATTAGGGTTTCAAATATGAAATTTGATTTTATGGGTATTTGGAATCAAACTAGGGTTTTGACTTGCAAAACAAATATTTTTATCATTATTTTAAAATATTAAACTACAATGAAGGCATGGAATATAGAATTAATTATGATTTTAGTTTTTAAGAAAACAAAATTAGGGCTGGAAGATTTAAGAAGTGATTAGGGTTTGAGAAAATAGATTATGGTTTTGGAAAACAAGGTTAGGGTTTTGGAAATAACGTTAGGGTTTTTAGTTTTAGAAATTAGGGATTAGGTCATGGTTTTTGTTTTGGGATTTAGGTTTTATAAGTTAGGGTTTAAGGTTTAGAAAATAGGGTTAGGAATTTATGAAAATAAGATTAGTGTTTAGATGTTGGACGAAATAAGCTACCGTGACAAATTTTATTGAATACTTAAATGAAGCTAGTGTTTATATGAAAAACTTTAAATGAAGCTGCTATGGTATATTGGCTAAATAATCATGCACTTGAAAAAATTTAGGCTAATAGGCTATTGGACTCGTTTCATGTGAATAACAAAACAATATCATTAATTCATGCTCCACATAAAGTGACAGGAATTCAAACTAAATGGGTATGGCTTATTGGAATTAATCTTAGACAAAGATCAGATGTGTTCCATATTAAAAATTATCAAAAGCATATTATATTGAGTCAATAAAGAATGTAAAATCGTTTGTTGGCTCCACCACAATCGTGCCATTAGGATTCTGGTAGAGCAATGCCAAGGCAGTGTGTTCACTGCCTTTGTCAAGTTATTTGTCTTTGATCTTTCTTTTCTTCTATTTTATTTTCTTTCTTATAATTTTTCTGTTGATGCTTGGTTGCTAGGGCTTCTCTCAGAGTCCAAAAGTCCATTGTATCAGCCAAAAAAATCAAAAGTCTCCACACTCTCTCGGAAAGATTAAAAGTCCAAAGTTTCTTCCAAATAATTGCCACCCCCGTCTGTGTCTTTAGTACTCTTATTTATAGGAAAACAAAAAGACCTAATCCTATTTTAATAAGGAAATGCCAACTGTTTAGGAAAAAATCACAAAATCATATGAAATAAGGTTTGGTCAATAAATGGCAGTGCGAGGGGGGCTTGCTGACTGGGTGAACTAGGCAAACTAGTTTGTTGTAGGCAGCACCTGTGGCAAACTGGGCAAGCCCAGTTGGTTGCTGCAGCTAATTGGGCAGTGTCCAATTCGTCGCAAACATTTGTTGCGCCGAAAACCTTGCAACCATGCTGTCGCGCTTCGCTCGCCAATTTGTCTGATTTTTTATTTGTTATTATTTTATTATTAAAAATAACTATTAAATATTATAAATATAAATATTATAAATAGAAAAAAAATATCATAAAAATTATTTTGAATTGGTTAAAAATATCGGACTGGACAAGGTTAAAAATTGAGGGTCTACAGTTTGCCCCCTGCTTGAACGATATGAGACTTTCAGTACAAGAGAGTGAAAAGCAATATGACTTTGAGCAGATTTTGGATGAGGATGGGTACTTGGATTTAATTTGGATTGGGTACTTAGACCCGAGATTGGATACTTGGACTCGAGATTGCATACTTAGACACGAGATTGGGTACTTGGAGCCGTGACTAAATTGGATTTGCATATTTGGACTCAAGATTGGGTACTTGGACCCGAGAGTATGTATTTGGACCCATGACTGTATTGGATTTGGGTACTTGGACCCGAGATTGGGTACTGAGGCCCATGACTGAATTGGATTTAGGTACTTGGACTCGAGATTGAATTGGATTTGGGCACTTGGACCCGAGATTGGGTACTTGGACCCAGGATTGGGTACTTGGACTCAGGATTGGGTACTTGGACCCGAGACTGAGTACTTGGACCCTATACTGAATTGAGTTTGGGTACTTGGACCTGAGATTGGGTACTTGGACCCGAGATTGAGTTGAGTTTGGGTACTTGGACCCGAGACTAAATAAGATTTGGGTACTTAGATCCGAAACTAGGTACTTGGACCCGAGACTGAATTGGGTTTGGTTACTTGGACCCGAGATTGAGTTAGATTTTTGTACTTGGACCCGAGATGGAATTTAATTTGGGTACCTAGACTTGAGATTGGGTACTTGGACCCGAGATTGAGTTAGATTTTTGTACTTGGACCCGAGATGGAATTTAATTTGGGTACCTAGACTTGAGATTGGGTACTTGGACTCGAGATTAGGTACTTACACCCGAGACTGAATTTTATTTGGGTACTTGGAACCGAGATTTGGTACTTGGACCCTAGACTGAATTGAGTTTGGGTACTTAGACCCGAGATTGGGTACTTAGACCTAAGATTAGGTTGAGTTCCGGTACTTGGACCTGAAACTGGGTACTTAGACCCGAGACTGAATTTTATTTGGGCACTTAGACCCGAGACTGAATTGAGTTTGGGTACTTGGACCCAAGATTGGGTACTTAGACCAGAGACTGGGTACTTGAACCTGAGATTGAATTTGATTTGGGCACTTGGACCTGAAATTGAATTGAAATTGGGTACTTGTACCTGAGACTGGGTACATGGATGCGAGATTGGGTACTTGGACCTGAGATTGGGTACTTGGACCTGAGATTGAATTTGATTTGGGCACTTGGAACCGAGACTGAATTAAATTTGGGTACTTGGACCCGAGACTGGATACTTAGACCCGAGACTAAATTGGATTTGGGTACTTGGACCCGATATTGGGTACTTGGACCCATGACTGAATTGGATTTGGGTACTTGGACCCAAGATACTTATATACTCTTGCCCCCTGTGTAGACTTAAACCCATGATTTTTTCTATACGGCTTTGGTTAATGTTTGTCTTGTCTGGCTCTTCACACAAGCTTGTATTTCTTCTTTCACAAAATGAATGGAGCTTCCTTGAGAAATGGGGCCTTCCATGCCCCCTGATTCCTATCCCGCTTCATGTTTGCTTCATGGAGTATTGCTGCTTACTTTTGACAAAGAAAAATGCAGTGTGATATGCTCATGTATGCATGATATGTATGAGTAATACTTATAGTGGTTTCATTGACTCACAGACCAAGGTGATCAGATGAAGTGTTCTCATTGGTTCCTTTCAAATGCTCATTCAAGCCTTGCAATGGAATGATAGAAAGCTTTGCATTTATAGCTTTTATCTTTAAGATGTTGAGAACATGAGTGGTGGAGACCCCAAGCTGCAGAGTCAGGGATACATCCATTTCAAACTATGTTTCAGCATGTCAGTTGGTAGCTTCTTCATAACCTTGCCAATAATCATTTCCTTTGCCCAATGTGTTCTTTGAGTTTTGATGGTTTCAACAAACTTCTCTTAACTTGAAGGCTTTGTATATTATTTTTTTTGAATTTTGATTTTGAAATCAAATGTTGGCTTTGTCAAATCAATGTCAATTTACCTCAGGACTCGATTTTCAAATTTAACATATATATAACATGACAACCCTAGTTACTATACTAAACTCAGGAATCATTTCTATTTAAGCAAGAACTATTGCACTTCAAATAGGCACATACACATTACTTGGTCAAAGTTCTCATTGGAGTTTGAATATTATCTATCTCATATGCATGCTTATCCAAACTATCTCCACTAATAGACTCTACCTACCAAGAGAGATCAAAAGTCTTTAATAGGCTTGAAATGGGGTCTATAAGGGACACGAGTTAAATGAAAGCCATTTTGAGATTGGATCTTATGTGACACAATGGACAAATGTTCACACTACAAATTTCTTATTTGGACTTTAGGCAGTTGGGAGAAGGAATAAGATAGAGCTTTGAATGTTCCCTGATCTTCTTGGCATTAATCTAGATCTTGATTGGGATAGTCTTTGCCTTTGCAAAAAGTTTGGTTCCCATATTCATTTCTTTTTCTTTTTTTCCTTTTCTTTATCTTTTTTTTTTCTTACTCTTCTCTTTTTTTGAGCATTTTATCATTTTATCCTTCTTCCCTGTAGGATTGTCAAGTATAGGATTTTGAAGAACTGGATGACCTTTCTCCTTTTTCTCCAATTTTGATTGAATCTTTGGTTGGGTTGGACCAATTCAAGTCAAACTGTCCTTATGAAAGTCTTTTGTTGCTTTAGGTAAAAGAGAACTCAGTTGGATTTCTGAACCGTTTTAGATTTTATTTATTTTTATTCTTTATTCTTTTCTTTCTTTTTTCCTTTCTTTCTTTTTTTTTTCTTTTCTTTTTTTTGGTTCTAGCTCTATAAAAGTTGTCTTATTTGTACCAACTTGGGTTTCTAATAATGGATGAGTGGAGTGACATAAATCTTCTTTAACAGGGATAAATCATTTGTTATTCTGAAGTTATCTTGATAGATTGGAGATATTAGGTGAGCTTCAACTACCCTTATGGTCTTGAAAACATCAACTATCCTTACTGTCTTGGCTATGCATTCCATTCTTTGATCTTCTTGCCTCTTCACCTTAGTGATCATAAGACTTGTCAAAAGTGTAACAACAACTCAGGGTAGGTTGTTAGGGTTTGTAAGCCAATGAAAAGAAAGCTAAAATTTCATGAAGGCTCAAAGGGACAACTAGGGATTGATATTTAATTGGATGGATACTAGTTGTTGGCTCATCAAACAATGCCTAGATCATCTCTCTCTTAAATAAGCAGAGTTCAATTTTACCTCGAAAGTTTGTCAAAGCATGTTCTAAGACTGACTAGGACCTAGACAAAAGTCATTATGCAGGAGCCCTCTCTAAGTAAGCATACACAACTCAATGCTATAGAACAATTTCCTCACTTAGTAAAGTCACGCAAGTCATGATGCATAAATATATTAATTCATGAATCATCAAGCTAGATTGCTCATTGGTTAAGCACCAAAATGAACAAAGACCATGAAAAAATTGGTGAAAATAATTTATTCAAACAAACTTAATTTAATAAACATAATAGTTCCAATTAAATATTAAAGAAAGAAAAATAAATAGAGCAACACTCCAAGCTAAGGGAAGTTCATTGTGTTGGAGTCAAACATACTTCATTTATTGAGACATATCAAGGGTATGGATTTTTTCCATTATCAAGTGTCATTACTTCATCATCCATAGTTAGCCTAAGCTTGTATAGTAGCACATCATCTTTAGCAGCTTCTCTATCCATATCATGACAAGATGACAAGATAAAACTCTTTATGAAGGTTGCAAGCGGTGGCGGCCTTCCAAATTTAGGCAGAGGACTATTCTTAGTGTTGGGCTTATCAGGCTCAGGCAACTTTCCATTGTCAATCAAATTTTGATCTCGTGCCTTAGTCAAGCACATTTATTTATCTTGTACCCTTGCATTTGATGGAATTGACAGAAGACCTTGACATCAAAATTTGGTGGTAGAGGTTTATATACAGGTCGAGGTGCCAATGGTTTTAACAAATCCATTTTCATTAAATTTTCTAACATCATTGACAAAGGCTCCCTTAAGTCTAAAAATTTAGGCTTCTTTATTGGTTCAGTTGTTGCATTTTTCTCAACACCTCCTGTTTCCCTTTGACTTTGCCTACTAGGGTGGTAGCTACCCTTATTGCTCCACTTAGATAGCACATGGTTCGACTAGTCTTATAGAATAGGGATTGATTCCTCATTTTTCATTCGATCTCTATTAGTGAACATGTTCCCCATTGATGCCGCCTTTCCCTTCTTTCTTATGTCAATAAGTGATGCCTCATTAGCATTGTTGATGATCTCCATAATTTAAATTAACTGGGTCCTCATAATTTCAACCAATTGATCTCATAGCTTGGCCATCCCAGCATTGACAACTTCATTGACTATGTCCCTTAGCTGGTTTGCATCCATCTTTCCAATGAAGTACTTGAATCAAAATCAATATTATAGGTGGTATCATTGTATTCTCTTGAATTGTCGTACTTCAGGTCTGTGAGCCAGAGAGTATCAATGATATGAGATGCAAATGTATGTATGAACAAACAATAAACAAACAAGGATAAATAGGACATTCCTGCCCACCTTATAACTTCCACACACGGATGGCGAGTCTCTTTTCCTAGGTATATGGTTAACAAAATACCAATATGGGGTATCTTGTTTTCGAAAAGTTCCCTCGGATGGTTCAACCAATAGTTATTAATTCATGATAATTCCCATTAATTATATTTTAATCCATTCAACCAACTATAGTAGCTTTTACGCTATATTGGATTAAAACATAATTAAGTGGTTTATTATAAATAGATTTTTCACTTGAAAAAGAAACTAATGATTCATGCCACAAACAAGCCCATGATTAATAATTCTTAGTATAAATAGGCTCACAATTGATTTTTGGTATTCCATAATTGACCTAAATAATTTGCAAGCTCTTTGTAAGAAAAGGTTGGATGAAATAGTTTTGTTTGAGAAAACCCATTACAAAAAGCATTTTAGAAAAAAATGAATTTTTGACTTTGTATTTGAGTCATGAGAAAAGAATTTTTAATTTGTTTTTAGAAAAGTTTTATGTCCAAAGACATCTTGAAAAGTTCCAAAAATAGCTTTGGTCTTTTGGACTTTAAAGAAAAATTACTTTGAGTTTACAATGTACTTAGGTCATATTAGAAAAAGAACAAACCAAATAAGCCATGATTTAAGCCAAGATAAATTAACCATAGTCAAACAACAAGCATTTGGGGTAAAAACCTAAGGACAGTAACTAGCCAATTACATTAGCTTTAGTCTTTGGGTTAAAAGGCTTAGGTTCCCATAGCTAGTATATACCAAAAGGTACAAGGCTATGAGTGGTTATGCCATGCTCAATCTCCATACCTTGAGTAAAAGTTTGGTATCCCTTACATAACATAACACGGGTAACACGAGCGTCCTTGTCACATCCCAAAGTTTAGGTAGTCGAGTATTAGGCATGAAGGACATAAATAAGTGGTCAAATAGAGGCTCGAGATTGTCAAAAACAAAATCGGTGTGCAAAGGAGGACCGTGAAGTCGACGGGACCTAAAGGTAATTTTTCGAAAGGCCGAGGACCTAAGTGGAAATTTCTCAAAAGTTAGGGGCAACTATGTAAACTTAAAAATTAAGTGTCGGAAGTTCTTAATAGTGCCCATATCCGACCTCGGAAGAATATTCTCGAGATTAATCGGGTCATAACCGTGGGTTTCAATTTTTCCCAAAAACGCACGGTTTAAAAGTTACAATCGATTAATCGCTGGAGGATATTTTGATACTTTCACACCCTAGACTATAAAATTACAACCCAAGAAAGTTGAAGGGGTCAACATATGAATAAAAGAAAGCTTAATGGCTTGCTAAATAAATAGATAAAAGAAGAAGGCAAGTGGACCATTTAAAAGTGGCCATTTTTGCTATAAGGTGTACCAATTGGAAAAAGGCAAATGGACCAATTAAAAGTGGCCATTTTTGCTATAAGGTGTACCAATTAGAAGAAGGCAAATGGACCAATTAAAAGTGGCCATTTTTGCTATAAGGTGTACCAATTGGAAGAAGGCAAATGGACCAATTAAAAGTGGCCATTTTTGCTATAAGGTGTACCAATTGGAAGAAGGCAAATGAACCAATTAAAAGTGGCCATTTTTGCTATAAGGTGTACCAATTGGAAGTCAACATCTATTCACCACTTATGGCTGCCATTTGGATCAAAATAAACTAAGGAAAGAAAGTATAAAAGCCCTCTCTTGCATGGTGAATTCGTCCAAACCATAAGAGAAGGAAGAAGGAGGTGATTTTTCCAAAGTTTAAGGCTTTTGATTTAAAGAGTTTGGTGACAAACAAGATTATAAGGAAATCAAGGAGACAAGGAAGGAAAGGAAGTGATATAGAATAAGGACTAAGGAAAAGCAAGGTTTGATACTTTAACCATTGAACTCCTTTGAAATTTTTCTGTTTTACAATTAGTAAAATGCTGTGACTTGTATGATTTTTAATTAAATATAGAGAAATTATCTTGAGTTGAATTTTTGATATGTTGTGTCTCAATGAGTCTAGAATGACTGAAAAATATGTCGAGTTGAATTTGGAATGAGTATTTATGAAATGTTATATATGTTCTACTCGGTAAATGGGTAAAACCGGTCTGGAATGGGGGTTATATCGTGTGAGGTCAAGATCATGGCAACTAGTTGTGAGAGACCAAGACCACGCAGTTATCTTGTATATTCCATATCATGTGAGACCAAGACCATGGCAATTAGTCGTGTGAGGTCAAGACCACGTGTAACTCTATACGAGGCCTCATTTCGAGATCGGTGTATTCATAATTACCTAGTGGAGCAGATTAACTCGTAATTATAATGAAGTTATATTACATGTTATTTACATACAGAATGTGAATCTTAACTTAATTAGAAAATATAAATATGATGATTGTATGAAAATAGTTTAATTATGCAGTATTCTACTTTTACATGTGTTTCAACAAACCTTCCTTGCACTATTTATATTCGGCAATGGTTAAAGTACCCACTAAGCAATGTTTAGCGAGTTTAGTTTCTTCTAAACTTGTAGGTTATTAGCAAGGAGCCAGTAGCGAGCAGAGGAGTCTTGCAATTTGTCGGTCATCAACAAACTTAGATGGTGCTCTTTATTTTGTATTTTGGTATTAGAAACTGGCATGTACTTATTTGAACAATACAAAGAGATAACTTGATGTAGCATGTAAATCTAGTAATGTATAATAACTGTATGATTTTGAATTGAGTTAGGTTGTGAATATAGAAGTGTGAATTCTTCTTGCAGGATTGTAGTTGAGGTTATAAGGGTAGATTATTGGGAGTGTGCTTGTATTGAATTGTGAAACAAAATGTTTTTCATAAATAAGAAAAATCAGTTTTGTCGACACTTGGGACCTCCATTTTTAGGGGAGGTTATGGCAAAATTTTTTTAAAATCTGCTCTTAAAATTGGCTAAGTAAAATATTAAGACACAACCACCATGAGATAACAGTCCATCTTGGTCTATAAACGTAGGCTAAGATGGGGTGTTACAGTCTTAACTCACACACACGATGCAATCTAAATGATAGAATGGATAATATCATGATAAGAAATAGAATAATATAAAGACCAACGGAATCAACTTCTCTTATCCCCAGTGGAGTCGCCGTTGTGAACGAGGATTTTTGCCCCACTCCCGGTGGAATGGTTCTTATGGCTTTGGCACTATTTAGGCTCATGACCTTAAAGAACACGAGCCTAAACCCGGAGAAAATGGAGTAGCCACCTGGACGGGGTTAGAAAAAGAAAGGGGTGGATGACTTAATTCCTAAGAAATCCCCAACTCCCTAATGGGTTTAAAAAGTTGGGTATGTGTAGGAAAGGTAAGAAATAGCTCAGCACCCTCATAATGCCTGGATCATTAGAATCAGCCTCCTTTGCAGGTCTTAATATTATAAAATTCTTAAATATAACGATAATATCCATACTACATGCAATCATAAGAATAAATAAATACTTTATTAAAATTATAACAATGTCCAAAAAAAACAAATGGACACCCATCCAAGAATTGAAACATGGCCTTACATCGTCTATGTCTAAAACTAAATAGGACACCTACTGAAAGGTGGAATCAAGTCCTTTACATTAATTCCAAAATGTGAAAATAATCTAAATTATATAAAGATTAATTAATGAGGTACCCAATCATGGAAACATACCTCTTATAATTTTAACATAGAATAATAATGATAAATAAATCATCCATCCATGATAAACAAATCAAATATTGAAATTAAATAAATCACATCAAAACACATATTAAACTACATAATTAAATCTAAAAATTAAATAAAGCAAATAAAGATACATATTTAGGTTTATAGCTTGAATTAAGGATTCTAGGATTTTTTAGGGTTTTAGATAGGAAATTAGGGTTTCAAATATGAAATATGATTTTATGGGTATTTGGAATCAAACTAGGGTTTTAACTTGCAAAACAAATATTATTATCATTATTTTAAAAATATTAAACTATTGTGAAGGTATGGAATATAGAATTAATTAAGATTTTAGGTTTTAAGAAAACAAAATTTAGGGTTGGAAGTTTTAAGAAGTGATTAGGGTTTGAGAAAACATATTATGGTTTTGAATACAAGGTTAGGGTTTTTAGTTTTAGAAATTAGGGTTTAGGTCATGGTTTTGGTTTTGGGATTTAGGTTTTATAAGTTAGGGTTTAAGGTTTAGAAAATAGGGTTTGGAATTTATGAAAATAAGATTAGGGTTTAGATGTTGGAAGAAATAAGCTACCGTGACAAATTTTATTAAATAATTAAGTGAAGCTGCTGTTTATATGAAAACCTTTAAACGAAGCTGCTGTGGTATATTGGCTAAATAATCATGTACTTGAAAGAATTTAAGCTAACAGGTTACTGGACTCGTTTCATGTGAATAACAAAACAATATCATTAATTCATGCTCCACATAAAGTGACAGAAATTCAAACTAAAGGGGTATGGCTAACTAGAATTAATTTTAAACAATGATCAGATGTGTTCCATATTAAAAATTATCAAAAAGAATATTATATTGAGTTAATCAAGAATGTGCGATCATTTGTTGGCTCCACCACAATTGTGCCGTTGGAATTCTGGTCGAGTAATATATGACAATGTGTTCACTGCCTTTGTCAAGTTATGTGTCTTTGATCTTTCTTTTTCTCTATTTTATTTTCTTGGTTATAATTTTTTTGTTGATGCTTGGTTGCTAGGGTTTCTCTCAGAGTACAAAAGTCCACTATATCAGCCAAAAGAATCAAAAAGTCTCTACACTCTCTTAGAAAGATTAAAAGTCCAAAGTTTCTTCCAAATAATTGCCACCACCGTCCGTGTCTTTAATACTCTTATTTATAGAAAAACAAAAAGAACTAATCCTATTTTAATAAGGAAATACCAACTATTTAGGAAAAATCACAAAAACTTACGAAACAAGGTTTGGTCAATAATCGGCAATGCGAGGGCTGCTGCGCCTGCGTGCTGGGAGAACTGGGCAAGCCAGTTCGCGCAGGCAGTGCCTGTAGTGAAGTAGGCAAGCCCAATTGGTTGATGCGGTGAATTGGGCACCGCAGACATTTGCTGCAATGAAACCCCTACTGCGCGGCAGTACGCCAGCGCTGCCGCACGTCGCTCAAGGATTTGTCAAATTTTTTTTTATTTTTTATGTTTATTATTAAAAATAACTAGTAAATATTATAAATAAAAATATTATAAATAGTAAATAAAAAATACCACAAAAAATATTTTAAACTATTTATAAACATCGGACTAGACTGGGTCAAAAATTAAGAGTCAACAGTGAACTATGCAAAAAATTAGGACAGATCTCTAGTTCTGAAAACCCACATGGCGGACTAGGCAAAAAAATGGAGCAATAAAAAATAGTAGCCTAAATTGAAAACACAAAAGGGCAGTTTAGGTAATTACCTAAAGCAGCAAAGGACTTCCAGCCAACCTTCTCGAAGAATTTGTCTTGATTGATCCAATAAAACTAGGGTTTCAGCCAAGATCATTGGTACTGGTGATAATCCTCTCTCCTTTTGGTCCAAAATATCCGGTGTTCGCGGTTCAATGTCGCCATCAAAAGAAACAAGTAGGAACTAACCAAGCAAACACAAGCAAAACATGCATCCCTACGCTTTGGTGGGAGCCAAATGGGAAGTGCAAAAATCAATCAATGGACCTATGAGTGGGGATTTTTGCCCCCACTCCCGGTGGAATGGTTCTTGCGACTTCGACATTGTTTAGGCTCGGGGCCTTAGAGAACACGGACCTAAGTCCAGAGAAGATGGAGTCGCCACCCGAACGGGACGGGAAAATAGAAAGGGGTGGATGACTCGATTCCTGAGGAATCCCCAACCCCCCAATGGGTTCGAAAAGTTGGGTACGTGTGGGGAAGGTGAGAAATGGCCCAGCACCCCCACAATGCCCGATTCATTGGACCTGGCCTCCTTTACAGGTCTTAATATTATAAAATTATTAAATATAACAACATTATCCATATTACACACAATAATTAAAAAAAAGCATCGATATATTAAAATCAAAGCAATGTCCAAGCAAAACAAATAAATGGACACCCATCCGAAGATGGAAACATGCCCTTACATCCATGCCTAAATAGGACACCCACAGAAAGGTAGAAACAGGTCCTTTACATTGGTTCTAAAATAGAAAATCAATTTAAATTACATGATATTTAACTAATGAGGTACCCACCAAGTGGAAACATACCTCTTACAACATTTGGAAATCTAAATAAATTTATAAAAGTAAATAATCATTCATCATAAATAAATCATTCATCAAAGGTATTAAACATCAATAGAAAGTAAACATCCATCCATGATAAATAAAATAAACCAAGCATTGAACTTAAATAAATTAAAGCATATAAAATAAATCAAAGCATAATCAAATAGAAAATTGAATAAGGCAAATAAAAATCTAAACTATACCTACTGTTTCCATTTTGGGTCCTTTATTTCATGTGCTTAGGGTTTTGGATTTTATAGAATTAGGCTACTGTGACTTTAAGAGAAATAAAATAGATTAAGGATTTTATGTTTTAAAAGGTTGGTAAGACTCTTTGATTAACCAAACTAAGGTTTACGATGTAAAATTGTGAAACTAAAATTTGGACTCTTTAAAACACTTTTAATTTATGGTTTCAAGTTTATTGTGTGAAATTAAAATATTTGTGTTTTTATGGTTTTTAAAATTTTAAAGGATTAGGGTTTAGAAAAAAAATAGGGTTTAAGGTTTTAAATGGGTTAGGGTTTACTATTTTGAGTTTTGGAATTAAATTTAGGGTTTAGTGTTTTAGAATTAAGGTTTCGGTGAATGAATTTATTTTAGGATTTGCAAAAACAATTGACAATTTTCATGAAATTTTATGAATTTAAACAAACGATTTAAATTTTATAAGAGCAAAAAGATATTTTTAAGGCTTTTGGAAGGAAACAGAATACATTAAAGTTTTGATAATTTGGAAAACAAATTTAGGTTTTGGGGTTTTGAATAAATAAAACTAATAGCTTTAAACTTTTGGAAAAGAAAGCCACGATTTAAGATTTTCAAACCTTAGAAAAAGTGAATTGAGGTTATAAAGTTTTTTTTGAATTAAAAGAAACCAAGGGATAATTTAGCTACTGTGAAAAGGTAAAAAGAAATTAAGAATTCAAACCTTATTTTGCAAGTTTCACCAAAAATTGTTTCTTGGTTGAACAAGGCCAAAGACAAGCTTTTTGCCTTTGAATTGCTTGAATTGTTTTTCGGCTCTCTCAATAATTCAGCTTGGTTCAAGGTTTTCCTTCACAGATTCAGTTTCAAACTCTCCCAAGTTTCTGCAGGAGCCTAGACAAAGGTAATTATGCAGGAGCCCTCTCTAAGTAAGCATACACAACTCAATGCTATAGAGCAATTCCCTCACCTAGTAAAGCCATTCGAGTCATGATGCATAAATATATTAATTCATGAACATCAAGCTAGATTCCTCATTGGTTGAGCACCAAAATGATCAAAGACTAACAAATTTTTGATAAAAGTAATTTATTTCAAGCAAATTTAAATTCGAAAAACAAAAAAGTTCCAATTAAATATTAAATAAAGTAAAATTGAAAAGCAACATTCAAGCTAAGGAAAGTTCGTTGAGTTTAAGCTTCTTTTCCCTTCACATCTTCAGTATTTCTATCTTGAAAGGATGATAAAACAAAATCTTCTTCCAATCCTTTTCCCACCATGAAGGTTGCCGGTGGAGGTACTCTTCCAAACTTAGGCAAAGGGTTGTTCTTGTTATTGGGCTTATCCGGCTCGGGTAGCTTACCACTGTCGATTAAATCTTGGATCTCATGCCTTAGACGAGCACATTTATCCTTTTCATGCCCTCGCATTTAATGAAATTGACAGAAGGCCTCGGCATTGAAGTTTAGTGGCAATGGATTATGTAACGGTCAAGGAACTAACGGTTGTAACAATCCTTTCTTTTGCAGCTTGCTAAAAACCCAAGATAGAGGTTTCCCCAATTCTGAGAATTGTCTTTTATTTCCTTGACCGGTTACATTAATATCAACTTCTTTTTGCGTGCTTTGATTACTAGGCTGGTAATTCCCTTTCTCATTCCTTCTTATTGAAAAGTGATTATTCTCTCTTTCCCACTCTTCAATTTGCAGACCATCTTGGAGAAGATCTTTGAAATCCCTTATAAGGGTGTGAGACATCCTTTCATGGAGATTGGGCAGGACACCTCTCACGATTATCCTTATTTGATCAGATTCATCAGGCCTCTTCTTGAGCAAAGCATCCTTATTTCTCCACCTTTTCACATAGTCCACAAAATTCTCATTTGGCCTTTGCCTAATGGACTCAACTTCCATTAAGGTAACTTCCAACTCGACATTGTACCCATATTGCTGAATGAAGGCCTTGTATAGAAAATCTCAACTCTTTTGTGTTCCATCATCTAAGGTATTGAACCAATTTTGGATAACAGGATCCAATGAGAGCATAAAGTACCTTAGAGTTTGAGCCTTAGTAGCTCAGACAGACTGCATAGTAGTGTTATACTGCTACACATGGAGATGAGGATTTCCAATACCATTGTATCTAGCAAAGGATGGCATCTTGAATTTGTATGGAACTTCTTCATCTAGCTCAAATAATTTGTCAATCTCAAACATCTCTTCGGTCTTTAGTTTCTTCTCAAATTTCTTTGCTAAATCTGCGATCATCTTTTCAACATCAGAATTTTTAGTCTTTTCAAAAGTTTCCTTCTCAACAACCTTTGGCTCCTTTTTGTCTTGAAGATCTTGGTAGTATTGAGCCCAATCATCATCATCAATGATCACCTTATCATCATCAAAAGCTACTTCATCAACTTTAGCCTTCCCCTTGACTTTCTTGGTGCTAGCAGATGCTTCGGCATTGTTTCCTAAAATTGCAGCTAGTTGATTCTTTATGGTCTCGGCCATGGCCTCTTTTATTTCTTCCATCTTGGCATTGAGGGCATCATCCACCATTCTTTGAATTTGTTCTAGATCCATTGTTTTTGGTGAGCAAGTGATTAATTCGTTGCTAGATACTTCATCTCCAGCATAGGTCAGACTGTTGTAAGCTTTAGAACTATCGTAATCAAGGGCTATGAGCCAGAAAGGATCAATGACATGAGATGCGAATGTATGCATATATACATGTGTGCACAAACAATCAACAAACATGGATAATTAGGACGCTCCTTCCAACCTTATAACATCCACACACGAATGGCGAGTCTCTTTTCCTAGGTATATGGTTAACAAAATACCAACATGGGGCATCTTATTTTCGAATAATTCCCTTGGACATTTCAACCAATAGTTATATTTTCAAAAATGGAAATCCATCAATGATAATTCAAATTAATTAGGTTTTAATCCATCCAACCAACTAAAGTAGCTTTTATGCTATATTGGATTAAAACTAAATTAAGAGGTTTATTATAGATAGATTTCTCACTTGAAAAGAGTAACTAATGGTTCATGCCAAAAACAAGCCCATGATTAATTATTCTTAGTATAAACTAGGCTCACAATTGATTTTTGGTATTTCTTAATTGACCTAAATAATTTGCAAGCTCTTTGTAAAAAAATTTTGGATAAAAATAATTTTATTTCTAAACCCATTGTAAAAAGATTTTGAAAAAAAAAAAAGGATTCTGGGCTTAGTATTTGGGCCATGAGCAAAAGAATTTGATATTTGTTTTTAGAAAATTTTTATATCCAAAGACCATCTTAAAAGTTTTGAAAATAGCTTTGGTCTTTTGGATTTTAAAGAAAAATTAATTTTGAGCTTACAATGTACTTAGGTCATATTAGAAAAAGAACAAACCAAATAAGCCATGATTTAAGCGAAGATAAATTAACCATAGTCAAACAACATGCATTTGGGGTAAAACCTAAGGAAAGTAACTAGGCTAATTACATGAGCTTTAGTCTTCGGGTTAAAAGGCTTAGGTTCCCTTAGAAAGTATATACCAAATGGTACGAGGCTACGAGTGGTTATTCCATGCTCGATCTCCATACCTTGAGTGAAAGTATGGTATACCTTACATAACATAACACGAGTAACACTGGCATCCTAACTCACGCACACAATGCAATCTAATATGATGCAATGGACAATATCATTACAAGAAAGAATAGAATAATATAAACACCAATGGAATCAACTTCTCTTATCCCTAGTGGAGTCGCCACTGTGAGCAGGGATTTTTGCCCCCACTCCCGGTGGAATGGTTCTTGCGACTTTGGCACTATTTAGGCTCGGGGCCTTAGAGAACACGGACCTAAGTCTGGAGAAAATGGAGTCACCACCCGGACGGGCCGGGAAAAAATAAAGGGGTGGATGACTCAATTCTTGAGGAATCCCCAACCCCCTAATGGGTTCGAAAAGTTGGGTACGTGTGGGGAAGGTGATAAATGGCCCAGCACCCCTACAACGCCCGGTTCATTGGAACCAGCCTCCATTACATGTCTTAATATTATAAAATTCTTAAATATAACAACATTATCCATATTACACACAATAATTAAAATAAAGCGTCGATATATTAAAATCAAAGCAATGTCCAAGCAAAACAAATAAATGGACACCCATCCGAAGATGGAAACATGCCCTTACATCCATGCCTAAATAGGACACCTATCGAAAGGTAGAAACATATCCTTCACATTGGTTCTAAAATAGAAAAGAAATTTAAATTACATGATATTTATCTAATGAGGTACCCACCAAGTGGAAACATACCTCTTACAACATTTGGAAATCAAAATAAATTGATAAAAGTAAATAAGCATTCATCATAAATAAATCATTCATCAAAGGTATTAAACATCAATAGAAAGTAAATATCCATCCATGATAAATAAAATAAACCAAGCATTGAACTTAAATAAATTAAAGCATATAAAATAAATCAAAGCATAATCAAATAGAAAATTGAATAAGGCAAATAAAAATCTAAATTATAGCTACTGTTTCCATTTTGGGTCCTTTATTTCATGTGCTTAGTGTAATATCCCTAAGTGTGCTTAGAAGTTATGATAATGTTGTTATTATTGAATTGAGTGTGTGATTGATAAGTGGTAATTATGTTGTTTGAAGAAAAGCATTGTGTAGAGTGAAGTGTATATGTTGTGTATATGGTCATATATATATATAATATAAGTTGGTCAAAGGGCTTGGTCAAGGGAAGAGGATATTTTATTTGTGATTGTGAAATTACCAACATGGGCTTGTAAAAGACAAAGGTTTAGTTATATGGTTGAGGGTAGTTTAGTAATTTTCTTTTGGAAGGGTATTTAATGCCTATTGACTTTGTGTTTTCTTCATCATTTCTTCTTCTTCTTCTTGTTGATGGCTGGCTCACTCAAAGACAAAGGAAAGCAAGAGAGCAAGTGATGATTTTGGAATTTTAAGCTCAAAAGTGAAGGAAGATCTCAAGTATACAAGTTGGAATTTCAAGAATTTCATGATTTTAGTAAGTTTTCTCTTGTTTGCCTTTGTTATTTTTGAAGATGTGTGTGAGTTGAGTTAGGGTTATTGATAGTATGATTAAGTGTGTTGATGATTTGTTGATTAGAGTTGAAATTGATTTTAAATAAGAAGTAAATTGGTGTTGGTGATGGAAGAGTAAGAGTTGTGTTTAGTGAATATTTTTCTGTTTTACAATTAGTAAAGGCTGTGACTTGTATGATTTTTAATTAATTATAGAAAAATTTTCTTGAAGTGAATTTTTGATATGTTGTGCCTCTATGAGTCTATAATGACTGAAAAATATGTTGATTCGATTTTGGAATGGTTATGAGTTTAGAAAGATTATTTTTATTAGACCTGTTCCAGCAGGTACCTTAACTGAGACAGCTATATTTCGGGATTTTTAATAAAATGTAGAAAAATCATATCCAATTGAATTTTGGATATGTTGTTGCTTAGTGAGTCTAGTATTTGAGAAAAATAATTTGGAACCACGTTGATTGAATTTGATTTATGGAATTCACAAAGTTCAGAACTGCTGCCAGGATGCAGGGCAATTGGGGCAGTCTGGTTAGGTGAACTATTTGACCAAGATTTTGTGTTTAGTTTGATCTGAAATTTTAAAGGAATGATTTTAAGATACAAAACTAAATTCTGTAAAAATTTTAGAATTTTTAGTCAAGTAGATTATTTTATACAATTTTTCAAAATAAGGATAAAATGGAGTCTAAAACCAGAATGTACTATTCATATGGTCATTTTGCTAATATTCCTTTTGGATTAGGTTGTGAAGAGGTTGAATTGCCCTAATTTGTGAAGTGAAGAACTATTGAGTGGAGAAGAGTTTAGAGTGGTGTGAAATGTTATTAAGGTAAGTACCAATGTTGCATGATTGCATTGTTAATGCATATCACTAATGTATTTTGATGTGTTTATATCATTAATGATATGTATATATATAATTGTGTTATGGGAAAATGTAAGATGTGAATGATTTGATGAATATTAATGTATGAGAATACAATTGATTGAGTATAATTAAATAATGTTAGGTAAATTATTACATTGTTAATCTAATGTGACTTGTATAGTGTGAAAGAGAAGAGGATCATTCAACAAGGTATGAGCTATGCAAATTTATTATGACAAACACTTTTATGAAGAATTACTTTAATGTACTTTGTAATGTTATAGAAATGATGCTATATGTATAATGTGAATCATGTGATTGAATAATGATATGTTCATTTGGTTAATGTAATTGATGTTGAGTATTATAATGATGATGCACATGATACTATATGAACAATACTATGATTTGTGTATTATGAATCTTGTGAATTGTATTGTGCTATATGAATAAGGTACTTTGTAATGTTATAGCAATGATGTTATATGTATCATATGGATTGAGATATGATATGTTGTGAAGCCATTGTGATTGGCTATGATGATCTAATTGAAAGAAATAAGGCATGTTTGCCTAGATGATAATGAACATTGAGATTGAAATTGATAATGAAACAATAAGTGAAATATGTGTTTAATGTGTTATTCAGTTTTCAGAGTTCTGGGTTTGGAGGCATGCCTATAAAATGAAAAAGGTAACAGTCTTGCCGAGTTGAGGATCTCTTCAAATTGAGTTGAATTGAGGTCCAAGAGACTAGGTCTGTTACACTATGAGAATTGTGAATATGAAATATATGATTGGTAACAGTCTTGCCGGGTTGAGGATCTCCTCATGATGAGTTGATGGTCCAAGAGACTGGGTCTGTTACACTATCCATGGATAGAAATATTGATATATGATGCCTACAGGCTTGATGATTATGATTATAGACCAAAGCAGTAACTCTGAACTCTGAATAACATAGTGGTGTCTGTTGGGCCCGAGTCTGTCTTTGTTGTCAATGTGATATACAAATGTTGAAAGAAATGGATAATGAAATCTTTGGTATACTTCATTGGACATGTGATTGATGATATGTAATATGTGCGTTGAAATATTGATTATGAGCACTAGTGATGAATCATTAATGTTGAATTGTGAATAAAGAAATGTTATGATTGGTATGATGTATAATGTGTGTATTAGCATTGATTGTGAATTCAATTGATGAATTGTGGTTGATGACAATGATTGTCTTAATTGGAAATGTGACTTATGATTAGTATGATGTATAATGTGTGTATTGAGATGTTGATTGTGAATATTAGTGATGGGTTGGACTTGGTAGAAATGTTATGTTTATATGTGTATAAGATATGAGATTAGTTGAAAGATATGAAAGGTGCAAATGAATAGGGATAAACTTAATAAGAACTAAAAGTATATGGAATTGAGATATCTTTATATGTTAGTGTTTCCATGATATATGTTTGTATTTTATATTTGTACTACTAAGCTTTCGAGCTTAGCGCGGATGTATTATCGCGCATGTAGCTTGGTGGAAGACATGAAGTCTTTTGGTATGCCACGAGAAGAGTAAGATTTTTTCGAGACCAACTAGAGGGTAATGCATACATGTATCCACTTTAAGTATGTTATATTATATGTATAAATGAAGTTTTGATAAAGACAATAATTTGTAAGTGTTCTTTAAATTGACCTATTATGGTTTGAATTTTGTTACAGGTATTGAAAGGTAAAAAGAAAAGTGGCATCCTTATACTTTAAATACTTACTGTATGTATACTAGGTATATGTATAGTATTTATATGGAGTATTGGGGTGTTACACTTAGGGTTTTGGATTTTATAGAATTAGGCTACTGTGACTTTAAGAGAAATAAAATAGATTAAGGATTTTATGTTTTAAAAGGTTGGTAAGACTCGTTGATTAACCAAACTAAGGTTTATGATGTAAAATCGTGAAACTAAAATTTGGACTCTTTAAAACACTTTTAATTTATGGTTTCAAGTTTACTGTGTGAAATTAAAATATTTGTGTTTTTATGGTTTTTAAAATTTTAAAGGATTAGGGTTTAGAAAAAAGTTAGGGTTTAAGGTTTTAAAGGGGTTAGGGTTTACTATTTTTAGTTTTGGAATCAAATTTAGGGTTTAGTGTTTTAGAATTAAGGTTTCGGTGAATGAATTTATTTCAGGATTTGGAAAGACAATTGAAAATTTTCATGAAGTTTTATGAATTTAAACAAATGATTTAATGTTTATAAGAGCAAAAAGATATTTTTAAGGCTTTTGGAAGGAAACAGAACACAAATTAAAGTTTTGATAATTTAGAAAGCAAATTTTGGTTTTGGGGTTTTGAAGAAATAAAACTAATAGCTTTAAACTATTGGAAAAATAAAGCCACGATTTAAAATTTTTAAACCTTAGAAAAAGTGATTTGAGGTTATAAAGTTTTTTTTGAATTAAAAGAAACCAAGGGATAATTTAGCTATTGTGAAAAGATAAAAAGAAATTAAGAATTCAAACCTTATTTTGTAAGTTTCACCAAAAATTATTTCTTGGATGAACAATGTTAAAGACAAGCTTTTTGCCTTTGAATTGCTTGAATTGTTTTTCAGCTCTCTCAAAAATTCAGCATGGTTCAAGGTTTTCCTTCACAGATTCAGTTTCAAACTCTCCCAAGTTTCTGTCCCAATTTTCTTCCTTCTTTCCTCCCTCTTTTTTGTGTTGTTTAGTTCTTATTTATATAAGAATTTATGAAATAATTGTAGTTATTCACGGTATTTAATCCTAATTAGGAAAAGGAAACCGAAACCTAATTGTATTAGGTTTCGGAAAATTTGCGTCGCTGGTGAAAAAAAACAGCTGCGAAAAAACTGCGCTGGCAAAAAAGCTGCCGCAGCTGGCTCCGGCAGCTTGGGTGGAACGGGCCCGGGTGCCATTTCGCCCGCAGGAGTTTCCTGCGGGCGAAATGCCCACAGGCCCGCACTGACTTTTGGCGATGATTTTTTCGTCACCGATTTTTCCATTGCCGATTTTTATTATTATTATTATTATTATTATTATTATTATTGAATTTTTTTTCATTTCACCATTTTTTACTAAAATAAATATTAAAATTAATCAAGATACCATAAAAATTATTTTGGACTAACTAAAATATATTGGACAACACAAAAATTATTTTGGACTAATTAAAATATATTGGACCGGACTAGGTAAAAAATTAAGGGTCTACAGGACCAAGTAAGATTTGTTACCTCTGGTTAATTATAGAACTTTAGATTTTGAAAGGTGAAACAATATCTGCATCTTTTGAAGAGTTTTTGAAGTCAATATATGTAACGACATTGGGTGGTTACTCAGATATCCAAGGATAGCTTTGAACTCTTCAATCATGGGACATATTTCAAAATTATTTATCTTGAAAGTTCTAGTTTCCACATATCTCTTAATTTAGTTTTAATCCAATATAGCATAAAAGCTACTTTAGTTGGTTGAATGTATTAAAACCTAATTAATGGGAATTATCATGAACTGATTTCCATTTTTTAAAATATAACTAGTGGTTGAAATGTCCGAGAGAATTTTTTGAAAACAAGATACCCCATGTTGGTACTTTGTTAACCATATACCTAGGAAAAGAGACACGCCATCCGTATGTGGAAGTTATAAGGTTTGAAGGAACGTCCTAATTATCTTTCTTTGCTTATTGTCCATGCAGACATGCATACATGCATCACATCTCATATCATTGATCCTTTCTGGCTCACAGCCCTAGATTATGACAGTTCAAAAGCTTACGACAATCCAACCTATGCTGGAGACAAAGAATCTAGCAACGACTCAATCACTTTCTCACCAAAAGCAATGGAGCCTAAACAAATTCAAAGAATGGTGGATGATGCCCTCAATGCCAAGATGGAAGAAATAAAAGAGGCCCTGGCCGATACCATAAAGAATTAATTGGCTGCAATTTTAGGGAACAATGCCAAAGCATTCTCTAGCACCAAGAAGCCAAAGGACAAAAGGGAGGCTAAGGTTGGTGAAGTGGCTTTTGATGATGACAAGATAGTCGTTGATGACTATGACGCCTGGGCTCAATACTTCCAAGATCCTCAAGATAAAAAGAAGGAGCCAAAGGTTGTTGGGAAGAAAACTTTTGAAATGACTAAAAATTCTAATGTTGAGAAGATGATTGTTGACCTAGAAATGAAATTTGAGAAGAAACTGAAAACCGAAGAGATGTCCGAGATCGACAAACTGTTTGAACAAGATGAGGAGGTCCCTTATAAGTTCAAGATGCCTTCTTTCATTAGGTACAATGGTACTGGAAACCCTTATCTCCATGTGAAGTAGTACATCACTATATGCAGTCTGCCAGAGCTACTAAGGCTCAAACTCTAAGGTATTTCATGCTTTCATTGGACCCTGTTGTCCAGAATTGGTTCAAAACCTTAGAGGATAGTACTCAAAAGAGCTGGGATTTGTTATACAAAGCTTTCATTCAGCAATATGGGTACAATGTCGAGCTAGAAGTTACCCTGATGGAGGTAGAAGCCATTAGGCAAAGACCAAATGAGAATTTTGTGGACTATGTAAAAAGATGGAGAAATAAGGCTGCACTTCTCAAAAGGAGGCCTGATGAGTCAGACCAAATCAGGATAATAGTCAGAGGCGTCCCACTCAACCTCCATGAAAGGCTGTCTCACACCCTTATAAGGGATTTCAAAGACCTTTTGCAAGCTAGCTTGCAAATTAAATAGTGGGAAAGGGAGAAGAACCGCTTTTCGGAAAGAAAGAATGAGAAAGGGAATTATCATCCTAGCAATCAAAGCATGCAAAAAGAAGTTGATGTTAATGCCACTGGTCAAGGAAATTAAAGATAATTCTCAGAATTGGAGAAACCTCTATCTTAGGTTTTCAACAAACTACAAAAGAAGGGGTTGTTACAGCCGTTGGCTCCTCCATCGCTACATAATCCTCTGCCACCAAACTTCAATGTCGAGGCCTTCTGTCAATTTCATCAAATGCAAGGGCATGAGATGGATAAATGTGCTAATCTAAGACACAAGATCTAAAATTTGATTGACAATGGTAAGCTAGCCGAACCAGATAAGCCCAATACCAAAAGCAATCCTCTGCCTAAGTTTAATAGAGTGCCACCAGCAGCAACTTTAATGGTAGGAGGAGGATTGGAGGAAGATCTTGTCTTATCCTCCTTTCAAGATGGGAATATTAAAGATGTGGAATAAGGAGAAATTTTATCCAACAAACTTCCCTTAACTTGGAGTGTTGCTCTTTTTATTTTGCTTTCTTTAGCACTTATTTGGAACAATTATGTTTTTAAAATTATGTTTGTTTAAATAAATTATTTTCATCAAATTTTTCATGGTCTTTGTTCATTTTGGTGCTCAACCAATGAGAAATCTATCTTGATGATTCATGATTTAATATATTTATGTATCATGACTTGAATGACTTTACTAGATGAGGGAATTGCTCTATAGCATTGAGTTGTGTATGCTTACTTCGAAAGGGCTCCTGCATAATTACCTTTATCTAATTCCTAGTCAGTCTTAGAACATGCTTTGACAAACTTTCGAGGTGAAATTAAACTTTGCTTATTTAAGAAAGAAATGATCTAGGCATTGTTTGATGAGCCAACAACTAGTATCCATCCAATTAAATATCAATCCCTAGTTGTCCCTTTGAGCCTTCATAAGATTTTAAACTTTCTCTTTATTGACTTATAAGCCCGATGACCCACCCTAAGTTGTTGTTACACTTTTAACAAGTCTTATGATCAAAAAGGCGAAGAGACAAGAAGATCAAAGAATGGAATGCATAGCCAAAACTGTAAGGATAGTTAATGTTCTCAAAACCATAAGGGTAGTTGAAGTTCATCTAATCTATCAAGATAATATCAGTGTAACAAATGATTAATCCCTGTTAAAGAAGATTTATGTCACTCCACTCATCCATTATTAGAAACCCAAGTTGGTACAAACAAGACAACTCTTTTAGAGCTAGAACCAAAAAAAGATGGAAAAAAAAAAGAAGAAAAGAAAAGAAGAAACAAAAAAAAAAGAGAAAAGAAAAAAGAGACAAAAGAAACAAAAGAGAAAAAAAACCCAAAACGGTTCAGAAAGCCAACTGAGTTCCTTTTTACCTAAAGCAGCAAAAGGCTTCCATTTGGTTTATAAGGACAGTTTGACTTGAATTTGTCCAACCCAACCAAAGATTCAATCAAAATCAGAGAAAAAGGTGAAAGACCATCTAGTTTTTGAAAGTCCTTAACTTAACAATCCTACAGGGAAGAAGGACAAAAGAATAAAATGCTCTAAGAAAAGAAAGAGAAAGCGAGAGAGAGAGAGAGAGAGAGAAAATGATAAAAAAAAAAGAAAGGAATGTGGGTTCCAAACTTTTTGCAAAGCCAAAGATTGTCCCAATCAAGATCCAAATTAATGCTAAGAAGATAGATGGAATTGGAGTCTATCAAGATTGCTCCCAACTGACTAAAGTTCCAACAAGCAGTTTGTAGTGTGAAGGTTTGTCAATAGTGTCACAAAAGCTTCGATCTCAAAATGACCTTCATTTATCCCGTGTCCCTTATAGACCCCACTTCAAGCCTATCAAAGAAATGTTGATCTCTCTTGGTAGGTAGAGTCTATTAGTGGAGATAGTTTGAATAAGCATGCATATGAGATAGACTATATTCAAACTCAAATGAGATCTTTGGCCAAGTAATGTGTATATGCCTATCTGAAGTGCAACAGTTCTTGCTTAAATAGAAATGATTCCAGAGTTTAGTATGGTAACTAGGGTTGCCATGTTATAGATATGTTAATTTGAAAAATCAAGTCCTGAGGTAAATTGACATTAATTTCACAAAGCCAACATTTGATTTCAAAATCCAAATTTAAAAAAAATAAATAAAGAAAGAAATATATATATAAAGCCTTCAAGTTAAGAGAAGTTTGTTGAACCATAGAACCTCAAAGGACACATTGGGCAAAGTAAATTATTATTATCAAGATCATGAAGAAGCTACCAACTGACATGCTGAAATATAGTTTTAAATGGATGTATCCCTAACTATGCTACTTGGGCCTCACCACTCATGTTCTCAACATCTTAAAGATAAAAGTCATAAATGTGAAGCATTTGTCATTCCAAAGCAAGACCTAAAAGAGCATCTGGAAGGAGTCAATGAGAACACTTTAGTTGATCATCTCGGTCTGTGAGTCGATAGAACCACTGTAAGTTTTATTCATGCATATCATGCATATATGAGCATATCACACTGCATTTTCTTGTATTGTATTATCTATTCTTTGTCAAAGTGAACGATAGATACTCTATGAAGCAAAGATGAAGCGGGTATAGAATCAGAGGGCATGGAGGGCCCATTTCTTGAGGAAGCTCTAGTCATTTTGCAAAAGAAAGAAGAGATGCATGCTTATGAAAGGAACCAGACAAAATACAAACATTAGTCAGAGCCTGCATGAGAAAAATCATTGGTTTGAGCATACACAGGGGGCAAAGTTTCTCCATTTTAATTTTTGAGTTTATGCGTATACAAAATATTTTCAAAATCACATTCAAATATTTTGGTCCAGAACCCAAATCACTTTTTGAGTCCAGAACTCACCATTGGGTCCAAAAACCCAAATCACTTTTAAGTCCTGAACTCATCTCGGGTCAAGCATCCAAAATTCAATCTCAAGTCAAGCACCCAAAAGCTAATTTTGGGTCGAGCACCCATAATCTAGTCTTGGATCAAGCATCCAAATCTGCCTCGGATTGAGAATCCAAATCCAAATCAGTCTCAGGTTGAGAACCTAAATCAGTCTGGGGCTCATCCTTTTTTGAAAAAAGTTCTTCAATAGCTAGTACATATTGCATCCAATAATTGATAGAATAATTAACGACTATATATTTTGAATACTATTTCACTGGTACAGTCGGATGGTCCATAGTCCGGTCGGCCTTCTCTTGGTATCCTGAGATTTTAGGAGTACTAGTGGCCATGTTCATTTCTAGAACTTTGTTGGATTTTTTGCTCTAGCTCAGTCTGGTCAAACTGTATCAGGTTCGATTAGGCCAAGCATAGCATGTTAAAACTTTAGGAGTACCATAGATTGTGATTACTATTGAAAATATTGTGGATGAACATAGTCTGTCTATGTGTAGTATGCATAAATTTTTAGAGTACCACTGGTTGTGAGCTTATCTGGATATCCATATGATCTTAAGCTTGAGTTCGGACTGTTATACTTGAGCTTGTCCCTAGTGGCTAGGGCTCGGTCCAAGCTACAATTGTTTGATCGTATCCTGTTTTAAGCTCAATCCTGATGACCTCATCATGAATTGCTTTAGCTCCTCCTTGATAGCTAGGGTATGGTCCAACCTATATGTGTTTAATTTTATGTCCTTTTTTAGCTCATTTCTGGCAACTAAAGCTCGATCAAGAATATAGGAGCTCGGTCTGTTTTAGCTCAGCTTAGTTGTCGGATGTTCAAGTACTCTGTCTAATATCCAAGTTTGTTCGGACTTTAAGTGGTAAGTGCTCGGTGCTCAGTACCAAGCTTGTCTTGTTTAGATCATGCTAAAATCAGTTTTAAGCTAGTCTGTTCATGCCATCTATTGGTCTAAGCGGACTATATGAAAAATGCTTGTAATTGGGTTCCTACAAAACTATAACTTAATACAAACATTAGTCCTATTCAATTTGATTGCCTAAGATCAAAATAGAGTGAATTAAGCCAAGGATTAGGCTAACAAGCTCCCCCTTTTTTACTTTGGCAATTAAATTAAATTGATTTAAAATGAACTTTAAAATCTCCCCCTTAACATATGTTCTTCTTCAATTCAAATGAACTTTAAAACTGCTCCTTAACATATGTTCTTCTTCTTCTTGAGTTTTTATACATTTCAAATTCAATTTTAGTATGTTCGAACTTCCTCTGATCTAGTCGAACTATCATGGTACTCTGAGAATTTAGGTGTATTTCTGATTGTGATTTCTTCAATAAAAACCATCTTGGCTCTCCATTTACCATAGGCATGCCTTTCATTTCTCCTCTGGAACTTTTTATAGGTTTTTCTTCAAGCTAGGTTCAGTCATACCACCATATGGTCTAGTCAAACTATTCTCATTTCATTGAGAATTTGGGAGTAGTAATGACCATGATCTTTATCGAAAGATTTATATTTTAGGTTTGAGCTATGGTCTTATTGGATACTATTCTGGTTGGGCCCAAGGTAAAATCTACAAAATCTTAAGTTCCTACAAAATTAAATTTATTATAAGAATTAGTACTATTTAATTTTATTGTGTAATAGTAAAATAGAGTTTATTAAGTCAAGGATTCGGCTTACACGTTGTTCCCTTACTTTGCAGACCAAACCTTAGTTCCTCTTAAACAAACCATTTATTCCTCTATTTTTCTTTGTGCCCAAGGCCATTTTGCCTCTCTCTTCAACAAAATCTAATGGCTTCACCTTTCTCATCTTATTCTTTGAATCATACAAAGTTTGTTGTGTTCCAGGTAATGAATTTCTCTCCTTTATATCTTGGATACTCAAATTTTAAGTTTCAATTTTTACTTTGCATGATATTTCATTAGGCTTTGTAGAATGAACTTTTAAATTTGTTTCCTACTATGCCTCCCCCCTATTCTTTGTGCCCTAAGTAAATTTTGAGATTTTGCTTTTGATCAAACTTTTCCTTCATGCTAAACAGCATCTTCTTTTGATGCAATGATTTGAACATTTTTCCCATTAAAGACTTTGTACTGGACTACCAGTATATGATTGGTCCTTGTATGGTGACTGACTCCTTAGCATCAACTCTCGGTACTCTTGGTGCCTTAAATTCTTATAAATAGTTAGAGTAGCTAGTCTCTTTTACTAAAGTATGGTCAAAGGGTAGTACATAATAGGCCGTGTGGACCGAGCATCTCATGCCATATTTTTTATTGCTCTAGAAGAAACTTAAGACTCTTTAGCTTATTTATTTATGCCACAAGTCTATGGCATGTCAGAATGATCTCTTTATTGTTGTGCTCCACTTTTGGTCTCCTTATAGTGACACCTTCATCTTTCTCTTTAGATGTGTGTCGATCTCTTTGATGGGCCTTCCAGTGATAGGTGATGAAGTGACTTTCTTGATCAACCCTGAAGAACTAGACCTACTGGTAGTTCATATGTCTTCAACAGCGTAAGCATCCTTTGGTCAAGTAATAAAAAATAGGTGTTATCTCAAGACTCCCCTCACTGTTGAGGAACACATTAAATTTATTTATGTCCTCATTTGCAAGCACCTTTTCTACCTACAAGTTGTAAGCTAAGCATGGAATACTTAGATTTGGCTCGAGCCATGGCTGTTGGCATATTCTTTACTTTAGGGTCAATCTTTATGAGTTATATTTATACCAATATGTGGATGTGTCAATCTTCCAACAATATTCATGGTTATTTGTTGCTAGTATAGCTTTGGCTATTTCTTTATTTTCTTAAATTACACTCCTTAATGCTTGGATACCATCCTCCTTTATCCCTTAGCTCTTGTCTAATGGAGCGTGAATGTCATTTTGCTCCCTCAATCCTCTTTGATCTTTTTTCCTTATCTTGAAATCATTCAACCTCTTTATTATGCCCTTTTGACACTCTAAATACAATGCCCTCCTAGTTGAAGAATTTCAAGTTCCTAGATTTTGAGGAAATCTAGCTCCACCTTTTTTATATCTCTACTTCCCTAAGGTTGTTGTTTGTTGAAGGCTTGACAACTTTCAAGAATCATGTTGCCACCAACTCCTTCAGCATTGACACATACACATCCAGTTTTTTAAGCTTGTAATTTGGGCTGACCCTGTGTCCCTGCAATAGGCTTTGGAATTGCTATGCCTTCTAGCCCATCACGCTCGATGATGTGAAAGAAGCCATTCATAATTAGGTTCAACTTTGATCCTTCATTGATATAGCTTTTGAAGAAGGTATAACCCTATGAATTATGGTAGAAGCAGCTTTATAGAAGCATAGCTTTAACAAGTAAGCATAATTGAACTACTTTATGTCTCTATCTTATTTGTGTTATTGATTTCCCTTCCTCAGTTGAATCTCATTGATATTATTCATAATTAGGTTCAACTTTGATCCTTCATTGATATAGCTTTTGAAGAAGGTATAACCCTATGAATTATGGTAGAAGCATAGCTTTAACAAGTAAGCATAATTGAACTACTTTATGTCTCTATCTTATTTGTGTTATTGATTTCCCTTCCTCAGTTGAATCTCTTCAGTTTTATCCAAAAGTCAATAATTGCTCTCATCTTCCCTCACTAAGTTCTAATGCAAAATTTCCCAAACCCAACCTCAAGAAAATAAGGTTAACTATCAAGAAAGAAAAGCAATCCTTTAGTTTATAAGCAACTAGAAAGTCCAATCGCTTGCCACTAAAGCCTAGTCCACCAATACTACTAAGGACTTACTATTAGTTAACGATATCCAAACAAGTTTTGCCTTGGTCAGTTTCTTTCCTCTATTAGACATTTCCTTTAATTTTGTTAGTGCTAAATGGTCACTTCGCATACCATTAATTGAGAGAGCTTTCTCCTTAGAGTCACAAAAATTTTCACTTTTACTCTTCTACCTCAGCCTATTCAAAGAAAAGCACTTCTAATTTCCACACCATGTTTGAGGACGTCTCTATTTCTGATGATAGGTCCTCAATTGAGAATGGGACTAACCCCAAAGAGAAGCGAATAATGGAGAAGACTTTTATCAGGGATTCATAATGATTAATAAAGGCCGACTTAATGTTGGGAAAAAATACTAGAAGAAAGAACTGCAGATGCAACTCTACATTCACAGCTTCAGGTATGCTCTTATATATGTTTTCACTCACCTGTGTTTACTTTATTCAATAACTACATTTTTCTTTTCCTCATGTCTTAGAATGGAGCTTTTAGCCCAACATCAGGAACATGTTAGACCTATCCTTCCTTAACCAACTGACTTATCTTGCTCCTCTAACTTCAGTTACTATGAAACAAGCCAAGATTGATTCAATTACTATTCAGCTTAGATGTAAGCCTCCTCGATGATCGATAAAGAAACTCATTTCTATCCTCATTATCCTATTTTCAAGCTAACTATGTTGAGCGAGAGGCCTTAAATCAATAGGTAGCTATAGAGAAGGATAATGAGGATAGAAAAAGCTTAAAGAAGGCCAAGCTAAATTCGGTCCGATTTTAAAAGCTTAAATCTAGTTTGATTCCATTTTAAAGGCTCAAATCAAATCCAATCATATTTTAAAAGATTGAATTAAATTCGATCCAACTTTAAAAGTCCGACCAAGCCTGGATTAACCTTAAACGCCAAAATATGATGAATTGGCATGCCAATTTGCCATGACCATTGGCTCATGGAGAATTAGGGTGCCCAATTTGCTATGAATCGTGGCTCATGGAAAATTAGGGAGTCCCAATTGGCCATGAGCCAACTCATGGTGAATTCTAGTTCACCATGACTTGGACTCATGGTGAATTGGGCATCCCCAATTTTCCAATGGGTCTTAAAACTGGCTTTTAATTTTGGTTTCCAGTGTATTAAGCTTCCTAATCAAGTTTAAACTCTATTTGGGGAATTCGGATAAATAGAATGGTGGGATGGGATGAAGGATTAAACCTAATATTGCATATAAATAGAGAAGGAAAAACAAAGCAAGGGGAAGGGGTGAACAATAGCAATCAGGAAGAGAAAGCCCTCTGCCAGGATTTGAAAGACAGAGAAGTAATAGCAAAGGAAAGAAAAGTTTAACACCCTTATACTTTATATGCATATAATAAATACACCCAATATATGTAAAATAAGTGTATAAACTATAAGAATGATACAACCCAGTTTATAACTTGTCAAGCAAATATGTTTCCAATGGAAAATGAGTATTGGTAATGCATGTGACTTATGTATGAATGATGAGAACTAGTAATGTGACTTATGTATGAATGATGAGAACTAGTAATGTGATGTGATCATGAATAGTTATGATCACTAGAAAGTATAAACTAAAATGATGTTATATATATGTAACCTATATCATTACTTGTCTAATTGTGTTGAGATTGATTGGATATTCACGAGAGGTCCCGAGCAGAGCTAGGCCTAGAGGTGCATATGCTAATGGACCTGAGCAAAGCTAGGTCTTGACCCAAGCAGAGCTGGGTCATGTGTTTGAGATGATGGTGGACTTGAGCAGAGCAAGGTCTTGACCCGAGCAGAGCTAAATCATGTGTTTGAGATGACTATGGAACTGAGCAGAGCTAGGTCTTGACCTAAGCAGAGCTGGGTCATGTGTTTGAGATGACAGTGGACCTGAGCAATGCTAGGTCTTGACCTAAGTAGAGTTGGATCATGTTTTTGAGATGACAGTGGGCCTGAGTAGAGCTAGGTCTTGACCGAGCATAGCTGGGTCAAGAAACTGATAGTTTGACAGCTGAACTTAGTAATTCTATAGAGCTATTGGGCCCAATAGTTATGTACGAGTATGGAATGTGATTTCCAATATTGTAATGATGTGTGAGTGGGATGAGATTCCTAATATTATAATGATGTGTGAGTGGGATGTGATTCCCAACATTGTAATGATGTGTGAGTGGGATGTGAATCTCAATATTGTATTTGTGTATATTATACATGGATAAGAACGTAATGTGATTTCAATGAATGTATATCCTTATGTCTTGTATACATGTTATACATATATGGGGTATATGTTTAGTATGTATATAAGGTATAGGGGTGTTACAATTATTTATTTAATTTGTTTATTTTATTTTATTTATATTTGGGGACTAATGTAAGGGGCATGTTTCTACCGATTGATGGGTGTCCCATTTTATTTATCTTACTTTCTATTTTGGGACATTGGATATTGTAAGGGCATGTTTCCATTCCTTGATGGGTGCCAATTTTGTTTTATTTATTTCAATAATATGATGAATATTTATTTTCTTTATAATTGCATGTAATATGATGATATCATAATATTTAAGAATTTAATAATATTTAGACCAAAAAAAGAGACCGATTCCAATGAATTGGGCACTATAGGGGGGTTGGGTCACTTCTCACCTTCCCCACGCATATCCAACTTTTCAAACCTAATAGAGGGTTGGGGATTCCTTAGGAATTGAGTCATCCACCCCTTTCTTTTTTCCATCCCGTCCGGATGGCGACTCAATTTTCTCAGGGTTTAGGCCTGTATTGTCTAAGGCCCTGAGCCTAATAGTGCCAAAGTCACAAGAACTATTCTACATGGGAGTAGGGAAAAATTCCCCACTCACAATTAAAATTCTAGGAAAACCTAAGAATGGACCATCCTAAACACCCCAAAGCAAATAATCATCTCTTTACATGATTTGACAAGGCATCTTGCATCCAAATCGTCGCATTTAAAACATTATGTTTACTTTTTAAATAAAGAAACCATGATAGGGAAAAGTTGTGAACCACTAATTTTTCTCCTATAACAAAGTGCATGTGACCTCAGTTCCAATAAAATTAGAATCACACAAATTGGGATTCAGATGGGCCTAAAATGTGCCCAGACCAGCCCAAAACAAGCCGGAAAATCCTCAATTTTGTATATGAGAAAAAATTCTCAGTTTTACCCTTAAATTAAATCCTAAATGATAGTGAATCCAGTGCAATTTGAATCATACAAATCAGAGATCAAACAAGCCTAAAACGGCAAAAATGACCCGTGACTTGCGGACGAGTCGCAATGCTAGCGGCCAATCCAACATGCGTGTGATCCATCCCACCTATGTGCTACCTGGGGTCATTTTGGTCCAATTTTTTTCCTAATTTTTCATTATAAATTGAGGTTTTATTATTCAAAAGGAGATCCAAAAATTTTACATATCGAAACTCTACCTAAATCATTTTTTATGCAAAAATATAAAAAAAAATCATATTGAATTGATCTAATCAAATTAAATTTGATTCTCCTGCAATTTTTAGATTCAAAGTCATTTCAAGACTCCCCAAATGGAGTTATCTCAACCATGCATCCAAAGGAGCCTGCTACCTAAGGTACAAATTACCTCACCTTTCTCTTGTCAATTCGGTAATTTAAGTTAACTAAAATTGGTTAATTAAAGACTTTTACAACCAAAGGCTCGAATTACTTACAGCTCTAATTATCATTAAAATGTGATAAGTAGGCAAACTAAGAATATTATACCGAGTGGCGAGCCCACACTTTAACAATTAGCCGATCTATTTTATTATCGCTTTTATTCATTATTTTCAATATTATTATTTTCTCCATTTTTAATCTTGATATTCTAAGGCTCCATTTGCAAATTTGGTAAGTTTTGCAATGAACGCCCTGTGATTATGTTTGCTTTTCTTTTTTTCTTTTTCCTTAAGTTTATTTATCAAGTAGGGATTTATGCTCAACCTAGGACCTATAAGGGCTAGAGTTGAAGCTCCCCTAAAATCATTATTTTGATGGAGTTATAATATTTTATTTTTCCTGCACTACATTTATGGATGTCATGACTATTGAATGTTCATGCATTATAATATCTTGCCATTCATATCTATTATGGCATAATCAATGAAATCACATTTTTTAAAATCCTTCTAAAGAAAGTAGTAAAATCAATCCAAGAGAAAGTTTTTTTTTATTATTATTAAAACTGGTTTAGAAAACTTACCCCAGGACATATCATGATTGGTTTTGGACTATTGCCTTTTGGGTACAAAATGGTACATTTTTATGGAGTCAAGTTCATGGGTTTTCCTTAATTTTTCCAAAATAAACTAAGGTAGCAACTCTCCAATTTTTGCTTTTCAAAATAAAAGCCACCAATTCCTTTTCAAAATAAAAAGAAAGTTTCTTTTCAAAATAAAGGAAACAAACCTTTCATAACAAAAGATCATTTTTAAACCCATACTTACCAAATTGACTCGAGATTGTATGTAGCGGCATCTGTGAGACCAAGTCCAAAAGGACACTTTTGCTTCGTCATTAGGTGTCGAGTTTCAGAGCTCGGGCAATACCTCACACAATCAATTTTTACTTGAACAGAGCATAGCTTGCAATGACAGAGTGAACTCAGCACTTTTCATGAGACTTAGTCCAATTTGTCTAACTCTTTAGTATGCATCCTTTATGGGATGGGCCTAAAGAAACGACCTTGGTTGGGGCCTCACAATGGCAACTCCACTGGGAAGAAAAATTATATTCAAAGAAAAATCCTTTAAAGTGGGCTAATGGGCTTAAACTTTTTGAAAGTAAAATTAGCTTGGCCTTTTATTAAATTTAAACTTTTTTATGCATCACTTTTACATTCAAGCCTTAGTACAAATAGGATTAAACCTTGAGATAGCAAGTAGCATCTACCTGGAAATCTTCTTTAAGTATATTGGGGGATAGCAAAAGTAATCCCACTAGCGATGAATTCTTGAATCCTTTTTGCAGTGTAACAAGCATGCATGTATTGTTGGACTCACACCATATTCCTTATTTGAAATGTGGTTAGGTATCTCGCTACTCTAGTGAGACGAATTCCTTTTTGACTAAGCCACCCTTCACTCTTTCATGTAATGACCCTAGAACCTGACTTAGGCTTAGGTTGTATGTACCATAATAATCAAACCTTCTTGTATATAGCTCATGAAACCTTTTTATCACGCATCCATATACATTACACCTAAGCCTTTGTATAAGATAACTTTTGGGATACCATACCTTATACAAACCCCTAAGCCTTTGTATAAGATAACTTTTAGCATACCCTACCTTGTATATAAACCTTGTACATAACCTTAAGTGTAATATCCCAAAATTTTGAAAATATTAATTTTTGAAAATTAATTAAATGATTTAAAGGTATATATATATAATTAAGTGAAAAAGGAAAAATGTGTATATGATATATATATATATATATGTTGATATACATAATATATACAAATCAATATTTTTATATGGGCCAAAAGTTATTTTTAAATTAATATATTAATAATGTGGTTAGTGGAAGATGATATTTCTATGTATTTATTAAGTAATATGTTTTATTTGGTGGAGAGTAAAAGTTGGAATTATGTGGTTAAAAAGGGATTAGTTGGTAGTGGAGTTGGTGATCACTATCTTCTTCTTCTTTTTCTTCTTCTTCTTTCTCCATTGAAGCCAGCTACCTTCATCAAAGGAAGAGAGAAATTTGTTTCTTGCTAACTCAAGTAATTGAAGGATTTCAAGTGTTCAAGTTGGAGTTTTGAGGATTTTCTTCATATTTGGTAAGTTTCCAACTTGTTTCCTTGATTTTCTATGGAAGCTTGTATATGTGTTATTTGGATGTTTGGTGTAGTATGTGTTAATGGTTGTTATTGGTATGTTTGAAGTTATTTTGGCTAGTTAATTTTGATTTTTGGGGTTGGATTGAAGAAAAAGTTAAGTTTGGTGAAGAGAATAAGAGTTTTGGGTTGTGTAACTTTTGACTTGTGAAGTCATGGTTGTAATTGTGTATTTTTGCTTTTAATTGAGTTGTTTTAGTGTTTATACAAGTATTTTGTGGTATAATGATGGATTTGGTTGAGTTGGTATAGGGTTGAAAAGGATAATGAAAGATAATATTTTGGATGTGACAATCATATGTTGATATTACGATTTTTGGCCTGACACGGCCATGCCTTTGGGGATGTCGATAGTTCTATTTTCAGTGTTGGTGACACGTGCAGTGACACGCCCATGTCACTGAGCATGTCATAGCTACTGTGTTGTAGGAGTTTTAGCACGGGCAGGGACACGTCCATGTCTCTGGACGTATCTTATCTGCTGTAATACAGAGCTTAAGACATGGTCATTGACACGCCCATGTCACTGAGCGTGTCAAAGCTTCTGTGTTGTGGGTTTGGGGCACGGTCATTAACACGCCCGTGTTGTTGAGCATGTCATGTATAGAGTTTGCCCTAGATAGTTCTTTTCCTTATTTTCCTTTGTGTATCTTATCCTTGTGTTGGGAGGTTTGTTTATACATATACGTGTGTTACAAAGTGATTATATATAATCACATTTGGTTTAGGCTTTAAAGAGACTTGAATTACCCTAGTCCAAGTGTTGAGGGATATCTTGGAAGAGGAGGTTGAAAGTGGTATTTGTTGCTTTTAGAGGTAAGTACAAACTTTGAATAATTTCTTATATTTATATGACATTGGGACTTAACACATTTGGTTAGAAAATGTGTTAAGTTACCTACTACATTGTTGGTGCATGAGTAATATGCTATGATTTGTATAACGTCACAAATACATTATATGTAATGTGAACTTTGTGTAAAATATGATAATGACCTAAAACATATGGATATTGCAATTTGTTATGTAAAAATTAAAGATGGTATGTAAAGCCATTGGTGATGGCTATATTGTTATAAATGAGATAATTGAGGTAGTGTGCTTAGCTTGATCTTGAAATAATGAGAAAGATATTGATAATGGAATTATAAAAGAATTGTGTGCCTAGTATGTTATTCAATTTTCAGAGTTTTGTGTTGGCGGCATGCCTAAAACGTAACAGTCCCTTGAAGCTTGGTTGGGCCTAGTCCTTGAAGCCTAGTTGGGATGTTACATATGAGGTAATCCTCATTGTGATTATGATTTGCCTTCGGGGATAGACACATGGTGTCATCTTGGACCAAAGTAGTAACTCTGGGATTTGAATAGCATATTAGATCTTTTTGGGCCCATGCTTGTGTTTGCTTTTATGTGAATAATGAATTGTGGAACAATTGAGCAATATATTAAGATATAATTATATAATGTTATGAGATATAATATCCTTATGTGTTGTGCATTGACATTGCATTTGAACTATACTGTTATCAAAGTTTGTATCACTAAGCTTTTGGCTTAGCACGATTATGATTCATCGCGCAGGAGACAGGGTAGATTCAGTTGAGCAGGAGAGTTCATCTAGACTGAGTCAAGTCTAGGCTTGAGATCTTAAGTGTAGAGTTAATTGTTGGACATCAAGATCAGAGACAAACTGCCAGCATGTATATATTTTATATTTTTGTACATATTGATTTTCATGTATATTATGTTATATTTTGATGTATATATATGTGTGTATATTCCGCAAACTAACAAAAATATTTTGGATAAACCTTTGGTAATGAAGTATACATATGTGTTTTAGCAAGTAATATTTCATCTATTATTTATATGATATCAGTTAAATGATTTAAGTTTATATAGATTTTATAAGTGAATTTTTATTTTGCTAAAATGGGTTGTGGCATTATTGTATCTTATATTCATATATTACATATGTTGGGTGTATGTAGTGTACGTATATTGGGTATAAGGGTGTTATATTAAGCCTTTTATGAAATAATGATTAGTGTGCCTTACCTTGTACATAAACCTTGTAAAAAAGAAGTTTAACAATCCCATAGACTAGTCCTCCATCACCTTCTCTATACACTTTCTCACATTTTGGGCATGGCCTAGTCCTCTAAACACTTTTAGGCTTGACTTAGCTTTCCACACCTAACTCATATCCTTAGGTTAACCATTACCTTCCCCATTCAATATTGACCCTTCATCCAACGCCTTCATCTTTTACCTATCCTAAATGTCCACACCTATGAGCCTACCCTTAGCCATTCCCTCCCCCCCCCCCCCCCATATATCTGTAACTCTAAAAAACTTTAGGACCCTTGCCCCATCATTTAAATTTTACTCGACTTCTCTTCACGCCCCATCCAATTCATCCTTCCACTTGTAAATCCCCTCAAGCTTAGTTCCTTAACCCTAAGTCTTGCCCTTAAACATGAACCTTAACTATAGCATTATAACTCTGCCCCTTTAAGGATATATCTAGCCTTGAACCTTTAGGATTATACCTTACTTTAGTAGCATGTCTCAAGCCATTTAGGACCTTATCCAACCTCATTTAGCCTCATGGCTTAATTCCTTTAGGACCATCCCCAACATTTACCTAATAGCTCTGCCCCTTTAGGGACATATCTTACCTTACCTTAAACCTTTAGACCATGCCCAATTTACCTTAGCCTCATGGCTTGAACCTTCAAGATTATACCCCACCTTACTTTAACCATAATAGTTTGAACTTTTGGATCTAATCCTATGGACCTTTAGCCGTAAGAGCAAACCCTTTGAACCATAGCCTTTAGGCATCAACCTTAGTTGTAAGGACCTCACCATCCTTAACCAAACCACATCTAACCATATAAACCAAACCCCCGTGCCCCGTCTTTATGCCATATGAACCAGACCCATGTACCCCCATGATACCCGACCATATGAACCAAACCCGTGTGTGCCATCTTCAAACCATATGGACCCGACCCATGATCATGAGACCTTAAACCATATGAACCTAACCCGTGGCCCAAAAAACCAATATGGTCCCTATAACACCCGAATCTTCACTAAAATAAAAATTATATTATATTAAATTAATAATTTGGAGGGATAAATAAAGTATTGGAAGTGAGGAAATGTTAAATGTATATCTGAGATATAAAGAAAATATACATAACATATAAAGTCAAAATGGTAATTAGCAAAAGTCAAAGGTGAATAGTAAAAGTTAAAAAGTTAAAAAAAATTCAAAATTAAAATAATTTTGAATGGAAGATAGAAAATTGAATATTTAAAATAATTAATTAATTAATTAAAATATGGTTAGAATTTAAAGAAGAGAAAAAAAATCAAATTTATGTTCATTTTCTTCTTCCTTCTTCTCAACGTGGCCGACTCCTCCATGGCGGATGAAGGAGATATTTGTTTCTTCTAAAAACTAATTTTGGGAAGGATTTTCAAAGGATTGAAGTGAGTTTTGGTGGTTTTCCAACAAACTAGTAAGTAATCTTTTTAAATTTTGAAGTTTAATTGAAATTTATGATTATGTAAGAATTGAAAATTTGATGGGAGATAAGATAATTTCTTAAATGGGTATGGATGGTGTTCATTTTGATGAGGAAATAAGGATTTTATAGTTAAATGTGTGATTTATTAAGGTTTAGTAGAAGTTTGAATGGGTTAGTGAGGTAATTAGGGTTTTCAAAGAAATTTGTTAAAGAATGGATGTAAATTGTGTTTAATTGCTTAAAAAAATGTTATAAAATGATTCTAATGGTGGAAATATATTTAAAGTGCAATTTGGAATGGGTTGGAACAATTTTTGAAAATTGAAGAGAGTTAGGGAAAAAATTTGAAAGTTGGTGGAAATGATATTTAATTGATGTTTAATAGCTAAAATTCCTTAAATTGTGATTCTAAATAATAATATACACTACATTTTGAATAGGAAGTGAGTGGGATCAAATTCTCACAACTTAGTGGTGAAGGGAAATAGAAGAATTTGGAGTGGAGTGGAATTTTGACTTTCGTTATTGCATTAAGAGGTTAGTACATACTTTGACACTTATTTTAATTGATTGTATTGGTTTCAAGCATAACACAGTGCATATAGTGAATGTGTTGTGTTACTTGAATTTTGATGAATGTGTGTGTTAGGCATTGTTTGAAATATCAATGCCTAATATGATTTGAATATGTTATCATTAGCCATTATGAATAAATAAAAATGATGATATGTGTAAATTCTAGAAAATGCAGATTATACATTAAAATGTGTAGGTTATCCACACTTGTCATGTATGTGATAACGATGTTCATTATGAGTGAAAAAATTGGAAAAAACAAGAGAAAAATAAAATATGAGAAACGTGATTGCTTATTTACCTTTAATAGAGTCTAGTTTCAGGGAATTGTTGTTGGATATTATTACACCTTCGGGTGAGATACGTTGGTGCCACAAATATTATTACGCCTTCGATTGAGACATAGGTGAGACATGCTGGTTTCATGGATATAAATATTACCTTTGGGCTAGACACATTGGTGTAATGATAATTAAGATGGACCAAAATAATATTTCTGGAACCAGACTAATATATAAGAACTTTTGGGACCAATGTGTATGGATGATTGATATGTTGATAAAATTATGTATATGTTGCTTGACATTTGAGCATAGTGTATTTTATAGCATTATGTATAAAATGTTATTTTTTATTATCAAAGCATGTACCACTAGACTTTTAGCTTAGCGCGATTTGTCTATCGCACAGGTGACAGGGTTAAGACCTAGAGCCCTGGTAGACATGAGCGGGTTTAGGTTTTTTAGATTTTACTTGGAGTTTTTATATTTTTCACTGACCAAAGCCAGCTGTATATATATAATATTTTAATTTTATGAAACTTGTTATAAATATGTATAGTATGTTTGTATATTTGAACATGATGTAAATTTAAAGTACTTAGATTAAATGTGTAAATTTGATATGTTTTTATATATAATGATATATATATATATATGTTTGAATATTTGGAGGAATTTTTAAGGAGTAATGGAGAATTGGGTGAATGTGAATAATTTGGAGTGTATCTCTTTTTCTCAGGTTGAGTAATTTGATTTTTGGGGATATCCAATTTATAAACAAATCTCTGACAAATGTTTTGAAAAATTTTTCTTTAAAATAAGTATTTTTGGAAATTTTATCACTAATGTAGATTTTAATTTAAGCATTTAAATAAATTTTAAGAATTAAAATAGTTTTCTTACAATTATAGAAATTTTGAAATTTCTAGAACTGTGACGCTATTGTATTCTATATACATATTATATAGATATATATAAAGTATATGTATTATACGTATACAAGATATCAAGGTGTTACAGCCCCCTTTATGCAAGCCTTTTAACACAAATAAACATGTGCTACATAAACTTACCTTTCATACCATTCTAAAAACCCCTTGCTAATCTATCCTTTTGTGTGAAGGTGCATATGGCCCAGCATAGTGAATCAGACCCTGCAATTGGAGCTCTCCTTAAAATACAAGAAGAGTACTTTAGAACCATGATGGCAAACCAACAATCTAAGCTAGGCAAGACCCTGATCAAACAAAGGAATTTCATCCTCCAAGAAGTCACCAGCATGATAAGGCCTAGTCAACCTACTATTAACCATAACATGGCCTCCACTTCCTAAACACCACTTGTACCATTAACTGCCCCAAACCATGCCTTTTCACCTATACCACCCATATCTTTGAGTCCTACTATAATAATAGCCCCACTTGCAGCTCCAGATATTCCCCTACATATAGCACTTAGTTAAAACCCACCTCCCTTTGTTGTCCTAATCATTGATTTAACCCATATGGGGTATATCCCAAAAACAGTCCTAGAGGAGGTTTTGAATCATTCCTAAGGAAATGACCCATCTCAAATGCTACTTGAGAAGATTGAGACTCTTGAGAGGTAGATCAAGAACTTTAAAAGCAATAAAGCCTATGTAGACCCAGATTCTTTGGCTCTCTTTCCAAATGCCCGAGCCCCTCCAAAATGTAAGATTCCTACCATGAATAGGTTTAATGGTACAACTTGCCAAAGGGTGCATTTAAAAATGTATATGGGAGCCCTTTCTCCCTTCGGAATAACAGATGAACTCCTTGCTTAGTTATTCCAACAATCTTTAATAGGAGCAGTAGTCAAGTGGCTTATGGACCTTGATAAGCAAAAATATTCAACTTGGAAGGAAATTTGAAATGAATTCACTAAGCAATACCATTATAATGTTGAGGTAGATGTCACTCATCGAGATTTAGAGGCCACTAAGTAAGGGACCAGGGAGTCCTTCACCTAGTTCCTTTATGAGGTGGAGGGTAAAAGTAGCACAAATAGTGAACAGGCCACCTGAACAAGAACAAATAGATATATTAGTTAAGAACTTGCAACCAGTTTATCAAGTCCACCTCTAGACCTAGTATCTTTTGGACTTCAAAGCTCTGATTGCTACTACAACTAAAATAGAGGATTTAGTCTAGTCTAGGGAATTGAAGGATGAATTTGCAATACCCTCATCCTTCAGATATGAAAAAGGAGAAAACTACTCGAGGTATAATTCTAGTCCTACTAGCAATCAAGGGAACAATAAGGTAGCCAACATCAGTACTCAGCAACCTATCAAATTGGAGAGACATAAGCCAATAGCCTTTACAAATCTTACGATGCTATTAGGGGTTGTTTATAAAAAAGCCTTGGAGGATAAATAGATAGAGCCTCTACCTCATACTCCTATACTTATTCCAATACCCATGAATTTCCTTATAGATGAGTTTTGTTATTATCACCAGAAAGCCAGCCATAAATCGACATGTGCTCCATTTTAAAACATAAAATCCAATACCTAGTGGATAATGGCTCCATTATCCCACCAAGACCTAGGCCTAGTGTTACTACAAATCCTCTGCCTAACCATCCATAGCCTACCCTACCAATAGTACCATGAGAAGGCCAAGTGTCTCAATTGATCTTGTTACCCTTCATATCACGCTTCACTCAAACTTTCAAGCGCTCTAATTTAGCTCGAGTCTTAAGAGCTCCAGTCCAGTTTGAGTCTAGAAGTCTAGAGTCTATCAGAGTCAAAATTTGAGCTAGAGTCTAGTCTAAACTTGTGTTCAAATTACGAGTCAATATTAGTCCCTTTTTGTAAAATTCCATTTATTAATAAAATTCTCCTTATTGTCACTCCATATGCTTCCATTCAATTCTCTTTTAAGCTCAATTCAAAAAAAATTAAGAGGAAAATAAAAAGAAAAAGCAAAAGAAAATGAAAAATAATAAAAAAAAATCATCTAGCCTTGGCATAAAAAGGTTGCATCATCATTGGTAAGGATCGACACATTCGAAGAGTCTACAAAATAACTGGTATCATGATCACCAAGCAGTTACCAAGTTTTTCCAAGACAACATCATTTAAACCCCACTTCAGATCATTTCAAATAAATCAAAAGGAAAAGGAAAAGGAAAAAAAGGAGTGAAATAAAAAAGAAATAAAAGATCTTCATCAAAGCTAGGTTGTATTTTTAGTAGCAGAACACAACTAGGACTCTTGGAGAGGGCTCCACACCTAACAGATTGCACAGAAGCTCAAAGCCCACTATGGTTCTCCAAGTGTTTAGGCTTAGCTGCCCTAGGGAGATTCCATTCATAGATAAAAAAAAATCCTTTAAATATGTACGCAAAGGAAACCACAACATCATTTAAACCCCACTTCAGATCATTTCAAATAAATTAAAAGAAAAAGGAAAAGGAAAAAAAGAGAGAAATAAAAAAGAAATAAAATATCTTCATCAAAGCTAGATTGTATTTTTAGTAGCAGAACACAACTAGGACTCTTGGAGAGGGCTCCACACCTAACAGATTGCAAAGAAGCTCACACCTCATTACGGTTCGCCAAGTGTTTGGGCTTAGCTGCCCTAGGGAGATTCCATTCATAAATAAAAAAATCCTTTAAATATGTACACAAAGGAAACCAGTCTTCTGCACACAGGTCCTCCTTATATATAATTATCTAATTTGCCCACAGGATGTCATGGCCCTGAGTATTTCTCCTAAGCAATAACATCAGGATCAGTGGATATTTTGTATTTGTCTGAGATGCCCTCCAAATCTGCCTCGTTCAAGCTCGACGGTATGTCCTTGAACTAAGTATGATATGTGTTAGCTAAAGCACCTCATCCCTCTTTCTCCTCCTCTTCCTGCTCATCCTTCTCATCTATCAAGGTTGGGTGGGCAAAGGTCACTCGACTACAACCTCCGCCACCTCAGTCTCTACCCCATTCTCACCTCCATCACCCTCAACCAAGGACGCACTCTTAGCCTCGCTATCTGATTACACTGGGTAACTATATTGTAGATATGGCTCACTAGATACATCCTCACGAACCAAATTCATCTTATTCTTTAAATAAAGAAAAAAGAATTAAAAGTGAACTTTACAACAATAAGAGCTCACCTTCACATAGCTTCAATATGGTAGCACTGACTTTCTTTACAACCTTATTGTTAAAACCAAATAAAGAATTAAAATTTTGGTAGAGTGACCAAACTCTCATAATCCACACCAAGTGATGAGTGGATGATAGCTAACCCCCTATTTATAGAGGTAGAGGCATTAAATACCCTTCACGAGAAATTGACATCCATTTCCTGCCTATTTCACCTTGTAGTAACTATACTATCGCCCCCATATAGGCGACATGTAATCATCCAAAATCTGAGAAATGACACCTATCCTTATCTAACATAAATGTCAGATAACTAAAGGGGGACTAATGGTACTATAACACCCTTATACCCTATATACGTACATTACATTTTTCCAGCATATGAAAAAATATGCATATATGGTACAAAAATGTCATAGACCGGTTTAATAAAAAATTTTCACATTTCTAATTTAAAATTTAAAATTCTAAATATATAAAAATTAAATAGAATATAAATATTTTTTACTTGTTATAAGAATCTAAAATAAATAATATATATAAAAATCTCTGGAAAAAATTCGCCAGAGTTTTATCTATAATTTGGATATCCCAAAATTTAGCAATTACTCAACCTGCAAAAAGAAAACACTCCTAAATAATTTCAAATTACCATCTTAACCATACTTCTCAATTTCACCAAGTTTCTCAAACATTTATATATATAGATATATATAATTTAAAACACATTCAAATACATTTCAAATACATTGAACCAAACATTCTTTATAATATACAATACATAAAATCCAAAACATAATATATTATGCATAATACTCAAAATGTACAATAACATAAAAATATATACATGCTGTTGGTAGTGTTTCTGATCTTGATAGCAACTCAACAAGCTCAACTACAAGTCTAGACCTGACCTGGTCTAGAAGAACTCTCTAGCTCAGCTGGGTCTACCCTGTCACCTGCACGATGGAAACAATCACGCTAAGCCGAAGCCTAGTGGTACAAACTTTGATAATAACAATATAACTCAATGCAATGCCAATGCATAATGCATATAGATGTCACATCATTCCACTTTCTTATATTTTTCAAATATTTCATAATTCACATTAAAACAAAGACAAGCATGGGCCCAAAAAGGATCTAATATGCTATTCAAATTTCAAAGTTACTGCTTTGGTCCATAATGACACCATGTGTCTAGCCCCGTAGGCAATATATCCATGGACAATGTAACAGTCCCAGTCTCTTGGACCTCAACCCGGCTAGACTGCTACAGCTTTTAAGACTTACGACCTAGTCTTTTCACCCCAAAAATATCATATTTATCAGCTGGCCTGGCTTACGACCCAGTCTTTTCACCATTCCAGCATGTAGCCCGTAGGCAATCTTAGGCATGCCGCCAAACCCAGAACTCTAAAAATTGAATAACATACTAGTCACACAATTTATTCATTTTTCTCATTATTAATCTCTTTCTCTTTGTCACATATGCAATCTAGGCACATTGCCTTATTTTCACATTTTTTTTTCATTTTTTCTCACTTTTTTCATTTATTATCAATATCAATTCATTTCATTATTCCACATATCTCATTTTTGCATTCACAACACATTACCCAATTACTTTGGGTATTTTCACAAAATATGCATATTTCACATTTTACAAAATTTAGCCATTATCAATGGCTTTTCACAATGCATTTAACACATATATAACATTACAAATGTCATAGCACATTATTCAAACACAATCAATGAACCAAGTAGCTTAACACATTTTCCAACCAAAATGTGTTAAGTCCAAATGTTATGCAAATATAAACATTATATTCAAAGTTTGTACATACCTCCACTAGCAACCCAAAGCAAGCTAAAAAGAACCTTCAATCCAATCTTTCCAACTTTTCCTTCACCACTTCGATGAAGCAAATCAACTTCCCTCAATTTCTAAACCAAATGTGATAACAAATAATCATTTAGTATCACATTTAATGATATTTCTAAAATTAAACCATAATTACACATCACTCCTACAAATTTTCAAAAATTTAGCCTTTCCTTACTTCAACATTGGAATTCCATTCTACTACAATTAAATTATTGTTTTAAGTTTATTTATAATATTAAAAACATATTTTATTACATTTAAATCATTTACATTATAAAAATACACTCTTATACATAAAATCTCAAAAATGGCATAACCTTCCCCCATTGAAGGTTTTCTATTTCAACACAATCCATTACTCATTCCAAGCTTATATTCATCACTTTTAACACTAAACAACATGCTTAAACAAATAAAATCACACAATTCAACCACTTTGGAAAATCACTTTTCCAAAACCCTAAATCTCCACTTCCATTCTCAAACTCCAACCCAACACCACCAAATTTAATATTTGACTTTAAAATACTTGTTTATGAATCAAAATAACTCATTTGGAATCAATTTGCACAATTAAAGTTCATGTTTTCAAAACCAAAAAAATCCATAACCCTAAATTCTCTCTCTTCACCATTCTTTAACCAAACTCCATCATCTTTTCAATCTAACCTTAGAATCATTGTTAACTACCCAAAATAACATCATACACAATAATTCCAACAATTATAACATACTACATCAAAATCTCAAAACTCACATAATCCAAATTTTCAAGAAATTCAAAGAAAAGAGATGGAAACTTACTATTTTTGGTGGAGATCACCAAAAATCCACTTGCAACTTGTTAATTTTTTCAATTTATAGAGTATGGAAGAAGTAGCATCCTTGTTCTAGCTCCCATGGAATTTCGGTCAAAGGAAAGAGAAGAAGAAGAAGAAAAAGACTTTAATATTTCTTTTCCTTTTATCTTTTTTTTAAACCACATATATATATATATTAAAATAATTTAATATTTAATTATTTAATTATTTTTTAATAAACTAAAAGTCCTAATTCCCCTCTTCCATTCAAAAATAATTTATTTTTGAATTATTTTATTAATTTTGAATTTATAAGATTTAATTATCAAAATACCCTTTTCTTTTAAAAAGTGTAGAATTTTATATATGTTATGTATGTTTTACATATATATCACATATATATTCCACTTTTTCATTTAAAATCGCTTCATTTTTCATTTAAAACCATTAATTTAATTTATCCTTTTAAATTATAATTTATTTTATCCAATCGTCCAAAAATTAGAAATTTTTCAAAAAATTTAGGATGTTACAGGTACTACCTCATATTTACTAGGCTCTTAGATCGAGATGAACCCTTCTAGTCACTTAGACTAAGCTCTCTAGGAAGGATGAACCTTAGTATTAAACACTTGAGATCTGACCGAACTCTTGATGCCTAAAAGATAGATTCTTGACACAACGGTTATATGGTATTCAAACCTCTTGAAGACCTGCCGACACATTCAGACCTCGTCTTCAAGCCCTCAACTAGAAATAGGGTTGAAACCCCATGGGTAAAAGATCTTTTTGTCATTCTCCTAACTTGTTTATCTATAAATAAATCGAGCTCTGAATTAGGCATGTAATATCCCAGAATAGACCCTAAGAGTTTTGGAGTTATTGTTGTTGTATTTGGATTTAATGTATATGTGTATATCCCGGAATAGACCCTAAGAGTTTTGGAGTTATTGTTGTTGTATTTGGATTTAATGTATATGTGTATATGGGAAATATAAAGATAATATATATAAGACATATACATATACATCATATATACATGGGATATAAAATGTTGTAGGGAAAGTGAATTGTATATATATTTGTATAATTAAGTAATAATAATAATGATAATAAGGACAAAAAGAAAAGAGAAGAAGAAAGTCAAAGAAAGAATATGTGGTGGAGATTTAAAGTGTTTATTGTTATTGTTATTGTTATTGTTATTGCTATTGCTATTGCTAATTGCTATTGCCTATTGCCTATTGCCTATTGCCTATTGCCTATTGCCTATTGCCTATTGCCTATTGCCTATTGCCTATTGCCTATTGCCTATTGCTATTGCTATTGCTATTGCTATTGCTATTGCTATTGCTATTGCTATTGCTATTGCTATTGCTATTGCTATTGCTCTTGCTATTGTTCTTGTTCTTGTTGTTGTTCTTGTTGTTGCTATTGCTATTGCTCTTGCTATTGTTCTTGTTCTTGTTGTTGTTCTTGTTGTTGTTGTTGTTATTGTTCTTGTTATTGTTATTGTTATTGTATATATAAGATAAGGACGAAGGAAAGAAGTAGAACCTTCTTTCTTCTTCTGCTCCTTCTTCTTCGTCTTCTTCTTTTCTACTTGGTCGAGAGAGAGAGAGAAAGAGAGAGAGAGAGAGAGAGAGAGAGATGATGATGATGATGATTTTGAGAGGATTGAAGATTTTTATTGAAGATTTGGCATATTAACCAAGTAAGTATTCATTCCTTTACATTGATTTTTATGGTTTGAGTTTGGATTTGATGAGGTTTTTGTGAGGATGATGATGAATTGTTGAGATTATTGAGTAAGGATTTAGTGTTAAATGAATTGGGTATTTGAGTATTTGATATATGAGTGATGTATGTTTGTGTTTAAGGAAGTTGAAAATATAAAATATATGAGTTTGATAATTGAATATTTGTATTGGTATTCAAGTATCTTTTTATTTGATTTGAATTAGGTTGTGAAGGAAGTGGATTGCTCTAAGTTAAGTGGTGAAGAGTTCTTGGAAGGTAAAGTGAGTAGATTGAGAATGGTTCTTAAGGTAAGTAAACTACCTAAATTCATCTATTAATAAGATATTGAAACTTAACACATATTCATTTGTAAATGTGTTGAGGAATTGAATGTTTGGTTGCTGTGTTTTAGCAAGGTGAATAATGTGAGAAATATGTAAATTATGTGTTTAGGACATTGATTATGTTCATTTGTGTGGTGTCATATTATGTATGAAGTGTTTGAGTGCAACCAAAGGGGATTTATAAATGTTAGGGGTTTAAATTCATGTGTGACACGGCCAAAAACAAGGAGAGACACGGCCAAGTCAAGGGAATTGGTTTGATTTTGGAGAGACACGATCACAGTCTCAGCCGTGTTCTCTGCCCGTGTTTGTCACTGCCAGATTTTTGTGGAGAGACACGGCCGTGTCCCTTGCCCGTGTCTGTGACTGTATGATTTTTGTTGTGAGACACGGCCACTGGTTCAGCCGTGTCACCTACTGCCTGAAATTGTGTTGAGAGACACGGCCGTGTCGCCTGGCCGTGTTCACTACTGTCAATTAGGGTTGAGAGACACGGCCACAAGCTTGGCCGTGTCCCTCAAGTGATGCTGGCCGTGTCCCTCAAATTGGTTAGTTAATGATTCTTATTCTTGATTATTCTTGTATTGTTGGATCCTCCAAGGGTTTTGTTGAATCTATACTTCAAATATATATGAAACAAATGTATGTTGAGGATTCCAAATCTAAGAATAAGGTAAATTATATATGTGTATATCAATGATGATCATTCTTGATGAATGTTAAATGTGTTTGATTATGAATATGTAAATAATGAAGTATTCTAATGTGAATTGAGACCAAATAAGATGTGATGTAATTGTGATTGGCTATGATGATTTAAATGATATGAGAAGCCATTGTGATTGGCTATGATGATTTAAATGATATGAGAAGCCATTGTGATTGGCTATGATGATCTAAATGATATGAGAAGCCATTGTAATTGGCTATGATGATTTCAATTGAAAATGAAATTGATAATGAACTCATAAATGAATTGTGTGTCTAATATGTTATTCATTTTCAGAGTTTTGTTGTTGGTGGCATGCCTAATAGTAACAATCTCTTGAAGTTAGGTTGGTTTGATCCTTGAAGCCAAGTTGGGTTGAAGTTTAACATGTTTTACTCCCCTTGAAGCTTGGTTGGGTCAAAACCTTGAAGCCTAATTGAGATGTTACAACCCTTGAAGCTAGGTTGGATTGGTTCTTGAAGCCAAGTTGGGTTGATACTTAGCATGCTTTGTTCCCCTTGAAGCTTGGTTGAACCTTAATCCTTGAAGCCTAGTTGGGATAATGATAAATGTGATAATTAAACCAAAACATTAACTCTGAAAGTGGAATGGCATATTAGTGTTCTTGGGCCCATGTGTGTGTTTGTGTATATATATATATATGTGATTCCTGAATAATGAAGATGAATAATGAGATATATGTTTGTCCTTGTTTTAATGTGAACTATGGAAGGAAATTAATGTTGTGTGATATATAGTGATAACTATGGAATGAAATGCATACAATACATAAGTGAATTATTGAAGATGAGTATAGCTTGAGAAGCTATGTGAAATGATGAGTTTATGATGTGTAAATTGTATATGATGATATATGATGTGTGAAATGTATATGAATGTGGAAATAGTGGATATTGTTTCATGAAGACTTTGATAAGTCATTGGATTGTGAATTTCTGAAATAACATGTATGAATATGTATATTGGTAAAACATTAGTAGAAGTATATATATATATGAAAAGTATAGCCAAAAAGGGAAAAACATGGTAAGAAAATAATGACATAATAAGTTAAAATGAAAATATGATTTTCTCTATTGTATGTGTATATGATTTATTTGTATTACTAAGCTCTCGGGCTTAGCGCGGTTGTGTGATTGCGCAGGTGATTATGCGGTTGATTGGGAAATCAAGCAGTTATGCCACGAGAAGGGTAAGAGTGTTCTGAGACCAACTAGAAGGTGATGCATACATGTAAAGTTTAATTTTGTTATATTATTCACAATCATATATTCATATGTATAATGATTTACTAAATGTTATTAAAATCTAAAGATAGTATTGTTTGAACTTGGATAAGATTTTTAAATTAAAACTAGAAGTGACATTCTTACACTCTATATACGTATTGTATGTATACTAGGTATATGTATAGTACCTATATAGAGTATGAGGGTGTTACAATTATTTTGGTATCAGAGCTTAGGTTCGAGATTCTCGGCCTAAGTAGAATTAGAAAGAGAAAGTTTTGAAAAGCTTAAAGAGAAGTGAAAAGAAAAGTTTTGAAATGAAATTTGTAATACATGCATATGCATTCACATCTAGGTTGGTCTCGAACGTGGCATTATGTGATTTGTAATGTATTGGAATGATTTGAGATGAATGATAGTGTGTGAATAAAATTTTATATGGAAGTAATAATTGGAAAAAGAAATGATATGAAAATTTGTACAAGATTAATTGGCAAATTCAGGAGTGGGAATTTACCTAAGGAAAATAAAGTTGAAAATGAGTTGAAAATAAAATCAAGATTAGAGTATGTACTCTTTCCTTTATGTTTTGAATATCCTTATGACAAAGTTTATGTTTAGTTTGTTAGAAAGAGGAAATATTGTGGGATTGTTGATATGGAAAGATATGTTATTTAAAGGAAGAGAGTATGATAGAATATAGAATAAATTGATTAATATAGACAAAGTGTGATTATTTAAATTTTGGGTATATAAAGCTAAGGTTGTGTTTAAAAGAAAAAGAGATGATATTGGTATAGTTTATGTTGTTTTTCTTTATGTAAACATTGTGATTTCAATGTTAGAAATGTGAGATGTTTGAATATTGTGAAAGCTCATGGTAACAGTGATAATATGTGATATGTGGATTTTTGAAATGAGCTTAAGACTTGCGAGAATTATATGTTCGATGTTGCTTTGTAATATATATAATGTCTTAAAGTTGAAAAGTTAAAGTTTTAGTGGAATTTGATAAAGGTTATATGAATATTGATGGTTTAATGTATATTCAATACATAAGCTATGTGAAGTGAATAATATTGCACATGACAATATTATGAATTGAATAGTGTGATTAATAATATGAGAATTTATTTGAAGATTAAAGAAAGTAAGTAAGCAAGTAAAAATGAGTTATTTTAAGTTATTTGAGTAAAAAAAATAAAAATGAATATGAAGATATAGTAAATGCTTTTAAAGACAAAAGTGAAAGAGATGTCACATTAGGATTGTGACTAAGATGTATGTGAAATGTTATTATGGTTAGAATATTTATATTTATTGTAATGATAAATATTCTAAATCATATTGAGAAAAAAAAATGAGAATGATTGTGTTCAAAGGGAAGTGATAAACATTAAGTTTGTATGGAATGTATGAAAAAGGAAAATAAAATAAGAGCATATAATTAAGTGTATATATGTATAGGATGTATGAGTTGGGTTTTTCAATATGAATTAAATTATGATATGTAAGAAATGTGCATCACATTGTGAATGTGATCTATGGATGTATATGTGGTACAATTATTGGATTAGTGATATGGAGAATGGTATTGTATGTATTAGTGAACCTAATAAAGATTAGGTTATGACTTGAACAAATTAGATGAATTTTATGATGGAATTGAGAGTAAGAATAGACTTGTGTAATATTGGACAATGAAATTGTTATAGTGATCACTAGATTTGATAATCATATAATATTTAGAGTTCCAAAGTATCCACATATAGAAAAGTATTATGTATTTGTATATTGTAAGAGATTGTAAATGGAATAGAAAGGAAGTGACAAAAGAGAAATTATGTAATGTTTACATGATGGAATATGTGTTCATACAAGAAAATAATAATATTGTTGAAACATGAATTAAGCTAGTGATGATTAAATAATCTAGTGCAAATTGGGTGATAACGGAGTTGGAATGTGTTGACTCTTGAGGTAGCCAAGGTTTGGAAATGAATACAAAATTCTTGAGATCCAATTTAGTGTGGTAATTGAAAAGGTTGGAAAAAGAATAATAAAGGAACCATATGGATTTATAAGTTTCAATTATGACCCTTAATCTTTTATAATCCTATGTTTTGTTTAGTATATTGTGGTTGATTAATTTTGTTATTTTCTGATTTGGGATTGAGATAACATGATTCTCGTATAGTTCTGATGAGATTGATAATTATGATGTGGTAAAGTGGTATTTTATGATTTTATGTTAGAAATTTGGTTATAATTATGAAAAGTAAGGAAAAAGAAGAGAATTAAGAAAATGTGTTAAGAATGGATAATATTTATTGTTAAGATAGCAATGGTGTGATATATGAAAAGATATTGGAAAGAGAGAAATTACAAAAAGGTGATTGGAAGTTATGCTAAATATATGTATGGTGTAAAGTGAATGGGTTTAAAGTTTAAGTGAATGAATTGTACATAATTAACAGGACATGAGATTATCATAAGAATTGGTGGAAATGATAATAAGATAATAGAAAACAAAATATATATATACTGAAGAACAATTTGGAGTGATTTGTTATCATGATAATTTGACTGAATATGGATCTAAAGAGATCAGGAATTGGATATAAGTTTGGTTGAATGGAATGAGGATATATATATAATGTGAAATCAAATGATAAGTTCAAATAAGTTACTTGTTGGTTTGAATTGAATAGGATTGAAATGTGGATATTTTGTGATAGATGAACCAAATGATCTAAGTTGCGTTAAGATTGTAAATCATTATTAAGATTTAATATGTATAGTTATACTAATAGTATAAAAATTTACATGATAATGTGGATGATGTAATACTTTGATGAATGTATGGACATTGATGAATTGAATTATATCAATCGTAAATAGTGATATAAAGAGAAAAAGGTTGATTATCTGTTAAATAAGTTTACAGAGGTTGTATTAATATTAATGTTAAGTGAAAAATATGATAGCGAAGGATTGAAGTGTAAGCAAAATGAAAAGATTGTTACCAATCAGGGTTTGATAAGTGGCTACTTTTAAAAGTGATTGTAATGACAAGATAAACAATAGTATGGTATAATTCAATAATTTCCAAGGTTAAAGTAAAGAGATTATTTATAAAGAGATGAAGTGATATATATATTTTGAATGTAATAGATGTATGGAATATATAGACTATAAGATGAATTGATTATTGTGTAGAAGAACATTCTTTGGGAATGTAATGAGCTATCTGGGTGGCTCTGTTGAGAAAGTTATAAGATAAAAATAGATTGATAATGGTGAGTTATGATTGACTTAAAGGGGGAGAGTAAAAGTTGAGTGATTTGATAAATTATAATGTAAGATATGATTATCTTCATATGAAATTAAAGATTGTATTATGTTAAGAATGGGTTGTTATGGTGTTAGATAATTTCGAGGACGAAATTACTTAAGGGGGAGAGAATTGTAATATCCCGGAATAGACCCTAAGAGTTTTGGAGTTATTGTTGTTGTATTTGGATTTAATGTATATGTGTATATGGGAAATATAAAGATAATATATATAATACATATACATCATATATACATGGGATATAAAATGTTGTAGGGAAAGTGAATTGTATATATATTTGTATAATTAAGTAATGATAATAATGATAATAAGGACAAAAAGAAAAGAGAAGAAGAAAGTCAAAGAAAGAATATGTGGTGGAGATTTAAAGTATTATTATTATTATTGTTGTTGTTGTTATTGTTATTGTTATTGTTGTTATTATTATTATTATTATTATTATTATTATTATTATTATTATTATTATAAGATAAGAACGAAGGAAAGAAGTAGAACCTTCTTTCTTCTTCTGCTCCTTCTTCTTCGTCTTCTTCTTTTCTGCTTGGTCGAGAGAGAGAGAGAGAGAGAGATGATGATTTTGAGAGGATTGAAGATTTTTATTGAAGATTTGGCATATTAACCAAGTAAATATTCATTCCTTTACATTGATTTTTATGGTTTGAGTTTGGATTTGATGAGGTTTTTGTGAGGATGATGATGAATTGTTGAGATTATTGAGTAAGGATTTAGTGTTAAATGAATTGGGGATTTGAGTATTTGATATATGAGTGATGTATGTTGGTGTTTAAGGAAGTTGAAAATATAAAATATATGAGTTTGATAATTGAATATTTGTATTGGTATTCAAGTATCTTTTTATTTGATTTGAATTAGGTTGTGAAGGAAGTGGATTGCTCTAAGTTAAGTGGTGAAGAGTTCTTGGAAGGTAAAGTGAGTAGATTGAGAATGGTTCTTAAGGTAAGTAAACTACCTAAATTCATCTATTAATAAGATATTGAAACTTAACACATATTCATTTGTAAATGTGTTGAGGAATTGAATGTTTGGTTGGTGTGTTTTAGCAAGGTGAATAATGTGAGAAATATGTAAATTATGTGTTTAGGACATTGATTATGTTCATTTGTGTGGTGTCATATTATGTATGAAGTGTTTGAGTGCAACCAAAGGGGATTTATAAATGTTAGGGGTTTAAATTCATGTGTGACACGGCCAAAAACAAGGAGAGACACGGCCAAGTCAAGGGAATTGGTTTGATTTTGGAGAGACACGATCACAGTCTCAGCCGTGTTCTCTGCCCGTGTTTGTCACTGCCAGATTTTTGTGGAGAGACACGGCCGTGTCCCTTGCCCGTGTCTGTGACTGTATGATTTTTGTTGTGAGACACGGCCACTGGTTCAGCCGTGTCACCTACTGCCTGAAATTGTGTTGAGAGACACGGCCGTGTCGCCTGGCCGTGTTCACTACTGTCAATTAGGGTTGAGAGACACGGCCACAAGCTTGGCCGTGTCCCTCAAGTGATGCTGGCCGTGTCCCTCAAATTGGTTAGTTAATGATTCTTATTCTTGATTATTCTTGTATTGTTGGATCCTCCAAGGGTTTTGTTGAATCTATACTTCAAATATATATGAAACAAATGTATGTTGAGGATTCCAAATCTAAGAATAAGGTAAATTATATATGTGTATATCAATGATGATCATTCTTGATGAATGTTAAATGTGTTTGATTATGAATATGTAAATAATGAAGTATTCTAATGTGAATTGAGACCAAATAAGATGTGATGTAATTGTGATTGGCTATGATGATTTAAATGATATGAGAAGCCATTGTGATTGGCTATGATGATTTAAATGATATGAGAAGCCATTGTGATTGGCTATGATGATCTAAATGATATGAGAAGCCATTGTAATTGGCTATGATAATTTCAATTGAAAATGAAATTGATAATGAACTCATAAATGAATTGTGTGTCTAATATGTTATTCATTTTCAGAGTTTTGTTGTTGGTGGCATGCCTAATAGTAACAATCTCTTGAAGTTAGGTTGGTTTGATCCTTGAAGCCAAGTTGGGTTGAAGTTTAACATGTTTTACTCCCCTTGAAGCTTGGTTGGGTCAAAACCTTGAAGCCTAATTGAGATGTTACAACCCTTGAAGCTAGGTTGGATTGGTTCTTGAAGCCAAGTTGGGTTGATACTTAGCATGCTTTGTTCCCCTTGAAGCTTGGTTGAACCTTAATCCTTGAAGCCTAGTTGGGATAATGATAAATGTGATAATTAAACCAAAACATTAACTCTGAAAGTGGAATGGCATATTAGTGTTCTTGGGCCCATGTGTGTGTTTGTGTATATATATATATATGTGATTCCTGAATAATGAAGATGAATAATGAGATATATGTTTGTCCTTGTTTTAATGTGAACTATGGAAGGAAATTAATGTTGTGTGATATATAGTGATAACTATGGAATGAGATGCATACAATACATAAGTGAATTATTGAAGATGAGTATAGCTTGAGAAGCTATGTGAAATGATGAGTTTATGATGTGTAAATTGTATATGATGATATATGATGTGTGAAATGTATATGAATGTGGAAATAGTGGATATTGTTTCATGAAGACTTTGATAAGTCATTGGATTGTGAATTTCTGAAATAAAATGTATGAATATGTATATTGGTAAAACATTAGTAGAAGTATATATATATATATGAAAAGTATAGCCAAAAAGGAAAAAACATGGTAAGAAAATAATGACATAATAAGTTAAAATGAAAATATGATTTTCTCTATTGTATGTGTATATGATTTATTTGTATTACTAAGCTCTCGGGCTTAGCGCGGTTGTGTGATCACGCAGGTGATTATGCGGTTGATCGGGAAATCAAGCAGTTATGCCACGAGAAGGGTAAGAGTGTTCTGAGACCAACTAGAAGGTGATGCATACATGTAAAGTTTAATTTTGTTATATTATTCACAATCATATATTCATATGTATAATGATTTACTAAATGTTATTAAAATCTAAAGATAGTATTGTTTGAACTTGGATAAGATTTTTAAATTAAAACTAGAAGTGACATTCTTACACTCTATATATGTATTGTATGTATACTAGGTATATGTATAGTACCTATATAGAGTATGAGGGTGTTACAAGGCATCAGAGTTTTTCTACTGGAGCTCAATTCCTTCTCTTGTCTTGCAAATTGATGATCTAGTAGCAGAACTTGAACTCGAGGTAGAAATCCTCAAGGTCCACCTCATCATCAATATTTTACTTAAAAATATTATAATATATAAATATGTAAATTTTAAAATTATATATAATATGTATTTAGATATACTAAAACAATATATATGCATATATATATAATATAAAACGTATAAACAAGTATACAGGACATCATGCCAAATACCATCCTAACCCTATTTATAAATGAGATGGGTTTTATCCACCCCGTTAGATGGATACACATCGAAATTGCTCAAAATTATCATCCCTAATATTTTCATGAGGGAAGAAATATTATTATAAGTTGTATTTCTTTTCTTTTGAGTGCAAGAATAATGTATTTTTTTTCTTCACTAAGATTTTTCCTCTCATTGTAATGAGACTTATATTTTTTAGGAAATTGCACTATTTACAGGATTTAAATGTCCCATTTTTAAATATATGGCTGCACTTTCAAATATATGTCAGTGAACTTTTTTTATTTTCAATTTTACGGTAAACACTTTTTGTCATTTTTACATTTTTAATATGATTTTTTTCATTTTGTTCTATTTTTTCTTCTTTCTTTTTTTTTATATTTTATTTATTTTCATATATTTTATAACTATTTTGTATTTACATATTTTCAATATACATGCAAAAAAATACAATATATATATACATAAAATATATACACACACACACATAATAAACAATGAAATACACACAATATATTGTTAGTTTTATACTTTTATTCTTTTTCTATCTCAAATATTACATATTATATTAATATTTTTTCTATGTCAATTGATATATATTGTTATATGTAATATATATTAACATACAACAACAACATATATCAGATAGATATGCAGAAAAATATCAATAAACAAAAATATATTTGGTATATGTTGTTCTATGTAAGATATATAAACATAAAACAACATATATTAGTTTGTATATCAAAATTTTTATTGCAAATTAATTGATATATTATTAAATGTAAAATATATAAACATATAACAATATATCAATTTGTGTACTGATATTTCTTTTACAAATGAACTAATATATGTTGTTATATATAATATATATGAATATATAATAGCATATGTCATTTTGCATTCTTATATTTTTTTTTCTAAATCATGTGAATAACATATAATAACATATAATACTTTGTATTCTTATATTTTATCTTTAAATTATTTGATATATGCCGATATATGTTACATGTATCAACATATAATAGCATATAGCACCTTGTATTCTTATATCTCTTCTTTAAATCATATGATATATATTGATATATATTGTAATGTTTGAGATTTTGAAGCAGTGACTTTCTGAAATATAAAGATATGAGACTATGTAAAATGCTAAGAGTGACCTGAGTATTCGAAATAGATGGAAAAAATAAGATTAGTTAAGCTTTAAAAAGTTAAAAGTTAAAACCGGCTACGGGCAAAATCAATATTTCTGAAAAAGATTCTTTAAATAGTAAATTTTTGTAGAAAAGCCCTTTTAACCCTAGAATTGTATTTTTATTGAAATTGGGATATGAATATGAATAATGAAGCTTTAAATTAACCAAAAAATTTATTTTTATGATTTTACATAATTAAAAGTCAAATCAGAAATAATTTAAGAAAGTGGGTGCATTAAAGTTACGGTGGGCACATTATATGATCAAACCCATAATTAATATATATAAATAAATAAATAATATATTTTCTTCTTCTCCTCCATCCCAAAACTGACCTAGCACTATTCCATAACCAAAAATTTCATTTCTTCTTCTTCTTCCACCAAACCTAATAGAAAAATTAAGGAAAATTCATACATAGCCCAAAATGTTTAGTAGAATTCATTAGAATAGGTGAAAGCCACTAAAATCATCACCATAAATTCAAGAAAAATTAAGGAAGTGAGAGAAAGAACTACTTTTAAAGAAGGTTTGTGATTGCTTGTTCATAAATTGCTATTCTTTTGATTTCTTATGAAATTCATGGATTATGTGAGTTGTTTTTCCTATTTTAATTGAGTTGTGATGAATTTTGTTAATTGAATTTGTAGAGAAAGAAAGTTGGAATATGGAACTAAGTATAAATAAAATTTATTTGAATCCATTTTTGAATAATTTTAAATATATATATATATGGTTTTTAACTTGAAAATATGGTTAAAACAACTTTTGATTCTTAAAGGATTCAATTTAGTGTTATGGAAAGTTTAGGTTTTAGAATTGATTTTTGAACTACCAAATGAAATAATTGATTTTAAATTCACAAATGATTGAAAATAGATGCAATTAAGAAGTGGTTAACCCAAAATTATGGTTAGAACAAATATTGATTCATGAAAGTGTTAAGTTAAGATTATGTCAAATTTAGGGTTTAGGGATAGTTAAGAAATCAATACTTAAAGAAGTTGATTTCAGATTCATATTTGATTAGGAACATGTATAGTTTTGTAAATCTTAAACAAAAATTTAATTTGAAGAAAATTTTGAATTCTTAAAGTATTGAATTTAGGGTTATGCAACTTTAGGATTTTAAGAAAATTTAAGATTTAGGAAATAAAATGATTAATTATATTTGATAAATATGTGCTAAATGAAGTTCATTTGAAATTATTTTAACAAGTAATTCTTTTCATGTGCAGTTAAAGTGAAGAACATTGAATGATAAAGAAAAGTATACTTAATAGAGGGACACATTTTTAGTTAAATTAGATATTCTAATCATGAAATTGGTTAAAAAGAAAATGAGAAAGTGATTACTCAAAAGTAATGTTTTAATAAAATTTTTCATAATTGAGAAATTAATTGAAATGAGAAAAATAAATATAATACCCAAATGCATTGATGAAAAATCTAGTTATCGGATTGAATGACTAATGTGGAATTTTTTTTTTTGTTAGTAAGCACTTTGTGCCATTAGTGGACATATTGTGTCACCATGACAATGGATACTTTTGTGCCATTAGTGGATACATTATGTCATCATTGACTGTGGATATTTATTCCATTAGTGGATCATTGGTCAAATTCTTTACAGTGAGTATTTACTTGTTATTAGTAACTCACTATCTGAATCTAGGATTTTAAAATCAGTATATGAGGGCAAAAATTAATGGAAATTTAATGAGAATGAGCCAAGTGAAATGTGATTAATTACCAAAGTTGTATGAAAAATGTGAATGTGATATGAAATTAATATTCTTAATAATGATTTAGTCACTTGCTATAAAATGAATATTCATTATTCTTAATGAATTTGTTTCTAATAAATAACCACAGAGAGATTATTTTCTCTTAATTTAATTCCAATTGTGGAACTTGTTAAGACTTAGTTAAATGTTTTGAATTTAATAGGTTATATTATTTGTTTATTTATATTATGCTTTAAGTGTTGAATTTATTTTCATATTCTTTTATAAAGTTTTATGGATATGTAAGCACCACTAAGCAATTGCTTAGCATGTTAGATTTATTTCTGACGTGTAGATCAAACGGAAAGATTAGATCCAGAAGAGTAAGATTTTAGTGCTTCCAATCAACTGCATCAGAGATGATATTTTATGAAAATCTATGTATAATATATTTTGTTCAGTTCACATAACAATATTTAAATTTTAAATGACAGTTATATAATTATGGGTAGTTAGAGATTTTTAAATACTTTGTTGTATGAGTTATAAGTTGCTTGAAGTATGACTATATATATATATATACACACACACACACACACACACATATGGTACATGTTTAATATTAAAACATAGTAGTGAAAGTATAAATGTTTGAAATAAATTATGGATAATTATTGGAGAGTTTGTGAAAATGGAATTGAAGTTGGATGTAAAAATTTTGATAGTATTTTTCTTTCGCAGGTTGTGTTTTTTGTTAATAAAGATTTGATAGTGTTAATTTTTTAAGAAAAATTCTGCCTAAATTTTTATTGACGTTGATTTTAATATTTATTAAAAAAAATTGAATAAGTAAGTTTATAGGTATTATGTGACATTCCTTGGTAATTCTTAATTGAATTATCAAGGGTGCTACATATATTACATATATCAATATACATTAGTTACATGTTGATATTTCTTTTATAAATTAACTAATATATATTATTATATATGACATATGTAAATATATAATAACATATATTATTAGTATATTGATATTTTATTACAAATCAACTTATATATGTTGTTATATATAATATATATTAATAAATAATAATATATATCAATTGTATATTGATATTTTTTTTTACATGTCAATTAATATATATTATTATATATAATATATTTATTGTATAATGACTTTTTTTTTACAAATCAACTAATATATATTATTAAATAAAATATATATGAATATATATTAGTTTGTATATTAATATTTTATTGCAAATCAATTGATATATATTGTTATGTGTAATATATACGGACATATAATATTATATATCAATTTTATACTGACATTTCTTTTGCTAGTTAATTATTTTAAATAATTTTTATAATAAAAGTTAAAATTATTTTAAAAAATATAAATTAAATAAGATATATTAATATAAATAAAAATAAAAATTTTATTTTTAGAATAAGAGTATATGTAGATATATATATATTTATTTCATATAATGGAAGCTTAATATAAATATTTTTAATTTAATATTTTAAAAATTTTATTTTGAATTAAAAGGTGAAAAAAGCAAAAAAAAAAAAAAAAAAAAAAGACAAATGGTCATTGTTTTCTTTACGCCATTTACCAAGAATTAATACAGGTAATTATGCAACTGTTTTAAAGAAAACAATGGTATTTACTTGGCTGGTAACACAAGAAAGACAATATAATAAATGCATAGAATACAGTATTCTGTGCATTTATTATATTGTCTTTCTTGTGTTTGTGCATTTATTAATTCTTGATATTAATTAGACAAATATAGAAACCCACAGGCGTAAAATAACATTTTCTTTCTTGACATTTTTTTGTTGTCATAATACAGGTATAAATAGCTGGATTTTATAGATATAGGTTATATTGAAGAACTCACCACAAGGCTTAATTAATTAGATGAGCAATAATAAATAAACAAAAATTTTATTGAAGAAAATAACCATTGCTATTAATCATTTATTTCATTACTAAATGTAAATAAACAAGAAATTAATTGAGGAAAAGAAATAACTTGAGTAAGTTATTGAGTACCGGAAGAATTAATTACCTGAAGGATCTTGAGTTGCGACTGTGTGAAAGCCGAATTAATCAATCCTCAAAAACAAAATAAAATGATCGCAGTTCTTCATTGTTGGTGATTGAGTGATTGAAGCTGCAAGATGACCTGATAATGGAACTACATATACCCAATCTCAAATGGGTATTTAACCATTTATATATATCTATAAATGGATCAAATTAGGTTTCCTATATATATATATACATATATCTGCATATACCCATTTAGCTACAAATAAAACTAGTATCCAAAACAGGAAATAGAATTTATCAATTTATAAAGATTAATGAGTGGATCAACATAGTTGTATAAGTAAATGTCTTATTAACTAAATATAATAGGTATATATAAGAAGAGTAAAAAAAACTATATATCTAAGATTGGAATTGGTTCATTACCAGATCATGCTGGCAGCTTCAACCTCTCAAACCAACATATCAATCAGGAAAATGATGGAGAAGATGAATACCCAAATGGGTTAGAGTGTGAGGTCAGATCGAGTTTCATCTTCTTGGGATTAAAAGGAAGAAGAAGAAGAAGAATTTTGAGAAAGAAATTAAAAGGCACGAGAGCCATGCATATTTAAATGGGTCTGAGAATATAATGCTCGTGACTGACTCTCTACTGTCCATTTATAAAAATTAGGCGCCTCTCTCCCTCTCACGCAGTCTCCACCACTCTTCTCTTCTCTTGTACAAAGTCAGTTATAGATGGAGTATTCAATGATGGGTTTTGGTCCTTCTGTTGCAGCTATTGACACTGACTTTAGCCTCTCTCTCTCTCTCTCTCTCTCTCTCTCTCTCTCTCTCTCTCTATACGGTTAGAGTTAATTAGTGATATATTTTTAATTTAATTATTAAAAAAAAAAAGAAACGAAACAAAGGGGACCATTGAATGCTGGTTGATCCTCTGAAACAATTAAAGAAACTCACAGCTCTCTCCCAACAAAAATTGATTGTATTTGGTTTTTTTAATTTTTTTTAATTTAATTCAAATTCAATCAACATATCTTCATTTTTTAAAATAATTTCAATAAAAAATTTAATTATATTTAGATTTAATTAAAAATTTTTAATTTTAAAAATAATATTGAATTAAAAATTTATTATTCTACTACTACTATCTCACTAATAAAAATAACAGAAACTAATATGCAAAGGTTAATTTTATTTTAATTTGATTAATTGATAAACTTTGTCAAAAGCATGTGCTTTTGTTGATTATGATTGATAAATATATACTGATAGTTAGTCATCACCTGGCTGCTCAATAAATTTTGATAAATCTAGCTACCTAATTAATTAGTAACGACAGTTAACTCTATACATTTTGGGTTAGGATAAATTAATTGATTTGCAAACTTTAGTAATTTTTCTAAACTTTAATACTTTCATTTTTCCATAATAAAAGAAAGAAATGATGTCATTATTGTAGTAGTAGCAATATTTATGTCAATATACAGGTTTTTAATTGTTTACTTTTTTTAAAAAATTTTTATCCTTTTGAGTTTGTAATAAATTAAGTTAAGATAAAGTCCTTTTTTTATGCATTATACAGGTTCAGTATTCTATATGATTAAAAGTACAGGATTTTCAAAATTTAATAAATTCACAATAAAAGAAAACCGTTAAGCATGTTTTCTTTGTCATAGATTATATTAACTTGTTTCATTTTATTGTTGCTAATAGCAATTTTTTAATTCAAACTTAATATATATATATATATATATAGTTTTGATAATAAACAATAATTTTGCACTTTGATTTGTGTTTAAAAAATAACAATTTTGCAAGTGCAAATTTGAACGTTTAGTTATTGAATTAGATGGATCTTGATTTTATCTCCAAAATATAAAATTTTCAGAAAGTCATCTTCCTTATGCGGCTCATTTTTCTAAAATTTTAGGGACAGAAATTCTTTTTTATTTTTCAAATTTAAATTTCTTCTTTGTTATTTTCTTGGAAAGTGAACGATTTTATTCTATTTATAATTTTATCATTCAATAATCTTTAGATTTATTCTTTTTTTTTCACAAAAATTATTTTTTTTATTTATTTTTTAACATAAATGGAATAATAATCCACCATCGAAAATGTTCATTAAAATATATATTTAAAAGAAATATCCATCAAAATAAAAAGCACCATCGAAAATGTTCTAGATTAAAATATATTTAAAATTTTATCTCATTAATTTTATAAAATTGATTATATTTAAAAGAAATTATATAAATTTGATAAAGTTTATAAATGCATCATAAATTAACAAGGCTACAAACTAAGTTGATTTCACTTGTAATTCAATTAGCACCAAACAAGTTTATCTTAATGGGAAAATGTATATTTCAATTTTAGTAAGGTTTTAAGTTCAAGTCTATGATTTCTCTTTTGTTAATTTTAAAAAAAAATAGATTGATTAGAATTTAGTTGACTTTTCAAATGGGTTATTATATTATATTATATACTAAACAGCAACAGAATTCACTGTTATTGTATCTTGTAGTATTTACTAATTAGGATACCAACATTAAACATTATAATTGAAATTCATTAATTTACACAACGAACCATTTTTCCAATAAATTGATCAAAACAATAGTAAAATCAAATACAAGTAATAATTTATGGCATAAACCATAATAATTAATTAATTTTTTTGTTCAAAAGTATATTATATATAACAGAAATAATAAATATAAATATTTAAATTCACAATATATTAAGAAAATTCAATATATTAAAAGGAAATAGTGTCAAACAAATTTACATGATTGTAGATATAGAAATCCAACTTGAAATTATCAAGAGATTTTAAGGGCTTAGTATCAGTCAATTGGACTAAGATCAATTTCATTTATGGATTTAATTAAGTACACGTATAATTAGTCATAAATAAATATGATAACGCAGCATGAGTTGTCTTCAAGACTTGGTCTCCTACACGACTACTTCTCCCAGATCCTCTTCTAGTTAGTTGTTGACTTTATCTGTGATTTACTTCCTAACTTATAGGGTAAATATTAATTGCATATATTAGATTATTCTTGTCAAGATTTACACCTCTGTAAATGTTCTTTAAATATAGTAATATCAATAACATATATCTCATTGAGGTTTCAATTGATATACCCAAGAGTTCTAAACATCTTTATGGTATCAGAGTATATCGATCTTATGGCAACCTCATCTTACACAAACATTCTTCCACTCAACACAATGGTGCATATGCTCACCATTAAATTGACTTCTTCCTACTACCTAATATGGAGGAATCAATTTATCCCACTGTTGACATGCCAAAAACTTTTCGGCTATCTTGATGGAACCATCAAACCGCCTTCTTCCCAGATAACAACACCTAATGGCTCCATCACTTCGACAATCGAATATGATGATTGGCTCAACACAAATCAAACCTTGTTAAGTTTGATCTACTCCTCACTCACGGAAGAATCCATGAGTGAAGTTCTCTGCATTAAGCATACTCATGAGGCCTGGCAAACACTTGAAGCCTCCTTCTCTTACCGGTCCAAGATGTGTGAGCTTCAACTGAAGGATGAGTTACAGCTGATGCAACGAGGAAACCAATCAATTGCTAAATTCTCCAAAAAATTCAAAGCAACTTGTGATCAACTCGCAGCTATAGAATGCTCGATTGATGACATGGACAAAGTCCATTGGTATTTAAGAGCTTTGGGGTTAGATTTCAAAGTTTTTGCAACTACCATGTTGGCACAAATTCCATTCCCGTCTTTTGCAAAAATTATCCCAAAGGCTTTAAGCCATGCGATTTTTGAAAAATCTCTGTCCTCTCAGTCCACAACCGTTGCTTTTTATGCCCAGCAGAATCATACTTCTAAGAAAAATAGAATAAGAAGAACAAGTCTTCTTTTACCAACAAAACACAAGTTCACAGCCAGATTTGTGATAAGGAAGGTCATGTTGCTAAACGTTGCTGGACTTTCTTAAATCTGAAAAAGAAACAGTCTACCAATCTTGCAGAAGCCTTTGTAGCTTGCTCAATTCCAGACTCCAATGATACTGCCTGGTACCCAGATTTCGGTGCCACTTCACACATGACCAATGATCCAGACAATGGAGAAAATTTTACTTCATACAATGGTAATGAAAGGGTTATGGTTGGTAATGGCCAATCCCTCTCAATTTCCCACATTGGTTCACTATATCCCGTTTATCTTAATCAATCCATTCTATTATCAAATGTTTTAGTTGTCCCAGGAATTAAGAAAAATCTTATTTCCATCAGCCAACTTACCAAAGAAAATAACTATGTAGTCACATTCTCTTCTTCTGGTTTTTTAATTTAGGATCCAGCCACAAGAATGGTGTTGGGAGTCGGCAAATGTGAACAGGGCTTGTATGTCCTTCATCAACCACAGTAAGCCCTAGCCTCCATTGTTTCATCAAATAAGCCATGCGCTTCTGTTCACGTATGGCATTCGAGGCTTGGTCATCCATGTTTTCAAACAGTAAATAGTCTTTCTCAGTCTGGAGTTATTTCATGTAGTGACAAGCTAGTTGGTCAAGATTCTCAATTATGTGTAGGTTGCAACCTTGGCAAAAGCCACCGTTTGCCATTTCCCACTCTTAATAAACATTGTCAATTTCCTTTTGAAAGATTACATTATGATCATTGAGGACCTTCCCCTATTCATTCAAGTGGATTTTGATATTATATTGTTTTTGTCGATGAAAGTACCAGATTTACTTGGTTTTATGCCTTAAAACAATATCAAATTTCTTTTCTACTTTCATCAGCTTCTAAACACATATAGAAACATAATTTTCTACTAAAATAAAATCATTCCAGTGTGATGGTGGAACTGATTTTACAAACAATAAGTTTCAATTACATTTGGACTCATGTGGGATCAATCTACGCATAGCCTGCCCCTATACTCCAAGCCAAAATGGAATCGACGAACGCAAACATAGACATGTCACTAAAACTGGACTCACTCTGATGTTTCACTCTAAAGTTCCAGTAACTCTTTGGGTTGACACATTTTCCATAGCAGTTCATCTTATTAACCACCTCCCTTCATCGGTTCTTGATGGCAAAACACCCTATGAAACTTTGTTTGGTAAGTCTCCTGATTATTCTTTACTTCAAACTTTTGGGTGTCTGTGTTTTCCATATTTACGAGGCTCCTAACAAGCTGTCTCCCAGGTCTTCACCTTGTATTTTTATAGGTTACAGCCCTATACGTAAGGGTTTTCGCTGTTTAGAAAGGAAAAGACACAGGATTTTTGTCTCACAACATGTCCATTTCTATGAAAATATTTTTTCCTATGTTGGTCATGATTTAAATACTGAATCTAACACACTGCCATACATTACATTTTTGGATTTTTTGAATTCTGATAATCAGACTACTTTAATGAATAGTGTAGGCAGCCCCACTGTGTCAAAATCAATTTTTTTTACCTTGTAGTGATCCAATGACTTTGTTCACACCACAACCAGCATTACCATTGTTGCCAATAGAATCAACACCAACATTACCACATGTGTCTTCTCCGGATCCAATACCAATACCAACAGCTCCATCAGTTGATCAAACTGTAGCTGCAACTAGAAGGACAAACACATACTCCATGGTCACTCGACGAAAAGCTGGGATTATGAAACCTAAAGCATATACAACAATCAAGCTTTCATCCTCAGAACCATATTTTCATGCGTTAAGTAGTGTCACTGAACCAAAAGGTTTCAAATCTGCTTCAAAACACTCCCACTGGCTGTTAGCTATGAATGAGGAGATTGATGCTTTACATCACAATGACACTTGGAAGCTTGTACCTCGACCTCCCAATCATAATATTGTAGGATGTCGCTGGATATTTAAAACAAAGCTTAAGGCTGATGGCTCCATAGAAAGACACAAAGCAAGACTTGTCGCCAAGGGATACTCACAAATTCATGGCCTGGACTTTGAAGATACTTTCAGTCCTGTAGTCAGACCGGCCACGGTTCGCATTATACTTTCCATAGCAGTAACTTTAGGTTGGTGTTTACATCAATTAGATGTCAAATGCATTTCTTCATGGTCATCTTTCTGAAGAAGTCTACATGGAACAACCCCCAGGCTACATTGATCCATAGTATCCAAACCATGTCTGCCGCTTAAAACATGCTCTATATGGCTTGAAACAAGCTCCTAGAGTAGGGTTTGATCGATTTAGCTCATTCTTGGTGACAATTGGGTTCGCATTGAGTCAAGCAGATTTGTCATTATTTGTTCATCATTCCAACAAAGGCACGGTATATCTCTTACTTTATGTAGATGACATGATTGTTACAGGAAACAATTCCACCTTGATCCATGCCATTATTCACAGAATGTGTAAGGAGTTTGCCATGAAGGATTTGGGTGATCTAAAATTTTTCCTAGGGGTCGAAGTTCAAGCTAATAATCTTGGATTATTCCTCAACCAAACCAAGTATGCATTTGACCTGTTACAACGTGTAGAAATGTTGGAAGCTAAAGCCATCTCCACTCCTTTTATGGTTGGTCAGCATCTCTCAAATTTCGAAAAACCATTCTCGGATCCAACATTGTTTAGGTCCCTTGTGGGAGCACTACAATATTTGACCATCACAAGGCCAGATCTCTCATTCAGTGTTAATTCAGTCTGTCAATTTATGCATGCTCCTTCCGAAGACCATTACAGGGCACTCAAAAACATATTGCGTTATGTCAAGGGTACAGTTGATTATGGACTTCAGCTTACGACCGGTACAGATAAGAAGTTGATTGCATATTCAGATGTTGATTGGGCTGGTTGCAAAGATACTCGGCGATCGACCACTGGATATGTGGTTTTCTTGGGTAATAATCTGGTTTCTTGGTATTCTAAAAAGCAGGCAACTATTTTCAGATCAAGTGCTGAAGTTGAGTACCGATCATTAGCTGTCGCGACTGCTGAAATAGCTTGGATTGTACAATTGCTACGTGATTTAAAAGTCTCTTTGCCAGCACCACCGAAAATTCTATGCGACAACAAAAGTGCAATATTCATGGCAACAAAAGTGTATTGGCCAGGTTGGTGGAATCAGTTGAGAGAGAGGGTATCCTTTTGTCTTTAGCTTTGGGTGGTTCTTCTGTCTTTGGTGTATATATATATAATAGTTGACAACAAACCCTAATGGAGAGAAAGGACCACTCCTTGATTTGCTTCTCTTTTTTATTTCTATATTTATTTTTATATATTTTATTATTTTTTTAAAATATATATATGATTAAATAATGGATAGCTTCATATGGATTTGCTTTGTAATTTTGCTTAGAAAGTTGAATCGTCTTTTCATTAAGGTAGGTGTATATATAAAAGCAACGCAGAGATTAGTTTTTTTTTAATAAAATTATTTTTTATTATTATTAATTTTTTAGTTTTATTTTTTACAATTTTTTCTATTTTTTTGTTCCACTTTGTTTTTGTTAATTGATTTGTTATCCTTTATAGATAGGGTTTGCATATGCCTTTTGTTTGTCCCACATTTATCACTTTCTCTGTCTGTCCAGAGTTTGTGTACAGATTAATTATCTCTTAGAAGCAGGTTTTGTTATCATAATTAATTAGCATTTTTTCAAAATTATTTTATTTATTCAAATACGTACTTCAAATTTTTTTCTTTTTATCAGTATTTAATTTTTTTAATAAATAATTTTTTTCTGATTACCTTTGCGCTCTTTTTAAGAATATAAAGAGAAGAAAAGTTTGGGATGCTAGATCCTCAGCCCTACCCCTAGCAAGTCAACTCAGTTCCCGTTAAAAAAGTTAGGATAGTTTCAATAGGCAGCAAGTTCCTACATTCCTAAGGCATGTGCCCCATTGAAAGGCAGATCTTCAAATAAAGTACGATACAAAAAAAGATTTTGGCTTGCCCGACTTTCTTGTTCGGTCTGCACTCACGGAACAAAAAGAGTTTTTTACCTTATCAAATCACATCTCAGATGGAAATTATTGGACTTATGTGGCTTCGGGATGAGAACTTGATGAGTCAATCGGCCTAGACCTCTTCTCTTTAGTTGCTAATCCGGGACCTCTTCTCTTTAGTTTCTAATCGTCTTGCTATTCCTGTTATGGGAATGATCCAATATATTTAATTTTTTTATATATATATTAATATAATGAAATTTTTCATCAAATTTAATGGGAATTATTATAAGAATGATTATCTCAATTACATACTTTATAATATTATTTTAACTCATCAAGCCTTTAATTATGAATATAAAAAATATTTTATTATTTATGATTTATGGGTAGATAACTAGAGGGGTACAGCTACATAACTTTTTTCTTTTTTATTGGAAATACAACTCTATTAAAAAATAAACAATAAAACAATCAAAGAGAGTAACAAGGATCCATCTATATCCCGATCATTAGACCGTCCCATGTACACCCATAGACTTAAGATCCTTCACTACCCTCTTGAATTAAATCAGTTGCTACAACATAAGAAAAAACACTTGGATGAGAACTCCAAGTATGCAAATTTGCATGAAACTTAGCTACCCTAGCTAAGGAATGAGCGGCTACATTTGCAAATCTGTTAACCCAAAAAAACTTTAAATCATTAAAACCAGAACTAAGAGCTAAGCAATCTTGGATAATAATACCAAACTTAGAATTATCTTGTGTTTCAGCATAAAGAGCATTGAAAAGAGTAAGGCAATCCATCTCAACATCTATATCTTCCATACCTTCATTCTTAAGCCAAGAGAGGGCTTCTTTAAGGGCTAAAACTTCAGCAAGAGATAGGGAAAAAAAAGCTACGTCATGACCTACCAAATCCAGTACAAAACCATCAAAACTATCATGAACAATTGCTGCAAAATTGATACATTGTTCAGCCTCAATAATGGCATCATCGATATTGCATTTATGCCTTACCAGAGCAAGTTTCATCCATGCATATGTGGATTGTACCAGCTTGGAGCATCATTGGCAGATTGAGTTTTCTAGATAATTGCCAATCTGATCGAGCCCTGTTTGCTAACTGAATTACTTGATGAAAAGTATATTCTTCCCTTTCCATACAAGTTGGTTTTGGGCATACCATAAGCTCCATGATATAAAGCAAAAAATCTGAATCTTGGCCGTATCATAGTCCTTCAGTAAATCTGAAAAACAAGCAGCAAAAGATGAACTATTAAAAATAAAATTTAGAGCTATCCAACAATCTCTTGCTTTTTTACAGTTCAATAAAACATGATCCACATCTTCTTCATCACCACACAAGAGCACCCTGAACCAATTTCAATCCCTCTTTGAGAAAGGGCCATTTTCATAGATTAGATATTTTGAAGAGCCTTCCATAAGAAGATCTTCATTTTCGACAGAAGCTCAAGTATCCATAAATGGTTCCAAGCATCGGTGACCGCCCAAGAATTAATATCCATCACCTTGTTCATAGCCAACATATAACCAGGGGCGAAACCAGAACACCGGCGAAGGGGGGGCAAAATTTTCAAGAAAAAAAAATACATACGAATTTATATTCAATTTTATTTTCATATTAAAAAATTAATACAAATAATTGGTATTAATATTTGTATTCAATTTTATTTTTATATTAAATAATAAACTATTGAAATTTTTATTATTTTTATTTCAATATCTAAATTTTATTTTCAAAAATTACATAATATATATTATTTTTTAAATAATATTTATATATATTTTGAGATATTTTTAAAAAAATATTTAAACTAATTATTTTTGATAAATTTATATGATAGAATATTTTTTATAAAATAATTAACTTAATCACAAAACTTTAAACCCAATTCATAACCAAATTGTAAAATAATTAACCTAATAATAAAATTTTAAATTCTCATTTCATATCATAGTCAAATTATAAAATAAGTAACCTAATAATCAAAACTTAAATTCTAATTCATAATCAAATTCTAAAATAATTAATCTAATCATTAAAACTATACACTAAAACTAAAAAATTAAACTTTAAATTAAAAAATAATTATAAATAATTATAATAATAACATTATCAAAACAATAAATTAAAAACTAAAAATTAATCTTAAAGAAAAAAAATAAATATACATACACACACAAATGTATATAACTACTATATATTATATTATATTATAAATTAATTTTATATTACTTAAGCTTTATTAATTTTATGTATATAGAATTATACATATACATTTGTATATACATATATATGTATATGTATATAGGAACCAATTAGATAATCATATAAGTATTATTAATTTATGTATTTATAAATATAGATATACATATGCATATGAATTAGGGGAAGAATTATATAAATATTATAAATTATATATATATACATATACATATACATGTATATATATGTATATGTATATAGGAACCAAGGGGGGGCCATAGACCCCCCATGCCCCCCCTTGGTTCCGCCCTTGCATATAACCCGACTTCACACTATAATTCCCATCTTTAGAATAATGTCATATTCTAGTATCCTCCACTCTTCAAAATCTTAAGGGAATAGCTAAAATGCTTAACACATCTTCCTCCCTAAACATAACATTAAGATTTGCCACATCCCATATAACATCCGTAATTTTTAAAAATTAAATAAAATAAATTAAAATTAAATTAAATTAATTAAATAAATAATTTAAATGAGAAATGGAAGAATTTTAAGTGAGAAAATGGAATATATATGTGAAATATAAATGAAATATACATAACATATACAAAGTCAACTCAACATCAACACTTTAAGAAGAAAAGTCAAAGGTCAAGTGGCATAATTATAAATATACTTTGAAAAATTAAAATTATTTAAATAAATTAAAAATAAATTATTATTGAATGGAAGATGTAATTTATAGTTTTTTAATTAAATAAATAAATAATTAATTAATTAAAAATATAATAAAATATATTATATATATAGTTAATTTTAAAGTGAAAAGAAAGAGAAATTGAAAAGTTGGTCGTCTTCTTCTTCTTCTTCTTCCTTATAGGCCGAACCTCCATAGCCATCCAAGCCAAGTTTTTTCTTCTTACAAGCTTCCATAATTGAAAGGATTTCAAGGTTTCAAATAAAGTTTTGGTGATTTCCTCTCGAATTAGTAAGTTCTTTAACTTATTTCTTTGGATTTCCATAAAATTGAGATTATATTGAGCTTGAGTTTTTGTCTTAGCTTGATTTAATGGCTTCAATGAGTTTGTATGAAGCTATTTTTCTTAGTTAATAATGATTCTTAAGTTAGATTAAAGAAATGGTTAAGTTTGAGTGGAGTTTAATGAAGAGAGAGAATTTAGGGTTATGAAATATTTGGACTTTTGAAATCATGAGTTTTAATTGTCCAAATTGATTCCAAATGTGTTTTTTTTATGCATAAACAAGGATTTTAAAGTCAAATAATGGATTTAACTAAATTTGGTTAGAGATTGGATAAGGTAGTGATAAATTTAGGGTTTTAGAGAGGAAATTTTTAAAGTATTAGTATTTGTTTAATTTTAATGCTTAAATCATGTTATTTAATGATATAATTGATGGAAATAATCTTGGATTAATAATTGGAATGATTTGCAATGAAGAACCTTTAATGGTGAAGGTTATGGCATTTTAGGGTTTTATATAAGAATGTGTGTTTATTAAATGTGAATGAATGAAACATATTATAATATATTTTTAATAATATAAATAAACTTAAAATACTAATTTAAATAGTTTAATATGGATTTCCAATGTTAAAGTAAGGTTAGGCTAAATTTTAGAATATTTGTAGAAGTGATTTTTAATTAAGGTTTAATGTTGGAAGTGCCTTAAAATGTGATATTAAATGATTGTATTTGATTACATTTTGTATAGGCATTAAGAGGTAGTAGATTACCCTACATTAGTGTTGAAGGGTAAGTTGGAAGTGATGGTTGGTGGGAGATTTCTAGCTTGCATTTGTGAGCTTATTGAGGTATGTACAAACTTGTGATAAATGGAATATATTTGTATTACATTTGACCTAACACATTTTGGATGAAAATGTGTTAAGCTACTTGGTAGCATGAATATTGTGTTATAACATGTGAATTGTTATATATGTATTATGTGCATTATGGAAAGCCATTATTAATGGCTAAACTAAATAAAATGTGATTTATATGAATTATGTGAAAATAACCCCAAATATTTGGGTAATATGATTTTGATGTGAAATGTTATACTTTGTGACGAAATGATGAAATATGATGAATTAAGGTGAATTGACATTGATATGAATGAGAAAAATGAGAAAATGAGGCAATATGACTAATTAATTATAGAAAATGAGAAAAGGTTGATTATGCAAAATATGAATTGTTTATGTGCCTAGTATATTATTCAATTTTCAGAGTTCTGTGTTTGACAGTATGCCTATGAGGTTATCCTCATTATTTGCCTTCGGGGCTAAACGTTATGCGTCATTGATTTATGATTTACCTTCTGGGCTAGATGCTTAGCGCCACTGATATATAATTTGCCTTTGGGGCTAGACGATTGGCGTCACTGAGATATGATTTGCTTCCGGGGCTAGACACTTGGTGTCAATTTAAACCAAAATGGTAACTCCGGGATTTACATGATGTACTAGTTTGTTTGGACCCATGCTTGTGTATGTGTTTATGTGATTTATAAGAGATAAAAGATTATGTTTTAAAAGTGAATTTATATGTCACATTGTGGCATAGCATATAAAGGTATTATGCATTGGCATTGTTTTACAGTTTTATTATTATCGAAGTTTGTATCCCTAGGCTTTTAGCTTAGCGGAATTGTAATTTATCGCGTAGGTGACAGGAGTGATCCGGTAGAGCCGGAGAGGTATTCTAGACCGAGTCAGGTCTAAATTTAAGATTGCTTGTTGAGTTAATTTTTGGGTACATCAATATTAGAGTCATTTGCTAGCATGTATATATTTTATGTTATAGTATATTTTGATATTATGTATATTATGTTATGTTTTTGGAGTATATATATTGTAAATTATGAAGAATATTTTGGATAATTTGTATGAAGTGGGATTTTAGATTTGTTTGTTATATATATATATATGTATATGTATAAATATTTTGAGAAAATATGGAGAAATTAAGAAGTATTGGGGAAATGTGTGATGCATTATTTATTAGGAGTGCTTTTATACAGGTTGTGTAACTGTTAAAATTTTTGGGACGTCCTATTGATAGGCAAAAACTCTGGAAAATTTTTTCCAAAGATTTTCATATAAAATGTTTATTTTGGAACCTATAATTTATAAAAAAATATTTTATTTTCTATTTAACTATATATATTTTAAAGTATTTTGGGATTTTAAATTTAAAATGTAAAAATTTTTATTTTATCGGGTTGTGACATTTTTATACCGTATATGCATATTTTACATATATTGGGTATATGTATTATATATATATAGGGTATAAGTGTGTTATATTTATTTTGGTATCAGAGCCTTAATTTGATGTTCTTGACCTAGGTGGATTTTTAGAGAGAAAATAGAGATTTTAAATGTGGTTTTAAATTGTAATACATGAATTGGCACTGACAATTTATCTGATCTCTGATGTGGCAATTTTTGTTGTATTTGCAGATATAGGTAGTTATGACGTCTAGGACACATCAGTTTGTAGGGGGTAGTACAGAGAGTGTAGCTCCTGATGAGGGTAGAGTTGGAGCTGGTGTTGAGACTGCTGGAGAGGCGTCTGGTCCTGTGCTAGTACCAGCAACTGAGGAGGTTTCGCCGTGCTAGGTACGACATATGGTGGAGTTATTGAGACAATCTCCGGTTCAGCCGCCCCAGCCACAGTCAACTCGAAAGTATAACAAGCTAATGGAGTTTGGAGGTACAAATTTTGTCTATAGACCCGTCTATAGCGTAGCAGTGTTTGGACAGAGTCCAAAGGGTGTTCTTTCAACCGCAGGCTAGTCTAGAGGAGAAGTTTGATAATGCTAGATCTCTTTTGCAGAGGGATGCATATGAGTGGTGGAAGACGATTTCCCATGGCACAACTGATCCACCATTTCTGACATATGACTATTTCCTGACGGAATTTGAGAAGAAGTATGCTCCGGAGAGTATAAGGATGCTAAGAAGATAGACTTTCTAAGTTTGAGGTAGGATATGATGACTATGACAGAGTATGAGATTGAGTTTATTCGGTTGAGCCAGCATGCTGAAGGGATTATATCTGATGAGACTGACAGATGCCGAAGGTTTGAGGGGAGGTTGAGACCCTCTATTATGTGTCTTGTAGCATGTTCTCGGTATCAGAATTTTTCTCAATTGGTTGCAGCTATCAAGAGTGTAGAGAAGGAACATGGTCTTGTAGCAGCTGCCAGAGCATAGGAGAGCAGAGCTAGGAGAACCTAGAGTGAGGCAGGGTCTTCATCAACGAAGAGAGATCGAGGGGGATATCCTCAGAGGTTTAGTAGGAGCTAGGGACAGTCTGGCAAGTATTCACAGTAGCAGAGGTAGAGATAGAGACCTGCAACCTCAGTGGCTAGTTCTCCGACCCCAGTGACTCAGAGACCGCTCCACCTACCTGTGTTCATTGTCATAGGGCACATAGAGGTGTCTGCTAGAGAACTGGTGCACCAGCAGTATGTTATAGATGTGGATCACTAAACTATTTTCTCAGAGACTATAAAAAGCCACCAGATGATAGACAGACAATTAGAACAACATCTAAACCAAATGTCAGAGGGGGCATGGTGGTAGAGGTTTTGGCAGGGTTGGTAGATTAGGGTCTAGTCAGAGAGGAGGTTTTATAGTAGGGAGTAGACCAGAGGATGTTGGGCCATCACAGTAGGTTTATGTGATGTAGAGGCAGCCGAATGCTTCAACTGTCATAGCCGGTATTTTTACTTTATTTGGTACTTCAGTTCATGCATTGATAGACTTTGGGTCAACTCATTCATACATCAGTGCATCCATTATGTCCATGAGTGATTTGCATTCGGAGTCCCTAGGACTTGATGTGTTGGTTACAAATCCTTGAGGGCACAATACTATAGTTAGCAGGGTGCACCGAGATAGTCCAGTTGTTGTTCAGGATGAGGATTTTCTTGGTGACCTGATTAAGATGCCTTTTAGGGAGTATGATCTAATTCTGGGCATAGATTAATTATACAGAAATGGGGTTGTGGAAGAATATTAGCGGAAATGTGTTACCTTGAGAACACATGATGGTAGAGTTATGGTAGTATCTAGTGAGTAGAGACATCTTTCATCCATATTTATTTCAACTATATCAGATAGGAGGATGATTCAGAAGGGATGTGAGGTATAACTTTCTCATGTCGTAGATACCAGAGTAGTAGAGTCCCAACTTGACAATACACCTACAGTTGTTGAGTTTTCAGATGTTTTTTCTGATGAGTTTCCGGGGGTACCTCCTAAGAGAGAGGTAGAGTTTGGTATTGATTTGATTACTGGTACTAGTCCTATCTCCATTACCCCTTATTGGATGGCACATGCAGAGTTAAAAGAGTTAAAGATACAGTTGCAGGACTTGCTTGATAATCTGCCCTAGTGTGTCACCGTAGGGAGCACCTTTTTTGTTTGTGATGAAGAAGGATAACACCTTGAGATTATGCATTAATTACTGGTAGTTGAATAAGGTGACCATCAAGAACATGTAATATCCCAAAATTTTGAAAATATTAATTTTTAAAAATTAATTAAATGATTTAAAAGTATATATATATAATTAAGTAAAAAAGAAAAAATGTGTAAATGATATATATATATATATGTAGATATACATAATATATATATAAGTCAACATTTTAACTTGGTCAAATGATATTTTAATTATTAAAATAGTAATTAAATGTTTAGTGGAAGATGACATATTATATATTAATTAAGTTTTATATTTTACTCGGTAGAGAGTGAAAGAGGGATAAGTGTATGGTTTAAAGGGGATTAGTTGGTAGTGGAGTTGGTGATCATCATCTTCTTCTTCTTCTTTCTCCATTGAAGTAGGCCACCTCCATCAAAGGAAGAGAAGATATTTGCTTCTTGCTAACTCAAGTAATTGAAGGATTCCAAGTGTTCAAGTGAGAGTTTTAAGGATTTTCTTCATATTTGGTAAGTTTCCAACTTGCTTCTTTGATTTTCTTTGGAAGTTGTTTGTGTGAATTGGATGTTTAGTGTAGTATGTGTTCATGGTTGATATTGGTATGTTTGAAGTTCTTTTGACTAGTTAACTATTAAATTTAGTGTTGGATTGAAGAAAAGGTTAAGTTTGGTGAAGAGAATAAAAGTTTTGGGTTGTGTAACTTTTGGGAATGGTTGTAATTGTGTATTGTTGTTTTTAATTGAGTTGTTTTGATTTTAACACAAGTATTATGTGATATAATGATGGATTTGGCTGAATTTTTATGGAGTTGAAAAGGTTAATGAAAGATAATAGTTGGATGTGGCAATTATGTGTGGATATCAGGATTTTTGCCCTGACACTCCCGGTGACACGGCCATACCTTTGGGTGTGTCGATGGTTTTGTTTTCAGTGCTAGTGTAATATCCCAATGTATGCCCTAGAAGTTTTAATACAATTGTTGTTTGATTTGAATTTAATGTACATATGTTTTTGCAAAGGAAATGATTGTGTTAATGGAATGTATATGTTGTATATATGTTAATATATATAACATATATGTTGGTCAAATGGAGAGTCAAGGGAAGAAGATATTTTATTTGGGATGATGTGAAATTACTTCAATGGGCATATAAGTGACAAAGGTTAAGTTGAATGGATGAGGGCATTTAGGTAATTGCTTGGCTAGAATTGCTTGGTGGAGATTTAAAGAAGAAAAGAAGTTGACTTGTGTTTATTTTTCTTTTCTTCTCATTTGTGTGCCGGCTATCCAAGAAAAGAGAGAGCAAGAGAGGTGTTCTTAATGCTAGAATCAAATTGAAGGAGGAATCAAAGGTTTTGGTTGGAGATTTGTGAAATTTCTTCATTTAAGGTAAGTACTCTCTTGTTTCCTTTTGTTATTTTGAAGTTGTGTATAAGATGAGTTATAATTTGTTGATATTATGATTTGGTGTGTTTGAGATGTGTTAACAAGTGTTGAAATTGATTATAAGTTAAAAGAAATTGAATTGGTGTTGGTTTTGTTTTGAAGATGGTGAGTTAAGTGGATGTTGATGGTGAAAGATCAAGAGTGAAGTTGGTTTTAGGGTTTTGAGGTGGTTAATGATTATATGTATGGTTAATGTGAATATTTTGTTAAACATGCAAAATAAGTGTTAATGATTTTGATTACATCCATTTGAATGAGTTTATGTTGTGCATAATGTGTTTAATTTCAATCAAAAGAGTGTTGGCTATGGTTAGGGTTTTTGTTCATAAGAGACACGGCTAAACCAAGGAAGAGACACGGCCAAGCTAAAGAATTTTTGAGAGACACGGCCAAGTCTATGGAAATTTGGCCGTGTTGGATGATTTTTGGAGAGGACACGGCCGTGTCCCTTGCCCATGTTTGCTTCTGTTGCTTTTGGTTGAGAGACACGGCCACAAGCTTGGCCGTGTCCCTTGAGTGTGTTGGCCACTGTGATTTTTCCTTGCTCTTCTTATGCATATAATACTATATGAACAAGGTTATGTATTATGCATTGTGAATCTTGTGAATGGTAATGTGTATATGAATAATGTACTTTGAAATGCTATATTAATGAGGCTATATGTATAATATGAATGGAGATATGAAATGATATGAGGCCATTGTGATTTGGCTATGATGATTCCATTGAAAGAACATAAGGCATGTTTGCCTAATTGATGATGAGAATTGAGAATGAGATAATAAATGAATTGTGTGTCTAATGTGTTATTCATTTTTAGAGTTTTGTTGTTGGTGGCATGCCTATTTGTAACATTCTCTTGAAGTTAGGTTGGATTTGATCCTTGAAGCCTAATTGAGATGTTACAACCCTTGAAGCTAGGTTGGGTTGGTTCTTGAAGCCAAGTTGGGTTGATACTTAGCATGATTTGTTCCCCTTGAAGCTTGGTTGAACCTAATCCTTGAAGCCTAGTTGGGTTTATGATAATGATAAATGTGATAATAAAACCAAAGCACTAACTCTGAAAATTGAATGGCATATTAGAGTGTTTTGGGCCCATGCTTGTCTTTGTATATAATGTGATTCTTGAATGGTAAAATCAGTGGAACTATAAAGATGTAATATGAATATTGTTATGACATTGAACATAGTATGATGTGGTAATGTGATGTGCTTCTATGTGTATGGTTTATGAAATATAAAGGTGTGATGTTAGCTTTTCACTTATGATGTTAACTTTATGATTTAGATGTGTAACATTACTTTGCCTTAAAGTATAATGTTGGTATATTTTGTACTACTAAGCCGATGGCTTAGCGCGATAGTGTTTGATCGCGCAGGTGACAGAGTTGAACCTGAGAGCTCCTCGAGACCAAGTGAGACTAGACATTGAGGATTTTTCTTTTGGGACTTAAAGATCAGAGAAGAGCTGCCAATCATGTATATATTCTATGTTTTGTAATTTTTGATTTATAACATATTTGTAATAACTTCCGCTGTGAATTATTAAACATTTTATATATAGTGTCTTTTGGATTTCTTTTATTTGTTTAACATTAATTTCACTTATTTACAAAGATATTTGTTGTGTTTTTTTTAAACCGTGGCATTTTCTATATTCAGTATACATATATTACGATCGTTTAAGCATGCTTGGTACGTATACATGGTATAGAGGTGTTACAATTGTTTTGGTACAGAGCCTAGGTTTGAGATTCTCAACCTAGGTCAAGTGTAAGAAAAAGAGTGTTTTGATTTTAAAACGTGGATTTTTGAATAACATACATGTTTGGCATTGGCAGTCTCTGATCTTTAATCAGAGGTATTCTGCTGTGTTTGCAGATATAGGTTGTGATGGATTCTCACTCACGTCAGTCAGTTGAGGGTAGTGCTGAGAGTATAGCTCCTGATGAGATTAGAGAGGGAGCTAGAGTGGATAGTGCTGGAGAGGTACCTGCTTCTGTGTCGGGGAGACCAGCTGGTGAGGAGGTTCCGCCAGGTTGGTTTAGGCATGTGATTGATTTGTTGAGGCAAGCACCAGTACAACCACCGCCACCACCCCCACAGCCTTTGGTATCAGTGAGACAGTATGATAAGCTAAGGAAGTATGGAGCAGAAGATTTTCTAGGTACTATTGATCCAGCTGTAGCAGAACAGTGGCTAGACCAAATACAAAGGATATTTGTTCAGTTGCAAGCCACTCTAGAGGAAAAGTTTGATTATGCAAGATCATTATTGCAAAAGGACGCATATGACTGGTGGAAGACAGTGCCCCATGCTATGGATGATCCACCAACATTGTCCTATGCTGATTTTCTAAGAGAGTTTGAATTGAAGTATACTCCTAGGGAGTACAAAGATGTGAAGAAAATGGAGTTTCTAAGCTTGAAGCAAGATCACCAGACTGTGACGGAATATGAGTTAGAGTTTATCCGGTTGAGCCAGTATGCTGGGGGTATTATATCTGATGAGATAGATAGATGCCGGAGATTTGAGGAGGGATTGAGGCCCTCTATCATGTGTTTGGTGGCTGGATCTAGATATCGTGATTTTTCCCAGCTGGTTGCAGCAGCTAGGAGTGTGGAGAGAGCTCAGGTTATTGCAGCTGCTTCAGAGGAAGAGATTAGGGTTAGAAGGCCCCAGTTTGAGGCAGGGTCTTCGTCTGTGAAAAGAGGTAAAGGAAGTTTTGTTCCTCGGGTTAGTAGGAGTCAGAGGCCAGCGGGTAGGTCAGTACAGTTTCAGAGGCAGAGATCTAGACCTACAGTTTCAGTGGCGAGTGCTCCGACCCCAGTGACTCAGAGATCCACCTTACCCATATGCATTCATTGTGGTAGGCCACATGGTGGTACTTGTTGGAAGACTGGTGTAGCAGGGGTATGTTTCAGATGTGGATCTGCAGCTTCCCGACCTAGTGTGAGGGGAGGTCGAGGAGGCAGAGGTTTCAGCAGAGGAGGCAGATCTGGGTTCAGTTCTAGAGGAGGTTCTACATCCAGGGAGAGTAGACCAGAGGAGGCTGGATCTTCTCAGAGGATTTATGTGATGTAGAGGCAACCAGATGCTTCGGCAGTCATAGCTGGTACTTTTTCTTTATTTGGTATTTCAGTACTTGCTCTGATTGATCCGGGTTCCACACATTCATATATTAGTGCATCTGTTTTGCCTGTGATAACATGCAAATCCAACATGTTCTTGTTCCTAATTTTATGCTAAAATTGTCATTATTTGTGCTTAAAATAGAGTTTTTATTTGGTTTATTATTTTTATGCTAGGAAATGTTGGATTTGGTGAAAAGGAAGCAAATAGGAGCATAATGGAAGAGTTTTGGAGTGAGGATGCAACTGCTGGAATTTCAGAGTGGAAAATCAAGACTGCCAGGCCTTACTCTTGGGCAAGACTAAGTGCAAAGGAGCTGTTGACGGGCAGCATTTAATTGGACAGCTGGCCCACACGTTTTAATCACGTTTTATACTTATTTTGGAGCGGAGGAAGATGTAAAAACATTGTGTTTTGGGTCTTTATGTGATATATTTAGTTTGGCCCCACTTTTAGCAATATATAAGTTAAAAATTAGGTTTGGAGAAGACACTTTTTGGCCACCCTAGGAGTTGTTACGAATTTCAGAACAATTTTCAGAATTTTACGATATTTTCTTCAACAGCCATGCGTGGCTAATCATCTTTTCCAGTTAAGGTTTAATCCAAGGTAGAAGTTTGATCATGATTGTGAGATTGAATTGAACTTAATAGAATTCTTTGATTTTCATTGCATTTATATTCTTTCTGTGGTTTATTGGGAAAATATATCCCTTATTGAAATTCTATTGAATGATTAACAGGGCCCGTTCTTTGTTTGATAGTAATTTCCATGACTATTCAATTGAATCAAATCCGTAATTGTTTGATTAGATTGATGTAGTAGTGATTGGTATAATTTAATTGGGTAGAACCTTTTGGGTTATATCAAGGAAGAGTATAATCTGATTTAAATGGATGCTCGTAGTTTCAGTTAATTAGGGGTTGTTATTAGATCGTATCTTAGCAACCTATTAACACGGTAAGATTGGTTGGGTCGACGTTCTTCCTGGCTATAACTTGTCTGTAATCTGAATTAAAGGATTATTCTTGAATCAATGATCAATCAGTTTAAACTTCGAACCGCGGTATGCCTTGACTGAATTCTTCCCCATCGTTTCAGGTTTTATATTATTTTTGTTGCTTTCGTTTTTAATTTTAATTAATCTCGTTCCAATTTTAAATCCCCCGTTTTAATTTTTAGTTTTATTTTCAGTTCTGGTTAACTTTCAGCAAGGCTAGTCCCTTGGGTTCAACCCTTCTCAACCTATTTACAAGTTTTATTTTGTAGGAAGAGCAGGTTTATTATTTTTGGTGGATTCGACAACCATCAGCCTGTGTTTGATGTGCATGCTGAATCCCTAGGATTTGATGTATTGGTGACAAATCCGTTAGGGCATAGTGTGATTGTTAGCAAAGTGCACCGAGATAGTGCAGTGATGGTGCAAGGTGAGGAGTTTCTTGGAGATTTGATTGAGATGCCTTTTAAGGAATATGATGTGATCCTAGGCATGGACTAGTTATCTAGACATAGAGCTGTGGTTGACTGCCAAAAGAAAGTTGTTACCTTGAGAACCAGCGATGGTAGAGAGGTGTTAGTATCTAGTGAGCAGGGACAGCTAGCATCCTTGTTTGTTTCAGCTGTTGCAGCTAGAAGATTGATTAGAAAAGGGTGTGATGCTTACCTTGCTTATGTTTTAGATACGAGAGTAAAGGGTTTTCAACTTGATAGTATACCCACAGTTCCAGAGTTTCCAGATGTGTTTCCAGAGGAGTTGCCAGGGTTGCCTCCTGAGAGAGAGGTGGAGTTTGGTATTGAATTATTGCCTAGTACCACTCCTATCTCTATTACTCCTTATAGAATGGCACCTGCTGAACTGAGAGAACTGAAGGTGCAGTTACAGGAGTTGCTAGATAAAGGGTTTGTTCGCCCTAGTGTTTCACCGTGGGGAGCTCCTGTCTTATTTGTGAAGAAGAAGGATGGTACTATGAGATTGTGTATCGATTATAGGCAATTGAACAAGGTGACTATTAAAAATAAATATCCTTTGCCTAGAATTGATGATCTCTTTGATCAATTGAAAGGTGCAGCAGTGTTTTCCAAAATTGATTTGAGATCAGGGTACCATCAATTGAGGGTCAGAGCTGAAGATGTTCCTAAGACTGCTTTTCCGACCAGGTATGGGCATTATGAGTTTTTAGTTATGCCTTTTGGTTTGACAAATGCACCTGCAGTTTTTATGGATTTGATGAATAGGGTGTTTAGGCCCTATCTGGATCAGTTTGTAGTGGTCTTTATTGATGACATTCTGGTGTATTCGCGTAATGAGAAGGAGCATGATAAGCATCTGCGGATTGTGCTGCAGATTTTGAGAGAGAAGCAATTGTTTGCTAAACTGTCGAAATGTGAGTTTTGGCTTGACCAAGTTACTTTTCTTGATCATATAGTTTCAGCAGAGGGTATTAGAGTTGATCCGAGTAAAGTTGAAGCTATTTTGAATTGGAGTCCACCAAAGTCTGTGACTAAAGTTAGTAGTTTTCTGGGTTTGGCAGGCTATTACCAACGGTTTGTGAAAGGATTTTCTTTGATAGCTACTCCACTTACCAGATTGCTTCGAAAGGGAGTTAGATTTGTGTGGACAGATCAGTGTCAGGCTAGTTTCGAACAGTTGAGAAAAATGTTGACTCAAGCGCCTGTTCTTACTTTACCTGTGGAGGATAAACCATATGTGATTTACAGTGATGCTTCACATAGTGGTTTGGGTTGTGTTCTGATGCAAGAAGGTAAAGTGATAGCTTATGCTTCTCGACAGTTGAAACTGCATGAGCTCAATTATCCGACCCATGATTTAGAGTTGGCAGCCATTGTGTTTGCATTGAAGATTTGGCGACATTATTTGTATGGGAAAAAGTGTTTTATCTATACTGATCATAAAAGTTTAAAATATTTGGGTGTCCAAAAAGAGCTTAATCTTCGACAGAGGAGATGGTTGGAGTTAATTAAGGATTATGACTGTTTGATTGATTATCATCCTGGTAAGGCAAATGTTGTTGCTGATGCCTTGAGTCGGAAGTCTTTAGCAGGTTTGACTGTTTATTCGCTCTCGTTGCTTGTTGAGTTGAGAGCGTTGCATGTTAGATTTGTATCTTGTGATGATGGTGCATTGTTGGCACAGTTGCAATTGAAACCAGTTTTGTTGGATCAGATTAAAGAGGCTCAATTGGCTGATGAGAAGATTCAAAAGATTATTTCAGATTGTCAGAATGGAAAGAGTCGAGATTTCATTGTGAGAAGTGATGGAAGTCTTTGGTTTAAGAACAGATTGTGTGTACCTGATGATACTAATTTGAGAAAGATCATTTTAGAAGAAGCACATCAGTCAGTATTTGCTATGCATCCGGGCAGTACAAAGATGTATCATGATTTGAAACAGTTTTACTGGTGGTCTGGTCTGAAGAGAGATATTGCAGATTTTGTGTCTAAATGTCTCGCATGTCAGAGGGTAAAAGCTGAGCATCAAGTTCCAACAGGATTACTCCAACCGTTATCAGTACCTGAATGGAAATGGGATAGAGTAACCATGGATTTTGTATCTGGTCTACCATTGACACAAAGGAATCATGATGCTATTTGGGTGATTGTTGACAGGTTGACTAAATTAGCTCATTTCCTTCCGGTTCGGATGGATTACTCTTTGGAAAGGTTAGCTGAGCTATATATTCATGAAATTGTGAAGTTGCATGGTGTCCCAATTTCTATAGTGTCTGATCGAGATCCCCGGTTTACTTTAAGGTTTTGGAAGAGTTTACATGGTGCTTTGGGTTCTCGATTACACTTCAGTACTGCTTTCCATCCGCAGACAGATGGGCAGTCAGAGAGAGTGATACAGATTATCGAGGATATGTTGAAAAGCTGTGTCATTGATTTCTCTGGAGGTTGGGATAAATTCTTACCACTTGTGGAATTTGCTTATAATAACAGTCATCAATCCAGCATCGGTATGGCCCCATTTGAGGCATTGTATGGTAGACGGTGTAGGACACCTCTATGTTGGAATGAGCTTGGAGAAAGTAAGATAATTGGTCCTTATTTGGTTAAAGAAACTGAAGAGAAAGTGAAAATGATTCGAGATAGGTTGAAAACAGCTTCAGACCGACAGAAATCTTATTCTGATTTGAAGAGGAGAGACATTGAGTATAATGTGGGAGATAAGGTATTTTTGAAGGTGTCTCCTTGGAAAACAAAATCTTGAGGTTTGGTCGGAAAGGGAAATTGAGTCCTCGCTTCATTGGACCGTATGAAGTTTTGGAAAGAGTTAGGCCAGTTGCTTATCGGCTTGCTTTGCCACCTGAGTTGGAGAGGATCCATAATGTATTCCATGTTTCTATGTTGAGGAGATACTGATCGGATCCATCTCATGTGTTGCCAATTGAATCTATCGAAGTGAGTCCAGATTTGACATATGAAGAGGAACCAGTTGCTATCTTGGCATGTGATGTAAAAGAGTTGAGAAATAAGAAAGTGCCATTGGTGAAGGTTCTATGGAAGGATCATGGAAGAGAAGAGGCAATTTGGGAGAGTGAGCAATCAATGCGAGATCAATATCCTCAACTATTCCAAACTTGATATCAGGTAATTTCGAGGACGAAATTTCTTTTTAGAGGGGGAGAATTGTAATATCCCAATGTATGCCCTAGAAGTTTTAATACAATTGTTGTTTGATTTGAATTTAATGTACATATGTTTTTGCAAAGGAAATGATTGTATTAATGGAATGTATATGTTGTATATATGTTAATATATATAACATATATGTTGGTCAAATGGAGAGTCAAGGGAAGAAGATATTTTATTTGGGATGATGTGAAATTACTTCAATGGGCATATAAGTGACAAAGGTTAAGTTGAATGGATGAGGGCATTTAGGTAATTGCTTGGCTAGAATTGCTTGGTGGAGATTTAAAGAAGAAAAGAAGTTGACTTGTGTTTATTTTTCTTTTCTTCTCATTTGTGTGCCGGCTATCAAAGAAAACAGAGAGCAAGAGAGGTGTTCTTAATGCTAGAATCAAATTGAAGGAGGAATCAAAGGTTTTGGTTGGAGATTTGTGAAATTTCTTCATTTAAGGTAAGTACTCTCTTGTTTCCTTTTGTTATTTTGAAGTTGTGTATAAGATGAGTTATAATTTGTTGATATTATGATTTGGTGTATTTGAGATGTGTTAACAAGTGTTGAAATTGATTGTAAGTTAAAAGAAATTGAATTGGTGTTGGTTTTGTTTTGAAGATGGTGAGTTAAGTGGATGTTGATGGTGAAAGATCAAGAGTGAAGTTGGTTTTAGGGTTTTGAGGTGGTTAATGATTATATGTATGGTTAATGTGAATATTTTGTTAAACATGCAAAATAAGTGTTAATGATTTTGATTACATCCATTTGAATGAGTTTATGTTGTGCATAATGTGTTTAATTTCAATCAAAAGAGTGTTGGCTATGGTTAGGGTTTTTGTTCATAAGAGACACGGCTAAACCAAGGAAGAGACACGGCCAAGCTAAAGAATTTTTGAGAGACACGGCCAAGTCTATGGAAATTTGGCCGTGTTGGATGATTTTTGGAGAGGACACGGCCGTGTCCCTTGCCCATGTTTGCTTCTGTTGCTTTTGGTTGAGAGACACGGCCACAAGCTTGGCCGTGTCCCTTGAGTGTGTTGGCCACTGTGATTTTTCCTTGCTCTTCTTACATGGTTGAGATTGAACTTACATTTGATAATGCATATAATACTATATGAACAAGGTTATGTATTATGCATTGTGAATCTTGTGAATGGTAATGTGTATATGAATAATGTACTTTGAAATGCTATATTAATGAGGCTATATGTATAATATGAATGGAGATATGAAATGATATGAGGCCATTGTGATTTGGCTATGATGATTCCATTGAAAGAACATAAGGCATGTTTGCCTAATTGATGATGAGAATTGAGAATGAGATAATAAATGAATTGTGTGTCTAATGTGTTATTCATTTTTAGAGTTTTGTTGTTGGTGGCATGCCTATTGGTAACATTCTCTTGAAGTTAGGTTGGATTTGATCCTTGAAGCCTAATTGAGATGTTACAACCCTTGAAGCTAGGTTGGGTTGGTTCTTGAAGCCAAGTTTGGTTGATACTTAGCATGCTTTGTTACCCTTGAAGCTTGGTTGAACCTAATTCTTGAAGCCTAGTTGGGTTTATGATAATGATAAATGTGATAATAAAACCAAAGCACTAACTCTGAAAATTGAATGGCATATTAGAGTGTTTTGGGCCCATGCTTGTCTTTGTATATAATGTGATTCTTGAATGGTAAAATCAGTGGAACTATGAAGATGTAATATGAATATTGTTATGACATTGAACATAGTATGATGTGGTAATGTGATGTGCTTCTATGTGTATGGTTTATGAAATATAAAGGTGTGATGTTAGCTTTTCACTTATGATGTTAACTTTATGATTTAGATGTGTAACATTACTTTGCCTTAAAGTATAATGTTGGTATATTTTGTACTACTAAGCCGATGGCTTAGCGCGATAGTGTTTGATCGCGCAGGTGACAGAGTTGAACCTGAGAGCTCCTCGAGACCAAGTGAGACTAGACATTGAGGATTTTTCTTTTGGGACTTAAAGATCAGAGAAGAGCTGCCAATCATGTATATATTCTATGTTTTGTAAATTTTGATTTATAACATATTTGTAATAACTTCCGCTGTGAATTATTAAACATTTTATATATAGTGTCTTTTGGATTTCTTTTATTTGTTTAACATTGATTTCACTTATTTACAAAGATATTTGTTGTGTTTTTTTTAAACCGTGGCATTTTCTATATTCAGTATACGTATATTACGATCGTTTAAGCATGCTTGGTACGTATACATGGTATAGAGGTGTTACAGCTGGTGACATGAGTAGTGACACGCCTATGTCACTGAGTGTGTCACAACTTCTATGATATTGTAGTATTGATACATGCAGTGACACGCCCATGTCACTGAGCGTGTCATAGCTGTTGTGTTGTTGTAGTATTGACACATGCAGTGACACGCTCAGCCTATGTCACTGAGCGTGTCATAGCTACTGTGTTATTGTAGTATTGACACGTGCAGTGACACGTCCATATCACTGAGCGTGTCATAGCTACTGTGTTGTAGGAGTTTTGGCACGGTCATTGACACGCCCATGTCACTGAGCGTGTCAAAGCTTCTGTGTTATGGGTTTAGGGCACAGTCATTAACCCGCCCGTGTTGTTGAGAGTGTCATGTGTAGAGTTTGCCCTAGATAGTTCTTTTTCTTATTTTTCTTTGTTTATCTTATCCTTGTGTTGAGAGGTTTTGTTTATACCTATAAGTGTATCACTAAATGATTATTTATAATCACATTTGATTTAGGCTTTAAAGAGACTTGAGTTACCCAATCCAAGTGTTGAGGGATATCTTGGAAGAGGAGGTTAAAAGTAGTGTTTGTTGCTTTTAGAGGTAAGTACAAACTTTGAATAATTGTTTATATTTACATGACATTGGGACTTAACACATTTGGTTAGAAAATGTGTTAAGTTACCTACTACATTAATGGTGCATGAGAAATATGCTATGATTTGTATAATGTTACAAATGCATTATATGTATTGTGAACTTTGTGCAAAATATGATAATGGCCCAAAATGTATGGGTATTGCAATTTGTTATGTATAAATTAAAGATGGTATGTAAAGCCATTGGTGATGGATATATTGATATAAATGAGATATTTGAAGCATTGTGCCTAGTTTGATCATGAGAAAATGAGAAAGGATTTGATAATGGAATTATGAAAGAATTGTGTGCCTAGTATGTTATTTAATTTTCAGAGTTTTGTGTTTGGCGGCATGCCTAAGACGTAACAGTCTCTTGAAGCTGGGTTGGGCTTGGTCCTTGAAGCCTAGTTGGGTGTTACATGATGTAGTAGACCCTTGAAGCTGGGTTGGGCCTAGTCCTTGAAGCCTAGTTGGGATGTTACATATGAGGTAATACTCATTGTGATTATGATTTGCCTTCGGGCTAGACACATGGTATCATCTTGGACCAAAGCAGTAACTCTGGAATTTGAATGGCATATTAGATCCTTTTGGGCCCATGCATGTGTTTGCTTTTATGTAAGTTATGAATTGTGGAACAATTGAGCAATTTATCAAGATATAATGATATAATGTTATGAGATATAATATCCTTATGTGTTGTGCATTAGCATTGCATTTGAACTATATTGTTATCAAAGTTTGTACCACTAAGCTTTTGGCTTAGCACGATTGTGATTCATCGCACAGGTGACAGGGTAGATCTGGTTGAGCTGGAGAGTTTGTCTAGACCAAGTTGAGTCTACGCTTGAGATCTTGAGTGCAAAGTTGATTATTGGACATCAAGATCAGAGACAAACTGGCATGTATATATTTTATATTTTTGTACATATTGATTTCATGCATATTATGTTATATTTTAATGTATATATATATATGTGTATATTCCGCAAACTATCAAAAATGTTTGGATAAATCTTTGGTAATGAAGTTATATATGTGTTTTAACAAGTAATGTTTCATCTATTATTTATATGATATCAGTTGAATATTTTAAGTTTATACAGATTTTATAAGTGAAGATTTGTTTTGTTAAAATGGGTTGTGACATTCTTGTATCCTATATTCATTTATTACATATGTTGGGTGTATGTAGTGTATGTATATTGGGTATAAGGGTGTTACATAACAAGTATCCATTACCTTGGATAGATGATCTCTTTGATCAGTTGAAGGAAGCAGTAACATTCTCTAAAATTGATTTGAGATCAGGGTACCATCAGTTGAGAGTTAGAGATGTAGATGTAACCAAGACAGCTTTCCATATGAGGTATGGGCATTATGAGTTTCTAGTGATGCCTTTTCGATTGACGAATGTACCAACAGTATTTATGGATTTGATAAACAGGGTGTTTAGACCATACTCAGATCAGTTTGTACTGGTCTTCATTGATGACATTCTGATGTATTCACGTAATGAGGAAGATTATGACATGCATCTGTAAATTATACTGTAGACCTTGAGAGAGAAGCAATTGTATGCTAAGATGTCTAAGTGTGAGTTCTGGCTCAATCAAGTGATTTTTCTCGATCATGTGGTTTCAATAGAGTGTATTAGAGTTGATTCGAGTAAAGTTGAGGCTATCTTAAATTGGATTCCACCAAAGACTGTGATAGAGGTTATAAGTTTTCTGGGATCGACAGGCTATTATCGTCAATTTGTGAAGGGTTTTTCTATGATAGCTACACCACTCATCAAATTACTTCAGAAAGGGGTTAGATTTGTGTGGACAGATCGGTGTCAGGTTAGTTTTGAGCAGTTGAGGGAGATGTTGACTTAGGCTCCTGTCCTTACCTTCCTATGGAAGGTAAACCCTATGTGATATACAATGATGCTTCATATAGTGGTTTAGTTTGTGTTCTGATACAGGAGGGTAGAGTTATTGCTTATGCCTCCCGACAGTTGAAGCCTCATGAGTTGAATTACCTAACTCATGATTTGGAGTTAGCAGCCATAGTTTTTATATTGAAGATTTGGCAAAATTACTTGTATGGGGAGAAATATTTTATTTATACTGATCACAAGATTTTAAAGTATCTGGATGTTCAGAAATAGATGGATCTTTGGCAGAGATGGCAGTTAGAGTTGATTAAAGATTATGATTTTTTTTGATTGATTATCATCCTAGCAAGACAAATGTAGTTGTGAATGGCTTGAGTCAGAAGTCCATGGCAGGTTTGACTGCTTATTCACTCTTGTTGATTATTGAGTTGAGAGTGTTGCATGCCAGATTTAAGTCATGTGATGATAGTGCATTGATGGCTCAGTTGCAGTTGGGGCCAGTTTTATTAGAGCATATTAGGGAAGCCTAGTTCGCAGATGGTAAAATCCAGAAGATTGTGATAGATTGCCAAAAGGGGATGAGTCGACACTTTTATGTGAGAGATGATGACAGTTTGTGGTACATAGATAGGTTGTGTATTCCTGATGATGCAGGATTGAAGAGGAAAATTTTAGAGGAAGCACATCAGTCACTCTGTGCTATACACCCTAGTAGTACTAAGATATATTAGGATTTGAAGCAACATTATTAGTGGTCAGGTATGAAGAGGGACATAGCAGAATTTGTATCCAGATATCTCACTTGCCAGAGAGTGAAGTTTGAGCATCAAGTTCCTTCAAGGTTACTTCAGCAATTATCAGTACTTGAGTGGAAATGGGAGCGAGTGACAATGGATTTTGTAACTGGACTACATTTGACCCAAAAGAAGCTTGATGCAATCTGGGTGAATTTGGATCGGATGGCGAAGATAGCTCATTTTCTTCCAGTTTGAATGGACTACTCACTTGAGAGGTTGGTTGAGTTGTATATTAGTGAGATAGTGAGGTTGCATGGAGTCCCAGATTTTTTAGTATCAGACTAAGATCCCCAATTTATATTTAGATTTTGAAGGAGTTTGAAGGATGCATTAGGTTTTCAGTTGTATTTTAGTATTGTTTTCCATCCTTAAATAGATGGGCAATCAAAAAGAGTGATACAAATTCTAGAGGATATGTTGAGGAGCTATATCATTAATTTCTCTAGGAGCCAAGACAGATTCTTGCCACTAATTGAATTTGCTTATAACAATAGTCATCAGTCTAGTATTAGGATAGCACCTTATGAAGCCTTGTATGGTAGAAAGTACAGGACACCATTATGTTGGGATGAGGTTGGAGAAGGGAAACTGGTTGGTTTCGATTTAATTAAGGAAACGAAAGAGAAAGTAAAGGTGATTCGGGCTCATCTAAAAATAGCTTCAGACTGACAAAAATCCTATACATATTTGAAGAGGAAGGACATAAAGTTCAGTGTGGGAGATAAGGTGTTCTTGAAGGTGTCTCCATGGAAGAAGATTTTGATATTTGGTCGTAAAGAGAAGTTGACCCCTCATTTTGTAAGATCGTATGAGATATTGGAGAGAGTTGGTCCAGTGGCTTACAAATTGGCTCTGCCACCCTAGTTAGACCTAATATATAATGTCTTCCATGTCTCTATGCTTCAAAGATATAAATCAGACCCATCTCATAGCTTGTCAGTGAAATCTATTGAGATGAGTCCGGATCTGACTTGCGGAGAAGAACCAATGGCGATCTTGGCACGAGAAGTGAAAGAGTTGGGGAACAAGAAGGTGCCACTTGTGAAAGTTCTTTAGAGGAACCATGCCACTAAGGAGGAGATATGGGAGAGTGAAAAAATGATGAGAAGCCAGTATCCTCAGTTGTTCCAGAGTTGATAGCAAGTAATTTAGTAGTCGAAATTTTCTTTAAGGGAAGAGAATTGTAACATCTATAATTTTGAAAATTAAATAAAATAAATTAAAATTAAATTGGATATATTAAATAAATAATTTAAATGAGAAATGGAAGGATTTTAAGTAAGACAATAGAATGTATATGTGAAATATATATGAAATATACATAACATATACAAACGTCAACTCAAAGTTAACACTTTAAAAAAGAAAAGTCAGGGTCAAATGGCATAATTATAAATATACTTTGAAAAATTAAAATTATTTACGCAAATTAAAAATAAATTATTATTGAATGGAAGATGTAATTTATAGTTTTTAATTAATTAATTAATTAATTAAAAATATAATAAAATATATTATATATATATGGTTAATTTTAAAGTGGAAAGAAAGAGAAATTGAAAAGTTGGTCTTCTTCTTCTTCTTCTTCCTTGTAGGCCAAACCTCCATAGCCATCCAAGCCAAGTTTTTTCTTCTTCCAATCTTCCATAATTGAATGGATTTCAAGGTTTCAAATAAAGTTTTGGTGATTTCCTCTTAAATTAGTAAGTTCTTTAACTTATTTCTTTGGATTTCCATGAAATTGAGATTATGTTGACTTTGGATTTTTGTCTTAGCTTGATTTAATGGTTTAAATGAGTTTGTATGACACTATTTTTCTTAGTTAATAATGATTCTTAAGTTGGATTGAAGAAATGGTTAAGTTTGAGTGGAGTTTGATGAAGAGAGAGAATTTAGGGTTATGGAATATTTGGACTTTTGAATTCATGAGTTTTAATTGTCCAAATTGATTACAAATGTGTTATTTTGATGCATAAACAAGAATTTTAAAGTCAAATAATGGATTTAACTAAATACGGTTAGAGATTGGATAAGGTAGTGTTAAATTTAGGGTTTTAGAGAGGAAATTTTTAAAGTATTAGTATTTGTTTAAGTTTAATGCTTAAATCATGTTATTTAATGATATAATTGATGGAAATAATCTTGGATTAATAATTGGAATGAGTTGGAATGAAGAACCTTTAATGGGGAAGGTTATGGCATTTTAGGGTTTTATATAAGAAATTGTGTTTATTAAATATGAATGAATGAAACTTATTATAATATGTTTTTAATAATATAAATAAACTTAAAACACTAATTTAAATGGTTTAATATGGATTTCCAATGTTAAAGTAAGGTTAGACTAAATTTTGGAATATTTGTAGAAGTGATTTTTAATTAAGGTTTAATGTTGGAAGTGCCTTAAAATGTGATATTAAATGATTGTATTTGATCACATTTTGTATAGGCATTGAGAGGTAGTAGATTACTGATGAGATAAATTTTATACTTGTTTTTAGTATGATTTTTATGTGTTTTTAGTTAATGTTTATTTATTTTTGTTTAAAGTTTGTTTTAAGTGTTTGTTTTAGGTTAAAGAGCAAAAACTCCCTTGGATGATCAAAACAATGAAGAAAGAGCATGAATCAAGCAAGACATGGCCAAGCCAAAGCAATCTTGGCCGTGTCCCTCAAAGGAACTTCAAGGCAGTAGCTGACACGGCCAGGAGACACGGCCAAGCCACTGGCCGTGTCTCACCCAAGGGCAAAACCAAAGAAATCAAAAACTCCCTTGGTCTATACATTCCATTCATTTATTACATTCAAGATATTTATCACTTCATCTCTTTATAGATAATCTCTTAACTTTAACCTTAGAAATTATTGAATTATATTATACCATTGCTTATCTTGTCATTACAATCACTTTTGAAAATTGCCACTTATTAAACCTTAATTGATAACAATCTTTTCATTTTGCTTACACTTCAATCCTTCGCTATCATAATTTTCACTTAACATTAATATTAATACAACCTCTGTAAACTTATTTAACAGATAATCAACCTTTTCCCTTTATATCACTATTTGCAATTGATATAATTCAATTCATCAATGTCCATACATCCATCAAAATATTACATCATCCACATTATCATGTAAATTTTTATACTATTAGTACAACTATACATATTAAATCTTGATAATGATTCACAATCTTAATGCAACTTAAATCATTTGGTTCATCTATCACAAAATATCCACACTTCAATTCAAACCAACAAGTAACTTATTTAAACTTATCCTTAGATTTCACATTATATATATATATCCTCATTCCACTCAATCAAAAATTATATCCAATTTCTGATCTTTTCAGATCCATATTCAATCACATTATCATAATAACAAAGCACTTCAGATTGCTCTTCAGTATATATATATTTGTTTTCTATTATCTTATTATCATTTCCACCAATTCTTATGATAATCTCATATTATGTTGATTATGTATAATTCATTCACTTAAACTTTAAACTCATTCACTTTATACCATACACATTTTTAGCATAACCTTCAATCATCTTTTTATAATTTCTCTCTTTATAATATCTTCTCACATATCACCCCATTGCTATCTTAACAATAAATGTTATCCATACTTAACACATTTTCGAAATTCTCTTCTGTTTCCTTACGTTTCATAATTATAACCAAATTTTTAACATAAAATCATAAAATATCACTTTACCACATCATAATTATCAATCTCATCAGAACTATACGAGAATCATGTTATCTCAATCCCAAATCAGAAAATAACAAAATTAATCAACCACAATATACTAAACAAACCATAGGATTATAAAAGATTAAGGGTCATGTGTAAAACTTATAAATCCATATGGTTCCTTTATTATTCTGCTTCCAACCTTTCCAATTACCATACTAAATTGAATCTCAAGAATTTTGTATTCATTTCTAAGCTTTAGATACCTCAAAAGTTAACACATTCCAACTCCGTTATCACCCAATTTGCACTAGATTATATAATCATCACTAGCTTAATTCATGTTTCAACAATATTATCATCTTCTTGTATGAACACATATTCCATCATATAAACATTACATAATTTCTCTTTTGTCACATAATTTCTAATCCATTTACAATCTCTTACAATATACAAATACATAAACTTTTCCATAAGTGGATACTTTGGAACTCTAAATATCATATGATCATCAAATTAGTGATCACCATAACAATTTCATTATCCACTATTACACAAGTCTATTCTTACCCTCAATTCCATCATAAAAGTCATCTAATTTGTTCAAGTCATAACCTAATCTTTATTAGGTTCACCAATACATACAATATCATTCTCCATATCACTAATCCAATATTTGTACCACATATACATTCATAATGTGATTCATATTTCTTACATATCATAATTTCATTCATATAGAAAAACTCAACTCATACATCCTATACATGTATATACTTAATTATATGCTCTTATTTTACTTCCTTTTTCATACATTCCATACAAATCTAATGTTTATCACTTTCCTTTGAACATTATCATTCTCATTTCTTCAATATGATGTAGAGTATTTATCATTACAACAAATATATAAATATTCTAACCATAATAACATTCACATACATTTTAGTCACAATCCTAATGTGACATCTCCTTCACTATTATCTTTAAAATATTTAATATACCTTCATATCCATTTTTACCTTTTCTACTCAAATCACTTAAAATAACTCATTTTTACTTGCTTACTTACTTTCTTTAATCTTCAAATAATTTCTCATATTATTAATCACACTATTCAATTTATAATATTGTCATGTGCAATATTATTCACTTCACATAGCTTATGTATTGAATATACATTAAACTATTAGTATCCAAATAATCTTTATCAAATTCCACTAAAACTTTAACCTTTCAACTTACTACTCCACTTAAATTCAGTTTACCAAACTCATCTTTTATTATTATCAACTTTTAAATATTTTATATATATATATATATCACAAAGCAACATCAAACATATAATTCTCACAAATCTTAAGCTCATTTTAAAAATCCAAATATCACATATTATCACTGTTACCATGAGCTTTCACAATATGCAAACATCTCACATTTCCAACATTGAAATCACAATGTTTACATAAAGAAAGATAGTACAAACTATACCCATATCATCTCTTTTTCTTTTAAACACAACCTTAGCTTTACATACCCCAAACTTTAAATAATCACACTTTATCTATTTTACTCAATTCATTCAATATTCTACCATACTCTCTTCCTTCAAATAACATATCCTTCCATAATAACAATCTCACCATATTTCCTCTTTCTAACAACTAAACATAAATTTTGTCATAAAAAAAAAATTCAAATCATAGAGGAAAAAGTACATACTCTAATCTTGATTTTATTTTCAACTCATTTCCAACTTTATTCTCTTTTTCATTTCTTTATTTTCCAATCACTTTTCAATAATCAATACTTCAGAATTTACTTTCCTTAAGTAAACTCCCATTCCTGAATTTATCAATTAATCTTGTACAAATGATCATATCATTTCTTTTTCAAATTATTACTTCCATTTAAAATTTTATTCACACACTATCATTCATCTCAAGTCATTCAAATACATCACAAATCACATAATGCCACGTTCGAGACCAACCTAGATGTGAATGCATATGCATGTATTACAAATTTCATTTCAAAACTTTTCTTTTCACTTCTCTTTAAGCTTTTCAAAACTTTCTTCTTTTTTTTTAATTCTACTTAGGCCGAGAATCTCGAACCTAAGCTCTGATACCAAAATAATTGTAACACCCCCATACTCTATATAAGTACTATCATATACCTGGTATACATACAATACGTATATAAAGTATAAGAATGTCACTTTTCGTTTTACTTTAAAACCCTTTATTCAAGTTCAAGCGATATTACATTAAATTAAAGAACATTTACATAAAATCATTATTCTTATAAAAATACAACATAATTAAAATCACATATGTATGCATCACCTTCTAGTTGGTCTCGAGACACTCTTACCCTTCTCGTGGCATCACAGCTAGACTTCCAGATCAACCGCATAAATACATGCGCGATAAAACATCCGCGCTAAGCCCGAAAGCTTAGTAGTACAACTAAATAATAAAATACATTTTACCAAAATTATCATACCTCATATGTTTAGCATTATGTTTTAATGTTCTCTTACCACATTTTCCTTTCTCAATGCATTCTTCATAAGTTCCCACTAATCTCATATACATAAACATATACATTAATTCAACCAATTACCATTCAAAGACCTATTCAACACTTTTAAGAAAGCAATTCTCACAAATTCCATATTCATATATATATATATATATTTTTTACACATCATACTTTATTTTTTATAAAATCATATATCAAGAAAGTCCCTCAAAACATATTCACCTTCAATACATCAATGCACATATTACAAAAGCATACTTCATAACATTATTTTATCCACAATTCATCAAACATGAATCATACTTCCAATAAAGGCAGTTGTAGATCTCATTAATCATTTATTTCAACATTTAATATCACATTGACAACAAAGACAGACTCGGGCCCAAACAACACACTGATATGTTATTCCAAGTTCAGAGTTACTGCTTTGGTCCATAATCATAATCATCAAGCCCGTAGACATCATCTATATATATCTCTATCCATGGATAGTGTAACAGACCCAGTCTCTTGGACCATCAACTCGGCAAATCTCGAGGAGATCCTCAACCCGGCAAGACTGTTACTATAATTCACATTTCACATTTCACATTTATCAAGTAACAGACCCAGTCTCTTGGACCATCAACCCGACTAAATCGAGGAGATCCTCAACCCGGCAAGACTGTTACAAATCATATATCTCATAATCACAATTAGCAGAGTGTAATAGACCCAGTCTCTTGGATCTCAATTCGTCTCAAATTAAAGAGATCCTCAACCCGGCAAGACTGTTACCTTTCATTTTATAGGCATGCCTCCAAACTCAGAACTCTGAAAATGAATAACATATCAGACACACAATTCATCTATTATTTCATTATCAATTCTCATCATCATCTAGGCAAACATGCCCCACTTAATTCAATTGAATCATCACAGCCAATCACAATGGCTTCATATCACATTATATCTCAAACCACATTTCAAGTTTCATCATTGATATATGCAACATCAATTACAATACTAAACAAACATATCATGAATCAATCATACCATATAGGCATGCTTCAATCATAAAATTTAAGTAATTCATCATCAATGATCTCATGATATTCCACATTATACACAACATGCCATTATTCATATGCATCATCAATCTACATATAGTACAATACAATTCATGGGATTGACAATGCATAAAACCTAACATGGTTCATATAATATCAACGTTATCATCAAATCATATTGATCAATTCAATTCATCACTCAAGTATACATAATCAATGACATTGCATATACTTTTTCATTGATCATTATATCTTCCACATTTCCTATATTATCATTGATATATTCATACATAACAATTTACCTTATTCAAGAACTTAGAATCCTCCATATACATTTGGTTGGATCATTATCGTTTTAAGTGTGTTTAGGTACAAAAGACATTTGAAGATCCAACAATGTTTGAAGACCAAATAACAAACACATTTGCAAACACCCTCAAGGGACACGTCCAAGCTTGTGGCCATGTCTCCCAATATAAACATCCAGTAGCCAACACGCCCAAGGGACACGACCAAGCTTGTGGCCGTGTCACTCAACACCAATTCAAGCAGTAGCAAACACGGGCAATGGACACGGCCAAGCCAGTGGCCGTGTCTCTCAACACAACAATCCAGTACCAGACACGGGCAAGGGACACGGCCGTGTCTCTCCACAAAAATCTGACAGTAAGAAACACGGGCAGAGGACACGGCTGAGACTGTGACCGTGTCTCCCCCAAAACCAATCCAACACATATAATTTTCCTTGACTTGGCCGTGTCTCTCCTTGCTTTTGGCCGTGTCACTCACAAAATTCAACCCAAACCTAACCAAACCTCTTCTTTTCTCATTAATTCACAACACAATACCAATACACACCAACCATGCACTAAATTCATTAACACAAGTATTAATAAATGTGTTTTAAGTTTGAATATCATATCAAAACATTAATTAAGGTAGTTTGTTCTTACCTTAAGAATCACTCACAAATCTACACACTTTACCTTCCAAGAACTCTTCACCACTTAGCAATCCACTATCTTCACAACCTAATTCAAATCAAATAATAAGATACATGAATTTCAATACAAATATTTTATGTTTTCAACTCCCTTAAACACAATCATATATCAATTACTCAAATCCCCACTCCTATATTAAATCCTTATTAAACAATTTCAATAATCCTTCATCATCTTTACAAATAACCATTTGAGTCTATACACATCTTTCAATCTTTAACTATCATCATTTTACCATATTAACTACCTCAAAACTCAACTCAATTAATGAAAATCAACTCAAAGAAATGAATACTTACTTGAATATGTTGCCAAATCTTCATCTCTATCTTCAATTCTCTTAGAATCCTTAAGAACTTTGATGTGAAAAGCAACAAAATCACATCTCTCTCTTTCTCTCTCTCTCTCTCTCTCTCTCTCTCTCTCTCTCTCTCTCTCGTCCAAGCAGCAAGAAGAAGACGAAGAAGAAGGAGCAGAAGATGAAAGAAGTTTCTACTTCTTTCCTTCGTTCTTATCATATATATATATAATATAATAATAATAATAATAATAATAATAATAATAATAATAACAATAACAATAACAATAATAATAATAATAATAATAACACTTTAAATTTCCACCACATAATTTTTCTTTGACTTTCCTCTTCTCTTTTCTTTTTGTCCTTATTATTATTATTATTAATTAATTACACAAATATATATATATATACCATTCACTTATCCTACACCATTTTATATCCCATGTATATGTCTTATATATATTATCTTTATATTTCCCCTATATACATATACATTAAATCCAAATACAACAACAATAACTCCAAAACTCTTAGGGTCTATTCCAGGATATTACACACTTCCTTTCCTTCCTTGTCTCCTTGATTTCCTATGAAATTTAACATCACATATACAAAGGTAAGAACCCTAGGTATAGACATAGTCTTATCTTATGATGTTTCTAATGGTTGCTAGCTTATTTTCACCATTAAACACCATCATTTCTTTCATCAAATCCTTCAAATAATTATTTCTTGAATTTTCTCCAAATCTAGCTACATGAACCCTAATTTCAATCTCTTAAATTAACCATTAATCCATGAAATTAAAACTAGAGATAGGTTTCTCTTACCTTATAATCTTGTTTGTCACCAAAATCTTCAACCAAAAGCCTTAAACTTTGGAAAAATCACCTCCTTCTTCCTTCTCTTATGGTTTGGACGAGTTCACCATGTAAGATAGGGCTTTTATATTCTTTCCTTAGCTTATTTTGATCCAAATGGCAGCCAAGAGAGGTTAAGATGTGTTAATATAAGTGTTGATTTCCTATTGGTACACTAAAGTGGGAAAATGGCTAATTTTCATTAGTCCAAATGTCTCTTTCTTTTATTTATTTATTTGGCAAGCCATTAGGCTTCCTTTTATTCATATTTTGACCCTCTCAACTTTCTTGTGCTATAATTTTATAGTCTAGGGTGTGAAAATATCAAAATACCCTCCAGCAATTAATCGATTGTAACTTTTAAACCGTGCGTTTTCGAAAAAAATTGAAACCCACTGTTATGACCCGATTAATCTCGAGAATATTTTTCTGGGGTCGGATATGGGAACTATTAAGAACTTTCAACACTTAATTTTTAAGTTTACACAGTTGCCCCTAACTTTTGAGAAATTTCCACTTAGGTCCTCGGCCTTTCAAAAAATTACCTTTAGGTCCCGTCGACTTCACGGGCCTCCTTTGCACACCAATTTTGTTTTTGACTATCTCGAGCCTCTATTTGACCACTTATTTATGTCCTTCTTGCCTAATACTCGACCACGTAAACTTTGGAATGTGACAAAGTGACACGGCCATCCCAAAGAAATTAAGAGACACGGCCACAAGCTTGGCTGTGTCACTCTTGGTGTTTTGAATTCTTTTGCACGAGTTGGGAGATAAGTGGGGAACAAAGACTTTGCTTTTGCTAAAAGAAATATTAAAGAAAATAAAAGCTTGCCTAATTAATGGAAAGAATTATTAAACAAAGAGAATAGTGGGAGACAAGGGAGAGTGGTGTGAGTTGGAAGGTATGGGTTTGAGCTTTCAATGATAAAAAAAGAGAAGAAGAGGAAAGAAAGAGAAGAGACTTGGAGAGGAGGAGGCTTTGGGCATACACGTTTTGGGCAAGGAGAGAGTGACACTCTCCTTGACTCTTCATCTTCATCCTCCATTTCTATCCTCTCCACCATCTCCATCTTCCATTAGCAAGCTCTTGAAGGTTGAAAAAGCTTCATTGAAAGGGTTAGTGACTTGAGAAAGCTCCATTCCATTTTGCAAAGGGGAATCAACCATTGAAGAGGGCTTGATCTCTTCATCATACACCCAAGTGGAGCTAGGAGGAAGACTAGTAATCCTACTCTTGGCATCTTCACAAGGGGTTTTTCTATTGTCTCTTTCAATTTATTTTAATGTTGTTGTTGTTATTGTTGTATTAAGAGAATTGAACATGAACTAACTCATTCTCTATCTAGATATTGATGAACCCTAGCTTATTTGTATGGATTGAATAATTTTATTTGATGGAGTTGTTTTATTCTTATGATGCTTAATGATTTATTTCCAATTGATAATAGCATGCTTATTAATTGGTTGCCATTTTCATATTATTGACTTGAGAAAGCTTGATATGAATTGAATACTCATAAGGGTTGAGGATTGATTAGATTACTAGAGATAGACTTACAAGATCCTTTGGTTTATAATTCCTTGTTCTTAACGCAAGATCTATTTAATTATGTTTGAGAAGAGATTTCAGCATTCTACTTAGTGATTAGGGATTAATTCACTCGAGAGAGGTTTTAGTCTATTTTAGAGGAATACCAACTCAACTCTATTATGTGATTTAATTGAATAGATTTTCATAAATATAATTGTGGCTAGGGAGATTCAATATCTGGATAGTATTATTAACATCAATCCTTTTTGTACAACATTTAATTTCCCTTTACTTTCAGTTATTTAAGTTAATTGTCTTTAATTATAAAACATCACAAAAACTATTGAATTGCTAAACAACAGTTAAGATGTGCGCTAGTACTTGACCTTGTCCTCAGTGGAACGATAACTCTCTCACTACTTTATTACTTGGGCGACCCATGCACTTGCGGTATTGCTATAGCATTAGGTTCGCACGCACCAAGCTTTTGGCGCCGCTGCCGGGGACAACGGTTTAAATATTAGTAATATAATCAAGACTGTTGATTTAGTTTTATTTTTATCAAGACTGTTTGTTTGTTTTCTTTGAATTGTTTGTTTGTTTTCTGTAAATTTGTTTATTTGTTGTGTTTGAATTTGTTTTTAATTTAATTGTTTGTTTAATTTCTTTAAATTGCTAAGTGCCTTTTGAAAAGATGCAGTTTTCAAGGCACTGGGGAGTTTATGATAGGGACTATAATTCTGACATGGCATGGCAATTCGCGGAATTAACTAATCAACCTATGATGCTAAATGCTAGAGGAAGAGTACCTATGCCACGCCAAGAGATATGTGCAGCATGTGGCAATGCAGGACATAGTGCCAATACATGTTCATTTGGTTTCGAATGATACCAAGACTGGCAAGAGGAAGAATATGACTGCCAAAGTTTCCAGCGACCCATATTCCAATTCTTATAATCCAAGCTAGGAAAGCCACCCAAATTTTTCTTAGGAAAATCAGCAATACATTCCACCTCAATAATTTTTTCAGCCTTACCAAGGAAGTTCTTACTCTCAAGAACAATTTTCAAACCAATACCACATTAAGGAACTCACATTGGAGGATAAGTTAAATGCCTTTATTCAAAAACATGCACAAAATCAAGATCACCTTAAGGAACCCACTTTGGAAGATCATTTGAATGCCTTCATTCAAAATAGCCCACAAAATGAAGATCAACCTAAGGAACTCACATTGGAGGAAAGATTGAATGCCTTCATTCACAATAGCGTGCAACATCAAGCTCAATGCAAGCAATCCATAGTGGAAGATGATTTGAATGCTTACCTTCAACTAGGCACACAAAATCAGGAAGGGAGCAATGAGAGGTTTGATTCTTTGAAAGAATCAGTGAAGAGGATGGAAACTCAAGTTGGGCAACTGGCACATCAACTCTAAGCACACCAAAAGGAGAAATTTTCTAGCCAATTGGAGCAAATTGAGGTAATCACAAATTTGAGGAATGAACAGGTAATATATAATAATTTTTGTGATTTCTTTGATGCAGATGCTAATCGAGAAGCAAGTGGCAAGGAGATCCAACCCACATAGAGGAGCTGAGTCAATCAAAGGAGGAGGAGAATTTGAAAATATCAACTTGGATAGAATTGCATGAACCTCCAAATCCTTTTATGCCACCAATTTCATTCCCATGTAGGCTGGAGGAAGAAAAACAAGGTATGCATATCCCTGAACTCTATGACATGCCCTATAGTGAAGATAGTGTAGATAAGCTTAAGGTAGCCATGACCTTAGAAGTAGAACCTAATATTTCCAATTTAGAAATTGAGGAGAGCAAATTAATATTAAATGATGAGGTTGTTGAGAGGAAACTTCAAATTGCTAAAGAGGATAAGAAAGAGATTCAACCAAACTTGGTTGAACTTCAAAAGACCCCAAAAATTTTGAAATATGTTTTGGTTGGTGAGAACAATATGCAACCAATGATCATCCCTCCCACTTTCAGGAGAGAGAAAGAACAAAAAATGAATATAACCATGTTGCATACTGAAGAATATTTTTACCAAGTTCCTATAGCATTGGAAGATCACCCCAAGACAACCTTCATGAGTTCTTATTGCTCATCCAAGGATACTACCTAGGCTTTGCAATACATTGGGCACATTTCGAAGTTGCATGCTGTTCATCCTCTCAATCATGGGCTACAATTGCATTATGGGAGGAAGGAGCCCTACATATCGCATATGGGAACAATGGAAATCAGGTTTCATCTGAACTCTCTATTAGTTTATGCATGCTCACATTGAGGACAATGTGAATTTTTAAGTGTGGGTGCATTTTGTATTTTTAATTTTAATTTATTTTTGTTTAGGTTTAGTTAATATTTTTCTTTGAATAAATGAATTTTGAAAAGTTCAATTGTTATAAACATTGTTGATATATGACTTTTGAATTTTTGAAGCATGAATTTTGAGAATTGAGTAGAATTGGTTCTTATTGTCAATTTTGTTGGTTTTTCCTTGCATTACCATTAACCTAGTGAGAAATTGAGCCATCAACTTATTATTCTTTGTGTGGAAAAACATCTTTGATTGATGAATTGCTAGAACTTGCTTTGACATGCATTTTGAGACTGCATAAAAATTTCAATTAGGCATCAAGATGATTAAGGCAATTAGGTGAACCCACTTTAGCTTAAAAAGACCAACCCTATTTTTAACCTTAGTTAGCCAATTTTGAGGCTATTTCGTTTCTCCTTTTCTTTATTTTTCGCAACACTACCGACTTTAAATCATGCTATTTTGTCTCTTACCCTTTCATTAGGTCAAGAGCATTTTAAGAGCGTTTATGACCAAGTGTTGTGTTGAATTAAGTGTGGGGTTAAATTTAGTAGGTTTAAGATTGCAAAACAAAAAAAAAAGAAAAAGAAAAATAAATAAGGTAAAAATAAAAATAAAAAATAATATATATATATATATATAAATTTAGATATAATAATAAAAATAATTGTTTTTCTTGTTAAAAGGGTTGGAATATGTTTGGAAATTATCATTGCAAGACGTAATAAGTGAGTTCCCTTGAAAAGTTATTTAATGTCAAGGGGTAGTTGAGAGGAAGGTGTTTTGGGGATCATTGGGTTATACATATGATCAGCTACTTTATTCTTGAAGTGCTCTTGAACTTAATGATTAAGCTCACATTTTCTAAATGCCACGCCATTACCTTAGCCCCATTACAACCCAAAGAAAGACCTTTTGATTGATGCTTGATTGTAATTAAGTGGTGGAGATTTGATTGATAAGCAAGCCTATGGCGATAATCTTTCATTGATTGTCATGAGTGTAAACACCACCATGATCAAACACTTTTAAGAGTAGGCGAGGGAGTGACAACATAGGTTATGCATGGAAAGCCACTTAATTGCATTGGTATCTATTTTGTTTGATTTGATATTGATTGCGAATTTGGGGATAGGGAAGTCTTGATGCATTTTTTATAACTCTTAAACTTGGAAAATTTTTCTTGTTTAGCTTGTTTTGATTGTAGCCTTGCTTGGGGACAAGCAAGGAATTAAGTGTGGGGTATTTGATGAGATCAATTTTATACTTGTTTTTAGTATGATTTTTATGTGTTTTTAGTTAATGTTTCATTTGATTTTTGTTTAAAGTTTGTTATAAGTGTTTGTTTTAGGTTAAATTGCAAAAACTCCTTTGGATGATTAAAATAATGAAGAAAGAGCATGAATCAAGCAAGACATGGCCAAGCCAAAGCAAGCTTAGCCATGTCCCTCAAAGGAACTTCAAGGCAGTAGCTGACACGGCCAGGCCACTGGCCGTGCCTCACCCAAGGGCAAAACCAAAGAAATCAAGAAAGAAAGGAAAATTTGGCAGTAGCTGACACCGGCAGGTGACACGGCCACAAGCTTGTCGTGTCCCATCCTAAGCCAAGAAACAAAGGACCAAAAGAAATGAAGCAAAATGAAGAAGCAGTAGGTGACACATCCACATGATACTGCCAAGCCACTGGCCGTGTCACATGACACGGCCACAAGCTTGGCCGTGTCACTCCTTGAGAATAAAGAAAAGAAAAGAAAGAAAATGGGTAGTAAGTGACACAGCCAGCAAGCTTGGCCGTGTCCCAAAGAAATTGAGAGACACGGCCACAAGCTTGGCCGTGTCACTCTTGGTGTTTTGAATTCTTTTGCACGAGTTGGGAGACAAGTGGGGAACAAAGACTTTGCTTTTGCCGAAAGAAATATTAAAGAAAAGAAAAGCTTGCCTAATTGATGGAAAGAATTATTAAACAAAGAGAATAGTGGGAGACAAGGGAGAGTGGTGTGAGTTGGAAGGTATGGGTTTGAGCTTTCAATGATAAAAAAAGAGAAGAAGAGGAAAGAAAGAGAAGAGACTTGGAGAGGAGGAGGCTTTGGGCATACACGTTTTGGGCAAGGAGAGAGTGACACTCTCCTTGACTCTTCATCTTCATCCTCCATTTCTATCCTCTCCACCATCTCCATCTTCCATTGGCTAGCTCTTGAAGGTTGAAAAAGCTTCATTGAAAGGGTTGGTGACTTGAGAAAGCTCCATTCCATTTTGCAAAGGGGAATCAACCATTGAAGAGGGCTTGATCTCTTCATCATACACCTAAGTGGAGCTAGGAGGAAGACTAGTAATCCTACTCTTGGCATCTTCACAAGGGGTTTTTCTATTGTCTCTTTCAATTTATTTTAATGTTGTTTTTGTTGTTGTTGTATTAAGAGAATTGAACATGAACTAACTCATTCTCTATCTATATATTGATGAACCCTAGCTTATTTGTATGGATTGAATAATTTTATTTGATGGAATTGTTTTATTCTTATGATGCTTAATGATTTATTTCCAATTGATAATAGCATGCTTATTAATTGGTTGCCATTTTCATATTATTGACTTGAGAAAGCTTGATATGAATTGAATACTCATAAGGGTTGAGGATTGATTGGAGTACTAGAGATAGACTTACAAGATCCTTTGGTTTATAATTCTTTGTTCTTAATGCAAGATCTATTTAATTATGTTTGAGAAGAGATTCCAGCATTCTACTTAGTGATTAGGGATTAATTCACTCGAGAGAGGTTTTAGTCTATTTTAGAGGAATGCCAACTCAACTCTATTATGTGATTTAATTGAATAGATTTTCATAAATATAATTGTGGCTAGGGAGATTCAATATCTGGATAGTATTATTAACATCAATCCTTTTTGTACAACATTTAATTTCCCTTTACTTTCAGTTATTTAAGTTAATTGTCTTTAATTATAAAACATCACAAAAACTATTGAATTGCTAAACAATAGTTAAGATGTGCACTAGTACTTGACCTTGTCCTCAGTGGAACGATAACTCACTCACTACTTTATTACTTGGGCGACCCGTGCACTTGCGGTATTGCTATAGCATTAGGTTCGCACGCACCAATTACCCTACCTTAGTGTTGAAGGGCAAGTTGGAAGTGAAGGTTGGTAGGAGAATTTTAGCTTGCATTTGAGAGCTTATTGAGGTATGTACAAACTTGTGATAAATAGAATATGTTTGCATTACATTTGGCCTAACACATTTTGGATGGAAAATGTGTTAAGCTACTTGATAGCATGAATATTGTGTTATAACATGGGAATTATTATATATGAATTATGTGCATTACAGAAAACCATTATTAATGGTTAAATTGAATAAAATGTGATTTACATAAATTATGTGAAAATAACACAAAATATTTGGGTAATGTGATTTTAAAGTGAAATGTTATACATTGTGATGAAATGATGAAATATGATGAATTAAGGTAAATTGACATTGATATGAATAAGATAAATGAGAAAATGAGGCAATGTGCCTAGTTGATTATAGGAAAATGAGAAAAAGTTGATTATGAAAAATATTAATTATTTGTGTGCCTAGTACATTATTCAATTTTTAGAGTTATGTATTTGAAGGCATGCCTAAGAGGTTATCCATATTATTTGCCTTCAGGGCTAGACGTTATACGTCATTGATTTATGATTTATCTTTAGGACTAGACGCTTGCGTCACTGATATATGATTTGCCTTTGGGGCTAGACACTTGGTGTCAATTTGGACCAAAACATTAACTGTGAAATTTGAATAATGTATTCGTTTATTTGGGCCCATGCTTGTGTATGTGTTTATGTGATTTATAAGAGAGAAAAGATTATGAATTTATATACCACATTGTGACATAGCATATAAAGGCATTATGCAATGGCATTGTTTTATAGTTTTATTATTATCAATGTTTGTACTTCTAGGCTTTTAACTTAGCGCAATTTTAATTTATCGCGAAGGTGACAAGGTGATCCGGTAGAGCCGAAGAGTTCTTCTAGATCAGGTCGGGTCTAGATTTGAGATTGCTTGTTGAGTTGATTTTTGCGTACATCAAGATCAGAGCCATTTGCCAATATGTATATATTTTATGTTATAGTACTTTTTGATATTATGTATATTATGTTATGTTTTTTTAGTATATATATTCTAAATTATAAATAATGTTTTGGATAATTTGTATGATGTGAGATTTTATATGTGTTTTTGATATATATATATATATATATATATGTATGTATAAGTATAAATGTTATGAGAAAATATGGAGAAATTGAGAAGTATTGGGAAAATATGTGATGCATTATTTATTGGGAGTGTTTTTATGCAGGTTGTATAACTGTTGAAATTTTTGGAATGTTCTATTTACCGACAAAACTCTGACAAATTATTTTTCAGAGATTTTCATATAAAATGCTTATTTTGGAAACTATAATTTATAAAGAATATTTTATTTACTATTTAACTATATATATTTTAAAGTATTTTGGGATTTTAAATTTGAAATATGAAAATTTTTATTTTATTGGGTTGTGATATTTTTATACCATATACGTATATTTTACATATACTAAATGTATGTATTATACGTATATAGGGTATAAGGGTGTTATATCCCATATAGCTTGGCTTGGAACCATCAAATCACAAACTCTCATAACCCAATTAATATTAATCTCCACATTATTAACAAAAAATCCATCCTCTTTCATAAGCCAACGATCCTTAAACACATAAATGGAGGACCCATTTCCCACTCTCCATCGTACCCCCAATTTAAGTAAATCTTTAGCACAAACAATACTCCTCCATACAAAACTCGAATGAGATCCTACAATGGCATCCATAAAAATCAATATTTTAAAAATATTTGGCTTTGAAAATTCTAGCTGGAAAAGACTTCGAATTAGAGAGAAATCTCAAACCCTGTTTGGCTAACATTGCTAAATTGAAAGCATGAAGATTACGAAAACCTAAGCCTCCAAACTTTTTTGCAACACATAAGCGATCCCAAGATAACCAGTGTAAACCCTTACCTCTATTATTTCCATGTCCCCACCAAAAAGAGTTTATCATCCTTTGAAGTTCCTCACAATTGGAGACAGGAATAAGAAAAACACTCATACAAAAGATTGGCAAAGCCTGAGATGCCGCCTTTAGTAAAACGTCCTTACCTACAAAAGATAAAAATATATTTTCAGCTACCAATCTTCCTATGCAATCTCTCTTTGAAATAATATCATCTGCTTTTTCTTCTTACCAACAAGAGAGGGAATACCTAGGTACTTTCCATGGTCTAAAGAAGAGAAAACCATTAGAACCTCCATAATCCTCCGTCTACAATTTTCAGGGGTATTAGGGCTAAAAAATAATCCAGATTTATTAAAATTGATAGCATGCCCTAATGCCTTCTCATAATCTAGCAGGATATTTTTAACAACACAACCTTCCTCTTCTGTGGCTCTAAAGAAAAACAAACTATCATCTGCAAACAAGAGATGAGAAATACTAGGACATGTAATATTCTCAGCTACTCTACACCCATGAATATCATCACATATTTTAGCTCTCTTAAATATTTATGACAACCCTCTGCATAAAGAATAAAAAGAAAAGGAGAAAGAGGATCACCTTGTTTCCGCGGCTAGGAATTACTGGATCAACATCTTGCCCGTTAAAAGAGATTGAATAGCGGACTATAGTAACACACATCATAATCAACTCCACCCATCTATACTCAAAACCTAACTTTAACATAATCAATCTCAAAAAATCCCTGTTTACTCGATCATTCGCTTTACTAATGTCAATCTTGAAAGCAAACTTCTCCCTTTTTTGCTCTAGTCTTACGCTTCATATGGTGAATCATCTTAAAAGCAACAAGAACATTGTCTGTAAGTAGATGACCTAGCACAAAAGCCAATTGATATTGATTGATAATTCTAGGAAGAATAGCTTTTTTTCAATCTAGTAGGCAAGACTTTAGCCAGGATTTTGTAGACTACATTACATAATGAAATCGACATAAAATCCTTCATCTGCATAGGATTATCAATCTTGGGTATCAACACAACATTAGTATCATTCGAACAAATAGGAAAAGTTCTTTGATTTACCTAATTTCTATAATGCTGTACTACATCTTCCCCGACAATATTCCAGAAACTTTGATAAAAAGTTGAATTCATCTCATCCGGCCCAGGCGCCTTATCAGGATTCATTTGGAAAATAGCCTTCTTAAACTCTCCAACCTCAAAAGGAGCTAATAAAACATCATTATTATCTTTAGTCACCCTAGCTTGCAAAGTCTCAAATTTATCCAAGCCGCCACACTCATCATGTAAGAACAAATTCTCAAAATAAGTTCGAACAACATTAGACATACCTGCTGCATCAGATACAAAATCTCCATTGCCATCTTTAAGGATCAAAATAGTGTTAATCCTTCCCCTGGTATTAGCTTGAGCATGAAAGTAGCGGAAGTTTGAATCACCATGCTTAAGCCAAAAGACCTTTGACCTTTGCTTCCAAAATATCTCTTCCCTATTAAGCAACTTATTGAAATCCTTGTACAAATTATGAAACTGAGTACCACAACCCATAACAGTACGAGCTAAATCCAAATTTTTCTTAGCTTCATGGATATTCAATCTAAAGTTTCTAGGTAAGCTTTTGCTCCAATTGACAAGAGCCAACTCATATTCATGTATATGGTCAAGAAGATGAACATGGTTGTAATCTTTCCATACTCCTGACACAACATTTGAAATGCCATCCTCCCAAAGCCACTTGCTTTCGAAACGAAAATGACGCTTAAACTTAGGAATAGGTACAGTTCTAGCCGCTAAACAAATGGGACTATGATCAGACACACTAGCGACCAAGTTTTCAAACTTATTATAAGCAAACAAATGCAGCCAAGCTTGAGAAACAAAAGCTCCATCAAGCTTCTCCATCACACAATCCTCATGACCCACAATCTTAAACCACGCAAATGCAAACCAAACAAAGGTAATTCATTCAAACAACAATCATTAATACATTCTGAAAAACCAGTGAGTAAATTATCAGGTTGTGGCATACCTCCAGACTTTTCAACAACTGACAACATATCATTGAAGTCAACTATACAAAGCCATGGAAGATCAGACCTGGAAGAAAGCTGACGAAGCAAGTCCCATGAATCCTAACAATAAACAATAAACTCAGAAACACCTCTTTGAAAAAAAAAAATTATCATTTTTTTTTCATTCATAATTATTGAAGGGAAAAAAGGTTATCGTTAAATTTTATCTGAACTGCTCATTTAAATTCAAAATAACCTGAAATCACTAAAAATAATTAAATATTTTTTAAAAAGTTACAATCACAATAGTATCTTTTAAAATAAACTATTTATATAATTTTTCATGGAATTAATTGCAATTGTATCATTTGATAAAAATTATATCATTATAAGTATAATAAAATTACACGCCAAAACATTGCCTAACAGGCAAGTATATTTTTATGGGAGTCAATTCATTTCCTGAATGTAATATTCAAATTAAGAAGAGCTATTAACAGAATTTAGTTTAGTAGTGTAATAATGATAGATGTGATGAGTTTTTTTTTTTTTTTTTCATTTCAATTTTCACCGAATCAAATAAAACTATCAGAATATTTATTCATTTATTTATTTTGAAATCAAAATGCATATACATTGTTGTTTCTGGGATTTGAATCCAGACTTTGGAGGAAAAATGCCATCGCTTTAACCACCAAGCCTAATTTAATTTCTAAACATTTGTTTACTTTATTTATTTTGTTAAATGAATTTTTGAATTTATAATTTACAGGCTACATATATACTAATTATTAATTATATTATATTTGGATATTTATTTAATAGTATAACTGTACACATGTATTCTTATATTGAAATTCATGTCCTTGGATTTTCTTATTATCTTTCATTACATAAAAGTATTAATAAAGTTAGAAATTACAAGTCATACATTTTTTTAAAAATTAATAATAATATAATGCATATAAAAGAATTAGACAAAATTTCTTTAAAAAGAAATTTGCAATTCGCCAGTACAATACAATAGTCCAATTTTTGTTTCCTAGTATGGTGAAAGTCATGAGTCCATAGTATGTCCGGCTATAGTGAGATGAGAATTCTAATATTTTATCTCTATTTATAAATTAAGTCAATCATAAATTTTAATTTGAAAATAAAAATTAATAAAAATTATTTTTAAAAATATTATAATTAAAATTAAAATTTTTTATTGATCTGGTATATGAGTGTAAAAATAAATCAGGTCCACAATAAAATTTTTCTAGTCAAATTTTCACTTAAAAAATGATAAATTTTTTAAAATTTTAATTTAGTCTGCAATTTTTTCATCAATGGAGACTCAAAATTTGATCTATGGTCAGATCTAGCGAGCAGTGATTCTTCATATGAAATGAAATGTCTTGTGTACAAAAGATATTTTTTATTCTAATTTACATGATATTTTATATATAGCTAAAGGTCCAATTAAACAACTTTAACTATAGCTATGATAGCAATTATATACTTTTTAAATTTGAATCATATAAATATACTTTTTTATTTGAATCATATAAATTTGAATCATATACTTTTTATATAGACCATTTAGATACTTTTTTTAAAAAAATTTGAATCATATAAATATCTTTGTTAACGATACCTCAGTTTACCATTAAAAATGCTTTGCTGGCAATTGTAAATTCCACATGAGCCTCAAACCCAAAATTTATATATAATCCAAAGGTTCAATTAAGCACGCCAACTATAACACTTATAACAACTAGACATCTAAAGTTTTTTTATTCAATCAAACACTCAAATTTAATTTAAGTTTATTATTATTAAGATAATTAAAATAAATATATATACTAATATTAAATTAAAATTCTAATAAATTTAAATGAGTTTGAAATCGATAAAATCAATAATTATTATTTAAATATAATATAGTAGTAAAAATATTTTAAATTATATAAAATTTAAAGAATTAATTTGGAGCTATTTAGTTGCAAAAATTATTTTTTATTTTTATTTTTATTTTTTCATTTTAATTTTTGTTTTCTATTTTTTCTATTTTTATTTTCTAATTATTTTTCAAATGAAAAACTAAAAAAAACAGAAAAATATTTACTTAACCTTATTTTCTACATTCTATTTTTTTACAATATTTAAATAGTTTTTTTAAATAATTTTATACCAAAATATAATTCTTAAACAATTTCATATTCTAAACATGCATATATATTTTTTCAAACTAAAAATAAATTCATAATTAAATAATAATATAAATAAAAAAAATTTAAATTATTATAAATCAACCTAAAAATATTCTCAAAGTTTAAAGTATAAACAATATTTTATCAAATAAAAATATTAAAATGTGAAAAAATAAAAATAAAAAAGCAATTTCAATCCAAGTATGAAATAAAACTCTAATATTTTTAGGGCTTAATGTCTGAAAAGTAATTAAAAATTATCTAAAACTCAACTATTAACTAATAAATATAGAAAATTCCTTTCTAATTTTCAAAATAAATAATATTTCTAACTAAATAATAATTTTTATTTTTCATATTTCTTTAAAAAAATTTAAAAAATAAGAGTTAACAAAAAAAGGTATTTGAATGATTAAAAAAAAAAATTAGGTGTCTAGCTACTTGCTACTATGATCATAATTGAGGTGTTTAATTAAACATTTGATGTTTATATAAATTTGATGTTTATATAAGTTTGAGGCTTGGAACCTATGTGAGACCCATAATTATCAATAAATATTGTATAATGGTAAACCAATGTGCTGTTAACGAAAGTGCTTATTTAATTCAAATTTAACAAAACAAATGACTAAATAGTTCCAAAAAATTTACGTTTTTTGTTATTACCATGGTCATAGTTGAGGCATTTAATTGAATATATCACCTTTATAAATCTAAGAGCCTAAAAGATTTCTTTTTGGTATTTTAATAAGTTTTGCATCACTTGGAGGGCCAATAATTGCAATTTTTAGTAGTGTATATTTACTTAAAAAATATTTAATACTGAATATTTATTTAATAAATACTAGTATTAACCGCAGGGGATATTATTAAATAAAATTAATAATTAAAAAATAGAAATCATGTGTTGTTATTTTCCTATGAAATTATATCAGAAAATTTAAAATTAACTGAAATATAATATGATTCAAAATAAATAATAGTCTATAATAATTTATTAAAAAAATTAATAGTATTTTAAATTAAATTATGAAAAATTTCTTTGTATACTAAATTTATAAATTTATTTAAAGTGTTATTGATCATCGTCATAAATTATTTTTTAAAAAAATTTAACTTTATTAATAAAATAATTCACCTTCTAAAAGTTAGTTAAATTGATAATTTTAGTTTCATCACTCTACTACTAAAATTATCTAATGATGAAGTAAATGACAAAATAATTAAATTAATCTCTTAAAAAACATTAATAGGAGAAATTTCAAAAATAAAATACTATTTTACTCTAAAAATTATAAATTTATACTTATAATAGTATGATCATAATAATGATATTATATATTTAATTACGATAACTTAGTATCAAAACTCCCTAAATAAAATGAAAAACTATAATGATTAATGAAATTAATAGTTTAATTTATTTTAAAACAAAGATAATTAATATAATTTCATTTATTGAATATGTTAAAATAAAGAATTAGAGTTTTGTAGTATTTTATTTTATTTGTCACCCTAAATGTTTTTCAAAAATTTCTCTAAAATTTCATTAATGTTTTAAAAATTAAATTAAGTAATTATAAAATTAATAAGAAATTCTTATTGAGGTTTTTGAAATATTTTTTTAGGGTTTATTTTTAGCAATGTTTCTCGGATAATTGCTATATAATAAGAAGACAATCTTAAATTGGATCTTGGAACAAAATAACAAAAATGTATGGTGAATGATAATTGCTCATATGTCTAGTGCTAGGCATTTTGAGTTGATTGTCCTAAGCTTATCCTCTCTCATTTATCATATATCCAAAAACTCTATTTTCAAACCTTAATATGGTAACAGGGCAGTTCTTCCGCTGCGTTATTTCACCAGTTGTCCGCTGTGTTATTATTAAGTTTTAATGGTTGTCCGATGTTTATTCCGACCTAATTGATTCACCAGTTATCTGATATTTATTCCGCTCTAATTATATGATTGATTGTGAATTCTTTTACTGGTTATTTAAATAATTTAGTAATTTAGAGGTAGTATTAAAATTGTATATTTCAAGTGTTAACTATCACAGTTTTCATTTGAGTGAGAGTATTAAGAATATAATTTCACATTAAAAAAATAACAAAACAATATCAATAACTTAAATATGGTAAAGAATGATTGTTCAAATGTCTAGTGCTAGACATTTGGGGTTGATTGTTCTAACATATCTTCTTTCATTTCTCATATGTCCAAAAGCCTTCATTTCAAATCTTAATACAAAAAAAACAAATATATTATAGTTTAATAATGAAAAAATAAGATGAAATATTATTTTTTTTTCTTAAAATTTTCATTTATACAATCCTTACTTTTTCTTACAATTTAATACTTTTGAATTTACAAAAATCATTATTTTTCTTTATAAAAATTTAATGAATATACACTCAATGTATATATGAATATACCAAATTTTATACAAATGATAATACATAATAATTTATTAAAAATATATTTAATAGTATTCTAAATTAAATTATGAAAATTTTTATATGCTAAATTTGTAGTTGCATTTGAAATTTTATTGATCATTATCGTAAATTATTATTTTTTTTCTAAAATTTAACTGAATTAATAAAATAATTGACCTTAAAATTAATTAAATTGTTACTAAATTTGATTTCTATCACTCTACTATTAAATAATCTGATGATGAAGTAAATGAAGAAATAATTAAATTAATTTCTTTAAAAAATACAACTTATTATATAAAATTAAAATATATTTTTAGTGTTATATCACTAATTATTTTATTTATTATGTCTCTATTAGTATCTCTTATGTATTGCCATAATTATACATTAATTATTAATTATCAATTTTTATTAAAAGTAATATTTTATTTTTTATTTATTTTTGTGTAAGAATCTTTTATTTATTTTTCTTACAATTTTATACTTTTAAATTTATAAAAATTATTATTTTTCTTTATAAAATTATAATGAATACATACTCAACATATATAAAACATACCATATTTTTTACAATTTTTTTTATTCATATAGTAGTTTTATTTGTATAAGTTTTATTTCTCCCTTTTAAGTTTTTTTTATAGATTTTCTTTTTAATAATACTCAAAAAGAATGGAAATAACATTTGCTACTTACAATATCTTATATGCCCAATCGCCGAAGCACATTTTATTCGCTTTTTTAATATAAAATTAAATTAATAAAATAATATGATGATGAAGTAAATGAAGAAACAATTAAATTAATTTCTTAGAAAAACATAATTCATTAAAGAATATTAAAATATATTTTGTATTATAAAATTAATTATTTTATTTATTATATATCCATTAGTGTCATATATCTATTAGTATTTTCTATAATTGTATTATCATAATTATATATTAATTATCAGTTATTCATTTTTCTTATTAAAAGTAATATTTTATTTTTATTTTTTTAAGTGTAAGAATATTTCTATTTAACACTTTCTTTATATTTTTATGAGTTTTCACAAGTGTAGAAATAGAAGAAAATTGTCAAAAATAGATTTTCAAATATATTTTTATTTAATATTTATTTTTTCACAAACATGAATATCTTTTAATTTATTAAAATAATATTCATATTTTAATTAATGTACAGTGGATTTTGAATTTTTTTTTGAAAAATTTTCTCTCTCTATATAACTATAAAGCTTGGTATTGAAGTTTTTTTCCTCTCCTAAATGGATATTTATAAATTTTTTTTAGCTATTTATTTGTATTTTTAGTATTTAGAAGAAAGAAATACAATTTTTATTTTTAAATTTACATATAAAGTTAAATTAAAATTTTAAAGTCTTTTAATATACTTTTACATTTGATCAATGTAATAGAAAGTAAATCACTTTTTATATTAATAAATGATAACTCAAAAATTTAACATATCGTGCAATAAAATAAAAAGATAATTAATTTTTTCTTTACACTTCCTTTTGTTCTATGATTGACTACTATTCTTTTTTATATATACATATAATAATTTAATAATAATGTCTAAAATTAAATTAGGAGAAATTTATTATCATATGAATAATGATAAATTTGATTCAATTTTAAAAAAATTGCAAGTTTTTAAAAAAATTTTTGTAACACCCTTATACTCTATATCGCATAATATCTACACATTATTTATGTAAAATACACATATATGATATAAAAATATCACGACCTAATACAAATTAAAAATTTTATATTTCTAATTTAAAATTCTAAATGTATAAGTTGTGTATTTAATTAGTAAGTAAAATATTATTTAATTAATTATAATTGACAAAATAAGCATTTTATATGAGAATTTTCTGAAAAAAATTGGTCAGAATTTTGTCTGTAATTTGAACATCCCCAAATTTTAATAAAATCACAACATACATAAAACACTCCCAAATAAACTAAATCACCATTTCACCAATACTTCTCAAAGTTCTCCAAATTTTCTTAAAATGTTTACATATATAAACATATATATTAATAATACATATAAAATCTTATCTTAAATAAATCAACCAAGACATTCTTTATAATAAGCAATATATATTCCAAAAACTTACTATAATATATATAATATTCAAATGTATTATAATATCAAATATGTATATGCTGACAAATGACTTTGATCTTGAAGCACCAAAAAAAATACATCAAGCTTAATAAATATAAGGCTAGACCTGACCAGGTTTAGTAGAACTCTTCGGCTCTACCGGATCGCTCTTGTCAACTGCAAGATAAATTACAATCGCGCTAAGCTAAAAGCTAAATGGTACAAATTTTGATAACAAACAAATGGTAAAGCAATGCCAATGTATAATGCTTATGCCTCTCATGCCACAATGTGTCATATTATTTCATTTTAGACATATTCCTCCATCATTTAACAATTCACACACAAAAAAATACAAGCATGCATCCAAAGGATCTAATATGCTATTCAAATTTCAGAGTTACTATTTTGGTTCATATTGACACTTAGGGTCTAGCTTGAAGACAAGTGACGCCCAGCGTCTAGCTCGAAGACAAATCATAGTGATGCTCAGCATCTAACCCGAAGGCAAGTGGCGTCCAACTTCTAGCCCGGAGACAAATTAAATAGTTGCTCAAAAGCTAGCCCCAAAGGCAAATAATGAGGATAACCTCATAGGCATGCCGCTAAACACAGAACTCTAAACATTGAATAACATACTAGGCACATAATTAATTCACATTTCTCATTATCAATCACTTTCTCATTTTCTCATAATCAAGATAGACATATTGCCTCATATTTCATTATCAGCTAGGCACATTATCTTATTTCCTCATCTTTTTCTCACTTTTTCCATTTATATCAATATCAATTAATCACATTTCATCATATCATCACATTGCATCACATTTTAGCTTAAAACTTATCACCCAAATATTTTGGGTAATTTCATATAAACCTCATATGATTCACATTTAATACACTTTAGCCATTACTAATGGCTTTTTAACAATATCCTTAATGCATACACAACAAATGGCATTACCCAAACACTTTGGGTCATTTTTACATAATTCACATATTTTACATTTTACTCAATTTAGCCATTAACAATGACTTTTCATAATTCATTTACCATATATACGACATTACACATGCCATAACACATTATTCATACATAACCAAAACATCAAGTAGCTTAAAATATTTTTCAATCCAAAATGTGTTAAGCCCAATGTAATGCAAATATGTCTAATTCATCCAAAGTTTATACTTACCTCAAATGACAACCAAAAGCAAGCTTGACACCACCTCCAACCTTCTCTTCCAACTTGCCCTTCAACAATAGGATGGGACAAATCAACTCTCCTCAATGCCTTTATCAAATGTGATCATAAATAATTATTTAGTATCATATTCTAAGGCATTACCAATTTTAAATCATAATTAAACATTACTTAAATTAAAACCCTAAAATAAAGCCCAACCTTATTTTAACTTTGGAAAACCATATTAAGCAATTCAATTTGGTGTTCTAAGTTTATCTATATCATTATAAACATATTTTAACATATTTAATCTAATTGCATTAGTTAAACACATGCTTTAGTACTAAACTCTAAAAATGACATAACCTTCACCATTGAAGGTTTTCCCTTCCAACTCAATCCAATTATCATTTTAATCTTATTTCCATCATTAATGTTATCAAACAACATGCTTTAAACAATAAAATCAAGCAATTCAACATACTTTGAAAAATCCCTTTCCAAAACCCTAAATCACCACTTTCATTTTCAAACTCTAACCAAGCTCAACCAAATCCATCATTTGACTTTAAAATACTTGTTTATGCTTCAAAATAACTCATTTAGAATCAAATTGTATAATTAAATCACAAGAATTCAAAAGTTCAATTCTTCCATAACCCTAAATTCTCGCTCTTTACCAATCTTACTCAAACTTAACCATTTCTTTAATCCAATATTAAAATCATTGTTAACTAATCAAAACAACTTCATTCTTACCCAAATAGATAATTAAAACATACAACTTCAAGAACCCAAAATCCACATAATCAAATCTTTATGGAAATTTAAGGAAACAAGTTGGAAACTTACTTTTTCAAAAAGAAATCATCAAGACCACCCTTGAATCCTTGAAATCCTTTTGATTTTTGTTGCTTGGTTGAAGAGACCTCTCTCTTCCTTCTAGGGAGAAATCGACCACAAGGGAAAGAAGAAGATGATGAAGAATACTAATGATTTTCTCTCTCTTCCCATTTTAAATTTTAACTTTATATATATTATTATTTTTTATTATATTATTAATTAATTAATTATTTATTTATTTAATAAAAACCAAAATTTATTTCTTCCATACAAAAATAAATTATTTTAAAATTATTTTTATAAATCTTAATTTCCAAAGTATAATTACCAAAATGTCACTTGACTTTGACTTTTCTTTTAAAAGAGTTGACTTTTGTTGACTTTTATATACTTTGTGTATATTTCATATATATTTTACATATATATTCTAATTTTTCACTTAAAATTCTTTCATTTTTTCATTTAAATTATTTATTTAATTTATCCAATTTAATTTTAATTTATTTTATTTAATTTATAAAAATTTCGGATGTTACATATACATTAGGTATATACTACACATATACCTTAATACTTTAATTAACCTTCAAATAAAATTTTTTAACAATATCTAAAATCTTCGGATGTTACAATTCTCTCCTCCTTAAATAATTTCGTCCTCAAAATTATCTGCTACGGTAATAAACATCCATTCCAAAATGTAATCTTAAAATCTCATATAAAATTAATCATCTGATCAAATTATTATTTCATCAAATGACATAATTTCTCATCTCCCCCTTAGAGTCATTCTCAAAAATCTTTTCACAATTTTGTAACTCATCATTATACTTTCTATTTAATCAAACAATCATAATAGATTATCATATTATCAACCGAATTATTATAAGACAAAATTAGTTTATCTCTTTAATATAAAAATATTATACATCTGTTACACTCAAGATATTTCACCACTTTACTGAATTTTCACATTTCATACCCATTTTTCATTTCCAAGTGATCATACCATGCTATTATCACTTCCACATCACATTTCCAATTATTCCAAAACCATTTCTTATATTCTTAATCACATATTACATTTTTCCATCTTGTTATTGTATTTCATCAATTTTCCAAATAACAAATCTTAACTTAATAATCTTCTACACATCTTCACCTTGATCTTACTCTCTATACTATTACTATGTATTAACTCAAGATTATCAGTATACAACCCCAAAATCTTATTTTCTTACTAAGATTTATTCTCATAGGTTATTCATCAACCCAAAATGTACATACATTCCAAATATAATATAGTTAACATATTATTTTTATAATCATTTACAACTATTATATCTTAACTCCTTTCATAGCCATATACATATTAGAATATTATATCATTTATATTATTACATATCTCTCACATTCTTAATACAATTATACATATATTTTGAATCTCAATAATTACTTGTAACTTCCATATTCCAGATCAATTGATCTAACTATCTCAATACGACCATCCCAGTCTTATACCATTTAATCAAATTTCAGCCTATTTTAAGTTCATTAATCTATTTTAATTCATGACCTAACTTAATTAGGTCAAACTTTTTCTTAAATCTTAACTCTTTTTAGATTCATTTTCACGGACAATATTTATTTCAACTTATTGGAGCTAATAATTATATATAGTACAATTCCCACATAATTCCAATGACCAACTCTTACCTTAATCACTTTCCCGAGTCTCATTCACTTTAAACGTCATTTTCATCAACTTATTTATATTATACAATTTTTAAACATGTTCAAGATAACTCTTAATCACTTTTCATAATTCGCCCATTTATCATCTCTTCATATTACTTATAGTTGTCATGCTTACATAATCATTTCCTTACACATCATTTGTAGCTCATCATATTTTTACAATTCTCTTTTGCTTCCACACTGTTTATAGTCATAAATAAATTTCTAAAAAAATAAGATTATGAGTTCCAACTATACCAACCCCAAATCTTACTTGTATCTCATAAAGCAAAACTATCAATTTCATCAAATGCATTTCACAATCGTGTCATCTCAAGCCCATACCTGTGAGCTACAAATAAACATTGCTTGTATTACAAGTTTTTTCAAACAGTTTTTATCTCGCTATTACGTCCATGACTCAGTGGTCACACGCCCATGGCATCTCAAAATTACACATTTTATACACGTTATTACTTTACTATTATCATTCCTTCAATGTTTATATCATATATATATATATATATATATATATTTTAAACACTTTTCTCAATTTCCACATTCATATCCATATTTCACTTTCCATAATTTTTAAAATTTATCAAATGATCAACTCACTCATGATCACTTTCATATTTTGTCTCATTTATGAATTTTCTCAAATTTTCATACAATTATCATATTCCATAATTCACATACTCACTTAACATAATAATGTGTCACATTTACAATGTGACTCATCTCCACACTTTATCATTTTTCACAAACACATACATGTTATGTTACATTTTATATTCCATCCCAATTTCATATTTTCATTATCATCCTTTCAGGTCATTTTTAACACAGATCATACTTTTAATCATATTTTATACTTTTCCATACTTTTTCCCTTCCACACACAAAAATATTATTTCTCACATCAATTTTAACCACATACTCATTTAAACATGTCACTTTAAAGAATATCTTTATTCTTTAAAGAATGCCCATATACATAATAGTATACATTATCAATTAAATTAAATGTTATAAAAGTATGTACTAAACATATAATCCTTCATTCTCCTCTCTTACAAATACTCTTAATAACGTCCCATACTTTATAACGTCCCATAAATAACGTCTTTTATAAAGATCATTAATAAATATAAATTCTCCATTTATTTATATCCCATATACACTTTAACTCAAAATTCGAATCACAAATTCAATTGTTCAATATAATATTACATCCATAACTTTCAAATCATTTCAATCACTAACTTCCAAATTCTTTAATTCCCGTTACGCTTTTTTTTACATAGAAATGTCAACTTCTCTTTATATAAATCATACTTTAAACTCCTCTGATGGATTGATCTCATTGCTATTTTTGATAATCATTTAATATCAATTACATCTACTTCCACAATTTACTCTTTATATTTCAATTTATTCTATCCACTTAAATAAACTAAATCATGTTTTGATTAGTCAACCAACTACACTTCTTGGATTAAATTAAAAAGTCATTTATTATACAATCAACTTATATCCATTATTAAATCTTTATGTCCACCTTAGATATTCCAAACACATATTTACTACCCTTTCTTATAATATTCATTTCTACATAACACCTCAATGAACACAGCATAATCATGCATCCAAATATGAAATGTATACATAACCTCAACTCGCTTTGATTTAGTAATCCATTTATGTCGATTTATATTTTAATTGCTTAATATAAGGAACAATATTTAAATCCTTACTTAGTCACAGTCACTCTTGACTTAACCAAGACTATACTCCATATTAATATATCCTCAATATATTTCCATAATAAATAATTCGCTGTCATTTACCATTTCTCTCTGTAATTTTTAATTAAGAACTCTTAATTCTAAAATATTAAAAACTCCATATTTCTTATTCCTACTTCTACCCATCCATAAATATATTCATAATTTTCTTCATTCATTTATCACCTGAAATTAATTTATTACTTACTTACACAAATCCGCTTCACTTTCTCACTTTCATGTCAAGCTCACCTTCCATTTTTAATTCCTTACCAATTCTTCATAAAAGATTATAAACTTTTAACCGTGTACACTTGACACATATATGAACTTATATTTAAAATTTTAGATTTATTTTCCAAGCCGATTTACTATATTTAAAAATTAAATCTTCCAAACTCACATAATTTGTCTCTTTAATAATTCCTCAAACAACACCTGATTATCCATTTTTTTAAAAATTTATGAACTTTTAACCATATGTTCTTAGAATACATAAGATATTGTGTGAAAATTTTTTAGATTTTTTCCTGAGTTGGTTTGCTATGGTTTTTAAATATATTTTTCAATTTCTACAGATTCTGAGTTGCTGAAACTACTCCAATAATCTGCGTTCTTATATTTTTCTTAATTAGTTTTTCATCTGTAAAAATTATGAAATTTTTATATATTATATTCTAACATATAGAAAAACTTTCTATTAAAATTTCAAGCTCACAATATTTCTAGATTTGTCCAAAAATACGAACAATATCACTTATTCATCAATTGAATCAACTATGAGTCTTAATTTCAAATTAAAAGTTCTAAAATTTCTCAATCTATAATCTCCAAAATGACACCTCCATTGCGTCACTATGATCTTTGCATCCTAAATGCCATCTCATCTAATATTCATTTCATCGAACGGATATTGCCACATCAGATATCACAAAATGCCAGTGTCAATGTATGTATTATAATTTAAAATCATATTTAAAACCTCTGTTTTTTCTCTCTAACAACTCACCTAGGTCGAAAACTTCAAACCTAGGCTTAGATACCAAAATAAATATAACACCCTCATACCCTATATACATATAATATATACACTATGTAAATGTAAAATATGCATATATGGTATAAAAATGTCACGGCCTGATACAAATAAAAATTTTCATATTCCAATTTAAAATCCCAAATGTGTAAATTGTGTATTTAATTAGTAAGTAAAATATTCTTTAATTAATTATAATTTACAAAATAAGCATTTTATATGAAAATTCTTTATAAAAAATTCGTCAGATTTTTATCTATAATTTGAACATCCCTAAATTTTAACAAAATCACAACCTGCATAAAACACTCCCAAATAAACCAAATCACCATTTCACCAATACTTCTCAAAGTTCTTCATATTTTCTTAAAACGTTTACAAATATAAACATATATATTAATAACACATATAAAATCCCATTTTAAACAAATCATCCAAGACATTCTTTATAATAAACAATATATATTCCAAAAACTTACCATAATATACATAATATTCAAATGTATTATAATATCAAATATGTACATGCTGGCAAATGGCTCTGATCTTGATGCACAAAAAACACAATTCAAGCTCAATAAACAATAAACACAAGGCTAGACCTAATCAGGTCTAGTAGAACTCTTCGGCTCTACAGGATCGTCCTTGTCACATGCGCGATAAACTACAATCACGCTAAGCTAAAAGCTTAGCTGTACAAACTTTGATAACAAATAAATGGTAAAGCAATGCCAATGCTCAATGCTTATGCATATCATACCACAATGTGTCATATCATTTTATTTTGGACATATTCCTCCATCATTTAATAATTTACATACAAACAAACACAAGCATAAGCCCAAATGATCTAATATGCTATTTAAATTTTTAGAATTACTGTTTTAGTCCATATTAACACCTAATGTCTAGCCCGAATGCAAATCATAGTGATGCCCAGCATCTAGCCCGAAGGCAAGTGACGTCTAACGTCTAGCCTGAAGGCAAAACAAATAGTTGCTCAAAAGCTAGCCCCGAAGGTAAATAATGAGGATAACCTCATAGGCATGCCCCCAAACACAGAACTCTAAAAATTGAATAACATACAAGGCACATAATTAATTCACATTTCTCATTATCAATCTCTTTCTTATTTTCTCATAATCAAGTTAGGTACATTGCCTCATTTTTCATTATCAGCTAGGTACATTACCTTATTTTCTCATCTTTTTCTCACTTTTCTTATTTTTCTCATTTATATCAATATCAATTAATCACATTTCATCATATAATCGCATTGCATCACATTTTACATTAAAACTCATCACCCAAATATTTTGGATAATTTCACATAATCCACAGATGATTCACATTTAATACACTTTAGCCATTACTAATGACTTTTTAACAATGCCCTTAATGCATACACAATAAATGGCATTACCCAAACACTTTGGGTCATTTTCACATATTTCACATTTTACACAATTTAGCCATTAACAATAGCTTTTCACAATGCATTTATCACATAAATGACATTACACATGTCATAGCAAATTATTCATACATAACCAAAATATCAAGTAGCTTAACACATTTTTCAATCCAAAATGTGTTAAGCCCAATGTAATGCAAATATGTCCAATTTATCCAAAGTTTGTACTTACCTTAAATGACAACCAAAAGCAAGCTTAACACCACCTCCAACCTTCTCTTTCAACTTGTCCTTCAACACTAGGATGGGGCAAATCAACTCTCCTCAATGCCTATACCAAATGTAATCATAAATAATCATTTAGTATTACATTCTAAGACATTACCAATCTTAAATCATAATTAAACATCACTTAAATCAAAACCCTAAAATAAAGCCCAACCTTACTTTAACTTTGGAAAACCATATTAAGTCATTCAATTTGGTATTCTAAGTTTATCTATATCATTGTAAACATATTTTAACATGTTTAACCCAATTGCATTAGTTAAACACATGCTTTAGTACTAAACCCTAAAAATGGCATAACCTTCACCATCGAAGGTTTTCCTTTCCAACTCAATCCAATTATCATTTCAATCTTATTTCCATCATTAATGTCATTAAACAACATGCTTTAAACAATAAAATCAAGTAATTCAGCATACTTTGAAAAATCCCTTTCCGAAACCCTAAATCGCCACTTGCATTCTAAAACTCTACCCAAACTCAGCCAAATTCATCATTTGACTTTAAAATACTTATTTATGCATCAAAATAACTCATTTAGAATCAAATTGCATAATTAAATTATAAGGATTTAAAAGTCCAATTCTCCCATAACCCTAAATTTTCTCTCTTCGCTAATCTTACTCAAACTTAGCCATTTCTTTAATCCAGCCTTAAAATCATTGTTAACTAATCAAAACTACTTCATTCATACCCAAATAGAAAATTAAAACATACAACTTCAAGAACCCAAAATCCACATAAACAAATCTTTATGGAAATTCAAGGAAACAAGTTGGAAACTTACTTTTTCAAGAAGAAATCATCAAAACCACCCTTGAATCCTTGAAATCCTTTCAATTTTTGGTTGCTTGGATGAAGAAACCTCTCCCATCCTTCCATATAGAAATTGGTCGCAAGGGAAAGAAGAAGAAGATGAAGAAGACTAATGATTTTCTCTCTCATTCCACTTTAAATTTTTACTTTATATATATTATTTTATTATATTTTAATTAATTATTTAATTATTTAATAAAAACCAAAATTACTTCTTCCATACAAAAATAAATTATTTTAAAAATATTTTTATAAATCTTAATTTTCAAAGTATAATTACCAAAATGCCATTTGACTTTGACTTTTTTTTTAAAAGAGTTGATTTTTATTGACTTTTATATACTTTATGTATATTTCACATATACATTCTAATTTTTTACTTAAAATCTTTTAATTTTTTATTTAAATTTTTTATTTAATTTATCCAATTTAATTTTTAATTTATTTTATTTAATTTATAAAAATTTCGGATGTTACATATACATCAGGTATATATTATACATATACCTTTCTTAATACTTTAATTAACCTTCAAATAAATTTTTTTTAACAATATCTAAATTCTTCGGATGTTACATTTTTATTTTTATAATTGATTTAATTTAAAAATTGTTGGTTGTCAAAATTGCTAGTTATTTAATTTTAAAATTTGAAAATATGAGATAAATGTATGAAATTTTGAAAATTATTATTTTCTAACAAAACTATGCTTCTCTCTTCTAGAATACACAAAATGACATTTTCATTTTACTACACTTGTCTTCATTTTAAATTGACCATCCTCCTATATATATATATATATATATATATACACACACACACACATTAGCAATTTGCTTCGGGCGAATATATACATTAGTAATTTGCTTCGGGCGACTAAGCCCGTTTGCATGGATGGATTAATGTGTGTGTATGTGTGCGTATACTTATCAATAAATCCAATATAACATTTCCGAATAAGTAGTTGGCCAACCCAACTTCAAATATATATATATATATATATATTTCCAATTTTATAGCTTAATTTCTTTTAATTTACATGTTAGATTTTTATTTAAATTTGACATTCATAACCTCCTAAATTTAAGCTTTTCATGCATATTAATTTCATGAATTATCATTAAAGTTTGAAAAATTATATTTCATTCATATTTTATGTATATGTGATGTATATCTCATTATTTAAGATTTTCTTTCAAGCAACCTTTTAGTAATTCTTATCCTTTTCAAACTGTGACTTATATTCCATCCAATTTTTTTTTTTTTCATAATTCACGTTAGTTAACAGCTAGAGGCCTTTAGCTTCTTTGGCTATAAAATAACCACCACTTTTACTCATTTTTAATTCACAATTCCGGACCAAGTTTGGCTTATTGCTCTTTTTTTCTTTCTATTTTGAACTTAATAAAAATTTATACAGCTTCTAACTTGAAACTTTAACAGATTGTTATTATAATATCTTGTAAAAAAAACATTAATAATTGTATAGTTAAAGTTCTTACTAGTGTAAAAAAAATTTTAAGTTAAAATTTAATTAATAATAATAATAAGAAGAAAATAAAGAAGTGGAATAATTAGGTAAATATGTGTATATATGTAGTGGAGTGTAAATAGTAATACTTAACAATAAAAAAATAGTGGGAAAATATTAAAACCACTAAAAATTTAATTATAATTATTAGTGAAAATAATTAGGTAAGACAAATATAAAATAATAATATAGAATAAATAATTAAAGTGGGGGAAGTTAGGTAAAATTAGGTACTTTTAATTTGAATCATTAAAATTAGAATGGCCATTAATAAGGTTAGTTTATTAATTAAAGAAGGGAAAATTAAAGAAAGAAAGAAAGAAAATACAAAGAAAGAAAGAAAGAAAACACAAAGAATGAGAAGGAGAGGTGGACGAAGAGCCATGAAGAAAAGAAAAATAAAATAAAATAAAATAAAAAGAGAAAAGAGGGGAGGAGTAGTTTGAGGAATGGAGAAAGATTGAAGAAAGAATTTCACGGACCTCCAATTAGGTGAGTATTACAAACTAAAATTTAAAGATTAATTAAAATTTTTGATGTTTATGAAGCTTAAATATGATAAATTAGATTGAGCTAATTAATTAAATGCATAAAATAAAACATGAAGTTCGTAAGTATTAGATGCTAGAATTTATGTGTTATTGGCTATATTTAAGATATCTAAATTTTTAGATTAATATAGAGAAGCTTAATTGTTTCAAAATATTATTTGGAAGTAATATTATATGTTAATAGTATATGAGTGAAATTTATAATTTTTGGAGTAGTTTTGCTATTCAAGAAAAGTAGAGAAATTTTAATTGCTAGGGAAGTGATTTCTATACAGAATCTAAAAATAACAAAAAACCTAATTTTTAACTATAGTAAACGAATTTAGAAAATTTTAAAAACTTAAATACAAGTTTATATATATGTACAAAATATATGGTTAAAATTTTATAATTTTTTATAAAGGTTTAGTACTAAAAATAAAATCAAAAAGTGATGCTGCCTGAGAAATGATTATGGAACCATAAACTGTAGGTTTGAAAAAACCTAACTTAAAAACACAGTAAATAAACTCAGAAATCTCTGATTTTTATATATAAGTTTATATACATGTCTATGTTATTTGGTTAAAATTTTATGAATTTTTATAAAGATTTGGTATCTAGAAAATTTAGAAAATTAGTACTGCCAGAAGAAGTGTTAAAGAAACAAAATTTGTAGCTTAGGAAAACCTAATATTTAAATATAATAAATGAATGTAGAAAAATCTAAAATTGTATATATAAGTCCATATATGTGTCTCGTATACATAATTAAAATTTTAAGTGAAATTTAAAGATGAATAAAAAGTTAAAAATTGTAATGCCAAGGAAGTTAAGAAATCTAACATATTTGTGGAGATTGAAGAATAAATTAATGGTGTCTAATTATATATATGTGTGTGTGTGTGTGTGTGAATATGTATGAAATTAGTTAACTAATTTATAAATTACTATGTTATTATTATTAAGTAATAATTTTATAAATTAAAGTATTTATTTATTTAAATTATAATAATTATTAATATTATTATAAAATTTATATAGTAATTAAGATTATTATTAATAATAATAATTTGAAATAAAGGTAATTGAAAATATATTGATTAATTAATTATTGTTATTAAAGGAGAAATTAATGTAAAACCCTTATAAACTATCCACACATAGTACACATTCCCTCAAATATGTAGTATGCACAGATAAAACATAATAGCACTACTAAAACACATTAAACGTACCTTATCAGTTTGCATTATTTAGTTGATAGTTTATGTTATTATATAGATAAATAAATAGGTATAAGAAAGATAAATCATTTTGTAGAAATTTTTTCCAGAGCTTCATTTAACATATAAGTATTACCAAATTCAATTTGTATAGACATATAATAGTTCTCAAAATATTCTCTTTCACTCACATCCCAAAATTTCATATTTTACATACATACATGTATAGATATGTGAATATGATATTACTTATTTACAAAACATCTTTTAGTCATAATACAATTTATTATATTTTACAAAATAGATATTATCCACAACACCTCAAAAGAAATATTTACATGCTATGCTTAGGCTTGACCTGTGGTAACCAACGGTTCTAGTATCTGATCACTATCTAAGCCTGATCTGGCTTAAAAGAACTCCGACTTCTTTTCTGTTACCTGCACGATAAATAATTCGCGCTGAGCTGCATGCTTGGTGGTATATACTTGATAATGAAATATTAATATGACAACATAATATAAATATACATCAAACTTTAATATAATATATATATATATATAATTAGCATACAACATGCAATGGGCCCACAATCCTTATACAATAAACTAGTTCCAGAACTATTATTTTGGTCTATCTCATCACAATGACACCAATGTGTCTAGCTAGTGGACGTAGCAATATCTCTGACACCCAGTGTCTCATCCACAATGTATATCAACAGTATTAGCATTAACGTGTCTAACTCAGGGGCGTAGCAATATCTGTGGTACCCAGTGTCTCACCCCATATAAATATGGCATGCCAACTACCAAACATAATATTTTGGCAACTATTTATAATATCAGGCAACAAACAACATTTACATTATGTATATATATGTCATTCACCATATGGCTCATCAACATACTAACATTTATCATAACCATCATATTTTATCATTTTTCTTCACTTTATAATCATATATACATTCTTAATACAACATATATAAAGATATAGCCATTCAAGCCATGAATCACGGATGAAAGCCAAGGAAAAGAACTATTTTGGGCAAAATTTGTTAATTGACATGCCAAAAGACATGGACGTGTGTAGACCCTTATTTTTTTTACCAAGTCCAGTCTAATATTTTAAAACACTATGAAATAATTTTTATAATATTTATTATTTATTTATAATATTCATTATTTAATATATTGAAAGAAAAAGAAAATTATAAATATTTATTTTAAATAAAATGTTTATTTTTAAAAATAAAAATAAAAAATAATAAAAAAATAAAAATTGGATGAATCAACTAGCGGCCTGGGGCGAAATGAGCCCAGTGCACAGCCTAGCTCGCCAGCTCTCCCATGTCGCTCTCACACAGCGCCCAGCAGTCCAGCACCACGTGGCACGCACGCCGAGCGCAACAGGCCTATTCCCTCGCAACCTACACCTTCGGGAAATTTTGGTCTAAACCTTATTTTACTCGGTTATTTGATTTTTCCTAAAGAGTTTATATTTCCTTATCAAAGTAGGATTAGGTTTTTTGGTTTTCATATAAATAACACAGTTATAAGATTAAAGAGGGACTTTTGATTTTTGGGAGATTTTAACTTGAATGGCAGGGACTTTTGACAATTTTTGGAGACGAGACTTTTAGGACTTTTGATTTTTGGACTTTTGGTCTTTGGCAATTCTTTTTAGAGACTTTACACTCTGGCACTCTTGGAATTCTTTCACAAGCAAGGAACCAGAAATAAGAGACGATCCAAGGCAGCAAGCAGTCTTCTGTCTTGGTGTTAGCTCATCTAAAATTCCATCTAACAAGTGGAGCCTTCAAACGTTGGTATTGTGAGTGAGAATTTTCGCCTCTACTCCCGGTGGAATGGTTCTTGCGACTTCGATACTATTTAGGCTCAGGACCTTAGAGAACACGGGCCTGAGCCCGGAGAAAATGCAGTCGCCACTCAGACGGGCAGAAAAAAAAGGGGTGGATGACTCGATTCCTAAGGAATCTCCAACCCCCTAATGGGTTCGGAAAGTTGGGTACGTATGGGGAAGGTGAGAAATGGCCCAACACCCCCATAACACCCGGTTCATTGGAACCGGCCTCATTTTCAGGTCTTAATATTATAAAATTCTTAAATATAATGATATTATCCATAATACATACAACAATTAAAATAAAGCATCATTATATTAAAATTAAATTAATGTTCAAATAAAATAAATAAATGGACACCCATCCGTGGATAAAAACGTGTCTTTACATCGTCCAATGTCTAAAACTAAATAGGATTCCCACCGAAAGGTGGAAACATGTCCTTTACATTAATCCTAAAATATAAAAATAATTTAAATTACATGAAAATTAAGTAATGAGGTGCCCAATCATGGAAACATACCTCTTACAATTTTAATAAATAAATAATAATTAAAAAAATATTCTTCCATGATAAATTAAATAAATCAAGCATTGAAATTAAATGAATCAACCATCAAAACATATAATAAACTACATAATCAAATCTAAAATTAAATAAAATAATAAATATATAAATTTAGGTTTACATCTTGAAATAGGGTTTAATTAACATTTAGGGTTTAGAATTTTTATAAAAACAATTTTAGGGTTTAGATGAAAAAACTGTGATTTTATGGATACTTTGAATCAAATTAGGGTTTTGGGACTTTAGAAAATAATATTAGAGTGATAGGGTTTTTTGATATTGTAAGTGATTATAAAATTTGTTGCAAAATCCTATTTCATGAATTATTATCATAGTAAATTAAATAAGTTAAGTGTTTGAAATTAATCAATATGTTTAACTGGATGAGTTAATAAGAATGTTACTTGTATTGTAGGTTCCACCAAGTTGATGTGTTGATCCAAGCTATCTTTTCTTTTATGCCTAGAACAATTGATTCTTGGTTGAAGACTTCGTGATCCAAAGATTAGCCACTGCCACTTTGATTTGCTTTCTTCTTTATTTTCAGAATGTTTTTTTTCCTTGCTTGACGTTGCTCTTGCTTTATCAAACTGCTACTGTCTTTCTCACTGCCAATTTGTTAATCCAAATTCCTGTCGATCTGTTCCTCTTAGTTTGCCTCCTTTTCTTTTTTATTTGTGTTAATTACGTATTTATATGAAAACCAACACTTTAACCTAAACCTAATCCGACTCTCATAAGTTAATTAGGAAGTCTAACGGCCGGTACAATTACGTTTAGGACTCGGATTGAAGGCCAAAATTGACATGGAGTGCACCTCATATCGATTTGGGCTAGACAAATCGATATGAGGCAGATTCCATATTGATTTGGGCTAGCCAAATTGATATGAAATTTCCTCTATCGGTTTGGACTAGCCAAGTCGATATGAAATTGCCTCATATCGATTTGGCAAGCTCAAATCGATATGGACAGTAACTATATCGATTTGGCCCTCCCAAATCGATATGGGCTGTACCTATATCATTTTGGAAAAACCAACTCGACCAAAACCATTAATTTCGACTCAAATCGGTCCAAAAAAAATTAAATTTTTAGCCAATATTTTGCAATTTTGATATAACTTCCAATTTAATTCTAAAATTAGATTTAAGAAATCTATATTCATAATGGACCAACATAAACCTTTTAAATTTAAACCGGTCTAAATTTAAGGGTCTACAGTTTGCCCACTGCATGAATGATCTGAGACTTGGTTGAAGAGAGCGAAAAGCAACATGACTTTGAGCAGATTTTGGATGAGGATCAGTTCTCGACTTGAGGATGGAGTTGGTTTGGGTTTGGACCCGAAAAAGATTTAGGTACTGAGACCCGAGATTGGGTACTTGGACCTGAGAATGAATCTAATTTGGGTACTTAGACCCGAAACAGGATTGGGTACTTGGACCCGTGATTAGGTACCTGAATCTGAGACTTAATTGGGTACTTGGACCCGTGACTGAATTAGGTACTTGGACCCGTGTTGGGTATTTGGACTCGAGACTGGGTACTTGAACCTGAGACTGAATTTGATTTAGATACTTGGACCCGAGACTAGGTACTTAGACCCAAGGCTAATTTTGATTTAGGTACTTGGACCCGAGACTGGGTATTGGGACCCAAAACTGAATTGAATTTGGGTACTTGGACTCGAGATTGAATTTGATTTGGGCACTTGGACTCGAGACTGGGTACTTGGACCTGAGATTGAATTTGGGTTGGGTACTTGGACCCGAGACTAGGTACTTAGACCCGAGACTGAATTTGATTTGGGTACTTGGACTCGAGACTGGGTACTTAGACCCGAGATTAAATTTAATTTGGGCACTTGGACCCGAGACTGAATTTGATTTGGGTATTTAGACCCCAGACTAGATTGGGTTTGGGTACTTGGACCCGAGACTGAATTAAATTTGGGTACTTAGACCCGAGACTGAATTGTACTTGGACCCGAGACTGGATACTTAGACTCGAGAATAGGTACTTGGACCCGAGATTGGATTAAGTTTGGGTACTTGGATTCGAGATTGGGTACTTGGACCTGAAACTGAATTTGATTTGGATATTTGGACCCTAGAATGGGTACTTAGACCCAAGACTAGATTGAGTTTGGGAACTTGGACCCGAGATTCGATACATGGACCCGAGACTAAATTTGATTTGGGTACTGTAGACCCTTAATTTTTGACCTAGTCTGGTCCAATATATTTTAATTAGTCTAAAATTATTTTTGTGTTATCCAATATATTTTTTAGTCCAAAACAATTTTTGTTATCTTAATTAACTAATATTTGCTTTAGTATCTAATTTTTATTAATAAAAAATAAAATAAAAATAAAAATAAACAAAAAAATAAAAACAAAAATGAAAATCGCAGAAATAATATGCGGGCAAAATGGCTTGGCCATTTCGCCCGCAGGCCAATTTTCTCCCGCAGCCAGCTACGGCAGCTTTTTTGCTAGCTCAATTTTTCCGCAACAGTTTTTTTCGCTAGCCAAATTTTTTCGACGCAAATTTTTTCGAAACCGAATACAATTAGGTTTTGGTTTCCTTTTCTTAATTAATGTTAGATTCTGTGAATAACAAAAATTAATCATAAAAATCTTCTATAAATAAGGACTAAAACAACATAAAAAAGAAGGTGAAATTTGAGACTAAAATTGAGGAGGAAAACTTTGAAAGATTTGAAGAATTCCTTCTGGCAGTGAAATCGATCAAACTTATTGAGAGAAGCAAACAAGCAATTTAATTCATCAAAGGTAGCAAAGCTTGTCTTTGCTCTTGTTCATCCAAGAAGAAATTTTTGGTGGAACCAACAAACGAAGGTTTGAATATCTAATCTTTTTTTCTTACAGTAGCTTCAATCATTAAACTGTTTCTTTTGATTCTAAAACCTTAGAGCCCTAATTTACTTCTTCTAAAGCTTAGAACCTTAATTCGTTTCTTTATTTTCCAAAAATCTTAAAATTGTTTTTCTGTTTCTTCTAAAACCTAAGAACCCTAATCTATTTCTTCAAAATCTTAAAACCCTAATCTACTTTCCAACTTTCCGAAACCTTAAATCATTTTATTAATTCCCAAAATCCTAATATGCTTTACAATTTTCTAAAACCTTAAAGCCCTAAATTGATCCTTCTATTTCCAGAAACCCTAAAAAAATATTTTCTGTTTCCAAAAAACCTTAAATCATCTTGCCAATTTCCAAAAACTTTATAAACTCTAAATTATTTTCTTCAATTCCAAAATCGAGACAGTAACCCTAAACTAGCTAATCTAAACCCTAAGTTTTCTTAAACCTTAATTCCCTTAAAACCTTAAATCCTAGTTTTCTTAAACCCTAAACCTTAAAACCTTAAAATCATATAAATCTAAATGTTATAATTCTACACAGTAAGTAACCATAAATCATAAGCCTAACGTTTTAAAGTGTCCAAACCCTAATTTCATAATTTCACATCTCAAACCTTAATTTGGTTAATCAAAGAATTTTATCAACCTCTTAAATTATAAAACTTTAATACATTTCAATTCCATTAAAACTCATAGTAGCTTAAACCATAAATTCCAAAACCCTAAACACATTAAATAAAGAATCTTAAATAGAAAAAGTAGCCCTAATTTGAATCTTTAATTGCTTTATTCAATTTTATATGTGATTATGCTTTGATTTATTTTATATGCTTTAATTTATTTAATTCCAATGATTGATTTATTTAAGTTATCATGGATGGATGTTTATTTTATATTTTGATTGATATCTTTGATGAATGATTTATTTATGATGAATGGTTATTTACTTTTATAGATTTATTTAGATTTCCAAATGTTGTAAGAGGTATGTTTCCACTTGGTGGGTACCTCATTAGTTAAATATCATGTAATTTAAATTGCTTTTCTATTTTAGAACCAATGTAAAGGACATGTTTCTACCTTTCGGTGGGTGTCCTATTTAGGCATGGATTATGTAAGGGCATGTTTCCATCTTCGGATGGGTGTCCATTTATTTGTTTTGCTTGGACATTATTTTGATTTTCAATATATCGATGCTTTATTTTAATTATTGTGTGTAATATGGATAATATTATTATATTTAAGAATTTTATAATATTAAGACCTGTAAAGGAGGCCGGTTCCAATGAACCGGGCGTTGTGGGGGTGCTGGGCCATTTCTCACCTTCCCCACACGTACCCAACTTTTCGAACCCATTAGGGGGTTGGGGATTCCTTAGAAATCGAGTCATCCACTCCTTTCTTTTTTCCCGGCCCTTTCGAGTGGCGACTCCATTTTCTCCAGACTTAGGTCCGTGTTCTCTAAGGACCCGAGCTTAAATAGTGCCGAAGTCGCAAGAACCATTCCACCGAGAGTGGGGGCAAAAATCCCCGCTCACAGGTACTTAGACCCGAGATTGGGTACTTGAACCTAAGATTGGATACTTAGACCCGTGACTGAATTGGATTTGGGTACTTGGACCCTAGATTGGATACTTAGACTCAAGATTGGATTGAGTTTGGGTACTTGGACCTGAGATTGGGTACTTAGACCCGAGATTGGATTGGATTTGGGTACTTAGAAACGAGATTGGATACTTGAATCTGAGATTGGGTACTTGGACAAGTGACTGAATTGAATTTGGGTACTTGGATATGAGATTGGATACTTGGACTCGAGACTGGATTGAGTTTGGATACTTAGACTCGAGATAGGTTACTTGGACCCGAGATTGGATTGAATTTAGGTACTTCGACCCGAGCGAGTTCTGGACTAAAAAATGATTTGGGTTCTAGGCCCGAGCGAGTTCTGGACTAAAAAATAATTTGGGTTCTAGACCCAAGCGAGTTTTGTACTAAAAAAAGAATTGGGTTCTGGAGCCGAGGTACCTATATACTCTTGCCCCCTATGTAGGCTCAAACCTGTAACACCTCTATACCCTGTATACGTACCAAGCATGCTTAAACGATCGTAATATACGTATACTGAATATAGAAAATGCCACGGTTTAAAAAGACACAACAAATATCTTTGTAAATAAGTGAAACCAACCTCAAACAAATAAAAGAAATCCAAAAGACACTATATATAAAATGTTTAATAATTCACAGCGGAAGTTATTACAAATATGTTATAAATCAAAGTTTACAAAACATAGAATATATACATGATTGGCAGCTCTTCTCTGATCTTTAAGTCCCAAAAGAAAAATCATCAATGTCTAGTCTCACTTGGTCTCGAGGAGCTCTTAGGTTCAACTCTATCACCTGTGCGATCAAACACTATCGCGCTAAGCCATTGGCTTAGTAGTACAAAATATACCAACATTATACTTTAAGGCAAAGTAATGTTACACATCTAAATCATAAAGTTAACATCATAAGTGAAAAGCTAACATCATACCTTTATATTTCATAAACCATACACATAGAAGCACATCACATTACCACATCATACTACATTCAATGTCATAACAATATTCATATTACATCTTCATAGTTTCATTGATTTTACCATTCAAGAATCACATTATATACAAAGACAAGCATGGGCCCAAAACACTCTAATATGCCATTCAATTTTCAGAGTTAATGCTTTGGTTTTATTATCACATTTATCATTATCATAAACCCAACTAGGCTTCAAGGATTTAGGTTCAACCAAGCTTCAAGGGGAACAAAGCATGCTAAGTATCAACCCAACTTGGCTTCAAGAACCAACCCAACCTAGCTTCAAGGGTTGTAACATCTCAATTAGGCTTTAAGGATCAAATCCAACCTAACTTCAAGAGAATGTTACCAATAGGCATGCCACCAACAACAAAACTCTGAAAATGAATAACACATTAGACACACAATTCTTTTATTATCTCATTCTCAATTCTCATCATCAATTAGGCAAACATGCCTTATGTTCTTTCAATGGAATCATCATAGCCAAATCACAATGGCCTCACATCATTTCATATCTCCATTCATATTATACATATAGCCTCATTAATATAACATTTCAAAGTACATTATTCATATACACATTACCATTCACAATGCATAATACATAGCCTTGTTCATATAGTATCATATGCATTATCAAATGTAAGTTCAATCTCAACCATGTAAGAAGAGCAAGGAAAAATCACAGTGGCCAACACACTCAAGGGACACGGCCAAGCTTGTGGCCGTGTCTCTCAACCAAAAGCAACAGAAGCAAACATGGGCAAGGGACACGACCGTGTCTTCTCAAAAAATCATCCAACACGGCCAAATTTCCATAGACTTGGCCGTGTCTCCCAAAAATATTTAGTTTTGGCCGTGTCTCTTCTTAGGTTTGGTCGTGTCTCTCATGAATAAACCCTAAACATAGCCAAAACTCTTCTAATTGAATCAAGAACACATTATACACAACTTAACCTCATTCAAATGGATATAATCAATGTTATTAACACATATTTTACATATTCATCACAATATTCACATTAACACTATATTAACCATACAATCAATCACTTACCACTTCAAAACCCTAAAACCAAACATCACCCTTAACTTACCATCTTCAAACCAAAACCAACACCAATTCAACCTTTTAACTTACAATAAATTTTAACACTTATAAACACATCTTAAACATACTTATTCATAAAATCAACAATTTATAAATCACCTCAAACACCACTTCAAAATAACAAAGGAAAACAAGAGAGTACTTACCTTAAATGAAGAAATTTCACAAATCTCCAACTTAATCCTTTGATTCTTCCTTCAATTTGATTCTAGCATTTAGAACACCTCTCTTGCTCTCTCTTTTCTTGGATAGCCGGCACACAAATGAGAAGAAAAGAAAAATAAACACAAGTCAACTTCTTTTCTTCTTTAAATCTCCACCAAGCAATTCTAGCCAAGCAATTACCTAAATGCCCTCATCCATTTAACTTAACCTTTGTCACTTATATGCCCATTAAAGAAATTTCACATATCACACATAAATATCCTCTTCCATTGACCATCCCTTTTGACTAATGTATATGTTATATATATAACCATATACCCAACATATACACTTTCTCTCTACACATTACTTTCCTTTTTTTTTAAACAATACATAAACATTCTCTTTTCAATTTCTTTTCTTATCAACATAACATATACACAAAATTCAAACAAACAACAATTATATCCAAACTTCTAGGGCACAAATTGGGATATTACAAAACCAATAATTTTTTTCATGTAGGCTCTGATTGATGTTTGTCTTGTCTAGCTCTTCACACAAGCATGTATTTCTTTGTTCACAAAATGACTGGATCTTCCTCAAGTAATGGGGTGTTCCATGCCCTCTGATTCCATTCCCGCTTCATGTTTGCTTCATGGAGTATTGATGTTTACTTTTAACAAAGAAAAATGCAGTGTGATATGCTCATGTATGCATGAGTAATACTTACAGTGGTTTCATTGACTCACAGACCAAGGTGATTAGCTGAAGTGTTCTCATTAGTTCCTTCCAGATGTCCGCTCAGGTCTTGCACTGGAATGATAGAATACTTCACATTTATGGCTTTTATCTTCAAGATATTGAAAACATGAATAATGGAGACCCTAAGTGGCAGAGTCAAAGATACATTCATTTCAAACTATGATCGAGCATGTCAATCAGTAGCTTCTTCATAACCTTTCCATTAATCATTTCCTTTGCCCAATATGTCCTTCGAGGTTCGACAATTCAACATACTCCCTTTAACTTGAAGGCTTTATAATTTTTTTTTTTGAATTTTGATTTTGAATTTGAAATCAACTGTTGGCTTTGCAAAATTAATATCAATTTACCTCAGGACTCGATTTTTAGAATTAGCACATCTATAACATGACAACCCTAGTTACCATACTAAACTTGGGAATCATTTCTATTTGAGCAAGAACTATTACACTTCAGATAGGCACATACACATTACTGGCCAAAGGTCTCATTGAGTTTGAATATTGTCTATCTCATATGCATGGTTATTCAAACTATTTCCACTAATAGACTCTACCTACCAAGAGAGATCAATAGGTCTTTAATAGGCTTGAAATGGAGTCTATAAGAGACATAGGTTAAATGAAAGCCATTTTGAAATTGGTGCTGACGTGATACTATGGACAAGCCTTCACACTATAAACTTTTTATTGGAACTTTAGACAGTTGGGAGCATGAAAAGATAGAGCTTTGAACATTCTTTAGACAGTTGGAAGCATGCAAAGATAGAGCTTTGAACATTCTTCTTTCTTCTTGATGTTAATTTGGATCTTGATTGGGACAGTATTTGCCTTTACAAAAAGTCTGGTACCCATATTCATCATCATTTTTTTCTTTTCCCTTTTTTTTCTCTTTCTTTTTCTTATTCTTCCCTTTCTTTGAGCATTTTATCATTTTGTCCTTCTTTTCTGTAGGACTATCAAGTTCAGGACTTTCAAGAACCGGATGATTTTTCTCCTTTTTCTCTGATTTTGATAGAAACTTTAGTTGGGTTGGACCAATTCAAGTCAAATTGTCCTTATAAACCAAATGGAAGCCTTTTGCTGCTTTAGGTAAAAGAGAACTCAGTTGGCTTTCTGAACCATTTTGGGTTTTCTTTTCTTTTATTTTTTCCTTTTCTTTCTTCTTTTTTTCTTTTTTTTGTTCTAGCTCTAAAAGAGTTGTCTTTTTTGTACCAATTTGTATTTCTGGTAATGGATGAGTGGAATAGTATTAATCTGCTTCAGTCCTGACTTTATCTGTGATATTTGATGTAATTCAAGTGAATTTCAACTACCCTTATGGTCTTGAGAACTTCAACTATCCTTATGGTCTTGACTATTCATTCCTTTCTTTTGGATCTTCTTGTCTCTTCACCTTAGTGATCATAAGACTTGTCAAAAGTGTAACAACAGCTCAAGGTAGGTTGTTAGGGTTTGTAAGCCAATGAAAAGAAAGCTAAAATTTTATCAAGGCTCAAAGGGACAATTAAGGATTGATATTTAATAAGGTGTATACTAGTTGTTGGCTTATCAAATAATGCATAGATCATCTCTCCCTTAAATAAGCAGAGTTTAATTTTGCCTCAAAAGTTTGTAAAAAGCATGTTCTAAGACTGACTAAGACCAAGACAAAGGTCATTACGCAGGAGCCCTCTCTAAGTAGGCATACACAACTCAATGCTATAGAGCAATTCTCTCATCTAGTATGTCATTCAAATCATGATGCATAGATACCTTAATTTATAAATATCAAGTTAAATTCATCATCGATTGAGCACCATAATGAACAAAGACTATGAAAAATTTGATGAAAATAATTTATTCAAACAAACATAATTTGAAAAACATAATTATTCCAAATAAGTACTAAAGAAAGCAAAATAAAAAGAGCAACACTCCAAGCTAAGGGAAGTTCATTGAGTTGGAGTCGAAGATACTTCATTTATTTAGACATATCAAGGGCAAAGATTTTTTCCATCATCAAGGGTCATTGCTTCATCATCCACAGTTAGCCCAAGCTTTCTTAGTAGCACATCATCTTTAACAGCTTCTCTATCCATATCATGACAAGATGACAAGATAAAACTCTTCATGAAGGTTGCAAGAAGTGGCACCCTTCCAAATTTAGGCAGAGGATTATTCTTAGTGTTAGGCTTATCAAGCTTAGGCAGCTTTCCATTGTCAATCAAATTTTGGATCTCGTGCCATAATTAAACACATTTATTTGTCTTATGCCCTTGAGTCTAATGAAATTGACAAAAAAATTTAGTTTCAAAGTTTGGAGATAGAGGATTCGATAAGGGTCGAGGAGCTAATGGTTGTAGCAAATCCATCTTCATTAGATTCTCTAACATTTTTTACAAAGGTTCCCCCAAGTCTGAAAATTTACGCTTCTTTGCTGGTTCAGTTGTTGCATTTTTCTCAACACCTCTTCTTTTGCTTTGATTTTGCTCATTGGTGTGGTAGCCACCCTTATTGCTCTAGTTAGACATCACATAGTTTGACTGGTCCTGTAGAATAGGGATTAATCCCTCATTTTTCATCCGATCTTTATTAGTAGACATGTTTCTTATTAATGTTGCCTTTTCCTTCTTCTTTACATCAATGGGAGATGCCTCGTTAGCATTGTTGATGATCTCTAGAATCTGAATCAACTGGGTCCTCATAATTTCAACCAATTGATCTTGTAGCTCAGCCATCCTAGCTTTGACAACTTATCGATTATCTCCCTTAGCTGGTTTGCATCCATCCTTCCAAAGAAGCACTTGAATCAAAATCCATGTTGTAGGTGGTATCGTTGTATGCTCTTGAATTACCATAGTTTAGGTCTGTGAGCTGGAAAGGATAAATGATATGTTATGCAATGCGTATATGCATGTATGCATGTATGCTCAAACAACAAACAAACAAAGATAGGTAAAACATCCCTTCCAATCTTATAACTTCCACACTCGAATGACGAGTCTCTTTTCCTAGGTTTATGGTCAACAAAATACCAACATGGGATATTTTATTTTTGAAAAGTTCCCTCGGACGGTTTAATCAGTAGTTACATTTTCTAATATAGAAGTCGGTCCATGAAAATTCCAATTAATTAGGCTTTAATCCATTGAATCTCAATTAAAATAGCTTTTATGCTATATTGGATTAAAATAAAATTAAGATGTTCATCATAAAAAGATTTCTTTATTTGAAAAAGTAAATAGTGATTCATGCCAAAAACAAGCCCATGATTAATAATTCTTAGTATAAACTAGGCTCACAATTGATTTTTGGTATTTCCATAATTGACCTAAATATTTGTAAGCTCTTTGTAAGAAAAGGTTGGATAAAATGCAAAAATAATTTTATTTGAAAAACCCTTGTAAAAAGATTTTTAGAAAAAATGGATTTTTAACTTTGTATTTGAGTCATGCGAAAAGAATTTTTAATTTGTTTTTAGAAAAGTTTTATGTCCAAAGACCATATTGAAAAATTTTTAAAATAGCTTTGGTCTTTTGGACTTTAAAGAAAAATTTATTTTGAGCTTACAAATGTACTTAGGTCATATTAGAAAAAGAACAGACCAAATAAGCCATAATTTAAGCCAAGATAAATTAATCATAGTCAAACAACAAGCATTTGGGGTAAAAACCTAAGGAAAGTAAATAGGCCAATTACATGAGCTTTAGTCATTGGGTTTAAAGGCTTAGGTTCTCATAGCAAGTATATACCTAAAAGGTACAAGGCTATGAGTAGTTATGCCATGCTCGATCTCCATACCTTGAGTGAAAGTATGGTATTCCTTACATAACACAACACGGGTAACACAGGCATCCACGCACATGATACAATCTAATATGATGCAATGGATAATATCATGGTAAGAAAGAATAGAATAATATAAATACCAATGGAATCAACTTCTCTTATTCCTAGTGGAGTCTCTACTGTGAGCGGGGATTTTCGCCCCCACTCTCGTTGGAATGATTCTTGCGTCTTCGGTACTGTTTTGGCTCAGGGCATTAGAGAACACGGGCCTAAGCCTGGAGAAAATGGAGTCTCCATCCGCATGGGCCGGAAAAAAGAAAGGGGTGGATGACTCTATTCCTAAGGAATCCCCAATCCCCTAATGGGTTCAAAAAGTTGGGTACGAGTGGGGAAGGTGAGAAATGGCCCAGCACCCCCACAACACCCAGTTTATTGGAACTGGCCTCCTTTTTAGGTCTTAATATTATAAAATTCTTAAATATAATGATATTATCCATACTACATGTAACAATTAAAATAAAGCATCATTATATTAAAATCAAAGGAATGTTCAAACAAAATAAATAAATGGACACCCATCCGAGGATGGAAATGTGTCCTTACATCGTCCAATGTCTAAAAATAAATAGGACACCCACCAAAAGGTGAAAACATGTCATTTTCATTAATCTCAAAATATAAAAACAATTTAAATTACATGAAAATTAATTAATGAGGTACCCAATCACATAAACATACCTCTTACAATTTTAATAATCAAATAATAATTGAAAAAATATTCATCCATGATAAATTAAATAAATCATGCATTGAAATTAAATGAATCAACCATCAAAACATATAATAAACTACATAATCAAATCTAAAATTAAATAAAGCAATAAATATATAAATTTAGGTTTACATCTTGAATTAAGGTTTTTTAATTAACATTTAGGGTTTAGAATTTTTATAAGAACAATTTTAGGGTTTAGATGAAAAAACTGTGATTTTATGGATACTTGGAATCAAATTAGGGTTTTAGGACTTTAGAAAATAACATTAGAGTGATAGGGTTTTTTGATACTGTAAGTCATTATAAAATTTGTTTTAAAATCCTATTTCATGAATTATTATCACAGTAAATTAAATGAGTTAAGTGTTTGAAATTAATCAATATGTTTAATTGGATGAGTTAATAAGAACATTACTTATATTGTAGGTTCCACCAAGTTGATGTGTTGATCAAAGCTATCTTTTCTTTTATGCCTAGAATAATTGATTCTTGGTTAAAGACTTTGTGATCCAAAGATTAGCCACTGCCACATTGATTTGCTTTCTTCTTTGTTTTCAGAATGTTTTTTTCCTTGCTTGACGTTGCTCCTGCTTTATCTAACTGCTACTGTCTTTTTCACTGCCAATTTCTTAATCCAAATTCCTGTCGATCTGTTCCTCTCAGTTTGCCTCCTTTTCTTTTTTATTTGTGTTAATTACGTATTTATATGAAAACCAACACTTTAACCTAATCCTAATCTGATTCTCATAAGTTAATTAGGAAGTCTAATGGCCAGTACAATTATGTTTAAGACTCGGATTAAAGGCCGAAATCAACATGGAGTGCGCCTCATATTCGATTTGGGCTAGCCAAATCAATATGAGGAACTTGCCCATATCAGTTTGGCAAGCTCAAATCGATATGGTCAGTACCCATATCAGTTTGGAAAAACTAACTTGACCAAAACCATTAATTTCGACTCAAACCGGTTCAAAATAATTAAATTTTTAGCCAATATTTTTGCAATTTTGATATAACTTCCAATTTAATTCTAAAATTAGGTTTAAGAAATATAAATTCATAATGGACCAACATAAACCTTTTAAATTTAAACCGGTCCAAATTTAAGGGTCTACATGTATGTTTATCTAATTTTGTTTATTGAATCAACAATTATCTCCAACCTTAAAACTCTCATCACACTATCTATCATCAAATTCTTTTTTAATTTTGGTTCATACAGTAGTTAAGTTTTTAACTTAAGTAAATAATATAATCATTAAACTTTATTTCGGTTTCTCAAACCCTCATCAATACAGTAAACCTTAAACCCTAGTAATTATTTTTATAGAAATTATTTCATAAACCATGATTTAAATTATACAGTGGTCATAATTCTAATAGTAATATTAGTCTTTAATTAAAATCCTAGTCTATAAAACTAAACCCTAATTAATCCTTTTTTCTCAAATTACACAATAGCTTAATATTTTTAAATAATAATAATAATATTATTAATTCTATAAATCAAACCCTATTTTCTAAATACAAAACCCAAAAATCTTAATCATTAAACATAAACCCTCTAAACCCAAATTTCATTTAAGAAACCCTAATTTAAGATGTAAACCCTAAACTTATATATTTGTTGCTTTATTTAGTTTTAGATTTAGTTATATAATTTATTATATATTTTGATGATCAAATTATTTGATTTTAATGTTTGATTTGTTTAATTTATCATGGATGAATATTTTCTTGATTATTATTTATTTATTAAAATTGTAAGAGGTACATTTTCATGATTGAGTACCTCATTAATTAATCTTTATGTAATTTAAATTATTTTCATATTTTGAGATTAATATAAAGGACACGTCTTCACATTTTGATTGGTGTCCTATTTAATTTTGGATATTAGACGATGTAAGGACATGTTTTCATCCTCGGATGGGTGTCCATTTATTTATTTTGTTTGAACATTGCTATGATTTTTAATAAAGTATTTGTCTATTCTTATGATTGCATGTATTATGGATAATATCCTTATATTTAAGAATTTTATAATATTAAGACCTGAAAAGGAGGCTGGTTCCAATGAACCGGGCGCTATGGGGGCGCTAGGCCATTTCTCACTTTTTCCATGCGTATCCAACTTTTCAAACCCAATAGGGGATTGGAGATTTTTTAGGAATCGAGTCATCCATCCCTTTCTTTTTTTCCTGACCCGTCTAGATGACGACTCCATTTTCTCCGGATTTAGGCCCGTGTTCTCTAAGGCCCCGAGCCTAACAGTGCCGAAGTCACAAGAACCACTCCACATGGGAGTGGGGGAAAAATTCTCCACTCACAGCGGCGACTGCACTGGGGATAAGAAAAGTTAATTCCATTGGTCTTTATATTATTCTGTTCTTTCTTATTATGATATTGTCCATTACATCATTTAGATTGCACTGTGTGAGTGAGTTAGGACGCCCGTGTTACCCATGTTGTGTTGTGTAAGGGATACTATACTTTCACTCAAGGTATGGAGATCGAGCATGGCATAACCACTTATAGCCTTGTACCTTTTGGTATATAATTGCTATGGGAGCCTAAAACCTTTCAACCCAAAGACTTAAGCTCATGTAATTGACCTAATTATTTTTCTTAGGTTTTTACACTAAATTCTTGTTGTTTGACTATTGTTAATTTATCTTGGTTTGAATCACGACATATTTGATTTGTTCTTTTTTTTCTAATATGACATACCTACATTGTAAGCTCAAAATAATTTTTCCTTGAAAGTCTAAAAGACCAAAGCTATTTTCAAAACTTTTCAAGATGATCTTTAGACATAAAAACTTTTAAAAATGGATCAAAAATTCTTTTTCACCACATTGCCCAAGCTCAAAGCCCATAATTCATTTTTTCTAAAATCTTTTTATGGGCTTTGAAACAAAACTATTTTTCACTTCATTACAACTTTTCCTACAATGAGCTTACAAAATATTTGGGTCAATTATGGAATGCTAAAAACTAATTGTGGGCCTAATTTATACCGAAAATTGTTAATCATGGGCTTATTTTTAGCATGGATCATTAGTTATTTTTCCAAATGGAAAATCTATTTATGATAAACCTATTAATTTTATTTTAATCCAATATAGCATAAAAGTCATTTTAGTCAAGATTCAATGGATTAAATTCTAATTAATGAAAATTATCATGGACTGACTTCCATGTTTGAAAATATAACTATTGGTTAAAATCGTCCAAGGGAATTTTTTGAAAACAAGATGTCCCATGTTGATATTTTGTTAACCATATACCTAGAAAAAGAGACTCGCCATTCATGTATGAAAGTTATAAGGTTGGAAGGGATGCCATAGTTATCTTTGTTTGTTTATTATTTGTGCATACATGCATACATGCATTACATAATATATCATTGATCCTTTCTGGCTCACAGACCTAGAATACGTTAATTCAAAAGCATACAATGACACCATCCACAACAGTGATTTTGATTCAAGTGCTTCATTGGGAAGATGGATGCGAACCAGCTAAGGAATATAGTCGATGAAGTTGGCAAAGCTAGGATGGCCTACGAGATCAATTGGTTGAAATCATGAGGACCCAGTTGATTGAAATTCTGGAGATTATCAACAATGCTAATGAGGCATCTCCCATTGACATAAACAAGAAGGGAAAGGCAGCATTAATGAGGAACATGTTCACTGATAGAGATCAAATGAGAAATGAGGGGTCAATCCCTATTCCACAAGACCTGTCAAACCATGTGCTGTCTAAATGGAGTAATAAGGGTGGCTACCACCCCAATGGGAAAAGTCAAAGGGAAAGAGGAGGTGCTGAGAAAAATAAGACAATTGAACCAACAAAGAAGCGTAAATTTTCAGATCTAAGGAAACCTTTATCTTGGGTTTTCAACAAGCTACAAAATAAGGGACTATTACAGTTATTAACTCTTCGACCATTGTCGAATCCTTTACATTCAAACTTTGATACCACAGCTTTTTGTCAATTTCATCTGACTCAAGAACATGAGATAGATAGATGTACCCGATTGAGGCATGAGATTTAAAATCTAATCGACAGTGGTAAGCTGCCTGAGCCTGATAAGCCCAATACTAAGAATAATCCTCTGTCTAAATTTGAAAGGGCACCACCGCTTGCAACCTTCATGAAGAGTTTTATCTTATCATCTTGTGAGGATATGGATAGAGAAGTTGCTAAAGATGATGTGCTACTAAGCAAGCTTGGACTAACTATGGATGATGAAGAAATGATCCTTGATGATGAAAAAATCCTTGCCCTTGATATATCTAAATAAATGAAGTATCTTCGACTCCCACTCAACAAACCTCTCTTAGCTTGAAGTGTTACCTTTTTGTTTTTTTGCTTTCTTTAGTACTTATTTGGAACAATTATGTTTTTTAAAATTAAGATTGTTTGAATAAATTGCTTTCATCAAAATTTTTGTTGGTATTTGTTCATTTTGGTGCTCAAGCGAAGTCGAGCCTACCTTGATATTATTAAATTAGCATTTCTATGCATCATGGTCCGAATGACTTTACTAGGTGAGAAAATTATTCTATAGCATTGAGTTGTGTATGCTTACTCAGAGAGGGCTCCTATATAATTACTTTTGTCTAGGTCCTAGTCAGTCTTAGAACAGGCTTAGACAAACTTTCGAGGCGAAATTGAACTCTGCTTATTTAAGGGAGAGATGATCTAGGCATTGTTTGGTAAGCCAACAACTAGTATCCACCCAATTAAATATCAATCCTTAGTTGTTCCTTTGAGCCTTCATGAAATTTTAGCTTTCTCTTTATTAGCTTATAAGATTGATGACCTACGTTGAGCTGTTGTTACACTTTTGGCAAGTCTTATGATCACTAAGGAATAAAAAGAAAAGAAACGAAAAGAAAAAGAAGGAAGGAAAATAAAAAAAAAGATAAAAGAGAAGAAAATAAGAAGAAGAAGAAGAAGAAGAAGAAGAAGAAGAAGAAGAAGAAGAAAAGAAGGAAAAAGGAAAGGAAAAAAATAAAATACAAAAGATAGTTCAGAATGGCAACCGAGTTTTCCTTTACCTAAAGCAGTAGAAGGCAAAGACAATTTGACTTAAATTAGTCCAACACAACCAGAAATAGAAGAAAGGTCATCTAGTTCTTGAAAGTCATGTACTTGACAGTCCTACATGAAAGAAGGACAAAATGATAAAATGCTAAAGGAAAAAAAATAATAAAAAAAAGAGAGAGAGAAAGGGAATAGAAGAAAAAGAAAGGAATATGGGTACCAAACTTTTTACAAAGACAAAGACTGTCCTAATCAAGATCTGAATTCATGTCAAGAAGAAAGAAGAATATTCAAAGATCTATCTTTTCATGCTTCCAATTGTCTAAAAAAGAAATTTATAGTTTGAGGGTTTGCCCATAGTGTCACAACAGCTCCAACATACAAATGGCTTTCATTTAACCCGTGTCCCGTATAGACCCTGTTTCAAGCCTATCAAAGACCTGTTGATCTCTCTTGGTAGGAAGAGTCTATTAGTGGAGATAGTTTGAATAAGCATGCATATGAGATAGGCAATATTTAAACTCAATAAGACTTTTGGCTAAGTAATATGTATGTACCTATTTGAAGTGCAACAGTTATTGCTCAAATAGAAATGATTCCTGAGTTTAGTGTGGTAACTAGGGTTGTCATGTTATAGATATGTTAATTTGGAAAATCGAGTCCTGAGGTATAATGACACTAATTTGACAAAGCCAAAATATGATTTTAAGATTTAAAAAAAATGTGTTTTTGTCGTATAAAGCCTTCAAGTTAAGGGAAATATGTTGAACCGTCGAACCTTGAAGGACACATTGGGCAAAATAAAGGATTATTTGCAAGGTTATGAAGAAGTTACCAATTGACATGCTGAATCATAGTTTGAAGTGGATGCATCACTGACTCTACTACATGGGGTCTTCACCACTCATGTCCTCAATATCTTAAAGATAAAAGCCATAAATGTGAAGCCTTCTGTCATTCCAATGCAAGACCTGAATGAAGATCTAGAAGGAGTCAATGAGAGCACTTCAGCTGATCACCTCAGTCTGTCAGTCGATGGAACCACTGTAAGTATCATCCATGCATATCATGCATACATAAGCATATCACGCTGCATTTTTGTCTTGTGTACCTATCATTTATCAAAGTGAATAGCAAACACCCTGTGAAGTAAATAATCAAAAGAAAATATTAAATCAGGGGGCATGGAAGGCCCATTGCTTGAGGAAGCTCCAATCATTTTGTAAAGGAAAGAAGAAATGCATGCTTGTCCGAAGAACTAGACAATGTACGAACATTAATATGAACCTTTATGGGAAAAATCATTGGTTTGAGCCTACACAGGGGGCAAAGTTTCTTCTTTTCAATTTTTGAGTTTATACGTGTACAAAATATTTTTAAAGTCACTTTTAATATTTTGCCACACAAGGGGCAAGGAGATGGAAGGAGATGATATAAGAGCCAGCTAAAAAATAGCTGATTTTTTTGCAAAAAAATAATAAAACAAAAAAAATTAAAAGTCAAAAGTTGTAGTAAAAGTAAAAGTAATTATTATTATTATCATCATCATCATCATTATTATTATTATTATCATTAATAATAATAATACAATATTTTCTCAAGTACCTAAGCCCCTGTTTTCTTGAAATTCAGGCCTATAGCAGTCATCATATGAAGTAGACAAAGGAATCTCATGGTTATCAGTTTAGGGCCCCTTAGAAGATGAAGCACTTGGATCCCTCATTCCCTAGAACCATAAGTCTCGAAAGTTTCTCTCTAACTGATGATACAATCTTTCGAGATGGGCAATCTGTTGGTGGATAGCAGCTAACTCTTGCAGTTTTTTATTTTGCTCCTCAAGCATCCACTGTGAGTTAGAAAAGGAAAGGGTAAGAGCATACATAATCATGCATACATATAGCATAAATAATCATGGAACAGGATGACCTACCGGGTAACTCGTATCAGAGCCTTATAGATAAGATGAAACTTCCAATTGATAAGAAGGAGCAAATGGGGAAACAATAGAGGAAGGTCCAACCTTGTGATCAAATGAGCCAGAAGCCTGCAATAATCATGAGAGCAATCAAAATAAGTTGAAAAAGAAGAAGTTGCAATTATGGAATGACACATATTTACCTGAGAGGTTCCAGCCCCGAAATGAGAGATAGATTCTCTCTCCTCCTCTTCATCATTGGTTTCCTCATTATTTCCTTCTTCTTCCTCAAGAAATCCCCGGAAGCCAATAGGAAACATATCAAAGTTCAAGAGCTGTGTTTTAATGAACTGGGTGTATGACGGGCCCGATACATAAAGATAATTTTCAACATCATAGCCATTATGAGCCAACCACCATAAATTCTCTGGCATTGATGTAATATTCAAAGTATACACTGGACAGTTCATCAGAACCCTCCACTGCTCGGGACTAAGGAACCAATCATACACCCATTCCCTGAGAAACCAACCACTAGACACATGACCTGCAATGATTCAGCGGGAGTGCTGGTAAGGCAGTGCATCATTCATAAAAGGAGTCCAATTCGCCCGCTCTTTAACTTTTCACTAAGTCAAGTCGACCTGCAAGATGGCAAAAGGTAAGTAGACTTTTTACTTAAACTATAAAGCATACTAATACTATTTTACCTAGTCCCAAGTTAGACAACTCAAGTGATAATGCTGGGTGTGCACATGATGAGAGATGAGAACTGCTGTGTGATCGGACAACCAAAAATTCAACCTCGGATACCGACTCTCTCTTGGAAAATGCCAAGCACCCTTATAAGATTATGCTAATATGCCCATACCTGTAATAACAATGGAAATCAAATTCATACGAGTATATGTGTTGGATTGGCAAATGGTAGAATATAGTACCTCAACAATCACCATGAAGCCAGTGAAAGACTTTTTGTTCCTACATAACTTGTCGAGACTATGATAGAGACAAGCAAGGCCAGCTTCACCCCAGCTGTAAAGCTGCAAGAAATCCATATTTGCAAGAACCCTCAACACCGACAAATGGATGGTGGATTAAATAATGCATAAGATGGTTGATCCGAGCAAATATAGCAAAAATCCCGGGCGTATTGCTTGGTCATTTCTCCATGAATCCATGCAGTATAGTTCATCCAATGATTCTAAATCAGTTCAATTTTTATCTTGAATGGCTCTTTTAGTGAAGGTTCCATACCGATTAACTGTTGAATTTCGTCATGTGTCAAGATCTCGTTAGTAAGAGGAACCGAAAGGCCATTGTATAGAAGACAAGTTATAGCCACAAAATCAATTGAGCCAATGGTCATCTCTCCCACGGGAAGGTGGAACATATGAGTCGTGTCCATCCATCATTTCGACAACACTTGAACTACACTCTTATCTATCAGAGGCTTCTTGGATGGTAATTACAGAATAAAGCTTTCAAAACTGCACTCTCGGATGATCCATTTTACCCGAGAAGGTACTATGTCATACCATTGTCAGGCTTTATTGACATACCCTCCGCCTCGGATAACACAGGGTTCACGCTAACACCGAACCAGGTAGGCCAATATGAGAAAAGTATATCATCTCACCAATATTACTATTTCACAGCCTAATATTATTCATTACTTTCTATTTAAATTTATTTATTTATTAAATTTTTATAAATATTCCATTAGTTAATTTATTTTTTAGTATTAAAATATTTCTTAATTTTTGTTACAATTAATTTGTTCATATACTATTAATAACTAAATTAAAAACTAAAAAACTAAACTAAATGAAAAAATAAAAACAAACAAACAAAACAAAAATGATGAATACATATTTGTGCTGTTAAAATATTAAATTATAGTGTTACCTTAGTTTTTTTATTTGAACCACGATGAAGCTGCATCCCAGCTAGTAGATTGCTGGCTCCACTTTCATATTGTTGAATAAATTTCATAAGCTTAGTATTGGATCGAGGACCAGATCTTGAAGCATGCATTCTCTTCATTTGATGCTTATTCAAACTACTATCTGCTCAGCTCTCTATTCTCTCAAACTAAATAAGTATTAACAAATGAAAATGTGAGTATGAATGAAAATGATGGCAACCAATGTTTATATAGGCAAACAATGAAGAAAAAGACAAAAAGAAAAAGGGAAAACATTAATTCCAGTGATAAAAAACCACAGTGAATTCACTATTAGTGAATAGTGAGCAAATAGTAATGAATAATGTCTAAATAGTAAATTCAATTATTTAATTCAATTATTCATCTATTTGCATGTCTAAAAATATTTTTTACAGTTTTAAAATATTTTTTTACACAGGGGGCAAGAGGATATAGGTATGGTAAAAAATAGCTAAATTTTTTGCAATTTTTTTAATATCCTACTAACTATAATTATCTTTTGTAGATACCTTGGGTTCAGAATCTAAATTATTTTTGAGTCTAGAACTCATCTCGAGTCCAGAATCCAAATTATTTTAGAATCCAAAACTCACCTCGGGTCCAGAACCCAAATAATTTTCTAGTCTAGAACTTACCTTGGATCCAGAGCCCAAATTATTTTCAAGTCTAGAACTTATCTTGGGTTCAAAATCTAAATTATTTTTTAGTCCAGAACTCACCTCGGGTCTAGAATCCATATCATTTTTGAATCCAGAATTGACCTCGGGTCCAGAGCCCAAATTATTTTTGAGTTTAGATCTTAACTCGGGTCCAAAACCCAAATCATTTTTTAGTCCAGAACTCACCTCGGGTCCAGAATCCAAATTATTTTTTAGTCCATAACTCACCTCGAGTCCAGAACCCAAATCATTTTTGAGTTCAGAACTCACCTTGGCTCTAGAACCCAAATCATTCTTAAGTACAAAACTCACCTTAGGTCCAGAACCCAAATCATTTTTGGGTCTAGAACTCACCCTCAGTCCAGAACTCAAATTATTTTTTGAGTCCAGAACTCACCCTCGGGTCCAGAACTCAAAATTATTTTTTGAGTCCAGAAATACGGGATCAGTCTAGCTTTAAACCCAATAAAAAATCATGTTGCTTCTCACTCTCTTTTACTATAGTCTCATATCGTTCAAGCAGAGGGCAAACTGTAGACCCTTATTATTTGACCAAGTCTAGTGCAATATTTTAAAATACTACAAAATAATTTTTATTATTTTTATTATTTATTTATAATATTTATTGTTTAATATATTGAAATAAAAAGAAAATTATAAATACTTATTTTAAATAAAATGTTTATTTTTAAAAATAAAAATAAAAAATAAAAATCGGACGAATTGGCGAGCGGTCATGACAACTGGCTTTTGGCCTACGGCGAATTGAGTTCAGCACTCAGCCTCACTTGCCAGCTCACCCACATCGATCGCATGCAGTGCCCAGCAACCCAGCACCACATCGCTCGCACGCCGTGCACAGCAGGCCCAATTTCTCGCATCCCGTACCTTCGGGCAATTTTGGCCTTATTTTACTCAATTTTTTAATTTTTCCAAAAGAGTTTATATTTCCTTATCAAAGAAGGATTAGGTTTTTTAGTTTTCCTATAAATAACATAGTTATAAGATTAAAGAGGGACTTTTGATTTTTGGGAGATTTTAACTTGAACGATAGGGACTTTTGACAATTTTTGGAGACGGGACATTTGGGACTTTTGATTTTCTGGACTTTTGGACTTTGGCAATTCTTTTCAGAGACTTTACACACTGACGCTCCTAAAATTCTTTCACAAGAAAGGAACCAGCAACAAGAGATGATCCAAGGCAACAAGCAGTCTTCTGTCTTGGTGTTAGCTCGTCCAGAATTTCATCTAACAATTTTGGTGAAGCCTTCAAACATAGGTATGTTTATCTAATTTTGTTTATTGAATCAACAATCATCTCCACCCTTAAAACTCTCATCATACTATCTATCATCAAATTCTTTTTTAATTTTGGTTCATACAGTAGTTAAGTTTTTAATTTAAGTAAATAATATAATCATTAAACTTTAATCAGTTTTCTCAAACCGTAAGCAATATAGTAAACCTTAAACCCTAGTAATTATTTTCATAGAAATTATTTCATAAATCTTGATTTAATTTATACAGTGGTCATAATTCTTTGTGAATAATAATAATAATGTTAGTTTTTAATTAAAATCCTAGTTTATAAAACTAAACCCTAATTAATCCTATTTTCTCAAATTATACAATAGCTTAATAATTTTAAATAATAATAATATTATTATTAGTTCTATAAATCAAACCCTATTTTCTAAATACAAAACCTTAAAATCTTAATCGTTAAACATAAACCTCTAAACTCTAATTTCATTTAAGAAACCCTAATTTAAGATTTAAACCCTAAAATTATATATTTGTTGCTTTATTTAGTTTTAGATTTGGTTATGTAATTTATTATATGTTTTGATGATCGATTTATTTGATTTCAATGTTTGATTTGTTTAATTTATCATGGATGAATATTTTCTTGATTACTATTTATTTATTAAAATTGTAAGAGGTATGTTTTCATAATTTGGTACCTCATTAATTAATCTTTATGTAATTTAAATTATTTTCATATTTTGGGATTAATGTAAAAAACACGGTTCCACCTTTCGATGGGTGTCCTATTTAGTTTTGAATATTAGACGATGTAAGGACATGTTTCCATCCTCGGATGAGTGTCCATTTATTAATTTTGTTTGAACATTGTTATGATGTTTAATAAAGTATCTGTTTATTCTTATGATTGCATGTATTATGGATAATATCGTTATATTTAAGAATTTTATAATATTAAAACCTGAAAAGGAGGTCGGTTACAATGAACCGGGCATTGTGGGGATAAGGGATACCATACTTTCACTCAAGGTATAGAGATTGAGCATGGCATAACCACTCAAAGCCTTGTATTTTTAGTATATACTTGCTATGGGAGCCTAAAACCTTTCAACCCCAAAAACTAATGCTCATATAATTGGCCTAGTTACTTTCTTTAGGTTTTTATCCCAAATGCTTGTTGTTTAACTATGGTTAATTTATCTTGGTTTAAATCATAGCTTATTTAGTTTGTTCTTTTTCTAATATGACCTAATTACATTGTGAGCTCAAATAATTTTTTTCTCTAAATCCAAAAGATTAAAACTATTTTTAAAATTTTTGAAATGGTCTTTGAATATAAAACTTTTTCAAAACAAGTCAAAAAATTTTTTCTCATGACCCAAATACAAAGCCTAAAATCCATTTTTTAAAATCTTTTTACAATGGGCTTAGAAACAAAATTATTTTCACTTCATTACAAAAGAGCTTATAAATATTTAGGTCAATTATGAAAATGCCAAAAATCATTTGTAAGCCAAGTTTATACTAAGAACTATTAATCATGGGCTTATTTTTGGCATGAATCATTAGTTACTTTTTCAAGTGAGAAATCTATTTATAGTAAACCTCTTATTTTTATTTTAATCCAATATAGCATAAAAGTTATTTTAATTGATTGGATGGATTAAGGCCAAATTAACTGGAATTATTATGAACTAACTTTCATTTTTGAAAATATAACTATTGGTTAAAATCTTTCGAAAAAAATTTTTGAGAATAAAATATTCCATGTTGGTATTTTGTTAACCATATACCTAGAAAAAGAGACTCGCCATTCATGTGTGGAATTTATAAGATTGAAAAGGACTTTTAATAATTGATTTAGAGATTCAGACTTTGGGCAAATTACTCAAGGACTTTTGATTTATTAAATAAAGTAGTAGCTATTAGGGATTTTTTCGGAAACTTTTTATGGGACTTTTCTTTTGGAACTGGGGGAGAGCAATAGAGCAACAAATTAACCCTAAAACATTATCAAATAGGGACGAAAAATATCAAACACTATCAAGACAGCAGTTAACTCTCACTGTCTTGATTTCCTTCCAACCAAGAGGAACAAATTTGGTGCAAGCAAATACTTTGCATCAACGTTTAATTATTGGTGGAGCTTTCAAACGTAGGTATGTGGATCTAACTGTTGTTCATTAAAACCAAGTAATCATCTTCATCTTTCAAATTATAATTACACTACTTAGGTTATTAAAATTCTTCCTTTAATTTAGTTTGAAATAAGGTTTTAATTAAGATGATTTCATACAGTAAATAACTAAGGTTTTAAATAAAGTTTTCATAACCTATAGTAGCATAAACTCGAATTATTTCATCCTCACACTATAGTAGCATAAATTATTTCATACAGTAAATAAAGTTTTAATAAAAGTAAATAATTTTATCATTCAAAACAATAATCAAAACCCTCTAAACCCTAATTTCGTTATTAAAGTTCTAAAATCCTAAATTTATACATTTATTGCTTTATTTAATTTTAGATTTAATTATATGATTGGTTATATATTTTATGAATGATTTACTTAAATTTTGATGGTTGATTTATTTAATTTATGATAAATGAATGGGTGAATATTTTCTTTATTATTATTATTTATTTATTAATAATGTAAGAGGTATGTCTCCACTTTGTGGATACCTCATTAATTAAGCTTCATGTAAATTAAAATATTTTCATATTTTGGGATTAATGTAAAGGACATGTTTCCACCTTTTGGTAGGTGTCCTATTTAGTTTTGGATATTGGACGATGTAAGGACATGTTTCCATCCTCAGATGGGTATCTATTTATTTATTTTGTTTGAACATTTCTATGATTTTTATAAAGTATTTGTTTATTCTTATGACTGTATGTATTATGAATAATATCGTTATATTTAAGAATTTTATAATATTAAGACCTGAAAAGGAGGTCAGTTCTAATGAACTGGGCGTTGTGGGGGGTGTTGGGTCATTTTTCATCTTCCCCATGCTTACCCAACTTTTCAAATCCAATAGGGGTTGGAAATTCCTTAGGAATCGAGTCATCCACCCCTTTCTTTTTTCCGACTCATTCGGGTGATGACTCCATTTTTCTCTAGGCTTAGGCCCGTGTTCTCTAAGGCCCAGAGCTTAATAGTGCCGAAGTCGCAAGAACCATTCCACATGGGAGTGGGGGCGAAAATCGTTTCAATTTTTCAGGGGGCAAAGTTTATGCGTGCCTGCGGCGAATTGCACCCAGCAGCGACTTGCGCCCAGCACGCAGCCTTGCTTGCCAGGTCGCCCATGTCACTCTCACGCAGTTCCCAATAGCCCAGAACCACATCGCTCGCATGCTGCGGGCAATGCCTCAATCCTCGTAGTGGCCCGTGCCTAATGATAATTTTGCCTAAACCTATTTTAACTTGGACTGTTTTGTTTTATTTTCTTAACAAACAAGTATTAGGTTTTTTAATTAATTACCTATAAATAACAGGATTTAAAACATAGAAAGGGGATTGGGGGATTTTTTCTGAGACGGGGACTTTGAGACTTGGAATGGCAACAACCATTATCAACAAAAAGCAACATAAAACAAGAAAAACCCTAGCAGTAAAAAAAAGGGAACAGAAGCATCAAACAAGAGGAGCAACTTTACAATGGTAGTGACACTGTCTTGGTCTTGCTCATCCAGAACTTGCAATTGTGGTGGAGCAAACAAATGAAGGTGCATAATTTTGTGTTTATTTTATTTAAATTTATAGTATTTTGCAATTATTTTTAATCTAGTATCATGAAATTATTGGCTTAACATATTGAAGTTGTTTAGTCCAGTAGCCAAATAATTTCTTAAGCTTTAACATCCCTTTTTCTTGTTAATTAAAATTCTAAAAATCATTTTTCAACACCAAAACCATAAAACCCTAATTAATTCTTCTTCCAAACTTTCATAGTAGCTTAGTATTTTTAAATAATAATAATAATGTTAATTATATTTTTCAAACCATCATAGTAGCTTATTCCTTTGAAATATCTAAGCTCTAATCTTATTTTCATAACCTTCAATCTTATTTACTTAAACCCCAGCCTTATTTTTCAAAACCATAAAAACCTTAGTTTGGTCATCAAAGTTTTAAAACCCTAAACTTATATATTTATTGTTTTATTTAGTTTTAGATTTGATTATGTAGTTTGTTATATGTTTTTATGAATGATTTATTTAAATTTTGATTGTTGATTTATTTAATTTATGATGAATGAATGGATAAATATTTTCTTGATTATTATTTGTTTATTAATAATGTAAGAGGTATATCTCCACTTTGTGGATACCTCATTAGTTAAGCTTCATGTAATTTAAATTATTTTCATATTTTGGGATTAATTTAAAGGACACGTTTTCACTTTTTGGTGGGTGTCCTATTTAGTTTTAGACATTGGACGATGTAAGGACATATTTTTATCTATGGATGTGTGTCTATTTATTTGTTTTATATGAATATTGCTATGATTTTTAATAAAGTATCTGTTTATTCTTATGATTGCATATATTATGAATAATATCATTATATTTAAGAATTTTATAATATTAAGACTTGAAAAGAATGTCAGTTCCAATGAACCTGTCATGCTAAATTTCTGAGTATAAATTATGAACTGAGTACGAATTAGGCACCCAATAGCCATGCCCATGGCAACTCAAAACCCCTTTTTCATATTATATTTATCAACAAAACACACTCAAAATCCCCTTTTCTTCCAAGAATATACTTACCTTTTTGAAGCTCAAATTGGAGAAATAACTTCTTTTGCACAATAATTTCTCTAAATCTTTCACTTCCTTCTATTGATTCCTTTACTTAAATCAATCAATCCCTAATCAATTTATAATTTCAAAGATGATTTTAGCAACTCATATAAGTACTTTTAAGCTCTTTAATCTTCCTCCAACTCATAATTAGCCAAATCCCTTATAAAACCTTATTTTTCATCTTTGCCACTCCAAACTCTAACCAAATATTTTCCATCACTCACCCAAGTTTTAATTTCATCATTTCTATACTGATTAACTTCATTTCAACCTTTTAAATAATCATTCAATTTATTAGAAATTCTACTCAAAAGAAAAATTCATCAAAAGTTAGAGAAACTTACTTAATACTCCACTTAGCACCAAAACTATCATCAATTCTTGAAAATTCTTAGCAAAACTTGATGATTAGAGAAATTAAAATCATCTCTCTCTCTCTCTCTCTCTCTCTCTCTCTCTCTCTCTCTCTCTCTCTCTTATCTATGAGAAACGACCAAGGAGAAAAAGAAAAGAAGAACAAGAAAGGAAAATTATGGAAAATATTTTGTTGTCTCATATTTTTCCAATATGTATTATTTAATTAAGATATTTTATATAAAATATTATTATTTTATATTTTAATTTTTAACTTTTACTTCTTTACTACTTATATTTAGCCTTTATATATTATTTATATATCATTTATATTTAACTTTTTATATGTGAAGTATATGTTGTTTATACCTCTATCTCTTTTATTTAGATCATCCTTAATCTCTCACAAATTAATATATAAATAGATTTAATAAAAATGAAGGCATTATAATTATGATAAAAAAAATAATTAATTAGTATAGATGGTAAATATATGAATTAAAATAAAATATTAAGTATAATTAAAATAAATTAAGTATTTAAAACTCTAAAAATTATTGGTAGATTAAAATAAATTAAGTTGATAAAACTATGAATTAGTAGATTATTTTTAGTTAATAAATATTATCTTTAAGAATTTTTGTTAATATATAAATATATATATAGTTGTTTAATAACTAATTAATTAGAATGAAAATAGTATATATATGTATATTAGCTTTAGTGTAAATATATTTATAGTTAAATTAAGATCAATTCTTGAATTATAAATTTTGGTATAAAATAAATTGGTGGTACTTTAAATATAAAGTTATAAATAAAAATATAATGAGATAAATAAATTAATTTAAAGATAATAAATAAATAGTTTGTTAAATTAAGATATATTAAATACAAATGTTAGATTATTATTTATAAGAGTTTTATTTGCAAAATAAATTAAATTAATTAAAAATATTTATAAATTAAATTGAGTTAATTAATTATTAAATAATTAAATTAGGTGGTAAATAAAATATAAATTAGAATTTATAGAAAATTATAAAATCAATTGTTAATTAAGGTTTATATTATTATATTTATAGCAATTAGGTTACTATTATTTAAGCATAAACTAAGAAAATTGTTAAAATACAAATTATGTTAAGTAGCAATTAATTAGTAATATTGTTAGTATTGTAGTAGTAAAAGTATTATAAATAAATTTTATAAATATTAGTAATTTTTAAAACTAGTATAATTATTAATATTGTTATTTTGACTATTACTATTAGCCTTATGTATAAATATATCAACTAAATGTTTACCGAACTAGTTAAGATATTAATATTATTACCAATATAATTAAATATTAATATTTATTGACTATTATTGAATCATAGTAATTATTAAAACATAATTTCAAGTGGTAGTTAAATATAAAGATTTGTTATGACGATGATAATTAAATATTATTATTATTAAATTTATTATAATTGTTATTATTATCAAATATTAATTTTAGTATCAATATTGTTAATATTTTTATTATAATTATTTTTATTAATAAAATTTAATACGATAAAATAAGAAAAATTAAACTAAATGATATTATTCTATTTGAAGAATATATTTAGTACATATATATATATATATTATTAAATATATTTTCACTATCATTATAATTACAATAAGTTAATATTTTAGAGAATTAAAATAAATAAATTATTAATTATAATTAAAGGATCATTATAAAATTATTCTCTTAGAATTATTTAATATTAATTTAGTATATAATTTAGATATTAAATTAATAACTTGTAAGTAAACTAAATAAACTTTATTAAAAGTTTAATATAATATATTTATTAGTAACATTAATATTATAATTAAATTATAAGAATAAATGAATTAAATTAATTGTAGATTAAAATATTTTAATTATTTAGCATTTAATCTGGATCATGATAAGTTGAAAAAGACTATATGGAACAATTAGATAAATATTATAAAAATTTTATTAGAATTTCAGATTCATTTTTATATGTGTTTCAAATTTTGCTTATCATGATAGATAATAATTTTAGGATAATTTTTAGTTAATAATTATTCTTATATTACTTTAACAGTAGATACAAAAGCTAAAATAAAATCATAGAGGTGATCCAGTTGATTATACAAATTTAGCTTTTGGCCAATGTGAGTGGGTAAATATGTAATATTGTATTTCTAAAGTATTATTTATATATATTTATAATTTTAGAAAAGAATTTATAGAATTCAAAAGGATAATTTATTTTTGAATGATATTTATTTTCTTATAAATTTAGAATAAATAATGGTAGTTTGAATTTTCATATATGTGTGATTGATTGATTAGATTATGCTGGATAAATAATTCATATACAATCTTATTATAATCCTACGAGATTGCATCTTGATGACAGATGTTTATATAAATTAAATATATTATAATTTATCATTGGCCGGGGTAATTACTTTGCACATGTGTATTGAAGTTATTTCTCCTTAAACCTGCGAGATAAGTCATCATACGCCCTTGAATTGAAGTTGGATCACTATGAATTATATTTGAGTGTGTATAAAAGATGCATAAATTGAATTATTTCTAATTTTTCTGAGAATTGAGAAATGTTTGAAAGTTATGAACTCTTATATATTTTTTAAGAGCTTGTTTTCCACTTATAAAACAAGTTAAAATAGTTTTTCTAAGACTTAGATATTAACTAATAAATATAGAAATTTTTTTTTTAATTTTCTAAATGAAAAATATTTTATAACTAAACAACAAATTTATTTTCAATTTTTTTTAGAAAATTTTCTAAAAACTGGATTTTTTTTCTATAATTAAATGCCCCTTTAATTTTTTCTCATGTAAGGCAATCTAGGACTGCAGTTGTCTATTTGTTAGCCAGGGCATCTGCCATCTAGTTTTGTAGCATATGCAGGAGAGTGAGGCATTGTACCAGCTCCTTATATTTTAATGATTAAAACAATTATAGCTCCTTATATTTTGAATGCTTTAAAATTTGATTTATAAATTATATCCTTTTATTCAAATATATATATTATAATTTATTCAAATATATATAACATTAAATTAAACTTCAAATTTTATTTTTTATTAAATTCGTATTGTTTTTCAGAAATACATTAAATAATTATATAGTTAACTAAAAACATTTGCACACCGAACTTTAGTCTAATAATAAAATGCACATATTCTGAGCAATAAACCCAAAATTAATTATTCCTTCTAAATATGATATTAAATATTAAATATATATATATATTTAATATACGGTTGAATTTATTTATATGAGTTGAAAATTTATAATAATATGTTACAATTAGAAAACTAATTATAAAGTATAATTATGAACTTTGGAAATTGGAAGAAGAAACTAAGAAGATCGTTTTCTCTCATATCTTAAAAGTACATAAATTGTCCTATTTATACTAGTTCAAGTAACCTTGAAAATTTAATGCATTTAATTACATTTAATTCATAAATTACTAAAAACTTTAACTAACACAATTTATTTTATTCAGTTTCTACTTTAAACTACACAATTTATTAATATAGACAAAAAGAAGAATAAATGAGTAATTAGTAAATCTATTGTTTGAAGAAAGTCTCATTAATTCTAACACTCCTCCTTGAGACTTTTCTTGCCAATTCCAATTAACTTCTTTAGCTCTTCAAATCTATAATGAGGTAAAGCTTTTGTCATCATATCAGCTAACTGCATTTCTAATATGCAATAAACCATATTGATTTCTTTGTTTTTTTCAACTTCTATCAAAAAATAAAACTTGATTTTGACATGCTTCGTTCTTCCATGCTGAACTGGATTTTGACTAATAGATATTGCTGATTTGTTGTCACAATAGTGACAGTAGGACCTTATTGTTCTAGCCCTACATCTGCTAGCAACTTTTGAATCCAGATTGCTTGATTTGCTGCTGAAGCTGCTGTAATATACTTAGCTTATGCAGTAGATTGAGCCACAACTTCTTGCTTTTTTTGAATTCCAAGAAAATGGCCCTGAGCCAAGCAAGAATAAATAACCACTTGTGCTCTTGCTATCATCAAAACTACTGCCCATTCACTATCAACATATCCTTCAAGTTTGATTTCTTTTCCTTTTTTATAAAATATGCCAAAGTCAATTGTTCCTTTGATATACCTCAAAACTCTTTTGGCAGCATTTAGATGAACCTTTCTAGGAGAATTCATAAACCTAGAAAGTAGGCTTGCAGGAAACATTAGATCCGACCTTGATGCAGTCAAATATAGTAAACTGCCAATTATGCTTCTGTATTCAGTTGCACTTACTTTTTCTTGTCCATCTTCAATTGAAAACTTCTCATTTTGTGCTAAAGGAGTTGACATGGGTTTGCTTTTCTCTAACTTGAACTTTTTCAAAACATCCCAAGCATATTTCTTTTGAGTTAAAAAAATTCCATTTGACTACTTTTGAATTTCCATGCCCAGAAAGTAGTTCATCATGCCTAAATCAGACATTTCAAAATCAGTTTGCATCTGATTTTTGAATTCTAGCAACAAATCAATATCATTGCTAGTTACTAGCATGTCATCTGCATAAATAGATACTAGAAGTTTTCTCCCATCTTCTAGAAATTTGAAATACATAGTTGCTTCATTTTCACTCCTTCTGAAATCTTGGAGCAATAAATGTGCATCAATTCTTGCATACTAAGCTCTTGGAGCCTGTTTCAATCCATAAAGATCTTTGTTGAGTCTATAAACTTTATTTTCGCTGCCTTTGACCATAAAGCCTTCAGGTTGATAAATGTAAATCTCCTCCTCAAGTACTCCATTTAAGAAAGCTGACTTGACATCTAAATGGAAACTTTCCAACCATTTTTAGCTGCAACTGCTAGAAGTAATCTGATTGTATCATGCCTTGATACTGGAGCAAATGTGTCTCCATAATCTACTCTAGCCAATTGAGCATAGCCCTTTACAACTAATCTAGCCTTATATTTGTTGATTGATCCATCTACATTAAACTTGGTCCTGAAAACCCAATTTACTTCAATTAAATTTTTACCTTGAGGTCTTAAGGTGAGTTCCCAAGTCTGGTTTCTTTCAATGCTGCAATCTCCTCCTTCATTGCTTGTAGCCATTATTTATGCCTTGTAGCTTCATGATAGTTTTTGGGTTCATAAATTGCAAGACTGCAACTCTCATAAATCTCAGATAGTGGTTTAGTTCTCAACACAGGTGAATCTGGTTCACTACCTTCCTTATTCTCTGCAGCTTCTTTAATACTTTCAATACTATCATCAAGTGGAACCAAATCTAAACTCTCAAAACCATTCACAACTTTCTCTTCTTCCTAATCCCAACGAGCCATTTCATCAACTAACAAGTCTCCATAAATCATGACTTGTTTAGTTTTCAAATTGAAAACTCTATAGCCCTTCGAATGAACTGCATACCCTAAGAAAATACAAACATCTGCTTTCTCATCAAGCTTTTTTCTCTTGATGCTAGGAATGTGGGTATAGAAAATTGACCTGAAAAACTCTTAAATGCTTTAAGGAGGGTTTTGATCCACTCCATGCCTCAAACGAAGTCACCTGCTTCACCGACCTTGTAGAAAGTCTATTTAATAAGTACACAGCTGTGTAAACAACTTCTAAATTCTTCTCAGCCAGCATACATCTTCCCATCTCAACTACTATTATATTCTTTCTCTCAATCACACCATTTTGTTAAGGTGTGTAACTGATAAAAAATTGATGTTCTATACCTGCATTTTTCAAAAAAATAAGCAAACTCCCTTGAGCAATATTCTTTTCCATTGTCACTTCTCAAAATCTTTATCTTCAAACAAGCTTGATTTTCAACCGAAGCTTTGAAATTCTTGAATGAATTGAAGACTTGAGATTTGCAACCTAGAAATTCAACCCAAAGTCATTCTAGTGCAATCATCAATAAATAAAATAAAATATTTACTCTGATTGTGTGAAGCCACATTCATTGGTCCACATACATTAGAGTGAATCAATTGCAATTTTTCTGAGGCTCTCCAGGATTCATTTTTGGAAAATGCTAGCTTATGCTTTTTTCCTAGTTGGTAAGACTTACAAACTTCATTAACTTCATGGATGATAGGAAAATCAGACACATACCTATTTTGTTGCATAAACTTTAGAGTGCCTTAACTGTAGTGACCCAGCCTCCTATGCCACAACTTTGATTCCTCACTTTTACAACTCAATGCATATTCATCTGTTGATTCCATATTTAATGGAAAACTATTCTCTACCATTTTAACTCTAGCTATTTCATAGCCATTGGGATCATTAATGATACAAATATCATCTCTAAACAATAAGGAATAATGATTTTTCATCATTTGAGCAACACTCAATAGATTTTTGGAGAGTGAAGGTACATAAAGCACATTTGAAATTACCTTAGTACCTTTTTTATTTTGAATGGCAATTGAGCCTTTGCCTTCAGCTTTCGCAAGTTGTCCATCCCCCAACTTCACATAAGTTTAGAAGGAATTGTCAAGGGAAGTGAAAATTGATTCATCTCTAGCCATATGACTAGTGCAACCACTATCAACCAACTAAGTCAATTTATTATTTTGATGAATTGACTGAGAGGCCATGAACAATCTGGCTCCATCCAACTTTGGTTGTTCTTCTGCTGCGTTTGCCTACTGAGGTTGTTGTTGCAGTTGGTTTTGCTTTTTCTTGTCTCTATAAAACTTCTTTGTGTGGCCATTTCTATTACAAAAATTACAGCGAAATAGAGGCTTTCCTTTGAAATAACAATCCTTCTTAAGGTGATTTGTTCTCTTGCAAATGGAATAAGGAGGAAAACTTTGCTTGTGAGATTCACCAGAATTTTCAACTTCTTATTTGTCCTTTTCTGATGAACTTCTCTTGAAATCTCTACCGTTATCATTTTCCTTTTTTCCTTAATTGAAAGGCTATTTCAAGTACATCTTCACTTTTCATGGATGATCTTTGTTCATGAGCTTGAAATTTACTAAAATGTTCAGAAATAGTCATGGTTTTAAGGTCACAAGATTCTTCAATGGCAGAAATCTTGGCTTCAAATTTTTCTGGTAATGTAATTTGAGTCTTCAAACTTCTCACCATACAATCTGATTTGATTAACTAGTTGCATGATTCTAAAGGAGTAATCCTTCATCAACTCTCCTTCATCTTCAATATCTCAAATTCTCTTTTGAGAGTTAGCATTTTGACTGCCTTGACCCTCTCACTTCCTTCAAACTCTTTTTTTTTTAATTTATCCCATGCCTCTTTAGGTGTTTCACAGGCCATGATCCTATAAAAAATGACATCAGATACTACTGAATGAATGCAGGATAAAGCCTTTGGTTTTTTCGCTAAATCATCCTCATGCTTCTTTAGTTGGGCAATGGTAGGATTTTGTCTCAACTGCAGTGGTTCCTCATCTGTTTCAACAACTTCCTATAGAGACATTGCTCGTAGGTAGGCTTTCATCTTAATAGCCCAAACTTGATAATTATCCCCAGAAAATACTAGAGGGGCAACTAAAGAGAAACTAGAACTTGACATTGAAAAACTACACACAAATCTCACAAGAAATATTTCTTTGATCAATTAAAAACTCACAATATTTGATAAATTCCATAGCCCTTAAAGATCAAGAGCTCTGATACCAGTGTTACAATTAGAAAACTAATTAAAAAGTATAATTATGAAATTAGGAAAATGGAAGAAGAAACTAAGAAGATCGTTTTCTCTCACATCTTAAAAGTACATAAAATTGTCCTATTTATACTAGTTCAAGTAACCTAAAAACTTTAATGCATTTAATTACATTTAATTCATAACTTACTAAACACTTTAACTAGCATAATTTATTTTATTCAGTTTCTACATTAAACCACACAATTTATTAATGTAGACATAAAGAAGAATAAATGAGTAATTAGTAAATCGATTGTTTGAAGAAAGTCTCATTAATTCTAACATAATAGAATGTATCACATGTGAAACTAATAAATTTTATTAGAAATTGAGGTTAATATTAATTGTGTTTTATACTAAACAAGTTTTATTACAGTTATTTCATTTTTTGTTAATATTGCAAGCTAAAGAAATATTGAGAGGAGAATCGTTAACCATGAAAATTAGTAAAATTTTATACCCATATTTTTTAGCTCATTTGTAATAGTTGGATAACCTTTAAATATTATATTAGATTAAGATAAAGATTGATAAAGATAGATTATTAAGCCTAAATCTGAAGGTGGTCTTGAGACTAAGATCCTTGGAAGCTCTGAACAAGGTTCATTTTATGAAGTTGTGTTGGATATTTATGGTCAATAAAAATAGGCTATGGGTCTAAGTTATGGCTTTAAAGTATAAAACTTCATCTGATGTTAGGAAGGATTTTAGTGTCACATCCATGATTTTAGAGATATAAAATTTTATATATACTCAATATATATATCTAGAGTATATATAATATATACATATGGTATATTAATTATATATGTTGGATTAATACATTACATACTTAATATATTTAATACACATATAAGGTACATTTGATGTGTATATAAGATACACATTACTTGTGCATATGTGTAATATCCCAAATTTTTTGAAAAGTTCTAATTTTTGAAAATTAATAAAATAAATTATAATTTAAAATGGATAAATTAAAATTATGGTTTTAGATGAAAATGAATGAATTTTAAATGAAAAAGTGGAATATATATGTGATATATATGTAAAATATATACAACATATAAAAGCCAATACTTTTTAAAAGAAAAGTCAAAGTAAAAGGGTATTTTGGTAATTAAATCTTAGAAATTTAAAATTAATAAAATAATTCAAAAATAAATAATTTTTGATGGAAGATAATATTTTGGGATTTTAATTAATTAAATAATTAACTAATTAAAAATATATAAAAATAATAATATATATAAGGTTGAAAATGTGAGTGGGAGGAAAGAGAAAATCATTTTTTTTCATCTTCTTCTTCTTTCCATCAAGACCGACTTTCATGGCTTCAAGAGAGGACTTTCCTTCTTCCAAGCAACCATAATTGAAGAGATTTCAAGGATTTAAGTGAAGTTTTAGAAGATTTTTCATAAATTGGTAAGCTTCTTTACCAATTTTGTCTATTCTATGGAAAAGTGTGTTATGTGAATTTTTGGATTTCATAGTAGCAAGATTTAATTGCTTAATTGGATATGAATGAGGTTGTTTTGATTGGTTATTAATGATTTTAAGGTTAGATTTAAGAAATGGTTGAATTTAAGTTGAGTTTAGTAAATAGAGAGAATTTAGGGTTATGGAACATTTGAGTTTTTGAAATCATGAGTTTTAATTGTGCAAATTGGTTCCAAATGTGTTATTTTGATGCATAAACAAGGATTTTAAAATCAAATGATGGATTTAGTTAAGTTTGGATAGATTTTGAAGATGGTAGTATTGATTTAGGGTTTTGGAAAAGTGAATTTTTAAAGAATGATTAATTGTTTGATTTTAGTGCTTAAATCATGTTATTTAATGATATAAGTGGTGGAAATAAGATTGAAATGATAATTGGATTGAGTTGGAAGGGAGATCCTTCAATGGTGAGGGTTATGCCATTTTAGTATTTTGAACATAAGCATGTGGTTAATTAATGTAATTGGTTTAAACATGTTAAAATATTTTTGTAATGATATAAATAAACTCAAAACAATAATTTAATGGGTTAATATGGATTTGCTAAGTTAAAGTAAGGAAAGACTTAATTTTTGAAATTTTATAGGAGTGTTGTTAAATTAAGGTTTGATATTGAGAATGCCTTAGAATGTGATATTAAATGATTGTTTATGATCACATTTGATATAGGCATTGAGGGAGGTTGATTTGCTTCATCCAAGTGGTGAAGAGCAAGTTGGAAGGATAGGATTGGAGGTTGTGTTAAGCTTGCTTTGGGTTGCTAGTGGAGGTATGTACAAACTTTGAATATAATGTTTATATTTGTATAACATTTGGACTTAATATATTTTGGTTGGAATATGTGTTAAGCTACTTGGTTCATTAATTGTGTATGAATAATGTGCTATGACATTTGTAATGTCATATATGTGTTAAATGCATTGTGAAAAGCCATTGATAATGGCTAAATTGTGTAAAATGTGAAATATTCATATTATGTGAAAATACCCAAAGTAATTGGGTAATGTGTTGTGAATGCAAAAATGAGATATGTGGAATAATGAAATGAATTGATATTGATAAAGATGTGAAAAGTGAGAAAAGTGAGAAAGAGATTAATAATGAGAAAAATGAATAAATGAAAAAAAAGAGAGAAAAAGATGATATAATAAGGCAATGTGCCTAGTTTGATTATGAGAAAATGAGAAAAGTTTTGATAAAGGGATTATGAAATAATTTGATAATGAGAAATAAGAATAAATTGTGTGCCTAGTATTCTATTCAATTTTTAGAGTTCTGGGTTTGGTGGCATGCCTATGATTGCCTACGGGCTAAACGCTGGAATAGTAAAAAGACTGAGTCATAAGCTAGGCCAGCTGATAAATATGATATTTTTGGGGTGAAAAGACTAGGTCGTAAGCCTTAAAAATTGTAGCAATCTAGCCAGATTGAGGACCAAGATACTGGGGCCTAAGGGGTCTAGCCGGGTTGAGGTCCAAGAGACTGGGGTTGCTACATTATCCATGGATATATTGCCTACGAGGCTAGACATATGGTGTCATTATGGACCAAAGTAGTAACTCTGAAATTTGAATAGCATATTAGATCCTTTTTGGGCCCATGCTTGTATTTGCTTTAATGTGAATTATGAATTGTGATACAATTGAGCAATATAATGCTATGAGTTGTGATTATGAAATATTTAAAAAATATAAGAAATTAGAATGATGTGACATCTATATGCATTGTGCATTGGCATTGCATTGAGTTTTATTGTTATTATCAAAGTTTATACCACTAGGCTTCGGCTTAGCTCGATTGTAATTCGTCGCGCAGGTGTCATGAATGATTTGGTAGAGCTGGAGAGTTCTACTAGACCTGGTCGAGTCTAGGTTTGTATTTATTGAGCTTGAAAAGTTAGTTTTAGGTACATCAAGATCAGAGTCAATTGCCAGCATGTAGATATTTGATATTACATTGTATTTTGATATTATATATGTTATGATATGTTTTTGGACGTATATAATGTAAATTGTAAAGAATGTTTTGAATAATTTGTTCATATGGGATTTATATGTGTTGTTAATTTATATATCTATATATAAGTATTTTGAGAAAATATGGAGAAATTGAGAAGTATTGGTGAAATGGTAAATTAATTTTTATTGGAAGTGTTTGCTTTATGCATGCTGTGTTTTGCTGGATTTTAGGAACATTCAAATTACAAAAAAACTCTGGCGAATTTTTTCCAGAGATTTTCATATAAAATATTTATTTTGGATTTCTATAACAAGCAAAGAATATTTATATACTATTTATTTTATATATTAGTATTTGAAATCTTAAAACAGAAATGTGAAAATTTTTATTAAATCGGTCTGTAACATTTTTATACCTTATATGCATATTTTACATATGCTGAAAATATATATTGTATGTATATAGGGCATAAGGGTATTACATTTTAGTGCCCCCCGCTCTTCGTCCATGGTTTGGAGGAATATATGTGCTGTTTCAAATGAAGTTCAAGGTAATCTTTGTTGGGGTTTAGGCGATGGTAGAAAGGTTCGATTTTGGCAGGATTCATGGGAGCTAGGATTTCATTCTCTCAGAGAAAGAACTTTGGTTCATCTGGACAATAATGAGCTTCAAATTACTGTTTCTGAGTTTGTTAGTAGCATTAGGGCATGGAATTTGTAATATCCTAATTTTGATGTACTTTAGAATAGTAAGTATGGGAGTATATATTAGTGTGATAGGTAGAGAAAATATGAGATGGATGTATGTGTATGATGGATATTATACATGTATATTAAGTATTTAAAATATATGAAAAATATAAATAGAATATATAAGACATATACATATACCCAACATATACACATCATATACATGAGGTATACATTATTGTAGGGAAAGTTGATATTAATTTATTAATTATAAAAATAATAATTATAAGAGAAAGAAGAAGAGGAAAGCTAAAGATGGAAGAATATGATTGGTGGGTTGTTAATTAATTATTAACATATATAATATTATATATATATATATATATAGGGATGAGAATAGAAGAGACAATTCTTCTTTCTTCTTCTTCTTCTTCTTCATTTTAACATGGCTTTGAGAGAGAGAGAAGGAAGAGTGAGTTTTTCATGCTACATATCAATTTTATAAGAGATTCAAAAGGGATTAAAGAAGATAATGAAGGTGTACAAAGAAAACAAGTAAGTATCCTTTCTTAAGCCTATTTTTGGTGTGATTTTGAATATGTGTATGATATGATTAGTGATATAAAGTGATAATTAATTGAATAAGATGATAACTATGATATGTTGGAGTATATATATATATGTTGAATTGATGCGTAGATAAAGAAAATATGGTTAGATGTTGGGGATGATGATGAGTAGTTGGAATTGAAGAAAAGAGTAAGGGTTTTGTAGAAATGAGTTGGGAATTGAGTGAATTGATATATGGATGATTGTATGAATGAATTATAACGATGATTGTTGTTGATTATGCTATGTTTAGGCCAAGAGGGATTAAGTGGAGAAGAGTAAGCTTGGATTAACTAAGGTTTGTACATATAATTTCTTTGGTTTGGATATATAATCTCTTTGCTTTGTACATATGATCTTGAGTTGTACATATTTGATTTAATGTGAGTTTGAGTTAATTATGTAATGTGTGTATATTGTATTGATGAAAAATTGTGCAAAAGGGTGATTTTGTGATGCCATGGGCATGGCCATGCAGGGCCACGGTCGTGGGGTTGCACGAGGGGTTGTTTCGTGTTAAAATGATGAAGAGACATAAGTAGAATAGATGGCATAGGCATGGCCTTTGGATGCCACGACCATGGGGTCTTAAATAGTATTTTACAACTTCATTTCACATCTACAGGCATGGCTATTGGATGCCACGGCCATGGGGTTGCTTTATTGATGTTTGTTGCCATATTTTGCACTATACGGGTATAGCAAATGGCTTACATAGCAATATCTTTATATATATTGAATTGAAAATGTATATGTGATTATAAAGTGAAGAATTGTGATAAAATATGCATTGGTGTTTTAATGAATCATATGGTGAGTGTGGCTCAAGTTTATGTGATGAGGATATGAAATGGGAAATGTTGTTAGATGTCAAGTGTAAATTATAAATGAATTATGAATATGATAAAGATGAGATGAATATGATATTATTGTTAGTTTGAAAACTTAATATAGTCTTGGTTAATGAGAAACTCCAAAGGTTGGAGTATTGAATTAAGTGTTATGAGTTAAGAAGTAAAGAAAAGATTTGAGTTGTATAATTGAGATATACATATTGGTGTTACTAATATCTTAATATAAAACATGCCATTATGATATTGAAATTCTTTATATATGAGTTGTACTATAGTATTTAGCAATTTAATGTGAAATATGTGTATTAAAGGTTGTGCAATATGAGTGGGCTATAGAAATATGGAAGTGATAATGTTATATAAAAATTGAGAAGCCATGAGATGTAAATTGATAATTGTTTTGTGTTTTATGAGAGGCACAATCTTGGCCTTAGAGAAGGCGTGCTATTGTTTGTGTTAATCATGTAATGTAAAATGTGGAATTAAGGTAAGGGTTTAAACAACACTATAACATGACATCCTTATGTTTTATATGCGTATTGTATGTATATGGGGTATTTGTATGGTATGTATATAGGGTATAGGGGTGTTACATTTATTTTGATATCAGAGCTTAGGTTTGAGATTCTCAGCCTAAGTGGATTTTAAAAAGGAAATGAAAATTTTGGAAAAGTGAAGCAAGTTATAATACATGCATATGCATTGACACCTAGGTTGGTCTCGACTATGGCATTATGTAGTTTATGATGTGATGTGTTTGAATGATATGAGTTATATGATAGTGTAGAAAAAGAGGTTCCACATGAGAGTAAAGCTACAAAAAAGAAATAATGTGGAATTAAGATAAGGGTTTAAACAATACTGTAATGTGACATCTTTATATTTTATATACGTATTATATGTATACGAGATATTTGTATGGTATGTATATAGGGTATAGGGGTGTTATAGAATTGGAACATGATGCTTTATAAGCTTCTCTACACAGTCCTCCTTCATGTTGCTGCTATTATTCCTCTATCTCTTGAGTTGGATGAGGATCACTTTGTTTGGGCTCTTTCATCATCAGGTTCCTTTACCATTAAATCTGCCTATAATGTTCATTTAAATAGTGTTAGTGAGGAGGATTCGGGTCTTTGGAGTATGATGTGGAAGTGGAAAGGCCCTCAGCGGATTCGTTTATTCATTTGGCTCTTACTGCATAATTGTTTGCTTACCAATAAAGAAAGGCATAAAAGGCATCTGAGTTCTAGCACTATGTGTGATATTTGTGGAGGCTTTGAGGAGTCTTCGTTTCACTGTATTCTTGATTGTGCTTGGTCTACTCAGGTGTGGAAAATTCTTCTTCCTGATTCTCAGTGGCTGGATTTCTTTGATAGTAATTTACGATTGAAGGATTGGGTTAGCCATAACATGTTAAGCAAGTTCTTAATTGATAGTGTCCCTTGGAACATGCTTTTTGGAGTCACTTGCTGGTATTTGTGGCAGAAAAGAAATGCCTTCTTGTTCTGTTATGATAATATTGATGTTATGAAGGTAGTGTTGGAAGTTAGGATGAATGTGAGATCCTTCTTTAATGCTATGTCTAATATGGATATGGATACAGTCGTTAGAAATGCTTGTGATCAGTTAGCTGCATGGCAACCTCCTCCTGCGGGATACATAAAATTGGATGGATCCTTTATTCCTGCTGCTAATAGAGCTTATGGTGGTGGATTATTAAGATGTCACAGAGGGCGTTGGTTGAAGGGTTTTGTCATTAACCTTGGCCATTGTGATATTATAAGAGATGAACTTTGGGCTGTTCATAAAGGGATTAAGTTGGCTAAAGAGCTGAATATTCCTGAACTTATGGCGGAGTCTGATAATTTTTTTATGATTAATATGATTTTGGGTTGATGGAATGTACTCAGTTCTTGATTTTCCCTTCTACTGGCTATTAACAACATGTTTCCTTCTTTTGAAGATGTCCAGTTCTCTCATGTGTCCAGGGAAGCCAATTACTGCGCTGATTTTATGGCTAGTTTAGCTAGGCAGTGATGGGGGCACTTCGATTCTGGAGCAAGTTCCTGCTGGTATTTACTTATGGCTTGATCATGACAATTGTGGAATATCCCACTTTCGCTAGTTTCTTGTGAGCTTGGCTGTAACACCCCTTCCCGACTTATGTGTGTAAGCTGAGTAGAGGCGCCACACTATCCTAATGTTGCTACCACTTTTACTTAGTCAAATTTTAGTTCCGATTTTTACAGAAATTTTGCCATAGTTTCGCCTAAAAATTTAATCCCAAGTGTCGACAAAACTGGTTTTTTCTGATTTTTGAAAACATTTTTACACAAACCAATGCAAACAAAATCATTCTCAGTATACTTCCAATAAATCCCCCTTATAACCTCAACTACAACCTGCAAAAAGGATTTACACTTCTAGTACAAAATAAAGTAAAGGTTTATTATGAAATACAGTAGATAAAATATTTGTTCACTATGCAACGAAAAGTAACAATATTTACAAATTCATATACATCAAAACTCAAGTTTTACAACACATAAAATTTATACATGTTTGGCAGTCAGTCTTCGATCTTAAAGCCCACTATTCACTCTTCAAAATCTAGGCTCGACTCGGCCTAGAGGAACTCTCTGGTTCTTCCCTGTCACCTGCACGAAGAATCACATTCGCGCTAAGCCAACGGCTTAGTGGTACAAACTACAGTGCTATGATGCTTTAATGCCATGCTAATGTCACACAATCAAGATTCAAGATCAATTCAAGAGAATATTATATTTCACAATTTTACATTATTTAATAATTAATCAAAACATTCATGATTCACATTGAAAACAAAGACAAGCATGGGCCCAAAATACACTAATATGTTATTCAAAGTTCAGAGTTACTGCTTTGGTCCATAATCATAATCATCAAGCCCGTAGGCGATATACACATATATATATCTATCCATGGATAGGGTAACAGACCCAGTCTCTTGGACCTCTACTTGGCTAGACTAAAGGAGATCCTCAACCCGGCAAGACTGTTACCAAAATAAGTGTAACAGACCCAGTCTCTTGGACCTCAACCCGACTAATCTCGAGGAGATCCTCAACCCGGCAAGACTGTTACTATTATTCATATATTTCATAGGCATGCCGCCAAACCCAGAACTCTGAAATCTGAATAACATATTAAGCACACAAACATTTCATTCATCTCTTCATAATCTCTTTCTCAATTCATTTTATATTTCATAAGCAAATTAGGCAACCATGTCTCAATCATCTCATTTGCATCATCATAGCCAACAATCATGGCCTCATATCTCATATGATCTCAAATCACAATAAAGCAACTCTTCATAACATCATATCTTTCACATTTCATTTCATCATCACATCTTGCACATTTCACATTTCATTATATTTCAAATCACATTAATCAATTCATTATTCAAATGGATATAATCAATGGCATTAACACATATTTTACATGCTCATCACAACATTCACATTATAACCAAATATGTCTCAAGTCTCAATATCATATGAATGTATGCAATAATGTAGTTTGTACTTACCTTAAAACCAACTCACACCAATCTATACACCTACTCTTCCAAGAATCCTCAACACTTAGGTTAGGGCAATTCAACCTCTTCACAACCTAATCCAAAAGGAATATTAGCAAAATGACCATATGAATAGTAAATTCTGGTTTTAGACTCCACTTTATCCTTATTTTGAAAAATTGTATAAAATAATATACTTGACTAAAAGCTCTAAAATTTTTACAGAATTTAGTTTTACATCTTAAAATCATTCCTTTAAAATTTCAGATCAAACTGAACACAAAATCCTGGTCAAATAGTTCACCCAACCAGACTGCCCCAATTGCCCTGCATCCTGGAAGCAATTCTGAACTTTGTGAATTCCATAAATCAAATTCAATCAACGTGGTTCTAAATTATTTTTATCAAATACTAGACTCACTAAGCCACAACATATCCAAAATTCAATTGGATATTATTTTTCTATATTTTATTAAAAATCCCGAAAGATAGCTGTCTCAGTTAAGGTACCTGCTGGAACAGGTCTAATAAAAATAATCTTTCCAAATTCATAACCATTCCAAAATCGAATCAAAATATTTTTCAGTCATTCTAGACTCATAGAGGCACAACATATCAAAAATTCACTTCAAGAACATTTTTCAATATTTAATTAAAAATCGTACAAGTCACAGCCTTTACTAATTGTAAAACAGAAACAAATTTCACTAAACACAACTCTTACTCTTCCATCACCAACACCAACCTAACTTCTTATCTTTAATTCCATTTCCAACACATACAAACACACCACAAGCAATCCTAACCATATTATCAACAACACTTCATCAAACTCAAAAATAACTTCAAAAACAACAAGAGCAATCAAGAGAAAACTTACCAAAATAATGAAATTTCTTGAAATTCCAACTTGTTTATTTGAAATCTCCTTCAATTTGATCTTAGAACTCAAAACCTTCTTCTTGCTCTCTTGTCTTGATAATGGCCAGCCACCAAAGGAGAAGAAAAGAAAATGAAGAAACAAAGTCAAACTTTTCATCTCTTTAAACCTCCACCAAGCATTGCAAAAAGAAAATTACTTAAATACCCCCATCTATTTGTTTTAACTTCCTTTCTCTTACATGCCCTTTTTAGTAATTTCATAAATAACCAAAATAAATATCTTCTTCCTTTGACCATCCATTTGACTTGTGTATATGTTATATATATATCCATATATACAACATATACACTCCTTTTTAAATTATTTTCTCTTTCCAATAACATATACATTTTAATTCAAATAAAACAACAATTATACTAAAACTTCTAGGCACATTTTGGGATATTATAATTCTCCCCCTCTAAAAAGAAATTTCGTCCTCGAAATTACCTGATATTATGTCTGAAATAGTTGAGGATACTGATCTTGCATTGCTTGCTCGCTCTCCCAAGTTGCCTCTTCTCTCCCATGATTCTTCCATAGAACTTTCACCAATGGCACTTTCTTATTTCTCAATTCTTTCACTTCATGTGCCAAAATAGCAACTGGTTCTTCTTCAAATGTCAGATCCGAACTCACTTCAATGGATTCAATTGGCAAGATATGAGATGGATCCGATCTATACCTCCGCAACATAGAAAAATGGAATACATTATGGATTCTATCCAACTCAGGTGGCAAAGCAAGACGATAAGCAACTGGCCCAACTCTTTCTAGATATTCATATGGTCCAATAAAACGAGGACTCAGCTTCACTCTATGACCAAATCTCAATATCTTTTTCCAAGGAGACACTTTCAAAAATACTTTATCTCCAACATCAAATTCTATGTCTCTTCTCTTCAAATCTGAATAAGATTTCTGTCGATCTGAAGCTGTCTTTAACCGATCCTGAATTATCTTCACTTTCTCTTTAGTTTCTTTAACCAAATCAGGACCAATTAATTTGCCCTCTCCAATTTCATTCCAACATAGAGGCGTTCTACATCTTCTTCCATACAATGCCTCAAATGGTGCCATGCCAATACTAGTTTGATGACTGTTGTTGTAAGCAAATTCTACAAGTGGCAAAAATCTGTCCCAACTTCCAGAGAAATCAATGACACAGCTTCTCAACATATCCTCAATAATCTGTATCACTCTCTCTGACTGCCCATCTGTCTGCGGATGAAAAGCAGTGCTAAAATGCAATCAAGAACCCAAAGCACCATGTAAACTCTTCCAAAATCTTGAAGTAAATCTAGGATCTCGATCAGACACTAAAGAAATTGGAACTCCATGCAACTTCACTATCTCACTAATATACAGCTCAGCCAACTTCTCAAGTGAATAGTCCATCCGAACCGGAAGAAAATGAGTTGTCTTTGTCAACCTATCAACAATCACCCAAATAGCATCATGCTTCCTCTGTGTCAAAGGTAAACCAGACACAAAATCCATTGTCACTCTCTCCCATTTCCATTCAGGCACTGATAAAGGTTTAAGCAACCCTGTTGGAACTTGATGCTCAGCTTTCACCCTCTGACAAGTGAGACACTTGGATACAAACTCCGCTATGTCTCTTTTCATACCTGACCACCAATAATGCTGTTTCAAATCATGGTACATCTTTGTATTTCCTAGATGTATAGCAAAAACTAACTGATGTGCTTCTTCTAAAATAATCTTTCTCAATTTAGCATCATCAGGAACACACAATCTATCCTTAAACCAAAGGCTACCATCACTTCTCACAAAGAAATCTCGGCTCTCCCCGTTTTGGCAATCTGAAACAATCTTCTGAATTTTCTCATCTGTCAATTGAGCCTCCTTAATCTGATCCAACAATACTGGTCTCAATTGCAACTGCGCCAACAATGCACCATCATCACATGCTTCAAAACTAGCATGTAACGCTCTCAACTCAACAAGCAACGAGAGCGAATAAACAACCAAACCTGCCAGAGACTTCCGACTCAAGGCATCAGCAACTACATTCTCCTTACCAGGATGGTAATCAATCAAACAATCATAGTCTTTAATAATTTCTAACCATCACCTTTGCCGAAGATTCAGCTCCTTCTGAACACCCAAATATTTCAAACTTTTGTGATCCGTATAAATAAAACATTTCTCTCCATACAAGTAGTGTCGCCAAATCTTCAAAGCAAATACTATAGCTGCCAATTCCAGATCATGTGTTGGATAATTGAGCTCATGCGACTTCAACTGCCGAGAAGCATAAGCTCCAACTTTACCCTCTTGCATCAAGACACATCCTAAACCATTATGTGAAGCATCACTATAAATTACATAAGGTTTATCTTCCACGGGTAAAGTAAGAATAGGTGCTTGAGTCAACATTTCTTTCAACTGATCAAAACTAGCTTGACACTGATCTGTCCACACAAATCTAACTCCCTTTCGAAGTAATCTGGTGAGTGGAGTAGCTATCGAAGAAAAACCTTTCACAAACCTTCGATAATAGCCTGCCAAACCCAAAAAACTTCTAACTTCAGTCACTGACTTTGGTGGACTCCAATTCAAAATGGCCTCAACTTTACTCGGATCAACTCTTATACCATCTGCTGAAACTATATGACCGAGAAAAGTTACTTGGTCAAGCCAAAACTCACACTTTGACAGCTTAGCATACAACTGCTTCTCTCTCAAGATCTGTAATACCATTCGCAGATGCTTGTCATGCTCCTCCTCATTACGCGAATACACCAAAATATCATCGATGAAAACCACCACAAACTGATCCAGATAGGGCCTAAACACCCTATTCATTAAATCCATGAAAGCTGCAGGTGCATTCGTCAATCCAAAACGCATTACCAAGAACTCATAATGCCCATATCTTGTGCGGAAAGCTTCCTTAGAAACATCTTCAGCTCTAACCCTCAATTGATGGTACCCTGATCTCAAATCAATTTAGGAAAACACCGCTGCTCCCTTCAACTGATCAAAGAGATCATCAATTCGAGGCAAAGGATGCTTATTCTTGATAGTTACTTTGTTCAATTGCCTATAATCGATGCACAATCTCAAAGTACCATCCTTTTTCTTCACAAACAACACAGGAGCTCCCCACAGAGAAATACTAGGGCGAATAAACCCTTTATCCAACAACTCCTGCAACTGCACCTTCAACTCTCTCAATTCAGCAGGTGCCATTCGATATGGAGTGATAGAGATGGGAGTGGTACCAGGCAACAAATCGATACCAAACTCAACCTCTCTCTCAAGGGGTAACCCTGGCAACTCCTCAGGAAACACATCCGGAAAATCTACATCTGTGGTTATATTATTAAGTTGAGAACCCGCTACTCTAGTATCCACCACATGAGCAAGATAAGCATCACACCCCTTTCTAATCAACCTTCTAGCTGTTACAGCTGAAACCAACAAAGATGCAAGTTGTCTTTGCTCACTGGATACTAATATACTTCTACCATCACCAGTTCTCAAAGTAACACATTTCTTTTGACAATCTACCACAACTCCATGCTTAGACAGCCAATCCATGCCTAAAATCAAATCGTATTCTTTAAAAGGCATTTCAATCAGATCACCAAGAAACTTCTCACCTTGCACCCCAACTGCACTATCACGGTGCACCTTACTAACAACCACACTATGCCCTAAAGGATTTGTCACCAAGAGATCAAATCCTAAGGACTTAGAATGCAATTCAGACATAGGCAAGATAGATGCACTAATATATGAATGAGTAGATCCTGGATCAATCAAAGCAAGTACTGAAATGCCAAATAAAGAAAATGTACCAGCTATAACTGCTGAAGCATCTGGCTGCCTCTGCATCACATACACCCTCTGAGAAGATCCGGCTTCATCTGGCCTACTGCCTCCAGATGATGATCCTCCTCTCTGACTATACCCGGATCGACCACCCCTACTGAAACCTCTGCCTCCTCAACGACCTCTGCTGACACTAGGTCGAGAGGCTGCAGATTCAGCCTGCCTGTGCTCCTGCATCTCAGGACACTTCCTAATAAAATGATCAGGCGATCCACATCGAAAACACACAGCCGATCCACTATATTTCCAACAAACACCCCCATGTCTTCCACCACACTGAACACATATAGGGGGAATGGATCTCTGAACCGTCGGAGTTGGAGCACTAGCTATAGAAGGTGTAGGTCTCGATCTCTATCTTTGATACTGCACTGACCTACCCGGCTGTCTCTGAATCCTACTGATTCTCGGAACAAAACTTCCTCTCCCCCTCTTCACAGATGAAGACCCTGCCTCAAACTGGGGTCTCCTAACCCTGGTCTCCTCCTCAGAAGCAGCTGCTGCAATGCTCTGCGCTCTCTCAACGCTCCTAGCTGCTGCAACAAGCTGAGAGAAATCCTGGTACCTAGAACCAGCCACGATGCACATAATAGAGGGCCTCAATCCCTCCTCAAACCTTCTGCACCTATGTTTTTCATTAGAAATAATTCCCCCGGCATAACGACTCAACCGGATGTATTCAATCTCATATTCCGTCACCGTCCGGTTGTCTTGCTTCAAACTCAGGAATTCCATCTTCTTTAAATCTTTATACTCCCTCGGAGTATATTTATATTCGAACTCCCTTAGAAAATCACTATAAGATAGTGTAGGTGGATCATCCATAGCATGAGGGACAGTCTTCCACCAATCATAGGCATCTTTCTGAAGGAGGGATCTGGCATAGTCAAACTTCTCATCCGAAGTTGCTTGCAACTGAATGAATATCCTCTGTACCCTATCCAACCACTGCTCAGCCACTGCAGGGTCAGTAGTGCCTAAGAAATCTTCAGCCCCATATTTCCTCAACTTGTCATAATGTCTTACCGGCATCTGAGGCTGTGGTGGTGGTTGCACTGGAACTTGTCTAAATAGTTCTACCACATGCCTCAACCAACCCGGCGGACCCTCCTCTGCAGTTGGTCTCTCTGGCACAGAAACAGGTGCCTCACTAACTCTGTCAACTCTAGCTCCATCTCTACTCTCTCCTGGAGCTACACTCTCAGCACTTCCTTCTACAGTCTGACGTGAATGGGACTCCATTACTACCTATATCTGTAAACACAGCAGAATATTCCTCATTAAAGATCAAAGACTGCCATACCAAAACATGTATTTTATTCAAAAACCAACTTTTAAAATCAAAATATTCTTTTTCTTACAATTCACCTAGGTTGAGAATCTTAAACCTAGGCTCTGATACCAAAAATTGTAACACCCCTTCCCGACCTACGTGTGTAAGCTGAGTAGAGGCGCCACACTATCCTAATGTTGTTATCACTTTTACTTAGTCAAATTTTAGTTTCGATTTTTATAGAAATTTTGCCATAGTTTCGCCTAAAAATTTAATCCCAAGTGTCGACAAAACTGGTTTTTTTTTCTGATTTTTGAAAACATTTTTACACAAACCAATGCAAACAAAATCATTCTCAGTACACTTCCAATAAATCCCCCTTATAACTTCAACTACAACATGCAAAAATGATTTACACTTCTAGTACAAAATAAAGTAAAGGTTTATTATGAAATACAGTAGATAAAATATTTGTTCACTATGCAATGGAAAGTAACAATATTTACAAATTCATATATATCAAAACTCAAGTTTTACAACACATAAAATTTATACATGTTTGGCAGTCAGTCTTCGATCTTAAAGCCCACTATTCACTCTTCAAAATCTAGGCTCGACTCAGCCTAGAGGAACTCTCTGGTTCTTCCCTGTCACCTGCACGAAGAATCACATTCGCGCTAAGCCAACGGCTTAGTGGTACAAACTACAGTGCTATGATGCTTTAATGCCATGCTAATGTCACACAATCAAGATTCAAGATCAATTCAAGAGAATATTATATTTCACAATTTTACATTATTTAATAATTAATCAAAACATTCATGATTCACATTGAAAACAAAGACAAGCATGGGCCCAAAATACACTAATATGTTATTCAAAGTTCAGAGTTACTGCTTTGGTCCATAATAATAATCATCAAGCCCATAGGCGATATACACACATATATATATATATCTATCCATGGATAGGGTAACAGACCCAGTCTCTTGGACCTCTACTTGGCTAGACTCAAGGAGATCCTCAACCCGGCAAGACTGTTACCAAAACAAGTGTAACAGACCCAGTCTCTTGGACCTCAACCCGACTAATCTCGAGGAGATCCTCAACCCGGCAAGACTGTTACTATTATTCATATATTTCATAGGCATGCCGCCAAACCTAGAACTCTGAAATCTGAATAACATATTAAGCACACAAACATTTCATTCATCTCTTCATAATCTCTTTCTCAATTCATTTTATATTTCATAAGCAAATTTGGCAACCATGTCTCAATCATCTCATTTGCATCATCATAGCCAACAATCATGGCCTCATATCTCATATGATCTCAAATCACAATAAAGCAACTCTTCATAACATCATATCTTTCACATTTCATTTCATCATCACATCTTGCACATTTCACATTTCATTATATTTCAAATCACATTAATCAATTGATTATTCAAATGGATATAATCAATGGCATTAACACATATTTTACATGCTCATCACAACATTCACATTATAACCAAATATGTCTCAAGTCTCAATATCATATGAATGTATGCAATAATGTAGTTTGTACTTACCTTAAAACCAACTCACACCAATCTATACACCTACTCTTCCAAGAATCCTCAACACTTAGGTTAGGGCAATTCAACCTCTTCACAACCTAATCCAAAAGGAATATTAGCAAAATGACCATATGAATAGTAAATTCTGGTTTTAGACTCCACTTTATCCTTATTTTGAAAAATTGTATAAAATAATCTACTTGACTAAAAACTCTAAAATTTTTACAGAATTTAGTTTTACATCTTAAAATCATTCTTTTAAAATTTCAGATCAAACTGAACACAAAATTCTGGTCAAATAGTTCACCCAACCAGACTGCCCCAATTGCCCTGCATCCTGGCAGCAGTTCTGAACTTTGTGAATTCCATAAATCAAATTCAATCAACGTGGTTCTAAATTATTTTTCTCAAATACTAGACTCACTAAGCCACAACATATCCAAAATTCAATTGGATATTTTTTTTATATTTTATTAAAAATCCCGAAAGATAGCTATCTCTGTTAAGGTACCTGCTGGAACAGGTCTAATAAAAATAATCTTTCCAAAATCATAACCATTCCAAAATCGAATCAATATATTTTTCAGTCATTCTAGACTCATAGAGGCACAACATATCAGAAATTCACTTCAAGAACATTTTTCTATATTTAATTAAAAATCATACAAGTCACAGCCTTTACTAATTGTAAAACAGAAAGAAATTTCACTAAACACAACTCTTACTCTTCCATCACCAACACCAACCTAACTTCTTATCTTTAATTCCATTTCCAACACATACAAACACACCACAAGAAATCCTAACCATATTATCAACAACACTTCATCAAACTCAAAAATAACTTCAAAAACAACAAGAGCAATCAAGAGAGAACTTACCAAAATAATGAAATTTCTTGAAATTCCAACTTGTTTATTTGAAATCTCATTCAATTTGATCTTAGAACTCAAAACCTTCTTCTTGCTCTCTTGTCTTGATAATGGCCGCCACCAAAGGAGAAGGAAAGAAAATGAAGAAACAAAGTCAAACTTTTCATCTCTTTAAACCTCTACCAAGCATTCCAAAAAGAAAATTACTTAAATACCCCCATTAATTTGTTTTAACTTCCTTTCACTTACATGCCCTTTTTAGTAATTTCATAAATAACCAAAATAAATATCTTTTTCCTTTGACCATCCATTTGACTTGTGTATATGTTATATATATATCCATATATACAACATATACACTCCTTTTTAAATTATTTTCTCTTTCCAATAACATATACATTTTAATTCAAATAAAACAACAATTATACTAAAACTTCTAGGCACATTTTAGAATATTACATTGGCTCACTTCAATGTGCCAAAAAAAAAAGATATATAAAATAAAAACTATAGACTAGAAAATCAGCATTGAAAATCGCATGATCAATTGAGTTTTCCAAATCAAATGTTTGGTCATGTGGCTGCTCTTCTATAGGCCAAAACAAATCTAACGACTTCTGTCTGATTGGATAATGTTAAAATATAATGATTAGTAGTTGAACTATCATGAAATTTGAGAAATTTTTAAGAGATTATTTGTTATATAGTACTCATTCCGCTCTAATGAAATTATTATCTTTAGTTGATGTACACCTCTTAAAAAATTACTATAATTTTTAAATATTATATGAAATAATTTTGAATGGAGTAAAATATTATTCATTAACTCTTTTTTGAACATTACATTACAATGGAGAGGAGGAAGCCAATCCGGAATATATTGTCCAACATTTTTCACCAACTTATTAATATTAAAATTATTATACTGTGACTTTATTAGTTAACTCATTAATAATAAGAATATAGTTAAAAAATAATTAATTTTTTATATATAATAATAATTTTAATAAAATAAATTTTTTTTATAAAAATAATAATTTCACTTTGACAGAAGTAATTAACATTGATTGTTGTTGACAGTTATAATTATTAGTTGAAAAATAGTAATCATTCGGTAAAATTTTAGCAAATGTGGTTACTGAAAAAATAATTTAATTTACTAATATTTATTTTTACAGAGTAATATATAGAGAATGTAAAATAAAAATATAAAATTAGCTAATATGAAAAAGTTTCAAAATAAAATTTTTAGAATTCGTAGCTTCTGGAGTTTTTAAAGGCAAATATGCTAATTTTTTCTTTATTTTACCAAACGGTGAGTGTAAGATTTAGATAGTTATAATAAAAGCTATTAATTAACTCTTAGTAATTAAATCAAACATGCTCTATATAAAGTAATTTTTAAATATTTATGTTAAAATTTTATTATAAGTGAAAATGGTTATCAACTTTTCAACACTAACTTTTTATGTTACAAAATAAAATATCTCAATTCGTTTGACAAATTTAAAAGAAAATTAATAATAACATGTTTTAGATGACAAGTTAATAATTTTCAGTTAATAAATACTTTTACAAAATATTTTTATTTTTTATATTTTTAACAAAAATAAAAATTAAAAAATATTTTAACTTTTCTTTTTTATGGATCTTCTTCCTATTTTTTTTTCTTTGAAGTATTGAAATTGAAATTGCTAATTTTAGTAGTTAAATGTTTATCTTATAAGTAAGAAATTCTGCAATTTTTATCTTTTAAAAATTTTGATGTTAAAATAGTTAAAAAAATCTCTTTTTTTTTTCTTATGAGATCTAGACAATTAACTGTTACTAGTTTAAGAAAGTCAAGGATTTCTTTTTTATTTTATTTTATTATTATTGTTTTTCCTTAGCTCTAAACTCCGCCATGAAATTTAGTTTATTTAGAAATTCATTTTCCAAGTTGACGAGGAAGCTTATAGAATTTTCTTGTGAAGCAAAAGGTCAAGTAGAACCACATGGGATAAAGAGAGAGGTTCACTACTTGTACTGCCAGAAGCTTTTTGGCTTCTTTTCCTTTGACCTTTCCAAAGTAAATAAATAATTAATAAATGAATTTATTTTTTCAATTAATAAATGAATTAGGACCTTTGCCTTGAGTTTTTATTCATTGGAAAATGGATTCTTAGGCTGTCCTATTTGCCTCATAGCATGTGTAACGCCAACTTTAGTTTCTACAAGTTTATTGCTCAAGGGAATCTTTTCTTTTTTGTTGTATAAAGTTTCTACAACTAAAGAGATTAACTGTATTGCTTTATGACCTAAATTTTGGGAGCACTTCTGATTATATTTCTAGCAAATATAATATAATATAATATAATATAATTATGTATTTATCTATGTTTTTTGTTGGTTTAGCTGGGAAAAGAGGTCATCACCAACTTTTCTTTCAACAAAAAAGATTAATTTGACCCTTCAATTAAAATATCAATTTATATGTATCCATTTAAATTTTCACCTTATGCAGCAATAGAACATGCAATATCCTAATTTTTAAAATCCTTAATTTTTAAAAATTTAATAAAATAAATTAAAATTTAATTAGATAAAATAAATAAATAATTTTAAATAAAAAATAAAAAGATTTTAAGTGAAAAAGTAAAATATACATGTGATATCTATGCAAAATATATATAGCATATATAAAATCAACAAAGGTCAAAAGTCAAAGTCCATTTATATAATTTAAAAGTAAATCATTTTTAATGGAAGATGATATTTTGAAGTTATAATTAAATAATCAATTAAATAATATATATATATGGTGGAAATTGAAAGTGGATGGATAAAGATAACTGTTTGATCTTCTTCTTCTTCTTCTTCTTCTTCTTCCATAACTGATTTTTCCATAGCCACCAAGAGATGATTTTTGCTTCTTTTAAGCTTCCTAAGGTGAAGGATTTTCAAGGGTTGAAGGGAAGGTTTGGCCTTTTTCACTTGTAGTGGTGAGTTTCCAACTTATTTTCTTGATTTTTCTTAAAGATGTAAATATGTGAAGTTTGACTTGTTGTGGTAGTATATTTTAATTGTCTATTTGGCTATGGATATTTTAAGTAGTTAACAATGATTTTAAGGTTGGATTGAAGAAGAGGTTGAATTTAAGTTGAGTTTAATGAAGAAAGAGAATTTAGGGTTATGCTTGTGAATTCATGAATTTGAATTGTGCAATTTGATTTTAAATGAGCTGTTTTGATGCATAAACAAGTATTTTAAAGTCAAATAATGAATTTGATTGTGTTTGGATAGAGTTTGAGAATGGAAGTGGTGATTTAGAGTTAAAAAAAAGGATTGTACAAAGTGTGAAAGAGAACGATAAACTTTGGATTTGTGACAAGTATATATTGATAATTAGGAATTTAGCCCGATACGTTCAGTAATACGGCCATATCATTGGGTGTGTCGATGATGCCATTTTTCAGTGTTAGTAACAAGTACAGTGACACGTCCATATCACTGGGCATGTCAAAGCTATTGTAATGCAATAGTATTGGCACGGGAAGTGACACATCCATGACACTGAGCGTATCAAAGCTTCTGTAAGGTGGGCACATGGCACAATCATTGACACGCCCATGTCGTTGGGTGTGTCACTTAAAGAATTTGCCCAAAATAACTCTTTTTCTTATTTTTCATTTGTGGTTTTTATTCTTGTGTTTAGAGATCATGTATATGTATTAAATATGTGGAAAGTTTAAGATTGGGAATGCCTTTAAATGTGATACTAAATGATTATTTATGATCACATTTGGTATAGGCATTGAGAGGAAATGATTTGCTCAATCCAAGTGTTGAAGGGTATCTTGGAAGAGAAGGTTGAAGGTGGTGTTTGAGCTTGCTTTTGGTTTCTTTAAGAGGTAAGTACAAACTTTGAATAAAGTGTTTATGTTTGCATGACATTTGGGCTTAACACATTTTGGTTGGAAAATGTGTTAAGTTACTTAATGCATTAAATATGCATGAACTATGTGTTATGACATGCGTAATGTTATGTATGCATTAAATGCATTATGAAAAGCCATTGATAATGACTAAATTGAATAAAAAGTGAAATATGTGCAATATGTGAAAATAACCCAAAGTGTTTGGGTAATGCGGTTTATTGTGCATGCATTAAAGACATTGTGAAAGCCATTGGTTATGGCTAGATTACATAAAATATGATACATTGTAATGATATATTGGGATATGAGAAATTATGAGATGAAATGATATGACATTGAAATAAATAAGAAAATAAGGCAATGTAACTAATTGATAATAAGAAAAGAGGCAATGTACCTAATGGATTATGAGAAAAATGAGAAAGAGATTTATAATGAGATATATGAAATAATTGTGTATCTAGTATGTTATTTAATTTTCAGAGTTATGTGTTTGATAGTATGCCTATGAGGTTATCCTCATTATTTGCCTCCGGGGCTAGCTTTTGAGCAATTATTTGATTTGTCTTCGGGCAAGATGTTGGGCATCACTATGAATTGCATTCAAGCTAGACGCTAGGCATCACTTACCTTCGGGCTAGACACTGGGTGTCAATATGGACCAAAATAATAACTCTGAGATCTGAATAATATATTAGAATATTTGGGCCCATGCTTGTGTTTGTTTTTATATGAATTGTAAGATGATTGAAAAATATATTTAAAATAAAATGGTATGTCACATGGTGACATGATGTACATAAGAATTATGCATTGATATTACATATGAGTTTTATTATTATGATAGCTTGTACCACTAGGCTTTTGGCTTAGCGTGATTGTAATTAATTATGCAAGTGACAAGGGAGATCTGGTATAGCCAAAGAGTTCTTCTAGACTGGGTTAGGTCTAGATTTGAGTTAATTTTGAGCATCAAGATAAGAGACACTGCCAGCATGTACATATTTTTTATTATCATACATTTTGACGTTATATATATATATATTATATTATGTTGTATATTATATTATGTTTTGATATATATATATATATTGTAAATTATAAAGAAAGTTTTGGATAAATTTTATAATGGGGATTGATATGTGTTTTTGGATAAGTAATATTTTATTTGTTATTCAAGTATACACTTTAAAGTAATTAAGATTTTAAACTGGAATAGTAAAGTTTTTTTTATTAAACTAGGCTGTGACATTTTTATACCGTATATGTGTATATTATATATACAGAGTGTATGTATTATACATATATAAGATATAAGAATGTCACATTTATTTTGGTATCAGAGCCTAGGTTTGAGGTTCTTGACCTAGGTGAGTTGTTAGAGAGAGAAAATGGAGATTTTAAATATGATTTTCAGTTGTGATAGATGCATTGATGTCACATGTATTGACAATGGCAGTTTCTGATTCTGATGTGGCAATTTCTATTGTGTTTGCAGATATAGGTAGTTATGTCGTCTTGGATACATCAGTCTGCAGAGGGTAGTTCAGAGAGTGTAACTCCTGGTGAGGGTAGGGATGTAGCTAGAGCTGAGATTGCTAGTGAGACATCTGCTTCTATGCCAGTGAGACTAGCCGCTGATGAGATTCTGCCAAGCTGTGTAAGACATATGGTGCAGGTGTTGAGTCAGACTCCAGTTCAGCAGCAGTTGCCGACGAGGAAATATGGCAAGCTGAGAAAGTTTTGAGCTGAAGATTTTGTTGGTACTACAGATCCTGCGGTAGCAGAGCAGTGGCTAGACATGGTTCAGAGAGTGTTCATCTAGTTGTAGGCCAGTCTAGAAGAGAAGTTTGATTATGCTAGATCTCTTTTGCAGATAGATGCCTATGAGTGGTGGAAGATGGTTTCACATGCTACAACTGATCCACTAGTTCTGACCTATGATGATTTCCTACGGGAATTTGAGAAGAAGTATGCTCTAAGGGAGTATAAGGATGTGAAGAAGATGGAGTTCCTGTGTTTGATGTAGGACAAGAGGTCAGTGATAGAGTATGAGATTGAATTCATCTGGCCGAGTCATTATGCTGGAGAGATCATTTTTATGAGATTGATCGATGCCGGAGGTTTGAGGAGGGGCTGAGACCCTCTATCATGTGTCTTATAGTCTGCTCTCAGTATCAATACTTTTCTCAGTTGGTTATAGCTGTTAGGAGTGTTGAGAGAATACAGCGTCTTGCAGGAGTTGCCAAAGCCGAGGAGAGTAGAGGTAGGAGACCCCAGGATGAGGTAGGGTCTTCATCAGTGAAGAGAGGCCGAGGGGGATATCCTCAGAGGTTTAGTAGGAGCCAGGGGCAGTCTGGCATGTTCGTACAATAGCAGAGACAAAAGCAGAGATCAATTGCTTTAGTGGTTAGTGCTCCGACCCCAGTGGCTCAGAGGCCTGTTCCACCTACCTGTGTTCATTATGGTAGAGCACACAGAGGTGTCTGCTGAAGGATAGGTGCACTAGCAGTGTGTTTCAAATGTGGGTCGCTAGACCATTTTATCTTAGATTGTCTAGAGCCACCGGGGGATAGACAGACAGATACAACATCTTCTCGACCCAGTGTTAGAGGGGTCATAGTGGTAGAGGTTTTGGTAGAGGTGGTAGATCAGAGTTTGGTTAGAGAGGAGGTTCTACAACTAGGAGTAGACTAGATGAGGTAGGGCCATCACAAAGGTCTATGTGATGCAGAGGCAGCTAAATGCTTTAGCTATTATTGCTAGTACTTTTACTTTATTTGGTACTTCAGTTTTTGCATTGATAGACCCTGGGTCGACTTATTCATATATTAGTGCATCCATCTTGCTTGTGAGTGATTTTCATTCTGAGTCCCTAGGATTTGATGTTTTGGTCATAAATCCTGCAGGGCACAGCATTGTGGTTAGCAGGGTGCACCGAGATAGCCCAGTTATTATTCAGGATGAGGAGTTTCTTGGCGACTTGATTGTGATGTCTTTCAAGGAGTATGATTTGATTCTAGGCAGGGATTAGTTATCCATGCATGGGGCTGTGGTATACTGTCAGTAGAAATGTGTTACCCTGAGAACACGTGATGGTATCTAGTGAGTGGAGACATCTTTCATCCATGTTTGATTTAGCTATTTCAGGTAGGAGAATGATTCAGAAGGGATATGAGGCCTATCTTGCTCATGTTGTAGATACCAGAGTAGTGGGGCCTAGCTTGACGGCATACCTACAGTTGCCGAGTTCCCAGATATTTTTCCTGAGGAGTTGCCAGGTGTACCTCCTAAAAGAGAGGTAGAGTTTGGTATTGAACTGTTGCTTGGTGCTATTCCTATCTCCATTACCACTTATCAGATTGCTCTTGCAAAGTTGATGGAGTTGAAGGTGTAGTTGCAGGAGTTACTGGATAAAGGGTTCATCCGCCCTAGTATGTCTCCACGGGGAGAGCTGGTGTTATTTGTGAAGAAAAAGGATGGAACATTGAGATTGTATATTGATTATAGATAGTTGAATCAGGTGACCATCAAGAACAAGTATCCATTGCCTCAGATAGATGATCTCCTTGATCAGTTGAAGGGAGCAACAATATTCTCTAAGATTGATATGAGATTAGGGTACCATCAATTAAGAGTTAGAGATGTGGACGTAGCCAAGATATCTTTTCGCACGAGGTATGGGCATTATGAGTTCTTGATGATGCCCTTTAGATTGACTATTGCACTAGCAACATTTGGATTTGATGAATAGGGTGTTTAGACCATACTTAGATCAATTTGTAGTGGTCTTCATTGATGATATTATGGTGTATTCACGTAATGAGGAGGACCATAACAAGCATCTGTGGATTGTATTGCAGACTCCGAGAGAGAAGTAGTTGTACGCTAAGTTGTCTAAGTGTGAGTTATGGCTCGATCAGGTGACTTTTCTCAATCATGTAGTTTTAACAGAGGGTATTAGAGTTGATCCGAGTAAAGTTGAGACTATTTTGAATTTGAGTCCACCGAAGATGGTGGCAATGTTTAGAAGTTTTCTAGGATTGGCAAGCTATTATCATCAGTTTGTGAAGGGTTTTTCTATGATAGCTATACCACTCACCATATTACTTCAGAAAGGGATTAGATTTGTGTAGACAGATCAGTGTCAGGCGAGTTTTAAGCAGCTGAGGGAGATATTGACCCAGGCTGCTATCCTTACCTTGCCCGTGGAAGGTAAATCTTATGTGATATATAGTGATGCTTCACATGGTGGTTTGTGTTGTGTTCTGATGTAGGAGGGTAGAGTCATTGCTTATGCCACTCGACAGTTGAAGCCACAAGAGCTGAATTATCTGACTCATGATTTAGAGCTAGCAACCATAGTTTTTGCCTTGAATATTTGGCGACATTATTTGTATTGTAATACCCCGATTTTTGATTTACTTTGGAATATTAGTTATGAGAGAGTATGTTGGTGAAATAGGTAAAGAAAATATAATAAGAGATAGATGTGTATGAAGGATGTTATATATATATTGTATGTGAAATATATGGGAAATATAAATACAATATATAAGACATATATATATATCAACAAATACACCATATATACATGATGTATACATTGGTGTGGGAAAAGTAAATTTTAAATAATTAATTAATAATAATAGTAATGATAATAATGATAATAATGACAAGAGAAAAAGAAGAAATGAAAGTCAAAAGAAGGATAAATATTATTGGTGGGAAAATTTTAGGTGAAAATAATTATATTATTTTATATATAAAAGATGAGGATGAAGATTAAAAAGAGAGCTTCCTCTCTTTCTTTCTTTCTTCTTCTTCTTCCTTTCTGGAGCCTGGGAATAGAGAGAGAGAGAGAGAGAAGAGCTTGATTTTGTTCATAAACACATCAAATTCATAAGTCTTAAGAAAATTGAAGGTGGATATTGAAGATTTGGCAAAGAATTCAAGTAAGTGCTCTTTTCCTTGAATTGATTTTTATAGATTTTGAGTTTATATGTGATATGGTTAGTGAGAGAAAGTGATGATTAATTGAATATTATGATGATAATGAAATATTGAAGTATATATATATATGTTGAATTGGTGCTTAGATGATGAAAATATGATAATTTCTGAGGATGATGATGAGTAGTTGAAATTGAAGAGTAAGAGTTTAGTATAAATGAGTTGAGAATTGAGTAAATTGATACATGGATGATTGTATAAATGAATTATATAATGATTATTATTATGATATGTTGGAGTTATACTAGTGTTGAATTGATGGGTGAGTTATGAATATAAATTAAGATGATGATTAAGGGTGTTGTAGTATTGATTTTGGAATGATTGTGTTCATATGGTTGAGAATTTAAAATGTAGAACTTTTGTCTGATACGGCCAGTGACACGACCATGTCGTTGGACGTGTCAATGATGCTGAGTTTAATGTTGAAGACACGGCCATTAACACGGCCATATCTCTGGATGTGTCGTGGCTACTGTGAGATAAGTTAATTGACACGGCCTTGATCACGCCCATGTTGTTGGACATGTCAATGTTTCTATGAGGCAGAATGAATGACACGGGCAGTGACATGCCCATGTCATTGGACATGTCAATGATTCTATATGAATGAGTTATTGACACGGTCATCAAAATGCCCGTGTTGTTGGGTGTGTCACTTATGAATAACTCTTTTTGTTGTTTTTCATTTATAATTCCTATTTAAATTATTTGAATGTTAAGAATACCTTAGAATTTGATACTAAATGGTTGTTTATGATCACATTTGGTATAGACATTGAGAGAGAATAGGTTGCCCAACCTTAGTGTTGAAGGGCAACTTGGAAGAGAAGGTTAGAGGAAGTTTTAAAGCTTATTTTGGAGTGTTTCGTAAAGTAAGTACAAACTTTGAATAATTACTTATATTCACATGACATTGGGACTTAACACATTTGGTTGGAAAATGTGTTAAGTTACTTACTACATTATTGGTGCAAGGGAAATATGCTATGATTTGTAAAATGTTACAATTGCATTATATATGATATGAACTTTGTGCAAAATATAATAATGGACCAAAACATATGGGTATTGCAATTTGGTATGTATACATGGTATATGTATAGTACTTATATAGAGTATACGGGTGTTACAATTATTTTTGTATCAAAGCTTAGGTTTGAGATTCTCAGCCTAAGGAGATTTAAAAAAAATGAAAAAAATGAAACTTGTGATACATGCATATGCATTAACACCTAGGTTGGTCTTGGATGTGGCATTATGTGATTTGTGATGTGATATATTTGAATTACATGGGTTGGATGATAGTGTGTGAATGAGGCTTTACATGAAAGTAAAGCTAGAGGAAGAAATGATATGGAAAAATTTGTATAAGTTTAATTGATAAATTAAAGAATTGGAGTTTACTTAAGTAAAACTAATTTTGAAATTATTGATTATTGAAATGTATTTGTGAAATAAGTTATAAGAGAATGAATATGAGAATAATATTGGAAATGAGTTAAAAAAAATCATCAAGATTTAAGTAAGTATCTCTTCTCTAAAGCTTGGTTCTATTTCTAATAAAGACTATGTTTGGATTGCTAGAGAGAGAAAATACTATTTGATTGTTAAAATGGTTAAAAATGATATTAAAATGAAGAGAGTATGGGGGAATATTGGGTTGGTTGATTGATATGGACAAGGTGTGAAAATTTAGGGTTTGGTTATGTAAAGTTAAGGTTTTTAAAAATAGATGAGGTTGGTTAATGTGAGGAGATATATTAGTGTTGTTTTAATGCAAATATTGTGATTTTAATGTTAGAAATGTGATATGCTTGAGTGTTTATGTTAATGGTGGTAATATGTGAAATTTGGATTTTTTTGAAATGAGCTTTCATAATTGTGAAAATGATGTGTTTTGATGTTATATTACTATGTAAATAATGTTCTTAAAGTTAAATATAAAAAAAAAAATTAGATTAGTAGATTGAAGTTTAAGTAAAGTAGTAAGTTGAGAGTTTGTAGTTTTAATGAAATTTTCACGAGGATTACTTAGATACTGATATTTTAATGTATATTAAGCATATGAGCTATTTTGAATGAATAATATTGCTTATGAAAGTACTATGTAATGTGTAATGTGGTTGATAATATAAAAAATTTGTTATGAAATAAAGGGAAATGATTAAGCAAGTGAAAATGAGTTACTTTTGGTAATTGGATTGGAAATGATGAAAATGGATATGAAGGGTATGATTAATGCATAAAAAATGTGAGAGAAATGTCACATTGGAAATGTGACTAAGATTTATGTGAAGTTTTACAAAATATATATATATATATATAATAAGGAAATTATTTAAGAGAAGAGCGGTTAAAAAAAAGATGTTAATTATGCTGTGGTCAAAGTGTATATATATGTTGAGTTGATGAATAACCTAAGTCATGTCAAAAGAATGAGAAATGATAATGTTCTCTGAAATGTGATAAATGTTAAATTTGTATAGGTTGTATGTAAAAGAGGAATTAAATATAATTGTATGATTATGTGTATACATGTATATGTTAAGTGAGATGAGTTTTTCAATATTAACACAATTGTGATATGTAAGAAAATGTGGAAAGTAAGTCACATTATGAATGTGTATGTGGATGATTAAAAAAAATGTTAATGTGTGCTTGTTATCTTATACAATTACTTGTCTAGTGGTATTGAGAATGATATTGAGAATGATATTGCATGTATTAGTAGACCTAAGAGAGATTCGGTCTTGACCTAGACAGAGCTAAGCTATGTGATGAAATTGACAGTGAGAATGGACTCGAGTAACACTGGAGGGTGAAATTGTTATTGTAATAACTGGACTGGATGATTGTATAGTGTTTTGGGACCAAAGTATATGTGTGTGGAAATGTTCTATGTATATGTGTATATGTAAGAGATGTTAATGATAATATTGTTGAGACATGAGTTAGGCTAATGATGATCAAGTGATCAAGAGTAAATTGCTTTGAAACAGAGTTGAAATGTGTTAACTCTTTGCGTAGCAAAATTTTAGAGAATGAATATGTGATCTTTGCGATATGAACTTAGCATTGTGATTGGAAATATTTGAAGAAGAATAATAGAGGGGTAGTATTGATTTATAAGCCACAGGCGTGACTATTAATGTGCCATGGTCGTATGATTTGTTTAGTATATTGCCCGATTAGTTTAGTTATCCACGGGCATGGGTCTGAGATGACATGACCGTAGGATAGTTTTGGTGAGATTGATAGTTATGCTTCAAGAAACATAGTCAAGATTTATGGTTTGTATAGTTGTATCTTATAATTTTTATGTTAAAAATTTGTTTATAATTATAGAAAGTATGGAAAGAGAAGAGAATTGTGAAAATGTAATGAGTTATGGATAATGTGATAGGAAAGTGATTATGTAAGTATTGTAATGGTGTGAAAAATGTAAGGAGATGATAAATGGGAGAAATTACAAAATGTGATTGAGAGTTATATTGAATATGTTCAAAAATGGGATAATCTGAATAAGTTGATGGAAATGATGTTTAAGTGAATGAACTATGGGTAATGAATATGGTATGAGATAATCATGAGAATTATGTGGAAATTGTATAGAGATAATAAAAAAATATATATGAATATTGAAAAATAATTTGAAGTGATTTGTTATAAATAATTATTAATTTCAGAAAGTTGAAATGATGTATCCGAAGAGATTAGAATTTGAATATAAATTTGACCTAATAGAGTTAGGCCATATATTGAAATATAATGATAAGACTAAATGGGTAATTGTTGTCTTGAATCGAATAAGGTTGCGACGTTGGTATATTGTGATAGTAAGATCAATTGAACTAGATTTCGCTAAGGTTGCGAATCATTATTGAGATTTAATATGTACATTTGTATTAAGAGTGCGAGAGATATGTAATAATGTATACGATGTAATATTCTGATATGTGTATGGACATGAAATGAGTTAAGGTATTTCAGTTGTAAATGATTATAAAAGGAAAAAGGTTGATTATCAGTAAAGTAAGTTTAAAGACATTGTATTAATGTTAATGCTAAGTGAAGAACATGTTAAAAAAAATGTATATCAGAAATAAGAAAATTGTTATCAATTAAGGTTTGACAAGTGTCTATTTGTAAATATAAGAAAGAGATAGAAAAACAATAATACAATTCTGAAAATGACTGTGCTGACTAGATAGTCAGTGTTAAGATATAATTCAATAACCTTTAAATTTAAGATTAAGAGAGTATATTTATAAAATGATGAAGTGATAAAATATCTTGAGTATAATAGATAGGTGAGGTATATATACTAATAAGATGAATTGATTCTTGTCTAATGATAATTTAATTTGTAATGAATGTGTCACATCCGCCCACTGCATTTATGCATAGTAGTCACGTGCACAGTGAGAGAAGGGGAAAGGAGAAGATAATTCCTGACAATGGCCCCATATAAGGCTATAGGATCAAAGGGACTTAATTGTAGAAATGCAAAGCTTTGAGGAGGTGACTGTAATTTCCAAAATTTGTACTGGAGGTTCTTAATAGTGCACATAACAGATTCCAAAAATGGAGAGTAGAGAAAAATCGGGTCGCAATGACGCGTAACGGTTTTTCCAGGAAACGCCCTGTTAGAGAGAAATGAAGACGTGTAGACTAGGGCCATTTTGGTCATTTTAATTAAAATTTATACATGAATCCAAAGTAGAAAATAACCACATGAGTGTGTAGAGGACGTCGAGGGGTTGAATATGAAATGATCGACAGTAGAAACGGAGTCCGGGCAAAACCCGAGCAAAGAAAGGACTTGAAGGGGATTTTGTAAAAAGTCGAGGGCTTATTGGTAATTTTTCAAAATGACTTGGAAACCTAAAATAGACCTTAAAAATAGAAAGTAGAGGTCGAGAGGATCAAAACCATATGTAGTTTGCCTCGTGGAACTGTACCGTTTAAAAGTTACGATCGATTAATCGCCGGAGGGTATTTTGGTCTTTTCACACCTTAGACCATAAAATTTCAGCACAAGGAGGTTGAGGGGCCAAAATATAATTAAAAGAAAGTCTAAGGGCTTGGGTTTTAAATAAATAAAAGAAAGGGACATATGGACTAATGAAAATTAGCCATTTAGAGTTTATAAAAAGAAGAAAAGAAAAAGGTATGGACAAATGGTCATAAACCATTCATCCAACCCAAAAGTGGACATCATTTCCACTATATATATTTCATAGCATGAAGAGCAAAATCTCTCTCTCAACTCTCCCAAAATTTCGGCCACCATAGGAAGAACACCAAAGAGTTTCAAATTTTTGTCAAGTTTGATTCAAGTTCAAGGTAAGTTTTAAGGTTTTAAAGTATGTAGATTTCAATTCTAGAATCAATTTTAAGTATTTATATATCTATTAGAAGATTGGAAATTAGGGTTCTTATGGTGGATTTGGGAAAATTTTAAGTAGTGATGATATTGATTAATTAAATGGAAGAATCAAGGTTTCTAAGGTTTAATAAGGTTAGATTAGGATTTAGTTTGAAAAGAAATGGAAGGGCAGTGTATGTTTTAAATTTCTAAGGTTTATGTTTAAGGTTGTGTTCTTGAATTTCTTGAAGGAGAAACAAAGATTAAGGGAGGATAAGAAGGAAAAGCAAAGGGGAATTTAAAAGAACAAGGTTTGGTACTTTACCTTGGAAGAATTAATTTTCTTTTCATTTTCTTACCAAAAATTTATCTATGGAACTTTTGCTATGGATGCATAAATGTATTGTTTGAGTTTGAATTCAATTGTTGAGTGGTATTTTTAAATCCATGTAGTGATTGGGTTGTTTAAATTCAAATGAAATCTAATGTTTCCAATGATTTTTGAAAAAGAGTTTATGAAGTCCAAATTGATTTAAACAATCAAGTTATTTTAAAAGGAAAGTGTTTAAGTCTTCATTACATCATTAGGGAAGCTTTGAAATGGGTTTAAAACAGAAAAATAAACAAAATTTGCACCAAATGCAAATATGGGCCGAATTGGTGTCCTTTGGGATCCAATTCTGGACCTAATTTTTGGGCATCCAGTTGAGGCAGCAAACGATGAAATTTTTCGACGAAATTTTACATGCAATTAGTCAACATATGAAATGAGTTTCCTGTAAAATTTTAGCCAAAAATAAGATCATTTACTTGGTCAAATGCATGATTGAAACGGACTAAAATTTTGATGAAAACCCAAAATTTACTATTCATTTGGTCATGCCATTTTGCATTGCCGATTTTACGTGCCGCGACACTATTTATTTGGTCAATTTATAACCTTTTGAGGAATGCTTTGAAATGTTTGATATGTTTATTGTGGATGTTAAATATGTGAAAAAGAGTAATGGTTTGACTAAAGAATGTGGTGCGCGGCGTAAATGGCAAAGCGCGACGAAAATTAAAATGATTTCTCGAGTCATTCTAAAATGAAGTTTGAGACTTCAATTGAATTATTTTAACCTTTACGCTCTACTGGGTAGTTGGGATTGGTAGATAAGGGTATGGTGCACTATACTAACTTATGCAGTACTGCTTGATATTGTGATTGAATTGATATGATCCGAATTCAATGGTGAGGGCCATTGGGGGCCAATGGTGAGGGCCATTGGTTATAACTAGGATGGTGAGGGCTATTCCTGTGATACGATAATGGTGGTGAGGGCCACGTATGTTATAGTGGTGAGGGCCACTGCCTTATCGCTATGGTTCCCTATACCAGTAGAGCCAAAGTCCGGTTATTATTTTTTTAAACTACGTAATGCAAAATGAGTTTGAATTATGGTTTTTACATTTGTTGGAAGCATATTTACACTGAATGTACAATAATTTCCATTGGTTTAATGTTGGTTGATTTATGATTTAATTATTTCCGTTTATTTCTGTAATATCCCAAAGTGTGCCCTAAAAGTTTTGATATAATTGTTGTTTTATTTGAATTAAATGTATATGTGTAATTGGAAAGAAAAAGAATTAAGAGAGAGTTTATATGTTGTATATATGGAAATATATATAACATATATACAAGTCAAAATGGATGGTCAAAGGAAGAAGATATTTAATTTGTTATTTGTGAAATTACTAAAAAGGAAAGTAAGGGAAAGGGAGCAAAAATAAATAGAATAGGGTATTTAAGTAATTTTTTATTTGGAATACTTGGTGGAGGTTTAAAGAGATGAGGAATTTGACTTTGTCTCTTACACTTTGTCATTTTCTTTTCTTTTCTCTTTGTGTTGGCCGAACATCAAGGAAGCAAGAGAGCAAGTGAGGGTTTTGGAATTTTAAGAGCTAATTGAAGGAAGAATCAAGTGATTGAGTTGGAAAATTTTGAAGTTTCATCAACTTTGGTAAGTTCTCTCTTGATTTCCCTTGTTTTATTTGAGTTGTGATTATGTTTGAAAGTGTTGAAATTGAATTAAAGATAAGAATTAGTGTTGGTGATGGAAGAGTAAGAGTTGTGTTTAGTGAAGTTGAAAGCATAGAATACATGAGTTTGGTACTTTAACCATTGAACTCCTTTTGAAATTTTTTTTCTGTTTTACAATTAGTAAATGCTGTGACTTGTATGATTTTTAATTAAATATAGAAAAACGTTCTTGAAATGAATTTTTGATATGTTGTGCCTCTATGAGTCTAGAATGACTGAAAAATATGATGATTTGATTTTGGAATGGTTATGATTTTGGAAAGATTATTTTTATTAGACCTGTTCCAGCAGGTACCTTGACTGAGACAGCTATCTTTCGGGATTTTTAATAAAATGTAGAAAAATAATATCCAATTGAATTTTGGATATGTTGTTTCTTAGGGAGTCTAGTATTTTAGAAAAATAATTTGGAACCACGTTGATTGAATTTAATTTACGGAATTCACAAAGTTCAGAACTGCTGCCAGGATGCAGGGCAATTGGAGCAGTCTGGTTGGGTGAACTATTTGACCAAGATTTTGTGTTCAGTTTGATCTGAAATTTTAAAGGAATGATTTTAAGATGTAAAAATAAATTCTGTAAAAATTTTAGAGTTTTTAGTCAAGTAGATTATTTTATACAATTTTTCAAAATAAGGATTAAGTTGAGTCCAAAACCAGAATTTACTATTCATATGGTCATTTTGCTAATATTCCTTTTGGATTAGGTTGTGAAGAGGTTGAATTTCCCTAACCTAAGTGTTGAGGATTCTTGGAAGAGTAAGTGTATAGATTGGTGTGAGTTGGTTTTAAGGTAAGTACAAACTACATTATTGCATACATTCATATGATGTTGAGACTTAACATACATTTGATTGTAAATGTGTTAAGAAATCTAATGCATTGTTAATGCATATTAATAATGTATGTTTGGTATAATGTGAATGTTGTGATGAGCATGTAAAATGTGTGTTAATGCCATTGGTTATATACACTTGAGTGATGAATTGATTAATGTGATTTGAGATATAATGAGATGTAAAACCAATGTGTTTGGTTATAATGATGTAAATAAGATGGTTGAAGCATATTTGTCTATATGATGATGAAATGAAATATGGAATATGAAATGTGAAAGATATGATGATTGTGTGCCTAATATGTTAATTCAATTTTCAGAGTTCTGGGTTTGGCAGCATCCCTATTAATCACTGGATAGGTGAAAAGACCGGGTCGTAAGCCGATTCCAGTTGAAAAATGTGAAATGATAAATGTGAAAAATGATGTTTTTGGGGTGAAAAGACTGGGTCGTAAGCCTAAAAAACAGTAACAATCTAGCAGGGTTGAGGATTTCCTCGGTTCTAACCGGGTTGAGATCCAATAGACTGGGTCTGTTACGCTATCCATGGATAGAGATATATATATATTGCCTACGGGCTTGATGATTGTGATTATGGACCAAAGCAGTAACTCTGAACTTTGAATAACATATTAGTGTATTTTGGGCCCATGCTTGTCTTTGTTTTAATGTGAATCATTACTGTTTTGATTAATTATTAAATAATGTAAGATTGTGAAATATAATATTCTTTTGAATTCTTTATGAAACTTGATTGTGTGACATTGGCATTACATTGAGGCATAATATTATGGTTGTTTGTACCACTAAGCCGTTGGCTTAGCGTGATTGTGGTTTATCGCGCAGGCGATAGGGTGGAACCGGAGAGTTCCTTTAGGCCGAGTAGAGTTTAGATTCTGAAGTGTGAATAGTGGGCTTAAAGATCAAAGACTGACTGCCAAACATGTATAAACTTTATGTTTTGTAAAACTTGAGTTTTGATGTATATGAATTTGTAAATATTGTTACTTTCCACTGCATAGTGAACAAATATTTTATCTACTGTGTTTCATAATAAACCTTTACTTTATTTTGTACTAGAAGTGTAAATCCTTTTTGTAGGTTGTAGTTGAGGTTATAAGTCGGATTTATTGGGAGTGTACTGAGAATGATTTTGTTTGCATTGGTTTGTGTAAAAATGTTTTCAAAAATCAGATAAAAAACCAGTTTTTTCGACACTTGAGACTCAATTTCTAGGCGAAACTATGGCAAAATTTCTGTAAAAATCAGAACAAAAATTTGACTAAGTAAAATTGGTAGCAACATTAGGATAGTGTAGCGCCTCTACTCAGCTTATACACGTAGGTCGGGAAGGGGTGTTACTATTTTTGGTATCAGAGGCAAGGTTTGAGATTCTCAACCTAGGTGAATTGTAAGAAAAAGAATATTTTGATTTTAAAAGTTGGTTTTTGAATAAAATACATGTCTTGGTATGGCAGTCTTTGATCTTTAATGAGGAATATTCTGCTGTGTTTGCAGATATAGGTAGTAATGGAGTCCCATTCACGTCAGACTGTAGAAGGAAGTGCTGAGAGTGTAGCTCCAGGAGAGAGTAGAGATGGAGCTAGAGTTGAGAGGGTTAGTGAGGCACCTATTTCTGTGCCAGAGAGATCAGCTGCAGAGGAGGTTCCGCCAGGTTGGCTAAGGCATGTGATAGAACTATTGAGGCCAGCTCCAGTGTAGCCCCCGCCACCTCAGCCTCAGGTGCCGGTAAGACATTATGATAAGTTGAGAAAATATGGGGCTAAAGATTTCTTGGGCACTACCGATCCTGCAGTGGCTGAGTAGTGGTTGGATAAAGTGCAGAGAATATTCATCCAGTTGCAAGCTACTTCAGATGAAAAATTTGACTATGCCAGGTCCCTCCTACAGAAAGATGCCTATGACTGGTGGAAGACGATTCCTCATGCCATGGATGATCCACCTATATTATCTTATGGTGATTTTCTGAGGGAGTTCGAGCAGAAATATACTCCGAGGGAGTATAAAGATATTAAGAAGATGGAATTCCTGAATTTGAGGCAAGACAACCGGACGGTAACAGAGTATGAGATTGAGTGCATCCGGTTGAGTCGATATGCCGGGGGAATTATTTTCGATGAAATAGACCGGTGCTGAAGATTTGAGGAGGGATTGAGGCCCTCTATCATGTGCATTGTGGCTAGTTCCCGGTACTAGGATTTTTCTCAGCATGTTGCAGCAGCTAGAAGTGTTGAGAGAGCACAGGGCATTGCAGCAGCTGCTACTGAGGAAGAGACCAGGGTAAGGAGACCCCAGTTTGAGGCAGGGTCTTCATCTATGAAGAGGGGTCGAGGAGGTTTTGTTCCGAGAACCAGTAGAAGCCAGAGACAGTCGGGCAGATCAGTTCAGTATCAGAGGCAGAGGCCGAGACCGATAGTTTCTGTAGCTGGTGCCCCGACTCCAGTGATTCAGAGGTCTACTCCACCTGTATGTGAGCATTGTGGTAAGACCCATGGGGGTGTTTGTTGGAAGATTGGTGGATCAGCTGGGTGTTTTAGATGTGGGTCACCAACTCATTTTGTTAGAGATTGTCCTGAGATGCAGGAGCATAGGCAGGCTGATACTGCAGCTTCTCGACCTAGTGTCAGTAGAGGTGGTAGACCTGGGTTTAGTCAGAGAGGAGGATCTTCATCCAGGGGCAGCAGGCCAGATGAGGTTGGATCTTCTCAGAGAGTATATGTGATGCAGAGGCAGCCGGATGCTTCAGCAGTTATAGCGGGTACATTTTCTTTATTTGGCATTTCAGTACTTGCTTTGATTGATCCAGGATCTACTCATTCATACATAAGTGCATCTATCTTGCCTGTGTCTGAATTGCATCCAGAGTCCTTAGGATTTAATGTCTTAGTGACCAATCCTTTAGGACATAGTGTTGTGGTGAGTAAGGTGCATCGTGATAGTGCTGTTGTGGTGCAAAGTGAGGAGATTCTTGGTGATTTAATTGAAATGCCTTTTAAAGAATATGATTTGATCTTAGCCATGGATTGGTTGTCTAAGCATGGAGCTGTGGTGGATTGTCAAAAGAAATGTGTTACTTTGAGAACTGGTGATGGTAGAAGTATATTAGTATCTAGTGAGCAGAGACAACTTGCATCCTTGTTGGTTTCAGCTGTTTCAGCCAGAAAGTTGATTAGAAAAGGGTGTGATGCTTATCTTGCTCATGTTTTGGATACCAGAGTAATGGGTTCTCAACTTGATAGTATACCCACAGTTGCTGAGTTTTCAGATGTATTTCCAGAGGAGTTGCCAGGGTTACCCCCTGAGAGAGAGGTTGAGTTTGGTATCGATTTGTTGCCTGGTACCACTCCCATCTCTATCACTCCTTATCAAATGGCACCTGCTGAATTGAGAGAGTTGGAGGTGCAGTTGCAGGAGTTGTTGGATAAAGGGTTTATTCGCCCTAATGTTTCTCTGTGGGGAGCTCCTGTGTTGTTTGTGAAGAAAAAGGATGGCACTTTGAGATTGTGCATCGATTATAGGCAATTGAACAAAGTAACTATCAAGAATAAGTATCCTTTACCTGAATTGATGATCTCTTTGATCAGTTGAAGGGAGCAACGGTGTTTTCAAAAATTGATTTAAGATCAGGGTACCATCAATTGAGGGTTAGAGCTGAAGATGTTTCTAAGACAGCTTTCCGCACAAGATATGGGCATTATGAGTTCTTGGTAATGCCTTTTGGATTGACGAATGCACCTACAGCTTTCATGGATTTGATGAATAGGGTGTTTAGGCCCTATCTGGATCAGTTTGTGGTGATTTTCATCGATGATATTTTGGTGTATTCACGTAATGAGGAAGAACATGACAAGCATCTGCGAATTGTGTTACAGATCTTGAGAGAGAAGCAGTTGTATGCTAAGCTGTCAAAGTGTGAGTTTTGGCTTGACCAAGTAACTTTTCTCGGTCATATAGTTTCAGCAGATGGTATAAGAGTCGATCCAAGTAAAGTTGAAGCTATTTTGAATTGGAGTCCACCAAAGTCAGTGACTAAAGTTAGAAGTTTTCTGGGTTTGGCAGGCAATTATCGAAGGTTTGTAAAAGGTTTTTCTTTGATAGCTACTCCACTCACCAGATTACTTCGAAAGGGAGTTAGATTTGTGTGGACAGATCAGTGTCAAGCTAGTTTTGATCAGTTGAAAGAAATGTTGACTCAAGCACCAGTTCTTACTTTACCCGTGGAAGATAAACCTTATGTAATTTACAGTGATGCTTCACATAATGGTTTAGGATGTGTCTTGATGCAAGAGGGTAAAGTTGTAGCTTATGCTTCTCGGCAGTTGAAGTCGCATGAGCTCAATTATCCAACACATGATCTGGAATTGGCAGCTATAGTATTTTCTTTGAAGATTTGGCGACACTACTTATATGGGGAGAAATATTTTATCTATACGGATCATAAAAGTTTGAAATATTTGGGTGTCCAGAGGGAGCTGAATCTTCGACAAAGGCGATGGTTAGAGCTGATCAAAGACTACGACTGTTTGATTGATTATCATCCTGGTAAGGCAAATGTAGTTGCTGACGCCTTGAGTCGGAAGTCTCTGGCAGGTTTGGCTATTTATTTGCTCTCGTTGCTTGTTGAGTTGAGAGCGTTACATGCTAGTTTTGAAGAATGTGATGATGGTGCATTGTTGGCTCAGTTGCAATTGAGACCAGTATTGTTGGATCAGATTAAGGAGGCTCAATTGACAGATGAGAAAATTCAGAAGATTGTTTCAGATTGCCAAAATGGGGAGAGCCGAGATTTCTTTTTGAGAAGTGATGGTAGCCTTTGGTTTAAGGATAGATTGTGTGTTCCTGATAATGATAGTTTGAAAAAGGTTATTTTGGAGGAAGCACACCAATTGGTTTTTACTATGCATCTGGGAAGTACAAAGATATACCATGATTTGAAATAGCATTACTGGTGGTCAGGTATGAAGAGAGACATAGCGGAATTTGTATCCAAATGTCTCACTTGTCAGAGGGTTAAAGCTGAGCATCAAGTTCCAACTGGGTTGCTTCAACCTTTATCAGTGCCTGAATGGAAATGGGAGAGAATCACAATAGATTTTGTGTCTGGTTTGCCTATGACACAGAGGAAGCATGATGCCATTTGGGTGATTGTTGATAGGTTGACAAAGACAGCTCATTTTCTTCCAATTCGGATGGACTTTTCACTTGAGAAGTTAGCTGAGTTGTACATCAATGAGATAGTAAAGTTGCATGGAGTCCCGATTTCTTTAGTGTCTGATCGAGATCCTAGATTTACTTCAAGATTTTGGAAGAGTTTACATGGTGCTTTGGGTTCTCGATTGCACTTTAGCACTGCTTTTCATCCGCAGACAGATGGGCAGTCAAAGAGAGTGATACAGATTATTGAGGATATGTTGAGAAGCCGCGTCATTGATTTCTCTGGAAGTTGGGACAGATTTTTGCCACTTGTAGAATTTGCTTACAACAACAGTCATCAATCCAGTATTGGAATGGCACCATTTGAGGCATTGTATGGAAGAAGATGTAGAACACCTTTATGTCGGAATGAAATTGGAGAGGGCAAGTTAATTGGTCCTGATCTGATTAAAGAGACTGAAGAAAAAGTGAAGATGATTCGGGATAGGTTGAAAGCAGCTTCAGACCGGCAGAAGTCTTATTCAGATTTGAAGAGGAGAGACATTGAGTTTGATGTTGGAGATAAAGTATTTTTGAAAGTGTCTCCTTGGAAAAAGATATTGAGATTTGGTCGAAAAGGGAAGCTGAGTCCTCGTTTCATTGGACCGTATGAGATATTAGAAAGAGTTGTTAGCAAAGTGCACCGAGATAGTGCAGTAGTGGTTCAAGGTGAGGAGTTCCTTAGAGATTTGATTGAGATGCCTTTTAAGGAATACGATGTGATCATAGGTATGGACTGGTTATCTAGACATGGAGCTGTGGTAGATTGTAAAAAGAAAATTGTTACTTTGAGAACTGGTGATGGAAGAGAGGTGATAGTATCTAATGAGCAGGGACAGCTAGCATCCTTGTTTGTTTCAGCTATTGCAGCTAGAAAATTGATTAGAAAGGGGTGTGACGCTTATCTTGTTCATGTGGTAGATACTAGAGTAAAGGGTTCTCAAATTGATAGTATACCTACAGTTGCAGAGTTTTCAGATGTGTTTCCAGAGGAGTTACCAGGGTTACCTCCTGAGAGAGAGGTGGAGTTTGGTATTGAATTATTGCCTGGTACCAGTCCTATTTCTATTACTCCTTATAGAATGACACCTGCTGAATTGAGAGAATTGAAGGTGCAATTGTAGGAGTTGTTGGATAAAGGGTTTGTTCGCCCTAGTGTTTCACCGTGGGGGGCTCCTGTCTTATTTGTGAAGAAGAAGGATGGTACTATGAGATTGTGTATAGATTATAGGCAATTGAACAAGGTGACTATTAAGAATAAATATCCTTTGCCTAGAATTGATGATCTCTTTGATCAATTGAAGGGTGCAGCAGTGTTTTCCAAAATTGATTTGAGATCAGGGTACCATCAGTTGAGGATCAGAGCTGAAGATGTTCCTAAGACCGCCTTTCGGACCAGGTATGGGCATTATGAGTTTCTAGTTATGCCTTTTGGTCTGACGAATGCACCTGCAGTTTTTATGGACTTGATGAATAGGGTGTTTAGGCCCTATCTGGATCATTTTGTAGTAGTTTTTATTGATGACATTTTGGTGTATTCGCGTAATGAGGAGGAACATGACAAGCATCTGCGGATTGTGTTGCAAATTTTAAGAGAGAAGCAATTGTTTGCTAAACTGTCGAAGTGTGAATTTTGGCTTGATCAAGTAACTTTTCTTGGTCATATAGTTTCAGCGGAAGGTATTAGAGTTGATCCGAGTAAAGTTGAAGCTATTTTGAATTGGAGTCCACCAAAGTCTGTGACTGAAGTTAGAAGTTTTCTGGGTTTGGCAGGCTATTACCGACGGTTTGTGAAAGGATTTTCTTTGATAGCTACTCCTCTTACCAGATTGCTTCGAAAGGGAGTTAGATTTGTGTGGACAGATCAGTGTCAAGCTAGCTTTGATCAGTTGAGACTCAAGCGCCTGTTCTTACTTTACCTGTGGAAGATAAACCATATGTGATTTATAGTGATGCTTCACATAATGGTTTGGGTTGTGTTTTGATGCAAGAAGGTAAAGTTATAGCTTATGCTTCTCGACAGTTGAAACCGCATGAGCTCAATTATCCGACCCATGACTTAGAGTTAGCAGCCATTGTGTTTGCATTGAAGATTTGGCGACACTATTTGTATGGGGAGAAGTGTTTCATCTATACTGATCATAAGAGTTTGAAATATTTGGGTGTCCAAAGAGAGCTCAATCTTCGACAGAGGAGATGGTTAGAGTTGATTAAAGACTACGACTGTTTGATTGATTATCATCCTGGTAAAGCAAATGTTGTTGCTGATGCCTTGAGTCGGAAGTCTTTAGCAGGTTTGACTGTTTACTCGCTCTCGTTGCTTGTTGAGTTGAGAGCTTTGCATGCCAGTTTTGTATCTTGTGATGATGGTGCATTGTTGGCACAGTTGCAATTGAAACCAGTTCTGCTGAATCAAATTAAAGAGGCTCAATTAGCTGATGAGAAGATTCAAAAGATTATCCCAGATTGCCAAAATGGAAAGAGTCGAGATTTTATTGTAAGAAATGATGGGAGTCTTTGGTTTAAGAACATATTGTGTGTACTTGATGATGCCAATTTGAGAAGGATCATTTTAGAAGAAGCCCATCAGTCAGTATTTGCTATGCATCCGGGCAATACAAAAATGTATCATGATTTAAAGCAGTATTACTGGTGGTCCGGTATGAAGAGAGACATAGCGGAGTTTGTGTCCAAATGTCTCACATGTCAGAGGGTAAAAGCTGAGCATCAAGTTCAAACCGGGTTGCTTCAACCTTTGTCAGTGTCTGAATGGAAATGGGATAGAGTAACCATGGATTTTGTGTCTGGTCTACCATTGACACAAAGAAAGTATGATGCTATTTGGGTAATTGTTGACAGGTTGACTAAGACAGCTAATTTTCTTCCGGTTCGGATGGATTACTCTTTGGAGAGATTAGCTGAGCTGTACATCCATGAGATTGTGAAGTTGCATGGTGTCCCAATTTCTATAGTATCTGATCGAGATCCCCGGTTTACTTCCAGGTTTTGGAAGAGTTTACATGGTGCACTGGGTTCTCGATTGCATTTCAGCACTGCTTTCCATCCGCAGACAGATGGACAGTCTGAAAGGGTGATACATATTATTGAGGACATGTTGAGAAGCTGTGTCATTGATTTCTCTGGAAGTTGGGATGGATTCTTACCACTTGTGGAATTTGCTTACAACAACAGTCACCAATCCAGCATTGGGATGGCACCATTCGAGGCATTGTATGGTAGACGGTGTAGGACACCTCTATGTTGGAATGAACTTGGAGAAAGTAAGTTAATTGGTCCTGATTTGGTTAAAGAAACTGAAGAGAAAGTGAAAGTGATTCGAGATAGATTGAAAACAGCTTCAGACCGACAAAAGTCTTATTTGGATTTGAAGAGAAGAGACATAGAGTTTGATGTGGGGGATAAGGTATTTTTGAAAGTGTCTCCTTGGAAAAAAATCTTGAGGTTCGGTCGGAAAGGGAAATTGAGTCCTCGTTTCATTGGACCGTATGAAGTTTTAGAAAGAATTGGACCAGTTGCTTATCGACTTGCCTTGCTACCTGAGTTGGATAGGATCCATAATGTATTCCATGTTTCTATGTTGAGGAGGTACAGATCAGATCCATCTCATGTGTTGCCAATTGAATCTATCGAAGTGAGTTCAGATCTGACATTTGAAGAAGAACCAATTGCTATTTTGGCACATGATGTGAAAGAATTGAGAAATAAGAAAGTGCCACTTGTGAAGATTTTGTGGAAGAACCATGCAAAAGAAGAGGCAACTTGGGAAAGTGAACAAACCATGCGAGATCAGTATCCTCAGTTGTTTCAGACTTGATATCAGGTAATTTCGAGGGCGAAATTTCTTTTTAGAGGGGGAGAATTGTAATATCCCAATGTGTGCCCTAGAAGTTTGGATATAATTGTTGTTTGTTTGAATTATGTGTATATGTTATGTTGATAAGAAAAGAAATTGAAAAGAAAATGTTTATATATGGTTTAATAAGGAAATAATGTTTAGAAAGAAAGTGTATATGTTAGGTATATTGTAATATATATAACATATATGTTGGTCAAATGAGGAGTCAAGGGAAGAAGATATTTATTTGTGATATGTGAAATTACTTAAATGGGCATATAAGTTATAAGAGTTAAGTTAAATGGATGAGGGCATTTAAGTAATTGTGTTGTTAGAATTGCTTGGTGGAGATTTAAAGAAGAAGAGAAGTTGACTTGTCTTCATTTTTTTTTCTTCTTCTTCTCTTTCTCTTATGTTGGCCGACCCTCCATAGCAAAGGAGCAAGAGTAAGATTTGTTTATTTCAAAAATCAAATTGAAGGAAGAATCAAAGGATTAAGTTGGAGATTTGTGAAATTTCTTCAATTGTGGTAAGTACTCTCTTGTTTCCTTTGTTATTTTGAGGTTGTGTTTGAAGTGAGTTATGAATTGTTGATTTTATGATTAGGTGTGTTTGAGATGTGTTTATAAGTGTTGAGATTGATTGTAAGTTATAAAGTTAAATTGGGATTGGTTTTGGTTTGAAAATGGTAAGTTAAATGGATGTGGATATTGAAAGAACAAGAGTGAGATTGGTTTAGGGTTTTGAAGTGTTGAGTGATCAAATGTGTTGTTAATGTGAATATTGTGATGAGCATGCAAGATATGTGTTAATGATATTGTTTATATTCATTTGAATGAGGTTATGTTGTGCATAATGTGTTTAAATTCAATTAAAAGAGATTTGGCCATATTTAGGGTTTTTAATCATGAGAGACACGACCAAACCAAGGAAGAGACACGGCCAACCTATAGAATTTTGGAGACACGGCCAAGTCTAAGGAAAATGTGGTCGTGTTGGATGATTTTTGGAGAGACACGGCCGTGTCCCTTGCCCATGTCTGCCACTGCCAATTCGTTTTGAGAGACACGGCCACAAGCTTGGCCGTGTCCCTTGAATGTGTTGGCTACTGTGATTATTTCTTTGCTCTTCTTACATTGTTGAGATTCAATATACATTTGAAGATAATGATAATGCATATGATACTATATGAACAAGGTTATGTTTTATGCATTGTGAATCTTGTGAATGGTAATGTGTTATATGAATAATATACTTTGAAATGTTATATCAATGATGCTTTATGTATAATATGAATTGAGATATGATATGATATGAAGCCATTGTGATTGGCTATGGTAACTCAAATGTGATGTGAAGCCATTGTTATTGGCTATGATGAATCAATTGAAAGATATAAGGCATGTTTGCCTAATTGATGATGAGAATTTAGAATGAAATAATAAATGAATTGTGTGGCTAATGTGTTATTCAATTTTCAGAGTTTGTTGTTGGTGGCATGCCTAATGATAGTAACACTCTCTTGAAGTTAGGTTGGGCTTGATCCTTGAAGCCAAGTTGGGTAGAAGTTTAACATGTTTTACTCCCCTTGAAGCTTGGTTGGGTCTAGTCCTTGAAGCCTAATTGAGATGTTACAACCCTTGAAGCTAGGTTGGGTTGGTTCTTGAAGCCAAGTTGGGTTGAGACTTAGCATGCTTTGTTCCCCTTGAAGCTTGGTTGAACCTAATCCTTGAAGCCTAGTTGGGTTTATGATAATGATAAATGTGATGATTGAACCAAAGCATTTACTCTGAAAAATTGAATGGTATATTAGTTGTTTTGGGTCCATGTTTGTCTTTGTTTAATGTGATTCATGAATGGTAAGATGATTGATTAATGAGTTATATTGAAGGATGTTGAAAAGTGATATGTATATATATATATGTGTAGTTTATGAAATATAAAGATTTGTTGTTAGCCTTTCATCTATGATGTTGATTTATTACTAAAATGTGTGACATGGCATTGCACTAAAGCATAATGCAAGCATACTTTATACTACTAAGCCGTTGGCTTAGCGCGATAGTGTTTGATCGCGCAGGTGACAGAGTTGAACCTGAGAGCTCCTCGAGGCCAAGTGAGACTAGACATTGAGGATTTTTCTTTTGGGACTCAAAGATCAGAGAAGAGCTGCCAATCATGTATTTATTCTATGTTTTGTAAACTTTGATTTATAAAATATTTGTAATAACTTCCGCTATGAATTGATAAATGTTTTTATATATGGTGTCTTTTGGATTTCTTTTAAAATGTTTGAGATTAATTTTACTTATTTACAAAGATATTGTTGTGTTTTTTTCTTAAACCGTGGCATTATCTATATTCAGTATACGTATATTACGATCGTTTAAGCATGCTTGGTACGTGTACAGGATATAGGGGTGTTACACATATAATGTGTATCATATATACACATCAAACATACCTTATCTGTATGATATATATAATAAATATCCAACATATACAATTAATATACAATATATATTTGTTATGGATACACTAGGTATACATTGGGTATATACAACTTTTATACCTCCAAATACTTATTTAATTTCTTCAAAATCACGGATATTACAATTCTCTACCCCTTAAATAATTTCATCCTCAAAATTACTTACTACAGTAATTAATCACATTATAATTAAACATTATTCTTCAATTTCTGCATAATTAACGACCAAATTTGTAACACCCCAAATTTTATTGAATATAATGAGATACACTAATTGGTAAGAGATATTAGAAATATAAACATCATATGCATTATATATAAAATGTTAAATATAAATGATATATATATATATAATGGTAAAAGAATTAAAAATTTGAAAGTGAAAAGTTAAAATATAAAAAAATAAAAATATTATTATATACATATACTTAATTAGTAATAATATATATATATGGTAGGTAAAAAGGAAAAGGAGAGTCATCAATCTCCAGAAATTTCTTCTTCTTCTTCTTCTTCTTCTTCTTCTTCTTTTCTTTTCCTTCTTGTTCATTTCCATAGACAAGGGAGAAAGAGATGATTTTAATTTCATCAATCATCAAATTTTACTAAGAATTTTTAAGAGCTTTTGATAGTTTTGGTGCTAAGTACTGTAATAAGTAAGTTTTCTTTAACTTTTGATGAATTTTCTTTTGAGTAGAGTTTTTAATAAATTGGATGATTATTTAAATGATTAAAATGAAGTTAATCAATATTGAAATGGTGAATTTAAAACTTGTGTGAGTGTTGGAATATATTTGATTAGAGTTTTTAGTAGTAAAGATGAAAAATAAGGTTTTGTAAGGAATTTGGCTAATCATGAGTTGGAGGGAGATTAAAGAGCTTAAAAGTACTCAAATGGATTGCTAATAACATCTTTGAACTTATAAATTGATTAGGGGTTGACTGAATTGATTGAAGAAACTAATAGATGGAAGTGAAATATTTAGAGAAATTATTGTGCAAAGGAGTTGTTTCTCTAATTTGAGCTTCAAAAAGGTAAGTATATACTTAGATTATACTCTTGATTTTGGTTTGCATCATTCTAAGTTGATAAGTGTGCATTTTGTTGATAAAAATGGTGTGAAAAAGTGATTTTGGAATGCCATGGACATGCTATTGGGTGCCTAATTCGTAATTCAGTTTAGATTTTACACCCAGAAATTTAACCTGACAGGAGCAGTGACACGGCCAAGTCACTGGGCATGTCGTAGATGCTATTTTTCAAAATAAATGGCAGGGGCAGTGATACGCTCATGTCACTGGTAGTGTCAAAGCTTCTGTAAGGTGAATAAATGACATGGTCCATGACACACCCATGTCAATGGGCATGTCAGTTGAAGATTTTACCCAAAGTACCTCCTTTTCTTTGTCTTTCACCCTTGATTTATGGCTTGCATAGCTATAGCTTTATATATATTGAATTTTAAATATATATATATATATGATTATACAATGAAGAATTATGATAGATATGTTGACTATGCAAAATGTTGGTATGTGGAATGAATCACATGATGAGTGTGGTTCTTACTTACATGATGAGAATATGAAATCAGAAATGTGGTTGGATGTCAAGTGTGAATTATGAATGAATGATGAATATGATAAAATGAGATGATTATGTGGAAAAGAGGAAACATGATGAAATGACAAATGTATATTATGTGTGCTTTATACATAACTAGTTGCTAGAAGATTGCGCTTGGTAACTGGCATGCCTTATGCAATGGGGTGGAGAAACTGGGTGCCACAGAGATGTTACTACGCCCCTAAGATAGACATATTAGTGTCATTACTATTGAGATACGCTATGGATGAGACAGTGAGTGCAATAGATATTGTTATGTCCACTAGCGAGACACATTGGTGTCATTATAATGAGATAGGCCAAGGCAATTGTTCTATAACTAGTTTATTGTATAAGGATATTTGGGCTCAGTACATGTGTTTGCAATAAATATGAACAATATTATTATTTGTGGATGATAAATAAATAAATATATATATGTATGTATATATGAATGTTATATGTGTATGAGTATGTGATGCGATCTAAATGTATGTATATGTTGTTTATCTGTACTACTAAGCTTTCGAGCTTAGCATGATTGTGTTAATCGCAGTGAGTAGATTGCTAATCCGAGAGTCAAATAGTTTTGCCACAAGAGAATTGAGGGTGCTTCGAGACCAACTAGAGGGTGGTGTATTCATGTTCAATTTTGTTATATTATGCAGTGGTGCATGCATGTACAATTTTCTTATATTATATTTTGATCATATGTATATGTATACAAGTGGATTTTGGAAAAGTCAATATATATATTTTTGAATATATGTAATTAAATAAATGGTATAATAGTTTTGGAAATGTTAATTTTAAAAGAATGAGATTTGATAATAGAAATGTTCTTTTATTAAATATATAATTGATATGGAACTAAGGTAAGGGATTTAAACAGCACTAACATTTGACATCCTTATATGTTATATACATATTATATGTATACAAAGTATATGTACAGTATATATATAGAGTAAACGAGTGTTACATTTATTTTAGTATCAGAGATTAGGTTTGAGATTCTCAGCCTAAGTAGATTTTGAAAAGGAGATGGAAATTTTGGAAAAGTGAAACTTGTGATATATGCATATGCATTAACACCTAGGTTGGTCTTGGATGTGGCATTATGTGATTTGTGATGTGATGTATTTGAATTATATGAGTTGGATGATAGTGTGTGAATGAGGCTCTACATGAAAGTAAAGCTAGAGAAAGAAATGATGTGGGAAAATTTGTATAAGTTTAATTGAGGAATTAAAGAATTGGAGTTTTACTTAAGTAAAACTAATTTTTAAATTATTGATTATTGAAATGTGTTTGTGAAATAAGTTATAAGGGAATGAATATGAAAATAATGTCGGAAATGAGTTATAAGAATATAAAAAAAAAATCAAGATTTAAGTACCTCTTCTCTAAAGCTTGGTTCTCTTTCTTATAAAGATTATGTTTGAATTGATAAAGAGAGAAAATGTTGTTTTATTGTTAAAATGGGTAGAAATGATATTAAAATGAAGAGAGTATGGTGGAATATTGGTTGGCTGGTTGATATGGATAAGTTGTGAAAATTTAGGGTTTTGGGTATGAATGGTTAAAATTTCTGGAATGCATAAAATTAGTGTTATTTATATATGTATGTAATGATTCCATAGTGGAAAATTAAATGTGAGCTAGTTTGGTTAAAGTTTGAATTTAGGGTTTGGATACGTAAAGTTAAGGTCTCTAAATATGGATGATGTTGGTTAATGTAAGGAGATATGTTAGGGTAGTTTTAATGCAAATATTGTGATTTTAAGATTAGAAATGTGATATGCTTGAGTGTTGTTAAAGCTCATGTTAATGGTGGCAATATGTGAAATTTGGATTTTTGAAATGAGCTTTCATAATTGTGAAAATGATGTGAAATTACTTATTATAGTAATTAATCCCATTATAATTAAACATTAATCTTCACTTTTTTCATAATTAGTGACCAAATTTGTAACACCCCAATTTTTATTGAATGTAATGAGATACACTAATTGGCGAGAGATGTTAGAAATATACACAACATATACATTATATATAAAAGGTTAAATATAAATGATATATATATATATAATGGTAAAAGAATTAAAAAGTTCAAAGTGGAAAAGTTAAAATATAAAATAATAATATTATTATATATACCTAATTAGTAATAATATATATATATGGTAGGTATAAAGAAAAAGGAAAGTCATCAATCTCCAGAAATTTCTTCTTCTTCTTCTCTTCTTTTCTTTTCCTTCTTGGCCATTTCCATAGACTAGGGAGAAAGAGATAATTTTAATTTCATCGATCATCAAATTTTACTAAGAATTTTCAAGAGTTGGTGATAGTTTTGGTGCTAAGTGGTGTAATAAGTAAGTTTTCTTTTAATTTTGATGAATTTTCTTTTGAGTAGAGTTTTTAATAAATTGGATGATTATTTAAATGATTAAAGTGAAGTTAATCAATATTGAAATGGTGAATTTAAAACTGTTGTCCCAAGATGGCAACCAAGAGGGGGGGGAGGGGGGTGAATTGGTTTCGTCAAGAAATAATGACAATTTAAAAAACTCAACAAACAAGAAATGCGGAATAGAGAGTTGGTTGAGTAATGGAGGAAGGTAAGAACACACAAGATTTATAGTGGTTCGGATTTACTTCAATCCTACATCCACTTCCTTAACAACTTGTTAAGGTTCCACTAGTCTTTGAAGTTTTCACAAGCTCACTTCCAACTTTACAAGTGTTTTTCTTAGGCTCACACTTACAACCCAAACAAGAGTTTTACAAGGCTCACTCTCTCAACCTAAGTGTTTCCCAAGCTTACACTCAAACTTATACAATGGTGTTTTCAATGCTAACACCTAACATTCATAACAATTCAAATACAAGTTTAAGCAAAAGGAAATTTGTTGCTTGGCTATGAAAATCTTTTCTTAATAATGTTATCTCTTTGTTTTCTCATGGAAACATTGTATTTATAGCCAATGTGGTCTTACTAGCCGTTATTGCTGTTTAGAATAAAGTCTTGGCAGATTAGACCTTCTTTACTTAAACTGTCCGAAGCACTTAGCGGTCGCCCTTCATACAAGGATGGTCGCGCTCATGCTTCACGCGGTCGTCCTTTTAACCAGGGACGGTCGCTACTTTTGAAAAAGTTCAACGGTCGAATTTTAGTGCTCTACAGCTGGAATCTTGCCCATGATGTTTTTGTCGGACCGTTTCTTGCCCATGCTGTGTTTGTCGGGACGGTCGCGCCAAGCATAGGTGCGGTCGCCCTTTTTGAATATTGAAGTGGGTTTACAACGGTCATGTCACGTGTCACTTTCTGACAGAGCAAAAGAGATGTCCGCCATAATTTGAATCTTCGCGGTCGCCCTTGGTAGGTTTTCGCGGTCGAACTCACATTCTCGCGTCGAACTTCTGGACGCACCTGAGGACGCGAACACTACTGTCTCTTTGAGCAATTTCTTCTTGAATTGTTGGGCGGTCGCGACTCTGAATGGGGCGGTCGCTAAAGTGGTAAGCGAGGTCGAATCATTCACCGTTCTTGTCACCGCGAACCTTACTGTGATTGTAATGATTTAAGTTCCTTGAGTAGCGGTCGGGCAAATATTAGGACGATCGCTATTATGTATGAGCGGTCGCGACTATGGTCGAACTTCTGACCGCGAAACCTACTGTGACAAGGTTTCATTCTATAATTGCATGGAGCGGTCGTATTCAGTTGAGGTGCGACTGCTATACTTGTTCTGTTCACCTTTAATTGAAGCAACCTAATCCTGCAACAAGCTTTCTCAAACACAAGTTAAAATAGATCATCCATTTGAGTTGTCAAGGATCAAAATTAAGATCATTTGTCTAACAATCTCCCCCATTTTGACTTTGACAATTCAAATGGAATGATGCTCCCCCTTAACATATGCAACAATCATGGTTAAGAGCAATGTGAATGTATTATGAGATGTATCTTTCAACATATGTTATTGTTTGATGCAAACATTCCCCCATAAACATTTTTTCTTATTTGCAAATGTTCAATAAATTTCAACAAGAAATTAACTCCCCCATTATTTTATTGACATTCCATTTATACCACATTCCATTTTGGTATTTTCTCTCCCCCATTGGCATAGGCAAAATGAAATAAATGTTAAGCAAAAATATTAACAAAGCAAATGAAAGAAAACATTATATAAATTGAAGTGGAGGAAAATACAAAACAGAAAGCAAATTAGCAAACATATGAAAATGCAAGCAAAAACAAATTAAAGCTAAGCTTATTCTGAGTCATCATCTATGTCTAACTCTTCTTCAACTAAAGGAGCTTTCCCTTTATCTTGAGGTGCAACAGAGGCAGAGCTAGTGCTAATGGACTCTTCTCCTTCAGCAATGCTTTGGGTGTGATCACTTATATCCCAATCTTCAAGATTGCATTGAGGCAAGTCCAATTTGCCTTGCATGTCATAAAGATCATGGTGCATGTGGGATATAAGGTCTATCCTCTTGTTTAAGTGCTGGAATCTCTTGGAAACACTTTTCTTGAACTTAGTGAGTTTCCTGGAGAGAGTTTTGATAGCTTGGAGGATGAGTTGTGTGGAGGATGAAGCAGTTTCATGAGCAGCTTTTGATGAAGCAGCTTTTGAAGGTAGTTCTACTGCAACTTCTACAGAATCTCCCTCTTCCTCAATTGTATACCTTGGCCTTTTCTTTTGTTTATCCATAACTCCTTTCTTGCCATAGTAGTATACATATGACCCTTCTATCTTCCTTACACAACCAGCATGCTCTAAGTAATCCATTGTGATAGCATTGGAGGCTAGAGTGAAAGGGTTCCTCAAAGTGGCTAAGTTCAAATCATTCAGAAGGTTTAGGTGCCTAGCTATTTGAGTAACTTGAGAGGATAGGAAGAAGGTACCAGTTCTTGTAACAGCATGATGATAAAAGGTATCAATCAAGAACTTGGTTGTGTTCATTTTGATGTTGTGGGTAAAAGCATAGAGAAAGATAAGGTCTCTCTTGGTTACTTTCTCATTCCCATCTACTCTTTGGTGAATGGTATAGGTGATAATCCTATGGAGCATCCAGTGGGTGAGAGATTTGATGTGCCTGGCTTTAGATTCCTTTTCAAAGGAAGTTTCAATGGAAATTTCTCGCCAGAAATCAGAAAGGGTTGGGTTTGAGAAGATTTGGTCATTGTAGGAGGTTATACCTTCAGAAGGGAAGTTCCAAATTCTGCCAAAATCTTCAAGGGTTAAGAATTGATACTGATCAAAGAGTTTGAACCTAACCCCATACCACCCTAGTGCAGAGTTTGCACTCTTCTCTATCTGGAATGACATTAGAAACTCCTTACTTAGACTAGAGTAACCTACCTCTTCTGGAAAGACAAAATTTCTCCATCCAAGGACATCCAACAATCCTTCAATTTCGTCCTTGATGCCCAAGGCAGACAGCATCCCACCAAAAGGTGATTTGGTGCCTTCAACCTTCTTCTTCTTTAGCATGGCATACCTAATGTCTTCCTCAGTGGTTTGGTGATGAGGTTTGTGAATTTTCTCACCCCTTTTTGATTGTGGAGGAGATGGAGGTTCAACAACAGGTTCTCTAATGGTGATTCCTGGAACTCTCTTAGCTTGACCCTTAATTTTGGAAGTGGTTTTTCTTTTGGGAGCCATTAGATTAGAAAGAGTAGAAGTAAACTGGAAAACAGAGGTTGATTTGAGAAGTAGATGAGTTGAGAAGATTTTAGGGTTTTAGATTGTTTTCAGAAGCAAAATATCCAAGAAATTTGATGTAACTTACTCTTAAATAGATGGAGTTAAGAAAATAGCCGTTTTTGACTGTTGAATATTAAGAGTTGCGACTTGTCACACAGCCAACGGTTATAAATTTTCGAGCAGAGTGTACAGGGTGTGGTCGCAGATTTAACAAGGTGCGATCGCGAAATGGTGTACAGCGACCATTATTATGATTAGTACGCTCGCGAGTGAAGAAAACATCTGTAACGGTCGAAACTATTCAAATTGGTGCGATCGCGCACAAATTTTCTCGACCGCGCACAGAGTCATTAGTTTGAATGAAACTGACAGACAGGGTAGCGACCGCTAAAGAATACTGGAGCGACCGCGACATACTTAAAAATGAAAGATTCAAGGAAAGATGGAGAGTATTTCTATTGTGTTAAGAAACATTAAATTCATGCACATAGAAACCTTATTGATAGGCAATTAATTCAGAGTGTTTCCATCAATCATTCCTAAATTAAGTTTAATAAAATTAAGTCTATCTTCATTCAAGGGTTTTGTAAAGACATCCGCAAGTTGATTTTGTGTTTCAATAAATTCTAGAATTATGTTCTGATTTTGCACATTTTCCCTTAAAAAATGATGTTTAATATCTATATGCTTGGATCTAGAATGTTGTATAGGATTTTTAGACAAATTGATAGCACTAGTGTTGTCACATTTAATGGAAATATTGTTAAAAACCTTACCATAGTCAAGCAATTGTTGTTTCATCCATAATACTTGTGTGCAACAAAAACAAGCTGCAACATACTCAGCTTCCGTTGTGGATAAAGCAACCGATGCTTGTTTCTTACTATGCCAAGAAACTAGACAATTACCAAGAAAGTGACATGCTCCTGTAGTGCTTTTCCTATCTAATATACTACCAGCATAATCTGCATCTGAAAATCCTATAATATGAAATGATGTGTTCTTTGGATACCAAAGTCCTAAATGTATTGTACCACTCAAATATTTCAAGATTCTCTTTGTGGCATTCAAGTGTGATTCTTTAGGACAAGTTTGAAATCTAGCACAAAGACATACACTGTACATTATATCAGGCCTAGATGCGGTTAAGTAAAGTAGTGATCCGATGATACCTCGATATTTCTTCTCATCTACTGCTTTACCATTATCATCTTTACCTAATTTCAATGATGTGCTCATAGGAGTTTTGCTAGTTTTGCAGCCATCCATTCCAAATTTCTTGATGAGTTCTTTTGTATATTTGGATTGGTTGATGAAGATCCCATCTTTACATTGCTTGACTTGCAGTCCAAGGAAAAACTTGAGTTCACCCATCATGCTCATTTCAAATTCCCTAGTCATACAAGAAGCAAATTCTTTGCATAGGGCTTCATTAGTAGCTCCAAATATTATGTCATCCACATAAATTTGTACAATCAAGATGTTATGCTTATCCTTTTTAACAAAAAGAGTTGTGTCTATTTTTCCTTTTGCAAAACCATTTTCAAGTAAATATGCACTAAGTTTGTCATACCAAGCTCTAGGTGCTTGCTTTAATCCATATAAAGCTTTGGTAAGTTTGAAAACATGATCAGGAAATTTGTAGTTTTCAAAACCAGGAGGTTGTTCAACATAAACTTCTTCATTTATGAGTCCGTTTAGAAATGCACTTTTAACATCCATTTGATAAAGCTTAAAATTCATATGACATGCAAAGGCAAGTAATATTCTAATAGCTTCTAATCTAGCTACGGGGGCAAAGGTTTCATCATAGTCAATACCTTCTTCTTGATTATAACCTTTGGCTACCAATCTTGCTTTATTTCTAATGATGTGACCATTTTCATCAAGCTTATTCCTATAAACCCATTTGCATCCTATTATAGAATGATCTATAGGTCTAGGAGTAAGTTGCCAAACATTATTTCTTTCAAATTGATTAAGTTCATCTTGCATTGCAATTATCCAATTTTCATCATTTAAAGCTTCCTCAATAGTTTTTGGTTCAATTTGAGAAACAAAAGCAACATTAACATCAACATGATTAATTTTAGATCTAGTAGTTACTCCCTTTGATGTTTCTCCAATGATGAGTTCCTTTGGATGATCTTTCTTGTATTGCCAATCCTTAGGTAGATCTTGAGCCTTTTCTTCAAGTTGATTGATCTTTGGAGCATCAATAGATTCAAGAGGTTCAAGAGTGCCTGCAGGGTCATTGAAAGTAATACCTTTCTTTTGATCAAGTTTAGATGATTCATCAAATACAACATGCATTGATTCTTCTATAACTAGAGTTTTCATATTAAATACTCTATATGCTTTGCTATATGATGAATATCCTAAGAATATGCCTTCATCTGATTTGGATGAGAATTTTCCAAGATTATCCTTGGTATTCAATATGAAGCATTTGCATCCAAATACTCTAAAATATCCAATTCTGGGTATTCTTCCATTCCATAGCTCATAAGAAGTTTTATTAGTTAAATGCCTTTTATAAACACGATTTGCAATGTAACAAGCTGTATTAACGGCTTCCGCCCAAAAATAAGATGGTAAATCATATCCATTGAGCATTGTTCTAGCCATTTCAATTAAAGTTCTATTTTTCCTTTCAACTACACCATTTTGCTGTGGAGTTCTAGGAGCAGAAAAATTGTGTGAAATGCCAATTTCATTGCAAAAATTTTCAAAGTTTTCATTTTCAAATTCTTTGCCATGATCACTTCTAATAGATGTGATCACATATCCTTTTTCATTTTGAACTCTTTTTGCAAAGGTTTTGAAGTAATTAAAGGCTTCATTCTTTTGAGCTAAGAAATTAACCCATGTGAATCTAGAGTAGTCATCAACAAGAACAAATGCATATGATTTGCCTCCTAAGCTTGTAACTCTATTTGGTCCAAACAAGTCTAAATGAATGAGCTCTAAAGGTCTAGAGGTGCTTATAACATTCTTTGTTTTAAATGAGCTTTTATGTTGCTTACCATGTTGACAAGGTTCACAAATCCTATCTTTATCATATTTTATCTTAGGTAAGCCATCAACTAAATTCTCATTACAAATATATTTCAATTGATCCATACCAGCATGTCCTAGTCTTCTATGCCATAACCATGCATCATTATTAGTGGACATTAAACATGTATGATCAGAATGTATGCTTACATTGTAAGTGTTGTTTGTTCTAGTACCCTTAAATATGATAACATCATTTGAATTTGTGATTTTGCATTCCTTGGAATCAAACTTAACAAAGTATGCTTTATCACAAAGTTGACTAACACTTAGCAAGTTATGTTTCAAACCATCAACAAGCCATACATCTTCAATTAAATCCTTACCAATAGAACCAATGGAGCCAACACCAAGAATTTTACCTTTAGCATTGTTTCCAAAAGTTACGTTACCTCCATGTTTATAGGTAATACTTGTAAAGAGCTTTGCATTTCCAGTCATATGCCTTGAGCATCCACTATCCACAAGCCATGTGCTTTCATTGGTAGTAGATTTTAGGCATACCTGCAAGCCAATTGTGATCATCCCTTTTTAGGTACCCACATATAGTTGGGTCCTTGATGGTTAGTAGAAAGAGTGCCTTCTAAATTTAGATGAGCTTTTCTTATATAACAATAGAAATTTTTGTGACCAAATTTCATGCAATATGTGCATTGCCATGGTATTCTATGTTTCTGCATTTTTCTTTTTGCATTATACATACAACTACAAGTATGTGATTTCTTTTGTACAAGTTTAGTAAACAACAATGCATAATTGTTTTTGGCTTTATCTCCTAGTGAACCGTAAGAAGTTCTTTTAGACTTGGTGCAAGCATCTTTGATATGAACATCAGAAATTTTAGTTGTAGATGCTTTCACAAAAGTTGGTTTACTAGGTGCAATGTTGGTTGAGCCATTGAATCCTAATCCATATTTCAAGGAAGGTGATCTTTGATTATTAATTAATGTGTTCAATGCTTCCTTTCCTTTATGAAATCTGGAAATTGATTCTTTTAGTTCTTTTAGTTCATGCTTCAATGTCTCATTTTCTTTAATCACCTTTTCTAAGTCATGTGAGCTTTTATTTAATTCTCCTATTGTATTCATTAAGTGTTCATTTGAGGTTTTCAATTCTAAGGTAGAGTTCTTTAAGCATATAAAATCCTTTTCTAACTTAGAGTTTTTCTCTTTATAGAGCATCATTTTAGAGAAATATTTTTCTATTTTAGAATTCATGTGCTCAATCAAATCACTATCATTTATATCACTTATATCATCATGTGCTACAAGATCAAAGGATTGAGTACTTACTTCATTGGAGTCATCTTCAATAGCCATGAGACAAAGATTTGCAATTCCTTCCTCTTCTTCTTCTTCACTTGAGGAAGAGTCATCCCATGTGGCTTTGAGAGACTTTTTCTTTTCTTTATCCCATTTCCTTTTGTTCTTTAATTTGTAGCAATCCGACTTGATGTGACCGGTTTTTCCACATTCATAGCATTTTACCTCATTTTTCTTTTCTTTATCTTTGAAGGAGAATTTAGGAGGTGTACCTTTGTTTGCTTGTAGTCTTTTCTTCCTTTTCCATTCATTCATTCTTTTTGAGAACATTGCCATTTCATCTTCATCATCAGTACCTTCATTGCTTGAGCTCTCAACTTCTTTGATTGCTTTGAGTGCAATTGGTTTTCTCTTTTCTTTCTCACCTTGATCTTCTTCTTTTTCACTGTGCAGCTCAAAAGTGAGTAATTTACCAACTAGCTCGTCGGTTCTTAATGTGCTGAGATCATGAGCTTCTTCTATGGATGATACTTTGGATTCAAAGTTCTTTCTAGCTCTTAGGGCTCTCAAGATTTTGCTGTTTACATCACCTTGATCATATACCTTGCCATACTTCTTTAGTTCATTGACAATTGCAAGTAAGCGATTGGTCATGTCGGTGACATTTTCATTTGGTTTCATCTTGAATAGCTCATATTCATGAACATGCATTTGTTTTTTGGTAAATCTCACTTGAGTCGTACCTTCATGGTAGTTTTCAAGTGTTTTCCAAATGCAATGTGCACAAGTTAAATGTTGAACTCTTCCGCCTTCTTCCCTTGAAATGGAATTCATCAAGATGGAAGCAGCTCTATTGTTCTTGAATCGATCTCTGACATTGCTAGTTGACCATTGAGCTTTGGGAAGTGGAACTTGAATACCGTCAACTTCGTGGGTAGGAGATTTCCATTCATTTTCCACGAAATCCCATAGTTCAATCCCTTCACTATCTAGAAACAAATACATTTTGTGTTTCCAGTATGAATAATCAGTTCCATCAAAGTAGGGTCTAAGAATAGAATTAAGATTTCCATGAGAGCTTGATGAAGAAGAAGTTGCCATGGTGGATCAGATTTCACAATTAAGTTTAAGAAATCTAAGGGCTCTGATACCAATTGTTGTCCCAAGATGGCAACCAAGAGGGGGGGGGGTGAATTGGTTTCGTCAAGAAATAATGACAATTTAAAAAACTCAACAAACAAGAAATGCGGAATAGAGAGTTGGTTGAGTAATGGAGGAAGGTAAGAACACACAAGATTTATAGTGGTTCGGATTTACTTCAATCCTACATCCACTTCCTTAACAACTTGTTAAGGTTCCACTAGTCTTTGAAGTTTTCACAAGCTCACTTCCAACTTTACAAGTGTTTTTCTTAGGCTCACACTTACAACCCAAACAAGAGTTTTACAAGGCTCACTCTCTCAACCTAAGTGTTTCCCAAGCTTACACTCAAACTTATACAATGGTGTTTTCAATGCTAACACCTAACATTCATAACAATTCAAATACAAGTTTAAGCAAAAGGAAATTTGTTGCTTGGCTATGAAAATCTTTTCTTAATAATGTTATCTCTTTGTTTTCTCATGGAAACATTGTATTTATAGCCAATGTGGTCTTACTAGCCGTTATTGCTGTTTAGAATAAAGTCTTGGCAGATTAGACCTTCTTTACTTAAACTGTCCGAAGCACTTAGCGGTCGCCCTTCATACAAGGATGGTCGCGCTCATGCTTCACGCGGTCGTCCTTTTAACCAGGGACGGTCGCTACTTTTAAAAAAGTTCAACGGTCGAATTTTAGTGCTCTAAAGCTGGAATCTTGCCCATGATGTTTTTGTCGGACCGTTTCTTGCCCATGCTGTGTTTGTCGGGACGGTCGCGCCAAGCATAGGTGCGGTCGCCCTTTTTGAATATTGAAGTGGGTTTACAACGGTCATGTCACGTGTCACTTTCTGACAGAGCAAAAGAGATGTCCGCCATAATTTGAATCTTCGCGGTCGCCCTTGGTAGGTTTTCGCGGTCGAACTCACATTCTCGCGTCGAACTTCTGGACGCACCTGAGGACGCGAACACTACTGTCTCTTTGAGCAATTTCTTCTTGAATTGTTGGGCGGTCGCGACTCTGAATGGGGCGGTCGCTAAAGTGGTAAGCGAGGTCGAATCATTCACCGTTCTTGTCACCGCGAACCTTACTGTGATTGTAATGATTTAAGTTCCTTGAGTAGCGGTCGGGCAAATATTAGGACGGTCGCTATTATGTATGAGCGGTCGCGACTATGGTCGAACTTCTGACCGCGAAACCTACTGTGACAAGGTTTCATTCTGTAATTGCATGGAGCGGTCGTATTCAGTTGAGGTGCGACCGCTATACTTGTTCTGTTCACCTTTAATTGAAGCAACCTAATCCTGCAACAAGCTTTCTCAAACACAAGTTAAAATAGATCATCCATTTGAGTTGTCAAGGATCAAAATTAAGATCATTTGTCTAACAAAAACTTGTGAGTGTTGGAATATATTTGATTAGAGTTTGGAGTAGTAAAGAAGAAAAACAAGGTTTTGTAAGGAATTTGGCTAATCATGAGTTGGAGGGAGATTAAAGAGCTTAAAAGTACTTAAATGGATTGCTAATAACATTTTTGAACTTATAAATTGATTAGGGGTTGATTAAATTGATTGAAGAAACTAATAGAAGGAAGTGAAAGATTAAGAGAAATTATTGTGCAAAGGAGTTGTTTCTCCAATTTGAGCTTTAAAAAGGTAAGTATATACTTGGATTATACTCTTGATTTTGGTTGGCATCATTCTAAGTTGATAAGTGTGTGTTTTATTGATAAAAAGGGTGTGAAAAAGTGATTTTTGGATGCCATGGACATGGCTATCGGAGGCCTAATTCGTAATTCAGTTTAGATTTTATGTAATTAAAAAAATAGTATAATAGTTTTGGAAATGTTAATTTTAAAAGAATGAGATTTGATAATAGAAAATGTTCTTTTATTAAATATATAATTGATATGGAACTAAGGTAAGGGATTTAAACAATACTGAAACGTGACATCCTTATATTTTATATATGTATTATATGTATACGGGGTTTATGTACAGTACTTATATAGAGTATAGAGGTGCTACAAAATTATTGTCACCATTTATCATTATTACAAACCATATAATCTTTTACTCTCCCCCTTTACAAAATACTCTTAGTCATTTTTTTACAATTACCATTGTAAAGATAAATAATAAATATTAACTCTTCGCTTACTCATATCTAATGTACATATAGTTTCTAGTTCTCAACCATACAATTAAATTCCAAATCCATACTTTCATTCATTAATCAATTACAAGTCATTACTTATCATCAAGTATTTAAATAGCATTCTATTAACATTTATATTGTACAAACCAATTCAAAATTTCATCAAGAAACTCAGTCGTGTCAATATAATATCACACCATCCATTTCAAATCATTTATGTCTTTAGCTTTCAAATTCTTTGATTTACATCTTTGCTTCTTTTTTTTAACTTACTCTTCTTGCTATCTAGAATCATCAATGATTCCTTAATCTGTCATACCAATTATGTCATTTCTCAAATTGTATTACTCATTTACAATTAATGTAAAATTCTCTAATCAAGTACAATTATCTTTTATTCATTCTTCAACTATGCACTTATTTTAATTATCCATATATATATGTCAACCTTTCCTCATATAAATCTTACTTTTTAAACTCAATTAATGTATTGATCTCATTGCTATCTTTGATAATCTGATATCAATTATAGATACTCCTAAAATTTACTAATCAAATTCTGATTAATTTTATCCACTTAAATCAAATGGACCATGTCTTGACTAATCAACCAAATACCGTTCATAAAATAAATTAAAATCCATTTATCATGACATCATTGTATATCCATTATTAAATCTTGATATCCATCTTAAATATCTAATAACATATTTATTACTTTTCCCATAACATCCACTTCCACATAACCCATTATAAACACAGCTCAATCATGCAACCAAATATGGATTGCATATATAACTTCAAGTCGCTTTAACTTAGTAATCAGTTGATATAAATTAACATTTTAATTACTCAATATAAAGAACAACATTTAAATTTTTAATTACTCATAGATTATTTGGACTTAAACAATACCGTATGTCATTTTAATAAATTCTAAATATACTTTCATAATAAACAAATTGCTATCATATATTAGTTCTCTTTTAAATTTTAATTATGAACTCTTTATTCCAATCATTAAAAAAAAATCTCCATATTCATTCTTCATCCATCAACCCATACATATATAAATTTTCATAATTTCCTTCATTTTTTGCATAAAATCAATTAGTTACTCACTTCCATAAACCCGTATGATTTCCTCACTTTCATGTCAATCTCAATTTGTTTTCATTTTTCATTCCTCACCAAATATTCACAATAAAAATTATAAAATTTCATCCATGTGCACTTGAAATATATATGGACTTATATTTAGAATTTTTTATTTTTCCAAGTTGATTTACTATATTTAAAACTTAAGTATTTCAAACCCACAGAATCTATCTCTTTAATAATTTCTTTGGTAGCACCTGGTTATACTTTTTTTTTAGATACCAAACCTTAATAAAAATTTATAAACTTTTAATCATATGTTTTAGGAATACATATGATATTTTATGTAAAATTTTAGATTTTTCTGGGTCGGTTTGCTATAGTTGTTAAATATATTTCTCAACCACTATAGATTTTAGGTTGCTGGAATAGCTCAAAGAATCTATGTTCTTCTATTTTTCTTAAATAGTAATTCATCTTTAAAAATTATGAAATTTCATAATTTACATTCTAACACATAGGACAAGTTTCCATTAAAAGTTCAAGCTAATTTAACATCCCTAGGTTAGTCCAAAATTTTAGACAATATCACCTTGCAGCACATATATAGAATTTCCAGCAACTATAATACTCATCTCTCATACTTTTATTTCACATCAAAATTATTTCCTTACTGTTCCTTATTCATCAATCAAACAAACTATAAATGTTAATTTCAAATAAAAGTTTTAAAAATTTTTAATTTATAATCTCTAGAATGACGCTTCTACTGTGCCACTCTGATCTTTGCATCCCAGAAGCTATCTTAACTTATATCCATTACATTGAACGGACATTGCCACATCAGAGACCAACACAGGTGCCAATGCAGTTGCATGTATTAAAACACAAATCATAATTTCAAAATTCCCCTTTCTCATTTTTGAAACACACCTAGGTCGCGAATCTCAAACCTAGGCTCTGATACCAAAATAAATATAACACCCTTATACCATATATACGTATAATACATACACCTGATATATGTAATATACACATATATAGTATGAGAATGTCACAGTTTTTAGTCTTCTTAAATTTATATAAATTCAAAAAAATATTTTATAACTTAAATATACTTTAATAAATAAATAAATAATATTCATTAATAATTTAAACAATAAAAATACATAATTTAATGAAAAGTCTCTAGAAAAACTCTCCATAGTTTTTTCTATAATTTGGATAAATTCCAAAACAACAAGCACACAACCTGGATAAAAATTTTACACTTCCAAAATATTAATAATTTCGTTCATTCTCTAAACTTGCTACTTTATTAATATAGAATTAAAATCTCAACACTTTAAACTTTATCTATTAAAATCAAATACTGATGCAGATATATAAATGCTGTTAATTTATATCTTTATAAACCACCACAAGTGTTATGAGTTAATTTATAAGAAACCAAAATGCTTAAATCATAAATATACATGTATGCAAATGGCATCGTTGGTCTTGTGACAGTTTAGATCACCACGCATCTACCACAGTCTGAGTTCCACTGATCAACAAGCTCTTACTTGCACGATTTGCACAACCGCGCTAAGCTTTATAGCATAGTGGTACATGTAACACTCTTATACCCAATGTACGTATAATACATATACCCAGCATATGTAAAATATGCATATGTGGTACAAAAATGTCATAGACCGATTTAATAAAAAAATTTTACTTTTTAAATTTAAAATCTTAAATACTTTAAAATGTATATTTAAATAATAAATAAAATATTACTATAAGTCATAGGTTCTAAAATAAGCATTTTTTATAGAAATCTCTAGGAAAAATTTGCAAGAGTTTTATCTGTAATTTGGACATTCCTAAATTCAACAAACACAACATGCATAAAAACACTCCCAAATAATCCAAAAATACATTTCATCCATCCTCCTCAATATCTCCACATTTTCTCAAAACATTTATACACTTCCATATATATATATATATATCAAAATATATACAAAACCTACATCATAAATTTTTATCCAAAATATTCTTTTTAATTTATAACATATATACACTGGAAACATAATATAATATACATAATCTCCTAAATGTACGATATTATAAAAATATATACATGCTTCTGGCAATGTTTCTGATCATGATATCAACTCTAGAAACAAAATCTCACCTCTAGACCCGACCTGGTTTAGAAGAACTCTCTGGCTCAGCCTGTTGTATCCTGCCACTTGCGTGATGAATTTCAATTGCGCTAAACCAAAAGCTTAGTGGTACAAACTCTGATAGAAATAAAGCTCAAATGCAATGCAAATGCACAATGCATATGGATACCATATCTCATATCATTTTATTATAACATATCTTTCGATTATTTCATAATTCACAATTCACATACACGCAAACACAAGCATGGGCCCAAAGGATCTAATATGCTATTCAAATTTTAGAGTTACTATTTTGGTCCATATTAACACCTAATGTCTAGCTCGAAGGCAAGTGATGCCCAATGTCTAGCCCGAAGGCAAATCATAATGATGCCCAGCATCTAGCCAGAAGGAAAATAATGAGGATAACCTCATAGGCATGCCACCAAACACAGAACTCTGAAAATTGAATAACATACTAGGCACACAATTAATTCACATTTCTCATTATCAATCTCTTTCTCATTTTCTCATAATCAAGCTAGGCACATTGCTTCATTTTTCAATTTGCTCATTTCATATCATTTTCACATCTTTTTCTCACATTGCTCATTTTTCTCATTTCATACCATTTTCTCATATTTTTCTCACTTATATCAATATCAACTTATCACATTTCATCATATCATCACATTGCATCACATTTTACGTTAAATCTCTTTACCTAAATATTTTGGACAATTTCACATAATCTATATATGATTCATATTTTATGCACATTAGCCATTACCAATGGCTTTTTAACAATACCCTAAATGCATACACCACAAATGGCATTACCCAAACACTTTGGGTCATTTTCACATATTGCACAATTTTCACATTTTACACAATTTAGCCATTAACAATGGCTTCCCACAAGCATTTAACACATATATGATATTACACATGTCATAGCAGATTTTTCATACATGTTCCATGTATCAAGTAGCTTAACACATTTTCCAATCCAAAATGTGTTAAGCCCAATGTAATGCAAATATAACCAATTCATCCAAAGTTTGTACTTACCTCTAAGAGCAATCAAGAACAAGCTCAAACACCCTCCAATCCTTCTCTTTCCACTTGCCCTTTAACACTTGGATGGGGCAAATCAACTTTCCTCAATACCTAAATTAAGTGTGATCGTAAATAATTATCTACTACCACATTCTAAGGCATTTCCAATCTTAATCCATAATTAAACATCATCCAAGCGAAAATGCCAAAGTTAAGGCTAATCTCACTTTAACTTTGCAATACCATACTAACCCATTCAATTTGGTATTATAAGTTTATATATATTATTTAAAACATATTTTAACACATTTAAATTAATTACATTATAAAAATACACACTTAGGACCAAAACCCTAAAATGGCATAACCTTCCCCCATTGAAGGTTTTCCATTCTAACTCAATCCATTTATCATTTCAAGCTTATATTCATCACTTTTAACACTAAACAACACACTTAAGCCAATAAAATCAAACAATTCTACAACTTTGGAAAAATCACTTTTCCAAAACCCTAAATCACACTTCCATTCTCAAACTCCAGTCAAACTCAACCAAATCCAATATTTGAATTTAAAATAATTGTTTATGCATCAATACAACTCATTTGGAATTAATTTGCAAAATTGAAAACCATGATTTCAAAACCCCAAAAATTACATAACACTAAATTCTCTCTCTTCACTAATCTTTAATCAAACTCAACCAATTCTTCAATCAATCCTTAAAATCATTGTTAATCACTTAAAATAACATCATACATACCAAATTCAATAATAAAACCACACTACACCAAGAACCCAAAACTCACATATTCAAAATTTTCATGGAATTCAAAGAAAGGAGTTGGAAACTTACCAAATTTGGTGAAAATCGCCAAAAATCTACTTTAAACTTGTTAAATCCTTCAATTAAATGAGCTTGGAAGAAACAAAAATCCTCTCTTGGCATCCATGGAGATTTCGTCCTTTGTGAGAAGAAGAAGAAGATGAAAAAACTTTTTAATTTTCTCTTTCCTTTTATCTTTTATTTTAAACTATATATATATATTAATAATTTAATAATTAATAATTTATTTATTTAATTAATTAAAATCCCAAAATACTTCTTCCTCTTAAGATTCATTTATTTTTTAATTAATTTAATAATTTTGAATTTCTAAGATTTAATTATCAAAATACCTTTTACTTTGACTTTTGACTTTTCTTTTAAAAAAATGTTGACTTTTTATTGACTTTTATATGTTTTATATATTATATATATCACATATACATTTCAATTTTTCATTTAAAAACCTCCCATTTTTAATTTAAAACTATTTAATTTAATTTATCCAATTAAATTATAATTTATTTTATTTAATTTTTTGAAAATTATGAATTTTTCAAAAATAATTTTGGGATATTATAGTACATATCTATAAATAATAAACATTATACATATATATTCTCACTTCTTATTTTATACATGGTGTGTATATATCTATACTTCTTTATTTTTAAATCTCAACTATCAAATCCAGTACACACAAGAACAATCTCATGACCTAATTATGCTTAGGTCAATTCCGTGTCTAGACCCAGCTCTGCTCAGGTCTATCAACACTGGTACTTTTAATCACATATTATAATTCATCTTACCATTTAAACGTCATATTCCATAATCAATTATTTCATCTCATTGCCTCTTTTACTCATTTTTTTCTCATTCATAACAATGTCAAATTACTTTATATCTTATCACTTTATCATAATGTATGTAATTTAGCATTACAATTATATTACCCAAATATTTTTGGGTTATTCTCACATAATTCACATAAACCACATTCCACTCATTTTAGCCATTAATTATGGCTTTTTCACAATGTACATAATGCATACTCATCAATTCACATGTCATATCACAATGTATATGAATGTTCAAATAGTCAAATAGCTTAACACATTTTCTATTCAAAATATGTTAAGCCAAATTAAATGTAATTACATTTAAATTATCAAAAGTATGTACATACTTTGATAATAATGAAACTTTAAACGAAATTACAATGCATGGTGTTGTTTTATGACATCTCACAATGTGATATGCAATTCCACTTTAATTCACATTTATCATTCTTTTCTAAGCATCACATTAACACATACACAAGCATGAGCCCAAACAAACAAATATATTATTCAAATCCCATAGTTGCTGTTTTAGTCTATATTGACACCAAGTGTCTAGCCCCAAAGGCAAATCATATATCAGCGACGCCTAGTGTTTAGCCCCGAAGGCAAATCATATATCAGTGACGCCTAGAGTCTAGCCCCGAAGGCAAATAATGATGATAACCTCATAGGCATGCCGCTAAATACAAAACTCTGAAAATTGAATAACATACTAGGCACACAAATAATACATGTTTTCCATATTTTAAATGTTTGCAACATATTTTCTCTTTCTAGCCACAACCACAATGTGACTAGTAAATCACATTTCTAGTGCATTTATCACATTTTTCATATCTCTTGTGAACATATCGAACTGTGATCACCATCACATGTCTCATATAAGTATCAAATTTCCATATTAATTTTTTTTCTCATTTCATAATTATCATCCACATTTCACATTCTTTTTCCATATTTTTTACTCATAAACCAAGCCATCATCACATTCAATTCAAATGTGGCTCACTTCCATATTTTAGTGCACAACTTGCACTTTTAATATTTTACATAAACATCACACTTCACATCATAATCTATCACATTGTCATCATTTTTAATCACACATTGTCAACATATCACAACATGCACATATTCTTTATCTCATTATTTTCATTTTTATCATATTTCCATATATTTACCAATTTTCATGCATTTCCAAATTCTACATACTATTTGTATATTTTTTTCTTATTTCACATTTCATATATTTCTTATTCACATTTTTCTCATTGTTAGCCATTTTCCACATATTCCTTTGCATTAACTATCATATTACTCATTTTCACATATTTAAACATATTTTATCATTTTCCATATTCCTTAATTATTTTCCCAAGTTTCCTATTCATATAAAATATGTTACTTAACCATATTAACGATGTGGCCAATTTCCACATTTTATTCCATTCTTAAGATTTTCATATTTATTTTCCCCATTTCCACATTATATTTAGTATAATATACATTTTTCACATCTTATATAAATTACAATTGCATTAGCAATAATATAATGGCTGAGTATTTCATATTCCATGTTTTTGACTCACTTCTAAATGGTGCAATACCATATATCATATCAAAACAAATATCAAAGTGGCATACTAACCTTGGAAATGTGTTTTGCTAACTCAAATGCAATCCAAGTATAATTCAATAAAGTATATACTAACCTTGGAAATGCTAACTCCAAGCCCAATTCACTCATTCAACATCAACTTCACCAATGCCATTCTTCACTTTGATTTTGCCATTTCACCTTCCTTAATCCTAAACCACATTATACATTTTTTTTAAAGAAAGATCAAGCCTAATAATCATACTAAGTGGCTCAGCGATAGCGATAGCGACAGGAGACCTGTGCGTCTGAAACCCCTTAGTAAAATCATTAAACCGATCATATTTTATTTATATCTAATATATGGTAAATTTGAGATGTCCGAAAGTACAATGCCCTTTAGGAAAGAAGGCAAAGAAGCAAATGAAGTAAAAATACAAGATATTGAATAAAATCTACTAAATTGAGCTAAAAAATTTGCGGCCTGGTTTCCTTCTCTGAATATGTGGGCAAAGGTTATATCTTGGAGCAAAAATAAACTTCTGATATGTGAATTGGAGTTGTGCCGCACCTGATCTGATAGTGCAAAGTTAATGGCTGCTTGAGAGTCGCTTTCAACCATGAGAGGGAAGGTTTGTAAGCTTGATCCCCAACGGATACTAGTTATTAAAGCTTGAACTTCTGTACCTTCAGGGCTTTTAGCAGTGATCGGAAAACATCAAGCTGCAACAAGCTGGCCATTATAATCCCTAACAATAGCACCACCTGTGGCAGAAGTGTTCGAATACGACGCATCAACATTTAATTTAAAGCTTCCAGCTGAAGGCTTTTTCCACTTAATCAGTATGACTTTCGGCTTAGCATTTCCAAAAGAATCTGGTAAAAAATCTTTGAAAAGAGATATGGGTTTAGCAAATTTTTCATCAGAATATGCCACACCCCATTTAAAAATCATTTTAATAATGTGATCTTGCAAAGCTGGAAGATAGAAGCTTTCTCCACCCCAATACATACCACAATAAGCATTCCAAATTGAAAAAAGTATAAGTTGAGAAATGAACCTCATAACTATTCCAGCAGCAGAATTTGGATTATAAAAAATCCACCATGAAAGAAGCTATTGCCGAAGGGATTGATTAACTGAGTTCCTCATATTGAATGACCGCCGAAAGTAGTTCCAAAGTAACGAAATTTGTTCACATCTAAGAAAAACATGATCTGCAGTACCAGCTGCTGAAAGACAGAATGGGCAGTAGGAAGCAAGCTGTATGCCTATATGTTGTAAGCGATCTGCCATTGGAATTGCCTTTTGCATCACCCTCCACGTGAAAATAGAGTATTTAATGGGAATGTTATTATTCCACATAGACTTGTAGGATAACAGAATAGATTTCCTCTCCCTGACTGCTTCATATGCTGATTTTAGTTGAAAGTGATCTTCATCACTATCTGCCCATAAAATATCATTTCCTTGTACTGAAAAAATTGAACAAGCAAGGCTATGAACCTTACAGATTCTCTTCCAAGTACTCGAATCTGTCTGCTTAAATGTCATATTCCCATCCCGATGATATTTCTTTCTTATAAAAGAAGCCCATAAGGATTTATTTTCTGCATAGTTCCACCACAACTTAAGAGAATAAGCTACCTGAAGTGTAGTAAGCGAACGCAACCCAAGCCCATCTTCATCCGTAGGGTAGCAAAATTTGTCATATCTCAACCAATGATGTCTTGGAGAACCCAAGTCAGATGACCAAAAGAAATTGGCAAATTTTCGTTCCAATGCAACTATAATGCTTTTAGGCAAAGTCATGGCACCCAAAGTATGTATAGGAATGGAATTTAACACATGTTTAATCAAGAGAAGTCGACCCCCAGGGGAAAGGAATTTCTTTGTCCAACCTTGCAATTTCGAATCTACTTTTTGAATGAAATGTGAGCAATAAGAAGCCCTATTAATCCCTTTGTAGATAGGAGCACCCAAATATAGAAAGGGCAAAGACTTGCTTTTTATCGAAAGAATGGAAAACATTTTCTCTTTAAAGGAAGGGGTACATTTAGCTGAGCAATAATACGAACACTTGTCAAGATTAACTAGTTGGCCTGAAGCTTGTTGGTATTGTTATAAGAAACCCATGAAATTCCTAGCACTCTTGACATCCCCATTTATGAATATAAGCAAGTCATCGGCAAACGCCAAATGCGTAACAACTTCTCCTCCACGAGTGGTTTTATAAGGAGTAATTTTTTTTTGACTTACTAAATGATTGATACCTCTTGAAAAGCATTCAGAAGCCAAAATAAATAGATACGGCGACAAAGGATCTCCTTGCTTAACACCACGTGAAGGCTAGAAAGAGCCATAACTAATCCCATTAACAAGCACCGAGAAATTAGTTGCTTTCAAGTTATTCATAATCAAGGAAACCACCCTTCTTGAAAATCCAAATTGTAGAAGAACCATCTCCAGAAATTTCCAAGACACACAGTCAAAAGCTTTAGCCATATCTAACTTTATAGCTAAATTATGCCCCCTAGTCTTCTTCTCAATATCGTGAACAAGCTCATTAGCAAGCAAAATTTGATCATGAATAGATTTCCCTTTTAGGAATCCAGCTTGCTCTTTCGAAATAATATGGGCAAGAAGAGGAGCAATGCGATTAGATAAGATTCTTGTACATACCTTACTCAAAAAAGTGGCAAGACATATTGGTCGAAACTGACTAAAAGTGGAGGGGTTATCAACTTTAGGGATGAGGACAATCATAGCACGACTGAATTCCTTAGGAATTGGAATGCCCAAGAAAAATTCCTTAACAGCACTACACACGTCCCAGCTAACAATATCCCAACATGCTCGGAAAAATGATCCATCAAAGCCATCAGGTCCAGGGGCGCTAGTCGGTTCCAATTGCCAGACTGCCTTTTTAATCTCATCATCCAAAGGTAGTGCTTCAATGGCTGCATTTTGCGATTCTGATACTAGCGAGGGAATAAAGTCAACCATACTATTAAAAGATGAGTTTTCTTCAGCTAAAAACAAAGTTTCGAAGAAAGAAGCCGCTTCCTTTCCAATTTCAGCTTGATCTTTTAACCAGTCACCATTGGCATTTTTAATAGTAGACACCCTTTGTAATTTCCGTCGGATGCGAGCATAATTATGGAAAAAAGCAGTATTGGCATCCCCCTCTTTTAGCCATTTGATGTTTGCTTTTTGCTTCCAAAAAATATTAACTAACTTGTGCTTCTGAAGAAGTAACGCTTCTTGATGTTTCCATTTAGCTCTATTAGCTGTAGAAGGATTCAAAACATAGAGACTTTCAGCATCAGCAGCCTCCTTTTCAAGGGATGAAACATCATGAAAAATATTACCAAACTGATCTTTATTCCACTTCTGAATATCCCGCTTGAGAGTATGTAACTTTTTGAAAATACCCCTCATACCACCTCCATAAAACTCCTTAGTCCAACTCTCTCTTACCAATGGAAGAAAGCCCTCATGAGTTAACCACATCCTCTGAAATTTAAATGATTTTGGAATATTCTCATCATGTTTGGAACAATGTAATAACAGGGGGACATGGTCAGATGATGCTTTACTAAGATGGCGAATATGAACATCAGCAAATAAATCAAAAAATGAAATAGATGCCAATATGCGGTCAAGTCGTTCCCAAACTCGACCTGATTGCCTCATACCAGTCCAAGTATATTTACACCCATAAAATGGAATCTCAATAAGGCTACAATCATCAACACAAGAAGCAAAATCTTGAATATTTGCTAGATTTGGAGAAGAAGTACCTCGATATTCCGTAGGAGATTTAATTGCATTGAAATCTCCGCCGACAATCCAAGGCATAGAAAGAGAATAAGAAAGTGATCTCAAATCATTCCATAAATGTAGCCGTCCAGCTCTAGTGTGAGGTCCATAAACCGAAGTGAAAAGGAATTTACAACCCAAAGAGTAATTCTCCACACAACAGGTCAACATATGGTGTCTATCAGAGAAGTCTGAAACTGAAACATATTGAGAATTCCACAAAACCCAAATTTTATTAGAAACAGATGTAAAAACATCACTAAATCCCAACTATTGAGCATACCAGAAGCTACTGTTAGTATCAATCATAGGTTCAATGACTGCTAATAAGGAAAGATTGTGATTTTTAATAAGTCCTTGGAGCCGGGATAAAGAAGTACCCAAGCCCCTGATATTCCAAATAAAAACATTCATTAATCTGAAGTTGTAGCAAAAGCTACTGAACGAGCATTCCGCTTAGCCCTTTTAGAAACTCTAGTTGTTTGCTTTTTTAAAATCTTTTTCCTTTGTACCTGAACAAATCCATCATCCACCTCCGCATCGCTGCCTTGATTAGCAGCCTGCAACTTGAGTTTAGAGCCAATAATTTTGCTAGCGCTGCTAAGTTCTTCCCGAGAGCAATGAGAAGTGAGAGGCGGGAGGTTTGAATCAGAATTATGTTGCATAGTTTCCTCATCAGATCCACAACCAGCCTCAGGTTCAGAACCACCCCTGTCAAAACATTGATCAGAAAACATCATAGTGATAGCTTGAGAGTTTAAAGATAAATGGCTAATGTCATTGACCTGTATATTCGCATTGGAATTTTGCAATAAAGTAACATGAGCAGCTGCCTCATCAATTTTTTGCTTAGACAAAGAATCAGAGTCTTGATGCAGGGAACCAGAATTCAAGAGAGCTGAGGTATCATTAATATGGTCAGAATGCTTTGAGGAAGAGGGAACAGTGTCAGGTCTGGAGTTTTGCTCAATAGTAACCAAAGTAGTATTATGAGATTCCTCATCAGTTTTTTGCTTAGGCAATGAATCAGAGTCCTGCTGTATGGGGCCAGGATTCATTGGAGCTGAAATTACATTAGATTGTTCAGGAAATTTAGAGGAAGAGGGAGCAGTATCAGTACTCTTAGCCCCTGTCTCAGCATTCTTTTGAACCCACTTTTTGGTCATCTTAGGTAAATCATGACCAGGCATAACAGAATCAACAGCAGAAGCAGTAACGTTGGAAGAACAAGATTTATCGTCATGACCCAGTTTATGATAGATAGAACAAAATAGAGGCAGACTTTCATAAGAAACAGATTGGAAAAACCCATATTCCCCATCCTCAATCCAAACTCGACTTGGCAAATCTTTGGCTAAATCCAATTCCACACATACTCTAGCTGTAGAAGGACGAGACAGCGAAGCAGTTGCAGCATCCACTTTCAAGGGCTTCCCAATCAGATTAGCAATGGGAAAAAGTGCCGCCTTATCAAAAAGATGAATTGGAAGACCATTGAAAGAAATCCACACAGGCATTATAGAGCAATCAGTATCAGGTCTAAAGTTACGTGACCATTTAGAAACACGCATTGAGAAACCTTGAAAATGCCAAACCTGTTTCAACCAGCACCTATGAAAATCCTCTTCTAAAACAAAATTAATGAGAACATGATTTCCATCAAGCAATCCCAAAGAGAAATCTCCCTTAAAACCAATCTTATAAATAAAAAGCGGTAAAAATTTCATGTTAGGCCGTCCAGCATGAAAGATGCCCACAAGAGAATAACGAAATTGGTCTGCTAGTCTAATAGATTCTTCACAAGAGAAAGCAATTGAGGGAACTCCTTTGAATTTACCCGGTTTCTTAAAAGCCAAGGAAGGTTCCTTAAGAATAGCAGAGGAGAAGGATCTGTCAATTTCATGTTTAGGAGTAGAGTTGCTAACCGCCGCAGCATATGATAGATTTGCAGAAGTCGTTAGATCAGGAAGAACCTGAGGTCCCTGTGAAGCAGCTGTCATGGATGTGAAAGAGCATGAAGCACCCAGCAAGTGCTCGTCAAAATGTGAAAATGGAGAAGCTCCGAATCTCCACCACCACACAGAACGAGCTAACCGCTCCTCTCCATCGTTCCTAGAGACTTTTCCATCCAAAGCATACTATATTTTGCAGTGCTGCCTGCTGTTGATGCTGCTGAGAGGAAGATTTGTTGCTGCTCTGGAAGCGACTGCGAGAGGATGAGCTGTTGCTGGGACGAGATCCGGCTGCTAAACCACATTATACATTACATGGTACTTTCATAATAAATATTATTCATTCAAAATCACTCTCATGCTCATTAAACATTCAACCATCAATATCTAAGCAATCTTCATCAAAATTTCATTAAAACTATAAATTTTCAACTTACTACTTTACTTAAAGTTCATTCTACTAATTTTATTTTCAACATTTAACTTTAAAAACATTATTTATAATATAATATAACATCATAATACATCACTTTCATAATTATAGAAGCCCATTTCAAAAATTCAAATTTCACATATTACCACCATTAACATGAGCTTGCATATCACATTTCTAACCTTAAAATCGCAACATTTGCATTAACACAACACTAATACATCTCATTATATTAACCAACATCATCCGTTTTCGAAACTCTAATTTTACATACTCAAACCTTAAATCCAATCTTTATCCAAACTTGCTCATATTTAATTTCCAAATATGGAATCATTACATATATATATAAATAACACTAATTTCATTCATCCCAACAATTTTAACCATCCATTCCTAAAATCCTAAATTATAGATCATTTTTTCCATAACCCTAAATTTTCACAACTTGTCCATATTAACCAACTAACCAACATTCTACCATATTCTCTTCATTTTAATATCAATTTTACTTATTTAAACAATTAACCATCACTTTCTCTCTCTAGCAATCCATACATAATCATTAAATAAAAGAAAGTAAAGCTTTAGAGAAGAGGTACTTGTTTTTCTTGATTTCTCTTTAAAATTCCTTTGAAACAATTGATTTCCTAATTAATTTGAAGTATATAGAAATAACACACTCTCTCTCTCTCTTTCTAAAAGAAAATCTCATCCATGGCTAAAAAAGGAAGAAGAAGAAAACCATCTTTTAGTATTTTTCCACTTTTCCTATCCACATGTATTAAATTAATTAATTAGTTTTAATTCTCCACTAAGCATTCCGCCTTTGACTTTTCTTTTTCTTTTTATTTATTTATTATTATTATTATCATCATCATCACCACCTCCTTTTCTACGACCAATTTATATTTGATATATATGTGTAGTATATTTTATGTATATGTATATGTTATATGTATATTACTAATATTTTACTTATACCTTTATGTGCACATATATAATGTATATACCATGTCTATGTAATGTATATTTAATGTATATAAATACTCATGTGCACATATAATGTGTATCATATATACACATCAAACATACCTTATATGTATTATATATATAATAGATATCCAATATACACCATTAATATAAAATATGTATTTGTTATGTATATGCTAGGTATACAATTGGTATATACAACTCTTATACCTTTAAATACTTTTTAATTTCTCCAAAATCCTGGATATTACATTAGGCTAATGGGTCGGACCTTTTATCCTTCCCAAGTTGTGTATTTCCAAATAGATTACCTTGGACCTTTTATCCTTAAGAAAATGGGTTGGAACTTTTATCCTTCCTAAATGGTGTCTTTCTAAGCTGATGTTTGGATAATCAATTTTGTAAAAAAATTAGATTTGTTTACCTTTCTTGGTATCTATATAGCATTTCTTCTTTGACCTCTAAAAGCAAAGATATTAAAAATTAGCGTTGAAATGTCATTTTCATGAATGGATAATATTCATGATCTATGCTTAAAAAGGGGCTTATGCTTTGATTTAAACCCTACAAGGATGGTTGTTTACTAATTTGGAGAATCTCCATTTGTCTATTTTGATGTGCAATGTTTTATTATTCACGAGGTGCATCTCAGGTAAAGCTCAATTTCATGTTCATACTTCATCATCTTTTGTTAAAAGATGTTCCACTTTAAATAGGCACATACTTAAAGTGTAATTTGATGCTTCTTTGCTAACGATGATTTTTCTCCTTTCATATGCAGGTTTGGTGGGATTATCTCCACTAATGTATCTCAACCTTTCATATGCATTATCTTCACTCACTTTCCCCTAATGTCCTAGATACTTTGCTTGCACTATTTCAATACTAAGTCCCCAATTTTTATCTTCCTTCCCTTCATCTTCTTGTTTTAGGTTTTAACTAGCCAATTTTGATACAACTGGTTATTATACAATGCCTTTAACCTCCTTTCTTCAAGTTGACCCAACTATTCATACTATGCCTTTACCCATTCAACCTTGAGTAGTCCTAATTCAAGGGGGTAGTCTTCTATTTCTATCAACATTATTGCTTCTATTATATAAACTAGTGAGTGTGAGGTAATTCCTATTGGTGTTCTTACTCCCATTATACATCCCCAAAAAGCAAGGGGTAACATATATGACCAATCCCTATAAGTCATAGTCATCTTGGCAAGGATAGCCTTGATAATTTTATTTGTAACATGTATCGTCCCATTAGTTTGTGACCTATAAGGGGAAGACTTATGATACTCTACCTTGTACTTTTCTAATAAGTCCTTCGCCTCGCCTTTGGAATTGGACTCCATGGTCCATCACTAGATTGTGTGGATACTATTCCTACATAATAGGTTATTTTCAATAAATCAAGCTATTTATCACGACCCTAATTTATTGAAAGTCTTTGCTTCTACCCATATGGAAAAGTAAATCATTGCTATCACTGTAAACTTATGTCCATTTGATGCTATAGGATGAATCTCACCCAATAATGTCAATACCCCATGCAGCAAAAAGGCCATGGTGAACTTAACACTTGTACTTCTATTAGTGGTAAATGAATGTAATTCCTATGAAGTTGGCCTTTCTCACACCTTTTGACAAAATAAAGACAATCCCTTTATATTATTAACCAATAAAACCCTTATCAGATGATCTTTTTCATTAACATCTTCCCATTTATGTAAGATTAAAAAAACTCTAGCATGGATTTTAGCCATGACTTACTCAAACTCTTATTTTGTAAAACACCTAAGATGTACCCCTTTTGACCATCTCTTATACATAATTCATCCCACTGTTAGGTACTATAGAGCCCATCTTTTGATTACTCTTCTTTTTACCTTATTCTCTCCTAAAGGGTAAGTTTAGTCTTCCAAGAATTGAATCGATGTTTCACACCAATATTCATGATTTGTTTCTACTATGATTATAGATTCATAAGAGTGAAAAGGTCAACAAAAGCTTACCAATACCAAAGGTTTCAAAAAAAGGCTGATATAATTTTTCCAAACTAAAGCCATGGTTGCCAATGCGTCTACCATCGGATTCTCCTCTCTTGGCATATGGATGAGCTTGTAGCTCTTAAAGTATCTTAAAGTGGCAGAAAAATGGTTGAAATAATGTTTCTTTCTTATTTCAACTCCCATTCCCCAAGGGCATTTTATACTACTAATAATGAATCAATAATAACTTGAGTCCTCTTGATTGCCATAATTGCCAGAGTTTCCTATCCGAAGAAGTAAGCCTCATACTCTGACATATTATTGGTAACCTTGAAGTCTACCTTTGTAGCCAAAGGAAACAATCCTCCATCAGATGACTCCAGTTAAATCCTCATTCAGGAATTCTAAACTAATTTCTTCCCCTTCAGGTAAAGGTTGCTAAGCAAGGAAATCTACTACTGCCCTTCCTTTGATGATTTTCTTCATAATGTACTCTATGTTAAACTCTTCAAGCATTATTAGCTACCTCCCATAGTTCCCAATCAAAGAAGGCACCTCATACAAATACTATACAAGATCCATTTTTGAAACTGCTTAAACCTTATAAGAATAAAATTAATGCCTCAGTTTCCTCAATGCCCAAAAAACTACCATATAAGTTTTCTTTATCGAAATATACTTAACTTCATATGGAAATAACTTGCAACTTAAGTAGTATTTCATAAATTCTACCCCATCATCATCTGCTTGTGCCAGTATAGCCCTGATAGATTCCTTTTTAATGGGTAAATATAAGTTCAAGTCCCTATTTGGTTTAGGTGATCATAATGCCAGTGGGTTGAGCAGATATTCTTTGATCATATTAAAGGCCTTTTTACATGATTTTGTTTAAATAATATGTTGATTCTTTTTAAACAATCAAAAGAATGGTTCACATATGGTTGTCAACTTAGCAATGAACTTGCTTACATATGGAGTCAACCTATGAAGCCCCTTACTTAGCTCTCTATCTTACATATGGGCATTTCTCTAATCACTTTTACTTTATTTGGGTCAATTTCTATTCCTCTAGAGCTGATGACATACCCGAACATCTTTTCTGAAGTGACTCTAAAAACACATTTCTTTAGGAGTGTCGCTTCCATGTATCTAATTTTACCATCATATCATCTACATATACCTCGACTTCCTTATGCATCATGTCATGAAATAAGGCAATGGCCATTGTTTGTTAAGTCGCTCTTATATTTTAAATCCAAATGGCATTACCAGATAGCAGTACACACCTCATCCTGTGATGAATGTTGTTTTAATCTTATCTTCCTTTGCCATTATAGTATGATTATATCCTAAGGACCCATCCATAAATGAATCCATAACAATGGAAGCTACATTATCCATTAATACATCAATGCAAGGCAATAGGAAATCATCCCTAGCAGAAGCCTTATTCAAATTGCCAATAGTTGACACACATCCTCACCTTGCCATCTTTCTTGGGTTCTAATACTATGTTTGCCAATAATTAAGATAGTCCATTGCTGCTAGAAACTTATGTTGAATTTGTTTCCCAACTTCTTCTTTTACTTGAGTGGCCTATTTTGGTCCTAGCCTCCTGAACTTTTGCTTTATTGGCTTTATATGAGTGTTAGTTGAGATTTTATGTTAAGTTATAACCCTATCAATCTCTAGCATGTTCATATATGACCAAGCAAATACCTTCTCATGCTTTTGGAAGATACTTTCAAATTCTCAAACTTCTTTCGAAATCAGATCTGATGGGATGCTTATATTCTTTTGATTTTTAACTATTCCAAGATTTATGATAACATATGCATAGAATTGATATTAAATATGTTTACCAAATCACAATAAAAGGCACATCTAGCTATAGACATATCACACAAGTAAGCAAAATTAAACTTTATTATAATAATCTTAGAGTTGAAAACATCATTAGAATCAAACAAATTAGGAAAAACAACATCATCATTAATATTGGAGAAGTTAAGTACATCCTATAATTGGTCCTCCACTAGATTAGCTACAAGATCTATTCATCCTCTAGGGACATGATTGATGTAGTCTTTCATTTAAGCTATAGCCTTTCAACCTTTTGAACTATCTCTTTCTCTTTCTTAGGTACACTATCCTTGGTCTTTTGTAGAACTAGATGAGCCACATCAGCTAATATCTCCCATCTTGGCAGCTTTTTTCATATGATAAAGTTAGGCTCTAGTCTTCTATCAAATGGTCCTAGTTCTAGTACCTTTCACAAATAGCTCATGCAGAGGATTTCCATATTCCTTTCTTTCTTCTCTCTTATATTTTTTTAAACTTTCTCCATTGTATGTTAGACCTTCTCTAGTCATTTTACTCTTGAATTTATATAGTTCTGATACTCCTGATTTGTTCATTCATAACCTAACGCTTGATAGATATCCCATCTTCTTCATAATGGACTTCATAGTATGTGATGAGACCATACAAATCTCGAATATAGCCACCGACTATGTGACTACTAAGTCATTAACCACCTCATTGCATGCAGTCTTAATAGTGACAACAATATCACCCATCCAAAGTTAGATCTTTCTGATGAATAGTAGATGGTACTCCTCACAAGGGATGAAACTAAGGTCTCACTAAGAGCAAAGCCGATGTCATCAGGATCTTAAGAACCATAAACTTACCATTGATTTAAATAGTCCTGCGATCATGATAGCAGAAATTTTCCCAAGGCAAGCCTTTTAGAATTATCGTAAGCCCTAATCACTAAATCCTTAGGCATCATATCAGTTGTTGTCATAGATAGCTTTGGAAGTAACCTATCTAGAAAAATATTAATGGATGGACCATCATCAACCATTATATAGGTGGTTGTTGCGCTTAGATCAACACTATCACAAAGCGGCACTCGCAAGTATATGAGGCTATTGTAGTGACGGTGATCGCTCCAAGATCGTTTCCCAAGGAAGGACTTGCATGTAATAGTTCAATTAACATAAAATTATAAACTCGATGGTGTGATTGAATTGGTGGACCGTAATTATCCTTAGAATTTAAAACTAGAGATTTTATGCAAGAGAATTTCAATTATGGAAAATGGTGCCTAGGGTTATAGGTCTATTTAATCAAATGTTCAATTATCCGATTATCCATTAATATAACCTTGAATCTTAATTTGTTTCTTAAGATTAATTAGCCAATTATCAATTCACTAGTTTTCACATTTATGAATCAACAACAACCAATTATTTAACATTATCAAATTAATAAACCCTAGAACTTATATTTCTAATTCATTCTTAGGGTAGTCAATTGCATAGTTAAGATATTAAACTTCTCCTCTCGGTCCGTCATTCAATATTAAGTAATCAATAGGTGGCCAATCTATCAATTTACCTTTAATTACAATGCAATCAACATATAATAAGGTATATCAATGAAATCGTCAAATCAAATCATTTAATCAAATATACTACAACCCCAAGCATGAGTAATTTAGCTCATCATATGTTTTAAACAAATACTCAATTCGATATAAACCAAATCAAAGTTATACATTGCAATATTAATGTTCTTAATACACAACAACAAATAAGAAATGGAATAAAAGAAAGAGTTAGAAAAACCCCTTTTTGAAGATACTAAAAATCGGACTCTCGTCTCTTTCGTGGCTCCTTCTTAGTGTGTAATGATGAACTTCCAGCTCTCTTGAACAATTGGTTCTCTTCTTGAAGGAGTGGATGATAGCTTTCTCAAATTCTCAACTCTCCAAGCAAGCCTCTTAAAACCCTAATTCTTAAGAACTAATAACTCACTTCAAAACCAACAATTGATTTTGCTCTTGGTGTGTGTAAAGGAATGGTGAATGGAGATGGTGAAAAATGGTCTTTCTCTCTCAAGCCAAGAACCAAGGAAGAAGATGATGAAGAACAAGAACCAGTGGGAAGTGTAGAGAATGTCCCAAAAATTAATTCAAAATCCCTTTTCTAATCCCCATGCTCCTCCACTTTCAATTGTTTAAGACACCCATAATGCCTTGTCTCCCACTTCCTAGTTTCTTTATACCTTTCTCCCATAAAATCCTCCCACTTTTCACTCTTTTTCTTTCTTTTTGTCACCCACTAAAACACAACAGCTCATTCCTCGTGCAAGCCAGCTAAGGACCCAGGGTGACACGGCCAAGCCAAATGGAGCCTGGCCGTGTCTAGTGACTTTCTTATTTGGGGACACGGCCAAGCTCCTGGCCGTGTCCCATTCTGTGTGCTTGTCCTTGTGAGACACGGCCAAGGACACGTCCGTGTCATGTGACATGGCCAGTGTCCTGGCCGTGTTCAGTGATGGTGTCTGTTTCTGTGTCTTTCTTTTCTTTCTTTGCTTCTTTGCTCTTTTTGTTCCCTTGGAGAGACACGGCCAATGGCTTGGCCGTGTCTCCTGGCCGTGTTCGCTACTGGACTTGTTTCCTTGAGGGACACGGCCAAGCCATGTTAATCCTGGCCGTGTCTCATGTTTGTCCTTGATTCTTCTTCTTTTGATGAGGGACACGGCCAAGCCTTGGCAAGCTTGGCCGTGTCACTTGTTTTCTTCAACAAATTCACCCATTTTTGATTCCTTAGCTCCATCAAATGTACTTCAACCTAAATCAACAACTTCAAACATATTTAAGTACAATTAAACATGAAAATTAACTTAAAACCAACAAAAACTTCATAGAAAATATATACAAAATTGATCTAAACAATTACCCCACACTTAATCCTTTGCTTGTCCCCAAGCAAAGTTAAAATCAAAACAAATAAAACAAGATGATATTGTCAAGTTCAAGAGTTATAAAAATGCATTAAGACTCCCATCTTATTAAATCCGCAATCATAATCGAATCAAGAATAATCGGTACTCAAGTAACTTAATGGTCAATCTATGCATACCAAAATTGTCACTCCCTCACAAAACCTCTCAAGTGTTTAATTGGGTAGTGTTTAAGCTCTCAACATTCAATGAAAGATTAGGACTATAGGCTTGCTTATCAATCAATTCTCCACCACCTAATCACAATCAAGCATCAATCATAAGGTCTTTTATTTGGTTGTAATGGGGCTAAGGAAAAGGTATGACATTTGGGAGAGTGAGTTAGTTCATTTAGGTCAAGAGTACTTCAAGAGTGAAGTAAGCAATGTAGCATGATCAACAATCCCATAATTCATCTCAATCACTTAGCACTAAGCATTTATGTGCTTTTAAGGGACTCTATTTGTTTAATTTGCAAATATAATTTCCAAACTCATTACAACCCTTCCGACAAGAACAACAACTATTATTTTAATTTTCATTATTCATTTTTTTATAGGGTATCCAACTAATTTAAAACCCATTGAATTCAACCCCACACTTATTCTGCACAACACTCCATTAATGCTCTTAAAGTGCTCTTGATATAATGAATGGGTAGAGTTAAAATATAATGGCTCAAGCCGATGGTGTTGTGAAAAAGAAAGAAGGAAAAAAAAATGAAATAAGCTCAAAGTTGGCGAACTAAGGTCGGATGTAAGGTTGGTCTTTTTAAGCCAAAATGGTTTGCCCTAAATTTCCTTAATCATGTTGATGCTTAATTGAAATTTTTATGTAGTCTCAAAATGCATGTCAAAGCAAGTTCTAGTAATTCATCAATCAAAGATGTTCACACATAAAAAGAATGATAAGTTGATGGCTCAATTACTCACTAGTTTAATGGCAATGCAAAGAATAACCATCAAAATTGACAATAAGTACTAACTCTAATCAATCCTCAAATTCATGCTTCAAAAATTTAAAAGTCATCTATCAACATTCTTATAACAATTGAACTTATTAATATTCATCAAAATCAATTATAAAACAAAATAAGAAACTTAACAAAACAAGAACACTTACAAAAATAACAATTTATATTCATGAAAAAAAGGCTTAGCACACACCCCACATGTTAAGTTTTACATTGTCCTCAATGGAAACAACGATATGTAAAGTAAAAAGTTAAGGTACAACCTGTTTTTCCATCGATCCTTTGTGACGCAAGTGCTACCTTTTCATCCGCAAACAACCATGGTTCAAGAGCAAAATACAATATATAAAATAAACACAATATAAAGAGTTAACATTAAAAACCAAAACAACAAAAACATGAAATAACTACAAATAAGAAAATAACAAGTAATGTCAAAAGGTTGGAGCTGGTAGGATCTACGGTGGTGGAGGATAGGACGATGATGCAGCTGATGGGTGGAGGCTCAGAATTTTAGCGAGGTTGCTGTTGATTAGGTCCATTTGTCCCATGATTGCAGTATGATTACGGTCAATTTGTTCCATGGCTGCAGCATGGTTTCGGTCAACCCTGCTTTCCAATGCTTCAATCCTATGAAGGATCTCCTGATGGTTCGGGATTGGAGCATCTGCATCTAAATTTAGAGAATCCGAGTCGGAATCCTCCTCGACTAGTGCTCTCTTTTGGCGGCCCTCCGGTACCTCAGTCTCAGCTGAACTCATAACATAAGCTCCTCCTTTTCCTGAAACCATGCGCATCTTTTCTAGGGTGGCAAGATCTAATGAATCATTCCCCGATATCTTAGTCATCTGGTAATCGCTCGGGTCAAAATTGTCAAGGAGTGCCATTGCTAAAATTGTAACTAATCCTCCGATACAAATGGCACCCCGCTTTTTATGTGCCACACTGTCAAACACGTCGGCTAACCAATAGCCGGTGCAAACGGGTACGTTATTGCTAGCACAGTCTAAAAAGTATAGTTCACTTAGTTCTACAACCCCTGTGCTCTCTTTTCTTGCAAAAAATCCACACGACATAAACCGGTGTAAGTACCTTAGGGCGGGATTTTTCAATTTCGTAGCCTTGGCCGATTTGGCCACATAGGTACCCGAGCCCAAAGCTCCCCATGCGAATTGTTGTTGAAAACTCTTAGGCACACATTGTTCCCCTTGTTGGTGAAAACCAAATATATCGCTCAATTGCTCAATTTTAAGCACAAATTGTCTCCCAAGCAGTTTAAAGTGTAACCTAATGCAAATCCTTTGGTCATTTTTTTCAACCTTAAGTGTGGTTAGAAATTCCAATGTAAGCTCCTCAAATTGCAAAGGTTTAAGGGAAACAAATCTATCCCACCCAAGATTATGAACAAATCCATAAAAATTATTTCGAATATGAAGAGCATCGAGGGATTCTTCGTTAACATACCTCGTCGGAAAGAAACCCCGAGCGAGAAGAGTTGCTCTCCTTGGTGCTGACGATGATGAAGATGGAGCTGAAGGTGGAAGTCGCGTCCTTTTGTGGTGAGACACCGTTTTTGTTCTTGTCATTTTGATGATTTGGTGAAAATGAAAATTTCACAATTTTAATTGATTTTAATGAGAAAAGAAAAGAAGTGGATGGGTTAAAATCAGTTTTGGTGAAGAAAGGTGAAAGATTTACTATGATTTTGAAGCTTGAAGATGGTGGCTATAGAGGTTTTTAGAGAGAGATCGAGAAAGAGCGAGAGAGAACGAGAGAGGAGAGAGAAAGATTTAGGGATTTAAAATGAAAAGCTGGGCAAAATTCGTGATTTTAAAACTAAAAGTTTAGGTGACACGGCCAAGCTTGGTGAAGCTTGGCTGTGTCTGATGGTTTTTGAGGGACACGGCCGTGTCCCTTGAACGTGTCTTGTTCTGAAAAAAAAATAAATTGCAAAACAATTTTGGTGACACGGGGAGAGGCTTGGCCGTGTCTATGTGACACGGCCAAGGACACGGCCAGGACCTCTGGCCGTGTCTGCTTCTATGACATTTGGAGCTTGTTTGACAAATAGGTTTTGAAATTTTTTTTTAATTGGTTTAGTTGTGTCACCAAATCACAAGAATGCAATCTTCTTCTTGGCTTAACCCTGAAACACATTCAAGAAAAAGAAAAACCAATCAAAGTACCTATTCTATTTTATTTAACTTAACATGAAATTAAAATTGCAAAATATAAAATTATAACAGTGAAAAGAATTGCAAACCGATGGGTTGCCTCCCATTTAGCACTTCTTTAATGTCGTATAGCTGGACATTGTTGCATCATTCGTCAATGAACACCATGCTTTCCACCATTTTTGCAACTTCGATGTCTTCCAAGTAGGGCTTCACCCTTTGTCCATTGACCTTGAATGTCTCGTTGGTTTTTAAATTAAGCAACTCAACAACCCCATAGGGAAATGTTTGAGTAACTTGAAAGGGTCCACTCCAACGCGACTTCAATTTTCCGGGAAACAACCGCATTCTGGAATTGAAGAGAAGGACTTTCATTCCCGGTTCAAAAGTCCTTCAAAGAATCATCCTGTCATGAATAACTTTGGTCTTTTCCTTGAAGATCCTTGAACTCTCATAGGCTTCATTCCGAAGCTCATCAAGCTCGGAAATTTGTAGCATTCTCTGCTCCCTTGCTTCACCTAAGTCCATATTTGTGGTCTTTATTGCCCAATAAGCCTTGTGCTCCAATTCCACCGGGAGGTGGCATGCCTTGCCAAAGACCAACCTATAAGGACTCATTCCCAATGGGGTTTTATAAGCAGTCCTATAAGCCCACAATGCTTCCGAGAGTCGGATTGACCAGTCCTTCCGACTTGTGCTCACTGTCTTTTCTAAAATCCCCTTGATCTGCTTGTTTGAAATCTCAGCTTGTCCGGATGTTTGGGGATGATATGGAGTTGCCACCTTGTGTCAGATGCCCATCTTGGTCATCAACTTTCCAAACCATTTGTTGCAAAAATGGCTTCCTCCATCACTCACTATCGCCTTGGGGGTTCCAAACCTGCTCAAAATATTCTCCTTCACAAATTTTAACACAATGTTAGCATCATTGGTCCTAGTGGGGATTGCCTCAACCCACTTGGACACATAATCTACTGCTAGAAGAATATATTCAAAACCAAAGGATTTGGGAAATGGCCCCATGAAATCAATTCCCCACACATCAAAAATATCAACCACAATAAAAATATTAAGGGGCATTTCATTCCGTTTGCTAATGTTTCCTACTCTTTGGCATTCATCACATCTTATACAAAAATGATAAGCATCTTTAAAAAGAGTAGGCCAATACAAACCGCTTTGAAGAATTTTCTCGGCGGTCTTCTTTCCTCCAAAATGTCCCCCGCAATACAAATTGTGGCAATATTGTAGCACTTGTTTTTGTTCCTCTTCCGGCACACATCTTCTTATCACTTCATCCCTGCAAATTCTAAACAAGTAAGGCTCATCCCAAAAATAATACTTACACGTATGCAGGAATCTCTTCTTTGCTTGGAAGCTCAAATCCTTTCTCACTACACCACAAGAAAGATAATTAGCTATATCAGCATACCATGGTGCTTGAGTTAAGGAAAACAAGTGTTCATCCGGGAATTTCTCAAAAGCGTTTTCACAAGCAATTTCAGCATTATTTTCACAAGAGTTAAGTCTAGAAAGATGGTTAGCCACTACATTTTCGCTTCCCTTCCTATCTTTGATTTCTACATCGAATTCTTGTAACATCAACACCCATCTAATGAGCCTAGGTTTAGCTTGTGGTTTGGTCAATAGGTATTTCAAGGCTGTATGATCAGAGAATACTATGACCTTAGAACCTATCAAGTAAGATCTAAATTTGTCTAGTGCAAATACCACAGCTAACATTTCTCTCTCAGTGGTTGTGTAATTTACTTGTGCATCATTTAAAGATAAACTTGCATAATAAATTACACACATTAACTTATTCACTCTTTGGCCCAAAACAGCTCCAATGGCAAAATTCGATGCATCGCACATAATTTCAAAGGGCAAGTCCCAATTTGGGGCAACAATTATAGGGGCAGAAGTTAGTTTTTCTTTCAAAATTTTAAAAGCCTCTAAGCACTTTTCATCAAAAACAAATGGGACATCTTTTCCTAACAAATGACACAAGGGACGTGAAATTTTGGAAAAATCTTTTATGAACCTCCTATAAAATCCTGCATGTCCCAAAAAACTTCTAATTCCCTTAACTGATGTGGGTAGAGGTAGGTTCTCAATTAATTCAACTTTAGCTTTGTCTACCTCAATCCCTTCATGGGAAATAACATGCCCTAAAACAATTCCATGATCAACCATAAAGTGACTCTTTTCCCAACTCAATGTAAGATTACATTCAATACACCTTTTAAGTACTAGAGTCAACTTTTCCAAACAATCATCAAAGGAATTACCAAAGACAGAAAAGTCATCCATGAATACCTCAATGCACTTGTCTAGCATATCAGAAAATATGGAAAGCATACACCTTTGAAATGTGCCCGGTGCATTGCAAAGTCCGAATGGCATCCTCCAAAATGCAAACGTCCAAAGGGACAAGTAAATGTAGTCTTTGGTTGATCTTCTGGTGCTATCGGGACTTGGTAGTAACCTGAAAGACCATCAAGAAAACAGTAAAAAGAATGTCCAGATAATCTATCAAGCATTTGATCAATAAATGGCAAAGGAAAGTGATCTTTCTTGGTGACTTTATTTAATTTCCTATAATCTATGCACATCCGCCACCCAGTTTGTGTTTGTGTTGGTACCAACTCTCCTTTTTCATTCTGGACCACTGTCAACCCTGTTTTTTTAGGCACAACATGAACGGGACTAACCCATTCACTATCAGCAATAGGGTAAATTACCCCTTCATCCAGTAATTTAAGGACCTCCTTCTTAACAACCTCACTCATGTTAGGGTTTAGTCTCCTTTGAGACTCTCTCACCGGTTTATCCCCTTCCTCTAAAATGATCTTACGCATGCACATAGAGGGACTAATACCCTTAATGTCACTCAACCACCAACCTATAGCCTTCTTGAATTTTTTCAACATGGTAACAAGCTTATTTTCTTCTTCTCTGGTAAGGGTAGCAGAAATTATCACTGGTTGAGAGTTATTTTCCCCAAGAAAAGTATATTTTAAATGTTTGGGGAGTTCTTTAAGCTCAACCCCTTGTAGTTGAACTTGCTCTTCTTCAATTTCAATTTCTTCCTCAACACTCTCATTGCCCAAGATGAAATTGTCTTCTTTATCCTCCTCATTGGAAATCTCTGCTTCTTCCTGCAATTTTAGAGACTTTTCTAGCTTGTGCTCGCCATTTTCCTGCAAGAAAACTTCTTGGACAACACTATCAGTAAGATCAATGAAAGAGCAATCTTCATATAAAGCACTAGTGGGAATGGGGGAAGTGTTAAAAATTGAAAATTCTACAGTTTGTCCCAAAACGGTCATGGTTAATTTTCCATTTTTAACATCAATTAAAGTGTTAGTTGTGGCCATAAAAGGCCTTCCTAACAAAATTGCATGCTCGGCATCCCGTGGGATTTCTCCCCCCGTGTCTAAGACAATGAAATCGACGGGTACAATCAAACCTCCTACCTTCACTAGAACATCTTCTATGATTCCCTTAGGGTATCTAAGAGTTCTATCTGCTAATTGTAAAACCATTTTGGTCGGTTTGAGTTCCCCTAGCTCTAGATTCAGATAAATTGAGTATGGCATCAAATTAATACTAGCTCCAAGATCACACATGCCAATGGTCTCTTTCCCATTCCCCATAGAGATTTTAACAATAAAGCTCCCAGGATCTTTTAGTTTAGGAGGTAACTTATGTTTTAAAACAGCACTTGTTACTTCCGAAACTATCACCTTCTCATCCAACTCATACCTTATCTTCTTAGTGTTAAGCTCTTTTAAGAATTTGGCATAAGATGGCATATTCTTTATCACCTCTAGTAAGGGTAGGTTGATACTTACCTTCGAAAGCATGTTATAAATTTCAGAAAATTGCTTATCATGTTTTTCATTTTTTAACCTGCTGGGAAATGGAATTGGTGGTCTGTACGGATTTGGAGATTTGTGCAGTTTTGGTGCAACGGATGCCTCCTCTTTGTCCTCCTTAAGCTCATTTGGTTCAGCTTCTTCTTCTTGCATTTCCTTGCCATTACCCCGCATTGTACCTGCATCCAAGAAATCATCAATGTTATTATCACCGATTTTATTATCAAGTACCTTACCACTTCTCAAAACGGTGATTGCTTTGGCTTGCTCCAGTTGGCTTGGAAATTTTCCTTTTTGATTGGCTTGAAGTTGATTGGCCAATTGGCCCACTTGAGTTTCAACCTTCTTAAGCAATGCTTCTAAAGAGTCAAACCACTTATTGTTCAATTCTTGATTTTGAGTGCTTACTTGAATGAAAGCATTCAAGTTGTCTTCAAATGAAGGTTTCTTGGCTTGTTCTTGATTTGAGGGTTGCCCTTGAAATTGGGGACCTCTTTGATATGGTTGGAAGGGTTGTTGAGGTGGAGCATGTTGTTGATTTTTCCATGAAAAATTGGGGTGATTCATCCAACCGGGGTTATAAGAATTTGAATATGGGTCATTCCTACCCCTTTGTTGGAACCCTTCAAAAGCAAAAGCTTGCTCTTGCTCCTCTTGAAATGAGTCAAAATTTGAGGGGCACACATTTGCTTGATGGCCTACAAGACCGCATGATGCGCATGACTCTTGGCTTGGTCCCGACAAGTTCCCTTTTGCATTCAACAATTTCACTTGCCTTGTCAGTTCTGCAATTTGCCTAGCCATTTCTGAGTTTGCACTTATCTCATGTGCTCCTCTTCTTCTCTCTCCAATGCTCTTTTGTTGGGAATTTTCCCCCAACATCTCGAACAATGCAACTGTTTCTGCAGCTGTTCTTTCACCCATTGCACCCCCTGCTGCATTATCCACTGTATTTTGAGATTATTGAGTTAGCCCATCATAAAAGAATTGATTGAGCAACTGTTGTGGATAATAGTGGTGAGGGCACTGAAATAATAATGATTTGAAGCGATCCCACGCCTCGTGAAATGGTTCTCCGTCAAACTGGGTGAAAGTTGCAATACTCCCCCTAAGCTCCTTGGTCTTTTGATGAGAATAGAACTTTCCCATAAATTTGTTGTAGACTTCAGTCCATGTGGTTAAGGAATTCTCCGGTAGGGTCATTAACCACGCTTTTGCCCTGTCCTTTAAACTGTACGGGAAACATCTCAGCTTCAGTTCATCTTCCGTTAATGTTTACAAAGGGAACGTATGCAATGTTGAATAAAAATCTCGAATGAAGTTGAGAGGATCTTCATTCGGCAGTCCGTGGAAGGATGGCAGCATACTATAATGAGTATTTCTGAGTTCATAGTTTCTTGCTGCGTTGCTCAACCGGATACAAGATGTGGTCACTCCGATGATCGGTCGAGCAAACTCCTTCATGGGTGGCTCTTGTGCATCACCCATCTCTGTTTCTGTGTTCTCCTCAAATTGCTCTTCGGTATTTTCTTCTTCTTGCTCAAAAGGATTTGGTCTCTCAGATCTTGGACGTCTATGGATGTTGTCAATAAATGGAACAAGTTCATTTCCTTGAGACCGTCGTCCGTGCATAAAGTACCTAAGCAATTCAAAAAGAACACTTTAAACAATTTAACAAATAAAATAAAAAAAAATCAAACTATCACAAAAATTGCCTTCCCCGGCAGCGGCGCCAAAAACTTGTTGCGCTTAGATCAACACTATCACAAAGCGGCACTCGCAAGTATATGAGGCTATTGTAGTGACGGTGATCGCCCCAAGATCGTTTCCCAAGGAAGGACTTGCATGTAATAGTTCAATTAACATAAAATTATAAACTCGATTGTGTGATTGAATTGGTGGACCGTAATTATCCTTAGAATTTAAAACTAGAGATTTTATGCAAGAGAATTTCAATTATGGAAATGGTGCCTAGGGTTATAGGTCTATTTAATCAAATGTTCAATTATCCGATTATCCATTAATATAACCTTGAATCTTAATTTGTTTCTTAAGATTAATTAGCCAATTATCAATTCACTAGTTTTCACATTTATGAATCAACAACAACCAATTATTTAACATTATCAAATTAATAAACCCTAGAACTTATATTTCTAATTCATTCTTAGGGTAGTTAATTGCATAGTTCCGATATTAAACTTCTCCTCTTGGTCCGTCATTCAATATTAAGTAATCAATAGGTGGCCAATCTATCAATTTACCTTTAATTACAATGCAATCAACATATAACAAGGTATATCAATGAAATCGTCAAATCAAATCATTTAATCAAATATACTACAACCCCAAGCATGAGTAATTTAGCTCATCATATGTTTTAAACAAATACTCAATTCGATATAAACCAAATCAAAGTTATACATTGCAATATTAATGTTCTTAATACACAACAACAAATAAGAAATGGAATAAAAGAAAGAGTTAGAAAAACCCCTTTTTGAAGATACTAAAAATCGGACTCTCGTCTCTTTCGTGGCTCCTTCTTAGTGTGTAATGATGAACTTCCAGCTCTCTTGAACAATTGGTTCTCTTCTTGAAGGAGTGGATGATAGCTTTCTCAAATTCTCAACTCTCCAAGCAAGCCTCTTAAAACCCTAATTCTTAAGAACTAATAACTCACTTCAAAACCAACAATTGATTTTGCTCTTGGTGTGTGTAAAGGAATGGTGAATGGAGATGGTGAAAAATGGTCTTTCTCTCTCAAGCCAAGAACCAAGGAAGAAAATGATGAAGAACAAGAACCAGTGGGAAGTGTAGAGAATGTCCCAAAAATTAATTCAAAATCCCTTTTCTAATCCCCATGCTCCTCCACTTTCAATTGTTTAAGACACCCATAATGCCTTGTCTCCCACTTCCTAGTTTCTTTATACCTTTCTCCCATAAAATCCTCCCACTTTTCACACTTTTTCTTTCTTTTTGTCACCCAATAAAACACAATAGCTCATTTCTCGTGCAAGCCAGCTAAGGACCCAGGGTGACACGGCCAAGCCAAATGGAGCCTGGCCGTGTCTAGTGACTTTCTTATTTGGGGACACGGCCAAGCTCCTGGCCGTGTCCCATTCTGTGTGCTTGTCCTTGTGAGACACGACCAAGGACACGGCCGTGTCATGTGACACAGCCAGTGTCCTAGCCGTGTTCAGTGATGGTGTCTGTTTCTGTGTCTTTCTTTTCTTTCTTTGCTTCTTTGCTCTTTTTGTTCCCTTGGAGAGACACGGCCAATGGCTTGGCCGTGTCTCCTGGCCGTGTTCGCTACTGGACTTGTTTCCTTGAGGGACACGGCCAAGCCATGTTAATCCTGGCCGTGTCTCATGTTTGTCCTTGATTCTTCTTCTTTTGATGAGGGACACGGCCAAGCCTTGGCAAGCTTGGCCGTGTCACTTGTTTTCTTCAACAAATTCACCCATTTTTGATTCCTTAGCTCCATCAAATGTACTTCAACCTAAATCAACAACTTCAAACATATTTAAGTACAATTAAACATGAAAATTAACTTAAAACCAACAAAAACTTCATAGAAAATATATACAAAATTGATCTAAACAGTGGTCATCTTTTCTCTCAACTCGACTTCAAGAAATAGGGGACAAGTATGAATTATGTAATAATCTAAGACTTTTTTTTTTCGGTAACAAATTCTTACATTTCTTCTTTGTCATCATTCTTATTAACTCCTCTAGTATTACGAGATGAAATGTAACATCTGTGTTTCATTAAAAAAATAATTAAATAAATAATTTGGAAGAGTTAATAAATATTTTTGAAGGTACAAATGCCTATATATACTTAGTATATATGTTAAATATGCCTAAAATATAAATGTCACTAGAAAATGAAAAAGGAAAAACGTAAAAGTAAAAAGTAAAAGTAAAAAAATGAAAATGAATTATGCATAGGAAGAATGGAAAATATATAATATTTTAATAATTAAAATATTATATAATTATACAAATTGATGAGGAGTAAAATTGAAAATCAAGTTGTATAAAATAGATCTTTTGGAGAAGAGAGGGAGAGGAAGCTCCATCATATTTTACACCAAATTTTACAAGAAATTCAAGGGATTCAAGGAATATTTAAAGATTAATCAAATTAAAGTAAGTATTTCTTATCCTTAATGTTAATTTCTTGATTTTTTTGGATTATGTGAAGAAATGTGTAAATGATAGAATTAGTTTAAATTGTTAAAATTAAAAGAAAAGACAATAATAAGATGGATACATAATGATTTAGTTATTATTTGGTTGAGATGATTATGTTTGATGATGGTAAATTATATTAAAATTTTAATTTTAGCAGAGGTTTCAATAATTGTTATAATGAATTGTTTTGATGTTATTTTGGTGAGAAAGTAATGATTCCAAGGTTTGGTGATGAATATGAATGGGTTTTATTGAGGTTTAGGAGAAGTAGTAATGAAAATTAGGGTTTCAGAGCAATTTTGAATAGAATAGAAATATTAATGTTTAATTGTTTAAAATGGCTTAGAATGAGATGCTAATGTTTTTTTTTTACACTTATAATATGGTTTAGGAGTGAGTAAAGTAGACTTGCTCAATTAAAGTAAAGAGGAACAATTGGTGAAGTGGATGTTATAAGGTGATTAAGGCTTGGACTTTGACATAATTGAGATTAGTACCTACTTAATAAGTGTTGTTTTAATTACATTGCTTTTGGCATAACACATTGTGAATTGATGAATGTGTTAGCTACTTTAACTTTGGTTGTCAAGTGTGAAGTGCATGATTTTGTTTGAAAGAATGTGAAAAAGCATAAAGAGTGAGTTGTTGTGTAATTTGAGAAGATTTGCATTATGTATATTGAATGGTAAAAATCGGCCACATTATGAATGTGGCAAGAAAATACTTTTATAATTGAAAAATATGGAGATGAGTATGGAATGTGAAAAATGAGGAAAAAGTGTCAGTGTGATAGAAATATGTGGAAAATATGGAAATTGCATATGGAATATGGAAAAATGTGAGGAGAAAATGGATAAGAAATGATAATGTATATGAAATATGTGTTTTGCTTATATAGTATCGTGTTTCAGAGAATTGTGCTTGGTGCTATCAGATTATCATGCCATGGATATGAGATATTATTTACCTTTGGAGCTAGACACGGTGGTGTCACATATGATTTCTATTTGCCTTTAGGACTTGACAGAGTGGTAGCACTTATGATCATTATTTGCCTTCGGGCTAGGCATAAAGGTGTCAGATAGAGTAGAACAATGTCTCTGAATCTTGAATACTTTAAATTTTATTTAGGCCCAATGCATGTGATTGTGATAAGTGGATGTTTTATATGAGTAATGCATGTTTTAGTGCAAAATACATTTCTTGTGTGAATAAAAAATACAGAGCATTATTTTAAAATTACATTTGTTATCAAAGTGTGCACTACTAAGCTCTTGGGCTTAGCACGATAGTGTGTATCATGTAGGCATTAGAAGTGCATATCAAGGTGATTCTAACTATGATTGAGACTTGGAGATTAAGGGTGTCATAAGACCAACTTAGGAAGATGTTACATTCATGTCTGTCTTGATTACTATAGGTCTATTTTGGTTTTGTACATATTGAGTACTTTATGTAAATTGTATGAATTTTGAATGCATATATGTAAAGATGAATTTTGGTAGACTGTTATGTAGTTTTGCAGAAATATTAGATCTTTCATGAATTTTGTGTAACATTATTTTTGGAGTGTAAATTTTTAATGTATGACATGTAAAAGAATCTAGTTCAAGTACATTATATATAAAATACATTATAAGAGTTTGTAAGTATGGATATATAATTGTAATAATGTAAATTTTTTGTAATGTAATTATGTTACATTTTATCTGTTTGACAAATATTTGATAATGTTGGAGGAAATAATGGATTTTGTGATATTAAAGACTTGGGAGTGCTTTTTAGTTATAGGTTGTGTTTTTTGTTGGATTGGAATTTATTGAAATTACAGGTAAAACTCTGGCATATTTTCCCAAATATTTTCATTTCTAATGTTATTTGACATTTATTTATTAACTAAATTAGTATTCATTATTAACTTTTATCTAATAAAAGCTATTTTATTTTTGGTGACAAATATATGAATTATATATTATTAATTAAGGTGACATTCTTGTATTCTATATATGTATTTTATATATACAAGGTATACATACTATACATATATAGGGTACAGGGATATTACAAAAAATTTGCATATTAGCTAAGGCCATAGCCAAAGCCTCTCTATTCTTATAGGATGAAATCTACAAATCCCTGATACTTATACCTGCATATGTCCTCTTCAACTGCTTTAACACAATACCATCTTATATTTCTTTCTCCTTACCATTCTCTCCCTCTACTTCATTTTCTATACTACTTTCAACTCCTTTTCCATTGTCATCTTATGTTTCTCCAGTATATGGTATCTCTGAAATGATAACTTATATCTCTGCTTCCTCATATACCTTGATTTAGAGAGAATTATCATCCAATACCATATTCTTCTAGGCATCAACCATATCCCATAAATTACTTTCCATCAAGATCTACTTTAATTCAAAGAGTTTGGTTCCTAGAATTCCCTCTACATCTTACAAAGAAGCAATTATAGTGTCCTCATCTAATCCAATTTCAATAAGGTAAGTTGCTGGTGGTGTGTTGTTATATTTGGGCAAAGGGTTATTTTTAGTGCTTAGCTCGATGGGCTCAAGTATTATTCCACTATCAATTAGATTCTAAATCTCATTTTTTGGAATAAGCAGTGGCCAGTGCCGTGTCTAAACAATTGGTGTAATTAACAATAGGTGAAGTTCCATCTTGGTGGCAATGTGTCAGGTAGAGGTCTTAGTTCCAAGGGTAAAAGGTTGCAATGGTTTTTTAAATAGTTAAAGACTTGAGACTAGTGTTAGCCTAGGTCAAAAAACTTTCTACGGGAGGCTACACATTGATCTTGATAGTTTTCTGGTTGCTACCATTGGACTAGCAGTTTGTCTTCCTTTGGATGCTATATCAGATCTGTTCTTTCTCATATTCCTCAATCTTCATTCCTATATCATAGTGTAGACTCATAATTTTGGCCCTAAGCTAGTCCGATTCCAATTAAATGAGGCCAAGTCAAATTCAATTGGACTTTAAAAGTTTAAACCTAATTTAAAGCCCTAAATAGGTTAGTCCAAATTTAAAAGGCCCGAAATAAGCTTGTTCAATTTTTAAAGCACTAAAGAGGTACGATCCGAAGTTAAAATGGTTTTTGTTTTTTTAATTCAATATGGGCCATGCCCATGTCTAATTGGACACTATAATTTGATATGGACATGCTCATATCAAATTAGACAAGCCCCAAATTGATATGAGCATTAGTAATATCAAATTAGAGCTTATCCAATTTGATATGAGCATCAAATCATATCAAATTGAGTGAGGTCCAATTCAATATGAGCTGTGGATCATATTTTGAGCGGGGATTTTTGCCCCCACTTCCATGTGGAATGGTTCTTATGACTTTGACACTATTAGGCTCAGGGCCTTAGAGAACACTTGCCAAAACCAGAAGAAAATAGAGTCACCACCCGGATAGGCATGGAAAGAGAAAGGCGTATATGACTCAACTCCTAAGGAATCTCGAACTCCCTAATGGGTTCAAAAAGTTGGGTATGCATGGGGAAGGTGAGAATGACCCAACACTCCCATAGCACCTAGTTCATTTGAATTGTCCTCCTTTTCAGGTCTAAATATTATTAAATTCTTAAGCATTATGATATCATCTATGCTACATACAATTTAAAATAAATAAACATTTATTGTATTAAAGCAAAGAAAGTCCAATCCAACAAATAAAAATGGGCACCAATATAAGATGAAAATATGCCCTTACAACAATTGTCTATTGTCCAAAACTAAATTAAATAACAATCTAAACAAATAAGACACCCACATCGTGTAAAAACATGTCTTTCACATCCTTAGAATAAAAATAATCAAATTAAAATAATTAACCAAATAAATTAAACAATTCAAACAATCACAATAATAAAATGTAAATCATCCATTATAAAACAAATAAAATAAATCATCCATCAAAAGAAAACATTAGCAAATTGAGTGATCAAATCTAGGTTTTAATATTACATTGAACAATAGATATATAAAACTAGGGTTTTAATATATGAATTAGGATTTCTTAAAGTTTAGAATGCTAAATTAGGATTTTAAGATTTTGGAAAACATGATTGGGGTTTATAAGTGAAAATTAGTGTTTTAGAAATAAAACTAATATAGTTAAAACATAATTTTAGGGTTTTATGAGGATAATTAGGGTTTACATATGAATTAGGGTTTAACAGGCTGAATTAGGGTTTCTGGCCTTCTTGCGACTTCGGCACTGTTTAGGCTCGGGGCCTTAGAGAACACGGGCCTAAGCTCAGAGAAAATGGAGTCACCACCCAGACTGGCCAGGAAAAAGAAAGGGGTGGATGACTTGATTCCTAAGGAACACCCAACACCCTAATGGGTTTGAAAAGTTGGGTACGTGTGGGGAAGGTGAGAAATGGCCCAGCACCCCCTTTTTAGATCTTAATATTATAAAATTCTTAAATATATTGATATTATCCATACTACATGCAACAATTCAAATAAAGCATCATTATATTAAAATCAAAGCAATGTCCAAACAAAGCAAATAAATGCACACCCATCCGAGGATGGAAACATGTCTTTACATCATCCATGTCTAAAATTAAATGGGACACCCACTGAAAGGTGGAAACATGTCCTTTACATTGGTCCAAAAACTTTAAAATAAAATAAATTACATGATGCTCACGACATGAGGTACCCAAAATATGGAAACATACCTCGTACAATGTTTTAAAACCAAAGCAAATTAATAAAAACAACCAACCAACCATTCATCATAAATAAATCATTCATTGAAGACATAAATTGAATATATAAGTAAATCATTAATAAAACTATATAATAAATACTCATTTGATAATGAAACAAATAAAGATGCAAATTTAAGTGTTTCAATTTAGGGTTTCTTAGATAACATTTAGGGCTTTGGAATTTGTATCTAAAAGCTAGGGTTTCGGAATCTTAAAGAACTAGTATTATTGTTAGGTTTATTATTTTAAAAAGATTACACTACTATGTGATTAAGATTATAATTTGGGATTTAAGTGAGTAAGATACAAGCCTATGAAAATAAGATTAAAACTTAAATATATTAAAAAGAAATAGCTACTGTGATAATAAAATAAACAAATTTGATTAAGGTTTTAACAAAATAAGTTAGGGTTTAATTTTAATTAGGGCTTGGATTTCTAAGAAAACTAACACTATTATATTTATTTTTGAAAGAAGAAGCTACTATGAAGATTTTGGAAAATTGATTTAATTAGGGTTTAATAATTTTAAGAAAGTACTAGGGTTTTTGGTTAATAAAATTAGGGTTTTGGGATAATATCATGAAATAGGGTTTCTAGGGTTTAATATGAAATATGGCTTACAGCTATTAAGGTTTACTGTATTGATGAGGGTTTGATTAAATAGACTATTGTTTTGAGGCATTTAAAAATATGTTTATTGAGGTTTTGATAATTAAGCTACTACATGAAGCAATATTTTGATAAATAAAGTACTATGATCATATTCTAAAAGATTACTTGCAAATACTAAATAAAAAAATTTAGATTGAAAAGCTAAACCTACATTTGAAGTCTCCACCAAAGCTATATCTTTGAACCAAACTTTGAGTTTGCTTAGATCAATTAAGGTGTTGGTGGGGCGGAACAATTGTCTGCGTAATTGTTGGAAGTTGATTTATTCTTGCTTCTGTCTCTGTGTGTCACTTTTCTCAAAGTCCCTAGTTTCTTTAAAAAAAAGTTGCCTCCTCATCCATGTGTTTTATGCCCAATTCACTATAGATATTTGCTGTGGCGAATTGGGAACGAATTGGGTAGTGCCCAATTTGCTGCAGAAACATTTTATGATGAAATTGCCTTGCCGTCGCGCTACCACGCGTCGCTCGCTGATCCATCTAATTTTTTATTTTTTATTATTTTTTATATTTATATTTTTTATTTTTATTAAAAATAACTATTAAATATTATAAGTATTTAAAATAATTAAAAAACCACAAAAATTATTTTGGACTATCGGATTGGACTGGGTCAAAAATTAAGGGTCTATAGTTTGCCCCCTGCTTGAATGATCTGAGACTTTTAGTAGAAGAGAGTGAAAAGCAATATGACTTTGAATATATTTTGGATGAGGATGGGTACTTGGACCCGAGATTGGGCACTTAAACCCGTGACTAGATTGGGTACTTGGACTCGAGACAGGAGTTGGGTGCTCGACCCAAAATTGGATTTGGATACTTGATCCTAAACTGGATTTAGACGTTTGATCCTAAACTTGATTTGGATACTCAATCCTAAATTGGATTTGGATACTCGATCCTAAACTAGATTTGGATGCTCGATTCTAAACTAGATTTGGATACTCAATCCTAAACTAGATTTGTATGCTTGATCCTAAACTGGATTTGGATACTCGATCCTAAATTTGATTTGGATGCTTGATCCTAAACTAGATTTGGATACTCAACCCAAGATTGAATTTGATTGGGTTCTCGACCCGAGGCTGAATTTTGGGTGCTCGACCCAAGACTAAATTTAGGTTTTCATCTTGAGACTGTTTTGGATTTGGGCTCTCGACCAGAGGCTGATTTGGATGCTCGACCCAAAATTGGATTTTGGGTGCTTGACCTGAGATGAGTTCGGGACTCAAAAGTGATTTGGGTTCTGGACCCGATGGTGAGTTCTGGACTCAAAAAGTGATTTGGGTTCTGGACCAAAATATTTGAATGTGATTTTGAAAATATTTTGTATACGCATAAACTCAAAAATTAAATTGGAGAAACTTTGCCCCATGTGTATGCTAAAACCAATGATTTTTCTCATGCAAGCTTTGATTGATGTTTGTATTTTGTCTTGTTCCTTTTATAAGCATGAGTCTCTTCTTTCTTTTGCAAAATGACTAGAGCTTCCTCAAGCAATGGACCCTCCATGCCCCCTGATTCTATACCCATTTCATCTTTGCTTCATAGAGTATCTATTGTTGACTTTGACAAAGAATAGACAATACATTATAAGAAAATGCAATGTGATATGCTCATGTATGCATGATATGCATGAATAACACTTACAGTGGTTCTATCGACTCACAGACCAAGATGATCAACTGAAGTGTTCTCATTGCCTCCTTCCAGATGCCCGTTCAGGTCTTGCTTTGGAATGACAAAATGCTTCACATTTATGGCTTTTATCTTCAAGATGTTGAGAACATGAGTGGTGAGGCCTAAGCAGCATAGTCAGGGATGAAAAAAGCTTCACAACTGACAAAATGTTCTAGCATATCAGTTGGTAGCTTCTTTATAACCTTCCTAATAATCATTTACTTTGCCCAATGTGTCCTTTGAGGTTCAATGGTTTAACAAACTTCTCTTAACTTGAAGGCTTTGTATATATTTATTTTTTTTTGAATTTGGATTTTGAAATCAAATGTTGGCTTTGCCAAATTAATGTCAATTTACCCCAGGACTTGATTTTCCAAATTAACATATCTATAACATGACAACCCTAGTTACTGTACTAAACTCGGGAATCATTTCTATTTAAGCAAGAACTGTTGCACTTCAGATAGGCATATACATATTACTTGGCCAAAGATCTCATTTGAGTTTGAATATTGTCTATCTCATATGCATGCTTATTCAAACTATCTCCATTAATAGACTATACCTACCAAGAGAAATCAACAGGTCTTTGATAGGCTTAAAGTGGGGTCTATAAGGGACACGGGTTAAATGAAGATCATTTTCAGATCGGAGCTTATGTGACACTGTTGATAAAGCTTCACACTACAAACTGCTTGTTGGAACTTTAGTTAGTTGGGAGCAATCTTGCTAGACTCCAAATTCCATCTATCTTCTTAGCATTAATATGGATCTTGATTGGGACAATTTTTGGCTTTGCAAAAAGTTTAGTACCAACATTCCTTTCTTTTTTTTTTTTTATCATTTTCACTCTCTCACTTTCTCTTTCTCTTTCTTTTCTTTGAGCATTTTATTCTTTTGCCCTTCTTCCCTGTAAGATTGTTAAGTTCAGGACTTTCAAAAATTAGATGGTCTTTCACCTTTTTCTCTGATTTTGATTGAATCTTTGGTTGGGTTGGACCAATTCAAGTCAAATTGTCCTTATAAACCAAATGGAAGCCTTTTGTTGCTTTAGGTAAAAAGGAACTCAGTTGGCTTTCTGAACAATTTTGGGTTTTATTATTTTTTTCTCTTTTGTTTCTTTTGTCTCTTTTTTCTTCTCTTTTTTTTTTGTTTCTTCTTTTCTTTTCTTCTATTTTTTTCCATCTTTTTATTGTTCTAGCTCTAAAAGAGTTGTCTTATTTGTACCAACTTGGGTTTCTAATAATGGATGAGTGGAGTGACATAAATCTTCTTTAATAGGGATAAATCATTTGTTACTCTAATGTTATCTTGATAAATTAGGTGAACTTCAACTACCCTTATGGTTTTGAGAACATCAACTATCCTTACGATTTTGGCTATGCATTCCATTCTTTGATCTTCTTGCCTCTTCGCTTTTTTGATCATAAGACTTGTCAAAAGTGTAACAATAGCTCAAGGTGGTCATCGGGCTTATAAGTCAATAAATAGAAAGTTTAAAATCTTATGAAGGCTCAAAGGGACAACTAGGGATTGATATTTAATTGGGTGGATACTAGTTATTGGCTCGTCAAACAATGCCTAGATCATTTCTCTCTTAAATAAGCAAAGTTCAATTTTTCCTCGAAAGTTTGTCAAAGTATGTTCTAAGACTAACTAGGAATTAGACAAAGGTAATTATGCAGGAGCCCTTTCTAAGTAAGCATACACAACTTAATGCTATAGAGCAATTCCCTCATCTAGTAAAGTCATTCGAATCATGATGCCTAGATATATTAATCTATGAACATCAAGCTAGATTTCTCATTGGTTGAGCACCAAAATGAACAAAGACCATGAAAATTTTGATGAAAATAATTTATTCAAACAACTTTAAATTTGAAAAACACGATTGTTCCAATTAAATATTAAAGAAAGCAAATTTGAAAAGCAACATTCAAGCTAAGGGAAGTTTGTTGAGTTAAGCTTCTTCTCCTTTCACATCTTCAATATTTCCCATCTTGAAAGGATGATAAGACAAGATCTTCCTCCAATCCTCCTCCTACAATGAAGGTTGCAGGTGGTGGCACTCTGTTGAACCTTGGCAAAAGATTGTCTTTTATGCTGGGCTTATCGGGCTCAGGCAACTTACCACTGTCAATCAAATCTTGGATCTTGTGTCTTCGGCTAGCATATTTATCCATTTCATGCCCTTGAATTTGATGAAATTGATAGAATGCATCGACAATTAAGTTTGGTGGCAGAGGATTATATAGCGATCAAGGAGATAACAGTTTCTTCTATAGCTTATTGAAAACCCAAGATAGAGATTTCCCCAATTCTAAGAACTGTCTTTCATTTCCTTAACTAGTTACATTAACATCAACTTCTTTCTGCATGCTTTGATTGCCCGATTGGTAGTTCCCTTTCTCATTCTTCTTACTGAAAAGCAGTTCTTTTCCCTTTCCCACTCTTCGATTTGCAAGCCAGCTTGCAAAAGGTCTTTGAAGTCCCTTATAAGGGTGTGAGACAGCCTTTCACGAAGACTAGGCAATACCCCTCTCCCAATCATCCTTATGTGATCAGATTCATTGGGCCTCTTCTTGAGCAATGAAGACTTATTCCTCCACCTTTTCACATAGTCTACAAAATTCTCATTTGGCCTTTGTCTAATGGACTGCTACCTCCATCAAGGTAACTTCCACCTCGACATTGTACCCATATTGCTTAATGAAAGCTTTGTATAACAAATCCCAGCTCTTTTGAGTACTATCCTATAAGTTGTTGAACCAATTATGGACAACAGGGTCCAATGAAAGCATGAAATACCTTAGAGTTTGAGCCTTAGTAGCTCTGGCAGACTGCATAGTAGTGATGTACTACTTCACATGGAGATGAGGGTTTCCAGTACCATTGTACCTAGCAAAAGAAGGCATCTTGAACTTATAAGGGACCTCCTCATCTTGTTCAAATAGTTTGTCGATCTCGAACATCTCTTCGATTTTCAGTTTCTTCTCAAATTTCTTTTCTAGGTCAGTAATCATCTTCTCAACATCAAAATTTTTAGTCTTTTCAAAAGTTGTCTTCCAACAACCTTTGGCTACTTCTTTTTATCTTGAGGATCTTGGAAGTATTGAGCCCAGCCATCATCGTCATCAACGACTACCTTGTCATCATCAAAAGCCACTTCACCAATCTTATCTCCCCTTTGTCCTTTGGGTTCTTGGTATTAGCGCATGCTTTGGCATTGTTCCCTAAAATTGCAGCCAATTGATTCTTCATGGTCTTGGCCAGGGCCTCTTTTATTTCTTCCATCTTGGCATTGAGGGTGTCATCCACCATTCTTTGAATTTGTTTAGGCTCCATTGCTTTTGGTGAGAAAGTGATTGAGTCGTTGCTGGATTCATCTCCGGTGTAGGTCAGATTGTTGAAAGCTTTTGAACTATCGTAATATAGGGCTGTGAGCCAGAAAGGATCAATGATATGAGATGTAATGCATGTATACATGGACAATAAATAAAGAATATACATGATCCAGCGCCCCCATTGTGCCCGGTTCATTGGAACCGGCCTCATTTTCAGGTCTAAATATTATTAAATTCTTAAGCATTATGATATCATCTATACTACAGGCAATTTAAAATAAATAAAAATTTATTGTATTAAAGCAAAGAAGGTCAAAACAAACAAATAAAAATGGGCACCCATTCAAGATGGAAATGTGCCCTTTCAACAATTGTCCATTGTCAACAACTAAATTAAATAACAATCTAAACAAATAAGATACCCACACAGTGTGGAAACAAGTCTTTTACATCCTTAGAATAAAAATAATCAAATTAAAATAATTAACCAAATAAATTAAACAATTCAAAAATTCATAATAATTTAATGCAAATCATCCATTATAAACAAAATAAAATAAATCATCCATCATAAGCATACATTAGCAAATTGAATGATTAAATCTAGGTTTTAATATTACATTGAATAATATATATTCAAAACTAAGATTTTAATATATGAATTAGGGTTTCTTAAAGTTTAGAATGCTAAATTAGGATTTTAAGGTTTTGGTAAACATGATTGAGGTTTATAAGTGAAAATAAAACTAGGGTTTTTAGAGTTAAAACATGATTTTAGGGTTTTAGAATGACAATTGGGGTTTATATGAATTAGGGTTTAAAATACTGAATTAGGGTTTCTGACATAAATATAGGGTTTGGATATAAAGAGATTGAATTAAATCAAGTTATTAACGTTTTGTACTAAATCACAATCAAAATTTTTTGCTTCTAGGCTAATCAACTTCAATATATTGTTAGTTAAATTAAATCAATAACTTCATGCTACTGGATAAACTCATTGCTATAGGATAAAATTACTTCAATTGTTAAGTTCTTTTAAAGGATGAAAATAACTAATAAAAATCTAGTTAGATTGTGTTTAGAGAAACAAAACTTACGTTGTCATAGACTCCACCAATTTAATATGTTGAACCAAGATTTAAGTTGCTAAAGTCTAGATCAATTAGTTTATTGGCTGGTGCCTTTTACAATCCAAGAGTGGAGCTACTGTCTATTTTCATTTGCTTCTGTATGCTTTGTTTTTGGGGTTGCTGCTGCATGTTTTTGTTTTAATTGTTGTTATTAATCATCCTCCTCCTTTTTTATTGGTAGTTTATAGTTAAAGATAGATTAATTACCAAACCCTAATCTATTAATTCGAGGGTTATCCGAAGTCCAATATTAATTAGGAAGCCTAATCTATCCTAAAATATCAAATAAAACTGAATTAAAAGACTCATGGCAAATTAGGGAGTCCTAAGTCACCTTGTTGCCATGGACATTGGTCCATGGTGATTTGGAAGCCTCAATTCGCCATGGACCAATAGTCATGGTGAATTCTGAATCCAATTCTCTATGGGCCTAAAACAGCATGGCTTTTGGGCTTAGACGAACTTTTTTTCAGGCTTTTAAAATAAGAAAAAATTTAATTGAAGCTTTTAAAATTGAGTTGGAGTTGATTTGGTCATTTAAAAATTAAATCATAATAGGTTAGGGTTTTAAAAGATTGAACCAGTTTAATTTAGGCCTTTTAAAACTGGATCGAACTATTTCAAAGATATAAACTAGGTTTAAGCATTTAAAGTCGGACAAAATTTATCTTGGCCTTCTTGAATTGAGTTTGGATTAGCTTAGGGCTAAAATTAAAGGTCTACATATATCGAATTGAACGCGGTTTAATTCGATATGATCCTTTGCTTAATTTGAGATGGATTTGGGTTTAAACTCTAATTGAACTCGGATAAGTAAGGGATTTTTAATAAATTAGGGTTTGTTAAGGCGCTTTCAACCTACTTATTTCCTATAAATACAAGTTTAAGAAAGATAAGGAATAGCAGCAATGATAAACAACAACAATAATTAAGAAAGAAAAGCAATTGATACAAAGACCAAAACACATAAAAAACACACAGCAACCAAAGAAGTAGTAGCTCAACGAAGCAATTATACTCGGATTGTACTAGACCTTTGATAAAAAAAAAATTAGGGTAATCGAAGTAGTGGCATAAGATAAAGAACTTGGTTTAGCAAATCAACATTTTTGGTGGAGTCAACGATGCAAGTTTAGTTTTCTAAACTTAATTTGCTTAAAACATATAGTAGCTATGCTCATCCTTTAAAATATCATTGAATGGTTTGAATGTTACGAAGTTATTTTAATCCAATAGCAATGAAATTGTTAATTTAATTTCAGTAGCCAAACATTCAATAGTTTGAACGTTGTTTAGACTAGTAACTAAATGATCTTTGTTATGGTTTTGTATAAACCCCAATAACATGATTTAATCTAACCTATTTTGATTCAAAACCCTAATTCATTAGATTTAGCCCTAAGTTGCGTGTTCTAATCCAAATTTATATTTAAAAACCCTAACCTTGTTTCTAAAACCCTAATCTTATTTTCAAAGCCTTAAAACCATGATTTTATCCTAAAAACCCTAATTTTTAACTCAAAACCCTAATCTTGTTTTAAAAACCTTAAAGCCATGATTTTATCCAAAAAATCCTAATTTTTACCTTAAAACCCTAATTTCATTATCCAAGACCTTAATTTGCATGATTCAAACCCTAAAACCCCACTTGCATGTTTAAAACCCTAAAAATCCTAATTTACCCTAATTTCATTTTTAAAACCCTAATTTTTTATGATTAATACAAAACTTAAGATTAAATACTAGATTTGATTATTTGATTTATTATTGTATGCTTAAGATGGATGATTTTCTTTTATTTTATTTATGGTGGATGATTGAATGGTTAATCATATTAGATTTTTTGGATTTTTAAGATATAAAAGGAATGTTTTCACTTTGTGGGTGCCTTGTTTTATTTAATTTGTTCCTTTATCTTATTTGAGTTTTGGACTGATGTAAGGGTCTCACTAGCCTCTTCTACCCCTTATTGAGGACTATGAATAATCCTTTAGCTTTAGGTACTTTAGTTTTTATTGTGATTTTTCTTTATTCTATTTTTTCTTTCTTTTTCTATTTGTTTCCTCCTTTCTATTTATCTTTTCCTGAAGAATTTTTTATGCCCCTTTCCTTTTTATTTCTTCTTTTTTCTTTTTGCCTTTTGTCCCTAGTGATTTTGAATTTTGGGACATTTTTTCTCATTTCTTATTTTCTTCATTGTCTATTATCCCTAAGATTTTCAATTTTGGTGCAATTTTCTTTATTTCTTCTTTTTTTTTTCTTTTTTACTATCCATGAGATTTTAAATTTTGGGGTAATTTTCCCTATTTCTTCTTTTCTTCCTTGTCTTTGTCCAGGGGTATTTGTCATATATTAAAGGTCCCTCAAAATTGACGAGTGTCGCTATTCCCTTTTTAGGTGTAAGGTGAATGAAGTTATAAAATATAAGAAAAGTAAGCTAAATTATCTACTGGCTTCAAAGGGAGGCAACTAGAGGCTATGAGTTATACTGGTGGATACAAGGGTTCTGCTCTCCAAAACTCGATTGGTTGAGGATGATAATTTCAACTTGATAATCCCTTTAGACCTATTATAAAAGGAGTGCAACATTCGAATCATATTATCAATGTAAGAGCTCTCTCTAAGTTAGCATTCACAACCTTGTAATGTTGAATTCAAAGAGATGCTCAAAATTAGGTTGCTTTCTTTAAGTGATCCCCTTTGAGAATAACATAAGATTGATGACCTCAGACTGATATGGTTCTTGTCTAAAAAATAATTACATGGATAAAACAAACAAAAATGCGGAAAAAGGCTTTGAGGAAAAAACTTCCCTGTAAGGGAGAATTATCGAGCTCAATAGTAAAAATTATCGGGCTTGATATTTCTCATGTGCTCAACAGTAAATGGTTCAAATACTTTAAGAGGCACTTCTTTCGTCTTCTTCCCCAAAATCAATGGTCAATTTCTTAGTGAACAAAAAATGCCAAATCATAGAAAAACATTCATTATCCTCATTTCTTCCTCAAATTAACATTCTATAATCCTTTCTCTCTCAAAAATGTCGACAAAGTCTTGCCATACCTGCATTTAAGCTATACCAACATGTTTCATGGTACATGGTCATAAATGGGCTTGATGTTGAGATTTGTCCCTCCTCTCTTGCCTCTTCAAAGTCATGGTTGTTTTGTTAGGAGATCACATGTTAGCACATTCAATCCCTAGTGATCTTAATTGGTTTTGAAATGCAATTTCAACAAGGTTTGAGGGTTTATATGAGAAGTGTAGACCCCTAATTTTGGGCGTAAACAAGTTTGATCCCAATTAAAAGAGGCCAAGCCAAATACAGTCCAATTTTAAAAGCTTAAACCTAGTTTAAAGCTTTAAATTAAATCTGCCCAATTTTAGAAGGCCCAAATTACACTCAGTCCAATTTTTAAATGTTTGAATAGGTCCAATACAAGGTAAAAGTTGATATGGCTGGACATAGGCATTAGACCATTTTGAATAGGCTGAATTTCAATTCGACATGAGCATTAGACCATATCGAATTGGTTAGATTTCAATTTGATATGAGCATACTTTAATGTCCAAAATTAAGAAGGATTCAGATCAAAGCTTCTTTAAGGCATTTATGGGACGTATTCACTCGTTTAAGTCTTGAACACTATAACCAACTATCTTGGTTTCATCTACAATCTTTAAGGTATTTCAAAATTTCCTTTTGAACTATCCTTTCTTGCATGTTGTAGTAGCTTTCTGGGACCAAGATCATCAAATTTTCATTATCCTCATTTTGAGTTTTATATGTTGATTGATGAATTTACAACTATCCTTAATTATGCTTCTACTTCTCTAGACTGAATGTTATTACCTACTATGAGGTTATCTCATATCAGATTGATGCATTTGTTATTTAGCATATCACGTCATGAAGCTTTTCTACATACTAAGGGTAATACCATCCCCATCGGTACCCTTATTGAGTTGCGTGTTAAGCATATTTTCTTACCCAATCATGGAGTAGACTATATTGTTTGTGTTTGCTAGGCCAGTTCTTATTAGTATCCCCTGAGGGTGTTCTAAATGTCAAGATTTTTTATGTCATAGAAGAGATGGAAGTTGGTGATTTTGTAATCCCTTTGGTTTTGGCTGAGACCCTATTGAGCATGTTAACCCCTCTAATAGTTAAGCCTTTGAGGTACTAGCTGTACACCCTTAATTTTGGCCCTGTAGACCCTTATTTTTTTACCAAGTCTAGTCCTACACTAATTATAAGGCCATTAAGTCAAATCAAAAGATTTCAAATAATATAAAATAATTTTTGTAATATTTATTATTTATTTTAATAATATTATATTTATTAACATAATATATAAAATATAAATATTTATTTATAATAATAATAAATAAAATAAAAAAAATAATATTAAAAAATAAAAATATCGGACGAATTGGCAAAAGAAATAGTAGTCCTCGCCTAGCAACGCTCGCCCTCACCCAGCAATGTGGTAGCCTGCACTCGCAGACCGTGCCAGCATCCTCACAGCCCGCAGGCCTATGTGCCCAAGCGTTGTCCATTTTGTAAAGACCTTATTTAATTTGGATAGATTTTAAATACTTCCTTAACTGTTAATAACTAGGTTTTTGATTGATCAATTGCCTATAAATAACATAATGAAAGATTGAAAGAGGGATTTTGACTTTTGGGACTTTTTCTTTTTTTTTTTTACGACTTTTTTTTTTTGAAACTGGGACTTTTGGGATTTTGGACTTTGGAAAGATAGAAACAATAAAGCAATAAAAAACTAGCAGCAAAGGAAACAAGAAAAGGATTATCAATAAAGGAGAACGAATAGAAAATAAAAGGTAGAAAATATTATCAAGGCAGTGGCTCACTGTCTTGATTTAATCCGACAAAGAATAATAAGGTTAGTGCAAGCAAACACTTCGTATCAACGTTAAATTATTGGTGGAATCTACAAACGGAGGTGTGTTCTTCTAAACTTAATTCATTTAAATTAACAGTGAGTTAATTTATTTTTTGATCCATCAAAATGTATTTGTTTATTCTTTCTTTTTTTAGTTTATATGCTCATATACATTAAGAATAAATGGTTTCTTTTATTGTTTGCATGATCAATAACTTGTCTCATTAAATCACCATAGTATTGGAATCATTCAGACAATGTCTTATACATTCAATAGCCATATCATGTATAAGTTTTCATAAAAATCCAGGTTGCAGTAGTTTTTGAGTCTTCTTCTATAAAACCTTAATTTGTTCTCTTAATTTTCCAAAAAACCCTAATATTGTTTTTCTTAAAACCCTAATTTACCTAAACCCCAAAATTCAAGTTCTTTTTCTTAGAACCTTAATTTAAAAATTAAAAAACCTTAGTTTGTACATTTATTGTTTAATATAGAATTGATTATCAATACATGTTATATTTTAATGGATGTTTTATGATATTTTATGATGTATGTTTTATGTTAATTATCTTACTTGAATGATTTGATTTATTTGATTAATTACTCAAGAGATTGTAAGAGGTAAGTTTTCATGTTATGGGTACCTCATTTTTTAGTTCTCATGTAATATAATTTATTTAAGTTTTGGATTAATATAAAGGACACGTTTCCACCAAGTGGTGGGAGTCCTATTTTATTTTGTTTTGGACGTTGGACATTATCGGGGCATGTTTCCATCCAGTATGGGTGCCCATTTATTTTGTTTGAACTTGTTATGATTTTAATAAAGTGATTACCTATTTCTATGATTGTATGTAGTATGGATAATGATATAATAAGTTAAGAATTTAATAATATTTAGACCTGAAAAGGAGGCCGATTCCAAAAATCGGGCACTGTGGGGGTGCTGGGTCATTCTCACCTTCCCTGCGCGTACCCAACTTTTCTAACCCAATAGGGGGTTGGGGATTCCTTAGGAATTGAGTCATCCATCCCTTTCTTTTTCCCGGTCTGTCCGGGTGGCGACTCCATTTTTCTAGGTTTAGGCTCGTGTTCTCTATGGCCCTGAGCCTAACAGTGCCGAAGTAGCAAGAACCATTTTACATTGGAGTAGGAGCCAAAATCCCTACTCAGAGTGGTGAATCTACTAGGGATAAGAGAAATTGATTTCATTGGTCTTTATATTATTCTATTCTTTCTTATTATAATATTATTTATTGTATTATTTAGATTGCATTGTGTGCGTGATTTAGGAGGCCCGTGTTACCCATGTTGTGTTATGTAAGGGATACCATACTTTCACTCAAGATATGGTGATCGAGCATAGCATAAACACTCATAGCCTTGTACCTTTTAGCATATACTTTGTATGGTAACCTAAGCCTTTCAACCCAAAGATTAAAGCTTATGTAATTGGCCTAGTTACTTTCCTTAGATTTTTACCCTAAATGCTTATTGTTTGACTATGATTGATGTATCTTGGTTTGAATCATGGCTTATTTGGTTTATTCTCTTTCTAATATGACCTACCTATATTGTAAGCTAAAAAAATAATTTTATCCTTTAAATAAAAAAGGCCAAATTCAAAATTTTCAAAATCTTCTTTTCAACCCTATAGCCCAAACTTAAGAGCCCAAGGGCTTTGAAATAAAATTATTTTTTGCTTCATATAAAGATTTGCAAAAAGAGCTTACAAATGTTGAGGTCAATTATGAAATATTAAAATTCAATTGTGAGCCTAATTTATACTAAGAATCATTGATCATGGGTTTGTTTGTGGCATGAATCATTAGTTACTTTTTCAAAATAGGAAATCTATTTATGATAAGCCTTTTAATTTAGTTTAATTCAATATAGCTTAAATGCTATTTTAATTGAGATTCAAGGGATTAAAACCTAATTAATGGGAATTATCATGGACCGACTTCTATGTTAGAAAATGGAGCTATTGGTTAAACCGTCTGAGGGAATTTTTTGAGAAATAAAATTTCCCATGTTGTTATTTTGTCGATTATATACCTAGGAAAAGAGACTCTTCATTTGTGTATGAAAGTTAAAAGTTTGGAAGGGATGTCTTAATTATCTTTGTTTGTTTGTTATTTGTGCATACATGCATACATGCATACACACATTGCATAACATATCAGTGATCCTTTTTGCTCATAGACCTGGAGCACAACAATTCAAAAGCATACGATAACCCAACCTATGCTAGTGATGTGAAATCTAGCAGCGACTCAATTAGCTTCTCACTAAGAGCAATGGATCCCAAAAAAATTCAAAGAATGGTGGACGACACCCTCAATGCCAAGATGAAAGAACTAAAGGAGGTCCTGGATGAGATTATGAGGAGCCAACTAGCTACACTTTTAGGGAGCACTGTTAAGGCATTTGCTAGCACTAAGAAACTAAAAGACAAGGGAAAGGCTAAGGCCGACAAAGTAGCCTTTGATTATGACAAAGTAGTCATTGATGATGATGATGACTACGCTTAATATTTTCAAGATCCTTAAGATAAGAAGGAGCCAAAGGTTGTGGAAAAATCAATTGTTGAAAAGACTAAAACTTTAGATGTGGAAAAGACGATTGCTGATTTGGAGAAGAAATTCTAAAAGAAGCTGAAAGCCAATGAGATGTCAAAAATAGGAAAGTTGTTCAAACAAGATGAGGTGGTCCCTTATAAGTTCAAGATGCCTTCCTTCACTAGGTACAATGGTACAAGAAATCCTCACTTGCATGTTAAGCAGTACATCACTGCTATGCAGTCTGCCGGAGCTACTAAGGCTCAAACTCTAAGGTACTTCATGCTTTCATTGGATCCTATTATCCATAATTGGTTCAGCATCTTAGAGCATGGTACTCAAAAGAACTAGGATTCATTATTCAAGGCTTTCATCCAACAATATAGGTACAATGTTAAGCTAGAAGTTACTTTGATGAAGGTGGAGACTATCAGGAAAAATAAAATGAAAATTTTGTTGATTATGTAAAGAGATGGAGGAATAATGTTGCATTGATTAAGAAGAGGCCTGATTAGTCTGACCAGATCAGGATGATTGTTAGGGGTGTCCTACCCAGTCTACGTGAAAGGATGTCTCACACCCTTATAAGGGATTTTAAAGACCTTCTCCAAGCTAGTTTACAAATAGAAGAATGGTAAAGAGAGAAGAACCATTTTTCTGCAAAACATAATTATCATTCTAGCAATCAAAGTACACATAAGGAAGTCGATGTTAATGCAACTAGTCAAGGAAATAGAAGACAACTTTTAGAACTAGGAAAACCTTTGTCTTAGGTTTTCAACAAGTTACAGAAAAAGGGATTGTTACAACCATTGGCTCCTCGACCCTTGCCAAATCCTTTACCTCCAAAATTTGATACTAAAGCTTTTTGTCAATTTCATCATAATTAAGGACGTGAGATAGATAGATGCACCCGATTGAAGTATGAGATCTAAGATCTGACCTAAGACCTGAAAAGGAGGTCGGTTCCAATGAAATGGGCGTCGTGGGGGAACTGGGTCATTGTCACCTTTCCTACGTGTACCCAACTTTCCGAATGCAATAGGGAGTTGGGGATTCCTTAGGAATCGAGTTATCCACCCCTTTCTTTTTCCCAGTCCATCCAGGTGGCGACTCAATTTTTTTTGAGTTTAGGCCCATGTTCTCTAATGCCGCAAGCCTAAGAGTGTCGAAGTCGCAAGAACTATTCTATGTGGGAGTGGGGGCAAAAATTCCCGCTCACAAGCCCTAAACAAATGTGGTCCAATTTTAAAAGCTTGAATTAAGTTTTTTTTACATCCATGGTTCGGATAGATTAAATATGTATTTTGACGTTAATTAAATTATTGGGAAGGTATATGTGTTATATATACCTAATATATACCTAGTGTATATATATTATATACACATCATATACTTATTATATATGTTGGATATATATTATATACTTAATATATATATATGTATATATATATGATATACACATAATTTATATTTGATGTATACATGGGATATACATTACATATTCATATAAGTAAAAAATATACATTAGATATATGTAACATATACATATGTATAAAATATACCACAAATATATATAGAGTATAAAGTAGTGTTGGAAAAGTTGATAATAATAATAATAATAATAATAACAACAACAACAACAACAACAACAACAACAATAGAGAGAAAGAAAGTCAAAGAAAGAAATAAATTAATTGGTAAAAATTAAGGTAGTAAGATATTTAATTATTTAATTAAAAATTTCAAAATTAAAGTAATTTTTGGTGGTAGTGAATTATATTATAGATTATAGATTTGGAAGTAAATTAATAATAATTAATAGATTTTTGGTGGTAGTGAATTATAATTATAGATTATAGATTTCTAATAATTAATAATTAATAAATTATATTATTATATATATATTGTTAAGAGACAATAAATAAAGTAAATTTAAAAGATTAAATTAATTAAAAATTAAATTTAATTAAATTAGTGGATGGAAAGAAAGAAGAAGTATCTTATTATTATATTATCTAATTAATTAGTAATTTCATAATTTATTATGGGGCAAATTTGGTAATTAAAATACATAAAAAGTCATCATCTTCTTCTTTGTTCCATGGATGCCCAAATTTCATATGTAAAGAAAAGGAGAGAGTTTTTCCTTCATCCACACCAAAGTCTACAAGTTGTTCAAGGGATTTGAAGTGATTTTGAAGTTTCATCAACTTTAGGTAAGGTTTCTTCTTAATTTAAGAAGTTTTCTTTCAATTTAAGGTTATGTGTAAATTTGAACTTTTATGGGAGTGTTTATAATTGTTAAAATTGATTTCTATGGAGTAGTTTTGGTGTATATGCAGTGATTATAAGATTTGTTGGTGAAAATATTTAAGCTTTAGCGAAGTTGAGATTTATGGTAAAATTATATGAAATTAAGGTTTTGTATAGAAAATATTATAATTATTGAATTGAATTGTAATGACGCTATTTTGATATAATAGTAATGATTTTGTTGTTTGATGATTAAAATGATTGGATTTGGTAGGAATTTGGAAGAGATAGCAAGGTAATTAGGGTTTTGGATCGATTCTTGATTAGATTGAGTGTAAATAAAAATTTAATTGATTAAATGTATTAAAATTATATTTTTGTTAGAAGTTGAGTAACATGAAGTTGTAAATTTAAAGAATTAAAGGGTAATTGATGAAAAATGGGGAGAATTGAAGTAATTAATATTTTGATTAGGTTAAATGAATAGAAATGTGTTTCTAACGATTTATATTAATTCATAACTTGGCTAGGAATTAAGTAGAGTGGATGTGCATTGCCATAATTAGAGGTAAGTACATACTTTTACTTTGTATGTTGCATTTGCATTTAATTAGCCTAGCACATTTTGATGTTATGAATGTTCTAAGCTGATATGATGTTGAATATTCTATGTAAGAGTATTCGTGTTTGTAAGAAAACATATAAAATTCATTAATTTCATTATGTTAAGCTATTGTAAATGGCTAAAAATACTAATATGGGTGATTTGTGAAAAAGGTTTGGACATACATTGCTAATATTTGTTTTAAAAGTTCATGTTTGGTATATTATGTATTATTGCTTTGGAGTGTGGTTATTGACATAATCTATGCAATGTTACATAGTTATGTAAAAAGTATTGCATTGGTCAATTGACCATTATAACAAGGTTGGATGAGATTTGTATGTGGTATGTTAGTAATATGTTATGTAAAATGTAACATGTATATGTATGTGTATTATGAACGAGAATGTCTAATGTGATAGCACAGTGTGAATAAAATGATAATATATGATTACATGTATGAAAATGAGCTACTTTATGTATTATGTTTGGAAATGATGAGAAATGTGGGACATGGATATGGAAGGTGAATGATTATAACAAATATGGAAAATGAATGATATGGATGAGTATATATGGAAAATAGAGAAATGGTGGGAAAAGTGCCAGAAAGTGATAAATGATATAAAGGGCTATATTATGTGTAAATGTTAAATGATGTGTGTTACCTATATAGCATTCTATTTCAGAGATTTGTGTTTGGTAGGCATACCTATTGTATGATTTCCCTTCAGGCTAGATGTTGGGCATCATTTATGATACTACTTACCTCCAGGGCTAGACATTGGGTGTGAAGATAGGTCAAAATAATATCTCTAGAAGTTGAATATTGTACAGAGTTTGTTGATCCCAATGCATGTGATTGTAGTATTTTGATGAAATTCTCATAAATTTGTACTATCGCATTAAGCAATTAGAATAATTTGATGAAGTGTGTTTATAAAGTCTAAATGTTGAATATTGTCAAATGAGTAAAACTTAAATGGAAATTATTTTTAATATCTGTGTTGTACTAATCAGTGTGATATATAGATGAATTTTGTGAAATTAAATAATGATAGAGTGAGTATGACATTGCATTGGTGTTCAATTTAAGTTTGTGAGTGATACTTGTAATGGTGGCATAATGGAATATATCATATGAGTGTTTGAAATGTATAGAGAATTGTAATAGAGAAATAAGGCATTGTGTGCCATGGTAAAACATATGTTGACTATATTATTATAATATGTACTACTAAGCTTTTGAGCTTAGCATGGTAGTGTGTATCATGTAGGTATTAGAAGTGCAGACTAGGATTAACCGGAGTGTGTTGAGACTTGAAGAAGTATGTGCCATGAGACCAAAACATTTTGTGTTCCATATATGTATAATTTTATTTATGATATTTTGTTTTCTAAAATATAAACATCAAGTGGTAATTGCAATGGAAACAAATAATATGTTGTATATTTTATGTTTGTAAGTAGTAAATTTTATAAATATTTGAATATGTTTTGAATCAAGGTGAATTTGGGAATTGATAATTAAATTTTGGGAGTGTATTTCAAAATGTAGGTTAGGTTTGTTTGAATTTGGGTTTCACCAAAATTACAAATAAAACTTTAGCAAATTTTTTTTAGAGATTTTCTTATAAAGTTTTTTTTAAATATTAAATATATATGTATCCATTTTCATAAATTAGTCTTTTAAAGTGTAATTATTTTATTAGTTGAGAATATTAGATTTCCACTTTCAATTTTGAGTGGCACTATTATATTTTGTATATGTGAATGGAGTTTATAAACACACTATATATATATAGAGTATAAGGGTGTTATATTTTGATCCAATTTTGAAAGCCTAAACCTAGTATGATTCAACTCTAAAAGGTTGAATTAGGTCTGGTCCAATCTTAAAAGCCCAAACCAAGCTAGTCTAATACCAGAAGACAATATCATGTGAAATTGGCCTAGCAAATTCACCATGACAGTTCTTCCATAGAAAATTTGCCAAAGCCAATTCACCATGAGTCTTTAATTCATGTCATATTTTGTTTTAATTGTGCCAAAACTCAAATTAGTTCAGATAAGCTATGGGTTTTTTTTGAATAAGATTAGGTTTAATAGTAAAAAGAGTCACCCTAATTGCTACCTATAAATATAAAAGAAAACAAGGATTTAGGGGCAGCAATTGAGCAGTCAACAATTAGGTCTTGATAATTAAAAATGGTGAGCAATTAGCATTAAGATACAAAGAGCAAAACACAGCAACAAAGGAGACAAAAAATAAAAATCAAAAGAGACAGTAGCCTGAAACAGCCTCTTCGGATTGTTTCACTCAACTTATAAGTTGATTGATCTAGGCCATTCATCAAGCTAAGATATGGTTCAACAAAATAAGACTTGGTGGAGCAGACAATGCAGGTACAACTTCTTTTAACCAATTCAATACTTTTACTGATTAGTTCATTACATACTTTAATTAATAACCATTGTTGCAAATTGTTTTATAGTAAAGCATGACTTTGTAGGTTGAAACCAACCGGGATATCTATCATATATTCCAACCCTAATCTTGCATATTTTTATTTTAGTTTGCATCCAAAACCCTAATCTTCCACGTTTAATTTTAATTTGCTGTTAAAACCCAATCTTGCATATTTAATCATAGTTTGCATTTTAAGACCCTTGTTTTATTCCAAAACCATAATTTTCATGTTTAAACCCTAGTTTTATTCCAAAATCCTAACTTGCACATTTAAACCCTAATTTAAGAAAAACCTTAATTTGCTTAATTATCAAATCCTAATTTTAGGTTAAAATCTTAGTTCTATGTTTCAAACCCTACTTTTAGGTTAAAACCCTAGTTGCATGCTTAAAAACCCTAAAAATCCTAATTTTGCAATCTAACCTTAATTTGATAGTGGAACTTTAATTTTAATTATTGATTTATTGTTATTTTACTTATGATGGATGATATGATCTGTTTATGATGAATGTTTCGATTATATTTTATTATCGTCATTTGAATTTCAAGGGAGACTTAAAAGGAATGTTTCCATTTTATGGGTGCCTTATTTATTTTAATTACTTATTTTAATCTTAAGGATTTTGGGAATATTGTAAGGGGTATATTTTCACCATTTAATGGGTCTCCCTTTTTTTGTACGAACATTTGGATGTTGTAAGGGCATGTTTCCATCTTATATGGGTGCCATTTCTTTTATTGATTTTCTTTAGTTAATAATATGATGTTTTATTCCTTTAATTGTACATGATATGGATGATATTATAATAATTAATAACTAAATAATTTTTATACCTGAAAAGGAGGCCGGTTCCAATGAATCGAACACTATAGGTTGCTGGGTCATTCTCACCTTCTCCAAGCATGCCTAACTTTTCGAACATAGTAGAGGTTGGAGATTCCTTAGGAATTGAGTCATCCACCCCTTTCTATTTTATCGACCTATCTAGGTGTAGACCCTTAATTTTTGTCCAAGTCCAGTCAAATATTTTAAAATAAATCTGAAATAATTTTTAAAATATTTATTATTTATTTCAATAATAATATAATATTTATTATTTTTAATATTTATTTTTAATAATAAAAATAAAAATAAAATAAAAAAATAAAAATCGGACGAATCGGCGGATGATGTCTGGCAATGGCAGCGGCTGCCTGCATGGCAAGCCAATTCATTGCAAGCCAATCCTATGGCAAATTGGGCAGCACCTCGCCTAGAGGCTCGTTGCTCGCTTGCCCGTTGCTCTCGTGCCAGTAGCCTTGCTTGCCCAGTAGCCCGTTGCTCATGTGTCAGTAGCCTAGTGCATCGCATCAATTGGCCAGCGTCCTATAGTAGCCCGCGCACGCTGACGATTTTACAAAAAACCTTATTTAGCTTGATTTTAATTTATTTTCCTTAACAGTCTATTATTTCCTTTAGCCAATAGTATTAGGTTTTTATTTTCTTATAAATAGCACTGTTAATCAATTAGGAGGGAACTTTTTGGCTTTCGATGGAGAAGTAGGATTTTTGAGAGAATTAAACACAGAAACAGGGATGACACAATTATTCAAGGACTTTGGATTTTTCAGCGGAGACAATTGGGACACTAGCAATTATTCAGGAGAAATTATTTGAACCTGGAGATTTATTTAGAGACTTAGAACGACAGTGAATGGGTGCAAGGGAAAAAGCAACAAGGATGAGTGACAATCCTTAATCATAGGTAGCAAGCTAGGTCTTTTGTCTTAGTGTTAGCTCATCCAGAATCTCATCAACAAATTTTAGTGGAGCCTTCAAACGTAGGTACATTTATTTAATCTTGTTCGTCAAAAATCATCTTCATCTAGCAGCAACTAATTCATTAAAACCCTAGCTAATTCCTTTTTACTTAATTATCAAAATAGCTTAAATCTTTTAAAATAATGATCATGTTAGTTTTTTAAAATTAAAACCCTAGTTCTAAAAATCAAACCCTAATTAATCCTTTTTTCCCAACTTACACAGTAACTTAAATATTTTTTTTGTTAGTTCTATAAATCAATTTCTATTTTCTGAATATAAAACCCTAGAATCTAAAGTTTTAAACTAATACCCTATTTTCTAAATCTTATAATTTTCAATGCCAAAACCTATAACTCTAAAGACCAATTTTCAAAATTTTCTGGGGCGCTGCCCTCGACCCTCAAGGAGCACTACCCCTTGACCCTACCTGTTAACTGCTGTATGGTTTCGTCGAAGGGGTCAATATTTATTTGTGTATAATAAGTCTTTGTGTTTAACTTTCTTTATTTTAAATCCTAATTTTGTTATTAAAATTTTTAAAACATTAATTTAAGATGTAAACCCTAGATTTATACATTTATTTATTTTTTTAAGTTTTAGATTTGATTATGTAGTTTATTATATGTTTTGATGATTGATTTTTTTCAATATTTGATTTGTTTAATTTATCATGAATGAATATTTTCGTTATTATTATTTGTTTACTAAAATTGTAAGAGGTATGTTTCCATGATTGGGTACCTCATTAATTAATATTTATATGATTTAAATTATTTTCATATTTTAGAATTAATGTAAAGGACATGTTTCCACCATTCGGTGGGTGTCCTATTTAGTTTTAGACATGGACGATGTAAGGACATGTTTCTATCCTCGGATGGGTGTCCATTTATTTGTTTTGTTTGAACATTGTTATGATTATTAATAAAGTATTTGTTTATTCTTATGGTTACATATAATATGTATAATATCATTATATTTAAGAATTTTATAATATTAAGACCTGAAAAGGAGGTCGGTTCCAATGAACCGGGCGCTGTGGGAGTGCTGGGCCATTTCTCACCTTCCCCACACGTACCCAACTTTCTAAACCCAAAAGGAGATTGGGGATTCCTTAAGAATCGAGTCATCCACCACTTTCTTTTTTTCCTGCCCATCCGGGTGGTGATTGTATTTTCTCCGAGTTTAGGCCTATGTTCTAAGGCCCTGAGCCTAACAGTGCCGAAGTCTCAAGAACCATTCCACCGGGAGTGGGAGAAAAAATCCCCGCTCACAGTTAGTGACTCCTATTCTTTAGGTTTAGGCCCATATTCTCTAAGGCCCATAGCCTAACAGTACTGAAGTTATGATAACTATTCCTCTGGGAGTAAGGGCAAAAATTGCCAGCTTACACTAGCCTCGACATCACTCATCTTAGCAGATCATTCAAGGTGCAAACTACCATAAAGATTAGGTTGAATGGCTCCAGTCAAGGTACCTAAATGGTATTTATTTGTTGATTCCCTAATGGAGAACTACCGATGTAACCATCCAAACCCATATGTCACTTTGGCTAGATTACAAAGGGGAACCTGTTACATCCCTGAACGTCTTACTCAACAATATGAGGTGAATATAAATTATCTTTGGATTCCAAAATTTGAGTTCCCAATGCTAATAGAAGAGATGTTGACCCAGTTACACAAAAGTTGGTATGAGTTACTTACTTATTGACTGTCAAGTGAATGATTTCCTCTTTCCATCAAGCCCATAGCCCGCAGCAATTTTTGCCAGTGCAGCCCGCGTGCTATCGATTTTTTGATCAAACCTTATTTTATCCGATTTTGTAATTTTTCCTAAATAGATAGTATTTCCTTATTAAAATACGATTATGACTTTATTTTTTCTATAAAAACAACATTAAAACACAAGAATAGGGGGACAAAAAAAAACCCTAGAGAAGAAAAAGAAAAAAGGGATAGAAGGAGAAAATAGAAAAAAACTAGGGGAAGGAGATCTAGAGGAGTAAACCAGAAAGGCAGAAGACGGCAAAAGAAATTAACAACAAGTAAGCATTCATCAATCACTAATCCATCAAAGGCAGTAACACTGCCTTTGTTCTTATTCAACCAGAGTCAATTATGAAGGGATCAATGAATGGAGGTTTGATTATAAATCTTTTATTTTATTATATTTATAACATTCTTATATTTTGATTCATGCATTGTTTAAGCATACGATGTTATTGCCATATTTTCTTTTAAATGTTTCTATTATTTGTTTTGATATTGAGTCTTTTAGTAACCTAAATTATGAAACTTAATAGTATGTTTTATAGATCAAATTTTCCATTCATCTAGTAGCCTAAATCATTGATTAAATTATCAAAACCCTAAACTTTTATTTTATTTCCAAAACTTTTAAACCCTAAATTATTCCGTTAAAGTCTCACAAACCTAATTGTTTTCCAAAATCTCAATTTATCTCCATAATCAATGTTTCTTGTAAAAAGATAAATCAAAACCTTAATTTATTTTAAAGCTTGTCACCCCATAACCCTTTCTCAAAACTATTCTACCTAAAGCCACCATAACCCTAATTGCAAAACTCTAGTTTCGAAAACCCTAATCCATGAAAATCTTAATTTATTCCTGAAATTCCAAAACCTCATTTTTTCAAACCCCCATCCAGTAAACCTAAAAAACCTCAAACCCTAATTCCAGTGGCCAAACCTAAAAAATCTTAAACCCTAAATCCAATCATTTAAAATTATAAAACCCTAATTAATTTCATTTTTCCAAAAACCCTCACAGTAGCCTAAATAAAAATAATAATAATTCATCAAAATCCAAAAACCCTATTTTCTAAATCATAAACCCTAAAATCTTAATTTTCAATACCAAAACCTATAACCCTAAAAGCCAGTTTCTAAAATTTTATGGGGCGCTGCCCCCTTGACCCCCGCTTGCTAACTAGCTAGCGGGACTGCCATATGGGCTCGTCGAAGGGGTCAATATTCTAATATGTATTATGAGTCTGTGTATTTAACTTTCCTTTTTCCAAAGCCCTAATTTAGTAATTAAAATTCTAAAACCCTATTTTAAGATGTGAACCCTAAATTTATATATTTATTGCTTTATTTAATTTTAGATTTGATTATGTAGTTTATTATATGTTTTGATGGTTGATTTATTTAATTTCAATGTTTGATTTATTTAATTTATAATGGATGGATATTTTCTTTATTATTATTATGAATATTATTTGTTTATTTTGGTACTAATGTAAGAGGTATGTTTCCACTTTGTGGGTACCTTATTATTTAAACCTTATGTAATTTAATTTATTTTATACTTTTGGGATTAATGTAAAGGGCACGTTTCCACCTTTTTGTGGGTCTCCTATTTAGTTTTAGACATGGACAATGTAAGGACATGTTTCCATCCTCGGATGGATGTCCATTTATTTACTTTGTTTGGACATTGTTTTGATTTTAATATAATGATGCTTTATTTTAATTGTTGCATGTAATATGGATAATATCATTATATTTAAGAATTTTATAATATTAAGACCTGAAAAGGAGTCCGATTCCAATGAACCAGGCGTTATGGGGATGCTGGGCCATTTTTCACCTTCCCCACATGCACCCAACTTACTGAACCCATTAAGGGTTGGGGATTTCTTAGGAATCGAGTCATCCACCCCTTTCTTTTTCTCGGCCCGTCCAGGTGGAAAATCCATTTTCTTTGGGCTTAGGTCCATGTTCTCTAAGGCCCCGAGCCTAAACAGTACCGAAGTCGCAAGAACCATTCCACCGGGAGTGGGGGCAAAAATCTCCGCTCACAATCATGTCATTAAATAAGGTAACAACCATTCTCTGCTACGTCACTCTTATATTTTCAATTGAAATGGCATTACCAGATAGTGGTGTACACCTCATTATGTGATTAATGTTGTCTTGATCTTATCTTCCTTTTCCATTATAATATGGTTATATCCTGAGAACCCATCCATAAAGGAATCCATAACAATGGAAGCTGCATTATCAATTATTATATCATTGCGAGGCAATAAGAAAGCATTCCTAGGAGAAGCCTTGTTCAAATGCCAATAGTTGACACAAATCCTCACCTTGCCATCTTTCTTGGGTCTTAGTCCTATGTTTTCCAATAATTAAGATTGGTCACCGCTCTTATAAGCTTAAGTTGAATCTATTTCCTAACTTCTTCATTTACTTCAGTGGACTATTTTGGTCCTAGCCTCCTGAAATTTTGCTCTATTTGCTTTATATAAGTGTAAGTTGGGATTTTATTTTAAGCTATACCCCTATCAATCTCTAGCATGTTCGCATATGACCAAGCAAATACCTTCTCATGCTTTTGGAAGATCCTTTGAAATTCTCAAACTTCTTTCAGAGTCAAATATGATGTGATGCTCATATTCTTTAGATTTTTAACTATTCCAAGATTTATGATAACATATGTGTATAATTGATATTAAATATGTTTATCAAATCAAAAGAACAGACACATTAATCTATAGACATATTATACAAGTAAGTGAAATCAAACTTTATTATAGTAATCTTAGAGCTGAAAACGTCATTAGAATCAAACAAATTAGGAAAAACAACATCATAATTAATATCAAAGAAGTTAAGTACATCCTCAAATTGGTCCTCCACTAAATTAGCTGCAAGGTCTAGTTCATCCTTTAGGGGCATGATTGATGTACTCTTTCATTTAAGCTATAGTCTTTCAACCTTTTGAACCATCTCTTTCTCTTTCTTAGGTACACTGTCCTTGGTCTTTCATAGAACCAGATAATCCACAGTAACTAATATCTCCCATCTTGGCAGCTTTTTTCCTATGATAAAGTTAGGCTCTAGTATTTTATCAAATAACCCTAGTTCTAGTGCTTTCATAAATAGCTCATGCAAAGGGTTCCCATCTACCTTTCTTTCTTCTCTCTTATATTTTCTAAACTTTCTCCCTTGTATTTTAGACCTTCTCTGGTCGATTGACTCTTGAATTTAGGTAGTTCTAATACTCCTGATCTATTCATTCATAACCTAATGCTAGACATATATCCCATCTTTATAATGGACTTCATAGTAGGCGATGAGACCATACAAATCTTAAATCTAGCCATCGGCTATGCAACTACTAAGGCATTAACCACCTCATTGCATAGAGTCTCAATAGTGACAACAATATCACCCATCGAAAGTTTGATCTTCTGATGATGGGTAGATGGTACTCCTCACAAGGGATGAAACTAAGGTCTCACTAAGAGCAAAGCATATGTCACCAGGGTCTTAAGAACCACAAACTTAACCTTCGATTTAATTAGTCCTACAATCATGATAGTAGAAATATTCCCAAGGCAAGCCTTTTAGAATTATCATAAGCCCTAATCACTATATCTTTAGGCATCAGATCAGCTATTGTCATAGATAGCTTTGGCAGTAACTTGGCTTGAAAAATATTAATGGATAGACCATCATCAACCATTACACAGGTGGTCATCTTTTCTCTCAACTCAACCTCAATAAACAGGGGACAAGTATGGATTATGTCATCTTCAAGTAAATCTACATCTGAATAAGTAATAATCCATGACTTTTTTTTTTTCAGTAACAAATTCATACATTCCTTTTATGTTATCATTCCTACTAACTCCTCTTGTATTGCGAGATGAAATGTAACATCTATGTTTTATTAAAAACACAAATAAATAAATAATTTGGAAGAGTCAAAAATATTTTGGAAGGTGAAAATGCCTAATATATACTTAGTATATATATTACATATGTCTAAAATATAAATTTCACTAGAAAATGAAAAGGTAAAAAATTAAAAGTACATGTTAAAAAAATGAAAATGAATTATGCATAGGTGGAATGGAAAATATATAATATTATATAATTATACAAATTGATGAGGGGTAAAATTGAAAATCAAGTTGTATAAAATAAATCATCTTCTTCCTCATCACCATGGTGATCGATCTTTTCAAGAAGAGAGGGAGAGTGTAATATCCTAAAATATACCCTAAAAGTGTTGGGATTATTGTTGTATTTGGATTCAATGTGTGTATTGAAGGGTAAGAGAAAAGAAGTGAAGAGAAGATATGGGAATTATAAAATGTAACATATATATGAGGTATAAAATGGTGTAGGAAAAGTGAGTTGTATATATATATATTTGTATGATTAGTTAATAATAATAATAATGATAATAAGGACAAAAAGGAAAATAAAGAGGAAAGCAAAAAGAAGTTTGTGTGGAGGAGATTTAATTGCATTATTATTATTATTATTATTATTATTATTATTATTATTATATATATATATATATGATAAGGATGAAGGAAAGAATGAGAACGTTCTTTCTTCTTCTCCTTCGTCTCCTTCTTCTTAGTAAACGAGAGAGAGAGAGAGAGAGAGAGAGAGAGAGAAGCTAGAGAGAGAAAGGGGATTTTACTTCTAATTACACCAAAGACTAAGGTTATCAAGAGGCTTGCAAATGGATATTGAAGATTTGGCAAGCTATTCAAGTAAGTACTTCTCTCTTGAGTTGATTTTATTGATTATGTATATATATGTTTTTATCTTCTTGTTTTGGGTTTCTTTGGATTGAGGTATGGTTGGTGTTTAAGATGATGGAAATGAAAGATTGAAGTATGTAATTGTGTTGAATTGGTATTTAGGTGTTGATAATTTGGGGTATTTGTGATGATGATGATGAATTGTTGAGTTAGGATTTGATATGAATGAAATGGTATTTTGAGTAATTGATTATAGTGATGTATATATATTGATTGTTATGGTGATATAATGAAGTTATATAAATGTTAAAGTGATATGGAATTGATAAATATGAACAAAGATGATGATTAAAAGGGTTGTGGTATGAATTTTGGAAATGGTTTGGTCTTTGAGTTCTTGAAGGACACGGCCAAATTATGAGAGACACGGCCAAGTTAGGGCAACTTGGCCGTGTTGGATGGATTTTGGAGAGACACGGCCACAAGCTTGGCCGTGTCCCTTGAATGTGTTTGCTACTGCCTGACTTTTGTTGAGAGACACGGCCGTGTCCTCTGCCCGTGTCTGAGTCTGTTTGAAATTGTGATGAGAGACACGGCCACAAGCTTGGCCGTGTCCCTCAAGTGTGCTGCCCGTGTCCCTCAAATGTGTTAAGTAATGTTTTATTCTTTGTCCTTCTTACATTGTTATATATTCTTCTTATATTGTTGGATCTTTAAAAGGGTCTTTTGGTACCTAAACACACTTAAAACAATAATGATCCAACCAAAAGTATATAGAAGATTATAAATCCATGAATAATGTAAAGTGTGATGTATCTAACAATGATGGTATAGGAAATGTGGAAGATATAATGATCATGTATACTTGAGTGATGAATTGATCAATATGATTTGATGATACTATATGAATAATGTTATGTTCTATGCTTTGTAAATTGTAATGTGTTATATGAATGATGTGATGTTGTGATGAAGCATGAAATATAAAATATGTGATATTGTGATGACAGATGAAATGTGAGTTGAAATCAAATGAAATATGAAGCCATTGTTATTGGCTATGATGATTCAAATGAGATGTGAGCCATTGTTATTGGCTATGGTGATTTTAATGTGATGTGATGAAGCCATTGTGATTGGCTATGATGATTCAAATAAAATGTGAACCATTGTTATTGGTTATGATAATTCAATTGAGAATAAAATTGATAAATGAGTTGTGTGACTAATGTGTTATTCCATTTTCAGAGTTTGTTGTTGGTGGCATGCCTAAGAAGTGTAACAATCTCTTGAAGTTAGGTTGGATTAAATCCTTGAAGCCTAATTGAGATGTTACCACCCTTGAAGCTAGGTTGGATTGGTTCTTGAAGCCAAGTTGGGTTGAAGCTTAGCATGCTTTGCTCCCCTTGAAGCTTGGTTGAACCTAATCCTTGAAGCCTAGTTGGGTCTATGATAATGATAAATGTGATAATTAAACCAAAGCATTACTCTGAAAATTGAATGGCATATTAGTATGTTGTTTGGGCCCAAGTCTGTCTTTGTTGTCAATGTGATTCATGCTTGATGAATTGTGAATAAAATGATGTTATGAAGTATGATTTTGTAATATGTGCATTGATGTATTGAAGAGGAATGTGTTTTGAGGGACTTTGTTGAGATATGGGCTTATGAACATGTTGTATGATGTGTAAAATGTATATGAAGGTGGAATTTGTGAGAATTGCTATTATGAAAATTTGGATAGATCATTGAATGGTGTTTTGTTAAAATGATGTATGTTATATATATATATATGAAATAGAAAGGGCAAGAATTGTGTTATGAATGTTCCATGTAATTATATATCAAATTTGCAAAGATAGTGAGAACTTCTGAAGAATGCATTGAGAAAGGAATACGTGGTAAGAAAACAATAAAACTAAATGCTAAAAATTTAAGGTATGATTCTTTTGGCAAAGTTTATTTTATTATTGTTTTATTTAGTACTACTAAGCTCTCGGGCTTAGCGCGGATGTTTAATCGCGCAGGTATTTATGAGGTTAATTTGGAAGTTTAGCTGTGGTGCCACGAGAAAAGTAAGGGTGTCTCGAGACCAACTAGAAGGTGATGCATACATATATGATTTTAATTATGTTGCATTTTTAATAAGAGCAATGATTTTATAAATGTGTTTCAAAGTAATGTAAAATTTTATGAATTCGGTTAAAGGTAAATAAACTGAAAATTTACGTGACATTCTGATACTACATATATGTATTGTATGTATACTAGGTATATGTATGGTACTTATATGGAGTATCAGGGTGTTACAATTATTTTGGTATCAGAGCTTAGGTTTGAAATTCTCGGCCTAAGTGAAATTAAAAAGAAAATTTTTGAAAAATTTAAATGAGAATCAAAAAGAAGAGTTTTGAAATGCAATTGGTAATATATGCATATGCATTCACATCTAGGTTGGTCTCAAACGTGGCATTATGTGAATTGTGATGTATTTGGATTACATGAGATAAATGATAGTATGTAAATGAGGTTTCATATGAAAGTAAAATTTTAAAATGTTGATAATTGAAAAGTGATTGTGATGTAAAGAAATGATATGGAATTTATAAGTAAAAGTGTAATTGTTGACATGTGTATGACATATAAGGAAATGGCTAAAAGAATAAAGTTGGAAATGAGTTAAAAACAGAATTTAGATTAAAGTATGTAATCTTTCCTCTATTATTTGAACCTCTTTCTAATAAACTTATGTTTAGATTTCTAGAAAGAGGAAATATTGCTGGATGAGTAATATGGAAAGATATATGGTTTAAATGAAAAGATTACAGTGGATTATTGAATGAGTTGATTGGTATAGATTAAGTATGATAATTTAAGGTATGGACATGAAAAACTAAGGTTTGCTTAAGAGGAAAAAGAGATGATGTTGGTTAAATATAAAGAGATATTGGTGTTGATTGTATTGTTAATTTAGTGCAAACATGGTGATTTCAATGTTAGAAATGTGATATGTTTGAATATTGTAAAAGCTCTTGTAAATGGTGATAATATATGATACTTAAATTTTTGGAATGAGCTTGGTAATGGTGAAACATATATGTTTGATGTTGCTTAGTAGTATATATATACAAGATGTTTTAAGATTGATATTAAGAGAATGAGATGAATAAATGGAAGTTTAAGTAAACTAATAAGTTGAGAACTTATGGTTATAATGGAATGTAGATAAAGATTATTTAGATATTGATAGTTTAATGTATTCAATACATGAGATATATGAAATGAATAGTAGTGCACATGAAAGTATTATGAATTGGGGAATGAGATTGATAATAGGAAAATTTGATTAGAAAAAAAAAAAGGATTGAGTAAATGGAAATGAGTTACTTTAAGTAATTTGATTGGAAAGGAAGAAAATGGGTAGGAAAGATATGTTAAAGGTATTTAAAAACAAATGTGAGAAAGATATCACATTGGACATGTGATTAAGATCTTTGTAAAATAATATTATAAGTAGAGCGTATATATTTATTGAAGTTAAGGAATAATTTAAGTTATGTTAAAAGTATGAGAATGATAATAGTCCAAGGAAAGTGATAAATATTAAATTTGTCTAAACTATATGCAAAAGAGAAATTTAATAAATTGCATAATTATGTGTATATATATAAAGGATATGTAAGAGGAATTTTCGACATGAATATATATAAGAAAGGTGGGAAGTGAGTCACATTATGAATGTGACTTATGAATGCATATATGATATGTTTATTATTTTATACCATTGTATGTTTAATGGTATTAGAAATGAGATTGCATATAGTAGTGGATTTAATAAAGATTAAATTTTCGTAGAATAGATTATGTGATGAAATAGAAAATGAGAATGAATTTGGGTAATATGGGGCTATGAAATTGTTATGATAATAACTAAATCAGGTTATCATAAGATGTTTTGGGAACTTAAAGTATTTGTGTGTGGAAATATTTTATGTATAAGTGTAATAGGAAATTGTAAGGAAAGAATAATGTATTTTAAAAAAAAAAATTTTTTTTTAAAGGAGATGGATTGAAAATGGAGTAATGAATGATATATGTGCAAGATTTGTATTTGATTGAAGGTTGAGTGTAGAAAATGTTAAAGATTATATTATGGAACATGAGTTAGGTTATGATGATCAAATAATTAAAAGTAAACTGATTGAGATGAAACTAAAAAGGTGTTAACTCTTGGTGTAATAAAAGTTTAAAGTATATATATAAATTGTTGTGATACAATCTAGCTTTATAATTGTGATGGCTGGAAATCGAATAATAGAAGAACAATATTGATTTACAAATCCTAGGTGTGATTGTTAATATATCATGGTCATATGAGTTGGTTAGTGTGATTAATTGGTTGGTTTTATTATCTTCAGAGTTAGAGCTGAGATAATATAATTGTAGTACAGTTTTGGTGAGATGGATAAATATGTTCCTATAAACATGGTTAAAAGATATGATTTAAGCTTGTCTAGATAATATGATTGAATAATGAGATGTTCAATATAGTTAATGATATATGTGTATACTACTTTGATATGATGAAAAACTATGATTATTGACAAGGATGTTGGAAATGAATTATAAATGAGGTAAAATGCTTAATTGATTATGAGAAATAAATGGTGAAAAGATAAGGAACAGATTTGTCTACCTCCTGTGGAACCAAGCGGACCCATTGTGTTGGGCAACCGAACTTGGACTACCGACCTGGTCGAAGGAAAGTTTGTTTATGAAGCTATAGTTGTTGATTATATTGATATACTTTGCATGAGTATGAGAGATGATGATATACTTATAGTAATAATGAAAAGTATATTTATAAGTATGATTTCTATTGATTGAGTATATGAATTTGAAAAGACAAGAATTTGAATATAAGTTTGATCTAATGAGATTAGGTTATATATATGTATATATTGTAAAATCCAATGATAAATGTGGATAAGATAATTGTTGGATTGAATCAAATAAGGTTGAGATATTAGTATATTGTGTGTAATAGATCGATTGATCTAGATTTCGCTAAAGTTGCAAGTCAATATTGAGATTTAATACGTACAGTTGTATTGGGAGTGTAGAATCTAAATGGTAATGTGTATGATATAATATTCTGGCATATGAATGAATATAAATAAATTGAATTATATCAATTGTGTTTGATGAGGAAAAGAGAAATGTTGTTTATCTGTTAAGTAAGTTTAAAAGTTTGGTATTAATATTTATATTAAGTGAAAAGTAAGTTAAAGGAATTAAAAATATTGTTATCCATTGAGATTTGGTAAATGTTATTTTGAAAGTGATAGTAAGAATGGAATAATCAATGTTAAGATATTGATATTTGAAGTTAAAGTTAAGAATATCTATAAAGAGATAATGTGATAATTTGACTTTAATACAAAGATAAAATTCATTGGTAATGTAATGAGTTATCTTAATTGCTTTGTTGAGAAAGTAATAAGATATAAAGGTATATATATCTATACATTGATGAATTGTGAAAATTCAGAGAAGATGATTATTTCTAAGGGGGAGAGTAGAAGTTATGTGAGTTGATAAAATTATAATGTACGATACGATTATCTTCATATGGAAGTTAAGATGGTGATTTGTTCTAAATGGGTTGTTAGTATGCTGGATAATTTCGAGGACGAAATTATTTAAGGGGGAGAGAATTGTAATATCCTAAAATATACCCTAAAAGTGTTGGGATTATTGTTGTATTTGGATTCAATGTGTGTATTGAAGGGTAAGAGAAAAGAAGTGAAGAGAAGATATGGGAATTATAAAATGTAACATATATATGAGGTATAAAATGGTGTAGGAAAAGTGAGTTGTATATATATATATTTGTATGATTAGTTAATAATAATAATAATGATAATAAGGACAAAAAGGAAAATAAAGAGGAAAGCAAAAAGAAGTTTGTGTGGAGGAGATTTAATTGCATTATTATTATTATTATTATTATTATTATTATTATTATTATTATTATTATTATATATATATGATAAGGATGAAGGAAAGAATGAGAACGTTCTTTCTTCTTCTCCTTCGTCTCCTTCTTCTTAGTAAACGAGAGAGAGAGAGAGAGAGAGAGAGAGAGAAGCTAGAGAGAGAAAGGGGATTTTACTTCTAATTACACCAAAGACTAAGGTTATCAAGAGGCTTGCAAATGGATATTGAAGATTTGGCAAGCTATTCAAGTAAGTACTTCTCTCTTGAGTTGATTTTATTGATTATGTATATATATGTTTTTATCTTCTTGTTTTGGGTTTCTTTGGATTGAGGTATGGTTGGTGTTTAAGATGATGGAAATGAAAGATTGAAGTATGTAATTGTGTTGAATTGGTATTTAAGTGTTGATAATTTGGGGTATTTGTGATGATGATGATGAATTGTTGAGTTAGGATTTGATATGAATGAAATGGTATTTTGAGTAATTGATTATAGTGATGTATATATATTGATTGTTATGGTGATATAATGAAGTTATATAAATGTTAAAGTGATATGGAATTGATAAATATGAACAAAGATGATGATTAAAAGGGTTGTGGTATGAATTTTGGAAATGGTTTGGTCTTTGAGTTCTTGAAGGACACGGCCAAATTATGAGAGACACGGCCAAGTTAGGGCAACTTGGCCGTGTTGGATGGATTTTGGAGAGACACGGCCACAAGCTTGGCCGTGTCCCTTGAATGTGTTTGCTACTGCCTGACTTTTGTTGAGAGACACGGCCATGTCCTCTGCCCGTGTCTGAGTCTGTTTGAAATTGTGATGAGAGACACGGCCACAAGCTTGGCCGTGTCCCTCAAGTGTGCTGCCCGTGTCCCTCAAATGTGTTAAGTAATGTTTTATTCTTTGTCCTTCTTACATTGTTATATATTCTTCTTATATTGTTGGATCTTTAAAAGGGTCTTTTGGTACCTAAACACACTTAAAACAATAATGATCCAACCAAAAGTATATAGAAGATTATAAATCCATGAATAATGTAAAGTGTGATGTATCTAACAATGATGGTATAGGAAATGTGGAAGATATAATGATCATGTATACTTGAGTGATGAATTGATCAATATGATTTGATGATACTATATGAATAATGTTATGTTCTATGCTTTGTAAATTGTAATGTGTTATATGAATGATGTGATGTTGTGATGAAGCATGAAATATAAAATATGTGATATTGTGATGACAGATGAAATGTGAGTTGAAATCAAATGAAATATGAAGCCATTGTTATTGGCTATGATGATTCAAATGAGATGTGAGCCATTGTTATTGGCTATGGTGATTTTAATGTGATGTGATGAAGCCATTGTGATTGGCTATGATGATTCAAATAAAATGTGAACCATTGTTATTGGTTATGATAATTCAATTGAGAATAAAATTGATAAATGAGTTGTGTGACTAATGTGTTATTCCATTTTCAGAGTTTGTTGTTGGTGGCATGCCTAAGAAGTGTAACAATCTCTTGAAGTTAGGTTGGATTAAATCCTTGAAGCCTAATTGAGATGTTACCACCCTTGAAGCTAGGTTGGATTGGTTCTTGAAGCCAAGTTGGGTTGAAGCTTAGCATGCTTTGCTCCCCTTGAAGCTTGGTTGAACCTAATCCTTGAAGCCTAGTTGGGTCTATGATAATGATAAATGTGATAATTAAACCAAAGCATTACTCTGAAAATTGAATGGCATATTAGTATGTTGTTTGGGCCCAAGTCTGTCTTTGTTGTCAATGTGATTCATGCTTGATGAATTGTGAATAAAATGATGTTATGAAGTATGATTTTGTAATATGTGCATTGATGTATTGAAGAGGAATGTGTTTTGAGGGACTTTGTTGAGATATGGGCTTATGAACATGTTGTATGATGTGTAAAATGTATATGAAGGTGGAATTTGTGAGAATTGCTATTATGAAAATTTGGATAGATCATTGAATGGTGTTTTGTTAAAATGATGTATGTTATATATATATATATGAAATAGAAAGGGCAAGAATTGTGTTATGAATGTTCCATGTAATTATATATCAAATTTGCAAAGATAGTGAGAACTTCTGAAGAATGCATTGAGAAAGGAATACGTGGTAAGAAAACAATAAAACTAAATGCTAAAAATTTAAGGTATGATTCTTTTGGCAAAGTTTATTTTATTATTGTTTTATTTAGTACTACTAAGCTCTCGGGCTTAGCGCGGATGTTTAATCGCGCAGGTATTTATGAGGTTAATTTGGAAGTTTAGCTGTGGTGCCACGAGAAAAGTAAGGGTGTCTCGAGACCAACTAGAAGGTGATGCATACATATATGATTTTAATTATGTTGCATTTTTAATAAGAGCAATGATTTTATAAATGTGTTTCAAAGTAATGTAAAATTTTATGAATTCGGTTAAAGGTAAATAAACTGAAAATTTACGTGACATTCTGATACTACATATATGTATTGTATGTATACTAGGTATATGTATGGTACTTATATGGAGTATCAGGGTGTTACAGAGAGGGCACTCCATCATATTTTACACCAAATTTTACAAGAAATTCAAGGGATTCAAGGAAGATTTGAAGATTAATCAAGATTAAAGTAAGTATTTCTCATCATTAAGCTTAATTTCTTAATTTTTTGGATTATGTGAAGAAACGTGTAAATGATATAATTGGTTTCAATTGTTAAAATTGAAATTAAAGACACTAATAAGATGGATACATAATGATTTAGTAATTATTTGGTTGAGATGATTATGATCGATGAAGTTCAGGTTTTATGGTAGATTACATGAAAATTGGGATTTTAGGGGAGGCTTCAATAATTATTATAATGAATTGTTTTGATGTTATTTTGGTGAAAAAGTAATGATTTCAAGGTCCGATGGTGAATATGTGTGAGCAAGGATTTTTGCTCCCACACTCATGTGGAATGATTCTTGTGACTTCGACACTGTTAGGCTCAGGGCCTTAGACAACACGGGCCTAAATATGGAGAAAATAGACTCTTCACCTGGATGGGTTGGGAAAAAGAAAGGGATGGATGACTCGATTCCTAAGGAATCCCCAACTCCCTAATGTGTTTTAAAAGTTGGGTATGTATGGGGAAGGTGAGAATGACCTAGCACCCCCATAACACTCGGTTCATTGGAACCAGCCTCCTTTTTCGGTCTAAACATTATTAAATTCTTTACTCATTGAAATATTATCCATATTACATACAATTATTGAAATAAATAATTATTGTATTAAAATCAAAACAAGTTCAAATAAAATAGTAAATGGGCATGCATACAAGATGGAAACATGCTCTTACAATGTCCAAAAGTTCATAAAAAAATAAATAAAATAGGACACCCACTAGAAGGTGGAGATGTGTCTCTTACAGTTATCCCAAAGTCTTTAAATAAATTAAATTATAGAAAATAAATAAATTAAGCAAATAAGGTATCCAAGAGTGGAAACATGCTTTTTACATCCTTAAAATCAAAATAATAAAATTAGCATCATCCAACCATTTATAGAAAAAGAAATCATCCAAACATGTAGTTTAATCATCATAAAAAATAATAATAAATTAGACTTTAATAAAAATGAAATTAAGGTTTATCACAAATTGCAATCTACAAATAAATACTGACCCCATTGATGAGGGATCTATATGGCTACTAGAATAAACAACTTCAATTTATTGTTATTGGAATTAAATCAATAACTTCATTCTACTGTATAAACTCATTGTTGCTTAATTAAAACAATTACAAAACACTATAAACTTAAGTGAAGAAAACATAGAATAAGAAGAAAACATAGAATAATGCACCTTTGTTTGTTGGCTCCATTGAATTAAACGCTTATCCAAACTTCCTGCCTGCACCAGTATTGAGTCTTGGATGAGTAAAGTGCAGGCATTTCCTACTTCCTTCTTGTAATGTGTTGATTACTCAGTCTTAATTTTTAATTGCTCTTTAGTATTGCTACTGTGCCCATTTACTGATTGTCTCATTATTTTATAATTGTGGCTGCTAGATTTTCTTTAATAATAATTCTTACTAATTATCACTGCCCCTTTCTTAATTGTGGCTCTTAATTATAGGTAAAGACCATCTCATTAAAACCCTAATCATCTACTAATTAGAAGGTTATCTGAAATCAAATCTGAATTAGGAAACCTAATATGTCCTAAAACCAATTAAAATCAAAATTAAATGACACATGGCGAATTGAGGCTCTAATTTGCCATGGACAATGGTCCATGGCAAATTAAAAGCCCTTAGTTTTCCATGGACAATGGTCCATGGTGAATTGAAGCTTCATTTTGCTATGAACCATGGTCCATGGTGAATTGAGGCTATAATTTGCCATGGCCAAGGTCATACCTGTTCTGGCTTTTAAAATTAGACCAAATTTGATTCAATATTTTAAAATTGAGTTACAGATGATTTGGTCATTTAAAAATTAAATTAAACTAGGTTAGGGTTTTAAAAATTGAACCAACAAATTTAGACAATTTAAAACTTGACTGACCTAATTCAAAGCTATAAACTAGGTTTAAGCTTTTCAAATCGGACCAAATTTAGCTTGGCATTCTTTAATTGACACCGGATTAGCTAGGGCCAAAATTAAGGATTTATAATTTTGCCCCCTGCTAGAACGATCTGAGACTTCAGTAGGAGAGAGTGAAATGCAACATGACCTTGAGCTGATCTTGGAAAATGGTGAGTTAAGGACCCGTGATTTGGATTCTCGACACGGGACTGGATATAGGTTCTCAACCTGAGCTAGGTCTTGGGTTCTGGACTCGAGATTAAATTTGGGTTCTTGACCCGAAACTGGACTTAGGTTATCGACCCTAGAATGGATTTGAGTTCTCAATCAGAGATTGAATTTGGGTTCTCGACCCGAGACTGGATTTGGTTTCTCTAATCGATACTAAATTTGGGTTCTAGACCCGATACTGGATTTGGATTCTTGACTCGATACTTGATTTGGGTCTTGGCCTGAGACTAGATTTTGATTCTTGACTTGATACTGGATATAAGTTCTTAACCTGAGCTAGGGCATGGGTTCTCGACCAGAGATTGAATTTGGGTTCTTGACCCAAAACTGAATTTGGGTTCTCAATCAGAGACTAGATTTGGATTCTCAACCGAAGACTGAATTTGGGTTCTTGACCCGATACTGGATTTTAGGTTCTCAACTTGATACTGGATTTGGGTTCTCAGCCCGAGGCTGGTTTTGGAGTTCTCAACCTGAGACTGGATTTGAGTTCTCGACCTGATGCTGGATTTAACTAACTTTCTATTAGTTGAAAGTTATGGTTTTCTTCAAGCCACCCGTTTCATTCTTCAATGGATCGACTTCAGCTCTTCTAGTTGGACTGAGCTTTTGTCATCTAATCCATCAATTTCACGTCTTTTTCCTTCACAATAGATCTTCAAATATCATGTCTTCACCCTTCATAATAGATCTTTATCCTTTAGGAATTAGGTCTTCACCCTTCGAAATGGATCTTTATCCTTGGACACTTGGCCTGCATTGACTTCAACTCTTCTAGTTGAACTGATCTTTTGTCTTTTGCATCTTCATTCTTTTAGAGTTCTTACTTTCTTCATGTTCTCTTCTTTTTGTTCTTATTTTTGCAAAACAAAAAAAGCTATTTTTAGCTTGCCCTTATATCCTCTCTTTGCCCCTTTCGTGGAAAAATATTAAAAATGAGTCTAAAAATATTTTGCACATGCATAAACTCAAAATTGAAAGGAGAAACTTGGCCCACTGTGCAGGCTCAAACCAATGCTTGTTTCTTGCAGGCTCTGATTGATTTTTGTGTATTGTCTGGTTCTTTGTACAAGCATGCATCTCCATTTTTGGAAAGAGACTAGATCTTCCTTAAGCAATGGGCATTCCATTCCCCCTGATTCCATATTTGTTTTCATGTTTACTTCATGGAGTATCTATTATTCCCTTTAATAAAGAATATACAATGTAAGATAAAAAAAATGCAGTATGATATGCTTATGTATGCATGATATGCACGGATAATACTAACAGTGGCCCTAGCAGTGTAGAGACATGAGAGACATCCATTTGGTTGGCAATTTCTTCATGACATGACCTTACAAGTAATCCTTTCATTAGCCTTGTGTGAGCGGAGATTTTTGCCCCCACTCCCGGTGAAATGGTTCTTGTGACTTCGGTACTGTTTAGGCTTAGGGCCTTAGAGAACACTAGCCTAAGCCAGGAGAAAATGGAGTCGCCACCCGGACGGGTCGGGAAAATAAAAGGGGTGGATGACTCGATTCCTAAGGAATCCCCAAACCCCTAATGGGTTTGAAAAGTTGGGTACATGTGTGGAAGGTGAGAAATGGCCTAGCACCCTCATAATGCCCGGTTCATTGGAACCGACCTCCTTTTCAAATGTTAATATTATAAAATTCTTAAATATAACTATATTATCCATACTACACGCAATCATTAGAATAAACAAATTCTTTATTAAAATCACAACAATGTGCAAATAAAAACAAACAAATAAGCACCCATCCATTGATGGAAACATGCCTTTACAATTGTCCAATGTCCAAAACTAAGTAGGATACCCACCAAAAGGTGGAAACGTATCCTTTACATTAATCTCAAAATATGAAAGTAATTTAAATTACATGAAGCTTAGATAATGAGGTACCCAATCATGGAAACATACCTCTTACACTATTAATAGACAAATAATAATAAAAAAAATATTCATCCATGATAAACAAATCAAATATTAAAAATTAAATAAATCAGTCATCAAAACATATAATAAACTACATAATTAAATCTAGAACTAAACAAAGTAAAAAATATATAAGTCTAGAGTTTATATATTAAATTAGGGTTTTGGAATTAATATAAATATTACTTAGAACATTTATGCTACTGTAACGATTTAGAAAAAGTTGAGTTACTTGGATTTCTATGGTTTAGATTTACAAATTTAATATTATTATAATAACTTTAAAAATATGAGGCTACTGTGAAAGTTTTAAAAAATATAATAAATTAGAATTTTAGTTTTTTAAGAAGAAAAAATGATTTAGGGTTTAAATAAATTGTGAAAATAGGATCAAAATTTTAGAAATTAGAAAAAGATAAGCTACTGTATAAATTAAACTAATAGTTAACAAACATATTCAATGTTTTAAAATTATCAAAACATGTAATAAATTAATTTAGAATGTACCATCATTGTTGGCTTCTCCAAAATTAATTTGTTGATCCAAGAATTTTTCTGAATCACCTTAGTTTTTGGATGAGGAAAACCACTGCTCCTGCTTGGAATAATGGTTATATATTTGCTACCTTTTTCTTGTTTTTCTGTGTTGAAGTCTCCTTTGTATCTTCTTTGTTGCTGACAAATTGCTAAAGCTTCATTGCTCTCTACCTCTTCTTTTGTTTTTATGTTTCTGCCCGAAAAAAAGAAAAAAAGTAAAACTCCAATCGCTACTCCATCCACAAAATTTCAGTCCGAATCCTCCCCCCTTATTTTTTTAATGTGGTATTTATAAGAAAAAAAAACCTAATACTAATTGGTTAAGAAAATAAAAATTGTTTAAAGGAATAAAATTGTTTAGGAAATAAAATTTTAAAACTGAGTAAAATATTGATTCATCAATAATTCGGCGCGGGCCCGGGCTGGCAAGGAATGGGCTGCTGGGGTGCAATTTTGCTGAGCGAGCTGACGAGGAACGGGCTACTGGGGTGTAATTTCACTAGGCGAACTAGCAAGGAATGTGCTGCTTGGGTGCAATTTTGCTGGTCGAACTGGCGAGGAATGTGCTGCTAGGGCGAGAGTCGCTGGCGAGAATCTTGATTTGTTGCAGGCAAAGCCTGCGGCAAATTGGCCTGCTGCAAGCCAATTGTTGCCTGCCTTGCGGTAGCACGTCACTCGCCGATCCGTCTGATTTTTTATTTTTACTTTTTATTTTATTTTTTAATTAAAAATAAATATTATTATATATTAAAAAAATTATAAATAATAAATATTATAAATAATAATAAATAAAATAAATATTATATTATTAAAATAAATAGTAAAATTTTAAAATAAATAAATAATAGATATTTAAATAAATAATAAATACCAAAAAATTTATTTTGGACTATTTTAGAATATTTGGACTAGACTTGGTCAAAAATTAAGAGTCTACAGTTTGCCCCCCTACTCGAACGATCTGAGACTTTCAGTTGAAGAGAGTGAAAAGCAACATGACTTTGAGTAGATTTTGGGTGAGGATGGGTTCTCAACCCGAGGTTAGAGTTGGTTTGGGTTATTGAAGCAAAAAATAATTTGGGTTTTGGACCCAAGGTGAGTTCTGGACTCAAAAATAATTTGTGTTATGGACCCAAGGTGAGTTCTGGACCTAAAAAAATAATTTGGGTTCTAGACCCGAGATGAGTTTTGGACTTGAAAATAATTTGGGTTTTGGACATGAGGCGAGTTTGGACTCAAAAATAATTTGGGTTCTAGATTTGAGGCGAGATCTGGACTCAAAAATAATTTGGGTTCTGGACCTGAGGTGAGTTTTGGACTAAAAAATAATTTGGATTAAAAAATAATTGAGGTTTTGGACCCGAGGTGAGTTCTGAACTAAAAAATAATTTAGGTTCTGGACCCGAGGCTAGGTACTTGGACCCAAGAATGAATTAGATTTGGGTACTTGGAACCTGTAGACCCTTAATTTTGGCTCAAAGTTAATACGATCTTAATTAAAGAATGCCAAAATAAATTTGATCTGATCTACAACTTTTAATAAGTCGGTCTGATTTTAAAAGGCATAAACTCAGCTACAAAACCCTAAACCAAGTCTTTTTTAGAAGGTCCAGTCCAAAAAATAAAAAATACAAAATTAGTTCAAGTTCAAAGGGCCCAAGTGACATGAAACCTTGGCTCATGTCTACCTGGAGGCCCCAGGCCTGGATGCCCCAGGTCGACATGGCTTTGGTCCATGTCAATCTGGTTACCCCAGGTCGACATGGTCTCAATTAGTTTTTTTGAAATTAGTTTCCGAATTGAATTAAAATTTATTTTAAGGATGGATTAATATTAGGGTTAGGGATTCTGAGTGAGGTTTGCCTATAAATAATAACATTTCAAAATTTAGAGAGGGATGACAATAAACATTAACAAGGATGGCAATGAACATTAACAAGGTCAGCAATGAACATTAAAGAGGGTTGGCAATTAATATTAAGAGAAATTAAACCACAAAACAGAAGAGACGGCAACAAACAGAGAAGAACAACAATAGTTTTTTTGGAGAACAAAGGAAACGACAAACAGAAATATGAAGACAACCAAAGAAGAAGGTAGAGTACATACTGTCTTCACATTATTCATCCAGAAATTAATTTTTTTGTGGAACTAATGACGGAGGTTTGATCTTTAATCATAAATTATTCAAGCTCATAGTAGCTTCATTTTCTTTGATTAATAAGAACATGCAGTAACTTGATCTTTGAACATGTAATAACTTGATCTTTGAACGTACAGTAACTTGATCTTTGAACATGCAGTAAATTGATCTTTGATTAAAAACTTTAATTGTTGCTTTAGTTAATATATTGATCAGTTGGTGTTCATAAGTCCACTTGCATATTTTATAAAAAACTTAAAACTATCTAGTAGCTGTTGAGGATATAAATTGATTATCAGAATCCATAAATTACTTTATTGAAACTCAAAACCTTAAACTATTTTTACCAAAAGGCTTAAACTATTTCATTATTAAACTCCAAAATATTGATTATTTTTTCAAAACCTTAAATTATCTCTCCAAATCCAAAATTATTTTTTTAAGGCAGAAAGTAAAACCCTGAATTCAAAAACCCTAGATTTAAAAACCCTAATTCCAAACCCTGAATTCAAAAACCCTAGATTTAAAAACCCTAATTCCAAACCCTGAATTCCAAAACCCTAGTTTTAAGAACCCTAATTCCAAAACCCTAGTTTCAAAAATCCTAATTCCAAAACCCTAATTACGAAACTCTAGTTTCAAAAACCCTAATTCCAAAACCCTAATTACAAAACTCTAGTTTCAAAAACCCTAGTTTCCAAAACCCTATGTTCCAAAACCCTAAGGTCCAAAATCCCTAAATTCTGTAAAACCCTAAACTTATATTTTTTATTGCTTTATTTAATTTTAGATTTGATCACGTAGTTTATTATATGTTTTTGATGGGTGATTTACTTAATTTCAATGTTTGATTTATTTAACTTATCATGGATGGATATTTTCTTTATTATTACGATTATTATTTGTTTATTTTGGTATTAAAATTGTAAGAGGTATGTTTCCACTTTGTGGGTACCTCATTAATTAATTTCTATGTAATTTAAATTTCTTTTATATTTTGGGCCAATGTAAAGGACATGTTTCCATCTTTTGGTGGGTGTCCTATTTAGTTAAGACATGAACGATGTAAGGACATGTTTCCATCCTCAGATGGGTATCCATTTATTTGCTTTGTTTGGACATTGCTTTAATTTTAATATAATGATGCTTTATTTTAATTGTTGCATGTAATATGGATAATATTGTTATATTTAAGAATTTTATAATATTAAGACCTGTAAAGGAGGCCGGTTCCAATGAACAGGATATTGTGGGGGTGCTGGGCCATTTCTCACCTTCCCCACACGCACCCAACTTTCTGAACCCATTAGGGGGTTGGGGATTCCTTAGGAATCGAGTCATCCACCCCTTTTTTTTCCCGGCCTGTCTGGGTGTCGACTCCATTTTCTCCAGGCTTAGGTTCGTGTTCTCTAAGGCCCCGATCCTAAATAGTGCCGAAGTCGCAAGAATCATTCCACCGGGAGTGGGGGAAAAATCCCCGCTAACACTTGGCCTGCTGCAAATTGGCCTACGGTAGGCCAATTGCTGCTTGCCGCGCCTCGCTCATTGATTCGTTCGATTTTTTATTTTTTACTTTTTATTTTATTTTTATTAAAAATAAATATTATTATATTATTAAAAATAAATAATAAATAATAAATAAATATTATAAATAATAATAAATAAAATAAATATTATATTATTAAAATAATTAGTAAATATTAAACTAAATACATAATAAATATTTAAATAAATAATAAATACCACAAAAATTTTTTTGGACTGTTTTAAAATCTTTGGACTGGACCTGGTAAAAAATTAAGGGTCTACACCCTGTTTTGCTTATTTTGTCCTTTGAGGTTTGACAATGCAACATACTTCCCTTAACTTGAAGGGTTTGTATGAAAAAAAAAACACATTTTTTTATTTTTTTAATCTTAAAATCATATTTTAGCTTTGTCAAATCAGTCTCATTGTATCTCAGGACTCGATTTTCCAAAATAACATATCTATAACATAACAACCCTAGTTACTGTAGTAAACTTAGGAATCATTTTCATTTAAGCAAGAATTGTTGCACTTCAGATAGGCACATACATATTACTTGGCCAAAGGTCTCATCGAGTTTAAATATTATCTATTTCATATGCATGCTTATTCAAACTATGTTCACTAATAGACTCTACATACCAAGAGAGATCAACATGTCTTTAATATACTTGAACAGGATTTATAAGGGACATGGGTTAAGTGAAGGCCATTTTCAAATTAGAGCTAAATGTGACACTGCTAACAAATCCTCACACTATAAACTTTCTGCTGGAACCGTAGACATTTGGAAACATTAAACTCTAGACTTCATTTCCACCTTTCATGCATCTTGTAATTTGGCTTCATGAAAAGACAAAGCGTGAATGTTCTTCCATCTTTTGGTAGAAATTTGTATTTATTTAGTATGATCTTGATCATTTTCTTTTTTGTAGAAACTCAGGACCATCATTCTGCCCTTTTCTCTTTTTGGAATATCAAATCTAAGACTCTCAAAATTATGGATTTAGAGCTGTGTGGGATGAAAGATAGTCTTTCCCCTAATCCTCTAAATTTATTTGAATCTTGGCTGAACTGGACCAATTCAAGTTAATCTGTCGTCATAAACTAAGTAAAAGTATTTTGTTGCTTTAGGTAAAAGGAACTCTAATTGCTTTCTAAACCACCTTTTTGGGTTATATTTTCTTTTCCTTTTTCTCTTCTTCTTTTTGTTTTGTTTGCTTTTTTCTTCTTTTTGTTTTTTTTTTGCTTGTTTTTGTTGGTCCTAACTCAAAGAGAGTTGTACCTTTTTTGCTCTTGACTATAGATAATGGAGTAGGGTGAGTTTGCTTCAATAAGGATGAACCCTTTATTACCCTAATGTTATAGATTTGAGATATTAGGTGCAGTTGAAATAAACTTCAACTATCCTTATGATCTTAATAATACACACTTTTCTTTGATCTTCTTTCCCTTTTTATTCTTTAGTAATCATCAGACTTGCCATAAGTATCATAACAGCTCAGGGTAGATTATCGGTTTATAAGCCAATGGAAAGAAAGCCAAAATCTCATGAAGGCTCAAAGGGACAAACTAGGTTTGATATTAATAGGGTGGATACTAGTTGTTAGCTCATAAAAAATTCCTAGATCATCTCTCTCATAAATAAACAGAGTGTAATTTTGCCTCAAAAGTTCATCAAAACATGTTCTAAGATTGACTAGGACCTAGACAAAGGTAATTATGCAGGAGCCCTCTGTATGTAAGCATACACAACTCAATACTATAGAATAACTCCCTCACCTAGTAAAGTCATTTGGATCACGATGCATAGATACACTAATTTATGACTATCAAGGCAGACTCATCATCAGTTGAGCACTAAAATGAATAAAGACCAACCAAATATTAAGGAAAGTAATTTATTCAAATAATCTTAATTTCAAAAACAAAATTGTTTCAAAAATATTAAAGAAAGCAGAAATAAAATAAGTAGCACTCATGCTTGAGGAAGTTTGTTGAATTATAATTGACGGTACTTCATCTACTTAGACATATCAAGGGCAATGGTCATCACCTCCTCATCCATAATCCTCCATCTACATCTTGAAAAGATGGCAAGACAGAACTTTCCATCAATCCTCCTTCAATCATGAACATCATTGGCAATGGCACTCTTTCAAATTTAGGCAAGGGATTGCTCTTGGTGTTGGGCTTATTAGGCTTAGGCAGATTTCTACTGTCAATCAAATCTTGGATCTCATGCTTTAATTGAGAACATTTATCTATATCCTTCCCTTGCATTTGATGGAATTAATAGAAGGCCTTGGCATTAAAGTTTGATGGTAGAGGATTATGTAGCGGTCGAGGAACCAGTGGCTATAATAGTACTTTCTTCTGCAATTTGTTGAAATCCCAAGATAGATGTTTCCCCAACGCTGAAAACTACCTCTTATTTGCTTGACCGGTTACATTGACATCCACTACTTTCTATGTACCCTGACTGCCAGACTTACAATTCCCCCTCTCATTCCTTCTTCCAAAAAAATGGTTCTTCTTGCTTTCACATTCTTCTATTTGCATGCCAGCTTGGAGAAGATCTTTGAAATCACTTATAAGAGTGTGAGACATTTGTTCATGCAGATTAGGTAGGATCCCTCTTACAATCATCCTAATATGATCTGACTCATTGGGCCTCTTATTGAGCAATACAACCTTGTTTCTCCACCTTTTCATATAATCAGCAAAATTCTCATTATGTTTTTGCATGATGACTCAACCTCCATCAAAGTGTCTTCTAATTTAGCATAGTACCCATATTGCTGGATGAAGGTTTATATAATAAATCCTAATTTTTTGAGTATTGTCCTCTAAGGTGTTGAAACAATTCTACACAATCGGATCCAATGAGAGCATAAAGTACCTTAGAGCTCAGGCAGACTGCATAGTAGTGATGTATGACATGGAGATGAGGCTTGCCAGTTCCATTGAACTTGGAAAAAGATGGGATCTTGAATTTGTGAGGGACTTTCTCATCTTGTTCAAATAGTTTGTCCACCTCTGACATCTCTATAGTTTTCAACTAATTTTCTAACATCTTTTCCAAATCAGTAATCATCTTCTTTACATATGAAATTTTAGTCATTTCCATAGTTGATTTCTTTATAACCTTTGGCTCTTTCTTCTTATCTTAAGGATCTTGGAAGTATTGAGCCCAGTCATCATCATCATCAATAATCACCTTGTCATCATCAAAGGCTACCTCACCAACCTTAGCCTTTCCTTTGTCTTTCTTCTCCTTAGTGCTAACAAATGCTTCAATAGTGTTCCCAATAATGCAGCTAGTTGACCTTTCATGTTCTCAGCTAGGACCCCCTTTAGTTCTTCCATCTTGGCATTGAGGGCATGATCCACCATCTTTTGAATTCATTTAGGTTCCATTATTTTTAGTGTAAAGCTGATTGAGTCATAGGTCAGATAGTTGTAGGCTCTTGAACTGCTATTCTCCAGGACTATGAGTAAGAAAGAATTATTCTTACTCCTCCCTTTCTTTGAGCATTTTATAATTTTGTCCTTCTTCCTTGTAGGACTGTCAAGCACAGAACTTTCAAGAACTGAATGGTCTTTCTCCTTTTCTTTGATTTTGATTGAATCTTTGGTTGGGTTGGACCAATTCAAGTAAAAAAATGTCTTTATGAACCAAATGGAAGTCTTTTCCTGCTTTAGGTAAAAGAGAACTCAGTTGGCTTTTTGAACCTTTTTTTTTTGGGTTTTATTTTTTTCCTTTTCTTTCACTTTTTCTTCTTTTCTCTTTTTCTTCTTCTTTTTCTTCTCTTTTGTCTTTTTTGTTTTCTTTTCTTTTTGTTTCTTTTTTTTGGTTCTAGCTCTAAAAGAGTTGTCTTGTTTGTACCAACATGGGCTTCCAAAAATGGATAAGTAGAGTAACATAAATCTTCTTTAATAGGGATAAATCATTTGTTACACTGATGTTAATGTTGATATATTGGAGATATTAGGAAAACTTCAACTACCCTTATGGTATTGAGAACTTCAACCACCCTTATGGTTTTGAGAACTTCAACTATCTTCATGGTCTTGAAAACTTCACCTATCCTCATGATCTGGACTAATCATTGTTTTCTTTGATCTTCTTGCCTCTTCATCTTAGTGATCATAAGACTTGCCAAAAGTATCACAATAGCTCAAGGCAGGTTGTTGGGGTTATATGCCAATGAAAAGAAAGCTAAAATGTTATGAAGGCTCAAAAGGACAACTAGGGATTAATATCTAATTGGGTAGATACTAGTTGTTGGCTAACCAAACAATGGCTAGATCATCTCTCCCTTAAATAAGCAGAGCTCAATTTCACCTTGAAAGTTTGCAAAGCATGTTCTAATATTGACTAGGACCTTGACAAAGGTAATTATGCAGGAGCCCTCTCTAAGTAAGCATACACAACTCAATGCTATAGAGCAATTCCCTCACCTAGTAAAGTCATTCAAGTCATGATGCCTATACACATTAATTTATGAATTATCAAGCTAGATTACTCATTGGTTGAGCACCAAAATGAACAAAGACCAAAAAAAATTTGATGAAAGTAATTTATTCAAGCAACTTTAAATTTGAAAAAACAAGATTGTTCCAATTTAATAATAAAGAAAGTAAAATTAAAAAGCAATATTCAAGCTAAGGAAAGTTTGTTGCATATAAGCTTCTTTTTCTTTCATATCTTCAATATCCCCATCTTGAAAGGATGATAAAACAAAATCTTCTTCTAATCCTTTTCCCACCATGAAGGTTGCTGGTGGAGGCACTCTTCCAAATTTAGGCAAAGGGTTTTCTTGGTATTGGGCTTATCCGGCTCGGGTAGCTTGCCACTATCAATCAAATCTTGGATCTCATGCCCTAGACGAGCACATTTATCTATTTCATGTCCTTGCATTTGATGAAATTGATAGAAGGCCTTGGCATTGAAGTTTGGTGGCAATGGATTATGTAAAGGTCGAGGAGCTAACGGTTGTAACAATCCTTTCTTTTGTAGCTTGCTAAAAACCCAAGATAGAGGCTTCCCAGATCTGAGAATTGTCTTTTATTCCCTTGACTGGTCACATTAACATCAACTTCTTTTTGTGTGCTTTCGCTACCAGGTTGATAGCTCCCTTTCTCGTTCCTTTTTGTTGCAAAACAACTTTTCTCCCTTTCCCATTCTTCAATTTGCAAACAAACTTGGAGAAGGTCATTGAAATCACGGATGAGTGTACGAGACATCCTCTCACGAAGATTAGTCAACACCCCTCTCACAATCATCCTTATTTGATCGGATTAATCGGGCCTCTTCTTGAGTAAAGCGGCCTTGTTTCTCCATCTCTTGACATAATCTACAAAATTTTCATTTGGCCTTTGCCTAATGGACTCCACTTCCATTAAGGTAACTTCTAACTCAACATTATATCCATATTGTTGGATGAAGGCTTTGTAAAGTAGATCCCAACTCCTTTGTGTTCCATCATCTAAGGTATTGAACGAATTTTGGACAATAGGGTCCAATGAGAGCATAAAGTACCTTAGGGTTTGAGCCTTAGTAGCTCGGACAGATTGCATGGCAGTGATATACTGCTTCACATGAAGATGAGAATTTTCAGTGCCATTGTACTTAGCAAAGGAAGGCATCTTAAATTTATAAGGGACCTCTTCATCTTGTTTAAATAGTTTGTCGATCTCAGATATCTCTTCGGTTTTTAGTTTCTTCTCAAATTTCTTTTCTAAATCCGCAATCATCTTTTCAACATCGGATGTCTCGGTCTTTTCAAAAGTTGCTTTCTCACCAACCTTTGGTTCTTTCTTCTTCTCTTGAACATCTTGGTAGTATTGAGCCCAATCATCATCATCATCAAAAATGACTTCACTAACTTTGATCTTCCCTTTGTCCTTTGGTTTCTTAGTGCTAGCAGATGCCTCGGCATGGTTCTCTAAGATTGCAGTCAACTGGTTCTTCATGGTCTCAGCTAGGGCCTCTTTCATTTCTTCCATCTTGGCATTGAGGGCTTCATCCACCATTCTTTGAATTTGTTCAGGCTCCATTGTTTTAGGTGAGCAAGTGATTGAGTCGTTGCTAGATACTTCGTCTCCGGTGTAGGTCAGATTGTTGTAAGCTTTTGAACTATTGTAATCCAGGGCTGTGAGCTAGAGAGGATCAATGATATGAGATGCAAATGTATGCATGTATGCATAAACAAATCAACCAAATAAGACGTTCCTTCCAACCTTATAACATCCACACACGAATGGCGAGTCTCTTTTCCTAGGTATATGGTTAACAAAATACCAACATGGGGTATCTTGCATTCGAATAATTCCCTCGGACGTTTCAACCAATAGTTATATTTTTGAAAATGGAAATCAATCCATGATAATTCCCATTAATTAGGTTTTAATCCATTCAACCAACTAAAGTAGCTTTTATGCTATATTGGATTAAAACGAAATTAAGAGGTTTATTATAAGTAGATTTCTCACTTGAAAAAGGTAACTAATGGTTCATGCCAAAAACAAGCCCATGGTTAATTTATTCTTAGTGTAAACTAGGCCCACAATTGATTTTTGGTATTTCATAATTGACCTAAATATTTTTGCAAGCTCTTTGTAAGAAAAGGTTAGGTGAAAATAGTTTTGTTTCTAAGCCCATTGTAAAAGATTTTAGAAAAATGGATTTTGGGCTTAGTATTTGGGCCATGGGCCAAAGAATCTTTGATTTGTTTTAGAGAAGTCTTATGTTCAAAGACCATCTTAAAAAATTTTGAAAATAGTTTTGGTCTTTTGAATTTGAAAAAAAAAATTATTTTGAGCTTACAATACACTTAGGTCATATTAGAAAAAGAACAAACCAAATAAGCCATGATTTAGGCTAAGATAAACTAACCATAGTCAAACAACATGCATTTGGGGTAAAACCTAAGGAAAGTAACTAGGCCAATTACATGAGCTTTAGTCTTTGGGTTAAAAGGCCAAGGTTCCCATAGCAAGTATATACCAAATGGTACAAGGCTATGAGTGGTTATGCCATGCTCGATCTCCATACCTTGAGTGAAAGTATGGTATCCCTTACATAACATAACATGGGCAACACGGGCATCCTAAATCATGCACACGATGCAATCTAAGATGATGGAATGGATAATATTATTATAAGAAAGAATAAAATAATATAAAGACCAACGAAATCAACTTCAGTGGAGTCGCCACTATGAACGGGGATTTTTGCACCCACTCCCAGTGGAATGGTTCTTGCGACTTCGGCACTGTTTAGGCTCGGGGCCTTAGAGAACACGAACCTAAGTCCTGAGAAAATGGAGTCGCCACCCGAACGGGCTGGGAAAAAAGAAAGGGGTGGATGACTTGATTTCTAAGGAATCCCCAACCCCATAATGGGTTGGAAAAGTTGGGTACGTGTGGGTAAGGTGGGAAATGGCCCAGCACCCCCACAACGCCCGGTTCATTGGAACCGGCCTCCTTTACAGGTCTTAACATTATAAAATTCTTAAATATAACAATATTATCCATACTACACACAATAAAATGAAAGCATCATTATATTATGTTGTCCCAAGATGGCAACCAAGGGGGGGTGAATTGGTTTCCTCAAGAAATAATGACAATTAAAAAACTCAACAAAATAGAAATGCGGAATAGAGAGATGGTTGAGTAATGGAAGAAATAAAGAACACACAAGATTTATAGTGGTTCGGATTTACTTCAATCCTACATCCACTTCCTTAACAACTTGTTAAGGTTTCACTAATCTTTGAAGTTTTTACAAGCTCACTTCCAACTTTGGTGTTTTCACAAGTTCACACCTAACTTCACAAGTGTTTTTCTAAGGCTTACACTCAAGAACCTTTAAAGGAGTTTTTAAGGCTCACTCTCACAACCTAAACAAGAGTTTTACAAGGCTTACTCTCACAACCCAAGTGTTTTCCAAGCTCACACTCAAACTTATACAATGGTGTTTTCAATGCTAGCACCTAACATTCATTACAATTCAAATGTAAGTTTAAGTAAAAGAAAAGTTGTTGCTTGGCTATCAAATTCTTTTTTCTTGCTTCACTTCTTATTGCTTTTCTTGTAGAAGCACTGTATTTATAGCCAATGTGGTCTTACTAGCCGTTATTGATAGTGAGAATAAAGTCTTGGCAGTCTAGACCTTCTTTATTAAACTGTCCCAATTATTTCGCGGTCGTCATTCATACAAGGATGGTCGCGCTCATATCTCACACGATCGTCCTTGGATTAGGTATGGTCGCTGAATTTAAAAAAGCTTCAACGGTCGAATTTGAGTGCTCTGCAGCAGGAATCTTGCCCATGCTGTGGTTGTCGGGACAGTCGCGCATCACAAAGGTGCGGTCGCCCTTTTTGAATGTTGAAGTGGGATTGTAACGGTCATGTCACGTGTCATTCTCTGATAGGGCAAAAGAGATGTTCGCCAAAATTTGAATGTCGCGGTCACCCTAGGTATCATCTCGCGGTTGAGTTGAGAAACTCACATCGAACTTCTGGACGCACCTGAGAACGCGAACACTACTGTCTCTTTAAGCAATTTTCTCCTGCATTGGCAGAGCGGTCGCGAATATGAAGGCGTGGTCGCTAAAGTGGTAAGCGAGGCCATATCATTCGCCGTTCTTGTCACCGCGAACCTTACTGTGATTATAATGATTTGAGATCCTTGAGTAGTACGCTCACGGGTGTGATCGTGAAATGCGGTCTGGTGACCATTAGAAAGATTAGTACGCTCACAGGTGAAGAAATTGTTTGTAACGGTCGAAACTATTCAAATTAGTGTGTCCGCGCACAAAGATTTTTATTTGAATGAATCTGGTAGACGAGATAGCGATCGCTATGGACACTGGAGCGAACTCGACTGACTTAGAAATGAAAGAGTCAAGGAAAGATGGAGGAATTTTCTAATGTTTAAGAAAAAAAAAAGGTTTATGCACATTGAAACTTCATTGATAGGCAATTAATTCAAAGTGATTCCATCAATCATTCCTAAATTAAGTTTAATGAAGTTAAGTCTATCTTCATTCAAGGGTTTTGTAAAGATATCAGCAAGTTGATTTTGTGTATCTATAAATTCTAGGATTATATTCTGATTTTGTACATTTTCTCTCAAGAAATGATGTCTAATATCTATATGTTTGGATCTAGAGTGTTGGATAGGGTTTTTAGACAAATTGATAGCACTAGTGTTGTCACATTTAATGGAGATATTGTTAAATACTTTACCATAGTCAAGCAATTGTTGTTTCATCCATAATACTTGTGTGCAACAAAAACATGCTGCAACATATTTAGCTTCCGTTGTGGATAAAGCAACTGATGCTTGTTTCTTACTATGCCAAGAGACTAGACAATTACCAAGAAAGTGACATGCTCCTGTAGTGCTTTTCCTATCTAAGATACTACCAGCATAATCTGCATCTGAAAAGCCTATGATATGAAATGATGTGTTTTTAGGATACCAAAGTCCCAAATGCATTGTACCACTCAAATATTTCAAAATTCTCTTAGTGGCATTCAAGTGTGATTCTTTAGGACTAGTTTGAAATCTAGCACAAAGACATACACTATACATTATATCAGGTCTAGAAGCGGTTAAGTAAAGTAGTGTTCTGATGATACCTCGATATTTCTTCTCATCTACTGCTTTACCATTTTCATCTTTACCTAATTTTAAGGATGTGCTCATAGGAGTTTTGCTTGTTTTGCAGCCATCCATTCCAAATTTCTTGATGAGTTCTTTTGTATATTTGGATTGGTTGATGAAGATCCCATCTTCACATTGCTTGACTTGCAGTCCAAGGAAGAACTTGAGTTCACCCATCATGCTCATTTCAAATTCCCTAGTCATACAAGAAGCAAATTCTTTGCACAAGGCTTCATTAGTAGCTCCAAATATTATGTCATTCACATAAACTTGTACAATCAAAATGTTATGCTTATCCTTTTTAACAAAGAGAGTTGTGTCTACTTTTCCTTTTGAAAAACCATTTTCAAGTAGATATGCACTAAGTTTATCATACCAAGCTCTTGGTGCTTGTTTCAATCCATATAAAGCTTTGGTAAGTTTGAAAACATGATCGGGAAATTTGTAATTTTCAAAACCAAGAGGTTGTTCTACCTAAACTTCTTCACTTATAAGTCCGTTTTAAAATGCACTTTTAACATCCATTTGAAAAAGTTTAAAGTTCATATGACATGCAAAAGCAAGTAATATTCTAATAGCTTCTAATCTGGCTACGGGGGCAAAGGTTTCATCATAGTCAATACCTTCTTCTTGATTATAGCCTTTGGCTACCAATCTTGCTTTATTTCTAACAATGTGACCATTTTCATCAAGCTTATTCCTATAGACCCATTTGCATCCTATTATAGAGTGATCTGTAGGTCTAGGAGTAAGTTGCCAAACATTATTTCTTTCAAATTGATTAAGTTCATCTTGCATTGCAGTTATCCAATTTTCATCATTTAAAGCCTCCTCAACAGTCTTTGGCTCAATTTGAGAAACAAAAGCAAAATTAACATCTATATGATTAATTTTAGATCTAGTAATTACTCCTTTAGATGTTTCGCCAATGATGAGTTCCTTAGGATGGTCTTTCTTGTATTGCCAATCCTTAGGTAGATCTTGAGTCTTTTCTTCAAGTTCATATTGATTGATCTTTGGAGCATCAATAGATTCAAGAGGTTCAAGAGTACCTGCAGGGTCACTGAAAGTAATACCTTTCTTTTGATCAAGTTTAGATGATTCATCAAATACAACATGCATTTTTTCTTCTATAACTAGAGTTTTCATGTTAAATACCCTATATGCTTTGCTATATGATGAATATCCTAGAAATATGCCTTCATCTGATTTGGATGAAAATTTTTCAAGATTATCCTTGGTATTCAATATGAAGCATTTGCATCCGAATACTCTAAAATATCCCATTCTGGGTATTCTTCCATTCCATAGCTCATAAGAAGTTTTATTAGTTAAATGCCTTTTGTAAACACGATTTGCAATGTAACAAGCTGTATTAACGGCTTCTGCCCAAAAATAAGATGGTAAATCATATTCATTGAGCATTGTCCTAGCCATTTCAATTAAAGTTCTATTTTTCCTTTCAACTACACCATTTTGCTGTGGAGTTCTAGGAGCAGAAAAATTATGTGAAATGCCAAGTTCATTACAAAAACCTTCAAAATTTTCATTCTCAAATTCTTTGCCATGATCACTTCTAATAGATGTGATCACATATCCTTTTTCATTTTGAATTCTTTTTGCAAACGTTTTGAAGTAATTAAAGGCTTCATTCTTTTGAGCTAAGAAATTAACCCATGTGAATCTAGAGTAATCATCAACAAGAACAAATGCATATGATTTGCCTCCTAGGCTTGTAACTCTATTTGGTCCAAACAAATCCAAATGAATGAGCTCTAAAGGTCTAGAGGTGCTTATAACACTCTTTGATTTAAATGAGCTTTTATGTTGCTTACCATGTTGACAAGGTTCACAAATCCTATCTTTATCATATTTTATCTTAGGTAAGCCATCAACTAAGTTTTCATTACAAATATATTTTAATTGATCCATACCAGCATGTCCTAGTCTTATATGCCATAACCATGCATCATTATTAGTGGACATTAAACATTTAAATGTATGATTTGAATGTATGTTGATATTATAAGTGATGTTTGTTCTAGTACCCTTAAATATGATAATATCATTTGAATTCGTGATCTTGCATTCTTTGGAATCAAAATTGACAAAGTATGCTTTATCACAAAGTTGACTAACACTTAGCAAGTTATGTTTCAAACCATCAACAAGCCATACATCTTCTATTAAATCCTTACCAATAGATCCAATGGAGCCAACGCCAAGAATTTTTCCTTTAGCATTGTTTCCAAAAGTTACATTACCTCCATGTTTGTAGGTAATACTTGTAAAGAGCTTTGCATTCCCAGTCATATGCCTTGAGCATCCACTATCCACAAGCCATGTGCTTTCGTTGATAGTAGATTTTAGGCATACCTGCAAGGCAATAGTGATCATCTTCTTTTAGGTACCCACATGAAGTTGGGTCCTTGATGGTTAGTAGTAAAAGTGCCTTCTAACTTGAGATGAGCCTTTCTTATATAACAAGAAAAATTTTTGTGTCCGAATTTCATGCAATATGTGCATTGCCATGGTATTCTATACTTCTGCATTTTTCTTTTTGTATTTAAAGTATCATGCATACAACTACAAGTATGTGATTTCTTTTGTGCAAGTTTAGTGTACAAAAATGCATAATTATTTTTGGCTTTATTTCCTAGCAAACCATAAGAAGTAGACTTGGTGCAAGCATCTTTGATATGAACATCAGGGATTTCAATTGTAGATGCTTTTACAAATGTTGGTTTGCTTGGTGCAATGTTGGTTGAGCCATTGAATCCTAATCCATATTTTAAGGAAGGTGATCTTTGGTTATTAATTAATGTGTTTAATGCTTCCTTTCTTTTATGAAATCTGGAAATTGATTCTTTTAATTCTTTTAGTTCATGCTTCAATGTTTCATTTTCTTTAATAACTTTTTCTAAGTCATGTGAGTTTTTATTTAACTCTTCTATCGTATTCATCAAGTGTTCATTTGAGGTTTTCAATTCTAAGGTAGAGTTCTTTAAGCATATAAAATCCTTTTCTAACTTAGAGTTTTTTTCTTTATAGAGCATCATTTTAGAAAAATATTTTCTATTTTAAAGTTCATGTGCTCAATCAAATCACTATCATCTATATCATTTGTATCATTATGTGCTACTAGATCAAAGGATTGAGTGCTTACCTCATTAGAGTCATCTTCAATAGCCATGAGACACAGATTTGCAATTCCTTCTTCTTCTTCTTCTTCACTTGAAGAAGAGTCATCCCATGTGGCTTTGAGAGACTTTTTCTTTTCTTTATCCCATTTCTTTTTGTTTTTCAATTTGAAGCAATCTGATTTAATGTGACCAGTTTTTCCACATTCATAGCACTTTACCTCATTTTTCTTTTCTTTATCTTTGAAGGAGAATTTTGGAGGTGTACCTTTGTTTGCTTGTAATCTTTTCTTCCTTTTCCATTCATTGATTCTTTTTGAGAACATTGCCATTTCATCTTCATCATCAGTACCTTCATTGCTTGAGCTCTCAACTTCTTTGATTGCTTTGAGTGCAATTGGTTTTCTTTTTTCTTTTTCACCTTGATCTTCTTCTTTCTCACTGTGTAGCTCAAATGTGAGTAGTTTACTAACTAGCTCATCGGTTCTTAATGTGCTGAGATCATGAGCTTCTTCTATGGATGATACTTTTGATTCAAAGTTTTTTCTAGCTCTTAGGGCTCTCAAGATTTTACTGTTTACATCACCTTGATCATATACCTTGCCATACTTCTTTAGTTCATTGACAATAGCAAGCAAGCGATTGGTCATGTCGGTGACATTTTCATTTGATTTCATCTTGAATAGCTCATACTCATGGACATGCATTTGTTTCTTGGTAAATCTCACTTTAGTCGTACCTTCATGGTAGTTTTCGAGTGTTTTCCAAATGCAATGTGCACAAGTTAAATGTTGAACTCTTCCACCTTCTTCTCTTAAAATGGAATTCATCAAGATGGAAGCGGCTCTATTGTTCTTGAATCAATCTTTGACATTGCTAGTTGACTATTGTGCTTTGGGAAGTGGAACTTGAATACCGTCAGCTTCATAAGTGGGAGGTTTCCACTCACTTTCCACGAAATCCCATAGTTCAATCCCTTCACTGTCTAGAAACAAATACATTTTGTGTTTCCAGTATGAATAATCAGTTCCATCAAAGTAGGGTCTAAGAATAGTGTTAAGATTTCCATGAGAGTTTGATGAAGAAGAAGTTGCCATAGTGGATCAAATTTCACAATTAAGTTTAAGAAATCTCAGGCTCTGATACCAATTGTTGTCCCAAGATGGCAACCAAGAGGGGGGGGGGGTGAATTGGTTTCCTCAAGAAATAATGACAATTAAAAAACTAAACAAAATAGAAATGCGGAATAGAGAGATGGTTGAGTAATGGAAGAAAGAAAGAACACACAAGATTTATAGTGGTTCGGATTTACTTCAATCCTACATCCACTTCCTTAACAACTTGTTAAGGTTTCACTAATCTTTGAAGTTTTTACAAGCTCACTTCCAACTTTGGTGTTTTCACAAGTTCACACCTAACTTCACAAGTGTTTTTCTAAGGCTTACACTCAAGAACCTTTAAAGGAGTTTTTAAGGCTCACTCTCACAACCTAAACAAGAGTTTTACAAGGCTTACTCTCAAAACCCAAGTGTTTTCCAAGCTCACACTCAAACTTATACAATGGTATTTTCAATGCTAACACCTAACATTCATTACAATTCAAATGTAAGTTTAAGTAAAATAAAAGTTAATGCTTGGCTATCAAATTCTTTTTTCTTGCTTCACTTCTTATTGCTTTTCTTGTAGAAGCACTGTATTTATAGCCAATGCGGTCTTACTAGCCATTATTGATAGTGAGAATAAAGTCTTGGCAGTCTAGACCTTCTTTATTAAACTGTCCCAAGCATTTCGTGGTCGTCCTTCATACAAGGATGGTCGCGCTCATATCTCACGCGGTCGTCCTTGGATTAGGTACGGTCGCTGAATTTAAAAAAGCTTCAACGGTCGAATTTGAGTGCTCTACAGCAGGAATCTTGCCCATGCTGTGGTTGTCGGGATGGTCGCGCATCACAAAGGTGAGGTTGCCCTTTTTGAATGTTGAAGTGGGATTATAACGGTCATGTCACGTGTCATTCTCTGATAGGGCAGAAGAGATGTCCGCCAAACTTTGAATGTCGCGGTCGCCCTAGGTATCATCTCGCGGTCGAGTTGAGAAACTCGCGTCGAACTTCTGGACGCACCTGAGAACGCGAACACTACTGTCTCTTTAAGCAATTTTCTCCTCCATTGGCAGAGTGGTCGCAAATATGAAGGTGCGGTCGCTAAAGTGGTAAGCGAGGCCGTATCATTCTCCGTTCTTGTCACCGCGAACCTTACTGTGATTATAATGATTTGAGATCCTTGAGTAGCGGTCGTCCATAACTTGGGACGGTCGCTAGTCTTTAAGTGCGGTTGCGACTGAGGTCGAGTTTCTGACCGCGAAACCTACTGTGATAAGGTTTCTTCCTTTAAATGAATAGTGCGGTCGTATTCAGGTTTGTACGACCGCTAGAAGTGTTCTGTTTAGCTTTATTTGAAGCAACCTAAGCCTGCAACAAGATTCTCCAAACACATGTTAAATGGATCATTCAATTTTAGTTGTCAAGGATCAAAATTGAGATCATTTGTCTAACATATTAAAATCAAGGCAATGTCCAAATAAAACAAAACAAATAAATGGACACCCATCCGAAGATGGAAACATGTCTTTACATCACATGCCTAGATTGGAAACCCACCAAAAGGTAGAAACATGCCCTTTACATAGGTTCTAAAATAGAAAAGCAAATTAAATTACATGATGTTTAACTGATGAGGTACCCACCAAGTGGAAACATACCTCTTACAACTTTTGGAAATCTAAATTAATTGATAAAAGTAAAAAATCATTCATGAGAAATAAATCATTCATCAAAGCTATTAATCAAAATATAAAATAAACATCCATCCATGATATATTAAATAAATCAAGTATTGAAATTAAATAAATTAAAGCATAAGAGATAAATCAAAGCATAATCAAGTATAGAATTAAATAAAGCAAATAAAAGTCCAATTATAGCTACTGTGACTTTTTATGGAATTAAAATAGATTAGGGTTTTATGTTTTAAAAGGTTGGTAAGACTCTTTGATTAACTAAATTGATATTTGAATGGTGAAATAATGAAACTAGGGTTTTAGACACTTTAAAATACTTTTGATTCATGGTTTTAAATGATGATTTCAAGCTACTGTGTAAAATTAAAGTGTTTATGCTTTATGGTTTTTTAATGTTTTAAAGTATTAGGGTTTAGAAAAAATTAAGTTTTAAGGTTTTAAAGGAGTTAGAGTTTAATATTTTAGGTTTAGAAGTTAAATTAGGGTTTTAGTGTTTTAGAATTAGGGTCTCGGGTGATGAATTTGAATTAGGATTTAGAAAGACAATTTGATGATTTCATGAGATTTTATGAATTTAAACAAATGGATTGAAGTTTTTATAAATAGAAAAGATGTTTTTTATGGTTTTTTGGAAGAAATAGAACCTAGTTTAAACTTTTGAAGAAAAAAGAATCCAATATTGGTTTTGTTGAAAAATATGTTTAATTAAGGTTTTAAGATTTTGAAGAGGCAAAAATAACAATTTTAAGCCATTTTGGAAAATAAAGTAACGTATTAGTGTTTTTAACTTTGGAAAAACTAAATTAAAGTTCTAAGGTTTTTTTATTTAAAAACAAAATTTCATAGTTTATGCTACTGTGAAAAAATAAAACAAAAAGAATTTAACATACCTCCTTTTGTTGATTCTCCAAAAATAATTCTTCTTAGATGAACAAGAGCAAAGACAATTGCTTCCTTTGAATTGCTTAAATTGTGTCCCTGTTATTCCAGAAAAAAGAAATTGAATTGCTCCTTTTCCTTCACTGATTTGGCTTCGAATTTTCAAGTCTTTGTTGGATTTCGGCCCCCACCATTTAATTGCCTCTGGTCCTTATTTATAGTGGTTTAATGTGGTTTATTCCCAATTAATCACGGCAACTAATATTAATAAAAAAAAGAAACTGAAACCTAATTGAATTAGGTTTCGAAAAATTTGCGTTGGAAAAATTGTGCTGCCGAAAAAAACTGCCGTAGGAAAAAATGCGCTGGCAAAAAAAATCTGCAGCAAGAAATTGCGGCAGTGGGCGGGTTGCGGGCGAAATAGCGTGAGCTATTTTTGTAACACCCCTTCCCGACCTATAATAAGCTGAGGAGGAATGCTACATCAAGATACGAGCTCTGGTTATGTCAGCTTACTTAATGTTCCTTATAAAAATTTTTCAAAAAAATTTGACGGAGTCTCCCTTAAAATTCTAGGTCCCAAGTGTCGACAAAACTGATATTTTTTTTTATTTTTGAAAAACATTTTGTTTCACAATTCAACTCAAGTACACTCCCAATAATCCACCCTTATAACCTCAACTACAATCCTGCAAGAAGAATTCACACTTCTATATTCACAATCCAACTCAATTTAAAACCATACAGTTATTATACATTACTAGATTTATATGCTACATCAAGTTATCTGTAACACCCTGATACCCTATATAAGTACTATGCGTATACCTAGTATACATACAGTAAATATATAAAGTATAAGGATGTCACTTTTCGTTACCTTTTAAAATATTTATAATAGAGTTCAAACCATAATACATTAATTTAAATAACATTTACAAAGTCATTATCTTTATTAAAACTTCATTTATACATATAAATACTCTCTCGTCAGAAATACATCATAATTAAAATTTATACATGTATGCATAACCCTCTAGTTAGTCTCGACAAACTTTACTCTTCTTGTGGCATAACAAAAGACTTCATATCTTCCATCTAAATACCTGCGCGAATAAACACCCGCGCTAAGCCCGAGAGCTTAGTAGTCCAAATATAAAATATAAACATATAGTATAGAAGTATTGATATGTAATGATACATCGATTCAATATATAATTAGTTCTTATCATATCTTCTTTTCTTTTTAACTTTATCTTTAATATATCCTAGCTAATTTCATATAAGATGTATATATATATATATAATATTATCACCAACCCCAATGCATCACCAATACTCAAAACCAATATATTAATACCCCTACATTATATATATACCACACCAACCATTATTGCAATACACACATTACACATCATATCACTCATTATTGCAATACACAATTTACATATCATATAAATCATAAATCATATTTCCAATAAAGACAACCTTTATCATCAACCACAATTCATTTTCCTATTACACTTAATAACATTATATTATTCACAATCCACCAAGCATAATTCATTATTAATACTCACAATCAATATTTCAATACTTGCATTTCACATTGACAATAAAGACAGACTCGGGCCCAAAACACTAATATGTTATTCAAAGTTCAGAGTTACTGCTTTGATCCATAATCACAATAATCAAGCCCGTAGGCAACATATATCATATCTCTATCCATAGATAGTGTAACAGACCCAGTCTCTTGGACCATCCACCCGACTAATCGAGAAGATCCTCAACCCGGCAAGACTGTTACTTTTCATATATTTCATGTTTATAATTCATATAGTGTAACAGACCCAGTCTCTTGGACCATCAACTCAACAACTTGAGGAGATCCTCAACCCGGCTAGACTGTTACATTTCATATGTTATAGGCATGCCGTCAAATCCAGAACTCTGAAAGTTGAATTAACATATTAGACACAACTCTTTTCATTTATATCTTTGTACATTTCTTTCTCAATTCATTTCATTTTCAAAACATGCAACCATGCCTCAATTATAATTCATTTACATTCTCGTAGCCAACACAATGGCTTCACATCTCATTTGATTCATCATAGCCAATCTCAATGGCTTCACCTCTTATCATATTTCAATTCACGTTATAACACTTCATCATTCAAGTATACATAAACAATTATATTGAGCATATATCTTAAATTCATCATCATATAATCAACATGTCTATTTATTTCATTTCAATCATTATTACCAACCACAATTACAATACATTTCATCATTTCTCAAAACACATTAGCACAATTCATCATTACAATATTTATCATAACAAATTGCATTGTACTTACCTATTTGAATGATCTTCATATCTTTCACATCATCCAATCATAACCTTAATCAAATTATATTGACAATATAGTAATTCACTTAACACATTTACAAATAAATGTGTTAAGTCTTAATTCATGTAAATAAGTGCAATCATATAAACTTTGTACTTACCTTAAAACCAACTTACACCACTCTATACACCTACTCTTCCAAGAATCCTCAACACTTAGATTAGGGCAATTCAACCTCTTCACAACCTAATCCAAAAGGAATATTAGCAAAATGACCATATGAATAGTAAATTCTGGTTTTAGACTAAATTTTATCCTTATTTTGAAAATTTGTATAAAATAATATACTTGACTAAAAACTCTAAAATTTTTACAGAACTTAATTTTACATCTTAAAATCATTCCTTTAAAATTTCAGATCAAACTGAACACAAAATCTTGGTCAAATAGTTCACCCAAACAGACTGCCCCAATTGCCCTGCATCCTGGCAGCAGTTCTAAACTTTGTGAATTCCATAAATTAAATTCAATCAACTTGGTTCCAAATTATTTTTATCAAATACTAGACTCATTAAGCAACAACATATCCAAAATTCAATTGGATATAATTTTTCTACATTTTATTAAAAATCCCGAAATATAGCTGTCTCAGTTAAGGTACCTGCTGGAACAGGTCTAATAAAAATAATCTTTCCAAAATCATAACCATTCCAAAATCGAATCAACATATTTTTCAGTCATTCTAGACTCATAGAGTCACAACATATCAAAAATTCACTTCAAGAACATTTTTCTATAATTAATTAAAAATCGTACAAGTCACAGCCTTTACTAATTGTAAAACAGAAAAGAAATTCCACTAAACACAACTCTTGCTCTTCAATCACCAACACCAACCTAATTAAATCAAACATACTCCAACATACTACAATAATACAACCCTAATTTCAATTATCAACAATCAAACCTTCATACAACTTCAAATAAACCAAAGAAATCAAGAAAGAGAACTTACTTGGATTTTAGCCAAATCTTTACTATCCACTTGAAATCCTTAAGTATTTGGTGTAAATAAAAGCAAAATCACCTCCTTCTCTCTCTAGCTTCTCTCTCTCTCTCTCTCTCTCTCTCTCAGCCAAAAAGAAGAAGAAGAAGAAGAACACGTTTTTTTTTTCCTTTTCTTCTCTTCTTATTCTTATTTCAAATATATATATATAATAATAATAATAATAATAATAACAATAATAATAAAAACAATAAATCTCCACCACACACTCTCTTCCAACCTTTGACTTTCTTTTCTCTTTTTCTTTTTGTCCTTATCACCATAATTATTAATTAATTAATTATAAAAATATATACATAACTCACTTTCCCTACACCACTTTATATCCCATGTATATGTGATGTATATGTATATATCTTTTATATGATATTTATATTCCCATATTTCCTTATATATATATCATCTTATAATATTTCCCCTTTTTACTTCCATTAAACATATACATTAACTCCAAATATAACAATAATTCCAAAACTTTTAGGGTATAGTTTGGGATATTACAATTTTGCTCACAGAAAAATCCTGCGAGCGAAATAGAAAAGCTATTTCGCCCGCAGATTTTTTCTGCGGGCGAAATAGCTTGGGCCATTTCGCCCGCAGGAAATTCCTGCGGGCGAAATGCCCAAAGGCCTGCGCGACAATTTTTTCGTCTCCAATTTTTTCAACTCCAATTTTTTTTATTATTTTTTGACTTTTATTTGTTTATTTTTATTTTTTATTAATAAAAATTAGATACTAAAGCAAAAAATTATTTAACAAAAATTATTTTGGATCAATTAGACATAAAAATCATTTTGGACTAAATAAAACATATTGGACCGGATTGGGTAAAAAATTAAGGGTCTACACATACATAAAACCTCTTCAACCTGTTAATGTTTACTGGCTCACTAAACTCGTTCCCGTCCATGTCTGATAACTTCACCGCACCTTTGTTGATGACTTGTTTCACAACATATGGCCCTTCCCAGCTAGGCCTGAACTTCCCTCTTGGATCATATACATTAGGCTTACATTGCTTCAACACCAAATTCCCAACTCTGAATTTTCTGATTTTAAGCCTTCTATTGTAGGCCCGAGCTACCTTCTTTTGATACAGTTGGTGATGATGCAACGCTTTTAACCTTCTCTCTTCTAGTAAAGCTAACTGTGTGTATCTGCTCGCTACCCATTCCGTTTCAGGCAGTTCGGCTTCCAAGACTACTCTTAATGACTTGATTTTTATTTCAATTGGCAACACTGCTTCCATCCCGTAAACCAAAGAGAACGGTGTCATTCCAGTAGGTTTTCATACACTTGTCCTATATCCCCATAAAGCGAAGGGAAGTATCTCTGACCAATCCCTGTAAGTCTTAGTCATCTTGGACATAATTTGCTTAATTGTCTTGTTTGTTGCTTCTACTGCACCATTAGCCTTTGGTCTATAAGGAGAGGATCGATGATGGTGGATTTGGTACTTTGAGAATAAATCCTTAACTGCTCCTTGAAACTGTACCCCATTGTCTGATATCACACTGTGTGGGATCCCATACCGGCAGATGAGGTTCTTTTCAATAAATCTAGCCAATTGACTTGCACCCAGTTTGTTAAAGGATTCAGCTTCGACCCATTTTGAAAAATAATCTACTGCTACCACAATGAAACGGTGACCGTTTGAAGCTGTCGGATGTATCTCTCCTATAATGTTGATACCCCAGGTGGCAAATGGCCAGGGTGAAGACATAGAATACAATTCCTCATGAGGCATGTGATTCAAGTTACCATACATCTGACATTGTTGGCACTTCTTTACAAACTCAATACAATCTCTCTCCATGGTCAACCAATAGTAACCTTGTTGAATAATCTTCTTAAATAGGGCCAAACCACTCATGTGCGGACCACAACTTCCTGCATGTATTTCTGACATGATACGCTCCACTTCAGGCTTTCTTAAACATCTCAAATGCACTCCCATCAGGCCATCTTCGATATAACTCCCCATGGAAGGTGATGTATTGCAATGACCACCGCCTTATGGCTCTTCTCTCTTTCTTTGTTTCCCCCGGCGGGTATTCTCTTTCCTCCAAAAATTTCCTTATAGTATCATACCACACATCATGGTTTGTGTCAATTTCCATGATTGTTTCATATTTATAGCAAGGAGTTGATGAACTAGTCAAGATCAAAGGCTTAAGGAATAAGCTGACAGGGTTGTGGCTAGGGCATCAACCATCTGATTTTCTTCTCTTGATAGATGTATAAACCTACACTCCTTAAAGTTCTTCTTCATCATGGTCAGGTAATGGTGGTATGGTTTTAATTTTTCCTCTTTCAACTCCCACTCTCCATTTACTTGGAATACTACTAGCAATGAATCACCATAAACTTCCACCTTATCCAACTTCATAATAATTAGTGTTTCCAAACAAAAAATACAAGCTTCGTACTCCACCATATTATTGGTTGCCCTAAATTTCAACTTTTTGGCTAAAGGGATAAGTTCCCCTTCGGGCGATTCTAGTATAACTTCCAAACCTGCTCCTTTCCTATTTACTGCTCCATCAAAATACATTTTCCACCCTTGTACTTCAGTTGCTTCTAAATGTTCATCTGAAAATTCTAAGATTACCTCTTTGCTATCTGGTAATGGTTGTTGGGCCAGTAATTCTGCTACTGCTCTACCTTTGATTGTTTTCCTGGTTACAGACTCAATCTCAAATTCTTCTAATATTATTAACCATTGACCATATTTCCCAATCAAAGAGGGCGTCTCCCTTAAGTACTTCATTGGATCCAACCTGGAAATTGCTTGCACACTATATGATTGAAAGTAATGCCGTAACTTCTTAGAAGACCAAACCACGACTATACAGGTCTTTTCAATGATACTATACTGAATTTCATAAGGTAGGAGCTTTCTACTCAAATAGTAAATTGCATGCTCAGTCTCTGACTCATCTACTTGGGCTAGCATGGCTCCTATAGACTCTTCTTCTACTGCTAAGTATAGTAATAGAGGTTTGCCAGGTTTAGGTGGTTTTAAAATAGGTGGATTCAACAAATACACTTTTATTTTCTCAAAGGCCCTTTGACACTCTTCATTCCATATTACCGACTGATTCTTTCTAAGCAATTTTAAGATAGGCTCACAGTTTGTTGTGAGCTTTGCTATAAATCTGCTAATGTATTATAATTTACCAATGAATCCCCAAACTTCTCTCTCCGTCTTAGGGGCTGGCATATCCTTGACTGCTTTAACTTTGTCAGGATCAATATCAATGCCATTTGGACCAATCACATGTCCTAATAATTTGCTTGAAGTAACACCGAACACACACTTCTTTGGGTTCAATCTTAGCTTATATTTCAAAGCTCTATTGAAGAATAATTTTAAGTTTTGGAAGTGTTGTTCTCTTGTATCCGATTTAACCATCATATCATCAACATATACTTCAACTTCTTTGTGTATCATGTCATGAAATAGTGTGGTGGTCATCCTTTGATAGGTTGCTCCAGCATTCTTTAAGCCAAATGGCATCACCCTATAACAAAATATACCCCATATAGTAATGAAAGTAGTTTTGGCTTTATCCTCTTGGGCCATTAACACTTGGTTGTATTCGGAAAATCCATCTACAAATGAGTGTAGCACACTAGAGGCTACACTATCAATGAGAACATCTATATGAGGTAAAGGAAAATCATCCTTAAGGGAAGCCTTGTTCAAATCTCTATAGTCTACACAGACTCTTATTCTTCCATCTTTCTTTGGCACGGGTACTATGTTGGCTAGCCAATCTGGATATTCTATCACTTCAAGGAACTTCACTTGTATTTGCTTAGTGACCTCTTTTGTAACATCCGTGATTTTGGAGAAATTAAATAAGTATTTGGAGAGATAAATTGTATATACTCAATATATATATATATCTAGAGTATACAAAACATATACATATGATATATTAATTGTATATGTTGGATTAATACATTACATACTTAATATTTAATACACACATAAGGTACATTTGATGTGTATATAAGATACACATTACTTGTGCATATGTGCAATATCCTAAATTTTTGAAAAGTGCTAATTTTTTGAAATTTGATAAAATAAATTATAATTTAAATGGATAAATTAAATTAATGATTTTAAATGAAAAATGAAGGGGTTTTAAATGAAAAAGTGGATAATATATGTGATATATATGTAAAATATACATAACATATAAAAGTCAACACATTTTAAAATAAAAGTCAAAGAAAAAGGGTATTTTAGTAATTAAATCTTAGAAATTCAAAATTAATAAAATAATTCAAAAATAAATTATTTTTGAATGGAATAGGAAATTTATGACTTTTAATTTATTAAATAAATAATTATATAATTAATTATTAAATTATTTTAATATATATATACATGGTTAAAAATAAAAGATGAAAAGAAAAAGAAAATTTAAAAATTTTTATCTTCTTCTTCTTCTCCATCAAGGGGCCGGCCACCATGGCTAGTGAATTCAAGAATTTTTATCTTCCATACTCCACAAATTGAAGGATTCAACAAGTTTAAAGTGGATATTTGGTGATTTCCACCAAAATTAGTAAGTTCCCAACTTCTTTCTTTGGATTTCATAGGAATTGTGATTATGTTTGTTTTGGGTTTTTAAAGTTCTAAGATTTAATTGTCTATTTGGGTATATATGAAGTTATTTTAAGTGATTAACAATGATTTTAAGGTTGGATTAAAGAAATGGTTGAGTTTGGGTAAGATTGGTGAAGAGAGAGAATTTAGGGTTATGTAATTTTTGGGCTTTTGAAATAATGATTTTTAACTGTGCAAATTGATTCCAAATGAGTTGTTTTGTTACATAAACAAGTATTTTAAAGTCAAATATTGGATTTGGTTGTGTTGTGTTTGGTTGGAGTTTGAGAATGGAAGTGGAGATTTAGCGTTTTGGAAAAGTGATTTTTCAAAGTGGTTGAATTGTGCGATTTTATTTGTTTAAGCATGTTGTTTAGTATTAAAAGTGATGAATATAAGCTTAAAATGAGTAATGGATTGTGTTGGAATGGAAAACCTTCAATGGGGCAAGGTTATGCCATTTTATGGTTTTGTATATAAGAGTGTATTTTTATAATGTAAGTGGTTCAAATGTATTAAAATATGCTTCTAATGATATTAATAAACTTAAAACACTAATTTAAATGGCTTGATATTGTTTTTCAAAGTTAAAGTGAGGTGAAGCTTAATTTTGGGATTTGGTTTAGAGTGATGTTTAATTATGGGTTGACGTTGAGAATACCTTAGAATATGATATTAAATGATTATGTATGATCACATTTGGTATAGGCATTGAGGGAGATTGATTTGCTTCATCCAAGTAGTGAAGGGCAAGTTGGAAGGATATGATTGGATGTTCTATTAAGCTTGCTTTGGGTTGCTAGTAGATGTATGTACAAACATTGAGTATAATGTTTATATTTGCAAAACATTTGGACTTAACACATTTTGGTTGAAAAATGTGTTAAGCTACTTGGTTCATTGATTGAGTATGAATAATGTGCTATGACATTTGTAATGTCATATATGTGTTAAATGCATTGTGAAAGGCCATTGATAATGGCTAAATTGTGTAAAGTGTGAAATATGCATATTATGTGAAAATACCCAAAGTAATTGGGTAATGTGTTGTGAATGCAAAAATGAGATATGTGGAATAATGAAATGAGTTGATATGGATAAAAATGAGAAAAAATGAGAAAGATGAGAAAGATGTGAAAAATGAGAAAATGAGAAAAAAAATGTGAAAATAAGGCAATGAGCCTAATTTGATCATGAGAAATAAAATGAGAAATGAATTGTGAAAGTATTTGATAATGAGATAAATGAATTAATTGTGTGCCTAGTATGTTATTCAATTTTCAAAGTTCTGGGTTTGGCGGCATGCCTATGAATTGCTGGGCAAGTGAAAAGACCGGGTCGTAAGTCGAGCCCAGCTGATAAATGATAAATATGATGTTTTTGAGGTGAAAAGACTGGGTCGTAAGACTCAAAAACCGTAACAATCTAGCCAGGTTGAGGACCAAGATACTGGGCCCTAAGGGTCTAGCCGGGTTGAGGTTCAAGAGACTGGGGCTATTACATTATCCATGGATATATATATATTGCCTACGGGCTAGACACATGGTGTCATTATGGACCAAAGCAGTAACTCTGAAATTTGAATAGCATATTAGATCCTTTTTGGGCCCATGCTTGTCTTTGCTTTAATGTGAATTATGAATTGTGATACAATTGAGCAATATAATGTTATGAGTTGTGAGTATGAAATATTTGAAAAATATAAGAAAGTGAAATGATGTGACCTCTATATGCATTGTGCATTGGCATTACTTTACATTTTTATTATTATCAAAGTTTGTACCACTAGGCTTCGGCTTAGCGCGATTGTAATTCGTCGCGCATGTGTCATGGACGTTTTGGGAGAGCTGGAGAGTTTTACTAGACCTGGTCGGGTCTAGGTTTGTGTTTATTGATCTTGAAGAGTTGTTTTGGGTACATCAAGATCAGAGCCATTTGTCAGCATGTACATTTTTGATATTATGTATGTTATGATATGTTTTTGAAGCATATATTGTAAATTGTAAAGAATGATTTGATTAATTTTGTTTAAGATGGGATTTTATATATAATGTTGATATATATATACCTATAAATAAGTATTTTGAGAAATATGGAGAAATTGAGAAGTATTGGTCAATTGGTGTATTGATTTTATTTGGAGTGTTTGTTTTATGCAGGTTGTGTTTTGTTTAATTTTGGAAACGTTTAAATTACAAATAAAACTCTGGCGAATTTTTCCCAAAGATTTTCATATAAAATATTTATTTTAGATTTCTATAACAAGCGAAGAATATTTATATACTATTTATTTTATATATTAGTATTTGAAATCTTAAAACAGGAATGTAAAAGTTCATATTAAATCGGTCTGTGACATTTTTATGCCGTATATGCATATTTTACATATGCTGAAAATATGTATTGTACGTATATAGGGTATAAGGGTGTTACATTTATTTTGGTATCAGAGCCTAGGCTTGAGGTTCTCGACCTAGGTGGGTTGTTAGAGAGAGAAATTTGAAATTTTAAAAAAATAATTTTCAATTGTGATGCATGCATTGGCACTGGTAATTTATCTGATCCCTGATGTGGCAATGTCCATTTGATATAATGGATATGAGTTGAGTTGGCGTCTGGGTTGCATAGATCAGAGTGGCGTAGTAGAAGCATCATTCTATACCTTATGGATTAAGAATTTTTAGAACTTCTATTCAAAATTAAGATTCATAGTTGAATCAATTGATGAATAAGTGGAATTAAGAAAAAAATAATTTATGAAATGATTTATGATATGAAATAAAAAGTTTGAGAAATGGACATGAGAGTTACAGAAAATATTATAGGTATGCTGTACAATGATATTGTTGAATTTTTTTAAAATAAATATAGAAATCTTGGATGAGTTTGAAAATTTAATGAAAAGTTTTTCTATATGTTAGAATCTAATGTATAAAAATTCATAATTTTTAAAGATGAATTACTAATTAAGAAAGGTAGAAGAACACAGATTGTTGGAGGAGTTCCAGAAACTCAGAATCTGTAGAAATTGAGAAACATATTTAAACAATTATGGAAAACCCACCCAGAAAAATAGGAAAATTTACACCCAATATCGTATGTATTCCTATAACATATGGTTAAAATTTCATGAAGTTTTATTAAGGTTTGATACCTGAAAAAAATGGACAACCGGGTGCTGCCAGAGAAATTATTAAAGAGACAGATTCCTTGATTTTGGAAGATTTAATTTTTAAATATATTAAATTAACTTGGAAAAATCTAAAACTTTAAATATAAGTCCATATATGTGTTAAGTGAATATGGATAAAAATTTATAAGCTTTTATAAAGAATTGGTAAGGAATATAGAAATTAAAAGTGAGATTGACATGAAACTGAGGAAGTTATGCAGTTTTGTGTAAGTAAGTAATAAATTAATTTTATGAGACAAATGAATGAAGAAAATTATAAAAGTTTATATGCATATGGGTATAAGTATAGAAGGAATATGGAGTTTTTAATAATTTTCAACAAAGTGTTCATAATTAAAATCAAAGAGTGAAATCATATATGATAGCGAATTATTTATTATGGAACAATGATGCATAATTTAGGGTTGAGTGTGTAAAATTAAAGTATCTAAATGGATGATGTTAATTAGTTTAAGGAAATGAATTTGTGTTGTTTAAAAGTAAATGTTATGATCTTAAGATTGAGAATGTAATAAGGATGAAATTTAGTTAGGTTCATGTTGTTGATTGTATTATGTGGAATTTGAATTTTTGAAATGGGTTTTCATAGTTGTGAAAGTGATGTACTTTGATGTTATATTAATATATAGGTAATGCTTATAAAGTTAGCTCTTGAAGATGAGATTAATAGAATGAAGTTTAAGTAAAGTAGTAAGTTGAAAATTTAGAGTTGTAAGAGAATTTTGATGAAGATTGTTTAAATATTGATAGTTTAATGTTTAATAAGCATGGAAGTAATTTTGAATGAGTAATATTATTTATAAAAGTACTAACTAAGGTGTAATGTGGTTGATAATATAGAAATTTGTTATGAAATAAAGAGAAATGATTAAGCAAGTGAAAATGAGTTACTTTAGGTAATTGAATTGGAAATGATGAAAATAAATATGAAGGGTATAATTATTGAAAAAAAAATGTGAGAGAGATGTCACATTGGAAACGTGACTAAGATTTATGTGAAGTGTTAGAAAAAAAATATATAATATGAAACTTATTTAAGAGATGGGTGATTGAATAAGGAATATGTTAATTATGTTGTGGTCAGAGTGTATATATATGTTGAATTGATGAATAACCTAAGTAATGTCAAAAGAATGAGAAGTGATAATGTTCTCTGGAAGGTGATAAATGTTAACTTTGTATAGGTTGTATGTAAAAGAGGAATTGAGTATAATTGTATGATTTGTGTGATGGGATTTTTTTTTTATGAACACAAATATGATATATAAGAAAATGTGGAAAGTAAGTCACATTGTGATTATGACGTACGAAGGTGTATGTGGATGATTAAAAAAAATTTTATTGAGTATTTACTACCTTATACAAATACGTGTCTGGTGATATTGAGAATGATATTACATGTATTAATAGACCTAAGAGAGATTAGGTCTTGAACTGCGTAGAGTTAGGTCATGTGATGAATTGAGATTGAGAATGGACCCGAACAGAGCTGAACGGTGAAATTGTTATTTTAACAACTGAACTTCATGATTGTATAGTGTTTTGGGCCTAAATTATGTACGTATAAATAAAAGATTGTAAGGAAAAAGGAAAGTATAATGAAGAAAGTATGGAAGTGAAAAAAAATGAATGAAAATTTTTATAAGAGATAGATTAGAAATGGAGTAATAAATGGAAATTGTGTAAATTAGCATATGAACGAATGTGTATATGTAAGAGATGTTAATGATAATATTGTTGAAACATGAGTTAGGCTAATGATGATCAAGTGATCAATAGTAAATTGCTTTGAAACAGAGCTGAAACGGGTTAACTTTTTTGTGTATCAAAAGATTAGAAAATGAATATGTGATTTTTGCGATACGAACTTAACATTGTGACTGGAAATGTTTGAAGAAAAATGATAGAAGGGCAGTATTTATTTATAAGCCATGGATGTGACTATTATTATGGCATGACCGTTGGATAGTTTTGGTGAGATTGATAGTTATGCTTCAAGAAACATGTTCAAGACTTATGGTTTGCATAGTTGTATCTTATAATTTTATACTAGAAATTTGTTTATAGTTATAGAAAGTGTGGAAACAGAAGAGAATTGTAAAAATATGATGAGCTTTAAATGATGTATAAGAAAAATGATTTTGTAAATAGGGTAACTATAAGAAATGTGAGAAAAATGGTAAATGAAAGGAATTATGAAATGTGAGTAAGAGTTATAATAAATGTGTTTGAAAGTAGTATAAAATGAATAAGTTGATGAAAATGATGTGTAAAGTAAACGAGACTAGGGGAAGTAAATATTATCTGTAATGATGAATTCAAAGAGAATTAAAATTTGAGAATAAATTTGACCTAATAGAATTAGGTCATGAATTGAAAACAGATTGATGAATTTAAAATAGACAAAAGGTTGGTCAGAATAGAATAAGGTTGTGATGGTCATATTATGATAGTTAGATCAATTGATCCGAAATGTAATAAGTTTACAAGTATTTATTGAAATTCAATGTGTGTAGTTGTATTAAGAATATGCAAGCTATATGATAATGTTAATACAGCGTTTTGATATGTGTATGCATATGAAAGGAGCTAAGTTATATTAGTTTCAAATAATTATAAGAGAAAAGTGTTAGTTATAGTATAATTAGAATGAATTTTAATAAGGAAATAAGATTTTGTTGTTGTATAATGGTGATATTAAATTAATATGTGGTAATTGTATAAAGAGTAGGATCAAAGTGAAGATATGTAAAATTATTGTGTTAAGATAAAAGTTATTAACATTTGAATTTAAGGTGATGAGTGTATTTTTATAAGATAATGAAGTGAGCAGATATCTTGAGTGCAATAAGTGTGTGGTGTATATATATTAAGGAGATGAATTAATTTTGTCTAATGACAATTTGATTGAAGATATAATAATTTGTTATGACTGTTTGAGTAAATAGACAGTATAATGATGTGTTAGGGAATGGTAAAAAGGAAATTAAGAATGAACCTAAGGGGGAGAACAGAAATTATGTAATTTGGTAAAATAATAATTTGGATGATTTATTACTATACTGGATAATTTCGAGGACGAAATTATTTAAGGGGGAGAAAATTGTAACATTCGTGATTTTGGAGAAATTAAATAAGTATTTGGAGAGATAAATTGTATATACTCAATATATATATATCTAGAGTATACATAACACATACATATGGTATATTAATTGTATATGTTGGATTAATATATTACATACTTAATATTTAATACACACATAAGGTACATTTGATGTGTATATAAGATACACATTACTTGTGCATATGTGCAATATCCTAAATTTTTGAAAAGTGCTAATTTTTGAAAATTTGATAAAATAAATAATAATTTAAATGGATAAATTAAATTAATGATTTTAAATGAAAAATGAAGGGGTTTTAAATGAAAAAGTGGATAATATATGTGATATATATATAAAATATACATAACATATAAAAGTCAACACTTTTTAAAAGAAAAGTCAAAGTAAAAGGGTATTTTAGCAATTAAATCTTAGAAATTCAAAATTAATAAAATAATTAAAAAATAAATTAATTTTGAATGGAAGAGGAAATTTATGACGTTTAATTTATTAAATAAATAATTATATAATTAATTATTAAATTATTTTAATAAATATACATGGTTAAAAATAAAAGATGAAAAGAAAAAGAAAATTTAAAAGTTTTTATCTTCTTTTTCTTCTCCATCAAGGGGCCGGCCACCATGGCTAGTGAATTTAAGAATTTTGATCTTCCATACTCCACAAATTGAAGGATTCAACAAGTTTAAAGTGGATTTTTGGTGATTTCCACCAAAATTAGTAAGTTCCCAACTTCTTTCTTTGGATTTCATAGGAATTGTGATTATGTTTGTTTTGGGTTTTTAAAGTTCTAAGATTTAATTGTCTATTTGGGTATATATGAAGTTATTTTAAGTGATTAACAATGATTTTAAGGTTGGATTAAAGAAATGGTTGAGTTTGGGTAAGATTGGTGAAGAGAGAGAATTTAGGGTTATGTAATTTTTGGGGTTTTGAAATCATGATTTTTAAATGTGTAAATTGATTCCAAATGAGTTGTTTTGTTACATAAACAAGTATTTTAAAGTCAAATATTGGATTTGGTTGTGTTGTGTTTGGTTGGAGTTTGAGAATGGAAGTGGAGATTTAGGGTTTTGCAAAAGTGATTTTCCAAAGTGGTTGAATTGTGTGATTTTATTTGTTTAAGCATGTTGTTTAGTATTAAAAGTGATGAATATAAGCTTAAAATGAGTAATGGATTGTGCTGGAATGGAAAACCTTCAATGGGGCAAGGTTATGCCATTTTATGGTTTTATATATAAGAGTGTATTTTTATAATGTAAGTCATTCAAATGTATTAAAATATGCTTCTAATGATATTAATAAACCTAAAACATTAATTTAAATGGCTTGATATGGTTTTTCAAAGTTAAAGTGAGGTGAAGCTTAATTTTGTGATTTGGTTTAGAGTGATGTTTAATTATGGGTTGATGTTGAGAATACCTTAGAATATGATATTAAATGATTATGTATGATCACATTTGGCATAGGCATTGAGGGAGATTGATTTGCTTCATCCAAGTGGTGAAGGGCAAGTTGGAAGGATATGATTGGAGGTTGTATTAAGCTTGCTTTGGGTTGCTAGTAGAGGTATGTACAAACATTGAGTATAATGTTTATATTTGCATGACATTTGGACTTAACACATTTTGGTTGAAAAATGTGTTAAGCTACTTGGTTCATTGATTGAGTATGAATAATGTGCTATGACATTTGTAATGTCATATATGTGTTAAATGCATTGTGAAAAGCCATTGATAATGGCTAAATTGTGTAAAGTGTGAAATATGCATATTATGTGAAAATACCCAAAGTAATTGGGTAATGTGTTATGAATGCAAAAATGAGATATGTGGAATAATGAAATGAGTTGATATGGATAAAATTGAGAAAAAGTGAGAACAGTGAGAAAAATGAGAACAATGTGAAAAATGAGAAAATGAGAAAAAAAAAGTGAAAATAAGGCAATAAGCCTAGTTTGATTATGAGAAAGAAAATGAGAAATGAATTGTGAAAGTATTTGATAATGAGATAAATGAATTAATTGTGTGCCTAGTATGTTATTCAATTTTCAGAGTTCTGGGTTTGGCGGCATGCCTATGAATTGCTGGGCAGGTGAAAAGACCGGGTCGTAAGCCGAGCCCAGCTGATAAATTATAAATATGATGTTTTTGGGGTGAAAAGATTGGGTCATAAGCCTCAAAAACCGTAACAGTCTAGCCTGGTTGAGGACCAAGATATTGGGGCCTAAGGGTCTAGTCGGGTTGAGGTTCAAGAGACTGGGGCTGTTACATTAACCATGGATATATATATATATATTGCCTACGGGCTAGACACATGGTGTCATTATGGACCAAAGCAGTAACTCTGAAATTTGAATAGCATATTAGATCCTTTTTGGGCCCATGCTTGTCTTTGCTTTAATGTGAATTATGAATTGTGATACAATTGAGCAATATAATGTTATGAGTTGTGAGTATGAAATATTTGAAAAATATAAGAAAGTGAAATGATGTGACCTCTATATGCATTGTGCATTGGCATTACTTTACATTTTTATTATTATCAAAGTTTGTACCACTAGGCTTCAGCTTAGCGCGATTGTAATTCGTCGCACAGGTGTCATGGATGTTTTGGGAGAGCTGGAAAGTTTTACTAGACCTGGTCGGATCTAGGTTTGTGTTTATTGAGCTTGAAGAGTTGTTTTGGGTACATCAAGTTCAGAGCCAGTTGCCAGCATGTACATTTTTGATATTATGTATGTTATGATATGTTTTTGAAGCATATATTGTAAATTGTAAAGAATGATTTGATTAATTTTGTTTAAGATGAGATTTTATATATAATGTTGATATATATATACCTATATATAAGTATTTTGAGAAATATGGAGAAATTGAGAAGTATTGGTGAATTGATGTATTGATTTTATTTGGAGTGTTTATTTTATGCAGGTTGTGTTTTGTTGAATTTTGGAAACATTCAAATTACAAATAAAACTCTGGTGAATTTTTCCCAAAGATTTTCATATAAAATATTTATTTTGGATTTCTATAACAAGCGAAGAATATTTATATACTATTTATTTTATATATTAGTATTTGAAATCTTAAAACAGGAATGTAAAAGTTCATATTAAATCGGTCCGTGACATTTTTATACCGTATATGTGTATTTTACATATGCTAAAACTATGTATTGTACGTATATAGGGTATAAGGGTGTTACATCTTCTTTAACCAATTCAGCCCACTCAGGTCTTATTCGCCTAAGCTTTTGTTTGACAGGTTTTATGTGAGTGTAAGTAGGAATATGATGCTCGACTATGTCTCAATCTATCCCAGGCATATCCTTATAAGACCAAGCAAACACTTCTTCATATTTTTTGAATATTTTTCAAATCTCTTTCTCTCATCAGGAGTAAGGTCAGATGCTATGCTAATGTTTTTAGGATTTTTGGTTGTTCCCAAATTTAATGATTGTGTGTTAACAGAATTAATATTAAAGATGCTCATGTAACTGCTATTTGAATGTATGCAACCATCAGGAGAAACATCACACAAGTAAGCAAAATAAGACTTTATTGCATTCATTTTGGAAAAGAAAACATCATCATCCTCATACAAAGTAGACAAATTAAAATCAAAATCAAAATCATTGTTCTCAAAATCATAAGGCAGGATGTCTTCAAACTTTTCTTCAACCAGGGTAGCAATCTCCTCCGGAGTCTTCTCAGCTTTCAGGACAACTTCATTCTTCTCTTTTGGATTGGATTCTTGGTTGGCTGACAAGGCGAGCTCTTTCTTCACTTGGTCCACTAGTTCGGTGACATCTGTAAAAATTTCAAAACTTGGGATCAACTTACCCATGAACATGATCGACTCGGGCTTTCCTTGGAGTGGTCCCATATCTGGAGCTTTAACAAAGATTTCTTCAAGTGGTGGGAAGCCCATCTTCTCATTTTTCTTTGGCTGGACATCATTGCCTTCATCATATCCTAAGCTTTTCTTAGAAGTTTGAGTTCTAAAGTCTGGCAGCTTTGTCAAACCGACCTTACCTTTTCCAAGACCAGCTCCGGGAAGGTAGTTCATGTTCTTCATCATATTCAAGACTTTGGAGTCCACTTCTTCATCATCAGAAATTGCAGCTACTTGGAAACCATTGAGAGGCCTCTCAATCATTAGAGCGTTAACAATCTCATTATCTTCAGCTTTAATGACCACTGTCTCATCTCCGTTAGGGAACTTGATCATTTGATGAAGGGTGGAAGGAACTCCACCAAGAGGATGAAACCATAGTCGCCCCAAGAATAAAGCGAAGGTGACTAGTATGTCTAAAATAACAAACTCAACAATAGATTCAATTGGACAAACCCTGACAGCCGCTTTGAAAGTCCCTTCGGCATGCCTCCTAATGGGTTCAGAAATTATAAAATTCTTAAATATAACAACATTATCCATATTACACACAATAATTAAAAGAAAGCATCAATATATTAAAATCAAAGCAAGGTCCAAGCAAAACAAATAAATGGACACCCATCCGAAGTTGGAAACATGTCCTTACATCAAATGCCTAAATAGGACACCCACCAAAAGGTAGAAACATGCCCTTTACATTGGTTCTAAAATAGAAAAGCAATTTAAATGACATGATATTTAACTAATGAGGTACCCACCAAGTGGAAACATACCTCTTACAACATTCGGAAATCTAAATAAATTGATAAAAGTAAATAACCATTCATCATAAATAAATCATTCATCGAAGGTATTAAATATCAATAGAAAGTAAACATCCATCCATGATAAATTAAATAAACCAAGCATTGAACTTAAATAAATTAAAGCATATAAAATAAATCAAAGCATAATCAAATATAGAATTAAATAAGGCAAATAAAAATCTAAATTATAGCTACTGTTTCCATTTAGGGTTCTTTATTTCATGTGTTAGGGTTTTGGAATTTATGGAATTTAGGCTACTGTGATTAAAATGGATTAAAGATTTTATGTTTTTAAAAGGTTGGTAAAACTCTTTGATTAACCAAATTAATGTTTGGATGGTGAAATCATGAAACTAGGGCTTGAACACTTTAAAATACTTTTGATTTGTGGTTTACGGTTAATGAATTGTTGATTTTAGCTTACTGTGTAAAAAGTATAACATTTATGTTTATAAAGTTTTTAAAGTTTAAAGGATTTGGGTTTTAGAAAATTTAGGGTTTAGGTTAGCTAGTTTAAGGTTTATTGTTTTGAGTTTTGGAATTGAATTAGGGTTTTAAGACTTTGAATTAGGGTTTTGGATAATGAGTTATTTTAGGATTTGAAAATCAATTGATAAATTTATGAAGTTTTATGAATTTAAACAAAATGATTTAAAGTTTATAAAAGCAAAAAAGATATTTTTAAGGCTTTTGGAAGGAAACATGACACAATTTTGGGTTTTGATAATTTGGAATGCAAATCTTATTTTTGGGGTTTTGAAGAAATAAAACTAATATCTTTAAACTTTTTGGAAAATAAAGCAACGATTTAAGATTTTCATACTTCATAAAAGGTGAATTGAGGTTATTAGGTTTTTAAATTAAAAGAAATAATTGTATGATCTAGCTACTGTGACAAAATAAAAAAAAATTAAGAATTCAAACCTTATTTTGTAAGTTTTACCAAAAATTGCTTCTTGGATGAACAAGGTCAAAGACAAGCCTTTTTGCCTTTGAATTTCTTGAATTGTTTTTCTGCTCCCTCAAAAAATCAGCTTGATTTAAGGTTTTCCTTCATAGATTCGGATCCAATCTTTTGCTCAAGTTTCTGCCCAATTTCTCCCTTATTTCTCCTCCCGATTTCTTCCTTATTTATAGAAGAATTCTATTCTTAATCGTAGTTACTCATGACATACAACATTAACTAAGAAAAGGATGCTGAAACCTAATTGTATTAGGTTTCGGAAAATTTGTGTCGAAAAATTTCGCTGGAAAAAAAAAACTGCCAAGGAAAAATTACGCTGGCGAAAAAAATTGCCGCAGAAAAAATTACTATTATTATTATTTTTTATTTTTTATTAATAAAAATTAGATACTAAATTAAAATAACAAAATTTGTTTTAGACTAATTAAAATATTTTGGACAACACAAAAATTATTTTGGACTAATTAAAATATATTGGACCGGACTGGGTCAAAAATTAAGGGTCTACAGTTTGCCCCCTGCTTGAACGATCTGAGACTTTAGTGAAAGAGAGTGAAAAGCAATAAGACTTAATTTTTTATGAGATGGTTACTTGCATTTGTTTTGGGTACTTGGACCCGAGATTGAATTTGATTTGGGTACTTGGACCCTAGATTGGATTTGATTTGGGTACTTGGACCCGGGATTGGATTGAATTTGGGTACATGGACCCAGGATTGGGTACTTGGACCCGAGATTGGGCACTTGGACCCAAGATTGGATTTGATTTAGGTACTTGGACCCGAGATTGGGTACTTGGACCCTGTTGTCCCAAGATGGCAACCAAGAGGGGGGGTGAATTGGTTTCCTCAAGAAGTAATGACAATTTAAAAAACTCAACAAACAAGAAATGCGGAATATAGAGTTGGTTGAGTAATTGAAGAAAGAAAGAACACACAAGATTTATAGTGGTTCGGATTTACTTCAATCCTACATCCACTTCCTTAACAACTTGTTAAGGTTCCACTAATCTTTGAAGTTTTTACAAGCTCACTTCCAACTTTGGTGTTTTCACAAGTTCACACCTAACTTCACAAGTGTTTTTCTTAGGCTCACACTTACAACCCAAACAAGAGTTTTACAAGGCTCACTCTCACAACCTAACAAGAGTTTTACTAGGCTCACTCTCACAACCCAAGTGTTTCCCAAGCTTACACTCAAACTTATACAATGGTGTTTTCAATGCTAACACCTAACATTCATAACAATTCAAATACAAGTTTAAGTAAAAGAAAATTTGTTGCTTGGCTATGAAAATCTTTTCTCAATGTTGTCTCTTTTTTGTTTTCTCATAGAAACTTTGTATTTATAGCCAATGTGGTCTTACTAGCCGTTATTGATGTTGAGAATAAAGTCTTGGCAGATTAGACCTCTTTACTTAAACTGTCCGAAGCACTTCGCGGTCGCCCTTCATACAAGGATGGTCGCGCTCATGCTTCAAGCGGTCGTCCTTTTAACCAGGGACGGTCGCTACTTTTAAAAAATCTTCAACGGTCGAATTTTAGTGCTCTGCAGCTGGAATCTTGCCCATGATGTGTTTGTCGGACCGTTTCTTGCCCATGCTGTGTTTGTCGGGGCGGTCGCGCATCACAAAGTGCGGTCGCCCTTTTTTGAATACTGAAGTGGGATTACAACGGTCATGTCACGTGTCATTTTCTGACAGGGCAAAAGAGATGTCCGCCATAATTTGAATCTCGCGGTCGCCCGTGGTAGCATTTCGCGGTCGAACTCATATTCTCGCGTCGAACTTCTGGACGCACCTGAGGACGCGAACACTACTGTCTCTTTGAGCAATTTCTTTTTGAATTGTTGGGCGGTCGCGACTTTGAATGGGGCGGTCGCTAAAGTGGTTAGCGAGGTCGAGTCATTCACCGTTCTTGTCACCGCGAATCTTACTGTGATTGTAATGATTTAAATTCCTTGAGTAGCGGTTGTGCACATATTTGGCCGGTCGCTATTCTGTAGGAGCGGTCGCGACTGAGGTCGAACTTCTGACCGCGAAACCTACTGTGACAAGGTTTCATTCTGTAATTACTTGGAGCGGTCGTATTAAGGTGAGGTGCGACCGCGATAAATGTTCTGTTCACCTTTAATTGAAATAACCTAATCCTGCAACAAGATTTCTCAAACACAAGTTAAATAGATCATCCATTTGAGTTGTCAAAGATCAAAATTAAGATTATTTGTCTAACAATCTCCCCCATTTTGACTTTGACAATTCAAATGGAATGATGAGAAAAATAATAAGTCTTAAATGCTCCCCCTTAACATATGCAACAATCATGGTTAAGAGCATTGTGATTATTAGTTTATTTTGGTGCAAATGGTATTGTTTGAATGCAAACATTTCTCCCCCATAAACATTTCTCCCTTATTGTAAATTTTTCTCCCATTATTGTTCTTATTCTTGTTTTCCTCTTATTGGTTCATTCATTCCATTTTGGTTTGGTATTTTCTTCTCCCCCATTGTCATAGGCAAAATGAAACAATTGTTAAGCAAAATTATTAACTAAACAATGAAAGGGAAAGTACCAAATTATATATGAACATTATATATATTAAAATGGAAAGTACAAAGCAGAAAGTGCAAAGCAAAAAATGAAGCAGTAAACACATGAAAATGCAAACAAGAACAAACTAAAGCTAAGCTATTCTGAGTCATCATCTAACTCTAACTCTTCTTCAACTAAAGGAGCTTTCCCTTTATCTTGAGGTGCAACAGAGGCAGAGCTAGTGCTAATGGACTCTTCTTCTTCAGCAACGCTTTGTGTGTGATCACTTATATCCCAATCTTCAAGGTTGCATTGAGGCAAGTCCAATTTGCCTTGCATGTCATAAAGATCATGGTGCATGTGAGATATAAGGTCTATCCTTTTGTTTAAGTGCTGGAATCTCTTGGAAACACTTTTCTTGAACTTAGAGAGTTTCCTTGAGAGAGTCTTGATTGCTTGGAGGATGAGTTGTGTGGAGGATGAAGCAGTTTCTTTAGCAGCTTTTGATGAAGTTGCTTTTGGAGGTAATTCTACTGCAACTTCTACAGAATCTCCCTCTTCCTCAATTGTATACCTTGGCCTTTTCTTTTGTTTATCCATAACTCCTTTCTTGCCATAGCAGTATACATATGACCCTTCTATCTTCCTTACACAACCAGCATGCTCTAAGTAATCCATTGTGATAGCATTGGAGGCTAGAGTGAAAGGGTTCCTCAAAGTAGCTAAGTTCAAATCATTCAGAAGGTTTAAGTGTCTAGCTATTTGAGTAACTTGAGAGGATAGGAAGAAGGTACCAGTTCTTGTAATAGCATGATGATAAAAGGTATCAATCAAGAACTTGGTTGTGTTCATTTTGATGTTATGGGTGAAAGCATAGAGAAAGATAAGGTCTCTCTTGGTTACTTTCTCATTCCCATCTGCTCTTTGGTGAATGGTATAGGTGATAATCCTATGGAGCATCCAGTGGGTGAGAGATTTGATGTGCTTGGCTTTAGATTCCTTTTCAAAGGAAGTTTCAATGGAAATTTCTCGCCAGAAATCAGAAAGGGTTGGGTTTGAGAAGATTTGGTCATTGTAGGAGGTTATACCTTCAGAAGGGAAGTTCCAAATTCTGCCAAAATCTTCAAGGGTTATGAATTGATACTGATCAAAGAGTTTGAACCTTACCCCGTACCAACCTAGAGCAGAGTTTGCACTCTTCTCTATCTGGAATGACATTAGAAACTCCTTACTTAGACTAGAGTAACCTACCTCTTCTGGAAAGACAAAATTTCTCCATCCAAGGACATCCAACAATCCTTCAATTTCGTCCTTGATGCCCAAAGCAGACAGCATCCCACCAAAAGGAGATTTGGTGCCTTCAACCTTCTTCTTCTTTAGCATGGCATACCTAATGTCTTCCTCAGTGGTTTGGTGATGAGGTTTGTGAATTTTCTCACCCCTTTTTGATTGTGGAGGAGATGGAGGTTCAACGACAGGTTCTCTAATGGTGATTCCTGGAACTCTCTTAGCTTGTCCCTTTATTTTGGAAGTGGTTTTTCTTTTGGGAGCCATTAGAATAGAAGAAACAGATGAGAGCAGGAAAACAGAGGTTGATTTGAGAAGCAGATGAGTTGAGAAGATTTTAGGGTTTTAGATTGTTTTCAGAAGCAAAATATCCAAGAAATTTGATGTAACTTACTCTTAAATAGATGGAGTTAAGAAAATAGCCGTTTTTGACTGTTGGATATTAAGAGTTGCGACCTGTCACACAGCCAACGGTTATAAATTTTCGAGCAGAGTGTACAGGGTGCGGTCGCGGATTGAAGATAGTGCGATCGCTACTTATGGTCTAGCGACCATTATCAAGATAAGTATGCTCGCGAGAGAAGAAAGTAACTGTAACGGTCGAAACTATTCAAATTGGTGCGGCCGCGCACAAATTTTCTCGACCGCGCACAGGGATTTTTATTGAATGAAACTGGCAGACGAAATAGCGATCGCGAAATAACACTGGAGCGACCGCGATAAACTTAAAAAATGAAAATTTCAAGGAAAGATGGAATGACATTTCTAATGTGTTAAAGAATTAACTGCATGCACATAGAAACTTCATTGGAAGATAATTAATTCAAAGTTATTCCATCAATCATTCCTAAATTGAGTTTTATGAAGTTAAGTCTATCTTCATTCAAGGGTTTTGTAAAGACATCAGCAAGTTGATTTTCTGTATCTATGAATTCTAAGGTTATATTCTGATTTTGTACATTTTCTCTTAAGAAATGATGTCTAATATCTATGTGTTTGGATCTAGAATGTTGGATAGGATTTTTAGATAAATTGATAGCACTAGTGTTGTCACATTTAATGGAAATATTGTTAAAAACCTTACCATAGTCAAGCAATTGTTGTTTCATCCATAATACTTGTGTGCAACAAAAACATGCTGCAACATACTCAGCTTCCGTTGTGGATAAAGCAACCGATGCTTGTTTCTTACTATGCCAAGAAACTAGACAATTACCAAGAAAGTGACATGCTCCTGTAGTGCTTTTCCTATCTAAGATGCTACCAGCATAATCTGCATCTGAAAATCCTATAATATGAAATGATGTGTTTTTAGGATACCAAAGTCCTAAATGCATTGTACCACTCAAATATTTCAAGATTCTCTTAGTGGCATTCAAGTGTGATTCTTTAGGACAAGTTTGAAATCTAGCACAAAGACATACACTATACATTATATCAGGTCTAGATGCGGTTAAGTAAAGTAGTGATCCGATGATACCTCGATATTTCTTCTCATCTACTGCTTTACCATTTTCATCTTTACCTAATTTCAAGGATGTGCTCATAGGAGTTTTGCTAGTTTTGCAGCCATCCATTCCAAATTTCTTGATGAGTTCTTTTGTATATTTGGATTGGTTGATGAAGATCCCATCTTTACATTGCTTGACTTGCAGTCCAAGGAAAAACTTGAGTTCACCCATCATGCTCATTTCAAATTCCCTAGTCATACAAGAAGCAAATTCTTTGCACAAGGCTTCATTAGTAGCTCCAAATATTATGTCATCCACATAAATTTGTACAATCAAAATGTTGTGCTTATCCTTTTTAACAAAAAGTGTTGTGTCTACTTTTCCTTTTGAAAAACCATTTTCAAGCAAATATGCACTAAGTTTATCATACCAAGCTCTAGGTGCTTGCTTTAATCCATATAAGGCTTTGGTAAGTTTGAAAACATGATCAGGAAATTTGTAGTTTTCAAAACCAGGAGGTTGTTCAACATAAACTTCTTCATTTATGAGTCCGTTTAGGAATGCACTTTTGACATCCATTTGATAAAGCTTAAAATTCATATGACATGCAAAAGCAAGTAATATTCTAATAGCTTCTAATCTAGCTACGGGGGCAAAGGTTTCATCATAGTCAATACCTTCTTCTTGATTATAACCTTTGGCTACCAATCTTGCTTTATTTCTAATGATGTGACCATTTTCATCAAGCTTATTCCTATAAACCCATTTGCATCCTATTGTAGAATGATCTATAGGTCTAGGAGTAAGTTGCCAAACATTATTTCTTTCAAATTGATTAAGTTCATCTTGCATTGCAGTTATCCAATTTTCATCATTTAAAGCTTCCTCAACATTTTTTGGTTCAATTTGAGAAACAAAAGCAAAATTAACATCAACGTGATTAATTTTAGATCTAGTAGTTACTCCCTTTGATGTTTCTCCAATGATGAGTTCCTTTGGATGATCTTTCTTGTATTGCCAATCCTTAGGTAGATCTTGAGACTCTTCTTCAAGTTGATTGATCTTTGGAACATCAATAGATTCAAGAGGTTCAAGAGTATCTGCAGGGTCATTGAAAGAAATACCTTTCTTTTGATCAAGTTTAGATGATTCATCAAATACAACATGCATTGATTCTTCTATAACTAGAGTTTTCATGTTAAATACCCTATATGCTTTGCTATATGATGAATATCCTAAGAATATGCCTTCATCTGATTTGGATGAGAATTTTCCAAGATTATCCTTGGTATTCAATATGAAGCATTTGCATCCAAATACTCTAAAATATCCAATTCTGGGTATTCTTCCATTCCATAGCTCATAAGAAGTTTTATTAGTTAAATGCCTTTTATAAACACGATTTGCAATGTAACAAGCTGTATTAACGGCTTCCGCCCAAAAATAAGATGGTAAATCATATTCGTTGAGCATTGTTCTAGCCATTTCAATTAAAGTTCTATTTTTCCTTTCAACTACACCATTTTGCTGTGGAGTTCTAGGAGCAGAAAAATTGTGTGAAATGCCAATTTCATTGCAAAAGTTTTCAAAGTTTTCATTTTCAAATTCTTTGCCATGATCACTTCTAATAGATGTGATCACATATCCTTTTTCATTTTGAACTCTTTTTGCAAAGGTTTTGAAGTAATTAAAGGTTTCATTCTTTTGAGCTAAGAAATTAACCCATGTGAATCTAGAGTAGTCATCAACAAGAACAAATGCATATGATTTGCCTCCTAAGCTTGTAACTCTATTTGGTCCAAACAAATCTAAATGAATGAGCTCTAAAGGTCTAGAGGTGCTTATAACACTCTTTGATTTAAATGAGCTTTTATGTTGCTTACCATGTTGACAAGGTTCACAAATTCTATCTTTTTCATATTTTATCTTAGGTAAGCCATCAACTAAGTTCTCATTACAAATATATTTCAATTGATCCATACCAGCATGTCCTAGTCTTCTATGCCATAACCATGCATCATTATTAGTGGACATTAAACATGTATGATTTGAATGTATGCTGACATTGTAAGTGTTGTTTGTTCTAGTGCCTTTAAATATGATAATACCATTTGAATTCGTGATCTTGCATTCTTTGGAATCAAACTTGACAAAGTATGCTTTATCACAAAGTTGACTAACACTTAGCAGGTTATGTTTCAAACCATCAACAAGCCATACATCTTCAATTAAATCCTTACCAATAGAACCAATGGAGCCAACACCAAGAATTTTACCTTTAGCATTGTTTCCAAAAGTTACGTTACCTCCATGTTTATAGGTAATACTTGTAAAGAGCTTTGCATTTCCAGTCATATGCCTTGAGCATCCACTATCCACAAGCCATGTGCTTTCATTGGTAGTAGATTTTAGGCATACCTGCAAGACAATTTTGATCATCTTCTTTTAGGTACCCACATATAGTTGGGTCCTTGATGGTTAGTAGAAAGAGTGCCTTCTAAATTGAGATGAGCTTTTCTTATATAACAATAGAAATTTTTGTGACCAAATTTCATGCAATATGTGCATTGCCATGGTATCCTATGCTTCTGCATTTTTCTTTTTGCATTATACATACAACTACAAGTATGTGATTTCTTTTGTACAAGTTTAGTGAACAACAATGCATAATTATTTTTGGCTTTATTTCCTAGTGAACCATAAGAAGTTCTTTTAGATTTGGTGCAAGCATCTTTGATATGAACATCAGAAATTTTAGTTGTAGATGCTTTCACAAAAGTTGGTTTACTAGGTGCAATGTTGGTTGAGCCATTGAATCCTAATCCATACTTCAAGGAAGGTGATCTTTGATTATTAATTAATGTGTTCAATGCTTCCTTTCCTTTATGAAATCTGGAAATTGATTCTTTTAGTTCTTTTAGTTCATGCTTCAATGCCTCATTCTCTTTAATTACCTTTTCTAAGTCATGTGAGCTTTTATTTAATTCTCCTATTGTATTTATTAAGTGTTCATTTGAGGTTTTCAATTCTAAGGTAGAGTTCTTTAAGCATATAAAATCCTTTTCTAACTTAGAGTTTTTCTCTTTATAGAGCATCATTTTAGAGAAATATTTTTCTATTTTAGAATTCATGTGCTCAATCAAGTCACTATCATCTATATCATTTATATCATCATGTGCTACAAGATCAAAGGATTGAGTACTTACCTCATTGGAGTCATCTTCAATAGCCATGAGACAAAGATTTGCAATTCCTTCCTCTTCTTCTTCTTCACTTGAGGAAGAGTCATCCCATGTGGCTTTGAGAGACTTTTTCTTTTCTTTATCCCATTTCCTTTTGTTCTTTAATTTGTAGCAATCCGACTTGATGTGACCAGTTTTTCCACATTCATAGCATTTTACCTCATTTTTCTTTTCTTTATCTTTGAAAGAGAATTTAGGAGGTGTACCTTTGTTTGCTTGTAATCTTTTCTTCCTTTTCCATTCATTCATTCTTTTTGAGAACATTGCCATTTCATCTTCATCATCAGTACCTTCACTGCTTGAGCTCTCAACTTCTTTGATTGCTTTGAGTGCAATTGGTTTTCTCTTTTCTTTCTCACCTTGATCTTCTTCTTTTTCACTGTGCAGCTCAAAAGTGAGTAATTTACCAACTAGCTCGTCGGTTCTTAATGTGCTGAGATCATGAGCTTCTTCTATGGATGATACTTTGGATTCAAAGTTCTTTCTAGCTCTTAGTGCTCTCAAGATTTTACTGTTTACATCACCTTGATCATATACCTTGCCATACTTCTTTAGTTCATTGACAATTGCAAGTAAGCGATTGGTCATGTCGGTGACATTTTCATTTGGTTTCATCTTGAATAGCTCATACTCATGAACATGCATTTGTTTCTTGGTAAATCTTACCTGAGTTGTACCTTCATGGTAGTTTTCAAGTGTTTTCCAAATGCAATGTGCACAAGTTAAATGTTGAACTCTTCCACCTTCTTCTCTTGAAATGGAGTTCATCAAGATGGAAGCAGCTCTATTATTCTTGAATAGATCTCTGATATTGCTAGTTGACCATTGAGCTTTGGGAAGTGGAACTTGAATACCGTCAACTTCATGAGTAGGAGATTTCCACTCATTTTCCACGAAATCCCATAGTTCAATCCCTTCACTGTCTAGAAACAAATACATTTTGTGTTTCCAGTATGAATAATCCGTTCCATCAAAGTAGGGTCTAAGAATAGAGTTAAGATTTCCATGAGAGCTTGATGAAGAAGAAGTTGCCATTGTGGATCAGATTTCACAATTAAGTTTAAGAAATCTCAGGGCTCTGATACCAATTGTTGTCCCAAGATGGCAACCAAGAGGGGGGGTGAATTGGTTTCCTCAAGAAGTAATGACAATTTAAAAAACTCAACAAACAAGAAATGCGGAATATAGAGTTGGTTGAGTAATTGAAGAAAGAAAGAACACACAAGATTTATAGTGGTTCGGATTTACTTCAATCCTACATCCACTTCCTTAACAACTTGTTAAGGTTCCACTAATCTTTGAAGTTTTTACAAGCTCACTTCCAACTTTGGTGTTTTCACAAGTTCACACCTAACTTCACAAGTGTTTTTCTTAGGCTCACACTTACAACCCAAACAAGAGTTTTACAAGGCTCACTCTCACAACCTAACAAGAGTTTTACTAGGCTCACTCTCACAACCCAAGTGTTTCCCAAGCTTACACTCAAACTTATACAATGGTGTTTTCAATGCTAACACCTAACATTCATAACAATTCAAATACAAGTTTAAGTAAAAGAAAATTTGTTGCTTGGCTATGAAAATCTTTTCTCAATGTTGTCTCTTTTTTGTTTTCTCATAGAAACTTTGTATTTATAGCCAATGTGGTCTTACTAGCCGTTATTGATGTTGAGAATAAAGTCTTGGCAGATTAGACCTCTTTACTTAAACTGTCCGAAGCACTTCGCGGTCGCCCTTCATACAAGGATGGTCGCGCTCATGCTTCAAGCGGTCGTCCTTTTAACCAGGGACGGTCGCTACTTTTAAAAAATCTTCAACGGTCGAATTTTAGTGCTCTGCAGCTGGAATCTTGCCCATGATGTGTTTGTCGGACCGTTTCTTGCCCATGCTGTGTTTGTCGGGGCGGTCGCGCATCACAAAGTGCGGTCGCCCTTTTTTGAATACTGAAGTGGGATTACAACGGTCATGTCACGTGTCATTTTCTGACAGGGCAAAAGAGATGTCCGCCATAATTTGAATCTCGCGGTCGCCCGTGGTAGCATTTCGCGGTCGAACTCATATTCTCGCGTCGAACTTCTGGACGCACCTGAGGACGCGAACACTACTGTCTCTTTGAGCAATTTCTTTTTGAATTGTTGGGCGGTCGCGACTTTGAATGGGGCGGTCGCTAAAGTGGTTAGCGAGGTCGAGTCATTCACCGTTCTTGTCACCGCGAATCTTACTGTGATTGTAATGATTTAAATTCCTTGAGTAGCGGTTGTGCACATATTTGGCCGGTCGCTATTCTGTAGGAGCGGTCGCGACTGAGGTCGAACTTCTGACCGCGAAACCTACTGTGACAAGGTTTCATTCTGTAATTACTTGGAGCGGTCGTATTAAGGTGAGGTGCGACCGCGATAAATGTTCTGTTCACCTTTAATTGAAATAACCTAATCCTGCAACAAGATTTCTCAAACACAAGTTAAATAGATCATCCATTTGAGTTGTCAAAGATCAAAATTAAGATTATTTGTCTAACAGACCCAAGATTGGATTGAATTTGAATTTGGGTACTTGGACCCGAGACTTAGTTTGACTGACCTTTTATTATTTGAGAAGTCTGACTGCTCCGGTTGTTTTATGCATTGTGATTCTTCACCATCAAAATGGATCTTCATCCTTTGAGATCGGGTCTTCACCCTTTAACATGGATCTTCATCCTTGGGATCGGGTCTTTACCCTTGAAAAACGGATCTGCATCCTTGGAGATTGGGTCTTCACCCTTGAAAATGATCTTCATCCTTTGAGATTTGGTCTTCACCCTTGAAAAATGGATATTCATCCTTTGAGATCGGGTCTTCACCCTTGAAAATGGATCTTCATCCTTTGAGATCGGGTCTTCACCCTTGAAAAATGGATCTTCATCCTTTTAGACTTTGGGTCTTCACCCTTTGTAAATGGATTTTCATCCTTTGAGATCAGGTCTTCACCCTTGAAAATATGGATCGTCATCCTTTGAGATCAGATCTTCACCCTTGGAACATGGATCTTTATCCATTGGAGGTCGGGTCTTTACCCTAGCTTCAGCTCTTTTAGCTGAACTGATCTTTTGTCTTTTGCATCTTCATTCTTTTGAGAGTTCTAATGTTTCATTCTTTTGTTCTTCCTTTTTACAAAAATTCAACTATTTTTAGTTGGCTCTCATATCTTCTCCTGCCCCCTACGTGGCAAAATATTTGCAAGTGAGTTTGAAAATATTTGGTATATAAACTCAAAAAATTGAAAAGGAGAAGCGTTGCCCCCTGTGTAGGCTCAAACCCATGATTTTTCTATGCAGGCTCTGATTGATGTTTTTGCCGTCTAGTTCTTCGCACAAGCATGTATTTCTTCGTTTGCAAAATGACTAGAACTTCCTCAAGCAATGGGCTTTCCATGCCCCCCTGATTTGATATCTTCTTTTGATTGTTTACTTCACAGAGTGTTTGCTGTTCACTTTGATAATGAATAAACAATACAAGACAAGAAAGTGTGATGTGATATGCTCATGTATGCATGATTTGCATGAATAATACTTACAGTCATTTCATTGATTCATAGACCTAGGTGATCAGCAGAAGTATTCTCATTGACTCCTTTCATATACTCGTTCAGATCTTGCATTGGAATGATAGAAAGCTTTGCATTTATGGCTTTTATCTTCAAGATGTTGAGAACATGAGTGGTGGAGATTCCAGGCAGCAGAGTCAGGGATTCATCTATTTCAAATTATGTCTCAATATGTCAGTTGATAGCTTCTTCATGACCTTGCTAATAATCATTTCCTTTGTCTAATGTGTCCTTTGGAGGTTCAACATACTTCCCTTAACTTGAAGGCTTTGTATGACAAAACATTTTTTTTTATTTTTTTTTTTGAATTTTTGAATTTTAATTTTGAAATAAAATGTTGGCTTTGCCAAATTAATGTCAATGCACCTCAGGACTTGATTTTCCAAATTAACATATCTATAACATGACAACCCTAGCTACCATACTAAACTCGGGAATCAATTCTATTTAAGAAATAATTGTTGCACTTCAGATAGGCACATACACATTACTTGGCCAAATGTCTCATTTGAGTTTAAATATTATCTATCTCATATGCATGCTTATTCAAACTATCTCCACTAATAGACTCTACCTACCAAGAGAGATCAACAGGTCTTTGATAGGCTTGAAATGGGGTCTATGAGGGACATGGGTTAAAGTGAAGGCCATTTTGAGATTGGAGCTGGTGTGACACAATGGACAAACCCTCACACTATAAATTTCTTGTTTGAATTTTAGGCAGCTTGGAGGCAATCTTGCTAGACTCTAAATTCCTTCTATCTTCTTAGCATTAATCTGGATCTTAATTAGGACAGTCTTTGCCCTTGCAAAAAGTTTGGTTCCCAAATTCATTTTTTTCTTCTTCTCCCTTTTCTTTCCTCTTTCCTTACTCTTCGCTTTCTTTTATCATTTTATCCTTCTCTCTTTTAGGACTATCAAATACAGAACTTTCAAGAACTGGATAGTCTTTCTCCTTTTTCTTCGATTTTGATCAAATCTTTGGTTTGGTTGGACCAATTCAAGTAAAATCGTCCTTATAAACCAGGTGGAAGCCTTTTGTTGTCTTAGGTAAAAGAGAACTCAGTTGGCTTTTTGAACCATTTTTGGTTTTCTTTTCTTTTTTCTCTTTTTTTCTTTTTCTTTTTTCTTATCTTTTTCTTTCTTCTCTATTTTTTTGTTTGTTTGGTTTGTTTTTTGGTTCTAGCTCAAATAGAGTTGTCTTATTTGTACCAACTTGGGCTTCCAATAATGGATAAGTGGAGTAACATAAATCTTCTTTAATAGGGATAAATCATTTGTTACTCTGATGTTGATGTTGATATATTGGAAATACTAAGAAAACTTCAACTATCCTTATGGTTTTGGCTATGCATTCCATTCTTTGATCTTCTTACCTCTTCTTCTTAGTGATCATAAGACTTGTCAAAAGCATCACAATAGCTCAAGTTATTGAGGTTATATGCCAATTAAAAGGAAGCTAAAATTTTATGAAGGCTCAAAGGAACAACTAGGGATTGATATTTAATTGGATGGATACTAGTTGTTGGCTAATCCAAACGATGCCTAGATCATCTCTCCCTTAAATAAGCAGAGTTCAATTTCACCTCGAAAGTTTGTCAAAGCATGTTCTAAGACTGACTAGGACCTAGACAAAGATAATTATGCAGGAGCCCTCTCTAAGTAAGCATACACAACTCAATGCTATAGAGCAATTCCCTCACCTAGTAAAGTTGTTCAAGTTATGATGCATAAATATATTAATTCATGAATTATCAAGCTAGATTCCTCATCGGTTGAGCGCCAAATTGAACAAAGACCAACAAAAATTTTGATGAAAGTATTTTATTTAAAGCAACTTGAAGTTAGGAAAACAAGATTGTTCCAATTAAATATTAAAGAAAGCAAAATCAAAAAGCAACCTTCAAGCTAAGGAAAGTTTGTTGAGTTGGAGTCGAAGATACTTCATTTTTTTTTTACATCTCAAGGGCAAGGATTTTTCTCCATCATAAAGGATCATTGCTTCATCATCATCTTTAGCAGCTTCTCTATCCATATCATGACAAGGTGACAAGATAAAACTCTTCATCAAGGTTGTAAGCGATGGTGCCCTTCCAAATTTAGGCAGAGGATTATTCTTAGTGTTGGGCTTATCAAGCTCAGGCAGCTTTCCACTATCAATCAAATCTTGGATTTCATGCCTTAATCGAACAAATTTATCTATCTCATGCCTTGAGTATGATGAAATTGACAAAAAGCCTTGGTATCAAATTTTGGGGGTAATGGACTAGGCAAAGGTCGAGGAGCCAACGGTTGCAACAACCCTTTCTTTTGCAGCTTGCTAAAAACCCAAGATAGAGGTTTCCCCAATTATGAGAATTGTCTCATTCCTCCTTGACTAGTGGCATTAACATCAACTTCTTTTTGTGTGCTTTGATTGCCCGACTGAAAATTTCCTTTCTCATTCCTTTTTATTGAAAAATGGTTCTTCTCTCTTTCCCACTCTTCAATTTGCAGACCATCTTGGAGAAGATCTTTGAAATCCCTTATAAGGGTGTGAGACATCCTTTCACGAAGATTGGACAGGACACCTCTCACGATCATCCTTATTGGTCAGATTGATCGGCCTTTTCTTGAGCAAAGCAGCCTTATTTCTTCACCTTTTCACATAGTCCACAGAATTCTCATTTGGCCTTTGCCTTATGGATTCCACTTTCAGTAAGGTAACCTCCAACTCGACATTATACCCATATTGCTGGATGAAGGCCTTGTATAACAAATCCCAATTCTTTTGTGTTCCATCATCTAAGGTATTGAACCAATTTTGGACAATAGGGTCCAATGAGAGCATGAAGTACCTTAGAGTTCGAGCCTTAGTAGCTCGGGCAGACTGCATAGCAGTGATATACTGCTTCATATGGAGTTGAGGATTTCCAGTACCATTGTATCTATCAAAAGATGGCATCTTGAATATATAAGGGATCTCCTCATCTTGTTCAAATAGTTATCGATCTCGGACATCTCTTTAGTTTTTAGCTTCTTCTCAAATTTCTTTTCTAAATCAGCAATCATCTTTTCGATATCAGAAGTTTTGGTCTTCTCCATAGTCGATCTTTCAACAATCATCGGTTCCTTTTTCTTCTCTTGAGCATCTTGGTAGTATTGAACCCAATCATCATCATCATCAATGATTACTTTGTCATCATCAAAAACTACTTCATCAACTTTAGTCTTCCCTTTGTCCCTTGGCTTCTTAGTGCTAGCAGATGCCTCGGCATGATTCTCTAAGATTGCAGTCAATTGGTTCTTCATGGTCTCTGTTAGAGCCTCTTTTATTTCTTCCATCTTGGCATTGAGGGCCTCATCCACCATCCTTTGAATTTGTTCATCTCCATTGTTTTTGGTGATCAAGTGATTGAGTCGTTGCTAGATACTTCGTCTCCGGCATAGGTCGGATTGTTGTAAGCTTTTGAACTATCGTAATCCAGGGCTGGGAGCCAGAAAGGATCAATGATATGAGATGCAAATGTATGCATGTATGCATAAACAATAGACAAACAAGGATGAATAGGACGTTCCTTCCAACCTTATAACATCCACAGACGAATGGCAAGTCTCTTTTCCTAGGAATATGGTTAACAAAATACTAACATGGGGTATCTTGTTTTTGAATATTTCCCTCGAACGTTTCAACCAATAGTTATATTTTAAAAAATGGAAATCAGTTTATAATATTTTCCATTAATTAGGTTTTAATCCATTTATCCAACCAAAGTAGCTTTTATGTTATATTGGATTAAAACTAAATTAAGAGGTTTATTATAGATATATTTCTCACTCGAAAAGAGTAACTAATGGTTTGTGCCAAAAACAAGCCCATGATTGATTATTCTTAGTATAATTTAGGCTCACAATTGATTTTTGGTATTTCATAATTGACCTAAATATTTTTGCAAGCTCTTTGTAAGAAAAGGTTGGGTGAAAATAGTTTTGTTTCTAAGCCCATTGTAAAAGATTTTAGAAAAATGGATTTTGGGCTTAGTATTTGGGCCATTGGCCAAAGAATTTTTTATTTGTTTTTAGAAAAGTCTTATGTCCAAAGACCATCTTGAAAAATTTTGAAAATAGCTTTGGTCTTTTGGACTTTAAAGAAAAATTTATTTGAGCTTGCAAATGTACTCGGGTCAAATTAGGAAAAGAACAAACCAAATAAGCCATGATTTAAGCCAAGATAAATTAATCATAGTCAAACAACATTCATTTGGGGTAAAACCTAAGGAAAGTAACTAGGCCAATTACATGAGCTTTAGTCTTTGGGTAAAAGGCTTAGGTTCCCATAGCAAGTATATACCAAATGGTACGAGGCTATGAGTGGTTATGCTATGCTCGATCTCCATACCTTAAGTGAAAGTATGGTATCCCTTACATAACACAACACGGGTAACACGGGCATCCTAACTCACGAATACAATGCAATCTATTATGATGCAATGGATAATATCATTATACGAAATAATAGAATAATATAAAGACCAACGGAATCAGCTTCTCTTATCCCCAGTGGAGTCGCCACAGTGAGCGGGGATTTTCGTCCCCACTCCTGGTGGAATGGTTCTTGCGACTTCGGCACTGTTTAGGCTCGGGGCCTTAGAGAACACAAACCTAAGTTTGAAAAAAATGGAGTCACCACCCGGACAAGTCGGGAAAAAAGAAAGGGGTGGATGTCTCGATTCCTAAGGAATCCCCAACCCCTAATGGGTTCAAAAAGTTGGGTACGTGTGGGGAAGGTGAGAAATGGCCCAGCACCCCCACAACGCCCGGTTCATTGGAACCGGCCTCCTTTACAGTTCTTAAAATTATAAAATTATTAAATATAACAACATTATCCATATTACACACAATAATTAAAAGAAAGCATCAATATATTAAAATCAAAGGAAGGTCCAAGCAAAACAAATAAATGGACACCCATCCGAAGATGGAAACATGTCCTTACATCACATGCCTAAATAGGACACCCACTAAAAGGTAGAAACATGCCCTTTACATTGGTTCTAAAATAGAAAAGCAATTTAAATTACATGATATTTAACTAATGAGGTACCCACCAAGTGGAAACATACCTCTTACAACATTTGAAAATCTAAATAAATTGATAAAAGTAAATAACTATTCATCATAAATAAATCATTCATCAAAGGTATTAAATATCAATAGAAAGTGAACATCCATCCATGATAAATTAAATAAACCAAGCATTGAACTTAAATAAATTAAAGCATATAAAATAAATCAAAGCATAATCAAATATAGAATTAAATAAGGCAAATAAATATCTAAATTATAGCTACTGTTTCCATTTAGGGTTCTTCATTTCATGTGTTAGGGTTTTGGAATTTATGGAATTTAGACTACTGTGATTAAAATGGATTAAAGATTTAATGTTTTTAAAAGGTTGGTAAAACTCTTTGATTAACCAAATTAGTGTTTGGATGGTGAAATCATGAAACTAGGGTTTGAACACTTTAAAATACTTTTGATTTGTGGTTTACGGTTAATGAATTATTGATTTGAGCTTACTGTGTAAAATGTATAACAATTATGTTTATAAAGTTTTTAAAGTTTAAAGGATTTGGGTTTTAGAAAAGTTAGGGTTTAGGTTAGCTAGTTTAAGGTTTATTGTTTTGAGTTTAGGAATTGAATTAGGGTTTAAGACTTTTGAATTAGGGTTTCGGATAATGAGTTATTTTAGGATTTGAAAATCAATTGATAAATTTATGAAGTTTTATGAATTTAAGCAAAATGATTTAAAGTTTATAAAAGCAAACAGTATATTTTTAAGGCTTTCGGAAGGAAACAGAACACAATTTTGGGTTTTGATAATTTGGAATGCAAATCTTCATTTTGGGGTTTTGAAGAAATAAAACTATTATCTTTAAACTTTTTGGAAAATAAAGCAACGATTTAAGATTTTCATACTTCATAAAAGGTGAATTGAGGTTATTAGGTTTTTAAATTAAAAGAAATAATTGTATGATCTAGCTACTATTACAAAATAAAAAAATTAAGAATTCAAACCTTGTTTTGTTAGTTTTACCAAAAATTGCTTCTTGGATGAACAAGGTCACCTTTTTGCCTTTGAATTTCTTGAATTGTTTTTCTGCTCCCTCAAAAAATCATATTGATTCAAGGTTTTCCTTCACAGATTCAGATCCAATCTTTTGTTCAAGTTTTTTTTTTCCAATTTCTCCCTTATGTCTCCTCCCGATTTCTTCCTTATTTATAGAAGAATTCTATTCTTAATCCTAGTTACTCAAGGCATACAATATTGAATAAGAAAAGGAAACCAAAACCTAATTTATTAGGTTTCAGAAAATTTACGTCAAACAATTTCGTTTGCGAAAAAAAAAACTGCTGCGGAAAAATTGCGCTAGAGAAAAAAATTGCCGCAGGAAAAATTACGCTGGCAAAAAAGTTGTCGCAGCTGCGGGCGAAATGGCATATCTGCGGGTGAAATGGCTTGGTCATTTCCCTCGCAGGAAAAACCTGCGGGCGAAATGGCCTTTGGCCAATTTGCCGCAATCCGACTTTTTTTTTGTTTATTATTATTTTTTATTAATAAAAATTAGATACTAAATTAAAATAACAAAATTTGTTTTGGACTAATTAAAATATTATGGACAAGACAAAAATTATTTTGGACTAATTAAAATATATTGGACCGGAATGGGTCAAAAATTAAGGGTCTACACTACCTCCTTAGGTGGTGGCCTTGCATAAGGCTTACCGGATCTATTGTTCATTACTTCATCTTCTTCGGGCTCGGACCAAGTCCACTCCTCCTTCTTTGATACAAGATCATCATTGCTATCGCTTGAATCCCAAAACCCATTGACAACACAAATTGTTACTTCTTCACCCATCATAGCTTGTTTAATTCCATCAAGTACCTCTTCTTCTTTGGTTGCTTCTCCATCTACATCTTGAAAAGAAGACATGACAAAATCCTTATGCAAACCTCCTCCAATCATGAAGGTTGCCGGTGGTGGTACTCTATTGAACTTTGGTAATGGGTTGTCTTTGGTGTTTGGCTTGTTGGGCTCGGGTAGCTTCCCATTATCAATTAGATTTTGGATCTCATGTCTCAACCTTACACATCTATCCATGTTGTGCCCTTGCATTTGGTGAAATTGACAAAATGCTTTAGTGTCAAAATTAGGTGGGAGAGGGTTAAGCAAAGGACGAGGATTTAAGGGTTGTAGAAATCCCTTTCTTTGAAGCTTATTAAGAACCCAAGACATCGGTTTTCCCAATTTCAAAAATTGTCTCCTTGTTCCTTGGTTAGTAGCATTGATACCGACTGCCTTTTGCATGCTTTGGCTATCGGACTAACAGTTTCCTTTCTTGTTCCTTCTTGTTGAAAAATGGTTCTTCTCTCTTTCCCATTCTTCAATTTGCAAACCCGCTTGGAGAAGGTCTTTGAAATTTGAGTGTATGAGACATCCTCTCATGAAGACTAGGCGATGCCCCTCTCACAATCATCCTAATTTGATCAGATTCATCGGGCCTCTTCTTGAGCAAAGCAGCCTTGTTTCTCCATCTCTTCATATAATCTACAAAATTCTCATTCGACCTTTGCCTAATGGACTCCACTTCCATCAAGGTAACTTCCATCTCGACATAATATCCATATTGTTGGATGAAGGCTTTGTAAAGTAGATCCCAACTCTTTTGTGTTCCATCATCCAAGGTATTGAACCAATTTTGGACAACAGGATCTAATAAGAGCATAAAGTACCTTAGGGTTTGAGCCTTAGTAGCTCGGTCAGACTGCAAGGCAGTGATATATTGCTTCACATGGAGATGAGGATTTTCGGTTCAATAAAACTTTGAGAAAGATGGCATCTTGAACTTGTACGGGACTTCTTCATCTAGCTCAAATAATTTGTCAACTTCAAACATTTCCTCGGTTTTCAGCTTCTTCTCAAATTTCTTTTCTAAATCAGCAATCATCTTTTCAATATCAAAAGTTTCGGTCTTCTCCATAGTTGATCTTTCAACAATCTTTGGTTCCTTTTTCTTCTCTTGAGCATCTTGGTAGTATTGAGCCCAATCATCATCATCATCAATGATCACCTTTTCATCATCAAAAACCACTTCACCAACTTTAGTCTTCCCTTTGTCCTTTGGTTTCTTAGTGCTAGCAGATGCCTCGGCATGATTCTCTAAGATTGCAGTCAATTGGTTCTTCATGGTCTCAGCTAGGGCCTCCATTATTTTTAGTGAGCAAGTGATTGAGTCGTTGCTAGATACTTCATCTCCAGCATAGGTTGGATTATTGTAAGCTTTTGAACTGTCGTATTCCAGGGCTGTGAGCCAGAGAGGATCAATGATATGAGATGCAAATGTATGCATGTATGCATGTATGCAGAAACAATCAACAAACAAGGATAATTAGGACGCTCCTTCCAACCTTATAACATCCACGCACGAATGGCGAGTCTCTTTTCCTAGGTATATGGCTAACAAAATACCAACATGGGGTATCTTGTTTTCGAATAGATCCCTCGGACGTTTCAACCAATAGTTATATTTTTAAAAATGGAAATCAACTTATGATAATTCCCATTAATTAGGTTTTAATCCATTTAACCAACTAATGTAGCTTTTATGCTATATTGGATTAAAATAAAATTAAGAGTTTTATTATAAATAGATTTCTCACTTGAAAAAGGTAACTAATGGTTCATGCCAAAAACAAGCCCATGATTAATTATTCTTATTATAAACTAGGCTCACAATTGATTTTTGGTATTTTGTAATTGACCTAAATATTTTGCAAGCTCTTTGTAAGAAAAGGTTAGATGAAAATAATTTTATTTCCAAGCCCATTGTGAAAAGATTTTAGAAAAAAATGAATTTTGGGCTTAGTATTTGGGTTATGAGCAAAAGAATTCTTGATTTGTTTTTAGAAAAGTCTTATGTCCAAAGACCATCTTGAAAAATTTTGAAAATAGCTTTGGTCTTTTGGATTTTAAAGAAAATTTTATTTGAGCTTACAATTGTACTTGGATCATATTAGAAAAAGAACAAACCAAATAAGCTATGATTTAAACCAAGATAAATTAACCATAGTCAAACAACATGCATTTGGGGTAAAACCTAAGGAAAGTTACTAGGCCAATTACTTGAACTTTAGTCTTTAGGTTAAAAGGGCTTAGGTTCCCATTGCACGTATATATCAAATGGTATGAGGCTATGAGTGGTTATGCCATGCTCGATCTTCATACCTTGAGTGAAAGTATCGTATCCCTCACAAAACACAACACGGGTAACACGGGCGTCCTAACTCACACACACAATGCAATCTAAATGATGCAATGGATAATATCATTATAAGAAAGAATAGAATAATATAAAGACCAACAAAATCAACTTCTCTTATCCCCAGTGGAGTCGCCACTATGAGCGGGGATTTTTGCTCCCACTCTCGGTGGAATGGTTCTTGCAACTTCGGCACTATTTAGGATTGGGGCCTTAGAGAACACGGACCTAAGTCTGGAGAAAATGGAGTTGCCACCCGGACTGGCCGGGAAAAAGAAAGGGGTGGATGATTCAATTCCTAAGGAATCCCCGACCACCTAATGGGTTCAGAAAGTGGGGTAAGTGTGGGGAAGGTGAGAAATGGCCCAGCACCCCCACAATGCCCTGTTCATTGGAACCGGCCTCCTTTACAGGTCTTAATATTATAAAATTCTTAAATATAACAATATTATCCATATTACACACAATAATTAAAATAAAGCATCGTTATATTAAAAGAATCAAAGCAATGTTCAAGCAAAACAAATAAATGGATACCCATCCGAAGATGGAAACATGCCCTTACATAATCCATGCCTAAATATGATACCCACCAAAAGGTAGAAACACGTCCTTTACAATGGTTCTAAAATAGAAAAGCAATTTAAATTAAATGATATTTAACTAATGAGGTACCCACCAAGTGGAAACATACCTCTTACAACATTTGGAAATCTAAATAAAACAATAAAAGTAAATAACCATTCATAATAAATAAATCATTCATTAAAGACATTAAACATCAATAGAAAGTAAACATTCATCCATGATAAATTAAATAAACCAAGCATTGAACTTAAATAGTTTAAAGCATATAAAATAAATCAAAGCATAATTAAATATAAAATTGAAGAAAGCAAGTAAAGATTCAAACTAGAACTACTGTTTCCATTTATGGTTCTTTATTCCATGTGTTTAGGGTTTTAGAATTTTATGAGTTTAAGCTACTGTGTTTTTAAGAGAATTGAGATGGATTAAAGTTTTACGATTTAAAAAGTTGGTAAAGTTCTTTGATTAACCAAATTAGGGTTTGAGATGTAAAATCATGAAATTAGAGTTTGGGCTCTTCAAAACACTTAGATAATAACTATTACCTGCTGAATTATGTTTTTAAGCTTACTGTGTAAAATTATAACATTTATGTTTATATGGTTTTTAAAGTTTTAAAGGATTAGGGTTTATAAAAAATTAGGGTTTAAGGTTTTAAGGGGGTTAGGGTTCACTGTTTTGGTTTTTGGAGTTGAATTAGGGTTTTAGGATTTTTGAATTAGGGTTTCGGAGGATGAATTAGTTTTTAGAATTTGGAAAAACAATTGATAATTTTATGAAGTTTTATGAAAATAAACCAAATGATTTAAAGTTTATAGAAGCAAAAAAGATGTTTTTAGGGCTTTTGGAAAGAAACAGAACTCAATTTAGGATTTTGATAACTCGGAAAGAAATTAGGGTTTCGAGATTTTGAAGAAACAAAAATAATAATTTGAAGCTTTTTGGAAAACAAAGCAATGAATTAAGGTTTTTAAACTTTAGAAAAGGTAAATTAGGGTTCTTAGGTTTTTGAATTAAAAGAAACAATTAGATAATTAAGCTATTGTGAAGATTAGAATTTAGACAATTGATGCATACCTTCGTTTGTTGGTTCCACCAAAAATTTCTTCTTGGATGAACAAGAACAAAGACAAGCTTTGCTGCCTTTGAATTGCTTGAATTGTTTGTTTGCTCTCTCAAAAAATCAGATTGATTCAAAGCTTTTCCTACTCAGTTTCGGTTTCAATTTTTCCTCATATTTCTGTCCTAATTTCTTGATTGATTTTTGTGTTGTTTTTGGTCTTATTTATAGAAGAATTTTATGGTTCATTCCTAATTATTCACGTAACATAATATTCATTAAGAAAAAGAAACCGAAACCTAATTATATTAGGTTTCAAAAAATTTGTGTCGGAAAAATTTTGCAGGCGAAAAAAAACTGCAACGGAAAAATTGCGCTGGAAAAAAAAAACTGCTGCAAAAAAAATGCTCTAGCGAAAAAAATCGCGAGACTGGCCTGCGGGCCATTTCACCTGCAGGAAACTCCTACGGGCGAAATGGCCCACAGCCATTCGTCCCATGCTGTTTTTCGACGATAATTTTTTCGTCGCCGATTTTTTCGTCACCGATTTTTTTTTATTTTTTGATTTTTATTTGTTTTTTTTATTTTTTATTAATAAAAATTAGATACTAAAGCAAAAATTATTTATTTAAGATAACAAAAATTATTTTGGTCTAGTTAAAATATATTGGACAACACAAAAATTATTTTGGACAAATTAAAATATATTGGACCGGACTGGGTCAAAAATTAAGGGTCTACACACTGCTAAAGCATCTATTATGTATTTGCCTATATGAAATGCAACAGTTCTTGCTTAAATGGAAATGATTCCCAAGTTTAGAATGGAAACTAGGGTTAAGATGCTATATATGTGTTAATTTGGAAAAATTGAGTCCTGAGGTACAATGGCCCTTATTTGACAAAGTCAACATTTGATTTAAAAAATAAAAAAAAAACTATTTTCTTGATGCATAAAACTTAAAGTTAAGGGAAGTATGTTGTACTGTCGAACCTCGAAGAACACATTGGGCAAAATAAAAGATTATTTGCATGTTATGAAGAAGTTACCAACTGGTGTTCTAAACATAATTTGAAATGGATGTATCTCTACTGCTTGGGCCTCACTACTCATGTTTTCAATGTGAAGTCTTCTACTATTCCAATGCAAGACCTGAACGAGCATCTAGAAGGAATCCATGGGAGTACTTCGGTTGACCACCTTGGTCTATGAGTCAGTAGAGCCACTGTATGTATTACCCACACATATCATACATACATGAACATATATCACACTATATTTTTGTCTTTTATTGCCTATTATTTGTCAAAGTAAACATCAGACACAATGAAGTAAACAATTAGAAGCAGATAAATAATTATCCATTGTAAAAAGAAAGAGAAGTTGCATTCTTGTGCAAATAACCGTACAAAATATAGACATCAGTTAGAGCCTGCATTGGTTTGAGCCTGCATAGGGACAAAACTTATTCTTATCAATTTTTGAATTTATACATAAAATATTTTTAGACTCACCTTCAATGTTTTGCCACTCAGGGGGCAAAGTGAGGTTATGACGGCCAAAAGTAGTTGAATAGCCAAATTTTCTGCAAAATTGCAAAGTGAAGAATCCATTTAAGAATGGAAGAAGAAGAAAATTAGAACTTTATAAGAATGAAGATACAAAAGACATAAGATCAGTATAGCTAGAAAAGCTAAAGCCAATGCAAGACAATCTCCAAAGGATAAAGATCCATTTTCGAAGGGTAAAAACCCAATCCTCGAAGGATAAAGATCCATTTTTTAAGGGTAAAGTCCCAATCTCAAAAGGATAAATATCCTTTTTGAAGGGTGAAGACCATATGTCAAAGGTTGAAGATCCATTTTAAAGGGTGAAGACCCGATGTCCAAAGGATGAAGATCCAATTTTAATGGTGAAGACCCAATGTCCAAGGATGAAGATCTATTTTGAAGGGTGAAGACCCACAACCCATTGAAGAATGAAACAACCGGCTAGAACAAGGTAAGTTGCTAATGGAGCTGTGTTGTTGTATTTGGGTAAAGGTTTGTTTTTAGTGCTTAGCTTGGGACTAGGATTTTCCTAGGTCAAAAAAAATTTGTAGGAGTTACACATTGATTTCAATAGCTTTCTGGTTACTACCACTAGACTAGCAGTTTGTCTATCTTTGGATGGTATATCAGATCTCTTCTTTCTCAGCTTCCTCAATGTGTATTCCCAAATCATAGTGTAGGCCTATAATTTTAGCCCTAGGCTAGTGTGGTTCCAATTAATAGAGGAAAAGTCAAATTTTGATTAACTTTAAAAGTTTAAACCTAATTTAAAGCCCTAAATTAGATTGGTCCAATCTTAAAATGCCTAAAATAAGCCGGTTCAATTTTTAAAGCCCTACAGAAGTCCAATCCGAAGTTAAAATGGGTTCAATTTGGTTTAATTTGATATGGGCCACGCCATGTCAAATTGGACACCTCCATTCCATTTGAGTTCATCTCATATCGAATTAGACCTTGTCCAATTCGATATAGACATGCTCATATAGAATTGGACAAGCCCTAATTCTATATGAGCATTAGTCATATCAAATTGGATTCCAATTCGATGTGAGGATCAACTCATATCGAATTAACTATGGTCTAATTCAATATGAGTTATGGATCATATTGAATTGAAATTTAATTCGATATGAGCCTTTTCTTAATTTGAGATGAAATTGGGTTTAAACTCTAATTGTACTTGGATAAGTAAAGGATTTTTAATAGATTAGGGTTTGTTAAGCTAGCCTCAACCTACTTATTTCCTATAAATATAGGTTTAAGAAAGACAAAGAACAACATCAATGATAAACAACAACAATAATTAAGAGAAAAATAATTGATACAAAGACCAAAACACACAAATAACACACAACAATCAAAGAAGCAGTAGCTCAATGAAGCAGTTGTACTTAGATTGAATTAGACCTCCAACAAAAAATCAAGGTGATCTAGGCAGTGGCATAACTTAGAGAGCTTGGTTTAATGTATCAACATTATTAGTGAAGTCAACGATGTAAGTTTAGTTTTTTAAATTTAATTTTCTTAAAACTTCCAATAATTATGCTCATCCTTAAAAATACAATTGAATGGTTTGAATGTTATGAAGTTATTTTAATCAAGTAGCAATGAAATTATTGATTTAATTTTAGTAGCAAAACATTAAATAGTTTGAAAATTTTTTAGTCTAGTAGCTAAATGATATTGGTTATGATTTTGTATAAACCCCAATTACATGATTTAATCCAACCTATTTTGGTTCAAAGCCCTAATCTATTATATTTAGCCCTAAGTTGTTTGTTCTAACCCTAATTTATTTTCAAAAACACTAACCTTGTTTCTATAACCATAATCTTTTTTTCAAAGCCTTAAAACCATGATTTTATCCTAAAAGCCATAATTTTTATCTCAAAACCCTAATCTTGTTTTCAAAACCTTAAAACTATGATTTTATCCTAAAAACCCTAATTTTCACCTTAAATTAACCAAAACCCTAATTTCATTACCCAAAACCCTAATTTGCATGACTAAAACCATAAAAACCCTAATTTCATTACACCTATAAACCCTAATTTCATATGTAAAACCCTAATTTTCTATGATTAATTCCTAACTTAAGATTAAACCTTAGATTCAATTATGTGATTTATTATTGTGTGCTTAAGATGGATGATTTGCTTTCATTTTATTTATGGTGGATACCTGAATGGTTTAATTATAATTGATTATTTGGATTTTTAAGATATAAAAGGCATGTTTCCATTTTGTGGGTGCCTTATTTTATTGAACTTGTTTCTTTATATTATTTGAGTTTCAGACTAATGTAAGAGACATGTTTCCACCTAATGGTGGGTGTCCTATTTTATTTAGTTGTATTTTTGAATGTTGGACAATGTAAGGGCATATTTCCATCTTGTTTGGGTGCCCATTTTGTTGATTTGTTTAAGCTTGCTCTAATTTCAATATAATGCATATTTATTTATTTTAATTGCATGTATTATGGATCATATTATAATAAGTAAGAATATAATAATCTATGGACCTGAAAAGGAGGTCGGTTCTAATGAATTGGGCGCTATGGGGGTGCTAGGTCATTATTACCTTCCCCACACATACACAACTTTTCAAACCCAATATGGGTTGGGATTCCTTAGGAATCATGTCATCTGCCCCTTTCTATCTTCCCAGCCCAACCGGGTAGAGACTCTAATTCTCCAAATTTATGCTCATGTTGTTTAAGGCCCTAAGCCTAATAGTACCGAAGTCGTAAGAACCATTCCACTAAAAGTGGGGACAAAATCCCTACTCACAGTGGTGACTCTATTTGATTCCGTTGGTGTTTATATTATTTTATTCTTTATTGTATTGATATTATCCATTGCATCACTTAGATTGCATTTTGTGTGTTAGTTAGGATGCATTGTGCAACCCGAGTTATGTTGTGTAAGGGATGCCATACTTTCACTCAAGGTATAGAGATCAAGGATGGCATAACCACTCATAGCCTCGTACCTTTTGGTATATATTTGTTATGGGAACCTAAGATTTTCAAACCAAAACTAAAGTCCTTGTATTTGGTCTAGTAACTTTCCTTAGGTTTACCTTATTGCTTGTTATTTGACTACGATTAACATAATTTAATTTGAGCTATGGTAACATCCCAAAATTTTTGGTTTCTAAATATTTAAGTGAAAAATAGTGTAATTTTGGAACCCACGAGCGTGGCATTAGTGATCCACGGTTGTGGCATTTGTGTTCATTCTATCTAAAGAGTTTTCATGTCTTACAGTGATGATATGGATCCCACGGGGGTGGCAATGAGGGGGCCATGACCATGGCTTTGTGGATGAGATTGTTTGGAAAATTGACTTTGGGTTGGTAGTGATAGTTTGGATCCCACGGGGGTGGCAATTAGACCACGGTTGTGGCAATGGTTTGATTGAAGTGATGTAGGGTGCTGAACTGTCCCCCATGGGCATGGATTTTAGGTGCCTTGGTCATGGCCTTATTTTCTTTGAATATGCCTCTTGAATGTTCCATATCATTCAATCACCTATTTTCACCTATTCTCTCAATTTTCTCTCTTTATCACCATAAGAAACTTTTGATTGTGTGAGTGAAACACAAGATTTGATAGTGTAAACCTCTCTAAAAGTGATTACTAAGAAGAGATCTAGATCAAAGCAAAGAAGATCAAAGAAAGAGGTTAGTATGTTTAAAGAGATATCTTGTTATTAGTTGATTTAAGTTTAAATCTAAGATGATTCTAATTGAATTATTAGCTTAAAGCTTAATTTATACGTGATTAGAGAAGGAACTCAAAAAGTATTGAGTTAAGTATTGTGAGTTTAGAAGAAAGAGATTATTTAAGTTGAAAAGTTGAGATTTGTGGAATGATGATTCCAATAACTTGTGTATCCGTATTTTGATTTGAAAATCATGTTATGAAGAGTTTGAGAAAAAGAAGATTTGAGGAGTTTGAACATAAATAGGCTACTCGAGGTAAGTACATGTGAGTACATACTTTGATTGGTATGTTTTATCGATTGAATTCATAATAAAACATGCTAAGAAAACATTGAAATATTGCATCCATGAGAAATGATATTCGTTATTAACATTTTGTTTTGAAACATATGTGTATGAAATGTTGTGCTAAATGAATGAGCCATAGAATTATGGCAAGTGACAAAGTTATATACAAATTGTGAAAATGCGTGATTGTATTGTAAAATTGCACGAGAATATAATAAACAGGGTGAAAACAAGAGTAATCGAATGAATGATAGTATGATGGCATAATGAATTCTGAGTAAATCATACATTATTTTATTTATTAGTTATGTGTACCACTAAGCTTTTGAGCTTAGCGCGATTGTGTGAATCACGCAGGTTAGCAAATTGCTGCGTAGAAAAGGATTTGATTGTTGCCACAAGGAGCATTAAGGTGTTATGAGACCAACTTAGAATGTGTTGCATTCATGTATTAATTTGATGATCAATATTTTAAGAATATGTATATTTGTAATTCAAGATATGTATAAAGTATATTAATTTTTTTTAATGTTATATTTCATTAAAAATCTTATCTTAATGTATAGATATTATCTTTTATTAACTATTTAACTATTTGATAGTTGAATGAAAGAATTTTCAATTGAATTGTAATGTGACATTCTTATATACTATATATGTGTTGTACACACTATGAGATACGTGTATGGTAAGTATATAGGATGTAGGAGTGTTACCGTTATGACCCATTTGGTTTGTTTTTTCCTACTATGATCCAATTATGGTGTAAGCTCAAAATAATTTTAAAAATCCAAAATAATTTTACTCTTTTAAGCCCAAACGATAAAATTATTTTAAAACTCTTTTTCAAGATGATCTTTGGACATACTCCTTTAGGTCCTTTCTTTGCTCGGGTTTTTCCCGGGCTCCGTTTCTACTGACGATCTTTTCATATTCAACCTCTCGAAGTTCTCTACTTACTCTTATGTTTATTTTCTACTTTAAATTCATATATAACTTTAATTGATAATGACCAAAATGCCCCTAGTCAACATGTCTTCGTTTTTCTTTAACGGGACATTTCCTGGAAAAACCGTTATTCATCGTTGCGATCAGATTTTTCTCTACTTTCCATTTTTGGAATTTGTTATGTGCACTATTAAGAACCTCCAGTACAACTTTTTGAAAAATTATTCTTAGGTCCTGGACCTTTCAAAAAATTACCTTTAGGTCCCTTCGACTTCACGGGCCTCCTTTGCACACCGATTTTGTTTTTGACTATCTCGAGCCTGTATTTGACCACTTATTTATATCCTTCTTGCCTAATACTCGACTACCTAAATTTTGGGATGTGACATACTTTCCTTAGGTTGTACCCCAAATGCATGTTGTTTGAATATGTTTGATTTATCTTAGTCTAAATCATGGCTTATTTGGTTTGTTCTTTTTTTAATATGACCTAAGTATATTGTAAGCTCAAAATAAACTTTTCTTTAAAGTCCAAAAGACCAAAGCTATTTTCAAAATTTTTCAAGATGGTCTTTGGACATAAAAATTTTCTAAAAAAAAAATATCAAAAATTCTTTTGTTGATGACCCAAATACTAAGCCCAAATTCCATTTTTCTAAAATCTTTTACAATGGGCTTAGAAACAAAATTATTTTCATCCAAAAGAGCTTACAAATTATTTAGGTCAATAATGAAATACAAAAAATCAATTGTGAGCCTAGTTTATACTAAGAATAAATTAACCATGGGCTTGTTTTTGGCATGAATCATTAGTTACCTTTTTTCAAATGAGAAATCTATCTATAATAAACCTCTTAATTTAGTTTTAATCCAATATAGCATAAAAGCTACTTTAGTTGGTTGAATGGATTAAAACCTAATTAATGGGAATTATTATAAACTGATTTCCATTTTCGAAAATATAACTATTGGTTGAAACATCCGAGGGAATTATCCAAAAGCAAGATACCCCATGCTGGTATTTTGTTAACCATATACCTAGGAAAAGAGACTCGCCATTCGTGTGTGAATGTTATAAGGTTGGAAGGAACATCCTATTCATCCTTGTTTGTTGATTGTTTGTGCATACATGCATACATGCATACATTTGCATCTCATATCATTGATCCTCTCTGGCTCACAGCCCTAGATTATGACAGTTCAAAAGTTTACAACAATCAGACCTACGCCGGAGATGAAGAATCTAGCAACGACTAAATCACTTGCTCACCAAAAACAATGGAGCTCGAAAAAATTCAAAGGATGGTGGATGAGGCCCTCAATGCCAAGATGGAAGAAATAAAAGAAGCCCTAGCTGAGACCATGAAGAACCAATTGACTGCAATCTTAGAGAATCATGCCGAGGGATCTGCTAGCACTAAGAAGCCAAGGGACAAAGGGAAGACTAAAGTTGGTGAAGTGGTTTTTGATGATGAAAAAGTGATCATTGATGATGATGATGATTGGGCTCAATACTACCAAGATGCTTAAGAGAAGAAGAAAGAACCGAAGGTTGTTGAGAAAGCAACTATTGAAAAGACTGAGACATCCGATGTTGAAAAGATGATTGCTAATTTAGAAAGGAAATTTAAGAAGAAGCTGAAAATCGAAGAGATGTTCGAGATCGATAAACTATTTGAACAAGATGAAGAAGTCCCGTACAAGTTCAAGATGCCATCCTTTGCAAAGTACAATGGCACCGAAAATCCTCATCTCCATGTGAAGCAATATATCACTGCCATGCAGTCTGCCCGAGCTACTAAGGCTCAAACCCTAAGGTACTTTATGCTCTTATTGGACCCTGTTGTCCAAAATTGGTTCAATACCTTGGATGATGGAACACAAAAGATTTGGGATCTACTTTACAAAGCCTTCATCCAATAATATGGATATAATGTTGAGTTGGAAGTTACCTTAATGGAAGTTGAGTCAATTAGGCAAAGGCCGAATGAGAATTTTGTAGATTATGTCAAGAGATGGAGAAACAAGGCCGCTTTACTCAAGAAGAGGCCCTATGAATCTGATCAAATAAGGATGATTATGAGAGGGGTGTTACCTAGCCTTCGTGAGAGAATGTCTCATACGCTCATTCGTGATTTCAAAGACCTTCTCCAAGCCGGTTTGCAAATTGAAGAATGGGAAAGGGAGAAGAGCCGCTTTGCAACAAAAATGAACGAGAAAGGGAGCTATCAACCTGGTAGCCAAAGCATGCAAAAGGCCGTCGGTGTTAATGCTACTAACCAAGGAATGAGAAGATAATTTTTGAAATTGTGAAAACCGATGTCTTGGGTTCTCAATAAGCTTCAAAGAAAGGGATTGCTACAACCCTTGAATCCTCATCCTTTGCCTAACCCTCTCCCACCTAATTTTGACACCAAAACATTTTGTCAATTTCACCAAATGCAAGGGCATGACACGGATAGATGTGTAAGGTTGAGACAAGAGATCCAAAATTTGATTGATTATGGGAAGCTACCCGAGCCCAATAAGCCAAACACCAAAGACAACCCATTACCAAAATTTAATAGGGTACCACCACCAGCAACCTTCATGATTGGAGGAGGTTTGCATGAGGATTTTGTCATGTCTTCTTTTCAAGATGTCGATGGAGAAGCAACCAAAGAAGGAGAGGTATTTGGTGAAATTAAACATGCTATGATGGGTGGAGAAATAATGATTTGTGTTGTCAACGGGCTTTGGGATTCAAGTGATAGTGAGGATGATATTGTATCCAAGAAGGAGGAGTGGACTTGGTCCGAGCCCTAAGAAGATAAAGTGATGAACACTAGATCCGGTAAGCCTTATGCAAGGGCATCACCTAAGGAGGTAGAAACTAATAAGAGAAAGGAAGTTGAAGTAGAAGAAGATGATGTTGTGCTCAAGCAATTGAAAAGAACCTAAGCAAGTGTTAGCATTTGGGACTTATTAGCTACTTCTAAAAAGCACCGAGAAACTATGGCCAAAGCCTTGGATAGCATGCCAATCTCTACCTCCATGACACCGGAGGAGTTGATCAACTTCATAAAAGTTGGAGGGGTAATGAAATGTGAAGAGGTTCAAGAGAAGAGTGAAGTTAATATGGGAGCAGTTTCTTTTTTGGATGCGGACTTACTGGAGGAGGGGAGAGACCACATCCGCCCTCTCTTTATCAAAGTAGAAGTCAAGGGGAAGAGGACTCCTTGTGTAATGGTCGATGATGGGTTTGCCATAAATGTTTGTCCACTTAAGATACTGCCAAAGCTAGCCATGTGGACAAGAGATTTAAACTCGATCGAGGTAACGATTCGGGCTTATGACAACACTAAGAGACATGCTGAAGGGACTTTCAAAGCCGCTGTCAAGGTTGGTCCAATTGAATCTATTGTTGAGTTTGTTGTTTTAGACATACCGGTTACCTTTGCCTTACTTTTGGGGCGACCATGTTTTCATCCTCTTGGTGGAGTTCCTTCCACCCTTCATCAAAAGATCAAGTTCCCTAATGGAGATGGGACAGTGGTCATTGAAGCTGAAGATAATGAGATTGCTAACACTCTAATGATTGAGAGGCCTCTCAAAGGTTTCCAAGTAGCTGCAATTTCTAATGATGAAGTAGTGGACTCCAAAGTGTTGAATATGATGAAGAACATGAACTACCTTCCAGGAGCTGGTCTTGGAAAGGGAAAGGCCGGTTTGACAAAGCTGCTAGATTTTAGAACTCAAACTTCCAAGAAAGGGTTGGGATATGATGAAGCCAATAATGTCCAGCCAAAGAAGAGTGAGAAGATGAGCTTCCCACCACTTGAAGAGATCTTTGTCATGGCTCTAGATATGGGACCACTCCAAGGAAAGCCCAAGCCGATCATGTTCATGGGTAAGTTAATCCTAGGTTTTAAAACTTTTGCAGATGTTGCCGAGCTAGTGGAGCAAGTGAAGAAAGAGCTCACCTTGTCAGCCAATAAAGAATTCAATCCAAAAGAAAAGAATGAAGCTGTCCTGAAAGCCGAGAAGACTCCGGAAGAGATTGCTGCCCTGGTCAAAGAAAAGTTTGAAGACATCCTGCTTAGTGATTCTGAGAATAATGATTTTGATTTTGATTTTAATTTGTCTGTTTTGTATGAGGATGATGATGTTTTCTTTTCTGAAATGAATGCAATAAAGTCTGATTTTACTTACTTGTGTGGTGTTTCTCCTGATGGTTACATACATTCAAATAGTAGTTACATGAGCATCTTTAATATTAATTCTGTTAACACACAATCATTAAATTTGGGAACAACTGAAAATCCTAAAAACATTAGCATAGCATCCGACCTTACTCCTGATGAGAGAGAGAGATTTGAAAAAATATTTAAAAAATATGAAGAAGTGTTTGCTTGGTCTTATGAGGATATGCCTGGAATAGATTGAGACATAGCCAAGCATCATATTCCAACTCACACTCACATGAAAACCGTCAAACAAAAGCTTAGGCGAAGAATTGGTTAAAGAAGAGGTCACTAAGCAAATACAAGTGAAGTTCCTTGAAGTGCTAGAATACCCAGATTGGCTAGACAACATAGTACCTGTGCCAAAGAAAGACGGAAGAATAAGGGTCTATGTGGACTATAGAGATTTGAACAAGGCTTCCCCTAAGGATGATTTTCCTTTACCTAATATAGATGTCCTCATTGATAGTGCGGCCTCTAGCGTGCTACACTCATTTGTAGATGGATTTTTTGGATACATTCAAGTGTTAATGGCCTAAGAGGATAAAGCCAAAACTACTTTTATTACTACATGGGGTATATTCTGTTATAGGGTGATCCCGTTCTGTTTAAAGAATGTTAGTGCAACCTACCAAAGGATGGCCACCACACTATTTCATGACATGATGTACAAAGAAGTTGAAGTATATGTTGCTGATATAATGGTTAAATCGGACACAAGGGAGCAACACTTCCAAAACTTAGAATTATTCTTCGATAGGGCTTTGAAATATAAGCTAAGATAAACCCGAAGAAGTGTGTATTCGGTGTTACCTCAGGTAAATTAATGGGACATGTAATTGATCCGAATGGCATTGAGATTGATCCTGACAAAGTCAAAGCAATCAGGGATATGCCAGCCCCTGAGATGGAGAGAGAAGTTTGGGGATTTATTGGTAAATTGCAGTACATTAGCAGATTTATAGCAAAGCTCACAACAATTTGTGAGCCTATCTTCAAATTGTTTAGAAAGAATCAGTCGGTCGTATGGAATGAAGAATTTAAAAAGGCCTTTGAGTGAATAAAAGAGTAATTGTTGAAACGACCTGTTTTAAGACCACCTAAACCCGGCAAACCTCTATTAGTATACTTAGCAGTGGAAGAAGAGTCAATAGGAGCCATGCTAGGCCAAGCAGATGAGTCAGGGATTGAGCATGCAGTTTACTATTTGAGTAGAAAGCTCCTACCTTATGAAATTAAGTATAGTATCATTGAAAAGACATGTATAGATGTGGTTTGGTCTTCTAAGAAGTTGCGGCATTACTTTCAATCGTATAGTGTGCAAGCACTTTCCAGGTTGGATCCAATGAAGTACTTAAGGGAGACACCCTTTTTAATTGGGAAATATGGTCGACGGTTGATAATATTAGAGGAATTTGAGATTGAATATGTAACCAGGAAAATAATCAAAGGTCGAGCGGCGGCAGAATTCCTGGCCCAACAACCATTACCAGATAGCGAAGAGGTAATCTTGGAATTTTCGGATGAACATTTAGAAGCAATTGAAGTGCAAGGGTGGAAAATGTATTTTGATGGAGCAGTAAATAGGAAAGGAGCAGGTTTGGGAGTTATACTAGAATCGCCCGAAGGGGAACTTATCCCTTTAGCCAAAAAGTTGAAATTTAGGGCAACCAATAATATGGTGGAATACGAAGCTTGTATTTTTTGTTTGGAAACCCTAATGATTATGAAGGTGGATAAGGTGGAAGTTTTTGGTGATTCATTGCTAGTTGTATCCCAAATAAATGGAGAATGGGAGTTGAAAGAAGAAAAATTAAAACCATACCACCATTGCATGACCATGATGAAGAAGAACTTTAAGGAGTGTAGGTTTATACACCTATAAAGAGAAGAAAATCAGATGGCTGATGCCCTAGCCACATTGGCTTCGGCATGGGAAAACCCTGTTAGCGTATTCCTTAAGCCTCTGATCTTGACCAATACATCAACTCCTTGCTATGAATATGAAACAATCATGGAAATTTATACAGACCATGATGCATGGTATGATACTATAAGGCAATTTTTGGAGGAAAGAGAATACCCGCTGGGGGTAACAAAGAAAGAGAGAAGAGCCATAAAGCAGTGGTCATTACAATACATCACCTTCCATGGGGAGTTATATTGAAGATGGACTGATGGGGGTGCATTTGAGATGTTTAAGAAAGCCTGAAGTGGAGCGTATCATGTCAGAAATACATGAAGGAAATTGCGGTCCACACATGAGTTGTTTGGCCCTAGTTAAAAAGATTATTCGACAAGGTTACTACTGGTTGACCATGGAGAAAGATTGTATTGAGTTTGTCAAGAAGTGCCAACAATGTCAGATGTATGGTAACTTGAATCACATGCCTCTTGAAGAATCGCATTCTATGTCTTCACCCTGGCCATTTGCCACCTAGGGTATTGACATTATAGGAGAGATACATCCGACAGCTTCAAACGGTCACCGATTCATTATGGTAGCAATAGATTATTTTTCAAAATGGGTCGAAACCGAATCCTTCAATAGACTGGGTGTAAGCCAAATGGCTAGGTTTATTGAAAAGAATCTCATCTGCAGATACGGGGTCTCGCATAGTGTGATATCCGACAATGGGGTATAGTTTCAAGGAGTAGTTAAGGATTTATTCTCGAAGTACCAAATCCATCATCATAGATCTTATCCTTATAGATCAAAGGCTAATGGTGCCGTGGAAGCAACAAACAAGACAATTAAGCAAATTCTATCCAAGATGACCAAGACTTACAGGGATTGGTCAGAGATGCTTCCCTTTGCTTTATGGGGATATAGGACAAGTGTGCGAACACCTACTGGAATGACATCGTTCTCTTTGGTTTATGGGATGGAAGTAGTATTGCCAATTGAAATTGAGATCAAGTCATTAAGAGTAGTCTTGGAAGCTGAACTGCCTGAAATGGAATGGGTAGCAAGCAAATAAACACAGTTAGCTCTACTAGAAGAGAGAAGGTTAAAGGCACTATATCATCACCAACTGTATCAAAAGAAGATAGCTCGGGCCTACAATAGAAGGGTTAAGGTCAGAAAATTCAGAGTTGGGGATTTGGTGTTGAAGTAGTGTAAGCCTAATGTATCTGATCCAAGAGGGAAGTTCAGACCTAGCTGGGAAGGGCCATATATAGTGAAACAAGTCATGAACAAAGGTGCGGTGAAGTTGTCAGACATGGACGGGAATGAATTTAGTGAGCCAGTAAACATTGACAAGTTGAAGAAGTTTTATGTATGAAAAAAAAAAGAGCTTGCTAGGTTGAAAACCTAAAAAGGGCGGCCTAGGCAAAAGTTAGAGCAGTTCGCTAGTTTCGAAAACCCAAAAGGGCAGGCTAGGCAACATTTAGGGCTAAATGAGAGAAAATTGTCAATTAGAAAACCCGAAAGGGCTAGTTGGCAACAGGAGTGATCTTGTGTATGCTGGCTTTATGTTTGGTTGTTCCCCAATTTAATAAAACAAAATTAATGTTAATGTAATATCCTCATTTATGCCCTAGAAGTTTTGCATATTGTAGTTGTTGTTGTTGTTGTTGTTGTTGTTGGGTTAAATTGGGGGAAAGAAGAGTATATGTATATGTGTTTTGGAAATTTAGGGTTTAGAGACAAGTTTATATGTTGTGTATATGATGATATATATAACATATAAATGGGTCAAAGGAAGAGTCAAAGGAAAAGAGATATTTTTGTGTTAAGTGTGTAATTACATATAAGGGCTTATATGAGACAAGAAGTTAGTTATTTGAGTGAGGGCATTTTGGTAATTGCTTGGATAAAATCACTTGGTGGAGATTAAAAGCAAAATTTGACTTGGTGTGTTCATTATTTTCCTTTTTCTTTCAAGAGGTGGCCGGCCATTGAAGAGAAGAGAGAGCAAGGAAGGTGTTCTTGATGCTTGGAGCAAATTGAAGAAACAATCAAAGGATTTGACAAGGGATTTGTGGAATTTTTTTTCTTTGTAAGTAAGTAATCTTTTGTTTTCTTTACTTATTTGGAGGTTGTGTTGGAAGTGAGTTAGGGTTTGGTGATTTTGTGATTTAATGGATTTGAGATGTGTTGTGTTGTGTTCTCAAGTATTAAATTGGTTTTAAGTTAATAGTTTATATAGTTGTTGTTGTTAGAAGTGGTAGATGTTGATTTGGAAGGATGGAGAAGGATGTTGGTTTTAGGGTTTTGAGATGATGTGTGTGCTTAATTGTTATATTAATGTGTTATGAAGTGTTTCTTGTGATGATTATGTGTTTAGAACATTGTTTATGTTCATTTGAAACATGTTATATGAGGGATATTGTGTTTGAGTGCAATTGAGAAAGTGTTGGTTTTAGTTAGATTGTGTTTGTGGGTGACACGGCTAAGTGCATTTAAAGGGACACGGGCGTGTCAATTATTTGAGGAAGCTACTGCCTCTTTTGTTGTTAGTGACACGGGCGTGTTCCATCAAGTGGTTGGGCGTGTCCTACAAATGAATTACATATTGTTTTTTTTTACTTTGTTTCTTTTTACATTGTTTTGATTCTTTAAAGGTTCCATTGTTTCTAAACTTACATATGAACATTATAAACATGTTTCAAACACAAGAATGATTTAATCAAATGAATGTGGAAGATCATAAAGCTATGAATCATATCAATTGTGTTTTGCCCTAATTGCATTATTGAGATTTAGCAATGTTATTATGCACTTTGAATGGTAATGTGTTTCATGAGTAATGTATATTGAAATGTTGTATCAAAGATGAAATGATAATTCAAATAAGACATGACATGAGACAATGCCATTGTGTTTGGCTATGATGAATGATGCTTTATGAGATCTAATGTGATCATGGATGAGATAAATATACACTTGAATAATGAAGTGTTATATTGTGAAATGAAATGTGAAGCCATTGTTATTGGCTAATGTGATTCAATGGAAATAAATGAGGCATGTTTGCCTAAATGATAATGAGAATTGAGAATGAAATCTAAATGAATTGTGTGGCTAATGTGTTATTCCATTTTCAGAGTTTGTTGTTGGTGGCATGCCTAATAAGAGTAACAATCTCTTGAAGTTAGGTTGGATTGAATCCTTGAAGCCTAATTGAGATGTTACCACCCTTGAAGCTAGGTTGGGTTTTGTTCTTGAAGCCAAGTTGGGTTGAAGCTTAGCATGCTTTGCTCCCCTTGAAGCTTGGTTGAACCTAATCCTTGAAGCCTAGTTGGGTATATGATATTGATAAATGTGATGATAAAACCAAAACATTAACTCTGAAAATTGAATGGCATATTAGTGGATTTTGGGCCCATGCATGTGTTTGCTTAGATGTAAATGTTGAATGGTGAAATGTTTGAATAATGAGATTATGTTTGTCTTTGTTTAGTGTTGACTATGAATGGTTAAATGAACAATAATAAGGTATATGACAAGATATTGAAATGAGACATGCAATGTGAAAGTATGTTGTTAGTTTTGCATATATGATGTTACATGCATGATATGGTTTGAGAAATGACATTGCATTGCACTAAGTCATATCATTTGCATGATTATCTTACTAAGCCCTTGGCTTAGCGCGATAGTGTTTAATCGCGCAGGTGATAGAACTGATAGGATCGAACCCGAGAGCTCTTCGAGACCGAGTGAGAGTAGACATTGAAGAGTTGATTTTGGGAGCTTAAAGATCAGAGCTGACTTGCCAATCATGTATATTTCTTTTATATTTTGTAAAGTAATGTTTATAATGTAAATTTGTAAATATTTTATAACTTCCGCTGTGTAATATTTAAATGTATATGTATATCTAATATGTTTTGTTTTATAAGTAAATGACCTATTTTTCTATAATGTATATAATTGAAAGGTTATGGTTTTGTTTAAAATGTTTTGAATGTTAAGGAAACCGTAGCATCCCTATGTTTGGTGCACTTATGCTACATTGTTGTGGTTGTAGTGTGTGTGCATTGGATATGGGGGTGTTATAATTGTTTTGGTATCAGAGCCTAGGTTTGAGATTCTCAACCTAGGAAAAATGTAATAAAAAGAATATTTTTACTTAAAAAGTGGTTTTGAATAACAAATACATTTGAGATTGGCAGTCTCTGATCTTTAATAAGATGTAATCTACTGTGTGTGCAGACATAGGTTGTGATGGATTCACATTCAAGTCAGTCGGTTGAGGCTAGTGCTGAGAGTAATGCTCCTGATGGTGGAGCTAGGGTTGTTAGTACTGGTGAGGCACCTGCTTCTGGGTCAGGTAGACCAGTAGGTGATGAGGTTCCGCCAGCCTGGTTTATGCATATGATGGAAGCTATGAGACAAGCACCTGTGCAACCACAGCCACCACACCCTCAGCCCTTAGTTTCTGTAAGGCATTATGACAAACTGAGGAAATATGGAGCAGAGGATTTCTTTGGTACAGTTGATCCAGTTGTGGCAGAACAGTGGCTTGATAGAGTTCAGAGGGTATTTGTTCAGTTGCAAGCCACCCCTGAGGAAAAGTTTGACTATGCAAGATCTTTGCTACAAAAAGATGCATATAGTTGGTGGAAAACAGTGCCCCATTCTATGGATGATCCACCAACTTTGTCATATGCTGACTTTTTGAGAGAATTTGAATTGAAGTATACTCCAAGGGAGTATAAAGATGGGAAGAAAAGAGAGTTTTTAGATTTGAGGCAGAATCACCGGACCGTGACAGAGTATGAGGTTGAATTTATCCGGTTGAGTGAGTATGCTGGGGGAATTATAGTTGATGAGATTGATAGATGCAGGAGATTTGAGGAGGGATTGCGGCCTTCTCTTATGTGTCATGTGGCTGGTTCAAGATATACTGATTTTTCCCAACTTGTGGCAGTAGCTCGCAGTGTAGAGAGAGCTCAAGTTATTGCAGCTGCTTCAGAGGAAGAGACTAGAGTTAGGAGGCCCCAGTTCGAGGCAGGGTCTTCTTCTGCGAAGAGAGGAAAGGGGAGTTTTATTCCTCGGGTTGGTAGGAGTCAGAGGCTTACTGGTAGGTCAGTGCAGTCTCAGAGGCAGAGATTTAGACCTGCAGCTTCAGTGGCTAGTGCTCCAACTCCAATGACTCAGAGATCTACTTACCCCATCTGCATTCATTGTGGTAGGCCTCATGGTGGTTCATGTTGGAAGGCAGGTGTTGCAGGGGTATGCTTCAGGTGTGGATCACCAGATCACTTTGTGAGAGATTGCCCGGAGAGGCAAGAGCCGATGCCAGTTGATTCTGCCGCTTCTCGAGCTAGTGTGAGGGGAGGTAGAGGCAGCAGAGGTGCCAGCCGAGGAGGTAGAGCAGGATTCAGTTCTAGAGGCGGTGCTACATCCAGGGAGGGTAGACCAGAGGAGGTTGGTTCTTCCCAGAGGATGTATGTTATGCAGAGGCAGCCTGATGCATCGGCAGTCATTGCGGGTACTTTTTATTTATTTAATACTGCAGTACTTGCTTTGATTGATCCGGGTTCCACGCATTCATATATTAGTGCATCTGTTTTGCCTGTCTCTGATATGCATGCTGAGTCCTTAGGATTTGATGTGTTGGTGACAAATCCGTTAGGGCATAGTGTGGTTGTGAGTAAGGTGCATAGAGATAGTGCAGTAGTGGTGCAGGGTGAGGAGTTCCTTGGGGATTTGATTGAGATGCCATTTAAGGAATATGATGTTATTTTGGGCATGGACTGGTTATCTCGACATCGAGCTGTGGTGGATTGTAAAAAGAAAATTGTTTCTTTGAGAACTGGTGATGGTAGAGAGGTGATAGTATCTAATGAGCAGGAACAGCTAGCCTCCTTATTTGCTTCAGCTATTGCAGCCAGGAGGTTGATTAGAAAGGGGTGTGAAGCCTATCTCACTCATGTGATAGATACTAGAGTGAAGGGTTTTCCCATTGATAGCATTGCCACAGTTGCTGAGTTCCCTGATGTGTTTCCAGAGGAGTTGCCTGGATTGCCTCCAGAGAGAGAGGTGGAGTTTGGTATTGAATTGTTACCTGGTACCACTCCTATCTCTATTACTCCTTATAGAATGGCACCAGCAGAATTGAGGGAGTTAAAAGTGCAGTTACAGGAGTTGTTGGACAAAGGATTTATTCGCCCCAGTGTTTCTCCGTGGGGAGCTCCTGTGCTATTTGTGAAGAAGAAAGATGGTACCATGAGGTTGTGTATCGATTATAGGCAATTGAATAAGGTGACTATTAAAAATAAATATCCTTTGCCTAGAATCGATGATCTCTTTGATCAGTTGAAGGGTGCAGCTGTGTTTTCTAAAATTGATCTGAGATCTGGGTACCATCAGCTAAGAGTCAGAGCTGAGGATGTTCCGAAGACAGCTTTTCGGACCAGGTATGGGCATTATGAGTTTTTAGTTATGCCTTTTGGTCTGACGAATGCACCTGCAGCTTTTATGGATTTGATGAATAGAGTGTTTAGGCCCTATTTGGATCAGTTTGTAGTGGTCTTCATCGATGACATTCTGGTGTATTCGTGGAATGAGGAGGAACATGATTTGCATCTGCGGATTGTGTTGCAGATCTTGAGAGAGAAGCAATTGTTTGCCAAATTGTCGAAGTGTGAGTTCTGGTTGGATCAAGTCGCTTTTCTTGGACATATTGTTTCATCAGAAGGTATCAGAGTTGATCCGAGCAAAGTTGAAGCTATTCTGAATTGGAGTCCACCCAAGTCTGTGACAGAGATTAGAAGTTTTCTGGGTTTGGCAGGCTATTACCGACGATTTGTGAAAGGTTTTTCTTTAATAGCTACTCCACTCACCAGATTACTTCGTAAGGGAGTTTAATTTGTGTGGACTGATCAGTGTCAGGCGAGCTTTGAGCAGTTGAGAGATATGTTGACTCAAGCGCCTGTTCTTACTTTACCTGTTGAAGGCAAACCTTATGTGATCTATAGTGATGCTTCACATAGAGGTTTGGGGTGTGTTTTGATGCAAGAAGGGAAAGTTATAGCTTATGCATCTAGACAGTTGAAACCGCATGAGCTTAATTATCCTACCCATGATTTGGAATTGGCAGCCATTGTGTTTGCATTGAAGATTTGGCGCCACTATCTGTTTGGAGAGAAATGTTTCATCTACACTGATCACAAGAGTTTGAAGTATTTGGGTGTCCAGAAAGAACTCAATCTTCGCCAGAGAAGATGGTTAGAATTGATTAAAGACTATGACTGCTTGATTGACTATCATCCAGGTAAAGCAAATGTTGTTGCTGATGCTTTGAGTCGGAAGTCTTTAGCTGGTTTAACAATTTACTCGCTCTCGTTGCTTGTTGAGTTGAGAGCATTGTGTGCCAGTTTTGTATCTTGTGATAATGGTGCATTGTTGGCACAGTTGCATTTGAAACCGGTTTTGTTAGATCAGATCAAAGAAGCTCAGTTGGCTGATAAGAAGATACAAAAGATTGTTTCGGATTGTCAGAGTGGAAAGGGTAGAGATTTTGTTGTGAAGAGTGATGGGAGTCTATGGTTCAAGAGCAGATTGTGTGTACCCGATGATGCTGATTTGAAAAGGGTTATTTTGGAAGAAGCTCATCAGTCGATGTTTGCTATGCATCCGGGTAATACGAAGATGTATCATGATTTGAGACAGCATTATTGGTGGATTGGGTTAAAGAGAGACATTGCTGGGTTTGTATCGAAATGTCTCACTTGTCAGAAGGTTAAAGCAGAGCATCAAGTTCCAACCGGGTTGCTTCAACCGTTGTCAGTGCCAGAATGGAAAAGGGAAAGAGTGACAATGGATTTTGTGTCTGGGTTGCCATTGACACAAAAGAAACATGATGCCATATGGGTGATTGTGGATAGATTGACTAAGACAGCTCATTTCCTTCCGGTGCGGATGGATTACTCTTTGGAGAGGTTGGCTGAGCTGTATATCCATGAGATTGTGAAACTGCATGGTGTTCCAACTTCTTTAGTGTCTGATCGAGATCCCAGGTTTACTTCAAGATTTTGGAAGAGTTTGCATAGTGCTTTGGGTTCTCGACTGCACTTCAGCACTGGTTTTCATCCACAGACGGATGGACAGTCAGAGAGGGTGATACAGATTCTTGAGGACATGTTGAGAAGCTGTATCATCGATTTCTCTGGAAGTTGGGACAGATTTCTACCGCTTGTGGAGTTTGCTTACAACAACAGTCACCAATCCAGCATTGGTATGGCACCATTTGAAGCATTATATGGTAGACGGTGCAGGACACCTCTTTGTTGGAGTGAACTGGGAGATGGTAAGTTGATTGGGCCTGATTTGATTCAAGAAACTGAAGAGAAAGTGAAGCTGATTCGAGGCAGATTGAAAGCAGCTTCAGACCGACAGAAGTCTTATGCAGATCTGAAAAGGAGAGACATTGAGTTTGATGTTGGAAATAAAGTGTTTTTAAAAGTATCTCCTTGGAAGAAGATTTTGAGGTTCGGTCGGAAAGGAAAATTGAGTCCTCGTTTCATTGGACCATATGAAGTTTTGGAAAGAGTTGGGCCAGTTGCTTATCGGCTTGCTTTACCACCTGAGTTGGATCGTATTCATAATGTATTTCATGTTTCTATGTTGAGGAGATACAGATCGGATCCATCTCACATATTGCCAGTTGAGTCTATTGAAGTGAGCCCAGACTTGACATTTGAAGAAGAACCAGTTGCTATCTTGACACATGATGTGAAAGAGTTGAGAAATAAGAGAGTGCCATTGGTGAAGGTTCTATGGAAGAACCATGGAAAGGAAGAAGCAACTTGGGAAAGTGAACAAACCATGCGAGAGCAGTATCCTCAGTTGTTTCAGACTTGATATCAGGTAATTTCGAGGACGAAATTTCTTTTTAGAGGGGGAGAATTGTAATATCCTCATTTATGCCCTAGAAGTTTTGCATATTGTAGTTGTTGTTGTTGTTGTTGGGTTAAATTGGGGGAAAGAAGAGTATATGTATATGTGTTTTGGAAATTTAGGGTTTAGAGACAAGTTTATATGTTGTGTATATGATGATATATATAACATATAAATGGGTCAAAGGAAGAGTCAAAGGAAAAGAGATATTTTTGTGTTAAGTGTGTAATTACATATAAGGGCTTATATGAGACAAGAAGTTAGTTATTTGAGTGAGGGCATTTTGGTAATTGCTTGGATAAAATCACTTGGTGGAGATTAAAAGCAAAATTTGACTTGGTGTGTTCATTATTTTCCTTTTTCTTTCAAGAGGTGGCCGGCCATTGAAGAGAAGAGAGAGCAAGGAAGGTGTTCTTGATGCTTGGAGCAAATTGAAGAAACAATCAAAGGATTTGACAAGGGATTTGTGGAATTTTTTTCTTTGTAAGTAAGTAATCTTTTGTTTTCTTTACTTATTTGGAGGTTGTGTTGGAAGTGAGTTAGGGTTTGGTGATTTTGTGATTTAATGGATTTGAGATGTGTTGTGTTGTGTTCTCAAGTATTAAATTGGTTTTAAGTTAATAGTTTATATAGTTGTTGTTGTTAGAAGTGGTAGATGTTGATTTGGAAGGATGGAGAAGGATGTTGGTTTTAGGGTTTTGAGATGATGTGTGTGCTTAATTGTTATATTAATGTGTTATGAAGTGTTTCTTGTGATGATTATGTGTTTAGAACATTGTTTATGTTCATTTGAAACATGTTATATGAGGGATATTGTGTTTGAGTGCAATTGAGAAAGTGTTGGTTTTAGTTAGATTGTGTTTGTGGGTGACACGGCTAAGTGCATTTAAAGGGACACGGGCGTGTCAATTATTTGAGGAAGCTACTGCCTCTTTTGTTGTTAGTGACACGGGCGTGTTCCATCAAGTGGTTGGGCGTGTCCTACAAATGAATTACATATTGTTTTTTTTACTTTGTTTCTTTTTACATTGTTTTGATTCTTTAAAGGTTCCATTGTTTCTAAACTTACATATGAACATTATAAACATGTTTCAAACACAAGAATGATTTAATCAAATGAATGTGGAAGATCATAAAGCTATGAATCATATCAATTGTGTTTTGCCCTAATTGCATTATTGAGATTTAGCAATGTTATTATGCACTTTGAATGGTAATGTGTTTCATGAGTAATGTATATTGAAATGTTGTATCAAAGATGAAATGATAATTCAAATAAGACATGACATGAGACAATGCCATTGTGTTTGGCTATGATGAATGATGCTTTATGAGATCTAATGTGATCATGGATGAGATAAATATACACTTGAATAATGAAGTGTTATATTGTGAAATGAAATGTGAAGCCATTGTTTTTGGCTAATGTGATTCAATGGAAATAAATGAGGCATGTTTGCCTAAATGATAATGAGAATTGAGAATGAAATCTAAATGAATTGTGTGGCTAATGTGTTATTCCATTTTCAGAGTTTGTTGTTGGTGGCATGCCTAATAAGAGTAACAATCTCTTGAAGTTAGGTTGGATTGAATCCTTGAAGCCTAATTGAGATGTTACCACCCTTGAAGCTAGGTTGGGTTTTGTTCTTGAAGCTAAGTTGGGTTGAAGCTTAGCATGCTTTGCTCCCCTTGAAGCTTGGTTGAACCTAATCCTTGAAGCCTAGTTGGGTATATGATATTGATAAATGTGATGATAAAACCAAAACATTAACTCTGAAAATTGAATGGCATATTAGTGGATTTTGGGCCCATGCATGTGTTTGCTTAGATGTAAATGTTGAATGGTGAAATGTTTGAATAATGAGATTATGTTTGTCTTTGTTTAGTGTTGACTATGAATGGTTAAATGAACAATAATAAGGTATATGACAAGATATTGAAATGTGACATGCAATGTGAAAGTATGTTGTTAGTTTTGCATATATGATGTTACATGCATGATATGGTTTGAGAAATGACATTGCATTGCACTAAGTCATATCATTTGCATGATTATCTTACTAAGCCCTTGGCTTAGCGCGATAGTGTTTAATCGCGCAGGTGATAGAACTGATAGGATCAAACCCGAGAGCTCTTCGAGACCGAGTGAGAGTAGACATTGAAGAGTTGATTTTGGGAGCTTAAAGATCAGAGCTGACTTGCCAATCATGTATATTTCTTTTATATTTTGTAAAGTAATGTTTATAATGTAAATTTGTAAATATTTTATAACTTCCGCTGTGTAATATTTAAATGTATATGTATATCTAATATGTTTTGTTTTATAAGTAAATGACCTATTTTTCTATAATGTATATAATTGAAAGGTTATGGTTTTGTTTAAAATGTTTTGAATGTTAAGGAAACCGTAGCATCCCTATGTTTGGTGCACTTATGCTACATTGTTGTGGTTGTAGTGTGTGTGCATTGGATATGGGGGTGTTACAGTTAAAATTGTTCTATGTGCACTGTTATAAGTATTTGACCAGATATTGATGAAATAAAAAAACACAATTGTAAAAGGTGATGAAAAATTTTAAATGGAAAAGAAGCATCTTTTATTACTTTAATTATTTTCCATCCTAACAAAACACTTTCTGAATTGACAAATGTAAAATCTATGGCAGTCGATAAATGTAACGTGCAGGCCAGCTTTGCCTCAGCCAATCCAAGTAGGCTTCCGTCAAGCAAGGCATGTCTAAGTCAGGAGCAAAGTCAGAATCACGAGGCTCAGCTCCATACTGACTGCCAAGTCAGCGAGGATCATAGCATGTACCTTGATGAAGAGTAGCAAGGGGAACATACATTAGGTATGTCAACATGGTGATATGAGAAATTTTTCACCAAGGTATCAACCAACGGATATTGACTTCGGAGTGTGAGTGGATCCAGTCAACCCAGTCAGCGTATGAAGAAGCAGGATGGAGTAGCTTTCTAGTAGAATGATGACGTGGCAGGTATCTGGAAAAGTCCATGGATGAAGTATCAAGCAAATAAAGACGCTCCTAAAGCCAAATCTGTGAAGAAAGAGTTAAATATAAAAAAAAAGAGAGAAAAGAAAAGAAAAAGGTCTGCTAAGTTGAAAACCTGCAAGGGCAGCTTAGGCAAAAATTAGGATAGCTCGTTAGTTTCGAAAACCCACATGGGCGGACTAGACAAAAGTTAGAGTAAAAAAGAAAGGAAGAAAGAAAAAAAGAAAACCTAAACTGAAAACCTAAAAGGGCAGTTTAGGTAATTACCTGAAGTAGCAATGGACTCCCAGTCAGTCTCTTTGACAATCCTGATTTAAATCGGTCTAATCCAACTAAGGTCTAGGCTAAGATCACAGGTACTGGTGACAAGCCTCCTTCCATTTTAGGTACTGGCGACAAGCCTCATGGATTAATATCACCGTTAGAAGAAATAAGCAAGAATTGGCTGAGCAAGCAAAGATAAAGCATGCGTCCCCATGCCTTAGTAGGGGCCAAATTAGAGAAACAAAAGTCAATCAAAGAAGCAAGTAGAATTTTTTCACCTCTCATCAACTGAAGAACTTCGGGTTTTGGAATTTGAAATAACATCTGCATCTTTTGTTGAGTCTTAAAAATCAATGTGAGTAACGCCATTTGTTGATTATTTGGATATCCAAGGATGGCCTCAAATTATTCAATCAAAGGACATATTTCAAAGCCATTAATTCTAAATGCCCTAGAATCCGTATTTCAAAAAGAAGCCACGGCATGTAAGAAGGAGTGGTCCAATTTAACATTTTGAAAACAGTTTAAAACATCAAGTTTTGACCATGAAATTTGCTTCCAATGAATGGCATCCATATTTTGAAATAGAATTTTTATCTTCTTTGAATGATGCTCGGTCATGGTGAATGAATAAAGAAAAAATCAAAATTGTTAAAGAGAGTCTTCACATTGAAAGAAAAAGAATTTTGGTTTTTGTATTGAAACATTGCATGAAGGGTGATTTATATAGAAGAAACAAACCTTTTCCAAAAGTGAAAAGGAAAAGGTGATGGGAAAGAATAAGACCATATGCCATAAGGAAAGGAATTAGTGGCAATTTCCTTTACCATGTTGGATTGGGTTTAGCAAATGATGTGTATTATAAAATTATGATGTACTGTAATAATAAAAAAAAGGGGTTACATTAAAGACGCAAATTGTATATTTTTTCATTATTGTACAAGATTTTACAATTACTACAATATTTTCATATCACTAAGAGGGTGGTGGTAGGTCATCAAATAAAGCCTTGGAAAAGTCATCGCTTGTTGGAGGAGGGGGCAAATCACTCATCACGAGTCCGCCCAAAACGGGAGCACCAAAACTCAGCAAATTTCTCGTCCTGGAATCACCCGAAGCGGGAGCACCAAAATCTTTATTACATTGAAGTTCTGATCCGTCATGGTCCTAATCAGAAGCAGATGAAAGGATCTCATGGTCGTCAGCATGGGGACCTCTTGATGAAGAAGCACCGGGATCCCTCATCCCCTGAAATTGAAAGTCTCAAAAATGTTGTTCGAATTGATGATATAAATTTTCAAAATGAGAAGCCTGCTGACGACTTGCTGCCAACTCTTCTTAAAGTTTCCTATTTTGTTCTTCGAGCATCCATTGTGAGCCAAGAAGGAAAAAGATAAGAGCATATATAATCATGCATACATATAGCATAAACTACTTTGAAATGGATTTTTGGAACTAGCGGACTGCTCTAACTTTTTGCCGCTAACAATCACACTATGCCCTAAAGGATTTGTCACCAACACATCAAATCCTAGGGATTCAGCATGCAATTCAGACACAGGCAAAATGGATGCACTTATATATGAATGAGTAGATCCTGGATCAATCAAAGCAAGTACTGAAATACCAAATAAAGAGAAAGTACCAGCTATAACTGCTGAAGCATCTGGCTGCCTCTGCATCACATACATCCTTTGAGAAGATCCAGCCTCCTCTGGTCTATTCTCCCTGGATGTAGAACCTCCTCTAGGACTGAACCCAGATCTACCTCCTCTGCTGAAACTTCTGCCTCCTCTACCTCCCCTTACAACAGGTCGAGAAACTACCGAATCTACTGACCTCTGCTCCTGCAACTCAGGACACTCTCTAACAAAATGATCCGGCGATCCGCATCTATAGCATCCAGCTGATCCTCTGATCCTCCAACAAACACCCCAATGGGTCTTACCACAATACTCACATACCGGAGGAGTAGATCTCTGAATTACTGGGGTTGGAGCACTCGCCACTGAAGCTGTAGGTCTCGATCTCTGCCTCTGAAACTAAACTGACCTACCAGCTGGCCTCTGACTCCTACTAATCTTGGGAACAAAGCTTCCCCTGCCTCTTTTCACAGATGAAGACCCTGCCTCAAACTGGGGTCTCCTAACCCTGGTCTCTTCCTCTGTAGCAACTGCTGCAATACCCTGAGCTCTCTCCACACTCCTAACTGCTGCAACAAGCTGGGAAAAATCATGATATCGAGAACCAACCACATGACACATGAGAGAGGGCCTCAATCCCTCCTCAAATCTCCTGCATCTATCAATCTCATCAGATATGATACCCCCAGCATAATGGCTCAACCGGATGAACTGAACTTCATACTCGGTTACTGTCCTGTAGTCTTGCTTCAAACTCAAAAACTCCATCTTCTTCACATCTTTATACTCCCTCAGAGTATACTTCAATTCAAACCCCCTGAGAAAATCAGCATAGGACAAGGTAGGTGGATCATCCATAGCATGGGGCACTGTCTTCCACCAGTCATATGCATCTTTCTGTAACAATGATCTAGCATAGTCAAATTTTTCTTCTGGAGTGGCCTGTAATTGAACAAATATCCTCTGTATCTTATCTAGCCACTGCTCAGCTACAGCTGGATCAATAGTACCCAGAAAATCCTCTACTCCAAACTTCCTTAATTTGTCATACTGTCTCACTGATACCAAAGGCTGGGGTGGGGGTGGTGGCTGCTGTACTGGGGCTTGCCTCATCAATTCCATCATATGCCTAAACCAAACTGGTGGAACCTCCTCACCAGCTAGTCTACCTGGCACAGAAATAGGTATCTCTCTAGCACTAACCACTCTAGCTCCCTCTCTAACCTCATCCGGAGCTACACTCTCCGAACTACCCTCAACTGACTGACGTAAATGAGAATCCATCACAACCTATATCTGCAAATACAGCAGAATACACCTTATTAAAGATCAGAGACTGCCAATATCAAGTATATATCTTATTCAAAAACCAACTTTTAAAAGCAAAATACCCTTTTTCTTTACAATATACCTAGGTTGAGAATCTCAAACCTAAGCTCTGATACCAAAACAATTGTAACACCCCTATACCCCGTATACGTACACAGCATGCTAATACGATCGTAATATACATATACTGAATATAGAAATGCCACATTTTTACAAATCACTCATGTTATCACTCTTATATAATGTAAACAATTAAAAACTTTTGAAAGAGTTTATAAAACCAAATTAATAGAAAGTTCATTTAAAACGCAGAGGAAAATAGAACAAATGTTTACAAATACTTATACATCAAAATCAGAATATACAAATATAAAATATATATACATGACTGGCAGCTCTTCTCTGATCTTTAAGTCCAAAAGTCAACTCTTCAATGTCTAGACTCACTCGGTCTCGAAGAACTCTCGGGTTCAACTCTGATACCTGCGCGATGAACCACAATCGCGCTGAGCTAACAGCTCAGTGGTGCAACTCATACTAACAGTATGCTTTAATGCGATGCAAATGTCACAATTCTACATTTCATAAACCATACATAAGCATATCACATCTCATAATTGTACATTAAATCTTATTATTCATCATTCATAATTTACATTGACAATTAAGACAAACACGGGCCCAAAACACACTAATATGTTATTCAAAGTTCAGAGTTACTGCTTTGGTCCATATTGACACCTTGTGTCTAGCCCCGTAGGCAATATATATATATCCATGGATAATCAACTAGATTTGAGTTTACGACCCAGTCATTTCACTCAATCTAGTTCCAATAATATGTTTTTGAGGTTTACGACCCGGTCATTTCACCCCAAAAACATCACATTTCACATTTATCAACTGGATTCGGCTTATGACCCGGTCATTTCACCTATCCAGTTATTCATAGGCATGCCGCCAAACTCAGAACTCTTGAAATTGAATAGACATATTAGATACACAATGATTTCATTTATATCTTTATCAATTTCTTTGTCAATTCATTTCTCATTTCATGATCCATAATCAACTAGGCAACCATGCCTTAATTATCTCATTTTCATTATCATAGCCAACAATCATGGCTTCATATCTTTCACATTATATTTCATCATCACATTAATCAATTCATTATTCACATGGATATAATTAATGGCATCAACACATATTTTACATGCTCATCACAACATTCACATATAATCAATTATGTCTCAATTCTCAATATCATATGAGTGTATGCAATAATGTATTTTGAACTATTTCAAAATGACCCACACAACTCTAAACACTTACCTTTCAAGAATCTATCACCACTTGAGTTAGGGTAAATCACCTTCTTCACAACCTATTCCAAAAGAATGAGGAAACTCTCATGAGATCATAAGGTTAAGAATCAATTAGGGCAAACTCTAGACTTGACACGCTCACACACACGGGCGTGTCCCTGACCGTGCCCTAACTCCACAACACAGAAACATTTAAACGCTCAAAACCACGGGCGTGTCACTGGGCGTGTAATACATTCTGTCTCTCAGAAATAACGACACGTCCAACATCATGAGCGTGCTCATGGCCATGTAAATTCTCAAAACTCACAGTAGCTATGACACGCTCAACAACACGGGCGTGTTAATGGCCGTGTCACACCTACTGCCACTCAGAACAATTGACACGCCTAAGGACCTGGACGTGCTCCTGGGCGTGTCAGGCCAAAAACCTAGATTCCGGCCAAGACAACACCACTACCAACCAAACACTTCTATCCATCAACATCCACTTCAAACAAACTTCACAAAACATACCCAAAAACCATCTCAAACTTACAACAACACCAAAACAAGCTAAAACACACATCAAACACAAATCACAACATCATCAAAACTCTAAACACAACCTCAAATCAATCTATCCAAACCAACTTACTCTTTTCTTCAATCCAACCCCAAAATCCAAAACCACATAAACCAAATACTCTTAAACACAACATAATCAACCCAAACACATTCTCAAACACAACTTCAACTCACAAACCCACATAACTTCAAAAACAACTCAAGAAATCAAGAGAGAACTTACCAAGGATGAAGAACTCTTAGATTCCAACTAAATCTCTTGTAAACTTCTTTAATCTTGATCTTGTAAGGTCAAATCTCTCCCTCTCTCTTGTTCTCTTGCTGTTGCCGTCCAAGACAAAGAGAAGAGAAGAAAATGGAATGAAGGCCACGAAGGAAGGAGAAGGAAAGAAGAAAAGGAAAAGAAGTAAAAAAGCAAAGTCAACTTCTCTTTCCCCAAAACAATCTCCTCCACATAATAAACAATATAATATTGAAAATATCTCCATCCACTCATCTTATTCCACTAACTCAATTTCAAATTAATTTCCTTTATACCCTTCACCCTTAGAATGGTATATGTTGTGTATATCACAATATAAATAACATAAGCACTCTACTATTACAACATATCTCTTTCCAATTAAACACAAATACACTTAATCCAAATAAAACAACAATTATATACCAAACTTCTAGGGTACACTTTGGGATATTACATCTCCCACCCTTTGTGGTGAGAACGAGCAAAAACAATATATAACCATGTTGAAAACTAAAAAAGGTTCTTACCACGTCCCTATAGCATTAGAGGATCACGTTAAGACAACCCTCACATGTTCTTTTTGGACAATTTCTCTTCCAAGGATGCTACCTAGGCTTTTCAATACATTGGGCACATTTCAAAGTTGCATGTTGTTCATCCTCTCACACATGGGCTCCAATTGCATTATTGGTTGAAGGAGCCCTACACATCGTATATGGAAACGATGGAAATCAGGTATCATCTAAACTCTCTTTTTAGTTTATGCATGCTCACGTTGAGGACAATGTGAATCTTTAAGTGTGGGGTGCATTATGTGTTTTGTGTTTTTACTTTTGCTTTGTGTTTTTACCTTTAAGTTATTTTTGTTTAAGTTTAGTTAATGTTTTTAATGTTTTACTTTGAATAAATGAATTTTATAAAGTTCAATTGTTATAAAATTGTTGATAGATGACCTTTGAATTTTTGAAGCATGAAATTGAGAATTGAGTAGAATTGGTGCTTATTGTCAATTTTGTTGGTTTTTCCTTGCACTACCATTAACCTTGTGAGGAATTGAGCCATCAACTTATCATTATTTTTGTGGGTGAACATCTTTGCTTGATGAATTGCTAGAACTTGCTTTGACATACATTTTAAGATTACATAAAAATTTCAATTTGGCATCAAGATGATTAAGGCAATTAGGTGAATCGACTTTGGCTTAAAAAGACCAACCCTATTTTTAACCTTAGTTAGCCAATTTTGAGCCTATTTTATTTTTATTTTTCTTTCTTTTTCACAACACCATTAGCTTGAACCTTGTTGTTTAACTCTTACCCTTTCATTAGGTCAAGAGCATTTTAAGATCGTTTATGACCGAGTGTTGTGTTAAATTAAGTGTGCCGTTAAATTTAATAGCTTTAAGATTGCAAAGTAAAATAAAAAAAAAACAATATATGTATATAAAAAAAAGAAAAAGAACAAAAAAATAATAAGAATAATTGTTGTACTTGTTGAAAGGGTTGGAATGTATCATTGCAAGATTCAATAAGTGAGTCCCTTGAAAAGCTCTTTAATGTCAAGGGGTAGGTGAGAGGAAGTTTTTTGGGGATTGTTAGTTATACATATGATCGGTTACTTCATTCGTGAAGTGCTCTTAAACTTAATGATTAAACTCACATTTCCTAAATATCATGCCTTTACCTTAGCCCCATTACAACCCAATAAAGACCTTTTGATTGATGCTTGATTATTATTTTGTGGTGGAGATTTGATTGATAAGAAAGCCTATGGTAATAATCTTTCATTGATTGTTATGAGTGTAAACACCACCATGATCAAACACTTGTAAGAGTTGGTGAGGGAGCGACAACATAGGTTATGCATGGAAAGCCACTTAATTGCACGGGTGTTGATTTTGTTTGATTCGATATTGAATGCGGATTTAGGGATAGGGAAGTCTTGATGCATCTTTATAACTCTTGAACTTAACAAAATTTATCTTGTTTAGTGTGTTTGATTTTAGCCTTGCTTGGGGACAAGCAAGAATTAAGTGTGGGGCAGTTGTTTAGATCATTTTTGTACTAGTTTTTAGTATGATTTTTATGTGTTTTTAGTTAATGTTTTGATTAATTTATGTTTTAAGTTTGTTTAAAGTGTTTGTTTTAGGTTTAAGTGCAAAAACTCCCTTGGAAGATCAAAACAGTGCAGGAAAAGCATGAATCAGGCAAGACATGGCCAAGCCAAATCAAGCTTGGCCGTGTTCCCTCAAGAAATTCAAGGCAGAGCTTGACACGGCCAGGAGACACAGCCAAGCCACTGGCCATGTCTCATCCAAGGAGCAAAACAAAGACCAAAGCAAAGAAAGAGCAAAAATGAAGAAGCAAGAAGAGACACACTCAAGTGACACGGCCAAGTCACTGGCCGTGTCACATGACATGGCAAGCAAGCTTGGTCGTGTCCCACTTCATGCAAAAGAACACTTGGAGCAAGCAAAAAATGAAAGAAAAGAAACAGTAGGTGACTCACCCACATGACACGGCCACTAGCTTGGCTGTGTCACCCCTTGAGAACAAAAGAAAAGAAAGAAAAGAAAGAAAGAAAGAGGGCAGTGAAGGGCATGGCCAGCAAGCCTAGTCGTGTCCCAAAGGAAAATGAGAGACACGACCAAGCCACTCATAGCTTGGCCGTGTCACACCTAAAACATTTGATTTCTTTTGCACGAAGTGGGGGACAAGGCCTTGTGCTTGCCAAAAGAAATATTAAACAAAGAAAAAGTGGGGAACAAAGGGAAGTGGTGTGGTTGGAAGGCATGAGTTGTGTTTTTGAATGAATTAAAAAGAGAAGAAGAGGGAAATTGGAGGGAGTTTTTTTTGGTGAATTTCTGCATACACGTTGGGAGAGGGAGAGAGTGACACTCTCCCTTAGCCCCTTCATCTTCAATCTCCATTTCCATCCTCTCCACCTTCTCCATCTTCCATTGACAAGTTCTTTGAGATTCTTTAGGATAAATTAGGTTAAACAAGCTCTTGAAGGTTGAAGAAGCTTCATTGAAAGGTTTGGTGACTTGAGAAAGCTCCATTCCATCTTCCAAAGGCATAATCAATTGAAGGGTTGGTGACTTGAGAAAGCTCCATCCAAAGGTTTGGTGACTTGAGAAAGCTCCATTCCATATTGCAAGGGGAAATCAACAATTGAAGAGAGCTTGAGTTTTTCATCATACATCAAGTGGAGCTAGGAGGAAGACTAGTAATCCTACTCTTGGCATCTTTACAAGGGGTTTTTCTATTCTCTCTTTTAATTCATTTCTATATTGTTGTTGTTGTATTAGGAGAATTGATATTGCAATGAACAATTTGTATTTGTTTTATATTGAGTTGAATGATTATTATAAATTGATGATGTTGAGCTAAATACCCATGCCTAAGGTTTGTAGTATATTTGATTGAATGTCTTGATTTGATATTTCCATTGATGTTCCTTGTTGATTGGTTGATTGTATTGGATTGTATGCTAGGTTGATAGATTAGCTACCTATTGACCTCTAGATATTGAATGAAGGATCGAGAGGTGAAATTTGATATCGGAATTATGCAATCGACCACCCTATGAATGAATTAGAAATATAAGTTCTAGGGTCATTTAATTTGGTAATGTAAAATAATTGGTTATTGCTATTTCATGAATGTGAGAACTAATGAATTTGTAATTGACTAATTAAACTCAAGAAACAAATTAATTTACAAGGTTATGTTAATGGATAATTGAGAATTTGGCTTTGATTGAATGGACCTATAACCCTAGGCACCTTCCCAAGAATTAATTTGATCTTGTACAACCATCACACACATCAACCCTTCGGACGTTACTCTTAGGTTTAAATTATTCTAGCAGCATTCCAACACAACAAACTCTCGCATTTAAATTACTTGTCAATCAAGCTATTACGAACTACACCTTCCTTGTGAGACGACCTTGGGGCGATCACCTTTGCTACAACTACCTCGTATACTTGCGAGTGACGCTTGTAGTAGTACTTAACTTGATCACCTTTGTCGCAGAATATGTCGCAATATTTTTCTCGTTGTTTCAGTCGTTGATTCGTCGCAGAATTCAAAATTTTTTTTTGACACCTTTGGTCACTGATTTTGTCGCAATTTTGTCGCAATTTTGTAATTGTTTGGCTATATTTTTCCAGTATTCCAAATTTTTTTTGTCTACTCATTTTCAAGAACCTATTGAATTTCAAATATAATAACCAAACCTGTTTATAAAATAGTCATTCATTACAATAATAATCAAATAACACAACATTCATAATTAAGTTATTAGTGGCAATAAGTATACATAAACAATTCGAATGTAAAGTTTACCCCTTAAGAAAGTATATTGAACACATAAGGTCTTAATAATCCGACACTCCAAACATAAACAAAGAGAACACAAACTTTAATAATCTGACACTCCAAACACAAAGAAAGAGAATACCAACTATCAAGTATATCCTACATACGAACATCGTCTTCCTCCACATTGTCATTTGCCGGAGCAGGAGGAGCATTTGTTTTCCTTCGTTGCTCAGATAAGAATAAGCGCATATCATCTAAAACATCATTCACTGAGCGCACATTAGCTATAACTTCATTCATTGATGCTATAACCTTGGCTTGCTCTTCTACCTTTTGTTGTAATACTTTCATAGTTTCCAATACCTCAGAGTCATTGCGATTAGCAGACGTTGCAGAAAATGATGACCCATATGGTTCATAGCATGAATAATGGGATGAGGAAGAACCCAGCCCATAAATACGAGATGTCTTACTGGTGCCACCAGCAGCCTCCACAAACATGCGTCGCTCAAGCTCTATTTGGGCTGGTGTTAATGAAGGCATATCATCCTCCTCAGCCTCAAGTGTCTGCAACTCAGGCTCGGCATTCTTAAGTTCTTGGTATTTCTCCTGCCAAAGATATATGCAAATCAAATTACATTTTTAACTATTTAATCTAAAATAGGATAAAAAATTAAATTAACTTGAGAAGAAATAAAGTCATACATAAACTAACTCGGAGCGCTTATCAATGAAGACTTTATTTCTATCGGTTTTGCTTGTGTGACCAAATAAGAAAACCTCTCCAAGAAAAACTTCACGTCCCAATTCTTTACTTTGTCAAATTATATCTTTGTAATTAAATTTGCATATATAAAACATACATTTTCTAATAGTAATGGCTAATTTAATAATTTACCATTCTTTGTCTATGTGCTTCTTGGGAAATGGATCCAAATGTGTGCTTAGAAGGGCCAGTTCCAGGCCCTGCTTTTTCTGTTAGCCTACATTGTCATAATATTATACCACATGTTATGTCATCAAGCAGTAAGATTATACCATAAATATGAATGATGAAATAAAAACAAAACTATTCTTTGAAGCAACGGAAGAACGATGTTTTGCTTTATCGGTACTCCAATCAGCTTTCCATTGAGTTAGTATATTTTCAGGTACGAATATGCTTTCTTTTTTAACACTGTAAATAAAATCCGAATACCTGTCACCACATTTGGACTCAAAGTAGCTACTCATCAAACTCTCATTTCTAGAGTCCCATCGACAATATTTCTACACCCACAAAAACCAAAAAAATTAAACATGCTTCAATATATCATTCTACTTTAAAATAAATGACCAATTTAAGTAGGAACTATAAAGAACCAGAATACATACTTCAAACTCTTTATAGTACAAATTTTTTATTTCTCTAGTGACTTTAGACCATGAAGATCCCTCAAGACTTGGCAACCTCCGAAAAATCTTCCACACAGCATTAGCTACTAATTTGGAATCCATGCACCTGAATAAAAAATGAGTTCAGTAAGGTGCACTTGTATAATCATCCAATCATACAATTTGGATCTACTTTTAACAATGGTATAAACAAATGACATCTCAAATGATAAAAAATCAAATGAACCCTCAAATGAAACAACAAAGAGATCAATACAATTTCAGCTAGCACAAGGATAAAAAAAAAGCTTCAATCTACCACAAAAATACTTTGGTGGCAAGTGAATTTGGGCAGAGCAGTCGTCCTCCTGACATAGCATTTTTTGATTTCAGCATCATCCTTGCTGCCACTAACAACTTCTCTGTAGATAACAAACTGGGCCAGGGCGGTTTTGGTTCAGTGTATAAGTTAAATTCCAAATACTGATTGGCTTTTACAAGGGCATGTGCTTGCTTTACTGTCATTATGAGATTCTACAACCGCACGAAAAAACTGGCATTCCATTGATTGTTAATAGAAAATTGACTCAGACACATGATTTCAGGGTCAGTTATATAATAGACAGGAGATTGCTGAAAAGCGGCTATCCAAAAGTTCAGGGCAAGGGATAGAAGAATTTAAAAATGAAGTCATGTTCCATTGATGAGGTTAATACAAATGAACCCTCAATCAAATGACAGCATGATAAATTATGTGGTTAACCCTCTTCTCTAGCACTTCATCCACAGGTATGCCAATAGAACCCACTGTCCTATCATACAATAAACAAGCGTGCTAACTAGAATTTGTGCAATGAACAAGCCATTTCATAAAAAAATTAGAAATTCCCAGAAATAAAATAAAATAAATAATTAAAATCAGTCCAAAATGGAATTTAAGATGCACAGAAGACATTGATACTGATTAGGAGAAAGCAATCACAACTAAGCAATGACCCACTAAACTAAACAAACCATGTATGAGTAGATGAACAATTAGGTAATTCATAAGCGCAACCAAATTCATAGTCATAAGCTGATTTTCAGTTGGTCATTTATTATATGTATTTTAGCTAAGCTTGGCATAGAGTATCCTGTAAAAAGGTAAGACAGTTGCCTCTCCCCACCCAAAGTGATGCTTCACATCTTAAATCTACAACAATATTGACAGAAACGTAGTGTGTTAAATGCACTTTTAAGTTTTTCTCCTTTTTTTTCCTGATTTTCAATCAAACCTTGCTTGAGATTTGACATCAATGCATAGAGGGGTAATCAATGCTAGTAAAAAATCAAATACCTGGCCTGTACAGTGGGAATTTCTCTCTTAAGACTGCATAAAACCTGACACCATAAATAACAAACTACAAATTGAATTTTTTACCAAAAGTGTTGCAACATGGGAAATTGAGTATAGCAATTCAAATTAATAGTAATATTAATAACCTTTGAAGGGTTTTTCTTGTGAAGTAGAGGTCCCTGCCTCAGAAAAGGCTGAGAAATTATTTTATTCAATGAATTGGATGCTAAATATTGATTCCGTGAAGGAAGTCTAATAATATTCATTTTCACAACATCCAGTACCAATACTATAGCATTAGAAATAGGAGAGGAAGAAGGATCATCTTCCATTGATGAGGTTAATACAAATGAACCCTCAAATGAAACAACAAAGAGATCAATACAATTTCAAATAAACCACAAGGATAAAAAAAAAGCTTCAATGAAACAACAAAGAGACCAACACAATTTCAAATAAACCACAAGGATAAAAAAAAATGCTTCAATGAAAAACAATGAGACCAACACAATTTCAGCAACCACAAGTGAAAGTCTCTATAATACAACACCTCACAATCACATGTTCAAATAGTATTGGTAATATATCATCAAAACTCCAATAATAAACTGTTCCGCATGAAATTTCAGCAACCACAGAAGAAAACATGTTTAGTACTTATGACTAAAAAAGGAAACCAATAAGAAAATATAATGGATTTGTAAATACTTACTGAAGGCCATCGAATCTAATAATATTTTTTCCCTGCCCATTGTATCTCACCATTGTTTCTACTTGAGATGAATTTCCAAAAGTCCCATCACCACTTAGATTGGCTGTGGAAGATGACGATGGCATAAATGGAGCTAAAACAGGGGGTGTTGGAGGCAATGCAGAGTGTGGTGAAGTTGCAGCAGTGGCTGCTGGTGCTGTCGAAGCTGCATCAGGGGCTGTAGGTGATGTCGAAACTGCATAAGGGGTTGCTGGTGCTGTCGGAGCTGCAGCAGGGGCTGCTGGTAATGTCGTAGCTGTAGCATGGGCTGTTTGTGTGGTCAGAGCTGCAACAGGGGCTGCTGGTGCCGTCGGAGTTGGAGTAAGGGCTATTTGGGCCGTCGGAGCTGGAGTAAGGGCTATTTGTGCTGGAAATGATGTCGTACCAACTCCTGCAGTGGCTTTTGATGGGACCACAAAAGAAGTTTTCTTCATCTTTGTAGGTGGTTCATTTGTGCCTCTACCATTGGATGTTGTACCTCGACCTCGCCCCCAATGTTGTCGATTACCTCGACCACCTCCCCTTGTCATATCTGAAATGTATTGGTAAATAAATTAAAATTAACAAATTATAAATTATCTAGAAATATATCAATTTATAAAACAAAATTTAAAATGTTCTATAAATAAATGAATTATGAAAATATATTATAAGCACTTAATTTCATGATGAGCTATAAATTATAAAGTATGCAAACACATTATACTAACTTTCATCAAACATACAACTAGAAAATTATGTTTTCATTTGTTCCAACAAAAAATAAACTGAAATAAGTACATATAGTTAATATGTTTATTCTTCATTGTCATTATCTTCTTCGATTCCGTCCTCTGAGCTAGAATAAGTATATTCTTCATCAAGATCAACATCGGACCCATCAGGAATTACAACTTCCCCGCCATCCGGATGACATAAATATTCATGTTCATCAATTTCATCAACTTCATCAATTTCATCATCAATTACAAATGCAGCTGTGATTTCATCCTCTTCTTGTAACGTCGTTGCCCTTTCTATTCCTCTCGATTTTTGTAGACCATCTAGTAAGTCAACCACATGTCTAGGTTTGACTTTTAGTACCGCTAACCAGTCACCAATAGCTCTTCTTTTTGATGGATATGGGATGTAGCACACTTGCTGAGCTTGATGAACTAAAATAAAAGGTTCATACTTGTCATACTTTCTTCTTCTATTAACATCGACAAGGTTGTATTTAGGATGAACAATCGTTCCTACATCTGGAGAAGGGTCAAACCATTGACACAAAAAAAACAACTATATGCTTAATAGGCATTGCTGGATACTCTAATTCAAGAACCTCTAGCAATTTCCCATAATAATCAGTAGATTGTTCAGAATAATTAGACCCTTTGATGCAAACTCCACTATTAATAGTTTTTCTATTTGCACTTCTTCCTTCTGTGTGAAATTTGTATCCATTCACATAGTGTCTAGAATACGCTTTAACCTCATAATATGGACCTCGTGCAAAGTCTTTGATAATTTCATTATTTACTTGATTGGCAGAGTTATGCACCTATTACATAGCAAGTATTAAAAAATATAATTATGTTACATTCTTATTATTATTAAGTAGAAAAACAATAACAAGTGTTGTGAAACTTATGAACGAGTAAAACCATTCTGGAAACTTATGTTCCAATAGAGCATCAATCTCTTCACTACTCACAGTAGGCCTTTGCGCCCTTATCTCATTAGTGAATATTCTTGTATAGAAGAAAATGATAATTTTGATTAGACGAGCTTATTGCTGAAAAATTTAAATGATAAAGTTACTAAATAACTTACTCAACAAATGGAGATACTTCTTCACAATTGAGTAATACATATGAATGCGCTGCATCTCTTTCTTCTTTAGTTAACATTCTGCGCTTACATTGTCCCATCGGTCGACCAGAAAAATTAAATATTGACAACATATCAATAGTATCCTCTCCTTCGACAAAACCACAATCATCATTACGCGGGACACAATCATGCCTTGTCACTACATGTGGTTCAAAGTAATGTGAACAAAATGAAGATGTTTCTTCCACTAAATAGGCATTTGCAATTGAACCTTCAACATGTGCTTTATTTTTCACATTTTTTTTCAAATCACCATTTCACCTATGCCAAATGTCAAAGGAGCAATTTAAGATCAATATAATACTATAAGCGTTAACACCAATTGATTAAACACCATATACATACCGTTCAAAAGGATACATCCAACGATATTGAACTGGTCCGCCTATGCGAGCTTCAAAAGGAAGGTGAATTGGAAGGTGCTCCTGAGAGTTAAAAAAACCTGGTGGAAAAATTCCCTCTAGATTGCAAAGTATTAAAGGAATTTCCAATTCAAGCCTACGCATATCTTGCTCTCGAAGAACAGTATTAGTCAATTATTTGAAGAAGATACTAATTTCAGTTAATGCTTCCCACACTTGCCTTGGAAGTAACTCTCGAAATGCAATAGGCAACAACCTTTGCATGAATACATGACAATCATGACTCTTCAATCCAAAAAGTTTCAATTGGCGCATGTTAACACGACGCTCCATGTTTGAAACATAACCATCAGGAAATCTCAAATTGCTCTTCCAATCACAAATGGCTTGTTTCTCATCTTTTTCCAAACAATAAATAGCTTTTGGATACTTACCAGTTTCATCATTTCTCATTAACTCTGGTCGGCGACATATATCCTGCATATCTTTCCGCGCTTTGGCATTATCTTTAGTTTTACCATCAATGTTCATTATTGTGTTGAAAAAAAAGTCAAAGAAGTTCTTTTCGATATGCATGACATCGAGATTGTGCCTTATTAAAAGAGAACTCCAATATGGTAAGTCCCAGAAAATACTTCGCTTTTTCCAACCTTTGTTACCATTCTTTTCAATTGCACTATTGACTTCATCACTACCTACCTCTGTTACCTTCATCAATCCTAAGCTTTCAATCTCATGTAAAATCTCTTGACCACTTTTTAACGGAGGTGGTACATCATTCACAATTTTGTTCTTTCTTAATCGTGTCTTATTTTGTCTCCATGGATGTTCTGGTGATAGAAACTTATGATGGTTATCAAACCAACAATGTTTTCCACCATGAGTTAGATAAAAGGCATTAGTATATTCCATGCAATAGGGACAAGCTAGTCTTCCGCCGGTGCTCCAACCTGAAAGCATTGACTTTGCAGGAAAGTCACTAACCATCCATAATAATGCAACACGCATTACAAAATTTTGTTTTCTACTAACATCATAAGTCGGTGCGCCAACATCCCATAATTGGTGTAGTTCTTTAATCAACGGTTGAAGGAAAACGTCTATTTTCCACTTCAGATTACTTGGGCCGGGCACAATAACAGTGAGGAACATATACTCTCGTTTCATGCACATCCATGGAGGAAGATTATATGGAGTGATAAAGATTGGCCAAGATGAGTAAGGTTCGCTAACGTGACCAGTAAATGGTTGAAACCCATCTATAGATAGCCCAACCATAACATTTCGAGTATCTGATTGGAATGAGGGATAGGTATCATTGAAATGCTTCCAAGCCAGAGAATCAGAGGGATGGCGCATGACTCCTTCCTCATACTTATTCTCTACATGCCACCTCATATGTTTTGATGTTGCTTCAGAAGCATAAAGACGTTGTAATCTTGGTGTTAACGGAAAGTAATGTATTTTCCTATATGGTTTCTGAACAGCTTGCTTCGATCGACTGTTATGAATCAGTTTAAATCTTGGATGTTGGCAAAACTTACAAGCTTGTAATTTTGCATCATCATCCCAAAATAGCATGCAATTATGTACACAACAATCAATTTGCTGAACAGGAAGCCCCAAACCATCTATCAACCTTTTTGTTTGGTAAAAGTTATCAGGAAACACATTATTATTTGGCAAAAGTTCTTTAATAAACTCTGACAATTGGTCGAAGCATCTTTCTGAAAAGTGATGCTCAGCCTTCATGTTAAACATGCGTGCTACGACTGATAGTTGAGAATGTTTTTCACATCCAGGAAATAACTCTTGATTTGCAGCTCGTAGCATGTCAAACATTTTCTTTGATCGGGATATGGTTCCTCCTCTATGTAATTAGCTTCCTCCTGAACTCCAAACCCATCAATCACCATTTCATGGTACCTTCCACCATTGTCACCATGAATTAAATTAATTGTGGCATTTGAGTCTTCTTCCTCCATAAATGCACAACCATCATTACCCCAACATTCTTCATGAGATGTCCATTCAAAATAATTTTCAACAAAACCATTTTTAAGAACATGGTAACGGACATCTTCAATTGGAAAGAAGGACCGATTTTGACATCTAAATAGAGAACAAGGACACCTTATTTTATCTCCGTCCATAAAGTTGGGTTGCGATACGGCAAATCTTAAGAACTCTTCTAATCCATGTACAAAATCCACATTCAACCAACCATCAATTGTCCTCTTGTACATCCATTCTCGTTCAAAATTCATTTTCCTACGAATTAATAATTAAATATTTATTAATATGAGAATGAAATATATTTTAATAAATATTAAAATATTTATTATTAATATGTGCCTTCAGAGCATATGTTAAACACTAATACATTAATAGATGGTTTAGAAAAATCCATTTAAAAATATCATATTTGATGTCGGCATAAGATATTATATAATTTTTAATAATTAATTTATATTAAAAATTCATTGAAGTCTAAACTGCCCCTCTATAATTAGAATAAGAGAATTTTCTTCATTTTTAGTATTTGGTTGTTCATAGACTACAAATTAATTTGAACTTACATGGAAATTCTTTCTATTAGAAATTAAAATGTAAAAAGAATTTCAAATAAAAAAGATAAATTTAGTGAAGAATATATAAATTAAAAAACTCAAAAACTGATTATAAAATATGGGGGCAAGCCAATAAATATATTTTTTTTATTAGGCTCATAAAGAAAATCTCTCAAAGTAAGTTAGCTCTCCAAATTCAATAATTAGTATAAAAGCTAATGATTTGATGAATGAAGTATAATGATAGTCGTCAAATTCCGTGTTTTTCATTTCCATTAAGTGGCTATTTCAATGGCTTCTTGTAATTTAATCATTAAAAGAATGTATCCACTGAGAACTAAGCAATAAGCAAGAAAATTTCATTTTATTCATGCATACCAAATTACAGTAGCATCAAGATATAATAGGCATGATAACAGTAGCAAAAACAAGCAATCTAAAGCCCTATTACATTAGACTTCACTCAAACAAAAATTAGTTTAAAGTAGAAAGCAAAAAGACTTTAATCAAACAGAAATAATATCAGGTTCATAATTTTATTAAAACTCTCAGCAGCAAGTGAAATTAACAAGTACATATTAGTTTAATTAACAAGGAACCAACACTTACCGGCCAAATAGAAACTCTGACGTCTGAGAAGCTCGACGGTAAAAAAACTTCCTCTGCTGTTGATGGTGGAACAGCAAATGGACAGAGCAGAATTTCGGAGTACTGAAATTTATCAAAACCCAGATAAAGGAGCACTAAAACTTATCAAAACCTTACCAAAACATACAAATAACAAATTATCAAACTATAGCTATGCCTCTACCACTCAACTTTTGAATTTTATAAGCTTAATAGAATTTGTCGCTAATTGATATAATATTACAGGACCATTTTGGCTGAAGAAAAAGGTCTAATTAAAGAAACACAAAAGCAGCCAATGCAGACAAAAAAACTGGAGCAAAAATCTCAATCTAGACCACAATAACCAGCAGCCAAACCAAAGCAAAATGTTAAAAAGCAACCAGTACAAATAGATTACCAAAGCAAACCAATCTACAGAATATTGACTGCATGTTTGGATTTTTTAGCTGCTTCCCTGCTCCTATTAAAATTCATTTCTTCACCTATTGACTACATGTTTGGATTTTTTTTTATATAGTTCGTACTTTGTTTTTTTTATATGGTTCGTACTGAAGCCCTATTTGTACTGTAAAATCAAAAAAAGAAAGAAAAAAGCTATATAATAATGTATATATAATACAAGCAAATTATGCACTGATACAAGTATCTGTCTCTCACTCTTACCCATGTAACCAACCCTTTTTTTTACTGGTTAATCAAAGCTCCTAATATTAAATAAAGTATGTATTTCTTCAATTTTTACCATTCAAACTACAAGCAAGACTAGTAGTAAGTAGCGTTTGTTCTATTCATGTTCATATATCATTCTATATCTTTAAATCTAAAGTCTATTCTCTCTCTCTCTCTATTTCTTTATCTTTCAAGAATTAATTTTATGAACAAATGATTTTCTTGCAATGTTGATGATGCAACTGTTATATTGTGGTAATTTCACTGTAAGTACTCACTTTTATTTATTTCCTATTTTATTAATTTTTCTCTATTTTATTATTCACTTTTACCACATTATAGCAGATTATGGAGCTATAATGTGGTAAAAGTGAGGCAATTAAGTTGAATTATTTAATGTAGATGGATAGGATGTTGTGTTTTTGTGATGACTGGTTCTTTAATATTTGTGATATTGATGGGCTTGTGAGTGCTAGTTTGAGTCACCAGTTACTGCAAAAAATTTTCCTGGTTATTTCTAGTAAATGGGTAGAGGATGGCAGGCTGGAGCAACTGGAAAAGGGATGGTATTCTGTTCATAGTAATCGTTATTATTTGATGCTGGAGAACTCTAATCAAAACAAAAATTCTTAAAATATCAAATAATGGTGCGCTCAGTTAATTAAGCCCGCTACTTGCATTTCTCGCAGGAAAAAATTCTCAAACTTCTAGGATAACCAACAACAGAAAAGAAACATACAATCAATTTATTCTAATCTATCAAGCCCTTCTCCGTTAGTTCCCCAGCAGCCAAGCTAAAAAGAAACACCTCACAAAATACCCAACAAAGCCAAAATCAAGAACCATAAAAATGTCATTTCCATCAATTCAATCATCGAAGCAAAACCCTAAAAGAATCGATTATCAATAATGAAATCGCAACAAATTAACACAAATTAAACCTTGAAAGTTAGACAAGAAGGAAATCGGAAAAATACCTAGAAATGCGAAATAAGAAAAACAACAAGCTTTCCGAGTTCTGGATGAATTGAGCTTTCTTGAAAAAGTCTGAGCCCCGTCTCTAGTGAAAATGAAGGAAAAATGATGGTGAGACTAAGGGTTCTTTGTCATTGGTGAGACTGACGCGATAAAGGTAGGCAGAGAGAATGTGAGTGAGGCGAGAGAGAAAAAAGAAAAAAGGAAAACTATATCATCGGATTGTTCTTAATTTTATGTTTATAATATATTCTTAAATTTATATGCTAATATAATTATTAAAAATCTTATATGCTAATTGTGAACCTCGGTCTCCACCCGAAAAGGATTCGGATGAACGTTCACGTGTTGTCGGGAGTCGCCACTCAGTTTATTTTGTTCGAAGGGAAAAACTAAGAAAACCCTTATTTGACTCCAATTAATGCATCCAATGTAAAGGTTTCTAATCTACGAACCCAAGGAGGATTCGGGGACTATGTCATGTATTTGATTAATTTGCCAAATAAGGATTGAATCTAAAAAAGAAAACAGAAAGGAAGAAGAACATATTGTTAGTAAATTGTGGACTTGCTATTTGGGGTGAATCCCAAATATGCCTACATACTCTCGTTTTTATGAGAGATCAAAGCCCATGTAGTTCGGAAAAGCCTATTTAAAGGCAATTATGCATTTATGCATGTGTGTGTGTATGCTTCATGCATTGTGAGATTTAATTAGCACTTAGTGCAAAATTGTGAAATTTAGGTACCTTGTACCAAAAGGGATGCAAATTTTAGGCCTTGGGCCAAAAAAGGTTGGTTGATTCATGGCTTAATGCCGAAAGATCGATTATTTAGTTAATTAGGCCTTAGACCTAAAAGGATTAGGTCTTTGACCAAGAAAAATTTAAGAAGAAGATGGAATGCTTATGACATGCTTGAATTAACAAAAGATGAATTAGGACATTACCTTGCTTAGAGTTTTCCCACTTCGAAGTTCCAGATCTTGATTTCTTAGAATATGATCCTTTGCTTCCTGTAACACCAGGTCCCGGGATGCCCAAAAGCCAACCTCCTTTTTTCTGAGAATCGAAAGCCTTTTGTAGGCAAAAATTCAGACTAAACGGCGGTCGGACCGCCGTCCCGGCGGTTGGACCGCGCAGTCCGCCGAAAAACTGAGAAAAAAATCAACGCCGGCGGTCGGACCGCCGCGGTCAGACCGCTGAGCTTGGTGGTTCAACCCTCAAAAAATCTCCTGATTTTTGATCAAACTGATTTTCTGGGAGCTGTGGACCTCCAAAAATTATTCCGAGGCCATATCCGTGATCGTTGCGTTGCTCCGGACATTTTAAGTACCATGAAGACATACTTTTGGTGAAGTCTGTCATGATCGTCCGGTCTGGCTTGGTCTTTTACAGTCTAAGAAAATTGGCTTTCCGAGCCTCAAAATTCGAGTGTTCACAATTGCCCCCCACTGGGGTCCATAAAAATTATTTATGGAGCTCAGTGGTCGTCCGAAGAGCGAATTTTGAGCGAGGAGTAAAAGACCCACCTTTTGGCATTTCTGGATTTATGATTTTTCTCTGATTGTATTCTGACTTTTCTGTACCTGCATTTTTGTTTAGCACAAATAGTACATATGTATGCATGATGTCCCCTTTTATTTTCATAAAGGTATTTATTTGCTTCTTTACAACCGTTGCATGCACAACTGAACCAAGAGTCTTCAAAAGGTGGAAAGGATCAATATGGGTAGATATGAGTTGAAAGCTGTTGCTACTCTTAGAGGTGTAGCTGTAGATTGGGATTTCTTGCATGCTTGTATTAGATTTTGGGATCCCCAAGCTCACGTCTTCAGATTTGGTGCCCGGATGGAAGAGATGTGTCCTCTTTTTGAGGAATTTTGCTCAATTATTGGATGTGACCCAACTGCCCCTCTTGTAAGGCATGATGTTCAAATTGGCTATGTGGGGTCTTTTCAGAGGATTTTCAACTTTACAAGGCCTCAAGCTTAAGCTATGATTGTGGATGGGATAAGGCAATGTTGCTTCCTTTGATTGATGCATTCTTGACTGCTAATTTTGAAGATGGGATTCAACTGATGCATAGGATGCGAGCCTTTGTTTTCTACCTATTAGCTGGATTTCTTTTCAACTATGACCCTGGCTTTAGATATTTAAAGCTTTGCCCCCTGATTAGGCAGATGGAAGAACTTAACTGCATTGGTGGCGTGATTCTTGCTGAGACTATTCAGAGTCTTGACAGAACTGCACTTGGATTTGAAAATTGGACTGTTACTCGAGCTATTCTTCAAACTTGAGTTAGGAACCATCAGATGATAAGACCTTTTGCAGAACCTTCCCTTGTCGAGCCTACTCTAAAGTATAGGACTTGATTTATAGCCAAAGTTTGGCCAATTGAAAAGCCAAGGAGGCATGCATTACTGCAGGAGCTGGAGGGAGTGAAGGTGGTTCCTCTTAACGAGGAGAAGATAGATGCTGCAGAGAGCTCCGGAGCTAAGGAAGATACCGAAGACTCTGCCCCACGTAGGAGGCGTAGGATTTATACCCTAGGGTTGACTCTATTGTCTACTCTCTTTTTTTTTTGTACCTTTTTGGTTCCTTGGACGTTTTAGGACTTATGGTTTGACTCTTGTCATGGAATGGATGACTCTTTCTGTAATGACTGACTCTTTTTATAATGGATGATTCTTTTTTGGAATGAATGACTCTTTTGACATGAATGACTCTTTCATTTGCTTTCCAAGCATTATCCACTTTATTTACTTGTTCTAGTTTTTTGCCTAAGCCGTCCTTTCGGATTTTCAACTTAGCGAGCTCTTACCCATTCTTGCCTAAGCCGCCCTTTGCGGGTTTTCAACTTAGTGGGCCCCACTATTGCCTAAGCCGCCCTTTGTGGGTTTTTGACTTAGTGGGATTTTTCTTTCTCTTTTTTTTTGCAAAAGAAAAATGAATAAATGATTTTTATTAAAATTTAGACCGTGCTCAAGGAGAGCTGCCTACATATCTCGAATTAGTTTGCGAGAATCAGGTCTAACTGTAGTTCTTTACAATGCATGATTATACATAGTATTTCTTTAATTGATCCAGATTGCATGGGTTTGTGAACTCCAGACCATCCAAATCAGACAAGATGACAGCTCCGCCGGAAAGTATTTTCTTCAAAATGTAGGGTCCCGCCTAATGAGGATGAAACTTCCCACGAGGATCTGTAACAGGTGTTCTGATCTCTTTCAAAACCAAACAACCTTCTTCCAACTTTCGATCTTTGACCTTTTTGTTGAAATGTCTGGCCATTCGCCTCTGATACCCTTGAATCCGATGTAGAGCTTGAAGTCTTTTTTCATCCAAACCCAACAACTGATGATGATAATTGCTGATCCATTCAGCTTCATTTATCTGACTTTCTTGAATTATCCTCGCCGATTGAACTTCCAGTTCAATGGGGAGTACTGCTTCCATTCCGTACACCAGGGAATACGGGGTTGCCCCAGTAGGAGTTCTAATTGATGTTTTATATCCCCACAAAGCCAGCGGTAACTTCTCATGCCAACGCCTATGTTCCTTGATCATTTTTTGTATGATCACCTTTATAGACTTGTTCGCTGCTTCTACCGCTCCATTTGTTTGAGGTCTATAAGGAGAGGACTTATGTTGCTGGACATTCTTATCCTTCAAGAGCTTAGCAAATTCTACTTGGAAATGAGTTCCATTATCAGTGATAATCTCAAATGGCGTTCCGTACCGACAAAGGATGTTGGTTCGGACAAAATGTGCTGCCTTTTTGGCATCTAATTCTGCATAGGAAACTACTTCAACCCACTTCGTGAAGTAATCCACCGCTACTAAAATAAAATGATGTCCATTTGAGGCTTTTGGATGTATTTTGCCAATTATATCTATTCCCCAAGTAGCGAAGGGCCATGGAGAAGTAATCGGATTAAGGGCAACGGAAGGTTGCTTCTGTAGCTTAGCAAATATCTGACACTAATGGCATTCTTGCACAAATGTCATGTAGTCTGCATTCATGGTGGACCAATAATATCCTAGATTGGCTATTTTTCGAGCCAAGGCGATCCCATACATGTGTGGTCCTGATTCGCCACCATGTACCATTTCCATTATCTGCTTAGCCTCTGCATCATTCACACACCTTAGGTGCATTCCATTCCAACTCCTCTTGTAGAGGATATCTCCATTAGTAATGTAACCTGTGGCTAGCTGCCTTATTGCTCTACCCTTGATGATCCCTCTGGATAACTTCCATCCTTGAGATAACTCTTGATATCCCAGAACCATGGTTTACCATCGGCCAAATGCATTACGTGGGCAGGTTGCTTCTGAAGTTGAACTTTCAATGGACGAACGACTTTCCCCTCCTTGATATTGATCATGGAAGCTAAAGTAGCCAAGGCATCAGCAAACTGATTCTTTGCTCTTGGGAGATATTCGAAGGACAGATCATCAAATTATTGTGCCCAATGATCAAGGCGTTGTAGGTAAGGAACCAAACGCTCTTCTCTTATCTTCCATTTTCTTAAAGCTTGTGATACTATTAAAATAGAATCACCGTAGACCTTTAGGTTCTTAATCCCTAATTCCAAGGCGGTCTCAAGCCCATTGATACAAGCTTCATATTCTGCTTCATTGTTTGTGCAACTAAATTCAAGTTTAACTGCAAAGGGAATGTATTCTCCACAAGGAGTTTTGAACACAATCCCAATTCCATTTCCATGATAATTGGATGTCCCATCAAAATACATCTCCCAAACACTGCTTTCCACGTTCAAGAGGTCTTCATCAGGGAAACCCATTTCTCGCATCTCGTCTTTTACAGGTAATTTTGCTAATTGGTCAGCTATTGCACCACCTTTCACAGCTTTCCTCTGAATGAATTTTAAGTCAAAGGCTGCCAATGTTGACACCCACTTAGCCATTTTGCTGTCCAAAACAGGCCTCTCCATAAGGAATTTCAAGGGACTCTGTTCTGCGATGACATAAGTAGTGTAAGAAGACAAGTAGTGTTGTAACTTCGTACAAGTCCAATACAAAGCTAAACACAACTTCTCAATCTTGTTGTACTTTAACTCATAGTCCAACATCCTTTTGCTGAGGTAGTAAATTGCATTTTCCACCTTCGTACTTTTGGCTTCTTGGGCTAGCATTGCACCCATGGCTTCATCTGTTACAGACAAATACAAGAGCAGAGGTTTTCCCATTCTGGGAGGTTGTAGAATTGGCGGACTTAACAAGTATTCTTTGATCTTGTCGAAGGCCTTTTGGCAGTCTTCATTCCATTCTTGTGAAGCACCTTTCCTTAGTAGCTTAAAGATTGGACCACAAGTCTCTACCAATTGCGATATGAATCGACTGATATACTGTAATCTACCTAGCAGGCCTCGAATCTCTTTTTCTGTTCTTGGCAGAGGCATTTTCAGAATAGCCTTTGACTTTGCTGGATCAACTTCTATTCCTCTCTTGTTGACCAAATACCCCAAAAATAAGCCTGATGTTGCTCCAAATAGGCACTTTGCAGGATTAAGCTTCAAATTGTACTTGCGAAGTCTAAGGAAGAACTTCTCAAGTGCTTCAACGTGTTCTTCTGGAGACTTTGACTTAACAATCATATCATCAACATACACTTCTACTTCTTTGTGAATCATGTCATGAAAGACTGTTGTCGCCATCCTTTGGTAGGTAGCCCCTGCATTTATCAATCCAAAAGGCATAACCCTGTAGCAGAAAGTGCCCCATTCTGTAATGAAAGTTGTCTTCTCTTTGCCTGGTGGGTGCACTAGGATCTGATTGTACCCAATCGCGAGGTCAGTCATGGAAACCATCATATGCCCAGCCATCCTGTCTATCAGCAAATCGATGTGTGGTAGTGGAAAATCGTCCTTGGGACAGGCCTTATTCAAATCTCTATAGTCAACACACATCCTGACCTTTCCTCTTTCTTCGGGACTGGCACGATGTTTGCTAACCAGGAAGGATAGGCAATTGGTTCTATGAACTTATTGTCCAGTTGCTTGGCAACCTCTTCTTTAATTTTCAAAGACCATTCTGGCTTCATTCTTCTCAATTTCTGCTTAACCGGCTTCGCATCTGGGTATAGTGGAATCTTATGAACTGCTATGGCTGGGTCTATTCCCGTGACATCACTTGCCTTCCACATGAAGCAGTCGACATATCTTCTGATACACTTAACAACCTGTTCCTTATTCACACAATCATATGCAATGTATGTATGTTCATTTTCTTTGCCAATTATTATCTTTTCACTCATTTCTTTTATTTCATTTTTGCTAGATAATACTTGGAAAGCAAAAGACACAGGGTAACCAAGAACTTGAACAGTTTCATTAATAATGGCGGAGTCATCCTCCAGAGTTACATTACATTTGACATCAGGGTTTTCTATTCCTGAAGCTAAGAAAGACTCAGAACTAGACTCTGACTCAGTGTTTGACTCGAGATTTGACTCGGTACAAGACTCAGGCTCGGGGTATGACACATGACTAGGTTTGACTGTAGCTGCTTGTCCCTCCTCGGCATACCAGTTCATCAGTGGACCATCTGTAGTCTTGATAAGCTTTGTGAAGTCCCTTTTGTCTTCAAAATTGGTTATCATAGCAACCTCATCAAAGAGACTAGGCCGCATGAAATCTTCCACTTGTGGTTCAGTTATAGGTTCTGGCTCTTCTTCCTTCAACACTAAAACATCAGTGAACATCTCAAAACCCGGTAACTGCTTCCTAGTCATAAGAGCATAGAATGGCTCCTAGAAACCACAGTAAGGAGCTGTTTTCCCAGGTTTGCAGAAGTGACCATTCAGAGTTCTAAAATAAGGGCGCATTTTGAGGCTTCTTGCCCCCCAATTCTTCTTTTTCTTCCTTCCATGCTCAAACTCTTCTATCTCCTCATCTGTGGGTTTGTACCCTAGGCCAAAAGTTTCCCTATTCTCAGGTTCTTCCCATGGCCGCACTACGGGTGTTTTCCTCCCAGACTTTATCATTTCCATTCCGGGCAGCAGACCTACCCTTAGCATCATTCCCACCAGGCAATTGATTTGGACCTCTCCAAAATCATATAAGATAAATGGCCCTTTGGGTTTTTCTCCTTCAATGCATTGGACTGTATCGTAATGGAAACCAGTCAAGGTCATGGCGGTTTCGCTCGAAACAACCTCAAAGAGAGACTGATCCATGGTTCTCCTGTTGATTTCACAGGTGTCACCTTTGATAGTGATAATTTTTTCCTCAAAAGGGAACTTAAGTTTTTGATGTAATGAAGATGGTACAGCATTAATCTGATGAATCCACGGCCTTCCAAGGAGGATATTAAAGCTCGCTGGTACATCAATGACTTGGAAGGGCACTCCCATTTTCACCGGCCCAATAGCAATTTCCAGAGTGGCAACACCCAAAATTTCTCTTCGAGTGTTATCATATGCTCTAACAATCTGATCAGAAGGTGTAAGATCTGTAGCCTCCAACCCTAGATAGCTTGCTACCTTTAAGGGACATACATTTAAGGCTGACCCATTATCAATGAGAACCATGGGTACAGTTTTTCCCCCAGTTTGTATGGTGATGTATAGAGCATCATTGTGTTTACTGCCATCTTCTGGTAGGTCTGTATCAGAAAATCGTATACTCAATGTCTTGGTTGATTGAGTCAAAGTGGCCACCAAAGCTTCTGGGCTTGTGTCCACTAATGTATCAAGTTGACTTAAAGCTTCGCTGAGAGCCTGACGGTGTGGGAATGAGGAAGCAAGGAGCTCCCAAATTGATACCTTAGCTTGAGTTTGTTTAAGCTGAGTGAGGACAGGGTCTTCTTTTGGCTCTGGTGTCTTCTTATGGGGGGGATTTGAGGTTGTAGGGGCTTTTCCCAAGTCGAGTGGCTGATATTGCCTTCCGCTTCTTGTCAAAGCGTCGACCTCTTCAGCAAGGTCATTCAAATCCAACACACACACTTCATTCATTTCTAAAAGAAGTTTGAAAGGATCAAATAGCTCTTCTTCCACAGTGATGGCGTGGATGGAATGATTAGGCAAAGGGTTAGTATTAATGTTCGGTTGACTCCTGAGAGGAATGATGTCACCCCTATCCACCAAATCCTGGATGCGGTTTTTCAGAGTCCAGCAAGCATTTGTTCTATGCCCTTTTCCTTGGTGGTATTCACAATATTCATTGGCCTTATAACTGGCGGGTAATAGGTTTGGAGGTGGCCTTGGGTCCAACGGCTTCAAATACTTCCCTTCCACGGCCTTTTTAAACACTAGATGAAGGGGCACCCCAAGGTCGGTATATTGCCTTCTTGGTTGATTTCTCTGCCCAAGATTGCCCACACGTAAAGGATTCGCAGGGGCAATATTGGCCACTTCATTGACCTTACTTGAGGAAGTAGCTTGGCCTTGTTTCCTATACTTCGAAGTAGCTCCCTCATCTACTATTTAACCCAATTGTATCAAGTCTTCTACCTTAGTTGCAGTCGCAATGAGCGATTTGAAAGTAGGTAGGTATTGGGTTTGCAGTTGAGCTTGATATGTAGGTCTTAAATTTCTGATTATAATATCAATCTGCTCCTGTTCTGAAGGGCGATTGATCATTTGGGCAGCCTTCGCCCTCCACCTCGTAAGGAATGAGGAGAAGGGTTCATTGTTATTTTGCTTAGTGGTCTCAAGCTCCCTTCTAGTGACATCTTCCCAGGTCTTAATTTTAGCACGATCCAGGCTCACAAACCACTTAAGGGTAGCCCCAGTCAAGGATTGTTGAAAGAGTTGAGCAAAGAGCTCATCATTTAAACCCCAAGGGCTCAAGGCTCCCACATACATCTTCAAGTGAGTTTTAGGGCAAGTGGTCCCATCAAATCTGTCCATCCCAGGCATCTTGAATTTTGGAGGCAACCTAGCTTGGGGAAACAAGGATAAGGAATCCATGTCTACCACCTCTTTATGAGTTTTCATGGCAGTGATTGACCTTTCAAGCAATTCAAGTTTCTTTTCAGTTCATCAGTTTCATTCTTAGAGAGTGGATCCTCCAAATTGATGACAGGGGTATTGTTCTGAGCAGTCATGGGGGTACTAGTTTGCCCCACAATGGGTTCCTTTCCCAAATCTCCAGGAGTAGAGGCCGTCTTTGGTGCCTCTCCCAATTCAGCCAGGATGGCCACCCTTTGGGCAACCAAAGCTTCATCAATTCTCTCTTGCATCCTAGCTTCAATTTCCTTAACCTGTCCATCTAGCAAGGCCTTAATATGTTCAATAGTAGCCATTTCAGTAATTGGAGCAGTTGGTGAAATTTGGGTAGCAGGACTTGTGGGTGATTGCACAGTTGGAGTTGGGGTAGCTTGTGTGGGTGAAGGCACACGGATAGTGGATACCTGAAAAGGTCAAGGGCAAGAGATCAGGGTAGTGTGTAGGATAGGAAAAACTATTGGTCCAGTTATATACATCAAAAGTTTTTCCCAAAAGATTTTCCCCCAAAATAATGTTGTCATGTTGCATGAATGCACCTCATCATATCATAATTCATTTTAATGGAATGTGGCACTATCATTGGGTACATACAACCTAAGGGAAGGTTCTATTGTTCATGAAAAATAGAGAATTGGCTCATAATAGGGACCCTTGAGTCTTGAGTAAGATATACCTAACCACATGTGAAACAAAGAGTTTCGCGTGGGTCCAACAGTACGATTACTCATGGGCCACTCCAAAAGGATTGGAATGGTTTGCGACAACAGGGAGGATGCTTTGGCTGTCCGCCGGCATAATCAAGGAGACCTGCCGGTCAGCGCTACTTGCTATCCAGACTTAGAATTTTGAACAGAAAGAGAAGAAATTCATTTGAAAACAATTTTTTTTATGCAATGGAGGAAAAGGATTCCCCCATATAATGCAAGAGAAAAAGATTCTCTAAATGACAAAATAAATGCACAATTAATCAAACAAGAGGTTCATTAAAGGAAAAATATTCCTTTTGTCAATATTTAATCCAATATCCCCAAGGAGGGGAAATATATTGCTAAGGTACCCTGCAAAATGAACAAAAATACCCTAAAGAAGGGCAAATCAGTTAAATAAATAATAATAATCTACTAGGATCCCATAAATTATTTTCATGGTCCCTAGTGTCAAATTAATCAAATAAGCAATAGTAGTCCACTAGAATCCCATAAATCTTTTTTATGGTCCCCAGTGGAGTTGCCAATTTGTGAACCTCGGTCTCCACCCGAAAAGGATTCGGATGAACGTTCACGTGTTGTCGGGAGTCGCCACTCAGTTTATTTTGTTCAAAGGGAAAAACTAAGAAAACCCTTATTTGACTCCAATTAATGCATCCAATGTAAAGGTTTCTAATCTATGAACCCAAGGAGGATTCGGGGACTATGTCATGTATTTGATTAATTTGCCAAATAAGGATTGAATATAAAAAAGAAAACAGAAAGGAAGAAGAACAGATTGTTAGTAAATTATGGACTTGCTATTTGGGGTGAATCCCAAATATGCCTACATACTCTCATTTTTATGAGAGATCAAAGCCCATGTAGTTCAGAAAAGCCTATTTAAAGGCAATTATGCATTTATGCATGTGTGTGTGTATGCTTCGTGCATTGTGAGATTTAATTAGCACTTAGTGCAAAATTGTGAAATTTTGGTACCTTGTACCAAAAGGAATGCAAATTTTAGGCCTTGGGCCAAAAAAGGTTGGTTAATTCATGGCTTAATGCCGAAAGATCGATTATTTAGTTAATTAGGCCTTAGACCTAAAAGGATTAGGTCTTTGACCAAGAAGAATTTAAGAAGAAGATGGAATGCTTATGAAATGCTTGAATTAACAAAAGATGAATTAGGACATTACCTTGCTTAGAGTTTTCCCACTTCGAAGTTCCAGATCTTGATTTCTTAGAATATGATCCTTTGCTTCCTGTAACACCAGGTCCCGGGATGCCCAAAAGCCAACCTCCTTTTTTCTGAGAATCGAAAGCCTTTTATAGGCAAAAATTTGGATTGAACGGCTGTCGGACTACGCTGTCCGCCGGAAAACTGAGAAAAAAAAATCAACGCCGGCCGTCGGACCGCCGCGGTTGGCGGTCGAACCGCCGCGGTCGGACCGCCTGATCTGGCGGTCGGACCGCTGAGCTTGGCGGTTCAACCCTCAAAAAATCTCTCGATTTTCGTTCAAACTGATTTTCTGGGAGCTGTGGACCTCCAAAAATTATTCCGAGGCCATATCCGTGATCGTTGCTTTGCTCCAGACATTTCATGTACCATGAAGACATACTTTTGGTGAAGTCTGTCGTGATCGTCCGGTCTGGCTTGGTCTTTTGCAGTATGAGAAAATCGGCTTTCCGAGCCTCAAAATTTGAGTGTTCACACTAATATAATTATTAAATATTATAAAACTTCTTACAAAATTTTTTTAAAACTTCTTAAATTTTATATATTATATTAATTAAATTTTATATTTTTAATATTTAACGATAAGTCTTCGACTAAAATTTTTCTCTCAAATCAGCGAGCTATTTAGCGACCAATTAATTTAAAATAGAAAATAAAATTAATTTCTCGCTAATTGGTCACTATATTCTCGCAAATTAACGATAATTCTGCGACTAACTATTTTTCTCGCATATCAGCGAGCAATTTAGCGACTAATTAGTGACAAAAAAACTTTCCAATAAAAAATAAACACATTCTTTGCTAATTTGTCGTAAATTAATCGTAACGTCATCGCTGATTGAAAGCGCCAAAATTCGGCTCAAAATTCAGCGACACATTCAGCGAGAAACGACCTGTTATCGCTATTCAGCGACAGATTCTACGACAATTTTTTTTGTCGTTAATCAGCGACACATTTAGCGACCCATTCAGCGACAGAATGTTGGAAAGATGCTTATCTTGATTCTTTGTCGTAAAGTTGTCGTTGATAAAGTCGCTAATCAGCGACGAAATAAGAATTGTCGCAGAATGCGTCACTGATTGCGCTTTTTTTTGTAGTGGCTCTTTTGATTGGAACTGCGATGGAGTGGCATCCCGGCCAGTATATCTAAATTTCCATCTTCATGAAGCCGGATAAACTCTAATAACTCGGCATTAGAATGAGTCCCTGACCTCGAAGCATGCATTATTTTTAAACAATATGTGCTAAAATTGAAAGAAATTTGAGAGAATTATGAAATTGAAATTGTGCTGTGAAATGAAATGAAGGAATGGTGGCTTTTTATAGAGAAACGGCAAGCAAATAAACAAAATTCAAAACTGTTTATGAATAGTAAATTTTCAATAGTAAATACTGTTTATTACTATTGATGAATAGTAAAAAACTGTTTACTGTTGATGAATAGTATTACTATTGATGAATAGTAAAAGTACTATTTTCAATAGTAAATACTATTTGATACAAATTACAAATAGTAAATTTACTATTTATGAATAGTAAATAGTGCATGAACAATGACTACACAGTAAATAAACAGTAAATTCAATTATTCATAATCATTCAAATAATTGCGGGTATATAAATACTTTTACACGCATGGGGCAATAAGAAGACATGCATAAAAATTAACTAAACTTTTTTTAAATTAAAAAAAATTATTAGCTCGGGTCCAGAACCCAAATTTTCTTTAGGTCCAGAACCTAGAATCTTTTCTAAGTCCAAAACTTAGCTCAGGTCCAGAACCCAAATTTTCCTTAGGTCTAGAACCTAGAATTATTCCTAAGTCCAGAACTTAGCTCGGGTCCAGAATCCAAATTTTCCTTAGGTCCTGAACCTAGAATTTGTTTCTAAGTCCAGAACTTAGCTCGGGTCCAGAACCAAAATTACCATTAGGTCCAGAACCTAGAATTATTCCTAAGTCCAGAACTTAGCTCGGGTCCTGAACCCAAATTACCATTATGTCTAGAACCTAGAATTATTCCTAAGTTCAGAACTTAGCTCGGGTCCAGAACCTAAATTTTCCTTAGGTCCAGAACCTAAAATCTCTTCTAAGTCTAGAACTTAGCTAGGGTCCAGAACCCAAATTTTCCTTAGGTCCAGAACTTAGCTCGGGTCCAGAACCCAAATTACCATTAGGTCCAGAACCTAGAATTATTCCTAAGTCCAGAACTTAGCTCGGGTCCAGAACCCAAATTACCATTAGGTCCAGAACCTAGAATTATTCCTAAGTCCAAAACTTAGCTCGGGTCTAGAACCCAAATTTTCATTAGGTCCAGAACCTAGAATATCTTCTAAGTCCAGAACTTAGCTCGGGTCCAGACCCAATTTTCCTTAGGTCCAGAACCTAGAATTATCCTTGAGTCAAGAAATTGAACCAGGTTCAGAACCCAAAACCTCCACCATCTCCAAAACTAAGTCTTGTTGCTTTTCACTCTCTTTCACTAAAGTTTCAGATCATTCAAGCAGGAGGCAAACTGTAGACCCTTAATTTTTGACCCAGTTCGGTCCAAAAAATTTTTTGTGTTGTCTAATATATTTTAATTGGTCCAAAATAATTTTTGTTATCTTAATTAAATAATTTTTGCTTTAGTATCTATTTTTATTAATAAAAAATAAAAATAAACAAATAAAAATCAAAAAAATAAAAATAAAAAATCGGCGACTGAAAAATCGGCGACAAAAAAATCATCACCGAAAGTCAGCGCGGGCCTGTGGGCATTTCGCCCGCTTAATTTTTCTGCGAGCCAAATGGCCAGCAGGCCTGTTCCGGCTGCGGCAGCTTTTTCATAGGCGCAATTTTTCATGCGGTAATTTTTTTTGCCAGCGCAATTTTTTCGCAGCAATTTTTTTTCACCAGCGAAATTTTTCGACGCAAATTTTTTGAAACCTAATGCAATTAGGTTTCGGTTTCATTTTCTTGATTAATAATATATGCCATGAGAAACTATGAGAAAACCACAAAAAAAACTTCTATAAATAAGTATAATTACAACACAAAAAGGAGGCAGAAAGAGAGGAAGAAATCCGAGAAGAAGCTGGAATAAAAGTGGAAACCCAATCTGTGAAGGAAAGGTAGTAATTCAATTCAATTTTTTGAGGAAGCAGAAAAAAAATTCAAGGCAATTGAAAGGCAGCAAAGCTTATCTTTGATTTGGTTGATCCAAGAAGCAATTTTGGTGCAACCCCACGAAAGAAGGTTTGAATTCTTAATTCCTTTTATTTTTTCACAGTAGCTAAACATCTCATTCTTTCTTTTAATTCAAAAACTTTAGAACCTCAATTCACTTTTTCTAAGGTTTGAATATCTTAAATCGTGGCTTTATTTTCTAAAAGTTTAAAGCTATTAGTTTTACTTCTTCAAAACCCCAAAACTAAGATTTGCTTTCCAAATTATCAAAACTTTAATTTGTGTTCTGTTTCCTTCCAAAAGCCTTAAAAATATCTTTTTTGCTCTTATAAACTTTAAATCGTTTGTTTAAATTCATAAAACTTCATAAATTATCAATTATTTTTTTTCAAATCCTAAAAACAACTCATCACCCGAAACCCTAATTCAAAAATCCTAAAGCCCTAATTCAATTCCAAAACTCAAAATAGTAAACCCTAACCCCTTTAAAACCTTAAACCCTAATTTTTCTAAAGCCCAAATCCTGTAAACCTTAAAAACTATATAAATCCCAAATGATTAATTTTACATAGTAAGCATGAAACACAATTCAATAAATAAACAAACCATAAATCTAAGTATTTTAAAGTTTTCAAACCCTAGTTTCATGATTTTACATAACAAACCCTAGTTTGGTTAATCCAAAACTCTTACCAACCTTTTAAAACATAAAATCCTTAATCTATTTTAATTCTCTTAAAGTCACAGTAGCCTAATTCCATAAATTCCAAAACCCTAAACACATGAAATAAAGAATCTTAAATAGAAACAGTAGCCCTAATTTAAATTTTTATTTGTCTTATTCAATTCTATATTCAATCATGCTTTAATTTATTTTATATGCTTTAATTTATTTAAGTTCAATGCTTGGTTTATTTAATTTATCATGGATGGATGTTTACTTTCTATTGATATTTAATATCTTTGATGAATGATTAATTTATGATGAATGATTATTCACTTTTATCAATTTATTTAGATTTCCAAATGTTGTAAGAGGTATGTTTCCACTGGTGGGTACCTCATTAGTTAAATATCATGTAATTTAATTTGCTTTTCTATTTTAGAACCTATGTAAAGGACATGTTTCTACCTTACGGTGGGTGTCCTATTTAGGCATGTGATGTAAGGACATGTTTCCATCTTCGGATGGGTGTCCATTTATTTGTTTTGCTTGAACCTTGCTTTGATTTTAATATATTGATACTTTCTTTTAATTATTGTGTGTAATATGGATAATGTTATTATATTTAAGAATTTTATAATATTAAGACCTGTAAAGGAGGTCGGTTCCAATGAACTGGGCGTTGTGGGGGTGCTGGGCCATTTCTCACCTTCCCCACACTTACCCAACTTTCCAAACCTATTAGGGGGTTGGGGATTCCTTAGGAATCGAGTCGTCCACCCCTTTTTCTTTTCCCGGCCCGTCCGAGTGGTGACTCCATTTTCTCCAAACTTAGGTTCGTGTTCTCTAAGGCCCTGAGCCTAAACAGTGCAGAAGTCGCAAGAACCATTCCACCGGGAGTGGGGGCAAAAATCCCCTCTCACAGGGTGAATTGATTGATTTGAAGAATTGATGGTAAATTGAAAAATCAAAATCAAATCAAAGCAAGAGCAGGAGCAGAGTAGAATGAACATAAAAGAATTTATAGTGGTTTCGATTACCTCAATCCTACATTCACTTCCTTAACAACTTGTTAAGGTTCCACCAATTTTGAGTTTTTACAAGCTTTACTCTAACTTGGTGTTTTCACAAGCTCACACCAAACTTTACAATGGTCTGAGATCAATCCACACAACCCTTACAAGAGTTCTTCCAGTCTCACTCTCAAAACCTAAGTGTTTTGATGTTCACACTCAAACTTACAATGATGTTTAATGCTCACACCCAACACTCAATCAATACAAGTATAGATTTTAATACAAAGAAAGTGAAAGTGATTTGCCTTAACTATTCCAATCTGAAGAACCTTTTAAACACGAGATTTCTTAAGGTATTTATAACAAATTTTGTCTAAATAGTTGTTATGAATCATTTAATATATTTTATTAAGCTAATCTTTGTGATAATAAAAGTTTTCACAGGGAGAAGTCATCTTGGCATACAGCATGGACATCCAAAAACATTGGGATGTCATCATTTTATTATGCATTTGGACTGTCGCTCCATTTAAAAATTCTTCCAACGGTCAAATGTGAGTGCTTTCCTAGTGGAATCTTGCCCATCCCATGGTTGCCAAGATGATCACCCAAGATTAGAGACGATTGCCCTTTTAGAATGTAAACTGCTTTTACAATGGTTATTCCACGTGGCACTTCTTCATTTGACAGAGTAATTTTTCTCCAAAATATGAAAGGTGTGGTCGCGCTAGTACTAAAATAGCAGTTGGATTGGATGTCTCACATCGAACTTTCAGGAACACCTGAGGGTGCAAATACTACTACCAATCCATATGATTTTATCTCAAAATGTATGGACGATCACCTTTGGGAAGGGACGCTCGCAAAATGGTTCAGAGATACCGCTCCTCAAAACATGCCTATCACCATGTTCCCAACTGTTAATGTTAGAATTTATGTCACTTGAGGTGCAATCATCCCAATTATTTGATGATTGAGGTTAGCATTATCACGGTCGCTCCTCATGCTAAGATTTTAACCGCGAACCCTACTGTAACTCAATTTGTTCTTCAAAGCTTCAAGGGCGGTTGCACTTTGGCCTAAGGTGACCACACTTTTTGCCTTGTTTTGACAATATATTGAGAAATTTATTCATGTATCAAGTATCTTAAAGACATGTTAAATGCATCATTCAATTTGAGTGCTAATGATCAAAATTGAGATTATTTGGCTAACAATCTCCCCCTGTTTGACTTTGGCAATCAAATGGAATGATGATAAAAGATAAGGAAAATAATGACAATCTTAATTTTAAGTTAAGTTTTAGTAACGCATTGATGAAATTGATTAAGGTATAGTAACTTAATGTATTTTCCAAACTTTCTTTTCATTTTACTTGTCTCCCCCTAAATGTATGCTTCCAATTTGATTATTAGTTCATTTTAATGTAATGCATTATATAATGCTTAATCATTTTATTATTGTTTCAATCATCTTATCTTCTTCCCCTTTGACAAAGATAAAAAGAAAAATGAAATACAAAATGTCAATATAAAAGGAGATTAAGGCATTAAAAATAAATATTCGTTCATGAAACATGAAGTACAAGAACAACAGAAAACATGAAACACGAGACATGAAACATACGAAAGAAAAATAAAAAACCAAAATTGAAATAGAATAACAAAACAACAAAGAAAAATATAATATGAATCTTCATCCTCAGGCTCTTCTTCTTCCATAGGGGCCTTTCCCTTGTCAAGAGGAGCATGAACACTACTTCTAGAGCTATAGCTATAACAATCATCATCTTTTAAGGATTCTCCTTCAAAGGGGCTTTCCACAAAATCACTAACATTTCACTCTTTAAGATCACATTGAGGCAACTCCATCATGATGCATATGGGATAGAACATCAATTCTCTTATTCAAGTGCTTAAATCTCTTGGACACATCCCTTTTGAAGTGAGAGAATTTCTTGGAAAGAGATTTGATGGATTTTAGGATGAGTTTGGTTAGAGAGCCAATTTTCTAGGTTTGGAGGTAGAGGGTTTGTGAGGCATTTCCATAGCAACTTCCATAGATTTTCCTTCTCCTTCTATGGTGCATCTAGGTCTCTTTTTGTGCCTATCCATTACACCCTTTTTTCCAAAGAGATAAACATATGAGACATCAATCTTTCTAACACAACCTACATGTTCTAGATATTCCATGGTGACAGCACTAGAAGAGAGGTCAAATGGATTTCTCAAGGTGGCTAGGTTGTGGTCATTCAACAAATGCAAGTGCCTGGCTATTTGAGTGATATTTGAGGAGAGAAAGAAGGTTCTAGACTTTTTCGTCGCATGGCAATAGAATGTATCTATCAAGAATTTAGGAGTGTTGATTAAAATGTTATGAGTGAAGGAATAGAGGAAAATAAAGTCCATTCTGGTAACTTTTTCATTTCCATCAGTCTTTTGGTGGATTGTGTAGGTTATGATCCTATGGAGCATCCAATGAATGAGTAATTTGTAGTGTCTAGCTTTGTATTCCTTCACAAAGGATTTTTCTACATAAATTTTTTACCAAAAGGTTGAGAGTGTTTAGTTTGAAAATACTATATCATTATAGGATGTGGCCCTACCAGTTGGAAAGTCCCAAATTTTGGCAACATCTTCTAAGGTTAAGGTAAGGTATTGCTCAAATAAATTGAAACTAATCCCATAGAACCCGAAGGCAGAATTTTCACTATTTTTTATATGAAGGGACATCAAGAACTCTTTGCTTAGGATAGGGTACCCTACCTCATCCGGGAACACAAACTTTCTCCACCCAAGAACATCTAGAAATCTATCAATTTCATCCTTGATGTTTAGGGCTATGAGCATGCCTCTAAATGGGCTTTTGGTTCACTCCATCTTCTTCCTCTTAAGCATGACATATCTAATCCTCTTTAGAAGTTTGGTGATGAGGTTTGTGGATTTTCTCACCTCTTCCAAGTGGTGGAGGAGAGGGAGGAGCTTCTTGTTATTCCATAATCATAATTCATGATGGTTTCTTCCCTTTTCTTTTTCCCTTAGATGGAATCTCCTTCTTGGGAGCCATTTGATATTTGATATAAGAAGAAAACAGAAAAATAGAGTGTGTTTTTGAGATGTGAGGGTTTTGAGATTATCTTAGTGTTTGAAGGGATGCTTATAGGATTGGAGTGATCAAAGAAGTATGCAACTGAAGTTTAGTGGGCTTAAATAGAGAAATTATGAACTAGTTGTTTATATCTTTTAGAGAGGAAAAAAATGAAAACTGACACATGGCTAATGGTTAGAAAATATTGTGCATATTGTACAGGACACGACCGCCTTTTTGCATAAGGATGCCTACGATAGACCATAGTTCAGCCATTATACTATGCGGGACTCTCGCTATCTATAAGAAAACCTATAATAGTCGAGGCTTTTCAAATTCTCGCTAATGTCCATCCTATATGCTTGACTGCTCGCTGAAGGTTTATCCGGGATGAAACTGATCAAGTAACTCGCAACCGCGAGATAGGGCAGGATGACTGCACTAAGCAAAGAAAAGCATAGAAAGAGATAGATTTTTACATGGAAAACTTATGATTAAAATTGATGCTTTAAATTGAGGATAATACCTTTCAAATACAATATAATGAATTGAATGCATATGGTTTATTCATTCAAGGAGCTTCTATCAATAATTCCCAAGTTATGGTTGATGAAGTTTAGTCTATCATTATTTATTGGTTTTGTAAAGATATCAACAAGTTGGTTTTATGTATCAGTGAATTCTATGATAACATTTTGGTTTTGAACATTATCTCTTAAGAAATAATTCCTAATGTCTATATGTTTAGACCTAGAATGTTGAATTGGATTCTTAGATAAGTTAATTGCAATAGTGCATCACACTTAATAGAAATATGATCAATTTTTTCCATAATAAATCAATTGTTGCTTCATCCATTGAACTTGCATGCAACAAAAACATGAAGCAACATATTTGACTTTCATAGTAGATAAAGTAATCGACACTTGTTTCTTCGTAAACTAAGAAACCAAGCAATCGCCAAGAATGTGTCATGACCCGGTCGTGCTTTTTCTATCCAAAAGACTATCGGCATAGTCTACATCCAAAAAGCATAGGATGTCAAATGATGAATTCCTAGGATAACAAAGTCTTAAATGCAATGCACCATTCAAGTATTTCAAAATTCTTTTAGTCACATTCAAATGTGATTCCCTATGACATGATTGAAATCTAGCATACAAACATACACTATACATAATATCAGGTCTAAAAGTAGTTAAGTAAAGTAGTGATTCAATAATACCTCGATATTTCTTTTAATATATGGCCTTTAAAAGTATTTCTTTTAAATATATTTAAATATATTTCTAAGTCATGGATAGTCAAAGAAGGGAGTAGTGGAGGAAGATATTTTGTGTTTTGTATTTAAATATTTATGTAATAAGGAAGTGAATGAATGGATGAGGTTTATTTGAATTATTTTAATAATTAAAAGGCTTGGTTGAGAGGATTTTAAGGAAAGTGGGATTTGACTTTTAGCTTTCTCTTTCTTCTTCCTTCTCCTTGCCGTGAATCACTTCTCCTTCTCTTTCCTTTGTTTTGCTTGGCTGGACAACAAAGAAACAAGAAACCAAGAAGAGATTTGAACCTCAAAACTCAAGATCTAAGGAAGCTTTCAAGAGTTCAAGTGGAAAGTTAAGAGATTTCTTCATCCTTGGTAAGTTCCTCACTTGACTCTTTGATTTCTTTGAGTTTTTGAGTTGAGTTTGTTGTTGGGTTGTGATTATGTTGTTTAAGATGGGTTTAAGAGTGTTTGGGTAGCTGATTTCTTGTTTTTGGGGATGGATTGGAGGAAAGAGTAAGTTGTTGAAAGTGGATGTTTTGAGGTTGTGTTTTAGGGTTGTGTTGATGATTTTTGATTTGAGATTGGAAGAATGTTTTAGTTGTTTTGGTGTTTTTGTGAGTTTGTTATGGTTTTTGGGTATGTTGAGATGACTTTGGTTGAAGTGGTTTTTGGTGAAAGAAAGAGTTTTGTTGGTTGTGTTGTTGTTTTGGCCGGAATCTGGGTTTTTAGCCTGACACGCCCAAGGGCACGTCCAGGATTTTGGGCGTGTCGATGGTTCTGTATTTTGGGTTGTTTGGCACGTCCAGTGACACGCCCATGTCACTGAGCATGTCACAGCTTCTGTGTTGCAGTGGTATTTACATGTCCAGTGACACGCCCATGTCACTGAGCATGTTGTAGCTTCTGTGTGGCAGTAGGATTGGCACGGCCAGTAATACGCCCGTGTTATTGAGCGTGTCATAGCCACTATGTTTTTTGGGAATTGGCACGGCCATGAGCACGCTCAGGATGTTGGACGTGTCAATATGGTTGAGAGGCAGTATGTGTTACACGCCCAGGAACACGCTCATGCTGATGAGCGTGTAAAAGCTTCTGTATTGTGGAGTTAGGGCACGGTCAGGGACATGCCCGTGTTGTTGAGCGTGTCAAGTATAGAGTTTGCCCTAGTTGGTTCTTAGCCTTATGATCTTATGTGGGTTTCATCTTCCTTTTGGAATAGGTTGTGAAGAAGGTGAATTACCCTAATTCAAGAAGTGAAAGATTATTGGAAAGAGAGGTGTTTAATATTGTGTGGGTTGCATCTAAGGTAAGTACAAACATTGCATTGTTGCATACATCCATTTGAGGTGGCATTGTTGATTATACATATATGAATAATGAGATATTTTGCACATTGTGAATCTTATGAAATGTAATGTGCTATATGAATGATGATGAATTATCTTTATGTGAATGAAGATATGTTGAAACCATTGTTGTTGGACATGGTTATGCAAATGAAATTGATGAGGCATGATTGCCTATTTGAGTATGAGATAATTGTATGTTTAATATGTTCATTCAATTTCAGAGTTCTAGTTTTGGGCGGCATGCCTATAAAATGATTAGTAACAGTCTAGCCGGGTTGAGGATCTCTTCAAATTGAGTTGAATTGAGGTCCAAGAGACTGGGTCTGTTAACTATGAATAATGTGAAATGATAAATGTGAAAATAAGTAACAGTCTAGCCAGGTTGAGGATCTCCTTGATTAGTCGGGTTGATGGTCCAAGAGACTGGGTCTGTTACAGGTAACAGTCTAGCCTGGTTGAGGATCTCCTCAAGATGTTGAGTTGATGGTCCAAGAGACTAGGTCTGTTACCCTATCCATGGATAGAGAGATATGTACATTGCCTACGGGCTTGATTATTGTGATTTTGAACCAAAGCAGTAACTCTGAATTTTGAATATCATATTAAATGCTAGTTGGGCCCATAGGTGTCTATATTGAATGGATGATGATATGATTATTGAAATAATGAAATGTAATGTTTATAAATATGATCTTTATTGGTTGAATGTATGAAATTGATATTGACATTTCATATTATCAGCATGGTTTGTGCTACTGAGTTGTTGGCTCAGCACGATTGTGGTTCATCGCGCAGGCGGTAGAGTTGATAGGGTTGAGAATGAGGATTCCTCTAGACCTAATTGAGTTGTGCTTGATCAGTTGGATTAGAGCTTAAAGATCAGAGAGTCAAGCTGCCAATCATGTATATATTCTATGTTTTGTATATTTTGATTTTATGTATTTGAACTTGTAAAAGTTTGTAATAACTTCCACTGTGAATTTATAAAGGTTTTTATATATAGTGTCTTTTGAATTTTATTTTAAACAATTTTGAGATATGATTTGTGTCTTTTTAAACAGTGGCATGTTCTATATTCGGTATACGTATTTTATGATCGTTTAAGCATGCTTGGTACGTATACAGTATATAGGGGTGTTACAGTCAATGCCTTCCTATTGGTTATAGCCTTTGGCTACCAATATAGCTTTGTTTCTAGTAATGAGACCGTTTTCATCAATCTTATTCTTATATATCCATTTACATCCTATAATTGGATGGTGTTTAGGTCTAGGAACAAGTTCCCGCATACTATTTCTCTCAAATTGGTTGAGTTCATCTTGCATAGCAATCGCCCAACATTCATCACTAAGAACCTCCTCAATTGTCCATGGCCCAATTTGAGAAACAAAAGCAATATTAATATCTAAGTATTCAAGTTTGGATCTAGTAGTTACTCCCTCTGATGTGTCACCAATGATTAATTCTTTTAGATGATCTTTCTTGTATTTCCAATCATTTGGTAGCTCATGAGACTCTTCTTCTTGTTCATCAAGATTGTTCTTTCGAACATCAATTGTTTCTTATTGTTCAAATTTACCTGCAAAATCATCAATACCACTACATTTCCTTTGATCAAGTATAGAAGATTCAACCAAAAAACATGCATTGATTCTTTAACTACTAGAGTTCTCTTATTAAATACCTTGTATGCTTTACTAGATGATGAATATCCTAAAAATATGCCTTCATCCAATTTGGATGAGAATTTTCCAAGATTGTCCTTGGTATTCAATATAAAGCATTTGCATCCAAAAACTCTAAGGTATGAGATTTTGGGTATTCTTCCATTCCATAGCTCATAAGAAGTTTTATTTATCAAAGGTCTTTTGTAAATATGATTTGAAATATAACATGCAGTTTTAATGGCTTCCGCCCAAAAGTAAGATGGTAAACCATACTCATTGAGCATTGTCCTAGCCATTTCAACCAATGTTCTATTTTTTCTTTCAACCACAACATTTTGTTGTGGTGTTCTATGAGCTGAAACTTTGTGTGAAATACCAAACTCATTGCAAAATTTTTCAAAATTATCATTTTCAAATTGATTACCATGATCACTTCCAATAGATGTGATTACATAGCCTTTTTCATTTTGAACTCTTTTTGCAAATATTTTGAAATAATTGAAGGCTTCATTCTTTTAAGCTAAGAAATTAACCCATATAAACCTTGAGTAATCATCAACAAGCACAAAAGCATATAAGTTGCCACCTAAGCTAGCAACTCTATTTTGTACAAACAAATCCAAGTGAATAAGTTTTAAGGGTCTAGAAGTGCTTACAATATTTTTAGATTTGAATGAACATTTGTGTGCTTGCCATATTGACATGGTTCAGAAGTCTCATCATTATCAAATTTTACTATAGGGAGACCATCAACTAGTTCTTCTTTACTAATGTATTGTAAGTTATCCATACTAGCATGTCCTAGTCTTCTATGCCATAACCAAGCATCATTATTAATAGAAATCAAGCATTTAAATGCATTATTGGAATGTATGTCAATTTTGTATGTATTGCCAATTCTAACTTATTTGAATGCAAGTTCACGATATGAATTGGTAACTTTGCATCCTTTAGAGTCAAAACTTACATTATATCCTTTATTGCATAATTGACTTACACTAAGCATAATCATTATAAACTAAAGCTAACTCATTGCATGATAGTGTTTGAATGTAAACAACTACTAGATGAAATAAATTATTAATCAATGTTTAAAACCATGATAAAATAACTTTTTTTAATTTTAAATGAATTAAACATAGAGAATGTACCTTCGTTTGTTGGCTCCACCAAGTTGAAAGAGATGATCCAGCTTACTGCTTGAATCCCCTTAGGTTTTGGTTGGAGGTTAAGTGCAATCTAGGGCAGTTTTGGTTCCTACCTCCGTGTTACTATGTGTATTTCTGTGTTAATAATTGCTACTGCCTGTTTTTGGTATTGCTTTGTCTCTAGCTAATTCTTCCTTTTTTTGTTGATCGTTGTTGTTAATTAATGTTGCTTAACCTCTGTATTTATAGGCAAAAGAGAGTTTAAAGCCCAAAACCTAATACACTAATCCAATAACTATTTAAAGTCCAATCTTAATTAGGATGTTTAAAACCATTTAGTAAACCAAATTATGCCCAGATTAGCCAATTTGCCTTAGTAAGCCATCCATGGCTAATCAGCCAATGCTAATTTTCCATGGATAAGTATCCATGGAAAATTGGCTTGGCCAATTCGTTATGATTTTATATTTAGGGTCTTGTTCAGCTTGGTTTTATATTTTAAAATTGAATCAAATATATTTTGGTCGTTAAATATTAAATCATACTAGTTACTTTAGGCCTTTTAAAATTGGACCGACCTAATTCAAAGTTGTAAACTAGGTTTAAGCTTTTAAAATTGGATCAAATTTAGCTTGGCCTTTTTTAATTGGGATCAAACTAGCTTAGGGATAAAATTAAGGGTCTACAGTACAATAACTCAAGAGTTTACGACAACCCGATGTATGCTAGTGACTTGGAATGCAGTCAAAATTCAATCAATGTCACATCAAAAGCAATGGTCCCTAAGTAAGTTCAAAAGCTGGTGAATAATGCCCTTAATTCCAAAATGGAACAATTGAAGGGGGCCCTAGATACTGTGAGAAGTGAACTACTTACAATATCAGAGGATAACAATATTGAAGCATCTACTAGTAACAAGAAGCATAAGATAAGGGAAAGGCTAAGGTAGCTATAGTAGCCTTTAAGGAAGACAAGGTAGTGCTAGATGATGATGACTGGGAAGCATACTTCCAAGATCCTCAGTAAAAGAAGAAAGAGAAGAAGACTATGGAGAAAGTAGCTATAGAGAAAACTAAAACTGCGAATGTGGAGAAAATGATTGCTGATTTGGAAAAGAAGTTTGAAAAGAAGCTAAAGGATGAGGAGGTGTCGGAAGTGGATAAGCTATTTGAACAAGATGAAGAAGTCCTTTATAAGTTTAAGATGCCTTCCTTCACTAAATTTAATGGAACAGGGAATCCTTATTTACATATCGAGTAATACATCACTACCATGTAGTCTGCCCGAGCTACTAAAGCAAACTCTAAGGTACTTCATGCTCTCATTGGATCCTGTAGTACAAAATTAGTTCAACACCTTAGAGGAGAGTACTCAAAAGAACTATGATATGCTGCACAAATCCTTCAACTAGCAGTATGGGTACAAGTTAAAATTAGAAGTGACTCTGATGGAGATAGAAGCAATAAGGCAAAGACAGAATGAGAAAGTTGTCGATTATGTGAAGAGATTGAGAAATAAGGTTGCATTGCTTAATAAAAGGCCGGATGAGTATGACCAGATTAGAATGATAGTGAGAGGTGTCTTGCCTAATCTTCATGAGCGGATGCCTCACACTCTTATAAGGGATTTCAAAGATCTCATTCAAGATGGCTTGCAAATAGAAGAATAGGAAAGAGAGAAGAACCATTTTTTCTGCAAGAAGGAATGAGAAAGGGAATTATTAATCTGACAATCAAAGTACACAAAAGGAAGTGGATGCTATTGCAACTTGTCAAGGAAATAGGAAACAATTTTTAAAGTTCAAAAAGCCACTATCTTGGGTTTTCAACAAGCTATAGAAGAAGGGGTTGTTACATTCATTTACTCATAGGCCTTTGCCAAAGCTTTTTGTCAATTCCATCAAATGCAAGGGCATGAGATGGACAAATGTTTACAATTAAGGCATGAGATTCAGAATTTTATTGATAGTGGAAAGTTGCCTGAACCTAACAATCATAGCACAAAGGATAATCCTTTGGCTAGGTTTAACAGAGTACCACCACCGGCAACCTTCATGATAGGAGGAGAATTGAATGAGAAACTTTTCCTCTCATCTATCCAAGATATGGATGGAGAGGCCACTAAGGAAGAAGAGGTGCTTCTTCATATTGAACCAACTATTGTTAAGGAGGAGGTAGCCATTTATGCTGTAAATGAGTTCTGGGATTCAACTGACAGTGATGATGAGTCAGAACCTAAGAAAGAAGAATGGACCTGGTCTGAACCTGAAGAGGATGAAGTAATGAATACTCGCTCTGTCAAACCTTATGGGAGGCCTTCACCAAAGGAAGTAGAAGCTGACAATGGAAAAAAGGCTAAAATAGGAGGGAAAGAAGAGGTAGACAATGTCATTCTTAAGCAGTTAAAAAGAACTTAAGCTAGTATTAGTATTTTGGATCTACTAGCTACATCTAAGAAGCACTAAAAAACAATGGCTAAAGCAATGGATAGCATGCAAATTTCTATTTTTGCAATACTAGATGAGATGATTAATTTTATAGGGGTAAACAAGGCTGAAGATGTGAATAAGAGTGATGACGCTCAGAAGAAAAATAAAGTTGATGTTGGAATGGTGTTCTTTTCAGATGTTGATTTACCATAAGAGGGAAGAGATCACATCTGCCCACTTTTCATCAAAGTGGAAGTCAAAGGAAAAAGAACTCCACGCATCATGGTTGGTGATGGATTTTCCATAAATGTGTGCCCACTCAAGATCTTACCATAGCTAGCTATGTCAATACGAGATCTAAGCCCAACGGAGGTGATAGTTCGGGCTTATGACAATACTAAAAGGCATATTGAGGGAACCTTTGAAGCTATTTTGAACGTTGGCCCTATTGAATTCATGATAGAGTTTGTATTCTTGGATATACCTGTCACCATAACATTACTATTGGGATGATCCTAGTCTCATCCTCTTGGTGGAGTTCCTTTAACCCTCCATCAAAAGATCAAGTTCCTAAATGGAGATGAGAGAGTGGTTATTGAGGCTAAAGACAATGAAGTAGTAAATGCTCTAATGATTGAGAGGCCACTGAATGGATTTCAAGTGTCTATTATTTCTTATAATAAGATTGGGGACTCCAGAGTCTTGACCATGATGAAGAAAATGAATTATATGCCAGGTACTGGCCTTGGGAAAGGGAAGACAGGTATGACAAAACTTTCAGATTTCAAGACTCAAGTTTCTAGAAAAGGGTTAGGATACAAGGAAGCTAATAGAGGTGTTCTGCTGAAAAAGAATAAGAAGATGAATTTTCCTTCACTTGAAGAGATATTTGTCAAAGCTCCAAATATGGGACAAATCCAAGGGAAGCCAGTGTAATACCCCAATTTTTGATGTACTTTGGAATAGTAGTTATGAGAGAGCATATTGGTGAAATAGGTAAAGAAAATATAACAAGAGATAGATGTGTATGAAGAATGTTATAGATATATATTGTATTTGAAATATATGGGAAATATAAATACAATATATAAGACATATACATATATCAACATATACACCACATATACATGATGTATAAAATGGTGTAGGAAAAGTTAATTTTAAATAATTAATTAATAATGATAATAATGACAAGAGAAAGGAGAAATGAAAGTCAAAAGAAGGAAAAATATTATATGTGGGAAAATTTAGGTGGAAATAATTATATTATTATATATATATATATAAGATAAGGATGAAAATTTAAAAGAGAGCTTTCTCTCTTTCTTTCTTTATTCTTCTTCTTCTTCTTTGAACGTGAGAATAGAGAGAGAGAAGAGTTTGAGTTTGTTCATATACACAACAAATTCATAAGATTCATAAGAGAATTAAAGGTGGATATTGAAGATTTGGAAAAGAATTCTTGTGCTCTTTTCCTTGAGTTGATTTTTATAGATTTTAAGTATATATGTGATATGGTTAGTGAGAGAAAGTGATGATTAATTGAATAATATGATGATATTGAAATACTAAAGTATATATATGTTGAAATGTTGCTTAGATGATTAAAATATGATTATTTGTGAGTATAATGACGAGTAGTTGAAATTGAGGAATCAGGGTGATAAGGAAAAGAGTAAGGGTTTAGTATAAATGAGTTGGGAATTGAGTAAATTGATACATAGATGATTGTATAAATGAATTATGTAATGATTATTATTATGATATGTTGGATTTATATAAATGTTGAATTGATGGGTGAATTATGAATATAAACTAAGATGATGATTAAGGGTGTTGTAGTATTGATTTTGGAATGATTGTATTCATATGGTTGAGAGTTTGAAATGCAAATCTTTTGCATGACACGGCCAGTGACATGGCGATGTACTTGGGCATGTCAACAGTGCTGAGTTTAACATTGATGACACGACCATTAACACGGCCATGTCTCTGGAAGTGTCGTGGCTACTATGAGATAAGATAATTGACACGGCCATGAACAAGCCCGTGATGTTGGGTGTGTCAAAGTTTTTGTGAGGCAGAATGAATGACACAAGAAGTGACATGCCCATGTCATTGGACATGTCAATGCTTCTATATGAATGGGCTAATGACACGGTCATTAACACACCCGTGTTGTTGGGCGTGTCACTTGACAATAACTCTTTTTGTTGTTTTTCATTTGTAATTCCTATTTAAATGATTTGACTGTTAAGAATGCCTTAGAATGGTTGTTTATGATCACATTTGGTATAGACATTGAGAGAGAGAGTAGTTTGCCCAACCTTAGTGATGAAGGGCGACTTGGAAGAGAAGGTTAGAGGAAGTTTTAAAGCTTATTTTGGAGTGTTTCATAAGGTAAGTATAAACTTGGAATAATTACTTATATTTGCATGACATTTGGACTTAACACATTTGGTTGGAAAATGTGTTAAGTTACTTACTACATTATTGGTGCATGAGTAATATGTTATGATTTGTATGATGTCACAAATGCATTGTATGTAATGTGAACTATGTACAAAATATGATAATGACACAAAATGTATGGGTAATGTAATTTATTATGTATTCATTAAAGATGGTATGTAAAGACATTGGTGACGACGATATTGATATAAATGAGATAATTGAGGCATTGTGCCTAGCTTGATCTTGAGAAAATGAGAAAGATATTGATAATGGAATGATGAAAGAATTGTGTGCCTGGTATGTTATTCAATTTTTAGAGTTTTGTGTTTAGCAGAATGCCACGTAACAGTCCCTTGAAGCTGGGTTGGGCTTGGTCCTTGAAGCCTAGTTGGGATGTTACATGAGCTAGCAGTCCCATGAAGCTGGGTTGGGTCTAGTCCTTGAAGCCTAGTTGGGATGTTACATATGAGGTTATCCTCATTTTGATCATGATTTACCTTCGGAGCTAGACATATGGTGTCATCTTGGATCAAAGCAGTAACTCTGCGATTTGAATAGCATATTAGATTCTTTTGGGCCCATGCTTGTGTTTATTTTTATGTGAATTATGAATTGTGGAATAATTGAACAATATATTAGGATATAATGTTATGAGATATATGATGGTGATCATGGAATGATATGATAACAATACATATGCAAATTACTAAAAAGGAATGTGGCTTAAGAAAATATGCTAAATTGTGAGGAGATATATTAGTGTTGTTTTAATGCAAATATTGTGATTTTAATATTAGAAATGTGATATGCTTGAGTGTTGTTAAAGCTCATGTTAATGGTGGTAATATGTGAAATTTGGATTTTTGAAATGGGCTTTCATAATTGTGAAAATGATGTGTTTTGATATTATATTACTATATAAATAATGTTTTTAAATTTAAATATTAAAAAAAATGAGATTAGTAGATTGAAGTTTAAGTAAAGTAGTATGTTGAGAGTTTGGATTTTTAATGGAATTTTCATGAGGATTACTTAGATATTGATAGTTTAATGTATATTAAGCATATGAACTATTTTGAATGAATAATATTGCTTATGAAAGTACTATGTAATGTGTAATATGGTTAAAAATTTGTTATGAAATAAAGGGAAATGATTAAGCAAGTGAAAATGAGTTACTTTAGTTAATTCGATTGAAAATGATGAAAATGGATATGAAGGGTATGATAAATGCATAAAAAATGTGAGAGAGATGTCACATTGGAAATGTGACTAAGATTTATGTGAAGTGTTATAAAAAAATATATAATAAGGAAATTATTTAAGAGAAGGGTGGTTTAAAAAAGATGTTAATTATGTTGTGGTCAGAGTGTATATATATGTTGAGTTGATGAATAACCTAAGTCATGTCAAAAGAATGAGAAATGATAATGTTCTCTGAAATGTGATAAATGTTAAATTTGTATAGATTGTATGTAAAAGAGGAATTGAGTATAATTGTATGATTATGTGTATACATGTTGTAACACCCCATACTCTATATAAGCACTATACATATACTTGGTATACATACAATGCATATATAAAGTATAAGAATGTCACTTTTAGTTTCTATTTAAAAATCTTTATCCAAGGTCAAGCAATATTATATTAATTTAAGAAACATTTATAAGAATCATTATTGTTATCAAAAATAAAACATAATTAAAATCATACATGTATGCATCACCTTCTAGTTGGTCTCGAGACACTCATACTTTTCTCGTGGCATAGCAGCTAAGCATCCAGATCATCCGCATAAATACCTGCGCGATTACACAACCGCGCTAAGCCCGAGAGCTTAGTAGTACGAATAAATAATAAAATATACATTACAAAATAATCATACCTTATAATTTTAGCATCATGTTTTATTGTTTTCTTACCACTTTTTCCTTTCTCAATGGATTCTTCATATATTGCCACTAATCTCATAAATTAAATACATCATTACATAGCATATTCACAACACAATACCTACCCTTTCTATTTGATATACACATATATATGTATATATAATCACAACAAAACACCATTCAAACCTTTAAAAGAACAATTCTCACAAATTCCACATTCACAAACATGTTACACATGATACAACAATTCCATAACCTCATATCTCAACAAAATCAATACATATATTACAAACTCATACTTCATAACATCACTTTATTCACAATTCATTAATCATGAAACACATTTCCATCAAAAGCATTCATAGATCTCATTATTCATTTGTTTCAACATTGTTTCCATATATCTTATTTATCAATCATGTTACCATTCATGACTCACATTACACAAAGACAAGCATGGGCCCAAGACACACTAATATGCCATTCAATTTTCAGAGTAATGCTTTGGTTTATTCATCACATTTATCATTATCATAGACCCAACTAGGCTTCAAGGATTAGGCTCAACCAAGCTTCAAGGGGAACAAAGCATGCTAAGTATCAACCCAACTTGGCTTCAAGAACCAAACCCAACCTAGCTTCAAGGGTTGTAACATCTCAATTAGGCTTCAAGGATTAGACCCAACCAAGCTTCAAGGGGAGTAAAACATGTTAAACTTCAACCCAACTTGGCTTCAAGGATCAAATCCAACCTAACTTCAAGAGATTATTACTAATAGGCATGCCACCAACAACAAACTCTGAAAATGGAATAACACATTAGTCACACAATTCATTTATTATTTCATTATCATTTCTATTCTCAATTCTCATCATCATTTAGGCAAACATGTCTTATTTCTTTCAATTGCATCACCATAGCCAATCACAATGGCTTTATATTACATTTGAGTCATCATTGCCAAGAACAATGGCTTTATATCACATTATATCTCAAATCACATTTCAAGTTTCATCATTGATATATGCAACATCAATTACATTACTACACAAACATATCATGAATCAATCATACCATATAGGCATGCTTCAATCATAACATTAAAGTAATTCATCATCAATGATCTCATGATATTCCACATTATACACAACATGCCATTATTCATATGCATCCTCAATCTACATATAGTACAATACAATTTATGAGATTGACAATGCATAAAACCTAACATGGTTCATATAATATCAACGTTATCATCAAATCATATTGATCAATTCAATTCATCACTCAAGTATACATAATCAATGACATTGCACATACTTTTTCATTGATCATTATATCTTCCACATTTCCTATATTATCATTGATATATTCATACATAACAATTTACCTTATTCAAGAACTTAGAATCCTCCATATACATTTGGTTGGATCATTATTGTTTTAAGTGTGTTTAGGTACAAAAGACATTTGAAGATCCAACAATGTTGAAGACCAAATAACAAACACATTTGCAAACACCCTCAAGGGACACGGCCAAGCTTGTGGCCGTGTCTCCCAATATAAACATCCAGTAGCCAACACGCCCAAGGGACACGGCCAAGCTTGTGGCCGTGTCACTCAACACCAATACAAGCACTAGCAAACACGGGCAATGGACACGGCCAAGCCAGTGGCCGTGTCTCTCAACACAACAATCCAGTACCAGACACGGGCAAGGGACACGGCCGTGTCTCTCAACATAAATCAGACAGTAACAAACACAGGCAAGGGACACGGCCAAGCCAGTGGCCGTGTCTCTCCAAAACTCATCCAACACGGCCAAATTTGCCCTAACTTGGCCGTGTCTCCCATAACTTGGCCGTGTCCTTCAATAATTCATAGACCAAACACTTCGAAATTCATCTAAACCAAACTCTAATTCAACATTTCATCATTTTCCTCACAATTTTCTCAACTCATCATCACTTAGATATCAATTCCACACATTTACATACTTAAATCTCTTGTTATCATCATTTTACACACCAATCATACCCAACATAACCTCAATCCAAAAGAAAACCACACAAGAAGGTATATACTTATATATATGTATAATCAATAAAATTCATTCAAGAAATGTGTACTTACCTATATAGCTTGCCAAATCTTCATCTCCATCTTCAATACTCTTAAAATCCTTAAGAAATTTGATGAAGATCAATCTCTCTCTCTCTCTCTCGTGCTCTCTCTCTCTATCGTGCTCTCTTGTCCACGAAGAAGAAACAGAAGAAGAGGAAGAAGGAAGGTTCTCCATCCTTCCTTCGTTCTTATCTTATATATATATATATAATAATAATAATAATAATAATAATAATAATAATAACAATAATAACAATTATACCATTTAAATCTCCACCACACACAATTTCTTTTTGACTTTCTTCTTCTTTTCTCTTCAACACACACATTGAATCCAAATACAACAGTAATCCCAACACTTTTAGGGTATACTTTAGGATATTACAATTCTCTCCCCCTTAAATAATTTCGTCCTCGAAATTATCCAGTATAATAACAACCCATTTAGAACAATTTACCATCTTAATTTCCATATGAAGATAATCGTATCTTACAATATAGTTTTATCAAATCACATATCTTCTACTCTCCCCCTTAGAGATAATCATCTTCTCTGAAATTCATAATTCATCATTGTATAGGTATATATATATATATATCTTTACCTCTTATTACTTTCTCAACAAAGCAATCAAGATATCTCATAACATCTCCAATACATTTTATCTTTGTACTAAAGTCAGATTATCACTTTAACTCTTTATAGATATTCTCTTAACTTTAACCTCAAAAATCATTAATCAATATCTTAGCATTGTTTATTCCATTCTTACCATCACTTTCAAAATAAACAACTTCAATGGATAACTAAATTCTTACTCTCTTAAGCTTGTTTCTCACCATGTACAATTAATATACCTCAATTTATTTATGTTCATTCATAAATCAGAATATTATATCATACACATTACCATTAAATCTTACACTCCCAATACAATTGCACATATTAAATCTCAATGTTGCCTTGCAACTTTAACGAAACCTAGATCAATCGATTTATCCATCACAATATACTAACATTTCAACTTTATTTAATTCAAACCAACAATTAACTTATTGGAATTTATCATTGGATTTTACCATATATGCTTATAAATAACCTAAGTTCATTAGGTCAAACTTATATTCAAATTCTAATCTTTCCAAATTCATATATTCAATCAATATGAATCATGCTTATACATATACATTTCCTTATTTCAATAATTATTTCATCATTTCTTATACTCATTCAAAATTTATCAATATAGCCAACAACTATATCTTCATAAACGTACTTTTCCTCCAACCAAAATTAGTAATCCAAGTTCAATTGCCCAACACATTGAGTCTACATGGTTCCACAGGAGGCAGATAAGTCCGTTCATTTATCTTTTCACAATTCATTTTTCATAATCATTTAGGCATTATACCTTAATATAATTTATTTCTAACATCATTGCCAACAATTATGATTTCCCATCATATCAAAATAGTATACTTATATATCATCGACTATTTTGAACACCTCATTATTCAATCATATCATTTCCAACATTATTGATATACACATATTAATTTACATTATTCATACTCCCATAAATTTTAAGTTTAATCACTTAATCACTTTATACTATAAATATATTCAGTATAACTTTCAATCATGATTACAATTTCTTTCATGTTATTATTTCTTCACTCAATATTACTATATTTATATAATTATTGTTCTATTACACAATTCATAACTTAAAACATTATCACAATTCTCTTCCCTTGCTTTACTTCTCATAAGTATAATTAACTTTTTAACATCGAAATTATAAAATATAACTTCCCCAATCATATCTTTTAACCATGTTTCTAGAAACATAGTTATCAATCTCAGTTCTAAATCTGAAGATAATAAAACTAACCACTAATCACACTAACCAAGTCATATGACCATAATATATAAGCAATCACATTTGGGGTTTGTAAATCAATCTCGTTCTTCTATTATTCGATTTCCAACCTTTACAATTATAATATTAGATTATATCACAAAAATTATATATATGTATTCTCCAAACTTGTATTACACCAAGAATTAACACATTTTAATTCTATTTCAAAACAGTTTGCTTTTGATTATTTAATCATCATTAACCCAACTCATGTTCAATAATATTATCTTTAACATTTCCAATACCCAACCTTCAACTAGATACAAATCTTACACAAGTATCTTTCATTACTCCATTTCCAATCCATCTCTTGTAGAAATTTTCAAATACATAATTCCTTCCTTACAATTCTTATTATACATTTATACATAAAACATTTTCACACTCAAATACTTTGAGTTCCACAACATCTTATAATAACCTCATTTAATTATTGCCATAACAATTTCACTGTTCAATATTACCCAGGTCCATTCTTACTTCTAATACCATTAAACATTTAATGATATAAAATAATAAACATATTATATACACCTTCATAGGTCACATTCATATCGAAAAGTTCATTTCACAATCCTCTTTATACAAACACATAATTATGCAATTTACTGAATTTCCCTTCTGCATATAATTTATACGAATTTAATATTTATCACTTTCCTTTAACTATTATCATTCTCATTTGTTTACCATAACTTAAGTTATTCATTAACTTCAATAAATATACATACTGTACTTATAATATTATTTCACAAGGAACTTAATCACATTTCCAATGTGATATCTCTCTTACATTTGTTTATAAATATCTTTAACACATCTTTCATAGTCATTTTTCATCCTTCCCAATCAAATTACTTAGAGTAACTCATTTTCTTTTGCTCAATTCCTTTTCTTTCATTTCACACCAAATTTTCCTACTATCAATCACATCTCCCAATTCATAATACTTTCATGAGCACTAATATTCATTTCATATATCTCATGTATTAAATACATTAAACTATCAATACTTCATTGATCTTCATCCACATTCCATGAAAACTATAAATTTCCAACTTACTAATTTACTCAAACTTCAATTTATTCATCTCCTACTATTCATATTAACTTTAAAACATCTTATATGTATATACCACAAAGTAACATCAAAACATATACGTTTCACAATTATTAAACTTATTCCAAAGAAAATCTAAATATCTCATATCTCCACCATTAACATGAGCTTTCACAAAATTCAAGCATATCACATTTCTAATAGTGAAATCACCATGTTTGCATTAAAATAGCAATACAAATAACACCAATGTATATTTGTACTTAACCAACGTCATCTCTTTTTCTTTTGAACATAACCTTAACTTTACATATCGACACCTTACATTATCACAATTAATCTATACCAATCAACTCATTCAATAGTTCACTGTACTCTTTGCATTTACATAATATATCTTTTCATATTACCCATCCAACAATATTTCCTCTTTCTATAAATCCAACCATAAAGTTTATTAGAAAGAGATTCAAACAATAGAGGATAGATCACATACTTTAATCTTAATTTGTTTCTAACTCATTTCCCACTTAATTCTTCTAGCCATTTCTTTAAATATCATACACATGTCAATAATCAAACTTTTTACTTATACCTTCCATATCATTTCTTTGTATCACACTCATCTCTTAATTATCAACATTTCAAAATTTGCTTTTATATGAAACCTCATTTATACACTATCATTTATTTCATGTAATTCAAATACATCACAATTCACATAATGCCACGTTCGAGACCAACCTAGATGTGAATGCATATGCATGTCTTACCAATTGCATTTCAAAAATCTTCTTTTCACTTCTTATTTAAACTCTTCAAAAAATTTTCTTTTAAATTTCACTTAGGCCGAGAATCTCGAACCTAAGCTCTGATACCAAAATAACTGTAACACCCCATACTCTATATAAGCACTATACATATACTTGGTATACATACAATGCGTATATAAAGTATAAGAATGTCACTTTTAGTTTCTATTTAAAAATCTTTATCCAAGGTCAAGCAATATTATATTAATTTAAGAAACATTTATAAGAATCATTATTGTTATCAAAAATAAAACATAATTAAAATCATACATGTATGCATCACCTTCTAGTTGGTCTCGAGACACTCATACTTTTCTCGTGGCATAGCAGCTAAGCATCCAGATCATCCGCATAAATACCTGCGCGATTACACAACCGCGCTAAGCCCGAGAGCTTAGTAGTACGAATAAATAATAAAATATACATTACAAAATAATCATACCTTATAATTTTAGCATCATGTTTTATTGTTTTCTTACCACTTTTTCCTTTCTCAATGGATTCTTCATATATTGCCACTAATCTCATAAATTAAATACATCATTACATAGCATATTCACAACACAATACCTACCCTTTCTATTTGATATACACATATATATGTATATATAATCACAACAAAACACCATTCAAACCTTTAAAAGAACAATTCTCACAAATTCCACATTCACAAACATGTTACACATGATACAACAATTCCATAACCTCATATCTCAACAAAATCAATACATATATTACAAACTCATACTTCATAACATCACTTTATTCACAATTCATTAATCATGAAACACATTTCCATCAAAAGCATTCATAGATCTCATTATTCATTTGTTTCAACATTGTTTCCATATATCTTATTTATCAATCATGTTACCATTCATGACTCACATTACACAAAGACAAGCATGGGCCCAAGACACACTAATATGCCATTCAATTTTCAGAGTAATGCTTTGGTTTATTCATCACATTTATCATTATCATAGACCCAACTAGGCTTCAAGGATTAGGCTCAACCAAGCTTCAAGGGGAACAAAGCATGCTAAGTATCAACCCAACTTGGCTTCAAGAACCAAACCCAACCTAGCTTCAAGGGTTGTAACATCTCAATTAGGCTTCAAGGATTAGACCCAACCAAGCTTCAAGGGGAGTAAAACATGTTAAACTTCAACCCAACTTGGCTTCAAGGATCAAATCCAACCTAACTTCAAGAGATTATTACTAATAGGCATGCCACCAACAACAAACTCTGAAAATGGAATAACACATTAGTCACACAATTCATTTATTATTTCATTATCATTTCTATTCTCAATTCTCATCATCATTTAGGCAAACATGTCTTATTTCTTTCAATTGCATCACCATAGCCAATCACAATGGCTTTATATTACATTTGAGTCATCATTGCCAAGAACAATGGCTTTATATCACATTATATCTCAAATCACATTTCAAGTTTCATCATTGATATATGCAACATCAATTACATTACTACACAAACATATCATGAATCAATCATACCATATAGGCATGCTTCAATCATAACATTAAAGTAATTCATCATCAATGATCTCATGATATTCCACATTATACACAACATGCCATTATTCATATGCATCCTCAATCTACATATAGTACAATACAATTTATGAGATTGACAATGCATAAAACCTAACATGGTTCATATAATATCAACGTTATCATCAAATCATATTGATCAATTCAATTCATCACTCAAGTATACATAATCAATGACATTGCACATACTTTTTCATTGATCATTATATCTTCCACATTTCCTATATTATCATTGATATATTCATACATAACAATTTACCTTATTCAAGAACTTAGAATCCTCCATATACATTTGGTTGGATCATTATTGTTTTAAGTGTGTTTAGGTACAAAAGACATTTGAAGATCCAACAATGTTGAAGACCAAATAACAAACACATTTGCAAACACCCTCAAGGGACACGGCCAAGCTTGTGGCCGTGTCTCCCAATATAAACATCCAGTAGCCAACACGCCCAAGGGACACGGCCAAGCTTGTGGCCGTGTCACTCAACACCAATACAAGCACTAGCAAACACGGGCAATGGACACGGCCAAGCCAGTGGCCGTGTCTCTCAACACAACAATCCAGTACCAGACACGGGCAAGGGACACGGCCGTGTCTCTCAACATAAATCAGACAGTAACAAACACAGGCAAGGGACACGGCCAAGCCAGTGGCCGTGTCTCTCCAAAACTCATCCAACACGGCCAAATTTGCCCTAACTTGGCCGTGTCTCCCATAACTTGGCCGTGTCCTTCAATAATTCATAGACCAAACACTTCGAAATTCATCTAAACCAAACTTTAATTCAACATTTCATCATTTTCCTCACAATTTTCTCAACTCATCATCACTTAGATATCAATTCCACACATTTACATACTTAAATCTCTTGTTATCATCATTTTACACACCAATCATACCCAACATAACCTCAATCCAAAAGAAAACCACACAAGAAGGTATATACTTATATATATGTATAATCAATAAAATTCATTCAAGAAATGTGTACTTACCTATATAGCTTGCCAAATCTTCATCTCCATCTTCAATACTCTTAAAATCCTTAAGAAATTTGATGAAGATCAATCTCTCTCTCTCTCTCTCGTGCTCTCTCTCTCTCGTGCTCTCTTATCCACGAAGAAGAAACAGAAGAAGAGGAAGAAGGAAGGTTCTCCATCCTTCCTTCGTTCTTATCTTATATATATAATAATAATAATAATAATAATAATAATAATAATAATAATAATAACAATAATAACAATTATACCATTTAAATCTCCACCACACACAATTTCTTTTTGACTTTCTTCTTCTTTTCTCTTCAACACACACATTGAATCCAAATACAACAGTAATCCCAACACTTTTAGGGTATACTTTAGGATATTACACATGTATATGATATGTGAGATGAGTTTTTCAATATGAACGCAATTGTGATATGTAAGAAAATGTGGAAAGTAAGTCACATTATGAATGTGACTTACGAATGTGTATGTGGATGATTAAAAAAATGTTATTGTGTGTTTGTTACCTTATACAATTACTTGTCCAGTGATATTGAGAATGATATTGCATGTATTAGTAGATCTAAGAGAGATTAGGTCTTGACCTGCGCAGAGCTAAGTCATGTGATGAAATTGAGATTGAGAATGGACCCGAGCAACACTGGACGGTCAAATTGTTATTATAATAACTGACCTTGATGATTGTATAGTGTTTTGGGCCCAAAGTATATGCATGTGGAAATGTTCTATGTATATGTGTATAATAAGAGATTGCAAGGAAAAAGGGAAGTATAATGAAAAAAACATGGAAGTGAAAAAAAATGAATGAAAACTTTTGTAAGAGATAGATTAGAAAAGGAGTAATAATTGGAAATTGTGTAAAATTTGCATATGAACGGTGTATATGTAAGAGATGTTAATGATAATATTGTTGAAACATGAGTTAGGCTATTGATGATCAAGTGATCAAGAGTAAATTGCTTTGAAACAGAGTTGAAATGTGTTAACTCTTTGTGTAGCAAAAGTTTAGAAAATGAATATGTGATTTTTGCAAAACAACTTAGCATTGTGATTGGAAATGTTTGAAGAAGAATGATAGAGGGGTAGTATTGATTTATAAGCCATAGGTGTGACCATTAATATGCCATGGCCGTATTATTTGTTTAGTATATTGGTCGATTAGTTTTGTTATCCACGAGCATGGGCCTGAGATGACATGACCGTAGGATAGTTTTGGTGAGATTGATAGTTATGCTTCAAGAAACATGGTCAAGATTTATGTTTTGTATAGTTGTATCTTATAATTGTATGTTAGAAATTTGTATATCTTATAAAAAGTATGGAAAGAGAAGAGAATTGTGAAAATGTAATGAGTTATGGATAATGTGATAGGAAAGTGATTATACAAATATAGTAATGGTATAAAAATGTGAGGAGATGATAAATGGGAGAAATTACGAAACATGACTGAGATTTATATTAAATATGTTCAAAAATGGTACAATGTGAATAAGTTGATGAAAATGATGTTTAAGTGAATGAACTATGGGTAATGAATATGGTATGCGATAATCATGAGAATTATGTGGAAATTGTATAGAGATAATAGAAAAAAATATATATGAATATTGAAAAATAATTTGAAGTGATTTGTTATAAATAATCATTAATTTCAAAAAGTTGAAATGATGGATCTGAAGAGACCAGAATTTGAATATAAGTTTGAACTAATAGAGTTAGGTCATTTATTGAAAAATAATGATAAGTTTAAATAAGTTAATTGTTGGCTTAAATAGAATAAGGTTGCGATGTTGGTATATTGTGATAGTTAGATCTATTGCTCTAGATTACGCTAAGGTTGCGAATCATTATTGAGATTTAATATGTATAGTTGTATTAAGAGTGTGAGAGATATGTGATAATGTATATGATGTAATATTTTGATATGTGTATGGACATGAAATGAGTTAAGGTATATCGATTGTAAATGATTATAAAAGGAAAAAAGGTTGATTATCAGTAAACTAAGTTTAAAGGCATTGTATTAATGTTAATACTAAGTGAAGAACATGTTAAAAAAGGAATTAAGTGTATCAAAAATAAGAAAATTGTTATCAATTAAGGTTTGACAAGTGTCTAATTGTAAATATAAGAAAGAGATAGATAAACAATAATACAATTCTAAAAATGACTGTGGTGTCTGGATAGTCAGTGTTAAGATATAATTCAATAACCTTTAAATTTAATGTTAAAAGAGTATATTTATAAAATGATGAAGTGATAAAATATCTTGAGCATAATAGATGGGTGAGGCATATATACTAATAAGATGAACTGATTCTTGTCTAATGATAATTTGATTGGTAATGTAATGAGTTATAATGATTGCTTTGTTTAGAAAATAATAATAATATATATAGATAGTGATGAGTTATGAAATTGGGAGAAGATGATTGACCATAAGGGGGAGAGTAAAGGTTATGTGATTTGATGAAATAATAATTTGATAATATGATTAACTTCATATGAAAATTTAATATAGTATTTTGTTAAGGATGGATTATTACAGTACTGGATAATTTCGAGGATGAAATTATTTAAGGGAGAGAGAATTGTAATACCCCGATTTTTGATGTACTGTGGAATAGTAGTTATGACAGAGTATATTAGTGAATTAGGTAAAGAAAATATAATAAGAGATAGATGTGTATGAAGGATGTTATATGTATATATTGTATTTGAAATATATGGGAAATATAAATACAATATATAAGACATATACATATAACAACATATGCACCACATATGCATGATGTATACATTGGTGTAGGAAAAGTTAAATTTAAATAATTAATTAATAATAATAATAATGATAATAATTATAATAATGACAAGAGAAAGGAGAAATGGAAGTTAAAGGAGGAAAAATATTATTGGTGGGAAAATCTAGGTGGAAATAATTATATTATTTTATATATATAAGATAAGGATGAAAATTTAAAAGAGAGCTTTCTCACTTTCTTCTTCTTCTTCCTTTTTGAATGTGAGGATAGAGAGAGAGAAAAGAGTTTGATTTTGTTCATATACACACCAAATTCATAAGAGTCTTAAGAGAATTGAAGGCGGATATTGAAGATTTGGCAAAGAATTTAAGTAAGTGCTCTTTTCCTTGAGCTGATTTTTATAGATTTTGAGTATATATGTGATATGGTCAGTGAGAGAAAGTGATGATTAATTGAATAATATGATGATAATGAAAAATTGAAGTATATATATATATATGTTGAATTGGTGCTTAGATGATGAAAATATGATTATTTGTGAGGATGATGATGAGTAGTTGAAATTGAGGAATAAGGGTGATAAGCAAACAAGTAAGGGTTTAGTATAAATGAGCTGGGAATTAAGTAAATTGATACGCAGATGAATGTATAAATGAATTATATAATGATTATTATTATGATATGTTGGAGTTATATAAGTGTTGAATTGATGGGTGAATTATGAATATAAACTAAGATGATGATTAAGGGTGTTGTAGCATTGATTTTGGAATAATTGTGTTCATATGGTTGAGAGTTTGAAATGTAAAACTTTTGCCTGACACGGCCATGTCGTTGGGCATGTCAACGCTGTTGAGTTTAACATTGATGACACAACCATTAACATGGCTATGTCTCTAGAAGTGTCATGGCAACTATGAGAAAAGATAATTGACACGGCCATGAAAACGCCCGTATTGTTGGGCATGTCAAAGTTTCTGTGAGGCAGAATGGATGACTTGGGAAGTGATACACCCATGTCATTGGACGTGTCAATGCTTCTGTATGAATGAGTTAATGACACAGTCATTAACATGCCCGTGTTATTGGGCGAGTCACTTGAGAATAACTCTTTTTGTTATTTTTCATTTGTAATTCCTATTTAAATAATTTGAATGTTAAGAATGCCTTAACATATTATGCCATCTAACAATCCGCTTTATATTTACACAACTGTAAATGTGATCCCCAATAATTTTCATAGTTTTATAAACCATAGAAACACAATAGACTACGGCAACAAACACATATTCACACACACATCCACATGTTGGGCCCAACAAGTTCCTCCACAATACCAAAATTCTAGAAATACAAATTTAATTAGTCTCAACACCGGACAAGTTTCACATAAATCACTTGAAGGTTGCCCCTATGGACATTGAGACTAGTGTCATATAAACACTCGTAGGCCGCCTCTATTGACAATGAGGCCAGTGTCATATAATCACATGTAGGTCACCTCTATCGACACCGAGAGCAAGTGTCACATAAATCACTAGAAGGCTGCCCTCTTTTGACACCAGAGGAAAGTATCACATAATTTATCCGAAGGCCACCCTCTTTTGACACCAGAGTCAAGGATCACATAATTCATCCGAAGGCTGCCTCTTCAATACAATATCATTTTCAAAATTATAGAATATAACACTGTGTAAGGCATACACATAATACACATTACATCATACCACACTACATATCCTTGAGTCACATTCACAATGTGCCTCACTCTACACATTTTTTTCACATTTCTCATATCTTATCAATTTTTCATTATTTTCATTATTTTTCCTCAATTTTACATATTTTTAGCTCATGAAATTTACAAATCCATAAAATAGTAACTCTGGAATTTGAATAGCATATTAAATCCTTTGGGTCCATGCTTGTGTTTGCTTTTATATGAATTGTGAATTGTGAAACAATTGAGAAATGCGTTAAAATGTAATGATATGAAATATGATATCCTTATGAATTGTGTATTGGCATTGCATTTGAGTTTTATTGTTATCAATGTTTGTATCGCTAGGCTTTTGGCTTGGCGCAATTGAAATTCATCGCGCATGTGACATGGTAGATCCGGTAGAGCTGGAGAGTTCATTTAGACTGAGTCATGTCTAGCTTTGAGTTTGCTTGAGTTGATTTGGCTGCTTGTACGAGATCAGTACTGATTGCCAGCATGCATGTGTTTTTATTACATTTTGGTATTACATATATCATATTATGTTTTTGGTATATGTATTGTAAATTATAAAGGATGTTTTGGATAAATGTGTGAGCGGGGATTTTTGCCCCCACTCCCGGTGGAATGGTTCTTGTGACTTCGACACTGTTTAGGCTCAGGGCCTTAGAGAACACGAACCTAAGTTCGGAGAAAATGGAGTCGCCACCCGGACTGGCCAGGAAAAAAGAAAGGGGTGGATGACTCGATTCCTAAGGAATCCTCAACCCCTTAATGGGTTCAGAAAGTTGGGTACGTGTGGGGAAGGTGAGAAATGGCCCAGCACCCCCACAACGCCCGGTTCATTAGAACAGGCCTCCTTTACAGGTCTTAATATTATAAAATTCTTAAGTATAACAATATTATCCATATTACACAGAACAATTAAAAGAAAGCATCAATATATTAAAATTAGAGCAAGGTCCAAGAAAAACAAATAAATTGACACCCATCCGAAGATGGAAACATGTCCTTACAGAAAATGCCTAAATAGGACACCCACTGAAAGGTAGAAACATGCCCTTTACATTGGTTCTAAAATAGAAAATTAATTTAAATTACATGATATTTAACTAATGAGGTACCCACCAAGTGGAAACATACCTCTTACAACATTTAAAAATCTAAATAAATTGATAAAAGTAAATAATCATTCATCATAAATAAATCATTCATCAAATATATTAAATATCAATAGAAAGTAAACATCCATCCATGATAAATTAAATAAGCTATGCATTGAATTTAAATAAATCAAAGCATACAAAATAAATCAAAGCATAATCAAATATAGAATTGAATAAAGCAAATAAAAGTCTAAATTATGGCTAATGTGAGTGTTTTAAGAAATTAAAATAGATTAAGGTTTTATGTTTTAAAAGTTTGATAAAGCTCTTTGATTAACTAAATTAATATTTGAATGGTGAAATCATGAAACTAGGGTTTGAACACTTTAAAACATTTTTAATTTGTGGTTTATTGCTATTTATTGTGTTTTTAAGCTACTGTGTAAAGTTAAGATATTTGTGTTTATATGATTTTTAAGGTTTTAAAGGATTAAGGTTTAGAAAAAAGTTAGGGTTTAAGGTTTTAAAGGAGTTAGAGTTTACTATTTTAGGTTTAGAAGTTGAATTTGGGTTTAGTGTTTTAGAATTTAGGGTTTCGGTGATGCATGATTTTTAGGATTTGGAAAAAGCAATTGAAAATTTTATGGATTTAAACAAGCAATTTAAAGTTTTTATAAATAGAAAAGATGTTTTATAAGGCATTTTGAAAGAAACAGTACCAAGTTAAAAGTTTGAAAGAAATAGAATTAAATTTTGGTTTTGTTGAAAAATATGTTAAATTAGAGTTTTAAGATTTTGAAGAAGTACAAATAATAATTTTAAGCCTTTTTGGAAAATAAAGCAACAGATTAGTGTTTTTAAACTTTGAATAAAGGGAATTAAGGTTTTAGGGTTTTTGAATTAAAAGGCATCATTTATTAGTTTATGCTACTGTGAAAAAAAACCAAAGAATTTAATACATACCTCCTTTTGATGATTCCTCCAAAAAAAAATTTTCTTGGATGAATTAAAACAAAGACAATTGCTGCCTTTTGAATTGCTCAAATCGTGTCCTTTCTATTTCAGAAAAAAAAATAAAATTGAATTTCTCCTTTTCCTTCACTGATTTGGTTTCGACGTTTTCCTCACTATCCACTCTTTTTTCCCTTTCGGCCCCCCCTTATTTCATTGCCTTTGGTCCTTATTTATAGAGGTTTCATATGGTTTATTCCTAATTAATCACAGCAAGTAATATTGATAAGAAAAGGAAACCAAAACCTAATTGAATTAGGTTTCAAAAAATTTGCGTCGAAAAAATTGCGCTGCCGAAAAAAATTGCTGCAGGAAAAAATGCGCTGCCGAAAAAAATTGCTGCAGGAAAAAATGCGCGGGCAAAAAAATCTACCGCAGTCAACTGCTGCAGTGGGAGAGGAGCGGGCATCGCCCGCAAGAAATTCCTGCAAGTGAAATGGCAAAGCCATTTCGCCCGCAGAAAAAATCTGCCGGCGAAATGGCTTGAGCCATTTCGCCCGCATGCAACTTCATCTGGCAAAATGCCCACGGGCCCGCGTGACAATTTTTTCGTCACCGATTTTTATTTTTATTTTTTTGACTTTTATTTGTTTATTAATAAAAAATAGATACTAAAGCAAAATTTATTTAGCAAAAATTATTTTGGACCAATTAGACAAAAAAATCATTTTGGACTAGATAAAACATATTGGACCGGACTGGGTCAAAAATTAAGGGTCTACAGTTTGCCTCCTGCTTGAATGATCTGAAACTTTAGTGAAAGAGAGTGAAAAGCAATAAGACTTAATTTTTGAGATGGTTGAGGTTTTGGGTTCTGGACCCAGTTTGAGATCTAGACTCAAGGATAAATTCTAGGTTCTGGACCTAAGGAAAATTTGGGTTCTAGACCCGGGCTAAGTTCTAGATTTAGAAATAATTCTAGGTTCTGGACCTAATGGTAAATTTGGGTTCTGGACCCGGTTCGAGTTCTGGACTCAAGGAAGATTCAAGGTTCTGGACCTAAGGAAAATTTGGGTTCTGGACCTGAGAGATTTGGATACTCGATCCTAAACTAGACTCGGATACTCGATCCTAAACTGGATTAGGATACTCGATCCTAAATTAGCTTTGGATACTCAATCCTAAAATGGATTGGGATACTCGATCATAATTGGATTTGGATACTCGATCCTAAATTGGATTGGGATACTCGACCCTAAAGTGGGCACTTAGACCCGAGATTGAATTGATTTTGGGTACTTGGACCCGGGATTGGGTACTTGGACCCGAGTATGGGTGCTTGGACCCGAGATTAAGTTTGAGTAACCTTTTATCATTTGAGAAGTCTGATTGCTCCTGTTATTCTATGCATTGTGGTTCTTCACCCTCAGAATGGATCTTCATCCTTGGAGATTGGGGTCTTCACCCTTGTAAATGGATCTTCATCCTTGGAGATTGGGTCTTCACCCTTGCAAATGGATCTTCATCCTTGGAGATTGTGTCTTCATTGTTCTTTGAAGATGGGTGTAACACTCCTATACCCCGTATACATACACAGCATGCTAATATGATCGTAATATACGTATACTGAATATAGAAATACCACGGTTTACTTCTACAAAAATATACATAAAGTTAAACACAATAATTAAAAACACTCATTTAATACGCAGCGGAAAATATAGTTATATTTACAAATACAAATACATCAAAAACAAATTTTACAAAACATAAAGTTTATACATATTTGGCAGTCAGTCTTTGATCTTTAAGCCCACTATCCACACTTAAGAATCTGAACTCCACTCGGTCTAACTGAGCTATCGAGTTCTATCCTGTCACCTGCGCGATGAACAACAATCGCGCTAAGCCAATGGCTTAGTGATACAAACCACTACAACAATATGTTTCAATGCAATGTCAATGTCACACATTTCAACAATAAAGACAATATTCATAAATGGTATATTAATATTTTCCATAACACCACATTCCATTATTTTATTCAATTGTTTCACCATTCATGAATCACATTGAAACAAAGACAAGCATGGGCCCAAAAGACACTAATATGTTATTCAAAGTTCAGAGTTACTGCTTTGGTCCATAATCACAATCATCAAGCCCGTAGGCGATATATATATATATATATATATCTATCCATGGATAGTGTAACAGACCCAGTCTCTTGGACCTCAACCCGGCTAAACTCGAGGAGATCCTCAACCCGGCTAGACTGTTACTGTTTTTGAGGCTTACGACCCAGTCTTTTCACCCCAAAAACATCACATTTCACATATTTCACATTTTTCAATTGGAATCGGCTTACGACCCGGTCTTATCACCTATTTAGTGATTCATAGGCATGCCGCCAAACTCAGAACTTTGAAAATTGAATAACATATTAATCACAGAATTATTTCATTTATCTCTTTATCAATCTCTTTCTCAATTCATTTCTCAATTCATTTCTCATTTCATATTCCATAATCAAATAGGCAACCATGCCCCAATTATTTCATTTGCACTATCATAGCCAATAAAAAGGGTTTCATTTCTCATCATGTCTCATATCACATTAACTCAATTCATCACATCATTCACATTATACAAATGATAACATTTATCAAGTATATCAACAATACAATAGATCACTTAACACATTTACAACCAAATATGTATTAAGTATCAAAATCATGTAAGTGTATGCAACTATGTAGTTTGTACTTACCTCAAAACCAACTCACACCAATCTATACACTTCCTCTTCCAAGAATCCTTCACACTTAGGTTAGGTCAACTCAACCTCTTCACAACCTAATTCAAAAAGAAATAATACACACTCACTTAGAAATACACATGAGATAATAAGACTAAGAACTAACTAGGGCAAACTCTACACATGACATGCTCAACAACACGGGCGTGTCCCTGACCGTGCCCTAAATTCATCACACAGAAGCTTTGACATGCTCAGAACCACGGGCGTGTCACTGAACGTGTAATACATTCTGTCTCATAGAAACATTAACATGTCCACAACACGGGTGTGTTCATGGCCGTGTCAATCCACCAACATCACAGTAGCTATGACACGCTCAGTGACATGGGCGTGTCACTACTCGTGTCACCCATCCAAGAATACAGAACTATTGACACGCCTAAAGACCTGGCCGTGCTCATGGGCTTGTCAGGCCAAAAATCCAAATTCCGGCAACAACAACAACACATCCAATAAACCTCTTACTTCCACCATTTTTCACTTCAAACAAACTTAACTAAACACACCCATAAACCATAATAACTTGCAAAAACACCAAAACAATTCAAAACAAACCTCAAACTCAAATCATAATCATCACCACAAACCCAAAACACAACCACAACACTTACTCTTCCAACAATCTTACTCTTTCCTTTAATAAAACCCCAAAAATCCAAAATCAATTGAACCAAACACTCTTAAAACACCACAATCAAACAAACACATATCAACCACAACCTCAACTCACAAACTCAAAGAAAATCAAAGAACCAAGTGAAAAACTTACCAAAGATGAAGAAACTCTTAAATTTCCAACTTGATCACTTGAAAACTTCCTTCAATCTTGAGTTTGGAAGATCAAATCTCTCTCTTGCTCTCTTGCTATGGAGCTGCCGGCCAACACAGAAAAGGAGAAGAAGGAGAAGATACACGAAGAAGAAAGAAAGAAAGAAAGAAGGAAGGAAAACAAAGAAAACCAAGTCAAACACTCAACCTTCTCTCTCCTCAAAATCCTCTCCACCAAGCAAAATACAATAAAATAATCCAATTAATTCTCTTCCATTCATTTTAAATTTCCTTATTAATTACTTCCATTAATAATAAAAATAAAATATCTTCTTTGACTTCCACACTTTGTCTTGTGTATATGTTGTATATATTTCCATATATATAACACATACACTCTCTTCACTTCTTCCCTCTTTCCAATTAAACACATGTATTAAATCCAAATACAACAACAATTATACCAAAACTTTTAGGGTGTACTTTGGGATATTACAATGGGAGTGACATGGCCAGTGGCTTGGCCGTGTCTCCTGGGTGTGTCAGCTTCTGTGTTTTTTTCTTTGGTTCTTCTTTGTTCTTGGCTTAGGATGGGACACGGCCGGTGGACTGGCCGTGTCTCCTGCTCGTGTCATGTTCTACCAAGATTTCCTTTGAGGTGATACGGCCAAGCTTGATTTGGCTTGGCCATGTCTTGCTTGATCCATGTTCTTCTTTCCTTGTTTTGATCTTCCAAGGGAGTTTTTGCACTTTAACCACTTTTCCCTTGGAACTGCTTTTTCCTTTTTTCTCCAATTTTGATTGGATCTTATATCCTCTCCTTGCCCCCCAAGGATTTTTTCTTTCATGCAAGCTTTGGTTGATGTTTTTCTTGTCTAGTTCTTTAAATAAGCACGCAGATCTTCTCTTTGCAAAGTGACTAGGGCTTCCACAAGTGAATAGGCTTTCCATGCCCCCTTGATTCAATATCTTCGTTAGATTCTTTAATTCGTAGGGTGTTTGATGTTCATTTTGCCAAAGAATAGACAACACAAGATAAGAAAGTGCGATGTGATATACTCATGTATGCATGATATGCATGAATAATACTTACAGTCATTCCATCGACTCACAGACCGAGGTGATTAGCAGAAGTGTTCTCATTGGTTCCTTTTTAACGGTCGTTCAAGTCTCGCATTGGAATGATCGAAAGATTTGCATTTGTGGCTTTTATCTTCAAGATGATGAAAACATGAGTGGTGGAGACCCCAAGCAGCAGAGTCAGGGATACATCCATAGCATGTCGGCTGATAGCTTCTTCATGACCTTGCCAATAATCATTTCCTTTGCCCAATGTGTCCTTTGGAGGTTCAACATACTTCCCTTAACTTGAATGCTTTGTATGACAAAAACATTTTTTATTTGATTATTTGAATTTTAATTTTGAAATCAAATGTTGGCTTTGCCAAATTAATGTCAATGTACCTCAGGACTTGATGTTCCAAATTAGCATATCTACAACATGACAACCCTAGTTACCGTACTAAACTTGGGAATCATTTCTATTTAAGCAAGAACTGTTGCACTTCAGATAGGCACATACACATTACTTGGCCAAAGGTCTCATTTGAGTTTAAATATTGTCTATCTCATATGCATGCTTATCCAAACTATCTCCACTAATAGTATCAAGAGAGATCAACAGGTCTTTGATAGGCTTGAAATGGGGTCTATGAGGGACATGGTTTAAATGAAGGCCATTTTGAGATTGGAGCTAGTGTGACACAATGGACAAACCTTCACACTACAAATTTCTTGTTGGAACTTTAGACAATTGGGAGTAATCTTTCTAGACTCCAAATTTCTTCTATCTTCTTGTCATTAATCTGGATCTTGATTAGGATAGTCTTTGCCCTTGCAAAATGTTTGGGACCCAAATTCATTTCTTTTCTTCTTTTCCCTTTTCTTTCCCTTTACTTTTCTTACTCTTCCCTTTTCTTTCTCTTTATTTTCCTTACTCTTCCCTTTCTTTGAGCATTTTATTATTTTGTCCTTCTTTCTTGTAGGACTATCAAGTACAAAATTTTCAAGAACTAGATGGTCTTCCTCTTTTTTCTCCAATTTTGATTGAATCTTTGGTAAAAATGTCTTTATGATCCAAATGGAAGCCTTTAGGCTTTCTGAACCGCCTTTTTAGGTTTTATTTTCTTTCTTTTATTTTCTTTTCTCTTTTCTTTTCTCTCTTTTCTTTTCTTTTTTCTTTCTTTTCTCTTTTTTCTTTCTTTTCTTTCTTTCTTTCCTTTTTTTGGTTCTAGCTCAAACAGAGTTGTCTGGTTTGTACCAATTTGGGCTTCCAATAATGGATGACTGGAGTAACATAAATCTTCTTTAACAGGGATAAATCATTTGTTACTTTGATGTTGTCTTGATAGGTTGGAAATATTAGGTGAACTTCAACTACCTTATGGTCTTGAAAACTTCAACTATCCTTATGATCTTGAGAACTTCAACTATCCTTATGGTCTTAAGAACCTCAACTATCTTCATGGTCTTGACTAATCATTGCTTTCTTTGGTCTTCTTGCCTCTTCACCTTAGTGATCATAAGACTTGTCAAAAGTATCACAACAGCTCAGGGTAGGTTGTTGGGGTTATATGCCAATGAAAAGAAAGCTAAAATTTTATGAAGGCTCAAAGGGACAATTAGGGATTGATATTTAATAGGGTGGATACTAGTTGTTGGCTCGTCAAACAATGCCTAGATCATCTCTCTCTTAACTAAGCAGAGTTCAATTTCGCCTCAAAGTTTGTCAAAGCATGTTCTAAGATTGACTAGGACCTAGACAAAGATAATTATGCAGGAGCCCTCTCTAAGTAAGCATACACAACTCAATGCTATAGAGCAATTCCCTCAACTAGTAAAGTCATTCAAGTCATGATGCATAAATATATTAATTCATGAATTATCAAGCTGGATTCCTCATTGGTTGAGCACCAAAATGAACAAAGACCAATAAAAACTTTGATGAAAGTAATTTATTCAAGCAACTTTACATTTGAAAAACATGATAGTTCCAATTAAAGAAAGTAAAATTGAAAAGCAACATTCAAGCTAAGGAAAGTTCATTGAGTTAGGCTTCTTTTCCTTTCACATCTTTAATATCCCCATCTTGAAAAGAGGATAAAACAAAATCTTCTTCCAATCCTTTTCCCATCATAAAGGTTGCCGGTGGTGGCACTCTTCAAAATTTAGGCACAGGGTTGTTCTTGGTATTGGGCTTATCGGGCTCGGGCAGCTTACCACTGTCGATTAAATCTTGGATCTCATGCCTTAGATGAACACATTTATCTATTTCATGCCCTCTCATTTGATGAAACTGACAGAAGGCCTCGGCACTGAAGTTTGGTGGCAATGGATTATGTAACGGTCGAGGAGCTAACGGTTGTAACAACCCTTTCTTTTGCAGCTTGCTAAAAAACCAAGATAGAGGTTTCCCCAATTCTGAGAATTGTCTTTTATTCCCTTGACCGATTACATTAACACCTATGGCCTTTTGCATGCTTTGGCTACCAGGTTGATAGCTCCCTTTCTCATTCCTTTTTGTTGAAAAATGGCTTTTCTCCCTTTCCCATTCTTCAATTTGCAAACCAGCTTGGAGAAGGTCTTTGAAATCATGGATGAGTGTATGATACATCCTCTCATTAAGATTAGACAATGCCCCTCTCACAGTCATCCTTATTTGATCGGATTCATCAGGCCTCTTCTTGAGTAAAGCGGCCTTGTTTCTCCATCTCTTGACATAATATACAAAATCATTCGGCCTTTGCCTAATGGACTCCGCTTCCATCTAGGTAACTTCCAACTCAACATTATATCCATATTGTTGGATGAAGGCTTTGTAAAGTAGATCCCAACTCTTTTGTGCTCTATCATCTAAGGTATTGAACCAGTTTTGGACAACAGGGTCCAACGAGAGCATAAAATACCTTAGGGTTTGAGCCTTAGTAGCTCGGGCAGACTGCATGGCAGTGATACACTGCTCCACATGGAGATGAGGATTTCCGGTGCCATTGTACTTTGCAAAGGATGGCATCTTGAACTTGTATGGAACTTCTTCATCTTTTTCAAATAGTTTATCAATCTCGGATATCTCTTCGGTTTTCATCTTCTCAAATTTCTTTTCTAAATCAGCAATCATCTTTTCAACATTGGATGTCTCGGTCTTTTCAATAGTTTCCTTCTCAACAGCCTTCGGTTCTTTCTTCTTTTCTTGAACATCTTGGTAGTATTGAGTCCAATCATCATCATCATCAATGATCACCTTTTCATCATCAAAAACCACTTCACTAACTTTAGTCTTCCCTTTGTCCTTTGGTTTCTTAGTGCTAGCCGACGCCTCGGCATGGTTCTCTAAGATTGCAGTCAACTGGTTCATCATGGTCTCAGCCATGGCCTCTTTTATTTCTTCCATTTTGGCATTGAGGGCTTCATCCACCATTCATTGAACTTGTTCGGGCTCCATTGTTTTTGGTGAGCAAGTGATTGAGTCATTGCTAGATACCTCATCTCCGACGTAGGTTGGATTGTTGTACGCTTTTGAACTTTTGTAATCCAGGGCTGTGAGCCAGAAAGGATCAATGATATGAAATGCAAATGTATGCATGTATGCATGAACAATCAATAAACAAAGACAAATAGGACGTTCCTTCCAACCTTATATCATCCACACACGAATGGCGAGTCTCTTTTCCTAGGTATATGGTTAACAAAATACCAACATGGGGTATATTGTTTTCTAATAATTCCCTCGGACATTTCAACCAATAGTGATATTTTCAAAAATGGAAATCAACTCATAATAATTCCCATTAATTAGGTTTTAGTCCATTCAACCAACTAAAGTAGCTTTTAGGCTATATTGGATTAAAATGAAATTAAGAGGTTTATTATAAATAGATTTCTCACTTGAAAAAGGTAATTAATGGTTCATGCCAAAAACAAGCCCATGGTTAATTTATTCTTAGTGTAAACTAGGCCCACAATTGATTTTTCATATTTCATAATTGACCTAAATATTTTTGCAAGCTCTTTGTAAGAAAAGGTTGGGTGAAAATAGTTTTGTTTCTAAGCCCATTGTAAAAGATTTTAGAAAAATGGATTTTGGGCCTAGTATTTGGGCCATGAGCCAAAGAGATTTCGATTTGTTTTTTTAGAAAAGTTTTATGTCCAATGACCAACTTGAAAAAAATTTTGAAAATAGCTTTGGTCTTTTGGACATTAAAGAAAAGTTTATTTTGGGTTTACAATATACTTAGGTCATATTAGAAAAACAGCAAACCAAATAAGCCATGATTTAGACTAAGATAAACTAACCATAGTCAAACAACATGCATTTGGGGTAAAACCTAAGGAAAGTAACTAGGCCAATTACACGAGCTTTAGTCTTTGGGTAAAAAGGTTTAGGTTCCCATAGCAAGTATATACCAAATGGAACGAGGTTATGAGTGGTTATGCCATGCTCGATCTCCATACCTTGAGTGAAAGTATGGTATCCCTTACATAACATAACACGGGTAACACGGGCATCCTAACTCACGCACACGATGCAATCTAAGATGATGCAATGGATAATATCATTATAAGAAAGAATGGAATAATATAAAGACCAACGGAATCAACTTCTCTTATCCCCAGTGGAGTCGCCACTGTGAGCGGGGATTTTTGCCCCCACTCCCGGTGCAATGGTTCTTGCGACTTCGGCACTGTTTAGGCTCGGGGCCTTAGAGAACACGGACCTAAGTCCTGAGAAAAATGGAGTCACCACCCGGATGGGCCGGAAAAAAGAAAGGGGTGGATGACTCGATTCCTGAGGAATCCCCAACCCCCTAATGGGTTTGGAAAGTTGGTACGTGTGGGGAAGGTGAGAAATGACCCAGCACCCCCACAACACCCGATTCATTGGAACCGGCCTCCTTTACAAGTCTTAATATTATAAAATTCTTAAATATAACAATATTATCTATATTACACACAATAATTGAAAGAAAGCATCATTATATTAAAATCAAAGCAAGGTCCAAGCAAAACAAATAAATGGACACGCACTCGAAGATGGAAACATGTCCTTACATCCCATGCCTAAATAGGACACCCATCGAAAGGTAGAAACATGTCCTTTACATAAGTTCTAAAATTGAAAAGCAATTTAAATTACATGATATTTAACTATTGAGGTACCCACCAAGTGGAAACATACCTCTTACAACATTTGGAATGTAATATCCCGGAATAGACCCTAAGAGTTTTGGAGTTATTGTTGTTGTATTTGGATTTAATGTATATGTGTATATGTGAAATATAAGGATAATATATGTAAGACATATACATATACATCACATATACATGGGATATATAAAATGGTGAAGGATAAGTGAGTTGTATATATATTTGTATAACTAAATAATAATAATAATAATAAAGACAAAAAGAAAAGAGAAGAAGAAAATCAAAGAAAGAATATGTGGTGGAGATTTAAAGTATTATTATTATTATTACTATTGTTATTGTTATTGTTATTATTATTATTATTATTATTATATATATATATATATGGATAAGGACAAAGGAAAGAAGTAGAAACTTCTTCTTCCTTCTACTCCTTCTTCGTCTTCTTCGTTCTTCTTGGCCGAGAGAGAGAGAGAGAGAGAGAGAGAGAGAGAGAGAGAAAGAGAGAAAGATGTGATTTTCTTACCAAATTTCTTAAGGAATTCAAGAGATTTGATGATAGAGATGAAGATTTGATAAAGGATTCAAGTAAGTATTTATTTCTTTAAATTGATTTTCATTGTTTGAGTTGGGTTTGGTATGGTTGATGTGTTATGATGATGATATTGAAAGATTTAAGTATATATATGTGTTGATTTGGTAATTGGATGATGATAATATGATTATTTGTGAAGATGATGATGAATTGTTGAATAAGGGTTGAGTTTAATGAAATTTGGGGATTTGATAAATTGGTATATGAATGATGTTTATAATGATGATTGGTGTGTGTTTTGAGCGTTGTTGATGTTTTGGTAAGTTTGTTATGGTTTTTGGGTGTGTTTGATGAAGATTGTTTGAAGTGAGTAATGATAAAAAGATGGGTATTGTTGGATGTTGTTGTGTGTTGACCGGAATCTGGGTTTTTAGTCGGACACGCCCAGAGACACGGCCAGTTTGTTAGGCGTGTCGTTGGTTCTGTTTTCTGGAGTTGGTAGCACGAGCAGTGACACGCCCATGTTATTGAGCGTGTCATAAGTTCTGTGTGGCAGTAGAATTGACACGACCAGTAACACGCCCGTGTTATTGAGCGTGTCATAGCTACTGTGAGTTTGGAGAATTGACACGGCCATGAGCACGCTCTTGTTGATTGGATGTGTTGATGATTTTGAGATACAGAATGTATTACACGCCCAGTGACACGCCCGTGGTTATGAGCGTGTCAATGTTTCTGTGTTGTGGAGTTAGGGCACGATAAGGGACACGCCCGTGTTAATGAGCGTGTCATGTGTTGAGTTTGCCCTAATTGATTCTTATTTGTATTATCTCATGTGTATTTCTAAGTGAGTGTGTATGATTACTTTTGGATTAGGTTTTAAGAGATGGAATTGCCCCTAATCCAAGTATTGAAAGATCTATGGAAGAGAAGTTATATGGGAGTGAGTTCTTTAGAGGTAAGTACAAAACCCTATTGGATTGCATATAAGTATATTGTTAAAATAAATATTAATATTGTATATGCAATGAAAAGATAAGAGATATGATAATACATTAATACATATAAGATGTGAAGGCATTCAATATATATATGTTATGAAATGTGAAAGATGTGAGGATATGATTTGTATGATGTGTATTCCAATTTATATGGTAATGCAATTGATTGTGCATACTTGAGTAATGAATGATTATGTATATAAATATCAAAGATGAACTATGAAATGTGATAATGTGATATTGTGATGAATTATGAAATGTGATAATGTGATATTGTGATGAACTATGAAATGTGATAATGTGATATTGTGATGAACTATGAAATGTGATAATGTGATATTGTGATGAACTATGAAATGTGATAATGTGATATTGTGATGAACTATGAAATGTGATAATGTGATATTGTGATGAACTATGAAATGTGATAATGTGATATTGTGGTGAACTATGAAATGTGATATTGTGATGGAATATGAAATGTAAATTGAGAGGTGATGATGTATAAAGCCATTGTGGTTGGCTATGATATTGAGAATGAGATAAATGAGGCATGTTTTGCCTAAATGATGCCATTGTGGTTGGCTATGATGATGTAAATGATGATGAGAATGAGAATGAAATTGATAATGAAATAATAAATGAATTGTGTGGCTAATGTGTTATTCATTTTCAGAGTTTTGTTGTTGGTGGCATGCCTAATAAGTGTAACAATCTCTTGAAGTTAGGTTGGATTGAATCCTTGAAGCCTAATTGAGATGTTACCACCCTTGAAGCTAGGTTGGGTTAGTTCTTGAAGCCAAGTTGGGTAGAAGCTTAGCATGCTTTGCTCCCCTTGAAGCTTGGTTGAACTTAATCCTTGAAGCCTAGTTGGGTATATGATATTGATAAATGTGATAACAAAACCAAAGCATTAACTCTGAACTTTGAATGACATATTAGTGTCTTTTGGGCCCGAGTCTGTCTTTGTTGTTAATGTGATGTATATACAAGTTGAAATAAATGAGTAATGGGATCTATGTTGCCTTTGTTGAAAATGTGAGTTGTGAATGATGAATTGTGGTTAGTGATATGATTATATAACATACATGAATTATTGAAAGGAGATATGGTTTGTGAAGTTATATGCAATATGCGATTATAAAGTATAAAATGATATATATGATATGTATGAGGTGAAATTGGTAAGTATCATAATATGAAGGTTCTATCAATTTATTGAATTATGTTTGATGGTTATGTTATATGTGTATATGTATATCCTCTATAAGGTTAATAGGATTATATGAAGAATGCATTGAAAAAGGGGAAAACGGAGTAAGAAAATGTTAAAACATGAGACTAAACATATGAGGTATGTTTCCTTTATATTGTATATTTTAATGGTTACTTGTACTACTAAGCTTTCGAGCTTAGCGCGGTTATCTTAATCGCGCAGGTATATAGGTGATGAAGCTGGAGATAAGCTGCTATGTCACAACGAGGACAAGTATAGTTCGAGACCAACTAGATGGTGGTGCATGCATGTAATTATACTGTATTTTCATAAGAATGTATTCATTTGTATAAATGAATCTTTGGAAGAAACAATGTAACTTATATTTATGTATTACCATGATAAGAATAACCATTTTGTAAATACTTTCATATGATTTAAATGTGTTATGGTTTTAAAAATTAAAGTAAAGAGTTATAATGGTGATGAAAAGTGACATTCTTATACTCTATATACATATTGTATGTGTACCTGGTATATGTACATTATTTATATGGGGTATCGGGGTGTTACATGGAAATCTAAATAAATTGATAAAATAAATAACCATTCACCATAAATAAATCATTCATCAAAGCTATTAATCAAAATATAAAATAAACATCCATCCATGATAAATTAAATAAATTAAGCATTGAAATTAAATAAATTAAAGCATAAGAAATAAATCAAAGCATAATCAATTACAGAATTAAATAAAGCAAATAAAAGTCCGATTATAGCTACTGTGACTTTTTTTGGAATTAAAATAGATTGAGGATTTTATGTTTTAAAAGGTTGGTAAGACTCTTTGATTAAACAAATTATGGTTTGAATGGTGAAATCATGAAACTAGGATTTTAGACACTTTAAATACTTTTGATTTGTGGTTTTAAATGGTGATTTCATGCTTACTGTGTAAATTTAAAATAATTATGTTTTTATGGGTTTTAATGTTTTAAATGATTAAGGTCTAGAAAAAGTTAGGGTTTAAGGTTTGAAAGGAGTTAGAGTTTAATATTTTAGGTTTAGAAGATGAATTAGTGTTTTTGGATTTAAAATTAGGGTCTCGGGTGATGAATTTGAATTAGGGTTTAGAAAGACAATTTGATGATTTCATGAGGTTTTATGAATTTAAACAAACGGATTAAAGTTTTTATAAATAGAAAAGATGTTTTTTATGGCTTTTTGGAGGAAACAAAACCAAATTTAAAATTTTGAAAGAAACAGAATCAAATTTTGGTTTTTTTGAAAAATATGTTTAATTAAGGTTTTAAGATTTTAAAGAAGAAAAAATAACATTTTTAAGCCATTTGGAAAATAAACCAATGAAATAAGGTTTTTGACTTTAGAAAAACTAAACTAAAGTTCTAAGATTTTAATTTTTAAATTCCTAGTTTTAGCTACTGTGTAAAAAAAAACCAAAGAATTTAATACATACCTCCTTTTGATGATTCCTCCAAAAATTGTTTTTCTTGGATGAATTAAAACAAAGGCAATTATTTTCTTTTGAATTCCTTCAATCGTGTCCCTGCTATTTAAGAATAAATATCAAATTCAATTGCTCCTTTTTCTTCACGGATTTGGTTCCACTTTTTCAAGTTACTGTCCAATTTTTTCCCCTTTATTTGATTGCCTTTGGTCCTTATTTATAGAGGTTTCATATGGCTTATTTCTAATTAATCACGGCAAGCAATATTGATAGGAAAAGGAAACCGAAACCTAATTGAATTAGGTTTTGAAAAATTTGGGTCTGAAAAATTGCGCTGCCAAAATAAATTGCCGCGGGAATAAATGCGCTGACGAAAAAATCTGCCGTAGGAAATTGCGGCAGTGGGCGAGGAGAGGGGGTCGCCCGTGTGCCATTTCTCTTGCAGGAAACTCCTGCGTGCGAAATGGCTTTGCCATTTCTCGCACGGGCCCGCGCGACAATTTTTTCATCACCGATTTTTTCGACGTCGATTTTTATTTTTATTTTTATTTTTTTGACTTTTGTTTATTTATTTATATTTTTTATTAATAAAAATTAGATGCTAAAGCAAAAATTATTTAACGAAAAATATTTTGTACCAATTAGACAACAAAAATCATTTAAGACTAAATAAAACATATTGGATTGGATTGGGTCAAAAATTAAGGGTCTACAGAATCCCCAACCCCTTAATGTGTTCGAAAAGTTGAGTACGTGTGGGGAAGGTGAGAAATGGCCCAGCACCCCCACAATGCCCGGTTCATTGGAACCGGCCTCTTTTACAGGTCTTAATATTATAAAATTCTTAAGTTTAACAACATTATCCATATTACACACAATAATTAAAAGAAAGCATAATATATTATAATTAGAGAAGGGTCCAAGCAAAACATATAAATGGACACCCATCTGAAGATGAAAACATGTCCTTACATCACATGCCTAAATAGGACACCTGCCGAAAGGTAGAAACATGCCCTTTACATTGGTTCTAAAATGGAAAAGTAATTTAAATTACATGATATTTAACTAATGAGGTACCCACCAAGTGGAAACATACCTCTTACAACATTTAAAAATCTAAATAAATTGGTAAAATTAAATAATCATTCATCATAAATAAATCATTCATCAAATATATTAAATATCAATAGAAAGTAAACATCCATCCATGATAAATTAAATAAGCCAAGCATTGAGCTTAAATAAATTAAAACATACAAAATAAATCAAAGCATAATCAAATATAGAATTGAATAAAGCAAATAAAAGTCTAAATTATGGCTACTGTGAGTGTTTTAAGAAATTAAAATAGATAAAGGTTTTATGTTTTAAAAGGTTGATAAAGCACTTTGATTAATTAAATTAATATTTTAATGGTGAAATCATGAAACTAGGGTTTGGACACTTTAAAACATTTTTTATTTGTGGTTTATGGCTATTAATTGTGTTTTTAAGCTACTGTGTAAAGTTAAGATATTTGTGTTTAAATGATTTTTAAGGTTTTAAAGGATTAAGGTTTAGAAAAAAGTTAGGGTTTAAGGTTTTAAAGGAGTTAGAGTTTACTATTTTAGGTTTAGAAGTTGAATTTGGGTTTAGTGTTTTAGAATTTAGGGTTTCGGTGATGCATGATTTTTAGGATTTGGAAAAAGCAATTGAAAATTTTATGGATTTAAACAAGCAATTTAAAGTTTTTATAAATAGAAAAGATGTTTTATAAGGCTTTTTGAAAGAAACAGTACCAAGTTAAAAGTTTTGAAAGAAATAGAATTAAATTTTGGTTTTATTGAAAAACATGTTAAATTAGAGTTTTAAGATTTTGAAGAAGTAAAAATAATAATTTTAATCCTTTTTGGAAAATAAAGCAACGGATTAGTGTTTTTAAACTTTGAACAAAGGAAATTAAGGTTTTAGGGTTTTTGAATTAAGACATCATTTATTAGTTTATGCTACTGTGAAAAAAAAACCAAATAATTTAATACATACCTCCTTTTGATGATTCCTCCAAAAATTGTTTTTCTTGGATGAATTAAAACAAAGACAATTACTGCCTTTTGATTTACTTAAATCGTGTCCCTGTTATTTCAAAAAAAAAAAATCAAATTGAATTGCTCCTTTTCCTTCACTGATTTGGTTTCAACACTTTCCTCACTGTCCACTCTTTTTTCCTTTTCGGCCCCCCTTATTTCATTGCCTTTGGTCCTTATTTATAGAGGTTTCATATGGTTTATTCCTAATTAATCACGGCAAGTAATATTGATAAGAAAAGGAAACTGAAACCTAATTGAATTATGTTTCAAAAAATTTGCGTCGGAAAAATTGAGTTGCCAAAAAAATTGCCGCAGGAAAAAATACGTTGGCGAAAAAATCTGCTGCAATCAACTGCGGTAGTGGGCGAGGAGCCGGCGACCAAATCCTGCTGGCAAAATAGCGTGTCCTGCGAGTGAAATGGCACACGCCATTTTGCCTGCAGAAAAAATCTGCTGGCGAAATGCCCTCGAGCCTGCGCGACGATTTTTTCATCACCGATTTTTTCGACGCCAATTTTTATTTGTTTATTTTTATTTTTATGTGCTGCCAAATTTTATTTTTTTGACTTTTATTTGTTTATTTTTATATTTTATTTATAAAAATTAGATATTAAAGCAAAAATTATTTAACAAAAATTATTTTGGACTAATTAGACAACAAAAATCTTTTTGGACTAAATAAAACATATTGGACCGGACTGGGTAAAAAATTAAGGGTCTACAAAATGTTATATTATGTGTTTTTGGGATAAACATATTTATGTGTATAAATGTTTTGTGAAATTTGGAGAAATTGATGAGTATGGGTGAAATGATTATTTGATATTATTTGGGAGTGCTTTAGTGTGCAGGTTATGTTGTTTGTTGAATTTGGGAATGTCCAAATTACAAACAATACTCTGGTAAATTTTTCCCAGAGATTTGAATGAAAAATGCTTATTTTAAAAGCTATGATTTATAATAAAGTTTTATTTGTTACTTAAATATACATTTTAAAGTATTTAAGATTTTAAATTTGAAAAGTGAAATTTTTTTATTAAATAGGACTATGACATTTTTGTACCATATTTGCATATTTTACATATACTAGGTTTATGTATTGTACATATATAGGGCATAAGGGTGTTACATTTATTTTGGTATCAGAGCCTAGGTTTGAGGTTCTCGACCTAGGTAGGTTGTTAGAGAGAGAAAATGGAGATTTTAAAAATGGTTTTCAATTATGATACATGCATTGGCACTGGCAATTTCTAATATCTAATGTGGCAATTTCTACTGTGTTTGCAGATATAGGTAGTTGTGGCTTCTCAGACGCATCGGTCTGCAGAGAGTAGTACTAAGAGTGTCTCCTAGTGAAGGTAGAGATGGAGCTACAACTGAGACTATTGGTGAGGCGTCTGCTTCTATGTCTGTGAGACCAATAGATGATGAGATTCCATCGAGCTGGGTACGACATATGGTCGAGCTATTGAGACAGGCTTCGGTCCAGCAGCACCTCCTCCACCATAGCCGTAGTTGCTGACAAGGAAGTATGATAAGTTGAGGAAGTTTGGAGCTAAGGTTTTTTTTTGGTACTATAGACCCTGCTGTAGCAGAGAAATGGCCAGATAGGGTCGATAGAGTGTTCATCCAGAGATTATGCTAGATCATTGTTGCAGAGGGATGCCTATGAGTGGTGGAAGATGGTTTCACATGCTATGGTTGATCCACCAGTACTGTCCTAAGATGATTTTCTATGGGAATTTGAGAAGAAGTATACTCTGAGGGAGTATAAGGATGCAAAGAAGATGGAGTTCCTGAGTTTGAGGCAGGATACTAGGATAATGACAAAGTATGAGATAGAGTTCATCCGGCTGAGTCAGCATGCTAGTGGGATCATTTTAGATGAGATTGACTGGTGCCAAAGGTTTTAGTAAGGGTTGAGACCCTCTATTATTTGTATTATGGCAGGCTCGGTAGCAAGACTTTTCTCATTTGGTTGTAGCTGCCAGGAGTGTTGAGAGAGCACAGTGTCTTGCTGAAACTACTAGGGTTGAGGAGACCATAGCTAGGAGACCCCAGAGCGAGGCAAGGTCATCATCAGTGAAGACAGACCAAGGGGGATATTTTAAGAGGTTCAATAGGAGCTAGGGGCAGTCTGGCAGGTCAGCATAGCAGCAGCAGAGATAGAGGTAGAGGCATATTGCTTCAGTGGCTAGTGATTTGACCCTAGTGGCTCAGAGGCCTACTCCATCTACTTGTTTTCATTATGGTAGAGAATATGAAGGTGTCTGCTGGAGGAGAGGTACATCTGCAGTGTATTCCAGATGTGGCTTGCTAGGCCATTCTATCAGAGATTGTCCAGAGCCACCAGAGGATAGACAGGCATACACTACAGCTTCTCGACCCAGTATCAGAGGGGGTCGTGGAGGCAGAGTTTTTGGTAGAGGTGGAAAATTTGGGACTGGTCAGAGAGGTAGTTCTACAGCTGGGGGTAAAATAGATGAGGCATGGCCATCACAGTGGGTCTATGTGATGCAGAGGCAACCATATGCTTCAACTATTATTGCTGGTAATTTTAATTATTTGATACTTCAGTTCTAGCATTGATAGACCCTGGGTTGACTCATTCATACATCAGTGCATCCATCTTGCCTATGAGTGATTGTATTCTAAGTCCATAGGATGGCACCTACTGAGTTAAGGGAGTTGAAGGTATAGTTGCTGGATAAAGGGTTCATCCACTGATAAATGTATAGTTGATGCTATTTTTACCACTATTTTTTAGTATATTTATTTTTAAATTGAGTTTAATTTGTCTGTTCAAGTGTTTATTAGGGTTGATTCTAGGAACCTTTTACACATTGAAACCTTATGGTTATTTAAGCCAGAATCACGGATGAAAGACAAGGAACAGAACTATTTGGGAAAATTCTTCAAGTGACAAGCCTAATGATATGGGCGTGTCAATGGTTGTGTCATTCAACTACTTTACAGAAGCTTCGACACGCCATGGGACATGGGTGTGTCACTAGCCATGACATTGATCTTGCCTTATAGAAGTTGTGACAACCGTGTCCTTAACATAGCATTGCAGTAGCCATGACAAACCTAAGGACATGGGCGTGTCATTGCCCATGTCATCAACAGTGAAAAAAATCATCATTGACACGCCTAGAGACATGGCTGTGCCACTAAGCATGTCGGGCTAAATCTCTAGGCTATAAAAGCTGAACTGAAGTGTGAATTAGGGATCCAATTTTTATCACTTAATACCAACTTCCTTAGAAAGAAAAAGAGTTTAGCAGCTGAGATTGATGGTGAAAATTCAAGTTAAACAAGATTTAAATCAAGAATCAAAGATTGAAGTGAAGAAACACAAATCATTCATTATGGATTGTTTGAATTATTTTACTTATTTCTTTAGTTCTAGTTTTCTGGTTATGAATATGAACTAAATCATCTTTATCTAGACATTGATGACCCCTAACTTTATTGTATGGATTGAATAGTTCTTATTAAATGAAATCATTTAATTGAGTTGTTTTATCCTTTTGGTTCTTAATTTCTTATTTGTAATTGATAATAGCATGCTTATTGATTGGTTGCAATTTTCATATTATTTACTTGAGAAAGCTTGATATGAACAAAATTCTCATTAGGATTAAGGGTTGATTGAAGTGATACAGATAGACTTACAAGATCCCTTGGTTTATAATTCTTTGTTCTTATTGCATGATCTATCTAATTATGTTTGAGAAGAGATTCTAGCATTCTACTTAGTGATTAGAGATTAATTCACTTGAGAGATGTTTTAGTCTAATTTAGAGGAATGCCAATTTAGCTTTATTATTTGATTTAATTGAATTAATATACATAAAAAATTTTATGGCTTGGGGATTCAATAACTGGATAGTATTTTCATCATTAACTTTTTTTTACAAAATATTAAAATTTTCTTTACTTTAATTTATTAAGCAAATTGTCTTTTATTTTAATCATCACAAAATCTATTGTTTTGCTAAACAACAATTGAGATTTGCACTAGTAATTGACCTTATCCCTAGTGGAATGATATCTTACTTACTACTTTATTACTTGCGTGACCTATGCCCTTGCGGTAATATTGCAAAAGTACAAATTCACCACCAAGTTTTTTGGCACCGATGCTGGGGAACAACAGTTTTCAATATTAGTAATATAATCAAGACTGTTGATTTAGTTTTATTTTTATTTTTTTAACATTAGTTCTTCCTTGTTGACTGTCATTTTAGGTACTTCTTCCCTTTATGACCTGAGCTAGCTCCTCCAAATTACTTGAATTAGATCAAGAACTAGAGAGAACATTAAGGAGAAAGCAAAAGGAAGGAAGAGAAATAGTTTTGGTAGAAACAGAAACAAACCAGAAAGATTCAAGCTCTGAAGAAGAACTTGAAGTGATGGAAGAAGGTGAGCCAAGAAAAATGCAGGAACATGTTAAGCCCACTCTCGATGGAGCTTATTCTAGCATACGAAGGTCGACAGTTGCTGTGAACAACTTTGAAATAAATGCAAACGTAATTCAAATGGTGCAGCAGACTTGCCAGTTTGATGGGTTCCCAAATGAAGATCCTAATGCACATCTTGAGAATTTTTTTGAGATATGTGACACATTCAAGATACATAATGTTTCAGATTGATGCAATTAAGCTAAGGATGTTCCCATTTTCACTCAGAGATAGATCAAAGAAATGGATGAAATCTTTTCCCTCAGGCACTTTCACCACATGGGGTCTGTTGGCAGAGAAGTTCTTAGAAAAATACTTTTCCCCATCCAAGACTGCCAAGTTGAGGAATGATATCTCATTTTTCTTTAGCAAGATGGTGGGACCCTTTATGATGCTTGGGAGAGGTTTAAAGATGCATTGAGAAGGTGTCCTCATCATAGGCTTCCCCTATGGCTTCATATTCAAACTTTTTTACAATTGATTGAATTATGCAAGCAAGCAATCCATTAATGCAACATCCGAGGGTACCATAAATAACAAGACACCTAAACAAGCAAGGGATTTGATTGAAGATATGGCCCTTACCAATTATCAGGGGCAAACTCTAAGGGAAAAAGGAAAACTGAGAGTCACTAGTTCACATCAATTGGATCCTGTGGTGGCTTTAATAGCACAATTAGAAGCCATGAATAAAAAGATCGATTCTTTAGCCTTATCTTCAGGGAAATCAATGTAGGTGATGTCTTGTGAATGGCATGGGGATGGACATCAAGGTTAGGATTACCAAAGTGGCAATATGTTTGCTAGACAAGAACAGGTGGATTATGTTAGGAATATGCCAAGGCAACAGCAAAACAACCCCTAGAACAACACATATAATTTGGGGTGGAGAAATCATCCAAATTTCTCCTAGAGTAATCAGAACAATTTAAGACCCCCTGGATTTCAGCAGCCTTAACATCAACAAGCATCCCTCAAGAAAGTGAAATTTGGAAGACATGATGGAGAAGTTCATAGTTGCTTTGGAAAGCAAATTTCTATCAACTAAAACCACCCTTAGAAATTATGAGCGGTCATTTTTTCCCCACACTCCTGGTGGAATGGTTCTTGAGACTTTGACATTGTTTAGGCTCGGGGCCCTAGAGAACATGTGCCTAAGCCCGGAGAAAATGGAGTTGCCACCCAGACAGGCCAGGAAAAAGAAAGGGGTGGATGACTTGATTCCTAAGAAATCCCCAACCCCCTAATGAGTTCAGAAAGTTGGGTACATGTGGGGAAGGTGAGAAACAGCGCAACACCCCTTCAATGCCCAATTATTTAGAATTGGCCTCCTTTGCAAGTCTTAATATTATAAAATTCTTAAATATAAAGATATTATTCATACTACATGCTATCATAAAAATAAATAAATACTTATTTAAAGCACAACAATGTCCAAACAAAATAAATAAATGGACACCCATCCAAGGATGGAAATATGTCCTTACATCGTCCATGTTTAAAACTAAATAGGACACCCATTGAAAAGGTGGAAACGTGTCCTTTACATTGGTCTGAAAAACATTAAAATAAAATAAGTTATATGAAGCTTACTACATGAGGTACCCAAAACATGGAAACATACCTCTTACAATATTTTAAAATCAGAACAAATCAATAAAAATAGCCAACCATTCATTATAAATAAATCATTCATCAAAGACATCAAACATAAATCAAAATATATAATAAAAAATCATCTGATTTAAATAAAACAGTAAGCATATATATTTAGGGTTCATACATCAATTTAGGGTTTCTTGGATTTTATGTTTAACAATTAGGGTTTTGTAATTTAGTTTACTGGATTAATCAATTTGAGAAACATTTAATATTAAAGAAGTAATATAGCTATTGGATGTTTGAAAAATTTTAGGGTTTGAAATAAATTAGGGTTTGAATCTAAGGAATGGATGTTTTGGATTTAGGGTTCAGAAGTTGAGTGAAAATAATAGTAAAATTTAAGGTTTAAATAAATAAGATAGAAGATAATGAAAGTTGGATTTTAAATTAGGTATTTGGAAAGAATAGGCTACTGTGATTTCAGAAAAATAGGTTTGGTTAGGGTTTTAAGAAAACAATCTATTATTTTGTGGTTTTTGAAAAGTGTAATTAGGGTTTTAGATTTTAAAAATATGTTTTACGGGTATTAAGATATTAGGGTTTTAAAAAAAGTTTTTTAGGGTTTTGAATAGAGTTTGGATGGTAAACAGAATAATCGATCAAATAACAAAAACATCATCTATTGTATGTTTAAACAATTGATCAATTGAATGATGAAGCTACTGTAAACAAAAATAAGTAAATAGAAACTCAAACCTTCGCTGTGGAAAACCTTAGCTGTTTGTTCAACCATAACTTGAATTCTGGTTGAACAATTACCAAAGACAAAGTATGCTGCCTTTGATGGATTCCTTCTTCCTATTGCCTCTTGCTTTTTCAAGTCCAAGGTTCTAAAAAAGTTTGATCCCCTTAAAAGATCAAAGTCTCAAGTCTCAAGTTTAGAAGTCTGAATAATTGCCAAAAGTCCCAATAATTGCTAAAGGTCCAAAGTCCCAAGATCAAAAGTCTGAATAATTGCTAAAGCTCCAAATTCCCAAGATCAAAAATCTGAATAATTGCTAAAAGTCCCAATAATTGCTAAAGGTCCCTTTTCTGCATGTTTTGATGTAATTTATAAGAAAAATCAAAACCTAATACTAATTGGTTAACGAAATAAAAACCGTTTAGGAAATAAAATTAAAAACCAAAACCAAGTAGAATAGGATTTCAGAAAAATTATGGTGGCAAAAATCGTTGTGAGCCCAAGGGCTGGGCACAGGCTAGGAGCGGGCTGGGCGAGGGCCACAGGCCAGTTCATCGTGGGAAAAATCTACGACGAATTGGCTTGTGGCCAATTTGCCACAAGTAATTGGCACAAGCCAATTCATCTCCGATTCTGCCAGTCGCCGATTTCTACTTTCTATTTTATTTTTTATCTTTTCTCTCTTTTTTATTATTTTCTATTTTAATTAAAAATAAATACTATAAGTAATAAATATTATTAAAAATACCATAAAAATTATTTTTGAATATTTAAAAATATCGGACTGGACTGGGTCAAAATTAAGGGTCTACAGTTTGCCCCCTGCTTGAGAAATGTGATTTTTTACTAGGTTTAAAGCCACACTAGACTCCATAATCAAGGTTAGTTTGAGTTTTGGACTCAAAAATAATTTAGATTCTGGACCCATCATAAGTTCTTGACTTAAAAAATAATTTGCGTTCTAGACCCGGCATAAGTTCTGGACTTAAAAAAATAATTTGGGTTTTGGACCCGAAGTAAGTTCTGGATTTAAAAATGATTTGGGTTCTAGACTCGAGCGAGTTCTGGACTCAAGAAATAATTTTGTTTTTGGAACCGAGGTAAGTTATGAACTTTAAAAATAATTTAGGTTCTAGACTCGGGATAAGTTCAGGACTTAAAAATAATTTGGGTTTTGGACCCGAGCTAAGTTCTGGACTTAAGAAATAATTTGAGTTCTGGACCCGAGATAAGTTCTAGACTTAAGAAATAATTTAGGCTCTGGACCAGAGGTAAATTTTGGACATAAAAGATAATTTGAGCTCTGGACCCGAGATAAGTTCTGGACTTTAAAAGATAATTTGGTTATTTGCGAAAAATGATTATAGTCAGTAAGATAATAAAGAAATTTGCAAAAAAATTAGCTATTTTTTAACATGCCTATATCCTATTGCCCCCTATGTGTAAAAATATTTTAAAAGTGCCAAGATATTTTTAGACACGCAAATATCTAGATAATTGAATTAAATAATTGAATTTACTATTTATTCATTGTGTATTCACTATTTATTGACCATTCACTAACTATTCATTTACTATTTATCAATAGTGATATTTACTTTTTCTTTTTTCACGAGAATTACTATTTTTCACTTTTTTATTTTTGTTTTTTTCTTTGTAATTTGCCTATATAAATGGCTCATTTCTTCAATAATCATTCATACTCACATATTTTCATATTTAAAGCAGAGAATTGAACAAAGAGTTAAAGATAAAATACATGCTTCGAGATCAGGACCTCGATCCAATGCTGAGTTATTGAAATTTATTCGATGGCATAAAAATGGAACTGTAAGTCTACTAGCTGGGATGCAACTTCATCGTAGTTCATGTCAAAAAACTAAGGTAACAATACAACTTAACATTTGAATGGCATAAATACTTATTATTGGTTTTTTTGAAAGATTAGGAAAAATAAATTAGTTATTGGACTATTTAATAAATAAATAAATGGATAAATTAGAATAGGACCTAACAAATAAATGTAGTCTATGAATCAATAGTATTGGTATGATGATATACTTACCTCATGTTAACTTACCTAATTCCATGTTAGCGCGATCGCTGCCCTATCCGGGGTAGAGGGTGTGTCTATAAAACCCGACAATGGTATGATGTAGCACCCTCTCGAGTAAAATGGATTGTCCAAGATTGCAGTTTTGAAAGCATTATCCTGCAATTACCATCTAAGGAGCGTCTGACATGAGTGTAGTTCAAGCATTGTTAGAGCGGTGGATGGACACGATCCACACTTTTCATCTACCTATAGGAGAGATGACCATTGGCCCAGTTGATTATATAGCCATAACTATTATCCAGTACTATAGCCTTCCGGTCCCTCTTATCAATGATATTATGACACATGAAGAAATTCAATAGTTAATCAGTATGGAACTGTCATTAAAAGGGCCTTTCATGATAAAAATTGAGTCGATTCGAAGTTATTGGATGAACTACAAAGGATGAGTTCATAGGGAAACAACCAAACAATATGCTTGAGGGTTTTTATTGTATTTTCTTGGGTCGACCATTTTATACAGTATCGAATCTGCCATTCATTTGTCGGTATTGAGGCCCTTACTAACATGAGTATGGTGCCGCTTTGTGTCTAGGGTGAAGCTGGCCTTGCCTGTCTCTATCATGGACTAGATAAGATTTGTAGGAAATAAGAAGTCTTTCATTGGTTTCATGGTCGTTGTCGAGGTACTCTTCTTCTACCAATGTCAATTCCATTCTTATACTTACATGAATTTGATCTTTATTTTTGTAGGTATGGGTATATGAGCATAATCTTGTGAGGGTGCCTAGCATTTCCCAAGAGTGATTCGGGTATCCAAGATTGAATTTTTTATTGTCGGATCGTGTAGCAGTTCCTGGCTCTCACCATATGCACACCCAGTGCTATCTCTTGAGTTGCTTAACCTGGGGCAAGGTAAAATAGTATTAGCATACTTTAAAATTTAAATAAAAGTTCACTTACCTTATTTCATTTTGTGGGTCAATTTGGCTTGGTGGAACACAGAAGAGTGGATGAACTGGACTTCTTCCATGAATGCCGCATTGCATTTTCAGCATACCCGCTGAGTTATTATTGGCCCTGTGTCTAGTGGCTAGTTTCTTAGGGAGAGGATGTATGAGTGGTTCCTTAGTCCCGAGTGGCGGAGGATCCCGATGAATTGCCTAGAGTATAGTTTAAATATCACATCAATGATAGAGAATGCAAGGTGGTTGGCTCGGCATGGTTATGATGTTGAAACCTTTCTCTATCCACCGGGTGCATCATATACCCAGTTTATTCTAGTAGGACTCTTGAACTTTGATGTATCTCCTGTTGGCATCCAGAAGATTTCCGAGGAAAAGAGAATAGCGATGAAGAGAAGTATCACAGAGAGAGAGGAGGGTCCGTTCTGTGTCACGAGGTTAGCACCTCTCAGGTATACTTTTACCATTTTGCCATTGCAATTACTTCTTTCTTAACTTATTTTGACCATTTTAATGATTATTGCAGGCTATTGGCTCGTTTGGTCATGAGGCTAGATCTTCCTCTTACGTTCCTCCATTTGCTCATTCTAATCAACCGGAGATGCCATCTCATCTAGAGGGTATTCATATGAATTACCTAGTAGGTTATCTTGTTCCATGATGATTTATGCTACATGTATGCATGATTATGTATGCTCTTACCTTTTTCTTTCTGTCTCACAGCGGATGCTTGAAGAACAAAACAAGAAACTTCAAGAAGAGTTAGCTGCTAGTCATCAATAGGTTGCTCACGTAGCATCAGTCAGGAAGAGTTAGCTACTAGACATCAACATGATTATATCATCAGTCAGAGCAAAACTTTCGAGACTTTCAGTTTCATGGGTGAGAGATATTGGTGCCTTTTCATCTAGGGGACCCCAAACTGATGACCATGAGATTCTTTCATCTACTTTAGATGAGGACCGTTACAGATCTGAATTCGAAGGTAATAGAGATTCGAGTGCTCCTACGTCAGCTGGACTTGGGATAGATGATAGGCCTCCTCCTTTAATAGGCGATGACATCTTTAGGGTTTTGTTTGATAATGATCCACCGCCTCCTCCTCAATGATCCATTATTGTACTAATTGAGAAAATATTGTAAAATTAATGATAAAAATAATAATGATGATATATAATTTGCACTTTTGCTGTAACTTTTGACTTTTAAATATTTTATTTTTATTTTTATTTTTTTTTTACCATCATTATCATTTCTATGCAATAATTATTGGCCTTTCCTCTTCACATTCAAAATTTCCATAGTGTCGCTAATTTCCTATCCTTGCGGGTCTCAATCTCAAGCCATTCCTTGTAAACTTTTGTATGGCTAATCATCCTATATAAATCTTCTTTCCCTGCTATGACCTTATACAAAAGCCACGAATTTTCAACTTTACCTTCAAAATTCCTTTTAACAATTCTAATTTCCCTTCAATTATCAATAATGACTGTGAGCGGGGATTTTCTCCCCCTCTCCCGGTGGAATGGTTTTTGCTACTTCAGCACTGTTTAGGCTCGGGGCCTTAGAGAACACGGACCTAAGTCTGGAGAAAATGGAGTCGCCACCCGGACGAGTCGGAAAAAAGAAAGGGGTGGATGACTAGATTCCTAAGGAATCCCCAAGCCCCTAATGGGTTCGGAAAGTTGGATACGTGTGGGGAAGGTGAGAAATGGCCCAGCACACCCACAATGCCCGGTTCATTGGAACCGGCCTCCTTTACAGGTCTTAATATTATAAATTCTTAAATATAACAACATTATCCATATTACACACAATAAGAAGAAAGCATTATTATATTAAAATCAAAGCAATGTCCAAGTAAAACAAAATAAATAAATGGACACCCATCCGAAGATGGAAACATGTCCTTAAATCCCATGCCTAAATAGGACACCCACCGAAAGGTAGAAACATGCCCTTTACAAAGGTTCTAAAATAGAAAAGCAAATTAAATTACATGATATTTAACTAATGAAGTACCCGCCAAGTGGAAACATACCTCTTACAACATTTGGAAATCTAAATAAATTGATAAAAGTAAATAATCATTCATTATAAATAAATCATTCATCAAAGGTATTAAACATCATAAAAAGTAAACATTCATCCATGATAAATTAAATAAACCAAGTATTGAATTTAAATAAATTAAAGCATATAAAATAAATCAAAGCATAATCAAATATGGAATTGAATAAGGCAAATAAACATCCAAATTATAACTACTATTTTCATTTAGGGTTCTTTATTTCATGTGTTTAGGGTTTTGGAATTTATAAAATTTAGGCTACTGTGATTTTAAGGGAATTAAAATAAATTAAAGTTTTATGATTTAAAAGGTTGATAAAATTCTTTGATTAACCAAATTACTGTTTGTGATATAAAATCATGAAATTAGGGTTTGAACACTTTAAAACACTTAGATTTTGTGATTTACGGTTAATGAATAAGGGTATTTAAGCTTACTGTGTCTAGGATTTAGGTTTTAAAGGAATTAGGGTTCAATTGTTTTGATTCTAAAGTTGAATTAGGGTTTAGTGTTCTAGAATTAGGGTGTAGTGTTCTTTAGAATTAAGCTTTTAGAATTTGTAAATAAATTGATAATTTTATGAAGTTTCTAAAAGTAAACCAAACAAATTAAAGTTTTTATAAATAGAAAAGATGTTTTTAGGGCTTTTTGAAAAGAAACAGAACATAATTTAAGGGTTTTGATAATTTTGAAAGTAAATTAGAGTTTTGGGGTTTTGAAAAAATAAAACTAATAGTTTTAAATTTTTGGAAAATAAAGCCACGATTTAAGATTTTTAAACTTTGAACAAAAGGTATTAGGTTCTGGGATTCTTGAATTAAAAGAACACAATTTCATGAATTAAGCTACTGTGAAAAAATATAACAATTAATACATACCTCCATTTGATGGCTCCTCCAAAAAATAATTCTTCTTGGATGAACAAAAATATAGGCAGTTGTTGCCTTTGATCGTTTGTTTAACGGCTTTTGCTTCTCCTCCTCTCAAAAGGTTGATTTCACAGCTTTCCTCTTTAGTTTCGGTTTCAAATTTTCCCTAAGTTTCTGTCCCAATTTTTTATTTTTTTCTCTCCTTCTGACTCCCTTATTTATAGAAGAATTCCATTCCTAATCCTAATTACTCACGGCATACAATATAAAATAAGAAAAGGAAATTGAAACCTAATTGTATTAGGTTTCAAAAAATTTGCATCGAAAAATTTTGCTAGTGAAAAAAAACTGCTGCGGAAAAATTGTGCTGGCAAAAACATTTGCCGCATGAAAAATTGCGCTGGCAAAAAAATTTGCCGCATTTGGCTGCGGCAGGGGGCGGGGAACAGCCTGCGGGCCATTTCGCCCTCAGGAAAATCCTGCGGGCGAAATGGCCCACGGCCAAGCCAGCGCTGGTGGTTTTCGGCGATAATTTTTTTTGTCGCCGATTTTTATTTTTATTTTCATTATCATTATCATTTGTTTATTTTTATTTTTTATTAATTAAAAATTAGATAATAAAGTAAAAATTATTTAATTAAGATAACAAAAATTATTTTGGGCCAATTAAAATATATTAGACAATACAAAAAATTATTTTGGACTAATTAAAATATATTGGACCCGACTGGGTCAAAAATTAAGGGTCTATAGTTTGCCCCCTGCTTGAATGATCTAAAACTTTACTGAAAGAGAGTGAAAAGCAACAAGACTTAATTTTTGAGATGGTGGAGGTTTTGGGTTCTGGACCCGGTTCGAGTTCTAGACTCAAGGATAATTCTAGGTTCTGGATCTAAGGAAAATTTGGGTTCTGAACCCGAGCTAAGTTATGGACTTAGAAATAATTCTAGGTTCTAGACCTAATGATAAAATTGGGTTATGGACCCGAGCTAAGTTCTGGACTTATAAGAGATTCTAGGTTCTGGACCTAAGGTAAATTTGGGTTTTGGACCCGAGCTAAGTTCTGGACTTGGGAATAATTCTAGGTTCTGGACCTAATGGTAATTTGAGTTTTGGACCCGAGCTAAGTTCTGGACTTAGAAATAATTCTAAGTTCTAGACCTAATGGTAATTTGGGTTCTGGACCCGAGCTAAGTTCTGGACTTAGAAACAAATTATAGGTTCTGGACCGAAGGAAAAATTTGGGTTCTAGACCCGGGCTAAGTTCTAGACTTAGGAATAATTCTAGGTTCTGGACCTAATGGTAAGTTAGGTTCTGGACCCGAGCTAAGTTCTGGACTTAGGAATAATTATAGGTTCTGGACCTAAAGAAAATTTGTGTTCTGGACACGAGCTATGTTCTGGACTTAGTTTGAAACAAATTCTAGGTTCTGGACTCGAGCTAAGTTTTGGACTTCGAAAATATTTTAGGTTCTGGACCTAAAGAAAATTTGTGTTCTGGACCCGAGCTAATATTTTTTTAACTTAAAAAAAGTTTGGTTAATTTTTATACATGTCTTCTTATTGCCCCATACGTATAAAAGTATTTATATACTCGCAATTATTTGAATGATTAAAGTAAATAATTGAATTTACTGTTTATTTACTGTGTAATCACTATTCATGCAATATTTACTATTCATAAATAGTAAATTTACTATTTGCAAATAGTATTTACTATTAGAAATAGTATACTATTCATCAATAGTAATACTATTCATAAATAGTAAAATTTGCTATTCATGAATAGTAAAGTTTACTATCCATAAATAGTAAAATTTACTATTCATGAACATTTTGAATTTTGTTTTTTGCTTGTCGTTTCTCTATAAAAAGCCACCATTACTTCATTTCATTTTACAGCATGATTTCAATTTCATAATTCTCTCAAATTTCTTTCAATTTTAGCACATAAAAAACAATGCACATTTCGAGGTTAGGGACTCATTCTAATGCTGAGTTATTACAGTTTATTCGGCATCATGAAGATGGAAACCTAGATATACTAGTCGTGATGCCGCTCCATCGCAATTCCAATCAAAAGAGCGAGGTAATTATTTTTTCCCTTTTTTATTTCTCTTGATTTTTTCGTTGTTTTTTATTTTTATATATTTTTATTTATATTATTTATACTATTTATATTTATTTATTTATTGTTTACCTTTATTTTTTATGTTTTGTTTATTTTTTATTTATATTTTATATTATTATTCTTTTTTAGGAGAAATAAATTAATTTAAGTAGATAGGATAATATATACTCACCTAGTATTAACTTACCTGGGTTTGTGTTAGCATGATCATTGTGTTGTTCAGGCTGGAGGATGTATTTACAAAGCCTGACAATGGTACGATGTAGTGCCTTCTCGGGTAAGGCGGATTATCCGAGATTGTGGCTTTGAGCAGTTCATCTTACAATTGCCATATGAGGAATATTAGATAGACCGGAGCGTAGTCTAGGCGCTTGCAGAGCGATGGTTGGATACAACCCACACTTTTCACTTGCCCATTGGGGAGATGATAATTGGTCCGGTCAATTTTACCGCCATAATCGGCCTTCGATATGATGGTGTTCCGGTCCCTCTGACCAATGATATTTTATCATTTGAAGAAATTCAGGAATTAATAGGTATGGAACCATCGTATAAAGGGCCTTATAAGATAAAAAATGAGCCAATTCGTAGTTATTGGATGAACTACGAAGGACGGGTTGGAAGAGACACGGCCGAACAGTATGCTCGAGGATTTTTGTTACTAAGGGTATTTTGGGTTCTGGACCCGAGAGATTTGGATACTCGATCCTAAACTAGACTCGGATACTGGATCCTAACTGGATTCGGATACTTGATCCTAACTAGATTTGGATTGGGATACTCGATCCTAAATTGGGTTCGGATACTCGATCCTAACTGGATTTGGACACTCGATCCTAAAAAGGGGTTGGATACTCGATCCTAAACTGAATTGGGATGCTCGATCCTAACTGGATTCGAATACTCGATCCTAAACTTGATTTGGTTACTCAATCCTAAATTTACTTTGGATACTCGATCCTAAATTGGATTGGATACTCGATCCTAACTAGATTCAGACACTCAATCCTAACTGGATTTGGATACTCGATCCTAAATTGGCTTTGGATACTCGATCTTAAATTGGATTGGGATTCTGGATCATAACTAGGTTCGTATACTCGATCCTAACTGGATTTGGATACTCGATCCTAAATTGGCTTTGGATACTCGATCCTAAACTGGATTGGGATACTCGATCCTAAATTGGGTTCGGATACTCGATCCTAAACTTGATTTGGATACTCGATCCTAAATTGGCTTTGGATACTCAATCCTCAATTGGATTGGGATTCTGGATCCTAAATTGGGTTCAAATACTCGATCCTAAACATGATTTGGATACTCGATCCTAAATTGGCTTTGGACACTTGATCCTAAACTGGATTGGGATTTTATTTGGGATCCGAGATTGGGTACTTGGACCCAAGATTGAATTGATTTTGATTTAATTTGGGTACTTGGACCCGGGATTGGGTACTTAGACCCGAGAATGAATTTTTCTAACCTTTTATCAGTTGAGAAGTCTGACTGCTTTGGCTGTTCTATGCATTGTGATTCTTCACCCTCAGAATGGATCTTCATCCTTGAAAATCAGGGTCTTCACCCTTGTAAGTGGATCTTCATCTTTAGAGATTAGGTCTTCACCCTTGAAAATGGATCTTCATCCTTGGTGTTTAGGTCTTTACCCTTTCAAATGGATCTTCATCCATTGAGATCGGGTCTTTACACTTGCAAATGGATCTTCATCCTTGGAGATTGGGTCTTCTTTGTTCTTTGAAGATGGGAGTGACACGGCTAATGGCTTGGCCGTGCCTCCTTGGTGTGTCAGCTTCTGTGTCTTTTCTTTGGTTCTTCTTTGTTCTTGACTTAGGATGGGACACGGCCAAGCTTGTGGCCGTGTCACCTGCCAGTGTCACCTACTGCTTCTTTTCTTACTTTGCTTGGTCCTTCTTGGCTTTGCCCTTTAGGTGAGACACGGCTAGTGGCTTGGCTGTGTCTCCTGCCCGTGTCATGTTCTGCCAAGATTTCCTTTGAGGTGACACAGCCAAGCTTGATTTGGCTTGGCCATGTCTTGCTTGATCCAGTTCTTCTTTCCTTGTTTTGATCTTCTAAGACAGTTTTTGAACTTTAACCACTTTTCCCTTGCAACTACTTTTTCCTTTTTTTTTCTCCAATTTTGATTGGATCTTATATCCTCTCCTTGCCCCCCCAAGGATTTTTTCTTCATGAAAGCTTTGATTGATATTTTTCTTGTCTAGTTCTTTGCATAAGCACGCATTTCTTCTCTTTACAAAGTGACTAGGGCTTCCACAAGCGAATGGGATTTCCATGCCCTCTTGATTTGACATCTTCTTTTGATTCTTTACTTCACAAAGTGTTTGCTGTTCATTAAGACAAGAAAGTATGATGTAATATGCTCATGTATGCATGATATGCATGAATAATACTTACAATCATTCCATCAACTCACAGACTGAGGTGATTAGCAGAAGTGTTCTCATTGGTTCCTTTTTGACGCTCGTTCAAGTCTCGCATTGGAATGATCGAAAGCTTTGCGTTTGGCTTTTATCTTCAAGATGATGAAAACATGAGTGGTGGAGACCCTAAGCAGGAGAGTCAGGGATTTATTTATTTCAAACTATGTCTCAGCATGTCAGTAGATAGCTTCTTCATGACCTTGCCAATAATCATTTCCTTTGCCCAATGTGTCCTTTGGAGGTTCAACATACTTCCCTTAACTTGAAGGCTTTGTATGACAAAAAAAATTTTTAATTTTTAATTTTTTGAATTTTAGTTTTGAAATCAAATGTTGGCTTTGCCAAATTAATGTCAATGTACCTCAGGACTTGATTTTTCAAATTAACATATCTATAACATGACAACCCTAGATACCATACTAAACTTGGGAATCATTCCTATTTAAGCAAGAATTGTTGCACTTCAGATAGGCACATACATATTACTTAGCGAAAGGTCTCATTTGATTTTAAATATTGTCTATCTCATATGCATGCTTATCCACACTATCTCCACTAATAGACTTTACCTATCAAGAGAGATCAACAGGTCTTTGATAGGCTTGAAATGGGGTCTATAAGGGACATGGGTTTAAGTGAAGGCCATTTTTAGATTGGAGCTGGTGTGACACAATGGACAAACTCTCACACTACAAATTTCTTGTTGGAACTTTAGACAGTTGGGAGCAATCTTCCTAGACTCCAAATTCCTTCTATCTTCTTGGCATTAATCTAGATTTTGATCAGGACAGTCTTTGCCCTTGCAAAAAGTTTGGTTTCCACATTCGTTGCTTTTCTTCTTTTCCCTTTTCTTTTTTTTTCTTTATTTTTCTTACTCTTCCCTTTTTTTTCTTTCCTTACTCTTCCCTTTCTTTTATCATTTTGTCCTTCTTTCTTGTAGGACTATCAAGTATAGAACTTTCAAGAACTGGATGGTCTTCCTCCTTTTCTCCAATTTTGATTGAATCTTTAGTTGGGTTGGACCAATTCAAGTCAAACCATCCTTATAAACTAAATGGAAGCCTTTTGTTGTCTTAGGTAAAAGAGAACTCAGTTGGCTTTTTGAACCATTTTGGGTTTTCTTTTCTTTTTCTTTTTCTTCTTTTTTCTTTTCTTTCTTTCTTTTTTTTTTGTTTCTAGCTCTAAAAGAGTTGTTTTGTTTGTACTAACTTGGGCTTCCAATAATGGATGAGTGGAGTAACATAAATCTTCTTTAATAGGGATAAATCATTTCTTACTTTGATGTTGATGTTGATATATTGGAGATATTAGGAAAACTTCAACTACCCTTATGGTATTGAGAACTTCAACCACCCTTATGATCTTAAGAACATCAACTTCAACTATCTTTGCGGTCTTGAGAACTTCAACTATCCTCATGATCTTGACTAATCATTGCTTTCTTTGATCTTCTTGCCTCTTTATCTTAGTGATCATAAGACTTGTCAAAAGTATTACAATAGCTCAGGGTAGGTTGTTGGGGTTATATGCCAATGAAAAGAAAGCTAAAATTTTATGAAGGCTCAAAGGGACAACTAGGGATTGATATTTAATTGGGTGGATACTAGTTGTTGGCTAACCAAACAATGCCTAGATCATTTCTCTCTTAAATAAGCAGAGTTCAATTTCGCCTCGAAAGTTTATCAAAGCATGTTCTAAGACTAACTAGGACCTAGACAAAGGTAATTATGCAGGAGCCCTCTCTAAGTAAGCATACACAACTCAATGCTATATAGCAATTCCTTCACCTAGTAAAGTCATTCGAGTCATGATGCATAAATATATTAATTCATGAATTATCAAGCTAGATTCCTCATTCATTGAGCACCAAAATGAACAAAGACCAACAAAATTTTTGATGAAAGTAATTTATTCAAGAAACTTTAAATTTGAAAAACACGATAGTTCCAATTAAAGAAAGTAAAATTGAAAAGCAACATTCAAGCTAAGGAAAGTTCATTGAGTTAGGCTTCTTTTCCTTGCACATCTTCAATATCCCTATCTTGAAAAGAGGATAAAACAAAATCTTTTTCCAATCCTTTTCCCACCATAAAGGTTGCCGATGGAGGTACTCTTCCAAACTTAGGCAAAGGGTTGTTCTTGGTATTGGGCTTATCCGGCTCGGGTAGCTTGCCACTGTTGATTAAGTCTTGGATCTCATGCCTTAGACTAGCACATTTATCTGTTTCATGCCCTCGCATTTGATGAAATTGACAGAAGGCCTCGACATTGAAGTTTGGTGGCAATGGATTATGTAACGGTCAAAGAGCTAACGGTTGTAACAACCCTTTCTTTTGCAGCTTGCTAAAAACCCAAGATAGAGGTTTCCCCAATTCTGAGAATTGTCTTTTATTTCCTTGACCAGTCGCATTAACATCAACTTCTTTTTGTGTGCTTTGATTGTTAGGCTGGTTGTTCCCTTTCTCATTCCTTCTTATTGAAAAGTGATTCTTCTCCCTTTCCCACTCTTCAATTTGTAGACCAGCTTGGAGAAGATCTTTGAAATCCCTTATAAGGGTGTGAGACAGCCTTTCACGGAGATTGGGCAGAATGCCTCTCACGATCATCCTTATTTGATCTGATTCGTCGGGCCTTTTCTTTAGCAAAGCGGCCTTATTTCTCCATCGTTTCACATAGTCCACAAAATTCTCATTTGACCGTTGCCTAATGAACTCAACTTCCATTAAGGTAACTTTTAACTCGACATTATACCCATATTGCTGGATGAAGGCCTTGTATAGCAAATCCCAACTCTTTTGTGTTCCATTATCTAAGGTATTAAACCAATTTTGGACAACAGGATCCAATGAGAACATGAAGTACCTTAGAGTTTGAGCCTTAGTAGCTCGGGCAGACTGCATAACAGTGATATACTGCTTCACATGGAGATGAGGATTTCTAGTGCCATTGTACTTTGCAAAGGATGGCATCTTGAACTTGTACGAAACTTATTCATCTAGCTCAAATAATTTGTCAATCTTGGACATCTCTTCAGTTTTTAGTTTCTTCTCAAATTTCTTTTCTAAATCAGCAATCACCTTTTCAACATCAGATGTCTCGGTCTTTTCAATAGTTGCCTTCTCAATGACCTTTGGCTCCTTTTTCTCTTAAAGATCTTGGTAGTATTGAGCCCAATCATCATCATCAATGATCACCTTATCATCATCAAAAGCTACTTCATCAACTTTAGCCTTCCCCTTGACTTTCTTGGTGCTAGCAGATGCTTTGGCATTGTTTCCTAAAATTGCAGCTAATTGATTCTTTATGGTCTCGGCCATGGCCTCTTTTATTTCTTCCATCTTGGCATTGAGGGCATCATCCACCATTCTTTGAATTTTTTTGGGATCCATTGTTTTTGGTGAGCAAGTGATTGAGTCATTGCTAGATACTTCATCTCCGTCGTAGGTCGAATTGTATGCATGTATGCATGTATGCACAAAACAAATCAACAAACAAGGACAAATAGGATGTTCCTTCCAACCTTATAACATCCACACACGAATGGCGAGTCTCTTTTCCTAGGTATATGGTTAACAAAATACCAACATGGGTTATCTTGTTTTCGAATAATTCCCTCGGCGTTTCAACCAATAGTTATATTTTCAAAAATGGAAATCCATTAATAGTAATTCCCATTAATTAGGTTTTAATCCATTCAACCAACTATAGTAGCTTTTATTCTATATTGGATTAAAACTAAATTAAGAGGTTTATTATAGATAGATTTCTCACTTGAAAAGAGTAACTAGTGATTCATGCCAAAAACAAGCCCATGGTTAATTTATTCTTAGTGTAAACTAGGCCCACAATTGATTTTTGGTATTTCATAATTGACCTCAATATTTTGCAAGCTCTTTGTAAGAAAAGGTTGGGTGAAAATAGTTTTGTTTCTAAGCCCATAGTAAAAGATTTTAGAAAAATGGATTTTGGGCTTAGTATTTGGGCCATGGGCCAAAGAATTTTTGATTTGTTTTTACAAAAGTCTTATGTTCAAAGACCATCTTGAAAAATTTTGAAAATAGCTTTGGTCTTTTGGACTTTAAAGAAAAGTTTATTTTGAGCTTACAATATACATAGGTCCTATTAGAAAAAGAACAAACCAAATAAGCCATGATTTAGACTAAGATAAACTAACCATAGTCAAACAACATGCATTTGGGGTAAAACCTAGGGAAAGTAACTAGGCCAATTACATGAGCTTTAGTCTTTGGGTAAAAAGGCTTAGGTTCCCATAGCAAGTATATACCAAATAGTATGAGGCTGTGAGTGGTTACGCCATGCTTGATCTCCATACCTTGAGTGAAAGTATGGTATCCCTTACATAACACAACATGGGTAACACGGGCATCCTAACTCATGAACACAATGCAATGTAATATGATGCAATGAATAATATCATTATAAAAAAGAATAGAATAATATAAAGACCAACGAAATCAACTTCTCTTATCCCCAGTGGAGTCGCCACTGTGAGCGGGGATTTTTGTCCCCACTCCTGGTGGAATGATTCTTGCGACTTCGGCACTGTTTAGGCTCGGGGCCTTAGAGAACACGGACCTAAGTCCGAAAAAAATGGAGTCACCACCCGGATGGGCCAGGAAAAAGAAAGGGGTGGATGACTCAATTCCTAAGGAATTCCCAACCCCCTAATGGGTTCGGAAAGTTGGGTACGTGTGGGGAAGGTGAGAAATGGCCCAACACCCCCACAACGCCCAGTTCATTGGAACCGGCCTCCTTTATAGGTCTTAATATTATAAAATTCTAAAATATAATAATATTATCCATACTACACAGTAAAAAGAAAGCATCATTATAATAAAATCAAAGCAATGTCCAAACAAAACAAAACAAATAAATGGACACCCATCCGAAGATGAAAACATGTCCTTACATCACATACCTAAATAGGACACCCGCCGAAAGGTAGAAACATGCCCTTTATATAAGTTCTAAGATAGAAAAGCAAATTAAATTACATGATATTTAACTAATGAGGTACCCACCAAGTGGAAACATACCTCTTACAACATTTAGAAACCTAAATAAATTGATAACCATTCATAATAAATAAATCATTCATCAAAGGTACCAAATATCAATAAAAAGTAAACATCCTTCCATGATAAATAAAATAAACCAAGCATTGAATTTAAATAAATTAAAGCATAAGAAATAAAACCAAGCATGATCAAATATATAATTGAATAAGGTAAATAAAAAATCCAAATTATACTTACTATTTCCATTTAGGGTTCTTTATCTCATGTGTTAAGGTTTTTGAATTCATAAAATTAAGCTACTGTGACTTTTTATGGAATTAAAATAGATTAAGGTTTTATGTTTTAAAAGGTTGGTAAGACTCTTTGATTAAATAAATTAAGGTTTGAATGGTGAAATCATGAAACTAGGGGTTTAGACATTTTAAAATACTTTTGATTCATGGTTTTAAATGGTGATTTCAAGCTTACTGTGTAAATTTAAAATATTTATGTTTTTATGGTTTTTTAATGTTTTAAAGGATTAAGGTTTATAAAAAGTTACGATTTAAGGTTTTAAAGGAGTTAAAGTTTACTATTTTAGGTTTAGAAGTTGAATTAGGATTTTAGGATTTAAAGTTAGGGTCTCGGGTCTCGGATGATGAATTGGCTTTTAGAGTTTAGAAATCAATTTGATAATTTTATGAAGTTTTATGAATTTAAACAAATGGATTAAAGTTTTTATAAATAGAAAAGATGTTTTTAAAGCTTTTTGAAAGAAACTGAACCTAGTTTAAAATTTTGAAAGAAACAGAATCAAATTTTGGTTTTGTTGAAAAATATGTTAAATTAGGGTTTTAAGATTTTAAAGAAGTAAAAATAACAATTTTAAGCCTTTTGGAAAATAAACCAACGAAATAAGGTTTTTGACTTTAGAAAAACTAAATTAAAGTTCTAAGATTTTAAATTTTGAAAAACACAAATTCCTAGTTTTAGCTACTGTGAAAAAATAACCAAAGAATTTAATACATACCTCCTTTTGATGATTCCTCCAAAAATTATTTTTCTTGGATGGATAAAAACAAAGACAATTACTGCCTTTTGAATTGCTTAAATCGTGTCTCTGCTATTCCAGAAAAATATCAAATTGAATTGCTCCTTTTCCTTCACTGATTTGGTTTCAACGTTTTCAAGCTACTGTCCCTCTTTTTTTTTTTTTGGCCTCCCCTTATTTCATTGCCTTTGGTCCTTATTTATAGAGGTTTCATATGGTTTATTCCTAATTAATCAAGACAAATCATATTGATAAGAAAAGGAAACAGAAACATAATTGAATTAGGTTTCAAAAAATTTGTGTTGGAAAAATTGCACTGCCGAAAAAAATTGCGGCAGGAAAAAATGCGCTGGGGAAAAAATCTGCCGCAAGAAACTGCGGCAGCGGGCGAAATGCCCACGGGCCCGCGCGATGATTTTTTTGTCACCAATTTTTTCGACCTCGATTTTTATTTTTATTTTTTATTTTATTTGTTTATTTTTATTTTTTATTAATAAAAATTAAATACTAAAGCAAAAATTATTTAACAAAAATTATTTTGGACCAATTAGACAACAAAAATCATTTTGGACTAAATAAAACATATTGGACTGGACTAGGTCAAAAATTAAGCGTCTACATGTATCTTCTGTTGGTGTGTGGGAGATTTTTGACGAAAATGAGGGTAGAGATGAAGAAGAACATCACGGAGCTGTAGGAGAGTCTATTCCACATCTCGGGACCAGTACTTCTCAAGTAAATGGCCGTGTCACCCGAGTGTGTAGTCTTTTGTTTCTCCTCTGGTCTTCTTTGTTCTTTGAAGATGAGAGTGACACGGCCAATGTCTTGGCAGTGTCTCCTGGGTGTGTCAGCCTCTGTGTTTTTTTCTTTGGTTCTTCTTTGTTCTTGGCTTAGGATTGGACATGGCCAAGATTGTGTCACCTACTGTTTCTTTTCTTTCTTTGCTTGGTCCTTCTTGACTTTGCCCTTTAGGTGAGACACGACCAGTGGCTTGGCTGTGTCTCCTGCCCATGCTATGTGCTGCCAAGATTTCCTTTGAGGTGACACGGCCAAACTTGATTTGGCTTGGCCATGTCTTGCTTGATTCATGCTCTTCTTTCCTTGTTTTGATCTTCCAAGGGAATTTTTGCACTTTAACCACTTTTCCCTTGCAACTATTTTTTCTTTCTTTGATTCTTCAATGATTGTTGCAGGCTGTTGGCTCATTTGATTATGAGGCTAGACCTTCCTTTACTGCCCCTTCATTTGCTCATTCTAGCCCGCCAGATATGCCATCTCATCCGTAGGGTATTGATTTGAATTACCTGGTATGTTCCTTATTTCATGGTAACTTATGCTATATGTATGCATGATTATGTATGCTCTTACCTTTTCCTCTTTGGCTCACAGCGGATGCTTGAAGAACAAAATAGGAAACTTCAAGAAGAGTTGGCGGCAAGCCATCAATCTGAACAAAATTTCTGAGACTTTTGATTTCAGGGGATGAGGATTCCTGATACTTCTTCATCAAGAGGCCCCCAGACTGATGACCATGAGATCCTTTCGTCTGCTTCTGATGAGGACCAAGACGGATCAGAACCTCAAGATAATAGGAATTTTGGTGTTCCCACTTCGGGTGATCCCGGGATGAGTAATTTGTCGAGTTTTGGTGCTCCCGCTCTGGGCGGACTCGGGACAAGTGATTTGCCCCCTCCTCCAACAGGCGATGACTTTTCCAAGACTTTATTTGATGACCTACCACCACCCTCTTAGTGATATGTAAATATTGTAGCAATTGTACAATGTTGTACAATAATGAAAAATATACAATTTTCCCCTTTACTATAATTTTCTTCTTTTTTTTTATTATTATAGTACATCATAATTTTATAATACACATCATTTGCTAAACCCAATCCAACGTGGTAAAGGACATTGCCACTAATTCCTTTCCTTATGGCATATGGTCTTATTCTTTCCCATCGCCTTTTCCTTTTCACTTTTGGAAAAGGTTTGTTTCTTCTATATAAATCACCCTTCATGCTATATTTCAATACAAAAACCAAAATTCTTTCTCTTTCAACGTGAAGACTCTCTTTAACAATTTTAATTTTTTCTTTATTCATTCACCATGACCGAGCATCTTTCAAAGAAGATAAAAATTCTATTTAAGAATATGGATGCCACTCAATGGAAGCAAATTTCATGGTCAAAACTTGATGTTTTAAAATGTTTTCAAAATATCAAATTGGACCACTCCTTCTTACATGCCGTGGCTTCCTTTTGGAATACGGATTCTAGAGTATTTAAAATTAATGGCTTTGAAATATGTCCCTTGATTGAAGAATTTGAGGCCATCCTTGGATATCCAAATAATCAACAAATGGTGTTACCCACATTGATTTCCAAGACTCAACAAAAGATGCAGATGTTATTTCAAATTCCAAAACCCGAAGTTCTTCGGTTGATGAGAGGTGAAAAAATTCTACTTGCTCCTTTGATTGACTTTTGTCTCTCTCATTTGGCCCCTACTAAGGCATGGGGACACATGCTCTGTCTTTGCTTGCTCGGCCAATTCTTGCTTGTTTCTTTCGTCAGCGATATTGATCCATGGGTATTGGATATTATGGACAAAATTGAAGGAGGTTTTCACCGGTACCTGTGATCTTAGCCGAGACCTTAGTCAGATTGATCGATTTAAATCAGGATTGTCAAAGAGACTAACTGGGAGTTCGTTGCTGCTTCAGGTAATTACCTAAACTGCCCTTTCAGGTTTTCAGTTTAGGTTTTCTTTTTTTCTCTCTTCCTTTCTTTATTGCTCTAATTTTTTCCTAAGCTGCCCTTGAGGTTTTTCAACTTAGAGGACCTTCTTTTTTTTTATTTAACTCTTTCTTCACAGATTTGACTTCAGGAGCGTCTTTGGTTGCTTGATACTCCATCCATGGACTTTGCCAGATACCTACCACATCATCATTCTGCCAGGAAGCTACTCCATCCTGCCTCTTCATATGCTGACTGGGTTGACTGGATCCACTCACGCTCTGAAGTCAATATCCGTTGGTTAGTACCTTGGTGGAAGATTTCTCATATCACCATGGGGACATACTTGATGTACGTTCTCCTTGCTGCTCTTTGTCAAGGTACATGCTATGATCCTTGCCGACTTAACCGTCAGTATGGAGCTGAGCCTCGTGATTCTAACGTTGCTCCCGACTTAGACATGCCTTGCTTGACTGAACCCTACTTGGATCGGTTGAGGCAAAGCTGGCATGCACATTACACTTATCGACTACAATAGATTTTATATTTGTCAATTCAGATAGTGTATTGTCAGGATGAAAAAATAATTAATGTAATAAAAAATGCTTCTTTTTCATTTATAATTTATCATCACCTTTTGCTATTGTGTTTATTTGTTTCATCCATATCTGGTCAAATACATATAACAGTATACATAGAATAATTTTAAGATTAATTTTGTTTTATTAAATTAGGGAACAACCAAACATAAAGCTAGCATACCCAAGATCACTCCTGTTGCCAATTATCCCTTTCGAGTTTTCTAATTGACGATTTTCTCTCATTTAGCCCTAATTGTTGCCTAGCCCGCCCTTTTGGGTTTTCGGGACTAGCGGACTGCTCTAACTTTTGCCTAGGCTGCCCTTTTTGGGTTTTCAACCTAGCGAGCTCTTTCTTTTTTATTTTTCATACATAAAACTTCTTCAACCTGTCAATGTTTACTGGCTCACTAAATTCGTTCCCATCCATGTCTGACAACTTCACCGCACCTTTGTTCATGACTTGTTTCATGACATATGGCCCTTCCCAGCTAGGTCTAAACTTCCCCCTTGGATCAAATACATTAGGCTTACACTGCTTCAATACCAAATCCCCAACTCTGAATTTTCTAACCTTAATCGTTCTATTGTAGGCCGAGCTATCTTCTTTTGATATAGTTGGTGATGATATAGTGCCTTTAATCTTCTCTCTTCTAGTAGAGCTAACTGTGTGTGTCTGCTTGCTACCCATTCCATTTTAGGCAGTTCAGCTTCCAAGACTACTCTTAATGACTTCATCTCAATTTTAATTGGCAATACTGCTTCCATCTCATAAACCAAAGAGAACGGTGTCATTCCAGTAGATGTTCGCACACTTGTACTGTATCCCCATAAAGCAAAGGGAAGCATTTCTGACCAGTCCCTGTAAGTCTTGGCCATCTTGGACAGAATTTGCTTAATTGTCTTATTTGTTGCTTCTACTACACCATTAGCCTTTGTCTATAAGGAGAGGACCTATGATGATGGATTTGGTACTTCGAGAATAAATCCTTAACTGCTCCTTGAAACTGTACCCCATTGTCTGATATCACACTATGAAGGACCCCGTATCTGCAGATGAGGTTCTTTTCAATAAACTTAGCCATTTGGCTTGCACCCAGTTTATTGAAGGATTTGGCTTTGACCCATTTTGAAAAATGATCTACTGCTACCATAATGAATCGGTGACCGTTTGAAGCAGTCGGATGTATCTCTCCTATAATGTCAATACTCCAGGTGGCAAATGGCCAGGGTGAAGACATAGAATGCAATTCTTCAGGAGGCATGTGATTCAAGTTACCATACATCTAACATTGTTGGCACTTCTTGACAAACTCAATACAATCTTTCTTCATGGTCAACTAGTAGTAACCTTGTCGAATAATCTTCTTAACTAGGGCCAAACCACTTATGTGTGGACAGCAATTTCCCGCGTGTATTTCTGACATGATACTCTCTACTTTAGGCTTTCTTAAACATCTCAAATGCACCCCCATCAGGCCATCTTTGATATAACTCCCCATGGAAGGTGATGTATTGCAATGACCACCACCTTATGGCTCTTCTCTCTTTCTTTGTTGCCCTCGGCGGGTATTCTCTTTCCTCCAAAAATTGCCTTATAGTATCATACCACGCATCATGGTCTGTATCAATTTCCATGATTGTTTCATATTCATAGCAAGGAGTTGATGAACTGGTCAAGATCAGAGGCTTAAGGAATAGGCTAACAGGGTTTTCCCATACCGAAGCCAATGTAGCTAGGGTGTCAGCCATCTGATTTTCTTCTCTTGATAGGTGTATAAACCTACACTCCTTAAAGTTCTTCTTTATCATGGTCAAGTAGTGGTGGTATGGTTTTAATTTTTCTTCTTTCAACTCCACTTCTCCATTTACTTGGGATACAACTAGCAATGAATCGCCATAAACTTCCACCTTATCCACCTTTATAATCATTAGGGTTTCCAAACCGAAAATACAAGCTTCGTACTCCACCATATTATTGGTTGCCCTAAATTTCAATTTTTTGGCTAAAGGGATGAGTTCCCCTTCGGGCGATTCTAGTATAACTCCCAAACCTGCTCCTTTCCTATTTACTGCTCCATCAAAATACATTTTCCACCCTTGTACTTCAATTGCTTCTAAATGTTCATCTGGAAATTCCAAGATTACCTCTTCACTATCTGATAATGGTTGTTGGGCCAGAAATTCTGCCACTGCTCTACCTTTGATCGTTTTCCTGGTTACATACTCAATCTCAAATTCTTCTAATATTATCAACCATCGACCATATTTTCCAATCAAAGAAGGTGTCTCCCTTAAGTACTTCATTGGGTCCAACCTAGAAATTTCTTGCACACTATACGATTGAAAGTAATGCTGCAACTTCTTAGAAGACCAAACCACGGCTATACAGGTCTTTTCAATGATACTATACTTAATTTCATAAGGTAGGAGCTTTCTACTTAAATAGTAAACTGCATGCTCAATCCCTGACTCATCTGCTTGGGCTAGCATGGCTCTTGTCGACTGTTCTTCTACTGCTAAGTATATTAATAGAGGTTTGCCGGGTTTAGGTGGTCTTAAAACAGGTGGATTAAACAAATACTCTTTTATTCGCTCAAAGGCCTTTTGACATTCTTCATTCCATACGGCCGGCTGATTCTTTCTAAGCAATTTGAAGATAGGCTCACAAATTGTTGTGAGTTTTGCTATGAATCTACTGATGTATTGTAATTTACCAATGAATCCCCGAAATTCTCTCTCCTTCTTTTGGGCTGGCATATCCCTAATTGCATTGACTTTGTCAGGATCAATTTCAATGCCATTCGGACCAATTACATGTCCCAATAATTTACCTGAGGTAACAGCGAATACACATTTCTTCGGGTTTAATCTTAGCTTATATTTCAAAGCCTTATCAAAGAATAATTATAAGTTTTGGAAGTGCTGCTCCCTTGTGTCCGATTTAACCATCATATCATCAACATATACTTCAACTTCTTTGCACATCATGTCATGAAATAGTGTGGCGACCATCCTTTGGTAGGTTGCTCCATCAAAAAAATCCATCTACAAATGAGTGTAGCACGCTAGTGGCTACACTATCAATGAGGAGATCTATATGAGGTAAAGGAAAATCATCCTTAGGAGAAGCCTTGTTTAAATCTCTATAGTCCACATAGACCCTTATTCTTCCATCTTTCTTTGGCACGGGTACTATGTTGGCTAGCCAATCTGGGTATTCTATCACTTCAAGGAACTTCACTTGTATTTGCTTAGTGACCTCTTCTTTAACCAATTCAGCCCACTCAGGTCTTAATCACCTAAGCTTTTGTTTGATAGGTTTTATGTGAGTGTGAGTTGGAATATGATGCTCGACTATGTCTCGATCTATTCCAGGCATATCCTCATAAGACCAAGCAAACACTTCTTCATATTTTTTAAATAATTTTTCAAATCTCTCTCTCTTATCAGGAGTAAGGTCGGATGCTATGCTAATGTATTTAGGATTTTCAGTTGTTCCCAAATTTAATGATTGTGTGTTAACATAATTAATATTAAAGATGCTCATGTAACTGCTATTTGAATGTATGCAACCATCAGGAGAAACATCACACAAGTAAGCAAAATCAGACTTTATTGCATTCATTTTGGAAAAGAAAACATCATCATCCTCATACAAAGCAGACAAATTTAAACCAAAATCAAAATCATTGTTCTCAAAATCATAAGGCAGGATGTCTTCAAACTTCTCTTCAACCAGGGCAGCAATCTCCTCCGGAGTCTTCTTGGCTTTCAGGACAGCTTCATTCTTCTCTTTTGGATTGGATTCTTTGTCGGTTGGCAAGGTGAGCTCTTTCTTCACTTACTCCACTAGCTCGGCAACATTTGTAAAAATTTCAAAACCTGAGATTAACTTACCTATGAGCATGATCGGCTCGGTCTTTCCTTGTAGTGGTCCCATATCTGGAGCCTTGACAAAGATCTCTTCAAGTAGTGGGAAGCTCATCTTCTCACTCTTCTTTGGCTAGACATCATTGGCTTCATCATATCCCAACCCTTTCTTGGAAGTTTGAGTTCTAAAATCTGGCAGCTTTGTCAAACCGGCCTTTCCCTTTCCAAGACTAGCTCCGGGAAGGTAGTTCATGCTCTTCATCATATTCAAGACTTTAGAGTCCACTACTTCATCATCAAAAATTACAGTTACTGGAAAACCATTGAGAGGCCTCTCAACCATTAGAGCGTTAACAATCTCATTATCTTCAGCTTCAATGACCACTACCTCATCTCCGTTGGGGAACTTGATCTTTTGATGAAGGGTGGAAGGAACTCCACCAAGAGGATGGAACCATGGTCACCCCAAGAGCAAGGCGAAAGTAATCGGTATGTCTAAAGCAACAAACTAAACAATAGATTCAATTGGACCAACCTTGATAGTAGCTATGAAAGTCCCTTCGGCGTGTCTCTTAGTGTTGTCATAAGCACGAATTGTTACCTCGGTTGGGTTTAGATCTCTTGTTGACATGGCTAGTTTTGGCAATATCTTAAGTGGACAAACATTTATGGTAGACCCATCATCGACCATTACACAAGGAGTCCTCTTCCCCTTGACTTCTATTTTGATAAGGAGAGGGCGGATGTGGTCTCTTCCCTCCTCCGGTAAGTCCGCATCTGAAAAAGAAACTACTCCCATATTAACTTCGCTCTTCTCTTGAACCTCTTCACATTTCATTACCCCTCCAACTTTTATGAAGTTGATCAGCTCCTCCGGTGTCGTGGAGGTAGAGATTGGCATGCTAGCCAAGGCTTTGGCCATAGTTTCTCGTGCTTTTTAGAAGTAACTAATAAGTCCCAAATGCTAACACTTGCTTGGGTTCTTTTCAATTGCTTGAGCACATCATCATCTTCTTCTACTTCAACTTCCTTTCTCTTATCAGTTTCTACCTTCTTAGATAGTGGCCTTGCATAAGGCTTACCAGATCTAATGTTCATTACTTCATCTTCTTCGGGCTCGGACCAAGTCCACTCCTCCTTCTTGGATACAATATCATCATCACTATCACTTGAATCCCAAAATCCATTGACAACACAAATTGTTACTTCTCCACCCATCATAGCTTTTTTAATTTCACCAAATACCTCTTCTTCTTTGGTTGCTTCTCCACCCACATCTTGAAAAGAAGACATGACAAAATTCTCATGCAAACCTCCTCTAATCATGAAGGTTGCTGGTGGTGGTACCCTATTGAATTTTGGTAATGGGTTGTCTTTGGTGTTTGGCTTATTCAGCTCGGGTAGCTTCCCATTATCAATTAGATTTTGGATCTCATGTCTCAACCTCACACATCTATCCATGTCATGCCCTTGCATTTGGTGAAATTGACAAAAAGCTTTAGTGTCAAAATTAGGTGGGAGAGGGTTAGGCAAAGGATGAGGATTTAAGGGTTGTAGCAATCCCTTTCTTTGAAGCTTATTGAGAACCCAAGACATCGGTTTTCCCAATTTCAAAAATTGTCTCCTCGTTCCTTGGTTAGTAGCATTAACACCGATGACTTTTTGTAAACTTTGGCTACCAGATTGATAGCTCCCTTTCTCGTTCCTTTTTGCTGCAAAACGACTTTTCTCCCTTTCCCAATCTTCAATTTGAATATCAGCTTAGAGAAGGTCTTTGAAATCACATATGAGTGTACGAGATATCCTCTCACGAAGACTAGGCAGTACCCCTCTCACAATCATCCTTATTTGATCGGATTCATTGGGCCTCTTCTTAAGTAAAGCGGCCTTGTTTCTCCATCTCTTGACATAATCTACAAAATTCTCATTCGGCCTTTGCCTAATGGACTCCACATCCAATAAGGTAACTTCCAACTCAACATTATATCCATATTGTTGGATGAAGGATTTGTAAAGTAGATCCCAATTCTTTTGTGTTCCATCATCTAAGGTATTGAACCAATTTTGGACAACAGGGTCCAACGAGAGCATAAAGTACCTTAGGGTTTGAGCCTTAGTAGCTCGGGCAGACTGCATGGCAGTGATATACTACTTCACATGGAGATGAGGATTTCCGGTGCCATTGTACTTTGCAAAAGATGGCATCTTGAACTTGTATGGTGTAATATCCCAAAGTATGCCTTAGAAGTTTGGTATAATAATTGTTGTAATTGAATTAAGTGTATATGTGTTTAATTGGAAATAGAAGAGGTTTTTGAGTAGAGTGTATATGTTGTATATATTGGGATATATATACAACATATACAAGTCAAATAAATGAAAGTCAAAGAAAGAACTAATTGTCATTAATTAATTAATTATAAGGAAATTAATTAATTGGAAATTGAGTTAGTGGTATGAGTGGAAGAAGATATTTTGAATATTTTAATGTTTAATGCTTGGAGGAGAGGGTTTTGAGGAAGTGAGTGGTTGAAGGTTGACTTGGTTTTCTTTGCTTTCTTCTTTCTTTCTTTCTTCTTCGTGGGTCACTTTCCTTTTCTTTTCATTTCTTTGTTTTGGCCGATCCTCCATAGCAAGAGAGCAAGAGAGAGAGGTTTGATCTTCCATACTCATGATTGAAGGAAGCTTTCAAGTAATCAAGTTGGAAATCTAAGAGTTTCTTCATCCTTGGTAAGTTTTCCATTTGATTCTTTGATTTCTTTGAGTTTGTGAGTTGAGATTGTGGTTAATATGTATTTGCTTGATTGTGGTGTGTTTAAGAGTGTTTGGTTCAAGTGATTTTGGATTTTTGGGGTTGGATGGAAGGAAAGAGTAAGTTTGTTAGAAGTGATAGTATTGTGGTTGTGTTTTGAGGTTTGAGGTTTGTGGTGATGATTATGATTTGTGTTTGATATATATGTTGAGTTGTTTTGGTATTTTTGTAAGTTTGTTATGGTTTTTGGGGGTGTTTAATTGAGTTGGGTTGAAGTGGAAAAGGGTGGAAGGAAGTGAATTGTTGGATGTAGTGTTGTTATGGCCGGAATCTGCATTTTTGGCTTGACACGCCCATGAACACGGCCAGGTTTTTAGGCGTATGGATGGTTCTATGTTTTTGGATGGGTGGCACGAGCAGTGACACGCCCATGTCACTGAGCGTGTCACAGCTTCTGTGTGTAGTAGCATTTACACGAACAGTGACACGCCCATGTCACTGAGCGTGTCATAGCTACTGTGATGTTGGAGAATTGACACGGCCATGAGCACGCTCGTGTTGTTGGACGTGTCAATGTTTCTAGGAGACAGAATGTATTACACGTCCAGTGACAAGCCTGTGGTTCTGAGCGTGTCAATGCTTCTGTGATTGTTGAGTATGTCATGTGTAGAGTTTGCCCTAGTTGGTTCTTAGTCTTATTATCTTATGTATATTCTTCCTTTTGGATTAGGTTGTGAAGAGTTTGAGTTGCCCTAACCTAAGTGTTAAGAATTCTTGGAAGAGGAAGAGTGTAGATTGGTGTGAATTGTCTTTGAGGTAAGTACAAACCATATTTGATTGCATATATTTATATGTCTTAGACCTTAACACATTTGGATATAAATGTGTTAAGTAATCTATTACATTGTTGATGCATATTAATAATGCTATGTAGTGCACAATGGGAATTATGTGGAATGTATGTTGAAGATTCTAAATCTATTAATAATGTAAATTGCTATGTATACATCAATGATGAATTGAGACATAATGAGATGATTGAAGCATGTTTGCATATATGGAATATGAAATGTGAAATGTGAGAGATATGATGATATAATGAATTGTCTAAATGTGATTTGAGATAATATGAGATATGAGGCCATGGTTGTTGGCTATGATGATACAAATGAGGTAATTCAGGCATGGTTGCCTAGTTGATTGTGATATATGAAATGAATTGAGACAGAAATTGATAAAGAGATAAATGAAATGATTGTGTGCCTAATATGTTATTCAATTTTCAGAGTTCTGGGTTTGGCGGCATGCCTATGAAACACTGGATAGGTGAAAAGACCTGGTCGTAAGCCGATTCCAGTTGAGAAATGTGAAATATGTGAAATGTGATGTTTTTGGGGTGAAAAGACTGGGTCGTAAGCCTCAAAAACAGTAACAGTCTAGCCGGGTTGAGGATCTCCTCGAGTTTAGCTGGGTTAAGGTCCAAGAGACTGGGTTTGTTACGCTATCCATGGATAGAGATATATATATATATCGCCTACGGGCTTGATGATTGTGATTATGGACCAAAGCAGTAACTCTGAACTTTGAATAACATATTAGATTCTTTTTGGGCCCATGCTTGTGTTTGTTTAATTGTGAATATTACTTCATAAATAGTGTGATAAGTTATCGAAGAATGTAAGGTTTGAAATATAGTATTCTTTTAAATTGTTATTGAAACTGGATTGTATGACATTAGCATGGCATTGCAACATCATAGTATTGTAGTTTGTACCACTAAGCCGTTGGCTTAGCGCGAGTGTGATTCTTCACGCAGGTGACAGGGAAGAACCGGAGAGTTCCTCTAGGCCGAGTAGAGTCTAGATTTTGAGGTGTCGATAGTGGTGCTTAAAGATCAAAGACATACTGCCAACCATGTATATATTTTATAAAACTTGAGTTTTGATGTATATGTATTTGTAAATATTTGTTATATTTTCCGTTGCGTTTTAAACAAACACTTTATCTTTTATGTTTTATAATTTCTTTTAAATGTTTCAAATTTGTTCGTATTATATTAAAAGGAATGATTTGTGTGTCTTGTAAACCGTGGCATTTCTATATTCAGTATACGTATATTACGATCGTATTAGCATGCTATGTACGTATACGGAGTATAGGGGGTGTTACAATTGTTTTGGTATCAGAGCCTAGGTTTGAGATTCTCAACCTAGGTCAATTATAAGAAAGAAAGAAATCTTGAGTTTTAAAATATTTTTTTAAATAAGATATATGTTTGGTATGGCAGTCTTTGATCTTTAATGAGGTATATTCTGCTGTGTATGCAGAAATAGGTAGAGATGGCATCTCATTCACTACAGTCTGTAGAGGGTAGTGCGGAGAGTGTAGCTCCTAAAGAGAATAGAGATGGAGCTAGAGTTGAGAGAGTTAGTGAGGCACCTGTTTCTGTGCCAGAGAGATCAGCTGGAGAGGAAGTTCCGCCGGGTTGGTTAAGGCATATGATAGAAATTTTTAGACAAGCTCCAGTGCAGCCACCACCACCACCACAGCCTCAAGTGCCGGTAAGACATTATGATAAGTTGAGAAAATATGGGGCTGAGGATTTCTTGGGCACTACCAATCCTGTAGTGGCTGAGCAGTAGTTGGATAAAGTGTAGAGGATATTTATCCAGTTGTAAGCTACTCCAGAAGAGAAATTTGACTATGCCAGATCCCTCCTACAGAAAGATGCCTATGACTGGTGGAAGACGGTTCCTCATGCCATGGATGATCCACCTACATTATCTTATGGAGATTTTCTAAGGGAGTTTGAACTGAAATATACTCCGAGGGAGTATAAAGATATTAAGAAGATGGAATTCCTGAATTTGAGGCAAGACAACCGGACGGTAACAAAATATGAGATTGAGTACATCAGGTTGAGTCGCTATGCCGGTGGGATTATCTCTGATTAAATAGACCGGTGTCGGAGATTTGAGGAGGGATTGAGACCCTCTATTATGTGCATTGTTGCTGGTTCTCGATACAAGGATTTCTCTCAGCTGGTTGCAGCAGCTAGAAGTGTTGAGAGAGCACAGTGCATTGCAGCAGCTGCTATGGAGGAGGAGACTAGAGTGAGAAGATCCCAGTTTGAGGCAGGGTCTTTATCTGTGATGAGGGGTCGAGGAAGTTTTATTCCGAGGATCATTAGAAGCCAGAGACAGTCAGGCAGATCAGTACAATATCCCAAAGTATGCCCTAGAATTTTGGTATAATAATTGTTGTAATTGAATTAAGTGTATATGTGTTTAATTGGAAAGAGAAGAGGTTTTTGAGTAGAGTGTATATGTTGTATATATTGGGATATATATACAACATACACAAGTCAAATAAATGAAAGTCAAAGAAAGAACTAATTGTCATTAATTAATTAATTATAAGGAAATTAATTAATTGGAAATTGAGTTAGTGGTATGAGTGGAAGAAGATATTTTGAATATTTTAATGTTTAATGCTTGGAGGAGAGGGTTTTGAGGAAGTGAGTGGTTGAAGGTTGACTTGGTTTTCTTTGCTTTCTTCTTTCTTTCTTTCTTCTTCGTGGGTCACTTTCCTTTTCTTTTCATTTCTTTGTTTTGGCCGATCCTCCATAGCAAGAGAGCAAGAGAGAGAGGTTTGATCTTCCATACTCATGATTGAAGGAAGCTTTCAAGTAATCAAGTTGGAAATCTAAGAGTTTCTTCATCCTTGGTAAGTTTTCCACTTGATTCTTTGATTTCTTTGAGTTTGTGAGTTGAGATTGTGGTTGATATGTATTTGCTTAATTGTGGTGTGTTTAAGAGTGTTTGGTTCAAGTGATTTTGGATTTTTGGGGTTGGATGGAAGGAAAGAGTAAGTTTGTTAGAAGTGATAGTATTGTGGTTGTGTTTTGGGGTTTGTGGTGATGATTATGATTTGTGTTTGATATATGTGTTGAGTTGTTTTGGTATTTTTGTAAGTTTGTTATGGTTTTTGGGGGTGTTTGATTGAGTTGGGTTGAAGTGGAAAAGGGTGGAAGGAAGTGAATTGTTGGATGTAGTGTTGTTGTGGCCGGAATCTGCATTTTTGGCCTGACACGCCCATGAACACGGCCATGTTTTAAGGCGTGTAGATGGTTCTGTGTTTTTGGATTGGTGACACGAGCAGTGACACGCCCATGTCACTGAGCGTGTCACAGTTTCTGTGTGTAGTAGCATTTACACGTGCAGTGACACGCCCATGTCACTGAGCGTGTCATAGCTACTGTGATGTTGGAGAATTGACACGGCCTTGAGCACGCTCGTGTTGTTGGATGTGTCAATGTTTCTGGGAGACAGAATGTATTACACGTCCAGTGACACGCCCGTGGTTCTGAGCGTGTCAATGCTTCTGTGATGTGAGTTTAGGGCACGGTCAGGGACACGCCCGTGTTGTTGAGCGTGTCATGTGTAGAGTTTGCCCTAGTTGGTTCTTAGTCTTATTATCTTATGTATATTCTTCCTTTTGGATTAGGTTGTGAAAAGTTTGAGTTGCCCTAACCTAAGTGTTAAGAATTCTTGGAAGAGGAAGAGTGTAGATTGGTGTGAATTGTCTTTGAGGTAAGTACAAACCATATTTGATTGCATATATTTATATGTCTTGGACTTTAACACATTTGGATATAAATGTGTTAAGTAATCTATTACATTGTTGATGCATATTTGTAACACCCCTACATCCTGTACACGCACACTACATAACACCACAATGTAATATACGTACACTGAATATAGGGACGCTACAGTTTTCTTTAACATTTAAATCATTTTAGATGATAAGATATTCTTTCTCATTATGTATTATAGAAAATAGAGTAATTAACTTGTAATATAAAACAAAATAGATATATATACGTTTACTTAATACGCAGCGGAATTTATAAAATATTTACATATATGAATACATTCAAATCCATATTTACAATTATACATATATTTACATTAGAATCCATACTTTACAAAATATAAAGAAGTTATACATGATTGGCAACTTTTCTCTGATCTTTAAGTTCCAAAATAAATCCTTCAATGTCTACTCTCACTCGGTCTCTAGGAACTCTCGGGTTCAACCCTGTCACCTGCGCGATCAACCACTATCGCGCTAAGCCAACGGCTTAGTAGTACAAAGTATACTAACATTATACTTTAATGCAATGCATTGCAATGCAATGTCACACATTTAACAATAGAGACAACCTCATAGGTGGAAAGATAATATCACACCTTCATATTTCATAAATCATATACATATAAACATATCACATTTCAAAGTCATTCTATAGATCTTATTATTCAATTATTTTACAATTAATGAATCACATTTAAACAAAGACAAGCATGGGCCCAAAAGACACTAATATGTCATTCAATTTTCAGAGTTAATGCTTTGGTTTTGTTATCACATTTATCATTATCATTATCCCAACTAGGCTTCAAGGATTAGGTTCAACCAAGCTTGAAGGGGAGCAAAGCATGCTAAGTATCAACCCCACTTGGCTTCAAGAAACAACCCAACCTAGCTTCAAGGGTTGTAACATCTCAATTAGGCTTTAAGGACTAGACCCAACCAAGCTTCAAGGGGAGTAAAACATGTTAAACTTCTACCCAACTTGGCTTCAAGGATCAATTCCAACCTAACTTCAAGAGATTGTTACTAATAGGCATGCCACCAATCAACAAAACTCTGAAAATGGAATAACACATTAGACACACAATTCATACATTATTTCATTATCAATTAGGCAAACATGCCTCATTAAAGTCATTATAGTCAATCACAATGGCTTTATATTCCATCACATCTCAATCCACATTATAACAATTCATCTTTCAAATACACAATCATTTACATCATCATATCCTTCACATTATACACATAGCATCATTGATATAAACATAACAAAGTACATTATTCATATAAGTCAACAATGTAATAATGCAATATTTGTACTTACCTCAATAACAATTCACACAACTCTAAACACTTCCTTTTCCAAGATTCTTTTACTTCTTAGATCAATGACAAATCACTTTCTTCAAGACCTAATCCAAAAATAATAACATACACTTGCTTAGGGATACACATGAGATAATCAAGTTAAGAGTTAACTAGGGAAAACTCTAAACATGACACGCTCAACCACATGGGCGTGTCCCTGAACGTGCCCTAACTTCACAACACAGAAGATTTTACACGCTCAGAACCACGGGCGTGTCACTGGGCGTGTAATACATTCTGCCTCTCTGGAAAATATCAACACGTCCAACAACGTGAGCGTGCTCATGGCCGTGTAAACTCTCCAATCTCACAGTAGCTATGACACGCTCAATAACACAGACGTGTTAATGGTCGTGTCAAACCTACTGCCTCCAACACAATTGACATGCCTAAAACTCTGAACGTGCTCATGGGCGTGTCAGGCCAAAAACTCAGATTCCGGCCAAAACAACAAAACACCCAACAAAACACTTCTTTTCACCAACATCCACTTCAAACAAACTTAACAAAACATGCCCAAAAACCATCTTAAACTTACAAAAACACCAAAACAACTCCACATATATAACAAACACAAATCACAAATATCATCACAAAACCTTAAACACAAATACAACACCATCTCTTCCAACCAACTTATTCTTTTCTTCAATCCATCCTTATAATCCATAATCAATTCAATCAAACACTCTTAAACATATCACAATCAAGCAACACACCCTTAAATAATCTATCAAACTCAAACACAACTTCAAGTAAGCAAAGAAATCGAAAGAGGACTTACCAAAGTAATGAAACTTCTTGAATCATCAACTTGATCACTTAGATCTTCCTTCAATTTGAGCTTAGAACCTTAAAATCCTCTCTTGCACTCTTGCTTTCTCTTGTCTTTGGATGAGCCGGCCAACACCATGGAAAAGAAGAAAAGAACATAAAGAAACAAAGTCAAACTTCTCTTTAAATCTCCACCTAGTATTTCAACATGAGCAATTACCTAAACACCCTTTTACAAATTGTTTTGATTTCCTTTAAAGCACTTGCCCTCTTTTAGTAATTTCACAAATCACAAATTAAAATATCTTCTTCCCTTGACCACCCATTTGACTTGCATATATGTTATTTATACTTCCATATATACAACATATACACTTTCTTTTAATTTCTTTTCTCTTGCAAATTAACATATACATTCAATCCCATATAAAACAACAACAATATTCAAAACTTCTAAGGCATACATTGGGATATTACAATATTAATAATGCTATGTTGTGCACAATGGGAATTATGTGGAATGTATGTTGAAGATTCTAAATCTATTAATAATGTAAATTGCTATGTATACATCAATGATGAATTGAGACATAATGAGATGGTTGAAGCATGTCTGTATATATGGAATATGAAATGTGAAATGTGAGAGATATGATGATATAATGAATTGTCTAAATGTGATTTGAGATAATATGAGATATGAGGCCATGGTTGTTGGCTATGATGATACAAATGAGGTAATTAAGGCATGGTTGCCTAGTTGATTATGATATATGAAATGAATTGAGACAGAAATTGATAAAGAGATAAATGAAATGATTGTGTGCCTAATATGTTATTCAATTTTCAGAGTTCTGGGTTTGGCGGCATGCCTATGAAACACTGGATAGGTGAAAAGACCGGGTCATAAGCCGATTCCAGTTGAGAAATGTGAAATACGTGAAATGTGATGTTTTTGGGGTGAAAAGACTGGGTCGTAAGCCTAAAAAATAGTAACAGTCTAGCCGGGTTGAGGATCTCCTCGAGTTTAGCCGGGTTGAGGATCTCCTCGAGTTTAGCCCGGTTGAGGTCCAAGAGACTGGGTCTGTTATGCTATCCATGGATAGAGATATATATATATCGCCTACGGGCTTGATGATTGTGATTATGGACCAAAGCAGTAACTCTGAACTTTGAATAACATATTAGATTCTTTTTGGGCCCATGCTTGTGTTTGTTTAATTGTGAATATTACTTCATAAATAGTGTGATAAGTTATTGAAGAATGTAAGGTTTGAAATATAGTATTCTTTTAAATTTTTATTGAAACTGGATTGTATGACATTAGCATGGCATTGCAGCATCATAGTATTGTAGTTTGTACCACTAAGCCGTTGGCTTAGCGCCAGTGTGATTCTTCGCGCAGGTGATAGGGAAGAACTGGAGAGTTCCTCTAGGCTGAGTAGAGTCTAGATTTTGAGGTGTCGATAGTGGAGCTTAAAGATCAAAGACATACTGCCAACCATGTATACATTTTATAAAACTTGAGTTTTGATGTATATGTATTTGTAAATATTTGTTATATTTTCCGTTGCATTTTAAACAAACACTTTATCTTTTATGTTTTATAATTTCTTTTAAATGTTTCAGATTTGTTCGTATTATATTAAAAGGAATGATTTGTGTGTCTTGTAAACCGTGGCATTTCTATATTCAGTATACGTATATTACGATCGTATTAGCATGCTATGTACGTATACCGAGTATAGGGGTGTTACATACGGGACCTCCTTATCTTGTTCAAATAGTTTATCTATCTCGGACATCTCTTCGATTTTCATCTTCTTCTCAAATTTCTTTTCTAAATCAGCAATCATCTTTTCAATATCAGAAGTTTTGGTCTTCTCCATAGTCGATCTTTCAACAATCTTTGATTCCTTTTTCTTCTCTTAAGCATCTTGGTAGTATTGAGCCCAATCATCATCATCATCAATGATCACTTTTCATCATCAAAAATACTTCACCAACTTTGGTCTTCCCTTTGTCCTTTGGCTTCTTAGTGCTAGCAGATGCCTCGGCATGATTCTCTAAGATTGCAGTCAATTGGTTCTTCATGGTCTCAGCTAGGGCCTCTTTTATTTCTTCCATTTTGGCATTGAGGGCTTCATCCACCATTCTTTGAATTTGTTCGGGCTCCATTGTTTTTGGTGAGCAAGTGATTGAGTTGTTGCTAGATTCTTCATCTCCGGCATAGGTCAAATTGTTGTAAGCTTTTGAACTGTCGTAATCCAGGGCTATGAGCCAGAGAGGATTAATGATATGAGATGCAAATGTATGCATGTATGTATGTATGCATGAATAATCAATGAAGAAAGATAATTAGGACATTCCTTCCAACCTTATAACATCCACACACGAATGGCGAGTCTCTTTTCCTAGGTATATGGTTAACAAAATACCAACATGGGGTATCTTATTTTCGAATATATCCCTCGGACGTCTTAACCAATAGTTATATTTTCAAAAATGGAAATCAGTTCATAATGATTCTCATTAATTAGGTTTTAATCCATTTATCCAACCAAAGTTGCTTTTATCCTATATTGGATTAAAACTAAATTAAAGGTTTATTATAAATAGATTTCTCACTTGAAAAAGTAACTAATGATTCATGCCAAAAATAAGCCCAAGGTATTTCTTAATCGACCTAAATAATTTGCAAGCTCTTTGTAAGAAAAGGTTGGATGAAAATAATTTTGTTTCTAAGCCCATTGTAAAAGATTTTAGAAAATTATATTTTGGGCTTAGTATTTGGGTCATGAACAAAAGAATTTTTGACATGTTTTTTAGTAAAGTTTTATGTCCAAAGACCATCTTGAAAAGTTTTGAAAATAGCTTTGGTCTTTTGGACTTTAAAGAAAATTTTATTTTGAGCTTACAATATACTTAGGTCATATTAGAAAAAGAACAAACCAAATAAGCCATGATTTAGACTAAGATAAACTAACCATAGTCAAACAACATGCATTTGGGGTAAAAACCTAAGGAAAGTAACTAGGCCAATTACATGAGCTTTAGTCTTTGGGTAAAAAGGCTTAGGTTCCCATAGCAAGTATATACCAAATGGTACGAGGCTATGAGTGGTTATGTCGTGCTCGATCTCCATACCTTGAGTGAAAGTATGGTATCCCTTACATAACACAATACGGGTAACACAGGCGTCCTAACTCACGCACATGATGCAATCTAATATGATGCAGTGGATAATATCGTTATAAGAAATAATAGAATAATATAAAGACCAATGGAATCAACTTCTAAAGTTTACTGTGTCTAAATATGGTTTTAAAGTTTTAAAGAATTAGCGCTTAGAAAAATTAGGATTTAGGTTTTAAAGGAATTAGGGTTCACTTGTTTTAATTCTAAAGTTGAATTAGGGTTTAGTGTTATAGAATTAGGGTTTTGTGTTCTTTAGAATTAAGCTTTTAGAATTTGTAAATAAATTGATAATTTTATGAAGTTTATGAAAGTAAACCAAATGAATTAAAGTTTTTATAAATAGAAAAGATGTTTTTAAGGCTTTTTGAAAAGAAACATAACATAATTTAAGGGTTTTGATAATTTTGAAAGTAAACTAGAGTTTTGGGGTTTTGAAGAAATAAAACTAATAGCTTTAAATTTTTGGAAAATAAAGCCACGATTTAAGATTTTTAAACTTTGAACAAAAGGGATTAGGTTCTGGGATTCTTGAATTAAAAGAACACAATTTCATGAATTAAGCTACTGTGAAAAAATATAACAATTAATACATACCTCCTTTTGATGGTTCCTCCAAAAAATAATTCTTCTTGGATGAACAAAAACAAAGGCAATTTCTGCCTTTGTTTTTGTTCATCCAAGGCTTTTGCTTCTTCTCCTATCAAAAGGTTGATTTCACAGCTTTCCTCTTTAGTTTCGGTTTCAAACTTTCCCTAAGTTTTTGTCCCAATTTCTGATTTTTTTTCTCTCCTTCTGCCTCCCTTATTTATAGAAGAATTCCATTCCTAATCCTAATTACTCACGGCATACAATATAGAATAAGAAAAGGAAACTGAAACCTAATTGTATTAGGTTTCAAAAATTTTGCGTAGGAAAATTTTGCTAGAGAAAAAAAAAACTGCTGCGAAAAAATTACGCTGGCGAAAAAATTTGCTGCAGAAAAAATTGCACTGGTGAAAAAATTTTCCTCAGTTAGCTATGGCAGGGGGTGGGGAACAGCCCGCAAGAAAATCCTGCGGGCAAAATGGCCCACGGCCAAGCCCGCGCTGGTGGTTTTCGGCGAAGATTTTTTTCGTCGCCGATTTTTTTGTTGCCGATTTTTATTTTTATTTTTTATATTTATTTGTTTATTTTTATTTTTTTATTAATAAAAATTAGATAAGAAAGAAAAAATTATTTAATTAATATAACAAAAATTATTTTGGACCAATTAAAATATATTAGACAACACAAAAAAAATTTTTGGACTAATTAAAATATATTGGACCAGATTGGGTCAAAAATTAAGGGTCTACAATGACTGAACTCAATTTGAAGAAAATAAAAGGTCTATTTAAAACTATAAATGCCATTCAATGGGAACAAATATCTTGGTATAAAATTAATGCTTTCAAGTGTTTTCAAAATATTAAATTGGACCATTCTCTTTTACATGCCATGGTTTCTTTTTGAAATGTGAATTTTAGGACATTTAAGATAAATGGCTTTGAGATATGTCCCATGATTGAAGAGTTTAAGGCCATCCTTGGATATCCAAGCAATCAACCAATGGCATTACCTATATTGATTTCCAAGATTCAACAAAGGATGCAAATGTTGTTTCAACTTTCAAAGCCCGGAGTTCTACAGTTGATGAGAGATGAGAAGATTATGCTTGGTCCCATAATTAACTTTTGCATTTCTCACTTGGCTCCTACCAAGGCATGGGGAAGTATGCTTTTTCTATGCTTGCTTGGCCAATTTTTGCTTGTTTCTTCTGATGGCGATATTGACCCATGAGTATTGAATATAATGGACCAAATGGAAGGAAGCTTGTCGTCGATACCCATGATCTTAGCTAAGACTTTAGTTGGATTGGACCAACTTTAATCAGGATTGTCAAAGAGATTGACTGGAAGTCCATTGCTGCTTCTTGTAATTACCTAAATTGCCCTTTCGGGTTTTCAATTTAGGTTATTTTTTATTTTTTCTCTTTTTTTATATTGCTCTAATTTTTGCCTAGTCCTCTCTTGCTAGTTTTTGCGACTAGCGAGCTGTCCTAGTTTTTTTGCTTAGGCTGTCCTTATGAATTTTTTACCTAACAGACCCTTCTTTTTTCTTCTTTCTTTTTATTATTATTTTTCTTACAGATTAGGTTTCAAGAGCATCTCTTCTTGCTTGACACTCCATCTATGGATTTTGCCAGATATTTGCCACGATATCATTCTACTAGGAAATTATTCCATCCTGCTTCTTCATATGCTGACTGGGTTGACTAGATCCACTCACGTGTTGAAATCAACATCCGTTGGTTAGTACCTTGGTGGAAGATTTCTCGTATTACCATTCGGACATACTTGATGTATATTCCTCTTGCTACTCTTCATCGAGGTACTTGTTATGATCCTCGCTGGCTTGACCCTCAGTATGGAGCTGAGCCTCAAGATTTCAATTTTACTTCTGATTTGGACATGCCTTGTTTGACAGAAGCCTACTTCGATTGGCTGAAGTAAAGCTGGCCTACACGCTAAACTTATTATCTTCCATAGATTTTACATTTGTCATTTTCTCTAGAAAAAATATTGTTAGGATGTAAAAATAATGAAAGTAATAATAAGAGATGTTTCTTTCCTTTCATAATTTGTCATCACAATTTACTATTGTGTTTATTAGTTTTATCCATATTTGGTCAAATACTTAAAATAATGCACATAGAACAATTTTAATATTAATTATGTTTTATTAAATTGGGGAACAACCAAACATAAAGCCAGCATGCACAAAATCACTCTTGTTGCCAACTAGGCCTTGCTTAGCCTAATTGTTTCCTAGTCTGCCATTTTGGGTTTTCAGAACTAGCAGATTGCTCTAACTTTTGAATAGGCTGCCCTTTTTGGATTTTAACCTAGCGAGCTCTTTTTCTTTTTTCTCTTTTTTTTTCTTTTTTTTATAAATAAAACCTCATCAACCTATCAATGTTTACTGGCTCACTAAACTCGTTCCCGTCCATGTATGATAACTTAACTGCACCCTTATTCATGTCTTGTTTCACAACATATGGCCCTTCCCAGCTAGGCCTAAATTCTCTCTTGGATTAAATACATTAGGCTTACATTGTTTCAACACTAAATCACCGACTTTGAGTTTTCTGATCTTAACCCTTCTATTATAGGCTCGAGCTATCATCCTTTGATACAGTTGATGATGATACAGTGCTTTTAATCTTCTCTCCTCTAGTAAAGCTAACTGTGTGCACCTGCTCACTACCCATTCCATCTCAGGCACTTCAGCTACCAAGACCACTCTTAATGACTTGATCTCAATTTCAATTCGCAACACTTCTTCCATCAAAGAACGGTGTCATTCCAGTCGACGTTCGCGCACTTGTTCTGTATCCCCACAAAGCAAAAGGAAGCATTACTGACCAATCCCTATATGTCTTGGTCATCTTGGATAGAATTTTCTTAATTGTCTTATCTGTTGCTTCTACTACACCATTAGCTTTTGGTCTATAAGGGGGGAGGATCGGTGATGATGGATTCGGTATTTTGAGAATAAGTCTTTAACTGCACCTCGAAATTGTGCCCTATTGTCTTATATCACACTATGCAGTACCCTATACTTGTATATGAGATTCTGTTCAATAAATCTAGCAATTTGACTTGCCCCCAGTTTGTTGAAAGATTCGGCTTTGACCCATTTTGAAAAATAATCTACCGCTACTATAATGAAACGGTGACCGTTTGAGGCTGTCGGATGTATCTCTCCTATGATGTCAATCCCCCAAGTTGCGAATGGCCAGGGTGAAGACATGGAATGCAATTCTTCAAGTGGCATGTGATTTAAATTACCATACATCTGACATTGCTAGCACTTCTTTACAAACTCAATACAATCTCTCTCCATGGTCAACCAATAGTAACCTTGTCAAATTATCTTCTTAACTAGGGCTAAACCACTCATGTGTGGACCGCAACTTCCCGCATGTATTTTTGATATAATATGCTCCACTTCAGGCTTCCTTAAACATCTCAAATGCACCTCATCAGGCCATCTTCGATACAATTCTCAATGGAAGGTGATGTATTATAAGGACCATCGTCTTATGGCTCTTCTTTCTTTCTTTGTTTCTCCCAATATGTATTCTTTCTCTTCCAAAAACCATCTTATAGTGTCATACCACGCATCATGGTCTGTATCAGTTTCCATGATTGTCTCACATTCATAGCAAAGAGTCGATTAACTGGTCAAAATTAGAGGCTTGAGGAATAAGTTGATAGAAATTTCCCATACCGAAGCCAATGTGTCTAGGGCATCACCCATTTGGTTTTCTTCTCTTGGTAGGTGTATAAACTTGCATTCCTTAAGGTTCTTCTTCATCATGGTCAAGTAATGGTGGTATGGTTTTAGCTTTTCTTCTTTTAACTCCCACTCTCCATTTACTTGGGATACTGCTAGCAATGCATCACTAAAGACTTCCACCTTATCCACCTTTATAATCATCAGGGTTTCTAAACCAAATATATATGCTCCATATTACACTATAATATTACTCCCAAACCTGCACCATTCCTATTCACTACTCTGTCAAAATACATTTTCAATCCTTGTACTTCTATGGCCTCTAAATGTTCATCTTGAAATTCCAAGACTACCTCTTCGCTATCCGGTAATGGTTGTAGCACCAAGAATTCTACCACTGCTCTACCTTTGATTGTCTTCCTGGTTACATACTCAATCTCAAATTTTGCTAATATTATCAACCATCATCCATACTTCCCAATCGAAGAGGTTGTCTCCCTTATGTACTTCATCGGATCCAACCTAGAAATGGCTTGCACACTATAAGATTGAAAGTAATGCCGCAACTTCTTAGAAGACCAAACCATAGTTATACAGGTCTGTTCAATGATACTATACTTAATTTTATAAGGCAATAGCTTTCTAGTCAAATAGTAAACTGCATGCTCAATCCCTGACTCATCTGCTTGGGCTAGCATAGCTCCTATTGACTCTTCTTCTACTGCTAAGCATAGTAGCAAGGGTTTGCTAGGTTTAGGTGGTTTTAAAATAGTTGGATTCAGCAAATACTCCTTTATTCGCTCAAATGCCTTTTGACACTCTTCATTCCATAGGACTGGTTGATTCTTTTTAAGCAATTTGAAGATAGGTTCACAGATTATGGTGAGCTTTGCTATAAACCTGCTAATGTACTGTAATCTACCAATGAATTGCCAAATTTCTCCCTTCATCATAGGGGCTGGCATATCCTTGATTGCTTTAACTTTGTCAGGGTCAATCTCAATACCATTTGGACCAATCACATATCCCAACAATTTGCCTGAGGTAATCCCAAACACACACTTCTTCGGGTTTAGCCTTAGCCTATACTTCAATGCTGTATCGAAGAATAATTCTAAGTTTTGGAAGTGTTGTTCCCTTGTATATGATTTCACCATCATATCATCAACATATACTTCGACTTCTTTGTGCATCATGTCATGAAATAATGTGGTGGCCATCCTTTGGTAGGTTGCTCCAGCATTCTTTAATCCAAATGGCATCACCCTATAACAAAATATATCCCATGTAGTAATGAAAGCAGTTTTGGTTTTATCTACTTTTGGCCTCAAATGCCAAAGCTTTTATTTGGCAGGTTTCATGTTAGTGTAAGTAGGAATCAGGTGTTTGACAATGTCTCGATCTATTCCAGGCATATCCTCGTAAGACCAAGCAAATACTTCTTCATATTTTTTAAATAATTTTTTCAAATCTCTCTCTCTCATCAAGTGTAAGGTCGGATGCTATGCTAATGTTTTAGGGATTTTTGGTTGTTCCCAAATTTAATGATTGTGTATCGATAGAGTTAATATTAACGATGCTTGTGTAACCACTATTTAAATGTTTGCAACCATCAGGAGAAACAGCACACAAGTAAGCAAAATCATACTTTATTGCATTCATTTTGGAAAAGAAAACATCATCATCCTCATACAAAGTAGATAAATTAAAATCAAAATCATAATCATTGTCATTGATCTCAAAGTCATAAAGCAGGACATCGTCAAACTTTTCTTCAACCAGGGCAGCAATCTCCTTTGGAGTTTTCTCGGATTTCAGGATAGCTTCCTTCTTCTCTTCCAAATTGTGCTCCTCATCGGTTGGCAAGGTGAGCTCTTCCGTCACTTGTTCCACTATATTGGCAACATCAGCAAAAATTTCAAAACCCGGGATCAACTTTCCCATTAACATGATTGGCTCGGGCTTTCCTAGGAGTTGTCCCATGTTTGGAGCTTTGAAAAAGATCTCTTGAAGTGGTGGGAATCTCATCTTCTCATTCTTCTATGGCTGGACATCTTTGTTGGCTTCTTCATACCCTAACCCTTTCTTGGAAGTTTGAGTTTTGAAATCTGGAAGCTTTATCACACTGGCCTTGCCCTTTACAAGACCAGCTCTAGGAAGGTAGCTGATGTTCTTCATCATGTTCAAGACCTTAGAGTCCACTACTTCTTCATCAGAAATTGTAGCTACATGGAAACCATTGAGAGGCCTATCTACCATTAGAGCATTAACAACCTCATTATCCTCAGCCTCGATGACCACCATCTCATCTCCGTTAGGGAACTTGATCTTTTGATGAAGGGTGGAAGGAACTCCACCAAGAGGATGGAACCATGGTTGTCCCAAAAGTAGAGCAAAAGTAACTGGCATGTCCAAAATAACAAATTCAACAATAGATTAAATTGGACCAACCTTCACAACAGCTTTGAAAGTCCCTTCGGCATGCCTCTTGGAATTGTCATAAGCACTAATGGTTACCTCGGCCCATCATCAACCATCAAACATGGAGTCCTTTTCCTTGTGATTTCTACTTTGATAAAAAGAGGACATATGTGATCTCTCCCCTCTTCTGGCAAATCCGTATCTGAGAAAGATACCATTCCCATATTAACTTTGCTCTTCTTTTGAATATCTTCACATTTCATTGCTCCTTCAACTTTTATGAAGTTAATCAGTTCCTTCGATGTTATGGAGGTGGAAATTGGTATGCTAGCCAAGGCATTGGCCATAGTTTCATGGTGCTTCTTAGAAGTGGCCAATAAGTCCCAAATGCTGACAGTTGCTTTGGTTCTTTTTAACTACTTAAGCACAGTGTCATCTTCCTCTTCTTTATTTCCCACTTTGACTTCCTTCTCTTTATTAGCTTCTACATCCTTAGGTGCTGGCCTTGTATAAGGCTTACCAGATCTAGTGTTCATTATTTCATCTTCTTCGGGCTCGGACTAGGTCCAATCCTCCTTCTTGGGTATAAGATTATCATCATAATCACTTGAATCCCAAAACTCATTCACAACACAGATTGCTACTTCTTTACCCACCATAGCTTGTTCAACTTTGCTAAATATCATTTCTTCCTTGGTTGCTTCTCCACCCACATCTTGGAAAGAAGACATGACAAAACTTTCATGCGAATCTCCTCCAATCATGAAGGTCGCCGGTGGTGGTACTCTATTGAACCTTGGCAATGGGTGGTCTTTGGTGTTTGGCTTGTTGGGCTTGGGCAGCTTCCCATTATCAATCAAATTTTGGATCTCATGCCTCAATCTCACACATCAATCAATGTCGTGCCCTTGCATTTGATAAAATTGACAAAATGCCTTATTATCAAAATTAGATGGGAAAGGGTTAGGAAAAGGATGAGGATTTAAGGGTTGTAATAATCCCTTCTTTTATAGCTTATTGAGGACCCAAGATAGCGGCTTCCCCAATTATGAAAACTGCCTTCTTCCTCCTTGGCCCGTAGCATTAACACCAACTGCCTTTTGCATGCTTTGGTTACTAGATTGGTAGTTTCTTTTCTCATTCCTTATTGTTGAAAAGCAATTCTTCTCTCTTTCCCACTCTTTAATTTGTAAACCAGCTTGCAAAAGGTCTTTAAAATCCCGAATGATTGTATGAGACATCCTTTTGCAAAGGCTAGGTAATACTCCTCCAACAATCATTTTAATTTGATCGGATTTGACAGGCCTTCTCTTGAGCAAAGCAGCCTTATTCCTCCTTCTTTTCACATACTACACAAAATTCTCATTTGGCCTTTGTCTAATGGACTCAACTTCCATTAAGGTAACTTCCATCTCAACAATCTATCCATATTGTTGGATGAAGGCCTTGTATAGCAGATCCCAACTCTTTTGTGTGCATCCTCTAAGGTATTGAACCAATTTTGGATAATAGGGTCTAATGAGATCATGAAGTACCCTAGAGTTTGAGCCTTAGTAGCTCGGGCAGACTGCATAGCAGTGATATACCACTTCACATGGAGGTGAGGATTTTCGATTCCATTAAACTTTGCAGAGGATGGCATCTTCAACTTGTATGGAACTTCTTCATCTAGCTCAAATAATTTGTCAACTTTGGACATTTCTTCAATTTTTTTAGCTTCTTTTGAAACTTCTTTTCCAGATTAGCAATCATCTTTTCAACATCTAAAGTTTCAGTTTTCTCCACAGCTGATCTTTCAACAACCTTTGACTCTTTCTTCTTGTTTTGAGGTTCTTGGAAGTATTGAGCCCAATCGTCATCATCATCAACGATCACCTTATCATCATCAAAAGCCATTCACCAACTTTAGCCTTTCCCTTATCTTTCTTGGTGCTTGCGGATGCTTCGACATTGTTTCCAAAAATTGTAATCATTTGATTCTTCATGATCTCAGCTAGGGCCCTTTTTAGTTCTTCTATTTTAGCATTGAGGCGTCATCCACCATTCTTTGAATTTATTCAGGCTCCATTGCTTTCGGTGAAAAAGAGATTGAGTCGCTACTAGATTCTTCATCTTCGGCGTAGGTCGGATTGTTGTAAGCTTTTGAACTGTCATAATCCAGGGCTGTGAGCCATAAAGGATTAATGATATGTGATTTGATGCATGTATCCATGTATGCATGTATGCACAAATAATAAACAAACAAGAATAAATAGGACGTTCCTTCCCACCTTATAACATCCACACACGAATGGTGAGTCTCTTTTCCTAAGTATATTGTTAAAAAAATACAAACATGGGGTATCTTATTTTCAAATATTTCCCTCGGACGTTTCAACCAATAGTTATATTTTCAAAAATGGAAATCAGTTCATAATAATTCCCATTAATTAGGATTTAATCCATCCAATCAACTAAAGCAGCTTTTATGCTATGTTGGATAAAAACTAAATTAATAGATTTATTATAAATAGATTTCTCACTTAAAAAAGTAACTAATGATTCATGCCAACAACAAGCCCATGATTAATAATTTTTAGTATAAACTAGGCTCACAATTGATTTTTGGTATTTCACAATTGACCTAAATAATTTGTAAGCTCTTTGTAAGAAAAGGTTGGATGAAATGCAAAAATAATTTTGTTTGAAAAACCCATTGTAAAAAGATTTTTAGAAAAAAATGGATTTTTGACATTGTATTTAAGTCATGATAAAATAATTTTTGATTTATTTTTAGAAAAGTTTTATATCCAAAGACCATCTTGAAAAGTTTTGAAAATAGATTTGGTCTCTTAGACTTTAAAGAAAAATTTATTTTGAGCTTACAAATGTACTTGGATCATATTAGAAAAAGAACAAACCAAATAAGCCATGATTTAAGTGAAGATAAATTAACCATAGTCAAACAATAGGCATTTAGGGTAAAAACCTAAGGAAAGTAACTAGGCCAATTACATGAGCTTTAGTCTTTGGGTTGAAAAGGCTTAGGTTCCCACAGCATGTATATACCAAATGGTACAAGGCTATGAGTGGTTATACCATGCTCGATCTCCATACCTTGAGTGAAAGTATGGTATCCCCTACATAACACAACACGAGTAACACGGGCATCTTAACTCATGCACACGATGCAAACTAAATGATGCAATGGATAATACCATGATTAGAAAGAATAGAATAATGAAAAAACCAATGGAATCAACTTCTCTTATCCCCAGTGGAGTTGCCACTGTGAGCTGGGATTTTCGCCCCCATTACGAAGGATGAGTTGAAGGGAAACAACCAAACAATATGCTCGAGGATTTTTATTGTATTTTATGCAGCACCGAATCTGCCATTCATTTATCGGTATTAAGGGCCCTTACTAACATGAGCATGGTATCGCTTTATGGCCGGGGTGAAGCTAGCCTTTCCTGTCTCTACCATGGACTAGATAAGATTTGCAGGAATAAGAAGTCTTTCGTTGGTTTCATGGTAGTTGTCAAGGTCCTCTTCTTCTTCCAATGTCGATTCCATTCTTATACTTGCATGAATTTGATCTTTATTATTGTAGGTATGGGCATATGAGCATAATCTTGTGAAGGTGCCTGGCATTTCCCAAGAGACAGTCTGCTATCCAAGATTGAATTTTTTGCTGTTGGAAAGTGTAGCAATTCCTAGCTCTCACCATGTGCACACCCAGCGTTATCTCTTGAGTTGCTTAACCTAGGGCCAGGAAAAATAGTATTAGTATACTTTAAAATTTATATAAAATTTCACTTACCTTATTTCATTTTGTAGGTCAATTTGGCTTGGTGGAACACAGAAGAGCGGATGAACTGGACTTCTTCCATGAATGCCGCATTACCTTTTCAGCATACCCGCTGAGTTATTGCTGGCCATATGTATAGTGGCTGGTTTCTAGGGAGAGGGTATATGAGTGGTTCTTTGGTCTCGAGGGATGGAGGATCCTGATGAATTGCCCAGAGTATACTTTAAATATTACATCAAAGCAGAAGAATGTGTGGTGGTTGGCTCGGCATGATTATGATGTTGAATCCTTTCTCTATCCACCGGGTGCATCATATACCCAGTTTATTCAAGTAGGACTCTTGAACTTTAATTTATCTCCTGTTTGCATTCGGGAGATTCCCGAGGTAAAGGAGGATAGTGATGAAGAGGAATATCACAGAGAGGGAGGAGGGTCCATCCCGCTTCCCAGGGTTACCACCTCTTAAGTATACTTTTACCATTTTTCCATTACAATTACTTCTTTCTTAACTTATTTTGACTATTTTAATGATTATTGTAGGCTACTAGTTCATTTGGTCATGAGGATGGACCTTCCTCTGCCGCTCCTCCATTTGCTCATTCTAATCAACTGGAGATGCCATCTCATCCAAAGGGTATTTATATGAATTATCTGGTAGGTTATCCTGTTCCATGAGTATTTATGCTACATGTTTGCATGATTATGTATGCTCTTACCTTTTTATTTCTAGCTCACAGCAGATGCTTGAAGAACAAAATAAGAAACTTCAAGAAGAGTTAGCTACTAGTCATCAACAGGTTGCCCATTTTGAAAAATTGTATCATCAGTCATAGCAAAACTTTTGAGACTTTCAGTTTCAGGGGCTGAGAGATCCTAGTGCTTCGTCATCTAAGGGACCCCAAACTGATGACCATGAGATTCTTTTGTCTACTTCGGATGAGGACCGTTACAGATCTGAATTCCAAGGTAATAGAGATTTGAGTGTTCCTGCATCAGTGGACTTAGGATAGATGATAGGCCTCCTCCTTCAATAGGCGATGACTTCTTTAGGGCTTTGTTTGATCATGATCAACACCTCCTCCTTAGTGATCTATTATTATACGAATTGAGAAAATATTGTAAAAATAATGATAAAAATAATAATGATGATATATAACTTGCGCTTTTGCTGTAACTTTTGACTTTTAAATATTTTTTTTATTTTTATTTTTATTTTTTTTACCATCATTATTATTTCTATGGTACAATTATTGGCCTTTCCTCTTCACATTCAAAATTTCCACAGTAGCACTAATTCACAAAACTGAAGGCAACGCGGTACTCAAAACCATTTCATCGCTAATTTTCTATCCTTGCGGGTCTCGATCTCAAGCCATTCCTTGTAAGCTTCAGTATGGCCAATCATCCTATATAAATCTTCTTTCCCTGCTATGACCTTATACAAAAGCCACAAATTTTCAACTTCAGCATCAAAATTCCTTTTAACAATTCTAATTTCCCTTCAATTATCAACAATGATTGAGCTCAATTTGAAGAAAATAAAAGGTCTATTTAAAACTATGAATGCCATTCAATGGGAACAAATATCTTGGTCTAAAATTAATACTTTGAAGTGTTTTCAAATTATTAAATTGGACCACTCTTTTTTACATGCCATGGTTTCTTTTTGGAATGTGAATTTTAGGACATTTAAGATAAATGGCTTTGAGATATGTTCCATGATTGAAGAGTTTGAGGCCATCCTTGGATATCCAAGCAATCAACTAATGGCATTACCTATATTGATTTCCAAGATTCAACAAAAGATGCAAATGATGTTTCAACTTTCAAAGCCCAAAGTTCTACAGTTGATGAGAAGTGAGAAGATTATGCTTGGTCCCATAATTTACTTTTGCATTTCTCACTTGGCTCCTACCAAGACATGGGGTCGTATGCTTTGTCTATGCTTGCTTGGCCAATTTTTGCTTATTTCTTATGATGGCCATATTGACCCACGAGTTTTGGATATCATGGAGGAGGCTTGTCGCCGATACCCGTGATCTTAGCTAAGACTTTAGTTGGATTGAACCAACTTAAATTAGGATTGTCACAGAGATTGACCGGGAGTCCATTGCTGCTTTAGGTAATTACCTAAACTGCCCCGGGTTTTCAATTTAGGTAATTTTTTCTCTTTTTTATATATTGCTCTATTTTTTGCCTAGTCCGCCCTTGTGGGTTTTGAGGACTAACGAGTTGTCCTAGTTTTTTTGCTTGGCCGTCCTTGCAGATTTTTGACTAAAATAACTCATTGAATAATATTATAAAAACTACTGTGAAGGTTTGAAAATAGAATTAATTAAGATTTATGGTTTGAATAACTTAGGGTTTAAGAAATTAGATTTGTGTTTTGAATGATTATATTATTTAATTTAATTGAGACCTTAGGTATTTTATGAATTAATTTATGCTACTGCGTAAACTAAATTAAAGGAAGAGTTAAATAACTAAGGTAGTGTGATGATGGCTTGAAACATGAAGATGATTAATGATTTAATAAACTGAATTTAGAGCAATTTACCTACGTTTGAAGCCTCCACCAAATTAAAGAAATTGAACCAAGTTGTTGTTTGCTTCAAATTTTGTTTTCGTTGAGCAAAGCAATCTGGAGTTGTTGCCTCCTTTGGTTGTTGTGTCTTGGATTTCTTCTTGCTTGTTAAGGTTTTCTTTTGGCCGAAAGAATTCAAGAGTCCCAAGTCCGGTTAAAAATTTCAGTTCAAGAATTTTCTCTCCTCTTCAAATGATCAAAAGTCCCTTTTTCTGTATGTTTTAATGTGGTATTTATAAGAAAAACTCAAAACCTAATTGTAATTGTCTAAGGAAATAAAACAATTTAGGAAAAGAAATAAAAACAAAATAGAATTGGGTTTCGAAAAAAATTGCACTAGAAAAAATCGCGGTAGCAAAAATTGCACTGGCAAAAATTTTTACGGGCTACGGACGAACCAGCTATGAAAATCTACAAGAATTGTGTGTGAGCTAGGGCGCGGGCTAGCCAATTCACTGCAGGAATTTCCTACAGTGAATTGGCTTGTGGCCAAATTCCTGCGGCGAATTGGGTTATGGCCAATTCACCGCAGGTTTTTCTTGCAGCGAATTGGCCAAAGCCAACCCAATTTCGGCGATGAAAATTTTTTGTCGCCGATTCTTCCATCGCTGATTTTTATTAATTTTTTTTATCTTTTTTTTACTGTTAGCTTTTCTGTTTTTATTAAAAATAAATATTATAAGTAATGAATATTAAAATAAATATTATTTAATTCAAATACCACAAAAATTATTTTGGACTGTTTTAAAAAATATTGGACTGGACTTGGTAAAAAATTAAGGGTCTACAGTTTGCCCCCTACTTGAACGATCTGAGACTACAACAAAAGAGAACGAAAAACAATGTGATTTTTTACTGGGTTTAGAGCCATATTAGACTCCATACCTAAGGTTGGTTTGAGTTTTGGACTAAAAAATGATTTGGGTTTTGGATCTGAGGTGAATTTTGTATTTGGGTTCTTGACCCAAGCTAAGTTCTGGATTTAAGAATAATTTGGATTCTAGACCTGAGCTAAGTTCTGGACTTAAGGGTAATTTGGGTTCTAGACTCAAACTAAGCTTTGAACTTAAGGGAGATTTGGGTTTTGGACCCAACCTAAGTTCTGGACTTAAGGGTAATTTGGGTTCTGTACCCGAGCTAAGTTCTGGACTTAAGAGGGAATTTAGGTTTTGGGCCTATGCTAAGTTCTGGCCTTAAGAATAATTTGGGCTCTGGACTTGAGCTAAGTTCTGGAGTTAAGAGGAAATTTAGGTTTTAGACCTAAGCTAAGTTCTGGACTTAAGGATAATTTGGGTTATGGACCCGAGCTAAGTTCTGAAGGGTAATTTGGGTTTTGGACCCAAACTAAGTTCTGGACTTAAGGGTAACTTAGGTTATGGACTTCAGCTAAGTTTTGGAGTTAAAGATAATTTGGGTTTTTGACCCGAGCTAAGTTATGGACTTAATAGGGAATTTAGGTTTTGGACCTAAGCTAAGTTCTGGACTTAAGGATAATTTGGGTTCTGGACCCGAGCTAAGTTCTGGACTTTAGAGGAAATTTGGGTTTTGGACCTAAGCTAAGTTTTGGACTTAAGGGTAATTTGGGTTCTGGACCCATGCTGAGTTCTGGACTTAAGAGAAAATTTAGGTTCTGGACCTAGGCTAAGTTCTCGACTTAAGGGTAATTTGGGTTCTGGACCCGAGCTAAGTTCTGGACTTAAGAGGGAATTTAGGTTCTGGACCTATGCTAAGTTCTAGACTTAAGGGTAATTTGGGTTCTGGACCCCCGCTAAGTTCTGGACTTAATGAGCTAATTTGGGTTCTGGACCCGAGCTAAGTTCTAAACTTAAGAGGGAATTTAGATTCTGGACCTAAGCTAAGTTCTGGACTTAAGGGTAATTTGGGTTCTTGACGTGAGCTAGGTTCTGAACTTAAGAGGGAATTTAGATTCTGGACATAAGCTAAGTTTTAGATTTAAGGATAATTTGGGTTCTGGACCCTAGCTAAGTTCTGGACTTAATGAGCTAATTTGGGTTCTGGACCCGAGCTATGTTCTGGACTTAAGAGGGAATTTTAGTTCTAGACCTAAGCTAAGTTTTGAACTTAAGGGTAATTTGGGTTTTGGACCAAAATATTTGAAAGTGAGTTTGAAAATATTTTATATAAGCATAAACTCAAAAATTAAAATGGAGAAACTTTTCCCCCTGTGTAGGCTAACCGATAATTTTTCTCATGTATATTCTGATTGATGTTTGTATTTTGTCTGGTTGCTTTCATAAGCATGCATCTCTTCTTTCTTTTGCAAAATGACTAGAGCTTCCTCAAGCAATGGGTCTTCCATGCCCCCTGATTCAATATCTTCTTTTGATTCTTTAATTCATAGGATGTTTGTTGTTCACTTTGACAAATAATAGACAATACAATACAAGAAAATGCAATGTGATATGCTCATGTATGCATGATATGCATGGATAATACTTACAATTGTTCCATTGACTCATAGACTGAGGTGATCAGCTTAAGTGTTCTCATTGGTTCCTTTTTGATGCTCATTCAAGTCTTACATTTGAATGATAGAAAGCTTTGCATTTGTCTTTTATGTTCAAGATGTTGAGAAAATGAGTGGTAGAGACCTCAAGTTGCAGAGTCAGGGATGCATCTATTTCAAATTATATTTCAACATGTCAGTTTTTAGCTTCTTCATGACCTTGCCAGTAATCTTTTACTTTGCCCTATGTGTCCTTTGAGGTTTAATGGTTCGACAAACTTCTCTTAACTTGAAGGCTTCGTGTGACAAAAAATTTTGTTTTTGTTTTTTTAATTTTTTTTAAATCAAATGTTGGCTTTGCCAAATCAATGTCAATATGCCTTAGGACTTGATTTTTCCAAATTAACATATCTATAACATGACAACCCTAGTTACTGTACTAAACTTGGGAATCATTTCTATTTAAGCAAGAATTGTTGCACTTTAGATAGGCACATAGACATTACTTGGTCAAAGATCTCATTTGAGTTTGAATACTGTCTATCTCATATGCATGCTTATTCAAACTATCTCCACTAATAGACTCTACCTACCAAGAGAGATCAACAGGTCTTTGAAAGGCTGAAAATGAGGTCTATAAGGGACATGGGTTAAATGAAGGCCATTTGTAAGTTAGAGCCGTAGTAACACTATGGGCAAATCCTCACACTACAAATTTCTTTTTGGAACTTTAGACAGTTGGGAGCATGAAAAGATAGAGCTTTGAGTGTTTTCCTATCATCTTGGCATTAATCTAAATCTTGATTGGGACAGTCTTTACCCTTTCAAAAAGTTTAGTACCCATCATCATTTTTCTTTTCCATGTTTATTTCTCTTTCTTTTTCTTACTCTTCCCTTTTCTTTCTCTTTATTTTTCTTACTCTTCTCTTTCTTTGAGCATTTTATCATTTTTTCTTTCTCTATAGGATTGTTAAGTATAGGACTTTCAAAAACTAGATGGTCTTTCTCCTTTTTCTTGAATTTTGATCGAATCTTTGGTTGGGTTGGACCAATTCCAGTCAAACTGTCCTTATAAACCATATGGAAGCCTTTTGCTACTTTAGGTAAAAGAGAACTCAGTTGGCTTTCTGAACCGTTGTGGGTATTATTTTTTCTTTTTCTTTTTTTTCTTTTGTCTTTCTTCTCTATTTTTTTCTCTTTTTTTCTTTTCTTTTCTTTTTCTTTTTTTTTCGTTCTACCTCTTAAAGAGTTGTCTTGTCTGTACCAACTTGTATTTCTAATAATGGATGAGTGGAGTGGTATTAATATGCTTCAATCCTAATATTTTTGATATTTGGTCTAATTCAAGTGTACTTCAACTACCCCTATGGTCTTGAGAACTTCAACTACACTTATGGTCTTGAGAACTTCAGCTATCTTCATGGTCTTGACTATTCATTTCTTTCTTTGATCTTCTTGCCTCTTCATCTTAGTGATTATAAGACTTGTAAAAAGTATCACAATAGCTCAGGATAGGTTGTTGGGGTTTGTAAGCCAATGAAAAGAAAGCTGAAATTTCATGAAGGCTCAAAGGGACAACTAGGGATTGATATTTAATAGGGTGGATACTAGTTATTGGCTAACCAAACAATGCATAGATCATTTCTCTCTTAAATAAGCAGAGTTCAATTTCACCTCAAAAATTTTTCAAAGTAAAACTTACTTTTGAATTTTATTTTTTTCCTTGCCGTTTCTCTATATAAACCCACGATTTCCTTCATTTAATTCACAGCAAAATTTCTCAATTTCGATAATTATCTCAAATTCTTTCAAATTTAGCACATAATTTTCAAAAAAATGCATGCTTCAAGGTCAGAGACTCATTCTAATGCCAAGTTATTAGAGTTTATTCGGCATGATGAAGATGGATATATAGATCTACTAGCCGAGATGCCGCTTCACCGTAGTTTAAATCAAAAGAGCGCGGTAATTATTTTTCTTTTTCTTTTCTTGATTTTTTCGTCTCTTTTTTTTTCTTTGATTTTTTCGTCTTTCTGTTTTGTTTTTTTTTCATTTTTTTGTCTTTTATTTATTTATTTATTTATTATTTATGTTTTTATATTATGCTCTTTCTTTAGAAAATTTAGGAAAAAATATATTAATTTAAGCAGATACGATAATATGTACTTACCTTGTATTAACTTACCTGGCTCCGTGTTAGTGCGGTCGTTGCGTTGTTTAGGCTGGAGGGTGTATCTACAAAGCCCGACAATGGTACGATGTAGTGCCTTCTTGGGTAAGGCAGATTATCCGAGATTGCGGCTTTAAAAGTTTCATCTTACAATTTCCATCTGAGGAATATCAGATAGACCGAAGCGTACACTTGCAGAACGATGGTTGGACACAACCCACACTTTTCACTTGCACATTCGAGAGATGACAATTGGTCCAGTCGATTTTACTGCTATAACCGGCCTTTGATATGATGGTATTTCGGTTCCTCTGACCAACGATATTTTATCATTTGAAGAAATTCAGGAATTAATTGGCATAGAACCATCATATAAAGGGCCTTTTAAGATAAAAATTGAGCTAATTCGTAGTTATTGGATGAACTACGAGGAACGAGTTCATAGAGACACGACCCAACAGTATGCTCGATGATTTTTGTTATATTTGCTTGGGTTGACCATCTTAGGCAGCACTAAATCCTCCATCCACTTGTCAGTGTTGAAGGTCCTTTCTTATTTTAGGATGGTACCATCTTCTGACTGGGGTGAAGTTGGTCTCACCTGTCTTTACCATGGTCTTGATCAACTTTGCTGAAATAAGAAGTCTTTTGTGGGCTTGATGGAGGTTGACGAGGTACTCTTCTTCCACCAATGTCAATTCCATTCCTTTCTTGCATGAATTTGATCTTATTATTGTTGATGTAGGCATGGGCATATGAACACAACCTCATGAGGGTACCCGGTATTCCCCAAGAGAGAATCGGGTATCCGAGATTAAATTTCTAGTTGTCCGATCGTGTGGACATTCCCGGCTCTCACCATGTTCATACTCACCGCTTCGTGTTGAGCACTTAACTTAGGACCAGGTAAAATAATATAAGTATGCTTTAAATTTTATGTGAAAGTTTTACTTACCTTATGTTATTTTGCAGGCGAATTTAGCCTGGTAGAACCTAGAAGAGCGGACAAACTGGTCTCCCTTCATGAAGGCTATGCTATCTTTCCAACATTTTCGACGAGTCATCGCTGGCCCAGTGTCTAGTGGCTGGTTTTTCAGAGAGATAGTTTATGAGTGGTTTCTTGGTCCAGAGCAGTGGAGGATTCCAATGCCTTACTCGAAATACACTTTAAATATTATGTTGATGCCGGAGGATGCCTGTGGCCGGCTCAGTATGGTTATGGTATTTAAGGTTTTCTCTATCCGCCGAGTGCATCTTATTCCAATTTTATTCAAAGAAGGCTCTTGAACTTTGATGTATCTCCTATTGGTGTGCGGGAGATTCCCGAAGAAAATGAGGGTAGAGATGAAGAGGAACATCACAGAGATGGAAGAGAGTTTGTTCCACATCTCGGGGCTAGTACTTCTCAGGTAAAACTTTTACCATTTCTCCCTTGCAACTGCTTCTTTTTTTTTTATTCTTTAATGATTGTTGCAGGTTGTTGGCTCATTTGATCATGAGGCTGGACCTTCTTTTACTGCCCCTTCATTTGATCATTCTAGCCCGCCAGATATGCCATCTCATCCGTAGGGCATTGATATGAATTACCTGGTGAGTTTCCTTATTTCATGGTAATTTATGCTATATGTATGCATGATTATGTATGCTCTTACCCTTTTCCTTTCTGGCTCGCAGCGGATGCTTGAAGAACAAAATAGGAAACTTCAAGAAGAGTTGGCTGCAAGTCATCAACAGGCTTCTCATTTTGAAAATTTATATCATCAATCCGAACAAAATTTCCGAGACTTCCGATTTCAGAGGATGAGGGATCCTAGCGCTTCTTCATCAAGAGGCCCCTAAATTGATGACCATGAGATCCTTTCATCTGCAACTGATGAGGACCATGACGGATCAGAACTTCAAGGTAATAGGGATTGTGGTGCTACTGCTTTGGGTGATCCCGGGATGAGTAATTTGCCTCCTCCTCCAACAGGCGATGACTTTTTCAGGGCTTTATTTGATGACCTACCACCACCCTCTTAGTGATATGTAAATATTGTATCAATTATATAAACATTGTACAATAATGAAAAAATACAATTTCCATCTTAACTATAACTTTTTTTTCTCTTTTTTTTATTAATGCGCAACAATTATTATACTTTTTTTTATCATAAACAGTGCATCACAATTTCCTTTTCACAGCCGCACCATTTGCTAAAACCAAATGCAACAAGGTAAAGGATTTCGTCGCTAATTCTTTTCCTTACACAACATGGTTTCGTCCTTTTCCATCAGCTTTACCTTATCAATTTTGGAAAAAGGTTATTTCCTCTATATAAATCACCTTATATTTCATACAGAATCCAAAATCCTTTCCATTTCAACGTAAAAACTCCCTTTAACAATTTTGATTTTCCTTCATTCATCAACCATGACCGAACATCATTTAAAGAAGATATAAATTCTATTTAAGAATATGGATGCCATTCATTGGAAGCAAATTTCATAGTCAAAACTTGATATTTTAAAATGTTTTCAAAATGTTAAATTGGACCACTCCTTCTTACATGTCGTGGCTTCCTTTTGGAATACGGATTTTAGGGTATTTTAAATTAATGGCTTTGAAATATGTCCCTTAATTGAAGAATTTGAGGCCATCCTTGGATATCCAAATAATCAACAAATGGTGTTACATACATTGTTTTCCAAGACTCAACAGAAGATGCAGATGTTATTTCAAATTCCAAAACCCAAAGTTCTTTGGTTGATGAGAGGTGAAAAAATTCTACTTGCTCCCTTTATTGATTTTTGTCTCTCTCATTTGGCCCCTACAAAGGCATGGGGACGCATGCTTTGTCTTTGCTTACTTGGCCAATTCTTGCTTGATTCTTCTGACGGTGATTATGATCCATGAGTATTGGATATTATGGACTAAATGAAAGGAGGCTTGTCGCCGATACCTGTGATCTTAGCTGAGACCTTAGTTGGATTAGACCGACTTAAATCAAGATTGACAAAGAGACTGACTAGGAGTTCGTTGCTACTTTAGGTAATTACCTAAACTGCCCTTTTGGGTTTTCAATTTAGGTTTCTTTTTTTCTCTTCTTTTTATTACTCTAATTTTTGCCTAGTCTGCCCATGTGGGTTTTCGGAACTAGCGAGCTGTCCTAATTTTTGCCTAAGCTACCCTCGCGAGTTTTCAACTTAGCATACCTCTTCTTTTTATATATATTTTTATTGCTCTAATTTTTGCCTAGTCACCCCTTGTGGGTTTTCGAAACTAGCGAGTTGTCCTAATTTTTGCCTAAGCTGCCCTTGTAGGTTTTCAACTTAGCGGACTTTTTTTTTCATTTAATTCTTTCTTCACAGATTTGGCTTCAAGAGCATTTTTGTTTGCTTGCTAGATCCACTCACACTACTCCATCCTGTTTCTTCATATGCTGACTGGGTTGACTGGATCCACTCACACTCTAAAGTCAATATCCGTTGGTTGGTACCTTGGTAGAAGATTTCTCGTATCATCACGCAGACATACTTGATGTATGTTCCCCTTGCTGCTCTTTGTCAAGGTACATGCTATGATCCTCGCAGACTTGGCCGTTAGTATGGAGCTGAGCCTCGCGGTTCTGACTTTACTCCCTATTTAGACATGCCTTGCTTGACTGAAGCCTACTTGGATCGACTGAGGCAAAGCTAACCTGCACGTTACATTTATCGACTGCCATAGATTTTACATTTGTCAATTCAAAAAGTGTATTGTTAGGATGAAAAATAATTAAAGTAATAAAAGATACTTCTTTTCCATTTATAATTTTTCATCACCTTTTGCTATTGTGTTTATTTATTTCATCCATATCTGGTCAAATACTTATAGCAGTGCACATAGAACAATTATAATATTAATTCTATTTTATTAAATTGGGGAACAACCAAACATAAAACCAGCATACATAAGATCACTCCTGTTGCCAACTAGCCCTTTCGGGTTTTCTAATTGACAATTTTCTCTCATTTAGCCCTAATTGTTGCCTAGCTCGCCCTTTCAGGTTTTCGAAAATAGCTGACTGCTCTAACTTTTGCCTAGGCCGCCCTTTTTAGGTTTTCAACCTAGTGAGCTCTCTCTCTCTCTCTCTCTTTTTAATATCATACATATAACCTCTTCAACCTGTCAATGTTTGCTGGCTCGCTAAATTCATTCCCGTCCATGTCTGATAACTTCACTGCACCTTTGTTCATGACTTGTTTCATGACATATGGCCCTTCCCAGCTGGGCCTAAACTACCCTCTCAGATTAGATACATTAGGCTTGCATTGCTTTAACACCAAATCTCCAACTCTAAGTTTTCTAATTTTAACCCTTCTATTGTAGGCTCGAGCTATCTTCTTTTGATACAGTTGGTGACGATATCGTGCCTTTAACCTTCTCTCTTCTAGTAAAGCTAACTGTGTGTATCTGCTTGCTACCCATTCAGTTTCAGGCTATTCGGCTTCCAAGACTACTCTTAATGACTTGATTTCTATTTCAATTGGCAACACTGCTTCCATCCCATAAACCAAAGAGAACGGTGTCATTCTAGTAGGTGTTAGCACACTTGTCCTACATCCCCATAAAGAAAAGGGAAGCATCTCTGACCAATCCCTTTAAGTCTTGGTCATCTTGGACAAAATTTTCTTAATTGTCTTGTTTGTTGCTTCTACTGCACCATTAGCCTTTGGTCTATAAGGAGAGGATCGATGATGATGGATTTGGTACTTCGAGAATAAATCCTTAACTGCTCCTTGAAACTATACCACACTGTCTGATATCACACTGTGCGGGACCCCGTATCTACAGATGAGGTTCTTTTCAATAAATCTAGTCATTTGACTTGCACCCAGTTTGTTAAAGGATTCGGCTTCGACCCATTTTGAAAAATAATCTACTGCTACCACAATGAAACGGTGACCGTTTAAAGCTGTTAGATGTATTTCTCCTTTATAGTCGATACCCTAGGTGGCAAAGGGCTAGGGTGAAGACATAGAATGCAGTTCTTCAGGAGGCATGTGATTCCAGTTACCATACATCTGACATTGTTGGCACTTCTTCACAAACTTAATACAATATCTCTCCATGGTCAACTAGTAATAACCTTGTCGAATGATCATCTTAACTAGGGCCAAACCACTCATGCGCGGACTACAACTTCCCGCATGTATTTCTGACATGATACGCTCTACTTCAGGCTTTCTTAAACATCTCAAATGCACCCCCATCAGGCCATCTTTGATATAACTCTCCATGGAATGTGATGTATTGCAATGACCACCACCTTATGGCTCTTCTCTCTTTCTTTGTTTCCCCCGGTGGGTATTCTCTTTCTTCTAAAAATTGCCTTATAATATCATACCACGCATCATGATCTATATCAATTTCCATGATTGTCTCATATTCATAGCAAGGAGTTGATGAACTGGTCAAAATCAGAGGCTTAAGAAATAAACTTACGGGATTTTCCCATACCGAAGCCAATGTGGCTAGGGCATCAGCCATCTAATTTTCTTCTCTTGATAGGTGTATAAACCTACACTCCTTAAAGTTCTTCTTCATCATGGTCAGGTAATGGTGGTATAGTTTTAATTTTTCCTCTTTCAAATCCCACTCTCCATTTACTCGGGATACTACTAGCAATGAATCACCAAAAACTTCCACCTCATCCACCTTCATAATCATCAGGGTTTCCAAACCGAAAATACATGCTTCGTACTCCACCATATTATTGGTTGCCCTAAATTTCAACTTTTTGGCTAAAGGGATAAGTTCCCCATTGGGTGATTCTAGTATAACTCCCAAACCTACTCCTTTCCTGTTTACTGCTCCATCAAAATACAATGTCCACCCTTGTACTTCAATTACCTCTAAATGTTCATCCAGAAATTCCAAGATTACTTCTTCGCTATCTGGTAATGGTTGTTGGGCCAAGAATTTTGCCACCACTCTACCTTTGATTATTTTCCTGGTTACATACTCAATCTCAAATTCTTCTAATATTATCAACCATTGACCATATTTCCCAATCAAAGAGGGTCCCTTAAGTGCTTCATTGGATCCAACCTGGAAATTGCTTGCATACTATACGATTGAAAGTAATGCCGCAACTTCTTAGAAGATCAAACCACGGCTATACAGGTCTTTTCAATGATACTATACTAAATTTCATAAGGTAGGAGCTTTCTACTGAAATAGTAAACTGCATTCTCAATCCCTGACTCATCTGCTTAGGCTAGCATGGCTCCTATTGACTCTTCTTCCACTGCTAAGTATAGTAATAGAGGTTTGTCAGGTTTAGGTGGCTTTAAAACAGGTGGATTCAATAAATACTCTTTTATTCGCTCAAAGACCTTTTGAGATTCTTCATTCCATATGACCGACTGATTCTTTTTAAGCAATTTGAAGATAGGCTCACAAATTATTGTGAGTTTTGCTATGAATCTGCTAATGTATTGTAATATGCTAAGTGTTGTTCACTTGTGTCTGATTTAACCATCATATCATCAACATATACTTCAACTTCTTTATGCATCATGTCATGAAATATTGTGGTGGCCATCATTTGATAGGTTGCTCCAGCATTCTTTAAGCCGAATGGCATCACCCTATAATAAAATATACCCCATGTAGTAATGAAAGCGGTTTTGGCTTTATCCTCTCGGGCCATTAACATTTGATTTTATCCAGAAAATCCATCTACAAAGGAGTGTAGCATGCTAGAGGCTGCACTATCAATGAAGACATCTATATGAGGTAAAGGAAAATCATCCTTAGGGGAAGCCTTATTTAAATCTCTATAATCCACACAGACCCTTATTCTTCCATCTTTCTTTGGCACGGGTACTATGTTGGCTAACCAATCTGGATATTCTATCACTTCAAGGAACTTCACTTGTATTTGCTTAGTGACCTCTTCTTTAACCAATTCAGCCCACTCATGTCTTAATCGTCTAAGCTTTTGTTTGACAGGTTTTATGTGAGTGTAAGTAGGAATATGATGTTCGGCTATGTCTCGATCTATTCCAGGCATATCCTCATAAGACCAAGCAAACACTTCTTCATACTTTTTGAATATTTTTTCAAATCTCTCTGTCTCCTCAAGAGTAAGGTCGGATGCTATGCTAATGTTTTTAGGATTTTCGATTCTTTCCAAATTTAAATATTGTGTGTTAACAGAATTAATATTAAAGATGCTCATGTAACTGCTATTTGAATGTATACAACCATCAGGAGAAACATCACACAAGTAAGCAAAATCAGACTTTATTGCATTCATTTTGGAAATGAAAACATCATCATCCTCATATAAAGTAGACAAATTAAAATCAAAATCAAAATCATTGTTTTTAAAATTACAAGGCAGGATGTCTTCAAACTTTTCTTCATCCAGGGTAGCAATCTCCTCCGGAGTCTTCTCGGCTTTTAGGACAGCTTCATTCTTCTCTTTTGAATTGGATTCTTTATTGGCTGACAAGGTGAGCTCTTTCTTCACTTGGTCGACTAGCTCAGCCATATTTGTAAAAATTTCAAAACCTAGGATCAACTTTCCCATGAACATGATTGGCTCGGGCTTTCCTTGGAGTGGTCCCACATCTGGAGCTTTGACAAAGATCTCTTCAAGTGTTGGGAAGCTCATCTTCTCACTCTTCTTTGGCTGGACATCGTTGTCTTCATCATATCCCAACCCTTTCTTGGAAGTTTGAGCTCTAAAGTCTGGCAACTTTGTCAAACCGGCCTTACCCTTTCCAAGACTAGCTCCGGGAAGGTAGTTCATGTTCTTCATCATATTCAAAACTTTGGAGTCCACTACTTCATCATCAGAAATTACAGCTACTTGAAAACCATTGAGAGGCCTTTCAATCATTAGAGCGTTAACAATCTCATTATCTTCAGCTTCAATGACCACTGTCTCATCTCCGTTGGGGAACTTAATCTTTTGATGAAGGGTGGAAGGAACTCCACCAAGAGGATGAAACCATGGTCACCCCAAGAGTAAGACGAAGGTAACCGGTATGTCTAAAATAACAAACTCAACAATAGATTCAATTGGACTAACCTTGACAGCATCTTTGAATGTCCCTTCGGCGTGTCTCTTAGTGTTGTCATAAGCCCGAATTGTTACTTCAGTCGGGTTTAGATCTCTTGTTGACATGGCTTGCTTTGGCAATATCTTAAGTGGGCAGACATTTATGGCAGACCCATCATTGACCATTACACATGGAGTCCTCTTCCCCTTGACTTCTATTTTGATTAAGAGAGGGCAAATGTGATCTCTCCCCTCCTTCGGTAAATCCCCATATGAGAAAGAAACTACTACCATATTAACTTCACTCTTTTCTTGAACCTCTTCACATTTCATTACTCATCCAATTTTTATGAAGTTGATCAGCTCCTCCGGTGTCGTGGAGGTAGAAATTGGCATGCTAGCCAAGGCTTTGGCCATAGTTTCTCGGTGCTTTTTAGAAGTAGCTAGTAAGTCCCAAATGCTAACACTTGCTTGGGTTCTTTTCAATTGCTTGAGAACAGCATCATCTTCCTCTTATTTATTTCCTACTTCAACTTCCTTTCCCTTATTAGTTTCTACCTCTTTAGGTGGTGGCCTTGCATAAGGCTTACCGAATCTAGTGTTCATTACTTCATCTTCTTTGGGCTTGGACCAAGTCCATTCCTCCTTCTTGGATACAAGATCATCATCACTATCGCTTGAATTCCAAAACCCATTAAAAACACAAATTGTTACTTCTTTACCAACCATAACTTGTTTAATTCCACCAAATACCTCTTCTTCGTTAGTTGCTTCTCTACCTACATCTTGAAAAGAAGACATGACAAAGTCCTCATGCAAACCTCCTCCAATTATAAAGGTTGCCGGCGGTGGTACCCTATTGAACTTTGGTAATGGGTTGTCTTTGGTGTTTGGCTTATTGCGCTCGGGTAGCTTCCCATTATCAATTAGATTTTGGATCTCATGTCTCAACCTCACACATTTATCCGTGTCATGCCCTTGCATTTGATGAAACTGACAAAAGGCTTTAGTATCAAAATTAGGTGGGAGAGGGTTAGGCAAAGGGTGAGGATTTAAGGGTTATAGCAATCCTTTTCTTTGAAGCTTATTGAGAACCCAAGACATTGGCTTCCCTAATTCTAAAAATTGTCTCCTTGTTCCTTGGTTAGTAGCATTGACACCGACTGCCTTTTGTATGCTTTGGCTACCAGACTGATAGTTCCCTTTCTCGTTCCTTCTTGTTGAAAAATGATTCTTCTCTCTTTCCCATTCTTCAATTTGCAAACCCGCTTGGAGAAGGTCTTTGAAATCATAGATAAGTGTATGAGACATCCTTTTGCGTAGACTAGGCAACACCCCTCTCACAATCATCCTTATTTGATCGGATTCATCGGGCCTCTTCTTGAGCAAAGCGGCCTTGTTTCTCCATCTCTTCACATAATCCACAAAATTCTCATTCGACCTTTGCCTAATGGACTCCACTTCCATTAAGGTAACTTCCATCTCGACATTATATCCATATTGTTGGATGAAGGCTTTGTAAAGTAGATCCCAACTCTTTTGTGTTCCATCATCTAAGGTGTTGAACCAATTTTAGACAACAGGGTCGAATGAGAGCATAAAGTACCTTAGAGTTTGAGCCTTAGTAGCTCGGACAGACTGCATGGCAGTGATATAGTGCTTCACATGGAGATGAGGATTTCCGGTTCCAACAAACTTCGCAAAAGATGGCATCTTTAACTTGTACGAGACTTCTTCATCTAGCTCAAATAATTTGTCAACTTCGAACATTTCCTCGGTTTTCAATTTCTTCTCAAATTTCTTTTCTGAATCAACAATCATCTTTTCAACATCAGAAGTTTTGGCCTTCTCCATAGTTGATCTTTCAACAATCTTCGGTTCTTTCTTCTTCTATTGAGCATCTTGGTAGTATTGAGCCCAATCATCATCATCATCAATGATCACTTTTTCATCATCAAAAACTACTTCACCAACTTTGGTCTTCCCTTTGTCCTTCAGCTTTTTAGTGCTAGCAGATGCTTTGGCATGATTTTCTAAAATTTCAGTCAATTGGTTCCTCATGGTCTCAGCTAGGGCCTCTTTTATTTCTTCCATCTTGGCATTGAGGGCATCATCCACCATTGTTTGAATTTGTTCGGGATCCATTATTTTTGGTGAGAAAGTGATTGAGTCGTTGCTAGATACTTCATCTCCGGCATAGGTCAGATTGTTGTAAGCTTTTGAACTGTCGTAATCCAGGGCTGTGAGCCAGAAAGGATTAATGAGATGCAAATGTATGCATGTGTGCACAAACAATCAACAAAAAAAGATAATTAGGATGCTCCTTCCAACCTTATAACATCCAAACACGAATGGCGAGTCTCTTTTCCTAGGTATATGGTTAACAAAATACCAACATGAGGCATCTTATTTTCGAATAATTCCCTCAGATGTTTCAACCAATAGTTATATTTCCAAAAATGGAAATCAACTTATGATAATTCCCATTAATTAGGTTTTAGTCCATTTAACCAACTAATGTAGCTTTTATGCTATATTGGATTAAAATGAAATTAAGAGGTTTATGATAAATAGATTTCTCGCTTGAAAAAGGTAACTAATGATTCATGCCAGAAACAAGCCCATGATTAATTATTCTTAGTATAAACTAGGCTCACAATTGATTTTTGGTATTTCGTAATTGACCCAAATAATTTGTAAGCTCTTTGCAAGATAATTTTGTTTATAAGCCCATTGTAAAAAGATTTTTAGAAAAAATGGATTTTGGGCTTTACATTTGGGTTATGAGCAAAAGAATTTTTAATTTGTTTTTAGAAAAGTCTTATGTCCAAAGACCATCTTGAAAAGTTTAGAAAATAGCATTGGTCTTTTGGACTTTTAAGAGAAAATTTTATTTGTGAGCTTACAAATGTACTTGGGTCATATTAGAAAAAAAACAAGCCAAATAAGCTGTTATTTTAGCCAAGATAAATTAACCATAGTCAAACAACATGCATTTAGGGTAAAACCTAAGGGAAGTAACTAGGCCAATTACATGAGCTTTAGACTTTGGGTTAAAAAGGCTTAGGTTCCCATAGCAAGTATATACCAAATGGTACGAGGCTATGGGTGTTTATGCCATGCTCGATCTCCATACTTTGAGTGAAAGTATGGTATCCCTTACATAACATAACACGGGTAACACGGGCATCCAAACTCACGCACACGATGCAATCTAAGATGATGCAATGGATAATATCATTATAAGAAAGAATAGAATAATATAAAGACCAACAAAATCAACTTCTCTTATCCCCAGTGGAGTCGCCACTGTGAGCAGAGATTTTTGCCCCCACTCCCGGTGGAATGGTTCTTATGACTTCGGCACTGTTTAGGCTCGGGGCCCTAACGAACACGGACCTAAGTTCAGAGAAAATGGAGTCGCCACCCGGACGGGCCGGGAAAAAAAAGGGGTGGATGACTCAATTCCTAAGGAATCTCCAACCCCTTAATGGGTTGGGTACGTGTAGGGAAGGTGAGAAATGGCCCAGCACCCCCACAACGCCCGGTTCATTAGAACCAGCCTCCTTTACAGGTCTTAATATTATAAAATTCTTAATTATAACAATATTATCCATATTACACACAATAATTAAAATAAAACATTTATATATTAAAAATCAAAACAATGTCCAAGCAAAACAAATAAATGGACATCCATCCGAAGATGGAAACATGCCCTTGCATCCCATGCCTAAATAGGACACCCACCAAAAGGTAGAAACATGTCCTTTACATTGGTTTTAAAATAGAAAAGCAATTTAAATTACATGATACTTAACTAATGAGGTACCCACCAAGTGGATACATACGTCTTACAACATTTGGAAATCTAAATAAATCGATAAAAGTAAATAACCATTCATCATAAATAAATCATTCATCAAAGGTATTAAACATCAATAGAAAGTAAACATTCATCCATGATAAATCAAATAAACCAAGCATTGAACTTAAATAAATTAAAGCATATAAAAAAAATTAAAGCATAATCAAATATAAAATTGAATAAGGCAAATAAAGATTCAAATTAGGGCTACTGTTTCTATTTAAGATTCTTTATTTCATATGTTTGGGGTTTTGGAATTTATGGGTTCAAGCTACTGTAAATTTAAAAAGAATTGAAATGGAGCAAAGTTTTAGAATTTAAGAGGTTGATAACGTTCTTTGATTAACCAAATTAGTGTTTGAGAAGTGAAATCATGAAACTAGGGTTTTGAAACTTTAAAACATTTAGATTTATGATTTACGGTTACTGAATTATGGTTTTTAAGCTTACTGTGTTTGAATTTTAATATTTATGTTTATAGGGTTTTAAGGTTTAAAGGATTAGGGTTTAGAAAAATTAGGGTTTAAGGTTTTAAGGGAGTTAGGGTTTAAGAAAACTTTAGGGTTTAGGTTAGCTAGTTTAGGGTTTACTATTTTGTTTTAAAGTTGAACTAGGGTTTTAAAGTTTTAGAATTAGGGTTTCAAAGAATGCATTAGATTTTAGAATTTGGAAAAACAATTGATAATTTTATGAAACTTTATGAAAATAAACAAAATGATTTAAGGTTTATAGAAATAGAAAAGATTTTTTTTAGGGTTTTTGAAAAATTGGAAAGCAAATTAGGGTTTTGAGATTTTGAGGAAACAAAAATAACTATTTTAAAATTTTTGGAAAACAAATAAACGAATTAAGGTTTTTAAGATTTAGAAAAGGTAAATTAAAGTTCTAGGATTTTTTGAATCAAAAGAGACAATTGGATGATTTAAGCTACTATGAAGAAATTTAACATTCATACCTCCGTTTGTTGGTTCCGGCAAAAATTTCTTTTTGGATGAACAAGAACAAAGACAAGCTTTGCTACCTTTGATGGATTGAATTGCTTGTTTGCTCTCTCAAATGTCCTATCGATTTTACTGCCAGAAGGAATTCTTAAAATCTGATTTATTTTTCAAAGTTTTCTTTCTCAATTTTGGTCCCAAATTTCCACCCCCCTTTTGTGTTGTTTTAGTCGTTATTTATAGAAGAATTTTATGATTAATTTTAGTTATTCACGAAATCTAACATTGATTAAGAAAAGGAAACCGAAACCTAATTGTATTTGGTTTGGAAAAAATTTGCGTCAGAAAAATTTCGCTGGCGAAAAAACTGCTGCGGAAAAATTGCGCTGACGAAAAAAAAACTGCTGCGAAAAAAATGCGCTGGCGAAAAAACTGCCTCAGCTGGTTGTGGGCTGCAGGCAAAAATTGGCCTATGGGCCATTTCGCCTCAACTCTTTTCGGCGACAAAATTTTCCGTCGCCGATTTTTTATTTATTTATTTGTTTATTATTATTATTTGTTTATTTTTTATTAATTATAAAAATTAAATACTAAAGCAAATATTATTTAATTAAGATAGCAAAAATTATTTTGGACTAACAAAATTATTTTGGACTAATTAAAATATATTGGACCGGACTAGGTCAAAAATTAAGGGTCTACAAACCTTATGATTATTTAGGCCGGAATCACAAATGAAAGATAAGGAAAAGAGCTATTTTGGGCTAATTCTTCAAGTGACATGCCCAATGACATGGGCGTGTTAATGGCCATGTCATTCAACTACTTTACATAAGTTTTGACATGTCTAGGGATATGGGTGTGTCACTGGCCATGCCATTGATCCTGCCTTACAGAAGCTATGACACGCCCAATGATATGGGCATGTCACTAATCATGTCCTTAACCAAACATTGTTGTCACCATGGCACACCCAAGGACATGGCCGTGTCACTGCCCATATCATCAATGATGAAAAATAACATCATTAACACGACCAGAGACATTGCCATGTCATTGGGCGTGTTGCCATGTCACTGGGCGTGTCAGGCTAAATCTCAGGGCTATAAAAGCTGAATTGAAGGGTAAATTAGGGATCCAATTTTTATCACTTAGAGCCAACTTCCTTAGAAAGAAAAAGAGTTTAGATTTAAATCAAAAATGAAATATTGAAGTGAAGAAACACAAATCATTCATTATGGATTATTTGAATTCTTTTACATATTTCTTTTGTTCTAGGTTTTTGGTTATGAATATGAACTAAATCATCTATATCTAGATATTTATGAACCCTAGCTTTATTGTATGGATTGAATAGTTCTTATTAAATTAAAATATTTAATTGAGTTATTTTATCCTTTTGACTCTTAATTTATTATTTCCAATTGATAATAGCATGCTTATTGATTGGTTGCAATTTTCATGTTATTGACATGAGAAAGCTTGATATGAATAGAATTCTAATTAGGATTGAGGGTTGATTGGAGTGCTAGAGATAGACTTACAAGATCCTTTGGTTTATAATTCCATGTTCTTATTGCAAGATCTATTCAACTATGTTTAAGAAGAGATTTCAACATCCTACTTAGTGATTAGGAATTAATTCACATGAGAAAGGTTTTAGTCTAATTTAGAGGAATGATAATTTACCTCTATTATTTGATTTAATTGAGTTGATATTCAAAAATATTTTTATGGTTAGGGGTATTTAATATCTGGATAGTATTTTCATTATCAACTCTTTTTGCATAATATTTAATTTTTCTTACTTTAATTTATTAAGTAACTCGTCTTTTAATTTAATCATCACAAAAACTATTGATTTGCTAACCAACAGTTGATATTTGCATTACTAATTGACCTTGTCACCAATGGAACAATAACTTACTTACTACTTTATTACTTGCGCGACCCATGCACTTGCGGTGATATTTCAATAGCATAAATTCACCACCATCCACCATAGGAGTCCCTATAGGGATCACCTATTTTGTTCATGAAGAAGAAGAATGGAACCTTGAGATTGTGTATTGATTACAGACAGTTGAATAAGGTGACCATCAAGAATAAGTATCTGTTGCCTCTGATAGATTATCTCTTTGATCAGTTTTAGGGTACCATCAGTTGAGAGTCACAGCTGTGGATGTACCTAAGACAACTTTTCATATGAGGTATGGGCATTTGGAGTTTTTGGTGATGCCCTTAGACTGATTAATGCACCGACAGCATTTATAGATTTGATGAATAGGGTGTTCAGACCATACTTAGATCAGTTTGTAGTGGTCTTTATTCATGATATTCAGGTGTATTCGCGTAATGAGGAGGACCATGATAGGCATTTATGGATTGTATTACAGACTCTGAGAGAAGCAGTTGTATGCTAAGTTGTCTGAGTGTGAGTTCTTGCTCGATCGGGTGACTTTTTTCGGTCATGTGATTTCAGCAGAGGGTGTTAGAGTTGATCCAAATAAATTCGAAGCTATCTTGAATTGGAGTCCACCGAAGACTATGAGAGAGGTTAGAATTTTTTTGGGTTTGGCAGGCTATTATCATCGATTTGTGAAGGATTTTTCTATGATAGCTACAACACTCATCAGATTGCTTCGGAAGGGAGTTAAATTTGAGTGGACAGATCAGTGTCAGGTAAGTTTTGAGCAACTAAGGAAGATGTTGACTTAGGCTCCTGTTCTTACCATGCCTATGAAAGGTAAACCATATGTGATTTATAGTGATGCTTCACATAATGGTTTAGGTTGTGTTTTGATGTGGGAGGGTAGAGTCATTGCTTATGCCTTGCGATAGTCAAAGCCTTGTGAACTGAATTACCCGACTCATGATTTGGAGCTAGCAACTATATTTTTTGCATTGAATATTTGGCGGCATTCTTGTATGGGGAGAATTATTTTATTTATACTAATCACAAGAGTTTGAAGTACCTGGGTGTTCAAAGAGAGCTGAATCATTGCAGAGATGGTGGTTAGAGTTGATTAAAGATTATGACTGTTTGATTGATTATCGCCCTGGCAAGGCAAATATTATTGCTGAAGCTTTAAGTCGAAAGTCTTTGGCAAGTTTGACTTCTTATTCACTCTTGTTACTTGTTGAGTTGAGAGCGTTGCATGTCTGATTTGAGTCTTGTGATGATGGTGCGTTGATGGCTCAATTGTAGTTGAGGCCAGTTTTATTGGAACATATTAGGAAGGCTTAGTTGGTAGATGATAAAATCTAGAAGAATGTGATCGATTGTCATAAGTAGGAGAGTCGAGACTTTCATGTGAGAATTGTAATATCTCAAATTTTTAAAAATTCTTAATTTTTCAAATTTAATAAAATAAATTATAAAATAATTAGATAATTTAAATAAATGGTTTTAAATGAAAAATTGAAATGTATATGTGATATATATACAAAATATACATGATATATAAAGTCAACAAAAATGTCAATACTTTTTAAAGAAAAAGTCAAGTCAAAGGGCATTTTGGTAAATATACTTTGAAGATTGAAAATTTTAAAAATATTTCCAAAATATTTTATTTTTGAATGGAAGATATAAATTTTGAATTTTTATGAAACAAATAAATAATTTAATAATTAATTAAAAATATATTAAAATATTATAAATATATCGCTATAAATATTAGTGGAAAGAAAGAGAAATTGATATTTTGGTCATCTTCTTCTTTTTCTACCTAGTGTGCCAAATTTCCATGGTAGAAAAGCTCAAGATTTTGCTTCATTCAATCTTCAAAAATCAATAGATTTTCAAGATTTTAAGTGAAGATTTGGTGTTTTCTACAAAAATTAGTAAGCTTTCTAACTTTTTCTTTGAATTTCCATGAAATTAAGAATATGTGATTTTTGGGTTATTGAAGTAGTATGCTATATTTTTCTATTTGGGTATGAATGAAGTTATTTTGGGTAGTTAATAATGATTTTAAGGTTAGATTGAAGAAATGGTTGAGTTTGATTAAAGATTAGTGAAGAGAGAGAATTTAGCGTTTTGTAATTTTTGGGTTTGTGGAATCTAGTGATTTAATTATGCAAATTAATTCTAAATGAGTTTTTTTTTTATGCATAAACAAGTATTTTAAAGTCAAATATTGGATTTTGTTGAGTTTGATAGGAGTTTGAGAATGGAAGTGTTGATTTAGAGTTTTGGAAAAATGATTTTCCAAAGTTATTGAATTGTTTGATTTTATTATTTTAAACATGTTATTTAATGATATTAAGGATGGAAATAAGATTGAAATGATAATTGGATTGTGTTGGAATTGATAACCTTCAATGGGGGAAGGTTATGCCATTTTAGGGTTTTGGTTATAAGTGTGTGTTTTTGTAATGTAATTGGTTTAAACATGTTAAAATATGTTTTTAATAAAATAAATAAACTTAAAATACCACATTAAATGGCTTAGTATGGTATTCCAAAGTTAAAGTGAGTTTAGCCTTAACTTTGGAATTTTTGCTTTCACGATGTTTAATTATGATTTAAAATTGGAAATGCCTTAGAATGTGATACTAAATAATTATTTATGATCGCATTTGGCTTAGACATTGAGGATAGTTGATTTTCCCAATCCAAGTGTTGAAGGGCAAGTTGGAAGAGAAGGTTAGAGGTGGTGTTAAGCTTGCTTGTGGTTGTTTTTTGAGGTATGTACAAACTTTGGATGAATTGGTTATATTTGCAATACATTCGGCTTAACACATTTTGGATTGGAAAATGTGTTAAGCTAGTTTATACATGGAACATGTATGAATAATGTGCTATGACTTGTGTAATGTCATATATGTGTTAAATGCATTGTGAAAAGCCGTTGTTAATGGCTAAATGGTGTAAAATGTAAAATATGTGTATTATGTAAAAATGACCCAAAGTGTTTAGGTAATGCCATTTGTTGTGTATGTATTAAGGGCATTGTTAAAAAGCCATTGGTAATGGCTAAAGTGCATAAAATGTGAATCATATGTGGATTATGTGAATTTACCCACAATATTTGGGTGATCAATTTTAAGGTAAAATGTGATGCAATGTGATGATATGATGAAATGTGATGAATTGATATTCCTATAAATGAGAAAAATGAGAAAAGTGAGAAAAATATGAGAAAATAAGGCAATGTGCCAAATAAGTAAAGAAAAATGAGGCAATGTGCCTATCTTGATAATGAGAAAAATGAGAAAGAGATTGATAATGAGAGATATGAATTAATTGTGTTTTGTGTTTGGTAGCATGCCTATGAGGTTATCCTCATTATTTGCCTTCGGGGCTAGCTTTTGAGCAATTATTGATTTGTCTTCGGGATAGATGTTGGACTTCACTTACCTTCAGGCTAGATGATGGGCATCACTATGATTTGCCTTCGAGCTAGACACTTGGATCACATGCCTACGGGCTAGACACTGGGTGTCATTATAGACAAAAATAGTAACACTGAAATTTGAATAGCATATTAGATCCTTTGGGCCCATGCTTATGTTTGCTTTTATATGAATTGTGAAATGCGAAACAATTGAGAAATATGTTAAAATAAAATGATATGAGATATGATATCCATATGCATTTTGCAATGGCATTGCATTTGAGATTTATTGTTATCAAAGTTTGTATCGCTAGGCTTTTGGCTTATTGTGATTGAAATTCATCGTACAGGCGACAGGGTAGATCTAGTAGAGCCAAAGAGTTCGCATTGACCGAGTTGAGTCTGACTTTGAGTTTGCTTGAGTTGATTTGGTTGTTTCATCGAGATCGGTGTCGATTGCTGGCCTGCATATGTTTTTATTACATTTTGATATTACATATATTATATTTTGTTTTCAATATATCTATTGTAAATTATAAAGGATGTTTTGGATAAATGTTATATTATGGATTTTATATGTGTTTTTGGGATAAACATATATATGTCTATAAATGTTTTGTGAAATTTGGAGAAATTGAGGAGCATGGCTGAAATTATGATTTGATATTATTTGGGAGTGCCTTTGTGTGTAGGTTATGTTGTGTATTGAATTTAGGACTGTCCAAATAATAGACAAAACTCTAGCAAATTTTTTTCAGAGATTTTTTATGAAAAAATCTTATTTTAGAACCTATGATTTATAATAATATTTTATTTGTTATTTAAATATATATTTTAAAGTATTTTAAATTTTAAATTTGAAAAGTACAGAATTTTTATTAAACCGGACTGTGATATTTTTGTACTGTATATGCATATTTTACATATATTGGGTGTATATATTGTATGTATATAGGGTATAAGGGTGTTACATTTATTTTGGTATCAAAGCCTAGATTTGGGATTCTCAACCTAGGTGGGTTATTAGAGAGAGAAAATGGAGATTTTAATTATAGTTTTCAATTATGATACATGCATTGACACTGGCAGTTTCTGATCTCTGATGTGGCAATTTCTGTTGTGTTTGTAGATATAGGTAGTTATGTGATCTCGGATGCTGAGAGTGCAGCTCCTGGTGAGGGTAGAGATAGTGAGACATCTGCTTCTATGCCTGTGAGACCAGCAGCTGATCAAATTTCACCGGGCTGGGTACGACATATGGTGGAGCTGTTGAGGCAGGCACCGGTTCAGCAGCCGCCACCCCACCACAGTCGCAGTTGCCGATGAGGAAGTATGATAAGTTTAGGAAGTTTAGAGTTGAGGATTTTATTGGTACTACAGACCCTACTGTAGCAGAGCAGTGGCTAGACATGTCGAGAGAGTATTCATCTAGCTGCAAGCTACTCCAGAGGAGAAGTTTGATTAGTTGTATCTCTGTTACAAAGGAATACCTATGAGTGGTGGAAGATGGTTCCACATGCGATGGCTGATGCACCAGTCCTGACCTATGATGATTTCCTACAGGAATTCGAGAAGAAGTATACTCTGATGGAGTATAAGGATGCGAAGAAGATGGATTTAACACCCCTGTACCTCATATACACACACCTCATATACCCACACAACATGTGATATACGTATAGAGGATATAAGGGTGTCACAGTTCATTTTAAAACACACAAACCAATCTTTACAATAAAATCAAAATCATCATTTCTAAAATCTGAATAAACTAAAACATTTAACTTAACATTATAGAAATCAATAGGGAAAATGTTTCTCGTTAAAATGCGTATATAACATTAGAAACCAAAAGTTTACCCAAAACATTTGTTTAATAAGCAGCGAAAAATGCAGCAGAATATACATATGTTTACATCAAAATCGATAAGTACAAAAATATGAAATGTATACATGCTAGCAGTTCATCTCTGATCTTGATGTCCACTAACAACTCTGATCTTAAAAAATCAAGCCTAGACTTGACTCGATCTAGATGAGCTCTCCGGCACAACCGGATCTACCCTGTCACCTGTGCGATGAACCACAATCGCTCTAAGCAGAAAGCTTAGTGGTACAAACTTTGGTTCAATAAAGATCAATGCGATGCTCATGCACAATACATATGAATATATCAATTCATTACATTATATCTCATCATATTAATCATTTGCATCACATTTCATAATTCACATTAAAATAAAGACAAGCATGGGCCCAAAAAGGATCTAATATGCTATTCAAAGTTCAGAGTTACTGCTTTGGTCCATATTGACACCTTGTGTCCAGCCCCGTAGGCAATATTTATATCTATGGATAATGTAATAGCCCCAGTCTCTTGGACCTCAACCTGACTAGACCCTTGGGCCCTAGTATCTTGGTCCTCAACCCGGCTAGACTGTTACAGTTTTTGAGGCTTATGACTCAGTCTTTTCAACCCAAAAACATCACATTTATCAGCTAGGCTCGGCTTACGACTCGGTCTTTTCACCTGCCCAGCAATTCATAGGCATGCCGCCAAACCTAGAACTCTAAAAATTGAATAACATACTAGGCACACAACTAATTCATTTATCTCATTATCAAATACTTTCACAATTAATTTCTCATTTTATTTCTCATAATCAAACTAGGCACATTGCCTTAGTATATCATCATTTTCTCATCTTTTCTCATTCTTCTCATTTGTATCAATATCAATTTGTTACATTATGATTTCACATATCATGTCACATTATTCCACATTTCTTTTCATATCCAACACATTGCTCCATTGCATTGGTACATCATCATAATTCACATTTTGCATATCATACCATATAACTCATTCATCAACAATTTATCAAGTAACTTAACATATTTCTCAACTAAATGTCTTAAGTTTAAATGTCATGTAAATGTATGCAATCATTCAAAGTTTGTACTTACCTCTTAAAGCAACAACACCACTCTATCAACTTCCTCTTCCAAGATATCCCTCAAACCTTGGCTAGGGTAACTCAATTCTCTTCAAAACCTAATCCAAAGGTGATCATACAACACTCTCTTAGAGATACACATAAGAAAATAAGGAAGAGAACTATCTAGGGCAAACTCTACACTTGACACGCTCAACAACACGGGCATGTCCCTGACCGTGCCCTAAACCCATAGCACATAAGCTTTGACATGCTCAGTGACATGGGCGTGTCACTGCTTGTGTCAATTCTCCTCTAACACAGAAGATATGACACGCTTAGTGACATGGGCGTGTCACTGGATGTGTCAATCTTCTAACAACACAGAAGCTGTGACACGCTCAGTGACATGGGCGTGTCACTGGACGTGTCACCAACCAAAAAAATAGAACCTACGACATGCCCAAAGACATGGCCGTGCTATTGGGCGTGTCAGGCCAAAAACCCTGAAATCGACACCAAAACGCCACATCCAACAAACATCTTTCTTATAACCATATCAACAACACACAAACTCAGTCAAAACCATCAACAATCCATATAATACTTGAGTAAACCTTAAAACAACTCAATTACCAACATCAAAACACAATCACAACCATATTACACAACTCAAACTTACACAATCCAGAACACTTGTCTCTTTCACCAAACTTTTCTCTTCAATCAAACCCCAAAATCAAAGTTAACAAAACAACACAACCTCAAATATACCAAAATAACCTCAAGTATACCAAAACAACCATAAACACATCTACAACAACCAATCGTCAAACTCAAAAGAAAACAAAGAAACAAGTTGGAAACTTACCAAAAGTGAAGAAAATCCTTAAAACTCCAACTTGATCTCTTGAAATCTTTCAATTCCTTGAGTTTGGAAGCAACAAAATCTCTCCCTCTTGAAGATGGTGGTGATGACCGGCCAAAGAAGAAAGAAGAAGAAGAAGAAAATGCAAAGAACAAGAAAGTCAACCTCTTTTAACCAAACACTCTCTCCTCAAATCACTCTCCACCAAGTATTTAACAATAAAATAATAACCCAATTACATCAACTTCCACTAACTTAAATAAATCCATTAAAATACTAAAATATCTTTTGACATAATAAACCCATTGACTTGTATATAATATATATCACTTCATATGCAAAGCATATACACATCTTCCTTCCTCTCATCTTTTCACTTAATTAAACATACACTTAAAATCATATAATCCAATTCCACAAATAATATTTCCAAAAATTTAGGGTATTACTTGGGATATTACAATTCTCCCCCTTTACAAAATAATTTCATCCTTGAAATTACCTGTTCTCAAGTCTAAAACAACTGAGGACACTGGTCTCGCATCACTTGCTCATTCTCCCAAGTTGCTTCTTCCTTAGCATGATTCTTCCAAAGAACCTTCATAAGTGGTACTTTCTTATATCTCAACTCTTTCACTTCATGTGCCAAAATAGCCACTGGTTCTTCTTCAAAAGTCATATCCGAACTGACCTCAATAGATCCACTGATAGAATGTGAGATGAGTCTGACCCGTATCTCCGTAGCATAGAGATATGAAAGACATTATGAATTCTATCTAATTCAGGAGGCAAAGCTAGTCGATAAGCCACTGGTCTAACTCTTTCCAGTACCACATAAGGTCTAATAAAATGAGGACTCGGCTTCCCTTTGCGGCCAAATCTAAAAATTCTCTTCCAAGGAGACACTTTCAAAAATACTTTATCTCCAACACTAAACTCTATATCTCTCCTCTTCAAATCTAAATATGATTTCTATTGGTCTGAAGCTACTTTTAAACGATCCCAAAGTATCTTTACTTTCTCTTCCATTTCTTTAATCAAATCGGGACCAACCAACTTACCTTCTCCAACCTCATCCCAACATAGAGGCGTTCTGCATCTTCTACCATATAATGCCTCAAATGGTACCATTCTAATACTGGACTGATGACTATTGTTATAAGCAAATTCCATCAATGGCGAGAATCTATCCCAACTCCCAGAGAAATTAATTACACAACTTCTCAACATATCCTCTAAAATCTGTATTACTCTCTCTGACTGCCCATCTATCTGAGGATGAAAAGTAGTGCTAAAATGTAACCGAGATCCCAAAACATCATTCAAACTCCTCCAAAATCTTGAAGTAAACCGATCTCGATCAGACACTAAAGAAATTGGGACTCCATGTAACTTCACTGTCTCACTGATATATAGCTCAGCTAACTTCTCAAGAGAATAGTCCATCCAAACTGGAAGAAAATGAGCTATCTTTGTCAACCAATCAACAATTACCCAAATGGCATCATGCTTCTTCTAAGTCAAAGGCAAACCAATCACAAAATCCATTGTCACTCGCTCCCATTTCCACTCTGGCACTGTTAAAGGTTGGAGCAACCCCGAAGGAACTTGGTGCTCGACCTTCAGTCTTTGACAAGTGAGACATTTAGATACAAACTCCACTATGTCCCTCTTCATACCTAACCACCAATAATCTTGCTTCAAAACATGATGCATCTTAGTACTCCCAGGGTGCATAGAAAAAACTGATTGATGTGCTTCCTCCAAAATAATCTTTTTCAATCTTACATCATCAGGAACACACAATCTATCTTTACACCAAAGGCTGCCATCATTCCTCATAAGAAATTCTCGGCTCTCCCCCGTTTGGTAATCCGATACATCTTTTTGAATTTTCTCATCTGCCAACTGAGCCTCTCTAATCTGATTCAACAACATCGGTCTTAACTGTAACTGAGCCAGCAAAGCACCATCATCACATGATTCAAAACTAGCATGCAACGCTCTCAACTCAACAAGCAATGAGAGCGAATAAGTAGTCAAACCTGCCAGAGACTTTGGACTCAAGGCATCAGCAACAACATTTGCCTTACCATGGTGATAATCAATCAAATAGTCGTAGTCTTTAATCAACTCCAACCACTGTCTCTGCCGAAGATTCAGCTCTCTCTGAACACCCAAGTATTTCAAACTCTTATAATCCATATAAATGAAACACTTCTCCCCATAAAGGTAATGTCGCTAAATCTTCAAAGCAAAAACTATGGCTACTAACTCCAAGTCATGCGTCGGGTAATTCAACTCATGTGGCTTCAACTGCTGAGAAGCATAAGCTATGGCTATACCCTCTTGCATTAAAACACAGCCTAAACCACTATGTGAAGCATCACTGTAAATCACGTATGGTTTATCTTCCACGGGCAAAGTAAGGATAGGAGCTTGAGTCAACATCTCCGTCAACTGCTCAAAGCTTACTTGACACTGATCTATCCACACAAATCTAACTCTCAAAGAAAAACCTTTCACAAACCATCGATAATAGCCTGCCAAAACCAGAAAACTTCTAACTTCAGTCACAGTCATCGGTGGACTCCAATTCAAAATAGCTTCAACTTTACTCAGATCAACTCTAATACCATCTGCTGAAACTACATGACCCAGAAAAGTCACTTGATCAAGCTAAAACTCACACTTTGACAACTTAGCATACAACTACTTCTCTCTCAAGGTCTGTAATACAATCCACAAGTGCTCGTCATACTCCTCCTCATTATGCGAATACACCAAAATATCATCGATAAAGACCACTACAACCTGATCTAGATAGGGTCTAAACACCCTGTTCATCAAATCCATGAAAGTTACTGGTGCATTCGTTAATCCAAAAGGCATTACCAAAAACTCATAATGCCCATACCTTGTGCGAAAAGCTATCTTGGGAACATCTTCCTCTCTGATTCTCAACTGATGGTACCCTGATCTTAGATCAATCTTAGAGAAAACTGCTGCTCCTTTTAGCTGATCAAAGAGATCATCGATCCTAGGCAAAGGATACTTATTCTTGATGGTCACCTTATTCAACTGCCTATAATCAATGCACATTCTTAAGGTACCATCCTTCTTCTTCACAAATAAAATAGGCGCTCCCCACGGAGACACACTAGGGCAAACAAACCCTTTATTCAACAACTCCTACAACTGCACCTTCAACTCTCTCAACTCAGCATTTGCCATTCGATAAGGAGTAATAGAGATAGGAGTCGTACCGGGCAACAAGTCGATACCAAACTCAACCTCACTCTCAAGGGGTAACCCTGGAAACTCCTCAGGAAAAACATCTGGGAATTCAACAACTGTGGGTATACTATCACATTGAGAACCCACTACTCTAGTATCTACAACATGAGCAAGATAAGCCTCACATCCTCTCCGAATCAACCTCCTAGCTGAAACACACATTGGATGCAAGTTGTCTCTGCTCACTAGATACCATCACACTTCTACCATCACCGGTTCTAAGGGTAACACACTTATTCTGACAATCTACTATAGCCCCATGCTTTGACAACCAATCCATGCCTAAAATTAAATCATACATCTTAAAAGGCATCTCAATCAAATCACCAAGAAATTTCTCATCCTGAACAACAACTGGACTCTCTCGGTGCACCTTACTCACCACAACACTATACCCTAAAGGATTTGTCACCAAAACATCAAATCCTAGGGACTCAGAATGCAATTCAGACACAGGTAAGATGGATGCACTTATGTATGAATGCGTAGATCCTGGATCAATTAAAGCAAGAACTGAAATGCCAAATAAAGAGAATGTACCCGCAATGACGGCTGAAGCATTCGACTGCCTCTGCATCACATACACTCACTGTGATGGCCCAGCCTCATCTAGCCTACTACCTCCGGATGTAGAGCCTCCTCTCTGACCAATCCCAGGTGGACCACCTCTACTGAAACCTCTGCCACCTCGACCTCCTCTAACACTAGGTTGAGAAACTGCAAAATCTGCCTGCCTATCCTCCTGTAGCTCAGGACAATCTCTAATGAAATGGTCAGGCGATCTGCATCTAAAACACACAACTGGTCCACCTATCTTCCAACAAACACCCCCATGTATCCTACTACAATGGACACATGTAGGTGGAGCAGTCCTCTGAGCCACTGGGGTCGGTGCACTAGCCACAGAAACTGTAGGTCTCAGTCTCTGCCTCTGATGTGGTATTGGCGTAGTAGGCTGTCTCTGGCCTCTACTGAACCTCTGAAAAAGACCTCCTTGGCATCTCTTTACAGATGAAGACCCTGCCTCAAACTAGGATCTCCTAACTCTAGTCTCCTCGTCAGTAGCAACTGCTGGAATAGCCTGCGCTTTCTCAACACTCCGGGCGCTACAACTAGCTGGGAAAGATCCTGATATTGGGAACCAACAACAATACACATAATAGAGGGTCTCAACCCCTCCTCAAATCTCCTACATTGGTCTATCTCATCTGAAATAATCCCACCGGCATAATGACTCAACCGGATAAACTCAACCTCATACTCTGTCACAGTCCGGTTATCCTGCATCAGATTCAGAAACTCCATCTTCTTAGCATCTTTATACTCCCTCGGAGTATACTTCTGCTCAAACTCCCACAAAAAATCACCATAAGACAAGGTCGGTGGATCATCCATGGCATGTGGAACCGTCTTTCACCAATCATATGCCTCTCTCTGCAAAAGAGATCTAGCATAATCAAATTTCTCTTTCGGAGTAGCCTGCAGCTAGATAAATACCCTCTGAACTCTATCATGCCACTGCTCAGCTACTGCAGGATTTGTAGTACCAAAGAAGTCTTCAGCTTCAAACTTCCTCAATTTATCATATTGCCTCACCGGCACTTGTGGCTGCAGTTGCGGTGACGGATGTTGCACTGGAGCCTACCTCAACAAATCTACCATATGCCACAACCAAACCAGCATAATCTCATCAGCAATTGGTCTCTCTAGCACAGGAGCAAGTGCCTCACCAGTAATCTCAACCCTGGCTCCATTTCCACCCTCAATAGGAGCTACACTCTCATCACTACCTTCTATAGACTGACGTGACTGAGATGTCATCACTACCTATATCTGTAAATAAAATAGAAATACCTCATCAAAGATCAAAAAGTGCCAGTGTCAATGCATGTATCTTGTTGAAAAACTATATTTTAAAATCAAAATTTTCTTTTTCATACAATTTACCAAGGTTGAGAATCTCAAACTTAGGCTCTGATACCAAAATAGTTGTAACACCCCCATACCCCATATATACACATCGCATACACCCACACAACATGTGATATACATATAGAGGATATAATGGTGTCACAATTCCTTTTAAAACACACAAACCAATCTTTACAATAAAATCAAAATCATCATTTCTAAAATCTAAATAAACTAAAACATTTAACTTAACATTATAGAAATCAATAGGGAAAACATTTCTTGTTAAAATACATATATAACATTAGAACCCAAAAGTTTATCCAAAATATTTGTTTAATAAGCAGGGGAAAATGCAGTGGAAGATACATATGTTTACATCAAAATCAATAAGTATAAAAATATGAAATGAATACATGCTAGCTATTCATCTCCAATCTTGATGTCCACTAACAACTCTGATCTCAAAAACTCAAGCCTAGTGTAACACCCCTATACCCCGTATACGCACACTACATGCTACCACAATCGTAATATATGTATACTGAATATAGGAATGCCATAGTTTACTAAACAAACAAATCATTCCTTTTAACAATAATATGAACAAACTTAAAACATTTAAGTTATATTATAAAACACAATAGATAAAATGTTTATTTATTAAGCAGCGGAAAATGTAGCGGTATTTACATATATATATATATATATTTAACGAAGTTAATATTTACAAAACATAAAATTTATACATGTTTGGCAGTTCGTCTCTGATCTTTAAGCCCACAATCAACACTTCAAAGTCTAGACTCGACTCGGTCTAGATGAACTCTCTGGCTCTACCCTGTCACCTGCGCGATGAACCACAATCGCGCTAAGCCAACGACTTAGTGGTACAAACCACAATAATAATATGCTTCAATGCAATGCCAATGTCACACATTTCAACAAATAAGACAATATTCACAAATGATATCTTTATATTTTTCATAACACTACATTTCATTATTTTATTCAATTGTTTCATCATTTATGATTTACATTGAAACAAAGACAAGCATGGGCCCAAAAGACACTAATATGCCATTCAACTTTTAGAGTTAATGTTTTGGTTCAATTATCACATTTATCATTATCCCAACTAGGCTTCAAGGATTAGGCTCAACCAAGTTTCAAGGGGAACAAAGCATGCTAAGTATCAACCCAACTTGGCTTCAAGAACCAAACCCAACCTAGCTTCAAGGGTTGTAACATCTCAACTAGGCTTCAAGGATTAGACCCAACCAAGCTTCAAAGGGAGTTAAGCATGCTAAACTTCAACCTAACTTAGCTTCAAGGATCAAATCCAACATAGCTTCAAGAGATTGTTACTATTAGGCATGCCACCAACAACAAAACTCTGAAAATGGAATAACACATTAGACACACAATTCATTCATTATTTCATTATCAATTCCATTCTCATTTTCTCATAATCATTTAGGCAACCATGCCTCAATTATCTCATTTGCATCATTATAGCCAACCACAATGGCATCACATCTCATCATTTCACAATTCACATTAAAGCAATTCATCATTAAAGTATTCATCATAACCAATTGCATTGCACATACATTTTGAATGATCATCATATCTTTCACATTATACAAATCATAACATTAATCAAATTGTATTAACAATATAGTAAATTACTTAAAACATTTATAACCAAATGTGGTAAGTGTCAAAATCATGTAAATGAATGCAACCATGTAAGTTTGTACTTACCTCAAGAACAACTCACACCAATCTATACACTTCCTCTTCCAAGAATTCTTCACCACTTAGATTAGGGCAACTCAACCTCTTCACAACCTAATCCAAAAGGAATAATACACACTTATTTAAAAATACACATGAATTCCAATACAATTATTCACCTATTTGTCCCATACTAGACCCATAGATCACAAATTATAAGCCAACACAACTATCTAGGACCCCATGGTCGTGGCCTCACAACCCCACGGTCGTGGCTTCCATTATGCTTCTGTTTTAGATCACACTCATGTATTCTATGCTTTTAACTTCATTAAACACAAACACATTGAAAATCTAAGATAATAATTGCTCAAACTCACAACATACATCAATTACCAATTCACAACCATAACATAAACACAACCCTTACTCTTCTAACACCAAATCTAACTCCATCTCTTCAATTCAACCCCAAAATAACAATCAATTAAACCCAACACTCTCAAGCACACCACAATCAAACATACTCAAATACAACTTAAAATAAAACAAGGAAATCAAATGGAAAACTTACCAAAGTTGATGAAACTTCTTAGATTTCCAACTTGATCACTTGAAACATCCTTTAATTTTGATCTTAGAAAATAAAAAATTCTCTTCCTCTCTTGCTTCTTTGATGGCCGGCCAACCCAAAGAGAAAAGAAAACAAAGAACAAAATGAATGGCAAAGAACCAAGTCAACTCTTTCTCTTTAAACCTCCACCAAGCAATTTTAAATTAAAATAATATTTTAAAATTTTCTCTTCCACTAACTTAATTTCCATTTTCCACTAATTAATTAATTCATTAATCTTCTTTTGACTTTCATTACTTTGACTTGTATATGTTATATATATATCTATATATACAACATATACACTCTCTCTTTACTTCTTTTCTCTTTCCATTAAGCATATACATTAAATCCAAATACAACAATAATTCCAAAACTTTTTGGGTATACTTTGGGATATTACAATTCTCCCCCTCTAAAAAGAAATTTCATCCTCGAAATTACCTGATTTTAAGTCTGGAACAACTGAGGATACCAATCTCGCATCGCTTGCTCACTCTCCTAAGTTGCCTCTTCCTTTGCATGATTCTTCCAAAGAACCTTTACAAGTGGCACTTTCTTATTTCTCAGCTCTTTCACTTCATGTGCCAAAATAGCAATTGGTTCTTCTTCAAATGTCAAAATCCGAACTTACCTCAATAGATTCAACTGGTAAAACATGAAATGGGTCTGACCTGTACCTTCGTAACATAGAAACATGGAAGACATTGTGGATTCTATCCAACTCAGGCGGCAAAGCAAATCGATAAGCAACTGGTCCCACTTTCTCCAATACCTCATAAGGTCCAACAAAACGAGGACTTAGCTTTCCTTTACGACCAAATCTCAAAATCTTTTTCCAAGGAGACACTTTCAGAAATACTTTATCTCCAACATTGAACTCTATGTCCCTCCTTTTCAAATCTGAATAAGATTTCTGCCGATCTGAAGCTGCTTTCAACCGATCCCGACTTATCTTAACTTTTTATTCCGTATCTTTAATCAAATCAGGACCAACCAATTTGCCTTCTCCAACTTCATTCTAACACATAGGCGTTCTACATCTTCTACCATACAATGCCTCATAAGGTGCTATTCTAATACAGGATTGATGACTGTTAGTATAAGCAAATTCCACAAGTGGCAAAAATCTGTCCCAACTTCCAGGGAAATCAATGACATAGCTTCTCAACATATCCTCTAAAATCTGTATCACCCTCTCTAACTGCCCATCTGACTACGGATGAAAAGCAGTGCTAAAGTGTAATCGAGAACCCAAAGCACCATGTAAACTTTTCCAAAATCTCGAAGTAAACCGGGGATCTCGATCAGACACTAAAGAAATTGGGACTCCATGCAACTTCACTATCTCACTGATATACAGCTCAGCCAACTTCTCAAGAGAATAGTCCATTCTAACTGGAAGAAAATGAGCTGTCTTTGTCAACCGATCAACAATCACCCAAATAGCATCATGCTTCTTCTGAGTCAATGGCAAACCAGACACAAAATCCATTGTCACACTTTCCCATTTCCATTCAGGCACTGATAATGGTTGAAGTAACCCTGTTGGAGCTTGATGCTCAGCTTTCACCCTCTGACAACTGAGACATTTGGACACAAATTACGCTATATCTTTCTTCATACCTGACCACCAGTAATGTTGCTTCAAATCCTGATACATCTTAGTACTCCCAGGGTGCATAGCAAAAACTGAGTGGTGTGCTTCCTCTAAAATAATCTTTCTCAAACTAGCATCATCAGGAACACACAATCTATCTTTAAACCAAAGGCTACCAACACTTCTAACAAGAAAATCTCGGTTCTCCCCATTTTGGCAATCTGAAACAATCTTTTGAATTTTCTCATCAACCAATTGAGCCTCTTTAATCTGATCCAACAACACTGGTCTCAAATGCAACTGAGTTAACAAGGCTCCATCATCACATAATTTGAAACTAGCATGCAATGCTCTCAACTCAACAAGCAACGAGAGCGAATAAACAGTCAAACCTGCCAAAGACTTCCGACTCAAGGCATCAGCAACAACATTTGCCTTACCAGGATGATAATCAATCAAACATTCGTAGTCTTTGATCAGCTCCAACCATCGTCTCTGCCGAAGATTCAGCTTTCTCTGAACACCCAAGTATTTCAAACTCTTATGATCCGTAAAAATGAAACATTTCTCCCCATACGAGTAGTGTCGCCAAATTTCAAAGCAAAAACTATAGCTGCCAATTCCAAATCATGCGTCGGATAATTAAACTCATGCGGCTTCAACTGCCGAGAAGCATAAGCTATAACTTTACCCTCTTGCATCAAAACACATCCTAAACCATTATGTGAAGCATCATTGTAAATCACATATGGTTTATCTTCCACAGGCAAAGTAAGAACAGGAGCTTGAGTCAACATCTCCTTCAACTGATCAAAACTAGCTTGACACTGATCTGTCCACACAAATCTAACTCCCTTTCGAAGTAATCTGGTGAGTGGAGTAGCTATCAAAGAAAAACCTTTCACAAAGCATTGATAATAGCCTGCCAAACCTAGAAAACTTCTAACTTCAGTTACAAACTTCGGTGGACTCCAATTCAAAATAGCCTCAACTTTACTCGGATCAACTCTTATACCATCTGCTGAAACTATATGACAGAGAAAAGTCACTTGATCAAGCCAAAACTCACACTTCGATAGCTTAGCATACAATTGCTTCTCTCTCAAAGTCTACAACACAATTCACAAATGCTTGTCATGCTCCTCTTTATTAAGCGAATACACCAAAATATCATCAATAAAGACCACCACAAACTGATCTAATAGGGCCTAAACACCCTATTCATCAAATCCATGAAAGCTGCAGTTGCATTCGTCAATCCAAAAGGCATCACTAAAAACTCATAATGCCCATACCTTGTGCGGAAAGCTGTCTTAGGAATATCTTCAGCTCTGACTCTCAACTGATGGTACCCTGATCTCAAATCAATCTTGGAAAACACTGCTGCTCCCTTTAATTGATCAAAGAGATCATCTATCCTAGGAAAAGGATACTTATTCTTGATAGTCACTTTGTTCAATTGCCTATAATCAATGCACAACCTCAAAGTAACATCCTTCTTCTTTACAAACAAAACAGGAGCTCCCCACAGAGAAACACTAGGGCAAACAAACCCTTTATCCAACAACTCTTACAACTGCACCTTCAACTCTCTCAACTCAGCAGGTGCCATTTGATAAGGAGTAATAGAGATGGGAGTTGTACCAAGCAACAAATCAATACCAAACTCAACCTCTCTCTCAGGGGGTAACCCTGGCAACTCCTCAGGAAAAACATCTGAAATTCTGCAACTGTGGGTATACTATCAAGTTGAGAACCCACTACTCTGGTATCCATGTTTTGTTAGTTTTTGTTATAGATTTGTGTCTTGTTTATTATAATAATTATTGTTTTATTTAGGTATTTTATTAGTTTAAATCGGTTTATTTAGTGTTTTTGTTAATTTTGTAGTTTTAGTTTATTTCAGTGTTTATGTCGTTTTTGATCTAGTTTTTAGTATGTGTTTATGTTTTGTTGGTTATTGTTTATTTACTTTTTGTTTAAAGTTTGTTTGAGTTTTGTTTTAGGTTAAAAAAGCCAAGGAACCAAGACTGAAGAAGAAGAAATCATCACAGTAGGCGACACATGCAAGCGACATGGCCATGTCACTGGCCATGTCTCTCCAAAATGAAGCAACACGGCCAAGTCACCTCAAACATGGCCATGTCCCTCCAAATATGCTCAAACACGGCCAAGTCATCATAGTAGGTGACACATGCAAGCGACATGGCCATGTCTCTCCAAAATGAAGCAACACGGCCAAGTCACCTCAAACATGGCCATGTCCCTCCAAATATGCTCAAACATGGCCAAGTCACCTCCAACATGGCCATGTCCCTCCAAATATGCTCAAACACGGCCAAGTCATCACAGTAGGTGACACATGCAAGCGACATGGCCATGTCTCTCCAAAATGAAGCAACACGGCCAAGTCACTTCTGACTTGGCCGTGTCTCACCAATTCCAAAGGCAAAGAAGACTAAAAACTCACAGTGGAAGACACAGGCAAGGGACACGGCCAAGTCACCTGGCCGTGTCCCTCCAAAATGGTGCAACATGGCCAAGTCACTTCTGACTTGGCCATGTCACTAAACAAAGAAGAGAAAGAAGAGAGGCAAGCAGTGGTGGACACAAGCAAGGGACACGGCCAAGTCACCTGGCCGTGTCCCTCCAAAAGGCACTCACACGGCCAAGTCACTTCTGACTTGGCCGTGTCCCTCATGAAACAAATGCGCAACGAATTTTAAAGCCGACGTTTCGTATAAAAGGGAAAAGAAAGTTAGGGTTTCGGGGGGTGGACGATTTAGAACAGATTTGGAGCCGTCAAGAGAGTGAACTGAGGGTTTTAAACATTTGTTTTCTTGATTTTGATTTCACTTTGGATTAAAACTAGCTTAGATTAGATTGTTCTAGCCATTGAGACATCCTTCTTGCAAGATTTGAACAAGAGATTCTTCAGAAGCTTCAAGGAGTTTGTAATTTGGTTTTGTTCTTGAACTTTATCACTTATTTTCATTGAAATTGTATTTATGAACATTAGCATGTCTAAGTTGATTTCTTTGAATATTAATGAGATGAGTATGCTTGAAATCATTATGAACTAATTTGATCTAGTCTAGGGTTTGTATGGATCTGCTATGATTGTATGATTTGGTTATTCTCTTAGATAATAATTTCCTTAGCCTTGATTGAATGAAACATTGTTAATATATAATTGATTGACACCCAATTATGTGTTTTAAGGTATTAGATGATGGATCGAGAGATGAAGTTTAATACTTGAACAATTCAATTAGGGACTTAGGTGAATTAGAAATATAACCTATTAAAAAGATTATTTCACTTATAACAAGATTAGTTGAAAGAGGTTTAAATGCGAGAGCTTATTTCCTTGACTCGATTAGTTGAGTTGTTTGAGATTTAATCTTTGAAATTGAATTAGTTAAGAGGAATAACCGTTCATACATATAAGTAGTAGAGAAGTGCAAACCCTAGAACATTCTATCAAGTGAATCAAAACACAGCTCAATTTACTTTTATTGTTTTAAACTTTAATCAATCTTCTTCATTATTTAGCAATTTATAAATCTCTTTATTACTTGTTAAACATAATCTGATAAGCAATTAACCACTTTAGCTTCCTTGAGAGAACGACCTTGGGGTGATCACCTTTGCTACAGCTACCTCGTATACTTGCGAGTGACGCTTTGTGGTAGAGTTAATTTGAGCGTAACATGTTTTTGGCGCCGCTGCCGAGGAGGCTAATTGGCAAAATTGTTTATTAAAAAAATATATATAAATATATATTTTAGATTATTTTTCATTGTTTTCATTTTATTTTATTTTTTCTTTTTCTTTTAATTGTTTCTTTTTCTAGACAATTTTGTTTATGCAAGGCAGGAGATCACTCGAAGGAGAGCTACATCCATTCATTCCATAAATTCAGAGGGTGAAAAGGAGCAGGGAAGAGTTTGAGCTTTACACAGGATTTGATACTTCAGAGGAGGACACTTCTGATTGTGAGTCAGAATCTGCACAATCTGTTAAAATGACTGAAGAAAGACAAAGAACAATGAGAGACTTTGCTAGACCTGTCATTGGAACCTCCACTTCTTGCATAAGACTGACAGATGCAGCAAGAAACTATGAGTTGAAGAACATTCACTACAATATGCTGCCATCATTTTATGGAGTTCCAAATGAAGATCCTTTGAATTTTATTCGGGATTTTTACTCCACCCTCAACACTTTTCCTTTGGGAGGACTAACAGAAGATCATTTGAGGATGAGATGTTTCCCTTATACTTTGAAGGATAGGGCAAAGAGCTAGCTCATGATGTTGCCTGAAAATTCACTGACAACTTGGGAGCAAGTTTATAACAAGTTCATGGGCAAGTTCTATTCACATCAAAAGACAGCTGAGTTGAGAGGGAAGATTGCTACATTCTCTCAATTTGAAGGAGAGCCATTTCATGAGGCTTGGGACAGATTTAAAATGTTATTGATCCAGTGTCCACATCATCATTATCCACTTCAACTTCTGAACCAGTTTTTCTATGATGGTCTAACCCAGCAATTTCAGAACACTGTTGATAATGCAGCTGGGGGAGCCATGGGAGAAAAGACAGCAGCTGAAACTTATGATATTTTAGAGATGTTGGGAGCTAATTTTCAATAGAAAAGTGTCAGGGGAAGAAGTAAAGGGGTGAATCAACTAGAAGCAAATAGTGAGATGGTCAGTCAGATAGCTGAGTTGACAAAGCAAGTGCAGATGCTGAATATGAAGAACAATATTTCTTCATCCACTCAGGAAATTTGTGGAATTTGTGGAACTATCGGGCATGGAGCAAATATTTGCCCCTCTGCATATGAGTCTTTTGGTAATGCTGAGCAAGTCAATGTTATGGGAGGATTCCAACCTAGGGCCAGAAATGATCCTTACTCCAACACTTACAACCCTGGTTGGAGGAATCACCCAAATTTTTCTTGGGCAAAGAATAATTCTCAGCAGCCTTTCCATTTGCTTCAAGGACAGAATCAAGAGTTGGGCCAATCCTCAAATCAAGGGAAGTCTAGGATAGAGAGCTTGGAGGAAAGTTTACAAGCTTTTATCCAAGTCAGTGCAAAAAATCAAGAGGTGACCAACAAGAGACTGGATTCACTAGAAGCATCTTTTAAGAAGGTGGAGACACAAGTTGGACAACTTGCACAACAGATGAAGATTCAACAAAAGGGGAAATTCCCAAGCCAAACTGAGCAGGCACAATCAGTGACTGTTCTTAGAAGTGGTAAGGAAATTTATAACAATATTGAAAATGATTATGTGAATGCAGGTAACAAAGAGAACAAGGAGGAAGGAGAACCAAAGAACAAAGGTGCTGGAGAAAGATCAGTGGAGAAGTCCCTTACAGCAGATCTACATAAGGCAAGTAACCCATACCAGCCACCTCTACCATTCCCTAGCAGGTTGAAGGATGATAAAACAGATAAGCAATTTTCTTACATCTTCAACATGCTGTCTAAGGTAAGTATTAACTTACCCTTACTTGAGGCAATAAAGAACATGCCGACTTATGCAAAATTTTTCAAAGAGCTGATCACCAAGAAAAAGAGGTATGAGATGAATGAAAAGGTGATAGTTTTTGAGGTAGCTAGTGCTGTTCTGCAGCATAAACTACCTCCCAAACTAAAGGATCCTGGTAGTTTTATAATTCAGATTACTGTGGGGAATGGGAAAGGGACTTAAGGCATGTGTGATCTAGGAGCTAGTGTGAATTTAATGCCTTATTCTGTGTTTAAAGAATTAGAACTAGGGGAGCTTAAACCGACAAAAATGGTGTTGCAATTAGCTGATAGGTCTTTTAGATTCCCGAAAGGGGTTATAGAAGATGTGTTAGTTAAGGTTGGAGGGTTGATAGTACCTGTGGATTTCATAGTACTTGACATGGAAGGAAGTAACCCTTCACCATCTGCACACACTATTCTGCTGGGTAGGCTTTTCATGGCTACTACCAACACTTTGATAGATGTTAAAAATGGTAAGTTGTCAATGAATGTCTTAGGACAAACTGTGGATTTTTCTATTTTTAACACTTCTCCCATTCCTACAACTGCTTTATATGAGGAATGTTCTTTCATTGAATGTGTGGATGCAGTTGTTTCAGGTGATTTCTTGCAGACAGACTCCCCAGATAAATTGGAGCTGACACTGACTTTAGAAGAGGGAGTTAAACCAGTGGGGGAGACCCAAAGATGCCTTAACCCAAAGGCATATGAGAGCTCAAAGAATTATAAGGATCACACTAAAACGGTTCATGACAGATTTATTAGGCGACAGACATTGAGTCTAGGTATGAAAGTTTTACTTTTTAATTATCGACTCTGTCTGTTTCCAGGTAAATTCAAGTCAAGATGGAGTGGTCCTTTTGAGGTAACTAAGGTATGTCCTTCTGGTGCCATTGAATTGCTAAACTCCAGAACCAAAAAGATTTTTAAAGTAAATAGACATAGAGTTAAACCATACAAAGAAGGATTTCATGAAGTGAGGATCAGTGACAACACTTTGATTCATGATTCCTAGTCTTGCATGATGTCCATCTTTATGACATTAAAGAAGCGCTAAATGGGAGGCAACCCATTAGTTTGAATTTCTTTTTCATAGTTATGATTTTATATTTTGCTATTTCGATTTTATGTTTAGTTTAAATAAATAGAAACCCTAAAGCTCTCTTGCATTTTGTTTTTGAACATCTATGTTTGAAAGTTAGGCTTTGCCTCACCAGGGTACGATGGAAGACAGGTTGTCCTTAAACTCTTTTTCTTTATTATTCTTGTTTTCCATTGAGGACAATGTAAATTCTAAAGTGTGGGGTAATCTTTTGGCTTTTCTTTAATTTTTGTTTTGTTTATCTTGTTTTGCTTATTGTGTTTGTTGTGCATGGTATAATTGTTGAGAACTTATTGATCTTTTCTGTGATTTTAGCATTATAGTTGAGACTTTAGTATCAGCATAGAGATTAGCTTTTGAATTCATTCAGGATCGATTTTCACATTCTGCTGTTCATGACATATAAATCTTTGAGAACCCACCTTTGTGAGTTTTGAGCCTTATAGATTAAATGATTGATTTTCTTTTCTTAAGTGTGCACCTTCATGATTTTTCATCTCTAGAGCTTGCTTTTGCATACTGATTGAGCTCACATTATGATTTTATCTCAAGTTTTAAAATGATGAAGGCAAATTAGGCTAGCCCTTTATCTTAAAAAGACCTCCCTTAATATTGAATTCCTTAGTGAGCCAAGTTGAGCCTTTGACCATTTTATTGTTTGATCAACAAAATTATCAACTCAACTTTTTCTTATTATCATCATACCTGCATTAAGGAATGGAGTTTTATGATATGACAATAGGGTGGTTTATTTCAAAGTGTGGGGTAAGCAAGTAAAAAAAATTTTATTTTTTATTTTGGTATTGCTATTTGGGGTTGAAATGCATACTTTGCACATTATATTAAGAGTTGATTATTCTTTTCCTCTACATTTTAAGCTAGATGTTCCATGCCAGTTTATATTTTGTATATATATATATATATAAATGATAAAAGAAAAAGAAAAAGAGAATAAATAAACTAAAAAAGAGATATATATATATATACAAAAGTCAAATATGTTCTAGCATTGGTTATCAAAAGAGGAATGTCGACTCATGTATTTTTCTTTGAGTATGCAAGTATGTGAGGTATCAAGGGTTAGTGAGTATGCTATTTGAAGGACTTATGAGTTTCTTAGCAAGAGTAGTGTCTAATTTAGATACTCCATTTCTTGATGCTCCAGCTTAAATGTCTTTTCTCACACCTTTACCTTAGCCCCATTACATCCAAATGAAAGACCTTCGGATTATTTCTTGAGAAAATCAGTGAGGGAGATTGGATAATAAAGCAAGTTTATGGTAGTATGCAGTCATGAGTAGTATGAGTGAATTAACTTTTGAAATCGAGTGAAACACTTAGATGAGAGATAAGATTTGTATGTCTGGATTAATGAATGAGTTAAGAAAATCTTGATTTAAGGAAATTGCAATTATTTATGTCTGACTCTTAAAGTATTTCATCTATGTACTGGAATTATAGTTAAGGTTGTGTGAGTTTTTAATTTATGCCATGTGAATTTGCTTGAGGACAAGCAAAGTTGTAAGTGTGGGGTAGTTGTTTTGTTAGTTTTTGTTATAGATTTGTGTCTTGTTTATTATAATAATCATTGTTTTATTTAGGTATTTTATTAGTTTAAATCGGTTTATTTAGTGTTTTTGTTAATTTTGTAGTTTTAGTTTATTTCAGTGTTTATGTCATTTTTGATCTAGTTTTTAGTATGTGTTTATGTTTTGTTGGTTATTCTTTATTTACTTTTTGTTTAAAGTTTGTTTGAGTTTTGTTTTAGGTTAAAAAATCCAAGGAACCAAGACTGAAGAAGAAGAAATCATCACAGTAGGCGACACATGCAAGCGACATGGCCATGTCACTGGCCATGTCTCTCCAAAATGAAGCAACACGGCCAAGTCACCTCAAACTTTGACTTTTCTTTTTAAAAAGTGATGACTTGGCCGTGTGTTTATGTTTTGTTGGTTATTTTTTATCTAGTTTTTAGTATGTGTTTATGTTTTGTTGGTTATTCTTTATTTACTTTTTGTTTAAAGTTTGTTTGAGTTTTGTTTTAGGTTAAAAAATCCAAGGAACCAAGACTGAAGAAGAAGAAATCATCACAGTAGGCGACACATGCAAGTGACATGGCCATGTCACTTGCCATGTCTCTCCAAAATGAAGCAACACGGCCAAGTCACCTCAAACATGGCGATGTCCCTCCAAATATGCTCAAACACGGCCAAGTCATCACTTTTGAAAATTTGATAAAATAAATTAAAAATTAAATGGATAAATTAAATTAATAGTTTTAAATGAAAAATGAAGGGGTTTTAAATGAAAAAGTGGAATATATATGTAATATATATGTAAAATATATACAACATATAAAAGTCAACACTTTTTAAAAAGAAAAGTCAAAGTAAAAGGGTATTTTGGTAATTAAATCTTAGAAATTTAAAATTAATAAAATAATTCAAAAATAAATAATTTTGGATGGAAGATAATATTATGGGGCTTTAATTAAATAAATAAATAATTAATTAATTAAAAATATATTAAAATAATAATATATATAAGGTTAAAAATGTGAGTGGGAGGAAAGAGAAAATCACTTTTTTTTTTCATCATCTTCTTCTTTCCTTCAAGGCCGACTTTCATGGCTTCAAGAGAGGGATTTGCTTCTTCCAAACTCATTTAATTGAAATATTTACAAAGTTTCAAGTGGATTTTTAAGGTTTTCCTCTTTAATTAGTAAGTTTACTCACTTTTTCTTTGGATTTCCATGAAAGTTTGAATATGTGTGTTTTGGATTTTTGAAGTTCTAAGATTTAATTATCTATTTGGATATGGATGAAGTTATTTTAAGTGATTAACAATGATTTTAAAGTTAGATTTATGAAATGGTTGAATTTAAGTTGAGTTTGGTGAAGAGAGAGAATTTAGGGTTATGGAACATTTGAGTTTTTGAAATCATGAGTTTTAATTGTGAAAATTAGATCCAAATGTGCTGTTTTGATGCATAAACAAGGATTTTAAAATCAAATGATAGATTTAGTTAAGTTTGGATAGAGTTTCAAGATGGTAGTATTGATTTAGGATTTTGGAAAATTAAATTTTCAAAGAATGATTAATTGTTTGATTTTAATGCTTAAATCATGTTATTTAATGATATAAGTGGTGGAAATAAGATTGAAATGATAATTGGATTGAGTTGGAATGGAGATCCTTCAATGGTGAAGGTTATGCCATTTTAGAGTTTGAACATAAGCATGTGGTTAATTAATGTAATTGTTTAAACATGTTAAAATATATTTGTAAAGATATAAATAAACTCAAAACAATAATTTAATGGGTTAAAATGGATTTGCTAAGTTAAAGTAAGGAAAGACTTAATTTTTTGAAAATTTGCAGGAGTGTTATTAAATTAAGGTTCGATGTTGAAAATACCTTAGAATGTGATATTAAATGATTGTTTATGATCACATTTGATATAAGCATTGAGGGAGGTTGATTTGCTTCATCCAAGTGGTGAAGGGAAAGTTGGAAGGATAGTAATGGAGGTTGTTTTAAGCTTGCTTTGGGTTGCTAGTGGAGGTATGTACAAACTTTGAATATATTGTTTATATTTGCATGACATTTGGGCTTAACACATTTTGGTTGGAAAATGTGTTAAGTTACTTGGTTCATTAATTGAGTATAAATAATGTGCAATGACATTTGTAATGTCATATATGTGTTAAATGCATTGTGAAATGCCATTGATAATGGCTAAATTGTGTAGAATGTGAAATATGTATATTATGTGAAAATACCCAAAGTAATTGGGTAATGTGTTGTTGATGAAAAAATGTGATGTGGAATAATGAAATGAATTTATATTGATAAAAATGAGAAAAATGAGAAAATAAATGTGAAAATAAGGCAATGTGCCTAGATTGAATATGTGACAATGAGAAAGAGATTAATAATGAGAAAAATTAATAAAAGAAAAAAAAATTGAGAAAAAGATGATATAATAAGGCAATGTGCCTAGTTTGATCATGAGAAAATAAGAAAAGTTTTGATAAAGGAATTATGAAAGAATTTGATAATGAGAAATATGAATAAATTGTGTGCCTAGTATGCTATTCAATTTTCAGAGTTATGGGTTTGGCGGCATGCCTATGATTGCCTACGGGCTAAACGCTGGAATGGTGAAAAGATTGAGTCGTAAGCCAGGCCAGCTGATAAATATGATGTTTTTGGGGTGAAAAGACTAGGTCGTAAGCCTTAAAAACTGTAGCATTCTAGCTGGGTTGAGGACCAAGATATTAGGGCCTATGGGTCTAGCCGGGTTGAGATCCAAGAGATTGGGGCTGTTACATTATCCATTGATATATTGCCTATGGGGCTAGACACATGGTGTCATTATGGACCAAAGCAGTAACTCTGAAATTTGAATAGCATATTAGATCCTTTTTTGGCCCATGTTTGTCTTTGCTTGAATGTTAATTATGAATTGTGATACAATTGAGCAATATAATGCTATGAGTTGTGATTATGAAATATTTGAAAAATATAAGAAAGTAGAATGATGTGACATCTCTATGCATTGTGCTTTGGCATTGTATTCAGTTTTATTATTATTATCAAAGTTTGTACCACCAGGCTTCGGCTTAGCCCGATTGTAATTTGTCGCGTAGGTGTCATGGATGATTTAGTAGAGCCGGAGAGTTCTACTAGACCTAGTCGGGTCTAGGTTTGTATTTATTGAGCTTGAAGGTTGTTTTTGGGTACATCAAGATCAAAGTCAGTTGCTAGCATGTAGATATTTGATATTACAATGTATTTTGATATTATATATGTTATGATATGTTTTTGGAAGTCTATAATGTAAATTGTAAAGAATGTTTTGAATAATTTGTTCAAATGGAATTTTATGTGTTGTTAATTTATTTATCTATATATAAGTATTTTGAGAGAATATGGAGAAATTGAGAAGTATTGATGAAATGGTGAATTGATTTTTATTGGGAGTGTTTGCTTTATGCAGGTTGTGTTTTGCTGAATTTTGGAAACGTTCAACTTACTAACAAAACTCTAACGAATTTTTCCCAGATATTTTCATATAAAATATTTATTTTGGATTCCTATAACAAGCAAAGAATATTTATATACCATTTATTTTATATATTAGTATTTGAAATCTTAAAACAGAAATGTGAAAATTTTTGTTAAATTGGTCTGTGATATTTTTATACCGTATATGCATATTTTACATATGTTGAAAATATGTATTGTATGTATATAGCGTATAAGGGTGTTACACGTGGTTTTAGTTTTCGTGCATTTGGATCTACTGGCATTTTCTCACAAAGTCAATACAGTCTCTTTCCATTGTCTGCCAATAGTAGCCTTGTCGGATTATCTTCTTAATTAGGGCCAATCCATTCATGTGGGGCCTGTAACTTTTGGCAAGTATTTTTGACATGATCTGCTCAACCTCAAATATCTTTAACCTTCTTTAATACACTCCATCAGGCCATCTTCGGTACAACTCCACTTGAAAGCTGATGTATTGTAAGGACCATCACCTTATAGCTCTTCTCTCTTCCCTAGTCGCATATTGTGGGTTTTCTCTACTTTCCCAAAATTGCCTTATAGTGTCATACCACGCATCATGGTCCATGTCAGTTTCCATGGTTGTCTCATACTCATAACAAGGAGTCAGTGAGCTAATCAAAACTAGGGGCTTTAGAAATAATTTAATAGGATCTTCCCATACCGAAGCCAATGTGGCTAGGGCATTAGCCATCTAGTTTTCTTCCCTTGGCAAGTGTATAAATCTGCACTCCTTGAAATTCTTTTTCATCTTGCTCAAGTAATAGTGGTACAGTTTTAACTTCTCTTCTTTCAACTCCCATTCTCCATTTACTTGGGACACCACTAATAAAGAATCACCAAAGACCTACACTTTATCCACTTTCATGATCATCAGTGTTTCTAGGCCAAAAATACAAGCTTCATATTCTACCATGTTGTTGGTTGCCTTAAACTTCAACTTCTTAGCTAGAGGGATAAGTTCTCCTTCTGACAAATCCAAAATTACTCCCAATCCAGCCCTCTTTCTATTAACTACTCTGTCAAAGTGTATATTCCACCCTTGTACTTTTATGGCCTTTAAATGCTCATTGGAAAATTCTAAAATCATCTCTTCACTGTCCAGTAATGGTTGTTGAGCCAGAAATTTTGCTACTACTCTTCCTTTAATGGTTTTTCTAGTTATATACTCAATTTCAAATTCTTCAAAAATAATCAACCACATGCCATACTTCCTAATCAATGAATGCATTCCCTTAAATACTTTATTGGATCCATAATAGAAATTGCTTGCACACTATAAGACTGAAAGTGATGCAACAACTTCTTAGATGACCAAATTAAAGCTATACATGTCTTTTCAATGATACTATACTTAATTTCATAAGGTAAGAGTTTTCTACTCAAATACTAAATTGCATACTCAACTCTTGATTCATCTGCTTGGGCTAGCATTACTCCTATCGACTCTTCTTCTATTGCTAAGTATAGTAATAAAGGTCTGCCAAGTCTAGGTGGTTTTAAAATAGTGGAATTCAACAAATATTCTTTTATACACTGAAAGGCCTTTTGACACTCTTCATTCCATTTAACTGGCTGGTTCTTCTTAAGTAGTTTAAAGATAGGTTCGCAAATTGTGGTGAGCTTTGCTATGAACCTGCTAATGTACTGTAACCTGCCAATAAACCCCTAAACTTCTTTCTCCATTTTAGGGGCTGGTATATCTTTGATTGCCTTAACCTTGTTAGGATCAATCTCAATGCCATTTGGACCAATCACATGTCCTAACAACTTGCCTAAAGTAACCCAAATACACACTTCTTTGGGTTCAATCTTAGCTTATACTTTACTGCTCTCTCGAAGAATAACTCTAAATTTTGAGAATGCTGCTCCCTTGTATCCAACTTCACCATCATATCATTGACATTGACCTTGACTTCCTTATGCATCATGTCATGGAAGAAGGTAGTGGCCTTCCTTTTGTAGATTGCTCCAGCATTCTTGAACCCAAACAACATCACCATATAGCAAAATATTCCCCATATAGTAATAAATGCAATTTTAGCTTTATCCTCTTGGGCCATTAAAACTTGGTTGCATCCGAAAAATTCATCTATGAATGAGTGTAACAAGCTAGAGGCTGCGCTATTGATAATGACATCTATATGGGGTAAAGGAAAATTATCCTCAAGGGAAGCTTTGTTCAAGTCTCTATAATCCACATAAACCCTAATTCTTCTGTCTTTCTTGGGTATGGGAACTATGTTAGCTAACCAATTAGAATAATCTATTACCTCAAGGAACTTGACATGTATCTACTTAGTGACTTCTTCTTTGACCAATTCTTCCCATTCTGGCCTTAACCATCTAAGCTTTTCTTTGATATGATTCATGTGAGTGTAAGTAGTAATCAGGTGCTCAACTGTGTCTCAATCAATCCTAAGCATATCCTCATAGGACTAAGAAAAGACTGTCATATTTTTAAATATTTTTTAAAATCTCTCTCTTTTCATGAGTAAGGTTGGATGCTATGCTAATATTTTTAGGATTGTCAGTTGTTCCCAAATTTAATGATTGTGTGTTAAAAGAGTAAATATTAAAAATGCTCATGTATTCACTACTTAAATATATGGAAGTATCAGGATAAACATCACACAAGTAAGCAAAATCAGACTTTATTGCATTCATTTTAGGAAAGAAAACATAATCATCCTCATACAAATAAGACAAATTAAAATCAAAATCAAAATCACTATTCTTATAATAATAAACTAAAACATCTTCAAACTTTTCTTCAACTAAAGCAAAATTTCCTCTAGCGTCTTCTGAATCTTTAGGACAACTACTCTTTTAGACTAGGCTCCTTATCAACTGGTAGGATGAGCTCTTTCTTCATCAATTCCACTAGTTTAGCAATATCAGCAAAAATCTCAAAGCCCGGGATCAACTTCCCCATGAACATGATTGGTTTGGGCTTCCCTTGTAGTGGTCCCATGTCTGGAGTTTTGACAAAAACATCCTAGAGTGGTGGGAAAATCATTTCTCATTCTTTTTAGGCATAACATCTTTACTAGCTTCATCATATCCTAATCATTTCTTAGAAGTCTGAGTCTTGAAATCTGAAAGCTTTGCCACACTTGCCTTACCCTTTCCAAGGCCAACACCTGGTGATAGTTCATGTTCTTCATCATAGTCAGGACTTTGGAATATCAAATTAGATTTGCTAATGGTTTTGTTGCTTGGTCATTTCATTAGGATATTAGAGTCGCCTAATGAACCTACTAAATATTAGAGTTGCCTAATAGTCTATTGGAATATTAGAGTAGTTCAATGGGTCCATAACCCAAAAAAATATCAAGTCAAGAATCCAATTTCAGTCTCGAGTCCAAAACCCAAATCTGGTCATGAGTCCTGAAACCAAATCCAATCTCAGGTCCAAAACCTAAATCCAGTCATGGGTTTACAACCCAAATCCAATCTTAGGTCCAGAACTCAAATATAGTATTGGGTCCAAAACTCAAATTCAGTCTCTGGTCTAGAACCCAAAATCCAATATGTGGTTTAGAATCCAAATCTAGCCTCAAGTTCAGAACCCAAATCACTTTTTAGGTCCAGAAGCCAAACTAATCTGGGTGTAGAATCTAAATCGATTCAAGTTCATAAACATCAATGTTGAGATATTAGAGTTGCCTAATAGCCCATTGAGATATTAGAGTGGCTCAATAATTGGAAATCGATACTAAATGGTACCTCACCTTAAGGTTTTTATCCTTTGGATTTTGCTTGTTTGTCTATGTGTTTTGTTTTATAGGTGTTTGGTACAAGATTCAAAAGTTGTATCATTACTTTTCACTCTCTTCTACTAAAGTCTCAGATCGTTCAAGCAGAGGGGCAAAGCTGTAGACCCCTAATTTTGGCCCCAAGCAAGTTCGATCCCAATTAACAGAGGCCAAGCCAAATTTAGTTTAACGAGAAGAGGGGATGGCAACAATAATTAAAAGGAGCATCAACGATTAACAAACCCTAGGAACTGTAATTAAACACATAGAGTAAGAAAGAGTAATTAAAAATAGAGAGCAAAAATAAAATAAAATAAACATGGCAGTGGTTGATCTTCGGATAACTGAATCTTCAACTAAAAATCGAGTGGTCGAGATAATAGCAAAATAATATCTTGGATCAACGCATCAAATTGGTGGAGATAACAAATGTAGATTTAATTTCCTTTTGACCAATTCAAATCAATTATTTTCTTTTTATAAATTAACTTGTTTGATTGTTATAATGTTTCTTTTATCAAATTTTTTCACAGTAATTCCAATTATTTATTTTATAGTTATTTTCATAAATCCAAAACCCTAATACTGCATGTTTTAATTATAGTTTTCATAACAATCACTAAAATTACATGTTTTAGTTTAACTTACATATTGAATCTTAGGTTTGCATAAGAAACCTTAATTCAAAATCTTAAAACCCTAATTCGATTACCAAAACCTAAAATTTACATCAATAAACCCTAGTTTCATATGTAAAATTCTAATTTTGCATGTCTAACATCTAATTTAAGATTAAACTCTAGATTTGATTATTTGATTCCTTGTTGTATGTTTTCTGATTCTTTATTGGTAATTTATATATGTTTGAATTAATTGTTTGGTATGAATGGTTAAATTATATTTCTTCTTATTATTTGCTATTTAGTTTTAAATTATGTAAAAGGCATGTTACCACACTATGTGGGTGCTTTATTCATTTAGTTTGGTATTTAATTTATTTTATAGAAATTGAGATAGTTGTAAGGGACATGTTTCCACTCATTGGTGGGTGTCTTATTTTATTATATTTTGGACATTGGACATTCTTGTAAGGGCATATTTCTGTCTAGTATGGGTACCCATTTTCTTGATTTGTTTATATTTCTTTGATTTTAATATAATGGATATTTGTTTATTTTAATTATATGTAGAATGCATGATACGATGATAAGTTAAAGAATTTAATAATGATTATACATCAACAGGAGGGCAGTTCTAATAAACTTGGCGCTATGGGGGTGTTGGGTTATTCTCACATTCCCCATGCATACCTAATTTTTTTGAACCCAATAGGAGTTAGGGATTCCTTATGAATCAAGTCATCCACCCCTTTCTATCTTCCCTCCTCATTCAGGTGGCAACTCTATTTTCTCTGGGTTTAGGCACATATTCTCTAAGTCCCTGAGCCTAACAGTGCCAAAGTAGTAAGAACCATTCCACTGGGAGTGAGGGCAAAAATCCCTGCTCACACATAGGTCTAGAACCCAAACCAAATCATAGGTCCAAAACCCAAGGGTCTAGAACCCAAACCAATTCATGAGTCTATAATTGTAATATCCCAAAGTGTGCCCTAGGAGTTTTGATATAATTGTTGTTTTATTTGAATTAAAATGTATAGGTGTAATTAGAAAGAGAAAAGAATTTAAAAGAGAGTGTATATGTTGTATATATGGAAATATATATAACATATACACAAGTTAAATGGATGGTCAAAGGAAGAAGATATTTTTTTTGTTAATTATGAAATTACTAAAAAGGGCATGTAAGTGAAAGGAAGTTAAAATAAATAGATGAGGGTATTTAAGTAATTTTCTTTTTGGGAATGCTTGGTGGAGGTTTAAAGAGATGAGAAGTTTGACTTTGTCTCTTTCACTTGTTCATTTTCTTCTCTTTCCCTTTTGTTGGCCGGCCATCTAAATCAAGAGAGCAAGAGTGAGTTTTGCTTGTTCCAAACTCAAAATTGAAGGAGTTTTCAAGAGATTAAGTTGGAAATCCAAGAAGATTCATTATTTTGGTAAGTTTCTCTTGATTTTCTAGTTTTATTTTAAGTTGTTTATGAATTTGAGTGTTGATATTTGAAAGTAGGGTTGTGTTAATGGTAGTATGTTGGTGTGTGTTTGATTTAAATTGATTGTGGTGTTGGTTTTGAATTGAAATAAAAAGATAGGTTGATGTTGGTATTGAAAGAGTAAGAGTGTTGTTGGTTTTAGGGTTTTGAAGTGGTAAGTGATGTTTAACTTGAGTTTGATAAATTATTCTCATTGATTTTCATATTGTTGATGTTTGTTGGAGTTGTAAGCATAGAATATGTGAATTTGGTTAGAAACAGTAGCATTCTGGATGCCACGCCCGTGGCCCTTGGTTGCCATGGCCGTGGCCATTTGTAGCCATGGCCGTGGAGGTTTGGAGCAAGGGAGGCAGAACCATTCTTTAACCCACGCTCGTGGGGGTTGGGGTGGCCACGGCCGTGGGCTTTAGTTAGTGGAGTTGAGTTATAATTTGTGTAACACCCCTTCCCAACCTACATGTGTAAGTCGAGTAGAGGCGCCATACTATCCTAATGTTGCTACCAATTTACTTAGTCAAATTTTAATTCTGATTTTTACAGAAATTTTGCCATAGTTCCGCCTAGAAATTTGGATCCCAAGTGTCGACAAAACTTGTTTTTCTGATTTTTTTTAAAACATTTTACACAGACCAATATAATTACCATCAAATTTAATGCACTCCCAATGAATCCACCTTATACCCTCAACTACAAACCTGCACGAAGAGTTCACACTTCTAATATAACATAAAGTAAAGATTTATGATTATTACATACTACTAACATACAATTATAACATAGAAAATCTATTTTATATTTATTCATATACATGCCACAACTAGCTAACTCATAATGGAACTAAAAGATCTACCCCTGAGATTTGCTGTGGTCTGGTCGTTGCTTTCCCAAGATTTATCTACTGCTCCGAACCTACGAGTCAAGGAAAACTTAACTCGCTGAGCAATGTCGCTCAGTGGGTACTTTACCAATAAAATACAAGTAACATATGAAAACATTTGGAAAATATGAAATAATTAAATCATAAATCAACCAACCTTAAACCAATAGAAATTTTGATACATTCAGTGTAATATGCTTTCAATAATGTAAAATCATAATTCAAACTCATTTGCATTTCATAGTTTAACGAAAAATATGTCTTTGGTTCAGGCTCTACTGGTATATAGGGAACCATAGTGATAAGGCAGTGGCCCTCACCACTGTAACATAGGTGGCCCTCACCACCGATATCAGATCACAGGAATGGCCCTCACCATCCTGGTTCTAACCAATGGGCCTCCCCATTGGCTTCAGTGGCCTCACCACTGAATAACATATCATATCACAATAATGAGCAGTACTGCATGCGTTAGTATAGTGCACCATACCCTTATCTACCACTCCCACTATCCAGTAGAGCATAAAGGTTAAAATGATTCAATTTAAGTTTCAAACTTCATTTTGGAATGATTCGAAAAATCATTTTAATTTCCGTCACGCTTTGCCATTTATGCCGCGCACCACATTCTTTGGTCAAACCGTTACTCTTTTTCACATATTTAACATCCACAATAAACATATCAAATATTTCAAAGCATTCCTCAAAGGATCACAAATTGACCAAATGAATAGTGTTGCGGCGAGAAAAATCGGCAACGCAAAATGGCATGACCAAATGAATAGTAAAATCTGGATTTTCGTCAAAATTTCAGTCCACTTCAATCATGCATTTGACCAAGTAAATGATCTTATTTTTTGCTGAAATTTTACAGAAAACTTATTTCATATGTTGACTAATTGCATGTAAAATTTCGTTGAAAAATTCCTTCGTTTTCTGCCTCAAACAATTTCCACAAAAAGGTCCAGAAAGCTGTCTTTTTGGGACCATTTCGGCCCAAACACATGAAATGCATAGGATAGTTTATTTTTCTTTTGCAAATCAATATTAAGGCTTCTTTAATGGTAAAGTGAAGATTCAAACACTTCCCTTTGACAACTTTTGCATGTTTAACTCAAATCAATATATTTAAGCATCAACAACAAAACTTTCATAAACCAAAGTTTGTAAAGCATCAAACCAAAATTAATTATTCAAAGGTAAAGTACCAAACCTTATTTTTTTAATTCCTCTTGGCTTTTCTTTCTTCTCCTTCTTTAATTCTTTATTTCTCCTTCAATCAATTCAAGATACAACATAAACCTTAGAATTTCAAAATAATAAATTATCCTCTATTTCTTTTCCAACCGAAACCCCTAATCCTACCTTATTAATCTTTCTATATCTTGGTTCTTCCATTTAATCAATTAATCTTATTATTTTTTTTTCAATTCCATATAAGACTCTAATTCCCAATCTTCCAATATATATATAACTACCTAAAACTAATACTAAAATTAAAGTCTACACACTTAAAAACCTTAGAACTTACCTTAAAAATCAAAGTTTGGAAAAACTTGGAAGTCCCTTGGTATTTTCTTTTGTTGGCCGAATTTGGTGAGTGGAAAAGAGAGAATTTGCTCTTCATATCACCTATATTTATATACAAAGGAAGTGATGATCACCTTGACCATTTGTCCACTTTTTCTCTTTCTTCATTTATTACACATTTATTACATATGCTAAATGTTCTCTTTTGATTGGCCAACCTTTGATTTTTATAACTTCCTTTTTCCTTTACTTCTTTCCACTTGTCTCTCTTCCCATTGGATCTCATAAAGTTGTCCCGGGTTACTCATCCGGTCCCGACACGAAACCGGGCCCACATTACGTTCCGGCGATTAATCGATCATATCTTTTAAACCGTATAGCTCCACGAGTCAAACTATATATGGTTTTGATCCTCTTGACCTCTACTTTCTATTTATAAGATCTATTTTAGGTTTCTAAGTCATTTTGAAAAATTACCGGTAAGCCCTCAACTTTTTACAAAATTCCCTTTTGGTCCTATTTTTGCTCGGGTTTTCTCCGGCTTCATTTCTACTGACAATCGTTTCATATTTAACTTCTCGCCATTCTCTACGTACTCACGTCTTTATTTCCTACCCTAAATTCATGTATAACTTTAATTGGTAATGACCAAAATGCCCTTAGTCAACATTTCTTCATTTTTCTTTAACGGGACATTTCCTGGAAAAACCGTTACACGTCGTTGCGATCCGATTTTTCTCTACATTCCATTTTTGGAATCTGTTATATGCACTATTAAGAACATCCGGTGCAACTTTCTTTGAAATTACATCTACGTCCCCAACTTTATTAAAAATTACAATTATGTCCCTTTTGTCATACAACCTTATCTAGGGCTGTTATCAAGAATTATCTTCTCCTTTTCCCTACTCTCGCTATTCACGTGTCTACACTGCATAAATGCAGTAGGCGGATGTGACAGTTCCTTCCTCGTTAATTTAAGCTTCGTCCCGAAGCTCATCAAGTGAAAACAAATATGGGTATTGCTTCTTCATAGTTTCTTCGCGTTCCCATGTAGCTTCTTCTACTTTGTGATTCCTCCAAAGCACTTTGACCAATGGAATCTTCTTATTTCACAACTCTTTGATTTCACGTGCTAGGATCTCTACCGGCTCTTCCTCATATGTCATTTCAGGCTGAATCTCAATATCTTGAACTTGTATGACGTGGGTTGGATCTGAACGATACCTCCTTAGCATCGAAACATGGAAAACATCATGTATTTTATTTAATTCAGGTGGTAACGCCAACTGGTAAGCTACCGGACCTACCCGTTTAATAATTTCATATGGTCCGATGAATCTAGGGCTTAGCTTGCCTTTTTGTTTAAATCGTAACACTTTCTTCCAAGGAGAGACTTTGAGGAACACTCTGTCACCTACCTCAAACTGTATGTCTTTCCTTTTTAGATCCGCGTATGATTTTTGCCGGTCCGCTGCTGCTTTTAATCGGTCTCGAATGATTTCTACCTTCTCTTCAGTTTCCTTAACTATGTCTGGCCCCAACATCTTTTCCTCACTCAATTCTGTCCAGCAAACTGGAGTTCTGCATTTTCGACCATACAGTGCTTCGTAAGGTGCCATTTGTATGCTGGATTGATAACTGTTGTTGTACGCGAATTCCATTAAGCTTAGGTGTTTGTCCCAACTACCTTTAAATTCTAAAACGTACGCCCTCAGCATATCTTCCAAAATTTGAATCACTCTTTCCGACTGTCCGTCTGTCTGGGGATGAAATGCTGTGCTGTGGTAAGTTCGAGTTCCAAGGGCTGTTTGTAACTTCTGCCAAAAATTTGACGTAAAACGTGGGTCTCGATCGGATATGATCGAAGTTGGAACTCCGTGGAGACGTATAATCTGTAACACCCTGATACTCCATATAAGTACCATACATATACCTAGTATACATACAATACATATATGTAGTATCAGAATGTCACGTAAATTTTCAGTTTATTTACCTTTAACCGAATTCATAAAATTTTACATTACTTTGAAACACATTTATAAAATCATTGCTCTTATTAAAAATGCAACATAATTAAAATCATATATGTATGCATCACCTTCTAGTTGGTCTCGAGACACCCTTACTCTTCTCGTGGCACCACAGCTAAACTTCCAAATTAACCTCATAAATACCTGCGCGATTAAACATCCGCGCTAAGCACGAGAGCTTAGTAGTACTAAATAAAACAATAATAAAATAAACTTTGCCAAAAGAATCATACCTTAAATTTTTAGCATTTAGTTTTATTGTTTTCTTACCACGTATTCCTTTCTCAATGCATTCTTCAGAAGTTCTCACTATCTTTGCAAATTTGATATATAATTACATGGAACATTCATAACACAATTCTTGCCCTTTCTATTTCATATATATATATAACATACATCATTTTAACAAAACACCATTCAATGATCTATCCAAATTTTCATAATAGCAATTCTCACAAATTCCACCTTCATATACATTTTACACATCATACAACATGTTCATAAGCCCATATCTCAACAAAGTCCCTCAAAACACATTCCTCTTCAATACATCAATGCACATATTACAAAATCATACTTCATAACATCATTTTATTCACAATTCATCAAGCATGAATCACATTGACAACAAAGACAGACTTGGGCCCAAACAACATACTAATATGCCATTCAATTTTCAGAGTAATGCTTTGGTTTAATTATCACATTTATCATTATCATAGACCCAACTAGGCTTCAAGGATTAGGTTCAACCAAGCTTCAAGGGGAGCAAAGCATGCTAAGCTTCAACCCAACTTGGCTTCAAGAACCAATCCAACCTAGCTTCAAGGGTGGTAACATCTCAATTAGGCTTCAAGGATTTAATCCAACCTAACTTCAAGAGATTGTTACACTTCTTAGGCATGCCACCAACAACAAACTCTGAAAATGGAATAACACATTAGTCACACAACTCATTTATCAATTTTATTCTCAATTGAATTATCATAACCAATAACAATGGTTCACATTTTATTTGAATCATCATAGCCAATCACAATGGCTTCATCACATCACATTAAAATCACCATAGCCAATAACAATGGCTCACATCTCATTTGAATCATCATAGCCAATAGCAATGGCTTCATATTTCATTTGATTTCAACTCACATTTCATCTGTCATCACAATATCACATATTTTATATTTCATGCTTCATCACAACATCACATCATTCATATAACACATTACAATTTACAAAGCATAGAACATAACATTATTCATATAGTATCATCAAATCATATTGATCAATTCATCACTCAAGTATACATGATCATTATATCTTCCACATTTCCTATACCATCATTGTTAGATACATCACACTTTACATTATTCATGGATTTATAATCTTCTATATACTTTTGGTTGGATCATTATTGTTTTAAGTGTGTTTAGGTACCAAAAGACCCTTTTAAAGATCCAACAATATAAGAAGAATATATAACAATGTAGGAAGGACAAAGAATAAAACATTACTTAACACATTTGAGGGACACGGGCAGCACACTTGAGGGACACGGCCAAGCTTGTGGCCGTGTCTCTCAACACAATTTTGGCAGTAGCGAACACAGGCATGGGACACGGCCAAGCTTGTGGCCGTGTCTCTCATCACAATTTCAAACAGACTCAGACACGGGCAGAGGACACGGCCGTGTCTCTCAACAAAAGTCAGGCAGTAGCAAACACATTCAATCTCTCCAAAATCCATCCAAAACGGCCAAGTTGCCCTAACTTGGCCGTGTCTCTCATAATTTGGCCGTGTCCTTCAAGAACTCAAAGACCAAACCATTTCCAAAATTCATACCACAACCCTTTTAATCATCATCTTTGTTCATATTTATCAATTCCATATCACTTTAACATTTATATAACTTCATTATATCACCATAACAATCAATATATATACATCACTATAATCAATTACTCAAAATACCATTTCATTCATATCAAATCCTAACTCAACAATTCATCATCATCATCACAAATACCCCAAATTATCAACACTTAAATACCAATTCAACACAATTACATACTTCAATCTTTCATTTCCATCATCTTAAACACCAACCATACCTCAATCCAAAGAAACCCAAAACAAGAAGATAAAAACATATATATACATAATCAATAAAATCAACTCAAGAGAGAAGTACTTACTTGAATAGCTTGCCAAATCTTCAATATCCATTTGCAAGCCTCTTGATAACCTTAGTCTTTGGTGTAATTAGAAGTAAAATCCCCTTTCTCTCTCTAGCTTCTCTCTCTCTCTCTCTCTCTCTCTCGTTTACTAAGAAGAAGGAGACGAAGGAGAAGAAGAAAGAACGTTCTCATTCTTTCCTTCATCCTTATCATATATATAATAATAATAATAATAATAATAATAATAATAATAATGCAATTAAATCTCCTCCACACAAACTTCTATTTGCTTTCCTCTTTATTTTCCTTTTTGTCCTTATTATCATTATTATTATTATTAACTAATCATACAAATATATATATATACAACTCACTTTTCCTACACCATTTTATACCTCATATATATGTTACATTTTATAATTCCCATATCTTCTCTTCACTTCTTTTCTCTTACCCTTCAATACACACATTGAATCCAAATACAACAATAATCCCAACACTTTTAGGGTATATTTTAGGATATTACATAATCTCTTTGATATACAAGTCTGCCAACTTGTCTAGCGAGTAATCCACACGTACTGGTATGAAATGAGCGGACTTAGTAAGCCGGTCTACGATTACCCAAATCGCGTCATGTTTGTCCCTTGTCATAGGCAATCCTGTGACAAAATCCATAGTAATACGATCCCATTTCCAGGTTGGAATCGTAATAGGTTGTAGTAGCCCTGAGGGTAGTTGATGTTCCGCCTTCACTTGCTGACAGGTTAGACACTTCGTTACGTGATCAACGATATCCTTTTTCATTCCTGGCCACCAATAATACTCCTTCAAGTCCCGATACATTTTCGTTACTCCTGGATGCATTGTATAAGGATTGTTATGAGCTTCTTGCAAAATCTGTTTCTTCAGCTCCTTGGACTTAGGTACCACCATTCTCTTGTTGTAGTAGAGAATACCATCAGGACGAATTTGATAGTCTCCTGAACAGTTCTCCTGCGCCTGTTGACTCCACTTCTTCACTTGTTCATCTTCCTTCTGAGCCTCACGTATTTGTTGATGTAAATTAGGTCGCACGTGCATTTCTGCAAAGATAGCTCCATCTTCTGTAGGTTTTAACGTTACCCTCATAGCACTTAGCGCTTGCATTGACTTCCTACTAAGTGCATCTGCTACGACATTCGCTTTGCCCGGGTGATAATTAATCGTATAGTCGTAGTTGGCTAACCATTGCATCCATTTTCGCTGTCGCAGGTTTAAATCTTTCTGCGTGGGCAAATATTTCAGGCTTTGATGATCCGTAAAGATGTAACATTTTTCCCCGTATAAGTAGTGCCTCCACGTCTTGAAAGCCAAAACAATCGCTGCTAGCTCTAAGTCATGCGTAGGATAATTCTTTTCATGTGGCTTGAGCTGTCGAGAGACATACGCAATGACTTTGCCTTCCTGCATCAATACACAACCTAACCCAATATGGGATGCATCGCTATAAATCACAAAATCTTTTCCTGATTCTGGTTGTGTAAGAATAGGTGCTTCAGTAAGTTTTTGTTTCAGCTTTTCAAAGCTCCGTTGACAAGCGTCGGTTCACTGGAATTTGGCATTCTTCTGAAGTAGCTTGGTCATAGGTACGACGATCATGGAAAACCCTTTAACGAATCTCCGATAATATCCTGCTAATCCCAAGAAACTACGGACTTCCGTTACTGTCTTAGGTGACTTCCATTCCAATACTGCTTCTATTTTCTTGGGATCGACCCTTATTCCTTCTGCCGATACAATATGTCCCAAGAAAGCTACTTCTTCCAACCAAAATTCGCATTTGCTGAATTTAGTGTATAACTGCTTCTCACGCAGGGTTTGCAAAACAATTCTAAGGTGACGATCATGATCCTCTCGATTCTTTGAATACACCAATATGTCGTCAATAAATACCACCACGAACTGATCCAAATACGGGTGGAAGATTCTATTCATCAGATCCATGAATACTGCAGGTGCGTTCGTTAATCCGAAAGGCATAACAATGAATTCATAATGTCCATAGCGAGTTCTGAATGCGGTTTTTGATATGTCTTCATCTTTAATTCCCAATTGATGATAACCCGATCGTAGATCAATTTTTGAAAAGACTCCAGCACCTTTGAGTTGATCAAACAGATCATCTATGCGAGGTAACGGATACTTGTTTTTGATGGTCAGCTTATTAAGTTGACGGTAATCTACGCACAACCTTAAGGATCCGTCTTTCTTTTTCACAAACAATACTGGTGCTCCCCATGGTGACACGCTTGGCCTTATGAACCCCTTGTCTAAAAGTTCTTGTAGCTGTACCTTTAATTCTTTTAGCTCCGCTGGCGCCATTCGGTAAGGTGCGATAGATACTGGTGCAGCTCCCGGGTACACATCTATGGTGAATTTCACCTCTCGTTTAGGTGGTAGTCCGGGTAAATCGTCAGGAAATACGTCGGGAAAATCGCATACAGTAGGTATATCTTGTAACTTTGGTGCCTCTTCTTTTGCTACTAATGCACATACCAGGTATGCCTCGCAGCCTTTTTGCACTAACCTCTTAGCCGTCATGGCAGAAATGATGTTAGTTAGATAGTCCTTCCTTTTTCCCACTAGAGTCACTTCGTCACCGTCTGCAGTATGCAAGGTAACTCTCTTCTGTTTACAGTCAACCAATGCATCGTGTTTGGCTAACCAATCCATTCCAAGGATAGCATCAAATTCTTGAAATGGTAGTTCAAATAAATCTCCCCAAAAGATATGTCCGTGTATCTCTACGGGACAATCTTTCACTACCTTCCTAGTAATCACCTCATTTCCTAATGGGTTAATAACTAATATTCCTTCTTTCTCTAGTTCTACCTTTAGGTCCTCAAGTTTTTCATTTTTCGTGCATATATATGAGTGTGAAGAACCTGGATCTATTAAAACGTAAAGCGGAACTTCAAACATAGACAACTGACCTGCAATCATGTCTAGCGCTTCTTCGTCTTCTCGCCCCCTCATGGCATACATTCTAGCAGGAGCCCTTGCTTCTGGTCGATTCACTGTTTCAGATTGCACACGCGACGGATTTTTGCTCCTTCCTCTGCCTCGGCCTCGACCTGCTGCCGCTTGCGATCTCTCAGTATCCCTAGGTAGATTCTGTATTCGCTGGGGACACTCTCGCATAAGGTGGTCTAAAGATCCACATATATAACTTGCAAATGTCCGACCCCAACATTCTCCCGTGTGACGGCGTCCGCATTGATCACAGCGTGGATTATTATTTTCGCCTTCATTACCTCTCGGACCGATAAAGAAGTTACCTCCGCTTCGGCTGAATCCTCTTCCTTGTCCTCTTCCGGATCGTCCCGTACTAGCGACTGAGGTAGTTTGACTTAAGCCACCGCGAATTGATCCCTGACTGTAACCTCGACGTTGACCGCCTCCCGTGGAACCACTGCCGCGGAATCGTTTTCTTGATGATTGGTAGTTTCCCGAATAGTTCTGGGTACCTCTCTTCTGTTTCATCTTCTGTCGTCTATTCTGCTCATCAGACTGACATTGCTCTACTTCTAGAGCCCTATTGACCAACTCGGAAAATTCTTTGATATTAGCAGCAATTAGCTGCATCCTAATCTCATTATTCAATCCATCCTGGAACTGCTTACATCTATCATGTTCATCTTCAATTGTCTTCTTGGCATACCTACTCAGCCTAGTAAATTCCCTCTCGTACTCAGCAACGGTTAGTCGACCTTGCTTTAACTGTAGAAACTCCTTTTTCTTGGCATCTAGGTATGCCTCCGATATAAACTTCCTCTTGAACTCATTCACAAAGAAATCCCATGTTCTCTGTTCCGGTGAAACTCGTTGGTGAACTGTGTCCCACCATATATATGCTTCTTCCACTAATAAGGAAGTAGCACATATCACTCGCTCTTCTGGCGTACACTGTAACTGATCTAAGGCTCGTATTGTTCCTTCCAGCCAATACTCGGCTGTTGAAGAATCATCGTCCCTTCGAGCCTTAAACTCCTTCGCACCATACTTTCTTATCTTTTCTATTGGGGGTTTCCTTTCCCCTCCTACAGCAGGTACTGGTACGGGTGCTGGCGCTGGGGGTGGTGCTGGGGCAACGCTGGCTATCTGCCGAAATACGGCAGCCATTTGTTGCAACATTTCATTGGGAATAGGAGCATCAGCGGGTGGTTGCTCCGACGCTGATGTCTCAGATACACGCATTTCTACAACTCGGGAGGCCTGAGACTCGACCTCCTCCTCTATATCACGCTGCGCTGCTTGCGACATCTAAAGAGTAAACATATACCATCCCATCATTATTAACGACCCAGACCAACAGCATTATCTTACCCTAGGTGGCATGTATATAAATATAAAATTCTTAATTAACACATATACAACACAACTTTTATTTATTTCCAAACACAAAGTTTTACAATATTAGGAAGCCCTTATATACACTGCAAAATTTAGGACTCCTCACTATTATATCACCATATTATACTACCATACAATATTTACATGATACCTTTATCTCACATATATATAACTAAAAGAACCACCAAACACAATACATCTCAAGACTCAATGAGTAGGTGCCCTAGGTGAAGTGGCACTGTCTAAAAAATATTCTACTATCTCGGGATCAAAATCGGGGTCATGTGATGCTTCACTAGGTAAGTACTGGCCTAGCTCTTGAACCCTCTCCTGTAAAGTTTGAATCTCTTGATGTGCTATCTCGAGGCTTCTACTGACACTATCCAACTCCGCTCTATAACTAAGCCTGTCTTCTTTTAACATCTGCACGTCATCTATCAAGGAGGAAATCATCTCATCTTTTATTCTCAAGTCTTCACGATCTTGTATACTTCTATCGGCCAAAATTTCTATAGTCTCATCTTGCTCCTGCGCTAGCTGTCTCAACCTCTCTACTTCTATCCTTAGCTCTCTCACCTCCTCGTTTAGGTCACCCATTATTACTCCTGGATAAGTTGAATAACATAACTAACAATGACATACACATGTATAGTTATATAATTAAAACCCCTATTCTAACCCTATGTGTCATACATTTAAGGTTTAGTTCTACTAACTACCCAGAACCGGCTAAACCTTTGCTCTAATACCACTAATTGTAACACCCCTTCCCAACCTACATGTGTAAGTCGAGTAGAGGCGCCATACTATCCTAATGTTGCTACCGATTTACTTAGTCAAATTTTAATTCTGATTTTTACAGAAATTTTGCCATAGTTCCGCCTAGAAATTTGGATCCCAAGTGTCGACAAAACTTGTTTTTCTGATTTTTTTTTAAAACATTTTACACAGACCAATATAATTACCATCAAATTTAATGCACTCTCAATGAATCCACCTTATACCCTCAACTACAAACCTGCACGAAGAGTTCACACTTCTAATATAACATAAAGTAAAGATTTATGATTATTACATACTACTAACATACAATTATAACATAGAAAATCTCTTTTATATTTATTCATATACATGCCACAACTAGCTAACTCATAATGGAACTAAAAGATCTACCCCTGAGATTTGCTGTGGTCTGGTCGTTGCTTTCCCAAGATTTATCTACTGCTCCGAACCTACGAGTCAAGGAAAACTTAACTCGCTGAGCAATGTCGCTCAGTGGGTACTTTACCAATAAAATACAAGTAACATATGAAAACATTTGGAAAATATGAAATAATTAAATCATAAATCAACCAACCTTAAACCAATAGAAATTTTGATACATTCAGTGTAATATGCTTTCAATAATGTAAAATCATAATTCAAACTCATTTGCATTTCATAGTTTAACGAAAAATATGTCTTTGGTTCAGGCTCTACTGGTATATAGGGAACCATAGTGATAAGGCAGTGGCCCTCACCACTGTAACATAGGTGGCCCTCACCACCGATATCAGATCACAGGAATGGCCCTCACCATCCTGGTTCTAACCAATGGGCCTCCCCATTGGCTTCAGTGGCCTCACCACTGAATAACATATCATATCACAATAATGAGCAGTACTGCATGCGTTAGTATAGTGCACCATACCCTTATCTACCACTCCCACTATCCAGTAGAGCATAAAGGTTAAAATGATTCAATTTAAGTTTCAAACTTCATTTTGGAATGATTCGAAAAATCATTTTAATTTCCGTCACGCTTTGCCATTTATGCCGCGCACCACATTCTTTGGTCAAACCGTTACTCTTTTTCACATATTTAACATCCACAATAAACATATCAAATATTTCAAAGCATTCCTCAAAGGATCACAAATTGACCAAATGAATAGTGTTGCGGCGAGAAAAATCGGCAACGCAAAATGGCATGACCAAATGAATAGTAAAATCTGGATTTTCGTCAAAATTTCAGTCCACTTCAATCATGCATTTGACCAAGTAAATGATCTTATTTTTGGCTGAAATTTTACAGAAAACTTATTTCATATGTTGACTAATTGCATGTAAAATTTCGTTGAAAAATTCCTTCGTTTTCTGCCTCAAACAATTTCCACAAAAAGGTCCAGAAAGCTGTCTTTTTGGGACCATTTCGGCCCAAACACATGAAATGCATAGGATAGTTTATTTTTCTTTTTGCAAATCAATATTAAGGCTTCTTTAATGGTAAAGTGAAGATTCAAACACTTCCCTTTGACAACTTTTGCATGTTTAACTCAAATCAATATATTTAAGCATCAACAACAAAACTTTCATAAGCCAAAGTTTGTAAAGCATCAAACCAAAATTAATTATTCAAAGGTAAAGTATCAAACCTTATTTCTTTAATTCCTCTTGGCTTTTCTTTCTTCTCCTTCTTTAATTCTTTATTTCTCCTTCAATCAATTCAAGATACAACATAAACCTTAGAATTTCAAAATAATAAATTATCCTCTATTTCTTTTCCAACCGAAACCCCTAATCCTACCTTATTAATCTTTCTATATCTTGGTTCTTCCATTTAATCAATTAATCTTATTATTATTTTTTTTTTCAATTCCATATAAGACTCTAATTCCCAATCTTCCAATATATATATAACTACCTAAAACTAATACTAAAATTAAAGTCTACACACTTAAAAACCTTAGAACTTACCTTAAAAATCAAAGTTTGGAAAAACTTGGAAGTCCCTTGGTATTTTCTTTTGTTGGCCGAATTTGGTGAGTGGAAAAGAGAGAATTTGCTCTTCATATCACCTATATTTATATACAAAGGAAGTGATGATCACCTTGACCATTTGTCCACTTTTTCTCTTTCTTCATTTATTACACATTTATTACATATGCTAAATGTTCTCTTTTGATTGGCCAACCTTTGATTTTTATAACTTCCTTTTTCCTTTACTTCTTTCCACTTGTCTCCCTTCCCATTGGATCTCATAAAGTTGTCCCGGGTTACTCATCCGGTCCCGACACGAAACCGGGCCCACATTACGTTCCGGCGATTAATCAATCATATCTTTTAAACCGTATAGCTCCACGAGTCAAACTATATATGGTTTTGATCCTCTCGACCTCTACTTTCTATTTATAAGATCTATTTTAGGTTTCTAAGTCATTTTGAAAAATTACCGGTAAGCCCTCAACTTTTTACAAAATTCCCTTTTGGTCCTATTTTTGCTCGGGTTTTCTCCGGCTTCATTTCTACTGACAATCGTTTCATATTTAACTTCTCGCCATTCTCTACGTACTCACGTCTTTATTTCCTACCCTAAATTCATGTATAACTTTAATTGGTAATGACCAAAATGCCCTTAGTCAACATTTCCTCATTTTTCTTTAACGGGACATTTCCTGGAAAAACCGTTACACGTCGTTGTGATCCGATTTTTCTCTACATTCCATTTTTGGAATCTGTTATATGCACTATTAAGAACATCCGGTGCAACTTTCTTTGAAATTACATCTACGTCCCCAACTTTATTAAAAATTACAATTAGGTCCCTTTTGTCATACAACCTTATCTAGGGCTGTTATCAAGAATTATCTTCTCCTTTTCCCTACTCTCGCTATGCACGTGTCTACACTGCATAAATGCAGTAGGCGGATGTGACAATTTGTGATCTAAAGGTCTAAGATGAGGTTATTAAGTGATAAATTGTATTGGAATTCATGTATTGTATCATTTTTGGACTAGGTTTTGGAAGAAGGTAATTTGCCCTAATTTAAGAAGTGAAGAATTGTTGGAAGAAGAAGTGTATAGATTTGTATAAGTGGTGCTTAAGGTAAGTACAAACTACATTATTGCATACATTCATATGATGTTGAGACTTAACATACATTTGATTGTAAATGTGTTAAAGAAATCTAATGTATTGTTGATGCTTATTAATAATGTTATGTTGGATATAATGTGAACATTGATGATGCATATGAATAAAGCTATATTGTGCACAATGTGGATTATGTGGAATGTATGTTGGAGATTCTAAATCTATGAATAAGGTAAATTGCTATGTATATATATATCAATGATGATCATTCTTAATGGATGTTGAATGTAATTGATTGTGAGTACTTAAATGATGAATTGAGACATAATGAGATGATTAAAGCATGTTTGTCTATATGAAATATGAAGTGTAAAAGATATGATGATATGATGAATTGTATTAATGTTATTATGAGATATGAGGCCATGGTTGTTGGCTATGGTATTGCAAATGAAATATAATGGAGGCATAGTTGCCTATTTGATATTGCGAATGAAATGGAAAGAGATAAATGAAATGATGTGTGCCTAATATGTTAATTCAATTTTCAGAGTTCTGAGATTGGCGGCATGCCTATAAAGTACTGGATAGGTGAAAAGACCGGGTCGTAAGCCGATTCCAGTTGATAAATGTGAAATGTAAAATAGTAACAGTCTTGCCGGGTTGAGGATTTCCTCGGGTTTATCCGGGTTGAGGTCCAAGAGACTGGGTCTGTTACAGGTAACAGTCTTGCCGGGTTGAGGATCTCCTCGAGTTTTGCTGGGTTGAGGCCCAAGAGACTGGGTCTGTTACACTATACATGGATAGAGATATATATATATATATATATATGTATCGCCTACGGGCTTGATGATTATGATTACAGACCAAAGCAGTAACTCTGAACTTTGAATAACATATTAGTGTCTTTTGGGCCCATACGTGTCTTTGTGTCAATGTAAATCATAAGTGATGAAATAATTGAATCAAATGATGAAATGTAGTCTTATGAACCATATAAAAATATCAATTGAGAATATTATATTAATTATTGAAATGTGTGACATTGGCATTGCATATAAGCATATTGTTATTGTAGTTTGTAGTACTAAGCCGTTGGCTTAGCGCGATTGTGATTCATCGCGCAGGTGACAGGAAAGAACCGGAGAGTTCCTCTAGACCGAGTAGAGTCTAGATTTTTGAGGCATTGATAGTGGAGCTTAAAGATCAAAGACATACTGCCAAACATGTATATATTTTATGTTTTGTAAAACTTGAATTTTGATGTATATATATTTGTAAATATTTGTTACATTTTCCACTGCTTTTAAATAAACATTTTATCTTTTGTCTTTTATAATTTCTTTTAAATGATTTAAATTTGTTCATGTTTTTGTAAAGGGATGAGTCATTTGTTAAGTATATCATAGCATTTCTATATTCAGTATACGTATATTACGATCGTATTAGCATGCTGCGTACGTATACGGGGTATAGGGGTGTTACAATAACCCAAACCAAGCCACAGGTTTAGCACCCACTCTCATCCAAGGTCAAGTTAAAGGCATATTGCTTTTCATCCTCTAAATGAATTTAAGATCATTCAAGTAGGGGCCAAAACTATAAACCCCCTAATTTTGGCCCTAAATAAGTTGGATCCCAATTAAAAGAGGCCAAGCCAAATTTGGTCCTATTTTAAAAGCTTAAACCAAGTTTAATGCCTTAAATTAGATCAGTCAAATTTCAAAAAGGCCCATATTATGCTCAGTCCAATTGAATATGTCCAATCCAAATTCAAAATTAATCTAGCTGGGTTTAATTCGGTATGAGCCATGCTCATTGTGAGCATGGATTTTTGCCCCTACTCTTGGTGGAATCGTTCTTGCGACTTCATCACTTTTTAGGCTCAGGGCCTTAGAGAAAATGGGCCTAAACTTGAAGAAAATGGAGTCACCAGCCAAACGGGCCAAGAAAAAGAAAGGGGTGGAACTTGTGGGGAAGGTGAGAAATGACCCAGCACTCCCACAATGCCCATTTCATTGGAACCGGCCTCCTTTTCATGTCTTAATATTATAAAATTCTTAAATATAATGATATTATACATACTACATGCGATCATAAGAATAAATAAATACTTTATTAAAATTACAACAATGTCCAAACAAAACAAATAAATGGACACCCATCTAAGGATGGAAACATGTCCTTACATCATCCATATCTAAAACTAAATAGGACCCCCACTGAAAGGTGGAAACATGTCCTTTTCATTGGTCTAAAAAACTTTAAAATAAAATAAATTACATGATGCTCACGACATGAGGTACCCAAAATATGGAAACATACCTCTTATAATGTTTTGAAATCAAAATAAATCAATAAAAATAGCCAACCATTCATTATAAATAAATCAATCATCAAAGACATCAAACAACAATCAAAATATAATAAACATTCATCTAATTTAAATAAAACAATAAGTATATAAATTTAGGGTTCATGCATCAATTTAGGTTTCTTTGGTTTCATGTTTATCAATTAAGGTCTTGTAATTTAGTTTACTAGATTAATCAATTTGTGAAATATTTAATGTAAAAGAAGTAATATAGCTACTTGATGTTTTAAAGATTTAGGGTTTTAAAGTTTTATGAAATTAATATTAAAGTCTAATGTTTAAGTAAATAAGATTGAAGATCATAAAAATAGTATTTTAAGTTAGGTATTTGGAAAGAATATGCTATTATGAATCTTCAAAAAAATAGATTTGGTCAGGGTTTTGAGGAAATAGATTATTGTTTTATGGTTTTAGAAAAGTTTAATTAGGGTTTAGATTTCAAAATTTAGTTTTACAGGTATTAAGGTATTAGTGTTTTCGAAAAAAACTTTTTAGGGTTTTAAATAGAGTTTAGATGGTAAGTAGAATAACTGATCAAATAACAAAAGCATGATCTATTGTATGTTTAAAAAATTGTTCAATTTGAATGATGAAGCTATTGTAAACATGAATAAGTCAATAGAAACTCAAACCTCCATTATTGGTTCCACCGCAATTTTGAATTATGGCTGAACAATAACAAAGACAGTGCGGGTTGCCTTTGATGGGTTGTATGTTATTTGCTGCCTCTTGATCCTTCAAGCTTGAGATTGCCAATCAACTGCCAAAAGGAATTTGGATAGTTCTTAAAAAAATTTCCAAAAGTCCAATCCTCTCCCTGGCCGAAAAATCCCCAATCCCCTTTTCTGTGTCTTTAATGTAGTATTTATAAGAAAAAATAAAAACCTAATACTAATTGGTTAAGGAAAAAAATTTGTTTAGGAGATAAAATTAGAAATCAAGTAGAATAGGGTTTCAGAAAAAATTGTGCTGGCAAAAATTGCTTCAGGGCACTGCTGGCTGGGCGAGGGACGCAGGCCAATTTGCCACAGGTTTTTCCTGCGGCGAATTGGCCCAAGCCAATTCGTCGCCAGTGATTTTCGTTGCCAATTCTTCTGTCACCAATTTTTATTTATTTATATATATATTATCTTTTTTTAATTTTTATTTTAATTTAAAATAAATATTATAAGTAATAAATATAATTATTTAATTAAAATACCAAAAAAATTATTATGGACTGTTTAAAAAATATCAGACTGGACTGGGTCCAAAATTAAGGGTCTACACTCATGTCGAATTGGATAGCCCAATTGAATATGAGCACTTGCTCATGTCCAATTTGACCATGCCTAATTCAACATGAGCATAAAGCTCATGTCCAGTTTAACATGGTCCAATTTGATATGATCATAAGATCATATGAAATCGATCAAATTTCAATTGGACATGAGCCGAGGTTAGTATCTTGAAAGAAAAAGGATTCGAATAATCAAATTTTTTTAAGACTGGTAACCTTGTTTAACCCTAATATTGGCATATAAATAGAAAGATTAGAGGAGCTATTAGAGGAGCTAAAATGATTAACAAAAGTAGCAGAACCTTGAGAGAATTAAAAGAGAAACAGAGAGCAAGATATAGAATAAAAACATAGTAATCGAGGGAGAGGCTTTAACTGAAAGTAGCAATTATCTTCGTATTGCATTCACTCAAACAAGATTACAATTGATCTAGGCAGTTGCATAAACGAGCTTGGTTCAATATATTAAAATTGGTAGAGCCTATGACACATGTATCATCTTCTTATTTTGTTTAAATTTTAATTAATCATCTTCATGTTATTTTATGAATTAGGCAAATTGTGAAGTTTTGTTGATTTTCTAAATTTTATTTATCAAACTACAATCCTAGTTTCATTTTCATCTGAGACCTAAATTAATATTGAACCCTATTCTTTCATTGCCTCAAACATATTTTACTTGATTAGCTTTAATTCATCCTCTAAAACCCTAATTCCATTAATCCAAAACCCTAATTCTTTAGGTTCAGCCCTAGTTTGCATATTTTAGTCTAGTTTGCATATTAAATCCTAGATTGCATATTTTAGTTTAATCTATATATTATACCATCGATTTAGGTTAAAATTCTTAAATTTGTTACTAAAACCATGATTTGCATGTTTAAAATCCTTAAACCTTTTATTTAGGTTCAAAACTCTAATTAATCTTCCAAACCATTGCTTGAGGTTTAAAACCCTATTTTACCCTTAAAATCCCTAATTTTGTGCTCTAACCCTAATTTAGCCCTAATTGCATTAATTAAAGCCCAAAGTTTATGTTTAATTGCATGTTTAAATTACTTGTCTACTATGAATAAATTGAATGTTCAAATCAATTATTTTCCATGAATGGTTCAATTATATTTGCTTAATTGTTTGGCTTTTGAGGATAATGTAAAAGGTATGTTTCCACTTGTTGATGTCTTATTTGTTTAATTTATTTATTTTGTGTAATTTAATTTATCCAAGGATTTTAGAATAATTGTAAGGGACATATTTTCACCTTTTGGTATGTCACTACAAGGAAAACTGAATCAGACAACGCTTTCTGGCCGTTGTCTGATGAAGACAAAAATCGTTGTCTATTGAAGCGATGTTTGATAGCATTGCAGACAACAGTTTTAAAACCATTGCCTAATGTAGGTTTGCACAACTGTTTTTAATTTTATCAGACAACGGTTTTTGGCCATTGTTTGATGATGGTTCAGACAACGGTTTCTAATTTTTCAGACAACGGTTTTTAACCATTGTCTGATGGTTTCCATAACGGTTTCTAAATTATCAGACAACGGTTTCTAAATTTTCAGACAACGGTTTTTAACTGTTGTCTGATGAAGGTTTAGACAATGCTTTTTGACCATTGTCTGATGAAGACAAAAACCGTTGTCTATTGAGGCAGTGTCTGATAGTATTTCAGACAACGGTTTTTAACCGTTATCTGAAGATGGTTTCCACAACGGTTTTTAGTTTTATCAGACAACGGTTTTTAACCGTTTTCTGATGAAGGTTTAGACAATGCTTTTTGACCGTTGTCTGATGAAGACAAAAACCATTGTCTATTGAGACAATGTCTGATAGCATTTTAGACAATGGTTTTTTACCATTGTCTGAAGATGTTTTCCACAACGGTTTTTAGTTTTATCAGACAACGATTTTTAATTGTTGTCTGATGAAGGTTTAGACAATGCTTTTTGATCGTTGTCTGATGAAGACAAAAAATGTTGTCTATTGAGGCGATGTCTGATTAAGGTTTATACAATGCTTTCTTATTAAAAACCGTTGTCTGATTAAGGTTTACACAATGCTTTCTTATTAAAAACCGTTGTCTGATGAAGGTTTACACAACGCTTTCTTATTAAAAACCGTTGTCTGATGAAGGTTTACACAACGCTTTCTTATTAAAAACCGTTGTCTGATTAAGGTTTACACAATGCTTTCTTATTAAATATCGTTATCTAATGAAGGTTTACACAACGCTTTTTAATTTTTCAGACAATGGTTAATTAATCTAAAACCGTTGCAGAAGGACGCTAAATACAAAGGTTAATTAATGTGGCACACTGAATATTAGACAATAGTTTCAATGTTCATTTTCATTTCACCACCATTGTCTGATAAATTGTACATTATACATATAAGACAACACTTTACAATGGAGGATTGCAAATTTGGGAATAAAAAAACCTCCACAAATTCAACCATTCAACATATTAACAAACTAAAAAAAAAATCAACACTATACATATATCACTGAATTATACTATTAACTTAAACTTGAATGACGCTTCATGAAATATTTGGCGAAGTCAATCCTAATATCGTTGATGTCGGCATCACTATACTCCAAGTTGCCTCTGCGTAGCCACTGAAAAATGAATCAAATTTTTGTTAGCCACATGTGGTAAATACAAAATTATTATATAAAAAACGAAAATAATTAAAATTCTCACCTTAGCTGCAAACTGAAGCTCCTTGTCATAATAGATTTCCTTCATGTACCTCATGACAAAGAGGCCGCAGTCCGTGGCCCCTTTCTGCACAGGAACCCCCTGAAATAGCAAATGGAAACAAAAATGAAGTACCACATGTTACATCCATATGTAAACCCATATGCAAACCAACACATCAACCTAATCACACAACCTAACCTGAAATCTGAACAAACATTCTGAAAAATGAACACAAGACACATCCATATAAAATTTCAGGCTCAACGAGCAAACTCATACCTATAATATGCATATTTGCTTTAAATGATAAGAAATGAAAGAAGAAAACATTAAAAGACAAACTTGCTCACATAAAGTATCTTGCAAAGCATAGAATAAAAGAAAAAAGAAAATAAAAATCACATAAGAACAAACTCTCCAGTGCAAGAATCCCATCAGTTTCAGGTTTTGCTATAGTTTATACTTTTAGAGGCATTTCTTAAATTGAAAGAGAACCCCCCAACTAGAGATGCCAGCAGCCACCAACCTTTGCAAAGATCAAAATAAATGTACTAAATTTAACATATCCACACCATCATATCATAAGAAGAAATTTGTATGCTGCTTGATTAACAAAGTAGGCTTCAACATTAATTTTAAAATTTACAGTGATACTTAAAGCTGAAACCCATAAGAAGAAGATGATTTTTATTCTAAAAGATTCAAGACAGTAGACTAGATTTAAAAGCAGAGGAAACTGAGCTTGAAGAGTTGTATTCTTTACAAATATTAATCTGCATGAACAAAGGTAATCTGGAGAAACAAAATGGCATTTTTTTGAACAATTTGAAACAAAAATCAGTTTGGGAAGAACTCATAATAGGCATACTAATCATCAATCAAACAAAAAGACTTCAAGAAAACCACTGTCATCCTCATTCAACACAACATTATTCATCAACATAGATCAAAATAACAATATAGAAGAAACAGATTTGACGAATGTCAAACGGAGATGAGCAAATAGAGACATTGGTTTTAATCCAGCAACAAAATAAAAGTTGAAACAAAAACCATAGCAATAGTATAAAAATACCAATCCAATATCAAATTCCCAATCAATCTCATCATCAAGAATTATATATTATACTATATACTATTATACTAATATATAATAGTAGATTTTGTTTTTTGACTAACTGAATAAGAAAACACAAGGCCACGGACAGAAACATCTTCAACAAAAATATTCAATATAAAAACCAAAGCCACAAGAGAACACAAAAGGCAATCCAAATATATATGAGCAAGTATACAAGTAATGCCAGCAGTGCTGCAATTTGAAATGAAAAAATGCAGACCAACTGAAAATGCTTTGTGGACTCCAAGTTTGTACTCAAATGAAAAAATGCAGTCCAAATTTAGCAATATTTCTTTCATAGAACAAGCAATTTACATATCAATTTCCAATCCAATGCTCCATTTTCCCAATAGCAAAAAGAGTATAGGCAAAATTATTGTATAAATTATATAAATCAGAAATGATGAGAAAAACAATACCGCCATGTTCTCCGATAAAATTTTCCTCCTCACAGTCTTGTTGACACTCTCCTTGTATAACTTTATGGCACCATAACAAACACAATATAAGTCAACAAAATTGCATTTTCCCTAAATTTTATAACTTAAGACTAAATAGGCAGACTTTAGAAGTGCAACTTACTTGTCAACAACCTCTATCCATTCCTGGCTAGCAATGCGACGTTTAAGAGGGTCCATGTGGTAGACTACCTCTCCCGTCGGATTTACAACAGTCAATACCCAGTGATTCCTACGAAATAACAAAATAAAATACAAGCAATTCTTCATATTTGGAAGAACATAATGCCAAACAATTCATTGAACAAAAAGTAATGCCAAACTTAAATAAACAATTCATGAATCAATCACAGCAACAACAAGCCAAACTTAAAGTAATGCCAAACTTAAATAAACAACAATATCATGTCATTTTCACAAATGAGGGAAAACAGGAACAAGATGGTCAAAACTGATAATGAAAAGTGATACTACTAACATTTATATATACATACGGACATAATATATCTTTTATACTAAATTGCTGCTGCTTAAACAGGAACAAGAAGCACATAAGGTTTAACTACGATTACTGTTTCAATGCATATTGTCAAATTCAGATGATCAAATGCAGTAAATGAAAATTAAAAAATCTAAATAAATATAGAACCGACAATGAAACAGTGATTTCAATCACCAAAATAGCAATCACAAAGGCTCAATTCATAACATCAATCACAATCACATACAGAAGCAGCGTTATTTAGCTACTAACTCTCATTAGCTACGATAACGGATAAAAAAGAAAGGTAAAGAAATACTCACACATCGTTGAAAGGCAAGAGAAAGTATTGCCCTTCTTTAGCCCCCTTAAATCGACTCGCTAGTGTACGTGAAGCCAATCATATCAACCATTTTATGCCTTTTGACATATTCATACAAGTAGCTGCATACAAAATGAAGTAATAGTTGGTACATATTATCAGTTTAATTCCAGCACAATTAACAAAGAAAATAAAAAGCTTTTGTACTTGGAAACTTACTGAATAAATATGGTAAGTATGGATCCGGACATTTCACCTCCGGCGCACACATCATGTAGATCTTGTAAGAACACAACCTGCTTTTTGCTCACACCAAATGCTTCTTATCTTAGGGAAAAACTAACTGTTCGATCATCGCTTAAGGCATCCTTCGCCCACAGCCACAAACGTTTCAAAGGCACTGGATAATCAACACCCATCTGAACATGCAGCTACTCCTTAAACATATCAGCTTCTATAACAACAGGCTTCTTTAATTTCTTGGAGGCTTTTTTCTTCACACAAGCTTTTTTAAAACTCTGAAAATAAAAAATTTGCATGTGAACATAGTAAATAGCAAAAAAAAAGCAATTATGCAAACTTTCATTTCTCAAATAACTTAACCTTTGGATTAGACACCCCATCTAGAACAATCAAATTTCTCGGCCATGCTATAAAAGTACCCACGGCTTGGTCCACAGTAACAATTTCATCGCTGACTGGGAATGGGATATTGACGTCTATAAATATAAAAAACATGGAAAATTACATTTTTTTTATATGTTTGAATATAATCATTAGAAGTTTGAATAAATAGTAAGTAGTATCCTCAAACCTTGAATTGTATGAGTGATCGACACTCTTGCATTCTCTTGTGCAATCTTAACTCCATGGAGAGACGGCTCATGTCCTTCAACAACCGGGACTTCAACAACCTTTGCATAAGCAACAATATTGCTCGGTGATCCTATGGCCAGCTTCGCCAATTTCACTTGATTATCAAACCCATCATCATCATTTTTTTAACGATGTCATCATTTTTGATTTCAACAACCTCCTCATTATTGGGACCTTTGACATCAGCAGAAACCTCAATACCTTCTGCCTCCTCAGCAGCAGCAATCATAGCAACAACCTCGATACGTTTTGCCTCCTCAGCAGCAACAACCTCATCAACATCTGCAACAACATCAGTAGCAATCTTATGAACATCATCCTTATCAAGCACCTCCACTTTCTCCAAAGCAAGGACCTTCTCATCATCAAGATAATTGAGACTCCTTTTTGCTTCATCTGAATTGAGACTGCTTTTTGCTTCAACAAAATTTGCAACAAAATTTGCTTCATCTGTTACCTTCTTCCTCACAACGGGCACTTGTGCCTCTTGATCCTTCACAATAGGAATTGAATTGGAGCAACTTGCTTGTTGGGAAGGCATGTTTGGACTAGACACAGGCTTTGACAAAAATTATGCTCTAATTTTGGCAATTTCAGCAGCCCAAAATGCATCTCTCTGCACTATAATTTTCTTTGTCTCCTCCTTCATGACCATTTGAACCCCCTCCCATATCTTTTCATCAATACTCTTTGCTTTTCTCTGTCTTGGGAGACCAAAATAGACAGATTGCTTCACGTGCCTTCCCTGGCCATGTACTCTTCCAGAATGCTCCGGTTTACCAAGCGCCTTTGATAACACATCATCAGCGCCTTGTTCAACTACTTCACCTAAACTAACTTGCTCCTTTAATGACTCCTAAAAAATAGACCCAAAATGGATGTAGTTAATAAATTAGGAAACAAGAAAAGTTGCTAAATTGAGTTGAAACTTGAATCAAAAATCAGAACTTATGATTTCCTCAGCTTTGTGCTTCACTCTCTCATCTTTAAACTTTCCTTGTCTGTCCTGCCTTGAAACGATCCAAGCCTTCGATCGATCGATCTCTGAAATCCCTTCAGGATGAGATTCAGTCTGCATGTATATATAGAGGATGACCTTATTAGTAATATAAACATGTTTTAAGAAGCATTATAAATCCATATTGACGATACACAAAATTAGATGAGGATACACAAGTCAACACTAACCCATTCACTTTCCAAGTTCACGTATCCTTTTCGAGACAAACGATGAGGATACTCGTTCTGCATACTTCTCTTGTGTTTTTCTTCATGAATTTGCTATGACAAAAAGGAACAAAACATCATAAGTATGAAAAAGGAATCCAGATTACCATTTGGAACTAAATTAAGAAACAAGAATGTTGAAGATTTCCTTACGGTAAACTCGACTCCCAGATGATCAGCAATGAAAATGTCCCAGTGCAACTGCTCAATGAATGTGAAGTGAGCTGGAGGAAACCGCAGCTTCTCTGGTTCATCACGGTGTGGAAGAACATAGAGTCTCATCAACCGACTTTTGAATTCCCTCCATTTTTGACCGGCAGACTGCAATACCATTTTTCTTGGAAGTCGGCGGTACAACGAAAGCCATCTACATACATAAACCACAAAAATAAAATTAGATGAATAAGTTACTGAAAACCCAACGTATATAAAGCAATTGAGAAACTAATGTATATAAATTAATTGTTTGGGAAGGATTTTGCATAACCTGGACACAATCCCAAATCTTTGTTTTGACTTCTTCAGCAACTTGCTTCCAGGAATCATGCCATATCAGGGCTTTAGACCTTGCTAAAACTCTGATATATGATTGCATCTCTGAAGCAGCCCTACCAAATGGTGCTCCCTTTGCATTAAATGAAACTATAGACTTTTGGCTAGTGATCTTTCATCTAACAATTCGGTGCATGGAGACACACCCTCGTTTCAGCAGTTTTATCCCTTCAACATCGTCCTCGTTTGATTTTGGCTTACCCTTATCCACTCGCTTTCTTTTCTTGGACAGCTTTTTTTCCAAGTTTTCAGAGATCGAGTTCCTCTTCGAAGATACAGGGGAAGAAGTCAACGGCTTATCTGGGTGCATTGACCGTGTCCTGGAGATAGCCTTCACCACTCTCATTGTGGCTGGATTTGGGGAAGACCGGGCTTGTTGTTTACATACACGGGGAGAAGTACAGGCGGGTAGTTGATACGATTGTTTCTTCTACGAAGGAGCCATAATCAGCACCTGCATTCACAAATTAAAAGTTACATTTTGTACGAAATCATCCAGTTTAAACATTGGAAATCACAGAAAATAGTTGCAGATATGAGAAGCATCAGCCAACAGGTAAGAATTATATGTGAAAATGCATTTCAGAAGAATGTTGATGTAAGCAGCTGCAAGTATGAGAAGCATGAGTGCAAATGCAAATGCAAATCCTTCCCTTTTAAACTTTGATACTTGGAAGTTCATTAATGGATGAGTTCAATCTTTTGTGTTATCAAATTGACACCGTTATAGTGATAGGAGGTTTTAGGTGTACACCATATAACACAAATTAAGCAGCATAGTTGGATTGAAGAAAAAGATCAAAAATTGAGTTGACTTCATACCATTCTGTGTCTGACATGAAAATGGTTTATAAAACAAACTTCTAAGAACTATGAAGAGGAAGAAGAAAATTATACAATAACATAATAATAGAAAAAATTTAAAAAAAAGATGCAGAGCGATAAAAGTATATAACGAACCTCGAAGGCTGGAACTGAGGGAGTGAATGCAGAGCCGCAGTGAGTGGCGGGTGGGTTAGAGAGAAAGGTAGAAGAGGAAGAAGAAATATGGATGTGTCGTGCGTTTTTAGGTCAAGACTGAAGATTTCAAAAGAGGGAAGGAAGAGAACAAAGTTAGGTCTAGCAATAGAAAGAGGGAAGGAGGAGAACAAAGTTTGGTGTAGAAATATTTACAAGATGGGGGTGAAATTTTAGTTTCTAAAGCTTTCTACCCGTGAAAATGGAAACAAATTAGGTCTACAGAGAGAAATCGAAAGAGGGAAGGAGGAGATAGGAGAGAGAAATCGAAAGAGGGAAGGAGGAGATAGGTCTGTTTAGGTTTATTGCTAAATTTCAAAACGACCGTGTTTTTGGCAAAATGGGGGCAAATGAAAATTTTTTTTGGAAATAAAGGGGGGAATTTAAGTGTTCAAAATTTTTGAAGTTTTGACATCCCTCTTTTGAAACAAAATGGATTTTTCAAAATTTTGTTAAATTAACTTTAACAATTCACTTATATAGATGACTTATAAATTTCAATTTATAATTCATCCATAAGTGCTTAAGGCAATACAATTTAAATAATTAGTAGTGATAAATTTCTATGGAACCCTATATAATTATAAAATTTAGTGTTGATGTAAATTAGATTGAGCAAAAACTAAATAAGTCTAACATTGATTCTTTCTAAGGTAAAAAAAAGAAAAAGAAATGCAACATACATACCTTAAGCATCCACTTAAAGTGATTAAAGTAATCTAGATCAAAAGCTTCGATATCGTGATATGTTACTTTAACTCCCAATATATGCTTGTAGAAAGATCTAGTGAAACGCAACAGATAGACAAGATTACTATCAAATGCATAGGAGCAATTAATGAAATTAGTTCCAACTCTGGATTTCTCTATCACCATATAGCCATTGCACAATACTAATATATATACTAATATTGAAAAGTATAGCCAACTGAGAGAATTAAATTTCATACACAGGAACCATGCTCATGGTTAGCCATATAGCAGCCATCTAGATAGAAAGCATGTAATTGCAAGGCAAGAGTTCAATAAGCAAGTCCACAAGAACACTTACAAATGGAAGTGAAGATTATGATTATGATTTGAGAAA